>OU026121.1:10000000-20000000 GCA_907269095.1 Blastobasis adustella | reverse complement strand
ATCGGTCCATCCATTCGGGAGCTACCGACAGACACACCGCCACAAAGCTTCAAATATAACGTCAAATTTACAAACTCTTTTCCCTGGCAACAAATAGGTCTAAGTAGAAAAATAGAAGAGAGGCCTTTGCCCTGCAGTGGGATACCGACGGCTCCTAAATTAACTCTTTTGCGTCGGGGGATAAAAATTAGACCCAAGGCCTATTTCTTCGTAAACATTTCACGCCAGACCACACACTAAAGAAGGCGGGTATCTCAATAAATTCTTGCAAAAACCCACATTTCACCGCACGCGTAGGCGTGGCGTGATCACAGTAATTATTCACCGGCAGCCGGTGGTTCTCACAACAACCGCTTTTTGTCTTAATGTGGCGCACTCTACAGGCTGATCGGACGAGGCTGGAATAATTATAACAATAATAAATAGGCTTGGACAAATTCACACAGCGCCATCCAGCCCCAAAGTAAGTAAAGCTTGCTTTATGGGTGTTAGATAACTGATATACTTTATTTTTTATAAATACACACTTATTATACATACTAACTCTCGTATCAGAAATAATAATTCATCATTTAAATTTCTGCTCGGCCGGGAATCGAACCCGGGACCTCTGCGTGGCGACCGGCATGTGAACCAACTGAACCACTCAGGTCGTCAAAACCTTCGTCGTCAGGGCAATAAAAGCTTTGGAAATGAAGAAGCTGGTTTTTTTAAAGCGAGGATGCCAAACGACCTGAATTATATGGTCGTACCGTCTTGGCACTGCCAAGGGTTATGCTGGCAAACAAGCTTGCGGCCTGCCTGTTGATGGTAAGCAGTCGCCGCAGCCTATAGACGTTTGCAATACCAGGGGCATCACCCACGCGTTTCCAACCCCGTAAAAACCTTTTAACCCCTTTCTTGAAGAACTCCATGTTGTACTCTCCAGGGAAAACCTCTCCAGGTAGTCCATTCCACAACCTTAGTGTGCGCGGGAGAAAGCACAGTTTGCGACCAATTTGGCTCCAAGGTGTGAGGATGAACTCCCTGTCGATGGCGATGACAGGGTCTCTTGTGGGGTGGTAGTCATCTTGGCGTTAATATCCCATTGTGCTCTCGCGTGCGAGGGCCCGGGGCTCGTCTTAACCGTAATCCAGGGTTTGGCGGATCAGGTAGTTACAGTGGGGCAACTGCCACCTGACCTCCGTGACCCTGCTACTAAGAGAACCTGACCAAATTGGATCATAGTTACACATTCAGTCGCATGAATGTGCAGGTTTCATCGCGATGTTATCCCTCACCATAAGAGCATCGGGTAGTGTTCAACTAATGTATATAAATCAAAAAAGAGTCGTTGGTACATGGTGGGATTCAAACCCGGTAGTTGTCGCTTGCGGATACCTTTACCACTTTACATCGACGCTCCGACACATATACATAATATAAACTAATTTACGCTAAAGGACGGACAACCACAGAGTTAGGGCAAGTAATGGCACAATATATTGATTTATTTAGGACAACCAATAAAACTTACACTAACAAACGTTACCTATAGCATCTTATAGCTAGAAATACATTATCTTTCTAAGTACAGTGTATGCTGTGTATGGCGTTAATGCGTCGGACAGGCAGATAAAGCCATAATTCATAGCATAACCGTTATTTCTATGTAGCAGAGATAAAATTCCTTTATGACAAAATTCAAAATTACTTTATTGAGCCTACTCAATATCCTAATATTATATAACGCTTTCAATCGTCAAAGAGGAGGGAAGTAGGAAATTAGAAAGGAATCACACAGTGACATGTTGGCCGCCCCATGGCCAGATATATATTACCTATAGGTAATGAATACGGTGCAAACCCTTTCGGATTCCTCAGTCTTGACATGACTTGACTACCACCAGTAGTTAAAGTCAAGTTATCATCATTATTAGGAGGGTCGGTGGCCGAGCGGTTTCAGTATCCGACTCGTATGCCAGAGGTCCCGGGTTCGAATCCCGCTTCGGCCATGTAGCAATGACTGTTTTCTGAGTTATGTACATTAGTTGAATACAAACCGATGCTCTTACGGTGAGGGAAAACATCGTGATGAAACCTGCACATTCAGGCGACTGAATGTGTAACCATGATACAATCTGGTCAGGTTCCCCTGGTAGCAGGGTCATGGAGGTCAGATGGTAGTCGCTCCACTGTAATTACTTGACCTGCCAAATCCTGGATCATGGTCAAGGCGGAACCCGGGCTCTCGTTCTCGAGAGCACAACCGGGACATTAACACCTAGATGTTTTTTTTTTATCATCATTATTATCATCATCTCTGTCCTTAGCCCAATAGGTAGAGTCGGTACAATAATAAATAAAGGAATAACACTTTTTTGCAGATTTAAAAGAATGCAATAAATATAAAATATACAACGTCAATATTACCCTATCACTCGTCATATCGGTAGGTACTCACTTCTTTACTTCACTTTACTTCTTAGGTCGGTCTCAACTCAAGTCAAAGTGTAGTATGATTGAGTTAATTTGTATTATGAATTACACTAGTGCGACTTAATTCAGCAATTTTATTAAATTTTCGTGTTCCAAATGTGATTTTATTCTTAACATAATGGTGTTCCATCACAAAGTCACAATTCAGTGCCTAAATAGTTAATTTGTATGACAAAAAAAATACAATCTAATGACCACGATATTGGAACACCCCGTACCGATAAAAGTACCCAACAATCCGCCATTCTTTGCAAAATGGAGATATAGATTAGGAAGGGATTTACAGGATCCGTGTTATAATGATTCTAGCATTCTTTGCTGTTACCGCGAGAATTTTTCTTAAAAATTATAGCAGCATTTACTGATCCTGTGCCTTATACAAGCTTAGATTAGATTATGGCGATTAAACAGCAGGAGCGTCGGTGGCCTATTGGTTAAGGTATCTGACTCGTATGCGAGAGGTACCGAGTTCGAATCCCACTGCGGCTATTTATCAATTATTCTTTTCCGAGTTATGTACCTACTATTAGTTGAATGCTAAACGATGCTCTTACTGTGAGGGAAAATATCATGAAAAAACCTGCACATTCTGGTGAATGAATGTGTAACCATGATCCAATCTAGTCAGATTCCCCTTGTAACGGGGATACGAACGTCAGATGGCAGTCGCTCCAGTGTAAATAATCATCTGATCTGCCGAATCCTGGATCATGGTCAAGGCGGACCCCAGACCATCACACGCTAGAGCACAACCGGGATATTAACGCTAAGATGATTACTTTTTAATGGCGTATTAAACAGTTATTTAATTATGTTTAAATTGATGTGATATTGAGTGTGCCTACTCGCTCCTGAAGTACTAAATTTAGTCGAGTGCCAATTGTTATTGGCAATTTAGTCCCTGTTGGTGTCCACACAAAGATTTGCTTTTGGAGAGGCAAGTCGTTTTTTTTTAAGGTCAATTTAGAAGAACGTCATATTCGTTACAAGTCATTTTGTGGGTTAGGCATCTCCTCAGTAGGCCAATTTCAAGGGGCGTCATTTTCTGGTTGGTCATCTTTTTATATTGCGATAGCTTCTTTAAGTACTTCTTCTAAACCGATACTGAATTCCTGTCATAGTACAATTTTATAATAGATACATGCAGATTTAGCCGTGTGATGTCCGGCAGAGTAGAATAGCACCATTTCTTTACACTCGTGGGTGTCGGTCAAGGCGACTAATGCTTTCGAGGAAAAGGTCTCAAGTCTCCGTAGGCTGGAAAATGGGCAGCAGCGTTGTCCATTTTTATATTTACAATACTGCATCCAAATGTCAAGCGTGGAGATTATGGCAACAACCTCCCCTCTCATGGGAGAGGCCCTAATTTATGCAGTGCTCTGTTATGGGCTGTGATGATGGCATGAAGTTTTTAGTGCAAACGGGGTTTAAGCATGTGTGTAAATGTATGAGAGTATTTAGGCAAAAGGCGTATCAGTTTCAGCTCATGTACCTGGTTATCTCCGCCTACCCCTATGGGATACCCCTTGCGCATTTATGTGTATGTATGGAAAACCCATACACTAAAGACCTCGATGCACAAACCGTGTCGCTGACCGCACGCCCCGGGCCGATGGGTACGCCGTTCAATCCAATTACATAAGCCCCTTGGGCAGAGAATGCGTGAAGTTTGAGCTTGTTACAACGGAACCCTAGTGCTTTGCATACGTATGTAGCGAAAGCAGAGAGCGTCCGTAGAGCGAAGTTAACAAGAGAACATTTAACAGGCCGTATTGACTCGTAAAATTTCACTATTGGAGATGGGCCTTTAGAAACGAGTGGGATTAATTAATATACAACTTATAGGTATGAGGTTCTAGGAGGCCTAATGTTTAAGGTGTCCGACTCCTGAGATACCTTGTTTGAAAAACTGTGTCGCCGTCTACCAATGTCCCTTTTCTGAGTTATGAAGATTAGTTGAACCCGCTCCGATGCTCTTACGGTGAGGGAAAATTCGTAATGAAACCTGCACAATCAGGTTCCCCTGTTAAGAGGGTCACAGAGGTCGGATGGCAGTTATTGGACTGTAATTGCTGTAAATCCTAGACCCCGTGGCCTCATGCGCAAGAGCGCCACCAGGACATTAACGCCAAGATAATTTTGTTATAGGTACGAGGCCCCTACCCTTTAAACTGATAAATATTTAACAAGAATGTGAACTAATAAGAAACTTGGTAAAATGTATTTCAATAGAAAAAGACAAAACAATGAACAAGAACAATATTATTGAATGTGTAACATGCTAATATTAGCACATTAAAATACAGTATAAATGATATCCTTGTTAGCTTGTTTTCGTACTTCACTATTTTGTATTTCCATCGTATATCTATCTTGCGCTTACCTAACCATTAGAATTTAGGAATCTACTAGTCAGCGAGAATTTTCCCCAAATCATAAACCATGAAACACCTCAACAAAAAAACCACCGTCCAAAACCGCTCCCCTTCATCAAAACCCTCCATCCCAGTACAGCACGTCAAAGAAAACGCCCCAAAATGCCCAAACAATTTCGCCAACAAAATAAATAGTCCATTAAGGTGTGTTTACACGGCTGAATTTAAAACTCGTCCAGGCACGTACAGTCTCGAACGCAGAGGATCCCGGGCTATTATTATTTCATAGCGATACTGCATTAACATAAAATTTACTAGAGTATCTACACAGCGTTACTGGTGTACCCCATTTGGTGAATTGAACCCCGGAATTTAGAGTGGCGAGGCTTGTGTACTAAATTGGGAGTCTACCTTCAATTTAGATAGGAGTATATGGGTTCGTTCGATAAATTTTATTGTAGTGGACTAGAAGGAAGATGTGTTGCTTACGTAGTTGCGTTTGCATTTTTAAACATACGATGCGATATAGATACCCTCAACATGTACTAGTTACTCCTTTTTAATACATTAAATTCATTTTCAATACAGAATCAAGGACATCAAAAGACTTTAACTTTAAATACCTATATCAGCCGCAATGTGTTCACTAAACTTCCGTCGATGTAGCCCTTGAACCTATTTAGACATAGACATAGACGTATCTTTATTTGAGATTATAATTATTATAATAATAAAAATGCTTTGACAAATTCATACAGCGCTATGTAACTCAAAGTAACCAAAGATGGTGTTATGTTTGTTAGATAGCTGGTAAACAACTTGTGTAAAAACTTTTTTTTAAATACATACTTATTATACGTAACAGAACTTAAAATTTATCATTTCAATTTCTGCTCAGCCAGAAATCGAACCCGGGACTTCTAGATATTCGGAAGTCTTTTTTTCTGTAATGCATATTGTCATTGTATTCTACTTTATGGCAGCAAACATATTGTCATCCTATACATAGGCCTCGAGTTGTAAACAGTTATAACCACATCGGTAATCTAGACTATGGGTCATGGGCGGTTGTAATCTAGTATCTGCAGAATAGTATTAGCATTGTCATGTTAATAAAATGAGAGGGGAATCCGATACAGGCCTTGAAGACAGGTAAATTCAAATGAATGCATAATATAGGTGTCCCATTGTCTATTGAGGTGGTCTATAGGTAATGTTTCTTCAAATCTTGCAGATTTCACAGTAAAAACAAAGAAATTGATATCTATATGAAGTACAGGGTATCATCCGAATTCCCCACATTCGTACCAAGTGTTTCGCGTTAACGTTTATCATGCGCACTACCAAGCAGTTGAATTCTGTGTCTGCTTTTTCGGAGTAAACATAACCCAATAGTTTTTAAAACATGAGTGAAAAGATATCTCCTGGAAAACTTCACTCCATCATCGATCTTAGCATTCCATCTAAGAGAGGTCAAGAGCAAACCCATTATTGTACAAAAAATCATCTATAATAGAACCACAATAAGTCCGAATTGACTGATAGTAGTAAAAATTATAATATGTGGATATGGCAATAATCTGGGGATAATCTGTCCTTGTCAGTCCTTCTTGTAAACATTCAGATATTTGGCTTGAACGTGTACTTTTAGTTTGACTAAATCATCTTGGCGTTAATGTCCAGGTTGTGCTCTCGCGTACGAGGGCCCGGGGTCCGCCTTGACCATAATCCACGATTTGGCAGATCAGGTAATTACAGTGGAGCGACTGCCATCTGACCTCCGTGACCCTGCTACTAGGAGAACCTGACCAGATTGGATCATAGTTACACATTCAGTCGCCTGAATGTACAGGTTTCATGGCGATGTTGTCCCTCACCATAAGAGCATCGAGTAGTATTCAACTAATGTATATAAATCAGAAAAGATTCATTTGTACATGGTGGGATTCAAACCCGGTAGCTCTCTCTTGCGAGTCGGATGCATTTTCCTATACTTTTAGATTGAATTAGATATTAATCATGCTAAAAATTATCACTCTTACTTCCTTTTTAATTGTTTTGCCCATTATTTAATGATAACGTAAATAAAGAAGCCTACAGAAATCAAATTGTTTGTTATGACTTTTATGATTGACGTTCTTTACTTTAAAAACATTTGTCATAAGCTGCCATAAAGTTTTTTTTATTTTAGTAAGTTATTCGGACTTACCACAGAGGCTCCAGAATTCCTTACTTAAAACCTAAAGTCTCACAAGCCCGAGCCTATTCAGTGAAACTTCCGCCCACATGTCTCAGAATTGCAAACAAGGCCTAATCTCGAACTTCATATTGGATCCGATGGTTACTCTGTAGGGTTTAATGGCATTATCGTAGCCTCTAGCATTTGTTTGATCTAGATTACCTGTTATGCTTCTTAAGACGGAACCGAGGCCGTCTACAAGTGCTCTTCTGATGCAGTGCAGCTCCAGGGTCCCTAGATGGTCACGTAGGGCGGTTAGTTTGTTAGTTAGATACTCTATCTGTATTTCATATAGCATAAATGTGTCATTATTTAATTTACTAGGAAGTTATTTAGTTAGTCTATCTCAATGAGCATAGCTTATATCTAATGTTAGTTTGATTGACGAATTGGAGAAAGGTGTGATAGTGCGTGATAAGTCGTGTTTCGTCAAGATTGAAGGATAGTAGTCCGGGGCCATCGTCGAGGCACTCAAGTTTTATCTCCGGGTTGCTCCCTAGGATATTGCTGTCAATAGAACAATCAGGGCCGAAGGTAGCTTGCAACAATTGGGCGCTTTTAGATACCCTTTTAAGACGACTCTTAGCCACGAGGCCAAGTTTTTAGATGTATAGATATTGATGGGTAAGTCGGCTAATACCATATCATGTCACATGATCAATCAGAAAGTAAAAACAAAAAAAATCTAAATTGTACAGTTAGAACGATTGTTAGAGAAAAGTATGAGCCGCCTAGAGTTAACAATTACTTTAGCCAGCGGCGGAGAGAGTACTTGATGCCTGGAATTCTGAATGAGTTTGATAGCGAAGCAACCGACAGCAGACCGATCAATGAAACTGAAACTTCATTCAAAGTTTACTGTAAAGACATAGGTCTAGGTAAAAAATAGGTAAAAGTTGGGTCTAGCGGACGGTAAACTCACAGGTAATGAATGCATGAGCACTAAAATCTCTAATGCAATCGACAGAGACTAAACATCAAAATGCTAGCAGTAGCTTCTGCTTTGAAACACCACTTCGTAGTCGTATAACAATAAATCAATGTTAATTATGTCATCTAGGCAAAGGTTGTATCTTTCATGTGTCCTGTTTGATGTGATTAAGTTAAAGCAGCCTCATTACTTATATGAGAAAAGCAAGACAACTTCTCGTCAGGAGAGGTATGGCAGTAGATCTGCACGTATTCCTCTGTCGGTTCGTAAACATGGGTCTGCAGCTTTTAGAGGCAGTTTCCGCTATCAAACAACGAAGTGCTGGAATTACATACCCCCTCCAACAAAAATGTTAGGCACAAAGTGCACATTCAAGAAATATTATAATAGTAATATTTTAGAAATCCAGAAGGAGGGTATTCCAGAGCACTTCTTGCGATAGCGGAACATACCATATGGATTACTTGCATAACCCATCATGTCTTTTCTTAGGTTTTCTGTCCATCATCTGTCAAATTTTTATCCAGATCCGTTAAGCGCTTTGGTCGTTGAAAAGTAGCAGACGGACAGACAGATGACACAACTTTTGCGCTTGCAGTGTTCATTTTGATTAGGTTTTCGGAGACATAAGGTAACTGAAGATATGGAACATGTTACTACACACTCATGGATCACTTTACTTACTAGATGTTTTGAAAGGTTATTTCATTGGATATCGCGTACTACCTGGGTTTTGGCTGAAAATCATTGTGTTGCCCTTCTAGGTGACACTGTGCTGAGCCATGACTCTATTGTGTTGTTGCAGCGCACACATACAGCTTATATATTAAGTGGTATTTTTGCTAAAATTAACCTGTATTTACTTATATCTCCCGTTTAGGTATAAGTTGATGTGTGTGCATGGAGTACCAAATAAATGCTTTTCTATTATATTCTACTGATATTACTATTTGCCAAAAAATATATATTAAAATAACGGAGAAAAACGATACTGTCAATCCATGCAAACGACCCCTGAGACTCAGCCATTGCCTCAACAAATACACCCAGATTGAGCAAGGGGGCCTGTATGCAGTGCCGATTACTGTTTTTTGCCATTAAGTATAATACCAAGCCACATTTGCTCGACTATGGCCGCAGCGGGGTGCGGGAGGGTGCGGACATCGGTATGTCATCATCATCATCTTGGCGTTGAAGTCCCGGTTGTGCTCTCGCGCACCAGGGCCCGGGGTCCGCCTGGACTATGATTCAGAATTTGGCAGGTCAGGTAATTACAGTAGAGCTGTAAGGGCAACACTAGTTGTGTGCCCATTACTAGTTTTTAGTTTATGTGCTCTGCGGCACCCGAGTTTGCCTCCTCTTTGGGTCCGGCCGGCCGGCCGCTAAGTCTAACATGTAACGTAAAATACCATTAAATAAATAGTTGTGTGTTAAAGTTATAATAATCGTTTTATTCCACTCGCACCAACTTGACATGGTGTCAGGTGAAAATTTGGAAAGAAATAAGATGGAAAACACAAGGTTCCCAGACAAAATTAATTTCGCGTCCGCCAACTCACACGAGGAATGGCAATGCTTTGTGGACGAGTTTGACATTTACATGATAGCCAGCTCCCAAGAAGATGTCGATGACAAGAAAAAAGTTGCAATATTCATAAATTTAATGGGAAGTGAGTCCATAAGGATTTATAAAACATTTCCTAAAACTGTAACTTTCGACCAGGTAAAGGAAAAATTTTACAGCCATATTGTGCCTCAAAGGAACATCACGGTTGAGAGATTCAAATTCAATAAAATCAGTCAAAATAATAAATCGTTTGAAAAGTTTGTAAGAGAACTCAAATATGCTGTGTTATCCTGTGGATACGACGACAATATTTTCGATGAAATGGTGCGTGATCGCATCGTGATTGGAGTCAGTATCAGATCGACACAAGAGAGGTTCTTACGAGAAAAGAAATTACTTTGTTAGATGCCATAAACATATGTAAGGCTGCTGAAACCACGACAGCGCAAATGGAAGAATTGCGGCCAGTTGCCCAGGAAGTAGACTCGGTCTCCACATAACGCCTTGTGAGAAAATCAAACCTTGGAACTAACTGTTACCGCTGCGGACGTCGAACTATTTGAAAGTTTGTAGAAGCGCAGCTGTTGACACCGTGACTACAGAGATGTCTGATGATGAAATTGAATTGTATCTTTGTGCTATTGGCAATAATGGCTGGTTTGAAAACATTTTAGTGCAAGGAAGGTCGATATCGTTTAAGATTGACAGGGGTGTGAACCTAATATTTTACCTCTTTGTTTATTGAAGAATATTTCCAATAACACAGCCATACAGAAAACTAAGGAGGTACTACTTCCATACGGAGGTGGCAGATTGGTAAAACGTGAACATTTTCCTATTCCCACAGCCGAGGACATCGCCGTCAAGCTCAGTGGCATGCAGTACTTCACAGTGCTAGACATGAAGGATGACTACTTACAAGTTGAGTTAGATGACAGCTCCGAGTTGACCACCTTTAACACTCCATTTGGCAGGTACAAATTTTTGAGGTTACCTTTTGGCTTGTGCTCTAGTCCTGGAGTATTTCAGCGTATGAACTATGAAATATTTGGGAGCTTGACAGGTGTAGATGTATATTTTGATGACTTGATAATTTTTGGGAGAACTACATGTGAACATGACTAGAATCTTAACAAAGTTCTTGAAGTGGCTCGCAATAACGATATTAAATTTAATAAAGATAAAATTCAGTTTAGACAAAAGTCTGTTAAATATCTGGGACAAAGATTTTCATCTAATGGTATTAGTCCTGACCAAAGTTATGTAGAAGCCATATTAAAGTTTCCACAACCAAACACTCGAACAGATTTGTTAAGATTGCTGGGTATGGCAAAGTTCCTTGCTAAGTTTACGCTTAACATGTCCAGAATTACAGCACCATTAAGAAACCTGACCAGGCTTGATGTGCCATGGGAATGGTCCTCTGAGCATGAACAATCACTGCTCTCGTAACAACAGGCAATTGTAAATGCTCCAGTTTTAGCATATTGTAATAAAGAAATTCCCATTATAATTCAGTGTGATGCCAGTAGTGAGGGTCTCGGTGGCTGCTTGCTTCAAAATGGTCATCCAGTAGGATTTGTATCTCGTAGCTTGTCAAAGTCTGAACAAAAATATTCTCAAATACAAAAAGAACTGCTGGCAATAGTGTTTACTGTTGAGAAGTCTCACTACTTTATTTATGGAAGGAAGGTTCATGTTCAAAGTGACCACAGACCTCTAGAGTCTATATTTAAAAAGAAGTTAAGTGATGTTAGTCCTCGGTTGCATAAATTATTGTCAAGATTGTTTGAATATGATTTGTGTGTAAAGTACACTCCTAGTAGAGAGATGTACATTGCAGACTTTCTGTCTAGAGCCAGTCTTAATATTAGCAGTGATGGTACTGATGCTTAACGAATAGTATACAGTCTAGCTCGCCAAGTTCCTATGTCCAGTAGAATGAAAAATGAGTTTAAGAATGAAACTGCTAAAGATTCCAATTTGTCCTGTGTCATTACATGTTGGCACATGTTAGTGAAGGCTGGCCTAAATTAAAAAAAACTAGTGATGGGCAAGCACACAATTATTGTTGCCCTTTCAAGCAAACACAAAGGAACGTCTTATGCAGCATGCTATACCAACACGACCTTGTGAAAGGATTGCATGCGATATATTTACTTATGACAACAAAGATTACCTTGGGGTCATTGATTCGTATAGCAACTGGATAGAGTGTGTCCCAGTGCCATCTAAGAACGCCTTTACAAGTATTTATGTGCTAAAACAAATATTTAGCAGGCTTGGAACACCTCAGAAACTTATGTGCGACAATGTGTCCTTTGATAGCAGTGAGTTTAAGTTGTTTGCCAAAGATTGGGATTTTGAATGTATCTTTTCGAGTTCTAACTATCCTCAGTCTAATGGCTTAGCAGAAAAAGGAGTAAATATAAGCAAAACTCTGTTAAAAAAGGCACTGGCAGATAAATCAGATATTAATATTGCTCTGTTAAATTTTAAAAATACTATACTTAACAATTTTGGGTTCTCTCCAGCTCAGCTTATGTTTAACAGATCTTTGAAAACAAAAATTCCTTGTACTATGCAACAACTCAAACCCTCTATCAATAGGTTTGTTAGAAAGGAAATGTGTGTGAAAAGAAGTAAGCAGAAATTGTATTATGATCGTAATGCAAAACCGCTATTAACCTTAGATAAGTATGACTATGTGTATACATTTGACTTTCTCAAGCATTTATCGTGCTAAACTGGAATTACCACATAGATATAGGACTTAGCTTGTAAGAGGAAGGGTGGAAGGGCAACACTAATTGTGTGCTTGCCCATCACTAGTTTTTAGTTTATGTGCTCTGTGGCCCCCGAGCTTGCCTCCTCTTTGGGTCCGCTAAGTCTAACATGTAACGTGAAATACTATTAAATAAATAGTTGTGTGTTAAAGTTATAATAATCGTTTTATTCCACTCGCACCAACTTGACAAGAGCGACTGCCATCTGACCTCCATGACCCCGCTACCTGGGGAACCTGACCAGATTGGATCATGGTTACACATCTATTCGCCTGAATATGCAGGTTTCACAACGATGTTTTCCCACACCGTAAGGGCATCGGTTAGTATTCAACTTAACGGTGCGAACACCGGGATGTACACAGTAATAATTATTGATAAGATTCGCTTCTTATAAAATTGAATTTGTAAAGCTGAGTTTTTATTCTTTATTCTTTATTGTACATGAATAATTTTACAGAGTTAAAATCTTAAGATAGTTACAAAGGCGAGCTTATCTCTGCAAGAGATCTCTTCCAGCCAACCTGAGAGGTGTGAAAGCAATATCACGGGTACTTGAGCATGTACTTAGATACAGTTTACAAAAAAGCTAATAAAACCTAAGCTAAATCCTTCAATAATAATAGACATGTACACAAGTAAATACATAAATATAGACATATAACATAAATATATAAATACCATATACCTATCATAATTGTGTAGATAAGAAGTGTTCCTTTACTCTCTTCTTAAAAGTGGGAAAAGTAGGACTTTCTTATTGTGTTACAGTTCTTAGTGATGTTTGCGTTGACTTAATTTGCCCGGACTACAAGGGGAGTAATTGTTTTATGTCATACGGTACCTAGACAAAGAGACAAGTAGGTCACTTGATAGAAATTTATGTACTAGAACTGTAATAATATATATTATGCCATGAAAATAATAAATAAAATAGTAAACACAGATTCGTAATCTATACATTGTATAAAACAAAGTCGCTTTCCGCCCTATATATCTATGGTCAGATGTACGTTTATATCTTTTAAAGCGAGGTAGGTTTATAAGCAATAAAAAAAGGGTAGGTAGGGGTAAAATAAAATACGGCTTAAGCGGACCCTGGGCCCTCGCGTGCTGCGCGGAGGCGCTACCGGGACATAAGGCCAAGATGATGATGAGGGGTAAAGTAGAGTAAAATAGGTCTGGAATATATGTAGGGTAGGTGCAGGGTAGGTACAGGGGTTTGACTGACGTAGATCTTTCGCTGATTGTTTTGACCGCCTGGTTCCCCGGATTGAAAAGGTAGCAGGTGCTATGCATGGACTGCTACTGAATAGTGCGAGACCGCAGGAAGGAGTTCGCGCCTCTATACGAACGTTACGAAATTTACAGCTACGCATTGCCACCATGTTCGCACGAGGATACCGGACGATTTCGTACGAGGTGGCAACTATGCTGGCGCGGTTTCCACCTCTCGATATCCTAGCTGATATGAATGTGAGAGCTTAACGAATCCTTTGCCAAAGAGGTGCAACCGCTACTAGCGAAGAAATAAGCGTGAGGGCCCACAGTCACTCTATAAACCGCTGACGTGGGCCGGCACCATGACCGCTTAGTGTTCAGCAGCGGTTCAATGAAGTCGTCTTGCCATGTTTTCAAGCATGGCTAGAGGAAAGTTCGGGTGACTCATGACCCAGATACTGACCAGACATGGCTTTCGGTGAATACCTCAGCTGAATAGGGAGAGAACCGCTGTGTCACCATTGCGGTTCGGACCAGAACTCAGCACAGCACAAGCTAGAGGAGTGCCCTGCTTGCGATCTTGTCCAAGAAATCGGCCTTGGTGGCCCTTAGCACCTTTTGCGAGACCGTGATGGTTCAAAAGTCAGCGGAGCGGGAACGCGTGCGCGTGGACCCCGAGAGACGACGACGACGATGAAGAGCTCCGACTATTAGCGGAGACTGATGTGCGTCAGCACACGCCAGGGTTGCTTGCAACCTCTGTTTACGGGAGAGCCACACTGAAGTGTACGCTCTAGTGTGCCCGAGCCGTACGGTTCTAGCAAGGAATAGAGCTACGGTCTGCCCCGCGTGTCGTAAGAGGTGACTAAAGGGGGTCATCGGAGTTGCGGACACTTGTGGCGGGGGCTACAATGTCCGACCAAACGACTCCGGGGACGGTGTCGGCTTGGGGTGGTCATCACGACGATATACACCGGAACGGTGTAGGGGCAGGTTTGGAGAATCCACAACCTGCCTCGCAATGGGCCTTTGGGCGTGGTGATAGAAGGGTTCCGGTTCCGTTCTACTGAGATTCCGGAGCCCATTGAACTGCACCGAGGTGTCTACCTCGGTGCAGAACTGCACCGAGGTAGACCACCGTGGAGTTTTTTGTGGGTAGAAGTCCCACATAACGCAGCTCTTCCCCCGGGGGCTGGGTACCTGAATGGCAGGTTTTCTTCACTTTACAAAAAAAAGAGTAGGTGCAGTTGGTGCAGGGTAGGTGTAGGGCAGGGGTAGGACGCCACGTTAACGAAGTCGGGCCGGGTCCACTAGTATATTTCTATTTTGTCATCGAATAAACAATTTAAACAAGGGGATCTTACAAGAATATTGTATTTGCCATTTGAATGGACCTTTATGCACCGGATTAAACACAGTGTATGGATACACAGTACACGAACGCGTAGGTACATTAATCGCTTGGGTTATCGCTATAGACAAGAGTATTTATATAGCGAGTATTGGGCGCTCGTCATTGCAGTGAGTACACAATGTACAGGACAGTCATATTCCTCGTTGCTCTTCTTCCTTCCATCGTGGTCTCCACAGCCACACAATGTGAAAAATGGAAAGATAATCAGTTGCGGTGCATTAAAGAAGGTTATAAAGAGGACTACATCCACCTCTTAAATATCGCCGAGGATTTAATAACGTTTAAAATCACGAAACGGATGACGAAAAGAGGATCACGTGGGATCACCTATTATGATGAGACTATAAACATAATTGAAGATCAATCCCTAGACGTGGAATTCCATGAAGTCATGCCAGGTGTCAGCAATGTGATCCACATCTACGACTGTGAGTGTGATAATGAAGATGTGGATTGCTCTACTATTATGACCGCATTACCCGTGACATTGTAAAAATATGTGGTTTTAATTTTGGATTGTTGTGACGATAAATATAAAAATGAATAAACAAACATGTGAATCATAGTTATTTTTATTTATTCTGGTAATTTTATTATTTGTTTTACAAATTAATTTGGAAAACAACAATGTAGAGTAATTAAAAAATGGAAAAGTGAATCTAACTGAACTACTGAGCTAAATAGGAAAGAGTTTGGCACACCGTGACGGATTATTATTATTATTTTTAATAAATAATAATATTAAAATACCTCAAGTCCCATTTGTCCGATTTGTCCTATTTGTATTTTTGTTTTTATTCTGTTTTATACAGTCCGAAAGATAAACGAGAAGAGAACCTGCTGTAAGATGGTAATCTTCAGATTCATGTATGAAAAATGTGGAACTGCAGATGCGTAAGCACAAGAACTAAGCATGCCTCCTCATGTCTATAGTTTACCTACAACCGGAACACAACAACGGACATAGAAATAGTATTTTATCGATAACATCTGCGCACTTCGACCCTCTCTAGCACGGGACCTGCGTTGTTTTGAGTGACTGTTAAAAACAAACTTTTAAAACAATACCCTGTGACTATAGCTGGTGCACCGTACGTAGATTGAGGGCCACGAAACCTTGCTGATAGGTGATGGCGCGCCTGTCGATATTTGTTTTTTAATTATTGGCTTTAGTTCAGTCAAGTTAGTTCCACTTTCAACCGGGCGCAAAGTCTCGCGGCCCTCACTCTACGTACATGCTGACCTTTAGATCGAAGAGGTCACAGAGAAAAAAAAGAGATTCTCGCTAACAGACATACAGACTGACGCGGCGTTGGATTAGGTTTTATAAATGTAGTGATGAATACGCCAATCGAAATTAACAATAATAAAGAATTATCATTAGTCGGTGCTGAGTCGTTTATACTTTGTACGAAGACGTATTTTCCGAAAATTCATCAAAGTTTATCAGGTTACCGGTTAATGTACATGACGGGACGATGCCTTAGTAACGACCCAAGGCATATCTAATTGCATTACAAACAGTGACAGTATCAATTCATAGTTCGTAGCTAGTGACGAAATGGGATAAATAATTTCCGGTTTTGGTTGCCCTAGGGCCGTGCCTGAGTGTCAAAACCCAGTTGCTCTTGGGATCAGCTCATTGCTGCTTTAGATCCTGCCTAAATAGGAGTTGCAGCGGTGGGAACCTATATTGGGAACTACTAGCAATATTATTGTGTAGTGAGTACGGGTCAATGGTGCGGGAGGTACCCACATTATTTGCGATGATATATAAAATAGAGAATAGTTTTCTTTACCACTAAGGTGGCAAACAAGCTAAGGGTCTGCCTGATGGTAAGCAGTCACCGCAGCCTATGGACGTTTGCAATACCAGCAATACCAGGGGCATCACCCACGCGTTGCCGACCCCGTAAAAACTTTTTAACCCCTTTCTTGAATAACTCCATGGTGTACTCTCCAGGGAAAACCTCCCTTTGTATTACCTCAGAGTAACTTACTCAGCGAGGAGGTGCGCGTTAGGTTGTGCGACGCTTTTGTTTTGTCACGTCTGAATTATTGCGGCACTGTCTATAGTCCAGTCATTATATACATTTGGAAATGAAAATGAACCGAGAAAGCCAAATTTTGGATATTACGTGGGGGGCGGCTAGAAAAGCTTAAGTTCAAATTGTCGACCAAAATAACCTTGTGCGTTCTCCGCCATCTTGAAAAAAGGGTTAAATTCAGTTTATCATCATAACTCGGTTCCCCGTTGAGATACGAAATTTTTTATAGGATACTTTTTGTTGCTCTTTGCACGATCTACAATTAAGGTCCTATACATTTTTCACGTATCGATCATCGTTATCGAGATATTGTTGTTGTTCAGGGAATTATTACTATACAAAATAAATTAATAAACCAGCCAAATTATAAATCAAACACATGAAATTTATTAGATATTTATTAGAAATTTATTAATCAAATAATTTTTATGCAGCAAAAATAATAATTACACGTGGTCATTTTTTTCACACGTTTTTCGTCGTTTTGATGGCCCTGGCTGTTGAAGTTCCGGCTCCTCGGTACACTCTTCGAGTCGAGAAAATTCTTCAATCGCAGGAAATGATGCTGTGATGGTCGAAAAATCGTAATCTTCATCATCGTGATCGTCGTTGAATAAGATCTCGACTTTGGCGACATTGTCGCATGTCTGTCCACTAAAGTGCAGGCAAATAACCGAGCAACTAATTCCTGCTTTCCTGCACCATCAAGCAGCCCCACACTTTTCTTTACATTTGCACGAAATGAGTTTTAAAAGTTCAGATGGAGCGGGTGCGGCTGTGGTCCAAATTGGTTCAAGCCCGTAATTCGTCTGTCGCCAACCCCATTCCTGAGGATCTTTAAAAATTCCGAGCCACGTTTGTACTAGTAATTATGTCCGCAAAACGTGTTGGCGGACTGCGCTTTGCGAACTTTTTCTCCCCAAATTTAAGGTTTTTTTTTATCGATATCTCGATAACGATGATCGATACGTGAAAAATGTAAAGGGCCTTAATTGTAGATCGTGCAAAGAGCAACAAAAAAGTATTCTATAAAAATTTTCGTATCTCTATGATGAAAAAACTGAATTTAACCCTTTTTTCAAGATGGCGGAAAACGCACAAGGTTATTTTGGTCGACAATTTGAACTTAAGCTTTTCTAGCCGCCCCCCACGTAATATCCAAAATTTGGCGTTCTCGGTTAATTTTCATTTCTAACCCGATTTTTCCGACGTAATGACTGGACTACTACTGCCCACGGTTTTTCTGTAAAACCCAGAGACTAAGACAACTGAGGTTTCTGTCCATCATCTGTTAATTTTTTTATCCAGATCCGTTAAGCGCTTTGGTCGATGAAAAGTAGCAGACGGACAGACAGATGACATTTTATTTATTTGAATAATTTTGATTAGGTATGCAGAGACATACGGTAACTGAAGATATGGAACATGTTACTACGCACTCATGGATCACTTTACATACTAGATGTTTTGAAAGGTGATTTTATTGGGTATCGCGTACCACCTGTGTTTTGGCTGAAAATCAGTGTGTTGCCCTTCTAGGTGACATTGTGCTGAGCCATGACCCTTTTGTGTTGTTGCAGCGCACACATACAGCTTATATATTAAGTGGTATTTTTGGTAAAATGAAGCTGTATTTACTTATATCTCTTGTTTAGGTATAAGTTGATGTGTGTGCATGGAGTACTAAATAAATGCTTTTCTATTCTATTCTATTCTACTGTTATTACTATTTGCCAAAAAATGTATATTAAAATCACGGAGAAAAATGATACTCTTACTCCATGCAAACGACCCTAGAGATTCAACCAGTGCGACAACAAAGACTAGCAGATTTTGCCAGGGGGGCCTGTATGCAGTGCCGATTACCGTTTTTGCCGATTACCGATTACCGTTTATTTGTTTTGCATAAACAAACAATTGAAATAAATTCGGCTATTGTCGACCATAAAAAACAAAAAAAATAAAAGTAAGAACTAGTTCTATAAAACAAAATGGTCCATGGCTTAGCTATGGCTGCCAGGGAGATCAACAGCCGCTGTTATTCTGCCATGGCCAAATGTTATCCTAGTCCAACCACACACTGCTTAGGCTAGAACAACAATAAAACACACATTACACACTTTTCTGCCAAACATTTTGCGTACTTCACATACATATAAATTAAATCTAATGAACTAATATATATTTAATAATAATATTCTAAACTAACATGTACTAATACCATACCCAACACTACATTAAGCGTAATATCAAGCCACATTTGCTCGACTAGGGCCGCATCGGGGTGCGGAGGGGTGCGGACACCGGTATGTCATCGTCATCATCTTGGCGTTGAAGTCCCGGTTGTGCTCTCGCGCACGAGGGCCCGGGGTCCGCCTTGACCATGATCCAGAATTTGGCAGGTCAGGTAATTACAGTAGAGCGACTGCCATCTGACCTCCATGACCCTGCTACCAGGGGAACCTGACCAGATTGGATAATGGTTACACATCCATTCGCTTGAATATGCAGGTTTCACAACGATGTTTTCCCACACCGTAAGGGCATCGGTTAGTATTCAACTTAATAAATGATAATTGCGTATTGTACCGGTATGTACACAGTAATAATTATTGATATGATTCGCTTCTTATAAAATTGAATTTGTAAAGCTGAGTTTTTATGTTACAGGTCTTAGTGATATTTGCGTTAGCTTAATTTGCCCGTTTCTGAGCTAAATAATTTTGACAGACGACAGGCAGACGGACAACAAGGGTAGTAATTGTTTTATGTCATACGGTACCTAGACAAAGAGACAAGTAGGTAGGTCACTTGATAGAATTTACTAGAACTGTAATAATATATATATTATGCCATAAAAATAATAAATAAAATAGTAAACACAGATTCGTAATCTATACATTGTATAAAACAAAGTTGCTTTCCGCCCTATATATCTATGGTCAGATGTACGTTTAGATCTTTTAAAGCGAGGTAGGTTTATAAGTAACAAAAAAAGGGTAGGTAGGGGTAAAATAAAATACGGCTTAAGCGGACCCTGGGCCCTCGCGGAGTTCGCGCCTCTATGCGAACGTCACAAAATTTAAGGCTATGCAGCTACGCATTGCCATCGTGGTCGCACGAGGATACCGGACGACTTCGTACGAGGTGGCAACTATGTTGGCGCGGTTTCCACTTCTCGATATCCTAGCTGATATGGATGCGAGAGTCTAACGTATCCTTCGCCAAAGAGGTGGAACCGCTACTAGCGAAGAAATAAAGGTGAGGGCCCACAGTCGCTCAATAAACCGCCGACGCGGGCGTCTCCATGACCGCGTAATGTTCAGCAGCGGTCGGAAACGTCGGATGACTTTTCGCATGACCCAGATACTGACGGGACATGGCTTTCGGTGAATACCTCAACCGAATAGGGAGAGAACAGACACCGCTGTGTCACCATCGCGGTTCGGACCAGGACTCAGTACAGCACAAGCTAGAGGAGTGCCCTGCTTGGGATCTGGTCCAAGAAATCTGCGAGACCGTGATGGTCAGCAGTCAGCGGAGCGGGAACGCGAGCGCGTGGACCCCGAGAGACGACGACGACGATGAAGAGCTCCGACTATTAGCGGAGACTGATGTGCGTCAGCACACGCCAGGGTTGCTTGCAACCTCTGTTTACGGGAGAGGCACACTGAAGTGTAAGCTTTAGTGTGCCCGAGCCGTACGGTTCTGGCAAAGAATAGAGCTACGGTCTGCCCCGAGTGTCGTAAGAGGCGACTAAAGGGGGTCATCGGAGTTGCGGACACTTGTGGCGGGGGCTACAATGTCCGACCAAACGATTCCGGGGACGGTATCGGCTTGGGGTGGTCATCACGTCGATATACACCGGAACGGTATAATGGCAGGTTTGGAGAATCCACAACTTGCCTCGCGATGGGCCTTCGGGCGCCGTGTTAGAAGGGTTCCGGTAGCGTTCTATTGAGATCCCGGAGCCCATTGAACTGCACCGAGGTGGACCACCGTGGAGTTTTTAGTGGGTAGAAGTCCCACATAACGCAGCTCTTTCCCCGGGGGCTAGGTACCTAGACGGCAGGTTTTCTTCACTTTACCAAAAAAAAAAAGAGTAGGTGCAGGGTTGGTGCAGGGTAGGTGTAGGGCAGGGGTAGGACGCCACGTTAACGAAGTCGGGCCGGGTCCACTAGTATATTTCTATTTTGTCATCAAATAAACAATTAAAACAAGGGGATCTTACAAGAATACTGTTTTTGCTGTGTGAATGGACCTTTATGCACCGGATTAAACACAGTGTATGGATACACAGTACACGAAGGCCTAGGTACATTAATCGCATGGGTTATCGCTGTAGACAAGAGTATTTATATTGCGAGTTTTGGACACTAGTCATTGCAGTGAGTACACAATGTATAGGACAGTCATATTCCTCGTTGCTCTTCTTCCTTTCATCGTGGTCTCCAGATCCACACGATGTAAAGAAATGTATAATGATAGTGAGTCATTGCGGTGCATTAAAGAAGGTTATAAAGAGGACTACATCCACCTCTCAAATATCGCCGATACTGTCGTAACGTTCAAAATCAAGAAGTGGATCGAGAAAAGAGGATCACGTGGGATCACCTACTATGAGGAGACTGTAAACTTAATTGAAGGACATTCCATAGACGTGGAATTCCATGAAGTCATGCCAGGTGTCAGCAATGTGTTCTACATCTATGACTGTAAGAAGAACGATGAAGAAGAGGCTTGCGTTCGTGTTGTGGCCGCATACCCCGTGACATTGTAAAAATATGTAGTTTTTATTTTGGATTGTTGTGACGATAAATATAAAAATGAATAAACAAACATGTAAATCATAGTTATTTTTATTTATTCTGGTAATTTTGTTATTTGTTTTACAAATTAATTTGGAAAACAACAATGTAGAGTAATTAAAAAATGGAAAAGTAAATCTAACTAAACTACTGAGCTAAATAGGAAAGAGTTTGGCACCCCGTGACGGTATATTATTATTATTTTTAATAAATAATAATATTGAAATACCTCAAGTCCCATTTGTTCGATTTGTCCTATTTGTATTTTTGTTTTTATCCTGTTTTATACAGTCCGAAAGATAAACGAGAAGAGAACCCGCTGTAAGATGGTTAATGAAAAATGTGGAACTGCAGACGCGTAAGCACAAGAACTAAGCATGCCTCCTCATGTCTATAGTTTACCTACAACCGGAACACAACAACTGACATAGAAATTATATTTTACCGATGTACACTTCCACCATCTCCTCTAGTTGGAAGCGAGCTTTTAAAATAATACCCCGTGACTATAGCTGGTGCACCGCGTACGTACGTACGTACATGCTGACTTTTTGGATGGAAGGGATGCTTATCCGTACGGGGAGGTGTTAGGTTTCAGAATGTTCGTAAGGCGACATTTGTGAATAAAGCCAGCTTGATGTGGAACAGTTACTATAGTTTATATACTTAGCCACCCGCCCCGGCTTCGCACGAGTAGTAGTAGTACCTTAACAAATTATACTACTAAAACATGACTCTGTCTGTTGGTGAAAACCGCATGAAAATCCGTTCAGTACTTTTTGAGATTACCGCGAACACAGACAGACAGACAGACTTTGGACTTTGTTTTATAAATGTAGTGATGAATATGCCAATCGAAATTAATAATAATAAAGAATCATCGTTAGTCGGTGCTGAATCATTTGTTTTCTAAGAATCGATCATATAGTACCTTTCTAACGTAAATATTTAAGAAATGATTCAGCAACAAGATCACAATATGAGTGGAAGACTTTGACGAAAACATTAGGTGCCTACGAATCGGTAATTACTGATTTTTTTTTCCTCACCAGCTTTTACCCCTAGGGTAGGGCAATAATTATTTCCGTGGCCAGGGCTACCCCCTCATCGCCGCCAGCTGCACCAAATTGAATGCAGTGACAACCCTCGATGGACAGTTCAGTAGGGTTGGGGGTAGGTAGTTCTGAATTTTTGGTAAGTAAACGAAAAATATGGAATGGTATACGTGAACGTTGTGTAGGTACTGAAATGTTAAGCTCTAGATACATTTTGTTTACGTTAGTAATGACACAAATAATTTTGAATGTCCATAGGCGGCCGTGATCACTTACCATTAAGTGATATTTGAATTCGGGTTTTCCTATTTGAAAGCCAGCTTAATCTAGTTAGTTCGTAGCTTGTTTCATAAAAATGCGTCCGGTGGTTTAGAAAATATTTAAGTATAAGTAAACTTGGTCGGGGATAATCCGACTTATTCTGTCGGTTAGGTTATATAGCTATATCTTCCAGATTCTGCCAGTCTACCTGAAGCTAAACTGAACCGATAACTTGAGATACTTTAAGTACTTACATAGTTATATATATATATATATATACCTATTTCTTTACTCTATACGGCTCGGTTGAAAATCAATTTCAAAGTTTCTCTATCTTGGATCTGTCCAGACTGACTTGTCTTATTTGAAAGAAAGAAAGAAAACATTTATTGCAGTAGACACCACGACACGATAATTAGGTACAACAACAAAAACACAAAAAAAAAGAATAATAATAATAAATGTACCTACCTACCTACAGTATATCTATTCCCAGTGGCATTTGGTGAACAAACAATACCCAAAATCGCGACTTGCCGTATCAATCACGCTACGTACATTGCGTATAGATGTCTTGAATTATATAAGAAACACGTAAAATGTGAATTCAACGAATACTGCTGCAAATTATCTATATCAAAACATAATTTCATTCTTCTCATTTCTGTATTTAATAATTATACATACATACATAATTTTCATAACCAAATAAGACATGTCTGTCTGGACAGAATTTACAGCATATGCTGAGCTGAGTTCTAAATTGGCATGACGCTACAATATTCACAATAAATTTCAATTGAATGTTAGGGACATTGGTTGGGGTTTTAACTTGTTATACCTGTAATTGTTGATATTGTTACAACTTGTTTGATGTCATTGCAGTAATTGCCAAATAAATAAAATCTATGTCTAATCTAGGTTCTAACTTCAGTCCGAAAATGGGTCTTGTCGTAACACTACGTTACCGCCCCACAAACGCTTACGCCATCAAAATCTACGCCAAAATGTGTTGCAAATGGCCGTCCGTCCGTACCGCCGCCACGCTGATGGTAACCCCAATTGATGACAATATTAAAGGTTTAGTTTATTAATATTAAAAGTTTAAATTCTACCATTAGGAATAATGTACGGTACTTTGACAATTTTGTGGAGAGAGATTATTTTTAACCGCCCGACGCAATGTGAGGGTTGTTTCATTGAAAGCAGTTTAGTTGATTGCAAGGCATTTGGCCATGAGCTGATGAGGTTGGCTTCGGACCAGAGGCCGGTAATAAATAAATAAATATGCTTGGACAAATTCATACAGCGCCATCTAGCAACAAAGAAAGCATAGCTTGTGTTATGGGTGTTAGATAACTGATTCACTACTTATATACTTTATTTTAAATACGTACTTATTATACATATTACGCCCACACCCGTAACAGAAATAAATTTCATCATTTCAATACCGGGAATCGAATAGAACCCTACACCCTCCTTGAATCTCGAAAGATATTGTGCAAAATCTAGTCAAAAAAAATAAACAATAGTACCCACAGAGAGTATAAGGAAATATTTATGCGACACCATTTCCACACTTTACTTCGCCGCTAGCTCACCATTACTTGTTTTTTCCGTGAAAATAGTTCAAGTCGGAGTTGGACTCACTTACGAAGGGTTCTGTACGTTTTTACACAAATAACTGTTTAACTATAAGATTACTCAATAATGTTATGATTCGTAAACTCATTTGTGATTTGGAATCTTTTCTATAGGTACTATTATAAAACTGTGAACAAACTAACATTGAATATATTCCAGAAAGTATAGTCAAGATACCCATCCTGGGTACTGATTTATAAGCAGACCTAATGTTTTTTGTCTGTCTGTCTGTCTGTATTTCTGTCTCTGCACGCATCACGCAAAAACCGATGAACGTATTGTAATAGGGCTTTTACATTTTGGTAGCTTATGCCCAACTTAAAATCTAAGCCATGTTGTAAGTAATTCGGATATGTAGAACAGGAGATAATTTTTTAATAAAATTGAGAACCAAACCGAAGTCACAAATAAGCTTACATACATATTTATTATTTATTTTGCTCGGCCAGGAATCGAATCCGAGACCTCTACGTGGCAGACCGGTATGTTAACCAACTGAACCACTCGGGTCGTCAACTAAACTGTCATAAAAACTAGTTCCACGGAGGAGGCAGAACTTAAGTCATCGTTATAGGAGGGTGATCAATATGAAAATAGATGGACCTCCTATTCTTGACTACGCGGACTGTTGCTATCTCGATGCCACAGAAGAGATTTTAAACAAACTTGAGCGTCTCCAGAATGTGTGCATTCAGTTCATTTTCAGTTTACGCAAGTATCACCACATCTCCTCTTTCCGAACACAGCTCAAATGGATACCAATACGCTACCGCAGGAATGCTCACATCCTTTTAACCCTCTTTAATGTCGTGCACAATCCCTCTGCTCCTTCATATCTCCGTAAGCTCTTTCACTTCTCCCGAGACCAAGGCAAACACTGTCGCTCTAATGTTAAATCGTTGTTGGCCATCCTAATCCATCACTCCAATTTCTTTTCCTACTCCTTTACTGTTCATGCTGCGAGACTTTGGAACTCTCTTCCACATGAGGTGCGGGACAGTCCGTCACTACAGATTTTAAAAAAAGCGTGTCAAGGAACATTATCTATCTCTGTCTAGTTGTACATAGATATGTATGCATAGTGTTGTATTATAATATATATTATAGTATTATTATTTGTTTATATTATATTTTATTTGAGAAGTTAATTATGTTTAAGTATTTTAGTATGTATTCTATATCGCGCACGTCGATCTGCTTTACTTATCACATCTCTCTTTTGTAGGCTTGCTGGAAGAAATTTATTTTAGAAATAAGTGGTGCCTGTTGTGTCATCTATATGTATGATGTTTCTCTATGTATTTTACTGTGTGCAATAAACTGTTAAATAAATAATAAATAAATGGATGCCCCGGTAGAAACTGACTAAAGAAAGGAGCGAATGAAAAGGTGCGATAACGGCAGGAGAATGATACGTATATAATATGCATAATGACGTGACGCCTGTTTTCGAAATGAATCAACATCATCATCACAGCTCATAACAGTCCACTGTAGATCTTAGGGCTTCTCCCACGAAAGAGGAGGTTATTGCCATAATCTCCAAGCTTGGCGGGCGGGTTGGAGATAGCAAGTTTGTAAATATAACCATGAAAAACGCTACTGCCCATTTTCCATCTTACGGAGACTTTGATTTTTTAAATCGAGAACTTTTATCGCCTTGTACGACACCCACGCGTGGGTGTTGGTGCTATTCTGCTTTGCCCGTACACAACAAGGCCGGAATTAATCATTATAACCTAATAATCAAAACGTAGATATATTTATGTATGTAGGAGACAGACTAGGTGTTCCATTTCCACCCTTCGGGTACGGTACCCTGGAAACCCGCTCAATGGCGCGCGGCGCTCCGGAAAATATCAACCCAATAAAAGGAAAGAGTAGACAAATGTTATTATTACAGTTATTGCTTTTGCCAATGATAATGGCGGACAACAATCTTCGGTACAGTAACTTGTAGGTTTATACGATATCTTTGCGGATGAATAGAAATTATTTGGCTTACTAGATCCTCGTGGGTTTAGCTGTTATCTGTCTTTTTGTCGACAGTGGCTCTGGCAGTGGTGGGGCCTCGCCAAATTGCAATTTGCAATTTGAAGTCGGTAACATAGAACGTCGGTGGCCTTTTAGCTAGCGGGTCCGCCTCATAACCCAAAGGTACCAAGTTCGATCTCCAGTATCAATTACTTTTCTGTGTGCGTGCGTTCAACACTAACCGATGATCTGACGGCGAGGGAAAACCACGCATGGTAGGGCATATGCTTAAACCGTATGACGAAAATAAAAATGGTACAATATGAAGCGGCATCGTTGCTTTGTTGCGATCAAGCTTCTTAAATAAAGATTTGTAAAACTATGACGAATACATGGAGAAATTCCAGGATCAACTGTAATAAGTAAGGTAAGTGTGTCAACACTTACCTTCCAAACACAACTCTACAACTTGTTAAAAGCACTAAGGTGGCAAACAAGCTTACGACCTGCCTGATGGTAAGCAGTCACCGCAGCCTATGGACGGCACGCCCACGCGTTGCCGACTCCGTGGTACAACTCCTAACCTCTCCGACTAATTTTATATTTATTCAATTATTATCTAAACTACTGAACCGCTTTTAATGAAACAAAGCTAAGAACCGACTCGATTAAACTGGCTTATAAACAGAGGAAACCACATCCGAATCGGTCCATCCATTCGGGAGCTACCGACAGACACACCGCCACAAAGCTTCAAATACACCGTCAAATTTACAAACTCTTTTCCCTGGTAACAAATAGGTCTAAGTGGAAAAATAGAAGAGAGGCCTTTGTCCTGCAGTGGGATACCGACGGCTCCTAAAATAACTCTTTTGCGTCGGGGGATAAAAAGTAGACCCAAGGCCTATTTCTTCGTAAACATTTCACGCCAGACCACACATTAAAGAAGGCGGGTATCTCAATAAATTCTTGCAAAAACCCACATTTCACCGCACGCGTAGGCGTGGCGTGATCACAGTAATTATTCACCGGCAGCCGGTGGTTCTCACAACAACCGCTTTTTGTCTTAATGTGGCGCACTCTACAGGCTGATCGGACTGATCCTGGAATAATAATAACAATAATAAATATGCTTGGACAAATTCACACAGCGCCATCCAGCCCCAAAGTAAGTAAAGCTTGATTTATGGGTGTTAGATAACTGATATACTTAATTTTTTATAAATACACACTTATTATACATACTAACTCCCGTATCAGAAATTCTAATTCATCATTTAAATTTCTGCTCGGCCGGGAATCGAACCCGGGACCTCTGCGTGGCGACCGGCATGTGAACCAACTGAACCAATCAGGTCGTCAAAACCTTCGTCGTCAGGGCAATAAAAGCTTTGGAAATAAAGAAGCTGGTTTTTTTAAAGCGAGGATGCCAAACGACCTGAATTATATGGTCGTACCGTCTTGGCACTACCAAGGGTTATGCTGGCAAACAAGCTTGTGGCCTGCCTGTTGATGGTAAGCAGTCGCCGCAGCCTATAGACGTTTGCAATACCAGGGGCATCACCCACGCGTTTCCGACCACGTAAAAACCTTTTAACCCCTTTCTTGAAGAACTTCATGTTGTACTCTCTAGGGAAAAGCTCCCCAGGTAGTCCATTCCACAACCTTAGTGTGCGTGAGAGAAAGTTCCTTTGGAATCGCACAGTTCGCGACCAATTTGGCTCCAACGTGTGAGGATGATCTCCCTGTCGATGGCGATGACAGGGTCTCTTGTGGGGTAGTCATATTGGCGTTAATATCCCGGTTGTGCTCTCGCGTGCGAAGGCCCGGGGCTCGTCTTGACCAAAATCCAGGATTTGGCAGATCAGGTAATTAAAATGGAGCGACTGCCACCTGACCTCCGTGACCCTGCTACTAGGAGCTGACTGGATCATAGTTACACATTCAGTCGCATGAATGTGCAGGTTTCATCGCGATGTTATCCCTCATCATAAGAGCATCGAGTAGTGTTCAACTAATGTATATAAATCGGAAAAGAGTCGTTGGTACATGGTGGGATTCAAACCCGGTAGCTGTCGCTCGCGAGTCGGATACCTTTACCACTTTACATCGACGCTCCGACACATATACATAATATAAACTAATTTACGCTAAAGGACGGACAACCACAGAGTTTGGGCAAGTAATGGTACAATATATTTATTTATATAGGACAACCAATAAGACTAACACTAACAAACGTTACCTATAGCATCTTATAGCTAAAAATACATTATATTTCTAAGTACAGTGTATACTGTGTATGGCGTTAATGCGTCGGACACGCAGATAAAGCCATAATTCACGACATAACCGTTATTTCTATGTAGCAGAGACAAAATTCCTTTGTGACAAAATTCAAAATTCAAAATGACTTTATTGAGTAGGATATTATTATATATCTCTTTCAATCGTCAAAGAGGAAGGGGTAGGAAATTAGGAAGGAAACACACAGTGACATGTTGGCCGCCCCATGGCCAGATATATATTACCGATAGGTAATGAATACGTTGCAAACCCGGTCAGATTCCTCAGTCTTAACATGACTTGACTACCACCAGTAGTTAAAGTCAAGTTATCATCATTATTATCATCATTATTAGAAGCGTCGGTGGCAGAGCGGTTACAGTATCCGACTCGTATGCCAGAGGTCCCGGGTTCGAATCCCGCTCCGGCCATGTACCAATGACTGTTTTCTGAGTTATGTACATTAGTTGAATACAAACCGATGCTCTTACGGTGAGGGAAAACATCGTGATGAAACCTGCACATTCAGGCGACTGAATGTGTAACCATGATACAATCTGGTTAGGTTCCCCTGGTAGCAGGGTATGTATGTATGTATGTATGTAAACTCTTTATTGCAACAACATAGTACAATTCAATAGAAAACAGTTACCAGGGTCATGGAGGTCAGATGGTAGTCGCTCCACTGTAATTACTTGACCTGCCAAATCCTGGATCATGGTCAAGGCGGACCCCGGGCTCTCGTTCTCGAGAGCACAACCGGGACATTAACGCCTAAATGATTTTTTTTTTATCATCATTATTATCATCATCTCTGTCCTTAACCCAATAGGTAGAGTCGGTACAATAATAAATAAAGGAATAACACTTTATTGCACATTTAAAAGAATGCAATAAACACAA
The DNA here is from genome assembly GCA_907269095.1 of Blastobasis adustella. Taxonomy (NCBI): domain Eukaryota; kingdom Metazoa; phylum Arthropoda; class Insecta; order Lepidoptera; family Blastobasidae; genus Blastobasis; species Blastobasis adustella. The sequence continues at coordinate 19,970,007 of OU026121.1, read as the reverse complement.
AATATTACAACGTCAATATAACGCTAACACTCGTCATTTCGGTAGGTACTCACTTCTTTACTTCACTTTACATCTTATGTCGGTCTCAACTAAAGTCAAAGTCTAGTATGACTGAGTTAATTTGTATTATAAATTACACTGGTGCGACTTAATTCAGCAATTTAATTAAATTTTCGTGTTCCAAATGTGATTTTATTCTTAACATAATGGTGTTCCATCTCAAAGTCACAATTCAGTGCCTAAATAGTTAATTTGTATAAAAAAAATACAATCTAATGACCACGATATTGGAACACCCCATATCGATAAAAGTACCCTACAATCCGCCATTCTTCGCGAAACGGAGATATAGATTAGGAAGGGATTTACAGGATCCGTGTTATAATGATTCTAGCATTCTTTGCTGTTACCGCGAGAATTTTTCTTAAAAATTATAGCAGCATTTACTGATCCTGTGTCTTATATAAGCTTAGATTAGATTATGGCAATTAAACAGTAGGAGCGTCGGTGGCCTATTGGTTAAGGTATCTGACTCGTATGCGAGAGGTACCGAGTTCGAATCCCACTGCGGCTATTTATCAATTATTCTTTTCCGAGTTATGTACCTACTATTAGTTGAATGCTAAACGATGCTCTTACTGTTAGGGAAAAGATCATGATAAAACCTGCACATTCTGGTGAATGAATGTGTAACCATGATCCAATCTGGTCAGATTCCCCTTGTAACAGGGATACGGACGTCAGATGGCATTCGCTCCAGTGTAAATAATCATCTGATCTGCCGAATCCTGGATCATGGACAAGGCGGACCCCAGGCCCTCGCACGCTAGAGCACAACCGGGATATTAACGCTAAGATGATTACTTTTTATGGCGTATTAAACAGTTATTTAATTATGTTTAAATTGATGTGATATCGAGTGTGCCTACTCGCTCCTGAAGTACTAAATTTAGTCGAGTGCCAATTGTTATTGGCAATTTAGTCCCTGTTGGTGTCCACACAAAGATTTCCTTTTGGAGAGGCAAGTCGTTTTTTTTTAAAGTCAATTTAGAAGAACGTCATGTTCGTTACAAGTCATTTTCTGGTTGGTCATCTTTTTATATTGCGATAGCTTCTTTAAGTACTTCTTCTAAACCGATACTGAATTCCTGTCATAGTACAATTTTATAATAGATACATGCAGATTTAGCCGTGTGATGTCCGGCAGAGTAGAATAGCAGCATCTCCTTACACTCGTGGGTGTCGGACAGGGCGACTAATGCTTTCGAGGAAAAGGTCTGGAGTCTCCGTAGGCTGGACAATGGGCAGCAGCGTTGTCCATTTTTATATTTACAATACTGCATCCAACTGTCAAGCGTGGAGATTATGGCAATAACCTCCCCTCTCATGGGAGAGGCCCTAATTTATGCAGTGCTCTGTTATGGGCTGTAATGATGGCATGAAGTTTTTAGTGCAAACGGGGTTTAAGTATGTGTGTAAATGTATGAGAGTGTTTTGGTAAAAGGCGTATCAGTACCAGCTCATGTACCTGGTTATCTCCGCCTACCCCTATGGGATACCCCTTGCGCATTTATGTGTATGTATGGAAAACCCATACACGAAAGGCCTCGATGCACAAACCGTGTCGCTGACCGCACGCCCCGGGCCGATGGGCACGCCGTTCAATCCAATTACATAAGCCCCTTGGGCAGAGAATGCGTGAAGTTTGAGCTTGTTACAACGGAACCCTAGTGCTTTGCATACGTATGTAGCGAAATCAGAGAGCGTCCGTAGAGCGAAGTTAACAAGAGAGCATTTAACAGGCCGTACTGACTCGTAAAACTTCACCATTGGAGATGGGCTTTTAGAAACGAGTGGGATTAATATCCACTCTAGATAGGGCCGACAGCTCCCCTTTTCCTAAGCATTGGTATTAATATACAGCTTATAGGTATGAGGTTCTAGGAGGCCTAATGTTCAAGGTGTCCGACTCCTGAGATACCTTGTTTGAAAAACTGTGTCGCCGTCTTGAACCCGCTCCGATGCTCTTACGGTGAGGGAAAATTCGTAATGAAACCTGCACAATCAGGTACCCCTGTTAATAGGGTCACAGAGGTCGGATGGCAGTTATTGGACTGTAATTATAGCCAAGACGATTTTGTTATAGGTACGAGGCTCCAAGCCTTTAAACTGATCAATATTTAACAAGAATGTCAACTAATAAGAAACTTGGTAAAATGTATTTCAATAGAGAAAGACAAAACAATGAACAAGAACAATATTATTGAATGTGTAACATGCTAACATTAGCACATTAAAACATAGTTTAAATGATGTCCTTGTTAGCTTGTTGTCGCACTTTACTGTTTTGTATTGTCATTGTATATCTAGCTTGCGCTTACCTACACATTAGAAATTAGGAATCTACTAGTCAGCGAGAATTTTCCCCAAATCATAAACCACGAAACACCTCAACAAAAACCACCGTCCAAAACCGCTCCCCTTCATCAAAACCCTCCATCCCAGTACAGCACGTCAAAGAAAACGCCCCAAAATGCCCAAAACAATTTCGCCAACAAAATAAATAGTCTATTAAGGTGTGTTTACACGGCTGAATTTAAAACTCGTCCAGGCAAGTACAGTCTCGAACGCAGAGGATCCCGGGCTATTATTATTTCATAGCGATACTGCATTAGCATAAAATTTACTAGAGTATCTACACAGCGTTACTGGTGTACCCCATTTGGTGAATTGAACCCCGGAATTTAGAGTGGCGAGGCTTGTGTACTAAATTGGGAGTCTACCTTCAATTTAGATAGGAGTATATGGGTTCGTTCGATAAATTTTATTGTAGTGGATTAGAAGGAAGATGTGTTGCTTACGTAGTTGCGTTTGCATTTTTAAACATACGATGCGATATAGATACCCTCAACATGTAATAGTTACTCCTTTTTAATTCATTAAATTCATTTTCAATACAGAATCAAGGACATCAAAAGATCAGCTTTAAATACCTATATCAGCCGCAATGTGTTCACTAAACTTCCGTCGATGTAGCCCTTGAACCTATTTAGACATAGACATAGACGTATCTTTATTTGAGATTATAATTATAATAATAATAAAAATGCTTTGACAAATTCATACAGCGCTATGTAACCCAAAGTAACCAAAGATGGTGTTATGTTTGTTAGATAGCTGGTATACTACTTGTATAAATACTTTTTTTTAAATACATACTTATTATACGTAACAGAACTTAAAATTTATCATTTCAATTTCTGTTCAGCCAAAAATCGAACCCGGGACTTCTAGATATTCGGAAGTCTTTTTTTCTGTAATACATATTGTCATTGAATTCAACTTTATGGCAGCACACATATTGTCTTCCTATACATAGGCCTCGAGTTGTAAACAGTTATAACCACATCGGTAATCTAGACTATGGGTCATGGGCGGTTGTAATCTAGTATCTGCAGAATAGTATTAGCATTGTCATGTAAATAAAATGAGAGGGAAATCCGATACAGGCCTTGAAGACAGGTAAATTCAAATGAATGCATAATATAGGTGTCTCATTGTCTATTGAGGTGGTTTATAGGTAATGTTTGTTTATAGTTTTGCAATCTTGCAGATTTTGCAGTATAAACAAAGAAATTGATATCTACATGAACTACAGGGTATCATCCGAAATCCTCACATTCGTACCAAGTGTTTCCCGTTAATGTTTATCATGCGCACTACCAAGTAGTGGAATTCTTAGCCTGCGTCTGTTTTTTCGAAGCGAACATATGAGATGTATGAAAAGAGTTGTGGATATATGCGAGGCTAGGGAGTTGTGTCAGGACAGAGCAAAGTGGCAGTCCATAGTCTCTGCCTACCCCACCTGTGGGACACAGGCGTGAGCTTTATGTATGTACATAACCCAATAGTTTTTAAAACACGAGTGAAAAGAGATCTCCTGGGAAACTTCGCTCCGTTATCGATCTTAGCATTCCATCTAAGAGAGGTCAAGAGCAAACCCATTATTGTACAAAAAATCATCTATAATAGGACCACAATAAGTCCGAATTGACTGACAGTAGTAAAAATTATAATATGTGGATATGGCAATAATCTGGGGATAATCTGTCCTTGTCAGTCCTTCTTGTAAACATTCAGATATTTGGCTTGAACGTGTACTTTTAGTTTGACTAAATCATTTTGGCGTTAATGTCCCGGTTGTGCTCTCGCGTACGAGGGCCCGGGGTCCGCCTTGACCATAATCCACGATTTAGCAGATCAGGTAATTACAGTGGAGCGACTGCCATCTGACCTCCGTGACCCTGCTACTGGGAGAACCTGACCAGATTGGATCATAGTTACACATTCAGTCGCCTGAATGTACAGGTTTCATGGCGATGTTGTCCCTCACCATAAGAGCATCGAGTAGTATTCAACTAATGTATATAAATCAGAAAAGATTCATTCATAAATCAGACCACATGGTGGGATTCAAACCCGGTAGCTCTCTCTTGCGAGTCGGATGCCTTTTCCTATACTTTTAGATTGAATTAGATATTAATCATGCTAAAAATTATCACTCTCACTTCCTTTTTAATTGTTTTGCCCATTATTTAATGATAACGTAAATAAATAATCCTACAGAAATCAAATTGTTTGTTATGACTTTTATGATTGACGTTCTTTACTTTAAAAAAACTTGTCATAAGCTGCCATACAGTTTTTTTTATTTTAGTAAATTATTCGGACTTACCACAGAGGCTCCAGAATTCCTTACTTAAAACCTAAAGTCTCACAAGCCCGAGCCTATTCAGTGAAACTTCCGCCCACATGTCTCAGAATTGCAAACAAGGCCTAATCTCGAACTTCATATTGGATCCGATGGTTACTCTGTAGGGTTTAATGGCATTATCGTAGCCTCTAGCATTTGTTTGATCTAGATTACCTGTTATGCTTCTTAAGACGGAACCGAGGCCGTCTACAAGTGCTCTTCTGATGCAGTGCAGCTCCAGGGTCCCTAGATGGTCACGTAGGGCGGTTAGTTTGTTAGTTAGATACTCTATCTGTATTTCATATAGCATAAATGTGTCATTATTTAATTTACTAGGAAGTTATTTAGTTAGTCTATCTCAATGAGCATAGCTTATATCTAATGTTAGTTTGATTGACGGATTGGAGAAAGGTGTGATAGTGCGTGATAAGTCGTGTTTCGTCAAGATTGAAGGATAGTAGTCCGGGGCCATCGTCGAGGCACTCAAGTTTTATCTCCGGGTTGCTCCCTAGGATATTGCTGTCAATAGAACAATCAGGGCCGAAGGTAGCTTGCAACCATTGGGCGCTTTTAGATACCCTTTTAAGACGACTCTTAGCCACGAGGCCAAGTTTTTAGATGTATAGATATTGATGGGTAAGTCGGCTAATACCATATCAAGTAACATGATCAATCAGAATTTAAAAACAAAAAAATCTGAATTGTACAGTTAGAACGATTGTTACAGAAAAGTATGAGCCGCCTAGAGTTAACAATTACTTTAGCCAGCGGCGGAGAGAGTACTTGATGCCTGGAATTCTGAATGAGGTTGATAGCGAAGCAACCGACAGCAGACCGATCACTGAAACTGAAACTTCATTCAAAGTATACTGTATAGACATAGGTCTAGGTAAAAAATAGGTAAAAGTTGGTTCTTGCGGACGTTAAACTCACAGGTAATGAATGCATGAGCACTAAAATCGCTAATGCAATCGACAGAGACCAAACATCAAAATGCTAGCAGTAGCTTCTGCTTTGAAACACCACCTCGTAGTCGTATAACAATAAATCATGTTAATTATGTCATCTAGGCAAAGGTTGTATCTTTCATGTGTCCTGTTTGATGTGATTAAGTTAAAGCAGCCTCATTACTTATATGAGAAAAGCAAGACAACTTCTCGTCAGGAGAGGTATGGCAGTAGATCTGCACGTATTCCTCTGTCGGTTCGTAAACATGGGTCTGCAGCTTTTAGAGGCAGTTTCCGCTATCAAACAACGAAGTGCTGGAATTACATACCCCCTCCAACAAAAATGTTAGGCACAAAGTGCACATTCAAGAAATATTATAATAGTAATATTTTAGAAATCCAGAAGGAGGGTATTCCAGAGCACTTCTTGCGACAGCGGAACATACCATATGGATTACTTGCATAACCCATCATGTCTTTTCTTAGGTTTTCTGTCCATCATCTGTCAAATTTTTATCCAGATCCGTTAAGCGCTTTGGTCGTTGAAAAGTAGCAGACGGTCAGACAGATGACACAACTTTTGCGCTTGCAGTGTTCATTTTGATTAGGTTTGCGGAGACATAAGGTAACTGAAGATATGGAACATGTTACTACACACTCATGGATCACTTTACTTACTAGATGTTTTGAAAGGTTATTTCATTGGATATCGCGTACTACCTGGGTTTTGGCTGAAAATCAGTGTGTTGCCCTTCTAGGTGACACTGTGCTGAGCCATGACTCTATTGTGTTGTTGCAGCGCACACATACAGCTTATATATTAAGTGGTATTTTTGCTAAAATTAACCTGTATTTACTTATATCTCCCGTTTAGGTATAAGTTGATGTGTGTGCATGAAGTACCAAATAAATGCTTTTCTGTTATATTCTACTGATATTACTATTTGCCAAAAAATATATATTAAAATCACGGAGAAAAATGATACTGTCAATCCATGCAAACGACCCCTGAGACTCAGCCATTGCCTCAACAAATACACCCAGATTGAGCAAGGGGGCCTGTATGCAGTGCCGATTACTGTTTTTTGCCATTAAGTATAATACCAAGCCACATTTGCTCGACTATGGCCGCAGCGGGGTGCGGGAGGGTGCGGACATCGGTATGTCATCATCATCATCTTGGCGTTGAAGTCCCGGTTGTGCTCTCGCGCACCAGGGCCCGGGGTCCGCCTTGACTATGATTCAGAATTTGGCAGGTCAGGTAATTACAGTAGAGCTGTAAGGGCAACACTAGTTGTGTGCCCATTACTAGTTTTTAGTTTATGTGCTCTGGCACCCGAGTTTGCCTCCTCTTTGGGTCCGGCCGGCCGGCCGCTAAGTCTAACATGTAACGTAAAATACCATTAAATAAATAGTTGTGTGTTAAAGTTATAATAATCGTTTTATTCCACTCGCACCAACTTGACATGGTGTCAGGTGAAAATTTGGAAAGAAATAAGATGGAAAACACAAGGTTCCCAGACAAAATTAATTTCGCGTCCGCCAACTCACACGAGGAATGGCAATGCTTTGTGGACGAGTTTGACATTTACATGATAGCCAGCTCCCAAGAAGATGTCGATGACAAGAAAAAAGTTGCAATATTCATAAATTTAATGGGAAGTGAGTCCATAAGGATTTATAAAACATTTCCTAAAACTGTAACTTTCGACCAGGTAAAGGAAAAATTTTACGGCCATTTTGTGCCCCAAAGGAACGTCACGGTTGAGAGATTCAAATTCAATAAAATCAGTCAAAATAATAAATCGTTTAAAAAGTTTGTAACGGAACTCAAATATGCTGTGTTATCCTGTGGATACGACGACAATATTTTCGAGGAAATGGTGCGTGATCGCATCGTGATTGGAGTGAGTATCAGATCGACACAAGAGAGGTTCTTACGAGAAAAGAAATTACTTTGTTAGATGCCATAAACATATGTAAGGCTGCTGAACCCACGACAGCGCAAATGGAAGAATTGCGGCCAGTTGCCCAGGAAGTAGACTCGGTCTCCACAGAACGCCTTGTGAGAAAATCAAACCTTGGAACTAACTGTTACCGCTGCGGACGTCGAACTACTTGAAAGTTTGTAGAAGCACAGCTGTTGACACCGTGACTACAGAGATGTCTGATGATGAAATTGAATTGTATCTTTGTGCTATTGGCAATAATGGCTGGTTTGAAAACATTTTAGTGCAAGGAAGGTCGATATCGTTTAAGATTGACACGGGGTGTGAACCTAATATTTTACCTCTTTGTTTATTGAAAAATATTTCCAATAACACAGCCATACAGAAAACTAAGGAGGTACTACTTCCATACGGAGGTGGCAGATTGGTAAAACGTGAACATTTTCCTATTCCCACAGCCGAGGACATCGCCGTCAAGCTCAGTGGCATGCAGTTCTTCACAGTGCTAGACATGAAGGATGACTACTTACAAGTTGAGTTAGATGACAGCTCCGAGTTGACCACCTTTAACACTCCATTTGGCAGGTACAAATTTTTGAGGTTACCTTTTGGCTTGTGCTCTAGTCCTGGAGTATTTCAGCGTATGAACTATGAAATATTTGGGAGCTTGACAGGTGTAGATGTATATTTTGATGACTTGATAATTTTTGGGAGAACTACATGTGAACATGACCAGAATCTCAACAAAGTTCTTGAAGTGGCTCGCAATAACGATATTAAATTTAATAAAGATAAAATTCAGTTTAGACAAAAGTCTGTTAAATATCTGGGACAAAGATTTTCATCTAATGGTATTAGTCCTGACCAAAGTTATGTAGAAGCCATATTAAAGTTTAGACAACCAAACACTCGAACAGATTTGTTAAGATTGCTGGGTATGGCAAAGTTCCTTGCTAAGTTTACGCTTAACATGTCCAGAATTACAGCACCATTAAGAAACCTGACCAGGCTTGATGTGCCATGGGAATGGTCCTCTGAGCATGAACAATCACTGCTCTCATTACAACAGGCAATTGTAAATGCTCCAGTTTTAGCATATTTTAATAAAGAAATTCCCATTATAATTCAGTGTGATGCCAGTAGTGAGGGTCTCGGTGGCTGCTTGCTTCAAAATGGTCATCCAGTAGGATTTGTATCTCGTAGCTTGTCAAAGTCTGAACAAAAATATTCTCAAATACAAAAAGAACTGCTGGCAATAGTGTTTACTGTTGAGAAGTCTCACTACTTTATTTATGGAAGGAAGGTTCATGTTCAAAGTGACCACAGACCTCTAGAGTCTTTATTTAAAAAGAAGTTAAGTGATGTTAGTCCTCGGTTGCATAAATTATTGTCAAGATTGTTTGAATATGATTTGTGTGTAAAATACACTCCTGGTAGAGAGATGTACATTGCAGACTTTCTGTCTAGAGCCAGTCTTAATATTAGCAGTGATGGTACTGATGCTTAACGAATAGTATACAGTCTAGCTCGCCAAGTTCCTATGTCCAGTAGAATGAAAAATGAGTTTAAGAATGAAACTGCTAAAGATTCCAATTTGTCCTGTGTCATTACATGTTGGCACATGTTAGTGAAGGCTGGCCTAAATTAAAAAAAACTAGTGATGGGCAAGCACACAATTATTGTTGCCCTTTCAAGCAAACACAAAGGAACGTCTTATGCAGCATGTTATACCAACACGACCTTGTGAAAGGATTGCATGTGATATATTTACTTATGACAACAAAGATTACCTTGGAGTCATTGATTCGTATAGCAACTGGATAGAGTGTATCCCAGTGCCATCTAAGAACGCCTTTACAAGTATTTATGTGCTAAAACAAATATTTAGCAGGTTTGGAATACCTCAGAAACTTATGTGCAACAATGTGTCCTTTGATAGCAGTGAGTTTAAGTTGTTTGCCAAAGATTGGGATTTTGAATGTATCTTTTCGAGTTCTAACTATCCTCAGTCTAATGGCTTAGCAGAAAAAGGAGTAAATATAAGCAAAACTCTGTTAAAAAAGGCACTGGCAGATAAATCAGATATTAATATTGCTCTGTTAAATTATAAAAATACTATACTTAACAATTTTGGGTTCTCTCCAGCTCAGCTTATGTTTAACAGATCTTTGAAAACAAAAATTCCTTGTACTATGCAACAACTCAAACCCTCTATCAATAGGTTTGTTAGAAAGGAAATGTGTGTGAAAAGAAGTAAGCAGAAATTGTATTATGATCGTAATGCAAAACCGCTATTAACCTTAGATAAGGGTGACTATGTGTATACATTTGACTTTCTCAAGCATTTATCGTGCTAAACTGGAATTACCACATAGATATAGGACTTAGCTTGTAAGAGGAAGGGTGGAAGGGCAACACTAATTGTGTGCTTGCCCATCACTAGTTTTTAGTTTATGTGCTCTGTGGCCCCCGAGCTTGCCTCCTCTTTGGGTCCGCTAAGTCTAACATGTAACGTGAAATACCATTAAATAAATAGTTGTGTGTTAAAGTTATAATAATCGTTTTATTCCACTCGCACCAACTTGACAAGAGCGACTGCCATCTGACCTCCATGACCCTGCTACCAGGGGAACCTGACCAGATTGGATCATGGTTACACATCTATTCGCCTGAATATGCAGGTTTCACAACGATGTTTTCCCACACCGTAAGGGCATCGGTTAGTATTTAACTTAACGGTGCGGACACCGGGATGTACACAGTAATAATTATTGATAAGATTAGCTTCTTATAAAATTGAATTTGTAAAGCTGAGTTTTTATTCTTTATTCTTTATTGTACATGAATAATTTTACAGAGTTAAAATCTTAAGATAGTTCACAAAGGCGAGCTTATCTCTGCAAGAGATCTCTTCCAGCCAACCTGAGAGGTGTGAAAGCAATATCACGGGTACTTGAGCATGTACTTAGATACAGTTTACAAAAAAGCTAATAAAACCTAAGCTAAATCCTTCAATAATAATAGACATGTACACAAGTAAATACATAAATAAAGACATATAACATAAATATATACATACCATATACCTATCATAATTGTGTAGATAAGAAGTGTTCCTTTACTCTCTTCTTAAAAGTGGGAAAAGTAGGACTTTCTTATTATGTTACAGTTCTTAGTGATGTTTGCGATGACTTAATTTGCCCGGACTACAAGGGGAGTAATTGTTTTATGTCATACGGTACCTAGACAAAGAGGCAAGTAGGTCACTTGATAGAAATTTATGTACTAGAACTGTAATAATATATATTATGCCATAAAAATAATAAATAAAATAGTAAACACAGATTCGTAATCTATACATTGTATAAAACAAAGTCGCTTTCCGCCCTATATATCTATGGTCAGATGTACGTTTATATCTTTTAAAGCGAGGTAGGTTTATAAGCAATAAAAAAAGGGTAGGTAGGGGTAAAATAAAATACGGCTTAAGCGGACCCTGGGCCCTCGCGTGCTGCGCGGAGGCGCTACCGCGACATAAGGCCAAGATGATGATGAGGGGTAAAGTAGAGTAAAATAGGTCTGGAATATATGTAGGGTAGGTGCAGGGTAGGTCCAGGGGTTTGACTGACGTAGGTCTTTCGCTGATTGTTTTGACCGCCTGGTTCCCCGGATTGAAAAGGTAGCAGGTGCTATGCATGGACTGCTACTGAATAGTGCGAGACCGCAGGAAGGAGTTCGCGCCTCTATACGAACGTTACGAAATTTACAGCTACGCATTGCCACCATGTTCGCACGAGGATACCGGACGATTTCGTACGAGGTGGCAACTATGCTGGCGCGGTTTCCACCTCTCGATATCCTAGCTGATATGAATGTGAGAGCTTAACGAATCCTTTGCCAAAGAGGTGCAACCGCTACTAGCGAAGAAATAAGGGTGAGGGCCCACAGTCACTCTATAAACCGCTGACGTGGGCCGTCACCATGACCGCCCAGTGTTTAGCAGCGGTTCAATGAAGTCGTCTTGCCATGTTTTCAAGCATGGCTAGAGGAAAGTTCGGGTGACTATCCTCATGACCCAGATACTGACCAGACATGGCTTTCGGTGAATACCTCAGCTGAATAGGGAGAGAACCGCTGTGTCACCATTGCGGTTCAGACCAGAACTCAGCACAGCACAAGCTAGAGGAGTGCCCTGCTTGCGATCTTGTCCAAGAAATCGGCCTTGGTGGCCCTTAGCACCTTTTGCGAGACCGTGATGGTTCAAAAGTCAGCGGAGCGGGAACGCGTGCGCGTGGACCCCGAGAGACGACGACGACGATGAAGAGCTCCGACTATTAGCGGAGACTGATGTGCGTCAGCACACGCCAGGGTTGCTTGCAACCTCTGTTTACGGGAGAGCCACACTGAAGTGTACGCTCTAGTGTGCCCGAGCCGTACGGTTCTAGCAAGGAATAGAGCTACGGTCTGCCCCGCGTGTCGTAAGAGGCGACTAAAGGGGGTCATCGGAGTTGCGGACACTTGTGGCGGGGGCTACAATGTCCGACCAAACGACTCCGGGGACGGTGTCGGCTTGGGGTGGTCATCACGACGATATACACCGGAACGGTGTAGGGGCAGGTTTGGAGAATCCACAACCTGCCTCGCAATGGGCCTTTGGGCGTGGTGATAGAAGGGTTACGGTTCCGTTCTACTGAGATTCCGGAGCCCATTGAACTGCACCGAGGTAGACCACCGTGGAGTTTTTGTGGGTAGAAGTCCCACATAACGCAGCTCTTCCCCCGGGGCTGGGTACCTGAATGGCAGGTTTTCTTCACTTTACAAAAAAAAGAGTAGGTGCAGTTGGTGCAGGGTAGGTGTAGGGCAGGGGTAGGACGCCACGTTAACGAAGTCGGGCCGGGTCCACTAGTATATTTCTATTTTGTCATCGAATAAACAATTTAAACAAGGGGATCTTACAAGAATATTGTTTTTGCCATTTGAATGGACCTTTATGCATCGGATTAAACACAGTGTATGGATACACAGTACACGAACGCGTAGGTACATTAATCGCTTGGGTTATCGCTATAGACAAGACTATTTATATAGCGAGTATTGGGCGCTAGTCATTGCAGTAAGTACACAATGTACAGGACAGTCATATTCCTCGTTGCTCTTCTTCCTTCCATCGTGGTCTCCACAGCCACACAATGTGAAAAATGGAAAGAAAATCAGTTGCGGTGCATTAAAGAAGGTTATAAAGAGGACTACATCCACCTCTTAAATATCGCCGAGGATTTAATAACGTTCAAAATCACGAAACGGATGACGAAAAGAGGATCACGTGGGATCACCTATTATGATGAGACTATAAACATAATTGAAGAACAATCCCTAGACGTGGAATTCCATGAAGTCATGCCAGGTGTCAGCAATGTGATCCACATCTACGACTGTGAGTGTGATAATGAAGATGTGGATTGCTCTACTATTATGACCGCATTACCCGTGACATTGTAAAAAGATGTGGTTTTAATTTTGGATTGTTGTGACGATAAATATAAAAATGAATAAACAAACATGTGAATCATAGTTATTTTTATTTATTCTGGTAATTTTGTTATTTGTTTGACAAATTAATTTGGAAAACAACAATGTAGAGTAATTAAAAAATGGAAAAGTGAATCTAACTGAACTACTGAGCTAAATAGGAAAGAGTTTGGCACACCGGGACGGATTATTATTATTATTTTTAATAAATAATAATATTAAAATACCTCAAGTCCCATTTGTCCGATTTGTCCTATTTGTATTTTTGTTTTTATTCTGTTTTATACAGTCCGAAAGATAAACGAGAAGAGAACCTGCTGTAAAATGGTAATCTTCAGATTCATGTATGAAAAATGTGGAACTGCAGATGCGTAAGCACAAGAACTAAGCATGCCTCCTCATGTCTATAGTATACCTACAATCGGAACACAACAACGGACATAGAAATAGTATTTTATCGATAACATCTGCGCACTTCGACCCTCTCTAGCACGGGACCTGCGTTGTTTTGAGTGAGTGTTAAAAACAAACTTTTAAAACAATACCCTGTGACTATAGCTGGTGCACCGTACGTAGATTGAGGGCCACGAAACCTTGCTGATAGGTGATGGCGCGCCTGTCGATATTTGTTTTTTAATTATTGGCTTTAGTTCAGTCAAGTTAGTTCCACTTTCAACCGGGCGCAAAGTCTCGCGGCCCTCACTCTACGTACATGCTGACCTTTAGATCGAAGAGGTCACAGAGAAAAAAAAGAGATTCTCGCGAACAGACATACAGACTGACGCGGCGTTGGATTAGGTTTTATAAATGTAGTGATGAATACGCCAATCGAAATTAACAATAATAAAGAATTATCATTAGTCGGTGCTGAGTCGTTTATACTTTGTACGAAGACGTAATTTCCGAAAATTCATCAAAGTTTATCAAGTTACCGGTTAATGTACATGACTGGACGATGCCTTATTAACGACCCAAGGCATATCTAATTGCATTACAAACAGTGACAGTATCAATTCATAGTTCGTAGCTAGTGACGAAATGGGATAAATAATTTCCGGTTTTGGTTGCCCTAGGGCCGTGCCTGAGTGTCAAAACCCAGTTGCTCTTGGGATCAGCTCATTGCTGCTTTAGATCCTGCCTAAATAGGAGTTGCAGCGGTGGGAACCTATATTGGGAACTACTAGCAATATTATTGTGTAGTGAGTACGGGTCAATGGTGCGGGAGGTACCCACATTATTTGCGATGATATATAAAATAGAGAATAGTTTTTCTTTACCACTAAGGTGGCAAACAAGCTAAGGGTCTGCCTGATGGTAAGCAGTCACCGCAGCCTATGGACGTTTGCAATACCAGCAATACCAGGGGCATCACCCACGCGTTGCCGACCCCGTAAAAACTTTTTAACCCCTTTCTTGAATAACTCCATGGTGTACTCTCCAGGGAAAACCTCCCTTGTTATTACCTCAGAGTAACTTACTCAGCGAGGAGGTGCGCGTTAGGTTGTGCGACGCTTTTGTTTTGTCACGTCTGAATTATTGCGGCACTGTCTATAGTCCAGTCATTATATACATTTGGAAATGAAAATGAACCGAGAAAGCCAAATTTTGGATATTACGTGGGGGGCGGCTAGAAAAGCTTAAGTGCAAATTGTCCACCAAAATAACCTTGTGCGTTCTCCGCCATCTTGAAAAAAGGGTTAAATTCAGTTTATCATCATAACTCGGTTCCCCGTTGAGATACGAAATTTTTTATAGGATACTTTTTGTTGCTCTTTGCACGATCTACAATTAAGGTCCTATACATTTTTCACGTATCGATCATCGTTATCGAGATATTGTTGTTGTTCAGGGAATTATTACTATACAAAATAAATTAATAAACCAGCCAAATTATAAATCAAACACATGAAATTTATTAGATATTTATTAGAAATTTATTAATCAAATAATTTTTATGCAGCAAAAATAATAATTACGCGTGGTCATTTTTTTCACACGTTTTTCGTCGTTTTGATGGCCCTGGCTGTTGAAGTTCCGGCTCCTCGGTACACTCTTCGAGTCGAGAAAATTCTTCAATCGCAGGAAATGATGCTGTGATGGTCGAAAAATCGTAATCTTCATCATCGTGATCGTCGTTGAATAAGATCTCGACTTTGGCGACATTGTCGCATGTCTGTTCACTATAGTGCAGGCAAATAACCGAGCAACTAATTCCTGCTTTCCTGCACCATCAAGCAGCCCCACACTTTCCTTTACATTTGCACGAAATGAGTTTTAAAAGTTCAGATGGAGCGGGTGCGGCTGTGGTCCAAATTGGTTCAAGCCCGTAATTCGTCTGTCGCCAACCCCATTCCTGATGATCTTTAAAAATTCCGAGCCACGTTTGTACTAGTAAATATGTGTTGGCGGACTGCGCTTTGCGAATTTTTTCTCCCCACATTTAAGGTTTTTTTTTATCGATATCTCGATAACGATGATCGATTCGTGAAAAATGTAAAGGGCCTTAATTGTAGATCGTGCAAAGAGCAACAAAAAAGTATTCTATAAAAATTTTCGTATCTCTATGATGAAAAAACTGAATTTAACCCTTTTTCCAAGATGGCGGAAAACGCACAAGGTTATTTTGGTCGACAATTTGAACTTAAGCTTTTCTAGCCGCCCCCCACGTAATATCCAAAATTTGGCGTTCTCGGTTAATTTTCATTTCTAACCCGATTTTTCCGACGTAATGACTGGACTACTACTGCCCACGGTTGTTCTGTAAAACCCAGAGACTAAGACAACTGAGGTTTCTGTCCATCATCTGTTAATTTTTTTATCCAGATCCGTTAAGCGCTTTGGTCGTTGAAAAGTAGCAGTCGGACAGACAGATGACATTTTATTTATTTGAATAATTTTGATTAGGTATGCAGAGACATACGGTAACTGAAGATATGGAACATGTTACTACGCACTCATGGATCACTTTACATACTAGATGTTTTGAAAGGTTATTTCATTGGGTATCGCGTACCACCTGTGTTTTGGCTGAAAATCAGTGTGTTGCCCTTCTAGGTGACATTGTGCTGAGTCATGACCCTTTTGTGTTGTTGCAGCGCACACATACAACTTATATATTAAGTGGTATTTTTGGTAAAATGAAGCTGTATTTACTTATATCTCTTGTTTAGGTATAAGTTGATGTGTGTGCATGGAGTACTAAATAAATGCTTTTCTATTCTATTCTATTCTACTGTTATTACTATTTGCCAAAAAATGTATATTAAAATCACGGAGAAAAATGATACTCTTACTCCATGCAAACGACCCTAGAGATTCAACCAGTGCGACAACAAAGACTAGCAGATTTTGCCAGGGGGGCCTGTATGCAGTGCCGATTACCGTTTTTGCCGATTAACGATTACCGTTTATTTGTTTTGCATAAACAAACAATTGAAATAAATTCGGCTATTGTCGACCATAAAAAACAAAAAAAATAAAAGTAAGAACTAGTTCTATAAAACAAAATGGTCCATGGCTTAGCTATGGCTGCCAAGGAGATCAACAGCCGCTGTTATTCTGCCATGGCCAAATGTTATCCTAGTCCAACCACACACTGCTTAGGCTAGAACAACAATAAAACACACATTACACACTTTTCTGCCAAACATTTTGCGTACTTCACATACATATAAATTAAATCTAATGAACTAATATATATTTAACAATAACATTCTAAACAAGATGTACTAATACCATACCCAACACAACATTAAGCGTAATATCAAGCCACATTTGCTCGACTAGGGCCGCATCGGGGTGCGGAGGGGTGCGGACACCGGTATGTCATCGTCATCATCTTGGCGTTGAAGTCCCGGTTGTGCTCTCGCGCACGAGGGCCCGGGGTCCGCCTTGACCATGATCCAGAATTTGGCAGGTCAGGTAATTACAGTAGAGTGACTGCCATCTGACCTCCATGACCCTGCTACCAGGGGAACCTGACCAGATTGGATAATGGTTACAAATCCATTCGCTTGAATATGCAGGTTTCACAACGATGTTTTCCCACACCGTAAGGGCA
This sequence comes from Blastobasis adustella, assembly GCA_907269095.1. Lineage (NCBI taxonomy): Eukaryota > Metazoa > Arthropoda > Insecta > Lepidoptera > Blastobasidae > Blastobasis > Blastobasis adustella. The sequence continues at coordinate 19,952,769 of OU026121.1, read as the reverse complement.
TCGGTTAGTATTCAACTTAATAAATGATAATTGCGTATTGTACCGGTATGTACACAGTAATAATTATTGATAAGATTCGCTTCTCATAAAATTGAATTTGTAAAGCTGAGTTTTTATGTTACAGGTCTTAGTGATATTTGCGTTAGCTTAATTTGCCCGTTTCTGAGCTAAATAATTTTGACAGACGACAGGCAGACGGACAACAAGGGTAGTAATTGTTTTATGTCATACGGTACCTAGACAAAGAGACAAGTAGGTAGGTCACTTGATAGAATGTACTAGAACTGTAATAATATATATATTATGCCATAAAAATAATAAATAAAATAGTAAACACAGATTCGTAATCTATACATTGTATAAAACAAAGTTGCTTTCCGCCCTATATATCTATGGTCAGATGTACGTTTAGATCTTTTAAAGCGAGGTAGGTTTATAAGTAACAAAAAAAGGGTAGGTAGGGGTAAAATAAAATACGGCTTAAGCGGACCCTGGGCCCTCGCGGAGTTCGCGCCTCTATGCGAACGTCACAAAATTTAAGGCTATGCAGCTACGCATTGCCATCGTGGTCGCACGAGGATACCGGACGATTTCGTACGAGGTGGCAACTATGTTGGCGCGGTTTCCACTTCTCGATATCCTAGCTGATATGGATGCGAGAGTCTAACGTATCCTTCGCCAAAGAGGTGGAACCGCTACTAGCGAAGAAATAAAGGTGAGGGCCCACAGTCGCTCAATAAACCGCCGACGCGGGCGTCTCCATGACCGCGTAATGTTCAGCAGCGGTCGGAAACGTCGGATGACTTTTCGCATGACCCAGATACTGACGGGACATGGCTTTCGGTGAATACCTCAACCGAATAGGGAGAGAACAGACACCGCTGTGTCACCATCGCGGTTCGGACCAGGACTCAGTACAGCACAAGCTAGAGGAGTGCCCTGCTTGGGATCTGGTCCAAGAAATCTGCGAGACCGTGATGGTCAGCAGTCAGCGGAGCGGGAACGCGAGCGCGTGGACCCCGAGAGACGACGACGACGATGAAGAGCTCCGACTATTAGCGGAGACTGATGTGCGTCAGCACACGCCAGGGTTGCTTGCAACCTCTGTTTACGGGAGAGGCACACTGAAGTGTAAGCTTTAGTGTGCCCGAGCCGTACGGTTCTGGCAAAGAATAGAGCTACGGTCTGCCCCGAGTGTCGTAAGAGGCGACTAAAGGGGGTCATCGGAGTTGCGGACACTTGTGGCGGGGGCTACAATGTCCGACCAAACGATTCCGGGGACGGTATCGGCTTGGGGTGGTCATCACGTCGATATACACCGGAACGGTATAATGGCAGGTTTGGAGAATCCACAACTTGCCTCGCGATGGGCCTTCGGGCGCCGTGTTAGAAGGGTTCCGGTAGCGTTCTATTGAGATCCCGGAGCCCATTGAACTGCACCGAGGTGGACCACCGTGGAGTTTTTAGTGGGTAGAAGTCCCACATAACGCAGCTCTTTCCCCGGGGGCTAGGTACCTAGACGGCAGGTTTTCTTCACTTTACCAAAAAAAAAAAGAGTAGGTGCAGGGTTGGTGCAGGGTAGGTGTAGGGCAGGGGTAGGACGCCACGTTAACGAAGTCGGGCCGGGTCCACTAGTATATTTCTATTTTGTCATCGAATAAACAATTAAAACAAGGGGATCTTACAAGAATACTGTTTTTGCTGTGTGAATGGACCTTTATGCACCGGATTAAACACAGTGTATGGATACACAGTACACGAAGGCCTAGGTACATTAATCGCATGGGTTATCGCTGTAGACAAGAGTATTTATATTGCGAGTTTTGGACACTAGTCATTGCAGTGAGTACACAATGTATAGGACAGTCATATTCCTCGTTGCTCTTCTTCCTTTCATCGTGGTCTCCAGATCCACACGATGTAAAGAAATGTATAATGATAGTGAGTCATTGCGGTGCATTAAAGAAGGTTATAAAGAGGACTACATCCACCTCTCAAATATCGCCGATACTGTCGTAACGTTCAAAATCAAGAAGTGGATCGAGAAAAGAGGATCACGTGGGATCACCTACTATGAGGAGACTGTAAACTTAATTGAAGGACATTCCATAGACGTGGAATTCCATGAAGTCATGCCAGGTGTCAGCAATGTGTTCTACATCTATGACTGTAAGAAGAACGATGAAGAAGAGGCTTGCGTTCGTGTTGTGGCCGCATACCCCGTGACATTGTAAAAATATGTAGTTTTTATTTTGGATTGTTGTGACGATAAATATAAAAATGAATAAACAAACATGTAAATCATAGTTATTTTTATTTATTCTGGTAATTTTGTTATTTGTTTTACAAATTAATTTGGAAAACAACAATGTAGAGTAATTAAAAAATGGAAAAGTAAATCTAACTAAACTACTGAGCTAAATAGGAAAGAGTTTGGCACCCCGTGACGGTATATTATTATTATTTTTAATAAATAATAATATTGAAATACCTCAAGTTCCATTTGTCCGATTTGTCCTATTTGTATTTTTGTTTTTATTCTGTTTTATACAGTCCGAAAGATAAACGAGAAGAGAACCTGCTGTAAGGCTGCATGGCTCCTCATGTCTATAGTTTATCTACAACCGGAACACAACAACGGACATAGAAACTTTGTGTATCTGTCTGTATCATCGTAGCTTCCGAACCGATGGACCGATTTGAATTCGGTTTTGCCTATTTGAATGCCAGCTTAATCTAGTTAGTTCTTAGCTTTGCTTCAATTAAAAAAAAAAATTCAAAAAATTCAAAATTACTTTATTGAGTAGGATATTACATATCTCTTTCAATCGCGACTTGCCGTATCAATCACGCTACGTACATTGTGTATAGATGTCTTGAATTATATAAGAAACATGTAACATTTAAATTCAAATTCAAAATTACTTTATTGAGTAGGATATTACATATCTCTTTCAATCGTCGAAGAGGAGGGTGTAGGAAATTAGGAAGGAAACACACAGTGACATGTGGGCCGCCCCACGGCCGCAGCACACCCACCCTCCGCCGACAACGGCCGGACCATGTCCGACAATACCAGTGATAGGTAGCTGCTCCCACCCTACCCTTACCCTGCCCGTAGCCTACCCCTATCCTACCCTACCCACCCCTACCCCGGCCTGCCCCTTAACCTAACCCTTCCCCTACTTTTCCCCTATCTTATCCTACGCCATCCCTACCGCAGTCCACGCAGAGTAGACGCCGCCCAGCCCCGCTACGACCAAAAGACACCGTGTGTGGGAAGGGAAGGAATGTTAACGTCGCTTCCTAGGTGGTCCTCCGTGGTAAAGAAACGGCAACAAACCCACAGAGCCTAAGAATGTGAATTTCAACGAATACTGCTGCAAATTATCTATTTAAATACATAATTTTATTTTTCTCTTTTCTGTATTTTATTATCATACATACATACATAATTTTCATAACCAAATAAGAGATGTCTGTCTAGACAGATTTTACAGCACATGCTGAGCTGAGTTCTAATTTGGCATGACGCTACAATATTCACAATAAATTTTAATTGAATGTCCCTAGTTTTAACATGTCATACGTATAACTGTTGATATTGTTTTAACTTGTTTGATATCATTGTAGTAATTGCCAAATAAATAAAATCTATGTCTAATCTAGCTTCTAACTTCAGTCCGAAATGGGTCTTGTCGTAACACTATGTTACCATCAAAATCTACGCCAAAATGTGTTGCAAATGGCCGTCCGTCCGTACCGCCGCCACGCTGATGGTAACCCCAATTGATGACAATATTAAAGGTTTAGTTTAGTAATATTAAAAGTTTAAATTCTACCATTAGGAATAATGTACGGGATTTTGACGATTTTGCGGAGAGAGATTATTTTTAACCACCCGACGCAATGTGAGGGTTATTTCATTGAAAGCAGTTTAGTTGATTGCAAGGCATTTGACCATGAGCTGATGAGGTTGGCTTCGGACCAGAGGCCGGTAATAAATAAATAAACAAATATGCTTGTACAAATTCACACAGCGCCATCTAGCGACAAAGAAAGCATAGCTTGTGTTATGGGTGTTAGATAACTGATAAACTACTTACCTATATACTTTATTTTAAATACATACTTATTATACATATTACACCCAGACCCGTAACAGAAATAAATTTCATAATTTCAATGCCGGGAATCGAATAGAGCCCTACACCCCCCTTGAATCTCGAAAGATATTGTGCAAAATCTAGTCACAAAAAAATAAACAATAGTACCCACAGAGAGTATAAGGAAATATTTATGCGACACCATTTCCACACTTTACTTCGCCGCAAGCTCACCATTACTTGTTTTTTTTTTCCGTGAAAAATAGTTCAAGTTGGAGTCGGACTCACTTACGAAGGGTTCTGTACGTTTTTCCACAAATAACTGTTTAACTATAAGATTACTCAATAATGTTATGATTCGTAAACTCATTTGTGATTTGGAATCTTTTCTATTGGTACTATTATAAAACTGTGAACAAACTAACATTGAATATATTCGAGAAAGTATAGTCAGGATAGGGTGGTTACTGATATATGTATAAGCAAACCTAATGTTTTTTGTCTGTCTGCCTGTATTTCTGTGACGGATTTTAATAAGGTTTTTACATTTTGGTAGCTTATGCCCAACATAAAAGCTAAGCCATGTTGTTAGTAATTCGGATATGTATAACAGGAGATACAACTTGATGTCTCCGCAGTACTAGCTTTCATAGACGAAGCAGGTAATTTTTTTATAAAATTAGCACCAAACCGGAGTCTCAAATAAGCTTGTAAATACATATTTATTATAAATTTATACTTAAAATTCAACATTTCAATTTCTGTTCGGCCGGTAATCGAATCCGGGATCTCTGAATGGCAGATGTTAACCAACTGAACCACTCGGGTCGTCAACTAATCATAAAAACTAGTTCCACGGAGGAGGCGGAACTTAAGTCATGGTTATAGAAGATGGATGCCCCGGTAGAAACTGACCAAAGAAAGGAGCGAATGAAAAAGTGGGATAACGGCAGGAAAATGATATGTATATAGGTACATGCATAATGACGTCACGCCTTTTTTCGAAATGAATCAACATCATCATCACAGCCCATAACAGTCCACTGTAGATCTTAGGGCTTCTCCCACGTAAGGGGAGGTTATTGCCATAATCTCCACGCTTAGCAGGCGGGTTGTAGATCGCAAGTTTGTAAATATAACAATGGAAAACGCTACTGCCCATTTTCCAGCTTACGGAGACTTTGATTTTTTTAATCGATAACTTTTATCGCCTTGTTCGACACCCACGCGTGGGTGTTGGTGCTATTCTGCTTTGCGCGTACACAACACGGCCGGAATTAATCATAATAACCTAATAATCAAAACATAGGTATCTTTATGTATGTAGGAGACAGACTAGGTGTTCCATTTCCACCCTTCGGGTACGGTACCCTGGAAACCCGCTCAATAGCGCGCGGCGTTCCGGAAAATATCAACCCAATAAAAGGAAAGAGTAGACAAATGTTATCATTACAGGTATTGCTTTTGCCAATGATAATGGCGGACAACAATCTTCGGTACAGTAACTTGTAGGTTTATACGATATCTTTGCGGATGAATAGAAATTATTTGGCTTGCTAGATCCTCGTGGGTTTAGCTGTTATCTGTCTTTTTGTCGACAGTAGCTCTGGCAGTGGTGGGGCCTCGCCAAATTGCAACTTGCAATTTGAAGTCGGTAACATAGAACGTCGGTGGCCTTTTGGCTAGCGGGTCCGTCTCGTAACCGAGAGGTACCAAGTTCGATCTCCAGTATCAATTACTTTTCTGTGTGCGTGCGTTCAACACTAGCCGATGCTCTGACGGCGAGGGAAAAACCACGCATGGCAGGGCATATGCCTAAACTGTATGACGAAAATAAAAATGGTACAATTTGAAGCGGCATTGTTGCTTTGTTGCGATCAAGCTTCTTAAATAAAGATTTGTAAAACTATGACGAATACATGGAGAAATTCCAGGATCAACTGTAATAAGTAAGGTAAGTGTGTCAACACATACCTTCCAAACACAACGCAACAACTTTTTTAAACCACTAAGGTGGCAAACAAGCTTACGACCTGCCTGATGGTAAGCAGTCACCGCAGCCTATGGACGGCACGCCCACGCGTTGCCAACTCCATGGTACAATTCCTAACCTCTCCGACTAATTTTATATTTATTCAATTATTATCTAAACTATTGAACCGCTTTTAATTTAACAAAGCTAAGAACCGACCGACTGGCTTTCAAATAGAGGAAACCACATCCAAATCGGTCCATCTGTTCGGGAGCTACCGACAGACACACCGCCACAAAGCTTCAAATACACCGTCAAATTTACAAACTCTTTTCCATGGTAACAAATAGCTCTAAGTGGAAAAATAGAAGAGAGGCCTTTGCCCTGCAGTGGGATACCGACGGCTCCTAAATTAACTCTTTTGCGTCGGGGGATAAAAATTAGACCCAAGGCCTATTTCTTCGTAAACATTTCACGCCAGACCACACACTAAAGAAGGCGGGTATCTCAATAAATTCTTGCAAAAACCCACATTTCACCGCACGCGTAGGCGTGGCGTGATCACAGTAATTATTCACCGGCAGCCGGTGGTTCTCACAACAACCGCTTTTTGTCTTAATGTGGCGCAGTCTACAGGCTGATCGGACTGAGGCTGGAATAATAATAACAATAATAAATATGCTTGGACAAATTCACACAGCGCCATCCAGCCCCAAAGTAAGTAAAGCTTGATTTATGGGTGTTAGATAACTGATATACTTTATTTTTTATAAATACACACTTATTATACATACTAACTCCCGTATCAGAAATTCTAATTCATCATTTAAATTTCTGCTCGGCCGGGAATCGAACCCGGGACCTCTGCGTGGCGACCGGCATGTGAACCAACTGAACCACTCAGGTCATCAAAACCTTCGTCGTCAGGGCAATAAAAGCTTTGGAAATGAAGAAGCTGGTTTTTTTAAAGCGAGGATGCCAAACGACCTGAATTATATGGTCGTACCGTCTTGGCACTACCAAGGGTTATGCTGGCAAACAAGCTTGTGGCATGCCTGTTGATGGTAAGCAGTCGCCGCAGCCTATAGACGTTTGCAATACCAGGGGCATCACCCACGCGTTTCCGACCCCGTAAAAATCTTTTAACCCCTTTCTTGAAGAACTTCATGTTGTACTCTCTAGGGAAAAGCTCCCCAGGTAGTCCATTCCACAACCTTAGTGTGCGTGGGAGAAAGGTCCTTTGGAACCGCACATTTCGCGACCGATTTGGCTCCAAGGTTTGAGGATGATCTCCCTGTCAATGGCGATGACAGGGTCTCTTGTGGGGTAGTCATATTGGCGTTAATATCCCGGTTGTGCTCTCGCGTGCGAAGGCCCGGGGCTCGTCTTGACCAAAATCCAGGATTTGGCGGATTAGGTAATTAAAATGGAGCGACTGCCACCTGACCTCCGTGACCCTGCTACTAGGAGCTGACTGGATCATAGTTACACATTCAGTCGCATGAATGTGCAGGTTTCATCGCGATGTTATCCCTCACCATAAGAGCATCGGGTAGTGTTCAACTAATGTATATAAATCAGAAAAGAGTCGTTGGTACATGGTGGGATTCAAACCCGGTAGCTGTCGCTCGCGAGTCGGATACCTTTACCACTTTACATCGACGCTCTAGTTCCACTTAATTCAGGAATTTTATTAAATTTTCGTGTTCCAAATGTGATTTTATTCATAACATGATGGTGTTCCATCACAAAGTCACAATTCAGTGCCTAAATAGTTAATTTGTATGAAAAAAAATACAATCTAATGACCACGATATTGGAACACCCCGGACCGATATACCGAAAAGTACCCTACAATCCGCCATTCTTCACGAAATGGAGATATAGATTAGGAAGGGATTTACAGGATCCGTGTTATAATGATTCTAGCATTCTTTGCTGTTACCACGAGAATTTTTCCTAAAAATTATAGCAGCATTTACTGATCCCGTGTCTAATAGAAGCTTAGATTAGATTATGGCGATGAAACAGTAGCAGCGTCGGTGGCCTATTGGTTAAGGTATCTGACTCGTATGCGAGAGGTACCGAGTTCGAATCCCACTGCGGCTATTTATCAATTATTCTTTTCTGAGTTATGTACTGTAGCATGTGTGCTCGGGCAGGCCCTAGGTTAGGACGGATCCCAAGACAGGAAGGCGTTTGGAGGCCTCATGTCTGGAGGGGCTTTAGGTTAAGTAGGCTTCCAGGTGCGGTTGCTGCTCCCATAGGAGGGCGTTCGGAGGGCTCATGCCTGGAGGGGCTTTAGGTTAAGTAGGCTTCCAGGTGCGGTTGCTGCTCCCATAGGAAGGCGTTCGGAGGGCTCATGCCTGGAGGGGCTTTAGGTTAAGTAGGCTTCCGGGTAAGGTTGCTGCTCCCATAGGGCAGCCGGGGCCTTAAATTAGTTAAGCAGGTTCGGTTAGGTTAGAACATGTAGGAAGGAGGTCGGTTAGCTTGGATGGTTCGGAGCAAGCAGAACTTGGGTCTTTGGCCTGTCTCTATGAGCACACATCGCACTGGCTAGGCAGGAATTCAAATGGGTTCTATTTTGAATTAGACGTAAGATGTCTTATGTATTTTATATCATTCTTGAGTTGACTTTCACAAATATAACTATAATAACTTCTATCTCGAGCTACTAGTATTTATTTAAAGCCCCCCACGATCCCGAGTGTTACAGTACCTACTATTAATAAATAAAATAAATAAATAAATATTCGTGGACAAATTCACACAGCGCCATCTAGCCCGAAACTAAGCAAAACTTGTGCTATGGGTGCTAGATAACTGATAAACTACTTAAATACTTTTAAATACATACTTATTATACATAGAACACCCAGACCCGTAACAGAAATTAAATTCATCATTTCAATTTTTGCCCGGCCGGGAATCGAACCCGGGACCTCTTGCGTGGCAGACCGGCATGTTGACCACTGAACCACTCAGATCGTTGAATGCTAAACGATGCTCTTACTGTGAGGGAAAATATCATGATGAAACCTGCAATGTATGAGAGTATTTAGGCAAAAGGCATATCAGTACCAGCTCATGTACCTCGTTTATCTTCGCCTACCCCTATGGGATACCCCTTGTGCATGTATGTGTATGTATGGGAAACCCATACACTAAAGACCTCGATGCACAAACCGTGTCGCTGACCGCACGCCCCGGGCCGATGGGTACGCCGTCCAATCCAATTACATAAGCCCCTTGAGCAGAGAATGCGTGAAGTTTGAGCTTGTTACAACGGAACCCTAGTGCTTTGCATACGTATGTAGCGAAAGCAGAGAGCGTCCGTAGAGCGAAGTTAACAAGAGAGAATTTAACAGGCCGTATTAACTCTTAAAACTTCACTATTGGAGATGGGCCTTTAGAAACGAGTGGGATTAATATCCACTCTAGTTAGGGCCGACAGCTCCCCTTTTCCTAAGCATTGGTATTAATATACAACTTATAGGTATGAGGTTCTAGGGGGCCTAATGTTTAAGGTGTACGACTCCTGAGATACCTTGTTTGAAAAACTGTGTCGACGTTTACCAATGTCCCTTTTCTGAGTTATGTAGATTAGTTGAACACTCACCGACGCTCTTCCGGTGAGGGAAAATTCGTAATGAAACCTACACAATCAGGTTCCCCTGTTAAGAGGGTCACAGAGGTCGGATGACAGTCATTGGACTGTAATTGCTGTAAATCCTGGACCCCGTGATGATTTTTGTTATAGGTACGAGGCTCCAACCCTTTAAACTGATAAATATTTACCAAAAATGTGAACTAATAAGAAATTTGGTAAAATGTATTTCAATAGAAAAAGACAAAACAATGCACAAGAACAATATTATTGAATGTGGAACATGCTAACATTAGCACATTAAAACATAGTATAAATGATGTCCTTGAATGATGTTAGCTTGTTGTCGCACTTTACTGATTTGTATTTCCATTGTAAATCTAGCTTGCGCTTACCTACACATTAGAATTTAGGAATCTACTAGTCAGCGAGAATTTTCCCCAAATCATAAACCACGAAACACCTCAACAAAAACCACCGTCCAAAACCGCTCCCCTTCATCAAAACCCTCCATCCCAGTACAGCACGTCAAAGAAAACGCCCCAAAATGCCCAAAACAATTTCGCCAACAAAATAAATAGTCCATTAAGGTGTGTTTACACGGCTGAATTTAAAACTCGTCCAGGCACGTACAGTCTCGAACGCAGAGGATCCCGGGCTATTATTATTTCATAGCGATACTGCATTAACATAAAATTTACTAGAGTATCTACACAGCGTTACTGGTGTACCCCATTTGGTGAATTGAACCCCGGAATTTAGAGTGGCGAGGCTTGTGTACTAAATTGGGAGTCTACCTTCAATTTAGATAGGAGTATATGGGTTCGTTCGATGAATTTTATTGTAGTGGATGAGAAGGAAGATGTGTTGCTTACGTAGTTGCGTTTGCATTTTCAAACATATGCGAGATCGATACCCTCAACATGTACTAGTTACTCCTTTTCAATATATTAAATTCATTTTCAATACAGAATCAAGGACATGTCTTTACTAAATTTCCGTCGATGTAGCCGTTGTACCTATTCGATAATAATAATAATTATGCTTGAGCAAATTCATACAGCGCTATGTAGCCCCAAAGTAACCAAAGATTGTGTTATGGGTGTTGGATAGCTGATAAACTACTTGTATTAATCCTTTTTTTTTAATACATACTTATTGGCTGTGTGGTGTCCGGCAGAGTAGAATAGCACCAACCCCTTATACACCTGGGTGTCGTACAAGGCAACTAATGTTTTCGAAGCAAAGGATCTAGAGTCTCCGTAGTAGAAAATGGGCAGCAAAATGTTCCATTGTTATATTTAAACAGTGCGATCTCCAACCCGACTGCCAAGCGATTATGGCAATAACCTCCCCTTTCGTGTGAGAGGCCCTAAGTCCTGCAGTGGACTGTTACGGGATGCAATGATACGTACTAACTACACCCGGACCTGTAACAGAACTTAAAATTTATCATTTCAATTTCTGTTCAGCCAAAAATCGAACCCGCGACTTCGAGATATTCGTAAGTATTTTTTTCTGTATACATATTGTCATGGTATTCAACTTTGTCACATATTATCCTCTTATACATAGGCCTGTAGTTGTAAACAGTAATAACCACATCAGTAATCTAGACTATGGGTCATGGGCGGTTGTAATCTAGTATCTGCAGAATAGTATTAGCATTGTCATGTAAATAAAATGAGAGGGGAATCCGATACAGGCGTTGAAGACAGGTAAATTCAAATGAATGCATAATATAGGTGTCTCATTGTTTATTGAGGTGGTTTATAGGTAATGTTTGTTTAAAGTTTTGCAATCTTGCAGATTTTGCAGTAAAAACAAAGAAATTGATATCTACATGAACTACAGGGTATCATCCGAAATCCTCACATTCGTACCAAGTGTTTCCCGTTAATGTTTATCATGCGCACTACCAAGTAGTGGAATTCTTAGCCTGCGTCTGTTTTTTCGAAGCGAACATATGAGATGTATGAAAAGAGTTGTGGATATATGCGAGGCTAGGGAGTTGTGTCAGGACAGAGCAAAGTGGCAGTCCATAGTCTCTGCCTACCCCACCTGTGGGACACAGGCGTGAGCTTTATGTATGTATGTATGTACATAACACAATAGTTTTTAAAACACGAGTGAAAAGAGATCTCCTGGGAAACTTCGCTCCGTTATCGATCTTAGCATTCCATCTAAGAGAGGTCAAGAGCAAACCCATTATTGTACAAAAAATCATCTATAATAGGACCACAATAAGTCCGAACTGACTGACAGTAGTAGAAATCATAATATGTGGATATGGCAATAATCTGGGGATAATCTGTCCTTGTCAGTCCTTCTTGTAAACATTCAGATATTTGGCTTGAACGTGTACTTTTAGTTTGACTAAATCATCTTGGCGTTAATGTCCCGGTTGTGCTCTCGCGTACGAGGGCCCGGGGTCCGCCTTGACCATAATCCACGATTTGGCAGATCAGGTAATTACAGTGGAGCGACTGCCATCTGACCTCCGTGACCCTGCTACTAGGAGAACCTGACCAGATTGGATCATAGTTACACATTCAGTCGCCTGAATGTACGCCTGAATGTATGTAGGTTTCATGGCGATGTTGTCCCATCCACCATAAGAGCATCGAGTAGTATTCAAATAATATATATAAATCAGAAAAGATTCATTGGTACATGGTGGGATTCAAACCCGCTTGCGAGTCGGATGCCTTTTCCTATACTTTTAGTTTTTATTCATTAATCATGCTGAAAATTATCACTCTCACTTCCTTTTTAATTGTTTTGCCCATTATTTAATAATATTTTTCACACTTTACGTAAATGAAGAATCCTACAGAAATCGAAAATGTTTGTTATATCTTGTATGACTGACGTTCTTTTCTTTTATAAAACTTCTCATAAGCTGCCATACAAAGTTTTTTTTTTAGTAAGTTATTCGGACTTAGCATGGTCTTATTATACTTTAAAATCCAGTTCAAAACGTAAACTTTAAAGTTTACGTCGTTATCAATACACAGAGGCTCCAGAATTCCTTACTTGAAACCCAAAGTCTCACAAGCCCGAGTCTATTCAGTGATACTTCCGCCCACATGTCTCAGAATTGCAAACAAGGCCTAATCTCGAACTTCATATTGGATCCGAGTCAGTTTCTCCATTAGATTAGTTCTAGGAAAGTGGGTGCTCCCTTCGCCTTCCTTATTCGCTGAGTGCATATCCCTGTCAAAGGCAAAGTTCCAAACTTCCATGGTTTGTAAGAAACTTTGATACTTCCTAGTCGCTTTATGTTTGCACCTCGGTAGAATGCCATGCCTCTTTCGTGTGACACCGATGATGTGCGACAATACGCCTTAAAGTATCATCAACAGAATTGCTTATTGTGTGTGTGATGTCATCGATGCCAGGTGCACAGTGTATCCGGGTACTACACCCCTTTCAGAGGTCATGCGTTGCAGGGGCGGCTGTTACAAGCATACGATTGATTGAATTTGTTCCATTCTGTAGGTTTGATTGAAGGATGTTTGGAAATAATAGTTAGTATATTCGTTCCATCCGTTTGGAAGTGATTCAGGCAGGAAGTACAGAAATTATTTAATTTAACTAATCCACTCTTGTCGGCTTCTATAACATACACAAAGCTCACGCCTTTGATTCAAATTAAAATTACAGTTTAGGTTTTGACGAAACACTTATGAACGTCACAACATAACAGTAAAAAAACATTAATGTAGATCTTAAATACTAATTTCTACGTACAAAATTAGACGTGTCTAACACATATAAATAATTTATGTGAGGAACAAATGTCTGGCCATTACGCCCCTGCCGGGCACGGGAAGGAGAGGCCGGCTCAAGATGCGATGGCTTGACGTAGTCAAGAACCATACGCTTGCCAATAAGCTCACCAGTAAGGATGCCGAAGACCGAGCAAGGTGGGCCAAGAATAGGAAAGCGGACCCTGGGCCCTCGCGTGCTGCGCGGGGGCGCAACCGGGACATAACGCCAAGATGATGATGATAATGATGATGAACTGAATAATTTAAATCTGATAAAATATTAATCCATGTCATTTAAATAAAAAAAAATATCAAAACTGTCCCACAGGTGGGGTAGACATAGACTATGGACCTCTACAAAATACTCAAAAATTTATATTCCCAGTGCAACATTTACATAAACACGCTACTGTACGGTCTGTCTGTCCAACGCCGTAACGGGCCGTGTCCCGCGGGAAATTTGCCACGGTCTTAACCCACAACTTGTCTCGTTGTCTCGCTTATTAGTGGATAAGACGCTTTAGTAAATTCTTGAGATGACTTCTTAATTTTGAAACACTTGAGAGCGAAGATTGTGAAATTGGGTGGAAGAGCACTTTGTAGAAGTGTTTTACTTCGTGGTGTTCATTGTAGAGGAGTACAGTATTAATATTATGTGGTAGAGGTGTTTAGTAGACCAATCGTCGAGTTAGGCCATGATATTATATCTCGGCAAATCTAGCTAGGCAGAGCATTCGATTTGGGGTTTCAAATCGGCTGGATTAGAAAATTTTAGACAAACTGGCAAGCGGGTGTAAGAAAACTGGAATTCCATGTATTGGAAAGTAGTCACTGCTGCCTATAGATATAAGCAACAACATGGCGGACCGCAAGCACGTTACTCACCTTTAAACCTTAAGGACACGTTGCTCAGACAGCCAAAAGATAATGCCCTAATGATTAATGATTAATGATTGATTAATCAAGTGTAAAAAAAAAAGTAAAAAAAGTCAAAAGTCAAAATTTCTTAACTGAGTAGGACATTACATATCTTATTTTTTATGCTCTACTTCTTTTACGTTAGTGATTTCTTAAAGCGCAGTACCGAGAAGCTACTAGAGAACTAGCCGACATCTGTATAAAAAATAAATACCGTCAGGGGGTCTTAAACTATTCAACCAGTCTCCGCGTCCTCAGCGGAAGACCTTGGTCATCCTCGCTTCGCCAATGACATTAGGAGGCACACCTAACGTGTGCGGTGCTGAAGTTCGACTATCGTCAAAGTACGAAACGGTTACCCATCCAGTTCCTGGACATTGCGAGCATTACTTAATTCTATATACATGCTTAATGTACCGTGAGGGCTGATCAATACTTAATGCGAGGGGGAATATGAAGAACAGCTTGTACTGGGGATCAGAAAGCGGTTCCACGATACCCATATTCTAATACAGGAGTATTGGGATGTTTAGGACAAATACTTCCCTAGTTATAGCAGTCGCTGATGATTCTACTGCGTCACAATTGATGAAAGAGCTAAATGAACCACATATAGGTACTATTTATGGGAAATTAGTATTGTACGAGTAGAACATACACGGAAATGAATAAATAACATGGCGCCATCAAGCCCCAAAGTAAAATTAAAATTCATCATTTAAATTTCTGCTCGGCCGGGATTCGAGCCGAGACCTCGAGACCGAGCGTAGCAGACAGGCATTTTGACCAACTGAACCACTCTGGTCGTCAAAAATATATTGTTTAAGTAATTTCTTTTGTATTCCCGTTTTTACGACTTCCGTAGGTGAGGCTCAGTCACAGACTGTGCGTTGTACCTCCCCCCCTTCTAGGTTTAAATAAATATAAATAAATAACTCTACTCGCTCATCTATTTATTACCTAACGCGTATTTCCTGACATTACTATGGCCTCGTGATCGTCTAGTTATTCCTACGTTGTGTTTGTGGTAACCCAAGACTTTTAGAGTTGGAAGACAAACAGGTTATTATGATTTGTTAGGATAAATGATTACCAGATAGCAGATAAATATAAGATTTGGTTTATTTATAAAGTAGTTGTCGTATGCTCAAGGGGAATGTTGATACTAAGGGGGTTTAGGGACTCTCCATATTATAAAAAAGATAGGGGATTGGGAGAGTGAATCTTGCCCCAGCCATTACACTGGCTCATCATATCCTCAATAGGTCAGCCTCAGTGAGGATATGATATCTCTCCGCAAGATTCCGTTTGGAGCAGCCAAAGACATCTTTTAAAAACTCCAATCCGCCCAACAATGCCTTTATCTTTATATTGAAAAAGAGGGTACAAAGAGGTAAGTCATAATCGTCAGAGTCAGGTTGTTTTTGAGTTATGAAGTGACTTAAGAGGACAATATGAACAATCCAGTGTCTCCAAGACCATATCCAGGTGATAAATGTATAAAGTAGATCCAAAAGCTTGTAGCTCTCTCCACGAACTCTCCACATCGTCTCGTTGTAGGTAGGTAGAACTTGTGCAAGAACGTACTCCTGGGCATAATAAAACTCACTTGGAAAACATCAGCTTACTCAAACGCAATGCAGGGTGCAGGTATATGTAAAGACTCGTCGATGTAGATGTGGCAACCCAAACATTTAAGGCGAATACTTGGGCTGTGTTTCCTTGTGGCGACGATGAAGGGCCCGAATTCCGCGGCACAGATATAGGTAGCATAATGTAGTATCAGCAGGTAGTCCATGGAGAGAGTGCTCCAAACACATGCAAATATGGCCAATTACTGGCGGTGATGTCATCAGGAGTAGTAATATTTGGATATGTTCCATAGATCAATGGTGTTGTTTCAATTCCAATGGCCTTGCCATGATATGTGAATATTGGGGAAAATATCAACCCTGTTATAATTTATTGAAATCCGGATCGCAGAGATAGGTAGCAACCATGTTGCACATGTAGCATTAATGGCTTAGCCATCATTGGTAGATTATTCGTGTAGAAATTCCTTGGTGGTTGTGAATCCAATAGTAGCAATTATGAAGCAAGTAATATTGAGGTCAGGACAGGAAGCTCCTGTAGGGTCCGCCTTCCAAGGTCTGACCAGTGATTTATGATAAGTTAAAACTGTTTGATCCTCCGTGGGTATGTATACAATTTGCGACTACATCCAATGCACAGACCAAAGTGCCGGAGTCAGCTCTTTCGCATATAGGTGGACATTCACGAAGTAAGGAAGAGATTTGTGGAGGGTCAAGCCAGGTACAACTGCTACACCAACGGCTCCCCGAGGGCCCTCAATCTAATGATTTTAAAACGGTTTCGCATGAGTTACGTGATTCAGACAGTCTTGCAGCTTCCCATTGTATAAGGCCGAAGCCTTTTAACATCACAAAACAACAACTCGTCCGAATAGCTATCAGCTGCGCTCCCCCTTCTAAAATCTTCGATATCGGTCAACCAGAGAGTCCCAGGTGCAGCTTTATTCTACCTTTTGATTACCTCCAAACACCACTAACACTCAGTGAATCGCCACAGATGCGGACGGCGTCGAACGCTATTCCAGTCTGAGTACACTTTTACATACTCGCAAACCATACACATATGAAAAGTCAAACAACGCAAAATAGAGTATTATAATCGAGTCTCAAGTATAATATTTGTTGTCCACCATATCATAGTATTAAACGGTCTATCTTTGCTATCCGAATACAATCTCATTTTTTTTTAGTTCCGTAGTAGGAACCTAAGCGCATCCATTAATTCGTAATTTTATAATCAAATCCTAAATACAAGTTATTCAAGGAATTCAAATCGTAGAGCCAATAGCAACAACTCAATCAAATGCTGCACCCGAAACCATAAAATTTGCTTTCACCAACGCCCTCTCGACCAATGTTCGGCACTTGCGCGCGAAAGGGTTAATACCAATTATTATTGGTCCTAAACAATTATCGTGATATTTTGAGACGAATCTTACTACTAATGTGGTTTTGTATGCCAGCTGTTTCAGTTGCCTTCTGTCAGTACATTTTTCCAAAAAGGGAATCGATTTATTTATTGCCGTGGTTTAGTCCCATCTCTAGACGTCTTCGAAAGGCCATCTACCTAATAGCGCAAAAGGATAACATGCGTTCTCCTTTTATTTGGCTACGTATAAACAGTATGTATTACCCTTGCTGAAATAATGGTGAAGAACTCAATATCTGGGTGTGTGTAGTTTTCCCGTAAGTATTGTCAATTCAAATGCTATACCAAAACTATTTAGATTTCCTTTCTTGTTAGCTCGTTATAAATACCGGTGGCTTATGTATTTTATATTTTACGTGGATTTGTAAAATCCCGTGTTTATTTATGTCCTTTACTTAGTAGGTACCTATTTCAAGCGATCTTTAGTTTCCAAAGTTCTCGAAACGCCACCTAGAGAGAGTTAGGAAAAGCTTTTAGATACTTAATGGAAAACTGTTCATGTCGTAGTCATCGATTAGATCGTATCTAACGGGTTCCCAGGAAAATTTACAGATGGCGCGGCCAATCGATAGGGTGAAATTATACATTCAGGTCAAATTTACAATTCTAGTGATTTCGGTTTCGATCTAGGATCAGTTAGTGTTTTGTAACAGGTCTTACAATTGTTTTAGAGTACTCCTTAATTTAGTTATAGACTAAACAACGGGCTGTACTGCTAGCGCCAACTAGTAGCCGCTGGTTGAACCACATTAGCCTGCTTTCTTTTAAATTCGATCCTAAGTTTAGATATAGATATTTTGTTTCATTATTAAAATTACATAAATACAGCCTACATTTACAATCAATTCAATCTATAGTGGAGTCCCTAGGTTAATCTTCACATTAAATGAGTAATTACTCGATAAGTGTCAGCCAATCACAGTTCTCATTGGAATCGGAAGTCGGGTAAGTACCTATAACGAAACAAATACTCCTGCGCGCCATGTCTAACCCGATTAAAGTTCTCCTCCCAGATACGGTGTTATGGCTACAAAATGAATTGTGAAACGTTTCCCAATGCTATTTAGTGGAATTATTTTTGTGCTTGTTGTGGACTTGGTGTATAATTGAGAGTGGTCACTGTCGGCTCAATACCACCCATAAAATCAACAAACCGAGTACCGCGCCGCCATATTTATCTCAGTAGGTACAATCTCACGATTTATTTAGGTGTGCACGTTATATTCAGATTTCGCTGTACAATTACTAATTGACTACTTTCTGTTTTTTTTTTCAGGTTATGACCAAGTCGGTGACAATTCAATCACTGTTTTTTCGAATGGCAAAATTATTGTAAAAGTGATCTAAAGAAATTGTAAGATGCGCGGACCAACATCCTTTGTGCTTATTTGATATTTTAGTAAATAAAGTATGGTGCAACAGAATATAATCAAACAGTAGTATAATGGTGTTGAGGCGATATCCTAGTCTTCCGGGGTAAGTTAAAACTTAATACCTATTTTGGTAATAATGCCTAGGAGTCTATAGTGCGAACAATGGGGCCAAACCCGGGTATGGTCGCGGGCCTCATCATGTACAAGCTAGTTCTTTATTTGAGAATACCTAATGTGAATACCCGGTCAGTAAATGGGAGCCTACTTTATTTCTGTTTAATGTAATATTGTTGCCCTCCATGATTCTAACCTAATACTAGACCTATTACTATTATGGTTATGACGTATTGTTTTATTAACTGTAATTCTCGTTTATTTCAGGCAATTGGTATGAGATCTATCAGTCTGTGGCAGTAACTAGTTTCGAGCTAGTGTGGATCTCTAAATTATGGCATCTGGGGATTCGATATTGATTATGACATCAGTTTGGATTTTTGCGAATGGACAATCAAGGGTAGGTAAATTAACTGTTTAATTTTATGCTACATAACCAAACTCTAACTGTACACAAGTTGTATTGTCGCCCCTTCACATTCCTACCCTAAGCAGGCCCTGGTTAGTCTAGTTTATATCCTATTTTAATAATTTTGGACAGTATCTTATCTCTTATCTCCACCAAGATGAGCCTACCATTCAGTAGTAGTGTTTGGTAAACTGATTTAAATTCTAATAGATCATATTGTCTTTCAGATTGCTTCGAGCTAGGAGTGCAACGGGCTGCTGAATTCCTACTGGTGGTGTAATCATAGCTGAAACAAGTTCTACTTAAGCTGTCTTCATTATGATACTAATATTTTACCGATGAAGACTTTACATTTTGTTAAGTATTTCCTAGTATAGTCAAATATTTTGTGGAATAGACATCAGAAATCCTCCGTTATGAATTTACTGATTGAATACTAAATTGAACTATATACCTAATGTTAACTCAGAATTGTATTGTTAAAGGCTCGCCCCTCACAGGTTTAAATCTAGAATTCTCTAGTATAATAGATATTGTTTCTGCGAGGGTTTAACTCAATTTTGAAATTTAATAATATTTGAGAATTAAAAGTCAGTATATTTTATTTGTAGCGTGTTTATATTGGATTATTATTAATGTTACTAAATATTGAAGTTTTAAGTTGTATTTTGTACTCCTTTTGTTTTTCTTTCTTATCTCTGTTATTGTTATTTTAATCTTTACTGTTTATTCATTTTAACAATTGTTACAACCATACTTTGATTCCTAAGGATAATCCTAACATACCTAGTCTAGCTAGCTTGTCCCAAATATGAAGCTTGAATCTATTCCTTGTAATTGCAAATGTGCCAAAATAAAATTTATAATTTTAATTGATGTGTATGTATGTGTCCCTGCCTATGTGACGGAGAAAAGACCGAATTTCTGTTGTCTTCTCTCCCCTAAGCATGTGTCTAATGACTATACTATCCTACATTCCCTAACCAGTTTGGAGTGGAAAAGCACCAGTGGTCACATCAAGGCATAGTGAGATTCCATAGTCCAAAAAGTGTATGTCTAACCTTCCAACAGAACTCCTCCGGAGCGTGCTGATGGAATGTGTACCTGGCAAGTCCGAGGGTCCACTCTGTCTGGGGAGGATCCTCGGAAGATGTGTATTGGATCATGAGTCATCAGTATTCGAGCAGGGTACTGTTTAGCGAGAAGCGGTCTGACCCGCCCAAGCGGCGTACCATGTTTCCATGGCCAGCTCTTACTCGAAACCTTAGACCCACGCCAGACTTTAGGTACAAGCGACCGCTAGTCCCATAGTAAGAAACTAATATCTTAAAACCAAATAATGGGATCGTAGGAGTCACTTGCCCGAATGGTTGTCTGAAATCCATTCAGATCCGCCCTTAAAAGACAAGGGCGGCACCAGGAACCTAAGGAAAAGCATCAACTACTCCACCTGAAACAGACAAACTGATTAGAATCTTATCACTGTTCCAGTACACTCACGTACCTGTATATTATTTATCGTAACACTGATTCTAATTCGAACGATAACTAGGGCGTCTTGAACTTCACGTATAACACCACTCGTAGTCTCGACTCAACCAGAAGTCTCCCTGAGTCCCCGTCTCCAGGCCCTTTTATATCCTCTCAGTTGTTTCCTATGAAACTCTTCACGCGAAAAACCTGTTCTCATGAAACAAGCACAATTTCCTGCGATCGCAGTAGGTATGTTTCACAAGAAACTATTTCACAGGATCAACGTAGGCATGTTTCACAGGATAATCGTAGGTATGCTTCATGTGAAACCGTTTCACAGGATCCCAATAGGTATGTTTCACATGAAACTGTTTCCCAGGATCATGGTAGGTATATTTCACGCGAAACTGTTTCATAGGATCATAGTAGGTATGTTTTACGTGAAACTGTTTCACAGGATCTTGGTAGGTATATTTCATGTGAAACTATAAACTTCCCGTGACGATCGAAAACAACCTATATTCCTCACCAACAAGGTCGACTCTTCATTGTCAGATAAAATTTCACGCGATCATCGTAGGTATATTTCACGTGAAACGCTAAATTCCACGTGGCGATTGAAAGTATGCTTTATTGATAATGTAATAAGGTCGATATTTCACTAAAGGATTTCTGTTTCACAGGAAACACATGAAATTTTCAAGGCACAATCTCTCGATGCCGATGGAACTTACGCTCTAATAATAATAAAATAAGGTTGATATTAGTTTTGCCTTCTGAATACCGACTTATCTCGACGCTTGCTTCTAGCGGAAAATGGGCCTTACTAGTAGGCATTAAGGGCGTGAATAGCTTGTACTCAGATATCTGTATCCAAGTAGGTATCAAATTGCGGAGTATAGTCATTTCCTTTCATTTTTATTCGGATAATATATTTTAAAATGTCCCCACATATTTTACTATAGGTAAGTATTGATGCCGATCTTCCGACAGTTGGTAGGTACCAGTTTTAGATATATTGTTAGTAGGGAATTGTTTTTTAGGTGTTGTATGCCTTTCTAGGTACTTACCTATACCCAATGTCGACGTTTTAATGTCTTTACTACTTAAGTATGGAATAATACCTAAATCTGATTATCGTATCTCTTTGAGCTTAGGTGGGACCGTCACAGCGTGAGCTCAGTAGACTTGCATGAGGCTGATTTTATGGCGTACAACATTTTATATCGGGACGGCTCTGTTTTTCTTGTAACTTACAGGTGTTACATTACACACAGGAGTAAAAAAAAGTACACTACACTTCGGTTAACTACACTATTACTAGCTATGGCATATGCACGTCTGCCCATGACACGGGTAGAATAGCGATACATATGGATACAATGTGCCTACTCCTGTAAATTTTTTTTCTCTATGATCATGTCACTGTTTCCTTTTTTTAATATTTGAATGTACCTATCATGTCATGACTTTCTGTGTAATAAACGTCATTTATTTATTTATTTCGTTTCCAACCAAACCAGCGCAGGCGAGCCTCCTCAATTTCATCTGCGAGATCCGTCACGCCAAAGCTGCCACGGATGTACTTTTATTTCGTTGGTGTGGAGTTTGCGAACGTGTGTCGTAATCACTCAATACTGTGTCACATATAAATATTTGTATTTCCTGCTAATATACCTTGCTTTTTGTATTGTTTCAGGTAAATTCATATAAAAGAAAGGCCAGAAGGGTAATATTTTTATAAATAATACAAAATACGTCTGTTTGGTAAGTTCTTTTTTAATTATTAGGTAGGCACTTGGCTACCACCTCGCCTGATAGGAAAGGACGATGCTGCCGAAGGTTATTTCTGGACAGTCATGCTCCGACTATCTAGAAATAGCCTATTTAATCTGGCCTGGAATGAGTCCAGGTACTGTTCATGTGGCTGAAGTCCCTTCAGATTTCTATTAAAAAAAACAGTTTAACATTTATTCTAAAAATTTTAAGAATTCTGTGGGAACAGTGACCTGTGCCGAGAGAGCGAGTTATATCAAAATGAATATCCATCATCATGTATAGATTCAGAGCCATTAATGACCCTTGCTCCCTGTAGGGACAGTCACATGGTTACAATAGACTGTGATTGAAACCACGGTCTGTGGTTGGCACCCCTGCCATCTACGTTATCCATATACCTACGAATATACGGGAAGCGTAGCGTTGCGTTTTCCATTACTGACTCATTTATGAGCTGTGAGCCAGATGATTCACAGCTGTCATGCGATGTACTGCAAAAATAATAACTTCGGAATTATTCGTGTAAGTTTAGAAATATAATTCTTATGAGGGATTCTAAAGTAAAAAAATTATACAAATTATAATTCCAATATTCTACCAGAGACCGTAGGTAGTATGATAACCAGCTGAGTAGAATGTTGTAGAAGTAGAATGCCTGACAGTGAAGAAGGATTAAGCCCATCAGTGGACTATTATGGGCCTTTGATGTGATGCAATGGTTTTCTAAATAGTCGATTGCCTCCGACATCATCGCAATCGGTTAAAAATTACATTTTAATTCGGAATGATCATCTTGGTAACCCGGCTGTGATCTCGCGCGCGAGGGACCTTTATCCGCCTTTACCTTGATTCAGGATTTTGCAGATCAAATAATTACAGTGGAGCGACTGCCATCTGACCTCCGTGACTCTGTTCACGGGAACCTGACCAGATCAATCACCAGAATGTGCAGGTTTCATCGCGATGAAACCTGCACATTCGCGATGATTGTCCGTCACCGTAAGAGCATCGGCTTGTATTCAACTAATGGATATAGAAAAGAGTTGGTACATGGCGGCACTGGGGTTCGAACTCGGTGATTCGGGGTACGAGTTGGACCATATTTAAAATTGGCATACATACCTACTCGTATTCTATACCTAACCTCCCGTTTACCCTATTATTTGTTGTCTTCTAAACTGCTCTTTCTTGCTTTTAGTACGTCGAGCGTACATTGTTAATTAACATTTAATGAACTACCGTTGAATTAATTTACAGCTCGGTTACGACGACACGGTTTGTCGATCCATCTCTGTTTCAATTATGTAACAGTCGCTGCATGAATCCGTTATGTCGTTGCCTTTATATTTTAGATAGCACCAATTATACTTATAAAATCTTTATGGCTTGTTCTGCGTCCTAGTTTCAAAGATCATAACTCCGGACTCGTGGTCCCACCACAATGTCACGAGTCATTTGCTATTTTCTGGTGGGCCTTCAGACATGTTCTTGGCTAGAATGCGTTTTAGCATGTTGTAGGCTAAGCAACAAGAAGTGCAACCACGCTGTATGTGCTGATTATAAGGAGCTTACATGCAAGCCTCGTCTCTTTCTGACCGTTTTGAACGTTCTGTCCGGGAGCCTTTTGGCCGATCGATCGGCCTATAAGTGTGTGACGGCTAGTACATTTTGTATGAAAATATGACATTTAGGTTGCGCCCGGCCCGGACCTGCCTTGTATTGACAAGTAAGTCTGTGCAAAGGCTTAAACTAATTCTGTTTTAAGGTAGATATCTATCTACATAAAAGAGATATGCAAAAACACTTTCTCCATCTCAATTTTTCCCCAACAAACAACCAATCGGGCTTTCAGTTCAAAGGGTTGCAAACTTAGGGATCGGATTCGGTCGGGTGTGAAAAGCCGACAATGCCCTCATTGTGCAACCAGGGGCTGTGACAATAGAACTTTCCACTTTGCCCCCTTGACACCTGCAATGGGCCCAGATGAATGGTTATGTTCTGGGTTTTAGGGATGGGAAAACGAGTCTAGTTCTGTCGTTCTGCTTTGCCGGAGGTTTCAATTTTAAGCAATATTTGTTGAGGAATTTGTGTTAATGGTTATTTTTGATAATTGACACAATGATATTAAGTGAGAACTAAAAACAACTCATCAAACCGCTAGGCGAAGAACAGCTAATTTTTAAATTTACTTCTATACGGTTATATTCAGGAACAAAATCTGAAAATTAAAATTAAATTGAAGTCGTTTAAAACATAGGGCTTTTAAGAACTAAAAGGTTAGGTATTTTCCGTTTCTATCTCGCAAGATGAAGTTTATGTGTTATTTAAATAATGATATAAAAACTTTGTTTGTGAACTTTATTGGTTGATTGTTTAGGCTATTTTAGCTTCTATAAATACATAAATAAAACCTCATGGTTTTGTGTTATCCTCTCTGTCCGGTTATGAATTCCAAACATACCATTTTGCTTAATTTTAAAGCTATTCTCAAACGATAAAACTGTAACTTAACTACGTACTCAATCAAATGAAGTAATACGAGTAGGTTAGGCCCTTCCTACAAAAAATTCAGTCATCAGTCTATTTCCCAGTCTAGACAAGCTTTGCCTATCCCTACATAAAGTTTCTTCTGTGCGCCGGCGGCGCCCTGCGGCGTGAAGCCCTTTCACCGTACCGATTAAAAAAGTTCCCCATTACAGTTTTCATAATATTCCCCCTTCGCAAAATAGAAAAAGTGACGGCGTTGTTTTGCATTTGGTACTTTTTGCGCCTAAATTTTTAGACGGCGTTCTGAACTGTTAACAATGCTTTGATTGGAATTAAATTGTTTTTGTAGAAGTACTTTAAAAAATGGCCGTGGTTTGACCGGTCGTTGATGCAAATGTGAATGCCATATGGGGCATCAAACTAAATTATACTACTACTAACTAGCACTAAACCGTGCATAACTGTAGGCACTACTGGGCGGATTAGGCTGCGGCGGGACGAGCATGTGTTGGTGCTGCTGTATAAAATACTGTTCGATCCCCGTTCTCCCAAATACCTTAGAGATGGTTTCAGATTCCAGAGTGCTGACCTAGTCCGGGATCTTCGATCGGCGCTCGATAATACTCTGAGGCCTCCGTTTACACGATCTGGCTATTTTAAAGAGTCCTTTACTGTGAAAGCTACCGTCTTGTGGAATCAGTTACCTAAAGAGATTCGACACTAA
Source organism: Blastobasis adustella (assembly GCA_907269095.1). Classification (NCBI taxonomy): domain Eukaryota; kingdom Metazoa; phylum Arthropoda; class Insecta; order Lepidoptera; family Blastobasidae; genus Blastobasis; species Blastobasis adustella. The sequence continues at coordinate 19,927,013 of OU026121.1, read as the reverse complement.
AAGTCACTGAGCTCCTTTAAGGCAAAGTTGCGCACGCATCCCCTTTGCCTGGCATTTGAATATTTATGTCCTTAATTGGTAATATATTATTTAGTTTATGTAGGTGTATTGTCTATATGTATTTTAGTTTTGTTATATGTGTATATTTCTACTTTGTATTAAGTGTAAGTTCCCTAGTATAAGTTCATGTTGTTGACTTGCCTGTGTATCAAGCGGTTCTTTAGACAAAGGTTGCATGGTAGAGATCGCTTGCAGCGATAAGGCCGCCTTTGCTCACAACTAGTTATGGTTTTTGTCGGAATTCTTTAATGTAGTGTTTCTTGTGTGAGCAATAAAGAATTTATCTATCTATCTATCTATCTATCACTACTGCGCCATAACTGTCAGGTGTCAGATACTTTTGTCGAAAAAATATGTCTATCGGGTCACTCCGAGTGGGCTCCTATTTTATTCCTTGTGCGCCTTTTCCCTGAGCCTCAAGTACCTGAATAATGTTGTAAAACTCAGTTAACTAATTTACTACTTTAATAATATCTTTTGTAAATGTCTGTTATTTGATTGTAGTTGAATAAGCTTAAATATGTGTAGTCTTTGCTTGTAGTCTTCCTGCACCGCATACCTTTTTTTATTGGGATCTCTCCTGGTAGACTGGTAGATAATGTTAACAGTACAATCTGCCTTTGTACTGTTTGTACATGAAGTATAAATAAATAAATAAAATGTGCAGCAGCACAAAGTGTTGAGTATTTTCAACACTGCCCATTCTTCACCTTCAGTTTCATTCATACACCTGTCTTCTAAACGTGGAGATTATGGCAATACCCCACACATACACCCGCGGGAACACGGCATAACCGAATGTTTTGCGAACGAAGTCGCAAGCAAAAGCTAGTTCATTAATACAACGTGCACTTCTCACACATTAGTACCCAGCTTATCAAAATTAGGTGCACAAGCCACAATGCAATGCACAACAATAAATCCTTTTAGCAATAATTCAGCGAGAACAAACACGCATGCGGCTGGGCGTTGCCATAAATAATTCATCAGGCGCTCCCGTTACATGTTGCATGTGACGCGTGTTCTGGTTTATTCTTACCTTTGTAATACGGGGAAGTGAATAATTGATACTGCGGTAGTCGGTAACATATGGTCGCGGGAACTCTTGGGCGGGAGACGCTGTCGGTCCTAACGATTGTAATATTGGCTCCTTACATATGAAATTGGTGTTTTTTTCTCAATTACACATTTCTCCAACATATTTATTTGATTTCGAAAGTAGTGTCCCAAAACAATTTGAAAAATATATATTTTTCATGTTTTTAGACGTTTGATAATACTCTTTTTTTTTGGGGTCAATTTTGGCTATTTACCCAGACGTAATTTTATGAAAAGCGCAGTTTTTAATATGAAATGGTTAGCTTAATGTTTTATACCTACTTTACAGTATTTCTGATTTTAATTTGCTTGTATAAAAATTCAAGTTTACGCCATTTTCGCCATACAAAACGCTAACCAATTTCAATAGGTAAGTACCTAATATAAGTATCTACCTACCTATCATTTACACCTACATAACTACTAAAATATTTATTGTTTCATCAACCCGCCTGTCACGCATGGCATTGATAATTCTCCACTGGAGCAAGTTCAAATCCAGTAAAACGAAAATTTCATTATAAGTGCTCAGTATTGCCTCCACCACTCTTTAGATCTCAATATCTTTATTATGTAATAAAGAGTTTACATACATACACACGAAATAACAAAAAAAAAACAATCATCTTGTTGTCAATATCCCGGTTGCGCTCTTGTTTATAAAGAAATCCATGATACATGATGTGTGTGAATGGATGGTGTTAGTTACGTGTAGTAATGCAGATAGTCTTACTTACCTACATAAGACGAACCTTTGTTTTTTGTATTATTTTTATCTTTAATTATTTTTATCGTGTCGTGGTGTCTTGTGACAATAAATGTTTTTATTCTTATTCTTAAAACGCGAACTATAAAGCAGGAAATATATCAGTAAGAAATGCCAGCACCTAACATAACCTTTAAAAGTAACCTTTCCTCTTGAAAAGAATTATACGGAGGACTAGATATTACAAGGCGAAAATTTATTTTAATAAAAGCCTGAGGACTCTCCTTGGATGAATTATGAAAGCTAAGGATATTAAATATTTCTTTATCTAACGCTCTCCAGTTCAAAAGGGGAACAATTCTAAAGATGTGCGGATTTTTTTATTATTCTTGTGTTGGTGAAAAGTAAAAGAAAGAGCTTTTTGCTGGATTTACTTATTAATTAATGAGATTATTACCTACTAGCTTTTTCCCGCAACTTCAACAAGTTTATCTTTTTCCTGACCGACCATTTTAAATGACTTCCCTAATGTATGAAAGCTATGTATGTAAGTACTACGGAGAGGTCAATCTGTATCTCTGGTCCTGCCCAACCAAATTAGACGAAACATGGCCTAGATTTTTATTTAAACCCCAAACTATCAAACTGTGGACACCTCATCAAAATCATTCTGCGCTTTTTCCATATTTCTTATAGTTTAGCTGGGCTAAGGTTCTACATTAGGTGTTCAAGTTTACAAAATCAATTACAGCTTTTACAAGGTAAAACAATCAGGATGAGGAGAAAAAAAATTGCCAAGACGCCTGTAGTCGCCTCCCGTGCAACCTGCGCCGCAGCGCAGCGGGGCGCCAGCAGATAATTGAGCAAATAAATCTCATCCCATCGAAATAAGACATAACCTTCACACGGGAACGCCATGGGGTTTCGATATTATGAAGCAGACAATATATGGTAGATTCTATTGTCGTGTCTTTGTATAACGTGAGGCTTCGCTTAAAATTCAGTTGTCTATAGCGTAGTCTATTTTGTAAATAACCTTGGGAAGTAAAAGGACCTTGTTAAGTCTGATGAGTCCTCCTTTAATATTTGTCCCGTAAAGCAATAATATTTCCATTATCATGTTCCGGTGCAAAGGATAGCGTAGTCAACGAAAAATATGAGTCATCTATACATAGTATCTATCTACCTATGTATCTATGTACGCAACGGATTTTAATGCGTTTTCAACAATTATAGATAGAGTGATTCAAGAGAAAGGTTAAAAGCAAGAAAATGAAAAAAGGCTGGGTAGGGGTAAAGTAGGTGAAGTGAACGAAGTCGCGCCAGGTCAGGCCATTGCGATTCAGCTCGACAACGCAAACACGCCGCCACCGGCTGCCCTCTGCCTTATTTTCGATGTTGCTAACAATCTAATCGAATTTACTACTATTGTCAGGAAAAATTCTATGGGTAGAATAAGTATCTGACTACACGTAATAAATTGTGTATGTACGTACGGTATTGTATTGTATTATATTGTATTCTTTCACTAAAAGGAAGCTACATCATTACCGAGTGACACAATCTTCTTTTCATCTCGGAAAAATAATAGGTTGCCGCACTATTGTTGCATGTTTACATAAATCCGAACTGCGCGCCGCCGGTGAAACCCGCGGGGACTACTAGTAGTAAATAAATAAATCGTAATTAGCCATATTTTCGAGGTCTGACAACACTGGTTGTTTGTCCCGCCCGTTTCGTTACAAGCAGCCAGCCGTCTGTTTGTACACCGAACGCGGCTTGTGTCCCGAACGCACGCCGATTCCATACTGAGTAGTATGCTAATCACAGTTTGTTAGTGATAGGACAACGGCGTTAACTAACTAAGGTGGGTCCAACAAAGACACTCTCAACTTCACTCCCGCAAAACCTTATGATAGTCTGTCTCATGGTGTGATTCAATCTAGTCAAGTTCCTCTGGTAGCACGGTCACGGAGGTCAGATGGCAGTCGCTCCACTGTAATTATCTGATCTGCCAAATCCTGGATTTTGGTCAAGACGAACCCCGGGCCCTCGCACGCGAGAACACAACCGGGACATTAACGCCAAGATGATGACTGTCAATATTATCGCGTCCGCCGCAGGACGACCACTTCTTTATCAGGATCTATATTGCATTCATCGTCATCATCATCATCATCACTCTGGCGATCAATCCCAATTGCGCTCTTGACTCCGAGTCCGCCTTCCTACTCGTACCTGCTCTTGGTCATCGTCACAAACATCATCTATCATTGCCTATTGTCATTAACTATGAAGTAATTTATTAAATTTGATATATCTGCGTGAAAAAAGTTTATACTTAAAGGACTGTTTTCGAATATGTAATTCAAATTTAAATTATTTATCTGTGGTAACACAGGTAAAAAAGATGTTACATTGGATATATGTGTGCTCAACTGTGACCTGCCATTCGGCGTACAAATTGAATATAAACATTTAATTATGATTTTATAACAATGTCAAACTGTTATTAATTTGGTAATTAATAATTGAAAATAATATAAACACAATGTCAAATTTACACTAATAATGTCAAATGCCTAATATAGTTAAAATAATCATATCAACCTTCTATCATAAAATGTACATTACAAAGGTCACCCATGAAAAAAGCTCGTGCAAAGGTTACATTAACCATGAAAAACGAATCATCTTAACCGTTATTAAACAATACAAACCTCGCACTGTAGGAAAGATTTGCTAAGAAACTTTCTTCATTACTGTCTCATGACAGTCGCAGGGCAACGCGACACAGCCTCCCCAGACATCGCTTGTGTTAATTGAAAACACGAATGACTCCAACAATGTCTTTCCTAATGGGACAAAGTTCTGTAAGGAACAAAGTTACGCGGAGTATGAATAAGAAGGTTCTGTAAATATATTTTGCAAGAGTAATCATGTGAATGTTGTGTTGTCAATCTTCTATACATAGTTTAAAACAAAGTCGCTTCCCGCCATACGTCCCTATGTATCTATGTGCGCTTAAATTTTTTTAAATACGCAATGGATTTTAATGCAATTTTCAACAATCTCTTCTTCTCAGTCGTGCACTCTTGACAGAGTGGTCGTGCACATGTATCGGTCGAGTTCTGCGCCACCGCCGCCCTCGCGATGCAACGCCATGTGTCCCTGTGCCTAGCGGAGCGAGAGTTTTCAGCAATAGATACTGATTTTAGGGAAGGGTATATAAGCATGAAAAAAGGGGAGAAAGGGGTAGAGTAGGTGTATTTAGGGGTAGGGCGCCACCCGAACGAAGTTGCGTCGGGTCCACTAGTGAAATATAATCAAAATTATTACTACTTGTGAACTACTAAAATCGATATTGTTCAATAACAAGTTTGTTTGACACCTTAGTGGTTACAAACAGGTGCATAAAATAAAACAAAATAAATAAATATGCTTTGACAAATTTACACAGCGCCACCTAACCTTAAATAAACACACTTGGGGAGAGTGAGGATGGGACGCCGTGTTATTTATGTATGTTATATACACACTACTATGTATGTAAGTATCTTACGGTGAAGGAAAACATCGTGATGAAACCTGTACATTCAGGCGACTAAATGTGTAAATGTTCAGATTAGTCGGTAGGACGGAGGTAGTCGCTCCGCTGTAATTAACTGATCGCCAAATCCTGGATCATGGTCAAGACGGACCCCGGGCCGTCGCGCTCGAGAGCACAACCGGGACATTGACGCCAAAATGACTATGTATGTAAGTATGTATCAAAATTAATGGTCAATACCTATTCCACAAACGCAACGCTTGATAAATGGGCCATACCAGCCATACCACAGAGGCTGGCAAACGCGGAGGCGTGACAAAAGGGACACTCCAACAATGTGTGTTATTTAAGGTCCAGTTGTAAATCTTAATAGTGTGTCGAAAGTTTGTCCAATGACTCGTGAGGACAGTCCCGGATAAATCGTTGGGGCCCCGCAGAGGCCGCCGAAAAGATATTTGTGGCCAGTCCCAAGTTTTCCTTGGAACGATTAATGTCCCGAATTTCAGTGAAAACTAAATGGTTTACGTTGATACCGGGCATTGGTTGGATAATGTTGGTTAAGAAAATAGGTTTGTAGAGAACTAGCGACCTGCCCCGGCTTTTCAGGGGTTTCTGGGGTTTTCTTTATCACATTGTATTATACATAAGTATAAACCATGCGATAAGAACAGATACAGAAGAACAGATATTGATATCCATTGCGAAGTTTACAAGGAGTTAGTCAGATATACAGACAGACAGTCACCATATGTGTGACTATTATCATTCATTGCCTCAGAACAAATTAAATGTCATTAAAACGCCAGTTATTATTTGCTAAGTGCTACCATACTAATCTAAAGTTGAGCCCGTGGTTAAGCTCCTCGCGCACAAACACATAACCATTAAATTAAGAACCGATTTAAAATAAATTGCATCGAAATAAGGATATAAGATTAAGTTATTATTGGCTTATTTATTTTACTCTTTATTGTACACAATAAAATACACAGACAGATATCACAATTATAAACAAAAGAACTTACACTACTTATTTCTAAAAGTTTAACGTAGATACAGTTTTTAATGTAGATAGTCTCTGTCTCTGAATATAATATTAAGAAAATAATCCTCTCCCACAAAAGGGGAGGTTGTTGACATAATCTCCACGCTTGGCTGGCGAGTTGGAGATCGCAGTTTTATAAATATAACAATGGAAAATGCTGCTGCCCATTTTCGAGCCTACGGGGACTTTTTATGTTTTGTCTCTAAAACATTAGTCGCCTTGTACGACACCTACGAGTGTAAAGGGTTTGTGCCATTCTACTCTGCCAGACACCACACGGCCATTTGTTCAATATGGTAGAAAATATACTAACGAGTTTTCATCTCATCATGGTTAGAATGACTTTATGAAATTATTTTACATTATTGTAATTGACACATGAACTGACATGTTTATGGTAATTTGAATTAATGTACCTACCTCATCTACATAGAATTAGAATTGCTTAAATTCTGAAATAAATGATTAATTTAATTAATAAAAAAATAAAAAATAAAAAAAAAGTGCATGGTGATAGTTTGAAATGTCAAATAAAATTTAAATAAAATTTGTAAAATTGAATAGTCCTTTGGGCAGTTACCCAGACTGATCCCGTTTATCACCCTAGTGTACGGGTACATCATTTTTTGTAGGCAGCGTGCCACATATCATATCAGCTGTTTTATATCGTTTATTTATTTACCAACAAATATTTTGATAGGACGCCATATTTTGACATATAAGATATATCCATGACGACGCAGCTGTCTACCCCTTCGTCGCCAAGGTTTCATGGCAGAAACTTGTGCGTCATCAGCAAATAAGAAAATTCACAAAATATTTGTGCGCATTTTGTTGGTGCTTTCAGTGTTTTGGTGCAGTGTTTTTATATATTTTTAATTTATTTGTGTAAATATTATGCTAAGTGATATAGTCGTTTGTGGATGCAGGCCTCATCATCCTTAGACAGTGCATCACTGGAGCATGCATGTGATTTGTGTGGCCGCTCTTTCAAAACCATATGAGGCCTACACATACACCATTCAAAATTACACCGTGAGTCTTCTTCTGTTCCGCCTTCCATATCTCAGTCAGCCCTACTCGCCCCCACAAATTCCCAACGCGTCCCTACTCAACTTGCAGATAGTTCACCATTACATATTGTTCTAAGCCAACTTAAAAACTCCACGTCTCTTGTCAAAAGAATCCCAAGAGGTGCAAGGATCTCCGTCGCGACCAGCCTTTCCGATATTATATCAAAATGCATAAGCAGCAATAGCTTCGATGACTGGAAAAAGTTACTTACATTTTCATTTGTTACCCTACATGCAAAATCGGACAATTCAGGAACATCGCTCACCCAAAAAATTAAAAACAACTGCTCATTCACTAACTCAAATCATTCCTCTTCATTCAACAGTAACCGTAATAACCCAAACTCCTTCAATGTCTATCGAAAGATGGAAACTAAAGTAAGCGACGGAGATCTTAAAGGCGCCGCTCGACTTTTATTCTCCAGTGACGTTCTGTCTCCGGACACACCTGCCACCCTCGCTGCGTTGCGTAGCAAGCATCCCCCAGCTCCTAATGTACTGCCGGCAATAGATCCCCCAACTGCCCCAGAAGCCTGCCTCCGTGTCACTGTAAAGGATATCCTGTCTGCGATTGGTTCTTTCAAAACTGGGTCAGCCGCAGGCTTAGACGGGATATCACCACAACATTTAAAAGATCTCACCTCAAATTTTATAGGGGACTCGGGCCATCGTCTATCCCAATCTATCACACATCTTGTAAATTTCATGCTCGCCGGTAAAGTTAATTCTTTAATCACTCCCATACTGTACGGTGCCAATCTCATAGCTCTTTCTAAGAAGGACGGCGGAGTTAGGCCCATCGCTGTGGGTTCAACTTTTAGGCGTTTGGTGTCAAAAGTTTGCGTTCGGCATTCTTACAAAATTTTAAAACCTATTTTCGAACCCATTCAGTTAGGTTTCGGGACGAAGGGCGGGTGCGAAGCTGCCGTCCACGCCCTGCGGACCTTTCTGAATGGCCCTGACCACAGTGATGTTATCGTTAAAATCGATGTTAAGAATGCATTCAATTCAGTAAACAGGGACACCCTGTTGAAAGAAATTAAAACAAACCTGCCAGAAATATATAATTATCTCCACCAGTGCTACTCCAGCACTTCAAAATTAATGTATAAAAATAATGAAATATCTTCCGCTGTCGGCTGTCAACAGGGTGACCCTCTCGGGCCAGCCATCTTCAGCCTCGCCATTAACCCCGTTATCCAAAGTCTGGTATCTAAATTTAACGTCTGGTACTTGGATGATGGGACCCTGGGAGGCTCAGCAGATTGCGTCTTAGCTGACCTCGCCAATGTAATTCAGAAATTTCAAGCAATAGGTCTCGAACTGAATTTAGACAAATGTGAACTGTTCATATCAGATAACATCCCTTCCGGAGATGTCATAACCATTACTAATAACTTCAACATTCTGGCCCCCAACATCAAAATTATTTCCAAGACATCACTTAGCCTCCTAGGGTCACCCATCTTCGATGACTCCATAACACCCCTAGTACAGAATTCGATTTTTAAATTCAACTCATATTCAGACCGCCTAATTAAAATCAACACACATTCGGCTATTTTTATTTTGAAATTATGCCTTTTTGTACCCAAATTTACTTATCTAGTCCGGTGTTGTCCTCTCTGGAAATTCAAAAATTTAACTGATTCTATTGACAATCTGGTGAAAAGTCAATTAGAATCAATTTTAAATGTCAACCTTTCCGAGCAGGCCTGGACTCAAGCCTCTCTGCCTATCCGTTTTGGGGGCTTGGGTGTCCGCAAAATTTCAAACGTATCTTTACCAGCTTTTTTATCTTCAATCTACAGCACGTCCAACCTCATAGAAAAAATTCTAAATCCTTCCGTCCCAAACTTTGAGGTGGCGTGTCTGGGCGAGGCTACTAACGTTTGGCTTACGGCTGTCCCGAGTCCAAATTTACCATTATGTCCTAACAGTCAAAGGAGCTGGGATGAAAATCAATCCAAATTTATACGTTCAACACTATTTAGCAACTGTACCGACTCTACCCGCGCCAGGTTGGAAGCTGTGTCCAGGTGGGAGTCTGGCCAGTGGCTCCAGGCCTACCCATCGACCAATACTGGCACTTTTTTAGATAACTCCACCTTTCGTTTGGCCGTGGCTCTCCGCCTCGGTGCTGAGGTCTGCACCCCACATAAATGCCCGTGTGGAGTGGACGTCGACCACCTGGGACACCACGGTCTATCCTGCCAAAAAAGCGCAGGCCGCTTTTCACGCCATGCAGCCTTGAACGACATTTTGCGCCGCTCTCTCGCTACCGTCAACGTGCCGGCTATTCTAGAGCCGAACGGTATCGCACGTGACGATGGCAAGAGACCGGACGGAATGTCGCTCATCCCTTGGAAGATGGGTCGGGCCTTAGTGTGGGATGCAACGTGTGTCGACACTCTGGCACCCTCCCATCTTCCATTTACTTCGAAAAAGGTTGCTGCTGCGGCTGAGACCGCCGAAAGGCAAAAAATTGTAAAATACCGGGGTATCGGCACCCAATACAATTTTGTTGCATTTGGTGTCGAGACCCTGGGTCCGTGGGGCCCCGGGGCGCTTGCTTTGTACAGAGAAATTGCAAAGAAATTGGTCGACACCACAGGTGACCGAAGAGCTGGCAGTTACCTCGCACAAAGAATAAGCATTGCTATTCAGAGAGGTAATGCTGCCAGCATCTTGGGTACGCTTCCACACGGCCCAAATTTTTTACATATTTTAAGTTAGTTAATTTATTTTTCTTTTTATTGTACATATTATAATAAGGTTATATGTCATAAAGATATTAAATTGAATTAAATATGTAAAATAACTAATAAAAAAAAAATAAAAAAATAAAAAAAAAAATTAATTTCAATATATCTGAATTAACAGCCTAACCAAAAGAAAAAAACGGATGACCCCTGACCACCATACTTTTACTTCACCACATCTTTACATAAACTGAAATATTTCATAAACTACAGAACCGATCATAATGTAGGTAACAAAGATAAGAACCCGATATGAATTCATTCATATTCATTATGATAATCATTATTTATTTAATTAATGACTTTATTATTATTTTTATTTATGTTTGATTATTGATGGATTGCTATAATTATTTTTATGATATTTGTTAATATTACGATATGATCATGATTTGTGAATTTAAATGACCTGTAAATTATTTTATCAATAAATCAATGTCTAAATGTCTAAATGATTAAACTGGCTTCCAAATAGAGATAACCGCATCCAAATCGGTCCATCCGTTCGGGAGCTATAATGTCACACGTCAAACTCATAACAACCCTGGAGTTAAAACTAGATGAAAGGAACGGGGGCCAAGGATTAATTCTTAGGTAAACGAAGCGTTCCTTTCTTTCAGTCAATTCAGTTTGGGAAACGATTCACCAAATATTTTGTATAGGTAATTATTTATTATTTAATATAGTTACACCCAGACCCTTAACACAAATTCAAATTCATCAATTTCGATTTTACAGGGCCGGCAATGCGGGAGTGATACCCCTGCCTGGTATTGCAAACGGCCATATAGGCTGTGGTTACTGGTTACCGTCATCTACCCGTCAAGCAGGCCGCAATCTTATTTACCACCTTAGTGGTATAAAAAAGCAATTGCTGCGCGGCCGGGAATGGAACCTGGGCCCTCTGGATCATTTAATCACTCAGGTCGTCATCATCATATGATATGACGACCTGAGTATATATTTAGTATATATTTAAGTGTATGCCTCTTGTCGGTGGAGCAACCGCCACTCTTCTCTCCTGTCTGCCAACCTCTTCATTTCTCTATAAAAATCACAGTTTTACGCAGGTCGTAAAAATTACAAATTAAAATACAATTAAAGTACAAAAGTTCTTACCTATGCAAATGCGTGGCCCTTCTCCGAACGGCAAATATGTAAATTCCTGAATTTTATCTTTGTTTTCAATAGCAAAGCTTTCAGGATCGAATTTCTCGGGATCAGGAAAATATTGTGGGTCATGTTGGATAGAGTAAATAGAAATTAATAATTTGACTCCCTTGTCGATCGTTACATCGGTATCTGGAAAAGTGTACTTCATCTCACACTCTCGCAAAAGTTCACAGTAACAATGAAAATATTGTGTATAGTGAAATAGTGTATAACAAAAGTGAGATTATTAGTTAGGTTCATTTTAAAACTTTGGCCGTGGAACATTAAAAAAGAAATTCCGGAAATTAATCGAGTAGAATTGTTTCTATAAAGACCCATAAAGAAGCTGTTTTCAGGTGTGAACGGTGAACATCTAGATAATTAGATTTTACCTGCATGCACTAAAAAAAAATATTTTTGTAAATTGCAGAAAGGGGGTGAAACATTACCTGTATTTCATTGATACTAGTTGTCTACTAACAGATGAAGTTAGCTTCAACTATGAAGATGATACAAAAAGTATAAAGCATTCTGCTGTCAATAATTCAATTGAAAAATTGTCCAACAATATCAATGACCCAAATAATTTTGACTACCTTACCCTCGAAGAACAGTGACACTATCGCCATGCCATAAACATATAAATAGCACAATCAAATCTCTCGATCTACTATACCAGGAAAAGGCGGGCCGTACAATACTGACTCAGCTAGAGCAAACTCTTTAATTACTATTGGATGTTCGAGCATCATACTCTAGCGTTGTGAATAGAGGCTTTTATAGCATAGAAACATATAACACCAGCTTTTGTTGTTTTATCATGTGGTAGAACTCTTTGCAGGTCCGTCTGAGTGAGCATTGCCGCTTTTATACAAGAACAAATTTGCTTCGCCAAAATCCACTAATCTATGTACGTGTATGTAGTCAAGCAACTATGTTAGCATTATTGTGTTCTGGTTTGAACGATAATGGACCGACCAAGAAAATTGGAAAGTTAGCTACATTCATGGCAATTTCTTTTTTGCTGTTGTGTGTGTTAATAAATATATTCTATTCTGTTCTATCCTTCCGCAAAAACTGCTGAAGGGATTTTCTTGAAATTTTGTTGCAATTTAGCTCATACCCACGAACAGACAAAGCCTATAATTTATCCCGAAATTCAATGCGATTCCCTCGGGAACGGATCTAGAACGTCATAACCAATGCTTACGGGAACAAAGTCGCGAATGAAAGCTAATGCAGAGATATATAAATATACCTGGACAAGTTCACACAGCGCCATCTAGCCATAAAGTAAGCAAGGCTTGTGTAAGGGTGTTAGATGACTGATAAACTACTTATACACATTTTTAATAACATACTTGTTATACATATACACCCATACCTGTAACAGATATTAAAATTCATAAATTCGATTTCTCGGCCTGTAATCGAATCCGGGACCTCTGCGTGGCAGACCGGCATGTAAACTAACTGAACCACTAAGGTCGGGAAATATAACCAGAAGCAAGAAAGTACAAGCCATTAGTCGGTACTAATTAATCGAGACGCCGTCCGTCAAATGCCAGAACGCATTACTCTGGGAATCACTCCGCCAGAGATTTCCTCCGCTTTCCTTAATCAGTTAATGCTTTCACCTTTACCGCGTTGGACTTCGACGGGTGTAGTTATGATGTTGGCCTGTTCTTGTGACTCACACAGACTAGCCATAATGTTTTAAATTATCGCGGTTATTATCATTTTAAAGGTATGTGGCGATATTTCGATGCAGTTGCAAACATTTGGACTACACAAACACAGCCATTATCAAGCAATCCAAATATCTACATATTTTCAGATAATCCTTGATTTTGTTGTTGGCCAGGTACTGCTGGTATTTTTATCGGTGTTTTGTCGGCCGACTAAACATATTAAGCAGTCAAAATAACGTTTTAGGTAATTTTGTCTTTCTGACCGGATAATTAAATAAAATACCATTTAATTATTTGTCATTAATAATTAGCAACGAAAAATGCTGCTGTCCATTTTCTGTCACCCGTGAAATGCTTTGTTTGTTTGACACAACTTCTAGGGAACAGCAATTATAAGCAGTATAGAGATCCTCGAAAGATTTTAAACCAAAGCTATCCGATCTATGTTCAATATCCCAAAATGCAGCCACAACAAAAACATATTACAAGATCTGAGGCTTAAAACCGTTAAGCAGGAAATCGTAATACGCAGTCAAACCAATCAACTGAAACTGGCCAATCACGTCAATGTTCTTGCTTCTAAATTATCGGAAATTGGAAATACTCAATATTCATGACTGAGGAGGCATAGTGTTCCAACTCTAATAAACCGATTTCCAAAGTATTCCTTTTAAGAAAGGCCAATGTTGCGGACAGTTGTCAGTTAAGGAAGCAAAAAAATGTCCATGACAGACGGCTGTGTTCAGCAGGACGGAGCAACATGGAGTTCATCAAGAAAGGGATGAAAAGGTTTTTACGGGGTCGGCAACGCGTGGCTGATGCCCCTGGTATTGCAAACGTCCATAGGCTGCGGTGACTGCTCACTATCAGGCAAGCCGTAAGCTTGGTTGCCACCTGTGTGGTATAAAAAAAAAACAAGAGAGAAAAATCTTCTAGGCTATAAATTACATAGCAACAAAACAGAATCATCAACAAAAATACGATAACTAAGTACCAATTTCCTGCAAAGATAAACATGGGCGATCAATTATCGGCTACAAATAGTGGGTGTAATACCGGGCCAGAGATACGGCCGGGGAAAACTCGTAACTCAAGTTTCGCTGATAAATGCGCGTTTATATCCTTGAGGGAACAAAGAAGTTTCTCAGATAGGGCGCGTTTTGTTTCGGAACGTCTGACTGTCCACTATTCGTATAATCAAGCCGCGATTTTATTGACAGAGGTAGTCTAGCCTAGTACTATCTATCTAATCTATGACCTAGTATTTCAGATTGTAACATTCCCGAACGTCATAGGTACCTACCTATTTTATGGCCCGGAAAAGTAACAGGGGCCGATATAGTCACATTTTTAGTAGAGGTTTCGTACTGTGCGTAGGCGAAAACTAATAATGAAGCAATCTCAAGTCTCGCCATTTTTCTTTCGGATTTTTTTTCATATGGGCTATACATATATAATCCCCAAGACAATTTAGCTAAATTCAGCTAAATATGGCATTGTATGAAAGAAAAAAGAAAGAAAAACACTAAACAAAGTTAAGAACTATTTCGATTAAAGTGACTTTCAAGTGGTTTGCGAGCTACGATGCCACAGACAGCCAACCGCCAGGGCCACAGATACACAGATTATACACATCAAACTTACAACACCTCTCTTTTTTCGTTGGATGTTAACAATTCACGACCTGAGTGGTTCAGTTGGTTATCCATCACATATGAATGTGACGTTGGTCACAACCTGCCGGTCTGCCGGTCTGTCCCGGGTTCGATTCCCAACCGAGCAGAAATTTAAATTATGGTGTGTATAATAAGTATTAAAAAAATATATATTAGTGATCAGTTATCTAGCACCCATAACACAAGCTTTGCTTACTCTGGGGCGATGGCGCTGTGTGATGTCCAAACATATTTATTTATTATTTATGTAATAAACAAACAAGCCCACAATATACGACGACACCTTACTTTGTCATTGCAAATGAACAAGCCGTCGTTTAAGTTTGACATGGCAATAAATTAATTGACAAAGTGTGGGTGGTTATTTACACGAGTCAGCCGTAAATGTCCATCGGTACTGGAAACTGTAGACGCACCTGACTCATCGCATTGTTAACAAGGATGTATGTGTGTCTCTGTGTTATTGTGCTGCTAATGTAAGCTGTAGCCATACAAGGGTATGCTTCGCAAGGAAAACAATGTCGATAATCTGAGTGAGAATTGTATCTTGATTCTTGATCCATCTAGCTAAGTTTTTGACAAATCGAACACAATTACTGCTATACCTGATAACTATTTGATTTTCTCCAGTTTTACTTAACTTACAGTTTCCTTCATACTTATCTGCCTGTTTATGAGATAGTTTTTCTAGGTGAGTGCACCGCCTGAGCAATTCTTGCGAGCAATTTCTCTCAAGCGTATTTTTTACTTTGGTGCTGCTCATGATATAATGCTGCTGGGAGCGTCGGTGGCCGAGGTTAAGGTATCCGACTCGTAAGCGAGAGGTTCCGGGTTCAAATCCCACTGCGGCCATGTACCAATGACTCTTTTCTGAGTTGAATGCTAACCGATGCTCTTACGGTGAGGGAAAACATCGTGATGAAACCTTCGCATTCATGCAACTGAATGTGTAACTATGATCCAATCTGGTCCGGTTCCCCTGGTAGAATGGTCACTGAGGTCAGATGGCAGTCGCTCCACTGTAATAATCTGATCTGCCAAATCCTGGATCATAGTCAAGGCGGACTCCGGGGCCTCGTGCGAGCACAACCGATACATTAACACCAAGATGATTTTTATTTTTTATGCTAGTAATTCTGCTCGATTCTTTGTTGATCGGACTTGAGCCTCTCCCAAAGCCTTCAAAACTGTCAAAATTTATACAATTTCCTTAGTTACCTCATTTACAGCAAGTACAGTATGTACCCAGTGTAGTAGGTAGGTATTAATGTACCTGTTAAGTAAAGTACATTTACTTGTAAAGTGGCCTTGCGACCGACACATCTCTCTTCTTCTTACCATTTGGGTACAGGGATGCATTCTATAGTAAACAATTCACGATAAGAAGAAGAAGCGTAAGGACAGCATAGCCTAAGACAAAAAATCGGTTCAACTTCAATGCTGGAGTGTAGACGGTGTTTCCTAGCAAGCGTGCTCTATCTCAAGCCCTTAAGTATGCTATCATAACTGAGATGGCGGTCAAAGTACGAGTAGTTAAGACGGGTTAACGTTGGAACTTTGTGGAAATATTTCTGCTTGTGTGTTTATTTATTTATTCTTAGGAAAATCAACAGCTGTTGTAACATGAATTAGAAGTAAACTTAAGTATCAGAAAGCCAATTACAGATTCTCACAGATAAACACAAATTAAAATATTATCGGTTACATCATCTTATAACCGAACGCTTTTCCCCAATATAAATACTACAATCGAAAAAAAACACAGTATAAGCATAAACTAATTCGAAAGACAATTTTCAAAACTTAATTAACCAAAAGCCTTCTTGCCGCCGGAACACTAGTGTAAAACAAATCAACGTCGACATCCCTTACAACATTATTAAAGGAGGCACACGCACGCAGTACAAAACTATTTTGCCTATAATTTGTCGATACGATAGGAAGTTGCAGAGGTTCGGTGGATGTACATTGCCTGTATTGCGTATATTTATAGTGTTCCTAACCCAGCAGAATATCCGACTTACTCCATTGTCTATTGGTATTTCTACAAACTTCGAAACCCAGGACTTAAAGCTTTAGTCAAGTAAAGATGCCAAACAGCTCCATTTATCCAGTTTGGTGACCACGTTGACTGTCCAACCCTTCATCATCAAATATGAAGGTTTTTTTTTTCAGGTATGTCAGGGACCCCAACCCCTACAAGGCGACTAATGTTTTCGAGGCAAAAAATTTAGAGTCTCCGCAAACTGGAAAATGGGCAGCAGCGATTTCCATTGTTATATTTATAATACTGCGATCTCCAACCCGTCTGCCAAGCGTGGAGACTATGGCGATAATCTCCCCTTTCGTAGGAGAGGCCCTTAGTCCTGCAATGGACTTTTATGGGCCGTGGTGATGATGATGATCAGGGACTACTTAGTGGATTTTTACTTATTTTAAACTTAGTATAATTTTGTCCTTATAAATAAAATTACGTATCGTGATGCAGTAACAGTCAACGAGGCCACACGTGGATACATCAGTCACCAAATCACATTTATTTTTTCTTTGTAATACTCGACGCTTGAAAGCAGAATAAACTGGTACAGCTACTGAATGCAGCCCAGTATATTAGCCATAAAAGGCCCGTCCAGATAACTTTATTCGTTCGTAATGCTCGCAACCCTTTGAAAAGGAAAGTCGTATAGCATCTCGAGATCGTTCCCCTTTTAAGGGATAAAGCCTTTACGTGGACTGTAAATGTCACACAATTCAGTTTGCGCTCAATAGATCAAAGGATGCCGATTGTCTCCGTACATGTTTTTTCCAGTATTTTTGTTTTATGAATAGCCAATTTCTTTGGTAAATTGGAAACATTTACAAGTAAATTAATAATAATAATAATTTATTCAAGATAAACTTAAGTCTAGAATTACACCGTTAAATATACGTTAATAAGTACATTCTTATGTTAAAATTTTTTAGGAGAACAATTTTAATGTATTTATTATCCTAGTTATTAAGTAATTTAATATAGGTACTTGCTAAATTCTTATTAACTAGATACCTAAACTAAGTAAGTAGTTTACCTGTGTCTTAGGTATCGATGTTAGTAGGTCAATTTTAATGTAGGTTAGTGCTTATGACTGTATTTATTAATACAAAAATAAAAGTAATGTTTACACTTTGTACCGGAATTAGTTATTAATTGATATAATTTACAATAATATATATTTATTTTGGGCAATACGCACCTACACCGCCAACACATTTCGCCTACAAATTGAGCTGTGTTTCGTGTATAGGGAGTTTAAAATACCTATTTATGTATTATTTGCCCGCCTGCATGCAGACTGAATGCACTGGGTTTCAAGGTTTATTTAAGACCTGGATTTTTACTGTATTTATTTACTAGGAATATCATACAACTAACAAACAGTGCAATAAGTGGATTACATACCTTACTTTATAATAGCTTCATGAATAAATTGAACTTTGTGAATCTGATTCAATTAGTATCACAGTATGATTTCCATACTGTATTATCTTTAGACATTAGACATCATATCGCTTGTGGGGAACTCTTTATAACGACCTGACATTGACATGACATTCTTCTTCACCTTCCTTCCATTCTGTGTATTGCTTGCTTGAATTGTGCTGGTGTAAGGAATAAATTGTGTACGAAAATTTATTGGCTTGCTTACTTGTAATTACCTACTCGTGCGCAGCCGTCAACACGGAGCGACACAGAACACAGCAGGTACGGAATTTACATCATCCACCATACCTACACTGGTGACCCCGTAGGAACATCTGGAAGAAGATAACAAGAGTGTACCGTGTCCGAAAAATTATAAAATGTCGGTGGACAAAGGAAAGAATACCGCGTTATACAGCGATGCAACGGACAGCGAAGTGCGCGGTTCCACTGTCCCTTCCGCGGAAGTAAACAAGGTCGGCATTCGGATTCCGCCGTTCTCATCGGACGATCCTGAGTTATGGTTTGCACGAATAGAATACCAGTTTGTGATATCGGGAATATCCAGCGACACCACAAAGTTTTACTACGTCATGGCACAACTGGATCCACAATACGCGAAAGAAGTAAGAGATATAATTATTTCTCCGCCACCAACAAACAAATTTCTCAAATTGAAGAGTGAATTAATAAAACGTCTCTCATCTTCCAACGAAAAAAAAGTGAAACAACTGTTGATGCATGAAGAGCTGGGTGACCGGAAGCCTTCCCAGTTCTACAGACATCTCCAAGGGTTGGCAGGTGTGGAAGTCCCGGACGAATTTTTGAAATCCATTTGGTCGAACAGATTGCCTAGAAACATCCAATCTTTCATCGCCGCGCAATTCGACTCCCCCATCAGAGTCCTTATGGATTTGGCAGATCATCGAGCCAACATCACCGCAAGTCGCAGCAACGTCTATATCGGCGCCAGGGTCTTCAATGGATGCCATGGCAAGAGAAATCGCGGAGCTACGCAAGCAGATGCACGATTTGACAAAACAGTTTCACAACCGACGTCCCAGATCCCGATCACAATCCAGAGGTAGACAACGTGCTCGCAGTTCGTCTAGGACTCGTACAGACAGCGAACATCGAAGATTTCCAGTTTGCTGGTACCATCACAAATTTGGCAAGAATGCGAAGAGTTGTACAAAGCCGTGCGACTACAAGCCGGAAAACTTCTAGGACGGTCGATCATGGCGACAAACGGCTGTCCCAATATTTCTGGTCGCCTGTTCATTACTGACCGAGCAAGTCAAATGAGATTTTTTATCGATACGGGAAGCGATCTCTGCGTTTACCCTCGTTCGAAACTTAAACAGCGCCGACCAAAAACAGATTACCAGCTATGCGCAGCAAATGGGACCACAATCAATACGTATGGCTACGCACACCTGGAACTAGACTTTGGACTTCGTCGTGCCTTTTCTTGTCGTTTTGTCGTCGCTGACGTAACCAAGCCCATTATTGGGGTAGACTTCTTGAAGTATTACAACCTCATGGTCGACGTCCGCAACAACAGGCTGATAGACAGCGTGACGTCAATCGCGACAGGAGGATCAGCAGCTACGTCTAATGCCATATCATCAATCAATATATCCTTGGGTGAAACTACATATCACAAGATCCTCAAGGAGTATCCGGAAATAACAAGTCCAGCAGGAGTTCTGGGAACACCGAAGCATAACACAATTCATCACATCAGAACCACTCCAGGAGCACCGGTCAGCTGTTCTCCCAGACGCCTCCCACCAGATAAACTCAAGATAGCAAAGGTCGAATTTGAAGCCATGCTAAAAAGCGGTGCAACAAGACCATCGGAGAGCGCCTGGTCTTCACCCCTTCATCTTGTGCTTAAAAAAGAAAATGGGTGGAGACCCTGCGGGGATTACAGGATGCTCAATGACCACCGATTTTGTGACTTCACCATCTTCACAGACCACAAGCCGTTGACGTTTTCTTTTCACAATAGGAAAGATAAATGTTCACCTAGGCAGTACCGTCACCTGGATTTTATCGCACAGTTCTCGACAGATATTAGACATGTCTCGGGGAGAGACAACGTCGTCGCGGATACCTTGTCAAGATTCGAAGAAATACATATTTCACCGGTGGATATCATAGCTATCGCTAAAGCACAGAATGCAGACGACGAATTGAAAGAACTTCTACGAGTAGGATCATCACTTGTATTGTCGAAAATAATAATGCCTGACGCTACAACGAAACTATACTGTGATACCAGCACATCAATACCAAGACCGTATGTGCCAAAGACATTTCGCAAGCAGATTTTTGACAACCTGCACTCACTAAGTCATCCCGGCGCCAATGCATCAGCTAATCGGAGAGCGTTTTGTATGGCCAGGCATGCGTAAAGATACCCGAGAATGGGCTCGCTCTTGCATACCATGTCAACGAGCAAAGATTACAAGATACGTGATTTCTAACGGGCAACTATGAGATACCACGAGTCAGATTTACGCATATTCATATAGATCTGATTGGCCCATTACCACTCTCCAAAGGTTACAAGTACTGCCTCACCATAGTGGACAGATTTACCTGCTGGCCAGAAGTGATACCAATAATGGATGCTACCGCCGAAACCGTGGCAACGTCACTGCTTAATGGATGGATTTCCCTGTTTGGATGCCCTCAAATTATAGTCATCGACCGTGGGAGACAGTTCGAGTCACACTTGTTTCAACACCTCGCCAAAATATCAGGTTTTCAACACAGAAGAACAACCGCCTATCACCCATCGTGTAATGGGCTCGTGGAAAGATTCCACAGACAATTGAAAGCAGCCTTGATGTGCCACATGCACGAAAATTGGACAGAGTCCTTACCATTAGTACTCTTGGGCATTCGTTGCGCCTACAAAGAAGATTTGAGAACATCCTCGGCTGAACTCGTTTATGGCGAGACGCTAAGGTTACCAGGAGAATTCTTCTCTCCATCTTCCACTGGTTCTTCGGATATAACGGAATACACCACGCGTCTTCGGAAATTCGCCGAGAACCTGAAACCAACATCCGTTTCAAGACATAGGAAGGACTCCATTTTCATCTTCAAAGACCTACTTACCACAAGCCATGTCTTTCTTCGTGAAGACGCTTTACGTGCAAGCCTGCAACCAGCTTACACAGGACCACACCCTGTAATAGAAAGAGGCAACAAAATATTCAAAATTAAACAAAAAGGGAAGATCGTTACAGTGTCCATCATTCATATTGATTTTGACGGACGCATAGATTTTATTATACAACGCAGTGACAAACGAACAGACAGCCCATCGGTGGTAAGTGTTTGTATGGTAAGCGTTAACTGTCGGCCATAACATCTACGATTCATGCATTTAGGTTGCAGGCAACAAAAATGCAGAACCGCCGGTGCGTTGTTACTGTGAGGTCTAAGATATTCATTCATCGAATTCATTTTTTTTTTTCTTTTCCAATGTTAAATGAAAAGTAAACTCGCTACATCACTCGTACCTTTATGACACCGATTTTGTGACCCCTTAATGCTTAGAAACATCTTAAGGAGCCATGCGCTTGTTACATTTGACTAAATTCAGTCGTCTTAATTCATAAACAAAAATCGTGAGAACAAATCAAAATGGAATATTGCTTATAAAATAAGGTCAATGTATTTTTTTTTTTTCATGAAATAGACAGGTATTTGACTGCTATCTCACCTGATGTTAAGTGCAGACGCCCTTTGACGCATAAAATAATATAAGTGATACGAAAAGCCAAGTGCAATAAGCGCATAAGAGTCGGTGCTATCGAATTAGTGCAATCGGATATCAGTGCTACCCAGAAAACGTGAAGAGCTTTCGCACACCTCAAGTTCAAACACCTCCCGGTATTCCGAATTGCCGGCGGCATCGCATCGGCAATAAAAAGGCGTCGATAGCCGCATCCCGTTGCGGAGTTCCAAGTTCAAATTAAAATCGTCCTGCGGGCGCGTGCGCGGGCGGCGGTGGTCCAGCGGCTGCAGCAGCTGGATCTAGCGCTTCGATCGTGCGCTTTGATTTAATTTGTAGGTACTACAATTATCATGTTGTCTATTCTATTCCTATTCTTCTAGTCGTAATGGTTAGTCATAATAAGTTCAAATAAAAACATATCTTCGTAGCAAGATCTTTTTTTATGTAGTACGCCAGACATACAGGCACGCGGCTACCTGATGTGGCCTTGCCTTTTAATGCGCGTTCTCTATGATCAGTCAGAATATTTGTCAAGACTAATCAATCGAGTCCTCGATGGGTTAACCATGCGTAGTTTAGGGGTTCCTATGACCTTCCGTCTCCATCATCAGTTCAGCTCGATGGTATCATAACATTGCATTGTCACCAACTAACATGAGTGTGCAAAATTCCAGCTCAATCAGAGACCGGGAAATGAGTAAAAGTTAACTTGCAAGATTTTATTACGATCAGCCATGGGGACATGTGAAACTAAATAAAAGCTTGTAATATGAGCAAAGCCCTCCGGGCGGTCTCAGATTCGATGACGGTCAATACTACAAAAACATTGACGTATTTAGTTTTCCGCCAAACGCAGCCATTCTACTTAGCTCTGACTTTCCGGGATGCACCTGTTTCATGTAGCGATGGCCTTCAGCTTACTTCTTATCTCAATTTTGGCCAGTGCGTCGAATTCTGAGCAAAAACTGCAGCAAAAACGGAAAGCCTTGAAGAAGGACATGAAATAGGCTACCTTTTATCCCTAATTCGCGGTCCTATCGTTTCCATTTCTTTCTTGCGAAACAGTCGTCACATTTCTAACTGTACCAGCTCAACCAGCAATTTGCCCGACTTCGTCCGCATAAAATTGTGCTACTACTTTTTGGTCCCATGTCCGTCGGAATCATGTTGAATTTCGGGAAAAAAATGATCTATGTTATTCGCTGATAATTTAGCCTTCTATAGGTAAAGGATTTTTAAAATCGTTCAAGGAATTTTTTGCAGTTTATCCATTTCAAACAAACAAACAATCAAATATTGTCTCTTTATTATAATAGTATATACTACGACTACTTTAACCTAAAGTAACCAAGACAACAGACTTCGAACCCTTTTAACCAGCTCCCAACTGGACTGAACAACTGGAACCGCAAAAGAAATAAAGATTCCTGCAAACAAATATACTGACTCACGCAAAACTACGCCATCTGTACACACAGTGTACCTACACGGTCACACACGCACACATTAGCAACCAAATAACCAAATTATTGGTTACCATTTACAAACTACGCCATGGCACACAAGGTCTTAATTGATTTTAACTCCCAATTCAATACACTTCTCTCTTCATCGCTCAATAATGTTGAGGCGTCTAGCATTCTCAAGCACTTTCCGAGCCCCTTAAGCGCTGACCCTCCAGCCGGCTTTACTGAGTGCGCCCGCGTCGTCGCTAGCGCGCAGTCGCCCCGCGAATCGACAGCGCTGCGCGCGCGCAACAATTTGCGAAAATCGCGAACATTACGCGTTCACGTCATCGTTTAGTTCAGGATAACATAGTATATGTGGCGTAAAACGCGCAGTGGAGTCAATCCTGTCCCCAGAATACCTTGGATGTGCTAACCAAGTGGTAGTGATTGTGTCAGTGATTTCGCATGTATGTACTTATGCGGTTGTTTAAATCAAGTTCGTTGATCCGATAGTGAGCTTAATCTCAGCGGTTGTGATTGGTTGCATGTCGATTTTGTTTACCAAAGCACGGAGTTCATTGATAAACAGCAATGGACTCCGTGCTAATTCAATTGTAAACACATTAAAATCCGTAGGTCAATCTAGGTTCTCAAGAATGCATGCCAATTTTACAAAAAAAAATTTTACCAAAGAAATGATTCATTACTTCTACTGTAGAATCAATATCACGTAGATAGGACGATGATCTAATAGCCCAGCCACCTACTATCCTATCAACTGACTCAGTTTCTGATTTGACATTACCTAAAACTGTGTGCAATAAATTGGTATGTCTTGAATTATTCATGGCCGTCATTGGAAATGTAAAATAACATTTAGCTGGTATCTGCCTACAGCCTTCAACATTCAAATTTAGGCAAATTGAAGGATCCATTCGACAACTCAAGATTGTAACTTAGTGGCATAATAATGAAATGCTATTAGGTATAGGTTGTACTGTAACCATTTCGGTTATATGAATTGTCGTTTTTTATATACTACGTACATACATAAAGACTCACGCCTGTATCCCATAAGGGTAGCAGAGATTGTCGAGTGCTACAAGCTACGATCCTGACACACCTCTTTCGCCTCTTCCACATACATACATCACACACATCCACATACATCTTATTGTACGATCCGTCAAATTCGAGTATAGAAAGGTCTATTTCTAAAGTAAAATAAAATTATCATAAGTCGCCGAGCCTGAAACGTTCGTGTAGAATTCGGTTATTGTAACGTTCAGGACCCGCTTCCCCGGGAACCACATTTAATTTCGGGATAAATTATAGTCTATATGCTATACTGGGCTATAAGCTATATTGGAGCTGCATATAATCGAAATCCGTTTAGTATTTTTAGCGTGAAAGTCTAACAAACATCAAACCATATATCCTTACAAACTTCACATTTACAATATTAGTAGGAGGAAGATTCTTGCATACTCTATTGGTTATTTGTTACCACGTTGCAAGAGCCTACATAGTAAATTATACGCCAATCCAACTGTAGCCCTCAACCTGCAGTATGCATAGACATCCCACACCAATACAAATGCATTCGTCAGCGCCTGGGACGCCATCCTGTCGCACAATGTCTTTATTACGGACACTTGAGCGGAGGGCACTCGAATTTAACTTCATTGTACAATGTGAACCTTTGACCACGATGCCGGTTGGATGTAGTCGAATTGAATGTTGTTTTGTTGAGCCGATGTTAATGTTAACAAGCCTTGTTGTTTAGTTAAAGTTTGGAGCTACATAAAATACTTACCTAGCTGTTCGTAATATAGGGACTTTGTACGGTTTAAAAAATGTATCGAGTTTATTATTATCAGGAAAGAAAATTGAGGAAAACATTATGGTATAGCAAACTATAGATATAATTGAGGTTATTTTCTTTTCTTCTTCTTAAGCCAGTACAGTCCCCTTAAAGGCTTTTCCAAGATCCGGAAACTGAAGTTATGCATCATATATTAATTTTATTTATAGTTGTACTACCCAGGTATTTGACCGCCATCTCATCTGGTGGTAAGCGACGATGCACTATGCCTATCTTATTGCGGAGCATTTCTATCTAGGAACAGCCTATTCACTCTAGCCTTGAAGGCGTCTAGATTATAATGATCAGGGAATACACTCGCCGTCAACGTGTTCCATTCCTTAGCCGTACGCATTATAAAGGATGAACTAAACCTTAACTTAATAATGTAACCTTTTTAAAAATAATGCATATCCTGTAAAACTGTGAAATAAATAAAGCGGTAAAAGGTTAAACTAAAGCAGCTCCCAATCCCAATCCCAATTAAATTCAAGTATCAATCACATTTCATAATATATACAGACTTGCTTGCTTATTTGCCGCGTGTATATAACCTAACGGACAAAGTCTCCACATACATTTTCATTATTTTCACAACTGCTAAACTGATTTTAATAAAAAAAAAAACACCTCAATTAAACCTGTTTTCAAGAATCCATCCTTTCACTAGCCACGATGTTACTAGCAGACACAGAGATACATACGTATTTTTTCTTTGTCAATTTAAAATAGAGAAAAGTCTCTTAATTGACACTTAGTTTCCTTTTAAAATACCAATTTTAAGAACAAGAAATGATGAAATCCTACTCATCATTTGTGCACGTTCATTTAAATTACTTTCGTTAAAATTCTTAACGAACCTAGAAAATAGCTGCTTCAAATTCCATTTCTTAAAAGGCCAATGCGTGCTAAGCAAATATGAGTCTTGTTGTCAGCTAATATAAACACGCCCACATCCACTTGCCTTATCAACACATATAAGTTTAGCTTGCATAAACAAATAAGTTCGTCGTGATATTTTTTGCACATTCGGAGTGATGAGTTGTGTTCCGCCTACGTACACTGTACTAGTATTTGATGTTAGTATCTTCGTATAAAGTCAGATGACACATTTAGCCTAATAAATTGGTTTTACCTGCCGCCACAAACGGGTGTTTTGCCCGTAAACGGCTGGGAATTTGAAAAAGTGTGTAAGGTAAAAGTTGTAGAGAATTATATAAGCTTTCGTGCGTTAGACGAACACTTTTCTCTACGACGCACCATTTTGGAGATACTAGTAAGTGACCCAAAAAACGCCGTAATTTTTAGCGTTTTATGAACATTGCTGAGCCCGCGGCAGCATCCCGAGGTCGATAACTTGGATTTTTCATGAAGGCCTCTAACTGTATAACATATCCAAAAATCACTCATACCTGACCATTTGCAATATATTATTTGCGATTTAACTGGACTTGCTCTGTCCCTACATTTTTATTTCGCGATTTAATAAGATGTTAAGCCGTAGCATAATTTTGCATAAATTTATTTTGAAATAAAGAAAACCGCATCGAAAATCAAGTCCATCTGCGATGCCACAGACAGACAGATACACACTTCAAACTTATAAACACCGTTCTTTTTACGTTGTTATCCAACAACTGCAACAATTATCATATACTCGATTACAATACTTCAATTTAAAACAAACCATTGATTCAAACCAGCAACGCATTTTCGTTTTACATTGTTTAAGATACGCCTCTTATTCAAATTAGTGTTTAATATAAACAATATTGCTAACCCACTCGATTATGACTGCGTTCCAATGCAGGAATATGAAGGACTTTCTCATAATAATAATGAAATAATTCTTATAAATGTGTACGGAATTCCTTGCCTTACGACGCAGTGGACCTATTGTATGAAATATCACCGGTTATATTGTTATATCCATCTATGGAAACTCGAATAGAGTTATGAACTGAGGGCCTTTAATTATTAATATAAGTGGACTGTTCCTGTTTGTAGTAAGTCTAGCCTTGAACTTGAAACCTAATGTTATTGACACGTCAGTACTGTTGAGAGGAATGTTTCTAATCATGTTGCGCTATAAAACACTAATATGAAGGCATATAGGCAATATAGGGACTTTACAAAGGCGTTCCATCGCCATACGCCATAGCGATATGGGCATCTTTGCAACGGAAATGGCAAAGAGTGTTGCCTCTAGTTAAGTTAAGACAAAGTGATGTACTTACAGATACCTATTTAGTTTTAGTTTTAATTTTGACTGATTTGTATACTGTTTTGACATTTATAAAATATTATACGTATATAGAATATATATAGGGACTTAGGTACACATTGTTGTATTAACGGGTCTGTCTTTCAAATATATTATTTTGTGTTTGCTACGATTCTGCAGACTCTGTTCGCCCAAAGAGTCCATATTGGTAGTTAGATTTAAATTAAATTTAGTTTCACCCGGTTTATCAGGTGGTAAGACTCTGTCAAGCCTGAGGAGTCCGCCAGGGTAAGTACCACCACCTTATCTATTTCTGCCGCCTGTTGTTGTTTTTCGATTTTAAGGATAAGGTAGCCAGCGCAATAACAGGCAGGAGGCATTTCATCTTAGTCCTCACAGTGGCATTGCACCCGCGGTTCTGCATTTTTGTTGCCTGCAACCTAAATACATAAATCATAGATGTTACAGGCGACAAACTTTTTTAATCCGGCGGCCAAAGCAGGAACTACGTGTCGTCATTTTGAAATGTCATGTCAATTTCTACAACAGAGTCGCTGTCACCGGATCAGATAAGTTAGCTGCAGTACACCGAAAGAGCCAAAAATTCTAGTCAAAGTAAAGTTTTATATATTCTTCTCTAAAAAAGGCAGACGAAGCCCATAAAGCCATGTGTTGTGCATATTTTTTATCGTTCACGCTCCACATACGCATGTCAGACTAAGCCGAAAGTATCACGTTAAAATATTGCTCTGTTGAAGCCTCTGCCTTCAAGATAAGGTAACCTAATAAGGTAGTAAGACACCGGTACGCAATCTCGGACGGATCTGCGTGGAATCACCCGTTATGGTTACCGCTTGTGATTTCAGTGTTTCGTGGGCGATAGAACGATTGGCTGACACGTTTCGCAGAGGGAACTGTGCCGTGTCTGTTTTAGCACGAACGTTGTTGTTATTATTGTTAACCAGACGTGGAGAGATCTATTGAACTTGCTTGTGAGAATCAAAACCATTGAGAATCAATGAAGAATTTAGCTGATTGGCTGGACAATGCTTGTGTGCTTGTGGTCCTTTAATCCAGTTGAATGTAACCTGTCACCGCCCAGTGACTCGATATCGGGTATGCAAACAATAGATTTTCTATTATTATTTTCATATGACTCAGCCGGTAAAATCAATTGGCGTAGACAGCGATTCTATAAAGAGTAAGCGCTTTAATGCGCTTGTAAATACCTGGCTAAAATCAGTCGACTAAATTCAGAAGCAAATAGCGTGGGAGCAAGTCAAAGTATTGCTATGATTAAGGTCCATTTTTGGATCACGCCTTTTGGAAAGCGGAGCAACTCGTAACAATTATTTTAGTGGTACAAAAGTGGACCTTGTTCTATGAGCAATACATTCCACATAGATCTTTCATTAACGCTTATTGCTCCTATATTTAGACTACTGAATTTAGTTAAATATAATGTTTTAAGCCCATTTCGCAGACAGCGACATATTTAGACGCTATTTGCAATTGTTATTCTCAACGCCTAATCGTATTCAAGCCCTTCCTTGTCATAAAGATAAACTTGAAAGGGAAACGCGGTACTGATTGTTTCAGTCTTCACGGTAATCAGCAGAACTGCTGCCATTGACCTCAGGGCGTGCAGAAATAGATGGGCCTTCTGCATATAAAGCATGTCGTTTAATGGGCTATCTACTCGTTGGATGATTCAAATGTGCATGCTACGAATAGTGGCTTTTACATAAAATAATAATCGTCTTGGCGTTAATGTCCCGGTTGTGCTCTCGCGCATGAGGGCCCAGGGTCCGCCTTGACCATCATCCAGAATATGGCAGATCAGATGATTACAGTGCAGTGGAGCGACTGACATCTGATCTCCGTGACCCGACTACCAGGGGAACCTAACCAGATTGGGTCATGGTTACACATTCAGTCGCCTGAATCTTTCATCACGATATTTTTACTCAGCGTGGTATCATCATCATCATCATCATTATAAAACGTCTTGAGTGTTCCGGCGTTTCGGCCCGGTCTGGTTTTGGCCCGCGGGCCGAAACGGCTGGTTAATTAAAGTTATTACTTTCGTCAGGCATTTGGGACCACAGTTAAAAACGCTATTCTAAAATATTTTTCTTTAACTATCCTAAAACAAAATTTAAGCGCATTTTTGACTGAGGACCCAAACGCCTGAGGAAAAATATAACTTCTAATGCATTCAATTAAAGTATTAGCATAGCATAGACGTTGATTCGTCATGAAACACTGTTTCTACAACAACAAACGAAACCATTTCCTGCATATATATCCGTTTCGATATCCCTCTCTTGCAAAATCGTCAGTCTGGCCGACTCTGGCCCAAACACGGTTGTTGGTCCGGTGTTACGCATCGTAGGAACACAATATTTTCGGCAGGAAATGCATGGAAGGCATGTGGCACAAATTAAAGAATTTGGCTTGTACGTTACCGATCTTGCGAATAAGCTAGCAGAAATTTAGGACACGGTATTGTTGAAATGCAAACATGCATACACATACACACACACATGTTGTTGTCATGTGCGCCGACCCCGTCTTGTGATTTAAGAGGACAGGGCGTGATAATGATGACGTAGTAAGTCCGAACCATTAATAGTAAGAAGAAAGGTGTGGAAAGGTTTTGCTTATATTTTACGTAATGCAAACGAACACTTACTTACTAACTGCGCTGGCTCAGTGACCCAATGTGGATCTTGACCTCCGACACTAAAGATCACCACCTCTTCCTTTCCTGCGCCATCTCCTACCAAACGAGGATTCCCAGTGCATGCAGGTCTTGTAAACTTAATTCATCCAGCGAAATCTGGGTCGCACAACCGGTCGTCGTCCGGTCAAAGTTCTAAAAGACCTGCATGCACTGGGAATCCTCGATTGGCAGGAGAAACTAGAACACACAGAAATAAATAAAAGTCATTCAATTTATTTTATATAATTTAAATATATAATATTTTTGTATTAGTAAGGCGTCAAACCGAGGTTTTTCATAACCTACCTATCCTACTAATATTATAAATGCGAACGTTTGTAGCAATGTTTGAATATTTGTAATTCCTTCACGCAAAAACTGTTATATAGATCATAATAGCACTTTATTTTATCTCGAAATTAAATATGGTTCCTGAGGGAACGGGCCTGGAACGTTATAACGTGGTCACCCATGCCATTATTCATAAATACTATTTATATACAAGATAATACATATAATATACCTACATTACTAGTTGTAATTTGTAGTAATGTGTCATCATCACGCACAAAATAATTCAATACAAGGAAGCCAGTAGTAGTATCAATCCCCAATAGCATTCTTGAGCGATTGCTTTATTAAGTTTTCTTCTGGAGTAGTAGAATGGACTCTTCAATAATAATAAATAAATAAATAATAAATATTCGTGGAAAAAATTCACATAGCGCCATCTAGCCCCACATTTAGCAAAGCTTGTACTATGGGTGCTAGATAACTGATAAATTACTTAAATACTTTTTAAATACATACTTATTATACATAGAACACCCAGACCCGTAACAGAAATTAAAATTCATCATTTCAATTTCTGCCCGGTCGGGAATCGAACCCAGGACCTCTTGCGCGGCATGTTGACCATTGAACCACTCAGGTCGTAAAATTGATTCTTTTAGTATTTTCTTTAAAGGAAACCGAACGATCGGCCTTTGATGAATAACTATCTGGCGTCTGACTCATATAACTGCGAATAATGTTACCCGCTGTTTGTTTCAAGCACGCTATCTGACTCGATACGCGTTCTCGGAAGCCGAAAATCATGACGACACAAATTATAACATGGGTGCCTTAGTTAGAACACTTATTACAGTAAATTGCTTTAGTGCGTTTTGAAATGTGATTTTTATTATGAGGCTCGCACGTAGTCATTGACCGCAGCTATGTGGCACTTAAAATTACTTACACGTTATTAGTCATTAGGTACTAGGTATGCTTTAGACAGAATTTGGACAGGTGTTTTGTTTAAGTTTTATTAATTCCCGACGCAGAAAGAGTGGTGTTATAAGTTTGACGTGTGTATCTGTGTATATGTGTCCCCCGACGAAAAGAAAGATGATTCTTAGTTTTGTTTAATTAAATTTGTAGTTTAGAAAATATTTGAGTTTAAATAGAATAGTTATATCCTACTTTTTCTGTCGGTCCGCTTATTTGTAGGCTTTACTATGATAAAGGAGTAAGCATTAATAGTAAAGTCGTATTGACCACATAAGTTTACATGAATTACTTAAGGTCTTTAAAGTGAAAGTCAAAGTCAAAGTCAAAGGCATTTATTTGTGTCACAGGTAGGCATACAGATTCATCAAGATATTATAATGTTTGTGAGTATATCTGTGTTAACCCCAATTGTGGGCATATAAATATTATAATTATACAAATAAAATCATAGTGGCAAATTCCCATTAAATTTTCTTATAAAAATTCAGTCATTTTAACATAACTAAGTGTTAAACGGTACCATATCTCTAAAATTAATGTATTCATTCATATCATAAAAGCAATATAAAACGTATGGTAGTACATAAATCATACCCACACGAGGAAGAAACACTACTTTATAAATAAATAATAATAAATAACAGAGTCGTAAAAGAGATTAAAATTTATCATATCAATTTCTGCTCGGCCTGGAAGCGAACAGGACCTCTGCGTTGCAGACCGGCATGCAAACTAACTGAACCACTCAGGTCATCAGGTTGTAAAAAATTCACGCTTCTAGGCAAACAATGTAAGCACAAAGTCGCTCAATCGAATATGCCAGTCCAATATGTAGACACATTACAGCAACACTGACCCATTTCGAGTTAAGACACCCTGGATTTACGACAGGAAGCTCCAATTGCAGCGATCAAACAAACGCATACAAAATCACTCGGCCCCGGTCCCTAGCACAGTAGCCACATCCCGTCGTTGTCACGGCGATGGCCGACGCACGCTTGACCACTCTGATGTGACCGGGAATGTGTCGTTTTATTAAAGCCGTTTGCTGGTTTGTCACTGGTAGGGTAGTGAATGGAATGAAATAAAAATATAGTTTGTTGCGCCACTCTGGCTTTATGAGTAGTTAGTAGAAGATAAAGTGTTTGTGTGGTTTTAGGTGGTTACGAAAGTCACGAACGTTGTTTAATAACCGGGCCCTGTTTTTGAAACCGCTGGAAGTTGTGTCAGGACAGAGCAAAGTGGCAGTCCATAGTCTCTGCCTACCCCACCTGTGGGACACAGGCGTGAGCTTTATGTATGTTATGTATGTAGTATGTGGCATTTAGATCGATACAAACTCGAGACACAAACAAATTCGAAATAAAAAGTGAAAACAAACAAATCGAGGATGTGAAAACAACAAAGTGAAGTGTTTGGCAAAAGGCGCATCTGTGAAGTGACTAAAATAAACAGTGACTTAAAACAAAATATTTCGCGCAAAGCAAATATCTTTACAACCTAGTTTCAATTCTTTCCGAGAACTGACAACTTGGTGCCTACTAACCAAAAGCAAATTTACGTCATCCAATCTATTGAATTTCTGCTAAATAATCTTCAAAACGAAACTATACCTATGTGAAGTTAATGTCGGTAATAATCGAGCAAAAACAACACAAAACTTCTTGTCATTTAATCTCAAGACAACAGTTCCAATTCGATAGTGATTACCATATTGAAGAAAGCATCTGACCTTCAAGATGTTAATCACAAAGTATACAGCAGTGTTGTTGGAGAGTGCGAGGACGATGGAAGCCAGGAATACGGCTCTCAGTCGAAGCCAGCAGGGCTGGTCATCTTCTCTGGAGAGCTCTTCGAGTGGACAGCGGAGGTGGCGGCGACGGAACTTCGTTTACAGGTAAAATTTTATATTTTTATATCACTATGAGCGTCACTCACAGGAAGCAGATGGTAATTTGCTTGATTGTAGGATATATTGTTATATTATTATGTTATACGGCAGACAAACAGGCAAGCGAAACCACTAGGGTAAGTGAATAGAAAGAAAGAAAGTAAAAATACAAATTAAAGTTTAGTATTGATTTAATAATAAACATAAGTTTGATTCATCTTAATAATATATTTAGCTGGGCTAAGCTAACTATACTGGATTTGACCTCCTGAGACAGGTAACAAGCACCTAAATTTAAAAAGAAGACTGTTTCAGGTATTTATTATTATTGTCATTATCGACATACCAATGTCGCTTAATACCGTATAACTGATCTCTATTATACGATTAGACCCAACACCTGAGACTGTTGCGATAGTTTATATGGATGTTTGGTAATTTGTGACTCCATCGCGCCAGAAAAACCTTTTTTAAACGGATTTTGAATAGTGCAGCTTCTTTCTCAAAAATAACACAAAAACGGCACATCTCGAAATTCATACTTGTATTATATTTTGTGCTCATTTCATATTATTCTGGATCACCCTCCGTGCTGACCCAGTGCGCACTCAGTACCCGACTCTGGCGCAGCGCCACATGATCGATGCTCCAACCCATTGTCCACTTATCCAATAGAATACATAACCGCTCGTCCAAGGCATTAAGATGCAATGCAGCTCGTTACGAATACTTGCTTGCTTATAAACGTTGTGGTTTTGTTGTTTCTTTGTGTGGATAAAATTGTGGAACAGGTTACAGAAATTGCAGATTTATGGCTTGGTCTATGGTGTGGCATGGTACGGACACTGCTCTATCCCTAAACTGGATGGCCAAAGATATTACAGAAGCATTATTTAGTAGGTTTTAGTATATACCTATTATCGATAAGATATGTATAATTTATTAGTTTTATTGTGAACTTTAGCGTAGAACGGTTCCTCAATATAATGTAAAGGTTGTAGGGAACCGATGGAAATAAGAGGTACAAAGTCGATGGTTGTGGGAAACCCATTAGCAGCAGTTGAGAAATGATAACGATGAATAAATATCAAATATGACAAAACACATATAAAATCTAATCCTTGATTTCACACTAGTATCACGCAGTACAGTCTAGAATTGGTAATGAGCATCATCACAGTCCATAACAGTCTACTGCAGGACTTAGGGCCTCTCCCACGAAAGGGGCAGTTATCTCCATAATCTCCACGGTTGACAGGCAGGTTTGAGATCGCAGTGTAATAAATAGAATAATGTGAAGCTGCTGCCCATTTTGCAGCCTACGGAGACTCTACATATTTTGCCTCGAAAATATTAGTCGCCTTGTACGACACCCACGAGTGTAAGCGGTTGGTGCTATTCTACTCTGCTGGACACCACACGGCCAATACAGAAATTACGCGCATCACAACAACAAAAAATTGTCCATCTTAAACTCTTAACCGTTAATGCAGTCAGTGAGTCGACAAAGGGCATTAGATATTCATAGATGCATCAGTACAGTTTACGGGCGCAACAGAGACGAGGCGAGGCGATGCATTTTTATTCGCTTGCTCTGTTGTAGGTATATGTTTGTGTATGTCTTCGTTGGGTTGGGAATGGGTTACATACCCATTCACTCTAAGTTTGGCGCTGATAGCTCCATCAATTCGACAGGAACCGACTGACCGACTGCCTTCCCGTATTTTGACTCTCGTAACACGGCAGGGTTGACTGGAAGAGATATCTTCTAGAGATAAGTCCACCTTTGTACAACTATTTCTACTGTAATATTACTATAATTTCTATTGTGTACAATAAAGAATATATACCTATATTGAGTGATAGATTTTGTAATCTCACAAGATATAAAAACTATCCAAAGATTATAAAATTTGTTTTAAAGTACACGTGCCTACGTACGTCTTGTGTTAGTCCCGATGGACGTTATAATATCACGACTCAAGTAATTATTTTTTTCTACATACTCGATGACGTCAAATTGTAGTACTAAATATTTATACTTTAGTTTCCCACACAGTTCTTGAGCACTATAATAAATAAACAGATTGAAGCGTCTGAGTAAACCGGATCGTGAACAAGCCCTAAGCTGGACTCGATTCCCAAGTCTGGTTTTAATGATGTTAAAAATGGTCCCCTGAGAATAAATCCAGTGTCCTAGAGTATATTGCTCAAGGGAGGGAGATGCTTCGTTTAAAAAATATCTTGCGTTTTAGGTCATTGCACTTGATAAACTAGCAATACTCTTTTGTAGTCTATTCGGAAACGCTTTCAACAATGTGTTTTGTTTTAATCCTTTTTTATCGCCCGACGAAAAATGGGGAGTTATAAGTTTGATGAGTGTATCTGTGTCTTTGTGTATCTGTCTGTGGCATCGTATTTACCGTTTTGCCGAAAGCCAGATAAATCGAGATGGTTCTTAGCTTGCACTTGATAAACTAGCAATACTTTTTTGAAGTCTATTCGGAAACGCTTTCAACAGTGTGTTTTGTTTAATCCTTTTTTATCGCCCGACGAAAAATGGGGAGTTATAAGTTTGATGAGTGTATCTGTGTCTTTGTGTATCTGTCTGTGGCATCGTAGTTCCCGTTTTGCCGAATGCCAGTTTAATCGAGATGGTTCTTAGCTTGCACATGATAAACTAGCAATACTTTTTTGTAGTCTATTCGGAAACGCTTTCAACAGTGTGTTTTGTTTAATCCTTTTTTATCGCCCGACGAAAAATGGGGAGTTATAAGTTTGATGAGTGTATCTGTGTCTTTGTGTATCTGTCTGTGGCATCGTAGTTCCCGTTTTGCCGAAAGCCAGTTTAATCGAGATGGTTCTTAGCTTTGTTTCATTAAAATCGTTTTAGTAGTTTAGAACATATTTGAGTTTAAGTAAACTTCGGAGCGAAAAAACGGAGCGTCGGTGGCTGAGCGGTTACAGTATGCGACTCGTAAGCCAGAGGTCCCGGGTTCGAATCCAGCTCCGGCCATGTACCAATGACTGTTTTCTGAGTTATGTACATTAGTTGAATACTAACCGATGCTCTTACGGTGAGGGAAAACATCGTGATGAAACCTGCACATTCAGGCGACTATATGTGTAACCATGATCGAATCTGGTCCGGTTCCCCTGGTTGCAGGGTCACGGAGGTCAGATGGCAGTCGCTCCACTGTAATTACCTGACCTGCCAAATCCTGGATCATGGTCAAGGCGGATTCCGGGCCCTCATGCGCGACAGCACAACCGGGACATTAACGCCAAGATGATTTTTTTTTTCAGTTTTAGTAAACTTGGTAGGGTGTTATCCTCATTTTTCTGTCGTTTAGGTTACCCTACTATAAATTTCTCTCGAGCATTGACCCCTATACATCTTCCTACTCCTACAAAGACATTAAATGTAGCAAATTCCTAGAAGCTATATCATATCATAGCAATATCGGCTTCGGAGCAGCCATCCATTCGAATTTAGCCACATACCTTGTTGACAGTCTCTATTATCGTCAATTGCTTTCTATCACCATAGGCCACGGTTATTGTTTCACTACGCCTGGCGTCGAACGCGTTTGATTGTTTGCTATTGAAATTTAGTTGACGTGCTCAAATGTCTCGTAGATCAGTCGCGTAATGGATGTTTGTTGATGTAATGTCCTGTCTATTATTTGCTATTAGGTGTAATTTTAAATGAAAATTTGATAGTGATAGGGTTCTGGGTATATTTTTGTTAATTAATTTTGTTGCTAAAACTATTAATGAATGAGGTGAAGATCTAGTGCATTGATGGTTGTGTTTAACCCACGAAGAAAAAAGTGGGTTGTAATAAGTTTGACGTGTGTATCTGTGTATCTGTCCACGGCATCGTGGGTCCCGAACGGAAGGACCGATTTGAATACGGTTTTCTCTATTTAAAAGCTAATTTAATGTTTGCTTTGTTTTACGAAAATCGGTTCTGTAGTTTAGAAAATATTTGAGTTTACGTAAACTTCGACTAAGTTTATCCGACTTTTTCTCTCAGTTAGGTTTTATATGGAGCGAAACCCCTATCTATCTATCTATCTATGTGTTTTGTTGTTGGTATTTCCTATAATTTTAATTATATAACATAGTTTTTTCATAAAAAATATTTAAGGTACTTTAAGTAAGTTCAACAATAACCTACGTTAAATAGTATGTGAAACGATGTTGTCTATATTCCATGTCGTGGTAACCTATAATTAAGGCTGCACTTAGAAAGAAACTATATTTTTAGCTATAAGATGCTATAACTTTGTTAGGGTTAGTCTTGTTGGTTGTCCTAAATAAATAAACAAATAAATCTACTAGACCTCGATTGCATTCTGAGTCTGCGGGGCTATAAACTAAATTTGACATTAGATAATTCTACCCTACGTCATCTACATTGGCCACTGGCTGCAGCGTCCACGAAATTGGAGTAGTGTAAGATTATTAAATGTCAATTTATTTACCCACTGAGATAGCCAATAGCCGCGCTGGTCATCAGCCTCTAGGTAACCACTTATCCACAATTAATACTGGCAAGAAATAAAACAATTCCACGATTTTCTCTATACATCGTCAACAGAGACTTGCGTGTCGACTTACAAGTATCCCCAGTCACAGTCTAGCTCACACTCTCTGCCTTTTTGCCGTCGCCGCAAATTAATGTAAATTGTATGTAGTTTCCATACAAATGTATGATGGAGCACTTAGTATGCGGCATTCTTACCGTGATTCCGGTTGCGGATTGCCGCAGTTATTGTCAAAGACTGTTATTATGAGCTTCAAGCCATTGGTAGACCTATTTGTTTTTAGAATTTCGTGGTTTAGCTACGACAGGTAAAAAAATAATTAAAAGGGGTGATGATCCCGGGCAGCGTTCGGGAAGGTACGCCATACGCCATAATACGCCAATTACCGCAGTATCTCAAGACGAAGGTCTTTGACCATTATGTGTTACCAGAAACGTGGCCGGTCAGTGTGGGACTTATAAGAAAGCTCACTGTTACCCAACGGGCAATGGAAAAGGCACGTTGCACGATAGAATCAGAAATGAGGAGATTCACAAGCGTACCAAGGTCACCGGCATAGCCTGAAGGATTGCCTGGCTAAAGTGGCAGTGGGAAGGGTACATAGCTCGAAGAACGGATCGCCGATGGGGCAATAAAGTTCTCGAATGGCGACCACGCACCGAAAGACGCAGCGTTGGTAGGCCTCTCACGAGGTGGACCGACGACCTGGTAAAGATCGCTGGCACGCTGGATGCGGAAGGCACAGGACCGGCCTTTGTGGAGATCTCTGGGGAGGCCTATGCCCAGCAGTGGGCGTCTTTCAGCTGATATGATGATGACCATAATTATGAACGCCATCATTGCGAGAATAATGTTAAACAGTATTTATTTACAAATTAACCTGAACCGATTTTAGTGAAACAAAGCTAAGAACTATCTTGATTAAACTGATTTTCAAACAGAGAACCCAATCCAAATTGGGCAAACCGTTCAGGAACTACGACGCCATAGACAGACACATACCTCTACACATACACAGATACGTCACACTTACACACACACGTCAAACTTATAACACCCACCTTTTTTCGTGGGAGGTTAAAAGTCGTCGAGTTTTAATGCGTATGTAGAATGCTCTTGTAGATTCTTGGAACGGCCAAGGTTTTATTCTACGAGAAACAGACATAGGCCCTTTTCAAATACAGTTTACGGATTTATACTGCGACCCTTGATAATCCAAGAAAAATTCTAATTTAACATTTGCTACATGGAAATAACGATTTTGGGTAATTTATCTGACACATCGCGGGCTTCTCATTGCCCATGGTACGCAGCATAAACCCAGCAACTACATTTCAAAACCTGCGATAATAAATAAGCTAAAACAGATATGCTATTCCTAAATTGATGCGAGTAGTGTAAAAAGCAAAGTTAAGACGAAATTCACGCATGAGCTGGTCAGAAGGCAATTACGGAGACATGCAATTAGAGGTGCATCCGTGCGTTGACGGCAGTTAACATTTGCAACCCGCAATCAGGAGCAGTTTTAGATACACTTGAAATGAAACTCAAACATAAGGGTCAGGTTCAGAGTTATAATAAAAAAATTGAGGATTTTCTTTTTTCAATAGGCTTGCATTTGACCTCAACTCACCTGATGGAAAGCGAAGATGAGGTATGAGGTCAAAGATGTAGCATGCATGCCTAGAATATACCTATTCACTCTTGATTTGAAGACCCCAAGGTTATACTTATCGGGGAACAGTGACTCGGGCAGAGAGTTCCAGTCCTTTGCAGTGTGCATAAGAAAAGTGGATGCAAAACACTTAGTACGAGATGGTGGGACGTCTACCATATATGGGTGACGATCTTTTGTCCCCTTCGTTTTTCGATAATAAAAAGAGCACAATGGAGGTAGGTACCTGTGTATAAAATAATCATCTTGGTTATGCTCTCGCGCATGAGGGCTCGGGGTCTGCCTTGACTATGATTTAGGATTTGGCAGATCAGGTAAGTACAGCGAAGCAATTGCTATCTGATATCCATAGCACCGTGAACAGGGGAACTTGACCAGATTGGATCATGGTATTTCTGTGGTGCCTGCTTTCTGATTACTGACTTCAAGTCAAAGTCAAAGTCAAAATTATTCATTCAGTTTAGGCTATATATAGCACTTAGATTTCACGATTAACGAATTGGTGTTTATATGACTTGATCAAGTTAGGATCTTGACGTAATTTCCACGCTTGTAATTTTTTGACATTTACAAAACACGGGTATCTGTCTCTTTGTTGCATGTATGTATCTATGTACGCTTAGATCTTTTAAACTACGCAACGGTATTTGATGCGGTTTTCAACAATAGATAGAGTGATTCATGAGGAAGTTTCATAATCAAGAAAAGGCTAGGTAGGGGAAATGTAGGTGTACCTACGTGAACGAAATCGCGCCGTACATTGTAAACCTGCTAGATTCTACCTGCTAGAACATCCTCGCATACGGACTAAGCTTCTGTGATGGTAATTAGATGAATGCTCGTCTAGTAAAGTCAATAGGTAGTCTATCTACCGTAAAATAATTTCCTGCTTGCCATATTTCTTTTTGCAAATTACACGTGCGTTACGCCTAAGGGTTACCTAGCCATTAGCTAGCAGAGATAAGTGGAGTTCGTTGGCGTTTCGGTTTTAGGGATCCGTAAGTAAAGGATATATCAGACGGAAAGCGGTCACGCGTTCGTGCGTTCTGCGTTCGAGCGTTCAGTTATTCGGTCTGGGGTGCGTTTATCTAAGAAACGAAATGTAGGGTGTTCTGGCAGATGATAACAATATTTCAAAACAGCGCGTTGATTGGCAAACGTGCAAAGCCGACTAGCCATTGGAGGAATGGCTAACCGGGTCTGACTGGTAAGCGAGTTCGATCCCCAGTGCCTTCATAAACCAATTACTTTTTTTGAGTTATGTAAATTAGTTTAACACTTACCGATGCTCTTACGGCGAGGGAACACATCGTGAGTAATCCTGCATATTTAGGCTACGGAATGGGAAGCTATGATCCCATCGGGTCAGGTCAGGGGAACCTGAATGAGTCACGGACCACGAGGGAGGCTTACTACTCGCCGACCCACTAAGTTATAACTCACCCAGGGCACTGATTCACTAATTCACTTTTGTAGAACTAATCATAATATACGTTCCTTTCCTTAGCCGCCTAAATCGATTTCTGCTGTACTCGGCCAAAGAGTCAGACCTCGGAGGAGATCTGACTACTTTATTAAGCAGTGGTACGGAACCATTCGTGATAGTCTCAGAGTTGTGTTGCGCCAGTATTTTTGTGTTATCATTTTACGTTGAGGTAAAAACTCGAGGTACATTTAAACTACATCGTTGTTGTGTTTGAGTTTCCAAGGCCGAAGATAATAATATGTTAGGTACATTGCATGCATATTTCAATGCAAATTGAAAAAATATCAATCGGTCGTTTGTAGCCCATGCCTGATGTTGGAGCATTTTTTTCTTTGTTACATTGACAAAACTTATTTTTTACAAAATTTTAAACAAAAAAAAAGGTTCGGTTAGATTTGGTCAATGTAGATACAGAATAGCATAATTCATAGTATGTATGTATGTAAACTCTTTATTGCACAAGAATTAAATACAGAAATGAGAAAAATTAAATTTTACAAAGCAAAGGCGGGCTTACCCCACCATGGAATTTCTTCCAGCCAACCCTAAACCCTTGGAAAAGAGATCTAAAGAGCGGTGGAGGCAATACAGAGCACTTATACCTAATTGAATTACAATTATTTCTATAGTGTTAATTAACCTAAACTGAAACTCAATTATGTTTAATTTTGAACATGGTAGTCTTCTAAACATTTGATATATAAATGTAAATAGTTATTAATAAAATATATAATATACCTATACAATATAAATAAATATAATACTATACATATATAAAATAAAGCTCTATTAACTGCTGAGAAAGTGCTTCTTCAGAAGTTCGTTGAAGGAGAATTATGTTCGAGCATTGTGAATGTCGTCTGGCAGAGAATTCCACAGGCACGCAGCATACACTCCAAAATATTAGAATAGTATGTGAACAGTGAAATAAAAAAGGCACCACAGATCCATATAAATCCGGCATTGCTATTTAAAACTTTGTCAGTTTCTATTTTTGAGCTTAGGTTTTCTTAATTCACCTGTAGATATGCCTTTTGAAGAACCCCATCTTGTAGTGCAAATGTAAGATTTCGGGAGCTCATTCCACATCATGCACGTAGGTGATGCACGTTGATGTAGGTATGTATGATGATGAATGAGACACGTTTGTAAAAATTATAGAAGTTTAACGTAAAGATTTCCTGCTAAAAGTTTATTGGTAGAAGCATAATCTAGATTGCAAGTTACCGCGCCTTGTAAAACATAATCAGGGGACTGCGTGTTGAAATTGGAAGGATATTAGAATATAAATGCGCTTGCGCAAGTTCTGGTATCGCTTTTAGATAAATCTCGACGATAAAACAGCTGGGGCCTACTGCTTACTGTTGTAACCGGAACTATCTATCACTATGTAGACTAACCTATGTATAACAGGCACTACCACGATCTTGCTACAACATTTTAATGAAAGTTTGTAAGGATAATGATAGATGACCGTGTGTAGGATTGGTCATGTGGTGTCCGATAGAGTAGAATAGCACCAACCCCTTACACTGGTGGGTATCGAACAAGGCGACTAATGTTTTCGAGGCAAACGAGGCTCTAGAAGTCTCCATAGGATGGAAAATGGACAGCAGCGTTTTCCATTGTTATATTTACAACACTGCGATCTCCAAATCACCTGCCAAGCGATTATGGCAATAACCACCCCTTTTATGGGAGAGGCCCCTAAGTTCTGCAGCGGACTGTTATGGGCTGTGTGGATGGAAAGATAGATATTTGTTACTCTTTCACGCAAAAACTACTCGGATTTTGATGAAATTCAATGGTGTAGATCCACGTGTGAATCCATGTAGAATGAGAGTTTTATCGTATACAGAGTGTCTGTTAAATAAACAATATGTCTGTATGATATACCCAATGTAATTTTTTAATTGTTTTAGGTAAGATATTAATATAAATCGTTCAGATAAATTGAGACAGCGTGGTGAGTTTTTTTTTTCTACTTCATATTAGCAATAAGGAAAACAATCATTTCTAAAATCATCTCATAAAATATAATGAATTTTTCATATCAAAAATCAAAATTAAAAACCGTTCAACTCAAGGCGGGCGGTTCAAGAATAGAGCCCCCGGGCGCCGTTATTGTACAGTCAACTGCAGAGAGAACTGACCACGAATGTAGTGTATGCTAGGGAGTTCCATTCACTCTGCAGCTGACTGTATGTGGCGCGTGCGACAGAATCCCTGAAAGTTCAGCAATTGTAACGTCCGGAGAGTACGCAAGTGCCTGTGTCACGCTCAACGCAGCGCACGCCCTAGGCTAGATTCCCCCAAGCGCGCTGCATACAAACGTAGTTCGATCATATTCTCAATATTAATTACCCTATCAAAACAAATGAACGTTTGCAAAACTTCAATGGCTTAGATAGCATAATATCGAAAATATGGATCTAATTTGTATGGAGCGTGCTTGGGAAACTCTCCTCTTAAGGCCTTAACTCGATAATAGACGTTTAACATAAAATAAAATAAAAATCAACAAACTGCAGAGACGACGTCAATAACCTGCCAACTCAAGAAACTTTAATTTGGATCACGTTAAAGACGCGACAATAAACCACTTCAAATTTGGTAGAACTGGACTTTATTGCGCTCCATTAAAAGTTTATCTGCGAGTAGTCCGGTGCAGCCTTCATTTCGTTTGAGACGAATTTTGCAAGCGTCATAACTGCTTTAGTGGCTTTAATTTATGTGGTAAAGTGTCATATTAATAATAATAAATAATAATATAATAAATATGCTTGGACAAATTCACACAGCACCATCTAGCACCAAAGTAAGCAAAGCTTGTGTTATGGGTGTAAGATAAATGATAAACTACAATACAATACAATACAAAGCTCTTTATTACACACCAGAGGACACAAGTACAGATACAAAAAATATGCTAGGTAGTACAAAGGGTGATCTTATCACTAATTTGATCTCTAACCTCTGTAATGTGTGGTAAACTACGTATATACTTTTTTTAAATACATACTTATTATTCATACTACACCCAGACCCGTAACAGAAATTAAAATTCATCATTTCAATTTCTGCTCGGCCGGGAATCGAACCCGGGACCTCTGCGTGGCGACCAGCATGATAACCAACTGAACCACAGAAGTCGTCAAAAATTAAAGGTAATATTAAATATGTCACTTATGTCATATTTTTAAATATCATTAACGGATTTAATAGCTGTCCGTCATGTCTTCTACAACCTGTAACATTATCATTATACTTGCCCATCTCCATTCAGGTCCTGAGGGTCATTAATCTCAACGAATTGCACTCGTGTTCAAGGGGCCTGGTCACGCTATGCTAGTGATGTGGCGTGCTAAGTTTTGTCGATAACGTATATTATTAACGTTGTATATTGATTTTAAAAGATAAGTATGAAATATTTACATGACAGAAATAAATTAAATAATGCTAATCGTAACTTATTAAGTTACAGTTACAAATAAAAAACTTGCCCGAGACTTGTTAAAGGAATTGTTCCCAAAAGGCTGGCCGCGTTGCCTCGCTGTATCGCGAGGCTGATCCTTTGGCCAAGGTATTGGACAGCCTTTTGGTCAATAACATATTATTTTTTGGTAAATTTTTAAGTTACCGTACTAAAGCAAATCTCATGCAGTTTCTATATTTTGTCACAAGCTTTTAGGTTTTCGTATTAAAGCGAGATAACTAGTTTCGCCAAGTTTGTCTATCTGTTCGCATTATCATTAAGTGAAGAAAGTGGTCACCGCCGTATATGGACATGAGCAACATCATGGACTCTACCAATGTCTTGC
The DNA here is from genome assembly GCA_907269095.1 of Blastobasis adustella. Lineage (NCBI taxonomy): Eukaryota > Metazoa > Arthropoda > Insecta > Lepidoptera > Blastobasidae > Blastobasis > Blastobasis adustella. The sequence goes on along the minus strand of OU026121.1, from coordinate 19,882,024 downwards.
TCGCCTCTAAAGAGACCTCTAATATATAACTCTTGAACGATCTCATGCAATAGTTCCAAGGAAGAACCTTGGAAGGAATTTGACCGTTTGGGAAATTGATAGGTGTTGACTGTTGTAGACAACATACTGTTGATATGGATGGGACTGTTACCTATTATGGATGTAGATTGTTATTTATTTATTTATTTATTTAACAATTTATTGCACACAGTAAAATACATAGAGATACACCATACATATAGACGACACAACAGACACTACTTATTTCTAATAGAAATTTCTTCCAGCAGGCCTACAGAAGAGAGATGTGATAAGAAAAGCAGATCGAAGTGCGCGATATAGAATACATACTAAAATACTTAAATATAGTTAACATCTCAAATAAAATATAATAAATATAATATAAACATATAATAATAAAATAATATGTATTATAATACAATACTATGCATACATATCTATGTACAACTAGACAGAGATATATTGTTATTGTATCAAATCCTCCCGAAGTCTCTTTTGCGCTATAAAATAGGGTTCTTCAAAAGGCCGGCACCGCATTCGCTTCCCTTAGGCTGCAGATGTCCCAGACCAGGTGACCAGACCAGACCAGGTTGCAGGTGGACCGTCCGTTTGTGTGCCTCCCTAGGTCTAAAAAAAGTTCTAGGTAAAAATAATCTAGTTTCATAGTACATTTCCACCAGATCATACTGCTCGGCATCGATAACTCGAAAATTTATCGTACACGCGTTTAACTGGCTTTAGCCCCTCTCTATAAGCGTCTACGTTATGACCTCACTTTAATAAGGTAACCCAAACATGGAAAGTTACAATTTATCACGTATTCAGGAAATGGGGGTACTATAGGGGGGGATCGAGTGGCAAAAGTTTTAATGGAACCGATCGAAGCTGTGACCCCAGACGGGTGACTGACGAGACGAGCTACCAAATAGTTGGAGTTAGATATTGAAAAGTGCAACTGTACGTAACTGCTGTAAAGAAACTGCATTTCTTTAGTGTGGTGTTTGTATTGTCGGTAGTTAATGTACCTATTCGTAGATGGCGTTTTGAGGAATTCATAGATCACGCTACGCTAAAACGAACAGCCCATGTCATGACATATTATAAGCAATGGCTGCACAATGGAAAAGCCTGGGGAAAGAATATAATAATTAACTTTAAATGTTCTTTCTTTGGTTTACAGAGCATTGCCATGTTGTTTTCTTCGTTCTTACTAGATAGAAATTGTAATATAACCCAACCTTTAGAAAAAGTCGGATAAATCCCGACCAAGTTTACATATACTCAAATATTTTATAAATTACTGAATCGATTTTAATAAAACAAAGCTAAGGAACCATCTCGATTAACTGCCATCTAAATATCCGCTCGGGAGCGATGCCACAGATAGACAGAGACTCAGATACACAGGTCAAACTTATAACACCGTTCTTTTTTTCGTCGGGGGTTAAAATAGGGTGTGCATGAAAGTGAAACTATATTTAATAAGCATCAGTAATGTTACTCCAAAATATATTATACATTTTATCCAAGTCCCCGCGAATTTGGAAAGGAAGAAGGGTGGCCCCGTTGGCCCGCTGGAAAGCGAGGCTTAAGCGCTGATCCAACAACAGGCTAGCCTTCTTTTCATTCGTAATATTGATTAGTCGTTTAGATATAAGGAATGTGCGCCTGGTCCCCACGGCCTAATGGTTTCTAAGCCAAATGGTGCAAATATGTAATCGCCTCCGAGACTAGCACATTTGAGCGGCCCCAGCCACAGCCTGACACGCGGTCTCTGGTAGATGTGATGGCGCAAGGGTATCGACACATGTAGCACCCCAGACCCGAAGCCTTTATAAATAGTCTTTTTAGCGATTTCTACACAGAAATCAAAATAAGATAAGTTTATTTAGATACCTGAAGATTTGAAAAACAAAATGAGAAGAAGAAAAAAAGAGTTTCATTTATTGAATTTTTATTAAACAATCAATTATAGAAGCGAACCTTATCGAAATCGAGTCTTTGCTTAAGCTCCGTTGGTGTTTACCATAAAATTCTATGACAATGATTAAGTCCAGTACAAACAGGTAGACACAACACGGACGTGACCCAGTTTTGCGAGGTATAGTTTAGGAGACGTGGAATGTGTATCCTGGCGATTAGTGATAAGTGTGAAAGGCTCAGTAGTTAATGGGCCGTACTGTTTTATAAACTTGTTCAGTTTTAAGTGTGCAGTTTTTTGCTGATGCTTAGCTACGTCAGGTTAATCTAACCGTTGAACTCATCAACCTCATCTTATGCGCTTATTACATTTGGCTAATTTCACTCGCCTGAATTCAGAAGCAAAAAGTATGAGAGTAAATCAAACTGGAATGTATTGCTTATAAAATAAAGTTCATTTTTGTATCACGCCTTTTAACAAGCGGACCGACGCGTAACCGACCTTATTCCATGAGCAAGACATTCTACAATAAATTGCTCTCATGCTTTTTGCTTTAGAGGGCTTAGTGTGAGTTTCGTTTCGAATTTGCTTTACTATCGCGTTTGCGTTTTCGTCGAAATTTGTATGAAGAAAAAAACTTCGTTTACGTACCACTAGACGGCGCTATACATTTTTCTATACTAATTTTCAAGTAAACGCAAACGCGATAGTAAAGCAAATTCGAAACGAAACTCACACTAAGGCCTCTGTATTTAGACGACTTACTTTAGCCAGCTGTAATAAGCGCTCTCTAGAATTTACTCAGCACCAAATCGGCGCTGGCGAGCCTTCTCAATTTTATCAACGATGTCTGATAGCCAAGGCCTCTGAACTCAGAACATATATTTCTGCATAGCGCCCGTCTGCGACTTCGTCCGTGTAGACTGCACTTTACATTGCGGTTGTTGCCATATTGAATTTATAATGATACCATACCTATAGCCTATGTCCATCTCAGGGTTCTCCAGAATATCCCTCGCAAGTTTTGTCAGAATCGGTTCAGTAGTTTAGCCGTGAAAAGCTACCAGAAACACAGACAAAGTCACTTTCGCATTTATAATACTAGCGTAGCGACTACATATCGGCGATCGGAGGGCAATCAAATGTAGTATATGCCTATCCTCAGATGCTAAACTATCTTCATACTGAATTTCATCAAAATCGGTGCAGTTGTTACTTTAGCCATGTCAGCGTATCAGACAGGCAGAGTTACATTATATTAGATTATATTAGGGATCTACCAACAAACTATACTATGCATCTAATACAGTACACCTCTCCAATCGACCAAATACTGAGGTCGCAACCGGATCTGTCCGGTTCGCGATCTATCACCTCTGTCCTTGATCATACCTGCAGTGCAAGGCGCGTGCGCGATACCAACTGGATGAGATCATTATCCCTACAATGGGCTTTGTGATAGTGATCTCATTGGACGATCAAACGCCGATTATGTGGCCGTGGGAATCCGTATGGACCACCTATTTGTTTGAGGAATTTCTATCTAAACTGTCAATAGCGCCATGTATGATCTTAGCGCCCGTAAATATGGTTGAATTGGTCGATCAGCCCTGAGTTGTTGTTTTTTATATTCTATTATCAAGAGAGCCCATTTGACAGTAAGCGGTAACTGTCGCCATAACACCTATAATGCATAGGTATTGGTTGCAGGCAACAAAAATGCAAAACCGCAGGTGCGTTATCACTGTGAGGACTAAGATGAAATGGCCCATTATCCTTCAAACCGGAACACAACATTTGCCAGTTGCATTGTTGTCGTACCGTACCGGGTCTTCTGCCTCCTGATTATGTGGAAAGAGATCTGCGGGCCTAAGAGGCTGTGCCTCGTTCCCGGGCATCTTCTCTACCGGGTAACAACTCGGCAGGTCATTGGGTGCATTGTTATTTGGCGGCAAAAATAGATAAGGCTGTGGTACTCCCCAGCCGGACACCTCAGGTTAGCCAGAGTCCTACAACCTGATAAAAGGTGCTGTCTTGGTGGACTGGCTTACTATTGCTGTAGTTTTAGGTTGTCTTACAAAATATAATATACCTTTATAATGTCGGGCGTATTCTGTCTGGCATTGTCGGGCGCTGACCGGCTCTGTCTGGTATTGTCGGACACGGTTCGGCCTTTGTCAGCAAGGGGTGGTGTGCACCGGCTTTGGGGATGCCAAAGTGTCACTGTGTGTATCTTTCCTACTTTCTTACCTCCTCCTTGGCGATTGAAAGACTAAAAGAAATTTAAGTAAATTTAGTGTAATTTCATTGAATTCCAATAATTAGTGTATTTCAGTCCTATACTCATCTCTTAATTTCTTTATTTATCGTAGGTATCCTCCAATTTTATGGCAGTGCAGAAGCAAAGGTTAAATGGTAACCCCTACTACCATCTAGTCCTTGATTAGGGCTAGGATAATAATTATATTTTTCACCTACTTTAGGTTAGTTTCAAAAACACAAAAAATTATAAATTTATTGAACGCATTCTCGGATGAACGGATCTGGACAATATAATTGAAAATACATGAAATAAACTCAATTTTTGTTTTTACACAAATAGCAACATTTTCGAAAACATGTTTATTTTTTTCAATGAATGACAGATCATAGTGTAGCCGATATGAGAAAAGTAAAAGTACCAGGTTTACTAATTAATGTGACAAGCGAGAGATATGACAAGACATTCCACTACATTTTAAAGCAAAATTATTCTCAAATTCAAATACTTTTATTGTGACACAGGCTGGTATACATATAAATAATATACAGATGTCAAGTGAATACAGATTAAGGTAGTAACTCATTGGCCATCGCCTTATTAAGGGTTCTCCTAGTCAATAAATAAATTTTGAACTTTAACGACTTTTTTTTAGTTATGTACATGTTATGTACATCTTCTGTCTACAAGGGGACACCATATTGCTGGATACTTCATTTCTTTATAGAATTATTAGAATAATTATTTATTTCCCGCGAATACGCGAAGGTAGCCGACTTACCGTAACAACTACGACATCAAATGTAAATAACTTGACAAGAGAAAAGTCGGATAACCGCCCGATCAAGTTTACATAAACTCAAATATTTTCTAAACTACTTAACTGATTTTAATAAAACAAAGCTAAGAACAATCTCGATTAAACAGGTTTACAAATACAAAGAAAGAAAGAAAGGAAATACATTTATTACTCATAGCACACCACAACACAATAACAGTTACAGTTAACAAATACAGAACACCGCATCGAAATCGATCCATCCGTCCGTCCACAGACAGACTCACAGATGTCAAACTTATAAGAACCCTCGCTTTTTGCAAGGGTGTTAAGGTTTCCTCACAATGTTTTTTTTCCACCCTAAAATGACGTCTAGTTGAATTTGCCAAAGTAATATTATCAGGCGTTGAACAAAGCGCACGTTTCGAGTTTAAATCACAGTGTGTAGACTATCTTATTATAAGTCTAAGTAGCGGAAAGATCTCTAACTTGAAACAAATAGTATACTCAAAGACGCTGACAGAAAAAGTCGGATAACGACTAAGTTTACTTAAACTCAAATATTTTCTAAAATGCTTGACAGATTTTATTGAAACAAAGCTGAGAACTATTAGACATAGACATAGACATAGCTTTTATTTGGCAATAACTACAAATATATATGACAAGTTGTAATAATATCAACAATGATAAAACTCAACTATTAAGCTCGACAAAACTGACTTTCAAATAGAAAAAACCGAATTCAAATCCGTCCAGCCGTTCGGGAGCTACGATGACAGACAGATACACAAAGCCACAGATACACACGATAAACTCACAATATTGCACCCCTCTTTTTCGTCGGGGGTTAAAAGAAAACCAGAAGATATTACAATCGGGCTACTCATTTCAATATGAGACCTACAGACCTACTGTACCATCTTCTTCGTCTTAGCGGTAAAAATAGTACTTAACCAAAAATATTGGAGAGTTGTTCTGGGATAGTAACAGACGTTTTAAGTCAAGTATTTTAAGCAGTATATAACAAAAGTCGCTTTTGGGTTACTTCGGATGCGCGGGCTAGCCGACCTTGGTCGGGCGTCCGACCACGTTCCCCGCACCCAAAATTGACTTTATTTTATTCTGCGTAAGGATTAGTATCAACTACAACTCGCGGTTGGTCGGCTCCAGCCAAAACGGAACATCTGCATAGTGGGTGGTAGATCTGCCAGCCAGTGTCTGCTCTTGAACCAGAAAAACACTTTCAAAATTATTGAAAGCGGTTTCCTATCACAATCTTTATAAAAATTTGTAGTGTTTTGACTGTTTACGTGCGGTGAGTGCCATCTCACCCGCACTACCCATTAGGGAAATGTCGATTCGCCAGAGTCTTATATTACGTCTGTCAGCAGAGGACCACATGAAGATGACGTTGGTTTGGGTATGGTTGGCCCAGAGGGCCATAATAAAAACAAATAAAATAAAATAAATTGTTTTATTGAGTAGAACATTAAATATCTCTTCATTCGTCCATGAGGAGGGGCAGGAAAGTAGGAAGGAAACACACAGTGACTTGTTGGCCTCCCAGACCAAAGCATACCCACGCCGACAACGGTCGGACCGCGCCCGACATAGTCATCATCATAATCCGAGCAGTCAATCCCGGCTACTGCCAGCGTCCGACATAGTATATAGGTATAATATACTTTTGAAAACCTCCTAAAACTACAGCAAGAGTAAGCCAGTGCACCAAGGCAGCACCCGTTCACGAGTATAACGCAGGGCCCAGCCATCGTTCAATTCAACCATATTTGAAAAGGGCGACCCACGCCATCGCCAGATAGACCTTAAAGCGAGCATGCATTACAGATGCTGCATATGATAGGTAGCTGCAATGTCCTATTGCACCATATTTTTGGCAAAAGACTTCCTATACTACTCAACTCCAATAATTATAGCACTTTTCAAGTGCTAGAGCACTTACTTTGTATCTGACTTTTATCAAAACTTGCTTTATACCTACGTCGATTAAGATTCTGTGCCTACGCAGTAGACTTCAAAATTTTTATTTTACCTATATTTATCGCTATCGAGTCTTTCCAATGTAAGCCGTTTAATCACAATCACAACTCAAAGTACCTACTACGTACAAAGCTAGAGCTTGTCCCGAAACGAAATGAATTCGTATTGCGCCGTTAGATCAAAATGGAATATGTTTAAAACATTAGTAAGGACCATTTTAGTATCACATTTGTGAGTGAGTGAGTAAGGTCTCCAGTGCTCCATGTGATGGAGACTTGGGCAACCGTGGCTTTGGCAGTGGAGGGGCATTTGCCTTTTTGCTGCCAGAGCCACGTGTTATAGAGGTGGGCAACGCATTAGCGATACTCTTGGTGTTGCTAATGTCTATAGGCAGTGGTGATCAGGTGGCCCGCTTGCCTGTTTGCCTACCGCATGACATGAAAATAAAAACATTTATATAACTTCAAAAAGAATAAAACAAAGTCCCACGCCGCGTCTGTCTGTGTATCTGTTCGCGATAGATTCAAAAACTACTGATTAGATTTTCATACGGTTTTCACCAATAGACAGAGTGATTCATAAGGAAGGTTTAGGTGTATAATTTGTGAAGTTTACTATCCTATTACTACTAGAGCTGTTACTGTAAAAAAATAACTGTTTAGTTGGTGAAATCATTCCATAATATACACAATCACAAACATAAACAGGAAAGATTAATTTTGAATTTGATAATAACATATGTACAATGATTAAAACGGTTTTTTATGAAACAGCTGTAATGAAAATAGTATTGGAAATACAATACAATACAATACAAAACTCTTTATTGCACACCAGAGGACACAAGTACAGATACAAATATCATTGCCTGGCGTGAAAAATGTTTATCCTTAAACGACTGTTTTCGAGATAGAGGAACGCTATGAGTGTAGATCAGTGTGGTAGAGTGTAGATAGTTTCCTAAACTAAGTACCACTAGGTTTTTAAATTTGGACGGTTCAAGGCCACTGCACCAATTACTTAGTATTAGTTGATAACATAGATACAGGTGTGCGATATTTTATCTGATTTTGATTTATGTTACGAGCCTGGGATACGGATCTATACTAATATTATAAAGAGGAAAGGTTTGATTTTTTGTTTGTTTGTATTGAATAGGCTTCGAAACTACTGGACCGATTTCAAAAATTCTTTCAGCGTTTGGAAGTTACACTATTCCCGGGTGACATAGGCTATATTAGAATTTTCTAAAAAGTTACGGATCATTAATCAAACTCCAATAATGTAACCCAAGGTGTAAAAAAATACCCAAATAATTCCTTACATCGCGTGTGCTGCGAAAACTATTGATGATAGAACAAAATAATGTACAACGACTTTGCAGAACACATCATTTTCTACAAAAAGTGTTGTGACAGTATATCTCTAACTATTATAGTTATGTCACAATAAGTGTTCTTTTATTTTCAAAATTTAATTGAAATGCCGCCGCTAAAAAACGCTCTTTATTTGTACCTTGGTATTAATCCTTATCAAAATCAATTACTTCATATTCATGACTGCTTCAATACCTTTATATAACTTTTTGAATTATTCAATTCAGAGATTCCATTCGAAAGATATCACGAGTTTAAAAATGTGAATATTAGAAAAAAGTCGCGTGTTCGCCGCTCAGTCCGCTCGTCTATCTAGGCAGCACGGGGTATGGGAGGGGAGTCAATGTCAAGAAATAAAGTGTTAAAATTTATAATTTTTGATATTATTGTTACGTCGGGTACGTGCCAAGCCGGGGCGGCTGCTAGTATGTATAATAAGTATACTACACTCAGATCCAACAGTCATTTTTTTTTTTAGGTAATTTTATGAACTGCCATCTGTCTTTTTTTTTCCTTTCGACATTTATCAGTTAGTTAAGAGGGAAAGGGTGGTCTTGCTAGGTAGATGCCCATTAGCATCTCCAATTTGTCATTCTGTCATTCAACACATAACTAGATTAGTAGGTCTCTTGGAGATTTTCGTTTTAATCTTTTGAAGTCCGATGTGATCGACATAAGTCCTGAAGCCAGTTTGTTTGGGTGATGTTCAATGCGCTTTGAATATATTTGGGTTCTTGATTTGATCTCCTCTCTAACTGTTGGTACCATAAGGTCATGATGCAGTCTGGCGTTGGTAACAAACCAGGGTGCGTTCACCAAAATCCGCAGAACCTCCGACTGGAATCTTTGTAAAATTTCCACATTAGAATTGGATGCTGTTCCCCAGAGCATAATGCCATAGGTCCATATCGGCTTTAGTATACACTTATATACCAAAAGTTTATTATGCAGCATCAAGGGCGATTTTTTATCAATAAGCCAGTAAAGTTTTCTAAGTTCCAGGCCAAGAGCTTTCCTCTTCGTGAAAATATGTTTCTGCCATGTCAGCCGCCTATCCAGGTACATGCCCAGGTATCTAACGTTCACAGCTTGGGGTACCATAACTTCGTTCATTGTTACAGGTGGGCATGTTTTTCTGCGCAGATTGAATGTCACGTGAACAGATTTTGTTTCGTTAGCCTTGATTTTCCAATCTGTGAGCCAATCCGATACTTTGTCCAGACTCTTTTGAAGTTTGCTTGAAGCAACATCTGGATCATCATCGACTGCCAGAGCAGCGGTGTCGTCCGCGAACGTGCCAATCACGGGCAAGTCACTGGTGTACAGAAGGTAGAGTACTGGGCCCATAACACTGCCTTGGGGGACTCCTGCGTCTATGTCATACAAGTCCGATGTAGTTTCACCCTGTTTGACAAAGTAGCAACGTTCCTTGAGGTAAGATCTTATGAAATGGTAATAATTTGTTGCCAGATTCTTCTTGATTTTGCATAGGAGTCCCTCGTGCCAATCACGATCAAAGGCCTGTGATATGTCTAAGAATGCTGCTGAACAGTATTGTTTATTTTCGAAGGTCAGGTGAATATTCTCGACAAGCCTGTGCACCTGCTCAATGGTACCGTGTTTTTTCCTAAACCCAAACTGATGGTCGGGAATTAACTGCTTTTCGTCAATAATTCTTCGTAGGAAAAGTGTTTCTAAGAGCTTGGAAACAATGGGTAGTAGGCTGATTGGTCGGTAAGATTTTCTGCCTGTTAGTGGTTTCCCAGGTTTAGGTATCATGATGATTTGTGCTACTTTCCATTGTGGAGGCACAAATCCTCTCCACAAGATGGCATTAAACAGTTGTGTTAGATATAGTATACCTTCATATGGAATTTTCTTCAATATTTCTGGTGTAATCAGATCATAGCCAGGCGCCTTGTTCTGGTGAATGCGTTTAATGGCAGATTTCACCTCTGCGACAGAGAATTTGTCTATTGGCGATCAAGTTGGTCTACTGTGCCAAGTATAGTCTCAACCTCTGCTACAGTTGATCTTACTTCTACTGATGCGTTTGGAGCGAAGACATTGCTGAGGTGCAAAGCAAATGTACTAGGTTTATCTGCGTCACTATTAGCCCATTTTCCATCTTTTCTCATTATAGGAGTAACCTGAGTGACTGATCTCTTGCATTTTTTTGTGGCTTTCCAGAGACTATAATCCGAAGATTTTGTAGTATCAAGGTTCTGCAAATACTGGTGCAGAGCCTGGTTTTGGTCATCCAAAAGGTATTTCTTGAGATCAGCCGTGAGCTGGTTGAGAATTTTTTTGTCAGAAGGGTGTCTTGTTTCCTGTCACCGTTTTGTTGCTCTCCGTTTTTCAGCTAGTAGCTCGCTAAAGGAAGGCGAATGATTAAGGTCACGCCAATCTGGAGTCGGGGGAGTTGATAGCCATGCTGATTGTTGGACGCACTCATTAAACTTTTCAACTGCTATGATGATGTCGCTATCTGATTTGAGCGGAACTGTCGTGTCTAAGTTATTCGCCACCAGAGACTTGAAGAGATTCCAATCGGTTCGGTGGTTGTGCAGTCTACACGGTGGTATAATTGGTATAACATTTCTAGTGTAGACAATTTCAACAGGAGAATGATCAGAATAAAGGTCTGCTATAGGTCGACAGGTAAAGTGCACAATGGATATGCCCTTCACTACACCAAAATCTATTCAGTCGGGGCTCTTTTTTCGATCCGTTGGCCAATATGTTGGAGATCCACAAGAAATTGCGTTCAAATTCAAGCTTTGAGTGGCAAGTAAGAGCTGTCGTCCTTTCGTTGTGGTAATGCGCGAACCCCAATAAGTATTCTTGGCATTGTAGTCGCCTCCAGCTATAAATCTGGGCCCAAGAGTTTTAAAAAAGTTTGTGTAGTCTGTAACTTTCATATTATGTTTAGGGGGGCTGTAGATAGCAGATATTGTAATATCACCGAGCTTCTCCTCTATAACTATGTTGGTAGCTTGAATTTCCTCTTTTTGGTAAGAATTGATAGGATGGTGTTTTATGTTACTTCTTACTGCTATGGCTGATCCCGCGTGAGCCTTCCCGTCTGGATGCATGGTGTGGTATACTTTATAGTTTGGTATTATAAAGTAACTTCTCGACGTGAAGTGGGTCTCAGCTATTAACATGATATCTACTTTGTGTGTTTCCAAAGATTTTATACCTCTGGGGTATGTTGGGATAGCCCATTAGCATTCCATATTATAATCTTTAAGGAGTTGAATTTTGCAGTTTTGACATGAGGGTTATAATTAAATTGATGAGAGTAGATTGTTGCTGCATCATTTCCTTCATGAGCTTCATCATGACCGTTATGTCTTCACTACCAGGATTCGATGGTTTAGGTGGAATTGTAGGATCTGACTCTTCACGGGCCTTTCTACCGTTTCTCGTTATTTGAGCGTAGCTTACATCGTAACTAATTTTGTTAGTAGGGACCGTAGGAGCATTATCTGTTGTTGTTTTGGTTAATGGGGCTGGGGTTGCCATTATATTCTTACGAAGAATTTGCTTTTGCAAGGTCTTGTATACGCTGCAACCTTTGTAATTGAATGGATGGTTACCCTCGCGCAGTGCACATTTCACATCGCTAGATCTGTCCTTTCTGGCGCATTCAGATGACTTGTGACTTCCAGCACATTTTATGCAATGTGGGGTTCGGCAACAGTATGATTTGGTGTGTCCGTAGTGCTGGCAGTTGGCGCACTGGGGTATTTCGCGCTTAGGGCGTGGAGGTTCAAAGGAAACACGACAGTGGAATAAGTTTCTGATTTCGTAAATGCTCTTGTTGTTTTGTTGTGGGAGGATTTCTATGAAAAATAGAGACATTTTGGTTTCTCTTTGTTTAACGTTCCATACATTAGTGACTCTGTGACCGAGCTGTGCAAGGGATTCTTTTATATCTTCTATGTTAGTGGAGTGGTGTAGGTTTTTTAATACAACTTTAAAGTTTCTCTCTTGCTTAGGTTTATTGGTGTAGAATTGAGTTTCTTTTAAATTAAGTTGTTTGACAATTGTAGTATATGCATCAGAAGTTTTTGGTTGTATCTTGACCTGGTCGTCTCGTAGAACTTTGATGACATAATTGTCTTTAGCATATTCGTCAAGCAATTTAATAAGTGGCTGGATAGTACCCACTTTATCCTTACTTTAGCTTGCGCAGACACACAATCGCAGTATCCGTAACAAATAAGCATATCAGCATATTCCTCAGGTGTGTAGGACGTCATCTTCAACACTTTCGTATCACAAGTACAAATCAGAGTCCAGTTAACAAGCACAGTAGTCACAAATCAGAAGAAATAGTCCAGAATCACAGCCAAGTCGAGAAAAAGAGCAAAACGATATCACATCTACTCAGCACAAAAGCAGACTGACAACCAAAACAATATCCCATGTTGTATTCCCAGCCCTAACCGGTCTCTACACATTTTTTTTTTTATTCACACCTACATAAGTCGTCACTTGTCTCGCTCGCACGGTGCGTCTTAACTTGAAGGACAATAGGCGCGGGACCGTTAGAACTGCTACCTGGAGCGTCCCTACTACTTTTTTTCCACGAAATGTAATACAAATCCTAGTTTGTTATACCTCGTTAGATAGCTGATGAACTGAGATATTTTAAAACACATCTGCCGAACAACTGCCATCATATTTTTTTTGGATAACCCTTAGAGAAAAATAAACTTTCTAAGTTATTTTTTTATTTCTTAACTTTGACTTGTCTACTACGGCCTATTCCATTAATTGATGTACCATTTTAATGATTGACGTCCTAAAGCATCTTATTACACATGTAAAAATGCAATAACAATAATAATAAGACACACAAAATAAACAAAATTAAATTTAGTAGCCTAAAAATCGGCAATTTTAATTTAAAAAACTAAAAGTCGAATATCTCGAAAGGTTAAGTTTAGGGTAGGGTGTTTCATAGTGAAATAAGTCAGAAATGATGGGGACTTTTCCTGTAACCCTGTATACGTCGTTGCGCGAAGGAAAGTGGTGTATCAGGATCATTGTCATCAGGGTGATGATTTATTTATTTATTATTACAGAAAGTACACAGCATTACAGCGAGCCAAAGCACCGTGCACAAAATTCTAAATTATGATAATGATTTACAAATACTTTCATGTATCGCAATTTTCACAAAATCTTAAAATAAATTTACAAACAATATCGAAACGGTCCGCAATCAAGACGCAGTCCGACGCCGAGCTGAAAAGACCATTCAACAGGATGCGTGATCTTACCAAAGGCGAATTACTATGAGCCACCGTGCCACAACTGTCCTCAGCCAGCAACCGGATACGATTGCTACGGAACCGCGTGTACTTATTAGGTACCAACAATAATTAAATGCGTGATACGAGATCAGGACAGTCAAGTTCACTACGTAATATTTTACAGAAGATCAGCATTAAATTGAAATTCCGGCGTACTTCCAAGGAATTAAAGAAGATATTTAGTGGGATAAAGAAATGGGTAATAACCATATCGTTTTTAAACAAAAAACGTAAAAATGCTTATTGCACTTTATCTAACAAAAGTCTGTATGAACTTTGATGTGGACCCCACACGACCGCCCCTGTCTCCAATTTTGTACGCACTAACGCAGTGTAAATTAATGTAATCGCACTAACATTATGAAAGTCCTTTGTGTTACGAATAATGAAACCTAATCTTTTTTAACAATCAACCGCTAGATTTTTTATATGTTCAGTGAACGTTAATTTCTGGTCAAATATGACGCCAAGATCTGTTACTGTTTCTACTCGTGTTATTAAATTTGCTCTTAAATATGGTATTGGATTACGAGATGATATCAGTATTAGATCGTATTTGTCCAGATAAATTAAAGAAAAGGTTCATATTTTACTCTACTGTATTTACTCCAATTCATTTTTGCACATTACTTTACATTTTACTTGAAATCAGAGCGGTATTACAATGTAGGCATTTGAGATAATTTACATTCTTATTTCAAAGGTGATTTTAAAATTACTTTATTTTCAAACGTAAATAACACTTTCTATAAACGAAATGTGGAGACAGTTTCAAGACGCGTCACTCCTTGGCGGTGGTCGGGCCAAGAATGCCCGCCACTCCGCCCGAGTCGTGCCGTCGAGACTCTGTCAGCACGCTCCACGAGGCGGCGCACTCCCACTTCCGTTTTCTTCGTCATGAGTCCGTGCTAATGACCACATGATTCCATGCTATTGACCGGATCCGTCACGGCCGTCCTGCTATACACACGTCCTCGTGTGTCATCTGAAACATGAAAACCGTAGCGCAGTACCATATTCGTGTGGTCACTTCTGACCACAATACATCACCATAGTAAGTCTTGTGAATCATGTGATTAGATCTATCACGACTGCATTAACCCACCAACACTTAAGTAACTCCTATTTGTGTAGACATAAAACATAGGTACATTATGATTTATCATACTAAACTTGTAAAGATTAAAAGAGACTTTAGAAAACAACATCATCTCGTACACAAATTATTCTTTATAAGTTGCCGACATAAAATCAGGTACGGCTTCAGTTTATTAGAGTGGCGTGACAATATAATAATATAACACCAGCATATGAACAGTATGACAATTTTTAATGTCATACTGTTCATATCATATGGATGGTAACCAATGAAGAAGGTTTAATCATCGTCATCAGTGTTTTCCCCTTGATGCTCTTGTTGAGTGGGAAACAAGCCCCAATCACAAAGCTCGCGTATTGTCCCCAACCTCCATTACTGTGGGTACTTAGATCCATTACAAATATATGTGACATTCCTATGAATAAAATTTTCAGTACTCAGCAAAAGACCCAATGTTCTTCGAGTGGGATTCGAAACACTCTTTCTTCATTAAATGCCATATGATTTTTGGTCATCCGTCAGCGCCATCCTATTTTAAAAATAAGAGTATAGTGTTACCATATACGAGAAAGACACACAGGTGAACCACCATACAGGCGAACCACCACACTGACGAACGCCATACAGGCGGACCGCCACGCAACCGGGCCGCCACGCAACTGGACCTGCACACAAGCGAAATACCACACAGACTGGGTGCCACACAGGCTGGATATCACTTTGGTCAGTGCCATTCTAATCGTCAAACCTTATTGATAATCGGAATAATAATTTACAAATCCATAAGATAATTAAGCATTAAATACATGTCATGTTTAATTAAAGTCAATAATAAATGTCAATGTAATTAAACACTAATGTAATTAAACAACCGTCAACAGAATGTAATTCACAATAATGCTTCGTTAACGAGGGTAGTAAATATCTTAACGTCAAAGAAATGGTACAAGAAAAACCCAGTTTCGTAGTTATAAGCGATTGAAATAAAATAAAAAAAAAATCGTGTGGCACTCGGGGACTGCCGCGGTAAAGCGATTGCATAGCATTTTTATCAACTTATGCAATTATAATTATTTATTTATTTTATTTATGCAATATTTTTTTTAGCTTCGTACAGTCGTACCTTATACATACAAGTTAAGGTTCAACTAGTCGCGGGCTCGAACTCACTCGTGGACGCGGCCAAAAAGCACGCTGTCTCACCTAGCATTGTGTCTAAAAGAGATAGAATCAGTTATGAGCAGTTAGCCGCTAGTCTACACGCATACGTCTAGTCGCACGCACACAAACACCGTGCCGAAGTCTGCCGAACTAAAACGACGTTATAGACGATGCACGGCTTTCAACGCCGCACCGCTGTGCCGGTCGGAGTGGGGGGTGTTAGGTTTATTTTCGTTACGGAATTTCTTGATTCGGTCGCCGCGCTCAAAGCCCGCGATAAAAACTATGATTGTTGATCCCAATAAAATAACGAAGTTACAACAACTAATTCATGAGAGTTACCCATAACTAACAAGAGTTTTACAAAATTAGGTTGATAAATAAATAAATATGCTTGGATAAATTCACACAGCGCCATCTAGCCCCAAAGTAAGCAAAGCTTGTATTATGGGTTAGATATCTGATAAACTACTGACGGTATTTTGTAACAACAAAAAGTTTGACCGGCTATCACTGTGCTTAGCGAGGGAATAGTCGTTTTCACATCAAAATTCATTTTGGATGCGTATTGTACATTATTGTACGTTTTGTGGCTTGTGCTAGATGAACTTGCTTAACTTTCCCTTTGCTTTCTAGATTTCGAGATTTTTAGATTTTTAGGGATTTCTAGTGTTTTGACGTTTGAAATGAGATAGAAAATCCTAATTCAATACGTGTACTATACTATCCGGTACGTAGGGTAGATGTAGGGTAGGGTAGGAGTAGGACGCCACGCTAACGAAGTCGCGGCTATGGTAATATGTGTGTGTACGTAACAAACTACACTATTTTTTAGTAGCGATTTTGCAGAAAGTATCCCACTTTTTTAGCCTTTTTAGGATTCCTTAGTAAACCAACACAACCACAGCACTATTTCGCCATCGCACCACCCGCTGCGGGTTGAGTACTCATCCCCATTACGTAAACCCTCTAGTGGTATCCACGCGAAGATTCGAGAGAACGTTTCTCGCTCGTACGATTCGAATATGGAAAGAGCTCCCAGCCACAGTGTTTTCTTTGGACTATGACATGGGATCGTTTAAGTGGTATATTAGAGGTCTCCTTAGAGGCGGGCAACGTATTGGTAGCGCCCCTAGTGTAGCCGATGTCCATGTTGGAAAACGAAATCCTTTAAAAGTACCCTTATTCGGGTAATGCCCCTACACGTAAAGTATTGATTTTTTGTTCGCACATACTGTACTGTGTAGGGTATCGTTCAATATGTCTTTTGAAATCATTTAGGATAACTGAAGAAGTTTTTATTTAGCTTTAAAGTGGATTTTTTTGTTAGAAACACTCTAATTGCTAAATCGTAATATTTCGATATAATATTTTTAATAGCCATGGGTGTCCTACTGCATGGCAAAGGCCTCTTTCTCATTCTTCCACTCAGACCTATTTGTTGCCAGGTATTCTTCCACTCTTTCACATGCGCCTCTAATTCGTCGTGTCACCTTTTTCGAGGGCGACCACGATGTCTTTTCTGGGTATAGATATACTAATCCAGTGCTCCATGGGGTAAAGATTTAGGGGGCCGTTGCTTTGGCAGTGGAGTGGAGAGGCATTTGCCTTTTAGCTGCCAGAGCAACGTGTTATTGAAGTGGGCAACGCGTTAGCGATACCACTGACGTTGCTAATGTCTATAGGCAGCGGTGACCACTTTCCATCAGGTGGCCCATTTTTTGCCTTTGTTGGCATGCCTGTTTTCCTACCATACTATGACATTTTCTCACATTCGATTTTAAGTACATGTGCACTATCAACATCAGTTGTTATCGCCAATATTTCTTATCATATCACTTCTTTTAAATATAGGACTGTTCGATTATTATGTACGTCGAAAAATTATCTGATAAGGTTGGAAATTTATATAAATAAGTTTGTTGCCTAAGAAAATGAAGTGCTATACATTGTCATTAGCGATAATTGCAATAACCCCTAGGTCATCAATAATCAAAACGCTGCTCCCATATTTTCTACACGGAGGAAGTACCTGGTCTGCCTCGAATGCCTGCCACTCACCATCATGCGGCTTGTCAAGTGATGTGATAAAAATAGGCTTTATCCAGCGACATACATCATTTTCATTTACATATAATCTTCTTTTTCTTGGGGACCCGTCCACTAGTGCTGTTTGACAATTATTATGGCCACTTATACGTTCGATAGAACAGCTCTGACTGCGTCAGAGTTAAGCAAAGATACGTTTCTTCTTCCCACTCGGTACTTGTAATCGAGAGATACGAGAACGATATCCAGTGCTGCCATATACCAATAACTTGTTCTGAGTACAACCTGCACATTCAGACGACGAATGTGTAACCATGATTCAGTTCGGGCAGGTTCCCTTGTTAACAAGGTCATAGAGCTCAGATTGCAGTCGCTCCACTGTAATTACCTAATCTGCTAAATCTTGGAGGACAAGGGGGATCCCGGGCCCTCGCGTACGCGAGAGGCAAGATGACACATTCTTGTTCTTCCCATACTTGTCTTGCGTTTAATTCTTTCCCTGGATAATTAGCTGTAATAGCTTGTACTTCGGACTTTTCGTTATGTGGCCGAGATATGCGAGATCCCTTTTCGTAGTCGCAAAAAGAAGTTTCCGCAATTTATTCATTCTGCTCAGCACAGCCTCATTTCGTACCTGATCTCCCCAAGAAATATGTAACATCTTCTTGTAAACCCACGTCCCTAAATTCCTCTACTACTTATGGACACATACATGATATGTTAAGACACACCTAAATAAACTTATCATAAACTAGCAGCCGCCCCGGCTTCGCACGGGTACGTAACAAAAATATAAAAAATTATAAATTTTAACACTATGTCTTGACATTGACTCCCGTATATACTGAGCGGCGAACACGCGACTTTTTTCAAATATTTACATTTTTAAACTCGTGATATCTTTCGAATGGAATCTCTGAATTGAATAATTCAAAAAGTTATATAAAGGTATTGAAGCAGTCATGAATATGACTGCTTCAATACCTTTATAAAATTGATTTTGATAAGGATTAATACCAAGGTACAAATAAAGAGCGTTTTTTAGCGGCAGCATTTCAATTAAATTTTGAAAATAAAAGAACACTTATTGTGACATAACTATAACAGTTAGACATATACTGTCGCGACACTTTTTGTAGATAATGATGTGTTCTGCAAAGTCGTAGTACATTATTTTGTTCTATCATCAATAGTTTTCGCAGCACACGCGATGTAAGGGTATTTTTTTACACCTTGGGTTACATTATTGGAGTTTTATTAATGATCCGTAATTTTTTAGAAAATATAATATGTCACCCGCCTATGTCACCCGGGGATAGTGTAGCTTCCCAACGGTGAAAGAATTTTTGAAATCGGTTAAGTAGTTTCGAAGCCTATTCAATACAAACAAACAAACAAAAAATCAAACATTTCCTCTTTGTAATATTAGTATAGATAAAATAAAGATAATTATAGTCATTGTGCACGTCTTATCTGCGTTTAATTATCACATATCTCTTTTGTAGGCCTACAGGAAGATATTTCTTTTAGAGATAAGTAGTGCCTGTTGTGTCGTTACTAATCTGTACTTTCTGTATTTGTTATCTTGTGTACACTAAACTGTTAAATAAATAAATTATAGAAATTGGCTGCGTGGTGTAAGGCAAAGGGCTGCAATAAAATATAGCACAAGTAGCCGAGAAATGGGAAACAGAGTATACAAAGTTAATATAACTATTTCCCATCCACCATGCGTGGAGATTACGACAAAACCCTTCGAGGATTAAATCCAGAAGACTATTACGGGCTTTTAATAATATGTGATGTGATCAATAGATATGTAATTTGCTTGAAGAGTTCATTTGGGTTTCATCTGCAGAACTTGCGTTATCATTGTATAGATGGTGGGCGCATGAAGAATTACTACCAAGCCGAAAATTATCCTCGACAATCTCATAAATTACACACATGCGTATCATACGCAACTATATAAAAAAGCGATCAGCGATCACTTCACAAAGATTGATCGCCTCACGATGATAACATACGTTCTTATAGGAGTGACTTTAGTTCTTTACTACGTTTATAGAAAACTTAGAAATGGCTACAAATACTGGGAGAGAAAAGGCGTAAACGGTCCCAAGCCACATTGGTTATTTGGAAACATGGGCATTTTAGTTACAAAAGAATACGGCATGCGAACTATGGTAAGCGAATGCTACAAAAAGTACACAGATAAGTTTGTAGGATTCTACTTAGGAATGCAGCCAATACTTCAGATCAATGATCCACACTTATGCAAGAATATATTAGTGCAGGATTTCAACAGCTTCGTTAACCACGGGTTTGTATTCAGCGACGGGCCTCTGTCCAGGAACTTATTTGAGGAAGTTGATGACAACTGGAGGATATTGAGACGAGGCTTCACACCCATGTTCTCAAGTGGAAAAATAAAGAAGATGTTGCCAATATTTAACGACTGTGTCAAAGTGTATTTGAATCACATTGACGAAGTGATTGTACAAGACGATGTAGTAGAAATGAAACACCTCAACAGTTGTTATACCTTCAAAACAGTGATAGCGACCGCCTTTGGTCTCGACGTAGAGCTAATCGGTGATGACACTAAAGAGCTTAAAGAGATGGCTGCAAAATTTATTTCACCGGATTTAAGAGAATTAGCCGTTTTGATCGACAGTTATGTTCCAGGACTAGCGAAGATGTTTATAAGGCTAACTAGTAACGCAACCACGGATTTCTTTATGAAATTCACAAAAGACATTGTGAGATACCGGGAAGGGAAACCAAAAACAAGAAACGACTTCATGGATATAATGATTACAATGAAAGAAGAAGGTATATTACAGAGAAAAATGGAAGACGGAGTCGCTGAATTGGTAATGACTGATGAGCTTATAGCTGCTAATTCCGCTGCAATGACCGTGGTTGCACTTGAAACAACTGCTGGCTCATTGACTTTTATGATTTACGAAATAGCTAGAAACTCTGACATTCAAGAACGCTGCTATAATGAGATAAAACAGGTAATGGACAAACACAACGGAACATTACCTTATGAATCTATAAATGAATTGGAATACCTTTCGATGGTATTTAAGGAAACTTTAAGAAAATATCCAATTAGTAGTGAGCTGATGCGAGAGTGTAGTAAGGAGTATACTTTGCCAGATACTAATATAACCATAGACCAGGGCGTAAAGGTATTGATTCCTGTCTATGCATATCAACATGATCCAAAATATTTCCCTGATCCAGATAAGTTTGATCCTGAAAGATTTTCACCAGAAAATATTGATAAAATTCAGAACTACACATACATGCCGTTTGGAGAAGGTCCACGAGCCTGCATAGGTAAGAATTATTGAGTTTACTATTAACTAGCTTTTGCCCCTGACTTAGTCCGCGTAAAATTCCGTTAAAACGTTGCAGACCATGAATTTCTCTCGCGGGAAACACAGTGAATTTCGGGATAAATTAAAGCCTATGTGCTATTCTAAAACTAAATTTCTACCGAATTTTGATGAAATTTGGTAGAAGTAGTTTTTGTGTAAATTATAAAATAGCCGAACATATATCCTTACAAACTTTCGCTTTTATAATATTAGTAAAATAGGATTGCATTATAATCACCCGAACTTAATTGACAAAAATGTTATCGCTGTGTGATTTTATTGTCTGAACACTAGTGACCTCCCCCAGCTCTAATGAATTTTTATACTCTTCATGTATGGGACATAGTTTTCATGACTAACTTATTTTTACACAGGAAATCGGTTTGCTGCTGTGCAGATGATGTTGGTAGTCTCGCATTTACTTTACCGGTTTCAAGTTAAGCATAATGAGCGGACCCCTATAAAAGTCACGTATGATCCAGAATCGCTATCACTGAAGAGCAAAGATGATATGTGGTTGACTATCAAGCGACGTTAACCAATGTCACGGATAGTTTTAAACGAAATCGCGTGTATAGTGTAATATCGCCTATCTACATTAAACAAGTTGAAATTTATTCATTTTATACGTTAATGACTGATGACATAAAATGAAATAAATAAATCAATAATGACATTATAATTATTACTCAATGACATTTTGTTTCTACTTTTATTAGCTGGAGAGAACTACTATTATATTGATATTTTGAATAATATGTTTTTATTTATTTTGTAATTTAATTAAGTAAAATAATTTTAATATCATAATAATTTTATGACGTATAATGAAAAGTTACCAAAAACAAAATATATGTGTATGTCAACACATAGTCAATCCTGAAACCCAAACTCTAATTCACCCGCTACTACACCGTAAGACTGTAGAACCTATTTGAGACGTTTTGAACTAACTATGGACATTTGTGATCGTTTTTGGAACTCTACGTTATAAGTAGTAACCGAGAGACTTTTATATAGTACAAACTTTGCCCTGATGCCTCGCTTTGTAGTATTTTCGTTTTTATCATAATATAATTACGACGTATATCCATCAGTGGCGGATGCCCATTGCTGGGTCTGTGAAGCCGACGGATGTTGATAGAGGAATGAACAGGCAAGGTGGTCATAAATGTGTGCCCTTGGATAGATGTTGCAACTATTATTGAAAAGAAAAAACTCGACGGCATTTTTGTGGCTTCTTATTGCTAATAGTAATTATACTTTAATCCATTTTTATTTTGTCAAGTAACTAATCGTCAATAATTCATTCAATATTACAAAAGCTATCAGATACCTTAGTATTACTTAAGATCACTTAATCAAAAATCCAGTTCATGGATAATAGTTATGATAATTCACTTAAATCTATCAAATGATATTTTGGACTAATTTGTCATACTTTAATGTTTTAAACTATCGCGGTTATTATCATACATTTCAAGGGTAAGCACTTCTCCAGTCGTCCCGTGACCATGATGCATGCAACTGCGTCGAAATATCGGGCTACACGTCAACAAAGGTACGTGGTAGGCAACCCGGAACAAATGTTGTCATACTTTACTTATACTCCTAAGTGTAAGGTCATTTACACCCAATAAAACCTGCATAGCAACAATATGATATTCCCGTCTGTTGGATATTGAATACCAATGTTGCCGTTTTGCAACGCGTAGGCACTGGCGCCTGCGCATGTCGCTTTATACGCAACTGCAATGCTTAACTGTATACATTGATTTGATTTCCTTAGATTGTGCAATACTCGTGTGTTATTCAAATTTTTTTCTACGTCATTATCAGCAGTCTATAACAAACAAAAAATTAAAATAGAATGAATGAGCATTATTGTGAATTCTAAACATGATAGTATGTTCACAGATGTACTGTAATTGAGAAATTGTATACGGCAAACAAACAGGCAAGCGGGCCACCTGATGGAAAGTGGTCGCCGCAACATCAGCAACATCATGGGAGTCACCAATGCGTTGCCCGCCTCTGAAGAGACCTCTAATAAACCTCTTGAACGATCCCATGTCGTAGTCCAAAGGAAACACTATGATAATGAAACACAATATGTAGCTGGGAGCTCATTCCACTCAGCCCACGGTGGGTGGTGGAATTGTGCTGTGGGTACCAGACCGAAAAGTTCCTCGGAACACTCCCCATTGTACAGCCGATAGAACACACATAAGGAGCCAAAATCCTTTCGGTTAGCCAGTGGTTCCAACTTGTTTGTTTAAATGGGATCATCGACAATTCGTACGGCGCGTTATTATGTGTAATTTTTTATGCAGTAAACACCCACTCGAACAGATATATTAAAAAAATAGTACCGAGATGCTCTCTCACTTTACACGTACCTATATTGCTCTTCAAACTCAACTTTTCTTTCGTATTTATCATATTTCACGGAGCACTAGATTCAGTCTATTCCTTAGACTTGAGACTACGTATGTAGAAATTACCAAACAACCGAATTACCAAATTGCTGCAGACCTAACATTTCAAACATAAATTAAACCCTTGATTTACTCCAACACGCTCAGGTGCTCTCCAACTAACACTAACACCTGTCTCTAGTCTCGAGTTGGTCGGTTAATTGTTTAAATAATTGGATGGCCGACAACTAGTTTAGGCGGGATTTAGTTGGCCTTAGTTTTGGAGAGCGGCAGTAGAATAGAATAGATGCAATCCAAAATACATCGTATACAGAGAGAAACCAATTAAAAAAATGTACATTCAACATGGAATTGGGCCTATTATTAGTCTTGTCGGAAGCATCTCCCGTCCTGTTTTTTATTATTGGCACAACAACTGTTTTCATGCCATCTTCCGGCAGATAGCAATACCTTACACACAAGGTTAGCAACACCGATAGAACCGTATGCTAATGAACACCAGCATGTTTTTAATGCTCCATGATAATACCATCATACCCCGGTGACTTTCCCCTCGACGTATTTCTTATAATGAAGGCTCATGAAATACATGAAAATCCAAGTGGCAACATATGTTCTTAGAGTCCCGTACTCGTGCTGGTGACGCCTTCTTGCATTAACTTGAGATGAAGCGGCACAACCGAAAAATAGTTCTTAAACATAGTAGCGATGCCGGACTGTACACTGATACCATCAATACTAAGAGGGATGCAGGGTTTTAAGTTTAACTTATTGGTCTGTTTCCAGAAGGTTCCGATGTCTCTATACGCTACATGAGAAAGCATGGATTTTCTAGCTAGAACATCCATCCTCATACGGTCTTCATGATCAACAACATTTCAAGCTGGATTTAAAAATACAATTCTGTCATATTATTGTGTAAATGACCACTAGTTGGCTGACCATGAGCCATCTCTCACATAAGTTCTCGCCTCCTTATGAGCTGCACGAACATATCTACTCCAGCTCGCCACACCTTTTCTCTCGTTACTTCCTTTTACACGATAGCTTTTTTCAGCCGCTTCCTTCAACATACCAATTCTGTTGACATACGTTTTGTCTATCATAGTACGATGACTAACATCGTTACATATTCTCACATGTGACAAAAATTTCTAAGCTCTATAGGAAAATCGAACTCTCTTAGCCATTCATTACAGAATTTGTGATAGTTTTCAATCTGTTGAGCGTACCTGTTACCCTACACTACCATGTTAGGTATTTTTGTACATTCTATGTTCTGAGGTCTGAGTACATTGTTGTCACAGTATTTCTATAGGTAAATGGTTTGACCATTAGGAGCCATAGTGAACTTTACATTCGTTACAGATTGCATACCAGCTCAAGTAACAAGGCAATGATCCAGTTTGCGAGTACACTGGTGTGCATCACTTGTCTAATAATATTCACTTTGTATTTTTTTATCTATTCCTGCGCCAATTTTTAATCTTACCTTGTTTAACTCATTATCAGTAGCTTAGATACTTCTTATCATCTAAATATTCTTGTATGTTATAGCAGGATTGATTAATAAGAAGCTTTTTCAGTATTGATAATAATTTGCTATTTTTCTTTTCACTTTTTATTATTTAGGCATAGTAGAATACAAATGCAGTTCGTACATTGGTCGATTTCTTTATTTCTCGAAAGACTTACAAAAATTCCATAATCTGGCTCAAACTTTTTTAACATGAGCTTTAAAATTCATATTTTTATCTATTACTAAGCCTAATAGGGTAAACTCACGGTTTCTCATTATATACCATTATATTGAAAGTTCAAGTTTAAATCCTTTTTTTATGGGGATGAAAAGTCAACATTTTAAAAGTAATTTCAATGTTTATAGTGAGGCCGTGGTCAATTATTCAGTGTACTGCAATATCTAGCATCAATATTACAGTTTGTTGTAGTACCAGAATATCCTTGTTAGATGTAATTAAAGAAATATAATAAGCGAATAACACACTGGGTTCCTCCATGACCTTGTGGAGGTAATTTATATAAATTATAAATAAGAGACACCCAAGCTTCCTTGAGGTGTCTATACCTTCAGGATTGTAGGGTTTGAGGGAACGTTTGTGATTTGTCTATTTGTTTTATTTAAATCTTCCATCTGTACAAATTGTACCCTATCCTTTAAATATGATGTTAACCATTTATGGGCTAATCCTAGTATTCCTACTTCGTATAGTTTAATGGCAGCTTTTTTAGAAAATCTGGAAAACATTCTTCTTCCTTTTTTTTATCCTTCTTGGATTTATTTATCAGCAGACTAAATGATTTAGAACTAAACTGATTCCTCTGCTAAATGTTTTATTAATATAAGTAGAAGTGCATCGAATCCATAGCTACGTTAAATTTTAGGGGTTTTAATAGTTTTCATTATTTTATTCCTGTCTACAGGGTTGAGTATCAATGTGTTTACAATTGGGTAGAGAACGGGCCTGCAGAGTGGGCCGGTGGCGTCACCCAGATGTTCCGCGTAAGCCCCTTCCGATCCCGATGTATACTCATTGTATCAATTGCCGATTTACCGATGAAATCAAAGTCGCTATTAACAAAAAAAATTTATAATCTTAGTGTTAATTCCTGGTTCTGCCCATCAGAAGGTCCACATAATATCAATCATTATTGGTTAATTATGTTTTATATAATGAAATTGTATTTACTTTGAAAAAAAAAATCTAAACCATTTTCGCATTATTTGATTTCTGCGCTGCTTGTCCTTGCAGTCTGTTTTATAAAGTATAAACCGTCGAAATTAAATGCCCTCCAACCGAAATGAACTATCCATAAATAATGCAAGCTTATGTCTTGGTATATATACGTTGAATGCATTGTATTATTTATGTTTTTCATGATAATTTTCTCTAATGACATTTTAGCACTTTCAATGTATTCTATGATTCGTCTTAGAAGTCGCCTTGTCCACATTATAATAATCATTATCTTGGCATTAATGTCCCGGTTGACCATGATCCAGGATTTGGCGATCAGGTAATTACAGCTGAGCGACTACCATCTGACCTCCGTGGCCCTGCTACCAGGGGACCTAAACATGTTTTCCCTCACCGTTAGAGCATCGGTTAGTACTCAACTAATGTACATAACTCAGAAAAGAGTCATTGGTACATGGCCGCAGCGGGATTCGAACCCGGTACCTCTCGCTTACGAGTTGGATACTCAACCGCCCGGCTACCGACGCTCGCCTTGGTCTCATTGTTTATAAATAATGGGATTTCTATATGCGCTGCTTTAAACTCCAATAAATACATTTCTCAGCCTCTTTTTTTGTACTGTAATTCACTTATTGTCATCTTATTATACCTATTACTAGCTTTTTCTCGTCCGCGTGGAAATGGTTTTAGGGTAGTTTATCCGGAGCCACCCTTTTCAATGACCTCCCTAATGTATGGAAGCTAGTACTACAGATAGGTCAAGCTGTTGCAGTTTCCAAAATCTATTATATTCAATAAAAAGTTTCATTCAAATCTGTTCAATAGTTCCGGAGATTAGCGTGTACAAATAGACAGTCAAAAATTTAAAAAAAATCTTTTTTTATATTACAATTTGTTCATGGCCCTAAGTTTTTTTTTGTTTAAATTATATAAAATGTACAAGCACACTTTTACTATTTTATTATATGTAGGATTTTAATATATGTCTACATTATTACCTATATTATTATAATATTTCCGCTATCCTACCGAAAGCACTATCTCCGCAAACGTTACCTGGGATTTGTAGTTCTTATCAGGTGACTCAACTGTTGTTGCACATCTATTTGTTTGTTAACACGCGTCTGAAACCGCGGTGCGCCGCATCGCCCGATTGTGCGCGTGCCGCATGAGTAAGCCTTGTACGTGAACCTACCTTTTTATATCATACACTTCTTCTTGGCGTGTCGACTAGTGGCGTGTCAAATTTGCGAGGACCAGTACTCCGTCACTCAAATCAAATCAAATCAAATACGTTTATTCAATTTAGGTTTTCACAAACACTTATGAACGTCATTCAATATACGTGTAACAACAATGAACACTAGGCACCACAGCATCATCGAGCGGACAACGTTTTCATAGCCAGTATGTAGGGCCATAAAAAAAAAAAAAATTAAATAGACTCTACGGCCAAAAATTTTTGTTCTATGTCCGCGACGCAAGCGCCGCACGCCGACCACCTATCACTGACATTGACAGATACGTAATGTCATGCATATCGACAATGCCGCTCAACTGTAACGTGAAAACCAATACAATTTAAATTCTGACTATTTACTAAATATGTAAATGGATACTAAATTAAGTCAGTCAAAACAAACAATGACGTACCCTATGGTAAGTACATACTCCATTATGATATAAGATAAGTAAAATGCAAAGAAATTTATACATTGCAGTCACAATTTCAGTTTAGTAACCTAACTTTTTCTTTCTAGGTCATTTCATAGACAATGACTCGACAACACAGTAATCCAGCCAAAATAGCAGAAAAATACTAAGGAACATATAATTCACTCAAAATACGCATTTATGGTGGTGATACGCACGCTGGTAAGTATCTGTGCACTTTCTCCACAATGTTGCTGTACTAATACTAAATAAAGTAAATATCAACCAGAATACAAGAAGTACAAAGTAAAGGCCAAAAACATAACCACAAGGCAGTCCCTGTACCCTTGTAACAGGCAACAAAATCATGAATACACCATGAGTATGGTAAATACCCACCATTATCACAATACTATATTCACCATCACATAAAACAATATTGGAGATTCCATTTAATAAGGATGATATTGAATACTATGATGTCATTGAAATTACACTATTATTTTGAGCATAATATCTTGATTTTACATAAGTAAATATTAACATTATTACAAAATAAAATAGCATTAAATTATTAATTTAAAATATGTCAAGTTATGTTCTGTACTATTCAATAATCATTAAAATAAATAATAATAAAATAGAAAACTATTAGTATAGGTATTTTATCCAATTTCAGGTCGCAACAAGTTCCTGATTGGTTTACAAATCAATGTCAGTATATTAAATAAAAAAACAAAAAAAAATTGATATTAACAGCACAAATCAACAAAATGTCATAGATTGATAAAATAAAAAAATAAAAAATTTAAATGTCAAATTGTGAAATATAGATGTACTGAGTTATTTTTTATATCCAAGGGTTTTTGTTGTCCAAGTAATCACTAATTTTATAGCTTTACTAATTAATTCAGATTTAATGGTATTTTTACATTGATTTAGGGGTAAATTTTGTATGTCGTTTGGAATTTTATTAAAGAATGCTACACAATGTCCCACAAAAGAAGACTTTACTTATGTTAATGCTGTGGAAGTAGGTAAAATAAACGATACGAGCAGTCTCGATGTTTGTGAGACCACGAATTTTCCGAATAGCATAAACTGCTGAACTCAACCGCCCTGACAGAGTCTCTAAGTGCTTTTTCCACTGCAGTTTGTTATCCAGTGTCAGCCCCAAGAAAACAGTTGAGTCAGCAAATTCTAGCATTTCATTATATAGATAAAGAGCCATACCCTGCATTCTCACGTTTGGCATGTGAAATAAAACACATTTAGTTTTAGAAGTATTCAAAAGCAAATTATTAGCGTAAACCATGAGTGTAGCAGTGACAGTGTACTATTTATTTCATTAAAATTTTCTTCATTCCTATCAACTTTAAATATTAATGAGGTGTCATCAGCAAACAGTACGGTTTCGCAACGTTCACCGAGGACGAATGGCATATCATTTACGTATACAAGAAACATGAAAGGACCCAAAATTGAGCCCTGGGGGACTCCCAACTCAACAGGAATTTCACCAGAAGTCTCACTATTTATTTTTACTTTTTGGAATCTGTTTTGAAGGTAGGATTTCAATAGTGAAAGTCCATTATCTTTGATGTCATAGTGTTCGAATTTGCTTAGCAGCGTATCGTAATTAACACAGTCAAAAGCCTTGGAAAGGTCACAGAAAATGCCTATAGCATTCTGTGATCTCTCCCAAGCATCATAAATGTGCTTCATCAATTGTACACCCGCGTCTACGGTAGATCGATCTTTGGTGAAGCCAAACTGATTGCTGTGGAATAAGTTATTGGCAGTAAAGTGGGCTAGCAGTTGGTCCAGTATTATTCTGTCAAAAATTTTACTTAGCACTGACAAAACAGATATTGGTCTGAAGTTGGACGGCTCGTGCTTTTCCCCGCTTTTGTAAAGTGGCACAATTTCGCTTATTTTTAACAAGTCAGGAAACACAGGGTGTGTTTCCTCGATACATCTATTGAATACATGCACGAGGTGCGGTGCTAACGACTTTATTACAGCTTTTATAACAGAGACTGACATGCCCCGTATGTCCTCTGTTTTCTTCATTTTTAAAGATTTGAAAGCCATTAATATATCCCTTTCATAGGACTAAATTCAAAATCAATCTTACAGGGATCCGTGCTATTTTGTAAAAATGAAAGTGCTGCAGAAGGGGATGACTGCAAGCTTTTAGTGGTGTCTACTGCAATCTTAGAAAAATAGTTATTTAAGCTATTTACCGACATTGTCGTGACAATGTCGGTCTTAATTATTTCAGAATTTATTAATAATAATTGTTTCATTGTTGATTATATTCCATACTGCCTTACTTTTATTAGGAGCAGCATTAATTTTTTTCCTTATAAAATTAGCTTTCGCTTCGAAGCAAACTTTCTTAAAAATTTTGGAATATGTTTAACATAATAAGCAAAAGCAATATATTTATTAATGTTTTTCAGGTTATATAACTCGTAAAGAAGCTTTCTGCTTTTATGTATGCCTAAGGTGGCCCAGTCACAAAATCTAAGTTTATTGTTTATAGTTAGTTTTTTTATTGTAAATAAATTATCAAAATAATTTTTTACTATGTCGAACATCTCGTTATAAAGACGATTGGGATCTTTATAATCCGAGCACAAGGAGAGTATTTTATTGTCCACTTGTTCACTAAAACGTTTTAATCGGTCTGTTGTCAAAGATCTGTGATTTATTGTAAATGACTTTGTCTGAGCCTTATGTTTTAACTGAATTCCGAGACCATGATGATCTGAACCTAAACAATTTATAAGAAACTTTGTTGATATACCACAACTACAAAAAACATTATCCTGACAAGTGGCTGTTGTTTCAGTTATTCTAGTCGATTCCAGAAATATATTTGGCAGGTCGTATGTCTTAAATAATGACTTTAATCTCCTACACCGCATACTATCTTCTAGCATATCGACATTAAAATCACCGCATGATTGCTTATGATATGCTTATTATCTTTTGACAATATACGTAATACGTCATCCATGGTCTCTTCGAACAAATCGAAGTCACCGGCAAGTGTTCTATATATGCAAACGATTACATATGTGTCTATTTCGACACAAGAAAGTTCAATAGCTCTTTCTATGGATAGTTTGACTATATCCTTCCTATCTTTACTTTTAATGGATTTTTTTACTAAGACCAATGAGCCGCCATGAATTGCTTGCTGCCTCGTATATTTGCTGAAAACACTATGTAATTTGGACAAATAGATGACATTGTGAGCCAATGCTCAGATATACACATAATATCTACATTCCTATCAATCAAGAATAAATTTATTTCTAGCTCCTTACTATTTAATCCTTGGATATTTTGATAAATTAGATTTATATAGTTTGTTATAGAGCAGGACTTAGCCGTTGTCAAAATTGATGGTTTAAATTCATCGGTATAGAAGAAGTACTAATTGTACTACAATATTTCATGTCAATTGTATTAAGATTAGAATTGGAATTTTGTACTATCCTAACCTGACGCATTAAGGCTATGACATGCTAATAATTTAGCAATTTTATTTTTATTTTTTTATTGATGAAGAAACATAGTGTTTCTGATAATTATAATGTAGAATATATTTATTGATGTCAAAAAGATTTATTGTATTATTTTTACATGTATATTTATGTAATAAATTATTATAGGAAGATTTTCCCTTGCATTAAAATTGTTTAATTATGGAAAGCAACATATTATTATTTTTCCAATATTGTCAATATCATTTAGCGTATTAAATAAATTAAAAATGTCCTGCTTATTCAAATTATGTGTTCCACTCATTGTAACAATTAAAGTAAAATTATTTGTAAATTCATATTCTTTTATTTTTAATGTCATGCTGTTTAAGGATATTCCAGGATAACAATGATTTATTGCATTTTTTTATACCTAGTTACTAATGGTCCTAGATGGCGACCAATCCTATCGGAAAATAATATTAGTCTACATGGCATAGCGAAAATATTTTGTGAAGGCGGGCACAAATCAATTTGCGAGGCCACCGTCGCACTTGTAATACTTGCGCAGTCACTCGCTTCCTGAGTCAAGGGATAATTAATTCGTGAAAACCCGCAGTTACAATTTTGATTTTCAAGTAAAGAATTAAATTTATTTTCCGTATCCTTTAAGTCCAAGAGTAATTGGCTCATGGACTCTGAGTGCTCTACGATTCGATTTTGCGATTTTTCGTATTAAGACATAGTATTGTTTAATTCTGCCTCCATTTTACAAAGTTTTGTCTGTAAATCGTAAGTATTTTTTTCATACTAGGACTGTTGTTTTTGCATGACATCGGTACATTTTTGAAGTTTTGTTCTTGTAGGGTGGGGAGCTTTTTTGAAATTTAAATTGTTACGAATAATTTTCTTTAAGTTTGTGCTATTCTTATTTTTGTGTCGTTTACGCTTGTTAGTTTTTGTACATATTTCTACATTAATATTGTAAGACATAAGCTTTCTATACAAAATTTGCGTATGACAGGATTGTGTTTAAATTTTTTCCAGTTCATACTAAGTGATGTTGCGGTGTGCAGCCCGAAGTTGGCGCTCCAGATCTGTGATGCGGTCGAGTAATGCTATGTGTTGTTCACTGCACTCGTGAAAAGAGTCTACTTCTGTTTGAAGTTCATCTCGCTGAGCCCTTACAACCTCGAATTGGATATCGAACTCCGCAAGCTGGTCCTTCAAGTCTTGGTTTCTCTCATTGACCACCCGAATTTCGGCCTCACAACCTTCCCTTTCCTCCAGTAATTTCTTAATTTCCCCCCTCGAAAATTAAATACACGCTATCTTGACTCATACACTTGACGTCGAAATAGCGAGATAGGTTGAAAACAGTGCGTATTGTGACTCATTTAATAATTTGTCTATTTCCTTTGTCGGTAGGTTGCACTTCACTAATTCTTTGTTCCGATTTTTTTTACATTTATGTATTAAAATTGTTTATTTGCCACTAAATATTGTTTAATATTGCGTTTTTTTTGAGTTTCACACAGTTTACAAATCGATTTACAATCGTTTCAGTAGTATTAATGAAATAGAAAACATCGGTAGATGTCGTTACTCTTTGTCGTGTAACTTGCCAAATTTAAGCGTTTCTAATTAATTCTAAATGTAGATAACACCTTCACTTATTATTTGTATCTACTATATTACATTAAAATATAACACTTATTTAACAAAATTAAATTAACTTTGAACTTGTGTTTACGTGAGGGTGGCGTCCTCTCTCCTTCCGTCCACAGACAGACTCACAGATGTCAAACTTATAACAACCCTCGCTTTTTGCCTGGGTGTTTAGGTTTCATCACAGTGTTTTTTTTTCGCCCTAAAATGACGTCTAGTTGAATTTGCCAAAAGTATATTATCAGGCGTTGAACAAAGCGCGCGTTTCGAGTTTTTATCACAGTGTGTAGACTATCTTATTTCCGCTTTTATCACTTTAATTTCCGAATAACGTCCTATTTCCATTCTTCCCGTTTTGTCCAAGGTACTGGAAGGTGCTGTTCACAATCAACTCCATGCATTTCTTTGCAAGAATGGCCTTCTCAGCGCTTTCCAATCCGGTTTCCGTCCCTTTCACAGTACTGTTAGTGCACTGCTGAATGTTACTGATGACATCCGTCTCGCTATGGAAAATAAACAGCTTACAGCAGTAATTTTACTTGACTTCAGCAGTGCATTTAACTCTGTTGACTATGACATACTACTTGGTATCATGAAGTCAACGGGGGTCTCGGACCGGGTCCTCCCGTGGTATGAGTCCTACCTTCGCGGCAGACGGCAGTGCGTGCGGACTGAGGAGTTGTCTTCGAACTGGTGTGGCCTTTCGGCTGGTGTTCCGCAGGGCGGGGTGCTCTCTCCATTGCTTTTCTCCATATTTATAAACCGCATTACGGCAGTTTTACGTTGCCCCTTTCACCTTTACGCTGATGACCTTCAGATCTATGCGCACTTTCCTGTCTCTCAGATCTCGGACGCCATTTACACAGTGAATAGAGATTTAGCGGCGGTGCAGAATTGGGCTAAATCTTTTGGGCTATTGGTCAATCCGTCTAAATCACAAGCCATTATTATTAGAAGCAACCGCTTGTGGAGTGGCCTGGCGGGGTGCTTGCCCTTGGTTTACTTCAATAGTGTTGAGATTCCATATACAACCAAAACCCGAAACCTTGGTCTCATCATGGACTGTAACCTCTCATGGACATCTCATATCAACGACATTAGTAGGCGTATGCACTTCGCCTACCACTCTCTCCGGCGTCTCCAGTTCTTTCTTCCGTATAAGACCAAGATTATGCTCGCTCAAACACTTCTCTTGCCGCTGCTGGATTACGCTGACGTGTGTTTTCTGGATTTCATGTCTCTGAATATCGTTCGCAGTTGAAGTGGCTTCCGATCCGGCAGCGCAGGAATATGCACATTCTCACTTTCCTCTATAAAGTTTTAAATAACCCATCCTTCCCTGAATATATTCGGTCCCATTTCAACCTTCTTCTACTTCCATGCCTTTCTAGACACTCGTACATGTACATTTTCTCGAAAAAAAAAGAAATGCCTATAATTTAAAAAATTCAAGACTTAGATTTTATTTTTTATTCTTCTAGTAACTATTATGATTTGGACTATCACCCGATTCCGGCTTGACGTCGACTTACGGGACACCCTGTATATGTATATCTATATATTTATAAGGTAGATATGCAATATGTATTTTTGTATTTTAGATAAGTACTAGTATTTTATCAGTATGTATGTATGGGTTCTTTTTTCTTTTTTCACACTACTACCTTCCCGTATGTTTTTTTTTACTCTCGTAACACATGGCAGGGTTGACTGAAAGAGATCTCTTTTAGAGATAAGTCCACATTTATTTTATTTTATTTATTTTATTTTATTTATTTTATTTTATTTATTTTATTTATTTAATTTATTTTATTTTATTTATTTTATTTTATTTTCTTCGGAAAACAAACAGTACTTTATAGCTAAATAGAATCAATACAAAGAATCTATCGACCATTTACATGTTTTCGCATATAAAAGTCTATATAACGAACACTTGCTTAATTATTAGGAAACCACGAATTAGATGCTAATAATAAAATAATAGTTAGGGAACTGAATCAAACCAATTTCTTCAGAGTGCAACCTTAAACAAATTTGATTTTGAATTAAAAAGATCAAGATGGGTACATGGGTCAGGCAGTCCATTCAATGCATTTGGAGCACGACAGAAGAATGAGTTTTGCCTATAGTTTGTGGAGCTTAGGGACACAGCTAATAATGGAGTTCGTCTTAGAGTCCTACTTGGTACTCGCAAATCTATCTTCGATAGAAGTTGAGGAGAGTCTACATGACTCTGAGCTATGTTAACAAGGTAGACAACATCTGCCTGATGGCTTTAAGTCCGCCAATTGTAATAATTTTAGTGCAATAAAGTTTTTAATAAAATAAAATAAATAAACATCAGCAATGTTCCGCCTAACCTGAAGAGGTAAAATATGTTGCTTTTTACATCGCGTCTCATAGGTTGTTTCATTTTGCCCGCACTTATACTGAAGATATCTCATGAACCTTCTCTGTATAGACTCTAACCTGTTAATGTTAATGGAAGGCACACGTTGACGAAGTTTGCAAAAAGATTAATAGATTTACTTATGCTCTATACAGACTCGCGACAGCATGTAATAAAAAGACAGCTCTGATAGCGTACCATGGCTATGTATGCTCTACCTTGAGATATGGCATTGTGATGTGGGGAAACTCAGTGGACCTGAATCGCGCATTCATTATACAGAAGAAATGTTTAAGGTCTATATGTGGTGTTGGACCACTTCATTCCTGTAGGCCATTGTTCCAAAAAATGAAATTACTTACACTACCATCATTATATATCCTCGAGATCTGCTTGTTTGTGAAAAGCAACTTGGGACTGTTCACAAAACTTTCTGAAACATGTGCATTCTCTACAAGATATCCCAGTCGATTGATAGCTATCCCATCTAAGACCACCTGCTTTGCTAGAAATAGCTATAATATGGCAGTGAAACTATACAACAAACTGCCGGATGAGGTGAAGAGTTTGCCTGTGAGACGGTTTCGCGGGACATTGAGCAAATTTTTGTCCGACAGCTGTTTTTACAGTGTTGAAGAATATTTAACGTGTCATTTCCATAGATAGATGGATCAAGTGTTAACCTTTAATTTTATTTATTTATTGTAATTGCATGAAAAATATTTTTGTTTTTTCTTATTACATTTAAAGAGCTCTCTCAATTTGTATACCAAGAGTAATTGGTTAAATGTGTGATACGAAATGATTTTAACATGTACGTAATAACTGTCTACCACATTTAATGCAAATAAATCTATAATAATAATGTAAATTTTGTATAACGGATTCCAGATTTGAGAACAATACTCGACAGTACTACGCACATAAGAACAGTACAGTATTTTGATCAATTTGATGTTATTAAACTCTGAGCTGGACCTCATAACAAAGCCCATAGCTCTGTTAGCTTTGGTGGAAATATGTTCTATATGTTTATCGTATAGTAATTTAGAATCATGTATAACACTAAGGTCACGAATTTCATCCACTATCTTTAAAGGTAACCCATAAATCCGATAATTGTGGGCAATTTTGACTCTCTTTCGTGTGAAAGTTATTGAATAACATTTAGAGATGTTTAATTGTAAATTATTCGCTGAACAATAATGCTCAAATCTGTTAAGATCCTGCTGCAGGAGATCACAGTCAATAACAGTATTTATCCTTTGTACTATCATTTCTACCGTATTATTACTGTAATGTCTATTGTGTACAATAAAGAATATATATATATATAATGATCTCTAACTTGAAACAAATATTATACTGAAATACGCTGACAGAAAAAGTCGGATAACGACTAAGTTTACTTAATTTAAAAAATTTTTAAACTGCTGGACAGATTTTATTGGAAAATGCAAAGAACCACTAAACTCGACTAAACTGGCTTTCAAAAAGAAAAAACCGGATTCAAATCCGTCCAGCCATTCGGGAGCTACGATGACACAGACAAATACACAAAGCCACAGATACACACGATAAACTTATAATATAGCACCCCTCTTTTTTCGTCTGGGGTTAAAAGAAAACCAGAAGATATTACAATCGGGCTACTCATTTAAATATGAGACCTACAGACCTACTGTACCATCTTCTTCGTCTTAGCGGTAAAACTAGTAACCAAAAAGACCAAGAAACGGCCGACCACGTTCCCCGCACCCAAAAGCGACTTTATTTTATTCTTTGTAAGGATTAGTATCAACTACAGCTCGCGGTTGGTCGGCTCCAGAAAAAACGTAACGTCTGCACAGTGGCTGGTAGATCTGCCAGCCAGTGCCTGCAGTGTGTACTAGGAAACACTTTCAGATTTATTGAAAGCGGTTTCCTATTACAATCCTTTAAAAAAAAGTAGGGTTTTGACTTTTTACGTGCGGCGAGTGCCATCTCACCCGCACCACCTATTAGGGAAATGTCGATTCGCCAGTCTTATTTTACGTCTGTCAGCAGAGGACCACATGAAAATGACGTTGGTTTGGGCCCAGAGGGCAATAATAAAAACAAATTAAATAAAAAAAATTGTTTTATTGAGCCCGACATAGTCATCATCATCATCCGAGCAGTCAATTCCGGCTACTGCCAGCGTCCGGCAGTCCTAGAATATAGGTATATTCTACTTTTGAAAACCACCTAAAACTACAGCAAGAGTAAGCCAGTGCACTAAGGCAGCACCCGTTCACGAGTATAACGCAGGGCCCAGCCATCGTCCAATTCAACCATATTTGAAAAGGGCGACCCACGCCACCGCCAGATAGACCTTTAAGCGAGCATGCATTACAAATGCTGCATATGATAGGTAGCTGCAATGTCCTATTGTACCATATTCTTGGCAAAAGACTTCCTATACTACTCAACTCCAATAATTATAGCATTTTTCAAGTGCTAGAGCCCCTAGTTTGTATCTGACTTTTATCAAAACTTGCTTTATACCTACGTCGATTAAGATTCTGTGCCTGCCGACTGCGTAGTCGACTTAAAAAAAAATATTTTACCTGTTTTTATCGCTATCGAGTGATAGTCTTTCCGATGTAAGCCGTTTAATCACAATCACAACTCAAAGTACCTACGCAGTAGAGCTTATTTCGAAACGAAATTAATTCGTATTGCGCCGTTATATACAAAATGGAATATGTTTAAAACATTAGTAAGGACCATTTTCGTATCACATTTGTGAGTGAGTGAGTAAGGCCTCCAGTGCTCCATGTGATGGAGACTTGGGCAACCGTGGCTTTGGCAGTGGAGGGGCATTTGCCTTTTTGCTGCCGGAGCCACGTGTTATAGAGGTGGGCAACGCATTAGCGATACTCTTGGTGTTGCTAATGTCTATAGGCAGTGGTGACTACTTTCCATCAGGTGGCCCGCTTGCCTGTTTGCCTACCGCATGACATAAAAAAAACATTGATATAACTTCAAAAAGAATAAAACAAAGTCGCACGCCGCGTCTGTCTGTGTATCTGTTCGCGATAGATTCAAAAACTACTGATCGGATTTTCATACAGTTTTCACCAATAGACAGAGTGATTCATAAGGAAGGTTTAGGTGTATAATTTGTAAAGTTTACTATCCGTGCGATGCCGGGGCGGGTCACTAGTATATATATAAAAAAAATTTAGTCGTGTCGTGACTCTAAACTCTGAGAACTAAGTGATTATACCCGGCGCGACTTCGTTCGTATGGCGTCCTATCCCTACCCTACACTACCCCTATCCCAACCCTACACCTACCCTACACATATACTACACCTACCCTATCTATACTAATGTATAGATTCTATTGGATAGGTATATCGTGATCTTTTCAAATACATAAACAATAATATATTCAGTTTAAATCTTTGGCTATCCCAACATACATACATCTAAACTTACGCATGCCCGTCACCTTTAGGGGTAGGCCACTCAAGTACCACAGGCTACGATTGTCATACCCCTCTTTCATCTCTTACCACCCCTATAAAGTATGTACGAATGAGTACTATGACACAAAAGATAAGTCCACCACTCCACCATGGTTTGGGTAGTAAGTCCATGCATTCCACTAACTTTTACTAACTTTTATACACTAAATTTTATTACTTTACTCATCATCATCGTCCTAGCGCTTATCCCGGCCTCTGCCAGGGTCCGCTTTCCTACCCATTCTTCTCCACTTCGCCCGGTCTTCGGCATCCTCGCGTCGTAAGCCTTTGGCTCTCGCATCAGACTCAGCGATGTCAATCCATCGCTTCTTGGGGCCTCTTTCCTGATACCGGCAGGTTTAGGCACCTACTTCCCACGTATCCCTGAGGCTTACGCAGCACGTGACCAAACCAGCGCAGACGAGCCTCCTCGTTCTTGTCGGCGATATCCCTCACGCCAAGAATGCCACGGATGTATTATTTACGTACTCGATCGAGCCGTGTTACTATTACTTTAGTGTATTATATTATTATATAATACACTAAAGTAATATTACTAGGGAACTTTAGTGTATTATTTTATTATTTAATACACTAAAGAATAATACACTAGAATACGCTGAAGTGAGCCTGCCGGCCTTCCTTGCGTCATCGCATGGGGTTGTGAGTCTTGTCACTAACATTTTATCAGTAGATGGTGGCAGGATAAACATTCCCCATGTCGGTGATGCACTGACGGCTTGGGGGGCTCTCAACCCGACTACGCCTATAACTGAGGGCCCGAAGAGTCAGCGGTCTTGGGACAATATTGGGGCGAAGAGGGTGCTGGAGCAGTTGAAGGGTGTGGCTAAGGGTGTAGACCTCGCGAGGCTTAAGGCAGTGTCGCAACCAGAGTCAGGTTCGTGGCTGCACGCTTTGCCATCGCCACATCAAGGCACGGTCTTAGATAGCGAGTCATTGCGGGTGGCTGTGGCTCTTCGCTTGGGCTGCGATGTATGCGAACCTCATCAATGCATCTGCGGTTCCAGGGTTGAAGCCAGTGGTCACCACGCCTTGAGTTGCTGTCGATGCGCGGGAAGATTTCCACGTCACCACGCCCTCTATGATATTGTCCGAAGAGCGCTGGTTTCGGCAAACATTCCTTGCGCCTTGGAGCCACCTGCACTGAGTAGGTCCGACGGCAAGAGACCTGACGGTGTGACTCTGGTGCCGTGGCATAAAGGCAAATGTCTCCTATGGGAGATGTCTCCACATGTGTCAGCACCTTTGCGGCTTCGCATCTCGGTTGCACCGTTAGAGCGGCTGGGGCAGCGGCGGAGTCTGCGGCCCTTAGAAAAAGGGACAAATACTCCGCCCTGCAAAACAATTATTTGTTTGTCCCTCTCGCAGCGGAAACGACCGGGTGTTGGTGTGAGTAAGCGGGGGTGTTTTTTAAAGACGTTGGCCGTCGAATGAGAGAGAGGGGTGGTGACCCCCGCTCTGGGTCATTCCTGTTGCAGAGGCTGTCCATAGCCATTCAGCGTGGCAACGCTGCTAGTGTTATGAGCACCTTTGCACCGGGAATGGCAAAGAGTGGGTTAAACATTTAGTTTGAGTTTTATGACGAAGTTATACTGATATCTAGTTTTAAGTATTTATTTTATCTATGTTAATTATGTTTTAAATACACTAAAGTAATATTAACACTATTACTTTAGTGTATAGATTCTAAACTTTTCTGGAAGTAAGCTGCGAGTTAATTTTGTTATACCTACGCGTCGAGGATATCATGCCGCGGGAAATTCACTTCAATACTTTCACATTTATCTATTTATTTGATTCAAAGAAGATAAAAACATTTACGAACACAAACTACAATAAAAAAGAAGACTGTTTAGTGGGTGAAATCATTCCATAATATACACAATCACAAATATAAACAGGAACGATTTAATTTTGAATTTGATAATAACATATTTAGTTACTCAGCGCTAGAAAACATTTAAAAATAAAAATGTTGCACAATGATTAATAAGTTATTTTATGTTACAGCTGTAATAAATGTTTATCCTTAAACGGCTGTTTTCGAGATAGAGGAACATTACGCTATGAGTGTAGATCAGTGTGGTAGAGTGTAGATATTTTCTTAAACTCAGTCATCATCATCTTGGCGTTAATGTCCCGGTAGTGCTCTCGAGAATGAGGGCCCGGGGTCCGCCTTGACCATGATCCAGGATTTGGCAGGTCAGGTAATTACAGTGGAGCGACTGCCATCTGACCTCCATGACCCTGCTGCCAGGGAAACCTGACCAGATTGGATCATGGTTACACATCCAGTCGCCTAAATGTGCAGGTTTCATCACGATGTTTTCCCTCACCGTAAGAGCATCGGTTAGTATTCAACTAATGTACATAACTCAGAAAACAGTTATTGGTACACGGCCGGAGCGGGATTCGAACCCGGGACCTCTGGCTCACGAGTCGGATACTGTAACCGCTCGGCCACCGACGCTCTAGTTTCTTAAACTAAGTACCACTAGGTATATAAATTTGGACGGTTCAAGGCCACTGCACCAATTACTTAGTATTAGTTGATATCTTAGATGAAGGTGTGCGATATTTTATCTGATTTTGATTTATGTTACTGGGCCTTGCAATATGTATAATAAGTATAGTACACTCAGATCCGACAGACATTTTTTTATTTTTTAGGTAATTTTATGAACTGCCATGTGTCTTTTTTTTTCTTTTTGACATTTATCAGTTAGTTAAGAGTTAAAGGGTGGTCTTGCTAGGTAGATGCCCATTAGCATCTCCAATTTATCACTCTGTCATTCAACACATAATTAGATTAGTAGGTCTCTTGCAGATTTTCGTTTTAATCTTTTAAAGTCCGATGTGATCG
The DNA here is from genome assembly GCA_907269095.1 of Blastobasis adustella. Lineage (NCBI taxonomy): Eukaryota > Metazoa > Arthropoda > Insecta > Lepidoptera > Blastobasidae > Blastobasis > Blastobasis adustella. The sequence goes on along the minus strand of OU026121.1, from coordinate 19,839,894 downwards.
ACATAAGTCCTGAAGCCAGTTTGTTTGGGTTCTTGATTTGATCTCCTCTCTAACTGTTGGTACCATAAGGTCATGATGCAGTCTGGCGTTGGTAACAAACCAGGGTGCGTTCACCAAAATCCGCAGAACCTTCGACTGGAATCTTTGTAAAATTTCCTCATTAGAATTGGATGCTGTTCCCCAGAGCATAATGCCATAGGTCCATATCGGCTTTAGTATACACTTATATACCAAAAGTTTATTATGCAGCATCAAGGGCGATTTTTTATCAATAAGCCAGTAAAGTTTTCTTAGTTCCAGGCCAAGAGCTTTCCTCTTCGTGAAAATATGTTTTTGCCATGTCAGCCGCCTATCCAGGTACATGCCCAGGTATCTAACGTTCACAGCTTGGGGTACCATAACTTCGTTCAATGTTACAGGTGGGCATGTTTTTCTGCGCAGATTGAATGTCACGTGAACAGATTTTGTTTCGTTAGCCTTGATTTTCCAATCTGTGAGCCAATCCGATACTTTGTCCAGACTCTTTTGAAGTTTGCTTGAAGCAACATCTGGATCATCATCGACTGCCAGAGCAGCGGTGTCGTCCGCGAACGTGCCAATCACGGGCAAGTCACTGGTGTACAGAAGGTAGAGTACTGGGCCCATAACACTGCCTTGGGGACTCCTGCGTCTATGTCATACAAGTCCGATGTAGTTTCACCCTGTTTGACAAAGTAGCAACGTTCCTTGAGGTAAGATCTTATGAAATGGTTATAATTTGTTGCCAGATTCTTCTTGATTTTGCATAGGAGTTCCTCGTGCCAATCACGATCAAAGGCCTGTGATATGTCTAAGAATGCTGCTGAACAGTATTGTTTATTTTCGAAGGTCAGGTGAATATTCTCGACAAGCCTGTGCACCTGCTCAATGGTACCGTGTTTTTTCCTAAACCCAAACTGATGGTCGGGAATTAACTGCTTTTCGTCAATAATTGGCATCATTCTTCGTAGGAAAAGTGTTTCTAAGAGCTTGGAAACAATGGGTAGTAGGCTGATTGGTCGGTAAGATTTTCTGTCTGTTAGTGGTTTCCCAGGTTTAGGTATCATGATGATTTGTGCTACTTTCCATTGTGGAGGCACAAATCCTCTCCACAAGATGGCATTAAACAGTTGTGTTAGATATAGTATACCTTCATATGGAATTTTCTTCAATATTTCTGGTGTAATCAGATCATAGCCAGGCGCCTTGTTCTGGTGAATGCGTTTAATGGCAGATTTCACCTCTGCGACAGAGAATTTGTCTATTGGCGATCAAGTTGGTCTACTATGCCAAGTATAGTCTCAACCTCTGCTACAGTTGATCTTACTTCTACTGATGTGTTTGGAGCGAAGACATTGCTGAGGTGCAAATCAAATGTACTAGCTTTATTTGTGTCACTATTAGCCCATTTTCCGTCTTCTCTCATTATAGGAGTAACCTGAGTGACTGGTCTCTTGCGTTTTTTTTGTGGCTTTCCAGAGACTATAATCCGAAGATTTTGTAGTATCAAGGTTCTGCAAATACTGGTGCAGAGCCTGGTTTTGTTTATCCAAAAGGTATTTCTTGAGATCAGCCGTGAGCTGGTTGAGAATTTTTTGTCGGAAGGGTGTCTTGTTTCCTGCTACTGTTTTCTTGCTCTCCGTTTTTCAGCTAGTAGCTCGCTAAAGGAAGGCGAATGATTAAGGTCACGCCAATCTGGAGTCGGGGGAGTTGATAGCCATGCTGATTGTTGGACGCACTCATTGAACTTTTCAACTGCTATGATGATGTCGCTATCTGATTTGAGCGAAACTGTCGTGTCTAAGTTATTCGCCACCAGAGACTTGAAGAGATTCCAATCGGTTCGGTGGTTGTGCAGTCTGCACGGTGGTACAATTGGTATAATATTTCTATTGTGGACAATTTCAACAGGAGAATGATCAGTTTTGTTAGTAGGGACTGTAGGAGCATTATCTGTTGTTGTTTTGGTTAATGGGGCCGGGGTTGCCATTATACCCTTAGGAAGAATTCGCTTTTGCAAGGTCTTGTATACGCTGCAACCTTTGTAATTGGATGGATGGTTACCCTCGCACAGTGCACATTTCACATCGTTAGATCTGTCCTTTCTGGCGCATTCAGATGACTTGTGACTTCCAGCACATTTTATGCAATGTGGGGTTCGGCGACAGTACGATTTGGTGTGTCCGTAGTGCTGGCAGTTGGCGCACTGGGGTATTTCGCGCTTAGGGCGTGGAGGCTTGAAGGAAACACGACAGTGTAATTAGTTTTTGATTTCGTAAATGCTCTTGTTGTTTTGTTGTGGGAGGATTTCGATGAAAAATAGAGACAAGGGCTTTTTGGTTTCTCTCTGTTTAACGTTCCATACATTAGTGACTCTGTGACCGAGCTGTGCAAGGGATTCTTTTATATCCTCTATGTTAGTGGAGTGGTGTAGGTTTTTTAATACAACTTTAAAGTTTCTCACTTGCTTAGGTTTATTGGTGTAGAATTAAGTTTCTTTTAAATCAAGTTGTTTGTAGTATATATAAGTCGAATATCTCAAAAAGGGTTAAGTTTAGGGTAGGGTGTTTCATAGTGAAATAAGTCAGAAATGAATGGTACTCCACGCCCTTATCGGATCTAGAACGACTTTTCCTGTACCCCTGTATACGTCGTTGCGTGAAGGAAAGTGGTGTATCAGGATCGTTGTCATCAGGGTGATGATTTATTTATTTATTATTACAGAAAGTACACAGCATTACAGCGAGCCAAAGCACCGTGCACAAAATTCTAAATTATTATAATGATTTACAAGTACTTTCATGTATCGCAATTTTCACAAAATCTTAAAATAAATTTACAAACAATATCGAAATAGTCCGCAAACAAGTCGCAGTGCGACGCCGAGCTGAGAAGACCATTCAACAGGATGCGTGATATTACCAAAGGCGAATTACTATGGGCCACCGTGCGACAACTGTCCTCAGCCAGCAACCGGATACGATTGCTACGGAACCGCGTGCACTTATTAGGTACGAACAATGAGAAGATGCGTGATACGAGATCAGGACAGTCAAGTTCACTACGTAATATTTTACAGAAGATCGGCATTAAATTAAAATTCCGGCGTACTTCCAAGGAATTAAAGCCCAATGCCCCCAGAAGATATTTAGTGGGATAAAGAAATGGGCAATACCCATATCGTTATTTAAACAAAAAACGTAAAAATGCCTTTTGCACTTTTTCTAACAAAAGTCTGTATGAACTTTCTTGTGGACCCCACACGACCGCCCCTGTCTCCAATTTTGTACGCTTTAATGCAGTGTAAATTAATGTAATCGCACTAACATTATGAAAGTCCTTTGTGTTACGGTTAATGAAACCTAATCTTTTGTAACAATCAACCGCTAGATTTTTTATATGTTCATTGAACGTCAATTTCTGGTCAAATATGACACCAAGATCTGTTACTGTTTCTACTCGTGCTATTAAATTTGCTCTTAAATATGGTATTGGATTACGAGATGATATCAGTATTAGATCGTATTTGTCCAGATAAATTAAAGAAAAGGTTCACATTTTACTCCACTGTATTTATTCCAATTCATTTTTGCACATCACTTTAAATTTTACTTGAAATCAGAGCTGTATTACAATGTAGGCAGTTGAGGTAATTTACATTCTTATTTCAAAGGTGATTTTAAAATTACTTTATTTTCAAACGTAAATAACACTTTCTATAAACGAAATGTGGAGACAGTTTCAAGGCGCGTCACTCCTTGGCGGTGGTCGGACCAAGAATGCCCGCCACTCCGCCCGAGTCGTGCCGTCGAGACTCTGTCAGCACGCTCCACCAGGCGGCGCACTCCCACTTCCGTTTTCTTCGTCATGAGTCCGTGCTAATGACCACATGATTCCATGCTATTGACGATGTACTTAGATCCATTACAAATATATGTGACATTCCTACAAATACAATACAGTACAAATCGGATGTGGAATGAGCTCCCAGCCACAGTGTTTCCTTTGGACTATGACATGGGATCGTTCAAGAGGTATATTGGAGGTTTCATTGGAGGCGGGCAACGCATTGGTAGCACCCCTGGTGATACTGATGTCTATAGGTGGCGGTGACCACTTTCCATCAGGTGGCCCGCATGCCTGTTTGTCTGCCGAATAACATAAAAAACAATAAAAAAATTTATCAGTACTCAGCGAAAGACCCAATGTTACTACGAGTGGGATTCGAATCACTCCTTCTTCATTAAATGCCATAATTATAATTTTTGGTCATCCGTCAGCGCCATCCTATATAAAACTAAGAGTAGTGTTACCATACAGGAGAAAGACACACAGGCGAACCACCACACTGACGAACGCCATACAGGCGGACCGCCACGCAACCGGGCCGCCACGCAACTGGACCTGCACACAAGCGAAATATTACACAGACTAGGTGCCACACAGGCTGGATGTCACTTTGGTCAGTGCCATTCTAATCGTCAAACTATGAGTCTATTCGTTATATATCCTGTATCACGTCTGCCATAGCAAGATACGGATAAGATGTCACACAAGGGTAAATGTCACACAGACTTTATGCCACACAGGCGAAATGCCACACAGGCGGGTTGCCACACTTTTTACTTTAAACACTGTATTGTAATAGCCATCGTGAGCCATTACTAATACGCTTGTGGATGTAGGTGCTACCAATAACCATCGTCTTTAATAAATCAGGGTTGACAAGTAAGTCGTAGTCTTTTGCCCATTTAGAAATATTGGCCAGCACTGAGTTGAAATACCTGACGTCATTTTTAGTATCATCGACACCGTAATGGTGGTAGAGCATTAAATCATCGGGGTAGAGATGGAAAGATGAGAAGTAATAGTATTTATGAAGACAGAAAAATAAGAAGGGAAAGGACGCCACCCTGGGGTACACCCGCAGCGAGATCACACCAGTTTGAGTTAGCCTCATTCTAGCAGACCCGCTGCGTGCGACCCCCAAGATAGGACTAATGAGGACATATTGAGGGAGCGAAGGACAGCAAGGAGTAAATCGAAATCCACTGAGTTGAAGGCGCTGCTGAAGTCCAGTAGGGCGAGGATAGTGAGATTCTTATTTTCAACTGCCCAGCGGATGTCCTCAGTGACTTTAAGAAGGGATGTAACAGTGCTGTGCCCTGAGCGGAAGCCAGACTGATAGAGAGATAATAAATTATTGGATAGGACATGATGTGTAAACTGTGCGTGGACGATATGTTCAAGGACTTTAGAAAGAAAAGGTAACACTGATATAGGACGAAAATGGACGGAATAACTGGGGTTGGACGTCTTAGGAAGAGGAATGACGTAAGCGGATTTCCACGCAGAAGGAAAGGAACTCTTATCCAGGAAGCTCAGGAAGGAGAAGGACTATTATACGGAGAAAATATGTTATCATATCCGATAGCAGTAGATTGGATAGACATAATGTAATTCTTAACATCCTCTTCAGACACCGCTGTAAAGCAGAAGGAATTGCACGCTGGTAAAGGTTGGGAGGCTATGGAGGATATGGTTTGGCTTTTAAGAACACCGTCAAGGACTACAGAAGGGAGAAAAAATTTGTTGTTAAGGGAATTTAAACCCACTGACTCATCATGAGGGAAACAGGACTTTCCGGTACCAAGTGAAAGTAGGCAGAGATTGAAGTGGACAACGGATATATATTAGCAACTACTTCGCTGCTACTATATTGTGACGCATAATGAAACTAATCTTACCGGCTATAGAACACTATTACATCAAAAATTTATTGAACTGTACCCTGAGCTACATTTCATTACAGAGCAAAGACTTGCAGATCAGATACATACATCGTAACAATAGAATAACTGTAGCAGACAGAGCGGTAAATAATATACAAAATGAAATTAATGACTCACTTCTATTAGACACTTTTAATAAAATCGTAACTCACATTGATAGGATTGATATAACGTGCAGAGAACTGATCCGAAAACTGCAAAGAATAAGTAAAGAAAACTCATTAGGGAATAGATAAATTAAACTCGCTAATAAATGATAAACTAAAAAATATTCCTGAACCCAGCCTAACACAAATCCATGATCATATATGCGGCAGATGTAACAGCAACAAAATTACTCCTTAAAAAATAATAAAGATACTCCAGAACAAACACACAGTAGATCAAAAAGTAATAAATCTGGTTGGGAAAGGCGTATCGAAAATCAAATTAAAATATTGAGAAAAAAGATTGGGAAACTAACACAACACCCTTGGAAAAGTGTCGCAAAAGAAAGGACTAAAGTTAAACCCGTCAAACAAAAGCATAACTGAAATCGAACAAGAAATAGATAAGAAAAAACAAGCAAAAGCAAAACGTCTAAGAAGATTAATAAAGTCAATCAGAGTAAAAAGAACAAGGCTACTTTTCAATGTAACGAAAAATACTTTTACAGAGCTTTACACAGTCAGGAAACCATTGTTACAGATTCACTTACCATAGCTGAAGTCAAAGAATTCTGGGCAAATATTGGGTCAAACCCGGTATGTCACAATCGCCGAGCAAACTGGATTTAAGCTGAAAAAAATACGAGTAATCGATAACGATCAAATAAGTGAAACCACAATTACAATAGAAGAGTTTACAGCAGCTGTTAAAAAGACACATAACTGGAATACCCCTGGCCCAGATAAAATACACAACTTTTGGATTAAAAAACTAACAGTTGTACGTGCCTGAAGCCCAAAACCCAAGATACCACAAATCCACCTTACTACCGTCCAATTAACTGCCTTTCTACAACGTACAAAATTCTTATATCCATAATAAAAAAATAAAATATACATATACCTATCACGAAATAAAATAATCGCAGAAGAACAAAGAACAAAAAGGTTTCTTAAAAGGGGGTAGAGGATGCCAAGAACAGTTAATATAATTCCGAAATTCATACACAGTGTAGGCAAAAGCACAGTAACATGCAATACGCATATATAGATTATCAAAAAGTATTTGATAGGGTGCCGCATTCGTGGCTAATTGATATCCTAAAAATATATAAACTAGATAATAATATAGTCCAACTTCTAGAGTACGTAATGAAAAATAGGTCCACCAAACTTAGCATTAAAACAAAATCTGATATTATACAATAAACCAATCCCATACTCCGAGGAGTATTCCAAGGAGACTCATTGAGCCCCTTTGATTTTGTATGGCCCTTAATCACCTATCACATATATTTTGAATAACAGTAAACACGGATACAAAATTGATATCGCTATCAATCTTAATTACCCACTTGCTTTACATGGATGATATAAAATTATTTGCATCTTCCCGCCAACAACTTAACGAACTACTCAAAATAACTGAGCAATTTACTAGTGATATTAATATGGAGTTTGGGATCGCTAAATGTAAAGTAAATAGTATTAAAAAAAGGTAAAAACGAGACTGAAGAACCAAATGCTACACAAATACACAATAGTATTATTGACGCATTAAATTTTAACGAGACCTACAAATACCTAGGTTTCAAACAAAGCCATCGAATAAATCACACAACTATTAAAACAGAACTGCAAACAAAATACAAACAGAGACTTAATAAAATTCTAAAAACACATCTCTCAGCCCGAAATAAAATAAAAGCCATCAAAACCTATGCTACCATACTCCTTTGCTATAATAAAATGGTCAGACACTGAACTTGACGCGCTCAATAGACTAACTAGAACAACATATTGTTACAAATATAATATTCATCATATTCAGCAGTAGAAAGACTCACTGTTAAACGACAAGCAGGGGGAAGAGGAATCGTAGACATAAAAAATCTGATCGCAAAAAATAAACAAATATACAATCTTCGAGCATACTTTAAAAGCAGATGTCACGTTGGCGTTCTACATAATGCAATAAATACAATAAAAGCCAATGGCACGCTGCTGAATGTACAGGACACTAATTTTAATCCCTAAGACCAAATAGCAAGCGAAACCAATAAAATAGAAACCTGGAAAGAAAAAGCCCTCCATGGAAAATATCCAACCCAAGTCGCACAGGACCACGTTGATATGATCGCCTCAAATATGTGGCTGAAAAAGGGTAATATATTTGCCGAAACCGAGGGATTCGTGTTGGCTATTCAAGATAAAATAATAAAAACACGAAATTATCAAAAATATATAATAAAAGACCCTTCTATTACAACTGACAAATGCCGATTATGTAATAGACAACAAGAAACTATAAAACACATCACTGGTGGCTGTTCTTTTCTGGCTATAAACAATACACCGACCGACACAATAATGTTGCTATACAAGACCATGCATTACTTACAAAAAAATATAATCTAATAGAAAAAATAGAGCCGTATTACAAATATAAACCTTCAAATGTCCTCACTAACAATAAAGCCAAACTATACTGGGACATAGACATAATAACAGATAGAACAACAAATAACAACAGACCCGATATCATCCTTACCATCCATAACACCAAAACCACTTACCTGATCGATGTACCCGAACCAAATACCGAAAACTTCAAACAAAAACATACTGACAAAATTCAGAAATATATCACGTTAGCAGAAGAAATTCAACAAATGTGGCACCAAAAGAAAGTTAGGATTATACCCATAATTATTTCGTCCACTGGAGTCATACCTAAAACACTTCATGGATGCATTGCCGAACATGAACTCCCAAAAACAACGTGCATCCGCTTGCAAAAATCAATCATACTAGATATGTGTTCAATAGTCCCTCGATTCCTCACAAATTCCGATAATCAATTCCTACCCGAAAGTAGATTGCAACACTACCTCCCCCCTTGCCAGTACGGTCGTTATGTACGAGTTTTTATCCAGGGAGAGGATAATGATAGGATGGAAGTGACGGTCTTAGAAAAGATTCTGAAACTAAAATAGCATATACGGGTGTGTTGCTAAATGTCGCCAGAAGATCAGAGTGATGCGCTGGAACACTTTGCGCATTGATGACACGACATTAAAATGTTTTGCGCACTTAGAGAATACTGATTTAAGCTGATCATGAACTAATATAAAGGTGGAATCACTGTCGCTGTCTGAACTCAAAAAGTTGACACTAGTAGACGAGCACGAGAAAAATCTGTCATCTAATAACTGCGTATCCATAACAATATATTATTATAATAAATATGAATATATAATAATAATATGATACTTATGTCAATAACAATCTTAACTTATTAAATTAATTACTAACGAAATTTCAGCTGAAACTGCCCTAAAAAACAATAATACTTGCCGTGGTAGATACAAGTTAACAAAAATAAAATATTAACGACACGGAACAGCTCATGATACAGTTAGTCTCGTAGTTATAAGCGATTGAAATAAAATAAATACAAAATAAAAACACGTTGATTCCAATAAAATAACGAAGTTACAACAACAAATTCATGAGAGCTAGCCACAACTAACAAGAGTTTTACAAAATTAGGTCGATAAATAAATAAATATGCTTGGATAAATTCACTCAGCGCCATCTAGCCTAAAAGTAAGCAAAGCTTGTATTATGGGTTAGATAACTGATAAACTACTGACGGTATTTTGTAACAACAAAAAGTTTGACCGGCTACCACTGTGCTTAGCGAGGGAATAGTCGTTTTCACGTCAAAATTAATTTTAGATGCGTATTGCACATTATTATACGATTTGTGGCTTTTGTATGGTATGTGTAGGATACGCCAGGTACCTGGATGAACTTGCTTAACTTAAATCAGAATCAGAATCAGAAAATTTTATTGTTAAGACTGTGCTAAAAAATAAATGTTTACATGTTTACATCAGTTACCCTTTCGGGTGTACAATAATTATAAAAAATTACAAAAATAACAATTATTCAATTCTAAAAGCTAAAACCGAGAAACATATAATTTAGAAATGAAAACAACAACAAGCTAAACTAAGTTAATATTTAACATAGATACTATTATCATTATAATATTCCTGTAAATTGTAGAAAACTTTATTTGACAACATATTTTTTAAATTATGTTTAAATTTATTAGTTTTAAGGACTTTTATTTCTTGGGGTAAGTTGTTATATATTTTAATACCTGTTGCGTATGTACTCTTTGAATATATTCTTGTATTTATTTGGGGAACTTGTAAATCGTTTTCATATTTGGATCTAGTGTTTGATCTTAATGTAGCTTTTTTATTAAAGTATGATTCGTTAGTTTTTATGAAGTTACAAATTTCAAGAATGTATAAGCTTGATAAAGTTAATATATTTTTTTCCTTAAATATTCCTCGAAGAGAATATGCTAATATGTTCCTTCCAATTTAAGTTAGTATCAATCGTTAAACCCAAGAATTTCATGTCATTTACTATTTCAATTTTTTTATTTGAGTTTATCAAGTTAATGTTTCGGCCTGATTTTCCGTAATTTTTGAATTCTAATAGTTTTGTTTTCTCTAAATTTACTTTTAAATTAATTGTCTCTAGCCAACATATGACTTTACTGAATGTATTTTGTAATTCACTGGCGATGTCGTTATTATCACTATCAGGTATTAGAATTGTCGCGTCATCAGCAAACATTACACAAAGATGATTTGTAATCGACGGCAGCTCATTTACATAAATCAAAAATAGTAATGGCCCCAGTATACTGCCCTGAGGTACCTACTCCTAGAATAGTGTCTTTAAATGTAGATTGTATCTGTTCTATTGACTTTGTATCTTTATTGTATATATCTATTGAAGTTGCCTGTTGTCTGTTTTTTAGATAAGATTCAAATAATTTGAGAGCGTTTCCCCGTTACTCCTATACTTTCTAATTGTATTAGTAATATGTCATGAACGACACAATCAAAGGCCTTTGTTAAGTCTAAGAATAAGCCCATACATCGCTTTCTATTGTCTACTGCCGTCCATACTTGTTTTAAAGCTTTAAATATCGCTAAGGTAGTATTTTTGTTTTTTTGAAATCCGAATTGGTCCGAACTCAAGATATTATATTTGGTTGTGAATGAAATTAGCTTATTATAAATTACTTTTTCAAAAATTTTAGAAAAGCATGACAAGAGTGCTATCGGTCTATAATTACTTATATCTGTTGTAGGACCTCTTTTGTGCAGCGGCCTTATGATTGCTTTCTTAAGGCTATCTGGGAAGCAGCCACTTTCCAATGAAGTATTAATAATGTGAGTTAAAGGTTCGGCTATGTGGTCGATGCATAATTTAATTAACTTTATGGGTATATTGTCATATCCTGTACTCTTCTTATTTTTTAATTGTTTTATTATTAACTTAACTTCTTTGTAGTAACCGGGGTTATGTACATACTATGGCAATTTGGACTCGTTTTTGGTTCGTATTCTCTAACATTACAGTTATTAGCGTTACAGAGGTTAATAAAGAAATCGTTAAATGTTTTTGTTATAAACAAAGGATCGGTGCTAGATTGATCACCTGTAATGATTTTTTCGACAGTCGTTTTAAGATAATTTACCGCAGTAGTAGGTATTTTGTTTTATTAAAGACCATGTGGCTTTCCCTTTATTAGTACTTCTATTTATGTATTTAATATTATATGTCTTTTTTGACTGGCGAATTGCTTTTTTTAATATTTTGCAGTATTTCTTGTATTTAATTACCTCGTCTTGATTTCTATATTTTTGTATTTTTATATGCATTGCTCGTTTGGTTTTACTAGCTATATCTATGCCTTTAGATTTCCATTTAGCTTGCTTTTTGTAGGTTACTCTTATTTTTTGAATCGGAAAACATAAATCAAATACCAAGCTGAACTTTTCAATAAACATCTCGTAAGCAATGTTGGCATCAGTTTCTTTATAAATTTCGGAGAAATTTATTTGATTTATGTATTTTAGGAATATTTCTACATTACTGTCTATATTTCGTCTACAGACATACCAGTAACGTTCTTTGAAGCCTTGGGTGCATTTTACTTTTAGTTGTTGTGCTGTGTGATCTGATAAGCCTATATCTAATACGTGCGCTTTATAGTTTTTTATATTTGTTAATATATTGTCAATGCAAGTTTTAGAATGAGGACCTATTCTGGTGGGTTCATGAATGACGGTCTAAAGATTAAATAAATTAACTGTTTGTAAAAAAGATTCACTTTTATAGCTCTTTTCTATAGTGTTAATATTAAAATCCCCTGCAGCGATTATTTTCTTTTTATTACTTCTATTGCGTAAGGTTAGTTTTTGAAATAACTTTTCTAAACATTTGAGGAATATATCTAAGTTGCCGTTTGGTGTCCTGTAGGTGCTGATTATTACATAGTTCAGTTCGGGTATAGCAACACCGCAGCATTCGAAATGTTTTTCAATAGATATATCTGATATCCATTGAAGCTTAGTGCAATTTATAGAATTTTTAACGAATATACTGACCCCCCCTCTAGATTTTCCTTTTCTGGAGAAGTGCGCAGCGTTTTTAAATCCATCTAACTGAAGCACATTGGCATCGGTGTCTTTAAGAAAAGTTTCGCTAAAACAAAATACATCTAAGTTTTGTTCGTGTGCTAGAAGTTCTACCTGCTCTACCTTTGATTTTATTCTTTGTATATTGAGATGTAGTATATTTAGTGTGTCATAACTATCATTATTAGAGAAAAAACTGCTTTTCTGAAATGACAGTTTTAGAAGTTACCTGATTTTCATGAGAATGTTCTGACATATTATTTTTGAAATAGAACGGGATCGTTCCTGGTTTTGGGGCTGTTTCAGTTGTGGTTGTGTTTATGTTATTATTTTGTACGATGGATTTTGACTGTGTGCGCACATCTTTATTTATTGAAGCATTTTGGTTCATTTTAGCAAAATAGTAGGGGATAGTGCCTGTTTTCTTTGTTGGGTGTGTGTCTTTTGTATGTGCCATATTTTTATGAAGGAAACATGAATTGTAGTCACTGATAATTATTGCATTATTTATCAATTTAGATATGTATTTAGTTAATTGGCCACATTTATATTGCTTATGATAATTTTTGTGAATCTGTATGTATTGAACATTTTGAGAAACATTTGAAATTGATTTTAGCATTTGGTTGAGTTTACCCTCATTTAAGTAAGGATTATATAAAATCTCTAGCAACAGGATGTTCGGTTTAGTATGTTTTTTTAACAATGTAGATACATCTTCTTGAATTTTAGTGGGATTATAATCATTTGACCCTACAGATAAAATAATCCAATCATTTTCTCTGAAATTCATGGTCTCCATATTAGAAGACTGGATTATGTAGTCGCTCGGAGCATTTTTGTATGTACTGCTTGTTATATCATAGTCTTTCGTGTTTCTTCCTGATCTAGCATGGATTAATGACGATGCTATTCCTGTAACTTGTTGGTCTCCTACTATGTAAATTCTAGGTTTCGTTTTTGGTTTTTGTGTAGAAATTGCTTTGTTCCTGCTGTTTGTTTTCGTTGAGCCTTCATGCATCTTTTCTTCATTTTTCTTCTGTGGGTTGGATTTACTTGATTGAGCTTCATTTTTAGGAGGAAATTCTTTGTTTCCACTATATGTCTTACGGCTCGTTTCTAGTTGTTGTATCTTATTTTGTTGTATATTTATTAATTCTTTAAGCTCATTGATTTCTTGTAGTAGGTTATTATTTTCTTCTTTCTCTTTAATTAGTTGTGTGGTCAGTTTGGCGACTTCTTGTTGAAGGCAAGTTCCGGTAATATCTAACTTGGACGTGTCTAGAGAATTTACGTTTGTGGAGCATTCGAAAGAGTCATCAACTCTAAGACTTGATAAACTTTCTGTTGATACACGTCTGTAAGTTTTTGTTTTTCTGATTGTTACATTGCTATTATCAAGAGTGCCTATGTTGTTCTTGTTTGAAGTTGCAAATTTATTTGATGCCTCTCCTTTGGATAGCTGAGTAGGTTTGCTTTTCTTGTACAAACATTTTCGACAAGTCCAGTTTTGTTTATTTTCAGGAGTCATTAACAAAAATCTTTTTATTGACACAATGCCACAATCAAGATCATAAATTGTATTACACGAAGAGCATTTCATAAATTCTCTTGTATGTATAAGTTGGCGGCATTTGCCACATTTGTAGTTTGTTTTCTTCGACATTTTCGTTGATTGACAGATGAACAATAAAAATTGTAAATCAGATATGCACTCGGTTGGTTTCTTTTGTAACACTTGTTCACAAGTTAACCGTTCAAATAGTACCTAACGTACACTTTAAATTTCTTGGTAGGTCCTTGTATGGCAATGTACGTCATTACAATCTAACAGGAAAACATGGATATGTTATATAAAAATAAAATCAAATAAAAATAAAAAAATCCAAAAAGTTTTTGGGAGGCGAGTCTCGAACCGTCGACCCATTGGGTAAAATTCACGTCTTTGAAACGCTAGGGCACTGCGCTCTTACTATGAAAAGCGAATTTTAGAGTCTATTGCTTGATGGAAAAGAAACTGAATAGAAAATCAATACTGAAGAATTTGAATTCGGCGTCCTTTTTCAACCGTAACGATTTTTTCACAATTTTCACAGATTATATTTAGTTTTACAGTTCCAGTTTTTCTTTCTGTTTTAATATGTCTCACATAGATAGAGCACTATGTTTCACATAGGTAATTAAAAGTTTTTGGCGGGGAATATATGTAGTTTGTTTTGCACTGTTTGTGTCGAAAACTAGGACTTATGTTAGTAAAAATCACTTTCAATCACTTTTCACTGAATGTATAGATTTCCTTGTATAATTTAATAGTATTTCGGAAGCAGAATAGGGCTGAATTTATGATTTAATTCAAATCGAAAACATCGAATCGTAACGGTAGTCCAGGCTTATTATTTTCGAGTGTCTATTCACTAATTTTGAAGTTGACACGTTTAGATAACATTATACACTTCTTAATTATAATATTGAAATTATATTACTTGACTTTACATCAGTTATAAGTACAATTTACTATTTTTAATTAATTTAATTACGTGAGCTACTTATTTGCGTGGCGCAAGCGCCATCTATATCTTTGCTTTCGAGATTTTTAGATTTTTAGAGATTTCTAGTGTTTTGACGTTTGAAATGAGATAGAAAATCCTAATTCAATACGTGTACTATACTATTCGGTAGGTAGGGTAGATGTAGGGTAGATGTAGGGTAGGGTAGGAGTAGGACACCACGCTAACGAAGTCACGGCTATGGTAATATGTGTGTGTACTTAACAAACTACGCTATTTTTTAGTAGCGATTTTGCAGAAAGTATCTTACTTTTTTAGCCTTTTTAGGATTCCTTAGTAAACCAACACAACCACAGCACTATTTCGCCATCGCACCACCCGCTGTGGGTTGAGTACTCATCCCCATTACGTAAACCCTCTAGTGGTATCCACGCGAAGATTCGAAAGAACGTTTCTATGTGGAAAGAGCGTACGATTCGTATATGGAAAGAGCTCCCAGCCACAGTGTTTCCTTTGGACTATGACATGGGATCGTTTAAGTGGTATATTAGAGGTCTCCTTAGAGGCGGGCAACGTATTAGTAGCGCCCCTAGTGTTGCTGATGTCCAAGTTGGAAAACGAAATCCTTTAAAAGTACCCTTATTTGGGTACTGCCCCTACACGTAAAGTAATGATTTTTTGTTCGCGCATACTGCATTGTGTAGGGTATCGTTGAATGTGTCTTTTGAAATCATTTAGGATAACTGAAGAAGTTTTTGGATAAAGTTTTCCGTTTTCGATATATGTATTTATTTAGCTTTAAAGTGGATTTTTTTTGTTAGAAACACTCTAAATAAAATAAACCGTAATATTTCGATATAATTTTTTTAATAGCCATGGGTGTCCCACTGCATGGCAAAGGCCTCTTTCTCATTCTTTCACTCAGACCTATTTGTTGCCAGGTATCTCCACTCTTTCACATGCGCCTCTAATTCGTCGTATCACCTTTTTCGAGGGCGACCACGATGTCTTTTCTGGGTATAGATATACTAATCCAGTGCTCCATGGGGTGAAGATTTAGGGAGCCGTTGCTTTGGCAGTGGAGTGGAGAGGCATTTGCCTTTTAGCTGCCAGAGCAACGTGTTATTGAAGTGGGCAACGCGTCGGCGATACCCCTGGCGTTGCTAATGTCTATAGGCAGCGGTGACCACTTTCCATCAGGTGGCCCATTTTTTGCCTTTGTTGGCATGCCTGTTTTCCTACCGTAGGTACTATGACATTTTCTCACATTCGATTTTGACTAGGTACATGTGCACTATCAATATCAGCTGTTATCGCCAATATTTCTTATCATATCACTTCTTTTAAATATATAACTGATTGATTATTATGTACGTCGCAAAATTACCTGATAAGGTCGGAAATTTATCTAAATAAGCTTGTTGCCTAAGGAAATGAAGTGCGTTCCATTGTCATTAGCGATAATTGCAATAACCCCTAGGTCATCAATAATCAAAACGCTGCTCGCATATTTTGTACACGGAGGAAGTACCTGGTCTGCCTCGAATGCCTGCCACTCACCATCATGCGGCTTGTCAAGTGATGTGATAAAAATAGGCTTTATCCAGCGACATACATCATTTTCATTTACATATAATCTTCTTTTTCTTGGGGACCCGTCCACTAGTGCTGTTTGACAATCATTATGGCCACTTATACTTTCGACAGAGCAGCTCTGACTGCGTCAGAGTTAAGCCAATATACGTTTCTTCTTCCCACACTGGAGCGTCGGTGGACCCGGCACTTGTAATCGAGAGGTACGAAAACGATCCCCAGTGCTGCCATGTACCAATGACTTGTTCTGAGTAGTTAGCCGATGCTCTTACAACCTGCACATTCAGGCGACGAATGTGTAACCATGATCCAGTTCGGGCAGGTTCCCTTATTAACAAGGTCATAGAGCTCAGATTGCAGTCGCTCCACTGTGATTACCTAATCTGCTAAATCTTGGAGGACAAGGGGGATCCCGGGCCCTCGTACGCGAGAGGCAAGATGACTTCTTCCCATAATTGTCTTGCGTTGGATTTTTCCCTGGATAATTAGCTGTAATAGCTTGTACTTCGGACTTGTCGTTATGTGGCCGAGATATGCGAGTTCCCTTTTCGTAGTCGCAAAAAGAAGTTTCCGCAATTTACCCATTCTGCTCAGCACAGCCTCATTTCGTACCTGATCTCCCCAAGCAATATCTAACATTTTCTTGTAAACGCACGTCCCGAAATTCCTCTACTACTTATGGACACATACATGATATGTTAAGACACACCTAAATAAACTTATCATAAATTATAGAAATTGGCTGCGTGGTGTAAGGCAAAGGGCTGCAATGGAATATAGCACGAGTAGCCGAGAAATGGGAAACAGAGTATACAAAGTTAATATAACTATTTCCCATCCACCATACGTGGAAATTACGACAAAACCCTTCGAGGATTAAATCCAGAAGACTATTACGGGCTTTTTAAAAAGATGTGATGTGATCAATAGATATGTTAATTTGCTTAATGAGTTCATTTGGGTTTCATCTGCATAACTTGCGTTATCACTGTATAGATGGTGGGCGCATGAAGAATAATTCATCATCATCATCATCATCACAGCCCGTAACAGTCCACTGCAGGACTTAGGGCCTCTCCCACGAAGGAGGAGGTTATTGCCATAATCTCCACGTTTGACAGCCGGGTTGGAGATCGCAGTGTTTAAATATAATAATGGAAAATGCTGCTGCCCATTTTCCAGACTACGGAGACTCTTGATCTTTAGCCTTGAAAACATTAGTCGCCTTGTACGACACCCACGAGTGTAAGGGGTTGGTGCTATTCTACTCTGCCGGACACCACACGGCTAAGAATAATTACCAAGCCGAAAATTATCTTCGCCAATCTCATTAATTGCACACGCGTATCATACAAATGCACGCATATCAAAATCATGCAACTATATAAAAAGCGATCAGCGATCACTCCACAAAGATTGTTCGCCTCACGATGATAACATACGTTCTTATAGGAGTGACTTTAGTTCTTTACTACGTTTATAGAAAACTTAGAAATGGCTACAAATACTGGGAGAGAAAAGGCGTCAACGGTCCCAAGCCACATTGGCTATTTGGAAACATGGGCATCATAGTTACAAAAGAATACGGCATGCGAAATATGGTCAGCGATTGCTACAAAAAGTACACAGATAAGTTTGTAGGATTCTACTTAGGAATGCAGCCAATACTCCAGATCAATGATCCAAACTTATGCAAGAATATATTAGTGCAGGATTTCAACAGCTTCGTTAACCACGGGTTTGTATTCAGCGACGGACCTCTGTCCAAGAACTTATTTGAGGAAGTTGATGACAACTGGAGGATATTGAGACGAGGCTTTACACCCATGTTCTCAAGTGGAAAATTAAAGAAGATGTTGCCAATATTTACCGACTGTGTCAAAGCTTATTTGAATCACATTGACGAAGTGATTTTACAAGACGATGAAGTAGAAATGAAACACCTCAACAGTTGCTATACCTTCAAATCAGTGATAGCGACCGCCTTTGGTCTCGACGTAGATCTAATCGGTGATGACACTAAAGTGCTTAAATCGATGGCTGCAAAATTTATTTCACCGGATTTAAGAGAATTAGCCGTTTTGATCGACAGTTATGTTCCAGGACTAGCGAAGATGTTTATAAGGCTCACTAGTAACGCAACCACGGATTTCTTTATGAAATTCACAAAAGACATTGTGAGTTACCGGGAAGGGAAACCAAAAACAAGAAACGACTTCATGGATATAATGATTACAATGAAAGAAGAAGGTATACTAAAGAGAAAAATGCAAGATGGTGTCGCTGAATTGGTAGTGACTGATGAGCTTATAGCTGCTCAGTGCGCTGGAATGACCGTGGTTGCACTTGAAACAACTTCTGGCTCATTGACTTTTATGATTTACGAAATAGCTAGAAACTCTGACATTCAAGAACGCTGCTATAATGAGATAAAACAGGTAATGGACAAACACAACGGAACATTACCTTATGAATCTATAAATGAATTGGAATACCTTTCGATGGTATTTAAGGAAACTGTAAGAAAATATCCAAATGGTAGTGAGCTGATGCGAGAGTGTAGTAAGGAGTATACTTTGCCAGATACTAATATAACCATAGACCAGGGCGTAAAGGTATTGATTCCTGTCTATGCATATCATCATGATCCAAAATATTTCCCTGATCCAGATAAGTTTGATCCTGAAAGATTTTCACCAGAAAATATTGATAAAATTCAGAACTACACATACATGCCGTTTGGAGAAGGTCCACGAGGCTGCATAGGTAAGAATTATTGACTTTACTATTAACTAGCTTTTGCCCCTGACTTAGTCCGCGTAAAATTCCGTTATAACGTTGCAGACCTTGAATTTCTCACGCGGGAAACACAGTGAATTTCGGGATTAATTATAGCCTATGTGCTACTGGAGGCTAAAATCTAAATTTCTACCAAATTTCATCAAAATTCGTTAAGTAGTTTTTGTGTAAATTATGAAATAGCCGAACAAACTTACAAACTTTCGCTTTTATAATATTAGTAAAATAGGATAGCATTATAATCACCCGAAATTAATTGACAGAAATGTTATCGCTGTGTGATTTTATTGTCTGAACACTAGTAACCTCTTACAGCTCTAATGAAGTCGTCTTTTAATGAATTTTTATACTCTTTATGTATGGGACATAGTTTGTAATAATTTTCATGACTAACATATTTTTCCACAGGAAATCGGTTTGCTGCTGTGCAGATGATGTTGGTAGTCTCGCATTTACTTTACCGGTTTCAACTTAAGCATAACGAGCGGACCCCTAAAAAAATCACGTTTGATCCAGAATCGCTATCACTGAAGAGCAAAGGTGAAATGTGGTTGACTATCAAGCGACGTTAACCAACGTCACGCATAGTTTTAAACGAAATTGCGTGTATAGTGTAATATCGCCTATCTACATTAAACAAGTTGAAATTTATTCATTTTATACGTTAATGATTTATGACATAAAATAAAATAAATAAATAATAACATTATAATTATTACTCAATGACATTTTGTTTCTACTTTTATTAGCTGGAGAGAACTACTATTATATTGATATTTTAAATATGTTTTTATTTATTTTGTAATTTAATTAAGTTAAATAATTTTAATATTATAATAATTTTATGACGTATAATGAAAAGTTACCAACAACAAAATATATACGTATATCAACACATAGTCAATCCTGAAACCCAAACTCTAATTTACCCGCTACTACACCGTAAGACTGTAGAACCTATTTGAGACGTTTTGAACTAACTATGGACATTTGTGAACGTTTTTGGAACTCTCCGTTATGAAGTCAATAAATAACCCAAATGCTTTTAAATAGTTCAATTCTTGCCCTGATCGGTCGCTTTGTAGTATTTTCGTTTTTATCATAATATAATTACGACGTATATCCATCAGTGGCGGATGCCCATTGCTGGGTCTGTGAAGCCGACGGATGGTGATGGAGGAATGAACAGGCGAGGTGGTCATACATGTGTGTCCTTGGATAGATGTTGCAACTATTATTGAAAAGAAAAAACTCGACGGCATTTTTGTGGCTTCTTATTACTAATAGTAATTATACTTTAATCAATTTTCATTTTGTCAAGTAGCTAATCGTCAATATTTACTCAAGATTACAAAAGCTATCAGATAACTTAATATTACTTAAGATCACTTAATTAAAAATCCAGTTCATGCATAATAATTATGATAACGCACTTAAATAATAACGCTGGTGACCTTCTTGTGTACCTAACACACCGGTGGGCTGAGGCTGTTGAGAGCAAGGGGGAGGCTCTGGCTGTCAGTCTTGATATAGCCAAGGCATTTGATCGGGTCTGGCACAGGGCACTGCTAACAAAACTCCCGAAGTACGGTATCCCCGAGGGACTCTGCAATTGGGTATCCAGCTTTCTGTCTGGGCGGAGTATCCAAGTCGTTGTCGACGGATGCTGCTCCGATACCAAGAGTATTAATGCTGGAGTACCCCAAGGTTCAGTGCTGTCTCCCACGCTGTTTCTTCTGCATATCAATGATATGCTGAATACTTCCAGTATTCATTGCTATGCAGATGACAGTACTGCAGACGCTCGTTATACTGGCCGTGCGAATATCCCTCGTTCCGTGGTGTCGGAAAGCCGAATAAGACTTGTGTCAGAGATTGAACACTCCTTGGAGCAAGTTGCTCACTGGGGCAGATTGAACCTGGTGGAATTCAACCCCTCTAAGACGCAGGTCTGCGCATTTTCCGCCAAAAAGGATCCTTTTGTCATGGTGCCACAGTTCCAAGGAACATCCCTCTCCATCTCAAAAAGTATCGGGATCCTTGGTGTCGACATATCAGACGACGTACGGTTCCGAAGTCACCTGGAGTGTAAGGCTAAACTAGCCTCGAAAAAACTTGGTGTGCTTAACCGGTCTAAGCGATACTTCACCCCAGAACAGCGTCTGTTGCTGTATAAGGCACAGGTGCGGCCACATATGGAGTATTGTTCCCATCTTTGGGCTGGGGAAACCGCCGACTGCTTAATCACTTAGATTCTATACAGAGGCGCGCCGTACGAATTGTCGACGATACCGTACTGACAGGCAAGTTGGAACCACTGGCTGATCGAAGGGACTTTGGCTCCCTGTGTGTGTTCTACCGGCTGTACAATGGGGAGTGTTCTGAGGAATTATTTGATCTGGTGCCCACAGCACAATTCCGCAATCGCACCACCCGCCGTGGGCTGGGTACTCATCCCCATTACGTGGACCCTCTAGTGGTGTCCACGCGAAGATTCGAAAGAACGTTTCTCGCTCGTACGATTCGGATGTGGAATGAGCTCCCAGCAACGGTGTTTCCTTTGGTCTATGACATGGAATCGTTCAAGAGGTATATTAGAGGTCTCCTTAGAGGCGGGCAACGTATTGGTAGCACCCCTGGTGATGCTGATGTCCATAGGCGGCGGTGACCACTTTCCATCAGGTGGCCCGCATGCCTGTTTGTCTGCCGGATAACATAAAAAAAAAAAAAAAAAAAAAAAAACTATCAAATGATATTTTGGACTAATTTGTCATACTTTAATGTTTTAACTATCGCGGTTATTATCACACATTTCAAGGGTAAGCACTTCTACAGTCGTCCCGTGACCATGATGCATGCAACTGCGTCGAAATATATAAAGGTACGCGGTAGGCAACCCGGAACATACCCTTAAAATATTGTCATACTTTATTTATACTCGTAAGTGTAAGGTCATTTACACCCAATAAAACCTGCATAGCAACAAGATGATATTCCCGTCTGTTGGATATTGCATACCAATGTTGCCGTTTTGCAACGCGTGGGCACTGGCGCCTGCGCATGTCGCTTAATATGCAGCTGCAATGCTTAACTGTATACATTGATTTGATTTCCTTAGACTGTGCAATACTCGTGTGTTATTCAATTTATTTTCTACGTTATAATCAGCAGTCTATAACAAACAATAAATGAAAACAGAATGAATGAGCATTATTGTGAATTCTAAACATGATAGTACGTTGACAGATGTACTGTAATTGAGAAATGTTATACGGCAAACAATCAGGCAAGCGGGCCACCTGATGGAAAGTGGTCGCCGCAACATTAGCAACATCATGGGAGTCACCAATGCGTTGCCCGCTTCTGATAAGACCTCTAATATACCTCTTGAACGATCCCATGTCATAGTCCAAAGGAAACACTGTAGCTGGGAACTCATTCCACATCCGAATCGAACGAGCGAGAACAGAGGGTCTACGTAGTGGGGATGAGTACTCAGCCCACGGCGCGTGGTGCGATGGCGGAATTGTGCTGTGGGTACCAGACCGAAAAGTTCCTCGGAACACTCCCTTATTGTACAGCCGATAGAACACACACAGGGAGCCAAAGTCCCTTAGGTTAGCCAGTGGTTCCAACATGTTTGTTTGTATGGGATCATCGGCAATTCATACGGCGTCGGCGCGTTATTATATGTAATTTTTTATGCAGTAAACACTCACTCGAACTGATATATTAAAAAAATTGTACCGAGATGCTCTCTCACTTCACACGTGCCTATAATGCTCTTCAAACTCAACTTTTCTTTCGTATTCATCATATTTCACGGATCACTACATTCAGTCTATTCGTTCCTAAACGCGACTTGATTGCTAGACTTGAGTCTACGTATGTAGAAATTACCAAACAACCGAATTACCAAATTGCTGCAGACCTAACATTTCAAACATAAACTAAACCCTTGATTTACTCCAACACGCTCAGGTGCTCTCCAACTAACACTAACACCTGTCTCTAGTCTCGAGTTGGTCGGTTAATTGTTTAAATAATTGGATGGCCGACAACTAGTTTAGACGGGATTTAGTTGGCCTTAGTTTTGGAGAGCGGCAGTAGAATAGAATAGAATATGTTTATTCCAAGATGCAATCCAAAATACATAGTATACAGAGAGAAACCAATTAAAAAAATGTACATTCAACATGGAATTGGGCCTATTATTGGTCTTGTAGGAAGCATCTCCCGTCCTGTTTTTTATTATTGGCACAACAACCTTGTTTTCATGCCATCCTCCGGCAGATAGCAATACCTTACACACAAGGTTAGCAACACCGATAGAACCCTATGCTAATGAATACCAGCATGTTTTTAATGCTCCATGATAATACCATCATACCCCGGTGACTTTCCCTGGACGTATTTCTTATAATTAAGGCTCATGAAATACATGAAAATCCAAGTAGCAACATATTTTCTTAGACTCCCGTCCTCGAGCTGGTGACGCCTTCTTGCATTAACTTGAGATGAAGCGGCACAACCGAAAAATAGTTCTTAAACATATTAGCGATGCCTGACTGTACACTGATACCATCAATACTAAGAGGGATGCAGGGTTTTAAGTAACCTTACTTACCACTAGACCAATAGGTCTGTTTCCAGAAGGTTCCGAAGTCTATTTACGCTACATGAGAAAGCATGGATTTTCTAGCTAGAACATCCATCCTCATACTCTCTGCATGATCAAGACACCATTTCAAGCTGGATTTAAAAATACGATTCTGTCATATTATTGTGTAAATGACCACTAGTTGGCTGACCATGAGCCATCTCTGACATAAGTTCTCGCCTCCTTATGAGCTGCACGAACATATCTACTCCAGCTCGCCACACCCTTTCTCTTGTTACTTCCTTTTACACGATAGCTTTTTTCAGCCGCTTCCATCAACGTACCAATTCTGTTGACATACGTTTTGTCTATCATAGTACGATGACTAACATCGTTACATAATCTCACATGTGACAAAAATTTCTAAGCTCTATAGGAAAATCGAACTCTCTTAGCCATTTATTACAGAATTTGTGATAGTTTTCAATCTGTTGAACGTACCTGTTACCCTACACTACCATGTTTGGTATTTTTGTACATTCTATATTCTGAGTGACAACAATGTACTTAGAAGTACATTGTTGTCACAGTATTTCTATAGGTAAATGGTTTGACCATTAGGAGCCATAGTGGACTTTACATTCGTTACAGATTGCATACCAGCTCAAGTAACAAGGCAATGATCCAGCTCGCGAGTACACCGGTGTGCATCACTTGTCTAATAATATTCACTATGTTTTTTTTTTATCTATTTGTTACATTTAAATATCCTATCTGTACAAATTGTACCCTATCCTTTAAATACGATGTAAACCATTTATGGGCTAATCCTCGTATTCCTACTTCGTATAGTTTAATGACACCTTTTTTTAGAAGATCTGGAAAACCTCCTTCTTCTTCTTTTTCTTGAACTTTCTTGGATTTATTTATCAGCAGACTAAGCCTTTGCCCACAACTAGTTGTGGTTTTTGTCGGAACTCTTTAATGTAGTGTTTCTTGTGTGAGCAATAAATAATTTATCTATCTATCTATCTATCTAAATGGTGTAGCTTATTCCTCTGCTAAATGTTTTATTAATATAGGTGGAAGTTCATCAAATCCATAGCTACGTTTATTTTAAGGGTTTTTATAGTTTCCATTATTTTATTCAAGTCTACAGGGCTGAGAAACATGGTGTTTACTGTTGGGTAGAAAATGGGCCTGCAGAGTGGGCCTTTGGCATCCCATAAATGTTCCACGTCAGGCCCTCCTGATCCCGATGTACACTTGTTTGACGACCTGATGGTTCAGTTGGTTAACATGCTGGTCGCCACGCAGAGGTCTCGGGTTCGATTCGATTTGAAATGATGAATTTTAATTTCTGCTACGGGTCTGGGTGTAATGTGTATAAGTATGTATTTAAAATAAAGAAAATAAGTAGTTTATTAGTTATCTAACACCCATAACGTGTGAAGTTATCCAAGCATATTTATTTATATTAATTGCCAATTTACCGATGAAACCAAAGTCGCTATAAATGCTGCCCAGAAAAGGCAAATGTTGCGAAAATAGCCACGTCTCCTGGAGCGATATAATATAAATATGATTACATACTCGTATTACTTTGACGATACCAGAATGAAAACACATTTTTGACATATTGTATAATGATGATCATAATGAAATTGGGAAAAAAAATCGAATTCATTTTTCGCACGATTCGATTTCTGCGCTGCTTGTCCTTGCAGTCTGTTTTTTAAATCTATAAACCGTCGAAATGATATGCCCTTCGTCCAAAACGAACTAGCTATAAATAATGCAAGCTTATTCCTTATATGCATTGTATTCTTTATGTTGTTTCATGTTAATTTTCTCTAATGACACTTTAGCGCTTTCAATGTATTCTATAATGTTCGTCTCAGAAGTCGCCTTGTCCACATTGTTTATAAATGAGATTTCTAAATGAGCCGCTTTAAGCTCCAATAAATATATTTCTCAGCGTACTGTAATCCACTTATTATCATCTTATTATATTACTACTAGCTTTTTCCCGCGATCTCGTCCGCATGGAAACCGTTTTAGGGTAGTTTATCATTTTTAATTACCTCCTTAATGCATGGAAGCTACGTAGAGCTGTGTTCCAGTTTCCAAAAAGTTTCATTCAAATCCGTTTAATAGTTCCGGAGATTAGCGTTTTTTGTTTCTGAATTTAGTCAAATGTAATAAGCGCATAAGCCTATCGGCGTAGGTACTGTAAAATATTTCGAATAGGTAGTTTTATTAAGGACTTGTATAATTATCGAAACAGATTGCAACTATCTTTCTACACCTACGTACCTATTATACGTATTGACCCCTAAATAATCGATTGTTAACCGGTGAGTGAGTACCTGCGCGATACGTGTTGCACCTGTAGGTAGCCAACAGATTGTTAAGCCCGGTCTGATAACAAAGAAGTGAATGCATCTTGTCGGAACATCTTGTTCCTAGTAAACTTTACACAGTTGAATATATCATTATAATAAATAAGTAAACAGGTTGCCCACTCCTGCTTTAATCTTTTGCCAGATAGGTACCTACCTACTGCGGTGACATAGGAAGTTGGTGCAACTTGATCCCTGTAATTATTGTCTAATTAATATTTTGGAGTAAAGCACATATCTATCGAAAGTTTATAGATTCATAGCTACTCACTTAATATATTTACGTAGGTAGTTGCTGGCGGTAACCCCACGAATTTGACTGTGGACGGATTCGCCTGCGTATTGAATTGTTGTGTTTGTTTTGCCTACCTATAAACACTTATTGAACACAAAACAAGCAATTATAACCTGCACAGCGTTCACTGTATCTAGTGAACAACGTTTACCCACACACTAGGTCCAGTTTACCGGCTCTCTTCGCTTGACAATTGGTGGAAGCGAAGTAGAAGACAAAAACATTGACCTCAGACAGCACAAACACACAGAGTACAAATAACAATATCGCATCGCACACGAGCACGGAGCAAGACACAAGGCACATTATTTCTTTGCGGTGGGTGCATGCGTTTTGAAAATTTGCTTTAGGTACAGGGTAGGTACTAACCTAACCTAACCTAACCTAACCTAACCTAACCTGTATCTTCTTTCCTCTTTATTCTAAGACCTTTAACCTAACTTAAACTTTATTTATTATATAACGTCTGCCTTTCCCCTGTTTATCTTTTCCGCATTGTATTTATCTTACTTTACTTTTTTCCATTTTTTTATGCTATTTGCGTTGTACCGTCGGTGCGTAGTTGGCATACCTAGGTGTCTGGCGTGGTACCTAGGTGTCGACCGATAAGTGATTTACTGATTACTGATACCTAATATTTGTGGGTATTACTAGTTGTTAGTAGAATATTTTGATAATAACCCCTCTTAATAGCTGGGGCTCGTAAATTGAATTTACCCCTCTTAAACTGCTTGCATAATTCTCTGCTCATAGATAGCTATTAGATAGGACCATAAGAGCTTAGTAATAATATAGAACATTTGTTAAGTAGATAAATACTTAACAGGCTATATTACTGTTTGTTGCTAGTTAGTTGGTATTAACTACTTGTCTGGAGCCTTCTCCACAACAGTGGAGGGCTTTGCTATAATTATATTATATTTTGTTAAGTAGTTAAATTAGGAGATAGAAAAAATTATAACAATAGGGTGTATAACAAGCCGTTGGCTTGCGTCGATTGGGGGTACTCCTGACCTGAACTTTTTGGAATCGTTGAATCTGTATACCGTTGATATAAGTAGTTATTACCATTCTTATTACAGAGTTAAGTAATTGTTTCTGCCTCAGTTAAGTAATGGGTTCCAGCGTCCTTTAGAGAGACTATTACAATTTGCTAACATTGTTACGCTGATTGCCTTTTCTTGGGTAAAATTAGCTTGAGAAAGACTTGGTCATCATTAGCTTAGCTCTTTATGGATTAACTAGCGACCCGCCTCGGCTTTGCATGGGTAGTACAAAGCCATTGCATGAGTAGTACAATTTTTTTTTATCTACACTCATAGACACTACACTCCAATTACATATTCGAAAACAGGCGTTTAAGGATACACATTTTTCACGCCAGTCTATAATTTTTTTTTAATTACTTTATGATACCGCGTTTCCCATACTATTTTCATTACAGCTGTAATGTAAATTAACTTTTAAATCATTATGCAACACTTTAATTTTTTTAATTTTTATCGGGCGTCGGGACACGGCGAAATGTAGGCTGAATACCTAAATGTCTTATACAAATTCAAAACTCAAACTTTCCTGTTTATATTTGTTATTTTGTATGTTTGGAATTATTTTCCTGCTAAACAGTATACCTATTTTTCTAATTGTTGTAATTTGTGTTTGGGAATATTTTTTCTTATTTGGAGCAAATAAATAGATAAATGTGGAAGTAGTGAGTGAATTTCCCGCCGCCGCCTCAACGCGTAGGTAGGACAGGACTGACTCCCAGCTTATTTCCAGCAAAGTTGAGAAAATTATGGGTACGAAATTTCAACATAAAAATATGAGTGTAGATAAAGAGGGTATTAAAACACTCTTGTCAAACTATTATCGTCCTCGGCTACGCGTCGCATGATTAACAGACACTCGTGTTTTAATACCCTATTTTATATGCGAGTTGCATAAACTACTATTGCACCTAAACCCTCTTCAGAAATCACTATTGGTGAAAACCACATGAAAATCTGTTGAGTAGTTTTGAGGTATGTATGTTTGTATGTATGTAAACTCTGTATTGCTTAATAAATACAGGAGTTACAAATATATTTTTACAAAGCAAAGGCGGTGAGGTGTGGTGTAGTGACTGTGATCTCGTGCAGTTGTTGTAAAAGATATATACCCTTGATTTACAGGTGGAAAAAAAATTCACAGATAACCAGACATGCCTGTTCTTTCTTGGATATATTAATAAATTCCACACGTACATACAGGAGGGGTAAGCCCCGAGAGAGACCCCATATACTAGTTATTTTCATGAGTAGCCAGTCGTAGGGCGCGACTTTGTACCGTCCAATTAAATAAATAAATGTTTATTACCAATTTTAAACAAAATAGAATATCTGTGACTCCTAAAGTAGGTTTAGAAACCCTGTATCTCAGTACTCAGCTGCTTCCCAGTTTTAGCTAATGGCAGTATGGATATTCAGAACCAATATTTCAAAAATCAATATAACTGTCACAACTGCTTACTCCAAAGAGTATAAACCCAATTTACCATGAAAGCGGGTGTCTTTATAAATAAATTGATACAATAAGTGACGGGAGAACGGTCTGAGGTGATCTCTTCAATATTTAGGTCAAGGGTCACAATGTTACAAGCGCCAAAGATATGATGATATGATGATAGATATGACGTGGAAGACATGACTTGGCTAATGTTAGCCACGCTTTGTTCCAGTTCAGTAACCAAATGTTTATAACTAAATTACAATGAATGAATACGGAACTATAATTTCCTATATATAATAACAGTTACGATTTCAACGCAAAAGAGTCGCCCTCTTGTGTTGCCTCCGCTTATCATTCTGATTATTGGTTATATCCGTGATGACGATATCTGACTAAAGATCTTCAATTTCGATGCATTTAAAAAACAAGATTAAGCTGACATCGGTATCGGTACTCACCATTATGTTTTTCACTTGTAACAAAATCTTAATTACCAATATACTGTACAATTTGAGCCCTAAAATAGGTCAACCCATACACAATTACACAAATAATTTTATTATTATTATTATTTATTTAACTGTTTATTGTACACAATAATTATATACAGAGAAATATAACAGTATAGAAGACACAACAGGCAATAATATACCTGCATAAAAATAAATATAATACAGATAGATAGATAGATAAACAATTTATTGCTCATAAAACATAACAGTTAATCACTTACAGTAACAAAAAACACATATGAGCAAAGGCGGCCTTATCGCTAGAAGCGATCACTTCCAGGCAACCTTTACAGAAATTGAGACAGGAATTTGACAGCAGGTAGTGTAGAGCCACAGGATACAAGAGAATGTGTTGTGCATCTATCCAAACACCAACAAACAGCCAAAAACATGAAATAATCGTACTTATACTATCTCTAGGTATACTAAAAATAAAGTTTCACAAATCTTTGTACTACCTAGCATATTTTTTGTATCTGTACTTGGGTCCTCTGGTGTGCAATAAAGAGTTTTGTATTGTATTGTAAATCTTTCGCTAAAAGGCATTTACGATAGACTCAAATTTAAAACGCCAATCGGCGGATATATTGTATTTAATATAGTGTTTTCTCTGTAAGTGATTTTTATCTCTTTTTGAGAAAATAAAGTTTCTTAAACAGTAAACCGTAAATCCGCCCAAAACATCCGTTATGGCACAGGCACGGTTGGTCGACCCTGTTTGGAATATTGCTCCCATATCTGGGCGTAAGCTTACCATCAGGTGGGTATTGTGTTCCAGGGGCATAAAAAAGATACATAGATCTTCATTTACTCTAAAATTATATACCTATGTTCAGGTTCAGGCTATGATATTAAGTAAAAGAAATAGACATACTTACAAACGCTCGAAAAACATACCCCTCCTGACGCTGTCGGGTAAATATCGTGTCGTGTCACGTTCCAGGGAGGTTTTAGGAACTTGTGAAGCCTAACGAGTCCGCCTGTCCTATTTCTGCGCCACTTAGCAATGCCATCGTTTAAAAGTCTTAACTTGAAATTTACTGTAAAACACCGTGTACTGTGTAACTGATTAAAAACAAAAATCGGTAAGTACCTAAGTGAGGTAAAATATACGAACTTAACTGGAGAGATAATAGGGCTGTGATCATCCAGTTGGACTTCTCAGTGTTGATGGAGTCCCCTAAAAAGTGTGGACAGCTTGAACTGTAGTTTTTCTGGCAACTTTATGCTTAAAATGAAACACAACAATGCAAACTGTTGCTGGGCGGCAGTTAAGTCGGTGGTATTCACCCAGACGGACTCCTCAGGCTTGACAGACAAGTTCAAGCTAAAGTTTATTTATTGATAACTATGGTTATATGTCAAAACAGAAATATTGCATTCATTCAAACATTATTATTCGATATTAGTTTATAATATTAGTTATGCCCACCAAGTAAGTAATTATACTTTTATCGTTGGTAGCTTAAATTACAATAGGAGGAAGTGTATCTCAGTGATTGATAAGGGAAGATAGGGCTTTTACACTGTCAACTGTTGAGATTATCTACTTTTTAGACATATTGTTTATTCCTGTCTTTGTTTATCTCGTTAAAGTGGATAAGCGTAATCAGTATTGACATATGATTAAGATTTTACAAAATATATGCGTAGTTATTAAATTATACAAACTAATTTTTGTCTTAAAAATGATTTCGCAGACTGAATTTATCTAAGAATTATTTTATGAAATTTTCGATTTATTGCTCTTGTATACTTTGGGAAAGCAAGCTCGCTACCAAGGATACCGAGTGAGGTGGGCCATGAGTAGTAGGAAAACGGACCCTGTGGCCTCGTGTACCGCGTGGGGGCTCAACCAGAACATAACACCAAGATGATGATGATGCTTTTATTTATATGGGTGTCGCGTACACGTTGCCGGTCTTTGAGAAACAGTTGTGTTAGTATTTCTCAAAAAAACTAAATTTATCACTTTGACGAATGCCTTAGTAGGCAGAATTGTTTCTGCAATAATAATGTGTGTGTCTGACCGAGCCACCTCGCGAGGCACACGTCCTAGGCTCTTTCGGGAAGCCGAGTCACCACCGTGCACGGCAGACCAACATTTTGTGTGTCTTCTAAACGTCTGCTATCGTTATAAAGTTGTTTTTTCTTATACTTGTTTAATGATATAGAAGAGCGGGCACACCTAACACAGGCAAATATATTGCTTACCAGGGGTGTCCAACACCGATTATGTACCCTAGATTAAGTAAAGAAAAATAAAAATGTATTATTTATTATTATTTATATATTACTATTTATATATACTCGATGACATAGGATAACCTACGTCACCATCACACCATCAATGTTAACAGCCAGAAAATACTCAACACCTATTTCACAGGACTCTACATTCTCACTCTACATTACAATCCTAATCGAGAATAACCCGAGTTCAAACACCGCGCCCTCAGAAACGAAGAGATTTTGCGCAAATATTTGTTTCAATTAGGCTGGTGGGTGATTCGCCGACACCGAGTTGGCTTAGTGTGATTACCTCTCCAAGTCTCAAGGAAATGTAGAGATGAATGTTTGCTCTATCTCTAAGCGGTTTTGCTGTGTTTATGTCAGTAGAGTTATTAAGATTTATCTCTAGGTTATGAATGTTTTGAGTCTTGACGTGGTTGGTAACTAAGTCGTATACAATACGCTTTACAAGTATATTATTCTTTATCCTGCTTTTGTTGTTTTACATTTATTTTTTAATAAGTCTATGCAGGAATTTAACCGCTATCTCATCTGGTGGTAAGTGACGATGCGGCCGATAATGGAGCATGCCTGTCTAGGAACAGACTATTCACTCTAGCCTTGAAGGTGTCTAGATTATAATGATCAGGGAATACACTCGCAGCTAACGCGTTCCATTCCTTCATTCCTAATTTTTTAATGTACACAGTTGCTTATGTACCACATCCGCTCTCCTTGTCTTCTCACCAGCTCTCGATCCATCCTGGGCGATGGTGACCACTTTTCATCAGGTATACTATCTAACCATGTATTCGTTTGACGAACGAAGAATTTAAGGAGAGCTGTTGAGGAGAGAAGGGGAGCGGATGTGGTTCCGGTTTTTGAAGCACCTACAGACATGTAGCATAACTAACTGTACATAAAATAATGTAAGACGTTTGTCTGTTTTTCATACTTCGTGACACTCTACATAGAATTTAGTCTGCAAATAAGGCAATATAGTGAAAAGATGTTATTTGCCAACGTTTGTGTCATAAGTAATAACAGGTCACGTAAACGGAATGAATTAAAAATTAGAAGTCAGAACTCATCCGAGTGGACAAAAAGATAAGGAATGCCCGACTCCAACTTTTTCCAGTCATTATTTTTTCCCCTAGCGACTTATAGTGATGGGAAATATGTGTATCGAACTTGACCATGTATTTTCTGGCCAATTTTACAGACGGTTGTTCGTATCGTATATCATCCACACGTGTGACTCTCTAGTCTAAACCGACTCTTACAACAATCTCTCACTTGTGTTTTTAATTAGTTAATTTACTTAGTAAATGCGATATATAGTTAATATACCACTGAAACAGTACATAGTAATAGAGACTGCGTAAAAAACTACTTAATATAAGCTTAGAGACGCCTACTAAAAACAATAATTTCACAACCATCTACTCGTAGTCTTAAGATGTCGTAAAGACATACAGGAATTGTCCTGTATGTAAAGGATTGCCTTTTCCTACACTTCAAACAAAGACGGCAGACTACGCCACTATTTGACTATCAACATTATTTTAACCTACTTCGTATCGATTGAAACCGAAACCAAACGTCGACCTCAACGTTCCCCATCACTAAACCATTTCTCGAAGACGACACCGAAGCCGAGGCCTTAATTAAACGCGTCTTAAGACTTTAATGAGTTTCGGACAATTTTTTCAGCACCGGCCAACGCCTACGATGTAAACTGAAGTCTGGAAAGTTTCAAGTTATGACTCCGTTTGCTATTGTCCGCATGTTTGAATAGGCAAAGTCGAAGTCCAAGTCTGAATATCGTTGGGAATGTGAGGAGCATTTTTACTGGTGTCGGTAATATCGAGTTGGGTGAGGTGTGTGAGGGCCTTTACTCTATACAATGCTTGTACTTATATAGCTTCTAGGTTTAAATTGTCTGTGTGTGCATGAAGTATGAAATAAACGATATTCTATTCTATTCTATTCTATAGTGTGAGAGATTTAAGCCGTTCTCGAGGCGAGGCTTTTGATTTCTACTTTTAGGCTGCCCTATTTTTTTTTTAATTACTACTTCTTTATCCTTTGCCTTATACCTGTCACATATAGTTGTACTGTCTGCCTGTATATCGGCCAACGGATTTTGATGCGGTTCTCACTATTATGTAGAGAATTTCTTCCTGGATGTTTATACGTATAAAACATGCATTTATTATCTATTAGAATATTAAGAAATAGGAATAATCGTGCAAAGCCGGGCGGGTCATTAGTATATTATAAATGTATTTCATTTAATTTCAAAAACCACTTAACAGATTCTGATAATAATATTTATATAGTAAGAGGGGAACTCGGCATAAGTAACTTTTTACGCGGGCGTTTCCTTTGCAAATGCTGGCAGGACATAACTCAATTCACGACCGGCGACCTAACATATCCTACGAATTGCCTACGAAGCATGGAGGGTGTCACATAACGTGATTAAAGGGGTTCTATTTCTATACTTTTATTTTTCTATTTCATTCGTTTGAGTATTTAGTATTTAAATTACTTATGGTTAATACACTTATAATTTTATAAATTGTTGCAATATAGAGATTACATACATGCGTACATAGTCTTAGTAAATGTAATCAATGGGTTTCAATAGGTTAATGGTTTATTATAAAGCAGTTAATTCGAAAAAAACGCAGATTCCTGCTAAATGGCGTTGTTTTGTGACTTATTTTTTTTTTTCTGTTTATTGCTGTTTTCATTTTAATAACATGTAGAAATTCATTTCACGCTCATTTGGAAACATTTACTAACGGCCAATACCACTAAAAACATTAAAAACGTCAAAGAATCTATAAATTAGGTTACATAAAATTTGTAAAAAAAACTTTTTCCCTTAAGCCGAATACGTGACTAGGAAAATCAATTTGTAATTTACGGTTGCCTGGTAGATAAAGTTACAAAGCATTTCTCCCGGGTAAGATTTAAGGAGTACCCGGGTCGCCCATATAAAAAACAATAGAACACGATAATAAAAAATTATTATCTTCCATCAAAACATTACAAGACGCTTTATCTTCGTGCCCGTTATACGAACTATAATCAAAACATAGTCACATGTAACCGTTCTTTACTCTACATTTACATTCCAGAACATTAAACACCGCAACACTGCAACTACATCATAAAATTTACACGGTGGAGTGTTATGCTTTTAGAATTATTGCGCTATGCAAGGCTGACAAGAACTCTACACAGTTACTCGCGACAATGTAGAGGCATAGAGCGTGCCGCCTGCGACACTTGCGTCAGCAAGCACCGGGCTTTTGTCTTTGCTATTGTGATAAATGTAGGCGTTATTTTGTTTTGTTTTAACAGCTTTGCAGTTTGTCGAAATCGTGAATTTGTGTTATGAAATTATTGTATTCAATTATCGACGTATTTAAATCTAATACAATTTCGTACACTTCATGTGTATGACAGGTCTTGCCTTTAGGTATCAATTATTTTAGGTATCAATGTTGCCTTAGGTTTTTGACGTGACAACGTCTTATAATTCGATGGAGCCGGCTGCACGCACGAAAAAACATGACTCATGCGGCGTTACCTCGCTCTGAGGCGTTCCATTTAAGGCTTGAAGTGCAAGCGAGAGCGCGGAACGAGCGACAAAGAGGCACAATCGGCCTCCGCGTTCGGCAGCGTTCGACATCTGTCTCTCTCCTACTTGACGTTGTCACGTTCAACTATCGTCAGTAAACCGACTTTACAGACAACCGTTTTTTTTGTTATACCTAGTTATTATCTATTTATTTATTTATTTGTGTATATTTCAAAGAATTTTCTACCAGCTACGAGTAAAAAAAATTACAATTACGTGATCTCGATTTTTATAATAAAGGGATATACATATTTGAGAAATAAATACATATTTTTTTCTGTGTAATGGAGATTTTGCTACATACTTATGATTTATTTGTTTCTTTTCAGGTAAATAACCAATTACTTCGTCAAACAACATTATAAAGCAGTCAGTGTCACCCACATACGTAAGTAACCTTTATACATACATATACACATACACACTCTTGACCATATTCCATAGGGGTAGGTAGAGACTTATGGCACTCGACTGCCATAACCTACGATCCTAGCACATCTCTTTCGTCTTTTCCACATTCGAACATCTTCTCATGCATTTGTTGCATTTATGGCGGTTAAGGCTACCTGACCAATATTAACATCAATATTAGCAGGTACACTCATTCATTTATATAAAGTACACCAATGCTTCCACGTTTCCTCTCCTAGGTACCGTCTTTGTATCGATGTAGAGCCCAGTTGTTAATACAATTTATATGGACAGAAGTTGGCACAATCAGTCTCTAATTGTCTCTATCTTGCCGACTCTACCCTCACCCGTCTCTACTTTAAGGGAATTAGTTAAATTAAAACTATACGGCGGCTGCGGAGCGAGACAAAAGGCTCCATAATCCAATTTATGTAGAGGCTTGGTAGAGCATGCGTACGTAGAGATATTATATATTATGATAAAGAACGTGCCTTTTAGTAAACGGTTCTGAGACAATGTAAAGCTTAAACAGAGTTGTATTTAGTGTGTCTATATTACGATGATGATAAGTGATGCACGCAAGAGGTTCCGGTGTCGATTCCCGATAAAGCAGAAAGTTAAGTGATTTTCAATTTATGTTACGGGTCTAGGTGTTACTATGTACATGACGTTTAAAGTATATAAAGCAGTACATCAGTAAATATTTGCTTAGTAGCTTAAGACAATGCGTTGTGTGAATTTGACTAACCATAACTACTATATTTTGTGATACATTTTATAATTTCAGTGTATTTATTACTCAGTGTTCATTTACAATTCTGTCCGCTGTGTAAAATTACAGGCTTTACAATAACGTTGGAGCCTTGGAGTCCACTGAAAACGCAAGTAACCAAAATCTTTCTCAACCCTTCCGAGAACTTTCTACGCTCCATCATTGTCCGATGCTGTTTGCTAAATTAAATAATACCCCAAAAGTGGGAAAGATTGTGCAGAGCCTGTACCGGGGGCTGATTCTGTGAACTTTCGATAAATTAATGAGGGCTAACGAATGAGGCGTATTACAGGGGGACGTAAATTATTTTTAAGTAGCCCCCCACCCCCTTTTAAGGGCGGCTGGCGAGGCTGCATTGATTTTAACTAGCCAGGATTATGGACACAGATGGGGTCGCGATCGTGGAATAATATTGGTTTTTTCAGCAATTAATTCTTTTAATGGAGAAGTAAATGGTTGATTTATGGTAATTCGCGGAGTTTTCGTTTTTTTGTCTTATCACAGCCACGTCGTGACATTTAACAGACTTCAAAAAAGGAAGAAGGACACCGCATTGGAGTTAACTCTGGTGTCGCCAATGTCTATAGGTCAACGGTAACCACTTTCCATCAGGTGGCCCGCTTGTTTGTCTACCGTATGTCATCCTGGCTTTCCTCCTGTTCCCTGTCCCAGGTAATTATTCAAAACTGTAATTCAATGTGAAAAATGATAATTATGCAAATAATTTTGTTAGCTTTTACTAGTTTTGCTGTATTTCATGTCAGTTATATATAATATGATTTAGATACTTAAAATTCATACATCAACTGGCGAAATACATAGCTATCACCTTCCACATACCAAACAGAGGATTACGGATTAGTCTCACGCATAGTTCATTAATAATCCCTCTGAAACACAAGTCTATCAAACAATGTACATGTATTACTAGAGCTCATACTAAGCGTTAAGCGTGGTATAATTAGTCAATGCGAATTAATTCATTAATACCAGCATTGCGATGTGAACCGCAGATTAGTAAACGCGTACGTTTCTCTGTTTACGCATAACAACTAACCAACTATCTACTGTCCGCGACTTCGCATAAAATTCGGTAATGCCATGTTGCCGCGGGAACCATATTGACTTTTAGGATAAACTATTAGACTATGCTATTCCAGGCTATAAGTTACGACACTGCAAAATGTCATGAAAATTGTTTTAGAATTTATGAAGGTACCAGGTGTCACACGATGTTTTCCATCACAATAACAGCATCGGTTAGTGTTCAATTAATGTAGGTATCTAACTCAGAAACATGTCAATCGGCACTGGGGTTCAAACCCGGTGCCTTTTGCTTACGAGTCCGACCCGTTAAATAATACGTTTCTAAGAACGTTTCTCGCTCGTACGATTCGTATGTGGAATGAGCTCCCAGCCACAGTGTTTCCTTTGGACTATGACATGGGATCGTTCAAGAGGTATATTAGAGGTTTCCTTAGAGGCGAGGAACGCATTGGTAGCACCCCTGGTGATGCTGATGTCCATAGGCGGCGGTGACCACTTTCCATCAGGTGGCCCGCATGCCTGTGTGTCTGCCGGATAACATAAAAAAATATAAAAAAAATACGTCACCAATGCTCTTATAAGTATCTCTCTAAATCTGACCACACTTTTCGAAACGGAACCTGTAAAATACCGATTGTACGCGCAACCTTATGCAGGACTTTGCTGCAGCAGAGCAACTGTCAGAAGTCCCCCCCACGCCTGTCACGTGGACCATAATTACGTGTTTATTAGCTATGTGGTATGTAGCGACGTAGGGCGCTACTTCGCTAAGCTATACTTTATTTTGGCTTTGCCCTAGTCGGGTAAAAAGATAAACAAGTCCCAATAAAACCATACTATCAAACCCGGAGCCTTTCGCATAACTGAGCTTATACGCAGGGGAGCGGAAAACTTTTTATTGTCCAGAAACATTATCATAAATCGTAATAAACGCAATAAAGCGATAAATATGTTGTAAAACCATAAAACGGGCAGTTTGAAGGCGACCATAAATTGTTGAGAATTGGCCCAGTTTGCTACCGCGCAGGCTTTATAGGCCAAAACTATGCGTTTACAGTGTTCATAGCAACTTTATAGGACGTTTAATTAGTAAATATTTGGTCATACTTCAGGATTCTGTTTCGCTCGGCAGATTTCGTCTACCTACCGTTTTTCTTTTATTGGGGTTTTGAAGATTTCATAGATCTTCATTACCGCTTTCCACCAAGCTTTGCTAGGTGATATTTGTATAAAATAATATTCTTTTCTTTACATTGCCTGTCTGATCGTTTGTCACTGATTTAAACTGATTTAAAATTATATTTAAACTAAATTGTCATGCCAACGTTATTATTGCCTGCGTCTTCATCCACGGACTAATTTTACGTTTTCCCCGTTATTTTTCTAAACAATATTTCCACTATGTATTCATCATCTTTGCTGTGGCGATTTTCAAAATTGCGGTTTCTTTTAATTTCTGAGAATGCCTTCACGATGTCATTCTTTGTTTGATATGTAGATATCTGTTTTGTTTGTGAACTGGCCTAACTGAAATAAAACAAACACAATGTAACATGAAGCTGGCGACATCCGCATCCACAATGCGATTTTACCGTCTGAGATAGCTCACAAACACACAAAAGACACCAATAAAAAATATACCTTTTTTTACCTTACATACAACGATCAGTTACAGTTTTATGTAGTGTAAATATGAGAGAGTTGATAAGCCAAATATAAGTCTAAATATAGAACATTAGTCATTCTTACTATTTCATTGCATAAACCTCACAGAGATATTATATTTCAATTGCCTTAACACCATACTTGAATGTTTACGCATCGATTAACTTTAATATTTGAAATCGTCGGAGCTTTACTCGGTTCAACTTATATTTCAAGAGACCCGTCACCATAATCTTTGTCTGTTCTATCTATGATTATTTTCCTTGCGTCTTTATAGTCACTTTCAGGACCATTGCTTGCTTTTCTCTTCTCTACATTAGATTGGGCAAAGTCCAGCCAGAATTGTACGAGATCTCTTTGCAAATTTATATGTCCCGAATGTCGTGGCGGTTACATCGGTAAAGGGTCCTGAGTTGTAATAATGTTTCCGCCCTTTACCCACTGTTTGCCAAGCTAATGCAAACACGAGAGCCTGTAAGCAAAGTTATATTTGTTTATCAGAGGATGTGTTTCGTACAGGCTTTGGGAGTTGTGGTTTTGACATGGTGAATTTGAAGGATTGACGCGATAGTTTCCGTTGGCATAATTAGTTTCGTTGCCTTTGCTATATCGTGAGTTTATTATTGTTAATTGCCATAGTGACTAAATAAAAAACTATAATTACTTTTCTACTATAATTAATTCTGGACGCCTTCAAGGCTAGAGTGAATAGGCTGTTTCAAGACGGGCATGCTCCGTCTTCGACCGCATCGTCACTTACCAACAAGTGACATTGCGGTCAAATGCGTGTCTTGTGTAATATAAAAAAATAACAAAGAACCTAAAGTAGGTAGTTATTAATTTTTTGTGGATTATACCTAACTACAAACCAGCTTAGGCTGAATAAGTTTTAGGAACATACATAATTTATGATGTTCGAGATAATACAAAAATCATTACTTTAATAGGATACTCCTACATATACGCTAACCTACATTTGCCACCAACAATAAATAAAGTGAATATCCCGTTCTGTTCTACAATATTTTTAGTCAGTGTCATTCCATGTCTGGATAAATGTCTCGTCCCTACTTTCCTCGCTATCAAGAGCTATTTTCGGTCTGTCCAATGCACACTTACATCACGCCATCTTTTTTTCAGTTTTCAGTCGTAACAGTCGTCTGGGAGCGTATTTTTATTCGCTTTCATTTCTTTTTCAAGATAGCAATGATTAACGATTGACATAATCTAAGTTTAAGACCTTATTTATTTTTATTAGCAGGAAGATGTTTGGATACTGCCCTGAAAATGAAATAAGATGATCAAATATCACTAACCAGCGATTTGTCTGTTTTACATTTCCTGTTTTGAACTTTGGTATTTCATTAGAACATTTTTTTCTGAGCCGTATGCTAGTCAGCTCGATCCGTTTAGTGGTATCAACTGTACCTAGTTTTGATATAGTTTTAATCAGTTAGTTATCTTTTCTCATTGCAAAGAATTTTTTTTCATACCGTCAAGATGACAAGCTTTACTGCCTGTGTGATAACAAGAACTTATCGCAGTCTACGGACGTTTGCAATACCAGAGCACTCAATTGTTACCGATCTTGTAAAAATCTTATCACCCCTTTTCTGAAGAATTCCATGTCGAACTTCAGGGCCCTGATTGATAGATTTGTGTTTCTGATTCCACATTATTTTCCACAGAATTTTATGAAATAAAGAGTAATTGAGTATTTTATTTGAGTATACCCTGCTTCACCTCGACTCGACGGTTTGGTTCGACTTGCTATTTGATATATTTGTTGTGCGAAACTATGTTTGTTTGTTTATTTGCCGCCGCCAGTATTTCCGTTAGCAAACAAATAAATGAGTTTGTCTTGTTTCGCAATATGTTATGCGCTGTTCGGGCTTCCGTGTCTTCCTGGGTCTTTATCTCGATTTATGACAATTTGTGGGAGTGTCGAATAACGTAAGTTTAATTAGTCGTTCTTCGATGATTATTCCTGAAGCGGTGCATAAAAGAGTTGTCTATTTATGTATTGATATGTGTATAATGTTAGTCTAATCTAGCCAGCTAGTAATATACTTATATTGGTACCACATTGATAATTTTATTATTTTGTTATTTTTCTGCAATATGTGTTTTGAGTTCTTAACTATATTTTTAGTCTGTTGTTATCAGCGAGTAACTATAATTGGCTTGAATATGACTACTATTTGTTTTATATGCTGTTGGTACTCCAACAAATAAATAAATTATATTGAGTCTAGATTTTATGTTTACTTGTTGACTTGTTCTATTGTTAACTATGGTAATTGTAGTTCATATAGGTTACCGATGAAAATATATTTTTCTCGTTCTCACCCAGGAGGTGGTGCAGTGACCAGGATATTACTCATAAAACGGTTTCATTTTCATAAAGTTTCCTGTCTAAACTAAATAGGTGACTTTTTGTAGGGTTAGTGTTACCCATAACACCTTGCAAGCTTTGTATTTTTTATGTTACACTAGTCACGCATTTGACCGCCATCTCATCTGGTGGTAAGATACGGTGCAGCCCAAGATGGAGAATGCCTGTTTAGGAACAGCCTATTCACTTTAGCCTTGAAGGCGGCAGGCAACGTGTTCCATTCCTTAGCCGTACGCATTGCAAAGGTTGAACCAAAACGGCTCGTGCGAATAGCTAGAAAATCCACGACATAGGGAGGAAACGTTTGCCCCGATATATCCCCTAGGCACGCCAATACATCTTAACCGATTTTATTATCGGTTTACGTTAAATTTTCATGGAACGATCCCAAGTCAAAGTCCACACAGCTAACAGCTTTTGAATTCAATTGCCACCGTCACGATCTTTCTCGCACATTTATGGTTATCACACGTGACACAAGTGACATGAAAGTGCCGAAACTCCCACAAATAGAATAGTATGTCTATTGTCCATTGTAGTGTATGGAACTATGTTCACTTTCGTTTATAACGACGCCATATATGCCACGGAGAAAGTGACAAATGTATGCTGTTACGAGACTTGTTATTCTAGTTTGGTATCGTATAATGAAACTGTATGAAGGATAATGGTATTTGTTAATTATTATGGATTCTATGTTCATTTAGCGTCTACTCTCAATTTAACCTTTTAGTGACTTGCAGAGTTGAATATTATAAAACTCTTAAGGAGATCACCGCCACCTATGGTCATACGCAACACCAGTACGGTTGGCGTTTCTGGCCATCACTTTATATCACTGGTCACCACTTGGCGTTTCTGGCCTTTGAAATAAGTGTAGGCTTGTTTCTTGTACGCCCCATGTTGCCGCACTGGGTCGGAAATATCGCTGCGAGAAGATCATTCCATAGAATGGTCGTACGAGGCAGGAAGTATCTTGAAATCGTACTACAGTTGATCGCCACTCGTCCAGGTAAGCCAGGACCATGCACTTGCAGATAAGCCAGGATCTTCGAAAACCAGAGTATGGCCAGCGATTATTATCAGCTATCCAAATCCTCCGACGAAACAAAAGCAAGTTGTAAAAAAAGGATTTTATCGTAACAAATGATTGACTATGAATGATCAAATGACAGATTAGTGGTAGACAACGATTTTTCTGTAATAATGTGGCCAGCGATGCCGTTGGTTGTGAACCTATGATAAGAACAATGCAAATGAATATAACGTTTAATTATAATAGAAACGCTAATAATAAGAGAAGCGAGACTTTTTTGAAAGCGAGAAGAGATTTACTAAAAGCCTTTCGCTACCAGAATCCTTAATTAAAAATTTGTTGTGTTTTAGCTTTTTACGTGCCATCTGACCAAAACAACCCGTTAGTGTAAAGCCACTTTGCAAGAGCCTCGTCTGTCTGTGTTGAGTTAAGGTTGTCTTGAATTTTGGGACTTACGGGAGATGGGGCCCCGGAACCTTCCTTATAAGGCTTGTGCAGTCATTGTCCGAGCGGTCAATACCGACTTCTGCCGGGATCCTCTTTAACTTACTCTTTATTCATTTGCTTTTTTGCTAAAGTGGGTGCAGTATTACTTAATATTAACAGAATATCTAAATACCAAATCGACTTATCTATTTCCAATCTCCCCCTGCGGAATTTGAATAGCTGAAATATCATTTTATTGACTCCAAATCCGTATCATTCCGTGTTTATAGTCCCAGAGTTACTTTAAATCACCTTATCTTTGGGAACCAGGTGTAAAACCTGAACTGTTGCCGTGGGCGATGTTGCAATACAATCACGACCGACCTTGCCCGCGCGTTTTATCTCTTTCACTAGCATAAACTATCGTGAGCGTAAACGAGACGCAACATGTTTAGCAGGACTTAATGTTCTGAATTTTTGATCTGGGAAGTATTTAGTTGCAAAATTGGAATCAAAGTTGTGGATGCGTTTTCTGTTCCGGGCATGCGTGGTAGCCGTCGCGACCGCAGACATGGCACGAGTCGGTGCCAGTCGGGTGCCGGTCGCCGAGCCGAACGGACGTGCGTCTCGTTTTCGTGCTTCCTCTCGTAACACAGTACACATATCAAATTTCACGCAAAAATTTGATATCGTCGTCTATTTTGTGCATAAAGTGTATGGAAGTTATCAAGTTGCGCCGGTAAAGTTCACCTTTACGCAAATTTTGTGCAGTTCCTTTAGTTTTTGTGCTTCTTCGGAATATCTTTTTTTTGCAATGTTGTGTTTTCGTTACGCTCAGTGATTTTGCAACTGTTTTCGTTTTGTTACACGTAGGTATTTACTTTTATTCCTTTTTTCTTTATTGTTGATAGAGAAATAGTGTTGTAATTTGTAATTATCACCTGCTAAAAACCGTGTTTAATTTGTTGTTGTCCTATATGATATCATCAACAGAGGTGCTGTTATCACTGATAAAATTCTTATCGTCGGCCATACTTGCAAACACAATAGCGCGTTGCACCGGTGACATGCAAACACTTGCCCATATTTATTATTTTCGTAAATTCAGCGTGCCTTTGCAAACACCCCCATTAAGAACTGCCGATTCATAATAGAACTTACCTGTCCGACATTAGGTAGATGATTAATTAAATCCATAATTTCAAATGTCCCAACATTCGATTTCATCCAATCAAGAGGACAACCAAATGAGTAAGGTACGCAATTAGCTAAACACAAAATTTAACGGCCCAAATTTGAATTTCGTAACCGCCATTCTCGTTTATAATTTCGATATCAATTACTACATGCAATGCTAACTAAAGTTTACAAGCAAGCAACTATGAAAGTGTAAACATAGCTAT
The DNA here is from genome assembly GCA_907269095.1 of Blastobasis adustella. Taxonomy (NCBI): domain Eukaryota; kingdom Metazoa; phylum Arthropoda; class Insecta; order Lepidoptera; family Blastobasidae; genus Blastobasis; species Blastobasis adustella. The sequence goes on along the minus strand of OU026121.1, from coordinate 19,795,186 downwards.
TGTAATTTAGATCAAATAATGTGACGAGAGGGCCAGTGACAGGGGTATCGATCAGTGAATCACAAAACAGTGAACTCGTGGGCCTGAGATCTCTTTATTGTGATCCAGCCAGTGTGTGGAATAAGAAAGACAAAGAAGGATTTGAATACGCGGAGGGGACCCTTGAAATTGATCGACTCCCGTCCCCAAGCTCTGGTTAACCGTCCGCCCTCGGTTATAACGCACACTTAATACGCGGACAAATTTGATTTGCAATATCGGCTTTGGGGATACCTTTGAGCCAATGATTTCATGCGTCACTCACGGAGCTATTCCTTCCTTGATGGATTATTTGACTTTCCAATTTTAGTTTTATTGAAAATTCTCTTGTGGTTTGCTTATTCAGGTTACATAGGTAGTCTATCTAGTGTTTAGTTGATTCAAATTAACAATAAATCAATATGTTGACTGCAATCAAGCTTGAAAGAAACAACGATCCAATATTAACGACGAAACCGACATATTTCTCACATCAAACATTAGCATTTTTCCTTTAATCGTCAGGAACTGGTTTTCAACGGCCGTTGATAAAAAACGTGGCACGCGTGCTACGCTATCTGTATCACCAATTCTCTGGCCATTTGGATCGTTAATTTCGCCCCGTAATGGCTTAAGACCCTTTTTATTTCCCGATCTGTTGCATTGTTGTGCCACGGGTGCGGGTCGTTGACATTGGCCTTCCCCTTTTATGGATTCGCGAATGTGCCCGCCTGTCGGATCAGCATTTTATTATATTTCTAATCGTCTCTCGCATGCTGTATGGACGTTATAATCTCCGCGGACGATGAATCCTCTCGTACTGTTTTGACCGGTACGGAAATTTATTGCTGTAAATCCTTTATTTTGTGTATCGGTCACTCGTGCGTGGGGAGTTACACCGTATTGTTCAATGAAGCTGCTGTCAGATCATGGTATTAAGCTACAGCAATAATAACACAATACAAGTTTGTGTTTATTTTTATAGACATTGCTTATGTAAATCGGTGGAAATTAATTGCAGTCTGTTTTGTTTGCGTCCCGGGAAATGAATGCAATCTGTTTATTGGTTTTATTCTCTCTCGCTGTTTCCGTTTCTATTGAAGAAAAAGGTGATCGTAGTTCTTCCGTACGATCGAGACGGGCGAGTTGTGTAATTAAATATCTTTGTTCCTTGGAGAAACCAGGAATTCAACTTTCTTTAACAACCACTTCTGACTTGCATACTACGCTTTACAGCTTGAATTTCTACTAAAACTTGGCGCAATGGGTACTTATACCTAATTTTATGTAATACCCCACTTGTAAAAGCTTACCAATGAGACTGCTATTCTACAATTTTATTGTTACTTGTTCAATGTGATTTCCATTTACATTCACAAAGCTACCGTGAATAAATGTAAGCTATTACTCATGTATTAAATCACAATTGAAGCTGAGAACAATGTTATCTAACAAATTGCTAGTTTCATATCCATAGGTATCTTCATCTGCAACCGAGTCAATGTCTCCCTCGACATCATAATTTCCCCAGACATCGTTAGTTGTTACCGCTACGTTTTTTGCGTTACACCGATTGGTGTGTGTGCAAAACTGTACAGTATTACTTGGTCTTATGCGTAATGTATGAGCGGCGTGACGTGACGACCGTCCCATTAATGTAGATTGGCCAAAACAATGCGGCGAAGAATGCGGGCTGTGGTACCGTTAGAGAGCGGTGCAATGGTTTAGAGTAGAGACAGAAGCTTGCGCTTGTGTTGGAAATGTTGGAAACTACTTGTGATCTCAGGCTCCGTACAAAATAATAGAAGAAAATTCAAGACCAATGTTTATTGTTCGTACGCGAACGAAGTCGCGTTGAGTCCATTAGTATAAAATATAGGTAACAGTGCAGAAAGATTAAGGTAAGGGCAATATGTAGGTACCTAAGTAACAAATGTCATGTCTAAGGTATTAGGAAGTTAATAGTTAGAATTTGTACTAAGTACATAAGTAATATAAATATTTAACAAATTATAAATTTCTTAAATACAGTACTGAAATAGCGTATCTCGAGAACATTTTATGAAGCTGACCTCACTATTATTCGTATTATTCTTCGGCTAAACACAAACAAAAATATTAGGTTTAGTAATCGCGTTTCGATCCATTCGTACCATTTCGTAGCCAAAATTCGTAGCTAGCTGTTTAATGGGAATACAATTATCCATGCTAAAGCTACCCATTGGGGCATGCAGACAGACGACGCGCTTCCAAACAAGTAGTATCAGTTTAAACAAGACCGCTGTAAATAATTTATTTATTTTATTATCCAAATGCTCAAATTCTGAAAATGTCGCTAGGCCTTACAGTAACTCTCAGAATATTATTGTAAGGGAAAGTCAACGTGTTTTATGACACGCCGAAAATTAATGTGCTACATTGACATCGATGCGAATAATGTTTACCCCGTTCTCACTCACAATGTCATCATCATTATTACCTGCCTACAGTTCATCATTATTAACTGTTGAGGTTTGCTTTTCATAAATCTTGGAAGGGCCTTAAAATGTATAAAATGACGTCTCAGGAAGTAGCGCCCTCGTTGCGCGGTCATAGTTATAATTCTGCCATCGCACCACTTGCTGAGGGCTGGGTAGTCATCCCCACTACGTAAACCCTCTGTTGGCCAGCACGCTAAGATTCGAAAGGACGTTTCCCGCTGGTACGATTCAGATGTGCAATGAGCTCCCAGCCACATTGTATCCTTTGGACTATGACATGGGTTCATTCAATAGGTATATCAGAGGCGAGCAACGCATTGGTAACTCGTCTCGTGTTCCTGATGTCCATAGGCGGCGGTCATCACTTTCTATCAGGTGACCCGCCCGCCTGTTTGTCTGCCGTATAACATAAAAAAAAGTTAAAAAACAGAAAAGCTCCCATAGGTATTGGCTCCTTACGTTATCTGCACCCAAGCCTAGAGCAATAAACAGGCGCCACCGCTAATAGTCACAATCTATGATAAGTAAACACAAACGATAGCTACCCGAAGTTGCGCAAGCGACCCCGTTTCAGCACGTGTACGGTGCGGTCTACAGTTTTGCAATGGATTCCGGTTGTAGGATATTTCCCTTTGAGACGCGGAAAGTTTGGTACTATAGGAGTAAACAATACCTGCTAGGTATCTTGTAGTTTGTGTTATATTCACTGGTAGACTACACTAGTTATCATACAGTTGCAATGCAAGTTGTGAAATGAGCTCCTTCCTGAAGTCTTTCCTTTGCACTATAACATAGGGTTCTTCAAAAGGCATGTCTACAGATACCTTATAGGCCGGCACCGAATCCGCTGCCATTAGATTGCAGATGTCCTGGTCGATGGTGTCCACTTTCCATCAGGTGGTCCATCAGACCGTGTGCATTCCTAGGCAATAAAAAATTTACAACGGCTGGTCACATTTGTCGTAGAACTGATTACTGTTGGGGTAGACGTGTTTTAGAAGAAATGTTTGGGAAAACGTAGTGTTGGGCGTCCTGTGTCTATATGGAGCGAGCATCTGCGCAAAACTTAAGACCTGTCAAGTGGTGCACCTTGAAGGAGGCCTATGTCTAACAGTGGACCGACGGTAGGCTGGAGATGCACTTTTTATAATATCCGTAAATGAAGCCCAATGCCATAAATATTATGTAATTATAGAGATCTTATCAAACAATCCCCTAGTTTATCAATGCATCAGTTATGCGTAGACGACTAATGGCCATTAGCATGGAAGGTCCATCTGGTCCATCTGACCGTGTGCCTCCCTAGGCAATAAAAAACGTAGGATGTTATTTTAGAAATCCCATTGTAACGGTATAAAGTTGAAGGTAAACGCCGAGTGAATCATTAATGTATAACCTTCGCTGTGCAACTTTCATCTGATTTACACTGCTGTTAAAGTTGGTTAAAGATACTTGAGGTTTATAAATGAATTCATAATTTTGCTAATATGTCAGGTGTTGGAGGATTTACCTATTATGCAGATCATAAAAGATATCATAATATCCTGCTCACTAAAAAAAAAAAAAATTTGCAAAAAAAAACTTGAACTTTTAAAAGACACACAGTAAAGACACATAATATGCCCGATTACACTAACTTTAGGCGACGCTTTAAGTTGATTTCAGATATTCCAAAGAATCACCAACCATAGGTCAAAACGAAACTCGCAAAGTCACTCTTAACTTTATGACATAGGTATATTTTGTGACGCCCAAATGCTAAGAAACATCTAAAGGCGACAACTTACGCGCCGCTTAAGTTTGGTGCAATCAAGCAATAATATATTATGTCCTTCCTCATTGTTCACGACACTTCACCTGTCCCCCACAACTCGCTTTCAAACACTTTTCATCCCGCAGGAATTCTTTAGCTCATTAGGCTAGTGAAAACAAATACTCCGATAGAATTGCGTATGCCAGTGGGAGATAGCTGTGGCGAGTGGATTTCGTAAGCAATCGGGCGCATTCCAGCCGCGGAGCAACGCCCGGGGGACCTGCGCACGCGCCTCCTAGCTACAGCTAACGTAACTCAAAGGTGGCGGAGGTTGAGTTTAGTTACTTTTGAGTCGAATGTCTATAATCTTCTTATTTAGAATACGAATATTTTTCGTGGCGATAAATCTGTCCTAATAAAAAAACATTAGGTATTTACTCACAGGGAAAAAAAATAAAATAACAAATATGCTTGGAAAAAATCACACAGCTCTACCTATTACCAAAGACACAGCCCTATCTAGCCCCAAAGTAAGAAAAGCTTGTGTTATGGGTGCTAGATAACTGATAAACTACATAAATACTTCATTTCAAATCAAATCTAATCAAATACGTTTATTCAATTTAGGTTTTCACAAACACTTATGAACGTCATTCAATATACAACACTAGGCACCATCATCGAGCGGAGCATTATCTAATTCATAAATAGAAAAAAAATGTATAACTTCAATTTCTTTAAACTTCTGCTCAGCTGGGAATAGAACACGGATTTTTGCATGGTAGACGGCATGTTGACCTCAGGTCGTCAAAATATCAATTAAAAATAATATATTCTTTTTAAAGCCATCTTCGCAGTTTCACGCCCTTGGATATCAAATTCACACCCCATGGTTGTTATACATTTCTTAGAAAATGCAATTGATTGCATTTTGTTAGGAATACTACAGAGCAACATAGAATAAACACTGAAACTTACTATTCACTACTTTCGTAGTACAAACCTGTTACCGCATACTTCGAGCCAAAGCGACAAAAAATAGACGAGAGAACCACCTTCCTCAGAAGGAGGTCGAATTAGCTCCTAAGTACTTCACACTGAACGGCTTTTTTGTTTAAGTAGAAAAAGTTACCTTGAGAAAGGTATGTACAAAATACAAGAGTGATTTCACTGCGCAGTTCGCATATATGAGCCGATACTAATACTCATTTATAACAGCTAAATGCTTTGTACGTTGTAAAAATATACTACTTATAGTTTGTTCATTTACCTACAGATTACTGTAAAGTAAAAAGTAAATAATGACAATGAAATCGTTACATTTATTTGTCAATTTTTCTAATTTCAGTCTCACATGTTATCTTACATTTCCTGAGTACCTACACTACGCGTCTTGAATGCACCGAAATTGTTAATACCCTCTCTAATTGCTATTCTTGCACCGTCATTAGCTCCGTTCATGGCTTCTTAATTACCCCCAGTATGTGCCGGAACATTCGCTAACGTTGACTGTTAAGGACGCCAAAGAACAGCGCCATTGTTCTAAGTGCTCCTTATAGCGAGTAGCTGTACAACTTCATAACCAGCTGTACCTATACTCTTGTGCAGCGTGGCTGAATTCTTGGAATATCCAAGCACTCTGAACATATTCAGCTGAAATATTTATCCTTCTATGGTCTCTTTCAATATTAATTAACTGCAGGCGGCCCCTTACACGGCACCCCATGCAACTTTTATAAGCCACGTCACTCCCTACTTCGTTCTTATAAAACTCGCAGGATTCATTCATCAAAATCTTAAAGGCGGTTTAGTCTAGTCTTATCTGGCCCCCACTTGAACGCTAAAGAGTGATGGGGCGATTCGTCATGTTCTGACCCACTTGTGGGAGGGTTGGGTTCTTTGGGAAGTTTTTTGGAGCAAAACTCGAATCCGAAACTGCCATTAGAGGCTATGCGACCCCCTCCGAGGAATCAATCGGTGTCACGCTGCGTGCCGAATTTGTATTGTTTCATCCTATTTCATCTGCCACATGTGGGGTGGACTCTGTATATTTGCTTTTATTGGTTTTACTTACCTTGACATCGATTTTTGGCGTGCGTCGCTCAGATTCGCTTTTCCGGTTTCAGGGGCGTGCCATGAATATTGATGTATACTGCCTTGCTCGTTTCTTGATTTAGTGCATTTTTTCGCTTCATATTGCGTCGTATTTCTTCTCTGCTGATTAATAGCGAGTCATTTGAACGTCATGTTTCTAGCAATTTCGGCATTAATTTAAGCTTACATTCGCCCGATTGATTAATAATTCCTTCTCGACCACGCGATTGCAAGAGTTTCGGAGATTTATTTCCACAGGAGTTGGAAAGTTGCTAATTAATTTACTGAGTCGATAGCGCCTTTCCTTTTAGCGTCTATCTAACGGTTATCAATTATTACGCGAGCTCTGTCTACGGTTGATTCAACGTGTGAATGAAACATTTAATAGTGTTAGCAAGATACTGTTTCGTGTTCACTCATGTCGATAACTTCCAAGTGGCCTATGAATTTTCTCTTTACTCTTTGTGTCGATCTGACTTATTCTGGTGTGAATCGTAAAATACTATATTATAGGTATGCCATTATTACGACACAGTAATAAAAATGCTTTCTAGTATTTTAGTACTTATCTTAAGTAGTGAGTTTATATTTGAGGCGACCATGACCATGTCGTTGAACCTTGTCAACTTCATTCTTCTACGATTTTAGAAAATTTAACCATTTCTTGTAAATTGTCTGTTAGAACACTCAATGCGATCAAGTAAATAGAAAGTTGATATTCTTTGTTGTGTGGGTATGCCTGCACTTTTACCAGCAAACCACAAGGTTTCGTGATGTTATTTGTTTTATTTAATACGTTTTGTGGTATTATACTGTATATTTTTTTAATCTTCATCTAAATTTACGATTGCTGTTAGATGACAATCTGATTAAGTACCAATTTTCTCTCCCTCACAATCCTTTCAAAGTCCTATCTTGTCTAATTATATTTCTAACTCTACCATTATCCTAAACTAGAGGAGTTCGCAAACATTTGCCCAAGTGTCATTAATCTTAACCACAAGTGTCGCCCGCATTGTCGTACAATCAATTACTTGTCTGTCAAATTCCCATGGTTTTGCTCTATATCTCATTGAGGAGGTACCCATTTGTAGAGTTTATGGTGCCGCATATTGGGGTTAGTAGAACTGCAAACGTAAATCAATATTTAAGATAATGTGTTTGTTGTAACAATTGGTATGTAAGATTATTCCATGCGTATTAATATCATAAGATTAATCATCAATGCGGTAGATAATAGTATAAAACAAAGTCGCTTTCCGTTGTCTATACCTATATGTATCTATGTACGCTTAGATCTTTTAAACTACGCAATGGATTTTAATGCGATTCAACAATAGATAGAGTGATTCAAAAGGAAGGTCTATAAGTAAGAACATTTTAGGTAGGGGTGAATGGTAGGTGTAGAGTAGATAAAAGGTAGGTGTAGGGTAGGTGTAGGGCAGGTGCAGCGTAGGTGTAGGGCAGGTGCAGCGTAGGTGTAGGGTAGAGATAGGGTAGGGGAAGGACGCCACGCGAACGAAGTTATATGATAACTTCATGCACCAGTCAACAAGATATAGGTTTTACAAAGTATTGCTTGTGAATATGGGTGTTAGATATTATAGATATATATACGAAGTTCATAAAAATTACCAAAATGAGCATCGTCACGAACAGTTCAACCGAAACAGAGCTGAGAAGAAAGTACAAAGCCAATAATTAAGCAACATAAATATTACACAAGCGCGCCGTACAAAAAGTTAACGGCCCACTCAAATACCAAGAAACAAGAACGAGGAGAAACAATTGCTAGGTTGCTAACGTTATTCTTAACCTTTTATTAATTGCTAGGGGCTTGGCGGTAGACGAATAAAAAAATGTTGAAGGCACCCATGTTACGCATACACAATGACTTGCTGAGCCTTCGAAGGGAGTCTAATCGATAATTTATTCTGGAACTATCATGACAACAGATAGTCAAAACATGACTATTTAATTAAAAATAAATATTTAATGAGTCAAAATGTCAAAATATAAAACTAAACATAACTATAAACTAAACATCTGTAACAAATAGCACTTCGTCTAAACTTCAATTGTCCCACGTCCCACTCCTGGTCACTCCCGATGCAAAGATGTCCATAACACCAATTAAAAATTGTAAATGATACATCTAATATTGTGCTTAATTGTTAAACGTTCAATGATAGTTTGTATACACGGAAATTATAACAAAACAGATTTAAATAAAAAATGTCAACGTTTTAGCTTGGTATGTATTTTACAATGAATACCTGAATACTATCCTAGTCTAATTGTTTTGTAAGTAGTATCGATACAACTCCTAAAATCTTGAATGTGTTCAATATAAAATTACATAATTAATGTCCATTGTAGAATTTGATACAAAAAATAAGTAGTGAGTGATCGACATCACTCTGAAGGTCAAATAGCTTTTTTCCATCCGGCATTGTATTGGATGTAATTCGGTGCCCATACAAAGAACACCTTTATTTTTTGTGTACATTTTTGTGCCAGTAGTTCTGTGAGTGGAGTTGTTAGCAAATTGGACAGAAAAAATAGATCAATTTTATGATTAGGCATTTAGAAAACCTTACGTGTCAATATGTTTAGTTCGAGGCGCATGCAAACCTTAATTTATTTTTAAAAATATTAACCAATGTTATGCTTCATTGCGGTTATTTTTAATGCCATAAATACGGTTCCGATAACCTATATTGTGGTTTTGGTTTGCTGTAAATTGTGGTAGATTTTACTACTTTATAGATAACGCGATTTGCAGTACTTCCGTTGGCGTTTTTATTTACTTCCATCGAATAAACACATTAGAGTAGAGTAGGTATAGCTGTACTAAATCTTCTTGTATACCATGTTATGTAAAATCATTGGTAGTAAAGTAATACAATTCTTGTGCTTTTTTACATATTTTTTTCTCCTCTTCTTCTTTAATTGTTAATACTTTTTCATTTTCACTGTTTAATGAATAAATAATCAATCGGCAACAATATATATAATTCTTTTCATATTAGTTCCAATTAACCTACGCTAATATTTAAGATACAATAATTTTTCAACAAAAAGGCATAGGATTAATTCTATCACACAACATAATCCAACCACGCCCCTACAATCCAACTATCAACAAAATCAACAAAAACATCTTAATACAGTTACAAAATCTTCCAATTCATTGTGTCAATAATAGAAATAGTTGGGACTCGGAAGTTGGGGACACGTTGTGGCTTTTGCCTTCCTGCGTCCGTCGTGACTCGAATATATATCGCCCTTTGTGTCGCAACCTTATAAAGGCCCTAACAAAAAACTGCAGTTTTTGTCAATCCGCCAGATCGCTTATCATATTTACCTACTACAGAGGCAAGGGGAGTCTTATTGTAGCCCGTTGGGTTTACTTTGTTGGCTCACGTGTCTGTATTTCAGTTTTGACGTGTATAGATTCTTTATTATTTTCTTGTGGGTTGTATTTATTTAATCCATTTCATTCATCGTCATATGTTTAAGAGTAAAACTCTTGTCGGCCTGCCATTTCATTATTACTTAAAATATTATTACTTTATTCATTGTAATTAATCTTGTAAATTCAATAATAACATTAAAGCAATGAGTATTTGCCTATTTGTAAAAAATGATGGTGTTGATGCAGATCACAGTGGGTATAGAATACGTACCTCAAGGTTACGGTCACTCTACAGGTGACTGTACCTCTTCATTCCTCCATTGTCAAATCCCAACACGGCTAGCACAAGTGTGCTCACGACATAGTTGCGCTGCGAGAGAGCCTTTGTTTGTTTTTCTCAACAAGATATATGTCACGCCTTTTCTCGCTTGTCGCTCTCGCGCGCACACTAAAACTTGTACTAACCGTGCAGAACACCATAAAACATTTCGTTTACCGTGGCTAAAACTACTTTTCTCTTACCTAAAATTACGCCATTACACGTCGCTTCGGTATTCATAGAAATGTGCATAAATTATCGTGGTCGCTCGTGCAATTTTCATAATTCCTCGCTCACCTGTCCTGATTTACATTCAGCGGTTTCCTTGACCGTGATATGGTTTATTACGCGATGACACGCACTGTCTGACATTGGTCGTCCGTCTGTTACGAATATAGCTTGTTTATTACGTTACAGTGGATTTGTAGTGTCGTTGTCGTTTGTCATAGACACGATCATAGTTATTCACCTAGGGTAATTAAGTATACTATTTAGTAGACTTAATGAACCTCTTTCTTAATTTTTTGTGTAGGTAATTTGACCTACTGTCTACTAATTTGTTACTGAATAAAATATTTTTGAAACAGGCTTAAAATTTTGGACACAACTATATTACTACAAACAAAAAAACTTGTTAAAAAAATTCACTAATAGAAATGGTGAAAAATGCCGTGCCATAAAAGACACAGTAGTAAAATCACTCTTTTAAAATAAACTGAACATTGGACGTAATTTCTGTAGGTGTGTCGTTTACGACACAGTAGACGAAGTGTGTTAAATACACTATTTAGTTGCTTTTATTCACCTTCCTTTAAACAAGTAGTTTTGATTTTCTCGTAGGTAAAGACAAATAATTTGCTAAATTTTACAAGCTGTTTGTAATGTTTCTCGTTGATCAAGCCTTAAGACCCCAGCCAATCACGTTTTGGATATATGTCAACTGTATTCAGATAAACTGACAAACTGTAACAGAAGAACTGACAATACTTGAGTGGTGATCGCACTATGCGTTCGTCAAAATGAACGAATAGGTAAGTTACGGAGCAAAAATCACGAAATAACGAAAGCAAACCTAACAAATATTTTATGTTAAATTGTGTCAAGTTTCAAATCTAATAACGCTTTTACTCTTCAAATTTATCAAATCTCAAGAAGAGCCTACTAGGAAGTACTAGTTGGTCTGCCATTATCATATAATGATTCATGACATTATGCCCCATACGACACCCGTCAGTGGAATGGTGTAGTCCTATACTTTACTTTACCGTCCACCACACGGTATATAATATGAATCATTATACAAAATACAACAAATACACAATTTACTATCCAATCATCATAACAATTAATATGCATTCGTACCTCAGGCTCACGTACTTCGGTCTAACCCAAATACGGCGTTCATTGATGATAACGGTAGCTGTATGCGCATTGCGCAGTGTCACGTTCGTCACAGAAACCAACGAAATTAGTTTACTACGAATTTGGACGAAAACGTAATTTAGTTTTGTTTGTGTAAGCGTCAAGTGTAAAGCCGTGTATCTCAGTTTCCTTAGTCTGGTTCCCAAGTCAATCGTGAGTTCGAATCCCAGTTGGGAACAGTTCCAAATTGTTGTGTGACAAAACAACATGTACCTGTGGTAAAGTTTTGAAGTGGGTATACCACGTGCATTCACGTTGAAACAAAACATGTAATAGATTTACAACTTAGATGAAATCCGAAGATATGATTTATTATGTTTGAACATCGCCAAAAATTATGGCCTTGTAAAAGAACCCGCTTGCTTGTCTATGGCAAAGCTCTTTCTACTTCTATAATGGAGGTAACAGTCCATTGTATGCAACACTGGACTGTTTCAACATACATTATTTATGATGATGATGATGATGACAACCAATCACGAAATATGAAAACAAATTAGTCTCTACTAATTTCAACACGTGTTAAGCATAATATGTGGCACCCAGCTGTCGTTTAACAAAACATAATTAAGTATTTTAAAGTACTCGATAAAGTAAACGGGTAATTAAGGAGCTCAGCTGGGCCGTTGGAGTGGAACTTGTCATTTCATGCAACATGAATGCTAATGAAGCCCCGAATATTAAGGCAGAAAGGTGCAAAGCAGGTGCTCCCTTCATAATTGGCGGTTTTGGGACCCTTGTTTACGATGTGGGCTGTAAAGAGGATGACGTATTAAGGGGTGAAGAATTGTACATTAGACTGATGATTATTATTATTATTACAATTTGGTCGTGTGGTATTAGACAGAGTATTATAGTAAATCAATCAAAACCTCGAAGCCTTCAACAATATTTTCGTAGGAAGCACAGCATAGGAACAACATAATATCATACCTACTAATAAACACGTGCTTTGAATGAACTTTTATTGTATTAGAGTTGATCAAAATATCAAAATGGGCCATGATGCAGTTTTTATCACCATGCAAACAAGGCTACTATTATTTATAAACAGATTTTTAATGCGAAGACCAGATTATTAACAGCAGAATTTTTTGTAAAGCTCTCCTCCGTTTAACGGGTTAAGTCCTTGACTCTTGTCATAAGGGCTCGTCAATAATATTAACTGCTTCATCTGTTTTCATCATATAATATTTATATTTACTTAATCGTTCATAAGTGTTTGTAAAAACCTAAATTGAATAACAGCATTTGAATTTGAGACAATTTTATTTGTAGTTTCGCAATGTAACGCTTTCTTTTTATCGATCGATAAATGTCGATCACTCTGTCAGTTACATACAATGCCATACAACATGATCAATGACTAACAAACTTTGGAATGCGGTAGGAGCAATCGTAAACACACGTGCGTTGCCGTTATGTCTCCATTAGAGGGTTATAAACGATTAACTATTCCATAAAGGGATCCCCTTTTAGTAAGTGAACTTTATGAGTGAGGGACAGTTGAGTTGAATGCATACAGGAAAGTGTGTAGAAAGTTATATGTGTTGTTTTTACCACCAATCTGATCAGGTTCCCCTGTTAACAGAGTCACGATCCATTGTAATTACCTGATTTGTCAAATACTGGATCATTGTCAAGGCGGACCCTGGGCCCTCACGTGCGAAAGCACAACCGGGACATTAGTAGCAAAACGACCAACCAAAAATTTGCAAAAAATTGACGTAAAAATACTATCAAATTATGAGTTTCTCAAAACAAAAACAACCAACTACCGTTCACGGAAGAATAAGGAAATATGAGCGCTCTCATATTTCTCGCAGGAAAAACTTGTCCAATTCTATTCAGAGCCCGAAAGCATTATTGGAACGTTCCACATCACAATGGGGAGAATCTTGGGGACGTTTGCTATGCAAATGGCCGCTTGGGATTCCGACTCGGCGGTTTCGGCCTCTTGGTATCGACTATTGGGGAAAGAACCGTATGCCTGTCTAGGGGCTTCAATGTGTAAAGCAATGTTTGTTTTACAGAGAGATGATTTAGATTTTGACGCGACAGGTTCAGACACTGAAATTTTGGGGAGTTTTTTATGATGCAACACAACAATTACATTTCATTTGAGTCAAAACGTATCAATATATCCAAAACATATTAAAAACAAAACCAATGTACCTACAGCTTACGGTGGAAAAAGTTCAAGGATATAATGTGAGATTATATTCAGTTAAAGACAAGCCCCATCAACTAGCGACTTCACTGCCGAGATTCTTCAAAACCTATAAATCTTCGCATATTATCCACCAAGACATGACATCCATTGCGTATGTAAGTGCAACTTAGCAATCATCAAACCACAGACAATGCAACCACAAATCGTAAAAGCGGACCGGTAGCCCGGAGCAGATATGGCGAAACTGAACCGTGGCTAACACTGAGAATGCCGGCTCGAATTGTTGTTGAATAACTCGCTGGTAGCATTAGATGCGCTCTTTCTGACCCGAGGATGTTGTGTTTGTTCACAGGTTTTGTCTAGAAAATGTTTTAAAATTGTTGGTACAACGTTTTAAGCATTATTTCTGGACTGCGGGACTTATATTTAAATGTTTGTTGACTTTTATATCACAGACAAAATAATACGCACGAATTTCATAAATATAAAAGTACCGTCTGTTTATAAACTGGAAATGAAAATGAAAATGTTAAACGTGACTACATTTTTGTAGGTTACTTGCTAAACTGACGAAAACACCAGAAGCCAAGTAAGTAGGTAATCAGTACAATAAAGATAACGTAAAGATAAAAGTGAATTTAAAGGAAAACTCTTTATGCGTCAGCATACTTTCATTCACCTATCAGCTAGAAATCAAACACACCTGTAAACTACACACTCTTACCAGCGAAAAGACAAAAAAACGTGACGTTGGATTCAGTGTCTTTTCTCCCGTAGTTCCCTTATTAGCGGAATATAAGTTCCCTTTTACGCCACATTAATTATTATCCTTGTCTTTTACCTTTTTTTATTGAAATTCATTTTAATCCTTATTCCAATAACGCAACAGCTCGGTGGAACCCGTCTAATACAAATAACAAGATACAAATACAGTGTATCAAATCCAATCACTATGATAATCAGCAGCCTCTCTCTCGACAACAGAAACACCGAAGTAGGTTGTTGCGCAAACTTCTTGCGCAACTCCCAATGCGCAGCCTAGATAGCACACCGGCGCGATGAAGCTTTAAGTTTTCTCTCAATATATTTGTGGTTTGGGATGAAGGTATAAACTTATCAGTGCGATGTACTGACGAGTGGTATTCAAGGCTTGACAAGACTGGTATTAATGAAAAATTATATATTTTAAAAATAAACCCTAATTTAAAGTACACGACGAAGTAGTTTTTGTAAAAAAAAATATACAGCAATCCCACTAAACCTACAGAATATGCGTGATTATGTTATTTTGCATTTATTACCAAGTTACAAATAACATATTCTTGTATTTGTAAAATATGTTCCCGTAAAGGTATTTACTAAACTGAATTCTGGAAATTCCCCAAAAATATGGTACCTACCTAGTAGTAGTAGGTATTATAAAAAATCTATGGTTATACGTATGTGATCGCCAATCTACCTATATAAACCATGGATTAACTCGTGAGAACTAAATATGAATACTTCAATAGGTACCACTCACATTTTAAATATATTTTGTTTTATCTTTCGGTTATCTGAAAACTGTTATAGAGATTTTTGTAGATCAGACAATTGATACTACTTTTATCTATGGAAACGGCGGTATATCGTTAACTTTCTCGAAGTAGTTACTACTGAGAAAATATTATCAGTTTGCTTTAGATCGAAATGTGATCCACTAAAGTGAGACTATTTAGATAGGTGTGGTGATATCTTTGCCAAATACAATCTTGTCAAATTTATCGCGATGATGGTAGTAAATTCTTACGTCAAAGTTACGTTAGTATTCTATGGCCGAAGGAAGAGAGATCTATTAAGCGATATAGTGTTATAGGTGCTGATGTGCCAGCCGATAAGCCGGGCGACTGACGCAACTCTTCCCACGATGGACGGATGAAGCTAATGAATTGGTGGAGTGTTTATTGATATTTGGTTACCAGAATATCTGGCAAGATCCGCGATTGCTCAGAGTGTAGTAGAAAGTACCGGTGTCGGTGGTAAATAATGCTCATCGGTTAGTTTGGCCCTGTAGAGCGTCGTCTAACGTTGCACCCACACACACACACAATGTTGTAGTGTGAGTAAATACTTCTTCATAAACACTAACACTTAGTGGTCCAAAACTTAGCAACATCAACAGCTTTGTCGGTGGCTGTCATTAGATCCTCTTGCGTGCTATTGTATGGGCATGTAGGACATGATAAGAGGTGTGACATAGTCTGGATAGCACCGCAGGAACAATTGGCGTCGGAGCCGCCCGAAAATACCCAGGCCGGTCTGAGTTTGAAACCTATTTCAAGACTTCCAAACCGACCATATCCAGGGGGAAGGCTGTTGGAGGGTGAAATAAAGGGAGTCGATAAGGATACACTCTTGCTTGTTTCGGTTCTGCAGAAAGAGCTTTATACACAAACTGTTGCCCAAACTTAGTGTGCTGAAACTATATTGAAACTTGCCGATATGTATATAAAAAGTATACTAAGTTAAGTATACGTTGTTAAATCATAAGTAGTTTAGCGCGTGTCTAAATACTATAACCTACTTTTCCATTCCTAAAGTAGAAAAATATTTTACTATTAGAATGAAAAAGTGTCACACTGCCTGCATTCTGCAGAACAAATCTAGATTGCAATATTTATCAGACAGTATTCCGATCAAATATAGGCAGCGATATATTTAAAATTGAAGCGACCCAAAAATGTAGCTAATAATTTGTAGTTAATCTAAAGAAGGCCAAGGTGAGATCATGTTTTTACTGAATGCAGTTCAACTGAATACGTGGGTAGTTTATGCAGGATATTCTTAATAAACGTGTCACAGTTTGTATTGTATGTAAGGCTGTGAAAAATTGCTCTTTAAGCAGGACAGTGGGCGATTGCAATTGTAAACTCCATAGAAATAAATAATATGTCCAGGAAAGGATTCTTTCTTAAAGTGGATGCATTTTATAAAGACAATGATAAAATATGAACATATTTCATTTTTACATTACGAAATAATTTACATAAGCGTAAATATAACGCTATGGATAACTTACGTTACTTATTACCTTGACTGATCCTTGATCTATGCCACTGTTTGGATCTCGTGCCTAAAAATAAACATGAAATTTGATTGAGGATGCGGCCAATTTGATTGCGTGATTAAGTGGCCCATTAGCTTTGCTAGAGCTATTATGGCCTTCACGAGTAATTTCTAATTCCAGTTCCATAGCTAGTTTAGACAATCATTTAGATGATCGTCAGTGGTGACCCTAAGCTAGATAGTGGACACTTGTCAAAAGTTCTGAATGAAGTAAATAAAACGTTAGTCAACAAAACATTAGAAGCAGTTAATCGAAGTGCCGCGTCAAGTGTGCCGTTTAGTTAGTGTATCGTTTCAGTAACTGTACTGTTGCGGAACTACGTCCATTAACCCAAATTGAACCCTATTGTCCGATGGGCTCATTATATTATTGCATCGGCATGCCGAGCGTACTCTGTCAAAGCGTGGACGGCCGGTCCTCCGCTAAACGACCTGTCACGGCCGTCCTGAATTAATTCAGATGGCAACATAAACGTTTCAGAATTTATCGACCACAGCAACTCTGGTGATGATATCATCAAACTAGGCCAATGAAGACGTTAATGATAGAACCCTTCTCTTTGCAGATAAAAATGTAGATAGTGAAGGTTAACACGGTAACGATGTCAATAGACCAGGCGTCGCCTCTGGTGCCGATAAAACCGCAAGTGGTGTTGCAGAACAGCGCGTTTATAAAGAACAGTCACAACCGGAGCAGCTTTTGCGGGGTGGTGCCCTCCCCGACGAATGGAAATGGGACATTTAAGACTTTTGCGGTTAACCGGAAGAGCTGGAGCGGGAATGTGACGCTGCCGTTGCAGCAGTTCAGTCCTGAGCCTGAACGGACTCCGGAACTCGGGACCTTCAGGGCAGGGACGGGCACGGGAACGTTTCCGAGAAATCGTGAGAGGAACAACAATAACGCGGCGAACGGGATTCTGACGCCTAATGGGAACACGGTGCACAGCTTCAGGAGCGAATTACGCAGGAGCGGTGCTGGTAATGGCAGGCGGTACGCGGAGATCGGAAACTGGAGTAAAAGGTAAGTCATTGAGTAGTTTCAAATGTCAACAATAATATTAACGAAGGTGCTGTGTTCCGTGAGTCTAATCGGTAGTTTGGTTGGTATAACTCTGTGCTCAGCCTACGAGTTTTAGATTAAATAAATCATTACATTTGATTCATTGTTTATGTCACATACCTCGTTACCCTCCTCGGCTCAGCAACTAATACCTATAATCAAGTTCATTTATTCTTTCTTCTCCAATTCGGCAGATTTTCAGGTAGGTATACGTAACTGACTAATGTATAATCTATCCCTATAGTCACTGAGACAAATATCAAAGATTCACCCCAGGTAAATAAGACCATCGCCGGAAACTTTTAGGGGCCCTTATTTATTTTCCTTTTTTTCATTCCGAGTAATTCAGTAACAAGTTTTCCAATTTCTCTCTCTCTCACGCTCTCATTTCCTTCAGCCGCGAGTCGCCCCCTTAATATAACTTTTATTAGCTCAAAACGTTTAACAAACATTGCTTCTGGAATCCAATAAAGATTTGAACTTCATTTTAGTTGAAGGGGAAATTATTAAAAGTTGGAACCTTGGAACGGTCTTAACGCCAAGCAATTCAATTTTAAAGGTATTTGATCCCTTTACTAACTAATCACTGTGTTGAGGGATAAATCGGAATTTAATTTAATAACACTTTTACTATTTGTTTTATATAGACGAAGGACACATTCAAAGTTGTTTTTAAATAGGCAAGCTATATCTTCGCCCGCATTGTCACTTACCACTCGATAAGGTTGCGGTCAACCTTGTTTAAGCAATTTAGGCTTTGGATTCTATCATAAATATTTGCGTTGGACCTATCACAATATATCTACAGCAATATCCCGTACATAAACCGAGAATGCCTGCCTCATTTCATTTTATCTTATCTTCATTATCGTTACTGCTAACTAGCGGGAAGTTTGTCCATAATTCTCTTCCGATTTGGGCCACTTGATAAGCCCAGTCCAATAACATCCGATGCTTTGTCTTTTTATTAGGGGTCTCTTTATCGCATGATTCGCTGTTCGTAACAGGGATACTATCAGAGTATTTAGCGGTTCTATCCGCCCCAATATAAACGGTGTTTGCTTCGCTGGCACGATTAGCTTTATTTTTCGAGTATTCAGTATTATTGGGATTTTGTGGCCTACAATACGGATTTTCTTTTCCTTTTGAATTCAAGATGATTCTTGAAAGGGAGTTTTTCAGCGGAAATAGGCTTGTTTTTGACCTCATCTCACCTGATGGGCCATGATGTGGTTATAAAAGAATTTGGTTATCTATTACTAAAACTGTATTAAATATGTTTTATTGATTTAAACCAATTTTGCAGCTTTGTCTTTCGCGGTTTTCATCCGCAATTCGGCTTATAGTCGACTATACCAGGCGACCCTGTTATTTTATGGGTTATAAAATCCCTATAAAACTCGGAAAGTATTAGCTATCTGTGTGAAATTACCCCAGCATACATCTTTTTTTAAAATAAAATACAGCTATGTTGCTCGGTGATATTTCAATATTTGCATAGATGAGAGAATTTAAAAAATTACTAAAGTAATATAAGTATAATAGTTTTTGAGTTACAACAAAACATACAAACACAATATGTTTATATTATAAAAATCAAAATCATTTATCCTTAAAATATTAGTTTAGGTGCAATATTGTTCACGAACAAAACTGTAAATATTAAACTTAGTAAACTGTAATTATAACTGTAAAATTTTTATGTGTACCTTAATAAAGCGTGTCATTCGAACAAAACAATATAGAAAGAAAACATTGCCAGTCAAGCTTTAACGTTTAAAGCTTCTAAAAGTTTCATTTGCGCCTTGAAACAGGATATGCATAGCAGTCCCAAGTATATCTATTGTCCCACCGTAATCATCAATTACCACACTTCCTCTTAGCACAAAACTATGAACGTTACTACCTCGTCTTGCCATAGTGATTGTTCTGGTCCATGAGGATAGATTGCTTCGTAATTTTATAGCTTAGTTCCTTGTTGATAAGGTTGAGTATTGACAGGTCATTTCAATTCTGGGTGTTTATTGTTAAGCTTGCTGCATAATGGACCAAGGTTGACTTGTTCACAACAATCGAGAGCCGTGGGTAATTTTAAGAGAATGCAACTGTCTATTTGATGTTAATGTGTTGTAAATGATACCGGAATAATGTGTTTTCTACTCAGTATTCGAGAATAATGTCGCTGACATAGTGGGAGGGCAATGAGACTGAGTCATTGCGTTTCGAGTCTCAGTCAATATTAATAATATTCTAGTAAATTGTAAGCTATTTTCTTTAACAAATACGGTGTAATAACATTTGTGTAGTTTTCATTATTGTCTTATTGTATACCTATGGATCACAAACTTATTTTCCACCTTCCTTTCAAAACCACGCCCATACCTAATTTCAGAATAAGTACTACCAGAAAAGAAACGCTGCCAATTTAAATTTCGCTCCTAATCACAAAGCAAACGGTTACCTAAAACAATTTGCGCTTAAGCCGATAAAAGCATTCCAGCGTTCAACAGAAGTCGTTTACTAATAGAAAAAGTGTCCGTCAGAGCCAATCGGCTCCCGCTCCGTTCCAATTACTCTCATCTTCGACTTTCACTGGAACTGTCGATTAGGGACCTTGCTGTCTTGTCTCGAGAGATGAATAAGGACAAAGTGCTTTCGGTTTTGATATTACTGTGAGTGTATGGAATTTGGCATAATATTTGACGACCTGAGTGGTTCAATTGGTTTAAATGCCGATCTGCCACGCAGAGTCCAGGGTTCGATTTCCGAAAGAGCAGGTTTTGAAATGATGAGTTTTATATTTTGTTAGGGGTTTGGGTGTACTATGTATATTATCTAACACCCATACATAAGCTTTGTTAACTTTTGGGCTAGATAGCGCTGTGTGAATTTGTCCAAGCATATTATATAATATATTATATTCCTGTCAAAATCTGTCGAAATCTTTTTCTTTTTCTCCATTGGCAACGCAAGCGTTGATGGACTACTTTAAGCGTAACAGAGTCATGCACTTCACATATACTGAGATCGCCGAAATAATGTAGTACCTTCACATATACCAGAAAACACAACAACAGCGTTCTAGAAATATATAGAAAAACAGACGAACAATAACAGAAAACAATTTTGTATCTAGATATATTCATGTATCAGCCGAATGCAAAATGTTTGATAAACAAATAAATGGTTTACATAGCAGAATGATCACAGCATTGTGAAATAGTTCAGTCAGTGCCACAATTACAAACTTTAGATTTTAGATCAGATGACTCCTTCCATCGTAAAATAATAGTCAGTTTTAAAATTTAAGCAAAATCATTGTCGAAATCAGAAAAAGCAGCTGGGTAGGAAATTGTACCTAAGCATGTTGAGAAGGTTTTTGCAATTTAACGTTAGTTTATATTATTTTTTAAACTTCATTACTAGTTAGGCCAAATTACTGCCAATTTACCCGTTGGTAACTAGTGACAATGCTCCCGAAGACGGAACAAGCTTGTATAGGTACACGCAGGCGACGTGTTCTACTTATTAACCATACGCATAATGAAGGTTGAATCAAAACGGTTTGTGCGGATAGCTGGAAGATCAAAGGTCATGTTTGCATAACTTAGGTATAGGTTCAAGGTCGAAGTTTCTCCAAGATCAAATAGAAAGCAATTAAAAATTGAGGCTATACTGCAATTTGTCTGTGCAAGTGTGTGGTAATAGTAGACCTCAGATGATATTATTTTTATTCCGCTGGCTCTTTGCAAATACATAACACTCTATTAACTTTCCTAAACAAATATGAGCAACAGAGCTTGATATGACAAAGCACCTAATCCGATCACGCATACCTTCAAACTTTCTCCAGTCTATTATTAATCATCTTGGCGTTAATGTCCCGGTTGTGCTCTCGAGAACGAGGGCCCGGGGTCCGCCTTGACCATGATCCAGGGTTTGGCAGGTCAGGTTAATTGCAGTGGAGCGACTGCCATCTGACCTCCATGACCCTGTTACCACGGGAACCTGATCAGATTGAATCATGGTTGCACATCCAGTCGCCTGAATGTGCAGGTTTCATCACGATGTTGTGATTCCCTCACCGTGAGAGCATCGGTTAGTATTCAACGAATGTACATAACTCAGAAAACAGTCATTGGTACATTGCCGGAGCGGGATTCGAACCCGGGACCTCTGGCTTACGTATCGGATACTGAAACCGCTCGGCCACCGACGCTCTTCGGACTTTCTCCAGTCTATTGTCTTGTCTTAATTATGGCGATCTCTTAGGCATTTTTGATACGATATTCATCGGGTCTGAGGCTGTCACGTTGTTGTTTTTGGAGAAAGTGGATTCTGTTGTGTCATGCATGAGATCATGATTTACTTGTCTACCCTTCGTTATTTCTGTATCCCATTTTTTATCAATCGTAATGTACAATATTTGAGGATCCGCATAGGTAATCCAATTAGTACAGTAAATTGTAACTCGTAAACTCAAATTATCGTACAGACAAGTTTTGTCTTCAAAGGCTCACTTAATTATATCCTGTCCATTATTTTACTAATTCTGTCTCTCACAGACTCTACTAAATATATAGCCTCCAAACAACTTATGAAAGCAATTTCTTGGTACTAAACTTCGAGCTACACTCATTCCGTGATAGTTTAATAGCTGCTTTCGTAAGGTACTCGTGTTCAACATTGTATTTTTATGCCCTTTAATGATATGTAATTTAAGTAATTGTAATAATATATGGTGTAACGAGCCTTTATAATAGATCAACTGTACTAGTTTTGGAGCACTGTGGCTTAAGAGTTGGTACTTGATGCGAGTACAAGAAACGGTTTTTGTATGATAAAAAAAGAAGAGAGTAGGTATCTATGTATCCTACAGTATTTGACTACGCTATATTCAGTCTAAAATAATTAGACAGTCTTACTGACTAATTAGACAATCTCGCTATTACACCGCGCTAAATACCGAGACAATAGTTTTCTTTCTTTTTGATTCGCAGCAACACTGAACTGCGCGCTGACTAAACGGTGTAACTCTTACAACTGTATAATACAGTATATTACAGTCTCGAGTAGAGCGTCGCGTCGGTGGCCGAGCGGTTACAGTATCCGACTCGTGAGCCAGAGGTCCCGGGTTCGAATCCCGCTCCGGCCATGTGCCAATGACTGTTTTCTGAGTTATGTACATTAGTTGAATACTAACCGATGCTTTTACGATGAGGGAAAACATCGTGATGAAACCTGCACATTCAGGTGACTGGATGGTGTAACCATGATCCAATCTGCTCAGGTTCCCCTGGCAGCAGGGTCATGAAGGTCAGATGGCAGTCGCTCCACTGTAATTACCTGACCTGCCAAATCCTGGATCATGGTCAAGGCGGAACCTGGGCCCTCGTTCTCGAGAGCACAACCGGGACATCAACGGCAAGATGATTATTATTATTATTATTACAGTCTCGAGTAGATAGTCTCTGAGAAGAGCAAATTCGCCCAACTACATAATAGGTAGTATAGTATATGAAGAAGGCAAAGAAGCAATGATTTGCATAGATTTCATAACGATTCGATACAGCAATTTTTCAGTCGGCTGCCCCTTCGGTGAGAGTTGTGGATCACGCTTGCGCAAGCACATTTTCTAATCGAAAGTTGAGTCTTCCAAATGCTGTAATTTGACGGGATCATTGCAGATTATCAGCAAAATTGTTTGACATAAAGCCTTACGTCAGGCCGCGTACAAAAAAAAGTAAAACTGGAAACTATTATGGTAGGACTTCAGACATCTTCAGGAAATGGGTTCCAAATTAGTTCGACTGAAGTATTTCTGTTGTCAAGCAACAATATATTGTAGCTATCTTCCGATATCAAGGACTCATTGTGGCTGGCGATTTAACCGTGGTCCCGTCCCCGGAAGTTAGATGGCAGTTGCTCTACTGTAATTACCTGATTATCCAAATACTGCGGACCCCGCGCGCGATAGCACAACCGGGATGTCGTGGCTAAGATGATGATTAATATCGTGGCTGGCGAACTATTATAGAGCACGAACATTCTATACATACGAATTCAATTCAGGATAACGCTAAAAATATGACACCAAATTCGATCGACCACCAAATCAGGCATAGTCAATGCCAGAGGTCATCGTCCGGACCGGGGATACCAGGACAAAAAGTCCGCAATAATATTTTCCCGCGGCCATCTTTAAAAGCCTTCCGGACAAAAGGCCGACGGGAAAATAATTTTCTTCCTGAGCAAGGGACATCCTCACTATTGTGAAAGGATTTCAAAGACCCTTTTCACAGCTTCCGAGGTTATTAAGCGATTTTTTCTCGTTCTCTCTTTATTTTTTCCCTTTTTTCGTAGTAAATACCGTTTATGTCGACGGACCCATCTGGTCTGGGCGACAGTTTGGTTTTCTGAGGGTGACCTATGTGAATGTTTTTAATTCAAGACAATTATTATATTCTGATTGCATTTGTTTGTTTGCTTTCCAGTAGCATCAGAAACTACTTATTTCAAAAAATTACTAGTCAAATAGTCGTCTCGAGAACTGACCTCTAAAAGTTTAAAAGTTAAAATAAGGGAAAGCCATAACATTTTTCTTTTAGGAATATTCCTACACTATCGTCATAGTAAACATTACTAATTTTCTCTTCGCTAAGAGTTTCAAATGACCACTAATTACACTAAACGCCGGCGCCTGCAACGCTACGGTACTTTAACAAGCCTCTTTGCGACAATTAACCTTTCGCTTAAATACTCAACCGTCAGACAACATCAGGCAACTTAGTGTTAACTTCGTTAGTAACTGCACTAGTTCATGAATGAGTTACCATTGCAGCGTGGTGTTTATCATCAGCATCGCTACCATTATTATCATCACTACATTGTTGGATTATGTTTTTTTTATTAGACTAGCCAATCATTTTACCGCCATCTCACCTGGGGGTAAGTGACGACACGGCCGAAGATGGAGCATGCCTGTCTAGGAACAGCCTACTCTATCCTTGAATGCGTTCAGATTATAATGATCAAGGAACATACTCGCATGTAACGTGTTCCTTTTGTTAGCCATACGCATTATAATGGTTGAACCAAAGCGGCTCGGGTGGATAGCTGGAAGATCCCCGACTTAAAGATGAATTTCCCGATGGCGGAAATGGGCCGGCGTAATGAGGCCACTGCAACAGTAATAAACAATAAAAGCGGTAAATAATGCACACCGTTCGGCAGAGACGAAGCCCTTCATCGTACATCGGCTACTTCGTCAAGCCTTTCACATATCTGAAACAAAAAATTAATAACCATAAAACTACAAATGAGTACCAAGGTGTAGGAACGTAATTTATAAAAATTGCAGTGCGGAATGAAGTGGAGTTAAAATGAACGTATTTCTTTGCTGCCTGTACTAAAATCATGTCAATTGGGAGTAGGTATGTAATGTAGCCATTTAGCTTGCAGCTACAGTTAATTTGAAATGTGCCAACAAATTGATGTCGGGACCTTGACGGCCTTGTTTGAGTCACTCACCTCATCTACAGCATCATATGTAACGTCAAGTTATATATGATGTTATACCTATTTTGAACATTCATCGAAGTTTTCATGAGTTAATAATTTTAACACTTAGATCGTTAATTCTTCTTTACTGATAATTTGCAAATCTTTTAAACTTGTAATTCCAAAATTTATATTAACCGGTATATCCTATTAACCGTTTGCAATATCAGTTAGTATGTACATGGTTAGGTATATTAAACTCGTGGTTGGTACACACGTAAAAATCCCGCTCCGGTTGACAATTTCGCTTTCAATCGTACATTGCTGCGATCGCGTCCACACATAGGGTCAACTATGGTGTTCTCTGTCCTTTTCAGTTCGTTTTCGTTATCTTCTTCAATTGATAACTTATCGTTGTAGTGTGTGTTGTCTTTTGTGCAGCTATGTATGTCACTGCCGCTTCGTTATATCTGTCTCCTTCTCGTACGGAAGCCTTCGATAATACCACGGACTAGCTCGGACAACCTCAATGTCATACACACACCTAACATTATCTTCATCAGCCCATAATAGTCCGCTGTTGGACTTGAGCCTCTTCCACGCTAAGTACTCACTTAATGACATTATTTTCACGACTGGCTTGGCCCTCGCGGTGTCGAAAATACGACACCCGTCAGTGAAAAAAGTTATATACTTACTGATATCCTGATATTACACGCAACGACGCACATACGAGTAATGTCACGGTTCTTTTCCGTAAGGCTAGACAGAGACAGCAAAGACCATATTGTTCCACTTGCTAAATATCCACATTCATCGACCTTTTCATACAAACATGTCGACGACAAAAGTCGACGAAAACCGAACGAAACCGACAATACTACATAATAGAACCGCAGAGCGCAGACTCGTTAGAACAGATGAATGAAGTCAGTGTTTTATTGTGCAAATCAGATGGGCAATTAGCATAACAAACACGCGAGTAGACAGGCGGGAGCGGAGCGGGGACTGGTCAATGACTTTACTTGCATGCATTTGGATCGATATGGTCGGTGTATTGCGTAACAATGGTATGGTATGGCTTCGGTAGTGGCAAATTATGTGGGGAACAGATGTCTGGTAATGCCGTCCCCGCCAGGTACGGGAAGGAGAGGCCGGCTCAAGAAGCGGTGACTTGACGTCGATAAGTGTAACATGCGTGCAAACGGATTCACCACTAAGGATGCCGAACACCGAGCAAAATGGACTCAAAAGAGCAGGAAGGCTGACCCCGGGCCCCTGCGTGTTGTGCGGGAGCGCAACCGTGATTTGATAAGAAGATGATGATAATAATGATGATGACTTCGGTAGTGGTTATCGAGACAGTCATCAGTTCAGGCGACTGAATGTGTAACCATGATGCAATGTGGTCAGGTTTCTCTGTTAACAGGGTCACGAAAGTCAGATGGCAGTCTCCCCACTGTGATTGCAGGATCTGCCGAATCCTGGATCATGGTCAAGGTGGACCCCGGATCCTCGCGCGAGGGCGCCGAGACATTAACACCAACATGACCGACCAACCATAAGCTAAACACAGCTTTAGCTGTGTTGTGACCTGACATTTCAAAAGGCCTTTCTTTAAAGAATTTCTAAACCTACGTTTAAGTATGAAAAGGTTAATGAATGTGGAAGAAGCGAGAGAGATCTGTCAGGACCCTAGCAACTGGAACGATGTGGTCTTGCCTACTCCTATGGGAAAAATACGTGAGGAAAGTATGTATGTGAAAGTACATATCGTTTAACCGTACTTTATAAAATTCCTGATACGTACTTTCTACAGACCTATTGTACAATACACGGGTGTCCCTCCCGGGTTCCAACCCCATATTGTATACTGCAACTCCGCTTTGTATCGGCCACACGTCGTGCGCAGCAGACCGTACGCGGTTCGACGCATACTCATTAGCCTTTGGGATGCCTAGGGATTCTATTTTATGTTAGATATGCAGGGCTTTTTACTTTGTTTCGAACGTGGTTCAAAATGCTGATGATTTTATCCTATGGTTCTGCATGTTTGTTGCCTGAAATCGTAGATCGGTCGGCCTCAGCACGGCCAACGATATGCGCTCGATGATGCCGCGGCGCCTAGCAGTTTAAAATGCTTACAGATTTTTATTTAATGTTACCTATGTAGGTATGACGTTCATAAGTGTTTGTAAAAACCTATTCAAAATAAATGTTTTTAAATTTGAATATTGAATTAGATGTTATGGACGATAGTTATAGCTGTCTCGTATCACACAAATCACAGGTTTAAATACCTAAGGACCACGCATGATATATCTAGTCTCAATTATCATAAAGCTATATATTTTGGGGACGATAGTGTATGAGCATAGTAAAACGTAACGTAACTACTACAGGCAGATAGATCAAAAGTTAGACGAAAGGCTAACTACCTTTTAGACAGAAACATGTGAAAATTATATGACGTGGTATCAGAGAGCAATATCCAATGTTCAACCTTATTTAGAGACATGCGTCAATTTGACGCAATTTATGACTGTATGTAACGGTATTACGCACAGCAACGCGAATATCGTGGTTTATCTTTTTTATGATCTTGGGTTTTGTCAACTGCAATATCTTATGTTTAAAAGAGAAAAAATTGTATCTTTGTATGATTTTTTTGTTGAATAAATTCAAAAAGTACTGGATCGATTTTGAAAATTATTGCACTTCTAGGAGGTCACATTATTTCCGAGTGATATAGGCTACTTTTAACCTAGGAAAGTAATAGGTTCCAGTGGGAAAGTTGATTGTTTACAGAGATAAGTATACAATTTAAATTGACGTAGATATTATCTAGATACGAAATCTCTTTGAGTCATTGTTATCATGGACGACAGTATTTATCACTTTGTATCAGATTGGACTGCTCATTTGTCATACTCTTTTGCGTCAATATTTAACAACGCAAACCACACAAACAGCGACATGAATACCAACTTTCTTTAAACTATTTATTTATTTATTCTTAATAAAATAACAGCTGTTGTAACATGGATTAGATGTAAAATTAGATTCAGAAAGTCAATTATAATTATTACAATTTTTCACAGATAAACATATATCATATTTAATGATGTAAATATTAACGGTTATATAATTAAATATAATCGAACGCTTTTCGACAGTATAACAAAAATATTATTACTAAAATAGGTAACTTTGAGATTTAATAAGTGATTGATACAGTGGCCACCTTGTAGTGCCTTGGGAAGGTGCCTGATGTGCCACTAATTCCTACATGTTATCACCTGTGTATGTATTCCATTAAACTGCAAAATAAATGAATACTAAATACTGTATTATTGCAGACAAAAATGCAAGCGAGCCACTAATTCGAAAGTCAATTTTCTTAACAAAAATTAACAAAATGCCTTCACGCCACAACACCAGTATGAAATATCTCAACTATTGAAAGACAATTTTCAAACCTAAAATTAACAAAAAGCCTTTTACGACACCAGTGTGAAATATCTCAACTATAGAGAAGATATTGCAACTAGGTACGTATACTATACTCGCAGAGACCGGGATTAACCACCAGACCGTGCCGGGTTGGCTTTCAGACGCATTCCCCGGCCGAAAGGGCTGAATCGAGAGCCAGTGTAGCGAATTCCGTTCGATAACCACCGAAGTATCTTGGGTTTGTGAAATACGTTGTGTTTACGACGCTAAGAACTAGCATGATCGTTATGCGACGGAATGAGAGTTAGACTACTGAACATTTTTTTTGCTATGTTGTTACAAATGAGCGGACAGCCCATCTGATGGTTAGTGGTAACTGTCACCCATAACATTTACGATTCATGCATTTAGGTTGCAGGCAACAAAAATAAAGTACCTTGTTCTTAGGATCATCAAATGCCACACTCATAACAAGAGTTTAGTTCAAAATACTGTAGTGTTAATGTTTTGAATTTGTTCAAATGCAGATTGGATACGCTACTTACTGATAAGACTACACAGTATAGATAGTATTGTTCAATATTTTAGATGAACAATTTTCAGAATTACCACTTATTCATTACTAAGTAGTACTACACCTTTGTAAAGCGTCGGTGGCCGAGCGGTTACAGTATCTGACTCGTAAGCCAGAGGTCCCGGGTTCGAATCCCGCTCCGGCCATGTACCAATGACTGTTTTCTGAGTTATGTACCTACATTAGTTGAATACTAACCGATGCTCTTACGGTGAGGGAAAACATCGTGATGAAACCTGCACATTCAGGCGACTGGATGTGTAACCATGATCCAATCTGGTCAGGTTCCCCTGGTAGCAGGGTCATGGAGGTCAGATGGCAGTCGCTCCACTGTAATTACATGACCTGCCAAATCCTGGATCATGGTCAAGGCGGACCCCGGGCTTTTGATCTCGAGAGCACAACCGGGACATTAACGCCATGATGATTATTTTACTACACCTAACTTTCACAATCACCAATCGACGACAACACATTGAATAAGAAAACCATTACAGAACTTCCTATAAAATCAAACAAGGCTTGACATCTACGTCTACCCATCCACTGCAATAGGAAACCTCAGAGCGTTGCGGTAAATAAATAATTATTAACAACTTTAGTATTCCATTAGATAAAGTGTCGTCCTAGGGGACCACCAGACAGTACCGCGGGGCTGTCCATACGCTACGCGATGACGCCGAGGAGATATTTATGGACAGGCACGCGTACCGAATGCGAAATGAGAGGCTATAGGCCTAGCTTAAGGATGGGAAGCATCCAGACTTTCGGTCATTGGTCTTGGTCAGGGACTGGGTTGAAATAGTTTCGATTTGCTGAGAATCCCATCCGGGTATCAGGAATCTAACCTTCCATATTTTGCCTGGTGAGTAGATGCCTACAACGCCCCGTAAAAATATTATCACACGTGTGCAAAAGTTTTTACGAGGTCGGCAATATGCAAGTTATACCACTGGTTTTGCAAACGATCATAGGTTACGGTAACTGCTTACCATCAGACGGGCGGTGCACTTGTTTGTCACCTTAGTGGTAAATAAATTATTTGATATTGCAGTTCAGGTTTTTTTGTACGTCCTATTTGCCGGTTTTTAGAGTAAACTGAAAATTATATTTTCCATAACATCGGATTTAAGTCTATCCTTTTCAATATTGATATATATTCTGTCAATTCTATAAAATATTCTATACCTATTTATTGCTGTATTCTGCCTACTCATACCCACTTCAACCACCTAAATACTTTAACACTATAGGAATAAGACCAGAAACCCAGTTCATTTACAGTTACAGCCCATCACTAAAACAGTAATATATTCAATAATATAAAGGACGGGGCAAGAAATTTGGGTGTTTTTGGCATTATTTACTTGGCAAACATTGGTGACAGGTGGATCGACCCCCACCGGGGGACAAAGAGCCCTATACGTAAATTGATACAAATAAGTAACGTGCCAATGGGCCCTTTGAAGTGGCGGTATTGTGTTACGTATTGTGGGTACTTACGCACGTTTTGTTTGTCACAGTATCTGTGGGTACCTATAGAGTTAGTGAAATTGAAATTACAAATAGCATTCTGGATACTGACTGACAGATTCACTTTCATCTGACGTAAAAAGAGGTCTGTTATCAGTTTGACGTGTGTATCTGTGGCTCTATGTATCTGTAGAGATGTGTAACTGTTTGTTGCATCGTGGCTCTTGAACGGATGGACCGATTTCAATATTGAAATTACATTATATTGTAGCTCGTCAATTAATGTTTCGTTTTCACATTGTATAAAGTAAATCGCTTTCAGCGTCTGTCGGTCTGTAGATTTGATAACTTCTCCCAAACCACGCAACGGACTTTGATACGGTTTACATTATAATTTAGGGATATTCTTCCGAAAGGTTATTATGTAGGTACTTATACGATTCTTGCATATTATAATAGAGAAAACCCATAAACGTTCAAAGCCTCACTAAATGTAATCTAATGGCAATTAACCTACAAATATCACCGGTTCACTTTAATGACCATTGTGTATTAATCCAAAATATTGTAGCCTCGCATCGCCTCATGAAAAATTTATTATAATAAATAATTTTTTATTTACGAAAATAGAGTCCCAAAATTCCTCGCCCACCCAGAAAACTCCTAACACACCATACACCTGACAAGTTGACATATTGCTCAATATCGGAGGAGAAAATAAATCACCGATTGCATTTCTCTATTATTACGAGTTAAAGGGAAAAAGGTCAAACTCGAGTGACGTGGGACGCGAGATGGGACACCCTCAGTGACCCTAACTGACAGTTTCCAGATGAATGAAGTGTAGGTACATCCCTCATGAGGCTGTCTTTAAAGTTTTGCAGCTTCAGGATGAAATAAAGTATGTACTAACAAAGAACATAGAATGACTGCCATTTGACTTCCGTGACCCTGTTAACAGGGTAACCTGACCAGATTGCATCATGGTTACACATTCAGTCGCTTGAAAGTGCAGGTTTCATCACGATGTTTTTCCTCATCGTGGTAAGTTCTCAACAGATGTACGTAATGCTAGTCATTACGTCACCGATGCTCTGTGTTGCAGAAAACAGATAATTTATCTAAATTCTGATTTCGTTTTCAAAATCGAACTTTAATTCAAACTACGCAAGGTTGAATAGCCATTGGCATGTTGTTCAATTCCTATTTCAGATACCCGTATTCTCTTTACAGCGTAAATGAAAGTGCTTTGGGGAAATCCTCTCAAAGCATATCGTTATTGTAAGCTCTGAGTCACCATGGCTCGTGTGGAAGTAACGATGGGGTCTCCGTCTGTCTGTCAGTGATTTGTTGTGTGTGACTCATGTATATTCCGCGCGTGGTCTGTATGTGACGCTTTCTCTTTTGTTTGTTCGTCATAGTGCGCTTTGACAATGGTCTGAAATATTAAAACCTACCTTGTCTATGATTGTTTTATTTTGTACATATTTTATATTTTATTTTTTTATGACAATAAGTAAGTCACAGTTGTAATAGTAGTGATGCGTGAAATAAGCTTTTTATGCAGCGTTTTGATGTTCGTGAAAATTTAGATTTTGGAAACTACAAACTGTCTCTGGCAATGAGTATTTATAATCTTTGAAAATCAAAATATATCAGTATATCAGATATAAATAATGAATCTTTCAGTCATTTATTAGAAAATACCATCATTTAAACTAACAAACCATCCTTCCCGTTTCATCGTACCACGAATAAACTATCGAGTCTCCATGAAATATTTTAACTATAAAAATTCCATACAACGCCCCCAACTGTAACTAATCGAAACAGAAAAACCTCTCGACTAGCTAAAGACAGGGCCCGATTTCCCCGTACCACCATACCGCGTCGATGCGGCTGGTGTGGCAGCTCAATCAAAAGATAAAGGCCTGGAACCACGTTAATTAAAGCCTGTAAGCGGATTGAGCGGATTGACACTGCCGGTAGTCGCTCCGCTGCGGGTTGGCACGGGTATCGATACGTGATACGTCTGGATGTGGACAGGAAATTGATGACGCGTGTGTCCAGGTTCGTTGCGCTTTTGAAACTGTTCGCGGAATGAGTTATCTGGCTTTAGTTCGTGGCTAGATAGTTGTGAGTCGAAATAGAGGGTTGGTTTTGAATACCTGGATGAGCTCGCTTAACTTTCCTTTTGCTATCCGTTTGATTTTTTATGTTTGGAAAGAGATTAATTTACGTAATCCTAATTCAATGAATACTTTTTTATTTTCATTTCATTTTCATTATCAGCCGTATGACGCTCACTGCTGGGCCTCCCCCAGATATTTATTTATTTATTTATTTATTAGTTCATTACACAGTTTAACAGACACAGCGATAGCCACAAAGGCCGGTCCTGTGCCTTCCGCATATAGCTGGTACCTGCGATCCTTACCAGATGATTGATTTTCTATGATTCTTCTAATAATTCGACTATAAGTTCAGCGTTAATTCATTTAAATCTTAGTAATTTAAAAATCGTCACACTTCTTTTTAAAAGGAGTAAGTATTAGGTACAACAATACACTATAAACTAAAAGTCACCATCAGAAGTTGCCAAGGCGCCATATTTACCTCAACTTAGCTTACAACACAGGCTGAAGCATTCCCGTCGCAGTTAATTGAATCTTCGTCCCCACATCATAATCATCTCTCACAAACGAGCTTCAAGGACTTAATAGAGTATGTCCATCAAATGGTTATTGAATTTGAGCCTTGTTTGTCGACACTCCAATTTGCAATCTTGAAGATGAAACTTGCCCCCGGTCGTACAAGTACGGGTCGTTAGGACGGCTAGTCTTTACTGGGATAATGATAACTACTGATGCTACAGTGTCATCTATACATAGTATAAATTAATGTAGCTTCAGCGTCTGTCAGTCTAGCTGTATTTCCGCTAACTCTTCCTAAACCACAGATCGGATTTTGATACGGTTTTTACCGAATTTATTCGGGAAAGTTTACATTTATTTGTTTATTGTAAAGAAAAGTCGACAAAAATTTCCTGCGAAGCCGGAGAGGGTCGCTTTTTATTAAGAGAATAGCACGTCTTAATTTACAAAATTCAAAGAAATACATTGCGGCTTAGGCCGAAAAACAGAGGAATGCAAAAATAATAAAAAATTAGAGGGGATAAATGACCTTCGGTATGTAATCAGTGGAAACAAAGAAATATCTGCATATACTGACTTAGAATTATTGAAATAAATAATTAACTACATAATATTAAATTAGTATATTAGGACAATAAAGTATAGGTCTTGAAAAATTGAGAAATACTGGTTCCAATAATGGTATAGTATAGGGGTACCTATACCCAGCAAATGTCTATTGTAGTTATAAAGAAAATAATGATAAAGCAAAGTGAAATATTGTATCATTTGTTTGGCTTTGTCTGGTTCATTTCTTCCTCTCTTTGCTTTTGCGAGTTTGTTAACATCGGAATGAATAGCGAACAAAACTTACCTTGTGTTATCGTCGTTTCATTTTCTTTACATGAGAAACGTTTTAACTGCCATGTTTTTGTCATAATCCTTATTGTATTATCTAACATTTGCCAAAAATTAAATGCTCTTAGACATATTTCGCACTAAACTAATCAAGGCTAAATCAATAATGCAACAAGTAATATCTTATAACATCGCCAGTGTAATTGAGCGCAAACTGCAGTATTACAACAAATTACTTTGACCAAAACCAAGTTTATGATCTATGAAATCGTACTGGCATTATTAATTGAAGCCAATATATTGCAGTAAGATGTTTATGTGGTGCATTAGTTGCAATTATCTACGCTTTCCAGTCTACTGAGTTATGTCCTTGGGGAATATTTACTACGCGTCGCATGTGGGGAAGCGATTTGCTATTGGTATGGGAAGCTTTGTGCTGAATATTGTAGTACCTACTGTAGCTCAATGGATATTTGGTATTTATTCTTCATGCTACTGTTATTCTAAAGTAATGTTATAAAAAGGAAAAGTTTGTATATTTGTAACTACTGGACCCTATAGAATAAAATAGAATAGAGCTTTATTTTATGCTTCATGCATATACAAATAACTTATGCTAGTAAAGAACAAATTACAAAAATACATGAACTAAGTACAAATTAAATTTTCACGAAGTAACTTAAACATTATAAAAACCTATAGGTAAGTCGTATGTGTGTGCTATAGCACAAAAAGGTCTTGACTCAGCATAGTGTTGCCTGGAAGAGCAACATACTGATATTCTGCCAAAACCAAAGTAGGTTCACGGAAACTCTGAAACAGATATGAGTGTAAAATAATATACTTAATGTGAAATATATAAAGTGATAGATATAATAATAATAACATAATAATCTAAAATGTGTGCATTGGAGTATATGTAGATAGAGGTTGAAAATTTGAAAATTATTTTGAAAATTCTTTTACTAATACTAAACCACATTGTTTCCATTACTTCCCATTTAGTCATAAGTCTGGCCATGACAGAATACTAGCGGGTGTGGGTTTTACCCATACGCTGCGTCATGGACCATTTTGTCTATGTGTTTACTATTTCCATTATTTTTTTTATCCCGGAATAATGTTGAGATCTAAACTGCCCGCGTGTGAAATCTAAGAGGACTACTACCTGTAAAATGCAATCTAATAAATATAGCTACTTATTAAACCAATTCGCGAGCTCATTTGATTGCCAAGCATAGAGATAATGATAAAAACGTAATGGATATAACTATTTAAACGACAACAGCTTATAACATTTCTAATTTACTTTATTCGTCTCATTTGAAAGGGGTTCAAGTCCAACATTGAATTAGTATGGGTTCATCTATTCAATTTACTTTATTATTTTATTAAAACCCATATTTCACTCAAATAAATTGCGATATGAAATATTCAATACAGTTTAAAGCGTAATCCAAAACCTCGGCCCGTAATCCACAAAAGGCTTCGGGCGGCTATACGATCGGGCCTAGTGATGAACCCTGAGGCACTCCGCGCAAAGGGAGCCAATAAAAGCAAAAGCTCGTTCCGTGGAACAAAAACAACGGATTGAGTGGGAGAGGAAATCAATCAATTAATTAGAGGTAACAAAATAATGTTGAACGCTGTTTGCCCTCTGGGCATCGAGAATGAATTTTCCACTCAAAGTTTTATTTTATACATGGTAGTTAATTACGTAGTGTGTGTAATGAAGCTGGTACATAAGTAGAATTTATAATAAAACGTAGTGCTACTATCGAAACTATTAACAAACCCAATATAAATACATCATCATAATGAAGATTTAACAAATATATAAATAATTTTTAATTAGACTTCATACAACAGCTAATCATAACTTCCCGCATTAACTAAAATTTGACTCTACTGTCACTGAAAGAGAGTAGCGTGTAAGAAATCTATTTCAACAACAAAATAAACTCGTCCACTATATCCAACAAAGACAATGGCAAAAGCGTACGGGAGGGACATAAAATAAAAGATACTCAATCACTGGCAATAATACCCGGGAACCGATGCACTTCACTCCCTGGGCAAAGCCGATCGAATGGACCATTCCCCGACCTCTGGCATCAATTCCGCCCAAACACCATAGGCACAAAGTCTACTTTATTGCAGAATATTGCAGGATACCGCCCCAGTATTAGGTTACAAAGCGGAGTGCTGCGTTTTTTCCCCTTTTTTCACAGGTCTATTCTTCAGCCTTTGTAGTTTTAATTGGGGAACACTGCCAGTATTGTTTTGTCTGGCAGACAACGGCGTTTTATTACTTTATGTTTCTGTTGCCTTTTTTATGTGTAGTTCTGGCTCACTGATAGTAAGAGCGTTTGGAGTGCCGATGCTGACTTTGTTATTGTTGACATTTAAGTCTTACTAGTAATATCAAGACTAGTCTAAAAATATTTCTCCTGGTAGTAAGTAATCAATAAGCAATTATTTGGTCGTTTAGATATTTATTATACCTAGATTGTTTTATAATATATAGCGATATCGTTCAAACGCAAACTAAACTAAAAACTAAATTTAAAATGGAGTGAGTGTGAGTGGAATAGAAGTGTTTTACTTTACTTTACTTACGACCTAGGGGTTAGAGTACCAGACTCATAAGCGAGAGGTACCGAGTTCGAATCCCGCTGTGGCCATGTACTAATGACTCTTTTCTGAGTTATATTCATTAGTTGAATACTAACAGATGCTCCAACGGTGTGGGAAAACATCCTGATGAAATCTGCACATTCAGGCGACTGAATGTGTAACCATAATCCAATCTTGGCAATTCCCCTGGTAGCAGGGCCATGGACGTCAGATGGCAGTCGCTCCACTGTAATTACCCGATCTGCCAAATCCTGGATCATGGTCAAGGCGGACCCCTGGCCCTCGTTCTCAAGAGCACAACCGGGACATTAACGCCAAAATGATATTTTTTTATTTTAGTGATATCGCCCAAACGTAAAATGTACGTCAAATTTGAAATGAAATAGTTAAGCCAAATTATACAGTTTGTCCCACGTTCCATTTTCGAGGAAGATCGTTAATTTGGGAATTCGTGTCGGGACCTGAGACAAATTGGGAGTTGACCTTATTTTTTAAAAGGAAAACCTGTTTTTTATTACAAATATACGAGTATTTCTTCTTTCTTATATGAATATGTTTGCAAGATAGTGTACAAAGACACAAAAATCTAGCCTCCGTAAGCAATAATTACTTAGTATGATTATCGAGTTATCGACAAGATTATTATCTAATTCTTATCGTCTCGAGAAACAACTCCAATTTTATTTGCCCAGTATTCGATGACTTTAATCGCGTTTGGATTGGCCTCGAACACGTCCACAAGTTCAACTTCAGTTATTATGATCTGATAAAGTACCTTTTTACGTAACTAACTTAACTAGATAGACCAGCGATAAACTAGAATATATATGCACGTAAACAAGTAAATACTAAAACACTTGGATAGTATCCTATTAATGCAGCAAAAGGTGAATAACCAGAAGCTAATATAATCGTTGTTATTGTCGGTTGCAGGTAAAATATTGCATCTTATTCACTCCTAACGTATTGAAAGGAAGGAGACAGCTGACACAAAAGTCGACCTCGGGTTCGTCTGAATGGCCTCCAATTAGTCTGTGGGTTGAGAGGCTGGACCGCCCACGTAGAGGTTCCTGGTTCGATTTCGGTGAAATAACAGTAATTATGGGTTTGGAGCGCGATTAGGAAGCATATGGTCAAAAGAATTATATCCTTTACTTTCTTGTGTATTTAGATTGATAAATAAAGTTTGAAGCTGAGGTTTTAAGATATTATTAATGATACTTGCAATATATATTGAGTTTACGTATAGGTATGCACTTGTAAACTAATAAAAGAAAAAATGAAGATTTTTTTTCTTATTTTTTTTAAAACAATAACCAAAATAACGGTATCCCCTATACCTAGTCTATGCTAGCCTAGCCTTGCGCCACAGATCTCTAAATAAATAATGTTTTTGGTTTAGGTTTCTGTGCTTACCACATTCAAATGGCTGATAAATAGACAAATGTGGATGTATGCTTCTGTGTAAATCCCCCACCACTCTGTTTAGGAATAGTGCTGTGACTATAAATCTACCTAACTCAAACAAAGAAAACAACAACTTGGTATCTACATACGTACATACACACGTCACGCTTTTTCCCGTAGGGGTAAGCGAAGGCTACATTAAAACAACAACAACTCTATTAAACCTTTTCATAACAAAGGGACGTAAATGAACAATAATGTTATATATATAATAATCAAATATAATATCTCAAGGACGTAAACACGATCTCCAATCATACCTAACAGATATTACGATACCCATAACCACCCCCGCCATAATCCCCAACAGCGGAACCAGGAAACAAAACGTCAATATCAATTTGAATATGAACAGTGATTTCATAGTAATTGAAATCTCTATAGTATTCAAACTGCAATTTCATTAGTGGGGTGGATCGGGTGCGCAGCTTTCCTCTCGTGTGTGTACCTACTATGAGAGGGGGAATGGACTATACCTGTTATGCAGTTACGAATACTCACAATATTATGAGATAATTTTACTTTTCTTTAGGACATGAGTTGTTTTGTTAGGTTCTGGGACAGCAATTTGGACAACTCTTGTAGTAGTATGTATAATCAGCGTCCTAGCTGTAAGTGTTTTCTTTAGTTTTCTATACCACTGCTAAACAAGGTCATCTCATGAATGACAATGACGTTAAGTTTGACCGCGAAAGAAAAAGAACGGAAAATACAAAGTATGTAGGTTACATAATCAGCGAACTTTAATTCAAACTCATCTCAAACTCCAAATTTCTTTTAATAAAAAAGGATTCCTTGCTGCTTTCCAACCCCCCGGTAGTAAAGTAGGAAGGAAACACACAGTGATACGTGGGTCGCCCCAGGGCTGGAGCGCACACACCTCGTATGATCCCACACAATCGTATGACAAACGGGAAACAAAGATTAAATACGTTCAATAATTCCCTCATCACTTACGTATATTTCTAAATCACAACATACCACTGCGAAGATACCGCAAATATCTGCAATACTATTTGCATCACTGACAAAGCCGTAACCAATCATCGCACTCCAATCATACTATATCGACTATATGGATGGCGCGTGTGTTTGTTTATTAAATTCCACGTAATGTCGGCGGCTCAATTAGGGTTGCTATGGGGATAAGGCCGTCAATCACAGCGGTCGGGTTATGCGATACTGTTACGGGGTGGCAGGGGCGATGTACGGTGCGATTGATTTTAATGATTGGCCGGCAGTGGGCGTCCAGAGTGAGGGGGTGGACGGTTGAAGTTGACGGATTGTTTTGATGAGAGGTAATAGTGTAAACGGAGGAATTTTGTGATCTTTCGTATTATAGCTAGGGCTTGCAGTCGAATATTCGAATATTCGCCCCATTTCAATATTCAAATAGTAATTTAGGTAAAATTCGAATATTCGAATATTTTTAAATCATCTGAATTTGCAGTCGTATTTTTGTGGTATTTAATCAAACGGATCGTGTCAACGCACCAACCGAAGGCTCGGTGACTCTTGCCTGTCTGAGTAAATTGCTGTGCGTGGAATGCGAGAGGCATTTCGTCTGATATAATGTTTCAGTTTACATATAATTTGATTTAAATTAGTATCACTTATCTCATAATATAAATTCTTTTCGTTTTCTTGTTAAGTAAAAAATCGTTAAGCATCCTAAACTCGTTGGCCGACATTGCATTCCCAGAAGTCGTAAGCTACGTAGGATGATACTGATGAGCGAAAACACCTTCTCATATGCTAATGAATTGACAACGAAAATTATTTTTGTTGTAGGAAATTGAATTCTTTCCGAGTATTAAAATTCTGTAACTGAACGTGGGTAAACCGTGGCGGAGGTAAACAAAAATCCTCAAATTCCTTAAATCCCTCAGCAAAATTGACATCCACCTGCATTACCAATATAATCTACACTGCAGTACTACCACCTTCCCCGCCTCAATGCATAGCACACACATCAATCCCTAGTCATTGTCTGCATGCCCAGACAAGACGCGTTCACCGTATCAATTGCGTATTGGATCGCCAGTGTTATCTGTCGTGTCTATCCTATTAGGACCCAATTAGGAGTGATAGACCACACTGTGTGTGACTATCCTGGAATCGGGCACGGTGGCGGGGATTATTGGTATTCAGTTGGTTGGTTCTAATTGACTGTGGAAGAGGTTTGATCCTTTGTTTATTATTAAGAAATGGGCATTAGGGCCTTAAAGAAACAAGCATTTCTCATAGGCAACGCATTTGCGACCCCTCTGGTATTGTAGATGTCCATGGGTGGCGATGATTAGGTAGTTATCATCAGGTGCTCTGCAGTCGCTCCACTGTAATTACCTGATCTGCCAAATCCTGGATCATGGTCAAGGCGGACCCCGGGCCTTCGTGCGCGAGAGCACAACCGGGACATTAACGCCAAGATGATGATGATGATCAGGTGCTCTGCTTGCTCTTTTGCCTTAGGTACGCTACAAATAAAAAAAATTCATTGCTTTTACAGAAATTGTAACTTCGCGATTCGACCGCGTAAAATTCGATGATTTTTGGAGATTGAAAAAAGCAAATGTATGTCAGGTTGCCATTTATCTTCTTGCAAAATTGTAATAAAATATATTGAGCGGTATAAAACAGACTGAATAGATTTATTCAATTTAAATATCATATTAGTTCGGATGGATAACCGTTTTGATTCATAATCACAGTATAGGTAATCTCTTATTTTTAATGTCGCTAGAATCAACTATACGTGGAATTACCAGCAATCTCGAGAATTTGTAAACTTGATAGTACTTTTCCTTCCTAGTAGAGATTGGGTTCGCTAGAAATTTTCGAATACCTATTAAGAATCTTTATCCATTATTTCACAGATTATATACTTTACAATACTGATTACATAATAATGACTAGTAAGTAAGTAGTACAATTTTATATTATGTAACGTCCACATGATTTGCTGTAACAGGTAATTGGCCAACGATCGTTTCACTTTCCGTATTTTTCTTCCGCCTATAATTTTGGTTATTTTCTGCACTGGTAACTCTTAAGTATCGGTGATTATAGCAATTAGAACTGAAAATTAATATTAATGATACACAATTATCCTTATAGAACTGCTAAAGAACGTGACAAAGTTTATATCTGTGCATTGTATGAAATTAAGTCGCTCTCCGCGTCTGCATGTCTATATAACCTCCTACACCATGCAACGGATTTTGATTCAGCTTTCACTGTAATTTAGATCATATTATATTCTATTCTACTGACTTATTCTAATAAGATGGTTTATTTCGGTTTAGTCCATTCTATTGGGTTTGTTGTTAGAATGAATATAACTCATGAAACTTCGAAAACTTCCAGAACTACCTTACCTATGCTCAAGCTCCTAAGGATCATATTTTCAATAATAGATTATATCCACAAATATCCGTTCCATGTAATTTTACATAAACGTCTGCAGATAAAATCAGTCCTGAATCCGTTCACAAATCTATCGCAAAAGCAATGATCGTCCAATTTATTGACATAATATTCATAAAGGGTAGAGGCGCCTACCTGCTCTGATAATACCCTTAATTTCTGCCCCTCACCTTCCCCTATTACTCGTAGAAGGAAGTCAGCACTCTAAATCAAGCGTGCCACCAATCTGCAGGGGTGAAATCGCATAATTCAAATGTTCGGGACTATTAAGATGTTTCCAATCAAATGGGTTTACTGTGCAGGTGGTTCTACGGATTATTCGATCGAAATGGAATTTCTGTATCAGACGAGCATATTTGATTTGATCGAAATATTATGAGCATTTGAAATTGATTGTGTTGTAAAATGAAATAAAAAATACAGAGAAATAATTTTCGATTTTACAGATTTATTGAGTAAGCTACTTAGAAATGTTAGAGGGATGGTGCATTTACCAGTCTTATAGCATAAAATATTTGCCAATCTTGTAGTTTTATCCTTACCTACGATTACTAGGATCTTGGCTTCCGCCATGATATGGCGCCACTGAACAGTTTTGTCCTAGTCAATAATGTAATGGTGCACTGATGTATAACTGAACCAAAACATGCACAAATTTATTTAAAACCCAGAAGCACAAAAGCCCATGACTGATTTATGTTCCGTTGGTTATTTGTGATTCAATATTGGGAGTCCATTTATCAAATTTTATGTTCGCGACAACGCACATTCGATACGGGAGAGTTGGAAGAATGGGAACAATGTTGATCTCGTTACCAGATATCATTTCGCTTTCCGTAATTTATAGTAACGTAATGTTTTGGTCTTAACCGGAGTATGAATTTATAATGTCACAGAAACAGATAGTCTATCTGAAGGAAAAGGTACCTATGGTAATGAAATCTAGTCTAATTGGCAATAGTTTATGCTTTGCAGTACTGTCATTGTCACAAAATTTGTATTATAATAATGTTGCATTTAGAAATAAGTGATTCCTTCAAAGCTAGTGTAGGTACGAGAATGTACAGACTGCTTCAAGAGTGAGATGCCTGTCGTAAATAGTAAAGAAAAAGGATCATCATCAATGAGAAAACCACAAGCGCTTCAAAACCAGTGAGCCCATTTTACAATCTGTGAAATACCAACATGTTCCCGAACGTTATCGGCAACCATTTGCATGGCTAACAACTCTGTAACGGTAGCATTGCCAAAATAAATTGGACGGCAGGTGCGATTGAAACGGTGGGCAGCACGTGAATATTTAAATCGGCGACGTAATACACGCAACGGGTTTTTCAAAGTGAACACTTCGGGTAAGGGTTTTATGACACGAAACTGAGAATTAAAGCACTTTGTTACAAAGATCAACGAATATGGCTTCGATGAAGAATATATTGAAATCATTAAAACAACAGATCTTTCTACTAACATCAGTCACGACTAAGGTTTGAAAGTAAGTAGTGCGCGAACGGCTCCGGCTTCAAATCAAGTCAAGTCAAATAATTTTTATTCAGTTTGGGTTTTACAAAAAGCACATTTAATATCATATGCATAGATACAAGGGAATACTACATGTTGGCAAACTACGTACCTGCCTTTATCAACAGCTCATAACAGTTCACTGCTGGTCGTGGGTCTTCCCATGCCTTCTTCACGCTTGAAAGGCAGGTTGGAGATCGCTGCATTAAGAAGATTCAACATAAAATGTTTCTGTTCATTCGAAACATTAGTCTGTCTAGCATTAGTCATCCGATTGTCATCCATACCATATCCATACCCGACAATATTTATCTAATTTGCCGGTTACCACTCGCTACCCTTACTTTAACCAATTAAAGAATAAAATCTATAAAGCTTAGAAGAATTGTGCGAACAAATACAGAGGCGGTAAATACCAAATAAATTTAGAATTGAAGTTATAACCAATATAGTGTAAATATATGCGGGGTAGCAGAATTTAACACTCCAAAACAGCCCATAAGCAAACAAATTGCCTCTTTCCCTATATCCTATTGCACCTGATCTGCATGTACCCTACCCCATAAACTTGCCCCAAGCCGATTTCAGATACCTTCCCCACATCATAGGGCCCTAGTTCAAACTACGTTCCTCCGGTGGGCCCGAGCTCGCCATTTCCATAAAAGCCTCTTTAATCTCACGGAACGTTTTGGGAATTTCAATTCGCATGCTTTTTATTTTACTCCATAGTCTGGTGAAGATTTTTCCCTCTCTTTTTGCGACCATAAAATATTTGGTCGCCACTGTTTTAATTGAATTCCTTGGTAAGTGTTTGGGAGTTGTTTGCCGGAATTTGCTGGTGAAATGGAAAATACACATCTACAGTGTCGTATATTTTTATTGTAGCAGAATATCGGAAAGCATATATTTTTTATATTCATGCTATGTTTGCAGCACTAGTATCATTAAAATTATCCCTGAAAACACCACTCATTGTCTTGGTTTTAACTTTTCTAACATCAATTCCATATTTTTCTCTTCTATTTCTGTC
Source organism: Blastobasis adustella (assembly GCA_907269095.1). Classification (NCBI taxonomy): domain Eukaryota; kingdom Metazoa; phylum Arthropoda; class Insecta; order Lepidoptera; family Blastobasidae; genus Blastobasis; species Blastobasis adustella. The sequence continues at coordinate 19,750,775 of OU026121.1, read as the reverse complement.
CAGCTGGTAATCGAAACCAAGACGATTTCATAGCCGGCCGACACGATCCCCACTGACCTACTGAAATCGCCGTCCAAAAGCACTTCCGCATTTATAGAAACACAAGCATTAGCATTTTAATTTATTACATGTAGCAAAAATATAACACGATAGAAATAGACAATATTATGTCAGAGTTGGTTGTATTATAAATTTGGATGTTGAAATATTTTCATTGAATAAACAGCCACATCAGTAAAAGCGTCGTCGATGCCAGATGAACGTAATGGACTGTTAACGGCCAATGAATTTATTACGTTCGAAACAAACCCAATAAATTTGACATTGTTCAAATCCTTTCTGTTTTTATAGATAAGTACAGTAGAGTCCAGATAAGAAGGTCTAAAAAGGCTGCAATAGCGTTTTATAATATGAATCATATTAATTTGTCACAGACTTATCTGCAGCGTCGCTGTTGTTGACATTGACATGAATGTGGGCTTTTTAGACCCCCAGATTGCTTTGATTGTTTAAATGTATTGTGAGTTGTTCTTGTTAGCTGTCTATCAAGTTTAGTAGTTCCTTTTTCATCCACGAGCAATGTTATCTGCACAAAGATCTAGTCAGTAAGCCATTGTACCATTATAATGTAGATATATATAAGAACAAATATTTTTGTCCTTTTTAGGTATTACCCAAAAAATTACAATATCGAAAGGTATTTTTATGTAGATATAAATACAGCACTATTTATTCATTTCGAGAAACAATATTTTATTCGGTAAGTCTCACTACAATTTAAAACTCCAAGCTTTTTGTGAATTAATTTGTGATGACTGTAACTGAACTGTTTTGAAATATAAGTAATTTAAAAAAGTAATTAAACAACATTATTTTACTTGACAGACCCCAAAACAAACGTGCTCCAAATTGGACAAACGATCAAACAATTGAATTAACATGACAATAAAGATACAACTGTACCACAGACTACTCAAAAACAGCTGGACGACGCGTGCCTTCATGCCACCACCGAAACCAGCAGTTTCAAAAATTGTGATTGATTTTGAATCTTATTGTAACACTCGTAACACCCACATTTCATTGATATCATCAAGGTTATTGGAGCATACATCGCGACGCACCCAAATATCAGTGGTAAAGTAATTGTAATAAGATGCAAAATTCTCTGCCTTGCAATGTGGGACTGCGAGAGGTGACTGACCCTTCCAAATTCGAACGCCGATCGTCTCGGAGACATTAATCGTGGGACGGATCGGGACGAGCCGGGACACGTCGGGACATCCCGAAAGATCCCGGAGGGAACCGGTCCCTGGGAATTATTGAGTGCGACTCGGACACAGCTTATTGATTAGCAATATATAGCTTCGGATCGAAGTTGGGGTTAAGTAAGTAAGTAAAAACTCTTTATTGCACACATATTAAAAGACAATATACAAGAATCAGTATAATGTACTTACACATGCGCGCAAAGGCGGGCTTATCGCTGTCTATGCAAATATTTTTATAGGTAACACTTGTATGTCTAGAATAGTCTAGAGACATCGAATGTGTTCTGAGAAATATTTAAATATCTGCAACACATATTTTATTTTGGTATGTTAATTTTTCATTAGGAAATCTTGTCATTACTGGGTGTAGGTAAACATCAAGTCATCACAAGAAAAAGAATGTTAAGGGATTAGAGATTTATTAATGGGGATGATTTAAAGACATAGTAAAGTACCTCAATTTCACATTCAATATGTTAAAGGAAATAATCAATCCAATCTTTTTTGAATTGTTATGAAGGGCAATGCTTGACAGCCGTACCAACTGAACCGTTAACAATTACCTAAACGGTAAGACAATTAACCTAATTTAGTCGCATAACAATAAATTTTAATCAGTATACGATCACTAATTGCGCATTGAATGAACGCTCATTGCGTTGAATGGGTATCGGTCAATGAATTTAATCACACTGTCTAATGTTATACGCACTGATAAGCCGTACGTTAGAAGGACTCGTATTATGTGCATGTCTACTTAGTTAGATTATATTAAGGAGACACCGTGTGCTACCCTGGATATATACCTATAGAAGTCCTAAAGAAGTACGATCGATAGGCGACTCCATGGTGTTCATTTGTGTAAACTTCGAGGATGTTATAACAAGCTTAGAATATTTATTAATTGAGGCTAGAAAGTCAGGTGAATGAATTATATATCCTACAAAAATACAGCTCTATCCAATATGATTTTAAAAGTCAAATAGTAATAGTCAAAGTAAATTTTATGTATTGACTACGTTGTTAATTATGTAAGTAAATAAAAATATTTTATGTAAACAACTATAGGTACCTATAGTACATCATGATTTAACTTTTTTACAAGTATTCAATATTTTTTTAATGGTGGTTGGTCAAAATCAAAAACACTAGTTAAATAGATATATACAATTCAGCAAATTTCTGCCAAACCACCTTACTCCGAAACCTCAGCCTACGGCAGAAGATCAAAAGGACCCCCGTCCTTGCAACGCAAAGTGTTTTCTAAAGATTCTCCACCGTGAAGGCAAAAAATGTGGAAACAAAACGCAATAGGGCGTGAACTGCGTCCATGCGTGAAATGGCGACTTGGAGATTTACTCCTGTGCCTTTCAAGGGACTGCATGCTCTATTTGCACTGGTCCGGTGTAACAGTTTGTCAACGGGCCCGTGAAGAGCACTCGGCTCTTAGCAAGTCTTCTGGTTCTATCCCTGTATTGACTGTTGTGTTAATATGAGTATAGTTGATATCTATAAAGCAAAATTTATCATTAAAGTATTCTAATTATCATTTTATAGGTGCGACTACAACATTAGACAAATTGACTGACGTACTATTTAGTTAGACCTTTTTCATTCAGTCTGTACTACATCAGACATCAAGACAATATTGAAATATTGCAATTGTTAAGTTTATAATGTGTTCTAAATATACTGATGCTAAATAGTGACATTTGGGTCGCTGTGTAATCATAGTAAATAAGTAAGTAAATAGTGTCCAGTTTGCATATTTTTATTTCTTATACGATCTAATCATCGTTGTGGGTACGTTATTGTACTTATTTTAACACAGCCCACAAACAAACACGACAATAACCACAGGAAAATATCGATTTTGGGTCGAACCCATAAAACCGATTGACGGCAGACTAAAAAAAACGCAAACGTCCTCTCTCTTAAGTTCTCTCCCCATTTAAAGTTTGGAACAAGCGCCGTAAAAGCGCCAACAGTCGTTCCTATAAACTTCTACACCATTCCAAAGAGCGTCTAAAGGAATCGGTAAACACTCGCAGTTCAACGTTCACTCGATCTTGATGCTTTGATGTAGCCTCTCACCAGGGTAATTCTACAGGGTAATTTAGAATTACCCTGAACCCCTTTGCGAGCGCTAAGGGACTGGAGCCTCAACAGGTAACTTTACAGCCTTTACGGCTCCCAAATTAACGCGGTCAAAGTAATTTCGGGAGTTGCTGGGAATATTCTTAAACGGTTTCCTTTTGGGAACGTAATCTAGTTTGTTTGCTTCTCCGTCTCGAGTTTCGGCGTTTTCCGTTTGCAATGTAGCAACGTTATTAATTTCGACTTCCGCTAAGAAGTCTTCGTCGGAATTCGGACGAAAATTGTTGTGCTATTTTATAATATTAGGGACGCTCTCGGCCGAGTTTTGTAACAGAACTCTCTGAGATATTATGATTTATTTCATCATCACCTTTTAGACGTCGACGTGTAGACTTTATATTTTTTCACTGCAATTGCACGATGATATTGTTTAATATGTGCTTTGGTTACTACTGATTATCAATGCCAATTTACACACGTACCTATTCAAAGAGGTGAAATACATACATACATACATACATAAAGCTCACGCCTGTGTCCCACAGGTGGGGTAGGTAGAGACTATGGACCGAGGTGAAATATAGGAAAATAATTGTAAACCGCATCTTATTTTAACTAGGTAATCCCCGTAAACTTTTTAACATAACACATTAAAGAAATACAAGATTAGGAGCCGAACAAATTCAGAAATCTGACTAAACTAATACAACTATAGAACACAAGAGCTACACCGTCTGGCATTAACGGTAACACAATAAAACATTTCTTTATTTTCGCTCCCTCTTCTCTTGATATTAATACTTCCTTTTATAGCAACCATTTACCTAATTCTTCTTCCGACGTAAAAATGACGGCAACATTTCAACATCAACTGCAAGATGTTGATATATCGCCGCTGTTAAGCACGATAAAGCGGAGTTAACCTTTTAACGATGCACTTTCTCTGATATAAACTTCAATGCTCATACTGCTTCTTTTGTTCACAGGTATGTAAACGGTGTTATGTTGATCCGGACTGCTTTTATGTAAGTATCGCAGTTGCAGGTCATAAAATTGGTGGCGAGTTCAATCATATTCAAAACCGTGAAGTGAGTTATTGTGGCTTTTAACTGTATTGAGATATTTTATTTGTGATAGTTAATGCTGTTTTTATATATTGGTGGATACAATCAATCTTATTGTTTACAGTGGGCCCGGCGCAACTTCGTTCGCGTGGTTCCCTACCCTACATCTACTCTACATATACCCTACACCTACTTTACCCCTACCTACCCCTATTTTCTTGCTTATAATATAAAAAAAAACAATTTTTGTCAGACTGAGTATAGGTATAGGTATAATTGTCGAAATAAGTGTTGTTTGGTACATCATTCTAAACAAAAGAAATATGTCTGGTCATTAAAACAGCGAAACTTAAAAAAGCTGCAACAATTAGGCATCGGCTTTTACCTTGTAGGTTAATACAAGAGTCTGTAGGACCCAGTTCATATGACTCATCGCCTAATTCATTGTTTATCTTCAATATTCTTATTTAGTTTTCTATATTGGTTCAAAGCTTCCGCGTGCATCAGATTCCACATTCTCCCCGATTCCTGGATCGAAGTCGACCTCGTTATTAACGCGAAATATTTTTAGACCGCTATCTTCATAAGCGATCCATACTTGTCTCGTGCATTCCGCCCGCTATGTTACGATGCTATAAACCTGAATCGCCCCACAGGGGATGTACATGCTTTACGAAAACTGTGGAAAAAGATCAACAGATGTTTCTTCAACCCTTATGAGAAAAGAGGGGTGTTACCTATAAGTTTAAAGGGCGTATCTGTGTTTCTGTCTGTGACATGTTTATCTTTGAAACAATTTTGTATCGGTGGTTTAGTGGTAAAGGTATCCGACTTGCAAGCGACAGGTACCAGGTTCGAATCCCACTGGTTCCGTGTAATAATGACTGATTTTTGAGTTATATACAGTAGTTGAACACTAACCGATGCTCTTACGGTGAGGAAAAACCATTGTGTTGAAACTGGTGCAGGCACATTTTGGTGACTGAATGTGTAACCATGATCCAATCTGGTCAGGTTCCCCTGGTAGCAGTATCACGAAGGTCAGACGGCAGTTGCTGCACTGTAATTACCTAATCTGCTAAATCCTGGATTATGGTCAAGATAGACCCTGGGGTCACGTACGCGAGAGCACAACCGGGCTATTAACGCCAACTTTGAAACAATTTTGTGTCCTTAAGTAAAAAAAAACAGTCATCAACATCATCCGAGCGGTCAATTCCAGCTTCTGCCAGGGTCTAATTTCCTCTCTTACTACATCACTTTATCCGGTCTTCGGTATCTTGTCGTCTATGCCGTTGACTTACGCACCTGATTCAGCTATCTTCTCTGAAATGAAACAGTAACATCTCTTTATGGATGTTAAAAACAGTGTTTACGACCAAAGTGTTTGTTGGATTAAGAGCATCTTGTCGAAGGATTTACTACACTTTTACGACCAGTAATCAATACAAGCAGTTTTAATCAATATCCAATTCACCTAGATAAACATTGACTGATGTAGTAACCTACTTTCTTTTAGTATTGCATTGTAGTCTTTCGGTGTATCTACAATCTACATCAAGCGAAATAGTAGTCAAAGGATATGAATTCAGTTGATGTGAACAGTTTGTAAATCCAATTGATTAAATTACTTGGAAATATTGGATATAATTATAAAATACTCGCGTCTAACACGAGTTCAATTTTAAATTCATAGCTATGTAGTTCTTTTACCTATTACCTATGTTTGTCCGTCTGTCAAATAGCGGATTTTTCTGAGAGTGGTAGCTAAGCCAGCGAAGTTGTAACCTAAGACAAACCTGTCGCATGTGACAGACATAAGAGTGTACAGTGCCACAAACTTATCTGATTCGGTCACGGCGTCGCTGTTGTAGACATTAACATGTCATTTCAAAATTAACTGCCGCCATTTTTTTACAGTTTTGGCCACCGAGTCAAATAACTTTGTGGCGACGCATTAAAAGACACCAGAAAACCTTGTATTGGCCTTAGTGGGAGAAATCCTTCCATGTTTCTTGGACGTCCCTTTCAGAGATCAGAGGGTTTATTTTAGCCACTTTATGTGGAGACACTTGGAGACACTCGATGGCTGGCGCTGAGACAGTTTCGGTCGCACTTTCACCAGAGCCAGTGTAACTTGAGCCGCGCTGATAATATCTTCCGCCTCTTATCTCCTGCTCTGATCGGACGAGTGAGAGTGGGAAGACTTGCATGTGTAATGAAGTGAAGTTGGCGTTTCGTTTCCCTACTTTGCAGGCGCGCAGTTACGTGTTTGTCTCTTAGAATAATAGCGGACTGCTGTTGTAGCAATTTCGACTAAAAATAATTTCATTTTATGCAGGTATGCCTTGAGGAAATTTCAGTGATACTTAATTAAATGTATTGTTAGCACCTAAAGAAATTTAACATAGAGGCGTTGAAGGAGCCTACTCACAGCTGAAGTCATATTCTATATTTGGTTTCTTTTTGTAATGGTGCATAAAACGTGTCCAAAAAGGACGACTATAAGTTGTGACATACCACTCCATAACCTCTGCTATTGTCAAATTTGGTTGCAAAATTTGTCATCTTAATGTACTTGCTTTTTAAAATACATTGAGTCATTTGTATAGAGTTGTGTCAGATTGACAGTGTACATTCTGTATAGGCCGAGGCTCCATCTATGTTCCATGTCCAATATCTTTGCGAGCACCCAATATCATCATTGGCAGTCCATAAATATAATAGTTCACTCGTAGACTTGTTCTTATCTCGACATTAGTGTAGGGCATCGACGTGTGTAGGGTTTGCCTCCAACTAATATTTAAAAAAGGATTTCGTCGTAGGATAATCTCCAAGGTTGGTAAGCATTCGAAACTCACACAGAAGATGTAGCAAAAGCGGTTAGTGCTACATTCTCAGGTACGAACCACACGGCCAAGCTTTCCTTTTCCCTAAATCATGCTCTAAAGTGATGCTAATATAGTCAATAGACTAAATAAGCTTAATATTATCTATGGTAACGGAACCCATCGCGAGCATATTCAATTTCAGTACTTAATTTCTCGTCTCCTATTACTAATGAAGTTGCCATTCGAAATCAAACGCTTTCTATCTTAATTTAAGGTCGATATTGCATTAATAAACGTTCAGATGCATCCGAGGGAGCATTGGCGACAGTGCTCGGCGTGTTTTAACTTGATAAGTTTATTATTATTGCCCTAATGGTTGGGAGTGGATGCAAATTATATTATAGCTCGATAGGACATGTTGAGATATGTGTATTTATGACTCCCGGAAATACACTCACATACACACATTTGTACAAAACACTGTAACTTTGGAATTAAATAAGATTTCGTGGGTTTGAAACGCGCTGTTGAACAAAATCAATAACCAACAGTATTTCAGCCTTTTGGTCTAAAGCAAGTCAGTAGGCTATTTTGGTATTCTTTTGTGCAATTGTTGTGCAGTAACTCGTCGTTGACCTATGACCACTTGTAGTTTCGCGCATCAGAACCCCAGCCAAATTATGACATTGACCGAAATCAATTTCAAAAAACGTCACATAAAAGATGGATTCACCCGCCCTCGAGTCGAATGGGTCAAAATAACCCTTAACGTCGTCATGTTGAATCACATTGTATCGTCCCCTGGGGATTTGCTAGCCGTCAGTTGCAAAAAAGTTGTACCCACTCCCCCTGTACCATGGACAGCTAACATATTGGGGCACAAACTCCACTAGAAGCCTCATCTAATATTTACCTGCGCATTTGTTTGTTGGTATTGCTTCTGCTATTGTTCTGGCAAGTCCGCGTGCAGTCATTTTGCGCTTTTGTTTCACTGTTTGCAATAATGTCTAGAGAACAGACGGGAAGATAGAAAGAAATAAAATTGTTGACGTTAAACTGTGTTCCATCTCTTACCACTTGACGTGAAATGGCAGTCAAATGCCTGGCTTGTACTTATGAATTATAGTACAAGCCAGAGATATTCATATGAATGTTGAAGAAGCAAAAGTTTCTGTATTTTTTACGTTTACGTGAAGTTTTTGTCGTTTCTTAAATTTGGATTGTGTGTGGTTCACTTTACTGTGATCTTAAAAAAGATTGCGAAGTGAGCTACCTTCACGCCTACACCTTTTTTTCTGCTCTGTGTAGATATTCATGGAACGCCGTAAGTATTAAAATTAAAAAAATGCTCGTTCTAATCCGAGAAAATGTCGAAATTCTTTTCCTTCAATGCAGAACCCCATTAGTGCAAGCTGAATGAACTCGTCAGATTTTCTTTGTGCCACTCTTAATAGCCTCAAGGTCTTTCTTACCCTAGTCGTATTTGCTGCATGCGTTCATTCGGGTATTGGCGGCACCCTCAATCACAGGCATGGATTCCAACTTTGGTACGATTTTATTTTCACCTAAATTTACTACTTTTACTCATGTATTTTTTTTAGTAATATTAATAAAATTATGTTTGTTGGTATAATAGTAGATGCTCAGTACATTAATGTATGTCATTTTTTTCATTACTTTAATATCTGAATACTTCTTCTGCTGGATTTATGCACTACTTACCTTAAAGTTATTAATTTGCTAAATTATAATGAGATGAAGCTTCTATGTTTATGGGATATAAACTCGGAAGCTACTGTTTTCTGAATGATAACAATACTTATAGCTACATATTTTTTTATTTATATTATTTCCGACGTAGGCTACTTTGAAGCCGGAATTCCCCATGAAGGGGGGCCAAATGCCTTACCATATATTTTTAAATTTACAAATTTCTTCTTCCATGACAAAGGCCGCCGCCCCTGTCTTGCCTCAGGCTTCAGTCTTGTACGACTACCCTTTTAAATCTATTTGTACCGAGATGTGTATGAACTCTCACGACAAGAAGCGACGGTGCGTTTTTTATCCCCTGGGGCTGAATTTCACCCCAATAAGGGTTGAAGCCTGCATTTTTTTTTCATCTAATAAAATGTATTTTCATTTGGATTCGTCAATATTTTGGAAGATGAAGTTTATTTGTGTTACCTGTTTATGTAAAAATGTATTTCACAGTCCTTTTATATGTTCTTGGATTTTTTATGAACAGAAATATGTTATGGCTTTTTTCATATTTATTGTTTTTTATGTAACAGTTATCTCTTTCTCTGTTTTTATCCCTCTCGTATCCAACTCAAATGTTGGACATTCTATAACAGTATAGGTTCATTGATTTTAATTATACGCGTCCTACAAAGCAGCATATCTCTAAGGACGACTACAGATTGTTAATCGAATCCGCTTTTAGGTACTATCAGCGGTATTATTGTTCTTTCCTTTCTTTTCTTTTCTTTCTTTCTTAAATAGGAGCAACTATTTCTTAATGCGCTATTAGCGTTACAGTAAGCACTATTTCGTTTCAATCGTTTCAACCCGCAATGATGAAAACATATCTTTATAATCCTATTGTATGCGATTTTGACAAATCTCTATTGACTCTTTCATATTCATCGATTTACGCCTAAGGCTTAGTTTTTTAAACATGCAAAACACATGCAAACAAATTTAAGGTAAACAAGCTATTCTCCCAGCAAAATCTGTTTGCGTGTTCGGTCGTTCAACCATTGTAAACATGCATGCGCCGCCATATGAGTGGGTATGTGGGTCAGGCCGGCATGGATTGTGCTTTATATTGTATGGGCTCATACATGTGTGAGTATTATGTTTAAAACGTTACCAAACTGCCGATACCTAGAGACTGGTTTCGCAGAAATGGCTTTATGCTGATCCTTTTGGGTGAACAGTTTCAAAATTGAAATAGTTTGTAGATCTTTGCGATCATTGTATGCGCGTAAATATGACGCTGACACTTTAGATTAACTATGTAGCCAGGGCCGGATTTAGGGGAGGGCAACCGGGGCGAAAGCCCCGGGGCCTCCACAAACGGGGGGCCCCCACAATAGAGACTTCGGAAAAAAAAATCTTACAAATTCCAATTAGTACTCGACAAACTCGACTTAAAAAAAGTTGTTCACTTTATTTGGAAAATAATTTGGGGCGAGGGGGCCTCCGCTCCTTCGTTGCCCTAAGGCCTCTGGACCTCTAAATCCGGCCCTGTATGTAACATAAAATAACGGCTGATATTCGTTTTTTTTACATTCTTAAACATTACCTATTGTTATGTTGACATCATATGTCTTATTCGTTCTTCCGAGGTTCCCTGCTTTATTCTCTTTGCCGAAAGAAATTGGCCTAAATGGCATCCAATGATAAAAAGAGAGAACACCTTGATTATGATGAAAAATCTTGTGTAACGGTCCGATTTTATGCTCTAAACTCAGCCACTCCGGTCTCTAGCATCTTCGCTTCGAACACCGAAGCTTCCTTATCCGATATGACTCATCGACAACAATCCATAGTTCTTGAGTCTCCCTATCATCTTTCCTACTACCAGCAGGTTTAGGTATCTCTTTCCCATGTATCCCTGGAGCCGCAACACGTAGAGCCGGCGAGCTTCTTCTTCGATCTTATTCACGCGTGATATCACGACGCGCGGTTTACATGCTAGCTTTACATACAATAGGAAGTGTTGTTGCTAACCAGTAAATAGGTACAAGATCTCAACAAATACAGCATCAGCCACAAGCATCAGTTTGTTTAATTTTAAAATTAAAAAGTTTTTCGGAAATCAATCAAGTAGCTAGTTTATCTGACGTGACGTAAAATTCCGAACATTTCACCGATCAAACCCGGAAACAATGTAACCGTTTACATTTCCATATTTTACATTGTTAAGATTTACACAAAGAATGAACGGTGTTATTGTTAAGTAATTGAATTTACGGACAGATAAACATACAAACAATGCAGCGTGCTGAGAACTTCAGAAATAAAATAAACAATTAAGAGTAATTTATGTGTTTATTTTTGTACGTCGTTTTTCAGAGTATAGAATTTCAGGTGGAACTGTAATTTTTTTTTGTATGCTTGTAATTTTTTTTGTAAGTATAAAATAATAAACTTGGGAATAGACACGTACTACCTTGAAGACGTTTGGTATCGGGAAGAGTAAAATTGCATATATATGCAAATCAGACTTATAATAAAATAATATTAAAATATTGTGTTTATATCTTCATCTATGCGTTATTAATGCGGTTATAGTCTCGCACACGACGGCCTGGGGCCCGCCTTGACCATGATCCAGGATTTGTTAGATACTATATTACTATAAGTGTATTGTATTTCCATTCCTTCATTCATTATTAGCTATATTAGTCACCAAAACTGTACCATGTTATTGTCTCCTGCACTTCAAAGAATTAATACGACCACGCTAAAAGCTGTTATACAAAAATCTCGTAACGCAAGTAGGTCAGTCTCGTGAGCGTTTATTTCAGTCCTTGTGTTTACTTTCACAACGTCTTTCTTATTGGTATTAGTGGGTGTCATTTGTGCATTTTATTTTTGTACCTTTATTATTCTTCTTTTGTTATGGTAAGATGTCTAGTGAGTTGGTTGTTTGTTTAGATGAATTATAATCATTATTCTGACCCCTGGGGGTATCCTGCTAGATGGGATGGGCATAATGTGTCTCTAAAATACGGTAGAGAAATATTTATAATAAATGGGTATCATTCGTCTTATATAAATTTAAACTTTGTTTAATTAAAATACAATGACGTTTGACACTTTTTGGCCTATGTCGACTAAAATACAAATACAATGCATTCCACAAAAAAATTTTGTAGGTCGGTACTACTAATCGAAAATTAACTTTTAATGCACTATTGTTAAGGCTTAAATTTCAATCATGTTCAATGGTAGCTAGCCCAAACAAGCACTGAAGCGACGTATGGCCGACGAAAAATAGATTGGACTTATTACAATTTTTCTTACTATCTAAATCAAACGGGGTTGCAGAACTTGTACTAATTTTGCTATTAATCAAGAACTACTAATTACTTACGGTTAAATTACTAATTACAGTATATAATTACATAATTCACAATATGAGTGACGTGCTTCCCAATTTAGTCACTAAGCTATTAAACATCTATTTCCAAAATAGCTCGTGTATTCGGTATTATTAACATATCCATTTGCATAGGCCATTAGCAGCGTACGTTGTTGCAATTTGAATAAGTAGTCCTATTCGATTATTCATCTGTTAATTTTGCCTGAATTTGTGAATATTCTCTCTGGGTATTACAAGATAATTATATCTTATACTTAATTGTACAACCGAATTGAAAAAATACTAAAGATTCTCTTAATTACATATGTACATAATCATGTCCTTTTCTTGTAAGGGTAGGCGGAGACCACATTGTTCCACTTGCTAAGATGAATCTCGCGCCATTTTCACATCCATCAATCTTTTCATACATGCTCGTTTTAGGGTACCCTTGGCCTGATCTTTCTTTAAAATATCTCCGATTTTATCGTGATATGTACGTACGTCTTGGTCTTCCCTTTCCAATGCTTCCAAGCCCTCCTCTTGTTAACAAAATATGAATTTATACCACATAATAAGAAAGAAAGAATATTTATTGACACAAACAACAACACTATATATTGAAAAAGACAGATAAGAAAGCCAAATTTTTATCCTGGTACCCAGTGTACCCACTGGGTACACTGGGTACCAGGATAAAAATGGACCGGGAATAAAATTATGCGAAAGTTTGTAAGTTTGGATGTATGTTTGGATGTTTGTTACTCCTGCACGCAAAAACTACTGAACGGATTTTAATTAAATTTGACAGCAATATAGATTATAACCCAAAATAGCACATAGGCTATAACTTATCCCGATGTTAAATATGAATTTTACGCGGTCGAAGTCGCAGGCAACAGCTAGTCTATCGTAAATCCACTCATCAACATTGCTTCAACCGGAGCTGTCTCAGTGTACTATTTCATCCGATTTAAGTGACTTCATTAAACGCGAAATGCCACGCATAGTGACTTCATTCTTTCGTGAATTACCCACAGGCGGGTGGAGTTTCTAATTTTCTAATTCCCAGTATTGTCTTGCGAGGCGTATGTCACATGAGTATTTTGTCGTAATACGGCGGTAATTTTACGTAATTCGTATCCGTTTCCGAGTTTCGGGTGTTGGATTGCGTAACATTAGGGCCTATCAGCGAAAGGATGGTCCCTTCATTGACGGCTCATCGTGATGAGAGATTCGTGATTTTTGACGATTCAAATTAGTACGATCCTAGAGGGCGAACTAGGTGCGAGACCTGTACTACAGCCACCAGGCCCCACTACGAATCCTGAAAGGTTGTATGGCTACATATACAATCGAAAAGAGTTATAGCTGAATGACATGGCATTGAAAGAGATATAATATTTCTAAAAAAAATTAAAGGGACAAATAGAGTGAGGTGTGAGCGTACGTAATGTGCGCACGCGCGCACTAGTGAACAGATTTTAATAAAAATAAATCTAGGAACCACAAGATTTCAAATAAAGAAATCGTATCGGAATTGGAGGAGCTACAGACATTTTACGTCATCGAATCGTCACAGAATCACGATCAGGTAAAAATAGTAGTAATAATAATAAACTTACCGCAAAACGGACGCTTCCAGCAGGGAATTCCTTCCGACCTATCAGTTGGCTCGGAATTCATTAGATAAACTATCTGCGACCGCGACGCTGCCATCGTCCGTAGGAAACTTGCTTGCTGTCTGTAGGTATAGTAACTTTGAATTGTATTGTAGTAACTTAATTTCATTGCTGTAAACTGTATGGAAATAAAAAAAATATTAAATAGTAGGATGTTCGCACATTTAAAGAAAAAATAGTGGTATGTTACTGTTAATGATATAATTTAATAAAAATTCCTAAAAAATCCCATTTTCCCATTTTAAAAATAAATAAGCTAAAGATTACACTACATTTATAACACAAAGTCCCATGCCGAGTCTGTGATCTGTCTGTCTGTCTGTTGGCGATAAACTCATAAACTACTGAACGGGTTTTCATGCGGTTTTCACCATCAGTTAAAGAATCTCCGGAAGGTTTATATGTATAATACATGTACATATTACAGTAATAACTAGCCAGGAAACCCGTGCGAAGCCGGGCCGGGTCACTAGATAAGAATATTTTAGCCGCTTAAAAAGTTAGTTGGACGCGAAGATGATTGAAACTGTGACAAAATTAGCCACACACCGTCTATTCAAATCTTTGCCACTAGCCACCCATTTAAAGAAAACATTAAAAAAGAACGTTCGCTTTTCAAATGCGACCGCCTAATTGGGTATCGGCAATAAGATACGTCCAATAGGGCGACAGGTGGCCTCGGCCGTTGCCAAAGAACGGGCTGCGGTCGCGTCGCTCTATTTGCCTCAAGGTGGTAACGGAATTGGTCTTAAAGTTGTTTAGAATCTTTTCTAAACCCCTACGAAAAAAGAGAGGCGTTTTATGTTTCACGTGTGTCTCTGCCTGTGGCATCGTAGCTCCCGAATGGATGGACTGATTTGGATGCAGTTTTCTATATTTGAAAGCCAGTTTAATCGAGATGGTTCTTAGCTTTGTTTCTTTGAAATTGGTTCTGTAGTTTAGGAAATATTGGAGAATATATATACGTGGTCGGCGGTTATCCGCCTTTTTCTTTCGGTTAGGTTATATTATAGAGGGAAGCAAACGAGTACGTGATCAGCTGATTGTAAGTGATCACCGTCGCCCATAGACACTCCCAACACCTGGACACTCGCGAATAGGTTGTTGGCATTTGATACAAATGTAGGCTCGCTTCTGGAAGCTTCCAATGTCGTATCGGTTATAAAACACTGCTGTAAGTTGTAAGAAGGGTATTTTATAGGCAACAACACATGAAGAGGGGAGATTTATAATTTGGGGATTGTGAATGAGAAAATAGTTTGAAACAATCGAGAATAGCCATCATCACTGTACGATTTCGTGCATAAAGTTTTAATAAATAAATAAATAGAAGGAGCAAAATGCAAGGGATCATACTGGTTAACATAATACGACGCGACCACGATGTCTTTAAAATAATTGTCTAATACTCGTACTCGTCAATTTCGTAAGTATATGTGTATGTAT
This sequence comes from Blastobasis adustella, assembly GCA_907269095.1. Classification (NCBI taxonomy): domain Eukaryota; kingdom Metazoa; phylum Arthropoda; class Insecta; order Lepidoptera; family Blastobasidae; genus Blastobasis; species Blastobasis adustella. Next base: position 19,735,292 of record OU026121.1, on the reverse strand, counting down.
GTATGTATGTAATCTCTTTATTGCATCAATTTATGTGCCTCTATAAACTAAGCTTTAAAATTTATAAATTCTCTGAAACTCTTTTAATACTCAGATGCGTAATGTAAATTAAAATTATATAATAATTAATCTAAGATAAGAAATAATATTACCTATATTTACTTACATTTCAAAATTCAAAGACAAATAATTTACCACCGCCACGCCTTTCGCCCCAACAAAATCAAAAGGGAATGAAACATTGCTTCCAACTTTTACAATTTCAAATCAAGAAGCCGAAACTTTGAAATAAAACGTACCTATCCTTGAGCGACAAAAAGAAACTGAAATAAATAAGAGAGTTATAAATGGCCCAGGTAAATATTTCTGACGCTCCGAGCGTCTGCGAGTTGTCTCACTGCTGTTTTTTGGAGTGGAGAAAGGAGCAGTGTAATATCTCCACTGTCACCACTGGAATAGCAAAGAACTTTGTAGACTCCTTAGTCAAATGCGTTTAGGAATGCTGGTGTGTAATGTTTTGATCTTCCAGCGTTTTTACACGTTCTCACTAGGTTCACCTGCATTTTGGAGACAGTGCAAAGTTTCGAAATTTTGGTTTTGATTTAATCGATGTAGGTATTTGTCAGTGGTGATATAGGTATAGATAACTTTTAGATAACTAATCGTTGTGATTATTTTAACATTTTATATCCGGGATTTTAATTATTTGAGGAATTTGTGAATTTTTTTATGCCACTTAGGTGGCAAACAAGCTTACGGCCTGGCTGATGGTAAGCAGTCACCGCAGCCTATGGACGTTTGCAATACCAGGGTCATTACCCATTCGATGCCAATCTCGTAAAAAACCTAATAAAAGGTTAAAGTAAGGATATGACTGTTTAACAACTTTGAAGAAGCAACAGTGAGACGCGTCTCAGAATAATTACTTTGGTACTCAATACAAACGGCAAACCGTTGTGGTACCTATGCAAGTGTAAAGTATATCAATTGTATGTACATTGAATATAGCCCATACAAAAGTATCTACCTAACAACAAACACCTGTATTCAGAAACGTTGCGCACTCACAGAGTACCAACTGACAATATAATCATCAAATAATTCCGACCTGAGTAGTTCAGTTGGTTAACATGCCGATCTGCCACGCAGAGGTTTAGGGTTCGATTCGCGGCCGACCAGAAAATTAAATGATGATTTTTATTTCTGTAACGGATATAGGTGTTATCTATATAATAATAATAATAATAATATAACTTTATTTATTTTCTTCACACAGTGTAGTCATGTAGTAGGTATTCCATGTATAATAAGTATATATGTGTAGTTTATCAGTTGTCTAGCACCCATAACACAAGCTTTGCTTACTTTGGGGTCAGATGGCGCTGTGTGAATTGGTCCACGATTACTTATTTATTACTAGCGCGACTTCGTTCGCGTTTACATACTTTACCCCTACCTACCCTCTTTTTCTTGCTTATAAACCTTTCTCTTGAATCACTCTATCTATTGTTGAAAACCGCATTAAAATCCGTTGCGTAGTTTAAAAGATCTAAGTGTAGATAGACATATACATAGATAGATAGAGACAGACGGTGGGAAGCGGCTTTGTTTATACTATTTATAGATTTAAAAAATAATTATAAATTCAGTAAATAATTGTTCATGAACATGATCGAAATTTACCAATAGCAAACACCCTAGCAAACGACCACTGGACATCAACACAAGTATAGTTCAAGAAGATACGAGTGCAAGTATACCTCAACTCAACATTCTCCAACCTCTACTCCGGCGACGTGCGCACATGCACAAGATTTAGTGCCACGAAGACTAACGCGTGACATGGAAAATATTCCGCTCAGGCAACCCTAAAGCGGAGGCAGTGAGGTAGAACTGCCGTCTGACCTTTGTAATTTATGTGGTGGGCAGCTAGACTCCCTATTTTTACTCCCTAGAGCGGCAATTTCTTTTTTTTCAATTGTGGGTAGGTTTATTTTTCTCGTTTGGTGCGTAGGGTAGCCTACAAATACTACCTACAGCCATTAATAAAAAATAATGTAACGACAATAAAAAAATATCAATGTTTCCTGTGTGATAGGTGATATTATACGAAGAATTGTTTATTATGTTTTCCGTCGCCGTAAAATAATGAGGCTTATTGAAGATTTAGAACACAATTTTCAATATTCAGGAGCGTCTGCGTTTATGCCTCTTGCAAATGGGTACAATGGATGTTCCATCTTCAACGCAGATGCGACTTTCCCGATATCTGTATGCACCAAGTCGGTCGTAATCGTTCTTCATTCGCGTACGAGGCATGGATTGGATAACTGAATAGTGGACTGATTTTAAATATCTCTTAACGTATCGTATCCCTTTAGCACATTGGCGATACTGTTGTTGCTAATGTCTAAAGGCAGTGGTGATACTTTCCATTGCTTGTTTGCCTATCGTACGAGAAAAAAAATACTAACTACCACTAGTAAAAAAAATCCAATAATGGCTATATTTATCTCGTAACGCGGAAAGTATATCTGTTTTATATCGATAGAAACATGTGATGTGGTCTAATTAGCAACTTTAATTTCGTGTTAAAATTGCAAGTTGAAAAAAAAAATTCAAATAATCTAGCCTACTTTGCATGACGTACAACGTTATAAAAATAAAAATAATCATCTTAGCGTTAATGTCCGTGTTGTACTCTCGAGGACGAGGGCCCTGGGTCCGCCTTGACCATGATCCAGGATTTGGCAATCAGGTAATTACAGTGGAGCAACTACCATCTGACCTCCGTGACCCTGCTACCCTGCTGCATGACGTACAACGTTATTGTCTTGTATTTATTTATTTAATTAATTGTAAGTACAGTTTGTGCTTAATACTAAGTGACACAAACCGGGTGGGTTTGTCTGTATCTACCTGGCTATTTAACAGATGTATAGGTACTATCATACAAATAATACAAACTTACACTGCATACTATATGTTACACTATATGGTATATTGTTTTATTCTGGTTTAGGAAAATTCAAATATTTATATTACCTTTTTCATTAATAAATTAAAATCTACAAAGCTAATAAAACTCGAGTGTCTCTTTGTTACCACTTTAGAAGAAATGATTACAATCAAAGTACACAACCTTAATATTTATACCACATTTTTCCTCATAAGCTTCTCAAAGTGCGTTCACCTTTTTCGTAATCCATTGTTTAATAATTATACGCAAATCCTTTGTTTTAGCGGTTGCATGGGTTTTGTTCACATTATTTTTGTATGTGCGTATGTATGGTAATCGCCCTCCCGCTATAAACCTTGCATTCTGTGGAATTGCGATGCAAATCCGACCTATGTGTTTTTTTTTAGTTGTCGTCTATGTTAATTTATCACATATTTAGTCAGAGAATGGCTTAATTATTGGGCTTCGTTCTTGCATGTCATGGTCTATCTCTTAGTCTTCTCTAATAATTATTCTTTGTATTCTATGTAGACTACCGATACATAATATGTTCAAATATTTCCTAAACTACACAATCACTTTTAATGAAACAAAGCTAAAAACCTACTTTCAAATAAAGGATCAGCATTAAAATCGATCCATCTGTTAAATCGGGTATTCATGTGTTTCGGCCCGGTCTAGATTTGGCCCGCGGATCAAAACGACTTATCCGTTAAAATCAATATTATTCTCAGGCGTTTGGGCCTGCACTTAAAAATGGTATAGGACAATTGGGGAAAAACATTTTTTCAGTAGAATTTTTAACAGCGGGCCAAAACGCCTAAGGAGAAGTAATAATTTTAATTAATCAGGCATTTTGGCCCGCGCTCCAAAACCAGACTGGACCGCACGCCTGAACACTCAAAAAATCCACATTGAAATTGAACTACTTCTCTCAGCCTTACACTTTAATCATTTAATCATTCAATCATTTGTGGCACACAGGTTATACAGTTGTTAGTTACAGTTTAAGTAGAATGGAGCCTCTGCGACCTGCCATCGGCATACAAATTTTAGAAATATTAACACTATAACCGAATTTACAAGCTTAAGCTACTATAGTCTGTAATAACATAGCAATTTCGACCATAATCTGTAAATCAGCACGCGTAGCCGCGGTGGCCTGTAATTCGATACAAATGACGCGTCTCTCTCAGTAATGAACAAAACATTGATGTTATTGGTTTTCTGGCTCTTCGGTTAGTTTGTTTCGTTATTACTGTTACATTGTTTGGTGTCCCTTTTGATTTGTCGTTTGATGTTGCCGGTGATGGGTAGTTATTGGCTTACGTGCTTCTAAACGGTGTCCTTGGCTTTGTTTGTTTTTCTATGTGACCTGAGTGAAGAGAATTATGACTAAGCACAAACCAATCTTCCGTTCTTTCTGTACTTCGGAAGTTGTTAATAATTATCGTCAGCAACGGTTTTTATACATTATAAAATATAATCAAATCAAATCAAATACATTTATTCAATTTTAGGTTTTCACAAACACTTATGAACGTCATTCAATATACGTGTAACAACAATGAACACTAGGCACCACAGCATCATCGAGCGGACAACGGTTTCATAGCCAGTATGTAGGGCCATAAAAAAAGTAAAATTTAAATAGACTACGGCCAAAAATTTTTGTTCTTTGTCCGCGACGCAAGCGCCGCACGCCGGCCACCTGTCATATATGTATATCTATATACGCTTAGATCTTTTAAACTACGCAACGCATTTTAGTGCGGTTTTCATCAATAGATGTCGTGATTCAAAAGAAAGGTTCATAGGCAAGAAAAAAGGGTAAGGTTAAAATAGGTGTAGGGTAGGTGTAAGATAGGCGTAGGGGTAGGACGCCACCCGAACGAAATGCCACCAGGATAACAAGTTAGATAATATTTTGTGACTTAGGTAAGTCACTAAAGGCAAGTGCAGGCTATTGATCTAATTATGCAACCAAAAACAAATGTTGTTTCAACATAATTCTTATCTGAATAACGACTAACATATTATTATATTAGATTTTTTTACTCTACAAGTCAACCATTTTAATCGAAACAGCGTACCTACCCTCTATCACCCTAAAATTATAGTAATATATACGGAAACCCATACAGTTCCGGCTTCACGCATGGATTGCGGCACCTGGCATCAACCGACCGCACAAATGGCTCCAAGGTTATTGTAGGTAAGGTAGGACCGACATTATAACAATAGTCATTTTCAAAATTGGAATGTGCTCACTGTTTTAGGGCTTATGATCATTTGAATTTGTTAGTAGTATCAGCCTCAACTCAACGACAACGAATACCACTGCGGCCATGTACCAATGAGTCTTTTCTGAGTTATGTACATTAGTTAAACTCTAACCGATGCTCTTACGGTGAGGGAATACATCGTGATGAAACCTGCACATTCGGGCGACTGACCATGGCGATGTAACCCTGGCCCAATCTGATCAGGTTCCCCTGGTAGCAGGGTCACAGATACTAGATAGCAGTCTTTCCACTGTAATTACCTGATCTGCCAAATCCTGGATCATGGTCAAGGCGGACCCGGGCCCTCGTTCGCGAGAGACCACGCCAATGAATAGCCGCAACTAATGCTCTGTTCGACTTAGTCTCCTCCTCGTTTGTGGAGAAGTTTTCCAAAATATTAACTATTGGTAGTCGATCAGTCATTCTGCAAAAGAAAAATAATGACAAAGTTAAGTGGACTCATCCAGAAAAGGTGAATCATATCAATCAGCACGAATGCACATGCCATTGCTATGTTTTATTTATTTATTTATTTAACTGTTTATTGTACACAATAATTATATACAGAGAAATATAACAGTATAGAAGACACAACAGGCGCTGCTTATTTCTAAAAAGAAATTTCTTCCAGCAGGCCTACAGAAGAGTGATGTTAGACTAAATTAACGCAGATACGACGTGCACAATAATTGAATATATAAATACATAAATAAATAAATAAATAAATATTTGATTTATTAGTTCACACAAAGGTTACATATTTTCAACATTAATAAAAAATATATTATATTATTTAGGTATATAAAGCTAGACATATTATTAAAACAAGCTATCTAAAATACATAAATATATAAGTTATGGACTAGACAGGGAAAGATAATACTCCTTGTCTCTCTTTTTAAATATAGACAGTGACTGGCTGTCACGCACATTATGTGGCAGAGAGTTCCATAGTCTCGCTGCATTTACAGTGAAGGAGTAAGAGAAGAAATCGGAATGATGGATAGGGATGGACAATAATGATTTTACATTTGACCGACAAGGCTTGTCTTGGGCCTGGGAGAAGTGGAAGGAGTTGCGGAGATATGAGGGAACAGAGGGATTATAGAGGATATTGTAAAGCATAGAAAGGACATGAGCGTTCCTGCGATAACGAATAGGGAGCCACTTGAGTTGCGATCGATAGAGAGAAATATGATCATACTTTCGTAGACCAAAAATAAACCTTATGCAGACATTCTGCAAACGGTCAGTTTGTAGGTGTGTAGTATTTTTTCTTCCGTATAATTTAATATGTTCTTCGAGCTATGTGCCGGAAGACGCAGCGTGGGTAGGCCTTCCACAAGGTGGACTGACGACCTGGTAAGGATCGCAGGTACCAGCTGGATGCGAAAAGCACAGGACCGGCCTTTGTGGAGATCTCTGGGGGAGGCCTATGCCCAGCAGTGGGCGTCTTCTGGCTGATATGATGATGATGATGATGATGATGATGATGATGATGATAATTTAATCGCATGCCATCATAATGCTATAATAAACTAACCGACAGAAAAAGTCGGATAACCCCCTACCAAATTCACATCTATTCATATATTTTCTAAACTACCGAACGAATTTGTTTTAATATACAATGATACACAAAGTCACAGATCTCGGGAGTTAAAACCGATTTCATTATAATAAAATCAATCATACTAATTATATGGGTCTTCCGCTGGGGCCCGATCCTGGTTGAACAATCTCGGGATTTTTTTTTATAAATACGTTACGTATTTTACGTTAAACCATGTTCAACAAAATAATACCCATATACATAATATTAGATTCATAATTTCGGCACTAAAATAGCTACATTGGACTTTATTACCAAGTCATCAAGTATCACATTACAATGGTAATATCGCTAGCGGTGTCATTAAAATATAATTCGTGCCATGAACTCCTTTGACATGATTACAAGCCATTATTGTATTTTATAGCTGTGGTGTGCCGATCGTTGACGTCTGGGCATTGGCATCAAGAACATCTATATAGAACATACGTAAAGAATAATGCCTGAGAGTAGGCTAGTAATATTTTTGTACCCTGATAATACCGCGAGGGCCAGGGCTTATTAAAATTTACATGGGCAAAGTTTATTCACCACTTTACTGTTTACTGTTTTTGTTTAAGTATCAACTTAAATACGTTTAAGAATTTGTTGCAAGCCGCCCTAAGAAGTAGAAACACACTTACTCCCACCGCTGCGCTGTGTGCGACAATATTACATTGGAGCACCTCTGCGGCAACGACGTCGATCTAATGTCGAAATAATGATCGGAATCACTGAATTTCGATACTCATGTTATGCACCCCTACAAGACAAATAATCGAACGCAATAAATTCAAAAATCGAAAACGCTGCAATGTCTAAACTATCAGACGTAGGTCGTCCATAGCTGTCCTGACCACACGAGCATTTTAAAAGTTTTTTTGGTTCCTTATCCACAATACAAAATACTAATGACTCCGTCGAGCGTAACAGATAAACTATCTTCGCTTGGCGAATCCACATCGGCAACTGTAGGTGTAGTTATTTTAGTATCGCGCGAGTCCCCATTCGTGTTTGTCTTTAGTTAATTACTTGTGTTACTGGCCAGTAACTGACGCGTGCGTGTGGACGTGCGATCTCTTTGGAGGCTCGGTTCACTTCGCGTAGTGTTTAATATACCTAGTGTGTAATGCAGTCTCTTTGGTCTGAGAGCGCCAGTTATTTCAGAGACATTATAGCTGGCAGCCGCGTTATCTCTTCTCGTTTTCTTTTTTTTTAAGTGAAGTGTATCGTGTAGTGAGAAGTCAGTGTTGTGCATTCGGAATTTGGTGTGGGGACAAATGTTTTCGGCACTAATCGGCTGTTTTTTAGAAGGTAATTTGCGTATTTCATACGTATCAGAAAAACGTTTGGTTTTGGTAATGTGTCTCTCATCTTCTTACATTGGCTGCTAGGTATTTACTACATGTTTATACAGATACAAAGTCGGCTGAAATTGCAGCTTGGTAAATAAATACCGATATTCATTCTTCACTTTATTACGTAATAGTTATTAGTTTCATTAGGTACTAGATACCTAAATACTTCATTAGCCGAAACATTTTGGCGAACGGTTCAAATGGAATAATACGGTTTTCATTGCAAGTACCTTTAACACACCTGGGTAAAACGAAGATATCGAAATAAAGTTATAACATTTGAAATGGTGCCTATCTAATGCGCTCCCTCTGGGCACCTTTCTGTTGGAAAAAGGGACTGGGAGTGTAAGCCGTGTAACTAATCATAAATTTAGTATTACTACATTGCTAACCACCCCCTAACCACAGCTAGCCACAAATACTTGCCTAGTTTCATATTATAATGTAAATTGTGATATTTATTTAGAAATAAACTTTACCTAGCCGGGAACTTTTGATATATGAGTTGCATAATTGCATATCACAGTTGCAGTAGTCTGGAATACTAGAGATAACTGATGGACGGGACGTGTCCTGCACACCACGCAGTCAGAGAAGAAACCTAGCTACACTGTTACTGTGGACTAGATCTTATGTCAACCTATGTAAGATTCAAAATTCAACTGCAAAACGTGTTTCGCTGTCAGCATGGAATACAATTATGTTTGTTTTGATACATGCTTGAATTGATTTGCCTATTGATTCTATGGATGTGGATTCTCTTTTCGGTGAACCTTTCGGAATTGTGTGTAATAAAGATTATCTGCATTTTCACTATCTATATACATATTACCGGATTTGTTACAATACTAACCGTGGTAACAAATCCGATAATATGTGTATTGAAAGCGTAGTGAATAACAACGAAAGCGTTAAAACCTATAAAGATTAACTGAATAACCGAGTGTAAATCAAATCCAAGAGGGCTCTAACGTCAAAATACGATTAGGCCTTACGGATGGAGTAAAAAACTGATCAAAATAATCTATAACCACTCTAAATAAGGGAGTTTAGATAAAAGTATCTCGTATATACTTATTTTTTTATGTTCTCAGTAATAAACGAGCAAACAGCTCAATGAAATTTCTTCTTCGGCGTCAACAGCGTCTTCGTACGTGGGTTGTCCTATTTGTGTAAAATATCCGTATGTCTTTGAGTGACGTCTTTTTATGTAACAAGCAAGGGGGACATTGGTAGGTGATCACCGCCGGCCAAGGACATAACCGGGGTAATGCCGCCAACGGAAGTCACGAATGCCTTACCGCCCTTCGAGAATGGTGTAGGCTGTTTCTTGAAGGCCCGTACTGACTCGGGAACTTCGCGTTAGAAAGATCGTACGTTGCAGGAACTTTCTCCAAGCGTACGGTAGTCGACCGCTACTCATCCAGGTGGTGCGGATGGAACTTTAATTTGTAGCGGTGGTGAAACTCAGCTGCAGAAATTAGCCCAAACTACATTACTCTTCAGAACGCTCCCTGTGATATTTGCAGTAGAAGATGTACAGATACGCAAATTAGTAGTTAATAAATTGATATTTAGCTTTGTCTCACCTGTCAATGGCTCACTATGACTACACTACACCACTACCACAACCACTAGTGCCACCAACTATTGTATTATGGAGTCTCTCAAATTAACGAGTGATATGATTAATATCTCGTCTCGAATTTTAGCTTTACCTTATTTCTGTGTCTTTAATTGTTGCAGGTAAACACCACTTCAAGTTATTTTATATTCAGTAGCTGACCCGTTCGCCCCAGAACAATCGACGGTAAATGTAAGCTATTTATTAACCGACTTCTACTTTTCATGTCTTTTCTACTAATCTGCGGTAACTGCTTTCCATCAGGCGGGCCGCCACTTTAGCGGTATATAAATAAAACCTAAATTTGCATAACAAACAGAAGGCCCATCAACGTGGTTTTACGCGTAATGTTCTCGCCAATTAAGGGAGATCGCCAAAGAAATTCTCCGGACAATATTTTACTTACTTCTAAAATTTCTGGTACAATGCTGTTTTTACGGGCTCAGAAACGCGCGAGTGGTAACTTTATAGTAAAGCTTTTAATGTCACTACATCAGGCGAATTGTAATAAGCACTCGTTTGTCACCTTAGTGTAAAGAATAAGAGCCTGTTTCTAAGTTTATTACTCGGAACGACCAGGTCAGACATACCTTCAACAGGAGTAAACGATATGTACGTGAATATGCATGAGAGTATGTCTCTCAACTTGTAGTTAGTGACGCTCGATAGTCGCCATCTTCCCCTGTAGGGTACAGATATAGTACAGGCATGTTGCTGTTGTGTATTGCTTGACATTTTTGTATTGTTTGTCTTACAATACTTCAACCCCTTGTTTGAAATCAAGACGCACAATGACTTCCTTCCATCCTCCATTCCCCTCTCCATCCCCTCTCCTAAGACGTTTCCCAGCAATTCCAGCCAATGTATCATACTTCGCAATATTCCAGACGGCGTACCGCCGGGAGGCTCGTTTAACATAAATATTTGCAATTAAAATTAAGCCCGGTTCCCCATCCTGGCTATTATTCAAATCGCTCGCCGCAAGAGGCCGCGCGAACTTCCAAATTAATTAAGAGAGCCATAAGATGGCCCGTTAAGGAAACAACAATGGCTAGATGCTTGCCCCCACTCGTATCGTTATTTATTGCCAAGGACTATTGCCCCCGTGTCATCGTCTTGAGGCTGCGGCCACCCCTTTCATATTTGCCCCCAGCGATGCATATTCATACTTCATACGCGCTAAGGGTGTCGCGTTTGGCTGCTTTTGGGCGAATTCTCGGCAATTATTTTGTTGCATAATTAGGTGATTGAGATAAGTGTACGTGTTAAGCCCGGAATACAAGACTTCAGGTTTATCTTTAGCAATTAGACCCTTATTTAGATCACGCATTGTCTATTCAATTTTCCTTCGTTTTGTATTTAAAAGAAAAACTGCAAGTCTTTCTACTTATAGATACTATTCGTACTTTGTGTTGAAAGTTTTTTGCAGGTTTCCTTTTAGTCCCATAAAAACACCAGTTGAAAAATATCACTTACAAAAAGTCTAGCATATGCAAGGGCTCTTAATGTCGCCACAGCCCTGCAAAGGTTGAAATGCTACGTGCTGATGGATGCAAAGCGTAATGGGTGCCCGCGAATGCCAAAGGGGAAAGCCCTTATGAATATGCGCGATATCGCGCCTGCTTGTAATCGTACCCTCGGCTAATGGCTATTACTTGATGATGCAATTTCTGCCATGATAATTTGTATCAAGGGCCTATCAACTTCTGAGTCTTGATGTGCGATGGAGTGGGTGTGTAAATCATGGCTGATAAATTACTAACTACTAACATTTAAAAAATCAAATTTATAGTAGGTATTTTTTGCAGGTATGTCATCTTCTCTCTTGCCTCTATAACTTACGATAATTTCTTTGACATAAATTTTGGTGGCAATAAGGTTCTTAGAGAGGTTTTCCCTACAGAGTACAGCATGGATATGCAAGTGATTGGCAGCCGTAATTGGTATCGCAATCGTCCTAAATACTTACTTTCTTACTTACTTCGCTGGCTCAGCGATCCGAAGTAGACCTTGGGCTCCGGCACAAGAATTCACTATTGATCCCTATCCTGAGATAACGACTGTAATTATCCATAGTAGCATGCAGAAAACACTTTTTTCCCTTTTAAATTTTTAGTCGAAAACCGCTGCAACTCTTTGTCATTACAGCTAGGTAGAATCTGAATGAGAGTATCGACCTTGGTTCACAATGGTTTTTTTTACTCCGGACATAAATATTGCGTCCAGCAATTGCCGACACTAAAGCTCGGTGTGCAATTCTGGAGCATAATTTGCTACTGCAATTTTTCCCTGTCCCCGTACCCTGTTCCCGGTTAGTCGCCTCCGGCATTACGACAGGCGCATTCTTCATTCGTCTGAGAAGTTTCATACGTATCATTTTTGCCCGAAGTTACCTTTTGAAGCTTCAATGGAAATTGCATTGTGTCTGACTTTGTAACATTAAATTGTGCCCTGCGTTTGTTAGCCTGTAATGTAGTACGGGCTGGTATTTTGGTGTCGTTTATATTCGTTTGAACATTTAATTTAAAATGAACTCTCGAGTTTTATATAATTTAGTTATTCGTAAGTAATCGTCAACCATTTATTTTTTGAAAAATTTTCTATTTAGCAGTTTCAACGTCGTTCGAGGACAAAATTCAATAAAATTATATTATTGCTTCCATTGGTAGAAGTTTTACAAATAAAAACTATGTTTATAAGTAACATCTTGGATTACTTCTAAGAATAAAAAGGCGTAACCATCGAAATACCGGCCAAAACTTTCCCCAAAGTAACACAATAACCTTAATCCAGCAAATCGTGCCACGCAATTGTATCATAGCTATTGGGGGGATCCAAATCTCTTTATAGACCGTTGTTTATTTTAGTAATTCCCGGTACAACTTTGTCTCTTCCAAGAATGTAACTACACTTCACTTCAACTGTCTTTATTTCGTCCTCTCTTCCCGTTTTATTTGTTTTGCCCTGACATTGAGTAACACTTTTATCACTGCTAGCTGTAATAGTTTCCGCACTTGCAAGTATTATCGTTTTATTGCTAACGCTTCCTATTTTCTTTGTCGGCATCGTTGCTTTTCTTAGGTTGTGTATGGATGGGCGGAATCTCTTTCTGGTTGTTGCGTTCGTGTTTTCTCGCGGCATGTTCTTTTATATATTTAGCTTTGTATCAGATTTAGTTACTTTCAGTTCCTATAAATCGAGACTCATTGAAATAAATAAATGTGTATCTCTCGGGCCTAATTAAAATAAAGAAAAAAGTGTAAGTCGAGCCATTAAAGCTGGCGCGGAAAATGTATACAAATATAATTATTTTTATAGAAATTCCGAGTCAGCTTTCGTCAATTGACATATTTTTACACCTCTTTTTATTAGGTTCGCATGAGATATATATCTCTTCATATGTATCTCATATACATGAATCTCAATTTCCTACGTAAACATACTTTGTCAGCATTGGAAAGCATTGTAATTATGCATGTGCCCAATTTAGTAACAAAATTGAGGATGTGAATTTCGCGATTCCTCTAGAACGTTTGTAGGAAGGAATCTTGCTAAACTAACTTTGAAGAGACTATAGGCCGATGACTAAAAAAGAGAACCTTTACAAATCAAGAACATCTTAAACGTTCACCCATAATGGCATTACCTATCACTTCCTCTGATCAATTTACGAGAGCTCCCCTATTGAACTTATTACAAGGTCAAGAACATCACATACCAACGTCAGTTGGTATCGATAACAATGAGTCACCATTCCCTCGTGTTTTATCAACACACTAGTTTATTTAACTTGCAGCCGACGACCTTTGAAGAGTCTATCTGTTCTCGGAAAGCGGAACGTGTGAATCTATTATATCATATCGTATTTAGTACTGGTAATAAAGTACGTATCTCCTAAGAAAGTTTTGTTCCAATATCTAAATAGGAAGTTACCTACCTCTATGTTCAGTTTTATAAAATGCTTCTGCTTCTAAGAAACTTTTGTACTTACCAGTATAGGATTTGTAGTTATTTGGTTGTTTATTTATTTCACTGGTATCATTTTAAGTTTAACATCGCCCCGCAACAACTTCGCACCTGTAGATAGAAAAAACCTGTTCCTGTTTCCTGAGAGGGATTTTTTTTAGAATTGAAGCTTTTCTTCTATCCGTTCGGTAAAACCTTAAGTGCTGTCGCGGGGGGGTGAGGACCCGGTGTCCGCCTTCAACATGATCCTGAATTGGCAGATCAGGTAATTACAGTGGAACGAATGCCATCTGACCTCCGTAACCCTGAACATGCAGGTTTCATCATGATTTTAATATTATTAGTTATTTCTAGATCCATAATCTAAGTATATGAAATATAAACCACATTATTTGAATTATTTAAATAAATTACTACTCATTTTATTATTCATTATTATTACACACTTCAGACAGCCATTTACATTACCCACTTTATCAAAAATATACTCAAAACGATAAATACGGAACTACTTCGGCTGTCTTCTAATACCACAACAATTTAAAACCATTCGCTACGCTCACGTGAACAAGTATGGACATGTCTGGCATCGATAGTTATATGAAATGCGTTCGTTATGTTGTTAGTTTGTAGAATTGCGGTCTGTGATATCGAACACCAGTTATTGTCACGTGGTCACAAGGGAATAGTAGCGGGATATAAAGAGATCTTCTGAAGAGTGGTTGTGTGGCGTAGGTACTTATCACAACACAATTAAAAAAAATTTTGGCGTTAATGTCTCGGATGTGCTCTCGCGCACGAGGGCCCGGGGTCCGCCTCGACGATAATCCAGGATTTGGCAGATCAGGTAATTACAACGGAGCGACTGCCATCTGACCTCCGTGACCCTGCTTCCAGGGGAACCCGACCATATTGGATCATGGTTTTATCACGATGTTTTCTCTCACCGTAAGAGCATCAGTTAGTATTCAGCTAATGTACCTACATAACTTAGAAAAGAGTCATTGGTACATGGCCGCGACTTCGGTACCTCTCGCTTACGAGTCGGATACCCTAATCACTCGGTCACCGACGGTCACTTATTCCAAAACAATGATGCTATGCAATACAATAGATAGGTAACTCTTTAATGCAGATCTACGGACAAAAAAAAAATTTTTTTTAGTGAATTAAGCATATGCTATCTAGAATCAAACAATAACCATCTTGATATTGCAGCATGGTCTATTTGGAGTAAAGCAGGGCGATTCCGCGTTACTCAGCCCGCTGAGCCCGAGATGGGTTCGTTCACACGCGAAACCGCATGTATGAGAATAACCGCGGAGGTCTTTACTTGCGTACTATAAGATGAGATATAGTCGTAAAATGGCGGATATTTTGAATAAGAAATCCTGTGGCTTAATATAAAATATTTTGATAAAATGCACATCGGCTAGTTTAGGCTTTATATTTATTGAAGCTGTTAGCAAGGAGATGTTACTCGAATCATAATTCTGACACACATCTTCAGGGTTTGGCCGCGGTGAGATTCGAACCCGGTACCTCTCCCTTACGAGTATTTCTTTTTTTTTTACGTGTCATACTTACAAACACTACAATTACACTTTAACTAGGTATACGTCCAAATACACTCTCTACTCCATGGCAGTACTTAAAAGATTACATTCGGTTTCCTAGTTGAATTACTGCAAATAGTTTCTCGACGCCGTCGCCTTTGAAACTGTAAACTGGCTGCAAGACTGCGTTTTCAGGCTTTGCTCTAAGCTTTTGAATAAAACATTGCAACAACAGAGACAAAGTTTATAGAAAATGAACTCACAAATTGTGTTTTATGGAAATGTTTTCATTATTTTTTGCCCATATTAGGGTTCTTGTCAAACTGAGTGTCTAGAATCTAGTAGAAGGATAGGTAATTAATAATATATTAATAATAATAATCAATCAATAAAATAAGTCAATATCCCGGTTGCGCTCACGCGTAGGAGGGCCCGGAATCCGCCTTGACCAAACTCCAAGATTAAGCAGATAAGATAATTACAGCGGAGCGATTGTCATCTGACCTCCGTGTCTCTAACAAGTGATCCTGATCAGATTGGATCATGGTTTTCGCCTAATCAATCGCCCAAATGCTATAGCCATTCCCCATTACGCTTGACACCAGGACTGGTGTTAATATTCAAATATTCAAAATTAAAGTGTCCGCAGTCAAGACCAGATCGTACAATTAAAATGAAAAAGGATAATTAACTTAGTCGTGTGGTGGCCGGCCAGAGTAGAATATCAGCAACCCCTTACACTCGGGGGTGTCGTACAAGGCGACTAATGTTTTCGAGGCAAAACATCCAGAGTATCCGTAGGCTGGAAAATGGGCAGCAGCGTTTTACATTGTTATATTTATAACACTGCGATCTCCAACCCGCCTGCCAAGCGTGGAGATTATGGCATAAGCTTCCCTTTCGTGAGCGAGGCCCTAAGTCCTGCACTCGACTATTATGGGCTGTGATGATGAGGTACCTAGCTAAATGTGGCTACTCTAGGTGTTTTCTTGGTTAAACATAGACAAATACCTATACCGTAGTTATATCATAACCCGTAACAACGCGCAGGGTATGCTGAGGGACGTGGTCGTAAACGCATACCTTCGTCCGACTCTGGTAATAATATTTTATCTCCATAGAGTTGAGTGAAAGTGATCCTATTGGCGCATAGCCAGTTACCACAGGAATGGAGCTAGGGTTTTAATTTATATGCTCTCTGGATTTAGTTGATGAAGAGTGCGAACTGAGTGCGAAAGTTTGTGAGAATGGACGTATTTTAAACTTATACGTTATTCCTGCACGCAAAAACTACTGTGTCGTAGCTAATAAGTTATAATTGATCCCGAACTTCAAATTCTCAAAAGACTGACTTTTACTTGACTTTCTTGACTCGACTGAATTTTTCTTGGCGCTATACCTAATTGCATTTTTAAGGCAAGCCCCGGCCTAAAACTAGTGAAAAACAATCCTATAGACGGCTCTGTGAACACGACAGACAAATATTTAGTGGGCAATTAATTGCAGTCGCGATCCGTGCTGCGTCGCGACCGATAAATTGTGGACACCTTTTATATACGCGCCTACATACTATGTATCCATACTGTATCACATCAAACGTATGTATAAAATTGAAAACATATGTTTTGCTATACCATCCTCCGTGTGTTCGATCCTAGCTTCTGCCAGAGTCAGTTCTAATACTCTTTCTCCTTAAGTCGAGCGCTTCATTCTTATGTCGTGGATATTCCGGCACGAGCCGTTTTGATTTAACCTTTATAATGCGTACTCGTTGCCTGCGAGTGTTTCCTGATCATTTTAATCTGGATACCTTCGAGTAAATAGGCTGTTCCTAGACAGGCGTCTCTCGCTGGGGCCTGGTTCAACGGTCTCGGAAGCCGGTTAGCACCCCGTGACGGTTTATATTTTTTATTGGTATTTGTAAAGATACAGTTTTAACCTAGCTATGGAATATAGGTGAACAAACTAGAGAATATACTGAATGAATCATCCACATTAACGGCGCATAATGTAGTACGGCATCGGGATTATAGTTTATCGACCTACAGCTAGGTTATTTACACGTTAAAACTAATTTTATCGCTAAATAGACTGCGCTGCACGCAAATGTCGACTTTACTGTTTGTACAATAAAAATCAGATATTGAACGAGCAGTTTTTTCTTGTGAATAGACGACCATCTATGTACAGATGACAGTTCATCAACTTACTCACCACAAGTATCAAATGAGATAGCATCAATAGTGATTTTGACTGACTTTTACTTGGAAATTGGATTAAAGTGGCAAATAAGCCTGATTTGTACGCGTATCCCTGTAAATGGTCCAAAGTCTATACGCGGTCGGCTGTGGTGCTGCCGTCTGTACCTATATAATCTAATCGAGAAAGTTCATGTATACTCATATAACTCCTAAACTACTGAATCGATTTTAATGAAACAGCTAGTTACCGGGTTTCTTGATGAAGAAAACGGCGTCGTAATCGGCCCGGGCGTTAGGGAAATACGACGCAAGAGATAGACATACAGCTAAACCAATATACGTACGTCAAACTTATATGACACTCCCTTATGCGTTGGAGGTTAAACTTCACTAACAATCTCACGAGTCACTGCATTTAGTTTCAACGTAGAACTTCTGTGAAAGCTTTTGAGCTTTCCATTAAACCAACGGAGCTTAAAACTGTTCCATCAAAATATTCTCGGCAGGGTGGCGGTAACATTACTGAATACTATGACGATTGAAGCCTTGTCTTACAGTTACCATATATATTGTACGCGCAGATGCAGGTTCGATGAAAGGGTTTCTGACAAAAAAGAAGTAGAAAAAAAGTCATTCAGATAAAATAGATTCCTTACATAGGTTTATTAGTACTTGATAAAAATTCGTAAGCTTTAGTGTGCACTACATACCTGTATCCATCTCAATTTCTATATTTTCTGTCCATACCAAGGTTGCCTGGAAGAGATCACGTTAGTCATAAGACCGCCCATTGTACTGTGTTTTCTTGTATTTTCCCTATGTACAATGTACATGTTCTTTGGTATGCAATAAAGTGTTATTGTATTGTATTGATTATCTAAATTATGTAAATCGAAACAAGGTAATTAAATTCATAAAAATACTACTAATATTATTATAAATGCGAAAGTTTGTAAGGATGGATATTTGTCGCTCCTTCAGGCAATAACTACTAAACGTATTTTGAGGAAATTTGGTAGGAATCTAGCCTATGCTTATGTAAACCCGAATTCAACGCGGACGAAGTCGCATGCGGAAAGCTTTGTCTACCTACAGCATGGATTGCTTGATACGCTGCCTGTACAAGAAAACAAAGGCGGCTGCAATTTGGCTGCGACATATCTACCCCCGTATTCCATACAAATTACAGCCACATCGCAAAACGCGAGACAAATGTACCGCGGCGCCCCTTCCAAGGGGAGTAGAAAAACACTTTGCAGTCATTTCCTCTGTAGTTCTCCGACGTCACCCCTGACTTCTTGACTGGAACCGTGTAGATATGTCTGTAGCATTCCGTTCAAAGTGAAATGAAATGCATTGTTTACACATGAAAGACTCAGTGCAGATAATGATTGACAATAGACAACATTTAAAAAATAACAAAAGAAACAAATACACGAATAACATACTCAACTGTCATTCAATACAATAGCTACAATGTTATCACTCGTCATCTCGATATTCAATACTTTCAACCAATAAATTTAAGTGAACATAAATACATTATTTCGTTAGGTGCTTGTATCGTAGGGTGACATATCTATTATAATGGTAAAGTATACCTATTATTTCAAGTAAACCTAAATATATATGAAGCACTATTTTGTTCATTAACGAAATCATAATATGTAATACTCTATCTCATAGCGAATTACGTTTTCCCACCCCCCCTGTAATTAACATAGTATAAGGTATCAACCTTGTGGCACTATTTTTGAACCGTTCGCTTCGAGTCGAACGGTTTTAAATTTAGATTTTCAGCATGAAATATTCAATATTATGTAAATGACTTTGGCAACACCGAAAGAGGAAGGTTCAACAATAGGAAAAATCGGCGTCATGCATCGAAATATTGAATTTTTCATGTCGAAAAACAAAATTGAAAACCGTTAGACTCGGGGCGACCGGTTCAAACATAGCGCCCCTGATGTCGGAGACAGACGTGACCTTGACGTAATTTTACTTAAGGAACTACTTTGACAGAACACAAAATCAAAATAATCTACTCGAGAATAGACTAAGAATCAATCTCCAGACTGGTCAAACCAAACCGCGACACCAATAACACCACATCGTCGGGCTTAATCAACGGAATTGGGTCACGCTAATCCTCGGTTATCTCCTACTCGATTGTAGCAATAACTGATAGGACGGCGCACGTGACGCCAATCAGTATGTGTAAACATGGCGTGGCCAAAATATTTACTTTTTGCCAAGTTTTTGTTCCATATGGCTCCTTAGAGTCCTTGGAATTCCTTATGGAAGCACTTAGAGAAGGAATTCTTGAAGATTGTATAGGTTTCGGGTGCGATTGTAAATTGTAGTCCGGTGGATGTGTTGTTGATTTGCCAGTAGTTGCGTTGTTGAGTCTCTCGATGTTTTCAGTTTCTTTTTTCTCTCTTTTTCTTTCTCTCTCTCTCCCGTTACTATTTTATATTGTTAATTTAAATTAAATGTTTAATTTAGTATATTTTCTGTATTTTATCTCTTCTTTTTATTTGTTGCACCGCCTTGTAGTTTTTGTTGATTGCTCTCTGGTTGACTGGTAGATTATTACCAAAAAATAGTACTCATCAGTCATGTAATACTTCGCCGCTAAATCGTTATCTTGGTAAACAAACTACTGTATAAACCTTGAAATCAGCTAATCTCGAGCTCGTTGCGAAATCCTCGACTATTTTTTACAATTTACGGTTTACGCCATCGTCGTTTATGGCCCAGTAAATGCTTTTTCCGAGCCTTCTTTTGATAAAGATTGATGCGACAGACAGACAGCTCTGGATTAAGATAGAAGGAGTATGGAATGGAGTGGTGATAGCGTGATTTGGGAGATAAGAGGTTTGAGTTGAACGGCCAGAATCGTTTTCACTTTCAGTAATGTATTATTAGAGTTAGAGTACATAGGAGTTTATTGAACAAGATCTAAATAATACATCAACAAATTTAAATGACACCCTTATTCTAACTAATGTAGAGATAAAATTTTTACCAGAATTTGGAAATGCCATCCGCGTTGCGTCTCTAGAAGGCGAGGCTTATACATTGACCCAAGAAGAATCCAGCCTTCTGACCATTCGCAAGTAAAGTAAGATACGAAAAAAGTGTACAAGTGCAGCTGTGACAGCCTAATGGCGGTAGTATTATAAGCGGGCAACACAAGTTTCAATTCGCACTCGGGAGTTTGTACCAATGGTTGTTTTTCTAGTTTATTATTTTATTTATTTACATAATCAAACAACGAACCCAACCAATTACAATAGTTACAATAAAAGTAGTTAAAGGTCTCTATCCACTGATAAAAACATAATAGATGAACACGTTCCGATGAAGGGAACATTAATCCTTTCACGTTTCAATATTCTTCTTTTCAGTGAATTTATTTTTATAGTTTCGGCAAAGCATCTTTCGCTTTACCAGACCACAAGTCAACTTTCACACAACATAAAGTGCTTCGCACCATTGACCGGGTATGTTTCACTCCTTCTTTAGGGGAGGGCTGATTTTAATGGGGTATTGGGTAGGCATAAGGATGTTAAAGCTTCGAGAGACAAGCAAGGATTGAGAGTCAAGCGAGGTAAGGTGATTATTATTTTTGGAATCAATATGCTTGACTCACTTTCAAACTATGCGTTTCTCGAGAGAAGTTTTCGAAAAATAACGAAAAAATCGAAAAATATTATTAGTTCGACATTTTAGTTGGATTTTGCAATTTTGGCCATCAGCAATTTTCGATGTTAGAGGCAATCATTTACTAACAAATTATGAAATAATGATTCTGAAATAAATGATGTGAATTGAATTATTTAGATTTTTTACAATGAGCACTGGTGAATTTTGTTTATACAAATAAATATGCTTGCACAATTCACACAGCGCTATCTAGAACGGAAGTAAGCAACGCCTGTGGTATGGGTGCTATAGATAACAAATAAACTACTTATATACTTTTAAATACATATTTATTAAAGGTACATATAACGCGCACACCCGTAGCAGAAATTAAAATTCAACATTTCAATTTCTGCTCGGCCGGGAATCGAACCTGGAACCTATGCGTGGCAGGCATGTTAACCAATGGAAACACTCATCGTCAGAGACGGTACTTGCTTTTCGGATTTAATGATCTTACTACTCAGTTTTACTTCTTCGTACAATAACAAAGAAAAATAGTTAAGAAATAAAATCTCCCAATATTGCCCATATGACGAACTTTCAGCCTTCAGGGCGTCCATTAGTAAGGCTGTAATTCCCACAAGCGAGGCGTATCCACGAGTAATTTACCGACATCACATAAATCAAGTATAACTACCCGCAAAACTTGTGCAGGACTTACCTACATGGAAGGTATAATTTGGTAGGAAAGTTTTGATGAAGGGATTACACGTGGCCAGAAGTAGTGCTCTGGAGCCTGTAAAGTAGAATATTTCTATCTTCGTAGGTACGTGATATGATAAGGTCACTTAAGAACTGTTTACACGGTTCAAGTTGATAAGTAATTTTATTATCCGCGTGTAAACAGCCAAACAAGTAGTACCTAAGTTGCCCAATAAGTAGGAAAGTGATTTAGTAAATATAATCTCGTCTATTTCTTGGGATAGTAACCGCGACGCCCGCACCGCACTTTCCCCCCGCTAGGCATGGCTTTACTTGCCAGTTTCTACGTGTAAACAGACAATTTAGTTGTTTGGTGATCTATGATTTAGTGGTTCGTACGAGATGAATGGCTACTTACTACTTGACACTTAAACCGTGTAAACGATTATTCACTAGATTTTTACTCAAAATTAGGTTGCACATTTATTTACCAGTTAATCACTTAAACGGTGTAAACCGGCCATTACACTAACCTGCGGTAAATTGTGCACATCGGCTAGTTTCAGTTTCGTATTTTTCAGGATTTTGTAAAAACAGAACTTCGTAATTTTCAGGCTTTCTTACCGATAACTTGTCACATGCAACTGCGTCGAAATATCGGACTTCTCGACAAACATACGCGGTATCAAACCAGGAAAATGGTAACCAAATTTAAGTTTGCAGTAGTATAGCTAGATACACCAAACGCAATTTCAGCTAGTCACACACGCTTGTCATGTTCCAGGAACTAATGTTAACACAGTATTGCATTTAATGCCACAAACACGTGCGCCGCAAATGTGGCAAAATTAACGTCTCCGGTTGACACAAATTGAACTGCCGAAATTAGACTAATTACAGTAGTTTATTTGCGTGGTGCGGTTTGGCAATTTTGGATACTCGTGTTTTGCTAAACTTAGGACTTTCCAGGCGGTCATATACGATACTAATGGTACATGCGAAGTGCATTGTGAAGGTACAATATTATAGCATAGGCGCATAACCACCATAAGAATCATATTCCTGTGCACTACTGTGCAGTTGTTAAAAGGTTTTAGTTTTACTCTCGTAGTTCTGTCTTCCTCGGGTTCGGGTTATTGACTTCAGTCTGCACTAAATAAAAAAATATTTTTTAAAATATAGAATAACCTGAAAACAGGAAAATTATTTTACTAAAAGACACATGAGAATTCACGTCAAATAAATTAAAATTCAAACGAAGGCGACCTTGAATTAATGTTGGCTACATTGTTTTGCCAAAAAACCACTGGTAGAAAATTATATTAACATTTTACTCTGAAAAAAGATTATTCGAACATTTCACTCTAATCAGATGTGGGCAAACATCTGTTTTGAGCATTATTAATGGTACAAAAATACACTTTTTAATTATACCAGAACCACGTGCTTAGCGTTACAAGGGGCGCCTAATCTCTTGAAAACAATAAAGAACATCACACGCCCAGAATTACAATGGCCGTTGTATATTACACTAAATTGGTACAAAAATACGTTCCGGAGATTTAATAAAGGATAATGGCGATGGAGGGAGCAGCTCGTTTTAAGATGCAAAATGGGATGCAGTTAGGGTTGGGACTGGACCGAGGATCTGGTCTGGATTTGACGTCTCTATTCGAGATGTAGAATTAAATAACAATCGGATTGTAAACAAGAGCTGTTTAAAAGTAGATAACGCAATTTCTTGTTGTCTTTTTTTCCTAAACAATATCCAATTTGAATAAGCTAGCCCTGACATAATTTTTCCAGGTAACTATTCTTACCTATTGCCTTACACATGTCGTATGTATTTGCATATTTGGTAAGTAATCGATTGTTGTGTACCTGAGTGGGTTTTACACCTACATCGTGTACTGGCATGGCGATTACGCTATTTGCTAGATTTTACTATTCTAAAGAACCTATAGGACATAGGTCAATATAGTCTATTTGTTGTATTGCATTGCGTTGCATTCGTAATCGTAACCGCTAATCGATCAGCATTCATCAATATCTATCTGAATAAATTTTCCCAGATTTTTGTTCTCTTGAATTTGTTCAAAATATACCCTTTACAGCTACAAATAAATATAATAATTTGTTCAGAACGCAGATAAACATAAATAATTAGAGAATGTTCATCTAGATATAATGTATTTGCTTCAGAAGGACAAACGCCAGTGGCCATTTTATTATATTATTTACACTTACATACTGATTTTAAGATCCGGTCTCGGTCCACAACCGTCCATCACTAGCCCCATTCAGCGGCCAGTACACACAAAAGTACCATCTTGAGTGCTCCACGGTGCTCGAGGAAATTTTTAATACATGGAAGTCTACGTTGGTCTAGTGCTTGTGGGATTTACATTTTGAATTTTAATACTTTCCCCGCTGGCAGGCTGCGCGTGAGATAGCTCTGAAAAGTTTATGTTGTTACAGTCTGCATTCTGGCAGAGGATCTTTTTGTTACATTTATCATTCGCGTCGTTGAATTTCACGTTTTACGTTGAATTTGTCATGTGCGTAGTTGAATCTGTAGTCGTGTTGTATTTTCCTGCTTTCTGGGTGTGCATTATTGTGTATGTGTGAATACAAGGATGTCATCTACGTATTATACATTGAATGGTGCCTAAAATGAAGTACAGATTTAATTATCTGGTAGCTTAAAGTAGTTTTTTCGTAAAAACATCAAATGTGTACATACGCACATACATTCACACCCCCGTGTCCCATAGGGGTAAGTAGACAGACTATAAAATGTCTGAAATTCTCTTATTATAACTATTTGCCCTCCATTATCTAGTTAACTAATTGAGGGCCTTCTACACATACACACATAACTTTTATTATACAACTAAGGTGACAAACAAGGTTACTGTAAGCAGTCACCGCAGCCTAGTCACTTTTGCAATACCAAGGGTATCACCTACGTGCTGCCGGCCCCGTTAAAACCTTTTCATTACTTTCTTGAAGATATTCATGTTGTACTCTCGAGGGAAAACCTCTCTAGGGTGCTCATTCCACAATCTTAGTATAAAAGTCATCTTAGCGTTAATGTCCCGGTTGTGCTTTCGTGCACGAGGGCCCGGGGTTTGCCTTGACCATTATCCAGGATTTGTCAGATCAGATAATTACAATGGAGCGACTGCCATCTGACCTCCGTGACCCTGCTACCACGGAAACCTGACCATACTGGATCATGGTTACACATGCAGTCGCCTGAATGTGCAGGTTTCATCACGATGTTTTCCCTCACCGTAAGAGCATCGGTTAGGATTCAACTACTGTACATAACTCAGATATCTCACGCTTCTTCCACATTCGTTACCCTTTTCATACTAGAACGTCACTTTGTGCCTTATTAAAATGAACCACTATTCTATTTAGGGTACTCAAAGCAACGGGAATAGAGTCATCTCAACAAAATAAACAAGAACAGTGCACTGTTACGAAATTACTTTCGCTATCTTTACGACTAGGAAACGTCTTAGCTTCATCGTCTCTATTATTTATTGCTCTACAATGTAGCGTTAAATCACTAAGAACAAAGAGCTCTCTTGTCCGTTCGTTTGCAGCACATTCTTCTTTCCCTTCGTCGGATTACTTAGTTAGCAGACACCGCATAATGTGTAATTTTATTATCTCTACTTGGTTCTAGGTCGAGTCTTTATTCTTTGAAAATCATCATAGACTTCTATGCTAACTTAATCGTGAGATTTGGACGCTCCGTAAGACTTCTATGCTCACTTAATTGCAGTTTCTTACTTAGTTACAACCACCGACCAGGTTATCTTTAATTTCCCCTACAGAGAACAGGTAGAATACTAATGCAATCTTCTACTTATTGGTGTAATTTTCCGCAATTACCAAATTACCACTTCAGTTTAGAACTTTTTAAAGGGGACTGAATTAAATATACCTACATATGTAGTAACAAAAAGCCAATAATCTAACTAGATTAACAAGATACATTTTATTTTTTTATTTTTTCTGTGGTTATTCTTTGTTGACGTTTCTTAGGAGATTGACTTTTCCTATTTCAATAAATCGTTATTGAGTTTGAGTTAGTACAGTGTTATGGAATGTAAATCCGTATGTTCATTTTGAATTAATTGATTTTGTACATGTATCGACCTTGCATTATTGTCACTGTATGTATTTTAATTTGTTCTACCTTTTACTGGCTACCTATTTCCCTGCAATCTCTCCTGTTGCTAACTGAAATCGTCTCTATCTACTCTAGCCGTTACATGGTCGGTGTTTTAAACGGTTTTCGACAGGTTATGGCACCATAAAATGTTCCGTGAACTACTCAGTTGCAGACTAAAGTTCTAATGCTGGAGTTTACTATTCTCTCTAGGATTGTGTTGCTCAATCTTTGTCGATTTTAATCATTTAACTGAATCTTTGTTATCCTTCATGCGGTGTCTGTCCATTATTTTGATAACAGACAGTTTGAATATTAAAGTAAGTTTCTTTTGGAAGATAATTCGTGCACTTGGTACCAAAATGAATATTGGCGTAACTATCCTTATAGTAAAGCGACTACCGTCTAACCATCGTGACCCTGAGAAACAGGGGAACCTGACTAGATTAGATCACGATTACACAGTCAGTCGCGTGCATGTTCAGGTTTTGTCACGATTATTTCCCTTGCCGTTAGAGCCTTGGTTAGTGGTTAGTACATAACTCAGAAAAAGTAATTGGCAATGGGGATCAAACCCGGTACCTCTCGCTTACGAATCCTACCCGCCAACCATCCGTCGCTCCTAGAACTGCTCGTTAAATATTCGACTATACATTTAAATACTTACCTATAATATTAAAGGCGGGTTGTATATTGAACAACTCAGAACATGCTCTCAAAAGCATTTCAGCGCACTAGACTCCAGTATTCCAATTTAGTTTTATTCGGTGCACGGCGCTGTTTAGTGATTCCATTTGAGCTGAATTTAGCATGTTCCGACGGATTTAAATGTCTTGGAACTTTGAAAGTCCCTCCGAGTAGAATTAATCCCTTTATAGTCGGGATTAATTTAGTATTCAATGTGGCAGCGAGTTGTTATTTAAAATGGTGTACTTGGTGGAGTAAAATAACGGAGTTAGGGGTTCTACAGTTTCAATAGATACTTGGTTAATTTGGTTACGGTTTTCCCAATTGTAAAATTCGAAAATGATGGATACAAAATACACAAACAAAAGATTTTTTTTTATTACCTGAAATAAATTAATAAATAAACTAAATAAATTCATTAATTAAATCACCTTTTCAGGCCTGAAGATGAGTAATCCGAAACCGGTAGCAATTTAATAAAATTTGTATAATAAAATGGAACTAGTGTACAGAAGGTCATTCATAATAATGGAGTTCCGTCATGAAGTCACCATATAGCATGTGGGAACTTGATGGGTGACCGTTTCGTATTAGTCGAGCTGAAGACCCGCAACTAGCTTGAGCCTGGCACTGGTTAAACAGTCTCGTCAACGATTGACGATATAATTATTATTAGAATTTAAAGGCAAATTCTTGGAAAATTGTTAACTTGGAAGGTTTATCAAAATACATCAACGCAATAATAACATCTGAATTCATATCCATCCATGCGTATAGGTACTGCGCCATAGGGGTGGCCATCGTAAATAGTAAATCGGGTAAATGTCCATGACATAGACAGCTGTGCGCCAGCCGGTGGCGGTTGCGGGCGTGGTCGACAAATTGCTGCTATCAAGCCTTGGCAAGGCACCGCTGTCCAACTCACTACCGCGTCGGTTTTAGACAATAATAATAGGCTTTTCGGGCCAGACAGTTGAATTCTCAAAATGTTGAGTCTGTAAAAAGTTGACTTTGCAGAATGCGTTATCGTAAAATGTTGAATTTGGAAAAATTTGAATTTGCAGAATGTTGAATCCCAAAATAATGAATTTGCAAAAATTTGTATTATCTCATTTCCCATAGAACATTCCCCTATGCCAGTTAGATGTTTGGGTTTTTAATTATCAAGAAATTAATAAATAAAATAATAATTAATTTATACATAATAATAATTGACGACCTGAGTGGTTCAATGGTCAACATGCCGGTCTGCCACGCAAGAGGTCCCGGGTTCGATTCCCGGCCGGGCAGAAATTGAAATGATGAATTTTAACTTCTGTTACGGGTCTGGGTGTTCTATGTATAATATGTATGTATTGAAAAAGTATTTAAGTAATATATCAGCTATCTAGCACCCATAGTACAAGCTTTGCTTAGTTTGGGGCTAGATGGCGCTGTGTGAATTTGTCCACGAATATTTTATTATTTATTAATTAAATCAAGATAAACGTGTTTGAAATAAATAACTAAAATTGTTTCATCAAGATTTTTGAGGAGCCTTGTGCTTCAAAAGTGGTACTAGGTATGATGTACTTAGCTATCTACAGAGTTTATTAGTTACTGTGGCCGAAAAGACTGATGTGATATGAAGATATGTAAGTGGAATTATGTTAGGGCAGGATGGTGGTTGTAGACTAGAGTATAATCTACAATGGTGAGAATATATTAATATTTTATTACTTAAATAATTTTTGAACGGGTATCTGCACGTAAACTTTGAGTGTTATCTACGCAAAGTAGTATGACGCGTTTTATAATCTTATACCAATATACACATACAACAAAATATATAATCTCTACTTACATCACGCTTAGCCAACTAAATCCCATATTTAATTTAGTATTAGTTAATTATCTCCACATGTGTATGTACCTACTTAACAGTTCGGAATGCACCAAACACTCCGACCAAACGTGTATCTCTCCACACCCTTACAAGCTCGACATTTCAATTGCTTCCAGATTGTCTCCTAAAATGTACAAAGTCTGAAATGATGCCAAAATGCAAATTGACTGCCAAGACCCACTAATTGCTCGGTTTAATTTCATTTAATTTCCATTTTAAATAACCTAGCCAACTAACATAGCTTAGGACTTGGCAATGTCAAAGTAGACGAAAGCGACATAAACGTGTATCGACTTCTTAGATTAGCTTAATAAGTGCTCGAAGAACGACTTCACCGCCAAATGAATGACAAGATTCTTCAACAAGCCATCGAAAGGAAGTATCCGAGAAGCATTTTCCCACTAAATTAATGTAAACACGTAGCTCGCTCATTATGTATTAACTGAGGGGGAGATGCCTCTCTTTGATCGACCCCTCTAAGCCGCCAGATTAAGAAGCTCCAAGATCCTCGGCGTTTGCATAATTATATGCTTTATCAGTTAGAAAAAAATCTATTTGTACGCCTTGAACGGTATCTTGTTGCGCCAAATTTGGATGCGGCGTCACTTTTTAATTTGCACCGGCTGCTGTTTGTGGCTTAGTATTCTCGTTCTTCGGTGTTTTTATCGTGGATTTGTTGTGTTCTGTGGGATGGTTATTTGATTTGTTTGGTTTTTTTTCTCGTCGTATTTTTGCGATATTGTGAATGAAGATGATTCTAAGGTTACTCTTCTTATTGTTGATGGGTTTGTTCTTGATCAGTAGCTTTTTACTGTTTTTAACCTTCGACGAAAAAAGAGGTGTTGAAATGTGATGCTTGTATCTGTGACTTTGTGTCTCCCGAACGGATGGACCGATTACGATGCGGTTTTCCATATTTGAAAGCCAGTTTAATCGAGATTGGTTCATTTGTTTTATTAAGTTATCTAAAAATATTTGAGTACATGTAAACTTGGTTGGGGGTTATCCGTCTTTTTTGTCGATCTGACAACATAATATTGGCATAATATCCTCGTCAATTCCTCGTCTTTTCAACTTCTCGTCAACTACCCCGTCAACTATCCAATCTTGACGTGCGACTGTTATAACTACCACGACACGATACATAGCGCAGGCGCACGTAAACCCAATCATTTTGCTGTGTAATTTCCCGTGTACTTAACGCGGGCTTCATAGCCCGTTATTGTAGACGCGACGGCTTCCTGTAGAAAGCAAATCTCCTCGCAGTTCCATCATAGAGGCTTTCTGCAATCTGCAAACTAATTTATCTTGTTGGTGACGTTTTATTTCCTTATAAGCTTTGGTGGTTGTGTTTTCTGCTTGGTATTTTTATCGGGTTTTATTATCACTGGGTAGACAAGTAATGTACTTAAAATAATCGCTATGTATACAATTTGGTCTAACATACAATACATACTTATTATACATACTACATCCAGACCCGTAACAGAAATTAAAATTCATCATTTCAAATTCTGCTTGGCCGGGAATTAAACCCGGGACGTCTGCGTGGCTGGCGACCTATTGGTGGAATTGTCTGCTTTGTTCACAAAACGTACAAAGTATGTTCTATTTGACAAAAAAATCTAAAATAAAATAAAACAAAAATAACTAGAAACAATTTCTACAAGTACCTACATCCATGAGTACCTACCTACCTACTTGAACTTTCGAAGAAAATATCGTACAGTTACACAAACAGACTAGACAGGCAACTGTATTACGAAGACATTTATGCAAGAGGCAATAAAGACGGTCACCCGACAACTACAAGATTGACCGAACAGTTTAAGGCGTTGTCTAAATCTATTCGATGCGGTGAGGTTTGTGTGGGTGAACTTGTTGATGTATTGAATACTTAGTTTTAGTGTAGGAAGCATTTAGTACGGTTAAAAATGTGTACATCTAGCACGGTATTCGGTTATGACATATGAATGAAAAAAACATATTGGCGTTAATGTCCCGGTTGTGCTCTCGCGCACGAGGGCCCGGTGACCAGCATCCAGGATTTGGCAGATCAGCTTATTACAGTAGAGCGACTGCCATCTGATCTCCGTGACCCTTCTATGGACCATGGTTGCACATTCAGTCGCCTGAATGTGTAGGTTTCATCACGTTTTCACTCACCGTAAGAGCATCGGTTAGCATTAAATTAATGTACGTAACTCAGAAAAGAGATGGCCGCAGTGGTTTTCCTCTCGTTTACGAGTCGGATACTTTAACCACTTGGCCACCGGCGCTCCCAGTTATGTTATGAATGAGAGACATAAAACATAAAAGATAATATTTTCCGCGTGACATGTACCAGAAGCAATAAATTAAAATGAATCGAAGTCATGAAATGGTTCCTTAAGAATACTCGGAGATAGGGTTAAGCGAAATTAATGTTCCAAAATCCCTCTTATCTGAGAAATTGTGATTTTAATAGCTTACGATGCAATTTGCTGTTCCATTGCCGATTTATAACTGCATTTTTATACTCAGCTTATTGTTCATAAAGAAATGTAATGCGAGAGGGTTTAACCCAATTTTCTCTTGCCTTTCACCGCGTAGGAGGCGGATAAGCCGCGTCTTTGTTCACATTTCTTACCCGTGACCGGTTTCTGACAGGGATTACGTCTTCGGATAACAGTTCGTGTGATTCCGAAGTGGATTCTCCAATTTACTGCTTCCTGATTGGAACGGTATCAAGTACCGGGTAATGGATTCTCGCCAACCGATTTCGAGTTTTGAGTCGGTTATTTAAGGTTTTTCTTATGTATGTCTTTATTATTTCTGTAAATTATGTAATGAAGTATGTAAATTGCTAAAATGTATTAACAATCATCATTATCAACATCCAAACGGTCAGTCCCGACTTCTGCCGCTTTCCGACTCATTTTCCTCCATTTCGCCCGGTCTTGGGGATCCTCGCGTCGTTAGCTATTGGCTCTCGCATTCGACTCGGCGACGTCAAACCATCGCTACCTGGGTCTTCCGCGGGACCTCTTTCCTAACACCGGAAGGTTCAGGCACCTATTTCCCACGTATCACTGGGGCTTACGTAACACGTGACCAAACTAGCGAAGGCCACGCCACGCCAAGGCTGCCACAGCCTATGAAATGTATTAACAGTGTCAATATTAATTTTGTATGTATGACGGCGAAGGTATCAGTGAGACAAACCTCAAAGAGGTTTACCAATGCGTTCGGTTGTAAATTGTAATGTTTTTATGAATAAATAAGTTATTAAATCGAATCTAAAAAAATCATACAAATACGCATTACACTTTAACAAGAATACACTGGTAATAGGAATCACTCTACCAGAATTCATAAAGACTAAAGTACGTTTCAGAAGAAAAAGAGCACGTTAAAGATAAGTATTATCCGCAGAAATTTTTGTGGACAATACGTAACTAAGTCTGTTTATTTAGATTTCTTTGGATAATATTTAAACGTAGGTAAATACTTCACAATGTTTATTCCCTATTCATTGTTAACATACTTAAATTCCTTCATTAATTGCAAATAAGTATTATCACAAACATAGTTATACCATCAAAACATCACGATCCTGTCAACATCCCGCTGCATAATGGTGCACACAAAATCTGTTTACCCAACGGAAGAGATAGCGTGAGCCCTTCCGGCCAGTGATCACCGGCGCTAATAGGGTTGAACCTGTCCATGGTAGATAAACTGTATTTCAAATGGAGTTATGCAACATGTAAACAAACGACTCAGCGAATTTGCCAAAATTTATTCGATAGTCACACATTTTTGTACAGTCGAGGAAACTGAATGTTTAGCAAGTTTATATAGTTTAGTATAACCTTTGAAAACTAGATTTATCCGATCGCATACACACAAATACACACACACACACACACACACACACACACACACACACACACACACACACACACACGCACACACACACCAGTGTACATGTATTTCTTTGTTTTATTATTCTTTTTGTTTGTCAATATTGTATCTATCTGCAAAGCTGCTTAGTGGCTACATATCAAAATTTTAAAATGCAGTTTTGTCATTGGCATTTCAACCGTTATGTGCTTGTGTTTTAAATGAATTTAACTGCTGTTGAACTGTGTAATGAACTAATAAATAAATAAATACTAACTGGGTTAAAAGTACATCAATTAACAAAGATATTGTCAACATTAATAATAACATAGTTAGATATAAAAATTAATACAAAATGTCCAAGATATATTTCATTTAATATTTCAAATTAAATTATTTAAGAATGTCAAAGCGTATAAGAACATCGTTCTAGTTAAAAATATTCGTAAAATTGCATACGATAACATACAAGGCAACTACTTTAATACTTAATCAGTTAGTATTTTCCGACGTGTGATTTGTCAATATGCGACGTTTCTTATAATAATACAAACAAATTAAGAATACGTAAATTGCTAAATGTTCAGTTTCCTCGACTGTAGATGAACTCTCGCACATGTTTATAATTATATTATAATTATAACAATTACTCACATTTTAAAGGTATGTTTCGGGTTTCACACCGCGTACCTTTTTTACGTGTAGGTACACGGTAGGAATACGGAACATACCTTTCAATTGTGTGATAATAATCGCAATAGTTTAAAACATTACGTTACAACAATAACTCTCCTATTTATCAATTTCACTTAACTACATCACACATGACAGCTACTGCACACAGGTCAATGCAATTTTTTGTTTACCTGTTGTGTGGCTTAGATTGAAAGACAGTTTACGTGTTCACACTGACCCGTAGACCGGTCGAATGGCGCCAGTGATGGAAAGCCAAAAGGTTAGAGGGGTGGGCGTCAGATTTAATTTGCTATGCCACCAAATTCTGCGACGTTCTGCATTTTTGTTGTCTGCAGCCTTAATACATGAATCGTAGATGTTATGGGTGACAGTTACTGATTACCGTCAGGTGGGCTGTCTTCTCGTTTATCACTGCGTAGATTAAAAAAAATTACTTAATGTTCAGTGGAGAAAATCTACAATGCATTCATACTTTATTTTTTGAACTATCGCGGTTATTATCATATATTTTAAAGGTAGGTTCAGTCATCCCGTGACCATGATGCATGCAACTGCGTCGAAATATCGGACTACTCGTAAACAAGGGTACGCGGCATTATTATTATAATGCATTATTGCACTAAAATGAGAGTTTGAAACGCCCACTTCTTTACCACTGGCGACGCCTCTATCAGTTTAATAAATTGAATTTTGTGACAAGCCAATTTGAAAAAAAGCTGATGCTTCGCATATACCTATAAATAGGTATAGCTCATAATACAGATTATGAGCTGTCTGATTTGGGGTGCTCTAAAGTAATTTTATGTTTTGTATCCGAAATATATATTTTATTTATTTCTATATTTATATTTACAGAAATTGCAACATTACAGTATTATTTATTTATTAAACCATTATGTTAGATGAGGTCCTCGTTCAAACTACAAAAAAAATAAACGAGCTCGGAAAATAGTAACACTGCCAATTTCAGACTTATGTGACTTGCTAAACATTCAGTTCATTGACTGTAGGTACCCATCTCGTACCCATTTGGCGTACTCGGCGATGCCTCATTGTGAAATAAATTGAGTTCCCGCCATAATGCAACACAATTTAACGTTCTCATAAGCTGTTTCAAAAGCTTCTCAGTTCAAAAGCTCTCATAACTAAAGCGTAGACGGGAAGCTGGGTTCACGTTTTTCGTTGAACAAGTTGGAAAATGGTTTTGAGTTTGTTTAGTAGAAATACTTTAAGGCCACGGAGGCCTAATGTGAAGGGGTCCGACTCGTAAGCGAGAGATACTGAGTTCGATTCCCAGTGCCTCCATATACCAATGACTTTTTCTAGTTCGTTGAATACCAGATGCTCTTATGGTGAGGGAAAACGTGGCGATGAAACCTGCACATTCAAGCGACTGAAGGTGTAACCATGATCCAATCTGGTCAGGTTCTCCTGTTATGCGAGGACTCAAGGTCCCCTTGACCATGATTTAGGATTTGGCAGATCAGGTAATTACAGTAGAGCGAATGCCATCTAACCTTCGTGACCCTGTTAACTGGGGAACGTGACCAGAATGATTATGGATCACGGATACACATTAGTCGCCTGCTGGTGCAGGTTTCATCACGATGTTTTCCTCACCGTAAGAGCATCGGTTAGTGTTCAACTAATGTACATAACTCAGAAACAGTCATCGGTACATGGCGGCACAGGTTCATGGTACATGACGGTCCTGGAGATCAAACTCGGATCCTCTCGCTTACGCGTCGACTGTCGGCCCCCATTAGGCCACAGACGCTCCTTGATTGACTTAGACTTCCACTAACACTTTATCTAAACATCAGCGACTTTGTTAGCTTCAAAATGGACGTGAACCACAAAGTTCGCTCAACTTGCTAAGATACTCCCATATTTTATGCTAAGCCCAGCTTAAAGCCGTTCTAGTGCTTAATCGCATTAACCTAGGCGTCGGAAAGCTCTACAGAACCTAGAATCTAGTTACGGCGCAATGTCTGGATCCAGGTACGCTGATGCGCCTAACGTTTTAGTCGATGTAACTAAGTTATGTGCGATGTTTTAGGGTAGTTAGAGAGAAGGTGTTTATTAAAGTTAAACGGTTTTGTTATAGTATTTGACAGCTAAACTCAGTTAGTCTCATTTTATATCGTTAATATGAATTGACGATGTCTACAAAGCTCATGTGATTAGTGCAATATGTATACGAATGACGGAGTGTCGAAGAATGCTCATTAGCTTGGTGTAAACAGAGGCTCTTTTCAAGACGACGGTGGCCGCCTTCTATCAGGTGGATTGTCCGTCCATTTGCCTATCTAGGCAATAAAAAATAATCATTTATTGTCATGTCGTGCGTATTTTTCGGGCGTTAAAACGTTTACACGAAAAGAACACGAGCGAATGGTCTCTGGCTATGTATTCGTGTAGTGTCATCTTACTCTTACGTTTCAACGAATTTATGTATTGATTTAACAGTTTATTGCACACAGTAAAATACATAGAGAAACATCATACATATAGACGACACAACAACACAACGAATGTTGATATACTACGCTTTTTGACAATTATTACACCCCTCACCCCCAACCCACTTACCTACCTGAAAAGAGCCCTACTGGCTCCACCCTTTATAAGCGCCAAACTTACGTCCCGATATCGGGACACACAGCATGTGCTTATCACCCAGCTGCCATAGCCAGTAACACAGGGCAAACACTGCGCACTACTGAGACACGTAGACGACGTTTGAGAGCACTTGGTGACACTTGTGACATGAACCGATGACTCGATGCATTCTAGTGATGGGCAGGTTGATAGCAGGTTTGAGACCAAGACCGTACTTGTCTGTACTTTTGACCTGATAATTCAGACGGTCCTATAATTGGGCCACGATAAGTCTGTATTGACAGTATTAAAAATTATAATGTGTGAATATGGCAATAATCTGGGGATAATCTGTCCTTGTCAGTCCTTTGTCAGCCCTTCTTGTAAATATTCAGTTATTTGGTCACTATTAGCTTGAACTTTTGTCTAAATTATTAATCATGCTGAAAATTATCTCCCTCACTTCCTTCTTAATTGTTTTGCCCATTATTTAATAACATTTTTCATAACTCACGAAAATAAACAATCCTACAGAAATCAAATTGATTGTTGTGACTTTTGTGAATGACGTTCTATGACGGATAAAAAACTTGGCATAAGTTGCCTTACACAGTTTTTTTTTTTAATATGTGTTTCTGACTTAGCGTGGTATTATTATAGTATCCATGCTAATGTTATAATGCAAAAGAGACTATGTTATCATACAGTCTCTACGGTATAGGACACACTTGGCTCGAGACTTACTTTAAATAATCGTAGATTAATTAATATTAGCCTTTCCCCGCGGTTTTCAGCCGCGCGCAGTTTGGATCTCTGTAAACATTCAATCCGATTATTCTTCCAGGATGAAAAGTACCTACCCTATGGCATTCGGAAATAATGTAGCTTACCATTAGTGAAGGAATTATATTAGTATTAGTTGTTACAGATTGTGTTAAGTGTAGATATGAACTTGAAACTTTTATTGTATGTATATTGTTTATAAATTATTATAATTTGTAGGTGTGTATTTATAAATATGGGTGTCAGTTGCTTAAAATAAATGAAATAAATAAATAAATATTCTTAATTTATTTAGTATTATACTAAAGATCGGTCCAATCCCATCCCTACCAGTCCCTACTAGTGCTGCTCTTTATTATTCCACCGGCACTCGAACCACTTGTGACCGAGCAGCTGTTACTTACACTCTTTCGTGGAGGCGTCTTCGGAACGAGGTGTTGAGTGCATTTGATCGTACCGGCCTTTGTATTATGAGCAGCTTGTTGAAGGTTGTAAGATTTGATGAGTAGAGTAATGTTTGATAATGTGCGACATAATCACTTCATATTATAAAGCAAAGTCTGATGCCGCGTCTGTTTGTTCGCAATAAACTCAAAATCTACTGTAGTGTGTTACAGTTATTGTCAGTGTTTAGGGGGTAAGCGGGTGATGATAATGGCCGAATCCGTTGAATGCTGTTTAAACACTAAATTTATTGTAAAAGTAATAGGCTAAGAGATTTACCTACATTGCAATACAACTTCTGAATGGGTTGCTTCATGCGGTTTTTATGACTCATATAGTGGAATTCATAGGGAAGGTTTTGATGTATAATTTGTTAAGGTTACTATCCGTGCGAAGCCGGGGTGAATCGGTAATTTGTAATATAACAAAAATGTAAGCAATATTTTTTATACTACTTAGTGACAAATGAGCAGACAGGCCACCTGATGGACAGCGGTAATTGTTGATAACATCATAACGGACGAAGAGGCGAGCAAAAGCTTTTATTTTTAATTTCCTTTACAACTTGATAAAAAAAGTAAATAACTATATTGCAAATAGAAAACTACCTGTAACATTCCATGGCTGTGCTCTGGCATGCAATAAGGCTTCCTATTCACGTGGCTGCACTCGCTACGCCATTCGCCATTCACGCGTCGCCGGGCGCCCGTTTGCACCGAGCTAGTGCTCGGCAAAACGCTCTTTCACCGAACCAGCGTGAAAAGGTGAAACGTTAAATTTTCAATGGAAATGCGAGATTCCATTTTTAAAATCGCAATTCCGAGCGATCGCTCAGGTTCGAGGTTTAGTGGAGCTACTATTGTCATAGGGAAAGGAGTCTCTTTTCTTTGATATTGCTTCACCGAAAAGAGTTTAACGTTTAGTCGTACTATAAAATAAAAAAAAAAAACATCTTGGCGTTAATGTCCCGGTTGTGCTCTCGAGAACGAGGGCCCAGGGTCCGCCTTGACCATGATCCAGGATTTGGCAGGTCAGGTAATTACAGTGGAGCGACTGCCATCTGACCTCCATGACCCTGCTACCAGGGGAACCTAACCAGATTGGATCATGGTTACACATCCGGTCGCCTGAATGTGCAGGTTTCATCACGATGTTTTCCCTCACCGTAAGAGCATCGGTTAGTATTCAACTAATGTACATAACTCAGAAAAGAGTCATTGGTACATGGCCGCAGCGGGATTCGAACCCGATACCTCTCGCTTACGAGTTGGATACTCAACCGCCCGGCTACCGACGCTCTTAACGTTTAG
Source organism: Blastobasis adustella (assembly GCA_907269095.1). Lineage (NCBI taxonomy): Eukaryota > Metazoa > Arthropoda > Insecta > Lepidoptera > Blastobasidae > Blastobasis > Blastobasis adustella. The sequence goes on along the minus strand of OU026121.1, from coordinate 19,696,922 downwards.
TCGTACTATACGCACTTGAAATGAATGCAATGAATTCGGTCGGTGAATTCCAGCAGTCATGGTTTTAGAGCGTAGGTGGGCTAATAGCTAGAGATACCGGGTCGTAAGCGAGAGGTACCAAGTTTGATCCCCAGTTCCATGTAGATGCCAATGACCTTTTTCTGAGTTATGTAGATACATTAGTTGATCACTAACCGATGCTGTTACAATAAAGGAAACATGGTAATAAAACTTTCACATTCAGGCGACTGAATGTGTAACCATGATCCAATCTGGTCAGGTTGCCCTGTTAACAGGGTCACGGATGTCAGTCGCTTCACTGTAATTACATGATCTGCCAAATCCTGGATCATGATCAAGATGAACCCTGAGACCTAGCGCGCGAGAGCACAACCAGGATATCAATCGAAATCTAACATCAGTCATCACTGATTATCCGTCAGTTAGACTAGTTATCCGCCCGTCAGTATGGTAGGCTGTGTGTGTGGCAAAACTTACAGCAAAACATATCGTGTAAGGCACGCTTTACTGCGAAGGCGTTGGGACTCTGATAACATTTTCTTTTCCTTCGCATTTCCAGAACAAAAAATAACAATAGAACTACCCGAAATTAGCTAACGGATGTTCTTTCCTTATAAGAAACAGTAATTAGGACGTGGCGGTACTCCACATAGCAAACGTTGAGGTGATTGTCTAAATCTAAGACTACGTAGGTGCGTGTCGTTTTCGATTCGTTATGAGTTCGTTCCCTAGTGCCACCAGGTAAATGATTTTTTCTGGACTCATGCTATACGCATGCGATAAGCTAGACCCCACTTAACGTGGGATACGGCAAAGTAAATAAGAGTTGCCTGGTTATTAATTTTTGCATGGTATCTGGTAGGTTGGAATATAGCAACACGCCTGTTTCTTTCCTTTACATGCTATACCGAGGGGCAACCGAGTGGTTACCGAGCAATAACAACTGAATCTAGCTTATGCAACTTCATTCAAGTTTTTCTATGTAGGGTTGTCGGGTCGGATAATTGGGTTGTCCACAAACGTCGCCATTCCCCTCCACCACATCAGAGCGTACAACTTCCTCTGCCTTCCGAAGCCGTCATCAACACGAATGCATACCCAACACGACATGAAAACCTCCCGTTAGCCTACCAGTTAGACAATCTCCCCACCGAACAGAACCGCAGATATATCATTGCTTGTAGCATTAAATTAACCGAGACCAGGGGCGCTTTTGCGAAACAGGCGACTCCGGGGGCGCTAAATGAAGAAAAACAAAGCCCCACCATTAGGGCCACCGGTCTATGATAAACAATGTATGTAGAACGCGCGTAGGGGTGTCGTTGGCGTGGGAGTGAATCTGTTGACGACAAAACAAATCATTGAAGCCTAAACATTCTTCGGTGCGACGGTGGCCGAGTAATTAAGGTATACGATTTGTATGCGAGAGGTGCCGGGTTGGAATCCCACTACGGCGATGTACCAATAACTCTTTTCTGAGTTATGTATGTTAATTGAATGCTAACCGATGCTCTTACGGTGAGGGAAAATATCGTGATGAAACCTGCACATGCAGGCGACTGAATGTAACCATGATCCAATCTGGTCGGGTTCCCCTGCTAGCAGGATCACGGAGGTCAGATGGCAGTCCCTCCACTGTAATTATCTGATCTGCCAACTCCTGAAAGGCGGACCCTGGGCCCTCATAAGTGAAAGCACAACCAGGACATATAGAGGTTGAATCGTGTTTGTATAAATGTGTGAGTACCGAAAGTGTTAAGATTAAATGGAATATACAGCGGCCATTTAATCAGATTAACTTTCTAAAAAATTAATTTTCTCCAAATTAAATTAAAAACTAAAAAATATATTCCATAAAAACTTTCTTACGACAACCCTAGTGTTAGGAAATGACTTTCCCGCTGCGTGTGGCGCGCACGCAATTAATCCAGCTGCTGTTGGTAAATAATCTGTTGCTCTCAGAGATGCTGTACCTACATATTATCTGGAGACACTCTTTTGGTGTCCACGCAAAGGTTCGAAAGAACGTTTCTCGCTTGTACTGTTCGGATGTAGAATGAGCTTCCCATCCACAGTATTTGAAGTGACAATATCACAGCAGTGAAGATATTACTTTAATACTAACATTAGATTAAGTAATTGTACCTACCTACTCACAAATTGTATGAGTCTTCGGATACTTGAAATAAATGATTATTATATTATATTATATTTCAAACCAATCTCAAAATTTCGTCATTGATTAAATATATCTTGCAATCGTCAAAAAGAAGGAGGAAATAGGAAGGAGACGCACAGTGACACGTTGGCCATCCCATTTCTTTTGTAATATGACTTGGGTTCGTGGAGGTGTATTAGAGGTCTTTTTTTAAGCTGTGCAGAGATATACAAGCAGACAACTCACCTGATGGTAAGTGGTAGCTGTCACCCCTAAAATCTACGATTTATGTATTTAAAATTTAAACCTTCAAGAAATAAGCTAACATATATCTCAGAAGCAGCGCTTTCGCGATTCCCCGGTGTTGCGGGAGTCTATGGGCGGTCGTGATTACGCATCATCAGGTCAGGTGATAAAAATGTACTTTAATCAGCATGTCATATCTTTTTATTTACGTATTTTACCTTACGTGCAAGTTACATTTATAAGAAAAGAGGCGTCAACCTTTAATAGGGCGGTTACAGACTTGATTTATAACATAAATATTGATCCCCAAAGCCTTTCATCTCCCAGTTCAAAACATCGCTCAAAATAACCTAATATGTCGCACCTGTGCCCGAAGCCCCAAACTCGGCGACAGATTACAGCATTTTAATTAATTACTCCTCACCCAAGGGGGTGTCAGGGTGTCACCTAGACACCCCACCAGACACCCCAGCCGGTCACCTATCCGTCACCCCATAATGACCACGGGGGTGACATGTGACGCCATGCAGATTTGTTACGCACCCGTGGGCCCGACTGGGCACGGTTTACGCAGGGATGGAGGCTGCAGTTGTTTATATTGTGAGGAATGGTTGATTTCAATTTAGTTTGATAGGTTAATATTTTGGTTGGCCAGTCTGATTTTGAGCAGTTACAAGAAGCTTAAGGACACTTGCAACACTCTAATGTCTTGCGTGTTGATGATCCCGTAAAATTGTTTTCCTCCACGTCCTCTCAAATTATATGTTAGTATAATTCTTTTCTGTTGACTTGTCAGCCTTCTGAATTGTACTCTAAAAAATGTTACTTTAAAAAAAAGTTGATTTTCAATGTTGATAATTTGACGATTTAAAGATATATTTAATCAGTAAAGAAATTTTTGAGTTTGATAATCTGTACGAGAGAATGCAGACATAATTGGTTGTATCAATTATGTCTGTTTTTCTCCATTAAAAGGTGGACTCTACTCTCCTTTCTACTCTTTACTTTACTTACATGGGTATATTGCTTTTTAAATTAGTAATGTACGAAATTGCACATATCCTCAATAAATTACAATTTCGGTTCCCATTCTACGCCCGCACAAATAACCTAAAACAATTTACAGTTTCTCCTAACTTATTACAGCAAATCTATTCAAGCCAACCTTTCACCATACTGTGGCGATTACGAATCGTTAGTCATCCGATATCGCTGCGTCACTGTTACAACGAATGGGGTGTCAGGGTGTCACCCGGCAGGTCGTTACGTCCCTGACGGAAGACTGTTGACAGGTTAAATTTAACATGCTGTAAATTTTGCGGGGACAGTTTTGTAATCGGTTCGTTTGTTATGCACTGCCATGTTGTGTGGGAAACAATATTTAGCGACTCTCTAGCTTTCGGGATAGCTGGTTGAAAAGTATTCTTTGTATACAATATTACAGTAATTATTCTATGACGTTATTAAACATTTGTATGACATATTGTATATTATGAATTGTATTATAGTATAATGTAAATTTCAATTATTAATAAAATAATCTAATCTAATCAGCTACTACTGGGCTGCTACTAGCTAGGGTACTTAACTATGTCTATAGCTATCAAAATAACCTATCTATTTCTCTCCACAAGCAGTAATATTTGCATTGTCGTTGAAGGATAAGGTTGCCAGCGCAATTGAGGAAACAAGAAAGAGGCATAGCATCTTAGTCTTCGCAGTGACAACGCACCTGCTGTTCATGTTTGTTACATAAAGTGAAAACTAAGGACCGTTAATATTATGGACGGCAGTTACCGCTTCCTATCAGGTGGGCTGTCTGCTCGTTTGTACTAAAATATGCCTGCTGCACTGAGTATTAAACGATTCAATCAATAAAATTTTATCTAGTTGTAGGACTCTGTCAAGCCTGAGAAGTTCGCCTGAGTCAGTATACTGATTTATTAGGCCATATCTATTTCTGCTGCCAAGGATAAGGTAGCCAGCGCTATTACTGGCATGAGGCATTTCATCTTAGTCCTCACAGTAACAACGCACCTGCGATTGCAACCTAAATGCATGAATCGTAGATGTTATGAGCGACAGTTACCGCTTATCATCAGGTAGACTGTCTGTTGATTTGTCACTGCGTAGCATAAAAAGAAAATCGATTACATGAGAAGAGATTCAACGACCTTGTACATATATAACCGTTCATAATACCACATTTAGTGGCATAAACTTTCTCTGAAGCACAAATAAATCACTATTAGTTAATTATAATTTACACTACATAAACAACATTCATCCTATGAACATAAATCAAAGGACCAACAAGTTTCTACATTACAAACCAACGCTTGCGTCCGCAGTCCGTGGCGCTTTTTAATTAGGCAAAGGCTGTTGGCGGCTCGCAGTCAACGCGAATAAATCTTTGTTAATGTCCCCTAGTCTGGCCACACTGGACCCATGTGCGTGGCCCTTACGAGGTACACAAGTCAACGGAGCTATACGCTCTAACCTTTACGGCGAAGTACTCGATGTAGTGTAGTATTTGTGATAGGATGTACAAGGAGTTATCGATTGCTGTTTGTGATAGATGCCTTTGCCACTTGCTTGGTGATTAAGCGGAAATGGTTTTGGTGACTTGTGTGTAGAGAATGCGAAGAGGTTATTTCGCAATTTTAGGAAGGCTTGCTTTTGTACGAGATTTTATCCGTGTAAAATTCTATTAAATTCTACTAAATAAATAGATTTGTATGTGGGAGAACGTGTATAGAAATTAAACAAAGAAATATGAATAATAAATCTATGTATATAATAAATAAATGGACAGCAACAGATGGAGAGGACATATTTTAGTAGCTTAAGTGATGTACTTAGATTTAGCAAAATACAGACAAGTTGACTATCATTAATTGTTATTTCTATAGAAATAACAAAATAGAACATAGAAATAATATGCGTTATACGGTTAAGCAAGATTACCTGAGGAAGACAGTTCAGAGCACTGGTGGTGCCGTGTCCGCAGTCGGACAACGTCTGACCTGTCGAGAGCGATGGCCGCCTTTTTATAGACTGCGGTGTACCCGCATTTGGTTTTTAATTTAAGAACACTACCTTCATTTTATAAAAATGAAGATAAATACAATAATAATATTATCTCCCACATGTATATATTTTGTCAAAAAGAAATATTACATCCTGAGGAAAGATAATGACAACTAGATCATCAACATTAAACGCGGTTGAAGTCGCGGGCAAAAGCTAGTTTCTTATCATACCGGAGGAATAAATCATCAAGGCATCCTCTAATTATAATATAAACAGCATTTACACCATATTTCATTTATTCATAGTTAAATATTAATTTATAGTAACATATTTAACATATTTTAATTATTTGTAAGTATATGTTTTCCTATTTCCTATTTACTCAAGCACTACTTGTTTGTCCGAACAAATCTGCAAAAGCGATAATTCCTTCGAGTGCAATTGAGACCTCCATTAAAGTATATTTTATTTTATTGCAAGCAAAAAGGAGTTTTTACTTAGAGTACGAATAATTAGGGCATTCAGGCGGCTGAATATGTAACCATGATCCAATCTAGTCCGATTCCCCAGTTAACAGGATCACGAAAGACAGATGGTAGTCTATCCACTGTAATTACCTGATCTGCCAAATCCTGGATCATAGTCAAGGCGGATTCCGAACCCTCGTGCACGACTGCACAACCGGGCCATTATCGTCAGGACGATTATTTTTATTACATAGAATACCAATGATTAACCAGTCCACCTCCTTCTTTCCAGAAACGCGACGTTCCTCGAGCCCCATCTCCAGGGCGTGAGGCGTCGAGACAGCCGCAGCTCGGATTCCGACCATGACGAGCGCTCCACCGAGGATGACGAGAGAGCCCTCATCTCGTCACCGCGGGCGAGGCTCCCCCCTCCCCCTCCCCCGCCTGATGACGAGCCCCCGCCCCTAAAGCCAAGGGAGTTCTTCGAGAGACTCCAGAGCCAAGCCATGAGGGAGCAGGAGAGGAAGCGGCCGCGGGAGAAGGAGTTTCAAGATCAGGGCAGTCTTGGCGATAGTCTTAGTCAGGTGAGTTGTATTCTTTGTTCCACAGAAATTTTATCTTAGTTGTAAGACTTTCCAGCTGAAGATGCAGCATGTCGGGAAACACTCTTGAGCTGCTTTTTTATATAAAAAGTATTTAAACTAAATCTGCAACATTTCGAAACTTTGTTTTATCTATTCCCACACCAGATGTTTCTAAATATTTACAAATGTTTCTGACACTGGTGTACGAGCACCTAAGGTGTTTGAGTAGGTGCTTAGAAAAAAATTACAATTAAAAACTAACTTTACAATGTTGCGTTTTACTCGTAGGTATCTGAGATACGCTACAATATGCTGTAAATAATGCATATTGACTAGTTTCAGCAAAGCAAAAAAACTTATTCCTTCAATTACAAAAATCTATGCGGTGCCCCCAGAGGGGTCGGCAGCTAGCTGACCACGGACTGGTACACCACATATCTAGAATGACACGATTTACTTTTGTAGTGAAATAGAGTTGTTATCGACATTGTCCGATACTATACTACACCAAGAACCAACCAAACTGACATGAATAACGTATATAAATTACATTAAAAAGAACCTCCTAAAACCCGACTTTCACACCTTTCATTCACAATACATTCACACCATACAAGGCAATGGCAACAAGCGATCTGTGCGAACCACTTTGCCAAACGGGAGATGAAAGCCTCCCTCACCAATAGCCCTATTGACGTACCGCAAATTTGATTCCATGACTCAGAATTGAAAAATATTGCGATGCTCACGCCGTCGCTTCTGTTGCCGTATTCACATGGTAATGCTTTGCAGGGGTGGAGTTAGGACCCATGGGTGTAGGTTTGTTCTTCCTAACTGGTGAGAGCTGAGAACTTTAACCCATAGACAAGGAAGAACAAAGAAAAAATTTTTATTTACACATGGACGTCATGACACAATAATTTTGCAAAACATAAAACACTGAAACAACGATTGGGTTCCCAGTGGTATTGTTTTTGGATTTGTCATTGGACTCTTCTCGGCGAAAGGCTTTAAACCTAAGCATAAGGCAACAATACCCATCCATCCTGAGTCCTACTAGTGTAGAATCGAATAAAATAAGGGTAATGGCTTGTCAAAATCCTGGTTGAGCACTCACGCGCGAGGGCCCGAGTACGCCTTCCACCTCTCCTTGTCCTACGCTCAATCCTCGGCATCCTAGGTGATGAGTTTCCTCCCAGCCACAGTGATACCTTTGGACTATGACATGGAATCTTTCAAGAGGTACATTAGAAGGTCTCTTCAGAGGCCAGCGACGCATTGGTAACTCCCCTGATGTTGCTGATGTCCATAGGCGGCGGTTTCCATCAGGTCTTGTATGCTGTACAACATAAAAAAATGACAAATAAAACTATTATTTATTGCCTTATTAAAACTTTATGCACTGAAGGTACATTGGCGGACTTAAAGCTTAAGTAGCCTTATCTACCAGTTAACTGTGAAAAAATGCGATCGAAAAAGGAAGGCGGTGCGGGAGAAACTATAAGACACTTTGAGGGAAGGGATACCTTACATAAATAAATGCTAAGTTTATTGTAATTATGTATGCCCAAATCCCTCCCTGTGACCATAGATAAGCGAAATAGATGGAAGCGGCGTCTCCTATAACGTATCCGCTCCAAGTAACGGTGCACAAATAAATGATAAATGCGATTTTCTCAACAATGTATTTCTGTGCAGCGAATGTATTGCCGGAAACATAGCGTTTCTCGTTGAATTTTTTATTTGTCAATGCTTTTACGTGGCTACGAAATTGTTTTTAACCCTGTCGAGAAAAAAGTTGTGTTGTCTGTGTGTTTGTCTGGCATCGTGGCTCTCGAACAGATGGACCGTTTTCGATGCCGTTTTCTTTATTTGAAAGCCAGTTAAATCGATATAGTTCTTGGCTTGTTTCATTAAAATCGGTTCAGTAGTTTAGGAAATATTTGAGTATGTAAACTTGGTCGGGTGTTTCCCAACGTTTTTATATTTTGATTAACGACTTTTTTCTTAGTGGGACAGTAAGTACTCACTTTATTTACTAGTCACCATATGATGATTCATGGATAATCAATATAATTGGAATACAAAGGAATTGAAAATATATTGAAACAACGAAATACTAATACACAGTTTTAGTACCCGAGCAAATGAAAATAAAAACATTTTTAAATAAAACCTCGCGAGCAAAAATATACCCGAGCGATCCTTCGCAAAAGCTTTCGAGCCACCGAAACCCATTTTGCTCACAGCCTCAGGCAACATCACTCAGCGGGAAGCTCCAGAAAGCTTCTGTCAGCGGAAGATCGTTGTAATTCAATCCTGCATATGCAAATAGAAAACCGCTAGGTTGCATGAAGCTACAAACTGTATGCAAAGTTGTGTGTATGGTCGAATCGGAACTGAACTGAACGAAAACCGGTCAAAAGCGAGTCGGACGGAGTCGCTTGCAAAGGGTTCTGTCTCATTCCGTATTCTACACAAATAATTCTTAGATACCTGAACAAAAAATGTATTAAATAGCGACCCGTCTAGTGGCGTCTAGTGGCTTGCGAGACCAATAAGCAAAGTTAAACAACGCATGCAGTGTTCGGCAACAGGATGGGTGATCTTTTCGTACTTTCAGCCTATTAGAATTTCCTAACGAGCTCGCCGCTCGTTAGGTGTTTCTCCTAATATGCACTTTAAAGGTTTTTATTGTTTGCTTTACGATAGAGCGAAATACATAAACTGAAAGGTTTCCTTATTTATTTATTTATTTATTTAACAATTTATTGCACACAATACATAGTAAACAGAAATTACAAAAATGAAAGACGACACAACAGGCACTACTAATAGGACACCCCCTTGATTTTTATCTTTCTCTAACTTTTATTATTTATAGTTATGGCAGCTACGCTAACACATCCTATAAATATTTCAAGTGTCTACCTGTTATAGCACTGTGATCTGTCACAAAGCGGAGGATTACCAATTATGATGGTCATCACAACAGTTGTACAAAATTGTTATAAAGATAAATGTTTTCAATATTTCAATATTTGATGCTTTATTTTATTGCTGAGACGAGCGCGAGAGACACGAGGATGCCGAAGATCGTGAAAAGTAGGATAGTACGGCAAAAAGAAAAAGTAGGATACCGGACCCTAGCAGAAACAGCGATTGACCGCTCGAATGATGACGATTTACAAATAGGGTTATATATTTCCCCATACGCTTACGGAACCCTAAAAGGCGAGAAACTAAACTCTGAATCAAACAGGGTAACGGTGCCTGTATAAAATATAAGGTTCATTAAGCGGGCAGGTAGAAAAGTTTTGAACTACCCGCAATCCTGGAGATGCGATGTCCGCCCTGAGTTTCTGTTCAGACGGTTTTGTTTGAAAACCGGATTCCCTGTTGGAAGTTTAAACTTTTATTTGAATAGGGAACGAGCTCGAGCCGTTATAGAACTCCTGGGTCATTCGAATACGGAATGGTGTATATTGTTTTACTGTAAATAGGTAAGAGATGTAAAGATAATTTATAATCTGTAATTATCGTGGACACTTTATGTAACCGTCCATTAGAGCGTGAAGTCATCGATTGAGGACGATTGCCAAGGGAGGTACCGAGTTTGAATCCCACAGCCGCCATATGTATACCATAGACTGTTTTCTGAGTTATGTACATTAGTTGAACACTAACCGATGCTATTACGGTGAGGGAAAACATCGTGATAAAACCTGCACACTCAGGCGATTGAATATATAACCATGATCCAATCTAGTCAGATTCCCCTGGTAAATCCTGGATCATGGTCTAAGCGAACCCCGGACCCTTTGTGTGCGAGAGCACAACCGGGATATTAACGCCAATATTATGATTTTTTTATCGGTCTCACTTTATGGGGCACAAAAACTATAAATCAGAATTTAAATTACCTATTAAACCTTTTATAATCGATTTTATATTTTGTCGATTCGGCTGTTTTATATGTACTTACTGGTATGTGTAGATACTCGTAGAATGAACACGGCAAAGCGGTCCCATGTAAACAAAAACACCCATAAAACAATTCTAATAAAAGTTCAAAACGCGATCAAAGGACTTGGATCAATAATGTATTGCTAAGAGTTTATATATGAGACATGATTTATTGGCCCTAAGTCCTGCATTGGACTGTTATGATGATGATGATGATTTATTGTAAGGATTATTGACAAGTTTTCAGTTAGTCGCCCAGTTTGTAGATCAAGTGGATTATTAGGAAGTTTGGTTAGGTGTTAGTCAATGTTGTTGATTGTACTCTCCGGTGTTAGATCATCTACCTTGATCACAATATTACGTATCTTTTGAACGATATTAGAATTATGTTTTGAGTCTTGCAAGTTTTATTTAAGCGGGCTACCTAATCGATAACCCAACCGACAAAAAAACTCAAGTTAACTTAAACTCAAATCATTTCAAACTGCATAACCGATTTTAATGAAACATAGCTAAGAACCAAGTTGGTTCTAACTAATGGGTAAACTGATCGAGAACATAAATGACACAGACAGACACACAAAGCCACAGATAAACACGTCAAACTTATAATTAAAATTCTAGCCCCCTCTTTTTCGTCGGGGGCTAGAAATGGTCACGCTACGTATCACCAATTCGTTATCCACCTATTATTCCTTAGGATACGTTGCTTTGATAGCAAATAAGGAAATGGTAAGCACACATTTTGCATCGTCAAAAAATGCCCCGCCTGCTAGACGCAGTTCACAATGAAACAAAATAAGACGGCAAAAGCTAAATGTAACCCACTTACCCATTACAGTCTCATTAACCTAATTCAGGATAGGCAAAGTAATTTTGATGGTACCATTAACATAACCCGCACCCGCTACGCCGTAAGACAATGTCGTCCGGTACGCCCCTAAGGTCCGTTACGGTACGGCACGACGCACAGTGGGCTGAAAATCGAGCTTCATAGACATAGGCAACTCAACTTTAAATGTGTCGTTTTTTTGGCGGGAATTGCTTCCATGAGCTATAACTATACATAAAAATGTTATCCGAGTTAACTCTGCGCAAAAACAAATGAATTATATTTTTTTTACGAAAAAAATGTATGGAGCCAATATGAAAAATCCAATTATCTCTGAAACCGCTAGGAAAACCGTAATATCCTTACAGATGGTTATAAAACTAATTATTCATGATTTTTTGACATACTCCATATAACGGTTACTGCTGCAGAATTTTTTTTAAAAATCGTCGAAATATTTTATTTATTTATTTATACACGGTTCCTTTCGGTGAGAATTTAGCAACACGTTAAATCATATAGTATTAGGCTTGGTTCCTAGAAATAGTAGGTAGATGTAGGTAGGGTAAATTCTCACCGAAAGGAACCGTTTATAAATAAATAAATAAAATATTTAGAAGATTTTAAAAAAAAAATCTGCAGCAGTAACCGTTATATGGAGTATGTCAAAAAATCATGAATAATTAGTTTTATAACCATCTATAAGAATATTACGAAAAAAATGTATGGAGCCAATATGAAAAATCAAATTATCTCTGAAATATTTTGCTTGGTTATAAAACTAATTATTCATGATTTTTTGACATACTCCATATAACGGTTACAGCTGCAGATTTTTTTTTTAAATTATTGAAAAAAAGTATTTTCAAATTTTAAATGGTAGGCAAATATATTTGCTCAAATGTTTAGTAGGTATATATATAATAGGTATATGTATATAAAAACCGTTTAATCAAATTGATAATTGTTTATATTGATAATTTACATTTATATAAAATGGTGGGTTACAAAAATGTGGTTTTTATTAATATAATATGTATTGATAATAAAAAGATAGTAATTTATAATATCTTACAAACTATTGATAAGAAGAAACTTAACTTCTTCACTTTTTATTATTATGTACAAGTAATAAGAAATAAGGAATAACAATAGCATGCAATAATATTATTGAAATAAAAAAAATAACAAAAAATAATTAAATATGACTTAATCTAAAACACATTATTCAGTTTATTCATTTTCCTTATCACTCTCGTCGTCTTGGGTATCCATTTCTGAGTCATAATGCACATTGGAAACATCTAGAAACTCAAAGTCAGTTTCTCGAAACTGAATTATCTCGAGAGTTTCAGAAAAATACTGCTGCCTTTTCTTGGTATCTAACTTGGGCCTTTGTGCACTTATTATAGGATCTGAAGAAATAATAAGCATATTAAGGATATCTTGATTACTATCTTGCCTGTTCTTTTTCCGCGAATGATGTTCTCGAAACCTTCTAAAATCTTTATTTCGAGCTTCTGATGCTTCTTCTGAGAGACTTCCAATCGGTACAATATCATTATTTTGGATTATATCTGCCCCGTGTATAAGTATTTTATGGACGGTTGAAGACATATAATACCAGTCATATAACTCCACGTACTTTTCTGCGGTTTGGCGAGCATAATCTTTGAACTTACTGACATCGATGTTCTCACCCGAAGTGATTGTTTGCAAAATTACAGCAAATCTTCTTACAAGTTCTTCATCCAACCCGGTAATGGCTGCAGTTTTATTTGGGAATTCAAAGAACCTTCTTGCTGTATTTCCGTCATTGGTAGTTCCCGAGCCTTGTTTTACGATGTCAATCAAAAGATTGAGTTCATTTTTGAACTTATCCTGGATAATCTTTTTTCTTCTTTTTAACATTTCTTTGTGCTCATTTCCTCTCGCTGCCCACTCTTTGAAATCAAGTCTGTACGAAATATGTAACAAACATTCCATACAATTAATACGGGCGTGTAGAGATGACAACCCAAATTCGTAAACGGCAGCGGACACGGTCTTTGACGTCACAGCATCCAAACGGTTCATTTCAGTTGGTTTTGCTAAACACAGATAGCATGATGAATTTGATCTGGCATCAGATAGGTACGTGCAGACTTTAGCATCGATCATTGTCATCATCAGTTGATGGTTCACCTTATTTCCATTATTGCACTCTGTGGGAATAAGAGCCTTGATTTCATCATCCATGTGTCTTTTATTATCAATGACGACTGCTTCGCTCTCCTTCACAAAAGTAAACTGAACTGGGCGACAATACACCGCTGAGCACGGTTTCGGGTTCGTCCATAAAGTGTTGTCTCCATCAGTCAGTTTAAGTGGCACTAAGGACGTCATAAAAATGCTGGAATCATCTTGCTCACCCTCCATTTTCTGCTTGTATCGGCTTTGGTTTGAAGCACCATCAAATCCCCACTTTGATATCAGTTTCAAATGTTTATTTTGCACATTGTTAGAAAGAGTGTGGAGGATTCTCTTCACTGTGATGTCAAGTAAACTTTGAAGTGTAATCCTGGCTGATGAATCCGTCACCGACACTGCTTGCTTTGGCGGATAGCATTCAAGCTTCGCTTGTTGCACTTTATAGTACGATGGATAAATGTTCTTAGCACCTTCTCTAATGGCCGTCTCTCGCAATGTGATATATTGCCACTTCGATAGTTTTTAAGAGAGCAATAATCCAAGCGCTTTTTCTGGGGTAAATATATCAGTTTTCACAGTTTTTTTTATTGATTCCTTAATTTGACCAGCTGCTTCAGGATTTTTTAATATATATTCGATGACAGATGCGATATCCTCGTGGCCTTTCTCTTTTAAACGTAGTGCAGCTGTATATGCCAATTCACTTGGGTCTTCGTCTTTATGATCATCAGATCTTCTCTTTTTCTGTTTGCTTCCTAGATCTTCAAAAGGTTTTCGAAGTATCTTGGTCATTGTTCCAACAGAGGATGATGTCGATGGCTCTGGTGAGACTGGTCGTTCATCAACAGTTGCTTCTTGAGTGTTTAACATTGTTTGTACGCAACTTGGCCAATCGATATTTGCTTGTAGCCAATTATCGTACTGTTTTCTGAATGTATCTTTAATTCGGTGAGATCTCTGCCATCTCTGTGATGCAGCTCGTGTGAATTTCCGACAAAATTCTTTTAAAGTCACACAATCTTCGGCACCAATGCAATCGCCTAAGCGAGACATAACTGCACCAAACAATACTTTATAGTCAAATGAAGTACTTTCACTTTTTAGAAGAACAAACAAGTCTAAATTAGTTATTAAACTTTCCATTCTAACACTTTTCAGTCGCAGGACAAATGTAATGTTAACGGTTACAAAGTTTTGTAAATACTAAATTATAACACAAAATTTTAGTCCTTTTATTGTAGTGGTCGCTCATTAGTTAATTACTACCCTCATTAAGGGTAGTTACCTAATGATCATTAGTTAACTACCCTTAATGATGATCATTAGTTAACTACCCTTAATGAGCGACCACTACAATAAAAGGACTAAAATTTTGTGTTATAATTTAGTATTTACAAAACTTTGTAACCGTTAACATTACATTTGTCCTGCGACTGAAAAGTGTTAGAATGGAAAGTTTAATAACTAATTTAGACTTGTTTGTTCTTCTAAAAAGTGAAAGTACTTCATTTGACTATAAAGTATTGTTTGGTGCAGTTATGTCTCGCTTAGGTTACGGGTATACGGTTTTCCTTGCTGTTTCAGAGATAATTTGATTTTTCATATTGGCTCCATACATTTTTTTCGTAATATTCTTACAGATGGTTATAAAACTAATTATTCATGATTTTTTGACATACTCCATATAACGGTTACTGCTGCAGATTTTTTTTTAAAAATCTTTGAAATATTTTATTTATTTATTTATAAACGGTTCCTTTCGGTGAGAATTTACCCTACCTACATCTACCTACTATTTCTAGGAACCAAGTCTAATACTATATGATTTAACGTGTTGCTAAATTCTCACCGAAAGGAACCGTGTATAAATAAATAAATAAAATATTTCGACGATTTTTAAAAAAAATTCTGCAGCAGTAACCGTTATATGGAGTATGTCAAAAAATCATGAATAATTAGTTTTATAACCATCTGTAAGGATATTACGGTTTTCCTAGCGGTTTCAGAGATAATTGGATTTTTCATATTGGCTCCATACATTTTTTTCGTAAAAAAAATATAATTCATTTGTTTTTGCGCAGAGTTAACTCGGATAACATTTTTATGTATAGTTATAGCTCATGGAAGCAATTCCCGCCAAAAAAACGACACATTAAAAGTTGAGTTGCCTATGTCTATGAAGCTCGATTTTCAGCCCACTGTGCGACGAGGCTTTGGCATCCCTACTTGTAAGCGCACACTGGACCAAGTATAAGTGGGAGTAGTCGACTCTAATCGACTGATAAGAAGTAGAAACACATACTGTTGGCAACTATGTCGTGGTATCATTAGCTATACAGTTGAATCTTATTACATAAATAAGATTCAAATTCCATTGACAAACGTGGAACAGACAACAATGCTGTTGTAAGCTTAGACATACCGTATAGACAGCCTTTGGCACCTCGACGAGATTGCCGATATCGCCCTGCGGACGAACTGTTGGACTGATGGACGGAGTAAATGCCGTACGTTACTGCATAGCTAATGATACCACGACATAGTTGCCATCAGTATGTGTTTCTACTTCTTATTAGTCGATTAGACTCAACTATTCCCACTTACACTAAGCGCACACTGGACCAAGTGACGTACGGCAGTCACATTGTTGTCTGTTCCACGTTTGTAAATGGAATTTGAATCTTATTACATACCTTCTTTCAAGTTCATCATCACAGCCCATATCAGTCCACTGCAGAACTTAGGGCCTCTTCTATAGAGACTCTAGATCTTGTGCCTCAAATACATTAGTCACCTTGTACGACACCCACGAGTGTAAGGGGTAGGTGCTATTCTACTCTGCCGGACACCACACGGCTACTTTCAAGTTAATTGTTTTCAAAAATAACTTGCCCTGCCGTTCCGTGGCGCCGGCCTAATGGTAATATTCATTACAATCCACTTACTGATCCAAAGGGTTGACGGTCAACCCTTAAATTAGTCCCTGGGACCAAGTTAACTACCTTCAGAGGGCTCTACATAACATGTGGTAACTGGAAATGTCCTGATTAGGGCTCGCACATACAGCGATTTTTCCTCAAGTTAACTGTTTAGGTTTACGGAACCCAAGAAAACTGGTCTGTAGCTTGATGGAGCTCCTTTCAGATTATCAAAGTAAGCTGGAAGTAATCCTGTTGGCCGTGTGGTGTCGGGCAGAGTAGAATAGCACCAATCCCTTACATTTATGGGTGTCGTACAAGGCGACTAATGTTTTCGAGGCAAAAGATCAAGGGTCTCCGTAGTCTGGAAAATGGGCAGCAGCATTTTGCATTATTATATTTCAACACTGCGATCTCCAACACGCCTGCCAAGCGCGGAGATTATGGCAATAACCTCCCCTTTCGTGGGAGAGGCCCTAAGTCCTGCAGTGGACTGTTTCGGGCTGTGATGATGATGAATCCCGTTGTGGGATGATCGTGCTTTAGCAGTAATGTCCGTTTGTGAAATCATCGCTCCCGAACGGATGTACCGATTTCGATGCTATTTTCATTCAATATCTTCATCAATCATCATCTTCATATCAGCCGGAAGACCCCCACTGACAATTAAAGAACAGCCCATAAACAAATTTAAAAAGGACTTGTATAAATGGCTATTGGAGCACTCCTTTTATTCTGTCAAGGATTTTTTAGAGTTTAAGGTAGCCTAAGGTGCATGTTCATTAACACTGAACAAGTTTGCATGCCTATTAATACATTCTGAACATGTGAGAGCCACTATGTGATGATTATCTTAAGACCTATCATTGTAACCATGTTTTAAGCAAATAAATATTCTAATCTATTCTATTCTATTGTTGGGCATAGGCCTCCCCCAGAGCTGGTCTTGTGCCTTCCGCATCCAGCGGGTTCCTGCGATCTTTACCAGGTCGATCCAAAATTTTGAATTCGCGCGCTATAACCCTCACTCCGGAGAGTGCACCACTAATTCCGTACCAAAATATCGCGTAATGTGCGACCGTTGTAATGGGCTTTTTAATGAATTTTCCAAAATTCCTGCGGTGCCCGTTTACGTTTTTATAGGGTTATGAAAAAGTTTTGATGTGAAAAGTTCCTGGATGCGTAATTTGGTCATTACAGCGGTCGCGATTTCAATCCTTAATGAGTGGACAGTGTGCTTTAAATAGAAGTAGGTATGGTAGAAGTATACTAGACATACCTACAGGGTGTCCAGTGGCAGATTTCAAAGTTCGAAAAGTTGTAAAAAAAAAACTACACCTCTAATACAAAGTATGTTTATTGTAATTTAAAAACAACAAATGCGGATTTAATTTTTTGAAAACCACGTTCTCCAAATGGCGGCCATCGAGCCTGACACACTCTTCGAGTCTAGCACGCATGTTTTCAAAAACGCGTTTACATAGAGGCTGGGGGATCCTGCTGATTTCGGCTCGAATATTGTCTTTAAGTTGTGTCGCAGTGCTCGGATTTGTTTTGTAAACAACGGATTTTAAGTATCCCCATAAGAAAAAGTCACATGGGCTTAAATCTGGTGACCTAGGTGGCCACGGTATGGTGCCGTTTCGGGATATGTTTTTTTCTTGAAATAACTGCCGCACTGCATTCATAGACACATTAGCAGTATGAGCTGTGGCCCCGTCCTGCTGGAACCACGTGTTTCGGTTGAAGTATGGACTATTCTGTAGTTCCAGTCTAAAAAAGTCATTTATCATCTCGGTATATCTCTCCGAATTCACAGTTACAGTTTGGCCACGTTGGTTTTCAAAGAAATAAGGCCCTATGATGGCAGATGCAGACATTGCACACCAGACTGTAACTTTAGGTTTATGTAAAGGTTCTTGATGCATTTGTCTTGGGTTGCGGATATCCCAGTAACGGAAATTTTGCTTATTCACATATCCTCCGATGTGAAAGTGGGCTTCGTCACTAAAGAATATGTTACCCATCCGAGTAGCAGTACGAAATCTCAACAACATCTCCTCCGCGTAAGTTTTTCTTAATGCAAAGTCAGAATCGTGTAAATCTTGAACGATTTGAATTTTATACGGATGGAACTTGAGTTTTTTTCGCATTATAACCTGTAAACTTGATTTCGTAATTCCCAATATCGATGAACGTGCACGAAGTGATAAACGGGGATTTTCAGTGACAGAAACCATAACACGTTCAACATTTTCGTCCGTGGCTACCGTTGGTATAGGTCCTGGTCTGGGTCTATTTAATGTTGATCCTGTAGCTCTGAACTTTGCTACCCATGACTGAATGAGGTTGATCGATGGTCCATCACGCAATCGACGAATACCGTAATGATAATTAAATCGACGGCGTGCTTCAGACAGCGAAAAACCACTCGAAATGTACGCCTCGACAGCAAAAGCGCGGTGCTCTCCACTCCACTGTTCCATGGCTACTAAAAAATCCGCAGCGCTTGCGCTTTCAACGACGCCCCCCGCGCCCCTCTCACATGTTGCGTTCAGAAACTACATTTGTTCAAACTTTGAAATCTGCCACTGGACACCCTGTATATAATATGTCGGGCGCGATCCGGCTCTGCTTGGCATTGTCGGGCGCTGTCCGGCTCTGTATGGTATTTTCGAGCACGGTGTGCTCCGGCCGTGGTCGGTGTGCTCCGGCCATGATGCGGCCAACAGGAAACTGTGTGTTTCCTGCCTACTTTCCGATTGAAAGAGATATTTAATATCCTAATCAATAAAGAAATTCTGAGTTTCAGTTTGAGTTTATAAAATCACGAAGAAATACCTACGTATGAATATTATAGTTTTAAATTGGTTTTCCGCGATATTCACCATAGAACCTTTCAGTTGCATCGCCTTCGCCATCGCATTGACTTCGCCTCTTTTGAGAAAATTACTCTTTTAACCCCAGAATATATTTCTGGATTTTTCTGGGTAGGTCTCTTGAGGATCAGTTTCAATATTTCGTGCTACGATATGGATCTTCGTCAATCATATTTCACCCATTAGCTAATGTTAATGTGCTGTAGCTCTACAACCAGATTATTTATACATGTAGATAAAATACCTATATGCGCAAATATTGATTTAAATTATAATTCCAATTCATCTGCAGCATAGCCCGAGCCCTACGCTTGTACGAAGCCACAAATGAATACAATCACTAATGAAATTCCTCAGAGGTCGTACATCAAATTCCAAACGCAACCTCCTGATTATACGTTCCTATGTAACGAGTTTGCGGTCGCACTGGATGGAATTGCTTTCGAGCAATAAGTCAAAATGTGAAGTATTAATTTCTGTTTTAATAAATTGTTTTAATGTCGTATAAAAACAGAATTACGATATCAAAATACAAAATGGAATTGTCTGACGATTATTTCTAAAGAAGCGTACAATACACATTCAGGCGACTGAAAGTGTAACCATGATCCAATCTGGTTGGGTTCCCCTGGTAGCAAGGTCACGGAGGTCAGCTGATGGTCGTGACTGGTTCATCGAGTCTCATGATCCCCGGCGGAAGACGTTATCCATATAAAGTGTAAAATAAAATCGGTTTCTGCATGTGTATCCGCCAATAACTTTTCTCAAACCATGCAACGGATTTTGACGCGGTTTGCACTATAATCTGGTTACAAAATTTCTTGAAGTCAAAGCCACAACTTGTGTCGCCATTTTGAAAGTCATGTAAATTGCAACAAAAGCTTTGTTGCACTATATTTGTAACATAGGTAATAGGTTACATACATAAAGGTTTCTTAATGTTTGTAGAATCTCTATGTTATGGAAGGTTTATATCTATATGCATATTATAATAGAGAAACTACAGATCAACCGGGATAAAAAGAGATAACATTGCTATGCGCGTCTATGAAGCTAGCGTATCTTATTCTGGTTTTGGGTAGGTCGACATACTGTCTTCTTCACAAAACAAATTATAAAAATGTCGCGGTCACTTCTAACTTTGCCTTACTGTTGCAAAGGACCATTGCGTACTGTAA
Organism: Blastobasis adustella; assembly: GCA_907269095.1. Classification (NCBI taxonomy): domain Eukaryota; kingdom Metazoa; phylum Arthropoda; class Insecta; order Lepidoptera; family Blastobasidae; genus Blastobasis; species Blastobasis adustella. The sequence goes on along the minus strand of OU026121.1, from coordinate 19,676,450 downwards.
ACCATAGTAATACACTTATATTCTACGTTAAAGCAAATCATGAAGCCTTTCACAGCGAAAATTAACAGTCTGTTGATCATGACATAATTCAATTTTCCTATCGAAACAACGCATCGCCGTCCGATTTTAAATTAATGCATTTTACATCCATTTCCGTTTATTCGGCGGAAACTGGCGACGGTGGACAAAGGAGACTAATTAATTTTCATTGTATTGTATTTAAGAGGTATTATCAGTAAATTTGTTCAACCAACACGAATTTAATAATGAGAGGTGATATTTGATGCTCATCGAGGGATTAAATTCATAACACATATATCTAACTAAATAGTATATGTAGTTGGTGGGTTTATCACTAAACCAGACCAATAACCAACTATTCTAGAGCTTCAGGTATAGAAAGAAGAGGGCGGCGTATTTTGTTCATAAAATGAACGCGTCTGATAGATAATCGAATTTTTAACATGCGATAATCTTTCAAGTCACGACAGCTTAAACGTCTTCATTACTTCTCACAATTTCTTGAATATACATAGTAATCGGGCTTTTACCGTAACTTGGTGTCATCTAAGTGACAAGTATGCTGTAGATGGAATATACCTGTATAGAAATATAGACTAATCACTCTAGCCTTGAAGGTCCAGATCTATAAGAGAATATAATACACTTACAGATCCGTTAAATCTTTCATTAGAATAATACCATGTGAGATCCAGATAATATTCGAATGTTCGGAGAATACACTCACAGCCTCCGCATTTTAGTTAGGAGTAAAAAGTACCGTACATTAATATTCAATCGTTAAACAAAACGCACCAACTGCATCGCCAGTTCCGTCACACTAATTTGGCGCATTGTCCGTACGGATCCGCAACTCGGCGCATTCGCCGTAACGTCCATACGGATCCGCACCGATTGCCGGCGAGGCGCTTCCGGTTCCGGGCATGACGGCACGAGGGTTAGGGCGGGAAAGTCGCCAAAGCGGGGGCTTTTGTATTGTTTTTTTGTTTCAGAAACGTACTGGTTGGGACTGGATAATGGGATATGTTTATGAAGAATAGTCTGTACCAGTCTTAGGGAATAGTTTTTTTTTCCGAAATCTCTACGCTTGACAGGCGAGTTGATCGCAGTAGGTACTGAATTCTTTTTTATAGCCTAGGGAGGCACACGGACGTACGGTACACCTGATGGAAAGCGACTGTCGTCCAGGGCATCTGCAACCTAAGGTGAGAGGATGCGGTGCCGGCCTTTGAGGTCTCCAGGTACCTCCAGACATGCCTTTTGAAGAACCCTGTGTTATCGTGCAAAAAAAAGACTTCGAGATGTAAAACCTGCTTTTATTGTTGGCAGGGGGTGATAAGTATTTACACGAATCGATTTTGAAAGGCTTTAGTATAGAAGTAAAATACCGCCACGGGTCCCAATCTGCTCCGAGACTGTTCAACCAGTCTCAGTGTCCCCAGCTTAAGACCTTGTTCAACCTCGCTTCGGCAACGATATCAGGAGGCATAGTAACGAGTAGCGACCTCGTGGGAAACGGTCACCCATCCAGTTACCGGCTTCGGCAAACGTTGCTAAAGTTTCGTCATCGGTATCGTTAGCATGCTGCCGCTAGACTCAGGCCGATTCAAGGCTTTCATCATCGGTGTAAAACTTGGCTTTTTATTTTCAAGAAAATAATAACTGCAATTTGAAAATGAAGTTCCCCTCCACGTCCGTTCGCACGTGGTGTTTAATCGATTGAAAGTGAAAAGGTAATTTCCATCCGATGCAGATTCACAATCCATTTTGGGGGACAAAAGTCTGAGCTCGCTCGTTTTGCGCTTTCAATTTAGGTTCTTTTGTTCTATGATGGAACCATATAGGTGTATTGGTTTGAATAGTTCAAAGTATTTATTGCATTTATTGGACGTTTATAGTATAAAACAATGTCGCTTCACGCTGTCTGTCCCTCTTTGTATATATTTATTTATTTATTCATTTATTTAATACTTTATGCACAAAATAGTACAAAGGTGGACTTAAAGCTTCGTAGCTTTATCTACCAGTCTACCTCGAAAACTGGTACACAAAAAAAAAAAAATTTAGGCGGTGCACAAAAATTTACAACATTACACTTACGTACCTAATAACAAACACAATTCTACCCACTAGTATTCACATACCGAAACTCAAAAATGATATTTTATTTAATTAACTATTTAATACTAAAAACCAACAACAACAAGATAGCACAACGTACTTGAATATATGTACGATTAAAACTTTTAAACTACGAAACGGATTCGAAATAGATTGAGTAATTCTAGAGGAAGGTTTATAGGGTAGACACTAACATATATATACTTCTATGAGGGTAGGACAATACGCGAACCAAGTCGCGGCGGGACAGCTAGTGTTTTATAATACTTTGCATGGGTGTTCTCGCGTATTCTCTATTAGGTATTCTCTTATATGCGTATATTATTCATATAAACCTTTCGGAGGAAATAAAAATACTCAAAAAGATAATGAAAACTATATAAAAATCCGTTGCGTGAATTAGGAGTAGGATAAGCGGATATACAGTAGACTGTTTACAGACAAATGTGGTAAGAGACTTTATATGTTCATACTATTTAGGTAAGGATAGGTCGATTCTGTGTCTACGACATTATGTAGGTAACTTTTTTAAGATTCGCAATAGAACCCCGAAGAGTACCTACAGAATACTTCAAACCAAACTAATTTGCAAAACTGGGACGATTACCTTTAAGCTACCTATTTTAACTTAAAGCAGTCGACTTCTAATTGGACAAATTACAAGCGGAAGCAGTCAAACAGCTGTACCAAGAATCACGCTAACTTTAAAGGAAAGAAGCGAAAACTTCTAACGAAGCGAACTCGAGAATCCTTCGCGATTTTCCAATTAAATCGAGTTGGAAACTGCTATTCGACCACGTTCTTCTAAAGGAATTTGATGTTCCTTTAAGTCGAAGTTGTCCTAAATGTAAAAATGCGTATTTTTATTAAACTTTTGCTTTAATTCGATTTATTGACGAATTTAAACAGAAGGTAAGGTAGCAGGTTAATTGTGAAAGGTAGATAATGCGTAGTGTCCGATTAATCGGCTTTCGCGACAACGTTCGGCCGAAGCCGAAGGCTTAAAAGCTCAAAGAAAATTTGTTCAAGATTGGCTATAAGCTACAATTAATAATATAAATGATTTTAAAACTTTAATATTGGAAAGTCCAAATTGGCTTATATTTGTAATTGTTATTGTTGTTATTTGTAATTATAAATAAATAAATAAATATGCTTGGACAAATTCACACAGCGCCATCTAGCCCCAAACTAAGCAAAGCTTGTGCTATGGGTGCTAGATAACTGATAAACTACTTAAATACTTTTAAATGCATACTTATTATACATAGAACACCCAGACCCGTAACAGAAATTAAAATTCATCATTTCAATTTCTGCCCGGCCGGGAATCGAACCCGGGACCTCTTGCGTGGCAGACCAGCATGTTGACCACTGAACCACTCAGGTCGTCGAATCGTCGAATCGTCGTCAATTAAAAGGGTTTTAAGGTTTTTTTAACCTTCGAGTTTCAGGCCGAAGCGGTGTTTTTTGGCCGAAGGTGGCCGAAGCCGAAGCCGAAAAGTCCATGATATTTTTTTTAAATATAGGTAAACGAGAAATACGGGCCACCCGATGGAATTAAACCATTACATTGACAATTTTCGGAAATTTATATCATACTCTAAATGCAGAACAGTTTTAGATTACACACTACCGTAATTCCAGTTTTCAGATTTTCCGCAATCTTTCAACCACTTTTTACTTTTTTCTATTTGTATACCTAGCACAGAAATCTTAGGGACTCTGTAGGGACTTTAATTCACGTCACCAGCATGCAATGCAGATGCACTGCCCATTTCACCACCACAGCTTATTTTCCTCCACATTATTGCCAAATTTTCCGCCCAATCAACTCCAGAAGCCCACCCAAACTAGCGTCGCACAATCTCCCTTTTTAACAACGCAATGCGCCGATATCATTAAAAAAGGCATTCTACGCAAGGAATTCGATCCCATCTGATTCACTGGTGTTTATTGATTTCCAAGTTCCTCCCCCTGACCCTCGTGAGTCATCTCCGGACACCCCGCCCCCTTCCCCGCAGTTTGCCTTCTTTGATTGAACTTGAACGCTTTACGCCTCGAGGGATAGACGAGTACTGTACATTATAAAGGACTTTTTTTGTTTTTAATGTCGTCTCGGTAGCTTGCACCTTGGGTTCTATTTAGGGTTTTTGGAATGGACAATCTTGCAATGCAACTGCCATTTATATCTCGATATTCAAAGATATATTTTTTTAATAACTAGTGGAATCGACTTCACGTAGGGTACTACTTCTGCCCTACACCTACTTTACCTAACCTACCTTTATTTTTGCTTATTCTCGTACACCTTCCTCTTAAATTAATCTATCTATTGTTGAAAACCACATTAAAATCTGTTGCTTAGTTTAAAAGATCTAAACGTACACAGATGCATAAGGACAGACGGCTGGAACCGACTTTGTTTTATAGTATTAATTATATACTTTATTGCACATGAAAAAAGTTAAAACATATATTACAAGAGGTTGTTTACAAAGGTGGGCTTATCTCTGTAAGAGATCTCTTCCAGCCAACCCTACCGGGTGTGGACTTATAGATTATGTAAGTAGGTACTAGGTACAGATTCGTATTTTAGATTAATTTTCTTGTAAATAAAAGGAGACATTTATTAATGTGATTAGCATTATTTTCTCATATGTATTGTTTGGATCCTGTTCACTTACTTATTGTACTGCCTTAAATATATTTTCCAATAAAAATTAGTTCGAAGGTAAAAGTATTCCTTCTATTCACTTGTCTGGAAAAAAGCTCGTCCCTCCGAAGCAAAACGTTCATCGCGGTCTCGTTAAAAGTTTTCTGCCAACTTCAACTTTTCCACCTTATAACATAAAGCAAAAAAGGCCCTCCGTGTGCTTTTAATAATATTTTGTATGGTAGCTTTTATAATATTATGAATACCTATTAATTATTGTAATAACTTTGTGGAAGCAAATAAATATAAATAAACAAATTAACATTTTAATCGCGAAATACATACATACGTGAACCTGTGACGTGAGCCAATGCGGAAGGCCAAATCAAAGCGAAATTAATTAGAAAAGAGGGAGCTGAACTTAGCGGTGGCATACCACTCGGTCCGCTTTAAAATAAATTAAAAAGCCATCCTTTGTAAAGCTTATACTTACTCAAAAACCAACTCCAACAAGCCTACAGCCGCCCAAGCCATATTTCCCTACAATATTCAATATTCAGTGCCCCCCGCATCACAGTGGAGCCAGTTCGAAACTTCCACAAAGTCCCAGGTGTGTTTCGCACGCCGCTAAAACGCTACGGCCATCGTCCCCAAACTCGCACACCCAACGACTTAAAACTCCCAGTAACTGGATGTCAAGTGGGTGTATATTTTTATGAGGAGCACAGCTGCCTCTTAGCAGATTGCTTACGTTATTTCTTTGCGCTTGGTGTGGGTGGAGAGCAGCCAGAGTAACTGAGAGCAGAGTCTACGGTAACTGCTTTTGGTTTGGCAGGCCGTAAGCTTGCAATGGCCTGAAATATGTGAATAGCTATTTCTATGCATGTTCCGTCTTCGCAGTCACCGACGTAAGTAAGTTGGTCATTGTGCCTAGCTAGTTAGTAAATCTTGATCTAAAGCTAAACTGCCCTGACATCATCAATCGCGATATCTTATTTCAGGACTCTTTAACCAGAAAAACAGTTACAACTGTAAGTATTCAGTTAGTGGATAGTGGCACAGAGTCGATTAGTATGAAAGACGTTTGGGGAGACCTATGTTCAGCAGTCAATGTCCTGAGGCTGCGATGATGATGATGAAATGGGTACTAAATGAGTAAAATATTACACATATACCACGTTACCACGGTTAGTATTGTTTAGTAGAAGACTCCACGTGACTAATAGTGACCATGGCGCATGCAACTACATCGAAATATCGAGGTAAAAACAATACTAACCGTGATAACAAACTCGATATGTGTAGTGAAAGTGTAGTAAATTACCATGAACGTCTTAAAACCGTAATAAAGTATTCTTAAAATAAAATGAAATGAAATTGATTTCATTTACGAAATTCACACCTATTCTAACAAACAATATACACCCACGTCTTTCTGTTGTAACATGCTTACAATACAACACTCCTTCCCCGTTTCCCACACAAATACCCCTTAGACATAATCGCACCAAAACCCCCTCAGACAACTGACAATAATAACAACATTTACGTAACAAACAGCACGACACATCACCAAACTCTTACCGCCGACTATCATCAGTGAACATTAGCGGTGGCGAAATTCTACATTGAACCACAGTAAGGATAACAACGGTAGGTCACCTTGCGCCGAGGGAACGCATTGGCGGAAATTATAATCCTTCTACAGAAAAAGCTGCTGCCCATTTTCTGGTCTGCTGAGGTCCTAGCTACTCTGCCTCTAAAATATTAGTCGCCTTGTACAGTCAGCTGTAGAGCGAAATGACCCCTCTATCATACATTGTAATGTTAATGGAAGAGGTCATTCCACGTAACGATAACTGTAAAATAGAGGTTGATACTCTGCCGGACACCATCTACGCGGTCACCCTAATAACCAGTATGTAATTAAGACTTCCGAATTAAAAAATCCACGAGACACTCCCGTACGGACATACCCAACAGATTTAATTTGACCAATGAGACGGGTTTACTGGAGACTTTATGCCTCAAAAGCGCCACTTGCTGGTTTTTCAAAAGGCCGAAAAGGCTTACTGTTACTTTCAACACTGTGACCAAACCACCCATCAATGTTGGCACAACATAATAGCGACCGCATTGCCGTTTCCCACGTACATTGCTCCATAGCCTCCCTAATTGCAATCCAACTTTGCACATAAATCCAGAACCACCATATTTGAGTCCCCGTTCGTAAACCTGTTCGTACTCGTACAGTGGCCATTGTGGGCCTTAAATTTAACACCTTGGGTGCCGGGAAGGCCTTTTGTCGCCTTCCCGTGCCTTTGTCGTATGATTCATCGCTGCGGCGCATTATAACCGATTCGGAAATTAATATCGCTCGGGCCTCGGGCGGACTCGGGAAGGTGGAAGCAGAAAATTGTCGCAACATACTCCACTGCATCTGAATCGGTTCACGGAGAGAATAAAATTTCATAATTGACAAAATGCCAATGCATAAATCCGAAATGTTCTAAGTTTTGTTGCAGGGCTCTGTTAAACACTTTCATGGTCATTTGGTGGCAAATTTGAAAGATCGTCGCTAAATGACCATCATTTTCAAAAATGGCTGCCAAATTGCTAGATAGATGGAAAATGCCTTGTAAATCATAAAATTTTATTCACTGTTTTGTGTTTGGTTTAGATTTAGTTTGCACTATAATGAACGGAGGTCAGCTATGACAGTTAATCTACGATAATTACTTGATCTGCCAAATCCGGAATCATGATTAAGGTGGACCCCGAAACCTCGTGCGCGAGAGCACAATCGGGACATGAACGCCAAGATGATTAAGTTAAATACCATAAAAAATTACAAACTAGTGCGAAGAAGTCTCTTATTCTGATTCTTATTCTTATAAAGAATAATACAGATTCAGACAGATTTCAAGACGAATTTCTTTACCCCCTAAAAACGTCCCTGTATCAGCAGATAGTCGCGAAATTGCCCCCAACACTCGTGTTTAGATTCCGCGAATTGTTGCCAATTAATTTAGATGCGGCTGTTTCGAGCAACCATGTAATTTGTTTAGCGATTTCCATTTGTAATTTGATTCGTTCATTCATTTCGTTTGTTGCTACAGCGCTTTGTTTTTCTAGTGGAAGAGTAGCTTGCAAATGTATTATTTGTACTTACTTAAAACTGTTCCTAAATTTTCGCAACCATATAAATAATAATATTTGATAGAATAGGGGCTACTTATAAGATCAGGTTGATGACATGACTGTATGTCTGTCGGTATATCATGATCCTTTCAAAGGATAATGATAAAATAATAGAACACACAGCCAATCATATGGAAAGCGGTTGCTATAAATACGACCTGCATCATCTTCATTCATATTCATCCATACATTATATAAAACACATATCACAAAGTAGACAGACATTACCTATCAATATACACATTATAAGAGTGTCCTTTTCAAAAGAAAATCCCTCAAAGGCAAAAGCAATCGGCTTACAGCATTGCAAAATTAAGCCGTCTATACAAGTCTAGTCTACGTGGTATAACGTATAGTTCTGTACCGTACCTAGTACCAAACATAGCACTTCGCAAAACAGGTATTAATTATTGATACGGCTGTGAAGTCTGTCTGGGTCCAGCTTAGAGAGGGTACATGGGAGTTTGAAAGTGTTGGTCTATTCTGACTGAAGGTCGGTCTTACAACTACTTCATTAATGCATGCTTTTTGTAAGGTTGACTCAGTGTTTTCAGTCCGTCAATTGATGTAATGTGTGCAAATAAGTTAAAAACTTAAGTCTTAGAAGTCCACTTTTTATACTATACGTACTTTGACAATGCTACACTACCTCGAACTGTATATTTTTTTTGGATAAAATTTCATTTGCTGTTCAGCGATAAGTTTTCATGGTTTAGCGTATTAGAAATTGACGACAAATGTTATTAATAAATAAAATAATCATCTTGGCGTTAATGTCCCGGTCGTGCTCTCGCGCACGTAGGCCCGGGATCTGCCTTGACCATGATCCAGGATTTGGCAGATTAGATAATTACAGTGGAGCGACTACCATTAACCTCCGTGACCCTGCTACCAGGGGAACCTGACCGGATTGGATCATGGTTGCAGGTTTCATCACGATGTGATCCCTCACCGTTAGAGCATCGGTTAGCAGAAGTAGTATTCGAACCCGATACCTCTCGTCAGCAAGCCAGCAGAAAATAGATGATGTGTTTATTAACTACCGAATAGTGTATTAGTGTTAGCTATTCATATGCAAATAACAAATTGAAATTAACGGATACAATCACCGAACCGGTCTTGGTCCCTTTCGACTCGCACTCCATCCCATCACTGGCACATGCAAAATTCAGTGCCAGTTTGCTTGTTTTAACTCCCACTATTAATTTATGGACCAATAACAGCGCTTGGCGACGCTTTTTTATTTATACCTCCAATAGGAGTGTGGCATCGGCATAAATCCGGTAAAAACGGCCAATCGAACCATTCCGCCTCATTTCGGTAGTTATGCCAGTGATAAATTAAGCCCTATACGTTTTGTTTGTTCGCGTTATTGGGTTTGTGAAGAATTATTCGAATGTGGAAGCCACTGTGAGTTGAGTTTGCACGCGTATTGGCGTGGAAATGATGATGCTCGGACTGTTTCGGGAAATTAACTGACTGACACTAGCTGTTATACTTGTGGGTTGTTGCACAGTGATGCGATGACACTGCCAACGGATCATATGATCCAGTAGGAATGCGATGTTACTGCTTCATTTTAGTCTTTGGTGTTAAAGCTGCATTACAACTATCGACTCCAGATCTGAGAAAATCCTGGTCACGGTACCCTTGGTTAAGTAAAACAAATATATCTATCCCAAATAGATTATATTACCAGATATAATATATGAAATAAAGGAAGGTGAAAGAAACTCTGTGGGAAGTCCGCTAATCCACTTAGGATTAATGATTTCGCTTCCTCCTAACTAATGTTAGGAGGAAGCGAAAGGCTCAATAGTGTACCGATTATGCCAGAATATTTAGATATAGTTAATTAAACTTTATTATTATATTCCGACTGATAATAATGAAGATAAAATAAGAGTTAAGTATTGTACAAGGTTAGTTATGTCCTCTTAATAAAACAGAGCTGGTAATTAGAGTTTATATTTTATATTACTCGAAGCTGTACCATGAAGTCTCCAACGTTGATTCTAGACATTTGCAGTCTATACTGAACATAAAACCTATCTAGATCATATAGACTAAAAGCATAAACATTATGCCAATTACGGCGGAGAGAGCCCACCATTAGCTCACGCAATTTTCCTGCAGTCGCTTGCAAATGACATCTCAATCTCGAAGCTAAGTGAAATCTAGTCTGGATATGATACTTTCCTTTTTCTAGACTGATGATTATAAAAATGAAAGTGTATGTGCTGTGTAGGGAAAGTATCATAAAGTCATACAAATCAGTACGCACTAAAATGACGTCCGTATTTAGAAAAATTTCGAAAATTTAGGGAAAATACATTTACAGACAAAGAAAATTCAAGCTTAGTTTCACTTATTGCTAGTTCCAGGTAATAAATCCAATAATTAATTTAACTTAGACAATTATACCTATAGGAGGTAAAAACCAACTCCAAGAAAAAATCTTAGAGCTTGATGTTTTTACTTAAGCGTTAGAAATAATCCTTGAAAATTCAATTTGTCCAGATTCAAAATTAGTCGCATGCATACATAGCCAGAGACCACATTATTCTACTTGTTACGGTCCTGACAAACCTCTCATTCGAAATTAATCGCATCGTACATTTTAATGAAAATTTCGGTTGTAATAAAGACAAATGTTTACAAATTCAAATTCGTTAGTGGCCGCAAATCGGTTGGGGAGACCAGCCCATTAATATTGAGCGGATTGCCGCAAATTAATTCACGACGCGACGCAACGATAAATGGTAAACAGAAAATATGCATCGAAAGCGCGGTGTGCGTTTTAAATTTTAATGGCTTTGGTTTTTGGCGTTTAGATAACAGAATGACTATGGGTTTCACTATTCAAGGAGACGTTATCTATCAGTATACATGCGAACCACTCACAGATTAATAACTAAAGCCATTAATAAAACCCGTCCTGTAATTCTATTAATTTCTGTAATCAACTGTCTCACTGATTTTAACTATATGTATATGTTTACAGTTGTATTATTATTTAAAGATATTGACATTTATTGACATTAATTTAACGTGACTTGTATTTAATTCTTAATTATCTTATGGATTTGTAAATCTTTGTCTCGAATATCAATAAAGTGAGATTTACTCATTTTAAAAACTAAATGTTTTGAGCAATAAAGTGTTAATCTATCTATCTTTCTATTGACTCATTATCTTATTCTATTAAATCTATAAGAGTATTATTATGTTATATAAAGCTGTTGGTACTCCAATAAATAAATAAATAAATAAGTTAATGGCGGTTCATTTGCATACTTAGCTGCATGCAGCACTTAATAAATAGAAAGCAGTAGTAGTCAGGTTTTATGGAACAAACATTCAGAAGGTGCGTCGCAGTGAGGGCTATAACAAGTTACCTAACTGGTAATTTTGCCATAAACTTTCAGGAGTTAAGAACTACTAGGACTCTTACAGCTTAAACTGAAATGGACGCGCACTATGCGAGAAGAATCAGAATAGGATAAAAAAAAAATTATATCCTATCCGATTAGTTTTACGATATTCCTTCTACTTTCATCACACAGTCCACACAACTTTTATTAGGAACAAGATTTAATATTTGGCCATTGTATAACTCCAAACCCAACTCGTCTAGGAAGCATTCTAAAACCCCCTTCAGTGGCCAAATGTTCACATTTCGCCGAAGCTATTTACATAGAAATATGGCTGCGAAATTGGACGGCCACTGCCTCCATATTTTTTCTCTATGTCCTTATCTAAAGCCTCTATCAGAAGTTATCTCGGTGCAACGACCGCAAAGGGATATCTTATTTCGTATAAACAACAAGAAATATATTGTAATAATATGACTAAAAATAGTGCGAGCATGAATGAATGCGGATAGATAGTGATGGGCGACGATACGTGGGTCTTGTTTGGTCTCGGTTCAACTGTATTTGGTCATGTTTCTTGATACTAAGAAGATAAGTAGATACATACATTATGAGTCTTGTCTATGTTAAGTTGAAGACAATGACAAACGTTAGGCACTTTTTTTAGAAATACTTAGTTGCCTTACTTATAATATCACTGGTCATCTTGGCGTTAATGTCCTGGTTGTGCACTCGCGCGCGAAGACTTGGGGCTGCCTTGACCATGATCCAGGATTTGGCAGATCAGGTAATTGAACAGGTGACCAGATTGTTTCATGGTTACACATTCAGTTGCTTGAATGTGCAGGTTTTATCACGATGTTTTCCCTCACCATAAGAGCATCGGTTAGTATTGAACTAATGTACATATCTCAGAAAAGCGTCATTTTTATAAACCTGTAGGTACATTAATGTAAATTGTCACATGCTTTTTGGCATTAATTTAAAAGTAGTCTTTTCTATAATATATTTAGATACTAATAACACCCTAATTAAGTGCGTCATCGCAAACCAGTTACAGCACTTTAGACAGTTCAGACAAGATTTCTTCTGCACAAAACCGATTCTTTTTCGTTACTAAACCTTGGCCGAAGTATATATTTTCCAAACTTTTTCCATCACTAGTTCAAAAATCGGCTCACCCTCCAGCGGTATGCGATCCTTTTGCGGGTTGGCCGTAATAATATTTCCGAGTCTGTGCACAAAGCCTCCTCTCTTTTTGAAGGCAAACTTTGGAATTCATCGCATATGGCCACAATCTGGCGTCCCGCAAGGTTGGAATGTTACAAAGGGAATCTTAAAGCGCCTATTTTTCTTCGATACCTTTGAAAAGTGACCTCGTTTCTTAAGCGTAACGGGTTTGTATAACCATTTGTTTAATAAAAGATCAGCATCAGCATCATCATCTACTAATATCCCCTACGTCTTAAAAAGAAATTCTTGCCGGAGAGAGAATTTCGAGGACTTCGGACTTTTCCATAAAAACACCTTTAAGTATTAGAAGTTGATAGAAAAGAGTAGGTGAATTAGACATAGATTATAAGGACATTTGGAAGTAGGATACGCCGAACTATCTTTTGGAGCAGACTTCGTAAAGTTTTGCAAAGAGCCGTGTACCTTAACCCGGCGTCTGTCATATTGACATAATGACCCGCCTTTAAATGCGCGTACCCACATTTTTAAATGCGCGTATTTTTTAAAGTAATAGTTTGAAGTTGCCGTGCTTTTCAGTAGCTGCAGTTAATAGCCGTCCCCTTCCGGTTCTAGTATCAGCTCAGTCGATGTGCGCCTGTAGAAGGAGTTACAAGTGGTCAAAGGTCAAACGGGGTAAATATGACCCAACCATTCATTTGATGTAACCATTTTGTGCTAATTACGTTTATGCATTTATTTATTTGATAATTGATTTACTTTCTCAAGGAGCATAATTTGACAAATGTGGGTACTGTTCGAAAGAATAAAATGCAAAAATACTGTATTTTTACTGGTTTACTCGGCTTAGAAGAGAATTCTAAACGATCACTTGGACGCCTGCGAAGATGTATTTCGTTTGCCTAGAAAGATGCGCAAGACAATAAGATAATTTATTAGAGAACCTTCAGAGGGATCACCTACTAAAATTCATAGTTCCAAAAAATGGTGCCAAATATATTCTGCCTGTCAAAATTGTAAGAAGATTGTCTGTCAAGACTACATAATTTCTTACTATGGTGGATATGCAAATGGAGATGCTGACTGTGATTAGTTTTAAATATTCAGTTAAATTTAGCATAAAGTTTCTTAAAGACCTCACATTAGGTATTTCAAAAAGTAAAAAAAATAATTTAAAAAGTTATAATTTTGTTCATTTATTAGTAAGTTTACAAATGTTAAATATTTTATTATAGATTTTATAGAGCTTTTGTAAATACATGACAAGTTCTTAATATTGTATAATTTTTTATTGATTTTCAACTAAATATAGTAATTTGAACATAACTTAAACTGATTTAATATATCATTCCCAAAAAATAATTGAAATAGTAACAATCAAACCATTTTCAAAATCTGGGTCATATTGACCCACCATACAGTCCTTGTTCTGATTTTCTACCATACAGACGCCGGGTTAAAGCGATTCGCGAATACAGACGCTTGAAAAGCCTACTGAGAAAAAAGTTACGTCTTTAGTACATAATTATCATCATCACGGCCCATAATAGTTCACTGCAGGCTGTATGTCTAACATCTTTAGTAGTCAATCGCCTAATAACCATGTAATATTATCACAGATGTGTGTGGTGACAGTGTGGTGTCCGGCATAACCGTGTGATGTCCCATATGGCCGTTTGGTGTCCGGCAGAGTAGAATAGGCGACTAATGTTTTCGAAGCAAAGATCTAGAGTCTCCGTCGGCTGGAATATGGGTAGCATCGTTTGTTGTTTTCGTGAGTAAAATAGTAGTTTATGCAACTGTCATATAATACCTAATTATATGCAGTTGCATACACTACTTTATCTACACTCATATTTTCATGTAAAAATTTCGTACCTAAAATTTTTTCAACTTTGCTGGAAGTAACTGCGAGTCAGTTCTATTGTATCTACGCGTCGAGAATATCAAGCGGCGGGAAATCCACTTCACTATTTTCACATTTATCTATTTATTTGCTTCAAACAAGAAAACACATTCACAAACACAAATTACAACAATAAGAAAAAATATTTTGTTTGACGAGAAAATAATTCCAAATGTACCTACACAATCACAACCACAGACTATGAACTGATTACAAATATAAACAGGAATTTTGAATTTGTTGAAGACATTTAGGTATTCAGCCTACATTTAGCCGTGTCCCGGCGCCCGACAATAATTTAAAAAATAAAAGTGTTGCATAATGATTAAAAAGTTATTTTTCGATACAGCTGTAATGAAAATAGTATGGGAAATGCTGTATCGAAAAGTAATTTTTTAAAATTTTATAGACTGGCGTGAAAGAAGTGTATCCTTAAACAACTGTTTTCGAATATGTAATTGGAACATTACGCTATGAGTGAAGATAAAAAATATTATTCGTGGTCCTATTATATTTACAACACTGCGATCTTCAACCTGCCTGCCAAGCTTGGAGATAATGCCAATAACCCCCCTTTTCGTGGGAAAGGTCCTAAGTCTTGCAGTGGACTGCTATAGACTGTGATGATAATGATGATTGTCACAGATAATTAAACGAAACACATTCTTTCTCCCAAAGGAGACGGCACTCAAATTTATTACTCATTAATACGTTTACCGTCCACACCAGCGCCACCATTATAACACAAGTTAGTTTTATTCTAGGACCCTCTCCTCACAAATGGGGCTATAAACGTAACTATTTAACTATCCAACGAAGTGGCCCCGTGAAACGTACTGCAAAATTAATCTTTATAGCTTAGTGGAACACCTAAAGCCGTATTGTAAGCCTGAATGTGAGCGGGAGTTATGTGGCGGTGGTGTACTGGGTTAAAATGGTTGTTCGCATTAATGCTTTTGCTATGGTACTAATTTGCAAGTGGTCCAGTAGAGCGAGGATTGTCAGCTATTCTTCAATCGCTCAGGTCGAATCTTACGAAGCATCGGAATCTACTCCAAAGAAACTTGTCAAAGTGTTTATAATTGATGCCTCTCTTGCCTTGCTAACTTGAAGTTTGATTTAATTCATAAACCCTACCTTTTATAATAAAATCTTTGATAGGCTTCACGAACAAGGCAGGTACTTCACAAATATGTAAAAAATACTGGACTGGGACTGCCGCGGTAAGGCTATTGTATAGCATTTTTATCAACTTATGCAATTATAATTATTTATTTATTTTATTTATGCAGTATTTCTTTTTCTTTGATATTAATTCAAGTTTTTTCTTTGATATTTACCCTATATATACACGTTAAGGTTCAACTAGTCGCGGGCTCAAACTCACTCGTGGACCAAAAAGCACGCTGTCTCACCTAGCATTGTGTCTAAAAGAGATAGAATCAGTTATGAGCAGTTAGCAGCTAGTCTACACGCATACGTCTAGTCGCACGCACACAAACACCGTGTCGAAGTCTGCCGAACTGAAACGACGTTAGACGATGCACGGCTTTCAACGCCGCACCGTTATGCCGGGCGGAGTGCGGAGTGTTAGGCTTTTTTCGTTACGGAATTTCTTGATTCGGTCGCCGCGCTCAAATCCTGCGGTAAAAGCTATGCAATAGCTTAAAAAAATGTGAATCTATGACCACAGAAATCAAAATAAGAATCTTGTAATGATTTGTTTGTCCGTATAGTTATAACGTTACCTAAATCGTCGTTGCAAATCACGAAAGAACACAAATACAAAATCAAAGCCAAATCTCCTTCCCTGATAACTGAAACGACATTTTCGTGAAAGGAGTGAACATCAGATTTCCCAACCTTTAATATGTCGCCACAATCCTTTCGCCACAGCCCGTCTCTAAGCTGGTCTGAGACAAGGGTTGTTTGAGCCCTTAAGCCACCCCACACATCCAACACGTATAAAGGGCCATCAGACTATATGGACCCCTAATTAGGCCCGCTTTCACTTTACCTCTGCTTAATGGAGGCATTATTTTGTGACCGCAATGTTTATACGGTGAAAAGAGTAAAGGGTTGGTTTGGTATGTGCCTTTTATGAGGTCCGCTAATTATTTTGTGTTGGCCGGGCAGTTAATTTGTTCAGGCAGACATATTAAATTTTGTACCGGTATGAAAATATATAGACCTGTATCGAATACAGGCCTGTGTTGAATATAATGTTTGATAGAAAAATATGGAGTATCTAAAATTTAACAATAGTAATATTATTAGATTAGGTTAATTAATTTAAACTGTTGTGAACTTTAGACATTTATTTGGCGTTCCGTTTCACACATATGTTGACAATAAGATGAGATTAAACGGAGCCTGTATGACTCAATAACAGTATGGTTTCCTATCATCAATCGAACTTTAAAAAAATTTAGTGTTTTCTACCGCGTACCTTTGTTGACGAGTAGCCCGATATTTCGACGTAGTTGCAGTCCATAAAATATGTGATAAATAGTAAAAAATATGCGATAGTTTAAAACATTATGTTTTTGAAACTTGTTCAATATTTTCGTAGTTCAAACCTAACACGGAACAGCTTTAAATTGTTACTATCTTAGCATCATACTTTACATGACCCCTTAAGATATGAAGAAGACTACTCTTCCAGCAGTGTACCTATAAATGGTGGTGGATCGCGCTATTTTATCCATTCCAGCTAAAAACTAACCTCCACCATCTCTCTTCTTTCAGAGCCGTGAGAGCCTATCTTCAGACGGTGAAGGTGCCCGCGGGGACTGCTCCTCCAACGGATCCTCAGGGTCCTCCTCCGAGGAGCAGCCTCCCTGCGTCATCGGGACCCTGGAGCGGCTGATCAGGACGCATCCGGTGTGGTTCCTGCCAGGGATCCAAAGGGCTGGTGCTTTCCATCTGCTGCAGGGGAAGGAGGAAGGGGTAAGTTGGAGGAAGTTATCGTCATAGGATAAAACAATAGACGACACCTGGTTTTCAATAATTTGGTTGTGCACTCATGCGCAAGGGCCTGGTGTCCACCTTGACCATGATCGAGGATTTGGCAGATCAGATATACCGTGGAGCGACTGCCGTCTGACCGCCATGCCCTGTTAACAAGGAAATCTGACCATATTGGATCATGGTTACACTTTCAGTCGCCTGAATATGCAGGTTTCCTCACGATGTCTGGTGATTATGGAGTGAGCCTTGACATGATTAGTCCTGTCAAAGAGTTTTTAGCTCCATTCCTAGCTCACTTGATAAATTATTCCTTGTCTTCAGGGGTGTTTCCTTCCCTCTGGAAGCAAGCACATGTTACTCCCCTCCATAAAAAATGAAATCCTTCTTTCGCTGAATTTCGCCCAATTTCCATCCTGCCCGTTTTATCAAAAGTTATCGAAATGTTTGTTCAGCGTAGCTTGTGTACTCATTTGTTGCGGTTCGACCTTCTAAATCGGTATCAGTCGGGCTTCCGTTCCGGGCACAGCACGGCCACTGCACTTGTAAAAATCTAGAACGATATACGACTGAACATCGAGAAGAAGAAGCTAACAGCGCTCGTTCTTCTCGATTTCAGTTGCGCTTTCAACACGGTCGATTATGATATTTTGCCGTGCTAAGAACGCTGAACATGACTGATAGTACGCTCTCTTGGTTCCGTTCATATCTCGAGGATCGGGTCCAATTTGTTAAGGTTGGCGTTTGTCGCTCGGACTGGTGCTCCATAACAGCAGGAGTACCTCAGGGGGGAATTCTTTCACCGGTTCTTTTCTCCATATTTATTAACGGAATTACATCATCTCTAACGTCGTCGTTTCACCTCTATGCAGATGACCTTCAACTATACAGATCTGCTCCTCTATCCGATTTCGATGCTGCCATTGAGATGCTGAATAGGGACCTCTTCACTATTTAGAGCTGGGCAAAAAAGTTTGGACTCAGAGTAAATGCTTCTAAGTCACAAGCGATTGTGATTGGCAGCCAGCATTTTATTTCGAAGTTTAGAAGTGTTGCTCAGCCGAAATAAATTTTCAATGGCACCGTTATAGAGTTCAGTGACTCAGTTAGAAACCTGGGGATCATATTCGACCAAACTCTGTCCTGGTCGACGCACATACGCCGCAAGGCGTTTGCGTCATTCCACTCGCTTAAGAGGTTGCAGCACTTTTTGCCTTTTGAAACGAAGTCACTTTTGGTGAATTCCCTTATCCTCCCGCTTTTGGACTATGGAGACGTCGCTGACCTGGACCCCACTGAGGAGCTTCTCTCTCGGCTGGAGCGATTGCAGAGTCTCTGCATCAGGTATGTCTTTGGGCTGCGTAAGTTCGACCATGTGTCCGAATATAGACGCAAACTTAATTGGCTGCCTATACGACGACGAAGGGAATGTACTTGGGCTACTGTTTAATACCCTTTTCAATCCCACTGCACCTATCTACTTGCGCGAGATGTTCAGTTACTGTCCACCCGCCAATCCCCGATTACGAGCTCGCAGGGAACTTCTACTCGCGATTCCGTCTCACAGCTCAGCGGGTTACGGAAAGTCGTTCCGGGTGTCTGCTGCGCGCCTGTGAAACGCACTACCGGAAGACATTCAGAATTATCGGACATCATGCTCCTTCAAGGAACATTTGAAGAAGCACTTCCGCAGTATTCAATAGAGCTTTATTTTATTTTATTTTAATTATTTTATATTAATAGTATATTAGGTATATATTATATAATATTTTAGTTGTTATGGTATAGTATATGTATATGGTACATAGTATTAAATTGTAGTTAAATTAAAATTTGCACAATACTCGATATTGCTACCACTGCTCGCTGAATAGCTCATTTCGGACTATCCAAGGTAAGGTTAGCTGGAAGAAATCCCATTTTGGGATAAGCCCGCCTTTGCAATGTATATTTATTTTTGTTTATATTTATTTTGTATTTGTTATTGTTCTTTATGTAGTTATACGCAATAAAGAGTTCACATACATACATACATACATACATGTTTTCTCTCACCATAAGAGGCAAACAAGATTTTTCCCCAATCGTGTTCTTCTTCTTTTCGTTCTTAGTGTTCAACTAATGTCATTGGCATTGTACAAAATGTATGAACAACAATTTTCTTTAGGTATATGCGGAGGGCTTCCACACTTTTTACATGAACAATAAAGAAGGAAGAAAAAATCATAGAAACCATATCTGACAATCGCCAACTCCTTTCCAGAACTTCGTGGTCCGCCAGTCGAGCCAGCCCGAGACAATGGCGATCAGCGTCCGCCTCCCAGCTGACAAGGGGCCCTACATCGAGCACTACCTGATCCAGGCTTCTGGAGGCAGGATCGGGCTGGAGACCTCACATAACCGCTTCGATAACATACCGGAGCTGATCGCGCATTACTGCCAGTGCTGGTGAGTGAAGACTTTTTCTAACCTTAGAGATAAGTAAGTGAAGTGAGTGATATCCCTAATATTGAAAACGTCTATACTTAGGCTACGGTTACTGCTTACCATCAGGCCGGCCGTAAGATTGTTTACCACCTTATTGGTATAAAACAAGTAGGTAAGCAGTGCAGAAACTAAAAACGAACAAAATATTTTAAGTACCTATTGCCACTCACGCGAGCAAGACAACTACGCCACAATGAGCCGTTAAAGCCCATGCCAAAAAAATAGATATAGGTAGTACATACAATTATACACACATTCTTACATACATACACTCGAAAAACATAAGCATTCCTTCTGAAGCAGTCGGGTAAAAAGTAAGTGAATAGTTCACCTGGGGGCCGATTCTTGCGCTATGACATTCTGAATTCGACATAATCTCTAAACACAAATCTGTATTACAAAACAGAAACTGAAAACGATTTTCGACATTAGGATTGTCTATTTTCGATGGCAATAAGTTTATAAACTACAATAGAAATACAAATTTTATAGCTACAGATAATTCTAATTCGAGATATCGCAGCGCGAGAACAGACATCTAAAAGCGGCAACTGTCGCCCATAACATGTACCCAATATCCATCATTCAAATATTTAGATTTCAAGTTATTTAGTAATAAACCATAACTACACAAATTACTTAATTACTCTTAAAAGTCTAAACTATTTTCGTACTTTCTATAATACAAAGCAGCCATTTGACCGCCAAATAGTGAAGAAGCTTGTCTGTCTCGAAACTATCTGTTCACTCTGGTCCTGACGGAGCGTTGAGCCGGTAATAATCGCTAACCAATATCTAACATTGACAGTCCATTATTGTCCTATTCATACAAATCATGTTACCTCCTTTCTTATTCCCTTCAGTGACGAGTTACCAGTGCAGCTTCAGTTACCACGACCCCTCCGTGACGCCAAGAGTCGGCAACAGCTCAGCTCCCTAGCTCTCTTAGGGCAGGAGTTCTGGGGCTACCCCATGGCGCATCCGAAGAACAACCCTCAAAACATGGTGTCTCCCTCTCAAGTGGCCAATGGTGTCGTGCCTATGGCGGTCACACCTTCCGACACAGCTTCTAGTCTTAGCAGTTTCAATGCCAGTAAGTTGATAAAGTTACATCTTAGTTAGTTATTAATAGTAAGTTCAGATTTATCGAATACTAGCTTGTGCTCACGACTTCATCCGCGTCATATTCGGTTATAATGTTCCAGACCCGTTCCCGCGGAAACCACATTGAATTTCGGTATAAATTGTGGGATATGTGCTATTTTGGGCTAAAAGCTATATTACTACCTTTCATCGAAATCCGTTCAGTAATTTTTGCGTGAAGTAGTAACAAACATCCATCCGTACAAACTTTCGCATTTATAATCATTATATCAGTAGGACTTTAATGTTTGCAAATCAAAGTCAAAGGTAAGGGGTACCTAAGGTGACAATTCCCTGCCACCATTCCATGAGACCAAGTCAACCATACCTGCTCGTGTTCCCTCGGCTGACGGACGGAGGAGATAACAAATCGGCTTTTCCCTACGCACATAGTCACTGCATAACATAACATTTCGAAACATCACTATGTAAAGTGTTCTAACAATTAAAGAAATGAACTGCATTGAGGCTAATGGCCTCTGGATTCCAGACCCTGAATTAAACGAATCCTGGTAGATGTCGTGATTGATCGTTAGGATGATGGTGATGACTGAAGACTGTATCATGTCATATTGTTATTATTTAACTAAACGTGGAGTCGCCATAATTTTTATTTGAATACTAATAGACCACCTCGACCTAAGAAAATAACCTGTTTTAGATCAAGTCAATTAGAAAGCGTACTATTAGTAAAATGAGTCTCGCTTACGAGTCGGACCCCTTAACCATTAGGTCACCGACTTTCATCCTATTAGTAAATATGTTATTGTCGTTAAACATTAACATCACACGTTCCTTCAATATTTCAGGTACGGGAACAATACCCCGCGAGCATATCCTTAGTCCGGAGAAGAATCAGAATGTCGTGCTAAAGATGTCTCCAATAGAAACATCGGGTTCCCCACCGAAACAGAACCTCAGCACGTTCAAAGGCAGGACCGCCCCTTCGCCGCCAGCAAAGCCCAGTTCCAACTTCATAAGAGCACCAAGACCTACCCCACCAAATACTCTGAACCTTATGTCCAGCACGGTAAGACGCATTTTTTGCTAAAAAGCTTTTGATGGTGGTTTTCGAATCGATGTCTAATAAACGCATCACCTATTTTCAGGCTCATATAACACAACCCCACTCGTTCCCCACCAGCAACCATTCTCCCACCCAATTGAACAGTTTTAAAACCACGCCGCCCCCACCGCCACCGCGTTGGACCAAACCACCTCTCTCCAAAGCCTTATGTCCCACGTCGGAGGCTTTCAGTCCTATTAACAAGGCTTCGCAGAATGGAAACATAACTGTCACAACGACAGTCACGTTCAATGTCAATAACACGCAGTTCCACAACCAAATAAACGACATCCAATCCGAACGGCTGCAACTAACGCTTGCGTCTAACGCCATCAGAAATAACAGCGCTGACTCTGTGTTTCACATCTCTGATGCAGAGAAACAATTTGCTCCCGTCGCTAACGAAGACACGCAGGTGAGAATCACTATGCAGTTGCATGAGTATGTTATTTTATTTTGTGATTGTTGACCGCATGACATGCCTCGTGTGACATCGTACGAAATGAAACAGCTTGCTATAATATTTCCGATATCACTGGTCGCAATATATTAACTAAGCCATTTATTCCTTTCCTGTATAGAGTATGATGCATCGTATGTCGCCAGAGGGGGAGTGTGTCAATGGAATGACAGCTAGTTTGCACGGCAGCTTCAAAAGACAGACAGAGTTTAACAACGATCTGGGATCCCCGGTGCCGTCTCAAAACACTTCGGAGTCAGTCGACCCTATAAACAATAGTTTAAGTAAAAATAACACGTTTTCTCCCAATCAATTGGTATCACCAAACGGTACTAACTCCGTGACTAGTGGTATTTTCTCGCCAACTAGTCAAATAAATTCGCCTGTCTCCAACGATACCATTTCTTCCAAGAGCGGAGTCTTCTCACCTCTCAGTCAGACAAACAAGAGCGAATTGTTTTCACCCTTATCAAGGAGTTCACCAGTATCAGGCAAAAGTGTCTTCTCACCTACGTCTAACCAGTCCCTTGTATCCCCAATGCTGGGTAAAGACCGAGACAAAGTGCTGTCTCCCAGTACGAATACTACGAGCACAACACCGTCTGGTCGACCGAGGCGGAGTAGACACTCCCAAAGAAAGCAGTCCAGACATTACCAGGTAGGAGTTATGCCTAAATGTTAAAGTTTTAAGATCATGACTAACCGCATGTCATATGGACTTTGAATGTTGTTCCAATCTTGGGAAATAAATTATTTATGTTCAATTACGTATTTTAATGGCTCCGATTAATGTAAAAAGTTAATTTTTAGGAATCAGATATTCTCGAATCTCCAGGCGTGTACTGCAGAAGCTCACTTATAGACAAAGTGTCAGATTATGAAGATATCTGGGGACCAGAAGGCAATAATATATCTTCCTTTAAACCAACAAAATCTGAAAAAGAAAACAATGGTTTTATGAAGAGTAAGAGGCCTGATCTTTTACCTGATACACTACGTAAGTATCATAATATGATAATGAAATTAAATGTTTTTAAACTTTGAAATAGCAAGACTATATGTATAATATTTTCGATATTTCAGCCAAATTAAGCGCAGCTAAAAGTACCCAGTCGATACTAGAAAAAGAAAACATTCATTTCCTAAATTCAACTGAGAGTCTGAATGATAAGAAAACTCTGTCAAACGGATCTCTAAAGAAAAGCTTCACTGGATCTAACGAAATTATCGCTACAACGAATAGCAGAGGAGAGATAATACCAAAGAGACCTGACAATTTAAATATTGCTATGAATATGAATAAGAAACTGACTGAAGAAATCGAGGCTGCCTTTAAAAATCGTGAAAACTGTAGTGCTGAAAGTATGGAGACCGTAAAACTGGAAGATGATTGCTTGAAACTGCCAATTGAAGATGACTCTGAAAAAGACAACGCTGGCAGTCCCTTTTATGCTGATCCCGTGGACACTTTGAAAGAAGTAAGTTGAAGGGTACATTACATAAAGATTATTTGTAACATAATATACAAACCCTCTATTTTATCCAATAATGCTTAGAAATATAAAGCTTTTCAATAATTCATTATTATATTTCTAGGCTGGTTTACCAGTAGTCCAAAGACGAAAGCTTAGCAAGGTGGGCATGTGCCTGGCGCAAAGGTACTCCGAGCCACCGAATCAAAACCACCCGTACTACCCCCTGAGAGATATGCACAGCATTGAGGAGCTGTCACGTAAGTAATATTTGGTGTGTTTTGATTAATAATGTTCGTTGACTACTAGGCTGGAGTTCAATTTTTATCCACATTAAATATGTTTTTACCAAAGCTTTATTCTTCAAAGAAAAATAATATTTTTAGCGGCAAATAACTTAAATAATTTAGCTGCAAAGCTAATCAGTATTAATATTAGATTTGATATGTCTAATACATATTTTGTCTTTTTTATCACCAGCTCTAATTAAGTATTCTCTCTAATACTTTTTACACTTTTAACCCACAGCGTCATCACCAAACACGTCGACGTCGGTGGACAACCTGATCTCCCTTCGTGCCAAGCCGAAGATCAAGCCGGTCCAGCCGCCCAGGGTCACCAAGGCCACAGGCAAGGACGACCCCACTTGGACCGTGGACTCCAGTTGGGAGTTCATAAGTCAGTGTAACGTCATCCATGTTGCCACTAGCTGTTTCGCAAGTTTAGTTTGCAATTCGTGAAGGATTTCAAACGTTGTAGAATTATAGTGTGCACCGCTTCTGCTACCATCACGACATTTAGAGCTGTTCTTTAAATTTTGAATTATTTTTTTATTTGCTGGCATATGTAGAAAATACATACACTCTTTTTATTTTTATTCACGCTTTTTAGTAGTTTTTCATTTGTAGTTTTCAAAAGAATAAGTACTAATCCAAGACTACACAAAGTACCTCTATATCTACTCGATAAAATTAAGTTATTTTATATTTTTAAGAGAACAAAATTTAACGAATGACTCTCAACAATCACCATACCAAAATCCCAAATAGCACCCTTATTGGCTAACTCCAGAGCATAACGCCATCGTGGCTAGCTAATTACCAATAAGATACTGTGATATTGATATCTTCTGCTCAGGTGCCTTTCGTCATACCTGACCCTGTCTCTATCGATGGCGAGTGCGTTTCGAGATAGCCAATAAGCTGGTAAACCTTAATCAAGCCTAACCCAAACATATCCCTTACAGATAAGAACGATGAAGACTCAAACACAGAAAGCGGTACCTTCCCCTCGCTGGCTGAGCAGGAGAGCCGTCTGAGCGCCGTGGACGATGGCACAGAACATCTGTCGGTACACCAAGTTGTTGCACAAAGGTACGTTGCAAATATAAAGCTAGTATGCGGTACAGTATCGTTATTGTTGCATGGCTGGTATGTGGCCTTGCATTACTACAGAATTTTTGCTAGTTAATGGCGATCACTCCAAAACAAAGAAAGAGTGACAATATTTGCGTGAATGAGGATTTTGTTAAGGCTCGTTTCGATGTAGATCAGAAAATTATTACTACGCGAAACGTGCGATCGACATCGAGCGTGGATATTGTGGAAAATCCAACTTTGGAGGTGGTTCAAGTCTTTCACAAGGCATTTGCCTTTTTTGCTGTCAGAGCAACGTATTTTAGAGGCTGGCAACGCATTATTGGCAATATTCCTAGTGTTGTTAATGTGTAAGATAGGCAGCGGTGACAACTTTTCATCATGTGACCTCAGTATGACATAAACAAAGGTATATTACTAAAAAAGTAGCAAGAATAAATGGAGATTTAGAAAAGAGTTGTAGATATTTGCGAGGCTAGGGAGTTGTGTCAGGACAGAACAAAGTGGCCTGTTGGACAGTATCATCATCATCATATCCGCCGAGACACGCCCATAGGCTGCTGGGCATAGGCCTCCCCCAGAGATCGCCACAAAGGCCGGTCCTATGCCTTCCGCATCCAGCTGGTACCTGCGATCTTTACCAGGTCGTCGGTCCACCTTGTGGGAGGCTTACCCACGCCCACTTATGTATGTATGTTACTAATGATACTGACGTCCACATCAGGTACCCTGAGCTCCGCCTGCCGGCCGCGCCCGCGGCGCTGGCTGAGGAGGCCCGCTCCCCGCCACGAGCATCTTGCTATGACAACGTGCACGATTTGCGTCCGCTCTCTGAACAGGTAAGATTTCTTGTAAGATAGGCACCAGACAATGCACGCCATGACAATGATGCTATTTTTGCGGTGAAGGGATAATGTAGCCGCAAATGTTGGCAAGCGATAATGGAGAAGTAGGAATTGGGTAATTACCCACCTGCCCAGGTGTTGTGACCAGAGGCCCAGGGGTCCGCCAGTTGATTGTCGGAAGTTGTATATATGCCGCGGAAGTTTGCACACTTCATCGGATCTTCATCACGATTTGTACCCTCACCTTATGAGCATCGGTTACGCAACGGCATTCAACTAATGTACATAACTCAGAAAAGAGTAATTGGTACATAACCGCAGTGCGATACGAACCCGGTACCTCTCGCTTACGAGTCGGATCCACTCGGCCACCGACGCTCCTATTTATTCGGTTGTAGTGAACCAGTAGTAATCTTTGATACGCCTTCGAAGGACGAAGAACGACATTGAATTGATTGTATAGTATTTTTCACAGTGCATCAAGTATAGAAGACTGTTCTACTATGAACCAGTATAAAAGGAGCTAACATTGCTATGCGCGTCGATAGAGATGCTAGCTAATTTTATGATAGTTTTCCGGGAAATTAACTAACATTGTAACGTAACCTTATCGTTCTAGTTCTAGTTAGTTTGTTAGTACTACCATTACTTCCGACACGTCCCACGCTTGTGCCACTTAGCTGTCAGATAGCACAGTTTTGTGGACATAGTCAGGAACAAATATTTAAGCATTGTCTGTAATACCACGTGATTGTTCTATCAACGGGTCCACGTGATACAGGCGTGATTAATAATTAATTGCGCACTAAATAGAAATGAGGTCGCGTATCCTTTTGTTTTATTCTCATAGCAATGAGCATCTTCAACCCAGAGTACCAGTATATCTGCTTCTGTTTAATTAAATCCCATAAACGATTAAGGTGATTATGTCGTAAATATAAAATATTTCAATATATGTTCATGTCAAAATGATAACAACAATAAATGTCAAAATAGTGGGCTAGTCAAATAATCCACCCCGAGTCGCCCCCGGCGCAAAGATCACACCCATCACACTGGTTTTCACCTCACAATTTTGGTTAGTAACTAGTGACCTGCCCCGGGTTCGCACAGGTAGTAACCTTAACAAATTATACACCTAAACCTTCCCATGAATCACTTTGTCTATTGGGGAAATCCGGGCAGTAGTTTTTGAGCTTATCGCGAACAGACATACACGGCGTGGGACTCTGTTTTTTAATATGTAGTCTCCACCAGGCGAGCGACGACGGCACGGTGTTCTCCGAGCCATGGGACTCCTCGCAGTGGGACGGCCTCCTGCCGCCCTCCGGCTTTCTGCAAATCGACGACATGGTGAGTTTTTTATTTATTCCCTAGAGAGCCACACGGTGCGATGGTCCACTTGCTGGCAAGCAGCGATCATTGTCAGCTAGGGGGAGCGGATGCGGTGCCTTTGAGGTACCTTTAGATATGCCTTTTGAAGAACCCCAAGCTATAGTTCAAAGGAAAGACTTCGGGTGGGAGATCATTACATATTTTGCACGTGCGCGGTTAAAAGTTTCGCGATACCTGAACGGTAGTTGGATGCCAGGATACCCAGATTATGTGGATGAAATGTATTACACCCTCTCGTATGTATTATCGTAGCGCTCTCCTTGTCGCACTTAATTGTTTTGTCCTTTTCTATTAAAAATATATTTCACGTGTTATTCTGATGATTGAAACAGTCAGACAGTCTTGTCAGAGTGGTCGTGGTTGCATAGACGAGATACACAAAGAGATGTTCATTGGGTCTCTGACTTTACCGGGGATTGTTTTCTCAGCGATTTGCTTCCACTTCTGCCGGTTAGAGACGTTGGGGAGCCTACTGTAGTCCCTTTTTATATCAACCGGTAGACAAACAAGTGCTAACACGTTACTTCCAAACTATTCCAGGAGGAGCCCTGCGAGTGGGAGTCCCCGATGCCGAGGCGCGGGCCGGCCGCCGCCGCGCGCGGGAAGAGCTTCCGGGACCGCCTGGATCCTTTGCTAGGTGGGTGCAACCTGGACAATTACAGAAGTCTTAGCTAGTAATACGTTCAATGTGAAAGGAGGAGTATTTTCTCCAAAAAGTATAATGGCACCTGAGGGCAAGTGGATACTGTCGTCTGTCTCATATAATATCTCTAAGATCTTTATCTGTAGAGTTCAAGAAAGTGGCGTTAATGTCCCGGTTGTGCTCTCGCGCACGAGGGCCCGGGGTCCGCCTTGACCATGATCCATGATTTGTGCGATCAGGTAATTAAAGTGAAGCGACTTCCATCTGACCTCCGCGACCCTGTTGACAGGAGAACCTGACCAAATTAGATAGGTTAATCACGATGTTTTTTCTCGCCGTAAGAGCATCAGTTGGTGTTAAGCGCACCGAAACTCAATAACGCAGCATCATTGCTTGACAGCCAAAACAGATAAAAGGCCGTGATACTGATCCAGACGATTATTTATGCCATCAATACCTTCTCATTTATTTCATCATTTTCAAACACAAACAAATAATATTGTAACACTTGTAACTAGCAAGAGCTGTTGATACAATTACGGAATCGATGAAAATAGAAAACTGACATAATAATTAGCTGAGGGCCAACGGCTAATCTCGTAATGTTATCGTACACATGTGGTCCCTATATCTCGCTAACAAACAACGCAGTCTGTTGTACAATCTCAAAATAACCTTGTATTTCCACTGACCAAGCATATGAAACATCAAACAAAATCAAACTGTTTGTATTAAGATGGTCATGACTTCATTTAGATTTAGTATGAGTTGTGGCGTTTCAATGCTGAAGGCTATGTTCTAATTATTCTGAACCGAATCTAGATTAGTTATATATAATTGGCCTAGATCACCGCGACATCGCAGCTGACCACGGATCACATCCAAACGCGATGATTCACCGCCACTATCAAATCAATTAAACATTTAATAACTGGTGTATGTTTAAAGGCACCGCGGCGCACATCTGCTATCTATTACATTAACTGTGTAAATAAGTTATGTTAATGTTTAGAGGGCAAAGGGCTACGCGTGCCAGGAACGTATACAACTCGTACTATCAAACGTGTGGATTCGAGTCAGTACTGTCTCGTCGCTCGCCCGAAGCGGGTTGTTCCTGCGGTTACTGTGTGAATGAGTGGTGGCTTCAAATCCTTCGTCCTCGCGGGAAGGAACCGCAGGGTAATCAGCCATGAAGTGGTTCAGAAAGTTGTTCCAAGGAAAGTGCGAGAGGCCGATTGAGGACAAGCCGGTCGCTGGTCCCAGCAAGTCAGCGTTGAACAAGCTCGACTCTTTGAGTCAATTCACGTTCTCGGATCTGGGTTTGGAAATTTGTAATGAAGATCTGGAAGTTGGTGACGATGATGTGTTCGAGACTGTCTCCGTAGCCTCCGAAGCCTTGCCGTGCAAGACGAGGGAGGATATATACGCGTTCACGACTATAAAGAACTTCCGAGGCGATACTTTGGTGGAGTTCGCTTTCGACAGTGATTGGGTGTTCGTTACTAAGGAGAAGCTGCTGGATCCGAGATTCCAGCGCAATCTTGCGAATTCCGATGCTCTAACTACGTTGTGCAGTGTTTTGTCAAGGAGAAATGTGAACAAAGTCAAGTCCAAAGTGGAGGCCAGGACTCCGTGGTGTCATTGCGACGAGTTGAGCTCCACCACGGTACGGCAATGCCCGGTCATGAAGAAACATGTCAACCCTTGGAAGCGACTGACGAAGGCATTGGGGAAGGTGTGGCGAAACATGTGTGACGCCCTCAGGAAATGCTGCTTCTGCGCGGATCCTTGGGAAAACGACACTTGCGAATGTCTGAGTGGAATCAATATTGAGGATCCACTTTCCAACTATACTCTGCGTTATTTGTGTACGTTATTCTCTATCTACTACATAGTTTATTCTTTAGATATGTCGATAGAATGTTGTCGGCATTTCGTAGCTAATTAATTAATATTAATTGGTCACAAAATTAAGATCGCATTAAGCTAATGGCTTGTACCTTCTTCCGTACAACAAATCGTAAATATAGTACCTATTAAATTGAAATTCCATAATTAGCAATTTGGTCTATCATCAAGGCCTAATCGCATGACATCATCGCATTTTTACTTATTTCATTTCCATTTTTATATGCTCCATATTAGCTTATAATATGTAATCCAACCCTCTAAAAACCTCTTATGAAAAGGACCAGCTAGTTACTATATTGTAGTTATCATCATTACCTTAGCAGTTAATCCCAGATTCTGTCAGGTTAGGTTAGGTTAGTCATTTCCCACTCTATGTTCTCAACTTTGTTCGGTCGACGACATCCTCGCATCGTAAAACTTTGGCTCTCGAATCTGACTCGACGATGTCAATTTCTCGCTTCTTAGACCACATTTACCACGAATCCCTGGGGCTTACGCAACACGTGTCCAATCCAGCGCAGGCGAGCCTCTTCTATCTTATCTGCCACGGATGTAAATCTTAAATACTCGATCATGACGCATAACTCTGCACATCTACCGCAGTATTTTAATTCGTTGGCGGATGTACTTCGCGGCTTCGCCATAGAACATCTCAGGATTAATGATGCATTGGATATATTCCCCTTGAATTTGACAGGAATTTAAGGGTTGCATTTTCGCAGCCATAGAGCATCTCAGCCTCTCAGGGTTAACGACGCTATTTGGATGTATACCCGATGAGCTTGACAGGAACTTTAGGGTCCCATTTTCGCAACCATAGAGCAACTTAGGATTAATGATGCATTGAATATATGCCCCTTGAGCTTGACAGGAGTTTACACTGGACGTCGCCCGACTAATAGGATATCTCAAAACCGCCCGTCGCACGACCGTTGCCAATTAGGATAGCGCCTAAGGGTCACAATTTTGCAGTCATAGAGTGATATTATTGGATATGTGTCCCTTTAGCTTGACAGGGATGTTAGGGTCGCATTTATTATGGCCTCCGACTAGGTGGACCAACGATCTGGTAAAGATCGCAGGTACCACCTAGATGCGGAAGGCACAAGACCGGCCTTTGTGAAGATCTCTGGGGGAGGCCTATGCCCAGCCGTAGGCATCTTCCGGCTGATATGATTATGATGATTATTGGATGTTTGGTGTCAATCTAGAGTAGAATGTAGCACTAAAACCCTCTGAAGAATCTCGATAGATTAGCAACTAGACAGAGTACTTACTGACAGCGACTGCCATCTAATCTCCGTTACCCATATTTTATTGAACTTTGCTTTAAATAAGTTGTGAAAGGTCTTCTTGCTGATATGATGATGATGATGACGATGATAGATCGACCACACACTTGATATATCGCCCACGAGGGGTGGGAGGGTGGAGATCTCTAGGGGAGGTCTAAGCCCAGCAGTGGGCGTCTTTAGGCTGATATGATGATGATGATGATGATGATGATTTTTTACTTATCAATTCTATCTCGTCCTTACAGCGGCCGGCCGCGTCCGTGCGCTCCGCGGCGGGCGGCTGGCGCGCGGCGCCGGCGCGGCGCTGCGGGCGTACGCGCTGCATCTGGCACAAGACAAGAGCACCACCTTCGCGCAGAACATAGACAACTTCATCTCTTGCACTCTGGATTCGAAGGACACTTGTCCGCAGGTAAAGTTCCAGGAACCGAGCCCACAACTGCCCGGCCTTAGTAGTTCAGTTGGTTAACGGCCAATCTACCAGGCAGAAATTGAAATGATGATTTTTAATTTCTGTTACGGGTCTGGGTGTAGTATGTATTAAATAAGTATATAAGTAGTTTTTCAGTTATCTAGCACCCTTGACACAAGCTTTGCGTTCTGTGGGGCTAGATAGCGTTGTGTAAATTTGTTATTTATATAACTTTTTCAAAAGCGTGCAACGCATTCGCGACCCTCCTGGAATAGTATTTTTGAAACGTGCGAATTGGCTATCTCTTTCTCACTTGTGGTAGGTTGCGAAGAGTGTGAAAAAGATTGGTAGCTAATTCACATACGAATCCAATTAGAACCTTTCAAAAATACGTCCTCTGGTGTAGCGGGTGATAAATTTCGCGAAATTACTCCCGATGTAGTCTTAAATTATAGTCTCGAAACATGTAATGTATACCAACTAACTCTTTCTATACTGCTTGGTATTTTTGGCCACAAAATTTAGTAATGACAATACAACATAAGATTAATCAAACACATTCACCGTATTGTCAACAGGTGATGATGCGCAACATGCGTCAGTTCATGTCCGGGATGAAGAACTACCTCGTGAAGCACGGAGAGAGGGAGTTTGAGAAAGAAGTGGAGAAAGAGAGACTCAAGGTAAATAGTGCTTTAAGAATAAAAATAATAAGAATAAGGACATTTATTGCCACAGGACACCACTACACGGCAAAAAGTAATAATACAAAAAAAATAAGTGGTCCGCTTATCGTCAGATTTGTACAACTTCAGAGAGTTTTGAATAGACGATTGAGGGTGGTACCATATGTTTGGGTCCAACTATAGTGGTATAGAAATTGCCGCTCTTTCATTTTGTTCCGGCTGGGACGTTTGGTGTCTGGCAGGGTCGAATGTAGCACTAAATCCTACCACAAACGAGGGCACTAATTCCCTGAAGCATCTGGATAGATTAATAACTTAACAGCGTACCTACAATCAGCGACGGCCATCTGATCTCCAAGACCTTTAGTTTATTTCACTTTCCTTTCAATTCCTTTTGAAAGATCTATTCTATCACTTACAGGGCTACTTCAGACTAGGTTTGGAGGCCGTTTACTCACAACATGTTGAGAATTTTAGCCCAGAATAATAATAATTTAGGCTATAATGTATGCCGAAATCCAATGTGGTTCACGCGGAAACGGGCCCCGTACGTAATAAATTGAGAATCAGTCATATGGTAGAATTTTATAGGTTGTTTATAAAATCTGAACACATTTTCGTAGCAACGAAACCATGTGAGAATTGTTAAATCCATTTTGAAATGCCTAACTTATATGGGTTTGAAGTAATTGTTAAGCGCAATATAATATGTGCTTGGAATATGTAATAAGGTTGACCCGGGTGCCCAATGACGTCATCAGACATACCAAAATAACAGTGTTCTAGCGCATACATCTTCTCTGGTTTACGAGATATCTTAGTTTAGCTGATACAAAAGTCACTAAACAATCAATCTTCACTAATCCTCATTAGCGGGCAAAGCTAGTTCATCTACCACAACGAAACGTTACGTATACATAAAGATACCAATCCATAAACCCCCCCACCCAGCTCCGCTCGACCGAGTTCCTGAACCTGGACGCGATACTGGAGGGCGTGATGCACCGCGTGGTGGTGCGGCCGCTGCGCGCGCGGCTGTACGCGCTGCTGGCCGCGCGGCACCGCCAGGACCTGCAGGCCTTGCAGCGGGCTATCGAGAAGGCTCAGCATGCTACGCCGCTGCAGTTGGGGGTTAAGGTAAGCTCAGACCTATACATAGTTTAGACATAGTCGCTTTCCGCCGTCTGTTCCTGTGTATCTATGTATGTCTCTATGTACCTTTGTATGTATCTATGTAGATCTTTTAAACTATGCCACGGATTTTAATGCGGTTTTCAACCATAGATAGAGTGACAATTTGGCGACCTGAGTGGTTCAGTTGGTTAACATCCCGGTCTGGCACGCAGAGGTACCGGATTCGGTTCCCAGCCGGGCAGAAATTGAAAAGATGAATTTTAATTTCTGTTACGGGTCTGGATGTTGTATGTGTAATAAGTTTGTATTTTAAAAGTTTATCAGTTTTCTGGCACCCATAACACAAGCTTTGTTTACTTTGAGGCTAGAATGAATTGAAGGGCCGGGTGAATTGACCAAGCATATTTGTTTATTTAAGTTTAAATAAAATAAATATAAAGCTATAATATAAAGCTGTTGGTTTTCCATATTAATAAAAAATATATATATATATATAAGATAGAATCCTGCGAACAACATACTGACGCACGCAAAACTACGCCATGCTCTGTGTACATACACGGGTGACACGCACACATTGACAACCGAACTATGCCATAGCACACATCTTTACGAAACCGCCCGCGTCATGTCACTGTTGACAGCGCGCATTTCTTATTTGATCTGAGACAACATGATTTTATTTATCACGGTCAGACAAAAAGCGGCCGCCGTCCAGGACATACCTTGGGATACTTTAAGGTACCTGTAGACATGCCTCAACACGACTCAACAGAAATCACTCTTACTCTCACTTAGGAGGCTCAGTATAGGACCCCGCTCCAAATGGGAGTCAAGATGAGGACTCGACTTACAGCGACAACTCAATACGCAGCAATCTTCTAGTCCATATCGCGCATTGTGAGATGCTGTTTTTCGATAAAGTAGTTTCATCACAAAAAAAAGCGAAAGACAAAAGAAAAGATTAGAAATATTCTCAATGTCCGGGAGCTAGATGGGTGACTATTTCATACTTTGAGGCTAGTTGAACTTCAGCACCGCCACGAGCTCGACACTTGTTTGGTGTGCTTCCTAATACTGTTGGGGAAGCGAGGTTGACCAAGGTCTTCTAGGACCCGGAGACTGGATGAACAGTTTAGGGCCTGTGACGCAATTTATTTATTTTATTTTCTCCCTGGTAAAAAATTCCAAATTAAATTTTATTATTTTTACAGGAGTCAACGAAAGTGCCCTCATCATCGGTGCTCGCCGTGATCTCAAAGCATTTCCTGAAGATGCAAGAAGCGGATTCGCCGTTGGACAAACTAGAGAACCTCCTCGCCGCCATTTCTGTTATGTTCAATGCTGTAAGTTTGTAAACAAATTAGATTTGTAATGGATGCTTCTATTATTATTCAATACTCCACAACCTCCAATTTTTTTTTGCTTAAAATACGTTACCTGTATATTTTAGAGACTCTAAATTCGGAAAAACGTTGCCGGTGTTTATTAAGGTTACTACTGCTTCGATCATCGAATAAGGACAATCCGTAAAATCCATAATCGTCATAATTGCTGTAACTGTCTACTGGCAACATTTCATTATCATATTCAATCAAACGAATGGTCATTGTCCCGCATTTAAAGTCGTTATTATTAAATAATTTATTCGTGTGAACAATTTCGACTGTCTTAATGACTAGACTCTACCATCATATATATGTCTTCACTCCTCACCTCACAGATTCGTGGCGAAAAAACCCTAGGCGCCGACGACCTGCTCCCAGTGCTAGCTTGGACATTAGCTCGCAGCCGGCTGGTCTGTGCAGAGCTGGAAGCTGAGCTGATGGCTGGACTGCTCCCTCCTGCCCTGTTGGCTGGCGAGGGCGGGTATTACCTCACTGCGTTGTTCTCTGCCGTAGCTGTGCTGAAGAGACTTGCGCCGGAAGGACCTGATAACGTTATGCCTGTGAGTTTTTGGATTGAGTTTTTATTTTAGGGTAATCTAAAAAAGTACTGACTTTTTTTCACTAATGTAAAGCTACGTTATTCCCAAGTGTCATGGGCTACTTTTCGTCCTTATTTTGTTAGTAAATCTTAATAGTAAGGCTTAAATTCAAAACACAAACATTTTATTCAATGTAGGTACATTAAAGATACAGTTATTGGACAGTTACTTCACACATGCTAGTCCTCTACACTTCCAAAGTTACGGTTCCTGCAAGCACTGGTGACCTTACTCACCAGCAGGTACACAATACTATTCAAAATAAAGGAAGGTGGAACCACTTCCCCATTCGGGCGGTTCAAGTTCTTACTTGAAATCACAGACACTCCAAACTTCTCTTGCAATGGAAGAGAGAGACATGTTGTGTGAGGGAGAAGAAGAATATCTCTTTGTCCAATCCCTCGACACTGTTTGTCGCCTAGCGGTGAAATTTATTACTACCTAGAGATTAACGAAACATTCGTCTTCCCAGTGGCGCCGAGGCTCAGTGGAGAACAGTCGTGACGGCTGCCCAGTGGCCGTGGTTCGGGTAGCCTTGCCTGACGAGTGTCGGGGCTCCATACGGCGCGTGGCGCTCCCCTGCCGGCCCGGGGCGAGGGCCCGAGACCTCTGTCGGGCGTTGGCGCACGCAGCTGCCATCACCAACCCGCAGGATTATGCGCTGTTTGCGCTGCACGATGGGCAAGGTAGGTTTGAAAAAGAATTTGTTCTACACGTGTACGGATTGAGTAATGGGTAGTATTTTATTTAGTGGCGAGAGTCGGTGAGAGCTTTTTTATTTGACAACAACCAAACAAGCTTTATTATATGAGTCTTTTTTTATGTCAAAGTATAGGTATGTAGGTTAGATCACCTATATTTACTTAAAATCTTTGCCGTGTAGTAAATATGTCAATAGTACAAATGAAATTGAGGACAGCCAGCACGTTTGATATGAACTAGTATCAAACGTTGAACTTGACTCTTCCTTTATCAATATGTCCCGAAATGATAATTCATAATGCGCAGCAAGTCTTGCGTTTATCAATATTCCTTCCTGTTACATTGTTAAAAGTCTTCATGACCTTTACGACACAAATGATGAAATTTCCTCTAATGTTATAATTGTCCCGTACGATGAACATACTTTGACTGGTTTAAATAATTAAAAAAATGCATAAAATGCCTTAGGTTTTTTGTCATAAAATCCATCCTCACAAAATTTCATATTTGAATTAGTAGTAGGATAGCACAAAATGTCAGTGTAATCCATTCACCCAAATACACACATAAAAGCAAATAATAATATTTACCCTATTACTATTATTATTACTGTTTACCCAATCTATAGGACTGGTTAGTCAATCTGTAGGCAAATTGGAACACTCTTCACTATAGATTGTTTTCTTTCTTCCACTTCAATTAAGTTCAAACAAATAAATAAACACAGACATTGAGACAATATTGGTCTAATCTGGTATCCTGGTCACGGCCGTATATTATGACTGTGATCTAATTGTGTCAGGCGAACATAAACTATATTATCAGTTGATTATGTATCGTCTGTATAGCGTCAAAACTTTGTATAGCGTGACTCCGAGAGTCATATTGTGCCGACCCCACCTAAGGGCAGAGGGACGGATGATGATGATAATCCATTATAACAAGACTTTTTTTTCAGAAACGATGCTGAACGAAAACGATTGTCCCCAAGACGTGATGTCAGAGAAAAGTGGCCAGAACTTTATATTGGCATATAAGAGGATAGATGCGAAGATTGCGTGGCCACAACAGGCTCTGCTCTCGTATCCATAAGACTTCGGGTTCTATCGTATTGGCTCCAGTGCTACTAAAAACTCAACCGTATTGATGGCTGATAAAGTATATTTTTAATTACAAAATGTCACTATTTTACTCAAATAGTTTAATTTCTTACCTTAATGCCTGATATTTTCTAGGAAGTTTTTAGTATCAAACGTTAGTTGCTTGACCAAACCAATGGAACTACTCATCAAAGGTCCAATAATATTTTTGTTGCAATTTTTCAAATGTCAGCCATCAATAACATGCGAAAATCATAATTATTTTCACTTCCGTTCTATGTGCTGTAATCAATTCGACTCAGAATTCTATTTTAACACTGAGATATTCCATAAGAACGTTTTTTAAAATGTAAAAGTCAATGTGTGTATGAAATAAAATAAAAGTAATCTCATTAAAGAACTGGCTTAACGCCTTAACGAAATGTAGGTTGTAATGCATGCTCAATAATAAGTGAAATAAATCGGAAAATAGTGAAAATAATAAGTAATATTGGACTTTGAAACCCTATATTTTTATCGACTGTTCTACAAACAAAATCGAGTGATATTTTCTACGATATTGCCCTAACGATTTGGAATATGCTATTGTTATTTGGCTTTGCTGACATCAGTATGATGTATTTTCAAAATTCGCTTCCTGTTTTCTTAAACTAACGCGTATTAATGTAGATTTTATACCCAATTTAGTAATACGGTCTTTATAATATTAATCTGACTGAACCTTTGTACATTACTTGGTGCGTGATTTTACTGAGTGCGTTTGAGTTGTATAGATAATTGTTGTTTTAATGAATTTTACGTTTCGTTTTCTTTTTATTTGTAATTTAACCGACTTTCTTCAAAAGACAGGAGGTTACTCTTCAGATGGTGCCTACTCAATGTACAGAATTTTCTAGTTGAATGTAGGCGCCCTGAAGCCCAACCAAATTAAATGAAATTGTTTTTCACCAAAATTCTAGTTCGAAATATATTATTTTAATTTCTTTTTTTTTAGAAAGCGGTATTTTTAACTGTTTAAACTAACTTGTTTATGAACTGTGATGTTATTTGTATTA
Source organism: Blastobasis adustella (assembly GCA_907269095.1). NCBI lineage: Eukaryota > Metazoa > Arthropoda > Insecta > Lepidoptera > Blastobasidae > Blastobasis > Blastobasis adustella. Next base: position 19,637,844 of record OU026121.1, on the reverse strand, counting down.
GTAACGTAAGGATTTGTATTGATTTTGTATATTAGTAGAGGTGTCCTTAATATAATTTATTTATATCGATAACGTAAGTGAATGTATTTGTTTGTACCAACGACGTATGATGAACAAAGTACAAAACAAGAGCAAAATGTTTGTGAACATAACAATATTGTTATGTGAAGGGAAAACTGTCGCAAAAACGTTTGTTTGTTCATCATACAATTCATATTTTGCATATTCAGATTCCGAGTAAGTACTTTTAGAAATTGCTTAGATTCCTACTTTACCGTACTTGTGGAATAATTTAATCAATACTTTTTTCAATGTTAATGTACTCTACCTTGCAAATGAAATAGATAAGTACCTAACCAAACAATAAACTTATGTTAGTATTATAATGAAGTTGAGATTTTAAAGATAAGTTGATTGTTTTTAAATTTTCCACCTATAGTTTCATTTTAGAAGTCCAGTCAATCGTGTACAGTATTTAATTTTGAAACTTTGAATTTTAAAATTTTATTTCAACATTCTAATTAATTTTTTTAAAGAAGTGTGTAATCAAAACAGTAAACTGACAAATATAATCATTGAAGTACTTACTTATCTAAGTATGTACCTAAAAATAAGTATTACTTTTAAAATAACGAACATAATCATGATTAATCGCATACTTAACGATACGTGACGAATCTGAATAGGTTTACATGAACCACCATTTGTATTTATTGAAGTCTCGTATTTTTAACATTTAGTCGTATGAAGCGTACCTACATTGTGTTTTATAACATTTCAGTCACTTGTGAGGAAGTAAACGAATTTCTACCAAACATTATACAGTCTTGTTTTCTTTGCGTAACTATCTAATTCTGTCCCCGTCCCCCCCCCTCAATAGTTTAACCCCTCGCACTCTTGGGTATCGTACAAGGCGAAAGATCTGGTCTCCGTAGGCTGGTAGATGGGCAGCAGCGTTTTCCATTGTTACATTTACATCACTGCGATCTCCAACCCGCCTGCCAAGCGTGGAGATTATGGCAATAACCTCGCCTTCCCTGGGAGAGGCCCTTAGTCCTGCAGTGGATTGTTATGGGTAGTGACAATGATGAACTACCTAATTTACCATTCGACCACTGGGTTCTCAGAAATCCAGAGGCCAGATAAGATTGGTTTGAGGTTATGGTATCTGTCAAATCCTTTTTATTTCATTTATCATCCGCACGTAATCTTCTACCTACTGGTTAATGTAAAGATTTCGGATATAAAGCATAAATGGAGCCTACTCACAGCTGAAGTCACAATCTATATATTTTGTTCTCTTGTTTAGTGGTGCGTAATAACGTGTCTAAAAGCGACGGCTGGAAGTTGTCAAATATCCCACCATAACCGCTGCTATTGTCAAATTTTGGGGCCTTGGCCACCTATTGTTCTAACTTTTCGTATGGCATTGAGTTCTTCCTATAATTTGTAAAAGAGTGACAGCGTACATTGTACATTATCTATAGGTCGAGGCACCATTTATTGTCTATGTCCCAAATCTTTGTGTTAATGTCTATCGATGGACAAACAAACAACCGACCTGATCAAAAATGATAACCGCTACCTATGGATATTACGACACCACGCCTTATGAAAAGCGGAGCGACGTATAACATATATAATTGATACAAAAATTGTCTTTATTCTATTAGCAATACATTCCACTTTAATTTGCTGTCACTCTTTGCTTCTGTATTTAGGCAACTGAATTTAGCTAATTGTACTAAGGGGTAGCATTACGCTGAATAGGTATAAAGATTATACGGTTCACCCCTAGTAACCAAGTGAAACACCATCGCAATTGTAATATCGATTTAACTATACAGGGGCATGCGTTTGTTACCTAAGACGCGTATTTGGAATATAAGAAAAGACGAGACTATTGGCGATCACGAATATTAACCTAACAATTATAACAACAATCTTGTGCATAGAGTACTTAGATAAGACAAAAAGGAAATACCGAGAAGAAAAATGCAGGCAGAATATCCTAAGAAGCTACCAACAGTGCATTTGGATACCTGGAATATAGAGTATCCGATCAGAAAATTTCCCGAGACCGAAGCGAGTGGTGAAACTATCGGAAGACAATGGAGAAACCCTGGGGAAGTTTTAAAAGATCTGGTTAGTATGAGAAGATTAAATAAATAATAAAGGTTTTTTTAATAATTAGATTAGCCAGGCATTGGACCGAAATCTCGTCTGGTGGTAAATGACGATACGGCCAATGATGGAACATGCCTGTCTAGGAACAATAGGTTTCCAAAATACTTATAGGTCGATTAACGAAAGAACGCGGGCTCCATGCAAACGAAGTTTCATTATAAATTCCATATTAATAATGAAATTTTCTAAACGCGAGTTAGAAACCAATATCCATGTCTGTGGGTTGTCAGATTTTAGTTAAAAGAAATCGTTTCAAAATTGAATTAAGATTTGTATTGAAATATTAAACCCCGTGTAACTTTGAAAATCGATTCAAAGTAACGAAACTCTGACAAACCACGACATAAGTAGATATTGGTTTCTAAATCGCGTTCACAAAATTCCATTGCCTCTGCTAGGTTAATATAAAAATTATGATGAACTTCGTTTGTTTAAAGCCCACCTTCTTTTGTTAAACAACCGAGTTCCTTGCGAAGTAAGGCACTTCTCACTCAGGTCTGTCTTTACTAAGTGAACGCAACGCGTACAATACGGCTCTTTGATTGGTCATTTGCTCGCTACCCATGGGCGTATACACATAGAAAGCTGGTTACCAGTGGCGATCTACCAGCGCTTATCGGAACTTTTCCGCGTACACTGAACTGAGCAGTTTTGACGGACGCATAGTGCCAATCGCCACTTAAATATTGTCAGTGAATATATATTTGTGTTTTTGGTACCCTATACGTTCGCGCACACTTTGAAACCTCATAGTAACGTTGAGACCTCATCCTAGAAACGTTTCTGAATATATAACTTTAATGATTTTACAGAATTTAGGAATCGCCTAAGTTCTTTCTACCTGAATTTGGACTAAAAACTAGTTAAGATGGAACTTAGGTGATTCCTAAGTTTAGTGAAAACTGCCATAAGTCGGTTTGCTTTGACAGAGAACTCCCGTGAAAGAAATAAAAGAATACAACCGCGACTTCAATGTCACCAACGAGCTGATGAGATCGATCACCGCACTGGACTACGGCTTCAAACATCCAGAAACCAAGAGGCATTACAAACACTCAGCGCTAACGGAAAATCATTATATCTATCCACCCAGTCGGATGGTATGAGTATGTTTTATTTTAATAACAAGCTAGCTGTTGCCCGTGACTTTGTTATCAGGTGGCCCGCATGCCTGGTTGTTTATCGTATTATACAGAAAAACATTACGACCACCTTATAGACTACTGTGGTAACTGTCGCCGTTGCTGCCACTCATAAGTAATAATATATACCTATTAAACGAAGTATCATGCACATAGTTATCAAGTACAGAAAAGACAGAACCACGAGAACCACAGCTGCGTTATCACTTAAGCTCGTGCTTGTAATTCAAAATAGAACACAGTAATTCCAAGCATTATTGCTAGGCCTCATCATCACTGCCCATTACAGTCCACTGCAGGACGTCAATCCCATATTCTCCCCACTTGGCAGGCGGGTTGGAAATCGTAATATTATAAATATAACAATGGCAAAAGCTGCTACCCATTTTCCAGCCTACGGAGACTAGATATTTTGTCTCGAAAACATTAGTCACCTTGTACGACATCCCCGAGTGTAAGGGGTTAGTGCTATTCTACTCTTCCGGAAACCACACGGCCTACATTGGCCTCATACTTGGTACCAATTCTGGAGTGCTTGACAGATATAGACTATAATGCCACAAACTACAGCTGAGGGCAATTTACTACCTAACCTATCCTAATACAATACGAAAATAGCTATAAGCTATATCATTGCAGCTAGAACACCAACCGCCGTTGACAAACGCTCATGGGACCACCGAAATGCGCAGCGCGTACACCGTGCCTACTATAGCACCTAGACTTATAACCAACAAGGACCAGTTCAAACACCAACTGACTTTGCCTGAGGTAGGATTTTTTTTTCTACTCCGTGACAAACAAACAGACAGCCCAGCTGATTGAAACCGGTAACTGAGACTATATTTTTGAATCGTTCGCGTCGATTCGATCGTGTTTCAATTTTTAATTTCGGCATGGAAAATTCAATACTTTTTAAATGACATTGGCAACACCGAAAGAGTGTGGTTCAAAAATAAGGAATATCAGCATCATGCATCAAAATATCTAATTTTTCATGCTGAAAATCAAAATTGAAATCCGTTTGAATCAAAGCGAACGATTAAAAAATAAAGCCCATGTAACATCTACGATTGCTGCTGTATTAAACTGAAGCTCATTCAGTAACATCTAAATATGATGTTCCAGCCCAAAGTCGAACCAAGCTGGCACAAAGAATTGGAGCCACTGGACACCACATACGAGGGATTTGAGAAGCTTCTAGACCCTTACCTGACCACCAGCAGACTGAACCATCGGCCGTACACCGCGGAACAACTGCGAAGACCGTCTAACAACAATGATAACATAACTTTCTATACGTATGCCAATGTTCCCTGGGTAAGCCTTTTGCCAACAAAGCCTTCTAAATTTACGAAAACAATAGTGATTCTGAAGGGCTTATGGATGCAGCTGCCACAAGTGACTACGAAGTAAAATTGCACTTCATAGCGGAGCTGTGAAGGAGGATCGCGTAAATCGCGCTATCGGGATGATGATGATATTTCTAGCTTTTGAGTATGCTTCAATAAATGGCAGATGAACTGGGCTGACGTAATTTACAAGTTGGTGCCACGATCGAATGAGCTCTTGTCAATTTTGATTATAGCCAATACGACGTATTTTGGCAACAGGAACTCTGATTCGTTTTAGCCCCCTGAAAGATTATTACAAGGAATGGACTCCATCAGTTATTTAGCTTACATATCAAGTTATCTGGTGGTTTATTTTTTTCATACAAAAACCTGACTCGTTCTGAAAAGGTTTCTTTTACTAACACTGTTAGGAAGTTATCGCACGAACAAAAAATAATATTTAAAAATCTTAACGCTCACGAGAAAAAAAGCTGCGGGATACAGCCCGAGGGTACTAACCCCTACCTACTGTAGTAAATAAATACCGCTTTACAGGTACGAAGAGCGAAACCCGAAACAGAAATGAAGTTGCCACGCAGCCTACCGAAGTCTATGTACGATAGACAGGTATTCAAACAGGATACCAGAGAAATTATAACCCATAATAAACTGAAATGGGCGCCAGGGTAAATCATTTACATAATATCTAAAATATCAACAAATAGAAATAACTAATGACCCGACCCAGCTTCGCTCGGATTTTCTGAGCTTTTCATTACATAGGCATGTATTATAAAAAAAAAGATTTCAGAAGAAATTGACTAGCTGATGATTAAAATCCATCGCGTTGTTTAGGAAGAGTTAGTGGAAATACATTCACACATACTATCATCACGCTTTATAAATCACCTACTACTCACGTTCTGCATGGTCTACTGGTTGACTGGAAGATAAAGCCTTAATGGCTTTAAGTCCGCCAATTGTGTTATTGTGCAATAAAGTTTTAAATAATAATAATAAAAGAAAGAAACAGACAGACCCGGAATACGACTTTAATTTTAACCCATGACGAAAAAGAGGGGTGTTGTAAGTTTGAGGTGTGTATATGTGGATCTGTATATTTGTGTATCTGTCTGTGTCATGGTCACTCTCGAACCGTAGGACCGATTTCGATGCGGTTTTTTTTTATTTAAAAGCCTGTTTAATCAAGATAGTTCTATATAGTCTATATAGTTCGAGATAGCTTTAAGTTCAGAAAATATTGAAGTATAAACTTGGTCGGGGGTTTCCACTGACACTGGATATAGATTAGTAGTAGTCACAGAGAAGAAAAAACAATTACAGTCTACAGTTTGTTTTTTAATGCACCTTGACAATCAAATTGGTTTTCACCGTGACGTTTGACACGCATTCTACATAAAACGGTGACTCTACTCAGCCGTGTAGGTAGCTGACTTTCCAATCTCTTTGAATGAATGAATGAACACCTTATTACATAAATACAGGATACAGTCGGTACATATCGGTAACGGTAACAGAGAAAACAACTGGCGGCTTTATCGTTTAAAGTAGTAGTTAATCTCACTCAGACAGAAACTACCCGATAATCAGATAACTGTTTTCAGTAATTGGTGTTTTCCTCTTCCAGATCCTTTAGAACAGAAGTTAGAGACAACTTTACACCAAAAATGTTCCAACTTGAAGATGAAATCGACAACAGCTGCGAATATGTTCGAAGTTCTTACCAGAGAGCAATTGCTTGTCTACCAACTAATAATGCCGTAGAGGATTCCAGTATAACACGTACATACAGTACTGAAAACTCTCACGTCGGTTCTGGGAGACCTATTTGTACAGTTCTAGATCAATTTGCTGAAAAGAACAAAAGACTAGAGTTAAGGAGCCAATAATCTTTGCCTTTTCAAGAAGTGGACATAATACTTGTAAGACAAAATAAATAATAATAATTTTCTTCAAGTAGCTGCTCTTTTATTGTTTGTTCCTAAATAACAAATTAAGAAGCCTTGATGCGAGTCATCGTAATAATTTTTTGTTGTTTGTCTGGGCAGCTATATTTAGTTTTCGACCCTGCTTCACATGCCATCGTTCGGCCAATTCATGTATAGTGCTATATAGGACTTCAAAATGTCAGCTAGACAAATTCATTATCATCTTCATCATCCCAGCTTCAAAGCCTCAAGAAGGGACCGGGCTAGACAAAGGCCTATATGGAGGAACACCACCACTAATTATTAATGGCGCGACGCCTCCAGCACCCCTCAACAAGCCATTATATCCGTCTTTCGATCACGTAAATGGTACAAAAACGAACATCTTAAAAGGAAGGTTAAAAGTTGTATTCATCGTCACAACTAACCTGAAATTTAAAAATATACCTACATTAACAACCTCTACCACTTCTGTGATAATGACATTCATGGCCAACTAACATTATTTTACGACAATTTTTGTGTAAATTATTGCAGTAATTATTAATTTGTTATAGGATTATTATTCAATTCGTAGTATAAATTACTTAAAATTGTTCAAATTTACTCAAATTATAAGAATAAAGTGAATAACTTATTGAAACAATGCATCCAAAAGAGAAAGATGTAAGCCATAATCTAAACTGAAAAGCCATTCATACTCTCCATACTCGACTACTACATTAACATTAAATAATCTCCGTTTTATTTTCCAATGGCTGTGAAAGCTGAATTATTTTTAAATTAGAAGGCATTTTTATTGTGTCCTTTGTACTCATTTATTTACTTTATAAAATAAATCAACAATTTAAGTTGTTGCTGGTCGCAAGACTGTATTAGCTTATTATGTGTAGATTCATATCTTCTTCAATAGCCGGTAATGCCACGTGAGCATTGGCTCGTTCAGACCAACACTTTTAAAGATCCATGTTAAAAAAAAGTGCAGCTGTGGCAATGAGTAGCTTTTACTTATATCGGACTTTGCTATACCACTCGTTTTTACCTCTGCAACTTTTGTTCAGACAGGTTCTTTTTTTATTGGTAGTACGCAGTGGCAAACGGGCAGACTGCCCACCTGATGGTAAGCGGTAACTGTCGCCCACAACATCTACCAGCAGGTGTGTTGCCACTGTGAGGACTAAGATGAAATGCCTCATGCCTGTAATTGCGCTGGCTACCTTTTCCTTCAAACCGGAAAACAGCGGTAACAAAAAGCTACTGGGTTTGACACCAAGAAAAATGGTAAGAGTAGGAAACAACTTTAATTGTCGAATGTTGTCCCGCCTGCCGTCAGAAGAATAAATGACAAAACATAGAACCAATTCACAATTTCTTCAGTAATCCGTGGTTCTACTGCAGCATGAAAGTGCAGGTAGAAATACGAGAAGAATATTTAAATAACTATTTTTACCTATCGTTGTATCGTTTATTGGTGGGTGGGTCGGTGATCGCCGCGCGCAGGTTTATGTACCTACAAACCTATTGTTTTCCTTAAGTGAACATATTTGCCAGGCTTGGCACATTACAAATTTAGTCAATTTAGTCAATTTAAGTGCCTGAACTAATTGATTTGTCATATTTATTGGAAAAAAAAATATACATATATAGTTATTTACCCCAAAACACGGTGGCGACACTGCGAAAACGGAATAGGCTGGATAAACCAATAAAAGGGAACAGTTACCCACTGTATTCCATGTCTATTCTAAAACCCTGATCTCTCAAACGACCGAATCTATAACAGATGGAGGAACTGATACGCAAGAAGTTTCGTGCGAAATGCCAGTTCCGTGCATTCGTGCGCAAGGTCATCGCCAACTTGTATTGGCTGGCGGAAAGCGTGGACACCTACAGTGGCGACAACGTCAAGAAGAGGGTGGAGCAAGCAATGCGGGCGCCAGGCAAGAAAATGGGCCTGCTGAATTTTCATGTTAGTGTCTGCAACCTTGTAAAGTTTCTGAGAAGATTTGGCACTAGAGGCACAAAGTCGAGAAGATGTAGGAGAGGATTATGTTCAGCAGTGAACGTCCTGGGGGCTGAGTTCATAATGATGACGGATTTGAGGCTCTTAGTTAGTAGTAGTAGTTAGTGAGAGCGGTGGCCTAATAGTTAAGGGGTCCGACTTGTGCTCCGAGTTGTACCCGGTATGGGTTCGAACTTCAGTGCCGGCATGTACCAAAGATTATTTTCTTAGTTATGTACATTAGTTGAACACTGACCGATGCTCGCATATTCACCACAGAACGTGTAACCATGATCCAATCTGGTCAGGTTCAGGGTCACGGAGGGCGGTCGCTTCACAGCGATTACCCGATCTGCCAAATTCTGGATCATGGTTAAGGCGGACCCCAGACCCTGGCCCGCGAGAGCACAACCAACACATTAACGCCAAGATGACCAGTTGGGAATACCTCGTTGGCAGCTAGGTTATTTGATGTGTTGGGAATTAAGTTAATTATTAATTTAGAGGAAAACTGTCTCTGAGTATCGTCGACATATGTTTAGATTTGCTATAGAAATTCATAAACAGCAGATATAAATAACAGCTTATTTTCTGGTTTCTAAACTTGCCCTTTGTCGGCTATTGCTACGCTTCACAGGACAAAGCGTTGCTAAGTAAGCCAGCGGAAGACCGCACGGAAGCCGAGAAACGATATATTTATCGCATCATCGGCGGCTTGAAATGTTTCAAACGATATCCTAACGTGAGTTGTAACCTACTTTAACCACAACAAAAAGAATGTAATTTAGTTGTTATAATTTTAACTAAATACTCTAAACTATTTGCGTACCAAATCTCTCTTTTTTCTTGGAAAAAGAACCGACGAAATCACACTTATGCCCTGGAAACTGGGACAACCCTTGGTCTGGGATGCTACATGCATCGACACCTTCGTGTCGTCCCATCTTCCAGCAGGTGTCAAGCAGATGTGGCCTTTGTTAAAAATGCAAAACAGCGCAAATACGCATATCTCGGTCGTAACTACATTTTTGCGTCATTTGGCGTGTAAACCCTTGCGCCGTGGGACATTTCTTACACCGGGAATTAGCTTGGCCGACATTAGTAATGGTCAGAAGGCTGACCTGTACTTTGGTCTGCGTAAAGGTCTCACCATCTAGCGGTGCAACGCGGCCAGCCTTCTTAGCACTTTCCGCAATCAGGGGACCTGGGAAAAACTTTTACCTAGCTAAGTAGTTAGTAATTTAGTTAGAGTAAGGTTTTGTTTTGTTATAATTATTTTGTTGTAAATATTTAAGTTGTAAGTAAATGATGTGGTTATATTGTTACTAATCCATCTTTAAATTACGACTTTCAACCCTTTGGTATAAATAAAATCCATTCCATTCGTACCTTAGATACCCTCATCATCCTCTTCCAATCACATCTCACTTCGATTCCTCTTTCAGGTTGTGAAGAAGGCTTTCGCCGCAAAAACCTACTTCAGGTACTATGGGCCTGGCCGTGTGATAGTCCGAGAGAACGACGAGGCCCATGCGTCATACTTCATAATGGCTGGAGATGTGATAGTCAGCAAACTGATCCTGGACGAAATGCTGAATAAGTATAACAACATAGATGTCGGAGTGATGATGATGGGAAACATGTTCGGAGAGGTCTCCCTTCTGCATAATATACCAAGGACCGCTACTTGTACTACGTTCGGTTAGATTCTTGTCTTTGATGTGAGGTTTATATTACTTGAGAATGTAACTGATCAAATCGATTCTAGCTTGAATATCAGTCCAGTTGTTAAGGTATTTCTCTGAAGAATATGATCCGGAAGGAAGCTATTCGACAGAGAACAATATTTCTCAACATAGCTTAAAGAATTTGCGAGCAGACAGGCAGTTTGCTGATTACATTTTTTTATGTAATATGGCAGGCAAACAGGCAAGCCTCTAAAGAGACCTCTAGTATATCTCTTGAACGATCCCATGTCAAAGTCCAAAGGAAACATTGTGGATGGGAGTTCATTCCGCATTCGAATCGTGCAAGCCAGAAACATTCTGACGAACCTTGATACGTGGACACCAACAGAGACCATTTGTCGTAGGATCGATAACCCTTGGGCTATGTAGTGTGGGACGTCCAATGTCTTTATGGAGCGACGATGGAGGCTCCACATGCTATAAACTAAAAAACAGTTTTTTTTTTTAAAGGGAGGCGAACCAACAAGTAAGTCCCTGATTATAAGTGATCGGCGTCGCCCATCCATATCTCTAACTGCGTTTTATAATAAGATGATGATGTAGTTATGATATAATATATATCACAATTACATATTTTAAAACAAAACCCTACGCCGCGTCTGTCTGTCTGTTCTCGATAATCTCAAAAACTACTTAACGAATTTTGATGCGGTTTTCACCAATAGACATAATTATTAATAAGAAAGGTTTAGGGGTATAATTCGTTATGATTACTATACGTTCAAAGCCGGGGCGATACTATAAATCTTCTAGTTGGTCATAAGCAGTAGAGCATAATTGTATCAATAACCACTCGCTTTTCGACGTTTGGGCTTCTAGCACCATTACCCTAATTTTAAAGACTTGTTGCTTATCGATTAAACTTGTTACGAGTACGGTTTCCTAGCTACCATCACACCTTGAAAAAATTCATATTAAAATTTTAATATATAGGTCACTGTGAACTGTTGATGCTGATGAAAGACGATTTCAAAAGTGTGCTCCAAGAAGCTGTGCAGAAAGAATGGGACGCAATCAAGCAGGCTATGAAAGCCTTCACCTATTTCGAATCATTTGATCCGGTAAGGCGTTCGACTTCGCGAAAGGTGTGAAAGGCAGGAAGGTATAAAACCATCGTGGCTTTACGGGGTAATGACGACATTTGCAATTCCAATGTTTTTCTTTGGCTTTTAAACTTTAATAGGCAAGTGCTTGCGGTTGGCAGTTGGCAGACTGTCCATTCGTGCAACACTTTAGCAGCTTAACTATTTTTGTTGCTTTAACATCATTATGGTGCAAATTCCATAGGAAAATGTACATAAGTTATAAAACAAAACGAATTACAAAACGAATCTATATTAAGGGGACATTTGCTATACTCATAACATTTGCAATACCAGGAATAAAATCGTGAGTCGCCAATCTCGCTAATGAAAATCATCTTTTTATTTATGAAGTTGATCTTAGTGTGCAGCATTGCCTTTTTTGGATTTAGAGATATTTGTTCCAAATATTTTTTCAATTTTGGTTTCTATACTAATTAGAGAAAGCTGTATTATTTGTAAAGAATTGCGCAGCGCTCGCATAGCGCCCGCACAATGGTCGCGTCGCGCTTGGCTTGTCTCCGCGTTATTGTCCGCGCCAATATCGTGTGTAAGTAATAAGTTCGCTAATTTCCTTGGCTCGATTTAATTTTAATTGGATCTCAATCACAGCTCCTTTCGGCTTGTCTAAGGTTAGCTGGAAGAGATCCCGTTGTGGGATAAGTTCGCCTTTGCATTGTAAGTGTTTCCTTTTGAATGTACTATGTTGTTGCAATAAAGAGTTTACATACATACATACAGCACAATGTCAGTTTTAATTGTAGCAGAATAATAAAAACGCGTCAAACTGACATTAATAAATTATCAGACTTGAGACCCTGTTCGGGCGCTACGCAGTTACTAGGCGGACGGGACGCGTACGCGATTAGTAAGCGGGGACGTATAAACGGGCCCCCATAGATTTAACAATGTGACTTCCATCTAACATTTTTAAAAGCATTCCCAGGGTTTAAACCTTGGTTTACCGTCTACCGTCTGAAGACGGTAATTTCAAAGCAGTAGTATGCAACGTTGTAACAGAACGACGGTCAATCGTGTCAGGTATGGGGTAAGAACCAGAAAATGCTTTTGAAAATGTCCAATAATTACCGCGATAGTTTAAAACAATACGTTATGCCTATTGCGGCAATTCACACAGGTATCCCAACGCGAAGCCTGCATTGTCTCAAAGTTGAAGGCATTCAAAGCTGGGGCCACGATCTTAGGTGATGGTACTGGAACCGCTAACTACATCCATTTCGTCTTGTCCGGAAAGTGCCATATGATAGAAACTTTGCAAGTCATTCCATTCAAAGGCTCACGAGGGAGCAAGCGATACAGACTTTACGATCCCTATGTAAGTTCATGTCTGTAGTTCCTTAGTTTCTGGTTGGATTGTTTCTCGAATAAATAAATGCATGTCATCATTATCATCTTGGCATTAATGTCCCGATTATGCTCTCCCGCGCGAGGGCCCAGGATCCGCCTTGACAATGATCCAGGATTACAGTGGAGCACCTGCAATCTGACCTCCGTAACCCTGCTGCCAGGGAACCGGACCAGAGTGGATCATGGTAGCACACTCAGTCGCCTGAATGTGCAGGTTTTATCACGATGTTTTCCCTCACCATAAGAGCATTGGGTAATGTTCAACTAATATACATAACTCAGAAAAGAGTCATTGGTACGTGGCAGCAGTCGTATTCGAACTCGGTACCTCTTGTTTAGGAGTAGGATACCTTAACCGCTAGGCCACCGATGCTCTGATGATTAAGGAAATGTATGTGTTATGTTATGTCTTTTTTGATACGATACTATAAATCTTGGACAATTAACAGGTTGCCCCGCCAGTGACACAAGAAGACGAGCCCGATTTCGACAAAAAATACTTCGATGCATATAAACTTAAAGCACGTAATACGTCGAAAGCTGAAACAACAAAATCAGATCAGGCATCTGTTGCCGGTACCGAAATTTTGGATCAAACTGACGAAGAGACTTCAAAATTGGATCAAGCTGATGACGAGACTTCAAAATTGGATCAAGCTGATGACGAGACATTAAAATTGGATCAAGCAGAGGACCAGACTTCAAAATTGAATCAAGCTGATGACGAGACTTCAAAATTAGATCAAGCTGATGTCAACAGTAGCAATTTGGGCACTAATGCTTCTAAGAGTGTAGATCCTAGTAAAGCGTCTGAGGATAAGACAATCGTTAGCATAAATACTACTGCAACTAAGATTACTGCTAAAAGTCAGGTATCTGCAGAAAAATCTGCAAATTTAAGCAAAGAAAAAGAAGAGGAGGCTGAAAAACCTACAAATTTAAGTAAAGAAGAGGATGATGATAAGGAAATGCTAAAAAATTCTTCTGAGAGGTTCGTAAATACTTTTAATTCTGCCAGAACTTTATCTAGTATGAAGAGTCCGCCTATAAGGTTATGTAAGAGGGGAATGCAAGGCGAAGCAGTAACAGACAGCCAGGTATTGGAAACGGTGTATATTTAAAAAATAATCCGGGTCCGGAAATTTGTCCGTCCGACAGAGATTATACAAAATACTACTAAAACTAGTACTAAAATACTAGATTGGACGTGATCTAGGTAAGCGACCGGCCACACAGAAAAGACGCAAGACGCAGACACATCGCAGACGCGGCGCCCGCTTAATTTAGTTTCATACAAAATGTATGGAAACGTCGCGACGCAAATCATACAGCAAAGACAGGGCGCGGACGCGACGCAGACACGTCTTCGCCCTTTTGCAAAACATACAGAAAGGACGGGGCTCGGGCGGCGCGGGCGACACCGGAAGTGCGGGCGGACGCGGGTAGCCGGGCCTCGTAGCGGCCAGTGCTTGATGTCCTTGTTCCGCCTGCGTTCTTGACTGGTCTTTGAAAAAGAAGCGTGACGCTGCCGCGTCCGTTGCCGCGTCCGTGCTCCGTCTTTTCTGTACGTTTTAAAAAGTCGCATCTGCGTCCCGTCTGTGCCCTGTCTTCGTCTTATTTATTTTCTGTGTGGCCGGTCGCTTGGCCGAAATCCGACTGCTCTTAGTATAAGGAATATTATGGTGGTGAACGTCGCCGAACGTAGCCGCGAACGATATATTGAAACGCCCATTGGACAGCGCGATGTAGAATTTGGGCAGCACCATCTGGTGGCCCTCGGCGGTACTATACGTACTACGTTGTTTGGGTGCGTGGTGTTACATCTTCAATTTCCGAGAATCTTGTGCATTGTTGACGTGCTGGGGGAATTTTGTGGCTTTATACAGACTTTGCACTTAAAGTCAAGAGTATTTTCGCTGCCTATAGGGACATATGTGGTATACCACAATCTGTTCTATTCATCTCATTATAACAATGACTTCGATAAAATGTTGTTCTGGATACAAAGAGGTACACGAAATTGTTCTATTTTTGTTTAATATGGAATTTGTAAACTATCTATATAAGTACTTTCATAAATGTTTCGAAATAAAACTGACAATAAGGTATAACAGTTACAATTAAAAAAATTAGCTTTAAGATAGCTGCGCAAAGGCCTCCCAATATAATGATTCATCATCATAATATATTTAAGAGTATAATTCTTGTATAACAATGTATAACTTTATTACAGACTCAGTGTTATCCCAGAGAACATTGAAACTCACTTCATGCAGGTAAGATATTCACATAGCTTAAAAGTAACTAATTTACTTAACGACAGGATGTCAAGAAGTCCAGTAATAAAGGAAAAAAAACCGTTGGCGAAGCGAGGTTGACCCTGAGAAAGCTTGAACAGTCCCGAGAGCCGATTTACACCTTATGACATCTATTCTTATAGATGAAAGTGAGAATTTTTTTTTTGTAATGGATATACTCAAAAACTACTTAGCCGATCTTAAAAATTATTTCATCTATAGAAAGCTACATTATCAGCGAGTAACATAGGCTACAGTTTTTCCCGAAATTAAATGTGGATCCGACGGGAGCGGGTCCTGAACGTGGTTACCGAATTTTACGCGGACGAAGTCGCAGGCAAAGCTAGTAGGTATCTATAATGCAAAATAAAATCGAATCGTGAATTATTTATTTTGACATTGAGGGAATAACCTAAGAATATTAATTTATTGTTAATAAATAGTTTTAACTGTCATAATGTTTCCCTTCAGGCGTGTATATTTCTACCTGGAGCTTCCTTCGGCTTCGAAGAGGAATGGCGCGATCGAAGAATTGTGGCGATGACAGACGTGGACTGCCTCCTAATGCCCAAAGTGTGGCTCTTCCAGCGGAACATCATCAACATTTGGTCTAGAATACAGCACTATCTAGAGACAAAGGTACACAGAATGAATACACACAAAACAATAAATCTCTTAAAAATTACCATCTCAGAAATACTCTCTTTTTTAATCTTTATTTAAGGAGCTTGATCACATTAAAGCGACCATGCTCGCTTTTACAACCTACATACCTTTTCTAAATCATACCAAATGTGTTGCTTTTTAAATTTAATAGAGGGTTATAAATTGCCTACTTAATAATAATAATAATAGCCTTCCTAGCCGTTTTCGGCTTCAGCGACTGCTATGACGACATAAGTGACTAGCGTAGTCAATTTTAAGTGTGCGGGAACAAGTTGGGCAGGTCAGGACACCGGTTTGGAAGTTATAATATATAGCCGCAGGTGATCGGGCTTTCAAGTCATTGCGTCTTTGACCGAGCTCCTTTGGACGACCTATTGTCGTCAAGCTATTGAGGCTTCCTCTTCCACCCTACTTAGCTACTACTAGATACTATTCTAGATATTACTTCTTCAGATACCAACAAAGAAGGAGTTGTTCGAGCACTTCGTCTTAGAGAGAAAATGGATGCAGTACAAGGAAACGATTATAGAGGACGTCGTCTCCAGAAGTCAGGTTGTGAACTACACGACAAAGCACGACGTGCCTTATTCCATACGGCTGGATGAGCAGCTGGATATATGAAGGGAAATTACGTGAACGATGTTTATGTAGAAAAAGAACAAAACAATTGAACGCTACTAATGAATGACCGTGGAACCGCGAGCGAGGACGGCTTCATGGTTTTCTTAATGATAGTTCATTTTTACGCCAAATTCTTTAATTGTTATCAAATGTTTTTTCTCTTTTTTTTCTAGTTTAATATTGTATGGGTACTATAAATTAACATTCTGGTTCTTTAAAATATAAGTATATTTGGTTGTTATTTTGTAGATGTCTAAACACCGTTATATGTTAAATCAAAGAACATACAATATAGATTCTGAAGAAATTTGTCTACTTCGTTACTTTACTTATCTTAGATAAATTTATAAATTTACAATATCATTTACCTAATTGTTTTCGAATAATTTGTTAATGTTTACTGTTTTGGTGCTAAATAAATCATTGCTATATGAGGTATTAATACATAATCTTGAAATTGAAATAATGTATTTTATTTTCTTACGGGTCTGGGTTTTTTATGTATAATAAGTGTGTATTGAAAAGTATTTCAGTAGTACATCAGTTATCTAGCATCCATAGTACTATCTTTGCTTAGTAAAATGGCGCTGTGCGAATTTGTCCACGATTATTTATTGCATTATTTTATTCTTCTGGTGTCTCTCTATAGGGATACCAGCACAAAGCGTTCAATAACGACACCTACAATTATTTTACCTAAAACTTTTTCAATCTTGACCTAGACCTTTTTGGAAAATATGTAGAAAACATCATAGACATTATTGTTTCTGCGGCCTTAAAAAATATTACTGTCATTTTAGAGTTTTGGCACATCTCTTTGTTTTGGATTATCATGAAAAATATAAACACAAACAGAAAAACATTAAAATGAATACCAAAACTAAATGGAAATTCTATATTTCTTCGTCATAGTACTTCTTATATCCTATTGCATCTACCTCGTGCAGCCTTATTGGATATTTCTGTTAACTTTTGCCATAGTTTACACAATATACTCCCAAGTTTCGATGATATTTTGAAATCATGTTACGGTTCTTCAATTTTGGCGCATTCGGTAAGATATTATCATGATTATTATAATGATCATTGTATTCATCATCAGGCTATACTAATCCATTGCTGGACATAGGTCTCCCACATTGAGTTCTCGGCTTATCACAACCAGCATCTACCTGCAGCCTGTCACTTATACTGGTTGGAAGGCTGGCTTGCCGAGTCGGGATCCACTGGGGTGGGTACACGAGTTCTAGAGTAGGGATTATTGTCATCCCTGCAATGCAATATACAAGAAAACCTTATTCCCAAAAACTTTGCATTGATGCCCAGAATGCTAGCCGCATTGCTCATACAAAGAGACCGTTGAATTGAAACAATAATCCATTTCAAAACAAGCTTGGGGCATGTCGTATTAAATGGGGTTTTAACAGCCTGGATGTCGTTTTGAAGGTTTTAACCAGCTTGATGACGATAGCTTGATATCACGCGGAGAAATTATAGCATATTTGATACTTTTTGCGATGCTTTGTTATAAATAATGAAAAAATATGCCAATTAAAATAAAAAAAAATTTAAATGCTTTTCGACACAGTCGACATGGTTTAGAAGATACCATGACGATTAGCTAAATTTTTAACAGAGAAGAGAGCACCCATTACCCATTATCTTTTCAGGTATAAAGTGACTATATATTTCGGTAGCTACACTAAGAATCAACATGGCATTAATGTCCCGGTTAGGTTCTTGCGCTCGAGGGCTCGGGGTCCGCTTTGACCATGATCCAGGATTTATCAGATCAGATTGCTGATTCCACTAGCTACACTGATATTGCAAAAAGCGTACTAAATATAAATACTTAATAATTATATCCAATGTAATTAGTAGTAGTAGTAATTCCAATTAGTAATATGAATTATTACTAATCAATTAAATAATCAATATCCCCAGGCTACAATTACGTTCAACCAGCAGAAACAACAAGCTACAACTAAAATTATGACATTGAGTTGTATTGTACGCTAACCTTGTGTCGCACCTGTTTAAATAATTTGTAATAATTTCACGCTGAGTTAAACGACTGTATGAACAATAATGTTTGTCTGTTTTATGTTCACATATTTTTTACACATATTCTTTAGAAATGTATATGTTTGGACACTCTTTCATTATCGGCGACTCAGACACCCCTATAGCATCCATATGGTATCGACCTGAAGACAGAAAAAGTAAATGCTACAGGCCACTCGGCGTAATACGCAAAATAAACTGATATTTCTAAATGATGGGACCAGAATTGGTGACACAATAGTAGCAGCATCAAAGTCATCATCATCACAGCTCATAACAGTCCACTACAGGACTTAGGGCCTCTCTCACGAAAGGGGAGGTTATTGTCATAATCTCCACGTTTGGCAAGCGGGTCGGAGATCGCAGTGTTGTAAATATAACAATGGAAAACGCTGCTGCCCATTTTCCAGCCTACGGAGACTGTAGATCTTTTGCCTCGAAAACATTAGTCGCCTTGTACGACACCCACGAGTGTTGGTGCTATTCTACTCTGCCGGGCACCACACGGCCAGCAACATTCTTAGAAAAATGCCGGTAAAGCTCTCAGAATAGCGAAACTTAAGTGATAGTGGGCTGACACTAGTTGAAAGTCCTTACAGGTAGATAGGCCACTCCCAAAATGCTCGAAGACCAAGAGAAAGGCCTATTAAAATGCCACAGGGAATTAAAGAAAATATGAGTCTCAATTTGAAAGAGAATGTTAACTTATAATGAAACTTGTAACGAACCTCTGTGTTCATCTCTGTTATCTATGGGAAAACCTTTCCATATACTGCTGCTTACCAGGGTACAAAGATACATTATCGACGATGAACAATGAACAATGATTATTCTATTCTATTATTAACTAGGTATAATGCGAATATGCTGCTGAGAGCGTCGGTGGCCGAGCGGTACAGTATCCGACTCGTAAGCCAGAGGTCCCGGGTTCGAATCCCGCTCCGGCCATGTACCAATGACTGTTTTCTGAGTTATGTACATTAGTTGAATACTAACCGATGCTCTTACGGTGAGGGAAAACATCGTGATGAAACCTGCACATTCAGGCGACTGGATGTGTAACCATGATCCAATCTGGTCAGGTTCCCCTGGTAGCAGGGTCATGGAGGTCAGATGGCAGTCGCTCCACTGTAATTACCTGACCTGCCAAATCCTGGATCATGGTCAAGGCGGACCCCGGGCCCTCGTTCTCGAGAGCACAACCGGGACATTAACGCCAAGATGATTTTAATGCGAATATGCTACGGACGAAACCGCGGGATCTCATACGCATACCAACCTTTGTTGAAAAACATTTCTGTAAATTAACGCTTATGCATTGCTTGTACGGCTAGAGTTAGAGAAGTCACAAAAATATATTGAAGTTTCACTGTAGTGGCGTTTTATGAGTAATAATAAATAGGTAATTTGTAATTTTAATATGATACGAATGTGCAGTTGTTTGTGTCTAATTGTGTTCGCTTTTATTAGTGTTACAAACGGATATTTCGAATATGATACAGATAGAAAGGTGAGTTGTACGTCAACATCAGGTTTGAGTACAAAAGTCCTCTGTTGGACTTAAGTCTGCTCCTCATAGTTGAGAGTTTCGTCATAATTTTATGGTATACGAAAGTCATAATCATCATCATTATCATCCGAGCGATCAATCCCACCTTCTGCCAGAGACCGCTATTCTACTCTTTCTCCACTTAACCCGATCTTCGGCATCCTCATGTCGTAAGCCGTTGGCTGTCGCGTCTGGCTCGGCGACGTCATTTCATCGCTTCTTGAGTCTCCCGCGGGAGCTCATTCCTGATACAGGCACTTATTTTCCACGTATACACTGGTTTACGAAAGTATTAAAATGTAATGGTCTGTTTTCAATGTGTTATGTTACTCGCCTTCTACGACACCTTTTAATTGTATACATATATAGGCTATACCATATCTACTCTGCCGAACACAATCCAATTGAAAAAATAAACATAGCGATTCAGAGTTTGGATCTACTTGCATGGCAGTTTGCAAGCCAAGTTGACTCCCTACTTTCGTATCGGTTTATACCACTGCGCTTATTCACTGTACTTAGGTACCTACTTTGTTAAGCACTTAACCAAACGGTTATTAGAGCATAGTTTTGCGTATCCAGTCACTGTCAGCCGTTCTGCTCTGATCATTGCCATTTAGACACATGCCATTCCACACTAGCACGAATACCACAAGTATGCGCTCATGCTCGATAAGCGAGAAAAGGCACGACATAGATGTTTCATCTTATCGTAGTATTGAGAGAAAGAAACAATCCCTCAATCGCGTCGTGGGCCTACTTGTGCTAGCCGTGTAGGTCTGCCATAACGTCGACTCTACACCAGAATACGTTTACCCCAACGGTTATCGGTTCTACAACAATGTGATCAGCCCACTGCCGACACTATAGCTTGTAAATTCTCTAAGCTATGTAAATAACGTTTGAGGGAAGATCATTTTCATTATTCTGAGCATTTTTCATTTGGACAGTAATTAAGCAATGCCTACGACAACTGGAGTTGTTTTTGTAAACTAAAAATCTATTATTTATCTAGTATCTCTGTATATAGCTACTTATTTACATATATATTATACCAGTGGACCCGGCGCGACTTCATTCGCGTATACCTACTTTACCCCTACCTAGCCTTTTATTTATAAACCTTCCTCATTAATCAATCTATCTATTGTTGATAACAGCATTTAAAACCATTGCGTAGTTTATAAGATCTCACGTACATAGATACATATGGAGTGGACAGACAGCGAAAAGCGACCTTGTTTTATACTATGAATAGATTCAAAGATTCAAAGATTCAAAAGATTCAAAATATTTATTTGTAAAAGATAGGTATTACAGATGTTATCATTATCTTCAATAGTTTCTCTATCCTTTGCCCGCATGCTGAGGCGTACAGATTCTATTCTTTTCTAGGAGCATCGGTGGTCGAGCGATTAGGATATCCAACTCGTAAGCGAGAGGTACCGGGGTCGAATCCAGCTGCGTCAGTATACTAATGACTCTTTTCTGAGTTATGAACAATAGTTGAACATTAATGTACGTAACCAATGTTCTTACGGTGGGGGAAAATATCGTGAAAAATATTCAGGTGACAGAATGTGAAACCATGATCCAATCGGGTCAAGTTACCCCTTTAACAGGGTTACGGAGGTCAAATTGAAGTCACTTCCCTGTAATTACCTGATCTACCAAAGCCTGTGTAATGGTTAGGGCGGACTCCGGGCCCTCGAGTGCACAACCGGGTCATCAACACCAAGATGACCACTTATCTTACTTATATTATTCTTCACTTTACTTCTCATAATTCCAGATCAGCGTCACAGTCTACTACGAGAGCAAATCCACCGAGGCTGCAAAGTTCGTGAGGCAGCAGTTGCAACCGGCAGTCCATCTGTTACAGGACTATATCAGTCTGAAGCTAATCCCCTTCGGCAACGCTGAGGTCCGTGCAATTCCTTTTTTTATTGTATACAGCGGCAAACGAGCAGACAGCCCACCTGATGGTGAGCGGTAACTGTCGCCCAGAATGTGTTTGAATCTCAATTTTCAATTAAAAAGAAAATGAATTCATTGACACGTATTATATTATTTTGGTAATATAGGTTTACAAAGTGACAGTAGTATGGCAAAAATTTACAACCCTGCCTCCTAAACTAGGAATAAATCCTTTATCTTAAGAGACAGTGTTCGAGAATCTACAGTGTCGTCATAAAATGCCATATAGCCAATGACGTCATTGGCACATAAATACTTTTTATGAAAAATATGCTAAACCTCAAAAGCATTGTCCTTATGCCTTTATGAGAGTTGTGTTTTAGACTAGGTACCAAGCATGCAGATACGTGTTAACTCATCGGGCTTTTTGTTTCTCACCTGACAGTCAAATGCCTGGCTCTCTGGGTCTCTCAAGTGCATACCTGTTCAGGAACAGCCTTTAAAACGTCTAGATTATAAAGATGAATAAGGGAACACAATCGCAGCAAACACGTTACTTCCATTAGCCGCACGCGATATAAAGGTTGAACTAAAGCGGCTCGTGCGAATAGCTGGAAGATCCAAAACATAAGGATGAAGCGCTCGCCCGATGGCGGAAAGGAGCTTGACAGAGTCGGAGGACAACGGTACCGGTTGTATGGAAAAAACACGAAAGTTACACTGACTGACTAGATTTTTTTTTTTTTATTTAAGTTAGACAACAATAAATATAACAAATCAATAAGTTCAGGCACTTAAATCTACTAAAGTTTTGTAATGTGCCAATCCTGGCGAGTATGTTCACTTAAATGTATGTTAAAAGCGGGGTCTCATGATCCAAGATTGTCATTATTATTCTATTTGCTAAGACACCATAAAATATCCTGAAGTTTAAAAGTCTAAAACACATATTTCCCGGTGATAACACTTGAGGAGTCTAAAAGTGTTATTCATATCGCATCATCAGCATCAAGGTTGTCAAGCTTTTTTAAAGTATCCAAACCTCATAATCATCATCATCGTCATCAACTTACTTACACTATTCTCGCTTATCATAAAAAAACTTGATGTTCTCATTTTTACAGAGCGTTGACTACGGCATGGGTGGTTTCTACTGCGCACACGGGCCCACGGAGTGCCTTGGCAATATGATGCAGGACTGTGCGCTGGAGTTGATGCGTCTGAAGTCGTACGGTGACACCCACATGGTCGACTACTTAGTCTGCGAAATGGAGACCTTGGCTTCCACTAAAAATGACGGGAGGGTGAGTATTCTATCTATCTAAATGTTTACAAACGAGACTAAAGTTACAAAAAAAGCATTGATTTAGTATGTAGAAGTATTTGCAAAAAAGTTAAACAAACGACTCAACTAATTTGGTAAAATTTTCAATACCTAATCACAAATTGTACATTAACTCACATATCTATAAGATAATTAATTGTAATAATTACTGCCCATTTTAACCACCGACGAAAAAGGGGTGATGTTTCAGTTTGACGTGTGTATCTGAGGATCTGTGTACCTGTAGAGATGTGTCTGTCTGTGGCATCGTAGCTCTCGAACGAATACATCGTGTGACATCAATGTGGCTTATTTGAAAGTCAGTTTAATCCAGATGGTTCATAGCTTTGTTTCATTAAAGTTGGTTCAGTAGTTAGAAAATATTTGAGTACCTACTTATATAATTACGTAAACTTTGTCGGGAGTTATCAAACTTTTTCTGTCAGTTAGTTTATTTCACTTAACTACGTCAAACAGTACAGCTACGTCACTCAGGTCAATGCACTTTTTTGTTTACCTTGAATATGATCGAATCGAACATAAACATAACCTAATCAAAAAACCAATTGTGTTGAAAAATAATGCATAAATAATAAGTAATAATAATAATAATGTTGTATTAAAAGTCTATATTTAAAAAAAAGTATATAAGTAGCAATTTGTCCAAGCATTTTTATTGTAATGCGTCAAATTGTAGTTGGCTCAGTGAATTTTGTAGCGGTTTACAATTTATCGCGCTAGATCTATCTACACACATCTATTTACATTCTAATGTAACAAGCGGTTTTCACAAGATCTTGCCTAATTTATATTGCTCAAGGTTAATGCAAGTAGCGAGTACAAGTACAGTGGCGAGTGGCGAGTGAGTTATTGTACTTCAACGAGTCCAGTACCATTTCTTTGTCGATATAAATAAATCATCATCATCATCATATCAGCCAGAAGACGCCTACTGCTGGGCATAGGCCTCCCCAAGAGATCTTCACAATGGCCGGTCCTATGCTTTCCGCATTCAGCTGATACCTGCGTTCTTTACCAGGTCGTCGGTCCACCTTGTGTGAGGCCTGCCCACGCTGCGCCCATATATAAATAAATATGCTTGGACAAATTCACACAGCGCCATCTAGCCCTAAAGGGAGCAAAGTTTGTGTTATGGGTACTTTTATCCTTTTTTTAATATATACTTATTATACATACAAACCCAGACTCGTAATCGGCCGGTAATCGAACCCGGGACCTCTGCGTGACGGAAACTCAGGTTGTCTGCATATGGAGCAACATCCATAAATACGTGAAATTTTAAAGAAAATTTCTTCATATTCAATGCAGGTATCAAATGCAGCGCAGGGAGTTGAGCGGACGCGTGAGGGTTGCACTTGCCACAAAAGATAGAATGCGATACTTGGATCTGCTGGCTAGGCAGCTTACAAGCCAAGTTGACTCGCTACTATCCGACACCGCTGTACTTTGCTAAACACTTAACTAAAGTAATTCGGGTACTACGGCCTTGGCCGTATGGTGTCCGGCAGAGTAGAATAGCACCAACCTCTTACAGTCGTGGTTGTCGTACAAGGCGACTAATGCTTTTGAGGCAAAAAATAGAAGAGTCTCCGTAGGCTGGAAATTAGGCAGCAGCCTTTTCCATAGTTATATTTATAATACTGCGATCTCCAACCCACCTGCCAAGCGTGGAGATTATTCCAATGAATTCCTCTTTCGTGGGAGAGGCCCTAAGTCCTGCAGTGGGCTGTTATGAGCTGTGGTGGTGCCTAACCCTAAACCTTTTCTCTTGCAGTGCGTTGCTAGCGCCGGCCTGGACCCGTACACGGTGAAAAAGTGCATAATGGGGGGCAGCGGTACAAGACTCCAGTTGAATGCCGAATACGAGACCGGCCTGGTCCAGCCGAAGTACATACCAACGGTCACCATTAATGATGTTAGTATTTTAGAAGCTAGGTTACGGGGGAGGTGGGATTATGGGGCACAATACGAGTACTCATGGCCCAAGTCAAGCTCACCTGACGAGACAAGATTCCTCTAAGGAGGTATCCATTAATTGCGTGAATTTGAAATGGGGGAAGATGTCAAGCGAAATCTCCCCAAATTTTATTTGAAGATGAGGGGGGAGGGGGCAATGAAAATCTCATGTCAACCTTTTAATTTAGCTAAGTTTAAATGTAGTAAGTCCAATTATTTAAAAATTTTAGGGTAAACCTCACCAAGGGAGGTGAGCGTACAAATTAAAAAAAAAAATTCCTCACGTAATTAATGGGACCGCCTAACGGGTTGTATGGGTCAGATGGTACATGGATCACAATTTCTTAGTTAAAAACTGCTAGGAAACCGCTTACTGCAAATCTGAAGTCGCTTTCCTAGTAGAAGAACGAGCCCTGGCAGAAGCTACCGTTTACCGCTAGCATGATGCAGATGTTAGTACCGTAGTAGCGGCTTCATTCGTAATGAACGACTTAGCCTTAGCGGCGACACTACTGTTATGGTTTACACGAGGACCCGGGGGCCTTGATCATGATCCAGGACTTGGCAGATCAGGTAATTACAGTGGAGCGGCTGCCATCTGACCTCCGTGACCCTGCTAACAGGGAAACCTGACCAAATTGGATCATGGTTACATATTCAGTCGCCTAAAAGTGCAGGTTAAATCACGATGTTTTCGTTGATGTATATTTCGTTTTGTTTGTTGATGTATATGACCGCAGTGGGATTCGAACCCGATACCTCTCGCTTACGAGTCGGATACCGTAACCCCTCGGCAACCGACCCTCCAAGCGCTTGTTACTGCCATAATTAACGCATTACATTATATACAGTGAAGTGGTGTGGTTACAGTAGAGTTTATCAAGTTAAGCCATTAAACTAGACGGTAAAACTATAGTTTTTGTAACTTTAAAGTGGTAGGATCGGAACCCTCCGCGCGCGAATCAGCAAAGAGACTCGGACTTGTCGCCATTTTTATTATTTTTATATTACAATTAGAAATACAGCTTGAGTTCATACGAATCAGTTTGGCGGATTTTTTACTTATTCAACGGAGAATCCGATCTTATATATCCGAGAAGTGGAATGTGAAATATTGTTGTTAGCAGAAGGCTAGGGAATCGTCACTATACTCCGCAATACTCAAGCACAATATTTTATGAAGCACTCTACTTATGACACTGCGGAAGGGTCGATTTAAAAGGCAGCTAGACAGTTGATACTTATCCTTACACAGTATAAAGTAAAGCCTCGAATGTCGGGCTTTTTTTATTATGACATACGGTAGGCAATCAGGCAAACGGGCCACCTGATGGAAAGTGGTCACCACTGCCCATAGACATTAGCAACTCCAAGAAGATCGCCAATGCGTTGCCCACCTCTATTACATGTTTGACGACCTTAGTGGTTCAGTGGTCAACATGCCGGTCTGCCACGCAAGAGGTCCCGGGTTCGATTCCCGGCCGGGCAGAAATTGAAATGATGAATTTTGATTTCTGTTACGGGTCTGGGTGTTCTATGTATAAGTATGTATTTAAAAGTATTTAAGTAGTTTATCAGTTATCTAGCACCCATAGCACAAGCTTTGCTTAGTTTGGGGCTAGATGGCGCTGTGTGAATTTGTCCACGAATATTTATTTATTATTTATTTATTTATGTTGCTCTGGCAGCAAAAAGGCAAATGCCCCTCCACTTCCAAAGCCACGGTTCCCCAATTCTTCACCCCATGGAGCACTGGAGACCTTACTCACCGGCAGAAAAACTATACAATTTAAAAGAGTATTGTTTACGAGCTTCCCGAGGGATTCTGCAAGTGGGTAACTAGCTTTTTGTCCATCAGATGCGTCAAAGCCGTAGTTAACGGCTGTTGCTCCAATAGCTTGGACATTAACGCTGGTGTCCCGCAAGGCTCGGTGATATGCTGTCCATTGACAGCATTCTTTGCGTTGCGGATGATAGTGCTGGAGACGCCTCTTATACGGGTCGTGCCAATATCCCTCGTGCCATAGTGAAGGAAATACCGCTCGTACAACGTTGTTTGTTCTGAAGAATTGTTTGACATGATGCCTACACCTACATTCTATCACACCTTGGACCCAAATTGGTCGCGAACTGTGCGGTTCCAAAGAAACTTTTTCCCACGCACACTGACGTTGTGGAATGAACTACCTAGAGAGGTTTTCCCTGGAGAGTACAACATGGAGTTCTTCAAGAAAGGGGTAAAAAGGTTTTTACGGGGTCGGCAACGCGTGGGCGATGTCCCTGGTATTGCAAACGTCCATAGGCTGCGGTGACTGCTTACCATCAGGCAGGCCGTAAGCTTGTTTGCCACCTTAACGGTATAAAAAAGAATTCCCCAGTCGGGAGGCTCCAATTCGAACGGGATACTCCGCTATGCCCTACCCCTCACTTTGTGTTGCACTGTTCCAGGGATCTGTCCAAAAAAAAAAAAAAAAAAAAAAAATTTTTTAACCGGCCGTGCCCGATATAACGTTTTACAAAAATGTACACTGATCAAATCGACAGATCCGAGCTTCTCTCTAAAATAAATCTAGACGTAGCCATAAGAAATCTACGTTTTAATCATGTATTTTCCTTCAACACAATTTGAACATATAATACTCAAAACACATTTCTCTGGTGTGCCTGCAGGAATTTTAATAAGGATTTGTTTAACACAAGCCCAATGGCGGTAAGACGTGGGATGTCACAAACGGTGTATGACTAATTGTTTGGATGGATTTGTGTGTTTTGGTAGCGAAATATATTTATTTTATTTTATTCGGGAGGTTTGAAGCTGATAATATAATACATATTGCTGATATTAAAATAGCAATTCTTACAACCGTTTACAAACCGTTGTTAAATTCGAATTAATTCTGAATTCAAAATTATTATTATACTTAGTTTGATATTTACAGTTTAGTGTTAAGCGTTCGCATTGTTTTACACGGACGGTCGGTGTACGTGATGGTGCGGGGTCACCGTCGTCCAGGAGATCTGCAGCCTAAGGGGAATAGGATGCGGTGTCGGCGCGAGTGTAAAACAAGCTCCCTTACCTGTATTCTGTAAAGATCTGCAATTGGCTTTTTGTATTTTTGTCTTATTGTAGTAATTCCTAATTTGTAGTTGACAGCTGTAGGCTATCTTTAAGAAAACAGTTACTTTCGGTTACACGGACGACCTGACCTCGGTCGGACGTCTGACAACGTCCCCCGCATCCAAAACGTGTCAATATTTTATACTACGTAAAGATAAGTATCAACTGTCTAGCTGCCTCCTAGATCGGCCCTGACGCAGTGTCAGATGTAGCCGTCTTAACTAATCATCGGCCGCTAATATTTCAATTGCCAACTGGCAACACTTAATTCCAGGTTTGGTCACTTATCTGGCCCAATGACGTCGTCGCTGTTATAGAATTTAGTATTGCCGTCAAATGATATTTCAATTGGCGACACTTAGTTCCAGTTTTGGTCACCAGGTCAGATAAGTTTGTGGTGACGTGTATGTAACTTGATATAAGCCTTATCTAGCCCGGTGGCGAAAGCAGGAACTAAGTGTCGCCATTTTGAAATGTCATATCAATTCCAACAATAGCGGTGTGTTAAAACTAGGCTAGGAAGGTAATAATTTGATTATTATTTAACGTTTTCCAGGTGTACAACCCGAAAGTGCAAAGGAACGCGCTTCGTGATTTGATCGGGACGATATGCGCGTTACTGCAAACCACGCAGCCATGCCAGAATTACTACGACCCTTACAATATGTTGTTGTAGACTGCTAAGAATAAAAAAATTGGTCATAAATTAAAAAAAAATACGATAACAGAACCACGTACGGTTTATTTCATCGTCTACCTTGCATGGTAACACTGAAAGTTCCAGGGTCTCCAGGTTTTCCCCAATTAAAGTTTTAATTTTCCCCAAAATCATACAATTCCGTACAATTTTCCTCAAATTCATATTGTGTCTTATATGAAATAAATCTGACATCCACCATAAACAAACAAATTTACCTGTTTTCTCCAAAATGTGGAAAAGCCCCCTAATTTGGAGACCCTGGAAACTTGTACAACCGAGTATCAGGGAATCGTACAAGCACGTACATAGTCAGCATAGTACACAGTCGTAAAATCGGGGATGACACGAACGATACGGGAATTGCGCAGACGTTCCGGTCTCGGCACTATTAATAATTATTTAATAGTGGGAATAGTAGTCCTTGCCATGACACTTTCCGTGTATGACACGTTCGATCATCATTATCGTCAACAATCTATATTAGTTCACGGCTGGACTCGAGTCTCTTTCTCAATTTATAAGTATTGCCTTCGCAGGCCGTCGCTTGGCAGGTGGACGTCGGATTTGAAAATATTTAATAGAAAATGCTTTTGCTTATTTTCTGGAGCAACTGCTGTGGAGCAACTAGCACTCCATTTCCAAGCTGATTTACATTAGTCAAGTACTAAAGCCAGTCCAGTAGGTACCTTATCTCGATATGGACGAACGACGTCAACAAATACGTGCAATTTTAAGCAAAATTCTCTTCATTCTAAAGGCTGTACTAAATTTGACTTTAAATAAGAAATATATTACGGATCTAGCCAAGTTGACTCGCTACTGTTCGCATGCTTTACACGGTTTACACTTGTAGGTACGGGAGAACAGCCTAATTGCCTCTTAAGCAAGGTGGTATGCAAATTACCTAATGGATAGCGCCTTTAGACATTAGCAACATCAAGGGTATCGGGGGGTATGACTTGACCCCCATACGGTATCATACAGACTTATGATCCTAGAAAAGTCATGATTTTATTGTTAAACTTTCCTAAACATTCTAAGCCGATCGATTGTGATGCGATGACCGTGAGTAACGTTTTACAAATTATTAGATCTATTTTTCATTCGAGATAAAAAATTTAGTCAAAAGCGTTGTCAATTGCAAATAATAACTTAATTTGTGTAATATATTCTTCAGCTACGTTCAGTTTTTATTGAGTATGTGCTGGGAAACTAAAATGTTTGAAATAATCTAACAGCTATTTTTTTACACTGGTAATCGTTTAATTTTTATCTTCTTAGTAGTGGGGTTGAATTAAATGTTTATTTATACGTCCTTGTTATTTAAAGACGTTATAAGGTTCGCCTTTGGCTTTCTTCCACTATCTTTTAATTTATTTCTTTTACATTTTTACTTAAACACCATTATTAAATTTACACATTTTTGTCTGCTACAGAGACTATGTCTCGGATCAAGAAGCCCGGATCAAAATACGTTGGTGTCATAAAATTCCAATTTTATTGACGGCGTCGGGTGTAAAATTTTGACAGCTGCGTACTTCGTTTTCGGAATGTTTACTTTTTGTTAAAATATTGGTATAACGTCCTAAATCGCTATATAAAGCGTAAGCCACATTTTCAAAGAAGAAAATTAATATGAGGCATGTGAGCACCTTATTTGGAATGACCAACTAGCAACATTACTAATGCCGTCACAATGGAGTCAATAATTGCTTCTTAGAAGTGTTTACCAAATTTTAAATACCAAATTTTAAATTTTACGTACATGACATCGCTGTTTAAAAAGCGTAACGTTACAACATTAAGCCGCAAACGCGGTGTGATACAACTTACTTAAAAACAACACTTATTAAATTTCTTTCTTTACATTTTAGTAATATAAACGGGTGAAGTATGCTTCCTTGAGGTACGCCCGTCATAGTTTTAACAAAAGGTTAACTTCGTTCTTCATACGACGAAAAGATCGAACGAATAATAAATTAGAAATATGACATTAGGAATGGAAGGTGAAATCACTCGCTACCAACAATGAACAAAATATTTTATTAAGTATTTATTGATACAATTCCGCCTACCCATGCTGCACATTACTAGGCTTCATGTCATCAAGTCTGCTTCTCTTTCTCGGGCCTTTTCTCATTTATATTTCCGTTAGTTATTTTTTTAATACATCTTACACTCGTCGAGATAAATGTTTCCCTGCTTTATTTAGATGGGCTCTCTGCTTGAATGTCTCTGTTTTTATCTCTTCTCTGACATTGTCTCAACAATGTAACCAAAAATTCAGGGCGATCGATCTAATGGTTTGACTACTAATCTTAGATGTACAATTCAAGAGCTTACGTGCATGACCACCTTAAGATTAATATTGCTGTGCAGTTGTTAAAAGGTTTTTATACCATTAATGAAGTAAAGGAGACTGCTGTGAAACTTATCTCAGACATTTCCTAATATTATTGAAAGTAAATCTAAAAAACCGCAACTCCGAAATAAGAGGCGAACATCTTAAAATTTCCTTTTGTTTTTACTCTGCATATTATTGTAGAAATAACATAGTCTATTAACCTGTAACAAATTCTGCATATTATTAGCAATATTTATTGCTTATTATATGTCATAATTAAAGTAAATAAGAAAAAGACTAGGATTTTTCGAACAAAAGAGGTCTAGCAAGAAAGTCGTGACAAAAATTGAGGGCGCCACTATCGTTAATATGGTATCATTGTACTGTACCAGTCTGTGAACTTAAAATATTAACGATTAAGTCAGTTAGACCACAAAAAGGTATATAATATTTGGGTTTGACAGTAATTTTGTGTGGCCAATTTAGGCGAGAAAAGTAGTTCCCAAAACATACTTTTAACGACTTTCTTGCCAAACTATAAGTTACAATATTGCACCTGAACATTTGACAATTCGCCTCTGATTTTAAATATGCTGTCTTTTTAGACTTATTTTCCTAAGTTTTTTAACATTCTGAGATAAGTTTCATTTGGGCCGTGACCAGTCTCCTTTTTATTTATTAAATAAAAGAAGTCCTGCGGGGGTCACGTGCGAGTTATTAGATGCCCTCTTCTTTTATCAAATTCATTCTTATTAATGATACCCTGTATGTTGCTGTAGCTGCAAAGAAAAAAATCTTTAATTTGTAATTTACATGTACCTGTCCAAAAACATTTTTAGATGTGTTACAAAATGTTTATTCTTTTTCAGGTACTCGACAAAGAAGTCATACAAGAAACTGCTGTTGACGATATGATGGGCACTCTTTGCTCCATCCTCCGGTTCACAAAGCCTTGCGCCGCCCATTTCAATAAATTGGCATTAAACCAGCTGCAATCACCATTATCAAATACTGTTGTCCTCAATGTAACTGATCTTGTATTACTCAATAAATGACAAGAAAATTTTCAAATCTGATTACATATTTTTACCACCTTTGAGTTTCACATGGATTCAAACAAAACATAGACATGACTTGTATGACATACCCAGTTCAGTCATCACAATGACAACGCAACCTGCGGTTCTGCTTTTTTGTTACCTAAGTAGTGCTATGGGCAACAATTACCCCTTTCCATGAGTTTAATCTTCCAAACCCTCTTTTTCACATATCCCAAGGTACTGATCTATATCTTCTGGTAGGGAAGATTTTTCCATGTTTAAACGATGTTACGTTTGCCAACTATCAAATGCAATAATCCAATCATAATACAACGTCGGGCTAAAGTCGCGCATGTTTATTTAGTGTTCAGTAAATTACAGTCTGTCCACTACATCGGTTAGCACTGGAATCGTAAAAAAAATTTAACGCTTTAATCAATTTCAATGCTGTAAATCGTCTTTTATTAGAAAAATAACTTGAAAATGGTACAAATGAACAAATGGGTTTGTGTACTTGCTTTTACTGTTGTAAGAGTTACAGACGCTGTTATCGAATATGATCCAACTAAAAAGGTGAGTTTTTTTATTTGTATGATATTAATACTATTAAAGACTTCAAAGTTGTCGTTACATCGTACCATAGGGCTCCATATTGGGTGGAAGGACTCTGTCAAGCCTGAAGAGACTGCTCGAGAGGACGCAATGCCTTACTATTTCTTCAACTAGGCAACAAAGCTTATTGCGTTACTCGATCCGTGTTTTAAGGATAAGGTAGCCAGCGTAATTACAGGCATGTGGTGGCACGAAATGGTGTTATGGCGACAGTTACTACAGTTACCACTGCACAAACATATGGGTTGCTGCTCGATAAAATGAGGCAGCATGAGAGATGTTTAATGTTGGATTCTACTTTCTGTAACCCAGCTGTAATAAAATTACATCCGAGTTATCCCATTATTCAGAACTTTGTGCGATAGAAACATTAAGGTCTTTAAACGCTTCTTTCTTACTGTTTCCTAGGCCATTAGGGGAATATAATGGAGTACTTAGTACTTATGGTACCTACATGTGATGTGATGTGATGTCCTATGATGTGTTTTCTTCCGAATTCTGGCCTATGTTTTTTCAATTTTGTTTTTACGCTGTCTCGCTTGAATGTTTAGCTAAAACATACATCAAGTCAGTACGTATCTACGCCGTTGTACTTAAATCATGAAATAATTGAACATTAGCCACACTTATGCTGCAGTTACAACGATCGATTAGCACTTAAATGTATTACCAAACGGAAATTACATTTGTTAATGTTTTTATCGGTTGCGTGAACATAATGGCCATGAATTCGCTGGAATTTACTTCAGCGAGATTTTTATCACAACATAGGTATCTTTTATTCCTGGGAATATAATTCCGAGTCGTTTCTAGTAACGTTCCTGTAACAAATAGGAATTAATTAAATATCTCTAGTCGTTCCTACATTTATGTACTGACTGACGGTACTCCGTGAGATTTTTACTAGCCGTGATCCGTCCGAAGTACTATCATCAATCGGTTAGCCCTAGGCATACCCATAATCGCAATCAAAGACAATACCTTATCAAACACTGCTTCCAATTATTCCAGCTTCTCCTCACAGTCTACTACGAGAGCAAATCGGGCGAGACCGCCAGGTTCATGAAGCAACAGTTGCAACCGGCAGTGCATCTGTTGCATGACTATATAAGTCTGAAGCTGGTACCCTTTGGTACTTCCACGGTGGGTAAAACTAAATCACTGTATGCATCTGTAGGGATTTCCCTATCCGCTCCGCCGCTCCGTATCTTAGTGTAACATCGGCGACGCTCAGCTCATCTGCGGTGGACAATCGGGAACCGTACCAGAATGAACGTTCTCTTTCCCCGAATACACAATCCTACTGACGTCTCGACCTCATTGTCCGTTTTCGAGACTCCAGCTAAGAAGCAACAAAATGTCTCCTTATACAGGGTGTCCCAAAACTCGACGTCAACCCGGAATCGGGTGAAAAGGCAAGTCATGCTGGTTGGCAAGAATTTTGATCAAGTAACAAAAATTTGTTAAAAAGTGGGTTTAAAAGGAAAAACATTTTTTTGTCAACGATAGCAGCTACAATTTACCAAGTATTATACCATTCTTGAATCCTTACTAAATGCGCCAGCTTTTGACATAACTTGCCAAACTCGCGTAGTACTTTTTTTTTCAATACAGTCAGTTAAGCCTAGGCAATTTATTATTTTGAATTTTTTTCTATGAGATAAGTCCTATTTTTATGCAAGCTTAAGCAGCTGGTTTCAAAATTTTCATTACATTTTAGAGAAGCATTATTCAGGGTTAAAAAAAATGGGAAAAAGTAAAGATTTGTGGCAACAGGACTGAAAAGTCTGCCGCAGGGTGTGCAATATTGCGTTTTTTTTAAATGCCTATAATTTTGAAATCATGTAATTCAGATTTTTTTAAATATTTTTCTGCCAACCAGCATGACTTGCCTTTTTACCCGATTCCGGGTTGACGTCGAGTTTTGGGACAGCCTGTATAAGGATGTAAGGAGACATTTGTTAGGAAAGCTGTCCAGGTCACCTTCAGCATCTTCTACCAGCACCACATCTTAAACGCATTAATTCGTTGTCTGTCTGTGGCCTTGGTCATCTCGGCGTTAATGTCCCGGTTATTCTCTGCCGCGCAAGGGTCCGGGGTCCACCTTGACAATGATTCAAAATATTGCCAATCAGGTATTTACAATGGAGCGACTGCTATCTGACATCCGTAACCTTGTCACCAGAGGAACATGACCAGATTGGATCAAGGTTACACATTCAGGCGCCTGAATGTGCAGGTTTCACCACGACGTTTTCCCTCACCGTTTCCTACTACGAGTATAACATGCCTATAAATATTATCTCTACAGAGCATTGGGTACGGCAGGGGCGGTTTCTTATGCCGGCGTGGACCAAGCGAGTGCCTTGGCAACATGGTTCAAGATTGTGCGTTGGAGTTACTGAGGACTTCTAACGATATGAAGATCGTTGATTATGTGACTTGCGAAATGATGACGTTGGCCGGCACTAGAAATAACATGAAGGTGAATATTATCAATAATTTTTTTTTAATATTTTTTTAATTTACTAATATCCACTCGGATTTCAGGTGGTACGATTCTGTCAAGCTTGAGTAGTCCGCCTGGGTAAGTACAACCGCCTTATCTACTTCTGCCGCCAAGCATCAATACTTGCATTGTTGTGTTCCGGTTTGAAGGATAAGGTAGCCATCGAAATTACAGGCATGAGGCGTTTCACCTGTCCTCACAGCGCCAACGCACCTGCGGTTCTGCGTTTTTGTTACCTGCAAAGTAAATGTGTAATTTTAGATGTTATTGGCGACAGTTACTACTTACTATCAGGTGGGCTGTCTGCTGGTTTGTCACCAAATGGCATAAAAAAGTTGTGGATAAATCCGTCGTTAACTTCGTTTGGTTTTCCACCATTTACTCTTTATTTTATTAGGTAGGCAAACAAGTGAGCCACATGGTGGAAAGTAGTCTGATCATCGCTCTCTAAGGATATCAACAATACCAGGAGCGTTACCAGGAAGTTGCCCACTTCTAATAAGATATCTTCAAGAATCCCATGTTGTAAGTCCAAAGTACGCCACTTAGTTCCACTTTTGGCCACCAGGCCAGATAAGTTTGTGGCACTCGTATGCATTTACCCACTACCGTACCTATTTTCTCTTGCAGTGCGTCGCAAACGCCGGCGTGGAACCTAATCGAGTAAAGAGTTGCGTGAGGAGTGTTATTGGTACAAGACTCCAGCTCGACTCTGAATACCAAACCAGCCGCATTGAACACGTCTCCTTACCAACAGTGACTATTAACAACGTTAGTATGATGAGTTTTCTTAAGTATACTCTTATATTTTATTATTTTCTTCAAACAAAGCCGCTGCCACTGGCGCCGGTGAAGGGCATGTAGCTCTAGGTACTGATCAGATAAAAAAAGAAATAACTGTCTTGGCGTTCATGTCCCAGTTGTGCTCTCGCGCAAGAGGACATGGGATCCGCCTTGACCATGATAAAGGATTTGGCAGATCAGATAATTACAGTGGAGCGACAACCATCTGACCTCCGAGACCGTGCTACCAGGGGAACCTGACATTGGATCATGGTTACACATTCAGTCGCCTTATTGTGTAGGTTTCATCACGATGTTTTCCTTCGCCGTAAGAGCATCGGTTAGCATTGCACTAAAGTACATAACTCAGACAAGAGTTATTGGTACATGGCCGCAATGTGATTTAAACCCGGTACCTCCCGCTTAAGAGTCGGATACATTACCCGCTCGACCACCTCTCGGGAAGTGAACGTAATTAGCTATTCCAAAAAGAATCCATTTAAATATCGCAAAATCCCTTCCAGGCAATCTGCAACTATCTCAGACAAGACAACGCATTAGAAGACCTCACTGGCATCCTTTGTGCGAAACTGCGACACACGAAACCTTGTCAAACCTACTTCAACAACCTTGCTTTGAAGCAGATACTACCAGCACAAAAAGCCGCAGTATCCCAGTGCGTGAAGAGCTGCCTTGGTGACATACTGTGCATAAACCTGTGTATGTCACCAGAGTTAAGGGCTTCACGCTCGGGGAAGATATATTATAATAGAAATATTATACCCCCACAAATGCGGAGGTATCGTTCAATGTGGCAACACCATAAGTTAATATAATACAGCTGCTAATAGAAGATTGTTGGAAAGAGTGTGAACGAGGGTCTGCTGTCTTATGCCGTTGTGATACGACAATATGATACTAGCGACCTGCCCCGACTTGGCACGGGAACCTAAACATATTATACCTACATCTAAACCTTTATAATTAATCGCTCTGTCTAATAGTAAAAACCGAATGAAAACCGTTCAGTAGTTTAATAGTTTATTGCGAACAGACAGACGCGACGTGGGATTTTGTTCTATAACATGTAGTGATAGATAGATTATATAAGAACGAAGCCTCACTGCTTAGGCGACTGCGATGAGACGGCGATTTTCCGGATGTAGTATGGCGGTGCCATTTCACAAAATCGCTGTTGTGTCGAAGTCGCCTTGGTATTGCGAAGTGCGAACATAAAAATAAAGATATCATATCTTAGCCACCTATCTGTGTGACACCATTTATAAGATCATTCAGCATATCGAGTGCTACAATCTACGATCCTAGCACCCCTCTTTTGCCTCTTGCACGGTTCATTCAAAGGCAAGACAGAATTATGGACCTACCTAAATCCAATATAAAAAGAAGCTAACATTACTATGCGCGTCTATAGAGACGCTAGCTCCTCTTATACTGGTTTTTGAAGGTCGATACGCCGTTGACTGTCCACGCCGGACAATTTGAATTAGGTTTTATAAATAGGTTTCTTTGTTTTATATAATTGAAATATATGCCATGTAGTTCGTAAGATGTTTGTGCCTTTTGCTGCCTTTTGTATGTAACAAAAAATATGACCGATCTGTACTACAATCTATTTAGGTATGTAATAAGTAAAAAGGTATTGCAAAAAATTGTTTTTAATTATATTTATAAGCGGGAAAGTATTGTACGAGTGGCGACGAATTATTGTATGATGAGTTCAAATTGAAATTTCAATTATTCCCACCTGGACAATTTTAATTTAAAAAAAGAATTATAATCTCCACGCTCGGCAGGCGGGTTGGAGATCGCAGTGTTATAAATACAACAATAGAAAACGCCCATTTTCCAGTCTCTAGATACTCTAGATCTTTTGCCTCGAAAACATTAGTAGTCGCGTCGTACGACACCCACGAGTGTAAGGGGTTGGTGCTATTCTACTCTGCCGGACACACCACTACAGTGGGGTCCCCGGTGGGTCCCGATCTGAAATCTAAACTATGGTTATGTACAATGTACATCACTCGTACCACGTGGCATTGCTACATCACAAAATGCAAGGTTGTGGTGGAATTTATCGCTTAACGCTCGGACTATTGGAGATTATCCGACTTTTTCTGTCAGTTAAGCTTTAACATTGTAAACATTGGTATTCCAACCATTGAAATTGTGTTGTCTGCGAGTGTGTTCCCTCAACAAGATAATCTGAACACCTTCAAGGCTAGAGTGAATAGGCTGTTCCTAGACAGGCTGCAGAGCCTCGAACATCAGCGTAGGGTTACGCGTCTGTTGGTCTACAGGTTACATTTAGGAGAATGTGCGAAGCAGCTGCACGACCTCATTCCGCCGGCCCCTTTCTGCCATCGGGAGACGCGATCTGGGCGAGCGCTTCATCCTTATGTCGTGGATCTTCCAGCTATCCGCACGACCCGCTTTAGCTCGACCTTTATAATGCGTACGGCTAAGGAGTGGAACGCGTTGCCTGCGAGTGTTTCCTGATTAATATAATCTGGATGCCTTCAAGCCTAGAGTGAATAGGCTGTTCCTAGACAGGCATGCTCCATCTTCAGCCGCATCGTCCTTACCACAGTTGAGCTGGTGGTCAAACGCCTGGTTAGATCATAGAAAAATGTCTGATCCAGATCACAACTTGATAGTAATTATGGTGATCGTGAGCTTTTTGTGTAAATACGACAATTACTCGCTTTCATTCATTCACATTTCACCCGCCTTTCAGTATCCTCGTGTCGTACGTAAGCCGTTGGCTCTCGCATCCGATATCGCATTACGTCAATCCATCGCTTCTTGAGCCTCTTTCCTTGTACAGGCAGGTTTAGGCACCTATTTTTCACCGGTATTATAGTCCACCGCTGGACTAGTAAGCCCCAGCATGGATGAGCGCCAATGCATCCTGTCCTCAGCTTCCACATTCCACCTGCACCTGGAGCGTAATGTAAGTAACATACGTTTGCAGAGCAGTGGTCTCCACGCAAGAACACGTTTAGATGGGTACTACTTTTGGGTACCACCATACTTCATAATAACGGAATAGTTTTTAATAAAAAATATAGATGTAATAATAGTTCTATCAAAGAATGCTAATAATAAACAAGTGCAACGTTCTTAAAGTATTTTCAGCTTGGCCGGTTGTATTGAAGTATCGCGCTCAATGTCCCATACAAATCTCGTAGCGCATCGCTTTGGAATTTCGGGTTGTATACCTGAAACATTGCAAGAAAATATGTTTAGAAAGGATGTCGTCGTCATCCGAGGCTTCTGCGAGGCATGGTCAGCTCTTCTTTCTAGAAGGAAAGCGCTTATTGTGATATTTCCCGGTTCAATTTTGTATTTTAATGTGGATTAAGCAAAGGATCGCGAAGAAAATCTACCAATCGCAGCAAGGCAACTCAGCTGCGAGATAGTGTCAAGGTATGACACTACCTTGTGTGCAGCTTTGACTGGGGTTTTATTTCTTAACTCTTTAACTCTTATTGTGTGCAAGAAACTCTCAAATATATATACCACTGACTGAAAATTTAAAACGAATTTTTATTTCACCTCAATATCACCAAATTGTATTGTATTGTAGGTTTTTGGAGACGGTTTAATTTCCTACATTTTTTGTAAACAACACTATCACCTGGTATAGACGTTTACAAATGCTTTTAACAGAATTACCAGTAGAGTCATTGACAAGGAATCACACCACGGTAAAAAGGATTTATGGATGCAGAGATGACATAAGAAAAATGCATGAACTGTAAGTTACAATACTAACATCGTTCATGGTGATTGTCGGGATGAAACTGTGCTGAACCAGGCTGGTCTGGTATTCGGAGTCCAGTTGGAGTGTTATGCCGTGCTGTCCGCTTACGCAATTCCTCACAAGGTCAGGATTCACACCGGCTCTGGAGACACACTGTAAGCGAAATGAGAATGAGTTAGGTGTGTGAAGGGCGGGTGGTCCGTTTGCCTTTTGTTTATTTACACTGATAGACAAAACTGGAACGCGTTCATCATATAATAAGGGCCATTGTCGTATCATGCATTTCGGAACGCGGTGCGATGCTTAAATTTTGATTCATTTTTGCTTTTTATTAAAGAAATCATCCCGAAATAAAAGTCAAACTCAGCGAATTTGTCTGTAAATGTTTATTGTCTTTAGTTGAGTATAAAAATTAAATGGTAAATGTCAGTAGTTTAGTCATCATATTGAAAAAACATTTAAAAAAAGGGGTAACTTTGGTTTTTTAATCGAGTGAAGTTAATTAATATTAAATCATATGACAACTTTTAGCGATTTTGACTAGATTAGATCCTAAACTAATACATCTATTTTTTTGAGAATTTAAAACGCTATTTTCTATGTCTCAGATTGTTTGAAAAGACTCAAATTCTGGGATACGTTTTTTAATATGCATCACAGTTTTATAGAGAGATTTCGCCTCTGTTAGTTTTACTGATGGGCAGTGCTCTGAAGATTTTTTTGGGTTGATAGCTTTTGCAGAATTTCACATCGTACAATAATGTATTTTACGTTGGATGGGTGGCGGTCACCCAGCATACGATTTTCACGAAACTTCCTGCCTCATACGATATTATGAGTTACTTTTGAGTTTAAGTTTGCTATACCATACAGAACAAGATATATAAATTTATTATTCCCAGTTGGCAATCAACAATTTTCATACACATAAAAGTTTGGAACCATCTGAATTAGTTGGTAACCCTGAAGGCGCGAGTCCTATTAGCACTTTTTATGTCAAACAGAAGACTTACATGCAGACAGACATCTGATGGAAAATTGTTTCCACCGCCTATGGACATCAGTAATACCAGGAATGCCACCAATCGTTGCCCGCCTCTAGAGCTGATCCGATGTTATTGCCCAAACAAATCACTCTTTGGTTTCTTATATTCATCATCATTATAGTTATACCAGCGGGAAGAGGCCCGCTGCTGGGCATACAGTCAATTACACAAGAACGTACGGCCTATAACTTCAAAGTTAAGGGTCGGGGGTAGCGGGGGGTGGTATTTTTGAACTCAGGAGACACAGTTCTATCATGCAACGGTGTTAACTCCCAGCCCGTTACGCTCGACCCATCAGAGTGCAGTATCTGTTGCACAAGTTGCAGCGTGACGCCTATATCTGCACATCGGTCTGATGCACATTCTGTGTGCATGTAGCCTAGCAGACCGATGGTGACCTAAGCCTGCAGCCAGGTATATAAAACAGTTGGGATACCTACTGGACGCGGTGTCGCGTCAGCTTATCTACGTCAATAATACCAGGAAATATTACATAATAACTTTAATTTATATTTATAAAAGTATAATACAAGTAAGCGTAATGTTCCCCAATTAACTCTTTGCCGGATCGTGGAGAGTCCCCACTCAGCAGCGAGGTGGTGAGCGGCGAGAGTGGGGATGGCGCGCCCAGGCCCGTGCGTCTTGGTCGCTGTCTAGGCACCTCGATGAAAACAATGAGCGGGAAGGGAATACGGCCCTGGCGCACGGTGAAGTGGGAGCTCCACGCACGTGTTAGATATAAGGTATTTTAGAATATTTTAATTGTTATTTAAAGTTGCATATATATTGAAAACTATCGTGATTATTAATAATTAACATTTCAAAATACTTTCATAATCATTTTACCAACTTCAGAACGAAATGTCTGGGTTTCTGAACGATTGTGACTCTTTGATCAGATTAAGTACTGTTTATGAGAAACTGCCTTAATTAATTATGTAATAAATTTATTATTATGTTAAAAAATGTTAAAAGTATTGTAATACATTAAATTAACATGTAAGCTATCTATCATTAAATTTAGGAGACCGGAAATGAGAATAAGAATGACATTTCCAGCTAGATAGCTAGTATGAAGGTCCAGTCGTGACAGTGAGAGGGACTTTTGCTCCAGAGCCGGCACAGAGTTAAGTACACTTGCATTGTATTATTGTTGCTTTATATTTTGTATTAGTTTTATTTATTTATATAATCGGTTATTTATTGAATCGTACGTAATACCACTGTCTCATTTTTAAAGGATAAATATTTAGTTATGTGATCGATAATTGTGTCATTACATTTGATTAGAATTTTGCATAAATGTTGTTTACCTACGGTACTTTGTTTGTTTTATAAAATCTCGTTTAATTCAGCGAATGTTGTTTAAATAAATACCTCATTTTATAATGGATTACATTGCTTATTAAAATATACCTAATATGTTAAAATACGCTTTTGTTTGATTAAATAAAGTCCACTAGAATAATACTTTATCCTAGATAACAAATAGCACTACCTCCATGAACTATATTTTACATGACATAGATATATATTTATTAATATGCTCTTGTTTACCTAATTTAGCGTTTTCCATATATTTCACTGGGGTTTTGGATAAATACTCACACTCTGTTATTATTCTGTAGCTTAATTACTAAAATAAAGGTTTATACTAATAAAAGTCACTATAATTATAAGTAGGACATATATTAAATCTAACACACGCACGACCACACGGACACAGCAAAACACGTGTTTCGAGATAATTAAATTAGTCGACTCCATGCTGCCAGACAGTTCGGTTGGATTCTATTATAGGTATAATTGACGCGGCCGCCATTTTTACGATAAGAGACGCGGTAATGCCATGTGCTGCTTAGTGCTCGGCAGGGCTGTCCAACTTGCAATACCTTAATGTGTCTAATAAGAATCACTCTAGGATGTCCCCATCTCTACTTACTCATATTAAAAGAATTTTGTCCCTTTCCCTCCATCACGTGCACGACTATAATGCGAAAAGCGACTTTATTATTTATTGCGTAAGGATTAGAATCAACTGTAGTAGTTGCGTGTGGGGAAACAACCGATGACCGATGATTAAACGAAAAGCGACTTTATTGTTTATCTTGTAAGGATTAGAATCAACTGTCTATTTTCCTCAGAAAGAGACAGATTGCATCCCATGACAACACGAACCACGTGTGTGCGTGCTCAGCTATTGTGCACATTATTTTGTATGAAGTCGGTCGTCTGTATATATAGTTCATAGTTTGTGGTGCTCGG
This sequence comes from Blastobasis adustella, assembly GCA_907269095.1. NCBI lineage: Eukaryota > Metazoa > Arthropoda > Insecta > Lepidoptera > Blastobasidae > Blastobasis > Blastobasis adustella. The sequence goes on along the minus strand of OU026121.1, from coordinate 19,594,416 downwards.
TGAATGGCCGCCGACGAAAAACGTGTTTGGTTCTCCTTTTGTTTCATCCTTTTGGCAACTATTGCGGTAACGGTGAGAATATATATATTTTTTTAAGGTTGCTTTACATGGAAGCATTCAATTAGTGACTCAGAGTCTGAAACGTGTCATGGTTAGCATAACCGTCGGACATGAACTGCTTTCATGGAGGAAAACCGTAACGAATATTATTCATGGGCTAGTGCTTGGTACGTAAACAACGTTTGTCATGTGTGGTTATCGGCACGTTCAGTGCAAATGAGCAGCGTGGGAGTTGTTTACTTTATGGGCGAGCTAACACGTTTATAGTTTTATTTTTTTACTTTTATAGTTGCGTGACGAGGGGTATGAATACTGATGAAGAATCCGACGGTGCCAATGACATGTCGTCGAAATCATTGACATCGAAAGCATCGACATCGAAAGCATTGACATCGAAAGCATCGACATCGAAAGCATCGACATCGAAAGCATCAGGGTCAAAAGCATCGACGTCAAAAGCATCGACGTCAAAAGAATCGACACCGAAAGCAACGAGCAAAACGAAGTCGACCGCAATTGTTTTCGAGGTCCACGATGAAGAAGCTGGTAAAAACTTGTCGTCTGGAAAGAAACCGTCGGCTAGCACGTCTGTAGCATCTAGCAGCAACAAATGTAAAGATAGCCAATTCTGGCTTGAGACGGTAAAAAGTAAGTTCGCATCTACCGGCTACAAAGACCTGCTAAAAGAATCCGGTTTTACCGAACTACAGGCCGGGATCTTACAAAATGTATTCCATCGATCAGCTCGGCAAATGTATAACCGATTTGTAAACAGCGATCGTATTAAGAAAACGTACAAGTGTCAGTCGTGTGTGTTCTCGGTAAGTCATCAATGTATTTCTTTTGATTTTTTACACGTAGGCTGGACAAAAGATGAACTGATGCCAACTGTAATCGAGCCTAACAGAACGGTCATATGCGAATGTCAGTTTGCCTTCCATCATGCCCACATTATAAAGCCACCACGTGCCATGACAGAGAAAACCGCGAGCTCTGAACTTACTCAGCCTCTGGCAGAAGTGAATCCTATAGCGTCCCTGCGTTGTGCCTTTTGCGACACGATTGTGATGATCGTACATCCGTTCGTTAAAAGTGCTGACAGCAAGCTGACTAAATGGAGCGCTATAAAGGGCCACAATGAAAAAATATTCCACTCGGAGGTCGTCGAAAACTTAAACAAATTCACGCCCGAGCCGACTTCTTTGGAAGAGTTTTACAGTTGCAGCACCCACTGCTGCCTGTATTTTCATCGCTGTACGGAATGAAGCTACCGATTAAAACCTCAATCTTTACGCTTGACGACTTGGCGACAGCATCACGCAGTATTAGGCAAATGGTAATTATTTATATCGATGATATGTTAATTCTTAATTTCAATCTTGTATGCAATATTGACGTGGAGAAAACCACCTGGTGACGTGGTGGCAGAATATGTTTGTATTAATGTTGTGCTATGTATGCACGCTACGCTTTCTTTTCAATACTTAGCGTCGGGCCGCGCTGCCACGTCTCTTGATGTTACACTCCGATTAACACTCTGAAGTGCTGCAACCATTTGTATTGTTATTAATTACCAAATTTCAACCGTATTAGTTCCGAGACTCTGCCGAGTCTCTTATGATAGCTAATTCTTCATACACCGCCTTCCGCGGTGATAATATTCGATCACGGTGAACAAACTCATTTTAACCAGTTGTCAGCATAGACCAGAGGTGTCAATGTTGTAGAAATGCCTTTGTGGTTGTGTGTTGACAAAAATAAACGCTTCTACTTGAAATCCATTATATATAATTTCAGTAAATCGGCAAAATTCATCTCGGTAGATCGGACTCACTGGGAAAGTTTCAGAGTCTGCTGAATAACTCTCGAGTCAACGTTTCTGAAAGTGCTGCAATATGTCACGCGGTTTTCCTTTGGCAGTCTTCGTTCTCTTGACTATTTGTTAATCTCCCACGAGCTGTTCGGTCGACTGGTATTCGTTCTTCTTCGATCTCATCATCCGTTACTATTCAGGGAGTCTTTGAGAGCTTAACGACCGAGTGTAATCGGCACGAGCCGGTAGAGCGTCTTCGAACAATGTTGACAGTGTTAATCTCAATAAATGAACAACATGTCTTCCTCTCATTCCAGACTACAGAGCCCAAGAGGATGAACAGTGAACCACTGGTCACTCTAGTCAAAGTAGGTAAAAGCTAGTGCGATCGTCGGTCGGAGGATGTTTGATGCAGCGCTGCTTTACGTGTTATCAATTTGTCAGAATTAGCTGATCTCTCCGTCGTCAAGCGTAGCACAGCATCAATGCTGGGTCCACATAGGGCTTTGGTCTTTGCTACCAAACCCCTTGGGCTCAACATTGCTGACGGTCAAGGAAAACCATATGCTATGTTTTCCAACGAATGGATGGATGTCATAAGTAGCTGAGGGGACGATCGTTGCCACGCTGTAACCCCGGACACCAGACGTTATTACGAATGTGATGAAGTTCCTCAGCTTTCCTTAGTTCGGAATAATCTCTTTGCCAAGAAAAACTAAAGCACCCGCTACTACAGTAATCGCTCATTGAATACAATGCTCGCAAACACGTGTTAATGGTGCGCTGCTAAATGGATGTAAATTAATGTAAGTCGTCGTGCCGCTTTAATGTCAACAACACGTGTATTTCCGCGCCGCACGAGCATAATGCAAGCTATTGACGTTATAATTTATGGTTCGACGTACGAGCGCGCCGCCTTGCATTCTGACATAGATGAGAAAAAATCTTTCTGCCATGCACGCGGAGATTAGGCGTTTCTTATGCTATTCCCAGAGGGTCTTTGATCTCTTGAGTAGATTCTGTATAACTATACGAATGATGAAAGACTGAAAGCAACACATGTTAGGTGGAGAAGATGGTTTCCCTTGATCCTAAAAGCAAACATAAAAAAGCGAGCCTATGAAATGTGTCGACACCTGTTGATAGCCTCTGCATAGCAGCAATCCCACTGCGCAGGTCTCATTATTGTTCGATTGATATTTATAATCTGGGCAAGACTTTGGTACAACAATGGCGGTTCATGGTAGCAGATGCGAGGCAGTTGCGGAGACCCATGCAAAAGAATCGCATCAGATATCATCATCAGCTACATCACACACTCCTTCCTAACCCAATCCTCGCTTCCCGTAATGGCACATCTATGGCATTACGCTCATTGCGGCAGCGCTGATGCACAATCTCCAAGCAGCTACGCGCACCATTTGCACGAGACTCAAGGATCGTAAGTATCGGAGCAAATGGAGGGTTTACACATTTGACTCGTAATCTACTGAGATGTAGTGGCTAAGCACATGCCAACGACGCGACGCTTTTGTAATCGCGGTCCACGCGTAGCATTATCAATATAATAAATAATATTAACTATCAAATATATTACCGCATCCAGAATCACGTAACTCTAGCAGATTATAATATAAACGCTCGTAAATGTTTATAATACCTAACGAGAATGACGCACAAAGTCACGAGAGCGTGACAATATTCGGCAAAACAACGTGATCGTCAGAATGGCCGGTCAAAAGCCATATTAAACTTTGAAATAGTGTCCAAAAATTGCTTACCAATTGCTGATATTTACTTACCACTATGGGAGATTTGCTTACTACATATTTTAGAAGAATTGAGACATTTAAGGTTGACCGTCCATTCTGATGTCAGGATGGCAGGTCAATGTCAATAGCATAGTAACTATGTGGAATTACTGATTTTTTTGTAGACTATACATTACTTACCAATTGCTTACTTCATACTTTATAAACATAGATCCTGTAGCTATCAAGGAAATAAAGATACCGTATAAGTTTACTGAAAACCCCTAGCGCCTGTTAAAAGTATAAAAGCAAGTAATTATCATGAAAATTGTGTTTACATATCGAAAGGATCTGCTGCTTGTTGCTTCTGTTTTTCATTTAATAAGCAAACTGTACCTAATTTTTATATTTAAAGAAAATCCCAAAAAACCAACAGAAAGGAAAAACTAAAGGTAAAAAAATAATGGTGTCGGAATTTACTGATGACTCGGTTTTCTCAGACAATCCAAGTTTAATAGAGAATTGGAGAGGCCTGGCTATGGTAAACGATGACAATAAAAATAAAAAGCATCAGACAAAACCAAAAAGAAAACTGTTATTGCTCTCGAACGGCGGCAGATTTATAATTGACAACGAAATTGTAATTACTACTAATACGTGTGCACTGGACTCCGTTTGCCAAGCCTTAGCATTGTTATATATTGATGGAAGTAGTATAAATCAAATAATACAAGAAAGTAACCATATGCTTTGCCAGCTCAAATCTATGTGTGAAAAGAACAACGAAGACGTTTACAAAATTAGAACATCCTTGGCTAAAACTTATTATAAACCGGTTAAAAAAGGAGCTGTTATTGAAATTGATTGCGAATGCAACGTGTTGTATATTTTTGATCATATTCTGATTGACTGCAATCTGTACAGTGCGGAAGAAAAATAATCTTGCACCGATGTAGACTGTCCTATAAATAAAGTAACCAGAAAAGTGTGTTTTACGTTTACATGATAAACGTGCAACTGATATACAAGAAGCTGCAAATATATTATTATACAATACAGACATGACACCATGCCGTCGATCTACTTGCAAAGGCATTAAAACATTTGAATTGGTCTTACAAAGTCTTGTTAGTTTTGAAATATCTGAGGAATGTATTTCTGTGTATGAAGCACCTCCAAAATTAGTTTTAAAGGACAATGCATATGATTTAATTTCCATCATAGAATTCATTCCTCCTGCTGTTGGTGAAATGGGACACTATAAAGCACATCGTAGGCGTGGAAATACATGGCAATGTTACGATGATATTAGTGCGAGAATTATAAGAAGTACCAACAAAAAAGTGATTCCACATTGTATTGTTTACGTTAGGAAATAGATGTCATATAATTATATTCACAAATCAATGCACATAAATAAATAAGATTTTATTACTTAAAAATTAAAGATCTCATTGCCTTGAAATTTAATAATGATAAAGCATTTATTTCGGACATGTCCATAGATTTTAAGGCCGAAATATTTAAATTTCTTTTGTATAATAAAATTACATTTGTGTCGCTAGTACTATATGTGTGTTTGCTTTCATATTTTTAACAGGCTTTCAGTTAACTTATACGGTATCTTTATTTCCTTGATAGCTACAGGATCTAAGTTTATAAAGTATGAAGTAAGCCATTGGTAAGTAATGTATAGTCTACAAAAAAATCAGTAATTTCACATAGTTACTATGCTATGGACATTGACCTGCCATCCTGACATCAGAATGGACGGTCAAACTTAAAAGTCTCAATTCTTCTAAAATATGTAGTAAGCAAATCTCCCATAGTGGTAAGTAAAAATCAGCAATTGGTAAGCAATTTTTGGACACTATTTCAAAGTTGAATATGGCTTTTGACCGGCCATTCTGACGATCACAAAACAACAACGTCCAGTTTGATTACTTCTCAGCTCATAAAACTTCCAAAGTACGTGACTTGGCTCGATCATCAAGGTCACCACTTAAGCATTCAACTTAATTTGCAATCCGAGCACGCTTTTAGGGCGGTAAACAAGTCACGCCCGTATTTTCCTCTCTTCTACTTTGTAATTATAAAATCTAAAATAATAATCATACTCACGGCTCTTGGACCCTTTCCGAATCTTCTTCGGGCGACTCGAGCACGATTCTTCATACAAATTTCGTTGCACCCTTGATGGTCCCGGTTCTGAAGACTCCTGAGTTGCAGAAGTCAGTTCTTGAAAGCTCAAAAAAGAACTGGGTTCAGGTGAAGAAGCAGCTTCTGTAGCTCTCGGAGCTGTAGATGTTGAATCTCGTTTGTTGTCTCCAATGACAAAATATTTTACTTTTACATGAGAAAAGTGTGTTGTATGTTACATGAAGTATTAAGACCGAAACACTTACCAGTGTAATGAGAATTGATTCTGCCCCAGATGGGCTGAACTTCCCTGGAATCAGTTTCGACGTTCCTTACAGCATACACTTTCTTCACGGGTGCCTGTAACAATTAAAGACAAAAATTTAATACTCATGCTACATCTTTACTGTTAAGCTTAGCACTTGTTAAAAGAGTACAATGAAAATCTACCGGCTCTTCCTCGTCTTCGTCCCCTTCTCTATATTCCAAGTAAGGCATGATTACTTTGTTCTCGCATAATCAAAAACGATCAAATCTCGCAGAGTCAAATGGTTGTTCGTTGTGAGGGAATGTATGCTTTTTTTTTTTTTGGCCTACCGCCACAGATTAAGTGTTTTACTTACAGTATTGTTTGCATAAACTTGTATGCACTATTGACTGATTAAGGTAATAGCCTGCCGGCAACATAACCTCAATTTACACAAGTTGCACTTTTGAAGCACTGCACTTTGGAATATTTCACCAATGACGACCATCCAGGCAATAACTGAGTCACAAACAGCCCTGGCGATGTTGATCCAGAAGAAAATGGATAACTTTCAAAGTCAACTCAACGCTGCCTTGCTGCCGCAGCAGGCAGACAAAGTATCCGGGCAGTTTGCAGCCTTGAAGGACTTGGTTGTGAAGCTTCTCTCTCCTGACCAAGTCCAAATTGCAGAGTTGAGCATCGCTGTAGATGCCATGAAAACAAGACATCGCAAAAAATATCTCTTGTTCAATGGAGTTCCTGAGGCTGACAAAGAAGACCTCACAAATATTATGTTGGGGATTTGTAGCAAGCACTTTGAGGTGAGCAGCTTATCCCCCTCATCTCTTTGTTACTGCCACCGCTTGTGCCGTCCAGGCAAGGATGCGGGGCCCCGTCCTGTGTTGGTTCGCTTTAACAACCAAACCATTCGTGCCGCAGTCTGGGCTCAAAAAGCGAAGCTTAAGGGGACCAAACTCGTGGTACATGAGTTTCTCACAAAGATGCGCCAGTCTCTCTTTGTGGCAGCTCGTCAACATTTTGGCATGCGGAGTGTCTGGTCTGCGGATGGCAATGTTTTCGTTAAGCTTCCTGATGACAATATTAAGCGTGTGACGACCAAAGACGACCTTAACGCGCTAATGGCTGAACACCCCAAAACTGTCGCCGATGGAGGGCCCCAGCCGGGTGGTGGTGCTGCTTCAGTCTCGTTACAGAAGGTACCTGTGGGAACTCCCGACGTGCCTGGGAAAAGAAGTCAGCGTGGTAGGAAAAAGGTTGTACGTTAATAAGTTTTCGCTTATTCTTGTAATGTCGTTTTGCTACTTACTTTATTATCTTGCATTACGCTTTTCTATAAGTACGCAGTGCCTACAAGTTAATGTCCATAGTATGTTGCATTCATTCATGTTTTCGTTTTACTATTCTTTATTATTTTACCCTATTATATTTCGACTTTTTTGTTTTGTTTTGCTTGTTGTTGACAAAATTTTACATTTGCTTTTGGACTGACAACCGCTGTCACCTCTTAGGTTGACATCGACTGTCATGTCTACAAACTGCGTACTTATTGGCAAAGGATGTTAGGCCCATACAGCCATCTCTTCACCTTAGTTTATTTATAACTTTTAGCAGGGCCTCTTGCTTTTTTGCTTTTTATATTATTTAGTTGTAAATGCTTAATGCATCTATAGCCAACTGTAAACTTTAAATATGTAGTTGTTTGCGTTTTCTGGTTTGTGTAGTGAGCTAATTTTAATTTGTGCTTTACTATCTAACAACTCATATATTGTATTTTTTTATTTTTTTATTATGTTGACCGGCGGGTTTTGCCTTTTGCATTGACCCACCTTTACTTATTTTATATTATTATTTACAGACCGATTTATTTTTAGTTTATGTCTGATAGTGATACTTCTTTCTACTCTGCTTGCTCTTCCTGTTCTTCTTTTAATTCTTTAGATGATAGCATCTCCACCTCTCTGAACACAATTTTATCCAATAATAAAACCTTTAATGCTTGTCATATAAATGCGCAGAGTATCCCCCAGCATCATAACGAGCTACTTGAAGCTTTCTCAGCTTCACCTGCCCACGCTATCCTTGTCTCTGAATCTTGGCTGAACCCTTCCTTGGCCTCCACTTCCTTTTCTCTACCAGGTTACGTGCTTTTACGTAACGACCGGATCGGTAAGCGCGGGGTGGTGTCGCGATTTACCTTCGCGCTGACTTTTCCTACAAATGTATTATGTCTTCCTCTCCCCATTATACAGCTTCCCCTGAGTACTTGTTTTTAGAAGTGGACGTGAAGGGCGTCAAGATTGCTCTTGGTGTCGTATACTGCCCTCCTGGGATCGATTACTTCAATGAACTCGATTCGGTTTTGGTTTCTGTTTCCTCGGAGTACGCACACATCATCATCATGGGTGACTTCAACACTGACTTATGTAAAACATCAAGGAACAGTTGTAAACTTCTATCCATTGTCGATTCCGCTGACCTCTCGCTACTACCCCTTAAACCCACTCATACCAATTTTGACACTTGTGATACTTGGCTTGACCTCATAATAACTTCTTCTTCTACTCGCGTTGTCAGTCATGGGCAGATGGCTGACCATGGATTCTCCAGGCACGACTTAATATATATTGCTTATAAAGTTAAGCCCCCTAAGGTCAAACCAAGGTACTTATCGCTACGTGGTTTTGGGAAAATGAATGAGGATAGTCTCGGACATGACGCAGACAGCATTGACTGGAGTACCTGTTATGGGGCGTCAGGAATCGACGAGAAGGTAGCGATTTTTAATGCCAATATTACCAAGTTGTTTGACTTACATGCGCCCAGAGGTTTGGTCAGGATTAAACGGCCACCAAGCCCTTGGCTGAATGATGATGTGCGCGCTGCTATGATAAAGCGGGACCGCGCTTTTAGAAAATTTAAAAATGACCGTAACATGTCAAATTGGGCTGATTATTAAACGGCTCGTAATCTCTGCAATAAGATGGTGAGGGACTCTAAACGCCAGTACTTCCACGATAACTTAATTAATTCTTCCCAGGCTAATATTTGGAAATTCTTAAAGTCGGTTGGAGTTGTTGAGCCCCAATCTCCTCTTGCTGGATCGTCTTTTTGTCCTGACACACTCAACCGACATTTCTCTTCCTACTAATCTACCAAGAATGATACCATTAATTTCATCAAGTCCATGGCTACGTCTCCAGTAGCGTTTGATTTCAGTTCCGTCACTGAGGATGAAGTTCGTAAAACCTTTTTATCCATCAAATCAAAGGCTGCAGGTTGTGATGATGTGAGTAGGGCTATGATTTATCATGTTTTAAATTCTGTCTTACCTGTTCTTACGCACATAATTAATCATTCCCTCTCATCTCATTCTTTTCCTAAGGAATGGGGCAAGGCGTTTGTAATCCCTCTCCCCAAAGTACCTACTCCCAGTGCCTTGAACCATCTCAGACCTATATCAATTTTACCATTTTTATCAAAATTACTCGAAGCTATTGTCCATAAACAGCTATCTACTTTTATTCACACCAATGCACTGTTGAGCCCATACCAGTCGGGTTTTCGTCCGGGTCATAGCACCTCTACGGCTCTGCTTAAAATCACTGAGGATATCAGAGAAGTCATGGAGAACACCAAACAAACTTTTCTAGTTTTAATTGATTTCTCTAACGCATTTAATAATGTTGACCATGACATCCTATTGGCAATATTATCTCAGCTTGGACTATCATCCTCGGTGACAAACTGGTTCTCCTCTTATCTCCGCGGTCGGCAGCAGGCAGTTCGGGCTGATGGAGTAGTATCTAATTGGTGCGATCTGGTTGCTGGTGTTCCGCAGGGCGGTATTCTGTCTCCATTATTGTTTTCTTTGTTCATTAATAACGTTACTCACAAACTCAAATGCTCCCACCATCTTATGCAGATGATTTGCAACTTTATGCTATTGCTGATGTTTCGAATATTGATGAGGCTGTTGATGCATTAAACAGAGATTTGGAACATATCCGTGAATGGTCACAAAGGTTTGGTATTTCTGTGAATCCATCTAAATGCCAAGCCATAATTGTGGGCAGCTCTCGGCTAACCAGCCGTATTGATTTAGCGAAAGTCCCTCCTGTCTGCTTCAATAATAATATAATACCTTTTGCCTCCTGGGTGAAGGACCTAGGGCTTTACATAGACAACACTTTGAGCTGGTCTAATCAGCTGACTGAGGTAAGCAGAAAGGTTACAGGGGCTTTGCGATCTCTCTATCGTTTTAAATATTTCTTACCCTCTTCAACAAAAACTTTACTTGTCCAATCTTTAATTTTACCAATTATGGATTATGGTGATGTGTGTTGCTCCGACCTCAACCAGGATCAGCTGAACAAGTTGAATCGACTTCTAAACAACTGCATTCGCTTCATTTACGGCTTGCGTAAGTACGATCACGTATCAAGTTTTCGTGAGAAGCTCAAGTGGCTGCCTATGCGACATCGCCGCAACAAAAGAATACTTACTTCCCTTTTCTCTATACTCCACGATCCAGCCGTCCCTGAATATTTGAAATGCAAATTTAAATTTCTTTGCGACACCCACGACCGTAGCCTCCGTTCTTTAAACACTCTCTCCTTAAACCTTCCCCTTCACCGGACTGGATTTCTGTCTAATTCTGTCTCCTTAATCGCTGCTAGACTTTGGAATGATCTTCCTTTGGAGATCAAGCGTAGTCCCAGTAAATTTTCTTTCAAAAAAGCAGTTCATAATCATTTCCTTAAGTCTCTGTAACTCCTTATACTTATTTTCCTTAGTCTTTCTCGTTTTAAATGTTTGGACAGTAGTGTTGTTGAGTGTGCCAGTAGCTTGTTATCACAGACATAACAGACTAAACACAAATTACAAATATTCCCTGTTCGCTTGCTCTACAATGATTATGAATCTTGCTATCCCGTTTTTAGATCCATTGGAATGAGTTCACGGAAAATGACGCGCGCAATGTTTTGTACGTTCGACATATTGCTCGAGGGCTTAACGACCTGACGTTTTTTTTTAAACATCGGTGTAAATTTTATAATTTCCTAATAAAATTTAAATTAAACCATTTAAAAGATTGTAATTTTGTGTGTAATTTAGTGTACATTTATGTGAAAGCGCAAAGTATGGAAATACACCTGGATTATCCTTTCATCGGTAAGTAAACATTCGTGGTCGCGGCGATCCGAAATAAATTTTAGAAATTGTGACAAAAATATGCATCGAAATAGTGTGAATTTGCAATAATTGAAATGCTTTACCTTAAAACAACATGCCATTAGAGATAGATTTAAAATTATTGGCAATTTGAGCAATATTTCGGTGTCTAAATAGGTACGAAAATATTTTGATGCTAACAGGGTCGGACTTAGTATTTATTGTATAGTATTTTATTACTCAAATCTTGTGAATAGCGGTCCACAATTTTATATGTATCAGGGTTCCATACCAAAAATGTACCTAGATGACATTTTAAATGTTCAGACATTATATGAAACAACGGATTAATCGCGTATTTACGTTTATTTATATAATTATTTGTTTTTCTAGGTTTCCTAAAGACAAGACATGGCTATGTCTGGGTTGCAAATTGGAAGTACTGCGTTGTAAACGTTTTGAAGAACAAGATAATAATTAGATGCAAGTCCTTTCTGTCCTGCTGCACCAGCATTATATGAATTTTTACTGAAAATAAAGAATATGCTGCTTGTTTAATATATAAATGTATCTATCCTTTTTTTTCTTTTTTTTTTTTCATGACTATGTCCTCTAGAGGGCATCATATTAAATTTGTGAAGTCACATAGGCCAACCTGTGAACAATGAAGACGCTTCTAACTATAAGTAAGTAGGTAGGTACCTACTTAGTTTAGAAGTTATGAGGCAACAAATAAACATTAATACCGGTCAAAATCATAACCCTCCTTTTTGCAAAAGCAAGCACTGCCTGATTCACGGTATGTAGGATCGAGAGATCGAAAAGACGGTGGTAGGTATCAGGGCATGGCTTTGATTCACTGGACACCTTACCTTTTAATTTAATGTCAATATTAAAATATATAAGGACAAGCTTAAAAAATTGCATAGTCATCTGGAGCGAACAACAAGTCAGATTTGTTTGTGTTCGTTACGAGTAGAAAGTCGTAGCAAAATATAACTCATGATGAGTTATATTTTGCTGCAGATGGGCTGCCTTGTTCCGTCCCTGCATTTGGATTAGAGTGTGTGTTATAGAGATGTGTGACATTTTGTCTCGTATTTAAACTCTAAATGTACTCTCTGCTTCTGTATATAAAATTTTACCTCTATGCTTGTTATGCTTAGTTTCTTGTTCTCTCTCTCTCTCTCTCTCCTGTTATATTATCTGTAAATCTCGGTCTGTAAATGTTTTGTATTCTAATTTTAAATTTTATTTTACCTTTAGACTATTTTATGTTCTTTTCTCTTCCTTTTTGTTGCACCGCCTTGTAATTTTTGTTTATTGCTCTCTGGTTGACTGGTAGAAAAAGCTATGTAGCTTTAAGTCCGCCTTTGTACTGTAATGTGCATGAAGTTTTAAATAAATAATTTACATTAATACATTTGTATCTTCGTATGGTGGTTCTGTACTTTGCCCGACGGGTGCCAGGGTCCAGCCATGAGAGCCATAGCTCATCAGGGTCTTCAGTTCAACGGTCGCCACCGTCTTTTCCAAATTGATAAGATGCTGGCGGAGGCAAGAATTTTTTAGGTGGAGCTCGGACCGTCTCCAAATTGTGAGATTTGCTGGTAGACAGTACGTACCGCAGCTGTTTGGATCCTTTCTTCGGGACTGCTGACTGTATCGTTGCTGAAGAGAGTGCGGCCACGTTGTGATTGTTCGGGAGCTAGGAGGAAAGTGACCGATCGTCGGTATTATTTTTAAAATGAGTCGATGAACAATGAGTACCATTTTTCCTAAACAAACTCGATAAGACATGGGAATACCGTGATAATCCCGTGACCTTTTTCTTTATCCATCATCTCCTGGTTGACTGGTAGATAAGGCTATTTTAGCTTTAAGTCCGCCACTGTACTATTTTGTGCATGAAGATTTAATAAATAAATAAATAAATAATGATGCCGCGACCCTGCCGATAACGCGGTTTCGTTTTATATGGGAATACCGTGTAATGATGCCGCGACCCTGCCGATAACGGGGTTTTCCATTTATATCTCGCGTCGCGTGAGTGATTATAAATATTTTATTATTATTATTATTATTATTATTATTTAGACATTAAGAGCGTTCTACCTCCGTTGGGCTGTGGAAATCCCGCGTGCTCTTAGACATTGCTTCTAATGGTCTTTGTAGTGGTAGTGCTGGACCAGAGTACCTCTTGGCACAGTACCTCTCATACTTTGTATCGATGACGCAACGCTGCTGAAAACGGCATGGTTTTTAGCTTTTATCCTTATCGCTTGAGTTATTATTACTATTTTATTATTATTATTATTTAGACATTACAGAAACGTGTGCATATTCTTTTACCGAAAGGGACCCTCGCAGCCATGAAATAAAATACCATAGACAACTTATGTTTATATTTTTACGAGCACGAGAGGTGGACGTTGCTTGTCATCAGTTGCAAGTCTCTATGCAACTTGTTACCTGACAGCATTCACGTTACGTGCAGGTGGTGAGAAAACATTGTATGATTAGTGCTGGACCAGAGTACCTCCTGACATAATATCTCTCGTAGTTTGTGTCTCAGTGCGGAGTGGTTTTAGTTCAGGCGCGTTACGGGAAACCCAGTTAGCGATAAGCCAGGCTAACAGAGCTAAGTTTACTTTCATCTCTCATGCTGTGGAGCTACCAGCGTTCTGGTAATTACTGATAGCCAGTAGCACGTATAGCTCTCCTCGAATCTATGCTCGGATAATGTTGACAAGCCACCGTTCGCAAAACAAAAAGCTTTTTTTGCTGGTTCACGTCTCAGAGCAGCTTGTCTACGTGATACACGCTGCTTCGCCTTCGCACGATGGAGCTTTGTATGTATTGTATATATATATATATATATATATATATATATATATATATATATATATGCGTCTTTATATATGTACATGATGGCTATTTCCAGACGACCAAATGCTACAAGTGGTTTTCTATCATCAGGAGAACAATGTGCATTTAACACATTCCTTGAAATGCCAACGTTGTAAGAATAGCGCAGGCAGCAGAACTTTGGCTGGCCGTAGAATCAAGTGGTCAGGTCAATTTCTTCCAACATGGTTCGAACATGGGCGTGACTGGGTTTACAGAAGAAAATAGTACAGATTTATAAAGAATCGTTTATTAATATAATAGAAAAAAGCATCATACATTAAATTTTACTTAGAAGTAAAAGCGTCGTCGACAATAGATTCGTCGGAGCCTAGCATGGAACTCAGGCTGGGGCTACTGACGATCGCTGGTGTGGAAGAGATCAACGTCGCTTGCAAGACGCTGGAACACATTGGAGATCAGCTTGACTAGTAACAATTCCGCGTCAACACTTGTATTTGAAATATTTGGCCGGACACGATACCCTAACACTTGTAAACCTGCTATCTTGCTTTAAAACCTTGTACTTTACTAAACCTTGTAATTTACTTTTTTTCAGAAGCGTGAGGCAGGCTTTCACTATCGTTAAAATGTCGGCTGGGTCTATCTTGGGTTGAGATTGCTGGTTCTGTAGAAAAGTTTCGAACATCTTGTTCCTTTCTGAATCAACATCCGCGATTCGATGCATGGCTTGTGCAAAATTCTGAAATAACAGAAAGAAGGATGATTGAAGCGATCACGGTATGGTGTCTCATTCGAAGAATAAATCTTTGAAAAACTCTTTCTATTAGTTACCTCCATGCACGAGATTTGTTGCTTAGCGATAGTCACAAGATCTCTCCTCGTTTCTCGCAGCTCCCTGACCAACGCTCTGTCATCTGAAAAATAAACAACACCTGCAAGTCTTCTGCAGATATTTATGTATAACGCAAATTGAATAATACTATCATTGCTGACTGCCGGCATGACGACGTATCGTAGTAAAGACATGTTCACGTCATAGTATCTTAACCTACGCAACATACGTGTATGTGTACGTTAACTAGACATACACACACATACACACATACAAGGAAAACGTGCTATGATCACTACATTCGTCACGAACGTTTCAAGATTAAGGACTGTGAGTAGCAGAGGTCTGAGAGCACCTGAGCTTTGCTCAGGTACGTTAGATTGTTGTGTAGAAGCTGACACTAGCCTAGGATCGACGTTACGTTACTAGAAGTCTAAGTGTTGCGTCGCGGCGTTCACGGGCTGTGCGGCTGTGATTTTCCTACTTTTCTGCAACACCTGCAAGTCTTCTGCAGAGATTTATGTCTAGAACTTATCCAGGAGCGTGCCGGGAGGCTAGTGAGCATCGTTTGTAGTGAAAAAATTCAAGTGCAATTTGAGTCAAATGCATCCTAGTGCATGGCGTTAACATTGCAATGGCAAAATTCGTAGTCACACCTGAATCTGCATCTAGGCATTATAGACCGCACAGTCCTGTGTTCCTGACTGTAGATCTCCACAAAGACCGGTCATGTGTCTTCCACATCCATCTGGTACCAGCGATGTTTACCAGGTCGTCGGTCCACCTATCCACGCTGCGTCTTACTGTACGTGATGGTGGCTATCGGTCCTGCGAGCTACGCGTTACGCGTCTGTCGGTCTACAGGTTATATTTAGAGGAATGTGCGAAGCAGCTGCACGACCTCATTCCGCCGGCCCCTTTCTGCCATCGGGAGACGCGATCTGGGGGAGCGCTTCATCCTTATGTCGTGGATCTTCCAGCTATCCGCACGACCCGCTTTGGCTCGACCTATAATGCGTACGGCTAAGGAGAGGAACGCGTTGCCTGCGAGTGTGTTTCCTGATTAATATAATCTGGATGCTTTCAAGGCTAGAGTGAATAGGCTGTTCCAAGACGGGCATGCTCCATCTTCAGCCGCATCGTCCTTACCACAGTTGAGCTGATGGTCAAATGCCTGGTTAGATCTTAGAAATTCCGATCCAGATCGTGATCGATTATGGTGATCGTGAGCTTTTTGTGTAAATACGACAATTACTCGCTTTCATTCATTCACATTAAACCCGCCTTTCAGTATCCTCGTGTCGTACGTAAGCCGTTGGTTCTCGCATCCGATATCGCATCACGTCAACCCATCGGTTCTTGAGCCTCTTTCCTGGTACAGGCAGGTTTAGGCACCTATTTTCCACCGGTATTATAGTCCACCGCTGGACTAGTAAGCCCTAGCTTGGATAAGCGCTAATGCATCCTGTCCTTAGCTTGCCGCATCCAACATCCACATTCCACCTGCACCTGGAGCGTAGTGTAAGTAACATACGTTTGCAGGGCCGTGGTCTCCACGCAAGAACAGGTTTAGATGGGTACTACTTTTGGGTACCACCATACTTAATAATAATGAAATAGTTTTTAATAAAAAATATAGATGTAATAATAGGTCTATCAAAGAATGCTAATAATAAACAAGTGCAACGTTCTTAAAGTATTTTCAGCGTGGCCGGTTGTATTGAAGTATCGCGCTCAATGTCCCATACAAATCTCGTAGCGCATCGCTTTGGAATTTCGGGTTGTATACCTGAAACATTACAATAAAATATGTTTACAAAGGATGCGTCGTTATCCGAGGCTTCTGCGAGGCATTTTCCGCTCTTCTTCTTCTAGAAGGAAAGCGCTTATTGTGATATTGCACGGTTCAATTTTGTATTTTAATGTGGATAAAGCAAAGGATCGCAAAGCAAATCTGTCTCAAAGGCAACACGGCTGCGATTGGTAGATATTGCTTTGCAATAAAAAAATTAAAAATCCGTATATTATCGCCATTAGAGATATACTGAAAGCGCTTTCTCTTTTTTTTTATGCTACGCTGCAACAAATGAGCTGACAGCCCACCTGATGGTAAACGACAACTGTCGACCATAACACCTACGATCATACATTTAGGTTGCGGGCAATAAAGGTGCAGAACCGCAGATGCGTTGTCACTGTAAGGACCACAAGATGCCTCATACGTGTAATTGCGCTGGCTACCTTATCCTTTAAACCGGATCACAGTAATGCAAGCACTGTTGCTTGGCGGCAGAAATAGATAAGGCGGTAATACTCACCCAGGCGGACTCCTCAGGCTTGACAGAGTCCTACTTAAGTCATGGGAATTTGAAAAAAGTATACCTTTCGCAAGAGTATTATAATAGCGGGATGTAATAAATTTTACTAACAAAGACTAAGATTTACTAACAACAAATGGACCTTTGTTGTCTCTTTAATAAAGATCATTTAATTTAATAATAATGATTCCTACTTATGATACTTCCTTATTTGCAGGTTTGACTGGGGTTTTATTCCTTAATTCTAATGAAAGTTTTCAAGTTATACCTACCACTGACTGAAAATTTAAAATGAAAAACTTTCACCCCAATATCACTAAATAAATTTAGGTGTTTGGAGTCGGGTTAATTCCCAATTGCTCGTAAGTATAGTTACGAACAATGTGATGAAAAGGATTTCTAAGAGGTTTTATGGATGCAAAGATGACGTAAAAAAATGCATAATTTGTAAGTTACAATACTAACATCGTTCATAGTGATTGTCGGGATAAAACTGTGCTGAACCAGGCTGGTCTGGTATTCGGAGTCCAGTTGGAGTGTTATGCCGTGCTGTCCGCTTACGCAATTCCTCACGAGGTCAGGATTCACACCGGCTCTGGAGACACACTGTAAGCGAAATGAGAATGAGTTAGGTGTGTGAAGAGCGGGTGGTCCGTTTGCCTTTTGTTTATTTACACTAATAGACAAAACTGGAACGCGTTGCTCATATAATAAGGGACATTGTCGTATCATGCATTCCGGAACGCGGTGCGATGCTTAAATTTTGATTCATTTTTGGTTGTTATTAAAGAAACTATCCCGAAATAGAAGTCAAACTCAGCGAATTTGTCTGTAAATGTTTATTGTCTTTAGTTGAGTATAAAAATTAAATGGTAAATGTCAGTAGTTTAGTCATCATATTGAAAAAACATTTAAAAAAAGGGGTAACTTTATTTTTTTAATCGAGTAAAGTTTATTAATATTAAATCATATGACAACTTTTAGCGATTTTGACTATATTAGATCCTAAACTAATACATATATATTTTTGAGAATTTAAAACGCTATTTTCTATGTCTCAGATTGTTTGAAAAAACTCAAATTCTGGGATACGTTTTTTAATATGCATCACAGTTTTATAGAGAGATTTCGCCTCTGTTAGTTTTACTGATGGGCAGTGCTCTGAAGATTTTTTTGGGTTGATAGCTTTTGCAGAATTTCACATCGTACAATAATGTATTTTATGTTGGATGGGTGGCGGTCACCCAGCGTATTTTTGAGTTTAAGTTTGCTATACTATATAGAACAAGATATATAAATTTATTATTTCCAGTTGGTAATCAATAATTTTCATACACATAAAAGTTTGGAACCATCTGAATTAGTTAGGAACCCTGAAACCGCGAGTCCTATTAGCACTTTTTATGACAAACAGAAGACTTAAGTACATGCAGACAGACATCAGATGGAAAATTGTTTCCACCGCCTATGGACATCAGTAATACCAGGAATGCCACCAATCGTTGCCCGCCTCTAGAGCTGACTCGATGTTATTGCCCAAAGAAATCACTGTTTGGTTTCTTAGATTCATCATCATTATCGTTATATCAGCGGGAAGAGGCCCACTGCTGGGCTATCGGTCCTGCGAGCTATGTGCCCTGCCCACCATGATCTTAATTCGTTTGAGGATCTCCTCATTTCTGATTCGATCGCGTAATTGACAGTGAGCTTTCTTATGAGGCCCACAGTCTAATACTCACCGTCATGTCATTTCTTGTACCAGCCAAGGTATCCATTTCGCAGGCCACATAGTCGACGACATTGGCGTCATTGTCGTACCTCATTAAGTCTAAGGTACAGTCCTGGACCACGTTTCCAAGACACTCGTTTGGTCCGTGCTGGCATACGAATCCGTTCCTGCCGAAGTTGAGGCTCTGTGGAAAAGACGTTACAGTGTATTGTAACTGGATTGATGGTGTACGTAGAGGCTGTTCGAACTTAAGCACCATAACGAGCTCGACCCTCGTTAGCTGGGCCTACTAATGCCGTTGGCGAAACGAGGTTCATCAAGATCTTCCGCTGAGGACTTTGAGGCTCTTGCAATGTTGGTTGGGCCCAACATCCCCTAAGATCGAGTATTTTCTATATCATTACTTTTTCTGTTTTACACTTAAGTGATGTAACACAAACAGCTTCGACTTACGGGTGTAATGCGATAATGTCTTAGAGAACTACTAACTATGACCTCCGTTGACAATGGATAGCTTGGAAAGTGGCTTTAATCAGGTGGTAGGACTCTGACAAGCCGGAGGAGTTCGCCTGGGTGAGTACCATTGCCTTATCTACTTCGGCCACCAAGCAACAATGCTTGCAATTTATTTATTTGAAAGAAAAGATAGCCATCTCAATTACAGGAATAAGGCTATTCATCTTAATCCTTACAGTCACAAACCCACCTGCGGGTCAGAATTTTGGTTGCCTACAACCCAAACTAATAAATCGCAGATGTAATGGGCGACAGTTACTGCTTACCAACAGGTGGCCTGTCTCCTCGTTTATCACTGTGTAGAGTTAAAAACCCTACGGCCGTGATGTTATGTATGTATGTACATGTACTGTACCCACCTTTGCTTTGCCGAAGGGTACCAGTTTCAGACTAATACGGTCACGTAACGCGTGTATAGTCGGCTGCAACTGTCTCTTTATAAACGATCTGGTGTCGCTGCAATTGCTCTCGTAGTATACTGAGAGGAGGATCTGGAATGATGCAAAGGAAGACAGAGGTTAGATTATTTAGCAGAGGTCTCCAAATTGCGTTCGGCATATCATTGTGTGGTTCCTTCCTATTTTTCCTACCCTATCCTTTTTGACGATTGAACTCTTTCACTCAATGAAGAATTTTGAATTTGTTCTGTGCCCCCAAACTTTTTTGCCT
This sequence comes from Blastobasis adustella, assembly GCA_907269095.1. Taxonomy (NCBI): domain Eukaryota; kingdom Metazoa; phylum Arthropoda; class Insecta; order Lepidoptera; family Blastobasidae; genus Blastobasis; species Blastobasis adustella. The sequence continues at coordinate 19,574,278 of OU026121.1, read as the reverse complement.
TTGAGTATTGATATTTGCCATGTTTATATATGTAGCACTAAGGTTACGTTAACACTAACTTCCTGCCTGATGGTATGCAGTTACTGCAGCCTATATATCAATGATGTGCTGCCAACTCTGAATATTCTAGGTTTTGAGTAGGTCTAGCTTTGTAGGTAATCGTCGTCGTTCTAGCGCTTATCACGGCCTCTGCCAGGGTCCGCTTTCCTACTTAATCTTCTTTTTAGGCACCTGTTTTCCACATATCCAAATGACCAAATCAACTCAGCCCAGCCTCTTCATCTTATCCGCAACATAATAAGTCTCTCCCGCTAAGGCTGTTACTGATAAATCAATAATTAATAAATGCTGGGACAACTCACAGAGCGCCAACTAGCCCCAAAGGAAGCAAGGCCTTGTTATTGGTACTAGACAATGGATAAACTGGAGAAATAAATTGATTATTTATTTATTTATTATTCCAACTACTTATATACTTTTAAATACATACTTATTTTACATCTAACACCCAGATCCCAGATGTACTCGCTACGTACACTCGCTGATTATTTTGGAGTGATATGTAGAACGTAGTTAGTATACTTTTCTTAGGCCTCTTTTGCAATTTAAACTAGTCTAACATAGGTGTATTGGCAAAGACATGAACAACACAACGCGTGTCCTAATGTGGAGCAGTGAAAGTTGTCCCAAGTCATTCGTTTATCCCGAGATATACCTGCATCACGAACTTGTAGCCCTTGAGCTGACTGATAAATCGTTAAAGTTATGTTCATTTTACTAAATATACAGGAATTAAATATAGGAATTGTAGATGTTATGAGCGACAGTTCCTACTTACCATCAGGTGGGTCGTCTGCTTGTTTGTCACTGAGCAGTATAAAACAATCTAGATATTTTGTAACCTGCATATACATCTTGGTAATGTTGTGTAGCGTTAGTGTCTTGGTTGCGCTCTCGCGCACGCAGGCCCGGGTCCGCCTTGACCATGATCCAGGTTTTGTAAGATGCGATAATTACAGTAGAGCGACTGCTATATGATCTCCGTGACCCTGCTACCAAGGAAACCAAATCAGATTGGATCATAGTTACACATTCAGTTGCCTGAATGTGCTGGTTTTATGACGATGTTTTCCATCACCGTAAGAGCATCTGTTAGCATTCAACTAATGTACATAACTCAGAAAAGAGCCATTGGTAATTAACTAATAAAAACGAAAAAGGAAGTAATTGCCCAAATCGGTTATTTACAAACAGGTTCTACAAAATTTTTAACAAATATTGACCCTTTTAAGTTTCACAACAATCGCTCTGACCACATGCGAATTACTTCCGACCGAGAGTTCAAAGACTGCTATTGCCAAACTAATTGGTACCGACTATAGGTTATCATTAAATATTATAAAAAAAACGTAAGAAACTAGTGATGTTACGTCAGTATAATGACGCCACAATACAGACCGACGCGCACAATAGCGCTGTTAAGTAAAAAATATGTCGTAGAATAAAATAATAACTATCGCAATTAGTAATCGACCATTACGATTAACGTTACGTAACTTAAAAATAACAAGTAACGTCAGCTGTTATTAATTAATAGAGGTAATCGATAGTTACGTTCGTGGGCTGTGGTGTGTGATGCGGGATGGGGGGTTTGATTTAAAAAAAAATTATTTGGTATGCGCGATTCAGAATTTCCTCATAATATAGATGAGCGCCATCTAGTGTACCAAACATGGTGGGAACAAAATTTAGTTTAACAATTATTTCACGGATTTTTCTCTTCACTTGTGCTAGACCTAGCTCAAAGCCAAATTTCAGGATTCTAGATCTACGGGAAGTACCGTACAGTTTTTTATGACGGTCCGACTTCCGGTTTTGAAGACTTCCGTCCCTTAGCACGAAATCCCTCGTACAGCAGGATAGCAACAGTAATGGTGTGAAATTTAAACATCAAAAAGCCGTTTCACGTCTGTCTGCTTTGTGATTCGATTTTCATGTTATACGTAGAGTGATTCATGTATGAACAATGTTTATTTAAATCATTTACGCCAGTGTAAATCCGGGACGGGTCGCTAATGTAAGTAAGTAAGTAAGTAAGTAAGTACTTTATTGCAATAACATAGCCTATAGGCCTAATAGGTTACTCCATGTTTCATTACGCCACACAGTATATTTAAAAATATATATATCTAATTGAACAGACAATATAATAGGTACCTGGCTTAATTTCTGTAAAAAAAAATAATCATTTTGGCGTGAATGTCCCGGTTGTGCTCTCGAGAACGAGGGCCCGGGGTCCGCCTTGACCATGATCCAGGATTTGGCAGGTCAGGTAATTACAGTGGAGCGACTGCCATCTGACCTCCATGACCCTGCTACCAGGGGAACCAGACCAGATTGGATCATGGTTACACATCCAGTCGCCTGAATGTGCAGGTTTCATCACGATGTTTTCCCTCACCGTAAGAGCATCGGTTAGTATTCAACTAATGTACATAACTCAGAAAACAGTCATTGGTACATGGCCGGAGCGGGATTCGAACCTGGGACCTCTGGCTTAGGAGTCGGATACTGTAACCGCTCGGCCACCGACGCTCTTCGGTTTAATTTCTGTAAACCTATTCTTTATAATTATAAATTTTTATAATTATTTAAGCTACAAATAAAACTGCAAAGCAAAGTGGCGGTCCATAGTCTCTGTCTAGCTCACCTGTGGGACACAGGTGTAAGCTTTATGTGTAAATAAGATATTACTTTATACTTTAATGTCAAAATAGTACGCAAATAAGTAATTATCAAAAAAATTTTTACTATTACGTCCACGCAAAACTTAGACCAAAATTATTAAGTTTTTTGTACAGAATCTTTCCAAAAACCAAAGATCACCTGAAAAAGAACTCCACAGCAGTGGTACCTATACGTGCTAAGCACGCAGTTGGTATGACTCACACCCGTAAAACACAGGTTATCTTAACTTAAACAAATTACAAACCGGAACACAACAACGACGACATTGATGCTTGGCGGCGGATAACACGCGCTTGCTCTTTCTCAGTTTGATAATGAAAAACTCTACATGCCGAAAATATATTTTGCGCCGAAAAATTCGGTTCAATAATAAGTGCAGAAATGTTAGGTTTAAGCGTTCGCGTATCTCCCCTATGTTCGTTGACGTTAATGTCCCGGTTGTGCTCTCGCGCATGAGAACCCGGGGTCCCCCTTGACCATGATCCAGGATTTGGCAGATCAGGTAATTACAGTGGAGCGACTGTCACCTTACCTCCGTGGCCCTGCTATCGGGAGAACCTGACCAGATTGGATCATGGTTACATATTCACTCCTCTGAATGTGCAGGTTTCATTTCGATGTTTTCCCTCACCGTAAGAGAATCGATTAGTATTCAACTAACGTACATAACTCGGAGAAGAGTCATTGGTAGATGGCCGCAGCGGGGTCTGAACCCGGTGCACCTCGCTTTCAAGTCAAATACCTTAACCGCTTGGCCACCGACGGCCTCATTTCCCCTATATTGTAACTATTAAAAAGCAAGTTTAAACATGAAAACGAAATGGCATTTACTACAACCAGTGCCACTTAGGTGGCAAACAAGCTTATGGCCCGCATGATGGTAAGCATAACCGAATTATCACTCACGTGCTGCCACTCTTTAAAGGTGTTGAAAGTCCTGTTGTTTGTACAATAATATAACGTTCAAAATGAAAAAAAAATCTGCCTAATTGAAGTTATAACTACCCCGATACACGGAACAGACTCTGAAAACTAGTGCTGCAGGGCGTTAGCTTTCAGCTTAGGTACACTGACACTGTGCCCTTCCCCACTACCACCTACTTAGGTAACTTTGGACGTAAACTTTTGTTTCCCCTTAGTAATTTTTGTGTCATGCCTGTATAATGTGGAGAATAAATTGGTTTACCTGAACAAATATTATGAATTGGCCATAGCTTTCACTTTTTTCTTGTTAATTATTTATTTGTTTCGAATTCGTTTTGCTTGGGCACTGGAGCAGCTTAATGGCGGATGTATGTCTACCTAAAGTTTTTCTTGCTTTTCTTAAAAAAATAAGATATTTATTTATTCATTTATTTATTGGAGTACCAACAGCTTATAAGACTAATTAAATACTATGAGTAGACACAGTCAAGCCAATTATAGGTACTCACTAATAACCACAGACTAAATATAATGAAGCACTCAAAACACATATTGTAGAAAATCAACAAAAATGAAATAACAATCAATGCCGTACCCATGTAAGGTTCATACATAACAACATTATACATACAGAATTACACACCTATTTCATGCACCGCTTTAGGAACAATCATTGAAGAACGACTGAGTCAGCCGCCTCCTCAACGACTCGCACTTTGTATTAAATAAATCGACGTCATTGTCTTTGCACAATTCATTAAATGCATTACACACACGCCACATGAATGTGTTGCGCCTATAATTTGTAGAAGCATTCGACAAAGAATTTATGGAGTTAGAGCGAAGTGCTCTATTTGGGGGTCTGAGTGATATTTCCTCCAGTAGTTGTGGGCTATCAATCACACCGGATGTAATCTTGTAAGGATAAACCAGATCTGCAATCTCACGCCTTTTGAATAGAGGTAGAATGTGGTATTTTTTTGCAGAACGCAGTATAATTCTCAGAACAAAACTAACTTGTCACCGACACGGAAACATAAATATCGCAGAAACCTCTTCTGAATATTTTCAATAAGGGTTTGATACGTGATATAATATGGGTTCCACACTTGAGACGCGTACTCTAAATGACTACTTACATAGGTGCAGTATAACACCTTGAAAGTCTCAGCACATCTGAAATCTCTTGAGGCGCGCATGATAATGCCTAGGGCTTTTGAGGCCTTGGAAACGACATTATCTACATGACTGTCAAACATGAGCTTTGCTTCATGAATAACCCCAAGATCGCGCACCGTGGTGGCTCTTCCAAGCAACTCGTTTTCAAGCGTGTAGTCGTACTGTAATATTTTTTTTTTTCGACTGTATGTAACAACACTGCACTTAGAGGGATTAAGTTCAAGGTTGTTGATATGACAATAGTGTTCGAGCCGGTGACGGTCTGACTGCAGGGCCTCAGCATCAAGTAAGGAGTTAACACTGGCAAATATCTTTATATCGTCCGCAAAACACAGTAAACGTGAGTAAACGTGAGTGGTGGAGGCACAGGCCAATGTCATTCACAAAAATTACAAATAATAACGGACCCAACAAGGATCCCTGAGGAATACCGCTGGGGACAGAAACCCATCCAGATATGTAGTTATTAACTACGACAGCTTGTGACCGATTCTCGATGTAAGAAGAGAACCACCTAAGCAGATCTCCCCTCACACCAATCTTGAGTAATTTTGAAAGTAATATGTCATGGGGAATTCTGTAAAATGCCTTACTGTAATCAGTGTAAATGACATCAAAATGTGAACCTAACTCCATCTCTTCAGTTAAAATATTATTCAACAAAACCAGGTTGGATACCGTTGAGCGGCCCCTAAGGAATCCATGCTGCGTGTCACTGAAAGACTGTTTTAATGCCGGATACAACTGATCGTAGACCAACCTCTCAAGCACTTTAGGAACTATACAAAGTTTGAAAATTGGTCTATAGTTTGATACCTCACTCCTAGACCCCTTTTTATATAAAGGTGTAATAAAAGCGTGCTTCCACATATTAGGAACAGCACCAGTTTCAAGTTATTTCTGAAACAAAATGGCAATGGGTCTAGATATGGTTTCTGCAAAATTAATCAAAAACCTAGCTGGTAAATGATCCGGCTCGGCTGATTTGTTTGGATCTAAGTATTTAAGTAACTTATCAACTAAATTGATATCTACATAAATGGAGGATATATCTGATATCGAACTGGGGGCCTCGGCGTCGTCATTATGTAAGCTAGGATTAGGAGAGTTTAAAAATGTGGAATGAAAGTACGACGAAAATACATTATAAATACTATCTCCGGTATTATAAACTGTGTCTTTATATTTCAAACTATTAGGCAAAACATTATTCTTTGTCTTAGAGTTAAAATAAGACCAGAATTTTTTTGGGTTTTTGACGATAAAACTTTCCACCAAATCAATGTATTTTTTATAGCAGAGTGTTTCCAATACTCTAACCCTGTCCCGCAGTATGTTCATCAGAACGATTACCATAATATCTAAACTTTAATAAATATTTGCGTTTTTTTTTTTATAGTTCTGATTAAGGCTCTAGTATACCATTTCGGATAAGAATTGCTTGAGACTAACTTTGTGGGCACATAAGTATCCCCTAGATGTATAAAAACTTTATAGAAATAAGCAGTTGCGTCCTCCAATGAACGATGACCCAGCTCAGTATCCCAGTCAATATCAGACATCACCCCATTTATAAACTCATAATCAGCCTTTTCGTATAAAAATCTAGTATATTTGAGGCGGTCCAGGTACTCCAGATTAAGGAAACTCATTTCGCATGAGAGTGCTCCGTGATGAGGATCCACGGGTATAAGAGGGTCTGCACTACAGTCCGAAACGATTTTACTGGTTGCGAGTAGCAGATCCAAAGTTCTACCAAAAGAATTTTTAATGCTATTGTACTAAGACAAACCGAGTGCATTAATCGTGTCTACCAAGAGCAGTTCATCGCTAGTGGTATAGTTGGAGGGAACACAGGAACCGTCGCTCCCCGTTGAATAAGTCCAGACAGAATTACTGAGATTAAAATCCCCATCAATGAGAAAACTATCTTCGCAATGTTTGTTCATAACTGTTTCTAAGTTATTCACAAAATTATGTAGTTGCTGTGAAAACGAGAGACCTAGGTTTTGTGTACACACAAATATGCGGGTTAATTGACTCGCTTGCAAGATTCCCTTTCATACAGATCGATAACCAAAGATCCTCAGCACCACAATGAAATGCAGGTTGAGGTACCACAGTCAACTCCTTACGAGTAGCTACGAGAACACCACCGTCATACCTCTGTAGGGTAGCTGTGTAATCCCGGTCCCGCCGCCAGACAACGTACCGGTTATCAAAGAATTCCGTGGCTAAAATTCCGTCGAGCAGCCAAGTCTCTGTAATTATTACAATATCATAGCTTCTAAAGCAAATATTACGATAGAAAGTAGCAGACTTAGTTCTGATAATATACGCTTAATTTACGATTACTAGTCATTTATAAGCGTGATATAAATAAATCAAATCGAATGGAGACATTGCATTACAATGCTCTCCCATTCTAGTGCATAAATTAACGAAACACATCTTTAAAATAAATGACGTGCGCAAGCGCAAAGCGACATAAAACATTGACATGCAAGTGCGAGCGAGCGCGGAACAATACAAAATTGAATAGCAAAACATTTCAGATAAAGATATTTCAACTCAGTTGTGCGCGCGGCCCTATGTGTGGGTAACCCAGACACGTCACAATGACGCCACGCCATTGGCACGCCAAGTGGTCGCGTCACTGCCACATAAATGAAAGCTGTAAATTTACAAGCGCACGCACACATAGCGCCGCGCGCACAACTGAGTTGAACTATCTATACGAGCGATGAGTAGCAAAGCGGAGTTAGCGATCGGTCAAACCGGTCGGCCGGCCGGTGCAGTGAGCCAGGTGTGCAAAATATTTACAAAATTGTATTACAACATTGTATAAGATATTACGGGAAAATATGAGTAGCGATAAAATTAAAGCGATACGTGCTATAAATAAAAATAAACAATGTAAGATACGATCTATGTCACTTTGTTTAAATCATTTTCTTTGGCAATAAATAAGATCTTAGCGGATTCGTTCTTGCTTACATGTATCTTACAATACTTGACCCAAACAAATTTATATTTATTCCCTTGGCTAGGGTTTTCGTCCTTGTTAGCAGTTGTTTATTTTGCGGAGTTAGGTGGTCCTTCACGTATATCCTCTGTTTAGTAAAGCCAACACCAAAAACATCGAGCGTGGACAGCGTCTTACATTCACGAGCTGCAGCCACGAAGTCCTCCTTAAGATAGCGATTATAAAAAATTTATAATAATGGACTTCTCATTAGAGTTATAGGTAGGCACTCTCGCAATATAATTCATTTCAGACGTCGGAAGGTCAAAGTTAATTGCCTTCCAAACGTTCTCTGCAATTGCGAAGAGATTTTCCGACTTTTTTACCGGCACTCCTCGGACTTCCAAGTTATTTATCCTCGATCTCTGGTCTCTCTCCGCAATATCTCCCTTCAACAAAGAAATGTCTGCCAAGGCAGCACTCAAATTCTCCTCCAACGGCTTAATCCCGGAGACCCTATCCTCCAGCATCGCTATTTTGGTTCTATGCTCGTCAAGCGTTGCACCATAGAACTCACAGGTGGCCTTGAGGTCTGCTATGTCGTTTTTTATCACCTTCACATCTTCAATCAGGAAGCTGGGAGCATGAAGGCCGGTTAATTGATTTTTAATGAGAAGGATCTCCTGAAATATCGCCGATAGGGACACTGTGTCAGGATCGAAAGCTTTAGTTGATGCAGCTGTAGCAGTGGCAGTACCAACTGGATTAGCGATGCTATCGGTGACGTTTGGACAGCCCGACGCTCCGGACCAAGTTTGCGGTAGCCGGCCTCAGTTATGCTGGCACAGCAAAAGCCCAGATATCTCTTGCAAGCACTGCACTGCACACCATCATTGAAACTCTCGCCACACATAGCGCAATTCATTTTGAATAAAATAATGGAACACTGATAGTAAAAATGTAAAGAAAAAAAATGTTGACGACCCCTGAGCGAACAGTAGGCGCGTGCGGTTTATATGAGTGTTGAGGGCGGAATGATGTGTTCCCTGATTAGTCGAAAACCTTTACAATTAGCACATTGTTAATATTGCGCTTATATTTTAGCGCTATCTAACATGAAATTAAGACAAAGAGTTATCTCGGAATACTTTACATTTTGAAGTCTCTTTACGAAAACATTTACATTAGGCGAAATGGATAGCCCGAAACGGGTATGGTTTGGTATGAAAAATTTAATACAAAACTGATTACATGAAGAACTTGTTATAATGTAAATAATTCAATCTATATTGTAAAAAAGACGCCAAAAAGGTATGGGTATTGTGATCTACAACTCCTGTAGCTATGAATGTTAGATCAATAGAAAGGTTGATTTATTAGGAGGTTGAATTTTTAAACTTAGAACATTTTAATAGTAAATGCGTAACGTCGAAATGATAAACTGTAGTCAGTAGGTACAGTGTTGTATCCTGCTTGTTAGATTTTAAGTTTGATTTACCTATCCTAACAATTATGACGCCTACCCGTTTTGCCCAAATCAAATACCTAATTTAGGTTCATATGCGGGCAAAACGTTTTTTTTAAAGATTTATATAATATTTGATAGAAAGCGCCTTGAAATTTATTTATTTATTTATTTTATTTTATTTACTTAAGGAAAGCCAACAGCAGTTATTACACTAAAAACAATAATAGCATTACATAGCCAATTATAGGCTTCCACTGATAAAACACACAATAAATAAAAATAAGTACAACAGTTGATGAGACACAACAACTTAAGCCTAAAAATTATCTTTGCTCGACTCAATTTTTCAAAAAAAACTTGCATTACAATGTGTCAAAGTAATACTGAAGTACCCGATTTCTCGCCGATTCACAACTCATATTAAACAGGTCAAGGTCAACAACTTTGGACAAGACGTTAAAATTTTGAGCTGCACGTAACAGAAAGTTATTTCTCCTATAGTTGGTGGTAGCTTCGGGAACATAAAGAGGGTAGTGGTGTCTAAAGGATCTTGCAGGCGCTTTAATAAAAATACGAGAGAGAAGTTCCGGGCAATCAACAGTACCAGATGCAATTCTGATGAGTAGTCTCAGTCCTTTAATATGTTCTTAAAGGACTGAGATCGAAGTATATGAAAGCTCGCTTGCGACCGTAAGTCACAATTGAACACTTAGCGGGATTGAGATCCAGTTTGTTTATTAGACAGTAGTCGTCAAGACGCTCAAGATCGGCCTGGAGGGCCTCAGCGTCAGCAAATGAATCTATGGTAGCATATATCTTCATATCATCTGCATAAGCCAAAAGACTAGCTGTTAAAAAACATGATTCTATGTCATTTATAAAGACAATAAACAACAGAGGCCCCAATAATGAACCTTGGGGCACGCCACTAGGAATGGTCACCCAACCAGACATATAGTTGCTGATTACGACAGCCTGAGATCTATTTGAAATGTAGGAGGTGAACCATCTGAACAGATCACCACTGATCCCGATAGCAGCCAACTTATTTAAAAGCAGTTTGTGGTTGATTCTATCGAAGGCTTTGCTATAGTCTGTATAAATAACGTCAACTTGTGAGCCACTCTTCATAGCATCAGTCAATGTATTATTAAGAAGAGTTAAATTAGTCACAGTGGAACGACCTTTCAGAAACCCATGTTGGAAGTGACTGATAGAACTTTGCAGCGAGGCGTACACTTGCGTGTAGACTACCTTTTCAAGGACTTTGGAGATTATACACAGTTTAGATATAGGTCTGTAATTTACTGTTTCTGTTTTAGATCCTTTTTTATGAACTGGTGTAATATAGGCCCTCTTCCAAATAGTCGGTACTGTGCCGCTATTAAGTGACATTGTAAATAATAAAGCGATTGGTCCAGCTATTGATTCGGCACACTTGATAAGGAAAACCGCGGGTAAACCATCAGGACCAGCAGACTTAGAGGGATAAATAGCCTTGTTATATTTTCAAATTTAATGAATATTCTATCTCATAAACTAAATAACGCTAGAATATACACCACATTACAATTTTTTTTTTAAACTTACCCGTTTTAGGCCACCGTCCCCTACGCTTGATTTGAGGATGGCCTGTGGCGTAAAAGGGCATTACAAGAAATAAGTAAGTAGGTAAAAGAATAGTTTTTACAATAGTTCCAGTGTTGAAACAGATGAAAAGCAATAGGTTAGCGTGGTTTGGGCATTTTCTGCATATGAGGAGGGATGAACGGCATGATATGAGGAATATAATAAATTAATTATCTTGCCGTTAATATTTCGTTTATGCTCTTGCGCACGAGGGCCCGAGATCCGCCTTGACCATGATCTCTGATTTGGCAGATCAGATAATTACAGTGGAGCGACTGCCATCGGACCTTCATGACCCTGCCACAAGGGGAACATGACCAGATTGGATCATGGTTACACATTCAGTCACCTGAATGTGCAGGTTTCATCACGATGCTTTCCCTCACCGTAAGAGCATTCGAAAATCCCATGGGATGTCGCATCCGATGATGCCCGAAAAGCCTTCCGTCTACAAGCAGTCCCAAGGCGGAGGTTGCGGTTCCGGTTGGAGGTTGGAGAGTTTATATCTTACACAGCGAGTCTGCATAACCAGCCGGCCGGCCGCATTGGTATTTCTAGTATGGGTGATTAAATGTTTTTGCAATCAGATAACAGGTCTGCCAATATAAATTGCCAATTATAAGGTAATTGTTTTTTTTGGTTTTCTATTTCTCATCATTATCAGTATCTTACAAAAAATGACAAATTAATGTGCTACCTACCTATTACTGTGTGAAGCATTTTGGAAGCACCGTTTGTTTGTGCATAATTAATTTTAATGGATAATAAAAGGTAGATACTAATAATATTCATATTAATATTACGTACTTACAGTAACTTGAATTCTATGATCACTATCAACCCAAAAACTACTAGGTAAGTAAAGTGTACTTAGTTAGATTTATCACGGCAAGCAATCACACCTTGGTCACACCTACGTTACTTCATAAGGAAATTGAAAAGCAAAATTATGAGTACGTAGTTTCTCTTTACATATGAATCATTATTACTTTTGAACAGAAGCATTATAGCTGCCCATGACAGTGCCCACAACGCTGGATCCGCGCTTGCATACTAGCGACTGAATTTGTAACCATGATCCAATCTGGTCATGTTTCCCTGTTAACAGGGCCAATGGAGGTCAAATAACAATTGCTCCGCTGTAATAACTTGATCTTCCAAATCCTGGATCTTGGTCAAGGTGGACCCAGGGCCCCCGCGCGCGAGCACAACCAATCTCCAACCAGCCTTCTAATCAAGATTATATCTATACCCTCCACTTGTTTAAAAGAGGTCTCACAGCTGTAACGGGCTGTATCAAAAAGAATAAACATGATAAAATAAAATAAATATCTAATTTATCGCCAGTTATTACTCACCTTTCCTGCTTCTCCAGAACTGGAACTATAATCGGAGTACGAATACGCCTTTGTAACTCGAACAACGACGAACAAAATTAAAAAACACCAACACGTTTGAAGCATTTTAAAATAAGTATTCAACAACCTAAAAGAACTGAATTAAATGAGCTCGAATTGATTGCGGTGCAGTAAAGTTTTGTTACCGCCCAAGTGCGAGTGAAGCAAGCAATGTATACAGTTTTAATTCACAGAAAATTGTATTCTACAAACTAGTGCGTATTATGACGGCACGCTCTTTCGAGTGCGGTGATAATCTCATGGCAAGGCGTGTAGGCTTATATAGCTCTGGCGCGGCGAGATTTGGTTTTCTAAACACACTAAGTAAGTAGATATTTTATAATACATTTTACGGGTTTTACCGTAAACCGTGGTAGTTTAAAACATTACGGAGTAACTGTACTGATATTTATGGACCGCAACGGTTTGGTTAGTAAAACTGTTGATAAGTATTTCTTTGTATTTAAAACTATTGTGTTAAAAAAACTGAATAGTAGTTGTTATGGGCGACAGTTACCGCTTACCAGGGGCGCAACATCAGTCCACCTCCTCCCTCGTGTAACCAACTAAGACCTTAAAACAAACGGATTAAGGTCAAACTTTCGACGAAGCATTATTGTGAATTACATTGTGTAGACGGTTGTATTATAATTTCATGATATTGACATTTATTGACATTAATTTATTTTGTAATTATGTATTACTGTGTAGTGTGCTTGAATAAATAATTATTTTCTCCTTAACCCAAGGTCTCATGAAAATAAGGTTGGTAGTACAATAGTCAGATGGGTGGAAGCAATGCTCTCAAACCGTAAAGCGAAGGTTGCCCTCTATGGAACTTCGCTTGAAGTATTTACTACCAGAAGCTGTCTACTAGGAGGGGTCCTATCCCCTGCTGTAGACCCTAACGGTAGACCACCTCTTGCATAAAATGGCGAAGCTCTCGATGCACAGGTATATGATGACGACCTTGTGATAATTTTATAAGCTGTTCATAAATGCAGATAAAACTGTCATTACATTGTACCATTAACTAACAAAGGACAACTTTACGAATTGGTCAAACCGCGATAAAATGGCAAAACTGTAGATTTTTCCAAGGGAGTAAAATATCTAGGTTTAACCCTAGAACAAAAAATGACTTGGAACAGCCATCTATTGTCATCTTTGTCTTTTTGAAGTCCCAGGTCTAAGCAAATAGGCCGCCTGAATGTGCAGGTTTCGTTACGAGGTTTTCCCTCATCGTAAGAGCATCGGTTAGCATTCAACTAATGTACATAACTCAGAAAAGAGTCATTGGCCATGGCCATGTGGCCGCAGTGGGAATCGAACCCGATACCTCTCGCTTATGAGTCAGATACCTTAACCACTCGGCCACCGACGCTCCTAAATATTTATTTATTACATAATGTTTTAAACTATCGCGGTTTTATCACACATTTTAAGGGTATGATCCGGGTTTACTACCGCGTACTGTTGTTTTGTTATTTATTTATTAACAATTTGTAATGAATTATGAAGTCTACATAGCGGAGTCATAGCAAATTAGATCTCTCGGATCCATGCTACCATGAGCGGTTGTCGGTTCTACAGCAGATATGGCCAACCCACTGCCAAGTCAGCTTCTGTCTGTACGGCCGTGTGGTGTCCGCCAGAGTAGAATAGAACCAACCCCTTACACACGTAGGTCTAATCTAAAGAAGTAGTCTCCGTAGACAGGAAAATGGGCTGCAGCGATTTCTACTGTTATATTTAAAACACAGCGATCTCCAACCCGCCTGCCAAGCGTGGAGATTGTAATAACTTCTCATCTCGTGGGAGTGGCCCTAAGCCCTGCAGTGACCTGTAACGGGCTGTGATGATGATGTTGGGCGTACTGATACTGTAAGCATTTTGATATTATCGTAACTTTGGTTCTCCGTCAAATAACTTCTTTGTCTTTATAATTTTATCCTCCAGGTAGACATCGAGAATAACGCATTGCGCTCGGCACGCATACGGCGCAGTTCGTATAGTGCGGTCGCCCGTGGACATTCTATTGACTAAAAAGGTTTGGTGAATAGGTTAAGTCCACTCCGGTTACGATCTTTAAGACTCCGGTTTGAGTATTTAAAATGGGGAAAAGTTTAACAGTATCTGAATCAAATTTGAATGTTACCGGCGACCGTACACGCACGGATTTTCTAGACTAGTTAGGCATTTGACCGCCATTTAATTGAAAACTTTAAGCACTCTAATTATGAGTTTACGGCAGGACTGATCTATGAGGCAGCAAGAAGTCGCTTGTCGGATGAGCGGGCGAGCCGATCTTGGTCGGACGTTCGACCACGTCCTGATAGCGATTTTATTTTATACTACTTAAGGATTAGTATCATCTGTCTAGCTGCCACCTAGATAAGCCTTTCTGCAGTGTCGTATGTAACATCATTAAGTATTTCTGCAGATAGACGTGAACACTTTCTACCTAACTGCAAGGATTACCTTATTTTCTATATATATATTTAGACAAGACAGGCATTTGACCGCCATCTCACCTGTTGGTAGGTGACGATGCGGCCGAAGATGAAGATGTAAGCCCGTCTTGGAACAGCCTATTCACTCTAGCCTTGATGGCATCCAGATTATATTGATCAGGGAACACACTCGCAGGCAACGCGTTCCATTCCTTAGCCGTATACATTATAAAGGTCGAGCCAAAGCGGCTCGTGCGGATAGCTGGAAGATCCACGACATAAGGATGAAGCGCTCGCACGGATCGCGTCTCCCGATGGCGGAAAGGGGCTGGCGGAATGAGGTCGTGCAGCTGCTTCGCACACTCTCCGAAATGTAACCTGTAGAAGACCGACAGACGCGTAACCCTACGCTGATGTTCGAGGCTCTACAGCCTATCTTCAATCAACTGCGGGTCACAAAATATCTACTTTGCACGTTTTTCCACCGAATCCAAAGCCGCCAGTTGATATTTGGCTGATCCATCCCAGAGGTGGCAGCAGTACTCCATGCAGGATCGCACTTGTGCTTGATATAACTGAATTATCATTTCATTTCATTCAATTCATTCCTTTGAGAGAATACCTAGTTTTTTTGCTGCAGTCTTAGCTTTGGATTCGATGGACTGACCGAAGTTCCTGTAATCACTTCAAGGTGAGGGGATGACGACAGTTCCCAGAACAATTGTGTTTGCGCATGTATCCCACATACCGAAACACAATTTTGTAAGCGTTACCAATCTCATACTGTAATCCTTCTGGCCGGAACATACGAATGTAAGCATTTCTAATTTCATATATTTTGTAAATATGCAATGTAGAATAAACACAGACTGATGTAGCAACATTTTATTTATATTAAACCAAATTCATTAATAAAACTATATATCTTTAAGTACACTCCATCGTTCTTAGAACGTAAAGGAAAATTATATTAATACATACATACACGTAAAATACCAGTACCTGTTTGTTATGCTATAACAATCTTAGTTCTTTAAATTCAATCTCAGCAAAACTGATAATTTTATTATGAAAGTTGTATCACCTTTCTATGCCTACAAAGCGAATAAACATGCTAACTTACAAGTAAAGTACTACAATGTGACGTGCTCATAGCTACACAAATAAGGCGCTGTCCTAATTGGCAACGGTGGTGCGACTGACGATTTTGAGGACCATGGTCGCACGACCGTTGCCAATTAGGACAGCGCCTAATTCTGCATAGTGTCATGGTTTTCCTGAAAAAATCAACATTGTAGCAGTCCTACTACTAGGACGGTGACGTACAAATGCATACAACGTACGACGACATACGAGTATATGATCTACTTACACTTATTATCCCGGAATGTGCCAAATACTAGTCGAGCTAGAGTGCTCGCAAGATATCTTGGCTAGCGGCGAATGGAACTGAATTTGACAATGGAACTGAATGGAACAAGAACATCTATGACAACTCCCAACAGAAATAATGACATCGCCCAGCGTCCCCATATTTTGGCCGCCAAGTTATCTTTTTTTATTATTGCCTGTAATAGGGAAGCATACAGACGGACGGTCGACTTGATGGAAAGTGGCCATTGTCAGTGGCCTAAGAGGAGCGGCCTTTGAGGTACCTATAGATATGCCTTTTAAAGAACCCCATGTTGTAGTGCAGTGCATCTTGCGAGCACTCTACAACCAATTCCCACGCTATCACCAGTAGGATTACGATTAAGATGTGTAAGTACTATACTGGTCTGTTAATAAGGCACATCGGCTAGTTTGACTTCGAGCGTCGTCTACGTCGCGAGCTACTACCAATAGATATAATAAAGATTTACTAGTATAGATGTCACAGCCGGATTGTTAAATTAGCCGGTTAATTAAACGACTGAAGAGCGTCGGTGGCCGGGCGGTTGAGTATCCGGCTCGTAAGCGAGAGGTACCGGGTTCGAATCCCGCTGCAGCCATGTACTAATGACTCTTTTCTGAGTTATGTACATTAGTTGAATTCTAAGCGATGCTCTTACGGGGCGAGGGAAAACATCGTGATGAAACCTTCAAATTCAGGCAACTGAATTTGTAACCATGATCCAATCTGGTCAGGTTCCCCTGGTAGCAGGGTCACGGAATTCATATGGTAGTCGCTCCACTGTCCACCTGATCGCCAAATCCTGGATCATGGTCAAGGCGGACCCCGAGCGCTCGTCCTCTAGAGCACAACCATTACATTGCACTAGGGACATTAACGCTAAGATAATTTTATTTTATTAACGTCTAGCTTTTTAGCAATTATTCAATTGAAAATTCACCAATTTCATGAAATTTGAGAGTAACATATAAAGAACGATATTGCCCCGAGATTACGGAGCTCCTCCATACATTGTCTCAATCATAACCTAACCATAATCACCTCTAACAATAAGGATAGTTTGTTTCAGGTTTTAATCCGATTAGTTTAGGATAGACAATGCATGGAGCTGAGTAAACTCGGAGCAATATCGATAATTAGACATTACTTTTAAAGTTCATGAATTTGGCAAATTTAAATAATAGCTTAAAAGCTAGCGGTTTCAATAACCAGGTAATTGAAACATCCGACAAAGAGACTGGTCATCTACGAAGTCGAACTAGCCAGATGTGCAGTATTTACAGCAAACATCTGTAAGTAATACTGATAAGTTAAGAGGATGGTATGTTGTCAGTTATCCACTCGTAGTAGTGCGCCACGTTGGTGTAGACGCTTGGGATGCCCTCGCTGCCACAGTCTTCCGAGCCGAACGAGACGATTCCGATCTGAAATTAAAAGAGAAATAAATAAATCTAATAGAAATCATTCAATAGCAAAACTTTATTTTGACTCTGGCCAAACTTTATTTCCACACTCGTTGACGTGTCATACTCGGCTGTGTGGTGTCCGACAGAGTAGAGCACCAACGCCTTACACTCGTGGGTGTCGTACAAGGTGACTAATGTTTCCGAGGCACAAGTTCTAGAGACTCCGTAGGCGTGGGCAGCAGCGTTTTCTATTGTTATATTTATAACATTGTGATCCCCAACCCGCCTGATAAGCGTGGAGATTATGGCTTCACCTCCTCCTATGTGGGAGAGGCCCTTAGTCCTGCAGTGAACTGGTAGGGCTGTGATCATGATCATGATGATGACAAGGTACACCTACCGAACTGTCTTCTACATAGCAATAAATGTTACTGGGTTGAAATATAATTTGATATGCAGAAGAAACAGTGTTGGTGCAAATACGTAGCCATGCCTAAACGTTCACGGCCTTAGTGCTGATTCACATTGAAGAGGTGCGCCGCGCGGCGCACTGCAAGATAGGGGCAAAACCCGCAATCCAAGCCCGAAATGTTAGCTTTGATGTATGAACTTTTTAAAAAAAAAATTGTATTTGCCCCCATCGTGCAGCGTGCGGCGCAATGTCAGTAGATCTCAACATGAGACGTCAAATTTGACTCTTTCTTTTTACCAACAGTTCGAATCTTTCCTCCTTATGTGACATAGTTCACTCACATATATCTGTCTACCTTTATTAAGTACAGATATAACGCGTGTGAATGAAATAGGAAGTCAATAGTCATAAAAATTTTGACCGCTGTTGTGTAAGGGGAGGCCTTTTTATGATTCTGTACCAATATCGTATTCGTTTCATTTTCGTGGTCCTTTCGACATCCCGAATGGCGTGTTTGGTTCTGGAACACTAGTTTCTAAAGAGAAATGATAGTGCTCGTCGAGAACTACATTTCCGATGACAGCTGTCAAACTTAAAACTGTAATAACTCTGAAATGATCTCTCCTAGAACACTAGTTCCTGAAGATAAATGATAGTACTCGTCAAGATCTATATTTCGGATGACAGCTGTCAAACTTAAAATGGTAATGACTCTAAAACTATTAGTCCTACAACACTACTTCCTAGAGAGAAATGATAGTGCTTGTCAAGATCAACATTATTTTAAAGAAATTATTTGAATGACCCACTTTCATTCGGTCACGCCTTTCTCCCGTAGGGGTAGGCAGAGACCACATTGTTCCACTTGCTACGGTCCTGACAAATCTCTGTAGCTTCTTCATACATACATAGACTGTTAACTTCATTACCCTTCCTTGGCTTCCTCGTATTCGGGGAAGACCAATCGAGGTGGTCCAATTTCTTTACATATTTATGATGTTATACTTTTTAGTTAAAAAAAAGCAACATTCGCGTTTCATACATTTTTAGATCGAAAATCTAAGTGTAGGCCAGAACAAAATTATTAGTTTCCAATAGAGAAAATAGTTCTTAACATTATTTATGGTTCGATTGTTATAGGCTTTTAGAATAGCGATACTTAGTACCTACTGTACGCCCAGTGGTACATAGTGGTGGTGGTGGTGGGCGTACAGGTTTGGCACCATAGTAAAACATGATAGAAACTGAATGCTGTATCTGAAAATTAAATAATATTTTTTGGGCCGGCACTTTCAGTGTTTTAATCCAAACTGAATAATATCCTTTTCGTACGTTTCTCTTGGTTGCATTTGAGTCGTCAGATTTAAAAATCTCCATTCACTTTTTATGCCTGCGTGTGAACACACAGTCGAGAAGGCATAATAAAAATAATAATCATCTTGGCGTTTATGTCCCAGTTGTGCTCTCGAGAACGAGGGCCCGGGGTCCGCCTTGACCATGATCCAGGATTTGGCAGGTCAGGTAATTACAGTGGAGCGACTGCCATCTGACCTCCATGACCCTGCTACCAGGGGAACCTGACCAGATTGGACCATAGTTACATATCCAGTCGCCTGAATGTGCAGGTTTTTATCACGATGTTTTCCCTCACCGTAAAAGCATGGTTTAGTATTCAACTAATGTACATAACTCAGAAAAGAGTCATTGGTACATGGCCGCAGTGAGATTCGAACCCGGTACCTCTCGCTTACGAGTCGAATACTGTAACCACACGGCCACCGACGCTCTCAGAGAATGCGTTTCACTGATTGAAAAGAAAAAGTGAAGGTGCATCACTATACAACTAATTTCTACAGTCGAGAAGGCATATGGTCAATAATTATGCGAGTTGTTTAAAATAACGCGCGTGAAAGGATAGAAAAAGCTCTCGTGCAAACGTTGCCTAACTCAAAATCTCTCGTGCGAACGTTGCCTAATTTGATAAACCAGAATAACACCACCGTTTCTTTGGTGGTCACCGTGACGTGGCACAGCGCGGCGCGCCGCGCAGTGCACTGCACCTCGCGAGTGGACATCAAGCCTTAGAATCAAACCACAAACCATCGACAAAGATGGATACTACAATCCGTAAGAAAGCGCTACTTATCATCTCATACAGTTGCCTCAGAAAAGGGTATTTCGCCGATAGCCACAATTGAGAGCGTTTTGCTC
The DNA here is from genome assembly GCA_907269095.1 of Blastobasis adustella. NCBI lineage: Eukaryota > Metazoa > Arthropoda > Insecta > Lepidoptera > Blastobasidae > Blastobasis > Blastobasis adustella. The sequence goes on along the minus strand of OU026121.1, from coordinate 19,554,093 downwards.
GTAAATGGTTCTGAATTTAAAATTTGTAGAGAATTGTAGGTATTTAGTCATGGACCAAAGTCCCGTTGGATGCACTGTGTTACGAGATATTTGCGAGAAACCAAAATAATGGAACTTTCGGGCTAAAAACACCAAAAGCACCGAAGGTACCAAAGCTGTATTTTTTACCACCAAAGGTGTATTTTTTACCATTTGCCGCAATAATAATAATAATAATAAATAATAAATAGTCGTCGACAAATTCACACAGCGCCAACTAGCCCCAAACTAAGCAAAGCTTGTGCTATGGGTGCTAGATAACTGATAAACTACTTAAATACTTTTAAATACATACTTATTATACTTATGACACCCAGACCCGTAACAGAAATTAAAATTCATCATGTCAATTTCTGCGCGGCCGGGAATCGAACCCGGGACCTCTTGCGTGGCAGACCGGCATGTTGACCACTGAACCATTTCTGTTGCAAATAGTTCCACCTCAAGCTCCATTTTCGGTTCTTCTCCTTATCGTGTCAATGTTGTAATAGGATAGTTTATTACTATTTATATTTTTCAGTCCAAAACTGACGGTTCGGTTAATTCTACTCCACTAATTGTTGTCCCTAAAAATATTTCATTTATATTTTTGTTTTATTCTCTACGCCCCATTCCTGGTATAAGGCTAAGGGGATAACGTAGAAATGAATACCCACCTGCACGATCCTCCCATCCCTGTTCACCAGTAGCGGGGACCCTCCAAAGCCGGAGCAAGCGTCCCTGCCCTCCTCCCCTCCCGCGCACAGCTGCCCCTCATGAACAGGCACTTCCACCCCGAAGATTCGCTCGCACCGCTCCAGCTCCAACATCGGGACCTCCAGCAGTTGCTGGCGGGAGACCTATTAAAGTTTAAAGTCGTTTAAACTCCCAGGTTTTCTGAAAAAATTCGGAACTTTTATGTCGGACTAACTTTTGTTTGTTTTTGTTGACTTCGTCCGCGTGGAAATCGTTTTAGGGCAGTTTACCTTTTTCCAATGACCAATGTTCCAATTTTTAATTATCTCCTTAATGTATGAAAGCTAGTACTACGCTGAGATCAAGCTGTATCTTTGGTTTTACCCAACCGAGTTAGATGAAACAAACTGTGAAATCTTTTAAAAATTCCTAACAAAAAGTGGATCTCTGTTGTCTGAATAAATAAATTGAAATTGAAATTAAAATTACTATTTCTTCATCTCCATATATTGAATATACAGACTATTACAGAAACATTTTCTTACTGTTTGATTATATGTATGAATTTATTTATTTATTGCATACAGATAACAGCCAATTAAGAATCTTATGGTTATAACAATTACAAGTACAGACTGAAATCCACTAAGAATTAACTGTATACGGTGGCTGCGCTCACTAACGATCCACCGCGTCCCATTGCTCCTGCGCAATCCCTTTCTGTGTATGGAAATTGCTCTTCTCCTGAGGGTCGTAGCGTGATTAAAGATGAGAAAACCTATAATCTCAGTCACGTATTAGACTATTAAATGCTAATTTCTTTTCTTCATATCGTAGTCCAGAAATCAGCGGGTTCAAACAAAGTTATTCTTCTGACTTCTAATTATATAAATATTAGTATCTTTAGGAATTTATAATTTCAGATTAGGTTACAGGTTACAATATGTTATTACGGAGCTCTGATAGTTATAGTTGTATTTTTTCGATGTATGTAGCTCCGTTACATAAGTTTCGATACCTACTGAATGTAATAAAAAGAAAATAATAATAATTTGAGACATGATACATGTCAGGAAGATAGAAATTCTTAGAAAAGGGTTAATAATCCTTGTACCTAACAGAAGGGTATTATGATCATAATATCACAGTTATCATCATCATCGTCCTAGCGCTCATCCCGGCTTTTGCCAGGGTCCGCATCGGCATCCTCGCGTCATAAGCCGTGGCTCTCGCATCCGACTCAACGATGACAATCCATCGCTTCTTGGGTCGTCCACGGCAGATTCAGGCACCTATTTCCCACGTATCCCTGAGGCTTACGCGACACGTAGCCAAATCAGCGCATGCGGGTCTCCTCGATCAAATCAGAGATATCCCTCACGGCAAGGCTGCTACGGATGTACTCCTTCCGTACTCGGTCGAGTCGCGAACATCGACCGCAGCATTTTATTACGTAGGCGTGGAGGTCGCAGACGTGTTTCGTCAGCGCTGGCCATGTCTCGCAGCCATAGAGCATTACAAGACTTTGAACTTGACAGGAATTTTAGGTTCACGATGAAAGCCGTGAGTACCCACCATTTGGCCCAAGAGCTGTAGAGATTCGGGACTTGACAGCGGGACCAATATCACCGGATTGGTGCAGCATGGATTCGAGGTAAATATTAGAATTTATCTGTTCTATTGACAACAGCTCAATGGATGGTTTCAATTTATCACAGACTAGCTGGCCCGCCGCTACTTTGTTCGCGTGTTATCCTATCCTATAAAACTTCCTATTGAATCATTCTATCTATTGTTGAAAACCGTATTAAAGTCCGCTGCGTAGTTTAAAACTGACAGACTTTGTTTTATACTATGTAAAGATACTGTGCTCGAATTGTGCACGATCTGTCCACCAGAATTTATTACCTACATCCCGACACAATCTAAATCACATTCAATGGTATTTTTTATTGATATGTAAATTCATTCCATTACTATTCGGACAAGTGACTGTGGCTGTTTTTGTCGGTATAGAAAGAAGCAAGGTCGGCCCAATTATATCTGACATTCGGTCGCAAACACGTCATTTCGATTTAAGCTTGATAAAGATAATTTGTGACAGTGATCATGACCGCGATGGACAGCCAGACATCCTGACTGACACGGTTCATGTAATTCGGTTACGAATTCGCCAATTGTTGTGTTTTTATTTTGTGAAACAGACAGTCAAACGGCAAGCGGGTCATCTGATGGTAAGTAGTCCCCGCCGCCTATGGACATCAACAACAGAAGGGGCGCTACCAATGCGTTGGCCGCCTCCAATGCACTAGCAGCTTGAAGCTGATGCGTGTATATCACTAGCACTTGTGTCAATCATTTGTTTAAGTGGTCACGTCTATTATTGAAGACATTGCCAGAAGGTGCACTTATCACTGGTAACTTGTTCCACACGTTTGCAACACGATTTGGCAGAAAGTTGTGTCTGGGGTTGGAGGCACTTGGTGATCGCAACAATTATTATTGAAAAGAGTGGCCTCATATGAAACGCTTAGTATTAGGCTTCATACTATATGTTATGTGGTCAAGCTGAACATCATAATGGCTATGTAAGATCTTGTATAATGTCTATGTAATATGTCTCCTCGCTGCCTATGCTCCAATATACCTCTTGAACGATCACATGGTATGGAGTTCAAAGGAAACACTGTGGCTTGGAGTTCATTCAACACTTACCGGGTTTATGAGATTATTGTAATGTTGTTGTAGATATCTTGCTATTTTATGGACAGCACAGACTACAGCATACAGGGATCGAAAATAGGCAGCAGATTTTCAGCACTACGATCTCCAAGCCTGTCAAGCATGGAGCCTCAACAACAACAAACCTACTTACCAAATTGTTTTGTCCAGACAGTTTCCCCCAGCCCACAAGCGAGGCTCGTTCGTTCAGAACCACTTCGCGCTTATCGTTAAGGCAGATGGGCGCAGCGGTCACTGTGGATAATGTAATTACCAAAAATTATGAACTTAGTAAAAAATTATAACAGCGGTTAAGGTATCCGACTCGTAAGCGAGAGGTACCGGGTTCGAATCCTGTTGCGGCCATGTACCAATGGCTCTTTTCTGAGTTATGTACATTAGTTGGATTCTAACTGATGCTCTTACGGTGAGGGAAAACATCGTGATGAAACCTACACTTTCAAGCGACTGAATGTGAAACCATGATCCAATCTGGTTAGGTTCCCCTGGTAGAAGAGTCATGGAAGTCAGACGGTAGTCGCTCCACTGTAATTACCTGTTCTGTCAAATCCTGGATCATGGTTAAGGCGGACCCCGAGCCCTTGTGCGCGAGTGCCGAACCGGGACATTAACGCCAAGATTTTTCTTTTTATTGTGTTAGATTTTATTGTCACTTGACAGGTTCGTTGTCACCACTTTTCCAACAACTCGGAGTTACTTACCACTAAGATACCTATAGATGCCTCGAAAGGGACCTAATTAATAATGGTTACCAATAAAGCATGCTAATCGGCATAGCTAAACTTTAGGAGATGCTTAAAAGTTGACTTAAAATATTCCACCAACATTTAAGTGAAAACTAAACTCGCTGAGTCATTCTTAACTTTATGACACCAAGCTTGTGACAATTGAACTCCCATCCATCCCGTTCTATTCCTTTCCATCCCCATTTCATTTCGCACTATCCCGTTCCATGCCGATCCACCGCGATCTACCCCGACCCATCTTGTTCCATCCCCTTTCACGCGTTCCATCCAGTACCTCTAACGAATCGCGACCATAGTTCACTATCAACTTTCTACGAGCTCAAACATCCTAGAGGCAAAAGCAATAGTCTCACCGGTCAACTCGATATCATCAGATAATCATGGCGATATCGTGTCTAAAGATCTTCTCGTAGCCAGGATGCACGATGACGCTCTCCACCTTGATGGCCTGCGTGGGCGGCGCGCAGAGGTAATTGCAATCATTTCATCCCATTCTATCCTGTTCCATCCCGATCAATCCCTTCCATCACATTACACTCCGCTCTATTCCGTTCCATTCCGTTCCATGCCGATCCACCCAGTCGCATCTCGTTCCATTCCATTCAATCTCGTTCCATCCAATACTATTCCGATCCATCCCCTTTCACACGTTCCATCCTATTTCTTTAACGAATCGCTATCATAGTTCACTATTGCAACTTTTGAGATACAAAAAATAATCATCTCACCGGAGAACTTGATATCATCCTTCAAAATGATCATGGCTATATCGTGTCTGAAGATCTTCTTCTCGTAGCCAGGATGCACGATAACGGTCTCCACCTTGATGGCCTGCGTGGGCGGCGCGCAGAAGAATTCATTGCAGTCTGGACTGCGGCTTATGTCGTACTCGCCTACCACCACTGTTGAACTGAATGATAATGGAGATAAGTAAAGATGAATTAAAATGCGGGGTAAGGGTTTCTTACTTTGGCTGTGTGAAATCCTGTTTTTACTGTCCAACGCTCGGTGGATCGGGTTTTACTTAATAACCCAGACACATTTTTGGAATTTTTGCCAGGCTAAAGTGGCAATGAGCATGGCACATAGCTCGAAGAACAAATGGCCGATGGGGCCGTCAAGTTCTCAAGTGGCAACCACGTACCGGAAGACGGAGCGTGGGTAGGCCTCCCACATGGTGGACCGACGACCTGGTAAAGATCGCAGGTATCAGCTGGATGCAGAAGGCACAGGGCCGGCCATTGTGGAGATCTCTGGGGTAGGCCTGTGCCCAGCAGTGGATGATGAATTTTTTGGTACAGAGAAAGATATGTAATACTACTCTATTATTCAGAAGGTCCTTACTGAGTTTTCACACTCTGGCCCAACGAACAGGAGACAGCGCTTTCGACAGAGTAAGTTATATTTTATGCGAGTCTAGTTACAAGAGACTAACTACAATTTACAATGCTTAAAAACAAAAGTTTTGTACGCTAAACCAAAGTTACCGACGACATAGTGCACTGAATAAACAGGCTAAAGCGGTAGTGGGCTGGCTAACCAGCAACCACTGGGGTAAACAACCTCTTGACAGTGACTTGGCCAGCACAGTGTCATGTCCTCCGGCAAGGTTGAGTAATGGTTTGCCTAAGGGGGGAGCTGAAAACTTTAAACAGTAAGCCACGGATAGGACTAATGATGACGATGATGGCTGTAGACTGATGATAATTATGACTGACAAATGAGCAGACAGTCCATCTGGTGAAAATAATACTTTAACGCTGTTACTAGCTTAGGTTGCTTTCTATCCCTATGAAATGTTACAATAAAAACAGAGTGATAGACTAACTTACAGCTTGTAACCCTCAGGCTTCGCAAGGGCGCAGTGCGCAGCCGTCAGTATACTCCGCTTGGAGATGATTGAGCCGCTGCAAGCAAATCTTACGTTGCCAGTCTCTTTGTCTGCAAAACACAGGGAAATCCTGGTCAATATTAGCAGGTCTAAATAAAAGTTATACTGCAAAGCCTCGAGCATTGGCAAAAGGCTGCGCGTCTGTCGGTCTTCCACAAGTTGCATTTCGGAGAGTGTACGAAGCATGTGCACGATTCCATTCCGTCGGCCCCTTTCCACCATCGGGAAACGAATCGAAAAACAGAAATCGAATTCTTCGATCCGGACGAGCGTTTCATATTTATATCGTGGATCTTCAAGTTCTCCGCACAACTCCGCTTTGGTCCAACCTTTATAATACGGCTAATGAATGGAAATAAATAAATAAAATAAAAATAAATAAAAATAATGAAACACGTTGCCTGCGAGTGTGTTCCTTTTAATCTGGACGCCTTCAAGGCTAGAGTGAATAGGCTGTGCCTAGATAGGCATGCTTCATCTTCGGCTGCATCGTCACTTACCACCAAGTGAGATCGCGCCTGTATAGTATCCACCTACTAATAAATAAAAGTCAACTTTTTTTTATACTACTAAGGTGGCAAACAAGCTTACAGCATGCCTAAAAGTCTAGTCCTAGACAAACGTCTTCAAAAACACTCGATTAACTAGACTACGCGTAGAGCTCATGTACCCTCTTTGTACCCTGCATTACAAAATAAAAGATTTGGAATATATTAATTGTTCGCGAAAACAAAAATATAAAATATTAGGGTCCGTGGTTTTCAGTTAAGTTTTGCAATATTCTATATAGCGAAGCGGTACGGCAGACATAGACGGCAGTCAATTAATGCCGACATTGTCTATCACCTGCTACGTTACGGCATAGTATTTTTTTACTACAACTCACCTGATAGGTAAGCGACGATGGAGCCGAAAATGGAGCAAGTCTGTCTGGAAACAGTCTATCCACGGTAGCTCTACATTAATCCATACTTCATATAGGGGAACATATTATCATGCAAAATCGGATCTAAAAATGAACTCACGAGTAAACCCAACCCTAGCAACCCAAGGGTGCGCGCCCATGCTCCGTGGGCTGCCTCCGCGGACCATACTGCGGCCGCACTGCTCCTCATTCTCAGGGTATACCCTCCCACAGTCACATGTAGGACAGCATACGTAGTCCTCGTTATTCACATTGCCGCAGGTTAGCTCGTTCAGCCGGTGGAAGTATCTGTAATAAGTGGGTCTAATTAAAAATGTGTCTGTCGTTTTCGTCTTCTAAGTTGCTATACTCTTGATAGAGTTACCCGTCTAGCGTTACTACTCCTCTCAACTGCTGCTTTCCTAGTACACTCACAGAGAGTACCAACGGCAGCTTTTACCTGTTGGTCTATCGCATCGGAGATCTTCCGCATGGTCTTGTGCCTTCCACCGTTTCCTGTACCACAAGGCGCTCCATAGAGACATCTCCTCGTCGTGAGGTGTTTCAGTAACACTTATGCGCTGTCCTATTGGCAACGGTCGTGCGACCATGATCATACGACGGATGGTGCCCGAACAAAAAGAAGACCTTATAGCCGGCCATCGAACGACCAGATCACACGACCATTGCTAATTATGACAGCGCCTTACGGTATATTCCCGACTAGCAAAATTTTCCTTAAAGAGCTAAATTATTGGTCATAATAAAAGTGGCTTTAGTGGGATGTTACTTAAACTTTATATTTGTAAATCATAACTACAGCAATAAGTTAATTGCAGTAATTGATATTCAAGTTCTGTTTTAGTCGCTGTTCCGCGGAAACAAATATGAGGTACCGATGCACTTACTAAAGTGGTAGAACTGTAGCAAATGTGTCTTTCTTGAAGCGCTGTCCTAATTGACCATTGTCGTGCAACGGGCGGTTTCGAGGTCTCCTATTGGTAGGACGACGTCCGTGGTACGACTATGGTCGCACGACCGTTGTCAATTAGCACAACGCCTGAGAGTGTTTTAGTATGTAGGTAGAACATTACCTGTCTGAAGAGAAACAGGAGAAATCCAACAAATCCTGAAGCATGGGACACGAACTGATCGGCATACATGTAGTATTCGCTGGACAGCTCTGAAATAACAATACAAGAACAAATTGTGAGGAAATCCTCAAGCAACTATCAACAATCTATTAAGGATTTTATCAATGCTCATTTATATTTACCCTGGCACTAATGTTTTCTTCGTCATTGTTAGTATTTGCTCTGTCTAATCCCACACTAATATATACATCTGAAAAAGAAAGATATATAGTTACCGTCACGTCAATTCAACAGTTCAGAATCGTCGGTGGCTGAGCGGTTAGGGTATCCGACTCGTAAGCGAGAGGTACCGTAAACGTGATGAAACCTGCACATTCAGGCGACTGAATGTGTAACCATGATCCAATCTGGTCAGGTTCCCCTGGTAGCAGGGTCACGGAGGTCACATGGCAGTCGCTCCAGTGTAATTACCTGATCTTCCGAATCATGGATCATGGTCAAGGCGGACCCCGGGCCCTCGTTCTCGAGAGCATAACCGGGACATTAACGCCAAAGTGATTATTTTTAATCAGCAGTTCACTCTGGGCTCGAGATTCCTCTGCATTAGTGGGCATAGATAATCGAGGATCTTTGAGGAGGATAATTGAGGATCGCAGTGATTAAATTACTCAACAGAAAATTCTTGTCCTCTAAAGTACTTTTTGAAGCCACATAAATATCGCTAAAGAACAATTAGATACGCGACATACATAAATCACAACCTGACCACAATAACAATATGATCTCTGTATTAAATTAAGGCGTATGGTGTCCTGCAGAGTAGAATAGCACCAACCCCTTACACACGTGGGTGTCGTATAAGGCGACTAAAGCGTACTCCACATGTCCGTCGAAACTTTCGGCGAAACTTTGGCCGGGACTTTGGTCGACCCTCTACATTATCGCCTATTAGGGATGTGGTGGCTGTCAAAACGCGTCGACATTATATCGATTCATCGGTGTAATATCGCTAATATGTAATATCTGCTGTAAACAGGGTCACAAAGGTGATCTACTGTAATTACTTGATCCACTAATATCCTGGATCATGGCCAAGTGTACCCCGAACCTGTTACGGGAAAAAGCGCTAGGAATATAAATATAAAATCGATCGAATCGAGACGACAACGAACTATCTCTACTTAGTCTATGAAATAGGCGAGACATGCCAAACATGCACGGGACTACATGAATACTCCCTCTACACTCTCGTGTTCCCGCGGAACTGTCCACATGTGGAGTGCGCTTAATGTATTCGAGGCTAAAGTACTAGAGTCTCCGTAGATTGGAAAATGGGAAGCAGCGTTGCCATTGTTATATTTATAACACTGCTATCTCTAACCTGCCAAGCGTATAGATTATGGCAATAAGCTCCCCTCTCGTGAGAGAGGCTATAACCCTGCGATTTACTGTGATGATGATTAAATAGGTTTATTTTCACGAAAAACAATATTATATATTTCATTCGGTTATGTTATTGGAGTATGCCTTTTCGGATCTGCTACGCTATTTTACACACTGAATTGTGTTGTTCAATAACTATAATAGAGCATTAGTATCACAATACCTTTACAAAACTCTCATTTAAAGCCTAATTTCGTTGATAAATGAGGATAATTGGATAATTAGTATGCAGATTCAGTTATCAAATGCTTTCTACATAATATCTACCAACGTGTACAGTCACCATCGAAAGAGCTAAGCACCTTTGCAGAATGATCCAACCATAATTCTACGACATTAAGTTCGTTTTACTGTAATAGAGCTTTAGTATCACAATACCTATACAAACCTGATCAGTATAATCTAGACTCCTTCAAGGCTAAAGTAAATAGGCTGTTCCTAGACCTCCATCATCGGCCGCATAGTCACTTACCCCCAGGCGAGATAGCGGTCAAAAAAAAATTTTTAAATTAAAAATTTGTTCGAGATCATTATGAAAGTTGACTGTACCACTTATTTGGTACCGGTGGATCTATTTCCTTATTTCGGGTGTCAATAGAGTAGTATTACATGGGTGCTATGTTGTTATAATGAACGCCATAATGACCTGTCCCGTTATCCGACTAGGTATATCAAAGAGAAGCCATTTGCTTCCTGCGGTTGCGTTGGTATTTTTTTGTAAAAACACGTCTGTATTGTATTTTTTGTCCATTACACTTATACCTGATGGATGTGGAGTAGATGGGAATAGGAAATAGTTGCGAGAGTCAACAACTTACGACGCGAATACTGGGCGAAGAGGAGAAGGAGTAGAAAAGCGGACCCTTTCAGAGGCCAGGATTGACCGCTCGGATGATGATGATGAAGATATGGCTGTTGGTTCGCTCTGACTAGACCCAGACAAGCTTGGCAGACAGCACAAGTCAACCGGCAATGGATGGTTTTTTTATACCACTAAGGTGCCACGGGCTTAGTGGTAGCGCTTGCAAGATCGATAAGAGTCCGGGAACTGGATGGGTGACCACTTCGTACTTTGAGGCTAGTCGAACGTCAGCACCGCAACGAGCTCGCTACTCGTTACGTGTGTCTCCTTATACCGTTAGCGAAGCGAGGTTGACCAAGGTCTTCTAGGGACCCTTCTAGACATCGATAGTTGCAAACATTTTTACTTTAATATTATTTGACGGCCTGAGTGGAGTCCCGAGTTTGATTCCCGGCCGGGTAGAAATTGAAATGATGAATTTTAATTACTATTAAGTGTCTGGGTGTTGTATGTATAATCAGTATCTTTTTAAATAAATATAAAAGTAGTTTATCAGTTTTCTGGTCCCCATAACACAAGCTTTGCTTACTTTGTGGCTAGATGGCACTGTGTGAACTGTCCAAACATATTTATTTATTCGCACTAAATGCTCTGAAGCTACCTATACAAATACAAATTAACCAAGGATGGGGTTCAAGTGGACTCCTCAGGTTTCACAGTAACCTACCACCCGCATCCGTTACCGATAGTGCTTGTTATGATAAAACTATCAGACTTTACAGCATCAATATTGCATGACCACAGTGACCTTGCCTGATACAATCAGTAATGAGTCTGTGAGCATTGTGTCACTGGTAATTATTGACTTGATGCACTATTTCCGAGCTGCGTAGGATTTAATGGGCGACCTTGCCCCAACTTTCAAACGTTGACATAGTCTGTTTAGTTTGAATTCGCTTATGTGTAGCCTGTAGGTATATTAAACCTACTGAACAGCCCTCAATAGTCCTCTGCTGGATTTCTCCTCCTTCTCCACAATAAAGAAGAGTTTATTTATTTTATTATCATCATCACAGCCACAGAGCAAAAAAACAATTTGTCAGTTGAAGGTAGGTTTTGCGTAGAAGGTAACTTTCCAATCAGTTTCATCACAGTCCATTGCTTAGGACTTAGGTCTTTCCCACGAAAGGAAAGGCTATGGCCATAATCTCTACGCTTGGCAGGAGGGTTGGATCACAGTGTTATAAACATAACAATGGAAAACGCTGCGCCCATTTTTCAGCATACAGAGTCTCTGACCCTGCTACTAGCGGAATCTGACCAGATTCGATCATGGTTACACATTTCAGTCGCCTGAATGTAGGTTTTATCACCGTAAGACTATCGGTTAGTATTCAACTAATGTACCTCAGTAAAGAGTCATTGATACATGGCGGCAGTGGGATTCGAACCCGGTACATCTCGCATTGCGAGCCAGATACCGTTACCATAAGACCACTGATGCTCAATGGAGACCTACCCACCTCCACGCAGGGTTCTATCAACCTCTCGGTCATACGAGCTCAATGGAAAGTAAGTATGAAGAAATAAATCTTAACTTTAAATCCTATACCGCAACAGAGAAAATAAACTTACTCCCAAACTGAGCACACGCGTTCCACACAAAAGCACTTGAGCACAAAAAAAATAACAGTTTGTTCATCATTTTAATAACTTCACAATGATATAATAACTACAGAAACTTCATCAAACTATCCATAATTTATTTACAACTGTTAATTATTGGTCTTTTTATTTTAAAACTCCATTTTATTAATATTTTTGGCTTCATATGATGGAACCTTGTTACCGGTCGGATCACAACAACTGATATGCCCAATACAAAAGCCTTTGCTTCGCCCGACGGGATCCAGGGGTCGTCAACACTTTTATTTATGCGAAGTGTTGATAAGCTTCCGTTGGAATTTCGCGTGAATTCTCGCCCGAACGTGTTCTGTTTGTTATTTTTTGGGAGTTTCAGTTTTTAAGGTTAAAGTTGGCAGTATAATTACAATCATGTAACACTTGTAATTTTGTATTTTTGTTAGGTACACGTGGGTAGGTACAATAAAAAATAAGTTTAGTATTATTGGCTAGATATGTATAACTTTTCATACTTTTCAGACAAATTTATTTATTACCTCCGTAGTTAACACCACATACGTACGTCCTGTGCCCTGTCTATTAGCAGTTTAAGCAGTTCAAATATTACTTCTATATTTATCATCCGATACAAATGGTTCTGCAGCCCTGACCCGACTCGGTGTGAATCACCGCTACGCGCGAGCGTTTACAACCTATTCGCCGGCTTTTTTGTACATGCGAGTACAAAAGCGTATATTCGTAATCATTTTAATTAACTAAAATGAATCAAAACTTGTCTCTCGACAATTTAGAGCCTGTACATTAGTGGGTACTAGCAAGTCTAAACTATATAATTTTTTTTTTTTTTATGTTGTCTGGCAGACAAACAGGCATGCGGGCCACCTGATGGAAAGTGGTCACCGCCGCCTATAGACGTCAGCATCACCAGGGGTGCTACCAATGCGTTGTTCGCCTCTAAGGAAACCTCTAATATACCTCTTGAACGATCCCATGTCATAGTCCAAAGGAAACACTGTGGCTGGGAGCTCATTCCACATCCGAATCGTACGAGGGAGAAACGTTCTTTCGAATCTTCGCGTGGACACCACTAGAGGGTCCACGTAATGGGGATGAGTACCCAGCCCACGGCGGGTGGTGCGATGGCGGAATTGTGTTGTACTAATCTGTTTGTTTGTACCTATGGCTATGCTTAAATCTAGCGAAGTAATTGCGATACTAGGTATAGAATGGAAGAATGGATTTTTCTACGTATTTCTATTTTCTAATGGATTGGCTACGACTCGATCTGATGTCAAAAGAACTGAAAATTTCACAGACATTGAATTCAAATTATGATCACAGTTTAAATGAGACACTACATACATAGGAATGTTAAATCTCAATTAATTAGAAAATACGTCGTCTAAACATTCGATTCACAATTTGAAATCCTACTGAAGCCTGTTCATAATTGAATTTCGTTGTATTGACATCGTTTCGAGCTTAAATCGCGACGTTAGAAAGTAGCTAGAGAACCATTTCTGTCGTTGATATTCCTTAAATAAAATTGCGAAGTCATTTAACTAATATTTAACTGGCGTTCGGGTAGGTATCACTATTTTATACGGAAACTGCTGAATAGAAACCCTTATTGATAATATAAGGGCTTTCAATAAACTGATATCTATTAATTAGGCTTTTGTAACAAAAAGCGGTCTCTAATAGCTGGTGTATGAGAAAATAAGGCTACCATAGAAAATAAAATCAATTACGCTATGTGGATAATCAAAGTAGTTTTAATGTTTTACCTGTCAAACTTTTGGAATGTGAATATTTATCATTTATTAATTACTTGTGTCTAGTATCAAGAATGTACGCTTGTGAAGGTATGGATTTGTTTATGTTAGGGAGACATGGCCCATGGTAGGAGGTCGGACGGTCCACCCGTTATCCAAGCGGCCACCAACCAACGCTTAATGTTGTAAATTTTGTGCACCGCCGAAAAATTTTTTTTTTTACCAATTTTCGGGGTAGACTGGTAGATAAAGCTAGAAAGCTTTAAGTTCACCTTTGTACTATTTTGTGCATAAAGTATTAAATAAATAAATAAATATACTTTGAGGGCAACATGGTTTGCTGTGGCAAAAAAGGCATCAGCAACCTAAGGGGATGTCATAGATTCTAAACATACTCAGGGAAAGTTTGAAAGCTTTTGGTTTTATTGCCCAGGGACGCATACGAACAGACATAACCTGATGAAAAGTGGTCAACGTCGTCCAGGACATCTGCAACCTAACAGTATGTGGTGCCGGCCTTTGAGTAAGTATAGCAGTAGAGATACGTTCTGAAGAACCGACAGTTGCAGTGCACAGGAAAAACTTCGGGGTGATCATTACACTCCCTTTTTTACCATATAATGTTTTTTGTAATTTCAAGACATACAGTAAAGGATGAACTTAAGTATTTAGATTCTCTACTCATACATAATCAACGCTGATGATCTGATGATTTTACAATAAATATAATAAAAGTCAAGAAACGGTAATACTCATTAACCAAAAAAAATCATCTTCATTTATTATCAAGACCCGCCTTCAGCAGTTGCAAAACAAAGATGTGTGATGTCCTGTCACAAACTCCTAAGTTTTGTAATAGGATAATATCCAAGATTTTTGTGTATTATGCGGAAGGCAAGCGGGCCACCTGACGAAAAAGAGGTCACCGCCTCCTATAGTCATCAGCAACTACCAATGCGTTGGCCGCCTCTAAAGAGACCTCTAATATACCTCTTGTCATAGTCCAAAAATGCTTTGATGAACGCACGTCTCTGCACTCAGTGGAGAGAACAATTAAACATACATAACAGCAGGTGGCCAGATGTAATCTGTGTGAACCTGTTAACTCTTTGTTTGTTTTTTGTATGGTGTCATTCACACTACATTTAAAAGTCGGTAGGTATACTTTGTACTTTCTGGTAACTTAATTCCACTCCCGATTTGCGGTACAATTTACTCCCTGGCTTAATAACTTCGAAATGTTTCTCACAGATACTATATTCTTAATAATTATTTAAGTCATCATCTAGGCAAGGGCCCAGGGTCCGCCTTGACCATGATCCAGGATTTGGCAGATCAGGTTTATAATGGAGCGACTGCCATCTGAAATCCCTATCCCGGTTAACTTTATGTATATGTAACATAAATAAATATATTCCTCCGTCTAAAACACATTTATTTTTGGAAAGTAGAGGTAGTTGAAACTTTCCGCTTTCCTGCTCTTTCTTCTTCTCTTCGTTCGTACTACGGAATCCTCACGTCGTAAGCTGTTAGCACTCACATTCGACTTGGCACTTGCATTTGACTTGGCACTCGCATTCGACTTGGCGAGGTCAATCCATCGCCTCTTGGGTCTCCCGCGGGACGTCTTTCTCGATACCGCAAGTTTAGGCACCTATTTCCCACGTATCCTCCAGCCATAAATGTGAAATCAAAACTGCGTCCAATGGCCATCATTCAGAGTTCACAGTCCGGCGCGCACGCATATAGAACGCTATTGTTTTGACAAGTGAAAAATTGCTCCCTAATCAGATAATGTGATGCCCAAATAAAGGCCCACAATCACCAACATGTCGCTGTTTCGGAACTATTGTGAACTGAATTCCGGTGTGGAGGTTTTCCGTTGAATTTTGCGGAGTTGAAGGTGACTTTGTACGCAGAATAGGTAGGTATATGATCTGTCCAGACTGACTTGTCTTATTTGGTGAACAAGCAATACCCAAAATCACGACTTGCCTTCTCAATCACGCTACGTACACTGTGTATAGTGTCTCAAATTATATAAGAAACATATAGAGAGTGAATTTCAACAAATACTGCTGCAAATTATTCAGTTAAATACAGATTTTCTATAAATAAATAAACAAGTCAGTCTGGACATATTTTAGAAGATAATTTCGTAAAGTTGAAAGAAAACCACTATGTGACAAGAATGCGATAACAATTCTGTTAGAAAATATATTGATTCTGTTTGTTAATCGCAGTTTTATAAACCTTGGAACTAAATGATCGCGAACTATGCAAGGTTCAATGCAAAGTTGTGGAATAAGCAAGGAGTTTATTCCACAACCTTGTATAGAAGATGATTTCTCTGAATGCCTAGTACCAAATGAGTTCAAGAAAGGGGTGAATTAATGTTGTACCCACTTGATTTTATATCGTAATAAAGAACACTGAGGAACACTTTTATATTTTAAAAATCTTTTTTAAATAATTTTTCTTACAAAACAAGCTACTGGCCACTTTAAATCTTGGGAAAAAATAACGAAATACTGTCACCTCTACTTGTCACTTCATTTCACTGTAAAATTATCCAGAAATTTACCGTAAAGAAATAAAGAAATCTCTGTGAGAAAAATGGATCACAACAATGTTTTACACAAGAAATTCTAACATTAATCATAACCCAATGTCACGCAAAGTAAGTGATCCTAAGCTTTATAATGAAAGCTACCTTGAAATACGTATTGCTTATAAAAAAAACTATAAAACTAATTTGGCTGCACGGTGTATGCCGAGTACAGTAACTGTATCAGTCCTTTTGACTGAGGCGAGGCAACTAAAGTCCAGCTAGACACTTCAGTCAATCAGAAAATGAGTAAAAGGCTTTTCTTTGGTGTTTTGATCTCAACGCCACCAGGTTCAAATATCAATACCTACAGCTGCCACGTGTAGGTTTAACTAAAGTAATTTCTACGAACGTGGAGCAACATCGACCCCTACAAAAGTACGATCTACTTGATTATATTTTTACGGACTCTGTAGAATGTATACGAAAGCGATCTGTATTTCAATCATATCTACTCTCATAGGACAAAGGATAGCCTCGTCGTCCTGCTAAGCATATATTTTATGACAAAGCTCAAAATTAGGTTCTTTCCATGCTTCAGTTTACAATACAATTTTTACTAAGTTGCCATATAATTTTCTGGACAGCCTGATTGTAAGCAGATTCGCCGATATTTTCTTTATGCACCTTATCCTGTAATTTGTAGAACACCTAATTATGTACAGGCGGCCTATAATGGATCTATCACTCTTGGAGTTCTGATGTACGTTATAAAACAAGAAGACTGTTTTTTGCTAGCAATATTATTTTAGGCTCATCCATCGTGACATTTTGGTATCACGGGATCTTTAGACCACTTTTTCTTTTTCCTTCTTGACAAGTGTAACAGATATTTAATATCCTAATCAATAAAGAAATTTTTACTTTTAGTTTGAGCACTTATTTGGCCCACCGTAGTTCTGTGCCCAAACCATCTTCCATAGATGACGTCACCCCACGCCCCTATCGCTCACCCGACTATGGATCAATAAGATGGATCAAGAAACCAATAACAGCCCGCCAAGTTACACCATGAGGCTTGCCAACAGTGCCTCGGATCAGAACGTGTACTTCACATACGTCTGCCAGGTGAACGATGTGAAGCCTATCGATCAGGTGTTCATTGGATCCGGCCCAAACTCGGTTCATGTGGTCACACCCCCGCGTGCCGCTAATGACGTAAGATCTTATTTTGTGTACTCGCTATTACTGGTTAAGTATGGTTCCTTTAGATGTCGCAATATTAGAGCCGCCAACTCTGAAGGATCAGCAACCGTAATAAACCAATGAGCCAATAACCAATGATGACACTTGAGCTAAAATCGCGGCTCTGCAAGAGTAAGACGCCGTCCGATTAGGTGGAGTGTCAGTCTTCGACAATATGTAAGTTAAGGAGATGCGCAAGTCGATTACAGTGGATAATGGTAGGTACTCATTCTGGTGAACATGCGACTTTAGTAATAAGGGAAATTATAGAACTAAGATTTTCATTGTGTCTTTATAATTGACAAACCTCGCTATATCTCCCAGTTAAATTTTATTATAACGAACATCGAAGAAAATTTAATATTTAGAAGAATATTTAGATTACAATAAACTACAGTGTACCAGTTATGCAAAGCCTAAAACTATACATAAAAACACATATTTAAAACAGACTACCATGCTTGAATACTTTTCTAAAACAACAGAGCACAAACCGCGAGAAGCACAGTCAAACAATAAAATAAAGTAATTTTTTCGTTCCTAACAAATTGACAAAGTTTTAAATTATGCAAAACATTAATGGGTTGTTTTCAAAAAGGGAAATGGTAGAAATAACTCTCTTTAATAAAGACCGGGAATCACCTGATGTCCTGTGCTTTACAGAATCTAAAGTGAAGTCAGGTGAGGAAAATAATATTTTAATTACTGGCTATCAAATGGCGAGCGCCTACTTAAGAAATAAGAAAATTAGTAAAATCAGGTATTACACTTAAAGAACTACAAATCAATAATGACATAGCATATTTGAGTGCTGCTCCACTGAAATTTTGGATCCTAAAATTGTAATATTGTGTATATATAGAACTACAAATAATTTAAAGCATACTTTACAACGTATTTTCAATAAATTAGACATTACGTTACACAGATTAATGACGAGGTTTCCGAAGCACAAAATGGTAATAGCGGGAGACTTAAATATAAATACACTACTGGACAATAACACAACTAAATAAATTAAAAATATGCTACTTAATTATAATTTAACCTTAAACATTACAACGCCGACAAGAGGTGCGTCGTGTATAGACCACATTATCAGTAATATAAGAAATTCAGAAGGTTTTACTGTACCGTTAGGACTATCGGATCATAATACTGCTCAAATGTTGCAATTTGAAAGTGACTCGAAGTTAACGATGCAACATGTTTCCTACGTACACAGGAGGTGTTATTCAGGTGAAAATATAGAAAAATTTAAACAACATTTCGGGGCTTTCTCATTCTCTGAGGCTTTTCGGCATACCGATTTAAACAAGGCGTTTAATGCATTCTATGATGAGTTTTGTATGTTGTATAATTTATGTTTCCCTCTAATAAAAATAAAAAAAGTTAACAAGATAAAACAAAACTGGATTTCGAAAGGTTTACGGATAAGTTGCAAAACAAAGAGAATTATGAGGTTTAAGTACTACAGATCTAAAACACAGCACAACAAACAGTTATTTAAAAGATATTCAGCAGTACGTTGCGTGATCACAGCACAGAAAATAAGTAATAATAAAATAATTGAAAATAGTAAAAATATTGATAGGACTACCTGGGATATCATAAAGAGCCAGACAGATGAGAAAAAATCAGTTCAATATATTGATAAAATAAACGAAGGGAAAGACATTCTTATAGACCCATTTACAATAGCAAACGGATTTAATAATTACTTTGTTAGTGTTTCAAGTCAAACGAAAAATGATGCACTAAATCAAAACATAAAAACGTCTATAATACATCCTCAGACTGGGGATACCATATTTGCAAAACCGATTGATAACACAGATCTGCGCAGCATGATAATGTCGCTTAATAAACCCAATTCTGAGGGATAAGTAGAGTATAAGTACTAAAGTGGTTAAGGCTTGTTTAAATGAAATTAGTGGGATCTTGATTCATCTTCTAAACCTTTCACTGGAAACTGGCTGCTTTCCAGAAAAACTAAAAATATCGGTTATAAACCATTACAAAAAAAAGGGAATAGAATGGATATGGGAAATTACAGGCCCGTTACTCTAATTCCTATTTTCCCAAAAATCTTTGAGAAAATGATGCATTCAAGATTAATAGGATTTTTTGAAAAATATAAGGTGCTTAAAGATGAGCAATTTGGATTTCGAAAACGGAAATCAACAACACAAGCCACATTTGAGTTATTGGATTATATACTCCAGAGCAGAAATAAAGGGGACTATACTACAACAATATTTTTTGACCTAACAAAGGCATTTGATATGGTGCAACATGACATTCTTTTAAATAAATTAGAAAATTATGGCATTAGAGGGGCAGACTTGAAATGGATGAAATCGTATCTAACGAACAGAAAACAATGCGTAGAAATTGACAGGCTAGGTCCTGATAAATTAAGTAGAACTAACAGGTCTGATTTCATGACTAATATTGCCGGTGTTTCACAAGGAAGTATACTAGGACCCCTACTTTTTTAATATACATTAATGACCTCCCAAATGTTACGCACTATAAATGCATTCTATACGCGGACGACATCGCTTTAACAGTATCTACAACAAAAGTAAATAATAGAGAAATCCATGAAACTGACATAAATAATACATTGACATTAATAATAAATTGGATAAATCAAAATAACTTATTAATTAACCTCAATAAGACATTCTAAATTATTTTTAATAATTACACTAGTTTTCAAAAGGACAAATGGAATATAAATTATAATGGACATTCCCTTAAGGAAGCGGAGAATGTGACATTTTTAGGTATAAATATTGATAAAGATTTGAAATGGAAAAATCACGTTGAGAATGTGCAGAAGAGGATTCATAGATTTGCCTATCAGATTTACAAATTAAAACGAATTTCTAGTATAGAGACGTGCAAAGCCGCATACTACGGTTATGTTGAATCAATCTTGAGGTACGGATTGATTATCTGGGGAAATAGCACAGACGTTCAAAAGGCATTTTTAGCGCAAAAGAAGTGCATACGAGCCATTTATAATGTAGCACCCAGACCGTTATTTAAGAAAGCTAACATCCTCCAATTGGCATGCTTGTATATTGTGGAGGCATGCTATTTCGTTAAGTGTAACAGAGGACTATTTAAAACGGAAAAATATATCTTTTCCAGAAGTACGAGACACGCGCATCGACTTTGTATAAACACGCAACCAAAGTCTACGCTATTACTACAAAATTGCTACAAAATGTGCATAACGGTATTAAATAAAATTCCAAACGAAATAAAAGAGGTACTTCCACATAAATTTAAAAGGGCTCTGCATGATTGGCTTATGCAGTATGTATTTTACACAATAAAGGAGTTTTTAGACTTTAACGTTAAATATATGACGAATAAATATATAATATAATATAAGTTTTTGCATGTCATGTAAAATGACTAAATATGTGAGACTTCATAGAATTTAGACCATGTATTTACCATATTTATAAGCAAATAAATAAAGAAATGAAATAAAAATGAAGTTTCATAAGGCTAATCATTATCATCATCCTCAATCCCAACTTATGCCAGAGCTCGCTTTCCTTTTATTCATCCACTTCACCCGATATCGGCATAATTGCGTAGAGAACTGTTGGCTTTCGCATCTAACATCGTTGACTTCTCACGTGAAATTTTATAAAACTATCGGAACACCAATTCATGGAAAGGAGGACGGATATGGTAAAGACATTCGTTAGTGACTAGAAAGTTTTACACGTACCCAAACTAATTGTATTTGCTAACTTTGTTTCTTTTCAGGTCATTCTCGACCAAGACACCCCGGAAATCCAAGTTGAAAGATCCAAAGCTGTCCATGAGCTTGTTGAATCTAGCCAAAAATATGATAGCCCCATGAAAGATGGCGAAAAGACGGCTCAGGAGGCAATCAATTCCTCAATCCCTTATGTTAGTAAATGTTCTTCAAATGGTATTTATAATCATTGCGCTCTTCCCGCTATAAGAAACCGAAACGAGTACACCGATGGTGTGACTAGTCCACAAACGGTAGCTCAGTGAGATATAGAACCAGCAATGCTCGTTATTTATCTCAAACGTCATAATCCGGAACAAAGTTATTTGACAAAAAAGAAAGGAATCAACATATTTAGCTCAAATAATTTAACAAGACCGGTACGGGCTCTCGTGCGTGAGATCACAACCGGGACATTAACGCCTAAATGATTTTTATGTACAGTACAGACCACCTTGACAGAATCCAGAATTTGGCAGATCAGGTTATTGCAGTGGAGCGACTGCTGTCTGACCATCGCAACCCTGTTTACAGAGGAACCTGACCAAATTGGATCATATTCAGTCGCCAGAATGAGCAGGTTTCACGATGTTTTCATACGAGCCCTCACTCTTAACCATACGAGCATCGGTTAGTGTTCAACTAATACTCATAAAGAGTCATCGGTATATGGCGGCAATGGGAATCGAACCTGGTACCTTAAGGTACGAGTTGAACCCCTTAACCATTAAGCCGCCGATGCTCCCTATCCATGCTCTACTAATCATAGTTAAATCTTTTCCTTCAATATATCGTGATGTAGTCCAAAAATATCCATAATTTCCAACAGCCAACAAACATCTCTGAAGATAGTGACTCTGAAATGGATGAGTTTAATGGATTCAAGAATCCCAAGATACTGAAGCTGACTAAAATGAAATGGCTGAGTGAAGGCCAGTCAGGCTGCCATTCAAGGTAATTCGGCCAATCCATTGTTGTAAGATTAGAAGCCCAAGTTGCTATATTACAGAGACATGGTGTCCTTCCAGAAAAGTAAACGCGTTGACAGGCGCAAAAGTGCATAAAAGAAGAAGAGCGTAAAACGCATGGACTTTATCAGGTAGGTGCTTATCCAATGAATGCATGAAATTTCTGAAAGTTAGATAAGAAATGGTACAACCCAAATAGATATTTGTTACGATCAAAATTCTAATTTGTCAGAAACTAAAATAATAATCAGCTTGGCTTTTAAAGTCCGGGTTGTACACTGATCATGTGATCAGTGTGACCATGATCCAGGATTTGGCAAATCAGGTAATTACAATGGAGCGTCTGCCACATTCAGTCGCCTAATGTGCAGGTTTCATCACGATGTTTTCTCTCACCGTAAGAGTATTTAAAGGTTAGTGTTCAACTAATGTACAACTTAGAACAGACTCATTAATATGTGGCGGCACTAGGATTCGAATTCAGAACCTCTCGCTTACGAGTCGGTCCCCATAGGCCACCGACGCTCGTGCGACGGTAATTTGTTAATAACTATTTGTGACTAATATCGCACTGAACTATTAGAAAGGAAAGCAAACAAAGCAAATGAGGAAGCATGTAAATTGTTTTTTACTCTATCTCACCTGATGAAAAGCGAGTTTAGTCACAGAAATGTCTGAACAAAACAATGCGAGTATTTTTGTTTAGCAGGAATAATAACTAAATGGTTTGTAGCTACCGAAACTCCTCAGGTTCGACATAGTCCAACCACCGCTCAAGAAACTCAATCACTAACTTCATTCAATACACAACACTTGAACACACCCAAGAATAGGACTCTTTCTCTTCTAGCACAACCTCCCTCTCGCCCGCCATGTCTACCACCTCCACTTGTAGCCGGGAGTCCACCACCAGCGTGAACAGCCATGATGAGAAGGTTCTCACAACAGTCCTTAGACTGGACAAGGAGCACAACATGTTCGGGCTGTCCAATATCGCCATCGTGGGCTCCAAGCAATCGAAAAGGAAGAAGGATGACGAGAAGCCTGCCTTCCCCCAAAAAGCGATCGTGCAGGTCTGCTGCGGAGCCCCTGTCTGCTGTCGGAATAAGGTAATAGCAAAAGTACAGTAATCTGTAATAAGATTTTAATACGTCCACAAAAATTTAGGAGCAATACAATACAATATAATTCTCGTTTATTTCTCTCAACAAGGCAACAATATATAATATTACAAGATTACTATAAACAGTAAAAATCCTTATAGAGAGCTGGATGGTCTGTGCTAGGTTAAAAAACCTGTGTTACTGATCTCCAGGCTCCCAACCTCCTGCATTTTTGTAACAAAGTTTGCTTACTTACATTCTATGTTTGTGCCTATATTTACTTAAATTCATTTTGATAACGATAACGGAGCGTTAGCTGTGGCTCTATGGCATCGTGGCGTCCGATTCTGATGCGGTTTTCTTTGTTTGAATGCGGTCCCCGGACCCAGGGCCCTCGCGTGCCGCGAGACCGAAACTAGGATTTGACGCCAGGATGATGATTACTTTGTTCAAAAGCAAATTTAATCGATATGGTCCTTAGCTTTATTTCGTTAAAAGCTGTTCAGTAGCTTAGAAATTATTAAAGTGTATGTTTACTTGATCGGGGCTTTGCCGACATTTTCTGTCGTTTAGAATTATCACCAAAATCTATTTTTAAAACATTTCGATCAATCATTTGATTAAAGTAAATTTTTTATTTTCAGTCAAGAACCGACTTGCCTAATTCACTAAAGGTTAGTACCGAATCGTTTTAACAATCCTTTTGAAGGCAGAACTACCTATAAACAGGGTCTTTCTGACACATTATTACTTTCTTGTAAGAAATAAGTATACGATGTTTATCTGTATTGAACTGAGTTTAGGCAGACACCGTTATCACATTAAACACTATGTTTTTCGCTCAGATATTCCTTAAGTAGCTTAGTTATAGTGCACCAATTCCAGGTTCATAATATCACGCGTCATTTTCATGTCATGGTAAATAATGGGTAGAAAAACTTTGCGTTGTACTCCTTTGTCCAGCTCGATGACAATAATTGCCTGTGGTCCACCAGTAGGGCTAAACCACGATAAAATCGATTCTTTATATATTACCTACTTGTTTCTTCAATTGTAATAAAAGCATTGATATGAGATATACCAAACTATTTATCCTAAGCTTTATCGATCTTGTCGAGAACACAAATACCCAATTTGCTTTGTTCTGCAGTGCCGTGCACCACCCTGCTACCAAGTTCCCTGCTGCTTGCCCTGTACAACCTCCGGCTGTACGCGTTGTTGCGTAAGTACCTATAAACATTTATTTTTCATATCATTTGATTATAAACAGTACATGTAACAAGAACAGCTATAATATCAAGTTTGATTCGCGGCTGCAGTTTGCTTGTTTTAGCGCGAGATCGTCCCAGCTGTCAAACGACTCCGTTTTAAAAAGTATCGGAGGTAAGATGCAGCCCTGGGGAACCCCTTGAAAGACGTTTATATAATTTTTATTGACTCCGACGGTTATGTTGCTATTTTGCCTTTGTTGTGTATATTCCCTAGAGCGCTGCGATGTGCCGTTGTACAGCCAGCTAGAGTAGGATCCTCCACAATTAATCACGATGGATACAATCAAAGGGCTTGTTAAAATCGACGGTATATATATTTTACGATGCATGTTGAACTCGTAATCCTTTCGATGAGTTGTCTGACATTCTGGATTTGTTCGTACGATTCTCGGCCCTTGACAAAAGCAGCATGCATCTGCATTATGTGTTAGTCTAGGTAGGTAGTGACGTAAGCGGTTATTTATTTCGGTCTTCAGGAGTTTGGTGTCATAAAAATTACGGGGTATCTTATTACGATGAATCGTAACATAATTTATAATAGAGAGATCAATTTTAGTTTAGCTTTTATGCTTGCTAAGTATAATCTTCTTATTTTAATATCTTTTTCAGACTCCTCCAGGAAAACCTTCAGTAAGTTTCACTTATTGTTACTTATTATTAATCGGCATGAAAGTATTTATAAGAACTATATAATAAAATAGTATTCTACGAGTATAGCCACAAACTTTTTGGATGTTTATGAACAAACTAGCGCTATTTTCTAAGTTTATTTTCTAAAATTAATAATTGTGTTGTGATTATACATAATTACATTGTTATAATTATAATATTGCTTTCTTTTTTAGTGCGGCAGTATTTGCAGTAGTTGTGTAAGTTTGGTTTCAATGCTTTTATTTATTTACCCATTAATTTTTACTGTCCTTCAGAAATTTTTATTTTTATTTTAATAGTAAGTACGTACATAAATATCACGAAACATTAAATGTAAAACTGTATATTGTTTCCTTTACTAGAAATCGCCGTGCCCTCCAGGGAAAAACAAGTGCTGCGCACCCCGTTGCAACCCCTGCTTCGGACTTTCAGTAAATGACACTCTTATTGTGTAGATTTATTTATTTATTCGTTGGCATATTAATATGATAAAAGACCTATAATTAGTACCTACATTGTGTAGATTATAGGGCTTTTTATAAGGACTACCTTTGGCCCGCGACTTCGTTTGCATTAAATTCGGTTTATTTTTAGATATATTACTAATATAATCAAATTTCAATTTCAATTTCAATTTATTTTATTTGTGGTACCTCACAAGCGTTCGTGTTTGTAATATTACAAGTGGACTCGGCGCGACTTTGTTCGCGTGGCGTCCCAAGCCCCATTCTATGTGGGATGGGATAGAGTCAAACGATACGAAACTTGTATTTTGAAACATTTCAGCTGTAGGAAAAAATAATCTGAGCTTAGTTTAAATAACTAGAAATAGCAATTTATTATTAACGTCAGCTAATACCTATCTTAATTTATTTTAAAATATTTCAGGTCCAGATTCATCGAAAATATAAATATGAATCAGAACCGGTTAGTAAAACACTGTTTGTCTGCTTGTCGCAGGGGATAAAAGTTTACTTAAGATCGATTTCATTATTTAAGATTGCTCTGCGATATCAATCTTGAAACGAGGAACAGATCAGTACCTATAAGCTGTTTTTGCTGTCTATTCTTCAAAATGGAACACTGTAGGTCCATCGAAGACCCCATTCACAACCGCTGATATAGTCAGTACAATTGCTTGCAGTCAAAGATATATTTTCAACTTACATACATATATACACACATTTACGCCCGTATCCCAATGGGATGAAAAGATGTATGAATGTGGTGGTGTGATTCATACATCTTTTCATGCATTTACGCTAGTCGAGGGAACCCTTGACCTTTCCTTTTTGAAGCAGATCATTTATTTGATCAGTCCTTCTCGGGCGCCCTCTACCGACACATCCTTTCATTCACATTCGCATAATACCTTTCGTAAGCCGTTTCTCATCCATCATCTCCACGTGTCCAAACCATTTTAGCGTATATATTTCAATCCTTGTCACCATTTCAACTCATTCTTATATTCTACAGAGCCAGCCACTATTTACGTAAATAACTTTATCAATTTCAGCTTGAAATAACGCCTCGAGCCAGCTGTATATTGAAAATTGTAAGTGTTTTGTAGCGGTTTCAATGACCTATAAACATTAACAGTAATAATATACCGTTATGGGGTGCCAATCAGCTCCCGAGACTGTTCAACCAACATTACAACAACATGTTCAATAACATCTTCATGCTGTAGACATGCCTTTTCAACATCTTGAAAAGGCATGTCTACAGGTACCTCTAAGGTTGGCACCGCTTCCGCTGTCCCTAGGTTGCATATGTCCTGGACAACGGTGGCCGCTTTCCATCACGCACAATAAAAAAAACCAGTCTCAGGATCCCCAGTAAAACCTTTGTCGACTTCATTTCGCCAACGGTATTAGAAGCCAGCGCAATTACAGGCATGAGGCATTTCATCTTAGTCCTCACAGTGACAACCTGTGGTCCAGCATTTTCGTTGCCTGCAACCTAAATGCATGAATCGTAGATGTTATGGGCGACAGTTACAGCTTACCGTTATGGGCAATCTGCTCACTGTGCAGCATAAAAAAAATACCCCATTCTCAGCCGGCGATGGCGCGCACATGCCACCACACCCCCCGCTGCTGCCCCCCCTCGTCCTGCTTCCCGTATCTGATGCCCTGCTTCTGGCCGGCCCGGGCGAGCGCTCCCTGCAACGAGCCGAAGCGGTGCTTCCATAACCCGCCATGCCCGCCGGCCAAGATCAAGCCGGCATGGACACCGTGCTGCGGGAAACGGGTCAAGCCGTGCAAGGATAAGTGAGTCACATTTTTAACCCCAGACGGAAAAAGAGGAGCGTAATAAGTTTGACGTGTATCTGTGGCTCTGTATGATTGTGGTGTGTGTCTGTCTGTGGTATCGTAGCTACCGAACGGTTGGACCGATTTCGACGTGTTCAGAGCTTCAATTTCATTAAAATCTATGGTGGAGATTTGAGTATATATAAACTTGGTCTGGGCACTTGGGCGATACTTTTCTGTTGGTTGGGTTATTTCACCATTTAGGTGGCAAACAAGCTAACAGCCTGCTTGATGGTAAGCAGTTGCCGCAACCTATGGACGTTTGCTATACCAGGGGGGGTATCACCTACGCACCCAAGAAGCTATAGGAATTAGTACTGAATTGTAGAAAGAGGCGATCACAATAGATCAGTAATGGTCGCAGTGATACTGGGTCTGAAAAGCCTTGGAGAGCCCACCTTTTAAAAAAAACAAAAAAAAAAATCACCTACGCACTGCCGACCCTGTAAAAACCCTTTCTCCATGCTCTCCACCTCTGAAAACGTGTTGAGGGAGCTCATGCCACAACCTTAGCATGCGTGGGAAAAATCCCACAGGTTTGATAGTATTTGAACACTTATTCTGACCTAGACATCGTGAAAACAAATTAAACAATAAAAAATATTTGTTTTTATTACAGGAAATGCCACGATTTGAACTGTCCCGGGGTAAGTAATTCAATAAAAGTGATGAACAAATAAGCGGTTTCAAGATTGTATTTCCTATATCGTATACCATCATCATCCGAGCGGTCAATCCCGGCTTCTGCCAAGGTCTGCTTTCCTACTTTGTTTTCTCTGCTTTGCCCGATCTTCGGCATCCTCACGTCGTAAGCCGTTGGCTCTCAGGTCCAACTCGGTGATGTCAATCCATAGTTTTTTGGTTCTCCCGGGGGACCTTTTTCCTGATACAGGCAGGTTTGTGCACCTATTTCCCACGTATCCCTGGGGCTTACGCAATACGTGACCAAATAAGCGCAGCTGTGCCTGTTCGATCTCTATTCTCTAGTCTTGGTAGGCAAGTGTCTGAGATTTCGGTGTTGGAAATACACGATAGAAACGATACAACACATTTTCAAGTGGAGGTCTAGAATATACCAGCGACACGTGCAGAGGATTTGGTGCTATAATTTGATTCTACTCTGCCGAAATCCATATTGTACTCTGTTAAGCATATGGACCTGAAGTCTAATACCCATGAATACATGAACCATCGTGTAATATTCATACTGCTTATTCAAACATTACAGGTGCAGAAAACCGTGATCAGCTTTAATGAAATTAACAAGACGAAGGCGCATCCTCCAAAAGCAAAGCCAAGTTAAAGTGATCTGAAGTAACGTAGCTCGTCAGTTAGGCCTTTGCTCTTCAGCCCAGGGTCCGCTATTGCAGCTGAAATAAATACGTCGATATCAAGGTAATAATACGTTCTAGGTAATAAATACGTCGATATCAAGGTAAAAAATATGTCTGAAATCATTGTCGTCATTGCTCTATATCTATTTGAGGTAGGTACATCTGATACGCAGTTACATGCATGAGGTATTTCATCTTAGCCTTCACAGTGACAACGAGCCTACGATACTGCATTTATAATCTTTTGATTTGCTGGCCTACGTTCGTAATCCCTTTGTCAATATGTTATAATAAGAATTTTCCCAAAAACAATATTATCTGGATCAATACTTGCAATAAGATTGATTACCGATGTTTTAAATGGCGATAGGTGGTTATGTCACACCAGCTGTCGCCTTCTCTTTCTCTCACTCTAATTACAAATTTTAAGTGTTGAATAAGAATCCTTCAATAAAAATGACCAATATTCTCTTAAAATCGGACCATGAGCTTATATGATCTGTATAGAATGACTTGCCTTATTTAAATATGGAAATTATGTATGTCGTAGATTAGGGCAAATTCTATTATTATTCAAATAAGAATCAGCCGAACAGTTTAACAGTGTATTGAGGTATAAAGCATTATTAAAATAAAAATAGCAAACATATGAAAGAAGAGTATGAATTTAGGATAATTTCAGTAGCAGATAATAATGTGGTACTACCGAACCCGTGGGTCACTGGCAGACCCGCCACCACCCATGGCCTCCTGCTAGGCTGAAGCCCAAGCTGCGCCAGGTCATCTTTTCACGTGCGCCCTTGTACAACTTATTATTTGGTAGTCCCTTCTGTACTCACACTCTCCTTTATGGAGTACGGCTATATGACGTTAGCGCAATAAATCAAGACTTCTTTCTCTCTTCAATGGATGAGCAGCTAGGTCCACGTCTTGACTCGTCGATGGTCGGATGCCAACTGTTCGTTGCGGTCGCACTGAATATGACGTCTTCACAGTATTTCCAGCTATCCACGAGGTGGCACTTCGATTGATGTTGCGTTTCTTAGTCAAAATGATGTCTAGGCCCATGACCGTCTACGACATGTATTTAAGTGGATAATTTGCAGCGGTATTCGTTGAAATTCACATTCTATGTATTTTTTATATAGTTCAAGATATCTATACAAATTGTACGTGTCGTGATTGATACGGCAAGTCTTGATTTTGGGTGTTGATGTGTTCACCAAATAAGACAAGTCAGTCTGGACAAATCGTAGATAAGACTAGTCCCTTCGGGAACTAACAGTTATTTTTTATCCAGGAGCAATCCACATTGTAACCAATGACGCGCAAAAACAAAGCCCGAGTGCACAAGTTGCTGGAGACAGACGCGGTCATTGTGAAAAGAGCTGAGCAGCAGACACCGTACAAGTATGAGACCGACGAAAACGGTCTACTGGTCAAAACTAGTGGTATAACCTTAAATCCTGAGATTACTAAAAAGAAGACCAGCGGGATACTGTACAAGCCAGTTGGGAAGGTTGAGATGAAGGATCAAGGGGAAGAACCTTTGATGACGAGGGTCATTTACGTGACAGCGCCACGGGTCTGCGAAGATTGTCCAGATACTTGCGAATGTAATGATAGAAGTAATGATTTCAGTGTTTTCAATGCGCGAGCACTGGGATCTTTTGAGCGTTAAGGATGCAAATACGAACGCTAACAATTAAGTACGTTGTGGTGTTAACCTTGAAGATGGTAATTTGTTAAAACTAATATGTCAATGAATTTCTCATAATAAAAGCATATTTTATTTAAATATAGTTTTATTTACATGCACAATAAAATACATTTACATTTTGTACAGAATACTTAGCATCAAACTTTATAGATTAGATCCAATCTGCTTCCGACAAGTAAGTAGCAGGGCGAAAACAACAATATAAATATATCGCGTTTAAAAACAGGAGTAGGCTCCTACATTTATGGAATGACAGAGAAGAGTACCCACAACAACGTCAATTTACTACCACAAAATGCTGTCTTGCTAGCGCGGTAATTATACATCAGCTAGATCATGTCACTCCTCCTAAACCACTAAGGCAGCAACCTACTTGCTATACACTAGCCGCCCTCTGATGGATCCAGAAACACATACACTCGCCTTAATATCCCTCGGACACCACTAGTCCCGGGGAACAAGTCTTGTGAGGTGGCAAATGGCGTCCCAACTGGTCAATAACCGTGTAAGGCGGAGTCCCTTGCGCTATATGGCAGTAGTCGCTGCAGTACATGAAGGGAGACATATTGGTCTGGTAAGGGTTCGGGTCGAAAGGCGGATTGTCGAAGGTCTCCCCGTGGCTCCAGGTGGCGAGAGATGACACCACGAATGGATTAAGGAATTTCTTCTTAGTCTCCGATACCATGACTCTGTAATTGAAAAGTTTGATATTGAGAGTGTTCCCGGGTGAAGAGATTGTTTTTGGCTCTTCTCGGGAAAAAGGTGTGATGTTATGTATGTATGTATGGAGTCCTCGGCCGTATCATAATTCTCCACCAAGTGAGACAAACGTTAAATGCTTGGCTACATAATACGCAGTGAAAATAAAAAAGGCTGTTGCTTTGTTATGCATCTTGGCTCCATCGTCGTCACTTTTAATAACCTAGCCTAACCGACAGAAAAGGTCGGGTAACCCCAGATCAAGTTTACTGAGCATAACTGAACTGTTTAAAAGCATACTGCATATAAGTAAAAAAATCATCATCTTGACGTTAATGTCCCAGTTGTGCTCTTGAGCACGAGGGCCCGGGGTTCCCTTGACCATGATCCAGGATTTGGAAGATCGGATTATTACAGTGAAGCGACTGCTATCTCATCTCCGCGACTCTGCTATTAGGGGAATCTGAACCGATTGGATCATGGTTACACATTCAGTCGTCTGAATGTGCAGGTTTCCTCACGATGTTTTCCCTCACTGTAAGAGCATCGGTGAGCATTCAACTAATGTATATGATTCAAAAAACAGTCATCGCTACATGGCCGTAGTGGGCTTCAAACCCGGTAAAGATATTTCAACTCAGTTGTGCGCGCGGCCCTATGTGTGGGTAACCCAGACACGTCACAATGACGCCACGCCATTGGCACGCCAAGTGGTCGCGTCACTGCCACATAAATTAAAGCTGTATATTTACAAGCGCACGCACACATAGCGCCGCGCGCACAACTGAGTTGAACTATCTTTACCTCTCGTTTACGAGTCGGATACCGCAACCACTCGGCCACCTACGACTTAGTAAAACATAGACAAATTACCCCTTGATGTTATTGACGACGTTATGTCCAGTAGCGACTTCCTTGTACTCTTTCTTGACGTATATCCTGTCGTAGACAGAGCGGTGCATGTGAGCCATCAGAGGCATCCATATCTCCTTGTACTTGGGACCGAAGCCCTTGACCTGGAACGATTGTGGAGGGAATCCACGTATCAACACTTAGTTTCAATCCTAGCTTGAAGTGTAAGGTAGACAGTGTAAGCTAACCACCAGAGATTTACGAAAAGTTTAAAATTTTTATTTTTGGTAAGAAAAATTCAATGTTTTAATACTGCTTTTCCCTATTTTTTAACCGTTGCTTTCGATGATTCACTAAGACGTAAATTTACAGCCTACAGGAAGCACGCGATCTCGGCCTAGCTGCAGAAGCGACTCTTTAAATCTCTTCAAAGCATCGTCGAATACCGAAATCATCACTCAGAAAACGTCACTCCACAAAAATCCTTTCAAAGCAGAAATCTAAATAAATTCAATAAATATTTGGTAGTGAAGAGGCCTGCGTCTTTGCAGCCAGAGCAACGTATTTTACGGCATCGGCAACCGCCAGTGATGACTTACCATCAGACGGGCCGTACGCTTGTTTGCCAAAACTCAAACCCACAAGAACATAGCATAAATCTACAAAATTTTTACTCCTCGGTAATTGCACCAACCGCGAAAAGCAATTTTGGACCATTCGCGAATTTAACCAATCGCGCACAAATACCTTAATGGTATTTAAAAAAGACATACCTTCGGTGTATTGGTCTCGGTATAAATAGTGACATGGTCTTTGGAAGACAATTGCTCATCAGGTGTGAACGGCCTGAAATACTTCCGGTAGGTCGTGAAGTACGGGTCCAACTCCTTTCGGACGCCTCTGCCTATGTTTTCCGGTATCACTGGCGCTTCGTTCCTGCCGGATGCTACCACCTGGGAAAACAGATAACAAATAAAAGGAAAGTTGAAGCATGCAGGTTTTGCAATAGCCCCGATGACTTCAAAATCATCAAATATGGCTTTAAGGAATACTTAATAACCAGAAAGGTTGATAGAAAAAAAGTAAAAAGAACAAATAAGTAAAAATAATGTCGTCTGTCTGTCAGTATGCTGCTTCAGTTAGGAAAATGACCATCTGTGGGAGAAAGAAACGACAAGAAACCCACAGGTACATTTAAATATGATTACATTGCATTGATACATTTGTCAAACCTACTGGCAAAATAAACCGCGTTCAACTCACATCAAATATATAATAAGGATCTGGCGCCTCAATAGGAG
Organism: Blastobasis adustella; assembly: GCA_907269095.1. Classification (NCBI taxonomy): domain Eukaryota; kingdom Metazoa; phylum Arthropoda; class Insecta; order Lepidoptera; family Blastobasidae; genus Blastobasis; species Blastobasis adustella. The sequence continues at coordinate 19,520,544 of OU026121.1, read as the reverse complement.
ACTGCTCGGGCGCACATGTCGGCCTCGGCAAACCTCGGAACACGTCGCGCGTCTCAGACACCTGTACCGGCTGAATGATGTTCTTATTCAGCAGCTGTATGGAGAGAACACGATGAGTACAGTGGATAATGGGATGGGAAGAGTCATTCGGCAGTGTCATTGGGAGCAGGTAGTTGCAGGTAGATTAAGGATTCTGGGTGCTAGTAAATTTCATTACAATGATTCAAACTGACAGAAAGGCCCTCGGAAGTGCCCTCGAATGAGGCAGTGCAAATGTAATATGATTGTCTGTGATGTCTCCCCTTATGAGCGACCAAATCGGAAGAAACCAGAAACAATATTTTGAATAGACCTGTTGGAATAGTATCTACCATTGCCCGTGGAGTCGCGAATGCGTTATCGGCCTTTGAGATTAATGTCGGCTCGTTTCTTGAAGGTTTAAATGTCAAAACAGTTTGGAAACTGCTGGAGGAAGCTCGTTGCATACCGTTATCGTACGAGGCAGGAAGTGAATGTGGAAGAGCCGACAGAGACGTTTAATATAGAAGAGGTGAACGGCATAACAGGGTCATTAAATAAATAACTAGCTTGTTGTTTGTTGTTATCTACTTTCTAGCTGGTGTTTTATATTATGATATAGATCTTTTCGCTACGCAAAATAATCTTATTTACGTCTAGGTATAAGGCTATCTTAAATTGCTTTTCATTAGTAACTTAAGAAGAAATATAAAGTTACAATGTGAGAATACCGAATATAGAGCAAAGTGGAGAAAAAAGCGGAACCTGGCAGAAGCTGGGACTGACCGCTCGGATGATGATGTTGATATAATGTTTTAAACTGTCGCGGTTATATCGGTATGTTATGTATGGTTATATATAGGTATGTTACGCAACAAAGGTACGCGGTTAGAAACCCGGAATATACCTTTAAAAATGGATGATGTTGATGAAATGCAATTAATGTAAAAGAACATCCACACGACACCACTTTACCTGGATCTCAAATCAGACACCTGGGTGACAATCAAATTGTCTCGTAGACCCAGGACGGACAATCAGATTGTAGACAATTCAATTGGCAATCTGCAATCAGTTCGACAGTTGGATTATGTCGCATGGATGCCCCTGAGATCTCACCCGTTTCTCGACGCCGGTCATGAACCCGACGCGGCGGCAGTTGATCGCGCAGTCAGCACGCTCCGCAGCCTTGTTCAGGTTCGGTTTGACGCAGTAAGCGCTCGATGTGGTCCGGTAGGTCTCCTTGGAGACCACCATGTCGCGACCGGATACCTTCTCCGGGAGCGGCGTGTTGATTTTCTGCGGGAACCGTTGAGATAATTGAGTCGTCGTCGGTGGGGTCATGGTCATGGTCATTGTTGTCTAGAGAGGCGCACGGTCAGATGGTTCACCTGATGGAAAACGTCTAACGTCATCCAGGATATCAACAGCCTAAGAGGTATGTATGTAGGCCTAACAGCAATGAGACAAGAGGCGCACGGTCAGACGGTCCAACTGGTGGTAAACGTCCTACCTCCAGGACATCAGCACCATAAGGGGTGTGAAGGCCTTTGACTTAAGTACCTGTGGACGTGCCTTTAAGTAACCTCAAGTTAGGTATAGTGTAAAGATAGACTTCGGGCGGAGTTCTCTATTTAGGTTAGGGAATGTACTTCTTATCACAACCCATAACAGTCCACTGCAGGACTTCTCCCAAAAAAGAAGAGGTTTTTGCCATAATCTCTACACTTAACAGGTGGATTGGAGATCGCAGTCTTGTAAATATAACAATGGACAACGCTGCTTCCCATTTTCCAGCCCACGGAGACTATAGATCTTTTGCCTCGAAAACATAATTTGTCTTGTACGACACCCACGAGTATGAGGGGTTGGTGCTATTCTACTCTGCCGGACACCACACGGCCAGGGATGTATTTATTAGAGACTAATTAGTAGATCAGCAATTCTGCAATGTTACTTACGAATTCCAGGGCATGTGGGACGGCTGGTATGAACCTATGGGCGACACTGGTTCCTGTTCTAGTTTCATTGCTGGAAATCCTCAGTGGAATTCCGTATTGGACATTGCCCCAACTGTTCATAGTCGGTACCAACAGCTCATTGAGAACCAGCGGCTTTCGCGGTGACGTCATGATTATTTGAGATAAATAGTAAAATAAATACAAAAATTAACGAAAATTCAATTTAAAGTAATAACAAGGAATGTAGCATTTGTCAACTGTCACAAGAATACACTAGGAATGTCATTAGGCCGTGGAGATTTTGTACAAACTCTACAGACAGTATAATCTAAAGAAACGGGAATCGATGGGTACTCTATACTATTAAAAAAACGGAGAAACTTACGGGTACACAAAGTTTGCATGGGCACCTCCTGATGCCCAAATTACATTGGTCAAGGCAGTGGTGAGTAGCGTAGTGACTGTACTCTGCAGCGACTCCAAAGACATTTTTCTGTTGATATGGTCGACCAACGTCAACAAATATAAGCAATTTTTAGCAAAATGCATTTTTATATTATTTATTTGGTAATAGGTGAAAAAAATTACCTAAAATATTTAATTATTTTCATACGACCAGCCACTATACACTGTACTAAATTTGAAGTGGCGGGTGAAGTACCGCACGGGGGTTGAGCGGGCGAGGGGTGCATATCGCTCATTTGGAGAAACAAAAACAAAACTGCATGTTTAGCGATTTTACAGGAGAAGCAGTCAAAGTTTTAGATGTAAGTGTAAGTTAAGGAAAAGTACTTTCAACAAATATTTGGATTTGAATATTAATAAACTATGTTATTGTAGTTTATATTCATGTTTGATGCATATATGTTTCTCCAAATGAGCGATATGCCACTTGCAGGCTTGCAACCCAAGTTTACTCGCTACTACCCGATGGGTTTACACTACTGTACTTACTCACGGTACTTATCAACTTCACTAAACACTTGACCAATGTATATCGAGCTTGAGTCCTGTAACAATTTAACCAGAGTAGATAGCTCGGGGGCGGTTATTATGAACATCGACATGCTTTCTTTCCCATTGGCTCTCACATTTCGAATTCGACTCATTAATGTCAATTTGTTTCTTCTTCGACCTCCCACAAGACCACTTGCTTGATGCCGTCAGGTTTAGACTTCGATTTCCCCTTATTCTTGTGGCCAAGTGATGTCCCGTATTTCCAAGGGACACCTGCTCGCGTTTCATCATCTTGACTTCATTCTCCGATTGTGCTCTCGCGCGCGACCATGATCCAGAATTTGGCAGTTCAGGTTATTACAGTGGAGCGACTGACATCTGATCTCTCGATTAGGAACATGGGCAGATTGGAACATGGTTACACATTCAGTCGCCTGAATGCACAGTTGAGAATGATAATTTTTTGTTTGCTCTATATTTTCGATATTTGGGTCATACCCCAAATAGCCCCCCCCCAAATACCCCTGGTAGCAGGGTCATGGAGGTCAGATGGCAGTCGCTCCACTGTAATTACCTGACCTGCCAAATCCTAGATCATGGTCAAGGCGGACCCCGGGCCCTCGTTCTCGAGTGCACAACCGGGACATTAACGCCAAGATGATTATTTTTTTACCCCAAATATATTGGACATGTCTCTTTGTCCAATTTCTCAAACATGTGGATTTTATTTAAAATTAACAAACAACATAATAATAATTTATTTAAAACAAGTCTACATGACATAAAACACATCAAATTAACGAGAAAACTTGGTTGATGCTGAACTTGCGTCGTCGGAATGCTGGGTGGCGCTCGATGTCGTAGGTGTACTCCGTCACCTGAAACCCAAAAAAATTAATAATTGGATCAAAATTTATTAAATACATTAGATTGTGGGGGAGGCCTTTGCTCAGCAGTGGGATAATACAGGCTGATATAATTATTATTATAATTATGTAAGTATGTATGCTCATGTCTGTGATGCTCTTTGGCTGCGAGACATGGCCGGCTCTGACGAGACACGAAATGAAAATGATATAGTGGATGTGCGGAGTTACGCGACTCGACCGAATACGTAACGAGTACATCCGGGCAGCCTTGGCGTGGGGAATATTCTGGCTTGCTTGCACTGGTATGGTCACGTGATGCGTAAGCCCATGGATACGTCGAGACCATGCCTGAACCTGCCGGTATCAAGGAAAGAAGCCCCGTGGGCGGCCCAAGAAGCGATGGATTGCCATCGCTTAGTCGCATGCGCGAGCCAACGGCCTACGACGCGAGGATGCCGAACACCAGGCGAAGTGGAGGAGAATGAATAGGAAAGGACCCTGGCAGAAGCCTGATGATAACATGCTTAAAGACACTTCACTATGTATAGCAAGTATGTATTTAAAAAATGTTTATAAGTAGTTTATCAATTATATAACACAAGCTTAGCTTACTTTGGGGCTAACTGGCGCTGTGTGAATTTGTCCAAGCATAGTTATTTATTTTATTTAATATATTTCATCAGTCCTCACCAGCCTGGGCTGCAGATACGTGTTCTTCAGGTCCTCGTTCTCAGCCAGCCACTCGATCACGTGGTCCGTGATGGCCGCGTAGTGCGCCGACCTCTCGAAGTGGTTGCGCACCTTCTCCTTGCACGACATGTACTTGCCATAGTCGGGGTCGTGCTGCGAAGAGTTAGTCAACTAACCGACAGAAAAAGTCGGAACCCTAAGTTTAAAAAATTGGCGTTACTGTCCCGGTTATGCTCTCCGGTATATTAGTAAGCTGGAGTGCCAATGGGCTGGCCATATATATCGAAGAACCGACAACCGCTGGTGTTAATCAGTTCTTGAGTGGACACCGCGACTGATCAAGCGTAGTACCAGATCGCCAGGAGTGACGATTGACGAATGTTGCAGATGGATGCTGGATGCGGCAATCCAGGTGCAACAGGGTAAATTTTAGCTCATTGGGTGAGCCTATGTCGCTTATAGTCCTCTGTACCTATGTCCAGCAGTGGACGAATATAGGATGAAGATGATGATACATGCACACATACATAAAGTTCATGCCTTTGTCCCGAAAAGATGATGATGTTTAATAAAAAAACTATGTCTTTTCAAAAGTCAAATTCACGTAGGTACGCGTGAAGATTTGTAATTCGAGTGGACATCCATCGACCATCGGTTCTACCAAAAACATTTTTTTGAAGCTAACTATAATTATTGGATCTTACCGGTTTATTCTCGATATGTTCAGCAACTACACGCAGTGCTTCTTCTAAGGTTTTCCCTTCATCTTTGCCCTAAAATCAATTAAAATAACCCTTATGGCTTGTTTACAAGTTGCGAGCTGTTTACCAGGGGTTCTATTTATAAAGCACACACATCGAGTCGAACAGTTTTTAATTTTGGGTTTCTGGATGAAAATTTCAATATTTTTGAAATTACATTCGCAACACGGAAAGTGCATCAAAATATTAAGTTTTCTTGCCGAACATCAAAGTTGAAAACCGTCTGGACTCGAAGCGAGCGGTTCAAAGTAGAGCCTCTTTAAGTAACATTTTAAGTAACTCGCATGCGGAAGCTAATACAGGACAATCACCGTTAATTCAACAATAATGCTTTAAGTAAAAACTTTATTTTCAGGGATCTATAAAAAAGGAAACAGTCACGTGGTTACGCGTTCCGCGGTCCATACAACTCGTGTCTCGTACACACATGAGTTCTAAGAACCGCGGAACTCGTGACCGCGAAACCGCTTTCTATCTGATAGGTCCCTTAGTAAGTGTACGAACTTACTTCTGGTATCAGTTCCTTAACGGTCGCGAAAAGCTCATTCAACTGATCATGATACAAGAACTCTGCCCATGGTTGGTTGAAGAACTCGTAGAAGTCTTGTATTTGCTTTGACTGTAAAGAAAAATCCATAGTTATTCTGTTTATTATAATTATTATGTTTCCCTAGGCGGCTTGTCCATCTCATCGAGACGAATCATTTTTAAACGTCCATAATTCCAATTTGAATAACTAAAGTAAAAGTACCTGAATAACTGAACTCAAATAAAATGCGTGATACAAAAATGACCCTTGTTGTATGTGCAACGCGTTCCCAGTCATTAGTACATGGCCGCACTGGGGTTCGAACCGGGCCGGTACCTCTAGTAAAGAAGTCTAGTGGCCACCAATGCTCTCACAGCAACCATTACAATATCACGGCTATTTTATCCCAATTAATTATATTATGACCTATCGTTTTTTATATTCTAAGAAATATTTTAATGAAAGACACCCTTTCCTTTCAGAAAAAGCCCATCGATCAGGTTGGTTGTTAAGTACCTTTTCATATCAAGGTCATAACGTGAAAATCGGAAATCAGGGCGTGCCCTCAAAACATACTGTTTAATAGGCAAATAAAAGAAAGCCTACAAAAGAATAGTATTGACATGCTAAGATCGATGACTTTACAATGTAAGTATACTATTTAGCATTGAAATAGGGCCAATTTGTGGTGAATAGCATACGGTTGCTCTAGTAACAGGTAAATTTTTATCGCAAAATTTACTGAAAGTGCCTATATTTATATAGGTGCAAAAGACAGCCTATCGATTTTATCAGACCTATTTTGTTTTGCGCTTTTAGCATTTTCAAGAGGGGAGACGAAATATCTATCTTTTACTATCTACTTAATAAAATTTGTTGCGGGTTCCAAGACAGTATTAGCTTGTTCTCGACCGCGCCTGAGTGTCAAAACTCAGGTCCTTTATGTGGTCTCCGGTGTAGATTTGGCTACACAGGAGTTGCAGCTTTGGGAATGAAGGGTGAGGCAAAGCCCGTTACAAATACTTAGCTACATATTCGATCTCAACGTCGCTTCACATCAGTTGATATCAGAACAAATGCAAGCCTATGGCCAATATAGAAAAGACGCCAGCAGCGTTTTCTTACCGAATATCTGTAATGCACGTTGTTCAAAGTGACCACAGACATCCCGTAGAGAACCGCGAACTTCCCAAGGTTGTGCTCCTCTTTCGAGAGGCAGGTGACCCCGTCTACGATCAGGTCTGGCGTGAAGTGGAGCTTGAAGTAGCCGCGTTTGTAGGTTTCCAGGACGAAGCCCTGGTTTATGGAAATAACTTTATTTGGTAGGTACTACTAAAGTACTCATGAATTAAGCCATCTGATCTCTTAACAGGAGAACCTGACCAGATTGGATCATGGTTATACATTCGCCTGAATGTGCAGGTTTCTTAACAATGCGTTCCCTTACCGGAAGATCCTCAGTTAGTTTTCAATTAATATAACTTAGAAAAGAGATATTGGCACATGGCGACATAGGAGTTCGAACCTGGTACCTCGGGGTATGAATCGGACCCCTTAACATTAGGCCACCGACCAAAAAGATTGGAAAGTTGGCTACCTTTTAGCTAACTTAGACTTTTAGACTTAGCTAGACTTTTGTCTATAGATAGACCTTATTTTTAATGTTTATATCTTAGATTTTAAAATTTTTATTTTATTGGTATAGTATTGTATTTAATGTATTTTCACAATAAGCTCACCACTAAAGATGGCGAAGACCGAGCGAGGTGGGCCAAGAAAAGGACCCTGGGCCCTCGCGTGCTGCGGACGCAACCAGTATATAACGCCAAGATGATGATGATGATCATGATTGAATTTAATGTACCTACTTTATCTACACTCATAGCGTAATGTTCCAATTACATATTCGAAAACAGTCGTTTAAGAGTACACGCCAGTTAAAAAATAAAATAAATACTTTTCGATACCGCATTTCCCATACTATTATCATTATTATAGTTATATCGAAAAATAACTTTTTATTCATTATGCAACACTTTTATTTTTTAAATTTTTACGGCGAAATGTAGGCTGAACTGAACTGACATCTAGGTAAGATGTCTTTAAAAAATTTAAAATTTAAATTTTCCTTTTTGTATTTCTGTGTAATTATTTTATTTGTTGTAATTTGTGTATGTTTTTTATTATTTGAAGCAAATAAATAGGTAAATGTGTAAGTAGTAAAGTAAATTTTCCGCCGCTTGATATCATCGACGCCTAGATACAACGAACTGACTCTCAGCTTACTTTCAGCATAGTTGAGAAAATTATAGGTACGATATTTTAACATAAAAATATGAGTCTAGATAAAGTAGTGTATGCAACTGCATATAATAAGGTATTAAAACACGAGTGTCAAATTATTATCATACTCGGATACGAGTTTTAATACCCCCTTTAATATGACACTTGCATAAAGTACTATTATGGGTCTTTGGCCATAATAAAAAAAAAAAAAAAAGTTTTTAGAAGCGCAATTTTTTTTAGACTCCTACATCAAGTACGATGTGCAATCACACCGTACACGTACATTAAACTCCAAAGCCATGGGATAGTGGTGCGGCAGGCGGCGCGCGGGCGGGCGCACCTCCAGGTAGCGGAGGTCTCCCGGCAGCGTGCACTCCATCACGCGTGGCGCGCGCAGCTCCGACAGGGACTCGGCCTCGCTGCCCGCCCTGGGGGAGAGTTCTGATGAACCCTACACTTTTTTTTTATACCCGTAAGGTGGCAAACAAGCTTACGGCCCGCCTGATGGTAAGCAACCACCGCAGCATATGAACGTTTGGTATGACACGGGCATCACCCACGCGTTGCCGATCCCGTAAAAAGCTTTTAAACCCCTTCTTGAAGAACTCCACTTAGTCGCCTTAATAGGCGTGTTAACGTGATCCAGGTTTCATCACGATGTATTCCCTCACCGTAAGAGTTATTAGTCGAACCAGGCCGTTAGGCCACCGACACTCTATACTGAAACATATTAATTATATGTTGCAGTAACTAATCCCACAAACTCTTACCGATTATAATCCCAAGAATTACTAGTAATATTCAGTCAGTACTATCGTTGGCTCTATGGAGCATCGGTAGCAAAATAACCATTATATCCTATATTCTGCCGTCGTATTAATAATCCAACGAACTCTTGCCAATAATAATCCCAAAAATTACTAATAACATGCAGCCAGTACTATCATTGTCATCACTCAATTATTTTTCATTTTTCATTCAGAAGTAAGTGAACATAGAGTCATTTAAACAGCTTAAACTGTACCAAAACAAGCCAGCCATCAAGATACTAACTCTTCCTCGTATTCCTCCTTCGAGGGTACCTTCCCCTGCTTTGCACCAAGGTCGAAACTGACGTGGCCGCGTCGGGCGCCGCGCGAACGCCGCTTCGGCTGGCTCTTGAACAGCGGGTCTAGGACGTTCTTCACGTATATACCCAGCTAGAAGAGAATACGAGGGGTGGATAGGACGTCATTCAAGTATATACCCCGCTATAATAGAATATGAGGAGTGGATAGAACGTTATTCAAGTATATACCCAGCTAGAAGAGAATATGAAGGGTGGATAGGACGTTATTCAAGTATATACCCAGCTAGAAGGGAGTATGAGGGGTGGATAGGACGTTATTCAAGTATATACCCAGCTAGAAGGGAGTATGAGGGGTGGATAGGACGTTATTCAAGTATATACCCAGCTAGAAGGGAATATGAGGGGTGGATAGGACGTCCTTGAAATATATACCCAGCTGGAAGAGAATATGGGGGGGTGGAAAGGTGCTCGGTATAGCTAGGAGGAGCACGTTGTACCTATTGTATGGGTTGTTGAGTTAATATAATTTTCGGACAAGGAAATTTTTGATATCAAGCCCTAATTTTGTGATCTGTTTGTGTGCGAAAAACGGCAATTTCATAGTAAATCTTCAAATATAATTGTAATGCGGCACTGGTCCAGTGGTAGCATGCTTGCGAAAGCGATAACCAAGGTTAAGCAAATTTTGCAGTGTCCAGAAATTGGATGGGTGACCGTTTCATTATTTAAGGCCAGCAAACTTCAGCTCCCCAATGAGCTTGCAACTTGTTAGGTGTTCCTCCTAATACCGTTGGTCATGTCTTCCGCTGGGGATCCTGAGACTAGTTCAACAGTCCTGGGAGCTGCCCGCTTATCAATATTATCTGAACGCCTTCAAGTTCTGGGATAGGCATGCTCTATCTTCGGCGGCATCATCACTTACCAAGTGATATGGCTGTCAATAGCCTCACTACTTAAAAAAAACTTTTTTTTTCGAAAGTGCGAAGTGGCGGTCCATAGTCTCTGCCTACCCCACCTGTGGGATACAAGCGTAAGCTACATGGATACATGTATGTTTTCGGAAGATACCAAACCCCGCCCCACCAACCTGGTGCCCCACATCGTAGGAGTCGAAGTGCTTGTGCTTGGCGTGTATGGCGCAGCGCGCGCGGTAGGCGGAGGCGGTGCCGGCCGCCCACACGCCGTCGGCCGCCGTGCGCCCGCGGCGGTCCGTCAGGATGCCGTTGTTGTAGGCCAGCCCGCTCTTGTTTAGCGCTGGGAGGGGAACTATAGTCCAACTAAGCGTCTTATGTTGGTTATGCGCCATAATATGGCACAGCATAGAACACTGTTTACGTATCCATTATACCTATGTATACCTGTGTTTCACAAAATAAATAATCTTGAAACTTGAATCGTTTAGGTCTCAAAGAGGACGTCTATTTGGTGGATGTCTATTTAAACTATAATCTTTGGGTCGCCGTTGGCTCTCCTTGGCCAGGTGTTACAGCGGTGGGATTCTATAGTTTACTATATTAAACAATCTACGATTCATATGTTCAGGAGTCCGGTTCATCGTCATCATCATTACCTTAGCCGTAGGACGTTCACTGTTAAACATAAATCTGAATAAATTACAAATAATTTATTTCAGACGTTGTCCGAACAATCGTCAAATAATAGGTAATATAATAATAAGCAATGTCTAATACAAAAATAATCAAACAATAATTTAATGTCCATAATGTGAAGAGAACAACATAATAAATCATTAAATAAAACAATTGATTTGAAATAAATTAAAATAGATTAGCTTCATTTGATGAGAGGTGATGAGCTGGCATGCAGTCTCATCTATTTCTCCATCATAGGGGAGTCCAGCGCTCGGCCAAAGCGCTCATGATGCTGTTAGTGCTATTTTTGAGGGGGTTCAGCAACCCTCCGTTTTCTAATGATGGCGTAGAAATCGTCTGTTTGCACCTGCGCGATCATCGTGCGCTGCAGCACCGCGGCGGCCCCATCAGCTCCCTAAACGCATTGTCCCCTCCCTCCCTCCACGCCTTCCACACAGATCAAAGTCGTGTTTCCTGCATCAATTGAGTCCTCGCGACCTTTATCAGGCCCTCTGTCCAAGGTCGGCCAAGTATATCCCCTTCTCCTCTCTATCAGTTAAAATCACCAAGTCTTACCAGTGAAAGCCTGGGAATTAATCCCCCGTTTCCCATAATAGAAGAACGCGACGCAGTCCAAGGATAGCAGGTCATGGTAAGATATGAAGTCCACGTGTGTGATGGTGCAGCCGTAGCAGCGCCACTCGTGGAAGTAGAAGCCTCTGTATACCTCTATGTCGAGGTCATGGAGCGCCTCGGCTATGGTTTGGTCTACCTGGAGAGGAGTTTATGGTGAAATATATTCAGTACGTACTACTGTCATGTATATTTTTTTTATTCTACGCAGTGGCAAACATGCAGACAGCCCATCTGGTGGTAGGCGGTAACTGTCGCCCATAACATTTACAATTCATGCAATTAGGCAACAAAACTGCAGAACCGCAGTTGCTTGGTCACTGCAAGGACGAAGATGAAATGCCTCATGCCTGTAATTGCGCTGGCTATCTTATCCTTCAAACCGGAATACAACAATGCAAGCATTGTTGCTTGGCAGCAGAAATAGATAAGGCGGTGCTACTCACCCAGACGGACTCCTCAGGCTTAACAGAGTCCTACCACATGATAAGAAAGCAGAAATGACTCTAGTAATACAGAACTAACCAACACTTGACATCGCAACCAGTTGAGCCAGGGCTCCATTGAATTTATTCGCCAATTCAATGAGACTAATTATTATTTTGCCTAGTTTATCTAACCTTTCTCTATTTAAAGTACTTTCTCCTACGCACACTAAGGTTGTGGAATGAGCTACACGGAGAGGCTTTCCCTGGAGCGTACAACATGGAATTCTTTATGAATGAGGTAAAAAGGTTTTTACGGGGTCGGTAGCGCGTGGGTTATGCCCCTGGTATTGCAAACGTCGATATGGTGCAAATATGACCATCCTACCAGACCAATTTCTAATAGCAAATCAAAACCACTAACATGTATATTGCAGAAGATCGGCACGCGTACTTTTGTCACGTCTTCTGGCGGGAAAGGTTCGACAAATGTGATATTCTGTGGAGGCACACCAGACTCCAACAGGCCTGTCATGCAGCAATATGCTTCCAGAGTCGCTCCGTATACCACTATCCTGTCTGAGAAGAATTGGACAGAAAAAAGTTATTTTTTTATTGAGGGATGCCAATGAGCTGTCGGGTCACCAGATGGAAAGTAACCTACCTACAAATGGCTTACATATGTCTTAGAGCTAGACCAACTAAGAACAGACCTCAGTAGATCAAAAAGTGGCCGACAGCATTTTCTGTAGCGTGCTTTTAACACTGCAATCTTTAATTCGCAAGCATGGAGGTTAAAGCAAAACACTCCACAAATTTAGAGGTTTACGGTTGGCTGTTACAGAATGTTATTTTTGTTGAGTCGTCAACAACATCATCAGCATAAATTACTCCACAGCTGAGAGCTCCTAGTGAGAACGCATCTACGCTTCTGCATTTTTGCTTCCTACAACCTAAATGCACGAATCGTATGTTATGGGCGACAGTTAACGCTTACCATATGGGCTGGGTGCTCGTTTGTTTCAAGTGGAATAAAAAAACACCAATACGCCCTGTTCTTTGTCTGCAGTATGTCGCAGAACATCATCATCTGCACGCAACCAATTTTTTCATTGTTTTATTTTTAACACAGCGATCTCCAGCCCGCCTGTCAAGCGTTGTAATTATGGCAGTAAACGCCTTTCGTGGGAGAGGCCGTAAGTCCTGCAGTGGACTGTAATGGGCTGCGATGAGGTGATGATGACCCAACCCCATCGTACCAACCTGGTGTTCCACATCTCCAACCCGCCTGCCAAACTTGGAGATAATGGCTACAGCCTCCCCTTTGATATGAAATGACAATAAAATAAATATATATATATATATATATATATATATATATATATATTCAGTTTATTTCAAACAATGTCCATATTGATGTTAGTAAAACATTCTTGACTTAAAAACTACATTAGTAAATTCAATATATTGCTAAAATTAAAATGTCAAAATATTTTGATCACCTATTCAAAATGAAAATTCCAGTAGTAATTTAGATTACAACATGTCAGAATAATAATGATTTAGATAATTTAGAATATGGAATGTCAAAATAAGAATAACTTATATAATAATTTAGAATATAAATATCCAGGCAACGTACAAAATGTCAAATGTGAAAATGATGATGAAGACACTCACAATGATGCACAAACTGCGTGATCCGCCGCACGTAGTGCAGCGCCCTGGTGGCGTCCGCCGGCCCGTTCACCAGGAACACGTTATCTGGTGGATCGGGCTCCGCCGTGGCCGCGGCCGCCGCCGCCGTCGCCTCCTGGTCGGCCTGCTCTACGGGGGTGTACGATACCTCGCCACTTCTGTAGGACGAGGAGAACGTAGTTTGAAGGGAATCTGCATAATGGACTACAAGTCTAAAAGGGAGTCTTCAAAAGGTGAGACGTACTAAAGCAGATAAGACCCAGTCTGTAAGGATTGTATTTCGTCCTACTAATACACTTACTAGTACTAAATAGTCTGCCTCCTTCTAAGTGTTCAGGCGTTAGTGTATGTGTCGTATTTGATTTCTGTGGTGTACAGTATTAGTCAATAGTCAAAATGATTTATTCAGTTTAGGCTATATAGCACTTATGAATGTCAAACAAAGACAATAAAATGTACCTACATTTATAATGGTCAAACTTATTTTAGGTATGTTTTAAATATCAAATTAATTTTATGTTTGAAAATGGAAAAAATAGTCTTATCAAATATAATACAAGAGCGTCGGTGGCAGAGCGGTTACAGTATCCGACTCGTAAGCCAGAGGTCCCGGGTTAGAATTCCGCTCCGACCATGTACCAATTACTGTTTTCTGAGTTATGTACATTAGTTGAATACTAACCGATGCTCTTACGGTGAAGGAAAACATCGTGATGAAACCTGCACATTCAGGCGACTGGATGTGTAACCATGATCCAATCTGATCAGGTACCCCTGGTAGCAGGGTTATGGAGGTCAGATGGCAGTCGCTCTACTGTAATTACCTGATCTGCCAAATCCTGGATCATGGTCAAGGCGGACCCCCGGCCCTCGTTCTCGAGAGCACAACCGGGACATTAACGCCAAGATGATTATTTAGTTTTATCAAATATAGATAAATGTCAAATATAAATAAAAAATAAAAAATGTATAAAAAAGAAAAAGTCCTCAGTTAATTATTCTACACGGTAGTAGTCTACTGTGGCCATACTCACTGGAAGGACTTCTCTTTCTTGTAAAGGTCTTCCATGTAGTCCGGATACTGATACTGCTTGCCGAATAAAAGGAACAGCATATCGTAGAAGACCTTGCTTCCGTTCTCCAAGGCTATGTATTTGTTTTGCCTGCGAATAAGGTTTCTTTTACAATGTAAACTAAAACCTGTTGTGGATTCTTGGCTCTGCGACATGGAGCGTATTGTAATGCCTGTAGCATATATCCCTTCTACTGACGGATTTCCGTAAAGGCGACTATGTCAGAAGCTAACCAGCTAGGATCTGATTGTTCCAGAAAATGGGTAGCAGCGTTTTCAGATGAGTACTTTCATGATGTTATATCGGCTTCTTTATTTATCCTTGCTTACGAATTTCCAAAGGATTCTGCGGATTCCGTCCGTCCGCAAAACCACGTACCGTGAAACATTACAGTTACACTTGGGTCTCTCAAGGGATCTTTTTTTGACATCGACAAGTCCTATTTGCTGGGCTAAAAGCACATGGCCAGAGCTTCATGTCGTGGGGATTTGTAGAATCGTGGTTTTGGCAGTGGTCTCTCCCCTTTTCTTTTTTGCTATCGGAGCAACGTGTCCCCATTTTTAGAGGTAGGCAACATATTGGCCGTACCTCTGGTATTGCTAATATCTTAAAGCATCAGTGACCATGTCCATCAGGTAGCCTGCTCGTCTATTTCTCTCTCTTTCTCAGTAAGACATATTAGGTAGTAGGATTCAGTCAAGCCTGAGAAGTCCGCCTGGGTAGCACCTTATCTATTTCTGCTGCTAAGCATCAATGCTGCATTGTTGTGTTCCAGTATAAAGGATATGGTAGCCAGTACAACTACAAACATGAGGCACCTGCGTCGCATTTTTCTTGCCTACAACCTAAATACATGAATCGTAGATGTTATGGGCGAGAGTTACTGCTTACCATCAGGTAGGCTATCTGCTCGTTTGTAACTACGTGGCATATAAAACAAGACACTCTCCGATAAGTATAACCTTGGGGTCTTCAAGTCAAGAGTGACTACTTCCTTTAAATACGCTGTTTTTAATGTTTATTTTAATGACAATAGACATATCCACTGGATCGCCACGCTTGTCATTCAACCTACAACAAATTAAATGTAGAATTTCCGACCCTACACATGCTACATTTTAGACCTCATCGTTGTTCTCCATCAGGTAAGTTGAGGTCAAATGCGAGAAAAAAAAAAACAAAAAAAAAAAAAACCTTTTCATTATATTTTATTTTTTTAAAACCTTTAAGCCAAATCCACTCACGTATTCAACTCGACCATAGTACCCTGCACGAGATCCAGGTAGTAGTGGTACGGCGTGCAGCGGTGCGCGCGGTACGTGTCGCGCGCGTGCCGCGGCAGCATGGCCGCCGCCGCGTCCAGCCGCGCGCCCGTCGCGCCGCCGGGGGACACCAGGGTCAGGTTCGTGAAGGTCAGGTAGGAGGCTGTGTCGCTGGGGAAAGTAGCAGGACATCGTGAACAGGATACAAAGCCTTCGTTACCGTTCGGCTTCATACACTGTTGGATATGGATTTGAAGATGGATTGCCGCATCCTCAAATCATGCACTCGCAAATCGTCACTAGGCCGTGCGCACCTACGCTTGCCGAGTCGCGGTCTCCGCTCAAAAACTTGTTTACCCCGGCTATTGGTGGTTCAATATTATAAATACAGTACAGGTAGCAGTGGTTGGACGGGTGGCGGCAGGCCCCGCGCCCGTGGCCCCACCAGGCGATACCATTAGGTTGAGGTGAGGTAGGACGCTACGTCGCTGGAGGAGATATGAAGTTTTCTATCCTTTAGCTTTACACTGTTATTTTATCAAGTACTGGTAGATGGTAGTCTGTGGACTCCGGGGTGAGCACCACCGCTTTGTCTTTTTTTGCCACCACGCAACAATTTTTATTTTATTTATTTGGAAGATCTAGCTTACAATTTACATAAGAGCATTAACATAAAACAGTCAAAAGCCAATTATAAATCTTCACCAACATGTAAAAATAAGCTTACGTTACAAGTAATATAACTACTCTCCTGACAATAACAAGTGAGTGAAAATAATCATGCATATTTACAAGGATTGACACAACAATGCTTTCATTGTTGTGTTCCGCTTTAAAGGATAAGGTAGCCAGCGTCGATTAAAGAAGATCATTATCATCATCATCAAAGAAGTCAACTCCTGTTACGATCTCGTGCGGCGCGCATCCTACTTCCCCTTAACGGCTACGTTCGGTCTTCGGCGCCTTAGTGGTGAGTTTGCGGTACGCATGTCATCCTTAATGAATCCAACTCGGTTGAACAGCGTTCGTGAGCTCCCAGCCACAGTGTTTCCTTTGGACTATGACATGGGATCGTTCAAGAGGTCTATTAGAGGTTTCCTTAGAGACGGGCAACGCATTGGTAGCACCCCTGGTGATGCTGATGTCCATAGGCGACGGTGACCACTTTCCATCAGGTGGCCCGCATGCCTGTTTGTCTGCCGGATAAAATAAAAAAAAAAACGCCATATTTTCGTCCCAATTACCGCAATGTCTCTAGATTAAGATTTTTGGCGCTGTCCTAATTGGCAACGGTCGCGCGACCATGGTTGTACGACGGATGTCGCCCTTCCAATAGAAGATCTCAAAATCGCCCGTCGCACCACCATGGTCGTACGACCGTTTGCTGTTAGTACAGCGCCTTTGACCAATGCGTGTGGCCAGTGATGACCTTCGAAACGGAGACTGGTTTCTTCGTGACTGGTGGAACTGGCATATCAGTCGATACTCAATGTATTTATTGCATTAATAAGATTATAAAGGTCTCATCAAGGTCATATCCTCAAGGTCTCATAAGGTCAAGGTACTTAGATTTAATGTGTTCTCCAATATTTGTGTCATACATGTTACTCCACCCTGTAATTTCTCATACTATCAACTCTCCGGTTGACTGGTAGAGAAAGCTATGAAGCTTTAAGTTCGCCTTTGTACGTAACAGTGCATGAAGTTTTAAATAAATAAAGAAATAAATAAATATCCAGCCAGACCTTCGTTCCTACAAATAATTAGTTTGAAACGAGGCAATGCCTCACGCATGGTGTCCATAAATCAGGTCCCAAGCCACTCACTCGAACAGCAAGGTGTTGATGAAGCCGAGCGCGGTCCGCGAGGCGCCGATGACGACGATGCGCGTGTCCACGTTGACGCGCGGCACGGACGACAGCCGCTTCGTCATTAGCCACATCGAGAAGAACATCCTGTCGGTTCGTCAAATCAATAAATAAATCTTTATTAGAACAAAAACAATGTACATCCTGACGACCTGAGTGGTTCAATGGTCAAAATGCCGGTCTGCTGCGCAAGAGGTCCCGGGTTCGATTCCCGGCCGGGCAGAAATTGAAATGATGAATTTTAATTTCTGTTACGGGTCTGGGTGTTCTATGTATAATAAGTATGTATTTAAAAAGTATTTAGTTATTATATCAGTTATCTAGCACCCATAGTACAAGCTTTCCTTAGTGTGGGGCTAGATGGCGCTGTGTGAATTTGTTCACGAATATTTATTTATTTATTATTTATTGACAACTAGTGTACGGTAACAACAGCATTAGCTTTTACTGTGAAGCTGTCATTAACGCCCACCTCCGCCTCTTAAAGGTCAATTGATCAGCGTTCCAATTGACACATAAATAATACGCATATTATTAATTGACAATAGACATATCACACAGTGAGGTATGGCATAGTGTTCCCGTTCGAATTGCAGTCTGCGGAAGTACAGCCACAATCTACGCAATTCAGTATAAGATGACCTAGCGTCTCCATTTAAATCATCTTGGCGTTAATGTCCCGGTTGTGCTCTCGAGATCGAGGGCCCGGGGTCCACCTTGACCATGATCCAGGATTTGGCAGGTCAGGTAATTACAGTGGAGCGACTGCCATCTGACCTCCATGACCCTGCTACCAGGGGAACCTGACCAGATTGGATCATGGTTACACATCCAGTCGCCTGAATGTGCAGGTGTCATCACGATGTTTTCCCTCACCGTAAGAGCATCGGTTAGTATTCAACTAATGTACATAACTCAGAAAATAGTCATTAGTACATGGCCGGAGACCTCTGGCTTAGGAGTCAGATACTGTAACCGCTCGGCCACCGACGCTCTAACGCGTCCCTATTAAATAAATAAATAAAAATAAAAATCATTTATTACATCACATGGCACAGTACATGAGGGCGCCGTAGGTTATCCTACACTATCGAGTACAAGAAAAATTCCACTTTGTAGCGATAGTAGGCGTTCAGGAGATCCACAAAATGTTTATTTATTTATTTATTTATTTATTTCACAGTTTTACAGCATATAAAATCTAATTAAAAAATGTTACATTATTAAGTTGTAATGCCAATAACAAAACTGCAATTTATAATTTTGGTAATTAATATAGCCTGTAATCACCATATAAAATACTACTAGAAAAAAAAACTACTATCAAAATTAAAATATAAGCTTCTCTCTCTAAAATATAATATAAGATTCTCTCTCTGTATGTGTGTGTGTATTTGTGTGGGTGTGCGTGTGTTTGTGTGTGTGTTCGTGTGTTTGTTAAATGTATGAGCGTGTTATCCCTCACGCGACTGGAGGTACTGGATAACCCTTTTTGTAAATTGTGCTCGGCTAAGATGGAAAAACGTCAGCACTGATGGAAATATATTAGTTAGTCTGCCCGTGCAAACCCTGGCACAAATTTTAGAGTCTCAAACTTGACGCGTTTGTACTTATTTTTACGCGAATTTCCAAAATTCGCAATTTTGACAAACGTTTATTAGTTACACAAGAAACTTAATTGATACAAGGATTTGCATACTGAAAAAAATGTACCTCTAATTTTTATACTTTTAAATTAAATTTGAAGTTTAATTTAGTTTTACAGGCCTGAAATTTCTTATTTGATATTGTTTACTAATCCCGTCGTGACGTTCACGCAATATGCATAATGTAAGAAATTGGACACCTTCCACTCTCATATCCGCCCGGTCTATATAGAAAAAGTTTTCAATACTCACATAGACCGTGACCGTGATGAAGACATGTTTATTTTCGTTTGCGAAGGCGCGCCCTTGGACCGCTTTTCGCCAATCGGGGCGGAGACATATGACTTCTTCGGTAGAACAGGTATCATGGCACACGCTAAGGCATTCGCTTTTTGAGCGACCTGTAAATAAATAAAATAAATATGTCTACAGCTACGGGGTGCCCATCGGCTTCCGAGACTGTGCAACCAGTCTCATGGTCCCCAGCGGAAGAGCTTGGTCAATCTCGCTTCGCCAACGGTATAAGTTGCACTTTACGAGTGGTGAGCTCGAGCCACCTGGGATATTGATAATTCACATTTTTTGTTACGAATTATCACTCTAGCGGATAAGGGTAAGTGACCACCCCTGGTCACCAGTCTAACAGATGATCGTCGGAAGTAGGTTGGAACACTTTTAAAGAAGCTCTAGACAGATAGAGCGCGATGTAGTTTTCTATGGATAGTTGAGATTTATATGGATGGTCTTGATCAACGCAACCTAGGTGGGATGGATGCCTGGCAACTGTGTGCCCGTGTACTCGTAATTACTGTAGGGCTTCCTTAATGCGAAAGATAGAGAAACGAAAATAAGACAAGTCAATAGAAATGCTATAGGTATCTGCGTACGTAGCTTTGTCTCAGTTGATCCGAGAGTTAACTTTTGCCCATAGTACCTCTGACTCTAACTGACACCTGTGCGCAGTACAACAGTTATGCACCGTATTGGCCGACAGGGTGACATGTATTCTCCATAGTTTAACTCCCTACATGGCCTTTTTATTTACTTCTTTCATTTTGATTTCTACCTAATAAATACCTGTTTGTTTCTGTAAGGTGTCAACCAGAAAAGAGTAGTACTACCACTCAAACGCATCATCTCTCTTAGAAAGAACCTGAAATCAATAATTTATTTGATAATTGTGTACTGTAAAGTTTGGAAAGTACACTCCAGTTTCTTGTTTATCTATTGAAAGTATTTGTCGAAAGTAGTATTTTGACGGAACTCGTTTTCAATGTTGTAAGAAACAGCTGTAATTTTCGCGATTTCAGATTTGATGCCATGGAAAAAATTGCAATACATGGCAGTAACGATTCTGGGAAATTTATCTTTGGGAAAGAATGTTAATAGAAAACTTGCTACAAGAAAATAGCGATTCTGGGAAATGTATGTTTGGGAAAAAATGTTATTGGAAAATTTGCTACAAGGAAATAGCGATTCTGGGAAAAATATCTTTTGGAAAAAATGCGAATGGACAATTTGCTACAAGGAAATAACGATTTTGAAAAATCTATCTATCAAATCGCATATGGTACCACGTTGTATCATCAATTTCAGTTCACCCTGTGGACAAGTCAAGAGTCTCTGTCTTGGTGCCTCTATGTCCGTATTGTGTCTCCGTGTCCCATTCACTGTCTCTTTGTATTTGTTGTCTCGCTGTGTCTGAATATCTAAATGTCTCTGTGTCTATGTCTACATATATCTGCATCCCTATCTATGTGCTCCGTGAGTCCGTGCGTGCATCGTACCCACCGATAGTGGTTCTCGAAGGCGGGGTACAGTATGGCGCATTTGATGGCGGAGGCGCTGCGGTCGGCCGCCTCGGAGACCCACTGCGTGGCGCCGTAGCGCGCGCGCATCGCCGCTGACCAGTCGCAAGGCCTGGATGGGAAAGGGTCCTTTAGATAATTACTATAGATCAACCTCACAGCACAGGGCTCATAACTCGCAGAACATATGGCCGATGAAGCAGGAAAGTTCGCGAGTGGCGACCACGTATCGGAAGACGCAGCGTTGGTGGTCCGACGATCTGGTAAAGATCGCAGATACCAGCTGAATGCGGAAGGCACAAGACAAGCCTTTGTGGAGATATTTGGGAGTGCCCTATGCCAGCAGTGCGCGTCTTCCGGTTGATATGATGATGATAGATCGATCACTAACCTCGTTCACGGGGGGGTGGGAGGGTGAAATTTCAAGGAAACGCGAGGCGCGGGACGTGGGGCCAACAGCATTTTGATCACTTTGAAACACATTTGAACTCCCTGCCCCCGCTTTCAGCCCCGAAACGTCCCCCTCCCGCCTACCACACCGCGGGCAATGTATCAGCTGTGTGGTCGATCTATAGCCAATACAGGAAGGCCGTGTCGTGGCATTCAGGACATGGAATTCAATTATATGAGAGCTTTATCTTGAAAACTTGAAAGATTGTGCCGAAAAATTTCCGTAAATAATAGTACTATTAACGAATATTAACAGCAGTACACTGACTTGTCGTACTATATATCACAGACTAAAGGGCACCTAAGCTAATAAAAAATAAATAAATACCCAATATTTTAACACTTATATACTTGGCACCTAAAAGGTGCACTACCCAAGAACCTCCTGCCAAGGTTCTATTGGACTTGGATTGGTCAAAGATCTGACAGGACCCTTTCAAGAACATATTCCACCAGTGGAATCATACCACTGGGTATGATTCCACCAGTGGAATCATACCACTGGGTAATGTGTATTCTCCATCTTTCACTTTATGGTGAAACTTGAAGCCTCCGCCTGATCTTAACTGCAATCAGGATGTGGTTTCCCAATACTTGCAATATCAAATCGGTCATGGAAATACATCTTAGTACCCATCTGGTACACTCCTAGGGCTCTATTTTTAAAACCGCTCGCATTCACCCGAGCGCTCGCGTGCGCTACCTATCTCTTTCACACTCGTGGTAAGTTGCTAGGGATAGAAAAGACAAGCATTAGAAGGCGAGCGTTCGCGTAGATTCGAGTGGTTTCAAAAATAGGACCCCTGGTCCACTTTCTAATCTAGTCTCTCAATTTAAATTTCAAATAGACAAACTCACTCAATAATAGCCATTCCGACGACCGAGTTCTCTGCGCACAGCACATAAGGTACACAATGCTTTGTCGCGCCCACGGCCGCGTCACCGACTGTCCATAAAGCATCACGCGCTTCCACCCAATGCATCATGCGAGTCAGTTGTGTGATATCCACCACCTCTGCTGGCCGGACGTGGATTTTTCTACCCAGAGAACAAGATCATTAACTTCGTGAAGTGTTATAGCTTGACGTGTGTATCTGTTTTTGTGACCTAGCTCCCGAATGCGTAATTGGAACTAGCTTCAAAAATTTTAAAAACTTTTATAAAAAAAATATCAATATGGTTCTTAGATTTATTTTATGAAATTCGATTCAACGATTCGGTTGTTATACCTAATATAACTAGTCCCAGGACTATTGCTGTTGTCATTAATAGTGTTAGTTTAGTATATTATAGATAACTAAGAGTAAGATGAGAAAGGGAGAGTAAGAGAAACTTACTCAAGGACAGAACTTCTGTGCGCCACGTAGAGGGCATATTCCGAGCTTAGGAATTGTCTGGTTGGCACGAACTGCAATTACAAGAAAAATAAACACATAATTTTGGTTTAAGATATTATTACCAAAAAAATTATGGCATCAGTGGCCAAGTGATTTAGGTATCCGACTCGTAATCGAAAAGTACCATGTTCGAATCCTACTGCGGCCATGTACCCATGACTCTATTCTGAGTTATGTACATTTAGTTAAATGCTAACCGATGCTCTTACGGTGAGGGTAAACATCGTGATGAAACCTGCACATGCAGGCAACTAAATGAGTAGGTAATCATGATCCAATCTGGTCAGGTTCCCCTGAAAGCAGAGTCACGGAGGTCAGAAGGCAGCCGCTCCACTGTAATCATTTGATCTACCATATAATGAAGCATGGTCAAGGCTTCTAATCCTCCTTGATAATTATAATACTAAAAATAGTATACCGTCACGGGAAGCCAATAGAATCTACACTGTTCAAATAGTCTCAGCATCCCCAGCGGAAGACCATCGTCAACCTCGCTTAAATATGTTACAGACGACGGAACACTAAGAGACTTAGTACTAACTTCGCTGGTTACAGGTAGGTGAACAGGCTTATTACTCATCACACCACTGCTGAACTTGGTATTTTTCTCTACTAGGGAGTCTATCTGATAGTGCGTGTCATCCACGACATCAGCAACCTAAGGGGAGCGGATGCGGTGCGGCCTTTGATGTACCTGTAGACATGGCTTTTGAAAACCCCCAAGTTATAATGCAAAGGAATAACTTCGAGAGGCAAATCATTCCACTTCTTGCACGTGCACGGTAAAAAGGCTCGCGATGTCCGTACGAGATGCCTGGTATCTAGATGATGTGGATGAAATCCATGCCATCGCCATAGGGTGCAATGGCAGAAAGGGTTCAACTGACGATGGTACCAAACTAAACAATTGCTAAATATGAGTTCCGGGTGAGCGAAGGCACAGAATAAGTACTCTTTATGTTCTTTGTGGCCAAGGTTAGTACAGCAATAAATAAATAAACAACTAAATAAATAACTTTATTTCATTTCTTTCTTATTACTAGATATATTCAGACATACCCTATTATATATAGACAGCCTAGTACGTACAGTAAGACTTGTGACATACCGCCCCCATTCTTCTCGCAAACATCTCATAAAGGAAATGTTTATGATTTCGATAGCTAAGTTAAACTTGGATAAAAATTACAATATTAAAGGACAACAGCCTCCTGGATCCATCACACCCACCGAATCTGTACCATCAGGACACGAGCTGCAGTGGCCAACTTGGAAGTCACGTTTACGGACGCAAGTTGGCCGCTGCAAAGTCTCTCTTCCTATGTGGGGCTTCATCGACAAGACACAGCAGCGATGCGACTGTAGAGCTCCATCCTAAACTGTAGAGAATCTGCTCTCTTGTCCTCTTTGTCCTGCACTAGGAAGGAACTGTTCCTGGCGACTAATTATGCCGTTTCCGTGGCCGACTACTGGGCAAGCCAGATCTAGGGTTTTCGAAAGTTGACTCGACGAAGAAGAGAAGAACAATCAATCAGCAAAGACAGAAACACTATTTTACTTAACATTGTTAGATTCAATATGCTTACAGTGAAATGTTGCAGCAGATGGAAGCTATTGTCCTTGGTGGGCGTCCGAATGACGCAGTACTCATAGTCTTTCATGCATTCGAAAGCCGCTTGCAGTAGGTCAAAAGAGAACCTGAATTAGAAAAAAATCTGTATTATTACCTAATTGTATTGTAATACATAGTGTAATTTTGAATATGATAATAATAAATTATCTTGGCGTTAATATACCGATTCTGCTATCCGCACGAGGGCCCAGGGTCTGCCTTGACCATGATCCAGGATTTGGCAGATCAGGTAATTACAGTGGAGCGACTGCCACCTGACCTGGTCAGGTTACGGCACCAAAGGAAACTGACCAAATTGGATTCTGGTTACACATTCTGTCGCCTGAATGTGCTGGTTCCATCGTGATGTTTTCCCTCACCGTAAGAGCATCATTTAGCATTCAACTAATGTACATAAACGATTACTTTTGGACACGTTATATGCACTATTAAAAAATAAACAAAATATGGATTGTCACTTCAGCTGTGAGTAGGCTCCTTCTATGCCTCTAAGTCAAATTTGTTTGACCGTCGATGTCGAGATGATATTATAGCGATCTAAACCGTGACCGCGAGGTATCGCATGTAAGTACCTTACGAATTAGTAGGTACAATTGGGAAACCAATGTAAGTAAGTAATTTTACATTTATACATAGTATAGAATAGAGTCACTCCCGCCGTTTGTCCCTATGTATCTATGTACGCATCGATCTTTTAAACTACGCAACGGATTTTAATACGGTAAATTTTTCAACAATAGATAGAGTGGTTCAAGAGGAAGGTTTATAAGTAAGAAAAAAAGGGTATGTAGGGGTAAAGTAGATGTACGCGAACGAAGTCGCGCCGGGTCCACTAGTATAATATAAAATAAATTACAATTTTACGATATCAATGCCTAATTAATAGTAATTACATACTTCTCATCGATGTCTTCACGCAACCCATACAGTTCTATGCAGAACGCGTTGGGCGCGCCGTTGTATATGGTGCCAAAATCTTCCATTTTTATCGAACTCCGTCCTGGAATCATTGTGATTACAATTACGTATTTGTTCCGAAAGACCTGCACGCACTGGGAATCCTCGATTAGCAGGATATGTCGCAGGATAGGAAAAGGTGGCGATCTCTGTTGTCGGAGGCCAAGATCAACTTTGGGTCGCTGACCTAGCGCATTAAATAAGTAGGTGGTATTAACGCTCACTTGAGGCAAGACCCAAGAGGCATAGAAGAAAACATACATAACATTACGCCTTTTCCAGAAGGTGCAGACAGAGGCAATCTCGTTCCACTTGATACTTCCATTGGTTGCCTGTGAATTTGTTCCCTAATCATTATAATTTAGACGCCTTCAAAGCTAAAGTGAAAGGCTGTTCCTAGACAGGCAAGCTCCATCTTCGGCCGCATCGTCACTTACCACCAGGTAAGCACGTAGTCAAATGCCTGGCTAGTCTAACTATAAAAAAAGGGAAAATATCGTGAGGAAGCCTGCATGTTTAGGCGACTGAATGTGAGGTCGTGATTCAATCTAGCCAGGTCAGATGGTCGCTCTACTGTAATTATCTGATCTGCCAAATCCTGGAAACCTCATACGGGAAAACGTGTTAAGGCGTGTCAGGAAGAAGAAGTTGTGAATGTATATCTTCAACACGGTTTGTGGCAGCTGCTGTGATAACTACGTTGTTCTTCTTCTTATCGTGTCAATGATAAATAGGTTAAGTAAATAAATATTTTCTATTATTAATATTACTTATATTTTCCCAGTCCAAACCACGTTGTTAAAGAGAAAGTTGTATTTGATTATATCGTAAAGAAAAGTCAGGGAATACCCTAAACCAACGAGCATGTATGAAAAGGGTGTTAAATGTACAAGAAGTTAGGTTTGCCAGAACCGAGTACCTTAGTGGAACAATGAGGTCTCTGAAGGCGTGATGTCGGTGAAAACATAAAGTTTTTAAGTGGAGTTTTATGATAGTTAAACACAATTATTTTTTTAATTTAAATTAAGAGTTTAAGTACTAACTTCTTCTCCTACTAGAACTCGATTTAGGTACTTCTTCTTTATGCCTGTAAAAGAAAATGTATTTATAGAATCTTTGATTACAATCACAATCATGTGTAATGTGTGCACTCCCCTTTCCCCCATTTATTACATATAAGCTTGCACCTTATTGTAATATTAGCCAATATACATCTGAACGCAGTCAGTGCCTTTCATTCCTATCACCCATCATTACACATTATCATATCCTACACGTAAAACCTACGTAGGCCATAAAGTGGGCAGCAGCGTTTCCTACTGTGTAATTATTATTTTCAAAGCGAATTCTGACTCGGCTGTCGAGCGTGGAGATTATGGCAAAACATAGCTAGTAAACGAGGCTCAAGGCCGATGTTTATGATATGTTCGTTCGTGCAAGAGCAAAATAAAGAGCAGCAGTTGAAAAATATATCGATAGTAAAATACAAGTTCATACTTAGAAATCTAAAAAAATAATCATCTTGGCGTCAATGTCCCGTTTGTGCTCTCACGCGCGAGGGCCCGGTGTGCGCCTTGACTATGATCCAGGATTTGGCAGGTCAGATAATTACAGTGAAGCAACTGCCGACTCCGTGACTCTCCTACCAGGGGAACCAGACCAGGTTGGATCATGGTTACACATTCAGTCGCCTGAATGTGCAGGGTTCATCATGATTTTTTCCCTCACCGCAAGAGCATTAGATAGCATTCAACTAATGTAGGTACATAACTCAGAAAAGAGTCATTGGTACATGGCGTCAGTGGGATTCGGACCCGGTACCACTCGCTTGCGAGTCGGATACCTTTACCACTAGGACACCGACGGGAATAATATTTGCTAATGTAAAAATGAAAACTTTAGCACAAAGAGCCACTCACATCTCAGCAGAATCCACGCGGTGTATGAACAGGAGGCTGTAATCGATGTTAACAATCTCATAATCGAACGGATCTTCCTCCAGCAGCTGTGTCACCGATAAATCCATGTGGTTGTATTGCAGCAGAGTCTCCAGGGACTTCTCACTCTCTTCTGAAGAGTGTCTGGGCGAGGATATTTGTAAAGGCTTCGATGGGAAGTTGACTCGGCCAGTTGTGCGAGTACGGTTAGGCAACGGCAGTGGCGACTGGAGTTTGGGATGGAATCTCATTAGTGTCTAGTCTAGCCGTCATCATCTTAATCTTATGACGACCTGAGTGGTTCAATGGTTAACATGCCGGTCTGCCACGCAAGAGGTCCTGGGTTCGATTCCCGGCCGGGCAGAAATTGAAATTATGAATTTTAATTTCTGCTACGGGTCTGGGTGTTCTATGTATAATATGTATATATTTATAATTATTTAAGTAGTATATCAGTTATCTAGCACCCATAGTACAAGCTTTGCTTAGTTTAGGGCTAGATGGCGCTGTGTGAATTTTTCCACGATTTTTTTTTTTAATTTTTTTTTTATTTATGTGCGGTTTATATTGTGCATGGACAGTGGCGAGTGCCCAGACAGTGGCTGTTTACACAACAGCTAGTCCAATGCCATTTCTCTGTCGATGTGGACGAGGGGCAAGGGGTACACTTACCACTTGCAAGGCAGCTTGCATGCCAAGTTAGCTCGCTACTGTGATCGGTTTACACCACTGTACTTGTCAACTTCGCTAAACACTTGACCAATGTAAATGGGACTTTGAGGCTGATTTACATGTATTAAGTTCTTAAATAGTTATGTCAATATTAAGCCACTGAATGCATGTAAAAAACGAATTTAGAAACTAAAATAAACTTGTAGTAATAGTTGTTTATATGTATTAAGTGGATTAATATTAAGTTAATATTCAGGAAACTACTTGACAACTTATAACGTGTAAATCGGGCATAAGAGCCTACCCCGGCTACGGACTGGGTTCGCTTTCCTACCCATTCTTTCTTTTAATGGTATGTATGGTTGTACGCTTATTGCTGCGACATCCCCTTCTCCCCTTTCGAATCACCTATCTCCTTCTTTGTGATGTCTATGTGGATTGTGGGAGCAGCGCGTTATAATCTGTTTTAACATTTAGTAATATTATCTGAACCGGTGACAACGTCGCTGCTCGAATTGACATGACATTTCAAAATGGCGAACCTTAGTTAGTGGTACTCTACCCGAAGAGTGGCGCTGTTGTCTCTAGCCTAGCTATATACTTATACTAGGTAATGTAGTTCCGCTGATAACCACGGAAGTTTAAAGAAGGAACGCTGTCTATTCTACTAAAAGTGACCAATGCAATACTCACACCTATTTCGTCTCCTATTTGGTGAGTGGAGGTTATAACTGGGATAGGGTCGAATGGACTCATCTTCCCACGCATTATGGGTTCTCTAAAATGTTAAAACATAAAAATTATTTATTAGGATTGGTAAGGGTAATTGGTCGCAGCGGTGGTCACGAGCGAGAGGTACCAGGTTCGACTCCTGCTGCGGCCATGTACCAATGACTTTTTTCAGAGTTATATACATTAGAAGAGTACTAGTATGCGCTTACGATGAAAGAAAGCCTGCACATTCAGGCGACTGAATGTGTAACTATGATTTAATCTGGTCAAGTTTCTCTGGTAGCAGGGTCATGGAGGACAGATGGTAGTCGCTCCACTGTAATTACCTGATCGCCAAAATCCTGGATCATGGTCAAGGCGGACCCCGGGCCCTCGTTCTCGAGAGCACAACCGGGACATTAACGCCAAGAAGATTATTTTATTTATCTACATTACAAACATTGCAAGTTAAATAAAAGCTTAAACCTAAAACTCACCCATAAGTCTTAAACAGCGTATTCTTGCGTCTATTCAGCTCCCTTTCCATGGGGGTGTCCTTCACCAGGCCGTGGAAGACGCTCAGGTCGTACGTGGACTGCAGACACTCCGTGTTCACATCCGCGTTTAGACACATCACGCCGATGGCCTGGTCTTGGTACTGCAGGGGAGGTGTATTTTTTTATTCTAGTGATAAACGAGCAGCCGAATGTTGGAAGTAAATGGCGTACACAGTGCAAATGTTAGTTTAATTTAAACTTGAAAGCAGTCGGGGCCGAATCTAACGAAATCCATAAAGCAGTTTAGCAGATACGAGGTACCTAATAAAGAAATTTACAAACATACGTACAAGATACGCGCGAACAACATAACCCGTCTTTGGCTGTCGGGTAAAAAGATGTTTTCCCTCACCGTAAGAGCATCGGTTAATGATCAACTACTGTACGTACTGTTACTTAGAAAAGAGTCATTGGCAAGTACATAGCGGCCCTGGGATTCGAACGCGGGACGTCTCAATTAGGAGACGGACCCCTTAACAACTAGACCACCGACGCTCCTTTCCTAAGCGAATAGTTAGTAATGACCTCCACTAATTTCAAGGAGAAGATGCAATCCCGGCCTTGGATTTAACGTTTCAGTTTATTTACTGTCAGGCGCTGTCCTAATTGGCAATGGTAGTACGGCGGACGTCGTCCAGCCAATAGGAGTCTTCAAGTCCGCCCGTCGCACGACCGTTGCCAATCAGGACAGCGCCTTAGACCCTAACAGCTTAAACTGCTACAAACTTATCTGACTGAAATGTATTGGTACCATATTGAAATTTCACATTACATTTCAATTGACGACACTTAGTCCCAGTTTTGTACACCTGCTTAAAAAAGTTTGTGGCACTCTACCTACCTGCCCAACCAATACGGTGCGATGCGCCTCCGGGTGCCTTGCAATTATCTCGCTGGCGTAGAAGTTGCCATAGATCTCGCGAAGCTCAGGAGATTTCTTGTCAAGGATGTTGACTATGTCATCGTTGTCTTCTTCGCTGCAATTTTACAGAATCTGAAGATTTATAGTCCCGCTTCCTGAAGACCGGCGACTGAAGATTGGCCAGATGACAGAGACAGACATACGAATCAGTTTTAACGCTAATGCGCGCCATGTAAATGTTGTTACGGGGCACGGTTAAGAAAGAAAGAAAGAAAGAAAGAAAACATTTATTGCAGTAGACACCACGACACGATAATTAGGTACAACAACAAAAACATAAAAACAACGAACTAAGCATACCAACATAAAATACAAATAATATTTGAAAATAAAAATAAAAAATAAAAAGCAATAAATGAATAACAATAATAACTGTACCTACCTACAGTTTACGAGTATCTAAACCCAGTGGCATTGTTTAATCTCACCACCACTTCTCATGGATGTCAATTTGTTGTGAATAAGATCATCATCAACATAATCGTCCAAGCGGTCAATTCTATTCTGTCAAGGGTCCGCTTTCCGACTCATTCTCCACTTCGCCCGGTCTTAGGCACTCTTAGGCATACTCTCGTTGACTCTCGGATCCAACTCGGCAATGTCAATTCATTGCTTCTTGGGCCTTACTCGGGACCTCTTTCCTGATACCGGCAGATTTAGGAACCTATTTCCCACGTATCCCTGGGGCATACGCCCTGTTTGTCTGTTTAAGTACTGTAAGTAGAATATGCCATTCTATTATAAAAAATAATCATCTTTGTGTTATTGTCCCGGTTATGCTCTAGCGCACGAGGGCCCGGGGTCCGTCTTGACCATGATCCAGGATTTGGCAGATCAAATAATTACAGTGGAGCGACTGCCATCGAACTTCCGTGACCCTGCTATCAGGGGAACCTGAGCAGATTGGATCATGGTTACACATTCAGTTGCCTGAATGTGCAGGTTTCATCGCGATGTATTCTCTCACCGTAAGACCTTCGCTTAGCATTCCAGTAACATACATAACTCAGAAAAGAGTCGTTGGAACATGGCCGCATTGGGATTCCACTGCGCTCGCTTACGAGTCGGATATCCTGTATCCTGGCGTTGGATATTCTATTTTAATACGTAGTATTAAAATTCAAACTAACACAGCGCGACGTATCTTCAGCCGCGGACAGTAATCGAGTCGCATAGCCACTTCCAGCCGGGAGTCGCCCGCCGCCGCCCCCACCCACCGCATCGGACGCCGCTTGGAGCTCATCACGCGGGATATAGTAGCTGTGGTTAAAAATAAAGTACCTTTATCTATCATAGCGTAATGTTCCAATTACATATTCGAAAACAACTGTTTAAGGATTCACTTTGTTCACGACAGTCTACATAATTTTCAAAAATTACTTTTCGATACAGCATTTCCCATACTATTTTCATTACAGCTGTATTGAAAAATAACTTTTTAATCATTATGCAACACCTTTCTTTTTTAAATTTTTATCGGGCGCCGGGACACGGCGAAATGTAGGCTGAATGCCTAAATGTACTTATTCAATCAATCCAAATTTTCCTGTTTATATTTGTGTGTTAATGTTTTTTCCTTGTTTGAAGCAAATAAATAGATAAATGTGAAAGTAGTAAAGTGAATTTCCCGCCGCTTGATATCCTCGACGCGTAGATACAACAGAACTGACTCGCAGTTACTTCCAGCAAAGTTGAAAAAAATTATAGGTACTAAATTTTAACATGAAAATATGAGTGTAGATAAAGTAGTGTATGCAACTGCATATAATTAGGTATTAAAACACTCGTGTCAAACTATTATAAATAAACAGACACTCATGTTTTAATACCCCCTTTTATATGACAGTTGCATAAACTACTATTTTAATCATTATGCAACTTTTCTTTTTTAAATTTTTGTAGGGCACCGGGACACGGCGAAATGTAGGCTAAATGCCTAAATGTCTTCAATAAATTCAAATTTCCTGTTTATATTTTTGTTTATTATGTTTTTTTCTTATTTGAAGCAAATAAATAGATAAATGTGAAAGTAGTGAAGTGAATTTCCCGTCGCTTGATATCCTCGACGCGTAGATACAAAGTTGAGAAAATTGTAGGTACGAAATTTTAACATGAAAATATGAGTGTAGATAAAGTAGTGTTTGCAACTGCATATAATTAGGTATTAAAACACTCGTGTCAAACTATTAACACTTTTATGTGAGAGTGGCATAAACTACTATTATGTGTTATTGGACCAAATAAAGATACGTCTATGTCTATGTCTATTATCGCACTGTCTGCCATTGACAGGGAATTCATCCTCACACCTTGGAACCAAATTGGTCGCGAACGGTTCCAAAGGAACTTTCTCCCTCGCACACTTGTTTTGTTCCCTCCCTTGAGAGGTTTTCCCTAGAGAGTATAACATGGAGATCTTCAAGAAAGCGGTGAATAGGTTTTTACGGGGTGTCCTACTTATACCCTACCCTCCACTACTCTACACCTACACTGCTCTATACCTCCCTTACACCTTTCCTGCACCTATTATTATATTAGTATAGATGTAACCACACACCATAAGGACACCCCTGCGGCACCACCATGGCCACCTGGTTCAGGTACACGTCGCTCCGGAAGGCGGAGTGCAGCATCTCCTCAAGGAAGTACTCCTTCACGGTGTCGTCGAAACAGAGGAACTGGATGAAGAGGGTATTTCGGGGATGGAAGCGCCTTCTGAAGAGTTTAGAAGTAAGTACATAAACTAATTACTTACTTATAATAGACAACGCAGATGCAGCAGTCCGTTGGAAGCAGTTCTTTGATTTTAAATCAAGGAACTGTATATCGTTCTGGTTAAACTTCAGACCCGGCCGAGATCTCAGTTTCGGCTATTCTCGGCTAAAAATCCAGCCGAGATCTCGCGGATTTGATTTCGGTTTCTGCTATTCTCGGCTAAAAATCCAGTCGAGATCTCGCGGATTTGGTTTCGGTTTCTGCTATTCTCGGATAAAAATCCGGCCAAGATTTAGGTCTCGGTCTCGGTTTTGGCTATTCTTGGCTAAAAATCCGGCCGAGATCTCGCGGCCTCGGTCTTGGTTTCGGCTATTCTTACCTAAAAATCCCGCCGAGATCTCGGTCTCGGTCTTTGGCCGAGTCTAAAAACACTGTCTTGGTCGGACCTTATAAAAAACACAAAATGCTGCTGTCCATTATTCAGTCAACGGTGGTCTTAGCAGCTGGTTTGCTTTTAAGATTATCTATGACCGCTATTGATACTCATCATGATGTTTTACCTCGCCGTAAGAGCATCGGTTAGTGTTCGACTAATGTACCTACCTACATAACTCAGAAAAGAGTCATTTGGTATTAACGGCGGCACAGGGGTTTATACCCGGTACCTAAACCTCTCGCTTACGAGCCACCGGCGCTCTCATTTGCCTCATTGGCCTCTTTTATTATTATTTATTATATTACTAACTGGAAGGTACTAGTCAGCCAGGCCTCCCAGTGCGCCGGGTCGACCCCAGGCACGGCAGGATGGTCGCACAGCGCCGCGAACCCAAGGACGTTGTTGACCGCGTCGATCATGCAGATTGACAGGGTTGATAGCTCGCTGGAAACGGTAGTTCTTTTATAATACCAAGTAGTAGACGGGTACGACTTTGTTCAACTTACTCTACCTGCCCTACCCTACTACTACCCTACCCTACGTTTTTCTATTCCACCCAAAAAAATATGATTCAAATCGGCCAAGCCGTTTTTGAGTTTTAGCGAGATCAAAAACCTTTTTCTATTTAGTTTTTTTTTTAATAATCGGTAGGTAGACCCGATGGGATATAGTCACTGCTGCCTATAAACATTAGCAACACTTGGGTAATCACCAATGCTTGTCTACCTCTTAAACCCCGAAACAGGTTGCTCTGGCCGTAAATAGGCAAATGCTCCACAACAAAACCCACGGTTCCCCAACCCACAAGGAGTACTGCCTTCTGCCTCAACATAAAGTATACCTAAACCTATTTACTAGCTAGATATACGAGGGTGAAAATTTGTCGACTTAACTGACAAAAAAAATGTGTCCGACGTGATTGTTTCTTTAATTTTAAAGACAGCCTATAACGAAGGAGCCACCGGGCACCTGGACCCAAAGATTACAGGCTTTTCCCAAAATTAAAGGAACAGTTTCTGGGAAACGTTTTTCGGGCTATCTGAGCAGATCTATCATCTATAGCTGTTAGACGCCTATACTATAAGACGAAGCCAAATTGTAACATAAAAATTTGCCTTTACAATTAATCCAGGCACGTCGAGCACTTAGCTCAAGGTATATTTTTGCTTAATCTAAACATATCTCATAATTATGGAGCAATTTACTGATTAAATTTCTCCGTGTCAAAGATCAACTAGAATACATACATCAAACGGCCGATCATGGTATCATCAGGGAACATTCCCTTGGTCTTCTCCTTGTCCCATATTGCCTCTATGTCTTTTCTGTCCTCATCCACCGCCCTCCGGAATCTTCTACCAGAAGATGGCACTTCGAAGTCGAAGAATATAGACATGGTGGGGTAACAGTTAGATTGTTAATGACAGGTGAATCTAGTAGGCTTTTGATAGGGATGTTAGGTCGAGAGTGACTGCAAACTCCATCAACAATGCACAAGATATTGAAGTTGCATAAATCGTAAAAATATTGGTACCTACTTGCATTTAATAAGTCCCCAAACAAATAGGAAGATTATTAAGGTGCACCAACCTTCGCACAAACGCACACACTCGTCCTCTCTGTCCTTGGTTCAGACTGATATATACTATAAACCAATGTCTTCAATATATTCTTTTTTCATAACAAGCTTTTATACGCGTACTTTTTTAACTGGATACCATCTTTGATCAAGAAGAGTACTTGTCAAGACAAATCTAACGATCCAAACTCGATGTGTTTATCATGCGTAGTTTAGGAGTGACGTTATCATCATCATCATACCTTGAATATCATAGGGGTAGAGTACTCATCAAGACCATTCCAAAGAACCCAAACACAAAGGGGTTCACTTGTTACGTTCGACTGTTCCAATGATAATCTTTCGTGATCATCAGAGCAGCTCCGTGCCACCATATTAATGCATTATCATTCAAGTTACCTAAACATAAGAATCCTTTCCGCTCAAATTAAGCTTGCAAGATTTCACCCGCACATACATGCAAGTTAAATAAAATCTAGTAAAACGACGCTTAATACTCCACATGTCCGCCGAAACTTTTGCCGGGACTTTGGTCGACCCTCTACATTTTCGCCTATTAGGGATGTGGTGGGTGTCAAAACGCGTCGACATTATATCGATTCATCGATGTATAATCGCTAATCTGCTGTAAACAGGCTCACAGAGGTGATGTCAGCTGCTCTACTGTAATTACTTGATCTACTAATATCCTGGATCATGGTCAAGTGTACCCCGAACCTGTTATGGGAAAAAGCGCTAGGATTATAAATATAAAATCGATCGAATCGAGACGACAACGACCTATCTCTACTTAGTCTAAGAAATAGGCGAGACATGCCAAACATGCACGGGACTACTTGAATATAGGCGAATACTCCCTCTACACTCTCGTGTTCCCGCGGAACTGTCCACATGTGGAGTGCGCTTTATTTTAAAATTGAGGTACAAAGAAAATATCATAAATAAAAGTCACATATTCTTTAAACTATGCAATATATTACAAATCACAATTTACATTAAAATTAGCAATTATAATTATAATAATAACGCATAAAATAGAAACCAAGCACGAATGAACAGAATGTAGCGTAATACAATACTGACTTTTTAATTACCCCCTGTGGTGTGTGGTGCCGCCACCTCAAAGAATAACACCACCCCATCTCTTCCCGTGGGTGTCGTAAAAGGCGACTAAGGGACAAACCCGAAAGATGGGCAGCAGCATCTTTCTGGGTACATTAACATATACTGTACTGCGATCGCCAACCCGCCTGCCAAGCGTGGCGATTATGGCAATTCCCCCCCCGATGACAAGTACACACAAGCCACGGCCCCCAGTACCCGGCGGCCCCGCTATTCCGGACCATGGTAGCGGTCACGGTAACGGCGGGGCAGGGGGTGCGAAAAATCACCGGACGCGATCAGGCTACCGCAAAGAACGACCACTGGCCCTGGCAACATACAATGTCCAGACACTGCGGACCGACGAAAAGCTCGTGGAGCTGGAGGAAGTGGTAAGCAGATTACATTGGGACATAATAGGGATATCTGAAGTCCGAAGAAAGGGGGAGGACTCGATAACTCTGAAGTCCGGAAATCTGCTTTACTTCCGGGAGGGCGACCATCTGTCCCTAGGTGGTGTCGGGTTTCTCGTCCACAAATCCCTTGTGAACAACATCGTCAAGATCGAGAGTGTGTCGTCTAGGGTTGCGTACCTTATACTCAGAATTACCAAGCGGTATTCGTTGAAGGTCATACAGGTCTACGCACCTACTTCGACTCACTCCGACGATGAAGTGGAGGCTATGTATGAGGATATAACTACAGCCATACATACCTCCAAGACACATTACACCGTTGTCATGGGGGATTTTAACGCGAAACTGGGCAAACGAAGCGGAGACGAGTTGAGAGTGGGGCAATTTGGAGTTGGAAGTCGGAACGCCCGTGGCCAGATGCTGGCCGGCTTTCTGGAGAAAGAGGGACTCTTTATGATGAACTCATTTTTCGGGAAGCCGGATCATCGCAGATGGACGTGGGTTAGTCCCGATGGTGTCACAAAAAATGAGATCGACTTCATCTTATCTACGAAACGGCATATATTCAATGATGTCTCGGTGATCAATAGCGTATTAAGTACCTAAGAAATTATTGTGCTTGATTCTGTTATAGGCCAGAAACTCATGTCACTTTCAAATCACCGATGAAAGAAAACGACGACCTTGTAGTTTATTGTAGAAACCATTGATCCACGAATTAAAGAAGCTGCCTTTATATGGTCACAGAATTCTATGGTATCATTTGTTTATAACCTCGCAAGTTTTCAGCCAAAAAAGAACGCCAGATTAGTTTGAATGCAAGAAATTCATATTTTTAATACTATTATGTGCTTTAGAGTAATAGACATTGTAATTGTGTCAATTTTCTGAGCAAAACTGTAATGCAAATACTGTGCTTTATAAAAGAATTAACACAAAGAACTGGTCTTCAGAATTACATGAAATTGACATCATGATTCCAATATTAGACGCTAAAATGTTACCTCCAAAATAAATCAACACTCTATCCATAGAAAACTTACATACAGCTCAAAAATTAAAACTCCTTACAACTAAATACTCGCAATCTTTTAGAATTAATATACTCAATAAACACAATCACAATTGTTGTACAAAAACAAAAAAAGAATGTCATAATCGGGATAAAATCTAAACATGAATTTAGTTATCAAACTCATTACAAACTAATATTAATTATAAAGAGATTCAAATATATACAAGTACCAATCAGAATGCCCATTGCAATTGAATTTAATCATCGAATGATTATAATAAGATCGATTGATAACGACGTCAGACCAATGTGTCAGTATATCATTTAATAAAGCTATAAATAACCATAAAGTAGAAATAACAAAAAAGCATGCGGCGGGAGAGAATAACAAAACATTGATCTCTAGCATAAACTATAAAAATCGAAACTACAAAACTTTATCCAATGACACGTACGCGAGAGACAGTCTCAGAGAGTCTGGCTCCACTGGAACTACATCTATAGCAAATCTAGAGATTTTAATACTGCAGTACTATCATATGATCTGCTATTACGTGTGTGAACAATTACGCCAAAGCTATCCAAAGCTGAACATATTATTTCGGCCTTTATAGAACGACTAACCCCCCACGCCAATCAGTGGCACCCAAATTCAAAATCCTAGAAGTAAGCTCAAATGAGCGGTGGCAGATTCTTGGCACGCACTAAGTTGGTGTGAGATTTTGACCGACTGACATTGACTGGGGGGGTGTTAGCTGCTAGGTTAGCTATAGTGTTCTGCCTTAGGAGAGGTTTGGCAGCCGACAGGGGCGCCCGGGGCGTAGCGAACCCTATTTTATCGATTTTCATAGCTGATCTGGTTAGTCTATTCGGTGTGTACAGTAAGCTGTTGGGTTTTGGAGTGACCACGTTGTGTTGCATGTTCTCCTTGCCCGCCTTGGGTGTCATGGGGTTGTTCCCGGGTTTCCTTGGCGATTTTCTTGGGGATTTCATTGGAGTCTTCCTCGGAATCTCGTCGATGGCGGCACAGACCACGATGTGGGGAGGCTGTGCGTCTTTGCCGTTGACCAGGGAGCTGCGGCTGATTTTCTCCACGTTTATGCGCTCCTGGTGGTTGGTAGATGGAAATTAGCTATTTATTTCTACAGAAATCTCAATAACCCAAAGAGATATTCATTACGCTGACACAAAAAAGACCATAAAAGACAAGTAATTTGTTTTGATGTGGCCTCACTTCAATCCGCTGTTACATTAGCTTGCTAATTCTATGCACTAAGTCGCTAACTTTGGTTGTCAATCGGAGAAACTCGTTGTGAATTTTGCAAGCAAGAAAGAAATAATCTTTATTCAGTGCTACGTTGTTGTCTTTGGTCATTAAAAGCAAAAAAAAAGTGTTAAAGTTAACCCAGGTTATACTATACACTCACAAGTTATTTAAGCAGACAGAATACTGGACAGGCAAGGCTGCCTGGAAGAAAACGCTTGTATACTTTCTAGTTGAAATTCAAAATCAAAAGTGTATACAAAGTGCCACTATAAAAAATGATTCAATATCATTGAAATATTGATAAAATTTTCACATTTAAAATGAAATAAATAGTTGTATTAATATTTTAAAAGAAGGACTTTAAATAATCCTCCCCTTTGGGTTATGGTACAATTTATTAAGACACGTAAAATATTTTCAGTTATAATAAAAATATGCACTTTGGGTTTGTTTTTTAAAGGGGCAATTTGTTTACACATTTGATCTTGAATTTCACCACCAAGTTTAGTCATATCATACATCACATCATACATACAGAGGTTTCCGCTAAATAACGCACATCGGCTAGTACGATTTCGTAGAGCGTCGTCTCTGTCGCACGCGTGTAAGTAAATACGAAGCTTAAACTAGCCGATATACGCTATTTACGTCATTCTACTGTGATATGTGCCCTATATCTGTATACAAAAGCCAAATTTCAAAATGATTCTTTCATTTTCAAATGTTCAGGATAAAAAATGAGTCGCAGGCAGACTTGGTGACAATTTTTAACGTATATTCTGTCCAGACTGACTGACTGACATTTGGTACACAAATAAAATAGATAAAATATATAAAGACAGTTATGGGGTTGGGGTATGGTTAAAAAATCATGGACAAAATAGATTTCCGAATGTCAAGATTTCAATTTTGTTCTTAAATCTATGGCAGTAAGTGATGGTAAAATTCATATTTTCCTAATTCACATTTCATAAACCACATTCTATATAGGTATTTCTTATATAATTCAAGACATCTGTACGTAGCGTGATTGATACGACAAGTCGTGATTTTGTTTATTTACCAAAGAAAGGTTAGCTGGAAGAAATCCCGTTGTGGGATAAGCTCGCCTTTGCATTATAAACTGTAATTTTATTTCCTGTGTTATAAATTGATGCAATAAAGAGATTACATACATACATACAAGTCAGTCTGGACAGATTTTATACTATTTCCAATAATACAAATCGATTGATCTACATTCCTATCACATCCCAATAGAAACAAGTAGGAAAAATTATTACTCTATTACGAATTAATTAAAATAATTACGAATTACAGACGAACTACTACGAACTAATTTACTCAAAAGCAGTTACCCCTTACCTTGAAATCGGTGTAAGTGGTCAGCATAGTGGACTCCATGAGGCGACGGTGGTCGTCCGAGATTGTGCTTCGGGAGAGGCGAGTGCTGCTTCGACGCTTGCCATTCGACTGTAAGAGTTAACAGGTTAATTATCACCAGGCTTT
Organism: Blastobasis adustella; assembly: GCA_907269095.1. Classification (NCBI taxonomy): domain Eukaryota; kingdom Metazoa; phylum Arthropoda; class Insecta; order Lepidoptera; family Blastobasidae; genus Blastobasis; species Blastobasis adustella. The sequence goes on along the minus strand of OU026121.1, from coordinate 19,480,125 downwards.
TATAGGGTTAGTAACACAGTGGTGATACCCCTGGTATTGCAAACGTCCATAGGCTGCGGTAACTGCTTGCCATCAGGCACGATAGGGACAAGTGTAATAGGACCAATGTATCTATGGGTCAGAAGGTCAGAGGGTCTGTTAGCTTGTACGTACAAGTTGGTAGTCAGTTTGTTGTCCAGCAGATGTTGTCCAGTAGAAATGGTGCCGTATGGTGTCCGGCAGAGTAAAACTGCACCAATCCCTTCGACTGGGTGTCGTAAAAGGCGACTAACGAGGCCACAGATAATGACCAGCAGCGGTTTCTGTTATGTATTTTAAACACTACAATCTGCAACCCGCCACTGTCAAGCATGGAGATTGTGGCAAAGTCCACCATTGATGTGGAGAAGGCTCAAGTGCAGTAGTGGACTGTTATGGGCTGTTGATGTGATGATATGATTCATCAAAGCTGTAATTGACAGCAGATGCTCTGATAGTTTGGACATTACACTGGCGTTCAGCAAGGCTTGCTGCCTTCAATGCTGTTGCTCCTTCATATCAATTATATGATATCCATTGATGACATTCGGATGCAGATGATAGCAGAGGAGACACCACGCAATCAGGTCTACATTAACCCCACGAAGACAAATGCTCACAAGCGGTATGAACCGCTTAGTCAACCAAGGAATTTCGACTCACTGTTGCGTGTTCTACCGCGTGTACAACGGTGTTTGTTCTGAGGAACTGTTTAACTCAATGCCCACATCCACATTCACAGATTTTATCCTAACGGCTTAGTGCATTAACGAAATTACTGGCAAACTATCCGGCTCCAAAGGAACTTTCTCCGGCGCACACTAAGGTTGTGGAATGAGCTCCCTGGAGATGTGTTCCCTGGATAGAAGAACATTGAGTTCTACAAGAAGTGATAAGGTTTTGCGGGATCGGCCACACTAGGGATGCCCTTAGGATTTCAAACATCATCATCGCTGCGTCATCATAATGAGTAAGTACATCATAGTAGTAGCAGTACAGCAACTCGCCGCAAGAATCCGCTGTGTGTAACCGAGGCTATTATGAATACTAAGATGCAACAACAGCTACCTACAAAAACTAACACCACCAACTAATATACAAGGCACTAATTACTTCTACAATCTACACATGCACAATCGCTACATGGCCAGTTACTTTTACTGGCCTACTTGTGATATTGACATAATAGGAGAGAACATACAATTTGCACGACAAAAAAATAGGCCAAGTAGTGCATTCGACAGTTATTAATTGCTACTTGTCGAGCGAACGTAATACAACAACGTAAGATCAAGACTCAGGGTTTTGGTGGGTCTATTCTAGACAAGGCAGTGTTGTCATAGCATTGACTTGTGTAGTCATACTTTTGTAGCAAAGCGTTTTCTTCCAGACAACCTGTGGGTATTGTTGTATGGTTTTTAAAACATACTCCTATTCCTACAAAGATATTATGTATAGTTATTCTATGGACTTTCGAAGCAGACCCAGGCAGCAGCCGGGATAGACCGCTCGGATGATGATGATGATGATTCTATGGACTTTCGGCAGGATATTTGACTATAACGAATGACAACGAAAATAATATAACCACAGCACAATGGTCTCGACATATCTTTATAAAAAGAGGCAAGAAAAATTACATAGGCCATAGGTATTGCATATCTTATTATTGTACCATCTATATTATAAATATACCTATCGCATTACTACCAAATAAACTATTCCAATTCCCATCTTTGTCATGCCTCCTTCTATCATCATCATCATCATTTATCTCGACTTATGCCAGGGTCCGTTTTTCGACTCTTCTTCTTTCGCTTTGCCCGGTCTTCAGCATCCACTTGTCGTAAGCCATTGACACATCTGACTCGGCCTACCATGTAGTCTTCTCTCCTCCTTCTATCATCATCATATATTGAAGAGTATAAATCTTATCGGTGGAGCAATCGCCACTCCTCTCTCCTGTCTGCCAACTTCCTATAATTATAACAAAATAAAAACTAGAACTCACAGTGCGTTTATGCTTGAGTATGCTCCCGTTGGCCTTGGGCTTGTCCCCTCCCAGGTCCAGCTTCCGCTTGGTTGCTTCGCTGATGCCGTCGCGGAGGCCGCGCGCCGCCAATCGCCCGCTGATGCGTCTGGGGACAAACAAACAACTTGTAACAACCACAACTTGCAACTTGTTTGATATAACTGTAGTTATTGCCAAATAAAATCGATGTCTATGTCTATTTATTGCAATAGCGACTAGCTACGGCTTCGCACGGATTTTCTCACCATTATAAAAATCCCATAACACACTTGATATGAGATGAACTAGCAACATTGAGCACTGTAAACAAACTAAATGACAGATGGTTCTCAAAAGTCCTCGCCAATATAAAAAACAGTTGTGCCAACTTAAGGACAAAAATAATTATTTGATTGAATTTGGAGTTAAATTATCAATTACCGGTTCCTACTTTATTAACAAAATGAAAACCTTCCGGAAGAAATACCCGCCCGCGCGTCAGGTGGCCCGCATGCCTGTTTGCCTACAGTGTGACATAAAAAAAAAGGAAAATTATTTTTTCCGCTTGTGTTATCATTCTGTATTTCTGTATAAATTTTATGTTGTGGAAAGTTTATGTGGTGGTGGCTATCCATCTTAATTTACTATTGGAAAAACCGCCCCAGACGGGAATCGAATACGACATAATAATGATGATAATTAGATTGTGTTACATGACTGACCAAGGAGAAACTATTCAATTATTAAATGGCGTAACAAGCATTAAAAAATTTCTACCTGCTTTATCTATTATTTTATCGAATACTCCTTGCTTTATCGCTACAAACCTTTCAAAACATTAAGAAATTACAGAATAACTCAACGCTACCTAATAAATAAACTACCCATATCTATAACAGCTGCTTTTATGTTGCTACACTACTTCATAGCATAATAAAAACGCAAAATAATGTACTTCGGCTTGCTTCTACTCCTTATTTACGCACATACGTGGGACAGAGATGACGCTCTGCGAAGCCGAACTAAATTAGGGATAATTTCATAGATCACATTTGACAAATTCGCAAGCTGGATGCGAAAGTCACAAGACTGGCCTTTGTGGTGATCTCTGGGGGAGGCCTATGCCCAGCAGTGGGCATCTTCCGGCTGATCTAATGATTTGACATATTCATTTTATAACGTACGCGACGTTAGTGACGGTGGCCTAGTGGTTAAGGTAACTGACTCATAAGCGACAGGTAGCGGGTTCGAATCCCACTGCCGCCATGTACCAATGACTCTTTTCTGGGTTATGTATATTAGTTGAATACTATCCGATGCTCTCACTGTGAGGGAAAAGGTCGTGATGAAACCTGAACATTTAGATTAAATATGTAACCATGATCCAATCTGATCAGGTTCCCTTGGTAGCAGGGTCACGAAGGTCAGATGGCAGTTGCTCCACTGTTATCACGTAATCTGCTAAATCCTGGATCATGACCAAGGCGGACCCCGGGCCCTCGTACGCGAGAAACCAACCAGGACATTAACGCTAAGATTTTTTATTCTTTAGATTAAGCGCAACCGCACGACCGCGAAGGAAAGCGGCAAGGAAATGATGACAGCTGTCAAATGTGAACTATTAAATTGGCCCTACCTCAGACCATTATACAATATTCATATTCTGTATTTTTCATTCCTTCTAAGCGTACTAGGTTCAAAACCACATTTATATTGTTACAACGACTTGCCTCCACTTCACGTAACAGCTTTCACGCTTCATTAGTCACAAACGCGCACTGGAATACAGCAAAGAAGGAATGAAAAATACTCTCAAGACAAGTATTCCAGTAATTGGAACATCGTTTCTGGGTGCGACCAGGCGGTAAATTATAGACAGTCTCTGTATTAGCAAAACCTGTCGTGGTGTGTAATGATTGTGAATTATGTTGAAGAGTGTCAGAGGAGGAGCTCTGTAAGTTATGTCAGTGGGTGGGGTTCGGAATGCATTGTAATTTATTCGATATGATTGCATTGTTGGTTAATATAGTAGACTAGCCGTCCCTCACAGTTTTCATCCGTGCAGTTTGTAAATATAAATATTCAACTGTTCTGCGGGATCCCATTATTTTTCTGGGATTAAAAGTATCCTATGATACTCGGGAATAATGTAATTTCCATTAAAGAAATTTCATTATTCAAGAATTATGTCGAGTGCCCAGTAAGTTATTATGTCAGTGTGTGGGGTTCAAAATGCAATGTAATTTATTCGACGTTTTTATTGTGAATGATTATTCAATGTAATTGAAAAAGAGGAGCGTCGGTGGCGTAGTGGTTACGGTAACCGACTCGTAAGCGAGAGATACCGGGTGCCAATCCCACTGCCGCAATGTACCAATTAATCTTTTCTGAGTTATATGTGACTATGATCCAATCTGGCCAGGTTCTCCTGGTAGCATGGTTACTGAAGGCAGATGGCAGTCACTCCACTGTAATAATCTGAAATCCTGGATCATGGTCAAGGCGGACTAAGGACCCTCGCGCGCGAGAGCACAACCGCGACATTAACACCAATATTATTATTTACTAGGCACGCCAACGAGTATTAGTTGACCAAATATGACAAGTTAGTCTAGACAGATTACAGATTTCACGCACTCAAATCGTAGTTCGAACCAACTTACCTCTTAACAGTGGAGATAGCACTTCTCTTGAGCGCAGAGAGGTTGCCAGCGAGCATGGTGGCGGCCTTGGCGGCGCTGGCGGTTACGAGCTGTCGCTTTGCGGGCCTGGGGGCGAGGGGGCACTGAGTGGGATTGTGGCTATGTTCTTAACTTTATAGATTCGTCACACACAAGCTACATTATATATTTAGAGTTAAGGAGCTAGGGTAGGAGCTAGGATAGATTGGCCGTGTGGTGTCCGGCAGAGTAGAATAGCACCCCTTACACTCGTGGGTGTCATACAAGGCGACTAATGTTTTTGAGGCAAAACATCTAGAGTCCGGCTGGAAAATGGGCAGCAGCATTATTCATTTTTTATATTTGCATTACTGCGATCTCCGACTCGCCTGCCGAGCCTGGAAATTATGGCAATAATCTCCCCTCTTCTGGAAGAGGCTCTGGGATAAGTCTTGCAGTGGACTGTTATGAACTGTGTTGATGATGGATATATGGCCATAGCATGCCTCGATCTCTTGGTCAACTACTGCCATTATTTAATAGCAGAAAAACGGTTATAAACTTTTCTATTACGTTAAATTGTAACGAATACGACTATTCAAAGCATTACAGCTAGCTATCGCTTGGGGCGCTTACAAATTGTTATCATCTAAAGATCAATGACCGCTATTGCCAATCTATTTGGCACGAACTATAGTAGTGTTTAGGGGCCAATCTGGTCAGGTTCCCCTGGTAGCAGGATCACGGAGGTCGGCGCTCGCTCCACTGTAATTATAGATACATAACATACATAAAGCTCACGCCTGTGTCCCACAGGTGGGGTAGGCAGAGACTATGGACCGCCACTTCTCTCTGTCCTGACACAACTCCCTAGCCTCGCAAATATCCACAACTCTTTTTTATACATCTCCTTTTATTCTTACCACTTCGGACCCAGCTTTTTTGAGAACATTACTGATCTGATCAGTGAATGTTTTCCTGGGTCGTCCTCTTAAGGGCCGGTCTTCCAGATTCGCGCTACAAAGTGACATTCCACTACCCCCTTCCGCCTTGTGGAACTCGCTGGCGTGACAAGTGGCGAACTATATCGCCGCCTCCGTGTTTATTTTCATTATTCGAACACATTTGAGTCCCACGAGAAGCAAGGGATAAAATCTGTCCGCCTTGTCAGAGCCCCGCATGACAAAGTAAGGCAATTTAGTACCCAGAGATTGCCAGGTTCTGGGACAGAACGGCACGCTCACGACCAGACACACCTCTGGCCATGCATCCATCGGCACGGCAGACCTTGGATTGGTTGGGGATAGATTGGGAAAGGAAAGTAGTAGGTAAAGGAGAAGAGAGTGAATGGATACCGCTGTTGTGGAAGGGGAAGGGGCAGTACAACGGCGACAGCTCGAGGGGCCGGGGTCGCGTACTCGTACTCCCTTGGTAGTCTTGGACGCTTACTACCAAGAAATGATTTTTCTGACCTGTAATTATCAGATCTGCGAAATCCTGGATCATGGTCGAGGCGGACTCTGGGCCCTTGTTTGCAAGAGCACAACCAGCAATAAACGCCAAGACGGTTACTATATCTCTAGAGTTAAGGATCTGTGGTACAATTGGGGACTTGACTAGATTCAATATAAATCATGAAACCAGGTTATCATTGAAGAGCTTCAAGTAGAACCAGCATTCAGTACAAGAAAATACATGAAATGGTAATATTTATAATTTTTAAGTGACGTCACAGTTCAGTCTCGCAAAAATTTCATAGAAGTGATTATTTTTGACATATCATAAAGAGTTGCTGATTTGACATTTGGTCAACTCAGATACTTGTAATAACTGAACGTGTATAATTATTTTTGACCCGAATAAAGTAAGTTACCTGTTCCTATCTACAGTATGCGGCAGTCCAGCCGCGGTGCGGTCGCGTTTCCCGCGCGGGGAGGTGGCGATGGACCTTAGTAAAGGCGTGGAGGGCGCGGTGGGCGTGGCGGCGAGCGCGCGCCGGGCGGAAAGCTTGTTGTGGCGTTCCTGGGGGTAAGACGGATTTGAGTATATATAGTCATAGTCTTTTAGACATAGACATAAAAAATTTATTGGTAAAAATGTTTACAAGTCATTATTTGTGGTTACCTTGGCACAATAATTAATAAGGTCATTATATTAGATTAGGTCATAGCATCCAAAAATATAAATTATACCAGCACAAATATGTCAATAATTACATAAAAAATATTCAATATTAAACATGTCCATAAATCAATTTGTAAATGCCAATAATAAAAATAGGTATGTAATGAATCAATTGTATAAATTCACACATTAGTCAATCATTGATGTCAAATAAATATACAAATAATAATTATGAAAATAAATGTCCAAGATCTATATATAAAAACTTAACTTCATTTCTAAAAACTCATTAAACACGGATGAAAACTATGGGGATAAGCTGGTTTAAAAAAGGTGTGTTCCCTTACCGCCTTCCTGGCCTCCCACTCGTCAGCGATAGCCTGAAGAAGGGGCTTCCCGTCCGCCGTGAAGGTCTTCCCGCTGCGGGCTTCGTAGGCGGACACCAGCTCGCGAAGTTGTTCTTCGATCTTCGGAAGCTGGAAGGGACAAACTGGTTAGTTCTTGTAATATTATGATGTATCATCATAGTGCAGTATGTGTGTTTGGGGCATATTGGGGAAAGAAGGATGTATTGTTAACTAGTACATAGCTCCAAATGGTTAGTGTTATTTATTTCACATGGCTGTTGGCGTTTTCTAACCTACGTCGAAAAAGGAGGGGTGTAATAAGTTTGACGTGTGTATCTGTCTGTGGCATCGTAGCTCCTGACCGGATGGACCGATTTGGATGCGGTTTTCTCAATATGAAAGCCAGTTTAAACGAGATGGTTCTTAGCTTTGTTTCATTAAAATCGGTTGTGGAATTGCGATAATATTTAAGTTTGAGTAAACTTAATCGCGGGTTATGCGACTTTTTCTTTCGGCTAGGTGAGTCTGTCTGTATATACTTTGTCTCAGATCAATTTTCACGAATGTAAACAAACCACTTTCACATACCGTCATTCAATAGAACAGATGAGAATTCAGACCATGGGTCACTAAATGCAATAATCATTGGTACATGGCGGCACTAAGGATTGCACACGATACCTCTTGCTTAAGAATCGGACCCCTTAACCTATAGTATAAATGCTTTTTAAGAGACAGAAAATATGCCATTTATATTCTAAGTGGCTAAGGCTCTATATCTGAAATAAACGGAATTTATTTATTTTTCATATAATTATTTTTATTAGGCCACCAACGCTTACAAAAACTCCAAGCATACATACCTTACTAGCAATGGACTTTCTCTCCTTCTCCTCTCGCAAGAGTTGTCCCCCGCGGTTGTGGTATCGTCCGGGCTCGGTGGCGCGGGACTCCAGCTCCAACATTTTCAACCATAGGCTGCGGCGGGTGGATACCAGCTCGAAGATCTGTCTGGGGTGGGGGAGGTGGCGGTTAGGTAATCCTGAAACCTCATGTTAAGTGGTCTTAAAAGCTCACGTGGTAAGACGGGCCCTTATGACAGAATATCAGCAGGTGGAGATTTCACCTTCACTCATATGCTGAGTCTTGGACCATTTTGTCTATAAGAAACTTTTGTAATCTGTTAATTTATAGGCAAATAAAGATTTCTATTTCTATTTCTAATGCAGCCGACAATAGAAATCCAAACTAATATTCAAAACCTTAAGTTAAAGAAGTGTGTCTCGCTGTGAAAGAGGCTAAAACAGAGTTACAAGAGCAATAATAAGTTCCACGTAATGCGCGTAAAAACAATGATTCAGTATTAATACATGCGAGTTCTTCAAAAAAGGGATGAAAAGGCGTGAGTGATACCTAGAGGTATCACTCAGGCCTTACGGGAATACTAGGGTATTGTAAACGTCCATAGGCTGCAGTAACTGTTTACCATCAGGCAAGCTTGTCTGTCACCTTAGTGATATGAAAAAATCTATTTTCTGTAGTCACCCAGGTAACAAATCTTCCCAGCCGTCCACTTCGCTTCGCTATAGGGTACAGAATCTTCTAAATAAAGCGATCTACTCACTTGTTCTCCTCATAATACTTGGTGATGTTCTCCAGATACATCTCGTGCAGTGTGAGCGTGTCTTCATTGAAGGCGTCCCGGTAGTAGTGCACGAACTGCTCGCGCTCGCGCTGGCTGAACAGGATGCTGTCCCACATCAGCTTTATCTTGGTGCGGATGTTCGCTACGAACACCTATGGGGGAAGAGCGAGGGGGTGGGGGTTAGGTATATGATGTGGAAGTTCTATGTGGCAGTTTCGTGGGGACCCCTAAGTAGTGTGGAAGATCCATGTGGTTGCATGGGGAACTGTGGCGTGGCTTTGGTAGAGACTGGAGAGTAGGCCTTTCCAATTTCATTTCAGCATTCAATTATTTAGTGCCAGAGCAACTTGTGTTTTTAACCCTCGACGAAAAAAGAGGGGAGTTATATAAATAATGTGTGTAGCGACATATATCGCTCCAATAGGGAAACTTAACGGTACTCACATTACGAGTATACGAACACAAGGTTGGCAAGCATACGCACATAGATGGCGTTAACTTTCCTGCATCGCGCTAACGGAATATGCCAACTCCGCGGCATGTATACAACTTCCGACGATCAACTGTCGGACCTTTGGTCCCCTGGTCACAACACCCGGCCAGGTGGGTAGTTACCCTTTTCCACCTTCTCCATCTTCGCTTGCCAACATTGGCGGCTACCATATCCTTCACCGCCAAATGTGGAAGATGCATGTGGTACTTCCATGGGGAACCGTGGCGCGGCTTTGGTAGAGACTGGAGGGGTCTAGCGTTCTATTATTTGCTGCCAGAGCAATATGTGTAGCTCTAACGCCCGACGAAGAATGAGATGTGTTATAAGGTGGAGGTGTGTGTCTGTGTATATGTGTGTTTGTCTGTGGCATTATACCTCCCGAACAGATGGACGGATTTGGATGCGGTTTTCTCTATTTGATAGCATGTTTAATCGAGATGGTTCTTAGCTACGTTCGATGAAAATCGGTTTAGTGCTTTAGAAAATATTTGAGCATATGTAACCTTGGTCGGAGGCGACTATTTAAGTCGGTTAATCACTTAGTCTACTAATAATCATCTTGGCGTTAATGTCCCGGTTGTGCTTTCGAGAACGAGGGCCCGGGGTCCGCCTTGACCATGATCCAGGATTTGGCAGGTCAGGTAATTACAGTGGAGCGACTGCCATCTGACCTCCATGACCCTGCGACCAGGGGAACCTGACCAGATTGGACCATGGTTACACATCCAGTCGCCTGAATGTGCAGGTTTCATCACGATGTTTTCCCTCACCGTAAGAGCATCGGTTAGTTTTCAACTAATGTACATAACTCAGAAAACAGTCATTGGTACATGGCCGGAGCGGGATTTGAACCCGGGACCTCTGGCTTACGAGTCGGATACTGTAACCGCTCGGCCACCGACGCTCTAATCACTTAGTCTACTAATTAACATAAATAAACTTCACTTCATTCATACCCGCTTGTTCCCTTTTCCTAGGTTGATGGTTTTAGGTCCACTAAATAGCCAAATTTAGGTCAAAATTGTAATACAACTCTGTTTTTATAACTCTCGTGCTCTTTTGACTCGTCTTATCCAACTTAAAAAAATGCACTAGTTAACTTTGAATTTACTCATTATACGCACAGAAATCACTTAACAAAATAAAAAAAGTGACGTTTACAAATAAACTCATGACACGATAGGTACATTCAAATATTTAAAAAGTAAACATTGAAATATCCATAATGTATCTCTACCCGTGCCATGGGAACACATGCAAAGGGGACACACTCAGTGTATGCCATGGCTGGTGCTATGGCGCTGGTTTTCACATCACAAGCACACCGTTAAAACCCTCACCTGTATCTTCTGCTTCTTGATATCCTCGCAGCGCTTGATCTCCTCCTTGATGGCGGCCTCGGCGCGCGGGTGGCAGCCGGTGTGCGCGTGCAAGAAGTTCTCGCGGTAAATCTGGTCCTCTTCCAGACACTCCCAGAGCTTGGTGAGGCGTTCACGGAGTTCTAGGACCTAAGTGGACAAGTAATATACTGTCACGGGGTGCCAATCAGGTCATGAGACATGAGACTGCCCAACCCCAACCAGTCTCAGGTTCTAGGACATGTGGAGAGGAAAGACGGTATAAATGTAATACAGGTTCTAGGACATGTGGAGAGGAAAGACGGTATAAATGTAATACAATAGTATAGATAGTTCAACTCAGTTGTGCGCGCGGCGTTTGAGTGCTGTCTTGGCAGACATTTCTTTGTTGAAGGGAGATATTGTGGAGAGAGACCAGAGATCGAGGATAAATAACGTGGAAGTCAGAGGAGTGCCGGTAAAAAAGTCGGAAAATCTCTTCGCAATTGCAGAGAACGTTGGGAAGGCAATTGACTTTGACCTTCCGACGTCTGAAATTAATTATATTGCGAGAGTGCCTACCCATAACTCTAAGTCTAAGAGAAGTCCATTATTATGAGTTTTCATAATCGCTATCTTAAGGAGAACTTCGTCGCTGCAGCTCGTCAATGTAAGATGCTGTCCACGCTCGATGTTTTTGGTGTTGGTGATACTAAACAGAGGATATTAACAAGTTCGTGAACGATACGTGATACGTGAACGACCACCTATCTCCGCAACAAGGACGAAAACCCTAGCCAATGAGAAGAATTATAAATTTGTTTGGGTCAAGTATTGTAAGATACATGTAAGCAAGAACGAATCCGCTAATATCTTATTTATTGCCAAAGAAAATGATTTAAACAAAGTGACATAGATCGTATCTTACATTGTTTATTTTTATTTATAGCACGTATCGCTTTAATTTTATCGCTGCTCATATTTTCCCGTAATATCTTATACAATGTTGTAATACAATTTTGTAAATATTTTGCACACCTAGCTCACTGCACCGACCGGCCGACTGGTTTGACCGATCGCTTACTCCGCTTTGCTACTCATCGCTCGTATAGATAGTTCAACTCAGTTGTGCGCGCGGCGCTATGTGTGCGTGCGCTTGTAAATATACAGCTTTCATTTATGTGGCAGTGACGCGACCACTTGGCGTGCCAATGGCGTGGCGTCATTGTGACGTGTCTGGGTTACCCACACATAGGGCCGCGCGCACAACTGAGTTGAAATATCTATAATATGATATTTATTATGCTACACAGTGACATAAGAGCAGACAGCCCACCTGATGGTAAGCGGTAACTGTCGCCCGTAACATCTACGTTTCAGGCCTTTGGGTGCAGGCAACAAAAATACAGATCCGCATATGCATTGTCACTACATAGAGAACTAACATAAAATGCCTCATGCCGGTAATTGCATTGGCTACCTTATCCTTCAAACAGGAACAAAACAATGCAAGCATTGCTGCAAGGCAGAAATAGATAAGGCAGTGGTGCTCACCCAGGCGGACTCGACAGGCTTGACAGAGTAATATCATCTGATAAATGTATGTATAATGATGTCAAAAGCTGAAATGATGATCAAACTACATACCCGATTGTTGGTCTGCTCGTACCGCTCCTGCAAGTCCTGTTGAAGCTTGGCCAGCCGGTCCATGTTCAGGTCGGTCACCTTGAAGTCCACGGACAGAGAGGACACCACCATCTGTTCGAACTTGTTTGCTGGCTGCACTTGGAGCTGCTCTGCAAATTTATAAACAAGAATACACACATTTCATTCTAATTCTTTAATAGCCAGGGTTGGTGGTGAAGAAGATGCATGCCTTGCGTTCGTTGTAGTAAAGTAAAACTAGTTGCTTGTATTAAAAGATGGGACCTAAGATCGGAATGGTGAACTTAAAGGTGGAATTGTGCATTAAGAGTCCCAAAAGTGCAATCGGCGGGGCCGAAAATGTATCGTAGCTATGGATTATGGCATCACTCACGTGGAAGGAGAACACATCTTGAATTTGGAAATCTATGTCAAATAAAATCTTTCTGCTAGGAAGGTATAGATAGTTCAACTCAGTTGTGCGCGCGGCGCTATGTGTGCGTGCGCTTGTAAATATACAGTTTTCATTTATGTGGCAGTGACGCGGCAGTCGTCGTCCGAGCAAGACGTGTTCTTATCGCTTTTTCTTACGGGTACAGTCGTTAATTAAAATGTCTAGTTCTTCACGAAGAAAATGTTTAAGGAGTCAGGTAAATATTTGTTAATTTTGAATTTAGATATAAAAGATATTTATAATAATTCTATATACGAAAAAATATATCCTTGTTGACGTTAACGTATTATTGTTTTAGACTCGAGAAACCATTGCTAAGGTATACGAATTTCTGAAAAAAGATACGAGAGATATATTGCAACTAGTAAGTGATCCAGTTTGCAGTGCAAGTCCAATTTTAATATCGAAATTAAGTGAACATTTAAACAGCGTACGGAAAAGGACAGCAATGGCAGTGGGGGTATCAGAGAGAACAATAACTAATATATTAGCTGAAAGAAAAGAATATGACTCTAAATTTAAATCTCCGCATAAAGACCGCAAAACACGTTCAAAGAAGTTAGAATTAGACAACTTTAACGTTGATGTTATACGTTCAACTATTCAAAATTACCATTTAAAACATCACGAGTTACCTACATTGCTAAAGTTGAAAGAATATTTCAAGAGAAACTTAATTATGATGGAAGTATTTCGACTCTGCGTACAGCTTTGTTAAAGTTGGGATACAAATGGCGAAAAACTGTGGATAACAGACGTGTTATTATAGAGCGGCATGACATCCAAAAACTAAGATTTTCTTACCTGAAAAACTTACTCAGATACCGTCAAGAAAATCGGTGTATCGTATATACAGATGAGAGCTATCTATATCTTAACTAATCATGTGCAAAACAAAGGATGGGGTAATAAAGATGGACCACCTCTAAAGAGAAACCTGTCGAAAGGACAAAGAATTATTATTGTGCATGCTGGTTCAGAACAAGGTTTCGTACCTAACGCACTATTGACATACAAAGCAAATAGTGTTTCCGGTGATTACCACTCTAACATGAATGCAGAAAACTATGAAAAGTGGCTAAAAAAACGTCTAATACCGAATCTTCTACCTAACTCTGTGGTTGTGCTTGATAATGCCTCATACCGACATAATGTTCAAAATGACAGAGCTCCAAATTCTAATTCCAAAAAAATTGAAATGCAGAGATGGCTGACTGAAAAAAATATAGCTTTTAATTTAGATATGAAAAAAATTGAACTGTATGATTTGATTAAAAAAAATAAAGAAAACCATATTTGTTATAAGATTGATGACATACTTCAGCCATATGGCTTAAAAGTTCTTCGACTGCCACCATATCATCCTGAACTAAACCCCATAGAAAATGTGTGGGGAATTTTAAAAAATTATATTGCTTTGCGTAATGTCGCCCAAAATGTGACGGGAATAATGAAACTAATAAATGAACGTTTAAGTCAAATTGATGAAGGGATGTGGAGTAATACTTGTCGACATGTACAAAAGAAAGAAGAAGAATACTATCGACATTTTGACTTGGAGGCAGAATTCATAATTAACCTTCGTGACAGCAGTGAATCCGAAAATTCATCATTTGATTTTTCAAGTAGCGATTCAGAATAATATGTTCAATACATAAACATTAAATTACCAAATTATTGTTTTTTTTAAGAACCCGTATATTATCAAACACAACAAGTTACAAAGACCTTAAAAACCGAATTATTCCTTTTTGTTTCAAATTTGTTTAAATAACTGTATTTGTATTTTGTACCCGACTGTACCTCTTATCACACACACAAAGTCACTGTATATGTACAAGGTTTACCCACACATAGGGCCGCGCGCACAACTGAGTTGAAATATCTTTACGTTATTTTATTATTTACTAGACCCGCCCCGGCATTGCACGAGTAGTAAGAAACCTTAACAAATTATACTTTCCTCATAAACCTCCTAAACTTTCCTCATTAATCACTCTGTGTATTGGTGACCACCGCATGAAAATATCTTTAGTGCTTTTTGAATTTATCGCGAACAGACAGGCAGACAGACAGACGCGGCGTGGGACTTTGTTTTATAATAAGTAGTCATTAAACCTATTCTATCTTTTTACCACAGCACTGGCATCAACTTACCCATAATATCCTTGATCTCAACCTGCGTGTTCAGAAACGTTTCAACCCGCTTATCCCTCTCGGTTTGCAACACCTCCAGCCTGGCTTTCAACTGTCCCAGGTCCTCTTCAGAGGGCAAAGGCACCTCAGGCAGCTCCTGGATGGTCGCCCCTAGCTTCTCGGCCAGGTCGCGCTGCCATTGGCTGAGGCGCTCCATCTCCATTCGTCGGATATGGACTTGTTCTCTGTATCTGTGAAACAATGATAAAATAATCATCTTGGTGTTAATGTCCCGGTCGTGCTCTCGCTCACGAGGACCTGTTATCCACTTTGGCCATGATCAAGGATTTGGCAGATCAGGTAATTACAGTGGAGAAACTGCCATCTGGCTTTTGTGGCTCTGTTAACAGGGGAACCTGACCATCTCCATTGGAGACTGGATCGTGGTTACACATTTTGTTGCCTGATCACTCTATGTTCTCCCTCACCTCGCTATGTTCTCCCTCATCCTAACAGCATAGGTGAACGCTCAGCTAATGTACATAACTCAGAAAACTTGAGGTACGGGTTGGACCCATTAAACATTACGCCACAAACACTGTGATGATATGATGATAATCATGATTATAGATAAATAGATGGACAGTTGTGTCTGTCTACCTGTACACAAATAATAATAACAATATTGCTGACTTACTGTAATAATAAGATACTCTACCAAGTGTAGAGCAAGTTAAAATGGTAGAAACGACATTTCAATTTTTAAAACTATGCAGTCTATGCCTTACCCCGTTATCTGGTCTTCAAGCTCCCTCATGTAGTCTATGAGGAGCATGCCATCCCTGAACTCCAAGATTGTGATGTCAACTGACAAGCACTTGCTCAGTTCTTCTGTTTCTTGCTTCAATTCTGTGGTAAAGTAACATTGTTAAACAACTATGGTTGTAATGAATTGTTTTACGGCCATTATCGGCCGAATGCCTGATACCTAATGATTTTAAGAAAATCCATTATAAAATTTATGACTAGTAGGTTCTCATCTCACAATGGAATGAACCCGTTCGAGGAACAATCTCGGAGACACATTGTATCCTTTCGATTATGACATGGGATCTTTCAAGAAGTACCTTGTCTCGATGCACCCTGTTGCAAAAATATAATATACAGAGAACTAAGGTGTATTAGAGGTAATTTTAGAGATGGGCAAAACAAGTCCATAGGCACTTCCCATCAGGTGGCCCGCTTGCCTGTTTGCCCACTGTATCACATAACAAAACATAGGACACCATCAAATGATACAGTAGGAATGTATTGTACAAACATCACACAAGTTTTTTAATGGGAAAACTGGTACTTACCAATCTGGCTGGACAACACATGGTGTATTTGGCACGAAAATTTAAACTTTTCTTATGGAGAAAGATCATCACCCTAGTGGCCAATCCCGGCCACTGTCAGGGTCCCCTTTCCCACTGTTCCTCCTCCGCTACTACACATACTACCATCTGATTCACGCAACCAAAGCACCAGAACCTAATGGCCTGGGTTCGTCCATCCACATAACAGGTGACCATGAGTAAATGGAGAAATATAAACAGCTTAATTTATTCTATGCAGTCTCCTTTGCTACACTCAAGCATATAAAATGTTTGTTCAGGTACACATTGTATTGTAGTTTTAATATATTAAAAAAAATTGCAAAATTGCATATTAAAATAAAAGCTACCATCTATTTTGCTGCTAAGAATTCAATAACATAATCATGATCAACAGTCCTCTGCATACCAAAACATGACTCTAACTTAGTATGAAATGTGTAAATTAGCAATCACTATGTCAGAGAAACATGTGTTTGTTCTTGTTTGGTTTGGGTATAACCACTTCCATAGGCTAAAACTAGTTGTATTAACTCAATTAGATAAGTCAATAAATAATAATAATAAAATGAAAATTCCTCTCATGTGACACATACAACTTTTAACCTTACCAGTACGAGAAGGATTTCAAATCACTTTCGACTCATGGTCATACCAAAAAGCAATTTTGATGCAAGTTTTTATACACCAAAACGTCCTTTTCATGCTGGAGAGGTGAAAAATGTGGTGAATTTCAGTGTCAAATGCATTGTACTCACTATCAACTTGTTCCTGCATTTTCTTGAGCTTCTGTCTAGTTTCGGAGATGACATCACGGTGAAGCTCCTTCTCAAAGAGCACTAGTTTATTTATGTAGTTCACTTTCTCTGCTTCATCGATGCCAATGTGACACCAGTTTATCCAGAGGTTCTCCATCATGTCGCGTATGTTCTTTGAAATCTCTTCGATTGCATCATCGCTGGAAATTGACAGTATTTTGTGAAAAGTTGCAGAATAGAATTATGGTGTAGGTAACTAAGTACTTTTGTATTCTAGTTAATTTTAAAAATGCTGTAATATTTGAAATACATTGGTTCGAAAACAAGGCAAGGGCGTCAACTTTTTGGTTATGCCGTGTTCCCGGTGGAACCACAACATAGTTCAGGTGAAAGTTATAGCCTATGTACTATTCCGGATTCCGGAGCTATCAATACAAAATTTGATCAAAATCCGTTCAATAGTTTTTGCGTGAAGGAGTACCTACCTAACCAACATCCATTCGTGCAAACTTTCGCGGTTATTATTAGTAAGAGTAAAAAGTAAATGTATTATGATAAAATGTATATGCTATAGTTGTAAATGATACAAATAAAAGAAAAGCAAGCCGTAATTCCGCAAAAGTATTGAATACAACAACTTACAATAATCTATTGATATCCTGTGTTAAAACAACCATGTTTACGTTTTCACACAACACAACTGACACCGTACGTGCTTGGTAAACCACTATTATTTGTTATTTATATCTATGCAATTAATAAACTGATATTCTAACGAAATTTCTTGTAAAAAGCACACAAATTAACACAACAAATTGTATTCCATCAACGGCGGTTTGACGAGTCTTTTTCAAAATCACACGTTATTTACGAAATGTCTTCCGCAACGCTGTGATTGGACGGTTATTTTCAAATGTCAAACTGTCATGTTGTGTTTTTGTGGTTCTGTATCAGAACTTGACGAAATAAACACCATTGTGATTTTAAAAAATTAACGTTTTTGGATAAAACTTTAAAGTTGTGGATAAAAAAGAGTACCTTTCACTACAAGGGAACAAAACAAGAGGCAGGTTATTAAGCTGCGAATACCGCACCCTAATCTATCACCCTCCATCATACATGGCTGCATGTTGCGTGTAATAAAGCCTGGTTTACACGCTGACAAGTGATAAGTGCGAGTGAGAAGTGCAAGTGTCAAGTGACAAGCACTTTGTGCGTGTAAACGAGCAGTGACAAGTGCGAGTGGCAAGTGATAAGTGTGAAGTGACCAGTGTCAAGTGAATAGAAGCCTGCTCTATTTTTCACCCCCGCTCTTGCTACTTCACACTTGGCACTTGCCACTTGTCAACGTGTAAACCAGGCTTTAGGGTTGTAATACAGGTATATCTTTTCAAAACCGGGATTTTCGGTATTAACATGAGGTCAATACCGTGATCACGGTATTTTTAATTATTTTTGGGATTTGGAAAAGTTGCTAGTAATTTATTATAAACTGTTAATTATTATATTCTTTATTGCATAAAATTCATAGGCAGACTTAATTAGTCCCTAAAGCTTGACCAGCGACAGAGGTGACCTGTCAATCGTTACGCTAGTTCTGCGTTTTATGTAGCAACACCGGAAGTAGTATAATCGGCCATCAAATTCATATGACGCTATAAGAATGTCAGATGGACAGTGATGTGATCATACATTTTTACATATTGACATATTTTTATTTAATAAAATACATTTATTCATCATCGTCATAGTGCTTTTACCTTATACGCTTTCCTACACATGGTACTGCTCACCATCAGGCGGGCCGCAAGATTGTTTGTGCCCTTAGTGGTATAAAATAAATCCCACGTATCCCAGGGCTTTACGCAACACGTAACCATATTTTTAGCTATAAGATGCTATGATTTTTGTTAATGTAAGTCTTGTTGTTTATCCTAAATAAATAAATAAACCCCCCTCGACCTTATTCGCGGTATCCCTCACAATGATAATATAATTACTTGGTGGAATTATGTAGGTACATCGGTGCTATATACTTTGGGGTACCAGCCATCAGGCACATGACATTCGAAATGAAGCAGTAAAAGGGTTTACTGCTTCCTTTTCTAGTTATCGACAAAAATATTAAAATTACATAGATCCGATCGATATCAATACTTTTTTACTCTTTGAATCCTTATGAACTTATTTTGACGCTTTCGTAGTGAGATTGTCACAATAGTTATTTCTTCAGTTTCTTGTTTAAACCGACTAATTTTAGAAGGTATGCATAGACGAAGACGATGGTAAAGGCTTTAGGCTATTTAATAATGTCCGGGACATTTCCTTTGCTATCGTAAATTATTGCCAGTATAATGACTTTAGTATACTCATTTTTCCGCAACCTGTCAAAGTCCCTGGTCCTATTTAAAGGTTATTTTCCAGAAGAAAATCATAATTTTTATTTTCCCTATTATAGATCCCAAAGCGATAAGTCATTTCTTTTGCTATAATATTTGAGAAAATGCGTGAAAAGCGTTTTGTAGTCTAGTCTAGATAGTGATTAGAATATAAAATTGATTCTAATAGTACAAAAGTAATTTATAATTTTATTATAACTGAATACCGAAAATTCCAGTTTTTGTAAAATGAATACCGATATTTTGAAGGCGTATTTTTCGTATGGGATCCCGGTATTTTCGGTATCCGGGATCCCGGTTTGTGACCCCTAGTTGCGATAAAAGAGCATATAGCTGCGATTACACGCTCATTAATCTACCATCGTCCATAAACGAGACTCCGCATGTTGACATGACCTTTACGGGCAGTGTTGCCAGTGGCCGATATTCAAACGTAACTTTCAAATTCAATTTCAGTAGAAAAGTAGCATTATCTTTTATATTTTTATAATAATAATAAATAAACAATAAATAATCGTGTACAAATTCACACAGCGCCATTTAGCGCCAAACTAAGCAAAGCTTGTACTATGGGTGCTAGCTAACTGATATACTACTTATATGCTTTTTAAATACATACTTATTGTACATAGAACACCCAGACCCGTAACAGAAATTAAAATTAATCATTTAAATTAATGCCCGAATCGAACCCAGGACCTCTTGCGTGACTGACTGGCATGTTGACCACTTAACCATTCAGTACGTCAAATTACTGTTGTCTTAAAAATATTACTTTTTGAGGTGCCTTGTGTTGCTTTTGAATATCGGCTACTGGCAACACTGCCCATAGCGTACATGCCAACATGTAGAGCCTCCTCTATATAGGATGCTAGATTAGTGCGCGTGTAATCGCAGCTTATACTAGGACTCTCAGTCAGAAACAAAAAAGAACTAAAATAAACAATAGCAGACGACTCGAATGGGTATTTAACAACTTATATCCTTCTCTTTCGGACATGTTATATGCACAATTAAAAAAGGAAACCAAATATAGATTGCGACTTCAGCTGTGAGTAAGTCTATAATTTTTGCGGCAAATTGTATAGTCTAATTTCTTTTGGTAAATCCGAGTGACGTCACGGGCCGGCCTTCAGGGTTCCAAACCTAGAATAACCTTTCTTCCACAAATTTAGGGCAACTTGATTTTGAATAATGACGACGTCCATCTTTTAGCTACTATCTTGTTGTATCTTTTAGCTACTGTCTGTATAGACGGTCCTCAATATTCAAACAATTACATAATCGATTTTCTATATAACATAATTTATCGTTATGTTACTTTTTCACCTGTATGTGTTTACAGGTGAATATCGGCCACTGGCAACACTGCCTGTAACGGCTACCCTGGCTGAGGTAGGATTCCTATGTAGGGGCAGTGTAATCTGGGGAATCTAAATAATGTAGGGATGTAGCCATGTTATTTGCATTTTTTCTTACTTGGCATAAGTAGTAAACAAATATGGCGTATCGATCAAATTTGACATCTCAAAGGGTTGGGAATCATTCAGTGAATGTGTGAATTGATTCAGCGAATAATGAAATAAGAAACATAACATCGGTATTTTTTTCTAAAAGCTCCAATAGTTTGCAATATTTTATGTAGATATTTATGTCAATAGGTCGTCAGTCCAGAAAACTAACACAACCCAAATCGCAGAGCAAACAAAAATCCACAAGAAAGCCAAAATGTTAGAAATTGAGGAATGTATATGACGAGACGAATAGTTTCACCATCTCTATTGGCGACAATGACGCCAGCGCAAAGTAGTGTTGCCATTTCAAACAATATAACAGTTTGCGCTTGTATAAGTATCTTCAGACAAACCCACCCGGGTTTTGTGTCAACTAGTGTTAAGAAACAAAATGTACTTTGAAAAAGAAATTATAAAATTATATCAAATGAAAAAAGTTTACGTGTACAGTTATAACAGGTACAGTTTAAAAGATAATTATTAAATAATATGAGGGATATTTTCTTGAATAAAACCAAAAAACTAAACCTTTGCGTATCATTCATTCATTCACTTCATCCCGTCCCTCCAATGAAATGCCAGACTGACATTTCGTTTCAATAATCTGTGATCCTTAATTTTATGACATTTTGTATTTTGGCTAAAATATGATATTTATGCGGTTAATGTTAGCGGTTATGTTTTTAGTAGAAATTAATGCGTTTATGTATGCACTAATGTCTACGACTAATTGTGGTGGCTTAAATTGAGTGAATCTTTTGGAATGTAGTGATTTGTGATGTTTATGTATTAAGCGCACTCCACATGTGGACAGTTCCGTGGGAACACGAGAATGTAGAGGGAGTATTCGCCAATATTCGTGTAGTCCCGTGCATGTTTGGCACGTCTCGCCTATTTCATAGACTAAGTAGAGATAGTTTGTTGTCGTCTCGATTCGATCGATTTTATATTTATATTCCTAGCGCTTTTTCACGTAACAGGTTCGGAGTACACTTGACCATGATCCAGGATATTAGTAAATCAGGTAATTACAGTAGAGCAGCTGCCATCACCTCTGTGACCCTGTTTACAGCAGATTAGCGATATTACACCGATGAATTGATATAATGTCGACGCGTTTTGACACCCACCACATTCCTAACAGGCGAGAATGTAGAGGGTTGACCAAGTCCCGGCCAAAGTTTCGCCGAAAGTTTCGGTGGACATGTGGAGTACACTTTACTATGCCAAGTGAGAAAAAAATACTTTAGTGATGTAGGCTAGAATAGAGAGCGTGTAATCGCAGCTTATGAATTAGATATGCCAGATTTTTATCTGGGCCGTCCAAACAGAATAAACAAAGTTAAACCAAACCCATTCGCCTTCGTTAATTGGGCCGGTGCGTACCTACAATATCATAATTATTAAAGGCAAAGGTCGCGGAACCGCTTTACAATCTTTTCTCCCCTTAGTGGCATTTACTCATAGAGAAATAATTTTATATACAGAAGCATTTACCGACTTGTTCACAACACGGATAGGAACAAAAAAAACCACCGGAAGCGCCAAATGGGCGTAGCACGATAACGAAACGATAACGAAGTTGTGTTTTTGTGCGACACGACTGGCGCGAAGGTTGCGTCTATAGAAATATACAAGAATTATCCACAAGATGGCGCTAGTTTTTCGAAATAAAAGCCCAAATAAAACCGTTTTGTTTGTTTTAAGCGATACGAGTTTTCGTGAAAGAGGAGAGGCGGTGAGGGCGGTGCCGCCCCTGTATGTATTTCGTCTCATTAAAACTCAGGTAAACTTTTGTCGAAGTAGGTAGTCATTCGAAGTCGCTATTCCAAGTTTAAAGGAAATGGTACCTAAAGCCGCAGCTAAAGCACTGCTGGACATAGGCCTCCCTGTAATAGTGCAGACTGTCCTCAGCTTGCCGCATCCAGCATCCACCCGCAGCCTTTCACAAATTGTCACACCATCTGGCCGGAAGGCGTCCTACACTGAGCCCTTGAACTGGTGAGTAAGCCGTACCGTAAGTGTCCACATCTCGGCACCATAGGTCATGACAGGTAGAACACACTGGTTGCAAACCTTTGTTTTTAAGCACTGAATTCTGGACTAAAGTCGCAGTATAACTTTGTGAAATTCTTGACCAACGCCGCAGTTGTAGCAGGTCTTGTATATAAGTTAGTTTAATAGCTAAGGCTGGGCGTAACCCACGCTGGCACCTAGTTATAGCGCAACAAACTTAACTGAGTCGGTGAAAGCGTCGTTGTTGTTGGAATTGACAATGACATTTCAAAATAACGATACTTAGTTCCAGTTTCGGCTAGTGGGTCAGATAAGTTTGTGTACCTACCTACTTACCTATAGTTAGCGGGATTATTACTCTAGAAACCCTTGATGGTTCGTGGCACTTGACAGATTCTTAGGCTTACACAGATATCAATATATATGGTCCAAGGAGGTACTTGGCAGTTTCTGGCCAGGCGTGCTCCAGACTCCATCTTCGGCCGCCTCGTCATTTAATTACCTAATTACCGTAATTAGGTATTGGTACTAACGTAACCTGGTGCGATATACCTAATCCTAACGATGCAGCCGATGCCATAATCTATATGTTGTAGTTCATAAACGGATAATAATGATAAATCAAATCAAATCAAATCGGTCAAATGCCAAAAATAAAGTGCTTGGACAAATTCACACAGCGAGATCTAGCTCCGAAGTAAGCAAAGCTTGTATTATACATTAATTTCTTAAATTTTTAATATTAATTACTACATAAAATATTAATTATTATTTAAATAATTCATTATTCATCATCATCATCACAGCCCGTAGCAGTCCACTGCAGGACTTAGGGCCTCTCCCACGAAAGGGGAGGTTATTGTCATAATCTCCACGCTTGGCAGGCGGGTTGGAGATCGCAGTGTTTTAATATAATGACGGAAAATGCTGCTGCCCATTTTACAGATCTTTTGCCTCGAAAACATTAGTCGCCTTGTACGACACCCATGAGTGTAAGGGGTTGGTGCTATTCTACTCTGCCGGACACCACACGGCCAATTAATTATTAATACTAAAATATACATGTAAAATAAATTTAATATATAATACGGTTGTTATCATCTCAGTATCAGTATTTGGCCAATAGACCCTTGATAGATAGTGACGACCTGAGTGGTTCAGTGGTCAACATGCCAGTCAGCCACGCAAGAGGTCCCGGGTTCGACTCCCGGCCAGGCAGTGATGACGGGCAAAAATTTAAATGATGAATTTTAATGTCCGTTACGGGTCTGACTGTTCTATGTATAATAAGTATGTATTTAAAAGTATATATGTAGTTTATCAGTTGTCTAGCACCCATAACACAAACTTTGCTTACTTTGGGGCTAGATAGCGCTGTGTGAATTTGTACACGATTATTTATTATTATAATTATAAAAATATATAAGATAATGTTACTTTTCTACTGAAATTGAATTTGCAATTATTTTTGAATATCGGCCACTGGCAACACTAGCATATTTATTTATTTATTTATTTATTTATAGTACAGTATACCCTCACTACTCCTACTCTTTTGGCCAATACTTATCACTTTCATTTGAAATTTTATAACAACCGTTTCGAGTCCTAATCCCTCTTACCTACGAATCGGAATGCCCGCCCGCGGCTATCTTGCATGGATATTGCCTAATTAAATACATGAGGTAAGGTAATGTTGCTTTTAGACTATACTATGTTCTGAATTAAATTAAACGCGAAGATTCGAAAGAACGTTTCTCGCTCGTACGATTCGGATGTGGAATGAGCTCCCAGCCACAGTGTTTCCTTTGGACTATGACATGGGGTCGTTCAAGAGGTATATTAGAGGTTTCCTTAGAGGCGGGCAACGCATTGGTAGCACCCCTGGTGATGCTGATGTCCATTGGCGGCGGTGACCACTTTCCATCAGGTGGCCCGCATGCCTGTTTGTCTGCCGGATAACATAAAAAAAAAACTCGATTCATAAAAAAAAAAACTTGAGTCTCGACTCATTTCATCTGACCACTTAAGTAGGTAATAGGTAATTATGTGCTCACCGCTAGTTTACAAGTTAAGCACTCTACTTACTATACTATCTGCTCAGGATCCCGTGTCAGTAGGGTCACGGAGGTCAGATGGTTGTCCCTCCACTGTTATTACCTGCTGCCAAATCCTGGGTCACGGTCAAGGCGGACACTGGAGCACAAACGCGATATCGCAAAGACGACGCTTTCTATTTAAGCAATCTAATAAAAAAAATAGAGCAGAGCACAAATGTCTATCTGTCTAACAAAGTAGTTAGGTACCTACTCATTAGTCGACCACAATATCTAGACGGCATTACTTCACAAAGACAAGCAAGTATGTTACGTTGTAGGTTCATTCCGTGGGCGCTAATTGGATATCTTGGCCACTGATTGCTAGGTAGCGACGTTAGACGTCGAATGTCAGTTGTTTTTGTCGCTATTAACAAACACTGCTGACGCTTTCCTCTTACAAAAGCGGAGTTGAGAACGTGTCACGTGACTTCTGCCAATGTAAATTAAAATTAACGTTAACTTTTGTGCAACTGCATCTTTATAGCGGGAAGGGTTGCGCAATAGCGCCAAACCTAGCCAGGCATAATGCGGTCGATGTGTACTTACGCTCAAGAAGCGATGGATTGATAGCACAGAGTCGGATGCGAGAGCCAGCGGCGTACGGTATGCGAAGTGGAGAAGAAAGAGTAGCAAAGTGGAGAAGTGAAGGGAGTGGCCCAAGACGAGCATGCTCCATCTTCGGCCGCATCGTCACTTACCAACAGGTGAGATGGCGGTCAAATGCTTGTCTTGTCTAATATAAAAAAAAAAAAAAAAAAAAAAAAAGAAGAAAGAGTAGCAAAGTGGACTTGGCATAAGCCGGTATCAAAACACTCTCGATATTGGGGCAGAACCGATCTAGAAGCACCCAGACAGTTGATACTAATCCCTTCAAACTACAAAATAAAGTCGCTTTTCGGATGCGGTGAAGTGGATGGAGGTCCGACCAAGGTCGGCTCGCCCGCGTATTAGAAAAGCATATCGGTACAGGGTACTATTCATCTTGGTTTTTATAATGTGTTGTGGTCTCTCTCTGCCGGCCCCTATGGCAAAAGGCGTGACGTTATGATGCTATGTCTAATCTAGAATCTAGATCATTACACACAGTAATATGAGATCATCAGCTTGTAATGCACGTACCTAAGTACGTTAGTTGGATGTATAAAAGGCATCCAGACGATGCCATGAATTCATGGTTTTTCCTACAAACCATTACAACATTTTCAACATAAAGCACAAAACTGTGACATGACATAGAATATTCATTCCTTTTTCAGATTTGTGGTCATTCAAGTCTTTTTTACCTGACTGCCAAGGAAGGAGAGATTGTAAGGAGGACTGTAAGGAGAGATTATGGATCGCTTTTCTCTCTCTATCTTGACACAGCTCGCTAGCCGAAAAAAACTACGTCCTTACTTCTTTTCACATACCTACTTATAGGTTTATAAGAATATCTTACCGCGACTCTTTGTTCCTTCTATAGATTCAAATTTTTCCTTCCCCCTGCTACCAAATTGCTACTTGTGCAATCTTTGATTCTGCCTATCATTGATTACGGCGATGTATGCTACACTGGCGCAAACCAAGACCTTCTCTGTAAGTTGGATCGTATTAATAAATAAATAATAAATAAATACATATTTTATTTCATTTTCACAAATTCCTTATAAACCAGTGGCAGGTGTCTTCTTTTAGGCTAGGCCTGTGTTAGAAGACACCGCTCTTCTATGATAACTATATTATTGCTCTATCTCTACTTATACTCATATTAGATATTAAGATAGATATTATAGATAGAAAGAAAAGAAATAATAACAAAACAAAACGTAAAGGTTTGAATGTGTCTAGGTGTGAGTGCGTGTGCGTGTGCTCGTCTTCTTAACAACTGCATAAGATTCATCTTTGGTTTGCGCAAGTATGATCATGTCTCGGTTTACCGAGCTAAGCCCAAGTGGTTTTCCATCCGACAACGCCGTAACTTAAGAACTTTTTCTCTCCTTCATTCAATTTTGCACGACCCAGCTACTCCAAAATACTTAAAATGTAAATTCCAGTTTCTCTCTGATAATCATGAAAGTAATCTCCGTTCTTCAAACAATATTTTATTAAATTTCCCTCTTCATCGGACTGGATTTATTTATAATTCGTTTGCTTTAACAGCGATGAGACTCTGGAATTATCTCCCCCCTGACATAAGATTGATATCTAGAAAATTCCGTTTTAGGAGAGCAGTACATAACCATTTTCTGAACGCTACTTAGCTCCTACTTTATTCCTTGTGCGTCTTTTTCATCCCTTTTCTTCATAAAGTCTCAAGTACCTGAATAATTTTGGGAAACTCATGCAGTTAATTAATTAATTTACTCTCGTGAAATATCTATTGCTACTTTTAACTATTAGAGTAATTTTTTTAATTTTTTTATTCTATTGTGTTTGAATAAGCTTATGTCTAATCTTTGCTTGTAATCTTCCTGCAACGCATACCTTTTGTCAATTGTTATCTCTCCTGGTAAACTGGTAGATAATGCTATTTTAGCTTTAAGTCCGCCAATGTACTGTTTGTGCATTAAGTAAAAATAAATAAATAAATAAATATCCACAAAGGTCTAATGTATACCAGGAGAGAACATCGCAGACTTGACAGTAAATCTTTTTGTGAGTCATCCTCAAAAAAATATTAAAATGTTTCTAGATCACTCCAACATAGACAGTCATTATAATCAAACTGATCATTTCGTATAAGTACCCCGTTTGAGGCCGCGCCGCCGCCGCAGCGAATGTGCGCACGCGCCGATTGCCACCCAGCGCGTTCGCCACGGATTATTACGCGCCAACTGCGCGTTTCTTAACGCCCGCACTAATGCTTGCGCGCGCGCCGGTCTGCGGAGCGTGGGGACTGGTATTTTGGGTTTATGTGATACTAGCTTTTACTAGCGTCACATATTTTGGCTACACGTTATAACGCGCAAGTATAAAAACTAGCCTAGCTATGTGTTTTTTCAGACCCAAATCTAGCTATCTACCAAATTTCATCCGAATCCGTTCATCCGTTTAGGCCTGAAGGCATAACATACACACACCAATTTTCGCATCTATTCATAGTATAACAAAGTCGCTTCCCACCGTCTGTCTCAGATATTTTAAACGCAACGGATTTTAATTAACAATAGATATAGTGATTCAAGAGGAAGGTTATAAGCAAGAAAATAAGGGTAGGTAGGGGTAAGGTGTACGCGAACGAAGTCGCGCCGAGTCCACTAGTTTATAATATTAGCAGGAGCCGCCCGACTATGGAAATACCTACCTCCACCTTACAGAATCTGCAGCAGACTAAGGTCTCCAGTGCTTCATGGAGAACTTTGGCTCTGGTAGTAAAAGCGCCAAGCATTTGCCTCATTGCTTCTAGAACAACATGTCTCGTGGTTTTAAAGCTTACAAAATCGAAATTGTTTCAAAACTTTTGCGCCAGGCGCTAATAAAAAAAACGAGTTCACATACTTTACTTTATCAATTCATTAAGAATTACACAGAATACATGCGTAATATGTATTGCTCTTAATTACAATAATTTCAATTACGTAGATTTAATATGTAGCTGTCTACCTTTTTGGTAAAGAAATGCATTGGGTGTTACGTATAGCATCTTCACATGATTGATGGACTGTTGATCTTGAATTTGGAACTGGTTTTGCAATGGACCTTGGCTGCTTACGTCACACTGCTATTCTCTCATGGTTATAACGGTTTTATTACGGCTGCACGATATTTCGTTCTATTTACAAACTTTTGTTTAAGTAAGTTCAGTCATTTGAGTTGGAAACCGGAGGAACATTTCTTTACAAGCTTTTGTTTAACTTGGAATACTCGTTTGTATGTAACTATGTATGTTCGGGGCAAATCTTGCAAGTCTTGGTCCCGCTTCCCGGTGTTCAATTAAGTTGAAATTTGGTATGCTTATGTAACTTGGATAACAATGCATTAATATGGTACCCACTGAGCAGTTGGTCTGATGATGGAATCGGAAGGTGGTCATAGGAACTACTGAACGCAAGATATTCTTAGTCTTAGTTCTAGGACCTTTGACAGAAGATCATTTCAGTAGTCCCTACCTTGTACAGTCTCTCCAATCGATGGCTTGTAGGTCGCGAAGATCATCATTTACCTACGACACCTTCCCAGCAATACCTTTACCATTACCTTTGCCTGATGGTAAGCAGTTACCCACCCCATGGACGTTTGAAATATCAGGGGTATCACTCACATGCAGCCGACTCCGTATAAATTTATTCGTCCTTTTCTTGTGGACTTTCTTCTTCCATGTTCCATGTTCCAATGAAGCCACTTGAGACGACCTACCAGACGTCTTCAAGTATGTCGATCCAGATTCTTTTTAGTACCTATATCTTAGATTCTAGGATCATCAACTCAAATTATGGCAAACTCTCTCCTAATTTGGTGAAAGCTCAACATCTCAATTTAAAAACTTAAAAGCAAACGTAAAGAGATAGCTATACTAAGCTCTTACATACTGATAAAACGTGTCTTGGCTCACAAATAAGTACCTAGTTCAAAATTGTGCCCCATATTTCTGACAACCTACTAAATTATGTTTATAGGCGAAGCCATGATCAGACTCGGAGCTGTGGCCTGAGAATTGATGGACATTGTAAACTTATTTGTTAAGGCGATTTTCTTCTTCAATATTTCCAACAAACATTAGACTAGCCTCTAGACATGAAAGAAAATCGTACATTGACTTGTTACTACCTGTCTCTGTTGCTCCTGTGTAAATATATTTGCATCACGCTCGCGCAATTCAAAGACGCGACTCTGAACGCAATTAATTTCTTTCTGGTCCGTGACTTAGGTTTAGTTAAACTTCGTGTTTAATAACACTCGTGCGACAGAGAACAGTGAATAGGCTGCTCCTAGCCAGGCATGCTCCATCTTCGGCCGCATTGTTACTTACCACCAGGTGAGACGGCGGGAGGAAAAACTTGTATAGACAAGGTTCCCAAAAAGTAGCATAACTGAAAGTTTTCATTTCGAAGGTACATAATGTTTTTTCTTGAAAGTCATAAAGATTTACGGGTCAGATCACTCGTTTCAACCATAGCCCTGAGGAGGATCATTTCATGCATCTAGGTCACATTACGTCACCTGAAGCTGTTAATTCTAGAGATACCTTGGTTTACGAATAGAGTAGAATAGAAATCATTATTTGTCAAAAAAATGTATAAGACGAATCGATACATGTGCTAGTCCTCGCACCTTAACACACACAAATACACTTTACCACAGAATTGCTATCGATATCCAATCTAGCAACTAACCTACATTTCCCTTTCAACATGCGGTAATCCTATACTCATCTAAAACCACAGTGCATACATGCGTCTAGTGAAAGTCGCCTTTTTACCGTAAAAACTCGATCTTTTTAACCGTGACTTTATCAGTGCGAGATAAGAACTTCGCCTTAACGCTGGGCCCCTTCACTCTCATATTGGACCAAATATTAATTTTATTGGCTAATATGCAACGTTTTTTATAATGCCTAGCTCAAGACTAGCCTCGTGTTTCTTAAGAATAATTTCTCACGCCATGTCTCATCGGTTTCAAAATTACACTCAATTTGGAACTGTTTGGGCACCTACTGTGTGAAATATAAGAATTATTATAAGTGTGCATGTTTTTGTATACTTAATTGGTGCGTCGGAAGCCTAATGGGCCCGGTGGTTAAGAGGTCCGACTCGTACTTCGAGTTACTCTCTCGCTAAATATACCAGAACTATGGTGGTCATCTTGGCGTTATTGTCCGAGTTATGCTATCGCACGCGAGGGGCCGGAGTCTGCTTTGACCATGTCCAAGAGTTTGGCAGATCAGGTAGTTATAGTGAAACAACTGCCATATTACCTCCGTGACTCTGTTAACCAGGGAACCTAACTAGATTAGATCAAGGTTGCACATTGAATCGCCTGAATGCGCAGGTTTCATCACCATGTGTCCGCTCACCGTGAGAGCATCGGTTAGTGTTCAATTAATGTTCATAACTCATACATGGCGGCAGTAGGGTTTGAACCCGGTATCTCGAACCGCTTAACTATTAGATAGGCCACCGACGTTCTTATACCCTTCTCATACTGTATTAGCATTTGCCCGCGGCTTTGACCACATAAAACTCGGAATACATTATGAGTTACTCTGAGTTATAAGCTGCAAAATGTTATCGATAGCCATTAATCTTTCCTATGCGAAAAACTAACAATCGACCTTACCAAACAAACAAACCTCCATACCATTACCAAGATAGCATATCAAACTAAGTTGTATTTTTCTGGTCACTGCAACGCAGCGGACTGCGACAGACAAAACAATAACGTAATTAGAAAATTAAGTAAAAAAAACTAACTAGGTGGTAGTTAACTGTTACAAAACACATGACATTAAATTATACACCGCTAGTTTGACGAAAGCTGATATAATCATAGACATTTTAGTTACCTAATTTCACTGTGACGAAAGTTTAGTAAATGCTGAGTATTTTTGAATAAACCACTCTGGTCAGGTTCCCCTGGTAGCAGGGTCACGGAGGTCAGTCGGGCAGTCGCTCCACTGTAATTATCTGAACTGCCAAATCCTGGATCAGGGTCAAGGTGGACTCCGGACCCTCGTGCGCGAGAGCACAACCGGGACATTAACCCTAAGATGATTACCTATTATTATATGTATATCAGTCCACTGCTGGAGAGGGCTGCCCCAAGGACCGTTGCCACAACTAGGCCAAGATGATTTTTTTATTTTTGAATCGACAACCCCGCTGGGGTATACGAGTTACTGAGTTGACGAGTCTCTGTATGCGTATAGTTCGTGCCAAATGGATTGGCAATGGTTGGCATTGATTTCTCGGTCAGAACTAATTTGTAAGCGGTCAAAGTGATAGCTGTAACACTTTAAATAGTCGTATTCGTTAGTTTATAAAAAATGTCATGTATTTTTCATTAAACTACACGAATTGCACGAATTTCTTATGGGTAGTTAAGGATGACCTCCGGTCACGTGGAGTGACGATTTGCAGATGGCTGCAGGTGGATGTCAAAAGTCAAGCCAAACTATACATTTTGATCAGAAAATATGATTTTACCGTTTCATAGAACTTTTGCATGAAACATTCCACTCAGAGCTCGACGAGCTGTGTGCCCGTGGGCGGACCACAGAGCTCTCTGCATTTACTTTAACATCTGTAAAATATTTATATGACCTCTGTGTCACAAAAAAAGTATTTGAATCGAATTGAGTTGAACTCTGCACTGTAGTTGATCATTCTCACTGATAGAGCTACATTTGACTCTATGTGAAAGCAATACTTTCAGATCAAAATGTAGAGTTTGTAGAGTTAAGTTTTGTGGAGTTAGGGGCTTGGCTCTTCGTGTGATCTGATAACTTTTTCGAAGTAAAACCGTTATGATCTTGCGAGAGGCCTGGCGAACCAATTTTCGTTTGCAAGATTCTACCTATAGATAGGTATATGGCCTAATACACTAGATGAATCCGGATCACATAAAAATATCTGTAAATTTCGGGAGCTCTGAAAATTAGAAACTTTTAGCAGCACGTCGAGGTACCACAATCTATTAAAATTTCAGAAAATAATAAAGTTGTAGAAAAACATGGTGCTATTCTGTTTTTGATTTAAGATGAGATTGCATATTTCTCTATGTAATTTTTTATGATTGGTTCAAAGTGACAAATCAATTTTATTAATTTAATTTATGGAGTATTTAATTGTTTATTAAACATATTTATTTCACTAAGCTAGCATTCTTAGTTTCCGAGATTTTCAGGTACCTATCTTTATGTGACCCAGATTCATTGCTCTCGGATGTATTATGAAATGTCACTATAAAGTAATTACATAATTATGTAACAGATTCAAATCAGTAATCTGATTTGATCCTTGCAGTTTCTGAAACCTAAATCTGGCATTTCGCTAGTGCTCTAACAAGTTCAGTTAATTGAATTCAATTCAGATAACATTTGCGATACGCTGCGTTACTTTCGATATTTCGATCACCGATTGTTGTACCTACGTTGGATTGAACATTGATGTTACGTAACAAAGGATGTTTCGTACTTACTTTTACCACCTTTACTGCACTGTGAGAACGCGGACATAAAGAAACCTTATTCTATGTAAATTACTAAACCATTTATTTACTATCTTGTCGTCAATATTCCGGTTTGCTGCGCGCAAGGGCCCGTGCTCCGCCTTCATCATGATCCAGGGTTTGACAGATGAGATCATTTCAGTGAAGCGACTGCCATCTGACCTCTATGACCCTGTGAGCTCACTAGCGCGTGCTAGTAGCGTAGTGCGTGCAGGGGCCTGATTTTTTAAACTGCTCGCATCCAAGCGAGCGCTCGCCTTCTAATGCCTGTCTTTTCTATCTCTAGCAAGTTACCATGAGTGTGAAAGAGATAGACCCGCAACCTGAGATAGTTGCTGCAACAGCGCGCGAGCGGCACGTTGCATTTCATCGTACGAGACAATAGAAGAACGTTGCTGCAACTTCGCGAGAACTCACGAGATTTGGACGCATCCTAATTTTTAGCTTTCCCACGAAGGCCTACAATAGTTTCAGGCAATAAAAAGCTTAAATTATTAACAAATATACTCTGCCTCATGAAGTACGTGATAGTTCCTCTATCGCGATGTTTAAAAAGCGAGTAAAAGAGCATTATCTCTCTCTATCTGCCTAATATTTTGTATATATGTATGTATTGTATATATGTATATATTTTGTTAGGTATATGGTATATATGTAGAAATCTAAGTCTAATTTTAATAATTAAATATTTATGTACGTAATTATTTATTATTATTGTGCACGTCTTAAACTGCTTCCAGTCATCACATTCTCTTTGCTGTAGGCCTGCTAGAAAAAATTTCTTTTTAGAAATAAGTAGTGCCTTTTGTGTCATGTATATATTTGCCATGTCTCTGTTACCATTTTTGTGTGCAATAAACTATTAAATAAATAAATAAATAATGCAGATTTGTTTTCTTATTGAACAATTCTATTTTAGTGAGAAATTAAAATTTTATTTAAAACATGGTACAAAATTATAAATTTAAAACATACGTAACATTTAAAAATTAAAGCAGTGAAATCATATTTTCAAATTCATGTATTCATTCATATTTTTAGCATGCTCGTTATACCTATTACCTCTACAAATTTGCATAGGAATTTTGCCTAATAGCGCGTAAAGAATATCTACTCATGCTATGTTGTTGTCTTTAATATATGACCTAAAACAAGCAATCAAAACACTATAAAAGCTAAACTTGACCACACCACCATCACAGCCCGTAACAGTCCACTGCAGGACTTTGGGCCTCTCCCACAAAAGGGGAGGTTATTGCCATAATCTCCACGCTTGGCAGGCGGGTTGGAGATCGCAGTGTTTAAATATAACAATTGAAAATGCTGCCGCCCATTTTCCAGACTACGGAGACTCTTGATTTTTGGCCTCGAAAACATTAGTCGCCTTGTACGACACCCATGAGTGTAAAGGGTTGGGGCTATTCTACTCTGCCGGACACCACACGACTACTTGACCACACACGTTTATGAAATTATGTGTATTATGTGTTAAAATAATCATCATGGCGTTAATGTCCCGGTTGTGCTCTCGCGCAAGAGGGTCCGCCTTCACTATGATCTAGGATTTGGCAGATCAAATAATTACAGAGGCGACTGCCATCTGACCTCCGAGAGCCTGTTACCAGGGGATCCTGACCAAAATTTTTAATTTGATTAGATAATTGTTACACATGCAGTCGCCTGAATGTGCAGGTCCACCGTACGAGCATCGGTTAGTAATCAACTAATGAACATAACTCAGAAAAGAGTCATTGGTACACGGTCACAGTGGGATTCGAACCCGGTACCACTCACTTACGAGTCGGATACCTTAACCAATCGGCCACCGACGGTCCTTGTGACCGACGCTATGATGTCTTCAATAAATTACCCAAAACAAACAATCAGAACTGGACCACACATGAAATTATGTGGATTATACGTAGGTATACACATTTCTAATCGATTCATTTATGCAAATCTAATATTGATTGATTACTTAACACAGTTTCGCAAACCTGTTTCAAAGCAAGCAACAGCCGGTATTAAAAAACTGATAAGTAGTAATCTGAAAGATGTTTGTTACTCATTCACACAAAAACTAATGATTTGATTTTGACGAAGTTCTGCAGTGTTGCAGTGCCTCCCAAAATAACACACAGTTCATCTCAAAATTCAAAACAATTCCCGCGGGAACAAAGCCGGCTTATCCGAATTTGATGCGAGCGAACACGCGGACAAAAGCTATGTATGTATTGGAGTCATAATATTCTTGCGTTGTACAGATACACTATAATTCTTTGTTACCTTTGATTGTTTACAATTTTTTTTATAAATTCACACATCGCCATCTAGCCTTAAAGAAATGGAAAGCTTGTGTGTTAGATAACCAATAAACTACTTATATACCTTTTTAAATATATACTTCCTTTTCAAATTCCGTATTTGTGCCTACTTATCACAATGTCTTTTAGTAATACAGTCCACTTTGCATGGGTATGGATAATCCATTCCCATCTCTTTCGCAAATTCCCAGAATAGGCTGAGCTATCTCTTTGTGGACCCATAGCGCAACAGGAATGTTGTAAAAGAAAAATATTTTGGTCCAAAAAAACTTTTATAAAGAACTTTTCTTGTTGGTCCAAAAATAACTTTTCTCTCTTTGAATTAAAAGGTAAGGTTACTTGGCAACGGTTGTGCGACGGCCGATTTTGAGGTCTCCTATTGGTCGGGCGAGGTCCGTCGTACGACCAGGGTCGCACGACCGTTGCCAATTAGGACAGGCCCTAACTAAATTTTTAGGGGTAAAAATCGGTAAATTTCATACTTAACGTCTCTAATGACCTAAATACAAGAATAACCACGTAACAACCTTTATTATGTCCTAATGTAACACGTAATGAACTTTTCCTATCTCACAACGTTATCGTCACCGTGTGAAAGAAATCGTGTACCCATTAATTAGTTCTGTCGACGCCTTTTCCTGCAATGCAACTGAAAGTTACGCGCAGTTCGACACATATAGCGTTTTACGTAGGTAAATTTACATAACAATGTTTTATCTCAAGTTACTAGATCCACTTACATAGAGCCATCATGGAGTGTATACAATTATAGCTACGTATAATACAGGGATAAGAGCGTCGGTGGGGTCCGAGGTACCGGGTTCCAACCCCAGTGCCGCCATTTACCAATGACTCTTTTCAGAATTATGTAGATTCGTTGAACACTAACTGATGCTCTAACGGTGAAGGAAAACATTGTGATGAAACCTTCAGGCGACTGATTGCAGTGTAACTGTAACAATGATCCAATCTGGTACCCCTGTGAACAGGGTCACGTTGGTCAGATGGCAGTCGCTCTACTATAATTACTCGATCTGCTAAATCCTGGATCATTGTCAAGTCGGACCCCGGGCCCTCGAGCGCGACCACAAAACCTGGACATTATCGCCCAGGTGTTTTTTTTATTATCATCGTTCCAGCGTTCAATCTCGGCCTCTGCCAGGGAGCGCTGTTCTACTCTTTCTTCTCCACGTCGCTCGGCATACGGCAAACCTACAAGATTGGGATCACTTCCGTTGTCCGTTTCATCTAAATCTGTTTACTAGACCTTTACGTGAAGTAACAAACGTTCAAACATCGAAATATTTCAATACACCATAAAAAATTTCTGTGCTGCGGGTCCCCGAAGCAATCCCTGGCCATACATTAAATGCCATGAAGATGTCAAATCTGCAAAAGAAACTCCACAATGTTCTAATGAGCGACAGGCACCGCACAAATTGAAATAAAACGCCCATTGTACACAAACAAAGAGCTGTACAATCTGTGAAGTATCACTTTTTTAGTACACCACTGAGACGACTTTGGCGATGCGGCTTTTTCACCCCAAGAAAACGTATAGACGCCACGTTTTCTAACCATTGTCTTTCTAGATACGTTGGCAAACTGACAATGCGAATGAGATACGTAATGTACTCGCCGCCGGTGAAACTGGGTATAAATACGATGCAAATCAAGAGTGCCGCCACAACTTGCCACCCTCTCGACAAGTACACTTGGAGTGCCACAATGAAGTACCATGTGCGTACGGTATATGCTGTGTCAATTTTATACCTTGTCTCTATTAGAATAAGACTTCGTTTACAAGTGCCAGTGTTAAACTATTAAGTTGTGTTTGTGTACCGCGTTCTGTGTGTTTTGGTAGTTGTATAAGAGTTATAAAATTTGAATAGATTATACATCGAGGTCGGATTAGTTCGGTAGAGAATTTCTAAATTTTCGTCGTTTTGATAAATCCTTTATAGAGATTTTGAAGAGCTTTGTTTCTTGATATTATTTTTAACGATTTTAAATTCTCCATAAATAAATTTCTAATAATAAAGTAAACGAATATCCCTATAACGATTTAAACTAATCTTGCGTTTATTCAATTTACAGTTAATTTGTTATAATTATTAAACTAAATTACTTTACCACTGACGCAAACTCTGTAGTCAAAATACAAAAAACCGTCTAAAACGATCGCGTTGTTATACATAATAAAGCCAACAGATTGGCAAACGATTTGTCTACGCGTTGCATATAATTTTAGCACGATTACATCTCAGCTTAATAGGTTAAACTGTGTTATAGGAAGCTAAGTTGCATAACGCTGGTTCCTGGTTACAAGAGAACTTGTTTCGTGGATGACGGCTAACGCTATCTCTGTTGCTATAGGCCTAATTGGACACACATCCGTGGATATGCCAAGGAATATTGTCTTATCTCACTTGCAACACTGTTATGCACTATTTAGTCGGGTGATTGCTAGTTCCAGAGTGGAGTTGAACAAGAAAGTCGTTGCTAGCTGGATTACTATACGGTGTATCAAATGTGGGTCGAGATTTTTGCTTTTCGCGCGACGTTATTGACATGGTTCTTTTTTTTTTTTCATATAATCTATTTTACTATCAAAGCTCTTTAAATTTATTCGTATTCTTATCGAGTCGATAGTTTAAACTCCCACTTAGACTATGTTCGCCCAGTAGGTATTCGGTATACAACATTTGTACTGGCCCCTATGGTCTTTTATTAAATCAATTAGTTTACTTTTTTTTTTCAAGTGATAATTTTTTTAGATAAAATTCATAAAATGAATTACCTTAACTAATAAACTCTAAATAAAACGAAGTAATACCGAAACTACCCTAAAAATAATAAATTTGCTTCAGGTCCCCAGTTCTACGAAAAGTGACCCGAATTGCCGTTTACTTATTGTAATTTGGTGGATCGTAATGTGACTACAAGCTTTAGTCTGTAATTTCATATATAACTAATCTCAACCATGAGGCATACCAGTTAGCTCTGACAGCGACAGTGCATCGACAGTTATGTATTGTTGTTTCATGATACCGAAGTTCAAAAGTATGGGTCTTAAGCTGTCTGCTCGCTTGTCACAAATTAAAAAAAAAAAAAAAAAATTGTACAGGATGTGTCGATCTCGCGAATGCGCCGTTGCAACTGCAACTGAAACTGGAACCGGACCCGAGTTGTTTTTCATTTAACAAATCATATTTAGTACACATTTTATTTATAATATTATGGTGTGCTCGCCAAATGTTTTATACCTTGTTTAAAACTATTAATATTCAATCATTAATTGAGAAGGGCCTTGAAATTCAAGGGCCAAAATGGCAGGAACAAAACTCATATATGAAGAGAAAGAAATGTGCAAGGAATTGAGTATGCATGCGAGACCCTTATGCGATGTTAGAGATTTGTGTCAGGATGAAGCAAAGCTTTCATGTAGAGTGCCAGAAACTTATATGACCCGGTGACAGTGTCGCTGTTGTTGGAATTGCCATGACATTTCAAAATGGCGACACTTAGTTCTAGCTTTGGCCATCAGGCCAGATAAATTTGTGGCACTCTATGCAACGAAAGGTGTAGTTTATGTACATACCATCATTCTGCCCAATTCTGATTTACACTTTGTCCCCACCAGATTTTCCTGGGATGCCTGGCAGTGGTGGCGGCGTACCCTGGCGTGATCCACGAGGAGGCCCCCCAACTAGAAGAGAAGTACGACCACCAGGCCCTGATCGGCGAATCCGGTCATCACCACCACGTCGAACACGAGCACGCTAAATCCCATCAATCCATCAAGTTTGAGCATTTCCATCCAGTACCTGTATATGTGAAGAAGGAGCATAGTCATTTGCTAAAGCACCCGTTGGAGAAAGGGCATTCTGAGCAGGCCTTGAAGCAGATCCATCCAGAGACTGAGCACCATCATGGAGGTGGTTTGGTGTTGGAAGACCACAGGTTTGACACTGAGCATTTGGCGGCACAGCTTGAGCATGGCGAGCATGGCGGCTACGAGCATCTTGGAGGTTTCGAGGGAGGAGAAGGGTTGAAGGGATATGAACTCCACCAGCCTGAAAGCCATTATGAATACGCTCAAGCGGCAGCTGACAGTGGAGAGTACAAATATGGAGGATACTAAAACAAGCCTAGTTTCTTCTTGCCTTTAGTATTACTAGGTTAGCAGTAAGTGCTGGAGCTATTCTGTGTGGAATGTACCTGATTTAGTGTTTAGGAAAGCGTAAGGGGTATGTATTCTGTACATCGGTTACTGTGTTGTTTTGTTGGCTGGTTATTTAGTTCGGAGATTATTGTTTCGTTTTAAAATCATCTCGAAGGTTAATGTCCTGATGGTTTTCGTCTAGAAATGATACAAAAATGTAACGAAAATGTCCGAAATCCATAATCATCCCAGCGATTCTCACCTTTGTCTCCCTATGAGCGAATACAGACAAAAATACACCTTCGAGGTGTTTAATGTATTTTTTCGCCAATAGTGAACAGCTGAGCATACTCCGTAGTATCGGATATACAGAGTAGACCCCAGATTAAGTGTATGCAATCGAGATTGTCGTGGATACGTTCTTGCGTCACGTTTGGTGACTTCGTGCTTGTGAGTAGAGCGCTCGCTTGTTTCTCATTACTCGTATTATGTAATTGTATGCCGGCCGATGCTCGGGTCCCAGTGAAATTGTGATATTAATAAATGTTGGTATTTTTTTTAAATCGAATTTGTGGCTTTTGTTTTATCTCAACCTGTGTCCTATCCAGCCAGTCCTTATTAGCTCTTAAAGTACCTACATGCTACTAAATAGACGTACATAGGTATAGACATTCCTTATATAGTATTAAGAACTTAGATCAAATATAGAACGTTGATTTAAGACTTAAGAGTCTATGAAGTTAAGTCTATTTGAGAATATTTCTGATAACGAAGTATTTTTTGGAAAACATTAGAAAATTTAT
The DNA here is from genome assembly GCA_907269095.1 of Blastobasis adustella. Lineage (NCBI taxonomy): Eukaryota > Metazoa > Arthropoda > Insecta > Lepidoptera > Blastobasidae > Blastobasis > Blastobasis adustella. The sequence goes on along the minus strand of OU026121.1, from coordinate 19,439,657 downwards.
TCCGGTCCTTTTTACAAATTAATTAATTTAATTAGTTTGAACGGATTTCGGCGGACCCCGGGCCCCTACGTGACGCGCGGGAGCACAACCGGGACATGACGCCGAGATGAAGATGAGTTTGAAATAGAATGAAAATAAATATTTAAGTTAGGCACATACTTACTCGCGTAAGATAGATCGACCGAAACTTCGGTTTCGGCCTCGGCTTCGACCGCTTTCCGCCAAAAAACGCCCTTCAGCAAAACCTTCGATTTCGGCCAAACCCAGCCGAAGCCAAAGGTTTCGTATAAGTTTCCTAGCAAACGCCGAAATTGAACAAAGTTTTGAATGAACCAATAAATTGCAAGGTCATTTTTTATCATCTCTAGATCAACTTCTATCCAATCTTTAACAAAATTTCTTAGAGCTTTTAAGGGTTCGGCTTTTGCCAGAAATTGACCTTTGGTCGGACGATACTAAGAAGCCTAACTTTCCGATGTGTATTATTTATTACCGGGAGCTCTATTTTTGAACCGTTTGAACCGTTCGTCTCGAGTCGAGTATAAATTAAATAAGTTTATTTTAAAGTTTAAATAATATAACTGAAAATTCTTCGACTCAACGCGAGCGGTTTAAAAATGTACAGTGCATTTCAAACACGTTGAAACACGATTTTAAGAGGAGTGTTTCCCGAACGCGCTCCATACAAACGTAGTGTGACCATATTTTCAATATTACGCAATCAAAGCCTTTGCAGACCTGATCCAGGAACCCATATCTATGCTAGTTTGGCAGATAATATATGAATTAATTAATTAATGAATAGCACTTTATTGCTTAATCAAAAGATATACCGTTTCAAAGTTGCGCCAGGCTTTAAGATATTCATACAAATTTAAAACCAAGTTTAAGTTCCACTTTTAAACGATAAATTTTAACGAAAATCTGACAAACCACAAAAATAGATACTGGTTTCTGGATCACGTCTACAATATTTCATTAGCTTTGGTAGCGTAATATTGAAAACACGGTAAACTACGTTTTATGGAGCGCGCTCTAGAAACACTTAAGTGTGACTTAAGTGTGACTTAAGTGTTACTTAAGTGTGACTTGTTAACACTAAGTGTCTTCCACTTATAGCTGCAGAGTATAATTCGTGAACTTTAAAATAAAATGGCGAATGAATTGGTAAAAGTAGACGGTTTATACGAGACAAGTAAGATAAATGCTGTAAATTTTGGCAAATCTTGTGTCAAGTTGTTTGAAACGTATTACCTAGTACTTTCTATCAAGTTCAACCTACTACTATCAGGTAAGATAGCGGTGGTCATGCCTGGCTTTGATGGTATTATTATTATTATTTTATTTTTTATTATCAATAGGCGTCCATTTGACCTCAACTCACCTGATGGAAATCGACGATGAGGTCGAAGATGTAGCATGCGTGCCTAGAAGATACCTATTCACTCTTAATCTTTTATTAATCTGTTATTAACTGTCTCAAAATAACTAGAAGGTTTTTTTTAGTTCTTCGCAATTCTTTTTTTTATGTATGTCGTCTAACGAACATTACTGCGCTGGCACCGAGTCCAAAAATTGTATTGTATGATAAAAAGCTTATATTTTTTTCTTGTGATTGTAATTCGATTTAATTTCTTTATTTAACTTTTTTAAATCTAGAATATTACAAAATCTCATTACTCGCGTTAGTGATATGGCCCTAATTAGTTTTAATCTAAGTCTAATCTAGTCTAGAGGTATAAAAACTTACTACACCGCAAACATTATTAATATGGGTCTCCCGTACCCATTTGTTTTTTATCGATTGCAGAGATAGGCCATAATCTCTACGTGTAGCATAAATCTTAAAAACTTCATTCAAATCTAGTTTTAGATAAGCTACCGGTTCTTTTTTACAATCGAAGCTAATTATACAAGTTTAACAGATGTTAGCACACAGCGCACACGTTCCACTGCACAATCGGTAAATAATTGAGTAATTGCGTTCAGAGTGTTGGGGTGTATATGTTGAGAAATTTTCGATATATCGAGTGTCGATATTTTTGAAATATTTACATAAATCTGTGATAATATCTGTGAGGTGCACCATAAATATACCTAAATCATTTACCGTCAGACAAAACTGACAGAGAAACTGTAAAATCATACAGACACAGTGATAGGTGCTGCCCTAATTAGCCACGGCCGTGCGACCATGTTCGTACGACGGGTTTGCTCGACCAATAGGAGTTCAATGTATGGTTGTGGAGAGTTAAGGTTGTGTGTATACTACTTAGAATATTCAAAAACTTTATACCACAAATGATGTTGAAATGTTTCTTTAAATATAGAAATTACAATTCATTGTTTACAATTAAGCACCGCGACGAAAAACTATTCCTTTTACATAATTTAGATTGTTCATTTTACTTTATCCCATAAGGTTTTATTGAAATATTGCTTTAAGTATTGAAATATCAATACTTACAATATTTACAATTAAGTATAGCGATGTAAAGCTGTAACTTTTTACACAATTTGGATAAGTAAATACTTCATGAATTTATAAAACTTTTAACATCGCTAAAAGTAACGTCATCAAAAAAAGTCCGACAAATAATATCGACATTTAAAAAATATATCGATATTTTGCCACCGTCCCATCCCTAGTTTAGTGAAGTAACGCCGTCACTTAGCTGATATACCGCCTGTAATATTGATCTACATAACTGGCGTCATGTAATTCTCGTAAGTAACAGAGACGAAATTGGGGCGGCAGCACTATAATAACCAACCAATGCAAGTAAGCCATTTCCTTGTCCCAGTTTGAAGTTTTATTGGTTTAGAAACAAATGGTATCTCATTTACTTAATGGAAGAGTAAAAATTTTATACATAAACGATTGATACAAAGTATGGAGTAATATCTAGATGCAATTTAAAGAAAAGTCGTGGCTATTCTTCTGTGAAGTGGTGGTTGGCGTTATCTTGGCGATAATGTCCCGGCCGTGCTCTGGCACGCGAGGGCCCGTGGTCCGCCTTGACTATGATCCAGGATTTATCAGATCAGGTAATTACAGTGGAGCGACTGTCATCTGACTTCCAACAGGTGAGATGGCGGTCAAATGCCTGTCTTGTATAATATAAAAAAAAAATAAAAAAAAAAAAACATGGTTACACATTCAGTCTCCTGAATGTGCAGGTTTCATCACGCCGTGAGCCGTTATTTTTTATTGAGGCTCATATCCATATGATAATTGGAAATCTAGTATCTGAGTGCAACTCTGTAAGTTTTGAATATAATTGATTGAGTTTCAGAACTTATCAGAGGCATAACTCACCGTTTACAGGTTTCAATCGATCACTTCGCAGTCTTACGAGCCTTGGTGGCCTAATGGCTAGCGGGTCCGACCCGTAAGCGAGATGAACTGAGATCGATCCCCAGTGCCGCCATGTATCAATAACTTTTTCTGAGTTTTTGTACATTAGTTGAACACTAACCGATGCTCCGTTATTGAAATCTGCACATACATACTAAATGTGCAACCATGATCCAATCTAGTCAGGTTCCCTTCCTGACAGAGTCACGAAGATCAGTCGCGCCACAGTAATTAGCTGTTTTGCCATATCTTGGATCATTGCCTATTGAAATAGTTTTTCGTAAATATTAAATAAAAAAATATCAAACGAAAAGATATCAACATATCTTTTGTAGGAAGAAACTGAGTGAGATGAGATCTGTTTTCTAGGAAAATTGTCGTTATTAAGCAGTCTCACAATAGACTCGGGGCCTTTAAAGTCTGCTGACAGGTTATGGCTTTCTGGTCGTTCTTTATTCTGTTAGTTGTATTTGTTGGCTGTCTGTCTTTAGTTCCTTTGTCTTCCGCGAGCAACACTAAATACTCCTACCTAAGTGAACTGCGTGTAGTAAGGCTCTATAATTTGTCAATTTAGCTCACTATCTTCGTTCATTTTGATATTATTGTATGGTCTAGCATTATATTCATTTTTTTTTATCAAAAAATAAAGAAACTAGGAGCGTCGGTGGCCGAGTGGTTAGGGTATCCGATTCGTAAGCGAGAGGTACCGGTTTCGAATCGAAATGACTCTTTTCCCTGTGAATGAAACCTATGCTCTTGGTAAGGGAAAACATCGCGATGAAATCTGCACATTCAAGCGACTGAATGTGAAACCATGTTTTATTTTTTTTTAATTTATTTTTTTATATTATACAAGACAGGCATTTGACCGCCATCTCACCTGTTGGTAAGTGACGATGCGGCCGAAGATGGAGCATGCCCGTCTTGGAACAGCCTATTCACTCCAGCCTTGAAGGCATCCAGATTATATTGATCAGGAAACACACTCGCAGGCAACGCGTTCCACTCCTTAGCCGTACGCATTATAAAAGTCGAGCCAAAGCGGCTCGTGCGAATAGCTGGAAAATCCACGACATAAGGATGAAACGCTCGCCCGGATCGCGTCTCCCGATGGCGGAAGGGGGCCGCCACCCAATGAAAATGATCCAATTCGGTCAGGTTCCCTTGGTAGCAGAGTCACGGAGTTCAGATGGCAGTCACTCCACTATAATCATCTGATCTGCAAAATCCTGGATCATGGTCAAGAAGACCCCGGGTCCGCGTGTGCGAGAGCATAACCCGGACATTAACGTCAAGATGATGATTGTTCTTTTCTAACCAAAATTCTGTGTTGGTAACTTGTAATATATTTTGAACAATTAGCCTCTTTACATTTTGTACATATTTCATTTACAAAACGAACCAATTATCACATCGTTAGTAAGTATTAAGCAACCCGCACCAAAAAGGGTTATTATAATTACAACAGAAGATTAAAACACAAGGTCTTTTCTCGCTCTGATTCCGCATAGCATCTTTAACGAACGCCAGTGAAAGATAACATTGTATTTGCACGCCCTTCGAGCTCTCTCGAAATAATACTAGCAAGCGCCCCGGCTTCACACAGGTACTGACAATAACCTAATTGGAAAAATCATGACAAGTCGTCATGGGTGACGTACAAGGCGACTTATGTTTTCGAGGCAACAGATCAAGAGTCTCCGTAGTCTGGAAAATGGGCAGCAGCATTTTCCATTGTTATATTTAAACACTGCGATCTCCAACCCGCCTGCCAAGCGTGGAGATTATGGCAATAACCTCCCCTTTCGTGGGAGAGGCCCTAAGTCCTGCAGTGGACTGTTACGGGCTGTGACGACGACGACGTCATGACCCGTAAATACCGGGAGTATGTCCTGAAAGATGGGACAGAGGACGTCTATAGGTAGAGTCTGTTTCAAGCCTGAAGAGTCACTCAGGCATATTACTTCCGGGTGTCCTATGACTAGTTTATACTAAAATTATAAAGAGAAAATATTTCTATTTTTGTTTGTAATGAATAAACCCAAAAACTACTGGACCGATTTAAAAAATTCTTTCCCCAATAGGAAGCTACGTTATTCCCGAGTGACATATGCTACTTTTTATCCCTGAAAAGTAATAGCGTCCCGAGGGAAAATTTAATGTTTACATAGATCCGTGTTATCAAAGTCACTAGGAACGGCTTGTACTTACCAAATATTTTCACAGACAGAACTAAGCAGCCACAATACTCCACCTTGACTTAGTTTTTAAGTACTGCCTCATTGGTGAGAAGGTACCTTACCACCACCGCCAAACCCGGTGCTCGAGAAAGATTATACTTGGACGGGTCCATAATTACTGATAGGACTGTTCCTGCTAATAAATTTCCACGACAAATGCGCTTGAAAAAAATGAGTTGCGAGATAGATGGCAAGCCTACCTGGGGAAGGATATAGTCTGCTTTTCATCTGCAAAATTAATCGCATTTTACGCGGACAAAGCCGCAGGTAGGTAGTTGTAAATCTTTAAGTTTAACCATATTTTTGTTATGTTATATGGCAGACATAAGAGCGTCGGTGGCCAAGCGCTTACAGTATACGACTCGTAAGCCAGAGGTCCCGGGTTCGAATCCCGCTCCGGCCATGTACCAACGACTGTTTTCTGAGTTATGTACATTAGTTGAATACTAACCGTTGCTCTTACGGTGAGGGAAAACATCATGATGAAACCTACACATTCAGGCGACTGGATGTGTCACAGCGATCCAATCTGGTCGGTTCCCCTAGTAGCAGGGTCATGGAAGTCAGATGGCAGTCGCTCCACTGTAATTACCTGACCTGCCAAATCCTGGATCATGGTCAAGGCGGAACCCGGGCCCTCGTGCGGGAGAGCACAACCGGGACATTAACGCCAAGATGATGATGATGATGATATGGCAGACAAATGCAAAGTGGTCATTACTGCCTATGGACATCAGCAACACCACGGGAGTTGCTAATGCGTTGCCCGCCTCTGAAGAGACCTCTAGCCTATACCTCTTGAACGATCTCATCATCATCATCATCTTGGCGTTAATGTCCCGGTTCTGCTCTCGAGAACGAGGCCCCGGGGTTTGCCTTGACCATGATCCAGGATTTTGCAGGTCAGGTAATTACAGTGGAGCGACTGCCATCTGACCTCCATGACCCTGCTTCCAGGGGAACCTGACCAGATTGGATCACGGTTACACATCCAGTCTCTTGAACGATCCCATACCATAGTCCAAAGGAACATGTGACACGAGAAACGTTCTATCGAAACATTGCGTGGTGATCAACTGAGGGTTTACGTTGTGAAGATGAAGAGGAATTGTGCTGTGGGCACCAGATAAAAAGTTTCTCGGAAGTCTCCCCATTGTACAGACGGTTGAACACACACAGGGAGCCAAAGTCCCTTCGGTCAGCCTGTGGTTCTAACTTGCTTGTAAGTAAGGGAGGGAAGTAAGGGTACAGCGCGTCTCTATACGGAGTTCAGAGGATAAGCTGGTTGACATTGATCGTGGTGTACGCACTTGATTGCCGGTACAATATTAATAATTCTCCTTGCCAATTGTTAGATCAGTATCCACTAGTATATTTGGATCTTGTTGATTCCACAGTATTTTTAGGCTTTACTCTAGATAGTAGATTACAATGGGGTCCACACATTGATAAATTGGCGAAAAGGCTAGGTTCTGCAGCATATGCTGTAAAGAAGATGCGAGGTTATTCTGATGAGGGTACAGCAACATTAGTTTACTTAATTATTTCCACAGTATTATGACTTATGGCATACTGCTATGGGGACACGCTGCCGACTGGCATAATGTATTTGTTCTGCGGAAAAAGATATTCGCGCGATTTACTAATTGGGACCTAGAACTACACTTAGAGATAGATTCAAGAATATTGACATTATGACAATGCCATCACAATACATTTATGAGAACTTGATCTATGTTCATAAAAATTTACACTTGTTTATGAAGAACAGTGATGTGCATAGTAGGAATACTAGAAATAAAGATAAACTTGTTACTAGTTCTTGTCGTCTGGCCAAAGTCCACAAATCATTTATGGGTCAATGTCTACGCTTTTATAATAAAATCCCAACAGAAATACAGAATTTACCTTTGAATAAATTTAAAGAATATGTGAATGACAAAAGTCAATGGAACTAAACTGCAGTTTTAAACAGGTATTAATTTAGTTCAAGTTTGTATGTAAATATAATGTATTAGTATATAAGACATTAAAAAAAAAAGAAAAATGAATTAACTTAGGCTCTGTGGGTTTGTTGCCGTTTCTTTACCATGGAGGACCACCTAGGAAGCGGCGTTAACATTACTTCCCTTCCCACACACGGTGTCTTTTGGTCGTAGCGGGGCTGGGGGGCGTCTGCTCTGCGCGGACTGCGGTAGGGATGGCGTAGGATAAGATAGGGGAAAAGTAGGGGTAGGGCTAGGTTAGGTTAAGGGGTAGGCCGGGGTAGGAGTGGGTAGGATAGGATAGGGGTAGGCTACGGGCAGGGTAAGGGTAGGGTGGGAGCAGCTACCTATCACTGGTATTGTCGGAAATGGTCCGGCCGTTGTCGGCGGGGGGTGGGTGTGCTGCGGCCATGGGGCGGCCAACCAACATGTCACTGTGTGTTTCCTTCCTAATTTCCTACCCCCTCCTCTTTGACGATTGAAAGAGATATGTAATATCCTACTCAATAAAGTAATTTTGAATTTTGAATAATATGACTTAACACTTGATAGGAGTTGTAGATCAGGAGAGTTAATCACAATTAACCTGAAAATCACTTCAATTGGATAATGTTTATGTGCACACTTAATGATTGACGAACGTGAACTATATAGCTAATTATGTAAAAATAATAATTAACAAATAAAGCTATACGTACTCATACACGTGGGAAACAATATAATTGCTCTTCTCATCTACAATCAATACCAAATTTTATTGTAATTGACGACCTCAATACCAGTAAATATTGACTCGATAACGTGTTTATTAATTTTATTAGCCTTTACATCATCGTAATATTAAAGCTGCCGGTAGTAAACGCGGTTATACGAGCTTCCTCGAAGGAAACACGCTTGTAAAATATGAATTACCTATACTACGATCGCCTGACCTATTTCTGTTGCCATGTAACGTGCTTGTTGTGTTCCGGTTTGAAAGACAAGATGGTCTAGTTTGTGCTAGTTTGTATACAACCACAAACAAAATACGAACTTAACTCTAAACCTATATCTATATTTACAGATACAAAACCTCCTGACCCACTGAACCACCGAAATTGATCTTCGACAATGTACGACTGTCGAAGATAGTTGAAAAAATATTTTTTGGCTGCAAAAGACATTTCAATGTCATTAGTGGCTGGAAAAAATTTTGAATTCGATATATCAAAGCGCGAGAATTAGGCGTACTCCACATGTCCGTCGAAACTTTCGACGAAACTTTTGCCGGGACCTGGTCGACCCTCTACATTCTCGCCTATTAGGGATGTGGTGGGTGTCAAAACGCGTCGACATTATATCGATTCATCGGTGTAATATCGCTAATCTGCTGTAAACAGGGTCACAGAGCTGCAGCTGCTGTACTGTAATTACCTGATTAACTAATATCCTGGATCATTATCAAGTGTACTCCGAACCTGTTACGGGAAAAAGCGCTAGGAATATAAATATAAAATCGATCGAATCGAGACGACAACAAACTATCTCTACTTAGTCGATGAAATAGGCGAGACATGCCAAACATACACGGGACTACACGAATATAGGCGAATACTCCCTCTACATTCTCGTGTTCCCGCGGAACTGTCCACATGTGGAGCGCGCTTTAGGCCCGTTTGTTTCATTGTAGCTGCCGACCGGATGAAGGGATTTCGATCCGCTTTTCTTTATTTCCAACCCAGTATAATCAAAATTGGTTTTAGTTTTATGTAATTAAAATCAGTTTAGTTGTTTTGGAAATATTTGAGTATTAGGGTACTACATTTTCCTGTACTAATGTGTTTATGTAATGTATCGTCACTCATACCGTGGGAAGACGTACAACTATGTGGTACTAGCCGTATAAGCCATGGTCGGTGCCATAGCGCTGGTATTCAGGAAAGCCCATACCGCTTTGATCAAGTGGGTTAACTGCTTGTTTGCCTGGCACTTTCAGAACTAAATGGGGTGTTAGCCAAAATAGAACATATCTGCTTGGAAGAGATTGCTATTGTGTTCCTTATTTATTGTAACCAACAAAAAGTCAACTAGGAATGAAACTTTAAAAAATGCAACATTTAACATAATAATTAAAAATTTAGCTGAACTACAAAAGTTCAACGTTTTGGGATTACAACTTTATGTGAATTTAACTTTTAGGTCTTTTTGGAATTTTTTAAATGTAAGTATTTGTAACAAGCCAAGCCCTGAGCAATATTATTGTAAAACATACAGTCACATTGAGAACCTCCTTCTTTTTGAATTTTTGTAGTCGGTTAAGTCGGAAGATACATTGTAGGTCGATACTATAAAATACATAAATTACCACGGTAACTTATTATACCACGAACCTATAACGTCGTGACGATTTAATGAGCTGATAAAACTTAACTTAACTTACATAATAACGAGGTAATGTTTTGGGTCACCTCTGGCTCACGTAACAGCTACTACGTTGTAGAATTTTCTTCTTACACCCAATTCCGTAGGCCAATAGGCCGTGTGGTGTCCGGCAGAGTAGAATAGCACCAACCCTTTACATTCATGGGTGTCGTACAAGGCGACTAATGTTTTCGAGGCAAAAGATCAAGTCTCCGTAATCTGGAAAATGGGCAGCAGCATTTTTCATTGTTATATTTAAATACTGCGATCTCCAACCCGCCTGCCAAGCGTGGAGATTATGGCAATAACCTCCCCTTTTGTGGGAGAGGCCCTAAGTCCTGCAGTGGACTGTTACGGGCTGTGATGATGATGATGATGACCCAATTCCGTGCGATATCACGGTTCTTCTATTTTACATTCGTAAACAGTAAACAAGTACCAACTTTCTACTATCGCTTTGCAATTCAAAACGGAACAAGGATATTGACTTTGATGACACATAAAAAGTTGTCGTGCAACTTGTACAGTGCCACAAAGTTATCTGACCGGGTGGCCAAAAGTGGAACTAATTGTCGCCATTTTGAAATGCCATTTTGTTGTCAACAACAGCGACGCCGTTACCTGGTCATATAAGTTTGTAAGACTCTACATTGCCACAAACTTGTCTGTTCAGTGAACAAAATGAGAACTAAGGTATTATTGTTTGAAACGCACACTTCTTTTCCACTAGCGACGCTATCAGCTGAACAGATAAATTGGTTTCACTGTACTTAGGTATATGTTACACCGATTTAATTCAAACTAGACTCGCTTAATTAATCGTAGGTTCACTGTTTATGGAAATGTTGAATTGGAGGTAATTTCTGGATTTGTGTGTTTATGTAAACGTTGAATGCGTTGCGTGTGAATGTGTTTAGTAGGATCGCATACGTGTTGGACTGTTTTGTTTCTTTTTCGACTACAGCTTTTGAGTTCACCAAAGAGTTGGACTATCAACTCAGGTGAACTAAGGCTGACGGATTGGAGCTTTAATTTTGTTGAAATATGTCCATAGTTTACCCAGGACACCAGCTCCATCGTGCGTAGCACTTAACCCAACCAGGTGATTTACTTCAGGTGAATTAAGTTTACCGGAAGATCATGTGGACTCTACACACTCTGTGACTTAAGCCCTTTCACATTTGCTTAAACCAAACAAAGGAAAGGCTCCAATTTGCCGAATAACTCCTCCTGTCTAAATATCAAGTCTATTTCTTGTCCATTTGTTTTCTAGGTCGATCATAATTTTGAATTTTATATGAACTTGAACGTTTTTTGACATCCTAGTTATGAATCCAATTCCAATTCAAAATCCAATTGAAATCCAAGGAGCGTAGCTGAACTTGAATAAAAATGTACCCAGAACCTTACAAGTAATGGCAGAGCCCACAACACAGTTAAAGAAAGTCGTTAATTAAAAAAAGAAACAGTTTTCAACTGATTTTCTATGAAAACGTATTCGTCTTGTACAGAAGTTACCTCTCTGTACATTATAAGTACATTGCGGTTAGTCTCGAGCAAAAGTTGTAACTATTAGAATTGAGTGTAAGAATTTAAAAGGCGTTATTTTACTAATTTACTTTTTTAATAAAAATAACATTCAGTCCTTAATCAAGATAAATAAACTAACAACTAAATTAATATCACCATTCCTATTAGAAAAACCCTAGACTACACTGGAAAACTTAGTTTTTCCATACATGTCGCAGTATTGTGTATTTTTGTGGTTTTCTCACTATTTTCAAAGGCTTCCTGATTTCTACTGGCACTCTTTTTTCAACGAAATATGGTTTTTCAACAGGCACATACACATTTTTGGTCACAGGTACTGGCACATAGTTATTCACTGGGTATGGAACGCGTTTTTCCACTTCGATCTTTTCCGTTTTTACCACTGGAAGATGTATGTGATTGATGATCTCTATTGGGTAAGTCTTCATATTGGTAACCGGTACATAACCAGGTTGTTCTGGAATCGGTAGTTGCAATGGCTGTTCAGCTTTCTTTGTTCCTTGGAGAGATTCTTGAGCTCCAGCTGCGGCCTTTGCTTGATATTCCTGCTTTTCCAGCTGTGCGTTTTTGATAATTTTATCAACCTCTTTATTGTACTTCTGAATACCTTCTATATTTAGTTGTTTCACAGGTTGGAATCCCTGTTCTAAAGCCGGTGGGTTCTTTTCTAACTCGACTTTCGTTTTGAGTTGTTCTTCAATTTGGTGTTGTATTAAAGGTGCTGGTAAAGTATTGAATTGGCCGACGTTTGGTTCAAATAGGTTTAGCTTCTGATTTCCATTAGGTTTAATCAATTTTTCAGCACGTGGAGACTCAATATCAGCTATTATTTTCTCAGCCTCGGCTTTTAATTCTTGTATTTCATGATGAGCATCCATTCTAAGTACTTCTAATTGTTGTTTTTCTTGCTGGTGTTGTGCAACTAGCTGCGCTTTTAATATTTCTGACTTTTGTTTTTCAGCCTCAAATCTAGTTTTTGATTCCTCAGCCTTTAAATGAACTTTTAATTCTTCAGATTTAAACGAATTTGGCTCATGAATACTTAGTTTCTGACTTTCAAAGTGTGCAAATGGATTTGGCTCATAAGAACCTAGGTTCTGACTTTCAAACTGTGCGAATGAATTTAGCTCATGAGTAGCTTGTTTCTGACTTTCAAACTGGTCGATTAGTTCATGTGCTCGCTGTTGGTCACTGAGAAGGTGAGCTGCATGTTCCTGTGCCTCTAAATGTGCTTGATGAGCCAATTGCACTTTCAGTTCATGAGGCTGGATATGCTCCAGTTGATGTTGCGTTAATTGTGGACCCCCCAACTGTATCTTTAACTCGTGGGCCTGGAGTTGATCAGATTCGTGAATTGCGTGTTCTTGCGCTGCCAATTGAGCTTCAAGTTGTAATTTCAATTCATGCTGATTTTGCTGAGTTGCTTGAAGAGCGCCCAGTTCGTGAAGATGTGCTTTCAATATATCCCCGAAGCCATCAAGTGGTGGCAATTCAAACTGTTGTGCATTCAACTTATGCAATTCCAAATCTTTCAGCTGTTGGAAATCTACGTGTTGATGGTGATGTAACAATGGCATTGCTTCTGGTATTAAATGTAGAAGTTGATCTTGCACCAAGGTTGGATTCTGCTGAATGATTTGTGGTTGAGGTTCAACTAGGAGGTGGTTGGCTTCAGGTGTAGCTTCTGGCAGAGCTTGCACTTCAGGCTGCAATAGAGGCTGGTTGAGTTTAGGATTTATGTTGATGATTGCCTGAGTAGTTAATGGGTGAGCCTCTGGCACTTGCTGCGGCAATGTATGGACTTCAGATCCTTTATTGTTGCCAAATTCATATGGTATTAACTGGAAGTTTTGAGGCAAAATGTTTGGTTTTGGTACTTGGGGTGGGAAGACAAACTGAATATTTCTCTGGGGTGAGTGTAGTTGTGGAATCAGCTGTGGATTCTTGCTTTGTTGAGGCTGAGGGTAGAGGTATAAGTAAGCATAATTGTCAGGAGGATGTGGTGAATTGTTGTTGAGATTTCCTCTATTCTCTTCAGGCTTTTGTGGTCCTGGTGGTAAATAAAACTGCGGTTTCGTATTCAACGAAGGTCGAAGTTGCTGGAGTTCTTGAAGTTTTTGTGGCGGAGGTGGATTTACGTTCGGTAGTTGTGGACGATTTTGCTCCTGATTGTGTATTGGCTGATTCTGTACACCTTCAGGCAGTTGTTGGTGATTTTTTTTATCAGCTTCATATGCTTCATGGCGTAAAGGCGGACTTGGAGGCTCTAAATTGGTTTGTAGAGTTGGCGGTTGTTGTTTTAACGACAGTTGGCCAGCCTGTTCTGGGCTAATATTGCCAGAGTTGAGCGCCTGAATCTGACTCGGCGTGAGATACATGATGACTTCTTTAATTTGATAACTCTGCTCTCGTCTTTGGTGCTCCTTCTGGTGTTGTGGTGTCACTTGCGTGAACTTCTGGGGTTCTCTCTCAACGTTCTCGGCCTGAGCTGCTCCCAACAGCGCAGACGCTACCAATAACCATACCTGGAAGATAAGCATTCAATTATGAAGGCGTATAGTAAAGTTAGGTCTCTCACAAGATGCACCGATGACCTGGTAAAGATCGTAGGTACCAGCTGGTTGCGGAAGAAACAATATGCCTAGGAGAGGCCTATCCCGAGTGTAGTGGGTGTCTTGCGGCTGATATGATGATAGTGAAGTTAGTACAGTTAGCAGCAGAGTGAACGGATCCAATTAAATGTATGCTAAACGGATTATTAAATTGAAAAACAATTTACAAACAAATTATTATTGCTCGCTCTTCGAGACAAAATTACTTAAATTACTCAAATTAACATCATAATTATTTTATTTATAACTTATTAGTACCAATTTATGACTTAGTAATAAACTTAGGATTATTAACATCTTAATTAGAACTAATTATTTTTCTAATAATTGCAATGCGAACTTACTGCTAAATCCATAGCTGCTGCAAACACATCCGCAGCCTCCTTCCACTAAGCCGGTTTATCGATTGAGCGGAGATGATGTGATACAACACATTTATACACTCATTTACTATTCGGAAATGCCATTAAATTCATAAGTGTGATGCTCGTTACGTGAACCATCTAGTTGGCCGTATATGCTAATACCGCGGTCGGGGTTCATCGGTGATACTATTGCTTATTGATTAGGTCAGTTATGAGGTCTATTCGCTTGTACAGTATACGATTTGTCCTGGTTTTAAAAGGCGTTATTTGGAGCGAATAAATTAATAAGTAAGAGATTAATCTATTCTTGGAGAAATTAGTCTGTTTTTTGGTTTTATGCAAAACTATGTTAATCATCGCATTAATTATGTTTCGCAGAACAGAACACGTCTATTCAGTGCATGTATTGAGTGTAGTGATTTTAAACTGCAGCCATTTCTTCAAGTAATACAGATTCAGTGGTGAAGTGCCATATAGACAATTTAAAGTATAATTTCAATTATTTAATGTTTGGAATGTTGGGCTGTTGAAGTTGACGATTTAGAACATATATGTATAAAAGATCGGTAGCCTAATGGTTAAGAGGTCCGACTCGTATCCCGTGTCTGAGTTATGTACATCAGTTAAACACCAACCGATTCTCTTACGGTGAGCGAAAACATCGTGCTTAAACTGGTCTGGTGCCTCTATTAACGGGGTCACGGAGGTCAGGTGGCACTGGTTGCACTGTAATAACTTGATCTGTCAAATCCTGGATCAAGGTCATGGCGGACCCAGAGCCTTCCCGCGCGAGAGCACAACCGGAACATTATCGCCGAGATGGCCATTATTTAAGACATCCACAGGTGACAGCTTATCACAGTGACAAACGCTTTTATAAACAGAAGTACTAGTAACACTCTAATTGAATTGCAGGAAACTTATTCTTTTATTTTATTGAGAAATATGTTTAAGCTTATTTTATCGTCTTCATTAACATCCTGAAATGGTAAAGTCATGACTATATAAAACCTACTTAAATTACTAAAAACACATGCTACAGTAAGATTAAAAACAATATTTGTAAAATGCCTAATCTTTATCCATTATAATTATCTCATAATTAATATGTAGATAACTACCTATAATGATTAAAAAGTAATCAATTCTGCGAGGGAGTAGTTCTGCAGGCCTCTGTAACGTCTTGCATAACAATTTCGGAGACGCTGTTGATTGTATTTCTACCTGTTTATTAATTATGATCGATCTTTTTTAGATTGTCTGTTCTTCAATGTTATGCAGTCCTCATTGTTTTCTAACCTATATGTCTAAATGGTACAACAATCTAAGTAGTGATTTGTCGCATCACTTGTATTCTTAATATTGTTCTTTTAAATCACGCCAAAGATTTTAATTCACGGTGATACAAACCAGCAATGACTAAGTAAAGCTCGATTATTTTTTATATGAATTAAAAATGTTGAAGGCGACAGTTACAGCAGAGAAGAAAAATACTACAACGTATACCTAAGTTACACCTAAACTGACAAAGCATTCTAAAAGAAAGAAGGGGTTTAAATTTTGATTTTTGACATGAAAAATTCAATATTTTGTTGCTGACGTTGAATTTCCCTATGTTTGAAACGCTTGCTTTCGGTGTTACCGATGTGATTTAAAAATATTGAATTTTAATGCCGTTAATCGGAACTGAAAACCATTCGATTGGAGGCAAGATGTTCAAAAATAGAGTTACTGTGGGCTGTTATTTCAAGTACCTATTTAAAAATCCAAATATGTAGTATTACCTCATACACGCGATTTCTGTACCCCAAATATAGTGAATTACGAATAACTTTGACAAATTGAATTTCTTTTCTCTCATTTATAATAATCAGGAAATCAACAAAATGGTATTTAATGTATTCCATAACGGTAATGGATTACGCAATCTATGTGAACCATAGACGCATGGGCTAGTGGATCAGACGGAAGTGTATGTGGTTCATGCACAAGGTCGAATCTCGCATTTTCGAATCTGGGACAATCGTAGAACCGAAGAAGATCGTAGGACGATATGGGATATAACGGAAATTAGGCACCGTGAGGTTGATTTCATTTTAATTTGCAATTTAAACTACTTACCTAATGATTTTTAGATCGGGTTTTAGCTCTATTCAGTTTAATTAGCTAAGTTCTCGTACTTTTCTTTCATATTTGTTATTTTGTATATTTGTCTAATATTTTCCACGGAAGAGAAATCTGTTTGTCCGTGCTTCGTCCGCTGACTGCGGAAACGAAATCAAAATGTTGCGATAAATGTGGAGCATTAGGCGCTGTCCTAATTGACAACGGTCGTGCGATCATGGTCGTGTGACGGGCGCTTTTGAGGTCTCGACCCTGGTGGTCGGGCGACGTCCGTCGTACGATTGTTTCTAATTGGGACAGCGCCTTACACACACAGGCTGAAATATTTATATAGAAATAATGTTGGAGAATCTGGTTGCGTGCTGCATAAGCTTCAGGGATATACAGGATACATGTCTCAGGAAATACATCGCATTAAGCCAATTGATCGAGGCATTGACGTCGTTGATGCGGACGCGAGACCCAACGCTTACGACGTGAGGATGCTAAAGATCAAGTGAAATTGTGGAGACAAAGTAGGAATGCGGAACCTGGCAGAGGTTCCAGCCGGTCTGTTCCGTTCCGATTGACCCTTTAGGAAATTATGATGTTGCAATAGTTGATTGGGGGTCTGTAAACTATGATGCTGGTATAGTTAAGACTGCTGCAGAGGGATCGGACCCACCAGACAGGATATTAAATCTCGATTTTTAATGACTTGGTTTTATTTTTAAATTAAATGGATTGAACTGAACAATTTTTGTTTTTGTAGGAAAAAATGTAAAGGTCTTGGTCAGTTTTCGCTACATGGTCTTTATTAAGATTTTCTTTCGTGGTATTCGATGGGTACTTAGCGAACTTACTATTATGAACTTTATTTATATTATGGCTCATGAATCAACGTCAAACCGGCAACTGGTGATTGTTATTTATAAGAGTAAGTAAGTAAAGTAAAGTAAAGTAAAAATTTATTTCCATAAAAATTGAGAAATACAGGGTTACTGTGGGCTCTGCACTAAGATCGACTTGTGTCGCAGGCCCCGAGATTTACAAAAACCAAGGGTACACATTTCTTCATTTGCCGCGGTTCAATCTATAATTAATAATTAATAAAAATGGGTAAGTAAGATAAGTAATTAAGTGATAGGTGAGTTATACCTGTATTAAAACGAAAATTAAAACATTTATAAATGTAATAACACTATTTATTATAACTGTAAATATTTTATGTACAAATAAAAAAGATTATAACAATGATATAAATAACTACAGACTACTAATAACAAATTTACAACTAACTAAATAAACTAAGAAATACAAACTTACAGATAAAAAATTTGTCCCAGGTCCACGGTATTAGGAATGCTGCCTAGAAGGCTGGCCGCATTGCCCCGCTGAATGGCGAGGCTAATTCGCTGTCCGAAGTAGAGGCCAGCCTTCTGGTCTTTAGTAACATCGACCAGGCGCTTAGCTAGCTCCCGAAACAGAGAGTGTGCGCCTGGTCCCCACGGCCCAAGGGTTTCCACGCCAAATGGCGCAAATATGTGGTCCTCACCAAGACTCGCGTATTTGCGCCGCTTGGCGTTTTCAGCTGCGGCGGCACCGGCCCCAGCATGACACGCGGTTAGTGGAAGATGGGACTGTGCGAGGGTATCGACACACGTGGCGTCCCAAACCAAAGGTCGTCACAGTTTCCAGGGCGTGAGTGTCATCCCGTCGGGCCTTCTACCGTCATTACGAGCTAGACCGCTTGGCTCCAGCACCGCGGGAGCTCCAGCGGAGGTAAAGGCCCGGCGGATGATGTCATTTAGGTCCGCGTGCCGAGGAAAGCGCCCAGCACTCCTGCTGTACGACAGGCCATGGTGGCCAAGATGATCAACAAGGTGATCACAATGGCACTGGTGCGGAGCACTGCAGGGCGCGCCAAGGCGCAGGGCCGTGGCAATCCTAAACGTAGTGCGGTCGAGAAGTGTGCCAATATTTTTGGAGCGCATTGCCTGAAGCCAAAGCCCCGATTCCCACTCACCAGCAGCCAACAGACGAGCACGCTCTGCAGAGTTGGTTGATGCGCTTAAAAGGTTGTTTCGCACCAACCTGCAGAGAGGCTCGTCCCATAGCCGCTGGGAACAGGAATTTGTCGGGAGCTCGGCCTCTGGACAAGCCACCTGCCAAGCGTTTTTGGCCTCGGTAGAATACGCCGCAGTAAAATTCCCTAGTTTAGATAATAATTTCTGCACTAGGGACTGCGAACTATGCACCGAGGACAGAAAAGCTGGCAGGGACACATCTGAAACTTTCCTAACTCCTAGACCTCCATACCGGATAGGCAACGATGCCTGATTCCAAGATGAATTGTCGAGATTTATGTTAAGAATAGAAATAAGGGTATGTTTCACGGCGTTGTCAAGGTCTTCTAGAAGGGCAGGATGTTTCCAAAGCTGACAACACCGCAAAACATACGTGAATTTTGGTACAAAAAGGCAAAACCGAATTATGGCATAGGCCATGTGGCTATTTATTTGGAGGAGGCGATCCGAAACCGAATCGAAATTTTGAATTTTTTCTTTGACGAAGTCCGAGAGGGACTCATCAAAAATAGGTGACCCTAGAAGATGAAGCGACGTCTTGTCGACGACAGAGATATTTGGTGCAATGGCGTCAAAAGCTGCGGAAACGGCACTAGCCGTCGGACAAGACTCCGAGATATACAGCTCACATTTCGAGAGATTCAGATCCAAACCAATGGCCTTGAACTCTCGCATGAGGAGTTGTAGATCTTGTAAAACCGTGTTCGCATCCCCTCCTAGGGTCCCGTCGTCTAAATACCACACGTTAAATTTTGAATTTAGCTTCTCGAGTATGGGGTGGATCACGAGGCTAAAAATGGCCGGCCCCAGAGGATCGCCTTGCTGCCAGCCAACCGCAGATTGTAAAAGGTGGCCCTTGTAGATAAGATTGCTAGATTATTTGTAGCATTGCCACAGAAACTTATAGGCGGCCGGCAGCTTGGACCGAATTTGAGCCAGCAAAGCGCCTCTATCGACGGAGTTGAATGCATTTTTTACGTCAACCTTCAGTAGGACTTCACCACTATTATTTTCTAGGAAAGTTCTCAGTGCATGCACAGCAGCTTCGCAGCCACCTTTAGACCCAAAGCCGAGCTGGATAGGCTGGAAGTACTCGGCTAGACTGGGGGCGGAGAACCTGCAACACAGCTTAGCCGTCAGGCGACGGTAGGTAGTCCCAACCGCAATGGGACGAATGCCACCGTCCTTTTTTTTTAATGCAATCAAGTTGGCCCCATAAAGGGTACTCACAATGGACTGCTCTACCGAGCCTGACAACATTAAGTTCACCAGCCCCGTAATTGCAACTAGAAGATTATTTCCAGCCTCTCCACCACAGCATAACAGGTCTTTTAGGTACTGCGGAGTCAGGCCATCGATGCCTCCAGCCGAGCCGTTCTGAAAGGCAGCTTGGCGGACGGAATCGGCGGAAACCTGTAAAGATGAATCCGCGGCATCGGGTGCGTCAGGTAAAAGTAGGCCTACCGAAGGTTGAGGATGCTTACTACAAAGTCTCGGGTGTGTCGGGGGCGAAAGAGTCGTTAGAAAATATGATTCGGGCTGCCCCTTTGATATCACAGTCATTAATTTTGTTTTCTACATGTCGATAGATAGAATTACGGCGGAAATTATGTGGACGGCTTAAAAAATTGTCTGAATCAAAGGAGAGGAGGTTTGTACAGTTGTCTTTTATACATGTAGTGAGTGATTTTTTGCAACTTGTATTGTTGGAATCTACAACATGTAGAATTCTGAAGCCGAAAGTAAGTAGATGCTCCCAGCTCTGCTGATCATTTTTGGATGTAACTCTTAAAATGTCCTGTGCGAGGGTTTGGGCAACGGAAACTCTCGCACCACGGGGAATTCTTTTAACAATTGGAACCGAAAGTTTGAGGTTCGACACCCGCTCCCAGAAAGGTTTTGTGGAAGGTCCATCGAGAACTAAGGGGACGAGTGTCGAAGAAGGGACAGAGGAGGTAGTTAAACTTGTGTAATAACACTTAGACTTAAACTTGTGTCTGGGGGATTAATATCTACATATGTTTATGTCTAAAGTGTGTGTGTGTGTGCGTGCGTGCGTGCGTGCGTTTGTGTGTGTGTGCGTGTGTGTGTGTGTGTGTGTGTGTGTGTGTGTGTGTGTGTGTGTGTGTATGTGTATGTGAGTGTGTGCGCGCGCGTGTGTGTTTGTATGTGTGTGTGTGTGTGCGTGTGAATGTGTCATGTGAGTGCGTTAGTTAAACTTACACCGTCAGAATATTTTCTGTTTCGATGTAATTAAGGTTCATTAACCACTTCTCAATGCTCAGTTTGGCTTTGGAGCTGCGGTGTTTTGTGATTTCAGGTACTTTCATACAAATGATATTAAAAATGTAAGGCAACAAAAAATGTGATAGTCTTTTAGTAAAGGTAGAGCGTACCTTGGGAACAGGGACTCTGTACACTCTGCGGTTGGCAAGGCGCTCATAGTCTGGGGATGGGAGAGTGACGCTATGTATTGCGAGTGCTGCTCTTAACAAAAATAGTTGACGGACTCTTAAAACTTTACGTTCTCGGTAGAGATTATCGGTGGGATACCTATATGGTTTGCAGAGCATCATTTTCAATACGGAGCGCTGAGCTCTTTCCAAAAAGAGCAAGGCCGATTTAGCTGCCCCACCCCAAACTCTGATACAGTATAAAATGGCGGATTGGCAAAGGGATTTATAAACTAAAATGAGGGTTTTGTTATCAGCTGAGTGCCGTAGGCTTTTCATTATGTAAATAGTTTTACGAACTCGGTTAGTAAGGTATTCTTTATGGCTTTTGAAAGGCAACCTTTTACGCTAGTTTTCCGGTTTAATTGTGGGCAATTACAGACTTGTGGTATTTCATAATTTAGTTGACAAGAATGAAGTTTTAGGTTCAAAGAAGGCGGAGGTTGAGTAGCACTGGTCTTATGAAAAGCGATGTATTGGGTCTTTGCTGCATTTAGTTATAAGAGATTTTTGAGCAACCATTAATTTATATTAATTATGCCATTTTCGGTTTTTTCTTGTACTTGTTTCCAGGACGAACCACGGAAGATGACAGCTGTGTCGGCAGCGTAGCAGATAATTTCAGCTCCGTCCAGCGGTATATCCACTATATCACTAATATAAACTGAGAACAAGATGGGGCCCAAGATGGGAACTGACCTGGGGAACGCCAAAGTCGATGGGAAAAATGTCGCTATTGTAAGAACCAACTCTTAGACGTTGGGTACGGTTGGAAAGGTAGTTTCGGAACCAGTCATTTGTTACTCCTCTGATACCAAGATTGTGAAGTTTTTCAAGTAGGATGGGAATCGAGACGGTATCAAATAAACGAGCAAGATCTAGAAATACACCAATAGAGCAATGATTTGAGTCCAGTGCACTGGATACTAAATCCCTAAGGAGCAAAACAGCGTCTTCTGTGGATTTGCCACGTCTGAAACCAAACTGTCTTTGAGGAATAAGGTTAAACTTGTCGAGATACTGGGTCAGTCTTTTATTTTAAATTTTTTCTTTAATTATTAGGAGGGATATTGGACGATAGTTAGCAGGAGTGTCTTTATCGCCTGTCTTATGGATAGGTGTAACTATTGCAGTTTTCCAGCTCTCAGGGAATGTACCGGAGGATAGACTAAGGTTGATAATGTAAGTAAGGGGTTTAGTTATAATAGTTCTGAGTAGTTTTATTAAACACGGGGTGCATTTATCTAGTCCTGGAGCACTATCAAGTTTCAGATCACTTATAAGATTATTAACTTCACCTTCGTCGGTCATTCGCAAAAAGAATGATTTAGGAGTAATCCTCGAACCCTTTATTGAAGAGGCCAAGTCGTTTTGAGTGCATGAAAGCTTTTGCAAGGTTTCGTTAGCCAGAGTTTTACCGACAAAAAATGAAAGTGTTAGGGATGGCCTTGTAATCTTGAGTACATGGTTTCATCTAAATATTTCGGTCGCCACTCGTTAGGTTTGCCTCCTAATACTGTTGGCGAAGCGACGTTGATCAAAGGCTTGCCGCTGGGGAGCCTGAGGCTGGTTGAACAGTCTCGAGAGCCGATAGGCATCCCGTGACGGTTATGCAAAGACATCAACACACACACCAGCAGCCCAAACAATTAATCATGTTGGCGCTAATGTCGCCGCGCTTGTGCGCCTGCAGGTTTTGGCAGATCAGATAATTACGACTGGATTCGGACCTTCGTGACCCTGCTACCAGGGGAACCTGATCAGATTGGATTGGAGACGCCTGAAAGTGTAGGTTGTACTAACGTACATATCTCAGAAAAGAGTTATTGGTACGTGGCCGGAGTGGGATTAGAACCCGATACTTCTCGCTTACGAGTCGGGTACTTTAACCACTCTGCCACAAATGCTCCTAGAAAGCTTAATGCGGGCAGAAAACCCAACAGACAACGTTGCTCTCTATTTTCTAGTTTACAAAGGTTCCAAATAGGTTATCTACATTAGTCGTTTAGTGCAAAGCTCATAATGAAATGTATTAGTGCTTCTACTACAACTAACAACTACTATTTACAATAGTTTATGAAGAAATGAGAGAAAGCCGGAAGTTTTTTAAGTCTAGGTTGCGTTTTTGTCAGAATAGGAAAGAGCAGCTAAAAATTTATATTTTGGCTTCCAAATGTGCAGAGAAAGATTTTAGAATTTTTTGGAAAAATACCAAGCAAAACCTGGCCTCCCGGTGAGCGTCGACGGTCTACAAAATCATGAAGAAATTGCTAATATGTTTAAAATCAGTTTAACATGAAATCATGCATAGTTTCCTCCTATACAAGCGGCGTTGAGTCCATCGCGGGTGGGCGTAGTGTCAGTTTTTCGGCGAAATGTATTCAAAAAGCAATTAAGAATATGCAAAGAGGCAAATCGCCAGGTCACGATGGACTCAGCATCGAACATTTTAAACATGCTGGGATGCATCTTCCGCGCTTACTGTCTATGTTATATAATTGATGTCTGTGCCATTCTTACCTGCAGGCTGAGATGATGAGGACAGTTGTGGTACCGGTTATCAAAAACAAGACAGGTGACGCATCCGACAGGGACAATTATCGACCCATTTCACTTGCAACCATAACAGCAAAGGTGTTTGACGGTATGCTTAATAGCCATCTCACTAAACAAGTAGTTGTGCACGACGCGCAATTTGGTTTCAAAGCGGAGCTATCTACGGAGAGTGCGATTATGAGCCTTAAGCATACTGTCAAATACTATACCGCGAGGAGGACGCCGGTATACGCGTGCTTCCTGGACTTGTCCAAAGCCTTTGACACGGTAGTGTATGACGTGCTATGGGACAAGTTGGGCGGCGCGGGTGTGCCGGGAGAAACCATCGCCTTACTTAAATACTGGTACACAAACCAGACTAATCAGGTGAGGTGGGCTGGTACCCTGGCGGATGTTCATAAATTGGAATGTGGTGTGAGGCAAGGCGGTTTGAGTTCGCCAATTCTGTTCAACCTTTACGTCAATCAGCTTATCGGGGGCCTCGGCAGCATGCATGTCGGGTGTCATATTGATGGAATTTATATCATCAATATAAGCTATGCCGATGACATGGTGCTGCTGACGCCGTCGATAAGTGCGATGAGAAGGCTACTCTCTATGTGTGAGTCATACGCGGAGGTACATGGTTGGAAATATAACTCCAATAAGAGTGAGCTACTGGTTTTTCAGGCGGGTACTTATCGCCGGAACCATGTGCCTCCCGTGTCTCTGTATGGGGTGCCTTTAAAGAGGGTTGACAGATTTAAATACTTGGGCCACATTGTCACCTCAAATCTAAATGATGATGAGGATATAGAGAGGGAGCGCAGAGTGTTGTCGGTGAAGAGTAATATGATTGCCCGCAGGTTCGCACGGTGTACTGACGAAGTAAAGATAACACTGTTCAAGTCATACTGTCAGTTGTTCTACTCCAGTGCCCTGTGGGTGTCATATACGCAACGTGCCTACAACACTCTGCGAGTTCAGTACAACAACGCCTTCAGGATGTTGATGCAGCTGCCCAGGTTCTGCAGCGCCTCAGGAATGTTCGCGGAGGCGCGCACGGTCGGCTTCCATGCAATAATGCGCAAGAAAACCGTGTCGTTGCTGCAGCGCTGCAGGAGTAGTCGCAACAGCATCCTGAAGACCATTGCGGAGAGATTGGACTGTCCGACCCAAAACCATTGGATAAAAATAGCCATTGGAGTTAAAAAATAAGCTTAATGAAATTTATACTAATAGTACTAACATAAAAATTACGATTAAACTGTCAACTAACACACTTTTACTAAAACTCTATGGATTTTAAAGTCTGAAATAAATATATTATTATTATTATATTATTTAGCAAATTTTAAATCTTATAACTCAACAAATTATTTTTCAAGATACAAAATAACTCAGCTAAGTTATTTATATGCGAGTTTGCTCACCATTTTATAACAGGCGTTACAGTTTATTTAGAAACTGTTTCCTTAAGCCTACAGTTGTCTCTTTGTGTTTTCTTAGTTATCGGCTTACTTGCTCCTTTGTACCTTCTGGCTTTTGTATTTGTTTCAGTCGCAAGTAAGAATGTGTAAGAATATCTCTATCTCTTATAATTCTCATGTGGTGAATCTGTGGTGCCAGCCTTTGAGCCACCTGTAGACATACCTTTTCAAGAAGCCGTAGTGCACATCTGCACATCTTGCACATGCAGGGAACACGTAGTAGGAAAGTAGGAAGGAACACACACATAAATACTATTTTGTGACCCTAAAGCATGTTGACAACACCTACGGACCACAACTGGACCATGTCCTACATTGTCATCCGCACCGTAGTCACCGCAGGGCAGGCAGCCCCAGCCAGTCATGCTTCTTATGTCTTTCTCCAGCTTGCCACTCAAACATAATGTTTCAAGTTGACAGACACGTGGTCAGATTGATGTTAATGACCTAACTTTTGTTTACATCTTGTTTTTGGCAGCGGCCTAGGCGATGACCCTGACTAGAATAGCTTAGCAACATATAAAACCATATTTGCGAAATAAATAAAAGTAGCCTATCCAATAAGCTATATCTTTTCGAAAGCATTATGTGATATAAATATTAACCAAGAAACCCACAAACATAATTTAAATTCTTAATTAAGTTATAATTAAATTGTTATTTTCGTAATATTTATTGTCGTAACATTATAGATGGCTGGAATAACTTCGTTTACATCCCGCCTCTTAGTAAGTACTAGCTTATTTTTATTTAAAGTAAAATGATTTAATTTCTTTAATAAGATACAGACTTTTTCCGCACATAATTCGATAGAGCTGTATTACTGCGTGGACCACATTGAATGTCTTATTTCATGTTATACGGCAGATGAACAGGCAAGAGGGCCACCTGATGGTAAGTGGCCACCGCCGCCTATGGACATCAGGAACACCAGGGGCGCTACCAATGCCTTGCCCACCTCTAAAGAGACCTAAATACCTCTTGGACGATATCGAAAAAGATTAAATGTCGGGATTTTATTTATGGTAGCTTTCAAATAGCTAATGTTCCATTAGTTCAAATATAAAATACATTAGTAGTATAATAGAATTGGAAGCCTTTAAAGTTCCTTCCGTTCCACTTGAATGAGTTGTGGTTCGTACGCTTTTCAAAAACCTCCTGTCGCGGACGCCTATTTTTTTTTGCAGCGTTATTTCTGAGCCTGTATGGTACCTATAATAGGACCACGCTAAGTCTGAATCGACTGACAGTAGTAAAAATTATAAAATGTGGATATGGCAATAATCTGGAAATAATCTGTCCTTGTCAGTCCTTCTTGTAAACATTCAGATATTTGGGCTTGAAGTTGTACTTTTAGTTTGACTAAATTATTAATCATGCTGATAATTATCACTGTCACTTCCTTTTTTATTGTTTTGCCCATTATTTAATAATATCTTTTATAACTCACGAAAATAAACAATCCTACAGAAATCAAATTGTTTCTTATGAGTTTTATGAATGACGTTCTATTACTTTTAAAAAACCTGTCATAAGTTGCCATACAGAGTTTTTTTTTTTATTTTTTTTTAGTAAGTGATTTGGAATTAGAGTGGTCTTATTATCTTTAATTGAAGCCTTCAAGGATCGAGTATACATCTTTCTCAAAGACCGGAAAGCATTCATCATCATAGCCCATAACAGTGCACTGCTGGACATAGGGCCTCCCCGGCGAGTTCATTGCCATAATCTCTACGCTTGGCAGGCGGGTTGGAGATTGCAGTGTTATAAATATAACAAATGAAAAAGCTGCTGCACACTTCATAGCCTACTGAGACTTTATATCTTCTACCTCGAAAACATTAGCCATTGTACGACCCCCACGAGTGTGAGGGGTTGGTGTTATTCTACTCTGCCGGACACCACACGGCACACACAGCGACTGAAAGCATTGGCAGGCGACGCTCCTAGATAAACTGATGATTTTCATGGGCGGCGGTGATCACTTAGGTCCCTTCAAACGTCCCCGCTTACAAACCGGACAGACGCGTATGCATCGTGCCCGCAGTCACCGCGTAACAACCGTACAGAAAACGTGCAGTCTACATTTTCCGAAACCAAAACTCCATTGAACGACTCGATGTTCAGGGGCAAGTGGAAGGCAAGCGGTCACGAGTCGACTTAATAAAGGCTGCCACACAAAATACTGTAGTCCAATGTACCCGTAACGCTGAAAATCACAATAAGTGGAGGTGCATAGCGAGTCTTGCGTTATCCAGAGAAGACGAATCGTCATGAAACCACGACCACGACTCAATCTGTCAAGAATGAACGAATGAGGAGACCCTATTGGCGCCCGCACGATGCGTTGCGACACGATTACTGTGCGGGCCCAGCGTTCGTTTACTAACTAAAGGCTTCTTCGTAGGCTGGAAAATGGCTGCTGTCCATTTATATATTTACATCTCTGCGATCTCCAACCCGCCTGCCAAGCGTGTAGATAATGTCAATAACCTCCCTTCTCGTGGGAGAGGCCTATGTCCTGCAGGGGGCTGTTATGGGTTGGGATGATGACGGACAAAATAGGCTTTCTGTCATTAGTATAAAAACCAAAATTGCATAAACATTAGTGAATTACGATCTTCTTGCACGTTCGCTTACATCTATTACAATAACCTATCCTATGGAAAAAGTCGGATAGGCCCGGACCAAGTTTACATATACTCAAATATTTTCTAAACTATTACTAATTAACCGATTTCAATTAAACTAGCTATCAAATAAAGAAAACCGCATCCAAGTCAGTCTATCCGTTCGGGAGCTACGATGCCACAGACAGACACACATAGCCGCAAAGTCACAGATACACACGTCTAATTAATAACACTCCTATTTTTTCGTCGGAGGTTAAAAAAGCCATGGTTGCTATGTTGTAAGAGCGTCCGCATTGTACCCCAAATGCGACTCAACTCCTCCTCCGTGGAGGTCTCATAGTGCAACTCATAGCTGTGTGTTGGTCGGAGTATTCTTCTAGATGTCTGTACGTGCCGCTTTGGTTCAACCTTTATAAGGAATGGAAAGCGTTGCCTGCGAGTGTGTTTCCTGATCATAATAATCTGAACGCCTTCAAGGCTAGACATGCTCATCTTCGGTCGCATCGTCACTTACCACCATGTGAGATGGCGTACCCTGGCAGAAGGTGGGATTGACCGCTAAGATGACAAGGACGACTATGATATAAATATAGCTATTGGGTCAAACATTTTCGTAATCATCAAATATCTTCCATTTATGTGGTCATTTCTATCTATTAGGAAATTGTTTACGCAACAACTCGGTTATTCATATTTTCATGGGCCTGTTTTGCATTTTAAAACGATTTTGTTGGTATTCTGTCACTTACGTGACACCCTTTCGTATGTTTATTATATAGTTATATAATTAGCACGTCCAGGCTTAGGACGGGTAGAATTATCTAAACCTTTCTCGTGAACCATTTGTGAAAACCGTATTTAAAATTATTTAGTAATTTGAAAGAACTAGGTAGATGGATAGCATTCATTGGTCTGGCTATTTAGTTATTAATAACGAATTTTGTCTATAATTGATCTTTGATTTTGTAGTGAATTTGTCGGCTAGCTCAAGAAATTTGTGCAATAACTTTAAGTAATGATGATGACGAATTATCTAAACTTCTAAATAATATTAAGATATTTGATTATTTGTCGGTTTAAGTATTTGTAACAGTTAAACTCAAAGAGTACTTGACCGATTCCAAAAGCTCTTTCACATATTATAAAAAGCTACAACATCAAGAAGTGTCGTATTGGCTTTTTATCCCGATATCCCTAAGGGACTACACGGGATCGGGGATTCTGAATAGCACCCGTGCAAAGTCGCGGCGGGTCGCTAGTCAAAAATAAGTCGAATAGTTTTATTGTGATTGATTTATTATTCTATCATACATCTAATGACTATCAGTATTTACAATTGACTATTTGGTAGGGGCTCTCGGCCGAATCACCAGCAGCAGCTCTTCTTCTTGTAGTGGGTGACGTGCTTGATGATGTTCAGGGGGTAAGGCTTCCAGACAGCGACTGGCACCTCAACAGCCTTCTCGATTGGGACGTGGATCTTCTTGATTACCTCGTATGGCCTCTCAACTGGCACTGGAACCTTCCTGATCACTTCGAAGGGCACATGCCTCACGACCTCAACTGGGACGGGCCTCTCGACCTCAACATGCTCGGTCTTGTACACTGGGTAGGGCACGTGTTTGACGACGTCCACGTGGACAGGGTAGGGCTGTGGCACGGGAACGCGGACTTCCTGTCTGACGGGATAAGGTGCTGGGTGTGGCACTGCAACCTGTACGTGCCTTGTGACCTCAACTGGAACTCGGCGGATGACGTCTTGAACGACTTGTTGGAGCTCGTAGCGGGCAGCATGCACTTGAGGACGTCCATAACTCACAGATTGGCCGATTACTCTTGGGGCGCCAACGGAGGTTGTCGTGGCTGCACCGAGGCCGCCTCCTACTCCTGGACCACTGAAGCCTCCTAGTCCCGGACCAGAGAGACCTCCTGCTCCCGGACCAGAGAGACCTCCTGCTCCCGGACCAGAGAGGCCTCTGGCTGGAAGAGTCGCGTCGAGGAGTAAGCTGCCTTCTTGGTAGCCGCCGCCGCCGGAGTATCCTGGACCGCTCAGACCGGGGCCTGATCCATGTGATCCATGGTAGTCACCACCGCTAGGTACGTGTAATGGGGCAGCAGGTAAGGGAGCCGCTGGCAGAGGAGCTGATAGAGCAGGCCCGCTAAGGAGATGCCCATCGCTGTGTGAATGTGAGTGTTCGACGACGGCGGGAGGGCCGTAAGACGCTGACGGAGCTCCATAGGAGGCCGAAGGGGCTCCATAGGAGGCCGAAGGGGCTCCATAGGAGGCCGAAGGGGCTCCTAATGATGACGGCAGGTAGGAGTCATGATGGTCATCGTGGTCGTGGTGTTCTCCATGCAGGAGACCAGCTCTGACCGTGCAGACTACCGCTGTGAGGAAGATCGCCCTAATCTGTAAATAAAGTTTCAGAGTTAGTGAAATCCAAAATCCCAGCAGGATCATCCAGATACGGGGATGTCCCAGTATGAGAACGATCCTTTAATTGTTTAACTTGTCGAATTATCTCATGTCATGTCAACTTACAGTGAACGCCATGGCTATTAGCTATACGCTGCGAGCCAAGCCTACGGAAGCTGTTGTTGCCTCTACAAAAAGCTGGTGGGTTGTGATGTGATAACACAACGGCCCCACATATTTATACAAGTCAAGATGTCGGTGTTTCGATAGCAGGAATAAATTATAACTTGAATCGGATGTCGCCGCGTCCGATGCGTAGCTTGGGCCGAGTGCGTTTCTATGTTAATGTCCACGAAAATAGGTGTTTCCCAACAGTGCTCTAGACTGGTGGTCACCAATTCTTTTTTGGAATCTCTCGGTTTAATTTCCTCTGTTGTCGGTTGTACTTACAAGAATTCTTGTCGGTCGAGAAAATTGCGAGTTTGTTCTAACGAAATTGATAGGCCATTTAGCCTGATTCAGTTAAACTTTATGTTAATAAGGCTTGCTTAAAGATATTTAAATATTAAAGAGGTGTTTAGTAACAGCTCTTTTAATATTAGCCTAAACCGTCTCAGGAAAGATGCCATAACTTTCAAGGCGACCTTTTTGGTGCAATAATTTTGTTTTGCTCTGCTTTGGTCACATATTTGTTGCAATCGTTCAGCTACATTTTATCTTCAACTTTAAGTAGTATCCATTCCTTATCACCAATTACAACACACAGTTACAGTTTAGAAGCGTTGGTGGCCTAATGGTAAAAGGGTACGACTCGTATCCCAAAGTACTGGGTTCGAACCCTAGCGCCGCCATGCGTCCGCGTATTAATGGCTCTTTTCTGAGTTTTGTACCTACATTAGTTAAATACTATTGGTGGGCGAAAACTTGGGAGGAAACCTGCACATTCAGGTGACTGAATCTACTAATTGTAACTAACCTAATCGTGATCCAATCAATGTTGCCCTGTTAACGGAGTCACAGAGGTGAGATGACAGTCCACTGTAACTACCCGATCTGCTAAATCCTGGATTACGGTCTAGGCGGACCCCAGGACCTCGCACTTGAGACCATATTATTATCTTTCTTCGGCGACACTACAGAACCTTAAGCCCAGCC
The DNA here is from genome assembly GCA_907269095.1 of Blastobasis adustella. Lineage (NCBI taxonomy): Eukaryota > Metazoa > Arthropoda > Insecta > Lepidoptera > Blastobasidae > Blastobasis > Blastobasis adustella. The sequence goes on along the minus strand of OU026121.1, from coordinate 19,408,274 downwards.
GATATGATTGGAGCGTTCAAACATGAACATCCGCTGCCCTCCTGGTGTTGCAGGGCAGCACCGTACTTAACTGACGTAGTACAGTGACTTAACTGACTCGCTCGCTCGTTTACGAGTGTTTCAGTTAAGTCTAGGGGTATAATACTCATTAGGACCATTCCAAGGAGCCCAAACACGATGAGGTTATCTTCCTGGAATCAGTAGCTCCACCTTCCGAACCCATCACTAGAACAGCTTCATGGTACCATATTAATGGATTGTCATCCAAGATACATAGGTATGCCAAATCTCAGATTAATTGAACGCCGGGAAGTGGGTCAAATTACGCTTGGAAGATTTGACCCAAAATTCAAACTAAGTCCTAAAATCTTGTAAATATCATCAACAAACATACCCCATTCATACTACTTTTAATTTTTACTTCATTTAGTTTTTAGATCAATATAAACTAGACGACTTCAAGGTTGGAGTGAATAGGCTGTTCCTAGATAGGCATGCTCCATTACCGGCCGCATCGTCACTTACCACAAGGTGAGATGGCCAACTATAAAAAACAAATACTGTTTGGATCAAAATAAGTGTAACGTGTGACATTAAGTCTTACGTAATAAATAATTTTCCAGAACGTGTTGGTTCATTCATCCGCCCACTGTCACATGGTCAGAATTATAGTCCGACTTTGAGCCCATAAAATAACTGGTTCCCGTGACACACAAATCCAAGTACATTTCACAGAGTTCATCTCCTCTTATGTCATAGTGATCCACTTTCCACACTAGCTACGAGAGAATATATCACAGTCTCGTCAAATCTACACATAATGAAGAAGTAAAAATATTTACAAATAAAGAACTCGGGCCGTTGAAGATAAGAATAGGCAAGATTTTTTAATTTTTTTTACATCTGTTTGTCTGTTTGTACACGTTATCGCTGGAACTACAGGACGGATTTGAAAGAAACTTTTTTGACTACTGGGCAACATATAGGGTACAATGATTTTGGAAACTGGAACCTTTAAGAAATATGGACATGACGCCGAATTAAAGGACATGGCGCCGAATGAATTTTGATAGGATTTACATAGTTTAGTAGATTGGGGTTCAACTTAAAATCTGGGCCATGTTTCATTTAATTCAGTTAGGTAGAACCAGAGACACAGCTTTACCTCTCTGTAGTACCAGCTTTCATACAATATGAGGTCATTTAAAATAGTTGATCGGGAAAAGCTACATTTGTCCCGAAACTACAACCCACATGCGAACAAATACTTACCCATTTTTAATATTACCTAATCATAATCTAACCGTAAGATCGATCCAACGACCTATTTAAGGTCCATAAAACATTTTGATTAATTCACGCATTCGATTCTTAGGTAATTGTTACGCAAGGTCGATGGGTGAGCCTTTATTTTTTCTTCTACGAATTTGTTAGTATAATACGACCAGTTTGTTTTGCCATTCAATTTCACCAGTTATGGGTATATGTTGATGAGCTATGAATACGTTATTCTTAAACTTTGTAACCAATTTTAGGTGACATTTCAATTCTTCCGGTTGCGGTTTTTATGTAACCTTGTAAAGGCGTTCGTTACAGTTTTCGTTTGTCTATTTTTGTTTCGATGCATGCAAATCGTGGGTTTACTTTGTAATGTACAGTAATAAAGTATTTCTGGTCTCCGCGTCTCCGACTCGTAAGCGAGAGGTACCGGGTTCGAAACCCACTGCGGCCGAGTACTAATGACTCTTTACTGAGTTATGTACATTAGTTGAATACCAATCGATGCGACCTGGAAAAGATCGCAGGTACCAGCGGGATGCGGAAAGCAGGACCGGCCTTTGTGGAGATCTCTGGGGGAGGCCTATGCCCAGCAGGGGGCGTCTTCCGGCTGATGATGAACCGATGCTCTTACATTGAGGGAAAACATCGTGATGAAACCTGCACTTTCAGGGGCTGAATGTGTAACCATGATCCAATTTGGGCAGGTGCCCGTGGCTGCAGGGTCACGGAGGTTAAATGGCCATCGCTCCAGTGTTACCTGCTCTGCCAAATCCTGGATCATGGTCAAGGAGGACCCCGGGCCGTCGTGCGCGAGGGTACAACCGGGACATTAACGCCAAGATGCTTTTCTCCCCATGACGGTAGCCTAACTACATTGCTCCCTTCATTGTTCATCAGGGTATACACGAGCAGGCCTCTGATACGGACTTCCTCGATTTGATCACAATAAATTAGTAGTATTTTGAATCGTCTTGGCAGTAAACCCTTTAAAACTCTCACAAGAAAAACTTATATTTTTCATCTACAAAATAAGTCAACGTCACCTCAAAGCCCGTATCTGACTCTTCAATCTTTCCAAAGTTCGTGCTTCCCACGAGCATCATCTCCCAACCTACTTCAAAGATGATTCACAATATTGCATAACTTTATAGGTTTCTCTAAATAATGTCAACCGGAAACAAATGTTACTTCATTTCAAATATTTAAGATATCATTTCTTGGAATTTATTAGTTGTGGCCGACTTTCTTGGCAGATGTAAATAAAATAATACTAGATTGTCTTTGGGTATGACAATGTTTTCTATTAACAAGTTATTTATATGCAGTCTCTGATTTAGTGCCTAGCTAACCAAGATTGAGCGTTGACTCCATTAATGAGTTAAAAAAAAAATTCTTGCAAATTTTCTACTGCGGGTTTATATTTTATCCCTTTATATTTTGCTATGCTATCCTATCTAACTTTGGTACTTAGGTACGTATGAAACTAATTTCATATTGTAACTGAAGTGAGACAACGATCGACAACCGTGATTGGGTATGTTGATACTTATTGCCTCTAGATGGTACCTCTAGGCCTGTGCTAGTCTACTGCTGGACATAGGTCTCCTCTAATGACCGTCAATGCACCCTGTCAGGGCTTGTCGCATCCAGCATCCACTTGCAGCCTTTCACAAATCCTTACTGCATCTGGTTTTATATGTATCAATGATTTATTTTCAGTAATTTAGATTAGATTAGATGTACCCGGGCATTTTTTGTAACTCGGAGATCTTGCATCCCTTTTACGTGAGAATGTGTCAGTGATACATATATATCATCGTGAATCCACGGTGATATTGAACCTATGGGTCAACCTCTGTTTAAGATATGACATTTGCCATTCTGTAACGCATTTAGAGCAACATCTATTTGGAAAGCTGGCGTGACCAACTTTGTCAGATGAAAAGTTGGTGTTAGACAAATTCCGAGCATCATCTTTAGAACGACACAATACTCAGCAATTGCTCAGCCAAATATGAGTATGTTATTACATAAAACAAAATATTGTTATGCAAATTGACTAGCCTAGCCTAAAATCGATCCTTTGTGCAGAAATAGGCCTGCTCCTTAAACGTTAATGAATGTAACGGTAACGCCGATCTAACGCAGGAGGATTTCACACCTCACCAACATTAGTGGAGGGTATTGCCATAAACAACAAGCTCGCAAGCAACATCGCATTGTTGAAAAGACTTAACAGTAAATGCTACCAATATTCTAGTTTACGAGGTCCACCTTTATGACATCAGTCAACCACCCTGCCATATCCATCGCTGCAACTCCTGTGTAGGCAGGATCTACAGTCGCCTTCTCGCTGTCTACACGAACACCATGATTTTTTTTCGTTCACTGGTAGGACAGAACGCTTTTTTGTTCATCACATATACGCGATACTTATCCGATAGTTATCCTTCTTGTGGGTGTGTCCAATGTGTGAGTTTGCGCGTTCGACTTAGTACATAGACCAAACCTATCAATAATCTAAGGACCAGCAGGTAGACCTCATTCGATGAATGATAAAAAATAGGCAGTTTATTTGCGATTCGAAAATGCAACATCCATTTTATTTTTCTCCAACGTAAAAAAAGTTGTTTGACCTTAAATTATGTACCTATTCATATTTTGTGTATTTCAGATTGTTTGGTGCATAAATGAATTTGGTAGAGATATAGAGGATATATGTCAGACAAATAACTTTTGGCACGTGAGTTCATTGACATAATTTTACGAGAATTCTTCTGCTATAATAAAATGTAAAATCGTTGCTTTTACCTATATTTTACTTTGATTATAACTTTAACTCTTGTATAGTTTTTAGAGGTGAATATCTGATACGCCAACTTTACTAGCTTAGATAAGCTGTAAAAATAACTCTAGTAAAGTTGGCGTATCAGATATTCACCTTTGAGATCATAGCAATATACCACTATTTATTCTTATTTTCTTTATTCTTTATACCCTTTATACCTTTTGTACTAAAACATGACATGGTGATACATTATACATTATTTATCGGTTTTCAAGTACAGGCCTGTTTAGGAATATCTACATAATTGCCATGAAATCAGTCGCTAAGGACCTTCTTAGTCTAGTCACGGGGTGAAATAAAATAAGTAAATTCTTTGGATAATAATCGTTTTTATTCACAAAGTATTAAACTTTTTACATTACCACTATTTACAAAAAGAAAACAAACAAAACAAAAAAATGAAAACTAGAAATCAGTGTTTCGTATTCACCTAAATTAATGACTTAGTTATCACCCTAATGCAGCCTCTCGATGAGCTCGTGAGGGGGAGTCCCCTATTCACTACGGATCGGACTAGGAGGGGTGGAGTTACCAGCCGTGGCCGTGTCCGTGTCCGTGGCCGTGGCCGTGGTGGCCGTGGTGGTGGCTGTGTTCGATCACTTTGTGGTGGATAGTCTTGATCACCGGAACGGGGTAGGTCTTGACGATGTGCACGGGCACTTTGACGTGATGCACGACCGGCACCTCAATGATCTTCTCGACAGGAACTGGGTGTTCCACCGGAACGTGCACAACCCTCTCGACTGGGACCTTCACGATCTTCTCGACTGGGTAAGGCACCGGCTTGTCGACCTTCACGTGCTGGATCTTCACCACTGGGACTGGCACGTTGCGTACAACTGGGACCTGTACGGGGTAGGGCTGGGGTACTGGGACCTGCACGGTATGCGGTACTGGCACGGGGACGGGCTGGGGCACACGGTGGGTCACTTCCCTGAACACCTGGTAAGGCTCGTCGCGAACGCGGTACCTCACTGGCGCTTGGTGAGTGTTAGCGAGTCCGTGGATGTTGTCGATGACGGGGTGCTTGGGGCCGGGCAGGGGTGCGTCACCAACATGACCGCCTAGTCCTCCAGAAAGGCCAGGGCCAGCAAGGCCAGATCCTCCAAGCCCAGCGCCTAGGCTAGATCCAGAGAAGGAGCCACCGAGAGAGTGTCCGGAGTAAGATCCACCGAGGGCAGGCCCCGGTAGAGGAGCAGCGAGACCGTGGCCCAGACTGCCACCATAGGAGCTATGGCCGAGCGAACTGGCCCCGTATGAGCTGCCTCCGATCAAGGCATCGGTATGACTGTGGCTGTGGCTAGAGTACGAAGCCGAGGGCAGGGACCCAGCCGGGAAGCTGCTGGGAGCAAAGCTGGATACATGGGAGCTGACTGCGGGCAACGAGGGCGCGGAGAGGTGGTCGTGATGTCCATGCAGGTAGCCCGCACTACTACTACCCACCAACACTGCTATCAACGCCAATTTCTGAAACGGATAAAGCCTTGTAAGTTTCATGCTAATCTATGGGATTTGTGTGGGTTTTATTTGCTTCGTTTTATAGGTGTTACTTACAAAAACAGCCATTTTGATTAGCTAATCGCTGGCTGAGCAGTCGTCTACTCCGGGACAAGCAACGCTTGTTTGTGTTGTTTCGTCAATGCTCTTCATATTTATATTGATGGTGTGTTGCGCCCGCGACGAGATCGAGAGCGAAGAACAGGTTTTGGGTCCATCTCTCCTTTTCTAACGGAAATATATGCGGCCGAATTAATTCTCAATGAGTTACTTAATAGCTGGTGGACGAGGGAATATAGGCGCATCGTAATATTGTACCGATTTCCAAACAAGATTAAGTTAGGTATGTAGATTTGGAGAAGAATGTTTGCGACATCCTTACGGCAGGCATTTGGCTGCTTTAGCCGAATGTGCGTTTTGACAAGTTCAATGTTTATAGATTGTTGCTGTTGTTAGCTTGTGCATCGTCATACATAATAATTGCGTAAATTGTATGGGCGGGTACTGACCTCTTACAACCAGTATTTTGGTCGTGACCGCTATTGATTTGTGCACGGTTATTGACCGGAGAACTGCATTATAAATGCAACTCTGAGTTACAGTTGATGAACTGACCTTTGATCTCGACTGCTGTTGGTCGTTGACTTTTGAGTGTAGGTGTTGCATATTTCTACATTATTTTTGAAGATCATTGAAGTAGTAACTTAACGTAGGAAAGTAATTTGGGAATTCTTTGTTTATTTTTTCATCGCCATAAAGGCACTTTAAATTGAAATTTTATTTTCCAACCTTAGTTTAATGGTAGTACCATACTCTGATCGGTGACATGGTTCATTTTGGAGATCATCAAGGCTGATGTGATATTTCTAAGTTGGTTGTTTCGACACGCAGCGGATTGTGTAAAGATACGCATTTCCAAACCAAACTAAAGAATTAGAGTAACTCATTAGGAATTGACAACACAAACTCAACTCTTAATCACAATGTTGAGAATACCTTTTGATTGTCTCTATTCGCCAATCAGATATATCTTAAGTAGGAGAGTCAGATTTTGAAATGTCATTATAGGTTTATTAGTCTTTTATATGATATCTACATTCTACTACTATTTTAAGCACTAGATTGTTGTATCTAGGTAGACCTCGTAGCCAATAGGCCACCGACGATCCCCGGTTGTTGACCGTTATGTATCGATATTATTCGAAATAAAAATAAAGTTCTGCATAATCATAAATCATAATTATAGCCCTAAAGTACACATCTCAAAGTCACTTAGGTTCGAACCCGGTTCTTCGAGGTGCGCATCGAACCCCTAAACCATTAAGCCACCACCGCTCTACGTAAAATGACATAATGTATTATACCACTAGTCAAGGTGGAAAACTGTTATGCCCGTCCGACTGGTAGCATTATTATCCTAGATCTTCATTGTAGTTGTATAACAGAGTATATTCACTGGACCCATTTTATTTACCAGTACAAAGTAGGCTCAACAAATTGAAACAGCGCCCTGGCATTACCTTCATCGGAGTCGTAAACAGAACGTAAGGAGTTGTATGTATGTATGTATGTAAACTCTTTATTGCATAACAATTAAATACATAATGCGAAAAATGAAATTTTACAAAGCAAAGGCGGGCTTATCCCACCCGCTTAGGAGTTCATTCATTCATTTTTTTTATGAAATGGCAACGGGTCGTTCAACAGCTTGACAACCATTATTGCCAGTGTCAAAGTGCAAGGAAAACACACTGAAAAAGTTTGACCGGTTTAAGAGAGAAAAAAAAAAAACCATTGCATTACCCATCTGTGGCATTGCCTGAAGCCAAGACTATACATAATTTGGATAACATACAAAATATACTGTGGTGTAGAGACATCACAGGACGTCACAAAATATAAATGTTAACATTTATGTTTTGCGACTTTATTAGAGTTTAATAAAAGCAGTTATTATTGTAGTAATTACGGAGTGACATTGCCAATTGCGCTTGACAAAAAGCCTAAAATAAAGATAAAAAAAATGTTTAAATAGTTGACACAACGTTTAGTTTAGGATGGTTTAGATCATCCGGAGAGAAGGCGGTATTCTAAATATATTTCTTGTAAATATTAATAACTAGCGAAATATACACGTAAGACTTGCTCATGAATTACTCTGTCTATTGGTGAAAACAGCATGAAAGTCCGTTCTTAGTTTATGAGATTATCGCGAACAGATGGACAGATAGACAGACGCAGCGTGGGACTTTGTTTTTTAGTGATAGTGAACTAGTGAGTTATTAAATTGATCTTCCTTAACCGTATTTTAACCACCAACGCAAATAGTCTATTATAATATGTTATACGTTTAACGTGTGTATCTGTGTATCTGCTACTACGATGGATAGACTTCGATGCGGTTCTCTATATTTACAAACTAGTTAGATCGAGATGGTTCTTAGGTTTGGTAATTAAAATCGGTTTCGTAGTTTTGTAATTATTTAGTACCTATACATATTTGTCTAAGTTTTTTTAAATTAATATGTAAAGTATAAAAAGTTGTTTTCATGATTCATGTGCACTGTATGTACTTAAAATACTAATAGTCGGCCAGTTGCAATGGCGGATACAGACAAACATGTCATATAAACAGATATACCTATATAACATCCTTTTTTTATCCGGGGAGTCTTAATTCATATTGAGCTCCCTGAAGATCCCTAGAAGATACCTTAGAGTACAACAAGAAGTTCTTTAAGTAAGGTGTGAGAAGGTTTTTGCATCGGCAACACCGGAGTGATACCCCTTGTATTGCAAACGTTTATTGGCTGTAACTGCTTATCATTGGGCAGGCCGCAAGCTTGTTTGCCATCTCAAAGACATACATAACGTCACACATTTTCCCCTAAAACACAGAGACCATATACCGGTTCCACCTGCTACTGTTCTGACAGATCTGATTCGCTTCTTCCACATTCATTTCATTAACGTCGGTTTAGGGTACTCTTGACCTGATATTTATTTAAAATATCATCGATTTGCCATCATCATCAAATACCTCGGATCCGTGCAGCACGAGTCGGGTGATATCGCCGATGACAAGGCCTGAATCTCCGCTACATGGGCCAAATGGCGGGAGCTTACGGCGGTGACCTGTGACCCTAAAATCCCAATCAAGCTCAAGGGGCTAATATATAAGAGCATAATTAGGCCTGTGATGCTTTACGGCAGCGAAACCTGGCCGGCACTGGCAAAGCACGTTCGCGAACTCCACGCCAACGAAATGAAAATGCTGCGGTGGATGTGTGCCATTACGCGACTTGATCGAGTGCGAAACGAGTACATCCGTGGCAGCCTTGGCGTAAGAGATATCGCGGATAAGATCGAAGAGGCACGGCTGCGCTGGTATGGTCACGTGTTGGGCAAGCCCCAGGGAAACGTGCTGTATCAGGAAAGAGGTCCCGCGGGAGACCTAAGAATCGATGAATTGACATCGCCGAGTCGAACGCGAGAGCCAACGGCTTACGACGTCAGATGCCGAAGATCGGGCAAAGTGGAGAAAGCAAAGCAGGAAAGCGGACCCTGGCAGTAGCCGGGATTGACCGCTCGTATGATGATGATGATGATGATTATCATCATCATTTGCCTGCCCTTATCCCACTCCTTTGGGGTCGGCACAGTATGTTTTCTGTCTCCATTCATCCCTATTCGCCGTCATCTCCACGCTAACCTCTCGCTCACTGATATCACTCATCACACAATCCATCCATCTTTTCTTAGGTTTTAGGATACTCTTTACCTTTTTTTATGTTAAATTTTATACGGCAGACAAACAGGCATGCGGGCCACCTGATGGAAAGTTGTCATCGCCGCCTATGGACATCAGTAACACCAAAGGCGCGACCAATGCGTTGCCCGCCTTTAAAGGGACCTCTAATATACCTCTTAAACGATCCGATGTCATAGTCCAAAGGAAACACTGTGGCTGGGAGATCATTCCACATCCAAATCGTACGAGCGAGAAACATTATTTCGAAACTACCGTGGACACAACTAGAGGATCTACTTAATGGGGAAGAGTACCCAGCCCGCAGCGGGTGGTGTGATGGCGGAATTGTGCTGTGGGTACCAGATCAAATAGTTCCTCAGAACAATCCTCATTGTACAGCCAAAAGAACACAGACAGAGAGCCAAAGTGGCCTGATCTTTATTTAAAATATCAACAATTCACCATCTAAATCGTATAAAAAAAAGCTTACCCCTCTTTACTGTGTCCACTGCCATTACACATGTTCAATACTTACACAAAACAGCAATGGTACCATAGCATAATCTCGTCTGAGCTGACCGCGCGGTGGCGTGCCGCCGGCGGCGCAGGCGCAGGCGCAGAAAGCGAGACGCCTGCTCTGCGCCATTCGGTCTGCAGTGTATGCTATACTATGTAATCTATGTATGCGTTTCATCCTAAAGTGCGTATTTACTGCAAGTGCTGGTGAATGAGCGGTCTTGATTATTGTCATTCATAACCACCGCCTTGTCTAATTCCGCCGCTAAGCAACACCGCTTGCATTGCATTGTTGTATTTTTTTTAATTAGACTGGCCAGGCAATTGACCGCCAGCTCACTTAGTGGTAAGTGGCGATGCGACAGGCATAAGGCATTTCGTCTTTGTATTCACAGTGACAACGCACTTCGGTTCTGCATTTTTGTTGACTGCAACTTAAATGCATGAATCGTAAACGTAATGGGCGACAGTTACCGCTTACCATCTGTGGGCAGCCTGCTCATTTTTACTGCATAGAATAAAAAGAAAAACACAAAATGACAAGTCTGTGTAGAACCTATGTAAAAGCCGACTAATATCTAGAGGCATACTATCTCTTACCTACGTAACCCAGGAAAATGCATTCTCTGTTGTGTGATTTCAACACTGAGATCTTCAACCCTCCAGCTATGCTCTTGTGCACGAGAGACCGGAGGATGGCAGATCAGGCAATTACAGTGGAGCGATTGCCTTCTGACCTCCGCGACCCTGTTATGCTTATCACGGGAACTGACATTGGATCATAGTTACACTTTCAGACGTCTGAATGTGCAGGCTTTCCCTGACCGTAAGAGTATTGGTTGGTGTTCAACTAATGTACACAACTCAGAAAAAAGTCCTTGGTATATGGCGGCACTGGGGTTCGAACCCGGTACTTAGGGGTACGAGACGGACCACAAAACCATTATGCTACCGACGCTCCTGGTCAAGGACCAATAACCACTTGCAAATTCCAATGACAGGGGATGGAATGTGCTCTGTGTCATGGGACAGCGTGTAGTAAACGATCCACTGAGACCGCTGCCCCAGCCCTACCTACAAACCGGTTACCAAAGACCAATGACCATTCAAGGCTGACTGAGCACATCTCATCTCATTCATCAGTTTCAGTTCACGAAATTCCCTCGCGTGTCCAACAATTATGTTAATAGCATCTAATGTATTCCACTAATTGCGTAACGTCGCAATATGTCTGGAGTTTATTGGTCCCTGGTTAATGACAATTTAGCATTTCTCGAGTGAAACCCAGATGAAAATATCAGAGAGATCGTAATGTTCACGTGACGTGTGACATGATTTTTTCGTGGTCTCCACACGAATGTATTTAATTCTTTCTAATTGGATATAAAGTATTTGATTGTATGCAATGCAATGTTCGATGTTTTTTTTCGAATAGGTTGGTAGATACATGTTTTCGCTTGTATTTCTGTTGCTCTTTATACAAAATTAAAGAACTTCTTTATAAAGTACGAATATAACTAAGTTATCTGCTATAAGATCAGTTTCAGTATAATAATAAATATTATACAATTAAGGTGTTCAACTTTAACGTTTTCTTTATTTTTATAACAGTCATTAAAATAAGGTACAAAACTTAACATTTAGCAACAACGTCGGCCTATCACATAAACAATATTTATCATATAAACTATGCATATTTCGTAAACTACGATTCATTAGCCTATGACATATTTACATAAAGAAAAAACTTACGAAGTCCGCGATCGCTACGCCTAACGAAATTTTAATTAGTTGATTCAGTTACATATATTAAAAAAATATATATTTATCGGTATGCATTTTCGCACTTACTTTTAGACTTAGGTATATAAGAAAAATTTTTAGAAGATCCAATGTATGTAATGTCATTGTACTTAAGCTTTTTTATAATTAGAGAAGCTATTGTTTTAAAAACAACTATTTTTTTTTAACAAATAATACGAAACATTACTTACATTTTACGAGTTATTGGCAATTTAACTGTACACTAATGGTACACTTCATAAATCCTTATGACTAAAGCATATTTTCTCTTAAACTATCGTACAGTCTTACATATCATTATAAAATTAAATTATAAATGCCAAACAATAACTTAAAACAATTAGAATTTAGTCTTCGATTATAAAGAAAGTAAGTAATAAAAAATTATACATTTCCCAAACAATATTCGTTACTTCTTTATCCTCGGAAAATTAAAAGTTAATTCACTACACAAAATAAGTATAAACAAAAAAAATGTTTATTAAGTAAACTAATCTAATTTATACAACAGACGGAACCAATAACTAAAAATAAGGATAATATCAGTCATAAAATACAGAAGTTAAGAACTCGATTTGTTGACTACAATATCTGATTTCGCCTCAGCTATTGGCGCTGGAGGTCTAAGCAGTATTTCAGGTTCATCATCATCGTGTTCAGCTTCAAACAAAGGTTCTCTTTTAAAAACACGAACCCTTGGCCTTTTCACTCTTCGTTTATGACTATGGGAAGCCCTAGGTGGCATCCTACCTCTCGAAGATTGTGGAGGCGGAGGCTTTAGCAAAGGATAGGGCTCAGACACACCCTTTGGATATTTTCTATGGAAGGGCAATCGCTCTGATAAAAGAGAGTTGGGATGTCGATACCTATTTCTAACGTCTCCCTGACCAGGTCTGAATGGAGGTTTTGGCTTGTCTTCAAAATTATTAGCTTCACCAGCTTCATCTTGCGCAGTTAATTCTGTCCCTGAACTGGCTTCCCTACCATCTACAGGATCGTCTTGTTCAATGACAGCTCCAATAGGGTGCGTGTTCGATGCATCGGCTATAGGAACCAGACTCGGCTCCTCTTCCTCTTGACTACGGGAATACTTAACGCCTTGATACGGGTAACGACCACTACCGTAGATATCTAAGTAGGGAGAGCTGTAAGCGCCAAGACCGTCGTGAAGTCCAAAGTTTCCATTTCCAGAAAATAATTGTTGTAATTGCGATATATCTAATTTCACAGGAGCAGGTTTAACGAACTGATCTCGTAAACCAAGTATTTGACTTTCATCGACAGCAGGTTTACCTTTTAGCATATCTGCAACTAGTTTAAGATCAACGTTGAAAGGATTCGCCACTTTGAAGCCGTTAACTGTTGATAACAAATTGCCAGTGTGTGGATCAATTTCAGGTCTGTTTAGGTTCAATGACTGTTGTTTATTCAATACCAACTTGTTTAGAATTTCAGCTGCTACATCCACTTGATGAGATCCAACATTCTGGTTCAATCGAAGAGGCAGCGGCGTCGGAAGAGCTTCATAATTGTTATTGAATCGGTATGTTTCTACTGGTTGATTTTGGGTTAATCTGTATGGAATATCGTTCAATTTTAGAATACTCGAAATATCTGTAGGAGCCTGAGCTTGAGGTCGTGGTATGCCTTGTTGTTGGATGTTAGCTGAAGATTGGATACTGTCTTGAAAACTATTGCTGGACTGCGTCATAAAGTTACCGTTACCATAGTTTGGCTGGGAGGTACCTTCAGGATAACGTTTATCTGAGAACGGGCTACCTTGACTAAATAGCTGTTCTGGATTTGGTAGTTTATTGTAATATTCCTGTTCGTCTGGCTTGGATTTAATGTTAAAACCATAAACAGCATTTTTATCTTGATAATACGCATCAGTTAAAGCTTTGTAATTTTGTTTAGCATTTTGTTCAGACTGTTCTTTATAGGTTTGCAGATTAAATCTGTTATTACTATCTAGTAAAGATTGTACTTTATGCGGGTTTTCTGAATTTACCACATTTGAAACATCTATAGGAACTATATTTTTAAGTGCTTTGTCGTGATCAAATGGTTGTTTTGGTTTGTCATCAACTGAATTTTCTTTTGTGTTAATATAATAGTATGGAGAAGCTGTTATTAAATCCTGTTGCGTATTGAAAATAAACGGATTGGCGCTAGAGGTATCAGAATATCTATTTCGTTGTTTTTCGTTATTGTATAGATTGCTGCTATGTAAAGGATTAGTCTGTTGGTTATTATTGAAATGCGATGCGTAGGCATTTTCATAAAACTGTTGCCTTTTCATATTGTCATGCGCCTTAGCAGCTGCTTTAGCAAATTCTTGTGATTCAGCACTATCAGGGCTTGACTTAGATACTGGATTATAAAGTTGAGTTTGTTTGCCCGTGTCCATGTGAAAACTCATCTGACTTACAGCTACGCCGTCCGATTGAGATGTATACGGGGGATATTTTGGATAATTTTGCGTTGGATAATTAGATGCTTGAGTAACTAACCCTTTCTTGTTCTCATTCACTCTCCATCCATATTCTCCATGAGTGTAGTAATCTGGCTGCACTGGCTCTTGTTCTAGGTCTCTAGCTCGGCTTCTTATGTTCGACAGCACTTGATAATCTGGTTGCACGTAGTTCAAATACAAATTATTTGCTGAAGGCATGTTGCCAATACGATGAGTGTCGTCATTTCCTCTGTCAGGGTTTTGCTCGGATCTAGCTTCTTGGGGATTCCTGGGATAAGGATATTTTTGATACTGCACTTCTTGCAGAGATTTTGATACTGAACTACCGCCATTTATAGCATTTTGCCAAGCTTCTCTGGCATCTGTGTAGGGGCTTGAGGAAGGCGCGGGAGTTGATGAAGGCGAAGAGTAATCATTTTGATACTGTTGCAAGTTTATAGGGTATCTTACGCCATAAGCAGAGTTATCATAATGATCAATTTGCATTTTCTTATTGGCTTCGTTGTTATCGTAGTTGTTACCAGTAGTCGACGTGGCCTTGTTATAATCTGGTGTACCTGTCTGAATAGCTGAGGCTGCACTTGAGACGTATTGTTGCAAATTTGGTGGACTAGAAAGGTAAATTGGAGAAGAACTGGAAACGAACGTATTCGATGGTGTGCCTACGTATTGGTTGCTTGGTCCATTAGTGGACAAGTAAGGTGGTACGGGAGATTGTGTGCTTTGCACCGTCTCTAGACCATAGGGGTTTGAGTTCCCATACTGAAACGATCTATAGGATTGGGGGTTTGATATTTTCGGTTCTATTTGCGGAATTTGATTTAATTGGAGATTGCCAGAATCGTACCCAGATGCTGCAATAGTTGAGTACTGATACTGTTGCGGCTGTGGTGTGGCTGTGTACCCGAGATTTGGCGCCGGCGTTGATATTTGCTGTTGCTGTTGTTGTTGCTGCTGCTGTTGCTGCTGCTGCTGCTGCTGCTGTTGTTGCTGCTGCTGTTGTTGCTGCTGCTGTTGTTGCTGCTGCTGTTGTTGTTGCTGTTGCAACTGTTGTTGTTGTTGGTAATACTGATTTTCCCGCATCTGCTGGAGAAAGTCTTCCGGCGGTAAGGAGTACTGCATTGACGCATACTGGTTACTAGCCCCTGAGTTGTTATCTTGAGGACCTGCATCCTGTTGATTCTCATCTTCTAACTGCTTCTGGAAAGGGTTCTTGATCCGGTAGACTTTTCGGCTACGTCCTCGGTCGGCTCTATTGTACTCGTCTGCCTTCTGAGCGTCGTCTGTCACGTACTGGACACTCACCGGACTGGCCTGGTTAGGATCTCGTTGGAGCAAGTTGGCGCTGTAGCTAGTGATGGCCTCGACTTGGCCCTCACTGGCCATCTGCTGGAGCCGCAGCAGGTCCCGCTCGCTGAACCCATCTTGACAGCTGACGTACTCGACAACCAAGGTGATGACTAGTATCCGTATCTGGAACAAAGAAAGAACTAATTAAGCGTCAGTAAATCTTGTGAAATCAAGGCCATTTTGAAGAATGGTCGTGTCAAGTACCGTAAACCGTAGAGCAAGTATTCAAAAGTTTTTTTTTATTATAGGAAATAAGTAGCCTCAACCTACTCCGATGGGAAAGATACATGAACCTGTAAACAAATCGTGCAAAGATTTTTATCAATTACTGGCTTTTGCCCGCGACTTCGGTTGTAATGTTTTATGTTCCAGACCCGTTGTCCACCACAATGACTTTCGGGATAAATTATAGCCTATATGCTATTTTGGGCTATAAACTATATTACTGCCATTCAGTAGTTTTAGCGTGAAGGAGTAACAAACATCCAAACATCCTTAAAACTTCCGCATATATAATATTAGTTGGTTAAGCTTGGAGGTAGGTCTCCTAATACGGTTGATGAAGCGAGGTTCACCCAAAGTGGGAAAGTCCACCGGGAAAGTCTGAGACAGGTTGAACAGTCTCGGGAGCCGATTGACACCCCGTAACGGTTACTACAGTTGGGAATAACTTTTCCAAGTAAGTGAGAGTACCTAGGCACTTTCATTAATGCAAATATTTATGACCCCTTGAATATGAACTTGGGGACTCTCGTCAATTAAAAAGATTGTCTGGGTTGTCCTACGCAAGGCTAGGCTCGTCTGTCCAGTTTTTGCGGTCGGGTCGAGTGTTCACTTTCTACCAGAGGCAAGGGTCAAGCGCAGTGAGTGGGTGTGTCGCAACGCATCCCGTCGCAACCTCCCGTAAAGGATTTAGATGCGAAGTTAGATTAATGCACTTTCTCGCCGCTTGGATCATCACATTGTAAATGTTATAGACTTGCCTGTTGAGTTTATAAATGCAGTTGGATTTACCAGCCATAAAAGGCGATGTTTACGTGACATACTGCAATATCGATAAATGAACAAGTTCATAGAGTTGTCGGATTGCATTCATACTATAAATTATTACTCGAACATTATTATAGAACGTTTTGTTAGGTCGGTAGCTTATAACAGATCAACTTTTCTTACAAAATTTGTTGTGCCTTTCCAAAATACAATTTTCTGTTTTATTAATAGTGTGTTAGACTATTGTTATTTAGCAATATTATCGCTACTCACTGTTTCCTTGCTATGGGGATTTACATTACTCTAGTATTGATAAAATAATAAAATACTTAACAGATTTTTCTTAAATTGTAGTTTGAGGAGGAGTCGTGCAGCCAAACCCGCACACCTGGGCCGAATAGCCGGCAAGGGCCCAGTGGGACGCCCCAGGTATCGATGGATGGACGAAGTCCGAAAAGATATGCGTGAACTCCAGATAACGAACTAGAAACAAATGGCGCAGGAAGCCAAGATCCAACTCGGGTCGCTGAGCCAGCGAAGTCAGTAAGTAAGTTTGAGGAGGAGAATCGATCCTTGTAATCCATAATTAAAAGACACTCTGAACACTTAATCTTCATAATTGCTATATTTATTTATTTATTTGTAGGAGTACCAACAGCTGTACATTACAAAGTATAAAGTTATATTATAAACCAGTAAGCCAATTATAGGTCCTCGCCAGTAAAGACAGCATATGTAAAAAGCTACACAAGAATTCGACTTTCCTATAATAATACTCTTAGTACAACATGCGTGCAAACGCAAACTATTTCTATTACGGGTATAATAAATATATCGTCGTTGGTAATAGCACTTTTGACGCACTCACGCGCATCGGGACGGCTGCATGATCATCCATCAGTTTTATCGCTTGGACATTGATGATGCGTTTATATTGCTATCATTTATTATAAGACTTACTTAGTGATAATGGATTAATACGAGCAGGTTACAGATTAAGTGCTAAGCGATTAATTAAACGCATTTGCATGAGGTGCGTTTTGAAGATTTATTTTATGGGTTTCTGGCTTAAATATATACAATATATAAATAATATAAATGCGAAAGTTTATAAAGATGGATGGATGTTTGTTATTCCTTCACGCAATAATTACTGTACGAATAATAAAGAAATTTGACAGAAATTTTATTTTATTTGTAAGCAACACCAACAGCTTAAATAACAATGATTGGTATTATAAAAAGCACAAGGGCTATCCCGAAATTCAATGTAATTATCGGAGCTGGCTCGAAGTTTTACGTGAACATGGATTAGCTAGAAGATTATAATTTTTGATTTAAAGGACTCACTGAAGATTACCCTCATTATTAACGGAATTAAGTAAAGGTTAAAACTCGTAGAAAAGAAATAACTAAGTATCATTATCAATCCACGCGTTTGACAATTATTTTGCGAGGTTAGGTTATAACAAATATTTTACATGTATTAGAGACGAAATTTAGACGTAAAAGAAACAAATTATTCATCATACTTTAAAATTCATTCATTCATGGATTCATGGATAATGTTGATGGCCTGGCACCAATTTTAGGCGCTTTTAGGTTGCACCACAGCACTGACGACGGTTATCATTTTTCATCATGTAGAGCGTCTGTCCTTTATTTATTTATTTATTTATTTATTGTTTATTTCAAATAGGTTTACATTCATAGCTTATGCCTCCCTAAACAAAAAAAGAAATGATGATCTTCGGATTGATTCGGAGTGAGCGAGATGAAATCATAAAGCTATCGCAAATGCTATTTCTAGTCGGTACGTGTAGATACGTTAACGTATTGGTACATACGAGTACACTGTCAATTCTGCAATATTAACACGTTCAACCGAGCTAATGACACATCGCAAGTTAACCCCACCGTGATCAGGAACTCGGCGCTAATGGCGCGGATCGTGAAGCGCACAATGGAAAGCAGGGTTAGGTCGGGCTTTCAACTCGTGCGCAGGAAAACGGCATTGGAAGGTTAGGGGTTATCGAGAGCTCGCCATGTGGTTGAACTGGCTTTGTTGAATGCTTGTTGATGTTATCTATGATTATATAAATAAGTGCTGAGGGCCTGTAGCGGTTATGTAAGTAATAAAGAGCTTACAGTATGACCCGCCCAGATTTCCCACGCGTTTGCTATAGGCTATAACTGGGCAAAGTGGAGGAGAGTGAGTAGGAAAGCGGACAGAGGCCGGTATAAGCGCTAGGACGATAATAATGATGTTATAGCCTATAATACAGCAGGGTTAGTTATAGGCTGATCAACATAGGTCCTATATTAATAAGCAGGGTTAGGTATTTTATACAGTGGTAGAGTTTTTAATATTGGTGAATTTGGGATGTGGTGCAAGTAATTTAAGTATGGATCAATGAAGTGGAGTGCAGGTCGTTCAAACTGTTTCGTGAGTTCAGGAGTTTAAACCCCTACTATGTAGGGCCTACATTAGGTGCCATAGTATATAGTTTCACCTATGACTGCGTCCACGTAGACTAATTTCGCGGTAGTGTAGTGCTCGCAGAACATGTTTAAAGTTTTCTGGTAAGCACTCACTCAAAATGTTAACTCCATTTATATTAGTATACTTGTATATTTTATTACAATACAGTGTTTGAATGA
This sequence comes from Blastobasis adustella, assembly GCA_907269095.1. Classification (NCBI taxonomy): domain Eukaryota; kingdom Metazoa; phylum Arthropoda; class Insecta; order Lepidoptera; family Blastobasidae; genus Blastobasis; species Blastobasis adustella. The sequence continues at coordinate 19,389,101 of OU026121.1, read as the reverse complement.
AATATAACTTGCAGATTGATGAATAATAAAGGGGTAAAGGTGAGCTGGTTACATAAGCAAAGGATTATGTACAATTACTAGGTTCCTGCTTCATTACTTCACTTGCAGGAAGTTCCGGCTTCCTAGTCATAGGTTTGTAATGGGTGATTAGTAACCACGATTTGTGAGAGTGAACACGGATAATGCACGTCAAATGGGACAGACCGTGTAGGATGGAAGTTTCACTTCAGTTAGGTTATGCCAGTGTTGTCTCAAAGCGCAGAGGATATGTAGGTTTTAATTTGGTTAGGTTGGGTTTGTGCTGTGCGAGCCGAAGCCTTGCGAAGCTGATCAGATCTCGACCTGCCGAATCGATGATCGGCCTACGACATTTATAACAGGTAAATATGACTCTGTCAAGCCTACGGAGTCCGCTCAGATGAATACCACCGCCTTATCTATTTTTGCCGGCAAGTAACAATGTTGGCATTTTTGTATTGTGCACGACCGGGAAATTAACGCAAAATTAAATTTTATTAATTAATGAATTACAGGCACTCACAGCGACAAAGCACGAGCAGATCTGCATTTTTGTTAAGTACATGATTTTTAGTTTGTTTCGGTGGTATTTCCATTCTGCATTTTAAAGCTTTATATTTGGTATTATAACAGTATTAATTCATCAAAGCTTTCACTTACATCTATTATAATTGTATTTACAAAGCTGTTACTCAGGTACGTATATCTAATAATTTTCCGACATTGGACAAGCAATTACAGCCATTTCACCTCGTCTAAACCAGTGAGCCTCATTATTACATATCAAGATTCAAGATGCGCATGCCCTAAGTAGCTTACCGACAGGAGAAACCGCAGGGCGAAAGGGCATGCTAGGAGCTACTACTTTATACATTATATACGGATAGATAAACATTTTATTGCTAATAAAAACACAACCATATCAATCAGTTATAAATAAAGCATGTAAGCTGAGGCAGCCTAGAGAGAGAGCAGGACTTAAAAGCGTGTTCAGAGCAAAGTGTTTTAATTTGGTCTCCCTGTATAGAGAGCGTTGGTTGAGTAATACCTAACGGGTCGGACTTGTGAGCGAGAGCAACAGAGTTCGAACCCCAGCACCGCTAAGCATCAATGTGCACGGAACGTGTCGTTGAATTGTAAACAGATCGCTATACTAAATAAAAATAAAAAGTGTGAAAAAGTAACCTCTACTCACGAAACTTTTAGTGAAACAACTTGGGGACCGTCAACTGGATATTGGAAATATGTTATTTCCAATTATTACATGAAATTTCAACCATTTCACAGTGAGGTACGAACACATTTTATACGTTAGATATAATATTTAAATTTAAGAATTGGAAAACTCACTAATCACAACACACTACGCAATATTTATCAGCTGATTGGTTGTATTCACATCTCAAATGTTGACGTAAAGACACTGCTGCCAACATAATATCACGAAAAATTCCTACTCACGCAACAATTTTTGCCTGTGTCCTGCTGATATCTACTGGAATTAATAGGTAACAGAAACGTCACAATCACAGACGTTCGAAAGCAATTCGAGCAAAGGAATTACGACCCATCCAGACATAGTCTCTGTACAAGAGAGATTATTACTTTTTGTTTAAAAAATTTTTGAATACATAGCATATTATGGCATCAAAAAATATTTGTATGAAATGCAATAAAAATGTCCCAGTAAAAAATTTAATGAAATGTATGACTTGTGCAAGAATATTCGACTATAATTGTGCACTTATACCGGAAAAAATTTTTAATGCGATGGGTAAAGATACCAAACAAAACTGGAAATGCTCTAAATGTAAAGAAAAGACGTCAACACGTCTTAGTAAAAATACACAATCGCCGAAAGGCTCTCGTAATACTGCATGTGCTCCTGTAGTGGACAAATCATCTACGCCTGCAATAGAGAAAACGGAAGTGGCATCCCGGGTGATCCAAGTGGCTGCTGATCCTATGCCTACACCAACACATGTAACCATTCGAAATCTGACAAAATCTCGACGTTTATCTTTAGACATGGAAGAGTCTGAGGAAACCAATTTATCTAAAGGCACTGAAGACTACTCCTTTAGCAGTGTTCCTGACCTGTCAATACGGGCAGAGCATTTAAAAGTAGAGGAATTAAAATTAGAAATAGCAGAATTAAAAGCTCAACTTTCGGGAGCTGACTTAGAAATTGAGGGCCTTGTAAATGAAGTTTATAGCTTAAAAAGACTAATTAAAGAAATGGAGAAGAAAACAGAACAGTATAAAGATATGTATATGAAAACACTCAGCACACCAAAGAGAAAACTTTTACGCCGGGTTGTGGATGAGACTCCTAAATCAGTACGACAAGACATTCGGTTACGAAAATCGTCTGGCAGTATAGTGAAGAATGATCACGACGGTAAGAAAAACAACGAAGACAGCGAACAATTAGCAGCTCCAATGAATATTATGTCCCAGACTTCAGCTTCAAGTAAAACATCAATACAAAATCACATTAAATGCGAGGCTGCACAGAACCAAGAAGATGTATCAGAAGTAGAACGACGTATATTCATATTTGGAGGGTCTCAATGTGTAGGGCTAGCACAAACCCTAATTAACAGTAGGTTAAAAAGTAAATATGGTAAGTACAAAATATACTCGTTCATTAAACCTAATGCGTGCACTAACCAAATATTGGACACATGTAAGTTGTATGACATTGAATCGAATGACACAGTTGTATTATCTGTAGGGCAACACGACACAAACCCTATAAAAATAATGACTGAGCTCAGTGCTCTCCTAAAATCGTTGACATGTAATGTACACATTATAAAAATTGACCGCAATATTTATTTAAATGAAATAAAATTAAATAATTTATTAAAAACCATATCAAATAATTTTAATAATTGTAATTTTTTGGACATTAACTATGATAATGTACATTTAAGACATGTTAATGATATTATTTGTAAAAAAATTAATGTATGCCTTGATCAAAAATTTTACGAAGAATATTACCTAAATTGGAAAAACATCTTAAAACAACGCAGACAAGTATATAAACGATTTAAAAGTACAAAAGAATCTACTAAAATTAACCTCGTAAAGGGTACGATTCCCTATTACTTCAACAAAATACAAAATATTAAGCAAACACTGTTACACAGTGACACATACATAGATAAAACCTCTGATAATGTACTTGTAGATAATAAATCTGAGCTTAGCGAACAAAACAAAACAAAAAAAGGAACTATACCATATTATTTCTCGACTAAAGAACATAAAAAAAAACAGCTTTTTCGCCACTAATAGCCTCATAATTCTTCATCAAAATATACAGGGTTTGCTTTCAAAAAAAGAATTTCTCGAAATTACTCTAGACGGACTTACTTCAGAACTCGACCCTGATATTCTCTGTTTTACCGAAACCTTCGTAAAAGAAAATGAAGAAAAGAATATCGTACTGCAGAAATATCAATTAGGTGCTAGTTATGCAAGACCCAAAAAAAGGGGTGGCTCATGTATATTAGTGAAACAAGGACTGCCTTATAACGAGCTGGTACTGAATGATATAGCTTCCAACATGAACTTTGAATGTTGTGGAGTAAATTTAACTGGGTACGGCGTATTAGTTATCTGTATCTACAGAAATACCTCAAAACGCAAATCAGATTTAGAATGTTTTTTTAATAAACTAGAACTTCTACTGTATAAACTACATAAAAAATTTCCAAAAAAGAAGATTGTAATAACAGGCGACCTAAATATAAATACCCTAAATACTGATAACAGTACTAAAAGGTTGCTTGATATCACACAAGGTTACAACTTCAATCAGCACATAACAGGACCTACTCGTGGTAAATCGTGTATAGATCACATTTTCAGTAACGTGAAGAGCGTCAAGGGCACAACACTTACGATGAATCTATCGGACCATGATACGGCACAAGTAATAGGTATACCTGTTAGAAAGAAATGTGTACTACCTAAGACACTATATACATTCAACAAATGTTACTCGCAAGATAATATAAAGTTGTTTAAGGGCTACCTAAGTCAATTATCCTTTCATCAAGTATACAGCGAAACAGACCTTAATACAGCTTTTGATGAATTTCATGATCTTTTCTGCTTACTGTACAACCAATGTTTCCCAACAGTTAAAATAAGAAAAAATACAACTACTAAGTTAAAATGGATAACCAAAGGCCTTAAAGTAAGCAGCCTTAAAAAAAGGGTTTTGCGATACAAGTATTATAAGGACAAAAATAAAGTGACAAAACAAACATATCTCGAATACAATAAAGTGTTCAAGAAATGTATATCGCATTCAAAAAGAAATCATAATCAAAAATACTTAGCTAGTAGTAAGAATAAAAGTAAATCTACATGGCAGATTATTAATAATGAGCTAAATGGCACACTTAGGAATAGGTACATAGAAAAAATTGACAATCAGGGTAAAGAATTACTAGAAGGAATTGACATAGCTGAAGCGTTTAATAATTATTTTATAACATTAAGTAATAAACAAAATCCAAATTTAAAATTACCAAAAAATAAAAGCAACATAAATGACACAATATATCTCAATCCTGTTACCGCAAATGATATTACAAAAGTTATATTGTCATTGAACAATACCAACGCAGAAGGTTATGACGGTATCTCTACTCAAATTATAAAAGAATGCAAGGTTGAGATTAGTAAGGTGCTTGCATACCTAGTAAATCTGTCTATGGAAACAGGAGTCTTCCCAGAAAGGCTAAAAAAGTCTATTGTAAAGCCCTTGTACAAAAAGAAAGATAGAACTTCAATGGGTAATTATAGACCTATCACATTGATACCAATTTTTTCAAAAATTTTCGAGAAGGTAATGCATAGCAGGCTGACAAGTTTTTTTGAGAAGTATAATGTAATCCACAAGTGTCAATATGGTTTCCAGAAGAATAAGTCTACCACGCATGCTGCGTTTGATCTCATAACAGAAATTCTAAGAGCATTTAATGAACAGTACTTTGTCAGTGCATTGTTTTTCGATATGACCAAAGCTTTCGACTTGGTTTCTCATAAATTGCTGTTGTCGAAATTAGAAAGCAATGGAGTTAGAGGGCCAGCTCTAAGTTGGATAAAATCCTACTTAGAAGATAGGCAGCAATGCGTTGAGATATCAAAACTAAATGATAAACAGGTGCTACAAAATCATAGATCAGACTATAGAGGTAATAACTCAGGTGTTCCCCAGGGAAGCGTACTAGGACCTTTATTATTTATCCTGTACATAAATGACCTAATTGAATTAACTAATTATAAAAGTTTATTGTTCGCTGACGACCTCTCAATTGTAGTGACGACAAATAAAAAACTAGGAATAAATCACCATAAAAATGACATTCGTAATGTTCTTCAATCTATTTTAGTATGGACTAATGATAATAATTTAGACATTAATATTGACAAATCAAATTTCATAAATTTTAATAAATGCAATGAATTAATTAATATTGACATCGATGGTAAAATTTTAAGAAAAACTCAAGTTGTGACGTTTTTGGGAATAGCAATTGACGAATTACTAAATTGGAAGCATCATGTAAACAGTGTCTGTAATAGATTAAATAGTTTTTCGTATGCTCTACACAAGTTAGTGTTAGCAGCATCAAAAAATGCAGCAATTACAGCTTATTATGGGTATGTGGAATCTGTGCTCCGGTATGGATTATTGATTTGGGGCAACAGCACAGATATAAATAAGGCATTTGTTGTCCAAAAAAAGTGTATACGAGCTATCTGTAGAGTGCCTCCGTATGAACCATGTCGTCCTCTATTTAGATCTCTAAACATACTATCTCTTCCATGCTTATATATATTTGAGGTCGCAAAGTTTGTTAGAGTTAACCGCAGCTTATTTAAAATTGCAAAGGATATATTTATTAGAAATTCCCGAAACCCATATCGTCTTGTACACGAAGTTACACCGAATTCTACCTTGTATTTGAAGCAATGTTATTCGATGGGTATATCAATATTTAATAAAATTCCACTGGCAATTACAGAACAGCCCATAAACAAATTCAAAAAGGACTTGTATAAATGGCTATTGGAGCACTCCTTTTATTCTGTTAAGGATTTTTTAGAGTTTAAGATAGCATAAGGTGCATGTTCATTAACACTGGACAAATTTTGCATGCCTGTTAATACTGGCTGAACATGTGAGAGCCACTATGTGATGATTATTTTAAGACCTATCATTGTAACCATGTTTTAAGCAAATAAAATATTCTATTCTATTCTATTCTATTCTAATGACTTTTTATGAGTTTTGTAGGTACCTACAAAATATTTACACAGTACATAAGAATAAATACTAATAACACAACATAAAAAATTTATAAAGACGTTCTGACCGCTGCCCTCCGTAATGGTGACCAAAAAGCTGGCTGCATTGCCTCGTTGGATTATCATCGTCCTAGCGCTTATCCCGGCCTCCGGGAGGGTCCGCTTTCCTACAAATTCTTCTCCACTTCGCTCGGTCTCCGGCATCCTCTCGTCGTGAGCCGTTAGCTCTCGCATGCGACTAAGCGATGTCAATCCATCGCTTCTTGGGTCGCCCACGGGGCCTCTTTCCTGATACCGACAGGTTCAGGTATCTATTTCCCACGTATCCCTGAGGCTTACGCGACACGTGAACAAACCAGCGCAGACAAGCCTCCTCGATCTTATCTACGATATCCCTTACGCCAAGGCTGCCACGGATGTACTCGTTACGTATTCGATCGAGTCGCGTAACTCCGCACATCCACCGCAGCATTTTCATTTCGTTGGCATGGAGTTCGCGAACGTGTTTTGTCAGCGCTGGCCATGTCTCGCAGCCATAGAGCATCACAGGTCTAATTATACTCTTGTATATAAACCGTTGGATAGCATTGCTTAACCTTTGTTTCCGGATCGAGCCAGCTTTGCGGTCACCTGCGGTGTCTACTACCTTTTTACATAATTCGTTATAAAACTTTAAAGTTTCAGGGACCCACGGTACAAATTAGTTTCAACACCAACCGAAGCTCTTACGGTAAATAAAACTAAGCTGGTACCAGAGGCGCGTCGGTGGCCTAGTGGTCAAGGTACCCGACTCATAAGCAAGAGGTACCGGGTTCGAATCCCACTGCCGCCATACATAACTCTTTTCTGAGCTATGTAAATAACCGATGCTCTCACTGTTATAAAATCTGCACATTGAGGACACTAAATGTGCACCCATGGTCCAATATGCGCAGGTTCCCCTAATAACAGGGTCACGAAAGTCAGATGACAGCCGCCTATCCCGCATCATGGTCAAGGCGGACCCCGGGCCTCCGCGCGCGAGAGCACAACCGGGATATGAATGGCAAGATGATGATGACTGATCTTCCTGTATGCTGGATGACGTGTGAATAGAAATTTTAAAGAAAGGAATTAGGTCAGGGAGTGTCCATTAGTAAAACAATCACCATAACTCCCAAACAACATGTTACGACAACCAATAAAATGCAAATTAAATTATTTTTAGCGCTACATGTCAACATAATAAATCTATCCACGACTATCCACGCAATATCGCGGCAGTAAATGGAACGAAGTTCGTCATAATTTAAATAAATTGTATGGGTTCTTTGGGAACTTTGTAAGTAAGTATCTAGTTAATAATAATAATTGCTTGGATATGTAACACAGCGCCATCTAGCTCCAAAGTAAGCAAAGCTTGTGTTATGGTTACTAGAGAACAGATAAACTAATTATATATTTTTAAATACCTGCTTATTGTACATATAACACCTAGACCCGAATAGAAATTGAAATTTGTCATTTCAATTTCTGCTCGGCCGGGAATCGAACCTGGGGCCTCTGCGTGGCACACCGGTTACCCACTGAACCACTCAGGTGGGGCAGACAGACACTGTGGACCGCCACTTTGCTCTGTCCTGACCCAACTCCCTTGCCTCGCAAATATCCACAACTCTTATCATACAACTCCTTTTATTCTTGCCACTTCGGACCCCAGCTTTTTCCACACTTTCACACCACACCATCGCGTTAAACCAGCCCATATAATATTTTGTTGTATTATCTATAACTGGACATCATATATCTGGGCATCATCTAAACAGGGCTTTGAGACTAGCTATTGCATAAGGAGCTAACCTTAACCAAAGATAGTACTATAATACTACGCTACCTCACCCGAAGTACATCATAACTCCTCCATTGCCACGTAATCACTGAACAAGCTATCGGCAATGCCCCTTAACCCTGCAAGCGCATTTCACCGTCATGCATAATGCATCGAAATTGCATGCTATTAGCTACAATTACAGTATAATAGTGCAAGAGTGTGGTCTATTGACAGGTAGGTTTAAGCTTGAGTTCAGAAGTGTACAGGCTAATAAATTATTCAGTCAGTGATTCAGACAGGATACGTAAGGTAGCTGGCATCGTCGATATTAATGTACCCACAACACAGATGGGCAGATGGACAGGTTGACAGTTTTAGTAATGGAATCCCGTTTTATCTCATGGATGTGGAAATTTAAAGGACACGTTTAACCCTGTAAAATGATAGAGGTTATTAAAGGGGGTTTTACACTCATACACAACGTTGTATGCCTTAACGTAAGTATGCCTTTTTTCCCAAACGAGAACGAAATGCTTAGCTGGTTTGGGCATGTAGAGAGGATGAATGAAAAGATAGTAAGGACAAGTATATATATGGAAGGAGTGTTATGTTTTATTTATTTATTTAACAGTTTATTGTACACAAGCTAAAACAAATACAGAAAGTACAGATTAGTTAAGACACAACAGGCACTACTTATCTCTAAAAGAAATCTCTTCCAGTAGGCCTTCAAAAGAGATATGTGATAATTAAACGCACAATTACTATAATTATACTTTAACTAAATACATACATAAAATTCTATACTTACTATATTAATATGCTATATAAATAAAATAAACATATACCATAATAACTAATACAATATAACATAAAGGAATTGAGAATACTGAATTACATCTAGGCATACTGGAAAATATAGTATTCATTCACACGTTTTTTTTAAATATGAATTGACTGACTATCCCGCACTTCGTGCGGGAGAAAATTCCACAGCCGGGCTGCATGAACAGTGAAGGAATAGGAGAGGAAATCGAAACTGTGAGTAGAAATTGCAAGCGACGATCTTACGCTTGAGCGACAAGGCTTGTCTTGAGGACGGGAAAAGTGGAAACGGTCACGGAGGTATGAGGTTTTATGTTCGGTTAGAAGAATGTTTGTCTACCAGAATGCCAGATTGCAGAATATCACATTGATTTTTCATATGACATTTCAATAAGGCCAAAATCCGATGGATCTAGTTATATTATCAAGTTCAACATTGGCGTAAAAAAAAGTTACCGTCCCCGGCCACGTACGTAAATGTCATGTGAAAACAGATGGCAGTCGCTCCACTGTAACTACCTGATCTACCAAATCCTTGATTATGGTCAAGGCAGACCCCGGGCCCTCGTGCGCGAGAGCACAATTATGCCAAGATGACCACAATTTTATTGTGGTCGATAATTATTCGATAGACTGGTATGCGTCGGGCACAGAAATGCTGACGATATAAGTAAATAGATTGTAACTTACCAACCATATTCAAAGTATGCAAGGTAATCCCTTGCGTATGCATTTCTATTACCTACTTGCACCCATTGACTTTCAATGTACCTGCATCGAAGTAGTCGTTTACTGTCAATCCGATTCCTGTTTGCTCTCTCTTACGAGTCAGACTCGCTGACCATTAGGCCACCGACACTCCTGACTGAGGGTCAGGTCTATAGAAATACTCATAGACCTTTAATGTACCTCTTTAACCCTCCGGTTTTTGCTTAGGTACAAATACTGAACACACTCGCTCCACTGTAATTACCTGACCTGCCAAATCCTGGATCATGGTCCAGGCGGACCCCGGGACCTCGTTCTCGAGAGCACAACCGGGACATTAACGCCAAGATGATGATGACAAATACTGAACACAGACGTGGTAATAAAATAATCATCTGTGCGATAATGCCTCGGTTTAGCTGTCGCCCACGAGCACCCGGGTTCCGTCATGAACATGATCTAAAATTTGGCAGATCAGGATTACCTGTTATGTAATTATACAGTGGAGCGACTGCCATCTAACCTCCGTGATCTTGTTACCAGGGGAACCTGACCACATTGGATCATGTTTACACATTCAGTCGCCTAAATGTGCAGGTTTCATCACGATGTTTTCCCTCACCGTAAGAGCATCGGTTAGCATTTAACTAATTCACGTACATAACTCAGAAAATACTCATTGGTACATGGCGGCAGTGGGATTCAAACCCGGTACCTCACTCGACCACCGACGTAGTACTTACAAGTAATTTATACTAAACTGGCTTATAAAGTTGTGACTGCGTCAATAGAATATATTGTACCTAATATAGCAAACACTATAAAGCGAGAGTAAAGGTCGCATTGACATCGACAGACAGGATGCGCGCGCGCCGTTCCATTGCATGCCCTTTGCCGTTTCTCAGAGAGCGGGCGAAAGTGACGTCCATGCCTCGCCTTCCTAGTTCGTGGGAGTTTGAAAGGGAAACTGAATTTATTGAGCGGTTTATTTCTAGCTCTGTACGCGGCGATGGGTCGGTATGGGTTGCGATGTTTGCATTGGCGTGGATGGGTAGACGTTTTTAAGTTTATAGTGTGTGAAATTACTGTCTTAAACTGGAAAATAGCCTCACCTAGCTTCTAATTTTAAGTTGCAGGTGTGTGCATGAAGTATGAAATAAATCATATACTGTTCTATACTTAAATAAATATAATTAAAAAATTTTGAAAATTTTACATTTACATACAAAAAAACTACGGTGCGCTTGACCTAGCGTTTACTGCGCACGATGTATGTACAAAACAAGCGTTAGCGTTGCAGTCTTCGTTTTTTTAATTTTGTCAAGTTTTGGAAGAAGGTTTATAAACAAGAAAAAGAAGGGCAGATAGTCGCGCCGGATCTTTTAGTTATTTTATATTACGGTCCCTACGATTTTGATAATGTGACTAACTAAATGTGTAAATCTAATCATGTAATTAATTATCTACCATCCACAGTGTAATATATACCTACCACAATTAATGCCAATAAACAATTATATTCTATCGATTAGTCCAACTAATGTACATAACTCAGTAAAATGACACTGGTACATGCCGGCACTGGGGATCGAACTTGTTACCTCTCGCTTACGAGACGGACATAGGCATATTAAATAGCATTTTAATAGGACCGTGTCACCTTAAACCCGATGCCATCAGATAGAAAACGAAGACAAGGTAAACATTAACGTGACCACTCTCACTCATTGCGTATTTAATGTATTTACCAAACTGGTCCACTTGCTAAACTGTAACGCCGTGGGAGCTAATGAAATGGATATGAAATTTATTATACCACGGCAGGCAGATTATGCGTTAATGATGTGACTAAATCGCCAAAAATAAAAAATTAAATTTAAAATAATTTGAATTTTTAATTTTTTCGTTTCAAAGCTGGTTACAAAGATTTTGTAGATCGTCATGTTGCACACGATCGGTACAACACAATCGAAATGTTTATCTGTACAAATCTAGATTATTTAAGATATTATGTTACCTATTACGAGTAGGCTTTCTATGTCTCTTAATATTTTTATATTTTAGGTAATATGTTCAAACAAGGGTACGGCCTACTTAATGGTAAAGATGCTCCCACACCGGTATTTTACAACAGTTTCAAACAGTTTCCTTTTATTTCATTTAACTATATATAACCTTATGTACAACTAGCCGATTCTAGCGAGAAATAAATTAATATAATGATCACAATAACCCAGTGTTATTTGATGAAAAGTGACAAGCTAGCAAGCAGTCTCATCTACCTCTCCATCATAGGGAATTCCCACCATTGCTGTTGTTATGCTAATTCTGAGGCGGTTCAGAATCGAAGCGCTCGTATTCTAATGATGGCGTAGAAATCGTCTTTTGGGCCTGGACTACGTGGTCAGCTATATCCGCTGTATGACTGTACTCGTACTATGGTCGCGTCTATAGACGCTATAAAGTTTAGTTACTGCCGTAAATCCCAGACCATCACCATAAAGTTGCGTAACTTAACGACTCGTTACTGTATCTTGGCTTCGCGACAGATGCGCTGTTGACGTAACGAGATGGCATCTAGGAAAGTAGGTGACAGTGTCAGTTTTTCGTAGGACAGGCCTACTTCTATGATGGTCGTGTGATTTATGACAATGGCGCGTTGCATCGTTAAGTTTTATTCTTATTTATTATGTCCAGTGCGTTGCTGTATTTATGGAGCGTCGGTGGCCTATGGTAAAGGGGTCCGACTCGTACCCCGAGGTACCGGGTTTGAACACCAGTGCCGCCATATACCAAAGACTCTTTTCTGAGTTATGCAAATTAGTTGAATTCTAACCAATGCTCTTACGGCGGTGGGAAACGTGATGAAACCTGCAAAATCATACGATAAAAGTGTAACGATGATACAATCCGGTCAGGTCTCCCAGTTAAGAGGACACGGAGGTCCGATGAAAACCGACTGCAATTACTTGATCTGCCAAATCCCAGATCATGGTCAAGACGCGTGCGGTGCACAACGGGGACACTAACGCAAAGATGACCATTATTGAACATTGATGGCCATAACAACCAAATCGATTACCATAAGCGTAACAAATCACCAGTTTATTCACCCAGAGACCATTACTCGCCTTAGCGAGGTCTCACGCCTCAGCGATTACTTACGATTACCGCCATCTTGATAGCTAATTGCTCACTTGCTATGCTGGCTGGACGGTTATGGTGAAAACTTGTCATTTAACCGTCATGATTGGAGGAAGTGTTTGTGGGGGCTTTGCCCTACGCCATTTTATAAAATACTATAGGAGCGTCGGTGGCCTAGTGGTAAAGGAATCCGACTCGTAAGCGAGAGGTATCGGGTGCGAATCCTACTGCCGCCATGTCTATTGACTCTTTTCTGAGCGATGTACACTAACCGATACTCTTACGGAACATCGTGATTACACATTCAGGCGACTGAATGTGTAACCATGATCCAATCTGGTCAGGTTCCCCTGGTAGCAGGGTTAGAGGTCAGATGGCAGTGTGCCAAGGGTAAACTATAATATAAATATTATAGTACGAAAATTGTTAGTAGCGTTTAATTACAAGTTACTTACTAAAATGATTAAAAGCTACTTACTAAAAAGGTAATGGGCTTGCCCGGGACTTGATTCGCAATCAGTTTTCCCGTCAGGCACAATGGATATTTAATATCGATGATCTGTCTGAAGATGGCGGCTATGGTGGGATTGTAATCAGGAATGAATAAGTTGATAATATCAATATCAGATCTATCAGTGGCGATACCTATTGATGATATTATGATAAAATGCATTCATACGATAAAATGCAATATTTGCATTTTCCATGGAAAATTATAATCGACTTCATGCTCATAATTTGAAACCGAATAGGTCCGATACCAAGGTTATGGAAAGTGATCACTGAAGTTTTCGCTGGAGGCATGGAGGACTACATGGAGTTCTTTAAGAAAGGGGTGAAAAGATTTTACGGGGTAAGGTCTGCCCCACATCGTCTCAGCCGTTTCGCTTTTTAGACACATTAAAGTCACTTTTCTTGTTGGCGACTATAATGTAGCTGAATAGCGAAACTGCCAAGAGGATGTCAGGCAGACCGGTTTATTTGTACTTCTAGAACCCACGCAAGAGGATATATGAACACTACTAGTAAGAAAAGTCGAAGAGAAGTGCACACATAAAAATGGTGAAAAAGCGCTTCAATGTGGAATTTTTCTTGTACTCGATGACTAAGGATAACCTACGGCGCCCTTCACCGTCTAAAAAGGATACACTAGTGTTATAAAACACATTCGTTTTGCTAATTAAAAGTTTCAAGCCTTATGTAAACGGTTAGGAGTGCCGCTTACGCGTGTTGGAAACTATTCATAATGTCGCCGTTAACCTATTATATTCACATTAGATGTGAATATATTATCAACTTGGGGTCATAAAAGCCGTGAAAATGTTCGCTTAGGCTCATTTTGCTATCGAGACTCGATAGCTTCGGATCATAATAGCGATCCAGTCTGATTTTGCACAGATGCAAACTATAGGTATATTAATCATCACAGCCAGTCCACTGCAGGACTTAGAGCCTCTCCCAGGAAAGAGGAGGTTATTGCCATAAACTCCAAGCACGGCAGGCGGGTTGTTTGCAGATCGCAGTATTATAAATATAACAATGGAAAACGCTGCTGCTCATTTTCCAGCCTACGAAGACTCTAGACCTTTTGCCTATAAAATATTAGTAGTCTTGTATGACACCCACAAGTGTATGGGGTTGGTGCTATTCTACTCTGCCGGACACTACACGGCCAATAGGTACGTATATAAGTCGGTGGTAAATAATGCACAGCGGTTAGTTTCGACTTTGTATTTGCAGGTAAACTCAAACTCAAAAGTTATTTTTTGAGGACACTAAATATCTCCTTCAATCGTCATAAAGGAAATGACAGTACGAATAAAATACACTGTTAGCCGCCCCAGAGTCCGAGCACACCAACTCTCAGTCAAAAGAGCTGTATACAATTTATTTTTAATTAGACAAGCCTGGAATTTTACCACCATTATAGCATGTCTGTCTAGGAACAGCCTATTCACACTAGCCTTGAAGGCATCCAGAATGATCAGGGAACACATTCCCAGGCAACGTGCTCCATTCCTTAGCCGTACGCATGATAAAGATTGAACCAAACCGGCTCGTGCGAATAGCTGGAAGATCCACGAAATAAGGATGAAGCGTTCTCCCGGATATATACGGCTAATTTAATTTATACTACCTACAGAAATTAAGTAAAAGTATAAATAAAAATTAAGGAAACAAGTTATAGGCTGACCATTGTCTGGTGTCGCTATCGCGTCTGGTTATATACATTCAGTATTCATAGTTCCTGCTTTTGTTACATTCGCCCTGATACTATCTTTAATAAATGACACGCATGTTATGTACAATGTTGAGTCTAATGCACAAAACACCGTAATTTTATTTAAATAGAAGTAGGTCTACTTAAAAAATACGTTGTCAGTTTAGGAAACGGGGTGGACACAATAACAATTATAAAAATATATTTCTAACATAAATTATTTGGAAATATAGCAATAAATACCAGGTTTTCGTACCCAGTGTGATGATTAGAATGAGAGAGCTGTTCATAAGTGAGTAAAAGATAAAATATATATTTTTCACAATAACTGCACTTTAATAATCCCTAGCGTCCACTAGGATTGACCCATCTATATCGTCTAATGTCAAAATAGCTGTAGTGTTGAATCGTGTCTTCAATTTCATAACTAACATTAGTTGCCTCAAAACCCTCCAGCCGTGTATGAGGCTTGGACTACCCTTGGTTAATTCAACAAACTTATTACCCAAGCACGTCTCGAATCTACGCTTTCGATTTCAGTGCGTCACACCTCATTTTTAACCCCTGTCGAAAAAAGTGTGGTGTAAAAGTTTGACGTGTGTATCTGTGACTTTGTGTGTCTGTCTGTGGCATCGTAGCTCTCGAACAGATAGGCCGATTTCTCCATATTCAAAAGTCAGTTTAATCAAGTTTCTTAGCTTTGTTTCATTGAAATCGATCCATTGGTTACAAAATATTTGCATATATGTACAGTTGGTTGGCCGTGTGGTGTCCGCTAGAGCAGAATAGCACACTCATGGGTGTCGTACAAGGCGACTCAAGTTTTCGAGGCGTAAGATCAAGAGACTCCGTAGGCTGGAAAATGGGCAGCAGCATTTGCCATTGTTATATTTATAACACTGCAATCTCCAACCCGCCTGCCAAGCGTGGAGATTATGGCAATAACCTCCCTTTTCGTGGGAGAGGCCCAAAGTCCAGCAGTGGGATTGTGATGATGATGATGATGGCACTTGGTCGGGGGTAATCCGAGTTTTTCAGTCGGTAAGGTTATAATAGATAGATTATATTCGTTATAGGGATTTCTGATGTTTAGAACAATAGCTTACATTTTAAACATTTGCTGTAAGACATTTCTTTTAAGAAATAAGCTAGCCTGATGTGTGTATTAAATTGTTATTTAATAACGTGTGCAATTTAATTAACCGTTAAACAAAACTAATAAATTAGATAAATAGTCATCTTGGCGTTAATGTCCCGGTTGTGCTCTCGAGAACGAGGGCCCGGGGTCCGCCTTGACCATGATCCAGGATTTGGCAGGTCAGGTAATTACAGTGGAGCGACTGCCGTCTGACCTCTGTGTGCCTGTTAATAGGGGAACCTGACCAGATTGGATCATGGTTACACATCCTGAATGTGCAGGTTTCATCGTGATGTTTTCCCTCACAGTAACAGCATCGGTCATTCAACTAATGTACATAACTCAGAAAACAGTCATTGGGATTCGAACCAGGGACCTCTGGCTTACAAGTTGGATACTGTAACCGCTGGGCCACCGACGCTCACGCAAAACTAATAAATTAGATTCTCAGAGAATATATACTACCAAAATATAACTATTAGATACAATATATCAGAACGGAAAAATGCGTTTAGGAGTACCTGCTAAGCATCTCATTGATCAACTCACACGCATGGCTGGTTCACGCGCTAGGAAACTGTTCACGCAGGCCATGCATCATTGTGGCGATGCATTTTCTAGGCAGTTATGTAGTGTACTGTAGTTAGTCTTACAATTAGAAAATTAGTTTAGAAATGGTATAGAAAAAAGAGAACTCTTTATTCTTCTTATTCTCGTGCCCATGATAAAATAGGTTCGTTAATTTTTTTTTTTTCCAGTCCAAACCTCTTTATTAAATGATATAGATATTATATACTTTATTTCAGATAGTCTATGTCCAGGTAGAAATTAGATTATATTGTTGTTTGTATTATTTTTTACTACATTGATACTTGCTGTTGATCTCTATCAATATCAACTTGTGTGTATTGAGTGCAAACCTTCGCTAACAAACTGTTTTACAGTTTGGAGAATTATCCTATGAAAATACCTATGGTGGTACATTTATGATAAAATTAAAAAAAGATGGAGAAGAGAAATATCGAATTGTTGGCAGTTATACAGAAAATACTTTTTATCAATTGGTTTTAAACCATGACAGAATATAAAATGAACATTTAACTGCCAATTTAATCGGTTATGCTGTACAGTTGCATGTAATAATATTACAGTAATTTCTATCAAAATTACAGGCGATTTCAAGTCAAGAAGTGATATTACTTGAAGCTAACAAATAAATTGAGATTATCTTCCTTCAATGAAAGGCTTGCTTCATTTTCCGACTTTCTAGCCCATAGCGTTAAGCCTCAGAATTTAAATCTGTTGAAAACGAAGATTGCTGTATTATAAAACGTTAAATACCCTCATTACTACTTATCAGTAATCTGTTTGCGGTTTATAACACAAATTAGAGCCTCCCATGTCCTTTCACTACAATTACTACATAATAACACCGACTAAATGGAGAACACTACACTCGAAACGCAAATGACTAAGCAAGTGTCAAGTAAAGCAAGTATTCTCTGTGTCTAGTTGTCTAAGGTTGCCTGGAAGAAATCGCTTTAAGCGATAAGGCCGCCGGTTGCTTTTCTTTCTTTCCTCTGTTTTTGTTTATTTTATATATATGCAATAAAGAATTTTTCATTCATTTCATTCATTTCAAGAAAATGACGTCCCTCAAAATTGATCGACTGAGAAAATGACTAACCCCGAAAATGACTTTGAACGAACATGACGTCCTTCTAAGTTGATTTTTCAAGAAAATTACCTAGCTCGCCAAAAAGGCTATTTCCTGTAAAACTCACATAATTAACGAATGTATGGATATCATCGAAACGAAATATTTTTAAAACGTTCAGATTGGTTTCGGAAACCATAATTCCAATCTAAAAAATAACAAAGAATTGCTGAAAACTAAACCCTTCGAATGCTTTTTAGAAATAATTCTTTTGTATTTAGAAATATTACTCGCTGTTAGTTTAAGATTAGGTTTCATCGCGTCTTCCTCAGTATTTATAGTGACTCTCCTACCTATAAATATAAATACATAGATCTGTAACTTGACAATATCGCTGAATATACATTATTATTTAGAGAATTGTTTTCTTTTTAAATATCAAAAAAGTTTATCGAAAAAATATATTTTAGCATTTACGTATCAGTCTGCATGTCAAAATGCGTAATACAAAAATAGACTTAATTCTATGAGCAACACACTCCACTTTGATCTGGAGCAAAACAGATTTCCATTTCGGACCTACCACGCAATCAGAGGCTTAAAGAGCCGGCCAGAAAGCAATTCAGAAAGCAAAAGTATACGTCAGTAAAAAACAACACAAGACTTACCATTGGCAGTACGGCCTTCATTTTCGCAATAGCTCGAGTATTCGTTCACAAAGTCTCAAAACACATAAATCACACTATAAAGTCTCAAAACACATAGTTCACAGTCACACCACTGGGGTTACTAACCGGGGTTGAGCTCCCGCTGTACGGAGATCTGTATTGAGTCCTGTATGGGGTCCGCGCGTAGTGAAGTTCAAGGCTAGTGGACACTAGGCTTATATACGGGGGTGGCGGAGCGTAGCGGGGTGTCTGTGTGGGTGGGCGGATGGGTGCGCGCTCTGTGGCACTGCGGGAGTGTGCGCGTGCGCAGAGCTTGTCAAACTGTTGATGGCAGCTAGCTATGATAGCTATGGTAGCAGATAGGTATGGTAGCAGATTTTAGATTTGATTGTGAGGCGGACTATTTCATGAAATGGTCGCATTTAATGATATGGCCAGCTAAAACTGGCCAAATCGATTAAACTTCAATGTTTTATGATTGTAATTTAAAACTGACCACATGGAATAAATGACGACGTGTGATGATATGTAAATTCACAATATTTGTTCTTTAATTCTTTCTTTATTCTTTATTATTCACAAAGTAATAAATACAAATTAACAGAAGGTAACTTAAGTACAAAGGCGAGCTTAACTCAACAGTTGAGTTTTCTACCAACAAACCTTGGAGTCTAAGAAACCGTAAGTCAGCATATAGGCATAGGAAGTGCACACAAGTAAACTAAATACTATAATTAATAATACACAAATACTATAAATAATAATGAATACAATAAATATATACGTACTATAACTGTATATTATGGTATGGTATTATGGTTTGTTGTGGTATGATGTTAGTTGACTCCTTTTTTGAGTGACTTTAGTAAAATTCAAATAAATGAAATGGTTCTCCAGAATTTCCGGTGCCGCCGAACGACATTAAGTGTCAGTTATTTTTTAAGATTATAATAAATTATATTTTTATATATTAGTTTACAATTTATAATAATTAGGTATAGGTTTTATCATTGTCTGTATTTTGTATTAGTTTATTTTGTATTTATGTTGTTTGTGTATTTATAAATATGGGCCTCAGTTGCCTGAAATAAATGAATAAATAAATAAATAAAATAAATAAATTTCATGAAGTGTTCAATACTAAGATCTGGCAACGTCATTATTATAATATTAGTCCATAAACACAGATTATGAAGGCTCGTACATACTCGTATAAGCTTCAATACATTGAGGTTCATAAACATCGTACAAACGTAGTTTGATTATATTTTCAATATTACGCTATCATAGTCAAATATATTTTGTAGATGTGATACAGAAACCAATAGCTATGCTTGTAGATTGTCAGATTTTCGTTAAAATATATCGTTTTTGGCCGTGTGGTGTCCGGCAGAGTAGAATAGCACCAACCCCTTACACTCGTGGGTGTCGTACAAGGCGAGACAAAATATCTAAGCGCCTCCGTAGACTGGAAAATGGACAGCAGCGTTTTCCATTGTTATATTATAACACTGCGATCTCCAACCCGCCTGCCGAGCGTGGAGATTATGGCAACAACCTCCCTTTTCGTGGGAAAGAACCTAAGTCCTGCAGTGGACTGTTGGGCTGTGATGATGATATCGCTTTAAAGTTGTACAGGATATACAATTTGTACCTTAAAAAACTCTTACAGCTTATTAATCCAATAATAATCGCATGCCACAGTTATTCCAAAATTCAATGTATTTCCCGCGGGAACACGGCATAACCGAATTTACACATTTCAAGTCTTAATAAGCAATAATTAATAACACATTTAAAAATTTTAAACTTTTAGACGTTACTTTTCATAAAGTTTGAGCGCCACATGTTGTATTGCAAGTGTAATGCACAAGAATTAAGGGTTAACGGTCTTGTCTCTGGGACTGTGCTATGTGCTTTAATTTGACCTGACGGAGACCGGTAAATATTTCCCATAATTTATAAAATAATGTGTAGCAAAAATGCAGAACCGCAGGTGTCTCGTTGAGGATTAAACCGACGTTTTCCCTTTCTTGTTACTAATTTCTCGACTTACAATTTCCGGGAATTCTCAGGAAGTCAAGAAAGTTATCACGTGAAGTCTTTAAATTACAAATTAAATTATAATTATAACCTGTAAGTCCTCCGCACGATGTAACTAGTTACCAACAAAGCTATCACAAAAAGGTTGCCCTAATTTAGACTCGTAGCCGGAATGTTGTCGCCAAGATAATATAGATTTTTCACGGTATAATGTCCATCCCATATCCGGCGGCCAAGTCCAAAGCGAGAACCAACGGCTTACGACGTGAGGATGATGAAGATCTGTCGAACTGGAGAAGACAGAGCAGATGCTCAAATGTTGATGATGAGAACAAGTAGCAACAATGCTTGCATTGCTGTGTTCCGGTTTGAATGGTAAGGTAGCCAACGCAAACATGCATGAGGCATTTCACCTTAGTCCTCACAGTGACAACGCACCTGGGGTTTTGCATTTTTGTTGCCTGCAACCTAAATGCATGAATTGTAGGTGCTGTCCTAATTGGCAACTCTCCTTTGGTTGAATGTCCGTCGTACGACCATGGTCGTACGACCGTTGCCGGGCTGTCTGCTCGTTTGTCACTGCAAAATATAAAAAAAAACTTATTTAAAATTTAGGTTGGTAATGCCGGTTATAATGACCACCACGGCAGCCAAACGACAAAAATGGCTATCGACCATTCACCCCAACTGAATAGATTTACTAACAATCGTTTTATATTATCTTTTAACGATAAATACTCTATATTCTACCAATGTTAATAACAATGGTTGGTACAAGTATTGATAGGAAAATAGTAGCTTGAAGCGTTAAACATAGCGTTGAATACATTTCACTTTATCAGATGTTGTTCCTTGAGTTATCTTGTTTCAGAGCCTCAGGGTCTATACTATCTAAATCAATTTATTTACACAGATTTAATATAATGAGAGCCTATAAGAAATAATCATTTTAGCGTTAATGATTATTTCTTAGAGCCTATAAGAAATAATCATTTTAGCGTTAATGTCCCGATTGTGTTCTCGCGCGCGAGAGCTCGAGATCCGCCTTGACCTTGATCAGGATTTGGCAGATCAGGTAATTACAGTGGGTCGACTGCCATCTGACCTCCGTGACCCTGCTACCAGGGAAACCTGGCCAGATTGAATCATGGTTACACATTCAGTCGCCTGAACGTGCAGGTTTAAGCTCAATATTTTCCGTAAGAGCAATGGTTAGAAATGACTTATTGATACATGGCGGCCATAAAATTCGAACCTAGTACCTCTAAGGATACTTTAATCATTAGGCCCCACTTAAACAAGTGTTGTGAAAAACATGAAAGTTAACCAAATCAAACATTAGCCCATATTAGGACAGACTGTCAGCGGACGTTGTTATCCACCTTCCTTGCTTATTCCTTTCCACCCTTCATATGCGGAATCCTGATTACCACAAATGGATTTGAAATGTATCCCATCCCAAAAAGGGACAAACGGCGGGTAGTGACTATGTACAGATTCTAAATTAGTAACAACTAGAAATTAACATAACACCTCGTTAAACCCCGTTAAACATGGAAAGCACCCGATAAACCACTATCGGTTTCAATACAAGAATAGAAACAGGCAAGAAACTAACAGCACTGTACGATCGCGGTCTATAATTATAAATTTACCCACGGGTCGGGTGAAGCGAGATTCGCAGAGAGCTTTCAAGTTTTAAGTCATCAGCGAGTGTAGAGCTTGCGGCACTTTGCATTGCAAATTGTGGTAGGTTCGTGTTGGGAGGTTTGTCTGTATGTTTGTCTATGGTAATTTTTTTAAAACCTGATGAAAAAGGGGGGTGATTTAAGTTAGACGTGTGTATCTGTGGCTATGTGGCGGTGTTTGTCTGTTTGTGGCATCGTATCGATTTGGATGCAGTTTTCTTTATTTCAAATACAGTAATCGAGATGGTTTTAAATTTGTTTTATTAATATCGGTTCAGTAGTTGTGAAAATATTGGAATAAATGTAAAATTGGTCGGTGGGTATCCGACTTTTTCTTTCGGTTGGGCAATATTAATAAAGTCCAGATTTGCAGATGCTTTTTTTGAATTGTGAGACATACATTGTCCGTGCACATTCTAGTACTAGCTTTTACTCGCGACTTCGTCTGCATAAGATGGAATTTTGAGATTAAAAGTATACATACGTACCGTAAGACGCAGCGTGGGCAGATCCACAAGGTGAACCGACGACCTCGTAAAGATTGCAGGTATCAGCTGGATGCGAAAGTCACAGGACCGGCCTTTTTGAAAATCTCTGGGGGAGGCCTATGCCCAGCAGTGGGCATATTGATGATGATAGGTATCTACATTCTCATGCGTTTTATTAAAAGTATCCTATTTTTTTATGATCCCCCTGTGAGATCCCCACAAAGGCCGGTGCTGTGCCGCCCGCATCCTGCTGGTACCAGTGACCTTTATCAGGTCCATATTGCGGGATTTATAATAATGTTATTATTGACAATATTCCGTTACTAGTTCACAAGTAAACCCATGGGCACCAAGCTAGTTATCTAGATACATGTTCGACGGGTAATTATGCCATTTTAGTCACATTTCAAGGTCTCAACAACGTTGCGAGTTAATTCTTGATTATCTTCACTTTCGGTTTTAAGCATTTACACCTTTCTAGTGACACGGAAATGTTTATAAATAAGTAAGTTCATCATCGCCACGATGATCTCATCAGTCGCTAGGTGTGTCTTCTAATACCGTTGCGAAGGAAGTTGATGAAGGTCTTCCACCGGAGAAGTTGATACTGGACGAGTAGCATTTGTATGGTAGTAAGGATTGATCGATTTACAACACAAACGCAATTCTACCTATTCACGATTCTACACAATATGGATTCCGCACAATTGACATTCAACACATTATTTATTCCACACAGTCTTCAATTATACACAAACGCGTTTCTTCCTGTTCGCGATTCTACACAATACTAATTCCATACAACTGCAGCCATTCAACAGATTCACAATAAACCGTTAGGTAAATTAGGTAATAAAAAACATAATCATCTTGGCGTTTATCTCCCGGTTGTGCTCTCGCGCACGAGGACCGGGGTCCGCCTTGACCGTGATCCAGGATTTGGCAGATCAGGTAATTACGGTGGAGCGACTGCCATCTGACCTCCATGACCCTGCTACTAGGGGAACCTGACCAGATTGGATTATGGTTACACATTCAGTTTTATGAAAATATTAGAACTAGTTTTTTATCTTTTTTAAGGAAGCATACCCCTCGGTAGTGGAGACCAAACGGCCGAGAGCCAGGGCGAGAGAGAGAGGAATCTTCAGACAATCCTGGCGTAATCCAGCTATACCGCTCGCTGGACCCGTTTAGAAACCGCATCGAAATCGGTCCATCCATTCGGGAACTACGATGCCACAGACAAACACAGCTACACTCGGTCAAACTTAACCGTCTTTTTTGTATCGGAGGATAAAAATCAAGATTTATTCAAAGCGACGGACAACTCCATCAATTTCTTAGTATTTCCTACCACGTGCCGAGCCACGCCCCCTCTTCCTGGCCCATGGATCCTGCTCACACTGTCGCTTTCCATCTAATCACGACGTAATGATTGGGTACGGTACGCGTGTGGTGGGTAGCATGGTAATTGGTATCTGATACCATTGACATATTGTAAGAATACCTCATTGTCAGGTATAGTTCTTCTTTTGCCCGTGATGCAAAAGAGGGGCTTTACCATGCCTTTACAGGGTTGAGAGTGAAAACTATCAGGTACCCGGTTGTGCTCTCGTGTGCGAGAGTTCGGGGCCGCCTTGACCATGATCCAGGGTTTGGTAGATCAGCGATTGTCGTTTGTCAGGGGAACCTGACTAGACTGGATCATGGTTACACATTCAGTCGCCTGAACGTGCAGGTTTTGTCTCAATGTTTTTTCTCACAGTAAGAGCATCAGTTAGTGTTCAACTAATGTTATGTTAACAAAGCGGACAATTTTTTAAGTTATGCAATAAATGAATAATTAACAATGTATATATTTCTGAAAAAGTCATTGGTACATGGCGGTAGCGGATTCACACCCGGTACCTCTCGCTTACGAGTCGGATCCGCTAGCCATTAGGCCATCGACGCACACTCTCAAGTTTAAGTACAAGGTGGCAAGAAATGTTGTTTCGGCTACGTCTTCTATTGAAGAGCGTCTGTGGCCTAATTGGACTGCGAGAGGTATTGGGTGTCGAACCTCTTTTCTGAGTGAACATTAACTTATGCTCTTACGGTGACGGAAAACATCGTGAAACCTGCATATGATCCAATCTGGTCAAATCTCCTGTTAATAGGGTCACAGAGGTCAGATAACAGTCGCTCGACTGAAATAACCCGATCTGCCAAATCCTGGATCATGGTCAAGGCGGACCACGGGAGAGCACAATGATGGTAGATATTTTAAGCTTTAATTAAAAGTGTTTAGAGACTCATCATTGGTTGGCCTGTTATTGTCATAGTAACTTAAAAGCCAGCTGTATTAATTTGAGCTCTTCTGCAATATCGACTGCCATGCTAGCCCGTCGAAGCGGGAAGCCAGCCAGCCAGTATGATAACTAACGCGACCCACCCCACATTGCGTAACGCCTGCAGGTTATGTTTTCCTCGAGTTTCTTTCGTCGAGATTATTAAACGCATCGCGCATACGGGCCTTGAGATTGCAGAGCAATTATGTCGTTTATTCTAGGTGAGGTTTTGTTTGTTTTTAAACCAGGACGAACATAAGGAGTGTT
Source organism: Blastobasis adustella (assembly GCA_907269095.1). Classification (NCBI taxonomy): domain Eukaryota; kingdom Metazoa; phylum Arthropoda; class Insecta; order Lepidoptera; family Blastobasidae; genus Blastobasis; species Blastobasis adustella. Next base: position 19,363,760 of record OU026121.1, on the reverse strand, counting down.
GTTTGACGAGTGTATGTGTGGCTTTGTGTATTTGTCTGTGGGGAATTCTCCGATTTAGCTGCGGTTTTCCCTGTTTGAAAAACAGCTTAATCGAGATGGCTCTTAGCTCTGTTTCTTTAAAAACGGTTCTGTAGTTTAGAAAATGTTTGAGTTTAAATAAACGGGGGTTATCCGACTTTTTCTGTCGGTTAGGTTAGTGTCGACAAAATCGTTAGTTGGTTGCTAACGAAACATCTTAGTTAATGTGACAGACGCTGTTTATTTACTTTCGGTTTGCAGCTACCACAAAGTTTGTGGTGGATGAACACTAATCAAATAATACACTAATGGTAAAGGTATCCGACTTGTAAGTGAGAGGTATCGGTTTCGAATCCCACTGTTTCCGTGTACCAATGACTCTTTTCTGTGTTATGTACATTAGGAGAATACTAACCGAAACGGTGACATGGCACTCTTAATATTACTGTTATATTAATGGGGTTGGGGGTTATACTATAAGAAAATTCTTACAGTCCTGCATCTATTTAAAATGGTAGCTTTTGGAAGCAAATAATATGTAAACTTGGGCTCTCTATATATCAAAATCGATTATACCGGTGGTTGAAAGTACTGTGTGCACTACAGTAACTGTTTGAAATTTCCAGAGACGGACACTTCATCTTTCAGATTTATGTAATTAGTCAATTTCTCTGCTATTGTCATGTGGAGGTTGCGTGTGTTGTGTTAATATTATTATTATTGTGACCATTCCGCTACCCATCCCCAGCACCCGTATAACACGAGTAATAAGTAACCGCCAAGCGCGAGCCGCTTCCTGCTCGTAACCGGAAAGCGCGGGAAACCGGCGGGAACCGGCGTAGGGCTCCGCCGTCAGGAAGCAACAGTGACCGCGTATGACCCCCGGAATTTTTCGTTTTTGTCCGCAATGAATATCCTGAACAAATAAGAGGAGAATACGTTCGTATTACACACACACATTGTAACACCAATCGAAAACCTATCTCAGATTGGTCTTTTATTAGTAACACAATGCCAAAAACGTGTCAAACTGCGATTGAGTTACGGTTGCCATCCAATTACTATTAGATCAAGCCATTAGTAAATGTGCGGACTGGAGGCCCCGATGCACATCCGCAATATCCGCCTCCCTGCCGGCCCCGTCGCCAGCACCATGGCATGGCGAGGCCGCAGGAACAGGTGGATAATACTACCGCCAGCAAATGTACTGTACTGATTAATATAATATTTATTTTTACATACCTACGAATTTTGTATTTATTATTACATTTATTTTTATTTATTTATATATATTTAGGTAGTATAACGCCCGCTGAATACCAGCGCTCTGAGTCGTTTCTTGCGCCTTATAGCACATGCTGAGTGGGTACAATTTACGCTGGCCGCCGCGGCACTGACAGTGGCATGGGAGGCTACGTATTGTTTTAGATATTTTAATTATTAATGTTTCCGTTGTCTGTCATTGTAACTGTTATTGTGTCGTGGTGTGTTATGTGTAATAAATGTCTTTTCTTTCTTTCTTTCTTTCAATACCCGGAGTAGGCTCGTATCTTGAAGGCTCCAAATTCTTACCGTCACATGAATGAAATTGCAGGAAACTTGTTCCATAGAATGTCGGATAGAATTGTGTGATAGAACTTTATATTATTTAAATAATATCATCATCATCATATCAGCCAGAAGAAGCCTACTGCTGGGCATAGGCCTCCCCCAGAGATGTGCATAAAGGCCGGTCCTGTGCCTTCCGCATCCAGCTGGTGCTAGAGATCTTTACCTGTCAGTCGGTCCACCTTGTGGGAGGCTACCCAGGCTGCCTCTTCCGGTACGTGGTCGTCACTCGAGAACTTTACTTTAAATGGAATACTAGGTCTGTATTTGAAATCATCTCAAATGGTGTAGTGATCGCGGCCTTGGCTTTTTACCAGACTGCTTCAGAAGGAAGGTTATGTTTTTTTATAATAGAGAAAGGCAAACGAGGGAGCTGGGCCTCAACTCTTCTATTTTTAGTTTTCTCACAATTTCTTACGATTCGATTACAAATAGATGACAACTCGAGACAACTTGCATACTATTAAACTTAAAGATAAGCGCAATTGAGTTTTAATCCAATCGACTCTCAATTGACGCTCTCTTTGATATTACCTTCTAAAATTTACCTACCAAGAGACTAAACAAATGAACGTGAAATTTTCACGATTGATTTGCTTCAATTTATTAAATCTGTCTTTTTTATTTTACGTAACTGAATTGTCCGCTATGAACCTCCTTGTCAAATAAGAGTTTTTAAGATAGCAGAACCTTTTTTAAATCATAAATTATAAGAGATTTTTAATAATAAATCGTAGTGGCAAGCAAATAACTATTGTGCAAACAAATAAAAATTTCTTTCTTTCTAGGTAAATACCAGCACGATTATAGAAAGTCGCAATTATCACACAGAAGTCGACGATTCATCCATTAAGGTTTCAAGTGATAAAAACGCATTCAGAATTATAGATCTATCTATCACTTCAGCTAGTGTATAATAGTTACTATGTCATGTCTCATGCATGTAATTACTCTGAGCCTTCGAAACGGAATGCAGCACCGCCATCTTTGTTGCTAGAATTAGATAAATTGGAATTAGAATGTAATCAAGATAACTTTGCGGCTGGCTGAAAATGAGACTAAATTTGACAACTTAGACTGTGAGAGCGCCCCCACAGAGGGCGGTGGTCCTTTCTTTTTGGTGACTTTCATGTTGCTGAAAATCTAAACTGCCTTGAGGATGTGAGGCCGACTACTTCTACGGCGTGTACCACATACCTAAACTGCACATCTAACAAAACAATAAATACAATTTTTGTTATTTTTTAAGTCGGTGCCAGCCCAGCAAATTTTCAAAATATATGAAAGTGACCTTAACATTCGTTGTGCCATGAAGCCGTCCAAGGAGCCTCCGATGTGGACGATCGTGGACGTTATGAGCAAGTGTTTTACATTTGTACACAACATGCACAAATGTAAAAAATAATACAAATGCAAGTAAAGTGCGCGCGTTGAACTCTTTTATATGGCTCATAATACGCGATACGCTGGTAGATATAACGTGCATTCTGTTAAAACTGGGTAGTATTCTTTTAGTTAACCGATTTTATATAAACGAGGAGGTTCTCAATTCATTTGTATGTTGTTTTTTAATTATTAATAATAAATAATATGATTATTTTCTCTTCACAATATGTTTGTTACCTTGGAACTTCGTCAATTTATAAACCGATGTGGAAAATTCTTCTTTTTATTTGAAAGGCTCCCAGATTTCTTTGATAGGGGTGATTTGGACAGCCATCTTAATAAAGTACATCCTGTCCGACTTAACTGTGCACCTGGCGCTCTGATGTCATTCTCGCGGTATTGTTGGAAAAACAAAGCGAATTTCGCAAAAAAAAATTTTTTTTTTTTTTATCAACTTTATATATCCGTAATCACAAATAATAATGTTATATCGCTTTTACGGGTCGCATGGGTTGCAATGCAACGCAAAAAAATATTTTGTGGATTTTTGATGTCGCCTTAGTGTTACTCGACATTAAAACGCGGGTGTTGCTCCCCGCCCGACAAGCGCAGTTATACGGTCCACAACCTATTCGAAAAAAGATAGCAACTGCAAAAATAACTTTACGCGACAACTTTTCCATCATTAGCGCCATCTTTTAGCGATAGCTTGAACTGTTTAGGTCTTTGCAAGTCTCACCATGAGCCGACCATTGAAATCCCTTTCTCTAAGCAAGACGGTATCCTCCATGGTTCGGTTCGCATTTCACATTTTGGATCATGGTGATGGCGCGCCTGGCGATATATATATTTTTTAATAATCGGTTTTACGACTTCCGATTCCGGGTTATTTTGACGCAGTCATGTCAAAAAGACTCCCTATTATTGGTCCTTGTCCGTTGTCGACCACAGTATACAGAAACAATCAGTAAGTCATCTTCGCCAAGTACTCGAACTGCTACTACGTATTTACTTCAATCAAATAATGAGTGTACTAAAATAATTAAAATGTAAATGCGTAATTGAATAAAATAACACTTAGGTAATGAACAGTATATTTGCAAAAAAAAATCTATTTTAGGCTACTTACTCTTATGCAATAATGAAACTTCATAATAACATAACGCACTTATGTTTCAACCCAATCGTCCACATTTTCATGACCGTTTAGGTAATGCCGGTGAAAAATGTCGTGTACAACCCTAAATGACATTTTGGTGGCACGGAGTCTATTAACACTCAGCATACACACTCACACACACTATAATCTTAATTTAAGTAATTATTTATATTTCTTCTTTAATTTTTTTTTTTGTTTTAATTACTTGAATTAAATCCACAAAGAAATTGTTATGTTGCCCACAGTATAGTTTTACCTAAGCATAGATTAATCCTTATGTACAATCAGGCCCCACGATACAGACATGTCCTAGTGTGGAGGCCATAATGACCTTTCCATTGATCTGTAACACCAGCTGATGTACTGCAAACGTGTAACAACATAATATGTATAACTTGATTTTTTCAATAAACTTATTTGTATTTGTATTTGTATTTGTATTAACAAATCTAATAGACCACTTTTTGGTAGCTCATACGTATCTTATAAAATATCTCTCTATATTTAAATAGGATTCTCTAATGTTATATATTGAGATATATAATCTTATATCTCAATAGGGTTGCGTTGTGCCATATTAACGAGGGCCCCACGTATTTTCCCTGAAAACTATCATGAGGGATCAAGAAACACACCCCTGTATTTCCTGTTTCTGGACATGCAGAATGCCTTTGACTGTGTCCCTCGTGAGATAATGTGGTGGGCGTTGCGGTCCACGACGGTACATGAGGCATTATCCAAGACATCCGATTCCGATTCCATAGTTAGGACTGCTGCTGGCGACACCAACCCGTTCCCGATTGCCTTTGGGGTACACCAGGGCTCTGTGCTCAACCCACTTCTGTTCAATGTGATATTAAACGTACATTCAGACAGAATCCGAGACTATCATGAGGTACATTTTAAGGGTAAGTTCCGGGTTTGCCTACTGCGTACGTTTGTTGACGCGTAGCCCAATATTTCGACGCAGTTGCATGCATCATGGTCACGGAACGACTGGAGAGTTGCGAGCACCGGACGATGTTGGTTAGCAATAGAACTGCCGAAGTCGATCTACCCGAAAACCCGGAACATAGCCTTAAAATGTGTGATAATGACCGCGATAGTTTAAAACATTATGTTATCATGAGGTACCTCCGTGGCTGCTCATGTATGCAGCGATATCGCGCTAACAGACTCTGACAAGAGACGATTTGTCCAACGGGTGGAAAAGTGGAAGGAGTCACTTGAGATCGGCAGTCTGAAGATACATGTGGCGAGAACAGAGTACATGGCCTGCAACAGTACAGATTCCCTACCCGTTCGCATAGGCGAAGAGAAGGTCAAGCAGCCATGTGCTATTCTGGGTTATTAGCTTTATTTCAGCCAAATTTCAAATCCGTTCAGTAGTTATAACATGCAGCGAGGATCCCCCCCTGTTGTAGATACACCCCTGGTGTCGCTAATGTCTTCGCCCGTCGCGCTTGTTGGTTTATTTTATTTTTTGAGCCAAGGCACAGAGGTGGACGGTCTGCCTGATGGAAAGCGGCCACCGTCGTCCAGGACTTATGCAACCTAAGGGGACCAGATGCGGTGCCGGCCTTTGAGGTACCTGTAGACTTGTCTTTTGAAGAACCCCATGTAATAGTGCAAAGGAAAGACTTCGGGACATCGGGACCTTTTTTACACCTATAAACAAAAAAAATACAACCGTCTTGTTCTTCTTTTCAAAATTAAGTTTTTTTAATGTAGTTACCTGACTACTTGGTAATGATCGCTGGTACCTAGATGAGAAAGGTACAGGCTTTTTTGGAGATAATTCCAGGAGCGATCGTCTTTCGGCTGATATGATGACAATGAATACTACTCGGGTTCAAAAAGCTTCCAAAATATCATCATTAACAGCTGTTGAGTTTTATCTCCACCAAGTTACTAACTAAAGGTTTTCTAAAATCTCCACGCTTGACAGTCGAGCTGCACATCGCAGCATTGCAAACAGACAAAAGTGAACTCTAAGTACTACCCCGTACTAGTTTTTTGACGGTCTTGGTATCATATCGGCAGATTTACGCATCGATGCATCCCTAGTTGTAATTTCACAGGTAAATGAACACTGTAACACAAAAACACTTGTAAACTATCACAGGAAGAACAAGTAATGTGTTTATCAATGTCTTGCTCTAGGAAGTATACAGTTTTACATGACGTTATTGTTGTATTAACATTCAGGAAGATCGTTAACTTACGCTTTGACATATCGTATTGATCGAAGCATAATATTAGGTATATTGGTTTAGGTTTCTATGCTCGCTTTTTCCACAATTTGGCTCTTTTTTAGTGCTATCAATAAGTAAGGCGTGCAAATTTATCCAGCGCAGTTCCCTTCAGAAGTTAAATAGTTTATTTTTAACCCCCGATGAATAAAGAGGAGTGTTATGAGTTCAACGTGTTTATCTGTGGCTTTGTGTATCTGTCTGCGGCATCGTAACGTCTGAACTGACTTGCTGGCTTGCTGATTTGGAAGCGGTTTTTCTATTTGAAAGTCAGTTTAATCGAAATGGTTCTTAGCTTTGTTTCACTAAAATCAGCTCTGAAGTTAAAAAAATTTTTGAGTTTAAAAAAAAAAAAAAAAAAAAAATATTCGTGGACAAATTTACACAGCGCCATCTAGCCCCAAACTAAGCAAAGCTTGCACAATGGTTGCTAGATAACTGATATACTACTTAAATACTTTTTACATACTACTTTAATACATACTCATTATACATAGAACACCCAGACCCGTAACAGAAATTAAAATTCATCATTTCAATTTCTGCCCGGCCGGGAATCGAACCCGGGACCTCTTGCGTGGCAGAGATGTTGACCATTGAACCACTCAGGTCGTTTAAGAAAATTGGTTTTACCTACTTTTTCTGTCGAAAAGGTTACACACAAATTATGTATCACATCATCAGCCTACAACATTCCACTGCGGATTTGATCCTCTTCCGCATTGGTGGAGGATATTGCCACAATCTCCACGATAGACAGGCGGAGATTGCAGTGTTAAAAATACTCCGATTCGAAGGATAAGATTTAAGATTAGCAGTTGGTACAAAGAGATAACGAACATGAATTTTTATTAGGTACACACAGGTACCTTGAATCGTATATGTAGGTATGGTCTATTTATGAAAATTAATCACTAATAACGGGGTGGTCCACTCCTTGGTATTTTTGTATAAATTATTGATTTTAGTAAAAAAAGTCAACTTGGCATTAATATCTCGGTTATGCTCTCGTGCACGAGTGCCGGGGTCCGCTTTGACCATGATCTAGCATTGAGTAGATCAGATAATTACAGTGGAGCGATTAACCTCCGTGACCCTGCTACCAGGGAAACCTGACCAGATTGGATAACAGTAATAATGTTAGTAATGTTTTAAGAAAAATTTGCATTTATTTCACACACGTCTTTGATCTCGATCTAGTTACCCATTTATAACAAACGTATAATTTATAGCAAGTGTGCTCAAAGAAACGTTCGGATCATAAATAACATGTTCATTATTATTCTGTTGTCTTGCCGAGTCTATGCGAGAGTATAGGCGATAATCTGTCAGTAACCACATATACTCTCATAGATGAATACAGTGCTTTCAGTGTTAACATATTTTGTATTCAATCACATATCATCGTTATTTTTTTAAATTTCTTTATCGATACTTGTCGAGAGGTTGTCGTTAGTAGTGACTAAATAACGCGATTTTGATTTTGAATTGCTTCAACAATAAAAATAGTCGATATTGAAATTTGGGTTAAATAAAATGGATGAAAACGTGATTGCAATTATAAAAGATGAACGCTATGTTGTCATATGTTTGAATAGTAACTGTAATCGGAGTGTTTAATAGGCCGTAACGAGTTCGATCCCCAGTACCTATGACTTTTTCTGAGATATGTATATTAAATGAACTCTCGATGTTCTTACGGTGCAATAACATCGTGAATAAACATGCACATTCAGGCAACTGAATGTGTAACCATGATCCAATCTGCCAAGGTTCTCCTTCACACAACTCTTTTACATGGATAGGAGGTCACATGGCAGTCGCTCTACTGTTAACTGAGCTGTCAAATCCTGGATCATGGACAAGGCTGACCCCGGACCCTCGCACAACCGGAATATTGATGCCAAGATGATTATTATCTATTTTATAGGTAGTAACAGGAATATTATAGCCTTAACTTTAACAAAATGACCTTCAGGAAGGTTTCTGTACTATGCTTGCTTTGAAGGCCTAGACACAATTTGTAGTAGATCCTACAGTAAAATAAGGCACAGAAACAAAGCATCTCACAAAATTTTATTGCAAATTCCGTTTATCGTCTACAAAACTTATTTAAAATATTGCACACTGAAACAACAGCCACTCTACCACATACCGTATCAATTTAAAATATAAATAACAATGGACCACAGTAATCAACAATTACAATTTTTATTTCAAAAATAAATAACAAAGACTAATTTTTTAAACAGAAAACAAAACAATTAATTTTAGTAATACTTTCTTAACAACAAGTATAATTTCCGGTTGCTAAAATTTTCAAATTTTCTACGCTGTAATCAACAGTAACATTCCTAGCAAGACAACATTCTCCGATAATTATTTGACATATTGTTGACGACATAAACTGCATTGTACTAGCATCAGCCTTTTCACACCACACGAAAGCTGCATTTCCCAAAGTAAATACGCCCTAATCTATATTTACAAAGTATTTACCAAATAATTTCCTATAACACATTATTGATATTACAATTTCGTTTTCTCGGTTTTCTTTAATAATAACGTCACCGTGTCTGCGTGTTTGTGTTCGGGCCTTGTCATTCTTTTAGGGTGAGCGTGGTAGTTCCTGGGGTACAACGGAGGCTTTTGCTTACTTACGGCAGGAACATAATGATGGTTCGCCGTATATTCTTCTTCAGAATTCGGCGAAGAGTACGATGCTGGCAGAGAATGAGAGTTCACATAAGAGACCTTCTCACTAGTTGGCATCCTGAAGACCGTCTGGGGGACCATAACTCTGTACTGCGAGTGATACTTCATCATATGGGGCACTGGGGTCACGTAACTAACTGCTTGCACTGGTTCTGGAGTCGGATTCCGATTTTTATAGCTTAAAGGCAACACTGTAGCTATAGTGTGGTCTTTACTAGGATAGTTCTCTGTCAGAACTAGGCCATGATCATCTTCGCTGCTCACTTGGTTCTGATGCGCGTAACTTTGCACTGGTTGTCTTACACTATATCTGTGTCCAGATTGGCTCCTTGGGTACACGGCTATGGTGTCCTGTTCCTGTTGATACTGAGATTGTTGTGTACCATAATTTGGTACCTGAACATTTGTGTAACCTTGTTCTTCTGATTCCTCATTCGAAGCTAGTTCAGCTTGAGAGGTGGCCGTGTCTACGCTCTCATAGTTGGGTGTTGCTGAAACCGAATTTTCGTGTTCAGGTGACTGTGTATGTTGTACGTTATATTCTATGTGAGACGTGAGATGGTCATTGCTGGCTGTAGCTGAATTTGTGTCGTACCCTACATGACTATTAGTAGCGTGCACGTTGACTTGTTGTTCCACTGCTTGTTCTTGGCGGTCGTCGTGAGCATATGTCTCCTGTTGCTGCTGTGGCTGGTAGTACGCTTGCTGCGGTTGCTGGTATTGGTATCGGTAAACGTATTGCTGTTGCTGCATAGGCTGACTGTACAGAGATTGTCCGCGAGTAATATAGTACTGTTGGCGGTAACCTGCCGGATACCTTGCCATCACTGGTTGGACAGCAGAGTATTGAATCCCAGAGTAATCAGCCTGAGTGTAAGCAGGTTGGACGTTAGGATGAGAGTACTGTTGAGGCTCGTAGTTCAACGCTGACGTTGGTACTGGAACTTCGGGTGCAGCTACTGGAGCATTCTGATAAGCCATCACTTGAGGTCCATGCGAGTAGCCAAGTTTCTGGAAATATTGGTTCACTAGCTCTTGTAAGTTTACGTTATTTAAGTACTGAGATGCTGGATAGCCTTGCTGGTGCGAATACAGTTCCGCTGAAGGAGATTTTATATAGGAGCTTGGGATCTTCAATATTAATACTGGAACCACTCTCTGTTCCAAATTAGCTCCATGGGAACGGAAATATTCCTGGGTGAGGCCTGCACTTTGATATTGAGGATTTTGAAGTAGTTGTGATGAATCGACTAAGTAATTGGACATTACATTTGGGAATTGTCCACTTAAACCTGAAATTTGATGTCCATTGTATGTGGTGTATAGCGTTGTTGGTGTAGGGTGAGCTTCAGGGGCTTGATGTGACAGCGGTGGCGATGCAATACCTTGAGGCTGATCATACTTAGTATTCAATTGGACAGCTGGTTTCTCGTAATTATAAGAAGTAGGCGGCTCTACGTCCTTAATCTGTGTTGGTACTAATTCGTAGGCCTGTGACGGTGTTATTTCCACTTCTGTGTGACCGTGTTGTTGAGAGTACCCCGTATTCGATGGTGCTGGAGGAATATCGTGCTGTGAATACGGGTAGATCATGAACTTTCCTTTTTCTTGTTCATTCTTATTAACAGAAGTATATCTGTAGCCATTATTAGTTCTGTAACCGTAACCAAGGTTAGCATCAATAGTTCTTTTCTTATTAGAACCTTTAAATTTGGTGTCCGTATCGTTAACAATTTCAATAGCAATGACGGCTGGGAACGGTGCTTTTATTTCTGTGATTTTAGTTGGCTTTGTAGGTGTTTGACTTTCAATATCATCATTGTTATCAAAGTCTTTATCTTTGACATCATCTCCTATATCAGTTTTTATTCCAAACTTAACTTCAACTTCTCGAAGAAACTTTCTTTCTTCATCTGTTAATATGGCTGATGGTTTCTCCTTTGTTTTTACTTCAGCTTTGTACTTCTTTGGTTCGGGCTCGGCGACCGTTGCTGCTAGCGTCGTGCACAATAGCACCTGAAATTGAGAAAAAGCTGGTTGAGTTTATTTTACTTAACATGGCACATCTACAACTAATAGGTTTGATTCATAATACTGGTCTACGAGTTAACGGAGGTACCGTGGTCTTATAAATAGACCGCTTATCAGTAGGGTGGTCATCTTGGCGTTAATGTCCTGGTTGTGCTATCGCGCACGAGGGCCTGGGCCTGATAGCAGAAGTTAGATAGCTATCAGTAGGGTATATTACGCCAAAATAACAATACACACGACACAAAAAACGAACAATTCAATGCAGCGATTTTATTACCTATAAAATTTCTAAAATTGCGATTGTTATCTCTAACTCACTAAACGTATGAACGTTTTGATCGACAACAAACAACATTTTGATTAATCATCAATTTCTTTGTCGATTCCATGGCCTATTCATGTTATATACAACACAATCTCTTGTATCCACAAACAATACTTGCACAAACAATACTCCTCAAAAAAATACTAAAAATGTCTCAATATAGTAACAGCAACTGACACAATCGACGTTATGTATCCTCCCATTACAAATCATACATCATACTCTCGTCAGAGCGAACCCAGATGTTCTTCGTTTTAAAGGCGAATTTCACAAAGAATCCAACTAAGCAGTCACGCACATCGTAAAGTATTTCATAGGCATTATTATAATCGTCAGACGCTTCTATGAGAGTGCCGATGTAATCTTGGGTAAGCGGCGTTGCCAAACGAAATGTGTATTACGCCTCATTTATTTGTTGCGTGTACCCGTCTGCGATCACGTGGGTGGCTCGACTCTCTATGCGTGTCTAGACACACATAACTATAATAATAGTAATTAGAAGCATTAGATCCACGGTCAGAATTCCGCCAGGTGGCTGTTAACAACTCACTACCTACCGCTAGAAATTAGTTGGGCGTATTGTGTCTGAGTCTGACTGAGTGAAATATAGCGCCAATATATTCGAGTTACGGGTGTCGTACCAGGTAATCAAAGGAAATAAATAATGTTGGACTCACATCCGTATTCAAAAACATTAATATATGAGGTCATACAGAGTGCGCAAACACAGGGTTCCAACTGACAATACTTGAGTGGATTTCGGCGATGCGTTCGACATTTTTTAAATTTATTTAATACGGCAGACAAACAAGCAGGCAGACCACCTGATGAAAAGTGGTCACCGCCGTCTATGGACACCAGCAACACCAGAGGCACTACCAATGCAATACAAATTAGAGAGACCTCTAATATACCTCTTGAACGATCCAAAGGAAACACTGTGGCTCGGAGCTCATTCCACATCCGAATCGTACGAACGAGAAACGTTCTTTCGAACCTTCGCGTGTACACCACTAGTGGGTCTACGTAGTGGGGATGAGTTTCCAGCTCGCGGCAGGTGGTGTGATGTACAATGGTACCGTATTGCCTACTAACTCGTACTGGAGGTATGTATAACTACTTCTTATGCACAACTAAAGAAAATAAATGCTAAACCACTTATTATGCAATAGATAGCTATGTACTATAATCTAAATATTTAAATTTCATTCCACTTAAGCTGACAAACATTTAATTTACGAATTAAAATTTTAATCCGGCTTTAATTTAGAACTATTCTACAATTTTATTATCTTGTTTTGAATTACGCAAGACCATTACCAGCCTTGGGTAAATTAATTCAGTCCGTGTATTTCTAGGTCAATTACCTAGATTGACAAGGACTATGTTATTTAATTTAAATTAAACATCTACAGTTTTAGATAACGTAATTTTTTTCAATAAATGAAGTCATACGATAGGAAACCCGTCGTGTGGTGTCCGACAGAGTAGAATAGCACCAACCCTTTACACTCGTGGGTGTCGTAAGCGACTAATATTTCGAGAAAAAAGATGTGGAGTGTCCATAGGCTGGAAAATGGGCAGCAGCGTTATCCATAGTCATATTTATAACACTGCGATCTCCAACCCGCCTGCCTAGCGTGGAGATTATGGCAAAGTCTTCCCTTTCGAGGCCCTAAGTCCTGCAGTGGACTGTAATAGGCTGTGGTGGTGGTAGAGAAACAGGCAAGCGGGGCATGTGATGTAAAATGGTCACCACTGTTTATAGACATTATCATAGCAACATAATATCACCAAATCGTAGCCCACCGCAATTCATAAAAACGTTTTCTTATTTAGGTATACTTATTTTCTATAACAGTGCATGTAATGTTTATTTATTTATTTAACAAGATTAGTTACGACACAGCAGGAACTACTTATCTCTAAAAGAAATCTCTTCCAATAGGCCTACAAAAGAGAGATGTGAATTAAACGCAGATAAGACGTGCACAATGACTGTAAATTAACTAATAATGTTATGAACAGTTAAACAGGTAATTTATTTTTTAACTTTACTTTAGGTCTATATTTAAGGAGCTTTGTCCGAAGACAATAAACTTAATACGTGTTACGTACAACAGCGGACTTAAAGTTTCATAACTTTATCTAACAGTCAACCGCAGTGCTGAAGATATGGTAATTACAGGGCGATGCAAGATCATTGAAGCACATATAATAATAACATCATGATGATTATGTGTAAGTAATTAGAAAACGATGATCACAATGTTTCGAAGTCATTAAGAATTCAAGTCTGTAAAGCTCAGGTTTTATGCAGACTTATCTTAATTAGGCACTAAGATGCGCTAAAAGCATACATATAATAAACATGTCCGGTTGTGAAAACTATGCAAATGATGTAATCATTGACACCGAGTTATGCACACCCAACTATCGGTTTTCACTATTGATACTCGAAATAGTTAGCGTTTCGAGTTCAGTCCGAGTCAGTTCCGGGCGTTTACCTAAATAGTTTGTTTTTCATTTATTACCTTGACTTATTTTTGCCCGCGACTTCGTGGGCGTAAATTTCGGCTACAAAATCCTGGTCCCGTTCCCGCGGGAACCGCATTGAATTTTGTCATAAATATAGCGTATTTGCTATTTCTAAAAGCTCTCCTTTACGCACCGTATAAAGACTTAAGCACTATACCGGTACTTAATAATAATAATAATAATAATAATCTTTATTGGAACATAAACAATATACATTAAGCACTAGTGTACGGTAACAACAGCATTAGTTTTCACTGTGTCGCTGTCATTAACGCCCACCTCCGCTTCTCAAAAGCCTCAGCGTTCCAATTGACTTCCACTACTTTCCCTCTCAACATTAAGATATATATTCGACTACCGAAGAAATATATTCGAAACCGTAGTTTGGGTATTAAATACGTGATTTATTTCCTAGTTTCGTTTTGCTCTGATGAGGTACAGTTATTTACGACATAGTAATGTCTTGTATTTTATGGCAGCTTGTGTAAGCTTTATGACAGACAGACGATTTGTGCGATGCCGAGTGCAACTAATGTCTATAGAAACGAGGATGACGAGGTGCGTAGTGGAGGAAGCAACTTGTTGCTTGAGATAGATTACTTCATTGTTTTTCAATAGGTTACGTGTAAAATTGTGGATTGATGTTGTGGTGGCCACTCACTTTCATGCCGCTTGATCCAATAGCATGATCAAGCCACACTTACCATATGTGGGGACTACATTATCGTCACACATATCATCTATATACAATTAATAATACTAATTATTTCATGATTGATTTTAAAACTATAATATTAAAGGTTTGCATTGACTGTATAATATAGAAAGGTAATTTAATTCATCTCTAGAAGTTGCTCTAGAGAGAGAGATGAGAAAAAAATTACTTTGCAATTTAATTATTCGTTCAACAATTGCATTCGCCAAAATGAATGCATAAGCGAGCAAATTTGACCAATCATGGAGCCGTATTGAACTAATTGCCTTCACTTAGCAAAGAGCCGCTAAAGTGCACTGTTATACCACACAGTCAAAGCTACTCTACTTAGGCAAGTAAAGTATTCGCTTGTGAATAAGGTTGTGAGTCATTCAAAATATATTTGAATACTTTACAAAATTGAATTACTTCGGCCAGTTCGTTCACTCAATCTTTCTTCTCAGGTCAATTGTTGCTCAAATCACGAATACAGTACAGTACACAAACACCTCACCTAATAGCGCGAAACCCGTCGATCGAAAGCCGAGCACTGTAATCAGCTGACATCTCTAACATTACGTGTACAAGGAAACCGGTAGAGGTTTCAAAAAGCACCATTATTAACGCATTAAGTCTGCACACCTACCGCTGGGGTTACCGTATTGCAACAGACTTCCTACAAGACCGAGGTCAAGAGATCAAACCCTCTGACTTACAACTACGCTGTGCCAATAAATCGTGTTCATTATCAAATACTAAAGCTTCCTAATTGGTATTTACTTATGAAATTGTCAAAATGACGGGAATCAAAGACATGGTACTAGCGTCTGAATGATGGAAAGCGTAATTTCCGTCGAAAAAATATTGTCACTCGAAGGATTATTTATTATACTCATCATCGGGTCCACTGAGTTCGGTATATTCGATCTGCGATATTTGCACACGCCATCAGCCCGAATTCCCCAAACCCCTGATATTCGTAGAAACCTGCATATTCGGATTATAGGTTCTCGTACTAGGTACTAGGTAGAGAGATAATCGCACTATGTGATGGATGACACACAAGAAAACAACCCGTGCAGACCTACAAGGATCTTTTAGCACTTGGATGAAGGCGAGGTTGTCGAACATCAACTCTGATTTCGGCCACGTGCCAAAATATCCTTGTAGGTCTGTCTGTAAGCAGTTACCACGTCAGTGATAATTATCACACAAAATAATAAAATTTAAATGATTCAACGATATAAATAACTTGTTGCATCAAGCTTTAGTTTCTTTAGCTAATAAACTCAAAAATGCGCCGCGTACACAGTGAAACTTTCGCATGCGCATAATATAAAGATTAATCATAATATTATTCTAATTATACCTAGACAACTGTCATGATTATAATAAAATCTCTATAATTTTGCTTCATCAATTAAAAACTTCAAAACTCTAAAGTAATGATGTAAGCACTTTCTCATATAATTAGGTAGACCTCAACGTAAAAGTTACTGCAACAAGTTCACATACATTTACCACATTAACCTAATTTGCATTTTGTTATGTCATCCGAAATGATGATGCTTATTCACTATCCATTCGAGTGTGCGCAGTGAATCCAGTTACATAGTAGTCTTGATTTCAAATTTGTATTATTAGTTGCACAAGCCAATAAGGAGTTTTTAAATGTCATGCTATTATAGGAAAATGTGTAAGTTGTGCTCACTTAACTATGTCTTTGCTTCTGGTTTGGTAAATTAAACTAGCCTTTCCCCGCAGTTTTCTCCCAAGTTCAGTCAGAAACTCTGGTAACATTCGATTATCCTTCGAATCCAGGTACTTTCCAGGAGATAATGTGCACTGGGTACTATACACGGGCTTCCTATTAGTGACAATATTTTCGATATCGGTTTTGTAGTTTCGGAGTTAATAGCGTTTCAACAGACAGGCGTGTAGGTGGCCTAATGGCTAGCGGTTGCGACTCGTAAGCGAGAGGTACCGAGTTCGACCTCCAATGCCGCCATGTACCAACGACTTTTTTTGAGTTATGTAAACACTAACCGACGCCCTTATGGTGAGGAAAAACATCGAGAAGAAACCAGTACTTTCAGGCGACTGAGCGAGTAACCATGATCCAATCTGGTCAGGTTCCCCCGTCAACAGGATCACGGAGGACAGATAGCAGTCGCTTTATTGTAAATATTCTGGATTACGGCCATGGCGGACCCCAGGCCTTCGCGCGCGGCATACCCGGGTTATTAACGCCTAAATGATGTAGAGATCAATCAATGAATCGTAGAACACAGTTACAAGCATGAACCATACCTTATCTAACTAGGTACCGAAAAAAAATCGATGTAACATCGATCATGAAGTGTAGCAATTAAGTGCGAATCGCAAATGTAATTGGCAAGAGCATCTCGTTCCATATGACGTCAGTTGGAACGAAAGTAAAATATTGAGATGTGCGCACGCACAGTGAAAGCGCGCAGCGTCCTTCGGTTACCTATTAGTGCTATAGTTTATTGGCTTTTGTGGAAGAGTATTTTCGTTTAACGTTAGCTTATGAGGATGCAATAATAATTTATTGTTATTTTCGTTATCTTCTTTGTATCTAGTAAACATTGTGTAAAACAAACTCGCTTCCCGCCCATATATCTATGTACTCTTAGATCTTCTAAACTACGCAACGAACTTTAATGCGGTTTTCAACGATGGATAGAGTTATTTAAGAGGAAGGATTTATAGCAAGAAAAAATGGGGTAGGTAGGGGTAAAGTAGGCGTAGGTAGGTAGGGTAGTAGTAGTACGCGAACGAAGTCGCGTCGGGTCCACTAGTATTTAATACAACATTATTTCAGTCCTCCCTCACTTACCACCTTTCAGAAATCGGGAAATTTTAGAGCCAAGCCTTGAATATCATATGTTTTCTTTGTAGGTATAATTTCAGTAAGCGTAGTTCCTGAATTTATAATAGTTGAACAATCTTGGGAGTCCATTGGATCCCCGTGACGGAGTTTAAGCAAATTGCTAAAATTTGCACCCTTTTTAAAAAGCCTTGTAAAAAGAAGTAAATATTATAAGGCGGCTATACATGTTCGATTTAGAAATACAAGTGTAGATAAATACCAATATATAGAGGGCTGGTTTATATTGCCTCGCTATCACTCGTCATCGCTCGTCTTTTGAAGAGAAGCGTAGGTATAAGGTTCATTTCACTCGCCATACAATCTTAACTCACATTGGCCTATACGCCATTAAGTATAGCTTTTACAGTAACTCGTATCGTTTTAAACAGAGCCAGCAAAGGAATACAAAGTGAAAGTTCCCAGTGGCGTGGTCCAGTCCAGGATTGCGTTAGTACTTCCTGGTCTATGGCACCTGACTGGCCCGACGCGACGCGGAAATCATTGGCTCTTGTGAGCGGTAGGTAGGTTAGATAGTTGATAATGTATATGGACTCTAGATTTACGAATACCTGCTAGAGCGATGACCGAATCCGTTGAATGAATTCGTTTGGTGTAAATAGAGGTACAGATGTCGACTAACGGAGGTATCTAAATAATTATATACAGAGGTTGCTGGTAAATAATACGACTCTGTCGCACGCGTATGAGTGATTAGTAGAGTAGTAATAATTTTAGATGTGGAACTAATTACAACATAAATAATTGTTATGGAAAATGGTGGTGGGAACATTCGAAAGAACGTTTCGCGCTCGTACGATTCGGATGTGGAATGAGCTCCCAGTCACAGTGTTTCCTTTGGACTATGACATGGGATCGTGCAAAAGGTATATTAGAGGTCCCCTGGTGTTGCTGATATCCGTAGGCGGCTGTGACCACTTTCCACCAGGTATCCCGCTTGTCGCTCTGCCGTTTAACATAAACAAAAGAATGGCAATACGTTTCTAAGCAACATTTTAAAAATTACTTTGCTGCTGTTTGTGTGAGAGGGTGCTGTATTTGGCCAGAAAGGGCCAATTTTTGGTTTTTCGTGAATATCTCAAAAACAGTGCGTTCTACGGGAATATAGTCCATGACTAAATTACAGGTAGGAAAAATACCCTTTTCCAAAGGCATTGTATGATGTGCCTTATTTATCGAGCCGATGAGTATTATTTACCGACGTTACTACCTCCTTGATAACCCCTACACTGCGTCTACGTAACCAAAATGACAGTCAACTCGATTCACCAGTGCAATAGTCAGCACCGAATTCAAAAGGTGCGGTAACCTCACCATCGCTCTTTGATCGTAGTCATTACAGCTTGCAAAATATTTTGTAGTACTTGTGTGTACCAGTATACCTACATACTTGCCTACTACATAGAAATAAAATTGAAGTGTAAATTTCAAAAGCGTATCGATTATTCGCTATTCTACCGATCCGCAATACGAATTCCGCGCAACTGCTATTCAACAGATTCTTAAGTCGACAGTCTTCAAATTTACACAAACGCGTATTCATGAATCTATACAATAGTGCCACAGATGTCTTTTTCTTTTGACTTTGGATCCTTAAAATACATTAGAGGACTTATTAGAGGTGGGCAGTTGGTGTTGCTGATGTTCTGTGGCAGTGGCCACTGTTCATCAGCTGGCCGCTTGCCTATTTGCCAAGCGCGTAATATAAAAAAACTTCATATGAGGAGGATTATTGAATTATTTGTAAAAAGAAACTATTTTACGAGTGTGACTGGTTCTCCAGGGTAATTTTCGAAGCTAATAACCCGAATTTGATGAGAATCGTTTTGCATACAGTCCCTGTGTAACCTGTTGTTTAAGATTCACTGTGTGAATATGCCCCAGTGAGATAAGTCGTTGCATCCATAGTATTACAAATGGGTAAGACCGTAAGACGCTTTACAAAATGACGGTGTTTTGTAATACTGTCTCGCTTTCTATATAAAGATTGTGTTTATGATAAAAACAACATGCAAACGCCGACAAAAAAACTATATGTATGTCGTCATCATCATCATCCAAGCGGCCAATCCCGACTTCTACTATTTCGCTTTCTTGCTCTTTCTTCTCCTATTCGCCCAGTCTTTTGCATCCTCACGAGCAGATGGCTCTTGTATCGGTCTCGGCGATGTCAACCCATCACTTACCCATAAGTTTTCTTTTTTTCATATCGTAATTGCAGTTTATGGGAAGATGCAACTGTCTCCCGTAACACAGGTCTGTGCCTAGCTCGGGATTCAGTGTATACTAATGTGTGCAACGATTATGGAAATAAATAACTATTTTATATATTTATTTTATTATTTTATTTTATCGCTTCTTTTGTCTCCCGCGTGACCTCTTTCCTGATACCGGCAGTTTTAGGTGCCAATTTCCCATGTATTCCTAGGGCGTAATACCAACACGTGAATAAACCAGCGCAGGCAAGCCTCTCCAATCAACCACAAGCCCTTCCGGAGACGTTTGTAAAACTGAAAGGGTTGCTGCGTTTCCTGGAGGAGTTGGGGTGGCAGGAACAATAGGGTATCTTGGAGTGCACCATATTCACGCAAAATGGGCGCAAGTTCGTCTGAGTGCGGAAACGGCCCGGATACATCTATCTATCTATCTAAGCCTCTTCAATGTAATCCGCGATGTCTCTCGTACCTACACGGTCACAAATTTCTATTGAAATATTGTTAGCATCCGACAGAACATCTTACATTTCGTCGTTGCGACCAAGAAAGTTTCTTAAAGAATCCCATCCCAGGGCAGTAATTTCTGAGATCACAAGCATCATTCAAACTCACAGATAACCACACAAACCTCTTACTATTACTACTATAGACGTGTTACTATAGAATACTACAGATATAGATATAGACATAGACATAGCTTTTATTTGGCAATAACTACAAATATATATGACAAGTTGTAATAATATCAACAATGATAGGTATAACACGTTAAGACTAGGGTACATTCAATTAAAATTTATGGTGAATATTGTAGTGTCATGCCAAATTAGAACTCAGCTCAGCATATGCTGTAGATAGAGAAACTACAGCGCTGATTTTCAGCCGAGCCCTATAGTGCGTGCGTCACTATACATATGCGTATGTTACTATAGACTATACACCTGACCCGCCTAGCATTATAAACCTGTGTGTTAACTGAACTTAGGGTCTACAACTCTCCACTCTCACAAGCAAAAGTTGGCAATTATTTAACATTTAAATGGCATCACTGACCCTGGGTCAATCTCCATGTCATGGCCATTTTATGATATCGGAATTTTGAATGTAGATATAATCTGTGATTTGAAATTTTTATTTAAGAGAGATAATAATAATATGTTTATTTTCAGACTTAAAAATCCATAGAGTTTTAGGAAAAGTGTTTTTGTTGACAATTAACTTAATTTTTATTTTAGTACTATTAGAATTTTTTTGTATGGTTTTTAGTAAAATTTGTTTAATATTCGTAGTATATTAGCCATGTATTTAATATTAGAATTTAAAAGTTTCGTACAGATTAGCAATTACGCCATTGCCGAACATTATAATAATGGCAAAAAAATTTTTACCAATCAAGTCCAAAATATTCAACGTTCGAAAGTTAGGAAGGATGAATTTTTTATACCTATAAATACGAATGTTTGCAAGGATGTATGTTTGGAAGAAAAACTACCAAAGAAATTTTGGAGGCACAATAGTTTATCGCCCATTACATAGGCTATAATTCATCCCGAAATTCAATATGGTATCCACGGGAATGGGTCTGGAACGTTAAACCAAACCGAATTTTATGCGGTCGGAGTCGCGTGTAACAGCTAATAATTTATAAATGCAGCTAGTGGACTCGGCGCGACTTCGTTCGCGTACACCTACTTTACCCCTACCTACCCATTTTTTGCTTATAAACCTTCCTCATGAATCACTGTATCTATGGTTGAAGACCACACTAAAATTCGTTGCGTAGTTCTAAAGATCTACGCGTACCATGACACATAGGGACAGACGGCGGGAAGCGACTTTGTTTTATACTATGAATAGACTCGTATGAACTAAGAACTTAGCTCTCGACCTTACGCGTATAGAATTAATAACTACATTACAGCTGTTTATTGAAGTTGACTGACATTTATAGAGTGGGGAAACATGATGTGCCAAATATGAACAACTCGGACCGGTTTAGCATCTGGTTTTGCGGCTTCCTGGTCTTCTTATTTATTTTGTTTGTTTATAGGTTGTTGCTTGGTTTTTAATGAATTTTACGAGTTCTTGGGAGATTTATAGTGTCATTAAATAAGGAGCGTCGGTGGCTAAGTGACTAATCCGACTCGTAAGCGAGAGGTAACGGCTTCGAATCCCACTGCGGACATGTACCAATGTCTCTTTTCTGAGTTATGTAGTTGTATTTTTACTGTACTAACTAAACCGTTTTTATATCGGCCAACGCATTCGGGAGCTACTACACCACAGACAGACACACATATAGACAGAGCCACAGATATACACGTCAAACTTATAACACCCCTCTTTTTTTGGTCGGTGGCTAAAAATACACCTACAGACAGATTACACAACAAAAAAAGAAGGAGCAAGAATTCTGAATTATGACTACCAAAGACAATAAAGAGAGGCGGTACTAATCGCCGGACTTGCTAATCCCGCGGTGGGAACCACTCGTCTCTTCATGGCTCGTTGCGAATTGAATGCAAATTGTGCAACAATGAAGTTCACACAAGACAAATGGTAACGGTTTAGTGATGGGCCAGGCTTCTGGTTTTGGAGTTTTGGTCAGATTTGATATAACGGGGTAATCATTATCTTTTCCTACATAAGGTAACACACGGTCAGACCCCGTCTGTCCGTGTGCCTTCTTAGGAAAGCAATGCAAAGGCGAAATAATGGAAAAAAAAAAGATTTTTTATATTTTAAAAAGAACCGACTATAAATTGACATTACACATACTAGCAAAAGTCACTACAGAATAATTCGTTGCGTCTTCATCATCACTGTGAGAACTAAACTGTCATTTATTTATTAACACTAAAAATGTTTTCATCCATGAAATTGGAACACAACAAATAAATCGCCATATAATAGGACCTCATTGGCGAGGTGGCCTGTTACAAGTTGTCAAGAAACTGGCCAAGTTTTTCAAATTTTATCAACGAACCTGATAAACGATCAAAGCAAGTAACCGAGAAAAGCGTAACGACACACGCAATCACTCAACCAAACGATACTTCGGTCTCGGTCTAACCTACATTTTGGCATCACTACACACCGAAAAGTGTACAAACTCAAAAGTTAGATTACATAAGCCGCAACGCAGTCAGATGCGTAATGGTCATGTCTCCGCGATGCTCCGTAACCGCGTGTATGACATTGCCAGGGGCGGATTGGACACGTAAAATGTCTATTAAAATAGAAAAAAGAATAAGCACATAAAAAGGAAAGAAAGAAAGAAGAAAAGGTAGAATGATCAGGGGTCTACAAAGGCACATTAGCGTTTCGTATTAATTATCGTATTAAACATCATTAATTAATCTGTTACGTATATGCAGCGACGCTGTTGTTGGCATTAACATGACATTTTAAAATGGCGCATCGATATCGTCCATCGGTTCGGAAACTATAGTGCTACAGACAGACACACCTCAACCTTATCACCCGTGTTTATACGTGGGGTATTAAAAACAATATTAAATGCGACATTGAAAACAGCCAGTGACTTTCCTTCTAAAGTTTAGCATTCAGTTGAATTTTTGTTGTTAGCATTTGTTCGGTAGGTACATGCTCAATCCGGCCCTGGCCCTGCAAGTAAGCCATTGGTAATCGCATAATCATCGTTGAGTCAACACATAGCTATCATTACCTATGTCAAACAGTGGTTTGTGGTGCCGGCGGCGTTTACAAATGTTACTGTGTGTGGAGTACTGGTTAACGATGTTAATTCTAGCGCATAATCGTACCTTTCATACACGCAGTACCTATAACAAGAACCTCTGACCGATCCGTGAAGGTGATTAAAATGAAATGAAAGTAAACTGAAAAAGTATTCACTGAATTAGGACTGTCTTTTCAAACGTCAAAAAGCGAATATGAAAGTTATGCGAGCTCATACAAGTAGATAGAAGGTGACGCATGCAGATCGACCAGCGCGTGCGAGCGGTTAGGTATACATTTTTTTTATGCTACGCGGTGACAAATGAGCAGACAGCCCACCTGATGGTAAGCGGTAACTGTCACCCATAATATAATACGATTCATGCATTTAGGTTGTGGACAACAAAATGCAGAACCGCAGGTGCGTTGTCACTGTGATGCCTGTAATTTCGTTGGCTACCTTATCCTTTAAACCGGAATACGACAATGCAGGCATTGTTGCTTGGCGGCAGAAATAGATGAGGCCGACCTACTCACCCAGGCGAAAGTTCGATACGAAAATATTTGGCGAACTGGACATAGTGAACTATGGCGGACAGCGTCTTCTACGATTCTGTTTGGTTGCAGCACAAAAACTCTTATACACCGTGACCGTGAAAAGAAACCAAAACAACACCTACACAAAACATACCGAGAATTCTCTAGTTCTCCAAAAGGAATTCCTATTACGTAAGTCAAGTGTTTGCACTCCAAAGTTGAAAGTGGCTTATGAATATTTCATTCATATATTCAATTTCGTGTATTTTTGTCAGGTTATGTGGCTCCATTGAGTATTATACAGTTTCACTGTCAGATATAAACTTTGTTAACTTTCTTTCGACATAGTAGGAAATTCGTAATGTTTATTTTGAGATAATACCTAAAACTTTATGCATTTTAATTTATGTGCATGCTAATAATTGTGACATGCTTGATATTAATACAAAATAGCGAGACGAAAACACGTTTGATTAATTAAATTCTAACAACTAATTATAATAAAATTACATAAATTAGGTATTGGACTTAGGAGCTAAGTCCATGCTAAAATTGGCCTTAATAATGAAATTCAGCCCACAAACCGCATATAAGAATTTCATCACATCAATACCAACTGCCCACAACGGCCCACTGCTGAACTTGAGCCACCTCTACATTAAGGGAATTGCCATAATCTCCACGCTTCGCAACCGTTTGGATTTCGCAGTGTTGAAATTCTAAACAGCAATAATAATAACAATAAGTGATATATGCTTGGACAATTCACACACCGCCATCTAACCCCAACTGAATCACCAGTCGAGAGATAATAATCATTATGCCTGAGAGACGGTGGCCCAATAGTTAATGAGTCAGACTAGTAAGCGAGAGCGATAAAGTTCGATGACGTTTTCTGAGTTTGACATTTGAACACTAACCATTGCTCTTACGGAGAAGGAAAACACAGAAAACCAGCTTATTCAGGCGATTGGTATAACCATGATCCGATCTGGTCAGGTTCCCCTGTTAACAGAGTCACGGAGATCAGATGGCAGTCGCTCTTCTGTAATTACCTGCCAATCCTAAAAAGGCTCATGGGCAAGGCGGACACGGAGCCCTCGCACACGAGAGCACAACCGGGATATTGACTCCAAGATGTTTATGTGACTGCAGTGTCGAGCCTTGCAGACAGCTAACATTGCCAGTTTCAGTCGCACTCTAGTATTGTGGCATAGTGGATAATTTTCTACGCGACATGAACATTGACATTGCATTTACATATTGCAGTAAAGTAGACTTTTAAATATTTTGAGGAATTTTTTTTACCTTTAATATTAGTTAGGTTAAGTAAGTTTTTTTTTGTATATTATAGGATTTTTTGTTTTCATTAAACAACTTGCTGGCAATTATTTTATATGACTTTTAAATTTCTAGTAAAATTTGACTGTACTTTCTTAGTAAAGTTGATTTTGAAAATTAGTAGCAGAAAGACAAACAGAGCAACAGAGTAAACAAAATAAGAAAACAACTTCTTTTTCGAGCCTCCTTTCAGTGGATCAAAGAGTTTGTTATACAAGTATGTATTACTGTGAACGAAATTGATCTATCATAGATAGAACCTTGAACGCAGTGCGTTCACTCAGCAGATCACTTTCAGAATGTATAGTAAAGCTACTCTACTTAGACAAGTATTATTTGTGAATAGGAGACCGTTTGCAATGGATGAGGTAGTAGGTACATTCTCTCCGCCGGCCCACACGGCCAAACTAACCTAACAAGAATACCGTTATCCAATTTGTAAACCATCCGAGTCTGGAACCTAGATCTACTTTTGTTGCACAGTAATTGAATCCAGTGCAATTCTCTCGCGGTTACTAATAAAATGGACGATATAAAAATTGTTTGCGGAAAATAAATTGATTCATGTTACAACAATATCTATACTATAATCTAGCTATAATGACAACTTTATAAAGTTCCGTTTTGTGGGCTTAATGTATTGTTATATAATAATATAATAATAATCTCTATTAACATATCAGGATACAACCATAATAGAATAAAAATAGATTGAAATATCAGGTAATACATGTTATGATCGAGATATCACGTTTATTTTCTACAATACAGGTACTGGTTGTAATCAGTTTATAGTGGAGTCCCTGCTTCCCAAACTAGAAATATCCTGTGCTATGGAAAACAGTTTTTCCCACAAACTAGGCTATATTACAAATAGTATTTTGATAGGCCGTGAACAGACAAATAAATTTCAGTATTCAAATTTATGGCGCCGCAACGGCATTTAAATATTTACACCAGTATTCATTATCATCGCAATCATAATCCCAGATGCTAGATATACTAGGTACTAGGTACAGTGCTGAAATCATAACTATCTCGGCCATATTGTAAAGCGTCACTTTTGACTGACAGCTGAAGTGCAGCTGGTGTCGGAGGAGTTGATGTTTCATAGTTCACACTCACTCTCATCCAAATACCAAATATTGATTGTAATAGATGCCGCACGGAAAAATATAGGATTGACTTTTATACATAGTACAAAACAAAGTCGTTTCCCGTTGTTTATCGCCATATATGTATATATGGATTTATGTACGCTTAAATCTTTTAAACTACGCAAAGGATTTTAATACAGTTTTTAACAAGAAATAGAGTGGTTAGAGTGATTCAAGAGGAAGGTTTATTAGAAAGGAAAAATGGGTAGGAAGAGGTAAACAGGTGTACGCGAACGAAGTCACGCCGAGTCCACTAGTATATCATAAACGTTGTTAGCATGAATGTGTTAAAAGGAATATTTACTTATGTATACACTTTCACTAGTTTGTTCAATAGCAAACTCTGTTCAAAATTATGCATAAGAGCAAAATTTATGGACTTACGGGCTTTGCTCCTCCACTCATTCCCACCGCTGCAACTCCTGTATAGCCAGGATCTACAGCGGCGACCACACACAGGTCCTGAGTTGTGACACTCAGGCGCGCCCGAGGACATGCTCATACTTGTCTTGGAACCCGCAACAAATTGAATTTATCCGTAATGGACAAGCTATTGAAACTCCTAATGTAATAAAATCTGCATACCTATATACATACACAGTTTAACAATAATGACAATTCAGATTCTGATTAAGAAGTAACAGGAGTAGGGAAGATAGTTATTCCGACTTACCTTCTCAAAAAGCGGAGACAGCGTAAAACAAAATAGGTCAATGCCAGAAATCAGGGGAAACGCACCATGAACATACACTAGGTAATTAAGTTATGTCTAGAATTATAGTGTCAATAAGAATTATGAAAAAAGCGCTTAAAGGTGTCAAGGAACAATTTCCCGTCGGCTTAAACATGGAGTTAAAACCGCTTTGATTTGTAAGTGTATCATAATCCTTAGTAAAATACGAGCAAAAAGCTCACCTGCATTACGTAAAAGTATTAACAAAATGAGCACATACCACTGCAATCCACCGCATGTTGATTTCTCCGTGATGTCACTACGCAGGCTCTGAAAATGAAAGCAAAAACAGTTTCAATTCAAACAGATTCGAAGATAACATATTTAGAAGGTTGGAATAGTATTCTCCACAGGACATGTATTTTCCACATACATACATAACATACATAAAGCTCACACCTCCATCCCACAGTTGGGGTAGGCAGAAACTATGGAGTTAGGACCGCCACTTGGCTCTGTTCTGTCCTGCCTCACACAGTAACCTACCTAACCTCTTCATACATCGCCTTTCATTCTTGCTACTTCGAACCCCAGGATCCATGATCATCCATTAAGAAACTATTATGAACAAACACATAAACTGTTCAAGCTATGCATTATGCCACAGCAGTAGGTACTTAATAAATCATTATCATACATCTCAGCCGTAGGACACCCACTGTACGCAGAGGCCTGTGGGGGGCCACGCCTTCCACTCCCATCGATTTTGTGCCTGTTGCATTATTGCACATATTGTGTTAATACCCATAGACCGAAGTCGTTTGCGTAGGTACAAAAACAGTTTCATAGGTTAGGTCTCATTACATAGAAACCTCGGTTATATGGGGCATAATGGAAAATAAAGGTAAAGGAAGACTGAGAAAGAAGGGTGAGACCGACCCCATCCAGTGGGTTAAGGGCAGGGCGATTGTGACAAATAGAAATAAATTCCATCCCCTGTTACGTTCGTGAGAGTTGTTAGTTGTATCGTGTCACTCTTTGTGTGTCACATCCAAAGAGTTTGATATCTAGGTATAGTAAGTCTATGGTCGCACCACTCAGTTACCGGTATTCTGTAACATTACTATGAGATCTCTCAGTATGCGCACAGGGTTCCAACTGACAATACTTAAATGGAGATACTGGCCTATAAAGTCACCATCATCTTGGTGTTAAAGTCCCGTACTCTCGCTTACGATGGCCCGTGGTCCTCATTGACCACTATCCAGGATTTGGCAGATCAGGTAATTACAGTGGAGCGACTGCAATCTGACCTCCGTGACCCTGCTACCAGGGAAACCAGACCAGATTGGATCATGGAGCGAGCAAAATTGACCAATTATAGAGTGGTATGAACGCAGTGCGTTTACTTAGCAACGAGCGAACACACTGTGAAAATGCATAGTAACGCTACTTCACTTAGACAAGTATTGCCTATGAAAGTTTCAGAGGGCACGTTTGACCTGTTGAATGATCCTTGCTTGCAACACAGCATATGACGGCCTCTAACAAGGAAGAAGAACTTTATGGTACGATCATACATCATATTAATTACATTACAATAACTTCACAAAACTCCATTCAATATAGGTAATTTGAATAGCATAGACGGCATAACATAACAAATAATTATTCAACCCCAACAATGATTAATTAATCGAATAATGAATATGCACCGCGGTATCATCGAGCCAGCAACGGTTTGTTCTCTGCAATCTTTAAGAATACAATGTTACTATTAACAGATATTCGCATTTAAGGACCATTGAAGCTATCTCGTATTTCTTTGCTTTTTTGTGTTATACGGGAGATAAACAGGCAAGCGATCCACCTGATGGAAAGTGATCACCGCTGCCTATGGACATCAGCAACACCTGGGGGGTTACCAAAGCGTGGTTGCTTTCCGAGATAATCAATTTCTATGGACTAACAAACTGAAAACTCTTTAGAACTTTACTAGCACAAATTGCTTTGAAACAGTTTCATCAGTAAACCCCTGATATAATACATTAGACGAGTTACCGTCACATTATTAAACAGTCCAGTCCAGTGTTTAAGACAGGAGCTTGGCTCCAATATTAGGATTACTGATTACTGAAACAATTTTACTAACGATGTTACTCTTATCTACCAAGATCTACAAGAATGCGATTATAACTTCGACAGTAACCAAGTATACCGTAGTATGTCTACCCAAAATTAAGGGTACATTAACACCATAGATACTATTATCTGTTAGTCGATGACTTTAAACATAAATAACTAAAGCATTCGACAAGCTTTTCCTTTAAAACACCGACAACAAACTCCGACAACACAATGTAACCGATACAACAGACAATCCATCCGAAGAAACCACAACACAACAATTACACTGACAAATCCTTTCTTATCCACCAACAAACACTTCTTACACTGACACTACACTATAATTACACTATTAAGAAAAACTGAAAATTCACTATCAATTGCAAGTTACAATGACAAGTAATTCAGAGCTCTATCCGTTATAAATACGGCTCAAATTGCAACGTAATTGTTTTAATAGCTATATTACTGAGACAGGTACCTGTTTGTTTAGTGACCGGGCGATGGCAAAGCAATGGGTCGCCGAATCGCGGCGGACGCTTCTTTTATACCGAGGAAGCGGTGAGATGCGCCGGCGCAGCTCGCGGTCAGAAAGCACTCGCTGGTAGAGCGGCGATGGCTGTGCGGTGTGGGAGGGTGCGTTCGCAGGTTTTTGGTAAAGCCTGACTAGAAGTCTAAACAGGCCACATAATCATGTTATGATTTACTGGGTTTTGGCCGTGACTTCGTCCGCGTGGAAATGTTTTTATGACAGTTTTTGCCCGAATTACCATTTTAAATGACCTCCGCATTATATGAATGCTTGTACTATGGGGAGTTCAAGTGTATATTTAGTTCTACATACCCGAATGTGATGAAACATGGCCTAAATTGTACCCTGGGCCCTGTGCTTCAAACTATTAACTGAAACCGAATCCGTTCAGTTTTTGCGTGATGCGCTAAAATACAAACAGAAAGACAAACAAACAATTTTAAAAACATAATTGTGTATTGTTACGTCCCAGAATCCTCTCCCGACAATTATTTCTGTAATATCTTCAATGTTCAGACACTGGCACAGGCTTGTTTACAGTTTTAGAATATTATAGATATGAGATGCCATAAACGTATCTGATCCGGTGACGAAAATTGAAACAATTTTTTTTTAATAATATATTAATATTATTTATTTATTTCTCTCACAACATTTGTAACATTATGTAGGTACATTATTACATTAGGTAGGTACATAATATGTAGTGAGAGCCTGGAGACCGAACTAGATTCGAAATCTGTACTACAGCCACCAGGCCCCACTCCGGATCCTAGGTTGTATGGATACATTATACAATTGAACATTTTAGCATTGAAAGAGAGATAACATTCAGCAACATTAAAAAAATTGTTAATAGGGCAAAAATATGGTGTGTGTATTGCGCGCGCGCGCGTGCGTGCGTGCGTGCGTGCGTGAGTGCGTGCGTGCGTGCGTGAGTACGTGCGTGCGTGCGTGCGTGTGTCTCATGTCAATGACAACAACAGCGACGCTGCAGATAAGTTTGTGACAAATGAATATGAATCATAACATGAAACACTAATCTGGCCTTTTTAGACCCCTAGGAATATATGAGGTCTCCCAAGAGTGTTAAAAGGGAGCTACTGTCGCTGTTACTTGATGTTGCCAGTGTAAAAAATGAGTTTTAAAAAATTGTGGAACATGATGGCGCTTCATATATTACTGGTTAGGCTTCACAAAAATTCGTTATTATTGCAAAACAGCGTCAGCGAGCGTCTTACCCATTTGTAATACTACGGATGCTACAACTTATATCTCTGGGAGATATTCACACAGTGAATCTTAAGTTTTTTCCTGGTTTTCTACGATATACTGTCGAAAATATAAATAATGTGGTTACATAGGGCTGTATGCAAAAGGATGCTCATCAAAATCGAGATAGAAGCAGTTTTATAATATAGATAGATAACTTTTTCATATTTATCCTACAAAACTTTTCTGAAACAAATGCCCCAAATGAGCCGAAGCACCGTTTTCCAAGAAAATTCCGCGATATTTATTATCCATAGTCTATACTGAAAAAGACTTTACGCCATAGTAATTAAGTTGAATTTATCTTAGTTGTTCAGAATGACAATTTCTTCTATTTGATTATTCTATACTGACTGCACAAAAAGAACTTCACTTTTAACTTTGAAAATAATTTTTAATCACAATAATTTTTTTCCGTAACACGTTTGTAACCGTTATCTCGTAACGTTATTTAGTAGTTTATTTTATACCAGTTAGTAGTTAATTGTATTCAACTACCGTCCGCTTGCACCACGTTCAATTTTGTTCGGCCGGATGCACACTAAGTTAGCGTAGACAGTGTACCGGCTGGCGCTTTCGAGCATTTTTGCATATTATATGCGCAGGAGTACGCGGTGGTTGCCCAAATATTTAAGTACGTCGTGTTTCTGTTAAAAGATGTCGCTTTACGCTTTAAGGCAGTATTTATTGATAGTTAATTTTGTTTTGCAACTTTTGGAACGAACTACTGGATACTTTTGTTTTAGGTACAACATTTAATTTTTTCACTTTTGGTGCGAGATAAATGCATATTAGGTATAATATTTTAAAGATTTTTATTATCTTTAGTTTAGTTCCGTTTGTTAATTGAATGTTTATCTTGTTGTTGTTTTATT
Source organism: Blastobasis adustella (assembly GCA_907269095.1). Lineage (NCBI taxonomy): Eukaryota > Metazoa > Arthropoda > Insecta > Lepidoptera > Blastobasidae > Blastobasis > Blastobasis adustella. The sequence continues at coordinate 19,331,694 of OU026121.1, read as the reverse complement.
TCCTATAAATTATAAATTGTTGCTTTTTATAGAATATAGTGATTTTAAGATTTTGTGTCTATAAATACTTTTTCCTGAAATTTAATCAAAGTTTCAAGAAGTAGTAGAATTTAATGGATATGCACATGATGTGTTCACTGTTAACAACTGCGACAATTCAAATTTAAACTGTTAAACATAACAAAACTAAAATTTTAATTTCAAAACTCCATTTTCCCTACAAGTAGGTTAAGTATTTAGCTCACACTTGACCGCTTTTCATTACAATTTCGTCAATACAACGACCGGTATCGCACTTAGCCAAAAACGCTAATTCATTGCTTGAATAGTACGACTGGTTAGTCGCGAACTTGTGCTTTATTCCATTGCAATATGGTTGTTTCACAATAAGAATATTGGAGTTATTTATTAACCCTATTACTGTTGTTTTGTCATATTTTTCTTTGTCCTTCATATCTCATTACAAGTGAGCAGGTAATCTACACCTGAGCACCTTAAGCTAGCACATATGTGGAACAGGATTGAGTTTTGAGGAGTTGAATTGAGAAATATGGTGTAAGTTTACCATCAGACAGTCCGTAAGCTTATTTCCCACCGTAGTGATATAAAAAAGACCACCTTGCTGGTAATAGTCCAATGAACGTACAATTCAATTCAATTCAATTCATTTATTTGATAAACATAAATTTACATGTCAAATGTTATTAAATTCTTAAGTAGTCATTATTCTTAAAATAATGTTACAACAGAAAAAAAAAATATCACAATCTTAATGTCATAAGGTCAGTACACCAAATAACGTATTTTGTCCAAGGGAGTTAATTGCAAATGCAATGCAAGCAAAGAATTCTCAAGTCAATAATAAATAAGTATATCGATATTATTTGTAATGCAGATTGTTAAACAAATGTTTGCGTTTGAAATTCGCTCATAGCCGTGACTGAGTATCTGACATAGATATGAGGACACTCGGTATTGCCATATGGTTTTATGACATCTTCATAACCACTAGATATATCATTATGTCAATAGCGGTGTTCTGTCTGGTGTCCTGCAAAGTAAAATGGGCACAAATTAGTTTGGCTTAGCGATGCCTCCTTAAATTAGTTTTCTTGCCACGAAACAAGTAAATTCCTTATAGTTGACGTAGGAAATATTTCATACCGACTTCATTTCTTTACTAAATAGGAAAAAGTCAAACAAATTGGTGCCAACAAGTCAAAGATATACAGTAGGTATAGATGTTCCAATAGTGGCGATTTGATTTTAGTTTCAATTTCTATATGAAATACTTTTTTTTTTTATGTCGCACATGAAAGTGGTCATTACTGCCATACTGCATACTGCCATGTACTCTTTGTGCTGCTATAGACATTAGCAACACCAAGAGTACACTTGGTTGGACTTCGTCCAAATACAAAATAATGTGAATCCTATCAATATGCGTTGGTATACTTGCCTTGTAATATAGTTACATCAGCCCCAAATGGTTACATATGAGTAATTTAGGGTGTTTTTTAGAGGCGGAGAATTTTAAATAGAAATAAAACAAAAAAAAAACTTATTACTGTCAATGAAACTAGCTTTCTTGGACAGATAATGTTATGGCATGTCTGAATATAATTTTGACAATGTGGCTGCCGTGACTGGCGCGTAGATGGCCTAATCTAGATATCTTTTCATACACTTTTCGCAACAATTGCGGCCGCATTTCGGTAATAACTCACAGAACGTTGTGTTGTTGGTTTATCGATGTAGAAAAGTGACTTGACGTATCTCCAAAGAATATAATGTAATGGACTTAGATCACACCATCTCGGTAGCCAACAACTCAAAGATGTTGATTTCTTTCTTCATACAAAATTATGTTCACCGATGAAGCTCGCTTTGGTTGGCGGATGATAAATATAAATAAAACATATTGTAGTGTAATTATAGACAAAACATAATTATTTCACTAAAAATCTTTAAAAACAATAGTTAATATGGTGAGTTATTTATAAATCATTCTTTTTTCCATGGGCTCTCGTTATTTTTCCATCAAAGTTGTTTTAGCAGATCCTGATCCATTCCTGCCCTTCTCCTTTAACACACTGATCTCTTTAGCGAATAAATTCACAAATGACCAGCATAACATACGCTGGCAAAGCACATCAGGATATAGACAGTCAAAGTTGGTGGTAAACGGGATCCCTCCGAGAGATCCGCGAACGTTCGAAGAATCTACTAGACTTTTGGAGGGACCTGGGCAGCGTAAATTAGCACGCCTTAAATATGTACAAAGGACCAAATGTGAGTTCAAGTGCGGAAAAAGGAGCCCAATAAAATAACCGTATCAGCATGTATTCAAAATGAAACAAACTGATAAAAATGATCTTTCATGTAACAAATTCACTGAAATAATATTAGTAAGCATTATCTAATAATGCCACTGGCTCCTGACCAGTGTGGGAACATTGCATTATACTAATCAGACGACAATAGTGTGAAGTAGCCATGTTAAGTGTAACGCGGAAACAATGGTAGCGGAAGTTCATTGATTTTACGAAATTTTGAGCAAATAGGATTATTTAACACGCTCGTCGGTTCGCGTCGGTGGCCTAATAGCTAGCGGATCCGACTCGTGAGCGAGAGGTACTGAGTTTGATCTACTGTGCCGCCGTGCACCAATGTCCTTTTTCTGAGTTACGTACATGAGTCACACACTAACCGATACTAATGATCTGTGACTTATTAAAACCTAAAAATAAACTAACATTCTATTCTACTTTTAAACTGAAGAAAGGGGAAGTAATAAAAATAGTTTTGCAATGAAATAACTAAGATAATAAGATGAAAATTATCTTCTACAATTTTATTGCCATTTGAGCTGTGTACTGACCAAGCACCGGAAATGGCATTCTTAATATCATAAGGATATTATAAAAGCAAATTTTAGTATTACGAATATATATTTTTAAATAACCAGTTAGCATTGCGAACAAAACAAAATTAATGCATCTGTTAAGTAATATAAACTCAGCTCTTTTTTTTTTGCTGAATACCTAGTTGACATAATAAGCAGGAAATTATCATTTCATTATTACGTCAAGTGGTAAATTTTAATTGAGGCTTGAACTTTCAATTAGAGATTTTAACTTTTCATAATAGCTGAATTCGGATACAAGATCGCCATGAAGACAATTGTAACCAGTTTATAAAGAAAACTAGTGGACTCGGCGCGACTTCGTTCGCGTACACCTACTTTACCCCCAACTACCCTTTCTTTCTTGCTTATAAACCTTCCACTGACGTTTGCAATACCAGGGGAATCCCCCACGCGTTGCCCACATGAAGAATGTTGTACTCTCCAGAGAAAACCTCTCCAGGTAGTTCATTCCACAACCTTAGTGCGTAAGAAAGTTCCTTTGGAACCGCACGGTTCGCGACCAATTTGGCTCCAAGGTGTGAGGATGAATTCCCTGTCGGTGGCAAGCGGAGCGATGATAGATTGTAACTGTAGGCATCATGTCAAACACTACGGTATTCTATGTTTAGATATTCGGACTTTCTCCATTGATATCATGGCTACCGTGTATATGAGCATTTCCGTGTCGCACAGCTCTTGCTTGTGCTCTAGGACCCTTTCATTGCTGTATAGAAGGGCAGGTCTTTCTAATAGACCTTTCTCTTTTGCTTTACCGGCGTTTGGGATAACAAACGACACCGATCGCCTACCGCTATTTAGCTCAAGTCGCGCGAGTAATTACGTCTTCTATAACACCAAAAGTGGGAAAGTAAATAAATGTATGTATGTATGTAATATCTTTATTGCATCAATTTATAACATTACAGGAAATAAAAATACAGTTTATAATGCAAAGGCGAGCTTATCCCACAACGGGATTTCTTCCAGCTAACCTTTGATAAGCCTAGAAGACCTTCGATGAGCGGTGAAGGCAATCAAGAGTATTAACAATTAACTATAACGAATATAACTCCAAATATACATATGAGGATGTAAATCATATTGGCGTTAATGTCCCGGGCGTGTTCTTGCGCGAGGGCCCGGTGACCGCCTTGACCATGATACAGGATTTGACTACCATACAGGATTTAGCTGATCAGATAATTACTGCGACTGCTATGACTCCGTGACCTAGTTAACAAGAGAACCTGACCAGATTTGTATCACGGTTACACATTCAGTCGTCTGTTTTTCCTCACCGAAAGAGCATCGGTTATTTTTACATAACTCAGATAAAAGTCATTGATACCTAGCCTCACTGGGGTCCGCACCCGGGACCTCTCGCTTTCGAGTCGCACCCCCAACCACTATGCCACCGACACAAGACGTTAAACTGATAATGTAATTCAATTACAAAGTAAAATGACAAGCAATTTACGCAACAAAGGCAGTGATTTTGCCAAAGCAACGTAATATCACACTGTTTAATGCCAGATATGCCGGCCAATTAACTTGTACATATTGAATTTATAATGTGACGCGGTTATTGCGTCGACTCACGTGAATCACACATATCTGCCAAAACATAAATGTGGAAAAGTAACACCTTGTGGGTCAAATTACTTTATTAATTGGATAACGTTCATTATATACACTACAATATGTTCAAACTTTAAATTACCATTCAGGAACCTAAATAAAAATAATACACAAAAAATAAAACGATATAAAAAAACTGATTCTAGATCGCTGCCAAGCGGGAGCGTTCCCAGATTGCTGACGGCGTTACCTCGTTAAATGGCCAAACTAATACGTTGTGGGTTGAATCACCGAGTCTCATAAATGAATACTAAATATTATGCACATTATACAGACATGACACAGAAAATAGGATAAACAAAACTTATGCTTCTAAAATTAATTAAGTGAACGGCTGGTTGTTTCTTAATAATGAGTGGTTTTTACCTGTGACTTCGTCTGAAAAAAATATACGATATTTTAAATTCCGATTTCATTATAAAATATCAAGATTTCGTACAGAAAACTAATATTCATAAAAATATTATATTGTAACCCAGAGCACAGTGGCGGTCCATAGTATCGGCCTATACCTATACTGTTTTAAATGAATTTAACTGCTGTTAAACTGTGTGATGAACTAATAAATAAATAAATACCGCCTGTAAGACGGAGGCGTGAACTTTATTTATGTATGTATGTATCCCATATTGTTGAGGCCCCGCATAAGGCCCAAAAAGTGGTCAATTGATATCGCGGAAACCGCAGCCAACGGTTTCCGATATGAGTATACTGGATGCCGAGGGAAGTGGTAGAAAGAGTAGGAAAGCGGAACCCGCCAGAAGCCGGGATGGACCACAGAATAATGTACAATGGGGAAAAACTAGGGAATATATTTACTAAATTAGATATTTTTGTATATTATTTCTCGTCTATTACAAAAGGTTAAATGAAATGCGGATATGTTCGTTGAAAAAGAACTTCTACGCAATTCAATAATGTTACTGTAGAATGCGCTATAATTGCAGTCCGAAATCTATATTTTAATTGAGCAACCGTGCCATTAGACATACCAATAGCACTCGATAATGCAATAATGATGGACGATCACTTCTTGAACGTATTCATGATGGAATGATTGCATACAATTACTTGTTACAATTAAATGTAGTATTTTAAACCACTGTTTAATGATGTGCTAGTTTCAAAGGTCAAATTTTGGAACATCTGGTGTTATGTCATGGCTTTCATTGGCTTTGTGGAAGGTTTCGTTGTTCCGCTACACTGTGTGGTGTCGCGCAAAGTAGAATTTGCGCCAATCTATCCCATTACGGGTGCCGTAGAAAAGCGTCGGTGGCCGAGTGGTTAAGATATCCGACTCGTAAGTGAGATGTACCGGGTTCGAATCCCACTGCGGACATGTACCAGTGACTCATTTCTGAGTTATGTACATTAGTTGAATGCTAACCGATGCTCTAACGGTGAGGGAAACATCGTGATGAAACCTGCACATTCGGGCGACTGAATGTGTAACCATGATCTAATCTAGTCAGGTACCCCTATTGACAGGGTTACGGATGTCAAATGGCAGCCCGTTCCGTAGCTAAAAATGGGCCCAGCGAATATCAGCGCTGTGGGTTGCTTCTTGCGCCTCACAGCACATGCTGAGTGGGTCCCATACTTGCTATCCGCCGCGGCACCAACAGTGGCATGTCGTTTTAAATGTTTATAATCTAGTAATAGTTCCTTTGTCAAATATGTAACTTTTATTGTGTCGTGGTCGTGGTGTGCTATGTGTAATAAATTTTTTTTTTGTCATTCTTTCTTAAATTAGCAGACTCAGGGCCCAGGTTTCAACATACATGTGTATCGGCAGGTTTTAATTGAAAAGGCTACTTGTAACCCATTTGTTACACATTGATAAACCTATTGCGTCAGCCAACAAGTGAGATAATGCTAATCGCACCTGCGCCTATGCGTACGCTCATCTTCATTTGAAATGTATCATTACACAATTGGGTCGATTTCGCAATAAATCATTACCGATGATGTCTTCATTACCTATCGGTTTGGTGTAATTCCCTTTTTAAAATTTTGTTCTGCAATTATTTTTATACTTAGTAAAGAGGGGCGAGCGAGTGGAAAGTGGTCTGCTGCAAAGATTACCACCTCAATACCACCACTAATAGACACGCGCAACACTCTTGTTTGTTTTTTCCTAAGAAACTTACCTCGTTAATAAATTATAGATTAAAACACTTTTATACACCAGTTCCACTGAATCTAGCAATGTTGTTAAAATGTAAACATTGTCAGAAGATGATGTCCGAAACCGGTCTTAATTAATTAAAACTTTATACAAATATACTATAATAATAGTAGTTGCAACTGGCAAATAAAAGGGGGTATTAAAACATGAGTGTCTGTTTATCATACGAACCGTAGCCGAGTATGATAATAGTTTGACACGAGTGTCTTAATACCTAATTATATGCAGATGCATACACTACTTTATCTACACTAATATTTACATGTTAAAATTTCGTACCTAAAATGTTTTAAACTTGCTGGAAATAAGCTGCGAGTCAGTTCTCTTGTTTCTACGCGTCGACGATATCAAGCGACGGGGAATTTATTTCACTACTTTCACATTTATCTATTTATTTGCTTCAAACAAGAAAAAACATTCACAAATTACAACAATTTGAAAAAATATTCTGTTTAACGAAATTTTTGTTTAAAACAATTATTTGAATTTGTTAAAGACATTTAGGTATTCAGCCTACATTTCGCCGTTTCCCGGCGCCCAACAAAAATTTAAAAAATAAAAGTATTGCATAATTATTAAAAAGTTATTTTACGTTACAGCTGTAATGAAAATAGTATGAGAAATGCTGTATAATAAAGTAATTTTTTTAATTTAATGACTGGCGTTTTTTATCCTTAAACGACTGTTTTCAAACATGTAATTGGAACATTACGCTATGAGCGTAGATAAAAGTGTTTTATAAATTTATAATATAATGAATTTCCACCAAGAAAGAACAACAGAAGTGTTAGCTCCTAAATAAATTACTTTTTGATTTCATGTATTCCAAGAATTAGCATCACCGCAAAGAAAGGTTCAAGAAAATGTTTACATCATATTTCACAATGGCTGCTGAAAGGCCTCATAAGCGAGAGGTGCCGAGTTCGATTCCCAGTACCGCCATGTACCCATGACTTTTTCTGAGTTATGTTCATCAGTTCTACCTACACTAACCGAGCTCGAATCGAAAACATCGTGATATGTAACCGTGACCGAATCAGTTACAGCCGCAGTAAGTACATGATCTGCTATATCCTGGATCATGGTCAAAGTAGACCATGGGTCATGAAGATGATAATTTAATAATTACATCAAAATTCTCTACAATGACGGCAATTTTTCGAAATATGCGCGTAGAGCTTCATCACAGTCTACTACTAATTAACTATATTTTATTAGCTCTGTTAGTACCCATATATCACATAGACTCTGCAATATTCTATGAAATACATGTATCATAAAACTAAGTTGTTAGAACGTTCTCTCCTTGAAATAAATACCATGTTATAAAAATTACGTAAAAGTCTTCGTGCTTCAAAAAAGAACTATGTCATCGTGGTGTCATCAATCTAGTTACGAATGTGACATACACTACTTCAGTATATCCTCATTCCTAAAAGAGACATAAGTGCCTATACGTAAGTAGGTAAAGTGTAACCCCACTATGGTAATATACCCATTGACGCCTGACGTAAAAGGCTATATAGTGCCACAAACTTAGCTGGCCTGGTGGCCTAAGCTGGAACTGTCTCCATTTTGAAAAGTCATGTCAATTCCAACAGCAATGCTGATAAGTTTTTTTTAATTTTTTTTTTTAATTTTTTTTTTTAATTTTTTTTTTTTTATTATATTTTTTTTTTCCTCCCTACCCGTCAGGTTTGGTGGTCTGGGCATCAGAAAATTTTCTAGTATTTCCTTACCTGCTTTCCTGTCCTCTGTACACAGCACATGCATGTTGGTAGATAAGATCTTGGGCACGTATATCAACGCGTGTAAGGTGGAATACATGACAGAGGCCAGGAATTCATGGACTTTAGTCTGCCCGAGGACTGAATATCCGTCCACCCCTTCGTCACAGAAACTTTGGGACGAGCCGCTCTGCAGCTTGGTGCGGGATAATCTGGTTAATACGTCAACCGATCCTGCAGTGCGTGCCCGCCTCCTGGCTGTCGGCGAATGGGAGTCAGGCCTATGGCTTCAGTCATTTCCATCCTCCACTATTGGTACCCTGCTGGATAGCCCTACATTTAAAGTTGCCACGGCCCTTCGCCTTGGTGTTCCCTTCGTGGCCCGTCATGAGTGCAGCTGTGGTCATGCAGTTGGGCATCACTGGTTGTCGTGTTGCAGGAGCGCCGGGCGCTTTTTCGGCATGCAGAACTGAACGACATCATTCGTCGGGCCTTTACCACTGCTGCTTCTCCCGCCATCCTGGAGCCAAATGGTCTGTTCGAGAGACGACAGAAAAAGGCCTGACGGTATGACACTCGTCCCTTGGAATATGGGTCGGTCTTTGGTTTGGGACGCTACCTGCGTCGATAACCTTGCACCGTCACATATTCCACCCACGAGTGTCAATGCCGGTTCCGCTGCTGCTTCGGCAGTAAATTTCAAACGGCGCAAATATGCTGGTCTCAGCGGAGATCATCTATTTGCGCCGTTTGGCGTAGAAACCCTTGGGCCGTGGGGTCCAGGCGCTCATACTCTCTTCAAAGAGTTGTCTAAGCGCCTGGTTAACGCTTCGCACGACCAAAAGGCTGGTCAATACCTTGGCCAAAGGATCAGCCTCGCGATACAGCGAGGCAATGCGGCCAGTCTTTTGGGGACTATTCCTTTAACAATGGACTTGGGGCAAGTTTTTTATTTGTAAATATTATTTTATAATTTAGTATTAGCATTATTTAATTTATTTCTGTCATGCAAATATTTCTTTTATAAATAAATACCCCCTTTTTTTTTATTTCTATTTAATTTTTTTTTTTTTATTATTATTATTTTTTTTTTTATTCGGGTGGTTTACAGCTGTAATTCATAATGCATTAAAAAAATTGCTTATCTGTGAGCCATTTACAAACCGCCACATATAAATTGAACTAGATACTTTTCAAGTAATCAATGTTTTTCTTATGAGCTATAACATACTACTTTACGAATACAATCTCAAACATGTACTCAACTTGTCACATCAGCAACGTAAATTCAAAAAAACGATGCATATGTAACTCCAATACAATTAACTCAGGTTGCGAACGTATCCTTAGCCAGAGCCGCCTTTACTCCAACTTACTCACAAATAAGTCAAAACGGTCTTCTCGTGGCAAACTATTGAATGCTGTAGGAGCGCGAATCATAATAGAGTTTTTGTAATACTTGGTGTAAGCGAAAAGTTAAAGTCATAGTTCAACAATCAACAAAACACAACCGGGACATTAACGCCAAAATATGATGACGGATGCAGTGTTAAATAATTGAACACTGCGTCTTTTCATAGTAGAACGCTGGATATCAAAACATCTAACAGCCAGGTAACCACTATATCATGTCATAACCAGCCATTCAGTTTAGATGGAAGTCAACTATAGAATTTCACTTCAATTTATTTCTCCAGGAAGACGAAACATAAGTCAAAACACTAATGTCCGATTACATTTAACTAAGGTGACGCTTAAGTTAGCGCCATTAGATGTTTCTAAGCATTTAGGCGTCGCAAAATCGGTGTCATAAAGTTAGGAGTGACTTAGCGAGAAAGATTTCACTTAAGGTTGATGCAATTCTTTTTGTAGCTATAAATATCTGAAATCAACTTATTAAAGTTGAGTGCAATCAGGAAAAAATCTGGTATTAGTCACAAACAAGTACGAACGCAAAGATGGGTTATCAATCATTATGTCATAGAGCGAAATGGGATAAGTACCTACAAGAGGTATCACGCTATACCCGCTAACCGCTAACACACAATCACTACCAAAATTCAATTTAAAAAATTACCTGTCCAACATCCGAACGTCTGCATTTAGACAATAACAAATTACAGGGAATTAGTCACCACATCTGTCGAATGCGAAATCTATGGAAATACAGAGTGTTCTAAATCCAAACAGATCAGAAGGGATGTAGCAAAACGTTCAACAGCGCGAAATGTATCATTTATTTCAAGTTTCACTGACTTATAGACTCATTCCATTTCCATAATAATAATTAGTGAGCAGTAAGCCTTAGCAACATGTCTTACAAGTCCAACTATAAGATGGTCTGCATAGCAGAACCAAATCGTAATTTTTCTGTGTCAATTGGAAAATCCGAATCCATAGAAGATTTTAGGGACTATTAGGTGTTTTCGTGTGAAAATAAGGATATTGTTTAAATTAAAAATTTTAAATTCATAAATTTAATTTTGGTAAACAATTTCTTTACACAATACGTTTTAGAACTTAAGCTGTCCACATTATTTTCACCCATACAATGAAATGACCAATCATTATAGAATATATTACTATCTCATGCTTGAGCAAATTATTACATATTAACATATTATCTAATTGTAACTAGAATAATGATTATACTATACGTACCAATTCCATAGATAAGGTGCCTCCTGACACAGGCTAAGCTTAAAAGGAGTCTCCAGCAACCATAGATTTAAGGTACTTTTTGTTAATGAAATAAATAATTTATTATTTATTTATTTATTCATAATTTATATTTTATTTGTCCCAGTCAAAAGAAAAGAACACTCTATAGAAACCGTAATATTATACAAGAACATAAACTATAATCTTTTGAACAGTAGGCTGGCAACTTGACTTGTAATATTCGTAATATGACCCGTAATCTATTATGCGTAATCTATTGTGTAATGTATCCGTGAATTTATGTGCTATAGTATCGCGGTATGGGTGATTGTGATTGGTATGAACTGAGCTACTTTCATCCTAGACCGCTGAATGTATCCGCAAACAAAATAACTGTTCTAGATCCAGTTATGTTATTTGTCATAATTATTTATCCATTTATAATACACAAGATTGTTACAAATCTATTTGACGTAATATATCAACTTATTTCTGTAAAGAAATATCTTTCAGCAAGCCTACAGCAGAGATCGTGAGATAATTAAATGCAGTTAAGGCCCAGCAAAAGATGGTGCTTCATCATCACAGCCCGTAACAGTCCACTGCAGGACTTAGGGCCTCTCCCACGAAAGGGGAGGTTATTGCCATAATCTTCACGCTTGGCAGGCGGGTTGGAAATCGCAGTGTTTAAATATAATAAAGGAAAATGCTGCTGCCCATTTTCCAGACTACAGAGACTCTTGATATTTTGCCTCGAAAACATTAGTCGCCTTGTACGACACCTATGAATGTAAGGGGTTGGTGCTATTTTACTCTGCCGCACACCACACGGCCATGAAATAAAATAGAGAAGCCTACACTGTACATAAATAAATACGTACCTATATACCTACATAAAAAATACACCTATACATATACATACATACTTGCCATCGATGGTAGTATTTATTAGTAGATACAGATTAGGATGTAGATTGCAGGTATTAAAAATATGTATAATAAAATTGGGGTGGCTACAAGTCAGGCTACTATCGGCTGTTGATCCAGCAAATATCTTATCAAGAATTAATGTGATCTTGTGAATTTATTCACTTATCCTTCCATCGATTCCTGATAACCAAAAACTCTCTATCACACTTGTTACAGCAAACCTCAGTAGCGTGCCGCGAAGTGATATCGAAATGCGATCTCTCAAGGCAGGTGTGTGACCGCGGTCATTGATCGAGTCGCGTGCGCATCTCCCGATGAACTTGTAGTTCTTGGATCAAAGAGTTTTTTAAACTAGGGGTTTTTCCGCTAGGTATGATGGTATTAGGCGCGGTAAATGGGTTAGGCGCATTAACACGGTGCAAAAGTTTGCTTAAAATGCAACGCAGAGACAAAAAAAAGTCCATTCCACTCGGTAGATTCTATTGGTATACCTAGACTGTAGAGCCTATTCGAATTGGATGGTGTGACGTTTTTCTACTCTATTTGATCAAGATGGCGACGTTCTATTAGAGAAAGGATTGTAATTAGACCGTGAGAAATGTTCCGAGGAACTGGTTAGCTTTGTGCCACCGTCACTTACCCGACACTGTATCCTCCGACAATGGGATAAATTTCATGCACCTTATCTAGATCAGGCTTTTCTTCATCTTCTAGATTATAGATGCATCTGCATTTAATGTATAACCTGTGTATCAGTATAAATATATTTGATACGACCGACCCTTTTTGCCGCGTACGAATAAAATGTGGCGCGATTCCCCTTTGTTGTCTTCTTGATGTCTTTCCTTTGTAATATAACGTTTATCAAAAGGCATGTTTACAGAAGAACCTGACCAGATTGGATCATGGTTTTAGTGCAAGTTCCTCAAGGGAGTGGATGTGGTACCTCAAAGACCGGCACCGCAACCACTCCCTTTATGTTGCAGATGTCGACGACGGCCACTTTCCAACAGGTCTACTTTTTCACAGGCTATAAAAAAATTACATTAAATTAATTCCCACGTCTATGTCATAAACTGCATTTCAAACACCAAATTTATTACGTTCTGCATTTCTGATACGAAACAAAGACGGAACACCCCAATCGACATGACTGTATTTATATCATTACAGCGTATTTGTACCGTCATCTAGTGGGATCGCTTGGAACTGCAGTGGCACATGTGCCAGAGTTCGAGACTTTCACATTACCACTCACTTGTAGATACGAGTTTCCCAAGACTCGTGCGCAAGTACGCTTCACAAATTTCTGTGAGGTGGGATTTAGGTACATTGAAAAAGCGTTAGATGGCGCTAGTGTGGGAATATCTGTGATGTAGCCCTTTGGTGTCGTGGTGCTTTTGGTAAGTATTTATTGGTAAGATTTATATTTGTAGAGTATCTCGCAAAGGCTGCGTCCGAAATGGCCAAGTAGCCTTTCACTATTGTGATATTAATATCAAAGCAGGCAAATTACGGAAACGACATCGTCTGACCATGCCATTTCCGTCAGGCACGGGAATAGAGACAATCTCGAGAAGCCCGAAGGCCCGAACCGAACCGAACCGGCCCGAAGAACCTTGACCATGATCCAGAATTCAGGCAGGAAATGACAGATCAGGTAATTACAGTGGAGCGACTGCTAACAGGGGAACCTGGCCAGTTTGGATAATGGTTACACATTCAGTTCGCCTGAATGTGCAGGTTTCCTCGCGATGTTACGCTTACTGTAAGAGCGTCGGTTAGTGTTCAACTAGTACATAACTCAGAGGAGTCATTGGTACATGGAAATTGTACCGATACTCATCATCTTGACGTTAATATAGCGCCAATTGAAAAAGAAATTGTTGCGATGCTATTGTTACATAATATGAATAAAGTAGACGGATGGATTTGTAAAATCCATCGATTTGTGTTGTATGAAGTCGTTTCCAATAAGTACTATGTTCCTTTAACGATTAGTTTCTTTGCATACTAAGTAATTCTTGACTAATAATGAACTGTGCTTGCATTTTGAAAGTATAACAAACTTTATTTTTAACGTGAACTTTTACAAGCTTTCGATATGACCTTTTGAAGGAATTTATCTGACTAGGTGTTGATTGGATACCTAACCTATTACCTACACATGTTACTTAACACATACTTTCCTAAAGTAAACACTTATCATGTCAACACGATAGGTGTCAAGCGTAGACAGCGCCCGAGACAGCGTACCTCAGGGTACCCGCTTTGGTCCCGCACTATTTGACTCTTACCGTGTCAAAGTGTCATGCAATAAATTAAATTTTAAATTTAATTACTGGCTATGTCAGTAATTAGCTTGATCGCCGTGTATTTCGGACACTTGTGAGGTGTAAAGACCAAGGCTTGAGATGGACTACATTTGTTTGACAAGATGTTGTGTAAGATTTTGCGAAATGGTGAAGGAAGGAAAAGGATAAATTAAAGGTTTGTATGTGAGTCTTCGTCATATAGAAAGTAGGTCAGCAACAGCGCAGTTTGAACGTGCAAATTGTTTTCACCAGTTCAACCACCAGGTAAAATGACATTGGCAGTGACAATTTTTATTACACATATAATTTTGATATGACAAATTGTTTAAATACTGCACATCACTTCTTCTCTAACAGAGTGGTATCAAACTGGAACAAGTTACCACAAAATATTGTGACAGCCGTGTCAGTGAATGCCTTCAAGAACAGACTGGATGAGTGGTTGAAGTCGAACAAACTGTCTCTACTTGATTTAAAATGACTTTCAACACTGTGATATAGACACATCAGCAATAATGCTGCTCGTCTAATAAATAATAAATTTAAGCGCTTTTTTAGAATATCCAACATATTCATATATTGAACACTTTGTGTTGTCACTTCATGATGGAACTCCATTATTTATTTATTTAAAACTTCATGCACATTATTATGTATTTGTAATTTGTATTATGTTGACATACTGTACATTTCTCTGCACTGTGACATCCTAACATTATTGTATACTGTCGGTACCCACATCAATTTAAATTATTATGTGTCTGTACCTACATATAGATTGTAAACATAATATAAAATCATTGCCGAAGATGAGTAATTCGAAACCGGTAGCAATTTAATAAAAAAAATTGTATAATAAAGTGGAACTAGTGTAAAAAAGTGATTTAATTCACAACATATTTATGTTAGATATTCTAAAAAATTCTTACTTGATCCAACAGCAACACCCACAATCTTATTCTTATTTATTCTATTCAGAGTGCCGCTACGGATAGCAGGGCATTGACAAGACTACCGAATCCACCTGAAATTGCAACACCTATTTTTACAGACGTGTCAAGCGTAGTCAAAGGCGCGAGTTACCTACCTATGCCAGCTCAGATCTAATAGTGGCGAAACACTCGTGGCTCTGCATTTTCGTTGTACATAAAACCTAAGTACAGTTTGAGAGCGTAAATGCATTACAACTTCAAGAAACAGGACGTGTGACCGTTTCGTACTAAGAGGCTAATCGAAATTCAGCACCGCAAGCTGCTCGCCACTCGTTAAGTGTGCCACGTAATACCGTTGGCGAAGCGAGGCTGGCCAAGATCTCGGGACTCTCAGACTGGTTGAACAGTCTCGGGAGCCGATTAACACTCCATGACATCGACGGTCATTTGTGCAGTTCTTTGAAGTTATAAGTTAAGCATGGTATTGTAGGTGGGTTGGCAGTCGGTTTAATCTTCATATCCAACAGCTATATTAGATTAGATACTCGGGCATTTTCCGTAACTCGACACCTTGCGCCTCTTTTACGTGAGGGTGGAAATTATAGTTTGGGTTACACTACGGTTCCTGCCAACCCAATTCCTGTTGAAAATTTAAGAGAACCTTCAGCCTCCGGAAGATCTCTGAGAGGGTGGTTTTTTGTGTTTCTAAATACTTCGATTTATATGGAGCCACGCCATTGCATTTGAGCGGAACATGTAGAACTGTTTCTTCTTTCTTTAGATATGCTCTGCAAAACTGGACTGTCCGTCAGTCCTATGATAAAAAGGTGTTAATTATACGGGACGTGTTTTGTTAGTGCCCCGGTTACCATTCCGAGCTGATTTTTTCTTAATATTAGTTTGTTGACAAAGAGGGGGATATCATGGGAAGGACCTCCCTTGCTTGTCTGCAATCCTTCTGTGAAGACCATGTTTGATTGTATTTTCTTCCGTAGGTGTTGACGGGTCCACACTAATGACACAGGCATAATTGGTTCCGGACCGGACCGGTATTGTGTCGTATTCACATCTAGCCAGTTCACATTTAGGCACTGATAGCAGTCAAGAATGAGACACGAGATATCCAACCGCTTTGTCGTAATCAACGTCTCGTCGGACGGCGCGAGCCATTTGGACCTTCATTGTGGTCCGAAAATGTCAAAAAGATTTGGTTACCACAAATCGATTAGTATTTGGAAGCAACAGTAGCCATATGGAGCCCGCCGACTCTTTCCACTTAGGAGTGTCCCCTAAGGCTCCATATTAGGACCGTTCCGTATCACAGAACTAGAATCAAATGCTGATATCTGCTTCAATCGAATGCCAAAAACATTCAGAAATAATCTTGAGTTTTCTAATCAGAATTTAGAATAAATTAGGTTTTAAAATTAATACTCAATTTAAGGTACAGGCAGTAGCCGCTGAAGACAATGATGATGATGAAGGCACACTTGTTGGCAGTTAATAATACACTTAGACCAGTTTTGGCTTCGTATTTAGTCACACGCGTGCGACAGAGAGATGGTCTATGAAGGTGAACTTTGGCTAGATGTGAATATGACATCTGTAGTTTTATGCTTTACTTTATGCAACATTTTCTAATAAGTATTTTGAAAACTGCGATCTCTGTCCCCTGCCAAGTATGTACTTTATGGGAAAGGACAGGTTCAAAGTCGACGTTGGATTTGTTGATGATGTCTATTTTCATTACATAGCCTGCAGAGAAATAATTTACAAGTTTTTGTTAACAACAGTTTTATTTATAACTAACAATTTATGTAAAATACTGACCGTTCTAATTTGTAACAATTTTATAGACTTATCCTCGTTTGTTTTAACACTTAATAAATAACTAAACAAACATACATTCGAGTAATCTTAACCTAAAGAAACAATATCTACAAGAATTGCGCGTGTCGTAATTGCATTAAGAAAGTAACTTACTTTTTATCGTTTATTAATTTGTTATTTATTCACGATCTTTTCAAGTAACTTACTAATTATTTCTATTTATACAACAAAGAAACTTAAGTTCCTCAATATTTTATTACAACTACATTTCGCTTCATTTTACTCTTCAACGAAAAAACTAGTTTCGCATAAAATTCTTCTTATACATATGGGTACTATTCCTAACTCATTTCTGGTGTACTTTCTCTGCCTTTGGTGCTCTTTTGTAATGTCCGTATGTGATTCCTCCTGCCGCTGTGTGATACATCTGATTGGGGAGGAATCCCCTCTCGTAATGCCTTGCTATTGGTTGGTTTATGTGAGAGAAATGTCTGCCATTGGCCAGTGCATCGTACACGACTAACGGATCTTTGGAATAACCTCTCTTCAGATATTCTACTTGGAGTCCAGATGGAACGTAAGAGTCCAACAAAGACGTTGGCCGTCGTTTGGGTACTCCATATTGCTCGTTCGGCCTTGGGTTATATGCTGAGGAGATAAAGTTGCCGCCTCCAGCCGTGTACACCGCTTTCGTCAACGGCCTATACATAGGTAACGCTTTAGGCAAATGCGCGAGATGAGGCGGAGGATTTTTTAATACTAAAGGATTTGGAGGAGGCAATTCGGAAACCGGCTTGTAGTCTTCCCTTATTGGAGTCCTGGAATTGTAGTACCGAGGGTATTCCGCCACTGGCGGTTTCCCGTATGACGTATCTGGCTGGGGCAGGTAATGCTTCGCCGGTTCCTCCTCTTCGTGGACGTCGTCGACTGTGTTCGTGTCTGTATATCTTGTGTTATCGTAGAAGCCTTTGTGTACGACCGGGGGTGCCGCCAGAGCGGTCGGGTACTGGACAAGAGGCATTTGGTACGCCACCGTGGCTTGCGGCGCCGCTGTCGGCTGAGAGTACACATACGTGATCGGAGCTGAGTACTGCTGGATGAACGCCTTCCCATTAGGGGACACGTACCCCGGTACTTCTATATAGTTCTGATGCAACATCTCGGGTGGAGCGTAAGCGGCGCGAGGAACAGACGGTACTGATGGAATGAACTGCACGGCGGCGGCTTGAGGATTGGCCGCCTGTTCCGCTGGCTCGTTGTAATACTGCGGGACCAGATACACCTGCATCGGCATGTTGGATAGGTAGCCGACCATCGCATGCTGCGGCGACGACTGCTGCTGATGCTTCGGAGCCGCCGCGCGCAGGTGGGCGGCGGGCGGCACGGGCGCTGCTGCTTCGGGCTGCTCAGTCACCGCGTACTGAGGCATGTACCGCGGCTGCTGCCCCGGCTTGTTCTCGAAGTATCGAAGCAGACCGCTCTTGAAGAAGTCGAGAGCGCCGTGCGCATCTTGGGGAGGATTTCGCGGCTCTGATGGGCCGCTTTTGTCAACATCATTGTCCCGTTCGCTCTTGAGGTTGTCCTCCTCGATGTCTTGAAGCTCGATCTTTTTGTCGGCCCTCACGGCGAGGGCTAGCAGGAGAACAGGCGCGACCTGAAAGTAAAAGCGGAAAGTGAGCGCAGTTCGGGGTAGACGGCCGAAGGTGCGCCGTGCAGGTGAACGGCAAAAAATGGACTAGAACCCAGGCCCATTACGAAACCGGTACTCGCGAGCTAGAAACGGGAATGCTAGCTTTTACTCGGTAATTCATGTGGTTAACAGATTCCAACACTTTCGTGCGGAGGAGTGGTCATCAGCGGTGGTGATATAGTTTTATTTTGGAGTCGCTAATGCATATTATGGCATCCGTATTGGATGACGTGCGTACTCGAGACCGCATGAAAATAAAAAGCGGCGGCGCCGGGCGGCCGTACATTGCTGGCCAATTTATTATGGAGATATGCACAATTACATGGATTGATGTGTGAAATTTTAGGTCTCGGGTCGAGTTGCGAAACGAAATCGGCATTGTTTTTGTATTTCCCATCACGTGCTGCGCCCGCGACGCATGCCAATTTGTACCGCTGTTGTTGCCTTTATTGGCGTCATGTTGTTAAAATATTGTGAAGAAACACTTCCGAGTCAGCGGGTAATTGCAGTATCGTTTACGTTAAATTACATGATCTGAATCTGAAACAATATGGTCTGATACTTATTGGCTGTTTTAGCTTAGTCTAAAAATAATAATACGAGTATCTATGGATCATTATCCAATGATCAGCAGATTAGTAGTGTCACTTACTTTACTTTTTTCATTAGACAACTCTGTATCTATGTGTGTGCCTTCTAAATTATAAGACAAACACGTAGTAACATCCTCATCACTCCTAATGCCCCGTTTTACTTACTTTAAAATATATATATTATTAAATGTAAGCTAAAAAATCAAAGTCATTATTAACAGCATTTGTTACATTAACCAGCTAATCCAGCCCATGTTCTACGTAATATTGTATTCAATTTGTATCTATGAGGAACTTCATACTATTTCCTCTGACATAAGTCCGTTACTATGTTACTTTACGATTCATATTAATCAATAAAAGGCTGCGTAAGCGAGTACCTACTGAGATGTTTTATGGGCTGTAAAGCTTTGCTTCTAAAGACTATCATAGAACACCTTCCAAGTAGGAAACTACTCCTTTACAATGTAAATTATATTAAGTGTTGCATCTTTGTTTGGAGTTTGTTGTATTGCTGTAGATAAACTTTATTTGAAATTGGAAGAGTTGGAATAGCAAAAATTGCGAAATATTTCAAATTACTCGTACCCCGAGGTGCTGAGAACGAACCCCAGTACCGCCATGTACCTACCTACCAATGACTGTTTTCTTAGTAATGTACCTATATAAAACACTAACCGATGCTCTTACGGTGAGGGAAAACATCGTGATGAAACTTGCACGTTCAGCACTGAATGTTCTATGAACCGTGATCCAATCTCGACAGATTCCCCTTTTAACAGGGCCACGGAGATCGGTACTCAGTCTTTACTGTAATTACCTGATCTGCCAAATCCTGGACCATGGTCAAGGCGGACCCTGGGCCCTCGTGTACGAGAGCACGACCGCGAATGACCATAATTGCATGGAGTGGTGGTTTGTGTCTGTCTGTGGCATCGTATCTCCCGAACGGGTGATCTAATTGCAGATGCAGTGGATTCTCAGTTGGTTCTTAACTTTGTTTAATTAAAATCGATTCTGTAGTGTATAAAATATTTGAGTTTATGTGAACTTGGTTTGGGGTTATCAAACATTTTCTATCGGTTGGTTATTCAAATATAACCCCATAGATATGTAATGTATTATCAGATATTATTTTATTATTAATCATTATTATTATTTTTCGATCGTTAGCTTGACATACTTATACTGTAATTGACTTGTAATTAGCAATTATCAATAAAACATGAATGAATGAATGAATGAATGAATGTAGGAACTTCGTCGTTAGACCATTCCAGCTTTCTAACAAGTACTTACTACTTACTACTAAAACTTGTAAAAATAAGTATCGGTGAGCTTAGCGACCTGAGGGCTTAATGTGAGTTTCGCTTCGAATTTACTTTACTATCGCGTTTGCGTTTACGTGAAAATTAGTATGAAAAGATGTATAGCGCCGTCTAGTGGTACGTAAATGAAGCTTTTTTTCTTCATACTAATTTCGACGAAAACGCAAACGCGATAGTAAAGTAAATTCGAAGCGAAACTCACACTAAGCCCTCTGCACAGATCACTACATGGTGGTAATTGCAGGTTATAGCAGAGATAAACTGCCTCGGGCTAACATCATCGTTTGTGCGCTTACCGCAATGCTCAGGGGTGCCACACATTTATATTATTATTTACATTATTTTATATTATTTACATTATATATTATTTAGTTTTTCCCCTTATTTGCTCTTGCACTGCTATAAGATAATGTGCTAACTTACCTCTTCCCAAAGGTTGTCTGGAAGAGATCGCTTAAAGCGATAAGGCCGCCTTTGCGCGCATATAAATTGTTATATTTTTCTTTTTATGTATCTTTTACTTTTGTGTGTGCAATAAAGAGTTTTTACTTACTTACTTTTTTACTTACATTTTTAGTGGTTCTTGTTTTGTAACATTACATTTATATTTTAAGGGTTTTCTATCGCGTACCTTGGTTAACGAGTACTTCGATATTTTGAGTACGTAGTCTGAGAGTAGTCGATTATAAAATGTCTTATAATAACCGCTATAGTATATACCATTCCATACAATTTGACAGGTTCACATAATACTAATATCTTTACTACTCGCTGAAACTATTTAAGACAACATCATGGTGGCGATAAGATTTAGGTACCGTTATATGAATGAAGTGGTGAAAGATCTGGGACTGACTCTTGTCAGAACGTGGTATTGACTGTTTCGGAGGTGATACGTACCCAATTCCGTATTTTCAATCTAATTAATTTCTTATGGGCGCCACTAATGGCAGCTTTACATCTAACTTCCTTATTTGTTACGTGGTTCCCATGACAGCTTTACTTTCCCTCGGTTAGCCTGAATACACAAACTCAGCGAAATCAAATGTTGGAGTGTAAATTCCGTCTATACACATACGTCTATAAAAATATTTCTACTTAAAAAAGTAAATTGGACTTGACCGAAACTGTTGGCCACCCCTACCAATCCAACCGCGCGGTAAGCGATGTCTGACCATTAATAGCACTCTCTCGGTAGCGGTTGATTGTAATGCTATTCATATTTTACATTTGTGTGAAATTACACGAACTAGTGGTAAAATATAACATTTTGTGTAACTTACAGAGAGCGTCGGTGGCCGAGCGGTTACAGTATCCGACTCGTAAGCCAGAGGTCCCGGGTTCGAATCCCGCTCCGGCCTAACCAATGACTGTTTTCTGAGTTATGTACATTAGTTGAATACGAACCGATGCTCTTACGGTGAGAGAAAACATCGTGATGAAACCTGCACATTCAGGCGACTGGATGTGTAACCATGAACCAATCTGGTCAGGTCCCCTGGTAGCAGGATTATGGAGGTAAGATGGCAGTCGCACCACTGTAATTACCTGACCTGCCAAATCCTGGATCATGGTCAAGGCGGACCCCAGGCCCTGGTCCGCGAGAGCACAACCGGGACATAAACGCCAAGATGATGATAACGTAACTTACAGTAACCTAGGTGATGCTTAAGTTGATGCCTTATGACATTCCTAAGCGTTTAGGAGTCATAAAATCTGTGTTGTAATGTTAAAGAGTAACTTTGTTAGTTAAGATTTTACTTATGGTTGGTGTTGGTGCATAGCTTTAACTTTAGTTTAGCTCCTAACTATAGAGGTGTTGCAGTAGTAGGGATGAGTGTTAGAGCGTTTGAACGTCAAAAAATATCATAACTATCCAAAAGCCATAGCAGTCCCCCGCGGTTTTCACATTCAACTATGCCTGTCACTCGAGATTTACGTAAATCTAAATGCTTTCATTTCAGGAACCTTTGTTCCTAAGTGAAAGAATTTACGATATTGGTTCTGTAGTTTCGGAGATTACCCCCAACCCCCCTTTTCCTCTTTACGGATATAACGGAAAGATACTTAATTTATCTCTAATTTTAAAATAAGACGTAGTATCCGGGCGGGACGCTTCAACAAAAGTGGTTGCTAACTAGCTTTCTATTGAATATGACTTAAAATAACCTTGAACCGTCTTGTTATGTCGTGAACTTGTCGTGAAGGTCATCTCGGTTCGATAGCGTCTCACTGCCGGATGGAATGTGATTCAGGTTTAAATCCGTGTTAGTCTATACTCACCAATATTAAAATAAAATATAATCGACTAGGCTTTAATGTCCCGGTTGTGCTCTTGCACGCCAGGGCCGGGGTCAACGTTGACCATGATCCAGGATTTTGCAAATCAGATAATTACAGTGGAGCGCCTGCCATCTGATCTCCGTGACTCTGTTAACAGGGGAATCTAACCAGATTGGATCATGGTTACACATTCAGTCGCCTGAATGTACTTCAACACAATGTTTGCCCCCACCGTAAGAGCATTGGTTAGTATTCAACTAATGTACATCACTCAGAAAAGAGTCATTTGTACTTAACGATACTGGGCTAAGAAGTCGGTACGAGTCAGGCTCCTTGACCATAAGGCCATCGATGCTCCATTACCTAAATATAACACAAAGCTAAACTAAGCCAACCGGTAAGAAGCAATAACTGTCAAAATTTTATTTTTTATACAATCTACTTTCTATCTCACTTACGTATAAAGTTTGATGAGTTATTTATCTTACTTAAATCTTATTGCGCAATACATTATAATGTAACCTGCGTAGATGTAATCATTCATGTTTATTAAGGCATGTGGGGTGGGCCAATTTATATCAGAGTCGCTGACAGAGATTGACTATCGTAAAAATAACGCATAACGTATAAGAGTTTAAAAATTTGCTAACCTGTACCCAAATATTTTATTTTCTTTAATATAAGACAAGGCGTTTGACCGCCATCTCCCTTTTTTTATACTATTCAGTGACAAACGAACAGATAGCCCACTTGTTGGTAAGTGACGATGCGGCCGATGATGGACCATGCCCGTCTCGGAACAGCCTATTCACTCTAGCCTTGAATTTGGGAGGGGGGGATGGATGGATGAAGTCCTAAAGACCTGCACGAACTGGACATCCTCGATCGGCAGGAGATGGCGCAGGATAGGAAGAGGTGGCGATCACTTTGGGTCGCTGAGCCAGCGCAGTAAGTAAGTAAGTAGGTATGTATCCTTGAACTCTTTCATACATACATACATAACGTCACGCCTTTTTCCCGTAGGGGTAGACAGAGAACACATCGTTCCACCTGCTACGGTCCTGACAGATCTCTCTCGCTTCTTCCGCATTCATTAACACTTTTCATGCAATATGAACGTCTCGGTTGGGTACTCTTGAACTCTTGAAAAGAGCTTCTATAAGATAATAATATTGATTTAGTTGCATCGTAACCGTATTTACATAATAAAATAGCGTATAGCATTGTCGGGAATTAGGTTAGTCATACAATTAGTAAACTAGACACTCACTCAAACTATGAGCAGGAGGTTAGAAGCTTTTGAGATGAACCGATAGAATTAGAGATGTAGCAATATTTCGGAAACGAAACAAAGCCTTGAAACCTATAAAGACTATCAAAATAAGAAAACTCAACCAAAAGTTCAACCTTTGCATCAAATTATCTAGGGTAAAATACAAATGCGCAGACCACCTGATCGAAGACGGACATCATGGCTTAACAATCTTTAAGACTGGTTTGGGAGTAGTACTAGGTCCTTGTTCCTAGAGGCTGTCTTTAAGATCGCCGACTTCTGTAAGGAGATGACACCAGAAGGAGAAGATACAATTATCATCATCATCACAGCCCGTAACAGTCCACTGCAGGACTTAGGGCCTCTCCCACGAAAGGGAAGGTTATTGCCATAATCTCCACGCTTGGCAGGCGGGTTGGAGATCGCAGTGTTTAAATATAATAATGGAAAATGCTGCTGCCCATTTTCCAGACTACGGAGACTCTTGATCTTTTGTCTCGAAAACATTAGTCGCCTTGTACGACACCCATGAATGTAAGGGGTTGGTGCTATTCTTCTCTGCCGGACACCACACGGCCAAGATAACATAAAGATATTACAATAATTACATTAATTTTAAAAAAGAATTCAAAATGACTGTCGTAGCTATAAACTTCTATCTTCTATCTTGTTTGTAATAAAAAGGTTAACATTCTATTAAACCACGTTTTTGTTAAAACAAAACAATTTAGTAAAATCTTACTTGTCTAACCATGGAATGTTATCTGCCTACAGAACACCATAAAACGAATTGGCAAGCCATTTAGAGGTAAAAGCGTAGGTGCGTATAATAATCCAGTTTATTTATAAAACACGTACAACAAGGGCCCTCAGACAATTCGAAATAATATCTCCTAAGCATTCTTTACTTGGGCATCACTCCCACTTTTCTTTGCCTACGACAATGTGTGTGTAGAAATCTTGAAATAATATTTTGTAATCTTAAAATAATATAAGTTGCGAATGAAGGCATGTGCCCGCGGCCTGAATGATGATTAATTTTACAATTTCTTAAAAATCTAATATCCGTAACCGAAACTACCCCAAATTAATGGATAATCTTAATTAATTTCGTATTCGTAATTGCATATATCCGCATCCCTAAATAAAAAATTAAATATACTGTTATATTTCTCTGCATATAATTATTGTGTACAATAAACAGTTAAATAAATAAATAAAAAAGTGACAAACATTAATCACTTTTTGCAATCGATATTTAGCGTTTGCTGCGCCGGCGCCGTGGTGACGCACTTCTTTAAGGCTCCACATAAACCAGCGTCGTAGCTGCACTCGTGTCGTGTGAAGCTTGACTTAGGTATGTCAAGTGAAGGCCTTACAATACTACTATACTTACTATAAGTATCTGTGTACATTGTTTATTTTGTATTGTGAGGTACTGAATTAAGTTCTCTCTTTCTTTCTTTCTTTCTATATGTGTGAGGATCTATGTGTAAAGTCTGCTAGACCCACAGAATTATTAACGATAAATGCCTAGTTTCTTCTTACATAATCCTCAGTTCTACGGTTGTACTACATCTGTTTACTACGGAACCCTAACTTATTCAATATAGGTATTACGAGTATTGTGATGTCAAAATAAATAATGACTACGTCTATCTATGTCTAAAAACTTGCAATCAATTAAATAACTCAAATCATCCTAAAATTACTGTCATAATTGTTACGGTTACATGATAGCATCGTGATGAAGAGCCATTTGATTTGGTCTAGACTTGGCCATTAACACGGTTTTTGGTAGCCTGTGTATCATGGCATAAATAAGTGTTATTGTGTGTACTCACGGGAATTATGTAAATAGATGAGTGTGCTCTCTAAATTTTTATGTCATACGGTAGAGAAACAGGCACGCGGGTTTCCTGATGGAAAGTAGTCGAGAATGAAACGCAGAGAAAAGTGTTATAATCTAATAGTCGAGAATATGTTCAAAAGTTGTAGCAAGTTGCTAAATTTAAAGTTGACTTACTTAGAAAATGAAGTCTCTCGAAACCTTATTCATCCATCATCGTCAATCTTCTTTCATCCATCCTTACAATTTGTTTAATGAGACGCAGTGATAAACGAGCAGGCAGCCTACCTGATGGTAAACGGTAACTGTCACCCATAACATCGACTAAGATAAAATACGTAGTGTCCGTGGTTGCGCTGCCTACCTTATCCTTCAAACCGGATCACAACAATACAAGCATTGTTGCTTGACGGCAGAAATAGATAAGCCGAGGGCACAGCCAGGCGGACTTCTCAGGCTTGACAGGGTACTACCACGGCTACCACCTGATAATATTCCTCCATCCGTCTATTTCTATTTTTACCACTACCTTAATATTAGTATTCTGTGCCACTACGCCATCTTTCATATTTTCAAGGCCCCTAATTCGATACAAGTTTTCTTTTGCAACGAATCTTTAAAATAATTCGATATCGTATTACACGTGTGTAGCGAATTCATGAGAAATCGTTTATTTAATCATATAAATGCCAAAAGCGAATGGTAAAGCATTTTATTTCTTCATCCTTGTGATATTCATTCTTTACTGCGTTTCTTAAATGAAATACATTTTTTCGTAACAAGCTTTTTTCGCGCGGTACTTATCAAGACCATTCTAAAGAGTCCAAACATTATAGCGTTATCTTGTTGCGTTTATTAGTTTCTATAACTACCTTCCGACTCCATCATCAGACCAGCTCCATTATACCATTAAAGCATAGTCATCCAAGTTACATAGGTAAAGTTAAAACCCGTTGCGTAGTTTAAAAGATCTATGCGTACGTAAATACATACATAGACACATACGGACAGGTGGCGGGAAGCGACTTTGTTTTATACTATGTATAGATAACGGTAACGAAGCATCGGTGGCTGAAGCTAATCGCTATGGGGTCGTACTCGTACCCCGAGGTAGTGGGTTCGAACCCCAGTGCCGCGATGTAATAATGACTCTTTTCTGAGTTATTTATGTACATCACAAAAACACTAATTAAAGCTCTTACGGTGAGGCAAAATTTCGTGATGAAACCTGCAAATTCAGGCGACTGAATGTGTAACCAAGATCCAATCTGGTCAGGTTCTCCTATCAACAGGATCACGGAGGTCAGATAGCAGTCGCTCCTCTGTAATTGCCTGCTTTGCCAAATCCTGGATCATGGTCAAGGATGACACCGGGCCGTCGCGCAAATCTGACCTCCGTGACCCTGCTACCAGGGGAACCTGACCAGATTGAATTATGGTTACATATTCAGTCGCCTGAATGTACAGGTTTTATCACGATGTTTTCGGTTACTATTCAACTAATGTACATAACTCAGAAAAAGAGTCATTGGTACATGGCCGCAGTGGCATTCGAACCCAGTTAAGTGCCCTCGCTTACGAGTCGGACACCGTAACCACTCCGTAGCTCCAGCAAAAAAGATAAACTACTGCCGTAACGAAAAGATGAATGTCGATGCTCAAGATTATTTTTCTTTACAAAGGGAGCGGCCGTGCGGCCCTCTAATAACCTAAAAACAAAACTAAAAGAGATGGCCAGCAACAGACAAGTTTTCTCCAACACCTTTCAAGTATTAGTTGAGCCATAAAACCTCAGACGATACCAAATCGAGAGGGCTTGGCTAAATTGCCGTGTAAACAATCTAGGTTGATGTAATTGGACCCGTTTTCGGACGGATACAAGCCGCTTCTTTAACGTGTACTTCGATTGTGATGCAATCCGGTGTGAGATCACACACGTCGGTTTGTTACACATATTATTGTGTATTCAAAGAAAATCTATAAGTACAAACGATGTTTACAATTTGAGCAACGTTGTCAACATCTGTTTTGTGATCTTGAGAATGCTTCTCTAAAAGGTTTCGGAGATATGTTATTTTACGCGTAGGTACCACGTTTGAAGGTATTATGTAAGCCCAGTATCAAAAAAGAGTTCCCGCGGAACACCCAAGAAGCGATGGATTGATGTCGCCGAGTCGGATACGAGAGCCAAAGGGTTACGTCGCGAGGATGCTGAAGACCTGGCGAAGTGGAGAAGAATGAGTCGGAAAGCGGGCCCTGGCAGAAGCGGGGATGATGAAGATGATGGTTTACCGCGTTTGAAGGTGATTCGAAATTTGTTAAAATTTTACATTTATTATTAATATTTCACAATGATTATGCGTAGAGAGGGAAAAGCATATCAAATTGTTTACTGTACACGAAACTATCGTACAAAATTTTGATCCACATAGCCACTACCACTAATTTAATAAAAGAACATGTTATGTTATTCATACATAAAATTGCGGCTATAAGTACTACAAAGTATACTAAAGGTAAAGAATTATATATTTTTTATTACGAGAAACGTTCTCCCTCAGGCAGGTATTCGTATATTTGTGTAAACTTGTACAATATAAATTAAGTAAGTATTAACAGCACAACTCCCAAGCGCGTAAAACTTCAGTAACAATGACATCGTGCAATAAAATGTTTATGATATAATGTAAAACAAACAGATCACGCACTTTATTGTTAACTTGAAATGTAAATATTGTAACAAAATTACGAAGTGTACGAGTACCTTAGTTAAAATTAACTGTAAAAAGCAAAAAAAAAAATATTTTAATACTATTTTCAATAGTATTGTGTTTTTGGTTTGTAAGGCCTCCCGTCCTCCATGAGGCTTAACTAATAGTTTTATACGTTCAATTGAAATTCATATCAACGCGATAATCATTCGAGCGGTTAATATCTGCTTCTGCCTTCTCTAACTCTTTCTTCTCCACTTTGCCTGATCTTCGGCATCCTCACGTCGTAAGCCGTTAGCTGTTGCATCCAACTCGGCGATGTCAATCCATCTTTTCTTAGATCTCTCGCAGAAACCGTTGGCTCTCGTATTCGACTCGGCCATTTCAATCCATCGCTTCTTAGGCTCTCGCATCCGACTTGGCGATGTCAATCCATCACTTCTTGGATCTCTCGCGGAAGCCGTTGGCTATCGCATCCAACTCGGCGATGTCAATCTATCGCATCTAAAATCTCTCGAGGAAGCCGCTGGCTCTCGCATCGACTTGGCGATGTCAATCCATCGTTTCTCTAGGGTCTCTCTCCCGCAGGACCTCTTTCCTCATACCGTCAACTTAACGCTCCTATTTCGGCTTACGCAGCAAGTTACCAATATTATGTCAACAGTTTGTCATATTGATGCTTATTGATTTACATCAATTTCAATTTTACAAACAAATTACGCGAAACATTGAACTGAGCTCCTTTTATAAAATTTCAATCGAATTTTAATAAGAGAAATTTCAATTGTTGTTAATATTCAATTGAATTTCTCCTCATTATTTACAATTATTAGTCGATTTACATTTTAATAATATGCATGTGTAATTTACATGTCTGTTCGTTTTATTGAATAAAAACATGCATAAGTAATGTAATAAGTAAATCGCGTCGTGAAAAGGTTCAATTGTTGTTACCTATTACATGTTAAAGACAATTCAATTGTTACATCATATCAAATGCAGACCTTTCATGTTAACAAAAGGTTTTTATAGTCAGCCCATTGTAGTTCTACTATTGATGCCTTTTGTCAAATCTTTTTAGCAAGATTAGAAGATATAATAGTAAGTAGGTACCATCCAGGCGGGTAATGTACAATTTGCAAAACGGCTTTACCTTACCTTCCATCTAATCAAACTTTATTTTTATTAATTACGGAACGTAAGGAGCGTTTTTCTTCATCATTAGAATAAAAAGGGCCCTATAGGCCTCTGTCGTCGCAGAACTCCGTATTTCTTAAAGTGACTTATTACAAATCTATGCTAATGTTGTGAAGAGGAAAAGTTTTTGATTTTGTATGTTCGGGAATATCTCCGAAACTACCCCTGGGCAACGAGCTTGTCCGATACTAATTTAAAAATAATCTTTAATGAATAGTAAGCTACATGATTCCTGAGTGCCATAACCTTATGACACCTACTTTTCATCCCGAAAAAGTAATGGGATCCTAGGAGATAGTTGAATGTTTACAGAGATCCGATCTGCGCGCGGGTTAAAACCCAAGAATAAAGCTTTACCTACCACTAGTTTTCACCATTTGCTTAGATGCTACAATTTAACATTACAGTATTGCGTACAGTACATATGAACAAATGTTTTAAACTATCGCGGTTATTATCACACATTTTAAGGGTATGTTTCGGGTTTATATGCAACTGTGTCAAAATATCGGGCTACTCGTCAACAAAGGGACACGGTAGGAAACCCGGAACATACCCTTAAAATGAGTACATATGAAGTCCATAAAAACCAAGTTGTCTAGTTCCCAGAAGAATTAATTATGATATTAGGTCCTTTCCTATGAAATTTATCGTTGCGAAAAGGACAGAAATTGGAATTATCATACAACAAAATTTTTAAATATCTTGGAAATGGCTAATACGATAACAGTGAAACATTGTAGGTAAAATTAGACAACATTAAGCTAACTGGTGCATTTTATTTCATTTTGATAACTACCTTTTTTAGAACATTACATTTAGTTAAAGCGGCAAAACTGACGTATTTTCAAACCCTTATAAAAACTTTAAAAAATATTTAAGAATAAAAAAGGCAATTACATAGGTAAAGACCCTATATTGTATAGTTATCAAAATCTGTTAGAAGATGTAAGACGGTATATTTAAAACCATCACCCACCTTGAAAAGCAGCATCTTGCAGGTCCACAACACACAACAGCCAACACAGAGACAAAGTCAGGAACAACAGAGTTAGTCACTTCACAACACCAGGTCTCAAGGTCACCGCATGTCCCGTAGCTAGCTGCGATGTGTCCTCATGTCGGGTCTTGCGAAAGCCACCACGCAAGCGCGTCCAAAAGGAAATCCTATAATTTGAAAGGCTATGGTTAAAAAACTCTTTCTTCATTCACCAATGGCTTCACCGGATAATTGGCGCCACCACTGACCTAGTTGCCTATTTAAAAATGGAATTTCGATTTAATTTTGTCACTTTTATTAGCGGCCAGTA
Organism: Blastobasis adustella; assembly: GCA_907269095.1. NCBI lineage: Eukaryota > Metazoa > Arthropoda > Insecta > Lepidoptera > Blastobasidae > Blastobasis > Blastobasis adustella. The sequence continues at coordinate 19,300,331 of OU026121.1, read as the reverse complement.
CTTCGCTCGTTAATTAACTTTAAAAACAAATTCGCGTCGTCCCGAAATAACAGAACTTTTTGGAACTCCAATTCAAAAATAAAAATTTCAAAATTTGGCTTTTCTACCCTTTATTTAAAAAGAACACGAAACCCGAGCTGGTAAATAAAAACACCGGCCAGTGCGTAAGTTTTAAAAAGTTGGAGTACCGTTTACTATGCGGTTGGCGCGAGCGCTGGCTTGCTGGCGAGTGGTCGCGCGCACGCCGCCACAGATTTTAAATACCACATTACATTTCATATCGGTATCACGTAAGCCGATCACCGTATCATCCGCCACTTGATACACAGTGTTAGGTTCAGGACGATGCCCTAGCCTAGCCTCGTATTGGAATCAGTTTTACTTAGCAAATGTAGAAATGAAAGTGAAATGCAAAGGTAACAAACATTACCCGTAGTTATTTTTCTTTGAGAGATACTCGTTATTTAAAGTAAACAAATAAAAATTGATGTCACCAACAGATCAAATTTTAAAATACGGAATAGGGAAATAGAAACTGCACTGATTTCGTTTCGATTCATATGAAACATTTCGTAACGAAATACCTTATTTCCATAAAATTTAACACAAAGAGGTGTGGCAGATGCCTTTGTATTATAATAATGCAAAATAGATAGCCACAAGCTTGTGGAATTTCACAATCAATACGAAAAACAGAGCGAATTATAAAAAGGCAAAGTAGAGCACGATAGCCATAAGCATTGCCCACAGAATCGAAATACATTGACTTATTTAAATAAATATTGATTCTTCTTTAGATAATTTTTGTGGATAATACTAATATTTCTTCTTTGGGAGCGTCGATAGCCTAGTGGTAACGGTATCCGACTTGCAATGCGAGAGGTACTGGGTTCGAATCCCACTGCCTCCGTCATGTACCAATAACCCTTTTCTGAGTTGTATACAAACCGATGCTCTTACGGTGAGGGAAAACATCGCGATGAAACCTGCACGTTCAGACGACTTAATATGCAACATGATCCAATCTGGTCAGTTTCCCTTGGTAGTAAGGTCACGGAGGTCAGATGGCAGTCCCTCCACTGTAATACCTGATCTGCCAAATCCTGGATCATGGTCAAGGCGGACCCCAGGCTCTCGCGAGAGCACAACTGGCACATTAACGCCAAGATGATGATACTAATGTTTCTTCTTTGGATAATATTCACCGTTACCGTGCTCCACTTTTGTTCTTTTGTTGTTTTGTCTTATTGAAACGTACCAAAACGTCCACACCAAACGAGCCGCATATTTCTTTACAAAACCCACGACAAGACTTAAATGCTACATCCGTATATTATTAGAACAATCCCCTTTTCCATCTTAAGCTGAAATTAAACGCAGGTATTCAATAGTGAAGACAATAGCTACCATTACGCATGCGTTTTGCTGACACAAATGTGTATTATTATAAAGTAACGAAATTATAGTAGTGAATCCCAACTCTCGATGATGCGGCTGTAATATTTGGGCGTGTTATTATGAGCTCAGATGGAAATCGATACAATTTGTGTAATAGAACAATTAAAGAATGGCTTGTTTCTTTTATTATTATTGCGATTGCGTAAGATCGGCTTGCAATTCCGTCTCTCTTTGAAGAATCTCTTTGAAAATTAGGCTTAATGGTTTTAAGTCTGGTTTGAGAGATGGCAACTGTCGAAAATTTTGGGTCTATTTTTGCGTTTTTATTTTACTATTTATTTCTTTTTCACTGCATTTCTTTTTTATTTATGACTGTTGAAAGGTTGTGTATCTACTATTACCTTACCTTGTATCCATTATTACTAAGATCTGTATAATCTCATGAATGCAAGAATACATTGACTATTGTATCTTTTATAAGTTTAAATACCTACTTATTATTTAATGCTAAATAAATAAACATTTTATTTATTTTTACTATGGTACTTACAGCTTCGTTGCGGGCCCTACTATTTGTCCTAAGCTTACAGCAGGTGAGCAATGTTTAATTTCCTCTACTGTTCTTAAGTTGAAGATGTCCCGGACCACAAAGACCACTTTCTATCATCAGTCCGGGTGCCTTCATAGACAATATGATAATAACCTAACCGACTAAAAAGTCGGATAACCCCCGACCAAGTTTACTTAAACTCAAATATTTTCTGAACTACAGAACCGATTTTAATGGAACAAAGCTAGGAACCATATCGATTAAACTGGCTATCAAACAGTGGAATCGTTTTCAAATCGGTTAATCAGTTCGGGAGCTACGATGCCACAGACTGATACACAAAGCCTGATACACACGTCAAACTTAGAATACCCCTCTTTTTTCGTCGGTCTAAAACCACAAATACGTGTGGCACTCGGGGACTGCCGCGGCAAAGCTATTGCATAGCATTTTTTATCAACGTATGCAATTATAATTATTTATTTATTTTATTTATTCAGTTTTTTTTTTCTCTGATTTTAATTCAAGTTTTTGTCTTTGATATTAACCATATACGTTAAGGTTCAACTAGTCGCGGGCTCGAACTCACTCGTGGACGCGACCAAAAAGCACGCTGTCTCACCTAGCATTGTGTCTAAAAGAGATAGAATCAGTTATGAGCAGTTAGCAGCTAGTCTACGCGCATACGTCTAGTCGCACGCACACAAACACCGTGCCGAAGTCTGCCGAACTGAAACGACGTTAGACGATGCACGGCTTTCAACGCCGCACCGCTGTGACGGTCGTAGTGGGGGGTGTTAGGTCTTTTTCGTTACGGAATTTCTTGATTCGGTCGCCGCGCTCAAAGCCCGCGATAAAAGCTATGCAATAGCTTAAAAATCTATAATCTATTTTTTGTCTCGGTTTGGAGAATACTGCGATATGGCACTAGCCTGTTTAGTGTTGATATTGTAGAAATATCCTCTTGTTAAGTCAGAGGACTTAGCTTCAATCAAGATGAACTTGATAGAGAGCAAGGTCATATTTATTATTTATTATTTATTTAACAGTTTATTGTACACAAGAAATACATAGCAAATAACAGGCAAAGTAATAAATGGCACAACAGGCGCTACTTATTAATTGAAGCTAAGCTGAAGAGACGCGATCCGGACGAGCGCTTCGTCCTTATGTTGTGGATCTTCTATCTACCCGCATGAGCCGCTTTAGTGTAACCTTTATAATGCATGGGTGTATTCCCTGATCATTATAATCTAGACGCCTTCAAGGCTAGAGTCAATAGGCTGTTCCTAGACAGGCATGCTCCATCATCGGCCGCACCGTCACTTACCACCAAGTAAGTTGGAGGTGCCTTACTGATTTGTTAAAAAAAAAATCTTCAACGGTTGCAGGTTAGGTTAGACAGTTGCAGGTTGTCTTCCCATAAGTGTCTCAACAGAGCACCCATATTATACTCAATGATCGGAACAATAGGAGAACAATAGGGTTCATATTTGTAACTATCGTAGTCATTCCCACACCTACTGGTTTCGCACGCAAGTTGTTGATTATTGTCGTCCCATTGCTATAAATACTCATAACAAAGTACATTAAAATACAAATACAACATAACCATTAAATAACCATCTCAACGCTAATGTTCCAGTTGTTGCTCTCGCGCATGTGGGCCTGGGCTCCGCTTTAACCATGATTACAGAGGACCGTGTACCCTCTGCCGTGAACTTGACCAAATTGGATCATGATTAAATATTCAGTCGCCTGAATGTGCAAGTTTCATCACGATGTTTTCGTTCACCGTAAGAGCATCTCATATTTATTATTTACATCAATCAGTCACAAAATATGAATGTTAGTACTTACACAAATACTAGCTTTAACAACATATTGTATGAACTAAGATTACAAAGCCATACATATTTATAGAAAGGTTTCTTTGAGGCAGATGTACATTCGCGCATAAGATAATTTTGTCAGCTCCGCGACGTCAAACGCCAGTTCATGCATTATAACCATAAATGCTAACTCTGCTACCTACCAAATATGCTAGTCTGGTAGGCTAAAGGCTAAAGGCTTACCTTTCCGTCCGTCCGTCCGACTGGCAGTCCGAGTAAGCCTTGGCGAGAGAGATAACGCGGATAAGATTTAAGAAGCTAGCTTGGTCAAGGGATATTTTGGAAATAGATGCCTAAACCAGCCGATAGAAGGAAAGAAGTCACACGCGGGGTCAAAATCAAGATGTCGAATGAGAAGAGTCTATAGGCCCTTACAAATCGCCTTACAAACCGGGTAAACGTGTACGCATCATGCCCGCATAGTCGCCGCGTAGCAACCGGGCAGAAAACGTGCAAACTTCCTTTCTATGACGACCTGAGTTGTTCAGTGGCAAAATACTGGTCTGCCACGCCAGAGGTCTCGGGTTTGATTCTCGGCAGGGCGGAAATTGAAATGATGAATTTTAATTTCTGTTACGGGTCTTAGTGTTCCATGTATCATGAATATGTATTTCAAAGTATTTAAGTAGTATATCACTTATCTAGCACAATAGCTTTGCTTAGTTTGAGACTAGATTGCGCTGTGTGAATTTGTCCAAGCATATTTACTATTTTATTTATTTATTTAAAGCTGGGGTGCGAAGTGGTAAGAATAAAAGGAGATGTATGAAAAGAGTTGTGGATATATGCAAGGCTAGGGAGTTGTGTCAGGACAGAGCAAAGTGGCGGTCCATAGTCTCTGCCTACCCCACCTGTGGGACACAGGCGTGAGCTTTATGTATGTATGTATATATGTATGTATGTATTTATTTATTATGTATAAGACAGTCGTATCGTGATTTAAAACTGTGATTTACTAGTCAAAGTTATTTGTATAAAAAATAACGATTTACAGTATTCGAAAGGATATCTTTTTACATTTCTATAACTTATTCCTATTTATTTATATTATTACAAAATATGCTGAGCACCAAAAGCAAATTAGAAATAAATATGCAATAGAAGTAAATTCGCAATTCTTATTATAAAGTGTTTTGTCAGGTAGAGAGGAATGACACTATCTCCTTCCAATTTCTCAAGGATACGGTTCGCTTTTTTTATGTTATACGGTAGACAAACAGGCAAGCGGGCCACCTGATGTAAAATGGTCACTGCCGCCTATGGACATCAGCAACACCAGGGGAGTTCCCAATGCGTTGCCCACCTCTGAAGCGACCTCTAATATACCTCTTGAACGATGCCATGTCATAGTCCAAAGGTCCTAAGTCCTTATATTAGTCATCATCATCATCATTTTGGAGTTAATGTCCCGGTTGTGCTCTCGCGTACGAGGGCCCGGGGTCCGCCTTGACCATGATCCAGGATTTGGCAGGTTAGGTAATTACAATGGAGCGACCGCCATCTGACCTCCATGACCCTGTTACCAGGGGAACCTGACCAGATTGGATCATGGTTACACATCCAGTCGCCTGAATGTGCAAGTTTCATAACGATGTTTTCTCTCACCGTAAGAGCATCGGTTAGTATTTAACTAATGTACATAACTCAGAAAACAGTCAATGCTATATGGCCGGAGCGGGATTCGAACCCGGGACTTACGAGTCGGATACTGTAACCGCTCGGCCACCGACGCTCTTCTCTTCTAAGTCCTTATATTAGTATTCAGTGTTAATCACAGTCTAGACTTTAGCAGCGTTGTGCTGTTCACGCCTTAAATTTAAAGTAACAGTTTAAATTAAAGTCTCTAAAACTCTTTATGATGAAGAATCGAGATTAAGTAGTATTTTTGTAAGTAAAGTGTTATTAGTATTTTTAAATATACACCAACATGTCATTTCGCTGAACGGGCTAGCTCCCCGTTTCTATATAAACATGTCCCTATTGATAGACCCAAAGGTTGCCTGGAAGAAATCGCTTTAAGCGATAAGGCCGTCTGTTGTTTTCTCTGTTGCTACCGATATGTACAGACTGTATCCTGTATTTACGAATAAAGTGTTCATTCATTTATTCAAGTCATCTAATTCCTTTGGTTCTGTCCAAAATTGACTTTCACCGATTTGTCAGGTACCTGAGACATTAATAAATCCCTTCTATTACACGGAATATAAAGTTACCGCAAATGGAAACTGGAGGCTAGGTGAAAGGAATGATTAGAACTAATAATGCTTTTCAGAGCAGTACCTTCTATATTATATATACCACTAAGGTGACAACCTAACTTATGTAAGTTTAATGCTGCTGCTATTATTACTGGTGTAAAAGTAGATAAAATAAACACACGCTTTGGTTCAATCTTTATAATACGTACGGCTAAAGAATGGAATGCGTTGCCTGTTCCCGGATAATTATAATCTGGACACCTTGTCAGTGGCGTAGCATGGGGGGGTCGGAGGGTGCGGTCCGCACCGGGCGGCACTTTGCCGGGGGCGGCGCTGCGGAGGTGGCAGTTAAAGAAAAAAAAATTCAAATATAAAAAGAAGTTAATTTCTTTCAGTGTTTTTTTCGTCATTTTGAAGTTATTTAAGTTCTATTATTGAAGTTCATTGTCGAATCTAAGCTCGAAATCTCCGTGCCTAACATTTTCATAATGCTCAGAATATTTTTGACAACTGCTATAAGTAATGCTAGTTGTGAAAGGAGCTTTTCGAAACTGAAATTGATAAAGAATTACTTGCGATCTACAATGAGTACGCTGAGATTAACTAATCTAGCTATATTGTCGATTGAACAAGACCTGACTGATGCAATCGATATTGAAAGTGTGATCAAAAACTTTGCTGATAGGAAGACTAGAAAAGTTAAATTTTAATCTTTCAGTTGAGGAGTTGAGATTGTAATGATACTCGTGCGCAAAAGAGCGTTCGTGAAGTAGGCGATTTCTCCATTATTGTATTACGTTTTCTCTGTAATTTTTCTAAGTAATATTCTACCTTCTACTCTATGTCAAAAAATGTTAATTTCACTTTTCAGGTTAGTGTTATTCAATAAAAGTACTCTTTTTACCATGCCCCAAATTTTTTATAATGGATTGCAAAAATAAGAGGGCGGCAAATTTGGAATCCGCACCGGGTGCTAGTGACCTATGCTACGCCACTGCACCTTGTTCCCTAATCATTATAATCTGGACACCTTCATGATTAGAGTGAATAGGCTGTTCCTCGACAGGCATGGTCCGCCTTCGGCCGCATCGTCACTTATCACCAGGTGAGATGGCGGACCCTGGCAGAAGACGGGATTGACCGCTAGGATGACGAAGATAATTTATAACCACCTTATTGGTATAACTAAAAGTTATTTCCTTTCTTTTTAGAGAGCATCAGTGGCGTAATGGCATATACGGGGTAAGCGAAAGGTGTCGGGTTCGAACTCCAGTGCCGACATGTATGAATGACTTTTTCTGACTTACCTATGTACAGTCACACAACTAATATAACTAACTATGGTATACTTAGTAGTCAGATTTGACAGATCATATATACATAGATACTAATTACAGTAGAGCGACTGCCTGGATTTTTTTTAATTGACCGCCGTGACAGGGGAACCTGAACAGAATGGATCATGGTTACAAATTCAGTCTCCAGAATGTACTGGTTTCGTCACGATATTTTCCCTCACCATAAGAGAATCAACTAATAGTACTTACATAACTCAGAAAAGAGTCATTGGTACATGGGTACTTAACCATTAGGCCACCGACGCTCTAAATGTTGTTTTTCTAAGTAACTGTTTCAATTTTCACTGTGTTGTAATTACCATGATAGATGTACAGCTTTGTGGCTGTGGGCCGTGTGGTGTCCGGCAGGAAGCCGTGTGGTGTCCGGCAGAGTAGAATAGCACCAACCCCTTACACTCATGGGTATCTTACAAGGCGACTAATGTTTTCGAGGCAAAAGATCAAAAGTCTCCGTAGTCTGGAAAATGGGCAGCAGCATTTTCCATTGTTATATTTAAACACTGCGATCTCCAACCCGCCTGCCAAGCGTGGAGGTTATGGCAATGACGTCCCCTTTCGTGGGAGAGGCCCTAAGTCCTGCAGTGGACTGTTACGGGCTGTGATGATGATGATGTACAGCTGTGCATTTATATAATTCTATCGGCGTGTCGGGTCTATAGATCGCTTAAACCTGGCAACAATTTACGAAAAATTTCCGATCCAGAAACCGACAGAATGGCATAATTGTTTATCCATTACATCATCATCTTAGCTGTCAATCCCGGATACTGCCAGGATCCGCTTTGCTACACTTTCTACTCTTCAAACTTATCCGCGATATACCTCACACCAAGGCTGCCACGGATGTACTCGTTACGTACTCGGTCAAGTCGCTTTTAGCTCATAATCTACTTTTTATAGTACATCGAATCTCACGCTAAAAGCCACCTTTTTCTCATACATAGGACCAATTAAAATAATATTTCATAATAAATAACAGCTACATAACATGACGGTGTTTATTTTGCTCCCAATTTATTGCACAGTAATTGATCCATAAATTTTATGATTTATTTGACGCTGTGTGTGAAGTGCTGTGAGTGCTGAGAATATTTTGAATTAAGAATTAATTAAGGCAATGTATGGTAGGTAAAATTCATTTGATTCTGTGACATAGTCTTTAATCTTTAAGCCTAGTCTAGTACTCTTAGGAATCACCTCTCTATTGTTAGTGTAAAGTAAGAATCGAAAAATAAGAAACCTTAACAAATAACTTCACTGATATTTGAAAATTAACTATACTGTTATATATCTCTGTTTGTCATTATTTTGTACAATAAACAGTTAAATAACCAAATAAAAAAAGGTGATATTTCAACAGCTTATCCGATACTTGCAATTGTTTTACTGCTGTATTTAAATTGATGAACTCTTGAATATTTTCAATTGTTAATAAATAAACAATAAATTGTCAAACTTGACATTTGTGATTGGTGTTGCCATTTATCAATCTTTAGAATAGAGCGTCGGTGGCCGAGCGGTTACAGATGTTTCTGACTGTTTTCTGAGTTATGTACATTAGTTGAATAACATCGTGATGAAACCTGCACATTCAGGCGACTGGATGTGTAACTATGATCCAATCTGGTCAGGTTCCCCTGGTAGCAGGGTTATGGAGGTCAGATAGCGTCGCTCCACTGTAATTACCTGACCTGCCAAATCCTGGATCATGGTCAAGGCGGCCCCGGGCCCTGATGATTGATGAGGATGATTCCAATCTTTAGAATAAAAATGGATGGATCTATTCGGAGGTGCTAAAAATGGCAACACTAAGGATGCGCTTATATAAACACGTGTAACGCTTATTTTGGTTCCTTATTATTCTGGTGGTCATAAACTAAATAACAGCTGTTAAATTTATATTTTTATTCAAAACACACAGTATAACACCATACTTCTGAGTTTCATTCCTTCTAACACTATTAAATTTTTGTTCCTGTTACTGGTCACAATACAACAACCAAATATAACTGCGCCATAATAGATTCACATAGCTTATTTTTTTAACAAACAAAATGCAATTTCCTAATCCCCTTCCAGACACACCCAACAATAGAAACCGCTATCCAATCAATCTGTCTAGTTAGAGGCAAGTAAGACGCCATTATTACGGTTCGAGCACCGAACCAGTCCATATCGGTTTTCCCTATCCATTTCACTATCGGTGCTTTCTAGGCGACCGGCGACCGACGCGGGCGCACACGCCCTTGCTATCGAGCTGTCTATTACTGCTAATAATAATAATCTTGTTGGCGTTAATGTTCTGGTTGTGCTCTCGCTACGGGGTCCGCGTTGACAATGATACAGGATTTGGCAGATCAGGTAATTCCCCACGCACACTAAGGTTGTGGAATGAACTACCTGGAGAGGTTTTCCCTGGAGAGTACAACATGGAGTTCTTCAAGAAAGGGGTTACGGGTTTATGTTTTTATGGGGTCGGCAACGCGTGGGTGATTGGTATTGCAAACGTCCATAGGCTGCGGTGACTGCTTTCCATCAGGCAGGCCGTAAACATGTTTGCCACCTTAGTGGTATGAAAAAAATTACAGTGGAGCGACTGCCGTCTGACCTCCGTGACCCTGCTACCAGGGGAACCTGATCAAGATTTGATTTTGATCATGGTAACACATTAAGTATATTTCTCTGTATATAATTATTGTGTACAATAAACAGTTAAATAAATAAATAAGTCACCTGAATGTGTGGGTTTCATCACGATGTTTTCCCTCACCGTAAGAGCGTCGGTTAGTATTCAATTAATGTTCATTACTCAGAAAAGAGTTTTTGGTACATGGCCGCAGTGGGATTCGAATCCGGTACCTCATAGTTTTACCACTAGGCCACCGACGCTCCCAACGAATGACGTTCAATGTAAATAAAAAATAAATAAATATTCGTGGACAAATTTACACAGCGCCATCTAGCCCCAAACTAAGCAAAGCTTGTGCTATGGGTGCTAGATAACTGATAAACTACTTAAATATTTTTTAAATACATACTTATTATACATAGAACACCCAGACCCGTAACAGAAATTAAAATTCATCATTTCAATTTCTGCCCGGCCGGGAATCGAACCCGGGACCTCTTGCGTGGCAGATCGGCATGTTGACCACTGAACCACTCAGGTCGTCAATGTAATAATAAGAAATAAATTAAACTATCTACTCCATTCTAAAAAAAAGCTAAAGTCAACATGTAAAAGGCAAAACACATTTGGCCAACTAATTAAAAACCAACACGGTGAAAGCCTAAAGTTAAAACAATTGCCTTCTAGAAACAATGTCTAAAAACAAGACAAAACTTGTTACTTTTACTGAAGTTGCGTTGCCAAATTATCTTTGCACCCGCAAATAATACCTATTCCTTCCTACAGATTTAACACTAAGGTTCAAAATTGAATGACAAGTGATATTATAGTTGTATAAATAAGTTTGTGCAGTAACAAGGCAGATTACTTGGTCGGTTAGTGGCCAATATTTTAAATCCGTGTTGTCAGCTGTTTGTCACTCAGAATCAACGGACTGACAAGTGAGAAGTATGTCTTGTCAACGGGACTGTCAACTTATGTTTTCAGTAGATGGTGGCGCTGGTGAGGCCAGTGGAAAGACATTTACTAAGTGGCGTCTGTAGTTCTGATATTATCTACTGAATAGGTAATATAGTGGCCCTTTTTGTTTTATGATTTAACGAAGATATGATTGATTAATGAACTTGTGGTAAGCAATATTGATAACTATAAAAAATATCTTGGCGTTAATGTCCCGGTTGTGCTCTCGCGCACGAGGGTCCGGAGTCCACCTTGACCATGATCAAGGATTTGGCAGATCAGATTAGAGTGGAGCAACTGCCATCTGACTTTCTTGACCCTGTTATCCTGACCAAATTGGATCATGTTTACACATTCGCTCGCCTGAATATGCAGGTTTCATCACGATGTTTTCCCTCGCCGTAAGAACCTCGTACCTCTCGCTTACGAGTCGGATTCCTTAACCGCTCGGCCGCCGACGCTGTTAGCTTTTATCCCTCATGCGTTCATATGACTTCATTAGGCTATCAGATCAATTTGCTGTTATATGCCTTACTTTGAGATAAAAATTCAACTGATCTTTTTATATTTAAGTACCTTTTTTGTTTTGAATGCCAGCACTCGCAAGCGAAACGAGATATCATCTCAATGGAGGTACAATTTGGTTCAAGCGGAACCTTTTACTTCATGGCTGTTAGTGTTGTTACAGATGACACGGTATTACTGTGGTATCTATTATGTAATGTAACACATCTAGTTTAAGTGGTATAGTACAATCACCGTGTAATCCGTGCTATATAGAGCGGATGTGGTCAAGAGCTTCTTTACATAGAATAAAACAAAGACGATTCCCACCGTTTGTATCTATGTACGCTTCGATCTTTTCAACTTGACGACCTGAGTGGTTCAATGGTCAACATGCCGGTCTGCCAAGAGGTCCCGGGTTAAATTCCCGGCCGGGCAGAAATTGAAATGATGAATTTTAATTTCTGTTACGGGTCTGGGTGTTCTATGTTTAGTTTAGTTTAGTTTAGTTTTTATTTATTTCTCAGAGATACAATTTTCACATAAAATTATTACATAAAATATAAAAGTATGTATCGAGATAGTCATTTTTATATAAATACCCTACTGGTATTAATTATTATTATTTAAGTAAATAAAATCATTTATATGTGTAATCAACAATGCACTAACAATCATTGACTTCATTAAAATTATAAATAGGGTACCTATTTGAATTACAAATATAAATTTTAAAATGTTCCAATTAAAGTATATATGTAAAATTAAAATTAAAATTTCGGCTTTAAATAATTATATAATGTCAATTTCATTTAAAAAATATTGTCAATTAATATGTAATGTAAAGTCAATAAGATTAAATAAATGTCAACAAATTATATATTATAAAATAATGGATTCCATAAATACATTATTAATAATGCAGTATGTGCCTAGCTAAAACTTTTCATTAATATATTCATTTACTGAATAAAAAGGTTTATCTAACAAGAAGTTTTTGAGAAGGGTGGCAAAATGCGAGTAGCTACTGGCATTTTTAATTTCAGATGGCAGGTGTTCATAGTACACTGGCCCAATGACACGAGGATTTTTAGTCGCCAGTGTGGTATTGTGTTGCACCGATTGCAGTTTACCATTTTGGCGAGAACGACTTTTAATACGTGTGAACGAATCAATATTACGTCTCGTAAATAGAATTATTTCATAAATGTATTGGGAAACTTGAGTCATTATTTTATTTTCAGCGAAAATTTTTCTGCAGGATTGCCTACTTTTTGCCCCTACTATTATTCTTATTGCTCTTTTTTGTGCAATCAAAACCCGTTTTGCGTCTGTTGAGTTTCCCCATAGAATTATTCCATATGATAATAAATAATGGAAATACGCAAAATATGTTTGGCGCAGGATTCTCAACGAAACAATGGGTTTCAGTTTCCTTAAGGCATATGTTGCACTGGATAATTTTGCGCAAAGGTTGTCTAAGTGTATTTTGTCCACTTCAATGTAGAATCAATATGCAGTCCTAGAAATTTACTACTAGAGCACAAGGGAATCGGGGTACGCAATACCTGCAAATCACGTTGAACTCGTCCAGAAAATAATATAATTTTGGATTTCTTAGTGTTAAGTATGAGACCGTTACCACTAAACCACTCATTCAGCTTAGAATATGCATCCTGGATTTCATTTTCTAATTTTTCATGTGTCGGTGCCTTCACTATTACCGTTGTGTCATCCGCAAAACGCACAATTTTATATTCTTTCATAAAGTTTGCTAGGTCATTTATGAAAATAAGGAATAGTGTATTCCCTAGTGATGATCCCTGTGGAATGCCTATCGATATGTTACCAACGTATGACCTGTACTTTTTTCCATTTATGGGAACTTCTACCGTCTGTTTTCTGTTAAATAAGAAAGACTTTAATAGTTTTTGGGCGTTCCCTACTATTCCATACCGTTGTATCTTGTCAATTAGAAGGTTATGATTAACAACATCGAATGCTTTTGATAAATCGCAAAATATTCCAGCAGTTTTAACTCGTTTGTCTATATCACTAATGACAGTGTCGACCAGTTCATGGGCAGCCAATACTGTGGATTTACTTTTGCGGTAGGCAAATTGTTTATCTGCTAGAATGTTGTTTTCTTCCAAATGACTAATTATAGATTTTGACATTATGCATTCTATGATCTTTGATATTATTGGAACTATAGTAATTGGGCGATAGTTGTCAACACTTGCTTTCTCGCCATTATTTTTATATACTGGACATACGCGGTTACTTTTAAGAATATCAGGATATATACCAGACTCAAAAATTTCATTTACTAGTGTTACTAAGATATTGCTGATCACAGGCCACGCTACAAGTAATATATTCCCAGATATGTCATATATATATCCATTGTTTTTGGAGACTTTAATATTTCTCTCATTATTTTAGTGAGATAATCATTCGTGACTTTAGGCAGCTCAAAGTGAGGAATTTTAAGATCTTCTGTATAATGTTCTAAGTATTTAATGGCAGCTGCGTTATTAGCATCAGTTTTACATTTGTTTGCTATATTTAAAAAATGATTGTTGAACATGTTAGGTATTTCAGTAGGAGGTACATAAGATTTGTTAGAATCTATTAAACTAAATGTATGGGAAGTCAATTTTTTATTCGATACTTCCTCGTTTATAATCCTCCATACTTCTTTAGATATATTGTTTGTGCAGTTTATTCGTTGATCTACATAATTTCTACGTGCTTTAAGAGTCTCAGATTTCAGTAGTTTACCACATTTTTTTATCGAGGTCAGTATGTGTTCATTATTTTTATATTGTTGCCTAATACAGTTTAAATTATTTATTTTTGTTAAGTGGTTATTTATTTCCTCAGTCATCCATGGTATATAATTAGTTTTACCCTTTTTTATTTTTTTAACCGGAAAGTGAATGTTCATATAGCTAATTAGAATGTCAAATAATTTTTTAAATTTATTGTTAATGTCCAATTGTGCATTATTAATAAATGTCCAATCATAATTAATCAAATCTAAATAAAACGAATGTATTGCATCTTTTTTATAAATACGACGTTCGATCATGTTTGTTTTTAAGTTAGTTGAGGGTAGCATGTCAACTTTGTAAATTTGAGCATTGTGATCACTGATTGCCATTTCAATTGGAGATACATTAAATAATGGTTTATCAGATCGTGATATTATACCACAATCAATGGATGACTGGCACATATTGGTCACTCGAGTGGGAAAGTGTACTATATTTTCTGCATCATAGCTGCACAAAATGTCATTTAATTGTTTATAAGTATTGCATTCTTTGTTAATCCAATTTACATTTATGTCACCCACTATCAAGTACCTCTTGTCTTCGTTATTAATTATTTCTAATATATTCTCAATAGCATTAAAAAAAATGTTCAAATCTCCATTTCCAGTTCTATACAATAGTATAATAATAAGTTTAGATTTTACTACTTCTTTAGCCGAGAGATCGCAATGATACTCGACCGCATGTGCCTGTAAGTCATCCCTTCTTTTGTATAACAAACCATCACGAACAAATAGTGCCGTGCCGCCATGAGCGATTCGTGGCCGACAATAACTCGCGGCTAGTTCATAGCCAGTCAGGCAGATGCGTTCGATATCACCGGGCTTACACCATGTCTCTGAAAATGCTAATACATCCGGCTCGAACTTATCTGTCATAATATTCAACAACCCAGTTTTGTTTGTAATTGATTGTACATTTTGATGCATGATTTTTAATGAATTATTGTATTTCTTAGCAACGTTATTATTAGTTTTCATTAAGTTATTTGATTTATTCACGAAAAAAAATGTCATCATTGTAATACATGTCAATATTTTCTATTAAGTTACTTATGTCATCAAAAATTGTAATGAGTCCCTTTTGTTTTAGTAGCCCGTATTTAGTAAACATGACAGATGTATATTGCAAATTTCTATTTGAGTCCAATACGTATGCATATTCATTACTTATGATGTCAGATTGTAATAATTCATTAAACATCTCGATCCTTTTATTAAATATGTTTACATTTAATGTGCATTTATACGTTGGAACACATATGATAAAATTAGTGTTTCCACATAACGTTTGTAATTGATTTTTTATGTATTTCACTAGATCTTTGTAATTTGATTCTGATGTATTAAAATCATATTCGCCGATAAATATTATACAATAATCCTCAAGCGTATAGTTATGAACTTTTATTTCGATGTCTTTCAATAACTGTTTTATACCCCCACCAGCAATAATGTGGTGGCACATGTTAAAACTTTCGAAATATTTTTCCGCTGTTGTAAGGATTTTGTTCTTGTTATTGCTACTGATTAAACATAAATTCCTTTTTTTGTTTGATGATTGAATTGGTGTATCATTAGATATTGTTTCCAGATCTTCAGATGTTATTGAATGAAGTTCTGCGTCAGGAACACTTATGCTAATATTCAACTTTTTAAATTTATTTTTCTTTGTTTCGCTCTTCTGTTGATCAATGCTTTGGTTACTGTTCTTTTTGTTTGCCTTTTTGGCAGAACATTTTTGCTTTGTGGTAGAACCAGCAATCCTCTTCAGTTGATCAATTTTTAGGTCCGAACACTTTATTTGTTTGGTCAAATTTCCATTTTCTATTAATAATTTTGTTATGTAATCGTCAGCTTTTTGTAGTTTCTTCCTTAAATCACTTATATCATTTTTCATGTCTTGTATGTCTTCATTATTTTTAATATTTGATTCGGGGCAACTTCGGTTTAGACACTTAGTCATACTTATATAATTGTCTTCTTCATCGTCCTCATCATCAGAAGACAAATTCACCTCTGACAGCGAGCCAAATGAGTTATGTATAATAAGTATGTATTTATAAAGTATTTAAGTAGTATATCAGTTGCCTAGCACCCATAGTACAAGCTTTGCTTAGTTTGGGGCTAGATATCGCTGTGTGAATTTGTCCACGAATATTTATTTATTATTAGGCAAGGGATAGATAGAGTGATTTAAGAGAGATGTTTATAAGCAAAAAAAAATAGTGAAATGAATGAAATGAAATAAAATGAAAAGGTCATTTATTCGAGTAGGATTTAAAAAATCGCTTTCGAACGTCGAATAGAAAATTCATTTAACAATATTATAAAGATGTGTATTATTACAATTTTGAATACTTAATAAAATATTTTGAATTATGTATTCAATAAATTATAGTTATATACTTAATAAATTATAGATTGCAGTTGACATCACACCATGCACTTTTATCATTAATATAATCATCTATCTTAGTAGGTGTAGGGTAGGCTTAGAGTAGATGTAGGGGTTAGGTATAGGGTAGGTGTAGTTTAGGGGTAGGGTAGGGGTAGGGGTAGGACGCTAAACGAACGAATTCGCGCCGGGTCCACTAGTTTTTCATATATGTATATGAGAAAATCTAGATTTCTTATAAAATCACTTTGTTCGTCTACCTGACAGTTCATCAGTCATTTCTACTGGGAGGAAAATATATCAAATTGAAGTTAATAATATTAAAATCATTAGGTATCATTTTTCATTTATTATTATAAGTGTAGTGCCGGTCGGCGCAAGTATTGTCAGTTGGAACCCTGTGCGTTCGTGCGCACTGTGAGCCCCATGGTAACGTTTCTCAATACGGGTGTAAATTATGTGGTCAACGTCAACGAATTTCAAAGCGAGCAAGAGGCCGTTTAAAAGTTTGCAGTAGGCACCAAAACATGCATATTTTGACGGAAAATATCAAACATTGTGACAATTTGGAAAAACAATTTAATCCCAATAAAAAGAGGGATGTCATAAGTTTGACACTTTCTGTATCTGTGTTGCTCTCGAACGGGTGGACCGTCTTCGATGCCCTTTACTTCATTTGTTAGCAGTGCTCCATTTACATTGGTTCAGGTATTTAAGAAATACATATTTCAGTGTACGGTTCCCCATATCCCCATGGAGATCACTCACCGACAGAAACATATTAACATTTAAAATAGTATTCCATAAAATTAATTGAATTGATTTAAATAAAATTATGTCTACATGCATAATAATATTAAGTATTGTTACTGTGTTATAAAACGGTGCTCTATAATTTTGTAGTAACCATCAGTCTCTATTAAACGCTACCGTGATTTACTGGGCCCTGTGATTTGTTAAATGACTCTATCACTCATGTAGAGTGGTTCATGTTACTCTACATTTTAATAATTATTAATAATTAAACGTTTTGATTAGTAGTTTGTTAAACTATTTCATAAAAACTATCAGGTACTAAATACATTTGTAACGAAATTTCCGTTATTTAACTTACAAACGACGACCATTCTTTCCCCTAAAGTTTTTGAAATTATCTGTGGTAAACGGTGCTGGTGGCACATTCATAAAGAACTAAGTAAACCCACTGTTTAATTTTAAGACAAAATATACTACTGTTTGTTTACCCAAATAAATAGATAAATATTTATATTTTATTAATTATTCAACTGCCATTTGAAAATAATTACATCTGCAACATTACCAAAAGCTCAATTACTCTCCAGTCACCATTTCAACGTTTCAAAAACGTTGCTCAAACCTGTAAATAAAAAAAAGTTACATAAAATAAGTATCAAAGAAATCCAATCAATCATAACAGTGCCATATTAAAAAGTTCATAAAGATAGAGTCAGCTCTATGTCAGTCAAAGCCTAAATCAGCCCGATCAGACGTGTCTTAATCTAGACACAGGTCATATTTAGATACCATTGTATCGCATGCCGACGATAATCTTCATTTACAGTTACAGCAATGATCGTAATCGTATCCCGGGGCTAAGGAATTCACTTACTGAACTTGTAGAGACGGGGTAGAGGTGGGCCCGATATGCGGTCGGTGTTACACCAATATTAGGGGTATTTGAGTTTTGTAGAGTATTGGAATCGGTTATAAAATATATATCTTTGGATATTGATTATTATAGATAGGTAAAACCATTTAAAATATTGATAACTGAAAATTATTGTTTAAATAAAAATTGACCTAGTACTAAAATATTTCTTAAATATACTGAAAATTAAACAATCTTGCAAAATATATTGTTTGTTATATTAACCTACATCAAGTATTATTACGGTATAAGTACAAGAACGGCATGTTCCTATCTCTAGCTCTATAAGATTCAAACTTCATAAAATTACATTATGTACCACGTAATTTTATTTCAAAATTGTTGGTCAGAAAATCTATTATAAGGCCGCATCGCATCTCCGGTTCTGCTTTTATGTTACACGAAACTCAAGTGCAATAATCGATGTTATAGGCGACGTGTCTGCCCGTCTGTGTCTCTCTGCCCGTTTGTCACTGTATAGTATTAAATCCGATTAAATACATAATGTGAAATTAGGAGCAAGTTCAATTCAGGACCGAAGCAGCACAACAACGAACAAGAACATCAGAGAGTGGAACAACATTGTCACTGCCTACCCCGACGGGAAAAGGACATCACGTTACCTAAATATAGTACAAAACAAAGTCTTGAGAATAGTCAAAAAACAAGGTTTATAGGCAAGAAAAAAGGGTAGCTAGAAGTCCGTAACCTTGGTTCGAACTACAAATGATCGATTATGGATAGTTCTACAGTTCGTTGATTCGACGAATAATTTTTCGAGACGAACGTGTGTGTAATAGAATAGTATTCCGACGAACGTCTCATCAATGAATTACTCATGCCTAATTAACGGGCTGCCCCAAGAAAATCCACTTAACCTGGTGTAGTGTAGATATACTGTAGATGATGGGTAATAGGGTAGGTGTATGGTAGATGTAGGGTGAGGGTAGGGGTAGCGGTAGGACCCTACGCGAAAAAAATCGCGACGGGTCCACTAGTGTACACTATGTATATAAAAAAAATACGAAACACTACCCATTCGACCGAACCCTATTGGCCTCTACAATCTCTACACCGTGCTCTATATCGACTGGACACGCAAACATCAAAGTTAATCTCCGATCCAATGAGATAGGTAAGCATTGTTTTATGCAACTGACAGACGGACAGACCCACATCTCATCAGCTGTACGGTAGAAAGTGTAACAGTGAAGATTTATGCTCTTGTATTTATTTTATCTGTTTAGTTTATGTAATAGTTAATAGAGCTTCGTAAGGGCCGGTAATGAAGTGGTAGAGGTAATGGTTGAGCTTCGGAAGGCCTTCTGGTAAACGGTAGAAGTAGCTTATGTAAAGACAAGTGCAGATTAGGATTGAGTTTGTAAATTAAGAAGTAGATATTAGGATTGCGTTGTATTCATGCATGACAATTTCAATTTTTAGTCAATTTCAGGGTTATACTGATTCTACAGGACTTAAAATGGCTGTATCTGATGGATTTTTGAGCCTGTAAATTAGCAGTTAGGTAAATATGCGTAGTATATTTTGATATTGTTGCTGAATCAATCTCTACGACAACCAATTACTAACTTAGGAAAAATTAAGGAAAGACATGTGGTATTTAAAATAGACCTTCAAAGACTACCTGTGGATTTAAAAAAATTATCTATCAGTCGTTCGCGACTTCGTCCGTACTGATATAAAAGAGTTCAACGCACTTTATATTATTACTTTAACATTCTTTTATATAACTGTTTTTACATTTTCAACGGGCTGTTTATTACATTTTATATGTTTACTACCTATGATCATTTTTAAATGTCACTTTGTTGTCAACAACGGCGATGCCGTCACCGGTTCAGATAACGAAGTTTTGATATGTCCGCGCTACCACGCACGACACCCTTTTCACAATGCGTCGGTGCGAGCTGATCCACATCAGCCCGCAAAATCACGCACTGTTGAAACCCGCCACTGGTATTATTATCTTCAACTTTTGATAACATATTATTTAATCATAACATTTCAATAAATAGTTTGTGAGTAGAGTTTGACATAATGCATGTCAGCCGTATATTCATATCATTGTATAATAATTAATACACTATTGCATATCTTGTTTAGCCAAGATTCAAATGAACTATTGAGTCCTCTACTTTCCCATTAATGGCCGATTATCCAATAACGATGTAGTCTCATAGCTACAGTATAGTATTAATAGCAACACAATAGACGCAATACAATAAATCTATTGCACAGATAACAATCAAATGCTAATTGTGAGATTTGTAACTGCAAAGCGCGATTGTGGGCTGTTACTTGAAGGTAGAAAGGTGATATTATATCTAAACTATCTTTCCACAGTTACACAAAAGTTAAAAACGACTCTTTTGTTAACGACTGTTTGTCTATTCAATATTAAATAATGTGGAGCGTCGGTGGCCGAGTGATAAGGGTATCCGACTCGTAAGCGAGAAGACCCTGGTTCGAATCCCACTGCGGCCATGTACCAATGACTCTTTTCTGAGTTAAATACATTAATTGAATGCTAACCGATGCTCTTACGGTGCGGGAAAAAATCGTGATGAAACTTGCATATTCAGCCGACTGAATGTAACCATGATCCAATCTAGTCAAGTTTCCCTGGTAGCAAGTAAGCTCTATAGTAATTACCTGTTCTGCCAAATCCTGGATCACGGTAGGGTGGACCCTGGGCCCTTGTGTGCGAGATAACAACCGGGACATTATATGCCATGATAATCGATGATCGTTCGATAAATATAAAAAATGAATTTAAAACCCGCACATACACATAAATACACAAAATCAACATCAAACCTGAAACGGATGATAGGCCAAGTCGTGACAGTTACATGTTGCGTAAGGCCCAGGGATACGTTGAAAATTGATGCCTGAAACATATTGTCTTAAGCAATTCCTAAGTATTTGGGCATCGAACTAGGCGATTTCTATGTTTAAAAAAACGGGCACTTGTCTGCCAATATGTTTCCTGAAACATAATCCTGAACAATCATCATCATTGTCCTTGCATTTATCCTGGCTTATGCCAGGGTCCGCTTTCCGACTTTTCTTCCTCCACTTCGCCCGGTCTTCAGTATCCTCCCGTCGTAAGCCATTGGCTCTCGCATTCGACTCGGCGATGTCAATCGCTTCCTGGCCGTCCCGCGGAATCACTTTCTTAATACTGGCAGGTTTAGACACCTGTTTCCCACATATCCCTGGGGCTTACGCAGCACGTGACCAAAGAGCGTAGAACAGCCTCATCAATCTTGTCCGCAATATCTCTAACGCCAAGACTGCCACGGATGTACTCATTACGTACTAGGTCGAGTCGTGTTACGCCACACATCCACCACAGCATTTTCATTTCATTGGCATATAATTCGCGGACATACTTCATCAGATATACGCCGGTAAGGCCATACAGCCTTACAAGTCTTATAATGCTCTTGTATATAAGCCCCTTGAGTTTGATGTGGATTTTACTCCCATTATCCTGAACAATACAATTTGAAATTGGACGCCTACAAGGCAACGAGTGAATAGTCTGTTTAATGCTTCATCCGCATCATTGCTTACCATCAGGTGAGAAGGCGGGCAAATACCTACCTGGTTCTAAGTGAGAGAAAACGGCCAGCAAAGCTATAGTTTTAATAATTACTTTACAAGGTACTACTAATTTGGAAATGTACTGACCACGGTAGATGGTGTAAGAAGCCTATGATCTTTCCTATGCGTTCTTTGACCGTTCTGTATAAATATAAAGAGAATAAAAGCTGGACAAATACAGAATTTCCCTTAAATTTATAAAAGTGAAACGAATTAACTTTTAACCCGACTGTGTCTATTTCGTTGGCACTAATTACTGCTACTAACTACATAAAAAATTCAAAATAGCGGATTTTAGGCGCTATTTTGTGGCTGTTCGAAATCTTTTTGTCTAAAACCCATCAGGTGGGTTATCAAAATACAGGTCTGCAAAAGGCGATTTTAAAAATATATACAGTCGGGGTTTTTAGTTTCTGTACTACTTACTTGTTAAACGAACCGTTATCATAATTTAATGAATGAATGAGCCTATATTAGTCAGTCCCCCATCTCTTTCAAAACAAGTTATTGTAAGGAAGTCATATTACAAGCTCATAAATGGCCCGTCTGATGGTAAACAGTTACCGTAACCCATGCACGCTTATAATACCAGGGTCGGTCATCTTGGCAGTAACGTCCCGGTTGTTCTCTCGCGCGCAAGGGCCTGGAATCCGCCTTGCCCAGGACATAGGATTTGGCGGATCAGGTAATTACAGTGGAGCGACTGCCGTCTGACCTCTTCAGTGTTCAAATTATGTACATAACTCAGAAAAAAGTCATTAGTACTCAATGGGGCTCAAACCCGATACCTCTCGCTTACGAGTCGGACCCCTTATGCATTAACCCATCGACGCTTGCAATACCAGGGGTATCACTAATCCCTGGTAAACCCATATTACAAAGAATTACAACGAAATGAGGTTTTATTTAAATCGAAAAGTTTAGGGGACAAAATGGCGGCCAACCGGAACCATGGCACGGTTGCTTGATGTTCTTTTACACACCGGAGGATATACGTACAACTAGCGTGTTGCTGCTTTCCGCACACTTCTTAAAGAATGTTGTAGCTTTTTGGTAAACCCTCAGCCAGGGAGCTCATTCCATAGGCAAAGGATATATGGAAGATAGTTCCTCAGAATCCCGTTTGACTCCTAAACTGTGAGGATGAACTTCCTGTCGATGCCGAGCGGTGCAATGATATAATATTACCTATAGAAAAATGTCACCATGTAGGAAAACGTTATAAACAAACGTAACAAAATGCCAAGCAATTCTATACCAACGAACTATTGAAATATTGTTGAAACTATTGAAGACTGAACCTAAACTACAAACGCATTAGTAATAAAGGCCCTCAATCAAAACTTTCCCCTGCGAATAACGTTTCGTAAGAGTACCTCCTTGTATACCGGAGTACCGCTAATTTTGGCAATAACATCACTAATAGGTACTAGTTCCGTTGTGTAATATCTGATTTACATGCGTAATGTAAGAGATATCGAAATATGTGTAACATCTGATATTATGTGATTGTTGTTTTTCATCATACATGCAAGCAAGTAATGTTTTAGTCAGTTTCCGATTGGCATCTTTCTAAATGGATCCGAGCAGTGATGTAGTTCACATTATCATATTCTATAATGTTAAAATAAGTATAAAACTTTTAAAAATTTTTAAAATTGGATTAGCCCGCGTAAATTTCAGTCATAAAGTACCGCCGTAACCTCACGTTCCAAAGACACATTCAACATTGAGCACGAACTACGCTAAGAAATGTTTTTACAGACGAACTGCACGTTTCTATAATGATACGCTGAGTGATATGGACATCTTTGTTAACAACTTGACACAGTATAAAAATAAATCAAATCAAACTGTTATATGCTAGCACTGTAATATAATTTGTTACACCACAATTGTTGTAACAAATTCTATTACTTAGGTACTTAGTATTGTTGTCAGTCCTAGTAGTTTATTTTTTTTACATATAGGAAACGATGGGTCTATTTAAATATCTTTTCGAATTAACGAAAATTGTTAAAAACTGTGTGTTTCTAAATAAAGAATAAAAATAATGATCATCTTGGCGTTAATGTCCCGGTTGTGCTCTCGAGAACGAGGGCCCGTGGTCCGCCTTGACCATGATCTAGGATTTGGCAGGTCAGGTAATTACAGTGGAGCGACTGACCAGATTGGATCACGGTTACACATCCAGTCGCCTGAATGTGCAGGTTTCATCACGATGTTTTCCCTCACCGTAAGAGCATCGGTTAGTATTCAGCTAATGTACATAACTCAGAAAACAGTCATTGGTAAATGGCCGGAGCGAGATTCGAACCCGGGACCTCTGGCTTACGAGTCGGATACTGTAACCGCTCGGCCACCGACGCTCTTGAATATCGGGGAAAAAAGTAGCTGTCTTAACGAAGGTTATAATTACGTACGCGTTCCTATTCAGTATGCTTCACCTCGCCCAATTTTCGGTATCTTCGCGTCGTTGACTCTCGCATCCGACTCGACTATGTTAATCCATCGCTTCTTGAGCCATCCGCGGGCCGGATATCTTTCCTTTTGGCACTATTTTTCACGCAACCCTAGGGCTAACGCACGGGACCGCGAATTTTAATTCTTCATTGGTCATCTTGGCGTTCATGTTGTGCTCTCGAGCGCGAGGGCCTGGGGTCCGCCTTGACCATAACTTTAGCGACTGTCATCTGACCTCCTTGACCCTATTAATAGGGGAACCCGACCCCATTAGATCATAGTTACACATTCAGCCGCCTGAATGTACAAGTTTCATCACGATGTTTTCCCTCACAATAAGGGCATCGGTTAGTTTTCAACTACTTTACATAACTCTGAAAAGAGTCATAATTACACGGCGGTACTGGAAATCAAACATGTTAACTCAGGGTACGAGTCGGCCACCGACGCTTGTCCGCGAATAATTCTTCATGATTAGTCAATAAACCCATATCCAACACTTAAAATACTTGTATAGAGCGCATTACATCAGACTTATGTGAATTAGGCCGACAGTTGGATCAGATTTTCGATACAACCAACAAAACTGGTTAAATAAAGGAAAATACATTATAAGTTACCTAAATATAGCAAGCTCATTACTCAAACTGATTATGTATAACTTCTTCTTAACAAATTATGCTAAAACTAATTCGGTGCGTGAGTAATTAATTATCTTTCCAACCGTGATTTGACGTAGCAATTAAAATTGTTTATTTTGACTGGAAAACGTTAAGGCGTCTTCGTGTTTGGTTAATTATAATATACGAGAAGTGTTCGTTCGTGTACGAAATTAGAGGCACTTCTGTGTTAGAATTTAGCAAACATTATTGCATTTTATTTTACTAATTTTTATGCACAGCTCTCGCTAGACCAACAATTTTACTAGGAATAAATGTTTTGATCGGATATACAGGACTATACTATCCCAATTATAAAATTCGTTTCAGACTAAAAGGAAACTTTTATCTTCCTTATCTGCGTATATGTATTTTTGTTGTGTTCTAATTTATACCATAGTTTAACTACTCATAGCTGTAATGTTCCAATTACATGCTCAGAAACAGAAATTATTATCACACCAATCTATTAAATAAAAAAAATATTCATAAAAAAATTCAAAAGTTAACTTATTTCATAAATGTTGACGTATTTGTGATATACCGATTTAGACAACATCCTCTAGTTATACAAGAATCAGGAAGTGCCATGTGTTAAGAAGATGACGAAGTCATTATTTTAAGCAATTAAATTTGACATTAGCGCCAGAGATACCTTATTTTAGCCTAGATGGCCAAAAATGTTCTTTAGTAATTTGAAAATATGATAATTTGAGCTAAACTGTATTTTTATTTCCTTCTGTGTTTTGGCCTCGATGTTTCATAAACTCTCCTCTAATCTGTTCTAATTGATATACTTGATAATAAAAGGAAATTTATTGAAAATATATGTGTGTCCAATTATGTATGAACACAAGTTTTGAGAGCAATGTACAGGTCACGGAGTTCGCAGAACCGCTGCCCGAAGGGGTGGAAAGGTGCTCGAGCGGTGGCCGCTATTTCTCGAATGCACTATACTTTAGTCGACGCCTTATTTGATTTCAGATATTCCAAACCACCAAGGATTCCAAAACCAAGCGATATGGGTCAGGAAGAGCAGGAAGGCGCACCCCGGGCCCTGGCGTACCGCGCGGGACATAACGCCAACATGATGATAATATTCCAAACAAAGAAAGCATTGCATTAATCGCCAATCTTAGGAGGAAACTAAACTCACTAAGTTATTTATATATCACAGTTGTGAAATGGTTTGTTTGTTGTGGAGTGGATTTCACTCATGCCGACAATATGTTCTGCCGTAGTGTACCTTCTTTCATGTCGACTTGGCACCTGCCAAAACGCGATACTTCTCGGGGTGTTACCATGTTTCGTGGAACAGCTTGCAAAGCAGTTTCGTTGTTCAGCTTCGAGATACGATCTCCAAACGTCGAGTACAAAATACGGTTTCAAGAAGAAGAAAAAACACAATGCCCGGAAACGGCCGACGAGGTTCGAAACTCGATCGACGAAAGGAAAGGGTCTGTTAGGTGTAATACAGATGCGAGCTATGTAACGGTTACGCAATGTAGGAAGCCCTAAGTCCAGCAGTGGCCAGTCGCACTACACTTCTGGGCTGGCCACGGAACCGCGGGGGAGGGACATGTATTACGTCGGATAGGATTCGAAAAAGTTTAAAAGTTATATTATATCATTAATTTGTCAATTTGGAAATGTTATGGGTGCCAGAAAACTGATACATTATAAAATAACTACAACATACAGACCCATAACAGTAATTAAAATTCATCATTTCCATCTACGGGCGGGAGCACCGGCATATCAGCTTGGTCCTTGTGACTCGATCCAAAAGCGCGCAGTGAGAATTGTCTATGATACCATGCTCACAAGTGGTATTGAGCCGCTGAGTCAGCGGAGGGATTCCGCCTCCCTTTGTGTTTTCTACCGCTTGTACAACGGTGTTTGTTCTGAAGAACTGTTTGACATGATGCCTACGGCTACATTCTATCATCGCACCGCTCGCCATCGACAGGGAGTTCATCCTCACACCTTGGAGCCAAATTGGTCGCGAACTGTCCCGTTCCAAAGGAACTTTCTCCCACGCACACTAAGGTTGTGGAATCAACTACCTGGAGAGGTGTTCCCTTGAGAATACAACATGGAGTTCTTCAAGAAAGGGGTTAAAAGGTTTTTACGGGGTCGGCGACGCGTAGGTGATGGCCCTAGTATTGCAAACGTTCATAGGCTGCGGTGACTGTTTACCATCAGGCAGGCCGCAAGCTTGTTTGCCACCTTAGTGGTATAAAAAAAAAAACTGTCCGGCCGGGAATCGAACCAGGAATCTCTGCGTGGCAGACTGGCATGTTAACCAACTGAACCACTAACGTTTTGGAATCTATCAATCAATTTTGAAATTTACTTTTTAATTAAGACAACAAATCCCAACGTAGTTTATTCACGTCCCCGCGTCTGATTGCGTCCGAAGCACCACTTTCAAACTTTATAATATCGTAAACCAAGCTAAGTATGCTCATTAGAGAAATAGTATATTCGCCAACGGTATTTCAATCTAAAAATCTAGTGGTTACTTAATATGACTGACCTCAAATCTCGTCTAATATGTCTGATCGAAATCTTGCCTGGATTTCGATTTTCACTTGATGAGCTTTAAAGCTTTTAAGAATCACTGCTTAATAAAATGATTCTTAGTTTTGGACGAGATTTACAATCATTAGCTCACTAAATGATCATCTTGGCGCTAATAAAACGTGACCTTGACCTGCTTATTCGTTTTACCCTTATATTAAAAAAAAAAGTAGATCCCAGTTCTGCTCTTGCGCGCGAAAGCCTTAGATCTGCCTTGATCATGATGCTGGGTATCGATTACTACATTCAATTCAAAAAGCGTGTGAGCAAATAAAAGTGGAATCCATTTTTGTATCACGCTTTTTAAAAAGCGGAGCGACTTGTAACATAATATTAGCGATACAAAAATTAACCTTATTCTATGAGCAATACATTCCACGTTAATTTTCTCTCACGTTTTTGCTGCATTAGACAGATCAGGGCAATTATATTTTCTCGAATTCGTATCGGACGCAACGCGTAAAACCCTCTTCCACTCGCGGTACGGGTCTTTATAATGAGGTAACACGTGCTTAGCGGAATCAGAATCGGAAGGCACCTTGTTAATCAAAGTAAATCGAAATGCAGATTGATTTACTTCGACAATCTTCCCACGGTAAAGGGCATTGTATAATGAGTAGGCAATAGCGGGCAAAGATCTCCTGATTAGACATACATATACATACATTTGTACTGTAATGTGCATGAAGTTTTAAATAAATAAATAAATAAATATACATACATACATTACATAATATTTAGTTCTCCGAAGGCTGAAAAATTGGCAGCAGCGTTTTCTATTGTTACATTTACAACACTGCGATCTCCAACCCGCCTGCCAAGCGTGGAGATTACCCCCTCTCGTGGGAGAGGCCCTAAGTCCTGCAGAGGACTATTATGGGCTGTGATGATGATGACAGCGATAATTGTGATTATTTAAATAGTTGTATTCGTTACAATTATATTAAATAGAATATTATGTAACCATACATTTTCATGAGATAAATCCGATTCTTGACTTAGAGGTCAATGCACGCTATTGCCAATCAATTTGATTCGAACTATAGCGTACGCGGTGTGTGCGTAGGTCGCACTACGTCCAGTACACTGTATTTTTTATTGTATGTACTTTATCTATGACACTATGTACTATATCTATTGAATTACTTTGACAAGGTTTCGTCCCATTCTGATCGCGCGAGAACTATAAATAATGCCTAGGTTAAATGGTTGGTTTCGCAAAGTAACCTGAACCTAAATATTTTACACACAATTTCAGTGACGAACGATCAGATAGCCTATGTGGAAACTGTTGCCAATGACTGATAACATTTAAGTTTGATAACAAAAAGTCCTCAAATATAAAACATTATTTTATTCATAACAAGCTTTTATCGCGTGTTCTATTTTAACACGTTGTGCGCCGTGTGCTAAAATAATACATTAACAAAAGATTTCCTATTGTTATTAACTTCTTGGCGCGAACCGCCTGCGTTCTATTTTTAACCCCCGTCGAAAAAAGAGAGGTGTTATAAGTTTGGCTTTGTGTATGACTGTGGCATCGAAGCTCTCAAACCGATCAACTGATTTGGTTGGGGTTATCTCTATTTGAAGCCATTTTATCGAGATGGTTCTCAGTTTTGTTTAATTAAAATCGGTTCTACAGAACCTTTAAAAAATATATGAGTTTAAATAAACTTAGCCGGGAGTCATCCGTCTTTTTCTGTCGGTTAGATACCATCTACGATCAATAAGAGTACTTGTCACGACTAATCAAACTCGATGGGTTTATCATTAGTAGTTTAGGAATTCCTATGAAGGGGTTCCGGGTCCATCACCAGACCCTGGACATGACTCCAGGTCACAATTTGCAAGATTTGATTACAGACAAGGCGGACCCCGGGCCCTCGTGTGCGAGAGCCACGGGACATTGACGCAAAACGATGATTTTTAACGATGATTTATTTGTTTCATTTATTTATTTATTGCAGTAGATTTTTAATCTGCTTGTTGCTTTGTGACACTATAGATAAGTTCCCCTTGTACCTACACTACAATAAAACCAAGCTAACAATAACAAGCTTAGCTACTCAGCACGTTACAAAAAAGGCAACTCTACACAGAACGAATGAGGCAATTAAGCTCGATACTTAACACTTGATTCGGCCCAGATTTAAGACCCACTTCAATGAACGTAATAAATAAATTTCTCTCAAAGATGAGTAATAAAATGATGCAATAGCCATGGGCGGATGAGAGGAGGCCTTGCCGGTTGCAGTGAAAGGCCTTGCGCTAATTGTCGACTTTTGTATCATTTGTAGCCGACGACACACCTGTTGCGCTGCACAGGTGTGGAAGCTCTTGGATACGGATGATTTATTATCATTTTTGTAGGGCTGTACATTGTACCCTAAGAGTCTTTTCTGAGTTATGTACATTAGTTGAACACTAACAGATGCTCTTACGGTGAGGGAAAACATCGTGATGAAAACTCAGGCGACTGAATGTGTAAGCATGATCCAATCTTATCAGGTTCTCCTGGTAACAGGGTCGGGGAGGTCAGATGGCAATCGCTCCGCTGTAGTTACTTGAACTGACAATTCCTGGATCATGATCAAGGCGGACCCATAACCGGGCCATCATCGCGATGACGTTGTACCCGAAGAGTAAATGAACTATATTTTCTTGAACCGTATTACGGTGTCCATTTCAGGAAATAAGTATCGTGGTTGTTAGCGGAACTACTGGAATACAGGCAGAATCCTTAAACCAACAGACTTCTTTGGTGATACGGTCTTTCCCTCAACTTACATTGCCTTAGGAAAAAAACAGCACTTCAACAGCATCGTTATTTATCAAGGTAGAGTAGTTAGCACTAAATATACGTCTAGGCCGTGTGGTGTCCGGCAGAGTAGAATAGCACCAACCCCTTACATTCATGGGTGTCGTACAAGGCAACTAATGTTTTCGAGGCAAAAGATCAAGAGTCTCCGTAGTCTGGAAAACGGGCAGCAGCACTTTCCATTATTATATTTAAACACTGCGATCTCCAACCCGCCTGCCAAGCGTGGAGATTATGGCAATAACCTCCCCTTCCGTGGGAGAGGCCCTAAGTCCTGCAGTGGACTGTTACGGGCTGTGATGATGATAATACGTCAAGTTCGGCTTCGTATTTACTCACACGCGTGCGCTGGACTAAACGATGTGCATTACTTTGCAGTCGGCGATGTAGGACAGAGTCTCACGACGACCGATTCTGAGGAGTTCTTAGTGGAGAGGAGGATTTGAACTCACGTGCTATGGTGAGTCCATTTATTTTTTAAATTAAGACATCGTACGTGTAATTGATATTCAATTGCAACTCCATTAGAATAATTGGGTATTCTGTACCATTGTAAAATTGTGTCGATAGTCGTAATGAAATCGTAATTGACTCTCATTTGATTAGTTATTAGTGCCTTCTAAACCTACCGAGAGACTGCTGCTTTAGTCCACACTCGACTGTCCTACTCTGAATGACTGAGAAATAGTCCAATGGCGGTTCAATCGGAAACCCATTGGTATTAAATAAGTAGTAGAAAACCAGAAACGCGTCAAACTTCCCTCCCCCTACCCTTAGGTAGCCGAAGTCCTGGACGGTGGCCACTTTCAACCAAGTGGACAATCCGTCCGAGTACCTTCCTAGGCAATAAAAAAACTACTAATTGAGTTTTCAATGCACCATTCGTAAATTAGTAGACTTCGAGCCCTGTTAATATGACCGTCACATGTCTGCCTCGTAAAACATAAAAACAAATTCAAAAGGCACTCTGAGGATAAATGACCTAATCACCAAAGCCAGCTGCGCTTGCGCATCATAGCATACGTAATATTACGAATTGCTATAACGGCTATTAATCGATATTTATTACTTCATGGAGACGCACCGACTCCCGGTACAGGGATGTACTTAGTATCTCAAGTTATACGAAAATCAGTTCGTTTATGAATAAGAATTTTGTTATTTATTTAAGGTTGTTTAAGGAAAGTTTTTCTCTGGAGAGAATGACATAGAGTTCGTGAAAGGTATTCACAGGGTCGGGGAATGTTTATAATGCGTACGGCTAAGGAGTGGAACGCGTTGCCTGCGAGTGTGTTTCCTGATCAATATAATCTGGATGCCTTCAAGGCTGGAGTGAATAGGCTGTTCCAAGACGGGCATGCTCCATCTTCGGCCGCATCGTCACTTACCAACAGGTGAGATGGCGGTCAAATGCCTGTCTTGTACAATATTAAAAAAAAACTGCTAACCATCAGACCGTGTACTTGTTTGCCACCTCAGTGGTATAAAAAACGTAACACACTAGCAACGTTTTAAACTTATGCGGTTGAATTTCTTTTCCGAGTCTGTGCACTCACTACTGGAGGCTCAAGAAAGTGTGTTATAAACTTAATAAAATTTTCATTAATTTATAAAATTGCCCATATTTTGATAAATCTTAACACTTCGAGTTTTATCCAGTATACGTAGTAGTTGTAAGTTTGTCGTGCGCTTGGGAAAGAATCCGAAGACCTCCAACAGCTCTTAATCACGAGTGAATAGGCATCTTCTGTGGGCACTCTCACCAATAAAAACAAAATTGTGTCAAAATCCAAAAGGGTTATTTAAAGGAAGACCCCCTTACACCCTCCTTAGTCCCTCCCTGGCCTCGTACCTGCCCACTAGCGTACTTCCGCGTCATTTAAGGTAGACGTGTAAGTAATTTCCTTTAGTAATCCGCTTTCCGCCCGCGGGCTGGCAGTTCTCGTAATTCGGAATTCCATCAAGATTTTTCAACCATTCTAACTGGAATGCGGTGGTTATGTAAAAGTATGATGTAGTGACTATAGGCCACACATATAAAAGGTGGTCCAGTTTTACACCGTTGGCAGTAGGAGGTTAGATTAATGGGCTCCTTTTTCCGCACTTGGACACAAATTTGGTCCTATTTCTGAGATGGGCAGTAGGAATTTGAAAATGTGATTTAAGACACAGGAAACTTAAGCCTTAATTTTGGAAACTGAATTTTAATTTTAGTCGAAGGAAACTAGGATTGACGCCTATATCAAGTAGTGAACGTGGTCGATGACATTGTTGATAGATTGAAGATAACAGGTTCTTTTTGGAAGCGTAGGGACTAAATAATATAACCCACAAAGCCCATAAACTTCTATTATGCACCAGTAGGTATGTTATTCAAAGTAAATAAATAAATTAAATAAATAAATATTCGTGGACAAATTCACACAGCGCCATCTAGCCCCAAACTAAGCAAAGCTTGTACTATGGGTGCTAGATAACTGAAATACTACTTAAATACTTTTAAATACATACTTATTATACATAGAACACCCAGACCCGTAACAGAAATTAAAATAAACTAGTAAAATAGTAAAAAACTTAAGATGTAACTTTTTAAGGGTTTTCGTGACTTTCCTCGCCTAAAGGGGTATTTTCCTTCCAAATAATTAGATTCTAGTCTTGCACTTGGTCCTCCACACACCACATTAGAGTATTCCATAATCTCCACGCTTGGAAGACGAGTTCCGGATTCCAGTGTATGAAATGTGCTAAAAATGTTGCTGACCATTGTCAGGCTTACATACACATCCAAGACATTTTTTTATGCCAAACTGTAAACAAACAGG
This sequence comes from Blastobasis adustella, assembly GCA_907269095.1. Lineage (NCBI taxonomy): Eukaryota > Metazoa > Arthropoda > Insecta > Lepidoptera > Blastobasidae > Blastobasis > Blastobasis adustella. The sequence continues at coordinate 19,266,955 of OU026121.1, read as the reverse complement.
CAAGCGGGCCACCCTGGGCCTCAAGTCCGTTAATTTTCTTGACGCCATTGAATTGTAATTGAATCGCAATCGCAGCATAAACCTATCAGAATGCAGGCTAGATCAAATTAAGCCTAATACTAACGACCCAACCTGCTTATCATAAACCTATGCTAACCTACTAAAGCCGGGCTTTAGTAGGTTCATAAGCCCGTATCGTACGGTCGGAACGATTATCTATAATCGTATCCATCCAAAGCCAGCCTATCCTAAAATCCAACCAAACTTAAGGTCTGCCAGAGCACACCTGTTACAGTACTCCCCCGCTCGGACGGCTCCAACTCGAACGTGACACCTTACTTACTTACTTACTGCGCTGGCTCAGCGACCCAAAGTGGATCTTGGCCTCCGACACCAGAGATGGCCACCTCTCCCTATCCTGCGCCATCTCCTGCCAATTGAGGATTCCTAGAGCGTGCAGGTCTTTCAGGACTTCATCCCTCCAGCGATATCTGGGTCGCCCGACCGACGTGACACCTTACCTCTCTTTAAACCTCTCTCGCAGCAGGAAACAACAGTTTTCTTAATTTCGTCGTTCACCATTTCGACAGATAAAGTCAAAAAAATATCCTATCGATTAATCTTTACAATAGTTTTTGTTACTTGCTATAAGTACCCGCTAACAGCTGGAAACAATTTCGTGCAACCAATTCAATTCACTCACCACCTTTTGTTACGTGCTCGGATCTGTTTCTAAAGATTCTTTCTGTAATATTTTAAAATGGCGCCGAACATTTCGAACAAAGCAGTGGGATGGAAAGTAATTTTATTGTGTTTTTATTATTAATACTGGCATTTTAATATAATACTCGTATTGTCGAAGAAATGAGATTGGAGCGATATGGGTGTGGCCACCGTCGACCTGTGATATAATGGAATGTTTTGAAGACATTCTTTTTCATTCTGATTTTGACTTCTACGATTCACACTTTTCGGTGTCATCATCATCCTGGTGTCAATCCTAGTTGTGCTCTCGTGCGGCGCGCCAGAGCCAGGGGTTTAGCTAACAGGACTGTTTAGCAGTGTATTGAGATAGTGATATGATAATAAAAATATCATAAGCAAATAGAGCGTCAGTAGCCGCGTGGTTAATGTATCAGACTCGTAATCGAGAGCTACCGGGTTCGAATCCAACTGTGGCCGTGACTCTTTTCTGAATTATGTACATTAGTTAAAAACTAACCGATGCTGTTACGGCAAGCAAAAATATCGTGATGAAACCAGCACATTCAGATTGAATGTGTAACCATGTTCCAATGTGGTCAGGTCCCACTGGTAGCAAGATCACGGGGGTCAGATGGCAGTCGCTCCACTGTAATTGTCTGATCTGCCAAATTCTGGATCATGGTCAAGGCGGACCCCGAGCCCTCGTGTGCGAGAGCATAACCGGGACATTAACGGCAAGATCATTATTATAATTTTACAATAAAAATAGCAAACAACAAAAGAATACAATGGATTCATTTATTCTCAGTTATAGCCACTGAGAACGACTGGGATTAATATACTTAGTTACAGTAGCAGACGTAATTCGTAAGAGCACATCCGTGGCAGCATTCGCGGAGACATCGCGGATAAGATCGAAAAAGCACGCTTACGCTGGTTTGGTCACGTATTGCGTAAGCCCCAGGGGTACGTGGGAAATAGGTGCCTAAACCTGCCTGAATCACGAAAGAGATTAATTGACAATATTTAAAATTGACAATCACAAATGTTCAGAACAGTCTATTTGGGGTTAGGAAGATTTATAACCCTAGACAGATGCTTAGGATTATAATCTGTGCGAAAATTATTTATTAGCTCAAACTCGACTGGGTCGCATTATTTTATTACAGAGTACCTGTGGCCATCTTTTTCATCAGATTAGCTCAATGACACCATAAGTTTGCGTTGTCATCCAGTTCTGTTAAATGTTTCAAGTGTCTCGGGGAGTTAGTATAAATCGATGGCAAAATTTGTACCCAACAGACAAACAAACAAATAAACAAACTGACAAGAAAACGACCTAAAATTTCAATTCTTATTAAATTAAAGAAAGTTACTTGAGTTACTCGAAGAGCGTCGGTGGCCGTGCGGTTGAGTATCCAACTCGTAAGCGAGAGGTACCGGGTTCGAATCTCGCTGAGGCCATGTACCAATGACTCTTTTCTGAGTTATGTACATTAGTTAAATTCTAACCAATGCTCTTACGGCGAGGGAAAACATCGTGATGAAACCTGCAAATTCAGCTAACTGAATTTGTAACTATGATCCAATCTGGTCAGGTTCTGCTGGTCGCAGGGTCACGGAGGTCAAATGGTAGTCGCTCCACTGTAATCACCTGATCGCCAAATCCTGGATCACGGTCAAGGCGCCTCGAGAGCACAACCGGGACATTAACGCTAAGATGATTATTATTAATTTATTATTTATTATACTTGAATAGTTGTAATATTCGTAAGGAATTGCATGCACAATAATTGTTTGTGTTTTAAATCGAAAGACGTTATAATCATAGAACTACAACTAGATATGATGGTAGACAAATCCTTGCTTGCTTCGTGTTACATATTTCTATTACTTTGTCGAAATAATAAAGTCCACTACAACAATACAATAGTTTTATTAACATACAATACAAGATTTACAAATCAGTCCATTCAAAACTTATTACAATTAAAGTCAAACATTGCGTATAATAAATAACAACAACTGGTTAACATGAGATGGCAACAAGTAATAAAATAAAACATTTAAACAACAACAATTCTTTTAAAAGCCTTATTTAAAGCTTTGTATAACTTCGACTCGAATACGGATTCTTATAACTAGCAGAATCTTGGGATAAGTACTCCGGATTGCTTGAATGGGCAATGTCGTTGTCATCTTTAGATACCGACTGAGAGACTTGCCCTTGGGGCTTTTCATACTCTTGAGGCTGAGCATACGACGGGGTATACCTCTGTGGTGGGTTTTGGTAATAGTTGTACAGATTCTGACCCGGATTGGGGTAAAGAAGGTTGTTGTATAGAGAAGGATTAGGTTGTGCCAGCAATAACATAGTGGACTGCCCCAAATAAGGATTATTAAAAGAAAACGGTTGAAGATTTGGAGCTATATTGTAGTTCTGCGGTTGAAGATTGAGCAAGTTCTGTGGGTTCTGTTGCTGGCCGAACAGATTCTGATAGGGTCCCAAAGATTGTACAGGCTGTTGTAGAATCAGCTGAATGTTCCCATTCTGTCCTTTAGGTAGTACTTGGTACTTTTGGTATCCTGGGTTCAGAAAACTTAAGGGAACGAATTGCTGTGAACTCGGCGGTGGGATGAGGTTTATCGGTGGCTGCTGGTATGGGGTCTCTGTTGGGGTGGAGCTGGTGTAGTACTGGTTTGTTTGACTAGGGTAGAATGAGTTGGGTATTTGGGATTGGTATTGGTTCTGTGATGGGTTTTGAGGGTATATGCTGTAGGTGTATTCGGGTTTCTGTGCACCGCTGGGTATGGCGTTGAGGGTAGTCGTCTTGCTTGCTCCCCGCTTCTTCTGTTCGCTCTCTTCGAGCTCGCTGCCGCACACCAGGGATGCCAGGGTGACTATTATCTGTGGGAAGTACGTTGTAGGATCAGATATAGTTGCTATATATAATAAAATAGTAAATCCATTACTAGGTATTGGCGACCTAGGTTTTACGCCCCATTCCCGTAGGGTGGACAAAGACTCATAACTTGTGAAACTAAAAAAGGAAATACAACACTAATAACAATAACCTAATCCACCCCAAGAAATACAACGGCAAAGCCTTACTACTCAAATATTTCTCAAGCTATTGGACCGATTTTGTAACAAAGCTATGGACCATCGCAAATAAACGACTACAAAATAAAATACCGCATTGAAAACGGACTGTCCGTTCGGAAGTCACGACGCCAAACTCATAACGCCGCTCTTTTTGCATAATAATAACAAACTTTTATTATTTGCGCTACGTGGAGTACACTGAAAGTTCTACACTCCTGGCCACTAAAATATTTGGATTTCGAATGTAATATTTTTTTAAACATAAGAAACAAAATCATTTATATTTTTTAAAGTTGACGGGAAATCGTGTGTCAATAATTTATCATTGTATCCTCCTTGTCACTTGTTTGCATAAAAAAGGCAAATGTTTAATTACTTTTAATTTTGTTTTAAATGTTACGTACAAGACACCTGCAGGTGCGAAAATAAACAGCGATCACATTTACGTTTAACATGATAAATAGCTCTCACAGCTCTCATCATTTGCATTCGTTAGTAACCCCGTCGTAACAGGTTAGGTTCAAAGTGTTCAAACACTGACTATCTAATCTAGACATCGCTATGGTCCGTGGCAATTTGTCATATTTAAGTATAGTTTGGCAAGAAGGTTTTATTTAATTTGTAATGTTTATATGTAACTATGTAGGTTTGTACGGAACAAATCTTGCAAACCTAATTTGACGCACTTCCCGGTTTTCAAATGAGCAGAAATTTGGTAAGCTATGTAACTTGGATGACAATGCATTAATATGGTATAATGGAACTGGTCTGATGATGGAGTCGGAAGGTGGTCATAGGAACTAATGAACGCAACAAGATAATTTCATCGTGTTTGGGCTATTTGTAATGGCCTTGATAAGTACTACACCAATATGTGACATTCAAGGTCTGATGATGATGACGGATGGTGGCCATAGGAATTACTGAACGCAACAAGATAAACCCATCGTGTTTGTGCTCTTTGCAATGGTCTTAATGAGTAACTATACCCCTATGAAAAGCTTGTTACGAAAAAAATTATTTCATTTATTGCCTTTTTGGCGGGAACGCAGGTTATCTATTCTTACAGATTTAATTAAGCCCTTGACATGCCTTGAACATCCGGACTTATGATACCTCCTAAATGATGCAAAGATGATGCTAATAAATACAAAACAATCATTTATTTCTCAAAATACTAGCTTATGCCCGCAGCTTCGTCCGCGTAAAATTCGGTTATAACGTTCCAGAAGCTTTCCCGCGGGAACCACATTGAATTTCGGGATGAATTATACTATTCTAAGTTATAAGTTACATTAATAACACACAGATTTGCAAAAATAATACACATAAAAAGATTTTCTAATGTTGTTTATTTCTTGGCACTGAACCGCTTATGTACTGGCAAATTTCCATCAAAATCCGGTTAGCTTTCGCGTGAAAGAGTAACAAACATCCAAGTATCCAGAGCGCCAATTTACTTAAACTTTTTTTACAAACCATACCTAGCTTTCATTACCTATTAAGCTTAGCACTTCACAGTTGGTTACATGTTATTAAATACGATAATACAGTCAGCATGTGTAGTGTGATGATGGGCGTAATCTTACATCATTGCTGTAATGGTTACATGACCCGAATTACTGTTAGTAGACAACCTGAGTGGTTCAGTTGGTTAACATAAGCCGTTCTGCCACGCAGAGATCCCAAGTTCGATTACCGGCCGGGCGGCGGGGTTATGGGTCTATATGTTGTATGTTTAATAAGCATGTATTAAAAAAAGATCTAAATATTTTATTAGTTTTCTGGCACGGGCTTTGCTTACTTTAGGGCTAGATAACGCTGTGTGAATCGCCCAAGCATATTTATATATTTTATTTGTTATGGGGAACTGTGGCTATGACAGCAGGAAAGGATTATTAAGGTTTATCTCTAACCAATTTCCCATCCTTGTAAACATATGAAAAAATAATAAATGGTAATTTGTTTTAAAAAATGTTGTAAAGCAAAAATAAGCAAAATTTGTGACCCATCATGGTGTAAAATATCTGTTACAGTGCCACAAACTTATCTGAATCGGTGGCCAAAACTGGAACTGTGAAAAATAGGCGGGCAATACTAACAGCAGTGACGCCGTCACTGTATTTTGTTTCGACTGTGTACATTTTTTGCCCATTTAGTGGTTTGATTACATAGAAAATTTGTTTGAGACAAGTTTAAACTAGGATAGGTTAACAGACGGACGGACAGACGGCCACACAAGTGATCCTCTAAGGGTTAAATTTTTTCCTTCTGAGGTACGGAACGCGACCGTTATCCTGATAGGTTTTTATGTCTGTCCGCAGTTAGGTCGCTAGTGGATGATGGTCCACGATGTTTACATGGAAAATTGACTGAGACAAAGATAACATTAGCGTGGATACGCTGTCAGTCAGTTCTGTAAGGTCTGTAAGGTCGCTAATAGTGCTAAAAACTTCTCAAACTCACCAGAACCCGCTTCATCTTCTCAGTTATCCAGTCTCAATATCCCACAGTTACCGTAACCACAATCGAGTTGTTACATATCGAATGCTGACTCGATGAGAGGGAAACCGTCCAGCACTATTGCTCACGGAAAAGTGTTCGCGTCGTATCAAGTTCAGACCTTATATTACTGTGAGACCACTTTCCTAGCAGATCTAGTTCTGGGGTTATTGTCCTGGGATAGTCGAGTGCAGGGACAGGATTCAGGTTCCGTTTAGTTCTACAAATGAGATAATATCCGTTTTACAAGTATACATTTCGTGATTGTTTGGATTCACCGTCAATTAGGTACCTTTAATGTACTGAAAGAAATGTACTGACATTTTGGTACACAGCTACTACCAGGCTGCTTTGTAATACGGACCACAATAAAGATATAGCTGGATGGATGAAGTCCTAAAAGACGGACTGGGCATCCTCGATTGGCAGATGGCGCAGGATAAGAAGAGGTGGCGATCTCTGGTGTCGGAGGCCAAGCTCCACTTTGGGTCGCTGAGCCAGCAACTTGTTTCTTACTGAACTAACAAGCAATCTGCCGGCAAGTAAGGCACTTGACGGAAAGTGGACACCGATGCCTTTTTAACAATTCCAGAGGTATCGCCAATGAGTTGCCCTCGTGTATAATACCAGCTCTGTCAGGGCATTTGTCCATCCACTGTCCTAGGCAAGGTTCAGCAAATCCGCATCCCATGGAGCACTGGAGACCTTACTCAACGGCAGGAACACAATACTATTTTTTTTATTTTACGCAGTGTCATACGAGCATATAGCCCTACCAGTTTAGTATCTACGTTACCATTAGTATTGACGTTTCAAGCATAACAAGACACACAGACACATAAAGCCACAGATACATACGTCAAACTTATGACACCCCCCTTTTTTCGGTACTATGCTGCGGTATTATGTAAGGTAGAGGTTCTTTCCCAGTCGGGCATCTCCAATTCGAACTGCTCGGCCGGGAATCGAACTCGAACCCACTGCGTGGCAGACCGGTATATTAACCAACTGAACCACTCACGTCGCAATAAATACGAGAGTCAGCCTCTCTAAATCCGAAACTGTCCAACCCCGCATAGTCCAGTTCTAAATCGCTTCCTGAGTGCGCACGCGCAAGGAAATACTGGCGCGCCCCGACAGCCGCTTCCACGCGGTCGCGTCGGACACGAGTTATGGGAACGGCGTGTCGACTTGTTATACTAGCTTTTACTCTCGACTCCGTCCGCTTCGATTTCAGTGAAAAGTATTGTCCAGTCGAGATTGCTATTAGTGAAAGAGTATTCAATCTCGGTTCAGTAGTTTCGGGTTCCCAACATCAGGAAGAGGTTTGTCAGGACCGTAGCAAGTGAAAAGGCAAGGGACTGGAACTTACTACTTGCTCGTGTTTTTCCTGAGCTCTACAACTTGGGTCTCTTTAAGACAAAAGTGAATAGGTATGTATTAAACAGGTATGCTGACTGCATCTGCACTTACATCAGGTGAGACGGCACTCAAGACTATTTTCCATTAAAAAAACGAACTTCGCGTTTTCCCCACGGGATCCTGATATTTCAACGGCATCAATGGTACATCGGGTAATATTATAGCTTCCTGATAGTGACTGATTTTTCAAAGATGGTTCAGTTGTTTCGTAAATTAACCTAATGGATATTTGAATAGAAGCACGGATAGTACAGCGTAACTGAAGCACTCGCTTAGGTAGCCCCAAAGAGATAAAACAGACTGGAAATGTTCCCCGAGTAGCCATAAATATCCTTGTCAAATATTAACAGCTGTTCAGTGGTTTAGTCGTGAAAATCTAACGATCAGACAGACACTCAGAGCTACTTTCGCATTATATTATTAATTTGAATTATGGAGCTTTAGCCGTGGCAGTTTTTGTCGTCGTCAGATATATCGCGGATAACATCGAAGAGGCGCAGTTTGGTCACGTATTGCGTAAGCCCCAGGAATATGTAGGAAATAGGTACCAGGAAAGAGGTCCTGCGGGAGACCCAAGAAGCGATGGATTGACATCGCCAAGTCGGACGCGAGAGCGGCTTACGACGTGAGGATGCCGAAGATCGGGCAAAGAGAGAAGAAAAAGTAGGAAAGCGGTCCCTGGTAGAGGCCGGTCTGCTTTAGCCAAGATTTACATTCCGCTTTCACTTCGCATTTTGACACATCTTCGTACCAATGGGGTTTGAAAATTATAAGGCCTAATGGCACACGTGGCCACTATTTCGAAAAAATCGTTCCCTGACAGAAGCCTTTAGAAATTGCTAGAATATTTGAAAGGCAACAGAACAAATATACCAAGGTTCTTTAACAATAATACGCTTCTAAAACGTAACATCAATGTCACTACACCAACAGCATTCGTACTGACGCCTACGATTCGTCATCTGCATCGTAGAAAGGCTGGATCATAAACTAAATTGCTTTCAATTTTAAAGTTAGAGAACAACTATTGAATAACTTGCCTTGTGGGCGTGGAGTAACAACCGATTAATATTAATATGTGTCTCTGTATGATTGAGATGAGAGGAACAATCAAAGGCTTCATATATGACTTTGGTAACGGAAATTTCTCTAGAGATCCGTGAGTGATGGGCTATTGTTTGAATTTAGAAGGCTAGCTTGTACCAGCGTCAGGGGGTATAAAAAGACCACATTAGCGTTCCCAATACTGGAACTAAGTGATGCCATTTTGAATTGTCATGTCAATGTTAACAACAGCGACGCTGCAGGTTAGTTTGTGACATATTAATATGAATCATATTATGAAACGCTATTGTGGCATTTTTAGACCCCAGATAAGTATCTCATGACAACATAAGTATATCTATGCCAATAATAAACCTACTTATTCTGTGGTTAAAATAAACAACATCAAAATTCGAAATCATAGCGCCCATTCCTTTAGAAACCCATTCAGGGTACTTACTCCTGGCGTATAGGGCGCGAACGCCAGTAGTAAACTGAATACTCCACAGGTGCTCAAAGAACATTTAAATTTTTGGATTTTCCCTTAATTAAACAACAACGTTCTTAAGTAAGATGAAATCTTATCTAACTAAAATTAAATTAACCTAAAACCTTTATCTAAAAATGTACAAACGTCACCTAGATCGCTGTCGCTGGTAGCCATAAAGCTAGTTTCCCTTATACCTCGAAAACGTCGAAGTCGTAGGGAAAAGTTGTCTATTGGTAAATAAAAACCTATACAACTACCACTTTTACTTATACAGGGTGACCTTCGTCCCTGGTCAAATAATGAAACCCTGTTTAAGAGTGCTACTCAGCAGCATCCTAAAATAGCTCTTTCTCTAATTAGACTAAAATTCAAAAAAAAATATTTTTCTATCATATTAAATTGTAACTTAATCGGTAACAACTACTACATACTGTATCACGACAATACAAATGAATTGATCTTATTCTAATTAATGACATTCATGACGTGACAAATACGAAGCGAGTGACGTGATGTTACAATACCATTTATTATTGTCAAATTACAATACAATTTGTTTTTATTTTATTTAATCTGTCGTCTGACGTGGAGTTCTAATGCAATTCAAAAGAGTTTGCAATGTCTTGGCCACTTCCTAGACCATGCCAACTACATACAGGCTGATCCAAAGTGATAAATTTATTTTTCGGTAAATACTGCACTGATTGTTATAATACTTCGCAGTTTCGTTTTAAATACCCTACTCAACTAGTCGACTCGATTTTGTCAGAGCGTAAGGACAACCTGTATCCTTATTGATGTTCCCAGCCGTTTATAAGCTACGAGGTCTCGTTTGCAGCGTTAGCAGAAATACATTTTCTCAGGAAATTATGGATTTGTATTCTCATATGATATTATTATGTACCATCATACCTATTAACAGTTTTGATTGTTACCTTAATTTATGTGTATATGTTGTAAGACCTTGCTTCTTACCTTTTTCATTTCTTTTTTTTTTCATTTATCTTAAATTCGGATCTCTCCAATACAACTATTTAAGCTTAAGGACGAGTTGGCATTTCTGAACATTTGTTTGTTTTCTTATTCAGACCCCTTAATTACAAATCGTCTCACTATTAGTCATACCTTTCGAGGGATCTAAACGAGAGTCAAAGTTTCGTAACCTTATATTAGCACGATAGAAGGATGCGCCAATAACCTACTTATGTGAAGGTTTTCTGTCTTCTGTTTGCGTATAGACTAGACATTCAGTATAAAAAATCATTTTAAGGGCCTACAGCGGCGGCCTATTTTCTGTCAATAATTTTAGATACTACTAGGAGACTCTAGAGAGCGTCTGTAGCCTAGTGTTAACGGTATCCGACTCGCAATGCGAGCTGTACCGAGTTCGATTCCTACTGCCGCCATGTACCAATAACTCTTTTCTGAGTTATGTACATTAGTTGAATACTAACCGATGCTCTTACGGTGAGTGAAAACATCGTGAAGAAACCTGCACATTCAGGAGGCTGAATGTGTAACCATGATCCAATCTGGTCAAGTTCCCCTGTTTACAGACTCACGGAGGTCAGATGGCAGTCGTTCCACTGTAACTACCTGATCTGCCAAATCCTGGATCATGGTCAAGATGGCCCCGGGCCGTCGTGCACCAAAGCATAACCGGAACATTGAAGCCAAGATAACCACTACTACAAGGCCCTCTCCTCAAAGGTTCTTTATTCTACAGATATTTATAAGACGAAAATATATTTTAAAAACGCAATTACATCACACGCGTAGCTAAATGCTCCTCATATATTACAGAGTACCATTTCGAGTTCCGAAATTACTTGTAATTGTATTTTACTTTCGCAAGGCTATGTACAAATAGCATCCGCTAATCTTATGATTGACATGTGTAGTTTGTAATGTTTAAACACATCCGTATTCAATTAACGGATTTGCAATAGTGAAATAGTTCCCAAACGGTGTTATGTGAGTGTGCTATAAGGTATGGTATGCTGTAGGTAGTCCACACCGATGTGATTTTGGAGACCGGTACAATTTTCGTTAATATGATGGCATGTTTTAAATAAAGATGAAGATTGTTGTTGTAGTAGAGGTAAAAACGTATGTTTCATATTAAAGCAATTTTATTATGTCCCGTTTCCTTAAAAGATTGTGGTCAGTAGTCTTTTTTTATGCTATGCAGTGACAAACGAGCAGACAGCCCACCTGATGGTAAGTGGTAACTGTCGCCCATAACATGTACGATTCACGCATTTAGGTTGCAGGCAACAAAAATGCAGAGCCGCAGGTGAGGTCACTATGAGGACTAAGATGAAGTACTTCATGCCTGTAATTGCGCTGGCTACCGTATCCTTCAAACCGGAACACAACAATGCAAGCACTGTTGCTTGACGGCAGCAATAAATAAGGCGATGATACTCACCCAAGCAGGCTCCTCAGGCTTGACAGAGCCCTACCACCTAATAAATATTGACTAAGTACATTAGAATCACTCGTTACGCGATACGCTCCGTACGCTACGCTCGTTAGCTAGTACGTCATTTAAAGTCCAGCAAACGCAGTAAAAAATACTATTCTCACTTCTGGAACAAATTTATGACTAATATCGTTATGTATCCATTACTAATTGCCAGCAAAATCGTATCTAAAAGGTGCCGACGGTCAAGGAGATAATAAAAATTAAACTATGCGCAGCGATTGCAACACTACCCAATAAAGTGTTGGATAAAAACAACCGTATCTTCAGAAGGGGATAGGCTGTTCCAAGACGGGCATGCTTCATCTTCGGCCGCATCGTCACTTACCAACAGATGAGATGGCGTTCAAATGCCTGTCTTGTATACTAAATATAAAAAAAAAGAATTCTCAAGACTTAATTTAGGCTTGCATTAGAATGTACAGTCGAGGAAACTAATTATTTAACAATTTAAACGTCTTCTTAATTTGTTCGTATAATTACGAGAAATATCGCATATTGATGAATGAAAAACCACACATCGGAAAATACGGCCAATTTCAGACAAGATGTCGACTTGCTAAACATTCAGCTTTATTTATTTTTTCTTTATTGCCTAGCGACGCACACGGAAAGACGGTCCACCTATTGGAAAACGGCTACCGGCGGGATGCGGTGCCGGTCTTTGATATACCTGTAGACATTCCTTTTCCAAAATTTCCTCGATTGTACTTATTAGTCTGCCAATGGGCATTCATGACCCGAGTGAACTTCATAAAGTCTAGCTAAAGACCCACGTAGAAAACAAATCATGCCACATTATGTGTATACAGAGATTATAAAAAAATGTAGGCACTGTGACTCTATCGATGTCGCTGGCCGCTACAGTATGGCGAACCTCTCACTGCCAATTAACGCCCCACAAGTTAACAAGATGTAATTGCATCCAAAATTAGCGGCTCTACAAACGTATCTATGGGAATAAAGAACTCTACACGTTACGTTGTAGAGTTGAAAAAGAAATGAAAGGAAAAAGTCAATGGACAACTGGTATTCTATAAATTAAAAGGTTTTTTTGAGTGCGTACCTTTTGAATGTGAATTCAAAACACGCTACGCACGTGCTTTGAAAACGTAAAGAATTTTATCAAATCAGACTTTACGAATGTTGTTTTATCATCACCATTAAAATAAAAAAAATATCATCTTGGCGTTAATGTCCCGGTTGTGCTCACGCGCGAGGGCCCGGAGTCCGCTTTGACCATGATCCAGGATTTGGCAAATAAGGTGATTACAGTGGAGTAAATTGAACCTTATAGTGACCCTCTTCCTTATAGTGACGACTCCTTATAGTGACACAAAACTTTCTGAAACATGTGCATTCTCTACAAGATATCCCAGTCGATTGATAGCTATCCCATCTAAGACCACCTGCTTTGCTAGAAATAGCTATAATATGGCAGTGAAACTATTCAACAAACTGCCGGATGAGGTGAAGAGTTTGCCTGTGAGACGGTTTCGCGGGACATTAAGCAAATTTTTGTCCGACAGCTGTTTTTACAGTGTTGAAGAATATTTAACGTGTCATTTCCATAGATAGATGGATCAAGTGTTAACCTTTAATTTTATTTATTTATTGTAATTGCATGAAAAATATTTTTGTTTTTTCTTATTACATTTAAAGAGCTCTCTCAATTTGTATACCAAGAGTAATTGGTTAAATGTGTGATACGAAATGATTTTAACATGTACGTAATAACTGTCTACCACATTTAATGCAAATAAAAATCTATAATCTATAATCTATAATCTTAGCAGGAGAACCTTACCAGATTGGATCATCGTCGGCATAAACGCCGGCGACCGCCATTAATACCGTTGGCGAAGCGAGGTTGACCAAGGTCTCTCGCTGAGGACGGCGTCAAGTTCAAGTTCAAGTTTAAATACATTTATTCAAGTAGGTTGTAATATAACACTTATGAACGTCATCGGTTTGTACATCTGTACATAGTATAAAACAAAATCGCTTCCCGCCGTCTGACCCTATGTATCTATGTACGCTTAGATCTTTTAAACTACGCATCGGATTTTAATGCAGTTTTAAACAATAGAGTGGTTCAAGAAGAAGGTTTATAAGCAAGAAAAATGGGTAGATAGGGGTAAAGTAGGTGTACGCGAACGAAGTCGCGCTGGGTCCACTTATTAATTGTAAATTACTTCTAAAAGTAGGTACGTACAATGCCTGAAGGTAGTCAAAGAAGTCGTATATTGTGACGTTTCGAAACATCGGAAAATACAAACTTTCACATAAAAATATTTAAAGTATAATCTAACTATGGGGTACAGCTTTCGATGTAACTTGAATCGTGTATAGTTGGTTGGCCATACGCACGATTAGGGCTAATACCGGTAGAAAGTGCCCTGTAATTGCACACTACAACTGACAGGCTTTACTGGTCCCACTTTACATTATCTTGATTATAATATAACTAAAGTAACGGAATATTATGATCCTTCTAACATGTACAACAAAGCAGATCATTCACGGAGCATACAAAAAAGACATGTCGGGCCACGGGCAGTGTAGGGTTCCGTAGTTGCCTGCCAATGTGCATGCTTAAAAGAGGACTTTTTGACACTATAAACATATTACAATGGGTACACCATATCGATGGTACACTGTGTGGGTTTTCTGGTCTTACTTACTTTAGACTGAGTGCTTTGGTAGTTTGGTCTCATTCAGGCCAGTAATAAGGCATCTGCTTTTCTGCATTTTTGTTGTCTGCAACCTAAATATATGGATCGTAGATGTTATGGGCTACAGTTACCGCTTACCATCAGGTGGGCGGTCTGCTCGTTTATTACTGCGTAGAATAAAAAATCCTGTAATAAATAGAGGATTAGGTACTCAGAGCCATCTACATCAGTGGCGGTGGAACTTATTTGCCAATAGGTGAAAGGAAACCGTTTGAAACCCTAGCGGCTGGGCTTGCGATGGCTGCTATAAGTTCACGATAACGTGAATAGAGGGAGCTACGTCAATTCAGTTTAGAGAGCGTCAAGCGTTGATGGCCAAGAGGCTAATACGAGTTCGACTAGTATGCGTAAGGTACAGAGTTCTATCCCTAGCATCGCAGTGTATCAATGACTTTTTCTGAGTTATTTAGATACATTAGTAGAACATTAACCGATGCTCTTATGGTGACAGAAAATATGGAAATTTAAATATAATAATAATAAGAGTACTGTTATGGCCAAGTAAGTAAACCTGTAACAGGGCTCCCCAGTCAAAGTCACACATGGACATATATTTTTTTATACCTTACCGTACCTTTTGAATGAGAACTCAAAACACTCTACGCTTTGAAAACGATAAGAAGTGCATGAAGTTTTAAATAAATTAATTAATAAATAATAAGAATTCCATCAAATCAAACTTCACAAATATTGTTTAAATAACATTATTATCATCATCAAAATTAAAAATATCGTCTTGGCGTTAATGTGTCCTCGGGGGCACAACCGGGACATTAACGTTTTGACCATGATCTAGGATTTTGTAGATCAGGTAATAACAGGAGTAAATTAATTCATCATTATCATCATCATATCAGCCGAAAGACGCCTACTGCTGGGCATAGATCTCCCTCAGAGATCTCCACAAAGGCCGGTCCTGTGCCTTCCGCATCCAGCTGGTACCTGCGATCTTTACCAGGTCGTCGGTCCACCTTGTGGGAGGCCTACCCACGCTGCGTCAATTAATTAACAGTAGTCAATCCCATATCCTTCTGCCATTTGGCTTCGTCTAAGGCTAAGTACATGCCGAAGTTGCTGCATCGGCAGCAGCAGTTTCTCCATTCGAAAACACATAGTATCGTATGAAAGATAAGCCCGCCCGCGGCGTCGAAACCTCTAAACAGCCAGTCACGCTACCTGTCAAAGCGGAGGCACGCTACTGCTCCCGACGCCATGGGCGGTCGCGGTGAACATACGATTTGTTTTGTCTACGAACTAGCCAGACATATGACCAACATGTCACCTGGGGCCATGTTTTTGAACCGCTCGCATCCTGCTACCTGCCTCTTTCACATTCGTGGTAAGTTGCTAGAGATAGAAAAGACAGGCATTAGAAGGCGAGCGGTCGCGTGAATGCGAATGGTTCAAAAATAGGATCCCTGGACGGAAAAACGGGTACGCCTGCCGCGACGTAAGCTCTATACAACCAGTCACGCGACCTGTCAAAGCGGAAGCACGCTACTGCTCCTAACGCCACGGGCGGTCGCGGTGAACATACGTTTTATTTATCTACGAACTAGTTAGGCATATGACCGCCAGTCACCTGGTTGCAAGTGAGTTGCAAGCGGCGGTAGATGGACCGTGTCTGCATGGAACAGTTTCTTCACTCTAGCACTCGCAGGAAACATTGCTAAGGTTCAATTAAATGGGTTTGTGCGGATAGCTGGAAGATCTACGATATTAGCGCTGTCCTAATTGGCAACGGTCATTCAAACATGGTCATATGACATCGCCCGTCCTATAGGAGGCCTCAAAACCGCCCGTCTTGCAACTGTTGTCAATTAAGGATGACCAGTTTTCCCGGATCGCGTTGATGGCGAAAAGGGGTCGGTGGAATGAGGTCGTGCGCCTGCGTCGCACACTCTCCGAAATGCAACCTGTTAAAGACCGACAGACGCGCAACCCTATGCCAATGCTCGACGCTTTGCAGATTAGCAGCGAGGTGTTGCAGCAACTGCGCATTCGCACCTACCGTTTCCGTATCAAAGGCAAGACAGTATGTACGTTTGTGTGAATATAGAGACTTCTGTCATAAGCCCATCGTTATAAGTACCTCACAAATTAGATAGAATCTTTGGCCGCTGTTAAAGATCTACTGTATATTAAGGCTCATAAGCGATTAAACCCACGCAAATAAAGAGTAAATGATTGCTTGCCAACCTTAAATGTTTGAAAAGACATGTTAAATTTTCTTTTTTGTAATTTTGTTTGCAATAAAAAGTATTTCTATCTATCTTAATTGCCCACTGCGGGCAGGGTACATAGGTAGCAGAACAGATTGCCGATGGGACAGTAAAGTTCTCGAGTGGCGACAACGGTATCGGAAGACGCAGCGTGGTTAGGCCTCCCACAAGGAGTTTATCCTTACACCCTGGAGTCAAACTGGTCGCGAACTGTGCGGTTCCAAAGGAACTTTCTCCCACGCACACTAAGGTGAACTACCTGGAGAGGTTTTTCCTGAAGAGTACAATATGGAGATTTTCTAGAAAGGGGTAAAAAGGTTTTTACGGGGTCTAAACGCGTGGGTTTTGCAAACATTCACGGCTGCTTACCATCTGGCAAGCCGTAAGCTTGTTTGCCACTTTAGTGGTATATAAAAAAAGGTGGACCGACGACCTGGTAAAGATCGCGCTGACCAGCTAGATGCGGAAGGCAGGCCTATGCAATGCAATGGGCGTCATTCGGCTGATATGACAATGAGTTTTCAGACTATGTTCACAATAAGCAAAATAATTCGACTCAACTTGGTTTATCTCTTAGCACTACCTATGAGTATCCTGCACTACTAAAATGATAGAATTAATAGTCTTGTGGAGACGGACGTGGTAAATAGAGGTTTCCAGAGAGCCTTGAATGAAAGTAATATTAGCATTAGGTAATAATAAATATTATAAACAACCTACCGATCTATTCATATTCTTCCAAGCATTATATCTTCCAACTTTATGGCCAGTGGAAAGCCTCCTACGAGTGTACTTAATAAAATTAACTGTCACAGTAAATCTCACAGGAATGTACATAAACTATACAAACTTATGTAAGAAATTACTTACTTACCGTATGTATGACATAAAAAGTATAATATTAGTAACGTACTGGAGGACTAAAATGTGAATGTTACCCGTTTGCTACGAGCTTTTTTTGTTTTCTCCTTATGTTATACGGTAGACAAACAGGCAAGCGGGCCACCTGATGGAAAGTGGTCACCGCCGCCTATGAACGTCAGCAACACCAGAGGAGTCACCAATGCGTTGCTCGCCTCTGAAGAGACATTTAATATACCTCTTAAACGATCCCATGTCATAATCCAAAGGAAAACTGTGGCTGAGAGCTCATTCCACATCCGAATTGTACGAGCAAGAAACGTTCTTTCAAACCTTCGCGTCGTGACCAACAGAGGGTCTACGTAGTGAGGATGAGTACCCAGCCCACGGCGGGTGGTGCATGCTCAGTTTGCCGCTGATGCTCAGAGAAAACATCGTGAGGAAACCTGCACCAGTGATAACTTGACCAGATTGAATAATCTGGTCAAGTTATCACTGGTGCGAACGGTTATAACACCGTGGCGAACACAGCGACTGTTGGTTCTTCGGCAGATATATGGTACGGTCATTACCTCTTCAGCTTACTAGTTATCTAATCTTGTATACATAGTACAAAACAAAGTCGCTTCCCGCCATCTGTCCCTATGTATAATATATGTGTGTATGGTACGCTTTGATCATTTAATCTATGCAAAGGTGTTTAATGCGGTTTAGAATTATAGATAGAGTGATTCAAGAAGAAGGTTTATTAGCAAGAAAAAAGGTAGATGGGTAAATAGGTGTATGGTAGGTGTAGGGTAGGTGTTTGGTAGGTGTAAGGTAGGTGTAGGGTAGGTGTGTGGTAGGTGGGGGATAGGTGTGGGCTAGGTGTGGGGTGGGTGTAGAGTGGGTTTAGGACGCCCCGCGAACGAAGTTGCGCCGGGTCCCCTTGTGTAGAATATTTAATATGCAAATTAAGAATAAAGTCATAGCTGGCTCTGCTGTAGAACACCTATCAACATCGTGCCGGCTAGGCTTCCTATGACCTTACAAGGTCGTCCGTTTATGCCGAGGGCCCTTGTCTTAAGTATATAGCTTGAAAATTTGAAAAATTAGCTGTGTCACAATAAACGTAACTATAAATTAATAATACAATTGTACCTATTGTACCCATTGCTACTTTAGTTGCGATTATCTGTAATAAAATTTCATTTTACTTTCAAGGCCAATGTTGCAGAATTGTAAATCTCTCGGGCAGAAGATAGTTTTATAAAAACAGAGTAAAAAGAAGTTGCTTTTATTTCGTTAAGTTAACTAGTAGGAAAAGACAGCCTTGCCGACTAAAACAATCCCTTCGAAGTAGGCTGTAGGTCAGGTTAGTAGTAGTTTTCGGGACGTCCGGTTTTTCAAATTTCAGCTATGAATTTGACCGTGTCCCTTAATTTTGTAGAACCAATACGGGACAATGAGTCCTTTGTCACTTAATAAAATAAATGAAATTGAAATTGAAATGCCCGGATTTCAATAGAAACCTCCTGTCTATTAACAGTCAGCGCAGTCAGCACAGCACAGCTCATTTTTATAAGCCTGTGCTGAGAAATTATAGAGTTCGTACAAAAAACATGCCAGCAGAAGAATCAGTACATACGTTAATTTAAACGTACATATTCAAATAAAAAAAATCATAAATGGGTTAACCCCGATGTCCCTCATTATTTTAATACAAAATTTCGAAGTAATTTGGTCTGCTCACCCTACTTCCAAGCACCTAGCAGGCAGGCTGTTATAATTTCAATTAGATTCTCAACGCAAATTCGAATTCAGAATGCTAATTCTTTATCCAAAATGGTAATATTTGCGAAAAAAAAAAAAGAAGAAAAACGTACAGTTTTTGCACATTACGCAACGCAGCAAGCTATGTTAATATTATTGTTTTCACCAGGCGCGATGTGGATCACCGGCGGACAGCTAAACCGCATAAATAGAAAATGCGTACTTTCCAACGATTTGAATTCGTTTGTGTTCCGTATAAATATGGATGTCAACGCGCGTGGAAACTTTCCTCTGCGACACGTGTGCCTTTGATAAGAATGGCCTCCGTTATAATATTTTACATAACATTTCTTCTTCGAGACCAATCTAAAAAGATTGGATGGCCATTGTGGACGACTGTATCTAATGATGAAGATGACCTGCTGTAGGTACCTATCTGTCATACCTATATGGATTAGGATAAAGTTTGAATATAAAAAAATTCTAATACCAATATGCTTATTTACTAGTAAAGTATCGACTAATATTATATTATCAATACATTCACATTAACAACTGAATAAAAAGTTCTTCTTTACGTTAATATCCCGGTTGTGATCTCGCTCCCGAGGGCCCGGGGTCCGCCTTGACCAATCATGTTGCTAATCATTCACATTAACAACTTACCCTCCATTAATGTGGAGGAAATTCAAGTCCAGCAATGGACTGTTAATGGTTAGAAGATAAATTTGGATTCAATCGCAGTCGCAAATCTTATTACCTCCTCAAAACATCTGTATAACCGCTTTTCGGTAACCTAAAAAAACCTTTTCTTGCTTACCCCCAATAACAATGGTACTACATAACAAATTATTTGGTCGGTACTACCAACGTTACATTGAATCAAAAAAACATGTATTTCTCATTTTTACATCCACATATACAATATTAATCCATCCTCACCAAGCAAACCCACAACCGAAAGCACCAAGAGAACCCTGAATTTATGCAAAAACCCCGCAATGATTACATAACGCCGTCCAAGAATTCGGAAGTGAGCGAGCGCATTGCAGTTGACTTCCATTTAATTCGCCACCCACTTGCCACCCGGAGCGTGGCCGCCATATTGGACGGCCGCTGTGAACACACCAATTGATAGAACAAGTGACAAAACACGTTTACGTAAAAAACAAGCTCTAGTTACCTCTATTGCTGCGCGGGCGCAGCTAATCTTTGATGTTAATCGGTGTTGATGCCGATTTTACGTGTGAATTTTTTTTCGTAATCGGGGACACAAAATTTAAAACGGTGTATTTCGTTTTTTATTTATTTTGTGCCGGGCAGGTTTTTCATTTCGATTTGTGGTTTAGAAGCTAGGCATATAAAAATCATCTTGGCGTTAATGTCCCGGTTCTGCTCTCGCACATGAGGGCTGGGGATCCGCCTTGACCACGGTCCAAGATTAGGCAGATCAGGTATTTGCAGTGGAGCCATGTGTTAGAGTGACTACCTCTATGACTCTGTTAACAGGGAAACCTAACCAGATTGAATCATGGTTACATATTCAGTCGCAATGTGCAGGTTTTATCACGATGTTTTTCCTCGCCGTACCACTAGGCCACCGACGCTTTACCCGAGGGTACTCCGAGCATTTCTTCTACCCTCTTCATTACATGTACCTGCTTTGAGAGTAAAACTCAAAGAAAAATTATTAATAAATTATGATTAGGTAATTCATTAATATTTTATCAAACGTAAAAATATATATGTACGAATATATGAGGTAATTTCCAAGTAGAAGATATCCAGATTATAGCGTTCCCAAGCAAGCTCGCTTCTGATTTTCTATGCAAAAAATAAGTACCTCTACAGAATTACAAGCCTTTATTCTACTTCACTTGTATGTCCTAGAATCTTGCAAGCGTAATTTGACCCACAAATTTGGTATAAGTGCCTATGTAACTTGGATGATAATGCATTAATATGGTACCATTGAACTGGTGTGATGATGGAGTCGGAAGGTGGTCGGAACTTATGACGCAACAAGATAACCCCATCATGTTTAGACCCTTTGGAATCTTGCTGGGATACCCCAAGCCTTGGATCCATGTCGTTATAATAATGTACTATTAGTACGAACATGTTAATATCTTGTAAGACCTGTACATGGATGCAAATAAATTGGATTGATTGATACCCCTAGATAATATTCAAGGTGTGATGATGACGACAAAAGGTGGCCATAGGAACTACTGAACGGAACAAGATAACCCCATCGTGTTTGGATATCATACCCCTAGAATATTCAATCAAAAGTTGCGCGATAAACGCTAAATAATGAAAAACATTTTTTTCATGAACAATAGAGTTAATAACACGTATGTGCAACATATTTCACGCTCATTTACTTTTTGGCCTATTGTCAATAAAGAGTTCCACAAGGAATTGCGTTGGGTCCATAGATTTCCCATAAAGTTACCTAAAATGGCTACTAAATTTTAGTATCAACTTATTATTTAAATTCAGAAATTATTTTAATACTTTCAGTGGTGAGTAATGCAATACGTAACAACATGTCGTAATACGTCTACAAACCATTGAATAGGAAACAACAAAAAAGTCTAAAGCCTAGTTATGTCCCAGACCGCATCAACTCGTGACTGTCTATCTATTGAATAATGTAAAATAAAATAAAAACCAAACCAATTTCGTAACACACGTCGCTGGCTTCTCTCAGGTATTTTGACCTGACATTAACTTTTTCTAGCATTGTATGTGAGATTGAAACGCGTTTTTCATCTAATTGCAGGTTCTTATCATAATATCTTGACTATTACGGCATAGAACAAAGAAGTATATTAATTATGCGCTGCGAATAACGACACATTTTCATAAGTGCTGTTGTTAAATGTTTTGTACAATGGTTAAGCTCGTCGCTTCATAACTCTTCTCAAGCGCGTAACAATTAGACATGACAATCAAGAAATTTGGACATATGAGGTACCTACATTGTTCTGTTATGGAAGTATTAGCCGATATCGACATGTTTATTCTTCATTTTTCATTTTCATTTACTTTCTTGCGGGTGAAAATCGCCGCTTGCACGGTGTCGGTTGCCCAAGCTGCGTATCGGGTTTCCTACACGTCTATATGTATGTTTGTACCTATATTTACTCATAACACTGTGTGTATTAGATCGATGTATAGACTACACGCATATCTCGTAACACCTGTAGTGACTAGATTGATAACCGCGTTGAAGGTTTCTGTAACGGGCTGGTTAGCGGAAACGGGTTTGGGGCTGAATGCTGATGATTGGATCGGGTTGAGTAGAAATTGGAAATTTATATGGAAATATCTCTGGTGATGATAATATAGGTGGGACTGAATAGGGTAAAAGAAACAAAACAGTATCAGTTAAACATTTTATTATCGAAAACAATAACAAATTATCACCTACAGATAATAAATAGACACTTAGCAGCTAAAGCGTATTTACATAAATCCACGGCAACCAAGACGAGATGGGCCTCGGAATTTGGTAATAAAATTGGCATTTCTCTCTTATTTACAAAACCAGTCCGGTCAGTCCGCGTTAAGCATTCAAGGCGCGCGATTACGACCGAAAAGAAAGCACTCCGACGGGTATCCGAAACACGTACTCACTGGTGGCAAGATTGGAATCAGTCGCCAGCGTCAGCGCCAGTCCGCCGGTAATTAGCCGAACGTATATAAATTATAACGAAGGCAACACTTTCGCCCGCGGTCGTTCGCCGCATCCTCGCGCACGCCTAATTACACCTATATTTACAACTCTATCTTAACTCGATCTCGCTCTTAGTGCGTGCGCGGCTTCAACTCCTCGCTGTACTTGATCGTGTTGTAGACGGTCTCGCTGTATGCGCCAGCGGAGTCCTTGGAGGGGTGACGCGAGGGACTCCGTAGACTGTACTTGGGAGGGTAGGAGCTTAGAGAGCTGTGGCTGGTAGAAGGGCCTCTAAAGGATGAGCTGCCTTCACCGAAACTGTACTTGGACGGCGACGCGTAGTGAGGAGTGTAAGAAGAAGCAGCGTGCGCAGCGGTGCCTCCGTGAGATCCGTGAGATGGCCCGAACGAAGGAGAAGACGCAAAATGAGCGGCCATAGACTCCAACGAAGCATATCCAGATTTAATACCGGGGTATGACGACACCAGTTTAGCACCGCCACCGTAACCGCCGAGGGAACCCCCGAAACTGGCGCCGTGGCCGCCGGAGCTGAGAGACAGCCCGTGACCACCGGACAATGCTTTGCCGTAGGAGGGGGAAGCATAAGATCCAGATAGAGACGACAGACCGTGGCTGGAATCTCCCTGGGATGAACCTAAGTATGCGGAAGGCTTGAACGAATGTTTGCCGCCGGAAAGAGAGTAGCCGCTCAGAGATTTGTAAGGTCCGCCGAGACTATGTCCGGATCCACCGAGACTATGTCCGGAGCCACCGAGAGAATGTCCGGATCCACCGAGAGAAAGTCCAGCACCACCAAGCGAGTGTCCAGCGCCACCGAAGGAGTATCCGGCACCTCCGAGAGAATGTCCGGGGCTAGCTAAACTAAGTCCAGCACCGCCTAGCGAGTGACCGGATCCCCCGAGAGAGAGTCCACCGTAAGAATGTCCTGAACTTCCAAGAGACACAACTGCTTGTCCGAGAGAGTGCCCAGAGCTCGGCGAGTAGCTCACAGGAGCCTGGCTGGCATGGGAGTCTGCTGCGGCCGGGTTGAACAGAACCGGACCAGTGGATCCGTAAGATCCTAGGCCTTTGGTGCCGACCGCGTAAGCCGGCACGCTCGAGACGGTTTGCTCAGCCAGCTGCAGTTTGGGCGAGTAGCCTGAGAGTTGGGGGAAAGCGAATTCCTGGCCTCCATGCGCGCCTTGTTCACCTTGGAGAGAAGACAGGGAGAGAGCTCCGGAGTTGAGACCCTGGGACAGCTGGTTCATCAATTCGGAAAGGTCGTTGGAGCCGAGATTTTGGGATGGTTGGAGGGTGATGGGTGCAAGTTGTATCGAGCCGTGGCCGCTAGATTGGAGGCCTTCTTGCGGCAGCTGGACTCCAGCCGACTCGAGTCCTCCGAAGCTGTAGCTGGGCTTGGCTCCTCCCACGCTGTAGCCGGCTCCGATGCTGATCGCGTTGGCGTCATGACCGAAGGACTGTGGCTGTGCAGCGTAGCTCTCCCCGCCGGATTGGTAGCCTTGGGATGGTTGGTAACTCTGGGCAGCTTCGTATCCCTGGGATTGAGACCCCTGGGATTGATACCCCTGGGGTTGATACCCCTGGGATTGATACCCCTGGGGTTGATACCCCTGTGATTGGTATCCCTGTGATTGGTATCCCTGTGATTGGTATCCCTGTGACGGTGACCCGTACCCCACGGCCGCCTCCCTCTTGTCCTTAGGCTCTTCTTTAGTCACTTTGAGGGCCCATGACGTTGTCAACCCTATGAGGGCTATGAATGATACCTGGAATTGAGAATGAGGAATGTTATTAACTTTTTATCGCTATGATAAAGGAAGGAAGTATTATTAGTATTCCTAATTATTATTCAGAGTTGTTTTTGTATAATGATGACAACATTTAATTGATAGGTCGTGCAATGTGGCGGCGCCCGCATGCGCGACGCTCATCGCGTTGTGATTACGTCCCGTATTAAAAAATAATCTCACTTTTACAATGCTTTTACCACTTTTACTTTCAGTTTAATTTTCTAGCTTCTAAATTGAAACAAGTTAATAAATACACTATGATGCAGTCTGTTAGACTGTTTATGACAAATGGCAGTTAGAGTTCTTCAATTCAGAGCTTTTACTTCGCACAGCCTTCTCATTGGTAGTTAAATGTATAACGTAATTCAGAAGCAATTTTCAGATACTTCTAATGTTAAACTAACTAGCAAACTCGTTTATTCGACGTCATTCACGGTTTTATCAATAGACTTCACATTAACGCACTGAGTTTTACTACACTGCTTTACAACAATCACACAAACGTCCATTAAAGTGGAAGAAAGCACCAACTGCTACTTGCAACGTTATTCAATTGACGACCGTAAACCCTTATGTGAAGTTTGCCGATAAAACCTTAACGACATGTCACTTTAACACTAGAACTGCAAATCCCGGCACAGCCTACGCAACACGCAACACGCGACACTTGTCACTGACACTCACCGTGATTCTCATTATTGGTGGCTTGTTATTGGAAGTTTCTGCACGAAACTAAGTTAATCCACTAGCGAAATATATTGTACTTGTTAATAGTTAGACGCCAAATGCGTCTGTGTGTCACAGCGGTCGAATTCGCAATGGTGATGTCTCCTCCTTCCGTTGTATTTATAAGAGAGTGCTTGGAGCTGCGCGGGCGCTGTTCGGAGGGTAAAAGTGTGGACCCTTTCACTGGAGTAGTGCCCGCTATGAAGCAATTCGGAAGCGGTTGCGTCATAGCAGAGCATCTGGTGCAGTGCGGTGGATTAGCTGGCAATTAGGTCGCGGAGCTAGGATATGGCAGGCGAGGAAAAACCTGTCAATTAAAAATATAGTCGAGGCAGCCAACAGTAAAAACCAAATTGATTCTCCAAACAAATCGACTAGCAATTTTATTATAAATTTCGATTTCGAAAGTAAAGTTTTTTCTGAAAGCATAACTTTATTGAATCAATAACTTAGCTTTTCTCTCTTTTTCGTCAATGGAATGTGATGCAAAACTCTTCTATTTTTCTAGGATCAAGTCTCCAGCATCACTAGGAAAGGATATCGTTTCATATTAGTCATCTCGGCCACCCACTGATGAATATAGGTCATATTATTATGAGATTCTAAGCATCGAATCTTTCACTGAAAGATCCGAGTGGCCGCTATGAAGCAATTCGGAAGTGGTTGCATCATCCATGACCGCATCTAGCGCGAACGTGCATTCGCTGGCCAATCAGGTCGCGAGGGCTGGAGACACCAAAACATTTTTTATAGAAAATAGGCAGCGGCGGACTAAGCCTATCAGAGGCCCGTGGCGGCAAAGCGGAATAGAAGTTGGAGTAATTTTACAAGCTTTCATTTAGTTCACTTTTGTATGTGTTTATATTTATTTAGTTAAAATTACTTCTTTGGCGAAGGGGGCCCTAGACCCTAATTTCAAATTATGTTTGAATAGTGATACGGCGATAGCTACGCCCCTGTCCTAACTCTAAGCCACCTTTTAGGTAGGTACTTATCATATTTTTAAAGCCTTGTATAGGATTTGATCAAGGCAACATGGAAGCGTTTGGAGGCCCCCCAGGACCAAGGCCGCCCCTCCTTGCATCCGACTTGACGATGTCAATCCATCATTTCTTGGACATCCCACAGGACCTCTGTCCTAATACCGGTAAGTTGCAACTACAGATCGCTGGTGCTTGCGCAGCAGGTCACCAATTCATTGTCATCATGTTTTCAATCATATCCCTAGGGATTCTAAAACTTTTAGTCGCGGGAATGATTATTATGTTACTTATATAATTACACAATAAATAAATTATTAATAAATTATTTACAATTATAATTAATGTTCAATCCTTTTTTCAAACATGTTAAATAGATGTTTTGTTTGTATACATTTTGTTTATATATCTTTAATTTTTCAAGCGTAGTTAGTTTTTGAAAGTGATGTTTACCTTTAAGTGGTTGTTACAATTAGACTTATTACTATATTGCAAGATAAGTATGTATACAATATTGTAAACAGTCGTTGGTGAACTTTAATAAATAAATAAATATTTATTGTAAGGATGTTTGTTATTCCTTCACGCAAAAGCTACTAAACGGATTGTGATTAAATTTGGCAGTAATATAGCTTATAGCCCAGTACAGCAGATGAGCTATAATTAATCCTAAAATTCAATGTGGTTCCTGCGGGAACGGGTCTAGAACGTTTTTACTGAATTGTGTCGAAGTCACGAGCAAAAGATGGTCAAGGTTATAATGGAATCCATTCCTAATCTTGCAGTGTAAAATAAAGAACCCAGCGCAAGCGGTGCCAGTAGCACGCGGGTAATTTGGTGTCCACCAGACTATAATGCAGCACCAACCTCTCGAAGTTATGCGTGTCGTAGAACGCGTCTAATGAACACCCGTATTCAGAAACGATACTTTGCGAACTCACAGTGCGCAAGAATACTTAGGGCTCCAATTAACAATGCTTGAGAAGCAATCGGCACTATGCGTCCATCAAAATGAACGTAATTGACCAATCATTTGCGGCTATGATAATGTGATACTCATACATCCACTCAATTCCACTCAACATATGTAGGTACACACACGCAAATACACAACAAGTCTTTACAATATTCCACATTCAAACCGTTCATGGCATAAAATCATACTTTTAAAGTGCTCATTAGAGGGATTACTGTCTCCTATAGTACAGATGACCTAGTTAAGGAGGCAGGAAATCAATATGGTCCTAATATATTTTTAGTGCCTGAATTGTTTCGTACATATATGTATAGATTTTTAGTCATTAAGTGTTCTGTTGTGTTTGTAGTATTATTTGGCTAATATATACTATTTATTAAAAAAAATTATAGATAACACATTAACTTTATTTAGACGATGCTCTATAGGTGAGGTAAAACATCAGTTTTCGAACACACTTGTGTTATTGTAATAACACAAGCTTTGCTTACTTTGGGGCTAGATGGCGCTGTGTGAATTTGTCTAAGCATATTTATATTATTATTAATCTGGTCAGATTCGCCTGGTAGCAGGGTCACGGAAATTCTGGATCATGGTTTAGGTGGACCCGGGGCCCTCGCGCGTGCGCACAACCGGGATATTGACGGCAAGGTTACTATTATTTTTAGTTTAGGCAAGTTCGTTCTCGGACGCGAGAGCCCGGTGTCCACCTTGACCATGATCCTGTATTTAGCAGTTCAGGTAATTACAGTGGAGCGACTGCATCTGACCACCGTGACCCTGCTATCAGGGGAACCTAACCTCGTTCATGGTTACACATACAGCCGCCTGAATGTGCAGGTTTCATCACGATGTTTTGCCTCACCGTAATAGCATCGGTCAGAGCAGTATACAACTCAGAAAAAGGTCTGGCTGAGAAATATGGCGGCACTGGATATGGAACTCGGTAGACATATTATTATGCAAAAATATTAAGACTCGTTGCCCTATAATATCCCATAACCAACACAAACATCTAACACAATATCCTTTATGCATCTAGTCTAAGATATTAACACTATTTCCAACACTATCAATATTGTCTATCTTTCTGTTTATGGTCTTTAATTAAATTAAGTATAGGTATATTTTAAGCACGACCGATGGGCTACATTGATAGCCCCAATTGTAATTAGCTTCTCGCTTTAAATCTAGAAATGGTAATTTATAATGAAGTCCTCAATAGCAATGGATTTTGTCGACCTGAGTGGTTCAATGGTCAACATGCCGGTCTGCCACGCAAGAGGTCCCGGGTTCGATTCCCGGCCGGGCAGAAATTGAAATGATGAATTTTAATTTCTGTTACGGGTTTGGGTGTTCTATGTAGTAAGTAATTAAAAAAAATTAAAAAAAAATGAAGTAGTATATCTGTTATCGAGCTCTCATAGTACAAGCTTTGCTTAGTTTGGGGCTAGATGGCGCTGTGTGAATTTGTCCACGAATATTTATTTATTTATTTACTCGCTTTTTATAAAAACACATTGTGTAGAGAGTGAATAAGCTGCTTAGGCCGTAAAACCAATATTTATCTACGAAATATACTATTTAAGTACGAAATTAGATATGGTAGGCAACACACCGGGGTATAGTCAAGGAAACTAAATGTTTAGCAGTTTAGGTATCTTCTTAATTAGTTCGCATTATTACAAGAAACATCGCTTAATGACATTAATAACAATTCCCACGTCCGAAAATAGTAACACGGCCCATTTCAGACTTATGTCAATTTGATAACCATTAAGTTTCCTTGACTGTACATTTTCTGCACATCTGTTCAATCTAAATTTAAGAAGCGGCCCTGATCTAGTAGTAGCTTGCTAGATCGATAAAAAAAGTTAAGCATCGCACGCCAATGACGGTAACTGGATGGGTGACCGTTTTGTACTTTGACTGAGACTAATCGAATTTTAGCACTGCAACGAGCTAGTAAGTTGTAGGCCAACTAGCCACGTAAAACGAGCGCAGTGTAGGGCTCGCATCACGGACGCTAGAAATGGAATTTGTTAGCGCCGCCGCCGCGCGCCGGCCGCATGCGATAAACGCAAGTCGCGAAAAGATGCGCACGTCGCGCCGGTCACGGTAGATTCAATTTGAACGAGTAACTAAATAACTTATTATTATTGGTAAGTTTATTGTTTAGCATATCATCTTTATATAATTTAGATACATATAATAATTTCATTGAGTACTGCGTTCATATTTGGTTTTACGGCGCCAACCTCGCCAATTTAGAGCAATCGCCACCCCCACCACCATCACAGGGGCCCGAGCCAACTCAACCTGCTCGTGACCCTCCTGCTAACAGATGGACGAGGCTCTTCCCACGGATTGTGCTGTCAAATCCGTGGGCTGTCAAAGTCGCCGCATGTAAAAAACCAAAAAATCACCTCACAGCCCATAACAGTCCACTGCAAGACTTAGGGCTGCTCCCTCCAAATGGGAGGTTATTGGCATTATCTTCACGATTGGCAGGCGGGTTGGAGATCGCAGTATTTTTATTTGTAAATATATCGAACAACAAGAGACGTCTGTCCCAAAATTACTTGTACAACCGCTTCAGCTAGACGTCAACAAGGTCCCATGGCTGTATCTATATACAACAAGATTAAAAGAGCTCTAAATATCCACCAGTAGCCGTGTGGTGTCCGGCAGAGTAGAATAGCACCAACCCCTTACACTCATGGGTGTCGTACAAGGCGACTAATGTTTTCGAGGCAAAAGATAAAGAGTCTCCGTAGTCTGGAAAATGGGCAGCAGCATTTTCCATTGTTATATTTAAACACTGCGATCTCCAACCCGCCTACCAAGCGTGGAGATTATGGCAATAACCTCCCCTTTCGTGGGAGAGGCCCTAAGTCCTGCAGTGGACTGTTACGGACTGTGATGATGAAATATCCACCCACTTACAGTTCACGAGGTAAAAATTACAATTAAGAAATGGTTACCCTTCAATGACTACAACCAGACTGAAGCACTGCTCCTTTAGTTTTATCGTTCACATACACAGACACACACACACCCACACACCCACACACCCACACACCCACACCCACACCCACACCCACACCCGCACACACACACCCGCACACAAGTGTAGCATATTGAAATGTATGAAAATATTAATTGCAAAAAGCTTTATTAACGTAGTTCATAAAATCATAAGTTTTCTTTATTTCATATCGTACTTGCAATTTATGGGAAGATGCAACTGTCTCCCGTAACACAGGTCTGTACCTAGCTCGGGATTCAGTGTATACTAATGTGTGCAACGATTATGGAAATAAATAACTATTTTTTTTATTTTTTTAAGTATAACAGTGAAAAACGCTGCTGCACATGTTCCAGTCCACGGAGACCTAAAGTTTGTAATTGTATTGTATGTAATTGGATTTGCCATTTCCAAGATATTTGCTTGTATGAAAATAACAGTTTCCTCTATTTTCGCCTTACAAAACGCCAATTCCATAGATAGGGACCCAATATTTTTTGTATCTGTACTTGTGTCCTCTGGTGTGCAATAAAGAGTTTTGTATTGTATTGTATTGTATTGTATTTTGCCCTCGCCTCACACAACAATTTTTAATTAAGGGTTCTGGTAGGAAATCGCTTAATATATATAATAAATCTGAAACTGCTGTTCTAGTAGAAGAGCGGACCCTGGCTGGCTGGTTTACCGTTAGGTTGAGGTTAAGTTTTTTTGTGGTCCAAACTTTGACTTTTCGTAGCAATAGTACTTCCTCTTGTACTAGACGAAAAAAGACTGGTCTGCCTCACATCCTTTTGGCAGATTCGCTTCTCACATTATAGTCACCAAAAAGATGAATGGACTTTTCTTTAACTCGGTAACCTACGACGCCCTCACAGTCGAATGCTTGAGTGGCGAATATGCATCCGTTAAAATGAACACAGTAGTGAGCAAAATTGACCAATCATCGTGCCGTATAAAGCAACGAACACTGTCAGAAATGTCTTACTTATGTATAGTAATGCACGTCCCTATTATAAGTATTACGTAGGACAACATACCTACAGTTCTGTATTTTTGGTAGATATATATACATATAAGTAGTAGTCGTTAATGTTACGAGCAAGTTACCGCTTACCTGCTGTTATGTGAAGCGGTAGGCCGTCTGGTTTATACAAAATGTCATCTCAGTGCTAAGCCCCCCAACTATTGCACACATAGCATCCGACTCAACTTATAACGCTAAATATAAAGATGACATCTCAGTGCTTAACCTCCGTCTTTTGCCCACCAAGCGACCGGCTCAATATACCGCTAGAAATAAACCTCATGCTCTAACAGCCATTCTCACAATTGGATCACACAAACATCGATGATATAATTTGCTGGTTAATTGCAACAAAAAATGGCCATTTCTTGCTGCACGTAAACAGTTCAGAAGGAAGCGGTTTACTGATATAATTCAACTCATAAATACTTGACTGAATATGGACAGAAAAACTAAGTATTCACGGCTAGATACTTCGTATTCTCAACCTTATTGCTTGAGAAATAGAGACGGCTTGAGTGTAAACAGCAACTTTGATTGACTTTTATTTTTAATTGGTATATTGGTTTTAATTGGTATTGGTATTTTTTCTTTATTTTATTTAGGTGCCTTATAATTTTTAGAGAAAACTATGTAATATTAAAGTTGCACCAACTGATTGGAAGTGTGTATTTGGAAAAGGCCGTGCATAACGTTTTTATAACATCATGTCGTCGAATAAAGATATTTTCTTTCTTTCTAATTAGTAGATTTAGGGCGGCTTGCACCAAATTTTTAAACGCATTGAAGCTGATACTTAAATCAAAAACTTCATACAACAAACGTTAAACGTCATTCTTAAACGTGTTGAAGAATTTGTTGCAAGCGGGGTTTAAGTACTAAGTATAAGTACTAAGTAGATTCATAAAAATCAGATAAAGAGATAATAAACACTTTAAGAAAGCGTGTACGTAAACGAATAAAATTACATTCAATGTATAATAATATTCTATTCTGAAGACAGTCGTAAAATGATTTTACAATTTAATTTACAGTTACAATATAGATTACAGATTTGATATCAATAAATCAAACGACACCATTCATCAACTTTACATCAGCATTTACTTTACATAACAGTGCATCGTAAAAGTTGGAGCTAATAATACAAGTCTATTCAGCTATTCGTGGTTAGTTTATGAAAGTTCCTTCCTTCCTACGGTGAGGGAAAACATCGTAATGAAACCTGCACATTCAGGCGACTGAATGTGGAGGTAACCACGCTCAAATCTGGTCAGGTTCCTCTGTTAACAAGTTCACGGAGTTCAAATGGCAGTCGCTCCACAGTTATGATCTGATATGCGAGATCCTGGATCATGGTCAAGGCGGACCCGGGGTCGCGCACGCGAGCCCAACCGGGATATTGGCGGCAAGATGATGATTATTTTTAATTTTAAGACGTTTGTTAGGTTTATCTTATTCCAGATTGATTTAGCATAGATATTAATCCTTTCTAATGACATATTTCTGGCCGTGTGGTGTCCGGCAGAGTAGAATAGCACCAACCCCTTACTCTCATGGGTGTCGTAGAAGGCGACTAATGTTTTCGAGGCAAAAGATCAAGCGTCTCCGTAGTCTGGAAAATGGGCAGCAGCATTTTTCATTGTTATAGTTCAACACTGCGATCTCCAATCCGCCTGCCGAGCGTGGAGATTATGGCAATAACCTCCCTATCGTGGGAGAGGCCCTAAGTCCTGCAGTGGACTGTTACGGGCTGTGATGATGATGATGATGATGAATGACATATTGCTCAACGTTATTGGTCATACAGGCTGGGTTGTCCGAACCTCGTTTGTAAATGTTACAGCAATTGCTATAATAATTTAAATATTTGTATTCGTTAAAATGTAATATAAGTAAAACAGTTTATCAAATTTTTAAGCCCCAGTATCTCGACGTCATACGACGTCGAGATACACAACTGTGTATCTGTGACCTTGTGTATCTGTCAGTGGCAGCGTAGCTCCCGAACGGATGGACCGATTTGGATGCGGTTTTAAAAGCCAGTTTAATCGAGACGGTTCTCAGCTTTGTTTCGTAAAAATCGGTTTAGTAGGTAATACAATATTCGAGTTTAAATAAACTATTAAGAAAAAGTCGGATAACCCATGTAGGTTATTCGACTTTTTCTTAAAATATGCCTGCCGTGAACATTTTATTAAAAGTGCGTTGACCCCAACCAGCCATTACTAATCTTTAGATACAAAGTTTGGCAATAATTGACTAAAACGGTTCTTTTACAAATAAGTTCTACATAAAAATTTATAAATATCACCTTTTGAAGTATTACAATAATTGCTCTGACCAGATTCGAATTAGTTCCGAACGAGGTCGACGAACGGTATTGCCAATATATTTGGCACCTACAATTAAATTATTCCCCAGCGACCGATTTTGGCCATGGCGACCTCTTTAACCCCTATTCAGATCTGCGCTGGTGCGCACCAAGATGGCTTGCATAGCCAATCTTCGCGGCAAACTCCCGTGCACAATGTGGGCACGTCAGTTTGCCGTTTATAAAATTGTATAAGTGATGGCTGCGGGTATACGAGCTTTTATATGACCGAGTTTAGGGTCGAGGTCAGTTTGACGCTGCTCCTCAAATTCGTGTACTTTCCATCAGTACATGCCCGTGCCTTTCTGACCTTTTTGCTGATAAATTCTCCCACACAGAGGGCTCCATGTTACACCTTTTCATGTGATGCTTCTGAACATCTTTATATCGGAGGAGACCGCCGCGTTTCCGTTTGCCCTCCTCTAGTTCAGAATGAAACCACCTACTATATACCACGCAAATGAATTAAAAAAATATTCTTATGTAATTATTATAATCATTTACATTCTAGTGTATGTCCGTGGTGCGTTTCCCCTGATTATTTTGCCCCCTTATTTTGTTACACTTTGTTTCGCCTTTTTGAGGGTGGAGGTCGGGGCACTATATTTCCCACTCCAACCTGTTACTTCTTAATTCAATTTGTTGCGGGTACCAAGACAATATTAGCTTGTCCTCAGCGCGCCTGTGTGTCAAAACTCAAGACCTGTGTGTGGTCGCCGCTGTAGATCCTGGCTACACAGAAAGAGAGGTGGGGCAAAACCCATTAAAAAAGCAAATAAATGTTCTAGCCGTATCGTTATAGGTAGATATAATCGGATACCTAGAATCCTATAATAGATACATCTCATTGAAAATACTTTCAGCGTCCATCCACTAAATCGACTATAAAGTTAATGTGCATAGAATTCGCAAAACACATTCGCTTTCATTCAATCGTTTACTTTGTAGTCCTAACGGAGGCTAGTACGCTTCTCAATAACAAGGTATTGTGAAGTGCAGTGCAACGAGTGCACTGTGACCGGAATATATTTTGGCAAGAGCCAGGTCTTATGCTCATAGATAAGTTACATCGTTTATTTCACCTGAACTTACAACTAACTAGGAAAGAGAAAACTTTAATGGATAGTGCAAAGGCAAAAATGATCGTTTCACGGAAGACTAGACTCCCTTATTGTCATTTACGAAAACACACTTTTTTATATTCCAATAAATAAATAATAAATCCGTATAGTTATGAGAGGGCTAGTCTAGCTAGTTTTACCCGCGCGCAGTTTGTATCTCTGCAAACATTAAACATTCCCGCTGGACCCAATTTTTTTGGTAAAAACCTAGCATAATATGACAACCATTTTTTAATCTGGTCAGGTTCCCTTGTTAGCAGGTTCACGGAGGTCAGATGGTAGTCGCTCCACTGATCTGCTAAATCATGATCATGGTCAAGGCGGACCCCGGGCCCTCGTGCGCCAGAGCATAACCGGGACATTAACACCAAGATAACTTTACACTCTCTACGTAGAGAGGAAAAAAACACATAAAAAGAGTAATATTGCTTAAAGAAAACCTATTATAAGTGGACTACCAAAAACTATTATCTAATGCCTATACATAAGAGCTGTATAATTCTAATTTCGCACTTTGTTTATTTTGTTAAAAAGTTTAAAAAATTCCATTCCAACCAGAAGCGAAGAACAAATGTGAAAGTATGCTTCGGTGTGTGTTATTTTCGTTTTATTATGTGTTTTTATTGTGTTCTTTCGATTGAAGAGTCTATGTAGGAACCACATTGTCTTAGATTGAGGAATATTAGTGATGTGATAGGGTTGAGACATGTTTGTGGTCGGTTCCATTTGGAAGATTTGGTCTTTTGAAATCTGGCCTAGTTATTATATAACAAACAACGTCTTATTATGCATGCTACTCATGTCATATTTAGATGCCTTATCATCGTCACAGCCCATAACAGTCCACTGCAGGACTTAGGGTCTCTCCCACGAAAGGGGAGGTTATTGCCATAATCTCCACGCTTGGCAGGCGGATTGGAGATTGCTGTGTTGTAAATACACTACTGCCCATTTTCCAGCCTACGGAGACTAGATCTTTTGCCTCTAAAACATTAGTCGCCTTGTACGATATTCACGAGTGTAAGGGGTTGGTGCTATTCTACTCTACCGGACACCACACGGCCAACGGACATCGGCCATTTTGATACCTATCTGTAGATAATACTTATCGATAACGTGCTCTACTTTTATTCTTAATCTTAATCCATGCAGTGACAAACGAGTGGACAGCCCACCTGATGGTAAGCGGTAACTGTCGCCCTTGCATACAGCATACACGATTCATGGATTTAGGTTGCCAGCAACAAAAATGCAAAACCGTAGGTGCGAGGCTAAGATTGCCATGGGAGGCACACGAACCTTACTGCACAATAATCCATGCATTGTTACTTGGCGAGAGAAAGAGATACGGCGGTGGTACTCATCCAGGCAGACTGCTTAGGCTTGACAGACCTGATAAACTTGGTATTTTCTTGGTTTTTTTGCTATTTTGCCTGGCCTGCCGCTGTTATTATTATATCCAATGATCTTAGAGTCAATCCATGTTATCAATATAACAAATCACATATAACATGGCTCAAACTTAACCAAGATTGACCGAAGCCATAGCCATACCAGTTCCCCATCACTATCACTTAGTACGGCGCATTGCTCCCTCACAAAATGTCCAGATGTCTATCAACCGCGTATAATAAGTATCATTGCATAAGGCATTGTTTTGTCGGTCTGTCTGACATTGATCGCATTTGCCCACGTGTGGTGTACACGCTACGTACGCGTAATGATCGTTCTGATGTGTTACGTTGTACTGTTTGGATGTAACACTACGGTGCGAGTTTTACGAAAGAAGTAGTCCAGTTTGTACCACTAAGGTGGCAAACAACTTATCACCTGCCTATAAGCCTATGCGCCTAAAGCAGGCTACACACCTTCAGTTTTAACTGCACAGTCTTGACTGTACAGTCGAATTGTTCAGTTAAAACGTAGGCAAAACTGAGACCTGTGCAGTTGAACTGAAAGGAAAATCTAACCTAATCGAAATTGCATTAAATAAAACTGTACAGACAAAACTGTGCAGTAAATTGTAAGCAAAACTGAGCAGGTGTTGTGCTAATACCGTTAGTTTATCTTACTTTGTTATAATTTACGATTTTTACGGCTTAAATTTAGATTTAGGTTTAGATTTATTTCTCTTAAAGATCCTACATAATAACAATATTTTTATTACACTAGGTTAATGAAAGAGATCGTCAAGTATTTACAAATAATTAATAAAATCAAAATAATATAATAATCAATGTTAAAATAGGAAATTAATACATATAAATACACTAAGGTAAAATGATTCAAATCAAACATGTCAAAATAACAAAATAATAGAACCAGTACGACGAGATGCCCAAGACCGGGCGAAATGGAGGAAAATGAATCGGGAAGCGGACCCTGGCAGAAGCCGGGACTAACCGCTCGAATGATGATGATGATTCTTTTACGATTTTTAGAAGCGAGTTAAATGACAGTAGGTTACTGCCGTAAGACTCTGCGTTCGTTGCTTACTGTTGCGGACTGTTATGATGAACTGCC
Organism: Blastobasis adustella; assembly: GCA_907269095.1. Classification (NCBI taxonomy): domain Eukaryota; kingdom Metazoa; phylum Arthropoda; class Insecta; order Lepidoptera; family Blastobasidae; genus Blastobasis; species Blastobasis adustella. The sequence goes on along the minus strand of OU026121.1, from coordinate 19,229,383 downwards.
TTTTACGTATAAATTACGTTCTCGGCACAAATATGTGATTGCAATGAATAAATAAATATGAAAACATGAAATAGATTCTTAACCACCGAATTTAATAACCACATAATTGAATGAAAGCTCTTAAAATGTAAGTTACCAAGTAATTGGTTACGCTAGTTTTTTTTTGTTAAGTTGACGCATAATTATGTAGTACTCTTCCAAAGTTTTATTTAATAACTGGTCATTATTATACAATTATTGTTGGTTCAATCTCGAAACTCAATTATATCAGAACCCAGTTTTCAGACAAGAAACATATTAATTACTTGTTGCATAATGGTAGGTCGTTTAGAAAAATTGTAATGATGGCTGTATTAGATAATCAACATCAACAACAGTCCACTACAGTCCACTGTTGGGCTTCAGCCTCCTCCACATTAGCAGATGGTTCTGCCAGGCGGATTTTAGATGGTAAAGACGTTAAATTCAAACGCTGCTGCCCATTTTCCGGTCGACGGAGGTCCTATCTGGTGAGCTGCCGGTTGCCGAGCGGTAAGGGTATCCGACTCGTAAGCGAGAGGGACCGGGTTCGAATCCCACTGCGGTCATATGGTATATACCAATGACTCTTTTCTTAGTTATGTACATTATTTGAACACTAATTAATGCTCTTGCGTTGAGGGAAAAAATCGTGATGAAACCTGCACATTCAGGCGACCGAATGTGTAACCATGATCCAATCTGGTCAGGTTCCCCAGGTAGCAGGGTCATGGAGTTCAGATGGCAGTCGCTCCACTGTAATTATCTGCCAAATCCTGGATCATGGTCAAGGCGGACCCCGGGCCCCGGCAACCACGACCGCGCCATTAACGCCAAGAATATTTAAAGTAAAGTAAAGTAAAGTAAAGTAAAGTAAAGTAAAGTAAATATTTATTGTTAAAAAACTGGTTAACAAATACATTTGTGCCAATCGCCACTTATGCATCGTCAGTTAGAACCCTGTGCATTCGCGTGCACTATGAGACCTTTTATATTAATTTTTTATTACCAAGGGAGGCCAACGGACGGCCCCGGTGCACCTGATGGAAAGGGCCCACCGACGACCATGTTACAACCCTAGATTCGATTCCCGGCCGGGCAGAAATTGAAATGATGAATTTTAATTTCTGTTACGGGTATGGGTGTTCTATGTATTTAAAAAAGTATTTAAGTAATATATCAGTAATCTAGTACCCATAGCACAAGCTTTGCTTAGTTTGGGGCTAGATGGCGCTGTGTGAATTTGTCCACGATTATTTATTTATTTATTTACTTAGAGGAGCGGATGCGGTACCGACATTTGAGATAGGTAGATGTACTTTTTGAAGAATACCCTGTTAGTGCATAGAAAAGACTTCGGGAGGGAGCTCATTCCGCATCTTGCACGTGGTAAAAAGGTTATTTTTCTGTTTTGTTTTAATGATTTATTTATAACAAAAAAATTTAAGTAATTTATTTGTAACATAGGTGTGTATACATAACTTAGTTGTTATAAAGTTGAATGTCTCTCTATGTCTAGCCCTATTAAATTATTGCTATACATAAAACATAAATATACATAGGAACACACATTGGCATAAGATAAACATATACCATATTAACACATAATATAAAGGCATTGCAAAACACAGAGAAAAATAGTGATATTTTACACACTTTTTAAAGATATGGATAGATTGACTTCATGCGGAAGAGAATTCCAGTATTGCTGCATGAACAGTTAAGGAATAGGAGAGGAAGTCGGAATGGTGAGCAGAAATTCCTAGCGACGATCTTACGCTAGAACGACAAGGCTTGTCTTGTATATGTTTATTTACAAATATTTATCACAGCATTCACACGTCCTCATAACTAACAGAAGTCACTCAAATAAGTCCTACAATCGCGAGGTTACATAAAGCTACTCGATAAAATGTAGATGGTCACCGTTCACAAGCATATATGATTCCGCGAATGGGCATTCTAAGTAGACAGTGTAGTAATCGATTCACACGTGTTTCTGAGAAAGCGGATGCTGCCTCTGTAGTTTTACTATTTCACATCAGGTTATCAGGAAGTCGTTACTCATCTCAGCGCAACTGACCTGGTTATGGAGGTCCGCCAATTAGGCGGCTCTGTGATAATTGTTACGATGTTTGTAGGTATGGAATTTATCTAGAATGGGGTGAAAAGGATTTTGAGAGTGCTAAGTTGTAGTAGAAAGGCATGCTGTCTTGGTTTAGTCATGTAGAAAGGATGAATGAGAGGGAATTTACAAGAATGATATGTCAGAACCGGACATGAGTGTGAACTCTAATTACTCGGAAACGCAACGTCGATCGAAGCGCCACCGAGCGGAAGGCTGAAAATACTATGATGACGTCATATTCGGAATACTTTGCATTGGACCACCGACGTCTCAAGAACTGGAGTTAGCTACTCATCTGTTGAAGAGTGAAAAAGTCTATCCATAGAAGGCTGTGTGGTAGTAGCTGTGCTCCAGAAAGGAGAGTGTGAGTACAGAGACTGAATAACTCAGGCCCCTCCCGCCTACCTCACGGACGATATATGTATCATTTGTGTGGTTGATGTTTAGGTATGTTATAATTTATTTTTAAAAAAAACTCATGTCCTTCACCTTTACTGTTGGTAGACTCAGTCTAGCCTGAGTAGTCCGCCAGTGAGTACCACCGGTTAATCTATTTCTACCGAGAAGTAAAAATGCTTGCACTATTGTGCTCCGGGCAGTAAGCTCAACAACAGTCCATAACCTTTCTAGAAATTAGTCATTTAACTCTTACGAGGGGAGCGTCGGTGGCCGAGTGGTTACGGTATCCGACTCATACGCGAGAAGTACCGGGTTCGAATCCCACTGTTGGCATGTACCAACGACTCTTTTCTTAGTTATGTGCATTAGTTAGTGCATGTGTGTCGCTAACTAACACTAACCGATGCTCTTACGGTGTGGGAAAGCATCGTGATGAAACCTGCACATTCAGGCGACTGAATGTGTAACATGATCCAATCTGGTCAGGTTCACCTGGTAACAGGGTCACGGAGGTCAGATGGAAGATCTGCCAAATAAGGATCATGATCAAGGCGGACCCCGGGCCCTCGAACGCGAGAACATTAACGCCAATAACAATCTCAGTCGCAAGAAGTCCACTGCTGAACGTAGGCCTCCCCCACGCATTCCACATCTCTCTGCGCTTCTAGCCTAGCTTCTGGTGACGTAATAAATACTTAGAACCCGCCTAATACACAGAAATCAAAATACTTATTTATTTCGATTTCTGTGGTCTAATAGAAAGCATTATTTTACGGATAGCAAGCGTTTCAAGCCTGAAAAAGCAAGACGGCATAACTCTCTACCCAATTAGACTTTATAATAACTTCATTATCCAACTCTGAAAAATTAATTAGTCGGGCATGGTTATGTCATTAGTTAATCCGTCGTTAGCAATCCAAATAACAATTTAGAATAAGGACTTATATCACGATCAGTGGTGAAATAGATGAATGACTGTTAATTGTCGATCTTTATCGTTCATAATTTGATTATAAAATTAATTGGTTGTAATTTTTTAAATTTCAATTATAAAAATAAAATATTCTGATAATGCTGTCATGACATGAGAATGTTGCGGTGAATTTGCGGCGTTACGCGACTCGACCGAGCGCGTAACGAGAACATGCGTGGCAGCCTACGCGTGAGAGATGTCGCGGATGAAATTAAAGAGGCGCGCTTGCGCAGGTGACTAATCACGTGCTGCGTAAGTGCACGTGCCCCAGGCATACGTGGGAAATGTGTGATGTTATCGAGAAGAAGGTTCCGCAGGAACAAGAAGCGATGGATTAACATCGCTTTTACGCTTATTACACCTGGCTAAATTCAGTCGACTAAAAACAAAAAGCTTCAGAGCAAATCAAAGGGAATGTATTGCTCATAGAATAAGATCAATTTTTGTATCACTTATATTCGTTACGTGGCGCTCCGCTTTTCAAAAGGCGTGATACAAAAATGGACCTTATTTTATAAGCAATACAGCCACTTTGTTGCTCTAAAGCTTTTTGCTTCTTAATGCAATGAATTTAGTCAGCTGAATTTAGTCAGGTGTGATATGAGCATTAGTTGGAAGCGAGATCTATACGACGCGACTAGAGGAGAAAGAGCAGGCAAGCGGACCCTGGCAGAAGCAGGGATTGACTGCTTGGATAATGATTCACATTACTCAAATCATAGCTTTATTCTGCATGCAAATCTAGAATCTAGATGGCCGTGTGGTGTCCGGCAGAGTAGAATGGCACCAACCCCTTACATTTATGGGTGTCGTACAAGGTGACTAATGTTTTCGAGGCAAAAGATCAAGTGTTCTCCGTAGTCTGGAAAATGGGCAGCAGCATTTTCCATTATTATATTTAAACACTGCGATCTCCAACCCGCCTGCCAAGCGTGAATATTATGGCAATAGGGGGAGGTCCCTTTCGTGGGAGAGGCCCTAAGTCCTGCAGTGGACTGTTACGGGCTGTGATGATGATGATGATACTACATGACATGATAATAATCATCTTGGCAACATAATCCCGGCTGTGCTCTCGCTCGCGAGGGCCCGGAGTCCGCCTTGACCATGGCCCAGGATTTGGCGGATCAGGTATTTACAGTGGAACGACTGCCATCTGACTTCCGTGACTCTGTTAACAGGGAAACCTGATCACATTGGATCATAGTTACACATTCAGTCGTCTGAAGGATACACGACATAATATCAATAGATAATGCGATCGACTTTAGAAAAGACCTAATCAAGGAAATGACACAGTATATCTGTGCATAACGCAATCTGTGCTTCGGATTTCGAACCGGTTTTAACACGATCTCTAGGCCATTTAGTATACATAATTATGTCCTAGTTCAATGATACATTTCCACGTTATCTAACGCCTTAAGCAGCTTGAGCTGGAAGGTAAGCTCTTAAAGGCTTGCACAAAATTCTTAATTTGGAACATAAAAACTTGTTTAAACGTCATTCTTAATCGTATTTAAGAATTTTTTGCAAGCCGGTCTAAATAAATAACTGACACAGAATACGCCCTACAAAGCTTACGTACACTGAAATATTTCCTAAGCAATTGAACTAATTTTAATTAAGCTAAGAGGACTTCCTAATAAAAATCAACACTGATATCGGTATTTTGGGTGATGTCCTACCAGGCACGCCTATAGGCTGCGGTGACTGCTTACCATCAGGCAGGCTGTAAGCTGATGTGCCACCTTATAGTGGTATAAAAATAAAGTGTTCTGTGGTATTCAATATCGGGAGCTTCGACGCCTTCTAATTGATTTACTGGTATGATAGTCTGGAGATTTTATATGTTTTGGTTTGTGTTTCCATCAATAGGTGGAGTGGTGTACTTTGGAGTGTCAGCGAGGACGGATTGATGAAGCGACGAACTGTAAAGTAGCACAAATGTGCCCGCGACTTAGCTCGCGCCGCGAGAGAGCCTTGAGAGAGCCTCCTTCTCTCAATACTAAAATAAAAGAGATAGCAGTATTTATGTTGTAAGTACTTGTGCTAGCCGTGCAGGTATTTGTTATTGTAGCGGAAAGTAATTTTTTGGTCTGGGGCCCGGGGTCCGCCATGACCATGATCCAAAATTGGCAGATCAGGTAATTACAGTGAAGCGACTGTCATCTGCCCTCCATGACCCTGCTACCGGGGGAACCTGACCAAAATTGATTATGGTTACATATTCAGTCGCTGGTAACTTCGCCTGAATGTGAGGGTTTCATCGCGATGTTTTCCCTCACCGTAAGAACATCGGTTAGTTTCAACTAATTTACATAACTCATCAAAACATTGCAATTTGACCGCAACGGGATTCGAACCTGGTACCTCTCGCTGACGAGTCGAACACCCTAACCGCTCGGCCACCGAAGCACTCGGAACTTCGCACACTATGTGGACTATATCCATATTTTCATTCGTGCGAAACGTACGTACAAAACGCGTCCAAAAAGCGACTCGCCTAACATTCACTGCTGGTTGTTATTGAAATAAATTGAGCAGCACTCATTTTAAATATCAATACACTAACACTCCAGCGGCGTACCTATTTAATTTACAACAACATTTTATTAAAAAATCGTTGAATAGATTCGATCGTAAACACCGTAATGGCGTTCTATAAATAGAATCAGTAAAAGTTACATAAAATGCCCACTTGATACTTTACTTAGGCCTTTCACTGTAGGTATCTTATTATAGAAAAACGGTCAAGTACCTAGAGGATATCTTTTGCAGCTGGAAGCCACATCTTCTTGACATACAAGGCTAATAGTTACACAGAGAAGTTACGGCCGCCATCTCAGGGGCCCAAAGCACTCTCATCTGGCTGCGGTTGGGGTACCCCTACTGACAGACAGACGAGGCTTTGGCGCATCAGCTTTTCCGTTGTGTAAGTCTCCGCAAGAAAAAAGTCAAACAAAGGAGTTTTCTGGTCAAAACACCACAAATATAACCCAAAATAATAAAACTTGAAGCTCATTCCTAGTAGAAGAGCGGACCCCGGCTGGCAGGTTTACCGCTAGCCGCTGAACCGGGATTTACCGCTAGGCTGAGGGGGGGGGGGGGGGGGGGGGGGGGGGGGAGTGCGCTATCAGTCAGCACCCAATATCTGTCCGCGATCCCTACCAGTAACTGGTTACGCCCCAACTACCATAAATAAATAAATATAAATAAATATTTGAGGACCAATTTACACAGCGCCATCGAGCTTCAAACTAAGCAAAGCTTGTGCTATATAACTGATAAACTGTTTAAATACATACTTATTATACATAGAACACCCAGACCCGTAACAATAATTAAAATTAATTATTTCAATTTCTGCCCGACCGGGAATCGAACCCGGGACCTCTTGCGTGGCAGACCGGCATGATGACCACTGAACCACTCAGGTGGTCAATACCATATCACATAAGCTTAACTACCCTAAAAAGTATATAGTTAATGTCCTATTGCGCTCTCGCGCGCGAGCATCCGGGGTCCACCTTGATCACAATCCAGGATTAGGCAGATCAGGTAATTACAGTATAGCGACTGCCGTCTGACTTACGTAAACGTGTTAGCAGGGGAACCTGACCACATTGGATCATGGCTACACGTTCAGTCGCATGAATGTGCAGGTTTCATCACGATGTTCTCCTTCACCGTAAGAGCATCGGTTAGTGTTCAACTAATGTACATAACTCAGAAAAGAGTCATTGGTGCAACTGGGTTCGAATAGGGTACCTTTCACTTACGAGTCGGGCTCCTTAACCACTAGGCCACCAATGCTCTGTACATTTATTCTGAAATTGTTTCATTAATTTTTTTCCAGTGGGATTTGTTACGGTATGTAAGTTCGCCTGGCATGGATGGATACCACCTAATAATCACATCATCACCATCATATCAGCCGGAAGACGCGCACTGCTGGGCATAGTCCTCCTCCAGAGATCTCCACAAAGGCCGGTCCCGGACCTTGTAGACGGCCCTACCCACGATGCGTCTTACGGTACGTGGTGCCCTGTGGTGCTATCTGTTCTGCAAGTTATGTGCCTTTTCCATAGCCACTTAAACTTGGCAACCAACTTCATGCCACCTAAGACTAAAGAATATTTCAATATGTTTCTAACAACTTCCTGCAATTTCCAAGCAACAATCAATGCTTGCTTTATTTGTATTCCGTAATGAAGATTGTGGCACTTAGGGCGGCTTGCACCAAACTCTTAATCGCATTTAAAAATAAGATAAACACAAATTTCATATAAAATTACGTTAAACATCATTCTTAAATGCGTTTAGAATTCTGGTGCAAGCCGGGCTAAATGAATGATTTGCAAATATTGTGGGCGAAAGTAAGATACAATTTCCTACCAAATGAAACTATGCTAGTCTGCATACAACCAAAAATTACTAGGCTAAAGAAACACTTTAGTATTGTATACCATCGCTCTTAAATAACAATGCGCAATTATATCGAGATTTCTGTCATAACTTACAAAGATTACGAACATTTATCTCTTCAAACACAGAACACCTGTGGTCTTAACCATTACGAGTATGATGTCCGTTGCGAAGTAATTTGTTAGCTAAAACTTGTAAAGTAAGCTGTCTTTAAATAATAATCATCTTGGCGTTAATGTTCCGGTTCTGCTCTCGCGCACGATTGCAAGGGGTCCGCCTTGACCATTATCCAGGATTTGGCAGATCAGATAATTACAGTGGAGTGACTGCCATCTGACCCCCGTGACCCTGCTACCGGGGGAACCTGACCAGATTGGATCATGGTTACACATTCAGTCGCCTGAATTGGCAAGTTTCATCACGATGATTTCCCTCACCGTAAGAGCATAGGTTAGCATTTAACAAATGTGCATAACTTAGAAAAGAGTTATTGGTACATGGCCGCAGTGGGATTTGAACCCGGTACCCATCGACGCTCCGAAAATAAACTGTCTTAAAATAGTATAAATGTGGTTTACATAAAGATTTTATACTCAAAATGGTAACTGTAAGAGGAAATTTCTCCGACGTGCTCTTAAATTTTTGTGTTATTTAAGAAGGTCCGTAGTGAACTATCAAGAAGAGTCAAAGTACTTCCAAAGTTTTTAACAGGGTCGGTCGGCAACTATAATTGTAAACGTCCAAAGCTACGATAACTGCTTACCAGCTAGACATACACATAAAAAAGTAGTACCTAGAAAAACTAAAAACCCTGACTGCTACACCTATTTACTTCCATTATTTGGCTTGTTTCTAAGTCTTAGTTCGGTTTCAGTTTTTAATAGCAGTTAGGTTTTTTAGTTTTTGTACTAATTTTTTCCGCTTTTTATGTAAAAGATCGGTATTATGCAAGTGTAAGTGAAGTGGAAAAGTGATCATGGTTGCTAACTAAATCGTTATAGTCTAAACGATCAATCTAAATGAAAAATGGTAAGAGAAACCTGGATGATTTCTCAATATCTATTCAACGATACCCCACATTACATAATTAGTTGACTTTTATTTTTTACAAAATACGGCTGGCAGTCGCCATATTGAATTTTGATCAATATCATATCTTCAGTGACACTCGCAAGATTAAGACAAATCGATAGACGTAAGAACCATCAAAATGGGCAAACGCGTTTGGTCTCTAGAGTGCCACAAAGGAACAAACATACATACAAATGCTGATAAACATATTACTTTCCTATGCGTCGCGCAGCCAGGTAAAAACTAAAACCACTTAGTTACATGCTAGTTATAGTTTTACGTATACTTCCTACACACTTACGTGAATTTCATCACACCTCACCAGACTTTTCCGCTCATTCTAAACACGAACTTACGTGAAAATTGTCATATTATATACGCATTTATATTATCTTTATAACACTTTCTCCGCGTCGCATCGCCTCTGTCTGTTCGAGAGAAGTGTGACCGATTGTATAACACGGCAAAACTTGTTAACTGGACTAGGTCGGCGAAGGTCGTTCGGTTGCTTCGGGTTTCGAGTGTTTTAATCGGTATAAGTTACTGGCAGTTGCAGAGCCTCGGTGGCCGAGCGGTTAGGGTATCCGACTCGTAAGCGGGTTCGAATCCTGCTGCGGAAATGTACCATTGACTCTTTTCTGAGTTATGTACATTAGTTGAATACTAACCGATGCTGTTACGGTGAGGGAGAACGTCATGATGAAACCTGCAAATTTAGACAACTGAATTTGTAACCATGATCCAATCTGGTCCGGTTCCCCTGGTAGCAGGGTCACGGAGGTCAGATGGCTCCACTGTAATTACCTGATCTGTCAAATCCGGTATCATGGTTAAGGCGGCTTCCGGTCCCTTGTGCGCGAGACACAACCGGAACATAAACGTCAAATGGTTATTTTTTTATTAAGTTGCTTGCGGTTAGGGTTTACGTCACTGGCTTTTGTTTTTTTTTGTCCAGGCTAGGTTTAGATCCTAGGATCCCTATTACGTAGACCCTCTAGTGGTGTCCATGCGAAAATTCGAAAGAACGTTTCTCGCGCGTACGATTCGTATGTGGAATGAGCTCTCAGCTACAACGTTTATTTTGGATTATGACATGGGATTGTTCAAGAGGTACGTATGTTCGAGGTCTTTTTAGAGACGGTCAACGAATTGTTAGTGCCTGGTGTTGCTGGTGTCCATAGGTGGCTGTTACCACTTTCCATCAGGTGGTCCGCTTGCCTATTTGTCTGCCGTACCTATAACATAAAAAGATACACTTCAGAGGAGAATCCACCCGGTGTGGCGGTAACTGTAGCCCGTAATGTCAACGCGTTATAAATTTATTAAGGTTTTCGCAATAACTGTAGCCAATATATTAAAATTGGTCGAGCAGAATAAGATATATTTTTTATACAACTATTGTGGCAAACAAGTTTACGGACTGTCTGATGGTAAGCTCATCTAATTATATAAGTTTCGAACGTTGATATGAATAATAAGATTAGTTTAGATTTATTGTATAAGGAATCCAAGCGCACCGGCAATCTACGCTGACCTTTATAATAGAGTAAATGATATTTTGTATGCAAATATACTTCTTGCGATGGTTGGCAGTGGACGTATTGTGGGCAGCAACGCAGCAAGCAAATACTGCAGTTGATTTATTGGTTGCCTGCAGAGTGATAAAGGCTATGTAGCATATAAAAGAAAATAATGTTAATTGTACAATTTTAGAGATAGCAGTTTTGTATTTATTGCGTCATGTTCTTGAAAAAATATACGTATTAAAAAGTACGTTATCTTGGAACGAGGACGGACAGTACGGACACTGATATATTTGGCTTCTAGATTCTGTATAAAACAAAGTCTCTTCGCGCCGTCTGTTCCTATATATTCTTGTATGTATATATGTACGCTTAGCTCTTTTAAACTACGCAACAGATTTTAATGCGGTTTTCAACAATAGATAGAGCAATTCAAGGAGAAGGTTTATAATCAAGTAAATAAGAATAGGTAGGGGTTAAGTGGATGTACGCGAAAGTCGCGCCGGGTCGACTAGTGAAGGCAAAATATATCATACCGTCTCATACAGAGAAAGGAAACAGCTGACTCAAAAAAAAATTATCTAATTCGGTTGCCCACATTGACACAGTTTGAGACTTATTGGCGAATTCGTAACGTTGCTTTACATAACCCTCAGTCATGGATTCTAGTCATCACACTAATTACCTATGTGGTTCTGACACAGATAGGTATGTGAGTGTATCTAATATTTCTTATATGGAACATTTATTACCAATGTAACAATTTGGGTATTTCTTTATTGAATTAGTACCGCTGAAACACGTTTACGAATGACGTTTAACGTTTTTTTTAATTAAGTTATTTGTTTATTTAACCATATTTTTTTGTATTAAGATTAGTTATTTGTAAGAGCGTCGGTGGCCGAGCGGTTACAGTATCCGACTCGTAAGTCAGAGGTCCCGGGTTCGAATCCCGCTCCTTCTCACAATGACTGTTTTCTGAGTTATGTACATTAGTTGAATTCTAACCGATGCTCTTACGGTGAGGGAAAACATCGTGAGGAAACCTGCACATTCAGGCGACTGGATGTGTAACCATGATCCAATCTGGTCAGGTTCCCCTGGTAGCAGGTTCATGAAAGTCAGATGGCAGTCGCTCCACTGTAATGACCTGCCAAATCCTGGATCATGGTCAAGACGGACCCCGGGCCCTCGTTCTCGAGAGTGCCAAGATGATGATGATGATGTATTAAGATTAGTTTTATTTAGTTATACATTAATGTAGTGTTAAAGTAACCAAGTTTTAGTTAGTTCAGTTTTTGTGTTTGTGTGTCGTTTAAGAATTTGGTGCAAGCCGCCTGTAATATCGCATATTCATCCTTTAGAGCTTTGTCCCACAAAAATAAGTTAATAAATATGTGTCAGGTATAGGTACTTGATAATGAACCTACATCGTCCAAAACTTTGGTTAAGTAATTAGGGAAAAATCGTAATAAATCACACGTCAAGAAAAGAAAAAGGCTTTGCATCTTACCTTCGTACACCAGTACTCAAAGCAACATAGAGACAGGCATTTTTAAAATGATTACGTAACTTTTTTTTATATATATGACAGGAAGGTAACAAGTAAGCAGGTCACCTAATGATGAGTGATCACCGCCGCCCATCGACACATTGAGGCGTTATTTTCGAAACCGGTCTCAACCACTCGAGCGCTCGCCTTCTAATGCTTGTCTTTTCTATCTCTAGCAACTTACCACGAATCTGAAAGAGAGAGAAGCGCACGCGAGCGCTCGCGTCGATGCGAGCGGTTCAAAAATAGCCCTATTATTGTATATGTACTATGCCCTTGTACCTTGTCTAAACTTTTATAAATGTACTCTGTTGGTATCATCATCACAGCCCGTAACAGTCCACTGCAGGACTTAGGGCCTCTCCCACGAAAGGGGAGGTTATTGCCATAATCTCCACGCTTGGCAGGCGGGTTGGAGATCGCAGTGTTTAAATATAATAATTAAAATAGTTGGCATATTAAATAAAGAAATAAACCTGCCATACCATATATATACCAAAACACGGCCAAGTCCAGCTGTAATGTTACACAGATAATCATCAGAAATCTTAGTAGAAACCCCAATTTCTCCCCTCGATGCATCTGACTGATCTATTTCATGCACATTAGTTATACCGATAACAGTCGAATAACAGTCTCAATTTGAAATCAACATTTTAATTGGACTCCATTGTTTTAGGAACATTGCGTCGGTGTCTATGAGCATTTAGGTGACTCCATTGTACAATTATTATCTAATAATTGTATTCGCCATAGGCAATAACCATTCAAATTGGCCTAGATTGGCCTAGATTTGGATGTCTAGATTTTGGAGTGTGCATTCACCTACGAATTTAACCAGCCGTGAACGTTCTATTGAGGTGATATAAAAGACGTTGTAGAAAATAAATGAAACGTGAAATTAGTATATTTATTTAAGTTAGTTAGTAAATTTGTTGCAACATTTGTAAGAGAATTGTGTAACCTTACATCATTTTGTGTAACAAGTTATTTCCGAGTGATCAGAGTACTCTAGAAATTGATGTCTTGTAGCTGTGAATAATGATGGTCATCATATTTTACGTCTTATGTCTTGCTAATGATAATGTCTTGTTTACTTTGTCATGTTCATTTCTTATGTACGTAATTATTAAAAAGTGTTGTCGTGTTGGATTTGGGTAGGTGCCTGAAATGTTTTAATTTGAAAGTTTTAAGTACCCACAACATAAATACTTCAGAAGCATCTTTGATAGATAAATTCAGATAGAAAAATGACAATCACAGTTATGACCTAAGAATTATTACCACGTAATAACCTACTCAAAACAAATAGGTTTTTTTTGTAATTTTACTTAGGTACCTACTCGAATAAATAAATTAGAGTCTAGACAAATTGTAATTTCAGAAATACAGCAAACTACAACAATGACTGTAATTTCTAAATTATTTTTTAGGTAAATTACATTCTGCCTAAAAGTAAATTACTTCCTCTGTTGACGATCCTCCAACGAAATATTAGTAGGAAATAGATATCCATCAATTCAAATCACACACAAATCACACACACACACACACACACACACACACACACACCCCCGCACACACGCACACGCACACACACACACGCACACACGCACATATACTTACTAATATAACTTGCATGCAGTCACAGGATTTTTCTAAATTCTTTTATTGAGAAATTGAGTACCATCCTACTTAATCAATTGTTTAATGGTATAGAAGAGCGGGCACACCTAACACAGGCAAATATATTGCTTACCAGGTGTGTTCAACACCGATTATGTACCCTAGATTAAGAAAAGGAAAATAAAAATTTTATTATATTATTAAATCAATTTATTTAAATTTGCAACCCGACAATCGCGAATAGGAAGTGCAGCCATCTTGCCACCAGAATCTGGGTCGATTCTTTTTCTTCTTTTTTCTCAGCTGTTACACTTTTACTATCGCTTGAGGCCAGTAACGTCCGTGCTTTGGTCATTTTGAGCGAAGCGAATTTTTTCTTCTATGTCCGTGATTCTCTGGCCATAGAGTATTGTTGATTCTTTTTTTTTGTTACAGTTTTTGTGGATATTGTTCAGATTTAATAGTATTGAAAAATAGTATAGATAGATAGGTACAGTTATAATGGATGACCACTTACGTATATTTCCGCTTTATTATTATATCATTGGGAGTTGTAGCTGAGTTGTAGTTGTAAGCTGCCTGGGGAGTATTTTAAAAGTATGACCTGCGAAGTTTGTTTACCTTGGCGAAAAAGGAGTAGAAAGCCTTTCCATGCATTCCTTTTTAAAAACCTAACCAACAGAATGGGATGTGGAGTGAGCTCCCGGCCACAGTTTTCCTTTGGACTATGATATGGGATCGTTCAAGAGGTATATTAGAGATCTCTTTACAGGTGGACAATGTATTGGTAGCGCCCCTGGTGTTGCTGATGACCATAAGCGGCGGTGACAAATATCCATCAAGTGGCCGCGTGCCTGGTTGCCTGCCGTATATATATAAAAAACAGTTGTGGAAGACCCGAAAACAACAACGCAAACCTTGCTACTTGACGTCAGAAATAGGTAGGAACTTAGATAATGATACTCATCCAAGCGGACTCCTCAGGTTCGGTAAGTCACCAATTAAACTTGATCAAGTAACCTATACAATGAGGAATGCAAACAGCTTAACCACTTGAATATGCATTTCAGTGCAATTATATAAATTATGCACCTTCCACCACCTTGTGCAATAGTAGTTAACTTTAAGTGAGAGGTGTTAATAAATATTATGCAGAAAAACAATGTAAAAAAATACTGGTAGAAACTCAACCAAAATCATTGCCTTAAATGGAATAGAAAAAAGGTAAAGTTTTAATTACCATCAAGCAGGCCGTAAACTTGTTCGGCTCCTTAGAGGTATAAAAAACTTTTGGTAAGAGGATAAGTTGGATGGAGGTAAACATACTATTCATTAGATTTCAGAAATCCCTATAATATTTAATACTTAGGTATTTACGCCACTTGGGGAGACAATAGGATCCTGAGGGTTACAAGGAAGATGACCCACGAACTGCCAATGCAGTCTGGCCATCCAAAGAGGTAACGCTGCCAGCAAGTGAACACTTCCGCAAGGCAGTGATCTGGATTTTTTTTTATTTGAGATACTGTTTTTCTTTTTATTTTTACCCCCGACGGAACGGAGATTGTGTCCGTTCAGAGTGAGAGGTTGTGTGTTAGTATGTCCCATTGAATGGCGATATTTATCTAAAAACGGTTTGACCGGTATAGGTACGATTTTCTATAATGGATTTTAGACTGTTTATTTTTAACTGAGTATTTAGGTTTTGAGTTTAAGATTCATTACTCATTAAAACTGTGGGTACTCAATCATTTAAATGAAATAAAACTCCAACAATTACGAGACTAAAAATTCTTACAGCTATAAAAGTCTACATCATTCCCAAGTGTCCACTTTCGATCCCGGAAAAATAATAGGATCTTGGGAGGCGGTCTTTATACTCTATATATCTCGCCGCATGTTCGAAAATAACAAAGTTTTGAACTGTGGGTACTACTCGGGTGAAACCGCGGGGGCACGCAAGTCCCATATAAACACCATCATTACGATATGAAGACGCGATTCAAGCATGCGAACGAAATAGATACAGATCAAACGGGTGTTAAAATGATGTATGAACTCTTAACTGCGAGCAAACTGCCTTCCGCCTAAGCTATGAAAGGAGATAGTTTTTGATCACAATCTTTAGTACACTCCACAAATAACTCTGAGGTAATCCCAGTACGTGGACAAGTGAAGGTAATACGTAATTATTTATTGAACATAATGTACGACTTAGACTTGATAGCTGGACGTAATCGAACTACTCTCGTAACGAGTGGTATGTTGCTCGTGGTTCCGCCATTGTTATTTATTTGCTAGAGTTGCAGTTGTTTAGTCTTGTGTTTTCTTGCAAATAATGTAACGCAAATGTGGAAATATTGGAAATATTGCAAATATTGGAATTAAATGATGTAACATAATGACATAAATAGCTTAGTAAGAAAATAACTTTGACATAATTATTTAATAACAATTTGACATTTATTTATTTCACAGTTTTACGCCATAGCGACATGTGCGTGGGCATATTTAATTTAGTGGTAACTGAATGCACTAAACTCTGAATTATTGTATATCCGTGGGCAGGTCACAGAGCTCTCTGCATTTACTTTAAGATCTGTATATTATTTATATGTATACCAACCTGTGAGTCACAATAAAAGTACTTTGACTTGAATTTGAAAGATAAAATAGAGCAAAATCAGGTGGTAGGACTCCGGCAAGCCTGAAAAGTCTTCCTGGGTGTGTACCACATCCTTATCTGAAGCCAAGCTACAATGTTTTCATTGTTGTATTCCGGTTTGAAGGATAATGCAGCCAGCGCAATTGCAGGCATGAGGCATTTCATCTTAGTCCTCTCAGTGACAACGCACTTGCGGTCCTACATTTTTGTTACCTGCAACAGTTGTGACAGTTGGGCCGCAATCACGAAGTCAGCGGCAAAGCAGCGGGCAACGCGGCGGGGCGGCGGCGCGGGGAGCGTCGCGGTAACGCAAACCTGGGGGCTTATTTTGCAAAATCCCGAGAGCAACTTGTGCTAGCCGTGCTGTTCCTATTCATTGACACGCGCCGCTCCCCAGCCGCCACCGCCACCGCCCTGCGCCCGCTGACTTCGTGACCGCGGCCTTACCGGTTACTATCAGGTTGTCTGTCTGCTTCTTTGTCTAAAATAAAAGTTTGAGTAAAATAAAAAAGCGTTTATTCATTAGCAACGCAACAAGAATTGTTTGAATTTTGCATGGCATATTATGCTTAATGGCCTCCATTCATTAATTTACGTACATACATACACACTCACGCCTGTACCCCATTGGGGTAGGCAGAGACCACCGAGTGACACAAGCTATAATCCTGACACACCTCTTTTGCCTCAATTTCATCATCATCATCATCATATCAGCCCATAGTGTGTCCGTCTGCGAACGTAGGCCTCCTCTCCAAGCTTCCACGCCTGTCTGTTTGCGGCTACCTGCAGCCAATTTATCCGGCTTGTTGGCGGATATCATCGGTCCATCTTAAGGGTGGTCTGCCCCTGTCACGGGTGTTAGCGCGGGGTCTCCACTCCAAGATCCTTCTCGCCCAACGGCTGTAGTCCATTCTGGCAATCTCCACTTCCGATGCTCTATTTCTTTCACTCGTCCACCACCTTTGTCGTTTTTCTGATCCACTGGTTTATTTTACGATGCATTAGAGTTATACCGAGAATTATTCTTTCTATCGCTCTCTGTGTAAATTTTTTATTAAAGTGGTGGGTTCCATTCCGTGGAATTGGCCTCAATTTATTGCACATTAATATCAACCTAAAAACTAAATATTTATTTATTTGAATACCAACAGCTATATAAAACATAATAAATATTATCTTAGAATCAATAAGCCAATTACAGGGCCTCGCTAGTACCAAACTAGTATATAACACGGTATACTTAGTTCCGTATAGTACATAATATAAAATGGATTTTAAATAAATACATTCTAAAATCTTTCGCGGTAGTTTATGGTAATTTTATGAGGTCCTGCTCATTAGGTGACCACAGCCGGTAAAAATTTCCATGGTATTTCTTTAGGCGACATCGTCCGACTTTCTCACGGTGATGTCACTTGACGTTATTATAATGTTACATAACAATACTATGTAACATAAAGATAACATGTGATATAGTTATGACACTCCTCTTGATGCAATGGTCGCGTCTTACGATTTAATTGCTATATTTCAACAAACGAAGAGCAACGGTGTCATCGTCATAATCATCAGAGCATCTGTGGCTTAATGGTTAAGGGTCCGACTCATACTCCGAAGTATCGGGTTCGAAACCCAGTGCCGCCATGTACTAATTACTCTTTTCTGAGTGATGTACATTAGTTGAACACTAACCGATGCTCTAACAGTGAGGAAAAATATTGTGATGAATTTCAAACGTCATCATCGGATTTTCTGTCTGGATCTCACTCCACTTTGGATAATTTAGGTACAAATAACTTTTTAAAAAGTTACTGTTTACCGCACTGCTCTACTTAAGATACTTCTTTTGTACAAATTGATATTGATTAATTTATTGATACTTCTTAAATTATGCTACTGAGTATAAATTTATACACATGCTTTAGAACATCCAGAACACAGTACCAATTTATTCTTTTGGTTGGCACCTTCCGGCACCTTGGGTCTAATTCCCGGCAGAGCAGAAATTGAAATGATGAATTTTAATTACTGTTACGGGTCTGGGTAGCAAGTATAACATGTATTTAAAAAAAGCTAAATATCGTTGAACAAATTCACACACCGCCATCTAGTCCCAAAGTAAGCAACGCTTGCATTATGGTTATTGGATAACTGATAAACTACTTATACATATTTATTTAATACATATTTATCATACATAACAGAAATGAAAATTCATCATTTCAATTTCTGCTCGGTCGGGAATCTAACCCGGGACCTCTGCGCGCAGACCGATGTTAACTTTGAACTCAGGTCATCAATTGTGTCACTTTAATATTTCAACATTTCGGATATAGGTACCTAATTTATTCGGTGCTTCTTAACGTAAATACAAACCGGTTGTATTTAACAAACAGCAGCATTTTAACTATTCCAGTGCATTAGGAAAGTCCAAATAGACTAATGATGTTATCTTTACATTCTGATACTCAGCTACAGTTTTTTATATAAGTTACATGACCCCTCTCACAAATAGCAGCCTATAGCTACAACCGAGTGTACAGTCAGCGGCAAAGTGAACGGATGTAATGTGCGCTGGGGGTCCGTTCAACACCCCTGGTGTTGCTAATACTCGCATCCGCACACGCAAATGCGTCCGTCTCCGCATTAATTATTGCGGATCTTTTGCAAATGCAGACGTGAATATTATACTGCTTCCTTATTCTTATTCTTATTCTTATTCTTTATTGTACACAAAATAATAAATATAATTAACAGAAGGTAACTTAAGTACAAAGGCGAGCTTAACTCAACAGTTGAGTTTTCTACCAGCAAACCTTGGAGTCAAAGAAACCGTAAGTCAGCATTTAGGCATAGGAAGTGCACACAAGTAAACTAAATACTATTATTAATAATACACAAATACTATAAATAATAATGAATACAATAAATATATACGTACTATAACTGTATATTAGAAAGAGAAAGATAATGCTCTTTTAATTTCCATTTAAATGAAGTCAGAGAAGGACTACCACGGATGTTAGGAGGTATGGAGTTCCATAAACGCGCAGAGTGTACAGTGAAGGAGCCACCGTAGCGACTTGAGGTGTGGGACGGGATCTTTAGGAGAAATCCTTATTATGTTAGTTCTGTTAGTTTTAGTTTTTTTAATGTGTTTTTGGACCAGATAACAATCCTCGCAAAATATCTGACATCCGCATCCGTATCCGCATCCGCATCCGCGTGTTGTCTAAAATTCTACATTCGAAACATCCCTGGTTCAGAGTATAGCCAGCTGCAAAGCGAACGGGGGTCTGTCCACTCTACAGCTGCCTACCAAAGAAAGATCCAATAAAAAACCAGAATATGAGGACAAACTTATAATTTGAGAGACAAAATTTACAATAGCTTGTGTTCACTTTGTGAGGGGACGTAGGGAAGGACAGGGTCGGACTTGGTTTAGAAGAACGCGGGGTATCCGTAGGCCGCGTTGTACCCACGCCAGGGCCAGGCCCCGCCCCAGGCGCCGCCGCCGTTCACCACTGTGGGGCCCGCGACCACGGTCTGTGGACAAGGTGTAACAAATAAATAGTGGCGGTATAACAAATAAACTGGCGACAGATGTCAAAGCTTTGGCCGGAAATCTGGGGCAAAATACGCCCTTCCATGGGACGGTAATATGCTGCTCTACTATAATTCGTGCCAATTAGATTAAGAATAGCGTACGTTGACCTCGTCGGTTGGTTGTGCGACTATGGTCGTACGACAGACGTCGCCCGACTAGGAGATCTCAACACTGCACATCATAATCATCACAATACATGGTTGTACTAAAGATTACACTAAATTACATTAACACTGTTCATGCGGTCGTAATGAACATAACTCTTCGGGTACATGGGATTCGAACCCGGTACCTCTCTCCTTCGAATCTCTTTTTTTTACACTAGCCAGGTATTTGACCGCCATCTCACCTGGTGGTAAGTGACGATGCGGCCGATGATGGAGCATGCCTGTCTAGGAACAGCCTATTCACTCTATCCTTGAAGGCGTCTAGATTATAATGAACAGGGAAGACACTCGCAGGCATCGCGATCCATTCCTTAGGCTTACGTATTATAAAGGTTACCTCTTTATTAAGGATTCAGATACCTTAACCGCTAGGCCACCGATTTCGACCGTACACGTCACAAATACCTTACAGACGTGTTTTATACATTAATTATCTGTGCACCGATATATCTAGAGTCTATAATTACGCTCTATCTTTTTGATGGATGTCACCCGTTTGGAAATAAAAACGTGTTTTTACCAATTAATTAATTTGGTCTTATTTTAGTGTATTCATTGATTTTTTTTATTCTACTCTGTTACGAGTATAAACGACCAGACAGTCCACCAGATGGTAGGCGGTAACTGTTGCCCATAACATCTACGATTCATGCATTTAGGTTGCAGGCAACAAAAATACAGAACCGCAGGTGCATTGTCACTGTAAGGACTAAGATGAAATGCCTAATGCGTGTAATTGCGCTGGCTACCTTATCCTTCAAACCGGAACACAACAATGCAAGCATTGTTGCTTGGCTGCAAAAGTAGATAAGGCGGTAGATACTCACCCAGGCGGACTCCTCAGGCTTGATAGAGTCTAACCACCTAATTGCAAAAAGTATCACATTGGCGACGAGGATACGACAATGGAGTTGATACTCGATTAGCTAGATAGCTGGTACATCTACGAGATAAGGGTGGTGTTATACTTACACGGGCTCCCACCGCGGTGGGGTAGGTCCCCACCACGCCGGGGTACACCCACTGCGGCGCCGCCGCCGCCAGCGCCACCAGGGCTAGGACGAATATCACCTGCCGAGGAAGAAATAAATTAATTATGGATATTTATACGTTGATATATAAATACATAGCGCCATCCAGCGCCGAACTGAAGAAAGATTCTGCTCGAGGTGCTATGATCTGTCTAAAAAGTAAGGCGACTTGCGAATTGAAATCGACTAGTAAGCAACCTGATGAAGACAAAAATAAGATGGATTCATTATATAAAATCAGGTTGCTTACTTGTTGATTTGAATTAATCATATAATTTCTAAGTCGCTTTACTTTTTAGTCAGAGGCTACTGGAGAATTGATTCATTAATTTGATACAGGATAATTTCAAATTGATGAAACCAATGGGAAGCGTAACATGTGCTGGTGATAACAAACAACTTTTACTGAGACAGTTACTATTACGATATTAACTAGGGCATTAACTATGAATTAGCGATATGCCAATATGTCTGTGTAAAACAGCTTTTCTTTTTTGCGATTAAAGTTGTCATAGTAAAAGTTGTTTGTTATCACGGCACATGCAAACTGATCAACACGATCATACTGTGAAATTCGTACAAAATTCAAATTACGAACGGGTTTTAAAAGGGAGTTAAAAAAAACTGCTAGAAATACTACGGATACCCTACAATGTTAATGTAACTTATGAAGCAATAAATAAATAAATAAATAAATGTTTACGCCCAATGAATATTCCACTTTCGCAATCGTATAAGTGCGAACGCCCATTGTAAAGACATAAACGCAGGCGGTTTTCCCATATTGAGATTAGGCAAATGACCGCCATCTCACCTGGTGGTAAGTGACGATGCGGCCGAAGATGGATTATATTATTATGGAATGGATATGTTGATTTTTTTTAAGAAATAGTAAAAGATTTTTTAATAAACTACTTTTAAGTCAAAATATAAACATTAGCTTTTGCTTGTGCCCTTGCCCCCGTTAAATTCTTTCTGAATTAGGTTAGGAACAGCAAAAAAATTTACTTTTGATTACCAACATAACCCGGTTATTGTGATTGTTGGAGATACAATTTTCCTTGTCCTCATCAAATTTTATCCAAATCTGTTCAGTCTAGTGTAGCAGTGTATTATGATTGTGAAAATGACAGACAGAGTTACTTTCGCAATTTCAATCAATACATTAACTGATTTAGTAAGCTCCGAGTTAATAATTTTGTTTTGGCGCAAACGGGCCTTAGCTATGGCTAATCAGCTAGGGCTTCTAATCTCCATAGACCGGTAAATGGGCAGCAGCCATTCTATTGTGCTTAAACACTGCGATGTCATACATTCAGTCAGGCAAGCGGCTGGTTATGGACATACCAAATGTACGTACAAAATTACTGAAGACATAGCGAGATGTATACCGGCGCACGGCGAGAGGGCGCACCTAGTGGGATACGGGCAGGGGGATGATTATGATCAAAAGGTATGGTACTATACTACTCCCTAGCAGACATAATTTGAACTAGGTCGTTCAAAAGGTATATTAAGGCCTCTTTAAAGGCGGCCAACGCATTGGTAGCGTGCCTAGTGTTGCTGATGTCCATAGACGACGGTGACCACTTTCCATCAGGCCCGCTTGCCTGTTTGTCTGTCGTATAATAAAAAATCCTCCCTCAATGAGCGCCAATACACCCTGTCCCCGTCTTCCACCACAAGCGTCCACCCGCAACCTTTCGCAAATCGATTTTCGCTTACTCCACCTGGCCAGAGGGCGTCCCACACTACTTTCTACTCAAGAACTCGTTTACTCTGGAGGCCGTCGGTACTTCAGCAGATATAAAAAATTAAAAAATAATCATCTTGGCGTTAATGTCCCGGTTGTGCTCTCGAGAACGAGGGCCCGGGGTCCGCCTTGTCCATGATCCAGGATTTGGCAGGTCAGGTAATTACAGTGGAGCGACTGCCATCTGACCTCCATGACCCTGCTACCAGGGGAACCTGACCAGATTGGACCATGGTTACACATCCAGTCGCCTGAATGTGCAGGTTTCATCACGATGTTTTCCCTCACCGTAAGAGCATTCAGCAGATATAACAACGTACTTAGGTATAAGTATTATGGTATATTTATAGCAATGGGTCAAAAGTATAGAAAAAAGTACACAGGAACACTCACGATGTATTTCATGGTGGAGGTTGTAGGGATAATAGCTCTCACTGCAGAACTGCTTGTGTGCCTTCTCAGTGCAACTGTACCTGTTGGATGGAGGCAGAGGCTTTATATAGGGCGCTTCGAGGTCGCCTAGCTTGGGCCCTAGGCTGGCTAAGGTCGCCTAGGGCCAGATGGCCTCAACTTACGATTTCTAGGGCCGCTGTGTAGGAAGTGTTTCTGTTTTAGTTAGTACTGTTACGGTTCTTAGTGTGTCAAGATTTGAAAGATGATGCAAACTATCAAAAACATTAGTTACATATTTATAATAATAAGTACTTAATCATATTTCATTTATTATAATTAAGCAAACCGTGACCTTTTCGAATGTGGAATTATGAATGGTCTTTCAGCCACAGTGCTTCCTTTGGACTGTGCCATGGGGTTCTTCAAGAGGTATATTAGAGGTCTCTCTAGAGATGGGCAACGCATTGTTAAAGCTGGTAATGCTGGTGTCATAAGCGGAGGCGAAATTTTTTCATCAGGCTAGCCTTATTGCCTACCATATAACCAAAATAATCATTTTCGCGTAGCACTCAAAGTGATGCAAAATTCAGTAAGCATTTCAATAAAAATATAATTAATCAAATAATGAACACATAGGTATTCAATATTTGATTTGCACCTTGCCATCATCGAACCATCAACGGTTCGTTCTATGCATGATCGTGGCATGATCAGTCTTGACTCAAAATAACTTAGGTCCTGAACCGTAAAAAACAAATCCTTATAAAAAAAAAGAAAGGAGAACGCCCCCGATTGGCCACCACTGATATAGTCTATTAACATATAAAATAAGAATTCTTATCACAAAACATAACGATTAATTCTCGACAATTATTTAAGTATAGGAAATCTGTCAATAGATTTCTATATAAAGTAATCATACTAATAATCCTACTACCTACTTAGTTGCACGTATGGACTTTATGCGGAAACACGTAGTACTGTATATACTAATCCACCTATCCTACTAATATTATAAATGGTGTATATAATATAGCCCAGAATACCACATAAGGCATTAATTTTTTCTCGAAATTCAATGTGGTTCTCGCGGGAGCGGGTCTTGTACGTTATATACCCGAATTTTACGTGGATGGAGTCGCGGGCAAAAACTAGTTAGCTATAGTTGGGAGATTTATTGAAGGCCCACTAGGGAAGGTTTTCCCAAGAATACTGCAGCTGAAACAGTATCAGAAAAGAGCCCCCCCGGGAGACCCAAGATGTCAACCTATCGCATCTTGGGTCATCGAGTCGGCTGCGAGCGCCAAGGGCTTACGACGCGAGGATACCGAAGAACAAGCGAACTTGATAAGAAAAAGAGCTGGAAAGCAGACCCTGGCAGAAGCCGGGATTGACCGCCTAAATGACGGTGACTGCAACCAAAAATCTTAGGAGCAGGAACTTTTTGGCTTCCACATCCATTAGATTGGTTGTACAAGTGCACGGAGGAAAGTGCATTTGGTTGAGAATTTTAAATATACTTCAGCGCCAGAGTACTTTAAACCGGGATTATGAGATCATCGTCATCAAGATTCTGCGAGGATACGTTTTCCTCCTCTTCCTCCTCCACTTCGCCCGCTCTGTAGCGTTTGCTCTCGCCTCTGGCTACATATCAAGCTTCGAAGTAGGGAAGCTTCTTGGGCCTCCTGATACATACAGATTTAGCGCTATCTCTCACGTATTCCTGGGGCTTTGGGCACTTGCCCAAACCATGACTGATACTCGTTACAGTCTCTGTCAAGTCATGGAACGCCACTAAGTATGTAAATTTTTCTGTTTATTCTTTGTCTTTTCCAGCCATAATAAAAAAATAAAATTTATTATCGTTGTCAATCCCGGTTTTTTTCTGTATCAGCTTACCTGCTCTAATATAGGAGTGGAACGCGTTGCCTGCGAGTGTGTTTCCTGATCAATATAATCTGGATGCCTTCAAGGCTGGAGTGAATAGGCTATTCCAAGACGGGCATGCTCCATCTTCGACCGCATCGTCACTTACCAACAGGTGAGATGCGGTCAAATGGCTGTCTTGTATAATATAAAAAATATATATATATATATATATATATATATATATATATATATATACACTTTTTCTCTAATCTGAGCTATATAAATTATCGAATTTCGAATTTGTTGAAAGCTTTTGCATTATAGGTTCTTTACAAATATTACCAAGAGTAAAAATTTGTAAGTTTGGATGTTAGGAGCAAACTCCTTATCTACTAAATCGATTTTCAAAATCATTTCACTAATTGGAGCTAACATCTTCCCCATAAATAAATAGCAAGACTGCGGTAATACTACGTTGTTACATTGACACCATTTCTTTGTTTACTTAGTTCATAAATAAAGTCAATGTTGCCTAGGTCCAGTTCTAGTTAGATCTTAAAGTGGGCGTTTCCTAATTGATTAGTCATACCGCATACTTATGTTAATAAACATCGATATATTTGTATTAAATAATCATATCATATTACAAAGCTAGCTTCCTTCCATAAGTACTAATATTACAAAATATTTTGATTGTATCGAAACACTTTCGAAAGTTTTGAAGCGGTTTCAAGATGTCCACGATGTCTGCAATAAATACTTAAGTGTAATACGTAAGAATAAAAACAAAATGTTTTTATATTTTCATATTTTGTTGGCATCCAAATGAATAAATGTGAATGAATGAAAAATGAATGAATGAACGAATAAATAACTAAATGTTATCCTCTTCTGTTTGCTTCCTAAGTGATCTTTCTGCAGCCGTACGTGAGGGATGTGGAAGAATAGTACGGACAAGAGTCATGGTGTTTTTGAATTAGTTTGTGAAAGGTACGGCTCAAAGGTTTATGTAGTTACTAGAAACTAGCGACCCGAAACTTCGCACGGGTGCAATTTAGAGTGCACGAGTCCGTAAGATTCTGTAGGGATATCTAGATATAAAGTTGCCTATGTTACTTCTGAATAGTTATAGTTCCTCAAATACCAGTCCTTAATTCCGAACACACGCTATCATGCCGCATGATCCAATGGCTAGGCTTGATCAAACCAAACTGGCCGTGTGTGGAAAGATATTTTCCGTCAAGTGTCCGTCAAACATTATGAGTGTGTGTCCGGCAGAGCAGAAAAGCACCAACCCCTTACACTCGTGGGTGTCGTATAAGGCGACTAATGTTTTCGAGGAAAAGGATCTCGCTAGAGTCTCCGTATGCTGGAACATGGGCAGCAGCTTTTTCCATTGTTATATTTATAACACTGCGATCTCCAATCCGCCTGCCAAGCATGGAGATTATTGCAATAACCTCACCTTTCGTGGGAGAGGCCCTAAATCCTGCAGTGGACTGTTAAAGGCTGTGATGATGACGATGATGTTCCCCTGTTAAAAGGGTCACGGAGGTCAGACGGCAATCGCTCCACTATAATAACCCGACCTGCCAAATCCTGGATCATGTTCAAGGCAAACCCCACGCACGAGAGTACAACCGGGACATTAACGTCAAGATGACCATTGCATCAAGAGGCGTGATGGTCGCCACCACCACAAGACAGCCAACTCACGTGCTCCCAGCCATCAGCATATGATCGGCTTGTCGTCGTCTAGCCGGATGTGGGTGTCGCGGCCCGACTCGGCCGGCTCGGCTTCCTCGGCGCGGTACACCGCGTTCTCGATCCAGACCGCGATGCGGTCAGAGATCGCCACCATGAACCGCGCCAGCCGCCCCGGGTGGCTGCGTGAGGGCTTCGGCTCGCCTGGGAATAGGGTATGGTTTTTAATTGTTTCAAATCCTCTCCTAAGTAGAGCGGACAGTGTGTCTCATTTATGCATGCTAGACATGCTTCGGCTCGCTTGACGACAGTGGACACTGCAATATCTGTGAAGTGACTGTGAGGGCACTGTATTTTATCCTACGTCGTCCACTTTTCAGCAAAGTCGCTTTTCTTTTTGGTGATTACAATATGGCTGAAAAGTGCCACAAGCTACGATCCTTACACACTTCTTTCGCCTCTTTCACATTCATACATCTACGCATGCATTTGTGTCGGTTGAGGGCAGATACTCTTGACCTGCCCTTTTTGGAGAGGATCATTTATTTGATCTCTATTAGGTGTGTCCGTCTTTCGGCCGCCATCACAAATGTGTTTCACAACCAGTTCTCAATGATCATTTTGGGCTCTCCGACCCTTCCATTCACATTCGCACGATAGATGCCTTTCGTAAGTCGTCCTTCATACATCCTGTCCACGTGTCCAAACCATGTCAGCATACCTCTTTCAATCCCAGAGACCCCAGCACAGCTATAAAGATAATTATAAATAGTAATACTACAGTCTGTCAAGAAAGTCATGAAAATTTTGGGGGCGCCACCATCCTATAGATATGATGTGATAGCTGAAGTACTCAGTTTGACAGTAATTTATTGTTACAAGAGCAATAGTTCTCTTTTACGACATTCCTGACAGCCTGTACGTTGCTCCTACCTAAAATCTCAGCGACCCTCTCTAGCACGACGTCAGCGATGCTCCTCAGCCTATTGGAGACCAGCATCTCCTTCTGGCCCTTCGCCAAGTAGTCGCACAGACGGTACGCCACCTACAAGGGATCAAAAGCATTATAAATAGAAGAGAAATAAACTCTTTACTACGTAAGAAGGACGGGCCCTATGGTTTAATTCTATGGCAATGATATGCCATGAACGTGCCGTTTGACAGCCGATTCGCCATTGGTGTATGATGCTAGGGAATTCTTGTTTTATGCAAGTTCTTTTTGGGCACATCCGTCCGCCATTTTATATATCAAAACGCATTACAAACATCGTTCGACATTATGCCCTCTCCTCTTAAAAGGAGTTATTTTCCTCATTGATTATACCACGTAGGTATAATAATGCATGCTATGTTAATGCATGTGAGTGCCAGACCTTAACCCGCTAAAATGTTTATTACACTTATGTATGTTTCCGAAAGGCGTGCTACAAAAATTTTCCTTATTCTATGAGCGATAAATAATAAATAAATAAATAAATATTCGGGGACAAATTCACACAGCGCCATCTAGCCCCAAACTAAGCAAAGCTTGTGCTATGGGTGCTAGATAACTGATAAACTACTTAAATACTTTTCAATGCATACTTATTATACATAGAACACCCAGAACCGTAACAGAAATTAAAACTAATCATTTCAATTTCTGCCCGGCCGGGAATCGAACCCGAGACCTCTTCATACACTCCACATTTATTTTGCTGCTCAGAGCACCAACGCACCCTGTCCTCGGCTTAGCGCATCCAGCATAAACCTGCAGCCGCCTGCAGGTCGTCGCTCCACCCGGTCGGAAAGCGTCTTGAACCATTGAAGCCTGGTACTTTAGACTGTGGGGGCCCGTAGGTTATCCTATGTCATTAAGTACAAGATAAATTCCACTGTAGCGAAAGTAGACGACATTATAGTCATAGGAAAGAAAAATGATTGTATTGGGACTGAAAAGCGAAACTGCCAAGGATGTGAGGCCGACCGGTTTTTTTTCCCAGGTTTTGTAAGGGAAGACCGAAGTTTCGTGGGTCTCCTAAACGTCTTGTGCTCGATGACGTAGGAAAACTTAACTCACCCCCACAGTCTATATAGTATCTATAGTTTGTAGCTTCTGAGGCAAGAAATAAACAAATAATCGACAAAAGAGTGCAAACAGTAACCTGAGCACTGAAGTTGACCAGCCACTTCTGCCTGAGCCGATACTCTCGCGCCTTGTCGTTCTGCTCCCGCCGGTTGGTCATGCCCCCGGGGCCGCTCCAGTGCCGGGTCTGGTCGCCGAGGGCTTGGAAGTACTGCTCGGTTTGCCTGGTAATCGGTGTTTTATTGGAGTGATTCTTATACGCCACTTATATACCAAATACATACTTATTATACATACTACACAGACCTGTAATAGAATTTAAATTTATCATTTCAATTTCTGCACGCCGGGAATCGAACCTGGGACCTGTGTAAGCAGACCATGCATGCGTGCGTGCATGTTAACCAACTGAACCACTGAGGTCGTCATATTGACGCCAAGATGATTGTTATGTTCGTTAGTTACGAGGCAGCTTTAGTAATGGTCCATGACCGTCCATCTATGTCTAAGGTCAGTCCTACCAAACTCTCGTCTTCTCTCTTCCTGCTGGTATCTTTTCAATATGATTCCTGCGTTAACCTTACCAGTGAAACTACCACACCAGTCGCTATAATAACAATGATTAAATCTGACCGTAACTCACTCAGGGCTCAGGAAGTAGTCCTCTTCAAGGGCGCTCTTAATCTTGTCGCGGCGTTCCTTGGGCAGCATGGCGCACTTCTCGTCCCAGAGCGAGCGCAGACGGCGCACCGCAGGCCGCGCCAGCATCTCCACGCGCTCCATGTTCCGGCGCTGTCTGCCGCCGGCGCCGCCAGCGCCGCCGCCGCGGTCTTGAGAGGGTTTCTCTAAGGAAATTGAAATTTTCACATCAATATACCGTTGGCCGTGTGGTGTCCGGCAGAGTAGAATAGCACCAACCCCTTACACTCGTGGGTGTTGTACAACGCGACTAATGTTTTCGAGGCAAAATATCTTAAGTCTCTGTAGGCGGACAATTAGCGGCAGTGTTTTCCATTGTTATATTTATTACAATGCTATTTCCAACCCGCCTGCCAAGCGAGATTATGGTAATAACTACCCCTTTCGTGGGTGAGGCCCTAAGTCCTGTAGTGGGCTGTTATGGGCCGTGTTGATAATTGTTTTTTATTATTCTACGCAGTGACAGGAGAACAGACAGCCCACCAGATGGTAAGCTGTAGGTACCTGTCACCCATAACATCTACGATTCATGCATTTAAGTTGTGGGCAACAAAAATGCAGAACCGCAGGTAAGTTGTCACTGTGAGGACCTCCATACAAATACTTACATACATGTAATAAGGAAAAGTGCTGGGGAAAATTTCCACCTTTCGTAGTACTAGTATACTCTTCGACTGATTTGCTTGGTAAGGCTGCGAGCGCACTGAAGCGCCAAGAGGCTAGCTAGGCGCATACGTGATAGCGAGTAACAAGTGCGTTAAGCTCGCAGTACGGCCGGCTGCGAACGTTCGTTTTACCCCTTTACGCACCTAGCCAGCCACCAATAACTCATTACTCCGTAACAAGGAGTTTCTTTCCGTATTGCTATTAGCCAACTGTCAGTGTGGCCTTAGTCTAAGGCGCTGTCCTAATTGGCAACGGTCGTGCGACCATGGCCTTGCGACGGGCGAATTTGAGGTCTCCTATTGGTCTGCGACGTCCGTCGTACGACCATGGTCGCAAGACAGTTGCCAATTGCCTAAGGGTAGGGTTTGTTTATGAATTATGGCAAAACCAAGTCCTTCAGTCTTGAAGTTCGGCATCCCTATTTGGCAGAATTAACGAAAATGGACATAGTTGGTATTGATGATGATTTAGGAGCAAGCCGATAAGCCTGCATCTAAACGATCGCTAACAAATCACTTACTAGGAACTGCATCTTTGGTTTTAGATTTGTTTGACTTGTTTGATTTTAGACTCTCTTCGGAACCAGGGTTTGATTTTGCGCTTTTCGAATCCTTCTGGCTGATCGACATGATCGCGGATAAACGGCACTAGTAATTTTACTTGAGAACCAAACTATTGTAGTTTATTTGTAAATATCAGCGTCTAATTATTCAGGTTGGCATTGGACCGATTTTTTGCCTGACTAATGCGCGGTGACAGCCAACATGACGTGTTCTACGCGTCAATCATCATTTTGTTTTCTAATTTTGACATTAAATATCCGCGGAATCTGTCTACGCACGGAATACTTGATATCCTCCTTCGTTAAACTATCGTTCAACCAAAAGGATCACATTAGAATGTTTTTAAACTAGAGCCTCCTCCACTAAGTGCACGACTAATAGCACCTACTTGTACCCTACGTTCGTCGTACAGAATCAGCAAGCTGAAGTGGTAGAGCGGTAGTTGTAGTGGGCTGGCCACTGGTTTTTCTTTTTCCATGGCTGGCCATATTAGCCAACCAAAAATATTGGAAATTTAGTTACCTTATTTATTTAATTTAACAGTTTATTGTACACAAGAAATACATAGCAAAGTTATTGATGGCACAACAGGCGCTACTAATGTCTAAAGAAATCTCTTCCAGCAGGCCTTCGGGAGTGTGATGTGATCATGAGACACCGATAGGACGTGCACAATATTACCTATCTAAATAGGCATATATGTAAGTATATTTATTCTACTTACACACATAAGTACACATTACTTACTTACCTTCATGGCTGAGCAACTTTTTTTTGTTCTGAGCTGCTGAAGAACCGAGAACGGCTGGAGCATAGAAAAAAAAATCGCTTACGCTAAACGCTGGAGTTAATGAGTTCTTGACTGGATACTCTGACACTGTAAGACGCCCTCTAACCAACACGGCTAAAACAAGTGTGCCCACGACCACGACTCAGCCTGATCTCTATTTTCGTGCACGCTAGCCGTGCTGGTGGAGTGACGATTTATTGAAGGCTGCAGATGCTGGATACAGCAAACTACGAGCAGGGTGCTTAGGCGCTCTGCAGGTGACTGCTTAACTGGTGATGGTGTACAAGATGAAAACAGGCGGCTAAATTGGACCTTCGTATACCAGTTTTCTATTCAGTATTTTCAAACTCCGCGACCTAAGAGTTTGTGGTTGTGCCAATACCCTCCGCTAATGTGGGGGTTGGAGTTCAACTGTAGTCTGTTTCGAGCTGTAGTTTGTGATAATGTAATCCTTTCGCAATTTGGATTTTATAAATTCAGGACTTAAGTTTTTATAAGTTCTTGCAGCTTGAGAGGGGAGGGGGTGCAAATCGTCTCCCAAAACCGTTTAACAAGTTTCGGGGTCCCCAGCGGAAGATCTTAGTCAACGTCGGCTCGCCAACGGTATTAGGAAGTGGTGTGGAAGTGGCCAACGGTATAACGAGTGACGAGCTCGTTGCGGTGCTAAAGACTCGACTAGCCTCAAAGTAAGAAACTGCCACCCATCCAGTTCCCGGACTCTGTGGGTGTTGCTTAACCTTGGTTATCGGTCTGGCAAGCACGTTGCTACTAAACAATTTTTTTTATTTCGCCCAACGCAAAGGAAATGGGCACCCTCCGGTATAGCGGTTGGAAGGGAGGAGGTGAACTCGTCATGAGTACCAGCCGGCCGGCCGGACTAGTTATGCACGACTCGCAAAATAAAAGACCTAGGTGTATTCGTACTAAACACCCCCTGGGAGCACCTGTAGCCGGAAAGGCTTTCCAGGTTTAATCGGATGCGACACCCCGTAGGGACGGGGTGCGCACAGCGTCACTCCTTACAGAGCATACGCTGGAGAGTGACGCTTCTATGATAATGGTTCCATTCAAAAATCGAGAATATCGATAGATCGAAACGAAACAATCTAGCAATGGGAACATTTCGGAACGGGACGATCTGAGGCCATTTGGGAATCTGGGATAGCACGATTTGGGAGTGGGATCATCTGGGAATAGGACTATTTGAAGTGGAGTATATTAATAAAAACAATAATCTTAGAAACAAAACAATTTCTTTATTAACATTTCTTATTGACTAACACTAAACTGGCACTGTCATCTCGCAGGCGTTATGCACAACCACGATCCCCAGTCCGGGATCCCGTCCTTCACGTGGCCTAATGTGCTTTCTGATGGACTGTCCTTCTCGTAAGGCAGATGCCAGACTGGGCCCTTCTTCTGGGCGCAAGGGGTTATGGAGAGCGGCTCCTGGAAAAGAAAACAGGGGTTCGTAAACATTCGTGAACAAGTTCTTAAAAATAATAGAGCTGAACAAATGTGTTGCCCAGAGAGCAAAGGAGAAACATAGCAAAAGAAAAAACAATTACAAACCCGTATCACAGTTTGCCTTGTATTGACATGCACTTTCCACTGGTGCTGCCACTGCCATCTCTGGAACAGACTCTGTAGGTTCTTATCTTGCAGAATGAACTTGTGGCCCCTTAACAGGTCTTTTGACACGATGTCCGTTTGAGGTCCACTTAGTATTGCGGCCGTTATGAAGTATGGGTCATCTTGGGTGCTGGAAAAGAAAGTGTTTTGAGCGGGTCTAGTGCTTGGTCGTGGGTCGTGGAGGGCGAATGAGCACGTTTACGATCTAAACACCTGTGGCCAATAATTTTTTTTTAATCTTATACATCACCTGGCAATGTTTTGTACTCTATGTAGGCATTTACTTAGACTGTATGAATTTCACTGGAGTCACGAATAGTATCTGCCCCTTGGGTAACCCATAAACATTCTAATGAAGGCGTAAATTAACATTTAAGGGGCTTTTCTTGATAACCCCCGACGAAAAAAGGGGGCTTATAACTTTAACGTGTGTATCTGTGTGTCTGTCTGTGACGTTGTAGCTCCCGTTTCTCTACGTGTACGGTGTAAGCTAGTTTAATCGAGGTGATTCTTAGCTTTGTTTAATTAAAATCGAATCGGTAGTTAAGAAAATATTTAAGTATATGCTTGGTCGCGGATTTTCCGAAGTTTTTCTGCGGGTTAGGTTATTATTCCGCCGATTAGCGGCGGCGGTAGAGATAAGAGAATTATAAAGTGTAAAAAAAAAATCTTTGTATAATCTATTTTAAAAAAAGCTTTGTTTGGTGACTTCGGTGAATGCGGTAATTTTTTTTATGTTATATGGCAGTCTCTGGGTACGTCTGTTCTTTAAGAGATTTAAGAAGATATTGAATGATGCTAAGATCATACCCAATCACCAATTTGGCTTTTGCGAGTATCATTCTACGGTGGAACAAACTCATAGGGTGTATACGATGTATACGTGTAATACGACAGTGCCCGGAAAGAAAGGAGTAGTTTCGCAGTATTTTTGGATATCCAACAGGCTTTTGACAAGGTCTGGCATCGAGGACTTCTATATAAAATTAAAAAGTTATTACCCCACTCGGTATTCCCCATTATGGCGTCTTATTTGTCTGATAGGTTCTTTCAAGTAAAACAGGGAGATGCAAGATCATCTTTTTACCAATGAATCGCTGGTGTGCCCCAGGGCTCGGTGTTCGGCCCGGTCCTATACAACATCTTTACTTGTGACCTACCAATAAAAGTCCCTGTAGTTGAAATAGCTACTTTTGCCGATGATACGGGCTTCTTGTCATGTAGCTCTGATCCAATTCTATTAAGACAACTCAACGCCACCCACAAATGGATGTCTAAGTGGAGAATTAAAGCAAGTGCCTCAAAATCACAGCACATTACCTTTACATTAAGAAGAGGAGTTTGCCCCCCTGTTAAACTTGGCGAAGATATTCTTACACAAGCATCTAATGTCAGATACTTGGCGTTTCATCTGGATCAACGACTCACATGGAAGGACCATATAACAAAGAAAAGAGATGAAATTAATTTCAAATTCCGGGGTCTTCTCTGGCTTTTAGGCAAAAAACCAGCACTTCCCTTGACCAACAAATAGCTATATATAACTCTATACTGAAGCCAATATGGACCTACGGAATTCAGATATGGGCAGCGGCAAGTAAGATTAACATCGAGCGACTGCAAAGGGTACAAAATAATATTCTACGAGTTATTGCTGGCGCACCGTGGTACACTCGCAACGAAGAAATCCACGAATACTTAGAAGTGCCAACCATCCGTGAGGAAATAGAACGATACCGCAAAAGTTACAGGGAGCCTCTGTCACTGCATCCAAATCCTTTGGCCAATATGCTTTTGACAGTCAACACTTCTAAATGTCTCAAACGGACTGACGTTTTGACTAAGTACCATATAGAATTGTGGGCAATGGCCCATTGATTCGAAAAGTCACTGGAAGATTCAACAGATTTGATTATAGTCTAGCGACTGATGGCAAATAAAAAAATTGGAAAAAAAAATATGGCAGACAAACAGACAAGCGGGCCATCTGATGGAAAGTGGTCGCCACCGCCTATGGGCATCAGCAACACCAGGGCCGCTACCAATGCGCTGCCCGCCTTTAAAACGATACCTTTTGAATGATCCCATGTCATCGTCCAAAAGGATCACAAAAAATTACGGGTATGGATGCGACACGAGCGGGTAAGTCGGGAGTCAACTAGGCAAGTACAAATTTTATATTTTGAAGGATTAACTCGCACAATCACGAAAATCTTCTTTTAATTGCGAGCAATTTAATAATCACCTTGGTGTCAGTATTTAATAATCATCCGTTGCGCTCGCGCGTGCGGGCCATGGTGTGCATTATGATTTGATTTGGCTATCGTCTCGTCTCGTGCGCGAGAGCACAAACCAGGACATTAACTCAAAGATGATGATGATGATGATGTGTATGTATACATATTGATGCTGACAAGTCTTAAGAAGCAAGCCAAAATGGTTTGATATCCTTTGGCTATTAGAGAGAGGTAGAGCATTACTTAACCTTGTTAGAATATGATTAGCACTATCTGAATCTCAATCTCTATATATATAACAAACTCATTACCTACATGTTATCTGTGAAGAAATGGCATGTTTTACTAAGAACAAAGTTCATTTTTGGCCAGCCATACATGTGTTTTCTTCCTAATAACAACATCCTTTTATTTTGCCTTCGAAAATGTTCCACCACATTCTCCAGAATCTTACTTTTGTCCATTTTACCCCCTTTGCCCACTGCAAACGCAATGTTCAAGGCATCTAATACAATGTCATACGGGGTAGTGTTTTCAACAAATTTCAAGAACTTGTCCAATTCCTGTGGTGATGTTTTTAGAAACAAATCTGAGCCAACTATCAGCTTGTCTTTTATATTTTTTTGTAGTAATGTGAATTCTTCATCCGATAGAGACAAACATGCCAATGATTCGTGACATGTAGTACACTCCCCACTGAAATTTAAAGACAAAGTGATATAGAAAAAAAACAATATGTATAATATTCTTTCTCCAACATTTGAATATCAGAATAGACATACTTTCGTTTTTTAATTTTTGTAAACTCCGCTCTCCAACCCAATGAATTGTACACCTCTAACAGTTTCACTGCCGTTGCTTCAGCAACCACAACGTAATTGCTAGATATATGCATGCAAATTTCATCCAAATATTTTAAAATTGTTTTTTTGTCCTTATATTTCCTTAGAATGTAATCTATCCATTCTTGATATGCTATCGGTTGCAGAGGCCTGTGGTCATTCAGACTTCTATCTATCATTTTCATTGCATCAACCTTTTTGTTTAACTTGAAAAATGTAGAAATTAGGGTACTATAAGCTGAGTGAGTTGGTTTACTACTTAAATGTATGTCTTCAAGAACTTTCATAGCCTTCTTCCAATCATTGATCACACAGAGAGCATGTAAAAGCCTCTCACAAGTTATAGAGTCCAACACTTTGTACTTATTATAAATATCTTTGTATGCCTGTAAGATAAACTCTTTTTCTTCATTGTTTAAATTTTGTTGTGACCCTAATACGTAGTACAGTTGTAGCAAACCATTAGTAGCACCCAAGTTCATGTCACCAGAGCTCTTTATGTATTTGGCCAATGACAAGGCAATATCAAATTTCTTTGAGTTAATAAGATTTTTTAGTACAACACCTTCGAAGTTTTTATCGTTGAGAGTGCCTGGAATGTTAAGGGCCTGACTCTTGATATTGGACCAGTCCCACGCATTCTTCTCTGCCTCAGACTTTATGTATTCTATTTGATTGGTCGCGTTTGTTACTGCATAACTAGGATATACAAGTTGGCTAACGGTTCTGGTACCTGAGAAAACAAGTTTGTAGGTTATAAACATTTAGTTTTAGATTTATAGGTTATATTGTTTACATTTTTATTTTTGTTGTAAACTATTGTAATAATACATACAAATACTAGGAGACAATAAAATACAGCGAGAATAACGTATCGCTGGGATCATTTTCGGTAAAAGTAATTAAATAAATACCGAATTCTCTGGCTAACTATACGATACAGTATTTAATTATTGGATAAAAAATATATTTATAAATCACTATCTAATGAACTATATTTATCACAACTTTCTTTAATTTTACAAGTTTGCAAAAGAAACGAAACAAACAAATCAACGTTCCTTTTCACTTAACTGGTTGTCATTGATTGTTTTGAATTTTTAAATGGTTGATTTCGTATTATTCAATTACGTAGTCCGGAATTTGATTTTCTAGATTGTCTTTGTCTGCAACAGAATTAATAACCCCAAGCCATAAAATAAAAACATAAATGCTGCTAGAGGAGCGACAATTCGCCGTTTTTAGCCGTTAATCAACACGTTCGCCAAAATGTTTGGCAAAATTTTAATAGTGACTCCACACATGGCTGTTTGTATTTGTGATGGCATGTTTGCCGTATTTTACAAATATTCGACGTATGGGCTAATAGGTGATACAACTCTCTACATATGGAGGCAAATGACGACTCGTCCTAATTGGAGCGATTTCGTGGAAATTTTTTAAAGTTATTGGTTACGCGTAATTTATCACTTAAATTATTTGTATACCTTCTAGCTATAGATTATCGTGAAAGGCGTTCATGACGCTTTTCTTTTTAAGAAAATTGATGGTATATGATGAGGCTGCTGAAGGTAATGAAATATGGTGAGAGTGTAATAATTAACTTTATAGGGTAATGATTTTGTAATGTAGATAATGAAAAATGTAAATTTAAAATGGAGTTAATCCCTAAAATATGACGTAATTCGTTTTATAATCACATGTCCAATAGAATGTTAAATTATTATGGATCATAAGTAAACATGAATGAAGGTAAATATCAGGTTTTATTTTTGAAAACTTAAAGAAAGATTAATTTCCAATCAGGCTTCCCTACCTATTTAAAATTAAGATTTAGTCATTTTTTAAACTAAATTGTACTCTAGATTCTACTGCTCTTCTGAAACCATGCGACGTGTACCTTCCTCCGAATATAGATCGTGGCTGGTACGAACCTTAACTTACGAGTCGTTGTCATGTGATCCTGGTGAGTAGCAGGCACAAGGCTGCGAATCGTCTATTAATTGGGAGATAATAACTATAATCATTTCATATTCAAAGTCGGACGCACAGTCCTTGGCAGGTTGAAAGGCGGTCGTAGAATTGACAAGGACACAGGATGCAGGCTCGTTTTGGTTCACTTCGCTCGGTCT
This sequence comes from Blastobasis adustella, assembly GCA_907269095.1. Classification (NCBI taxonomy): domain Eukaryota; kingdom Metazoa; phylum Arthropoda; class Insecta; order Lepidoptera; family Blastobasidae; genus Blastobasis; species Blastobasis adustella. The sequence goes on along the minus strand of OU026121.1, from coordinate 19,190,847 downwards.
CGTTCGGGTCTTCGTTCCTCTTTTCAAGAAAGTTCGTCGTGCCTATAAGGCAGGGCCTTGAGCGTGGCAGCGAGCGGGAGCTCGCTCGGTCTTCGGCAGGTGATAAGATTATTGGCACGCATGTCATCCTTATTAACGACGTCTACCCATCGCTTCTTAGGCTGTCCTCTCCTTCCCGTGCCTGGAGGTCATGGCCAGCCATTTGTTCCTTGCGTAGTTTGCCGGTCTGCGCAAGACGTGGCCATACCATCAAAGGTGGCACTCTTGCACCTTATCTACGATATCACGGACGCCAAGGTTGCCACGAATGTGGACGTCTCAGGCTCAATCTTTGCGTGAAACTTCACACATCCACTGCAGCTTCTCCATTTCCGTGACCTGCTCTACGTCTCGCTGCTGTATAGGAGAGCAGGTCTAATTGTCCCTTCAACTTTACTGGCATTTTAGGGTCACAAGACTTACAAGTTATGACACCCATCACCTCCCGTCATTTGGCCCAAGCCGCGAATATTCGAACTTTGACGTCGATGTCGATGTCCCCGGTTGCACTAAGTACCGATGCCAGGTATCAGACTTGATCCGAGCGCTTAACCTCATCTACGCCTATTCAAACGGGTATCGGGATCTGCACTGTTGCAGGCCATGTACGGCTAGGTGCAGGTGTACTTGAGAGCCAAAATAAAATAATACCAAGTATGGGGTCTGCACAGCTGGTTCAATTCTGAAGGCTCAAAGGTTAAAAGTGAAGGCAGAAAGTGAAGCCTGTTTAGATATGACGAAGTGCTGCCTTAAAAATCCTGGACGGTGGTTTGCTCTACAAGTGCAAACTCTATTAAAGATTGGTGTGGCCATTTCAGAGAACCATCTAAGTAATAAGTATGTACCACCACCATAGCTTCATGAAAAACTGAACATTATAACCCCTGACAAAGTGGAAACATTACAGGCCCCTATGAAGAACGGAAAAGCGATCGACAATAACAGCATAAGTACCTTTACGAACTTGGAAAATAATGGAAACTCGGAGCGTACTCCTGCTCAATGCCCAAGACTAGGCGATGTGGAGGAGAAAGGAGAAGGAGAAATCGCTCTGATGATCATAATTATTCGGTGTGCTGAAGGAACTTAATTTCTAGGACAATAATTTCGACTAATCATTTTTCTGTGAAACGAAGCATCCGTAAAATAATCCCTCGAGTAAACAATCTCTCGATTGACCAATCCAAAAGGTCCATTCAAAGACCCTTTTAAAAGCGTAGCTTGGATTTAGTTAGCCTTGCTATTTAAAAATATAAGATTTTTTTCTTTATTCAACAAGAATCTACAGCTCATTACATTATAAGTAAACAATAACAAGTTACTTGCAAATAGGCCAGTTACAGATTCACACTATGTTACTTTATAATTTATACAACTAAGAAAGAAGATACTTATATGAAAAAAAAGCATTACTTATCAAATAGTTACATAACATATCAATAATTATCGTTTAGTTAAGGTTTTTAATGTATTGTGATTGTATTGTGTAGTGTACATGTAAGTAGTGAGTATGTCCGTCGATGTCGCGCTCCGCCTGACTACCCGCCGAAGAAGACATAAACTGCCATGGAATCAGAAACACTAATGGAGAATGCAGATAAAATTACTTTTACCCTCAACAGTGATTCTAAACTAAAGTAAGACAAATGCAGATAAGATTTGTAAATAATATTCGTACGTACACACCAACACTACAACATTCACGGGTATTATCGTCATTGCAGAATCAAATACAACACAATTATCAATACCTATACTTTTATATTATTATATTACTTTGTTTTAGGGCAGATTTTAATTGTTGTTTGGACATATCAAATACATCTAGATCATTCAAATATTTATTATAGGTACGTGGTAAGCGTAGGGTTAGACTGTTAACTGCATAGTTTGTGCGAGCGGCCGGTATATGGAACAACTGCGTCTGCCTAGTACGCTTTTGAGGCGCAGGCAAACACAGAAGTTTGTTTACTAGCGCCGGACAGTCCAGTGCTCCAGAACAAACATCGTGCAATATCGTCATGTCGAGTATACGACGACGCTCTCCTAAAGTTCATAATTTCCGTGCTCCACGTGAGATTTGTAATTTAAATATTTAATAAATTTCATTTGAATACGTTCCAGAACATTTTCATAAGTGGCATAATGGGGACTCTAGACACCACGTAACCTAGGTTTTTATATGCTTTGTTAGTTATATACTCATAGTGAGATGTAAATGTTAGTTTGGTGTCAAGGATAACGCCCAGATCTTTGATTTAAATTTCTGGTCTTATGTTTATGCCATTAAGTCTATGGTCGTATTTGATGGGAGATTTTCGTCGGGTGAAAGGCACCACAGCACATTTATCGACGTTGACCGCGATTTTATTAGCGTCATAGTACGAGCATAGTCGTTTGAGATCTTCTTGGAGCTGGATGCAGTCATTTTGGGTGTTCACTTGTAAATAAACTTTTTTATCATCGGCATAAAGGAAATAATTTGCATTGTGAAAGCAAGTACCCATATCGTAGGGTTACGCGATGAATAGTAGAGGTCCGAGGACTGATCCTTGGGGAACTGCGAATTAACGCAAACGTGGGTCATAAGTTCAAAAGTAAACTCCCATTCATCAAGTGGCCTGCTTGTCTGTTTGCCTACGGTATGACATAAAAAATTCTGCCAAAAAGGATCCTTTTGTCATGGTGCCGCAGTTCCAAGGAACATCCCTCTCCATTTCAGAAAGTATCGGGATCCTTGGTGTCGACATATCAGACGACGTATGGTTCCGAAGTCACCTGGAGTGTAAGGCTAAACTAGCCTCGAAAAAACTTGGTGTGCTTAACCGGTCTAAGCGATACTTTACCCCAGAACAGCGCCTGTTGCTGTATAAGGCACAGGTGGAGTATTGTTCCCATCTTTGGGCCGGGGAAACCGCCGACCTTCTTAATCACTTGGATTCCATACAGAGGCGCACCGTACGAATTGTCGACGATACCATACTGACAGGCAAGTTAGAACCACTGGCTGATCGAAGGGACTTTGGCTCCCTGTGTGTGTTCTACCGGCTGCACAATGGGGAGTGTTCTGAGGAATTATATGATCTGGTGCCCACAGCACAATTCCGCCATCGCACTACTCGCCGTGGGCTGGGTACTCATCCCCATTACGTGGACCCTCTAGTGGTGTCCACGCGAAGATTCGAAAGAACGTTTCTCGCTCGTACGATTCGGATGTGGAATGAACTCCCAGCCACGGTGTTTCCTTTGGTCTATGACATGGAATCGTTCAAGAGGTATATTAGAGGTCTCCTTAGAGGCGGGCAACGCATTGGTAGCAGCCCTGGTGATGCTGATGTCCATAGGCGGCGGTGACCACTTTCCATCAGGTGGCCCGCATGCCTGTTTGTCTGCCGGATAACATAAAAAAAAAAAAAAAAAAAAAAACTTGTTGTTGGGAGTAGGCCGACCCGACCCTGCTCGGTGCCTCGCTACGCCCACGTTCGATGTGGTGTAGGTGACCCCTTCTTCACTTTTCACTATAATTTTTATTACATTCCAAAACTATTAATTACCTTCCGTCTACAAATTGGAGGGGAATGGAAGTTTAAGCAGATTTTCTTGATTTTTTTCTAATAAAATAGGACAATTAAATATTAAAACTATAATATGCTACCCAACTAAACTCTATGCTTTTTTATCGCTAAACTAATTTTTTTATCATGCACTTACTTAAAAAATCAATATAATGTACTGATTACCTTTGCGTGACAAACATCATTTCCACAAGGAAAATTAAAAATATTTTGCGCTCTGCCCGCATGCGTTGAAGAACTATTTCGACAGACTTAGAGAAGCGGGAGGCGTAGGCATTGGAAATATACCAATGGGATTGCGCACTTAAAAACAATTTCGATTACATGTGGGAGAACGTGTATAGAAATTAAACAAAGAAATATGAATAATAAATCTATGTATATTATTACCAATAATATAATAAATGGACAGCAACAGATGGAGAGGACATATTTTAGTAGCTTAAGTGATGTACTTAGATTTAGCAAAATACAGACAAGTTGACAATAATTAATTGTTATTTCTATAGAAATAACAAAATAGAACATAGAAATAATACGAGTTATACGGTTAAGCAAGATTACCTGAGGAAGACAGTTCAGAGCACTGGTGGTGCCGTGTCCGCAGTCGGACAACGTCTGACCTGTCGAAAGCGATGGCCGCCTTTTTATAGACTGCGGTGTACCCGCATGTGGTTTTTAATTTAAGAACACTACCTTCATTTTATAAAAATGAAGATAAATACAATAATAATATTATCTCCCACACGGCCATACTGACGAGCAGCCTAATTGGCTTGCGATACACTATCTCAAAATTACAATTAAACAAAAATGTATGTGTAACATAAGAAACAGATATTTAACATTAGGAATCAATAAAATTCAATCCTTAAAGAATACTTAGGGTCGAATTATATCATGACAATGCAATGCACGTATCTTTACTCGAGTTACATTATGACAATTTACTAAAAAGATAATCAATTTACATCAACTAGCATCAATGTAAAATCCAATTAAATTATCTATTTAGGAAATACTGATTAGGTCTCATGATCGTAGTAATTTAATTTGTCAAACGTGACCGAAATCATACTTTTTATCCTATTTACTTAGGAAAACCAACAGCAATGATAACAATATAAAATAATACCAGTATTATTTTATATTAGCACAGAGCCAATTACAGGCTTCCACCGATAAAAACTGGATAATTTAATACATACTTAACTAAAAGTCAAGCATACCGAACAGTCTACAAGACTTTACGATTTCAAGTTTAAACTAAAATATACTTACAATACTCGAAAGTAATGCAACAATAGTCAAATCCATAATAACATGGTTTGAAAAATGCCACAACGCGTCGAAGTAATAGTTGAGTATGCGGTCTCTCGCTGACTCACAACTTGTGTTAAATAAATCAAGATTAATTCTCCTGGATAAATCTTTAAAATTCACTCACGATAGAAAGGTGTTCCTTCTGTAGTTGGTAGAATACGCCAAATTGCATGGCAATGGCCAAATCACATGAGCCATATAAACACCAAATCACATGGTACTAATAGTCAAATCACAGGTACCTGAATGCCAATCCTCACGGCAGTGGCCAAAACACATGGCAATGGTCAAATCATATGACCCCATATGCCAATTCTCAAATCAGTGGCCAAATCAACTACAATTAAATGCCAAATCACATTGCAACGGTCAAATCAAATGACCCGCACATCGCACCAAACACCCAGTATAACATCGTTGGCCATCGATATATTGTACAGCACAATTCGTCGGAGCACCGATGAACGAAGAACGAAGGTCCCTTGATGATCCATTGTGCAGCACTCTCATTTATGCATTTATGGAGAACGGCCATATGACGTGAGGCAATAAATCAAGACTTCTCTCATTAATGGATGAGCAGCTAGTTCCACGTCCTGACCACGGCCGCGAGCCGAAAAGGATGTCATCACAGTATTTCCAGCAATCCGCAAGGCGGTGCTTCGATTGACGTTGCGTATTTTATTCAACATGATGTCTAGGCTCAAGACCGCCCTCGTGTGTTATCTGAAACTAAAATACCACAGCACAGTACCATGTTCGCTCGATCATACCTGACCCTATGGTTATAAAAGACTATACTAGCTCTCCTCTTATCATTCTAAACTCAAAACAATATTCCTTAACTCGTGGAAATACAAATCGAAATCAATAAACATTACTAACGCTTCCACTCAGTGACGTTGATTCGTCGTACTTTTGTAATCCGTAAGTACTTATAGACTCCAGTAGTACCTTTGTAATACATAGAAGCTAATACAGTACTGGCCGTACTCTTGTATGTAGATAAACTACTGTTAGACTATACAGTATCTCAATATGAAATTGCTAAAATCGTAAAATAGTAAATTTAACAAGCTTTACTTTACTAAGCCCACTTTACTTTATCAGCTCGTGGTCAGTCCTTCGATCAAATCTATTCAGTACATCGTATATAGACTATCGCAAGTAATGCAGTACATCTGCCATCACAACACGTGATAATAAATACGTGAGTTACACAACAAGTAATCGTCCTAGACCCAAACCAACATTCAATGGTCATCTCCACGAAAATAACATTATCTCTACCGCCCAACATCAAAATTGAATCAGGATTTTACCAATGAACAGCTTCTAGGCATCAAAGTCACAAATTTCAATTACTGAGTCGTTAATCGTTAATAATGTACCCAAAATAAACATCTCAGAACATGTCACCTCTGTTATTGCAAGGTGTCTGTATCTTCAAATACAATCACACAGAGCTATCCCGGTTGCTCTACCCGAACTTACAATAAAAATTTCAACTTTATAATTGTTTCATTTGTGATCAACCTGATGATCATCGCCGTGATCATCCATTAGGTAGGATTTCCAATCCCCGTGATTACATATTAGCCAACTCTAGGGCTTTTCATCGGAATCACATTTTATTAAAGAAATTACACTCTACTCTTGTACCCTAGACAAAACAATTGACTAGTCTCCATATTTTTTGTATTTGATTAATCGGTAATCATGTAGGAACTTTCCACACCATTGACCCGTACTTACTACCTAAACAACTATACTGCCAGTAGTATGCAATGCAAATTCCCAGCGCTGCAACTTCTATTTAGCCAATATCTAAAGCAGCGTCATAAAAGAGCAACTGAGTTTTGCCACGGTCACGGTCCATGGATAACAGAATCGGAAATTCATTTTCCATTAAGTCACTTGCTTCAGGTCCCATTAGTAATCGAATTCAAAATATTACCTACTTTCATTTGGCTACCAGCGCGGTAAAACGCTTTCATTCAACTGTGTTAACGTCTTTTAAAAATGTATCGTTCTTTACATTAGATACATAATTTCCCAATTTGGAAATGAAAAGCTTATTTCTGCCTTCAACAGTTTTAGGTAACAGTATAATAATAAAACAAGCATTTATTATTTTTTCACAAACAAATAAATGATACGTAAGTAGGTCAGTACTATTTAATTTTTGTAGCTATATTTATTTGTGAGAAACTGGTGTCTGAAATAGGTTCCATAGAACCTGTGATACAGGTCACCAGGCTCCCACCCCATGGATTTACAAAACAGACTATGTAACATTTTTAGTACTTCTGACCTAAAAGAATAAGATATTACATTCATTAAGTTAATGTGTCTATCGGTTACCACACCAAAACAACTAAACAAGTAAAGTAATCGTCATCATTTTTTTTTTTTCACTGTTCGATCGAGTCTACTCTATCTGTGACTACGTTTCGTGTAAGTTCCCATTTTAAACAATTTAACAATGTTTGTAATAACAAAGAGGTCTCATATCCAGCCGTCTTCCAAAAAAATCAGAACAAAAACTTGAAACATCCGAGACTTTCGGGGCTCTCAGCCCAAAGAGTCACACACACGACTCCTGGGCCACTCCAAATCAGCAAAATAAATCGGGGTGTTTAACCTCAACAACAGTGTAGGTACTACCAAACTCGTACTAGCCGAAGGATATGAAATCTCACCATTGCTTACAGTGCCTCATCTTACAGGCACAATAACAGAACTCGAAATAGTTACTTGGTATCGGTAATCAATGATATTTCAGTACTCGAAGCTAAAGTTAACATTATGTAACTGACTATTGAGCAATCACCAAAATATGTGGACTTTTCTTATCATCATCATCATGTTTAACATCTTTTCACAAAGCTTGAAACAACTATCATCTGTTGGCCACGCTCCCAGAGGCTCCGTCAGCCTAGTACGTAAAACACCAACATCATCTCCATCCGGTGATGCCACAAGCTTTGAGTAAACAAAACCAACCACATAAATGTCATAAAAACCTTTGCTCGATAGTCGTCACGTATGGACTTAGTTGCTTAAATCCGTCTACCAAAGTCTTAAACAGGTCGAACTTAAGTAAGTCACAGGATTAACTAAGTCACTCAAAACATAATTTGAAACTATCTACCGTCAATATATTTACATTCCTTTCGATAAAATAATTTGTCACCAACAAAAATGACGTTACCTACTAATCAAAGTGACTTTTTTTTTTTTTTTTTCAATGTTGGAGGTAGCTTTTCAGAATAATCGTATTTTGGCGGTCAACGTTAAAATTATAATAAAATCATACCCTCGGCAAACAAATATTGTTCGACGTTTACTTTTGTGTTCGTATTCGTTTCTAGACAGTAATAATTCATTGTAAAACAAAATTAAATTGTAACTCCGTAATTTGATACATAAAAACTTAGTCGGACTTTCTCAATTTTGTTCTTTACACGTTCTACGCGGAAACAAATGATTCTAATTCGGTTATAAACTCACTTGAATCAAGTAAACTCGTAACGACTCACCGAATGCTAATTTGCAGCCTGTAGTTGTTGTGGACCCTATGATGTCTGGTCATGCACTCGACACTTCGCGTCGTCGGAAGCATCCAGTTTCCTCAGCCTCATGCGGGCGGTGCGAAAAGATCACGATGTAACATGAAAACAAAGGACATTGCATTAGAAATATTGTGGGACGTTGGGATCCTTTATTCCACTTCTGATGTGGGAGAACGTGTATAGAAATTAAACAAAGAAATATGAATAATAAATCTATGTATATTATTACCAATAATATAATAAATGGACAGCAACAGATGGAGAGGACATATTTTAGTAGCTTAAGTGATGTACTTAGATTTAGCAAAATACAGACAAGTTGACAATAATTAATTGTTATTTCTATAGAAATAACAAAATAGAACATAGAAATAATACGAGTTATACGGTTAAGCAAGATTACCTGAGGAAGACAGTTCAGAGCACTGGTGGTGCCGTGTCCGCAGTCGGACAACGTCTGACCTGTCGAAAGCGATGGCCGCCTTTTTATAGACTGCGGTGTACCCGCATGTGGTTTTTAATTTAAGAACACTACCTTCATTTTATAAAAATGAAGATAAATACAATAATAATATTATCTCCCACATACAATTTGTATGGAAGGGAATGAAGTTTTTCGTATGACAAAAATTAAATGCCGATTCTTTCTGTGTTCCGCACTCGTCAAAAATACTATATTTCACAGTATTAATAGTTATTAGATAAATTTGTAGCTACGAACTAGCTGTAAGTTTACATTAGGAAAGGGAAATAATGATCTGTAAACATTCTGAAAGGCCATCTGGATGACGAATGGGATGAAATTTTAGCATGATTTTAGTCATTTTTCTTGTTTATATCTAGACCTAATATGAAATAAGGCCTTTCGAGCTTGAGGTAAATGTAAACTTTTCTAATTCGACATAAACGTTTCGAGTAACTGTAATATTCATGTCAACTTTTGCCCTGTAAAGGGGATTTGAACGAGTCGGTGGAATCACTCAAATACAATGTAACCTTTTGAAATTATAATGGATGCCTGACAGCTTTTTTCGAATTTATATTTATGCAATCATTTAAAAGTGGTGAAATAGTATTGTGTGCGCTCTTATCGAAGTGAATCGTATGGTAATTACGGTATATATTTTCATAGGTAATGTAAAAATAACATTAGTTATTAAAGTTATCATAATTGACGACTCGGTTTACTTAATTATGGAGTAAAACACGAGGAAACTTGATCCATTTAGAATGATCTACTTCTAAAGGTGCGACGAAACCACATTTCAAAATAAGCTGTTACTCTACATGCACGCAAATTTTATTAGACAGGCAATATATTATAGATGAATATTCCATGAAATAATAATATGTGGTCACCCTATTAGAAAGAGACATACAGCCTCTGTTCTACACTTCGTGCTCAGTCCTGTTTGATAATGATAAGTCCATGGGGAGTATATAGTAACGATCCATTTCGCATTTTGATTTTGACACATCGTAATTTTATACTAAAAAAGTACTAGCGCCGAAATGAAGCGCTAAAATGGCAACACCGCTTTTCTGTGTGTGTTTGTCGGCATTGTCGTCGGTTTAATAAATCATACGAAATATGCGCATAATTTATTGAACCGACGACGATAACGAGACGAATTAGGATATTTTCTATAATTATTGTCCACATCCTACACCACGGGCTTGCAACACTGGATAATAACTGTATCAATCTGACAAAGAAGTCAAGCCAAAAACTTTTGAAGGAATTAAAAAGAATACCTTCAGCTAAAAAATTTTTAGTAGGCAATATATATAGTTCATAGTTTGTGGTAGGCAAGTGGTAGGCAATATAGCAATATATGTGAGTGATGTGTGTGCGTATGTGCTATTTGCTGTTGTTGGAAACGAGTGTTTTCATGTATATATAGAAATTCACAGTATTTCTTATAATATAACATTTATAACTAAACCTGCAACATTGTTTTATAAAAGCACCGTTTGTCATTTATAATGGAAGGGAAAACGACGAAAATGCCCAAAGTGGCAAAGGTGAGAAAAAAGAAGAAAAGATCGTTTTAGAATACTTGTTTATAACCAATTGTTACTCTAACTACTATGTACATTACAGGTCAAGAACAAAGCCCCAGCGGAAATCCAAATAACAGCAGAACAACTGCTTCGTGAAGCAAAAGAGAGAGATCTTGAAATTTTGCCGCCGCCGCCGAAACAGAAGATCTCTGATCCTGAAGAGCTCCGAGACTACCAACACAGGAAGAGAAAGGCTTTCGAAGATAACATCCGAAAGAACAGGCTTGTAAGTCTCATTAATTTTGCTTCACATTACATTAATGGCCCATAACAGACCCTGAAAGGGACAACTCAGCCCACATCCAATTTAGCCTGCATCCAATTCAGCCCGCAGGTTCATCTTGGCGTTAATGTCCCGGTTGTGCTCTCAGATCATGGTTACGCATTCAGTCACCTGAATGTGCAGATTTCGTCACAACATTTTCCCTCACTGTAAGAACATTGGTTAGCATTTAATGCAGGCTCAGTAATTCAATAAAATAAATCAACTGTAGTTCATTAATGTAATGTGAAAAAGTTGGTACATAAAATTGTGTTTTTCTATTGTTTAGTGTATGTAATTCAATAAAAACTAAATTTATTTTTAGGTTATTGGTAATTGGCTCAAGTATGCTCAGTGGGAGGAATCACAAAAGCAGGTCCAGAGGGCACGCTCCATATATGAAAGGGCTCTCGACGTGGATCACAGGAATGTTACCCTATGGTAAGTAATAGATTTGAATAATGCAAGCAAAACTCTTTAAATGTTTACCTATATACCCTTGCCTGTGCATGCCAGATTAACTTAGGTTTATTAATATAAATAGTTATAATATAAAAAGACGGTACCTACGTACAGCATAACCAAAACAATGCCAACTCTGTATATAACATATTGTTTCAATATAAACTCAACAATTAATTTCTAGGCTGAAGTACACAGAAATGGAGATGCGTAATAGACAAGTGAACCATGCACGTAACTTGTGGGACCGAGCTGTTACTATATTGCCACGTGTATCACAATTCTGGTACAAATACACTTATATGGAGGAGATGCTTGAAAATGTTGCTGGAGCAAGACAGGTGTGTATATTGTTTTTGATATTGACAGATTAATTGAAAACGCATATAGTTTGATGAGTAATTGACTTATTAAATATTAGTGGTCGGGAGAGACATTGTCCTGTCCGTGTGCGGCACCACCTATAGTGTCAGTTTGAGTAATTAATCCATCCATGGGCCCACCTAAACTTATACCCAAAATTTCACCAATATCATTAGTCATACAGACAACCATACATAGAAAATGTCACACTAACAACCCATAATAGTCCACTACTGGACTTGAGCCTTCCACCACATTAATGGAGGTTTTTGGCAAGATATCAAAGATTATCAAATATTCAAACATAGATAATTAGAAGTTATCTATATAAGAGTAAGACCCAGAAAAACATTCACTGATCAGATCAGTAATGTTCTCAAAAAAGCTGAGGTCCTAAGTGGCAAGAATAAAAAGAGATGTATGAGAAGAATTGTGGATAAATGTGAAGCAAGGGAGTTGTGCCAGGACAGAGCAGTGGCGGTCCATAGTCTCTGCCTACCCTACCTGTGGAACAGAGGCTTGGTCTTAATAAATGTATCTATTTAGAAATTACTTTGACTTAAACAAGACATTGTTGCAGGTGTTTGAACGCTGGATGGAGTGGCAACCAGATGAACAAGCTTGGCAGACTTATATTAACTTTGAGCTCCGGTATAAAGAGCTGGACCGGGCCAGGGTGATATATGAGAGGTTTGTCATGGTACATCCAGATGTCAAACACTGGATAAAATATGCCAAGTTTGAAGAAAACCATGGATTCATCAATGGTGCCAGAAAAGTATTTGAAAGAGCTGTAGAGTTCTTTGGTGAAGAAGAACTAGATGAAAGACTATTCATTGCTTTTGCTAAATTTGAAGAAAACCAGAAGGAGCATGATAGAGCTAGAGTAATCTACAAATATGCTTTGGATCATATTCCAAAAGATAGAAACAAGGAATTGTATAAAGCCTACACAATACATGAGAAGAAATATGGTGATCGGTCAGGAATAGAAGATGTCATAGTCAATAAAAGGAAGTACATGTATGAACAAGAAGTTATAGAAAATCCCACTAACTATGATGCTTGGTTTGATTACATAAGACTGGTGGAAAATGAAAGCAATGTGGATGATATCAGAGATACATATGAAAGGGCAATAGCCAATGTTCCACCATCAAAAGACAAACAATTTTGGCGACGCTATATTTACTTATGGATAAATTATGCCTTATATGAAGAACTAGAAGCTGAAGACGTTGAAAGGACCAGACAAGTCTACAGAACTTGCCTAGAATTGATACCACACAAAATATTCACTTTCTCCAAAATATGGCTCATGTATGCCCAATTTGAAGTAAGATGCAAAGAATTGAAGCAGGCCAGAAAGACTCTGGGTATGGCTTTAGGAATATGCCCTAGAGATAAACTTTACAGAGGATACATTGACTTGGAAATTCAACTGAGAGAGTTTGATAGGTGCAGGATTTTGTATCAGAAATTTCTCGAATATGGACCAGAGAATTGTATAACTTGGATAAAGTTTGCTGAATTAGAAACATTGTTAGGTGACATTGACAGAGCTAGAGCTATTTATGAGATAGCTGTTGGTCAGCCAAGACTGGACATGCCTGAACTATTATGGAAAAGCTACATTGACTTTGAGGTTACACAGGGTGAGACAGAAAAGGCGAGACAACTGTATGAGAGACTTTTAGAGAGAACTGTGCATGTAAAGGTGTGGCTTTCTTATGCAAAGTTTGAGTTGAATTCTGAAAATGAGGACAACATCAATGTGGACTTGGCTAGAAGAGTATATGAGAGAGCCAATGACAGTCTTAGAAGTGCAGGTGAAAAAGAATCTAGAGTCCTTCTGTTAGAAGCATGGAAAGAATTTGAAACAGAAGCGGGAGATGAGATCAAACTTGAGAAAGTCCTTTCGAAGATGCCGAGAAGGGTCAAGAAGAGGCAGAAGGTTATTAGTGAAACTGGTATTGAGGAGGGATGGGAAGAAGTGTTTGACTACATATTCCCTGAAGATGAAATGGTGAGACCTAACTTAAAACTTTTGGCTGCTGCTAAACAATGGCGAAAGCAGAAAGAAGTTACTGAGGCCCCAGTTGAAACCGAGACTGACAAGGACAAAGAAAGTGAGAGTGAGAGTAACCAAAACGAAGAGAACAATGACGATGATGACAAATCAAGTTCTGATTCAGATACCAGTGAAAATGAAGAAAAAGAAACATGATATGTTGTGGATAAATATGATTCTGATAATAAACACAACGTTATATATATATTATAATTTATTTTATTTATGTAAGAATTCAGTAAATACCAAAAAAGTATCGACTTTCAAATCTAAATTTATCATTAGTACATTTTACTAGTAGTATAGCATAGTTTAATCAGTCCACATCCTCAGGTCTCACAGGATGAGCAAGAGGTACTACAGATATCTTATTAACATCTCTTGAGCATGCTTTTCTCATATCTGAAAATATATAAATTGTATAATTAAAATCAAAATAAAAGCATGAGAAAGCAATGGACTACATTAATGCAGATAAGTTTTTACCATAAGCATCTTCATCAGGGTCTCCAGAATAATATTCTAACACTGTTCTGTACACAATGTATCCTAGGTTCTTGTACATGTTAATGGCAACCTTATTGCTCACTCTCACAAATAAGTCAACAAAGTAAGCCTTTTTCCTGAAAATTAAAAATGCAATGGATTTAAAAACTGCAGTTCTTCACAAACATTTCTGCTGCTAACCCAAGTAAGAAAGGGTCCGGAACAGTATATGGACTGGCCATTCATTCCCAGTAGTCCCTTTAAAGGAACAAGTGGAACATTTTTTCAACTAGTTTTTTTAATTATCGAAGGAATTACTAGGACTTTTTGCTGTGTGCTCTCGCGTAGAGTTAAAGAGACAAAACATCCCACTAGTTCTTTGAAATAATAATAAAACCTAGTGGGAAAATAGTTTCTTAGTCCCTTCAAAAGAAGCTGTCAAAAGGGACTGCTTGCAAATAAACAGGCGAGTCATGCACGTTTGCAAGTGCAAATCACAACTCAACTGTGTAGCCCTCCACAACAAATGTATTAACAGACATAGAATGTATGTGAACAGTAAGAAAATCCATAAAATAATCATCTTGGTGTTGATGCGCTGGTTGTGCTCACACGCACTAGGGCCCACGGTCCACCTTGACCATTGTTATTACACTAACCTAACCTAACCTCACCATATCTATAGTCATTTAAATTAGCATATACATATTAGTAGCTTGGCAAAAACTAACTTCTCTGATACATCTTCAAGAATATTCATCAAGGTTGCAGCCAGACCCAGTCTCCTATAATCTGGGCTGACTGTGAGTGCTGTCACATGACCATGCCAATTTTCTCCATGTCCTTCGGCTTTGCCCATTACTGAAAAAATTATGGAAATTGAAACTTAACTTTCTTCAAAGCTCAAATACTACTTATAATGCCAAATAGCAAAAAGAAACTTACTATATCCCATTATTTCGCCACTCGGTGATTCAGCAACCTGAAAGTACTCAGGCCAATGGGCTAAATATTGTGTGTAGAAGGATAAACCATAAGTTTCGGTAAGTGGGTCTAGATTCCTGTCAAAATAATACGTAAATTATATATATTTTTTATATTACTCAGTAACGAATGAGCAGACAGACCACATGAAAAGCGGTAGCTGTCGCCCACAACATCTACGATCCATGCACTTAGATTTCATGTAACCAATTATATGGAACCATTGGTGTAGTCAGTGTTGCATATTATTTATGTTACATTATGGTGTTTACTGTTTAGTATGACCTAAACGATGTGACCTCTACAAGTCTCCACTAAAGTTTGTTGAATTAGTTACACACTTACACATTATTGAATTTCAACATATCTTCACAAGTAAATGGTCTGATGG
Organism: Blastobasis adustella; assembly: GCA_907269095.1. Lineage (NCBI taxonomy): Eukaryota > Metazoa > Arthropoda > Insecta > Lepidoptera > Blastobasidae > Blastobasis > Blastobasis adustella. Next base: position 19,175,252 of record OU026121.1, on the reverse strand, counting down.
TCGTCATTTTGTAAAGTCTTTTTTACTCTTGATTATTTTAGATTTTTATTCTTGCGGCAAACATAACCAAAGATATTTTAATGTTATTATTTTCTTCGGGATAACATACATAACCTACAATTTCCTGCGCTACTCGCTCGTTTGCACAACTCAATCTGCCTGTCAGTCAAGAAGTCAAGAACTCACCCGAAGCGAGATACGAGGCGAGTGTGTCAACGGTCCTACGCTCATGGCTCAACGCCTTGCGATTCGCGCACACCTTGTAGCATTGTTTTTGGTTAGTGGGATAATTATGTAATAATCTTTATCGTCATGAAACGCGAGTTGTTATAGGTCGGGCTTCTGTATATAAAATTTTTTCTCTATGGTCGGGCTTGATTTTTGAAATGTCAAAGTCTTTGGTTCTCATACGAAAGAGAGACATAAAGATAATGAAATATTAATAGAGAAGCACCTGGATCGTTCATCTTATATTGTCCCTTGCCAAGGGCCAATAAGAAGTCCTTCAAATTCTTTGGAAGGGTTATTTGTTGCCTGTGACAGATTGTGAAACGAGGGCTAGAGAACCAGGGGCCTGACCGTATCGACTCGAATGCTTACGAACGCTCGAGAAAGCCGCGGCGAATGGTACGAAACATAAGAATGAAACTGACTGTGCAACCTTAACCACGGATTAAAAATCGGATAATCGGATTAAAAACTGTTTAAAAAAAATTTAATGACATCAATATAAGTACCACGACTTCAGGTTGAATTGACAGATTGCAGGAAAATGAGCATACTAAATTTATTTTACTGGCAATAATAAACTATACATATAGAGGAAATATAACTTGATGCTATTGAGTAATCTATTGTCTAATCAGCTGCTTTCGTTATTGTACACCATTTTAAAATTAATCGTTTTATACTGTCAAAGTTTGGTGACAATGTCTACTACGTGAAATGTTTACTTATTTGACAAGAATCATAATTCAATGAAGGAGGGCGCTAGGTCTTTTTCTGAAACCTCATTATTCTAATTTCACAATCAGGACATGTTAGTTTCTTTTTCCGTCACGTTCCTTCTTATCCATGTCCCACATGTGGCGACATTCGAATTCTGTCATAGAATACTACATGCTTCCGGTGTTGGTACATAAAACGCAGAACTAGGGCCTCCATTGACAGGTCACCTCTGTCTCCGGTCAAGCTTTAATTTCAATTTTTTGCTTTTTGACGCTTTTTTTTCCTGCATTGCATCGTTATGAAACGAAAACGGAGTCATAACGATTTGACATTTATTTTTACTGGCTACACTAGATTATCGCCATAGATAATCTAAACTTAAGTGGCTCAAAACTTTTGAGTTCAAGCTAAAAACCACAGAAAAAATGCGGCGTCAATCGTAGTATTGCCAGAATAAAATAAACGAGAAAATGTTCTCATTGGAAGAGTTATCGTCTGACTCGTTTTAACACATGTCGAAACGCATATTTATTACTCTTTTACAAGCTAAAAGCTCAAGTGGAGCGATCTATGGGCTTCTTGCAGTTTACCAACACGACAATGGCCGAACTGTCCGTATAAAATATTTTTTATTGGCTCACACAGCCAAACCTGCCATGTCTTTGGTTTTAAAAATGGCGTATACAAGCTTTTTGTTTGCCGGTTTACGCTGTTGAATAGTTTGCAAGGCCTCGCGCGCGCTCGAGACGAGTCGTAAACGTCGTGAATATGAAATTGAAGTACATGTGTAGGTATATAATCAACACTATGGAGTCCGTGAAGGAATTTTCGTAGCGTTATGGTGAATTAGAATGGTGCTTGTGGCTCGTCACTCTCGTACGTCGTCAGGTTACCCGTTTATAACGTAAATATATCCAAACGGGCGTTTCATATTTCAGGTATGGCAGCGTCGCAAAATAGTAGATAATGGAGAGTTCCGAAGACGATGCGGGCGGCGCGACGAACGCTTCCCGCCGACCAACGGCGCGGGAAAAAGACGTCGAGAGTCGTGAGGACGGCGGGTCGGGCGCGAGTGGCGAGAACGCGCCGGAGGCGATGGGCTCCGCCGCCGTCAGCGACACCGCTTCCGCGTCGGAAGAGGCGTTCGACAACGACAGCATACCCTCGCCGTCGGCGCTCGACGTCAACACCAGCACCGAAGCCCTACTGGACATGATTGACGAGATCGTCGAGGGCCCCGACGCACCCAAACGACTCTCGCTCAGCTCTCTCCAATCGGACTCCGATGAAGCACCCGCCCCCGTCGCCCAGCAATCGAATCAAGATATAAACCTACCCCCTACTGAAACCGAACCAGAGGCGCCCCAACCTTCGGTTCCGCCGCCTTCATCGCCAGCAAAATGTGAAATTGTTGAACAGGACAGCACCAACACTGCCCAAGCAGATAACATAACCCCTAGTGATGCAGCAGTGTGTGTTGTAAATACAGACTTTGTTGAACCCGAGGCAAGCTCATCTGTGCCCGTTACTGAAGCAGAGGAGTCAATAAAACCTTCAAAAGGTGCAGTGTCTTTAGCAAGTGAAGAGTCTAATAATCCTCCTCAGAATATTCCTTCCAGCAGTGAAACTGAGACTTTAGAAAGTGTAGTACATACTAATGACAGTCAAACAAGTGAACGGACAATAAAGTGTGTAACCTCCAGTGATAATAGAGACAATGTGACCGTTGGGAGTGCAGAGTCTACGTCTAGTGACAATAGTGTTAGCGAAAGCAGGAGTGTGGGACCTGAGACGTTAACGAGGCCACCGCAGCGGCGGCGCTTAGTGCGACCAGCACCGAGCGACCGCCGGCCAGACTCTACTGTGTCCTCCACTGCAGACTCACATAGTGCGAATGTTCACACCACTGAACAGACAACTGGTGAATGTCTTGTGAAAGATGTGTCTAGTTCATCGGATGCTTTGCCCCCTGTGTATGTTAAGCCTGAAGAGATTAGCAATGTAAGTGAAATTAATGTCTGCAAAGCAGAAACATCCATGGGTTCGCCATCTAAAAAAATTAAACTTATAAGACAGAAAATTGCACCGACTTTGACCCTCAAAGAAATGATAGCGAGTCCTATTGTTGAAGAAAAAACTGAACAGTGTGAATCAACATCTTCTGATAGTATATCCTCAGTATTGCCTCAGTCAGAGGGCACAAGTTCTACACAACTGGTGTGTCGGACAAGTCCTGTAGTAGATAGTGAGTGTATTGCACATGTACCTCAAGTGTCTACACCAACTGAAAATAAAACAGATGATTTACAAGAAGATAAATCAGAAGTATCATCTGTACCTGCAGAAGTTGATAATAAATCTGCAAATATTTTACCAGAGTGTGCGCAAGAGAGTAAAACATTGAGTGTACTTTCAGAACATAGTGAGTCTTTATCAGAAACTGCACAAGAACAACAACCTCCGGTTGAAAGTGGACGGGAAGTAGTATCAAACAATGAGAGTGAACAATGTAACATGTCCGAAAGTGAGTCTATTAAAATTGTAGATGAAAATGTTCCAGCTACCAGTGTTTCAATAGATAGCTCAAAACCTGAAGAACATTTAACAGAAGGTATGCATGGAGATAAAGACTTTATTGTGAATGATCAAGCCAGACCGTCAACTCCGGTGGAGCCCCCACAGGTTGATTGTGATGATAGTAAAAAAGTGCCCCCAATAAAATTGAACTTGACTGTGTCAAATTCTTCAGACTCTACAGTTAATGAGATAATAATTGATATAAAAGAGTCAATGTGTGAGAGCGGTACAAGCCAACAGCATTCCGAGCAGGCTGACTCAACAAAACAGGTACCCAAATTAACTATAAAACTAGGCAATAAGCAGCCAGAGGAACAAAAATCTCCAATACCTAAACTTACAATAAAAGCTATTAAACAGCCAAGTGTTTCTGAGGATGTCAAAAGCAGCCCCAGTGAGCAAATACCAAATATAACAAAACTAAATATTAAACCCATATCTAAACCTGCTGAAAAAGTTAATGATACCCACAGGAAGTCCAGCAGTAGTGAAATATCTGAATCGGAAAGTTCCGAAAACGATGAAAGTAATAGTACTTCAGACCAAACGTCTACTTCTGACCCTGGTTTATCAGATACTGTGCCTAAAGTTACTATAAAGCTGGGCAAGCCTGGTACTGAAAGTGAAGGAAAGTTTTATACTGAACCCAATATCCCAAAGCTCACTATAAAAGGTATACAACAAATGGAAAATGCTGATGAATCATCATCTCTAAAATTAGTTATCACACAACCTGAAGAAAAATCAGACAAAATTCCTAAATTTACCATAAAAGGAGTAAATAAATCTGAAAACCAGCCATTGAGCCCAAAACTAACAATAAAACCTATAAAACCTCCAGAAAATCTGAGCAAAGATGTTTCGGAGTGTGAAGTGCAATCAATTCCGAAGATAACAATAAAACCTATAGTGAAAACAGATTCAGAGCCAACATTCAAGTCACCAAAAAAATCAATACCTTTTTCAGAAAGTACAGATGACATCCCTGTAGTTACGAAATTAAATATCAAACCTGTCATAAAACCTGCAGAAGTAGGACAGTCCTCTGATACTGTTGAAGATAAACTTCCAGTTGTATCAAAAATAAACATTAAACCCATTGTAAAGCCCACAGAGAATGATATCACAGATACTCACAATGAAAAAGTTCCTGTTGTATCAAAGTTGAACATCAAGCCTATTGTGAAGCCTCCAGAAACTGTATTAGATAATACAGATATACCTGTTGTGTCAAAACTAAATATAAAACCCTTAGTTAAACCTGCAGATAAAAATGAACTCTTTGGTGACTGCTCAGATAAAATACCTGTAGTGGCAAAATTAAATATTAAACCCATAGTTAAACCTATGGATAGTGACTCAGATGGAGCTCAAGATAGTATCCCTGTTGTTTCTAAACTAAATATCAAACCTATAGTGAAACCTACTAGTAGTGATGATACTTCCGAAATTATAGAAGAAAAAGTTCCTGTAATTTCAAAATTAAATATTAAACCTATTGTAAAGCCTAAAGATAATTATGTAGATTCTAGCATAGAAGATGTACCTAAAGTAACAAAGTTAAATATTAAACCCTTGAAAAATCCTGAAGGCAACTCTTCAGAGAAAAAAGACTGTGATGAACTGAATGCTATAAATGAGCAGAATAGTATACCTGTTGTTACGAAACTTAATATTAAGCCACTTATTAAGCCAAGAGATGAAGACACTTTGAAGGATTCTGAGAACCAATCATCAGAAACCGGAAATTCCAGTGATGATAATGAAAACATACCTGTTGTTACAAAATTGAATATCAAGCCTATTGTAAAACCACATGATATTGAGGAACCCGCCAAATCAAGTGAAGAAAGCATTCCTTTTGTGACAAAACTAACAATAAAAACATTGTTGAAATCAGATGACAATAAATCACTGTTATCTCCGAAACGGGAAGGTTTGAGATCTGCAGACTCTAAAACTCCTAGTGTGCCTTTAGTAACGAAACTCAACATAAAGCCTGTAGTAAAGCCTGAGGTGGAAGCTGCCATTGAAGCTGAAGATAGTTCTGTCAAAAATCCTCCATTAGTAATGAAGATAAATATGAAGGCTATGGCTGATGTTTGTAGTAGTGAACAAGTGACGAAAATGAACAGTATTGATGCAAGTGACCATACAGTGTGCAATAATGTAAGTCCAAAAGGCTCTATAGCATCAAAGATTGAGCCACTGACCATAAGTATATCTGATAAGATGGTAGTTAACTGCAAAGCAAGTGGTTCATCTCATTCTCCATTACTTGAAATAAATAAGCAGAATTGTGTGTCCCCAGTATTTGGTAAGGGCCGTGCCAGCCCAAGATTAGAGAAAACCAAAGCAAAACATGCTTCAGAAGGGCACTTACAAGACCCAGATAAGAAGTCTAAAAAATCAGAAATTAATGATGTAAGTGAAAGTAACCAGCATGTAAATGCAAAATTATGTGATTCTTTTGTTGATATACAATCACCAACACCTGGGAGACAAGCAACTGTTCAAAATTGTACTTTATTGAAAAGGTTACTGGAAACGAAGAAAGATGGACTTGACAACAGATTAGAGGATCTCATACTAAATGCGAATCATTCGCCTGTTAAAAGAGATTCCGCGCCAGCGACTGTAAAAGAAGCACGCGTCGAATTACCTGACGTAGATAAAGTGAATGAAGTCCATCCAAAAAGTGAAGTTAACAAAGTCATTGATTCCAACAAGGTCCATGATGTGGTGTCCGAAATTACATCTAAAATAACTCAGGATCTCAAAGAACCGAATGCAAGTTTAACCACTCCCTTGGAGATAAACATATCCGATAAAATTACAAACCAAGGATCTGGACAAGATTCACCTCGAATTATTATAAAAATAAACAAGACTGACCACGGCCCCTCAGCGAAGATAATCACGGAAGAGACGAAAAGGCCCGACAGCCCGAAATCGAATGATATATCTCAAGAAAATACTCAAGAAATAGGTAATGACAAACCCACTCCGAAGAAGAGTGTCGTTAACAGTAGGAAGAAGCAAGTCATGGAGATGCCTTCTATGACTATGGGTAAAAGGTTAAGAAGTTCGAGAATAGTTGAGGAGAATACGCCAATCGTGAAGCGAAATATGGGGAAGCGGGCGTCGACGGCAGACGCCGCCACGAGTCCCCCGGCTAGCGTCCAGCCTGAGCTGTCTGTCCTCGAAAGCAAGAGGTTGAAGCTCGGCCAGCTGCTCTCCAACACGCAGCTCACCATCACGCCCGTCTCGTCGAAGGCGCAGCAATCGCCGCCGAAGTCTAATTTGGAAATAAAACAGGGAAACAAGACTGTGAACCACAATTTGTTAAACAACGAGAACTGCTCGAAAAACGGCAATTCTAAGTTGCACAATATACTGTCGAATCTGCAAGCGAAGCAAACGCAAGCGTTGTCGGACTCGAAGGCGTTCAACGACTCGAAAACGGAGCGGAGGGTGCCGGCGCCCGAGTTGGACTCGAACACGTCCACGGGGTCGGACGTGGTGGAGATCGTGTCGGTGGAGACGGCGCGGCCTGTGGAGATGGTTATCAACGAGAGCTCCGAGTCGCGGGACTTCGCTATCGCGGCCGAGGATGCGTCCCAGGACCCCCTAGACACCGGGCCGCTGCCACCCGTGCCGGTGCTAGCGCCCGCGCCGGTGCTAGCGCCCGCGCCGGCGCTGCCGATGACTCCGCAGCCGAAGAAACGCGGGCGGCCGCGGAAACTGCCCGCGTCGGAAGGCCCGCCCGCCGCGTCGCCCGCGCCGCCGCCCGCCCTGCCCGTGCCGGCGTTGGAAGAACGCCCGCAGCGGTCGCTGCGGCTCTCCAGGTTAGTATTTTGCACTGATATATAAAGGGGTGTTTGTAGGGAACCCATGGAAGCTGGCAGCACAACACAAAGCAAATAGGTAGCGGGAGGAACACAAGCAGCTAACACGAAATAAAAACTAAGTTTGAATCCTAAAAATAAACGGATATTTCTGTCATTCACTATTTATCATAAAACAAAGTCCCACGCCGCGACTTAAAACCTACTGAACCCATTTTCATGCGGTTTTCCCCAAGAGACAGAGTGATTCATGGGGAAGGTTTGGATGTAAAATTTGTTAAGGTAAGAGTCAACTGTGGAATGACCAAATTCGCACTTCGTACTATAATAACACCAATGAAGGCTTGCCTCATCCTACATTCTCCGATCTATCTATTACAGGGAGCGGCCAGCGATCCTAGTGAAATCCCGCGGCGGGCGGGGCGGCCGCGGCCGGGGCGCCAAACGCACCGCCGACGACGCGGCCACCGAGGCGCGTCTCGCCAAGCAACGGGCCGAAGAGTTGGACCCGACCAGCTCCCGAGTGAAGCTTCCAAGAATGACGGAGGCGCTAGACAAGATGCCTGGAGGATGCAGTACGCCACTGTCGTCTAGACGGCGGGTCTCCGACAGGTCGGAGAGTGTGGCATCCGAAGGCAGCGATCGGGACGTGAAGCTGGTGGCCGAGGGACCTGAGTTGAAGGTATGTACCAAACCTAATCGACAGAAACACTTCGGATAACCCCCGACCAAGTGTATACTTTACTACTGAACCTACTTTCAACTACTGAACCAATTTTAATGTAACAAAGCGAAGAACCATTTCGAGTATACTGGTTTTCAAACAAAGAAAATCGCATCCAAATTGGTCCATTCGTTCGGGAGTTACGATGCCGCAGACAGACACACAGAGCCACAGACTCACGTCAAACTTCTAAAACCCCTGTGTTTTAGCAGGAGTTAATAAGTGAAGAATTAAATGGACGCCTGTACGTAATGAGGAGTTGCGTTGCTTGTACAGTGTTACAAATAAATAATTTGTTTCCAAATTGTAAGTTTCTTACGGAACTTTTAATTAGGTACTTAGCTAATTTTGATGAAACTCACTACATTAGACCTCCGCCAAGGCGCACCACTGTGACTTGTATTGTGTTATGCGCGTAGTATGTATTTGTATGTCTGTTACTTAATCATTTGTGATCAAGATGAACGGATTTCCATAAAACTTGGTTCACACAATCACACGCTTTCGGCCCTCGATAATAGAATACTTTTAAGCCCGGTAATGCGTTCCCGACCTAGTTAGGGTCGTTGGGTGTCGATGGATGTCGAAAGTTATAAGCTAAATTGTTTTTTTTTTATTCAACGTAATGACAAACGAGCAGACAGCCCACCTGATGGTAAGCGGTAACTGTCGCCCATACCGAGTTAGGCGACTAATGTCTTGAACAAAAATGGCAAAGGAATAAGCGAGTTGAATTTGATATTCAACTAGGTATATAGGATCAATTTTCATAGTGCCATGGTTTTTCTGTTAATGACAATTGGACATTATTATATCTTGTCATTATTCATTCGAGACATCAATAACATTCATATAAATTGGTTTTATAATATAAAAAATGCTAGTGTGTTGTCCCTGTGACGGACTCGATTAAAGATGTAGAAGATTTTATTTATTTTATTTTTATTTTCTCAATGCATAATGACATTAATTAACACCTTTCTAAGCATGTGTCCAAGAACTGTATAATCTAAATGGTATATGAACATAGCAGCCCAAATAGGCCAGGGCCTGTGATACTACAATACTCAATATTTTTGTACAATTTAGGTTACAATGTGAACACTTATGACTGCAACCTAACTAATCTTCCTGCCACATAGGGATCCATCATCATCTCACCTTACTCATAGGCGGATACATGATAAATGTCAAAATTTGTATTTTTATTTTATCATCTTAATATTGTTTTGTGATGTTTAATAAGTAGGTATTATGTATTTATAGTATTGTATTTTAGTGTTTATTAATGAAATATGCCACAGTAACCTCTAGTAACCACAGTAAGTTCTGTAGCACAGACTCACCACCTATCCTAAAGTATATTCTGTTTCTATATGTCTAATGTTGCCTGGAAGAAATCGCTTTAAGCGATAAGGCCGCCGGTTGCTTTTCCTTTTTTTCCTCTGTTTTTGTTTTATTTTATGTAGGCAATAAACAATTTTTCATTCATTCATTCAATCCTCTTCATCCCCATAGGTGGTACTAGAGAACACGCTGCCCCCATCGGCGGACGGCACCCCCCGCACGCCGGCGAGCGACCGTGGGGGACGGCCGCTGCGGGGCCCGGGCAGCCGGGGGGGCAAGATCCCCGCGCCCAGGGTCCCCGGGGGGCGCCGCGGCAGGGGCGGCGGGAGGGGCGCTATGTATATGAAGGTATGTGGGAGACTACTCATTGTTTCAATGTTGTTTCTTTGTGGTTTTTTTTTTTTTCAATTATGTATCGATTATTGAGGCGTGATGTGCCATATAATAATGTTTTTTTCTTTTTTTGTGTGTAGTACTAGAGCGTGTATTATATATAGAACAGGTGGGCGATCGCGGGGTATGGAAATTGTGGTCGATAAGGTGGCCACCCAAGGATGGGGTAGCCACTGACGGACAGCGGACGGGGCGCTATGTTCGCTATGTTCAACAAGAACGTAACCGACTAAATTAAATTAAAAAATGGATTTAAATTTTGGCAAATAGAACATTCTTATTATTTACAACTTAAACATTTCTTACGACGGTTTGTGTATTTTTTTCCACGTAATTATGAGGGCCATTTTAAGACCTCGCTGTCTTTTTGCTACCCAGGCGGTACACGGACGATTTAGTTGTTTAACGTCAATGGCTTCTTGCAAAATTAGTTTTTCATTTTGCCTTAACTTCAACCAGTTACAAGGTATCTCTTTGGTCCCTTCATAGCATCCATACAAGGCTCCGGAGAACCTCTTTTGAAGAAGCACCCTCAAACATGCGCCTTGACTGGGTATTTCGCAATCCGTACCAAACAATATGTAATGGGCCCTTGACAAAGCACTTACTTATTTCGCTGGCTCAGCGACTCGAAGTGGATCTTGGCCTCCGACACAAGAATTCGCCATTTGTTCCCATTTCATTATCTGGAGTTCACGCTGGTCTTTCCGGACTTCGTCTATCCATCGATACTCGACAAAGCACGAGATGTTATATTCGATGCCCAAAACGAAACTGGACAGTTGACATGCAGCAGCAGTCAGACAGGGCAGTCTGGTTCGTAGTACTATGTATTAAGCATACGCAGCACTCATAGCGGGAAAAATAATCTGTCAGCGGTCAGCGGCTTTAACGCGCAAACCAAATTAATAGGGATGATGACTGGATTACAGTCAGTTTCGAGGTGGGGGCTCGTGACGTCACTTCTGAATAAACATTTTTTTTTATGTAAAAAATAAATAAATACGTGTCCAATATTTTTTGTTAATCTTCCTGATGGACAAAATATTTTTTTTGACTCATCCCTATTGTCATGAAGAATCCAGCACAATGCTTTACAAAATTAATATATTTTAATACTATGTTACCGGTTACGTTCTTGTTGAACAGACTCTCACGAATATGAATCTCACGGCCACGGAGATAGATACCTTAGGCACCAAACCAAGGATCCTAAGGGGTCGCAGCCGCTGTGGGGCTATGTAACCCTATCATCAAAAGATTTGTAGGCAGCCAATTCTAGTCCTTTGCTGTTCGCATCGTGGCCGTGCAACTATACATTGCAAAGGTTATAATTCGGATACCATATGTCCTGACTGACTGTCTTAATTTGTACGCAGTTCTCGTAACCGACGTTTGCAATATCAATACCATTTCGCTCGCTCGCGAAAGCTGTCGCAAACGCTATGGTAAAGAGATAGGCGGTAGAGCCCTTGGGTATCACCCCGAAAAACCTTTTCACAGCCTTCTTGAAAAACTCTTTGGAGAACCTCAGCAGCTCACTGTGTTTTTACATAAAGGATACTTAAGATGGTGATTTTAGTTTTTCAATGTTTTCTTATATATCATGTACTTAATGTATCCAATGTTCCAGGAAACGATGGGCATCTACGGGCGGGTGTGCGGCCCGGCCACCACCACAGTGCAATTGTTCGAGGAGGAGACCTGTATGATGGACGACAACGCTACGCCCGCCAAGTGAGTTTTTTTTTAAATTTTTTTTTTCTCTCGCCATTTTGCCGTTATTACAACGTCGTAGACCAGGGATGGGCAAACTGCGGCCCGCGGGTCACCTTCGGCTCGCGAATGGTTAAATCCGGCCCACCACTATCAAAGTACTAGTAAAATAATTTTAGTTTTAGTTCTACCTCTTTGTGCGAACAAACATTTTCTATTGAAACTTAAACAATTATCATCGCAATAGGCTTTCAGGTGACCATCTTTATCACAAAATTATGCAGAAACAACAGTTCCATTCGTATGTCACTTCCAATCAATGTATGTTTTAAAATACACATATTTTTATTTCTTTAAAGAAATAAAGGAAGGTAGCCAAAGTTTGCACATCCCCGTCGTAGTCAACGTCGTTTCGTGAAACGTGTTAGGTAATGAAATCCGGCAGATGTCGGAAAAGTCTCGACAAAATTCAAATAAACGGGAGCTACGATTCCACAGACAGACACGCAGGCATGCACGTCAAAATTATACATCTCTTGCGTCTTTGGTTGTTGTGTTACTTATGCAATATAAGTTGTGGTTCTGTTACTCCTTTGATGCATGAAAAAGAGACAACGGAATAATCACCACCTTGCGTTATTTGTGTTAGTAGGACCGGTATTCCACATAGAATAGTAAATAATAATACTCTTGTAGAAAATTTCATCCGCATCCAGTAAATATGCGCAATTTCATTTAGTACTGGCCGCCTATCTTTAGCTATAACTAGCTTTTGCGAATTTCGGTTTTAATGTTCCAAGATAATTTATAGTCTATGTGCTATTCTGGGCTGCAAGCTACATTACTGCAAAATTTCATTAAAATCTTTTCAGTAGCTTTTTCGCGAAGAAGTAACAAACATCCAAATATCCTTATAAACTTCCGCATTTATAATATTAGTAGGATACAATGTCCTAACATGACCGTTACCTCCGCAGGCCGTCCCATCTCATGGATGAAGACTCACAGAGCTCAGTGAAGAGTTCTACAAACGAGAGCAGCAAAATCAAGAAGTCCAAGTTCGATGAGCTCTTTGACAGGTAATATATACATTTAAACATACAGATAATCATACATCGTGGCCGTGTGGTGTCCAGCAGAGAAGAATAGCATCAACCCCTTACACGTGGGTGTCGTGGCGACTAAGTTTTCGAGGCTAAAATTCTACTCTCTATTAGGCTGTAAAATGGGCAGCGTTTTCCATTGATATATTTATAACTCTGCGATCTCCAACCCACCTGTCAAGCGTGGAGATTATGGCAATAACCTCCCCTTTCGTGGAAGAGACCCTAAATCCTGCAGTGGACTGTTATGAGCTGTGATGATGAAACATACACATGTTCATACAAATACACATAATATCCATATAATATCTGTATGATATTTCGGTCAACACCAACATTTTCTCTAATTTATTATTTCATTTACAGTACCAGAAAGTGGACGGCGGCCGACGTGAAAGAGTACACTTGGCCGCCTCCCGAGAAACAAGACCCTGACAATCCGGTTAGTTTACACTTTTTATATGTCATGTTTCAATAAATTATGAAGAATCTCAGAGATTGGCCGTGTGGTGTCCGGCAGAGTAGAATAGCACCAACCCCTTACATTCATGGGTGTCGTACAAGGCGACTAATGTTTTCGGGGCAAAAGATCAAGAGTCTCCGTAGTCTGGAAAATGAGCAGCAGCATTTTACATTATATATTTAAACACTGCGATCTCCACTGAGATCTTTAATAGTGAGTCATCTTATAAGGAAGGGGATGAATATTCCTCTAAGCACATTCATATGAATGTGGAGGCCGACAAAAGAAAAGACGGGTGGCCTGTTTTAGGGATCATCAGATGGAAAGCGTTGGAGCGTTCGCTTATTCGTTGCGGTTGACCGACGCGGTCAGAATGCTTGCTGTGCGGGATGTCTATGTACGTAGTGCAAGGCAACGAACGTGGAACGCGTGACTGTCTTGTTTGATAGCATCCTGAATAGCGACAAGTACATTTGAATGCCGATATAACTAAAAATAAATAAATATGCTTGGTTAATGCACACACCGCCATCTAGTCCCAAAGTAAGCAAAATTTGTGTTATGTGTGCCAGCGAACTGATAAACTACTTATATCATTTTAAATACATATAACACCCAGACCCGTAACAGAAATTAAAATTCACAATTTCAATTTCTGCCCGGCCGGGAATCGAACCCGGGACCTCTGCGTGGTAGACTGGCATGTTAACTAACTGAAACATTCAGGTCATCAGTGATTAAATGGAAGAGCTTTGTATCTATACATAGTATAAAACAAAGTCGCTTCCTGCCGTCTGTCCCTGTGAATGTATCTATGTACGCTTAGATCTTTTAAACTACGCAACGGATTTAATGCGTTTTTCAACAATAGATAGAGTTAAGAGGAAGGTTTATAAGCAAGAAAAGCACGACTAGGTAGGGGTAAAGTAGGTGTACACGAACGAAGTCGCGCCCGGTCCACTAGTTTGAGATAAGGGTTAATTTGCTGTATTGAGGTGCCTGAAGAGGCTATCAGTTATGGACCTTGTTAACTAGAGCAGGTCTAACTAAAGGAGTTGGTCCCACTAGGGATGCAATTCTGAACGTCAAATAACTCCTACATAACATCTGATTATAGTTTTTTTTTTGTCTTTTGTAAATGTTATATTTATTAGTCAGAACTACAATATTAACAATATTTACAACTTACATATTACAAATGAAATCATGAGTATAACATATATATAAAAAAAAAATGGTCATTACTACATTCGTCAACACAAACGGATTCACAAAATGCTTCGTCGAAATTGATGGTTGACACCCAAGAAGAGGAAAAAAAACCAGCAACACTAACCAGATTATAGTTCGATGGACTGCTTCCAGATAAAATTACAAAAAGATAAAAGCGTTGTATTAATTAGTTACCATCCCCCCAGCCAATAACGTACATGGTCGAGGAGCAAGTGTCCCTGTTCCTGCGCGTGCGGGATTTCCGGCGCGGCTACCCCGCGCTGCGGCGCCGCGACCCGCCGCCCGAGGAGCGGGAACACATCGTGAAGAAGGGAGTCATTGATGACGCTATGGCGGATGTTGGTGAGTCGAGTGATGGGCTTGGTGTTATTGTCCTGGTTGAGAGGGCTCCGGGTCCGCCATGACCGTGATCCAGTTGGGATTTCAGGTAGTTACTGTATAGCGACTGCCATCTGACTTCCGTGACCATTTTAAGATTAGCTTTAGCTGGCCCGGCACGACTTTCTTTTCGGAGTGTCCGTACCCCTCGCCTACGTTACCTTACCTCTAACTGTACCCCTACCCCTATCCTTACCCTGCCTTACCCTGCCCCCATTCACTAACCCGCTCCTACACTACTCAAAAATTTATTATCAATATTAGACATTGATCTATATCTGTATGGCTCCATTTATGTTACACACACAAAATAGTTTATAAGAATTTATTGTTTGAATACAACTAATTATTACAATAATAAATACAACTATTATCCGGAATGTACTACGAAGGAAACACCATGTCCAACAAATTGTTATGCAGTTTGGCGAGGTATTAACAGTTTTACGCGTTTTTGGTATTCTGCTACAATTAAAACTGCTGTTTAACTGCTATTGCGATCCAATTACCATTCAATCGAACCAAATAAATTTGCTGGCTGCTAGGCCTTGTGGGTTGTGAAACAGTCCCCTAAATGTTATATTATAAACTCTGTCAGAAATAAATAAACAAATCTTTGTTTCATTAACAAAATCTTGCTAGAATAAAAAATGTTGCTAGGTAATAATAAATAAACATACATAATTTGGTTACTAGAAAATATATAACCTTTACCCCCACCACAGGCATAACAGCAGTGGACGCGAGCAACGTCCTGGACATAATGCTGTCCGACTACCCGCACAAGTACGAGGAGTACCGCTCGCACCTCCGCGAGAGGCAGCTGTCCGCGCCGGAAGCGCCCGCGCCGCGCGAGCCGCCGCCGAAGGCAGACGAGGCGAGGCCCGACGGCAAGATGGAGAGGATCGAGATGAAGGAGACCAAGCCGGAGCCCTCCAAGGCGGATTTGGAGAAGAGTCGACAGGTTTGTTTTTTGCATTTATTTATTGCGCTTTAGGGTTCAGAGTTCGAAGTGATGATTGTCATTGATATTTTGAAAATAAAGTTATTGAAATTATCGTGATAATAAAAGAATGTCATTTATTTTTCGAGTTGACAATTTGAGTCAACTTTTAAAAGACTGTCACCAACTTGTCTATATGAAAATGCTGAAGATCAAAACCCTGTTTAGGCTTGAATTTGAGTGCACTGCCACACAAACAGCGGTTTGTGTTTGAGATAATTATCCGATATAAATTATCTTGATAATTTCGATCCCTGCGTTTATTATCTTGGCGTTAATATTCCGAATTATGAATCAGGATTTGGAGGCTGCCGAGGGATGAACCAGGATGTAATTACAGTAGGGCGACTGCCATCTGACCGTCATGACTGCTTCGCACTAGCATTTTGTAATGAGTTTCAAGTCTTATGTCGTATTTCTCTGCCCTAACAGGACATGGCAGCGGCCGCCATATCGTCCGCATCGGAATTCAACTCGCGGCTGAACGCCCAGCGGCGGCCGGCCTGCGCCGACATGCAGAGCGGGATCATCCATCGCCGGAGGCTCGCCATGGCGGCGCCCGAGCCCACCGTGGTGCCTCGGCATGGGTTCTACCCCCACGCATTGCTGCCGGGACAGTACCAGCACTCGTATAGGGTGTATACCGCTGAGCAGCTCAGGTGAGTGGGACTATCCTACGCGATAGAGCGAGGTAACTGATATACTCCATTCGCGTTTAGAAAATAGTGAGTAAAGTGTCTTCTCTCTTAACTCTAGCTACAGTCCATTCGTAAGGTTTTAACGGGGTCGGCAACGCGTGGGCGATGCCCCTGTTATTGCAAACGTTTATAGGCTGCGGTGACTGCTTACCATCAGGCAATTACTACCTTTTGGTAAAGGTTTGTCGTATTTTGCGTGGTGAGTCAGACTGTCTTGACCTGGTGTCTAGAGCGGTACGACTATTTGTACCTCCGGTTCCCAGGGTTTAACTCAGACCACGCCAGCCTAGTCTACTCGCTACTCCCAGGGTCCGAACCGTTTCGCACCCCAATTCACCCATTGTTCGAGCCTTGGGTATGCTCAACGCGCTCCTGGCATCGGCACCCCAGTATGACTTATTTGACTCGCGATGGATGGATGTGTGCAAGGAATGCCTGAAGTACTGCGAGAGGATTAATGAATGATAATGTCTTGTAATAGATACTGATATATCTTTAGCTTTCAGTAAATTGGTTAATACTGTAATACTGTAAAGTTGTTTTAAATAAATAAAAGATTATTATAATGTCAAAATATAAAACTAAACATCCGTAACACATGTTTGTTAATGGATAAAATAAAACTGAATTGCCTCAAATTAAAATTAAAGTGAAGGATATCCCATTGCGTATTCTATTATGTTCCGTCCAGCGAGGTGTTCATTGTTATTACTTTCTGCCGTCAACTGGTCACTGTGAACTTAGCTTTCTAATTAGTTGCGACCCGGGGGGGGGGGGGGGGGGGGGGCTAGGCCGGCGGACGATGATGGCTCACTATTTTCTTATCGAGAATAAACTATAGCTATTTGCGTTGCGAGACACAAACTCGTATCTCATGCGATAAAGCTTGTCAAGCTGCGTTGTAGACATGTACGGATAGCATTATTCGCGAATGACAAAGGAACTAATTTTACATACAGCTATAAACAGTGACAAGGACATAAACCACCTATAGTAAAATTTATTTTACAAGGAAATTTGTCGTTTGATTGAAATTGTTGTTAAACTTCGAGCCGAATAAGTTCACGAACTTAAAAGTCTCAGTTTTTTACCTCCTACGTCTATCGCTCACGAACTGTTTATGTGCTGTGGTGATGTAGAAGTACGCCGAGGTGGCGGCAAGCGTTCTTGATAGTTGGACGCCCCACGTGACACATCTATTACTCTACTTAACTTATTTTGATTTCTGGGGTAACAAGGAGTACATATAATTTTGTTTTATACTACTTTGTGACCCACCTGATGGTAAGCGGTAACTGTCGCCAATAACATCTACGACTCATGCATTTAGGTTGTAAGTAGCAAATATGCAGAACCGCAGGTGCGTTGTCACGGTGAGGACAAAGCTGAAATGCCTCATGCCCGTAATTGCGCTGGCCACCTTATCCTTCCAACCGAAACACAACAATGCAAGCATTGCTGGTTGGCGGCAGAAATAGATAAGGCGGTGGTACTCACCCAGGCAGACTGCTCAGGCTCGACAGATTCCTAGCACCTCATAATGAGGAAATGCCCCCTGTTTGCAGGTACTTCCCTCTGAACACGGCGCTGTCGGCGCCGGCGGCCGCGGCCGACTCGCCCGCCGACGACTCCGCCGACTCGGAGGACTCCCGCGACGACCCGCACCCCGCCAAGGTAAGCCTGGAATGGGATGGCTGGTTTCACATTCAGCAGTGACCCGCAGAGGCTTCGAACGGGTTTTCTCGGGGTTGCTCTATTGTAATGTGAATGCATTATAATAATTTACATACAAAACTTCCGAAAGTAATTCTCAATCTTTAAATCCGTTGCGATGTTTAAAAGATGTAAGCGTACATACAGAGGGGTAGACGGCGGGAAGCGACTTTGTTTTATACTATGTATAGATTAGCATAGCAGTTCTCCACAGTTTTCGCCCGCGCGGAGTTCGGATCTATGTAAATAATCAACTGTCCCGCGGGAACCTATTATTGATCCTGGATGAAAAGCTGCCTAGCCTGTGTCACTAGGGAATTATGTGGCTTCCTGTTAGAGAAAGAAATTTCAAAATCGATTCAGTAGTTTCGGAGATTATCCCTAACATACAAACTTTTCCTCTTATATTTTATAAAATAAATCATCATCATCTTCTTGGCGTTATGACCCGGTTGCGGGGTGGCCCCGCGGCACGCGACAGTTTACGAAATGGGTTTACCGGGGACGTTGAGAGCAGCGTCAAAACCCACAGCTTATTTGGCCTTATCACACCCGCTAGGGAAGAGGCCGACTCAAGGGCCCTACTACTTAATTAGAATCATTTATTTGCTGTAAATGCGGTAGGTAACAATGTAGGTGGTACAATTATCAGAGATGCAGATCTTACATTCAGTCAGTTTAGGCACTGACATTCAAATATCAATACATAATAACCTCAATTACATTTTATCAATTAGAGAAACCTTAAATTTAAATTATAATTATGAGACTTCTTATACATGTCAGTCAATATTTTAATAATTTCATATAATGTCAATTCAAAATGTCAAATGTGTATGTAATTTATTAGGCTCAACACAACTTAACTTTACGATAGCTATATGACTTCATCTCGCTCGCTCCGTCCGGAGCCCTTTCGCTAGCGAGCGACACGGCTAGTCATAAGGAATAGCTTTAAGTTAGGCGAATGGAGCCGCGAAGGCTGCCAAGAAACTCATCACCGTCGGCCTGTCTAAGGGAAGCCCAAGGAGCGCTTGGCGCAGCAGTCCCTTTGCCCGGCTACCTTATCCTTCCAACCGGAGCACTATAGTTGGAAATCCCGAAATCCCGTTGTGGAATAAGCTCGCCTTTGCATTATAAACTGTATTTTTATTTCCTGTAATGTGATAAATTGATGCAATAAAGAGATTACATACATACATACATACAGTGCAAGCATTGTCGTTCGTAACAGCTAAGGTGGTGGTTACCTTACCTAGGCGGCCCTCGGGCTCGACGGGCTCTTCCATCTGACAATTAAAAATATTGACTGATGAAGAAGGGAAAGACATTAGTCAGGGCCGTAGTGTAGAAAGTGTAACGATTTCTACTGGTTCCTATCCCTACGGGAAAAATGAGCAACGCTATTTATGACTCATCAAAAGTGTCCAGGGATCGAGCGTTTTTTGTGAATTGCTAAATAGGTATAAGTTGTTTTTTTTTAAACCATAATAAAAAAGTATTTAGGGATTAAGAATGTTTTGTTGCTATGGGCTATCCTAGATACTTTCTTTCGTTGGGCGTGTAGTGTCCGGTAGAGTAGAATAGCATCAACCCCTTACACTACATATTATTATTACAACTTGTCATATATATTTATAGTTATTGCCAAATATAAGCTATGTCTATGTCTTACACTCGTGGGTGTCGTACGTGGCGACTAATGTTTTCGAGGCAAAAGATCTCCGTAAGCTGGAAAATGGGCTACAGCGTTTTCCATTGTTATATTTACAACACTGCGATCTCCAATTCGCCTGACCAAGCGTAGAGATTATGACAGTAACCCTTTCGTGGGAGAGGCCCGAAGTCCTGCTGTGGACTGTTCAGGGTTGTAACGACGACTTTTTTTTATTATGAAATAATTTACACCTATTTAGTAATTGAAAGAAAACGCGCTCGATCCCTATACACTTTTGATGTGTGTATATCATCATCTTGGTGTTAATGTCCCGGTTGTGTTCGCGCACGAGTGCCCGGGGTCCGCCTTGACCATGATTCAGGATTTGGCGATCAGGTAATTACAGTGGAGCGATTACCATCCGACCTCCGTGACCGTGTTAACAGGAGAATCTGACCAGATTGAATCATGATTACAGATTCAGTTGCCTGAATGTGCAGGTTTCATCACGATGTTTTCCCTTACCGTAAAAGCATTGCTTGTTAGCATCCAACTCTTTTCTAATTCAGAAAAGAGTTGGAAATAGGTATTTCCCGCTTACGAGTTGGATACCATAATCACTCGGCCACCGACGCTCTTAGATACTTTTTTATGATTTCCACTTTTGATGTGTGTATAATGTATTAACTGATAACTCGATCCATGGCAACTTTTGATGTGTGTGTGTATGTATTGTATGGTAATTGGACCCTCCCCACCCGTAGCGGAAAAAGCTAACGAAGAAGCGGTCCCGGTCGCCCACGCCGCCGCCGCCGCGCGCCGCCGAGGAGAGCTGCCGCGCGTGCGGGCTGCGGCTCGAGGCCAACCGGAAGCACACGCACGAGCGGTTCCTCGTCTGCGTCGCTTGCCAGGCTCGCCGTGAGTACACCACACCACACACACAGCCATACACACATACAGTGTCATTCTACACCTATAGATTGTCATTGCACACAAATACACGCATGATCGGCTCCTCGTCCGCGTGGCCTGCCAGGCGAGATGTGAGTGGACCACACCCATACACTCACCCATGCATATGCCCATACACGCACAGATTGTCATTCCACATAAATAATTAGTCAACACAACAGTTCGTTGCGCGCACGGTCTGTGCATGCTACGTGTACAATCGGCAATGTCAGACAATATAGCTTGAGGCAGTTTATATTACGTCGACTTTTTTTTGGAAAATCTGATTTATTGAGACATCAGCGGCATAGCGACTTCCGAGATCTAAAAACTACAAAGTAAAACCACAAACAACTTAATTCAAAACTGTGTGGAAACGGAAATGTCGCATGGATGAAATCCGTCGGGTTGGGATACAAAGACTACAGCCTGTCATATGATGACGCTACTTCTGTCCCAGACTGGGGGTCCAATCTGCGGCTCTGTAGTATGCCGCAATGTTGCACAACGTTGCTCTGACGTAAATTAGAATTTTCATGGCATGTGACATCTGATGGCGATAACGAGTACTTTTTTTTATGTTAGTCTATATTTTTATACTAGCCAGGCATTTGACCACCATCTCCGCCAAAGATGGCGCATGCCTGTCTAGGAACAGCCTACTCACTCAGGCCTTGCAGGCGTCCAGATTGTACGACCCCAAATGCTGAAGTCGTCGCGAGCGTACACACAGACTCCGGCACGTGGTACGAACCTGTGCTCTCGAGTGAATGCTTACCGATTCCTCCCCCCGCAGTGCACCCGGGCTGCGTGGACCTCCCTGCCGACACCATCCGCAAGTGCCGCGAGTACGAGTGGCAGTGTGCTACTTGCAAGACTTGCGGCCAGTGCGGCTTGGCGGCGGACGCTGCTAATATGCTGTTCTGCGACCTCTGCGATCGCGGCTTCCATTGCTACTGCGTCGGACTGCCGGCTGTGCCGCAGGGTGAGTGCGGGGAAGGGAAGGAGGGCTTGGGGGGGAGGGGGGGGGCATACATTATCAGGGTGAAGTGGAGGGGATCCAGCATTATCAGGGAAAATATCGATTTCTGGTGTTGAGGGGGCGGGGGGGTCAAACATCAGGGGGAGGTTAATAATAAATTAATCTCTTGTGTCGGAGTTTCTGAGAGAGACTGTGGCCAGCCTTTGACGGACTCGAATGTTGACTACTTGAGCCTTCTGCCATCATGTGTAAATGGAACTATGGCGCTGTCCTAATTAGCAACAGTCGTGTGACGGGCGGTTTTGAGCTCCTCTCCTATTGGTCGGCCGCCGTCTATCATACGACCATTGTCGCACGACCGTTGCCAATAAGGCTAGCGCCTAAGATATGGAAACTATGGTTAAACGTTGAGTGGTTAAAGATTGAAAGTTAAGCCACCCGGTGTTATACATAGGAATCTGGTTGACGTGACGTGATAATACGTTGTGCCTACATATGAAAACTTAGGATGAATGAAATTCTGGGGGTCGACGTGCTATTATTAAAAAGGCAAGGACAATGAAATATTGCACTTCTTCTTAAACCATTTTTAGATATTTTTGAATAAAAATATTTTCCTTTTACAGGATATTTGGTCGGAATTAAATGTTGTTGTGTGCATTTATTTTATTTCATACTCTTTTTATGATCTAATTTGAACAAAAATACTATTTCTAGTGAATTTTTCGACGACGGTTGTAAATCTATTGCCCAATCAACCTGTCAAATATCGGTAAGAAATGCCTATATGGGAATAACATACCCGTAACTAACCATCACTCGCACTCATGCGACGCATCGCATCTTACTAACATGGCGGCTACTCTCTCAGCCCGATATTCGAAACGGAATTAACTTCAAAATGAGGGTTTTCGCAATTCCGAAATCCACCACATTGCGCTACTGAGACGGGAGGTTAGCTGTCAAAATAAATAAAGCCCTGTCATTGGCTGGAATCGATCCGTCATTTTACAGTAGTTGCACCTTTAAAGACATTGGACATTGAGGCATAGAAGGAGCTCACAGCTTAAGTCACAATTTATATTTTGTTTCTTTTAACATGTGTACATGTTTCATATAACGTATCCAAAAGGGACGGCTATTAGTTGTCAAATATCCCTTCATAACCACTGCTATTGTCAAATTTTGTGGCCTTGGTCATCTTATTGTACTAACTTTTGTATGACATTGAGGCTTTTGTATAAGTTGTGACAAATTGGCAATGCACATTCTCTATAGGCCGACGCTCTATCTATGCTCTATGTCCAACATCTTTGCGTACCATACTTCCCAGAAGCGCCATTTGGACGCGACAACCCTCATCCTTTCGAATCCTGGCCGGGTGCGGAGACTAGCTTCCCAAAACTAATGCTCACGCCGGTACTAACATAGACGATGTCCGTCTAGGGCGGTGGCACTGCGTGGAGTGCGCAATATGCAAGTCTTGCGGCGCCCGCGAGCCGGCCGGACTGCCCGCGGAGGGGGACGGGTCCGTGACCCGCGCGACCCCGGGGACCCCCGCGACCCCCGCGACCCCCGCGGGCTGCGTGAGCGCGGTGGGCGGCGCGCAATGGCAGCACCACACGAAGCGAGGCCCCGGCGGCCACAAGGTGTATTCACATTCGCTCTGCGCGCCGTGTGCTAGGTTCGTACGCTTACTGGCTTCGGGAGTACCGCCGTACCTCACAGCATATGGAGACGAAGGGCGAGGGGTTGGGGTTTTTGGGAGGGAACGCTGAAGTGGACAGTGGAGCTGGAAATATTTTAAATTTAGTGTTGGATGGGTTTGAATTCGAACGACCTACCTACATACAGTATGTAGATAGGTCAAGTGATGTTCTTAGGTGACTAAATTTGAAATAGACAAAGCAATATGTCATTAAAACTGAGCTAGTACGAAGCTTTTTTAGTATTCAAATTTGGTCAATTACCGTTCAGAAGGACCTACTCTTCGCTTAATTTGCATTAATTCAGAATCGACTTTCAAACTTGATATTCGCGTATTCAATCCTTCAAAGCCACTTCAGCGTTCTCGCTCCTTGAAAGTCCCTACTCTTTAACCATCGCTCAGCAATTTATATTATTTAATGATAATGACGCGTACTGTCCCATACAAAACGAGCTACTTGTATGGCGCTCATGCATGCTGACAGGTCTGGCGTGGCCCTTACCTCGGTACATTATACTTTATAGCTAAGGTCAACCGAACAGCTGTTTTTAAAGAAAAGAAAATCTTTTGAAATTAAGTCTTTTTAGCTCTTTGGTTGACTTATACGTGGGTAATTTGGAATGAAACTATTTTAATTGGTGAGGTAAAGTTTTATTTTTCTACTTACACCATTATTTAGTAGCGATCGAGGCTGACTTACTACTAAATGGGATCTCTTTTCATACTTTGCACTCAGTATGATACGTTTGTCTCGAGTCTTGTCCTTGTAAATAACAATTAAAATGGACGTTAGATTTGTTATAATTCAAACTATTAATTAATGTAGTATCCATCTAAATATTCATAAAAAGATACACAAAGTAGTTTCATTTCCAATCATATAAGGACATAGTTCACATAGATGTCTATAATCTCCTGACCCTGTTCCATTTCACTCAAATAAGTTTGGTAAATGTCATATTGTTTTGTTATTATAATTGTGTTGTCATGTTAATTATATGTTTGCATTACCCAAACAGAAGTCTATATTTACCTGTATAATAATAATAATAATGAGTTGATCTCGAAATGAAACAGGATTTTGTACAAAATCGATGCTGAAAAGCAATTACGAAGTTGCATCCCAGCATTTGTTGTGAACTATGTCTATCGAAAATAGTCTCAATATTGTATTACAAGAACACTCCAGCTAAGCGAAATATTCTACTTTGCCATACGACTGTGTACAGTCAGCTGCGTAGTGAAGGTCCGTTCACTTTGCAGTTAACTGTACAAGGAAAATATCACGCAACGCTTTCACTTCGCTGGGGCGTGATTGTTATAGCTACCAGTGTGAGAAAGTTATGTCCATTTTATCGTAAATTGTAAATTGTAACATACATTTGTAAATTGTAACATAGACTTATACGTCATCGGAGAGTATTAAATATTCTCTGAACAGTAAATATGGTAATTCGTGTAGGAAATTTGAATAAACTATCTTGATGTTTTCAAACTCGGCTTCGTAACTTTCTCACACTAAATCCTTGCTCTAGAAGTCTAGAACATCCTAAGTTTATGAATTAGCGAATCAACCTTTCCGAACATTTGTCCAAATCGAAGCGGTTCCCAAGGCGACAGGAGTCAGTAACCGGGGACCTAGGTTTAACAATGGAATGTCTACCTAATTGTTTTACTCTCTTCGGCCTTCTGCACATTGGGTTCTTCACAAGCACGTTGACAGAGGTTTTGGTTTCTGTTACTAATCTGAATTGGTTTTAAAATGTGATATTTAATACGAGAAAAATTTCACAACACACAGTGAAGAATCTATTGTTACCATACCAACCCTTCGGTACCATTATCGACGGATGTTGATCACGTACAGTGACATGTTGAGCTATGTTGTAACATGTTTATGTTATTCCGTGTTTTTCAAGTAAAAGCAAGCGGGGGCCCAACAAAACGTGAGCCCGTTAGTTGCGTTACGAAGAAGATTTGTAGCAAGACCGCAAGGAGTTTGAAAGTACATACAAACTGTTTTTTCTTAAAGAACCATTTTGTTTTGAACTGAAGTATTCTATGTGTAATAACTGGTCTTGGTAGTAGTGGCGCCACCTCATGATGTGTCGTTGAACTAACACGGGATCGGCTGCGTCGGTACGGGTCCAAGCCCTGGTAGGCGGCGAGGCCCCTGGACGAACTGAGGACCCCAAACTAAAGGGCCTCGGGTACTTGGGTGGAATATTATAATCTAAAAGAATCGAGGGATTAGTCGAATCTTTGAATTTACTGCTTCAGCGACAACAGAATTTGAATAATTTTTGAAAAGCAGTTATGTTAACTTAGTGAAATAGATTTTGATAAAACTAAAACCATATATTTTTTGGACTTTCAAATCGAATAAAATGTTGTTTGTATGTCTTCACTTATCATTCCCTCTTTCTGTAGCTGACTGATTTTCCTTCACCCTAAAATTGTACTGTCTACCTACATAGTAACAAAAAATAGAAACGTCCATGCCTTGCCGTTCCACCGCCCGTGCCGCCGCGGCCTGTATTTGCGTACTTCACTCTGTCGACATTCGCTTTGTCTATGGTACCCGTAGCATCTTGACCCCGCAGTTATCAATGCGTAACGCACACCCCAGTAATGACATCACCCGACAAGTTGCATGCGTTCACATTTGAAATCTTACCTCCTCTTCATCTCTTCATCGTTGTATGCTCATTGCCTTGTTTAATGTTAATTGTTTATGGTATGGAATTATTGTTGCACTTTCGTTTGTACGGAAATGTGGCCAATGAGTATTCAATACTGATAATGGAACAGCAAAGTGCTTTCACTTACGTACTTGTTTGTCAACTCGTTTTCTCATTTCTAAAGTTAAGTCTTAGACTCATTTTACTGTTCTACGTTATTAATTTATTAATGTTAATGGAACTCATTTCTTGTTTCTTTTACAATTGAAGCAATACGGAGCGTAATGCGGGTTTTGGCGTAGAAATATACACTTGGACGTGCAAATGGCGTAATTTTTAAGAAATAAAACATCAGTGATGTTGTCTTGCAAATACCATTTAAGACTAGTATTCCAATACTGTATCAGAACCATTTAAGTATAACTTAAATGCAATTTCGGGCTTATGCGTACAAGTGTGTCTTTCACCGCCATCACAACTCGAAGGGTTCTAGCATGTTCGTCGTGATATTCTTTCGTAGCGTTTCGTAAATTTTCTCGAGAGTTTTATCGCGGCGCGCGTGCTACGGTTAACTTGTCATTTATCTTACACGTAAATCTCATTAAGGCATACGTACAGGCGATATAATTGGTATCCTAAGTCAGAAGGGTGTTTGTCTCGATAACTTTTATCCGAGATATTTGACATACGGAATGAACCGTAAAATTAACTTTTAAATACAATATTTAAATTTGTAAACTTATCAATGGCCAAACACCGATAAGCTATCCCCTTTTCGATTACTTTATTTACTCCATAGTACTTGTAATGAACACCCTTTTGGCTCGAGACACAATTATGTACCAGTACTGTACACATCTTAGCTTAAGTACCCCGATATTGCCCCAATTGGCTGTACCACCAACGCCGGCGTCCCAGGCCGACTACCGACGCCAGACTAACTCATTTTGTGTATCGACTAACAGCTGTTTGATCCCATGCGTAAACTAATTGTTTCCAAATTTTGTTCTCTCCCCATTATGATCTGTTACTTGTCTTCGCGGTGTGTTCGCGTGTAGGTACACATATTCGGAATGTATAGTTTATTATATGTAAGATAGAAATGAGTTGGATATTTATCATTGATTACACAGGTAGATTACGATACGAGTGCTAACATTGATGGTGGTGGAAGGAGTTGTTAGAAACACTTGTTTTAATAATAGTAGTTTTGCTTTTAGTTATAATTTCTTCTCGATATAATTGTGTGTATTAATATCGTAGCATCAATCGACTAGGAGTAGATTTCTAGCTCATATCTACATAAGAAACACTATATGATACAATTTTAAACATGCTTCGGACACTTCATTGTACTCACTATATATAATAATTACAACTACTTTATTTACTTACATTTGACTCCACACATACCCTTACGAACATAACCAACACAGACTTACAAATATTAGAACACCAAACTATGTAAACACAAACTACAAAACACAACGGAAGACAAGTAACAGCCCACCCGGCCCGGCCAGCCCCTTAACTATGCGATAAATAAAACGTCGGAGTTCCCCACCGTCCGCCATCTTGTCCGCCGCTCTGCTGACAAGATGGCGGCCGCCCTGCGCCATCTTGTTCGCCGCTCGGCTCACAAGATGGCGTGCACTCCCCGCAATCTTGTCCGCCGCTCGGCGCACAAGATGGCGGCCGGCCTCCGCCATTTTGTTTCGCTTTATCGGGCCCGCCAGCCCGGCCGGCCACAAATACTAATGGCGTGTCTTCTGTGTTCCGGTGGTTGCGTGTGTGTGTGCGCGGGATTAGGGCGTATCGCATCGGTCGCTACTGCCCGCTATGCGACCGCTCCTTCATCGCCCCAAAGGGCACCATGCAACTCGTCATTTGTAAACTCTGCGATAGGCAACACCATCAAGGTACGTGCGCACCACGATAGCTGGATGAGCAAGGAGCGCGGAGCTCCAGGGCGCGGCGGGGTGGCTACGTGGTCCTTTGGTTTTGTTCGGTTGACTTCGCTACTCGTTTCGACTACCACATTAGCAGTGTCAGTGAGAGCGCAGAGAAATCTGAGCTCTCATTTATGCAGCTCAGAATGCAGCACATCAACCTACCTAAAACTAGTATAAGATAGGTTAACATGTCTATGGACGCGCATAGCAATATTAGCTCCTTTGATATTGGTTTTGGGTAAGTTTGAGATATAGAACTGCCTGGATGTGCTGTAGTGTGCACTGTGTGACAGTCAGTGTCAGAACATGTAGAATCATATTATGCCTTTTTGTTGGCGCTGTGGATTGTTGCAAGTTGTTGTAACATGGTACCATGTCACAATAACTTGGTCAGTTTTAGTAGACACTTTACATCTGACTGTAACTCAGGCAGACTGAGACTTTCGGCATTTACAAAAATAAATTTGACAGGTGCGACAAGGTTCTAAGTGAATGTGGACTAATAATTTTTTTTTAACTTGTCTCAGGACTTTGTCACACTATGTCAGTATTGTAAAACGTAATACCGGTCACCCGTTAGACCATGTTCGAACGTCTAACAGGGACTGAGCTGTTGGCTTATTCAGTGATTTCTTCTCGCTGTTAATAAATAAACCAAAGGACTGTGGCAGACACTGCGTTTCGTCTAAGATTTAGTTAACACGCTTGCTTGTAGCTACAGCTTGGCAACTCCCCTCGAGGCATTGGTTCACGCTTATAGTATATCTCATTCAAATATAAATATGTACGGAATGTGTATACTTTTTTGTATATAACACCGGTATGGTAACCCGGCGGGCTCATTGTGATATATTATTGCGATGTTTCTGTCTTTGTCACACGCTACGTGTGTGAGAAAGACGGATAGCAGTACAAAACTTCCGGTGATGTAATTTAACGAAAGATATTTACGAACACTTGTAAGTATAATTTCATAATATAGTTCACGGGATTTTTCCACATACCTATGTTACCAAGTATGTCGATGTTTGGACGCAGTTACATGCATCATGGCCTCATGACGACTCCGGTATGTATGTAATAAAAATCCGTAAACTATATTTTAAAATGTATGTTAATAACCGCGATTGTTTATAACATTCTAAATTGTAATTTAGTTTCCAAGAGCTGCTAAATTCAACTTCTGAATTGTTTTCTGACGGCCAAAATTGGAACTATTAAAATCTGCCTGCAAAACACGTGGAACTAGCGCCACTGCCAGTTGGACAATGATGTTAGGGAGATGCCACACTGTACGCCAAACTTTATTCTGCTTTTTGCTCCCGAAGCATGCGCTCTACTTGTAATCATCACGCTCTCCAATTTCTGCACGTTTCGGTTTGGTTGTATGTAAAGTAGATCTTTCTTAGGGTCAGAATTAATGAGTAATTGATAGACTAGATTCAAGTGTTGACTAGATTGTCATATTCATTGCCAAGAGTCGATATTGTCGTCATTATTTATTCATAAGTCGTTCTCATTAGCTTTCCATACAACCAAACCCATTTATGAACTTCATAACCTTATAGTACTCATATATTCTCTAGCTGTTACTATGTAATATTTTATTATTTGTTACGCGTGTTAAGGGGCCGTAGTGGCCACAAGTTTTTCTGTCAAGAATTTTATTAATCAATGTAATCGTCGAAATCATTGCGATAACGAACGAACGAACGAAAGTAATGTTAACCTATTTGTCTAATTTCTAGTTTGTCGATTTTACGGATTGACAAATGTCGAAACACTCGTAGAAAGTTATGTGAATATGAACGTGAGTTTAAAAGAATTTTTCAGTATTTTTAGGATTAATGGCTTCTTAAAAAAATTAGATCATTTTCCTCCGTTCTCATTTTTATGAAAAAATCTGACCTGTAATCGCAAATATATTCATAAATCCTTTTAGTTCGAGTTCCAATCTACACTATTTACTACTTTTTAAATAATTAAGAATCAGTGGATTAGTAAAATTTTGACAGAAAAATAAGGGTGGCCTGTGCGGCCCCTTAAATATTACTGCTTTTCTGGCGGAAAGTTCGAGCGGATGGCGTTGGGTTCTTCGGAGATGACATGGCAGATGGCAACTCTAGAGATCAGAGAAAATTTTCTCAGACCGTGTCGTATTTCGCTTGGAAATACTTGGACAAATTGCCTCGAAGTACACTAGCGCCATCTTGTGGACAACCCAGACACTTTCATCTTCAGCGCGATACATTATCCATGGCTAATATAAATGTCTCAGAAGAATCGCTTACTTATCCTACCCAGCTTGGATATTGACTGGGTTATAGTAACTTGTCATAAGCGTCTGTTGGATTATATTCTCGTGCAATTGAATCGAAATGCCACAAAATATATGTACGCAACAGCACATTCTTTCAATCACAAACTTGATGGACAAGATCTGCGAGCGACTTGTGTAATTTGTGTGATCCTTATGTATCGTGCATCGCTTCCTTTTCATTTACGTTGACGTAATAAATTAGTACAACTTGCGTAATGGAAGTGTTTGTAATACGAGTACACACAGTGCCTGGCCGGAAATGTTTTGAGATTTAGAAAGAGACTATCGCTTATGTGGAATTGTCTTTATTTATTCAACAGTCAGGTTTTGCCCTTTTTCGCGAACAGTGAAACAGAAAAAGTGGAAGGGTCTGATAAAGCTGAAACTAGACGATTGTATTTTTCATGACGATTTTTCCGGCAAGGCATTGAATAGACCAATTGTTACAAAATAAGCGAGATGCTTGCTTTAGAGACATTAGGTTACCGCATGATTTTAATAAACAACAATAATCAGACTCCGCTAGAATTTAGTTGAAAAAAAAATAGGAAAAGATGTGGGTCCAAATGTATAGAGCATTTACTGTGTGTTTGCAAGGCGATGTAAATATAGATCGTAGTGATATGACTGCGAGCTTGTATGTAGCATCTTATAGGACATCAAAAGAGCAGTATGTGTGTCGATTGCCTGTAAAAAAATCTAGTAAATGACTGGTTATGAGAACAGTTCGTCTAAAACTGTCTCAAAGCCAGATGTTACATGTCGGCGAGCACATAAATTTCAAATACAACCGCCGACAATAACTGACACATCGCCAAAGTGACTCTTCATATCCAGGACTCACGAAATTCGAGTAGCGACATCCATTTGCAATTTACTACAATGCGAGTCTAACTAACCGGAAATTTGGGGGTGTGTTATATTAATTGGTGGCAGTTGTGTAACTTGTTTACGATTCTGAATTTCCGTACTGAAGATGTGTCAAAATTGAATACCAATTTGAAATACCACGGTGTAGTGTGCCCTACCACCTGCACGCGCGAGGATTTGTACGCGGCCACGAACAACGCTGTATCAGTGGCGGAGTACTGGTCCTCGCATATTTGACCCGCCACTAGTCGACACGCAAAGAAGAAGTGTGTGTATGCTTGGTAGTATAGCCTGAACCCCTTCAAAGACAGAGTGAAAGTCAAAAGTGAGTGATCCTCGGCCGCGTCGTCACTTACCACCAGGTAGGATGGCGATAAATACTTGGCTACAATTAGAAAAAAATATATATGACCAAGCCTGTCTCCATTCAATCCCAGATTTAAAGAATTTGATACATGTTATTCGGTTTTGGCACACTTACCTTAGTACGACTCGGGGCCTAGTTTTCTGAAGCTGTGGCGACAATTCTGAAAAAGACCGTCACTTTTCTCGAAAAGCCGGCATTGCACTCGCGACCCCGTGGACGACGTGATAGCTACAACTGTTAATAGAGAAGTTAATAGTTTTATCATCGTGTGATCTGGTCGTCTGCGTCTTTTAAAGAAAAAAAAATGGAGCCAACTCGCACCGGCTTCAGTAAACTCCTCCCCACGCGGGTTCATACAAACTCGCCCCGTTCGCAGCTCGTCCCATACGCAGACACCTGAGAGCTATAGGTCATCTTGGCGTTGAAAGAAAGAACGAAAAACATTTATTTACACACACGTTGATGTTCCGCTTATGCACTTGCACGGACGGGCGTCACTGTTGTTGTGTTTGCATTGACATGTCATTGCAAATACATTTCAAAATGAAGCGCCGCCATTTTTCCACAATCCCAGTTTTGGCCACTGGATTAGATTGTGGCATTACGTTCCAGCGGCAAAAACTTTTCCGACCCGGTGACGGCGTCGCTGTTGTTGCAATAAATGATATTTTAGGCTTGAATAATTGGCGGTAATGTCTCCGTTAGGCTCTCGCACACGTTGGCCCGGGGTCCGCCTTGACCATAATTTATCAGGGATTCGTTGCGAATGGGGCGAGCTGGTATTGTGATGAGTTGCGAATCGCTACGAACCCCCCCACGCATGAAACTACAGCTGTGGCCACCCCAACAGAGTGCGTTAGGCCGCTCGCGCCTGCGCTCAACGTGCTCGACTACACCTGCGGCGAGTGCCGCCGCGGCGGGATCACCTCCCGCTCGGCCGCCGTGCGGCTCGCGCCGCGCACCATCGCCACCCTGTTCATGGCCAAGCGGCGGTTCAACAAGTACGCGCACCGGCAGTACATGCAGAGCCGGATGAAGGCCGAGTCCGCGGAGGCGGGCGCGGAGGCGGAGGCGGAGGACGCGGATGTGGCGGACGCGTCCAACGACGCCGCGGCGGAGGTGACCGCGGAGGCGGAGGCCGCGTGGGCCAGCCCGCTGGGCCCGCGCAGCCCCGCCGCGGAGGCTGCGGAGGTGGCGGAGGCCGCGGAGGTGGCGGAGGCCGCGGAGGTGGCGGAGGCGGCGGAGGACCCGCTCGCGGGCGCGGACGAGGCCGCCGCCGCCGTGGCCGCCCTGCGCTGGGACTGATCGTGTCTCGGCTTGTACAGACCCCGGACTATGTAATATATTCTAGCCGTTTAGTAATATGACTCTTATTCGCTTCGGTAATACGGTTGTAAGGCAAATACTGTTGCATAAAATCTGATTATTATTAATTAACTATTGTAGGTATTGTATGTAAGTTATCGGATAGTGGAGAGATACTAGTGTTGTCTCGTCGTGTTGCGTTTCTGTCGCGCCCTCGCGGCCGACTCTGTACAGTAATTTAATACTAACTCACTATTATGGGTAGCTGGGCGATCACACTATTTTTAATATTAACCGTTTTGTTTCGTTTTATGGTAACCCGCGAGAGATCATGTGTCGCGAGGCCCCCGTTCGTACCGCGGGCGGCCGCGTTCTGTACTGTCTATTACAAGTGATGTCTCAAACAAATGGAAAATAAAATGTATATGCTACAAATCTGCCTTTTAATGCATTTCAATTCTGTTTTATTTTTATTATTATTATTATAAATTTTGTTCCGTCACTGTTACTTGCATCGGCTGATTTGCGCATTTTTGTTCTCTTCTTTATTTTTTGATTTAGACTAATTTAGAGTTACATACTGTTAATTTTTGCTTCATAAGGTATTTATTTTAGTTGTACTTTTATATGGATACAGCGGTATACAATCTTATGTCCTGTTATTGTACATTGCTGGAGGATTGTCCGCGCGCGTACGGGCGGACCCGGACCCCGACCGACATGAAATCAATGCACACATTGATTTTATAATAAATTGTTGATTAATTACAAATGATTACACTATTTAGTTTATGGTAAGATATTTTCGTTTTTATAGTTTAATTGTACGAATGAAATTCTGCAGCTCATAACTCTCAACTTAATTTCAAAGTACAAACGCATAGGCTACCTAACGGACTGTTTTCGCTCGTTCGGAAATTGTACGCGCCCCATGATTTTAATATAGACTTTTAATATAGAAAAAGAAGATCAAATTATTTAAAACTCAAGAGTATGATAATTGTTTATTTCAATGAGAAATTTATTTATTTATTGTACCGTGTTATGAACATAGTATTATAGCCAGGTTGGTGATTCATTTCCGGAGTTGAGCCTAAATGTTTTATTGTAACGGATGTTACTAATAGCTGTGACAAGCGTGCAGTAACTCGGTAGTGTGGTGTTTGCGAGCTTGGCGAGGCACTATATCATATAATCTCTGTGAGTGACCGGCGCTGCGTTGGAAATCGATCTTTATTTCGTAGATGTAAAGTTTGAGTTCCAACGCGGCGGGCGAGCGCCGCGAAGCCAGTAGGTAGGCCCCGCCCACACCCTGAGCCAAGGAATTTGTCAATCGTTTCTGATGGGCCAGATTTAGCCGCCATTTTGTCTTGGTTCAAACAAAGTGGTCTCTATATGGGCTAAGTGGATCGTAAGCTTGTCTATCTGGGGGGCTATTCTCGCGCTGTGACATCACAAATACGACATTTTCTCTAGCCAAAGAACTGTATTAGAACGTCACTGAATCGACAATATACGACTGTCGAAGATTGTTGAGAAAATATTTTTTGGCTGCAAGAGACATTTCAATGTCATTATCAATGGAGATGTGGCTAGATAAAATGTCGAATTCTAGATGTCACAGTGCGAGAATTAGGTCCCTGAACTCTTGAAGTGAGACAGCAACACGTTTGGCTCGGAGTGTGAGCGGGACGCAGCGATACGTAATAGGCGCCGCGCCGCGAGCCTTCCCCATGTCGTGTATTATACATCGTATTAGCTCTTAAGTGCAGACAATCAGTAACATGATACATATTATATATAATGTGTAATGTTTAGTTTAGAATTATAACGCTTTGGTTATTATTATTAATCATACTTTACTTAGTGACAATTTTTAGTATAAAAAAAAAGTTTTACGCCCCTCGAAAAGTTTTTATTTCATCAAAAATCATGTTATATATTATTATAACTTTTATACAACAGAACTGGTTTGGTGTGGTACACGCCGCTATTCGCATTGCTTTATCGACACAGGTGAATTATTAAGACTTACTTGTAAGAGAATTATTATAACTTTA
The DNA here is from genome assembly GCA_907269095.1 of Blastobasis adustella. Taxonomy (NCBI): domain Eukaryota; kingdom Metazoa; phylum Arthropoda; class Insecta; order Lepidoptera; family Blastobasidae; genus Blastobasis; species Blastobasis adustella. Next base: position 19,140,255 of record OU026121.1, on the reverse strand, counting down.
TGTCTACTTAATGCAAGTGTAAACGTTCTAGAAATCTCGCACTGTTCGGTCAATTTTGTAAAAAAATAAAATAAATTTAATTTGACTTTTGGTTTTTTTATTATGATTGAAAGGAAACGCACGCGTGCAATAAAAATAATTTATATAATTTGACTTACATTATGGTAAACTCGGTTGCATAATTAACAAAATTTTATAAACACTGAAAATATTCAGCAAATATATTTGTAGACTGGCAATAAAGCATCTTTCACTGAACTGTCGTAGAAGGTCCTGCAACAAAGAAAAAAACTTTTTAATTTATCCGTGCAATGTAGATAGTTGACATAATCTTAAGTAGATGTAGATTTTATTATTTAGTATGCTTTTTAACTATACTTTTGTACATTTTCCCATTTTTCTACTTATAAATAAATAAAGAGGCAATTTTCTCATCTTTCTTACTGTACTATTTTTCATGCATCAAGTTACTTTAGACCACAGCTTCAGATGATCTGTTTCATACCACAAAATATAACGGTTATCATTCAAATTACGAATCCAAGTTCAATCATTTTGCTTTGATGGACTGAAAATATCATCGCCTAAGATCTAAATTATAAGTCTTTTATTCATCCATAACTTAAGAAACAATGATTAATATTTAAAAAGAACCTTACTCTAACAAAAACCTTAATCCTAACTAAAGATAAACTAGATAACAAGATCTAAATTTTTAGTTAAAATTGCGAAGGGCACCATTTCAAATGACTTCTTTAGATAATAAGTGTTCAAACTTCCTCAGACTTGGGCGTATCTAAGATTACCATTAAAGTAGCAGCATCGAATAAGTCTGCGATGTTGAATAGAAAAAAGTACCATCATAGGAAACCGTAACCGTAAAATGGGCATGTGGTGGATTATCGAACGAACACTTTACACAACATAAGTTGTTAATGTATTTATGTATGTTGTCCTCATCGTTCCGTCCTAATCCTGGACCTAGACTAGATCCTACTTCTGGTCTAGGTCCATGTTCAAACCAACTCGACCTCCGACTGATAAGCACAGGAATTGTAGCCTAATTACGTAACTCTGTTCCCAACAATTATCTGATTTCAATTATTGAAATTGTCACTTTTGCTATTATGTATGATTGATTTAATAGTTTCAATTTATTGCAATGGAACGTTGTTAGCAATTAAACCCATAAAATCGTTGATACAGAATTCGCAAAGTAACAATTTCAATCATTGAAATCGGAAAATTGTTAGCAACGGGGTTAGACTACTGTTCACTTGAACCTACGTTCTTATTTTCACGGACCGTAATTTTTGACCCTTTTTATTTTTGTAGTTGCCCATACAATCTTACAACCGCGGTCACATGTTAGCGGCGTTGCAAGAAAATAAAAACGAATCATCATAAAACACGATTCTCTATCCGTTAACTAACAATCACCTAATGTGTGAATAGTGCCTTATAATAATGATGCATCATCTTGGTATTAATCCCGGTTGCACACGCGCAGCTCACGCGGGCCCGGGGTCCGCCACGCCTACTTCACCCTGTCCACTTCGCGAGCTCTTCCGCATCCTCGGTGGCGAGTTAGTTGGCACGCATGTCATTCGAACGACGATAAACGCCACCGCTACCTAGCCCGGCCTCCGGGGAGTGGCATGACCAGACATTTGTTTTTCATTAACACGCAAGGACCGAAAAAAGCAGCTTGGTAGGCCTTGCCCAAGGTAGACCTGGTAACGGTTGCAAGTACTAGCTGGATGCACAGGATCGACTTTTGTGGAGACCTTTGGGGAGGCTTATGCTCTTTGGCCTATATGACGTTGGTGACGATATGTCATCCCTGACGACGTCAAGTCATCGCTTCTTGGACATTTGTTTCTTACTTAATTTGTCGTTGGACCGACTTCACAGAAATAAAAAGTAGGTATATTACAAATTAATGACTTTGAACTTTGAAGTAATCCCGATATTTATTTATTTATTGGTACACAAAACAGACTAGGATTGTTAATAATTTACATAGAAACAGCAATGGTCATAATCTAAAACCTACCCCAAAACAAGTGTACACATCATGACTAATATCACGATAGACGTATTTCGACCATAGTATCTGCCACCTGGGGTCTAATTCTCGCGCTGTGACATGTCCAATTCGACATATTTTTCTAGCTACATATCTCTATTTATAATGATATTAAAATGTCTATTGCAGCCACAAAATATTTTTTCAACTCGTATATTGTCGAAGGTCAATTTTAATGATGTTTTAATACAGTTTTTTGGTGTCACAACGCCAGAATCGCCCCCCTGACCGTCGCACAGTTGGGCCGAGGGGGCGACAAGCGTTCTCGATAGTTCGACGTCCCACATGGCATTTCTATATTCTTACCTACCCTTTTTATTTTTAACCAGTGGACCTGGCGCGACCCCATTTGCGTGGCGTCCTACCCCTACCTACACACACCTACTTTACCTCTTTTTTTTGCTTATAAACCGTCCTCTTGAATCATTTTATCTATTGTTAAAAAACCGCATTAAAGTCCGTGGCGTGGTTTAAGATCTAAGCGTACATATGGGCAGATGGCGGGAAGCGACTGTTCTATACCGTGTTATCATCATCATCATCATCACAGTCCACTGTAGGACTTAGGGCCTCTCTCAAGGGAAGTTTATTGCTATAATCTCTACGTTTGGCAGGCGGGCTGGAGATCGCATTGTTGTAAATATAACAATGGAAACAGCTGCTGACCATTATCCAGCCTACGGAGACTAGACCTTTTGCCTCGATAACATTAGTCGCCTTGTACGACACCCACGAGTATAAGGGGTTGGTGCTATTCTACTCTGCCGGACACCACACAGCCTATACTATGTATAGATTTCCCTTTCATCATCAATCATATCATCCGAAAGACGTCCACTGTTGGGCATAGGTCTCCTCAGAAATCTCCACGACGGCCGGTCCTGTGCCTTCCGCATCCAGCTGGTACCTGTGATCTTTACCAGGTCGTCGGTCCACCTTGTGGGAGGCCTACCCACGCTGCGTCCGGTACGTGGTCGTCACTCGAGAACTTTACTGCCCCGGCCAAATGTTCTTCGAGCTAAGTGCCATACGTGCTAGATTTTGATTTATGTGATCGACTCGTCCTCTAACATTCCGGCAATGGAAAGGAAGGTGAATCCGTTGTGCAGCGCCAGCGTTCTCGACAGTTTCGACGCCCCACATGGCATTTTCATTTACTTATCTACCTAACTCAATACTCAATATATTTAGGTTTCTATTTTCCATAGGTTACAGAATAACAAATAACATTTAAGTATCATTATTCTAGTCATATAATTCTCTATGGACCTTGTCAAGGCACAGCAACATCAGGAAAACGCTACCCTTTGATAGTCGGCGTACTGTTACATATTAATTGTTTTTTTTTATTTTTATTTCTATGACGCCCTTCTCTTACTTTCGGCATATGGTCACTCGTCGACCCTCAACCCTGCGATGGAGAGGAAGGTGAGTCCGTTGTACAACGCCAGCTTTCTCGATAGTTTCGACGCCCCACATGGCATTTCCCTAGCTACCCACCTTATTTTGATTTCTGTAGCATATCGTCACTCGTCTACCCTCAACCCGGCGATGGAGAGGAACGTGAGTCCGTTGTGTAGCGCCAGCACCGGCACGGCCGTCGCGGCCGCGCGCGCCGCTGCGGCTGCTGACAGTAGCGCTGATAGCGCCGATGGGGAGGGGGCGCTTGATGCCTGTAATACGTATTAAGATTAGGAATGTAGGTTTGAATAGAAAAAGGTAAGAGTAGAGCACAATATCGAGAAGTGTTCCCCACAGAAATAGAAATAAATATAGATACGAGTATATCTATAAATGTCAATCAGACCATCTATAACCGAATCTCCCTCAAAAGTAAAATATAGATACGTACATAGGTATTTACTTCCGAGGGAGTAGAGTTCAGTAGAAGGACATCTACTGATCAAATAAAAAATCTACTAAAAGGGTAAATCAGGAGAGGGGGGGGGGAGATTCAACCGGCATAAATGCATGAGAAAGAAAAAAATACATTTATTACACATAGCACACCATGACACAGTAAGTTACAGTTACACAACGGTAACATTAATAATTTAAATATTTAAAACAATGCGTAGCTCTTTATGGGAATCATAATGATGAGATGTATGAATGTGGAATAGCCAAAAGTAGTGTGTCGGAATCGTAGCTTGTGACACTCGATAGTTTCTATCTACCCCTAGGAAGTAAAATAAACTCAAACTCAAAATTTCTTTATTGATTAGGACATTAAATATCCCTTTCAATCATCAAAAAGGAAAGTAGGGGTAAGGGGTAGGAAAGTGGAAGTACGGAGTACAGAGCAAAAGCAAAAACTAATCGACTACTCCACCAACCTGATAAAATAACCTGACTGTGTAGGAAAGTAGTAAGTATAAAAGCAATGCGTAAGCGAGCACCCCACGAACCTGATAGAACACCCTGACAGTGACCGCGGTCCGGCCGGGCTTGCGGTCGGCCAGCAGCTTCCCCAGCGCGTAGTCCATGGCGCGCCGCAGCTGCGCGGCCGACACGCTGGCGGCGCGCTGCCGGTGCGCCGCGCGCTCCGGCCCGGCTGGGAGGGACACTTGGTGCGATGATGGCGACGAGCCTAATGGGGGTTTGTTGGTTTTTATTTATTTATAAATAAATATTCGTGATCAAGGCGGACCCCGGGCCCTCGTTCTCGAGAGCACAACCGGGACATTAACGTCAAGATGAGATCAAATATTCGTGGACAAATTCACCCAGCGCCATCTAGCCCCAAACTAAGCAAAGCTTCTACCATGGGTGCTAGATAGCTGATATACTACTTAAATACTTTTAAATACATACTTATTATACATAGAACACCCGGACCCGTAGCAGAAATTAAAATTCATCATTTCAATTTCTGCCCGGCCGGGAATCGAACCCGGAACCTCTTGCGTGGTATGTTGACCATTGAACATTTATTGCATAAATTAAAAACGTACATGTCCGCTTTGTTAGTCAAATTCTAATTGTTACAAATTATTATTAGAACTATTATTACATAGTGTTATTTTAACATATAACTTAAATTTATTAGGTTATAATTTTATTGGTTTTTATATGTCAATTGGAACGCTGATGCGTTTGAGAGGCGGAGGTGGGCGTTAATGACAGCGACACTGAAAGCTAATGAGATTGTTACCGTACAATAGTGGTTAATGTACATTGTTTTTGTTCCAATAAATATTTATTTATTGCTTTTTATGTTCATAAAATACTAGCTTTAGGCCACGCCTTCGTCATCATGGAAACAGTTTTATGATAGTTTAGCTTTTGCCCGCGTTACCATTTTAAATGACCTCCGTATTGTATGAATGCTAATACTACGGGGAGGTCAAGCTGTATCTCTGGTTCTACCTACCCGAACTAGATGAAACCGATTCAAAACCCGTTCAGTAGTTTTTGCGTGATGCGCGAACAGACGGACAGACAGACAATTTCAAAAGTTAATAAGAAATTTAGTTACCAAAGTTACGTCCAAGAATATTATCACGACAATTTTTTCTGAAATAATTTCGATGTACAGTCACGGCTTTTTCAAATTCTAATCCAATATTTCTTTATTGATTAGGACATAACAGTTTTAGTACAGATAAAATTAAAAAAAAAAACTAAAGGGTGCGGTAACAGTCAAGGCGCACCCCGGGTTCTCCGCGCAAGAACACAACCGGAATATTGACGTCAAGATGATTATTTGTTTCTGCAAAATTGAGTCGAGTTAATAATAAGACTCCCAGACTCCAGTTTTCTGACAACACTACCAGTTACTGACCTGTAGCGACGTAGCAGACGAAGGCGGAGACGGTGTTGTCGTAGTTCCAGCGGCGCGTGATGGCCACCTTGTAGTCCCCGATGTCGCACCCTGTTTCCTCGTCTGTGCGTCAGGGCAGAGATACGGGTGAGCGTTTACGTCAGTCATAATAATACATTACATAAAGTACGTTCGCACGGTGAGTCAGTGTTTATTGTGATATTTTTTTATATATTTTTTTAAATTGCATTGGTATGGCAACATCGAAAGTGAACGGTTAGAAATTGTAAAAAATATACTGATTTTATACATCAAAAATTAAAATTTAAAACTGTTCGACTCAAGGCGAGCGGTTTAAAAATCCTTTTCTAACTTTCAAATAAGTATAGTCTATGACGTTGAGAGAGAGGGTAGCTATTCGACACATCTTCCACCGCTACCGCATTCTATCCGTCCAGCAGCGCCATCTACCGTGTAAGTGACGCAACTACCAGCCAGTCTTTTAACTAGCTTCACTCTCGACAGTGATCACGGTCGTCGATTGAAAATTGGTAGCACGCTTCACTATCCGTCGCCACTCTTCTCGAAGAGGGAGCCTATTCTCGCGTTTTCGATATTCCAATTCGACATTTTGTCTAGCCACAAATCTCTATTAAAAAGTTGCTGAAATCGTTCTAGTAGGCAAAAAAATATTTTGAACTAACTTCACCAATACCTTATATCGGAGATAGTTTTCAATTACCTTTTAATTGGATATACTTGGCTATAAAAAAGGTCGAATCCGAGGTGTAATCGCGCGAGAATAGGCTCCCTGCTGCTTCCCTAGTACTCCTAAACCGCCAGTACTCACACTCAAACCGGTAGTTCCCCGTGTGCGCCCAGGCGTGCCACTCGACGCCCGCTTTCCTAGGCAAGGCGCCCACTACAGCGAACTGAGCGAGCGAGCCGGCGGTGCGGCGCTCGAAGGCGCGCCGGGAGCCCGCCACCGCGCCCACACACACCGTGTAGCATACGCTCTGGGGGGGACAAGGATTTATTTATTAGGAATAATGTTTACATATACAGCTTAAGCCTAGATTATGTAAACAACATTAAACATATAAAAATAAGAATAAGAACAAGCATAGCCTTATATTGTAGGTACATTAAATTAAAATATACTTTATTTGAATAGGTTTCTGAGAAATTTAGGGTGTATTAGATCCATATGAAATTTGCGTTTTGTACGGTGGAAACTGGTATTTACATACCAGCGAATTTTTCAATTTCTCGGAAATGGTAAATCAGATTAAGATGAAACTTTACAGGTACAAACAGACAACATTTAGCTAAGTGGTCATTTTGATAACTACCCTTTTCTTACGGTTAGTGTTGCCAGTGGCCGATAATCAAAAGTAACACAAGGCAGCTAAAAAAGTAACATTTGACGAGAAAACTAAGATTATCTTATTTCACATTTTTATAGTTATTGTTCTCGTTAAAATGTTACTTCTTGAACTGCCCTGTATTACTTTTAAATATTGGCCACAGGCAACACTACCCGTAACGGACATACCAACATGTGGAACCTCCTTTATCTAGGTGCCTAAATTAGGGTGTGTATAATCACGTGTTTTTGTAGATCTAAAATTTAAATGTATTTCTCAAGTTTTAATAAAATTATTATTATAGGGCCTCTTTACATCTCTGAGAAACTAAAGCCCATACAACCACATCGCCATCCCTTACCTGTACAACACTCCGAATAGTAGCCCTAGGCGCGATGGCCCGTATCAGGCGGGCGAGATGTGTGAGAGCCAATCCGCACTGCGCGCGCGGCCCGCCGTGGCACAAGGCCAGGGAGCCCGCCACCAGCGCGATCACGCCGCACGTGGATATCGCCTCGCCTATCTGGGGGGACAGACTGGTAGTGTAAAAAAAATAAGACAAGCCTTAACAAATAACTTCATTGATATATAATATAACGATGAACGGCCTGCGAACTCAAATACCAGAGAATTGAGATTCTTGTGACACTGTATGGACTCGCCCGACCTGTTTACACAGGTGTAGTTGCTCACAGTACTTGTCAACTTCGCTAAACAATTTAAAAAAATAATCTTCTTCGCGTCAATATCGCGGTTAACTCTTGCACACAAGGGCCCAGGGTCCGCCTCGATCATGATCCAAGATTTGGCAGATCAGGTAATTACAGTGGAGCGATTGTCGTCTGACCTTCGTAATCCTCTTAACAGAGAAACCTGACCAGATTGGGTCACGGTTCAGTTGTCTTAAATGTGCAGGTTTCATCACGATGTTTTCCGTAACCGTAAAAGCATAGGTAAGTGTTCAATTAATGTATTATATGTATAGTAAATGGCGGCACTGGGGATTGAACTCGGTACCACTCGTATGCGAGACAGCCATTAGGCCACCGACGCTGTTCTAGCAATGTAATGTCAATAATCTTATAAATAACTTTTATTTTGTTGCAACCTAAACTGAATACTTGAGCGTTATGTGTATCTCTTTGGGAACACAAACAAAGGTATTTCTATTGTGATTTATTTATTTATTCGTAGGGCAAAAATACAATATACAGAAACACAATATTGTGATCAATTTAATCGATTTGAAGACCACTAATGACGACGGTCCAAAAGACCCCCGACCTCCCCGAGACCAGTCCTTGTTCCTTGTCAAGATAGGCGTTTCGCCCAGCATTTGGCTTACGTCGACTCAAATATACAACCTGGATGACGGATGACGACGATGGTCCATAATCATCGTTCATTTTTACACTAGTTGGCCCGGCGCGACTTCGTTCGCGTGATACCCCTCGTCCTAACCTTACCCAATTCTATCCTACCCTACTATTCTACCTTACTCTGCCTACGTAACTGTCCTACCTACTGTGTTTTTCTTTCACTATTCTGCTATTCGGGGTATAGACAAACAAGAGATTATAAAAATCTTTGCAACTAACAGGACTTTGTTTTATACAGTGACTATAAATCAATTCAGTCAGATAAAAAAAACGTGGTTTCATACAAAATTGAAAACTACGAGTAATTGTGCCAAAATGTATGTACACACCCCCTGGTTTTGTTTCGCGATTTCAGAGTTGGTGCCATAGTAAAGGTGTTTCTTATCGCGAGCCCATGCAAAAGCGTACCTTAAAGGCCTGGCTGTAGGGTCCGATGTTGGCGGGCGCCCAGTGCGAGATGCCCTGCACGTGCATGGTGCGGCGCGTCTTGGGCGCGCCGTCGCTGTCCTGGTTGCTGGCCACCGGCCTGAACGCCACCTTTCATTGGAAATTCATTAAGAGCGAGGCAGGTTTGTAATGGAAAACAGTTATGCACCGATAGATCAAAGTGGATTGTGTTCGGTAGTAAGTATTTAGGTAGCAAGAATATGGCGATCCACGAGTAAATAGCAAATGACTCGGGACTCACCAGTCATCGTATTGGGACCACAAGTTCGGAGTGCATTCATTAATGGAATACCCGTAGAAGCTAGTGTTGTAAGAGATGGCCAATCCTGTCCTTGAGTTCTGTTTGATGACTCAGTTATTTTTAAAGACTCTGTTCCGAGTCGAGTTGAGTCTTTTAAAGGAAGACTTAAGCCACGACTAAAAGAACCCATGACTGAGTCTTGGTCACATAACACTCTAACTATAAAGCTCATGACTCAGTTAAACAAACTTAAAGACTCAAAGGACTCATGACTCACGAAGACTCATGCAAAATGACTCAAGTCTCGAATTTAAGACTGAAAGACTCAAGTCTTTTACAACACTACATAAAACACTTACAGCATCCATAATGAGTCCCACATCGTCCGGCAGAGGGCACTGCACGCACACTCTGGTCGGCGGGTTCTCGAAGCAGAAATGACTAGCGTACGCCTCGTTCAGCGCCGAATAGTCCTCCATGTCTCGCATGTAGATATTCACTGAGCAAACATCAGGTAAGGACAACTCCTCGGTTGACAGTAGACCTGGGAAATAGAGGCTGTTAATGTATCGTAGCTGAGAGAATGTTGGTGCCTTACCGAGAGGTATTGGGGTTCGTTCTGCGTTATACACTATACACTAAACAATCGTGATGAAACCTACAACCATGTTCCAACCTCAGTCTGTTGCCTGTTGACCAGTCCTGGCTTCGCATGGGTGGTAACCTATCAAAATTTTCAGTTAAACCTTTCTTATAAATCACTGTCTAAACCGGTGAAAATTGCATGAAAATCCGTTCAGTAGTTTTTGAGTTTATCGCGAACAGACAGACAGAGAGATAGACGCAGCGTGGAACTTTTTTCTTATAATATGTAGTGATAGTGATTATAATTTATTTGCGCTTTAAATCATGGGCTACAGTTCCAAACAAAGCCTCATCTATTCCAGAGTCTAAACCAAACTACGCATGCAACTAAAACTATTAGAAAATTGAGTCTCTGAACAAGTTTACCTACTAATTAGTTTTTGTAGGGCCACCTCCGTCGCCTCGGCCGTATCCGTTCCCTCTCCCACGATCCCGCCAATGAAGTACCATCCGTGATCGTTCCCATATATCGATCTATGATCCACAACGGGTGGTAACTCATAATCTCTCTCTGCGTAGCCATCTTCTATACTCTCCAGACTCTCATTCTCCTCCCCGTCGCTTTTCTCATCATTCAACTCGGTGTACGAAAGGGACTTGACTCCTTCTCCTTTCATCTTCTCCGCCTTCTCCAACTTCTCTATCGACTCCATTTCCGTTTCGCTCAGCTCTTTGTCGCTGACATCGCTGAACGCGCTGTCGCTTAGCTCGTTCACGAAGTCTAGTGGGCTTCGGACGGAAGGAGGCATTTGTAGTTCGCTCTCGTCCTTTGGCTCCAAATGGAGTTTTAGGTTGAGGTAGCCTACGGGCGCGACGGGGTCGTTAGAGTGTATCACTACTTCTTTTTCGTCACTGTTGAGAGAGAAAATTTCAATAAATCAAACCTGCAGTCCGTGTCTGGTAGAGTAGAATAGCACCAACCTTTACACTCGTGGGCGTCGTACAAGGCTACTAATGTTTTCGAGACAAAAGATCTAGAGTCTCCGTAGGCTGGAAATGGGCAGCAGCTTTTTCCTTTGTTATATTTATAACACTGTGATCTCCAATTCGCCTGCCAAGCGTGGAGATTATAGCAATAACCTCCCCTTTCGTGGGAGAGCAGTGGAGAGATGTTGATGATGATGAAACCTCCAGTCTCTTTGCAAGGGACTGAGAGTGAAAAGGTTTGTATAGGCTTTCATAATAGCAATAGTGTAGCGATCGCTATAGCTGATATCTGCGGGCGGTCTTCTATAAAATATTGCTATTACTATCGCCTGCAGTAGAGTCATAGAGGTTATAATAGCAGCACTCACACAACGAGCCGCTTCCTGAAGAGCGGACAGTCCAGCGTGAAGGTCTCGTACTCGCCGCCCTCGCCGCACACGTTCAGCCCGTACTTGGTGCGCAGCGCGCGCAGCGGCGCCTGCATCGATGACAGAGTGCGGCCGAGGTGCTCCGCTGGGGTGAGACCTAGGGCTGCCACCTGGGGTGGAGATAAGTGGACTCTATTACAGATGTCAGCGAGAAATAGGGTGGCTAGGAGGCGCTAAGGTTGTCGTGTGTAGCGCCCGCGACGGCGCCTGCATTGACGAGAGAGTGCGGCCGAGGCGCTCCGCTGGGGAGAAACCTAGGGCCGCCACCTGGGGCGTAGACGAGTGGACTCTATTACAGATGTCAGCGAGAAATAGGGTGGCTAGGGGGCCCTAAGGTTGTCGTGTGTAGCGCCCGCGGCGGCGCCTGACTTAACGATAGCGAGTGGCCGTGGTGCTCGGCTGGGGAGAGCCCTAGGGCCGCTACCTGGGATGGAGATAAGTGGACTTTGTTACAGATGTCAGCGAGAAATAGGGAGGCCAGGGGGGCTATAAGGTTGTCGTGGTAGCGACCGCGGCGGCGCCTGCATCGACGAGAGAGTGCGGCCGAGGTGCTCCGCTGGGGAGAGACCTAGGGCCGCCACCTGGGTGGAGACGGGGGAAGTTGACTCTATTACAGATGTCAGCGATAAATAGAGGCAAAAAAAAAATACCGCATTAGTGTTTTATATTATAATTCTTTTTTTATGTTGGCAGACAAACAGGCAAGTGGGTCACTCGATGGAAAGTGGTCCCGCCCGGCAATGGACATCAGCAACACCAGCAGCGTTACTAAGAAAATTTATTTATCACAAAATCTGCAGTATCGCTGTTGTTGTTGCTGTTGGCAAATCAAAATGGCATATCTTTTCTCAGTGTTGGCCACCGGATCAGTTGTTATGGCATTCTAATATGAATCACTCAATGTGGCCTTTTTAGACAAAACGAGCCTGTACGGCGTACGCCCACCACCATTATATACCACTGGGCATATAGTACTAAATAATCTTAATTTTAATAGCTTATAAAAACCTAACCATTAGGTGTACAGATGTTGTGTAAAAAAATTTAAAAGTTGGTTGCTCTTTCGCCATACAATATATTTTTTCTGGACGGCACTTTTAGTTTTTTGCCCAAAAATGTATAAAATAAAATAATGTAAGCCCTAAACTAAGCAAAGTTTGTACTATGGATGCTAGATAACTGATATACTACTTAAATACTTTTAAATATATGTATACATATTTAATATACATAGTACACCCAAACCCGTAACAAGAAATAAAAATTCATCATTTAACTTCTGCCGGGCCGGGAATCGAACCCGGGACCTCTTGCGTGGCGGACCGGCAAGATGACCACTGAACCACTCAGGTCTAAATTGAAACGTGAACAATTTATTTTGTTAATAAAAGCGAGCCCCGGCGAAGGCATACATACACAAGAAGTTTTGTTAAAACTGATAAGCCATGTTCTTGGCCGACTTTACTTGTAATTCATATTCATTTATTCAAGTGTCAAGTGTCAAAGTGAGTCGTGACTCAGTCACGACGGTCAAACTACCTTTTGCAAATTTTGCATTAAATACTGAATTGCTAAATTACAAAGTAATTTAATTTGTACGAATTACTATTGGATTGGTCATCTTGGCGTTAATGTCTCAGTTATGCTCTCGCGCACTAGGGCCCGGGGTCCGCCTTGAATATGATCCAGGATTTGGGACATCAGGTAATTACAGTGTAGCGACTGCCATCTGACTTCCGCGATATTATACGTAGCCGTATAAAACGCCGTATAAAGTTAAGTTATTGTTAAAATTATACATTCTATCTTTTACTCACTCATGACGAGCTCTTTAGTACAAACCGGTCGACTTTGACCACTTCCTAATTTGTCCATTTCCAAAGGTGTCCACTTCCTACGCTGAATTGCAAAACAATCGTAGCTCGCTTCGCACATGGGATACCCGGGCGCATATAAGCCAAATCTAACTATCGAGTTTCGAAAGTAATCTCTGATTGGTAAAAAAACTGTTAGATTTTGCGCGCAAACTCTGACTAATGAGTACACCGTCCACGAAAAAATCGCACGCTTAAATATTCAGTTATCAATTATCTTTAAAGACAACTGTGCTAACGTTTTTTATTTTTGGAAAAATCGTTATCGGCCAGTTAGTGAACCTGTATGCTTTATTTACAAAAAATTTACGAGCAACGCAGGAGAAGTTAAGTCCATCAAATCGATATTGTTTTCGGGCAAAAATCACAACGGCGCGGCACAGCGCAATAAAATCTAGGTAGAGTTGCTATTCGTGGCTAAATCTAACGATTGAGTTTTCGTTGTATAACTCCGTAGAAAGATTTTGCTCATATGCCACCCGGACGGGTCCAAAAAAGGTCCAAAAACAGCAGTGGATGCCCGTGTCAATGATGCGTGGATGATAATTAGAGTATCATCGTATCTTAATTTACTGACTAAGTAAACATTTACATTGCGCGATGATGCGCGCACTTGACACCGCATTCGTATCACCAAGGTGAAGTTCAAACGTGTTTACAGTGCCACGTACTAGATATTTGTTCAGTAGACAAAAGTATTCTGGCGTCTGAATGTGTAAATTGTTAAAAAACATGGCTGTATAATTATTTTAACCTTAAGATTTTACGGACGAATAAAAAAATTATCGTGACATTAGCTGTGGCTCGTGGCGTTGTTGCTCTGTTCCTTTTTGCACATCAACATGGCCGGACACAGCCTAACATTCTTTACAGTAATAATTTATTCTACATACACTTTTAAATAGTCCCACTGATTGTAACTCTAATATAAAGTGATTCAGTATTATTTGATTTATTGGCACTTGTCTCCAACCGCTCCAGCTAGCTACAAAATAACCGTGGTCCAATCTGGTCAGGTTCCCCTGTTAACATAGTCAGTGTCAGGTGAGAGTAGCTCCACCTGACCTGCCAAATCCTGGATCATGGTTAACTCGGACCTAGGGTCCTCGCGCGCGAGAGCACGACCATTTATTTTTAGTTGTACTTTTGAAGCCGACAGACCTGGACAATCTTACACCATATAGAACAATAAACACTTAAATGCTGTTAGTCTTTTTTTTATATTATACAAGACAGGCATTTGACCGCCATCTCACCTGTTGGTAAGTGACGATGCGGCCGAAGATGAAGCATGCCCGTCTCGGAACAGCATATTCACTCTAGCCTTGAAGGCATCTTCTCAGATTATATTGATCAGGGAACACACTCGCTGGCAACGTGTTCCATTCCTTAGCCGTACGCATTATAAAGGTCGAGCCAAAGCGGTTCAGACTCAGACTTTCCCCGTCCATAAGTAACTCAAAAACTTGCACGCAGAGCCGTAGACAGTTTTTTTATAAATAATAGAAAATATATGGACGGCAAGTGATATTATGTATTTCAAATACCATTTTTATCATTTGGCAAACACGCCGCCATGCCTGACGATAAAAATGCCTGGCCAGAAAATATACCACTTAAATCGGCTTACCTTAATGATGATGGCTTCCACCTTGCTGTCTATCATTTCCTGTAAGAGCTCCTTCTGGTTCCTCCTCCAGAGGTACGCCAGCGAGACCAGGCCTAGTCGACGGCATCTGGAGACAATCGAGTAAAAAGCCACACGTCAAAAAAATACAACAATAGAAATAACCTAACCTAACCGATTGCAAAACGTAGGAAGGCCCTTGACCAAGTGGAAACTACTAAACCGAATTTGATAAACATTTATTTTAACTCGATTAAACTGGCTTTCCAACAAAGAAAACGAAACAAAATCAATCCATCTGTTCGAGAGCTACGATGCCACAGACAGACACACAAATACTCACATCAAAAACGGTGTTAAACACCAACATTTTTCGTCGGGGCTTAAAAATGGCTGACATTGGTTGCTGGCAATGCCGGTCACTGTTACAGCCAGATAATTATCAAAAGAGAGATTTAAATGTGGCACACACTGAGTTCAAGCTAAATTACCCAGTTTGGGGTAACTAATTTAACCCCTCATACTTACACATTTTCAACACGTATCCTTTGGTAATCAGAGAGTATGGCCCCAACTGAAACTGCTTCTATACTTAATTCATCCTGGAACAAAAGATAAATTATATCAATATAAAGTATTAACACAATGTTCTTGGCGTGGAAAGGTCTTTCTTTTTAAAATTTTCACTATATTGTGTAAATTTAAATTAAGATCGCATTTATGATATTATTAGGGTATTAGGATTAGGATTGTTGCAGATTTATAGCTAGCTATATTACGCGGTATTTAGCAGATAAGTAAAATCATAACACTGTCACCACAGACATTGTTTACTATAGTGATAATATCACTGCATTGCCAGATTATAGAGATAATATCACAAGCCTGTAGTAGCTTAGGAAGTATGTGTGTTTTAAATACAAAGTAATTTAAGAGTTTATAAAATGCGAGAATAACATTTGGCACCACGGCTAGCACATGTGTGTACGCGACAAAGCTCGCGCCGCGAGAGAGCGTTTGTTTCCTTCTCTCAATACTAAGATGAAAGAGATAGCAATACCTTTGTCGCGCCTTTTCTCGCTTATCGCGCGAGAGCAACTTGTGCTAGCTCTACAGGATAAGGTAAAAACAAACAATAATTGAATACAGCGTATCAATGAATGCGCGATTCATTTCATGGTAAAATGACGCAATTCTGATGCATTAATAAATGGACATGAGTGTTTTCCACAAATAAACGCTTTTATTAAGTGTTTAGTTAAACTAATAACATTAACAACAACTGACACGCTGTCGAAATTGCATTTTGCATACATAATAACTATCTTGGCGTCAATATCCCGGTTGTGCTCCCGCGCGCGCGAGCCCGGGGTCCGCCTCGACAATTATCATCATCAAAAATTTGGCAGATCCGCTAATTACAGTGGAGCGACTGCCGTCTGACCTCCTTGACCCTGTTAACAGGAACCTGACGAGATTGGAGCATGGTTACACATTCAGTCGCTTGAATGTGCATGTTTCCTCACCGTAAGAGCATCGGTTGGTGTTCAACCTAACAATGAATGTACATAACTCAGAAAAAGTCATTGGTACATGGCAGCACTGCCATAATATTTCACAAATCTTATCCATTGCCCGGTGTTGGATGAAAAGACGATTACTGACGATTATTAATGGGGCGCTGGAAACGGCCATTTTCAATATGGCGGTGGTATGAAAACCAAAATACAAGTGCCCGCCCGATCTTTACGATCTTTTGTCGATCTTTACGAACGATTGTACGATGTTTTCCGTCCAGAGCATCTATTTCCCCATAGACCTACATTTTTTTTAAACACTGCGGCCTCCATCCCACCTTCCGATCTTGGATATTATTGCAAGGCCCTCCTCTAAACCCGATGGATAGGTTTGGTGCTGTTTACTATTCACAGAGGTAGGAAGAGAGTGACTAAGGAGTTCCACGAGCTACTTAGATGTTTTTTTATACCACTAAGGTGCCGAATAAGCGGACGGCCTGCCTAAATGGTATGCTTGAAGGTAGCCCGGTAAAAACCTTTTTACCCATTTCTTGAAAAACTCCATGTTGTACTCTCCAGGGAAAACTTTCCCAGGCACGTCATCCACATTTTTATCATGCATGGGAGAAAGTTTCTTTGG
This sequence comes from Blastobasis adustella, assembly GCA_907269095.1. Classification (NCBI taxonomy): domain Eukaryota; kingdom Metazoa; phylum Arthropoda; class Insecta; order Lepidoptera; family Blastobasidae; genus Blastobasis; species Blastobasis adustella. Next base: position 19,123,311 of record OU026121.1, on the reverse strand, counting down.
AACCGCACAGTTCGCGACCAATTTGGTTCCAATGTGTGAGGATTTATTTATTTAATACTTTATGCACAAAATAGTACAAAGGTGGACTTAAAGCTTCGTAGCTTTATCTACCAGTCTACCCCGAAAACTGGTACAAAAAAAAATTTTTTTCAGGCGATGCACAAAAATTTACAACATTACACTTACGTACCTAATAACAAACAAAATTCTACCCACTAGTATTCACATACCGAAACTCAAAAATGATATTTAATTTAATTAACTATTTAATACTAAAAACCAACAACAACAAGATAGCACAGAGGATGAACACCTTGTCGATGGCGAGCGGTGCGATGATAGAAAATGGCTGTGGGTATAATGTCAAACATATCCTCAGAATAAACACCGTTGTACAAGCGGTACAGTGGACACAAAGGGAGGCAAAACCCCTCCGCTGACTTAGCGGTTCAATACCACGTCGACAATTTTCGCAGCGCGTTCATAGATCGAGTCACAAGAACCAAGCTGCGAGTAATATTCCAAATGAGGCCTGACTTGAGCCTTATAAAGGAGAAGTCGTTGCGCCGGTGTGAACTTTTGCTTCGATCTGAACGAAGCTACGAGCCTGACGGACTAAAACCAACAAAGTAGCGCCTGTTGTGCCATTTATTACTTTGCCTATTATTTGCTATGTATTTCTTGTGTACAATAAACAGTTAAATAAAATAAATAATAACAAAACAAGGAAATTAAGCAGATAAAAATAAACAGAAATGCGCGTACGAGAGAACAGGGGGAAGCTATAGCCCTATCTACACCTTAAGGTCTATTTTAGCTTGCACCAATTGCATACAAAATATCAAGTCTTGTTCTGCGTCCTGGTTTCCAAAAGGACCATGTGTCCGAGACTTAGTTAAAAACTGTCGAACCTTCTCATTACGTGATTATGCAATGTAAATGAAACAGGTATGAATTATACTTAATACATATACATAGCGTCACGTCTTTTTCCCGTAAACTTAATACTTACGTATTATCACATACAAAGCAGTCATACATTGTATGAGGTCTTGCATGCAATTTTTTTAATGACAAAGCATTGTTAGATTATTGCTGTCAACCATATGAAACACTAGATGCATACTTTGATTTGCAAATTGAATTGCCCTGCTTTATAATAATATGATATTTCCAACACAATTACTTTCAATATTGTGCTACTTATGACCTACTTAACATTTTCATTATCTGAGACTCGGTATGCATTAACTCATTACTAACTACATTGTAGCTGAAGCCAGGCACATATTTAAAATGTGATTACGCTGATGTGTTGACGTTTACGTGTTATCTTGGGACCACAGTCCACATTTTTACTTTCAATTTGCAACCAAAATACATATTTTATAGGCGTGATGTTATGTATATGTATTTTAATCATCATCATCATCATCATCCGAGCGGTCAATCCCGGCTAATGCCAGGGTCCGCTTTCCTGCTTTGTTTTCTCCACTTTGCCCGATCTTCGGCATCCTCACGTCGCAAGACGTTGGCTCTCGCGTCCGACTCGGTAATCTCAATCCATCGTTTCTTGGGCCTCCCGCGGGACCTCGTTCCTGATACAAGCAGGTTCAGGCACCTATTCCCCACGTATCCCTGGGGCTTACGCAATACGTGAATAAACCAGCGCAGCCGTGCCTCTTCGATCTTATCCGCGATATCTCTCACGCCAAGGATGCCTCGGATGTAGGAACTCGTTACGCTCTCGATCAAGTCGCGTAACGCCACACATCCACCGCGACATTTTCATTTCATTGGCGTGGAGTTCGCGGACGTGCTTCGTCAGCGCCGGCCAGGTTTCGCAGCCGTAAAGCATCACAGGCCGAATAATACTCTTATATTTTAACCCCTTGAGCTTGGTCGGGATTTTCGGGTGACCGACCATAAATTCACAAAGTTATTATAAAGACCATCTTTGTTTAGGATTCAAAATTTTAACTGATTGGCCCAGATATTACACCGTCTTTTACAGAGAACGGATTATGATCCGTTAGATGATTCTAACAATCAAACATATGTCACTATGTTTGATTATTAGAATCATCTAATATAAGACTCTTCTTCTTTGAATCTTCTGTTATAAGAAAACTTCAGAATTTTTTAAATTGATAGGATATACTTACTAATATTTTACAGAGAAAAGATTTGTATTTTTGTAATTTTGTTCATATCTGATTTATAAAATTCATTCACTAATAGAATGCTTATTATCACTGAGTAATATAGGTTACTTTATATCCTGAGATAATAATAGGTTCCCACAGGAATGTTGATTATTTACAGAAATCCAAACTCCGCATGTGTGAAAGCCTCTGAGAATGGCTAGTCTAAAATAAGGTTGTGTGAATATATCCAATTTTGTGTTATTGATCGACATAATTGTACAAATTCCTAAAATTCAATTGTAAGAAATTTCCTGACACATATGACCGTTACATGGACTCAACTTCCTGCAGTGATATTCCTGAGGTGTTATGACATTGGAGGCTTAAAGGCCGGCCTCCCTCTTACTTATATATGTATAAAAGAAATTATAAATTTATTTACCTTAACTCTAGATAGTAGCCTATATAAATCTTCAACTTCGTCATTCTCTGTGGGCTTGTAGTTACGGCTTTGGTCTACTGCCACTCCAGTAATTACCTCACGGTACAATGGTAGCCCCATTGCTTCTGCATATAGCTCAATACCCTGATGGCCTACGGTCTGGTACATATAGCTGTCCAATTCATCTGAAATGATATTAATTAATTAGAGATGTGCATTGACAGGTCGATAGATCGGACGAACGGGAAACACCTTAAAACTCACAGGCAGCTGTGTCGTTTTAACTATTATTTTGGCAGATCAGGTAATTTCAGTCACTGTAATTATCTGATCTGCCGAATCCTGGATCATGGTTAGGGCGGACCCTGGGTCGTAGACGTAATCTCGTTCGGTCCTGAAGAACAGTGAAGAATTTCTTGTAATTTACAATGAAATGTCGACCCAGATGGTCCGAGGTTAACAGAGATCCAGCATGTAGGTTATAGGTTATTGGGCCCCTTTATCCACACTTGAACTCAAATTTGGTCCTTGGTATGTAGTTAAGGCATGCTTATTTTGCCAACACAGCTCCCTCCAAAGGTCTAGCAGAGTCATCAGACATTGGCAGATTTCTCAGGTAGGTGACTCATAGGTCTAAATAAAAATACAAGGTAACAATAACTTATACACAGAGATTGGTACTATTTGAATACAGTCCAGATTCACACATCTTGTTATTCAACTGCCTCCCTGATTCAGAAAACATAATTAGGTACTCTAACAACATACTGACACAAATAAAATTAAACAAACAAAAAGTTGATGTTACTGTTAGAGCTAAAGTAAAGGGAACATAATGTGATGATATTGTCGAAAGGAATGTATAAGGGAATATAACCCAATAGGAACCATAACATCGCGTAAAAATACGCCACAGCGGCAATTTGAGTAACTGTCTGGACTAATTAAAATAACTGAAAATTGGCCCGGAAATGTGCCGCTAACTTCTCAATCTGTAGGTATATAATAGAACTCAGGTATTTAAGTTCTAAATTAGTGAATGAGCGGTGGGCAACCTTTGTGCTGAGGTTGGAGATTGGCCAGCGCGACAATCGTATGGCCGGCCGCCACACACTGCATCATGTTGTAGCAGCTGTCTTTCCCGCCGCTCACCAGCGCCACAGTCCTCATCTTGGATGCACTACAGCACCACACACACACAAACTAATTTATTATATAACATTCAATTTGCACGCTCATTTGGAGACGATTTTCAAATAAATTTGTCGTGGTCAAACAACTTTCTTCTTCTCACACAATCACAATTTTAACACCACTGTGAAGGCTACCGGGCCCCGACATCTACAAGACAGATAAGAATTTGTGTGGAAACAAATTATTTCTATAAAACCACAATCGTTATCTATTTTGATAACATTCCGCAATATGGGACAAAAATACACTCAGACGAACGCACTCGCACAAAATGTGCTGCTGTCAAAATTGTCAAATCAAACTTAACTGTCAAAGTGCTAAATGTCAAAAATGTGTGGCCAAACTAAACACGTATATCCTGCTAGTTTAACAACATATAAATAATTGGCAATTGTATAGTAATCTGTGGGCTGGTTACCTACGGAAAGTAGCAGTAGGGTGTTCTAGAGATTGTAGTGTGATTAAAGCACTTTAAGGCATAGGTACCTACGGTATAACAATTTTTAAAATCTTACTTGAAATGTTTTCTGTAAAGTATACCTATTTTTAAGGTTTGGCCTTATACACGATCGGATCCAACCACCGACAGAGGTCACCTTGGCTGGGTGGATTTCAATTCCATACGATAGTGCGGTTGTTGTAAGTTAAACTCGGAATTACTCTGAATTTTTAGGCTTATTAAATCATTCCTCGTGGTTACAGCCCAGGTACCACCATGGACCATTCTATAGAATGAACTTCCAGTTCATTCCATTTGTGTGCTTGTTCCCAAGCTGGTAGGTACGCCATTGGTGCCTTCAAGCAACGAGTCTGTTCTATGAGCAACTTACACCAAATTCTTAAACACAATTAAACTGATACTAAACCAAAAAACTTCGTACAAAAAAACGTTAAACGTCATATTTACTTAAAAGTGTTTAAGATTATGAAGGGAATTTAAATTTAAGTATTTGGGCCACTGGGTCACCGACGACTTGCGTGATTGCGAGGACATTGATAGGGAGCGCAGGGCGCTGTCCGTCCGCTGCAACATGATGGCTCGCAGGTTCGCGCGTTGCATGACAGAGGTCAAGTTGACGCTCTTTAGAGCATACTGTTAGAGTTTTTATACGTGCAGCCTGTGGACCAACTTCACGCAGCGGGCATACAGCGCACTGCGCGTACGGTACAAAGACGCGCTTAGGGTTCTGTTTTAGGATCTTGCCCTGACTAATGGTGGTGTCATTCGGTGTCGAATGTACTTACTGTTATTAGGACTCCTGTTCAAACAACTGTTCAGCACGTTGACACTTTTATTTTAAATTTTTATACATATTATTGGTATATTCTTGGGTTTGGCCCTTCAGGCTCTGATTGCTCATCATCCTGGCCTGGAAAATTAGTTAATACTGTAAATTCTGACAACGTTGTAACTACGTTCTACAAATATTTTGATTCGAATCGAACTTCGATTAGAGTATTTTCTTTGAGGGAAATGAACTCTCGTTTCCTAAATATCCAATTGGTAAAAGTAATTATGGTTTTTGGAAAAAATACAAGGGTATTGGGGGTCCACCTGGATTCTAAACAAAAGGAAAACAAGAAGTTACAGCGGTAAGAATCCAGACAGACACCCCAATACCCTTGTATTTGTTGTTTCTTTATTAACTGAACATGGCACTGTCCGTATGACAGTGTTACATTACACTGTTGAGAATGCCGCGTTTTTGTAGCACCTCCGCAATGTTTGCGGATTGACGACATTGACGACTTCCATGCCGTCATTCGGAAATGTAGCGCCTCATTGCTGGCTCGTCTCCGAGCTAGTACCAACGGAATCCTGGTCGCGCTGTACGACCGCTGGGACTCGCTTATGATCCGGAGGTGGATGCAGCTGCATGCTAGTTCATCCCCGTTTATTCAATAGTAAGATAGTATTCAAATGTAGATTATAATAATTCAATTTAATTCGTTTAGTTGACATTTATAGTTGTATTGACATTGTAATTGACATTGATATTGACATTGTAATTTTTATTGTATTTGACGTTGATATCTTGACATTGTAATCGTTATTTTATTTTGTATTTAATTTGACATTGTACCCAATTTTGTATATCAACGTATTAGTGTACTTATTTTAAGGGCTATCATGAGCCTGAAATAAATAATTTTTAATTTAATTTAATTTAAGAATTTGGTGCAAGCCAGGATAAATTGAACCTTTCTCATAGGCCGTCCATGTAATATCGGAACTGTCGTCAATTCCGGAATTTATTCTGATATTTGTTCCAGTATTGGAAGTTTCTTAAAAGAGTGAAGGAAAATATAAAATCTTTTTTTTTAATAATTTTATTAACATAAATACTTGGTTTCATATTGGAAAATCAAAACTTTTAGAGTCAAAATTAGTAAAATTTTTAGAGAGAGAGAGACTACAAATGAAATAACAAATTGTAAAATAACAAATGGTCATTTGAACAAACGGTGAACTTAACAATGACTGCATATTAACGCTTAAATAACTATTACACTATTGACCTAAAATTTTAATTATAAACTGCTTTAATTGGAAAAGTTCAGAACAATTTTCGATTTTCAATTAATTGAATAGCGAACCCTAAAAAAGTTCATTGAGCACTTGTCGACATAAAAATTTATGAACTCTGACGCACCAAGATCGGCGTATGTGGCTCACGTACGCCTGATTATAGTTTTAATTTTATTCTGATAAAGCCGTTGATTTCAGCTAAATCTGGTCACACCTAAAGAATATTACTAATCATAATACGTGGTAATACCTAGTAACGTCCGGCCTAGTATTAGTATTCCAACAAATGATCGTCCATTACAATAATATTATGGTCTTAGCTTAGCTCGATAGTCTCACCAAAATTCGAAAACGGATGGACCAATTTAAGTAATGGTTTTGTTGTTTTGTTGGTTCTCTTGAGGTTTAAACTAGTTTTGTTGGTTCTCTTGAGGATAGGTAGGGGTAAGGTAGGTATAGGTAGGGTTGGTGTAGGTTAGGTTTATGGTAGGTCTAAGCCACGCGAACGAAGTCGCGCCGGGCCCACTAGTAAAAAATAAATTATCTTGGCGTCAATATTCCGGTTGTCCATGCCTTGTGCCCTTGACTATGATCTAGGATTTTGCTATAATACCGACAGTACTTACTTCGTTATTTTGGAATTAAGATTCAATTCAATTCAATTTATTTATTTTGATAAACATAAATTTACACGTCAAATGTTATTAAATTCTTAAGTAGTCATTATTCTTAAAATAACGTTACAACAGAAAAAAAAATCACAATCTTAATGTTGAATTTTGTTTGGATTTTTATTCAGTTAGAAGAAAATGGTTTTCACGGCGATCGGTTTAATGGGAATACGATTTTCCATACGTTAGCAATTGGTATGGTCAAAGGAAAAAATAAATCTCACTGGGCTGATTGACCACTCGACCGGGACGAACGGGAAACATCCGGCAGATCAGGTAACTACAGTAGAGCTACTGGCATCTGACCTCTGTGAACCTGATAGCAAGGGAACATGACGTTACACATTCAGACGCCTGAATGTGCAGTACAGATACCCCGTTTCACCGTTAGAGCATCGGATATCATTCAAATCATCATCATCGTCATATCAGCCAGAAGACGCCCACTGCTGGGCATAGGCCTCCCCCAGAGATCTCCACAAAGGCCGGTCCTGTGCTTTTCGCATTCAGATGGTACCTGCGATCCTTACCAGGTCGTCAGTCCACCTTGTGGAAGGCCTACCCACGCTGCGTCTTCCGGCACGTGGTCGCCACTTGAGAACTTTACTGCCCCCTCGGCCATCTGTTCTTCTAGCTATGTGCCCTGCCCACTGCCACTTCAGTCTGGCAATGTCGGTAACCTTAGAGCTATGTCGGTGACCTTGGTTCGCTTGCGGATCATTCAAATAATGGTCATAAAAACAGAAAAAGTAATTGAACATGTCGGCATTGAGTATATAACTCGGTACCTCTCGCTTACGAGTCGGACACCTTAGCCAAAAGGTTACCGACGCTCCTTCTTCCAATCCGAATCGATTGTATTCCTAAATCTATATTATGTACTCGCGCACATACGTAGATGATCCGTAGCACAGAACACTATACTCTCTACCGAGATCCGTAGGTACCTACCTCGTTACAAACACTTTGTTGCGTGTCAAAAGGAGAGTAGCCCTTAAACCTAAGGGTCTGGTGGAGGCAAACTAAATAGAGACCTATTATGAAATTTTGAACAACGTATTATCATCAGTCACGTGATTTTATTTTCATAAGCCACTTTAATGCCACTAAGATCAAAGCTTTGTGTGGGTCTAGATTCAGTTAGAGCCTTGAGCGCATGGTCCCTATGTCTAAGGCTAAATATTATTTTCTTATTATTACATACGGTAGGCAAACAGGCATGCGGGCCACTCGATGGCAAGTGGTCACCACCGCCTATAGACATTAGCAACACCAAGAGTATCGCCAATGCAGTTGCCTACCTCTATAACACGTTGCTCTGGCAGCAAAAAGGCAAATGTCCCTCCAATGCTGAAGCCACGGGTTCGTCGTTCAATTCGAGTTAAGCGGCAAGGCTGCCTGTCGAAGGAGCGAAGAAGATCGAAGCGAAGCGTAGCTGTGATAATATTAACCATTCATTGAAGCGCTGAGATTTTAATGATAAATATTGACATACCACCGCACAGATTAGAATAATTATATTGTCCACTACTCCACCAGCCAGCCGTTCCCTGGTGCGCATCTACGGTCTATTGTTTAAATTACTGTGCCATAGTTGAAGTGAATAAAGTCATATTTATCGGGAATCTAACGTTTATTTTCTAGACCTAAATAATTCCAAATATTTTATTAGTCCTGAGTCCAAGTATAATCAAGCCTAAGTCTTATAGGTACATGGACGAAGCTACCAATATACTTACCTACTTAGCTAATGAAAATTAGCACAATCACCTAACCGTCACCTCACATTACGTACCTACAACAGTGCTTCCGAAAAACGCCCACTGCTAGACAAGGTCTCCCTCAATGATCTCCACAAAGGCCGGTTTTGTCAGTATATCCACCATGCGGAAGACCCGCGACCACGCTGCGCAGCGTCTTCCGATACCTTAGTATATATAGGTAGGTACCTAGTTAGTACCGGAGATTCGAAAGAACAGACGTCCTATGGATGAAATAAAATGAACATCAATTACTTAATAGGCTGTAAAGGCCTAAATTTTAACCATTTTAAATACGATAGCCTTAAGTACAACAAAAAGTTAATTAACAACTTGGTAGGTACTAATTTAACATCGAGGTGTAGCTAACATTAGATGTTACAGTCTCTAGTTATCTTATTCGATCTATTACGTGTTATATGTTTTATTAATATGACTGTTTAGTGGGGTGTTTTGATTAAGATAATGGGTTTATTTTGGTGAAAAATGAAATGATTCAATGAAAAATTGGACGCGTAATTAAATACGCCATCTAGTAACTAAAAATATTATCTAGACAAGCAGAAAATTGCTAGTTCCAACAGGAGTTTACTAAAATTGAATGCAATATTATATTAAAATTGTAATAAAGTATTTCATTAATTAATGAAAGTAGTTATTATTGCATCAAATTATCATTAATTAATGATTTTAGATAACACACTATGATTTGATTCATTTTAAATGATCTGTAATTGAGTGTTGCCTGTGTCAATAAAAAAATCATTAATGGAGTTCTTCTTTTTAAATAAAGGAAACTGTATTTAAAAATGTAACTTTATTATTTTTCTGAATATATAAATGTACAGAATAGTATATTCTACTTTTATTGGTTTATTAAGTTCATCTTATAGAAAAAAGGCAAAGTGAATGCTGCAAGGCAAGCAGGTACAGATGTTGAGAAATAAACTATTGCACACAATGGTTGGTTTGTCAAATTATTGATGCGGTGGTTTGAATCACGTTTGAATTGTAGTGCGGAGCTCCCATTCCCTTCCAAATTTCTTCAAAACGATTAAAATAGCCCCAATGGACTTGTGACTGTGTAATAATTAAGTGTTATTTGTAGTGATAAGTGACAAAAGTATAAATCATGGTTTTGGCTGAGAGAAGTAATGATGTTCGGAACGGGAAGCGTTCGAGGGGGCCAAGCCCCAATGGTCATGGAAGCCCTGATTCCAGTTCGGAGGATGAAAATGGTACGTACAACAGTTGATTTTGAAAACCGGGGCGTACAAAAAATGATAACCGACGACGTGGTAATTTCTCACTTTGCGTCGAGCTTATTGCATGACTGATATGAACTTTATCTTGGTAGGCGCGGAGTAGTACCTATTGCACGGGATTGCGATAGTGCTGTTATTGATTTAACCATTTCTTGTGCTGTTTTTGCTTTCATCATCCGCCTTCATGCTGCTGCTCATCTCACCATCACCTTCATCACCAATAACATGAACACCAAGCAGTAGTGCCATTTGCAGCTGAGAAGATTAGAGTTGGAAGGGACTATCAGGCAGTATGTCCTGAGTTGGAGCCAGTGGAACAGAGGAGGCCTGACACAATATCAGACAGGGCATTGCTGGTGTGGTCTCCCACTTATGAGATTACTGATATAAAATGTAAGTCATCCTTAGTGATGTGTATTTGAATGATCAACTAATGACATTTTTATTTTTCATAGTACATGTTCTTGCCTTAATAACTTTTTAAATTTTTTGGACAGTGGATGAATATATAACTACAGCGAAGGAGAAGTATGGCTACAATGGTGAACAAGCCCTTGGGATGCTGTTTTGGCATAAACATGACTTGAATCGAGCTTCCATGGACTTGGCAAATTTCACACCATTTCCTGATGAGTGGACAGTTGAGGACAAAGTCTTATTTGAGCAGGCCTTTCAGTTCCATGGAAAAAGCTTTCATAGAATCAGACAAATGGTTAGTGGTTTATAGATTTTTACTCTCCACTTTAATGTTAATTTTATTTGAAAGTAATAAGTATGTTCTTATCAAGGTCAAAATAATGTAAGCTGTTGTCTTCACTCATGTAATTTTTTATAATTGTATCAGTTTCTTAGGTTCAAATCATTTGTCTAGAAAGAACTAATGAAATAATTTTTATGATTTTTTTGATATAACATTGTACTTTTCTACTTGATAAAAAGTTCATGACTCATCAAATCATATTATAATTCATTTTCCCTCTTTTTTTCCTACAGTTGCCTGACAAGTCCATAGCATCTCTTGTCAAATACTACTATTCATGGAAGAAAACCAGATCTCGCACTTCCCTGATGGACGTTGTTAGTGAAGGCCGCAACGCCACTAGCTCAGGCTCAGGCAAACGGGAGTCTGGGGCGGGTTCCGAACAAGGAGGTTCAGATAAAGAGTCAGACAATGATGAGAAGGTATGTAAATTGATAAATAGTTTTGTGTTTTGCTTGTCTTTATTCAGTCATTTGATTGCTCCTCACTCATACTTTTGTATGAAATGTTGCTCTACAATTACATAAAATAATTTGTCATTTTTACACTATGAAAAATGTTTTAAAATAAAATTATGTAATTGTAGGTGCAATATAAATGACCTAGGGTCATTTAGTCTCAAAATATTTTATGTACATTTTTTAATTCTAGGAAAACAACAGTGTATCTGGATTGTCCAACAAGCTAATATCTTATGTTCTTTAACCAGGTAGCATCACTAGTTTGTAAATAGAAATGCAGAGCCTCATACAAGTTTAGATTACCAAATATTATTTGGACAATTTGATTTATGGCCCTTTATAATTTTCCCATTGCTATTGGAGTATTTTAACCGATATTGCTACACCTATCTCGAAAGATTTCTTTGCTCTGCAACAGGTAGATTCTTAGGGAGGTAGGGTTGTGTCACCAGTGAGGTCCACGTTTTGACGTACAGTGCTATTCACGATTCAGGTTTCGAGATAGTATAGATCCGTATATTCCAGCAATTTATTATCATTTACTTATCGGAGGCAATTAAAGAACCAACAAAATTGCCTGTGCAATCTTTACTTAATACGAGAACGCCAAACGCCCGAAGCCTGGACTAGATCGAATAGAGCTGTACGGTCCGTGTGTGTGCGCACAGAAGTGGACGCTCCACCGCGGCGTAGTGCGGGGCGCGGGGCGGCCCCGGACGAGCGGCGCCGAGCCCCGCGACGCGGGCCACTCACAGGTGGGTAGCCCACTCGATGTTCAGTGTCTCCCATTCCACCACCACCGTCTACTGCCAGTTTACGCCCTGGTTGTTGCCATTGTCATTGATATCCCTTCTCGGTGTGCTGACTGGCGATGTCGCTCGTTAGATCGTCGATAGTCATTGATAACCCACCGTATTCTATGCTCTCTTCGTGTCGTATGGTCCCTATATTTCCTGTTATGTTGCGTCACCATTAGTAGTGCACTGTTCGATGTCATTGTTTCCTTTTAAGTTGCAATTTTCTGTTCGTGCTTTTAAGTTTATCGACTGTCATTCACGTCATTTTCACATTTTAATTGTGCCATTCATTTGCAAACCATGTAGTTATTTTTTGTTGTCACTGTTGTACTCAAACGGGCTGCTTGTGTAGCTGTGCTTAAGACATTTTTTAGCTTTTTCTATTTTAAGTTATACAGCTCTGTATTTTTATCTACCAACTGTGACTGCTACTACACCCATGACTTGCATTCATGTTATTCTAATTATACTGTTTAGGGACTTCACCGCAATGACCAAACACTCATACTTGCATAACTCGAATCATTTGTGTGGTTTAATTACGTACTTAAATGAAATATTTATTTACTGATATTGCTTGAGGTTTGGTCATTCATTGCACTGTATCGTTAATGTACTAATGTTATTACGAAATCTATACAATAATAACTTCGAAGTATATACGTATATGTATCCCACTAAACAGACCTCTCGCGACTTGGCCGCGGCATCCCTGCCCCTATCCTCGACGATCCCGCATGCTTCCTTTAAAATGGCCCCGTACAATTAACAACATGTGTGCAGAATATCATTTAACAAGAGAGAGATATAATATTAAAGTTAAAACTGTAAGTGGGTTTTTAAACGAAGTGTGTGAGGAGTCTTTGCGTGTCGCGTGTACGCGTGTGTGTTGACCGTTGCGTCCGATAGCGTGGGGATGGCATTGGGCAGTAACTGTGCTTGGCGTAGGGCGGCGGCGGCGGCGGCGCGGCCTGCAGCGTGTGCGGCATCCGCTGCTCGCAGACCACCGCGCTCAACTCGCACAGGCTCTGCCAGGCATGTCTCGTGCACGCCAGGTCCGTATCACCACGGGGGCGGGGTTCCCACTGATGGTTATCTTGATAAATGCACGCGCCTTGATAATTGTCCTGTAGTCAAATGTCGATTCACACGTCCGCGAACGCGATTTGCCGCGGAACTTTAAAACACTTTGAAACATGTCGCGAAGATTACGTACACGAAAATGACGAAAAGACCCTGTTCGGACTAACCTCGAGTGCATTACAAGTTACAACAAAAAACAGCGGCTCGCGAACGCAATGCCGAAACTGTCTTCTCCGATAATTATCCGTTATTTGTCAAGATAATTGTCATGGAAAAAAATTATCGTCTCGATAATTTGGAACCCTGAGCGGGGCGGCGGAGGGGGGGAGCCACCACCGCTCCGGGGGCAGCCGAGCCGACAGGCAGTGACCACGGTGGTGTGTGACAGACGCACGGGCAGCATGCGGCCGCTGTGCGGGCCGGCGGGGCGGCGCGCGCCCGGCGCCAAACAGCAGCGGTACAAGCACCGCCTGCCCCGGGGCATATACATCAACCACGACGACCTGGTGGCCATGGCGACCGGCCCGCAGCCCGCCGAGCCGCCGCACCACGGGCTCGTCAATCAGGGCGAGGCGATGCTCAAAGCGATGGACCGGGAGATCATATCCTTGAAGCGACAAGTAAGATACCGCATCCTCACGGCGCGCACTGATCGCTCGCCGTGAGAACGCGACCGACTTTAGTCCCGAACGTAGCGCTCCGGAGCCGTTGTAGACGGCTGCGGCGACTCAAATGTATTCTGCACACATAATTAGTATAGGACTTAGTTGTCGAACCGCTTGCTTTATTTATTATCTCGGATATATTTGTCCCGCTATGCCCAGTCTTTTTGATAGTTTGTGGATGATCCAGATATGCGGTGGGGTGTTTTGTGGATGCTGACGTGGTCTGTTTGGCTGTAGGTACAGTCAAACAAGCAGCAATTGAGCGCGTTGAAACGGAAGGTCGGCGATACGGGTGTGGATGACTTCCGGCCCGGGACCGGCGAGCCCCCGGCGAAGATCAACGCGAGGTGGACGCATGACGAGCTCCTGATGGCTGTCACCGCTGTCAGGAAATACGGTCAGTGCGTGTATTGTATAGTGCAACTAACGTATCTGACCCTGTGACAGCGTCGACGTTGTTGGAATTGACGTGGCATTTTAAAATGGCGTCAGTTCCAGCTTTGGCTACCGTGTCAGATAGTTTGTGGCTCTGATTGTGTTATTGTGTTGTTTCAATTTTATTCTTAGGTTCCGTAACCGAAGGGTAAAGGGAAGATGCCTTTGAGAGCAGTAGTTCCAGGAACCTTATCTGCCAGGATCCAGGAACCAGGAAGCCTCCGCTGGCCGTCTCTATTCTTTTTGTATAACGTATTATATTATTTTATTTCGAAACTTTTACAGGCGGTAAAATTACAATGTCATACATTGCAAGCTAAAAATGCAGATAGCACAGAAATACATAGTACTGAGGTAAAATACATTGAAACTTCCGAAATCAAAGTAGGTCAGCGACCTGTGTCTTGGATATCAGGGGTTTCATCGGGTTATTATTATCACATTAATAATTATATTATAGGATATTAGCACTATATTAATAGGTCGTATTGCATTGTTGTTGCGGTAAGCTTACGGCCTGCATAATGATTTGCAATACGAGGGGCATCACTCCCGTTTTGTCGACCCTTAAAAACTTTCACCCCTTTCTTGACGAGCTCCATGTTCTACTCTCATCATATCAGTCAAAAGACGCCCACTGTTGGGCATAGGCCTCCTCCAAAGGTCTCCACAAAAGCCGGTCCTGTGCTATCCGCATCCATCTGGTACCTGCGAGGTTTACCAGGTCCTCGGTCCACCTTGTGGGAGGCCTCAGCGTGGATACGCTGAGTCTTCCGGTACGTGGTCGCCACTCGAGAACTTTACTGCCCCATCGGCCCCATGTTCCAATCTGCAGGGAGCTTATTCACCTTAGTGTGCGAGGGAGAAAGTTCCTTTGGAACCGCACAGTTCGCGACCAATTAGGTTCCAAGAGACAGTTCTAAACCAATTGAGTTAAACTACAGAAAGACAGATGGACATGGTGGAACTATAAGGGTTTCTTATTTTATTACGGAACCCTAAAATGATCATAACAATTATATTTAAATTCTATGCGAAGTAATGAGTTTTTAATTAGATTTTGAAAAAATATATATCCAGCCAGCCAGGGTTGTTGTACCTATAAAAACACCAATTGATTGAAATTTTGGTTTTTGTGCTACTTGAATTATTTCTCTGGGACCCTAAAAATGAGATCCGCGTAATATTCCTCTATTCATCAACATTAATATTAAAATTCTATGCTAAGCAATTAGTTGCTAATTCGATTTTGAAAAAAAATTAAATCCAGCCAGCCAGAGTATTGTACCCATAAAAACGCCACGTGGTTGAAATTTTTGTATTTGAGCTAAAGCTACATAGTATTTCTTTTCTCTGTGCTAATGCTAAGACAGTCAATCTATTCATTGACAGTCATCTAAATCTGTGACACAGTAGAGACCAACGAAAATAGTTAATTACACAACCATTAGTACTTATCTAACAAAACAAGGAAGTTTGACCGTTGGACGGAGTTACTCCCAAGTTGCGACCAAACTTTGCGACGGCTACGTAATTGGGTCTCTAGAGTAAAAACATGCGTCACAATCAAACGACGCAATATAACGCGTGGGTCTACCCAGTCACGTGACTCGACGTGGTCTCTTTTTACGCGCCCGCGTCACGTAAATGAACATAACAGTCAACCGCGATGATTAGTTTCACATAATATTGTATTGCATTACATCACAAAATGTGATTGTGTATGTATTGTGTTTTATTGTCCGTGGCCATGCCAAATGTAGCCGATTTATAAAAAAAATATTTTTTGTGTTTCCTACTTGCGTCGGTTTAGTGGAACGATTATATCAGCAGGGATGGTGAACCTTTATCGACGAACCTGCCATCAATACATTATATAAAACAAAGTCGCTTCCCACCGTCTGTCCATATCTATGTACACTTAGATCTTTTAAACTACGCAACGGATTTAAAGGCAGTTTTCAACAATAGATAGTGGTTTTATTGAACGGTTTATAAGCAAAAAAAGGGTAGGTAGGGGTAAAGTAGATATACGCGAACGAAGTCGCGCCGGGTCCACTAGTACTTTATAAAATTAAGTAACAATATGGCCATGACGTGCCTTGATGGCACTAGAAAGAATTTTGACGTAGTGATAAATGGACAAACATCACACAAGTATAAGTACCTACGAGTGAAGTAGGTATCCTAACCTGTTTAACTTTATCGGTTTATTTATAATGTTGCTGCCCGTCCGCGACTTTCCACGTGGTCTACACTTTTTTATGATGGCGTCAATCTATGTCCATTTCAGACTTCCCGAGAATGTCTTTCCTAAGTTTGACCAAAATCGGTTCAGAAGTTTAAAATAAAAACAAAATGAAATTCGTTTATTTACACGCCAGGTCATCGATTGTAAATACTAAAAACATTTTTATTTCATAAATTATTTTATTAATTAGTGAATGAAATAATAACTAACCGATGAAAAGGTCGGATAACCCCCGACGAAGTTTACAGATACTCAAATATTTTCTAAACTACTGAACTTTATATGAAACAAAGCTAAGAACCATCTTGATTAACTTGAGGTTTACGGAAAACGCTACAGGCTTTCAAATACAGAAAACCGCATCCAAATCTTTCCATTCGTTAGAGAGCTACGATGCTACAGCTCTGTGTATCCTACACAGCCACAGATAAACTTAACTTATAATACCACTTAATTTTTTGGTGACAGATACAGATAGTGACGATGTAAAATGGTGACAGACACAGATAGTTCGTTTCGCATTTATAATATTTAAACACCGTTTTGCAAAACAAAAAAGAAAAAGAAATGGATGCAACTGGTGTATAAAATCCGAATTTCGACCCAATCTTTCTCGCTTGGTAGTAAACGGTATTTAGGTAACTTAAGAACTCCAGACTTCCTCCATTCATGCTCTACATATGCATAATCAGTTTGCACCAGAAAGTTCCCAGGGGAGTTCCAAGGTTCTAAAATTGTTTCGATTGCATGAAAATTGCCAGTGTGCTCTTTTTTAAGATAAGGGTATAGTTAGGATAAGTATAGATAGAAGAAATATACCTTAGGAACTCTACACCTCTATTCATTCTCTAGTTATGCAAATCAGTTTAAAAAAAAATATATTTATTGTTTATACCAAAATATATCTTACAATCGTCGGGGGTAGAAAAGTAGGAAGGTAACACAGTGACACGTTGGCCGCCCTATGGCCGGAGCCAGCCACAAACCTTGTCTTGATTAAGTACATTTTACTATATAGCGCACACCGCACCCTACACTAAGGGTACTTATGTAAGTTAAGCTAAGTAATTGGATACCTACATTAAATGGTTATACGCGAGCCACTTCGTGTCATTCCTACTCTCCTGTAAGCGCCACATTGCAACATGACAATTGCCCATGTGCCCGTTTTTTTTTTCACAAGGATATAGCTAGGATTAGTATAGACAGAAGAAACCCATTATCACCTAACCAAACCCCCGTCCCACAGGCAAGGACTTCAGCGCGATAGCCGAGACCCTTGGCACCAAGACGGAGGCGCACGTGAAGACGTTCTTCCTCTCGTACCGGCGCCGGTACAACCTGGACGCCGTGCTGAGGGAGCACGAGGCCGACCAGGGCAGCCAGCCTGGTAAGTAGGATGGGCGGAATGAGGGGCAGTTTTCTTCTTGATGAACTGGGGTTGAATTAGGCCGTGTGGTGTCCGGCAGAGTAGAATAGCCCAACCCCTTACACCTGTGGGTGGCGTACAAGTACTAATGTTTTGGAGACGAAACGATCTAGAGTCTCGATAGGCTGGAAAATAACGCTGCGATTATGGCAATCTGCCAAGTGTGGAGATTATGGCAATAATCTTACCTTTCGTGGGAGAGGCCCAAAGTCCTGCAGTGAACTGTTATGGCCTGTAATGATGAACTGGGCTTGAAGTGATAATTATCATTGATTATCTCGATAAATAATAATAAAAAAATTATCTTAGCGTTAATGTCCTGGTTCTGCTGTCGCGCGCGAGGGCCCGGGGTCTGCCTTGACCATGATCCAGGATTCATTCAGATCAGATAATTACAGTGGAGCGACTGCCAGGGGAATCTGACCAGATTGGATCGTGTTTACACAATCTGTCGCCAGAATGTGCAGGTTTCATCTCGGATGTTTTCTTTCGCCGTAGGAGAATCGGTATTAGTATTTAACTAATGTACATAACTCAGAAAATAATCATTAGTACATGGCGGCACTGGGATTCGAACGCGGTAGCTCTCACTCACGAGTCGGATACCTTAACCACTCGGCCACGGATGCCACGCTGTTCCAGGTCTGGGTGTTATATGTATAATATGTATGTATTTAAAAGTATAGAAGTTTATCAGTTATCTAGCACCCATAGCGCAAGCTTTGCTTACTTTGGGGCTGATTTATTTATAGTACGGTGTCTGGGAAAATATAAGTACCTACCTAATAATATACAAATAATGTTGTACTTAACCTATTGATTATTGAAATGATAAGAAGTACGGCGTCGACTCACGAACAACGCGTAGGTCACCCGTATCAAACTCCAGTCGCCCTTAAATTGAGAATGTTGTCGTCACTAGACAAACTAATTAACAATAACAATGATTACAGGCACGACAAGCACAGAGGCCAGTGAGGCTGTAAATGACAGCACGGGCGCCGGCAACGAATCGGGGTCTCCGCAAGGCTCTACTAAGGAGGACAAGGTATGTTACTAAATACTCGTACAATGGAGGTCTGGAGTTTGGGTTCCTACTAGCTAGACTTCCTGTTGGTTCTCTATGTCTAAATTGTTTAAAATTATCTGGTCATCTTGGCGTTAATGTCACGGTTGTGCAAATTGTATAAAATTGTATTGTATCTTTAGTGAATAATTTCAATTCTTCATTTCATGTTTTTATATTTTATAAGTACTAGAAGTTCTCAGCGGTTATCGCCCGCGCGCAGTTCGGATCTCTGTAAACTTTCCCGTGGGAACCTATTATTGTCCCGGGATAAAAAGTAGCCTATGTTACTCGATGATAATGGAGCATGGTATTAGTGAAAGATTTTTTTAAATCGCTCCAGATGTAGCGAAGGCGTTCGATTGGGTCTGGCATCTGGGTCTTCTATCGAAGTTACTCGACGATTCTCGAGGGATTGTGCAAATGGGTAACTAGCTTTTTCTCCAGCAGATTCATCAAAGCCATAGTTTACGTCTGTTGCTGTGATATCTTGGACATTAATGCTGGTGTCCCGCAAGGCTCGGTGCTATCACCAACTATGTTCCTCCGTCTATTGACGGCATTCATTGCTATACAGACAGTACAGGAGAGGCCTTTTTGGCGCGACTAAATCTAGTCCAATTTAACCCCACACAGACATAAGTATGCGCGTTCAACGCTAACGAAGCTCCATCGTTGTAGCTGCACAGTTCCAGGATGCGCCGATTACCATTTCAAACAGCATACATAGTCTAGGTGTCGACAACTGCAGGTACGTCCAGTTTCACAGCCATTTAGAAGAAATAGTTAAGCTCGCATCCAAAAAACTGAGTGTGCTTAACAGATCGAAACAGCACTTCATGCCGGGGCAACAACTTTTCTTATACAAGGCTCAAGTCAGACCCCATTTGGAGTATTGCTCTCATCTATGGGCGGGAGCACGAGCTTGGTCCTTGTGACTTGATCCAAAAACGCGCGATGATACCATGCTCATGTTTGTTCTATTGCTTGTACAACTGGGTTTGTTTTGAGGAACTGTTTGACATGATGCCTACAGGTACATTCTATTATCGCACCGCTAGCCATCGACAGAGAGTTCATCCTCAAACCTTGGAACCAAATTGGTCGTGAACTGTGTAGGTCCACAATATTTTTTTTTCCCACTCACATGAGCTCCCTGGAGAGTACAACTTGGAGTTCTTCAAGAAAGGAGTGAGACGGTCTCCTGGCAAACGTCCATAGGCTGCGATGAGTGCTTTTACCATTAGGCAGGCCGCAAGTTTGTTTTTGCCACCTTACTGGTATAAAAAAAAAGATCTCTGAGCGTTGGTCGTAAGTAAATTTCCGACAAATTCCGATTCTAAAGTCGCAATAGAATAGCTTCGAAGCGATTGTGTGACCCGGTCTGGATGGCATTCGCCAAGATATGTTGGTCCACACCGGTACTGGTGACTGGTAACTTCGCTACTATAAAGTATGTAATGCGGTAGCTAAGCACAAGTTTCCACATGCCTGTTAGGTCCTTTAGCACTCGCGTCGCCACTATTAAGAATGTAATGCGGTAGAAATTATTAAAATAACTCGGAAGAGAAATCGCACACGTCCGTACAGCAAAGCGTTTATTTCCGAACCAA
Organism: Blastobasis adustella; assembly: GCA_907269095.1. Lineage (NCBI taxonomy): Eukaryota > Metazoa > Arthropoda > Insecta > Lepidoptera > Blastobasidae > Blastobasis > Blastobasis adustella. The sequence continues at coordinate 19,102,742 of OU026121.1, read as the reverse complement.
GTGGCCTACCTATATTTTACAAGAATTTGATCGTTTTGTGACTACGTACATATACTACAATCTAGGCTAGACCCGCTGGTGTAACTTTTGGTTTTTTATATATAAGACAAGACAGGCATTTGACCGCCATCCCACCTGTTGGTAAGTGACGATGCGGCCAAAGATGGTGCATGCCCGTCTTGGAACAGCCTGTTCACTCTAGCTTTGAAGTTTATAGTGATCAGGGAACACACCCGCAGGCAACGCGTTCCATTTTTTAGCCGTACGCATTATAAAAGGTTATGCGCTGATTACATTTAATTGTGTTGCCAAAATATTGTATGTCTAAAATAGGGCTAGACAGAGAGACATCCAATTTTATAACAACTAATAATAAGTTATGTAAACACACCTATGTTACAAATAAATGACTTTGAACTTTGAACTAAATTCAGAAGCAAAAGCGTGAAAGCAAATCAAAGTGAAAAGTGTTGCACATAGAATAAGGTCCACGCTACGCTTTTCAAAAGCCGTGATACAGTAATATACTACCAAATTAAAACAACATATAATTCTTCATTTTACTGTAGTAACGTTATGCTTCCGTTTTAGTTACTTAATCACTTATCAGACTGATAAGTTCACTTCACTCGTCGAGTTCGCTAAAGACAGTCGCATTTATTTTCGCGTTTGCTATTCTAAGCGTATTATACTTGCCTACGCATAACTAAACATAATATCTGGTTTTTACGCTCTACTGTTGTGAATATAAAGTGTAGTATTGTTTGCAATGTCGTTGTGCAGCAAGTGTAATGAAGTTGTCACCGATTTCGTGTCTTGCGGTCAGTGTAGTGGTATATTCCATTATGGATGTGCAGGGGTATCAGAATCGAGTTACCGTAAGATGGGGGCTGACAAAAAAGCTGCTTGGCGTTGTATAACATGCCGTACTTCGACGGGAGCAGCAGATAACCCAGCGCTTAGTGAGCTCCTCAAAGAAATTAAGGGTTTCAGAAGCGATTTTGGCACCATGAAAGCGGACTTTGAAGCCATTAAAAAGGACATAGAGACTACAACACAAGTTGTACAGAGCCTAAATTCCAAGTGGAGCGAGATGGAAACCCGTTTTTCTGACATGGAGGACCGTCTTCAGTTGGCCGAAAACAAAATCCTATGCTTGCCTGAGATCCAAAAAAGCCTAGACGAAGCTAATGCCACTATTCAATTATTGAAACACGAGAACAACACACAGGATCAATTCTCACGTCTAAACAATCTGGAGATTTCGGGAATACCACTCACAAACGGGGAGAATTTGCATACTATATTGCACGATCTATGCGTTAAAGTTGGATTCTCACTTCAAGAATCTGATATAGACATCATTCACAGAGTTCGTCCTTTTATTCCGAATAATACTGACAAAACTGAGACTGGCGGTAGTGATAAGATTACTCGTACGCCTTCTATTGTTGTGCGGTTTACCCAGCGACAGCGCAAGAACGGGTTGCTGGCGGCAGTGCGCGCGCGCCGCAAAATCACCACCGCCGACCTCGGCCTGCCGGGCGCCGCCGTGCCTGTCTATGTCAACGATCATCTGAACCCGGCTAATAAGTTATTGTTAAAACGGGCCCGTGAACTTAGACAAGAACTACAATATACTTATTTATGGGTCCGTGATTGTAAAATCTTCGTTCGTAAGAATGATAAATCTAACATCTTGCGCATCTCTCAAGCAACCGATCTTTTAAAAATGAAATGACTAAATATTTTTGTTTATATTTTTGGATATATCCATAGCACTTCACAAGGTATTGTGATATTTCTATTTACGACTAAATCTATTAAACATACTCAATCAACACTGCTTAGTCTAAATCTATTCACACTACTAAACATTGCGTTGGTCGTTCACATAAAAATCAACATATCAACAGAGCGTAGGTACATTATTATTATGGCAAAGATATTTTTATATGTACAAAACATTTTGAATATAGTGTTTGGTGTCATTGTTTTTATTACTAATGGCGGATTTGAAATCAATTAATGTATATTATCAGAACGTGAGAGGACTCCGGACTAAATCGCATTCATTTTTGGGTAGGTTACTTCAATCTAACTATGATATAGTGTGCTTAACCGAGACATGGCTCACGCCCGACTTTTACGATGCGGAATATTTCTATTGCAATTATGATGTGTATCGGTGTGACCGTGTCGGTGTCGCGGGCGCGGCTGGCGCGGCGGGCCGCGGCGGCGGCGTGCTGATGGCGGTCCGGCGCGGCGGCGGGCTGCGCGCGCGGCGCCGGGACGACTGGCGCTCGCCGCATGCGAACGAGGAGCTCTGGCTGAGCGTGGAGCTCGCCCCCGCCCCCGCCCCCGCCGCCGCCCGCCGCGCGTCCCGGGACCCGGCATCGCCCGCGGCCGGCGCGACCACTACATTGCATATTGCTTGCTGCTATTTCCCACACAATAACAATCACATTGAAACTTTACAAGCATTCTTTGATAACGCTACTGAACTGATTTGTAACAATAGCAGAGATAAATTTTTGTTACTAGGTGACTTCAACATATCGCATGCGATTTGGTTCGTAGATGATTGTGCTAGAATAAATCTTAATCCAAATGGGGACAATAAAGCAGAATGTTTATTGGCTTTTATGAACCTTACAAACTTATCGCAGTGCAACGGGTGTTATAACATAAATAGTCGTATTTTGGACTTGGTATTAAGTAACTTTAATTGTACAGTTACCGCCTGTGGATCGCCGCTCACCCCGGAGGATCTACATCATAAATCGTTAGACCTGGTGCTATCACTCTCACAAAATAGATATTTGCAAGAGAATCGACGCATGAAATTTATTTATCATGACAGTAATTTCGATGAAATGAGCAAATATTTATTGAAAGTTGATTGGACATCTAAATTATTGAATTTAAATACAGAACAAGCTGTCTCGTGTTTTTATAAAGAGTTGCTTAACTTAATCGATACGTATACACCAAAGAAAATAGTCTCCCCTGACAATAAAAAATATCCTCCATGGTACTCTCGGTCTCTTATTAAATTAACTCGCCAAAAATTAAAAATACACAAAAGATGGAAAAAATATAACAATTATTTGGACTATCAAGAATTCAAGCTCCTGAGATCCCGGGAAGCGAAGCTAGAAACTGAATGTTATAATAGATATGTAGACTTTGCGGAGGAGAAGATTAATACAGCACCCCGATATTTTTGGTCATTTATAAAATCTAAACATTCACATAATGGCATACCTACGCATATGACATTCGAAGGCGAGTCCTCCTCTGATGGTGAGGTCATCAGCAATATGTTCAACAACTATTTTAATTCTGTGTTCGTTGATGATGGGGTAGGGAGTGATGGCGCAGTGTCGAATTTGTTCGAACACACAAATACTAGGTCTGAGGGAGATGTATCTACTGTTGATATAGACCAAAAATTAGTTTTCAAAATGTTAAAAAACATAAACGTCAATAAAGGTGCGGGTGTTGATGGTATACATCCTTTCCTTATATCGAAACTTGCAACTGAACTCTCGCAACCATTAACGATAATTTTTAAAAAATCTCTTAACGAGGGTAGTTTCCCTTCCATCTGGAAGGAGGCATTGATCACACCCATTCCGAAGGGAGGTGACAAACATAATATAACTCAGTATAGGCCTATATCAAAATTATGTATCTTCGGAAAAGTTTTTGAGAAGATTGTTACTAGTGCTCTGTTCACAAGCCTTCGTCTTCATATTTCGGAGCATCAACATGGGTTTTTCCGGGGACGCAGTGTAGACTCGAATATGATATCCTATACAGACTTCATTCTGAACGCACTGGATGCGGGTTATCAAGTGGATGCCGTGTATACCGACTTCTCGAAGGCATTTGATAAAATTAATCATAATACTCTTATAAACAAGCTTTCTGAGGTAGGTATGCACGGTAACTTGCTTAGATGGGTTACCTCATATATAAGTAATCGTAGCCAGGCGGTTGCTTTGAAAGGTTTCCGATCAAGGTTCCTTAAAATCCCTTCTGGAATTCCCCAGGGCTCTCATTTGGGACCGTTCCTGTTCATGTTGTATATTAATGACATTGGTACTTGCTTCCAGGAATCTCAACACCTGCTATACGCAGATGATACAAAAATTTTTAAAGTCATTAGAACTATTGAGGACTGTTATGGTATGCAAAGCGATTTGGTAAGATTTGAGAGTTACTGCTCCTCGAATCAGTTATTTCTCAACCTCGATAAGTGTCACACAATTACTTTCACTCGGAAGCATACCAGCATCAAATATGACTATAATTTTTCCGGCAACCAAATTAACCGTGTAGATGTTATTCGGGACCTTGGTATTGCTCTTGACTCGAAACTGCATTTCAATATTCATATAGATAATATAATCTCCAAAGCATTTAAAAAGCTGGGATTAATCCTTCGATTGGGAAAACCTTTCAAAAAAGTTGTTACCTTAAAAACGTTATATTATTCATATGTCAGGAGTAATCTAGAATTTGGAAGTGTAGTTTGGAGTCCACAGTACATAGTTCATATATCAAGATTGGAAAAAGTTCAAAATAAGTTTATAAAATCGCTGGACTATCGGACTGGTCAGCAGTTCATTGATTACGAAATAAGTGCATCGAGACATAAAATCACTTCACTGGAAGTTAGGCGTACTTACCTAGATGCATTATTCCTGTATAAAATAATTAATAATCATGTTGACTCGAGACCACTTCTAGGCAAGATTACGTTTAGGGTACCTCGACCATCTTCACGTTCTCATGATACTTTTTATATAGCACCATTTAGAACAAATTATGCCAAAAATACCTTCTTCAGACGATCCTTTTACTATCACAATAATAATCTAAGCAGTGTTGACGTATTTTTCTTAAGTATCTCGCAGTTTAAAAAGAAATTAAAAGAACTGATATAGTTCACAATACCTTTTAGTGAAAATTTAGTAAAATATCTACCTTCATATTGTATTCCGTTGTTTAACTTTAAGTGTTGCTAGCAATGTTATGTCGTATTCGTGCAATAGTCTCTTTCTGCTCGACTAGTTATAAAACTTGCTTAATTTTACATGGAACTGTAGGTCTGTTTGTAAATTGAAATTGCATGTAATATTGTTAAAAGACTGTTTGTTTCCTGAAGAAATAAATAATAAAAAAAATAATAAATAATAAGTTTTATCTGAGGTTTGAAAAATCGGCCCTAAGTTAGATGTAATCAGCGTATTAACTAGGTTTTTCTTCCACAGCCCGAGGTAGACAGTGAGGGCGTGTCCCTGGGAGCGCCGGGGGAGCAGGGCGGCGCCCCGGCCGCGCCCGCCACCCCCGCCACCCCCGCGCCCCCGCCCGCCAAGCACAAGCAGGCCAAGTGAGAGAGCCGCCACCATTGAACCAGACACCCGAGGACACCATACCCGCCAGAATCGTCACCATGAATCATCGTACCCAAGAACACTATCGTCAATACCGTTTTGTTTGTGTTTGTGACGCTGTGATTTCTACGCTGCTGGTCTTGAGGAACAGGAGACTCGAGACCACCGTACCGGCAGTATCGTCACCATGAACCATGCCATCGTACCCAGATGCTGTATCGTCGATGCCGTTTAATTTTATCAAACGCCGCTGTGATTTTTGTACTTGGTCTTGATTACTTGAGAAGTTTTGCTGTAAACTTTGTGATGTGACACTGATTCTTCACCGTACGACGCTGATCTGTAAGTTATGGTTATGACGTTCTTAGTCATAGCTGTCAATTGATCTATGTAGGGAGTCTAAAAAGGCCACAATATGATTCATATTAATTTGTAACAAACTTATCTGCAGAGTCGCTGTTGTTGACATTGACATGACAATTCAAAATGGCGTCACTTAGTTCCAGTATTGGCCACTGGATCAGATAAATGTTTGACACTAATATGAAACGCTAATGTGGGCTTTTTAGACCCCCACAATGAAACAGTATAAACAGCAGTGTTTGTAGATCTATATCAATGAACTTTTTTTTTGTGTGGACGTGTTGTACTGAAGCCAGCTTATTATTTGAAATGGTGTAATATCTAACATGTGATTAGGGTAGCTTATCATATTCCATATACTTATTGGCAATTGACTTAGCTTAGCCTTTATGAAGCCAAATTGTGCGTGTTTATTAATATTATTTTATTAGTTTAATGTATCCTAGGGCTAAGTTTTATACTCACAAGGAAATATCTGAATTTAAAGTAAGAAGGTTCAGGACAAATAAATCGCTTTTAATTTTCAAAGATGAAAAGAATATAAGAAAATTTTACTAATGGTAATTGTTTGTGCATGAGGAAATCCCAAAAGTACCCTATATGGGGTCTGCTTCTATTCTGAACCTCCCCATGATGCTTTTAGATAAATAGAGGGCAAATTAAAATACTTCATAGTGAAAGACATCCGAAATTGCGAATTTTAACTTGTTGACATTATTACCAAGCATCTCTGTTTCACAATTTTGACCGTTATTAGAATTTATATCAACTTGATAGTACTTCAGCTACTACAGTCTACTAATGAAACTATAAAAGTATCCTATTATATCTGTATAAATATTACATATAATTATTGTTTGACACTTGGTATCAAAATGTTTTTAAGTATATTATATCCATAACACTGCATTTATGATAATATAATGCATACAGCAATAACGCAATGTAATATTTACTATAGTGTCAATGTCTTAGTAGTAAGAAATCGATATATTTTTGTGATGTAGAACGGAAGCTGTGTAGCTTGTCTGCATAATAGTTTGATACCAAGTGTCAGAGCTACATACCATGTAGTTGTAGTGTTAAGAAAAGAAAATGGTGCAAACAAGACTTAATGATAAGGCGACCCGTTCCATCGGGTGATTGCGTTCAATGTCGGGCTGACGTTTGAAAGTATACGCTTTAGGAGTGACATGATTATATTAATATTATTATATGTAAATATTTGGAATTTAAATTAGGAATTAGCTTGATTAGGGATCGGCATGGATGAGAGTTTATGCGCAGTCTGTGAATTTGCAGACGGGTCTGGAAAGACCACATAGGTCCATATATTTTTAGGTCAGTAACGCGAAGGAAAACTCCCTTTCATGCGGAAATGTCCCACGTTTTGTGTGAATTGTTCGACATTATTCTGATTTGTGTATTTCCGTCTAAAAGGGATCTAATATTGTAGCTTTCGATCATGTAAATGTGATTCCTATTCTGTATCCATTTTCGTTATAATGGCTGGTGATTCTACAACTGCTGGGTTCAGTTGTGATAATTAGAAGTTCAAGGTCCCATTTTAGCTTTTGTTCATTACTATTGATTTCGACTCTCAGTTATGATTATGATGTCTTGTCTAGGATTATGATGCCTATGAAATTTTGGTTCTATAATTTATGATATAACGTATCGCTGATTTGGTATTCCAATTGTAACATATTTCACTGGTACATTGATAGAGAAATGAAGGAAAATGCTCCATTTGATGAGCACTATGAGCTCCAGAAAGTCCCTGTGACTTTCACTTTTCATATTTTTGACTGTTTCGAATCGTATAAACATGATGTGCCTATATTTGAATGCGTAAATACAAATAGGCCACATGTCCTTTAATTTTGCATATGACATGTGCCCTTTTAGTATTAACGCATTCTTTTACATTACAGAACAAAATGAATGCAACATTACCCACATAGACGGTCAAATGTTTCAGATTTCAGAGACAAAGCATTTGATCAAAATGTAAACAAGAATTTATTTTGCTACCTAGTTGTAAGCCATGCTATGTACAATTGATCGAATATACACAACCATGTATCACAGTGTTTAGGACACATGCCTTAACTTGGATTATGTAGAAATAACGTTGTTGCTTTCATGATAGCCGCTGAGTGTGTTTGGGAAGTATAATGATCATGTTGAGTGTCTGTGAGCGACTGCGCTGATTTTATTCACATATCGTATACTCTACATGCATAAATTTTATCGTGACATATTTGTACGCATTATGTCTATTAGCTGTAAGCGAAATCGGCTGCCTAACGATTCAGCTGACGTTTTTTATTCTGTAAATATAAGCGTAATATAGTAGCTAGATGGTAGTATGTCAAAATGTATACTATAAACAGTGACATGCTATACTAATAATATGGTTTGTGACACGATTCTGTGCTGTTCAATATAATAGTTGCAATATTTTCATAGCATGTTTTTTTCTTATTTTTAGTATAGAATGTCACTCGAAATCTTGAACGTACTCTTGTCCAATTTGCTTATAAACTATAGTTACTAGTTTGATTATGATAAATAATACCTTTTTTAGTTAGATACGTAGGCGAAATTTAATTCGAGGATACTCATGTAGCTGAATAATTAATAATATTATAATATTATGCATTTGCAACACTATCGAATATAATCAGTTGAATATACGACTTGTTTATTTATTAATATTGGGCTAAATTAGAAATGCATAACCTCGCAATAAGTAGTTATAATAATGATAAAATAAATAAAGCTATTCGTATTTGCTATTAGGCTGAGGCCGCATCCGCGGAACTACAGCAGAGGAGTGATACAGCACGAACTGTTAAGCAAGGAAACTTTCTCGTCTAACGGTATATGCGATTCCTTCAGACGATTTCTTACATACAGTCTGGAAATTTGAATGTTAATCCAGTTGTCACGGAATTTCCCCGTCTTATACGTATGATAGGTTACCACGAGCGCATGCTTAAGGTACCCCTTGGTATCCTGAATTTGAAGTTATATGTGGATAAAGCAGAGTCATATGTAGGTGTAGCATGTGGCTCGGCATTAGAATTTCCCGATTGTTATATGAAATATGTTGCTGCGTCACTCCCCTGTAGCATAATAAAATTCCGCAGAGTGCAGTCATACTCCTGACCCAATTTGTGAAATATTAGTGTAGATTAACAGAAAGAATACCGTTGAAATAGATTATATTTTTGTACATCAAAAAGACACAATTCATTATTTAGATATATTAAAGTAATAAGTACCTTGTAGTGTATTTTAATTTTAGTAGTCGGGTTTGTTTTGTTTAGCGTATGTCTCTGGATCACTCTTAGCATAATGTAGGTTTAATTTACAAACGTTTTTTATTGTTTGTGGTATGGTTATTCACTGACGGAACCGAAGAATTCGTTACCCATCTAAGATTTGTTCAAAATCATGCTTTCTTTGTACATAGTCGCATAGGTAAGTGTCGCTTCATATTGAAATGGTAGTTCGCAGCAGATTTTGTCAATTCAGTCGTACTATTTTAGATTTATATCCGCCTAATCGAATTTGAGTTGCAGGAAGCTATATTTTATCTTAATTTTTTATACTGCTCGATTTATGGAATCCTATCAAAATTTTATCAATATAAAATGTGACATAATTTTTGTATATTAATCTGGGTTTTGGGTATTTTATAATCTGTAAATATAATGCGCATCAGTTTACAATATGTTCGTAATATTGTTTGGTGGTTCTTTAGCGAAAACTGTTTTACAGCGGATTCAGCCTTTGAAAAGGGTTCTATATAGGTAATCTAAAGAAACCCACGAAAATGAAGTCACCTAATTTATTATTCTATTTCTAGATAAAACATTACGAATATTATACTAATAAATTATTTTAGTGGAATTTGTGTTCTTAAGGTATTATTCCTTTATGTTAATGAAGTCTTTTTAAATCTTAAGTGAGAGCTCAAAATGTTCAGTAATTCCCGCGAAACGGTCTGAGTTACGCAGTGCTATGTATTTCACCAGGGATTTTACTTTTACGTAAGGATACTAAATAAATGTAAGTATATTAATACGAATGGTATTTTTATTGTTAACTAGTACACCTATTATACCCACCTTTCCCTTTTTTTTCTTGCTTATAAACCTTCTTCATGAAGCACTGTATCTATTGTTGAAAATCGCTTTGAAATCCGTTGCGTAGTTTAAAAGATCTAAGTGAACATAGATACATAGGGACAGACGGCAGGAAGCGACTTTGTTTTCTACTATGTATACAGAGTGTCCCAAAACTCGACGTCAACCCGGAATGGGGTGAAAAGGCAAGTCGTGCTGGTTGGCAGAAAAATATAAAAAAAAATTTAAGTTGCTTGATTTCAAAATTATAGGCATTTCATTTTGGAATCAACCATAAAAAAACGCAATATTGCACACCCTGCGACAGACTTTTCAGTCCTGTTGCCACAAATCTTTACTTATTCCCATTTTTTTCAACAGTTGTAAATTGTTGCTTGAAGAAGAACAAAAAAATTTATGAGCGAGCTAGGAAAGCTGCGGTGATCAATGAATGAGCGACCGGAGCGAGCTTCACATTTTTTACGCTTGAGGTCTTAAAAGCTTGAGTGAATTGAATTAATGAGCGAGCGGAGTGAGCTTGTAATTTGTGATATTTTGGGTTATAAAAGCTTGAGGTAATCATTAAATGAATGAGCGAGCGCAGCGAGCTCGCTACTTTTAGATATTTTTGGTCTTAATAGCAATGGGTGATCCTCACAATAGTAATTTAAGGAAATCAATGAATGAGTTACCGCAATTAGCTAGATGAATGATAAGAAAAGTATCTGAAACCTATGAATGAGCGAGCGAAGCTACCTCGAAACTTTAGACATTTTGGGTCGAAATTTTAAATATTTTAGGTTTTAACAGCAATGGGTGATCTTTACAAAAGTTACTTAGGGAAATTAATGAATGAGCGACCGCAACGAGCTTGAAGAAAGAGCTATGAGTGAGCGAGCGAAGCGAGCTTGATATTTTTGATATTTTGGGTCTTTTATGTCGAATGTCCATGTTGTGCCTACTCCAGTGGCAGTTGCAGGCACTCCAGTTGAAGTTGTTGACGACTATACTATACCTAGGACAAATAGTCCAGCTAGGTAAGTCCAATTTCGAGCAAGAGGTCAATCGACGAATCCTTCTCGGTTAGGCAGCATTCGTTAAGCTACGCCATATATTTTCGTCCCAATTATCGTAGTGTCTCAAGACGAAGTTCTTTGATAAATGTGTGTCGCCAGTGATGACTCACGGAACTGAAACGTGGCCGCTCACTATGGGCCTTATAAGGAAGGTCACTGTTACCTAAAGGGCAATGGAAAGGACTCGAATTCGCAAGCGAACCAAGGTGACCAACATAGCTCTAAGGACTGCCAGACTGAAGTGGCAGTGAGCAAGACACATAGCTCGAAGAAAAGATGGCCGATGGGGCAGTAAAGTTCTCGAGTGGCGACCACGTACCGGAAGACGCAGCGTGGGTAGGCCTCCCACAGGGTGGGCCGACGACCTGGTAAAAATCTCAGGAACCAGCTAGATGCGGAAAATACAGGACCGGCCTTTGTGGAGATCAGGGGAAGCCTATGCCCAGCAGTGGGCGTCTTCTGGCTGATAAGATGATATGATGGGTCTTAAAAGCTGAGGTAAGCAATAAATTATTGAGCGAGCGGAGCGAGCTTTGAATTGTTGTCATTTTGGCTTAGGTGCTGTACTTTTCGATACAGCATTTCCCATACTATTTTCATTACAGCTGTATCGAAAACTCCGGCCGGGCCGGGACACGGTGAAATGTAGGCTGAATACCTAAATGTCTTCAACAAATTCAAAATTCATATTTTCTTGTTTATATTTGTGTGTAATTATTTTCCCGCTAAACAGAATAGTTTTTCTAATTGTTGTAATTTGTGTTTGTGAATGTTTTGAGTATAGTAGTAGTAGTGAAGTGAATTTCCCGCCGCTTGATATCCTCGACGCGTAGGTCCAACGGAACTGCCTCGAAGCTTACTTCCAGCAAAGTTAAGACTATTATAGGTATACAAAATTACTACAGAGCATATTCCAAAATATTAAAAAATGCAGTCAGACAATTAAAAAGACTTAATAATATTAATAAATTTCAAAAATCGACAAATAAAATTAAAGCAATGTGGCAAATTATATGGTGTGAAACAAACAAAACACGTAATCACAACAAACAAAACGTAAAATTAAAAATTAACAACCAATATATAAATAAGCCGAAAGAGGTCGCGAATGCCTTTAATAGTTTCTTCGCATCGATTGGTAACATCCAACCCCAAAATCGACAACCGCCACTGCAAAATGATGTAAATAACACATTTTTCCTTAAACCTGTTGAGCCAATGGAAGTGCTGAAAATTATAAAAAACTTAAAAAACAAAAACAGTTGCGGAGTTGATGAAATCCCCCCAACACTTATAAAAAAATGTAGTGATGAATTAGATTATCCCTATACAAAACTAATAAATCAGTCTTTTACTGAGGGTATATTTCCTGAAGGTCTCAAGATATCTTTGGTAAAGCCGATACATAAAAATGGAGAGATAACTGACCCAAACAATTTTCGCCCAATTGCCCTTTTGCCGACGTCGGCAAAAATATTTGAAACTGCAATGGTAAACCGACTTAACTCATTTTTTGAAAGATATGATATCTTTCATGACAGCCAGAACGGTTTTAGGAAAAATAGATCGACAACATTAGCCCTATACAAGTTCACTCGGGAAGTACTTAATATAATAAATAATAAAAGGTATGCTGTTGGTCTAATGCTCGACATGAGCAAAGCATACGACAGAGTAAACCATAAAATTCTTTTAGATAAATTATATGGCACTGGAATTAGAGGAATTGCACAAAAATGGTTTAAATCATATCTCGAAGATAGGTCACAATATGTAGAGATTGAAAATACAGACTATAAACCGGAAGGATACAAACCATACGATCGGATGTGGAAAGTAGCATGGGCTCCATTCCCCAAGGAAGCGTTCTGGGGTGTTGCTTATTTCTCATTTATATAAATGACCTTCCAAAACAACTAGGTGAGGACTGTATCCTGTTTGCAGACGACGTTTCAATAGTTATATCATGTTTAAATACGGAGGAGCTCAATAATAAATTAGATATTACTATGGAAAAAATTATAACTTGGATGGAATGTCACAATTTACAGCTCAATTTAAAAAAAACTAAAATAATACAGTTCAAACCTTATCAAAAACTTCCATTGCAAATTGATTATAAATATAATAACGCCGTGATCGAGACTGTAAGTTCGGCTACCCTACTAGGAATAGATATTGATACAAGTGTAAACTGGAAACCGCATATTCAAAAACTTACTAAGAAATTATCCTCATTCATATACGCATTTAGACATCTAAAAATTGTAACAAATTTTAAAACCGCGCTCGCAGCATATTATGCATATGTCCATTCTAGACTTTCATATGGAATAACTTTATGGGGAAACTCTACAGATGTGGAAGATATTTTCATCCAACAGAAAAAATGTGTTAGAATTCTTACAAATATTAGTCAAATGGATTCCTGTAGACCCCAATTTATAAAGTACGGCATACTAACACTGACGTCATTGTACATTCTTGAGTCATGTAAATTCGTAAGAAAACACGAGTATATGTATTCGCCTGTAACCTCCGTTAGACGAAACGATCGTAATGTTAATAAACTGAAAACACCTTTTTCTAAATTGTCTATGTTTACAAATGGTCCTCACGCTATGATGGTTAAAATTTACAATCATATACCTAACCACATAAAAAATATTAAAAAATTTGAAGCATTTACCAAAGAACTGAAATCTTTTCTAGTGCAAAAGTGTTATTATGATATTAATGAATTCTTGACTGACCTCGAATTGAGATAATCCAGCACAAAGCTATTTAATTATTTTATTATATTATGACATGGATACGGATGACAATAATTAATTGCTATACAGAATGACATCTAACTAATATATCTACTAACTTGACATTATTATTATTATTATTTAATTGATATTTTAATATGCAACTAATTGATTAAATTTTGATTTAGGGAATTAATTTGTACTCTAAATTATTTAACTTAAGATATGACATAATTTAGATAATGCATGCCCTCTCTCACTTTGTTTGCAATGCCCTAACAGGGTGTCACATGTAAGTACTATAAAATATATTGTGAAATCTTTTAAAAACTGTGATACGCAATAAATGAAATGAAATGAAATGGTACGAAATTTTAACATTAAAATATGAGTGTATATAAAGTAGTGTATGCAACTGCATATAATTAGGTATTAAAACACTATTGTCAAATTATAATCATACATTATTATTATTATTATCATACACTCACGTTTTAATACTCCCTTTTATATGCTAGTTGCATAAACTACTGTTAAGTAGCTAGGCTAGAACAATAGCGCGACTCTTCATAGGTCGTCAACACAATATCGACCTACTCAAAACCAGTATAAGATGAGATAGCATTTATATAGACGCGCATAGCATTGTTAAGCTCCTTTTATACTGGTTTATTGTGGGTCGATATGCTGTCTTCTGTAGTAAGAGTTGAAACAGTTTTTATTCATGCAACAGGCTCAAATTTCTTTGATTTCTCTATAGTTTACCACAAATATCATAAATGCCAATGTAACTTCAACCTGTCACTGTCCTTGCATCTTTCATGCAAGAATAAACGACCCATTTTACAGACAGACAAACTTTCCTCAAACGACCCATTGCAATAAAAAAATAGAATAGAGTTTGTTCTGTGCTTTCTTTTGAACAATTAAGTGAATACTGTGGTGTCGTTATTTAATGCAACTCGTTAACTGTTTCTGTTTGCTTGTTTTCTACAAAGTTACCTACTTATTTGGGGACTGGTATAGTTATAGAAAAAAACTGGAGGAATACATCTACAGAAATTCAAGAGACGGACGTTCCTAAAGAGTGAAACAAGTTCCTATAGAGTGAAAGAGATCCTCCCGAAGGGATGGCCACTCGGTTGATACACCATACGCCGCTAGGCAAGGTCCGGTTTGCGGGCCCGACGGACGCGCCCGCCGTCATGGCAATGGTCAACAAATGCATGTCGAAAAACTTCAGGGTATACGACTTGAATGACGTGCAAATACTAATGTAAGTTTTGTTCTTGCTTTGTTTTCTAAATAGAGATTGTTCCCGTCATATCTAGGTATTGTCTCTCCACGTCAAGCGTCGCTTCTACAAATTATGAATTCCAAATAACACGCAATCATGACTCTCCTGAAGCCCTCCGCCTATGGCGCTGTCTTAATTGTCGTATGGCAATGACAATGACAATGGTCGTGCGACTGGCAGTTTTGAGGTCTATTGGTCTGGCGACGTCCGTCGTCGTACGACGCACGTCGCACGACTCTTGTCATTAGGACAGCGCCCAACTCTTTGTGATAGCATTTTCGATAGTTTTATAACTTCATCTCCCTCGCTCTATTCGCGGCAGCTTTCACGAGCGAGCGAGATGGCGAAGTCTAAAGCGATAGATTTCGAGTGTTATGCGGCGGGGATCCTGGTGTCCAACGTCCTGTATAGGATTTAGGTACCCACTGTAACTAGATACGGCGATGACTAAAACAAATCAACATTGACTAGATACAGTTAAAACAAATGTGGCATTATATTCTGAAAATAGGATAGAATTACGAAAATCTGAACTACTTCATTCATTCCGTGGGCAGGGCACATAGCGCGCAGAACAGTTGGCCGATGGGGTAGGAAAGTTTTCGAGTGGCGACTACGTATCGGAAGACGTAGCGTGGGTAGTCCTCCCAAAAGGTGGACCGACGATCTGATAAATATCGCATATACCAGCTAGATGCGGAAGGCACAAGACCGGTCTTTGTGGTCATCTCTGGGGGAGGCCTTTGCCCAGCAATGGGTGTCTTCTGGCTGATATGAGTTGATAATAATTATTTTAATGGGTATAGTCTAAGCACTACTTACCTACAAATTAACTATCTACCTATAGTGTGGATTGCGTTACAGAGACCACAGTATAATGGCCATCTGCCAGTTGAGCGCCGATAACGAGGTGGTCGGCTTCATGGCTCTGAAGGACTACCCTCTAATCCCGGCGGTGCATTCTAGCGGGTGGGAGTCCTACATCTATACCAAATACAAGTGAGTAAACAACGTCAATAGACCAAAGGATACGGCCAGTTTCATTCAACATAATCAAGTCTGGAGGGATTTTCTTTAGCTCCCACGCTTGGGAGATCGCGTTAGAAATATTTAATCTGAAAGCGCTACTGTCCGGTATCTTTTTTTTTTAATTTTTTTAATTTTTTTATTATAAATAGACTTGCATTTGACCTCAACTCACCTGATGGAAAGCGACGATGAGGTCGAAGAGATCTTAACTGGCCTAGCGTACTTGGGGATCCTACACGCAAAGCCAATAATAATTTTACGCTAATACTGGTACACGACCTACGGACGCAGACTGAATGAGCTCGAAATCAAAGTCGGCCATAAAGCCTATGCTTAAACTACTAATATACGCTTTGATTTGGCGGAGTCGACCAACTGTCAGTTGCATTTGATACTAATAAAAAGCCGCTTTCGGATGTGCGGACGGGCCGACCACGTCTGACCAACGTCAGATCGCCTGCTCATCCGAAAGCGACTTTATTTTATACTCCATAAGAATTAGTATCCACTGCCACTGGCGCTTGGTCGGCTCCAGCCAAATCGAAGCATCTATTAGTAGTTTTAGGTCTAATCTACCTATAATTTGAAACACTGATAGCGCGATATAGATTGTATGGAAGGTACGTAAGTTGTTTCTTCTCACACGAATCCTCCAAACCAGGATGTGGGAGATGAACGCCCGCAACACGCTGTTCGTGCATCTGCTGTCCTGGAACCCGACCTACGGGCGGAAGGTCGTCGACTCGTTGCTCAAGACCTTGTTCATGCACGACCCTCACTTACTTTACGTCGCTATGCTGAAGACGCGAGTGAAGTATCCGCGTGAGTTTATTTCCCCAATTACGGTAACAGCGATCGGTTGCAATATTGTGCTCCGCAGACGGCTGAAGTTGGCAAAACGTAGTAAAACAAACGCCATTTTATTTTACCATGCCAATGTCAGCCTTATGCAAGAACACAAAGATGCAATTCAAGCGCTCTGGGCCCAACCGATGAATGAGACACGAAATCGATCAGAAGGCGTAAGGGGAGGCATCTCTTCAGCAGTGGACATGGCGTCTTGTGGTTGAGATGATGATCATGGCGATTAGTTAGCCCATAGCCCCATGTCCAGTAGCGGACCGATGCAGCCCCATCATGATGTTACAATGCCCCCGTTAGGCGGGCCATACTCCGAAATATCGGAAAGTTATCAAGTGGCGACCACGTACCTACCTAAGTATCTACCAGCAATCGTAGCGTGGGAGGCCTCTCACGAGATGGACGAACAATCTAAATTTTCTACTTTTCTCTGTCTGGAAAGGAATTCTGTTTTTGTTAGAAAAAATAACAGACTCCTATTAGGTATTTATTCTGTCGAAAGCGGAATCTGACTAAAGTGGCCTGAATCCGTAAAGGTTTAGGAACGTAGGAAGCCGATGGACGAGGTACAAAGTCGATCCGAGTAGAAGGCGTGGGGGGCAGTCCATGTAGATACCTACAGCAAGGAAGGCCTGTCGATTATAAAAATCCTCGCCAGTGCTGATAGTCGGGCAGGCGCGTGCGGAGGGCTCCTTCCGGCGCGTGCAGGCGATAGAGCGCGGTGTCTCCGGCGACCGGCTGCCCGCGATCTGCGTCGCTTAGCGGAAGGGGAGCTGCTAATCTCCTTAAATCCAAACCGCGTTTAGTCCAATTCATGGGTAAACCAAAGCCCGGTAACTGCTTATCATTAGGTGGGCCGTGCATTTGTTTGCCACCTCTGGTGTATAAAAAAGACTTTATGGCGTCTTACATTCATTTCGTGATAATAAATAAAAAATAAAAATACCTAACCTGCCTACCAAGTCTGCCTAACCCATGATCCAGGATTTGGCAGATTAGATAATTACGGTAATCGTGACAGTACCTATGTTACATTGTCGAAAATAGGCTTTTTCGAAATTGGCCAAATTCTTTGTCTTTCCAATTCGTGATTGTACCAGGTCTGGGTAGCCTGTAGCCCAATAGACCTATTATTCTATCGTTGGCAGTGCTGATGCCCGGGCAGGCGCGCGCGGAGGGCTCCTTCCGGCGCGTGCAGGCGATGGAGCGCGGCGTCTCCGGCGACCGGCTGCCCGCGCTCTGCGTCGCCGAGCGGAAGGAGATCAGCGGCCGGCTGCGGATACGGCGCGCTGTGTTAGTTTATAATATAATCATAGGTAATATAATATACGTAGGAAAGCGGCACTGGTCTAGTAAACTCGAGCTTGCGATACGGATAAGTAAGGGTTTCTAACCCACGGCCACGGAATACTAAATTGACTGGCGTAAGTAAAAGACCACTCGATATACCTTACGTTTCACCTGTGTTTCTTCCGAACGGATGGACTGATGTCGAAGCAGTTTCCGTTATTTGATAACCTGTTATCGATATGGTTATTTTTGTTTCATTAAAATCGGTTCTGTTGTTTGGTAAATTTTTGAGTACTTACCTACTTAAATGTAGACTTGGTTTCCCGACGTCTGTCGGTTTGGTTATATGGAACGTTATACTATCCAAGTGACTAATGAAGAGGCAGCCTACGTCACGTGGTAGTCATCTGCTACTAGTCCTTCGAACCGGAAACATGACTAAGGAAATATCCCAGACACTTTTATATAATCCCTCTTCATCTCATACGCAATTTATAAAATAATAATATTCATCTTAGCGTTAATGTCCTTGTTTTGCTTTCGCGCACGTGGGCCCAGGGTTCGCCTTGACCATGATCTAGGGTTTGGCAGATCAGATAACTATAGTGGAGCGACTGTCATATTACCTCAGTGGCACTGCTATCAGGGGAACCTGACCAGATTAGATCATGGTTACTCATTAAGTTGCCTGAATGTGCGGGTTTTATCACTATGTTTATCATCTCCGTAAGAGTATCAGTTAGCATTTAACTAACGTCCATAACTCAGAAAAGAGTCATTGGCACATGGCCGCAGTGGGATTTGAATTCGGTACACCTCGCTTACGTGTCGGATAGCTGAACCACTCGGCCACCCTCGTAATATGCAATTTATACCTAGATGTTTCTCTCCCTTCTCTCCAACCAGCGAGGAAGACAACGACGACATAATCCCCATAGTGGAGCACCACTCCGACAGGCTGCGCTCGATCTACGGCGATTACTACGTCAGCGAGATCGTGTCGAGGCACCCGGAGTCGGACCGGGTGCTTATCGTGTGCGAGGTGAGGCTGGTGCTGTTAGAGTACATTCTGTCGTATCTACCTACATATAGTAGACTGTGAGGGCGCCGTAGGTTATCCTATGTCATCGAGTACAAAAAAAAACACTTTGTAGCGATAGTAGATGTTTAGGTGACTCACAAAACGTTTGTCAGGTAGTGCACAATCTGGCAACATTTTTTTTAGTGTTGTTAGTTAAAAAACTGATCTGCGTCACATTCTCTTAACATCTGTTTGTCAATTACTTCGAGAATATTGCTCCCAAACAATACTGGGATTGGTGATAAATATACTAATTCGACATAAAGAGCACATCCGCATAACCAAGAAGTATCTCGTGAGGGTCCAGCTCTTGGAATCAAGCCATGAACGTACGTTCAACTCGTTCGTGGCGTTGGTTCCCACCGCAGATTTGGATTTCTTCATGAGGGAAGATTATTGGCCGAAGGGTGTGGTGTACCGGCGATTCCGTGGGCGACCCAGAATTTCCGGTGCTGCCGAACGACATTAAGTGTCAGTTATTTTTTAAGATATTAAGAAATTCTATTTTTTTTAATTACAATTTATAATAACTTGTATGTAGGTATAGGTTTTATCATTGTCTGTATTTTGTATTAGTTTATTTTGTATTTATGTTGTTTGTGTATTTATAAATATAGACTCAGTTGCTTCAAATAAATAAATGAATAAATAAATAAAGTTTGTCTTGTCCATGTTCATTTTAAGACACGCCTGTTGGGAGACTATACTACGGTGTTCGAGCATTTCGCTTTGCGCGTCTAGAGATTATGCCATGACTACAATGTCGTCGGCAAACCGGAGGTGAGAATGAGACTCGCCGTTGGCGTTGATGCCGGTTGCCATGATGCCGTTGGCGTCAGCGTCATGAGTCTGAACCATAAACTTGGATTTCTATTTTCCTATTTATAAAACATATCAGGAGCGGCTGTCTAAGCACTCCCAAGTAGACCGTATTCGCCTGCTCTACAGTACCTAGCCCGCGGCGGGTGGTGAGATGGCGGAATTGTGCTGTGGGCACCAGATTAAAAGGTTTCAAGTGCCTTCAAAATCCTAGCCCAATAAACCTAAATTTCCCTCCCCCTCCCCTTCCCTAGCACAAGGAGCTCGCCGTCGGAGTGATGAGTCTCAACACTCAGATCAACTACGAGACGTTGGAGGAGAGCTTCGACCTGGCGCCGTTCGCGGGCCTGAGGAGGGTGGTCGTGGAGCAGACGGCGGAGCCCGAGCCGCTTGGGGCGGGGGATGGGGACGTACCTGCCAGGTTAGAAAGAAAGAAGAAATTTATTACACGTAGACACCACGACACGATAATTAGGTACAACGAAAAAAACAAGGAAATAAGCGTACAATAAAAAATAAAAATTATGTTAGAAAATAACATACTACAAATACTTTTCGATACAGCATTTCCCATACTATTTTAATTACAGCTGTATCGAAAAATAACTTTTTAATCATTATGCATCACTTTTCTTTTTTAAATTTTTGTCTGGCGCCGTGTCACGGCGAAATGTAGGCTGAATACCTAAATGTCTGTAACAAATTCAAAATTTCCTGTTTATATTTGTGATCAGTTCATAGTCTGTGGTTGTGATTGTGTACATATGGAATTATTTTCCCGCTAAACAGAATATTTTTTCTAACTGTTGTAATTTGTGATTGAGAATGTTTTTTCTTGTTTAAAACAAATAAATAGATAAATGTGAAAGTAGTGAAATGGATTTCCCGCCGCTTGATATCCTCGACGCGTAGATACAATAGAACTGACTCGCAGTTACATCCAGCAAAGTTGAAAAAATTTTAGGTACGAAATTTTAACATGAAAATATGAGTGTAGATAAAGTAGTGTATGCAACTGCATATAATTAGGTATTAAAACACTCGTGTCAAACTATTGTCATACTCGGCTACGCCTCGTATGATAAACAGACACTCATGTTTTAATACCCCCTTTTATATGACAGTTGCATAACTACTATTTTTTTAATTTTATAGACTGGCGTGAGAAAAGTGTATCCTTAAACAACTGTTTTCGAATATGTAATTGGAACATTACGCTATGAGTGTAGATAAAATAAATTGTAATAATCATGTTGGCGTCGATCTGGCGCCGTTCACGGAGCTGCGGAGGATGGTCGTGGAGGATAAAACGGAACCGGAGCCACGCACGTCTGGGGACGGGTTAGGACACGATGATAATAATAATAATAACCCGGAACTACTCGAAGTATATCCTAAAGGGTGGGACAGAGGACGTGTGTAAAGCCTGTCTCCAGCTTGGAGATATATTTTTTATTTATTTTTATTTTTTCCTCTTTACTAGTTACAAAAACTATTAAGTGAAACGTAAATGATAGGCCAGTTATAGACTTCTATTATATTAATTAAACTAGTAAACAAATAAGGGCGTCCTGTGTTGGCTAATACCGAATGTTTGCACAGACAAAACCAAGCAACAAAAATACTCCAATTCGAGTTAGCATTAAAGTAAGGCCTCATTGGTGAGAAGGTACCATATTAAAAGTACTCACCCGGAGCTGGTGCTCGATTGTACTGGGACTGGTCCATCATTACGGACAGGACTGTTTCTGCTAACAAGCCTGATGTTATACTGATGGACTGGGTGAAGTCGTGTGTATTCTTGATGGAAGTCACTATCATGGATTCATTGACGAGTTACGGAGTTGTGAGTACCGTGTTGGTGAATACTCCATAATTTTATTCCTAAAAACAGTTTATCTTAACTTTACATACTTATTTCGGTTTGCATTTGCCTCAGTATCTTCCTGTCGCCACATTGTGATAAAAATTTACTATTTTAATCTGTGTATTATAACATAAAGTGTAACGTTTAGTGCCGCGCTGACATACCGTCAACACACTGCTGATCGTGAACGAACTTGTGTGCATCGGAAAGTGACCCGAACGCGTACCGCACAACCGTGACACTCGCCTGACGCCTCATCCCAGTGGCTTATCGCGGTTGTTGACGGGTGATTAGCCAACGCAGAGCGGACAGATAAAAGTGGTATCGTGTTGTTTGTCTCCGAGAGACATTTTCCTTATTATATTTACATTTACACACATTTACTCTTCAACATGCTGTGTACGGCGTGCAATCAGGTTGCCAGCGCTACGGAGATGCTCCTAAAGTGTTCAGAGGGCAACTGTAAAAATGTTTACCATTATGAGTGCCTAGGGGTGGCTAGATCGGCTTTCATCAAATTAACACCAAAGCAGAAGTCGGCTTGGAAATGTAAGCAATGCTCGACACCGAAGGAGCGAAAGGGAGACAATACCCCCATTCGCGCCGTCCAGTCCTCCCAGCCGACGTCGGCGGTACCGGTTGATCAGAGTTCCCTACTGGGGGCAGTTAAGCCGGTAAATCCTGGCTCCCATCGGGGCGAAGCTGTGGTTGCTGATCCGAGTATCAAGACGGCTCCTGCCACGTCCGACACACCCGTAGTCGCCACGGAATCTCCGTTACCGAAATCTATTCACGCCGACCTGCTTCAGACTATTTCGGACAACAATGACCGACTTATAGCCAAATTAACGGCGCTTATCGACAGTAAGATGTCTGAAAATAGCAGAGCATTACAGGATAGGCAAGAGGCTATAAGTCAGCAGTATAACACCATGCTGGAGTCTCTAAACAAGTACAGTGCGTTGTTTGATGAGACGGTACGAGACATCAGTGCGATAAAAACTGAGCTTAAGGAACTGCGCAAAACCAAGGACGAGGTTTCCGAGTTACGGTCAACTGTTGATGATTTACGACAAACCATAAATGGTCTCGAGCAACGGGAGCGGCTGCTTAACTTGGAAATATTCGGAGTCCCTGAACGGAAATCTGAACGTGTTTGTGACTTGGTAGTCTCCATTGCCAAAGCGGTGGATGTTTCTCTGGACTGCACGGAAATCATCTCGGCGGTAAGAATACCTACACGGAACACCGCAGGCCTCCCTAAGCCAATTATTGCGAAGTTCAGCACTATTAACAAGAGGGACGAATTACTGACTGCAGTTCGTAAACAAAGGGGGGTCAGCACCAAGGACATCGATTTGCCGGGTGATCCTCGCCAGATTCACGTAAACGAGCACCTGACGCCCGCTAATAAAACGTTACTGAAACACACCAAAGCCAAGTGCAAGGAAGTGGGGTTTCAGCACTGCTGGACGCGCAACGGGAAGATTTTTGTTCGTCAAGCCAACAATTTTCCTCAGCAACGAGTAGACAGACAGTCGCAATTGTCGAACTTGAAAAAAACTGTAATGTCGTAAATAGTAACACCCAGCCATATAGGGCTATGTTCGACATATTTATAATCAGAACATACTCCTATTCGTCTAAATTACTTCGCACACTATACAACAATACACACCATCACTTACACAACTCATCACTGTATGCATACCTATGTGAATCCCTGCACCGGGACTCGGTTACTATGCCTGGAGGCATATGGTATAATAGCTGCGCTCCTATTCTCATACATTTTTATACACTATATTCTAACTCGCTTTTAAATTGTTGTTACTTATAAATGGCACCGCTAACTGTATATTTACAGAACACGAGGAGTATAAGGGGTAAAACTGTTCAATTTAGGCAGGGTTTACTTAATAATAACTACGATGTGGTGGCTGTTTGCGAGACGTGGCTAGTGGACGGGGTTTTCGACTCGGAAGTCAGCGATCCGCGTTACGACGTGCATCGCCGGGACCGGCCGTGCGGCGCGCGCGCAGCCAGTGGTGCGCGTGGCGCGGCGCGGCCGGTCGGCGGAGGTGTGATGCTGCTTACGGCTCGGCCGCTCGCCGCGCGCCGCGCCCCGCTGCCCGACGCAGGCCTGGAGTTGGTACACGTAGTTATAAGCGCGCGTGCTATACACTCACATTTAGATTTACATATATTATGCGTTTACTTGCCTGGCTCCGGGTCTGCTCACGACGATCAGTTGCGCCGACTCAATATTTATTTACAGTCCCATTGCACTATGAGCGCCCATTATTTATTGTTGGGAGATTTTAATTTGCCTAATATTACTTGGAGATCTCGTACGGGAGGGTTCTTTGACCCTAGTGGAATGTCAGGCGAGGGTCAGGAGTGCTTTTTTGAGCATCTTCTCTCCAGCGGATTGTCACAGTATTGCGGCGTGCCCAATGGCAATGGACGGCTTCTGGATATTGCTTTTTCCAGCACGGAGGTAGAGGTGCGTCGAGTTGTTGATCCCATTATCCGGGAAGATTGGCCTCACCACCCGGCGCTCGCGTTGGACCTTGTTAATACTAGTCTTAAACACTTTAAGGCACCCCCAAAGAAAATTTATAAATATAACAAGGCCGATTATGATGTAATATTCCGTGACTTATGTGCGATTAATTGGATGCGGGCTCTAAAGAACGTGCCGTTGGACGAGGCAGTACAGTTTTTAAACAACACTGTAAGGTCAGTGATAGATAAGCATGTGCCTTTTTTCTACAGTACTCCGGATGGATATCCAGCTTGGTACACCAGAGCGCTAGTACACATAATTAAGGAAAAACATAAATATCACGCACTCTGGAAGAAAAATGGTAATAGTGCAGACCGCGAGGCTTTCTCTTTGTTGCGTGCGAGACATAAAAGGCTGCAACGTCAATGCTGGAATAAGTACACGGAACGCTGTAGAAATTCCATTGCCAAAGACCCAAAAGCGTTCTGGAGCTATACGAAGAGTCTGCGCCGCGATCACGGGCTGCCCGATCAGATAAATTATGGCACTCGTGCGGGCAGCGACGGTCCCGAAATTTGTGATGTTTTCTTAGACTATTTCTTATCTGTTTATAAAGGCACTCCTGACGATCTCACTCCTGGTTCTTTCACGGAAACTATGCACAGCAATCCTTTGAGTTGTGAGAGCACACTGACGATTGATAGCGAATTAGTACAAAAGTACCTACAAAAATTAAAAATTAACAAAGGTGCGGGTTGTGATGGCATTGCACCGGTTTTCGTGCGTAACTGCGCTCGCTGTCTAGCATTGCCTTTGAGTATTTTGTTTAACAGATCTCTTGCGGAGGGTATATTTCCAACTGTTTGGAAGCAAGCCTACATTATACCCATACACAAATGCGGCTCCAAGGTCCTCGCGGAGCAGTACCGCCCCGTGTCGATACTAACTATATTCAGTAAAGTATTTGAGCAGATTGTATATGATCAGGTGTACCCTTCTCTTGCGCGTAGTATTCCGCTCGCACAGCATGGCTTTATGCGTAAGCGCTCCACTGTGACTAACCTGGGCGAATTTGTGGATACCGTCACGGGCTACATGGACGGAGGCTATCGGGTGGATGCCGTGTACACCGACTATTCTAAATGTTTTGACAGACTCAACCATGATATTATTCTATATAAATTAAACCAGATCGGTGTGCACGGTGATCTACTTCGTTGGTTTGAGTCCTACCTGCGGAACAGGAGCCAGGCGGTTAGGATCGGCTGTTACCAATCTCGATTCGCACCCATTCCAGCTGGGGTACCACAAGGGTCCCATTTAGGGCCTTTGCTTTTTAATGTATGTCTCTTCGATTACTCGACCTGTTTCCGACATGCATTTTACCTTATGTACGCCGACGATACGAAGATCTTCATGCCCATAAAAAGTACCGATGATTGCGCAAGATTGCAGGAGGATCTAGATAGAGTGTCGGAGTATTGTACGCGTAACTGTCTAGATCTGAATGTTAAAAAATGTACGACCATCACCTTTACGAGGCAGGCACAAACCGTGAACACCACGTATAGGCTGAATAACGAGATAGTGGAACGCATTAATCAGGTTAGGGATTTGGGAATCATCCTCGACTCGAAACTTACCTTTAACGCCCACTACGAGTCTATTTTTGCAAAAGCAATAAGAATGATGGGTTTCATTTACAGAACAGTTAAGCCCCTTAACTCAGCGGCAGCTTTTAAAATCTTGTACTACGCTTATGTCAGGAGCGTCCTTGAGTACGCTTCTCCTGTCTGGTCTCCTGTTTACGACGTCAGCCGTAATAGATTAGAGTCCGTGCAAAAATCCTTCATCAACAGACTAAATTACTTGACTTGCATGGCTCACGTAGATTATTCTGCTAGTCTGAAGGCTCACGGTATACTTACTTTGGAGGATAGACGTTTCCTGGCAGACGCGAGGCTTCTACATGACATCATCCACTCCGGGGTGGACAGTCCTCAGCTGCTGTCCCGGGTGTTGCTGAGCGCGGGTGACCCACGCGCGCGCCGCGGTGGCCGCTGGCCGCGTCTACTCGACCATCGTCGCGCGCGCAGTAATTATGCGTTAGGATCACCGCTCAATAGGGCTATAGATGGATATGAAAAGCATTTGTCCAAAACGGTCGACATTTTCCATCTGGACCGCGCACCCTTTTCGAGCGGGATTCTAAAGTTTCTGCGGTCTCGGTGAGGGACGATAATAGTGACGAGATATCACTATTATCAGTGATTCGCTTCGGTAGGTATAGGCATACGCATGAACATACACACACGCGCACAAACACGCACACACACATACGCAAACGCACACACGCACACCCCCACACGCACACAAACTCATGCACGCACACGATATTACTATGTTTATTCATCATTATATTATTACTATGTTATCCGTATTCAACCCACGTGTTGGTATAGGTACTTTGCTGTATGGTATTCTTAGCTTCGCTAATCCCATTTGTAAACTGCAGTTTTGTAATTGGCAGTACTACTTTTACTTGTATCTGACTATAACGAAATGTACATTGCTGTAAAACTGTGAAATAAATAAATAAATAAATAAATAAATAAATCCCTTTCGATGATAACCTCGTCAAAGCCGAATCTGACAAAGATTAAATAGGTTTCTCAACCTGGATCACGAGGTTACTGATATGTGGCGATTGACGTTCACTGAGATAATTAGTCGTAGTTTCAACTCTCTCTCTATCCTCTCTTAACTAATTTTCTTCTGTTTTGCTACCATCCTATTAAGACCTATAGTCATAAACAAAAGTCCCCTCTTCCTAAACGAGAAAGAATGGTAAGTCCTTGTATTGATATTGTAATTGTATGGTATTGTAATATCTGTAACGTTTGTTGTCAGGAGTCCCACGGGAAGCTTTGATACGCAGAAAATTGAATCAGGATATTCGCTGGAGACCGTGGCTGGCGCCTTGGCGCGGCCGACTCCATCAACCGAGGCTAAGGTCTGGTTCAAGAATAATTTTGTATTTACCTGTCTAGGAAAGCCAGAAGTCAGAAAGAAAGAAAGAAGCGGTGGATTGATATCGCCAAGTCGGATGCGAGAGCTAATGGCCTACGGCGTGAGGATGCTGAAGATTGTGCAAAGTGGAGGAAGAAAAGTAGGAAAGCAGACCGTGGCATAAGCTGGGATGGATGCTAGGATGATGATGATGAATGTCTGAAATTTAGCATTAGCAGTATAATCATACAAAGTTTCGTGCGTGTGTGGCCTTTATTAGTTAAAGAGAAATAACAAAACATATTGTTTAATTTTTATTATTTATATTAAATAGGCCATAGAAACACATATTCTATGAAAATTTCAGGTTAATTACAGACAGGTGTCTGTAACGGTTCCAAATATACATCCATTCGGGCATTGTGACCATTCGCGTATGTCTTTTCGCGCAAATAGATTCTCTTGATGCCCTAGAGTTGCACATAGCTCGCAAAACCGTAGTCCGAACTGGGGGATGGATCATGTGGCTACTGGTGCCGGCAATTGCAGCGTGGAGCGGCCATGAGGTGGACGGACGACCTAGTACAATACAACAAAATACGTTTACAAGTACTATGGATTGTATGGAACTTATGAATGCAAGAGGCACTAGTCTATCAGCGTGGCAGGCGTGGGGTGAGGTCTATGTTCAGCAGTGGACGTCGTACGGCTGCGATGACGATGACGGTGATATAAATGAGCTCCCTGGAGAAGTTTTCTTTGGTGAGTGCTACATGGAGTTTTCGAGAATAGGGTAAAAACTGAAAGGTTTTACATGGCCAGCAGCACTTGAGTAATACCCCTGGTATTGCAAACGTCCATAGGGTATGGTAACTGCTTACCATCAGGCAGGCCGTAACCTTTTTTGCCATGCGTGGTATATATTAAAAAGCAAATATTGACATTTAGAAAACACAGCAATTTTTAAATATTAAACACTTTGTGTTGTAATGTAACTTTATTATGGAACTCCATTATTATGAATTAAATCACCTTTTGTACACTCATCATCACAGCCCGCTGCAGGACTTAGAGCCTCTTCCACGAAAGGGGAGGTTATTGCCATAATATCTACGCTTGGCAGGCGGGTTGGAGACCGCAGTGTTTAGTATCTAACTTGTGTGTTTGTACATTAGTTCCACTTTATACAAGTTCCATTATACAAGTTTTATTAAATTGCAACTGGTTTGTCTGTAGATGAGTAATTCGAAACCGATTGCAAGTTAATAAAATTTGTATAATAAAGTGGAACTAGCGAACAAAAGGTCATTTAATTCACAGCTGTTGGCGCTCAGAGCTCACGAGAGCGCCTAAACGTTTTGTTAGAGCAAACTCTACGTACGAAATATGTGTCAAGGATTTTGTGCAGTAAAGGGTGTGCCTCGTTTTTAACCACTTCGCATCACACCTTGTAATGAGATAGTCGCATTTTTATTATTTCTAATATATCTTAAAAATATATACTTAAAAATAAATGCATCTCAAAACTAATTCTGTGTATCAATTTTTAATGTAAATTCCGAATAGTCTGAAGACGGTAAAGACGAGCCTAAAGAAGGGACGCGTGCAACCGAGCCACCTGGGACAGGTGCCCCTACACCTGCACCCAAGAAGCATTACAACGCGGACCCGGTCGTGTTACACCTGCTTGAGGAAGAAGAGATGGAGTTCGACATCATCAATATTGAAGCTGCACTGTTGGAGCTGCCGGCGTTGCTTACGTATGGTCATATATTATTCTTCTTCTTATCGGGTCGATGGACTCTGACTTACACTTTATTTGCCCAGTATACGGCGACGAAAAACAACGTTAGAACTGGCCTCGAACAAGTCCTCCATTGTGCAAGTTTTAACACACGCCGAGCATGAAACATGGTGGTCCATGGTTTGTGGAGGCCGCCAGAAAAAGTCGCATAACCCTCGACTAAGTTCAAGTAAACTACTAAACCGATGTTAATGAAACAGAGCTAAGAACCATCTCGATTAAACTGGCTTTCAAATATATAAAACTGCATTCAAATCAGTCCATCCGTTCGGGAGCTATGATGCTACAGACAGATACACACGTCAAACTTTTAACACCCCTTTTTTTTGTCGGAGGTAAATAACATAACTTTACCGTCTGATGTCAGAAAATCCTCGAAAAGTTTTCATGTACTCAATTATTTCATAAGCTAACAGTTTTTATTGAAATTCCAATTAATTTGGATTTCAAACGATACCGTATCGAAATCTGCCCAGTCGTTAGAGAGATACACAGACAATAAACGGGATATTTTTGTAGTGGGGTTAAAAATCAAATCTTCACAAAGTGGTGCTTTAAAAATATATTATTTTCAGGCCCAACGACAAATATTTCGAAACTCCAGTGGCCGGAAAACCGACAGTTCTGTTACCGGACCAACTACCGAAAGGGAATCCTAAAAAAAGGCCTAGTAAACAAGGTAAGCGGATTAACTCTGTTCAAGAATACCTATGCTTTTTAAATATTTATGACCGCGGTTAAAAAATGATTTCTATGTAGGTTACTATTAACCTTCGGTCACTATAGTGTCCGACCAAAGTCAATTTCTGGCCGAAGCCGAAGCCGATTAATCGGCTATCGCCTCAACTTTTGGCCAAAGTCGAAGGTTTAAAAGCTGTAAGATATTTTGTTCAAGGTTGGTCGCAAGCTATAATTATTGTTAATAAAATAAATGATTTTAAAACTTTAACATTGAACTTGTATTGGTTATATAGAAAGGTAATTTAATATCTCTAAAAGTTGGTCTAGAGATGATAAAAGAATTACCTTGCTTAATTAAATATTTGTCAGAGATTATCCCGGCCGAAGGTGTTTTTTTGGCCGAAGGTGGCCGAAACCGAAACTGAAACTTCGGTTGGACACTAGAACCTACATACCGAAACTAATATTCAGGAGAAATGCAGCGGCGGAAATGAGTCTTGTCTCTACCGCTTACATATACATATCTCGCCGGTAACCCATATTCATCTTCTCATAAGTTTATACCACTTTATTATACGCTTTTGTTCTAATCCGTTTTGGATCCAGCAGAAAAATATACTTAAAAGTAAATATATTAGCTTGGTTGTCGGTCATTGAGCTGGTTTTGTCAGACGTAAGTCTCGTCCTGAATACCAACTTAAGGGCGTAGACCAAGTATACCTACCAACATCATTAGCCTACTGTCCACTGCATAACATTTTTTTTTTAATGTTTTTGGCAGACAAACAGGCATGCGGGCTACCTAATGGAAAGTGGTCACTGCTGCCTATGGACGTCAGCATCACCAGGGGTGCTACCAATGCGTTGCCCGCCTCTAAGGAAACCTCTAATATACCTCTTGAACGATCCCGTGTCATAGTCCAAAGGAAACACTGTGGCTGGGAGCTCATTCCACATCCGAATCGTACGAGCGAGAAACGTTCTTTCGAATCTTCGCGTGGACACCACTAGAGGGCACCCTATCCTTGACTCACCGTATTCACCATCCACCCGCAGCTGCAGATCATCACTCTACGATTGCCGAGTCGCGGTCCACAACAGCAGGCGATTCTCGCGCTTTCGACATTAGAATTCGACATTTTTTCCAGACACAAATCTCTATTAAAAAGTCACTGAATCTCAAGCTAGCAAAACACTTATACTCAACGATTTTCGCTAATCTTTTATTATCAAAGATCGATTTCAATTATATTTTCAATAGAGATACTAGGTAGAAAAAATGTCGAATTCAAGATGACACAGCGCGAGAATAAGGCCCCAGGCTCGTTTACCCCGGCGGTAGTCGGTTGCCTACAATAATCAAGATCTACTTCTCTGTGATTAAAACGTCAACGTTTGCTCCTCAGGTATAACTCTGGTGGAGTCAGACCCCGTGGTGCGGTACACAGGCCCACCGAATGCTTTTCTGCTAGAGATTTTCGCCATGCACACAGACTATGACGAGAGGTACGACATGGGCATGGAGTTGAAGTTTTAAATCTTTGAGATTTTTGCATATGCATTTTTTAACGTCGACATCTGCACTTTATGCCAGGTACGGATTCGACATGCTGGAAGTGGCTTTCGAGATGTTCCCCGACCGCGACTACTGCGTGCTGTGTCTGCCTTCCAACCACACCTGCTTCCCGCTGCTGGAACACTTCACGGTACTAAATATTGACAAGATTTTCTATCTAATTGACAAATTATATTGGCATCTATGACTAGCATTCCTCCGCGGTTTTCACCCGCGAACAGTTTGGATTCTGTGAACATTAAACCAACCAGCAGGATCTTATTATTTTTCCGGTTACACAAGTACCTGTTGTCTAATGTCTAATTTGTGCAAACTCTTTAATTTTCTTTTTTACAATATATTGTTAAATAAATAATAAGTAAATACCCTGTGACACTCGAGAAAACACACAAACACTTATTAAAATTTTGTGTTTTTTTTTCAGCTTGTGACGCCTTATAGTACCAAAATGAGATTCATAAATGACACACTCTATGTCGCTCACGTAAATTCCATCAGTGGGTTAGTATATTATCTACTTGTATATACTTAGAAAAATACACAGATACATACATACGTCACGCCTGTAGGGGTAGGTAGATACAACATTGTTCCACTTGCTACGGTCCTGACACATCTCTCTCGCTTCTACATTCATCAAACTTTTAATTTTTTTTTAATATCTTTGATTTGATCGTTATATGTTCGTCTTTGTCTTCCCCTTCCAACGCCATATATATTTTTTGTTAAATCTCCTCTCATTTATCCTCTCCACATGACCAAACCAACTCAGCATTCCTTTTTCTATGCTAGTCACTATATTATCTTCTTTCGCCCCACAATGTTCCCATAGTACTTAAAAAATACCTATAAATTATATCTCTATAGGTACACAAATATTTTCAAACAGATTTTTAAATAAAAATATCCCGTCTAACGTACTTTATGTTTTTCAAACAAACCTATCATTCATTCCAACTATGGCTTTGTAACATTATGTATTAATATTTTTAATATTTTGCAATACAAAAATACCATGACAATAATTAGTACTTTGTACGTAGTATAGATAGATCTCTCTCCACCGAGTGGTTTGGTAGGTCTACATTACAGCAACGCCAAAAAGCAAGATACTTTTTCTGCCATCCTGTCATTGGTTTATGTTCGACCAATATGCCTTCAAATGTCACCCGTTCCAGCCACCTACGAGTGCGGCCCGGCGAAGCGAAGGACATCCCCCACGTGACCGGCGTGCTGGACCACGCGCCGCGCAAGGACTACCTGATGGAGCTGTTCGAGGACTCGCTGACGTCCACCATGCTGGAATCCTATGTGCTGGTCAGCGAGTACCAGCCGGTTGGAGTCTGTATTATTGGGTGAGCATGGGAATTTTTTAAAGATTTTAAAAGTCACCGCAGCCTATGGACGTTTGCAATGCCAGGGGTATCACCCACGCGCTGCCGACCCCGTAAAAACCGGAGATAGTGCGAGGTAGATTATGCTCTAAGAAATAATTATGCAACTGCTCTCCCAATAATAATATCTACTGAATCATCATCACATCACAGCCCATGATAGTCCACTGCAGGATGTAGGGCTTCTCCCACGAAAGGGAAGGTTAGGTATTGCCATAATCTTCACGCGTGGCAGGCCGCTGTAGTGTTATAAATATAACAATGGAAAACGCTGCTATCCATTTTCCAGCCTACGGAAGTCTAGTCCACCAATAATTACAAACTGCACACTAAAAGAAGGCCATTTTAGAAATCCCCACCTGTTATAATTACCACTTTTTTTGAGACAGCCTAGTGAATATACCTACTTGTGTTTTTGACCTAGCTACATCTTTCCTCTTACAGACCCATGCTAGAGGGTACATCGATTCGAACCCAATATGAATTGGAGCCAGAGCCATTGCAGCCCGGCGGCGATTGTATGGTAGATTATAATTAATTTGTTTATGTACTGTGGTTGTAGCCATTAGAGAAAGTGCCGTACACAAACCCCTAACGATAACGCTGTTTAATCAATCTACAATAGATGTTAAATGATGAGGATGTATTGTGGGCACCAGATCAAAAAGTTCCTTAGAATATTTTCCATTGTACAGCCGGTAGAGCACAGAAGGGAGCCAAAGTCGACAATCGACAACAATCGAGCATTCTGATTGTCTCGTTATTATATGACAGTCGTCACTTCGTTTGGTGCGCCGCTGTATGACGCCGAGAGGATTAAGCAGGTCGGCATTTCGCCGGTCCAAAGATAGAAGCAATACTCCATATGTGGCCGCACTTGTACTTTATATGGTAATAGGCACTGCCCTGGGGTAAAGTATTACCTGGACTCGGTTAAGCACTCCAAGCTTTTTTAAGGCAAATTTGGACAACAAATTTTACAAACATTCCAGTTGACTTCGAAATCGCATGCCAGTAGTAATGTCGACACCGATGATCCCAATACTTTGTGAAATGGTCAGGGGTGTACTTCGGAACTGCGAAACTATGACAAACGGATTCTTTTTGATTGAGAAGACCTGTTTTAGAGGGGTCAAATTCGGTCAGGTTTAGTCTGTCCCAATGAGCAACTTGCTCCAAGGAGTATTAATGTCTGACCCAGTCTAACACAAGTGTTTGAAAAGTACTATGTTTTTTAGGGTAATTAGGGTGCTCATCGTGCCCACAACCTTGGATTTGCGCTTGTAGCCAAGGACATCAGACAAGTCGTGGATGTAAAGATCGCGTTTGGTCCTTGTAACAGTGAAGAATTTCGTTTACTTCAAATATAACCCGGCTCCCCAGATGCTAGTGGGCGTGACGTCACCGGCGCTGGAGCCGCACTCGCGCTGGTTCCTGCGCGAGGTGATCCGCCAGTCGCGCTACGTCACCGTCTTCTGGCTCTGCCAGCCGATGGCCCAGGGCGCGGTCGCGGTGAGGATGGCCCTCTGTATCTGTGTATCTGTGTACGAGTGTGTTTTATGTATATGTGAATTTGTGTGTTTGTGCATTTGTGTACTTATCTGTGCATCTGGGTATCTAGATATCTGCGTCTGTGTATCTGCCTGTGGCACTGTAGCCGTAGATATGCCTCTAAGTTGCCTTCTTACTCACTCGCTTCAGACCTTTTAGACTGGTATTGTAAGTACCTAAGTCGTGGAAGCTTGCCAATGTGCGGCCCGTGCCCAATAAGGCAGCCGCGCTGACCCTGTCCACTACCATATAACTATAACTATTTCGGTCACCTGAAAAAGAGATGGAGAAGATGGAAAAGGGTAATTACCCACCTGGCCGGGAGTTGTGACCAGGGGACCAAGGGTCCGACAGTTGATCGTCGAGAGTAGTATAATTGCCGCGGAAGTTGGCACACTTCTCTAGCGCGATGTAGGCCGGTCAGCGCTATTTATGTGCGGATGCTTGGCAACCTTGTGTTCGTGTACTCGTAATATGAATATCGTTGAGTTTTACCTAATAGAGCGATAGATGTCGCTAAAGAGAGTGCACTAAATAAGCAGTGGGATACATACTGATAGTAACAATAATAACTTTTTATTTTATTTTATTTTATACGTCACAAAAAGGCAAGCGGGCCACCTAATGGAAAGTGGTCACCGCCGCCTATGGACATCAGCAACACCAGGGGAGTCACCAACGCGTTGCCCGCCTCTGAAGAGACCTCTAATATACCTCTTGAACGATCCCATGTCATAGTCCAAAGGAAACTCGGATATAAGATTATTGTGGTTGCGGTCAGAGCCCCCGCCGCAACATGATGTCGCTGGTGGAGCGCATGCAGCCGGTGCGGCGCCGGCAGCTCGTGCCCAACATCACCGGGAACGCCAACATCAACGAGCTCTTCGTCAATATGTTAGTGCACCAGTACAGTACAAGAGGCATCATATCAGCCAGAAGACGCCCACTGCTGGGAATAGGCCTCCCCCAGAGATCGTCACGGCGGCTGGTCTTGTGCCTTCTGCATCCAGCTGGTACCTTTACCAGGTCGTCGGTCCACCTAGTGGGAGGCCTACCCACGCTGCGTCTTCTAGTACAAGAGTATAAGTGCATTGCCACTTTAAGAAAATGTTCCTTTACTGCTACAGCAACATTCACGGTATTTGGTGCATCTTTAGCCAAAATCAGTTTGCTGAAAGAAGGGAGCATTAGCTGTCTCTTATGCCCAAAGAACTCGTCTTTTGGTATTTTGATATAATAAATAAATATTTAATTCATGAATGTTATAGAAAT
Organism: Blastobasis adustella; assembly: GCA_907269095.1. NCBI lineage: Eukaryota > Metazoa > Arthropoda > Insecta > Lepidoptera > Blastobasidae > Blastobasis > Blastobasis adustella. Next base: position 19,066,969 of record OU026121.1, on the reverse strand, counting down.
AGTTTAACGACCGCACAAGGAATATGATTCTTAAAGTGGTTTTGCACTTATGCTCTTGCATTGTACATAGGCTTTCTTTGCAGTTAGCTAATATAAAATATGTAATATGAAGTATGTATACAATAAAGAATATAATATATATGTAACAAAGTATACGTGCATATAATCTTTGAGGGATTCCCTTGATATCTCTGAAATTTCGTGATCACGAACTCACCTGGCCATACTCTTTCAAGCATCACGTTAATCCTAGATACTAAGTAGTTTTGCCGACAAACAGTATTTTTCATTTATTTATAATTATATTGTTAAATCGTAATGAAATTAATTAATACATTGAGTGTGAGCATGTGTCCAAGAACTGTATAAGCTAAATGGTATATGAACATAGCAGCCCAAATAGGCCAGGGCCTGTGCTAGGGCTAACTATTCCATTAAGACATGATTAGGTGTCAGTTGGTCTACATGTTGATGCTTGCTACTGAGTTCTGTATTATACCTTAACTCCTAATTGTTAAGAAGTTGTTTGGCTTCATCAGCACAGCAGCAGCAAATGATGACACCCAGAAGCGAACACCTGAGTAAGACATGATAACGTAACAAACCATTACGTGCCTACAATGTTGGAGGGTTATCTTCGTTTCTTTTCCCGGTCCACACTACAGCATGGCTGGCTTTGTCGCAGACGAGACACCGTGATAATTCTAGCTACATATAAGTGTTCACTTTTTACTTACGGTTGTTACGGTTACTACGGTTATTAACCCTGCGGTTTTATAAGTTTGACATGCATATCCGCCTACCTTTTTCTTTATCCATCATCTCCTGGTTAACTGGTAGATAAGGCTATTTTTGCTTTAAGTCCGCCACTGTACTATTTCGTGCATGAAGATTTAATAAATAAATAAATATCTGTGGTGTCTGTCTGTCGCATCGTAGCTCCTGAACGGATAGACCGATTTCTTTGCGGTTTTCTTTAATATACTATAATATGGCTGAAAAACGAAACTGGTAAGAGGATGTGAGGCAGACCAGTTTTTTTACTTATTGATCCCATACAAGAGGATATGTAAGTAATATATTTTTTGTGCCAGGCTGTGCACGGCCAGATCAACATTTTGTGGTGTGCAATTTTTCTTTTACTCGATGACGTAGGATAACCTACGGCGCCCTCACAGTCTATAAGGACAGACATGTCTGTCTACCCTCTTTCGGATTGTTGTAATGGTAAACACGGTCCTCTGACTCACCGGACCTTGTCCCCTCCCAGGGCGACCCCCTACGCGCTGTGGAAGCTGGAGCGCTCGCTGACCAGCAAGCCGCTGGTGTACATCAACAACAATATCGTGGTCGTTGGCGCCAGCAGCACCGGACTCGCTTTCCTGGAAAGGCTCATTATGGGGTATGAATTTTTATGTCATACGGTAGCCTGATTTAAACGTGATGGACACATCTGTAACACGTTGCAGAAAGGCAAAGGTCCACTGCCAAAGCGACGCTTCCCCCAAATCCCTTCCCTATGGTGTATTGGAAACTGTGGAAACCTTACTGACCGGCAGGAACACCTAGGGAAGCCTTTGCCCAGCAGTGGGATGATTCAGGATGATATAAAGAAACAAAATTAAATAGGTATGCATATGGCGCGTCTTCCGGTACGTAGTCCCCACTCGAGATTGCCCCATCGACCATTTGTTCTACAAGCTATGTGCCCCGTAACCATACATCTGGTCATGATAATCTGCAAGGAACAAGGGTCCTGCCCACTGCCACTTTAGCCTGGCACTAACTACTCTAGTCAAATTATTAATGTATAAATTGACTTCTATATTTTGTACGCCATAATATGGCAGAGCATAGAGCACTTTTTATGTATCCATAACACCTGTGTTTCACAAAATCTTGATTCTTGAATCCTTCGGGCTAGTTACATTTGGCACGGGACCGGCTTTTGTGGATATCTCTGGGGAAGACTGCAGTGGACGACGTTCGGATGACATGATGATGATTTGTATATATCGCCATCCATAATTTTTTATTGCCTAGGCCAGGTTGACCAAGGTCTTCGGCTGGGGACCCTGAGACTGGTTGAACAGTATCGGGGCCTATTAGCACCTCGTGACCCCGTATATTATAAATTTTTCTATACTCTGCTGTGACAAACGAGCAGACATACCACCTCATGGTAAGCGGTAACTATCTTCTATATCATCTACGATTCATAGTTGCAGTAAAACAAAAATGCAGAACCGCGTGTGCCTATAATTGCGCAACCAATTGAGATAGGTCGCCCTCCCCAGGCAGACGTCCAAATACCTGTCGTTCACGAACCTGACCCTGGTCTCCGAAGACGGACTGCCCATCGTGATGGAGCCGCTCAAGGCCGCCGAGACCTGCATCATACGCGGGGGCAAGTACACCGACAACTACATCAAGAGTGTGCCCTTCAATCTATATGTGGATATCATTGCTGGGGTCATGGTGAATATTGACAGGTTAGTGTTGTATAGTCGCCTATGTAGAAATCGGGACACTAGTTGATACTACTAAATATGCTAGAGTATAGTAGAGTTTTACGAGGGAGAGTAAGTAAGATCTACCGGAAAATTGTGGGGCCAACACAGGGGGAGGACGGCATGTGGAAGAGGAGAAAGAACGAGGAGGTGGAACAGCTTATTTCTGAACCCAATATTCTGGGAGAGATCAAGGCCGCAAGACTGCGTTGGCTTGGCCACATGGAGAGGATGGGGGAGGATCGCGCCGTAAGGAGAGCATATGTGGGTCGGCCGAGCGGACGTAGACCGGTCGGGCGACCCAGATATCGCTGGAGGGATGAAGTCCTGAAAGACCTGCACGCTCTAGGAATCCTCAATTGGCAGGAGATGGCGCAGGATAGGGAGAGGTGGCGATCTCTGGTGTCGGAGGTCAAGATCCACTTTGGGTCGCTGAGCCAGCGCAGCAAGTAAGTAAGTAAGTATAGTAGAGTAGGAAAGTGCTGGTAAAAGCCGGGATTAACCGCTCCGATGATGATGATAGAAGAGTACTTTAATATGTACAAAGGTAAGGCCTCGAAGATCCTTTTCATCGATTACTTAAGGAATATCATGCTGTAATCTGTAGGGAGCTCTGCAAACCACAACCGGGCATGGAAAACATTCCAAAAATTTCGAGCGTCATTTACAAAAAAAACCATATTTACTTAGACTTAGGCTTTTGCTCGTTGCTGGAAAGCGCCACAGATCCTTGTTTGTTGAATTGATCCTTGAATGTTCTTATTACTTCCCTTATGAAGGTAGTTTGATAATCCTGAAAGCCCAGATCAAGCACTCTCCTATACCCACTCAGAATATTGTTAACCAGGAAGAAGAAATGCATCTATCTGAAAGGAGGTGGTGTGAAGTTCTATGACGAGCTGGTGATCACGTGCGGACAGCAGTTCCAGCATCCTTTCTACATGAAGGAGTCCCTTGAAATCGTTAAGGAGCTGAGGTTAGTACTAACTCCACAGTGGAACGTATGAGTAAAGATATTTACCCAATGTTTCAAATGAGCATAGCTTCATTTCAGCATTGATCCACGGCGGTTGCCCAAAGCGACACTCCTCCCCAACTAGCATGAAAGAAGAAGTAGAAGACGTCAAACCTCAAGTTTTCGATGTGTAACCTGTCTCGTAATATGATACATCTAATTTTGCTGCCTTTTCAAGCACTTTACGCACTTTACGCACTTTCTTAGGCAAGGTATAGGGGGGTATCAAGTACGCGCGTCAAGATGCCTTAAATACTTACCCGAGGTGTTGAGGTTTCTTTGCCAGTATTTAAGTACTATCTTCTAGCCTGGTGTAGGCTCACTAATTCGGACAGGTTTCCCTGTTAACATGGTCGCGGAGCTCAGACGATAGCCGCTCTACTGTAATTACCTATGCCAAATCCTGCATAATCGTCGAGACGGACACCGGGCCCTCTCACGCGAGGGCACAACCAAGATATTCACGCCAATACGATGATGTTGAGCTTGCTCTAGGCACGATTCTTCAAGGTATTTTTCGATTCCTAGGAAAGGGTTGCCATGCGACCGCATGCTGATGGACAACCCGGCGTACCAGCCCGACTGCGTGCCCTCGCCGCCGGAGCTGCCTGACAACGTGATGCTGATCAGCTCGCTGTTCCACGCCAATGGGTGCTTTAGGAAACTGCTCCGGATGATCAGCGAGGATAGTCAGTGGGCCTTTGTTAATACCCGAGCATGAACCAATTTTAGCTGCTCCCGAGCCACTGACGCTAAAGTAACATGTATACATTTCGATGAGGTTTTCTTTATTGGCAACATCAATCCGCGAATAAAACGACATGACAACAGTGCCTGAAAAGAAACGTGGTGTGCAAAGATTTTAACCTGAGTGATTGTCGAACTGGTTTACAAGAGTTCGTCAAAGTGAGGGATTTTTTATTCCTGTCCCTCTCGTGACAGGAAGACAATGGGGAACCTTAGGAATTTTTGTGTATAAATGAACATACTTACCGGCAATGTAAGTTTCCTAATAAAAAAAAATTAAAATAGTTTATTGCAGACAAAGTCAATAGATGGTAACGGCGAGTAGTTGAATCGCGGGTCTAGTCAAGATAAATTTTACTTCTGCGGTTGACAGTAATAGCCTTTCTGGAAATGATATACATGGGAACATAGCCGACTACCTAGCTCGGATCGGCAGCTTTAATTGGATAGCTGGATTCACACCGGATGATCCAGCGATCCGTGATCCACCATCCCGGATTGTTGATCGTCCAGTGTGGACCCGGCCATATAACTGACAGCGAAAGGATCGGTCGCAAGGAGCGTCCTTTCACACCGACCGCGCGCGATCGGGAGCGCGGTTCAGTGTGGACCGGCTAATTGCTACGGAGCGATTGATTAAGGCCGTGTGGTGTCCGGCAGAGTAGAATAGCACCAACCCCTTACACTCGTGGGTGTCGTACAAGGCGACTAATGTTTTCGAGGCAAAAGATCAAGAGTCTCCGTAGTCTGGAAAATGGGCAGCAGCATTTTCCATTGCTATATTTAAACACTGCGATCTCCAACCCGCCTGCCAAGCGTGGAGATCATGGCCTAACCCCCCCTTTCGTGGGAAAGGCCCCAAGTTCTGCAGTGGACTGTTACGGGCTGTGATGATGATTGATTAAGCCCATCTTATCTCACCAGAGACGGGCCTCCACTCGGGCAACCCGATCGTGGTGTACGGCGCGTGCCTGGAGGCGTATTGCTGCGCGGCCGCGCTGCTGCAGGTGGGCGTCGCGCCCGAAGCCATCGCCTTCGTGGAGCCGCCGCACGCGCCGAACGCGCTCAGGGTCAACTGCTTCAATGACGAGACTGTTAGCATTGCAGGACGAAGACGTGTCATCCCATGCCATTCCATTCTATTCCGCCCCATCCCATTTCATGCTATTCCGCCTCGTCCCATTCCATCCTTTCCCGTCCCATCACAAAATGTAGAAAATGTGAGCGAGGGCGCTTTATTAAGACAGTAGCGAGTGGTTGAATGTGATCTCTGGCTACCCCTCTGGCCCCGATAGTACAGCTTACTACGCGGCGCTGCTGGAGGTGGGCGTGGCGCCGGAGGCCGTCGCCTTCGTGGATCCGCCGCACGCGCCGAACGCGCTCAGGGTCAACTGCTTCAATGACGAGACCGTTAGCATTGCACTGCGTCTTGATACGAGGCGGAGATGAGTGATTCTATTCAATCCAACCCCATCCCATTGTATGCCATCCCGTCCCCTCCCATCCCATTATATCCCAACCTATTAGCAAGTAGAAAAGGCTGAATAATGCGATACATCTTTGTCAAGACAATAGCGAGTGGTTGAATGAGGTCTTTGGCTACCCCTCTGCCGTAGTATGCGACGAATGCTGACCCTTTCACCACGCAGATAGACGAGCGTGTACAAGCCTCCCTCCAAAACCTGGGCGTGCGCACGATCCGAAGATCCAAGATGGTCGAGTGGCGCACACACAATGGCCGAGTCGTGGAACTGCTGCTGATGTCTACGCTACACTGTCGCGCGTTTCCTTGCTTCGCGCTGTTCTATTATGGGATGAAGGCAATCGATCTCAACGCGTTCAAGGGTGAGTGGGAGCTGGGCGCGTGCTCTTCAAGCTGTCGCGTCGATAGCAAGCACCATAAAATAATAATCATTTTGGTGTGTATGTCCCGGTTATGCTCTCGCGCATGAGGGCCCGGGGTCCGTCTTGACCATGATACAGGATTTGGCAGATAGGTAATTACAGTGGAGCTACTGCCATCTGTCCTCTGTGACCCTGCTACCAGGGAAACCTGACCAGATTGGGCCATGGTTACACAATAGGTCCCCTGAATGAGCAGGTTTCATCACGAAGTTTTTTTCTCACCGTAAAAGCATCGGTTAGTATTCAACTAACTACTAATGTACATAACTTAGAAAAGAGTCATTGGTACATGGCCGCAGTGGAATTCGAGCCCGGTACCTCTCGCTTACGAGTCCGACACCTTCCCCACTAGGCCACTGACCCTCCATTTGCAAGCACCATAACGTACGCCATAAGTTTTCTTTTTATTATTTTTATGCTGTTCAGTGACAACCGACCAGACAGCGCACCTGATGGTAAGTGGTAACTGTCGCCCATAACATATACAATTCATATATTTAGGTTGCAGATAGCAAAAATGCAGAACCGCAGGTGTCACTGTGAGGACTAAGATGAAATGCGTTATGCCTATATTTTTCAGTAGTTAATCGTCTATCCTTCCCCAGCTATAAACGAAAGCGGCCTAGTGTACGACGGTGGGCTGGTGGTGGGTCCGATGTTCGAGACCAACGACAAGCACATATTCGGCGGCGGCACCTGCTGCACGTACTCGCGCCGGCTCTACGCCGATGGGAAGACGCACGGACGGTACAACTCTGAGGACGTGGGGGACGCGGTAAGCCTTACTCTCATTAAGTATCTTACGGTCTTTGCACATCAATGTCCTCATAGAGACAGCTAGTGAAATTGAGATGCCGAAGTCTAGAGATTAGATTAGTCATCATCACAGTCCACTGCAGGACTTAGGGCCTCTCCCACGAAAGGGGAGGATATCGCCATAATCTCCACGCTTGGCAGGCGGGTTGGTGATCGCAGTGTTATAAATATAACAATGGAAAATGCTGTTGCCCATTTTCCAGACTACGGAGACTCTATATCTTTTGTCTCGAAAACATTAGTCGCCTTGTACGACACCCATGAGTGTAAGGGGTTGGTGCTATTCTACTCTGCCGGGCACTTTTTCTGAGACTTACTATAAACAAATTTAATTTAAGGTTAAATTTTACGACCAAAAATATATTATTTCTATATTTTATTGAATCTTTATTTTTTTCGTCTTTAATTTATTTAATTTTTTCTCAGATTGCACAGATATTTATACGGAAATTCAATCCGTTCGTGATGCAGCACCCCGAGTTCGGCGAGTGTCCGTCCGCTCTGTTCCCGATCGGGTTTGACGCTTCGCTGTTGAGGTTTATTTTATTTTTATTTTTCAAAAAGTACAAGACAAAACATAAAACGAGCAAATTTTTTTTAACAAAAATACAAATCCTTGCCATAGAGAAGTGTACATACGCACTCAGCATAATGCTACCCTACATTTCTCGTCAGTATTACAAGTGACTGAAATCGTTGTTAATTAAATAGCCCTTTTTGATAGATCCCACCACTTCAACGTGTCCCCGACATAAAGTTTATTTTCTATTCTGCTCGACAGAAAATGTACGAGATTGAGACGTGTCAAAATTATCTTTTTAATTTGCGCCGGCTTTATGCAGCCATACTTATATTAAAATCTGCCTATACAGAGAATATTAAACTGTATCAGCACGGCTAGCACAAGCGTGTTCGCGACACATTCACGCTGCGAGTGAGCGTTTGTTTCCTTCTTTCAATACAAAGATGAAAGAGATAGCGCCTTTTCTCGCTTATCGCGCGCGAGAGCACAGTTGTACTAGCCGTGCTGTACAACATATAGAATGAATGAATGAATAAACTAAATTGGCGGTAGATTGAACTGTATGAATTCTCTTAGCATAATTTACTTATTTATCATACTTATTGAATTGAACATACTTATTGAATCCCCAACCCGTTCTCCGTATGCAGCGCCGTGCTGAGCGGCGGCCGCAGCAGCACCAGCGGGAAGCCGGTGCCCGCGCGCTCCATCAGAAGGTATTTATTACGTCACAGTGGTGTAGTTCGACTCGTAGCGTGGGGGCAAATAGCTTGCAGAACATAACATAACATAACATGACATGACATGACATGACATGACATAACACATTATTTATTTCGAAAATTGAAAAGCCATAACAATATAATGTATGTAATAGGTATACAGATAGCACATAGATTTATACATAGTACTGAGATCAAATACATTGAAACTTCTGAAACCAAAGTAGGTCACAGACCTGTGTCTTAGAAATCAAGGGTTTCGTTGGGTGTAGCTCTATTTTATAGGTGGTATTGCATTGTTGTGGAGTACGTACTTCCTATACATTTACATACTCTTTTGATCATTAAAACAGATGGTTCTTAGCCTTGTTTCATTAAAATCAGTTCAATAGTTATGAGTTACAACGCATATATTTCCTATATATTTCATATATATCCCATATATTTACTTGGTTGGGAGTTTTTCGACGTTATCCTGTCGGATCTGTTATATATAACACTGTCCCAAGGAGAACACACCGTAATCGTTAGTTTATAGCTGGGGAAGAATAAATTAACTTAGTGTTATGGTATTCCAAATGGAGCGTCGGTGGCTTAGTGGACTAGTAACCGATAGGTACCGGGCTCGAATCCCATTGCCACCATGTACCAATGACTATTTTCTGACACATACTTAATATTAGTTATTAATTAACTAATTGAATTGAGAGCGTCGGTGGCCGAGCGGTTACAGTATCCGACTCGTAAGCCAGAGGTCCCAGGTTCGAATCCCGCTCCGGCCATGTACCAATGACTGTTTTTTGAGTTATGTACATTAGTTGAATACTAACCGATGCTCTTACGGTGAGGGAAAACATCGTGATGAAACCTGCACATTCAGGCGACTGGATGTGTAACCATGATTCAATCTGGTCTGGTTCCCCTGGTAGCAGGGTCATGGAGGTCAGATGGCAGTCGCTCCACTGTAATTACCTGACCTGCCAAATCCTGGATCATGGTCAAGGCGGACCCCGGGCCCTCGTTCTCGAGAGCACAACCGGGACATTAACGCCAAGATGATTATTTTAATTTTAATTAACTAATTGAATAATAACCTATGCTCTTACTGTAAGGAAAAATATCGCGAAGAACCCTGCACATTCCAGCGACTGAATGTGTAACCTGTATCCAACAATACTGGTCAGGTTTCCCTGTTAACAGTGTCACGGACGTCAGACGGCAGCTCCACTGTAATCATCTGATCTGCCAAATCCTGGGTCATGGTCAAGGCTGACCTAGGGCCCTCGCGTGCGAGTACATATAAATAGTACATATATCACACATGGCACAATAAATTTGGGCACAATATGGCACAACATGGCATAATACAGCATACAAGTAACAATGAGATAGGGACAATGCTATCGTTACTTCGTTATCTGTGCCATAAGGAGACGTACAACTGGACCACACTCAGCATAGGTCACTTCTGACGCCATGGCGCTGGTTTTCAGTATACCCCTCAGTAAATATAAGATATTGACGTCAAGATGATTATTGTTATGTCACAAATAAATAATAAAAAATAATAATCTTGGCGTTAATGTCCCGGTTGTGCTCTCGAGAACGAGGGCCCGGGGTCCGCCTTGACCATGATCCAGGATTTGGCGATCAGGTAATTACAGTGGAGCGACTACCATCTGACCTCCGTGACCCTGCTACAAGGGGAACCTGACCAGATTGGATCATGGTTACAAATTCAGTTGTCTGAATTTGCAGGTGTCATCACGATGTTTTCCCTTAAGAGCATCGGTTAGTATTCAACTGAAGTACATAACTCAGAAAAGAGTCATTGGTACACGCTTGTGAATTCGAACCCGGTACCTCTCGCTTACGAGTCGGATACCCGACCTAGATGGCAGCCAGTGATGAAGTTCTCGTCGCCGATGGTGCGCGCCGCGACGCTGCCCGGGCCGCTGCACTACCTCAAGGTGCGCGCGCCCGGGCCCGAACTGCCCATGGAGGTCAAGCTGTACTTGGCAAAGCAGGTAGCCTCACTAAACTATTGTTGCATTTCAGAGGAAACTTGCGGAAATTTCTTAACATTGTAATAAAATAAAATACCTAAAAGCGATTGTGATAGATATTCTTTTTATTTTAAATGCGACGATTTTCTGAAAACCGGTAATAGATGGCGTTAATTAGATACGATTCTCAAAAATAAATCAAAAGTAGACCATTCGATGTATAATAATGTAGACTTTTTCCGCTTTCTTTCCAGAAAAGGTACATCTCTTTTCCAAGACACCTTTCCGAGTAACTTCGGTTACCAAATTCAATACTTGAGAATCCTGTCTAAGTAGCGATATCTAGTAAGGTACGCCGAACTACACTTTTTACTTTTTAAAGTAGTTGTCTGAAAATCCACCATTGTTCTTTACTTTCTTCCTTGTCTAATGGTATGCTACATACCATAAATTCTTTGAACTGTACTGTAAAATGATTCTTAAGGTGATAATGAAAGCTGTGGTAATAGTCTTGAACTTTACATGGATGTAGAATTATGAGCATCTACTGGATACAGAGTCACCAAGTACGATTGACCAATGGTGTGGTTCTTCCGACCCCTCTCCACAGCAGGCCAGCGTCGGTCATAGTTCTCAATCAGGGTACCTGGAGAAATTGTCTTTAGTTTCGGATATATCTACCTACTTTTCGGGTGATGACCATATACCTACTAGAAAATAAAATAAGTTAGTCACAGTAATAGTACAATAGGTTACAATCCGTTTTAATGAACTTAAACATTTAAGTGTTCAGATGTACACAGCGGCTTTGGTAATAAACGAGGCCAAATCTTGTTTCTCCAGACCCTTACCTCTGAACTCTCGCCTTTACTTCCCATCTCACCCCCCCACCCCCAGGGCCACGCCCTGATAACAGACAAGTCTAGCAAATACTTCCGGCTGAACCTGAACGTGCTGCACTGCGTGGACGGCGTCACCTGCCTCTCGCCGAGCCCCTTCCCCATAGAGATACTGGCACAGCTCTATGGGAAGCACGAGGCGTTCTTCAACAGATTGCTGGCTCGATATCAGGTGAGTGAGTCGGGTGAGACTCTATTTTACATAATGTTTTGAACTATCGCGGAACTAAACTGCGTCTGTAAACTGTGTTTTATACTGCGTCGAAATATTGGGCCACACGTCAACAAAGGTACGCGGCAGGAAACTCGGAACATACCTTTATATTTAGGTTCATATGTCCCACATGTCTGTTCGTAATATAATGTTGCAAGTTGAAGACCCTAAATTGGACCCCTATTTCCTGGTTTCCGATTGAGCTGAAATTTTGCACACTCATGTAAGTTCGGTGACAATGCAATGTTATGATATCATCGAGCTAATGATGAAGATTGGGAGTAGCCATAGGAATACCTAAATTACGAATGGAAAAACCATCGAGTTTGGGCTCGTTTGATTATTCCTGACAAATATTCTGACTGGTCTTAAGAACTCGCGATAAAAGCTTGCTATGAAAAAATATTTTTCATTTGAACTTGTTAGTGTTGTACTTAAAACCACGAGAGTGTGCGAAGCAGTTTGAGCTCATTCCGCCGGCCCCTTTCCGCCATCGGTAAATGCGATCCGGGCGGACTTTTCATCCTTCAATCGTGGATCTTCCAGCTATTCGCACGAGCCGCTTTGGTTCAACTTTTATAATGAGTACGGTTTAGGAATGGAACACGTTGCCTGCTGTGATAATTATAATCTGGACGCTTCTAAGTCTAAAGTGGCTGTTCTTAGACAGGCATGCTCCAACTTCGCCTGCACCGTCGCTTATCACCAGGTGAGATGGCTGTCAAATGCCTGACTAGTTTGTATAATATAATCATAATTAAAAAACTGCACTTATAACTTAATTGACAGTTGAACCAGATCGAGAGCTTCTATGACTTCTTCCTGCAGCCGTGGATGTCTGCTATCTACCAGGACAACTTCACGCAACTGCTTGCGGATATTAACGATCAGGGCATTGGCAAGGTAATGCAGTATCCACGACCCTTTCAAGGTCAACCATCGTTGGCTTGGAAAAACGTCGCTTAACGTTACTACACACAGACCTCGCAAATTTGGCTATTACGTTCCAGCCCCGTTCAATTTGGGGGTAAATTATTATAGCCTACTAGCGACCCGCCTCAGCTTCGCGTAGGTTTGCTACACTAACATTTTTTACACCTGTACCTTCCTAATGAATCACTATGTATATTGGTGAAAACCGCATGAAAGTCGGTTCAGTACTTTTTGAGTTTATCGCGAACAGACAGAGTGACGCGTGAGACGTTGTTTTATAATATGTAGTGATAGTCATTATTTATGTACATATGCTTGCGAGCCAATCCTGCGCACCGCAAAATTCAAAATTCAAAATTTCTTGATTGGGTAGGACTTCAAATATCTCTTTAGATCGTCAAAGAGGAGGGGATAGAAAAGTAGGAAGGAAACATACAGTGACATGTTGTAAATATGTAAATCGGCAAATAAGTAATTCAGGATCATTTGTGAGAAGGGAACCGCAATAGTATGGCGGTAGCCTTTGATGCTCGATTGAGTATTCAGAGGGCTGAATGCAAGTTTTTTACTTTACTTTACTATCGCGTTTGCGTTTCCGTCGAAATTAGTATGAAAATTAAAACGTCATTTACGTACACTAGATGGCGCTATAATTTTTTTTCCATACTAACTTTCACGTAAACGCAAACGCGATAGGAAAGTAAAATCGAAGCAAAACTTACACTCAGCCCCCAGTTATTTGTTCTGTGGCCAGGTGTACGACTTTGCGAAAGCGTTGTATCAAACGCCTGCGTTGGAAGATAAACCCACTAATGGCACCACGTGCTCTGACTATCCTTGTCCAGAAGAGGTAAGATTGAATATATCAGTAGAATAAAAATAAAATAAAATAATAATCCAGTAGCCTGGCATCCAACTAAGGTTCGGCACCCGGGCATCACGAGCCTTCTTACCACGCACTAGCAAGATGCGGAATGAGCTCCTTCCCGAAGTCTTTACACTGCACTACGACATGGGTGTCTTCAAAGGGCATGTCTACAGGTACCTCCAAGGCCGGCACCGCAGCCGCTCCCGTTAGGTTGCAGATGTCCTAGACGACGGCAGCCACTTTCCATCAGGTGGACCGTCCGTCCGTGTGCATCCCTACCCAATAAAAAAAAATACCGTCACGGAGTTAAAACTGTTCAACCAGTCTCCGGGTCCCCAGCGGAAGACCTAGGTCAACCTAGCTTCGCCAACGTTATCAGGAGGCACAGCTAACGAGTGGCGAGCTCGATATCATCAAAATATGAAACGGTCACCCATCCAGTTCTCGGACATTGCCTCCTTGATTGGCCTAGCTGCAGTGTCGTATGTAACCGCCGTCTTCACATGTCATATCGGACGAACACCACGGTGGCTCAACTCCGTTACCAAAGATTTTTAAAATAGCTAATCTATTCCTTTTTCTCCATAGAATGAAACCAATTTACCAACAATAAAGGAGATGGTCGATAAGAGTACTGGAAAGAGTGGTCCAGGTTTCGCTAAGGTACGAGTATGTTAATGCTAGATAGAGAAAAGTACTTTACTTTACCATACCGAAAAGTAATTATTATGGTGTTATTTTTTTATCATAATGACAACCGATTCTCGGAAACGACGTCGCAGCAGACCCAGAAAAAGGTGGACAGATGAGCTGCGGGCTTTCTTAAGTGACTAGCAGATATTGGCACTTGATCGCGAAGAGTTGAAGAATCGGAGGGGAGGCCTTTGCCCACCAGTGGGATGATTCATGCTAATATAATAATAATAAGTGTGGTCACTTGATGCGTAAGCTTTAGAGATACCTGGGCGCCTAAACCTACAAGTACTTATCAATATAAAGCTCCACCAAGAGGCCCAAGAACTGATTTTTTAAATAATAGTCATGTGCAAACAGTAAATGATAATCGTCATCTTGGCGTCAATATCCCAATTGTGATCACATGCGCGATGGCCCGGGGTCCGCCTTGACCGTGATCCAGGATTTTGCAGATCAGGTAATTACAGTGGAGCGACTGCCATCTGACCTCGATGACCCTGCTAACAGCGGAACCTGATCAGTTTGGATCATGGTTAAACATTCACTCTTGAGCAGGGTTCCTCACGATGTTTCCTCTCATCAACAAAATATAAACAGTGAATACAAGCTAGCGACCTGTTAAATTGTCTTTCTTGTAATTTTGTGTGCAGTAAAGAGTGTATCTGTCTATCTAAAAGACCGTGTGATATCTGGCAGAGTAGAATAGCACCAACCCCTTACACACGCGGGTGTCGTACAAGGCGACTAATATTTTCGAGCCAAAGGATCTCCGAATACTGGAAAATGGGCAGCTTTTTCCATGGCTATATTTAAAACACTGCGATCTCCAACTCGCCTGCCAAGCGTGGCGATTATTGCAATAACCTTTCCTTTTGTGTTAGAGGCCCTAAGTCCTGCAGTGGACTGTTATGGGCTGTGATGTATTGATGATATCTATATATCTAACGAAATTTGACAAAGTATTAGATTATAAATTTGCTTTTTACGTTACAGTTGCCTATCGCTGTAGGTGGCCGCAAGTTTGACAATATCCCGTCTGTAAGTTTCCGATGTTATATTCCCATGTGTTCCTGCAATGATACAGTTCTATTAGATATTATCTACATACATTCTTATAATAAAACAGTAAAATAACGTCGCTCATTTGGAGAAACAAAGACAAAACTGCATCTTTGCGATTTTACAGGAGAAGCAATCAAAGTTTTAGATGTAAGTGTAAGTTAACGAAAAGTACTTTCAACAAATATTTGGATTTTTCCTTAACTTACACTTACATCTAAAACTTTGATTGCTTCTCCTGTAAAATCGCTAAACATGCAGTTTTGTCTTTGTTTCTCCAAATGAGCGACGTGTGAATATATTTACAAAAAATAATGAAGTTTGTACACGCTAATCTCCGGAAGTACTGGACGGATATGAATGAAAGTTTTTTGTTCTGTGGCTCTCAAGCCTAGGTTACATATAGGGTATAATTTATTTTGGAAACTGGAATACCTTATGTAGAACAATAATTGACCAACTAAACTATAAGGAATGTGGAAATGGCACCAAATGGATTTTGGAATGGAAAAAGATAAACTGCCCTAAAAGCGATTTCCACGCGGACGAAGTCGCGGGCAAAAGCTGCTTATCTTTAAGAACTTACTTATAGTTACGTAGTAACTATGATCTAATCTTTTTTTTTAAATCATACGGTAGGCAAACAGTCAAGCGGGCTGCCTGATGGAAAGTGGTCACCACTAAGAGTATCGCCAATGCGTTGCCCACCTCTATAACACGTTGCTGGCTGCAAAAAGGCAAATGCCCCTCCACATCTCCAAATCTGTGCTTATAGTCAGAATTTATTCCTTAGCCTTTACTTTAATCTTAAAATATTTAGCTTTGAGTCATGTCTATGCCTCCCACATTTTGTACATAGCAACCCTTAGCCCGCTGTTACCTTTTGACGTAGCAGCTTAAGTTAGTTGCATTCTACAGTTGTAGAGGGCGTTAGTGTTGCTATTTTTGAACTACAAGTTCGAGCATAGAAGGGTTCTTTTAGGAGCTGAGTTCGTTGCTGTTTATAAGAGAATAATCACAGATGGCGTTAGTTTGACCTTAGGACGGGTTGCATACAAAGGCTGACGCCGCCATACAAGCATTAGTATTAACTTCCGACGAAAAAAAAGGGGTGTTTTATGTTTGACTTGTGTATCTGTGTATCGGTTGACTTTGAGAATCTGTCTGTGGCCTCTTAGCTCCCGAACGGATGGACCGATTTGAATGCGATGCTGCAGTCAGAGAAAGCCAGTTTAATGGAGATGGTTCTTAGCTTTGTTTTATTAAAATCGTTTCAGTAGTTAAGAAAATATTTGAGTTTAAGTAAACTTGGTCGAGGGTTATTCGACTTTATCTATCGGTTAGGTTACGTGTGTTGGGATGGTTGGGATGTCGTAAAATCAGTTCTGAATTTTTTATGAGGGCAGATGTTACATGGCACGACCAACAATTCGTGAAATTACCTTTGGGTGGTGTCAGCTTGAAACCTAAGGCTCATTTCAAGCTAGCACGGAGTCGTAAGCGCATCCAAGCGTATTAAATAAAAGGAATTTGATGAAGATCATATTTCTTCCGAGAAAACACACTCGTGAATGGAACGATGACGACACGTCTACTGTAATCGGCTATCTAGTTTATGCGCTTGTTACACCTGGCTAAATTCAGTCGACTAAATTTAAAAGCAAAATGCTTGAGTGCAAATAGAAGTTGAATGTATAGCTCATAGAATAAGGTCTATTTTTGTATCACTTATATTATATTACGCGTCTCTCCGCTTTTCAAAAACCGTGATCCACATGATCCACTTTGATATGCTCTTACGTTTTTGTTTCTGAATTTAGCCAAATGTAATATGCGCAACATAGACTTGCGGTCACAATCGACACATACACTCACTAACACATATGTAAGTACTTACACTTTATTTTTATTTTTATCTGTTATATTGATCTCATGGAAAGCCTGGAGATCTGTAGTATTCAGCCTTTTTCAGACTGCAGGTTTCCACAAAGGCTGTTTATGTTGATACCTTTGTATGATTAACAACGAAATTATGTAACCTTTGTGTAAACTAATAAATCAAATAGGTATATCGCTGTGTAAATAAAGTAACTGATGAAAAATGACATGACAAAGTTTCACCGTCTCTACTACTGTTCACCTAATATCCACTACCACTTACTACATCTACCATCAGGAATGCGGCCAAAGCCCCGACGTGCGCGCCGAGGTGGCCGCCTTCTGGGAGGACATCGGCGGCGAGGAGGCCGTCATCGGTCACATATCGAAGTACCTGCTCAGCAACAGCGTCACCAATCCACACTACGCGCAGCCGCAGGCCAACACGTACCGGCCGGATATCGGGGACTAGCCGGGTAAGTGGTATCCGGTCACATGTCTATGACTATCAGGTGGTAGGATTCTCAAGCCTGTGGAGTCCGTCTGGGTGGTACCACCGCCTTATGGGCTTACCACACGCACAAGCTTCATTATAGGTTTCCTGCGCAGGCCGGTTTGTACACGGAACACCTAGCGTGTTATATGTAGGCCCATTAGTTATTTCTGCCGTCAAGCAACAATGCTAGCATAAGGTATGCAATTACAGGCATGAGGCATTTTATCTTAGTCCTCGCACTTACCGCTAGTCATCAGGTAGGCTGTCTGTTTGTTTGTCACTGCGTAGAATAAAACGAAAGAAAAAAATTACAAGCTCACGTTATCTATGCACCTGGAATCGATGTTTCATGCTTCTTAGGTCATGTCCTGCTCATCAGGTGAGACTGCAGTTTAGTGCCGTCGGGTATATCCCCATACAAAATCTATATTTATCCATTTTTGTAATTTTGTGTGCAATAAAGAGTGTATATATCTATCTATTTTAATCTTCCTCAGCCCATCCAGTAGCAGACACACGATTTACTCGGTACCAATCGTCTTTTTGGATAATTTATTAAGTTTTGTGTTTAAATTTCTATAAGATTATGGAGGAAACGTTATTAGTGTCAACTTTTAAATATTATGTTATTAATTAAACTTATTATTCCTATTATTTATCTACTTGTTTCATTGGATCAAGTAATAACTTGATTTAGTAACTACAAGTATTTACAAAAAGTAAACTAAAGCATAAAGGAAAAAAAATATCCCTATTCAATCTGGCTAGCCCAGTCCATCGTCGGTCCAAAAATGCCCATTACACTGGCAGCATTACCATGCTGTATGGCGAGCGAAACCCTTTAGATCAGGAATTATCCTGAGCGGGAGTCATGCCCCCACTCTCGTAGACGGCGACATACCTACCTCTTTAAGGAAGACTTTTGCCTCTGCACTCCTAACTTTTGAGGTCTCCACGGCAAAGGCTTAAAGGTAGCTTCTCTTTACCTCGGCATATTTATTTTGTTTATTTTCGACAGCTGTCTCAGCCGCCGAACCCGCTACCACGACGGTAGGGCTTAGGTGACAGGTGCGAAAGTATTAACGCAGGTAGCCCCACAAGAGACATAGACCTCTTTGCCAAGGGATAATTTTTTTTTGTAAATACTTTAGGTATATATCCGTTCATATTTGAAATATCTAGGTAACTGTAGGTAGTTTCGAAATATCTAGGTACTAGGTAACTGTAGTGTCACATAGAGTAAGGCGCGTACAACGGGTGGTTTTGAGGTCTCCTGTTGGTCGGGCGACCTTCTGTTGTCAATTAGGATAGCGCCTAAGAATAAGTATAGCACCTAATCCTTCTACTGGCGAGTGTTGTAGATGGCGATTAATACGATGCTACAGATTCCGTAGACCAGAAGGTCGGTAGCATAATGATTAAGGGAAAATATTTTGAGGAAACCTGCATATTCAGGCAACTGAATCTGTAACCATAATCAATTTGGCTTGGCGCCTTTTCAAAAGGTCACGGAGGTCAGACGGCAGTCGCTCTACTGTAATTACCTGTAGTGCCAAATCCTGGATCATATCAAGGAGGATACCGGGCGATAGCGCGCGAGTGCACAACCGTAATATGACGCCAAAATGATGATGGTTTTAATACTGGATGAAATGTGTCCTTTTTTCAATTACACCTCACACTTTAACTGTATTAAATGTGCCCAGGTTGCAATTACATTTCATACTTTGATACTGTATGAGACGTGCTGGTGCTGGTGTTGCTGATGTCCATAGGCGACGGTGACCACTACCCATCAGAAAAAAAACGATTTGACGTGCTTTCGCAATTAGTGTAGTAGCTAAAGTTTGTAGCTGCAAACAAGTGATGCAAAGTGAAACATATCATTGATACATTTTAGACAATTTATTTCATTTTACACAATGTTAGTGAGACAATCCTCTTAACGAATAATATTTACATTGGAATGACATACGCTGGGAGACGATGCCCAGCTCAGTGATATGCTATAACCACCTCTGACAGAAAGTACCCGTAATTTATATGATATGGTTACATAGTGGGCTGAAGGCGGCTACGTACTACCTGATATTTTTGCCAATACGACGGCCTCTCACGAACTTCACTTGAAATAAGTGCTAGAGATGGGCGCTAAATAACGTCACGGTAATATCACTGTGACTTGTCACGTCATCACATTAGGACACACGGTAATGACTGTGAGAATGCGTCAGTGTCTTTTCATCAGTAGATTCCCAATCGGCGGCATGTTAGGACAATAGGTAATTAATGTGACGTAAAAAGGTACTAACATACCGCCGATATTAGTGACGTTATTTATCTCCCATCTCTAGCACTCAATTCAAGTGAAGGTGCTGAGAGGCCGTCCGATTAGCAAAGAAATTGGCTAGTATGACACTAAGGTAGGGCCGATTTAGGACGCATCTAGACAGTTGATACTAATCCTTATCAAGTATAAAATACAGTCGCTTTTCGTATTAGGTAAGTCGATTTTGATCGGACGAACGACCACGCCCTCGCTTCCTAAAAGCGGCTTTATTTTATACTATGTAAGGATTAATATCAACTGTCATGCTGCCTCCTAGATGGACCCTGCAGCAGTTATAAGTAGTGTTTTAACTTAAATGGCGACGACAAAATGTAACATAAGGAACGGAATTTCGATGTTAGCAAGTGCTTAATGTAATAAATAGTATGTTAATTTAAATTTGTGGCTACAAGTTTCAATAATATTGATATTTGATCATTATATCAGGCCCTCAGATCAGGCCACTCAGACCTGGATCCAGACCTGTTTCTTATAAATATAAATTAGGTACGCCATCTCCTCGCCACAGTTACCAAATTATCTGGGCCTCGAGTCCGCTAAATTACATGGCTTGATTAAATTGTAATCAGATCGCAGTAGCAGCTCAACGGCAGTTTTAATTGTAGCAGAATACCAAAAACGCGTAAAACTGCCATTGTCCTGCGATCCAATTACAATTTAATCTCTATTAGCGGATTTGAGGCCTTGTAGTAACTATAATCGTCGTGTGCATGAAATGATTTGGTCTTAATATTTTGCATTGCTATAGTCCGCAAAGTACAGCTCGATGTTTGTGATAGTTGGACCGGACTGATTGCCATCACGTTTATGCATAAATTCAAAATGGCATAGGTACAGAAGGCAGCAAATCGTCCTACCCAAAAACCAGTATAAAAGGAGCTAACATTGGTATGCGCGTCCATAGAGACGAGATTTCGGCAGGTCGATATGCGGTTTACTTTACCTATTTTATTTGTCTTCACAGGCATTAATAAAGTACCTACGTATGAGATTTCTTTGTATATTTGAACGTAAACATACAATAATTATCGATCAGCTGTCATTGATCCAGCTGGATTTCAACGAACCATAGATTCCAGTTGATTTTCAACTGGGAGCTGTCAGCTTCGTTCAACAATTTGCTACAATGTAATAAATACAGTCAGAGGTGTTATTATATTTAAATAGTTATGAAATGGTACACAATATAAATGTTGGCAACACTGATGTCGGATAAACACACTGACTAGGAGTTCTTTGGTTTTGAGAAACACCACTTATTTTTATAAAATTTCACTAAATGATAATATTGAACTTTACGACATCGTTGAGCTGTTAACATCTTAAATATTATTCCTAAGTTTATCGTATTTACATAGGCTTTTATAATTAAAGAAATTGTGGAACCTGAGTTTGTGATAGGCCGTTTAAATGACAAAAATTATATTATAACATAATGTTTTAAAGTATCGCGGTTATTATCACACATTTTAAGGATATGTTCCGGGGACGCGGTAGGAAACCCTTAACATACCCTTAAAATGAATTATATTAAATTTTCGTACAAATTACTAGGAATGGTTTTGGATTGATGCCACGATGTTAGTATAAAAATATCATTGCCTACAATAAATAACTTTGTTAATAATATGCATGATCATTGCATTAAGGAAATTACATCAATTAAGTAAATTATAATACAGAAATAATCACTTACGATTACAGAAAAAAACTTAAAAAAAACAGCTAAAACGAAATCAGTCAACTTACTTAGACCATCACAAAGGCCCACAGTACAAATTTAATTAATACAACAATCAAGAAAGTACATTACTTATATCTAACTTACATTTTAAAATGTCTGTACAGAATGGCTATACTTTAATTTTTAATTCTCTACGTTAAAACATGAATTAAAAATCAAGATATAGAATACATAAGTACTCGCGTATGCGATGTACTAGCGAAAGGGTAACTACAAAGAAATGACGTCATCGGAACAGTAAGGGAAGGTAGTTACTGGTGATTGTTCGCCATGTGAATGATACGATATCGTGCATGGAGCAATTAGCCATTGGAGCGCGAATGTTCACGTTTCTGTTTTAAGACGCCGTCGCTGAATGCCGTTGGGCAATCATCGCTGATTCGCGAACGAAAATGTTCGCGTAACAAAATGCTCGCGCACAGCTCGCTCACAAAACACGGTCGCAAGGCACATTCACTAGTAAGAACCGTCCCTTACAAGAAGGTTAATGTTTGTTTTAATTGGTATTATAAATTGTAAGCGAATTAATATGCTTTCTGTACAGTTTTGGAGTAATCACGAAGAGTTGCAATAATCATGATAGGAAAATTTACATAATTATTTAGTACACAAAGAAGTTCTTCTTTTTCATTTAAGTTGTGGAAGTAAGTATGATGTTAATACAACCCGTAAAAACTATGGAGCAAAAATGGGCAAAGTGTAGTGTCAAGTGTTTAAAGTCGAGAGAGTTATTTACGGCGTATCACGCACTTAGAAGCCATACAGGGATTCTTGTAATTGTAACTACAGTGTTTAAAAACAGTTATAGTTGTGAAGAGCTAGTTATTTCCATCGGAAATTGCTTTAGAAATTGATCTGCAAACAACGCCATCTTGTTTTAATTTGCAGCAGAATAGAAAGAAATTAATATAATTCACCATCATGTAGGCATTCTACGCCGTAGCAATTTGTAGCTACGTCGCTGTAGTACAATCTTTGACATGGATTAATAAAATACTTACTGTTTATCAAAAAGTAAACTTCTTTCGGCAAATCGTCGGTAAGACTTTTTCGCGAAGCTATATAGAATCTAATCGCTCTTTAACCTTGCACTCAATGTTTAATGACTGAAGAATTGAACTTACATTACATTGAAGAACCATTATCGTCTAATTTCGTTAGTAGAGAGTCCGCTGGGGTGTTATTAAAAATATTGTTTTAAATCATTAGTAATAAGAGATAAATACCAAAATAGATTACAGGCCTTGTGAATTTTCTTGCCAGAAGGTCGGGAAGTACAACTTGTTCGATGTGTAATTAGTGCGAGTTCTAGCGAGACGAGGTATTTAAAAAAAGCCCTGTAAGACTTAGCATCTGATAGATGTTGACTATTCATATATATTTATTTATAGGGTTACGTACAAACCCATACTCGAGTATTGGTTAGTAAATGAACAACCCATCGAACTCCTTACCACGAGAAAGTAACTTTATAATAGCCAGTTCCACCATACGGCGCGGCGACCTTGGAGTCCGTCCGACTCGTGGTCTTCCAACTAGCCGACTACGGGCCATAGTCAGCGGTTCCTACCTAACAGCCTGTTCCACTTAGTCTATGACGTCGCTCACCTCATCGAATTTAAGATGCGTAGTTTTCAACTGGCCGACTACGGGCGTAGTCGGTTTCACTGACCTGCTCTCTTGGTCTTCTTGGTTTTCGATTAAACTCGACTACGGGTCGTAGTAGGTGCGTTCCTAACAGTCGGTTTCCTGACAATGAGGCCTTCGCGTGATCGTCGCGTTGTCTCCGACTCTGACTACCGACTATGAGTTATACCGATGCGTGGAAACTTCACTGACACCCGAGTCCGCTTACCACACAGTCTCCGACTAGCCGTATCCGACTAACTACAGGCAATACCCAGCGCTTCTAACTTCACTGACACCGATTACATTGCCGAAGTGTACTACAGTGTCACTACAGGCCATACTCGACTCTTCGAACGTCACGAACTTCACTAATACCGAATCCGTCGCTGGTCACCGACTAGCCGACTACTCGACTACCGACTACGGGCCATAGTCTTTCCGACACAAGTCCGCCAGCATCACTGACCGAGTCCATCGCCGACACCACCGACCTCGACGCGTGGTCTCCCGACTAGCCGACTACGGGGCGGCGTAGTCGTGCGGCGCGGAGCTGTAGTCCGCACCGGGTAGCAGCGATTAGGTCTGGTACTGCAGCATTGGCGCGGCAGCTAGGTTGGCGTGGTGGCCGCTGTTCATTCGGAGGGCCGACAGGGATTTGTTGTACCACTCGTCTTCGGCGGTCATGCCTGTTGGGAAAGGTATGAGGTTAGAATGAATATTTTTATACCACTAATGCTCGACTGCACCAAAAGTTAGACGATGCTTAAGTTGACGCTTAAATTATTTAAGATACATCCTAACAACAGAAAGCATTGCACCAACGGTGCAACCTTCGGTGAAACTTCAACTCGCTAAGTCACTCTTAACTTTATGATACCGATTTTGTGACGCCTAAATGCTTAGGAGTATTTTAAGAGGAGTGTCTCCCGAGCGCGCTCCATACTAGCTGAGTTTGATAATATTTTCAATATTATGCTATGAAAATAATGAAATTCTGTAGACGTAAGTCTGAAACCAATATAATATGGTAGCAGTCAGATTTTCGTTAAAATATATCATTTCAAAGTTATACGGGGATATTAAATCCCGTGCAACTTTAAATTATATGTATGTATGATATGAGATGTTACCGGATTCACTTAAACGCGATAGCATTAAGTATACCTACAACTTACAACCAAGCCCTTACACTGTCTACCCATCATCGATACACACGCTTCACAAACGCGACTCACCGCCCGTATTGCGTTCCATCGCCTTCCTGTTTAGCCATTCCATCAAACTGCGAGCAAGTACATACGTATCGCCGTTAATGTAAGGCGTTTTCCTAGGGCGGAGGGGAATAGTGGCTCCCTTGGCTCCCCTCCGCGTTTTCTCAAGATGCAATCTCTCCGCAGGAAATAAGATATTTGCCAAGACGCCGCGGCGGCCCGCTGGCTAAATGTAGTGGAAATTTTCTTATTAGAATATCCACGGTACGCTGGTTCAATGTTGCTGCCTTTTTGCGGAATCTGCCCGCCTCGGGCGCGCTGTTACGCGCTCTTTTTTGGAGGGTTTCTCTGCCTATACCTGTATACTGTATGGCTAGGTAGGTGTTGTGGGACAGGATGTATGGCGGCGCGAAATAAATTGACTGTGAATTTTTTCGACGGCGATTTCTACCTGGTTTCATGGTGGAATGGTTCGGTAGATACAGTTTTTTTTTGTTATAAAATAATTAAGTGAAGGAGAGAGCATTGTGGTATTATGTCCACTAGAGTGGTCGCTTTTGCTTCCGACTCCCTTGTTAGTTGATTAAGGAACAATTATTCTGAACTTTATAATTGTTGCGCTTCTCTCAGGAACTTGAACTCTGCCATCATTAGTTTTATAAGTGTTAACTTAACTACATTTTAAACATGGGCCTACGACATACATAACTGAAAATGTGAAACTAGACATTTTATTATATATTTAACGGGTTTTTACGGGGCATGACTTTGCGGGAAAAAATTCGTAAGATATTTTGTAAAATACATAGTATTTACATTTTCAAATCGCTGTATACATTTTCAACACAGCGACCTGCAACCAAGGAGAGTATGGCAACGCTCTACAAGTCTTATACTGGTCTGTTATGGGCTGTTGAAAACACATAATCAACATTAACGACTACTGTTATAAATAGAGGGATTCAAACGAGCAAGCGAGTTACCTGATGGAAAGTAATCACCGCCGCCAATTGCCCCCCGCAACCATAAAGTTGGTATATGGTATGGTATATTCTCGATTATATATCATACATCGGAAAGTCGCGAATGCATTGCTGACCTTTGAGATAGGTCGTTCCTTGAAGGTCAATATCGTAATGATCTGGAAACACCACTGCAGGAAGCTTGTTCCATAGCGTAAAGGTAAAAAGTTGAAATCGTAAGGTCGACCGCCAGTCATCCAGGGTCTCATGTTCGCTAAATTACTTGTGATTGGATGTCAGTTTTAATTGCAGCAGAATAACAAAAATGTACCAAACTGCCATTGAGCTGCTATTGCGACTATTTACAATTCAATAGAGGCATTAGTAAATCAGCCCAGGCCCAGGTGGCACGTATGGAATTTCAATTTGCGACGGATTGTACGGTAGTAAAATTCTGTAGCTTCCTCAGATTCCAACTTTAAGTTTAAAACAGACTCCGTCAAATAATTAGACACAAGTACTCGTGAGCCAATTAACTCGTCGCCAGGTCTTGTATGCGCTTACTTCGCACTGGATGAAAGTTAGCGCTACTTCAACTTGGCACACATCTCGGCTTGAGTTGCTCAAATTGCTAATCTCCTGTCGCGGAGTCAAGGATTATTTGATTATGAGTCTTGAGGTGTCTCAGATCAGGGCGGAGGCTGTTAGCTGTTACGTCAGCGCCGGCAGTGCCTAACGTTGGCACTTGTGCTCTGTTTATTCAAGAGTGAAATTTTTGTCGTTTTTTTCGTAAAACATTTATCAAATAATTTTTAAATTGTACTAACCAGATCAATATTAATACTCACTTGATTTGGAAAATAGAGTACATTTATACATATGCTAAGTAAGTCACGAAAATGATATAAAAAATATATTTTTAGAAGAGTTTGAAACCCTTTGAAATTTATGAAGAGGAAAGTTATCAAAATGAAATGGCACGATGGATTAAGTAGTTTGGTGGGTAAATAATTGCGTTTATTTTATATAAACCTGTTCGGGGGTTTTCCGACCCGTTCGTAAAATAATAATAATCATCTTGGCGTTAATGTCGCGGTTGTACTCTCGCGCACGAGGGCCTCGCCGCCTTCCGATTCCGATCGGTTTTCCGATCTGTCCGTAATGTTTAGCAATTGTATGAACAAGCTTCTTTTCCATTCAAAATTACAATTACAAGTTCACCTGTAGACATTACTTGTCGCTAAAACTTGCGCTTGTTAACTCCTTCTAAAGGCATCCTAGCTACTTTGCGACAAGGCCCGCAAAATAAAAGGCTCCGTGGTGATGTTAACAAATTGTAATCAAGTTTTTTCTTTCCCGACATCATCTGGGGAAGCTTAGACGCAAAGAGAGCAAGTTTTCTCATTATTTTATGGACAGAGGTGCTTAACTTGTAGACGGCGCCCTTTCCTTTCATCCAACTATGTAATTACAGGCTGGCTTGTCTCTTAAGGTGTGACTTTCGATTTTTGGTATAGTTTAGCATTTTTTGTATTTATAAGCCGCCCCGGCTTCGCGCGGGTTTTCTCGGCTTCATTTTACTGTTATGACTATAACGTATTTAAATTTATTGATGGTAAAACCGCATCAAAATCCGTTTGGTTTACGAATTTGCCGATATATATACATACAGACAGAGGAGGAAAGCGACTTCTATAGATAGTATAAAACAAAGTCGCTTCCCGCCGTCTGTCCCTACGTGCGCTTAGATCTTTTAAATAACGCAACGGATTTTAATGCGGTTTTCAACAATATATAGAGTGTTTTAAGAGGAAGGTTTATAAACAAGAAAAGAGTAGGTGTACGCGAACGATGTCGCACCGGGTCCACTAGTGTACGATAATTATCGTACGTTTGGCATCACTGCTCCTATGGGATGTGTATTATTTTCTTTTTTTCATGTTGACGTTTTCAATTTAACTATTAACAAGTAATTTAGAAAAGAGTTATCGTCAATCAGGTAATGCAAATTTGAATGGAAGAATGATTACGCTTTGAGTCATGGACATGTTGACGGAGCCAATTTATGACTTGTTACTTTTAAGGCACGATTGAGGAGCGTCGGTGGCCGAGCGGTTACAGTATCCGACTCGTAAGCCAGAGGTCCCGGGTTCGAATCCCGCTCCGGCCATGTACCAATGACTGTTTTCTGAGTTATGTACATTAGTTGAATACTAACCGATGCTCTTACGGTGAGGGAAAACATCGTGAAACCTGCACATTCAGGCGACTGAATGTGTAACCATGATCCAATCTGGTCAGGTTCCCCTGGTAGCAGGGTCATGGAGGTCAGATGGCAGTCGCTCCACTGTAATTACTTGACCTGCCAAATCCTGGATCATGGTCAAGGCGGACCCCGGGCTCTCGTTCTCGAGAGCATAACCGGGACATTAACGCCAAGATGATGATGATGACTTTTAAGACACGATTAAAAGTCTGCCGTTCCACCAAATCCATGGTATCCTATATGATACCACTCAGTTTTCAAGTTGCTACGAAGGTTATAAGGAACTGTAGTGAGGATGATGCAGATGTAAAATTTATGAGAGGTCAGTTATCCCATCCCTCGGTGCGTCGGTGCAGACTTCCTGCTCTCTACGTGTACACACAGCTGCAATGCTACAGTTAATATATGCTAGTGTGGTCTGAAGACAGAATATTGACCTACCCAAAACCAGTATAAAAGGACCTTACACTGCTATGCGCATCTAGCTCATCTTACACTGGTTATGGGTAGGTCGACTGTACCTACAGAATTAACCCTAGAACCATCGTTCACTTACCCATGGCGTCCTGCCGCATGCCCACCGCGCTCATGTTGGCGCCGTGCCCCATCGCGAAGCTCTGCGGCATGGGGTACGAGCCGCCGCCCATCTGCGAGAGCGAGAAGATGTCCTTCTGCAGCTCCTCGTAGCTGCCGTGGTGCTGGGGGCAATGGGAGAGAAGATTAGGATCACGTGACAGGATGCTGTCCTGCTAAGAAGAGTTTCTGGTCCTGGTGTATTGGATGG
Source organism: Blastobasis adustella (assembly GCA_907269095.1). NCBI lineage: Eukaryota > Metazoa > Arthropoda > Insecta > Lepidoptera > Blastobasidae > Blastobasis > Blastobasis adustella. The sequence goes on along the minus strand of OU026121.1, from coordinate 19,038,736 downwards.
GTGACCGCTTTGTACTTTGAAGGTAGTATACATAAAATGAAGCGGCACTGGTTTGACAGGTTGTAAGCAACCGTTATGTGAGCCGATTTGTACCCCTGGTACGGAATTATTATCTATACATATAACAAAACAGTAATGATGAAGAAATAGAAAAATAATTTTTAAATTTTTATCTAATTCGGTTGGGTAGAACGAGAGATACAGATTGACCTCTTCGTATTTTACCGAGGTCATTTAAAAAGGTCGCTCAGGAAAAGATAAATTGCCCTAAAACGATTTCCACGCGGACGAAGTCACAAGCAAAAGCCATTTAATAATAAATGTGACAACATCTGATATGCTGCTATTCAATCAGGCTATCTGCCGAGCATGCGGCGTGCTAAATCTGCTATGGATTAGAAACAAGCTGCGATTTCCGCGTTAGGCAAGATGATGATGATGAGTTTTTAAATTTATTTCTTATTGCGTTCGGAGGCATACGGATGGATGGTCCCGCTGATGATGCGCGGCCACCGTCATCCAGGACATCTGCAACCTAAGGGAAGCGAATGCGGTGCCGGCCTTTGATAACCTTTTGAAGAACCCCATGTTGTAGAGCAGAGTAAAGACATCGGGATCCCTCCCACATTCCACATCTTGCACGTGCGCGGTAAAAAGTCCCGCGATGTCTGTACATCCGTTAATTGGATGCCAGGATTGCCAGGAATCTACAATATGGTGTGGATGAAATCTATCCCATTGTTAGAGAGTGGGTGGCGGAAAAGTAATGGTGGCAAGTTATTTTCCAAGTTATTCTATCAGACACGAAGTACGGTGATCACGAATTTCAATCTCACTTTAGGTCAATCGTTCAACAGGTTTAGTGCTTTAGCTTCAAACAAATTCGATTAAAGCCGCCAGTGATTGGCTCATTACCAGCGTTGGTTGTTTAAAACACTTTTCGGACCGCTTTGTGTTTAAAATCGTTTTTATCACGCGTTCATCACGTCCATTATAAAAACACCGGCATGACAAAGAGGTGAGAGATGCAACAGCTATTAACTGTTATTGGGTTATGCTCATTATGGCGATGAACAGATAAACAGCTCATTTTGATAATGTTCGTTGCTTAAAATAGCAATCGAATTAGCTGATGTATCCGTTTCGGTGGTAAAGTTCTGTTTCGTGGTGTATCGACATTATTTGAAACGACAGAGTTATTGAGTTTCTTCTTTTCAGATTATGCTTTCTATCTTCATTGTCTTTAGGTTTACATAGTCCTATGTCCACTGTATTAAAACGTAACGCTCACATCTCTATCCCACAGGTGGGGTAGGCCCCACCGGCCAATGGACCGCCATTTTGCTTTGTCCTGACACAATTTCCTAGCCTCGCATATATAAAAAATAAAAAACGACCTTATCTATTTTGTGCATATATATGAAGAATGTAGGATATCCTCCATTCTTTTCCACAGCTTTAATGAGAACATTACTGATATGATCAGTGATTGGTTTTTTCTTAAGGGCCGATTTTCCAAATTCGCGCTTTAAACATATTTCACAATCTTCTTAAACTCCCGAGATTAACCTACCAGTCTCAGGGTCTCCAGCGTGGACCTCGGCCAACCTCGCTTCGCCAACGGTATTAAGAGGCCCACCCTAACGAGTGGCAAGCTCGTTGTGGAAGTTCGACGAGCCTCAAATTACGAAACCGTCATCCATCCAGTTCTCAGACATTGCGAGCATTGCTTAACCTTATCGGTCTTGCAAGCACGCTGCAACTAGGCCAGTGCCGAATAAAATATATACAATCTCGCGTACTCCAACCCGTCTGCAAAAGTAGACTCTCATAGTAGAGGCCCTAAGTCCTGTAGTGGACTGTTATGGGCTGTGATGATGATGGACCTCGCGAACTCGATTCCAGTTATTCAGCGATGCTCAGTCAGAAAGCCAGTGATTCTATTCAGCTAAGCTCAGTCACAAAGCCAGCACCACGTTCCATAATACTGAATACGTAGCACGATATTTGCATTATTTCGCTTGACGGCAAATGCCGTAACAACGTTACGGCGTAATCAGCGCGCGATTAGCGGCGCATTGTCATGGCAACGCAAATTGATGCGGACACTGCGTATTGTGGTTGTCGGTATTGGGATTTGGGCTGAAAAAGCTAGGAGTTTGTATCTGGTCTGATGGCGACGAGCTTCGATGAATACCAAAAATCTAATTTAAACATGTCGACACCAACCGTTGGTAGGCTATACTCATTTCAATCCAGATAACGGTAGGTGCTCACCAAGGGTTTATGCTGAGCTCATGAAACACGCTGAAGACTGACGAGCAGGCTAGACAGGATCAGAATACGTGGAAGAAAATGCCAGAAAATTGTCGTTTAAAGTTGAACGTCGCTAAAACAGCTTGGCTGGCTGCTACATGGGCTACTATAGGGAACGAACAGCAAAATTCATACCTACTGAGCTGTGCTGGCCGAGTCCTGAAAACTGAACATCTAGCGTAGGTACTGAGGAACAGTGGGACTGAAAAGTTAAATAATAATCCGATTCCCTCCGTCGCCGTATAGGTTGCCAGTTAAATTTCCGTCTGTATTCGGACATGTGCTCAAATTTACGTCATGTCGTAAGCTGTTCGCTTCTTGGGTCTCCCGCATGACCTCTTTTCTGATACAGGCATTTTTAGAGGCCTATTTCCTACTTATCCCTGGGTCTTACGTATCCAATAATAATCATAAAATAATCATTTTGACGTTGTGTTGTCTTCTCGCGCACGACGGTCCAGTGTCCACCTTCCATCCAGGATTTGGCAGATCAGCCAGGTCTTACGTAGCCAATACCTATACTTAAGAAAGCCAATACAACAATGAGCCACCAACCTGTGGATACCGATTAATGGTGTTGGGGTGCGGGTAGGGCTGGTAGCCGCGGTATCCCTGGATGTTGCGCATCATCCCGTTGCAGCCGGGCAGCACGGACGGCGCCAGCGCCTTCTGCAGCTGCTTCTCCTGCTTGCGGTACTTGGCGCGCCGGTTCTGGAACCACACCTGGGGAAGATTCGGGGGATTGGTTAGGTTTGGAGCTCCTAGGTCAGCTTGGTGTTTTTGGCGACAATCGTCTGTCAAAGTCCATGTGTGTATCTGTAGGTTTGGTTAGGGTAGGGGCTCCCAAACAGCTCTCCAATAGGTACAGATTATTTTTTTATTGCGACACTTTCTGTCGCTCTATGTCTAATTTCTTTGCTTCTGTCAAATATCCCAGAGTGTAACCACAACATAAATAACCTTACCGACAGAAAAAGTCGGATCAACCAAGTTTACATTTACTCAGATATTTTCTAAACTACAAAACCGTTTTTATTGAAACAAAGCTAGGAACATCTCGATTACGCTGCCTTTCAATTAATGAAAACCCCTTCCTAGTCGGTCTATTCGTTCGGAAGCTACGATGCCACAGACAGACACAGATACACAATGCCTCAGTTATACACATACACACGTCAAACTTATAACATTCCCCTTTTTTCGTTCGTGTTTAAAAACGGCCCTGAATTGTAACTCTATGAGGTTTTCATAAGGCACGCCACGAACTGGCATGGCCGCTACATAAGTACGGCACACAACTGCATGCATAGAATTACTCGTATTTGGAACGCGAGCGGCTGCGGCACTGTTCTAACAATTCGTTGCATACAATCATTGCTTTTGTTTTTGTTTCTTTGTTGCAGTTTCGCGGGGGTGGAGACGTTTGTCCGTCCGGTCGTCGTATATAAGGGGAACCAATTGGTTAGGGTTCTCTGTATCATTCTGAATATTATACCTACCTACTCTTGTATTGTACCTGCTAGCCTCCGCTGGTCGGACCCGCTAGCCGTTTTACCAGGTAGTTACAAGAAGTATAATACATATTCTTGGTAGCGTTAATGTGCCCTCGGGCACGAGGGCCCGGGGTCCGCCTTGACCATGATCCATGATTTGGTAGATCAGGTAATTACAGTGGAGCGACTGCCAGCTGACCTCTGTGACCCTGTTGATAGGGGGAACTTGGCCAGATTGGAGCATGGCTACACATTCAGTTGCCTAAATATGTAGGTTTCATCACGATGTTTTCTGCTATCGTAAGAGCATCGGTTAGTGTTCAACTAATGTGCATAGCTCAGAAAAGAGTCACTGGTACATGGCGGCAGTGGGATTCGAAACCGGGACCTCTCGCTTACGAGTCGGACCCTCTCACCACAAAGCCACCGACGCTCCTCAAGAAGTCTTTACTTCTAATTAGCTTATTGTGCCGTGTTCATAGTTGTTGTTTGTTTGTATTCCTTTCGTATTTAATATAAAGCGTGTATACATAATAACAATAAAGAGATACATAGGTACCCACGAGTGACACTGCCAAACACGAAACCCATATACCGTCACCGCCATGCGCCTACACAAACAATGCCGCCATCTAATCTGCGTAGAAGCGTTGTCATTCGGAATGAGGCGTGCGTCGTTTGATATGGTGATTAGAGGTGATTAGAGAGGGATGAGGGTTGAGGGGGTGGGTCCTGGCACGCACCCTCCATATAAATAAACCGATACACCCCACGAGGGTGGTTAATACGGCTATGTGTATAATTCGGGGGAAGAGTAAATAGGATATTAGTTTTTTTCGTCGGCCGCCTCTCGATCGCGATGTGAAAAGCAATTTCCGAGTTCTAAAATGCGATCGGGTACGACCTTCACGGATAGATAGTGGTCTGACTTGTGCTGCGTTCACTGTAGATTCGGCTGTTTTCGAAGATTTTTATTTTGGACAAACATAAAAAGTGTCAACTAAAATAAAATCAATTTTTACAGTTTTCAGTATTACGTGCCCGATATTAATCAACTAAGAACAAAAAATTTGAAAGAATACTTTATGAAGTTTATCTGGCTGATTTGACATGATGTAATTTTATAATGTATTTATTAAATGTAATTAAAATAAAGCAGTTTCCCGGCCCTGGTTGTCCAAAAAGATTATTTAAAAATGTGTTGTGGTTTGCTTTTTACGTGCGGAGACTGCCATCTGACCCGCGCGACCCGACATGGAGAAGCCGGTTCGCCAGAGCCTCGTTCATCCTTCAGCAAGGGGACCGCGTGCAGGTCAGATTGGCTTGGGCCCAGAGTTGAAGGTATCAGGAAAGAGGTCACGCGGGAGGCCGAAGAAGAGATGGATTGACGTCACTGAGTAAGAGTTAGTTTCTCAGGTAGTAGGACTCCGCCTGGGTGAGTACCACCGCCTTATCTATTTCTGCCGCCAAGGAACAATACACAATACTTGCATTGTGGTGTTCCGGTTTGAAGGATAGGATACCCAGCGCAATTACAGGCATGAGGCATTTCATGGCGGTTGCGCATTTTTGTTGCCTGCAACTTGAGTGCATAAATCGTTGTTGTTATGGGCAACAGTTATCGCTTGCCATCAGGTGACTGTCTGCTCGCTTGTCACTGTGTAGCATAAAAAACAAGCGATACCCAGCGGCTTACGACGCGTGGATACTGAAGACAGGCCGAAGTATAGGAGGCAGAGTAAGAAAGCGGTCTTGGCTGAAGCTGGGACTGACCGCTGCGATAAATCACGCCACGGTTCATGATGATCACGACGATGAACCAGGAATTGATAGATCAGGTAATTACAGTGGAGCGGCGGTCTTCTGACTTCCGTGATCGTGTTAACAGGGGAACCTGACTAGACTGGATCATTATACCACAAACTTCTAATACGACGATATTACTTTTGGACCTCTGTGCCTTAAACCGAATAGCGCTCAAACAAAATATTTATTTATTTCGAATTATAGAATTCATTTGAGGATTATGAATTTGACCGATTGATTGAACCTATTTAAATAGCTTGGCGAATCGAACTATCTTGCACATGCAGATAGCATGAGCGATCAAAATTTTGCATTTATCACGTAGTATCCACCAAGCCAGGACTTTTGAATACAAACAGAGGATAAAATATGAATAAAAAATTCTACGGAAAAAATAAATAAAACGCAGAGACTGGTCTATCAAAAGCGGGTGGACGATCCGCATAATTAAGAGTGAGACGCCCGAGTTTCATTTTGAAATATTTAATCGGAAAGAGTAACATAACAACACTGTATTACTGGGTAATTTGGGTAGATTCAGCATACTTTACCCAGCCAACTTACGAAAAACAAACACTTAAGCCGAGCTTAATCCTCCTAGCATCCGCACTGACAGCCTCGCAACCGGTCTCCTTTAAACCAAGATAGCGCTCCAACAAAACATTTTCTTATTTCCAATTGTAGAATTCATTTGAGGGCAGAGACAATGTCTGGGGGTGGGCGTAACTTCGTTACGGATCCATTTGATGGGATTGCAATGCCTCGGGGGCCGCCCCCCGCCCGCCCCCTCCCGCTGTATTTTTATATCGAAATTTCCTCGGAGGGAGAGCTTCGCGTCGCGCTCGCTACATTCTTATGTAGCGGCTTAATAGCCCCGCCAAGAAGCTTGTGCTTGCGCGCGATATACGTGCTATGCGTGTGTGTAGGTATTGGGGATGTACGCCGTGTTATGTTCTTAAGGATGTGTATTTTAACAATGTTTAGTATGTGACTTGAGGAACTTATTTCGTTCAGAAATTGTTCATTTTTAGGGTTCAAACATATAACGAAACTTGCCCATTTTTATTTTTATATAAAATAGGTAGGTAGCTATCACAGTATCCAAGTAACGTTCTTCTTTTTTAATTATGACTTCCATAGGTAGATTTCGCAAATGTTATTAGTATCAAAAATATTAGTTGTGACAAGTAGGCAGTTGATCGGTCAGACAGAGTTTATTTTGTTTTCCTTTAGTCATATTGATTGCTTTATTGTTATAATCTTTGTTTTTTTGAATAAGATAATCCTATCAAATGAAATTTAACGTGTCGTTGTTGAGACTATTTTCTTTCTATGGTTTTGAAATTGTTAAACAATACGGTCGCGTTGGAGGCAGTCGACACTCGTTGTAACGGATAGGTACCGACATTGATTTATGCTATAATAAATAAATAAAAAACAATCATCGTGGCCCCGGTTAATGTCCCAGTAGTGCTCTCGCGCACAAGGGCCCGGGGTCCACTTTGATCATACTTCATCATCATAATTACAATGGAGCGATGCAATCTGACCTCCGTAACCCTGCTACCAGGGGAACTTGACCAGATTGGATCATGGTTACACATTCAGTCGCCTGAATATGCAGGCTTCTTTACGATATCTTACCTTACCATTAGAGCATCGGTTAGTATTTATTTATTTATTTATTAAAACTTTATGCACTAAAGGTACATTGGCGGACTTAAAGCTAAAGTAGCCTTATCTACCAGTCAACCGTGAAAAAAAATCTAAAACGGTAGGCGGTGCGAGAGAAACAATAAGAAAAGGTGAAGGAAGGGATACTTTACATCAATAAATGCTAAATTTATACAATTTTACAAAGATACAAGAAATAGTTAAACAACAAATACATACTAAAGATAGATACATAGGAGTAAATAATAGGGGGAATAATTTAATTATGGGGAATGCAGTTAATGCTTGTGTACAGCCTTTTTGAACGAGAATTTGCTAGTTAAAAGTCTAATTTCAGAGGGGAGACCATTCCAGAGTCGCATGGCCACCATGCACATAACGCACATAATGTAATAACTCAGAAAACAGTACTGATGGTACATGGCACCCAGTATTCGAACCCGGTACCTCTCGCTTATGAGTCTGATATCAAACTTGTATAAATACCTATACTATAAAACTATGTACTTACAGCGTCTCGCTTCATGCGTAAAAATGAAAAGCGTAGCGCCTGCTCCTCAATACATAAGTAGAAACGTTTGCTCATGAGATGGCGCGAAAAGCGTTCAAGTTGCTCATTATGACATGATTCAGTACTTTTATTAAATTACACTGATATGTGCATGTGATTTCACATTTATGTGATGCGATGAGGAGGCTCAAGGAGCGTCGGTGGCCTAGTGGTAACGGCAGTCGACTCGTAATGCGAGATGTACCGGGTTCGAATCCCACTGTCGCCATGTACATGTGACTCTTTTCTTGGTTATGTACATTAGTTGAATACTAACCGATGCTCTTACGGTGAGGTTAGGAAACCTGCAGGCGACTAAATGCGTAACCATGATCCAATGTGGTCAGGTTCCCCTGTCAACAGAGGCACGGAGGTCAGACGGCAATGATCGCTCAGTAATTACCTGATCTGCTATATCCTGTGTCATAGGCAAGGCGGATCCCTGGCTCCCTAGCGCATGAGACCACAACCGGGATATTGACACCAAGATGATTATGGTTTAATATGAAAGAGTAACAACACCCATACTTTCGCACACATTCGCATTTATAATATCTATTTAGGTAGTAGGATATCAACCCTACCACCAATACTGGGTTGGATATTAATAACTTTCTTAAAGAAAAGGGGCTTTACTGTATTAAAAATACATAGAAAAATACATAGAGTATTTTAGGCACCTGGCTAATGGATAAGCCCATTGAAGACGCCTACGCAGTGCGCACGTCGCCCACGGAACAGTCTCTGAGAGTCAGGGATCGAAATTATCAAGATACTTTTCTCTGTTTTATTTATTTTATTTAACCATTTATTGTACACAAGATTTTTACAAAACTATATGACAGAATATATCAGACACAACAGGCCAACTTATTACTATAAAGAAATTTCTTCCAGCAGGCCTACAGCAGAGAGATCGTGACAATTAAATGCAGTTAAGACGTGCACAGTAGTAAAAAAATATATATATATATATATATATATATATATATATATAATGCTTAATTAATAAAAGTCTATACTATACACACATAAAAACATACATATATACCTACTTTAAAAACAAATACATATACATACATACATATATTAGACAGATTGTTTTATTCAAATCAATTCAATTATCCAATCTTATTTTATTTTTTTCAATGTGAGTTTTATTTTGATTTTGTATTTAATAACGGACATTAAATTTTGTTCTACCATAATGTTTGACTATTTGAATAAGTTTCCTAACTGGTACTATTATTTTGGAAATTTGCATGAGTCTATCATGTAGAATAATTCGACATGCTTTGTATCAATCATTTTGCCTTAGTGTCACTTTATGTATTAATTTTCTATTTTGATATTGATTATTATATTATTTGAAATTGCTTTCTTGTATGAAAGCAATAATCTATGTAATGAGTCTATGCTTATAACTTGACGATTTATTTTATTGAGCTAATGTACCTAATCTATAATAAGAATATTATCATTAGATATGTGAGAACTTAAAGAGAGAAGTAAATAAAGCTAAATCTAAAAAAAAATATTTATTTAATGTTATTTATTTAAGGAAAACAAACAGCAATTATAGCAGCCCAGAGTCAGTTATAGGTTTCTACAGACAGAAACTGGAAAACTAATGCATTCTTAATTAAAAGTAAGCATACCGAAGACTCTATAAGACTTTACAATTTCAAATATAAACTAAAATATACCTACAATACCTGAAAGTATTTAATGCAACAAAAGTTAATTTAATAATATTGTTTGAAATAATGCTACGTGTCGAAGAAATACTCGAGTATGCGGTTTCTCGCTGACTCACAACTTCTGTTAAATCAATCAAGATCATTTGTCCTGGATAAAACATTAAAGTTATTAGTTAGTACTTGTCTTGATAATTATCGTATAGATATTTAGAGTACCTCACTTACAAACTGCTGTTTTTTATTGAAGTACACTTAGGTCTTAGGTCTTAGGTACACTTAGGTCCTAATAGGGCCTTAATCGTCGGCATTGTCGTGGAAGCAGTTTGTAGCCGTTTTTCCAAAAGTTTAAACTTAATATACATCCAAAAGCGTTTAATATCACAGAGATAAACTTGTCAAGGTATATTTATCAAGATAATTATCATGATGTTTATCACTACGAACCCTGCTGAGAGTTAAATTTAAAAGGGCTGCTGAGACCTTAGTCTGATTTGGAGAAGGAATATTAATACAGTCAGACTGTTTGTTCATAACCAAACTTCAACGGTCTATTCGATGGACAAATACTAACGATCCGCCCCGGCTTAATTATTATTATATTATGTATCTGTACTAATATTATGAATGGGAAAGTAACTCTGTCTATCTGTTACGCCTTTAGGGAACTAAAATCTTTAGTGGCGAACCTCTTGGAAGCTCCGAGTGTGTTCCCTGATAATCTGGACTCTTGTATGTGATCTACGCCACGATCGAGATACAGATTTCTTAAAAATACTGCCTGGGACGCTGTTGTAGTGCGAGATGGCAGATGTTTTCTAAGATGTGTCAGCGGAATGTGTGTTAAAGATTCCTGCAAGCGTTGGAGATTCTCTTCTTCGTTGCATTCTTGGCAGGTTCAAATCAGGTAGATATGTGACAAGCTTGACAATCCGTCTCTATGTGTATCTGAAGGCCGCTTTTGTGTGAACAATAAGAATGCGTTTGGGTACCTACAAAGCCTTGACATACGTGGCCCAATAAAGGAATGCGAGAGATTATTCTTAGGATAATCAACAGCTGTTGTAACGTGGGTTAGAATTACACTTAGGTATCAGAAAAAAAAAGAAACAAATTACTACAACTAATACGATTATATAGGTACCTACAGTCAACTTCAGAGTGAATTAACCCCCTTCGCATACCGATAAGTAAATGTATGTAGCGGGGTCAACCCTCTCTGCACCTGTCTGTACTACTTTTCTAAATTTTAACATCCTATTACGATGCGAGATAAACTTCAAAACAAAAAACTTCAACCCAAACGTCCGGACTAATTATTTAGTCATAAAGAAGCTCGCTAAAAGTCACGTAGTGAATAAAATATCGGCGGGCGACAAATTAGGTGCTCGAGGGACGAATCCATAGGCGTGCCCGGGGGATCGACCGATTTTAAAACTCCGAGATAAGGATCTGACGACTCGCTGCCGGCGGTTCGGGCCCCCGACGACAGATGGCGCTTTAATTCGATCGCCCCACGGCCCAAGGCAAATCGAATTATGCGAACGTTCTCGCATCATTGATATTTCGACAATTTCGGTGGATTCGTCTCACAATGTTTTGTGCGTGCGTTCGCTTTTCGCACAGCTCGGTGGCACGGGTGACGAGTGTTGGAATGGAAAATTCTTATTACCGTAAAAATGTTTCAAAGAAAAACGCCCAAACCGTTTGAAAAAAAAAAATAATTTATTAATTGTAAGTACTTTTTGCATAGTAAGTCCTTGGCTTTTGATTCTCAACACAAATTGACACAAAACCCGGATGGGTTTCTGTAAAACATTATGGTTGTGATGTAAATATCTAGCTGTAGGTAGATAGATATATGCTTATCTGTGTAAGAACAGGACAAGCATCTTACTTAGCCCTACAACTTGGTGCCATGAATACCTACGACGCCTTCAGGCTAGAGAATAATAGGCTGTTCCTACACAGGCATGCTCCATCTTCGGCTGCATCGTCACTTACCACCAGGTGAGGTGGCGAATAAATACCTGGCTAATAAAAAAATAATATTTAAGACTTATCTTGCTATATTTCCTCACCTGTATCCGCGCTTCGTTCAGCTTAGTGGTGCGCGCTAGCTCTTCCCGGCAGTATATGTCTGGGTAGTGGGACTTCGCAAACGCAGCTTCTAGCTCCGCTAATTGTTCCTGATGCAGAAAAGTAATATTTAAATGCAAACGAGTACAGAGAAAATTTTCCAATCGTTTCTGTACATTTTTAGAACAATTTATACATATCCTAATCGACAGAAAAACGTCGGAAAACTCCCGACAAGGTTTAAGTACAGTATTCCTGAGTCACTTCACACAGAGTTCTGCCATATGAGAATTTCGGATTTCTTGATATGAAAAACAGTTTAATTGATTTGATTCTCAGCTATGAGTCATTTAAATCGGTTCAGTAGTTTTTTTATGCTACTCAGTGACAAACGAGCAGACACCTGATGGTAAGTGGTAACTGTCGTCCATAACATCTACAATTCATATATTTAGGACGGTAACACAAATGCAAAACCGCAGGTCACTGTGAGGACTAAGATGAAATGACTCATGCCTGTAAGTTCGTTGGCTACTTTATCATTCAAACCGGAACACAACAATGTAAGCATTGTTGCTTGGCGGCAGAAATAGATAAGGCGGTGGTACTCACCAAGGCGGACTCCTCAGGCTTGACAGAGTCCTAGTAATATACGTAGGCTACCTCGGCATTTTTGTCAATTAGGATATTTTAACGTATCTATATTCCCGTTATCCTCATCGGCCATATCCCAAAAGACGTTAAAAAATTAATTCAAATACAATCGAATGCAGAATTCCGTTCAAATTGGTAAAGCGAAATAAAACAAGGTGTGATTTTATATTGCTAGGCCAATTCGAAAAAAGAAAGTGGTCTTCAAGCGCGCAGAAGTCGTGGCAGGTTGGGCAGGTGATAAAATGCGCTATGAGGTTTCACATTCGCACATGTTTTCTGTGGTGGCGATGTAGGTTTGCACAAATTTTCTTTTGATCTGCCAATGTAAGGCTTTTTTTCAATTCGATTCGAACAGTTTTCAATTATGATTTTCGGCATAAGAAATTCAATATTTTTTAAATCACATTTGCAAAACCGAAAAAGTACGGTCCAAAAATAGGGAAAATCAGCATCATGCATCAAAGTATTTTTATTTTCATATAAGTAAATTTTTTTTTTAATATTGAATTTTCATGCCGAAAACCAAAATTGAAAACCGCTCGAATCGAGGCGAGCGATTCAAAAATAGAGAGACCTGGGCACCGATTCCACTGAGTGTTACCTGCGTGAACGTAGTCCGATGCCGCCTTCTCGCCGGCGTGGGACAGGAGGCGGTGGTGGGTGTGTGGCCGGCGTGCTGCGGGCCCAGCGCCGGTGACAGCGCCGCCGAGCTGCCCGACGCGCCGCTCGGCGTGTTCCCGGGCTCCGGTTTTAGCTTTTTGAACGCGCCTTCCGCTGTAAAAGGGGCGAGGATTTAGTGGCGGGAATTGTAAGTGAATGTAGCTAACGGGGTATTCTGAATAACTTTTATGTAAATCTCGCTTAACTTCAAGCCGAAGAAATATTTTTTTTTTCATGGCCTCAACTGGGAGATGTCGATCTGTACCATTGGACTGCAATCAAATAAACTAGGAAATATGAAATTTGATAGAGATAGTTAATAATACGTTAGTTACGCGCCAAAACTAATATTTATGTAGGTATGATATGTCAGCAATGCAGCATTAATAAGACTGGAAAATGTCTTATGTACCGCTAGCTGTATGGGGTACTGAAGAACCAGATCGATCTTCAGAGTTTTAGGAAGAAATCCCATCAGGATAGGTATGAGTGGCGTCTTTTAGTGCGAGTGATAAGTTTAAATGCCTCAAAGAAAAATTATAAATGAAAGCTGGCAGAAGCTTCAAAGCTTCAAAGTAGTCATAACTTTGGAAATTGGCCTCATTTCAGATCTACCACATATAATGTATGCAAAGCCCAATACTAATGAGGATAAGGCTTATTGTCCAATAGTGAACTGCTAGGGGCTCTTGACATATGCAATAATCACTAACTAAATTCCTGGTCACTGCAACTGAATTGTGTGTATATTAAATACTGGTCCAACTAAGTTAAAAAATAATGCCTAAACTACCAAAACCAACTTTCAACACTAACACCTACCTACTACAAAATAACCATACAATACTTCCAAACACATTGTCGCATCCTGGTCACGGCACCTAAATTGTAACAACCAAATCCCGGTCACGGCCCCAAATTGTAACTACAAGTCATGGTCATTTGCAGTCCAAGTCGTCGGTCAGTGGTCTCGGGTCTCCGTTCTTGTGAGCCGTCTGATTTGCATAGTCGCGCCCGCATCGATCCCTTACCCTAGGTCAAGTTCGCGGGCTCGTAATTGTAATTGCATTGCTTTAACTAACGCTGTTAAGAGGCCAGGAAGTGTGATCCTGACAGTTTTCAGACGCATTTCGTCGATGAATGGTCTGTCCATGCTGTTTGAGGGGTTAAGAGCTTGGAGCGATAGTAGTTGTTTTACAAAACTGTTCCTGAACGAAGGATTCTTATCGTTTGTTTTCAGAGTGGCCACCGTTTAGAGTTTTATTTTGTAACGGACGGGGATTTTGTAAGGATTTTAGTGGTTGTCAAATTTCTCTTTTAAAAAAGAGTTAGAGGTGCAGAAAATGTGTTAGGTTTTCTGCTAGCCGATATAAAGGCAATTGAAACCGGCGAAAGAATCTCAATAGGTGAAGTTAATGTACGATTCTTAGAAACAAACTGAAGCGAGGTTATTTATTTATTTAATACTTTATGCACAAAATAGTACAAAGGTGGACTTAAAGCTTTGTAGCTTTATCTACCAGTCTACAGTTAACTGGTAATAAAAATTGCTGGCGGTGCACAAAAATTTACAACAACATTACACTTACGTACCTAATTACAAACACAATTCTACCCACTAGTATTCACATACCGAAACTCAAAAATGTTATAATACATATACTAAAAACCAACAACAACAAGATAGCAGTTGTGCTAGTACGTTGGTACTTGAATACAAATTTCAATCAAGCGCCTACCCACTAAGATCACTCACAAAAGTAACAGGTGAAAAAAAAGAAATAAGTTAAAGTCGGGTATTACAGAGAATTTAGAAAAAGCTCTTGAACAGCTTTTTTGAAGGAAGGTTTGTTGGAGCTTCGTCTGATATCGACCGGAAGATCATTCCACAGCCTTGCTGCCATTAAAGAAAAAGTGTAGGCGAGAAAACCAGTGCGGTGAAGTGGAAGATTTAGACAGAGAGTATCAGTAGAGCGAAGATTGCGCTTATGAGTATCGCAGAGGAATTGAAATTTGCATTTCAAATACTCCGGTACAACTGGATCCTTCAGTATGGAAAAAAGAAGAGAAAGGACGCGCAAGTTACATTTCAGCTTCTCACGAAATGATGAAATGTGGTCGTATTTGCGTAAACCATAAATAAAAAGGTATACAGTTGTTGAGTAGGCGTTCCAATTTATTCAATTTATCCTGATTGACGTCAGAGCAACACACATCAGCGTAGTCAATAATTGGTAAGATAATCGATTGTACGAGCAAAAGTTTGGTTAATGTTATAAAGTTACTTGGTCTCTATACTCTGTTTCAAATTCTTAAGAATTGTTATAATTAAAAAAGCCAAATAGTGATACTTGCCGAGCCGCCAACTCAAAAAGGGGTGGTATGAATAAGGTTAACGTTTGTATCTGTGTCTATCTGAGTCTCTGCGTATAGCATAGTAACTGCCTAATGGGGGTACCGGTTTTCAGAAAGTCTATTGTCTTAAAGCTATTTGTTATCTTTGTTACATTGAAGTCGGTTTACCAGTTTGAAAAATAGTTCACATGTATCTGGAACATTCTACGCTGATAGAAGATTTTTAAAGCCCGACGTACTACAAACCCACTACCTCCTAGTATATTCTACCATTTCGCCGAAAGTTTTCAAAACAGAATGTTAAGGTGTATCAATCGAACTCTCGGAAGCGACGCAAATATTAGAGACTGCGACCCGATCCATAAATCGCTCTGGTCAATCATGAATGTGATACGGACAGTTCAGTTCTGTATACGATTCAGGCGATACCTGTGATAATCCGAGGAAACTTGAGAGTGATTATAGTGGAAAGCAATTTTCGATAGGATTTGATAGATCAGGTAAATTACAGTAAAGCGACTGCCATCTTACCTTCTTGGCTATGTTAATAAGGGAACCAGAGCAGATTAAATCATGGTTACACATTTAGGCGAAATAATGTCCAGGTTTCCTTACCACTTTTTACTTACCGTAAGAGCATTTGATCACTAATGTATATAACTTAGAAAAAGGTTATTGGTATATGGCGGCACTGGGGATCAAACTCGGAACCTCTCGCTTACGAGGCGGTTTGACGCGGCGCTAGTCATTAGGCCACCGATGCTCTGACAGAGATAATAATAAACGTAGCGTAATAACCTAACCAACAGAAAAAATTCGAAAAACCTCCGACCGAGTAAACTTAAATATTTCGAAAACCACTGAACTGATTTAAATGAAATAAAGCAGAACCACCTCGATTAAACAGGATTTTAAGTAAAGAAAGCCGCATCGAAATCGGTCCAACCGTTTGGGAGTCAAGATGCCACAGACAAACTTCTAACACCCCTCTTCTTTTCTGGGGTTAAAAATAATTTACCAACAGGTGCCAGCAGGAAAACTGAAGAAAAGACACTACCAATAGAAAAGGTCTATATAGTTTATAGATATCGATAACGACATATTGCCGCTCAAACAATTTAAACCACCCATTTAAATTTGAAACCACTAATGGCGCCCAATCAGCCAACCGAATCAATCCATACGTGGCACGAAAACCAGCCGCAAAAACGGTTTCCCGTAAAAATCCGCATATCGGTACCGTAATCGGCTTACCTTTGGTTTCTCCGGCCTTTGAAACGAGCTGGGGCGGTTTAAAAGCCGAGGACCTAAGTATTCATGCATTCCCTTTGAGTGCGCACCAGCTACTTACTAATTAACGTGAAGCTAAGTGTCCCGGGCTTCGGTAAACGGTCTTTTAACGTTTTAAAAGGCTCCCTCTTTCTGCGCAAGCTTTCTATGTTTTTACGGGCGCTGATGGCGGCCATTTGGGTACGTTTTTCGCGTGACGGTTCCACGGAGATTCAATTATATGCGCCGAGATTTTTCTCGGCGGTTCGGCGGGTTTGATGCTTTGGTTATGCGGTTGGCAATATAGCTTGCAGGTATGCCGTTTTGTTAAGCGATTTGGATTGGCAGATTTTCGGTTATGGATGTGACGGTCTGATGTCGATTGAGGATACGTCGCTGATTTCGCGATTCGTGACTGTCAAATATATTATGAGAATTATTTACGAGATTTTTGCAGGAGTAAATGACAGATTTTGATAGTTGGTAGATGTAGTATTAAGAAATAATTTGTCAACGTATGAGGGCCTGAGTGTTACAGTTCAGGGTCTGCCTCGCAGAGTTCCCGGTTTCGATTCCCGGGCGTGCAGAAATTGAAATGACGACTTTTAAATTCTGTTACGGGTCTGGGTGTTAGGTCTAAGTATTTGGTCAGTTGTCTAGCACCCATAAGACAAGCTTTGCTTAATTTGAGGCTAGATGGCGCTACAAAGCGCAATTCACAAATTGTCCAAGCATATTTATTATTTATTTATTTATGGCAAAGGCAAAAATCTTTAAATTATCACAGATACATTTGCTCTTTAAAATGCCTTAAAGTCTTACTTACCTTTACATAAATCGTAAAACTAATAAATTTAGACATTAAAGCAGACACTTCTACGCTCACTGGAAATTACCCTCAAATCTGCTTTACACAAAAAGCGTGAAGTAAGAGCTGTTAATCCTCTAAACAGCAACCAATATGCGCATAATAAATCGTGTACTAAGGACCTACTCGACATAATAGAGTGGCGAGTACGCGCACGCGCAGCCAGGGCTGGACAACCTTTGGGTCAATTTGGAATAATCGTTGTGTTTGATTAAACAAAGTCATAACAATATTCAGGCCTATTAACGTTTATTTTAATCGAATCGCATATAATACATTTTTGGACTTTTAGACATTGCATTTGTCACTATTTATAGGTAGTAAAAAAAATAAGTGATGTAGTTATTTTTCTTACTAACAATTTTTGGAATAATAATTTTATTATTAGTTTTAGCGGGAGAGGGGCGGTGACTAGGGAATCCAATCTCATCTCAATCTCACTCAATCCTACAAGCCTACAGGATCTATTTGCGGAATTGCCAAAAAAAGTTGATGAAATTGTAGGTACATGTCTTTGTTTTTATTATGTTTACTAGCCGTTTTTACCCGCACGCAGTTACGATCTCTGTAAACATTAAACGATCCCTCTTATTATTTATCACAGCGACTCTATTTCTAAGTGCCTTATAATAACATTCAGGAATAGGGTCGCTTCATGATTGTGAATTAATTTTCGAAAACGATTCAAGGGTTTAGGAGATAACCCTTAACAACCTAACATAATCATACAAACTTTTCCTCTTTCTAATTACAGTATAGGTTAGCAAACATTTTGTATTCTCTTCACCGTTTGTGACGTAATCTACTACCTATACTACTATGAACTAAAAACGGATCGTGTGATTAGATTCTACGAACACGATTGAAATATGTAAATGGATTTATTGATTCGATTAAACAAAAATGCTGTATTGCTTTTAGTTGGCAAGGCAGATATTTATATATTGCTAGCGAATAGAAATACCTTGTAGGTATGTAAATCTAATATTATCAATTTATCTATACTGACTCTGTTTCTATGAAGTCCCTGTTCTATTAACAGATGGTTCTAATACAACACCGTTATTTATCATAAAAAACTCACGCCACAAACTAAAAAATAACTTCTTTTCAATACAAAGTTTGCCAATATATCAGATCAGTGAGTGTCCCAGCATGGTTTTGGCAGCGGGCCGAAACGACTGATGCATTAAAATTGTTATTTCTTCTCAGGCGTTTGGCCCCGCAATTAAAAAATGTCCTTAGAAATGATTAGGGTTGTCGGGGAAAAACATTTTTTAAATATAATTTTTAACTGCGGGCCCAAACGCTAGAGGAAATATAATAATGTTAATTAAGTTTTAAAAATGAAACGCCTGGACACTCAGCTGAATAATACACTACAGATAGGCTAACATAAACTTGTGTTCCGCTACGAAAGTTGTTTACATACATTGATAACGTCACGCTTTTTTCCCGTAGGGGCAGGCAGAGACCATATCGTTACACTTGCTACGGTCCTAACAGATCTCTCGGAAGGACGGAAAGGGAAAGACCGAGACGTACGTACCTATCACGATTAAATTCATGATATTTTAACAAAAGTTCAGGCCAGGGTACCCTTAACCGATGTTTATGTCTGTATACAAAGATAAATGTATGTGGAAGAAAGTTTAATTATCTACGAGGGCCGGGACCAAACAAATTACTATTTAAAAAGAAAAGTCGCCGTTCACATTCTTCAAATTCCATTTTTATGCTAGTTCCGCCAATCCCGCGGATCCTGAATGTGTAGTCTCGCATGATCGATCCCGTAAAAATTGTGCGGGATCCCACGTATGCGGAATTGGATTCCCTAGTACCTTCGGTCTGGGTATACTGCGTGGCAATGCCGCTAGTGTTATAGGTCCCTTTGTACTGGGAATTACAAAGAGTGGGATATTAACTTAAGGTAACTGTTATATTATTTCTTTTTAATTTCGTTTTCGATGAAGTATTTGTTATTGCGTATGTATTTTTTTCATATTTCTCTAGATTAAGTTACGACGAAGAAATGTACCCATAGATATTTAACACTTTGTGTTGTGCCTTTATGATGGAACTTCATTATTTAAGAATTAAATCATCTTTTGTACACAAGTTCCACTTATAATACAACTTTTATTAAATTGTAACCGGTTTCGAATTGCTAATTTCTAATTGTCTGAAGATGAGTAATTTGAAATCGGTTGCGATTAAATAAAATTTGTATCTAAAATGGAACTAGTGTACAAAATATTATTTAATTCATAATGTAGGTACCCATGGATATTAAAAAATAATTTATTTGTGATTGTAATAATTTTCTTTATTTATACTTTGTAATATGTATTTTGCTTTTATGAATATAAAACTTTAAAAGTATTATTTGTATAAATTCAATTCTTAATTTAGTTGAAGTTTTAGGATTAAAAATAACCGTTTTAGGATTAAAAGGAAAAAAATAACATGGAGCCCACAGTTTGGCAGCCCTGTCACAGGGGTCCGCGCGACATAACTACAAATCCACTAAACCCATTGTAATTACTCACTTCAAATAGCGACCCCTTAGTTGAGATCAGCTGGCATTATAAAAAATATCAATGATAAAATGTGTTACATTACGAGTAGGTCCTTACCATAAAATCGTTTGTCATGGTGTTTTGATTTTTTTGATGTGTTTATTAAAGTGAAATCGTATTTTATCAAGCTAAAATTAATAATATTGTGAAGCAGTTAAAAATATGTCGTGCTCCACATAAAGGAATTCCGAAATATTAAATGACGTCATTATTATAAAATTTATTAAAAAAAGTAATTTTAAAAGAAATACTGAATACTGCCTACTTATTTATAATATACTAGCGACCATCCACGGCTTCGCACGGGTAGTAAACTTAACAAATTATACACCCAAACCTTCCTCATTAATCTCTCTGTGTTTCGCTTTTCCACGAAACATTCTCCGGTTTACCAGTGATAGGGAAGTGGTGGTGGTGTTGTGGGGCTGTGGGGGCGTTAGTGGTGGTGGTGAGTGGTTTAGTGAGGTAGACCATGGACAGATCAGACTAAGCTAAAAATTCATATACTACACAAAAGCATTTTTTTTTTCTAACATAACATAAGTACAATTGTAACTAATATTAACAAGTTATGGATCTATGGTCTGAAATAAATATATTTTAATTTTTTTTTCATAATACTCCTAATTTTATATGGTATTTTTAAATTAAAATTGAAATTAATACATACTGTAAATATGTTATTGGTCAATATTATAGATCAATATCGACGATAGGAGAAAATTTTGATAAAATATCTTAAAACTATTGTTATTTAAATTAGTCTGCTGGTATATTGACAAGTAATTAATAATGCAGTCTCGCGAATTAACGACTGAAATTCGCAATATGATGACAGAAAAAAGTGTGTCTGTTATGCTGGCCAATATCCGTACAATTCTAGTAACCCGAGCCCAGCCAAAATCACCTTTGCGCACCAACAAACAACAATCGGAGATCCCAATCTGGGGCATTTGCCCCGATTATAAAATTATAAAATTATAAAACTATTAGTGACGTAGTGACATATGCAGGGGGCGCCCCCCGCGGCCGCCCCCAGGGTGGTCAGCCCACCCACGGCTGTACTCGTCCCCGCACTAATACAATACAAGTTGAGACAAATTGACATTTTTGAAAGAGCTCTCGTCTCGTTTGACGTTCCTCCGTACGTCTGTTCGTTCTGTTGAGTTGCAGATGTGCTTCAATTAGTGGAGTTCTATTATTTGTTAAATGAGTATTTATTGAAATTTACTGTAGAGTAGCGGTCCGGACCTCACTCCGCGGGACCTGCAGAAGACCAGGGGGGCGATTCTCGCGCTGTGACATCTCAAATTTGACATTTTCTCTAGCCAAAAAACTGTATTAAAACGTAATTGAAATCGACTTTCGACAATATACGACTGTCGAAGCTAGTTTAGAAAATATTTGTTGACTGCAATAAACATTTCAATGTCATTATTATTGAAGATATGAGGCTAGAAAAAATGTCGAATTCGCGATGTCACAGCACGAGAATTAGGCCCCAGACTTAGGCTGAGTGAGGTCCTTTTATCGACCGGCACGGCAATGCCAAGTTGTTTAGTCGTAATAATTTTGATGATTGTATTAATGTTAATGATTTTGTATGATTGTGTGTTGAAATATGTATGTAATTTTTTGTTTGAATTTCGTGTTGTGGTCCAGACGTCGTAATAAATAATTTATTTCGTTATTATTTACTGGTGGATCCGAACACCTTCTTTACCCCTATCTAAAATTTTTTTCGCTTATAAAGCTTGAATCACTCTATCTATTGTTGAAAACTGCTATTATTCAAATCTGTTGCGTAGTTTAAAATGTCTAGGCTACATAGACACAGACGGCTGAAAACGATTTTGTTTTATACGATGTTTAACTGTTAAATAACACACTTCTACTAAAACTCGATGGATTTTTAAGTGTGAAATAAAGATATTATTATTATTTACCACTTGTGTCATTTAAGCCTTTTCATAAAAAATCTGTCCAGACTGATTTGTCTTGTTTGATTATGGTAATTATGTATTTAAATGGATACTTTACAGCAGTATTAGTTGAAATTCACATTTTATGTGTTTCAGATATATTTCAAGACATCTATACACAGTGTACGTAGCGTGATTGATACGGCGAGTCGTGATTTTGGGTATTATTTGTTCACCAAATAAGACAAGCCAGCCTGGACAGGTCATACGTAAATGACACTAATATTTGGTCTAACTTTATAATTAACCGATAGTATTAACGACAGTTAAGGCTTTTTCTATTGAGTTTTATCAAATACGTCTTTGTAACTTTTCATTACTTTATTTTAGATCACCAGTTGCGTCTTTATTCTTTAGGGTTTTTGGAGAAAACTATAATTTATTTAGACAAAAATATTGATCAAAAGCACCTTTTTTTCAAGTCCAGAGGTATCAAAATCTCAATTTAGTAAAATCTGTTATAATAGGACCACGCTAAGTCTAAATCGACTGACAGTAGTAGAAATTATAAAATGTGGATATGGCAATAATCTGGGGATAATCTGTCCTTGTCAGTCCATATCAGTCCTTCTTGTAAACATTCAGATATTTGTCTAGAACTTGTACTTTTAGTTTGACTAAATTATTAATCATGCTGAACATTATCATTCTCACTTCCTTTTTAATTGTTTTACCCATTATTTAATAATACTTTTCATAACTCATGAAAATAAACAATCGCGTAAATCCTACAGAAATCAAATTGTTTGTTATGACTTTTACGAATGACGTTCTATTACTTTTAAAAAACTTGTCATAAGTTGCCATACAGAGATTTTTATTTTATTTTTATAATAAGTGATTCGGACTTAGCTTGGTCTTATTATAGTTGCGCCCTTTTTTCTTATGACGGCAGAATAATAAAGCCCCATAAGTAAAAGTCACCAGTATCCCAAAACAATACCTACAATATGGCAGCCGCGCTCAGCATCGGCTCGCCACCCGACACCTCTCGCCACCACAGATGGTGCTTTTATGTCAATCGTCATAATTAGGGGATTACGCCCCCATAATGACACGTCCTATTGAATCTCCGTTACACCCCCAGCAAATGTTACTTTGGAGATTCGGACCAAATAGTTACAGCTCACCGAATTTGGTGGTGCAGTTTTTTTTTAATTGAAATATGTAAAGATGGCCCGGCGTTTATATTTATGTAGGTAAGTGTGGTTTTTGAAGTTGGTCAGAATGTTGAAGTGATTTTCTATGTCCGCACGTCTAGCACAAGGGTGCTCTTGCGCGAGCAATAAGCGAGAAAATGCGCGACATAGAGACTGCTATATCTTTCATCTTAGTATTGGGCGGAGGAAACAATGGCTCTCTCGCGGCGCGAGCTGTGTCGCAGGCACACTGGTGCTGGCTATGCCGATAAGTATTTATGTTAATAGATTTGTCATGTAGTCATTATAAGTTACTTATCAAGGTCTATTCTGTTATTGAAGTATTCAGTGTAAGGTACTGGCTGATGCCGTAAATCTCAAATATTTCAAATACCCACGTTTTGCGTGTGGTTTATAAAAAAAAATTGGCGAAAATATCCGTGATAATAAATACCTAAACATATCAATATAACGAACATGTAGACAAACATAAAACCTCTCCCTGAAGTCGGTTAAAATAAACCAACATACGCTTCATATATTTCACATATTTGATAGATCTCTCTATTAAAAAAAAGAAACGATAAACCATCCATCTGCAGATTTACTAGCCACAAATACGTACTAAACATCACAAATAGCCGTGAAAAAAAAATGTAAGCGCACAAAGTAAAGGGTAGTTCACACTAGGCAGGTGCGCGCGCGCCGCGCGCCGCCACGCGCCACGCATTATCAACGCGTGGCTTTGTGCATGACACGAAAAAAATGGCTTTGAGAGTGTCCGAGTAAGCCAAAAAAAAAATTGTAACTTGTGGAGTTTGGTGATTCTAAAGGTGTGCGTTCTGGTGTTATTTTATGGTCAATGAAATTGAATTATGTGAACTGTGGGTGCTATAGTTTTGTATATTAAATAGTATGGAAGTAGGGATTTCATCAAGGACTGACATTGAACAATAAAATATTTTACTCAGCCCCAAGATGAAACTAAAAGGACAGGTCTACAAGACCATTATTAGACCTGTTCTCCTATACGGCAGCGAGACTTGGCCTCTACTAGAGCGACACAAGCAGGAGTTGCGAGTCACGGAAATGAAGATGCTGCGGTGGATGTGCGAGGTTTCCCGCAAAGATCGCGTGCGCAACGCCCACATCAGCGGTAGCCTTCTTGCCGTGACATCGCAGATAAGCTACAAGAGTGTCGCCTTCGATGGTACGGCCACGTCTTGCGCAGACCGGCAAATTATATGGGGAACAGATGTCTGGCCTTGCCGCCCCCGCCAGGCACGGGAAGGAGAGGCCGGCCCAAGAAGCGTTGGCTGGACGTCGTTAAGAGTGACATGCGTGCCAACGGACTCACAACTAAGGATGCCGAAGACTGAGCAAAGTGGACTAAGAATAGCAGGAAGGCGGACCCCGGGCACCCGCGTGTTGCGCGGGGGCGCAACCGGGATTTAACGCCAAGATGATGAAGATGATTATGACTCAGCCCACAGCAGCCCACAACTGGGCCTTCTTCCGGAACAAATCTCACCTTCACGTTCGGCAGGCGGGTTGGAGAACACAGTTTCGTAAACACAGCAGAACACACTCCCCATTCCCTGGTCTGCGGAGGCTGAGGTGTAAGCTAGCTTTCTAAAAGGAAGTAACACTTCTAAAATGTGTTTTTTACAGGCGGAGAACTTACGGGAGTTAGATCACACAATCTGGGTAGCCAACGTGAAATTATTCGATGATGTTCATTTCTTTCCCCATACAAAATTTTGTTCGGCGATAAAGCTCACTTTTGAGTGATTAAGTTAATAAACACACGACGCTACATGACCAAAATCATATTCAAATATAAATGCCATAAAATTATCTTTCCAATAAAGTTGGTTTCATTGATACTAAATACTTTTTTATTTTTTTTATTTCAATTAAAAGATCTTTGGCTCTAAAAAGCACCCAAGTCCATTTCTTAAAAATTATAGACGTGTCACCGTATCACCTTTGAACCACAGAATTTCTGTGCTTTGAACTGTGTCAGTTATTGGTAATTGTACACAACTTATTCGTTGACGTAACATAGATATTTCACTGTAGGTCTCTATTTATTTTACCAGTATCTATTTGTTTCAGTTCCCGTGTGCATATTCGTTGTTTATAAAGGCCTCTTGGTATTTAAAACCTAAAAGTATCTATTTTTTAAGTCCTCGCAAATACATGAAGCTGCAGTAGACAGTGAGGGTCCCGTAGGTTATTCTACGTCATACAAGGTCACCACATTGTAGTCGCTACGAAAAGTTAAAGTATGGGTCACTAATTAAAATATTTTTGTACGGCTTGTGCAACCAACGTTTTGTGAGTCTATTAAACGTCTACTACAATGACGAGTACAATTTTCCTTGTAGTCGATGACGTAGAATAACCTACGGTGCCTTCAGTCTATACAGTCTATAGGTTTCTATAGCTGTGCCGGCGGAAAAGTGAGTGCGTCGCCGACGTTCTATTAGTATGGTCGCTCTGTCTCGTTCAGTCCTATGGACGACGCATCCGCGTAAATAAGACAGGTATACAGATTATAGTAATTCAATCCATTTGTACGATTTACTGAATATAATGTCGGAAATTTTGTCATAGAATCCTGTTGTCTTATCCTTCTAACCGTCTAGTCGACATCTGCCTCACCAGGCGGACTCCTCAGGCTTGACAGAGTCCTACCACCTGATTACAGGTAGGTGAGTAGGTCCGGCGGAGTCATCGGGGTAATGCGTGAAGTTTCGTGGCTTCGTCAACAAGCGGCGAGAAGGATACCTTGGGCTTTTAGCGGGTAGTCTGGCCACATTGGCCCAGTAGTCCCACATAACCTGCTCGCTTCCCCGTTAAGTGGGTAGGCGTAAACGCGTTACCCCAAGCAAATAAAAAGGTAAGTAGGTCCGGGATACGTTTTAGTGAGACAGCTAGGCCCAGCTCGTCTTATGCTGGGTAATGTATTATAGTTCTCTTTCTTTGGTACTACTGATCAATTTTAAGACTTATGGCAGCTGTACTTAAGGGATTAATCAAAAGGCATGTCTACAGGTAATTATGGCCTTAAGAGGTGCAAAGTACTACCGCTTTAGGAAAAACTTCTTGTTAACCAGAATAAATAAAAATAATCATCTTGTCGTTAATGTCCCGGATGTGCTCTCGCTCACGAGGATCCAGGATATTGACAGATCGACAGTGGACCGACCAGCGTACCATCTGACCTGCGTGACCCTGCTACCATGGGAGCCTGACCAGATTTGGTCATTTTACACATTTAGTCGCCTGAATGTGCAGGTTTCGTCAGTTGTTTTCCCTCACATATATAACTCAGGAAAGAGTCATTGGTACATACTTGCAGTCGAATACGAACCCGAATTCCTCATACGAGTCGGATACCTTAACCACGCGGCCACCGACGGTTCTCTTGTTAACCAGGATAAAAAACAAAATTTATATCTGGTCAATTAATTTGTCTAGAAATAGCAATTAACTATTTTTAGATAGCGTCGTATTCACAAACAACGTCTAAGTAAACATTTTAAGTCAACAATACTTTGTATCTAAGATTTAATTTTATTTGCAATATTATGTTTACTTAAGAAATATATGTTTAAGCATATTTTACAAAATTATACGGAACCCTCGGCAAGCGAGCCCGACCCACTCGCACTTGGCTGATGTTAATATGAATGTAAACGAAAAAACTTCAACTACCTTCAAAAGGATAAAAATAAAATATAAATCGCAACAACCACCTATTCATTAAATAAATACTTGTCAATATTGTTTACACCTATTTGACAGCAAAGTTTAAGTGATATAATTTGTAAGAGTTACTAAGAATTACCTCAATAATAAAATTACAGACGATTTGTACTTATTTGCAAACTAACGGTGCATATCCGTATATAATGATCATAATTAATGTCTTGTTAATAATCACTTAACCAGTAAATAAACTATAAGTTAATGATCGAGTCAATTAGGTAACCTCAAAGACACTTCGAAGACCATTGTGAGAGTGTTCTTGAGACGAGTGTGATGTTTAAGTTGAAAATGGAAGCAAGTTTTCTGTGTTTGTATATTTGTCTTGGTAAGTTTTTTTTTTATAATGTAACGACATAGGTCTTCTCTCTAAGCTCGAGATTTGTAACTATGGGTAATTTTTAATATTAATTTTAATTAAGATTTTTAATATCGACAGGGAAGAACTAAATTGTCCTATCTTACACATCAACAAATTGTAAGATAGGAGAATTTAGTTCTTCTCTTTCGATATGACGCTAGAATCAGACTATTTGTGCTGTTATAAAGTTGACGTGTAAGGCTTGAAAAAGCGACTTATGACCCATGGGTCACTGTGCCGCCTATGGACATCAGCAACACATTGTTGTCAATTTATAATACAAATTATTTTTGCGTTAATGTCTCGGTTGTACTCTCGCGCATGAGGGTCCAAGGTCCGCCTTGTCCATGATCCAGGATTTGGCTGATCAGATAATTACAGTGGAGGGACTACTATCTGACCGCCGTGACCCTGCTACCAGGGGAACCTGACTAGATCATGGTTATGTATTCAGTCGTTTAAATGTGCAGGTTTCATCACGATGTTTTTCGTCACCGTAAGAGCATCGGTTAGTGTTCAACTAATGTACATAACTCAGAAAATAGTCATTTGTATATAGCGGCAGTGGAGTTCGAACCCGGTATCTACCTCTCGTTTGCGACCTCGTTGTTAGTTTAACTAATAACACCTAATTTTAAATGATGTATTATATAATTTTATATAAACTAAAGATTTTTGCTAGATTTTCTAGGGTGTGAGTAAATGCGTGTAACGTTATTTCATTAATGACTAACACATAAAACATATTTCAGGTTACTTGACATCGAAGACCGAAGCGGGATTGGTAGATTCTCTATTCGGCGCTGCCGAGAACAATGGACGGGCTCTCTCTTCCCACCTGCCAATTTTCAACACGAACCAACAGGGAAACGCCTATAATCGTTTCGGAGCATCGAATCTTAACCAACAAGCCAACCCTAATCGTTTTGGATCAACAAACCTTAACCAACAAGCCAACCCCAACCGTTTTGGATCAACAAATCTTAATCAACAAGCCAATGCCAATAACTTCGGTGCTACGAATCTGAGGCCATCAATGACACCGACGAAAAGCGAGAAGCAACAACTTCAAGACCTTATGGATAGACTAAACAAGCTGACTGAAACACAGAAACAAAAACAAAAGGATAGTACTACCCCTCAACCGGAACCTGTGAAACCAACACCTAAACCGACAATTGGTAACAACAATGTGGACGTTAGTAATAATATGAAACCAACAAATAAACCGACAAACAATGCGGACATTAGTAATAATAATAATCATGACAATGTCGGTGGTCAAACAAAGTGGAAGAAACTGAGAAAGAGGAAGTTTTTGTTCCAAGTTAAACCTGTACTTCCAGAGACCGAGAAAAAGCCGGATTATGAAGAAGTGTATTATTTAGATTGAAATTATTTTAGATGATAAGTAGGCCATTTTCTTTTTGTAAAGTTATGTAAGTAGGTTGTTAATACACAGCACGACGCTGTAGATACTATAAATATTTCACTATGCTGCGAAAAAAATTCAAGTAAGGGTGAGCTCATAATATTAATTCACTTATTGACATCTTTTAACATAATAATATGTGATTAGGATTGCAGATTTGTTTATAAGGTCAATGTACCTCTATGCGTTCAAATGCAGTCTTAAGTTATGTATTTACTCAGTGTACCTAAATCTGCTGGTATAAGATATGTACTCTGTTTACAAGTACTTAAACCTGGCGGTGTCAGAAAAGAGGTCCCGCGGGAGGCCCAGGAAGCGATGGATTGTCATCGCTGATTCGGATGCGAGAGTCAACTGCTTACGACTTAAGGATGCTTAAGGCTGGGCGAAGTGGCGGATATAGAGTAGGAAAGCGGACCCTGGCAGAAGCCGGGACCGCTCGGACGATGATGACTCACTCATTGTATAGGTCGATTACGGAAAGAAGTCGGGCTCCGAAGTTTGATCATGATTTCCATATTTATCAATCAAAGCCAATGAAATTTTGTAAACACGATTTGGATACCAATATTTATATCTGTGCTTGTCAGATTTGCGTTATTATATATCGTTTCAAAGTTAAACGAGATTTAGGATTTATATTGAAATATTAAATCCCGTGCAACTTTGAAACGATATATTAAACATAATCACAGACATAGATATTGGTTTCTAAATCGCATTTACAAAATTTGATTGATTAATATGGAAATTATGATCAAACTTCGGAGCGCGACTTATTTCCGTAATCGACCTACTGCAATAGGTATTAATATCCTTCGATTTATTAGGTCAACATAAAAAAATAAATTCAAGGATAAGAATGAAAGTATGATTGACCAACATTTGTATTACCAAAGTCATCCTAATTTAATTACAAGACAAAACACTTAGTTATAAACAGTTAAGTAACGATGATAATTTATTTATTATTAAAGTACACACCCGAATAGTACAAACACAAACGTATTAGCTACGTAGTTCAGACTCTGAGCCAAATCGAAGCACGGATATGGTATAGAGCATTGGTATACCTACAACTATACACACAGTTGTCTACGTGTACCTTGTACGTGTATTTATAACTAGATAGGTGAGAATAGATGAAGGAAAGGCTCGCTCGTGTCCTGCGTTCTTTGTCGGCGCGGACGTGCCGCGCTGTGTGCATGCGGCTTTATGACGAATTCTGGAATACTGCTGGCTGGGTGAGGTGGCTCGACACCCAACCTACTATATGCTAGAGATTTCTTTTTTTATTTGATTGTTTAGTAATTGCATTAAGGCGCTTTTCTAATTTGCAATGGTCGTGCACCATGGTTTACGACGCGTGGCTTTGAGGTCTCCTATTGGTCCGGGCGACCTCAAAACCGCCCGTCGTACGACCATCCTCGCACGACCATTGCCAATTAGGACAGCACCTAGGTTTGTACTCATAGAAATAGTAAGTATTCAATGGAATTAAAAATGAATTTATATAGGTTAATAATAAAAAATATAGCAGTAAAATAAAATAAAAAACATTCGCCGCTAGACGGCATTTAACTTGTACTATTGTTGTCATTTATGTGTGTTGCGTTAGTAAACTTAACCATACATTCATACTTACTAAATTAACAATAAAATGTTGAGACTGTATGATCAAAAATATTAAATTTTAATTCATAAGACAAAGTATGGAAATTCAGTAGATAAAGATTAATAATTATGTATAAGGTACATAATTTATAATTTAAAATTGAATTTTACTTTTTATTATTAATTTTTGACTGTAAATTTATCATTAAGATTATTTAGTATTAAACAGTATCAATTGACTTTGATATTATAATTTTTCACTATCTATATGAATTATAAAAGAGAAAATCGAGTCGACTCGCATACAAAGTGTTCCATACCATTACCAACAACAAGAGTTCATATAAATCGTCACATTGTTATAAATTCGAAACCTTGTAGCGCAAATCCGATCCACGCTTAATGTTTTTAGTATCAGTTATTAGTACTATAATCATACAAAGTTTCATGTTTGTATGAATTGTCGTTATTACCTACGATAGAGAAATGCATAACACCTTTTAACACCCGGTTTCTGAAACGCTTCTCAAATATTGAATCAGATAACAGACTGTCACAATTAACAATCTGTTAAACAGCTCTGGGTTTCTGTTCTAATTTATTAAATAATTGGTTGTTAAGCGTCCATAGAAACTCTGTGGCCGCTAAGTCTATATTCTGTTGAAATTTCATGTGCCTGGCTGTCACGGTTCCAAAGATACGGGCCTGTGGCATAAAGACGGACGGACAGACAACAGGCCTACGGAACTCTAAAAGTATAGACTACGCGAAATAACAACTAAGATATTACGTAGAAAAATTATTACAAAACAAATGGGTACGCGAAACAAAAATTAGAATCGAAAGAAAGCCCTTTCCGTGGTTTTGTTTGTCCTTGCAGTCCAAGACGGTTGTACGCTGGTGGCGCCCTCTGCGTGGGGAATGTAGCTTAATTACTTAATTTAACAGTAACTTAATTTTTACTTGTAATCGGTCAGTCAGCCCATCAGTCAGTCAAGTACACCAAGTCAAGCAAGGCCGTTCACCCCTTTCTCGAAGCAACTCAACGCATTTTCGAGCTCTTTATATCTTTGTTAGGGACTGAAGAAACTGCCTAAATTTTATCGAAGTTTCTCTCACTCACTAACTCACTGACTGACTCATGGATCATCAAAAAGATAGACCAGTTCCAAGTGGTCCATCAGATCCTTAAAAAATATATATTCAATAAGCAAGCAAGCAATATTCTTCAAATTGCACTGTAGTTCTCTTTTAAATATACTGCATCTTTATTTATTTATTTATTTATCAATTTATTGCACACAATATAATAGTAAACAGAAATTACAAAAACGGTTTGTATATTACTATATAAATATATATTTTTCTGACTTGGCAATTGCAAAATGTAAGGGAATTCTATTTGTTAAAACTCTTTAGAACGTAATAAAATATGACAGTATGCTGAATTTGAAAAAGCTGAAATTATGTCATAAAACTAACAAAATCAGAGTGGTCTCAGCGAAATTTTTTTATTGCGCAGCTTTTGATTGAATATCAAATCGCAAGATCATGTATTTTTTCTTATTTGATCTGAGGGACATACAAGTGGAGATTAATAAAAGTTGTAAAATTAAAACTTATCTAAGTACTAGGACATGAAAAACCTAAACCGCGAGCCACGCACGATCACGCACGCACGAGCGATGCACGTGATCGACCCAAGTGCGCCAGAGGACAAGGAAAGCAGACCTCACATAACACAAAGATTTCTATTAAATATTCTTCTTAAAATATAAAAAAAAAATACTCGTTATAAAAGACTTCTGTCATTGGCATAACGGGACAGTGCAGCGACAAAGAAGAAGATGACAAATTATTTAAGTTCAACCTTTATAACACCTACAGCTAAGGAATGTAACGAGTTGCCTGCGAGTGTGTCCCCTGATCATTATAATCAAGACACCTTCAAGGCAAGATTGAATAGGCTGTTCCTAGACAGGCATGCCCCATCAACGGCCGCATCGTCACTTACCACTAAATAAGATGGCGGTTAAACGCCTGGCAGGTCTAATTAAAAAAAGAGAACCTAACGCATAGGATGGCATCTAAAGACCGAATATAACGCTTACATCTATGCCATGGGATGAGGGGGTAAACTTCATGTTCTATAGGTAACTAAGTAACAAACAAAGTTGAGTTATAATTCTCAACTAGTTCATATCGCTACAAGCCAGATTGCCGCTAACAACGACAAGTGAAACCTCCGACACATAGTATTTGTATTAGTAAAGCACACGACTGCCTTACTTCCGCGCATATCCATATAGCTATACCCTAGTATATGAGTATATGTATACACCAGTAGGTAGTACATTATACAGGTTGTATCTCTATATGCGGCTACAAAACTTAAAGGCTTGGCAAAGATTACCTAAATAATATTTTGGTGAAGGTGCTAGACGCGGTACTACGCGCGCGATACTCAGATCTTTTGGACATCTTTATTTATTATTACCAAATTAAAATATTATAAGTTCATCTAGAAACACCCCATTTACTCAGGCCATGAAGAAGTCCATATTAAAGGTACTAAGTCGATATAGAAACTTTCATTGCATGATCATTCCTCGACTCCCTTTTGCCTTTCATTTGCATTTGACGTTCCATCACGTGGAATATACTAATCCCAACCTACTGTAAATACCTTTATTCGCGCCGGATAACTAAAACTCAAAAATTACTTATTGAAATATTATTAATTCATCGCTTATCAAACTTCAAAAGTCTACGGAAAAAACTAAGGAATGTGACGCAAATATCACAATATCACGAGACACCCCGTGTACACGTCGAAACTCGTACATTACAAACTGTATAAATGTATACCCGCTATCTAGCTATACGCGGCATATAGAGGGTAGGAAACTCGAAAATTCAGCCGGCGGGCGACGCAGGGGAGGCTCGGGAGGGGGCCGGCAGTCGTTAGCGACATTTTGTATTCACAGTACGGGCCCCAGGCCGATTGTTTGCAATATTACTCTAATTGGGATTGTAATTACGAGACACATCGCGTCTGCGGCTGCACCGTGATTGGCTAGTACGTGATGGGGTTTTCCGACATTGCGTACGCTGGCTCGGGTAGTTACTAGTTGGGAGATGTAATACTTATAGTCTCGTTACGTACTTATAGTCTTATAGTGGTAGTTCGACAGTGATTGTTGTCGCCGTTGTATAGAGTATTTTTATACAATCTTTATGGAACCTTAAATAGAATATTAAAAAAAAAAATTGGCGTTTGAGTATCTCGTAGGTACTCATTTTCTTTGGGGGAGGCCTATGCCTAGTAACGGATGTCCTTAACTTTTTATACTAGGTGAAAAAAGAGCAATATCCAATAATGAAAAATAGGTGACATGGGCCTAGAGTCCCCGATATTTAGTTATCTCAATATGCGATTCGATTACAAGTAGATTTCAACTTGAGACAAATTGGTTAAGTATTCTGCTATAACTTGTAGGTAAGCGCAATTGAGTTGTAATCGAATCGACTCTCAATCGACGCTCTCCTTGGTGTTGTCTTCTAAAATCTACCTACCAAGAAACTGAACAAATTATCGTGAAATTTGCACAATTAACTTGCTTTAATTTTCCGTTCTTTTTTAATTTGACGTAAATTCCGCAGTGAAGACCCTTGTACAAAAAGAAGAGAACACCGTTCTATCACACAATCGAATCGCGCTACGAATGTAACACCAATCGAAAACCAATCGAGTTTAATTGGTCTTTTATTAGTAGCAGAATACCAAAAACGTGTCAAACTGCGATTAGGCTGCGGTAGCGATTCAATTACAATTCGATCGCGTTATTAGTAAATTATGCGGACTCGAGCGCTAGGTGGGCTGTCTACTCGTATGTCACTGAGTCGATTATAAAAACCTTTGAATACATACGCGGAGGAAAGGGAGAGATACACTCTGATGACAAAAATGATAACAAGTAAGGAAATTAAAATATTCACAAAACGACCAGTTCACACCACTTTCTCAAAGTTTAAAAAAGATGACGAGTTAGAAAGAGACTTAGGAGACTTAAGAGAATTAGGAAAGTGTCAAGTTTGAAAACGGGCCAGGCGCGGGTCCAGCCCCTATAAAAGGTGGTGTACACGTTCACCTGAAAACCGGCCAAGTACGAGTCGGATTTTGCAGCAGTGTTTGGTCTCTTTTTATACTTTCACGGTTTTTAAACTTTAACTTTTCTATACAACGTTAGCCTTGGACCTCTATTAATGTTGTGGGCGTGCCCATCGTGCCCACAACGCTGGATCCGCGCTTGAAAAGGACAAGCATAAGCAAATGACGAATACATCCGAAACGTCGTGATTGAGTCTATAACTAATCGTACTTAGAAGGTATTTATGGGAGACAATTAAAATAAGAACATCGCAATTTCGATTAGGTTGCAGGCAACAAAAAAGAACCGCAGGTGCGTTGTCCCTGTGAGGACTAAGATGAAATTACTCATGCGTGTAGTTTCGTAACCAGTTACGTATAATACAAAATTATCGTTTACAAGAAACCCGCCACGACTTCGCACGGGTGTTCTCGAGTTTTCTCTATTATAATTTGCATGTACGAGTATTATATCTAGATATAAATCTCCCGGAAGAACTTCTCTAAAATGTGTTTTTTGACATGCATTTTCGTAACCAGTTACGAACCAACCAAAGAGAAACATCAACTATGTTTTTGTATTCAATTCAATTTATTTTCAAATGTGTATGGTGAACTTGTAGTTTATTTAATTTACCTGGGTTTATTCACTTGTGGTTCACAAAGTTAATTCGTGGTGCACTTCCAGGTTTAGATTTTCTCGCGGCGCCCTACCTAGACGAAATATTGTGCAATGACACCACAAGTAAAACTATGGCCTCTAAATATTTTGTGTATATGTTACAGGAAATGTACGTAATTCGTCACATTTCCTAGGAATTTCTGTTGTATTTGAAAAGTTGTCACAAAACCGAATCTATCAATAACGTCATTCTGTCACAGAGGGTTAGGTTCTGAGGAGCGAAGCGACGAGCATGTCAGTTGTTATGAGCCACCGCCAGATCAAGTAGCATTTTAAAAACTGTCGGGCGTTTTTAAAATGTCTCTTGTGACTACGACTTAAGCGTTTTTCCGTGTTATGATCAACAACCTCAAAACATACATTTCCGGCACTTCCGGCTGTTGGTTCAGGCGCGGATCCAGATGGGTGGAATGGGTGCAATTGAATGTGTAGATAAAATGATCCAAATCTTGTCAACCGCTATACTGTAATTACATTAAAAAAACAACTTGGCGTTAATGTCCCGGTTGTGCTCTCGAGAACGAGGGCCCGGGGCCCGATGGTCCCTCGACCATGATCCAGGATTTGGCGATCAGGTAATTACAATGGAGCGACTACCATCTGACCACCGTGACCCTGCCAGGGTCACCAGGGGAACCTGACCAGATTGGATCATGGTTACAAATTCGGTTGCCTGAATTTGTAGGTTGTTTTCCCTCACGGTTACTATTCAACTAATAAAAGAAACTCAGAAAAGAGTCGTTGGTACATGGCTGCAGCGGGATTCTAACCCGGTACCTCTCGCTTACGAGTTGGATACTCAACCGCCCGGCTACCGACGCTCTAGCTATACTGTAATTCCATAATCTCGCAAATTCCAGATCATAGTCAAGGCGGACCCCGGGCCCTCGCAGGCGAGCGCGCAGCCGGGATATTGTCGCCATGATGATTATTTTATAGCATCCGTCGGCATAGACGAATCGGTTTTTTCGCGTCGGTCGCATATGGTTCCTTATCATCGATGCTTTTCGTATTCTTAAGTATCCTTATTTATTTTGTATTTACTTGTATTTACTTTACTCTTCCCTAAATTACTTGGTAATATTTTATGTATGTTTAGTATTTTTGTATGTATGGTTTTATTAGTATTTTTAAATATACTCTTACAGTGAGGGAAACCAACATGTCATTTCGCTGAACGGACTTGCTCTCAATTTCTGTATAAACATGTCCCAATTGATGGTTCGCTACCCAAAGGTTGCCTGGAAGAAATCGCTTTAAGCGATAAGGCCACCTGGTCATTTCTCTGCTACCGTTACCGATATGTATCGACTGTATCCTGTATTTTTGGAATAAAGTGTTCATTCATTCATTCTTTCAAAGAAGTGCATGTACAGAAACAAAACTGCAACTGCCTGAAGAATAGAACTCCGGCAAAATACGGAAAGCCAAACAACCTTCAATAATAATTTTCATCTGTATTTGTGTATTTATGGTAATCCAGTAGGACAATATAAATCTATAGCTCTTTTTATAAAATGTACAAGTTCAAAATCTTTTCAGTACTTTCCGAGGTTAGAGAGAGTTAACAAACTCACATACTTACAAACATCAAGCTTTTCTTTTTTATGATTAAAATTATATGTATAATATAAACAAATATAATTCCTCCCCCAAATAAAATCCATAACCGTTAAAAATCCATACATTGATTGATTTCTGAAACCCATTTTCAAATTTAAAAATCTGAAAGGTGACGAACAAACACAATGAATGATTGATTTGTGTTAGACATTCACAACATCACTGTAAAAAATCCTGTGTTTATAAGTTGACTGAAATAAATCGGGTCCTGCCCGTAACTATGCTCGATTAATACCCGTATATCCAAGCAGGACCTGAATTTATTTCAAATATCAGGAGCTCTAGTATGCCTCATGTGAAAGTGTCAATTTTCCAGCAGTAACCGCAGCAGGCATTTAAAGTTTGCGAATGTACTATTAATCAACATACTTATCTTCATTAACTTTTCTTAGCCTGGCACTCTTGCTGGAGTGGTCGTGGTTAAAATGTAAATGATGTATGACATAATATTTACAACGTCGTTTTCCTATTTCAGTCAGAGTTGAAAAGCCCATTGAAAATGTCCTTAGATCCGGATTTCTTTTTAATACAAGATCTTATCAGTCCATCTACCCACCTAAACAGATACCCCGAAAAGAGAGAGCATATAGTGAAATCAACGGGTTCAATCAGAGACACCTACCTGTATGGTGGTCCTGCAGCGACCGGGGCAGCGGAACGGGCGGCGTGCCCGCGTGCTCCGACGCGTAGAGCCCTCCGAACTCCTCCGCAGACGACGAAGAAGCATTACTGCACTTGCGACCTTTCTCCGCCGCGTACTTGCTCTCCAGGAACTTGGCATCGGGAGTATGCTCGTCGAGGAGTCCCGGTACGCCGAGTAATCCGCCAACTAGGTTCGGACGGAGCTCCTCCATGATCTTGGCGCCCTGGCCGCAGCCGCCGCCGCCGGTGAAGTTGAGTTGGCGGCTGAAGAACGCCGGGAAGATGTTGAACTGCTGCGGGTCGGGCAGCGCGGCGAGCGGCGGCGGGTCGGCCGCGCACGCCGCGCCCTTGTACTCGGCCGCCGGGCCCGCCGTGCTGGCAGCTTGGTCGCGCGACCGCGCGCTCTCGTGCTCCGTGCCCGCGCCCGTGCTGCCGGCGGCGCGCCCGTGACGCTCACTGAATAACCACATTATAGTGCCGCGCGGGCCACGCGCCCCGTTAATTGGCCACGACTGCGCACGACCCCCTCACTACCCCGCACCGCTGTCCCGCCCCTGATCGATGTGAGGGCGGCCGGGGGCGGGCTCAACCCCCATTGGCTGGCGCGACGCGGGGGTGCGAACCCCGCGCGCGCCCGTTCCTTTGTTTTATTGTCTCCATGGCTCCAGTCGATCTTGCGTCCGAAGTTTATGCATTGCACCACGTTTTGTTTCATAAAACGCGGCGTGAACTTCTTGGCGCAAATTCGTGGATGGAAATTGCGATTCGCATGTGTGGATTGGATAGTGTGGCCGGCAACAGCTGGCGCGGTGCTCGT
The DNA here is from genome assembly GCA_907269095.1 of Blastobasis adustella. NCBI lineage: Eukaryota > Metazoa > Arthropoda > Insecta > Lepidoptera > Blastobasidae > Blastobasis > Blastobasis adustella. The sequence continues at coordinate 19,000,520 of OU026121.1, read as the reverse complement.
AATGAATTGAGATTCCGTTCTGTTACAAGTAAATGTTACAGCTCGTTGCAAATAAAAAAAAATGGCTCTTCAGACAGTTTTGTCGTATCTATATTACTCTAGGAAGTTCTTTCTTTGTTTAGATAATAAATATTTATAGAAAAACTGCGGCGTCGCTTTACGTACGTACTTTGTGACTAGAGGTAAATTGATTAATGTGAAAGAGAGCCCAATAGTGGATTGAAATATTGGATGGTCAAAATGTCAAAAGCCCAGGTCTTAAAATTGTCTAGATTGTTTAAAAATTGCCCAAGTACCTACGCGTTTATTTTGCAACAGGTTTTATGTAGATAGAGAGTAGAGGAGCCCCATATCTTTAAATTCTTTCATGTAGACACATTCTGCAGAAATAATATCTAAACATACTAGTTACATCGCAATCACTTTCTATGTTAAAAGCAAATTATCAACAACAAAGACTATAGTACAGTCGACTAAACTACAAAGACAGAGGCTCAAACTATATGTAACCTTATATTTGTCTGTATTTTTCCGAACTTTTGTTAGTCCTGTATTTATGAAGCAATAGCTTATACATAGATACATACCGCAGGTACTAAAATGTATACATAGTATGTAGTTTTAAGATTTAAATTTATTTCTATATGTTAGTTTATTATTATGGTATTTTTATGTATCATAAAACACTCCTATACTATAATTGTTTTAGTTTATTATCTTTATAACTTGTATTGTATGTAATGCATCTATGGGTCTTTGATACTTGAAAATAAATGAACAAATAAATAAATAATCATCTTCTAACAACCTAACAAAAACAACATTGAAAACAAAACCATTCCTAAATACAGTCCGACACAATTAACTTATCAAGTGGATAATAAAAACCGCAACTTCATTCATTCGTTCGTTCTGCGGTTTTGCATTTTCTGATTTTGAATTTCGATTGTGTCGCTTTATCAGATCGCCGGACCACTCGGCAGCGAACTTGATACAGCTAATGATATTCAATTTTAAATCACATTTGTGGTCTGTAGCCCGATCGGTAAGCAAAGGGTTGTGAGATAAGCATCTATGTTTGAATAGATATGATTTTTAGGTCCTCGCATGAATTAAATCCGGGTTTCACCAAATTCTTAAAAACATTAAGCGAAAAGGCCGCCGGTTGCTTTTTATTTTTCTTTTTTCCTTTGTTTTTTGGTATTTATTTATAAAGAATTATCATTCATTCATTAATTTTCAATTTACGAATCAAAACAAATTACTTACTTAATTAAAGTGTAATAGGTAAAAAAATGTTCAGGTTCTCTGATCACATAAAAGTATCCTAGCCAGATTTTGAGAATATAGAATCCGGGAAAAATGTGAATAGTAAATTTTCTACACAGCAATAACGATTTTCGGTTTATCTAATAAAACGTTAACGAAAGTGACCGTTGACCATTTTCTTGAGTGGATACCACACTTTGTACTTTGTACAAAGGTAGTGTTGGACGTCTATGGCTAGCTTTATAGATGCGGCGTAGATCTGCGTAAAACGGCTAGCAGTGACGGGATGTCCTCATTATTTAAGGAAAATCGCCTTGATTGATACTATACAAGTCCTGCAAGTATGTATGTATGTATGTAATCTCTTTATTGCATCAATTTATAACATAACAGTTTATAATATTACTATTTATACATTAAACCTTCCGGAAGAAATTCTCTAACTGATGGTGAAAACCGCATCAAAATTCGTTGCGTGCTTTAAGAAGAGTAATCTAATAAACAGACAGACAGACTCGGCAAGTGACTTTATTTTGTACCATGTAAAAATTTCAAAATTATAGTTTCAAAAATTAAGGAGCACAGACCAAGAACATCCAGTAGATAACCAAGCTACCGAAGTAGTTTCTGTAGACGGATATCCCGCTACACTTGTTCCTTCAATATAAAGCTTAGTAGGAGCGCGCTTTAAACTGAAGCAAAGTTTGGCGGGGGGAGGGGGGTGGGACGGCGATGAGATGTCTTAGAAGTTTATTACTAGCTTTAATTGGCTGCCTCGGAGTAATACCTACCGGGCAATTTCTTCTGCGTTTCTGCTCGCCTGGTACCATTGCTCAAAGTGATATGTAAATTGGAAATGTTTGGCTGTGTTGTCGTACTATTTCCGGTTTTCTGCTAAGACGACCTGAGTAGTTCAGTTGGTTAATAAGCCGTCTGCCACGCAGAGGTACCGGATTCGTTTCCCGGCCGAGCAGAAATTGAAATTATGAATTTTAATATCTGTTACGGGTTTGGGTGTTATGTGTCAGTTATCTAGCACCCATAACATAAGGTTTTGTTACTTTGGGGCTAGAGCGGAGGCGCTGTGTGCATATTTATGTGCCGTGTTGTGTCCAGGAGAGCAGAATATTGTCAACGACCATCGACTAATGTTCTAAAGGCTTACTCACGGTAACTGAGAACAGGAAATGGACACCACCGTTTTCTGCTGTACATTTTATAAAAGGACCACGATAAGTCCGTGTTGACTGACAGTAGTTAAAATTATAAAATGTAGATATGGCAATAATCTGAGGATATTTTGCCCTTGTCAGTCCTTGTCAGTCCTTCTTTTAAACATTCAGTTATTTTGCTTGAACTTGTACTTTAGTTTGTCTAAATTATTAATCATGCTTAAAATTATCTGCCGCACTACCTTTTTAATTGTTTTGTCCATTATTTAATAATATTTTTCATAACTCACGAAAATAAACAATCCCACAGAAATCAAATTGTTTGTTATGACTTTTATGAATGACGTTCTATGACGTTTAAAAACTTGGCATAAGTTGCCATACATATATTGTTATGTTTTTTTTTAATAAGCGATTCGGACTTAGCGTGGTCTTATTATAAACACTGCGATCACCAAGCGTGAAGTTATCTATGGCATAATTCTCCGCTGATGTGAAGGAGGTTTAAATCTTAAGGCATAAGGCTGGGTATGGGCTAAAGTTGAGCGCGACTGTGCACTTATGCAGTCACATGCACTACTCAAGAACTTTGACGGAATGGCATAGAGTGCTTAGGTATAAGTTGATGTGTGTGCATGAAGTACCAAATAAATGTTTCACTATTCTATTCATAGAGTCATCATTCTCAGCTCTCTGCAATTACCCCACTACAAAGATTTTGACATAGAACAGTCCACTAGAGGAGTCGGCATAATGAACCTCTCTCTTTCTGATATAAACCTATCATAGGTTATCTTGGAATTCAATCGTTTCACACTCATATCGCCGTCACATATTCCATCCCTTTCCTTTCGGTTCTTATGGACCATTTTGATATAGTGGACAATTTGACCTAGTGGACCCTGTGGTTCACTAGATCGACCATAAGGTCCACTAGGTCGAAATGTTCACAATGTTGACTATATCGATTTCCACTCTACCGTAACCATCATCCCGTTATCATTATATTTATGGTATAGTGTCCTGAGTGTGATTTTAATATGAGCCGTCATCTACACATCTGAAGCTAACGCAATCCGGTCACATTCTTGAAGCACTTAACTTAAATTTTTTTGTAAATTGTCCTCCAAAACAATTTCGCGTAGCAATTAGGCCAATAATTCGCGACATTTGTGACGCCATGTGCGCGTCCCGCCCCCGCCCCGCCTCCGCAATCTCCACGCGTTTCAGAGGGTAGTTTTAAAAGAGGGTAGATGACGCAGAGAGTGATCGGGATTCGGCATTGTTGCAATATTTGCAAAATTATAGGCGCACGGCTGTTCTGATTGCTGACACGTGGCTTGTTGTTACGTTTGTGATGTTTTGTCATAATGCAGGATTTGTCATATTACTGTTGTATTTTGGTGAAAAGCAAAGTGGCAGGTTTAGGCAATACTAGCCTTCTCTTGGGCTTTTGCACGTGTTTTGCCATATGGTTTGTGTAGAGCTAAAATTCTAGGAATATAAAAAAAAATTAAAATGTATTATTATTAATTTCCGTCAAATAAAGTACTACATATGAAGTACCTATTTAAAACCGCTGCTACGACTTCAATTAAACAAATCTAGGAACCGTTTCGTCTCAAATTAATTTTCAAGTTTTTTTTTTTTTATTATCTGTGTCGTTGCTAGGTATGGAATATTTTAGTTTAGGTGCATACCTATAGTTATAGTAACGTCATTGGTGTAAACGTAAACTCTTGGACATTGTAATAGTTTATTTAACTAATTAATTAACTGTATATATGTTGTTCTAGTTACCATTATCTAACTATTATATATCCGAAAAGGATAAACTGGCCTATAGGCTATATTATTGCAATTAAGTACTTACTTACTTACTTACTCAAATAAAGAAAACCGCATCGAAATCGGCCCGTCTGTGCGGGAGCTATTGATGCCACAGACAGACATGACAACCCTTTATTTTACTTCGGAGGCTGTGTTAGTTCGACTCTCACGCAAAGAGAGCAGTAATAAACATAATTTTTATTAAGGTACACATAAATTATTTACAGTTATAATAAAAAAATACAGTACTACTATACCTACATCTAAAATACCAAATATATACACTAATACAAATAAAATTTATTGGTAATTCGAGTCGAGGTAAGTACAGTCGGTACTAGGCACAGGTGAGCCGAGAGTGTAAGGAAACGCGGGCGCTTCGGGAACCCCTGTCCTACATGTTTTGATAAAGTTACTCTGTGAGTAAGACATTCATATTCATAGAGTAACTTTATCGTAATTTATAGGTACAGGTACCGCTAACCTACAATCATGAAATTTGGCAACAAGCAAGGTTATATAGCGCAAGTAAAGGGAAAAGACCAAAACTGATAATTTGTTCAATCAATTTGAGCTACACTTTTTATTTCCGAAAGAAATGCCCCACAATCAAGAGTGTGTTGCTCGTAAACGAGTGGTTGGGATTTTGAAAAAATGTGTAAGGCAAAAGTTGTAGAGAAATTAAGAAGCTTTTATTCGGTAGAAGAATACTTTTCTCTATCATCCACCATTTTGGATTAGTGCGTGTCCCAAAAAACGTGGTAATTTTCATTGTTTTACGGACATTGTTGATCCCGGGGCTGCACCCCGAGGTCAAATACTTGGATTTCAGCATGAAGGCCTGTACCTGTAAAAGCTATTCGAAAATCGCCCATACCTGACCTTATGCGAAGCAGATGCGTAAGTGCGTAATATCTTGGATTATGTATTTCAACGAGATACAGTAACATCCAAGCTACGAGCAAATGATGAAAACTCATTCCGCAACCTAAATGTACGTGGGAGAAACGTTAAAAGCCAAATTCAACTCAGTACACCGGAAAGTAAGGTTAGAATAACCTTCGTTGGACGTCTGGAAGGCCTGGCGCCGGAACCGGAAGCCGGCTACGGACCCGGAAGTGACGGATCCGCCATACCGGATGCCCACGCTCTCGCCGGCTCGCGCCAAAAGTAAATAACTGTAAATAAACCAATTGCTTCAATACGACGAAGTTTTTTATAGATAATTGAGGGGAAGCGAGGAAGCTAGTCACCTGGTAGGTATTATTTATAACTTAAGTAGACTTATAAAGAACAAAAAGAAAGGCAGTAAAGTTCTCGAGTGGCGTCCACGTACCGGAAGACGCAGTGTACAAGGTGGACCTAGGACGCAGTAAGGATTGCGATCTTTTCCAGGTCGTCGGTACTATCTGGATGCGGAAGGCACAGGACTGGCCTTTGAGGAGATATCTGGGTAAGGCCTTTGCCCAGCAGTGGGCGTCTTTCTTTCGGCTGATGAGATGATGATGATGTGTGCTACGGTAAATTAATATAAGCCGTGGTATTAAATTAAATTAGAATAAATTACATTTATTAAATTAGTAGTGCTACGGTAAATTTATTTTAATCATGACACTACTAGTAGTCCTATTACCGATAGTATGTACCGTGACATAGAATTTTTTCTGAATTCTTGGCGTGCGTCAAAATAGCGTGCTTGAAAGCTTCGAAATGTCGAGGTAAAAAAGAAATAATCATGACCGTGCCATTTAACAAATCCGATAACGCATAAAACGAAAAAAGAAATTGATCGCTATTATTTAAATCCATCAAAGCTCGCCGCATTCGAACACGGTCTCGCCAAAGTAGTTACCGTAGCAAAGTTAAAGAGGTGGGTAGGTATTCTAAAAACAAATTCCTCCTCACAAGTGGTGCGTAGGGCGGGAAAGGGGGTGAAGGGGTGGGGGGTAATTGCTCGGGATTATGTTTAACAAGTTTTTAATGGGCGCGACGATGCGGGCTCGTTTATCTGAACACCCTGTGACCAGTTCGGTGTGGCCTCCCTGGCTACTTGCTTCTTAAGGGGTTATTAGGGAGATATAGTGGCGATGGTGTTAAATAAAATGTACCTACATACCACATGTAAAATTATATATGTACTCTATAAAGTTGACTATTGTCAATGCGTGAAATTATATTTGAATACAGGGCAAATGTCACGTCTTTGATTCTGCATGTAGTCGATATGCACAGATTGCCTCTAATCGATATGTGATTTGCAAGGACGTATTTCGTAGGTGATGAGGTGTTCAGATCTATTCTGAATGAAGGTGTTGAGCTAATCAGAGGCTTTTTACTTTTTTGGTTGGCTGTCTGAGCATGCGTCCAATCTCCTTGCTCATTTGGTCCAACGTGCCAAATGAAGGCCGCCTAAAGTATGATGTGTTTGGATTATAGTCTGGCTTTTCTTAACCCAATAGCTGGAATCTATTTATTGGTTCCAATATATCCTAATCCCGGAAAAACGAAGATATGACAACAGCACAGTTAATCCGAAGAATGTTCTGAATATTGTAGAAATGTAAATAAGTTCAACATCATCATCATTACGATGATGATCATCATATTCATAAGATGACACTTGACAAAACAAAGGACTGGTGGCAATGGATCCATATCCATCGGATGACTTTCAAAATACACGTAGTTCGGAGTACCTACTAGGTAGGCCAAAGTAATGTACATACATTTTGCGTTATGACCAAAATCCCACCGAGTCTTTCTAACCGAACATTATTGTTGCCATACATTACTAACAATAATGCTTTTTGACACATTTTAAGGGTATTTTCCGGGTTTCCTACCGCGTACCTTTGTTAACCCACTAAAATCATCAACATCATCGTCCTAGCGCTTATCCCGGCCTCTGCCAAGGGTCCGCTTCCTACAAATTCTTCTCCACTTCGCCCGGTCTTCGTCATCCTCGCGTCGTAAGCCATTGGCTCTCGCATCTGACTCAGCGATGTCAATCCATCGCTTCTTGGGTCGCCCACGGGCCTTTTTCCTGATACAGACAGGTTCAGGCACCTATTTCCCACGTATCCCTGAGGCTTACGCAACACGTGACCAAACCAGCGTAGACGAGCCTCCTCGATCTTATCTGCGATATCCCTTACGCCAAGGCTGCCACGGATGTAGTCGTTACGTATTTGATCGAGTCGCGTAACTCCGCACATCCACCGCAGCATTTTCATTTCGTTGGCGTGGAGTTCGCTAACGTGTTTCGTCAGCGCTGGCCATGTCTCGCAGCCATAGAGCATCACCGGTCTAATTATATACTCTTGTATATAAGCCCTTTGAGCTTGACAGGGATTTTAGGGTCGCAGATGACCGCCGTGAGTTCCCGCCATTTGGCCCAAGCTGCAGAGAATCGGGACTTGACATCGTGGCCGATATCGCCAGCGTGTATCACGGATCCGAGGTATTTGCATTTATCTGTTCTAATGACAGCTTCGTTACCTATACGGCTGCAGCTGGCCATATACAGCTTCAAACCACCGTTTTCCAGCACATCCTTTCACGTCTTTACTCTGGTCTCAAGGTCCTGCCTAAGCTTGCTCACCAGTACAATGTCGTCAGCGTACTTCATGAGCCAGGGAGGCATGTCCTGCATGTTAACCCCTTAAAATGTGTGATAATAACCGCGATAGTTTAAAACATTATGTTAATTATTTTTGAGTTTTGTACATTAGTTAAATGCTAACCGATGCTCTTACGGCGATTTAAAACAATCAGGTCACTAAATGTGTAACCATGATCCAATATGGTCAGGTTTTCCCGGTATCATGGTCATTTAGGTCAGATGGCAGTCGCTCCACTTTAATTATCTGATCTGCCAAAACCTGGATTATGGTGAAGGCGGACCCCGGGCCCTCGTGCGCGAGAGCGAAACCGGATCATAAACGCTAAGCTGATTACTTTATGATTGACAGGAAAATACGTATTTTATGAACATAAACCTACTTCATCTTACTTTAGCCAAATAACCCGACATTTCCCGATCAGCCCCTCTTTAACAGGTCTCTATCTGGCTTTGCTTACTCTTATTCTAAATAGGTAAAACAGTTCAGTCTACACTGGTCGTCTAATATTTGTCTGTCGCCCTTCCAATGTTATTAGGTACATCGCGATCTGCGAGTTTTAATACCTCCTTGGCTTTCTGCAATTCGGTGCATTGCGATAGAGATCAGAGATTGAGTCCTAGCGAAGTAGCGGCTATTGCGCCCGTCACTAGAGATTCAGATTATAAATTATTGTTTGAGAATCTAGGCTTAACAACTTTAAATGGGAAATAATCATGTTGGCGTTAATATCCTGGTTGTGCTCTAGCGCAAAGGGGCCTCATATTAATTTACCGTAGCACTCATCATCAGCCGAAAGAAAGAAGCCCACTGCTGGGAAAAGGCCTCCCCCAGATATCTCCACAAAGGCCGGTCTTCTGCCTCACTCATTTATTTGGTATCTATAATGTGGCTAAAAAGCGAAACTGCCAAAAGGATGTGAGGTCGACTGGTTTTTTTACTCCTAGAACTCACACAAGGGGATATGCAAGTTCTAACCATCGTTACGAAAAGTCGAAGTTTGGGTCACTTTAAAACATTTTGTCCTTCAGGGTAGTGAAACAGGGGCTTTAATTTTGTAATATTGGCTAAACTCTAACAACGTACAAGCGAAACTGCTATATGTATGATAGCGCATCAGTAACAATGATAGAGAAGAGCAAGATATTTTGATTAAAATCCTACTTATTTTGAAAAACAACACGTGCAGCCAACACCTGCACTTGTTTACGTTGTTGTAAGGTGGGGGTAGAACCCTTTATAAGCGAGTGGTCCGGACGTGTTGAAGCATTCTGTGTTCAGCTACCGTCGTGCTCAGACCTACTTATTCCTATTTATAAATAAAATCAGTGATTTCTGTAAATCGTTTGAATTAAGCATTTGCCTAAGTGATAATTGTTAATGTCTTGTCCTTTGTACTAAAGTAAAAATATAACATTGGTTTAAAATGAGTCATCGTTTAACTGGTGCTTTGCGACGCCCTCATCCCTGACGGGCAGGCAAATCCACCACTTGGCCTGAGCCGCCCTCAAACTCTTACATGTATAAGCTTAAAATTTTGCATGGATGTTTCTAATGTCACGTAAATGAATGAGCACTAAGAAGGGATTTCTGGAAATTAACGTGAAATTAACCCCCTGAGTGGGCGGAATAAGGGGCAAAAGTTAATAGCCTACAAGATTAAGCCAACCAAGTTTATATGTAATGTTTTTTGGTATATTTTTATTCATTTTATGACTCAACAATTCGTCTTCAACAGGCGAGAAATCGCACCGACGTATTCGCCGACGCCCCTCCGCATTAGGCCGAGCGGCCCTCAGCCCGAGGCCAGTGACCCTTGAAAGGTCCTACCTGATGTAAGTATAAACATCTATTCTGATGTAGCTACAAACTGTATGGGAGGACCGGTGCCCTTGGGCCCTTGGTACCATTTGGAGGTAAAGTATCGGCTCAGCAGTACGTAAAATTAACAACATTTTTATAAGAAAACAGCTATTTTACCCAATCGATTATTTTGTAATTAATAATGGGCAATATACACTGACAAACTAGCCGAAAGCCCACCTGATGGTAAGTGGCAACTGTCGCCCATAACATCTACTATTCATGCATTTTGGGTTGTAGGCAACAATAATGCAGAACCACAGATGCGTTGTCACTGTGAGGACTAAGTAATTGCGCTGATTACCTTATCCTTCAACCGGAACACTGCAATGATGTTGTGCCATTTATTACTTGCCTGTTATTTGCTATGTATTTCTTGTGTACAATAAACTGTTAAATAAATAATAAATAAATAAATGCAAGCATTGCTGCTTGGCGGCAGAGATAGATGGGGCGATGTTATGGTGGACTCCTCAGGCTTGACAGAGTCCTACCCCTGATAAACTTGTGTAAACGTACTTATGTCGGTTCTAATTAATTAATGTTTTGTTTGTCATCTAATTAATTATTTGTAAAAATATGAAAATGTTGTGGTCATAACTGCTTTTAGGTAGAGAATGGCCAAAATGTCAAAGTCGCAAAATGTCCAGGGTGCAAAATGTCTAAGCTACAAGATGTTCGAGACCAGTCGTGTATACTTATTTGGAATTTATAGGAATCTATACAAGGACCAAACAATGCAATGATTTCAAAAGTTACCATTTCCTGTAAGATACAATATCTGAGATGTGGGCTGTCTGTCCGTTTGTCACTGAGTAGCATAAAAGTCTCTTCCAGATATATATATTTTCCCATGACGATGGTCCGTCCGTCCATGTACCTCCCTAGGCAATAAAAAAATGAAGCTCAAACTCAAACTCAAACTCAAACATATTTATTCAATTTAAGGTTTACAAGAAACACTTATGAACGTCGACAATAAATACCTACATAACAAACGAATAATACAGGTTAGGCACTAGTTTAGGTATCTTAGTAGTCAAGTCAATATTTCAATGTATGAATTCATAATAATTATTATTACATTCATTTCTCAGCCAATAGAATAATGAATTAATCAAATCATAAAAATTGTAAAATTACAATATTGCAACATAATAAATCCAAAGTCAACCAAATCATTGCATTAAATAAACAAATTAAATAAATCAATATAAATAATTCTAACACATGTTCAATTACATTTAATTTATAAATTACATTTATAATACATACATAATTTATAATATATAAATTAACAATAAAAATACTGTCTCGACCTGAAACGCAGCAGGAAACATAGAAGATTGGTCGGATCAAAAAAATTCAACTCCATGGATTTTTTTCCTCAATGAAATCATTTGTTTTATAATATGATTTCTGTAATAATTTACCCTTAATCCAGAATTTAAATTCCCTGAGAGGCAATCCTTGAATTTCCTCGGGTACCTTATTGTAAAAAGTTACACGCCAAGTTAAGCCAAAGCCAGATTCAACTTTATGTACCTAAGCTGCACCAAAATTGTTAAGACCACAAAAAACTTCTAAAAAAACTTACATGCAAAAGTCTGAAACTACAGTGATAAATAAAATAAAACTGTAGGCGATTACTAAACACTTATTAAAAGACAATTCTGCAATTGGCCAGAATATGTACTTATTCAAAAACTATCAAAAGCAGCGGCCTCCATCAATAAACACAATAATCGTATACCTGGCTGTACACAAGCATTATCTGCATTCTCTATAATTACATTATTCCCCCTATTATTTACTCCTATGTACCTATCTTTAGTATGTATTTGTTGTTTAACTATTTCTTGTATCTTTGTAAAATTGTATAAATTTAGCATTTATTGATGTAAAGTATCCCTTCCTTCACCTTTTCTTATTGTTTCTCCCTCGCCGTCTACCGTTTTCGATATTTTTTTTTCACGGTTGACTGGTAGATAAGGCTACTTTAGCTTTAAGTCCGCCAATGTACCTTTAGTGCATAAAGTTTTAATAAATAAATAAATACCTAGGTATAGTGTTGGATCAAAGACTGTCTTGGCATGAGCATATCAATTTATTGACTTCCAGAGTCAGGAAACTTATCTGGATATTCAAGACACTGCGACATATTATGAAGCGTGAGTTACTGAATAGGGTGTATATTGCATTGGCTCAGTCTGTTATTTCTTACTGCATCACGGCATGGGGTGGTGCTACAAAATATAGGTTTCTGGATCTGGAAAGAGCTCAACGATCTCTTCTAAAGGTAATGTATTTTAAACCATACAGATATTCCACAAATGAACTTTATATCCTCGGATCCTTTAATAACATTTGACGTGTAAATTTATGTTTATCAAATAATAGAATTGAATTGAATTGAATTGAATTGGTGACCTCCTGACTGTCAGAAAAATATACATTTACAATGTAATCATTGCACAACACAAGGAGTTAGTGTACGATCCAGAACATAGAAACAGGAGACGGTGTGATATTGTAGCACGTTCTAGGCCGATTCGTACTGCTTTCGCTAGCCGACAATATAATACCCAGTCCGCTTTTATATATAACGTACTGAACCGTAAACTACAATTGTACCCCATGACACTCTATGAATGTAAGAATATCTTGAAAAAATTGTTAAAAACTTTAACATATGACGCGAAACTGAAATAATTATGAAAAGGGTAACATAACATACCACAACATACATACACACACAAACACACACAAACACACACACACACACACACGTACAATAATATCACTTACCTTCCTTATCACTATAATATTATAAATTTACTTCCACTACACTAATATAAAAGATAATTTAATTGTAGTACAGCAAATTTGTCTATGTTACGGAATACCTACATAATTTTGTAAAATTGTTATTTACCTACTTGTAGAATCTCAAAATAAATAAGATGTAACTAAGGGAAAGAGCGAGCCACCCCAACACAAGTATATTCATTACTTACTGGGGATGACTCACCTCATACATTGTGAAGATTTGAGACATAAAGAATTTTTTTTTTTATACTTATTCAATAATCATAGTTGCACCGATACCGATTATAATGAAGTACTTGCTTATAAAAATAATTATGGGTAGGTAATAATTTTCCTTTTGCTGTGGATTCACATGGACCGTGGACATATCGATCGCACATAGGCCCAAGGGCCCAATCCACAAACCCCGAAACACTTACCCAAAGCTAACACCGAGAAATATACAAATATCTACGTGTCTCAACCCTTTCAGTGCTAGGGTAATTCGGTAAGCGACGCTTTTTGGAGCATTTTCCTCCATAAATAATTAATACGACTCCTGGAACTGGGGAACGGAAAATTGCCATAGCTAATTCATATTTCGCGATGTTTAATTAAAAATTGCCAAGATTAATTGACAATTTGGAAGCTGATTTGCGATGTATGACGGGGATTTGGCAGGCTAAGTGGCCGTTTTGCCCGTAAGTGGTTTTAGGAATTATGTTTTTGAAAGTAATACCTATGATTGTAAGAACGATGTTTGGGCGCACGGAAATATTGTGGTCGGTTGTACTGGCCGGTCGGTGGGCCTGGGGTCCGCCTAGATCGTAATCTAGGATTTGGCAGATCAGGTAATTCGGGGAGCGACTGATAACTGATCTCTTGACTCTGTACTTAATCCAAGTACCACACCATGACTTATTTTAAGCGAAATTTCCAAATCGAATCGGATTTTGCATTTTGTGTCCATGGGCGGTGCTCATATGCCTCCCTCTAGTAATTGTAATGTAATTACCTAAATAATTTGAAATACCTAGAAACGACGTTCAAGTATTTTAATGTCTATCCTTTGAAAATAAAACTTCCTGTGTCGAAACAGTTCCCTAAAATGTATGGTAGAGTTGATATGATGGGTAGGTATCCTTCTTTGCCTATACTATCTTACCTCAACCCACCCACCTATGTAGAATTTCGAGGCATACGACATTTATAGACGATCTAAACATACTTACCACTTATCGTATCTCTATATTTTGCTTTGATATTAGGAAATACATCCATTAACCTTATTTATGAATTATTAACTACCCGCTACGGCATCGCTCAGTTACAAATTAGATACCCTCGTTCGTAAATAGCTTTAAGTTTGTGCCTAAATAGAAACAACATTAAATAGGCTGCGTAGTTCAGTAGAACTTAAATAGAAACAACATTAGAAACAACATTAAATAGGCTGCGTAGCTTAAATAGAAACAACATTAAAACAACATTAAATAGGCTGCGTAGTTCAGTAGAACTTAAATAGAAACAACATTAGAAACAACATTAAATAGGCTGCGTAGTTTAGTAGAACTTAAATAGAAACAACATTAGAAACAACATTAAATAGGCTGCGTAGTTCAGTAGAACTTAAATAGAAACAACATTAGAAACAACATTAAATAGGCTGCGTAGCTTAAATAGAAACAACATTAAATAGGCTGCGTAGTTCAGTAGAACTTAAATTCCCGATTGCAATACACTTAGACGATGCTTATGTTGGCGCCTTAAGATAATAATAATAATAATAATAATCTTTATTAACATATCAGGATACAACCATATCAGAATAAAAACAGATATGAAATATTAGGTAATACCTACATGTTATGATCGAGATAACACGTTATTTTTATTTTTTATACAATACAGATACTGGTTGTAATCAGTTTATAGCGGAGTCCCTGCTTCCCAAACTAGGAATATCCTGTGCTATGGGAATTACTAATTACTAAATAGATATTACTAAACATTTAGGCGTCACAAAATCAGTCATAAAGTTAGGAGTGACTTAGCGAGTTTAGTTTTAACTTAAGGTGGTGGTGCAATGCTCTTTCTTACATTTCTAAAATTAACTTAAGCCTCGTTGAATGGCCAAACTAATACGTTGTCCGAGGTACGCGCCAGCATTCTGGGAACGCTTCAGCTTGGCAGCGATCTAGAATAAGTTTTTTATATGTAATTTATTTTTTGTGTTAAATTTTTATTTCGTTTCCTAAATGGTAGTTTTAAGTTTGTACATATTGTCATGTAACTATGTTTATCTTCAATCATAGCGTAATGTTCCAATTACACATTCGAAAACAGTTGTTTAAGGATACACTTTTTTCACGCCAGTCTATAAAATTTTAAAAAATTACTTTTCGGTACAGCATTTCCCATACTATTTTTATTACAGCTGTATCGAAAAATAACTTTTTAATCATTATGCAACACTTTTATTTTTTAAATTTTTGTCGGGCACCGGGACACGGCGAAATGTAGGCTAAATACCTAAATGTCTTCAACACATTCAAATTTTCCTGTTTATATTTGTGATCAGAGTTCATATTCTGTGGTTGTGATTGTGTACATTTGGAATTATTTTCCCGCTAAACAGAATATTTTTTCTTATTGTTGTAATTTGTGTTTGTTAATGTTTTTTCTTGTTTGAAGCAAATAAATAGATAAATGTGAAAGTATTGAAGTGAATTTTCCGCCGCTTGATATCCTCGACGCGTAGATACAACAGAACTGACTCGCAGTTTCTTCTACAAAGTTGAAAAAATTATAGGTACGAAATTTTAACATGAAAATATGAGTGTAGATAAAGTAGCGTATGCAAAGAGATTACATATATACATACATACAGTTGCATAAACTATTAATATAATAATAATAAAAGCAGATAATATAACTTAAGCCTTATCTAATGTTTAGTGCAATTGGCCATCCTTAGATTTACAAAAATAGGCCTCTGATTGACAGGGGCCCTGATTTTACCATATGGAGAACAATAAAAAGCCAAATCCCACTTAACCATTGTCACACTTCCACAATGAAACGAATGTTACAACCAGCTATTATCACCTATTATGCTAATTGTGGTTTCCTTTCATCGCAGCTAAAAATGGGCGTGCAAATTAGGCACTTGGATCCAAGTAACTAGTGATTGTTTGCAAAAATATTTTGACAAGAAAATTTTCGGGTGCCCCGCTGGCTCAAATAGGTGTCTCGATTTGGCGCGCGCTCGTATCCGCCCATTTGCAATTTTGAAATTAGAACGCTTTACTTTTTTATTGCAGGCACGTGGCAATCGAACGTGGTGGCCAGCATTGTTGCAATAAAAAAATATAAAGGGTAGAATTACCAACGTTTTTTGTATCACAATGGAATTGCTTTCAATGTCGTGTAATTTCCGACACTTTAAGGAGGGTGATGTAGTATCAGTATCTGCATAGGTTACGTGACGTAACTAATGCAATTACGTTTTGGTACGTTTCCAGGCTATACCGAGCACTTTAAATCTTGATCCAAATATTTGCTTGGTTGGTTCTGTCTATCCAATCTTCATGTGGTGTACAGGCGAGCAGACAACTTTCACGGAATACCTTTTACCTACATGTTGCAGTTTTGTATGGCGAAAATGACGGAAACAGTAATTTTCACACAATAATTTTTTTATCTTGAATTTTATTTTTACTTTTTGGCATAATGTAAAATCCTAACTGGTGCATATCATTTCATTTTAATAACTAATTAGTTTATAAAATTACATCTAGGTTGAAATGAATAGGAGTATTTTTAAACCCTTACAAAAGCTTAACACGAACATTTTATTACTTCATTTTAGGGACTTACCTTTGCGCCTTTGCGCGCATGTAAATTGTTAAATTTTTCTTTTTATGTATCCTTTACTTTTGTGTGTGCAATAAAGAGTTTTTACTTACTTACTTTCTAGCATCTCAACATACCTACTCTATTTTCAAAATCATGTATTATCTTGATCTGTTCCGTAGAACAAATTTTGTTAGGCAACTATAGACCTATATTTCGAAGTATGATGTGCGGTATTTTTTGTAATTAAAGACGCCAAGAGGTTCTACAAGAGCAATATTTTTAGTTGCATTATGTGGCTGCAATTCTGTCAATAACATAGTGTGTAAAGAATTAAAACGTCAATTTCAGTAACAACGTTAGTTAATACTTAAGGAGCCCTTTCCAGAACAAAAATAAAACAAAATCCAACCTTAAAGTCTCCACTTAGGAGAGACGCGTACATAAAACACTGGCCACAAAGACAGCTTTACCTTTCTTCCAGTTTATTTTTCACGGTAGAAAATGGCGGCTTCAGTCGCCGCCAGTACCTGCCCGCGTCATGTCAAACGAACGCGCGGAGTCTTAAAAGCAACCAATTAGGGGCTAAAAGCACCTACGGGTAAGGGCACGTTCCCATAGGAAAGGTACGGAATGGATTGGAAAGTCTCGAACGAATAAGAATGTGCTGTGATGGGTGTTTAAATAAAAAATTGTCAAGGCAATGTCTTCTAGAAGACTGAGCTTACGAAATTAGAGAGTTGATCAGTTTCCGGACTCTTTCTTTATACAGGTTACGTACGTATTTCCCACGTATCCCTGGGCTTACGCAGCATCAAACCAAACCAGCGCAGGCGAGCCTTCTCAGTCTTGTTCGCGATGTCTATCACAACAAGGCGTAAGGACGTAAGGACTCGGTCGAGTAGTGTTTTGCCACACATCCAACGCAGCATTTTCCTTTCATTGGCGTGAAGTTTGCGGACGTGCTTCGTTAGCGCCGGCCAAGTCTCGCAGTCAAAGCCGTGTCAGAGCATTACCGACCTCAGTATGCTCTTGTTTATAAGCTGTCGGTATATGCCTAGAGTTTAATAGTAATATTAGGGTTGCAGGTGACTGCAGTGAGCTCCCGCCTTTTAACCCAAGCTGCAGAGGTACGGGATTTGAGATCGACACACTAAATAATAATAAGTTTTCAAATGTTTTTTTATTCATTACAACTTTTTATAACTTTTATAACTCTTTGCAAGACCATTGCAAAGAGCCTAAACACGATGGGGTTATATTATTGCGTTAATTAGTTCATATAACCTTCCGACTCCATAATCAGACCAGCTTTATGGTACTATATTAGTGTATTGTTATATAGGTATACCAAATTTTAGGTCAATCGGATACCAACAAATGGTTGAAAAATTGTTTGCTTTTGACAGACATCTTACATACGAACAGTGCGAGTGAAATAAAAGCTTGTAATGAAAATAGCATACAATTTCAGCAGCCAATGAGAACAGCGCCTTACCGAAGCTTGCTTGGGACGCGTGGTTTCACCCCCTCATCAATGTTGCACGGAGCTCTTACTGTTAAAAACTTGACTTTCTGTTAGAAATAAAAAGTCCAACGTAAACCGGAGACAGCAAGACTTGAAGAGTGGAGTTGGTGGGGAGTTCGCGGGAGGTACTTTCCATAAGATGCCGGTCACAGTCTCTGGGTTGAAGAGTTAAAGAAAAAAGCAGTATAAATTTAAACTGGGTAAATATCTAAATGAGTATTGGTGAGGAATAACATTGTGATGATACCTGCATATTCTGGAAACTGAATGTGTAACCATGATCCAATACGGTCAGGTTCCCCTGTTAACAGGGTTACGGAGGTCAGATAGCAGTCGCTCCACTGTAGTTACCTGATCTGCCAAATCCTGGATCATGGAAAGGCGGACTCCGGGCTCTGGCGCGCTATAGCACAACCGTATTATTTATATCAAAATGATTATATGTACCTATGTGTACAATAAAATAAATAGGTCCCTAAATATCTATCCACTTACACTTCGCGAGGTAAAGGGTAAAATGAAGAAATGGTTACTCTCTAAAGATTATACCCAGACTGAAGCATTGTTGCATTAGTTTTTTATTTAGACTGGACACGGATTCATGTTATGTTATGTAAGTATACCGAGTGTAAACATGCACAATACACTCACACTCACACACTCACACATATACACACGCACACACACACATACACACACGCACGCACACACACACATACACACACGAACACACACACACACACACACATACACACACGCACACACACACACACACACATACACACACGCACACACACACACACATACACACACGCACACACACACACACATACACACACGCACACACACACACACACACATACACACACGCACACACACACACACATACACACACGCACACACACACACACATACACACACGCGCACATTCACACATACACTCTCCCAACTGCAAGGGTTTGGGTTATAATATTGCAGATTTATATTATTGCAGATGCTTAATATAGTTAATTTTTAATATTTGTTCAACAATTTTCAATTTTCTGATTATAATAGCAATTTAAGGGAAGATGCAACTGTTTCTCGTAACACAGGTATGTATGTACCTAGCTCGGGAAGCAGTTTATAAAATGTAAGCAACCATTATGGAAATAAAAACTATTTTATTTTTATTTTTTACCTATATGTATCCCAACGAGTTCAAAGACGTGCTTACAGCTTAAAGTCGTTTGCGCGCGCTCCACAGCTTGCTTAGTGCTCTTGAGAAAGCGTCTAAAAAATCGATTACTCTTAAATAGCTAGTCATCCCTTTTGTCTCTGTTTTCGATAATCTTTTCTGGCTTAAACCAACCTTCAATGCAGCTACGAGAAAGGAAACGATTCACCTGCCAATTACAATCTATTTAATTAATATTTATTGAGAAGATATTCACACCCGTATTCAAAATGTTACTATGATTTCTCATAGTGCGCGTGAAGGCACAGGGATCCAACTTACAATATTTGAGTGGCCATTGGCACTATGCGTCCGTCAACATCAAATAAATTGACCAATCATAGAGCCGTGTTGAAAGCCATACATTCACAGTACACGAGCACAGTGAGAACGAATATTAACGCTATATTAAACAGTCATTGTTCTGAATACGGATATAAGTATGTCGCCTTATCATACATATATTATCATCTTACAGACATCGATCTTCATGTTTCAATGCCAAAGTGTTTAATTTTAAAAATTACATAATTTTATTTTATTATTTGATTTGATTTTGTATAATTGTGTGTGTTGATATGTATGTAATTTTTGTGTTTCAATGTTGTATTGTGGCGTCCAGTTGATAATAAATGATTTATTTATTTATTTATTTTGTTCCTAATACCATTTCGTTGATAAAGAAACGAAACGAATGCACATCCTATTTCTGATCTCATGTAATGCCATTTCATTTAGGTAGAGGTTTTGAAAAACCATACATACATAAAGCTCACGCTTCTGTCCCATAGGTGGGGTAGGCAGAGACTATGGACCGCCACTTTGCTCTGTCCTGACACAACTCACTAGCCTCGCATACATCTCCTTTATTCTTACTTTGGACCCCAGCTTAAAAAAGTATGTCGTCACAATGCTCTTGCCTAAAATGAAATATACATCCCTCCCTATAAATATAACCATGCAAAAACGGATTTCCTTTTTTTTAAATACCACGAAAACAGCCTCTGTCGCCTAAGCAGCCAGGTAGTCAGCGCCGCGTATTTTCCGACATTTTCCCAGATTAAATGAAAGGGCAGACATGTTTTTTACGTTTTTACGTCGGACGTAAAGCACTTTGCTCGCGACGTTAATCCAGCGTTTTTGTGGACACGTTGTTTACTTTCCGTGCTTAGAATGTACGTTAAATTCGAGATTGACAATGGCTGATAAAATAGGTAAAATGTGGAAGTTGGCTACGCTGCACTGTACATCTCTGACTGGCCACCTATGATCATGGATTTTTTTCATCTGTAGGTCACGTTTATGGATACTTAGTACCGTGAAGGTATCATACTAACCATAGATACCAATCTTATATAGGTTTCTAGAGTCAGTAGTAGGTACCTACATACATAAGGTTATCGGACCTCTGGGTATCTTGCAGCACCAACGCTATCCACTTAGAGCCTTGTCCATGGCGACCAATAACTTAGACAGAATTGCAGTCAAACTAAAACTGAAATGATTTATCAATCTGAACTTAAAGCAGTCCGTTATGGAGTACCACAGGGTAGTATACTGGGGCCTCTTCTATTTTTGGTGTATATTAATGATATGCCGAACTGTATACGCACCCTAATGATATTATATGCAGATGATAGCACAGTAATATTCAATGATGAAAATGAAATCAATGATAGCCTCATAAAAATTACGGAATGGTTGGAAAATAATAACTTAATCATTAATTTAGATAAAACTAAAATAATGAAATTTGCGCAAAGAATAAATAAAAAACTGGAGACTGAAATTACATATAATAATATACAGTTAGGAGAAACAGCCACAACAAAATTTCTTGGACTATATATTGACAATGACATGCGATGGCAAACACATTTAAAGTTCGTATGTAATAAATTAAGTAGCTATTCATATGCGCTCTACAACCTAAATAAAATAGTAAACCGTAAAGCTGTTTTATCATCGTATCATGGATATGTGGCCTCGACATTAAGATACGGTGTTATTTTCTGGGGTAATGCAGTGAACATTATCCAGGTATTTAGAGCCCAAAAAAGATGTGTTAGAGCCATGTGTGGTCTGAAACGTACAGATAGCTGCAAAGAATATTTTGAGCAGTTAAAGATCCTAACTTTAACATCTATCTACATTTACGAAACGGCACTTTTCATTCGCCGAAATCCCAATTTGTTCTCCAGAGTAAATAGTTTAAGGCGTAACGATGAGTTGATGCAAAATGGATGCAAAACTACTCTTTATCAGAAAAGTTTCTACATACTAGCCCCAAAGATTTATAATAAATTACCAATTAACTTACGCCGTTGTACAGATTTTATGACATTTAAAAATAAATTATATTCTTACTTAGTAGATAAGGCATATTATGAATTGACGGAATATTTTAATGACATTTAAATTGTATGACATGGTTTTATTTATTGATTATTGTATAACTTATATTTGAAATTTAAATTTGTTGAAAGTATTATTTATGAAAGATTTTAATATTTAAAAAATGAAAAATGAAACAATTACATTTAAAGATTTGTACGCCTCAGCATGCGGGCAAAGGATAGAGAAACCATTGAAGATAATGATAACATCTGTAATACCTATCTTTTACAAATAAATATTTTGAATCTTTGAATCTACTAGGACAGTACACAAATATTTATACCAGAAAATCGGTGGTGCGTGTTCGTAAAGACATTAGAAGCTGCGATCTCTTTCCGAGGTTGAAATTATGGCTTTTGCCTATGACTTCGTCTACATAAAGTTTGGTCACGTCCCGGACTCATTCCCGCGGGAACCACATGCAATTTCATGGTAATTGAGAATAGCATATATTCTGGGCTACATTTCATCCAACCCATTCTTAGTAGGACGCAAGGACGGCTTGAGCACAACTTTGGACTGGTAATGATTTACATAATACAAAAGACTTATCACGTAAGGATCAGATCAATATCCGTCAGGTGGCCCGCTAGCTCAATTGGCTCACTTCTTTTATAAAAAAAATACGAGTAGCCTATAAATTGCGGAAAGAAAAAATCTGTTGCCAAATCATGATTTTTTGGCCATTACCGACGTCGACGAAAGCAGCGAAGCCCACATCTGTTCCAGGTCCGGACGAATAAAAAAACAACTTTCCCATTTTTTCTCCGTTTCCCAACAAACAAATTAGGCAACTCCGAGTGTCTTGCCGGTATCGTCCTAACCGAAGCCGCAAAGTATTGTGTTGTTCGCCAAATTTTTAATGCGCCTCCTTGCCGTGAAACAAAAAGCGGAATCTGAGAGCCACAAGCAAACCTTAAAAACTTTCCGACATGAAAGTTTAAAAGTGATCCTGGGGTGGCAAGGGGGTAGGGGGCGTTGCCTAGCAACCGCCCCGCCCGCGCCGCAAATCTCGGCGTGCTACAGAAAACCGAAAATTTATTGTTCCTAACATGAGCGTTTATCTGGCGACTGTGTGCTTTTCGGGTGGTTGATAGGGCGTGGGGGTATGGATCGTTCTGTTTGTGTAGGTAGAGGGTAGGTTTGGAAAATTCGACAGTCGTACCGAGATACATCCATATAATATTTATTAATTTGGATTTTTTATAGATTTACATGCTTTCTCTTTTATAAACAAGATGTGATACTTCTAATACGACGAAATTTTGCAGGAAATTGCTGCAAATAAATTGTTCTAATTCCTACTTCACATCTAATATTCTATACATATATCGAATCGAATCGATTTTCTGTCGATACGAGAAAGGACTTAAGTTTAAAAAGACAAAATGAGCAACATATATCCGACCAGTTTCACGCTGACGTAAATGCAAGCGTCGGCATTTCAAACCGTTTTGCAATTAGGAGCCGGGAACTAGGAAACATGCGATGTGTCCCACTAAACGTATCAGACTCACTCTTAATAATGCGAAACAATTTGCCTCGAAAGGACAAAAGGAAGCACAGCAATGACGTCAATTAACATGCAAATCTAAGAATACGAATTAGGAGTGAGGGAGCCTCAGTGCCGTATTGATCATGTACCTCATACGCTTACATACATACGGCCGTCTCTTTTTAACTCACCCACAACAGATCGCTATAAACAGAGACACAAATACGACTTAAGGGCGCATCGTCCAATCTCCCAAACTGGAAACTCAACTTTACTCCTCTCGTCGTAAGACTAATTTTCTGATGTGCCTGCGATACATTTTGGGTCATTCGAGTGGTGATCTCGAAGACTTGTTGTGCCAGCAAATTCTGGTCGTATCTTTAAAGGAATAAAGATCTATTTCATAGCTTGGTTAAGACAAAATGAGTCGTATAACGCAATTTCAGGGGTCATTATTGATAGGTCGAAACAGAGGTCGTCTGTTCACTGTGTTTGTTGTGATGTAGGGGAAGTAGATATGTAGTTGGTGTTCCTTGATATAGGCATTATTGACTTTATGAATCGTTTCAGAATCACCATAGACGTCTTCGGGCGGTTTAGCGTTTCCATTTAACGAAAGGTTAAAGGGTATTTTGATATTCCTGTTAAATATTTTGGTCGTTTCAGTCAGGGTGCCTGCGTCACGTCGGCTTTGAGAGGTGGCTAGTCGGGACTGTTTTCTTGTTGCTAGTTTTCTAGGCAATATAGGCGTGGGAGGTAGTATCCTTCGAGATGCCCGACATGCGAATATGTGCTTCCTAATTTTTTAATTTATTTTGGCACTCGATATTAATGAATAGCCTCGTATCACATTACTCATATTCTTATCTATTCAATATTTATAACGATTATTATGAGATATATAATAAATTTTTATAAGTGCTGTGTAAAGATAGTTCGCGCTGTCTAACAGGTGTAGTACTATATTAATTGTGTTCTGGCACTACCGATGGTATTTAAATAAATAATAAAATTGCTGGTTTTTTTTTTATTCCATTAAGGAGGAAAAAGCAGGTGGCAATCAAAATTGTCTCAAAGCGAAGATGACCTACTCTTCTCATGTAGACATATCGGCGTAGGGTTGCGCGTCTGTCGGTCTTCTACGGGTTTCATTTCGGAGAGTGTGCGAAGCAGTTGCACGACCTCATTCCGCCGGCCACGCGCCGCCATCGGGGGACGCGATCGGGGCGAGCGCTTCGCCCTGATGTCGTATATCTTCCAGCTATCCGCATCTTTTAACCTTTATAATGCGCACGACTAAGGAATAGAACACGTTCCTGTAAGTGTGTTCCCTGATCATTATAATCCGGACGCCTTCAAGCTAGAATAAGAAGACTGTTTCTAGACAGGCATGCTCCATCTTCGGCCGCATCGATACTTACCACTTTTTTATTCTACGCAGTGACAAACAAGCAGACCACCTACCTGCTGGTAAGCGGTAGCTGTCGCCCATATCATCTACGTTTCATGCAATCAGGTTGCAGGTGCGTTGTCACTGTGAGGACTAAGATGAAATACCTTATAATGGAATTGCCGGCTACCTTATCCTTCAACATCCACCATTCAAGCATTGTTGCTTGGCGGCAGAAATAGAAATATGGGTGATGTTGTGTGGTATTGGGTAAAAACGAATATAAGCGTACGGAGGAATATTTAATTACTACCCGTTCCAATCACGACTGTCGTATAAAACCAAAAATGTCTTAGCGCTGAGACACATTGAAGAGGGGCGCCGCGCGGCGTACTGCACGATGTGGCAAAACTTGTTGCACGCCGAGCAGTTTGTATGCAAGTACATTGATTGGTGGCGAAATGTCCCACTGTGCACTGCACGATGGGGCAAAACCCGCAATCCAAGCCTGAAATGTCAGTTCTGTATGAATTTTGTCCACATTTTTTCAATTTGGCCCTATCGTGCAGTGTGCGGCGCGATGTCAGCAGATGTCAACATGAGACGTCACCATAACCTCCTTCGTATGATGAAGGAGGCTATGGACGTCACCATAGCCTCCTTCATACGTCACACTTGACTGTTTCATTTTACCAACAGTTCGAATGTTTCCTCCTTATGTGACACAGTTGACACACATATATCTGTCCTCTTTTTTTAGTAAAGATTCAACGCGTGTGAATGAAATAGGAATTCGACCTTGTCAAAGAAATTTTGACCGCTAAAGCGTGTGACGTAACACTGTCCGACGGACAGTGCCAGGCTCAGTTAATAATAATAACAACGAATATCAGGGTAATGGGTTTATGTACAATCAGTCCAGAAACTACAATCTACAAAACAAGAAATTTATAAAAAGAATTTAAAATGTTAAAAGTACGAAAGTTTTTACGAAAGTCCACAACTTATACCCGGGCTGGATCACTGGGTTCACTGTTGGCCGATAAGTACAGGTTGCAGATTGACTCGACAGACTATTTAATTTAGAAAAGTTCGAGGATAAACTTTTATGCAGTCACGTGCATAATTTGAACGGTCAACTGGTATTTAATTTTTGGTTTCTGAAGATAGCTTCTTCTAGCTATGATACTGATCCACCTTCTAGTTCGAAGGCTGGGAGAACTCTGCCCACTCATCCGCTGCACTCTCTAACGAAGGCTCGGGTCTTCACTTAAACACGTTCGAGAACGCATTTGGCATAAAAGAAGATATCTTGATGGCCAGTACTCATAGTCGACCAGCCAGTTTCCGAAGTGGTCGATATTTATTTACGGACGACCTCGTGTTTAGCAGCCAAAGATATAATCCATGAAGACATGATGAAGAATTGGATCCAGCAATTATCTAGAATAAGAGGAGCACAAAAAAGATTAAAATCTCCGCCGACTATGAACTGTGTCCGCATGACAACATATGACATATAAAGAATAAAATAATAAAAGATTAACGTTAATTTGGAAAATGTGATATTTTAAATACTAAATCAAATATTTGCCACGAAAGAAACCTTCTAATGTGATGGAAAAATGACCCCCGTGGCATGGGGGCCTACTTGGATTCATAAGCAAAGGAAAACAAGAAGATACAACGGTAAGAATCCAGACACACACCCCAATACCCTTGTATTTGTCCAAAAACCCTCATTACTTTTACCAATTGGATATTTAGGAAACGAGAGATCATTTCCCCAAAAGAAAATACTCTAATCGAAGTTCGATTCGATTCAAAATATTTGTAGAACGTAATTACAACGTAGTCAGAATTTACAGTATTAACTAATTTTCCAGGCAAAGATGATGACCAATCAGAGCCTGAAGGGCCAAACCCAAGAATATACCAATTATATGTTTAAAAATGGACAATAAAAGTGTCAACGTGCTGAACAGTTATTTTAACAGGAGTCCTAATAACAGTAAGTACAGCTTCAGGGCAAGACCCTACAAGCGTAAGCCCCTTTCCTGTTCGTGATTATGCAACATTATCGTAGTTGTTTCGCTTTCGTGATCCTTTCGTCATTTTCTTCTCAGTTCCTCCCGAATTATAAATAAGGCATGTTTTGTTCTAGAACACAAGTTTCTAAAGAGAAATGAAGGGGCTTGACGAGATCTACATTTCGGATGACAGCTGTCAAACTTAAAGCTGTAATAACTCTGAAACTATTGGTCCTACAACACTAGTTCCTAAATAGAAAGTATAGTGCTCGTCGAGATCTATATTTTGGTTGACAGCTGTCAAATCTAAAACTGTAATAAGTCTGAAACTATTAGTCCTTGGTTTTAGAGTGATTACAGTTTTAGGTTAACATTCTTTCAAAGAAATTCTCTGTATTACATACATTCATTCCGTTACGCCTTTCTCTCGTAGGGGTAGGCAGATACCACATTGTTCCACTTGCTACGGTCCTGACAAATCTCTGTGGCTTCTTCATACATACATATATAGACTGTTAACTTCATTACCCATCCTTGGTTCCCTAGTAGTCCGGTAAAAAGTATCAGTTATCATAGTATTCGATTAAGACTAATCGAAGTGGTCCAATTTCTTTACATATTTATGATGTTATACTTTTTAGTTAAAAAAAGCAACATTCGCGTTTCGAACATTTTTGGATCTAAAATCTTAGTGTTGGCCAGAACAAAATTATTAGTTTACAATAGAGAAAACAGTTCTTAACATTGTTTACTATGACTACAAATCTGCACGACCGACGGTTCGATTGTTATAGGCTTTTAGAATAGCGATACATAGTACCTACTGTACTCCCAGTGGTACATAGTGGTGGTGGTGGGCGTACAGGCTTGGCACCATAGTAAAAAATGATAGAAAGTGTATGCTGTACCTGAAAATTGCGTAATATTTTTCTGGCCGGCACTTTTAGCGTTTTCATCCAAAATGTCCAATATCCTTCTCGTACGTTTCTCTTAGTTGCATTTGAGTCGGCAGATTTAAAAAATCTCCTGCGATGAACACACAGCCGACAAGACGTGGTCAATAATTATGCGAGTCGTTTAAAATAACGCGCGTAAAACTGTCGAAAAAGCGCTCGTACAAACGTTGCCTAACTTAAAATCTCTTGCAAATCTCTCGTGCGAACGTTGCCTAATTTGAAAAACCAGAATAACACCACCGTTTCTTTGGTTGTCACCGTGACGTGGCGCCGCGCGGCGCGTCGCGCAGTGCACTGCACCGCGCGAGTGGACATTCGGCCTTACAAGCAAACGGCTTTATATTTGAACTGCTCGCCTCTAGTCGAACGTTTTTCAATTTAGACGTTAAGCATGAATAAATATATTTTTTCTAAATTACATTAACAAATAACGAAAGTGAACGGTTCAAAAATAGGGATAATCAGCGTCATGCATCAAAATATTGAATTTTGCCGAAATCAAAGCTGAAAACCGTTCGCCGAAGCGGGCGATTTAAAAATTGGGCTCCAGTAGGTGAGAAAATGGGCAGCAATGTTTTCTGTTGTATTTTCTACGAGATTATGGCAAATAAAAAAACATCTTGGCGTTAATGTACCGGTTGTGCTCTTGACCGCAAGGGCCCGGGGTCCGCCTTGACAATGATTCAGGACTTGGCAATCATGTAATTACAGAGGAGCGACTACCATCTGATCTCCGTGACCTTGCTACCAGGGGAACCTGACCAGATTGGATCATGGTCCGGCGGACCGGCTCTGCTTGGCATTGTCGGGCACTGACCGGGTCTGATTGGTATTGGCGAACATATTCCGGCCGTTGTCGGTTGTCGGCGGGGGGTGGGTATGCTGCGGCCATGGGGCGGCCAACATGTCCTGTGTGTTTCCTTCCGACTTTCCTACCCCCTCCTCTTTGACGATTGAAAGAGATATGTAGTGTCCTACTCAATAAAGAAATTATGACTTTTGACTTGACCAGATTGGATCATGGTTACAAATTCAGTTGTTGTGTTGTTGTTTTCCCTCACCGTAGGAGCATCGGTTAGAGTTCAACGAGTCCTTGGTACATGACCGCAGCGGAATTCGAACCCGGTACCTCTCGAGTCGGATACTCAACCGCCCGGCCACCGACGCTCTAAACTCTATCAGTATAGTTACAGATTTTTTCGTATAAAAACCAGCGCCACCTAGCCCCAAAGTAAGCAAAGCATGTGTTATGGGTAAATAATATGTTATCTACAAAATAGCAATTTTTCTTAGGATTTATTCTGATTTATAATCCGAATAGAATGTGTAAAATGACAATCAAAACTGTCAATTATGATGACCACTGGTTATTACACCCAACTTTTTTTACATTGGGTACTTATGGGTAATGCAAGCGTTTGACCCATCACACCTGATGGTAAGTGACGATGCAGCCGACGATGGAACCCTGTTCTTGAGTCCAGACAATAGTTTTCGGGGAACACATCGGCAGGCAAAGCGTGGCGTTCCTTAGTAGTTCGTGCTGATAACTGTACTGTGTACATCTACGTCGTAAGGATGGAAGGTATTGTAGGTACGTTAGTTTCTTGGGCCGCGAAGGCGGAAAAGTGCTGATGGAATCAGTACTTACAATTCCTTTGCTTACTTCCAGACATGCCATTTTAATACCGATAGACACACAACCCTCAGCCGATGTTCGAAGTTTTCAGCATAGAGTCTGTAAATAATTCAAATTGTAATTGTACTTAATCGAATTATACCGCTTTGGTTCAACCTTTATAATGCGTATGGGTTAGGAATGGAACACGTTGCCTGTTCCCTTATAATTATAATATGGACGCCTTCAAGGCTATAGTGAACAAAGCAAATAAATGAGATGAAGCATTCCTGTTCCAAGACAGGAATGCTTCATCTCATTCGGCCGCATCATCACTTACCACCAGGTGACATGGCTATCAAATGTCTGGCTAGTTCTTATAAAAATCACAGGTAAAGAAATTATAAGAATTGAAAGGTTCTACCTTTCAATTGAAAGGTGCCTAGAAACAAACCCTAATTCTGACAGAGAACGAGTCACTTTTCTTAATTAGTTTTTGTTTATCTCTAAGTAAAGTAATTCTTCTAAGACATATTTTCAGACTAAATATTGTTGGCAACAAATTCATCGACATAATGATTTGGCTTGTCGACATTATTATCTGGTTTGTCGCTTACTCGTGCTTATCGGAATACTTTAATCTTTTCCATAAAATTTCTGATTGCCGCATCTCTTCATATCAGATTCTCATACTTATTCAACGAGAGAGATCCCAACGCCATCTGTTATAGACTTGATAAAATTGAGACCAAATTCACCACTAATAATTAACCCGAGATTTAAAACACACAGTTAACCTCTAACAACAATGAACTATAGACTAAAACCGAGCTTATACTGTAGTTTGTTGGTGGAAACGGGCCCGAGGAAAAGACAGTAAAAGACATGCGCCAAGATTCTATTTAACATCAAGGAAATTTGGATTTAGTCCCATTGGCATAGGGCTCAGAATTGACGGCTGTCATCACGCATGCGCTGTTCCATCGATTAGCGACGACCCTCACTTTTGACAGATGCTCAGTTTTGTTTTTGCATAGCTTTAGGCAATATTTAAGTTAAGTTATAGTGATATTTAAGTTTTATAATGTAGGGTAGTTTCATCATCATCATTATTTACCTACATTGTAGAGCTGGTGGTGTCTAAAATGAGAACTGAAGGTTAGTTACAAGATATCATACTTAATACTGTTTAATGCTTATAATTTGGATTTAAGTACCTAGACACCTACTTAGAAAACGTACTTAGGTACCTTCTTCCTATTATTTAGAACTTTAAAAGAGTAGAAAATGTAATCAAAACTAAGTAGGTACAATGAGACAAACACCTTAATAAGGAAACAACAAAATAAATTTTCAAATAAGGTTATAATTCCATATTATGTTTGAAACCCTTCTATAACCAACAAAGCTACTATAAAATCATTAACAAATCATTATCCCACTAGAAAGCCGTAAATGTAACCAAGGAGTATAGAGGGATAAAGGAATTCGTGACCCGTGACTGTATCTGTGGTAAGCTCATGGGATTTGGGTGTGATCAGCTGATAACATACTTTGGGGCCCGCGGGGGCTGAGGCGGGCGGGGTTCACCCTATGCATTGCAAATCTTGTATTAGAGATTGAGGACACACTGGCTAGCAGGGCGTCGAATACTGTGTCAGTTAGTACATTATTTTTTTTTTAACTTTGATAGTGGTGGACTCTATCGCAAGCTTTTTTTTTATCATTTCTCGCTCTGACTATTTGGATATAGAATGCGCTCCCAGCTACAGTGTTTATTTTGGAGCACAAAGGGAATGAAACAAATGAGTCGTGAAACAAGCCAGCACGCACTAGCCGAGGACAGCACCTACGTACCTTGTAACTATTTTACTATGTACGTAAGAGAATTAGCACAATACGGCCACAGCACGCACGGGCTCATGGCATCGCGCCGGCATGTAAACCGGATCGAAATCTGTCCATCCGTCACACACACAGATACACACGTCAAACATCACCCGCTTTTAAGCGTTGGGGGTTTAAACAACATAAAGGACATAATGCAAAAAATAACAAAAATGTAGAGTGCCGGATAAAAACTAAAAAAATATTTCAATTTTAATTCATTTATTACTTACTGGTATAAAGGTTAGGTTAGTTTATTAATTAAAAAGTATTCAATTTGGGGCCAACTTTTGTTCCCAGCCACCTCTAACACAGAATAGCAATACTTATTTATTTATTTGTTTATTTAATCGTTTATTGTACACAAAAATGGAAACAAATACAAAGCAAGTGTAAACATGACACAAATGGCACTACTTATTTCTATGGAGAAATTTCTTCCAGCAGGCCTACAGCAAAGAAAACGTGATGACTAGAAGCAGCTAGGACGTGCACAATAAGAAAATAAGATACAGATAATTACGTTAATATGACTAACTAATATAAAAACTCAATAAATACTTATGTACATACATGCCAATAATATAAATATACTATGCCAAGGTCGCCCAAACCTAACAGCCGTGTGTCCGACGCCCGCTTCTGACGGACACCCCGACATATGGATGGCGCACTTGTCACCGGGAGAGCATAATTTGCGCCCCATTACTGCACGCACCAGCCTCTAATAAAGTGGGGTCCGATTATAGACTAGCTCGTCTTACTGGCCAAATGTTCAAAGCTACAAATAAATTATGCATTCGATATATTGAAAAGTCTATTGTTGAATTCAGAACAGAAGGGTGGCGGGCACCTGCTTTGTTTTGGGGACAGTTTGGGGCTCCGATTTCTGGATCAGATGACGGGTTTATGTTGTGCTGGTGGATTGCTTGATAGCAAAGTTCGTTTACAACCTTAGTAGAACAGGAGAAAATGGATAGCAGCATTTCTGTGTCTGTGGAATTTCCATATGTTGGCAAAAACTCCCACGAGACTTAGTCAATACGAGAATGTAGAGGGAATATTGGTCTATCTATATTCGTAAAGTGTCGTGATCGTTGACCATGTCTCGTTTTTTTACAAGACAAGACATTCATTACTATCTCGTGCAAATTCAAATAATAGTCCAAATCTATTGGTCTTGGGTCCAAATGGTTTTTGCAGAAACGTATCTATATAACGATATCACATCGATACTATTGGATCCTTACTGGATGGTCGTTCAAAGTCTCCAAATGTTTTGACAAAAGTTTAGCCCAATTTGTAGTCTCCATAAGATTAAAGCAACATTAGTTGAGCAAAACAACAGAAGCCAATAAATAGACTTACTATTTACACGTAAGCCGCGTTAAAAGAATTAACAAAAGACTGAGCTAATTAGGGGTAAGAAAGACACATTCAATTTGACGTACATTTGACGTCAGCAAATGGCATCGGCTGGGGGCTTGTGAAATGAGGTGTGAATATTGCGTCTCCACGGGGGCCATATCCCGGGGGGCCCAGCCCAGCTGTCCGGGGCCCCCCTAGCGCCACCCTTTATGTTGCAACTACAATGGCCCTCAAATTATGAACAGGTACTGGACGCATTCACTGCAGTCGAGTTCTGATTGTTTTGTGATTCGACTTATTTGTCGATTGTCAAATAAATTGGTGACGCGTGCGTGTCTGGTAGGCGAGCTGGGACGTTTCTGGGTTTCTGTTTGTTGGTGTTACGGCTAATGAGGGTAAAGAAGGAATTAGGTATGGGCCATATTGTTGTGTAATCTTATGTTACGAAGTTTTATTAGTTCTAAAGAAGGCTGTTTTGTTTGAGTTTCTTCAAGGAATTAGTGTAGATGCTTATGGTATGAATAAGACAAACAGTGAAGAAAAAAATTACAGTCTCGTGTCACAGTTATTAAAGTAATCAAGTAATCTTATGTTATGGAGTTGTATTAATTCGAAACAAGGCTCTATAGTTAAACCAAATTTCTTCATTAATTTCGTAGGTAAGTATTTATTGCAAGATGTATTTTGCAGAGGGTATGTAATTTAATTTAACATTGGTGTACAGCAGGGTGGAATTGCAGTCCCTCAACTACGGGTGTCATAAATCGATGGGCGACTAAAGTCTTGAAAGCATACCATGGGTCATCATTAGACTGAAAAAGGGCAACTAAGCGTTTTCTGTTAGATGTGTTCTATTTGTACACTGCGTTCTCAACAGAATTCCCAAGAAAGATTGACGTCATTCAGGCAGCCGGTCATAAAGATGACGCCTAAACTTTTTTTATTCTTTGTAGTGACAAACCATCTAATGTTAAGCGGAAACTGTCGCCCATGACATCTACGATTTATGCATTTAGGTTGCAGGCAACAAAAATGTAAATGCGGGTGCGTTGTCACTGTGAGAACTAAGATGAAAGGTGCTGGTACTTTATCCTTAAAACCAGAACACAACAATGCAAGTATTGACACTTACCACCAGATGAGGAGGCAGCTAAATGCCTGCCTAGTTTATTACAAAAAAAAATGGTAATCTCCACTCCTCAGCCTACCTCCTCCTGCTGCTGAACTCCCTGGCGTTGGCGCTCCGCCGTGGCCCCCACCACCCTCACGGGCAAACCCCAGTGGACCAGAAGCATCACCACTACAAACCTAGTGGATCCGAGTCTCTCATGGGAGACACTGAGCTGCTACACGATGCCAAGTTAGTTGAGGTTTACTTTCAGTAATATAATACAATCAGATTTAGTTTCTATGGCAGTTTAGCTTTTGCCCAGATTACCATTTTAAATGACCTCCGTTTGTATGAATGCTAGTACTATGGGGAGGTCAAGCTGTATCTCTGGTTCTATCTACCCGAATTAGATGAAACATGGCTTAGATTGTACCCTGGAGTTCAAGCTACCAAACTAGCGAAACCGAATCAAAATCCGTTCAGTAGTTTATGCGTGATGTGCGACCAGCCACACAGACAAGAATTGCATATACATTTTTTGGGCTTAGTTACTTCCCGGAATCCTATCCCGACTATTCTTTCTAAAATATCTTTAATTTACAGACACTGTTTTTTTACAATTTTATAATAGTATAGATAGGTAATAATACACCATCAGGGGGTGCCTCTCGACTCCTGAGAGTCTCAGGGTCCCCAGCTGAAAACATTGGTCAACCACTGCGCGCTGGCAGCATCATTGGTCTAGTGGCAGCATGCAGGCGAGATCGATAACCAAGGTTAAGCAACACTCGCAGATTCCGGGAACTGAATGGGTGACCGTTTCGTACTTTGCGTACCAAAATAAGCTCGCCACTCGTCAGGTGAATCAAGGTTGACTAAGATATCAATCTAATGACAACCTGTTACAGGCATATCGCAGAAGACACGAAGCTGAGTTCTGAAGACCTGGAACGGATGACGCCAGAAGAGCTGGAGTTCCACTACTTCTCAGCTCACGATTTTGACAAGAATTCCAAACTGGATGGACTGGAATTGCTTAAGGTGAGCTGATCGAGGCAGGCTGTACATATGGTGAAGATCTTCGTAAGGATCTTTTCGTTATTAATCTAAGAGAAGTAAATAAAGATTCTAGAAAGTGACCGACTGCGGGAAGGACTGATTTCAATGCAATTTTATCTTTAAAGCCACTACTCTCATCGAAATAATTTAAGAACCGCCTTTGTACCTTTAAAATCAGTTCGGTAGTTGGTATAGAAAATATTTGACGGTACAGTATGTTTTAACAGTCCGTTGCCTCCAAAACTGTCATCGAAATATTAAATCGTCGTCTCTGTTGCACGCGTGTAAGTAAATACGAAGTCGAAATTAGCCGATGTGCGTTATTTATGGCCGATACCTCTAGGTACTTAGGAAAAAGACTAGATTAATAGAAATTCTCATAGTGAGACTCGACGTGGTAAGACTCGACATAGCTATACTCGACTTAGCAGCTACAATTCAAGCCTAATTAGTACTTTTTATTTCGATAATATTTGTAGAGTCCGCGCCAGATAAGTATACTTTTTAAGTTTTGTTATTTAGGTTATGGCCGTGTGGTGTGCGGCAGAGTACAATAGCACAAACTCTTTACACTCTCGGGTGTCGTACAAGGCGACTAATGTTTTCGGGGCATAAAATGTACCCGTCTCCGTGGGCAACAGCGTTTTCCATTGTTATATTTTTTTATAACACTGCGATCTCCAACCCGCCTGCCAGGAGTGGAGCTTACAGCAGTAACCTCTCCTTTCATGGGAGATGCCCTCAGTCCCGCAATGGACTGTGGGAGCTAATTTTCCATTTGTTTTGAATTCACCGTACGAATAAATTGGCTATATAAAAGCGAAAAAATCGCTTGGACGCACGCACGCAGGGACGCGACGCAGGGACGCACCCTGCACTTATATTAGCAGAAGTAAGATGATCATAGCTCCGTCATCTTCCGTGATGTGGGTTTTGTCGCGGGATTCCAATAGGTATGATTTCGTAAATAATGTAAAGCTCTGTTAATTCCAGGCCGTGTACCACATGACGGAGCATGAAGCTGCGGAATCGGAACACAACGACATAGAGCCAGAAGCGGATAGCTTGGTCGCTTACATAGGTAATATTCGTCCTAATATCTAGTTTTATCAGGTGGTGGGACTGCCTGCCTGGGGGAGAACACCGCTTTATCTATTTCTGCCGCCAAGCAACAATGCTTGCATTGTTGTGTTCCGGTTTGAAGAATAAGGTAACCAGCGCAATTACACGCATTAGGCATTTTAGCTTAGTCCTTACAGTGACAATGCACCTGCGGTTTTGCAACCTAAATGCATAAATTGTAGATGTTATGGTCGACAGTGACCGCTTACCACCAGGTGGGCTGTCTGCTCATTTGCCACAACGTAGTATAAAAAAAATTACAATATAGTATCCGTTACGGGGTACCAATCAGTTCCTGAGATAAATTACCCTCCCTCTAGTGGTGTCCACGCGAAGATTCGAAAGAACGTTTCTCGCTCGTACGATTCGGATGTGGAATGAGCTCCCAGCCACGGTGTTTCCTTTGAACTTTGACATGGGATCGTTCAAGAGGTAAATTAGAGGTTTTCTTAGAGGCAGGCAACGCATTGGTAGCACCCCTGGTGATGCTGATGTCCATAGGCGGCGGTGACCACTTTCCATCAGGTGGCTCGCATGCCTGTTTGTCTGCCGGATAACATAAAAAAAAAAAAACAATCTCCAGTCCTTGAAGTTCAGAAGACCTTGGTCAACCTCGCAACGTCAACGGTATTTGGAGGCTCACCTAACAAGTGGCGAGCTTGAAACTAATTTCCATTTGCATTCGTTATGCAAAACTCTATCTATCAAATGAAGTAAAAAATAAAGTATTAAAAAAGTATGTCACATGGGCTCAAATTGCAGTATAGTTCTGCAATCTAGTAAATTTCTTAAGCATCCAAAGTCTGATCTTAATTATGATTAGCAGCCGAAAGACTGATAATGAAAGAATGTATGACAAAAACTTTACCCAAATCATTCTAGAGATCTGTACTACAGATATGTCTTGCGTGCATTATTACGTAGTCGGTACACCTGTGAGAGATTTGGTTGCTGCATTCCTAACCGTGGTCATCGGTCGAAAACCTTCCTTTTTAATGTCTGAAGGTATGTTTTTCACGTGCTGGTTGAATGCTTGCAAGCTTTTTGAAGACGACCAGTGCAGTCTTGCGGAGACAATGAACTTTTAAAATAAATAAAAAATCCTCTCTAAAATCTTTTTGCGTTAATACCATTATATTTAGTACGAATGTTTACTTTATGTAATTGTTTATTACGCCAAATAAAAAAAAATTGATATTAGTAAACAAAACATTAGGACTAGCGACAGCGCACTTGCAAAACCGGCAACCAAATTTAAGCGCCGAACGCAGATTCCTAAGCTAGACCTGGAGTTTGAGGCTTGTCGAACTTCAGCACCGCAACGACCTCGCCACTTGTTAACTGTTCCTCCTAATGCCATTGGCTCGACCAGGTTGCCAAAGGTTTTCCGCTGGGGATCCTAAGACTGTATCAAAGTCAGGAACCAATTGCACCTCGTGTTAGTTTTAAGCAAAACATTTTTTTATTCTCTTCTCAGAGCTGGTCGACCGAACCCTGGAGACCGATGACACGGACGGAGACGGCTACATCTCGTACCCAGAGTACCGAGCTGCGCGGCTGCGGAGTCCATCTCATCGAACTCCAGAAGTGCTGATGGCACCATGAAACCTCCGAGACAACCGCTCGCCATCGACAGGAAGTTCATACTCACACCTTGGAGCTAAATCGATCGCGAATTGTGCGGTTCCAAAGGAACTTTCTCCCACTCACACTAAGGTGCACAACATGGAGTTCTTCAAGAAAGGGGTGAATCGATTTTAACGGAGTTGGCAACGCGTGGGTGATGTCCCTGGTATTGCAAACGTCCATAGGTTGCGGTGACTGCTTACCATCAGGCAGACCGTAAGCTTGTTTGCCACCTCAGTTATTTAAAAAAAAGTATAAAACAAAGTCGCTTCTCGCCGTCTGTCCCTATATGTATGTACGCCTAGATATTTTAAACTACGCAACGGATTTTATTGCGGATTTCCAAAAACAGATAGAGTGATTCAAAAGGAAGGTTTATATGGTAGGACAACACGCGAACGAAGACGCGGTGGGCCAACTAGTAATAATTTTGGACAAATTCATACAGCGCCATCTAGCTCCAAACTGAGCAAATCTTTCGATATGAGTGCTAGGAAACTGAAGTATTTAATCAAGGTTGTTGTATATTTGTAGGCTGTTGTGGCTGCGTCCACTACTCTCTGCGAATACAGTCAGTACGTTACAAGCTATCCTGTGTTAACCTTCTGTTCTAGACAGACAGGCTGTTCCTAGACAGGCATGCTCTATCTTCGGCCGCATCGTTACTTACCACCAGGTGAGATAGCGGTCAAATGCCTAGATAGTCTAAAAAAAAAGAAACTTATCCGTCAACCGAACTCATGAGTTTAAAGATATGATGACTTAAGTGGTCCAGGAATTCCATGTTAAGAGGTTGTTAGGACTTTACAAATCATCTTACTTACGTCGGAGATGATGATGATCAGGCCACCGCAGTCCTTTGCTTCACCAAGGAACGCCTCGTGGATCGGTCTTCCAGCTGGGTTGCGAATCCAGTCACTGCTATTTTACGTCGATTTTCGTCCCATATAGAGCCGGGCAGAACGTCCTATCAGTGTCACCATGTGACAATCGTAAATTAACTAACCGACCACTCAGGAGCTCAAAATACGCTGTCGTTGCGATAACGAATTATATTTCTTGTTTCGTAACTAAAATGCCGCAGATACAGTGTTCAAGCACGCACGAGTCCACTGCTGTCCACGAGCTGCCCACACCGGAGCTCAAAATACGCTGTCGCTGCGATAACGAGGATCATCGACTCATGCGTCGCATTTTTGACGCGAGCTATCCACACCGGAGCTCAAAGTATGCTGTCGTTGTGATAACGCGGCTCATCGGCTCAAGCTACCGTCTATCTGTCAAAAAAGTGTCACTAAGCCGCGGCGATAACGTATTTTGATCGGTATATAATTCCGAACTAAATTGAAATATTCCTACAAAATTGACATGTAGGTATTAGACATAATTTAAGTGTGTATAGTACTTACTGTGACTATGTGTATCGATAGATAGTATAAATAATACTAAGTTTTAATACTGAAACCCCGAATTTGGCCTATGTTGTTATATCTAAACCAAGGGAGTCTAGAAAGTCTCCCTTCCGTGAGATGACAAACTTGTTACTAATATTTTAAGAAACAATAATAGCAGATATGTGATTCCTTGTAATATTAACAAAATTATAATTAGCTATAAATATACTCTGCTACAAATAAAATACTTATTTATTTCTTACATTAGATATACTTAATAATAATTTGTTATGGTCCTTATGTACAATAAACACAATCATTCTTGTACTTTGTGTTGTAATAAGGCTAAATAATAATGTTAAATCTGTGTATATGCCAAATAATGTAAAATTATGACGATGATGTAAAATAATAGATTGCATTGTGTAATTATTTAACAATATCATAATTTTTCAACATAAACACTTATTTGAATATCATTTGTTTGCATATTATACACCGATTATTCGAGACTACTATACCAACTAAATTATACTTTATAATAGAAATAAGGAATCGTTTTTATTGGAACAACGAGAAATAAAAGATTGAGCGCAGACAGACGCGGCCTGCAAGGTTAGCCAATATGTATTATGTAGCCAATTTCGCGACCGATAGCACAATAGCAAGGAAAATGACATCAATTGAATAGATGGACTACATTGCGTAGCTGACATAACGTTTCAGACAGTAGACTCTTTACTAAGCGTTTGGTATCTTAGCTAGACCCACAGCTAGCGGCCAGTTGCAAACACAGCCTGGCTAAAGACTCCCTTACACTGCAAGACAAATACCCGTCACCGCGGAAAAGGCCAAAAAGCACAGAAATCAAAATAATATAAGTCAATAGAAGTCCTATGCGCGCGTGACTTTGTCGCCAGTAAAATACTTATGCCCCTAGCATCTGAAACTATTGGACACCTGACAGTTATTGCGGAGTAGTAAAGTTATGCGCAGTAGTGGCCGAGGCGATAGGCATCTCGACAGTTTGAGGCTTCACGTGTTATTTCTATTTATTTATCTTATTTTGATTCTCTATGCCAGGCACCTACTGACTAAAGAGTGTTCCAGAACATTACAGATCATTCCCCGCACTTGTATCGCGTATCGCAAGGGTTCCCCTCCTCCCCCCACTTCGCCGCCTCCTTGATCCCATTCGATATCACCTCGTACTCTTCTAGTTCCACGCTGTTTCTGAAAAAATTAAGAACATTAACACAGTATTACATGAGAAACATTGTTCACCGACAAAGTTTACATAGAGGAGAGTTGGCATATAATAATAATAGACTGTGAGGGCACCACAGATTATCCTACGTCATTGATTAGACACGTTCCCAATATAAACACGATATATGTACTGTGAAATCTTCCAGTGCAATTCTAACAAAAAGCTCCTATGTCAATGGAATTAAAATGTTCAATAATTTACCAGAACATTTAAAAATGTTAAGTGGATATAAATTTAAAACTAAATTAAAAGAATGGCTATTGGATAGGGCTTTTTATAATTTGGGGGAATTTTGGACGAAATAAGAGTTTGATATTGTAAATTATAAGCTGACATTCATATTATTATTTAATTGACAATTTAATTTGAATTTGACATTTTTCATTTATTACGTATCTAGCTATTATTGACATTGCATATTTTGATTTATTCCCAAGTTCTTTTTTATTGTTTTAAATGGATGTGAATTTTATTATTTAATTATTGCTGCTTTAAATATTGTATGTCCGAAATGGGCAAACTGTTGAAACTCACAAATATCATTTGTAATACCTGATTGTACCTACACAGTTCAACAATAAAGTTATTCTATTCTATTCTATTCTATACTCGTATCTAAAAAGTAAAGCGACCTGGGAAATTATATGATTGTATGAAATCAAGAATTAAGCAACCTGATTTTGAATAATGAACACGTCCATTTTATACAAAAAGATAGTAGCTAAAATATGGACGTCTTCATTGTTCTAAATCAGGTTGCTTACTTATTGATTTCAATCAATCTTATAATTTCCCAAATCGCTTTACTTTTTAAACAGAGTCTATAAGAAATATGCCACTGTGTAGCTTTAGTAGAGGTAGTGATTATCATCAGTCCGCAACAATTAATTCTTCTTTACCACATTTGTGTAGAAGACATGCCAGCCCTCTGTGCAGGAGACAGCTGCCTATATCCTGCAAACCTGAGACGGAGTAGCATCGTACAGGCTTAAGCATCTCGGACAACTACAACCCCTCCCGAAGACGTTTGTAAAGCTGAAAGGCAACGAGACTCCGAGCATAGGCCTCTCCATTGCTCTTTGGGTAACAGTGAGCTTTTTTATAAGGCCCACAGTGAGCGGCTACGTTTCAGTTCTGTTGGTTATCACTGGTCAAAGACCTTCGTCTTGAGACACTGCGGCAATTGGGACGAAAATAAATGGCGTAGCTTCCCGAACGCTGCTCAACCGAGTTCTATTCGTTGATTGACCTCATTCTCGAAATTGGACCTACCTACCACTCTTAATGTAGAACCTTAACTCATTCAGCGAGCAAGATCAAAGTGGAATGTATTGAGATAGAATGAGGTAAATTTTTGTATCACGCCTTTTAGAAAATTGAGAGTCGCGTAACATTTCTAAGTGATACAAAAAGCATTACATTGCACGTTGATCTTGAGTTAGGGTCCTTCATAAAGACTGGTGTAGTGGACGCTTAATACGACACCTATGGGTGGGGCTGGTGTATGGTATATGGCAGAGGCTACCATACACCTCACGGCTATGCGGTGGCGGCGGGGTGGGGTTGCAGACACGAAGATAACATAAGCTATTATAAGTGATCAGCTAATTCGTTGGATGACAGTCGCTTAGTTCTCAATCATCTTATAAATGACAACTGCGAATTTAAAGGCGATAGTCACCACTTATCAGTCAGCCACTCCTGACCTGAGTCCGCCAGTCCCTTTAATCTACAATAATTTTTTTATTTATTTATTTTAGCCACTTCTGTCCTACTGCAGGGCAAAGACCTCCTTATCCATCTTTCACGACTTACGGTCGGATACTTTCCTCGGTAGAAAAGGCATTCAACTCCTCCCGCCGTACAATAAATGGGCATAGAATAATACATCCTGAACCCCATTATCGCATTAGGGCTTCCAGTGATGTTCTTAGAAATATATCAACAATTACCCCTGCATCAATTTAGCGCCTTGCAGCAGCAATTCAGCTCCAGAAGAGTAGAGTTCGGCCTGCTGCGGCCGTTTACAGGAGAGCTGGTACATGCAGCTGTAGTCGCGAGTCTGCTGGCCACTCAGGTAGCTGAGGTAGAGCATTATCTCGTCCTCTGTTATGTAGGTGGCGTTCTTGTTATCTGAGAGGGTATGAAATATTTGAGTCTTATTATTTTATTCAGAAACAATCAGGCTTCCTGTTGTAAAGTGGTTGCTGTTGCCTGTAGACATAAGCGAGGCCAGGATTACCACTAATGGTGTGGCTACCTTTAAAGCCCTGGGACACGTTGCTCGGGTAGAAAATAAGCAAATGCTAGGCCACTCCACTGCCAAAGACACGGTCCTCATGTAGCACCGGAGAGCTTACTCACAGACAGGAAAATAATACTATTTAGATACTTTATATATTGTTTGGCTGCAGTATTCTTAAGGTGGAGGTACTTCTCCAGTTGGGTGGCGTCAATTGGAACGGTTAGATTAGTTAAGAATAGTTAAGTACATGTATAGATGCAGATAGTAGAGGTTTTAGAGACAAAACGTTGGTCTGCCCGTGCACAACATAGCACAAAAAGAAATGGTTTAGAGACCTAAACTTCGACTTTTCTTAGCGATTGTACTTACTTATCCTCTTGTGTGGGTTCTAGAAATAAAGAAACCGGTCTGCCCCACATCCACAGTTAAAATTACTTTTTCAAGTCGTTTTTTTGCCATCTTGGACATAGGCGGAGCACCGTTTTGTGGGTCTCCTAAACCTCTACTATCGCTAAAAAGTGGAATTTTTCTTGTACTCGATGGTGTAGAATAACCTACGGCGCCCTCACAATCTATTAGCGAGGCGTCGCTACCTTTACAGACACGTTGCTCGGGCCGCAAATGGGCAAATGCAGGCGCCTACACTGCCAAAGACTGAGACGGTGGGCTCTGGAGACACGGGCGAGCCGATCTTGGTCGGACGAGGTCGGCTCTCCCACGCATATGTATTTTATACTACGCAAGAATTTGTACAAAAAGAAAGAATGCACAAGAAAAGCAGCCATGAGGGAAAAATGGCGGCGACTAGTGAAGCGCGCCACCAACCCATAACGACCACGACCACTCTACTAAGAGTTCTACGACAGAGAAGAAGAATAATTAGTAAAGTTAACGTTCACGTCACACAAATGTGGCGCTGACTTAACCTCAACCGACTCAAAAAATCGACAACCGTCGATTTTTTACTGTAAAATAAAAAAAGGTTGTTGAATGGGAAATATGCGTGTGAGGTGAGTCAGGAGCAGAAAATGAAACAATGTGATCTGTTAAGTGAAAAAGAATGCATGACGTTATGCACATAGGTAAGAAAAAATGTGACTATATTGAATTTGAATTTTTGATATGTTGGTTCTTATAATCTGAATGATTGAGCGGTGTGAGCGATGTGAATGTTTTAAAATGAGCGATTGTAGCGAGTTCGAAATTGTTTGAATCTTAAAGTTCAAAAGAACTGGTGTGAACACATTAAATGTAACACAAACTAATGAATGAAGCTGGCAGTTTGTACCCACAAAATCTGCCCTGACTACACCGCGCGTCTACACTCCGCTCCTATAAGCGATTATAATATTGTGTTGTTTGCTATGCATGATCCAAAACTTTATCCTGAACCGGTCATTTCTGCGCCTGTATAGGATCTGCGCCCTGTGCCTGGGCCAGGCGCGGATTTAGGATCTAGTTTAGGGGGGAGAGGCAAAAGTCAAAATTATAGGTCATCGTGAGTGAGCGCTCCGAGTTAAAAAAATTACCCTTTTTAGTGGGTGATAAATAAATGAATGAGTGAGCGGAGCGAGCTCGAAAATTTTGAGTTTTTTAAACCTAGGGGAGAATAACGAATGTATGAGCGAGCGGAGCGAACTAGAAATGTTTGTGATTTTGGGTCTTAAAAGCTGGGGTGATCAATGAATGAGCTACCGGAGCGAACTCGTCAGTTTTGACGTTTTGGGTCTTAAACACTGGGGTGATAAATGAAAGAATGAGCGAGCGGAGTGAGCTTGAAATTTGTGACATTTTGAGTTATAAAAGCCTGAAGTGATTATTGAGTGAATGAGCGAGCGGAGAGAGCTCGCAATTTTAGACATATTTGGTCTTCACAGCAATGGGTGATCTTCACTATAGTAACTAAAGGAAATCAATGAATGAGTGACCGCAACGAGCTAGGTGAATGATAAGAAAAGTATGTGAAACTTATGAATGGACGAGCGAAGCGAGCTCGAAATTTTTTACATTTTAAGTCGTAACA
Organism: Blastobasis adustella; assembly: GCA_907269095.1. Lineage (NCBI taxonomy): Eukaryota > Metazoa > Arthropoda > Insecta > Lepidoptera > Blastobasidae > Blastobasis > Blastobasis adustella. Next base: position 18,956,368 of record OU026121.1, on the reverse strand, counting down.
GTTGTGTGATCAATGAATGAATGAGTTCGAAATTTTCACAGAAAAGAGTCATTGATACAATACATGGTGGCACTGGGTTTCGAACTGTACCTCTCGCTTACGAGTCAGACGCCTTAACCATTAGGCCACTGAGGCTCCTGAAACTATGCAATCTATACTTCAGTAAAAATTAAATATTCCAATGGTATGTACGTTGATATAGTGTTAACAAAAAAGAAATAGTTACCAGAAAGACTACTAAAAAAATGCAAGTTGTAGCTCTACATCTCTTAAACTAGCAATATTAAAATTCATAAACTTTGTTGTAAGTATCTAAATATCTGGAATACGTGTTCAATGATAGCTAATTAACAATAGTGGCAAGTTTGCCCTTAACGACTCTAAAAGGTAAGTCGTAAAATGTGTCCCTTTTAGGACTTCATTAAAAAATATTATTACATCTACTAAGTATGTAAAGGTCGATTACGGAAAGTTTGGTCATAATTTCCAAATTAACTAACGAAAGCCTATAAAAAAATTTTAACGCTTTTTAGAAATCAATATCTATGTCTGTGATTTGTCAGATTTTATTTAAAATAAATCGTTTCAAAATTGGGATTTCATATTAGAATTCCGTGCGACTTTAAAACGAAAATCCACCACAGACAGATATTTTCTGGTTTATTTCGACTATCGCATGGTAACTTACTCTTGTTTTTTGTTTTTGAAAATGTTCGGTAATACTCACGGTTATTGGTTAGACAGTTAAATCCTGGATTTTTAATGGATATGCCGTATCAAATTTATTTATTTACTTATCTTGTTTACCCCTCACCCTTCAGTTCCTCTACATAGGAGCAATAAGTGTACCTGCGACGTAATACTTTCCAACCCCCTAACTGATTGAACTCGACGACCTGACTGGTTCAGTTGGTTTACGTGCCGATCTGGCACGCAGAGGTCCTGGCTTCGATTCCAGGCCGAGCAAAAATTTAAATGATGAATTATGTATTTTAAAAAAAATAGATATAAGTAGTTTATCAGTTATCTAACACCTATGACACAAGCTTACCTTACTTTGGGGTTAAATTTCGCTATGTGCATTTGTCCAAGCATATTTATTATATTTATTACCTTAAAAACGATGCCCCAATACATTCGTAGTTCCCTTAACAACAAACAAGCAATATTATTATTTACATAGTATAATTGTCCAAAATACAGCCACTGTACTTCCGCGACCAGACAGTGTCCAGATAATCCCACCAGAATGAGATTAGTGGAGTGGACACGGCAGACCCATCACGGGTGGATGGGATTAAATGGCGGATGGACCGTGGGCGGCAACCTTTAGCCGATACAGGGTGTTGGAACTATCCCGCCTGCTGACATTTTAACTTTGTCATTTTTATTTTTTTTAAGCTATTGCATAGCTTAGATCGCGGGCTTTGAGCGCGGCGACCGAATCAAGAAATTCCGTAACGAAAAAAACCTAACAAACCCCTACTCCGACCGGCACAGCGGTGCGGCGTTGAAAGCCGTGCATCGTCCAACGTCGTTTCAGTTCGGCAGACTTCGGCACGGTGTTTGTGTGCGTGCGACTAGACGTATGTGTGTAGACTAGCTGCTAACTGCTCATAACTGATTCTATCTCTTTTAGACACAATGCTAGGTGAGACAGCGTGCTTTTTGGCCGCGTCCACAAGTAAGTTCGAGCCCGCGACTAGTTGAACCTTAACGTGTATGTATATAGTACGACTGTGCGAAGCTAAAAAAAATACTGCATGAATAAAATAAAATAAATTGATAAAAAATGCTATGCAATAGCTTTACCGCGGCAGTCCCCGGAGTGCCACATGAATTTTTATTTTTTTCTTCTTAAATTTATTTTTTAATCCATTTATTTATTTAGTTGACATTTTAATTCAATAGGTACTTTTGTCCAGAATATATTATTTTTATTAATTTTTTTCATATCACTCATTGTTATTGACGAACCATTATTTTGTCTGTATTTACTGCTATATAAAAGTATTTGTGTTTACTTTGGGCAATAAATGAATCTGAACTGAATCTACTTAACGTTATAACGTAGTAAGTTTGTAATGAGATATTTTCCGAGAGCCGAATAAAAAGAAAAAATAGTTCAAAAAATTGTAATCGATGGCATTGATTAGACACGATTTTCAAAAATGAATCTAAACGTAAGAGTTAGATGTATTAAAATGTAGACATTTTGCGCTTTCTTTTTAGAAAAGGTACTAAAACTAAGTATCTTTTCACGAAACACCTTTCCGAGTAACTTCGGTTACCAAATTCACTACTTGAGAATCCTGTCTAAGCAGCGCCATCTAGTGAGGCACGCCGAACTACACTTTTTAAAGTAGCTGTCTCCCATTTCCCAAGTGCTACTTCAACTTCCTGACCGACATTCTATAAATTGTTAATGGTACAAATTGTTAGTATGACATAATACTTTACGCTGAAATTGATGGCATGGCTAGCACAAGTATGTTCTCACGCGTGATAAGTGAAAAAAGGCACGAAATAGATACTGTCATCTCTTTCATAGTATTGAAATAAGGAAACATAGGCTCTCTCGCGACGCGAGCTACATCGCGGGCACGCTTGTGCTAGCTGTGCAGTTCACATAACACTTTATTTTTTATTTATTTATACTGTGAAACACACAACTGTGAAATAAATAAATAAATAATAATTAATTAATTATTTATTTCACAGTTTTACAGCATATAAAATATAATTCATGAATGTTGCGTTATTAAGTTGTAATGCTAATTACAAAACTGCAATTTATAATTTTGGTAATTAATATAGCCTGTAAACACCATATAAAATACTAATAGAAAAAAAACTACTATCAAAATTAAAATATAAACTTCTCTCTCTAAAATATGATATAAGATTCTCTCTCTGTATGTGAGACTTTGAGAGAACGAGTAGTCGGTTGACAAGCCGAAGTATCGACAAGTGTTCTACAGAGACGAAGTTTCTTCCACCTAAGTCGTGGATCTTCCCTATCCGCAAGAGAACACCTCAACTGCGAGTGTTCCCTGACCACTATAACCTGAACGCCTTTAAGAATCTAGAGTAACTAGGCTGGTCCTAGACATCTTTCAAACTTTGGCCTATCGTCACTTACCACCAGGTGAGATGGCGGTCAATTGCCTGGCTAGTCTAATTGGTTTGGGGCTTGATGGCGCTGAATGAATTTGTCCAAGCATAAATATTTAAATGGCAACACCGACTTGATTCTGATTAGGTATGTCAGATAGTTTCCCCTGTTAACAGAATCATGGAGGCTAGATGGCAGTCGCTCCACGGTATTTATCTGAACTGCCAAATCCTGGATTATGGTCAAGGCGGACCCTGGGGCCTCGGGGCCAATGTAACGGCCAACCTTGCTAGTTGCAGCCTTGCAGCCAATGTGCATTAGCACGTACCGCCGATATCTGTAGTTTTTGTTATCATCCTGTGTAACATAAGCGTAAAAGGATTATTGGACAGATGCTTTCAAGGCGCGTGCTGTGAGATCATTGTTGTGTTGGTCATTTGAAGCCTATTACTGCCTAATCATTGGCACAGTGACCGCACGAGACTGATGATAATAATAAGTAATGCCTTTTGTGTCATGTTTACATTTGCTTTGTATTTGTTTCCATTTTTGTGTACAATAAACGATTAAATAAATAAATAAATAAAATAATAATAGGTAGATTACGATAAATAAAACAAACAGTGTAGTATACCTAGTATTGACATTGTCATACCCAACTACCGAATTTTTCGGACATTACGCCATAAAATGTAGGTACAATTGCGCGCCCAAAATCGCCATAATTTGATACACAAAGCCCTATCTCGTCCTTACAAAAATCATAATAAAGCCATTAAATGAAAAAGCAAAAAAGGGTTGTTGTGGAATCGTAGCTATTGGGTAGATATAACACAACATATCCTCTGCGTCCTCTGTCTAGCACCGATAGGTTCCTTGAGCGTCAGAACATGATGAGTGCACAAGAATATATTGATGCAAGTTGGTACTTACTTTGATTGATTATAATCATTAAACCAAGGCGGCTAGCACATGTGTGTCCGCGACAAAGCTCGCGCCGCGAGATAGCGTTTGTTTTCTTCTCTCAATACTAAGATGAAAGAGATTGCAATACCTTTGTCGCGCCTTTTCTCGCTTATCGCGCGCGAGAGCAACTTGTGCTAGCCCTACAGGTGAGACTAGTTCTTATACATATAAAATAAAGTTACGGAAATACCGGAAATAGACCGGTGGCCGTAGTACACGCTCATACATTAAACAAACACGAACACACACACAAACACACGCACATACACATTCAAACACACGCACACGCACACACACACACACACACACACACACACACACACACACATACACATACACATACAGAGAGAGAATCTTATATTATATTTTAGAGAGAAAAGTTTATATTTTAATTTTGATAGTAGTTTTATTTTCTATTAGTATTTTATATGGTGTTTACAGGCTATATTAATTACCAAAATTATAAATTGCAGTTTTGTAATTGGCATTACAACTTAATAATGTAACATTTTTTAATTATATTTTATATGCTGTAAAACTGTGAAATAAATAAATAAATAAAATTAAAGTTGACAGTTGACATGATTCCGATGACGATGAACTTTAGAATTTATTTATGAAAGAAAGAAATTAAGATTAATTAAAGAAAGGTCATCGCGGGCATCACAAGAGCATCGCGGGTCATCCCTTCACCTTGCAGAATACCACAACCAAACAATACTATTTTAAATAAGTAATATTGTTTTCATGCCGTCTGCACTGCTCCATGGGGTGGAGATTTGGGAAAACGTGGCCTTGGCAGTGGAGGGCATTTGCCGTTTTGCTGCCAGAGCAACGTATCGTTGCTAATGCATATAGGTAGCGGTGACTACTTTCCATCAGGTGGCTTGCCTGTTTCCATCAAAAAAAGGATCATTAGGACTTACCCTCCAAACTCCTGCCGTAGTGGTGGCCGCCCTTCCAAGCGCCAGCTCCGAAGAACCCAGCTGCAAGGATCAGAGCCTTCAGCACTATGAGGATCACCAGATTAGTCAAGTTTAGACTTAACACCTGCAGAAGCATATTATTATAATTAATGGCCAATAGTCTTATAGGGCCGCAAGTCTGCTAATTTACGAACGGCTTAATTGGTTCTCAATTGGATATCAATAGGAAGTTTGACACGTTTTTGGTATTCTGCTACTATTTTCATTTAAACTGACATATCATGGCTGTTCGCCTTTATTACAAACGATTTTTTTGCGTATTTAGTGTAATGTTTTATGCAATAAAGAGATTACATACAAACAAACAAACAATTTGCTAGTCTGATGCCTAATTGCACAAAACTTTAGGCAACTCCTAAATCGAATTAATACATTTCTAACCAGAAAAGCATTGAACCAACACAAACTATAAGTAAAAACATATTTATGATACCGATTATGTGACTCCTAAATGCATATGCTATATGCTTATTTGAATATCTTAAGGCGCCAACTTTGGAGTCTCCTAAGTTTAGCGCAATGGGCATGACTACTAACTCGTATTCTCTCTCGTAGCTCGATTGTGGATTAATCAATCAATCAATCAATTGATTGATAGATTTGAGAGAACACTATTAATCTGAGAGTCAACTAAGTACGATTCCGACTCTTGAGATACAGGTTTTCTAAACCTAGTTAACGAGTCAAAGAAATTCTAACACTTTGTAAAAAATTTGGTAATAATGATTTATTTATTCATTACGACTCTCCAATTTTTTTGCAGAATACCTACCTAATTTGTCGCATTCATAATTGAGACGCAATTAAATATCAATAGCATGAGACTTAAATAAAACTAGCAGACTTAGGCCCTTAAACAGTAGAGACAGAGCAAAGGAAAAATTTATAGACTGGACATGCGTCTGAAAGGAGTGAGATGAGAAGTAATATGAGGAAGAGAGTGACGTAAGGTAAGATAGGATACCCACCAAAGAAATTGGACATAGCGGCATAGAAGGAGCCTGCTCACAGCTAAAGTCACAATCTAAATTTTGTTTCCTTTTTAATGGTGCATATAACATGTCTAAAAGGGACGGCTATAATTTGTCAAATACCCACTCCAAATGTCCAATACACCACTGATATTGTCAAATTTGGTGGCATTTGTCACCTAATGATCTAGCTTTTTGTATGACATTGAGTCGTTTGTATAGAGTCTGACAGAGTGACGGTGTACATTCTCTATAGGTCGAAACTCCATCTATGGTCTATGTCCAATGTCTTTGACACCAACAACAAACACTCTTCACCTTAATAGATAGAAAGGTAGGCGATATGCGTTTGAAATAAGTGAATATTAAATTTACAATTGCGAGTATAGGCATGCATTCTCATTCTGTTAGAACTACTAACCTTTCCAAATAATGATTATGTTGTCTATGGTATACGTGAAATAAAAACTGATAACGCTATCCAGCAAAGAGTTACGTAATGTAAAAATAATATCAAATTAGATTTAAAAGATAACTACTGTTTTAATTGGTGCGTTTAATCAGTAGGTATGTTACTATTAACGATAGTACTGAAAGTCTTTTCTTTGTTCTTTTTTTTATACCACTAAGGTGGCAAACAAGCTTACGGCCTGCCTGATGGTAAGCAGTCACCGCAGCCTATGGACGTTTACAAACCCACGCGTTGTCGAAGCCGCATAAATATTTTCACACCTTTCTTGAAGAACTCCATGTGGAACTCTCCATGGAAATCCTCTCCAGGTAGTTCATTCCACAACCTTAGTGTGCGTGGAAGATAAATCCTTTGGAACCGTACAGTTTGCAACCAATTCGGCTCCAAGGTTTGTGAGTTTTTTTTCATGTTTTACGGTGGACAAACAGGCAAGCGGCAACTTGATGGAAAGTGGTCACTGCCGCTTTTGGACATCAGCAACACCAGGGGCGCTACGAATGCGTTATTATATTAGCGTTATTTGTATTATAACGCTAATATAATAACGCATTAGTAGTTCCTTTTTAAAATTACTATGATACAAGAGCGTAGTGCAATACCACATCAAGAACATTTTCCTTTGAGGCTACAGCAACATTCACGGTAAGTAAGTAAGTAAGTAAAAACTCTTTATTGCACACACAAAAGTAAAAGATAATTTATATGCGCGCAAAGGCGGCCTTCTCGCTTTAAGCGATCTCTTCCAGACAACCTTTGGGAAGGGGTAAGTTAGCACATTATCTTATAGCAGTGCAAGAGCAAATAAGGGGAAAAACTAAATAATATATAACTAAATATATAAAGAGAATACCATAAATATATTATTATTAAACTATGGATAAATAAAATTCTATAAAATATAAATATTTACATATATATATAAACAATAAGAACTTTAATCATTGCAAACAAACAGTTTTTGACAGGAAATATTCATGTACCTTCTTTTTGACGGTAATTAGTGCATATTTAGCAAAAATCAGTTTGCTAAAAGAAGGGAGCTAATGCTCTCTCTTATGATACCAAAGGACTCGTCGTTTACCCCTAGGGTATTTTCTATATAAAACTCACCATATGATAAGTTAAAATTTAATTGACGAATGCTATAAAAACCGTTTAACAACTACACTGTAGTGCAAAGGAATATGATTCTTAAGGTGGTCATTACATTGTATAAGCAAAATAAATAAATAATGAACCAGATAAAGTGAATGGTCAAAAGAGCGACGCACCAGTGACGTCACTCGCCAATTATTCCGGACGGACCTCTTTTATCTTTTACCAACTATTTGCGATACAGTTGTGGTAGTTGTACAGTTTTGACCGAACGGTTAGTTTGTCTTTTGTTGGTTTAAACCACAGTAAAATAAACAAATTTACATTCTGAAACTAATACTGAAGATTTGTCGACCAGAATAACTGCTTTCATAAAATAACATGGCCAGAAAGTTGGCTTATTGGAAAGCTGAAGTGACTGCAAATTTTATTTGTCAACACTTCTTGCTCAATGGCTGAGCTTTGATTGAACACATAGGGCTGATTCCTATATATTCCTAAATTAGATATTTTAGAAAGAGTTGCCAATTCAAACACTTCCAACGGATTAATCGCGGTTTTTAAATATTTTATTTTCCTGACTATTTATGACCTTAGTAACTAAACTCGTCCAGTGGACAGCGGAATCTTTTTTCTTATTCTGTACTCCAAAATAGGCAGACTTGGCTTTCAAGGGGACGTCTATCTAGAGTAAAAAATAATCCACATTTTTTCGTCTGTTTCATATCGCCACATACACAACTACGAGTATGATCGACATCTACACAGATACTGACACTGATTACTGTCAGAGGTTTAAATCCCATACTTCAGGCGAAACAAAATACTCGAACATTTTCACTTTCAACAAACGCATCACCAACATGCCATGGCAGCTCATGCTTACCGGGTGCTTGCATAAAAAAAGGTGCGATACGAACCTGTGCGACGCAGTCAAAACCAACCTGACTGCTGCCAGTGGACCTTGCTATAAAGTCCTTCGCCAAACTCGACACCATCTGGCCACCAGCGCCGCTTAGGAAGCTCCCAGCAGTGTCCAGGAACGACGATCCTTGTTCATTACGCCCATAGTCACCGTTGTCGCGTCCATACTCGTCCGTTTTCCTCAAATCATTATCCGTGCTATTATCGTATCGATCTATTGATTCTGCAGCTACAATATGTCGCTTAAAAGGAATCGGGGGTTTCTCTCGTGGTAATAGCGAATTCATATCGACTCTAGGGTACATCTTCTTCGCGTACTGCGGCGAGGAGTACGCTCCAGAATGTTCTGCCGACGCGGTGTATATTAGTACAGAGAATATGATGTATTTGGTGGCGTCCATTTTGCACGGGACTCTGAGGCGGACTGTAAGGAAGTTATGTCCAGGTAGTAAGGCGATTGAGATAGTATTGTCGTTGCGAGTTCCGAGTGCACATTTTTATCTCTTCCCTGCTGCTTTTGTTTGTTGCACGCACGATGACTCCATCTAATGGGGCTATTGTGCTTGGTCTTTTAGTGGGGCGCGCCATTTTGCTTAGCCGACTGCGGATCGAGGAGGGCTGCGGTGTTCTGTAACGGGAAATTGCATCGCGTTGTTTTGCTTAGTTTATTGTAAATCCAAGTGAAGATTTCTTTTTCCGATAAAAGATTTTGGTTTGGTGATTGTTTTTATTAATGCAAAAATAACGTTATTGCAGCACGATATCTAATCTAAATTGCTTAACATTTAGGTAATATATGATAAGCCATATTATCAATACGTCGACATAATGTATTTATTAGTGCATATCGATCATGTACTAAAACAACCTTGGACATACCCACTTATTTTTATTTATCGGAACATTGTGATAACAAACGGATTAGCTTGCGCACTTTACAAAAATTTATTTATAATATAACGTCATTCATAGATATAATACTTATCCTAATTTAGGTATATCGATACTATCTACAGCAATAATATATTACAAAACTCCAAAACTACTGAACCGGTTTTGAATATTTATTCAGAAAGCTAAATAAGTCTCAAGTGTCAGGTAATTTTGATCCTGAATTGAATAATAGGAGTTCGCAGGAGAGTTGAATGTTTACAGAGATCCGATTGTGTACGGGTTAAAACCACAGGAAAGCCTAGTTAATATATACATATTACGTTTTGACAGCTAAACCGCCAAACATATTTGAATAAAATTTAGCAAAACAAGAGATAGATATCCGATAAGGCAATACGATGACATAGGCTTCTTTTTTCCTGGAAAACTATAGAGATATGCCCACCTATGTAAACAATCTCCTATAATAATCGTTTTAAACTTGTTTCGTGTGCAATAAAGTATATAATATAAAGTAGTAAAGTAATAAAGTATATAATATTATTATTACTAACATACTAAATGCGAAGATAATTCTGTTTGTTACGTTTTATATCGCCAACGATCATGCAAAGCGATAGATGGTAACCTGGGAAAGGACATGTACTACTTACCTCCATAAAATTTGGTACCTACTTTTATGCGGACTTTGTCGCGGGTAAAAGCTAGCATGCAGGTAAGTAAATGACAAGATTCGGCATTCGATTTCTCTCGAAAGTTCGGTCAATGTTAGGGGTCGCAATTATTTTCTGAGACATCCCACTGCTGGGCTAAGGCCAGAAGTCACAATATCGGCAATTTAAAAAAAAACGGGTTTTTCGGTTTGGACGTGAGGGCAATACCGGGATCTCGGTATTTTCGGTATCCGGGATCTAGAACTGGGAACCGACGAGATAGACGAGAAGTTTCATAGATCCGAGTAATAGTTTCTGAGTGCACAACTTTCAATCACCCAGCATCATCATTATCATCTTGGACTTATGTCCCGGTTGCGCTCCCGCACGGCATATGAGGGCCCGGGGTCCGCCTTCAATCATCGAGCATACTTCTATGAAAAGCTTTTGTCTCTATAAAATTTTATAAGATACCCGAATTTACCCTAGCAAAGATTTTACCCAGCTTCCTTGTAAACAGGGAGAAGAAGTAATCCATTTCCGAAAAGGGCACAACCTAACCATTTAAAGGGCGAGGCTGAGGTCACAGTGCTAAATATACTCAACAAAAATATTACTGCCATTGATTTATATATAAGTATAAATATATATATATATATATATATTGGCATTTGATCGCCATCTCACCTGTTGGTAAGTTAGTTTAGCCGTGATAACTTTTATGTTACTCAGTGACAAGCGCGCAGACAGCCCACCTGATGGTAAGTGGTAACGCCCATAACATCTACGATTCTTACATTTAGGTTGCAGGTAACAAAAATGCGAACCGCAGGTACGTTGTCACGGTGAGGACTAAGATGAAATGTCTCACGGCTGTAATTTCGCTGGAAAACAGACAGACAGACTTTCGCATTTTTAATATAGTTACGATAAGAAGTTGAGAAGTTAGGGGTTAGGGAACGGGGAAGGGTCCGAAATCCTATTTAACTTGGTGCCACCGTCACTTTTCCCGCCACCGCACCCTCTGACGATAGAATAGATTTCATACACATCATCTAGATGCCTGGCATCCAACCAACGTACGAAGATCGCGAGCCTTTTTACCACGCACGTGCAAGATGTGGAATGAGCTCCCTCCCGAAGCCTTTTCTTTGCATTATAACACGGAGTTCTTCAAAAGACATGTCAACTACAGGTGCCTCAAACACCGGCACCGCATCCGCTCCCCTTATGTTGAAGATGTTCTGGACGGCGGTGGCTCCTTTCCATCAGGTCGACCGTCCGTCCGTGTGCCTACCAAGGCATTAAAAAAAGGGAGTTAGGACGCACGCACAAAAGAGCACAATGTTCCTTCTAGTAGGTCCTTACCTACCTTACCTTTTGGATGGATATATGGGATCCATCATAATATCCCTTAGATTTAGATTTAGATTTATTTATTTCTCTTAAAGATCCTACATAATAACAATATTCTTATTACACTAGGTTAATGAAAGAGGTCGTCAAGTTATAAGCATAGAATCATTGCTTTCATACAAGAAAGCAATTTCAAATAATTAATAAAATTAAAATAATATAATAATCAATGTTAAAATAGGATGTTAATACATCTAAATACACTAAGTTAAAATTATTCATACCAAACATGTCAAATTAACAAAATAATAGTACCAGTAAGGTACCTATTGAAATAGTCAACTATAAGAATTTGATTTTTATGTCCGTTATTAAATACAAAATGTCAATAATAGAAAATAAGACTCATATTGAATAGAATATATATCCCAACTTATAAAACAGTGCATCTCAACGAATAGTCGTCCGTATGACGAGAATGTTTACGTTACTCTTCCGTAATTTCCTGTCGCAACCGCCACAGATACGCGTTCGGACCATGACATAAGATTGTCGAATGTCACAACTGTCACGGGTTGTTGGTGGAAGCAATCGCTTCTCGTCGTGCTTGATAGTAAAATGCACGTAGAAGTAAGACTGAGACTGTCACTTTTCGTTGTGACTTTAATGTGTCTGAAAAGCAGAATTGCCAAAAGGATGTGAGGCAGACTGGTTATTTTTACTTTTAGAATCCACACAAGAGGATACGTAAGTACTATTGTACTATTTCTTTTTGTGCCAGGTTGTGCATTGGCCGATCGACGTTTTGTGGGTCTCCTAAACCTCTACTATCAGTAAAAAGTTGATTTATTCTAGTATTCTAGTTCTAGTCACTTAATCTCAGGTATTTTAAAACTAAGTACATCAACGATCGACTTTTTATTATGCCTAGGAGAGTATCTTCACAGAGAAAACTGATTATTGTCCCAATGAATACAAAATGCTTTGACAATGAAATTGAAACCGTTTTTTACAGTTGTTTCAACACATAATGCGCTCCACAACAGAGGCTTAGAAAACGAAAGCATATTTTATACAAGTGGTTGCAACCAAGCGTACAGTTTGCCTGCTGAAGTCCGCCAGTTTGCCTGCTGCGTTAATGTCCCGGTTGTGCTCTCGCACGCGAGGGCCTCCGGTCTGCCTTGACCATGATCCAGGATTCGGCAGACCAGATAAATACAGTGGAGCTTGGTTATATGTTCAGTCGGCTGAATGTGCAAGTTTCATCACGATGTTTTTCCTCACCGTGAGACATCGGTTAGTGTTAAACTAATATACAAAACTCAGAAAAGAGTCATTGGTACATGGCGGCACTGGGGTTCGAACCCGGGTCCCCTTGCTTACAAGTTAGACCTCTTAACCGACGGTCCTCCAACCTTCAAACCTTCGCCAGTCGGCGGTAAATATAGAGAAGCTAGTTTTGGCGTCGTATTTACTACGCGACGACGCTGTACGAAACCAAACTAGCTGAAGTGCATATTTACATTTGTATTGTACAGTACATTGATTTCGCTCGTTGCCGTTGCTTATTGTTTGTTGACTGCATTGAAAAAAAGCGTGTCTTCAATAACAAAGATGTCACCGCGTTACTCGCGCCGGCGCGCCGCCGTGTTGACATGTCTTTCAGAGCATGACTCATAGCATAACTTACATAAACACTACGCTCCAGTTGTGCGAGTCTCATCATAATAGTCAAATTGCTCGTTAGTTTACCGCGGTATAATATGAAATGATATAAGTGAGGTAGATTCGAGTTGGTGGATGTAGTTGGAGCCGTTAGAGGGATAAAGGTTTTAGGGCGCTAGTATGCACAAGTCCGGGCGGAGAAGAAAGAACAGGAAAGTAGACCAGGAGAGTTGGATGCAAGGATGATCCAGACTAAGCAAAGTGCCTTCTGGAATAGATTCGACCAACTATATTCCAACCTCCGAACAGATTGTTTCCAATGCTAACACAGCAAAAAATACGTGCATTTTTGTACGAAAAGGCAAAACAGAATTATGGCATACGCCATGTGGCTAATTTTGAATAATTTCGAAGGCGAAGCGACGTCTTGTCGACGACAGTGATTTTTGGTGCAATGGTGTCAAAAACTGCAGTAGATCGGTCTGCATGCGACACCCCCTACCTGGATGAGCTCGCTTAACTTCGCCTTTGCTTTCCTTTAAATTTTAGACGTTTGGAAAGCGGTTAATTAACGAATTCCTAATTCAATAAATACTTTTTTCCTTTTTAATTTTCATTTTGTGTGGGTAAAAACGGCAGGCCCCAGGTTGTCTCCTGGCTAGCAGCCGACCGCTGATTGCTCTTGCAATCAGCCCTTGCTCTTGTAGATAAGATTGCTCGGCTCTTAGTAGCATTGCCACAATTACCACACACAGCGATACTTTGCTAGATTTTAATTATTTGCTTTTGCTTTTATATATTGTAGCCCATAATATCTGCCTGTGACCTGTGAGACGGAGGCGTGAGCTTAATGTATGTTAAATTATTGTGTACTTTTTCTTTTCTTTTATGTTACAAAATTTTCTGTTATCCAAATTGCGTTATTAGTATTTTTGTGTTGTGGTGTTTCTGTTTGTGTAAATAAATGTTTCTTATTCTTAAATTTATAAGCAGCCGGCAACTTGGAACGTATATGAACATATTTTAAATTAAATTTAAATTGTCAGCAATGTACCGCGATGTAAATTGACAAGTGTAAATAATAACAGTCCTTCAGTAATGTATTAAAAGTCGCGGTAAAAATTCATAACTTAATGTAAAGATAAGGACGACAAATAATTTTGTGATTGGTATTCAACACTTACCCCCGTACCACGACATGCCTTTTGCAAGTGCATCAGCCAAACATTTCCATACATATATATAAATCAAGGGCAGCAGCATTATGAATAACGACAACTACGTGGTACATCTCCTACATTTTTAATGTAGATACACTTAGATATTACATTTAAACTGCGGATTTAGGACATTGAATTGAGCAGTTATTTCTCTTTTTTTATTATGATTTGCTAATACATGCAAACAATAATTGCAAGCATATTATTTTCATTTTTATCGGTTTTGATAAATGCTCAATGGTTTTAATAAATGTTTTAATTATTAATAAAAAGTAATCATCTTGGCGTTAATGTCCCGATTGTGCTCTCGCGTACAAGGGCCTGGGGTCCGCCTTGACCATGATCCAGGATTTGTTGTAGGAAATGTTTTAATTATTATGTAATATGAATTATAACTTTCTTAATTCTACTATTGGATTAAGAAACACTTACCATCATCATAATCACAGTCCATAACCGTCCACTGCAGGACTTAGGGCCTCTCCAAAGAAAGGGGGAGGTTATTGCCATAGTCTCGACGCTTGGTAGGCGGGTTGGGAGATCGCAGTGTTATAAATATAACAATGGAAAACGCTGCTGCCCATTTTCCAGCCTACGGAGACTCTAGATCTTTTTCCTCGAAAACATTAGTCGTCTTAAATGACACCCACGAGAGTAAGGGGTTGGTGCTATTCTACTCTGCCAGACACCACACGGCCAATTATGTTTTATTGATACCGATTTGACGACCAATGCACTTTTAGAAACAATTATCAGAAACAAGTAAATTAAATAAGATAATTAGATAAGATAGTACATACCTACTTATAATTATCCTTTTGCATTTGATAAGGGACTGCAATAGGAATTCCATTCAGTACTCGCAGAACTTGTGTACGTACTGAACGCAGTGATCATGGATCTGAAAGGGAAGGTAGTGATGGTGACTGGTGGGGCAAGTGGGATTGGGGAACAGGTGGTCAGGATATTGCTAGAAGAAGGTGTAAAGGTAAGAACATCGTACACCAAAAGGCTATATATTGAGCTACTACAAAATATGTTTGTGGAAACTTCTTAACGGATAATCAACAGAAAGTATAGTATACTAAAATAAAATAGAGAAGGTGAACCCGATTAATAAGTACCTGGTTATACCTACCACCCGTCGGGAACTGTTTTATATGTTATGGACCAAGTGATTAATCCGAGCAATATCCATAATGGCAATATGAATAATGACAAGTCAAATCGGGCATTGTATTGGATGCTTATTTAAGGTTCTGAATTGAATTCAACCATTTTCTTCGATTCTCTAACTATACACAAGCTTCTCTAAATGGATTCAAGAATTTGGAAAACAAATTGTCGTGGTGAGGCTTTTTTTTATACCACTAAAGTGGAAAATAAGCTTACGGCCAGCCTGATGGAAAGCAGTTAATGCAGCTTATGGACGTTTGCAATACCAGGCATCACCTGCGCGTTGCCGACCCCGTTGTAGGTAGTTACCAAATCTGGAGATTGAGACAAAAATAGATTCTGTTCCATATTTATTTATTGGAAATAAAATATTTACAGTTACTATACAAATAAATCTATATACATATACCTACCACTACATATACCTATTCACTAACACATAAAATATATGCTAAAAATTAAAGAAGTCGTCCACATCGCTGCCCCCCGGAATGGTGCCCAGAAAGCTGGCTGCGTTGCCTCGTTGAATAGCGATGCTAATCCGTTGCACGAGGAACGAGCCAGCTTTCCGGTCACCAGTGGTATCATTTAATTTTTTTGAAAGTCCTATAAAGAAATACGAAGTCTTGCGCTAGACTTTCGTATTTCCTCCGCTTGAGGTCTTCCGCAGCCCCAGCGCAGCTGGCAGTGGAGGCCACATGCGAAGGCGCCAGGGTGTCCACACAGGTAGCGTCCCACACCAGCGCCTTCCCACGCGGCCACCCAATGAGCGTCATGCCGTAGGGCTTGCCATCGTCACGTACGGTACGGCACTTTCGGCTCTAATACGGCCGGTACGTTGACGGTGACAAGTGCCCTACGAATGACGTCATTGATTGCCGCTTTCCTGGAGATTCGGCCTGCGCTGCGGGTACATGAAAGACCGTGGTGCCCTAGTGGATCCGCAGACGCACCACAAGGACAGTAGTGTGGACGAACCAGATTGACCACCAATCTTAAACCCAAACATAGATTCTTAGATACAATTTAGTGACCCCGAAGGCAAAATTGCATAAGGCTGAAAAACGAAAAGCGACACGTATAACCTATCTAATGCGTCAATGTGATAATAATCAGTAGCAGATATTACGCAAGGAATAATTCTATAGTTAAATTTTTTCAATAACAAAATAATTACACTATATTTACAGCATGTAGCAATATTCGATGTAGACGAAAAGGGTAGAAGTCTGGAGGAGGAACTAAACTCTGAGCCTGGAAACAAAAAAGTCGGGTTCCACAAAGTAGATATAACGAATGAGGATCAGCTGTATGGAGCCATGGATAGAGTGACAGAGGAATACGACTATATAGATGTGCTCGTCAACAACGCCGGAATATGCGAGGAGGCTGACGGGGCTTGGAGAAAGCAAGTGGATATAAATGTGGTGAGTTTGATCGAAGTTTAACTAATACCTACTAAGTACTGAACCAGCAAACAAGGCCAGGCTACCTGCGTCGAGAAGTGAAATAGGTCGATGTTGTATTCCCGAAACTGTTCACAGCAGTATTAGAGGACATATTTAAACGGGATAGATTTGGCATCAATGTTATAGGCGAACACATCACACACCTGTATGCCAAAGACATACAGGTCATCTGTATGTCTTGAAAATGCTGCAAAGCCTTCAGGTTACTTCTAGGTAGTTTTCGTTCCCATAATCGACTGATATCCACGAAGTTTTCAAGTTGTTAAAAAAGATGAAATACGCGCTCCGAGTAAATTTTGCAATTAGGTAGAAACAACTTCGATAAGTAAGATAATGGTCTGATTCTTTCGGGCAGTATTTTGAAAGTTCTGCTATAACTTTCATCGCAGACACCGCAGATCCTTAAAACGAAAGTTTGTAAACAGCGTCTCGTGCAGTTATAAGTTGTTATGCTCGGTGATTCTCGAAGCTCGAAATGATCCGAATTATGTTCAAATAATTTATACCAAACGAGATTTATCGATCACAAATCATATAGGTCGCATAATATATTAAAAGACATTTACCCTTTCCAGACAGCATTAATGGCGAGCACCTTCAAGTATCTAGAGCAGAACCGCAAAGACAGCGGCGGGCGCGGTGGCACAGTGCTTAATGTGTCGTCCGTAGCCGCGCTCTACCAAGTGCATTACCTCCCGACCTATTACGCCACCAAGGCTGCAGTATTGCAGTTCAGCAGCTGCCTTGGCGTGAGTACCCTTTTTCATCTTCAACTTCGTCCTAGCGGTCAATCCCTACTTTTGCCAGACTCTGATTTTATACTCTTCCTCCTTCACTTGGCCTGATCTACGATATCGTAATTTATGGTGACGCCCTGTCTTTGGTTGCGTACCCACCTGACCTTTTACAGACTGACTAGAGGATAAGCACCTGTACGCTGCGCATACCCATGTTCACTATACTCGGCCAGGTGGGTTTTCCATCCCTTGCCATCATTGGCGGTTACCATTTCTCAAATCCGTCAAAAATATATTAATGAAAGAAGATGGAGATCAGATTATGTTTGAACTAGCAAAATAACTTCTGTGTCATCAACTCGCAGATCGCGTTAATCTACTTTATTGCCCCTCCCTCCTCAACCGGTCCCTCAATGCTGTATATCTATGACATGTTATCGGTTAATAGTTGTTATAATTTCCTGTTGTTGTTTTGATTTAATAAAGTATGTTATTGAGACATAATACTAGACTTTAAATATTTTATTTAGCTGCCCGCTGTACCTTTTTCAGGTCGAGGAGTACTACAAGAAAACCGGTGTGAGGGTCATGACAATATGCTTTGGTGCCACCGAGACGCCTCTGATTAACAAGATCAGCTCGCATGACCCGGCGATGAGAACAAGGAACATTGGTGCAGCCTTCAGGGCTTTTAATGTTCAAAGGTAAAAAACCAAGTGCGATTCAGATTCTGCTCCTTACTCTGGAGGCGGACCCGAGCCCTCGCGTGCGTTAATTATTCCTAAATAGACGCCTTCCCATTTCGGCACCCATGCATTCTGTTGCAGAAAATGGATGCAGTATATTTGTAAGTTATTTTAAAACCAAGTTTCAGCCAGGGACGCCAAGACAATGATAATGACCACGTCGCCATTACCAAACCAACACAACCCAGCATTTAATACTTAATAATAATATTTTGAATGTCCACCATTACTACTATAGGGGAAATCAAAGATGGCCTCATATCCAAAATAAGCCCTCTACATATGTAGTATACGTGTACCAAGTTGAATGCTTCTATAATTAAATGCGCAATTCTTACAAAAATTGTCACGAATCTGCCGGACTATAGCATTTTTTTTAATGAAAAAATGTTGATTGGAGTTGGTTACAGTGCCGTTTTGAATCCTTTTTAATGTTAATCTGTAGGCAAGCGAGCCACCTGATGGAAAGTCGTCACCGCTACTAATATATACACACCAGAGTTATCACCATTCTGTAAGGTGGACGGTACTTTCCTAGTTCCCTAGCGCCATCTCTTAAAATATTATGGTAATACTAACTTTTGATTCGTTAATGGCCGACTTTTTTATTTTTAATTGTGCCTCTATGTGGAGGAGGCTCAAATCAATCAATGCTTTGTTGTTGATGATTATAAGTAATCACTAATCAGGTTAATATTTGCCTAAACTTTTGATCCACAGCGCCGAATCAGCAGCCCGAGGTGTCGCCGAAGTGATAAAGCGCGGGGACAGCGGCAGCGTCTGGCTGTCCACGGACTCCAAACCCGTGCAAGACATAACACCAGAGTACAGAAAAGCCTATGATAACTTCACTGACCTCGTGTTCGGGAGCTAGTAATATAGTCATTTTAAGGACTCACAAGGAAGATCACAGCACAAAATAAGCTGACGCAGCGTATGTATGACGCATCGTATATATGCTGTGACGCGTCTTTAGCAACACCTGTGCAGTCAGTAACATCGTTTAATTATAATATTAGAAGAATTCGTAGAGTTTATCATAAGATAATTTATAATAATAAAGGGTGTTTTTTAAAGGTTTGATTTTCAGTTTGATATACATGTCGTTGCGTCATGGAAAGGATCATTGTCATCAGGGTAGTGATATCAGTATTAGATCGTATTCGTACAGATAAATAAAGAAAGGGTTCATATTTACTCCACTGTATTTATTCCACTTCATTTTTGCACATCACTTATAATTTTACTTGAAATCAGAGCGGTATTACAATGTAGGTGTAATTGAGGTAATTTACATTATTACTTCAAAGGTGATTTTAAAATTACTTTATTTTCAAACTATTGTTTAAACAGTTTCTATAAACGAAATGTGGAGTCTGTTTCAAGCCGTGTTCACTCCTCGGCGGTCGGGCCAACACTACCCGCGGTAACCCGCCCGCCACTCCGCCTGAGTCGTGCCGTCAAGACTTCGTTAGCAAGCCCCACCAGGCGGCGCACTCCCACTTCCGTTTTCTGCGTCATGAGTCCGTACTATTGACCACACGATTCCATGCTATTGACCGGATCCGTCATACATATAACAAAGAAAAATATATTAAATGTCAATAAAACCAGCTTATTTGGAATAGTAACGAAATGTCATTTATAGTTGAATACGATTTGGACCATGACATAAGTACATACTTCCAAAGACACCTACATTTTTTATGTAGTACTTACACTTATTCCATTTAAAGTGCGGATTTAAAAAACGAAATTGTGCAGTGAATTCTCATTAGGTTTAGGTTTAGGTTAATGGGCTCCTCTTTCCGCACTTGAACTCAAACTAGGTCCTTTGTACGTAGTTAAGGCATGCTAATTTAGCCAGCCCAGCTCCCCCCAGAGGTCCAGCAGTCTCTTAGGACGCTCGCAGATCTCTCGGAGGGACCTCGTTCACTTTTACCCTGTGGTCCTTTAGTCCCTCACACTTCAGGACAACATGGGCCGCTGTTTCCTCGTCTACTAGACATCCCCTGCATAAAAGGCTGTAGCTCCTATTGTGAACAGAAGTTTGTTCAGGGGGAGGTGTCCTGTTATTGTACCAACTACTGTCCTGATTTCTGTCCGTTTGAGATCTAGCAGTTTATTGGTTAGTCTTGATGATCCGGTCACCACCAACTTCGATTATCTACATCCTATTGTGTTTTGCCGACGCTTGTTGTGGTCCGTCGTGTATTTGCTCACCCAAGCTCGCAGTGTGTTAAAAGAGAGGGGTAGGGACGGAGGAGGCAATTTCCATCCCTGATCCTTTTCTTGCTAGCTCATCGGCGGCATCGTTTCCCATCGAGTTGCTGTGACCCTTGATCTATTGTATCGTAACCCTGTTTGTCAGGGAGATATCCTCCAGTGCCTGGTGGCACTCCAGGATTAGAGCAGAGTTTATACTGTTATTTTCCAATGCCTTCAAGTCCGACATGCTGTCCGATAAAATTCGGATGCCTTGGTCGTTTATACCAAGTCCCTTCGCTCGCATGGCGGCCTGTGTGATTGCCACACACTCGCATTGGAATATTGTACGATGTTCCCCTAATGGTATGGAATTCTTAATGTTCAGATCCAGAGAGAATATCCCTGAACCGATGCCTTGGGCGGTCTTAGATCCGTCCGTGTAAATTCGGACTTCTCTTATCCTAGACCAATCTGCCTCCGTTTCCGCAGTTTGTATCTGATATCTTTTGCCAAATGTGAACTGTTTCGCGATTCGGTCGCACTTAGCCTTAAACATAGAGTGGCTCTGAACCATTGTTTCCCATAGGGTTGGATGGGAGCCAAGTGTATTGTTCCATTGTCTTGTTATCTTAAGTCTTAGAATTGCCATATTTGCCTCCTGCTGTATATGCAGATCAAGTGGTGGCAGTCCCAGTAGTACTTCAAGTGCAGCTGTTGGTGTCGAGCGCATGCAGCCCATTATGGCAGAGCATGCTATTCTCTGGAACCGTTGCAGCCTGTTGACCGCTGTAGTGAGCTTGGATCTGGACCACCAGGTCACCGCGCCATAGGCAACGAATGGCCTCACCACTGCTGTATACAGCCACCTGGCAATCCTTGGGGAGATTCCCCATGTTATGCCCAGGAGTCTGCTGCACTGCCACAGCGAGATGGTGGCTTTGGCCAGTTTGTGTTTCAGATGCTTGTTCCATAACAGCTTGTTGTCGAAAATTACCCCAAGATACTTGACCGCGTCTGTTAAGGATAGTCTGATACCGAATAGCTTGGGTAGTCTGAGTTCTCCCAGATTCCTCTTGTGTGTGAACAGGAACATCGCTGTCTTGAATGGATTGACCGAGAGGTCGTGCTCACTACACCAGCTTTCGACTATTTTTAATGCAGACCTCATGAGGTCGCATAACACGTTCTCGAATGGTCCGCTTATAAGTATGGCTATGTCTATTTATTTAAAAATTTATTGCACACAATATATAGTAAACAGAAATTACAAAAATGAAAGACGACACAACAGGCACTACTTATTTCTAAGAAGAAATCTCTTCCAGCAGACCTATAGAAGAGAGACATGGTAGAGTATAGGGGATGAGACGTGCGCAATTGTAATAAAAAAAACTTATAAACTACATAAATTATAAATAAGGTACTAAATACACACAATAGTATAAATAAATATAAATATACACATACACATATACATACTAGAATATATTCAGGTATTGTAGAACATTCAGGCACATAAGGAAAGATAATGTTCTTTTACACGTCGTTTTACAGTCTTGCGGCATGAACAGTGAAGGAGTAGGAGTAGAAGTCGGAATGGTGGATGGGGATATTCAGCGACGATCTAACACTGGAACGGCCAGGTTTGTCTTGTGGACGAGAAAAGTGGAATCGGTCACGGAGGTATGAGGGAGCGGAAGGATTATGAAGGACGTTATAGAGGGTGGATAGGATATGAGCATTCCTGCGCAAGCGAATTGGGAGCCACTTGAGTTGAGAACGATAGTTTGAAATGTGGTCATATTTGCGCAGGCCAAAAATGAATCTGATACACAGGTTTTGTAAGCGCTAAAATTTATTTAAGAGTTCCTCTGTGGCATCCAGGTAGCAGGAGTCTGCATAGTCGAGCAGTGGAAGGATAAGAGTATGGACAAGTATAATTTTTGTTTTTGGGGTAAAAAACTTTGAAGGCATTTCATAGAATGGAACGGGAAGTGCATCTTTTTACTGACCGCATTGACGTGAGATATCCAAGTTTAATTGGAATCAATAACCAAGCCAAGATTCTTTGCTGTTTTATTTGGAGAGCTATTGGAATACCATCGTAAACAATTTGGGGGATAGGAGAGACAGAACCAAGCCGCTTACACATGTATGAGCTGCCGATAATCAGAACCTGAGATTTCTTCGGATTTACTATGTCATCCGCGTAGCCAATTTAGACATAGACATAGACATAGACATGATTTATTTTGACATCACAAAAATCCATAAGCGTTTACATATTAAGAAAATGATAGAACACTTAAATACTAAACAAAAGCAAATTAGGTACAAACACACAAATACAATAAATCATGGACCAATGCGATGCCAAAAAAAGACCCCAGCTCAGCATTAGCTACAACAAGTGCTGCAGCGCTGATTTTCAGTGGGATCTTGACTGTAAGGAGACCTGCATGAAGGACACAGCATAAATAAAATAAATAAATAAATTAACCGGCTTATAAGCTCATTGACTACAATATACCATAACAGCGGAGATAAGACCCCACCCTGTGGGCATCCCCTTGCGACCACTGCTCGGGTTGTGTTATTGGTCGTTGTTAGTACGGCCCTGCGTTGTGACGGACCCACCCAGGCCCACATATTAAATAAGTACGGCAATCAGATTTAGGTATTATTCCGTTCGCAGGTAAATAGGTACACGTAGGTAGTCCAACTAAATACCTAAATAGTAAAAACATAAACAAGTTACCTGCCAACTATGGGGAGGTCGGCATCAATACTTACCTATAGTAAAATCGATGGGGACATTTTTACACAAAATGTATCCCAATAAATATGAAAGGAAATTATTATAATCCGCAAATTGATACCTACTTGACTATGATATCTGAGTACAAGTAATCCAAAAATCTAATTTTCTTTTGAAGGCAGTTATTTTGTTATAAGCCTGAAACACTATTGTCTGTTTACCTTGCAATGATAAATTCAATTCGTTCAGTTTTTGAAAGATATTCGCCATAAAAGACAATCGGAACAACCAAGTTTTATCATACAAACGGTCCTTTAAATTAAAAGAAGTATCTGCTGAAAGAAACATTTGTAACTCGGCTCTAAGTTCAAATAGCCTTGTTAAAGTTTTACCCCGAGATAGCCATCGCACTTCTGTATGGAGCAGCAGTGTTTTATGTTTGCTGCCATAATCTTCACACAATAATGAGAACAATCGGGATTGTAGTGGTCGTGGTTTGATAAAATTAATTATTTTTACCGCTTCATCCATAACTAATTTTAGATTTGACGGCATTTGCTTCATCGCAAGTGCTTGTCTATGCAGAATACAATGGCTGGAACTACAATTAGGCGCTTTATTTTTTATTCGTGACACTGCTCCTGCTGTTTTACCTGTCATCGCCTTGGCCCCATCTGTACAAATGTCAATGCAATTGTTCCAACTGAGATTATTTTCTTCAAAAAATATATTTATTTCATTAAAAATTTCTTCCCCGGTAGTGTTTGTGAGTAGCGATGAACATATAAGCATGTCTTCTTCAAAAGAACTTTCATATGGATATCTCACGATAACCAGCAAGATAGCCAAACCAGCGACATCAGTCGACTCGTCCATTTGCAAGGCGAATCGTGTTTTTTGTAGACGTTTGTAGTTCTTGTTTGACGTAGCTTGCCAGATCATGGATTCGCCGTGAAACAGTATCGTTTGATAGCGGCACAGTAGAAAAATGCTTTGCAGATTTTTCATCGAGCATACATTTTGTTATGTCTAATACACATGGCTTTATTAAATTCTCAGCGATAGTGTGCGCTTCACCTGCTTGTGCAATGCGATAGCTAACTAAATATGATGCCTCCGTGGCCTTTTCGTTGATAGTTTGTGTTACATGCATCATATTTTTTTGACTTTCCAATAACTGATCTTATTTACGAAAAAAAATTTTTTTATTCTTATATTTAGACTTGGGGTTAACAGTTTCTAAATGTCGGCGCAATTTTGCAGGTGCCATGGAACTATTAGGAAGCAGTTTACTACATAGCATGCAGAGAGGTGAGCCGTTGTATCAACAAATCCGAAACTGATATATGATTCATCATGATATATGATCGGTGATTGCTATATTCTCCGCGCGTACTGCTTTTGAACATTCAGCGTCATTAGAAGATGTTGTTGCAACACGTTTAACACCTTTAAACCAACGTTCCATTCTTCTTTATTTATAATGTTACACGTCAGGATGGTGGGGTCTAAATAATGCACAATCGTTACTGCGTATAAGAGACTAAGTTTAGTACAATGAAGAAATGTATAAAACTGAGACAACAGAATACAGCAGGCAGTAGAATAATGAACACTAGTTTCTCGCTAGCGAGCTTGTAAGTAGGTAGGTAGGAACTTATCGCTCCGAACGCTAATCGTCAACTGACTGACGAGGCGCGACGCCTTTGATAAACAAAAAGAGAAATATAAAAATTGCGTTGTAAACAATCTCGACTTTATTTTTTGAAGTTAGAGTCGAAAGTCGCTTGTTGACAACTATAGCGTCTAATTCAGAGGCGGCTTTCATCAAAGGGACTGCGCGCTCACAAGTATACAATTATACATGTTGATACCAAACTTATGAGATATTGTACCAGCTATTGTAACACATGTTTATACAAATATAAATACAAATAAATCAATAAATCAATAAATATACCTACGCGCGGCCGCGGAGCCAAAACGTTCGACCAAAGAGAGGTGTTTTGTTTTTTTTTCTAAATTCTTGCGGAACCCCTACAGAGGTATCGCGAAACCCTAGGGTTCCGCGGAACACACTTAGAGTATAGCTGAACTAGACGATCACGAGGCCATAGTAATGTCAGAAAGGTACGAATACGCGTTAGGTAATAAATAGAAGTAGCAGTTTAGGGTTAACGTGTGAATGAGTTTCTGAATGAGTGTGTGAGTGAATGAGTGAGTGAGAGAGTAGAATTATTTATTTACTGGGATACATAAGGGGGGAGGTACAGCGTCTCAGCATTAAGTCGATGTATCCGGCTATGGTATCCTTTACTCTGTTCTTAATTAGTGCCTGATTGATGCTCCCAAAGTGTGTTTTGTCAAAAGCACCTTCTATGTCAATGAAAACTCCTAGAGTGGATTGCTTTGACGCCATAGCGTGTTCGATGTGAGTCGTTACGCTATGCAATGCTGATTCTATGTAGGCCGGGAAATATTCCATCCGGGCCTGGTGCCTTGTATGGTAGGAAACTGTCAATTGCCCATCTTACCCTATCTCTGGTTACAACTTTCTCAACTTGTTCCTATTCTGCTTTACTCGGATGGTGTTCCACCGTCTCAATCCATGACTGCTCATTTTTAATTTCGCAGCCTGGAAAGTGTGTGCCCAGAAGTAGCTCACATGCCTCACATGTCTGTTTTGGTGTATGTTTTATCGGGTTTGATTAGTGATCCTAGGTTTTGGACTATATCGTTACTAAGTACGTTTTTTATTCTAGCAGCCTGGGTGTTCGATTCTATACCGGAGCAAAAGCGTCTCCAGCACTCCTTCTTCCGTTGCCGGACACGCTTTTTGTATTTCTTCTGAAACATATTCTTAAAAAAAAATTATCCTCTTGGCGTTAATGTCCCGGTTGTGATCTCGCGCACGAGGGCCCGGGGTCCGCCTTGACCATGATCCAGGCATATTATTTTTAATATCAGTTTAAATAAATGCTCCATTTTTAAAATAAATGTTTTAATGATTATCTAATATTAATTACTACCTACTGAATTCTACTATTGGATTAAGAAACACTTACTATCATCATAATCACAGTTCATATAACAGTCCACTGCAGGACTTAGGGCCTCCACGAAAGGGGAGGTTATTGCCATAATCTCCACGCTTGGCAGGCGGGTTGGGAGATCGCAGTGTTATAAATATAACAATGGAAAACGCTGCTGCTCATTTTCCAGCCTATGGAGACTATCTTATGCCTTGAAAATATTAGTCGCCTTATATGACACCCACGAGTGTAAGGGGTTGGTGCTATTCTACTTTGCCGGACACCACACTGCCAATTATGTAACCTACAAAACCTACATAATACTAAATTATTGATACCGATTTGATGACAGATGCAGTATTAGATTAAAACAAGTGTAGTAAATAAAATAACAGATAAGTTAGTACATACCTACTTATAATTATCCTCTTGCAATTGATAAACGACTGCAATCGGAATTTCCTTCAGTACTCGAAGAACTTGTGTACGTACTGAACGCAGTTATTATGGATCTGGAAGGGAAGGTAGTGGTGGTGACTGGTGGGGCGAATGGGATTGGGGAACAGGTGGTCAGGATATTGGTAGAAGAAGGTGTCAAGGTAAGAACATCATACACTAACAGCCTATATATTGAGCTGCTACAATTTATGTTTGTAGGAACATAGCTTTTTAACGGATAATCAACAGAAACTAAAATAAACTAAAAAAGGTGAACCCGTTTAATAAGTACCTAGGTATACTCGGGAACTGTTGTATATGTTATAGGCCAAGTGATTAATCCGGGCATTATGAACAATATGAATAATGACAAGTCAAATCGAGCATTGTAATGAATGCTTATTTATAGTTCATAATTTATCACAGTGCCGCTCATTATGGATACTGCGACGTAACTGTTGGGCAAACTGACAATTAAGCTCCATTAGGCAACAAATTGACCTGGTAGCACTCCAAGTTACTGGGTTAGGTTAGGTTGGGTGTACCTTTGGCGAAGCCGCAGGGGACCCTGAGACTAGTTGAACAGTCTAGGGACCCGATGGGCACCTCTTGATGGTATATATTAGAAATGTATATCTGTGTTTACTATTTTGGATGTTGGGCGTATCTCCAAAACCTCTGAACTAAATTCAACCGCTTTCTTAGATTCTATCACTTGACAAACGCTTCTCTAAAATCATTTCAAGAATTTGGGTAACATTGTCGGGGATAGGTTTTATTTAAATTACTAAGGTGGCTAACAAGCTTACGGTCTGTCTGATGGATAGCAGTCACCGCAACCAATGGACGTTTGCAATACCAGGGGTACCTACCAAATAATTTTGGATCAAAATCGAATAAAATGGAGATTGAAATAGATTCTTAGATACAATTTAGTGACCCCGAAGGCATAAGCCTGAAAATTTCTATGCGTCTATGTGATAATCATAAATAAGTAGGATATTCGCTATAGCAGATATTAGGCAAGGAATAATTCTATAGTTCAACCTTGATAAAAAATAATCCGCATGTTCAATTTATTCAATAACAAAATAATAACACTATATTTACAGCATGTAGCAATATTCGATGTAGACGAAAAGGGTACAAGTCTGGAGGAGGAACTAAACTCTGAGCCTGGAAATAAAAAAGTCAGGTTCCACAAAATAGATATAACGAATGAGGATCAGTTGTATGGAGCCATGGATAGAGTGACAGAGGAATACGACTATATAGATGTGCTCGTCAACAACGCCGGAATATGCAAGGAGGCCGGCGGGGCTTGGAGAAAGCAAGTGGACATCAATGTGGTGAGTTTGATCGAACTTTTACTGATACCTACTACGTACTGAACCAGCAAAGGAGACCAGTTCAACTACGCCGAGGCGTGAAAAGGTCTGCCAACCACAAATCATATAGGTAATACAATATATTAATAGACATTTACCCTTTCCAGACAGCATTATTGGCGAGCACCTTTAAGTATCTAGAGCAGAACCGCAAAGACAGCGGCGGGCGCGGAGGCACCGTGCTTAATGTGTCATCGTTAGCCGCACTCTACCAGTCGCATTTCATCCCGACCTACAACGCCACTAAGGCTGCAGTATTGCAATTCAGCAGCTGCCTTGGCGTGAGTACCCTTTTTCACTTTCATCTTCATCTTCGTCCTAGCGGTCAATCCCTGCTTTTCCCATACTCTGATTTTCTACTCTTTGTAGTATATGGCGGCGCCCTATTTATGGTTGCTGACCTTTTACTGACTGAATACTGACAAGAGGTGGATTTTCCACCTCTTGCCAACATTGGCGGTTATCTTTCTCTTATCCGTCAAGAATGTATTAATAAAAGATGATCACTTTTAAAAACGCTTTAAGCGATAAGGCCGCTGGTTGCCTCTTCTCTTTTCTTTGTTTTTGTTATATATGTCCATGAGCAATAAAGAATTTTCATTCATTCATTTTCATTCAAGACGGAGATCAGATTGTTTTTGGGTTAGCAAAATAGCTTGTGAAGTCAGTAACTCGCAGGTCGCAGCAATCTATTTTATTGCTCGTCCCTCCTCAATCGGTCCCTCAATGCTGTGTATTAACTAGTGCAGACATGGCATGTAGACATATTATCGGTTACTAGTTGTTATAATTTCCTGTTGTTGTTTTGATTTAATAAAGGATGTTATTGCGACATAATATGCGTCAAAACCATCGTAGGCCATACTGTGTTCACCAGGGTTCTGTGCTGAGCCCTTACTTGTTTTGCATTGTGCTCGATGCCGTCTTAGCGGAAATTCAGGATTTTCATGCCTCCTTGGCTTATGAAGTACGCTGACGACATTGTACTTGTAAGCAAGTTTAGGCAGGATCTTGAGACCAGAGTAAACACGTGGAAGGATGTAGTGGAAAACGGTGGTTTGAAGTTGAATGTCGCCAATACGGAGTATATGGCCAGCTGCAGCGCAGATCCCGAAACCATCCTTGTAGGTAACGAAGCTGTCAGCAGAACAGATAAATCCAAATACCTCCGCCGGCGATATCGGCCCCGATGTCAAGTCCCGAATCTCTGCAGCTTGGGTCAAATGGCGGGATCTCAGGGCAGTCACCTGTGACCCTAAAATCCCTGTAAAGCTCAAAGGGCTTATATACAAGAGTATCATTAGACCGGTGATGCTCTATGGCTGCAAGATATGGCCAGCGCTGACGGCACACGTTCGCGAACTTCACACCAACGAAATGAAAATGCTGCGATGGATGTGCGGAGTTACGCGACTCGATCGAGTACGTAACAAGTACATCCGTGGCAGCCTTGGCGTGAGGTATATCGTAGATAAGATCGAGGAGGCTCGTCTGCGCTGGTTTGGTCACGTGTTGCGTAAGCCTCAGGGAGACGTGGGAAATAGGTGCCTGAACCTGCCGGTATCAGGAAAGAGGCCCCGTCGGCGACCCAAGAAGCAATGGATTGACATCGCTGAGTCGAATGCGAGAGCCAACGGCTTACGACGTGAGGATGCCGAAGATCGGTCAAAGTGGAGAAAGCAAAGCAGGAAAGCGGACCCTGGCAGTAGCCGGGATTGACCGCTCGGATGATGATGATGACGACCGGGCGAAGTAAACAAGATTGAGTAGGAAAGCGGACCCTGGCAAAGGCCGGGATAAGCGCTAGCTAGGATGATGATGTTGATTGCGACGTAATACTAAACACTTTAAATATTTTATTGATTATTGCTGCCCGCTGTACCTCATTTATATTACCCTATTTCAGGTCCAAGACAACCACAAGACAAGAAAACCGGTGTGAGGGTCATGACAATATGCTTTGGCGGCACCAGGACGCCTCTGACTAAAACCATCACCTCACATGATCCGGCGATGAAGCCAAGGGACATTAGTTCAGGCTTCAAGGTTTTTCATGTGCAAAGGTAAAATACTAAGTGCGGGTCAGATTTTCCTCCTTACTCTGGATCCGGACTCGAGACCTCGCGTGCGTTAATTATTCCCAACTCAACACCTGCCCACCTCGGCACCCATAGATTCGGTCTTAGGTACAGGGAAATAGAAAATGCATGCAGTATGGTTGTGAGTTATTTTAAAACCAAGCTTTAGCCAGGGACGCCAAGACAATGATAATGCCCACTTCGCCATTACCACACTAACATAACCTAATATTTGATACTTAGTGTTCATTAAGCATTTTTCCCTGAAAAAAAAAAAAAATATTTGTGTAGGTTACATTGCCGTTTTTTATCCTTTTTATACATATGTTCATCGATAGGCAAGCGGACCTGATGGAAAGTGGTCACCGATACCCATAGATAGACACCTAAGTACTTCCCTAGTTTCCTAGAGATGACTCTTAAAACATTATTATTAATACTAACTTATGCCTGCGGCTTCGTCCACGGGCAGTCTTTTTTATTTTTAGTTATGCCACTACCTGGAGGAGTGCACTGCTATAGGTTGTTGTTGATGATTATAAGTAATCACTAATCAGGTTAATATTTGCCTAAACTTTTGATCCACAGCGCCGAATCAGGAGCCCGAGGTGTCGTAGAAGTGATAAAGCGTGGGGCCAGCGGCAGCGTCTGGCTGTCCAAGGACGACAAACCCGTGCAAGACATCACACCGGAGTACACAAAAGCCTACGATAACTTCACTGATCTTGTGTTCGGGAGCTAGAAATATAGTCATTTAAGGACTTATCAGATTACACGACAAAATACGCTGCCGCAGCGATAAACAGTGATAAACAAAATATATCCTGAGTAGTAACTAAGTTATGATTTTTTTAAAGTAAAGTATATTTTTTATTTTGCAGCCCCAATAAAAATATCTAATGGATTTAGGTCCGGTGAACGTGGAGGCCACAAAATTGGCCCTAGCCGCCCGATCCATCTATCCGGGTACGTGTTATTTAAAAATTCACGAACAGATACATGCAGATGCGCATAATGCGCAGGACAGCCCTCATTTTGCAACCAATATGACTCCCTCAGCTCATTAGGTACTACTTATGATATATTTTGTTCTGAACGGCCATAAGTTATACTATAAGACATTTCAAGGTTATCTATTCATTACCAGACAACCTGTATACCACAGGGATCATCGCTCCGTAATTCTCTCTTTTTAATTTTTATAAACGACCTTCCCTCATACGTCATTGAAGGATTAATGGTCTTATTTGCTGACGATACCACGCAAAATATTATATGATGTTTGTACTCGGCTACAAAACTGGTTTACCATGAACGGCCTCATTCTTAACATGAATAAGTCCAACGTCGTGGTTTTCACGTGCAAAAACACTTCGGCGCGATCCTTGCGGAGTCTTATACTTATAATTTCTGCAAAATCCTAGGTTTTTTCATGGATCGCAATCTATCCTGGAAAGACCACGTAGATATGCTTTGTGATAAATTAAGTAGTGCTGTATTTGCCCTACCGAAACTTAAACCTATTATGTCTGACAAAGCGTCGTTACAAACTACTCTCATGTCTAACCATGCCTACACACTTTCACTTACTATTGTCGTACAACATAATCCCATGGGGCGACTCGACCGATTCTGATCGTGTGTTTATAATTCAGAAACGCGCTCTGCGAGTGATGGCAGGCGTGCGACCGAGGCACTCGTGTTGGGAACTATTTATTTTAAAACACTCGGAATACGTACACAGTACTCCCAATATGTATTTGACATTATAATGTTCACGCGACGCAACATAATATGCAACTTCGAGCGCATGCACATTCGGGTCGAGTCACACGACAAACAGGGGCAGCTAAAATCTGTTCTGCGGCGGTTGGCTCTGCTCGACAAAAACTCGCGCGCTATCGGCCCAACGTTCTATGAGCGACTACCCGCAAATTTAAATAATAAATCTTGTGACGAAACATTTAGGCGTCGACTGAAATACCTCCTATTAACAAACCGATAAAAAAATTTAATGAATAAATTATAATTTTAATTGACTGTAAATAAAGTTTCGTACCTGCACCGGTAGGTACTACTAAAATGTTATAATTACATTTTAATTTTTTTATTTATTGATATTTTTGAATATTTTACTTGACATTTTAATATTATGATTACTTTGAATCCATATGAATACTGTTACGTATACCGAAATATTATATTGTATTGGCATTATTTTAAGTTTGGCAAATGGGTATAGTATAATAATTATTAATCAGTTGACGTAGATACATCTAATATTTGTTTAAGTACTTATAAATTATTATTATGACATCGTAATTTTTATGGATAAATAAAGAAATTTATCTAATCTAATCTATACGCTGTGACGCGTCTTTAGCAATACCTGTGCAGTCAGTAACATCGTTTAATTATAATATTAGAAGAATTCGTAGAATTTATTCGTAGAAAGGGTGCTTTTTTAAATGTTTGGTTTTCAAATTGACATGTGGGAGAACGTGTATAGGAATTAAACAAATAAATATGAATAATAAATCTATGTATATTATTACCAATAACATAATAAATGGACAGCAACAGATGGAGAAGACATATTTTAGTAGTTTAAGCGATGTACTTAGATTTAGCAAAATACAGACAAGTTGACAATCATTATTTGTTATTTCTATAGAAATAACAAAATAGAACATATAAATAATACGCGTTATACGGTTAAGCAAGATTACCTGAGGAAGACAGTTCAGAGCACTGGTGGTTCCGTGTCCGCAGTCGGACAACGTCTGACCTGTCGAGAGCGATGGCCGCCTTTTTATAGACTGCGGTGTACCCGCATGTGGTTTTTTAATTTAAGAACACTACCTTCATTTAATAAAAATGAAGATAAATACAATAATAATATTATCTCCCACAGACATATCGCAAAGAAAAATAAATTCAATATCAGTAGAACTGGTTTAATTGAAAACATAATGAAATGCCAATAGTTGAATACGATTTGGACCATGACATAACTACATACTTCCAAAGACAGTATTGTAGGAAATTTAGTATAGAACAAATGCCTCATACACAGTTATTGTAGCTATAACAATTAAAAAAAATTGAGGATGGGGATACAAAAGGAGGAAGAGGGGGGAAACAATAACTTCTCGACTTGTTTCTATTTCTGCATTTCATTATGTTTCATGCTTTTTGTCGTATAGGACCATAACTCCATACTAGATCTGGTTAACGAGCCGTACTATTATAAGTTTATTTCCTTCACATATAATTATAATTAAGTACTTTTTTAAACAAATAAAATTGAAGTCTACGAATGGTGTTATATTATTTAACTTATTGCCTCATAGCCTTCCTATACTATCCCAGGGATACGTGGGAAATAGTTTCCTGAACCTGCCGGTATCAGGAAAGAGGCCCCGTGGGCGATGAATCAAGAAGACCAAGAAGCGATGGATTGACATCGCTGAGTCGGATGTGAGAGCCAACGGCTTGCGACGTGAGGATGCCGAAGACCGGGCGAAGTGAAGAAGAATAGGTAGGAAAACGGACCCTGGCAGAGGCCAGGATAAGCGCTAGGACGATTATGATAAGCCTACCTACACTAATTAGTCATACAGAACCAAAGACTCTATGTGTAAACTATGGACACAACCGAGTTAGGCACTTAAGTATTACGTCAATTCATTAATTGCAATGCTATTAAGAAATGACTGATCATCAATCCGTGGTTCTCTATTCTAATAAAATAACACTGAAACACTACCTGTTCGCAGCGGCATTTCACCCGCGCGCATTTCTGATCTCTGTTAACAATCTTTCCGGCGGGAACCTATTAATTTCCCAAAATAAAAAGTGGCCTATGTTACTCAGTTCAATGGTAATGTAATATTCTATTAGTGAATTAAATGTTCTGTGGCAACTCTCGTTGCTCGGACGGCGCTGACGAAGCACGTACGCGACCAACGAAATGAAAATACTGCGGTGGATGGGCCGTAGCAGCCTTGGCGTTAGAGACTTTGTGGATAAGATTGAGATTGCTCGCCTGCGCTGGTTTGGTCCAGTTTGCATAAGCCCCAGGGATACGTGGACAACAAATGTCTAAACCTGCCGGTATCAGAAAAGAGATCTCGCGGGAAGCCCAAGAAGCAATGGATTGACATAGCTAAGTCGAATGCGAGAGCTAGTGGTCTACGACGTGAGGAAGCAGAAGGCTGGGCTAAGTGGCAAAGCGGACCCTCACATAACTGGGATAGACGCTAATATAAGTAGACGTAAGCAGACGTACTTAGCTATACTAAATGTACTAAGTTGTACGTACTTCCTTACTGTAACATTCTTAGCTGAACTGTACGTACTAAGACGTAAGTAGCTATGCAAAGTTCTCAAAAACATATATTTTGAGAAACTTGATTCCCACCGCTTTAGACAATACAGAAACTCCTGTGTGTAACAGCGACAAAGTCCGTTTAATCCTGGACTACTATATCGATTGCGATGAGTGCACCGGGGAGAACTGTTGCAATGGGTGGTGTGATGGTGTCACTGTTCTCTTCTGGTGGTTAACGGTGGTGTCAATGAAATAAATGCCTGTCTTTGTACTGAAATAGTGCCTCACGTAAAATAACTCGATAGCAACTCATCAACCTTCAATCCACACATACATATTGAAAATCGACCGGCATCAGTATTACATATGTTTGATTCAATTATTTCCAAGTGGTTTTTGAAACTATAGGTACTATGTTTATGTTCAGTTGTCCACGTTAACGTGATCGCGGGCAATAGCTACAGTTATCTAAATAAATGTGGTGCCTATTCATATGTAAAATACATTAATTAGTTATTTTAGGTATTCGTTTAAGGAAACAGTTGGCTTATACACTGTAATAAAAGAGCACGTTCATTTTGTTTAGTAAGTACTTACACAATATTTTCGTATTTATTTTCCGTCAGAACTTTGTCGTGTGGTGTCCCGCAGGGTAGGATAATAGCACCAACCCTTTCCATTTAAATGGGTAATTATCAACGTTGCCTTGATTAACCGTCATTAATATTCAACAATAGGAATAAACATAACCTAATTAATAATAACAAATAATATTTTAATGTAAAGTTATTTATTGTGTTGCTTCGTTCGTTGTTTAGCAGGATTATCTTCTCCAGTCACCACAGCCACAGCTCCAGAGTAACGAGCGGTGAAGGCTATATGTAGTTACGCTAGAGGATACTCTATCCTTGAGGACGCTATACGTGTAGATATACACAGATAGCTCAGCCTGAACCCTGACTCTCGCTGTCTAACAAACAGCTAGGAGACTAGCCCGTTCCGAAATATTTGCCGAAGAATCTAAACGTGATTGACTTTAAAAGTTTTTTATTTGTAAATAATGGAAAGTTTGGGGAAATCGTTCTAGGTATGATACGACCATGAACAAGGTGAACTCTTAGTATGCTTTTTGGGTGAACTATCAAAGAGGTCGCTAGTTCTACGTTTTAGATAGCGACAACAAAATATGTATGGTTAATGATACTGCAGTGATGTCAGTAAAGTCACGCTGACTATCGTTGCAATAATGAGCACCGTGTGCAGTTATTGAAAAATCTAGTTAAATATTTTACTATCGGTTGTTAACCGCAATGCGGTGAGTAGCTTGATCCGGTTAGCACGACTTAACCATAAAGTCATCAGAAAATTGTTGCATTGTTAGTATTTTCGTTTTAGAACATGGAGTTCGAGTTGTCAGGGAGAGTGTTTGCAGTGACCGGCGGCGCCAGCGGCATCGGAGCGGCCTTCGTCCGATTGTTAGTACAAGAAAATGCGAAGGTACAGTAGTAGTAGAGAGCAGTCATAAAGATGACTGCAACAAACTTAATTAATATTTAATTTAATTTACTTTTTGATACTACAGTATTCCCTAGAAGACATGGAACCTCAAGTAAAGTTAATCTTAGACTAGGTTTCAATTAGTTTTGGTGACATGAATCATCATCATCATCATCCTTAGGTACTTATCAGTCGGTCGGCACTAAAATGCCTCTACAATCGACCAAGCACTGATTTCTGCTGTCACAGCTCTTTCCGTCAACTAATAACATCGTATACAATTGGATACGCGTTTTCTAAGGAGAATCCTCTGGAGAGTTGACGTGTAGGAAGTCGAATGTTGGTGTTTCATATATCTTATAGTTTTGACAAGTACCTATCTAAAAGTAAGTCATTTTGTTAAAAAGAAAAGTACACAAATGACGCTAAATAATGTATAGGATGATTTCGTTAGACACATAAACTACTTTCTTAACTAACTTCTCCGTAAATTTTTTAGCATGTGGCAGTATTCGACGTAAACGAAGAGTTAGGAACTCGACTGCAAGAGGAATTAAATGCAGAGAAACCTGGTATAGTCAAATTCCACAAATGTGACGTGACTAAGGACGAAGAGTTATTTGAAGCACTTGGCAATATAACTGGTGAGCATAGTTATATTGACGTGCTGGTCAACAATGCCGGAATATTACACGAGACGATGAATTCGTACAAGAAATGTATAGATCTCAATATGGTAAGATACTTCACCACAGAAATGAAATAATTAATTCCAGTTTTCTATTTAATAATCCATAACAACTTGTTTCAAGAAGTGGCCTCAGTTAACAGTGTTAATAAACATGTTTGATATCAAAAGAAAAAGTACAAGAAATGTGTGATGAACGTATATTTATACAGGTGATGGTCTGGTGGCGTCACTCAGATTCTACGTATGTAACGTATGACAGAGTATAATAGCACCAACTTTTACACTCGTGGATGTCGTACAAGGCGACCAATGTTTTCGAGGCAAAAAGTGAACTCTCCGTAGGCTGGAAAATGGGCAGCAGCGTTTTCCATTTCCATTTTTCAAACACTGCGATCTCCAAGCCGCCTGCCAAACGTTGAGATTATGGAAATAACCTCCCCTCTCGTAGGAAAGGCCCTAAGTCCTGCAGTGGACTAATATGGGCTGTGATGATGATGATAATGATAAACATCGCGTCGCGCGTTGGGCGCGTTTGGCAAATTGTTCGTACGGTGAAATGCAACTGAGCATTATGATGACTCTATCTATCTTACACACTTATCATATCTCGCACACTACTTTGTGCTAGTAAATAAAAACCCACTTAATTAGATGAAGAAATCGATACCAATCGATTTTTTCAAGCCACATTATTAAATAAACCATTGTCGCATTACTTTCGGGTATTGGAGGTATATTTTAAGTTTAAATTTGAAATTGTAAAGTTTATAGGCTGTTCGGTATGCTTAATTAATACTTATCCAGTTTCTGTCGGTGGAAACCTGTATTTGGGTCAGTGCTGCCAGTATTATTTTATATTGTAATAATTGCTGTTGGTTTTCCTTAAATAAATAAAAATTTAAGTATCATTTTAGACGGCGCCCATAACAAGTACCTTCAAGTACATGGAGACGAACCGCAAAGACCGCGGAGGGCGCGGCGGTACCGTGCTCAACGTGGCTTCCTTGGGGGCGTTCTGCCACCTTCCTCAGATTCCGGTGTATTGCAGCACTAAGTCTGCTGTACTACATTTCAGCAAGTCTATTGGTGTAAGTAAAGTCAGTGTGGAATCCGGTAGTAGCGCAGAAGGAAATAGCACAACTCCTCCTCTTTTGCGGACTGAGTATTTATTATCTTCACACCCTACCAATGAATTATGTAAATTAGTTGAACATTAACCGATGATTATAAGGTGATAGAAAACATCGTGTACATTTAGGCGATTTAATGTGTAATAATCCAATTTGGTCTGGTTTCCTTATTAACGGGTCTCTATTGCATCTAATTTTTATTATTCTGAACATTAAAGTACTAAAAATCGATTGTCCTAATATTGCTACTCCTAATGTTCATTGTCATAATCTTTTTCATCCTAAAATCATAGTGCCTTGCAAAAATATGTTAGCAAATTCTACAACAATATTTTAAATAATTATTGGCGAAAGTTTGTATAATGCCACTCTCATAAATGGTAGAACGTGTAAATTTTGGAAATAAACTTTCTGTCATTAGAACAGAACCCAAAATTGCATAACTATTTGGAACAACATGCGACAACACTCGAGGGCAATCCATGCACTAGGGAGGGTATCTGTGTAGATAAGAAAATCGGCTGCATCGTGTTCTATCATGCTGATAATTTGTAACTTTACAAAATAAATTATTACTTTTATAGGTATGATCTTATCTGGTCAGGCTCCCCTGGTAGCAGGGTCATGGAGGTCAGATGGCAGTCGCTCCACTGTAATTACCTGATCTGCCAAATCCTGGACTATGGTCAAAGCGGACCTGTCGCCCTCGTTAGCGAGAAAACAACCGGGTCAACAACGGCAAGATCATTATTATTATTTATATTACTTTTATAGGCGGAAGAAAACTACAAGAGAACTGGCATCAGAGTGATGTCGATAGGCTTCGGATTAACAAACTCTTCCATAATGAACAATCTACGTTGCTACGACGAGGAAATGGAAAAGTCTTACGCTGATTTTATGAGTGCACAACCTCGTAATTTCCAAAGGTTAGCTTTCATGAGTTTATACAGAACTATATAATATTGTTTTCATTTTATAATTTGTGTAACGTTTATCCAGCGTTTAACATGAGTATTGTCACATCAAGCGAGATCAGTAGAAAAAAAGATTTTAGTTAGTTCGAAATATAAGTTATTGAATTATACATGTTGAGTTAGCCTGTAAGTGAAATATGAATGTTGTGTAATACGTAAGTTTAAAAACAAAATGTTATTATATTTTCATATTTTGTTGGCTTCCTAATAAATAAAATAAAATAAATAAAATAAAATATATGTTATATGTTTGGATTAAGCTATGCTGTTGGGCAGAAAGAAGACCCTTCAGGTAGAGCAAACTTGGACCCGGTGATGACGTCGCTGTTGTTAGCATTGATATGGAATTACTAAGTGGCGACACTTAGTTCCAGTGTTAGTCACCGCGTCAGATGCTATCTATAGAATGGCATACTTAGTTGGTTAGGTCGTATAGAGAGAATGAAAGAATTGACTTTTGTTAAATGTTTTACGGTAGAGAAACAGGTAAGCAGGCCACCTGATGGAAAGTGGTCACCGCCGCCTATGGACATCAGCAACACCGGGGGCGCTACCAATGCGTTGCCCGCCTCTAAAAGAGACATAGTCAAAAGGAAACACTGTGGCTGGGAGCTCATTCCACATTGAGATGACTATTGAGATTCAAGAAAAATATATATTTGGTAGGAGTGAACGGAAGTGTTGGTAAGGTTTGATGGTGAACCATACTTCTATGTAGAAGTATGGTTCATCATCAAATTGTTACAAATAATACAATTAAATATCTGGAAATTAAATAATAAATAAGACGGGATGGACCGCTAAGATGATGATGACGATTTTGATGATGAAGATGGTTTCCAACTTTCCAGTGCGGAGTCCGCGGCGCGTGCGATGGCCGAAGCGGTGCGTCGCGGTGACAGCGGCAGTGTGTGGGCATCCTGCGACGACAAGCCGGCCAAGGATATCACTGCCGTATACAAAAAGCTTATGCTACCGTTACTGCAGATATGCTTTGACGATGTTTAGTTTTTATGCTAAAAACCTATAAGTAAAAAAAATTGCATTTGTAAAAAATATGTAGGTATTTTTGACAGTAGATCAGGCCAATTTGAGAAACTAATTTGAATATTTTTACATTTGGTCGAGTATTTTTTTTATTCAATTTATTAATAAAGACATCAATGTTACTAAACTTGTGAACTCTTTAAACTGTCATCTGTCATTTGCACGTCAGATCATTTGATTCGGTTTAGAGGTGGGAAAAATTAAATATTTAAATCTAAGGAATGGAAACACTCATTCAGTTCTGGGTGCGATTCTATAATCCTTGATAGCAACAATGAAATGTAGGATGCTCTGTCGGACGATAAAAATATTTCAATAGAAAGGAGGACCGGCAGAAATGTATAGAGTAGTGTAGACCCCAGCTTATTTGACCAATAACCGTTGAGAAAAGGAAAGGATGTTTCATTTTCTACAACTTTTACTACGACGACAACTCTCGAATCGCTGTGAGGAAAAGTTATGGTCAGTTAAAGTAAACTTCGATTCAGTGGCGTAGCATGGGGGGGGGCGGAGGGTGCGGTCCGCACCGGGCGGCACTTTGCCGCGGGCGGCGCTGCGGAGGTGGCAGTTAGAGAAAAAAAAATTAAAATATAAAAAAAAGTTAATTTTTTTCAGTGTTTTTTCGTCATTTTTTTTGTTGTTACCAAATACCCAGGTACCTACGCAGGTTCTATGCATGGGTGATGCAAGCGCAAGGTTTCTCAATAACTATTATTTAAAAAGGATTATTATTTTTCTCTGTAATTTTTCTAAGTGATATTCTACCTTCTACTCTATGTCAAAAAATTTTAATTTCACTTTTCAGGTTAGTGTTATTCAATAAAAGTACTCTTTTTACTATGCCCCAAATTTTTTATAATGGATTGCAAAAATAAGAGGGCGGCGAATTTGGAATCCGCACCGGGTGCTAGTGACCTATGCTACGCCACTGCTTCGATTTGTATCGCTCAACGTTGTTGGTCATATTATGGGCTGGGTTGTCCAGACCTCCTTTGCGCGTTACCACGTTAAACTGGCCACGATCTGTCGCATTTCGTTGTTGCGCTAACTTGTTGTGCTGAATTGTAAAAACGTACCTGGAAATAAACCTACATCTTTAAATTATCTAACAACAATTTTATTACAGTCAGTCCTATATGCCATTTCAGACATCTTTATTTGATCCAACAACACATGCCAAAAACTTAAAACTAACAATTTGATAATATGAAACTAAAGTGATGCGTCGTCGAACCAAACTGGACCAGCCTTAGCTAATGCTATGAATGGCGGCAGTCAATCAGAGCGCTGAATTTCAGACTGACGCATTACAAAGTTCGATCCTAAACCACCATTTAAGACTTTGTTGTGGTTGTGTCACATCTGTTGTAGGAGTTTTCGAGCCACTCAAGGGGCCTACAGCGTAGCTTACGACTCCTATAAATAGGTAGAAATCCGAACCTACGACGATAGCCGGTCGCATTTTGGACGCTATTCGTCTGATGAGCTATAAGAAACCGTACTGTACGTATCAGTCCTTCACTTGATACCTTTAAGAAGCGAGTTAAAGAGATCTTTCAATTTGTTATCCATGATATATGTATATGTATGTACGTATGTAGCTATGTATTTAATTATGTAAAATAAAAAAAATTTTTAGTATTAGGTAGTTAGTTTTTAAGATGCACGCCGTCTGACTTTCTGATTTTGCTCTGTCTCTTCCGTAGGTCTGCTGTACCTGTTGTGTTGTTTCCTTTATGTCAATATTGTATACTTGTTTTTGTGCACAATAAACTGTTAAATAAATAAATAAACCTCACACTTGAATCTAAATGTGTACATAGTCCATAGGCCGGTCGTAGTTTGGATGCACCATTATCGTCATTGCCCGACTGCTCGATATATATAGACCTTCCCAATGAGTGCCAGTTCAGCCCGTTCTCGGCTGGCCGCATCCAGCATCCCACCCACAGTGACCTTTCGCAAATATTTTGTACCTATGCGTAATTGTCTGAATGTGATTCTACGAATTGCTTTTAGCTGGTACCTCGCACACTAGATGCGTACCTACACAATCCATAGATCGATCTTCGGTCTCTAGGTCCCTTCAAGGTTTATGGAACATTAGATGGGTAGGCACGTAATCTATACATAAAAATAATCATTTAAATTATTCCGAAGTTCTACCGGTATAACGTGCGGAACGCAATTCAAAATTCGAGTTTGGTTGTGCCACCCTGGGGCTTCACGTAAGTTGCACAGCGCCATCTCTGTATTTTACCGATAACTACAGAGAGCGGCACGTTGTGTAAAACCGTGGTTCTACCTCGATAATGATTATAACCTACTAGACCAGTTAGAACATAGTGTGTTGGTAGATGGCGTTATGGCGCAACGAAAGTTTCACGTTTGTAGAAACCACAGAAATCGAAATAAGATAAATTTTGAGTTCTGTGGTAGAAAAGACACACCAAACTCAGCAGGAAAATTATCTGTGAAATCCTGGATTTTGGTCACAGGTCAAGGCGGACTCGCCTAGTGTACAACCGGGATACTGATGCCAAGATGATTATTGTGTAGGTACCACTCAGCCGGAAAAATCCGTTCTTAGCATGTTTAGGTACTTGCAGAAGTCTGGTTCTTAGCCATCATCTTTGAACTTGAATTAATATATCCTTTGACGATTGCAAGTATCTACCCGGTTCTTGATATTTAATTTGGTTCTACAACGAATTCCAAAAGGAGAAGATTCGCAATTCGTTGGAACCTTTTATTTTTTTTTATTTTCTATGTTTGTTTCCCGATTACTCGAAGACGCCTGGATCGTATCGGAAATATATTTTTTTGTATGAAAGGTTGGTCATTGCCAAAAGTGTAGGTATGGTAGCGAAAGGAGCGCTCGAGTGGATGTGAACGGTTTAAAAATAAGGCCCTAGCTTATGATAAAGCCACATAACTCTTTAAAGATTTTTTATTTTTTTTTACAAGACAGGCATTTGACCGCCATCTCACCTGTTGGTAAGTGACGATGCGGCCGAAGATGAAGTATGCCCGTCTTGAAGGCATCCAGATTATATTGATCAGGGAACACACTCGCAAGCAACGCGTTCCACTCCTTAGCCAGGTCGAGCCAAAGCGGTTCGTGCGGAGATTAGGAGTTAGAGGACCTAGGTTCTGAAATTTGTCGATAGGAACTATTCAGTGGTATCTATGGGTAACATGACACTTGAATGGGTATCATCTAAGTAATTAATGAATCTCCCCCATTAAATATTTAATTTTTTTTTAATATAAAAGCGACTTTATATCACAAAAAAAGAAAAATAAGCTGTTTGTCATACAATACGAGTAATTTAGTCAACATTATTTTTGGAGTCGGTGCCACACAGCAACCCTCCCTTCCCCGAAGGTTTTATCCCCTTCCTGTGTTGCAGTTGGCACAGAGGCCAAAATTGATAGTGCGACAGACAAAGGAATAACGGAAATAGGTACACGACTACGATACCTACTTCCTACTTACAATAAATACACGGCCTAATTAGTCGAAAAGCGGTCAACTGTATAGATTAATTAGCCAATATTATTTTTCTCCAGTTTTTTGTCTCCATTCGCGTTTTTCCCCAGTCTGGTTTGTTTTCGTTCATGTATTTCCATTCGCATGTGTTGGGAACATACTTTTTTTTGGGGATTCTTTATTTACCCGTAGCGTAATTTCAATTCCCGTTATTCTCTATTACCGAATTGTGCCAGTAGTGCAATTTCCATTCGCTTATTTCCCCATTCATGACTTGCTACCCGTATTTTTCTTCTCTATTTTTCTTTCGCAGATTTGTTTAGCCGAAATTACAAAATTACTAAAATATGACTGACAAACATCACAATGTTAACCCTGCAACCTATGTTTTAACTACAATTTTAACCTTAAGTATGAATCTATATCTAAAATAGGTATAACAAACCATTTATTGCCACTGCACCCTCCGACACTATGGATCTAGATACCTGGCAGCCAAGTAAATACGACCCTTTTTACCGTGCAAGTACAAGATGTGTAATAATCTCCTTATCGAAGTCTTTTCTATGCAATATAACTTGAGATTACACTATCGGGTTTGTCACCACGGTTATTTTTATATCAATATTTCGAAGCGGTTGCATTCAACTGGGGTTTTCCAAAAAACCTCTGTAATAATAGGTCAATACCTCAAAGGCACCACATAAGTTGCTGAAGGCCTGAACGACTCATCATCCGAGTGGTCAATCCTGGCTACCAGCACGGTCCGCTTTCCTGCTTTGCTGAAGGTCTGAACGACTACCACCTTTCCATCAGGTGGACTGTTCT
This sequence comes from Blastobasis adustella, assembly GCA_907269095.1. Taxonomy (NCBI): domain Eukaryota; kingdom Metazoa; phylum Arthropoda; class Insecta; order Lepidoptera; family Blastobasidae; genus Blastobasis; species Blastobasis adustella. The sequence continues at coordinate 18,912,025 of OU026121.1, read as the reverse complement.
TTTATTTATTTATTTATTTTTATTTAAAACTTTATTGCACAATAACACAATTGGCGGACTTAAAGCCATTAAGGCTTTATCTTCCAGTCAACCAGTAGACCATGCAGAAAGTGAGTATTAGGTACTTTATAAAGCGTGATGATAGATTGTAATTAACCCAAATACAATACTAACTACATCAAGATAGAACAAACATATATTATATTATATAATAAATACTATACATACATACATGATCTACAAATAAATATACTTTATACTATTTGTATTAACTTTTTGGCCTTTTCGATTAGTTACGCTGTGTATTTACTTATTATAAGTATGTAGGCATCGTAGACGTGGATGTACCTACCTACTGATTGAGGTAATGTTTTGAAGTAGTTAGTCAGCCAACATTTAGTCATCAGCAACAATTTTGATGTAATCGGAATTGTTTTAGCATGAAATAGCTTCGCATACACTACCTACCTATATCGGTAATACAGCGTGCCTAATAACCGTGTAATAGTTTGCTCCGATGCGAAAACTGCCCCTACTATAAGTTTGAAGCGAATACCCTGGTTTCGGGAAACTGTCGAGTATTTTTATTTATAACAAATTATTAACGTAATTCGCAACTCGACGTATTCTTACATTTTTACGAAATATCCAGCCGATTTCGAATCATTCCCGTTTCTCCCCAAATGTTGTCCCTCAAATCTACCTATCTCTTTCACACTTGTGGTAAGTTGCGATGAGTGTGATAGCGATAGGTTTATTTAGGGGACAACGGGAATGACTGCTGACATCTAAGTTTCGTGACATCGGCCCGCAACAAGGTGATATACTTCAGGAACCTGGGGGCCCACCACGAGCTATTATAGCTTTACTTAAATTGAACTGCACTGCTTAGAACGAGACAGCGCTGACGACGTCAATGTAATCAAACATCACGCGGCAACCTGTTGACATCCCGATCCACGAACGTCGGAACGTCGTCGGGCTCGGTCGGTCGGAAGATGATCATGCGATTCGGCGTCTCGACGGTGTCTCGGATCGCCCTAATATTTATGTCGTTCAGTCGATCTGCTGAAGAACAGTTACACATCACAAATCGTCTCTCCGTTATAGTGCTAGTTGTTTGTTTTACCAAATGGTTGTCGTGGGCCAGTGGTAGAATTGGACCGATGGTGTTGTGCCCGGCTTGTCGTTTAGGAGGTTAAAATTCGGATATATGCCCAGGCACACTTCGATCGGCTCAATGGGCGGTCTTCCAACAGCCGAGAAAAGAAAAAAAAATTCAAATAATGTAATAGATGGCGTTTTGTACCTATCACGCGTCATTCCGCTATTCAAAAGGCATGATACAAAAATGGACCTTATTTTATGATCAGTAAATTCCACTTTGATTTTCTCCCAAGCTTTTTACTATTGAGACGACTGAATTTAGCAAAATATTATAAGCGCACAAGCAGAGCCATCTAGCGAAGCTCGCGGAACTTCCCTTTTATTTTGTAAAGTAGCTGTCAGAAAATCGGCCCTGTGTAGAATACTACCTAACATCCATGGTAGGGGATAAATCTTGCTGCGTAAAAGCAAAAAGCACTCTCTTATTGTCATCGCTGTTTTTATTGTTGTAGAACGCTATCTATTTTATTATGTAAGAGTTGTAACGTGAACAATAACACGTCTTGAACGTGAGGGAAAACTGTTATGTTGCAGTCAATAAGTTTTTATGTAGAATAAGTATGTCTACAACAGGTAGATATTATTTATTTCTTTTACTAAAGCGGTGGTGCCGTGGTGGACCTACACACGCTACACCACCTATCGGTTGACCTCATAGCGGCTCCCTCCTCAATGTTATTTTCATACCACTACTCTCCAGAAAAACCTAATACCTTACCTTGCTTTTATTTATTTTTGCTCCCTACGCAAAGGAAATGGGCACCCTCCGGTAGCGGTTATGAGGGAGGAGGTGAACTCTCATGAGTACCAGCCAGCCGGCCGGTCAGGTTATGCACGACTCGCTGATAAAAGAAGCGCCTAAATGATAAACACAAGGGAGCACGTGTAACCGGGAAGGCTTTTCAGGTTTCATCGCAAGCGACACCCCATGGGGAAAGGGTGTGGGTACAGGCTCTGTAACACTAACGAGGGAGGAAGTTGGCATTGTACCCACGTTCAGTTAAAATCTAGGCTAACATTAGTCTATCCTGCGGGATCCTGTCGCTTCTCCGGTACAAGGAGTACCCTATGGCACTCGAGAGAAAAGTATCTTCCTATTACTCTAACAATTTTCCATTTTATTTAATCTATATACCTGTTTCAATCATATTTATAGGCATCCATTAAATCGCGTCGGTGGTCGAGTAGTAAAGGTATAGTTAGTTAGTTTATGGTAGTAGTTAAGACCGATTCATAAGCGGTAGAGGCACTGGGTTCGAATCCAACTCTGGCCAAGTACCAATTACAATTATTAGTGTACATTAGAAGAATGCCAACCGATGCTCTTACGGTGAGGGCAAACATCGTGATGAAAACTACGCATTCAGGCGCCTGAATGTGTAACCATGATCCAAACTGATCAGGTTCCCCTGCTAACAAAATCACGGAGGTCAGATGGCAGTCGCTCCACTGTAGTTATCGGCGCTGCCAAATCCTGGATCATGGTCAAGGCGGACCTCGGGCCCTCGTGCGCGAGAGCACAACCGGAACTTTAACGCCTAGGTGATTTAATTTTATTTAATAGACATCCATAAAATCTAATAGTCTCAATGAGAGACGAGTGGTAAAACGGCAAAGAACGGCAAAGAGGTAAATGTCGCCTATAACAACATCTAAGTAGATAACTAAGTACAGACGTTCTTGTATGTATGTATGTATGTATCATCATCATCATCACAGCCCGTAACAGTCCACTGCAGGACTTAGGGCCTTTCCCACGAAAGGGGAGGTTATTGCCATAATCTCCACGCTTGGCAGGCGGGTTGGAGATCGCAGTGTTTAAATATAACAATGGAAAATGCTGCTGCCCATTTTCCAGGCTACGGAGACTCTTTATCTTTTGCCTCGAAAACATTAGTCGCCTTGTACGACACCGATGAGTGTAAGGGGTTGGTGCTATTCTAGTCTGCCGGACACCACACGGCTAGAGGTAAATGTCGCCTGTAACAACATCTAAGTAAATAACTAAGTACAGACGTTCTTGTATGTATGTATGTAAACTCTTTATTGCTTAATAAATACAGGAGTTACAAAAATATTTTTACAAAGCAAAAGCATATCCCACAATGGGATTTTTTTCAGCCAACTTTAAACAGTCTGAAAGGACATTCAAGAAGCGATGGAGGCAATATTGAGATCTTAAATTAAATTCCTACTACTAAAATTATACTATCTACAACTCATATTTGTTTTTCATACTGTGCTACGTTCAAGTTTTAGTATCTAGCAAAATTACTTAGTGTTGCTTCGTAAATCTCGTCAGAAAGCAGTTTTGCACAATATTTCTACTAAATCTACTCCATTGTAGGCAAGTTGTGCCTATTGGTGGTCAAGGCTGGCTACCCATTTTCACTTTCTTCAACCAAAACATTTTCACCATAAACAGCGGGCTCTCTCGCGCTCCCGGCCCGAGAAATGGTTAAAAACGCATTACGCCAGGGCCGGACTACGGTGATATAAGGTTCGACAGTTTCTTGTTCCAATTATTATTCCAATTTCCAACCTGTGGATTTTCAACGGCAGTCAACTGCAGACACTGTTGATCATAGGCCTCCTTTTTTCCGTTAGGCGCTGTCCTGATTGGCAACGGTATTGCGACATTCGTCGTATGACCATGGTCGCACGACTGTTGCCAATTAGAACAGCGCCTTATTATCTAAGCCATTTTGTACATTCTATTAGATATCACCGAAAAATACTAAGCAATAGGATAATTGATGACAGTTATAAATTGATGCAATAAAGAGATTACATACATACATACATAAGGTTACGTCGGTGTGCACCATTCAAAGATACTCGTATACAATTTGCAGCTGAGTCATGGATGGAGTGTGATGAATGTAGCGAAATACTACGTCGTATAGTTACGTGGAATGATTTTAATAATTATTCAACAAAAAAATATACATCTTTCAATCTAAACAGTCTAAATACGGCCCTGGATGGGAATTATACGCGCTGCAGCGACCGTGAAACGTCGACCGATGAACTTCAACCGAATTCGTCGTCACTCTCACCTTCTATTCATTCATTTTCTTTTCTCACGTTTTACGCGGAAAGCGAGTGCTTAAAAGGCTAAAGGTACGCGTAACCCCCTTGAAAATAAAAATGAAAACAGTATTTATTGAATTAGGATTACGTTAATTAATCTCTTTTCAAACGTCAAAAGTGTAACGGGAAGCAAAGGGAAAGAAAAGCGAGCTCATCCAGCTAGGGGCTCATCCTTATTATATATTCTTTATTGTACACAATAGACATTACAGTAATGTTACGGTAGAAATAATAGTACAAAGGTGGACTTATCTCTAAAAGAGATCTCTTCCAGTCAACCCTGCCATGTGTTAAGAGAAAAAAAAACATACGGGAAGGCAGTAGTGTGAAAAAAGAAAACAGAACCCATACATACATACATACTGATAAAATAATAGTACCTATCTAAAATACAAAAATACATATTGCATATCTACCTTATAAATATATAGATATACATATATACATATATATATATATATATATATATATATATATATATATATAAATAAATCCTTTATTGTCTTCTGACGGTGACCCTGTCTTGTCACAGGCTTTTCAATCTCAACCCTAAAACATAGTTTGTATTCTTATAGAGCCATATTATAGTGATAACTGTACTATCAAGGATGAATAATTTAATACAGAACCATCTATTGACCTCTTGTAGAACAAATGACAGCTGTCAGACTGTCAACAGATAACAAACTGACATGGGGATTTAGCACCCTTGGACGGTTGAGAATTTTTATTCGGGTACTACACTTCCCGTGGACGTGTAAGTGGCTAAGGCATTGTAGCTCTCGTCAGGATGGACCGATACAGTTTTTTTTTTTTTTTTTTTTTTTCAGTTTATTGTTCACATGAAAGTTTGAGTTTATTTTTTTGAAAACCAGTTTAATCAAGATGGATATCAGCTCGTTGAGCTCTTTTTTTAAATGTTGTGTTGTGGCGTCCAGGTGATAATAAATGATTTATTTATTTATTTATTTATTTGAGCTCCTTTCATTAATATCGGTTTAATAGTTTGGGAAATATAGAGCACTGGCTTAATGGTTAGGTGTCCGATTCGTATCAACCCCATTGCCGCCGTGTACCAATGACTCTTGTCTGATTACTTGAACAATAAACGATTGGAAAACCTCGTGATGAAATCCTGGACCATGGTCAAGGCGGACTCCCGGCCCTCGTGCTCGAGAGCACATTAACGCCAAGATAATTAGGTATTTTAATAATCAAATCCACAACACAGCTTAAGATGAACCGTACGTTCAAAGGTTCCTGTACATTACGGGTTTCAAGTTATTTGAACATAATAATAAGGTGTCTTTTCTAAATTACAACATCGATGACCTTGAAATATTTACGGGACAATCTTTAAAGTACTTCCCTTCTAACAAAAAAAAACGAATGAAATCGTATTACGCGTTAATGAATTACAACTAAGTACATTTGTTGACTTCCATCCCCTCTCCTAAGAGAGCCATGATGAATTCAGTATCCAATACCCTACTTCATACTATGAACTCAAATCATACCAAGTTTTATTTGAATTCATTAAGTAGTTTCGGAGTAATGAGCGGCCAATATACAGACTTGCAGGCAGACAGACAAAAATGAAAAAAGTTACAGTTTTGGCTTCAGTATCGTTTACTTCACTAAAAAAGTTCAAAATATCTTCAATGTACAGAATTGTAATGTCTATTTAACTACAAGCCCGTTTCCATAATCATCACATTTGACCTCAAACCAATCCTAAGTATATTCAAGTTCATTGGCTAAACTTGGACACAAATAAAAACATCAAAAACAAAGCGTACAACACAACTCCATCCAACGCCTTTCTCCGTCATTGCTTCCCAGAATACTCGCGGAATCATCGAAAGTGCCTTTGTTTCTATTTCTTATATCACCAGGTCGCTTTCTTGGCCGTGATGCAATGAGGCACTAACTGTAACAAAATTGACTACCACGTAACACTGTATTCGATTACAAAAGAAAGTTTCGCGTTTATTTCTCCTTCGTTGTTGGGTTTTTGCGTTGTGACCGACTTCGTTGTAATGGTTATGCCTTTTGTTATGAACTTTCTGGTTTATTTTTAGCTTCTGCCCACGCTCTTGTGACCTATGGTAAAAGTCGAATTAGGGCATTACGCAATTTGGCATACGAGATATCGGTTAGGTGTGGAGGAATCGCAATGTGGTTGACTAGAGATAACCAACATAACTTACCTAGGCCAAGTATCGATTGATTGATTTATTCATTTATTTTCATATTATGAATTTAAAATTTAATTTCAATTCTATTAGGAAATTGTATTGACGTGTTAATTTTTACTTAATAAGCAAAAACCGCCGCCATGTCACCTTTTAGTAAATGACGATGCGGTCGAAGATGGAGCATGCCTGTCTAGGAACAACCTACACTCTAGCCTTGAAGGCATCTAGATTATAATGATAAAGGAACACACTCGCAGGCAACGTGTTCCATTCCTTAGCCGTACGCATTATAAAAGTCGAACCAAAGAGGCTCGTGCAGATAGCTGGATGATTCACGACATAAGCATGAACCGTTTGCCCGGACTGCGTCTCGGGAGACGCCATCGGGATGGCGGCGCGGGGCCGGCGGAATGAGGTCGTGCAACTGCTTCGCACACTCTCCGAAATGTAACCTGTAGAAGACCGACAGACGCGCAACCCTACGCCGATGCTCGAGGCTTTGCAGCTTAGCTTCAATAAATTGCTTGTCACAAATTATCCTCTTTTCACGTTTTCCCACCGAATCCAAAGCCGCCAGTTGATATTTGGCTGAACCATCTCAGAGAAACACAAAAATAATAAACAAATACAAAAAAAATATGACATGAAACGGTATGCCGATGATAGCGAAGTGAATTCCTAGAAAAGCCAATTTCGGTTTTTCCTTAAAATTTTTGCGTTAGCAGAAGCATTTAAAAAATAGAGGTGACATCGTCGAAATAGTAGTAATAAAATGATATCTTAACATCAGTAGTTTATCTTTGATAATACCGGTTCAGTATCTTTACGATTTTATTGCCAAAATTGTATTTTCCAATTGTATTCTACTTAATTGTTAGTGCTATGAGCCAACGCTCATTCATACCTATTGATATTTTATTTGAAATTTGAGCGTTACTGATGATGCGTGTGATTATTTTGTTCGTCTTAATGGCTGTGGCTTTGGGTAAGTCCAAACAGTACTTAATAGTTTAAAAAAATTTAAGATTGGCGGGAACCTCAAGATCATGCCAACAATATCGTGTACTTACTATTATTAACTCAAAGTAGGTAGGACACACTTGTCGAAAAAATCTACGTTTATAAAAGTCAAATTACTGTACTAGACGTTCAGGGACTACAAGAAAGTATAAAAGATCCCAGTGAACTTTTTATTAATGATGTATGATGCAACTGATGTATTATCATTGTAATAAATAATAACCTAATTAACCTAACATAACCGACTGGAAATCGTCGGAAAACCAATTATTCATCTGATTTAAAAAAAAGTGTTGTACTCGCACCAGAGGCGGTAAATAACGCACGTCGACTAGTTCCGCTTCGTAGAGCCTCGTCTCTGTCGCACGCGTGTGAATAAATGCAAAGCCGAAACTAGCCGATGTGCCCCATGTTTCCGAGCCTACAAGCGTAACTTCCGAACGAATGGACCGGATTGTATGCGATTGTGTTTTGTTAAGTAGGTATACTAGACATAGGCTCCTTGCGCACGCGGTCCGGCTCTGCCTGGCATTGTCGGGCATGGTCCGGCCGTCGTCGGCGTGGGGCGGGTGTGCTCCAGCCATGGGCCCGGCCAACGTGTCCCTGTGTGTTTTCCTACCCCCTTCCTTTTTGACGATTGAAAGAGACATTTAATGTCCTAATCAATAAATACATTTTAAGATTGAGTTTGAGTGATAACAATGATGAATTTTCTCCACAGCGGAGCTCCGCCAAGGCCACCGTATTGTGGGTGGAACACCTACAACCGTGGCGGAATACCCCTACATGACCAATATGCAGTTAATGTACTACGGAAGTATATGGTTGCAGGCCTGTGGCGGAGCCCTACTCACGACCAGGACTGTGCTGTCAGCGGCGCATTGCTATTAGTGAGTATTATGTATTTGGGGGTCTAGAGCGTCCGTGGCCGAGTGGTTAAGGTATCCGACTTGTAATCCGACAGCCTATTCACTCCAGCCTTGAAGGCATCCAGACAGGCGCGGATCCAGCCCGTAAAAAAGGTTATGGGCACGATTTTGACTTTTGGTCACCTGAAAATCGGCCAAGGTGAGTCGGATTTTGTATCAAAGTGTTCGGGGGTATGCTATTCCTTCACGGATGGCCAAAAATTGCACAAATTATCTAAACACGCAGCGTTGCTTGCTTGCAGTACAAATACTATCTTACATACGTTAGGTATACAAGGACAGCTTTGTACGAAAATATAATGGACTGACTTAAATTGACATTACAGCCTTCTTCTACTATCCTTAAAAGCTGGAGCGATCGCAGTCAAAGGAACTGAGCTAAGTCCAATGAATGAGCGAGCACAGAATTTTTAACAGAATTCCAAATTTTTTGAGCACTTCAAACTGGGACAAATAGTATTTATTACAAATAACATAAATCAAGGAATGTGCGAGCAGAGTGAGCTCGAAATTTTTGACATGTTAGCATTTAAAAGCTGGGGATAAGCAAACCAACCAGAGCGACTTCGTCCACTTTCCCATCTCGTCTACTTTTATACTGACCAGTCGATTTTCCTAACTGATTGATGAAGGTGTATTTTATTTGGATGACATTAGAAATAAAATACATCTTAGTTATGTCTTGAATCATCAATCTTGATCAAATCAAAAATCTTGAAAACTTTTTGCTTAATTTTTGGATACCAAAAGAACATTAGTAGGTTTAGTATCCTAGCTTTTGAGTTTAGGTACCCGAAGGTAGGTACATACGCCTCAAGGACCATATCTTTGGAATTTTAATATAATGGCTACTGTTTCAACAATTATTAGAAAAGAAAAGAAAGTAAAAGTTTAAAGTGGTTCTTTTTGGGATTTTTAGTCTAGTTATGTTTTTTGTCTACCATTAAAGCGGTAATACAAGCATAAAACAGTTTAGGTATGTATAGGAGTACTCATTACAACAAATACTTAATAAAATGGTTTCGAAAGATCATGCGTATCTGACTTGGTGGCCAAAACTGGAACTAAGTGTCGAAATTCTGAAACATTTTTTGTTGTCAACAACAGCGACGTTTTTAACGGGTCAGATGAAGTTTTGGCACTGCATAGGTTTTTTTACTTTAACATTTCTATACAACGTTAGCCCTAGACCTCAATTTAGGATTGTGCCCATCGTGCCCACAACGCTGGATACGCGCTTGCATCCAGATTATAACAATCAGAGAACACATTCATCAACAACATGAACCAAAGTGGCCCCTGCGGATATCTGGAAGATCCACGACATGCTTTTCGTAAAATCACAAATGAAAACAGATTGAATAATCTCTTCAAAGAGTTTTTATCCCGTATACTTGTTGTTGCTACTGCAGAACTACAGTCCGCGGCGATACGTCACTTTTGTTACTCAAACCGGTAGACTGAGTTGAACACCCATTGTTTAACGCGGCATGCAGCTTAAAGCATCTTCGTACATTATGTACTTACTATGATGACGCAGCGACACTAACAAGCTCCATTCCACTCTATCTTGCGCCAACTCCCGCCAACAGTCAGCATGGAGTTGCGACAGGTCTCTTTCCACTTCGTCCCTCCAGCGATACCTATGACATAAATTTTTTAATTTCATACGGTAGACAAACAGACAAGCAGACCACCTGACGGGTAGTGGTCACTACTGCCTATAGACATCAGCAACACCAAGAGTATCGCCAATGCGTTGCCCACCTCTATAACACGTTGCTCTGGCACCAAAAAGCCAAATGCTTCTCCACTGCCAAAGCCACGGTTCCCCAAATCCCCACCCCATGGAGCACTGGATCCCTTACTCACCGGCAGAAACAGAATACTATTTAAAAGAATATTGTTTAGCTGCGGTATTATGTAAGGTGAACGTACTGCCCCAGTCGGGCGGCTCCAATTCGAACGACCATAATTATCACGATAATTTGATACATTACATTATTCCTAGATTCTTACTCATCTGTTTCCAGTCAAAGAAGTCCATCTACGTGGCGGGTGCGTGTGGGCACGTCCTATGCATCTAGTGGAGGCAGTGTTCATGAGGTCTCAAGCTTCACCTTACATGCAAACTACATCCATGCCATCCTGGTGAATGACGTTGCGATAGTCCACTTGGCGACAGCGGCCATCTTGTCCTTATCTGTGGGGACAGCTAGGATAGCTGGTCCGAACTATAACATTCCTGATGGGACCCGAGTCACTGCTATTGGATGGGGAGCTTTGCAGGTAAGTAGAGTTTTGTTTGTGGTTTATATTATTTTATTGGCCGTGGCATGACCGACAGAGATGTAACAAATTCCTTCTATTGGCTGGTGTCGTAAAAGGCGGTTTATGTCATATACCTACCATAAGTAGTATTTTCACCGTAAAACAGTAAATGTGCAGCAATATGAACCTTCGGTTCTGCATTTTTGTTGCCTGCAACCTAAATGCATTAATCGTAAATGTTATGGGCGACAGTTACCGCTTACTATCAGGTGGCCTGTATCTTCGCTTGTCACAGCGTTGCATAAAAACAGGGATATTTCTGTTGATATTTTAAAACTGCGAACTCCAAATGGCCCGCCAAGCATGGAGATTATTCCATGCCCTTCACTAATAGCAAACTGGCCTTTTACCCTCCTGGGAGTAAGGCGTTTTGGTCTTTGGCAAAAGCGGTCGAATCCAATTTTAGCCAGACTTCCTTACCACCATTGCTAAAACCAGACGGGACACTGGCGCATGCTGCGAAGGAGAAAGCAAATTTATTTGCTTCTCATTTTGCGGTGAATTCGCGTTTGGATACTGCAGGAAAAACTCCATCTATCTCACACCGCGCTGACTGCACAGTCTGCGCTGACTGACTCCTCAGAGAGAGATTTAAAAATCCTGCGGAGTCTGGACGTGAACAAGGCTAGTGGACCTGATGGTATACCAGCAATAGTCCTGCGTAGTTGTGCTCCTGAGTTGTCTCCTATTGTCACGCGCCTGCATCGCCTCTCACTAGAGACTGGAATAGTAGCGAAGACATAAGCCATGGCCTGAGCCCAAGAAGGGCAGCCGCGCAGACCCTCCCAACTACCGCCCAATTTCGGTCACCTCCATACTCTGTAAGATTATGGAGCGTGCACTGAACAAGAAACTCCTTGCGCATCCTAAAGGCAACGATCTCCTCAGCGGTCACCAATACGGATTCCGCTGTGGTCTCTCCACTGGGGACCTTCTGGTGTATGCCATCTATATTTGGCGTGAGGCCATTAAGAAGCATGGCGAGGCCCTTGCTGTGTCTCTTGATATCTCCAAGGCCTTTGACAGAGTTTGGCACGCAGCCCATGTAAGCAAGCTTCCCTCATATGGTATTCCTGTTGGCTTTTGCACCTGGTTATCGGATTTTCTGAGTGAACAATCAATCCGTGTAGTTCAAGACGTCTAATCTTAAGGATAGCGCGAGTTCCTCAGGGGGCGGTTCTGTCCGCGACTCTTTTCCTGCTGCATAGTAACAATCTGCTTGTACCCGGTGCCTTTGGATACGCAGACGACAGCACAGTAACGGATAGATATCTGTCAAAGACAAAAGCTAAGAGGGACGATATTCAGTCTTGTCGAGAGGCCATGGTTGGTCGCTTGAACGAAGATCTCAAGGCAGTGTCCGATGGGGGCGAAACCAATCTAGTGGCGTTCAACGGTACCAAAACACTGGCGTGTTTGTTTTCCTCAGAATGTATCTCTGGAAATTACCGACAGCCTACAGCTCCTGGGTGTTAAGCTATCAACCATTCTCAACTTTGGACAGTACATCGAATCAAAAGCCAAGACTGCAGCCAAAAAACTTGGAATCCTCTCGAAGGTCTTCGAAGCGGTACTTCACTTCAAGGCAGTTGCTTCAGTTATATCAAGCACAAGTCCGATCTTGCATGGAGTACTTCTGCCACCTCTGGGATGGATCAGCCAAATACCAACTGGCGGCTTTGGATTCGGTAAAAAAACGTGCAAAGAAGTTAATTGGTGACCCGCAGTTGATTGAGGCTAAGGCTGCAGAGTCTCGAGCATCGGCGCAGGGCGTTTGTCGGTTTTCTACAGGTTGCATTTCGGAGTTGCACGACCTCATTCCGCCAGCCCCTTTCCGCCATCGGGAGACGCGGTCCGGGCGAGCGCTTCATCCTTATGTAGTGGATCTTTCAGTTATCCGCACGAGCCGCTTTAGTTTAACCTTTATAATGCGTACGTACCAAGGAATGGAACGCATTACCCGCGAGTGTGTTCCCTGATCATTATAATCTAGACGCCTTCAAGGCCAGAGTGCATAGGCTGTTCCTAGACAGGCATGCTCCATCATCCGCCGCATCGTCACTTACCACCAGGTGAGATGGCGGTCAAATGCTTGGCTACTATAATAATAAAAATGGAAGAAGCTCAAGTCTATACGAGGGTTGGTAACTGTTGATGTGACGTGATTGTTACTTTTGGTGTAAACCTATTTATTTATTAAAGCTTCATGCACAAAATGTACAATGGCGGACCTATTTAGCTAATATAATTTTGGAGAGCCATGTCGTAGGTGTTCTGTTACAAGGATTTCCCAGAAGCGCCGACTCTAATAGAGGTCGATATTAATTAGCTAGAATGATGATAATGGCAGATCCGGTCATTACAGTGGAGCGACTGCAATCTGTCCTTCGTGAGCCTGCTACTAGGGGAACCTCACCAGATTGGATCATGTTTACACATGCTGTCGCCTGAATGTGCAGGTTTCATCACGATGTTTTCCCTCACCGAAAGAACATCGATTAGCATTCAACTAATGCACATAACTCAGAAAAGAGTCATACATGACCGTAGAGGGTTTCGAACCCGGTACCTCTCGCTTACGCGTCGGATACCTTAACCACTCGGCCACCGACGCCCAGCGGCTGCCATCTGACCTCCGAAGGCGTGTTAACAGTGGAACCTGACCAGATTGGATCATGATGGCCGCTAGGATGGTGATGATCTTAATTTTCCAGCACGAGGGCTCGTTACCGGAGCAGCTCCAACACGTGCGGGTGAACATAATCAATCAGCAGCTCTGTGCTGAGCGCTACGCTTATCTGAAGACTCAGACTGGATTCCAAGGCTGGCCAGATGTGACTGACGGCATGATATGCTCCGGGATCCTGGATGAAGGCGGTGAGTGATACTTTTGAAAAGAAATAGTTTAGTCTAAGTCTGGCCAAAATACCAGTGTTGGTTTCACCTTAATTCATTCGATTTTGTTTATAGGTAGTCTTATGTATTAAGCAACTGATGTAATAATCAATTGTAAAGTACAGGCAAACAAAATATTTATTATCCAAAATACTTCTATTGTAATAGTGAGATAATGAAAGGTCCTTTTTGTGTCGACACGGCTCGGCAAGAAACGGTATCTCTTGAGTCTTCTTTCGTGAGAGATATCTTGTTCGGGGAGTTTTATATCTAGCAGTGGTGTATGAAAAATGCAACAAAACAAAACAATATAAAACATGAGTGCGCCCAGATAATATTAACGCCAATTGGGAAACTACTGAAGAAAATATGTTGATGCCCTTTGTCGAAAATATGTTGACGCCTTTTCAGTACTAATACATAATCTGGGAACCTGATACAAACAGTTACCTACACTTACTTACTGACTGCGCTGACTCAGCGATCCTAATAGGATTTTGGGGTCCAATCATGTTAAAAAAACATTCAAAATGTCTTTATTGAGTAGGACATTTCTTTCAATCGCCAAAGAGCCCTAGTCTTTTATCTGAGCGTTCGCGTTTGTATCTCCTCTCTGTGGGAAACGTCCAACGAAGCGTCCTGAATAACGTTGGTTGAACGACCTGAACGATCTTCAGAGGCCCAGTTTTAAGGTTCAGGATCTACACTGGGCCCTGCGTTATACTCGTGAACAGGTGCTGCCTCGGTGGACTGGCTTACTCTTGCTGTAGTTTTAGGTTGTTTTTTAAAGTACGAAATATGAAAAATATTTATTTCTTTTTAACAATTTCCTTAAAACTACTGTGATTGGAGTCTTCTTGGAAGCTGCGCAGCCCGTTTTAGAAGACTCCGCTTCACAATATCTACCTATATATTATGTGAGGCGAGGTCCGGCTCTGCATGACATTGTCGGACACTGACAGGCCCTGACGAATGAAAAAGATATCTCCTAGTGGTCCTACTCAATTAATATATTTTTTTATTTAATGTAGCAATATTTCTCTCGTTCCAGGCAGAGACGGCTGCCAAGGTGACTCTGGAGGCCCCGTGATCTATTCCGGGGACATTATAGTGGGGATTACCTCTTGGGGCTTCCAATGTGCCCACGAGTTCTACCCTGGAGTCAACGTTAGGGTCTCCTACTATTCCGACTGGATTACTGCTAATGGTTCGTGGTGAAAAGGCTGTATTCAATAAATACGGCATAGTCTTTGAGATGTATTTTAATTTTACATATAACACACAAATATTATACCTATAATACTTACAATAAAATTGAAAAAGAACTACCCACAGAACATATTATTGTAGAATATTGCTACAAGAAGTATGGATTTTAAATGTTTTAAGGAGACGTCCTGCGGCTAATAAGAACGAATTGATTTGTTATAAGATCCTAGGGAAAACGGACAGACAATCTCTCTGATGGAAAGCACTTTAGGTAATTCATCATCATCCGAGCGGTCAACCCCGGCTACTGCCAGGGTCCGCTTTCCTGCTTTGCTTTCTCCGCTTTGCCCGATCTTCGGCATCCTCACGTCTTAAGCCATTGGCTCTCGCGTTCGACTCGGCGATGTCAATCCATCGCTTCTTAGGTCTAATGCGGGACCTCTTTCTTGATACAGGCAGGTTCAAACACCTCATCATCACAGCCCGTAACAGTTCACTGCAGGACTTTGGGCCTCTCCCACGAAAGGGGAGGTTATTGCCATAATCTCCACGCATGGCAGGCGGGTTGGAGATAGCAGTGTTTAAATATAATAATGGAAAATGCTGCTGCCCAATTTCCAGACTACGGAGACTCTTGATTTTTGGCCTCGAAAACATTAGTTGCCTTGTACGACACCCATGAATGTAAAGGGTTGGTGCTATTCTACTCTGCCGGACACCACACGGCTAAGCACCTATTTCCCACGAATCCCTATAGGTAATTATTGTGCTTTATTGGTAGTAGATATTTATCGTGCAGAGTCCTTTGAAGATAACCGACGGAAAAAGTCAGAACCCCCAACCAAGTTTATTTAAACTCAAATGTTTTTTAAATTACAGAACCGATTTTATAGAAACAAAGCTGAGCACCATCTCGATTAAACTGGCTTTCAAATACAGAAAACCGCATCCAAATCGGTCCATCCGTTCGGGACCTACGATACCACAGACAGACACACAAAGTCAAACTCATAACACCCCTCTTAAAACGATTACGAACAAAGAAAATCTTCAGCATTAGTTAGCTACCTCTCACCGAGAAAGTATACAAAAAGTAAAAGTCCTTTAGTCATTTGTGAACCCCTAATCCTAAGCTCCGAAATTGTTGTTTGCGAGACTGTTACGTAAGATTATGATGTGGTGGCTAACAATTTGTTTTTACGAGTATTATTTTGGCGGAACGCCGGCGCCGTGGAAGTCATTAGAGTCGACAATTGGGCGGAACACAATGTGCTTACATTCCCCACAAGAAAGTATCCCATAAAGGCTTCCGATGAGGTTTTGCGAGAATTTTGTTTGAGGATCAGGTCTCGGGGTTAATGTGACTTCGTTTGCATACGACTCGATAAATAATAAAATAGGGCCTTTAGGTAATCAGGCTACACTTTTCCCAAAGGCCGGTGGCATTCACGACCTTCTGGTGTTGATGGGGTCCATAGGGGTCGGTAATCGCTTACCAACAGGTGAGACCTGAGGGTCATACGTCAAGACACGGCCATATGATGCCTTATTTTCTTATTTCAGCCGTTTTCATCAATCGGATCAATTAAGATCCCGAGCGCTCGTTTCCGAAAGGCGAGTCAATCGTATCACCGTAAAGTTTCGAATACGAGTTTGCCATGACATAGCCATCTATGTATACAGGATTTGGATCACTCATTTGTGTGTGTGCGTGAGTCTTAGAGGTAGAAGTGTGAGTACGTCACTCGCGATCGGGGTCCGAGGGCCAAAATTGTCTTTTTTTATGTTATACGGCAGACCTACAGGCCAGCGGGCTACCTGATGGAAAGTGGTCACCGCCGCCTATGGACATCAGCAACACCAGGGAACTACCAATGCGTTGCCCACCTCCGAAGCGACCTTCAATATACTTCTTGAACGATCCCATGTTATAGTCCAAAGCAAAAATTGTCTAAACAAATGCTGTCCGCGATCGATTGAGAAACACAGCGATTTAGCAAAATAAGGCAGTCGGAGTGCACGCGGTACCAGCCTTGAAATATGCATATTTTAGATGTTCTCACTCATCTACCCTAGGACTGACCACATCAAGATCTGTTTAGGATATTTATATGTCTTTAATAGGTGCATTGTCACTGTGAAGACTAAGCTGCTAAGTCTCTTGCATGTATTTAATTACACAGTCTGCATTATCCTGCTACCTAAATTTTTTTACTGCATAGGGTGCCACATACACACATGGGCGGTCTACCTGATGGAAAGTAACCACCGTCGTCTAGGATATCTGCAACCTAAGGGGAGCCGATGTGGTGGTTATTGAGGTACCTGTAGACATGCCTTTTGAAGAACCCCATGATGTAGTTCAGAGGAAAGAGTTCGGGAGGGAGCTCATTCCATATCTTCACATCAGACGTATTAGACGCTCTCCTATTTGGCAACGATCGTACGACCGTGGTTGCCAATTAAGACAGCGCCTAAGACTGTATTGTACCTACCCATATAAGAGGACTCCTCAGCCTGAAGTTCTACTATTGGTATAGTAAATTGTATAATGTAATCATAATCATGTGGTAAACAACAATGAAATATTATTGAAAAATTATACAAACAAAACCCAGAAAAGGGCCATCTTGCGACATCATTTATTTTACCTTCCCTTTGTGTAAACAGCAGCAATATCTGCCATATTGATCGGAACAACAAAAGAACTTGGAATACAATCCGCGACTGTGACAGCCTTGACTTAGACTTATTAAGGTGCGCCCATACAGAAGTGATTCAGACGTAAAGGGATTGAAAGTTATTGTTTGGTTATGTATGTAACAAAGTGGTTATCAGTCAGGGAAAATTGAGCGTCGATGGCCGAGCGATTAAGGTATCCGACTCGTAAGTGAGAGCTACCAGTATCGAATCCCACTGCAGTCTTGTACCAAAGACTCTTTTCTGAGTACATTGTACATTAGTAGTACATAACACAACAGTAGTTGAATGCTAACCGATACTCTTACGGTGAGGGAAAACTACGTGATGACACCTCACATTCAGCCACCATGTGAACACCGTGATCCAATCTGATCAGGTTCACTTGGTAGCAGGGTCACAGACGGCATATAGCAGTCGCTACAGTGTGATTATTTGATCTGCCAAACCCAGGATTATAGTTAAAGCGGATCCCGGGCCCTCGTGCGCGAGAGCACAGCCGAGACATTAACAAGATTATTTTTTTATGTCATTAAAATTACAACTAAAACTGTCAGTTATGGGATATTAGCCGGATACGGTCCGGCTTTGCCTGGTATTGTGGAACACGGTCCGGTTGTGCTATGTGCCCACCGTTGTAGTTGTTGGGGTGGTGAGCTCCGGATCCCTCAATATGTCTCTGTGTGTTTCCTTTCCGCCTGTTCCATTTTTTTGTAGCACTAATTTAATTATGTTTAAGTATTTTAGTATGTATTCTATATCGCGCACGTCGATCTGCTTTACTTATCACATCTCTCTTCTGTAGGCCTGCTGGAAGAAATTTCTTTTGGAAATAAGTAGTGCCTGTTGTGTCGTCTATATGTATGATGTTTCTCTATGTATTTTACTGTGTGCAATAAACTGTTAAATAAATAATAAATAATTTTAGTGTATCTTAGTTGTTTGCCGTCCGGCAAACTAGCTTACGGCTTGCCTAATGGTAAGCTGTCACCACAGCCTATAGACGTTTGCAATTCCAGGGGCATCATCTGCGCGCTGCCGACCCCGAAAAAACCTTTTCACCCCTTTTTTGAAAAATTTCATTTGACGATTGAAACAAACCAATTAACATTGAATGTCTTACGAAAATTTGAATTCTTTTATCCAAGAGCCCGCGTCGCCGACCGCGTCGGTGGCACGGACCCCATGCCGCCGCGGTCACGGTCGTGGCTGACACTTCCCATCTCATTTCACGGGGCAAACATAAAGGAGTTTATGCTTTCTACAAACCATTCCGGCCAGTTTCTAAACGTTAACAATTTCACTTGCATTTGTCATCGCGATTAAGTTATTTCGTGGCGTGTTTTATGTAATTAACGCGGGCGTTCAACTCTCGCGGTCTGTTACGGTGTGGTTAATTAGGTGAGGTAGTAGTGTTATGTTTTGGAAATTTCTAGAGATTGTTTATCCTCCGTGGACCTTATAGTGACCTCGCACCTGCGGTTCTGCATTATTGTTACATGCCACCTATATGCATAAATCGTAGATGATATGTTTATGTTATTGACGACCTGAGTGATTGGTTAATTTTCCGGGTCTGCCGGGCAGAGATCCCAGCTTCGACTCCCAACTGAACAGAAGTAGAAATTATTAATTTTAATTTCTGTTATGGGTTTGGGTGTAGTATTTGTAATCTTCTTCTTGGCGTGTCGACTAGTGGCGGGTCTAATTTGCGAGGACCAGTAGTCCGCCACTGATGCAGCGTTGTTCGTGGCCGCGTACAAATTCCCGCGTAGTATTTGTAATAAGTATGCATTTAAAATAAGTATATAAGTTATCTAGCACACGTATAATAAAGGGCGCTGCCTAATCGTATCACCAGATTTAAAAAAAATAATATGAATACCTCTCCGTAAACAGAACTAATTCACTGGCAGAAAATATAACAAAGGGGTCTCTGTTAATTTTCAACTATCATCAAAACACTCGAAATATTCAATTTGCATTCAAAATTTCGTCAAAGAGACATGTGCGTGACCATTTCGTCACGTACTTAGTTCGGGTAAAATATTACAAAGTAGAGTCACGTAGAGATAATATTGAGTGGGAGTAGGCGGCTGTTTCAGAAAGGAATTGCTGTTCTAATATTCAATGTTATATTAAAAATTTAGATATAAAACGTGACAAAAAGGCAGCTGTAAACTGACAAATATCTCTTTACAACATAACCAGGTAGCTGAAAAGTGATAAATATCTCTTGTATAATACAACCACGAACAGTACGGAAAAGAGGCACTACGGAAATTGCTCTTCGTTTGATTACCTTTTGTGTAAGTATGATTGAAAGATAACATATGCTGCGTATTGTGTCCTTAGATATATGTATTAGATATACACATATGTAGAAGGCAAGATACCTAGGGGCCGAAGTCCGAAGAGATGGGCAGACCAAATATCCGAACAACTGGATAAATCCGTCAACGTCGCATTACATCAGGCGACTGATCGAACCCGATGGAGACATGCAGTTGACAAACTCCGAAGATGTCACGATCCTCAGCAGTGACGGAACGATCAAGAAGAAGAAGATACACATATGTCCGATTTTTTTATACTGCCGACTTGTACTGATGACCCTTTTCGAAGTTATATACCTACATTAGTTTTGCCCATTCAGGGGACTGAATGTGTAACCATGATCCAAATTAGTCAACCGGGGAACCCCCCTGGAATCAGGGTCACGGGAGGTCAAATGGCAGTCGCTCCACTGTAATTACCTGACCTGCCAAATCCTTGATCATGGTCAAGGCGGACCTCGGGTCACAATATCACTAAATCAAGGGCCATCAGGAAAGGGAAGGACAGACCGGCCTAAGAAAGTATGGCTTTCGGTAAGAATGACATGCGTGCCAACAAACTCTGTACCAAGGATGCCGAAAACCGAGCGAAGTGGACAAGGAGAAGTAGGAAGGTGGACCCCGGGGCCTCGCGCGGAACAACCGGGATTAACACCAGATTTTGACCACTATAGATATCTAGAGCGATAACAACAAAACAAATAATTTCATTACAATCGTTACCAACAACAGATACCGGTTTCCAACAGGTGGGCTCTCTGCACAAATTGTCGCTAGAGTGAAACATTTACAATTTACTCGTTCAAGAGGTATATTAGAGGTGTTTTTAGAGGTGGGCAACGCATTACAGATACCCATGGTGTTGCTAACGTCCATAGGCGGCGATGATCATCAGTCTCATCATCTGTTAGTCTGCCGTATAACATAAAAAAAATGTGACAATGGCATGAACACGTCATGAAAGATTACGCGTCAACCGTCTGTAATGATAATGATGCAATTTACTAGCATTTCATTGTGTGCACCGGACAGTTCCTGAACGGAACTGTTTTGTTTTGCACTGTCTGCCGGAAGCACTAATGGTGCCTTTCTCCGTGAAATGGCTAACACTCACGTTAGTCATTTGAGTGGTCCAATGTGCATTGGTTTGTATTTTTTTTGCAGGAAATCTAGTAGCGGATAGATCACATGATAGCGGTGATAAAATTGTCTTTTGTATACTTACGGCGATCACCCTTACCGAGTTCGACCCTGCCGCCATGTACCAGTGACTTTTCTGAGAGCTTTTACGGTGAGGGAAAACATCGTGATGAAGGAGACCTGCACATTCAGGCGACTGAAGATTTAACATCATTGAAATATTGATAAAAATCATTACATCCAAAATGAAATAAATCGTATGATTTCAATAAACACTATTTTAAATACCGCTTGGGTCTATTTTTTATTGTGGCAATTTGTTTACACTTTTGATCTCGAATTTCATCTCAGATTATAGACTATGTAAAAACTAAAAAATAAAACATTTTCCTTTTTGTAACTCATCATCACCTTTGCGTCAATCCCGGTGGACAGCGAGGGATCAGGGTCCACCTTCCTTTTTGAGACCCTACCATAATAAATAATAAATTTACACTTTTTTTCTACATGTACGTATAAAAATTTGCAAAACCGTTGACGGTGGTGACGTTAAGAGCCCTCACTCCCGATTTTTGATATGTTTTATTTTTGTAATTTTTTATTGGTTCGATAAATAAAAAAAAAAGTGTATAATATTTTTTTTTAATCTTACTGACGAACCAATTAGAAATGTTGACAATCGTCCCTTTGTCATATAAGGAAGAAAAAATTCACATTTAAAATCATAATTCTTAATCGTACTCCACCCCATAAAACGCTTCACCTACATTTCAAAATAAAACGCTTAGCTCCAACAAAACAAGAGCACTAGGAAACTGGCGCGGTAAAAGTGCATTATAGTCCAATCATTTTCCACGACAACACCTGCGCCTTAGCCCCTGGAGTTAAGGTTGAAATTTGCGGCAATTATTGTTTAGACATGGCAGAATCAGACCAGCATTGATCAAACGCCGATAGGGATAATAAGGCGTGATTAGAGGAGAGAGCCACAGTCCTACCACGAGATTACGCATTTATACTCGCAAGCGTCTCTTGGAACCAATTATACAGTATGTAACCAAAAACCGTGGTTTTGGCGCGCGGGCCGAAACGACTTATTCATTAAAATTAATATTATTCTTCAGGCGTTAAAATGGTTTTAGGGCCGTCGGGGAAAGAAATTTTTTTTTTAAATTTTTACTGCGGGCCCAAAAACCTGAGGAAAATAATAATTTTTATTATTCAGGCGTTTCGGCCCATGGGATAAAACAATACAACTTAAGATTTGTATTTTGAAACTATATATTTTAGCGAAAATCTGACAAACGTTTGACATTGGTTTCTGGATCACGTCTACAAAATGTCATTAACTTTGATAGAATAATATTAAAAATTTGATCAACATGAATAATAGAATCGATTTTTACAAGTTTCCATTAATTCGACAACGTACCGTTATTTCCTTTGATGGTGACGTCTTAATTTAGTTTTTTTTTCGTGGATTTAGCAATAAAATCCATACTAAATATAAATTTTTAAAGCTTTTAGAAGTAGGTAAACTTTAACAAAAAACGAATTTAATATTTTTAAATTATTTAGACTACAGATTCCGGGCCTTCGGGCGCCGCGCTATAAACACGACTAGGATGGACGCGATGATAGTGATGATTTGGGTTATGTCATTGGGATGCAGGTGTCTACCTTAACCCATTGGGTTTGTCGCAACACCCTGTAGGGCACATTGAGAGGCCAGCCGTTCAAGCGGGAATAATGCAGACTCCAATGATGAGGTTACCCTTTTATTGATAAGTGCTGTAGGTCAGAAATGCATTGACGTCTTCGACGGAGAGAGAGTTGGTGCAATTAGAAGCGAGAGAGCAAGCTATGGTGCCGTGGCGTTAGAAACTTTTGCTCTGTTTTGTTGCTGTTAAAGGCTGGGTTTTTTATTTCTAGGAATATGTTTGGGTAGGAGAGTTATGTAGTACTATAATAGAACTATATTTTCTACTCTGAGGTAGTAAGTACTTTTATTATTTTAGCAAGAACTCCCCAACTTCAACCACGGTATTTTCTATGAACAGTATTTACGCTATTGTACTGGGAGAAAAATCATTAAATTTTTTTTAAGTAGATGATAGTTATGAGTAGAATCAGCCGTGTGGTGTCCGGCAGAGAAGAATAGCACCAACGCCAACTCGTGAGTGTCGTACAAGGCGACTAATGTTTTCGAGGCAACACTTCTGGAGATTTCTGTAGGCTGGAAAATGGGCAGCAGCGTTTTCCATTTTTTTATTTACAACACTGCGATCTCCAACCTGCCTGCCCAGCGTGGAGATTATGGCAATAACCTCTTCTCTTATGGGAGAGACCCTAAGTCCTGCAGTGGACTGTTATGGGCTGTGATGATAAAGAGATGATAATTAGAATTAAGCTTTATAAAACTATTAGACTATTTCTAGACATGCTCCATCTTCGGCTGTATCGTCGCTTCATTTGCGTAAGAAAGCGGTTAAAGGCATAGTCGTCATCTTAGCGATAATGTCCCGTTTGAGGCCGTTTGTGCTATCGCGCGCGATGGCCCGAGGTCCGCCTTGACCATGATCCACGTTTTGGCAGATCAGGTAATTACAGTAGAGCGACGAATCGAGGTACGAGTCGGGCCACCAATTAATTAAGTAAAATAACTGTGTATTTACTGACACAAAATATAAACTTCCAAGTATACCCCATATAAAAATAAAAATCCTATTTATTATGCAAATTAAGTTTAAAAGCAATTTAACGTTAAAAATGTGAAGTACCTTTTCCACGAGAAGCTTGGGACGATCGCGATAAGGACGTGCTTTTCATAATTTCGGTCGCACAAAGTCGCTCGTTTATGGAGGTTTTTTATTGAGCGTAGCAACCGCTTAATTCTACTTTCTTTTTATTTCTTCATTGCAATAAAGAATCATGATACGTCAGCACAAAGCGTT
Organism: Blastobasis adustella; assembly: GCA_907269095.1. Classification (NCBI taxonomy): domain Eukaryota; kingdom Metazoa; phylum Arthropoda; class Insecta; order Lepidoptera; family Blastobasidae; genus Blastobasis; species Blastobasis adustella. The sequence goes on along the minus strand of OU026121.1, from coordinate 18,888,053 downwards.
TTCGACGTGATATGGCCTTTTTGAGATAAAATGCCGTTATAAGTGCGACTGAAGTTATGCTCAATTCATAAGCACTCTCAGCTACAATTTGACAAGTAGAATAGACCATGGATTTACTTACGTTTCCCACCTCACAACACAGGGCATACAAAACCAGATCTAGAAGGACGCAAAGACAAAACCCTGATTGTCATCGAACACACGGCGCGAAACTTTTCCCCCATTATTCACAGCGAAAACGTTTCACAAAATGAAAAACGGTTTCACTCGCTCGGGTCGCTCGCGATCCACAATTAAGATAAACCACTGGCTGGGGCCCATCGGCGTGATTATCTCGCCCATTCGTCGTGGGCTGCGTCGGCGCAGGCTGGTGGGCTTGCATCGCAATCAGAAGTATATCAGCGAGAAGCGAGCGCGCCCGCCGCTCAGTCCGTCGCGCGCGCAAGCCCGCGCCGCCGTCCCGCAGAAAGTGAAATCGCAACGAAAATGACAGTGCCTCTTCTCACGCTCGCAGTGCTAGCGCTCGCGTCTGCGAACCCGAACGACCAAACGCAACTCGAAAAGTACAATGACAAACTCAAAACGTACAAACTAGACGTGCCTGGGAAACGACCGATCACAATCATCGAGACAGCATCCGATGAAGTTAATCGGAAATGGGAAGACATATCGATAAGACCGGACGAGAAGGACGATATGGAAATGAAGAATCTGATGACGCACATAATTCATGATGTGAACGATCCCACTCAAAGGTGTTATGGACCGTCGTGCCAAGAAGGATTCAATGCTAACGAAGGGCCTCAGAAAGATGCAGAGGAGTTCAGTTTGGAGGAGAAACTCAAGGATTATCGTGATTTCTCTCAGGAGCGTCTTCAGGCTATTACGGCTTTGGCTGCTAAGTTGAAAAAGGAAAAACTAAAAGCCGATCGTTATTCGTCTATTGAAAACGACCACAGTGAAGACGAAGGAAACGGTAAAGTTCACACATCTTGGAATAGATTAAAAGTAAAACAACATAAACACCCTTTTGATGACAAGGATGGATGGGTGACCTTAGAGCCTGTGGCGTGGTCTACGAGCAAAATATCGAAGTGGAAACCTAATGTCAAAAAGCATCAAAAACCGAACCATTGGAATGACGACGACGAAAGATATCCAAGTGAAGACAACTACAATCCTTATCAGGGAGTAAGCAATACTTTCAGTTACACACAGAAGAAACCTATTATAACGTCCGTGAACATGAATCGGCCCCAGTACATCAATAACAAATTGACCATGCCGACCGAATATGACGCGGAAATGCCTTCGAAACCGTTATGGACTAAGCCAATTCAGACGTCGTACCCATCTAGTTGGTCGCCAGACGACGGTAGAAGGCCTCAGAAACCTGCCTGTGATCACGAAGAAAGTTACCCTGGCGACTCTTCAATATACTACGGCATGTCCGATTCAGTAGTTACAGATCACAGGCCGGCGAACTTCCCTTATGAATACGAGGCCTTGCATCAGAATTCTCAACGTCCCATGAGGAGACCTACTCAGGTCATTTACGCCGGGACCCCTGAGCTCGACGACGGGGATGTTAACTCTAGACCTCCATACGGGGATGGCCAATGGGTGTTGCTATCCACCACAAAGGGGTACAGAAATAAGAAGCGACAGAGATCTATGAGCTTACCTCCTGCAGCGACTGACGACCGGGTGGACTTTGGTTCGGTGACGTCCCACCAAGCTGTTGCATTGACGGTGTTGCCCATCGACAACGCACATACGAACATGACGACGTCCCACGGCGGTCTGTTGGAAGTGGAGAAGAGTTTCCAGACCGTGGAAGAGTCGAAAAGAGACATGGACAAGCAACACGATATGGGAACGTCAGCGTCGCATAACAAGCCTGTTTACAACAGAGTAGTGAAGAGGAAGATTGTGTCTAATGTGTCTCCAGATAGTTCGACACTGCTGGCTGCTGTGGGGGCTGGTATGGTGCCAGCAACAATGGCGATGGTCGTCCCTATGATGCTGGGCCGACGGCGAAGAAGGAGAGACTTGGATGGAACATTGCCTGAAGATCAATACTTTAATGATGTTTTCCTTAAGTACCAATAGATCAAGCCTTGATCGCTTAGGTTTGGTTATTGTAGTAGTGGTATGTGACTGTGATCGTTTTATTTAATTATTTATTTATTAACATGTCGTCTTAAGTTTTTGATATTTTGTATAGATGTTAATTTTGTTGAACGTTTCGAATATCTAGATTTGTAGGTAAGTGCCTAGTACCTTTTAAAAAGGAGTTATTTATTTTTATTAAATAAGGTTAAATAAAAAAGTGTACTGTAGTACAATTAATTTTATTCTTACTTTAACTAATCTGCCGCTTAATTTTAAGGTCTGAATCAAGCATGTAACATTTTATATTATGAAATCAGTACCTATAACAAGACAATAACTTATAAGTACTTATATACTATTTACTTTTAACGTAACAATAATCATATTTTCATATTTACCTAGCTATTATGATATACATAATATAAGAAAACATAAATAAATTAATAATTGCATTTAAACTTACATGGGTAGACTTATTTACAAATACGATGAACGACTTTATCTTATACAAAAACATTTCTGCTGAAAATATTGACAACGAAAAATCTTGGTTCAGATTATACCAAACACACACTTATGTTTACGATCTTGTACCTTATATACTTTTGTTTTAAGTAGGTATATTATTAATTCTCATTGGACCTCTGTGACATTCTAAGCACAAAATGTATGTAGACTTCACTGTTACCACAACAAACACATCATCAGATTCATTAGACCTCAAAAGTATTATAAGTACTAGAAGTACCATTCACATTCTGAACAAGTATATTCTCCTCAATTTGAAATCAATAGAAAAAACTCACTGCGAACATCCTTGTCGGTTTTCGTAGGTACATTCTATACAAAAACTGACAACCGAAAGAAACGTGTGTCTTGAAGTTGTACGTTATTGAACGTTGCATACAGTTAAAAAATGCCATGTATGTGAATTGTTTATCACAATAGTTATGATTCGACTCTTCATAAACATGAATTGAGCGTAATAGCGATCGAATTCAACTAGGAGTAGGTACCTTGAAATATAATCTCACAAAAAACGTACGAATTTGTTTCGTAGATTATCTGAAAAAGAAAAATAAAAATAATACCAGCTATACATAGTATAAAAAGTCGTTTCCCGCCGTCTGTCCCTATGTATCTATATACGCTTGGATCTTTTAAACTACGCAACGGATTTTAATGCGGTTTTCAACAATAGATAAAGTGATCCAAGAGGAAAGTTTATAAGCAAGAAAAAAAATGTAGGTAGGGTTAAAGTAGGTGTACGCGAACGAATTCGCGCCGGGTGCACTAGCGTTTGATATAACATTGAACGTTCGAGCCAAAAAACCACGTAGCAGAAAACGAGGTAAACGTATGCTTTCAGTAAATTAGCCAGTCTCTACATCTTAATATTTGCAGTAAACTTCTCCGGGCCGGCTGTACATGTGGCCCGACCGGATCGCCTCCATCAGGTACTTCACGCTGAACAAGCAGATTAACAGGACCACTGAAATTGGAAAAAGTTTCCTGTTACTTCAGGTTGACCAAGGTCTTCCCCTAGCCTAGCCTAGTTACTTAGATTCAAAAATCTATATATATTAGATAAAATATAGATATATTTACAGGCGGATTTCTCAAGGTTGGCGGTGTCAATAAATAAGTCAGCTGTAGATATCAAATGCAGAGAAGCCCAAAATTGGTTATTATGTTTAGAAAATGTTTTTTTTGGCATATTTTTGGAATCTGGTCAGGTTCCCCTGGAAGCAGGGTCACGGAGGTCAGATGGCAGTCGCTCCACTGTAATTACCTGATCTGCCAAATCTTGGATCATGGTCAAGGCGGACCCCGGGCCCTCGTGTACGAGAGCACAACCGGGAATTAACGCCAAGATGATGATTTTTATTTTTGGAATCGGCTCAGAAAGCCCTCTTTCATTTGATACACATTCGACAGGTTTCAGATATTTGTTTCCATACAGAAAATGTTAACGTAATAATTTCCCTGTGGGATTTGAAGAATTGTAGGTAATAATTATTGTTTGGACATACCTACCTAGTACACGTGTGCCAAACAGTTATTAGCATGTACCTCTATTTGCAGTTATTTTTAGGGTACAGTAATGCGCAAAGCTGAGGACCGCTCTAATGGAAGATGATGAATAACTGTCAAACTTAAACTCAAACTCAACAATTATTTATTGCAATAAGATTAATAATCTCTTATCAAACGTCAAAAAGGTAATAAGTGACGCAAGTGTAAGTAAGTGTAGATGGCATAGGCATTAGGTGTAGGTTGTAGTGTAATATGTAAGTACCGTCTATTCGCCGAGAGTTGAGAAATATTATGAGGAAAAGAAAAAAGGCTGGAAAAAGTGCAGGAATAGCGACTGTCGCCTAATTATCGCAATCTGTATGACGGACGCCGCTTAGCACCGCGAGCACTAAGTTTCCAGGTACGAGACACGCAGGCGTTGACAAGCGCTAGACTAGCGGCTGGGTGGTGGGCGGGACGAGTCCTTGGAACTCAGTAAGATTAATTAGCGGGCCGCATTTGTAATCGGTTTAAAGACCCTGTTTTTATATTTTTTAACAACTCTCGGCGAACACAGTAGGTGTGTACCGGTACAGTCGAGGTAACAGTGGGTCTAGCCAAGATGCCAATCGATTAGGAGTAATTCTATTGCGATCGACGATCGTTTGTCGGCTACGTTCGTATTATTATGAGAAACATCACATAGGTAACATACACACGTGAGAAAATATAGTGGTGGACTAAAAATCAACACACCGTTGATGCCTGACTTTTGAAAAAATAACTCTTTTCGGCTTGTATTACATTTATTTTATTTTATTTTGTATTCAATTATTTCACCCTTCTGATCACGTGGCGACGTGAAGAACACAAAAAAACAAAAAGTGAGAATAATCATAATATAAATAATCATAATTTGAAAGGAGAGTGCTTTCAAATGATATTATTTCATATTACAATGAACGCAGACAGTCTAAAATATTCCTGACCACCAGCCGGCATAATGAGAATTGTAAATAAAGCTTATAAAAAGTAATATCCTCGCGTAATTATTTAAATTCTTTAGCTAGCCAATTTTTCTATATTGATGTTTAAAATATTACTAATTCGCTATGAAACTAACATATTCTTGGCATGAAATTATGAACACACCCGGAACAAGGTATGGATGCACAAATTTATCTGACCCGGTGACCAAAACTGGAACCAAGTGTCGCCATTTTGAAATGTCATGTCAATGCCATTAACAGCGACGCTGTCACCGGGTCAGATTAAGTTTGTTTTGACATTGACAATGATAGGCATGTCATTGGCTTTGTCATACACTGCCACTAATGACGAATGAAACTCCTTACTCAGTTAGGAGGACCTGCTCTGTGGTTGTGATTTCAATGGCGATGACAGGCTGTAAAACCAAGTTTCGCTAATGACTCTTTTTTGAGTTATGTACATTAGTTAAACACTAAGCGATGCTCTTGCGGTGAGAGAAAACATCGTGATGAAACCAATAGGCTAATTACGCATAATAAGACCACGATAAGTCCGAAATACATATTTAAAAATATATATATATATCTGTATGGCAACTTATGATAAGTTTTTTAAAAGTAATAGAACGTCATCCATAAAAGTCATAACAAACGATTTGATTTCTGTAGGATTGTTTATTTTCGTGAGTTATGAAAAATATTATTAAATAATGGGCAAAGCAATTAAAAAGGATGTGACAGTGATAATATTCAGCATGATTATTAATTTAGTCAAACTAAAAGTATAAGTTCAAGCCAAATATCTGAATGTTTACAAGAAGGACTGACAAGGATTGACAAGGACAGATTATCCCCAGATTATTGCCATATCCACATTTTATAATTTTTACTACTGTCAGTCGATTCGGGCTTATCGTGGTCTTATTATAACGCTGTTGCCAACAGTTCTCTGATTGCAATGATTAAATTGTTACTTTTGCGATTCTGTATTATCGATTTCATGGGTTCAATTGCTAACAAAGTTCCATTGCAATAAACTCAGAATTCGATCATGCGCAATCCCAAAAGTAACAATTTCAATTATTGAAACCAGAATTGTTTGCAACAGAGTTACGTAATTAGCCTATTGTACTTCAGTCGTAATTAGGCGACTGAATCCATGATCCAATCTGGTCAGGTTCCCCTGTTAACAGGGTCAAGGAGGTCAGATGGCAGTCGCTCCACTGTATTTACCTAATCTACCAAATCCTGGATCATGGTCGAGGCAGACCCCGGGCCCTCACGCGCGAGAGCACATCCGAGACATTACCGCCAAGGTGACCATGTTGTACATACAACATGATTCTAAGGAAATCTAGTTCTTATGATAGTTCATTTTGAGCACATCCGTCGGCCCTTTTATGTAATATCAAAAGGTATGTCCCGCGTCACGCCGCAATACCAGTGTTTTCTCAATGCATTACACGCATTATTGAACATAATGCCTCTCCTCTTAAAAGGAGTTTTTTCTTTTCTCATTGATTTCTCTTCACTATGACGAAAAAAACTTCTTACTCCGGGCGTAAAAGGAGTTTCTTCTTTCGTCATTTACTCTACGGCTTGTTGCTGTGTTGCATGAGTGTCGCATGAGTGTTGCAGTTTTGCTTAAAATATATATATTTTTTAAATTATTGTGAAGGATTGGCTAGACTTAGATTTCTTTTTTCAACTGATACGAGTTCCGTATTTTACATTCTTCCGTTTTTTAATTACTTTGTACCATCTGGAGTGGTGAAGGTATCCGATTCGTAAGTAAGAGGTACCGAGTTCGAATCCTACTGCGGCCATGTACCAATGACTCTTTTATGAATTTTGTACAGTAAAATGCTAACCGATGCTCTTACGGTAAGGGAAAACATCGTGATGGAACCTGGACATTCAGGCGACTGAATGTATAACAATGAGCCAATCTGGTCAGGTCCCCCTGGCAGCAGGGTCACGGAGGTCAGATGGCAGTCGATCCACTCTAATTATCTGATCTGATAAATCCTGGATCATGGTCAAGGCGGACCCCGGACCTCATGCGCGAAAGCACTTTCTGGACAATAACGCGAAGTTTATTAATATTGCTGATCCAAGAATCAGGTATACTAACCATCAGAACCAAGAACGAGTCCCAGCTGCAGCCAGCCCTCAGTGAGCGCCTCCCACACTGCCAGCCCTACTGTCAGGAACAGATGTACGAAGCAGTATCCGAAAAATGTCGACACCAAACATCTATTCGCCTGAAAGTAAATGAAAATTGGAAACTACTTTTCAGTTTTACAAGCAATAATGGACCTTTCTTGCCTTGCCAACTCTATAACTGTAATTTAATTTATTTATTGTGTATGGATAATAATAAATACTTCATGATAAAGCTTTTCAATTTATACAATACAAAAAAGTGTTTACAAGTAAAGTTCTGTATTTTGTAAATTTATTTATTTAATAACTTTATTGCACAACAACACAATTGGCGGACTTAAAGCCATTAAGACCTTATCTTCCAGTCAACCAGTAGACCATGCAGATAGTGAGTAAGTATTCTGTAATTAGTAGTTAGGTCAGTATATAGTATAATTGTTATTATTCTGTTATATAAATGGGAGGTGAATTCAATGTTTTATTTGCCTTTTAACCGATATAACAAAAACAAAATAAGAATGAAAGTGGTCATTTGGGGTTCCGTTCAATTAAATAATTTCACAAACTAGCCGTTTAATTAACTGGCTACTTTAACCATCCGGCGGCGACATAACTATTACGGTTCCTTAGACACAGGTCCTGCGACGGACTGAAACCTTTGACAGACAGACAGCGGTGGCTTAATTAATCACCCTGTGAGTACGACTCCCTAACAATATAGCTCTATCCAATATACAGGGCGATTAATTCTTGATATCTAGGGGTAGATGCTGTGTTCGTGATAACAAGCAACTTTTTTTCTATGGCACCAACTCTGATATTGGAAAAAAAACTGCTGATTGATACAAAACTAGAAACGAATCCTACCAAAATGTACATATGAAACATATTTCTTTTATTGCTGTCATAAGAAAAGTTGTTGGTTACCACGAGCATATGCGTTTAATTTTAAAGGAAAATTGGGAAAGAATTAATTAAAGTCACCATAAACATATCCAAGAGGAGTTTAACCTACTTTACTTGTCAACGATTATTTATTTATTATTAGGTATCCTAGTGTCGGTGGCCTAATGGTTAGCTAACCGATGCTTTTAAGGGAAAATATCTTGACTTTGTTTCATTAAAATTGGTTCAGTAGTTTAGAAAATATTTGAGACGTTAATAACAAAATACCTCCGCAAATAACATTCCTGTTCAATACATACTTTGACGTAATTATGTTTCCACATTGGATTCTGGGACAAAATTTCCTATCTTCGACCCTACTTTAGATATCGGCGTAAGTATCGAGTCAATACATTCCCTTGCTTCTATCTGTGTAGGATATCTCTATTCTTACTTAGGCCCCTTACACACTAGCGACATTTGGGCGGTCGTGATTTTACAGTGATATCACTGCAATATCGCCGCGGTCTCTGTTCTTACGGTGAGGGAAAACATTGTAAGAGGAAATCTGCACATTCAGGTGACTGAATGTGTAACCATGATCCAATCTGGTCAGGTTCTCCTGTCGCGGACACGTCGCGAAGATTTATCAATATCGTTAAGTTATTTGTAGATTAAATGCTTCATCTCAACTGTGAAATAAATAAATATATAAATCTCTGCCATATTATCTAGCAAATGGTTCAGAAATTTTTATATTAATGCAGTGATGGGCAGAAAGCATGGTTTATAATAGCAAAATGGGTAAAAAAGCTGTTCAACGCACTCTATACGCGCCACACGTGAACATCGCCGAGAAGATGAACATCAACATTCCAATGACTATGTACGAGGCGTAGTAGACTATGATTATCAACCTTACTAGGTCTTTCTTCTGAGCACCAAATATACTGTCAACGTTCTGGAAGTTGTGGAATTTCTCGTCCATCTCCGATTTGTTTGATACTAAAGTTAAGCCTAGTTTGTATAGGTGGAACGCCACCACACCTACTGATATAGCCTGGAAAACAATATAATATTTTTACAAATAATTTTCAGAAAAATATAGCATCGCATGCGATGGAACGATCTTTCAAACATTTTTCATCGCTCCTGTCAGAAATCGCCGAGCAAAGTTTGAGAAATGCATACTCTGAATGTGAAATATTTCAGGCGTTAAAACTTTTATTAAAACTAGAAAAATCACAGCAAAGAAAATTGAAAAGATGTAGTAAGTAGGTACTTACGATTACAATATAACCGTAAATTACGTTCCCCAGCCGAAGTGGGAAACAGAAAAGAAATTTTCGAGTCATGTTGTCCCCATTCGTCTGATAACTGGAACAAACAAAAAATAAATATCAGTGCTAAGGTAAAAACAAATATTTTTAGTCTAACCGACTAAGAAGGTCGGATAACTCCCGACCTTTAGCCTTTCAAACCTACTGAACCGATTTTGATAAAACATAGCCAAGAATCATCTCGAATTTTTATCGATTATTTAATAATTTTTAAAAATAATATCTATACTTATTTAATTAAAAATATTTATTTAATTAAGTATTTAATTAAAAAGCCAGTTTTGGCTGTCAAACAAAGAAACCTTTCTGGAAGCTACGATGCCACATACAGACACACACGCACACACACACAATATACACCCATACACAGACCCCATGATATACCTACACCTACCACACTTCAAACTTATAGAGATGTACTTCTTTTGTTGTCGGAAGTTAAAAAGAAACGAAAGTTTTAATTTTACCTCAAAACAGGCAATCTCTGTCATTTACATAAGACCATATTCTTTAAAATCTTGTATTTGTATAGGTACTCAGTTAAGAAGTCATCATCATCGTCCTAGCGCTTATCCCGGCCTCTGCCAGGGTCCGCTTTCCTGCCCATTCTTCTCCACTTCGCCCAGTCTTCGGCATCCTCGCGTCGTAAGCCGTTGGCTCTCACATCCGACTCAGCGATATCAATCCATCGCTTCTTGGGTCGCCCAAGGGGCCTCTTTCCTGATACCGGCAGGTTCAGGCACCTATTTCCCACGTATCCCTGAGGCTTACGCAACACGTGACCAAACCAGCGCAGGCGAGCCTCCTCGATCTTGTCTGCGATTTCCCTCACGCCAAGATTGCCATGGATACGGTACTTAGTTAAAAAGTACAAGTACTTAGTTAAGAAGTAAAAATACTTAATTAATAAGTAATCGAACAAACACAACTACGCAGAGGGCCTTACAAAACACGTGACGTCATTTTACATAGAGCTCCTCAGAAATATTGAAAACTAGTGGACCCGGCGCGACTTCGTCCGCGTACACCTACTTTACCCCCCTACCTACCGCACCGATGAAAACCGCATTAAAATCCGTTGTGTAATTTAAAAGATCTAGGAAGCGACTTTGTTTTATACTATGTATAGATAATATAACGGAACGACCTGAAACTATACTTCAACAGCTGCGTCCCAATCCATCCATTACCATACGCTCGCTTGAGGTTGTTACACTGCACTTGGTACACAACGTATCACATACCTTGTTCTTGTTTATCCTATGTCACGTAACACATTGCATGACAGTGCATTGCTTCCGGGAAACGTGTATTGAATACTGTTTACAAACACATGATTTACAGTTTAATCCGTCCTACAGAGTTAGAACCTTGGCACACTATAGTAATGTGCCAAGGTTCTTGAGACTACGGTAACTGTTTAGCATCAGCTGTTTGACCCTCTAGTTTATATATATATATATATAATTATATATACACTCACATCCGTATACCATAGGGAAGAGATACCGAGTGCCACAAACTACGCTGCTTCTGTCACACCACTTTTGTCTCTTCCATATTCATATATATTTTCATGGTTTTATGCCGGTAGAGGGTACTCCTGACCTGCCCTTGGAGAAGGTCATTTGTCCTTGTAGGTACCCTTTTCCGACTCTTGCATTAACATTCGAACGATAAATACCTTTCGTAAGCGCCGTCATCCACCACTCCACGTGTCCAAATTAACAGCATACTTCATCCAATCCTAGTCACCACATCATCCTTCAGCTTACGACGAACTCTTAGCACACTATTCTTGATTCTATCCCCTATCTATGGTGACCCCACATATACTCCGTATGAACCACATTTTCACCGGATTTATTCAATTTTTTTAATTTTCTACTTAGTTTATGCACCTTTAACACACTACAGTATACTTTACATTGCTTTACACGGCTACCCTTCGCAATATCCACGCTCGATATGCTATTTTAGTATAGGTTGAATTGCCTAGTTGCCCATCCAGATTGATAAGATCTGCGTGAATTAAAATACAGGTAAGAGGGAGAGGTCATTCTAAAATGGCGACAGTGTTCACGGTTCGCCAAGTTTCATAGGTTGATGTGCTGAGGGGTCCTTAGTGGGCGTACTCAGGTGCAGGCCAGATGCAGTTGTAAAATATTTTGTTGCAATGGAGATTTTCAGACCGCTTCTTTAAAAAGTAAAAAGTGTAGATGGCGCTGCTTCGACAGGATTCTTGAAAGTGTAAGATAAAGCTTCTTAGACAGGATTCTTAGTATTGAATTTGGTAACCGAATTTACTCGGAGACGTGTTTCGTGATTCGATACTTAGTTTTTGTACCTTTTCTGAGAAAAAGCGCAAATTGAGAATTGTGTCTAATCAACTATTTTCTAACTAATTGAACTATTTTTTCTTTTTAATTGGCCCTTGGAAAATTTTCCATTACCTACGTATTATAATCGTATTAGATATTTAAAATTCCTTTTCAATTCTCCAAAAAAAAAACCTTTTTCTAATATGTACCTATCGATGAAAACTTTAGAATCGAATAACGATTTTCTACGAGTAGTCCGCTGTCGTAAGGCCCAGGTAAGGTGGGATTTTATCTATAATCTACCAATAAAGTAAATGAATAAGTATCTATATAAATTAATTAGATAAAAATAAGCACTGTTGATCCAACTCCCCTAAACGGAATTTGTAAACAACATCCCGATAAGATCCATAAGGGCCGGGCGTCTGCCTGTCACTGTCACTTAAGCAAAGGAATTGTCTACTTGACGTATCGATCTGTGGCTGCTGGGACTGGAACCGTAAGTAGGGACAGGTTGGTCTATTTTTAAGCTCCGGCGAAAAAAGGTGTAAGTATTACGTGTGTATCTGTGGCTCTGTGTGTTTGTGTCTGTCTGTGGCATCCTAGTTCCTCGTAGTTTGTATATGCAAGCCAGTTCAATACATAGTATGGTTCTTTTTTCTATTAAAATCGGTTCAGTATCTAGTTTAGGAAATATATGAGTCATCATCATCATCGTCCTAGCGCTTATCCCGGCCTCTGCCAGGGTCCACTTTCCTACAAATTCTTCTCCACTCGCCCGGTCTTCGGATGTCAATCCATCGCTTTTTGGGTCGCCTACGGGGCTTCTTCCCTGATACCGGCAGGTTTAGGCACCTATTTCCCACGTATCCCTGAGGCTTACGCAACACGTGGCCAAACCAGCGCAGGCGAGCCTCCTCGATCTTGTCCGCGATATCCCTCACGCCAAGGCTGCCACGGATGTATTCATTACATTATTACAGTATTCATTACAGCGTAGCATTTTCATTTCGTTGACGTGGAGATCGCGAACGTGTTTCGTCAGCGCTGGCCAGTTTCGCAAGCTGCAGAGATTCGGGACTTGACATCGAGGCCGATATCGCCGGACTCGTGCATTACGGATCCGAGGTATTTGAATTTTTCTGGTTTATTGGCAGCTTCGTTACCTATATTGATGGTGTCGAGATCTGCGCTGCAGCTGGTCATATACTCTGTTTTGGCGATATTCAGCTTCAAATCACCGTTTTCTAGCACATCCTTCCACGTATTTACCCTGGTCTCAAGGTCCTGCCTAAGCTTGATCACAAGTACAATGTCGTCAGCGTACTTCATAAGCCAAGGAGGCATGTCCTGAATTTCCGCTAAGACGGCTTCGAGACAATGCAAAACAAGTAAGGGCTCAGCACAGAACCCTGGTGAACACAGTATGGCCTACGATGATTTTGACGCATATTATGTCGCAATAACATCCTTTATTAAATCAAAACAACAACAGGAGATTATAACAATTAGTAACCGATAATATGTCATAGATAGCACTAGTTAATACGAGTAGTTAATATATACAGCACTGAGGGACCGATTGAGGAGGGACGAGCAATAAAATATATTCCTGCGACCTGCGAGTTACTGTCTCCATAAGTTATTTTGCTAACCCAAAAACAATCTGATCTCCGTCTTGAATGGAAATGAATGAATGAAAATTCTTTGTTGCTCATGCACAAATATAACAAAAACTATAGCCAGTCTTTGGTTTCGGGTTCTAATTTTTTTAAATTACTCAATGATAAACGAACAGATAGCCCACCTGCTGAAACGGTAACTTTCACCATTTACTCGCCACTGGTAACAAATTTTGGTACAGGCAAATACGATTCATGCACTTCGGTTTCATGCAACAAAAATACATTACCGAAGGCAACGTCACTGTGAGGACTAATTAAATGCCGCTTGCCTGTTATTGTACTGACTACCTTATCATAACTGTAACACAACCATGCAAACATGGTTCTAGTGTATTTTATTTACTAGTTCCCGTATTGGCGGCATGTTACTTCCTTTTTTGCGTCGCATTCATTGTGACGCTCAATTTTTTTTTTTTATTCTATTTTATTTTGTAAAAGAGATGTTTTGCCTTGTACAGATCGCCTACAGTGTCAATGGACCTCCCCTACCATACATTAATTGTATTGTAGGGAGGTCAGTTCTTTTGTATCTGACTGGATCTTTTCTGTACGATGCCCGTGAATTGACGGTGTCGGTACAAACCTTATAAAAATTTCAGATTATTTTAAATTTATTTTGTATATTTTGATCGTTTTAATTGATTGTATTGTAACATTGATATTAACAATTGGTAATTCAATTGATGAAAATATTTTGAATGACGATGGTATGGTTATTACTACGAATAAATAAATATAAGATCAAATAATCATACAGACTTTTAATAATAGTAAACCTACTTGTCCACTGTTACTCAATACGGCCCTGATAATGTTTAATAACCCAGTGAATGGACGGGCCAAGGACAGTGGTTTACAAAGAGATGGGGACATAGTAACAAGAAAATCTTAGTCTAAGTAGCTGGCGTACTTTATAGAAATTATGATATTCATATTTATAGGCTTACTTTGTGAATAGGTTGGAATGCGAGATACTTAATTGTTAGCTATATTATTTTCGAGTGTTACTTGTTTTTTTGACAATTAGCGCATACAGCGCCATCTAGCCCCAAAGTAAACAAAGCTTGTGTTATTAGTGCTACATAACTGATAAACTACTTATATACTTTTAAGTACATACTTATTATACTTATAACACCCAGATCCGTAACAGAAATAAGATTTCATCATTTCCATTTCTGTGCGGCTGGGAATTGAACCCGCGACCACTGCGTGCAGACCGGCATGTTAATCAACTGAACCACTCAGGTCGTCAATATTACTATGTAGGTACAATTATTCCCTCAAAAATAAAAAAGATCCCGCGGGATATTTCAATGTTCACCATTCCATAATGAAAACCACTGGGGTCAGTTATTTATGAACAGAATACGCAGAAACGGAATCACTTGATCTAATAAGACGCTCAAGCATTTAACATAGTGTGTTAGCTGTAAATTCGGCATTCCCGTTTAATCTTTATTTTTACAGCTCGAAGATAAATTGTTTTATTGTACTATTAAATACTCAACGAGTTTATGGTAGACAATCTTAAGGATTCATAAAGTAGGTACAAAGATGCTCAAAGAGATCTCTTCTTAGAGTAGTGTAACGGCCGTAAAATCTGGGTGGAATATTGCGATTCTATGGCGCTGGAGGAATTTGAAATAGAGATGAGTCAAATGGGACGACGTCAGATGTACCGAGTGTCGCTGCAAGTCGCACGAATGCAGTTCCTGTAGTTATATATATTTTGTGCTATGTGGTCTTAGGTGTTGTCCTAATGGGCAACGCTCGTACGACCGTGGTCGCACGACCGTTGCCTATTAGGACAGTGCCTTACAGATCGCGCTAACGCACAGGGTTCCAACTGATATTATTACTATATACACTACGCGTCCGCCAAAATGAACAAAAAACCCCGACTGCTATTAAAAAACTGAAAAGTTAGAAACAAGTCGAATGGTATAAAGAAATAGGTGTATAAAGTGAAAACGTTAGTTTAATTTAAACTTGAAAGCAAGCGGAGACCCACGGTTATATCAGTCTACAGACATGCCTCTTGAAGAACCCTAAGTTCAAGCACAAAGGAGAGACTTCGGTAGGGAGATCAGTCCGTATTTTGCACAAGAGCGTAAGTACTTAAATAGGTAGTAGCAATGAACGAAATCGTATTATAAATTTGGAGGATATCATAGAGAAAACGATATCTACTACGTACAAGTATTGTTAAAACTCCGCGTGTCCCTGCCTCAGAGCGTATAGGTACTGTGGACATTTCAAAAGTGATAAAGTGATTTTCCAGTTTGCGAGAAAATATTCCGCGTTTTGGTTGACAGCTCCTTTATTAACAAAAATGGCCGCTGAAATGCGACGAAAAATCAAATCAAAACTTTATGAATTTATCAGGAACTTCACCTGAAGAAAGCGATATCTGTCGCCCGCCCATAAGCACACAAATCAAAATAAGATAACTTACTCGTATTTTATTGTTATTTCCCCCACATTAAAACGTTATTTTCCAAAATGCTAAATCTATCACTATGACGTTACAAAGTTGAGATATCTTCTAGTTCATAGGCTGGATATACAGGGTATTCCGTGAATGTTGTACAAAGAATAAATAAATAAATAACAAATTGGTTACCTGGAAGAGGTCGCTCTCAGCGATAAGGCTGCCCTTGTACCTATATTGTTTTAAATTGTATTTTTTTTAATGTTATACGGCAGTAAAACAGGCAAGCGGGATCCTTTTACGTACAATAAAGTATTAAAAATATAAGTAAAATATTCCCCGAAACTTAGAACACCCCTTTGTCTACCTAAACCTCCCCTTTGATTGAGTTGGGGGTTAAAAATTAGGGAAATTAAACGTCAAAGTAGTGTAACGTCTATTGCGGTCCATTTCCAGATAGCAGCGTGGGCTATCAAATCACCCTACTGGATTTAATTTTGGGTCAATGATTCCAATTGGGACATTGCGACTACTAAAAATCAAAAGCGTTTGTTACCCGTGGGTCGTGTTACTTCCATCTTACTACCAGATGTAGTACGGCATAGTAACAACAGAGACGTTGTTTTTAAGCTATTGCATAGCTTTTATCGCGGGCTTTGAGTGCGGTGACCGAATCAAGAAATTCCGTAACGAAAATAAACCTAACACCCCCCACTCCGACCGGCACAGCGGTGCGGCGTTGAAAGCCGTGCATCGTCTAACGTCGTTTCAGTTCGGTAGACTTCGGCACGGTGTTTGTGTGCGTGCTACTAGACGTATGCGGTAGACTAGCTGCTAACTGCTCATAACTGATTCTATCTCTTTTAGACACAATGCTAGGTGAGACAGTATTGCATAAGTTGATAAAAAATGCTATGCAATAGCTTTACCGCGGCAGTCCCCGAGTGCCACACGTATTTTTTTTTATACATACTGTGACAATAGTAACACCTATTATGAGCACCGTGTTCGAGCCTCGGATACCTGTAAGCATTCAATTATCCCGCGGGATCCTATAATTTTCCGGGAACCCTAGAAAGATTATCTTCGGACCTGATTTAACACAATAATTGCAGCCAACGCAAATTATTTATTTTCTAAAACATCATTACAGCCCGTAACAGTCCACTGCAGAACTTAGGGCCTCTCCCACGAAAGGGGAGGTTATTGCCAATCTCCACACTTGGCAGGCGGGTTGGAGATCGCAGTGTTTAAATATAACAATGGGAAATGCTGCTGCCCATTTTCCAGACTACGAAGACTCTTGATCTTTTGCCTCGAAAACATTAGTCGCCTTGTACGACTCCCATGAGTGTAAGGGGTTGGTGCTATTCTACTCTGCCGGACACCACACGGCCATTTTTTACATAGTATACCACTATATATTAAAGTGTAGTATATACTATACTATATTATATTATATATATAGTAATATCGTTCAAAAAATCTTCCACGAATTTTAATTAAATAAATGTTCCGTTAATAAGTAGTTTTTGCTAAATAGTGCAATTTTGTTGGCTGTTGATGAAAAGTAAAACCAAGAATCGCGAGAAACCCTTTCATACTTCGCTGGCGTAGAATTTCGCAATCCACACATACCCTTAAAGCCTTGGTATATCCTACTAGGGAAAGGTCGCTAAGGTTCAATCGCTCTCAATATAATCAAAATTCATGAGAGTCGTCATGAATACGTGATAACAAGCAGAGCGACGCACATTCTCATTTTTGTATGGTAGTATGGCCTCATATGAGGTTTACTGCCTGATTGCAGTATATTTAGAGCGATGCTTAGAGTTTGAATTGACGCCTAAATTATTTAACCTGCGTCTGTCAGGTTGGGTCATAATGACCCACCGACCTACTGTGAGGCCTACTGGAAGAGATTTCTCTAGAAATAAGTAGCGCCTGTTGTGGCAATTTTTTCTTTGCCTGTTATTTGCTATGTATTTCTTGTGTACAATAAACTGTTTAATAAATAAATAAAAAATGACCCGCCACATTTTTAAACGCGCGTATTCTTTAAAGTAATAGTTTAAAGTTGTCGTGCTTTTCAGTAGCTGCAGTTAATACCCCTCCCCTTTCGGTTCTAGTATCAGCTCAGTCGGTGTACCCTTGCACAGGGAGTTACAAGCGGTCAAAGGTCAGGCGGGGTACATATGACCCAACCATACATTCGATGTAATCTTTTTGTGCCAATTACGTTTATGCATTTATTTATTTCATGATTGGTTTACTAGTCACTAGCTAATGCTACGCCTTCTCAAGGATCATAATTTGACAAGTGTGAGTACTGTTCGAAAAAATAAAAGGCATAAAGACTGTATTTTTACTGGTTTACTCAGCTTAGAAGATAATTCTTAACGATCACTTGAACGCCTGCAAAGATGTGTTTCGTTTGCCTAGAGAGATGCGCAAGACAATAAGATATTTTACTGAAGAACCTTCAGAGGGCTCACCTACTGAAATTCACGGGTTCAAAAACGTTACCAAATATGTCCTGCCTGTCTAAATTGTAAGAAGATTGTCTGTCTAGACTACATAATTTCTTACTACGATGGATATGCAAATGTAGATGCCGACTGTAATTAGTTTTAAAATTTCCGTTAAATTTAGCATCATGTTTCTTAAAGACATCACAATAGGTATTCCAAAAAGTAAAATAAAATATTAAAAAGTTATAATTTTGTATATTTGCTAGAAACATTACAGAAGTTAAATATTTTGTTATAGATTTTATAGAGCGTTCGTAAATACGTAACAAGTTCCTAATGTTGTATGATTTTTTATTGATATTCATTAAAATATAGTAATTTGAACATCACTTAAACTGATTTAATATATCATTCCCAAAAATTGATTGAAATATTAAGAATCAAACCATTTTCAAAATCCGGGTCATATTGACCCACCATACAGTCCTTGTACTGATTTTCTACCATACAGACGCCGGGTTAAGACTAGCTGTGATCGCGACTTCGTCCTGGAAATCGTTTTCAGGGCAGTTTATCTTTTTCAAGAGCGACCGTTTTGAATGACCTTCCTCATGTATGAAAGCTAGTAGAACGGAGAGGTCAAGCTGTATCTCTGGTTCTATCTAACCGAATTAGATAAAACATAGGCCATGTCGATTTTAAGTTGGAGTTCAAGCTAGCAAAGCATGAAAACCCCATCACAATCCATTAGGCGCCATTTCCATATTTCTTATAGTTTGGCTAGTCTATTGTGGTTCTACATCAGGTGTTCCAGTTGCCAAAATCACTTACATTTGTGGCCCCGGCTTAATAGCTACACAACAACAAAAAGTTATATTTAAATCTGTCCAAGATACTAGTACCAGAGACACTAATTTCCATGTAAACGCAAACGCGATAGTAAAGTAGACTGGTAGATAAAGCTTCAAAGCTTTAAGTCCACCTTTGTACTATTTTGTGCATAAAGTATTAAATAAATAAATAAATAAAGTAAAGTTAAAGAAAAACTTACACTCAGCCCACAAGTACAGAGTCAGATTAAAATTGGTTGCATTGGAAGTCGACGTTTGTAAATTTTATTGCGGAAGAATGCTCGGACGTAAGTGATGGCATCAAGTTAAAGATTTTAACGAATTAGTTGATTCCTAGTGTATAAAATGTCGTAAAACATATAAGGAAGCGATCGACCCTAGCTGGTCCTGACACGGATTCCGTTAAGAATGCGGACATGAAAATATTTCTGAGAGACGATCTCAGCGGTTTGCAACCCGTGCGCAGTTCGGACCTATGTAAACAACAAACTTTCCCTCGGGAAGTTATTACAATATAATAGATAACAATTAAAAGTAGCCGTTGTTACTCAGTGATAATATAGCATTCTATTGTTGAAAGAAGTCCTAGAGTTGATTCGTTACAGACATCAAAACAAAAACACAAAAATACAAATCTTTTCTCTTTTTAATATTAATGTAGAAGTAGAGACAATACTCAGTTGCAGAGCTCTTTATCATCCTAACGAAAACGGCAAGTGTTGTTTCACATAGATATTTAAAAAACTCGCACCACAGGTTTAACCTACGCAACTGCGAGTTGCATTGCTTAATAAGCGATAAAACTCTTTGGCGACACAAAGTCATTGACCCAGGTAGTAAAATAGGCGTTGGCGTCGAATAAGCAGCATCGATGCATATATTTTTGTGTTCTTATCTGTTTTTGGAGTATCAGATAAATACTCAAAATGGGCTCTGGCGGGCATGAGCAAAGGGATTTAAACGCTAATTTTTTATGGTATATACACTGTGATAACGCCAAGAGGAAGCAGAAGAATAAATTTAAATATTATATGGGGTTATCTTGTTGTGTTCAGTAGTTCCGCGTGCCACCTAGCATCATCATTATCAGAACTTGAATATCACCTAGTAGTGGAGTAGAAATAGTTTTAGACGTGGAACTAATAACAACATAAATTAATAATCATTAATTTATGTTGTTAAATTAATAATATTATTATAAAATTAATGATTATTAATTTATGTTGTTATTACAACATACATTAGAAAAAGGTATTTTGCCTACAGTTACAATCGAGAATGTTTTGCTCGTAAACAGTTCAGAATTTGAAAAAGGAAAATGAGCAAAATGTAGCTAATTTTATAGGCTGTAATTTTGTCATGGACTATATTAACGTAGGATGCACTGTTTTCGAGATATTTTCGAAAAAAAAAAAAAATTACATTTCGGGCCGCCACACCAAAAGCACCAAAGGTACAGATGTATATTTTTAGTATGTGGATTAAAAGCGTATTACCCACTATTTTTCTCAATAATCATTTCAGTTGCAATTAGTTCCCCCTCAAGCCTTATTTTCAGTTAATTCTTCTTCACTAAAGGGGTATAGTAGATACTCGTTAAGACAATTCCAAAAAGTCCCAAAATAATATTGCGTTCATTAGTTCCTATGAACACCTACCGAGTTTACCATTAGACCAGCTCCATGGTACCATATTAAAGCATTGTCATGCAAGTTATATGGGTATACCAAATTTCAGTTCCATTGAACACCGGGAAGAGGGTCAAATTAGGCTTGCAAGATTTGACCCTAACATATATAGTTACATACAAACATTGCAAGCTAAATAAAAGCTTAGATTAGGCCCGCACCACGGCTTTATTGTTATAGAATTAAGATTTCATGTATTTTGGTCACAGAAATCACTTATTTTGGTTTTTGTGAAATTTCCATTCCTATATCATATTTTTTTTCATCATTTATTACTATGTATTCTGTTCCAAATTTGACTACTGTTGATTATTTTTTAAATAGATAAGTACCATGTAGGATTGTGGTCAAATGCCTGACTAGTCTAACCAAAAAAAAAAGTTTTATTTTCGCGTCTTTCTCTCCGACTGAACTAAAACCATTTTTATTTAGCATTTTTGACTACCCAAACGCCTGAGAAAATTTTAATTATTTTGTTCATTTTAATTCATCAGTCGTTAAGACTCGCAGGCCAAAACCAGGCCGGACCAAAATGCCTAAACACTCCTAAAAACAGAAACGATAGTGATTTACTAAATAATTACAATAGGAAATATTGGTTAGGCCCCCTGTATTGTACTCATACAATGTAGTGTTCGCCCATACTGTGGCCATGCACCTACATTTACATATTAATAATAAAGTGACGCCTCACTTCCTTGATTCGCTCTTTGATCATTTCAAAAAAATACATGATACAAGTATGATGTCATAACTCCACTATATTCGTACATTTAGTAATAAAATAATTATCAACTTTGCGTCAATATGGCGATAGTGCTGCACTCGCGCACGACGGCCCGGGGTCCGCCTTGACCATGATCCCGTATTTGGCAGATTAGCTAATTAAAGTGGAGCGACTGCCATCTGACCTCCGTGACCCTGTTAACAGAGGAACCCGACCCTTAAGTAGTTTATCAGTTATCTAGCACCCATAGCACAAGCTTTGCTTAGTTTGGGGCTAGATGGCACTGTGTGAATTTGTCCACGAATATTTATTATTATTATTATCTATTATTATATTTTTCTATCCAGTTATTTACTAAGTATTAAGTTTAACTTTAAATATCTACAATAAGAGTAATCATACTTTGATATACATGTTTTCTTTTCCCGCAAAATAGACATTTCATCATCATTACACCCCATAACAGTCCATTGCGGGAGTTAGGGCCTCTCCCACGAAAGATATTGTTGTCATAATTTCCACGCTTGGCAGGCGGGTTGGAAAACGCAGTGTTATAAATATAACAATGGAAAACGCTGCTACCCATTTTCCAGCCTACGGAGACTCTTAGATTTTTTGCCTCGAAAGCAATAGTCGCCTTGTACGACACCCATGAGTGTAAGGGGTTGGTGCTATTCTACTCTGCCGGACACCACACGGCCTCAAAACAGACATTTATAACGGTAAGAATACATTAACAGTATTTATAAAATGTGTATCAAATATCACGGATCCCACACTGGTATATGTGACCGTGAGTAGGATCTCACGGACGTCTCGGGTGGCTGCGTAGCGGTAAGAATCCCGTACAGTCGAGTACATAGCTATGCACCGCAGACTAGCGATGTTAGGGAGTTCTGTAACGGGTATCCATCCTAGCTTGGACAAATTTACACAGCGCCGTCTAGCCCCAAAGTAAGCAAAGCTTGTGGCATGGGTGTTAGATCACTGATAAACTACTTATATACTTTTTAGTACATAGTTTTTATACATACTACACCCAGACCCGTAACAGAAATTAAAATTCATCATTTCAATTTCTGCTCGGCCGGGAATCGAACCCGAACCTCTGCGTGGCGGACCGATGTTAGCCAACTGAACCACTCAGGTCGTCACTCATCCGTAAATTCAAGTTTCGATCGACTTCGGATAGTCAGCACTCTACTAAGGTACCTACGACACTGCGGCAGGGCCGATCTAGGATACTAATCTTTACTCAGTATACAATAAGAAAGGATGTCTGACTAAGGCCGGACAGAAAAAAACATCCGAAAAACTACTTTATTTTATACTACGCAGACCCTAACCGAAGCCAGAATTGACCGCTAAGGTGTGGATGTGGAAGGTGGATTAGGTGTGGAGTCTACACGATAAAATGAGTAGTACAGTGATATTGATTATGACTAGGTATTGCTAGAAATAAGTACGTTACTGAAATAAATAAATACTTAATAAGCTCGCACATATTCACAGTGCGCCATCTAGCCCCAAACTAAGCAAAACTTGTAAGTACTGTGACTCGTATTTACATAAACTGATAAACATTTCTGTGTTGTTAAAGGAAATCGGTATCTTTCGCCCTGTTAAACAGATGAAACTATTTTCCTATCTGTGCACTTAACAGGGAAAATGCAACGGGGCATATGAGACCACAGTTGTTCCGAGCAAAAAAAAAGATAAAAAAGGTGTTTTATTTTTTGCTGTGAACCGAGTTCATTCAAAGCTTTGCCGTTGGTTGTACAATGCGGAAGTGTACGGGAAAGGCGCGTGGACTGATTTTCCAAGCGTTTTATAGCTTCCAAACAGTCTATGTAATGTCATACGGATTACTTTCAATGTCGCGTGTCGTGATAGTTTTACATATCCTTCAAACCGAATTACAACAATGCAAATACTTGCTTGGTGGCAGAAATCATTGATATACTACGGTCATTAGCCAAGATGATACATAACGCGGATTCGCCCGGCCGAATTGGTAAATTGTGCGCTATTATTGGAATGAGGAAAACGCTGACGAAGCACGTCCGCGAACTCCACACTGTAATAACAATGTTGCGGTGGATGTATGGTGTTAAGCGACTCGAGTAAACGTATAATTGGCGTGAGGGACTCGTTTGAAGAGAGTCGCCTGTGCTTGTTTGGTCACGTGCTGCGTAAGCCTCCGATAAAAAATAAAAATAATCATCTTGGCGTTAATGTCCCGGTTGTACTCCCATACGTGGCCCCGGGGTCCGCCTTGACCATGATTAGGTAATTACGGTAGAGCGACTACCATCTGACCTCCGTGACTCTGCTACCAGGGGAACCTGACCAGATTGGATCATGATTACACAATTAGTCGCCTGAATGTGAAGTTTTCATCGCGATGTTCCCTAACCGAAAGAGCATCAGTATTATTAGTGTTCAACTAATGTACATAACTCGAAAAAGAGTCATTGGCAGTGGGATTCGAACCCGGAATGGATTTCGATCTCGCTTGCAAGTCGGATACCTTTACCACCTACAAATGCTCCTTTGAGCGCAAGCCCCAGTGATATGCGGGAGATAAGAAGAACCGAACCTAAGCCTGCCGGTATCAGTAAAGAGTCCCACGGGTGACCAAAGACGGAAACTGACATGGCCAAGTCGGACACGCGCGAGAATACAACCGGGACATTAACAAAGCAGGACTTCTTAGCGAATCGATGGACTAAACTTGCTTAATATTAATTGACATTATATTTTTTATTGACATTTGAATTATTATTGACGCTATCTATTGTTGACATTTTAAACTATTAATAACATTGAATAGGTGAAAGTCAAATTTTTTAATGATATTTTTATAATGCTTGAAATGAATAATTTAAAATATTTGTAAATGATTATCTATTTTGATTATAGACATTATTTAAATTCGTAAATTTATTAATATTTCTAAAATTTGTATGCCGATGGCAGGTCGCAGAGGCTCCATTCTACTTAAACTGTACCTAACAACTGTATAACCTGTGTACCACAAATGATAAAATGATAAAATGAAACTTTATGCGTCCAGTATTCGGCGACGCATACAGCGTTTGATGGTAACCTGATGATGACTAATTACCGCTGCCACCACATCTCAGGAGGGCCTCGTTGGTGGCTATGATTGATCGTGTTACTAGTACAGTATTTTAATTTATTTGACGGTACTTAAATCCTTTAATATTATAAATGCGAAAGATTTTGTGTGTGCATGTGTATTTGGTACCTCTTCACGCCTAAATGGATGACGGATTTGGATAAAATTTAGTAGGTATCTAGATTAGGGTCTGGAATAACGTATAGTTTTCCCCCCCTCCTTCGCCCATTCCCTCTAGTGCGATATACCTAGCGTGTAGTCCACACACACTCTGTTCACTGACAAAGGTCAATATAGGTATAATACGATCAACGTACTATTCATTTCGTGTTTACATTGAAGTTCAGAATTCGCCTTTCTAAATTCTATTTAATTTATGCATTGAAATAAATTATATTTTTATAAGGCACCGTCGTCGAGTTAAGCTCTGACATGTATTCCAAACACGACTCGACTGTTAGGCGGGGTTTACATTGTGAGGCGACCTGTAACCTATAATTGGTTACGGAAAGATTCGGTTTTTGAGAGATTCGTACTGCACTAGATAATGGAGTGTGTTTTTTTTGTTGATCTGAAAGCCATTTAAAAATATACGTCTGCGTTTTTTCGTTTGTTTCAAAGGTATTCGTTGGATTGTAAAAATGATTATCATTATGTACTCGTACTATGATTTAAATCTCAAAATAACATTACTATTACAAATTAAAGCTTCTTTTGGCAGTGATTTCGTGAAGACTTCATTAAAATACACCTAGTCCTTTAATTAAGATTGACTAAAAGGTATACAATGATTGTTTCGAGTCGTGATAAACTATTAATTATTATTAATGAACTTTGTTAGGTAGAGAGTGGAGGGGGGGAGGGGAGCAGACCCGGTCAGACAGGGTTTATCTCTTTAAGCCTTTTGAAAACCCCAAGTTATAGTGCAAAGGAAAGACGTTGGGAGGGAGATTATTCTATCATCAAGGAGATCATTGATCAAGAAATTCTTAATTCTTACCCATTCACAATAAAATCTATTATGAATAATCTATTTTTGTATCACACATTTTAGGACGTGGACCGATGAGTAAATGCTTATTTTGATAGATTTTTTTTGTTATTAAAACACTATTCTATAAATAAAAAATGTATTCGGCGATACGTTTAGTTAAGGTAATTTTTTTTTATTCATATCTGGAAATCTTGATATATAAGAGATTAAACCAAATTACTATAAGGTAGTTCGTGATGAACTTGAAATACGTACCTAAACCTTATTTTAAAAATAAATTCGGCGATACGTTTAGTTTAGTTATTCAGCTATCCTCCGTATTTTTTTATATTGAAATTATGTCCTACAACTTCGATTCAATGACATGGACACCATCCCCGCCGAAATATATATTTTTATTTATTAAGCACTTATAATTAATAATAATAACAATGTGAACCGGCCTTTATAAGAACTAGTTCCATCCTTTTCAAATTATTTGCATGCAAATGAAGTAGGTTGATACTGTGTGTGACTCGAGCTCTATAAATATTATTATTCAACGTATGTTTTTATTCATGAGCTGATACATTGCATAAACTTTAATGTCATAAATTATTAAGTTAAATTGGTTCAATAATACGTCTATACTTTTCTTGTGTTGTTGGTTAGCAAGTACCTACAACATTGTTTTGGGAATTACGATTAACATAAAGTTAATGCAGAAATAATAAAACAATATTATTTTTGACACCAAACCAATACCTATCTGACTCATTATTTAATTAATTCAGACTATTATTTACTATTTACTAGTGGACCATCCATTTAATGTACGCTAGGAGGGTTCGTTTACTTTTCCGTTGACAGTACCTAAACGACTTACTTATTATCAAACCATCTGTACCTACTAAATAGTCCCATAACAATAAAAAATAAACTTACCGCACGATTTATAAAGATGTATCGATCGGCAGTGCGGTCAACAATTTAATTGTTTTGCGCGCAATGTCGTAAACATTGGCACCAACAAACAATAAATTCCAGCGAGCGAGGCACTCACAAAAACAAAACACTGTCTATGGAACACAACATTATTTTCGAACGAAAAAATAACACCACAAAGTTTATCTTCTTTTAATTCCCAGTTGTTTAACCAGCCAGTAATTCGAAAATCGAATTCTCCGTTTCGAATGCGTGCGCGCACGGTCGCTGCCGACGCCGAAGACAGCCGGAGATGGCCGAAGGCGCAGTGACGTCAGCCCTCGAGGCCAGAGCAACCTATTGACTTGTACTTGAATCTTGGAATTAACTGTCAACCAAGGTTATCTAGGAGTTTGGTCGCTTTATAGCCTCGGATCAAGCTACGCGATTATGATTTGAGAAACTACTTGATCATTTTTAAAGGTATGCCTAAAATGTTTTCTTCTGCTCATACTTACGTATACAGTAGAATTAGTTAGGTAATAGCGTCGGTGATCGAGTGGTTAAGGTATCCAACTCTTAAGCGAGTGGTAGCGGGTTCGAATCCCACTGCGATCATGTACCAATGACTCTTTTCTGAGTTATGTACATTTGTTGAATGCTAACCGATGCTCTTACGGTGTGCGAAAACATCGTAATGAAACCTGTACATTTAGGCGACTGAATGTGTGACCATGATCCAATCTGGTCAGGTTCCCCTGGTAGCACGGTCACGGAGGTCAGATGGCAGTCACTCCACTGTAATTATCTGATCTGCCAAAACGTGGATCATGGTCAAGGACCTCGGGGCCGGGTGCGCGTAAGCACAACCGGGACATTATCGCCAAGATGATGATGAAAAGGTCAGTTGTCATACAGTTCCCTTCTACTATGGAGTGTTAAATCATATTAATCGTTAATTACGCGCAGACCCCTACAATGCGCGCTCGCGTCCTCCTCGGCGATTTGATATCAAAGAATCGATCTTTGCTGCGATCGATGGACTGCGTAAATTTTCTCGTGCTATAAATATTTTTATTATTAACGCCTAGATTATTATTAAATTGTCAATGTCTGTATATTTTAATGTATTTAATTTATTGTATTAATTTAATTAATAATTTATATTATGAATACATTTATATAATTTATCTTTGTTATGCAATATGAAGTATTTATTCAAATTTTAAATGTAAACGCTTTGGATTCTGTCTGTAAGTTTGCATTTATTTTAAGTAAATAAATAAATAAATAACAGCTCGTTTTAGCACGGTGGCAGTAGCGGATGGACTTCAGTAATACCAATAATGGCAATCCCCTACATAATGACCGCATAAATTTTTCCTACCCTTCTTGAATGAGTTGATGAACCTAAGAAAATACGGCACATTAAGCGTTATTTAAATCTTTGGTTACTGTGGTGTAATGTAGATTTAAGAAATAAAAAGATTCAACCATTTTCTTACAAATGCTTCGGAGTTTCTTAACTTCCGTCTGCAATACCTCTTAGTCGTCGGTTGGGTTTTTTACAAGCTTTTATTTAACTTGCACTAGTCGTATGTATGGTTGTAAGTTGTCTGTCATTTGCAAACCAATTGTTAACTGTTTTTTTTTCTTTTT
This sequence comes from Blastobasis adustella, assembly GCA_907269095.1. NCBI lineage: Eukaryota > Metazoa > Arthropoda > Insecta > Lepidoptera > Blastobasidae > Blastobasis > Blastobasis adustella. The sequence continues at coordinate 18,859,667 of OU026121.1, read as the reverse complement.
TTTATGTTGTTCGACAGACAAACAGGCAAGCGGGCCACCTGATGGAAAGTGGTCACCGCCGCCTATGGTCATCAGCAACACCAGGGGAGTCACCTATGCGTTTTTGGTATTCGATTAAGCTGAAATTTGGTATACCTTTGTAACTTGGATAGCAATGGGATACAAAAGAATAAATAAAGAAACTTACCGTATCAGGAAAGATGTCTCTTGTGATGTGGAGAAGTAGTAGCAGGAGAATCTATGGGCAGTCATTTCTGGTCATTCGTTAAGTAATGTGCTACCGTTTCCGAACCTTCAGATGTACATTCAATTTTTTTTGCACGTGGCACATATCAATAAATAAATAAATATTCGTGGACAAATTCACACAGCACCATCTAGCCCCAAACTAAGCAAAGCTTGTGCTATGGGTGCTAGATTACTGATAAACTATTTAAATACTTTTAAATGCATACTTATTATACATAGAACACCCAAACCCGTAAAATAAATTAAAATTCATCATTTCAATTTCTGCCCGGCCGGGAATCGAACCCAGGACCTCTTGCGTGGCAGACCGGCATGTTGACCACTGAAACACTCAGGACGTCCCTAATTCCTATTACTGTTTAAATAGGTTTCAACCAGTTGTCGTATGGTATTGATTTTAGTTGCGGAAACAGCTGTCTCCGGTCGCCCTTCACGCAATGTAGTCGTAGTGATCACGTCCTCGTATGAATTCACTGAAACAGGAATACACAGAGCTACGAGATGGAGCTTCATTACTATTGAAGTCTCTGGCAACTTTTTTTGATGATTGAAGCCAGAGTTTCTCGAGTTATATCCATTATGCAGCTGGCATATCTACAATTTTTAAAACGAAATCATCATCATCATCATCTCAGCCCGAAACAGTCCACTGCAGGACCTAGGGCCTCTCCCACGAAAGGGGAGGTTATTGCCATAATCTCCACGCTTAGCAGGCGGGTTGGAAATCGCAGTGTTTAAATATAATAATGGAAAATGCTGCTGCCCATTTTCCAGACTACGGAGACTCTTGATCTTTTGCCACGAAAACATTAGTCGCCTTGTACGACACCTATGAATGTAAGGGGTTGGTGCTATTCTACTCTGCCGGACACCACACGGCCAGAAATGCCACAATGTAAATATAAATGACAATCTCCTCAATTGAAATCATGAGTTCCATTTTCGAAACCCGTAAATATTTGTACTAATTACTAGTGGACTCGGCGCGACTTCGTTCGCGTACACCTACTTTACCCCTACCTATTATTTTTTCTTACTTATAAACCTTCCTGTTAAATCACTCTATCTATTCTTGCGTAGTTTAAAAGATCTAAGCGTACATAGATACATAGGGACAGACGGCGGGAAGCGACTTTGTTTTATACTATGATTTATTTTATTTATTTATTTATTTGTGTTTGGGAATACTTACAGCTGTCAAAATTAAGTAAATTAGTAACTTTAAACATCTTTAAGCCAATTACAAGTTTCCGCTTATAGATTTAATGCAGGTATACTCCATTACAAGGCAGGTAGGTATACTTGATTACAAGGTAGGTATACACCATTATAATATCACAAATGGCCACACCAGCAACTTTTTGTATAGCCCAAGTACCTATTTCGTTTCTTGCTCCAATCACACGATTACTTATTATAAAGTTCGATCTATACCGGGTCGCTGAAAATACAACGCTCCTATTCAACTTCGTGTAAAAACCTTAATTCAGTCTCTTCGCGTAAAAACCTGTGGATAAAACCGTTAAAACGCTCAAGCCGAGAGCTCACTCGAGCCCCGGCCTGTCACTTGACACTTGACTGCCACTCGACACTTGACTGTCACTCGACAGCTCTTCCAACACATTTAACCTCTTTTTGTCTCTAGCGCATCTTCAACCTGTTGCATTTCTTAAAACTGCCTTGTTCGTCGTGAGTCGTGACCCAATTGTGGCCACATTAACACTGTTTTCATAACGTAGGCTCCTTAACAGATTGGTTGGATTGGACCACGGTTGGCTGGAAGAGATCACTTTTAGACGGCCATGTGTACTGCTTATCAAAATCTATACATTAAATAAAACAATCTCGCTTCCCGTCGTCTGTCCCTATGTATCTACGTATTTATATATGTATCTACGCTTCGATTTTTTAAACTACGCATTCAAGGGGAAGGTATATAAGCAAGATTAAAAGGGTAGGTAGGGGTAAAGTAGGTAAACGCGAATTAAGTCGCGCCGGATCCACTAGTGATATTAGTGGATATTTTCATGTATGTATCCAGTCATCATCATCATCTTCTTGGCGTTCAATCCCGGTTGCTCTCCCGAGCAACGCGCGGGGGCCCGGGATCCGCCTTCCTGCTTTTCTTAGTCCACTTTGCTCGGCCTTCGGTATCATTAATGGTGAGTCCGTTGGCACGCACGCTTCAGGAGCATTGCTCCTATGTATCCAGTAGTGTGCAATAAAGACTTTTTGTATTGTATTGTGTCCATACCAGTTCGTACGGGAGATACATTACCGCAGACAGATAACATGAAAACAAATACAACATTTCATTGCAAGGCAGGGTTCCTCAACCCTTTTTTTATCAAAATATACAAATGAAATAGACAAGTACGTACGTGGGCGCTCGTAAATAACCTGGCGGTGGTTCGCTTTCGTTTTATTGCGGTCGGCTCGTAACAAATTGCTCTCCTATGATTTGTATGTGGGACCGGAAGCAATAACCGTTACAAATAATTGTATCTTGACTTGTTCCAGTGTTATCAAACTCTTTATTGTACACAAAAGAGAATTCCTTAAACAAACACTTGTTTACAAAGGCGCACTTATCTCTCTGAGAGATTTCTTCCAGCGAGCTTATGAAATATTACTGGATAATTTAGGAGTAGAACAGCGAGGACGTGAGTGTACTAGTATTAGAAATATAAACATACAATAACTCTGAACCTACACATCATCATCATCATCATCATCATCATCTTGGCGTTATGTCCCGGTTGCGCCCCCGCGCGGCACGCAAGGGCCCAGGGTCCGCCTTTCTGCTACTCCTGGCCCACCTCGCTCGGTCTTTGGCGTCCTTGGTGGTGAGCTTATTGGCACGCATATCATTCTTGACAACGTCAAGTATATAAATACATCTATATTAAGCCTAAGGATTCTCAGAAAGGAAGTGCTCTTTGTATTCGGAAATTGTGAGGCCTATAAGTTTACAAGCGGCTGATGTGTTCTTTGTGTGAGTCTTTATAGCATGTGGGGGTCTAAAAAGGGCACATTATTATTCATATTAGACTGCCACAAACTTATTTATTCCGGTGGCCAAAATTGGAACTAAGTGACGCCATTTTGAATCGTCATGCCAATGTCAACTACAGCGACCCTGCAGATTACTTTTTGTCAAATTAATATCAATCATATTTTTTATAATTAAATTGTAATAAATATGGGAGCGTCGATGGTCTGATGATAAAGGGATCCGACTCGTACCCCGGGATACCAGTGACTCTTCTCTAAGTTATGTACATTATTTGAATACTAACCGATGCTCTTGGATGGATTGGATCATAGTTAATTCAATCTGTTTAGGTTCCTCTGGTAGCAGGGTCACGGAGGTCAGATGACAGTCGCTCCACTGTAATTACCTGATGTGCGAAATATTTGATTATGGTTAAGGCGGACCCTGGGCCCTTGTGCGCGAGAGCACAACCGGGACATTAACACAAAGATGGTTATGATTCATATAAAAGTGCCACAAAATACTGGAACAAGTGACGCCATTTTGAATTGTCATGTAAATGTCAACAGCGTCGCTGCAGATAAGTTTGTGACAAATTAATATGAGTCATAGAAACGCAAATGTGGCCTTTTTAGACCCCCTGGACGTTATAACACCCCGGAGAGGATGGAACGCGTTATCGCCATAAAGGGCAAGGTTGCGGTGACGAGATTGAGCGAGGCTTTTATAAAACCACGAGCGGAGATCCACTCCCGTTGCCCTTTATTCATCCTCATTGCCTTTCATATATCATGTCCTTCCCTTTCATCCTTTATTTAAACTTTTAAAAAGAATGGAGACCACGCCAACACCGAAACACTTAATAAAAAAATAATAAAAAAAACAATTGCTTTTTTGTAATTTTGTGTGCAATAAAGAGTATATCTATCTATCTCTGTATGACAACTTATGACAAGTTCTTTAAAAGTAATAGAACGTCATTCATAAAAGTTATAACAAACAATTTGATTTCTGTAGGATTGTTTATTTTTGTGAGTTATGAACAATATTATTTAATAATGGCCAAAACAATTAAAAAGGAAGTGAGAGAGATAATTTTCAGCATGACTAATAATTTAGTCAAACTAAAAGTACAAGTTCAAGACAAATAACTGAATGTTTACAAGAAGGACTGACAAGGACAGATTATCCCCAGATTATTTCCAAATCCACATTTTATAATTTTAACTACTGTCAGTCAATACGGACTTATCGTGGTCCTATTATAACAACGTATCAAAAGATCCGGAGTGAGGATTTTTCATTCAAAATCTAATTTAGATCCGCAAAGGCAGTGAGATCGTAAATCTAGTTTAGTAAACCTTATTATGTTGTCATAAGTGGTTTTGGGTTGGAAGGAAATGTAGTTATGGAGGTGGAAGAGTTAGCTTAAAGAGATTTTGGTGTAAGTAAATCCGTTTTAGTATTGTGTGGCGACTTTGATTCATTTCGATAAGGCAGTGACACGAAATAAAAAAAACGCACTAAGCACTAAGCATTATTAGCAGCATCTTTTGGTGTTTGGTGTGCAGTTGTTAACAACATTCATAATGCTTTTTCGATCTCTAACCCGCCTGCCGATCGTGGAGATTATGGCAATAACCTCCGTTTTCGTGCGAGAGGCCCTAAGTTCATGTACATGTCTCTTACTTAGCATATTTATGAAAAGGCCTTAATCTCTCAAGCCATAATGATCTTCTGCAATATTATTAATCTAGGCGCCATAAAGGCCAGAGATTTTTGATCGAACGTACGAACCATATCTCTGACAACGCTCACCCCTCTCCTTTTCTTCCGGAGAAAAAAATCTATTCTCACACAACATATTTCGATGGTAACATAATAATGTTGACTCCATACCTGCGTCCCTCATATCTATCATGGCCCATAAACTGGCATGACGCCCACACTTCGCTACAGCGCCTATAATTCACTTTATGTCACATCATCGCGCCAATATGGGCTTTATTACGGGGTTTATAGCGTTGAGTAACAGCACCCTGCAGCGCTGTATAGCCCTTACATTGCTGTAAATCATGCGCACCAAATTAGTATTGAGTAACGGCGACATTATTATAGCTATAAAGTAATCATTTTGGCAATAATGTCCCTTGTGCTCTCGCGCACGAGGGACCCTGAGTCCGCCGACCATGATCCAGGATTTAGCAGATCAGATAATTACAGTGGAGCAACTGCCATATGAGCTCCGTGATCCTGCTACCAGGGGAACCTGACTAATTTAGATCATGGTTACACATTCAGTTGCCTGAATGTGCAGGTTTCATTACGATGTTTTCCCTCACCGTAAGAGCGTCGATTACTGTTCAACTAATGTACATTACTCAAAAAAGAGCCCGGTACTTTTCGCTTACGAATCGGATACCTTAACCACTCGGCCACCGACGCTTACGGCTACATTATTATACTTACTTGGTATAATTCGCTTGGCCACGTGCTGTCGGTTGGCTGTTCTATACAATTAACACAAATTAAGGGGTAATGTGGGTAGAACAGATGGCCGATGAGGCAGTAAAATTCTCGAGTGGCAACCATGTACCGGAAGACGCAGCGTGGGTAGACCTCCCGCAAAGTGGACCGACGATCTGGTAAAGTTCACAGGTACGGCTGGATGCGGCTGGCATACAGCCGACCCTTGTGGAGATCTCTGGGGAAGGCCTATGCCCATCAGTGGGTCTTTCGGCTGATACAATGATGAGGATAAGTGGGTAATGCGATAAGAAGGCAATTATAATGTATTAGAGGTATATCATCATCATCATCATCACAGTCCATAACAGTCCACTGCAGGCCTCTTCCTCGAAATAGAAGGTTAAAGCCATAATCTTAACGCGTGGCAGGTTATAAATATAGTATTGGAAAAAGCTGCTGCCCATTATCCAGCCTACGGAAATTCTAGATTTTTAGCTTCGAAAACGTTTGTCGCCTTGTACGAGTACGACACCCACGAATGTAAGAGGTTGGTGCTATTCTACTCTGCCCGACACCACACGGCCAAGAGGTAATAAGACTACGTAACTTTTTCATTCGTCATGTGATACCCTTTACCTTTGTGACGTGACTTATGACGACTTCTTTTGATAGTTAACCTTGAACTCTGTGCGTGAATATCAGAAACATCAACTGGTACAGGACCCCGGCTGGTATTTGAACCTAGTCCCCTCGTTTATAAGGCTGATGCTAGCACAATTTGTCCACCACGACGGCTGCAGGTATCGTGTATAGGACGTTGAATAACCGGCGTCGTAAAGCGCTGTACTTACAATTAATTACATAGTCTTGATTTTTTCATGTTATTCAGTAGACATGCAGGCAAGGAATGTTGATGGAAAGTGGCATTGCTGCCTATGAACAACTAAGGCCTCACCAATGCGTTGCCAACATCTTAATTACAGATTTATCTATTAATGAGTTTTCCTTCTTCTTATCGTTTCAATTATCGGTTAAGTATAATTTTTTTTTTTATTAGGTATTTATCCTATGTCTAAGTTACGAAAAGATGAAGATTGGGTAACTAAAAAACTTTTTTGTTCCAGTTTGTGCAAGGGCAGACCAACATTTTGTGGGTCTCCTAAACGTTAACTATCGCTATAAAGTGAATTTTTTCTTGTATTAGATAACGTAGGATAACCTACGGCGCCCTCACAGCCTTCTGAAGGTTCTTATATCCTAGTAGATAGGACAAAGAAATACTGTTTCTGTGAGCTCATATCATATAATTTTCAGATTTCAGATAAAAGCTTATTCATGTCTAAATAATTAGTAATTTCGTAAACAAGTAACAAAATAAACGTCGTTGTGCTCGTCGTCTTATAAATATTTATAAGTAGCCGAAACTTTTTTGAATTCCGAACAACTTTCAGAATAATTAATTACCGTTTCAGTGAATGCCGACGTTAACTTTCAAAAGAAACAATGTCATATGACTAAAAGTAATTTAAATATTGTTAATTTCAAAATTAAATATGTACCTATTTAAATTTGTTGGCAGAACCGGTGACGGCGGCGCTGTCGTCGGGAACAATTTGACATTTCAAAACGACGCCACTTTAGTTCCAGTTTGTGGCGCGGTACTGTCAAAATAATACCTACATAGGTATTTAATCTTGAAACAGATTATAAACATACACGAAGACGGTGTGTTCTAATTGCGAACGAGACAGAAGAGGTGTGTTAGGACTTAGAACTCAGGAAGTTATTATAGTGAGTTGTCTAGTCTCTACAATAGCAATGAAACTCACTAAAACTCAAATGATAGTCAACATCGGTTCAATAGTTTCAAAGATTAGGTATCCCAAATATACAAACAACTTACAAACTTATAAGTATACAAAATTTTCCTCGTAGTAAATTAGTAGGTATCGATCGAAGAGAAATTCAACATCAATGTGATAAGAGCATTCCTAAGTGACCTGTGTTTACTGATTGAAGTGAGTTGCGACGAAGAAGCTAACAAATTTAATCATTCTATCAGAATTTCTTTATCGGAAAATTAAATAATGTATAGGAAAATTGCTAGAAGACGTCTTCTTGGCACGGGGTTGGTGCAAAGTATTGCGTTACGCGGTATTGATATATCAAAGCGCCTGATGAAAATTTCTGAGCAAAGTCATCTGGAAAAAATTTGCAAGTGATATTTTTCTCACAGCGTATCACATGTACTGCACTGCTCTACAGATGGATTCTCCTCCGCATTAATGGAGGGTCCGCCCATAATCTCCACTCTCACATAACAGTGTTGGAAACACACAACTGAAAATGTTGCTACCCATTTTTTGGTCCAAGGAGGCTAGTTTTAAAGGATTGGTGCTAGATTCAACTCTGCCGGACACCACACGGATAGTTGTTTTTATAAAATTTGTTTTTTTATTTTTTCTCACAAATTACTATCATTAGCATATTTGTGCTACATTCCTATGAACTAAACTCGTACATATTGTAACGAGCCGGGGCCCGTGAATCCCATCTGCCACTTAAATACTACATATTATTCTAAAGTCTCCTTACCAACTTATTATAAACATCAAACTGCCAAAACAGTTCGCTCATTAGTGAACTGTGGCAGGACCAAATTCAACCTGTTTGAATCAAAACTATTATTTGTATTGTAAACTTATGGGTCTATTGCCTGAAATAAAGATTAATTATTATTATATTATTTATTATTATTTACGTCGACAGATGAGTAGATTCCCAGAACAGGTGTTGCTGTTACTAATAAAACATAAAATTAATCTAAAAAATCTTGTTTCTAAGTTTCTTTCGTAGTCGCGAAGCAAGCTGTATCCATAAGGCCTAATTAAGGGAATGACGAGGTAGATTTAGGTACCGACATACTTTGAACATGCCTTCCGCTCATACCTCGAGCCACATAGTAAGAACCGCTGGGGAAATGGAATGTTTACCCCGCAACAAGATATTGAATTCCCACCGAATATTTCTACGTGAACGATTTCATTTTACGCGCCATTAGCTGGCACCTAGAGCGCGCCATTTGCTTTTCATTTTTAAAATTTGCTTTGGGCGGGAAAACCGCACTGTCTCCTCTGAACATGTGAGCGCTAATTGACTGTAAAACCCGACTGCTCGTTCGGGAATTGAGTTATTAAAAATAAAAGGTCAATGAAAAGTAGGTCGGTTGTTTTTTAATCGGCCAAAGGCATTCATTTCCATCGCGTCCAGAGCAGATGTTTTACAACATTTCTATTTAGCGGGAAACGGCAACTTGTTTTATTTTTCATCCGACTGTGCGATTGCAAAGACAGGGTTATGCTTTTATTTTTATGAAATCCGTCCGTCCAACTGAGATAGGGTGAAACATGGTATTTACATTCGCTTTTTAAACAAACCATCCGTTCCATATAAAGTAAAGTCGCATTGTGCGTCTGTCTGTAATTCAGCTAACCCCTCCTAAACCACGTAGGGGATTGTGATGCGGTTTGCACTATCGTTTAGAGTATTTCTTCTGCAGAATTATATTATAGAATTTTTCTTATTTACTAAAAATAGAGAAAAGCAACCGGGTGGGTCGCTACTACTTCAAAATTTAATGCCAATAATGAAAAAGAAATTCTGAACAGTAATAATAATACATTGGCTCTGGTGTCGGAGTCAAACACCGACTTTGGATCGCTGAGCCAGTGCAGTAAGTAATTCTGAACAGGTATAGTTTCCCACATAATTCCTCCATGCGTAAAGGCGTAATAAGCTCTCACTCTCACTCCGACTGAAGTCACTTAGATGATTACTTCACTTCGGGAGCGGGATAAATCTCGGTGCAGCTCGATTACCGCCGTCCCGGGGATAAATTGCACCAATCCATGGTACGAGAAGAGTGAGATTGTTGGATAGTGATGTAGTGTTATGTGATTTTGGGTTGTGGTCTTCATTGATTATGAAACATGTGGTTTTTATGAGATGATGGTAGGACTCTGTCAACCTCTGTTCCTACAGAGTAAGAATCTGTTATTGGCTTTCTGTTATTTACGAATATCTGATGTAATAGTTTTAAGAGCTGTTAATTCTATGACAAATAAAAAAAATATAAAAAAAACCCTTAGTAATCCAATTTCTGCCGTCAAGCAACAATCCTTGCATTGTTGTGTTCCGGTTTAAAGGATAAAATACCCGGAGCAAATACAGACATGAGGTTTTTTATCTTAGTCCTCGCAGTGACAACGCACTTGCGGTCCTGCATTTTTGTTGCCTGCAACCTAAATGTATGAATTGTAGATGTTTTGGGTAACAGTTACCGTTTACCATCAGGTTGGCTGTCGGCTCGTTTGTCAGTGCGTACAATAAAAAAAATAATGGCACGTGGGCTTCCCGTACTTAACAGCAGCAATGAACCTTTTCAGATAAGGTGATTATTGCATTATTGACGTTATTTTCTGCTTTATGTGATTTACATTTGCGTATATTACATATATGATCAATCACGAGACATCCCTTCTAGAAAAAGGCAACAATGACTTATAACACCTACAAGTAATGCACTTAAGTTCATGTAACCAAAATACAGAACTGCAGGTGCATTGGCTCTTGGACCAAGCTGGTGTAAATCAGTCTTTTTAAACTCTGAACACAGACGCCCATGCAAGGTTCATCTATTAGATCGACACTGGTTACTTCAAAAAAGGTTATAGAGACCTGACGATGTGTAAAATTCGACAGAAGACTAGATTGTAGACAGAAGATGAGATTAAACAAATAACTTTTGAGAAATTAATTAATAAATATTTTAATAAATAAATTAATAATTAATTTAGGTTAATTACAATCTATTATCACGCATTATAAAGCACCTACTACTTACTTTATGCATGGTCTACTGGTTGACTGGAAGATAAAGCCTTAATAGCTTTAAGTCCGCCAATTGTGTTATTGTGCAATCAAGTTTTAAATAATTAAATAAAAATAAATAAATATAAAATAAAAAAAGAATAAAATTTCGAATCAAACTACTCACCTACTTCTGGTACAATCGCTTACTACTTACCAGTTGTGAATTATTAGGTCCCGGTCTAGAAAGGAAAATGAAGTGGGTCCCATCACTATCAAGCTACGTCGCGAAGATCGAATTGGGCGGCGACGTGCATGGATTTGTAAATGTCGCGCGGTGTTTAACAATAAAGACGTCAGGTATTTGGTTTACACATCGCGGGCATATCGTATGATTCAGCATTTTAGAACCGAATAATCACAGGCTAAATTAAACCCTGAGTTTTTGTTTATGACATTGTTTATTTTAATAAATAAGTATTTAATTCAGAAAATGTGAAACTTTCTCATGGAATAAATTTTTCGGATGTCCATCGTTAATACATCGGATTTTTTTACAAATGTTGTACGGTTCTGTTATTTTGTGACATCTGTTCAAAAATTCATTGAATTGAAAATCAATCATCAATCAATCAATCAATATCGCTAGCTCTGGTTATAGGTAGGTCAAATGCTATTGACTACACCTACTCTACGTAAATTGAATAGGATAATTCGGTGACTTTACATGAATATCTACAATGGTTTGTTTAAATTTTCATCTGCGAATTTAATATCTATATCTGCTATAACGAAGTAGCTCAATTCTCAATTTTGGAAAACGCGATAAACTGATCCAAGTAGTGTATTTGCAAGTCTAATACGGCCTCGAATCATGATAATCAGTTACGTATGTACCTACGAGTTTAAGTGGGTAATGTAATTACCAATGAACAAGATAATATATACGAGATATAGATATAGATATTTGAATTTTCAAAGATGTCTCAGCACGTCTCGTCGAGGCAAGTTGTGACCAAAATGCTGGTCTTTATTTAGCACAGCGTTTAAGCATTGCCATTCAACGTGGCAATGCCGCCAGCATTTTGGGCACCTTGCCTAATGGCAGCGGTTTATTAGATTAGTTTATTAATTTTTTTTAATTTTTTTTTTAGTTTTAGATAAATTTAGTTTTAGATTAACCTAGTTTTAATTAGTTAAGTTTTGTTATATTTTAAAACTATCTTATTTAAGTTTTGTGTTGGGCTGAAATATATGTTAAAGTTAGATATGGTATTGTGGATATATGCGAGGCTAGGGAGTTGTGTCAGGACAGAGCAAAGTGGCGGTCCATAGTCTCTGCCTACCCCACCTGTGGGACACAATTCAATTCAATTCAATTCAATTCATTTATTTGATAAACATAAATTTACACGTCAAATGTTATTAAAGTCTTAAGTAGTCATTATTCTTAAAATAATGTTACAACAGAAAAAAAAATATCACAATGTCTTATATCTTATGTCTAATATCTTAATGTCATAAGGTCAGTACACCGAATAACGTATTTTGTCCAAGGGAATTAATTGCAAATTCAGATGTCATAAACATAATATTATTATTATCACAATTAAATTCAATACAATTCGTTTATTGGTAAAAAAAAATGTATTAATTGCATGTCAAATGTATACTTATTATTATATAATATAAGTGTATTTATCACCATTATATTGCTATAATGCATCACTAAACAATTAAGTCATACAAAGTCATACATAACAACTTATATAAGCTAAACAAATATACAAGCATACGTCAATTATGAACTACGTGATTTTTCATTAGTGAATTCGACTAGTGAGTAGAGCGCCTCTGACAGCAGTTTCTTTTTCAGTTTTTTCATAAAGATGTTGTTACTGAGTGAGTTTTTAATTTCTTTTGGTATTTTATTATATATTTTGGGACCGACCGTGTGCATGCATTTCGCCGACTTCGCAAATTATCGCGGTTCCTCATATTGCGAGTGTGGACATCCGCAGTAGCGGTGAACATGTGTAAGTTTTGTCTTACGTATTTAGCAACTTGATATACGTATAAGGAGGGCAAAGTTAATATTTTCGCTTCAATGAACAGCTGTTTCACACAGGCGTGAGCTTTATGTATGTATGTATCTACACATAGTATAAAACAAAGACGCTTTCCGCCGTCTGTCCCTATGTACGCTTAGATCTTTCAAACTACGAAACGGATTTTATTGCGGTTTTCAACAATCGACAGAGCAATTCAAGAGGAAGGTTTATAATCAAGAAAAAAGGGTAGGTAGTGGTAAAGTATGTGTACGCGAACGAAGTCGCGCCAGGTTCACTAGTGTATAATATATACGACGCGAGTCTCCTAGTTACAACGGAGACTAAGTTTTGCAACATTAATGGCCAAGTAGGTACACAGGTATTAAAGCAAGTATTAATATTTCATGGAAACGCAAAGTTTTAATTGGCCACCAGTTATGACTGGGGGGAAGGGGGAGGTGGGAGGGGGGCTACTTTGCTTACTTTCAGCCCTATTAAAATGTACCTGAAGCGTCTATTCAGGTAGAGTAGATATATAAACAAGGCAATTAAACCCATAACAAATTTCGCACCGCAATTAAGAAAGAAAGAAATATTTATTACACATCGACGCAACGACACAATAAGATAAATACGTAAATATTATTTGAAATCAATATAAAATACGAACTTCCACCAACGTTCGTCTACGTAAATTCCGTTATTTGTCGATGTAAAAAGTATCCATCTTCTGCAAGTTGCCATCTATCTGCTTGTCATATTTTATGCATACCTGTGGAGCAGTTTAGGCCTGAAAATAAAAAAATAGTTACTTTGGAAATGTAAATGTTATTGTACTACTGTAACGACCCATATATAAATAGTTCATCGCAGCGCCACTAGATGGCGCTGCTGGTAATCTACATCGCGCTAACGGATTGTAGCTACTGTTAAAATAAGGTCTCCGACTGATTTTGTAAATGTATTCAATTTGATACTAGTTTCTACTTCTGTCTATGACAACTAGCACTAAAGAGGCACGCCTCGTGGTCCTAATTGGTCGATTTGTTATATTTACGAATATTCGGTTTGTTGGTCGGCGCACACTGTCCATTACGGTTGTGTCGTTTTCGGTGGCCCTGTAGCGATTACATTGCATTCTTATATCTCTCTCACAAATAAATCCAATTTACGTAGTACGAGATTGGTCTTTGGTTTTGGTTATCTCTGCATCCATCGGCTACACTACTATAAAATAATATTACATATATAGTTTGGAATGTAGACACCATACGAGTACGACATTATTGTATTGGGGATACCATACCATTCCATTTATATGGTCCTGACAAATCTTTTGTGCGTTCTTTACAGCTTTAATGCCCGATTGCACTGAACGTTATACGACGCCAAAATCGATTTATAATATTCCTAACAAGAAAAACATTGAGCCAACACAAACCATAAGCAAACACGAAACTCGTTAAGTCACTCTTATCTTTATGACACCGATTTTGTGACTCCTAAATGCTTAGGAATAACTTAAGGTCCCAACTCAGGAATCGTTTAAACTTAGCGCAATAACATAGGAGCAGGTGTCTCATAACATATTTTGCGAATTACAGTTTATTGTGCAGAAATAAAATATTTTAAAACACACGTACTTTAACAAAACTTAACTAACCAAGGGTTAGATTAGATAACATTATTTTATTTAAATTTATCTAATACTAAGAAACTAATCTAATAAAACACTGCTATTACACTGCCGTTTATTGTTGAAGTTGTTGTGACCCAGAATACAAAAATAATAAAACATAAATATAAAATCATACCGGAGTATATCGTTAATCAGAAACAAGATCAAATATCACTCAGCACTCAGAAGTCGTACGAGCAATATTTCAGGATATTGCGTTATCTTATTCGGCTTATAGGAAACGTGCTCTATCTACGCCAACATGCCTTCCAACCCCCTCCCCCAACCCTTCTGAAACGCCCTGACCCATGGTGAGTCAGAACTGGGCAGCGGCCAAAATAGAAAGGTCATGGGCGATGCGCCATGCACCATTTTGCAAACCGATCCGTGTCATGCATTGTAATGGTTATTAGAATTTTTTTGGCTGAGTCATAACGCTCGGTGTTTTTTAATTGCCTAGGGAGGCAGGGTCGGATGATCGACTCCATCTGAGGGAAAATGGGTACTGTCGTCTAGGACGTCTGCAACCTGGGAGCGGATGCGGTGAGGTTTGGGGTATGTAGACATGCATTTTGAAGAATAATGTTGGCTTCGCAACAAAATGCTGCTGATTTGATCGACAGCCACGGCTGAGTGATATACTGTGGTTCTAGGTGGTACTTCGTCGAGAAATTTCGATGTAAGTACAGTGGTAGAGTTGATCCATACCTAAAATCATTATAAATTAATTATGGCGAAAATGTTTACCTGTTTCTAACATAAATATTTTTTAAATTTGTGTAATATCGGTCCTGTTTCGTGACAGTGCGCTGTACAGAGTGACAGTTTACTTGCCACTGTCCTTGACCAATGTAACCAGAATAAACAAGCCAAACGATATCGGAAACTTATCACTAGGTTGTGAAACAGACTCTTAAAGTCGGAAAAAACAAATGACATGCATTTCTGGTGCGTCGAAAGAGTTTAATTTTACCAAGGAGGTCGAAAATTGTGCCTAAGCAAAAAGTCAAAAAAGAGTCGAAAGAACAGTCAAATGAACATTTCTAGTTACGAAAAACCCACTGAAGTATAATAATAAGAACGCGATTACTCGAAAAGTTCGCCAATTGAAGGCACGTTCAGAAGAAAATAATTACTTCCCAGGAAACAGAGCGCCGGAAACAGGGAATCTTTTTAATTGTTCACTCGGATGGACTTTTAAAATGCTTAAATTTAAGTAGATAATCCTTAATATTATGACAGTTATGGCAACTTTTTACCGTCCAGACAAACAAAAACGCGATTGCTGAAAATGAGACGATCATACATATTTTATCCAGGGCCGTTCTCCATAAACACAGATAGACAACTATTTCTGGAGTTCTGAATTAATTTTAATTTAATCTTTTATTGTTTTAAGGAGCCAGTTTTTTAAACGCTTCGTTAAACGTCAATGTCAAACATCGCTTCAAACTCTTTCCGGCTCTGTCAACAACTCACCGTAGCTAATTGTAATTAATGATACTGAGAAACTGGCCGTGAGTCTCAAATGTCTTGGTCTGAAAAAGAAATTCCTATTATACGAATAACTCGAATCTTATAATAAGGTTACGTATGTTTGTGCGGAAATATAACCCAATCCGAATCCTAGGGACGACAGCTTTGCATACTTTTCCACAATGCCGCGTTGCACAGGTCACCACGCAACGAGTCCACATATAAGGACACACTGTACGGCGGCCTTTGCAACTCAGCACTTTGGAAAAGTACTAGCAATCGCCGCTGTAAGTCGGTAGAATAGATAATTCGTAATTACGAACATCAAGCTAAGGCCCTTGTCTCCTCAGCGGTTACACGTTACAAGGGTGGTGACAATAATGTAGGTGCCACCCAGCCGCCGTCGCGGCGCGACGCCACGGCGCCAAGCTATCTCGAATGACCTTCTCCATCAGTACGAATTAAGTCTGGAGCTTGGGAATGAGCCAGAAAATATTCCTCTATTTTTACCCTAAAGGTAAATTGGTGGCTGGGACACCTGAGGGTAAATGAGGATAATAATCGTCTTGACATCAATGTCCCGGTTGAGCAGGGGTCCAAGGTCCGCTTGACCATGATACAGAATTTGGCATATCAGGTAATTACGGTAGTCATCTGACCTCTGCTTTTTTATAATTAGACTAGCCAGGCATTTGACCGCCATCTCACCTGGTGGTAAGTGACGGCGCGGCCAAAGGCGGAGCGTGCCTGTCTAGGAACAGCCTATTCACTCTAGCCTTGAAGGCAACAAGATTATAATAATCAGGGGACACACTCGCAGATAACGCGTTCCATTCATTAGCCGTACGTATTATAAGGGTTGAACTAAAGCCGTGACCTTATTAATAGAGATAGTTACTAGAATTATACAATATACAAATAATTACACATTAAAACGCCGAAAAGCCGAAGAAACCTCACGATTTTTTATGGTTAATGAGGATGTCCGTACTCGATTATAAAATTCGCTTGCTGAAAGAACAATCTATAGACAAATGTCGGGAAAACGCCTCAGACAGTGTCTACATTATTTCCCAAACGGATCCTTAAGTATACTTGCTGTAACATGTACAAAACAATATTAAAATCGGTCCATCCTTTCAGATGCTAAGATGCTACAGGCAGATATGCAGATACAAAGGAGACATGGAGTAATAAATTCCTAAAACTTGAGTTCCTTAAATGTAATGGCATTGCTAGAAATTGATGTTAGCAGTAGGCTAACTACGTAACTATATTGCTAACAATTCTCTGATTTCAATGCATGAAACTGTAACTTTTGCGATTACAAATGATCGAGTTAATAGTTTCAGTTTATTGCAATGGAACTTTGTTAGCAACTGAGCCCATGAAATCGATGATACATTATTGCTAAATTAACAACTTCAATGATTGAAATCAGAGTATTGTTAGCAACGGAGTTACGTAATTAGCCTACAGGTATCTACAGTTGCTACCAAGTAAGCCAAGTCAAGTAAGTAATATCAAGTGATCGCTGTTCTAACTTGATGTCTTATTGATTGACATCAAGTCGCGAACTTAATTTAAACTTGAACCCTTCGCAGCTGCGCGAAATTGTCTCCCTAACCAAAACGTTTAGGAATTATTGAGATGTCTTAGAAATGTTTGGAATTCGAGATAGTGGAATTCATTCGTGCGTTGTTTAAGGAGTCAAGATTATTAGTTATTGCCAATGATTTCTATTATGTGTATCGAGAAATGTAGTTCTCAATATAAATCTTTTGTTCGCAATTATTGTAAATGTCACGTATTCGTACAAAACTATTTTTAGTAGGCTTTCACCTTTCACCCTTTCACCCTGTAGGTAGGAAGGTTGTATTTCGCTTGCATTAGAATATTGTTTAGATACCTCTATGACGTAAATGTACGAGATATGAAAGCCATTTTAAGCACTCAACGATTGCATCCTCCGTAATTCGGCGCCCGTGGCCGCAGACAAGTCCGCAATAGAAAGCGGTTGGTTGCCATGGCAACTCGGACGCCACAGTCTGCCGCCACCCCTGTCCCCGCAGTAAGCGCCCAGCTTTCGAATAAAGAAGGCCTCCGCGGACTCTCTCCGGCCGCGGACAGTTCGAAAACGTTGTTCACTTGTTTACCCTCGAGCAATTTTCTTTTTTTCCAAAACCTGCCAGTGTTTTTGTCTTGCGTTCTGAATTCGAACGTTCCATTTCCGAATCGCCGTTTAGTTTCCTTTTTATGTGCTGGCTGGTTGGGAAATCGCTGGCAGAATGTGCGCGCATTGGATGCAGTTAAATTGTGCAGTTAAATTGTGTGTGCAGTGAATCATGGTAGTGCGCAATAGGATTCTTGTGGCGGCATGACACAGGAACGCACCAACATATTCTGCGATGACGACGAGGAGCTGGTAAGTTACGTAAGGATCCTCGCCTTGGAGAGGAGCCAAATTGCAGGCCGTTATGTAAAACTGTTCCGAGGGTCGGTCTGAAGTAAGGAATGCCGTATTTCTACTATCGAAAGAGGGTTTTAACGTATTTCCAAGGGTCTCTAGGGTGGAATGCTTTGGAGATACGATTTGAATGAAAATTGTTATCTAAATTGGTTGTTTGAATTGATGTTTAGAAACTATTTTTAACATGTGGGTATCGATCGATCCGATGTGGTATTTTAAATCAACTGATTAAGCTTTAAGTGGTATAAAAACACAGTCATTACCGCATTTCTCTTACGATATTTAGTTAACTTTTTCTGCAAAGAGAGAATTTAAATCGTAAATTATATATTGGATTTCTTGGAGTCGACTTTATGTATATTCAATACTAAAATTACTTCGAATGAATTATAAAAATATCACAAGTTACAATGGCTAGGCTAAACTAAAACTGTCTAGATTTACGCTGAGCCTGGATTTACCGCTCGGAAGAGGATGAGGAGCATCTAGGCTAATAGTGCAGTAGAAACAGTAGAAATAATTCTAACATGAAATGATTATTACGGCAAATGGTACGTAATACGCTTCTAACCAACATACCAAAAATGTACACCTTTACCAAAATTGTAGATAATACGCTTCTTATTAACATATCTACTAAAAATCGACACCTATACCTTTTGTGCTTTTTATTTGAGGAGGCTCGAAAGGCCCCATTTTTTTGTTTTTTGTAAATATCTTGAAAACAGCGCGCCCTACAGTAGTATGATTCATTATTAAATTACAGCCTATAAAATTCTCTACAACTTTGCTGCACACGCTTTTTTCGAATTACGGACGGTTTACGACCAACACAGTCTCGGTTGTGGGAATTGTATTAGGAATCCGAAAAATAATCTGTGGAGAATTTTATAAGGCTTTAAATCATACGAATTATAATGATGAAAAACCAAATATGAGACCTTTCAGGCCAAAAGCACCAAAGGTAGGTGTGGATTTTTTGTATAGGTATTAATTAACAGCGATATAAACTAAAACATTTGACTTGTATTGGTGGTCACTTAAAATATGAATGCGAATGAATCACACAAAATACTTAAATTAAAATTTTAGTACAAATGTGAAAAGGTTGATGAATGTGAAAGAAGGGAGAGAGGTTTGTCAGAACCGTAGCAAGTGGAGTAATCTATGCCTGTCCTGGAAAAGGTGTGATGTGAAGTTATGTATGTATGTGTTATTAATTTATATCATAAAAAATAAAATAAATGAAATAAAAAATTATAGAATGAACTCGTTTTCAAATAAGCATCAATTTCAATCTATTTGTTCGGGAGCTATATACTTAGACAGACAGCTGATACTCACGTCAAACTAATTATAACACCCAACAAAATATAAATATTATACACAAGCAACAAATTTTATTATTAGTACCCACTAAGCCCATTTACTACCACACTAACAATAGTAATTGTTGGGGTGCGGTGTCTTTCTCTAATAACTAACAGCTGGATAGGAAAAAAAATTAGGTACAATGGATTGCCAATTAGAAGCTTTCATTATTCGATAAAACAAAAATACGCCGCACCCCGTAGCAGGACAGAGGTCGTGTGTATATTCGTAGCAACATTCTACGCCGTAGCCCGTAGAACTATAACCGTAGGCGAAAATAGCTAGTAAATTATTATTTCTTTAGATGATAATGTTTGCCAACTGATAATGATAATATTAATGCTCAGGATTAATATTAGTTATTGGATTAATCCTTGCATTAATATTGTCCTCGGGTACAATTTTTCCATTTGTTATAAGTATATTTTACTATTTATTTATTCGCATGAAAATTTTCAAAATTTTAAATTCAATTCAAAATAACTTTATTGAGTAGGATATTACATATCTCTTTCAATCGTCAAAGAGGAGGGGGTAGGAAATTAGGAAGGAAACACACAGTGACATGTTGGCCGCCCCATGGCCGCCGCACACCCACCCCCCCGCCGACAACGGCCGGACCATGTCCGACAATACCAGTGTTAGGTAGCAGCTCCCACCCTACCCTTACTCTGCCCGTAGCCTACCCCTATCCTACCCTACCCAACCCTACCCCGGCCTACCCCTTAACCTAACCTAACCCTACCCCTACTTTTCCCCTATCTTATCCTACGCCATCCCTACCGCAGTCCGCGCAGAGTAGACGCCCCCCAGCCCCGCTACGACCAAAAGACACCGTGTGTGGGCTTGGCATTACTGACCGTGTCGCCAAATATTTGCCAACTATTAAAGTTTCTGATTCTATAGTTTCTCTCCTCAGAAGTGTGTTGAAAAACGTCATACAATAGCATCCATTACTCCTGTAATGACCAACTCTGCACACAATATTTTTTATGTAATACGGCAGACCAACAAGCAAACGGCACCTGATGGACCGAGGTCACCGCCGCCTATGGACATCAGCAACACCATGGGCGCTACCAATGCGTTTCCCGCCTCTAATGAGACCTCTAAAATACCCTTACACGATCCCATTTCCTAGTCCAAAGGAAACATTGTGTTTGGGATGGGATTTATCGTAAAAATTCAATAAAGCTTTTCCTTTTCTTTCTTGATAGTTTATCTTATCTAATCCGTTATCAAAAACTGCTCCCAAGCCTGCAATATTCCCCTACTCAGCCCATTGCCTCATCCTCGCATTGTTCCGGCAGCATTGTGGCTCAGGTAGCAATATCGTACGATCTCGAGACACGAGTTCTGAATGCGAGGTCATGGACTAATGCGCACTATGGCTGTATGTAGGTGAAGCTCGAACTTTTGCTTTGTTTGCTTTCGAGGACCTATGTCGTTGGGATAGGGATGGTGATTGCTACTAAATGTGCCATGTTTGTATTAACTTTTTTTGTAACTAGTAAGGTGGCAGACAAGCTTACGGCCTGCCTGATGGTAAGCTGTAAGCACTAACTTTAAATTGAAAACGATGATAAAATCGGTGAAAAACATAGGACTTAAAAGATGTTAAACTTTCTCGTAAAAGAAAGGGACTTTATTTATTTATATATTATTGGACCCGGCCGACTTTGTTCTCGTAGCATCCTACCCCTACATCTATCTACTTTACGCCAACACAACACCTACTTTACTCATTCTTACCCTTTCTTTTCTTACTTAAAAACATTCCTCTTCAATCACTCTATTGTTAAAAACCGCATTATAAATCCGTTTCGCATTATAAAATATCTAATCATATATATATACATATATAGATACAAGACTTGATGGACTACGTCATATATTTTTAAAGGTGATTCAAAACCGTGTCGTAACGTCCAATCTTTTTGATGGCCTCGCACGACGCCCATAATTGGAAGGGCTACGTCATACCGTATACCTACCACCCGATAAAGTAACTGTTCATAACAACCTAAATTATCGTACCATTCATAAGCTGTAAACGAGACCTTACTCTGTTTATTGGCTGGCAGGGCTGTAAATATGTTTTACCTTCAAAACAGGCCGTTTGACGTCGCCCAGCAAAACTTGGCTCGGTCTCGTACGGCCTTGAGACCTTGGAACGAGGAAATAAGGATGCAAAATGAAAATTTTATGACTTAGTCCTTGGTATTTGTTTACGTTGCGGTGCAATGCGGAGATGTTTCGTGTCGACCTCTATTTACATTAATCAGTAAAGTTGTGTTTTGTATTTACGACTACTGAGGGAGGTCGATTAGGAAATGATATCTTTTCTTTTCCTGCGAAGAAAATAATTAAATCATCATCATTAACAGCTGACAACACTCCACTGCTGTGCTGCTATGTACCAATAACACTTTTCCGAGATATGTACACAAGTTAAACACTAACAGAGTCTTACTGTGAGGGAAAACTTTGTGAGGAAACTTGCACATTCTGGCGACTGAATGTGTAATCATCATAAAATCTGATCAGGTTGCCCTGTTAACAGGGCCATGGAGGTCAGATGGCAGTGGCTTCATTGTAATTAACTGATCTCCGTGACCATGTTAACAGGGAACCTGACCAGATTGATCATGGATGTAATCAGTACCCTGAATGTGCAGGTTTCCTGACGATGTTTTACCTCACTGCAAGAGCATCTGACAGTGTTCAACTAATGTATGTAACTCTAAAAAAGACATTGTCACAATTGGCACTCATCACGAGAGATGCCGAAGACCGAGCGAGGTGGGCCAGGAATAGCAGGAAGGCAGATCCTGGGCCCTCGCGTGCTGCGCGGGGGCGAAACCGGAACATGACGCCAGGATGATGATGATGATGAGTTGGCACTGGGGATCGAACTCGTTATCTCTCTTTTACGAGACGGCCTCCAGGTCACCGACGCTGTTATGTATGTTACCTAATGCAAGACATTACTTTCTGAGGTGCTCTGAAACTACACCGTAGTAATATATTATCTCCAGCACATTCAGCAGAAAGTGGGTCAGAACGATCGCAAAGGGGCGGAGGATGCATTAGGAAAACGTTTGCAAGAGGATTTTTTTTTATCAACCACCGAGATAACATTGAAAACATTAGCCTTCTCCCTCGACGTTCATGAGATTGTGAACGCTCTGATTTATATTAAGCTCTTTGCATTTTTTGTTCTTTCGTGGGAGTTTATCCGTTGGTTCGTGCTGCTTTTGCGGCACAAAAAATATCAGGCACTGCCTTAAATACACACACACGCTGGTATCCCATAGAGGTAGGCAGAGACTATCGAGTGCCACAGCCTACGATCCTGCCCATTTTTGCCTCTTCCACATTCATACATAACTATGCATATACATTTACACTGGATTCGTGGTGTCCGGCAGAGTAGAATAGCACCAACCCCTTACACTCGTGGGTGTCGTACAAGGCGACTAATGTTTTCGAGCCAAAAGATCTAGAGTCCAGATCTGGAAAATGGGCAGCAGCGTTTTCCATTGTTATATTATTAGCACTGCGATCTCCAACCCTCCTGCCAAGCGAGATTATGGCAATAACCTCCTCTTTGACGATTGAAAGAGATATGTAATATCCTACTCAATAAAGTAATTTTGAATTGTGAATTTTGAGTTTTAAAACAAAACCCTTTTCGTGGGAGAGGCCCTAAGTCCAGTGGACTGTTACAGGCTGTGATGATGATGATGATTTACATTGGTTGAAGGTACTCCTGAACTGACCTTTTTGGAGAAGGTCATTTTATTTTATCAGGTTATCCTGTCCTTCTCGGACATTACATATTCGCTCGATAGGTACCTTACTTAAGCCGTCTCATAGCATATGATCGCATACAAAACTATAAAGTATTTCCTACCGCATAATGCCTGTCTTGCGAGAATTCCCAAGCGATATTATTGATGTAAGGATATTTCACGTTCGCTTCATATAATATTGCTCCCACACGACCTGCACAAGGAATATCTACTGTCATGTAAATAAAATGGCGTGAGAAAGTAACAAACATCTTTACAAACTTTGGTATCTACTTATGCATAGTATAAAACAAGTAACGAGTAACGCGGTTTTCAGCAATAGATCGAGTGATTTAAGAGGAAGGTTTATGAGAAAAATAAAATGTTAGATAGGGGTATAATAGGTGTACGTGAACTAAGTCGCGTCGGGTCCACCAGTTAATAATATTAGTTGTTTTAAACCTATACATGGTATTAACAACTAAAGTCTTTAGCTTTGATTATATTTAAATAGAGTATGTTACTTTCACTACATATTATTAAACAAAGTTCCACGGCGCGTACGTCTGTCTTTCTATTCACGACAAACTCGAAAACTACTGAACGGATTTTCATGCGGCTATCATTTACTCATTTCATGTTGTTTGTAAATAATGGTATTGTTTGTGCATTGTTATGTCACTTTCTTTTTCTTAATCCTTTTTTTTTTTAACTGTTTATTTTACGGCTCTGGAGTCGAGCCGCTGACCTCAAAAATACCTTTTTGGAGGTCAGTGATTCATCCCTTTTGAGCCATTATGTTATGTGTTTGTGGTGTTATTGTGTGTAAATAAATGTTTCTATTTCTATTTCTATTTAGATATTATCTTCTGTCGAGTGTTAAAAAGCTAAAACAGAGACCATGAATACAGCTGACGGAAGTAATTTGACAAACTGTAACGGCACCGGGGTACAATGCGACAAACTTATCCGACCCAGTTCCACTTTTAGCCACCGGGTCCAAAGACCAAGAATACCGGGTCAGAAAAGTTTGTGGCACAATAGTCTGACTACCGCCACAAAGGTACTTAATTGCATTAAACAAGATTTGGATGTGACGAAAGTTGTTGATTTTGCGCGAGCGAAGTTAAGACAAGTTAGTTCCCGGAGATACGAGAGGAAGTATTCCTGAAAAGGTTCTGGTTCGCTTTATGTAACTTGCAAACTTCGCCCTGTAGGATAGGGTATAGTGCAGGGATGGCGAACCTTTGAACCGAACGGACGGAAGGAACGTGCCACATTTTGTAATGCCAATGTGGCCATGACGTGCCGTCAAAGAGCTTGACTTAGTGATGTAGGGATATGGATAAACGGTTTCAATGCAAATTTATTATAATATTCAATTTAAATTGAAATACGTTTATTCAGTTTAGGTTTTTACAAACGTGAATGTCGGAAACTTAAACATTAAAATGATTTACCGGTCTAAGCGATACTTCACCCCAGAACAGCGCCTGTTGCTGTATAAGCCACATATGGAGTATTGTTCCCATCTTTGGGCCGGGAAAACCACCGACCTGCTTAATCACTTGGATTCCATACAGAGGCTCGCCGTACGAATTGTCGACAATACCCTACTAACAGGCAAGTTAGAACCACTGGCTGAGCGAAGGGTATTTGGCTCCCGTGTGTGTTCTACCGGCTGTACAATGGAGAGTGTTCTGAGGAATTATTTGATCTGGTGCCCATAGCACAATTCCGCCATCGCACCACCCCCCGTGGGCTGGGTACTCATCCCCATTACGTGGACCCTCTAGTGGTGTCCACGCGAAGATTCGAAAGAACGTTTCTCGCTCGTACGATTCGGATGTGGAATGAGCTCCCAGCCACAGTGTTTCCTTTGGACTATGACATGGGATCGTTCAAGAGGTATATTAGAGGTTTCCTTAGAGGCGGGCAACGCATTGGTAGCACCCCTGGTGATGCTGAAGTCCATAGGCGGCGGTGACCGCTTTCCATCACGTGGCCCGCATGCCTGTTTGTCTGCCGGATAACATAACCGATAAACAAAAAAAAAAGATTTAACATAATTAAAAACTAAAATGCTCATGTGACGCGGCACAACCACTATAGGCCATAAAAAATGAAAGAAACTTCGCTACGCTAGCGTCGCCTGACGTCTGTCACAGTGACAGACAGACGACCACTGTCAGTGGATGATACCGCTCGTTCGAAAATAGGTTAGGCACATATTTACAAGTGATTAGAAAGAAACCGCATAAAATGTTATGGTTATTAGTTATGGTAGTATTGCATTTTGAGCGTTATTGTCCAAAAGTATTTCTATTATATTTAATTTCAACTCTTTAATTTTCGAAAAAATTTTGAATCCACATGGAACTAAACTGAAAGTAACAAATTTATGTACCTATGTACATAATTTTTAAAAATTAAGGGCTTGTCATGTTATTTTTGCCAATGGTTCGCCATCCCTGGCATAGTGGATAATGTATGTAGGTACAGTCGAGGAAACTGAATGTTTAGCAATTTACTTACTCGTCTTCTTAATTTGTTCGTATGATTACGAAAAACATCGTTTAATGACATTAAAGCGCTAAGACGGGTGAATGTGCTGCCATTTTAGGAAAAAAATCAGTTTTCGCTAACCATAATCATTATCGAAAATTTGCTATGCGTTTCAGTTGGACTTCCTATGCCATGGGATCGTGCAACAGTCATGTTAGATATCTCTTTACAGATGGGCAATACATTGGTGATACTTCTGATGTTGCTGATTTGTCACTTTCCATCAGGTGGCCAGCTTGCCTGTTTGTCTGCCGTATAACAATAAACATTAAACGACCAAATTTCGGAGCAATAATTCAACTAAAAAAAATTACAATCATTAGTTAAAAATGTATAAATAGCAATTAGCTCCAAAGAAAATTAAATTCAACATAACGAGTTTTAAAACTTAAAAGGTTTCTTAGCTAACAACTTTATGTTTACACTACTTAGGTAACTGAAATTCAATTTATGTAAGTAATGGAAGTCCTTTGTAAAATGTTTTATTTATAAAATGTACATTTTTAATTTTGGTACTTTTGGAATATTAAAGTAGGCACCTAAGGCTTGATGTCCACTCGCGCGGTGCAGTACACTGGGGCGCCACGTCACGGTGACAACCAAAGAAACGGTGGTGTTATTCTGGTTTTTCAAATTAGGCAACGTTCGCACGAGAGATTTGCGAGTGATTTTAAGTTAGGCAACGTTTGCACGAGAGCTTTTTCGACGCTATTACGCGCGTTATTTTAAACGACTCGCATAATTATTGACCATGTCTTCTCGACTGTGTGTTCATCGCAGGCGTAAAAAGAGACTGAAGATTTTTTTAATCGGCCGATTCAAATGCAACCAAGAGAAACGTACGAAAACGCCTATAACAATCGAACCATCGGACGTGCAAATTTGACGTCATAGTAAACAATGTTAAGAACTGTTTCCTTTATTGGAAACTAATAATTCAGTTCTGGCCGACACTTCGATTTTTGACCCAAAAATGTAACGCGAAAGTTTGATTTTTTTAACTATAAAGTATAACATCAGTAAAATATCCAAAGAAATTGAACCATGTAACTTCCGAAAATACTATACTATAACTGATACTTTTTACCCGACTACGATGGAGCTAATGGGGGGTAATGAAGTTAACAATCTTATTATGTAAAGTTGATAAACGTGGAAGAAGCGACAGAGATTTGTCAGGACCGCAGCAAGTGGAACAATGTCGTCTCTACCTACTCTTGCGGGAGAAAGGTGTAACGGTATGTTTGTATGTATGTCAAATCAATCATTTCTTCTTCTCGCACGTGCGCGGAGCGCACGTGCGGGGAGACCGTGTAAGGGCGGTTGCCCACTGACGGTGGTGTGGTGTCGCGACCCGTTGAAACGGGCCGGTCTTTTGGTTTGGCGCTCCCGGCTCTTCACGCACGGGAGCGCGGGCCTCGGCTTGTGGTAGTGTGGTGCCGGTTGATGCCATGATGATGACAATTCGGTCTGTGGGACCCCGTTCGGGGAGGCCCGGCAAACGACCAGCGAGCAGGCGACATCCTGCTGCGAGGGGGGCGAGGAGTCAGACCGGTACCGCTACCGCTAGAACTCTCCCGAGCCCCAACGGCAGCGGCAGTCATGTGGTTTAGTTGGCAGCCCTGTCTGTTTACAAACAAAAATTATTAAAATAATTTTGTGGGTAGTTGGAAAAAATTTCGTGTCGCGTCGTTATTGAGCGCTAATGGCGCAGCCGTGTGCTAACTCAGTGGAGCTTCACTCGGCAGAGGTCTCGG
Source organism: Blastobasis adustella (assembly GCA_907269095.1). Lineage (NCBI taxonomy): Eukaryota > Metazoa > Arthropoda > Insecta > Lepidoptera > Blastobasidae > Blastobasis > Blastobasis adustella. The sequence continues at coordinate 18,831,923 of OU026121.1, read as the reverse complement.
ATTCGATTCTTTTCGCGGCAATTTCGTTTTTTAGCAAAAACGACTGCGGCGAAGCTGTCTCGTTCGGTGGCGTTGTCGCGGGACTCACCCGAGCGGGGATTTCCCGCGGAAATGATGTTTTTGTGGTGGGGCTACCGCGAGCTCCCCGGGTCGGGGGCTCCCGCGGTGGCGGGTGTCGTAGTAGGTGCTGCGGTCGTCGTGGGCTCCAGGAGCTCACGTGGGAGCGCTCTGGAGCTGCGATCGGGGGGGCGTGTGTGTAGTGGCGCGATGCCGCGGATATGCGGGTGCACCGAGTTGTCGGCGGACTCGTACATCCGCCGCGCCAGACGCACGACGAAGTCGTCCAGGCCCTCGTGCTGGAGGTCGCGGCTGATGGTGGCGTTCCTCACGTACTTACCGGCGCCGACGATGGTGCGCAGGCAGAGGTTCTCCTGCGCGCGGAGGCGCTGCCTGTTGGCGGCTAGGGCGTACCACGCTGGCGCGGCGTACGTGAGGCGGGACCTGATGTAGGTTTTGTAGATCCCCAGCTTGGCCCGCAGTGGTAGCGAGCTAGCGAGGATCGGACGCAGTTTACTTCGCGCCACCTTTGCGGCGACGACCGTCTTTTGGACGTGGTCGCGCATAGTGAGGCCCTGGTCGATGGTGAGGCCCAGGTAGTTCACCCTGCGCGACCACGGGATGTCTTGACCTTGGAGTTTCAGTGGCGGGGGCAGCTCGCCGATGTTATTCTTTCGCCCGACGATCATGGCTTGCGTCTTCGCGACGTTTACCGACATTCCCATTTTCAGTAGGGTGTCAAGTTGGGCTTGCATTCGCTTGATGGCGTGGGTTACGTTGACCGACGAGCTCTGGTACGACGTGTCGTCGGCGAAGAGCGCCAACAGCACGCCGATGCTCACGGGGATGTCGTCAGTGAATATGGCGTAGAGGGCAGGCGAGAGGCAGCTGCCCTGTGGCACGCCGGCGAGGACTCGGCGCACCGATGAGGTCTTGTCCTCCACTGCCACGTGAAACTCCCTGTTTTGCAGGAAGCTAGCCACGACCTGTAGGATCCTATGTGGAGTGGCACTCTCCGAAAATCTCCGGCCTGGGCTCTATGTGCGGGGTCAGGAAGCGAAGCAGGAGCGTTTCGAATACCTATGACAGCATCGACAGCAGCGTATGTATGTGGGTATGAATGTTTATATAGCTCAAAAACTACTTGGCTGATTTTCGTTAGAAGCGTATCTATTGATTGTCCGATGGTTACAGGCTCTATGACAATAAAGTCAATTAAATTATCTTGAGGATATAAGAACATAAAAACTTCAAAATTTTTCAATCCAAATGATTGATTAGGGCATGTTGGGAATTTTTATTCACATTGATTGATTCTGTTATGGGATATATACCGCACTGCTTAAATTTGTTTGCAACTGGTTGAAGACATGATTTTGGGACAATGTGCGGCAAAATGTTTAAAACGCAGTTATTTCTGTCGTCTACGAATGTTTACTTAAACTTAGTGTATACCATGATGGCTCATTCCAAATTATAACCACAAAGTATAACATCAGTAGTAAGTATAAAGACAGTATATAAAACTTAAATAATTCGGAAACCATTGCTCCTAGAAAACTAGACCCTAAAAAGAAATGATAGTGCCCGTCATGTCTATAAGTATTTGCTGTTCTGGAACAAGCGTTCTAACAGCAATCGTTTCAGAGTTATTACAGTTTTATGTTTGACAGCTGGCGTCCGAAATGTAGATCTCGTCGAGCACTATCATTTCTCTTTAGGAACTAGTGTTCTAGGACCAAAAGTTGCAGAGTTATTACAGTTTTAAGTTTGACAGCTGTCATATAAAATGTAGATCTCGACGAGCACTATCATTTCTCTTTAGAAACTAGTGTTCTAGAAGTTATATTTTCAGAGTTATTAGTCTTAGTCAGCTGCCATCCGAAATGTAGATCTCGACGAGTACCAGCATTTCTTTTTAGAAACTTGTGTTCTAGAACAAAACATGCCTTATTTATAATTCGGGAGGAATTTAATACAAAATGACGAAAGGATCACGAAAGCGAAACAACTACGATAATGTTGCTGAATCAAAAAGGGGCGGGGCTTACGCATCAGCGGTCAAAATTTCTTTGAGAATATCGAATTCCTATTTCATTCATACGCGTTGAATCTGTACTAAAAAAAGAAGACAGATATTATTATATGTGTGTAAACTGTGTCACATAAGGAGGAGAGATTCGAACTGTTGGTAAAAAGAAACAATCAAGTGTGACGTCTCATGTTGACATCGGCTGACAGCGCGATGGGGCCAAATTGAAAAAATGTGGACAAAATTCATACAAACTGACATTTCGGGCTTGGATTGCGCGTTTTGCTCCATCATGCAGTGCGCCGCGCGGCGCGCTGCACAGTGGGACATATCGCCACCTGTCAATGTACTTGCATACAAACTGCTCGGCGTGAAACAAGTTTTGCCACATTGTGCAGTACGCCGCGCGGCGCACCTCTTCAATGTGTTCCAGCGCTAAGGTTGTAAGATATTTTTGTAGCTCATCATAAGTTGAATAATAATTACGGTATTTGTGCTTTTTAGGTATCAGGATACTTTCGTGAATCCATTTGCGAGAATGGACATCTACGTGAATGGACACTTTCGAAAATAGAATGGAAAATAAGGCCATAGAAACACACATTACATGTAAAATTTCAAGTATCTGTCAGTTACGGTTCCAAAGACACACCCATTTGGGTCCATTCGCGCAAATGTACATTCGCGTAAATGTCAATTCGCGTACCTAAATATCTTTCGCGCAAGTGGATTTGCGCAAGTGTCTTTCGCCGCAAATATCTTTCACGCAAGTGCACTAGATTCGCTTTTTTGAGAGTGTAGTGTCTGACTTAAGGGGCTTGCAGAGCCTAGCGATTTTTTCTGTAAAAGATTTTACTAATTCTATGATTCGATGTAAATGAAATCCTCGAAATCATAGCTATATTCCTTGTGAAGTACCTGTTGTAGAGTGCCACCAACTTAGCTAATACCATTCCACGGTGGAAAAATAGCGGCACTTAATTTTAAAACGTAGGTATTTGAAATGATTAAGGGGTCAGACTCGTACCATGAGATACCGCGTTCGGAACCCCACTGCCTCCATGTACCAGTGACTCTTAGATTTTTTCTATACATTCGTTGAAAACTAAACGACACTCTTATAGCGAGGATAAACATCGTGATGAAACCTGCACTTTAAGGCGTAACTATGATCCAATCTGTAATTACCTGATCTGCCAAATCCTGGATCATGGCCAAGGCGATCCCCGGGCCCTTGCGAGCTAGATCACAACCGGTATATTAACGATAAGAAGATCATAATATTTTTATGAATACACTAACTTATCATCATTATTAACATTACCGCCAAGATGACCAGTAGGAAATAGGATATTATGTATTTCATTAAGTCAATTGCTACTGAAAAACAATTATCATTTAAAGGGTAAGCTCTTAATATCCCCATTTCCTTCGCCCTAATTGCAGCAATACATAATGAGGAAACAAACAATTCATTACTCGAAATTCTGTCTTCAATATTCCTTTGCGGTGAATGAAAAACAGGTCGCGTAACAATTTGTGTGCCGAATGACGATAACTTACACAAATTGTGTAAATAAGTCACGTCTTCATGCAGAGAGGATCGATATCTATCCGTGACGTCAGAGTAAGCGGTGTTGTCTTGACGTGGAGGCTGTCTATAGATATGTAAAATCCTTGACGTGGAGGGATAAAGCTGTCAAGGTTGACTGCGAGTTTGGTGGAGAATTAAATTGTCAAACATCGCTTAAGAAATTGTCCACATCGATATACGTGTGCTTCTATACATAGTATACAACCAAATCGCTTCCCGCCGTTTGCCCCTAAGTATCTAAGTACTTATCTATGTACGCTTTGTTCTTTTAAACTACGTAACAGATTTTATTACGGTTTTGAACAATAGATAGAGTGATTCAAGAGGAAGGTTTATAAGTAAGAGAAAGAGGGTAGGTATTGGTGAAGTAGGTGTATGTAGGGGTAGGACGCCACGCGAACGAAGTCGCGGCGAGTCCACTAGTTTGGTATAAAATAAAAGGAAATTACTTACTTTTCCATACGTTTCTTTTCTAAACTACTTAACCGATTATATTTAAACGGTCCATTCCTTCAGGAGCCACGATGCCACAGACAGACACACACCTCCACACATTCACATACGCAGCGCCACAGATACGCAGACGCACACGTCAAACTTTCTTCGCGGGGTATTATAATCTGATTCTCACAGTCGAAGAATCATAATCAGAAATAATTTATTGTAAAACTGCGTAGACATTGTTGATGGTATAAAATGACTTAAAACAGAACTTATAACAGTTTACCCAAAGTTGGGTGTAAAATATCAAATTATAAATTTACGATAACAATCTCGGGAAAGCCAATAGCTATAGATAAAACAATAGTTTGTTGTTGTGGGGAACTCATCCGGAACTCTTTGAACTTCCAAATACTCCGCGGGGACCATAAATACATCCGGATTATAAAGTGGCCGTAATTGCCACAAGCCTTTGGGAATAACGGTAGCTTAACGGTAGTGGAATTTTAAAATATACGAAAAAATATCCAATTGGTAAAAGTAATTATGGTTTTTAGACAAATACAACGGTATTGGGGTGTGTGTCTGGATTCTTATCGCTGTAACTTCTTGTTTTCCTTTTGTTTAGAATCCAGATGCACCCCTATGCCATGGGGGACATTTTCCCATCACATTAGGGTGTTTATTTCGTGGCAAATATTTGATGTTGTTAATAAAATATCACATTTTCCACTTAATGTTTACCTTTTATTATTTTATTCTTTGTACGTCATATGTTGTCATGCGGACACAGTTCATAGTCGGCGGAGATTTTAATCTTTTTTGTACTCCTCTTATTCTAGATAATTGCTGGATCCAATTCTTCATCATGTCTTCATGGATTATATCCTTGGCTGCCAAACATGAGGTCATCCGAAAATTAATATCGACCACTTCGGGAACTGGCTGGTTGACTATGAGTACTGGCTATCAAGTCTATATCTTCTTTTGTGCCAAATCGTTCTCGAACGTGTTTAAGTAAAGACCCGAGCCTGCGATAGAGAGTGCAGCTGATGAGTGGGCAGAGTTCTCCCAACCTTCGAACTAGAAGGTGGATCAGTATCATAGCTAGAAGAAGCTATCTTCAGAAACTAAACGAAATACAAGTGACCGGTCAAAGTATGCATGTGGCTGCATAAATCATTATCTTCGAAATTCTCTAACTAATCAGTCTGTCGGGTCAATCTGCAATCTTTACTTTTACGGCCAGCAGTGAACTCAGTAATCCAGCCTGGACATAGGTTGCGTGGAGTGGACTTTCGTAGGAACTTTCGTGCTTAACCTTTTAAATTATTTTTATAAATTTCTTGTTGTTGTAGTCTGTAGTTTCTGGACTGATCGTATATAAACCCATTACCCTGAATATTTGTTGTTTCCTTATTAACCGAACCTGGCACTGTCCGTGGGACAGTGTTACGTTACAATAGTCAACGCATAATCACCGTGTAGCACTCGCCTCGCGGCGGCGTAGTCACCGGGTTTTACATGCCAATAGGGTGGACTGCACGACGCTTGTCCGGGTGCTACGCGGTGGCTATGCGGACACGACGCGTACGCGTTTTCTGTACGGTTTGTACACGGCGACGTAATAAAAGAGCCCTAACACAGAGACAGTCATGGTTCTATGACCTCGAGTAAAGAAATTACTCATCTATACACTGGTTTACAAAAGTAATATGGAAGAAAACCCAAAAGACTCGTTCTTTAATGTTTTCTTCCATGTTACTTTCGCATTTATAATATTAGTAGGGATTTTAAAAGTGCGTAAGGAAAAAGTTGTAGAGAATTTTATGAAAGCTTATAAAATTCGGTAGAAGAGCACTTTTCTCTACGACGCACCGTTTAGGAGATATTAGTGAGTGACCCAAAAAACGTCGTAATTTTCAGCGTTTTATAGATGGCTGAGCCCGCAGAAACACCTCGAGGTAGAAAACTTGAATGAATGAATGAAAAATTATTTATTGCTTATACAAAAAATAAAACAAAAACAGAGGAAAAAAGAAAAGCAACCGGCAACTACAACAACAACTTGGTTTATTTTTATTGCATACGGAGAGACACTAACGGATGGCCCACCTGATGGAAAGTGGCCACCGTCGTCCAAGACATCTGCAACCTAAGGGTAGCGGATGCGGGCCAGCCTTTGTGGTACTTGTAGACATTTTTTCATGGAGGCCTCTACCAGTATAACACATCCAAAAATCGCCCATACCTGACCTTTTGCAAGGTAGAATGTAAGATTCCCTGGGCAATAAGTATACATACCTATAGAATATAAACAATAAAACCAGCTTCACCGAATTACGCGTCAAACCCACGTAAAAAAAATTGAACGCACACAAAATATAAGCGGCTGAAAAAAAGAAGTTTAATTGCTCCGAATATTAAATTAAATTCAATGTTTACGTTTGCACCGCTGTAAATTAAAATGAGCTCTTTGGCTTGGGGTTAAGGGCTAATTTGGAACCGTGGAATTTGTGGCAGGGTTTTATTTTAAAATGTTCGTATTTCCACCGGAGGCCCACGGTTAATTTCAAAGTTGCCCTTTACATAATTATTATGGTTACAGATGTAAATATATTTGACACGTGTTCGTATTTGGCTACGTAACCCGTAGTTAAGGTTGTATGTGGGTGTACACGTGTTACTATTTCTATTTATAGTAGTAGGCCCACATAACAGAAGATAGTTATGTATACCGTTATAAAGTTCAATAACACGCACTTACGTTGCGCTGTGCGGCGCGAAGTTTGGATGAATTTGAATGTAGAACTGATTGTTTTGCCAATAGGACGGCCTCTCACGAACTTCACTCGAAATAAGCGCTAGAGATGGGCGCTAAATAACGTCACTGTAGTATCACTGTGACTTTTCACGCAATGATTATGTTACAAAATCACGTCATAATATTAGGACACATGATAATAAGAACCGTCGGTGTCTTTTCATCAGTAGTTTCCTAATCGGCGGCATGTTAGTACAATAATGAATGTGGCGTAAGAAGGTACTAACATACCGCCAATACTAGTGATGTGATTTATCACCCATCTCTAGCACATCATTCGAGTAAAGGTCCTGAGAGGCCGTCCTATTAGCAAAAAAATTGGCTTGTGCACTTGAGCGTCGCGGCACGGCGCGACGCGGCACGTCAAATTATCAAATTAATATGAAATCCGTTGCAGCGCCGCGCCGCGTTGTGCAGTACAGCGCAGCGCAAATGCGTTCTTCTTGTATCATTTTATTGTCGGATGAAATCAGTCAGTGTCAAAATCACTGAATTGGCTCTGACTCAGAGTCAGAGACAGAGTCAGTTTGGTGGCAGGCAAGCTACCACCAGGTTGATAGGTACCGGTCAAATGCCTGGTGGTATAATTTACAAAAACTTTAATAAAGCAACATTATATCAAACTCCCGTTTCGCTACAGCGATTAAAGGTTATTACTAAACCGATAATTCATTTAGATAGGTGATATTGGATATTATTAATCAGCCTACGCAGTCACGCAGGGGTGAGGCAGGGGTGAGGGGCGCCATTGTTATCGTTATACCTAATAATAGAGCCAGACCAAAAGTAGATTTCTAGCCGAACCCGAAAATACTTAACACTCAATATTTATTGCTTCATTAATTAAGTACCTACAAACATACAATTAAAACGATGGCCAATGTTGGCTCCTAATTTATTTAAGGCCGAAACCCAAAATTGGTTTTATGCCTTTGTATGTTAATCGATTTAAGTAAAACCGAGAGAATGTTCTTCCCATTATTTACATATCAGCTTTCTTTCGTCTTTCTTTGTTGTGTGCGACTGTGTCCTGCGGCTCCCACCCCCGGAAGAGACCCCCGGCAGCCGCAGAACTATCTCTTCGGGTCAACGGTTTTTCGAGGGGACGCCCCTGCCGCACCAGTAGCAGCCCCATCCAAAAGGATCATTCTTGTACCAGGAATCCCACTCTTATGCTGGTCGCACGCTGGGCTTCACCCAATTGTAATCCACCGGGTGGGTTAGACCATGAGGGGTGGTGAAGAAGGCGCCCACCCCAGTGCCCGTAGCATCGAGCTGCGCTTAAAATCACTTTAAAAGGGCACTCTGCTAATCTGACATTGGTCAATCTGACACGTCAAAACGGTCTCTCTCTCCCCGCATTAATGCGAAATACGTCTGCATCGTTGCAGCGTAGGTGCTGCAGAATTTGTCCAGTCATGACGGAGGCTCAAGTAGCAAGATGGACTTTGTTGGAACTACATTAATCGTGATTGATTTATTGTTATGACTGGGTGTCGATACAGCCATGCGTTCTCAAAACGTGCCGTAAAAAGTCACTGTGGGCTACCTCTTAATGAAATGAATTACCAATGAAACACTTATCCAGTAGTTAAGGAAAAATTTTATTTAAATATAAAATTTTTGGCTAAAATTGGCCGAAGCCGAATATTCTGTCTGTCACATCATAATAACAATGACGTTATGTGGGCCTGAAACTAGAGATTATCTCGTAATGAGAATTTCATAATTAATAACATGGCTTCCTCGGGGCGTGCCTGAATATTTTACACAAATTTTTAGAACGAGAAGGATTATGTTCCTAAACAGTATAATACTGATCAATCATGATCTCAAATCTTCAAGCACATTTTAAACTTTGGTCTACGTAGACGTGCTCCATCTTCGGCTTTATTTGATTTGCCAAATAATGATTCCACCGGGACAAATCTTACTAGAAATAGTGAGAATGATCCGCAATGTTTAAGCTGTGGTTTATACAGAAGAGCCGCGGCAGAGACATGCGGCGGCGGCGCGGCGCAAACATCAAATTACACAGAAGAGGCGGAGGTGTGCGACGCGGTGAGATGTAATATAATATAATGACAGTAGCGAATGATCGAAGTAGGATCGAAAATAAACTTTATAGTTATGTCGCATAACGTCGTTTTTGTCGTAAGGAGAATTTCATCTGCGACTCCAGACGACGTTTCCGCCTCCAGGCGACGCATCTCCGCCGGCAAGGGGCGCGTATCGCGTCTTTTAGTAGTCATGCATCGCGTGGTGGTAAACAACGTCGCTGGGCGCGATTATCCTTACGACAAAAACGACGCTATACGATATAACTATAAGGTTTATTATAGGTTTCTTTGACTATCCGCCTCCGCGTTTCTTCTGAATTAACCGCACCTTATACACCACAGTAGCAAAAAAAAATTATTCCAAAACGTTGCCTAAGTAATATTTTAATTTGTTCGTCTCTAAAGTTGTCGAGGCTCACGCTGACAGCAGCTGTCATCATTTCCTTGTGTACACAACATAAAGTTCATTTTTGTTTTCAGGTTATGCCTAAGTCATAAACAAAGCATTTAATCTATTCTAAAATGTAAATTAACCGTAGAAAAAGAAATCGATGCCGACCGAATTTGAACCTCCGCGCCTACAACGTATAAAACACACTTTCCCAAAAACAACATCGGAGAGGGTTTTAGTAAATGTGTTACTGTGGGTTGTTTATCGGGTTGCATCGACACTAATCCAGTTACCCGGGTCGTGTGTCGACCCGCTCAGGCTTTTAGAGTCCACCATTAAGCTTGAAGTAAGTAACAACTTTAAGTTGCCGTAATAGTTCCAGTTATTCACCGGGGGTTGTGCATTCGTGCTCTCTGTATCTACAATGCAAGGAGTCCACTGTGATTACTAGGTAGATAGAAAATGTTACTTTGGGTATTTGCTTTTAGGTTCGTTTTGTCCACTTAGACCGTCTTCCACCCAGGGTCCTATCTACCTCTGGGGCATACGGACCGCATCAGACATAATCACGGGTGATGCGTACGCTTACTTGATGGTGGCTCTTTGGGCGTGCACACTTCTTGACACTCACAAATCCAGTTGTCCATAAGCACTCTCCCTTAACGGGCTGACGTCACAACACACTCGACTACTCCGTCGGCCAACTCCCATCCTCCTTTCAACCCTCCTCTTCAGCTTCTTCTTCTTGTCTATTGTCCACTATATCAAAATGTTAACTGTATCAAAATGTCTGCTGTATCAGAACGTCCACTCCGTCAGAATGTCCATGTAAAAATTGAATGGTGGCGGGCAACGCATTTAGACAATTTTATCGAAAAAACTAGCTAGGTACTCCTTGTACTTAGCTAGATCATGAGATAACAACGAAACTCGTTTTTGGTAAGGCAGGTCATTTTGGTTTTGAGTCAATTTCAGATAAATTAATGTTCTGGGTTAGTAATATTCTTAGACTCTTCCTCAAATAAGAATACTATTGATGTCCCTTGTAGTGCGAAAGATTGAAAAGAGTCAGCGCCCTGAATTACCATTTAATCTACATTTGTACCTTTAACCAATTTATAATTTAATGTAACAACTTTTGAAAGGAGTCGGCTACCGGCTCGAATACCTTTAATGTGTCCTTTGAGGTAAGTATTTGAAACTTTGTTTGTCTTTGAAGTGACAAGTTGAGCAGGGAGTTACCTACTCATTGCTGTTCACGTTTGCGTATTATAATATTCTAAGCAAGTTTTAAACATCTTTGGGCCGGTGAAACTGCTTAATCCTTTGAACTCCGTATAAAGCAAATTAAAGCAGCTGGGAAATAGAACTTCGGTTCCTTGTGTGTATTCTACCGGCTGTACAATGAGGAGTTTTCTAAGGAACTGTTTGATCTGGTGCCCACAGCACAATTCCGCCATCGCACCATTCGCCGCGGACTGGATATTCATCCCCACTACGCAGACCCTCTGTTGATGTCCACGTTCGAAATAACGTTTCTCCCTCGAACTACTTGGATATGGAATGAGCATCCCAGTGTTTCCTTTGGACTATGACATGGGACCGTTCAAGAGGTATATTAGAGGTCTCCTTAGAAAAAAAAAAAAAAAAAAATGCGGGCTACGCATTGGTAGCGCCCCTGGTGTTGCTGATGTCCATAGGCGGCGGTGACCATTTTCCATCCGGTGGACCGCTAGTACCGAACGGACGGAGCGTCAGTACCTGTCAAAATAACGTTGTAAGCATGAAATGGGCGAAAGTGGCGAGCTCTATTGACTCTCACCTTTTCTCCATCTCTCCATTTCAGTTTCAAAAACTGAGAAAACTTTTAATTTCTGGCGTTTTGGTTCTCAAAAAATGGGTCAGGCCCACTGCCTCCACTCGTAATAGCACTAAACAAAGTAACATGTGTGTACACTTACAAGCTTATATCTACATTTTTTGAGAATAACTGCCAAACTACAGACTAGTTTGTTGGCGACACATGCATAACTCCAATTTAGCTTCATATTAATACATTACATAATATGCCCATGGGCGCGCTATTCACATTTTACTCTTAACTTAAATATACAACACAACTCGATGTAACTCCCAATTGAGCTGACGCGTAGCTGTATTTCATCAAAATCGGTTGAAAACTCCATAGTGAAAAAACGTGCTAGTTTGCAGCATGCTGAAAACTACCGTGCGTAATATGGGCTTAAGGCCGGGTATCCCAGAATTTGGCTATTTTCAAATAGAAAATAGTGTTTTATATACTAAAAAAAATTATGTATTAAATTGTTGAGGATCTACCCTAGTAAAACTCGAAAAAAATTCCAAAATTTTATGAACTATACTCGATAAAAAGTTATCCCAAAGTAATGTTTTTTCAATATACTAGACTAAACTACATTTTACATTTAATTTTTATACTCAACTCAACAATAAATACATACTAATTCGCTGAGTTTGACTTTTATTTGGGGATAGTTTTTTAATAACAACCAAACGTGTATCAAATAAAAGCACTTTTTCGCACTTAAGCTTCGCTCCGCGTTTCAAAATGCGTGATACGACAATGACCCTTATTCTATGAGCAACGCGTTCTAATTCGATCTGTCAGTGTAAATAAACAAAAGACAAACGGGCCACGCGAGGCAACTCTTCACTTTATAAAAAAGCGTATGAGTATTATTTTGTTCAGCAGCGTTTTCCATTGTTATATTTATAACACTGCGATCTCCAAGTGAAGAAAGCACACTTGGGACGATCAGTGGTCGGCGACCGGTCGGACGTCCCGGGTATCACTGAGTGACAAAGTGGAAAGAGACCTGTCAGAACTCCGGGCTGACTGTTGGCAGGAGGTGGCACAGGACAGAATGGATTGGAACATCTTAGTATCGGAGGCCAAGATTCATTTTGGGTCGTTTCGTCAACATAGTAAGTAAGTAAAAGGTTAGCGTAGATACGTACTAACGTGTTACGCAGTTACAGTTAGACGCTTAATTGACCTTTAGACATGTTGCTTAATTAAGATTGACGTCAGTTAGGGGTCGTTTACCTGTAACTATCGGTGCTTAGTGTAGTTATTTGACCTTCTGAGAATAGTTCAGCTGTAATGTAATACCTATTTAATGCTTGCTAAAAGACTTGAAGCTTGAGCTATTCTCTAAGCTCGCCATTCGTTAACTTTTGTAGTGCTGGATATCACTTTAAAGTTACACATAGATACATAAAGCTCACGCCTCTGCCCACAGGTGGGGTAGGCAGAGACTATGGAATATAACTTATGGACTTTAAAGTTCTTTTCACGATAGTCACCTTATCAAGCCCAGGCCCAAAACGTATGTGAGTAAATCAAAGTGAAATATTATGTTACGCGTCGTTTCGCTTTTCAAAAGGCGTGATATAAAAATGAACCTATTTTATGAGCAATACATTCCACTTTTTATTTGCTCTCACGCTTTTTGCTTCTGAATTTAGCCAAATGTAATAAGCGCAAGGCCAGTGTGTCGAGTGTCTTTCTCTCTCTCTGTGACTGTGTGTAGGTAGGTGTGTATGTATGAATAGTCAAACTATCCAATTTCATTCCAAATTGCTTAACTCTCTTGGCGGCAAACACTCCTAAAAACGATTATTGGGCGTCTCGTCCCCCGACGGGCAAATACTGCGGTTGGTATCGTATCTCGCTCCGATGACAGCAAACATTCCAAGTGGGCGGCTGAAACACCGCTTAATGGGATTCCAGGGGACCACGAGTGCAGGACGAATTTGTTTCATTTACGTAGTATACCTACCACCATAGTGCCGTAATAAGAAGCGATGGATTGACATCGCTGAGTCGTATGCGAGAGCCAACGGCTTACGACAAAAGGATGCTGAAGACCGGGCGAAGTGGCGAAGAATGAGTAAGAAAGCGGACCCTGGCAGAGGCCGGGATAAGCGCTAAGACGATGAAATGACCTACCACAATAGTACCCTAAGAGGAAAAATAAAGTGACTATTTATGATAATAACCTATACCAATACTAATTATTTAATCAAGGTTGTGCACAGTGGGTATGTATCTCCTGGGTACGGCTAGGAATTTGACTAAGGTGTGCTTCGTTGTGTCTGGCTTTTAGGAAACCATTTCGTTATAACGTAAATATAAACCGGTCATATAAACGGTAACACTTCGAGGGGAGCGCCCTGTGTATAATAATATACAATAATAACTATCGGACCCGGCGCGATTTCGTTCGCTTACACCTAATTTCCTCCTACCTACCAATTTTTTCTTACTTATAAACCTTTCTCTTGAATCACTCTATCTATTATTGAAAACCGCATTAAAACCCGTTGCGTAGTTTTAAAGCATCTAAACGTACATAGATATATATTGACAGACGGCGGGAAGCGACTTTGTTTTATACTATGTATAGATAAAGATTTTTATTCAGTAATTCAGTTTTATTGCATAATCAAGTACATTGATCGTAACAGTACAAGATACCCCGTAAGGGCAATATAGAGATGAGCTATATAAACATAATTTGTATCATTTGTACAAATTAATTGTGAACCCTGATATCCAAACTAGGCAAAAGCCTGATCAGTGTTCTACCGTAAAGCCAAAAATTGGTTTAATGGTTACAACTACATTGAGCTTCACCTGGACACGAATTATACATACAAATGATAACAAAAACGAGCCTCATAAAGTAATACTACTATACGTTTACAGTATTTATGTGTTTGTGTATACTTTAATAATTGGTAGAGATAGTTTGTGTATACTTTAATAGAGGCGGCTCTTGTGTTGCTGACGTCTATCCATAAGCGGCGGTGACCAGTATCCATCAGGTGATCCGCATGCCTGTTTGCCTGCCGTATTAAAAAAAATTGCTGTGAAAATTAGCGTAAATTCCAAAGCACTCCGCCCACAGTTAACGACAAAATAAACACGTACGGTTTAGCAAATACTGCGATTGGTATCGTTTCTCACTCAAATGACTGTAACCATTAGGGTGGGTGTCTCCGAAACCACCTAATGGGTTCCTGGGGACCGCGAGTGCAGATCGAATTTGTTACAATTACTTGCTTACTGTCATGCGATAAGTTGTGTAGGCATTTGTAAGTAAGTATAATCATGTTGTTGGTCGTCTGATGTCCGGCAGAGTAGAATAGCACCAACCCCTAACATTCGTGGGTGTCGTACAAGGCGACTAATGTTTTCGAGGCAAAAGAGAGGCTGGAAAATGGGCAGCAGCTTTTTCCGTTCTTATATTTATAACGATGCGATCTCCAATCCGCCTGCCAAGCATGGAGATTATGACAATAATGGCCTTTCATGGGAGAGCCCGTAAGTCCTGCAGTGGACAGTTGATGATGATGATAATGTTGTTAATCATACTTGGCGTGAGGAATAACGCGGATAGGATTGAAGAGCGAGCCTGCGCTGTTTTGGTTTGGCTACGTGTTATATAAGCCATGTTATTGATTGCAAGCAATTGCGATGTTTATTTTTAACTGTTTGTGTGCCTAATGTCTGCTTTTAACTTAATTTAAAAAAAGTTAGATAAACGAGCTAATAGCCCTGACTACGCCAACGCCGCCCATAACTTCCTAGTGATGGTTCGTTCCTTAGGCGGCGAGGACCACTTTCCATTAGCCCGCTTGTCTGCTTGCACTTAGGTTTGCAGAACCGCAGTTCTGTTGTCACTGTGAAGAATAAGCTGGTTGCTGGTATGCCTGAGATTGTGCTGGCTTATTTATTCTTTAGGTTGGAACACAACAACACTATTGCCTTGTCGTACACTGAAGCATGAGGGTTGGTACCCAAATTTAGTTTTTCCACTCTAAATAATTTTATTTATTTCTAAATATATAATTAATAAATATTGAACAGCACCTTAAAGTAATATAACACAACAAATTTTATAAATACAACCTTGCCTAAGAAAAAATAACCCTTAAACCAACTAACTTACAGATATAAAAAT
This sequence comes from Blastobasis adustella, assembly GCA_907269095.1. NCBI lineage: Eukaryota > Metazoa > Arthropoda > Insecta > Lepidoptera > Blastobasidae > Blastobasis > Blastobasis adustella. The sequence continues at coordinate 18,816,516 of OU026121.1, read as the reverse complement.
TTACTCATATCCCTCGAATTTAGAAAGGTGCCCAGAAGTCTGGCAGCGTTGCCTCTCTGCATAGCGAGGCTTATACGCTTAGCTTTTCCTTAAATTTCACGGAATATTTACAAATATTAAAAAAAAAAAAAAACCGTTGGAGTTATATCAAATTTTGTACCTAAAATTTGCTTATTTTACAAAACTTTATTCGTCCTCTCGTCTCTGTTGAGTAGGTGCTTTATATCTTTATCGTCCATTTGGAATGAATGTGAAGGATCCAATATTCAAAGGAGTCACGATCCGCAGTCAAAAGTCACTTCCCCTCTTTAGAAATTATTTGGCGGAAACCTGCATGAGTGGGTGCTTCATCTATACGGCTTTCGAAAATTTACTTTACGAATATTATATTACAAAAAGGATCAAAGTCGCGCATTTTGTTTCATACGTGTCGGTTTCAGTCTACATTTTGCTCTTTTTGATCCAGAAGGCTGCTTCGACTTCTAATTTCTTTTGACAGTTTATATTGTAAATTATTAATTTTACATTTAATCACTGATTTTGACATTTTTGAAATTTGAATTTAATTGATGTGATCATGTCTTGACATTTTAATATTTATGTAGTTGCTTCTATATGAAATTATGTTACAAATCACGTCGCGCGGGGCAAAGGCAATTAAGTGTCAGGTGGTCGGTGGCGCGTCGCTATCCACAGATAACTAATTGGTTGAGATGACTGGTTGGACCTAGCATGCATTTGTTAGATTTAATATACCTACTTATAATTATAGTGGAAGCAAAAGTAAGCGAAGGTGACATTAGGGGTGCTGCACGAATTATTTTTTCTACAGATGCAGTCGCTCCTGATTCGGCAGATACGCTTACTGCGCTTCGCAGTAAACATCCACAACCTTCAGCGGCTCTGCACTTACCTGATGATCCTAAAAGTATGGATGCCCCCGCCCTTGTAGTTTCGGCGGATGTAGTTCTTCAAGCTATTTTCGCTTTTAAAACAGGCTCTGCTGGCGGCATTGACGGGCTGACACCACAACACCTCAAAGACTTACTCGGCGGCGGCTGCGGTGAAACCGGAGTGTGCCTACTCAATGAATTAAAGGACCTAACTAACCTTATGCTATCTGCTTCGGTTGCGGATGGTATCACCGACATCCTGTATGGGGCCAATCTCATAGCTTTGAATAAAAAAGGAGGTGGTGTCAGGCCAATTGCCGTCGGTACTACGTACCGTCGCTTAGCAGCTAAACTTTGCTGTAAGAGCGCTACCGAACAATTGGCCGCTTTTTTTCAGCCAATTCAACTGGGTTTTGGGTCAAAGGGTGGCTGTGAGGCGGCGGTACATGCTCTACAAACCTTTTTACTAAACCAGGATTGTGAAGTGCTGCTGAAAGTGGATGTTAAAAATGCGTTTAACTCAGTCGATAGGGGCGCTTTGCTGACCCAAGTGCAATCAAAGTTACCCTCTGTATATGGGTTTTTATGGCAATGTTATAAAGAATCATCAAAACTCATATACAGGGATGACTTATTGCATTCTAGCGTTGGGTGTCAGCAAGGTGACCCGCTCGGGCCGGCTATCTTTGGTCTGGCGATCCACCCCATTTTAGAGAAACTGAAATCCAAATTTAACGTTTAGTACCTGGACGATGGGACCCTAGGTGGTGAAGCGACAACAGTGCTAGAGGACCTGCAACTCCTGATTCGCGAATTTGGCTCTATTGGCTTAGAGCTAAATTTAGCCAATTGTGAGTTGTATATCCCAGACACATGCCCAGATAAAAATACTATCGCGTCATTATTCAATACCCTGGCGCCAAACATATCCTTTGTCAACAAGAGCACGCTTCATCTCCTAGGTGCCCCAATTTTTGACGAATCTTTTTCCTCCTTTGTTGACAGTAAAATTCAAAATTTCACAGCAGTGCCGATCCGAATCGCCTTCAGCATATTAGTACCCACATGGCCTATGTCATTCTACGATTTTGCCTCTTTGTCCCCCAGTTTACGTATGTTTTACGGTGCTGTCAGTTATAGAAACACCTTGATTAACTTTTTCGACTCGACAGCACCATTAAACATTCATTAACGGCGTTCCTAAATTTAAATTTCGATGACAATGCTTGGGCCCAGGCCTCCCTACCCGTCAGGTTTGGTGGTCTGGGCATCAGAAAAATTTCTAGTATTTCCTTACCTGCTTTCCTGTCCTCTGTACACAGCACATGCATGTTGGTAGATAAGATCTTGGGCACGTCTACCAACGCGTGTAAGGTGGCATACATGACAGAGGCCAGGAATTCATGGACTTTAGCCTGCCCGAGGACTGAATATCCGTCCACCCCTTCGTCACAGAAACTTTGGGACGAGCCGCTCTGCAGCTTGGTGCGGGATAATCTGGTTAATACGTCAACCGATCCTGCAGTGCGTGCCCGCCTCCTGGCTGTCGGCGAATGGAATCAGGCCTATGGCTTCAGTCATTTCCATCCTCCACTATTGGCACCCTGCTGGATAGCCCTACATTTAGAGTTGCCACGGCCCTTCGCCTTGGTGTTTCCTTCGTGGCCCGTCATGAGTGCAGCTGTGGCTATGCAGTGTCGCAACTTGGGCATCACGGGTTGTCGTGTTGCAGGAGCGCCGGGCGCTTTTCGCGGCATGCAGAACTGAACGACATCATCCGTCGGGCCTTTACCACTGCTGGTTCTCCCGCCATCCTGGAGCCAAATGGACTGGCGGGAGACGACGGAAAAAGGCCTGACGGTATGACACTCGTCCCTTGGAATATGGGTCGGTCTTTGGTTTGGGACGCTACCTGCGTCGATACCCTTGCACCATCACATATTCCATCCACGAGTGTCAATGCCGGTTCCGCTGCCGCTTCGGCAGAAAATTTCAAACGGCGCAAATATGCTGGTCTCAGCGGAGATCATCTATTTGCGCCGTTTGGCGTAGAAACCCTTGGGCCGTGGGGTCCAGGCGCTCATACTTTCTTCAAAGAGTTGTCTAAGCGCCTGGTTAACGCTTCGCACGACCAAAAGGCTGGTCAATACCTTGGCCAAAGGATCAGCCTCGCGATACAGCGAGGCAATGCGGCCAGTCTTTTGGGGACTATTCCTTTAACAAGGGACTTGGGGCAAGATTTTTATTTGTAAATATAATTTTATAATTTAGTATTATCATTATTTAATTTGTTACAATTAAACAAAATTTTAATTTTAATTATAATTATAGTGACTTTTATTAGTATAAACCTTTATTTTAGTAATTAAGCTACAGAATAATAACAGAGTGAGTATTTATCCAAAACCCCAGTGAAATATATGGAAAACGCTAAATTAGGTAAACAAGAGCATATTAATAAATATATATCTGTCATGTAAAATATAGTTAATGGAGGTAATGTTATTTGTTTAGAATAAAGTATTATTCTAGTGGACATTATTTAATCAAACAAAAGCATAGTTTAAATATATTAGGTATGTTTTAATAAGCAATGTAATCCATTATAAAATGAGGTATTTATTTAAACAACATTAGCGAGATTTAAGCAACATTGAACGAGATTTTATAAAACAAAGTACCATAGGTAAACAACATTTATGCAAAATTCTAACCAAATGTAATGACACAATTATCGATCACATAACCAAATATTTATCGTTTAAAAATGGGGCAGTGGTATTACGTACGATTCAATAAATAACCGATTATATAAATAAATAAAACTAATACAAAATATAAAGCAATAATAATACAATGCAAGTGTACTTAACTCTGTGCCGGCTCTGGAGCAAAAGTCCCTCACAGTGCCACGACTGGACTTTTATACTAGCTATCTAGCTCGAAATGTCATTCTTATTCTTATTTCCGGTCTCCTAAATTTAATTATAGATAGCTTACATGTTAATTCAATGTATTACAATACTTTAAAAAATTTTTAACATTATAATAAATTTATTACATAATTAATTAAGGAAGTTTCTCATAAACAGTACTTAATATGATCAAAGAGTCACAATCGTTCAGAACTCCAGACATTTCGTTCTGAAGTTGGTAAAATGTTTTATGAAAGTATTTTGAAATTGTAATTATTAATAATCACGATAGTTTTCAATATATATGTAGATTTAAATAACAATTACAATATACTAAAATACCTTATATCTAACATATTCATGATCCTAGCGCTAGGCCAGCAAACCGTTGCCGCCCCGCTCGGTGATGACGCGACGCATAGCATTTTTTGTAAGTTTATATCTAAGGTTATATCGAATCAATATATTTGATAACTATTGATATTACAATTTTATATTTTAATAAGAATCTACACCTACTAATATACTTTCTAAGTTACGATTGTTTACTAACACTAAATGGAATTTGTCTGAGATATGAAACGAGCTGACAGCCCTTTTAGAGATACAAGGTTTATTATCGGTTTTATGCGACTATAACTGTGAGTTTAATTCGTCATTGTCATTGTGGGTGTTCGACAGTTGCTCCCCATTAGAATAAGATGATATGACGCTCAAAAGCCTGGCTATAATACAATAAGCAAATTCACTAGAAGTAACTTTTACATTCTGCATTTTTAATTAAACCTCCATCTTCGATTAGGTGTATGTATGTATGTAAACTCTTTATTGCATAATAATTAAATACAAAATAAGAAAAATTAAATTTTACAAAGCAAAGGCGGGCTTATCCCACAATGGGATTTCTTCCAGCCAACCCCAGACCCTTTGAAAGGAGATCTAAAGAGCGGTGGAGGCAATACAGAGCACTTATAATTAAATTACATTTATTTCTACAGTAAAGTAAGCAGAAACTCAATTATGTTTAATTTTGAACATGGTGGTCTTCTAAATAAATATATAAATACAAAAAGATATTAATATAATATATACTACAGCTATACAACATAAATAAATACAATTTAATATTTATACTATATTTAATAAAATAAAGCTCTGTTAACTGCTGAGAAAGTGCTTCTTCAGAAGTTCTTTGAAGGAGAATTGTGTTCGAGCATTGTAAATGTCGTCTGGCAGAGAGTTCTACCGGTGTAATTATCCTACCTCAAATTATTTCGGCAGATCCCTACCAAAACCGCGATGTAGGAACAGTGGTTCATAGGTACATACATAAAAACAATTTCCTCTTTCACGATAGCCTTTCACTAGAGATAAAACTACGTCTTTATACGAACCTATAGGCCTTTCAAAACCCGAGCGTTGGATGTCAGGAAATCGTGGTCAAGAAACGCCTTATAGCACTGAGAAGAGTTCCCCGCAAATTACATTCGGGGCCTTCTATCCTTAATGCTTGTTTGCTACCTTGCCCTTTTTCCCTTCAACTTCCCCGAGGCCGTATTCGTGAGTCAAATTAAGGGCACTTAAGTAAACTTGACTTCAACAAAGGTCTTCCCTAAAAAGTTATCGAGCATCATAATTTTTGTTTGTATTTTTTGCGAGTCTTGAGTAGGGGTAAGGACCTGCCTATCTAGAGGAGATTGTGATACTTAATTTTGACATCAATGAAACGATCAAAGACTTAAAATAAAGTACGTTTAGGTATATAGAAAAAAAAATAAACGATTTGCACGATGACGATAATAATCGAAGTGTTCTGAAGAAAAGAGTTGCTGCGAATTTACCGGCAGGAAACGCCACCTTTCCGTGCTGGAGAGGTGAGAAAACTTTTCCCCACTGTCTTCAAGAACTCCATGTTGTACTTACCAGGAAGCTCATTCCACAACCTTCGTGGTCATTATAATTGTTGGCGCACTCTTACATAGTATCCAACAAAGTCGTTTCCCGCGGTCTGTCCCTTTGTATCTACTATGTGTATACGCTTAGATCTTTTAAACTACACAACGGATTATAATGCGGTTTTCAGCAATAGATAGAGTGAGACAAACGTTTATAAACAAGAAAAAAGTGTAGGTAGGCATAAAGTAGGTGCAGAGTAGGTGTAGTTGTAGGGTAGTTACAAAAACTTACAACCCAAATCAGATTATGTATGTGTGTGTATGTTTATACGTGCATGACTTGCATGATTTATGATGAGCCTGATTTTCTCTTCGCCCTCCGCCTACCTCACTTCCATCTAAAAATATCCCGCGGCGCATTCCAGTTTTCATTAACTGCACCACTTATTAGTTTTCAATTTATTACTCGTCAAACTCCAGTTTAATACCTCCAGAGCTGCTAGTTTGCAGCGATCGACGAAATGCAATTACCTACCTCACGTTTGGCTCAGTTCCTATCTACTTTAGGCAGTGGATGGCAATTCAGCTGGATGATTTGGATTTAAATTAGTTCCGTTTCACTAAGTATTGGTGTTTTATGTGATCTGAGGAACATGTACTTTTGAAAAGGTTAATGAATAATTAAATTTGCAAATACACATTCATAAAGCGCTATCTAGCCCAAAAGTAAGCAAAGCTTGTGTTATGGGTGTTAAATAACTGATAAACTACTTACATACCCGTAACAGAAATTATAATTCATCTTTCCATTTCTGCTCGGCCGAGAATCAAACCCGGGATCTCTGTGTGGCAGACCGGCATGTTTTAACAACCGGTTGTTTACAACTGAACCACTCATCAAAATGCATCAAAATATCGAATTTTTCATGCCGAAAATCAAAATTGAATACCGTACGAATCGAGGCGAGCGATTCGAAAATAGAGCCCCAGGTGATTCGTAGAATGTGGTAAGAGAGATCTGTCAGGACCGTAGCAAGTGGAACGATGTGATCTCGGCCTACCCCTACAGGGAAGATGCGTGACTTGCGTGTAAGATACGCTTATCTTTATTAAAGTAAATTCTTCGTTCATGTTTTATACCTAAACAATGTATTACAGGCAATTTTACTCATATTATGAATACGAAAGTTTAAAAGGATATGACTTTGTTTTTATGTTAGTTTCTCCGTCACGCAAAAACTACTTCACGGATTTTGATGTTGGCACTAATATAGCTTATTGCCCAGATAGAATTGATTCCGAAATGTAATGTGGTTCTCGCCGGAACGCGTCTGGAACGTCTAGAATAGGTATAGAATAACAGAATTTTACGCGGATGAAGTCGCGGGTAAAGGCTAGTACATATATGTAAAATACTTGACCACAGGACTCTAGGAAGCCCTTGGTTTTACTGTTTTAATTCCTTTAATATTTCGACTTTTTAGCGGCATTTTCGACATTGTCGGTTAGATTATCAACTTTCATTTTGTGTTTATTTTTAATTGCTAGGTACACTAAACCTACAAACAAACAAAGCCACAAAGTTGCCTCTACCACTTCGCGTAAGTCACGTCCCGACTCTCCCCCGTAGGAAATACGAAGGGAAGAATAAATTTCCCCTCCCCTCCGGATTAGGGGAAAGAAAGCATCGGGGCCATGAATTTACTTAACGAGACTGTTAAGGCTTACATGTCCACAAATTACTGCGTTCAGGCTTCATTGTGCTTAACACCGATGTCGGGGGGAATTGGGGAAATTCGGGTGCGAGTTGATATTGGACTCTTAATTAAATGTGACGAATTCATTCGGTAACAGATTATGTGAAAGCGGCACGGGTGTGGTAGCGTGCTTGGGAGATCAATAAATAAATAAATAAATTTATTGTTTTATTTGCTAGAATATATGGTGCTCAAAACGTACAGGTCAGGTGTTAAAATTAGTTAGCTCAGTAGGTGTATTTAAGCTTATAAGGTGTGCAAATTATTACTTACTTACTTACTGCGCTGGCTCGGCGACCCAAAGTGGTTCGTGGCGTCCGACACCCAATTATTATTTAAATTAAATTAAAATATCATATATCTACAATCATTGGCATAAATAATATTGCAGGCAACCCGTTACTTCAATGTCAATTTAATTGGAATATAATAAAACTGTCACTATCAAATGTTTAAAAGATTTTTAAAAGTTATTTAAATAAATCATTCAAAATTACATTCATAAATTATTTAAAAAACCACTAGCCAAAGAAATAATTTTCTCCTAAATCTAGGTATTTCTAATAAGTGCATTAAATATAGATATGCACATTTTCATTACATTTTTCTTACAAAGGTTGTACATGGCGGCTGGTAAATGAGATTTAAATGCAGACGTCTACCGTGCCGGCTCGTCATCTTACTAAGCATTTTAAAACAGTCGGGATGAGCCTTCACAAACTAACAGATCTCCCTAATATAGTACATGCTCGGCAGTGGAAGTATCTTAGCCGCCTAAAGATTGGTCTGCAAGGCTTAGTATAGTCTACATTTACAACCGAGCGAAAGCACTTTCCTGGAAAATAATCTTTCTATTTATGTCACTCGAGTTGACCCACAAAATTAATTCATAATTGAGCACAGGCTACATATCCATGATGAGCACCAGCCTGCTGGTTCGCTGCTTCCTCCGAAACACTCCAAGATCGATAACCAAGGTTAAAGTACGCTCGCGGAGTCTGGGCTAGTCGAACTTTAGTCTCGCATTGAGCTCGCCTATCATTAGGTGTGCCTCCTAATACTATCTCCAATACTATTATTATCCAAATACTATCTACCAAATACTATCTAGGCTGTTCCAAGACGGGCATGCTCCATCTTCGGTCGCATCGTCACTTACCAACAGGTGAGATGGCGGTCAAATGCCTGTCTTGTTTAATATACAAAAAAAAATATTAAAAAAAACCAAGCTCTTCCGCTGGGTCTTGAGACTGGTTGAAATTACCTCGGAAACCGATTTGCAGTCCGTGACGGTGTGGGTTATGTACGTGAGAGATTCAGAAATACGTTTACGCAGCGGATATGTGGCATAAAAGAGGACAAAACCAAAGTCATGATCAACGTCCACATCGATCCGGACCTGTCATCGTTGCCATCACTTTGAAGTGGCTTCTGAACACACATCACAAGTCGTTTTATTGTATTTATTGTCCTCACCAGTAACTATGAAGTACCTACTAAAAATAAATGCTTATTTCAAATTCAGAAAGGCACCAAGTTATTCAGAAAACGGAGGCAATGAAAAAGCCACGGGTTGTCGGCCTAATTCAGTTGAAGGGCCAACCTTAAGCGTAAAATATTGACACGGATCCGGGCCGCATAAAAGGAACGTCCTGACGGCGTTCTGACGGCGTCTATAAAAATTACGGCTTTGTAACACCCCTATTGTACTAATGCCTTTGGGGTAAGCGGGTGACCCCGGCGGGTAGTTCCCGCTCTTTCCTTGAAATATTACAAAAACTCGAAATTAAAAGATTTATTCTATATCAGGGCGTAGTTTAGAAGTTCCTATGGCCACCTTTCGAATCCATCTTAACTTACTTATGCAAAATTTCAATCAATCGTAAACCAGGAAGTGGGTCAAATTTAATTAGAAAGTGTTTATTACGAACACACACCGGGACAGGTGAAACTAATTAATGGCTTGTAAAAAAGGAAGGTGTTTTTTTTTATAATTTTTGTTGCCTGGACACGGACGAAAGGTCCATATTATGGTAAGCGGCCACCGTTGTCCAGGACATCTGCAACCTAAGGGGAGCAGACTTTTCAGGTACCTGAAGACATGCCTTTTGAAGAACCCCATGCTAAAGTGGCATGCTAAAGTGCGGCCATGTGGTGTCCGGCAGAGTAGAATAGCACCAACCCCTTATATTCATGGGTGTCGTACAAGGCGACTAATGTTTTCGAGGCAAAAGATCAAGACTCTCCGTAGTCTGGAAAATGGGCTGCAGCATTTTCCATTATTATATTTAAACACTGCGATCTCCAACCCGCCTGCCAAGCGTGGAGATTATGGCAATAACCTCCCATTTCGTGGGAGAGTCCCTAAGTCCTGTAGTGGACTGTTACGGGCTGTGATGATGATGCTAAAGTGCAAGTGGAAGGGCTCCTTGAGGAAGCTCATTCCACATCTTGCACGTGCTCTGTAAAAAGGCTTGCGATGCCCGTACGTAAGTTGGATGCCAGGCATCTATAGGGTGTGGATGAAATCTATTCCGGAGGGTGCGGTGGTGAAAAAGTGACGGTGGTACCAAGTTAAACAGTTCTCCGGAACATTCCCCGCTGTACAGCTGGTACAGGACATACAGATAGTTAACGTCTCTTCGGAGGCATAAGGGGCATCTAAAGCATCTGTGAGAAGGGGACTATCGCCAATACGAATAGCCTGGCGTTGGATAGAATCAAGTTGTATTGGGGTGGACTAGCCCATAGGAGGGAGCAAAACTAGGTGCCCTGGTGTGAAGCACTTTTTAGCTTTATTAAGCACCCCAAGATTTTTCGAAGCCAATTTGACTTGGCCTCCAAGTGATCTCTAAATTGGGCTTCATTCGATATATCAACGGTAAGGGGAACGTTCTGGAACTGTGGCTCTGGTGAGTGAAAGAAGACGTAGGGGCTAGATAAATTGATAGAAAAATGAATGCTGAGCTGGTTTGGTCATGTACAGAGGACATGTAAATAAATGTGGTAGCAGTAAATGGAAGCTTACTGTACAAAAAATTATGTTTTCTTGAAGTAGTCTTTTGACGAAAATGCTTTACAATTACCTATTCCATACTTATATTCTAGCCAAATATTCTCTTGCTTTATTGAAGGAATAAACTGCTGTAGGGACACATGTATAGTAGGTGCTGACGCATGCTATTGGCGATGCGGGGCATACATCAGAAATATTTATTAGAACAGTGTTCAATTTGAGCTCTCGGTAGCCACGTTTACCGCTCGTGCCGTGTACCTACCGATTATTAGTACTTATACGAAGTCATAGCTAGCGGACAGAATAGTAAACATTTTTTAAAATTATCCAAGGTCAGTTATTTCACCACCTGTCTCATACCGCCTAAAGGAAGCAGTAATATCACAGAGAAAAAAAAATAAAAAAGTTAACAGCTATCTTACCGATCTTTTTAAGTAACATCTACACACTGCCAGCTTCAAGCATTTCCACCATTTTCTGGCTAACTCAGAAGGAAAAGACATAAACTGACTAATATTTCGGTTACAAGCAGAATTAATTATCCCAATTTGTCTGATTACATTATACCGCAAGGAATTAAAGGGAACTTCCCAAGAGTGCCAAGAAAGAGGCCGAATAAAATATCCGGGAGTCATCCCCAACAGCATCACGTCATTAAAAAATACACTCGAGTAAGTAGCTAAGAGAGTTGGCTACTATTTGCCCCCCCCTTCGTTATAACGATGTCTCTTGTGGATTTGTTTTGTTTACACAAAGACCTTCGTGTCGGGTTAGAGTTGGAGCCTTGGAACTCTTGTTTTTGTTTTACACGAGTTCATTTCGTTTACAACGACTCATTTTGGTAAAACAACGACAATATTGTATTGCAAAAGTCAACCTTTGTTTACACAAAATGGTTCGAAATATTCTAATAAATTGACAGTCCATAATGACTGAGCACTCGCCGATACGAATTTACTTTTGTAGGCCGAATTGTGTATTAAAATGGGTCTAATCGATTCTGTCAATACCAAACTTTAGTTGTAATTATATTTTAGTCAACATCAAAAACTTTGTAGGTACTCAACATTATTATAACTGAGACATTGTAATGAAAAAGTATTACATCACTTGTATTGGATGGATTATGGAAAAAGACTTAGCCTATCCGACAGAAAAAGTCGGACAAGCCCCGACTAACTTTACATTACTCAAATAATATGCTGAGTGCTATGCTTATAACTATGCTAATGTGTGCTTTGCTACTGTGTCAATCTCTTAGCTGCAATGTCAGCTCAACTGAATACCGGGAAGTGGGATAAATTAGGCTTACAACGTAAATACGTACAAACATTGCAAGTTAAATAAAAGCTTGTAAAAAGCATTGAATATTTCATTTCAATTTCAAAATTTAAAACCGTTTGAAAACCGACTCGATGCTATATATTCAAAAATAGACTCCCTGGTGGTCATTGCCATGCCATGCCATTAATTATTATCACAGGTATCACCTTTGACATACATAAAAAAAATTGTGTTCGTATAATAAAGGGTCTTTCAACAAGGACGGGTCGATGTTAAAATTGAATAAAACAAGATGTGTGCAAGATATTAACGAAATTTATTTTTTATTTGAAAGGCCCATTTATGCCATTACGGATGGAATATGACATCGTTCAAATGTCCGCCGCGGCTTCGTATGGTGGCACGAATCCGAGAGGTCCAATTTTTAATGACTCTGCTGCATAGATCCGGCTGAATCTGAGCGATGGCCTGCGTTATGTTGGTTTTCAGGGCAACGGTCGATTGTGGCTTATTGGCATAGACCTGCGACTTCAGAAAACCCCACAAGAAAAAGTCCAGCGGAGTCAAATCACACGGTCTTGGGGGTCAATTCACGTCACCTCTGCGAGAGATAACCCTACCCTCAAACCGTTCATGCAGAATCTCTATTGTGTCGTTCGCTGTGTGGCAAGCAGCGCCATCTTGCTGGAACCACATATCGTTCACGTCCATATTGTTCAATTCAAGCCAAAAGAAATTGTTTATCATTGATCTGTAGCGCTCGCCGTTGACGGTGATGGCCTCGCCAACGTCGTTTTCGAAGAAGTACGGACCAATGACGCCGCCAGACCAAAATCCGCACCAAACAGTAACTTTTTGTGGATGCATTGCTACCTGGTGAACCTCATGTGGGTTGTGGTCATCCCATATACGGCAATTTTGCTTATTAACAAAACCATTCATCCAAAAATGTGCCTCGTCGGTAAAGATTATTTTTCGGCTAAAATCGTGGTCCTCTTCCAAGCGTTCTGATGCCCATTCAGCGAACACACGGCGTTGTCTATGGTCATTAACTTTGAGCTCTTGGGTCAGTTGGATCTTGTACGGATGCAGGCCCAAGTCCCAACGCAAAATTCTCCAAGTTGAAGTCTGCGAAAGGCTGAGTTCTTGTGCACGGCGAGAAATCGACTGCCTCGGAGTCTCCTGAACACTCTCACGAACAGCGGCGATGTTCTCGGCCGATCTGGCGTTCCTTTGACGTAAAGGTGTTGGTTGGTTGTTCACCGAACCGGTCGTCTCAAATTTGGTCACCAATCGTTGGAGAGTAGACTTTGAAGGGCCACCGCGTCTGCCGTAAAATGAGCGCAATGCGCGCAACGTTTGCACTAACGAACACTCATTTTGATAATAAAGTTTTATCATTTGCACATGCTGCTCAACCGTGTAACTTGCCATAGTTATTTGGCATCAGTGACTGAATAAGAAAAAATAGATTTGACAGATGCCGCCATAACCAAATGGCCGCTCTATTTGAAAGACCCTTTATTTGCTTCGTATGTGTACGAAAGGGAAGCACGCGGCGCGGCACCGTGCACTGTTGATTCGGGCGGTAAGTCACTGTCAAAGTGACAGTGACAGACAGTCAGTCCAATACAAGGACCAATAATGTCTCGAACACACACCGGCTCAATGTTGCCATGGCCCGCAGCCACATTTTTATAAATGTATTTTGTAAAACATTATTTTGTATTTTATGACGTTCATAAGAATTTTGTAAACCTAAACTGAAAAAGATTATTTGACTTGACTTGACTTGACTTGGCGGCGTGCTTACGAGACCGATAATAAAAGTTACGCAACGGACCGCACGCCGATGCCGGTAACTAAGGTTGGAGATGGAATTCAAGATCAAAAATGTAAACACACAACTGTCAATGTCAAAGAGACTTTCCAGGAGTTTAAAACCTTTTTTTATCTATTGTATTTATTTACCAAATGGTTTTACTTCCCGCACACTTTTCAGTGTGCTTTACAATGGCTGGTAAACTTTCGAAAACGAAACAAATCGATTTATCCCCATTTATTGAATTTATTGAAAACGTAATAAATAATTCGGAAACTATTAGTCTTAGAACACTAGTTAGAAAACTCCAATATTAGAAAGAAGTAGCCGCCATTTTGAATCTTGTATTATTATACGTATTATTATTTGAGAAAAGCAGTATATATGTCTCGGCGTTGGTCAATCCTTTACTTTCCGAACCTTTGCAATAATTTACTGTAACAACGAACCAAATGTTTAGAATTTCTTATCATTACCAGTGGCATAAATGAAAACTACACATATTTTATTGAAAGAGCACAAATACTTAACATAAAACACATTGTTCCCTATTTAATTCAGTAGCAGATATTTAAATATTCATATGATTTTATTTCATTGTGAATGTAATAATTTTAATCCATATTTCAATGATTTTAAATAATCCACCATTTGGGTTATTTTTTTATAGTGGCAACCCATTTGTTTACATTTTGATCTTAAATTCGATCTCATAGATAGGTGACCATTTATAACTTTGAGGCTATCAATCAAATTTATTTTCATCCATTACAAGTTATAAAAGGTTTTAACATATTAGCTCCTACTAAACACCACTAGTTAGCCTCCGCCTCCTTGGTTCCTCCATATACCGTTGCGAAGCGAATAATTTGTCTGAAGACTTCCGCTGAGGACCCTGAGATTGGCTCCTAATTGACGGGCTTGATTGACACGATCTAAGCCCTGTCAATGCGAGTTAGTCCGTGGTATTTTTGTTTTTGGTATAGGTGCGTCACTTTTGGTTAATTATCTCTTTTATTTTGTGTTTCGTATGGGAGCCATAGATAATAAAACATCATCGTAATCATATTGGCGTTAATGTCCCGGTTGTGCTCTCGAAGGCTCAGGATGCACCTTGACCATGATCCAGGAATTGGCAGATCATATAATTACAGTGGAACGACTGCATCTGACCTCCGTGACCTTGCTACCAGGGGTACCGGACCAGATAGGATTATGGTTACACATTCAGTCGCCTGAATGTGCAGGTTTCACTACGATGTTCTCCCTCACCGTAAGAGCATCGGTTAGTATTCAGCTAATGTAGGTATATAACTCAGAATAGAGTCATTAGTACATGTCCGCAATGGAATTCGATCCCGGTACGCCGGTTTGTCATTACATCGCCTTCATAGCCGATTTGGCCAATGTTTTCGGGAGCCGATAGACATCCCGTGACTGTATTATATAATATAATTACAAAAGGTACACAGTTACAATAGGTTACATAGATAGATGGATAAAACGTTTATTCAACAACACACATGAAAACAGGTACAGAACATAATTTAGTACAAAAACAAATTACACACAAAACACTACAAAGTAACAAAATAAAATATAGCTTCCCAATGAGTAGAGACTTACTAACCTGCAGCCAGGCGAAAGGGCTAGTTCTCAGCGCTAATATATACCAAGTGCCAAATTTCTGGTTTTCAGCCTTCATCCAGGGGATGTTTTACAAATCAAACCTACGCCCAAATATAAGCCCTACGAGCCCCCATAATCCATAACAACCAATAAATACACAATAACACAATTATTATCTAGATAGTTTGACCGTGTACCTCCCAAGGCAATAGCATGAACAGACATTGAACTGTAGCTAGGGGATACTGAGTTAATATTGGATTAATAAGTTCACTACATACATTTGCTCAAACATTTTTAATTGTACTTATCATATAAAAATGAAAACTTAATTTCGAAAATTGAGTATTTTTAGATGCTGATAAGTATCTAAAATGAAATAAAAAATATTTTCTTAAGTTTTTATAAGGATTTGAAAACACCGCTTTTCAGTAGTCGTCAATTTTGCCTCTTTAAACAGGTGTAATTTTATGAAGAGAGTAGTTATTACAACAAAATGATATGCACCAGTTAGTTTAATGTTATCTGATTATACCTACAAAGTTTCATTGTAATCGAATTAGTCATTTCCAAGAAATTGAAAAAATTGCTTGTATGAAAATTATAGTTTCCGTCATTTCGCATATAAAACGCCAATTTCATAAGTAAGGACCTAATAGGTACATGAACAGATCGCCATTTCCTACTACCCATAGGATATTCAACGAAACGTTGCAAGATTCAAACTTAAAAGCTACGAAAGCATCCTATCAACTCAAACGAGTACATCCACGTGGGAAATCGACATTGAACGTTTTCCAATAGTTGGCGGAAAATCGTGAAGTCCTTACGGCTTACCTTAGTCCGGGTTATACTGGAATTAGAAATAAATAACCATTTTATGAACAGTTTTATACGGATTTTGCGCGAGCAGTAAGAGTTTACTCGTGAGAGCGTTGGAGGACTTATGGTTAAGAGGTCCGAGTCGTATTCTGAGCGACCGGGCTCGAAGCCAAGTGACGCCATGACTGTATCAACGACTCTTTTATGAGTTGTGTACATTCGTTGAAGGGTGAGGTAAAACATCGTGATGAAACCTGCACATTCTGGCGACTGAATGTGTAAACATGATAAAATCTGGTCAGGTTTCCCTGGTAGAGTTACGGAAGTCGCTCTGGCACGGAAGTCCGATGGCAGTCGCTCTATTGTAATTACCTGATTTGCCATGTCCTGGATCATGGTCACTGCGCACCCCGTGCGCGAGAGCACAATTGCTCTAAATTCATTATTGCCTCGAGACCGATGGTGAAGTTCTACATCCATCCAAGGACTTTTTCTGTGATTCTGTTAGTATTTGAGTCTATAAATAAGATCATTTTGTCACTAAATTAAAAAATGTAATCTGAGAATTAGATTTTTTAACAGAACATTAACCCTTAAAATTAAAAGTTCAAAACAATTAAATAGAAAAGTTAGAGCTAGTCCAATTAACACCCAAAATGCCCAAAACGCCGAAAAAGGCCTACAATAACCCCGCGCCCCCGCTCCTACCCCCAAAAAGTTAAATCCCATTACAAAAATTGGACGTTCGACCACGAATTAACGGATCGGCTTATTCTCCGCATTGCGGGTAGAAACATTTTTTTCAACAGCCCCTCTCTCCTCTCTCGGGATTAAGCATTCCATTTCGAGGGGAGATTGGGGAATTGGGAATCGGAAATTTCGGGATTGTTACCCGGAAGTAAGTTGTTACAGGACTAATGTTCTCGCGGAATGTAATTTGGAACCTTTCGTGGGCAATTGGTATATTAATTATTGACTTGTAGGTAGAGTTGAATGTATCCACCCGCGTCACTTACGGACGTTCTACAGTTAGCTGCAAAGTGGAAGGAATCCCTGCATACCTATATTAAATGTTTTCTGAAGCTGACTGAACAAGCGACTTGTCTTGCAGACCCCAGTAACAGTCAAAAGGACGAAGAACCCCAGACCATATTTACATATTAGTATGTTTACTTATAATATAAGCTTCTGAACCGATTATTAAATAAATAAATAAAAATCATTTATTACATCTATCTCACACATGGCACAGTACATTTGATCACTATACATGACATAATACAACATACAAGAAACAATGAGCAAATGATAATGCTATCGTCACTTCGTTACCTGTGCCATAAGGAGACGTGCAACGGGGCCACACATAGCATAAACCACGGCTCACGCCATGGCGCTGGTTTTCAGTGTGCCCCTCAGTGAAGCACGGACGTAAGTGGTTCATATGCCAGTAATAAATAAAAAATAAATCAAAAATACTTATCTACAATATACTATAGGTACATAATATAAATAAATGAATTTTAAACAAATAAATTGTAGTTTATATAGTGGAGAGTGCCTGCGAAAAAATTATACGATTAATTTTAAAAGACACGAACGTCGCGCGTCGTTCCGGAACAAAGACATCTAACCACATCCATGTACCTACCTACATTTCCCCCCGGTCGTCATGCACCCATACCACGCTCTCTTTGAATATTGAAAATTGCAATAAATTAAAATTATAAAACATATACTATTCAACATTAATTAAATTCCATTCTAACATTAGA
Source organism: Blastobasis adustella (assembly GCA_907269095.1). Classification (NCBI taxonomy): domain Eukaryota; kingdom Metazoa; phylum Arthropoda; class Insecta; order Lepidoptera; family Blastobasidae; genus Blastobasis; species Blastobasis adustella. The sequence continues at coordinate 18,798,708 of OU026121.1, read as the reverse complement.
TTATATCGATATTACATTCAATGGCAGGATTACAGTAAAGTCGAGATGATTACAACCGACCTACCTACAAGTCACAGCAAAAAAAAGTGCGTAAAATTTTAATGGTGTAAGAAGCGAAGACCTACCACGGTCACGATTGTCCGTCTGCAGCCTTTTAGGTGAGTGATATTTTTTGTGAAATGTTATGTTTCTATGGGACCTCCTTTAGACAGGATGTTCACAGTAGGCACAATTTGTGTACCTACCCAATTGAAGTCTTTTGTATTAAAATAGCTTTCAAATAAAGATAACCGAATCACAGAGCCCCACATACACATCATCGACCATGGTCGCACGACCGTTGCCAATTACGACAGCGCCTCAAGGTCTGATAAAGATGACGGATGGTTGCTATAGAAAACAATAAAACGCAAAAAATACCACACGATTAAGCTTGTAATAAAAAAATGTTTTTCATTTGAGAACTTATTTCTTTTTGCTTCTACGGTTTTCTACGCAAACTATGTTAGGGACCATAGTTTAAATTAGAGACAGAATTCATTTTAATACAATACCACAAAGCCCTTTGCAACCTGCATAGCTACTGCTTAATCAAACACTGGGGCACACAGAAAACCTTTCAACTAGTTAGAAGCAAGTGAATACGGACCGGTATAAACGAGGTATTGCGGACCTGTGTAACTCTGGTGTATAGTGGTGGCATACATTCTGTGCTCACTACGAATCTATGGTTGCGAAAGCGATCAAGATGCTGGGATTCGTTTTTAGAACGGTAAAGCCCCTGAGGTCAACTGCAGCTTTTAAAGCCTTATATTATGCCTACGTACGTAGTGTTTTAGAGTACGCGTCCCCTTCATGGTCCCCGGTCTACGCTGTCCATCGCACTAGACTGGAATCGGTGCAAAAACTCAGTTTGGCAGAAACCAACACAGTCTGCGTTGCAGCTTCTACTGAAATAGCTTTAATATATCATCTCTATGTACATTAAGCTAAGAGCTAAAGCTTGTTAATTTGATGCATTCACAGAATAATTCGGGCGATTTTCTCGAGGAGGTTCTGGCTTAAGTTGAAATAGATCAAACACAAGGTGCGTTTATATTTGCTATTTTAAACGAATACGCTCATGTTATATAATAGCTGAATTTTATTTAATAGACAAGGGTAAATAGGAAAACGTACTGAAATACAAAAAATTAAATTCTAAATATTTACAACAAATAAATAATACGTAGCACCACATCCCATTGTAAATGTATTATGGAAGCTACGTTGCCACTCTGAATGGCCACTGAGTTCCTTTGCACGAGGTAGGAGCCTGAACATGGACAATATATGTATAATATATTAATTAGTTACATTTTTATACAACCAAAATTCGTCCATATAATAAAATGCTTTATCGAGCAATCTTTATATAACCTTTTAATTAAATTTTCTTCCCTACGTCTTGACTAATCTTAATACACCTGCCACAAAGCGCGACATAAGAAGATTTAATTAATCTACATTAAGCGTGCAGCTAACATTAAGATTATAGGATGTAATGTTTCTGTGTAAACAATTAAATTGATGATTTATAATTGATTTTTCAATGTAAAAGACGCGAGATACGAACCAAATAACGAACAGACGAGTACACACAAAATAAACAAATTTCTAAAGTTCCTCGATGTTGTTGGACAAATACATGCTTTTTCTTCTTTCATACAATGGCTATCCGTCCCACTCGGGTGATTTAGCCAGTGTCAAGTAAATTGTGAGTAAGTTTATTATACTTAGTATAATTACATTTCGGCCTACATTATAAAAATATTTATTAATTATTTACAGACAAAATATTTACAAGAACCTTATAAAAGTATGCAAACAAATACTAAACACTAATACTAAAATATTACACATTCAATTATTCATCCACACCGCTGTTCCCCGGAATGGTGCCCAGAAGGCTAGCTGCGTTGCCTCGTTGGATAGCATGCTTATCCTGTCCGAAAAACGAGCCACCAGCTCCCCGGTCACCTACATTTAGATGTATATTGACAAAGAAGGAACAATTTTACAAATACTTTGTTCCAGGATTGTAGCTTACTCGATATACAAATACGGGCGTATAAGTGTATGTGTAACGCATTGGTAGCACCCCTGGTGATGCTGATGTCCATAGGCGGCGGTGACCACTTTCCATCAGGTGGCCCGCATGCCTGTTTGTCTGCCGGATAACATAAAAAAAAAAAAAAAAAAAAAAAGTGTTATTTTACCAAATATTGACGGGAATGATACTCTATTCTATTAGTTTACTCCGTTGGAAACAAATACACATTTTCACGGATCATGTCATCTTGGCTTTATTGTCACGGTTGTGCTCTCGCGCACGAGGGCCAGAGGTCCGCTTTGACCATGATCCAGGATTTGGCAGATCATGTAATTACAGTGAATCGACTGCCATCTGACCCCCGTGGCCCTGCTACCAGGGGAACCTGACCAGATTGGATTATGGTAGACATTTTCACATATAATATTTGACAAAAACCTCCGATGACAACATCAGCCTTACGCTACGTCTCTGATCTCCGAAATACGTTCCGCCGTAATAACCAGAATGTTGTTAATCAAGTTCCGCGAGCTATTTTCAACTCGTTAACTCTCCTAAATGTTTACCGGGAACACGGAAACTTGGCCCTTAAAGAGCGAGCTTGTTAATTTACTTATGCAAACGTAACCTCATCGATGACGGGAATCGATTACGTCGCAGACCTTTATTTGAAGTTCAGGATTCTTGTGAGGAACAATCGTTTCTGTACTTAATCGAATATTGTAAGTAAGTTTTTCGAAATTGGTTCCGTAGCTTCCGAAGTTGAGTTTAATAGTTTACCTCGGATGACGTTATGTCGACGACCATTACCTTTATAAATCTACCTCGACCCATCGATGGAATGTACCATCGAGGTAGATTCATCGAGGTAATGTCAACCGAGGTAAAGTAATAAACTCTCGAAGGTTATCCTCAAAATTCAATTTTATAAATATACAATATTTTCCTATTTTTATATTTGTTGTAAAGAGGAAAAGTTTATATGATATCTCTATATAATAGATTGCGAAATGTAACCTTTCCAAACCAATACTGAAATGTTTTGTCAATGATTTGTTTGACATTTCAAAGTTTGATTCTCCCAAGACCAAGAGAGAATCAAATTTCGTGAATATCATATCATTTATTTATAGTAATAGTCATAAATCGTTAAAACATAATTGATTTATATTAATAATAGTTAATCTCAATATTAAATACAATTCATAATGTAACAGTCAAAAATAGAGTTAAAATAAATTTAATAATAAAAATCCTAATGTCAAAACCTTTAAAATTTAATTCAAATAAAAATAATTTCAATATTAGGAATACAATTCATAATATCATTAACTACTAGAAATATGACTATTTGTTGCATAAATCCTATTACCTAACCCTAGTCGAATCCCCTTTTAACACTGCAGATGCTAATCACCTGGATTAAGGTTCACGCTGAGCCAGACCAATTTACCCTAGGTAGGGGTTCTATGGCTCAATTATAACTTGCTACTCGTACCCCGGCTCAGCGAGCGAGCTAGATTAGCTACCGAAATGACATATTCATGTAACCAGGCTGTAGCAAATTAGAAGGTCGAGTGTGTGCATTAGAGTCGATTGTCTGGTGATGGAACATATTTTTTTTTACTACTAAATAGTCTACTAAGACTATTAAGGCTTAAATAGTCTACTAAGGCAAGTAGTGAGGCATTTGACCGCCATCTTACCCGATGGACAGCGACAATGCGGCCGAAGGTGAAGCCTTGAAGGAGTCAAGGTTGTTGAAAGGACGTCTTTGTAAATAAATGTATCGTTACATTGAAATAAAGCTTAATTTGCCTTATTTGTTTGGTTCATTCTGGCTACTTTGGCCAATACGGTCGCTTGGCTGCTTCTGGGGCCATATTTTTGAAACCGCTCGCATCCACTCGAGCGCTCGCCTTCTAATGCTTGTCTTTACTATCTCTAGCAACTTACCACAACTGTAAACGAGATATATAAAGCGCATGCAAGCGCTCGCGTGGAAACGAATAAATAGAAAAATAAACGTAGATACTGTTCTGGGAACGCACTAGCAGGCAAAGCATTTCATTGCTTAGCTGCATGCGCAGTACGTTATCTCAAAGCAAATTTATAATATGCTAAAAGCTTGCAGCTTGTTTAGCAAAATTGCATCGGTAACTTACATCGAGCGCCGAGAGAACGCATATATTTTTTTTTTTCAATAAGCGTTGAACGCCTGTACAGTTGCACAGTCGTTAGTTACACGGCGTGTGTAAAAACTTATCTGGCCCAATGATGGCGTCGCGGTTGTTTAATTTAGTATTGCTGAAAAATGATATTTCTTTTAGTAATATTCCAGTTTTAGTCATCTGGTCAAATACTTTAGCTTGTGGTGGCGTGTGTGTAACTTGACAGAAGCTCTACAACTCCACAAACTATCTGACCCGGTGGCCAAAGCTGGAACTACGTGTCGCCATATTGGAATGTCATGCCAATTTCAAGAACAGCGACGTTGTTATCGGTAGGCTAATTAAGTAACGATTTCAATTATTGAAAGTTTTTCTTTCGCGATTTCGTGTCATCGATTTCATGGGTTCAGTTGCTGACAAAGTTTTATTGCAATAAACTGAAACTATTAAATAAATAACTTAAATACGTAATCGAGAAAGTAACAATTACAATAATTGAAATCAGAGAATTATTGACAACCGAGTTAAGTAATTAGGTTAGTTTGTTGCATCATCATGTCAACAGTATTTTGACGTAAGCCTTATACACTCGTTAAACGCATGATCAACGAATGATCAATTTTATTAATAAGACTGGTATTGTTTGTGAATACTAGTCTACATATCGGAATATCCGTCTTAGCACCTTAATGGCGTACTCTTGTAGTAATCTGGGAACCAATTCCCGTCTGGCTTTTCAAGCTAGCTAATAGAATAGCTGAGAGCCCTAGCTAATCCATGCAATCGGCTTGTGCGCCGGAATTATAAAATTTTTCATGTGTTTAGTAATAAATTATGAAAAGTTAGTTACTTTAGTGTTGCCAAAAAATTTCAAAAACAATATAGGAGATTTTCATTTAGGGTGCCAAAAAAATGTTATCCATAAAAAAATATAGTATCCTTTATTTAATATTTTCATGCAGGTCTTTACAATTTTTATGACACCCTGGTCTAAGTGCTATTCTACCGTACACCACATGATAAAATTGTATAAAAAATATATTTACGTAGGTTGGTAATTTTTATAAAAGATTATAATACCCCCGTTGAAAGTGTTGTAAAATATAGTAGATTTGCTTACTACCAATATATATTTCCAACAGTATGTAGTATACAATAGTAGGATACAATATTAAAAACTTCGTAGATTTGACAACCCAACATGCAACTCAATCCTTGCAATTCAATCGAGAATCTTCCCCTTTTTTGAAGTCGGATAAGAATTCGGTTATAGCGTAGGCCTGTGGGATTTAATTTTAATTTCTTTTTGTGTATTTCTGTTGCCTACGGGGAAAATAGTCCACTCCTTGGCGTCAATGTATCGGTTGCGCTCTCGCGCACGAGGGCCCGGGGTCCGCCTTGACCATGATCTAAATAGGAAATAAATGCAATACCTAATTTGTGTCTAGGATATTGTTTTAAGTGGTGGGGGTAGGCACATTACATGTACCTACTGTTTGCCATTTATTTTTAGTGGATTCTGTACGTTAATTTGAGTTAAAAATCCTTGAATCCATCTTCAAATAATTTTCAGGAGTTCTAAATATTCTTGTAAAACCACAATTTGCTGGCCATTGTAGTATAATGAATTTTCATCCAATTAATCTTAATCTGTCTGTCTTCAGTTTCCTCTTTTTTCTTGATTGCTCTTTTAATAATGACGTTAAGTATGAGAGGTGACAATGGACCCTCAAGACAGCCTAAGTCAGTTGATCTTTTCCAATAAACTTACTTCTAACGGGTGGTTCAGTGGTTAATAACGATCTGCCACGAAGAGGTCCCGGGATCGATTCCCTGCCGAGCAGAAATTTAAATAATGAATTTTAATATCTGTTACGGGTCTGGGTGTAATGTGTATCATCATCACAGCCCATAACAGTATACTGCAGGACTAAGGGCCTCTCCCACGAAAGGGTAGTAGTATATAAGTAGATTATCAGATGTTTAGCACCCATAACACAAGCTTTGGCTAGATGGCGTTGTGTGAATTGTACAAGCATATTTATTTATAATCCATTCTCAAAGATTACTTATGCTAAGCAGGCTGAAACTATTTCCAATCAGATTGTAGGTGCCTATTCCTTAAAGCATAGTTGCTTGGCTTTACGCATTAGATGTTTATGAAAATCGTTATAAGGGTTAAAAGGCAGGAAATTAAAAAAAGAGATATTAAGGGAACATATCAGATTAAAAATAATAAAAGCCAAATATTTTCAACAAAATAACGCCAGGTTGAACCTCAACAGACTGAACTTTAGTAGCAAAATATGAACTCTGATAAAGGGAACTTTTATATAAACCTAGCCATGTAGAAACTCCCAACCGAGTAGAAATAATAAAATGTTATTATATAGAAAATGAGGGAGAGAAAAATATTTGCCCTAGCAGAACATTTTACCTCCAAATACGCGGAACATTTTTACGTAAACACACCATTCCATGTTTTTATTGCCCAGAAAATGGTAAGTTCTGCGCCATAGAATAATTTCATTTACAGTGAGTGTTTCGGTATAAAAGATATCATTCATTTTGGAATGAAACGAGAAAATTCGCCATAAAATTTCAAGAAGTATATAGGTATTCATATAAAAAAATATAAAGGCCTTATTATTATTTTTAAGCTATTTTTTTTTAATATTTGTACGTATGACAGCCTTGTCAAAGATCCCATCGCTATTCTACCGGACACACCTGAGATCACATTTTTTTAATTATTTAGGTGTATACATATAAAAGTATATATTTTTTGACTAAACACTCTAATTATACCCGAAGAAAGTGTTGCCGCTGTATTGATAAAATATAGTAGATTTGGCTATTGGAAAAATATATATTACTATATACTTTTCCAACAGTATATTGTATCTTAACCCAAAATATAGTATAATACTATATTATATAGTTGATTTGGCAGCCCTACTTCCCACCAGTCATCTCAGCCAACCATAACCCTTGGCAGGAGCATCGCAAAAACCTCTCTATTTACATGGAACAGCCTAATAACTCGTTCCCGGGGCCTTTACTACGGTCGCAACAAGGTTTATGAGGTGCCCAGTGGCAAAGGGTCTTAAGCCTCTATTACACTAGGGATTCCGGTATGCTTGGGTATTTGTATGTAGAATGTGTTTTGTTTTTAAGTTTATTTTTATTTTGCATTATTCTCATAGATAGCGAATTAGTGACGGGTGACATAAAAAGAAAAATAAAAAATTATAACCTTGGTTAATTGTGTGTCCCGGTTGTGCATCGGGTCATTAACGGCAAGATGATGATTCGGCGTTCGAGGGCCCGGGGTCCGCCTTGAGCGTGATCCAGGATTTGGCAGATCAGATAATTATGCAGGTTTCATCACGATGTCATAAAAAAAGAAACATATTACGTAGTTTTACATTAAAATTTTAGTTTTAATCATCTACGATTCCCATTTTAACTGTTCCTCTTTTGTATCATTTGTGTTGATTGAGAAGCAAAAGTGATCTTACGAAAATTTCAGAAACTGAAATTTGTTGCTTAAGTCACTTCAAAAAGCGCTAAACGATCGCGATGAAGATCGCGGTTATACATACATACATACACAAAGCTCACGCCTCTATCACATAGGTGGGGTAGGCAGAAACTATAGACCGCTACATTGCTCCGTCTCGACACAACTAACTAGCCTCTCATATATCTAACTCTTTTCTTACATCTCCTTTTATTCCTGTAAAATCGCGACCGCCCAAAAGTCGCTAGTGTGAACGGGGCTTAAGTAAGAATGGAGATACCCTACGCAGATAGAATCAAGGGAATGTATTGACTCGATACTTACGCCGATATTTGAAGTAGGGTCGGAGATGCGGCTAGGGAATTTGGTCCCAGAATCCAATCTGGAAACATAATTACGTCAAAGCATGGATTTAACAGAAATGTTTCGTAGAAATCTGTTATTTGCGGAGGTAATATGTTTTTAACGTCTCAAAATTTATATAAACTACTGCACCGATTTTAATTAAAAGCTGACTGGATTGAACTGGCTTGCGAATAGAGGAAACCTCACCCAAATCGGTCAGATACACAGACACAGACTTCAACCTTATAACACCCCTTTTTTTCGCCTGGGCTTAAAAACTTATAACCAAAATCTATATTTTTGTGATATTGTTAATATTCAAGACAACTGACTGTCAGAATATGATTGCAAACCAAACTCGACATTGTTGCTTTAGTAAATAGAATTCAACTTTAGAGTGATAAAGCAATTTTCTGGCTAAGTGTACAAGTATGACGTCAAACTGTTGGTACGGGAGGGCGGGGTTAAGCGCCCGGGGTAAGTTTTCCGATGAAAATAGCTTTGCGAAAGTAAAATATAGCAATAAGTTTGGAGCGTGCCGCAAAACGTCATAACTCTGTGATGGCAGCTATTTTAATAAAGCCTTGACGTTTAGTTATTTGTTGTTGTTGACCGACGCGGTTAGAATGCCTGCTGTGTGGGTGTGTCTATGTAACGCAATACAAGTAAACGAACACAGAACGCAACGCGTGACTGCCTTCTGAGAACTTTTGTCTGATAGCACATTTGCCAGTATTACAGAACTTATTTAAATCGTTGATTTATGGTTTAATTTAGTAGAATACGGAGTTGAGTATTAATTTTGAACCATTACTTTAGAGGTTTCATTTCACACAGAAATTCAGATTCCCAAGAACACGTTGGCAACCGTGCTAGTCATAGACTGTGTTACAGTTTAAATTTAAAAATTAAAAAAAAATTACAATGTAAAGAAAATAATTAGAAGATACTTTTAGTTTGTGTGTGTATGTGTGTGTACTCATTCATACGCTTAGAGATAATACAGATACAAACCAGAAAAAATAAACGACTAAGCTGTGGTTTTTAGTATCTTTTCTGTATCCACATAGTTTAGTCCCAAGACATGCTGCCGGAGTTTATTTGTGAAAATCTCAGAAATTAACACAAGCTTTTTATTATACGCCTACATAGTATGTAGTAGGCATGTTGACACTTCTTGTTAAATTATGCTATGGCATACTATGGCATGAAATCCCAGTTTCAGGTTATTTGATCCCATCAACCGAGATTTGCAACCAGTAAAATTGCGAAATATTTTCTCTTAGTATTTCCCTACTTCTTTATTCTTGGATTGTTTCAAAGGATTTGCTCCTCGGATCTCTCTGATTTCGGGCACCGTACCCCAGGGGGCGCTCTCAAAGACCGCCCTTGGGGCTGTCATTGGCGATCCACCGAACGGCCGACACACTCTTTGCTTAACAAACACACCTTTTCCCCCTGGTCCGACTGAACCAATACACGCAGAGCTATTAGCGCGTAGATGTTACAAAAAAATTATTTATTTTTTAAAATATGGTATTTTTTAATATACTTCAACCGCGATAGATTGCATTATAGGTTACAGGTTCCCCTTTTAGCAGGGTCACATAGGTCAGACGGCAGTCGCTCCAGTGTAATTATCTGATCTGCCAAATCCTGGATTATGACCGCCATAGTTTGAATTATAAAACACATGACATTTTTAAGTATGTCTACAAATAGAAAACAGAATGAAATACCTACAGGTACATATTTCATAGAAAGTAACAGCTAATAATCATCATCATCATCATCATCATCAGCCTATACCAGTCCACTGCTGGACATAGGCCTCCCCCAATGAGCGCCAATGCACCCTGTCCTTAGCTTGCCGCATCCAGCATCCACCCGCAGCCTTTCGCAAATCGTCAATCCATCTGGCCGGAGGGCGTCCTACGCTACGCTTGCCGAGTCGCGGTCTCCACTCCAGAACTCGTTTACCCCAGCGGTTGTCGGTTCGTCGGCAGATATGGCCTGCCCACTGCCACTTCAGCGTGCTAATTCTGTGCGCTATGTCAGTCACTTTGGTTTTCTGTCGGATTACTTCGTTACGAATTTTGTCCTTCAGGGACACTCCGAGCATAGCACGTTCCATAGCCCGCTGAGCGACCTTGAACTGGTGAATAAGCCGTACCGTAAGTGTCCACGTCTCGGCACTAATAATAATACCTAATAATATCAGCTCAAAATATTAAAACGCGCATAGTCCTATTACTATCAAACGAAAATAGCCCCCTGGGAACACATGTGCATAAAACAAAGTAAAGAAATGTAAAACAACTTAAACAAATCATCCAAACCAAGCGTAGTGCAAGACCACTATCACCCAACGGGCTCCCAAAAATACGCCAACACACCGCTGCAGGGTAAATTAAGGCAAATGATAATGACGCGGCGTAGGCTGCCTAATCAGTCCTTGTCCGGGACAAAGTTATTATGTAGCCCTCCCATTCGCACAGCCCAATCTCTGGTAAAATATTTATTGGGTCCACACCAGTGGGCGATCGTGTAACTCTGTCACGTTTCGGGTTCGTCTCGTTATCGTCTGAGGAGTGGAACACTTGCCTGCGAGTTTGTTCCCTGATCATTATTATCTGGGCACCTAAGGCTTAGAGTGAATAGGCTGTTCTTAGAGGCATGCTCCATCTTCGGCCGCATCGTTACATACCACTAGGTAAGATAGCGGTAAAATGTTTATGTCTGGCTAGTTCTTATAAAACACAACTGTTGTCATTTTTGTTAACCACTTTAATGAGAGATTTTCAATGTGAGAATAAAAAGAAGTTTTATTACGTTTTTCATAGATCCGTTATAGCGCATAAAAGCTTGTTGTGAGATTGACATATGCCATAAGCAATATGTAATAGGCAGATGAATAATATTTCGTCAATGTGCATTATTTGTATTACCGCTGACACAAAATGTAAATGTCAAAATCGTTGACCGCTGACATCACTAGCTCATTTAATGCCACGTCTCGTTCACATTTTAATTACGATTTAATTACGAATGGAAGAATAAAGTTACATGAAAAAGAAAAGAAAGCAATCGAATTAGACAATTACCCCCGTGGCCTTTCCCAAGGTCGTTCAACAAAAATGTCACTGCGAAAAAATGAGGATAAGATGGCCAAAGGGTAATTATCTTTTGATTCAACGGAAGCTGGGACACGGTTTGTACAGTGAATTGCTTTTTCATGATTCAACAAGGTTTTTCCAGTAATGAGTTTTTAATGTAGCCAACGTTAGGGCACAAAGGAGGTCGTAATTGTAATTTAGTTACGTTGGGGACAGCTTTTGAATATTCTACGGTTAGTTAGGGTGCGGAAAAGTGTCGTTGGAGACAGCGTTTCATATTTAAAGTCCCGTGGTTATTAACGAAACTACAAATGTTAGCTGAGTATGAAGCTGGGCTAGAAACAACAGCGCTACTCTTCATAGGTACTGAATGTTGAAACAGATGCGATCTGGACTTAATTATTTATGACGGCTCTGTTTTGCCCTCTATGGGTGGGGAGGGAACCTTTTATTGGGTTGTACGTACATGCATACAGTAATGTAGGCACAGCCCTTTTAGAAGTTTGGGGACCACTTTAAGCCCACGTTGTTATACTTCCTACTGTCCTGACACGCTTCTTTTCTTTCTTCGGCATTCGTAAACCTTTAGTATGGTTTTCGGTTTAAAATTATTGCGTAACGTAAGTATTACTCGTAAAGTAAACGAAAAGAGAAGTTCTCACCTGTTGGTAAGCGATAATACAACCGACGATGGAGCACGCCCGTCACTAGATTAAACCTGTGGAACACATTGTCAGGAAATGCGTTTCATTCCTTAACCGTACGCATTAGAAATGTTAGAGCAAAGCTGTTCGTAGTGCGACATTGAAACGTCTGCAAGCTCTTTGTTTCTCAAACTTCTCCCAAATTGTACGTTACTTTTTCTGTTAATGTTATTCGGTAGACAATCAATCACGCGGCAACCTAGATAAACGGATGTAGTGCCAGCCTTTGAGGTATCTGTAGACATGTCTTTTGAAGACCCCCATGTTGTAAGGAAAGACTTCGGGAGGGAGTTCATTCCACATCTTGCACGGACACCTAGTTCCATCGATTTATTTTTGTTATACGGCAGACAAGCAGGTAAGCGGCACCTGATGGAAAGTGGTAGCCGCTGCCTATGGAGATCAGCAACACTAGGAACGTTACCGATGCGTTGCCCGAGTCTAAAGATACCTCTAATATACCACTTGAACGATCCCATGTTACAGTCCAAAGAAAACACCATGGCTGGGAGCTCATTTTATTTTAGTTGATTATTTATAATAATTTAATAATGAATATTTTTATTCCTAATGAATTATTCGACATTGTAATAATTGTCTTTACCTACATTGACATATTGCTCAACTATTTAATGTTGCTGATATTGCAATCAATGTAATATGTGCTACTTTACGTATTTTATATAATGAAATACGCTTTTTGTAATTGGCAGAACCACTTTTATCTGTATCTGAATATAACCAAATGTCCGTTGCTGTAAAACGGTGACATAAATAAATAATAAATATTGACATAAAATTTATATTACCAAATAAACAATATGAATATAAATATCATTCCACATCCGAATCGTTCTTTCGAACCTTCCCATAAATACCAACAGAGGGTCGCATCATCATCACAGCCCATAACAGTCCACTGCAGGACTAAGGGCCTCTCCCACGAAAGGGGGGGTTATTGCCATAATCTCCATGCTTGGCCAGCGGGTTGGAAATCGCAGTGTTATGAATATAACAACGGAAAACGTTGCTGCCCATTTTCCAGCCTACAGGGACTAGATCTTTTGTATCGAAAACATCAGTCGCCACGTACGACATCCACGAGTGTAAGGGGTTGATGCTATTCTACTCTGCCGGTCACCACATGGCTAACCTGTACACTGCTGTATTAACTTAATTACCTGTATATTGTTTTAATTAGTTATAAATATGTTACAGATTTAATGTTACTTTACGTATTTTATATAACTAAAAAGCACGATGACGTGTAATTTATATTATCAAATACTTAAATAAAATGAATATGAATATTAATATCATTCACCCGAATCGTTCTTTCGAACCTCCCCATGGACACCAACAGAAAGTCTACATTTTTCTTTTTTTACATAGTACTAACCTAACCTAACCCCACCCTTCCCTTGCAGCACCCCCGCCAACAGAGCCTGGGCGGCGTGCTCCGGCGCGAGGGCAACTGGAAGTGCTTTCTGCTGACGCTGATGATCGCCGGCTGCCTCGGCTCGGTGGCGTGGTGCAACACCGCCGAGATCGACCGCGAGCTGATCGACCTCAATACGTGAGTAGGGGGTTCTTTTTATTATACAATCGTATAAGTTGGTATGGTATTGGGAATCAAGAATCTTTATGGAAAATGCATATAAGGTGATAGGACTCTGTCATGCATGAGAAGTCTGCCTGGGTGACTACCATCGCTGAGCAACAATACTTGCATTGTTGTGTGTGCATAAGGTAGCCAGCGCAATTATGCGGATGAGGCATTTCATCTACCTCACAGTGAGACTTTTATAATGCATACGACTAAGGAGTGGAACGCTATGCCTGCGAGTGTGTTTCCCGATCAATATAATCTGGATTCCTCCAAGGTTAGAGTGAATAGGCTGTTCCAAGACAGGAATTCTCCATCTTCGGCCGCATCGTCACTTACCAACAGGTGAGATGTCGGTCAAATGCCTGTCTTGTATAATATAATACAAAAAAAAAATGTTGGCCTGACGTTTACCAAAGCCAACATTCAGTTTCACGAAATATTTTGCTTTATCAGAATCCAGAAACAATCAATATGGCTCACATAATTATTACTCTATACTCCAAACAACCACAAAAGCTCCTCCTGTTTCCAGGAAACAACAATTACACGTTAGAAACACAGTACATCACATAATAACATATCGCAGAATGTGCACATACGTATATTTGTATACATATCACAGAATGTACATATACATAATAATGTTGGCGTAACACTAATAACGCTCGCAGACCCCAACAACTCAGTAATTACCTGTTACGGAGGTATTTCTAATTTGCCTCGAAAGCCAATACGTCTACCAATTAGCCTGGCGGCGATATTGCTAGTTTTCGACGTGTATAGAGCCTCTATAAAGTTACTGGCACAGTGAATATGGTAAGGCTTAGTCTCTATGCCTATTTGTATGTTCGTCGTTGTATCTATTTATCAGCATCATCATCATCATATCTGCCAGAAGACGCCCGCTGCTGAGCATAGACCTCCCCCAAAGATCTCAACAAAGGCCGGTCCTGTGCTTTTCGCATCCATCTGGTACCTGCGATCCTTACCAGGTCGTCAGTCCACCTTGTGGAAGGCCTACCCACGCTGCGTCTTCCGGTACGTGGTCGCCGCTCGAGAACTTTATTGCCCCATCGGCCATCTGTTCTTCGAGCTATGTGCCCTGCCCACTGCTACTTCAATCTGGCAATCCTTAGAGCTATGTCGGTGACCTTGGTTCGCTTGCGGATCTCCTCATTTCTGATTCGATCGCGCAAAGAGACTCCGAGCATAGCTCTTTCCATTGCCCTTTGGGTAATAGAAAGAAATTTCTTATAAGGCCCACAGTGAGCGGCCACGTTTCAGTACCGTAAGTCATCACTGGCAACACACATTGGTCAAAGACCTTCGTCTTGAGACATTGCGGTAATTGGGACGAACATATCGCACGCTGAGAACGAAAGTGACTCAACCCAAAATTGGCAGTTTTTGGGAATAGACGAAAATGTGTCTGTGGGACTAAGCATTTTCTGTTCATTTTACAATAACACTAAACCACGATAACGAAAGTTATAAATTTCTTTTACATTATATTGTTTGACTTAATAGCTTTAGATATACTAAATAGCTTTTACCAAATAATATTATTTTATTATCTAAAATAGCACTAGAAAAAAACTTGGAAAAATAGGTCACTTTAGTATTAGAAGTTTTTTTATTTCTACTGACCTTTTTAGGTAAAGGTCTATTCATTTTTAACTTTGCTTAAAACTAAATGTGTTTTTTTTAAATCAGTCAGTTTCCTTCTTATGATTTTGTATATTTTCTCAAAAAAGCCGAATAAAACGGTGAAGTAGTATTAAACGTCATTTATTAAATCAGTTATTAGACAAAATAGGAACCTGTAATCATCACACTAAACAAAATAAGTCAAAACCGTATCAAAAATTGATAGGAAACCAGACATACCAAACTATGTTTTCACTGGTTTAGATAAGTAATTCCTAAATAAAACGAAACATAATCAATTATTGCTTATTTCTAGCAATTGCTTCTGTAACAGTAACAAAGTATTTATCAAAATCAACAATTTGCCGTTATTAGCAATAACTTATCAGTTTAACATAGTAGTACAGTATTGTAGTTATAATTCGGTTGGATTGTTAATCAAATAATTTTAATCAAACTCTGCTTAACAAACTAACTTAGACAAACATAACAATGAGTACCTACTGTTTTCACTGGTTGTGAAAAGTCATTCTTAAATTTAACGAAATAACTAATATAACTTTATATTTCTATTAAACTGGGTACTTAAGTATTTAAACCAAACAAAAAAATGTATTATTAGCACTAACTTATCAGTTTAATATAGTAACAGTCTTGTAGTTATAGTTCAGTTTAACATAGTAACAGTCTTGTTGTTATAGTTCAGTTGTAAGTTAATCAAATAATTTTAATTAAACTCTGCTTAATACACTAATTCAGACTTTGCTTTTTAAGTATGAGATACCTTTTTAAATTATTGTATTTTAATATCACTCCCAATAATAGGTTATACCCAATAATATTTTGTTATTATTTTTAAGTTACTTACAAAGTACTGTAAAAACTGGCGTAAATAAGTATTAAATTTTTTCTTACTAAATCTTTGAGATCTTTTTTTTTATTTTCCTTTAATTCAATTGCATGCTCATATAGCTGTTTAATTACAATTTCTTTGAAACCCATCATTTTTTTACGTTTGTTCCGCATGTCAATTTGAGAAAATATCTCATCGGAGTATGATGTTTTATAATAAAAGTGAAACATCTCCGCTTTGTCAAATTTAATTACTTTAAGATCATTCCACAAAACTGTTTTTTTATGGAGGTTTTCCTTAAAGTTGTATCCCCACTGCCCTTGAAGTAGTTTGAGATTTAAGAAGAATTCATAATTAACTTCTTTGACTATGAAAGGTTGTCCAGACTTCCGAGCGCTTTTGATCAAGGTAGGAAATTGAAGAGGTATGTATATAGGCCCTGCTTTTTCGTTCTTTTTAATTTCTTTTTCAATCAAACTGTGCACATTATCTGCTTCGTTTTGGGTGTGCCCTTTTATCAGATACTTATGGGTTATACTTTCGATGTTATCAAAATGAGCGACAGCATATGAATATAGGCTAGCAATAACTTTATTCTTGTTCTGGCCAGTGCAGTTGTCAGAATAAAATGTTACATGGAATTTTTTATCTGCGTTTTTCGCGCTAAGGGTTCGTAAGTAATCGAAAATACATGAACCTATTTCATTGGCTCCCCTTTGTCCCTGGGTTTCGTCCCAAAAATAACAGTAAACTTAACCGTAAGACTTTTTATCATCTTCCCCATTTTTTAATTCTGTTATTGTGAAATCGAGACAATTTATTTTTGAAGAATAGTAAAAATAACTTGGACTGGGACATAACATGACGGACTGTAAATCATAAATTGCGCAAATGTGGGTATCGTCAATGTTTCGACGGTCCGTCCGTTTTTCTTGGCGACATAGTTCTTTTTCTTTGAGGTGTTTGACATAGTTCGGCTTGAGCAGTGTTTTATTACTTTCGGGAGCCAGTTCGTACGCAACACACGTTTCACACCTGTCTTTTTTCGGCTGAAAAAAACTTATATTGAAATCTTTATTGAAAGTATTCAAGTATAACCAATAGTCGCACTGTGGCAGACTTTCTCCTTTTTGCTCATTGTTAAAATCAGTCCAGAGGTCCCTTATAGTTTTGCTGTCAGTTATGTACTCTCTGCTTGTAATCGCTCTTAAATAATGAGATTCTACCCTCGGTATTGACTCTATGTGTCTCCTGATGCTTTGGAGTAGTTCAGGGTCTACCCTCTTTTTGTTGTCATGCTTTCCTCTACCTTCAGGCTCTACAATACCATGGCTATTGGTTTTACTTTTAACAGTTCTTAACTGTCTGTCCGTTATGTCCAAAGTGTTTATGAAAAACAATTTGCAAACACGGATCTTTTTGCCATTTACTGTAAAATAAAAGGCGTTGTTTGGAAGGCGGGGATTTTGAGCATTTGAGTACCTGTATCTAGGTTGCACTTCCATCATGCAAGATCTAATAAAAGCACGCTGTAGTTCCAAATTTGACAATCCCCAATAGGCTTTAAACAGATTAGACCTCTTATCCTCTTTTATGTTATCAAAACATTTAAGTCTACACTTGCTCGTGCATGTTCCTTTCACATGCTTAGCTGGAATGATTTTTTTTTATTTGGACAAAGACCTGTAACTTTTCCCGGAGTTTCGTAATATTTTTGTTTGGTTTTGTTTCCAGTTACCAGGGTTCCTTTTACGCTTTCTTCTTTTTGAGGGTTCGGGTTGACCCGAAGAATCAGAAGATGAAGAGCTAGTACTGGAAACACGTCTACTTCTTTGATTGGAATTTACAGCTCGGTATGTTGGATCTGAGTCACTTAGATTCACATCACTTTCATTCGGGTGTATTGGTGATTGAGCGTATAAACGTTGGTTACCTGTTTGAGGTCTTAAATTGCTGGTACTAGGGCCAGGAGTAGCTGTGTCTTGAGATTCATTCGTAACTGAAGTACTTGAAGATGATGAAGTACTGCTACTACTCGAGGATGAAGAACTACTCGTACTGGAACTTCTTGAACGTAGTTGAACAGCAGATGTAGTTTCCGAGGTTGTGTCAGTAACTTCTAATTCTGTATTTATTTCTTGACAAGCTCTTTCACGGTCCTGAAACATGAATAATTTAACATTTATCAAAACATAGAATGTTGATGTTAATGTAAGACCCATGAATTGCATTATAATTAATTACTTACATTCAAAGGTTCAGATTTTTTGCTTGGGATTTGTATTATATATTGACGTTCTTGACCCAGACAAGGAGGTGTATTTTCGATAATTGAAGGGCTCGATGGTATATTTTCTTTGTCGAGTTCCAAAGCCTCGTTAGGATTCTGCAAACAATACAATAGAAAACAATTTTAAACTCTTTTACAAATAAATATAGTACTAACGAAAAAAGAAGCATAAATAAATAGTGTCCAAAATTACCTCATTTTGCTGTTTCTCTTCCACCATTTTAAGAATTAAAGCACTTCTTTTCATTTTTAGCTTTTGGGATAGCCGACTCAGTAGGAAACATTAAACACGGAAAAAAGTAATAAATTGCACTATTAATGAATATGCCTATTAAAAAACAAACTTAAAAATGCTAAACAGACTTTCTTATTAATAGTACAAAATAAATATAAGTGTACTAGAATTAAACAGACCTGTTTCAAAATGGGTCCATTAGTTAGACTAATTTCTTAATAATAAGGTGACCGAATTGTATATATGTCACCTAAGTTGGTGAAACATAAAATGTGAAAGAGACCTGAACCTAAATATGTCAGTTTATTATAATAAATTGTAACTACACTTGCCACCGGAATTGTCAAACAAACAGACGCAAAGCGTAATCGGTCACTGCGGTACTAAACTTGTCACGTCCTGCTACGACAACTCGCGGTGCAACACTGATTTCGTCACTTCGATTCGGGCGCGGGGGGAAGGAACGGCTGGGTGACAAAGAGACCGAAATATACCTCTATCCTTCTCTTACCATAATTGGTCAGTTTTCTAATGTATGTATGATAGAGTATACTTTTTTGAGTCATTCTGTATATTTAACTCATTTAACCAAAATTTTGAGATCGGTCACTTTCGTTCTCAGCGTGCGATATATGGCGTAGCTTCCCTATCTATTTATGCTACTTCTATACTCTGTATATAGTATATCCGCGTCAGTATGTATTTATTTTATTTCTTTATTAACAGATCACAGCAACATAAAATATATTATAAAAATTCATTATAAAATAAGCATATGCCAAGTAAGATCTGCAAATTAAAAAAGAGTACAAAAAGTTAACCATGAATTTAAATATTAAATTACTATCCAGCAGGTACAGCTCCTACCGTTCTATTTGTGAGTTACATTAGATAGGGGTAAGCTTGTTTGCCACCATAGTGGTATAAAAAAATCCGTTTATCCGTTCCACGAAATGGATTTTGATGCTTGAGGTTTTCGCCATTGATTAGAGAGTATCTTCCACATTTCATATTTCTTACATGGAAAAGACAACCCATGCGAAGCCGAGGCGGGTCGCTAGTAGACAATACCCATCTTGTAGCTAAAGTTCGTAGCGAAGCGATTGCCGCTATAGGAAGATAATTTTCTTTCAGTTTCGTGCAAGTTACGAATTTTAACTCCAAAACAAGATGAAGCGGACACAACTTACAACCTGCTTCATTTCGAAAACCCTTATTATAAACCTTATTACAAGTGGTATAACAAAAGATTATCGAAACATCATAAAGTAATTTTCTCCATCAAATTCTGTATCCATAAAACGTGTAGTGCCATACGAATAAATAAATAAATAAACCTTATAAACCTAGCTCTTGAATCACTCTATCTATTGTTGAGAACAGCGTTAAAATCCGTTGCGTACTTTAAAAGATCTAAGCGTACATAGATACATAGGGACAGACGGCGGGAAGCGACTTTGTTTTGTACTATGTATAGATGGTATACATGATTTATCCACGTCACGGTCAGCAATCTCTGCATGCCTAATACAGACACATATAGTGTTTCCTTTGGACTATGACATGGGATCGTTCAAAAGGTATATTAGTAGTCTCCTTAGAGGCGGGCAACGCATTGGTAGCCCCTGGTGTTGCTGATATCTACAGACGACGTGGACCATCAGTGGCCCACTTGCCTGTTTGTCTGCCGTATAATATTAAAAACTACATACACACACACACGCCTGTATCCTAATCCGTATATATCAATACCCTCTCAAGGGGCCCTCACTGTCGATTGATAAGTACCAGCCAATAAATCACCTAGTAAATATTAAAGTTAAGCAAATTGTCTTAGTAAGCTCCCAACCCATAAAACAAACAAAGTTACCCAGACAAATTAACATGCTACCTAGAATTCAGTAGAATTGAGCAACAGACGGACCCCAACGTATACAAAGCGGTGGTTATTTCGGTGAAGGTGTGTTAGTCGGGCAGACAACGTCTGACCTTGATCCTGATTGATCTAGGGAATTAGCTGACTAACTGTGGTTGGTCACGTGATCAGCTATTGTAGGAAAGGGCAAGAGAGTTTCAGAACGTTGTAGATGGTATAGCAATTGCGAAGTTCTATTTTTGAATAATGTTGTCATTAGCATAGAGAAGAAATTTTAAATCCAGAATTTTATATATTTTAAAAATTTCCTAAATTATATAATTTACACCGATGTTTCAAAAGAAACGTCAGGTCTAACGGGGTTACAGCAACATGTTGAACGTTCAAAACATTGCGCACGTCATTTTCCTTCAACGTATTCCCGTAATAGATGAAAAAACGGGATAGCAAGATTTATAATCATTGTAGAGTAAGCGAACAGGGAATATTTGTGATTTGTGTATAGTCTGTTATGTCTGTGGTCATTAGACTATTAGACAGCAAATAGTTCCACTTCACAGTATCAAACTGAGAAAATGTTATAGTATAATTAAGGTGCAAGCGCACACAAACAAGGGTAGGAAGATGTCGGGATACGCAACTTTATTCATTTCGAGTGTCATACGGTACAGAAATGAGATGAGTAAGGAAAATGTCAAGTTTGAAAAAGGACTAGTTCAAGAAAATGACGAAGTCGTCGGGGTTGAAAAGAAAAGTAATAGGATTCCGCGGGACATTCGACTCAATGTGAATAGTTTCGGGCTGAAGGCAGTTGAAAGTGACCGCTAATCTACATAAATAGTAGATAGGTAGGTACCTACTCTGTAAAGAGGTAGGTAGAGGCGGTATCAATCAGCTTTAATGTCAAAATGAGAACGATCAATCACTCCGAGGCTTTAAGATAAGGCTAAAAGTGTATTATCAATGTATTATTATTGATACGGCATTTTTATACAGGTATAGCCTTATGTTTTGTTGTTGTTTGCTCAACAGATTTTCATCTCACTTCACACTTCCGTGTTGCGCTTACGCAATGCATGCAATGCAATGCATCCGAATTCGTAAACGCTCATGGAGACGTATATTTGTAAGCGGTGACGGCCATCAAGTTTAAAGTGTATGAAATTACAAAATATGCCACCCCCTCCCACTGGCATCGACACTGAATGACGACGTTCGAAGTAACAAAACATACAAAAAATTGGAAATATTTGTCGACGAAAACTTCATGGAATAACTTCATTAATGGCATTGTCGGGCACGGTCCGGTCGTGGTTGGCGTGGGGTGGGTTTGCTGCGGCCATGGGGCGGCCAGTGTGTCACCGTGTGCTTCCTTCCTACTTTCATTTTGACGATTGAAAGAGATATTTAATGTCCTAATCAATAAAAAAAATTTGAAATTAGAAATTTGAAATGGAATGTCTATTAGATATCGGCTGTCATCAAACTGTCACTGTGTCAAAGCTCTAAATTATTCTTGCAGAAACGGAAAAGGCTAAAACAAATTAGAACTGAGACAAACTTGCCCAATGGCACTTTGTGGTAAATGTCTTTCCTACTTTCAGGTTTTTCTATCGTCTTTAATTTTCGTCTTGGTAGTAGGTCGATCGGGAATAAACATTCATTCAGTCCGTGAAAAACTAATCATTTATGTATGTAGGTACTTCGGACTCTTTCTATCTAGGTTAAAACCTTAACTGGGTCAAACGATACCAATCATCTAAGATATTATCACTTGCCCCAAATAGTGGGGCCAACGTAGCCCAATGGTAATAATAATGAATTAATATTATTCCTTTCCCTTTGTTCCGTTAGTTGGACAATTTCCAGCGAGTTCTATGGGAATAGAAGTTTCTTTTATTGCCCCGACCAAAAAAGAGGGGCGTTATAAGTTTTACGTGTGTGTCGTTGTATATGTATATCGTAGCTACCGAACGGATGCCGGATGGACCGATTTCGATGCGGTTTTCTTAATTTGATAGCCAGTTTAATCGAGATGGGTTTTCAGTGTTTTATTAAAATGTAGTAGTTTTGAAACCATTTTAGTACGACACGTAATCTTGGTCGGTGGGTATCCGGCTTAGTTAGGTTAGTCCTCCATGGACCCTACGATTAAAGTTCAACCGTTAGGTAGCAATAGCAACATAGTTTTTCCTCAATCCACCAGCCCAGTCCATCCATTGAACTGATTATAGCAAACTTCTGCCCTCGCAAAACACGGTTACAATGGCGTCCCCTTACGACTATTTCTTTTCTTCTGTGTGTTATTCTTGAAATCACATTCAATTTCAAAATAAATTATGACGTCAGAGCTATCATCGTCAACAAACTAGCTAAAACTAAGTTTCATCACAGTCCCTTCAGTAGAATTTGCGTTAAAGAGTAACAAACAGTCGTCCATCAAAAACCTGCCCACACAAACTACTTAACCGACACCGTCGGAAAACCCTCGACAGATACTCCATAAGTACCTCATACTCAAATACTTCACAAAATTAACAACTGAACCGATTTTATTGAAACAAATCTAAAGACCATCTCGAGTAAATTTCTTTTTAAATGAAAGAAAGAAAGAAAACATTATTTGTAGTAGACACCACGACACGATAATTAGGTACAACAACATAAAAACAACGAACTAAGCATACCAACATAAAATACAAATAATGATATTTCAAAATAAAAATAAAAAGGAATAAAGGAATAATAATAATAACTGTACCTACCTACCTACAGTTTACGAGTATCTATTCCCAGTGGCATTGTTTAATCTCCGTGTCGCGGCTTCCAGTGCAACTGGACCCCCTCAGCATAATGTAGATGTGAAAATGAAGAAGACCGCATCGAAATCGGACTGTCCATACGGATATTGTTATTGTATCTGTAATCCGGCGCACCACAGACATACCACCGGCGATACCACAGACAGAAACACAGACACACACGTTAAACTTACGAAACCCCTTCAGCATCGGGTTTAAAAACATTACTCTAATATGCCTCTACGTCCTAACGACCTAACAACATACCACACTGATAAACTATCCGACTTCTTCACGCAATCAATAATAAACAAGCTTACTCAAACACCTGTTCGCTACTACCTCAGCAAACATTTGTGCCCTTGTTCCAATCGATCGACTCGTAGACCTGACCTGGCTTTATGTAACACCGTATTCATGGCTAATGCAGTCTGCCTCATGCAATTCTGTATGCAAGTCTGCCAATGCAGGCATTGAGGCCTGTACTATGAATAGTTGAAGGCTAGGCTAGGCCAATATTTCGTTCGTGACCTTACTAGTTGCTAGTTTTTACGCTACGCAGTTACAAACGAGCAGACAGCTCACCTGGGCCTCGTGTCTGTTAATTTACTTGGCTTGATTGAATTGTAATTGGATCGCATTAGCAGCTCAACGGCAGTTTTAATTGTAGCAGAATACCAAATATTAGGTGATTACAGTGGAGCGACTGCCGGACCTCCGTGACCCTGCTACCAGGGGAACCTGAACAGAATGGATCATGGTTACACATTCAGTCGCATGAAGGTGCAGGTTTCAACGCGATGTTTTCCCTCACCGTAAGAGTATCGGTTAGTATTTAACTAATGTCCATAACTCACAGGAGTCATTGGTACATGGCCGCATTGGGTTTAAAACCCGGTACCTCTCGCTTGCGAGTTGTATACTTTAACACTTTAAATAAGGGTGATAGGCGGTATAGGTAATAAAAAGCCCTAAGTCCATAGCGAAGTCCGCCTTGACCATGATCCATAGGTTTTCAGATCGGGTAATTACAGTGCAGTGACTGCCATCCGGCCTCCGTGACCCTGTGAACCTGTCCAGATTGGATTATGTCTGCCCAAATGCAGGTTTCCTCGCGATTTTTTCTCTCACACTAAGAGAATCGGTTATTGTTCACCTAATGTAGGTTCATAACTCATTGGTACTCTGATCCTCTCGCTCGGTCTCGCCATTAGGCTACTGACCAAATAAAACACTTTTATGGATTAATCGCAGCTGGAAGTCGGTACCCACCTCAATAATTGCAGCCACCTCACATAAAGTTCGTGTTATACAGGGTGACTTGTATGACACACGAACTGTAATGTATCGTCAACACCACAATCACCAATCCCATCACGACAAGGTGATTTCAGAACCCTACTAAAAGGAAAACACAGCTTAAACGGGCATTAGTACCCGCAGATATCGTTTCTGTAACGGGGAGGCCGTACTATAAAAATCGTAAATCGTGCTCCACCAGAATGTATGGGATAGCGGATTTCCTTGCGATAGGTTCCTTGTAAAAGGGTATGGTATTTAGAATGTAGTTGGGAATAATGGCACTTACACACGGTATCCGATCTACCTTTTTATGTTATACGGCAGACAAACAGGCAAGCAGGTCACCTGATGGAAAGTGGTCACTGCCGCCTTTTAAACACCAGCAACACCAGAGGCGCTACCAATGCGTTGTCCGCCTCTAAGGAGACCTCTAATATACCTCTTGAACGATCCCAAGTCATAGTCCAACGGGAACACCATGGCTGGGAGCTCATTCTACATCCGAATCGTACAAGCAAGAAACATTCTTTCTAATCTTCGCGTGGACACCACTAGAGCACTAGACGGTCTATGTAATGGGGACGAGTACCCAGCCCTCGGCGGGTGGTGCGATGGCGGAATTGTGCTTTAGGCACTAGATCAAATAGTTCCTCAGGACACTCCCCATTGTACAGCCGGTAGAACACACGCAGGGAGCCTAGTTCCCTTCAGTCAGCCAGTGGCAAAGAAAATCTTCCGTGGAGAAGTTGCTTGTCAATATGGGATCATCGACAATTCGTAGGAGTCTAAAGGATTAAGAAAGTCGGTAGTTTCGCCGGCACAAAGATGCGGCCCTATCTATCTACGGTAGGTACTAGGCTAGGTATCCGAGTAGGTATCACAGTACCATTATACGGCAGTAAATAATGCACATCGGTTAATTTCTGATTCGTATTCTCACACTCGTGGATTAAGTATCTTGAACTCGTGCGACAGGAGAATAATTTGGGTGTCCTATGTAATTCCGATAACGGGCTTTGCCCCCCACTCATTCCCACCGTTGCTACTTCTGTATAGACAGGATCTACAGCGGCGACCACACACAGGTCCTGAGTATGAGACTCAGGCGCGCCCGAGGACAAGCTCATACTGTCTTGGGACCCGCAACAAATTGAATTAAGAAGTAACAGGTTGGAGTAAGAAATATAGTGTTGCCGACCTACGTAATTCCGTTAGCCGTTTGATCTATTTTCATTTCTACGAATACTGTTAATCGATCACTCAATTGGACGATACCTCGTTTCCCCGAAGTTTTAATTAAGCGATGTAACGAACCATCGAAAAAACGATTACCGAATTTCATTTCCCCGACCATACATGATCATTACCGACACATTGCTTTGTTTCAATGTTAAATAATAAATAATCATCTTAGCGTTAATGTCCCGGTTGTGCTTTCGAGGACGAGGGCCCGGGGTCCGCCTTGACTATGATCCAGGATTTGGCGATCAGGTAATTACAGTGGAGCGACTACCACCTGACCTCCGTGACCCTGCTACCAGAGGAACCTGACCAGATTGGATCGTGGTTACAAATTCAGTTGCCTGAATTATCAGGTTACTTCACAATGTTTTCCCTCACCGTAAGAGCATCGGTTAGAATTCAACTAATGTACATAACTCAGAAAAGAGTCATTGGTACATGGCCGCATCGGGATTCGAACCCGGTACCTCTCGCTTACGAGTCGGATACTCAACGGCCCGGCCACCGACGCTCTTTGTTTCATTGTTAAATATTGATAATTATATAATATTTTTAACCGTTCACGTAACGCGCATGAGATATAGGCTTTTCTGAAAACCAGTGCTGTGACAGGCATGAGCCCTCACAGCATTATGCTGAGACTGGTCCATTTCGGTTTCCTTTACATCACTGACTGGTCTTACTTAGTTCTCAATAATTATAATTTACTGTACTCACCTTAGGTTAAGGATGTAGTGTGGAACCGAATAATGTACTGACTATGTCCATGTCTAAATTATTTAGTCGATGCAACATTTCACCGAATTTTCAGTGTAGGTCAAAAGCTCTGCTACTGGAACGTGTATAACTCATACATGTAGTAAATAATTGAAACTGGAGAAATAAAATACTGACTCTGTGCAAAAACAATATTTTTTTAAATGAAATGATATCTGCAACTGCGAACATTTGTCGATCTGTTTTATTTGTTTCTGGTTTGCAATTCTATATTTTCACTGTCACCCAGTGAGAAACAGACGAAAAAAGATGGATGTTTTTAATTTGACGTGTGTATCTGTTTGTGGAATCGTAGCTCCAGAACGGGTGGACCGATTTAGATGCTGTTATGAAAATTGGTAGCGGTTTTAAAAAAAAGAGGGGTGTTATATGCACGAATCGACTGCTTCCAAGCAATCATTCGTAAAAGGTCAGCGTCTCTGTTGGGCCGAGTGCGGGGGAGCGCCAACTCTATCCTCCAACCGATAGAGGAGCGGTGTCAGTGTCCTATAATGGGACACTGGAACGATGTCCATACTGGGGGCAGACCCCTTATTTTTAATATAAAATAGAATAAGTAATCTGTGTGCACTTGTTACTAACATTAGATATAAGTATTATTTTTTGTTCACAAGATACTAACAAACTATGGACCATCGTCTGAAATAAATGTTGATTATTATTATTATTATTTAAAATCTTTATACTTCTCAGTATTTTAAGGAAATACTGGCATCTTACTGAAGCACACGGGCCTAAGCCAAGTGTGTTTCATGATGATCTTTCGTTGGGGCCTGTAAAACATTTCCTAACTATTCTACACGTGTTCAATATTTGCATCAACACAAAAGAAGATGGCGGTAGGGACAGTGTTTTTATGGACGTGTGTAATTGGGTCGGGACAACACCTGTAGTAGACAATACAATGGGGACTATAATGACGCTTTGCAATTTCCATATTCTGGTTATTTCATCTCTTAAGTCTGTGTATTTGGTTAGTTTTTCAGCTATTGTACTTTGTACGTTGTGGGTGTTTGGTATTTATTATTATAAGTTTGACGTGTGTATCTGTGTATGTGGCATCGTAGCTCCCGAAGCCAGTTTAATTGAAATAGTTCTACGCTTTGTTTCAATAAAATCGTTTCAATAGTTTAGAAAATATTTGAATTTATGAAACTTGGCCGGGGGTTATTCTGTGATTGTTTCTGTCGGTATTGATACGTACTATAGCAATCAGGAATGTATAAAATGTTAGATGTATTGTTTATCATAGAAACCCCTTTGTTCCGGGGAAAGGTTCACGAGGGACAATGTACACGCAATAACATAGATCACGATTCGAAGCTATTAAAATAATGACATGGCGCCGGTGAAATCAGTCACTCGCATCCCAATGGTGCTATTATGTGAGTCAGTCTCGTTTTCGTATCGAGTCAATATCGGACGTTTTCTTTTGCTAACATTTTGTTGCATATTAACTATTTTAAATATCAAAAGGGCAATTGATAATGGTCACCGCTGCCTATGGACATCAGCTTCACAAAGGGTATCACCAATGCGTCGCTCGCCTCTAAAAAAGCAAATACTAGGGCCCTTCATTGCCAAAACTAAGGAGCACTCTTTTACTTACGAAAATTAGTCCGTAGTATTGTCGATAGCTCTCGTATAATAAATGAGATATAAGAATGACAGAGACGCCTATAAGAAAACATCGGCTATAGACAGCCTTGACATTTCATCATTAAAGCCCCGTTGTTGTCAGGTGGAACTACAAACATTATCAATAGGATAAAGCAAGGCTAAAGACAATAGCGCCACTCTTCAAGGATAGTAAATGTTGAAACAGATTAATTTTCCTAGGGAACACCAGACACAAACATCAACATTACAGAGGACTAATTTGTATTGCCTCGATATCGTTCTACAGGCCGAAAGGAATCAAGCGCCAACGCAATAGGGTTTATTTTTGGACGGCAGCACTCGCCTAGCAGAATTTCTTCGCTAGCGTTAGCTTAAGCTCGGCCAACAAGCATATATAGTAAAGAAAAGCCGAGAAAACATGTGCACTGTCGGGCTTTAGCACTAGTCTTGAAAGACTAGAGATAGTTTTATGAATAAAACTATGGCGGCGTTGCGGCTAACAGAAAACGTTCCGAAACCGACCCGTTATAATGAAGATGGGAATAACATAGTTGCTGCACTAATTTTAATTAACTGTCAGTGGCAGAGAACGGGCATTTCATTAGCCACCACACAATTTAATTACTTATGTACTGATTTAGTTAATTTGAAACCACACTATAGCTAATGAGGTACGTGTCGCAGAGGTGATAATTATCATTCACTTCCTCATTTTGTTAACCTGAAATATTGTGCATAGATACTACCCTCTAGTTAGTTACGTAGGTTTTACATCGATGAAAGTAGAACTTAGAATTGCAACTTATTCAATGTAGGTAATACGAGTACCTATTGTGATGTCAATATAAATAATGTCTATGTCTATGAATGTCTCTGTCTACTTTCTATAATATGACATGACGCGTGTGTTTGAGCAAAGGAAATCATCAAAATACCTTTTTGGGGGTCAGTGATTCATCCCTTTTGAGCCATTATGTTATGTGTTTGTGGTGTTATTGTGTGTAAATAAATGTTTCTATTTCTATTTCTATTTCTAAAAAAGTAAGTACCAAAAATTGTAGAAAGCGCAGGCCAAAAACTAAAAATATGAATTAGTTTAATAGAACGCCTCATTTTGAACATTTTTATTGCCCCAGTCACGCTACATAACCATTACTAATTTTTATTGAACATTGAAAACCTAAAATTCAATATTAATCATAGAAAATCTACAGTTTCTGGTTACAAGAACTACTAGCGATTGTCGTACAGATTTACTGTCTCAATAAAAATGTCCTGAATAATGCATGCTATCAATCGAAATCACTACGAAAATTTTGTTGGCCGGCACTCTTCAATTGCGGATGTGTTCCCTGATAATTATAATCTGGACGGCTTTAAGGCTAGACTGAATTGATTGTCCCTTGACAGGCATGCTCCATCTTCGGCCGCGTCGTCACTTTCCAGGTGAGATGGCGGTCGACGCCTGGCTAGTCTAATATATATAAAAAAGGAATTGATTCCTTTGTATGGGCCGGTGAATGGTCGCCTTTGTAAGCTTAATGTCTGCGAACCTCTTGAAAAACGGAAAATCCTTTGGAAAAGTGTGGTCATTGCATATAATAGAACTTACGAAGTTAACTGGTAATTGAATACTGGGAAACTCAAGTGATGTTAATGGACTGAAAGACAGTATGTACAGTATAGATGTCGGCCGTACCAACCGATGGTCAATTATGATTTCTGGCTGGAGCCGAAGGTTTAAGAGTTCTAAGAAATTTTGTTAGGATTGGCAAAAAGCCACAATTAATAATATACATCATTTTAAACCTTTACTATTAAAGGTTTATATTGTTTACATTCATCAACATTTTCGTAATATATGCTTGTCGGTGTAGGCTAAGCTTGATCTGACCTTCGATGTCCACACTTTATTCGCCCAGTATTCGGCGTCGCATACAAGTCCTCCATTGTGCAAGTTTTAGGACACGTCAACACACTCTACTTTCGGTATGCTGTTAGCTGAATGATGAGAACAAACAGGGCTGTGATCCTCTTTAAAGGTTACGGAGATCCAAAGAAGGTTCCCCAGGTACATGTTAAAATAGACTATTCTACCTATACATGTATATGTCTATATTTTATGGTAAAACACAATACGCGTACACGAAATGTGTTTTTGACACTCGCTCCCGTCACTCAGGGCGCTCGTAATACTATGGAAGATTAATGTTCTTCGTCCAAAGGGACATCCTTTACTTTAGAATGTACTCAGCCAGGTTTATTTTGTGCTAGCATTGATCTGAGGAATGGCAGGTGTCTAGGAAAGGTTTTGCAGATAAGTGAATAATAAATCAAATCGAAGACGTAAAGTAGTTTGTTTATGTTTGACTAATCAACAGCAGGATCTTAAATATTAGGTACAACAATGTAATAGGTATGATGACTGGGTCAACATTTTGAAATTCGAATAAAAAACAATCTGTCAGTTAGATTACTATTTAGAGTTGTAGAGTTATCCAAAAATATTAGACATGTATTTTTTTTTTACCAAATAAATAAAAAATAACAAAGAAAGCGTATCAGAGTTTTGGAGTGGGGGCTCGTGACGTCACTTTTGAGTAAAATTTCATCATTTCAACGTACTGTTACAGCATGGGTGTTAATTTTTGTTGATGTAGAAATAGAAGAAGTAATACTGACCTTATGTTCTCGGAGACGAACTTCGCGTGGTTAAATTTGCAATAAATACTCGTAGTTCAAAAGAGTGTAACTTAATTTCCTGCAGTGGTATTTCCAGACTTTTACGGCAAGAAAACCTTCAAGAAATGAGCACAATAGACACGAGTAGGGTTTCGGCCCCGGGTTGCTGAGAACGGGTATTCCCAGGAATATTGCCGTTCCCTATTTTGCAAATGCCAGCCGGTCGCTGCCTGCTTTGTTGTTTTAATAGCTACAAGTCAAAATTTTAAATAACTAGCGGCCTGCCGTGGCTGGCACGTGTGTTCTCGGGGTTTCTCGTATCATCTAGGTAGGTAAAAAACCTTTCGGAAGAAATTCTATAAATCATAGAAAAAACTGCATTAAAATCCGTTTGCGTGGTTGCGGAGGAGTTACAGACAGACGCGGAAAGCGGTTTCATTTTACTATGTAAGGATATATATTTTTTTAAAAGGTTAAATATAGCTGATTGACATGAGTGAAGATGACAAAAGACATCATTCACGTTTCATATATTTTTGCACCAGCAACCTGTAAGTGCCGGCCAGAAAAAAGTCCGATGTAGCAAACAATTTTTAACATATTATTTTATTCCAATGGTTCGGTTGTTTAACTTTAAAATAGCGGTATTTAGTACTGTATGCCCAGTGGTACATAGTGGTGATGGGCGTACAGGTTTAATGCCATAGTATTTAATATTAGAAATTTATTAAATCATTCTATTTGTTCCATCATCATATTTTTTTCTGGGTAGCACATTCAGATTTGTGGTCCAAAATGAACGATATCCTTTGTAAAGGTGAAGTTGGTGTGTCCAAAGCACTCAACCAATGGCACTACTATACCAAAAGAGTGTAAACTTCTACAGATTGCCGCGTCATTTGCATGCACAAAATGTGTCTCTGAAACGGTATTTCCAAATTAGCGCTTTCAGCGCTGGATCTAGCGCTTTTATTTAACTTGCACTGTTCGTATGTAAGTTGTTCATCACTTGCAAATTATTTTTCGACCATTTGTTGGTATCCGATTGAGCTAAAATTTGGTATATTTACCTATGTAACTTCGATGACAATGCATTAATATGGTACCATGAAGCTGGTCTGATGATGGAGTCTGAAGGTGGTCATAAGAACTAATGAACGCAATAAGATACCTAATCGTGTTTGGTCTCTTTGGAGTGGACTTGATTATTGTGTTTATTGCGTATTATAGAAACTTACAAACACTGAGCGCTTCTTTTTTGTAGGTTTAGCGCCCGAACGAACGGATTTCATACAAAATTCAGCAATGTAGCGCTTTTTCTAAGATCTGATAGCGCATATTCGCTAGAAGAGTTGCCAATTCTCTGATACACGCCTCGTAACAAGAGCCTCGGCAAATGAAAGATTAATGCGGCCTCGCACACTCTGTGTTTCGATGTTTTGCACCCGCCATTTGCCGGTCGCCTGCTTTGTTGTTACGGTTAGTAGTCTGTGCATTTGGCTACAAGTCAACAGTTTGAGAGAGGTAGGGTCTAGCGGGATATCCTGTTCGAATTGGAGCCGCCATATTGTGTTCCTGGGGTATTGTGGCATTTGGGGTTTGCGTAGACAGGCAATGGTAACCACTATTTATCAGGTGGCCCGATTAACTGTTTATCTACCGTTTGCCATAAAATAATGTGTGCCTATAATAATTCATAGATCCCATCACCAGAACTGGGTTTTGATAAAAATGGGACCATATCGGAAGTATATATGTTTTTTCAAATAGAAATAAAAAATTCCAAGTCGGTTTATAAATGACGGAGTTCTGAGGTAACAAACATTTAAAAAGAAAGTCAATCGAATTGAGAACTACCTCCTTTTTTTGAAAGCGGTTAAAAGCATGATTGGGAAGCACTATACTTCGACACTGCGGCTAAGCCGAGCTATAGGGTAGCTAGACAATTGTTACTAATCCTTACGTAGTATAAAATAAAGGTTAGTATCAACTGGCTCTTAGATCCGGCCCTGCCGTAGTGTAGTATTTAGCAATTATTCCTGCGACGTAGAGTCTCGTCGCCTGAACTCGCGCCGGTTCCGAACTAACAATAGGCATGTACTACCAATCCAAACCCAGCTTTTTGCTTTTTAAGGACAACCAACAAAACACACTAACAAAAGTTATAGCATCTTATAGCTAAAGTACATATCTTTCCAAGTTTAAATAAATAAGTTCTCAAATGAAAAATATTTTTTCATAATGAGCTTTTATCGTGCGGTATAGTACCTACTCATAAAGACCATTCCAAAGAGCCTAAACACGATAGGGTTATCTTATTTTATTAGTTCCTATGACCACTTTCCGACTCCATCATCAGACCAGCTCCATGGTACCTCCACCCAAGTTACATAGGTATACCAAATTTCAGCTCAATCGGATACCAACAAATGGTCGAAAAATGTTTTGCAAATGACGAACAACTTAGTTACGAACAGTGCAAAGCTAAATAAAAGCTTGGAAAATCAAATTTATTTGCGGTTTGCAAAACAACTTCTCCCAAAATTTTACGTTAAGTCGCCTAAAACTCCCCCATTATCTCTCCCTGAGCCACCCCTTTGCTCTCTGCAGGTCAGTTAGACAGGCATACAAACGGCCCAGCCGTAGCTCAAGGCTATCAAATATCAATTTTCGAGAATCAAGGCTCTCAAGGGGCCGTAGTAATCCGCAAACTCAACGGCTGAAGGACTGAAATATAATATTAACTTGTCCATTTCAAGATGGGCACTTTGGTCTTGGTAATTAATTACTTTAAGGATTTTGGAGCTATTTATCCATAAATGGGGACAGCTATTTCGTAATTGAAAACTTATTTATTAAGATTAATCACACTGGCGACCTGAGTGGTTCAGTGGTTCAGTGGTCAACATGCCGGTCTGCCACGCAAAAGGTCCCGGGTTCGATTGCCGGCCGGGTAGAAACTGAAATGATGAATTTTAATTTCTGTTACGGGTCTGGGTGTTCTATGTATAATAAGTGTGTATTTAAAAAGTATATATGTAGTATATCAGTGATCTAGCACCCATAGTACAAGCTTTGCTTAGTTTGGGGCTGTGTGAATTTGTCCACGATTATTTATTATTATTTAATTAGGTACCAATGCTTTGTGTAGCGTTGTAATTGGTTTTGCTTAATATATAGGGACAGAATTTCTATTATACGTTAAGGATAGGGTGCTTTTTTCCACTTACATTTCTGTACAAAACTATGAGGAATGTTGGTCCCTTTGGGTAATAGTATGACACATTGGAATTTTGGTACCGATTCTTTGTGTAGCGTTATAATGGATTTTGCTTATTGTATAGGGGCTGAATATAGGTTTGAGATTAGGTGCTGTGCAAAACAGTGTGACCTATGGGGTATTTTTGTGCATTTGGATAATAGTGTGAAATATCGTGATTTTTTTTCCTGTAGGGTCGAGAGAGTGTGGTCATAATGTTATTCGACGGGAATAAGGCATTGTTTTTCAAAAACAAAGACGTTGATATAAGATAGTTCAACTCAGTTGTGCGCGCGGCGCTATGTGTGCGTGCGCTTGTAAATATACAGCTTTCATTTATGTGGCAGTGACGCGGCAGTCGTCGCCCGAGCAAGACGTGTTCTTATTGCTTTTTCTTACGGGTACAGTCGTTAACAAAAATGTCTAGTTCTTCACTAAGAAAATGTTTAAGGAGTCAGGTAATTATTTGTTAATTTTGAATTTAGATATAAAATATACTTATAATAATTCTATATACGAATATAATTCTATAAATATAATTAATATTATATAATACTAAATAATATTATATAATTCTATAAAATTACCATTTAGAACATCACGAGTTACCTACATTACTAAAGTTGAAAAGAATATTTCAAGAGAAACTTAATTATGATGGAAGTATTTCGACTCTGCGTACAGCTTTAGGATACAAATGGCGAAAAACTGTGGATAACAGGCGTGTTATTATAGAGCGGCATGACATCCAAAAACTAAGATTTTCTTACCTAATAAACTTACTCAGATACCGTCAAGAAAATCGGAGTATCGTATATACAGATGAGAGCTATATCTTAACTAATCATGTGCAAAACAAAGGATGGAGTGAGCTCGAGGACCACTCCTCCTAAATGTGGAGGAGGTTCAAGTCCAGCAGAGGACTGTTGACGGCTTAGCTTTTATTTTCTTTTGTTTTTGGCTTAGCTTCATAGTAGTCCAGCTTTTATCGC
Source organism: Blastobasis adustella (assembly GCA_907269095.1). Lineage (NCBI taxonomy): Eukaryota > Metazoa > Arthropoda > Insecta > Lepidoptera > Blastobasidae > Blastobasis > Blastobasis adustella. The sequence continues at coordinate 18,763,572 of OU026121.1, read as the reverse complement.
ACTTTGTAAATAAGTTATGAAGTTCCTAATTTAATTCAAACATTTTGTTTCATCTCGACTAGGCTATTAACTACGGGCTTAATTAATTAAGTCAACGTAATCCAAAATGAAACAAAATAAGCCAAAGGAAACGAAAGTCAACAAGTTTAATACATTTACTCTCAAAAGGAATTACACTTGCCAAGTCTTCTTTGTGAGTTAAGGTACGTTTCTACGTGGGTGGATGACTCGATGTAATATCATACCTACTACCCACCTATAATTATACATAGGTTGTCCGTTATTGGAGTTAGATGAAATACCTTGTGAAAGTGGTAGTAATAAAATTTCCTTAATATGTAAACGCTTATGGATTTTTGTGATGTCAAAATATATCATGTCTATGTCTAATTTATATTAGACATAAACATGAGTAGGTTATCCTAACAGACAGAAAAGTCGGGTTACCCTCGACCAAGTCATAGACATAACTTAAACTAAAATATTTTCTAAACTACTAAACTGATTTTAATGAAATAAAGCTAAGAACCATCTCGATTAAACTGTCTATCAAACAGAGATAACCGCATCCAAAACGGTCCACCCGTTCAGGAGCTACGATGCCACAGACACACATGACAAACTTATAACACCGCCCTTTTATTGTCGGGGGTTAAAAATTACCTACTACCAATGATATCTGGTAGCAGGTAATTTTATTTTCAGACACTTACTGAATACTACGCAGAATATTCATTGCCACCAGTAAATCAAACCTTTCAATCGGACTCCAGCCGATAATAACCGTTTAGTTCAGATGTCCCGAACAACGGTAATCAGTTTCCACCATTACCGTTGGTCGGGATGGAACGACTCTCCTGTGCCTCCTTGGGCAATATAAAATATTGTCGGACAGTAAATAGGCAATCTTGCTTTGTCAAGCATACATTGCCTCATGTCTCTCTTCCACGATCCCTCTATCCACCGCTCCTCAGACATGTAACGCCTAATGCAGTTTCCTTTCCCTCAGGTACCCAATCAAGCGGACAGTACGAGAATCCCCCTGCGATGTGGGGTACGCATATATTCCCATCGCGTTCGTACTCTTGCTGTATCTGGTGTATCTGGTGGAGTGCTACCACAGCACGGTGAGGATACAGCTGGCGAGGCGCGTGGATGTGGCGGCGGTCAGCGCAAGGGTTCAAGCTATGAGGACTGCGGCACCCAGGGTCTGGTAAGTCTTTTTTTTTGTTCTACGCAGTGAAATACAAGGAGACAGCCGGCCTGTTGGTAGGCGGTAACTGTCGCACATAATGTATCTACACTATAATACATTACTTGACCACTAACCTATGCTATTACGGTGAGGAAAAACATCATGATGAAACCTGCACGTTCCGTAAGCTTACCATGAGCTACAGCACTATAAGTGTCACATAAGCTTTTCTCGTTCTAAACAGAGCAGTTCTGTTTAGGTCCTGCTATAAGAGTGCATGGTAAGCTCCCAGGCGACTGGAACACTATAGTCAAAATTCCAGATTCTTTATTTTGTGAAATGCTCTATGCTCTGCCATATTAATAGCCTCACTTCTAGGCAGTAATTCACACCAAGAAAACTAAAAGCAAATTTTTATTTTCAATTTGATAATTTATTCGTATTCCTAGAACTCTCTGAACAACCAATTAACTGAGTTTCAATTAATGTTAGAGTCGAGTCACCAAGTATTTTATTAAAACTACTGAATATTTCCGCGAAATCAGATATTTCATTATTTAATTTCGTTTTCCGCCCCAAATCACCTACAAATTGCAGTTCGAGCCCTAATTAAAAAAGCGTTGGAATATTTTTACGCTCGCCGAGCCCACGCAACATGGTCGTACAAATTGATAGAGAATTAATTGTGTCTGCGGAGGAAAATTGCCCGAATTGCCCCAGTTAGGGCGATTAATAACCCATTTTCCTCAAAGAACAGTCTTGGATGCTTGCTCTCTTCCTGTTCTGAAAAAACTTTCTGCTGTCGAACAACAATGCGCCCATTTGAAATTTAATTAAAGGAATATCTCTTTTATCGTCGTTACGAACACCAGAGAGATTGCTCGAGGAATTGGTCTGGACTTTTTTATTTTCTTGTCAAATAACACCAATCACTTTCGAGTAACAAGTAAAGTTAAGGAACCCTTAATAGTCCACTATGGACTTCAAGCTCCTCCACTTTAATGGAGGATATTGAGATCATCTTTAAGCTAGGCAGGCGGGTTGGAGATCGCAGCCTTTATTACACATAGCACACAACGACACAATTACAGCTACGCAAACAGCCAAAGGAAACATTAATAATTAAAACATCTAAAACAATGCGTAGCCTCCCGTGCCATTGTCGTGGCATTGTTGGTGCCGCGGCGGCCAGCATAAATTTTACCCACTCAGCATGTGCTGTGAGGCGCAAAAAACGACCCACAGCGCTGGTATTTTGCGGGCCCCTGCGGCCTCTCTATGCCATAATTCTACTTTACTGGACACCAGATAAATCATATTACAAAATCCTAATATATTTACACAAGTCACCTAAAAAGCAAACAACAACCCGAAAACATCCGCCCCAAACTTTCCAGGAAGACATTACACAATACCCGAGAAACTTGTAAAGGGGTGTATGAAAAATTCCCAGCGATAACTGAAGGGCAAGTTCGCGCATAGAATCATCGTTTCGGTGGCCGAGAACGGCAGGAAGGTCGATTTAATCCCACTTAGTCCATTAAAGATTGACTGAAGCGTATGGTATGATTACGTGTTAATGCTAATCATTTTTCAACTGCGGCTTTCTGAGGAAACGGACGTTTCAGAGAGAAAGCCATGAATAAGACGGACTTTTGCTTATACACAAAACTCACCAAACTACACATTTTAATGTTTTACTTAGACATTTTAATCTGTAAACTGACACAATTTGTACATTATTAAATGTATTCACTTTTGACATTTAATTACTTTGTTTAAATTTTTTGTATCGACATGTTTAATCTCGTATTGACATGTATTTTTCATGGACATGTTTTACATTATGTAATCATTTTATTAATTACGTATATTCCTTTCGATAATTTGTATATTCCTTTATATTTAACGATCTCTTTTCACAAAAATGTATTTAAATATATCTTAAATGTATTATCTTGTGTAAGAGTAATAAATAAATCTAAATCTAATCTAATGCAGTCGTTTTGTACGCATTTCAAATCGTAGATTGTGTGTTTCTAAACACTTTTTTTTATTGTCTAGGTAGGCACACGGATAAACGGTTCACCTGATGGAAAGCGGCCACCTTCGTCCGGTGGGCTAATTACGTAACACTGTTGCTATCAGTTCTCTGATTTCAATGATTGAAATTATTACTTTTGCTATTATTTATCATAAATTTCATGGGTTTAGTTGCTAACAAAGTTTCTTTGCAATAAACTGAAACAATTCAATCGATAATACGTAATCGCAAAATTACCAATTACAATTTGAAACTAAAATGTATCTGTGTCCGGCTTTTGACGATTACTCTGCAAGTTACAGACCAAAGCTTGTTTTATTTCTACAAGCTTATTAGTACAAGCTTTGCTTAGTTTAGGGCTAGATGGCGCTGTGTGAATTTGTCCACGAATATTTATCTTATTTTATTTTATTTCTGAAGTACAATAGATCTACGCATCAGTGGCAACCACGCCCGAAGGCACTCTGTTTAACTCGTCTTGACGTTCTGACGTAACTCTGAGATTACTGAGTCTAATAGTTCAGTGGTTTTCATTCATGATTAGCTGCTCAACAATGCGGTGTGGGTTTCAGATTATTTAATGCATATCATAATATATCTTGAGAGCTTCTTTGAGTGAGCTTGTTTCTAGCTGATGGAGCAGTTTTCTATACATAGTATAAAACAAAGTTGCTTCTTATGAACGCTTAAATCTTTAAACTACGCAATGGATTTTAATGTGGTTTCAACAATAGATAGAGTGATTCAAGAGGAAGGTTTATAAGCAAGAAAATAGGGTAGGTAGGGGTAAAGTAGGTCCCCTAGAATGAAATAAGTTTTATGTCGTGCAATAGTGAATTTTGTCTACAACATCGTTCAATGAAACCTTTATCAAACAGTTTAGTTTGAATACGTGAATAAGGACGATTATCTGTTAAGAGAAATCATCATCAGCCGCAGGACGTCCCGCCTTCCATATCAATCGTCTTTGTTCCTCTTGAAGTCATCGGTTCGCTACTACCTTCACAAGGTCCATCCATCAGCGTAGGATGTACGCTGCGATTGTCTTGCACTCAGAAATCCTTTTGATGGATACAAAAAAGTATTTTTTTAACTATTACTTTAGCAGTCCCCCGCGGTTTAAGTCCGTGCGCAGTGTGGATCTCCGTAGACATACAACTAGCCCGCCAGACACTATTATTTTTTTCGGGTTGAAAAGTATCCTATATCACTCAGAAATAACGTAGCTTCCTATTAGTGACATCACTTTCAAAATCAGTTCAGTAGTTTCTAACAAACATAAAAAAAACAAAATTTAGTAGGTATAGTTGTTAAAATTACTGTGACGTTCGTGTTCTACATTTTTCTATATCATAATATAACAAATGGAGCAGTAGTAGAGTAGTGATTTTGTATCCAAAATAACGAATAGACACATAGACATAGACATGATTTATTTTGACATCACAAAAATCCAGAAGCATCTGGTTTGCACTGAATCGCTGCTGTGTTCAAATGCCACTGGCGTCAGTTAGCATAATTCCGCACAGGAACACCCACACGGAGGGTCTCATAAATAACCTAATAGCTGGCGCGGTGTGTCTGCCGATGAATAAGTGAAAAGAAAACCGGGAAAAGGTGCTTTAATGTTGACACAATATTCTACGAACCAAAGAGTAAATCTAATTTTGGTACTTGGAAATGTATTTCCTTTTCAAGGTTTACCTGTTCCTAACACAATAACTTAACTGACGGAAAAGTCGGATAACCCCCTACCAAGTTACTCTTACGACCAAGTAACATATACTCAAATATTTCCTGAACCGATTTTAATGAAACGAACAATCACCTTGCAATAAACTGGCTTTAAAATACTGAACCGCATCCAAATCTATCCTTCCGTTAGGAAGTTATGATGCCACAGAAAGACACACAGATATACAAAACTACTAAGCTACAGATACACACGCCAAACTTCTAACATTCCTCGTTTTTCGTCGGGGGTTAAAAAGGCATAGGACTGCAATTTCGAATCATATAAATTTTAAAAGAGGAGCGCTATAATCACTTTGTAACTGCTACAATCCATACATCGCGATTTTAGATTAACTATGGCCCATAAACAAGTTCTCAAATAAAAAAAAATAACATCTACGATAAATTGGCTGCACATTTTGCGACTTGCACACGATGCTGTGAATTCTTCGAGAGAGTACTTGTCAAGACTAATCAAATGAGCCCAAACGGGATGGGTTTATCATGCGTAGTTTAGGTGTTCTTATAGATACCTTCCACCTCCTCATCTCTTCTTCCATCATCAGATCAGCTCGATGGTACCATATAATTGCCTTGTAAGCGAACGTAATTTCAGCTCAATCTGAAACCGGGAAGTTAGTCTTTAACTTGCAAGATTTTATTGTGAACAGACAAGAGGTGAAGCAAAACTTTTATTCTGCTTGTAAACATCATCCAAATGTACCACCCTAATTATTAAGGACGTGAATTGCGGCCATTCACCCTAATCCATTTACTAATACAAAAGGTTCAAGCTGACACTGAATGTTTTATGTGTGTACCTAACTGTACACGTTAAGTCCGTGAGGTCAATTAAAACATGAATTAATTATGACCAAACAAAGCTTTATAGTGTGCCACGTATTATGTTAAATTATGTTAGACTATGATTTATGTTATGCTAATTGTGTAGGTTAATAGTCCTGTCATATGCAAATTATTTCTTTGTGATATTTTTTGCTTAAGGCAAGACTTGTTTTCCTTTGAAGATGTTGAATTTACAGGAAAATTAAATTACTTATGAAATATAAGGTTAGGAACGTTTTGGTATAACATTGTTAATTTTGCTACCTACTGGTGCCATCGCGAAATCGTATGGTTGAGTAGTTAATACACTAGCCTTTGTACAGAGAAGTAGATTCGAATCTTGTAGAGAGCTTGTCCCGATATATTTGCAGGTACGCAATAAATAATGCCAAATTGACTATCGATATATCGAAGCACTGAAGGCTTTGTACGAAAACGCCACTATGTCAGTTCGTCTCCAGGATAAGACCACAGAACCTATATATTCAGCTGCAGCGGGGTGTTAGACAAGGTGATGTCATATCACCGAAGTTGTTCACCGCTGCACTGGAGGATATCTTTAGGCTTCTGGACTGGGACGGACTTGGCATCAATATTAACGGCGAGTACCTTACTCACCTCAGATTCGCCTGCCGATATCGTAGTCATGGCTGAAACCCTGGAAGAATTGGGCAAAATGCTCGATGACCTCTGTAGTGCCTCTCAACAAGTAGGTCTTAAAATAAACATGGACAAGACGAAAATTATGTCAAATGTCCATGTTGTGCCTACTCCAGTGACAGTTGGAGGCATTCCACTTGAAGTTTTTGACTATTCATACCTAGGACAAATAGTCCAGTTAGGTAGGTCCAACTTCGAGAAAAAGGTCAATCGACGAATCCAACTCGGTTGGGCAGCATTCGGGAAGCTACGCCATATATTTTCGTCCCAATTACCGCAATGTCTCAAAACGAAGGTCTTTTACCAACGTGTGTTGCCAGTGATGACTTACGGAACTGAAACGTGGCCGCTCACAGTGGGCCTTATAAGAAACCTCACTATTACCCAAAGGGCAATGGAAAGAGCTATGCTCGGAGTCTCTTTGCGCGATCGAATCAGAAATGAGGAGAACCAAGGTCACCGACATAGCTTTAAGGATTGCGAGACTGAAGTGGCAGTGGGCAGAGCACATAGCTCGAAGAACAGATGGCCGATGGGGCAGTAAAGTTCTCGAGTGGCGACCACGTGCCGGAAGACGCAGCGTGGGTAGGCCTTCCACAAGGTGGACTGACGACTTGGTAAGGATCGCAGGTACCAGCTGGCTGCGAAAAGCACAGGACCGGCCTTTGTGGAGATCTCTGGGGGACGCCTATGCCCAGCAGTGGGCGTCTTCTGGCTGATATTATGATGATGATGATGAATAAATAATGCAATCGTCTTTCTCTAGGTAAGGACCCACCCTACGATTGTGCTCCAAAGACATTTGTATATCAAAGTAATTTGTAGGTAATTATGTTAAATTTCATTTCAATATCATTTGGGAGCGTCGGTGCCCGAACGATTAAGGTATCGGACTCGTAAGAGAGAGATACCGTGTTCTAACCCCGCTATGGCCATGATAAATGTGTATGCATGATCCAATCTGGTCAGGTTCCCCTGGTTGCAGATTTACAGTGGTCAGATGGCAGTCGCTCCACTGTAATTAAATAATCTGCCAAATCCTGGATCATGGTCAAGGTGGACCCCGGACCCTCGTGCGCGAGAGCACAACCTGGTCATTTACGCAAAAATGATCATATTGGCGGTCGTTTTTCGAATTGGTGCTCTATCATACAATCGAACGATGCATTTTCTCGAGCGATGAAATTAAACCTAATTTGATGAATTACTTTTATGTTTCTCAATAATCAACAAGACAACTCGACATTGCAATAAAATCTGTGAAACTCAATTCGTAAAACCATTTACCTAATAGAATATTCTTCGTAAGTAGCTAGTTCATTTCCTGTTCCTTCGACTGTTTACAAAACCTTGCGACGGGGTCCCGCAAGCAGCTTATTGGAATTCGTTTATTCTCCTCGTATAATCAAATTTTAATATCTGAACGCATATTTTTATATCAGCAAGGCGTAACTGAGCGTTATTGGCTTTAACAAAATTGTAAGCCAGAATCCTTATTAATTCATTTCGTTTTAACAATAATTATTATCAGTACCTGCCTGAAATTTTAGTCTTGCTTTGTTTATTTTATTTCTTAGTACAATCAGTTTTATATTATTAGTATCATGTAATAGTAATGCCACGAAACACATTCGTGTAAAATAAGACCAAGGTTCCAGTCCAAAAATCTCGGCTTTTTAAAGAAAGAAAGAATACATTTATTGCACATAAACACCACGACACGATAACTAGGTACAAAAAAAAATTATATTATTAAAGCAAAATTAGACCAAGATTTGGGCACCATTTTACTGTTTGAGTATGTAATTTAGGTAGAATCATATTGTGGCCAAAACTTTGTCTAATTGTTGTATTTTAAAAACTCTCACTAAGATTAAAAGCACGGTTCAGTTATTTGTTTTTACCAAGTGAAACAAATCTTAAAGGCGTTTTACGAGCATCATCCTAGTTTCAAGATGGCGCAAAGTTCTCATTCGGTAAAGGCGAATCTATTATTTATTAAGCTGCAATGCTCTCTCCAAGATAGCGATACCGTAGGGGCGGTATGTAGGCGTCTAGCGGAAAATAGGTTGTGCCAGAGAACACTAGCTTCTTGTTACATAATAGGTATTTGCTTCCAACAACATGTCTTAAATTTTGATTGACGGTGGTAAGGCACAAGCAAGATCATTATTAAGTTGTAGACGAGGTGATATTATAGTCAAATAAACAGAGCGTCGGTGGCCGGGCGGTTGAGTATCCGACTCATAAGCGAGAGGTACCGGGTTCGCATCCCGCTGCGGCCTTGTACCAATTACTCTTTTCTGAGTTATTCACATTAGTTGAATTCTAATCGATGCTCTTACGGTGAGGGAAAACATCGTGATGAAACCTGCGAATTCAGGCAACTGAATTTGTAACCATGATCCAATCTGGTCAGGTTCCCCTGGTGGCAGGGTCACGGAGGTCAAATTGTAGTCGTTCCACTGTAATTACCTAATCGCCAAATTCTGGATCATGGTAAAGGCGGACCCCGGGCCCTCGTCCTCGAGAGCTCAACCGGGACATTAACGCTAAGATGATGATTATAAACAAACAAACCGCCTCACAATTGGACACTTAAATCCCCTTTAAATTATTGTAATAACCACAAACCAGATAAACTGCATGTGTAAGAAAATATCAACAAAAAAAATGAAAATCCACCGGGGTGTCGGAAAACACTCGCCTAATCGTCGTAACTTAATCAGCACGTTGTTTTTTTATCATCACACCGAAATTTTCCTCATTGTCCCGCCTGTCCCGAAATTGTCCCGCTTGTCCCAATTTCCGGGACACCTACGGCACATGGCAGCACGGGACACTCCATTTTGCGTCGACTTATAATGAAAGTGTCACGTGATAGAGTTTTAGAATTTTTGATAAAACACTGCACATGGGAAGTGGAAATTGCTCCCACAGGCGCGCGCGGCAAGGTTAGTTTGTATGAGTTTGTATGGAACTAGACGCACTTGAACGGCATGACGCGATGCGAAGTGGCACGTCAAATCCATACAAAATCTGTTGGAGCACTGTATCGCGCAGTGGAGCGCAGCACAAATGAAGACTTAAAGGCAAGAAAGATATTTAATAGGAGAAAATTTCCGTTATATGCACATAACTACCTACTACTACTTGTAGCCCTACTGGAAGAGATTTCTTTTAGAGATAAGTAGTGCCTGTTGAGTCGTAACTAATCTGTACTTTCTGTATTTGTTATCTTGTGTACAATAAACTGTTAAATAAATAAATAAAACTGCAAAGAAGGCACTTATTTTCAAAACACATGGTACTGTGTTGTCATGTTTTTTTTACCTACTTTGAATTGAATGGAAATTTTCTTCAATTGACTATTATCTTTCCCCCTTAGTCTTCAAATGCGATTAGGCCTTATTATGGAAACTGTGTTCTTCACGGGTTTTCACTTTTCCATACTGCCATTTTGTATGGCGAAAATGACGAAAACAGATCCAGTAATAAGGAAATGCAAGGACTAAGCTCCTACATTCGCGACGTATGGTGACAGACTAGCACTGCTTGTAGGCCTTTTCATATTTAAGGACTTATGATATTGATACGAATGAACTAATCATAAAACGCAATAACACTCGTTCCAATGTTATTGACAAACCTACCCCAGCTAGGCAATCATCATTACATTTCACCCCACTGATACACAATGTCAAATCAATTACTGCGAGAACGAAACCACTACATTTCCGCATTACGAATTCATGTCACGGCCGAGCAACGTACCGTAAATAAAGTTCTAACAACACATTTCTTCCGCAATATTCTCTAGGGATGTATCGCTGTGGAATTCCGGAACGATGAAACTTTGGTTTGGGATCCGGCTCGGATGTTACGGGTCCTATTTTCGAAATCGCTCGAATCCACTCGAGCGCTCGCGTACGCTACCTATATCTTTCACACTCCAGGGGATCTATTTTTTGAATCGCTCGCCTCGTTTTATGTTTTCAATTATGAATTTCGACGTGAACAATGCAACACCGAAAGGGTACGGTACAATAATAGGGAAAATCAGTATAAATTTTTCATGCCGAAAATAATAATTGAAAACCGTTGGAAACGAGGCGAGCGTTCAAAAATAGGGCCCCTGGTAAGTTGCTAAAGATAAAAAAAAAAACAAGAATTAGAAGGCGAGTGCTCGCGTGGATGCGAACGGTTTCAAAAATAGGGCCCTGATGTCTGTATGTGTTTCCGATAACTGTGTTTGTAGCAAGATTTGGGGAAGCGCCCCCAGTCTAATCAGCGTGCTTGCGTCGTTAAGCAAACTTAAGTAACACACGCCAATATCGGTAACTGGATTGCTAACTGTTTCTTACTTTAAGGCTAGTTAGCAACGCAGCGATCTCGCTACTCGTTAGATGTGCCTCCTAATACAGTTGGCAAAGCGAGATTGATGAATCTCTTCCGCTGGAGAGCCTGAGGTCGGTAAAGTCTCGGAAACCGATTCGCACCCCGTGACTGTATATTATTTATTAAAAACACACTAAAAGCATAAAATAATATCTCAAATAGGATATTGATTTAGGTACAAACAAAATATTTACAGAATCATAACAAATAAACAAATAAACTAACACTCATCATCATCATCGTCCGGTCTTCGGCATCCTCGCGTCACTGAAAAATAAAAAAATAAAAACGTCATCCACATCGCTGCCCTTCGGAATGAGGCCCAGAATGGTTGTCTCGAATATATTATCGTATATTATTATATTGGTAAGTAACTAATACAAAGCGTGAAGAGTAGAAATTGTGTCAACAGCTTCTAATTATGTGATGTGGAGAAGTCTAGCACCCGCGGGATGTTATGGGCAGTTCTTGTGGTGATGAGTGTGTATTCGTACTTACGTCAATGGATTTTATAATTCGATGAATCTGCTACGATATCTATGTTTAAAACTTCTTCCGCAAATGAAAGAATTTATATTTACAATAAGTACTACAAAACTTTCAATATTAAATCACCAAAGTACTAAATAACTATATAAACACATTCGACATTAGGGGTTGAATATAATTTGCCAGTGTAGATAAGTATCACGAATTCGTTAGTATCATAAACTGGATTTACCCGTTTAAGCAAAAACAATTTAAGCTAAAACAACAACTTTTATAACTTCAATAAATAACCGACAACCTTCGATCAGCCTAATATTTTGAACGTTGAACTTAAAATAACATCTAATATTAATTTTCCTTCTAGAAATAACACAAATTCAGAATCCAATAATATCGATATCGATAAACAAAGTCAACGTCACGTCCCTAATATTACTTTCCTGTTACGGGTATTCTCGTATCATCCTCGTTGCTAACAACACGATTGTAAGGAATATATTTGTTCGCAGGTGGAAGGCTATATGCTACCACTACGTGAGGCGGAAACGACAGGTGACGCGATATAGGAATGGCGACGCCTACACTACCACACAGGTAATTCACAATGTTTTTTCATCTAAACTCACTAGCATAAGTGTGCCTGCGACATAGCTCGCGCCGCGAGAAAGTCTTTATTACCTTCTCTCAATACTAAGTCAAAATAGATTGATCTATGTCGCGCCTTTCCTCGCTTGTCGCCTTCACGCGCATACTTGTGTTAGCCGTGCAGGCGTTTGACATCTCACTTGGTGGTAAGTGACGGTACGGCCGAAGATGGAACATACCTGTCTAGGAACAGCCTATTCACTCCAGTATTGAAGGTGTGCAGATTATAATGATCAGGAACTTAGTTCCAGTTTTAGCTACCTGAGTCAGACAAGTTTATGGCTCTGTAGAAAGTTTAAAAGTTTAAAATATGATCGTGAAGTTCTTCATATCTTGAGCCGTAACCGTAAATATTTTATACTGATTCAGAGATCAATGGTAAGTGATATGGATCAGGGGTAAGTGATATGGAGTAAAAATGTTACGCGGCTTTTTGCCTATTTTAAACATCATTGAAAACCGATAGTAACCACTAATCTAAAATTGACCTGAAATAATGCTTTATATATTTATTTACATAAATCTGTTAGACTTCCGCTTGGTTTTTCAAAATTAGAGTTTTTGTAATCCATTATGAGATTATTTGGTATGTAAATAAAGTAAGTGTACATTAACACCAAGGCGATAATACGTGGGTATACTGAAACTGAACTCATTAGAGTTACGCAAAACTAAAACACTTTACTTAACTTAAAAGCGAAACTTAAATACTTTACTTGTAAATTGTTTCATTAATATAAAACAATTTAGTAAAGTAATATATTTAGGTACTGCTTTTCGAAGTATTCTCATTACATTTTAAATATTTTATTCTGTCCAACCAATTTTTGAAAACATGAGGACCATTGGTCTGAGGGCATGTTTTTCACGTGCTGGTTGAACGCTATTTTCCCGCCCCGTAAATGTCAAACCTCTCATGATATCTTCTATTTTTGGGAAAATAAAGAAATCGCTGGATGCCAGGTGTGAACTATGTAGCTCTATCTTTTTGGAAGTCAAAATTAACTTTGTCTTGTTCACGGTGTGCGCCGAAGCATTGTCATGGTGCAATAGGATGCGACTTCTTGGTCGTTTTCCCTAACTTTTTCAAAGACACTGGGCAAACAAATTGTGGTGTACCACTCAGCATTAACTGTCGGTTGTTCTTCAAATGGGATCGTGCAGGAACCTTCTGGGATAAAAAATATCGCATTTTTTGCCTACGCTTCTCGCCTGCCTCAATTTTGTTGGTTTTCTGTCGCTTCCGAACACCCATACAGAAGACTGTTGCTTTCTTTCCGGCATGTAACTTCTATCCATTTTTCAATTAATTAAAAATGACATCAACCAACTCGAGTTCGTTTTAGTTCTGGGGTGAGTTCATTAAGAATACAGCGGCAACAAAGCTTTCTAACTTCTTAATGTTGCAGTAACATTGAATGTGGCTCTTAGAAATCCCTAAATGTTCTCGAATATACGCATAGGTGATACGTTGGCTTTCTTTAACTAGTTGCCTGACAGTAGCCACATTTTCCTCAGTGATCGCATTTGACGACCGACCTTCACGACCTTCATTATGTAGAGAAACAAGGCCACGATAAAATTCTGCGTACCATCTCCTTACTGTGCTCAAATGAGGTGCTTCCCTCCCAAAAACATTTTGAAGAGGAGCATCGTAGTCTAGCGGAGACTGAACTTTTAAAATTATAAAAAATCATCGCCCTAAAATGTTTTCGCGTTAATTCCATTTTTACTACGGACGACGAACTTCTACTTTTGATAAAAACAATTGACACCTGATTTTCCGTCAACTTTTGTTTAATCAGTAATTGAGTTTTTTATGTTTTTTTTTTAAGTATAACATTTCAAATTCAAACATTTATGAGCTGCCTGGAACGCAGAACTTTCAGTGCGCTCTATGTACACTCTCAAATGATGGGCTCGATAAAATTTAATTCTTACCAAAAGAAGTAAATTATCAGCCACCCCTCGTAAAGTTGATTATTTTTAGTGAAATTAGGATCTTAGCAAACACGTAAACATTTTTTTGCCTCGGAAGGCTCCTGTCACCCGTTGTAGCAGATGGAACGCGGCCACCGTCTGCTAGGGTATCGAGTCCGCTAATTTACTTGGCTTGATTGAATTGTAATTGTATCAGTTTTAATTGTAGCAGCATACCGAAAACGTGACAAATTACCATTGAGCCGCGATTGCGATCCAATTACAATGCAATCGAGCCATTATTAAATTAGCGGTCTTGAGACACCTGCTTGTTCACTTTGTGCATGGTCTATTTGAATGGTATATAAATCCTTACTTCGCAAATTGTGCAGTAGGTATTTTATGTTCAATAGAACCTTGTTTACATTTAAAAACTCTGTCATAAAAGAATCTGCCTTTAAACGTATAAAGACAATCGTGTTTTTCTTTTAAAACGTCAAATCCAATATCGTCCTCGCGACGAGACGGCTTCAACGTTTAAATTCTATACGGGCGACAGCCACGGACTTGTAAAAATACGGATAGATTCTACACTAGAGAGAAGTGAAGCATGTAAGGTATGGCAATTTCTTGACAATTTATTTTGTTGGACATGACCTACATATTTACACAGACACACCAGTAGGCTAATTACGTAACACTGTTGCCAACAATTCTATGATTTCAATTGTTGATATTGTTACTTTTGCGATTCCGTATCATCATTTCATGGGTTCAGTTACTAGCAAAGTTCCATTGCAATAAACTGGAACTATTTAATCGATCATACGTAATCGCAAAAATGACAATTTCAATTATTGAAATCAGAGAATTGTTGGCAACAGAGTTACGTAATTAGCCTAGAGATCTGGCATTCTGCCGCCATTTTGTTTGATTTTGTACCGCGCTGTCACGTCATTGACATGATCCCTACTACTCTACTGGGATACTCTCTAGTATCCCAATTACCAATGACTCTTTTCTAACCGATGCTCTTACGGTGAGGGAAAACATCGGGATGAAACCTGCAAATCCAGGCAACTGAGTTTGTAATCATAATCCAATCTGGGAAGGTTCCCCTGGTAGCAGGGTCACGGAGGTCAGATGGTAGTCGCTCCACTGTAATTATCTGATCGCCAAATCCTGGATCATGGTCATCCATACTCGAGAGCACAACCGGGACATTAACGCCGAGATGATTTTTTTTTTATCTACTCTACTATCCCTACTACTCTACTCGGATACTCTCTAGTATCCGTCCGTATTTTTTCAGGTCCGTGGCGACAACCATCTGTCCGCGTTTTAAAGAATAATGAGCGTCTCCCTACAAAGACGACCCCGCTCCTGTTTGTCTGTTTGTCCAATAAAATGGCTCTCTAGAACGGTCAACATTTCATTTCGTCTAGGTGTTTTGTTTCCGCCAACAAATGTATTCGGGGCCCGGAATATAAACTGTCAATTTCGTATTTAGAAGTGCAATTCAACGTGCCGAAGCGCCCATATAAGCCTGCTATATCGTGCTCAGTCAGACAGAATGTTTCAGCCCACTAGAGCGGCTACTAAAATGGTAGATCGAATCGTGCTTCGTCTAATATTTTTTGCTGAAACATATCTTATAGGCAGAGATTTGTTAATTTTTTTATTGTTTGGAAAGCACCAACCATTTCAACTCGAATTTCAAACGAATGTTTTATAGCGATAATGAATGAAGGACCGTCAGTGGTTAAGGTATCCGGCTCGTAAGTGAGAGGTGCCAGGTTCGAATCCCACTTCGGCCAGGTACCAATGACTCTTTTCTGAGTTATGTACATTTAGTTGAATACTAACCGATGCCCTTACGGTGAGGGAAAACATCGTGGTGATACCTGCACTTTCAGGCGACCGAATGTGTAACCATGATACAATCTTGTCAAGATCTCTTGGTAGCAGGGTCCGGTATAATATGATAGATTGGTCTACTGAAGTCAGTAGCTACAATTATTTAACCCTTGAATGGATACAGTTCCTTTTTAACTGATCAACACAATTATGGTATTTTTGCATAGACATTCATTGTTCTGCATTTATCCTCGAGTTGTTTACTCCAGCTGTTTGGAGAGCTTTATTTGTTCTACGCAGCATTCCCTGTAGTTGTATTTTGTTTTAGTTGCTTTACTTCGTTGTTTGGTTAATGTTGGGTTTTCATTTTGTTTTGTTAGTTTAAAACTATTAGGTAAGTTCTTGCTTTCTACATTGCTTTCTGTTCTAGGTACTTTTTATGAGTTTCGGTAAACGGTAATTATAAGATCACTTTTTTTTTATTTTCTTTATTATTCTTCTGTCTTTGACTATCATTAATTTGCATATTGGGTAGACCCGCTGTATCATACGATTATGTTGATAATTAGCTTCCCGCCGCAGGACGATTTTTGTTGTTTGAGGTTTGATAATATCGCAAGGATGTGGAAGGTCTCTCTTTTATGACAAGAATAACGTTAACTGATGATGGTGACGGTGGTGATAATTATTATTCATGTCAAAGACTTTACAAACTTTCTTTACAGTCTCAATTTGTTTATGACCTGATAGTTGATGATGGATGAATAGATGCCAAACGGGACATGCAAATTCTAAACGACTACTAAATCATAGCTTAAGAAGAGAAGAGCTTGTAAGTTCCCACAGTCTTAAACGGCTTCGCTACCCTCAAGATGAAACCTAGCTGCTTGTAAGCCCCATCACAAAACAAATGTAAACTCAGAATCAAGAATGACTCCAAGATCTCGGATCTAAGATTTGTCACATCATTTATAATCGTAATAAATGTTTTTGCCTTTTTCTGATGATGATGACGAAAGTGATCATCATGATCACAACGATGATAACAAGAATTATAAAGACGATAATGTGCAGGTGTACTACGAGCGCGTGAACACACACAGCGCAAGCACGGCGTTCGCACACGCGTGCTGCGGGCAGCGCGACGCGTCAAGAAACCTGGTGCTGGACGCGCGGACACCCATTACCAAGGTGCGCTTCAGCAAGGGCTTCGCGTTCGCCAACATCGAGGCGGCTAGCGGTGAGTCCCTTTTTACAAGCTTTTATTTAACTTGCACAGTTCGTATGTAAGTTGTCCATCATAATTTGCAAATTAATGTTCGACCATTAGTTGGTATCCGATTGAGCTGTTTTTTATACCTTTGTAACTTGGATGATTATGCATTTATATGGTACCATGGAGTTGGTCTGATGATACCTTATAACTCTATCGTGTTTGGGCTCTTTGGAATGGTCTTGATGAGTAGGTACTCTACTGCGCGACAAAAGCTTGTTATGAAAAATATTTATCATTTGAGAACTTATTTTATTTTTGCGCTGGGATCTTTTCATCTCCGCCGCCTTTTACCTAATATCATCTGAACACTTAATCCCAACTTATAAATTTTTTCTTCACTTTGCTCAGACTTCGTTGTCATGTCGTAAACCGTTGCCTCTCGTCTCGCCGTCGCTTCTATACCTGGGCCTCTCGTTACGCCCACTTTTTTATAACCTATTTATTAGCTGCTATGGAAGCAAAATCTCTTTTTCTCTTTAGGTTTTTCTAGTTAATTAATTTGTAGCTTATTATCAATTAATTATGTACTATTTCAATTTATTTATTTATTTCTCAGTAAAATATAATGTGATTTCAAGTACGATATAAGCATGTTCTGTACGGATCGCGCAAAATATGCTGGGCTAATATGCTTTCCATGTTTAGCGATATTTAGTTTACCATATTGTATTGTCTTAAAGACTTAATCGTGTCGTGGTGTTCATGGTGTAATAAATGTCTTCATTCTTTCTTTCTGATTGTCTTAATTTCTTTATTTTATGAGGCCTTGACATTTTCCCCAAAACCAGCACCGGTACTTAGCAATGTAGCCTGATAATAATGAACGTGATTAATAACTCAGCGGCGAGGCGATCGAAATTGATAAGGGTGTGACAACCTTCAGAATTAATAGACAGGAATGGATTAATTAATTTGTTAGAGGACCCACAATTCATTATCAGAAATATAATATCGATGTTGAAAGTTGTGTAGTTTTACGTCTTCATCGGTATCTTTCGTATCTACTTCTATAAGATACACGCGACGTAACTTTTCGATTTGTTTGCCCGACGTTTCGTTAGGGTTACACCCACCGTGGTCACGGGACGACTGCCGTGGAGAGGTGACGTCGCGTGTAAGTCCCATCTAACATAATAATATGTGTAAAGAAGGGGATTCTGTAAGATTTGTAGGGAATTCGTCAAAATTTTATAGACAAATTATTTCTCCTTTGTAATTGTACTTACCTGTTACGTGGACAGATGAGCTGCGGGCCTTCGAAAGTGACTAGCAGACAATAGCTTTTGATTGCGAAGAGCGGAAGAATCGGGGGAGGCCTTTGGCTAGCCTTGGGATAATATAATAATAATAAATAAAAATGTTACAATTCTCTCCTCCCTTGAAAAGTAAGCAAGACCCGGTTCATTTAAATATGAAAACTTATAGTCATTTCCTTTTCAGAATTTGAAGATCAGAGATCGAGATTTTTCGCAGAGCACGAGAGGTTTGACGACTTCATGGAAATGAGGGAGGGGTTGGACCTCATCGGAGTCAGCTCGTTCAAGGAATACATGGTCGCATACAGGTAAGAATTGGTATAGTTCACTAAAGTTGCAGTTGATTTATAAGTAGTTAGAACTCCGGCTTCGCACAGATATTCTTCGGTTTTCTCAATTATAAGATTATACAATGTACAAACCTTCCGTAAGAAATTATCTAAATGTTAGTGAAAACCAAAATCCGTTGTTTAGACAAGATAGCGGATAGATTAAGACAGACACAGAAAGACAGACACAGAAAGACACTTAATTTTTTACTATGTAAATATATGGAGGTTAGGTTTCCTGGGGTAGCCTTGTGTTTTGTAGCACCGTGTTTGGATAGTAAACATTTCAGTGATAGACGTCTGTAACCTGTCTCGATATGTTATGACTGCGCCGCTATCTTTACGTGCTGTTGATATGATGAGAAATTGTTCAAAGAAAATAAGTCTTTGTACTAGTTGGTAATGAAATTCAGCTACCAAACGGGCCGCAATTCAAAAACCACTTTAATCCAGTAGGTTAGTATTGAGTCATAAAAAACGATGTCATAGTTTGCTAGAGAGACGTTATATGCGACATTCTTTCAAATTTCTTCTTCCTCAGCAAGTTCTCGTTTGGATACATACGAGCTCCATATACCTAATAATATCTCTACTAAACTTGAATACTAACCGATGCTCTTACGGTGAGGGAAAACATCGTGATGAAACCTGCAAATTCAGGCGACTGGATGTGTAACCATGATCCAATCTGGTCAGGTTCCCCTGGTAGCAGGGTCATGGAGGTCAGATGGCAGTCGCTCCACTGTAATTACCTGACCTGCCAAATTCTGGATCATGGTCAAGGCGGACCCCGGGCCCTCGTTCTTGAGAGCACAACCGGGACATTAACGCCAAAATGTTTTTTTTTTATCTCTACTACGCAAACTCAGTACTATATTTCCTTCCCAGGGACACGGACCGGTGTGCGTGGTACTCCTCGCAGCTGCTGTTTTGGACGCTCTCGTGCCTGCTGCTCTCCTGGCCGCTGAGGATTGTCATCGAGTGCAACACAGCTTATGTGCACTACACGGTTAGTGTGAGACTTCTTTGTTAAATTTATTTTCGTTAGAAATTGATTTAAAATAAACGACTGAAGCACGTTTGTACAAAGTTGGACCAAACTGTAGTAGTCGCAATAATTTTGGAAAAATTAAGAAAACATATCTCAAAAAACATGGTCCGCGCAGGCAAACCAGACTAAAGCTGGACGTAAATCTAGTTTTCCGGATCAGAACAAGTACCTCAATCAGGGGTAGTGTTCAGTTTACTAGCATCTATCACCCCTGATTGGGAAAAGGCATATTAAACTACATCTACTAACCACGCAATACGATTAAAGCGAAAATTGTTGCAGATAACCAAGATATTCGGGACCAATTACGAGCTGGACCCAAGCCGGCAACTAGACCTGGACACCCACTTGTCCGACACCCTGCCACCAGTGCCCGCTACCAACTACTCCTGGGCGTTGGCCGACGAGCAAAGCGCCGTGATGTGCGCCGCACCCCGCCCGCCCCGCGCCTTGCCCCTCTCCCACGCTTCCACCGTCGACAGCCTCGAGCTCTTCGCCGCCATACGAGGCAACTGTGCCTTAGTACCCTCCTACTCGGAAGCTATGCGCATCGACGCAGCCGTAAGAGAAGAGCCCAACGAGCACGGAGTCCTGGTCAACATCGAGCCAGACCAATCCAGACCACAAAGACCGGCCAACATCAAAGCGGCTTCCTTCGACGAGCCACCGCGACGGCCGCGAGTCGCAATCGCCGGGACGCACTCCAGCCACAACATCGAAGCCAGCGCCCGATCGGCCGAGGCGAAACAGCTGAACAGGAGATCTTGGACTGGGGTGCTGACAACGACAAGAAGCGCGAGACAGATCCTCGAAGACTTCAGGGCGAGCAACCCAGTCAATTACCAGGTTATGCCTGAGACAGAAAGGAGGAGAAGCGGTGAGAGTACATTGTACTTCTCAAGGGAGTTGTCACCAACGTGTGCGCGGGACCCGTTCGGAGGTCGGGCGCAAACCACGCCCACCGACGAGCCACCTTCCTACGAAGAAGCGCTGAAACTTCCCGCGTTGAGGAAACTCACACGGTCTATCACTGGAACCGACCTCGCTGGACCAAGAAGAGCGTTCCTGAGGGACGTCCTTTCGAATCGAAGGTCGTGTCTGGAGGGCGTGGGCGTCCTAGCAGGAGCCAAGGTGGTGAGGCTGCCGTGCAGTGAATCGGGCGACGAAACTCCACTTTAGCGCTTCTATACGGCAACTGACTATTCATGGTGCAATAAAACGTTAAATAGGACCTTGTTGTGTATAGCCGCTACCTAATTATAATGAAGTCAGTGAGATAGGCTAAGTGAAAATAACGCTTTGGAATTGTCGATATACGTTTTCGAAGAATGAGCTTGAGCAATTATTAGCATTCGATAGTGTGTCGACCTAAGGGTAAAACGTTAGAAATATATGGAATTGAACTATTCGATTTACTGCTTTCGTACTTTACACAGTACCTAACGAACTTAATTAATAAAATAAAGGATTCTGATCCGTCTTCAAGTACGAGCTCTATTGTCCTTTCATCTTTCTTCATTAAAATTCTTTCATGATAATAAAAAAAATGTTACCTTAATATTTTGGCTTTTACATAATTAATTCGCCATTTGTTACGGACATGAAAACAATTTGGACCTTATTCACTGATCCGTCCAAGTTCTTCACGAATTTACATTCATTTAAAATTTACTAAGCTGTATTGGGTACTCGTACACCTACACAAAAAAAACTGAATTCTCATGCTTATCATCATTTTTATATTTTTAATTTTCATATATGCACCTGTTCTTTGATTATGATTAAATCTGCTTTTCGTCTAAATAAACATAATGCCAATCTTGTCTGCTACCAATTTGGATTGGTTTATTTCAGATCATATCTGATAGAAGAGCTAGCACAACTCTCTTTCTCTCTACTGCCCATTATGCAACTTCAAGTAAGTCAACAACTGGCTTTATTTAAATTTAAATAAAAAAGGAAAATATTTTATACCAAATCACGGCATCTAAGACCAAACCATTAATAATACCTACCTACATAATAAACAAAAAATAAAAAAAACTCCCCTACTTTGTCATTTGTCCGTCGTTGAACGCTCAAAAATCAATGTTGCTAAAAATAAAACAGGTATCCAACACTCAACATCTTATAAATTCACTAAAGGAAATTGGAGAAATCGTTGAGTGGTCTGTTTGAAGTTGGGCGACATAAAGGCGACAGTTGATGTCGATGTTTACCTCTGTCACGTATGTAAGTATTGTTGTTCGTTGTATTGAATGTCGTTTAAAAAAATAATTCAATTAAAAAATTGTTAAAACACTTTTCGAAGTTTGCCATTTATTTTCAAAAACTTATTTTCCCACGGATATAATAATGCGGATACGACCACGGGAGTGAGTGAGAGTATATTTTATCAAATATCTGCTTTCGTCATCCTGGAATGAACTTTTCTTTTCTTTTGAGCCGACATAATTGCCACTCTTTTAGCTCTATCCTGAATCTTGGGTATTCCAAAAATCTTCGGGTCCCCATTTTCGCGCCATTCGCGTTTGACTGTCTTTTATTTATTCCGCTATTTCCATTGCTCTCAGCTTTATCTTCTTTCTAATTAAAGAATATTCGACCTATTCCTTGTACAGAGTAATTGTTTGCTGTCATTAATTTTAATTGAGACGGCAGATATAAATAAGATTAAATTGCCGCTCATTATTTCTGGGAATGCCTGATGTTATATTACCCACGTCTAAGTTATTTCATGTCTTAATTTCGTATCTCAATTAATTTTGACAACTGTGATGTCATTTATTTATAGTTTTCAATGCTAAAATGTACCTAATTTCTTCGTTATCTTCTTCTGCTAAGTGTGAAAACATATTTCCTTAAGCCTCATATTCACCGAGTATATTTAGCGCTTATTCATATATAAAGTATTGGTATAAGGCAGTGCCTTGTATCGTTATTTTAGATTTAATAGTTTACGTATTGATATTGCTATCAAATCGATATTTAACGACTATCGTAATTTTCAATTTATTATTTAAAGTGCGTTTCAATAGAAAATAGAAAAGGATAAAATAATTGAGTGCGAAAAGTAGAAACTAGCAAGTCTCAAATATTTAAACTGTACTGAAATAAAAACGGAAGCCCCCTCACGGTCATTATTAGAGAATAGTTGTGAAGTAGTTATTACTATAATAACATGTATTTGACCTATTCTTGTAACAAATACATGTTGTGATCGAAATAAAAATAATTTCATTGAAGGCCTTTTTTAATTTCTTTTGGTATTGTTTGTTACAACTTCTGGTGACTTGGGGCAAATTTCACTGGTCATATCCATATTAATATAGTCATAGCCACTTCACTAATCACTCATATCGTTGTCGTGCTCAATTGTTTTATCTTGCATTTTAAAGGGTACATACGACACTGCGGCAGGACCGATCTAGGAGCCAGCTAGGCAGTTGATACTAATCCTTACTAAGCATATAATAAAGTCGCTAATTGGATACGCGGGCGAGCCGATATCCGAACATGCCCCGTGTCCAAAACGCGACTTTATTTTATACCATATAAGGATTAGTATCAAATGTCTAGCTGCCTCCTAGATCGGCCCTGTCGTAGTGTCGCAAGTAGAGTGTTTAAGAAACGCTTTATGTGTCCTCATACGACAAGAGTTATGTGGATATGACCGTCTCAATCGTAGGAATTTCCTCATGAAGAATACACGCTTCTAAAGCCAATAAATCATGTCCTTCAACTTATTAGTTGACTCCCCGACCTTATACTAATCCATATTATGACAACGTGGAGTAAGGGGTCAGCTAATAAACTGTCTGACTGTACCTATTCTATAGCAATATCTCTACGTGAACCTATAATAAATGGTGCACAATTAACTATTAGTGTTAGAAGGCAATATAAAATTTAAAGTTATAACATTTGTAATAATATTATCGGAACAAATGTAAGCTGTATTGGATATAATATTAGGTACCTAATATTAGGTACTTTAATGGGAATGTAATTCATTGATGCAAAATTCGTAAGTTCGATATATACCATTCCGAAAGTACACAGTATCGATGTACGCTGTCGTGAAAGTATGTTACCTACGCCGATGTAGGTTAAATTATTTTATTTGCGTTTCCAACCTTTTTTATGATTTTACAACGGCGTAATAGCAGTATAATTGATCAACCATGTATATTGAAACAGTAGACTGTCGCGAAAAGTACATCGCAACAGTGTACTTTCGCGACAACATCGTCGAAACAGTGTACTTTTGCGACAACGTACATCGAAACAGTGTGCTTTCGCGACAACGTACGTCGAAACAGTGTACTTTCGCGACAACGTACATCGAAACAGTGTACTTTCGCGACAGCGTACATCGAAACAGTGTTCTTTCACGACAGCGTACATCGCAGTTACGAATTTTGCATAAATAAATGACACTCACTGATATTTATATTGATATTGTAGGTATATTACTAATTCCTTAATAATAAAATACTGTAATTATTGCCAGCATTTCAAGGAAAAATAGGTATTCCTCTTTCTCCAATAATATAATAATGTTACCTTATATTTGATTAGTTATCTATCGAAGCATAGTATACTTATGTTTATTGGAAAAATCCAATGTTCTAACTTCTTATCTTTTTATAGACGAATAAGTACTTGGACACTCAATTTTGAGAGAAAAAAATGTGTTATTATTACAATACAAAATCAACAAACATTATTATTTCGATGAAATATAATTATTATATGCGCTTGTAAATATGATTAGTAAGAATAATTCATAAGGTTACTATTAAAAAGTGCCAATGAAAAGAATTTTAATTATTTTAGTGATATATTAGAGGCTTTTGTAAAGCACAAAGTGCGTTTTGAGAGCACAAGCTTTTCAATTATGAGATACAAAGATTGTGAAGTTATTAATTTACGAGTAGGTATAGGTACCTATTGTCAAACTTGAGTGGATATTTTTTTGAAAATGTGACAGTTTTATAAAACAACTACCAACTACCTACAACCCGGCGCGACTTCGTTCGCGTACACCTACTTTACCCCTACAATTTTTTTTCTTGCTTATAATCCTTCCTCTTGAATCACTCTATATTGCTGAAAACCGCATTAAAATCCGATCCGTAGGTAAATATGTATAAAAAACAAATTAGAAGATGTTCTGACTGATGAGTCATCATCATCATCCTAGCGGTCCATGACCGTTTTCAAATTAGACGCCTACGATATCTACACGACTCTGGTATATCGTCAGCTCGGATGACAACGATATCGTCTGACGATGTCGAAATGATATCGACCGTTGCAAGCAACATCTTATATGCATTATGTATGTCACAGCAGTATGGTGTGGTCGGATTCCGCCTGCAGCTTACATCCGCCGCGCGCATCCAACTGTGTAATGATTATTGGAGTTAATTATGGCAGCTGTGAACGAGTTACATTACTGGCCGGCACTATAATACTATTTGGGTACTTGACTAGATTCTAAATACATTTTGAAACCAGGTTACCATTAAAGAGCTTCAAGTAGAAACAGTCTTCAGTGAATCAAGTAAAATGACAAAAAGAAAGACAGACGTCACAGTTCAGTCTCATTGAAATTTCATAGAAATGATACGTTTTGACACATCAAAGAGTTGCTGATTTGACGTTAAGTCAACTCGCGGATTGTTGTCCGCTGATATCGGCATGATTATCTTGTCGGTGACAATATCGGTGGCACAAAATGAAAGCGTTCGTTGGAAAATATATGAAACTACCGGTCCCACGAGATCGTGCAGTTATCGTTATCGTAAAATGTGAACAGGATCAATCCTGAGTTCTGCCAGGGTCCGGAGTGGTATCGCCTATATCCGATTGTACGCCGCCATTTTGATACAATTGAGTTTAAACCAAGAATGCTCTGGCTCTGGCTTGCTGCGATTGGTCCACACTCAATTGTATCAAGATGGCGGCGTACAATCGGAGATCTGCGATACGGCTACCGCTCTACTAATGCCCCTCCCTCCCCCCCTCACTTCACCTGTCTTCGCGGAACCCCTTTCCTGATTCCTAATTTATAATTTTCATTTGTAGGTAGGTACTATTTTTTTGTAGAAACCTAGATTCATTATACACCTACCTACATTTTTGATCCCATATATTTAACCAGTTGCGTAAAAAAGATAATTGTTACATTTTCATTACAAAAAAGTTATTGAAGAGGATATTGTAAAATGCTTTTAATGTTGTGAATAATAAGCATTGTCACAATTGAATATTATTAATAATTTATTATACCTAGCAAATAAGTAGTACCGCTAATATTTTGGATTGTAAAATTGTGAATTGAAGAAGATGGAGTTTATTATTTTCAATAAACTGTGTTACAAAGTAACCCATTTTTTATTTTAGCTGCTGAGGCGAAGGAGTCTCAGTGGTTCAGCCGACCGAACAAAATGAGTGAACTAAATATCTACTTTACGGGAGGTTGAAATAAAGCGATGAAGCCAGAAATTTTCTTTTTATAAATTGTGGAGGAATATGTTTTTTTAATTAATTCTAAATAGGGTAATTTCAATCAAAAGTACTATTATCGACCGTATTTGGTCAAAAGTACTTTTCACTGATTTTGATAGTTAAAATTTCTTTTGATTGGTTAAGAGTGTTGACTGTAACATAAATAATAATATCAGGAGGAAGGACTGAGCACAGCTTTTTTAAGCAATTAGTGTAGTATTAGTATTTCAAATTCTCCTTTCGATCCGAATTAGGTATTTCAATTACCAAAATAAAATAAACAAATACATGCTTACACTCGACTTGAGAACCGCCTTCTTTTAAAAGTTATTTTTAAATTGGCAAATAGGCGCGCTCCGTACAAACGAAGTTTGATCTTATTTTAATAACCACTTAGAATAACCACTGAAAGCTAATGAAATTTTGAAGACGCAATTTAGAAACCAATATATGTGGTCTGTGGTCATATATTTGATATATAGGTCATTTTAAAAGAAATCCTTCTCAAGTTGCACGGGCTCTAAACTCAAAAGTCCAGTTTACTAGCGGGCGAAGCGGAGCATGTTGTAAAATAGATTAAAAGAAAAATAAACATCTTACCGTTGCTGTCCCGGTTGTGCTCTCAAGGACGAGGCCCGGGCCCTCGTCCTTGAGAGCACAACCGGACACAGTCCGCCTTGACCATGATCCAGGATTTGCCGATCAGGTAATTACAGTGGAGCGACTACCATCTAACCTCCGTGACCCTGCTACCAGGGGAAAATGACCAGATTGGATCGTGGTTACAAATTCAGTTGCCTGAAGTTGCAGGTTTCATCACGATGTTTTCCCTCAACGTAAGAGCTTCTCTCTTCATGTTGGGCCGAATTCGAAACTCGACGCTGTGCTCCTAAACACAGATCGTGATATGACATGATATAGCCACTATAGCTGGAAAACTGAAATAGAACTGAGGAGGCCTTTGCCTAGCAGTAAAATGATTCAATCTTAATACAGATAAAGTTCTATTGACTGGTTGATATTGGAAACAGTATCAAACTTCATTTGCATGGAGCGTGCTCAGATATGCTCCTCTTAAAAATAGAGACCACTTCGCGTAATTTTCTTTATACTACATAATAAATAAATAGGTAAATATTTTTCCTGTTTCCCTTTCTACAAGTAAAACAAACTTTCAGGAAGCGATGCGGTCAGAAAACATCGCTAAAAAGAGACATTGTCAAATGATCTTTCGGGAAAATAAGTGACATAAATAATTTGCGAGAGAAATACGAATATAGGTGAACGGAAAATTGGCTACAAGGAAATATCGGTTCTGGGAAATTGATCTAAAGAGCCCCGGAGCATGTCTTTTTGTGAAAATTATTGAATAATATAAAATAATATATTAGAAAAAGTTCGCAGCTTGTTAGGAATATTCTAACTTTATGATTATTTCTGTACTTATTTTCTGGAAAGTAACAGAAATAGATTCTAACTAGCTTTTCGCGATAACCCCGATTATAACGTTCCAGACCCGTACCCGCGCGAACCACATTTAATTTCGGAATAAATTATAGTCCACGTGCTATTCTGGGCTATAAGCTATAGGTATTGCGACCAAATAACATCAAACCAAACCATTCTGTCGTTTTTGCGTGAAGGAGTTACAAACATCCAAACATCCTTAGTAGGATCTATACATAACAATACCTTCAAAGATTACTGTACTGGCTGGCATCACACTCTATTGACGTCCTCCATAAATGCCAATATGCTATAAAAGGCGCTTTGGTAACGTGTCGATATCACGCGAACGGAAAATCAGGCCTATAATGCATGTATATCCCTGAACACAGGTTAGACGTGCGAGTGGGGTTGGCTTTTGTGTTATGTTATACTAGCTTTTAGCCGCGACTTCGTACATGTAATTTCGGTTATTTTTGGAGATAAAAAGCTCGAATTCATGCAATTGATATAGGTACCTAATCGGACTATTAGCACAGAGTGATCACTAGGAAAGTTGGGGGGTTCACCACCATATCAGGGGCCTTAACGAACCTTCTCCTTCTCGCGATCCCCTGCTGACAGAAGGACAAGACTCTGGCGAATCGACTTTTCTCTAACGTTGTGCGGGTCGGATGGCAGTCGCACATAAAAAGCCAAAACACGTCAAGTTGTATTCTGGTAAGAAACCGTTTTCGGTAAATCTGAAAGCGCTATCCTAGTAGAAGAGCGAACCCTGGCTGAGAGAATTACCGCTAGCCGCTGAACCGGGATTTACCGCTAGTATCAAATCAAACCACCCACAGTTTTTCGTTTGGACTATGACAAGGGATCGTTCAAGAGTTAAATTAGAGGTCTCTTCAGCGGGCAACTCATTAGTAGCACCCCTGGTGTTGCTGATGTCCATAGGCGGCGGCGACCACTTTCCATCAGATGGCTCGCTCGCCTGTTTGTCTGTAGAAAAAAATTAACAAAAATTTTTTTGACTCGCTATGCGAAGAGATGTCAAAAGAAATGTCCTAACACCTGTATTTTCGAGAGTCGGACTTAGAGACTAGCTCTTGATATCAAATCTGTATAAATGTTCTTATTCTTAAGCTATAGGATTTATTTTCCATGGATATCTAATATATAATATTAACTTTGCAGCAGCCAGGCTTCAATTACTAGGACTGATTGCCCGAGGGATTGAACGACAAACTGTATTAATTAATCGACTAAATGAGAACGGGTATTGCTTTATTGGCGGGGTGTCCGACAGAGAATAGAGCTGCCCTTTCAATTTCTTTCATAAATTGTCAATCAGTTCATTTCAATCTGGTGGTGGGACAATCCACAACTCACTATCAATTACACTACACAACAAATAAATAAATCAAGTAGCTATAAACATCGGCACTGTGTTACTACACTGTGTAAATACTTTTTATGTTGTAACAATTGTGTTCTTTTGTCTTTTTGTTTGTTTTGCAAAGTCATTGTGTTATTGTTAGTGTCAATAAATGTTATTTCTTTCTTTCTTTCAATCCTGAGGAGCCCGCCTGGAAGAGTCATCATCATCATCATATTAGCCGAGTATGCAGGTCACATGGTAAAAAGGACGTAAAAGTCCAGAACACCACAACATAAAACACAAGATACCTACAGCTAAAATATGCGAATTTACAACGGCAATTTATCGCAAAATGAGCGAATGTATGCAATGGAACTGGGCGCATCCAATTGACATTCGTTTCGACGTTATTCAAGTGCCATGCTCTTTGCCTTCATGTTTATTTTGGCTCGATAAACTATGTATTTGCTTTGCTATATGTTTGGCTATTTGAGTTATTATTTGGTTGGAGCTCTCAATTGCACGTGTTGCATTCGCTTGCTCGTTTTACAATTATTGGTCTTCAGATATTTGAAGTGTATCAAATTTGGATTCTGACATGCACTAGGCTGGAGGCGTACTTCGAACCTACATTTGTAGCCAACTCTGAGACTCTTGTAAGATATTGTAATTAAGACTACGGAGCCCACCTCTGTATTAGCTGTAAAGTTAAGTTAACAGTAGAAGCAATTATATTCAACCCTAAGCTAAACCGGTATTTTCTTGTAACATACCTTCCTGTAGTGTTAGAAATTTAAAAAGGTTAGTTATTTTGAGATATTCATGTGAAGCGAGACGAGAAGAAAAACATCATAGTCTGTAGAAGAAAACTAAAAGAATAATAATAATTCTTTCTTTACTTACATATATATATTAAGTATGAATCGAAATGGGGAAGTTTTGTAGCAAATTTTTCTGTTGACTATCTTTCTTCCCCCTCAGTCTTCAATTACTGTACGCTAAATTACTAATTAATTGGGAGCCCTTCAAAGAATACACTCTTTTCATATTAAGATAACCTATCTATCATAAAATAAAGTCGTTTCCCGCCGTCTGTCCTTCCGTATGTACGCATAGACATTTTTTTTTTAATTAAATGGGCATGTATTGGACTGCCATCTCACTTGATGTTAAGTGCAGATGCAGTCATGGCGCATACCTGTCTATTAGATTACGCAACGGATTTTAAAGAAGTCTTAAATTTGTTCAGGAAAGTTTATATTTTATTTTATTTTATTTTGTAATAATAATAAAGTAACCCCGAGAAACCTGTCCGCACCCGGGACGGGTCGCTTGTGAGCAATACGTTTCATATACATACCTATATACTGCATCTATCACCTTAAGCGTTAATGTCCCGGTTGTGCTCTCGAGGACGAGGGCCCGGGGTCCGCCTTGACCATGATCTTGGATTTGGCGATCAGGTAATTACAGTGGAGCGACTGCCATCTGACCTCCATGACCCTGCTACCAGGGGAACCTGACCAGATTAGATCATGTTTACAAATTCAGTTGCCTGAATTTTGCAGGTTTCATCACGATGTTCTCCCTCACCGTAAGAGCATCGATTAGAATTCAACTAATGTAAATAACTCAGAAAAGAGTCATTGGTACAAGGCCGCAGCGGGATTCGAACCCGGCTACCGACGTAGGTAATATGTTTTATATATATATCGATATACTATAACTATGCTATAATGGTGTTTTATGGAACCCCCGAGGCGCCAGACAGACGCGCCGTGGGGGCGAGCCAGGGATTTTCTTCTTCGTAATCTGACGGGTTTTCTTCAGGATTACGCGCATTTTGACAGGCTAAAAGGGTTGGGAACGTCGGCGGTGTAATGGTTACATGCTACGCAAGCTTCTACTACAAGCTACGCCCAGCTGTATTTTATTTCTATATTTATCGTTGAACTTTAAAAACTCTTTTGACGGTGGTCATCTTGGCATTAATCCCGGTTGTGCACTCGCACGCTAGCGCCCGGGGTCCGCCTTGATCATGATCCAGGATTTGGCAGATCAGGTACTTAATTATGGTGGAGCGACTGCCGTCTGACCTCCGTGACCCTGTTAACAGAGGAACCTGACGAGATTCGATCATGGTTACATATTCAATCGCCTAAATATGCAGGTTTCATCACAATGTTGTAAGACCATCGGTTAGTGTTCAACTAATCTACATAACACAGTAAAAAGACATTGGTATATGGCAGCACTGGGGTTCGAACCCAATACCTCGGGGTACCAGTCTAATCCTAATCCAGTCTAAGTCTAATCTGCCAAATCCTGGATCCTGGTCAAGGCGGACCACGGGCGCTAGCGTGCGAGTGCACTACCGGGGTTAATGCCAAGAAGACCACCACCACAAGAGTTTTTAAAGTTCAACAACAAATATAGAAATAAAATACAACTGGGCGTAGCTTGTAGTAGAAGCTTGCGTAGCATGGCGGGCTTCGTCGCACGCGATATAAGCTTGCGTCTTGCTTACTTCAACGCAAATAGAAAGAGCCAGTTAGAGTTATTTCTGTCGCAGGCAGGCATACTGGAATTTACGTTTTTTTAAGAATTTTCATTAATTTAAAACAGTTTGTTAGCGAAGGTTTGTTTGAAGGTTATTTTAAATTTTCACGTATGGATTGGTGTGTTTCTATTTGTAGGTATTTAAGTTACTTATACACATTATGAAGTCATCTACTCATCAATCATTTTCATAATATCATCGCTTAGTAACTAGCCGTATTTCGTCTCGGTCTAAAAATCGGTCTATCCCCAAGCCGCACCTCGAGATATTTCCCTAAAATGCCCTCTATTTTTCCTCCCGCAAATCTTTTAGTAGTGGATATTAGATAGCAAGCTATCCAGTTACACGTTAACCTGCGACCCGCTGGCTTCGTGTAGCACATCAAAGGGTTGCCGCCCCACTGGCTCGTTAACCCTACCTTATTTTAGGAACTGATCCCCGCTTTATGTTCTGACAGCTGGGGTGTTTGACCTAGAAAAATATTGCTCAGTAGCAGAGACTTGGTAGAGCTTATATTTGTCTGTTTTTGTTAACAGTAATTCTTATTCCTAAAGGGATTTTTAAAGCCTTTTTGTCGAATAGTTGTCGCTTAGAGGTTTTCACCCGCGCGCAGTTCGGATCTCTGTAGACATTCAACTATCCCGCGGGACCCTTTTTTTTGTTATCCGGCAGACAAACAGGCATGCGGGCCACCTGATGGAAAGTGGTCACCGCCGCCTATCGCCGCCTATGGACATCAGCATCACCAGGGGTGCTACCAATGCGTTGCCCGCCTCTAAGGAAACCTCTAATATACCTCTTGAACGATCAAATGTCATAGTCCAAAGGGAACACTGTGGCTGGGAGCTCATTCCACATCCGAATCGTACGAACGAGAAACGTTCTTTCGAATCTTCGCGTGGACACCACTAGAGGGTCCACGTAATGAGGATGAGTACCCAGCCCACGGCGGGTGGTGCGATGGCGGAATTGTGCTGTGGGCACCAGATCAAATAATTCCTCAGAACACTCCCCATTGTACAGCCGGTAGAACACACACAGGGAGCCAAAGTCCCTTCAGTGGTTCTAACTTGCCTGCTTTCCCTTGATGAAAAGTAGCTTATGCAGCTAGGGAATAATTAGACTTTTATTATTGGAAGAATTTTCAAAATCGGTACCGTAGTTTCGAAAATTATTCCTACATATAAACAAACTTACAACCTCACAAACATACAAACTGTTTCTATATCGTGCACTGATGTCGGTACCATCGAGTAATAAAACGAAATAATATGTATCACTATGCAACATCATCAGCCTATACTGGTCCACTGCTGGACAGGCCTCCCCCAATGAGCGCCAATGCACCCTGTCCTCAGCTTGCCGCATCCAGCATCCACCCGCAGCCTTTCGTCACTCCATCTGCCATCTTGCCGAGTCGCGGTCCCACTGACACTTCATCGTGCTAATTCTCTGCGCTATGTCAGTCACTTTGGTTTGGTTATGCAACACTAAATAATATTTAGGCTAAAGGCTAATTGCCAGGCTAAAGTGGCAGTGGACATAGCTCGAAGAACAGATGGTCGATGGGGTAGGAGAGTTCTCGAATGGCGACCATGTACCGGGAGACGCAGCGTGGGTAGGCCTCCCACAAGGTGGGCCGAAAACTTCGCTGGTACTAGCTGAATGCGGAACTGTGTTCCGCCGGCCGGCTTTTGTTGGGATCTCTGGGGCAGGCCTATGTCCAGTAGTGGTCGTCTTTCGGCTGATGATGAAAAATATTCTGTCACCGCCAGAGTTGTAACAATAAAATAACTCATAATAACGTAATTTTAGCTTCATTATAGCTTCAATCCCGCGCAAGCGACCGTCGCATGCGCATCGTATCGGTAACTGCTCCGTGAGAATAAAAATACGAGAGGTCAAACAGACCTCTAAAGTGCTAAAATGTTCTAACTGTAACATAGTTATAAATGAAGTGTTGGCGTTTATCCAAAATAAGTGCGATGTAATAGATGAGGACAGTATGTTGCGTTTGTGCTCATCGTCCTTTTCATCGGAGGACATAGCAAGTGCGAAGAGTATGCTATACGACTCCTTACCGTCTGGGAAGAAGGGAATCAACCGAAAGGGAGACGGCAAGGCAAAGCGAGATTTGGAAGACATAATCTCCTTAATTAAGGTGACGGACTCGGAGGAACTACCTATCTTCGTAGCCCGTGAGTTGCACAAACTTCCGCCAGTTACGTTCGATCACATAGACATAACTAGTTTACTAAAAGATTTATTAAATTGCGTAAAAGATTTGTGAAATTTATAATTAAATTGCGTCAATGAAGGAAAACTTCGTGCATAAAAATCAATTGCATCAACTTGTGGCAACCTTCATAGATGCAGCTATCTCAATGTAAACACAAAGAGAGGAGGGTATTTACTACAAGATAGTCTTGATGAAAGCGGCCCGATCGGTATTGTACATATCCCCGAGAGGTCAGTGTCAATGACCGCATCGAACGTCCTTGATAACAATGTACCTACAATGACACAGCGGCCGAGTGAATGCGTATCGCCATCCCTTTCACCTGCGCGGGCGCAGTGCATCTGTTGCACCGAGCGCATCGGTGACTCACAGCTGTATTGTCTGGCCGGGGCGCGTGGAGGCCCCAACCACGGTTTCTAAGCTAGAAACCGATGCCGATGTGTTCGCCTCACAGGGAGCTTGTGTAAGCGGAATTGACTGTGCAGAACCGCCGGTGGAGGCGAGTTGTAAGGCAACATTTAGTGAGATACCTATGCGTGCTGAATGGAAGGAGAATGTTTCGAATCAGAAATGGACTTTAGTGCAAAGGCAGCGACTTAGGAATAGAATGGTGGGTCTTAAAGGCAAAGCCACACCAAAATCAGACGGGAGGTTTAGAGCGGCGGATATTAGGATACCCCTATTTATTTCGAACGTCGCAATTGATACTACTGAGGAAGACATTTGTGATTATCTTAGGGAAAATACCTCGGAAGAAGTGAAGTTACAAAAAATTAAAATGAAGACTAAACGAGGATACAATGCCTATAAAATTTTTGTGTCTAGGAATAAATTAGATTTATTTTTAAATGACAGCTTCTGGCCAAGTGAGATCAGTTTTCGACGTTTCGTTAACTTTAGAAATAAAGGGATTGAAGATAGTGCAATTAAAAGAATATCTCAAAATGGCAACCGCAACGAACAATAAGCTAAAATTAATAACTTATAATTGCAAATCTGTGAAGCGCTCTTCTAAGTATGTATGAGATCTGTGTGACATGTGTGATGTAATAGCATTACAGGAAACTTGGTTGCTTCCACACGACATACCATATCTAAGTTTAATTCATGAAGACTTCGATTGCACTGGAAAATCAGGAGTAGATACGGCAGCGGGAATACTAAGAGGGAGACCTTACGGGGGCGTCGCAATCCTGTGGCGAAAAGGCCTTTTTGAAGAGGTCTCTGTTGTCCATTGTGATAACTCACGCATCGCGGCTATTAAAGGTACCCTGTGTGGTCGTGCGATAATTATATGCAGTATTTACATGCCTACGGACTCAGTACAAAATTTACCGGATTTCACGGACTGTTTGAGTGCTATTAGTGCAGTGGTTGACAGTAGTGGAGTGGAGGCTGTGTATTTATTGGGAGACTTTAATGCGCACCTCAACGAGTTATTTTGTAATGAGCTTCAAAATTTCTGTGTCGATCAAATGTGGTTATGTGCCGATTTAGAAAAATTGGGAATCAATTCAGAGACGTACACATTTGTAAGTGATGTGCATGGCTGTAGACGTTGGCTGTCGTCACCCAAGCAGCCTGGTGTACTATCACAAATGTCTACGTTACCCATGATGTCGCCTGGTCGGATCATTATCCTCTTACTGTGGAGTGTAATATGAATGTAGTTAGGTCTAAGTTAAATAGTAAGGAACATATAAAATGTAATAGGGTGATTAGGGGGGAAAGAAATTCGGAACAAATAAATAACTATTACGAACTATGTAACAGTAGACTGAAGCTAATGGACTTTCCACAACAGTTCCGACTTTGTTGTGAGAAGACCTGTAACGTAGTGGAGCATAGACGCTGGATAGATGAGATGTACGCTGAAATTGTTAGCATATTGCAAGACGCGTCTATCCAGACCTATGGCAGGGAAAAGTGCAGGGGCCAGCGAAGCAGGGGTAGCGCAGTTGTTGGCTGGAACAAGCATGTACGTGAAGCCCACGGGGACGCCAGGCTTAAATATCGGGTCTGGTTATTATATAACAAACCAATGGCCGGTTTGATTTATGATGAGATGCAAGTGAGTCGTAAAATTTTCAAAAGTAGACTAAAATGGTGTCAAAACCACGCAGATCAGATAAAAATGGATATTTTAGCGGATCATTGCTCATCCAGGAAATTTGGTAATTTCTGGAAGGCAACGCGTAAGCTTGATATTAAGCCTGGGCTTCCTGTGAATGTCGGTGGTGCGAGTACGCCTGAGGCCATTGCAACCACTTTTATGGAGCATTTTAATGTGGATTCATTGCTGGGTACGTCGTGCAAGGGCATTTATTCATCAACCAGTGGTGATGATGCTTGAAATGAAGTTAGTTAGTAGAAGTTGTTAGTTCTAAGTTTTTTTTTAATGTGTTATTGGACCAAATAAAGATACGTCTATGTCTATGTCTATGTCTAAATGCTTGTCAGTTTCTCCGCAAAGCAAATTGCCAAGATTATAAAACGCTGACTAGTGGTAAGTCGCCTGGGCACGACGGGCTGAGTATTGAGCACCTTAAATATGCTGGTGTGCACTTGCCAAGGGTCTTGTATTTGTTCTACTCATTATGCCTCAGTCATTCTTATCTGCCACCGGACTAATTAAAACCATAGTTGTTCCTATTGTTAAAAATAGGACGGGTGACATAGCAGACAGAGCGAACTACAGACCTATATCGCTATCAACTGCTATTGGTTAGGTGCTGGATGGTTTGCTTGATTCTCGGATGGATGAATATATGCACCTACACGATGCACAATTCGGGTTTCGACCGGGTTTGTCCACCGAGAGTGCCATTTTGGGACTCAAGCAAACTGTCCAATACTACACTAGTAGGCGCACGCCTGTGTATGCATGCTTCCTCGATCTCTCCAAAGCATTTGACTTGGTGTCCTACGACGTCTTATGGGCTAAATTGAAAGAGAGGAGCGTGCCTGCAGAGGTGCTGCGATTGTTTCAGTTCTGGTACGCGAATCAGATCAACTGCGTAAGGTGGGGTGATTCGCTATCTGAACCATTTGGATTGCAGTGCGGGGTGAGACAGGGGGGCCTGAGCTCGCCCAGATTGTTCAATGTATACGTGGATGATTTAATACGTGCCCTCAGCAGCACGCATGTCGGATGTAGACTTGATAACGTCAGTGTAAATAGTCTTAGCTACGCAGACGACATGGTGCTGCTGGGGCCGTCTGTGGCCGCCATTCGAAAGCTGTTGGGCATATGTGAGCGGTATGCGCACAGCCATGGTTTACTGTACAATGTAAAGAAGAGCGAGTACCTGGTTTTTAAGGCCGGGGGTAGATGTCCAGAGTATGTGCCTCCTTTAGTACTGAACGGCACTGAATTAAAACGCGTGCATGCCTTTAAATACCTGGGACACATTGTTACCGACGACCTTAAGGACCAGGAGGACATTGATCTGGAGAACGCTGGCAGTGCGTTGCAATATGTTGGCCCGCAGGTTTGCTCGGTGTAGTCGTGTAACAAAAATTACGCTTTTTAAAGCGTACTGTCAAAGTTTCTACACCGGTAACCTGTGGACCAGCTACTCGCAGAGGGCGCTGGGCGCCTTGCGCGTCCAATACAACAATGGTTTTAGGATGTTGATGGGACTCCCCCGTTTCTGCAGCGCCTCGATTCGCCCATCGTCGGACACTTCATCCGGCGAGTACAGTTACTCGCCGGATGAAGTGTCCGACGATGGGCACTCCACGTAAATGTGCTTTCTTGTCTGCTCTCAGCCTGACGGGATGTCTGACGATGAGGGTTTCAACCAGTACCACTATTACTACTCTTACTACTCATACTTATCTAATTTTATAAACTGTATTACTAACATGGTGGTGTAAAATAATATTATGTTACTAACATTGTGGATTTTATAATTATCAGATAAATAAATATATATTCAATTTATTTAATTTTAATTTAATTATTATATGGAGGTGCGTTGGTGGCCGAATGGCAACGGTATCCGACTCGCAAACGAGAGGTACCGCCGCCATGTACCAATTACTCTTTTCTGAGTTATGTACATTAGTAGAATACTAACCGATGCTCTTACTGTGAGGGAAAACATCGCGAGGAAACCTGCTCATTCAGGCGAATGAATGTGTAACCATTATCCGATCCGGTCAAGTTCCCCTGGTAGCAGGGTCGCGGAGGTCAGATGGCAGTTACTCCACTATAATTACTTTATCTGCCAAATCCTGGATCAGGTCAAAGCGGACCCCGGGCCCTCGTGCGCGAAACACAACCGGGCATAACGCCAAGATGATTATTTTTATTTTATAACGTAATTAAGGCTTTATTCTCTCTATTTAACGATGTCTGAACCTCTCGCTAATTTCGTTGAACTTTCGACCTTATGTCAGACTTTGGAAGTGGAAAGTAACTTTTTATCAGCGCGGATAAATTTGCCCTAACACGAGTAAGGGTCTCTAATGAGCCATTATACAACCAAGTTGGTCCACTGGCGCAAAGAATTGGCAACTTGACAAAATGGTAGTTAGAAAGTTGTGTTGTTATGTACGGTTTGAAGACTGTTTGACTTTGATGTTACATTTTAATGAACTAAGAAATGGGGACACAAAAGAGATCACGAATATTTTTTTACAACCAATTTGTGTATCTGGCAATCTGTGTATCTATATGTACTTGTAGGTATGTGGCATTGTATTTCTCTAATGGCTGGTCCGATTTCGATGCGGTTTCTTTTATTTGGAAGACAGTTTAATCGGGGCTTTGTCTTATTAAAGTCGGTTTAGTGCCTAGTATGGGAAATATTTGACTATGTGTATACCTTATCAGGGTTTTTACAATAGTCGGTTAGGTTATTTTAAGGTCATGGTAGCACCCATGCATAGTGAATAAACTCCCTACCATATAAATTATGTATATTAGGGGTCATTTCACTCTGCAGCTTACAACTGCACTACAGTTGTTATTGCTGACGATCAGGGTTTGATTCGATAACGGGTTTTATTTCTAGAGTTTTTGTATAAAAATAAGAAGAATAAGAATAAGAACATTTATTGCTACAAGACACTACTACACGACACAAATAAACAAATTAATAATAATGCAAAAAAAGCATTGTCTTGCTGTATTACCTACTTACGTCGTGTTGTTCTGTCCTATATTATCAATAAATGTTTTCTTGCCAATCACTTGTAACTAGCGAGGACCTGTAATTGGGTTGTTGGTTCCAAATAGCATTAATTATGTTGTTTTTTTTTTTTTTTTTTTTTTATGTTATCCGGCAGACAAACAGGCATGCGGGCCACCTGATGGAAAGTGGTCACCGCCGCCTATGGACATCAGCATCACCAGGGGTGCTACCAATGCGTTGCCCGCCTCTAAGGAGACCTCTAATATACCTCTTGAACGATCCCATGTCATAGACCAAAGGAAACACCAAGGAAAGGAAAAAGGAAGGAAACTTTTATATAGTTGTTGGTTCTCCAATA
The DNA here is from genome assembly GCA_907269095.1 of Blastobasis adustella. Classification (NCBI taxonomy): domain Eukaryota; kingdom Metazoa; phylum Arthropoda; class Insecta; order Lepidoptera; family Blastobasidae; genus Blastobasis; species Blastobasis adustella. The sequence continues at coordinate 18,724,240 of OU026121.1, read as the reverse complement.
AATTAATTAATAATTATTTCTCGTCAGTACTCAGTTTATCCCTAGGCGGACCCTGGGCCCTCGCGTGCTGCGAGGGGACGCAACCTGGACATAACGCCAAGATGATGATGATGACTCAGTTTATCCCTAACGTAAATGCCTTGAATGTAACGTAAATGTAGTTGATCGAAGCAAATACATTGCACAAAGTACAGCGTGTATTGTGCGCGCGCAGAATTTTACTTTAATACCATTTTATTGTAATTAATATAGAGCCATTTGAGTCAGTACTTACACGGACGCCTAGCCGCGTGATACTCCTAATCAATCAATCAATCAATCATAGTCTTCGGATATCATCATTATCATTTATTATCAAGTAAATCAGCATCCAAGAAGTGTGTGGTAGCAAGAAACCATATAGTCCGGCAGATTCATGACAATTTTTGAAGGAATTGCCCTTTTAATGATAGAAGCATTCAACTTGGTACACGTATACTACATATGTAGAGGGTTGATTTTGGATATGAGGCCATCTTTGATTTCCCCTATAGCAGTAATGGTGGACATTCAAAATAGCGGCCTCTGAATACTGTTATACACCAGTGTTTAATTGTTATTTGACGATTAATATTTGTTTAAACTATGTATGCATGACATAATTATACATTTATTCAATGACAGGTAGTATGCGCCTTTGATTTTACCCGACTGCGCGACGCAAAGAAGGGTAATGTGTTTATCAGTCTATGTATGTATGTATTTGTTCCTTTGTGGCACTGTAGAGACTAAACGTGTGGTTCTTACGTCTATCGATTTGTCTTAATCTTGCGAATGTCACTGAAGACTTGAAATTGATCAAAATTCAATTTGGCGACTACCAGCCGCTATTTTGTTAAAAAAAAAAATGTTGACAAACTATGTCATGTGGGGTATCGTTGAATAGGTATTGAAAAATCATGATTCAGTTTCTCACACAATTTTTCATTTATAATGACCGTATAGGATCAATAACGATTTAAAGTTAGTTAGTAACTAACTAACTTTTTTCACTTCACTTACACTTTCATGGTATAGATAGTTCAACTCAGTTGTGCGCGCGGAGCTATGTGTGCGTGCGCATGTAAATATACAGCTTTCATTTATGTGGCAGTGACGCGACCACTTGGCGTGCCAAAATGGCGTGGCGTCATTGTGACGTGTCTGTATAGTATGTACAAGGATTACCCACACATAGGGCCGCGCGCACAACTGAGTTGATATATCTGTACCGTACTTTTAATTTTATCGTTAAACATTTTATTTAAGCAAATTATGTAATAATTTAAGTATCTGTGTCTATATATAGGTATATAGTATAATACAAAGCGTCTTCCCACCGTCTGTATTTATGTACGTTTCGATTTTATAAACTACGCAACAAATTTTAATGCGATTTTCAACAATAGATAGAATAATTAATAAGGTAGGTTTATAAGTAAGTAAACAAAGGGTAGGTAGGGGTAAACGAAACGAACGAACGGGGCGCGAACGAAATCGCGCCGGATTCACTACTAATACATTATGAACAAAATGTGTCTATATTTTTTTTATACTAAGATTTATTACGCACAGGACAACAATTACTTGCCACTATTATACTATTTATCATTTAACATCATCTAAGAACATTTAAAGGTAGCATTTATCAAACACTCTGAAGCCGCCATTTTAAATGTCCGCCATTACTGTAAAAGGCAAAATTTTGAGATGGCCTCATATCCAAATTTAAACCTTTATATATGTAGTATATGTGGTCCAAATTGTTTGCTTCTATCATTAAATGCGCAATTCTTTCACATATCTGACGGACTAATTTTACATACATAAAAATTACATTTACATTTTACATATTTACATTACAAAAAATTACATAATAAAAATTACATACATAGTCAGCCAAGTCACCAGTGAGGACCTATTAATACATGAACACTGTTCCAATCAAACAGTCGAAGTTCCTGTCTCCCGGGGCGCTGACTTCGTGAATTAATCCAGAGTTCATGAACTGCGCCTCAACGGGCCTTGTGTTTGCAATGTGAACGAACAGGGACTTGGCACTTCGTTAGTTTTACCTATAGGATCTGTATACAAAATACTTGGCTAAGTAAGCATTCTCACAGTGCTTGTCTGCTAAGTGAACGCACTGCGTTCAATACAATGATTGGCCAATTTCGTTCAGTTTGACGGATGCATACCGATCGCCACTCAAGTATTGGCAGCTTTTTGTTAACTTATGGCAAATAAGCTTACGGTCTGCCTGATGATAAGCAGTCACTGCAGCCTATGGACGTTTGCAATATCACCCACGCGCCGCCGACCTCGTAAAAACTATTTCACCGCTTTCTTGAAGAACTCAATTTTACTCTCCAGGGAAATCATCTCCAGTGACCTCATTTCACAACCTTAAACTAGTAACAGTTGTTCCGTTTTGGCTGGAGCCGTCCAACCGTCAGTTACAGTAATCTTTAAACGGTATAAAATTAAGTCCGCTGTTGGGTGCGGGGGACGTGGTCGGACGTCCGATCAAGGTCAGCTCGACCGCGCATCCGAATTAATCCAAAAGCGACTTCATTTTGTACCACGTAAGAATTACTATCGACTTAATGGTAAATAAATGGTTGGTCGGCTCCAGCCGAATCGGAGTGTACGTAGAAGAAAGTTCCTCTGGAACCGCACAGTTCGTGGCCGATTTGGTTCAGTTGAACTAGTTTGAAGACTGCGGCACCTCGAATTAACGTTACTGAATACTGGTGTTAGAATTGGTAATTCGCCTGCAGAATTGTACGCTGTAGTCAGTCGAATAACCAAACCAAGCTATGTTCTATGCTCTTGTTCTAGAGCAAGAGCATTCACTCATGTTCTTTTGATGTTAACATTCAAGGGCCCAATTTTTTAATGACTCACGTCGAGTCGATCAGTTTTCAATTTTCATTTTAAGCATGAAAAATTCAATATTTTGATGAGGGGCGCTGATTTTCCCTATTTTTTAACAAACCATGTCGGTGTTGCCAATGTAGTTTAAAAAATATTGTCATTTTCATACAGAAAATCAAAATTGAAAACCGTTCGACTCGAGGCGAGCGGTTATAAAAATATAAAGCCTCTGTGTTTACAAAAGGCGAGCGAGCATTGAAACAATGATCGGAGCGGAAAGCAACTCTCACTTAGTATAAACTGCACGTTTACTAGGAGAGCAAGCATTCTTCTCAGAATTATATATTTACACCCAGCGAATGAGCATTCTTACAACTTGCGACTCTCCGACTGGGACCTGGAACTATTCGCTTTTTGCCCTTCGACGTAAAAAAAGTCATATGTCCGACAGAACAGAAACAACTCCCACACTTATGACTGTTTCTAATAATAGGAAATATTTTAATAACCTTATGGCAAGAAATTTTTAAATATAAGATATTTTGTTTCTTGGGGTCCAAAGTGTAGAAGGTGTCTTTCGCCTTATACGCTTATTTCGTTTGACTAAAATCAAAAATAATAAATTACTTTTGACTAAAATAGCAAAAAGCGTGAGAGCAAATCAAAGTGGAATGTGCTGCTCATAGAATAAGATCCATTTTTGTATTATTTATATTATGTTACGCGTCGCTCCGCTTGTCAAAAGCCGTGATGTAAAAACTTACCTTACTTTATGAGCAAAACTTCCCATTTGATTTGCTCTTACGCTTTTTGATTCTAAATTTAGGCTATTGAATTTAGTCAAATGAAATAAGCGCATTAGAGACTGCCCAGTTAGGACTATTGTGCACTGCGATCTCCAGCTCGCCTGCCAAATGCAGATTATGGTAACACTCTCCACTAACATGTTCTGGCAAGATATTTCCCGATTGAGCAGCGAACTAGATTGATGCCCATTATTTCAAATTCCTTGAACAACAAGCTTCTCAAGGGTGTTTGTCGGGGTTTCTCTGTAATAATCATCATCTTGGCGTTATTATGCCGGTTCTACTCTTGAACGCGAGGGCCTGGGTCCGCCTTACCCATGATCCAGGATTTAGCAGATCAGGTATTTTACATGGATATATGCGAGGCTAGGGAGTTATGTCAGGACAGAGCAGAGTGGCGGTCCATAGTCTCTGCCTACGCCACCTGTGGGACACAGGCGTGAGCTTTATGTATGTATGTATACAGTAGAACGACTGCTATCTGATCTTCGAGACCCTGTTAACTGGTTAGGTACCCACCTAACCAGATTAAATCATAATTATACATTCTGTCGTCTGGATTTCTGTACAATGTATAAAGTGCGAATATTATACATAGTACATAAACCTTCCTGAAGAATTTATCTAAATGATAGTGAAAACCGCATCACAATCAATTGCGTTGTTTTAACGGAGTTAGCGGATATGCAGACAGACTGAGGCAGATAGGGACTTTATTTCCAGCAGATTTCGAACAATCTACTACTGCACACCACAGCCCCCTGTACAGGGGATGTTTATTAGCTAAGGAAACGACATCTCACGTGGTCCTGAAGTGTGAAAGGACTATAGAGCTAAAGCCGCAGGAACAGGTTCCCTTCTAGAGGTCTGTGAACGTCCTAATAGACTTCAGAAAGAAGCTGGGCTGGCTAATATAGCCAGTTCTCAATCACGTATAAAGGACCTACTTTGATTCCTACCTATATTTTTATTCTAAAACTGGTCATGCACTTATGAACGCGACTGTACAATAAACCAAGTGGGTAGAGCCGTGGGCGCGGACGGAAAAGCTAGTTAACGATTAACAAATTAAATTCACACTTCACTTAGCATAATTATCACAACGTGTACCATCAACGTGAATATGAACGATGTATCTCTCTTGTTCACAGCATTTAGTACTCGTAAGAACATACATAACCCTCCTGGGGCCATACACGATATGTCCTTTCACATGACTGGTCCCAACACATGTCTTTGCGCACGTGTATGCCAACTTGCGTTGGCTGTTAGCTTTTAATTAAACTATGAGCCGAAGCGTACTGAGTTTGACCAACTCGCTAACCGAGTTGCAAACAAAACTGGGACGGTGTTGTGTAAGCTCGTCTTGGGAACCAAGTCAACCAAGGTTGTGGATATGAGAACTGAACAAGACATTTGGTAACTGGAGCCACGGTGTCCGAGTGGTTAAGGTATCCGACTTGTAAGAGGTACCGGGTTTGAATCCCACTGCGGCCCCCACCAATGACTATTTTCTGAGTTATGTACATTAGTTGAATACTAAACGTTGTTCTTACGGTGAGGGAAAACATCACAAGCACATTCAGGCGACTGAATAACTCATAAAAGAGTAATTGGTACATGGCCACAGTGGGATTCAAACCCGGTACCTCTTGCTTACGAATCGGATACTGTAACCATTCGGCCACCGACGCTCATATAATTCGAATATTTTTACTGCAATATATGGCTGCAATACTGTTGCAGCTATATATTACAACTTCTGTTGTTGTTTCAGCCACATTTTTTCAGTATAGAAACGTCTTTAGCTAATCACCCCACAATAGTTGAACGTCCATGTAAGTTAATGTGAAGTGCAATCAATGACGACATATCCTCCTTATTGTCCAAATTCTATGGAAATGACAGGTCGAGCGTCTTAATTCGCCATATTATGTACTACTTTGCTAGGAAATTTTAGTTCATATGCTTCTTAATTTTTGACACAACTGTCGGCCATTTTAGGTATATACCCGCATCACACGTATGCGGGTATATACAGGACAGGACTGTCCTCTTTCTTCCATCATTGAGCGCAAGTTTTTGACACATAATTCCTACCAGCGTTCATAAAAATGCAATCAAGAATTCCCGGATACTCGTCGCGTAGGTTTCGCAAGTCCAGATTCCTTCCATAATCCAACAAAGGCTCGTATGCATGCAAAATAGATGGCACTGAAAAATGACAAAGCAGGCAACGCGCTGAAACAAAGGCAACCGTGATCCGAATTTCATCGCAGGCCCCGCTATGTGAAGCTTTTTCATGCTAGTCAGTGATAAAGCAGACAGCCAACCTGATGATAAACGGTAACTGAATAGTAACTTCAGTAATGTGGACAAAAAGAAAAGTGACTTTAATGTGTCTGAAAAGCGATACTGACAAGAGTTTTTACTTATAGAACACATACAAGAGTATCAAGTTAATGACTATTTTTTTTATCTCAAGCAACTTACCATAAATTTAAAAGAGACAGGTAGCGTGAGCGCTCGTGTACAAACGGTTCAAAAATAGGGCCCTTGAACGCACAATTATTTTCGTTGAACCAGAAATTTGCATAGACAGGCATTTAACTACCATCTCACATAGTGGTAACTGACAACGAGCCCGAATCCTTAGCACGATATTCTAGTAACAGTCTACAAACTTAAGGGTACCTAGTGTACTTACGTCTCAAAACGCCAAGTCATCGTAATGGGTTCACATACAGAAGGTTCAAAGCGGGCCTTCCAAACATGATGCTAATGTTTAATTCATCCGGTTAGACGACATCAAAGCCTTTAGAGAAGCACTTTGTGTAAATGCCGACCAACGCGCTGAGATACAATCACGTGTAGCGGTAATGTTGGCCTCAATTTTTATTAGGCGAAGCTTTGGTAGATAGCTGTCTTGCTTTAACGAGTTTAATTGTCCAACCATCTATCTCTCTTACCGTCTTAGCAAACAAAAACATATTCTTTTAACTTATTTTAGATTTAACCGATTACGATGTGGTTCATTTTATTTGATAGGCAGTTTAATCGGGATAGTTTTTAGATTTCCTTCCTTGATTCCGTCTGAAAATTTGACGGAACGGAAACGGAAACGGAATGGTGGGTATTTACCCCCCACTTCTTTTTTTTTAATTAGAGTATCCAGGCATTTGACCGCCATCTCACCTGGTGGTTAGTGACTAAGCGGCCGATGATGGAGAATGCCTTTCTAGGAATAGCCTATTCACTTTAACATTAAAGGCGTCCAGATTATAGTGAACAGGGAACACACTCGCAAGCAATGTGTGTGTTTCTCGGAGTTTAGGGATACCCCATGTATAGCTAACGTCCTCAAGCTACAGTAATTGCTTACCGTCTGTAGAATCAATGTTGAAACACATCTTTACTTCAAGCCAGAACAGAATACAAGAATTTACGCTCGGTGGCAACACAGACCAGACGCGGATCCAGCCCCTATAAAAGGTTGTGGGCACCACCAATTAAAAAGGTTCTGGGCACCACCACCTATATATTACTCTGGCACCTTCTGGGTCCTTGTTGCTAACTTAAAATTTATTTGTGAGTTCAATTCGTATATAATACGACAGCACTTTGTCTGACACGGTTGCCAAAACTGGAACTAAGTGTCTCCACTCTGAAATGTCCTTCTGTTGTACAGTTTTTTTTACTTACTATAATACGTCAGAGATACGGATCTCAATTAAGGTTATGGGCATACCCATGGTGCCCACAACGATAGATCCGCGGTTGAAACAGACGAATTCAAGACGAACTCAAGCTCGGCACAGTCCTATTGCCGTCAATATGATATTACAGCGCAGCGATTATGTTTCGCTTGTCTATCTACTTAATGACTTTCGTTCTTTTCTTCAGAACTTTACATATTTATAGCGATACTCTTACCACCCTAAACTTGGCGTTAATGTCCCGGTTGTGCTCTCGCGCATGAGGACCCAGAGTTCGCTTTGACCATGATGGTAGTAGAGCTAGATAACAGAGTGACATCTCACCTTCGTGACTCTCCTTGACTCTAATTCTGACCAGATTAGGACATGGTTACACATTCAGTCTGCTGAATGTGCAGGTTTCCTCACGATGTTCTTCCTACCCGTAAGCGCATCAGTTAGTGTTCAACTAATAAATCTGCTATTAAATTCCGAATATGGTGGCATAAATAAACAGTCGAGTGTTCGAAACTGTACCGATTTGGGGAAAACGACGCGCCCGAATTCGTAAAAACTACTAAAGGCGGCTACTTAGGTCACTGCTTCAGGGCCGATCTAGGAGGCAGCTAGACAGTTGATACTAGTCCTTACGTTGAATAAAATAAAGTCGTTTTCGGGCGAACCGACCTTGGTCGGACGTCCGAGCACGTATCCTGTGATTACTGTAATGTAAACACGCAGAAGAAGAATAATAATTGAATTAAAGTTTGTACAACTGAGCAAAGCCTTAGGTCACTGTCCATAGTATGATTACACTGGAGATTGGGCTCCATACGGTCGGACGACGCGTCCGCAAACATTCCAGACAAACACACATTACACTGGCCTTGTTTACTTCACAGGTTGGGCAAACTCATCTAAATTGGTGTATCTTGCCCTAAACTTTGCCTTACACAATTTTCCATCGATGTGAACAAACCAGTGGTTGTGTTGTGGGGGCACACATAGATAAATGTACTCGTCAATTTATCAAAACAAAAGAGCACACTATTGGTCACTCATTTTGATACTCATTTTGATTCAAATGACCAAAGAGCAAAAAAAAATTGCCAGTCATGAAGGTAGCTTTTCAAAACTTTAAAATCTTTTGTAATTGCCTAAGAAAATTAAAATCTATACATAGTATAAAACAAAGTCGCTTCCCGCCGTCTATCCCTTGTATGTACGCTTGGATCTTTTAAACTACGCAACGGATTTTAATGCGGTTTTCAACAATAGATACAGTGATGTGAAACGGTTCTCTTGAGGAAGGTTTATAAGCAAGAAAAAAAGCGTAGGTAGGGTAAAAGTAGATGTACGCGAACGAAGTCGCGCCGGGTTCCTAGTTACCTATAATTATTAATTCAATTCTTCCATTTGTTTACATTGATGGAAAATTAGTTTGAGGCAGACTGTACTTTAAGTTATTGTATAAATTATGTAACTATAATAACATCCCGCAGCAGCTCCGAATAAACCTTTGAGATCGTAACTAAGTTCGGATATTTGTAAACATTCAACCCGTGGGATCCTATCATATTTCCAGGATCAAAACCTTATAATACCCGGGAACAATGTAGCTAGCTAATAGAGCAACATCTAAAAATTACAAACGAAGGAATAAAATTTTCTTCTTTATTAAATTAGAATATTAATAAAATAACTTTTTTACACTAGATCCACTTTATTATAATTTTTTTTATTAAATTGCTACAGGTTTCGAATTACTCGTCTTCATGCAATGATTTTATATTTTGTTTACAATCTATATGTAGGTACAGACACATAATAATTTAAATTGATGTGGGTACCGACAGTATACAATAATGTTAGGATTAATGGAGTCCCATCATGAAGTGACAACACAAAGTGTTAAATAAAATTAGAATACATAGATTCATGTTTACACCAGTATTATCTTACATCTGAAATGTAAAACGCGATGTAAAACTGCATTTCATTTAACATTTTAAATTCTACTTCAAAATATTGTCCCACACTCTCCTAAGGGGACCAAATATGCAGCTTTACATATCTTTTTGCATTTTAGGGGAATATTTTTGGAAGATCTGTCTGGCGTAGTAAGACTGTTTCCATTGTGATAATAATGATCGTAGTAAGTTTAAGTGTACACTTTTAGTACCTGCATTTAAGTTAAACCTGTTCCTATGACTCCAAGGTTTGCTGGTAGAAAACTCAATTAATGAGTTAAGCTCGCCTTTGTACATCCCAGTTACTGTACTGTATAATGATGTCATATTTGTGTACAATAAAGAATAAAGAATAAAGAATGATAATAATGGTTTATTTCGTTATAAAGTTTTACAAATCATATTTAGGTGGAGATCTCCTATTAAGTATGGAAATACTTGTATCAGGACAATCCCGCCTTCACATAATTAAACTTAACTTGATAACATACGTGACCAAAACAAAGCTTAAAATAAATACAAAACTTACAATCCAAATAGTAATAGGTTATAATGTATAACATAAATTTTAGGTGACCAGAGAGTTGACTCCTGGTTTTATCAAAGGCTGGCTCGTTCCTCGGGCATCGGATTAGCATTTCTATCCAACGAAGCAACGCAACTTGCTTTCTGAACACAGTCCCGTGGGACAGAGGCGTGGATGACAACCTTCTACTTTGATTTTATCTACATCTTTTATGTTTCTTTAATAGGGTTATTAGGTTTATGTTTTTTACTATTGTAGAATATTATTATCAATATTTATTTCTTATGAAACATCCAAAATAAAAGTTTAAAAGGACATATATTGATTTTTAATATTTAATAAAAGTGTTTCCCTCTGAATCACATCTTGAGGTCACCTGTAACATTCTTGTGTTTAATAAATACTTACGAAAATTAATACACATAGTAAATTAGGGACTGGGGCCAAGCCCACCCATCTAATTTGGTAAGAAAATGCGAATTAGTAAAATGTTATGTAGAAATCTCAATGGACGTAATAGTTGACTCATGTAACTAAAAGGCCGATTAGGAAGAATGCTGAGTCACCCCGGGGGAGAGCCAAAATGACGTCACATCAGCCCACATAGCGAATCTTGCCAAGTCAGGCCATGTATCCAATATATCTTGAGCCCATTTATTTGCTGGAATATATGTCTGGCAAAGTTCTATAAAAATGTATGAAGCTGGGTCGGGAACGTTTCAAAGGTTGTTTACCGAAAAGTTATATTGAACTAGTTCATGGTGATCTAATTCGCTAGATTTATTACTGTTCAACTATATATGTAGAGATCTACAAATATTCGTAGACTTTTCTACGAGTTCCACGCGCGTAGCACTAGCTACAGTAACATATTTCATAAGATTACCTTAAAGCTCTTCTATGATTATAATTATAAATGTGTCAATTATTTAGAAGAGATATTGTTGTATCTAAACTTTACATTATATTAGACTAGTGGACCCGGCGCGACTTCGTTCGCGTACGCCTACTTTACCCCTACCTACCCTGTCTTTTCTTGCTTATAAACCTTCCTCCTGAATCTCTCTATCAATTGTTGAAAACCAAATTAAAATCCGTTGCGTACATACATACATAGGCACAGACGGCGGAAAGCGACTTTTTTATAAGACGTATAGATCAATGAAACTTGAAATTATACACAGAAGTGACTTAAATACCTACTGCAAGCTAACAATAAGACTCAAGTTTCAAGGTAAAGGTCGCATTTCCAGGAATATGAGTAGGTACTGTAAGGGGATAAAAAATTCATAGTCTGCTCTTAGTAATTCACTCTGAGGCATAAAAGGCCCACTTCTGTGAAAGGAGCAGTGCTTTTTTAGGTCATTGTTGTGATTTAATCTTATATTTCGAACGAGCTCAGTTTTCAAAAGAAACAGTTGGAACCAATTAAAGAACTCTGTTACAGCTAGGATTACCATAACATAACGGAAAGGACATAACTACGAGTTTGTAATTGAAGATACCCTAGGGTTCGAATTAGGGGCGGTTCAATTAAAACTCTCTTTGTAATGAATTTAATTAATTACCTAATAATTATATTATGAAATAACAATGGGTAGGTAGCGTAGGGTAGGGCAGTGTTAGGGTAGGGTATGACACCACGCGAACGAAGTCGCGCCGGGTCAATTAGGTAGTTGTACAAAATTTATAGAGTTTTGATTCACATTATATTGATTAATGATATATTGTAATGCGTAGAAAATGTGTGTACGTACACAACGTACAGTGATTAAGTAATGCTATTAACACATAATATACTTGTAGCGATAAGGCCGCCTTTGCCTACTATGTTTGTAAAGACCAGTTAAATTCGTAAAATTTTCTCTGTTTGTTAAATGTTGTGTGCAATACAGAGTTTTTCTATCTATCTATAATTTTAATATCATGAGATTATAGGAACTACCGTATCACGTTGGTAATATTACCTCACAATTGCGATGCAAATGCGATAAACAGCCATTAATAAATAAAAGAAGAAGATCACTATTAAAACTTCACCTACAAATAACAAACAAAACACCTCCCAATCCATCTTCCAAAACAAAACCCAGCCATCATATATCACACACTACGACGGAGATGGCCAAGCCAACTTTTTCTTGTCCCGACTCCCGTAAATAGAAGAAAAATATTGTTACATAACAAAAACAAAACACAATATTTTACGCGATTCTGCAAGGGACGGATGAAAAGGGTACCACGATCCTTGTTTCATACCCATTACGGGAAGGTCGTACGTGTACTGTTTAGTATAATCTTTTACTGGATACTATAAATAACTATTGCTTTAGAAGCGTAGGTACGGACGCTGGAAATAAAGATAATTAAAGCCTACGAAGCGTAGGTATGGAAGCCTGTGAGGGCAATTTTCACGTCTTCATTGTCAACCGTAACCAAATCATCGGTTTCATTAATCGGATAGATGCATTGGTTTATATAAGTATACTACGCTAGTATATGAAAGTATTTGGATAGATGAGAGGTTGGACTCACCACTTATGGACAGGTTTATAGAGCTACACGTCCAGCGTGTGAGCTTGTAGGGTCGGCATAATGGCAACAACATACTTACCGTAGTTACTTGCCAAGTTTTATTACAGCTACTAATGTAGATTTTTAAGAAATGTAACTACGGTCTGTGGACTCGAAAATAAAGAAATAAAAATGAGCGAAAAACGAGCGAGAAGCTATTTTCCCCTCCTATTACTTATTAGCAATCTAAGAGCAAAGTCCACAGTCTGTATCATCGCGTATTATTCACCAGCATACCACCCACACAGCTCCCAGGTTTGGCGGGACGCTCTGGCGCCAATGACGGCACACCGGCGCCTCCAATCCTGGCTTGAAGGTCGTTCTGGCGCCACGGGTCTGTCGGAGACGAGAGTTCGATCGATAGGGTTTGGCTGGGGCTTCGGAACGGGTCAACAAAGGCCTGCTTTGCGGCAGATTTTGATGGGTATTTATTTATTTATTTATTTATAACTTTATGCACATTACAGTACAATGGCGGACTTAAAGCTTTGTAGCTTTTTCTACCAGTCAAGCAGAGAGCAATTAACAAAAATTACGAGGCGGTGCAACAAAAAAGAAAAGAAAATAACATAAAACAGACTAAATGTAACTTTAATTAATTTTGAATATCAAAACATTGACAATAGTTATATTAGAAGAGAGAGAGAGCAAGAAACTGAACATAACCAGCTACTGGCATACTCATCAACACTATTGCCCAAACACTTCAAAAAGAGAAAGTCATAGTAGGAAAACATATAAGATATTACAGAGACTTTAGAAAATAATTGTGAACTGTTTTTTTGAAAGTAAATTTACTACCTAAACAGACATTGACGCCATGTTCCAATGACTCTTTTCTGAGTTATGTACGTTAGTTGAACACTAACCGATGCTCTTTTAATGAGGGAAGACATCGATATGAAACCTTCACATTCAGGCGGCGGAATTTGTAACCGTTATCCAATCTGGTCACGTTCCACTATTAACAGGGTCACGGAGGTCAGAGGGCAGTCGCTCTACTATAATTACTTGATCTGCCAAATCCTGGATCATGGGTAAGGCGGCCCCGGGCGCTAGCGCGTAAGTACACAACCGGGACATTAATGCCAAGATGACCATCACCAAAAGAGTTGTCAAAGTTCAATGGTAAAAATAGTAAATGAAACAGAACTTTTTACCACGCACGTGCAGGATTTGGAATGAGCTCCCTCCCAAAGTCTTTCCTCTGCACTACAACATGGGGTTATTCAAACGGCATGTCTATAGGTACCTAGGTATAAGGCCGGATCAGCAACCGCTCCCATAAGGTTGCAGATGTCCTTGACGACGGTGGTCAATTTCCATCAGGTGGGCCGTCTGTCCGTGTGCCTTCCAAGGCAATAAAAAAACTGGAGAGAACAACTTTATTACTAAATAGACATTTGATCGTTAGCGACTGATCGAAAGTGACTGGAAACAGCCTATTCCTTTAGGCCTAGAACAGTACCCATAAAGTCGGACTCCTCGGGCGTAAGTATCCAGTCCTGAAACTTATTTTATATTTTATATTTTTTTAAATAGAATGTACAAAAAACAAGCTCTTTCTCGCGACTTCGTAAGCGTAAACTTCTGTTACGTTCTCGTTAAGTTCCCATGGGAATCACATCGAAATTAGGATAAACCACCTACAATAATATTCTGAGCTATAAACTACATAACTGACAAATTTCATAAAAATCCGTTCAGTAGTTTTGCGAAAGAAACATTGAAAGATCTATCCTTACATACTTTTACATTTAAGTACGTTTTAAGATTTTGATGTAGTTAATAGTGATTTGGGGAGGTGGATGATCATGAATGAGGTTGCCATACCTACTAATGTAGGTAGTGTACAACAACAATAACAAATCTCGAAAAAAGGCTCGACAAAAAATATGTCGCATATGACAGATATCGGATAACCCAGGTCTAACAACAAGGTACTACAATCACTTATTATTACTTCAGTAATAACGTTCCAGACCTGTTCCCGCGGGGACCACATTGAATTTTGTGGTGTGCTATTCTGGGCTTAAGCTAACTGCCAAATTTCATAAAAATTCGTTCAGTAGTTTTCGCATGAAGGAGCAACAATCAAATCCATCTATCCTTTCGCATTTATATTAGGTGAATTAGTAGGATCAATACCATCCCTATTAAAATCCCCTTTATCAAAATCGGTGCAGCCGTTACGGAGATACGATGACACAGACAGACAGGAATTTGACAAAGATGTCAAATTTACCTACAACACCCCTCTGTTTTAAAAAAGACATGTAGGTTACATTTTACTATATTACTTATAGGTTATTTTACATTTTCTATTTTTTTTTTTTTTTTTTATACCACTAAGGTGGCAAACAAGCTTACGGCCTGCCTGATGGTAAGTCTCTGCAGCCTATGGACGTTTGCAATACCAGGGGCATCACACAAGCCGACCGAGTTACCGACCCTGTAAAAACCTTTTAACCCCTTTTCTGTTTTTATAACATCGTAGCACTTACATAGCTTAAAAACATCATGTTTTGGCATCGTTCAGAACGTTGTTTACGTAACCTTGTTTTTGTTATTATTTGGTGCTGAGTATTAGCTGTTTTTTTCCAAGTCTCCAGAGGCGGAGGCTGCCAAGCCAAGAACTACATCGTTAGAAATGAATGGACGGGCAAATTAAGTTGACTATTATAATATGTAACGAGTTTGGTCACATTTTTATCATGAAAATGTCTAAAATAAGTGAATAATTCGTATTCATGACGCATAACCGGCGGCTGATTCGGAATAACAAATCCAAGAACTTTATTTGATCATCTCTCGTAAAGATGGAGTGGGAATTATAAATGTTATTATACACGCTTGTAAAACGAGTCCTTTGATGTGGCTTGAGGTTTAATTTTAAGTCTAGCTTAAGTTTAACTTACTCAAAGTAAGTGGGTTTTTGATGGCGCTTTTTTTTTAGCCTTGCCCGCGATTTCATACGCGATATTCTACAAAATTGGTAAAGAGTAATGAACGGATATTAATGAAATTTTACAGTTTTGTAGCCTATATTCCAGAATAATGTAATGGCTATATTTATCCCAAATTAAATCTGCGGGGCTATTATCTAACTCTGTTGGAAACTGAATTTGACATTAAAAAATTCTACACTACGTCATCTACGGTGGCCACTGGCTATAGCGTCTACAAAATTAGAGTAGTGTAAGATTTTTTTAATGTCATGTTCAGTTTCTAACTGAATTTGACATTAAAAAATTCTACACTACGTCATCTACGGTGGCCACTGGCTATAGCGTCTACAAAATTAGAGTAGTGTAAGATTTTTTTAATGTCAAATTCAGTTGGAAACTGAATTTGACATTAAAAAATTCTACACTACGTCATCTACGGTGGCCACTGGCTATAGCGTCTACAAAATTAGAGTAGTGTAAGATTTTTTTAATGTCATGTTCAGTTTCTAACTGAATTTGACATTAAAAAATTCTACACTACGTCATCTACGGTGGCCACTGGCTATAGCGTCTACAAAATTAGAGTAGTGTAAGATTTTTTTAATGTCATGTTCAGTTTCTAACTGAATTTGACATTAAAAAATTCTACACTACGTCATCTACGGTGGCCACTGGCTATAGCGTCTACAAAATTAGAGTAGTGTAAGATTTTTTTAATGTCAAATTCAGTTGTCCGTTGAGGTAGCCAATAGCCCGATGGTCCCGATGGTCCTGATGGGGTCCCGAACGTAAGAACTTCAGTAAAAGTGTTTATTTGGACTATGACATGGGATCGTTCATTAGGTTTATTAGAGGTCTCCGTAAAGGCGGGCAACACATTGGTAGCGCCCCTTGTGTTGCTGATGTCCATAGGCGGCGGTGATCACTTTCCATCAGGTGGCTTGCTTCCCTGTTTGTCTGCCGTATTATATAAAAAATAACAGAAATTAATTGGACGAAGTCGATGGCAAAAGTTTTGTCAATGCGAATGTTTTGAGGATTTTTGGGTTATTGTTACTCTATCGCATAATAAACTACTAAGTGGATTCTGATCAAATTTGGCAGTAATGTAGGTAGACGACGTCGCGGGAAAAGTTAGTGAGAAATTATGTGTGGACAGTTTCAAAGGAATTTTAACACAATTTTTCAAAGTAAAAAAATTCCGCCCACACGCAAATTGTATATTTCAGAGCCTTTTATATGTTACCCTTGGGAGCGGTTCTTGGTCCAACTGGGCACTTGATAAATCGAGGGGCTTCCCTCGCGGAACCGATCTATTTTGAGTTATTTACCTATGGAATGCGTCCTCTTATCCAAATAAGAAAATATATAAGTAGGTATGGAAATAAATACTTCCGAAAAACACGCTAAAACCGGTCACTGCCAAAAGAGACGGAATTAAAGCCCCATGACCAACCGACGATTTAAGATGTTTAAATTCTTAAGATAGCCAATAATTTTATATTTATGTAAAATATTATTAATTTCGCTATGAAACGAACGTATTCTTGGCATGAAACTTAAAATAAAAACTCTACGCTAACGCGCAGGCAAGAAAATGTGTATGAAATTAAGAATAAAAGCCCCCTGACAACTAGCCGACATAATGAGAATTGTAATCGATAAAGCATATAAAACGTAATGTCCTCGCGAAGTTATTTAAGTTCTTAAGCTAGCCTATATGTTTATATCTAATGTATGTATATGTGTAAAACTGACCTATTACACTGTAATGTATATTATGGGTATATGCCTGAAATAAACATTTTTTTCTTCTTTTTTTTTTATATCAATATAAATATAACTAACTAGCTGTTGCCCGCAACTTCGTCCGCGTGGACATCTGAACATAAACATTGTACCTACTCATTCTATTCTTTCAAAAACCACATGAAACACCTACTCACTCACTTTACGCATGGCCTACTGGTTGACTGGTAGATAAAGCCTGATGGCTTTAAGTCCGCCAATTGTAATAATTTTAGTGCAATAAAGTTTTTAAATAAATAAATGAAAATGAATCATACAAAACCATTAGCTTTTACGCACTATACTGTATAAGGATTAAGTGAAATTTTCAGATTACTGTTTCTTGAACTTTGTGATAGATTCGTCCTTTTCTTGCTGTGGTCTATCAGAGCTAGGACATGTTGGGCTAGGGTTTGTCGGAGCTGGTTGGTTTCAGATACCTGTTATGGATCTTTTCGACATGCCACTATTTTACCTAATATCAGGAAAAAGGGAACGTTTTAATTATTTCTCTAAGATATATATATAATGATATTGTTTGTTCTTGTGGGCAAAACATAATTTAGTAGCCCTGTTGAAGTTTTACTATATACCTACCTGGAAAGAGGCTTAGCAAATATTAAAAAAAAAAGTATTGGATTAATGACCTCCATTCAGATATTTGATACCGGATAAATTTTGCAGAGAAATTCTAATAATTCTGAAAATTCTTTGATGATTCTAAGTCAAAATAAGTCACGATGTCTACCAAAGATAATTAAAGACTACGAATAAAGAAAAAGTATAGGGGATAAAAATTCTTTGCACCGAATCTCTTTTCATTTTATTTGTCAGTTCACTTCATTTCTTCGATTTCTTTTAAATTGTAACATTCGAAAATCAGAAGTGTTTTGTTTTGCAGGGCCGGAGTCAGCTTGCCTATACCATAATAACATAAGATGCCTACGCCTTGAATAGGTGTTCCATCAAAGGACGTCGCAGTTAATAAAATATACAGGAGCACTACATAGGTAGTTTCTCGCAAACACGAACCTAAGATTAACTTCAATTACGATTAGCAAGCATAGTTTTATAATAGCATTCAATCATCATCGCCCATGCGGTCAATCCCGTCTTCTGCCAGGGCCCATTTTCTTGCTCTTTTTTCGATAGTTCGCCCGGTCTTCGGCATGCATCTTAAGCCTCACATTCATCGCTATCCTGAGCCAAAGTCCAGCTCATCCCGCCATCTCCGTCGGGGCCTACCGCGTTTCCTTTTCACGTTTCGTGGGACCCGCTCTGTGGCCACTATAGCCCACAATGCGTCCAACGCCGTGTGTCGAATTATGGCAGTTTTAAAACTGCTACTCCACGAAATAATATGGTAAATACGGCCCTGTTACAATCTCTGTCAAAAATACTAAACCTACCAAAAATGAAGTTAGATCTCCTTCTTCTTATCAAGTCGATGGACTCATAGAGAAAAAAATTTATATACAGGATGGACTAAACTCTAACTTATAGTTTATTCGCCCAGTATTCGGCGACACATACAGCGTTTGAACTGGCCTTGAACAAGTCCTCCATTGTACAAGTTTTAGGGCACGCCGAGCATGAAACGAGGTGGTCCATGGTTTGCGGAGATATGCCACAGTCGCATTGAGAACTGCCATTTGTACATCCCCACCTAAAGAGATTATTTTTTCATCGACCCACCTGGGTTCGCAGCCTATTTAGCGCCTTCCAGGTTGGCTACGGAAGTTTGTTTCCGGGTGGGAGCTTTTCAGTAGGAGAGATAAAGGCGGGATAGAAATATTTTTTGATTCACAGGTAACTTCTGCCGCCAAGAAACTGGATCGGCTTTTCAATCTCTTGACAATAGGTTCCTGACCATAGAGAGGGTGGCGTTTCCTGTTTGCGTTTCTCAACTGCACTGGCTATCTCTCTGCGAACAGCTGGTGGAGCAATGCCAGCTAGTGGATACAACTTACTCACCGGAGTCGGTTTAAGACATCCTGTTATTTTCCGGGAAGTGTCGTTAAGAGCTGTATCCACTGTCTTAGCATGAGCTGATCGGTGCCATACGGAACATACATATTCGCCCTCAGAAAAACATAGTGCTAAACCAGTATAGCGTAAAACCTGTGGCGTGGCACCCCATTTTGAGGAAGTGAGGCGTAAGAGTAAGTTGTGTTTCGGGCGGTTACTTTGTGGCGTATGTTCTCACAGTTTTTCCTGTAAGTAAGCGAACGGTCTAAGGTGATGCCAAGATATATTGGGGAGCTGCAATGGCCTACTAGAATTCCCTACCATTATATATTAAGTTTGCGATTCGCTGATCTATTTAGAACGCTACTGGGGACCAAAAATTCGTCCGACTTCTGAGCGAGCTTCTGCATAACAGAATATTTCAAGTGCATATACTTGAAGGAAAAAGTAGGTGGCGACGCCAAAAGAACGGACTACCACAGTTACCAGTTACCAGAGACGGTACGTTTCTTGTATGCCGACGACCTGGCACTCGCTGCACAGACGTATTCCTTTGAAGAGGCAGAAACCAAGCTCGAAGTCGCCTTGTTTAGCCTCAGTGAATATTATAAGGAGAACGCGTTGAGGCCCAATCCTACAAAGACCCAGTCATGCGCATTTCACTTACGAAATAGATGAAGTTAGATGCTGTGGTAAGACTGTATAAATGTTTACCATCTCTGTCAAAAATACGTTGACCTCTCTAGCTATTGTAAATGTACTGGGAATTAGATCATTCATGCGCCAATCAGTGGAACTCTAGAAAATACTGTATTTGTAGCGCACCAGAGGTTTTTATTGCTGGTTTATTATTTATGATGCAATTTTTGATTTGTTTTATGACCTAAATGTTGGCCGAGGATATACACTATTGCTATACAAAATTTCATTTAACTCTGTTCAGCGGTTTCTACGTGATGCGCGTTCAAACAGACAGACAAACAAAAAAATTAAAAATAGTCGTAACGTGTTCAGTTGGTTGTTTTAAATCGCTCTGGTTGGTTTTCTTTCGATTATCTTCAATGTACAGACTTTTTGTCTTTACGATTTTATTATTATGAAATCAGGCATGAAAACGTGTATGAAATTATGAACACACCCTGTCTGTCAGATTTACCGCTATCTGCTGAGCTGGGATTTACCGCTAGTGTAAACAATCTACTCTATTTTCTGTAGCACTAAAATCGCTACTACATCTTGTTCCCAGCGTTGTCTCGCTTTGACCAAGATCCAGAATTTGGCAGATCAAGTAATTACAGTAAAGCGACTGCCATCTGAGCATCGTGATTATGTTAATAGGGGAACCTGATCAGATTAGATCACTTTTACACAGTTTCCCGTGTTTTCCCTTACCGTAAGCATCGGTAGATACATGGCTTCACTGGGAATCGAACTCTGTACCTATCACTTATGAGTAGTGATCGGAATAGGTTGAGTTAAGTAAGGAACAGAGTCAAAAAGTGAAGTTCAATATTTTTTACAATATTACTAACATTGAATATAATGTCATAAAAATATGTATCATAAGGAAGGCTACACTTTTGACTCTGTTTCTCAAAGTTTAGGTGAATATATTCAGCCTACACCCGTCACTGCCTATAAGGCAGACCTGCTAGACATTACGCCACAAACACACGTAAAGTCGCCACTAAATATGCCACACAATACACGTTCAAGCCTCAGTTTGCACAATGTTGTAATCAGACGGTGATTACTAACCATGTATCGGAATTCGGAAAGCGCCGCCGCCTTATATTTAATTAAGCATAACAATGTTAAAGGATGTAATTACGTTCTAAACAGAATAACATCTAAATACATAAACAAAGTCGCTTCCCGCCGTCTGTCCCTATATATTTATGTATCTGTATACGCTAGATGAATTGAACTACGCAACGGATTTTAATGGGGGTTTCAACAGTAGATGGAGTGATTCAAGAGGAAGGTTGATAGGGGTAATAGATTTAGACTATTATTCGATATTGTACAAGATTTCCGGTGTTCAAGCTAGTGATATACGGCTTGTCTATGGCAAAAAGACGAGACATGGTCAAGATTCACGAGACTTCACGGATTTAGGCCATCAATACACCCTCTACGTTTAGGCCAACATGTGGAACCTCCTTTAGTTTAGACAAATAGTCTAGCCTGATTTGGTGAATATTAGTCATAGTATTTCCACGTGACTATTTAAACTTGTCCAATTATAGAAAACTCGGACAAAACTTGGATGTAACCACATGTTCTTATGGGCTGTTGAGCCCAAAACTGGGACTGTTATGAGCTCAACAGACCATACAAGTCCACTGCTGGACTTGAGCGTCCTCCACATCGGTGGAGAGCATTGTCATAATCTCCAAGCTTGGCTTGGAGCTAGGTTGACAGGAACATTAGTGTTACCCAAACTATACATACTCCACCAACCACGTGAAATAGGAGCTAAGTGTTAAAGATTCTATTGAGGTCTTTTGGTCCCTGCGTGTAATTATAAATAAATAAAATTCACACAGTACGTAGTAAACGAACTACATATTGTCTAGAAGGAATTGAAGTGGCTAGAGCAAAATATAAATAAAATTAATGTTGCTGTAATAAAAAATATATTCTGCAACACTAGGTTCGTCGAGTTGCTTGCTGTCAGTTGCAGAGACCCGGGTCAAAGATAATATACTGCTATCGGAATCTAATGTAAGCTGAGGCTACCTTTGACAGCATTCTCTCGGATTTAGATCAGACGCAGGGCGAAAAAACACCAAGGTAATGTAAGAATTAATGATAAATGATAAATGATATGATAAAATATTTTATTTTCTCAACACATAGGCATCATATATATGTAGATAGTAACAGATTTATTTAATTCACACTAGAACCTGTGTGAGAGACTGGTGTCCGCACTAGGTAATAAATACCTGTCTTACAGATCACCAGGCCTTCGGCCCAATGGAATGTAACCAATACAAAATTGCTTAATTTATGGTATTAATAAACCTTTTTTTTTTAAACATTTCAGTTTTAAAACAATAGAAATACAAATATTAACAATCAAAACATTCAATCATATATAACATTATCATATAATTCATTCTTCATAATATTAAATACGTTTGTGTGCATGTATGTGCATGTGTTTAGTGTGTGTTAGTGTGTGCCTAAATACATAGAAGAGCCTCAGTCGCTTCGTAGTCCTTCTCCATGAGCCACCTCAATAAACGAGTTTTGGTTTCGTGTTTAGAGAGGGAATACATAGTCAGCGCTTTATGGATTTTATTGTATAGATGTGCCCCTTTAAAATGATAAAACCTTTGAGCGATAGCAGTCTTACATGCTGGTGTCTGACAGATCGTGTGCTTTCTTCTCTTGCTCTGGTTAAGTGAAGGGTCGTATCCAATTTCCGAGCATTTGTGGAGCGTGGTATGTAGTACATACAATTGACGAACTGTCAAAACTTCAGCTCGTTGGTAAAGTTCGGCAGTCGGAAATAGATAAGGTAGCGAGTAGCACGTTTTGAGAACAGCTCTCTGTGCACGCTCCAGTCCCAGCAACGTAGTCTTGGGTACTCCCCCCATGAAGATATGCACTACGAAAGCACAGATTGACATAAAGCATAGTATACACTTTTAATAACAGACTCGTCTGCTACGTGTCTCAGATTTTCAAATATGTTAATCAGTTTACGAGCTCGCGACGTCAATAAATCGATATGTTCTTTGAAGCTGAGTGTATTATCTATCAGGACACCGAGATATTTCATTATAAGGGTGCATTGAATTGTAGGACAATTGTAGTTGTTTGGTATGAATGATAGCACTTTTCATTGGATGGACTAGCTACTCTTGTATCACTAAGGCACAGACAGACAGATTAAATAAATTTATCACGCGCAAATTATACAAAGTTATTTAGATTCAAATTTACTTTTATTACATTAAAGAAATTTAAGATTATACGAAGTTCCGTCCGCCAAAAGTTGAAAACTGGATTCCTAATTGGATGATGAATTATTAAGGCAGGATTATTGTAATTTGAAATGGGGTAATAAGGTCCCCATTCAAACGTGGACTTGGCACAGAAAATGTATAATGTTTCTTCTAATTAATAATTTCTCGAAGATAATTTCAGGTGAGCAATTAGATGTATTTTAATTATCAGTGCTGGATATTTCCCTTGACATTAATTAGTCTGAGTTTTGTTTTATTTTCTTAACTGTATGACGGCCTCCCCGTCCTCAACTATATTCTATTTGATGCGGTTCTTATTATGTGGTAGTATGTGTCCCGTGTTGGCCGTACAGTGTCCGACAGAGTAGAATAGCACCGACCCCTTAAAAGTACAAGGCGACTAATGTTGTCGAGCCAAAAGATCTAAGAGTCACTGTTACTGGAAAATGGGCAGCTGCGTTTTCCATTGCTGTATTAAAACACTGCAATCTCCAACCCGCCTGCCAAGCTTGGAGATTTAGGCAATAAACGGAATTTCCATGTGAGAGGCCCTGAGTCCTGCCGTGGACTGTTATTAATTGTGGTGATGATTATGTACCTATAGCTTACCGTCTCCAAAACAGTTACTATTTCCAGATGTGGGCACGTTTGTCACAAATCTAAACTAATGCTAAAGCAATTCTGTCTGTTTATTACGTTTTCACACCTAAACCGCTAAACAGAGTTGGATAAAAAAAGTGTGTGTTGTTTGAAAACAATAAGAATGGTCTGAATTCTTCATAAAATATCACCACAATACGAGTTTCTCGAAGACTAAAACCATTGTTCCTTAAAATTGCGTTTCATAAATTTCTTCTAATGTCCCACCGAGAGTTATATCTCGCCATTAAAGGCGTCTAAAGGTAGCACCGATCATCCTACTCGTGATTTAAACCGGTTTCCTCTTGAAATAATTCAATAGACCAAGAAAAAACCGGAAAAGTGCGAGTCGGACTCGCGTACGAAGGGGTCCGTACGTAGTTGTCATTTCTCACGTAATTTTAAGATAATGAACTTCTTATAGGTTTTCCCGTAATCTATAAGTATTCCTGATACTTATAGATTACGGGAAACCAGGGCAGCTACCAATGCGCTGCCCGCCTCTGGAGAGACCACTAATGTACCTCTTGAAAAATCCCATGTCATCCAAATTAAACACTGGCTGCCCACGCTGCTTCTTCAGCTTACTCGTTTAAGTAGATTCGGAGAAATTTGACGGTAACAGACGAACACGAGTGATCCTAAGAAGATTTCTTGTTTTTTCGGTCTTACAGAATACAGATCCCTAAAAATTACAAAGGGTGGCTCTTCCAGTAATTTGCGATCATCAATCACAGGCGAGGCAGTCTGTGATTCATTCCCTTTGCCTTGCTGATTTATCGATGATTTAGAGGAGGTTGTGTTGGTCTATTTATAATTTTCTTACGAGCCACGGGGGGTGGGGCTTGTTTGTTTATTTATTCATTCGATTCCCAGGTTCATGTTCATTCCTTCATTCGTCGTGGGAGATATCAATCAACCTCTCACAGCTAACGACACAGACATCCGGTTACATACATATTTACAGGAAGGGTAGTTAGAAGTTTGTGGCAAAGAAGGGTATATATTTGTGTCACAAAATGTACGATTATTGAAATTTGTTATCTAAACTGTTGTAATAAAATACCTCTATAATTACAATGGGAGACTGAGATAACAGAATTAGACATAGACATAATATTTATGTGATATATTATTATGTACAGTTCTGCCTAATTGCACTAAATTCATATAAGTTATATATAAGTTAGAGTGACTTAGCGAGCTTAGTTTTCAGGTAAGGTTGGTTATTGGTGCAATGCTTATCTTGTTTGGAATATCTGAAATCAACTTAGGCATCGCCTAAATGCTTAGGAACATCTTAAGGCGACAACTTAAGCGTTTCCTAAGTTTAGTGCAACCGGGCATTAATCGGCGTCATAAAGCGACGTCGTAGAGTGACTTGGCGAGTTTTCACCTAAGGTTGGTGTTGGTGCAAGATATTCTTGGTTTTCTTCTATCACTTTTTCATCCAAGTATTAACTTTTCAGAGAGACAAAATACTGACGTGCCCTCAACCCCTTGTCGGAGTGTCGACAAAAACAATTGGTAAATCCTGTGACACGGCCGAGGCTACCCCGCCCACCTGGGACCCAACCATGGAATTCTCGAAATTTCGACAAGGAGACTGTAGGTATAGTCCTTTTCAGAAAAGACAAACGCAGAGTACGACAACGAGAAGAAATTAGCATCGTGTTTGTGAAACCAGACGCCCACCCGTTCGTATACCCACTACAATAACCTTACACTTTATAGGTATATTTTATATTTAAGATACAAAATCCGCAAAATTCTAACGTTCAAATAACGTCATTTTAAACGTGATAATGACGTCATTTTGAACGTAATACATGCCGTTATATTTCGTGACATCGTCACGTCTTTTCTACATTTAAAATCACTGAAATATGACGTAATTTTTTACGTCTCTAGCTACCCAGGTACGAAACCCTAAAAATGTTTTTTTTTTTGTTAAATAAATATGTAATACGCGTGAAAATAATTAGTAGAAGTGGCGGTAGCGGTATTTGACAAACATCCAGCCAAACTCATTCTAATAATTTAATAATTACATACCCTCACGGGGTGTATATCGCCTGTCAGTTCATCCAGTCTCAGGGTCCCCAGCGAAATACCATACTTAACCTCGTTCCAGCAACGCTATTCGATTTAGGACACACATGTAACGAGTGGCGAGCTCGTTGCGTTCGACTAGGCTCAAAATGCGAAACGGTCACCCATCTTGTTTCCGAACTCTTACAGCATTGCTATCCTCCTAGCTATAACTGAACGGTTTTAGTGCCCTATAATGGGACACACAGGGGAGAGACCCATTATTTTTATAATGAAATATTGTTGGTTTTTTATTATCTGTACAATGTTATCTATGATACACTCTGTTCTTGTCTTTGACAATGATGAAATAAACGGACACTTCTTTGTTAACCATCCTTCTAGTTGTTTCATTTTACTTTTAAACAATAGGTTATGGGCAAAAATCGCTTATAAATCGCGAGAATGTTCGGACATTACCAGTAAAAAAGGTTGTTTCGAAGCGTGATTTCACTGCAGAATATTTTTTGTCGAAGTGTAGTGTAATTTTTTGACTAACCGTTGGTGACCGATAATTCAAAATGTCGGCCAACTATCTCGTCAACGTGCCCAAGCTTAAGGGGCGAGAAAATTACACAGAATGGTGTTTCGCGGCGGAGAATTACCTAATCCTCGAGGGCATGAAGCATTGTGTTAAGCCAGAAGGTGTGGATGCGGGTGCTGCAGACGACGAAAAGACCAAAGCAAAATTAATTATGACAATCGATCCGTCATTGTACGTTCACATAAAAAATGTAAAATCATCGCAAGAACTGTGGGAAAAACTGAAGCAACTATTTGATGATAGTGGTTTTTCGCGAAGAATTAGTTTGCTGCGGAAATTAATTTCGATTCGCCTAGAAAATTGTACTTCGATGACGTCATACGTGACTCAGATTATCGATACAGCTCAAAAACTAAGCGGAACGGGGTTTGAAATTAATGATCAGTGGACGGGATCATTGTTGTTGGCGGGATTGCCTGATCGATTCTCCCCTATGATCATGGCAATCGAGCACTCGGGGATTGCAATGACAGCAGATTCCATCAAAACCAAGTTATTGGATATGGAGTCGGCGAGTGTAGATGACAGTGAAGTTAGCGGCGCTTTCGCTACGACGTCACGATTTGGAAAAAACAAAGCTAGATTATCTATGGTTAAGAATAATGGTTCTGTTGGTAGCATTGACAATACGAATGTCGCGAACGTCAAGTTGGTGAAATGCTACCGATGTAAACAAACCGGCCATTACAAAAACCAGTGCACAAATTATGATAATAATGCATCAAACTCCAAAAATAAAACTCGAATGCAGTCTAATGTGTTTAGCGCAGTTTTCCTGAGTGGAAATTTTAACAAAAATGAATGGTACATCGATTCAGGTGCAAGTGTACATCTGACGGCAAACGAAGGCTGGATTTTGAATTCTTTCAATGAATCAGGAAAACAAATTGTTGTTGCTAACAACGAAGTATTGGCAATAAAATGTTCTGGTGATGTGAAGATTACGACTATAACTGATGATTGTGAGTACGACATTATAGTAGAACAAGTGTGTTGTGTTCCGAGTTTGACAACAAACTTGCTATCTGTCAGCGAACTCATTAGAAAAGGCAACAAAGTTCATTTTTCTGATAGTTGTTGTACAATATACAACAAGAATGGTCAGTTGATAGCTACATCGCATTTAGTTAATGGAGTGTACAAGATGAACTTGCTGAATCGGACAGATTTAGCTGCATCAGTTGTGTCAGCAGTAACATGGCATCGCAGATTAGGACATGTCAATGAAACTTATTTGAAGCAGATGAAGGATGCTGTGATTGGTATGTCCATGAATGACAACATGGATATCAGCAAATCTGCGTGTACTGCATGCTGTGAAGGAAAGCAGTGTCGCTTACCATTTAAGAGCATGGGCGAGAGAAGTAATAACTTGCTGGATATAGTGCACACCGATATTTGTGGCCCTATGGAAACTACATCTATAGGAGGCTCCAGATATTTTTTATTATTTGTTGATGATCATAGCCGCATGGTTTTCATTTATTTTCTCAAGCACAAGAATGAGGCGTTGAAGTATTTCAAGCAATTCAAGGCAATTGTGGAAAATCAAACAAAAAGCACAATAAAAGTGTTAAGAAGTGATAATGGGCTAGAATACTGCAACAAGGAATTTGACAACTATCTGAGCAGTGCTGGTGTGATTCATCAGAAGACTAATCCTTACACTCCACAACAAAATGGATTATGCGAACGGTTTAACAGAACAATCGTAGAGAAAGCAAGATGTCTCCTTTTTGATGCCAGGCTAGGCAAGGAATTTTGGGGTGAGGCAGCTAATACCGCAGTGTATCTGCAGAATAGAATAGTTGCACCAATGTTGGGAAATAAAACTTCATATGAGATATGGACTGGTTCCAAACCTGATATAAGCCATATTAGAATCTTCGGCAGCACTGTGATGGCTCATATAGCAAAAGAAAAAAGGACTAAATGGGATAAGAAGTCACAAAAATGTATTCTTATCGGATATCCAGAAAATGTAAAAGGATATAGACTGTACAATACAGAAACAAGGACTGTGCTCACTAGTAGGGATGTGATTATTATTGAACCAGAATCAAAATCTGAATGTCAAATCTCTGTTCAAGATCAGATTTTTGATTCAGTGGGGGATGAAGCCAAGGTGGAAGAACCAGATGTAGAAAGAAGTTCAATAAGCATGGGTGAAACTCTACTAGATGATGATGACACGTCATATATTCCTGATGAGAATTATGAAGAAGCAAATAATACTCCGCAACGCACACCCAGACCGGCAAGAATTAGAAAGCAGCCAGAGAGATATGGATTATCAAATCTATGCATAGGCAGCGACACCTATGATGATGCGGCTGGCTTATCTCTGCATGAGGCTTTAAATGGACCTGAAAAGGAACAGTGGAAAGCGGCTATGCGTGAGGAGTTTCAATGTTTCAAAGACAATGATGCGTGGGAATTGTGTGAAGCTCCCCGTGACAGTAGAGTTGTGAAATGCAAATGGGTGCTGCGTAAGAAGTACGACAGTGAGAATAAGGTACGTTTTCGTGCACGTTTAGTAGCTAAAGGTTTTTCACAAGTTGAAGGTGTGGATTACACTGATACTTTTTCTCCTGTAGTAAGACACACTACTTTGAGATTATTGTTTGCATTGTCAGTTCAACTCGATTTTGAAATAACACATCTTGATGTGACAACTGCTTTCTTGAACGGAACGCTTGAGGAACAAATTTATATGCAGATACCAGAGGGTTTCTCTGAAGTGACAGAAAGTGGTCAGGTGCTCAGGTTAAAAAAGGCAATTTATGGCCTGAAACAGTCCTCAAGAGCGTGGTACAGGAAAGTGGATGATTTATTATTAAAAAATGGATACATTAAATCCAAGATCGAGTTATGTATGTATTCAAAAACAAATAATAATATGAAAACAATTGTCACACTATATGTGGATGACTTCTTTATTTTTTCAAATGACAATAAAGAAACTAAATACTTAAAAGATATTTTATCTAATCACTTCAAAATTAAAGATTTGGGTGAGATTAAGAAGTGTTTAGGTGTAAATGTAACTATTAATAAATCTGAGAAAACAATTTCATTAAGTCAGAATGATTACATTGATCAATTATTGTTAAAGTTTAATATGAGTCAGTGTAAAACTGTTCAAACTCCAATGGAAACTAAGTTACATGTATCTAATGATGATCCAATGGAAACTAAGTTACATGTATCTAATGATGATGAGATCTTCGTAGGTAAATTTCCTTATCAGCAGATAATAGGTAGTCTCATGTATTTAGCAGTGCTCACCAGGCCTGACATTGCTTATTCTGTTTCGTATTTAAGTCAATTTAATAATTGCTATACGAAAGAACAATGTTCATATGTTAAGAGAATATTAAGATATTTAAAAAATACTAAGCATTATGGCTTAAAGTATTCTGCTGATGGTAATTCATTGTTAGAAGGGTTTGTAGATGCCGACTGGGCTGCAAACGTCATTGATAGGAGGTCATACACTGGATTCAGTTTTACATTGTCTGGCTGTGTAATTTCATGGGAATCTAAAAAACAGAAAACTGTTGCTCTGTCTAGTAGCGAAGCAGAGTATATGGCAATGGCCGAAGCGTGTAAAGAGGCTGTTTATTTACGTAATTTACAATATGAAATAACGCAAAATATGTACACTATTGAGCTGTTTAATGATAATCAAAGTGCGCAGAAGATGTCTGCTAATCCAGTTTTTCATAAGCGTACTAAACATATTGATATTAGATATCATTTTTGCAGAGATTGTGTAGTGAATAAAATTGTAAATGTTAAATATTTGCCTACAGCTGAAATGCCTGCTGATTTGTTCACTAAGAGTTTATGTACTGCAAAGCATTATAATTTCTTAAATCAGTTAGGTGTTCAGAATGTATCATTACCATGATGTAATAGGTAGGACTATCTTTTATATAAAGTAGTAAAGTTAGTCTAACCATATTGTACTACTACATTGTTAGATATAGTGGGGGTGTTGGTTTTTTATTATCTGTACAATGTTATCTATGATACACTCTGTTCTTGTCTTTGACAATGATGAAATAAACGGACACTTCTTTGTTAACCATCCTTCTAGTTGTTTCATTTTACTTTTGTACAATAAATATTAACATCAGATGCATTTATTACTAACATTAGCTGTGAGTTAATATTTTTGTTCTCTGCTAACGAAACTATGGACCATGGTCTGAAATAAAGGTTTCATCATCACAACCCATAACAGTCGACTGCAGGACTTAGGGCCTCTCCCACCATAGGAGAGGTGATTTCCATAATCTCCACGCTTGGCAGGCGTTATAAATAACAATGGAAAACGGTGCTGCCCATTTTCCAGCCTACGGAGACTCCAGACATCTTTTGCCTCGAAAACATTAATCGTTCCATCGAGTCTCTTGGTAGCATGTGGTAGGGGCCCGTCTGTGTCACAGATCCGGCACAGCCGAGTGTCACAAAACGATTCCTTTAGCGCACCTGACGCCTTGTTTTTGCTTTGTTTTGGGCGAGAAAGGGTATTTGTCGAGATAAACGTCAGTTACCATGTCTGCGTAGCTAACCTAGTACGCTGTTCAGGGCAAAAATAAGAAAATATTTAGTGCCGGCGTCGCTTACGAATCGCGTAGGTACGCGTCGGTTCCTAATCACCGCGTAGCGCCCGCACAGAAATCGCGCAGTTTACTATATTATAAATAAATAAATAAATAAATATTCGTGGACAAATTCACACAGCACCATCTAGCCCCAAACTAAGCAAAGCTTGTACTATAGGTGCTAGATAACTGATATACTACTTAAATACTTTTTTAAATATATACTTATTATACATAGAACACCCAGACCCGTAACAGAAATTAAAATTCATAATTTCAATTTCAGCCCGGCCGGGAATCGAACCCGGGACCTCTTGCGTGGCAGACCATTGAACCACTCAGGTCGTCGTTAATATTGTTAATTATAGATGCCACGGCGACTATGTGGGCTTATCTTCTATGCGTCTATGTACCTACGCTTAGATCCTCAACAATAGATAAATAAGAGTTATTCAAGACGAAAATTTATAAGCAAGAAAAAAATGGTACGTAGGAATAAAGTAGGTGGACGCGAACGAAGTCGCGCAGGGTCCACTAGTACATACTCGTAATCAATTAAAGTCGGATTTTGTTGCTGGTTTCACCATTAGTAAAGAAAAGCCGAGAAAACCCTTTATAAATAATAAAATAGGCTTTCTAGCAATACATAAATAGTATGTAACCAGAATTACATAAATATTTGGTACAAATCGTGCAGAAGGGCTGTAAGGGCTTGTAGCGACATCTATCGCTCCAATAGGAAAACTCAAAGATAGTCACATTACGAGTATGATAACACAAGGTTGGTAAGCATCCGCACATAGATGGCGCTGACCGTTCTACATCGCGCTAGCGAAATATGTCAATTTCCGCGGCATATACATATTCAACTTCCGACGATCAAATATCGGACCCTTGGTCCCCTGGTCACAACACCCGGCCAGGTAGGTAATTACCCTAATTAATCTTTTCCACCTTCTCCATCTTCGCTTGCCAACATTGGCGGCTATTATCCTGCCACCGCCAAAGGCTCTTATCCTTTGTCTTCAATGACTCATGTCATTGGGAAAAACTCCATAAAAATGAAGATTTTTGAACTGAATTACCTAAAGCTTTATTCACACTAACCGTTCCAATGTAAATCATCTTGGCGTGAATGTCCCGGTTGTGCTCTCGCGCACGAGGGCCCGGGGTCCGCCTTGACCATGATCCGGGATATGGCAGATCAGGTAATTACAGTGAAACATTTGCCATTTGACCTCCGTAACCCTGCTACCAGGGGAACTTAACCAAATTGGATCATGGTTACACATTCAGTTGCCTAAATGTACAGCTTTCATCACGATGTTTCCCTCACCGTAAGAGCATCGGTTAGTATACAACTAATATACATAACTCAGAAATGAGTCATTGATACATGGCGGCAGTGGGATTCGAACCCGGCACCTCTCACTTGCGAGTGCGATACGGTTATCACTCGGCCTACAACGCTCCTCGTTCCCCTGAATACTGTAATAATATCCAAAGGTAAATTAGTGTAGGTGAAAACCATGTTTTAAAAGGGTATGGGTAGACTTCAGCGATTGTAATTTCACGGTCATAAAACTCTTTCGTTTTAACCCTTGGCTGCGACATCAGCCCTTATCTATCATCATACACTTGCCCTTACCTCACTAGGGGCACACATGGTAGGCCGGCACGTTATGTCTCAACTCCATACATTAGCATAATGTCTAATAATGAATGATAAAATAAAAATAATGTCATAATTACACAGTCCATCTATCTTTTCTTAGGTCGGCGTCTACTGATGCCAGCATCAATTGTAGTATTATAAATACGTGTATGTCATTGAAACTCCTGGGGGGGTCTATTCTCGCACAGTGTCAGACATCCCGAATTCGATATTTTTCTAGCCACAAAACTTTATTAAAAGTGACACTGAAAACTCTAAAAAGCTAATAAACTTGTCGTCAACGATATTCTACAATCATTTAATGTGTAAGATCGTTTTTAAAGAGATTGTTAATACAGATTGATGACTAAAGAAAAATGTCAAATTCGAAATTACACAGCGCGAGAATGAACGTCTGAACAGTAGCAAGTGAAGCCGTCGACAAAGCCTTGTAAAACATAATCTCGCCCAAATTACGAGAAGCCAGCAAATAAATCCGATCCAATTTTGAAATTACCGGAGTTCAAACACTTCGCTCGACTCCGCGCGAGTTGAAGCAAGAAAACTCCGAGTAACAGATTGCATATTTCCACCGAAACAACCGCCGCATTTCCCGACCGCAGTAAGTATTTTACGGAATCTGTGTTAATTTTACCAAGAACATTTCCTGGGAAAATGGCGGCCTTAGCTGTGGGGTTATGGGTGAGGTTACGCGACTAAGTCCGCACTTAGAGCAGGTGGGATTCGTCTTTTCTAAGTATCGTGCGACCATGATCGTGCGACGGGCGGTTTTGAGCTCTCCTATTGATCGGCCGACGTCCGTCGCCAATTAGGACAGGGCCTTAATTAGCAACGGTCGTACGACGGACGTCGCCCGACTAATAGGAGAAATCGAAACCGCCCGTCGCACGGGCATTACCAATTAGGACAACGCCTCACTCTGAGAGTAAGCAGATACTATTGACTGCTAACCTACGATCCTGTCATATCCGTTCTGCCTCATTCATTATTACATATTTAAATACGTTAACACCGGTTGAGAGTAGACACTTCTACCCTTTTTGGAAAATATTGAGTTAACATTTATTTCTTCAATCATCACTACCATGTTATTACTAAAAATATGAAAGTTAAACGAACGTATTCTGAAACATCACTATAAGATATCTCACAGTACGCGCGAACGCACAGGGTTCTAACTGCGATTGTCACTATACGCTGGCCAAACTGAACGAATTTGACGAATGATAGAGCAGTCGTGTACGCAGTGCGTTCACTTAGATGTACACACAGATGAGCACTGTGGGAAGGGACACTAAAGCTATATTACTTAGACAAACATTGTGAATACGGGTTGACGCTGTGCACACCACGTCCCCTTAGGGTGTCGCATTCGATGATGCCTGAAAAGCCTTCCCGGCCACAGGAAGTCCTAGTTTACCAGGCAGTCGCTTAGGTATTTCACAGCGACTCCTGCATACGGCCTCATGAGTGTTCTTCGCCTCCCTCCCTCGATAGCCCAGACAGAGGGTGCACATTACCTAATGCGGTGAAAGCACAAAAAACTAAATGTCCAATTCTTTAAATATTAAAACATAGAACAGCAAGCATAACAGTTGCTTGAATAACACGTTCAAGAGCAGCGATCTCACCGTCTTGTTATTAGACATTAGTATAACACAGTGGTGCAAATCCACTATGAATACATTAATCCCGCTTGAGATGGGCGTGCTAAGTATAATAACCAAAGGACCGCTAAGCCCACGGAAGGGTTGATCGCAGACCGTCAACGATTGAGACAACACGAATTTTTGCGAGACCAAAGAGTACGTGGGAATGAGTCCTTATATTTTTTGTTGCTTTTTTATTATGTAAATAGGAATGGGTTGATTTTTTCGAAGTCTTTTAAATACGTATCAATGGTTGAATTGCAAAGATTGTACTAATGAGACTCAAAAGTCGCGAAAGTTCGTCAGGTAGACTGACTAAAAATATCGGACACGTATTCGCATGCTACCAAGAGCAGAGCGACCTTATTTACAAGAGGCACTTCTTGCATTCAGCGGTCCGCTTCCAGCAAGGTGATCCACTTGGGCCGGCCATCTCACGATCCTCCCCATACTCGAAAAGCTAAATTCTAAATTCAACTTTGGTACTTGGACGATGGGACCCGAACAGGTGAGGCAAATACAGTATTGCAGGCTCTACAGCTCCACATGCGAGAGTTCAGGTCAATTGGCTTGGACCTGAATCTCTAGAAGTTTGAGCTGTATGTCCCTAAATCTTGTCCGACGGCTGGCGCAGTTCAAAGTTGAATGTTTACGGAGTACCGAACTGCCGGCAGGTGAAAGCCGCTGAGATCGACTAGGACTTATTCTATAACGCGACGTCATCGTTATTATTTGGTCTGTTTTAATCTAACAAGTGAGGTCACACCGCCTTACAAGCTCTCTCTTCGGAGCAACGCGGCAAAGGAATCCTAGTAAACAGTAATTATTTGAATTTCATTTTAATACCATTAGCATTTACATAAAATTTGTTAGTTCTTGTGTGTATGGGCCAGGGTCCTTGACCCGGATCCGTGATTTGGCAGGTCAGGTACTTTATTTAACAGTTTATTGTACACAATAACACCTATACAATATTATCATTAAGAAAAACAACACAACAACACACCTACGAAAGAGACAAAGCAAAATAAAAAAAGGCAGACGAGGTGCACCTTAAGAATTTCTAGTTGCAGTGAAGCGACTACCATCTGACCTCCGTGACCCTGTTAACAGGAACCTGACCAGATT
Organism: Blastobasis adustella; assembly: GCA_907269095.1. Taxonomy (NCBI): domain Eukaryota; kingdom Metazoa; phylum Arthropoda; class Insecta; order Lepidoptera; family Blastobasidae; genus Blastobasis; species Blastobasis adustella. Next base: position 18,688,751 of record OU026121.1, on the reverse strand, counting down.
GGATCATGGTTACACAATCAGTCGCCTGTAACTTCTTGCTTTGATTTTACAAAGAAATTTATTGCGACTTGACCAAAAATGTAGGTAGGTATACAATACTGTTCCTACCTACATGTCACTACAATTCACGAAAATGATTTAGAATGGCTCCAGTGTGTAGTCACGCTTAGAGGAGGGTTGTAAGTTTATTTATGAAGCTACTGCGCGGCTGGGATCCTGATTTATTAAGTGCTGTGCTGTAGTGATATTTCGGGCCACATCTGCGTACTGTTGAACACTGTAGACTAGTGATGTTGATCAATTATTCCTAAAGTACATAAGGCATGTTAAGGTTCGGTGATGCTATTGCTATGTGACTTGTGAGGCATTATAAATTTATGTATCAATGTCACCACCATGCTGTATCTGTCCTATAGATCGATAACTCAACTATATCGCCCGCGGGGGCGGGAGGGTTAACTTTCAGCGGTAAGCGCGGGGTGCGGGGCGCGGGAAAGGAAGCATTTTGATCAGCGAAACGTCCCCCTCCCGCCTACCTCACCAAGGGCGATACCCAGTTATTTTGTCGGTCTATAAAGGACATACTAAATTGACGTACGCTTTTGTGTCAAAAATCGAAAAGATAAATTTTTTATTTTTCTTTGGAACAAATTATTCCTAACATTATTTCAATGACATCAAATCTGTAGGTACGTCCACCCTGGATAATGGTCAAGGCGGAAACCGGGCCCTCGCTCGCGGGAGCACAATCAGGACTTTATTTTTTTTTTAAGAAATTAGTCGTCTTCTACGACACTCGTCAATGGATGGGGTTATTTATTTATTATTTCTTTTATTTTACTTTAATCAGAACACAAACAGTGCTAAAGTGGCAGTAGGCAGGGAATATAGGTCGAAGAACAGATGTCCGGTGAGGCAGTAAAGTCCTCGAGTAGCTACCACGTACCGGAAGACGCAGTGTGGGTAGGCCTCCCGCAAGGTACACCTCGATCTGGTAAATATCTCAGGTACCAGCTGGATGCGGAAGGCACAGGACCGGCCTTTGTGGAGATCTCTGGGGGAGGCCTATGCCCAGCAGTGGGTCGTCTTTCGGCTGATATGATGATGACAAGAATACAAACATCAAGTTACAGCAAGGGTTGGTGGTACATTTCACTCGGCCGATCACCACATAGAATAACCTAGAATATTTATTTATTTATTTATTCATTTCACAGTTTTACAGCATATAAAATATAATTAAAAAATGTTACATTATTAAGTTGTAATGCCAATTACAAAACTGCAATTTAATATAATAATTTTGGTAATTAATATAGCCTGTAAACACCATATAAAATACTAATAGAAAAATAGAACTACTAACAAAATTAAAATATAAACTTCTCTCTCTAAAATATAATATAAGATTCTCTTTCTGTATGTGTGTGTGTGTGTGTGTGTTTGTGTGTGTGAATAACCCACATACACTGCGCACGCGAGTTTATGTCCATCACATAAACGACCGCATAAATAATTCGACTAGCAATTATCAAAGGCTCGATACACTGCCATCTCACCGGTTGCCTGTAGCATAACACACACCTCCACACACACACTGATTCACATGTCAAACGTATACACCCCTCTTTTCTCGTATGTATGTATGTATGTATGTAAACTCTTTATTGCATCAAAAACCTTAGAACTATATAACAAAATATAAAATACATTGCAAAGGCGGGCTTATCCCACACTGGGATTTCTTACAGCTAACCTTAGATAAGCTGTAAGGAGCTTTAACGAGCGGTGGAGGCAACAATAAGTACCTATACTGTAATCGTACAAATTAAATTAACTTAACCTAAATAATTCTATTTAAACCTATATAAATACACATATATAAATAACTATGCCTACACTATACAACAATAAATACTATAAATATATATTAATTATATAACAAATAATGGTATATTTACAGCCGAGGAGGTGTTTTTTCATAAGTTCCTTGAAGGAAAATAACGTGCGAGCATTCTCGTCAGGGTTAAAGACAAATAATTCGTAAAAGAAAAAGAGTTTAGCTATTTCGCTGAGCTGATAGAAATTCTGAGCTGTGCTGGAGACAGCTGAGAAAGTTGTGCTGAATTCATTAATTGCTGAGCTGAGCTGTTTGATTATTTTTTTGGTTAAAATAGCGGGTACCGTTTAGTTGCGCGGTAAGTTTTCATTACGTTGTGAGGGTAGTTATGATCGATTTAAATTATTTGTCGGTACTTTTTACTGACATCTAATTACGGCAACGTTCTCGCCGTCCATCCAATATCTAGTGCTGAATAAATCTCTCCTCGTTCCCGCTGATTCAAATTCACAGCGCGGCCTCCCGGTACAATAAATCATCTGGGACACGACGACGTGGCTGCCATAGCAACTACTGCCTATGTTGTATCTTGTATTTGAAGGTGTTATGTTGTGTTATCTTGCAACAGTGGTGGTAATTGAAATAATACAGGTAATGATAAGGCCTCTGCCTACCTGTTAGTGTGTATGTAGTATGTATGTATGTATGTACTCTCATTATTTTACAACAAAAGTTGTATAAAATACATTACTGAGGCGGGTTTATCCCACAATGGGATTTCTTACAGCTAACCTTAGATAAGATGAAAGGAGCTTTAACGAGCGGTGGAGGCAACAACGAGGGTAGTTAAAAAGGTACTTCCTTGTTTATTAGTTTTACTTTTCGAGGTAAAGTATTAAACTCCATACATAACATACCTACATACACACTCACGCCCTATCCCGTAGGGGTGGGCAGAGGTCTTCTATTAATTATCTGTATAATAATAAAGGTACTCCCTAATTCATTAGTTTTACTTTTCGAGGTAACGACCCATCGAGGAAAATAATGGTACGTCAAAGCAAACTTTGTTCCAATTGTATTACTTTACGAAAGCCCGCTAAATTACATTACTGGTCTGGACAACAATATGTATGTGAATGTCGTTGAATTTGACGGACTCTGCGGATGCATCATATACGTTGGAGCCGAAAGTGAATCAATTTGCTTTTCCGGCCCTCAGTTATTAGCTACGGATGTGTGATCATAAAGTATTGAAGATGTCCGTCGCCGTTTTTAACAGCCGACGGAAAAATATGGGTGTTATATGTTTGACGTGTGTATCTGTAGCTCTGTTTATATGTCTGTGGCATCGTAACTCCAGAAAGAATGGACCGATTTGGATGTGGTTTTCTCTATTTGTAAACCAGATTAATTTCTTTAGTTTGAGGATCTAAGATTTGTTTTATTAAATACGGTTTAGTATTTAAAATAATATTTAATTTTAATATATATTATTAATTTTTTTTTTTATTATTGACCAACGTTTATTATAATTATATTGACATTATGACTTGTTAAATAATAATTCCTATTATTATTTATGTTGAATTATTGATGGATTGCTATAATTATTTTTATGATATTTGTTAATACGAACAATTACGATAAGATCATTATTGTTAAATTGAAGTAATTATTATGAAATGAGTATAATGCAGTATGAGTATAAGTGCAATTAATTTTAATGACCTGTAAATTATTTTATCAATAAATCAATGTCTAATGTCTAATGTCCAAGTAAACTTGGTCGGGGGTTACCCGACTTTTTCTATCGATTAGGCAATGATCATAACATAACTAATTTACCAACTGCCGATATCTCTCGGATATCTATCCAACCTACGTCTTCTATCTTAATCTTCTTAACTACTTCTTACCTTACTGATAATATTTAGTTCTCAGATAGTCATCTGCCGGAGTTTAAATTCGGTTAGCATGCTTATACACTGTCAGCACGGTGTCAACAGCTGGCTACGTCCTGTCGCCGTGCCGTTCGTGTGTTTGTCGTTTTGCAGTCCGAGAGCCGTAAACAGCCGTCGGCGTGCAGTCAGCACGTCATTAGCGTTCGGACAGCAAGCGGCCGGCTGCTGCTGACGCGTCGACTGCACGGCGACAGCAGCCGCTGACCGACATGCCGTTGACAACGTGCAGTTCGTGTTAGATTGGAGGCATCAAAGCGCGAAACAGATTTCAGTTTTAATTCAGTTAGGCTAGGTCATTATCTTGGCCTTGTAGGTACTTACAGCACCCGCAAAACTATTCTATTCTACCACACGACAATCCTAAAGCCTCAAATATCTTCACGTCTCTAAGGCCTCGCTTTGACCGGAATGTTTGGCAATTAGGCCGTTTATCGACGGTCGTGAATCCCGAGTAACCAGCGTCGCTTTGTCATTATGCCCCCGCCCTAATGGCTTGGAGCCGTAACTTTACATGCCCGTAAAATGGGGTGGCGACTGGCGACATATCTTGTTTTTTACCTCAATATAAATTTCGCTTAAATAGTTAATTAACTTTGTCCTTTTTGTTACACGTTTACTTAAATTTAATTACGTGTATATTTCATTTATTTATTTTATTTATGCTGTGTACTTCATTTCATGCAGGTCTTCTTACCGTCAAGGTTCCATTGAAAATCATCGCTGCAGCACTTGCTGTAAGTAATGCTGAGCTGGGGTCTTTTTTGGCATCGTATTTGTCCATTATTTACTATATTTGTGTTTTTGTACCTACTTTGTTTTTTGTTTAGTATTGAAGTGTTCTTAAATTATCATAATATGTAAATGCTTATGAATTTTTGTGCTTCGTATTTAATGGTTAATTTGATGGTTTATCTTATAGAATATAGCTGGTAATATTCTGTGTAGTTTTCAATGCTTCCGAACGAAACGTGTGTTCTTTATTTTGGAACGCATCTCTTTAACAGATTAAGTTCTAATTAACTAAAAGTTAGGATTCTAATTGAGTAATACATCTTGTAATTATTAAAAGTAGTTTTAAGAACTATTTCGATGTCTTTGGTTAAGTATTTTGGCACAATAACTTATGATTATAACGTCTTATGATTGGTTGAAATCACAAGAGTTAAGTACAAACTTACATTGTATTATTGTTGCTTGATATTTTGTATTAGTTTTATTTATTTATATGTATAATAGGTTATTTATTGAATCGTACGTAATACCACTGTCCCATTTTTAAAGGATAAATAGGTATGTGGCCATGTTTTATTATGTTCAGAATATATTGTTATATTTCCCATGTAACTTTGTTTGCTATGATTGCCTATCCTATAAAATAATAACTTATATATATGATCTGATGTGTGTGAATAAATATGCTTTTCCTTTCCTATTTTTATTTCATTAAGCTTCCATCCTTAGTTGTCGATAAAATACTAGGGCACCATCATTAATATCTTCTAAATACTTAAATTCTCACCCGATACCTGTACACGTGTTCGGAAGAGTGTCTCTATACACTCTTCCGAACACGTGCGACAGAGACGACGCTCTACCAAGACCAACTAGCCGATGAGCAGGTATTTGTAAGCAGACTCTCCCAAAAACACCACTAATTCCCATTGCAAGGATCTACACAGGCGACAAATAAAAGGACCAGGGGCGCTATTTTTGAATGGCACGCATCCACGCGGGCGCTCGCCTTGTTATACTTGTCTTTTTACCTCCAGCAATAATGCGTTTATTACACTTGGCTAAATTTAGGCGCCAAAATTGAGACGCAAAAGGCGTGAGAGCAAATCAAAGTAGAATGTGTTGCTCATAAATAAGGCACATTTTTGTATCAAGCCTTTTGAAAATCAGAACGACACGTACATAACATAAGTAATACAAAAATGAACCTTATTATGTTTATGAACCTTCTATCTATGAACCTTATTCCACTTTGATTTGCTCTCACGCTTCTGAATTAAGACGACTGAATTTAGTTAAATGTAATAAGCGCATAACTTGAACGATTGTGAGAGATATAGGTAGCGCACACGAGCGCTCGAGCAGATACGAGCGGTTTTAATAATAAAAATAGGGCCTCTCTGGGTTTTGACACTATGGCACGCCATCGGAGAAGCTAATTCTCTCTTGAAATCCGATACAAATTTAATTAAGATCGCAGATCGATATGCCAAATTATTTATGTAGATAGATTCAATCAGATCAGCGAATACGATGAACAATTTGTTGTTGTAATAACGAATCTGGGGGCTTACCATGATCTCTTATAGCAGGACCTAAACAGAACTGCCCTGCTTAGAACGAGACACGCTTATGTGACACGTGTAGCGCTTGGCCGTGTGGTGTCCGGCAGAGTAGAATAGAACCAACCCCTTACACTCGCGGGTGTCGTACAAGGCGACTAATATCATCAAGGCAACAGATCTAGTTCCCGTAGGCTGAAAAATGGGCAGCAGCGTTTTCCATTGTTATATTTCCCAGCCACAGTGTTTCCTTTGTACTATGACATGGGATCGTTCAAGAGGTATATTAGAGGTTTCCTTAGAGGCGGGCAACGCATTGGTAGCACCCCTGGTGATGCTGATGTCCATAGGCGGCGGTGACCACTTTCCATCAGGTGGCCCGCATGCCTGTTTGTCTGCCAGATAAAATTAAAAAAAAAAAAAAAAAAAAAATTAAAGCACTGCGATCTCCAACCCACCTGCAGAGAGTGGAGATTATGGCAATAACTTCCCCTTAGTCCTGCAATTGACTATTATGGGCTCTGATGATGATAGCGCTGTCTCGTTCTAAGCAGGGCAGTTCTGTTTAGGGCCTGCTACTGCTATAAGACCTCATGGTAGGCCCCCTGGGGTCGAGATCACTCGTCAGTGTCCGAACTAACCAGTTTCAAAACTCGTCAGTTTCCATTTCGTCAATTCCATGGAAATCTTTCCGTCAACTGGCAGTGGGCTTGGAATTTCAAATAAAAGCCGAACAATTATCATTGTTATTATCCGAAAAGGAAACTTTCCCCAAGAAAGGTGTCCATCTATCAATCTGTATAACAAGTAGTGGCAGGTTGTACCAAAAGGCTGTGTGTAGGGGCCGCAAGCGCCATTACTTCCATTAGTGCAGGGCTGGCCAACAACGGGCCGCTTGCTAGATTGTGGCCAGCAGAACTTTGATGGGCAGCGTAATTGGTAAAGGTTTGGGAAGCGGTAGTGTTATTGTTAGGTGTGGTCAACTGCTATTTTGCGGGGGCCGCAATTATTTTAATTGATGCATGTTTTGTTGCTGTTTAACGGGCAAATATTTATAGCTGTTTTGCTTTGCATTATAATTTGGAACACCTAAACTCTTACTTTAAAGTATCTCCAGTATTGGCATACATGTCCTGTATAATACAAATGATGATGATACCGCGATAAATCCGTTAATATACAAGCATCGATTACCTAAACAGAAGAACGTGGGTGAGTCATCTTGGCGTTCCGGGTCCGGGGTCCACCTTGACCATGATCCAGGATTTCGGTCGACTGCCATTTGACCTCCATTATCCTGTTAACAGGAGAACAGACTGGATGTGTATATTTCATCACGATGTTTTCCGTCACTGTAAGAGTTAGTATTCAATAAAGTCATTGGCGGCACCGGGATTTGATCTCGATACCTCGGAGTACGAGTCGGACCCGTTAACCATTAGGCCACCGAGGCTACCACGCTCTCACATAAACATAACAAAGTACTAACATTTAATGAACTTTTGCACTTTGCACGGGTTTACACTTTACAAAATAAACACTGAAGACCTAGCTTTAAAAGCTCTATTTTAGACCAGGTGTAACCAAATCCCCTTCGGTCGGGTCTGTAGGTACCTAAGCCTATTATCTCCGGTCAACAGAAGCTCAAACTATTAAACTGTTTACAGTTTACCTACAAAATGTATCAGTGAAAACAATATCCTTTCCAATAAAATACCTATAAAGTTTATAAAGTGAAGTCGGCGATTTAGCGTTCGTCTACGGAATTATTTATTAATTTATTTTATTTATTTAACCATTTATTGTACACAAGATTTATACAAAACTATATGACATCATAATTAATTTAAATAAAGCTAAAATTCTGTTTTCAATGTCCGGTGTACCGTCCAAGCCAAATCCTACATTATAAACATATCGGAAGCGACCGAATGTATTTCGTGAATTTCTTAGCGGGCCCATAAATGGTCAGCCCTGAACTTCTGTATGAGAAATGATTGATTGTAGTATGCACAATACGTATACGATGACCAAGCGGACTCCGACTGGACCAGAACATTGTTACAGCTTCATACACTATACAAATAGGTAAACATAGGTACATGTAGCTCTATCACAATTTTAGTACTGTAAACGGAATCGTCAGGTAAATAGATAGGTATATATTTTCGTTAAGTCTATTACTATTCTGGTCTAATGATATTTTTCTCAATACTGTATTTATTTTTAATTGCAATAAAGAGTTTACATACATACATACATACATACTATTTATAAAGGTATAATTAATAATAATAATATTTTATTTGTAGAAATACTTATACAGGGTATTCTTACGTCTATACTTATAAGCTTATAACAATATTTGTCTGTGGTTACATCAAAAATCTGGTGACAAAAATAGGAGAAGAAACTCCTGTGCTATAGTCACCGTCATTATTACAGGACAAAGCAATTCAGATGTAGCAATATAAACGTACTCATGGTTTCTTTCTTAAGCTTATTATAATCCTACTAATTATAAATGCGAAAGTTAGTGCGGGTATGTTTGTTACCTCTTCACGCCTAAACGGATCAAGGGATTTGGAGTTTTAGTAACTACTAAAAACTATTAACTAACTAGGATCTGGAATATGATATAGGTTACTTTTAATCCCACCCCCCTCCCCCCATTTGCGGGACATACCGTGCAGCTGACTTCAGTGGAGAAGCGGGGCGGAGAGCTGGTAAAATTATAAAGAGAGTCGATTCTTCCGCAGGTATGGCCACCACTGCTATTAGTTCAGCTTACTAATTCTGTGCGCTATGTCGGTGACACTGGTTTTCTGTCGAATTACTTCGTTGCGAAGTGTACCCTTCTGAGTGTCCGAGTTTTCAACCAGTATGTGTAGGTGTCCGGCAGAGTAGAATAGCACCAACCCCTTACACTCATGGATGTCGTACAAGGCGACTGATATTTTCGAGGCAAACGATCTAGGGTCTACGTAGGCTGGTAAATGGGCAGCAGCATTTTCCATTGTTATGTTAAAACACTGCGTTTTCCAACCCGCCTGCAAAGCGTGTAGATTATGGCAATAACCTCCCCTGTCGTGGGAGAGGCCCTAAGTCCTGCAGTGGACTGTTACGGGCTGTGATGATGACGTTCTGGTTGAAAACTTTCGGGTGACGTAAAGACTCTATGAAGTTTTCCGAATGCCGCCCAGCCCGCTAAATCCGCCTCTCGACCTCCCTCTGAAAATAAATCCCTTCTACGTAACAGCTTGATTTGCCCCAGGTATATTCAGAAACAACTTCAAGGTGAAGGCTATTTACGACGACAGTTTGCGGATCGATGTAGGTATTGATCATGGCTTTGGTGTTATCTAGATTCATGCTGAGACCTATATGCTGCGAGGCTGATAGACCGGCCAGCATTCTTTGTATCCAAAAAGATTGGCAAGTTTTTTTCAGCTCTGTTGTTTTTTTTTTCATGATACGCAGTGACAAACGTGACCAGATAGCCCAAATTTTTTAGAATTGATGATTGATCACATTGATTTTGGTAGTAAACGTTTAAGTATATGTCTATGGTGACTCAAATGAAATCACAAACTTAGGACTACATTTAAGAAAGCGATCAAGTGAACTAAGGTGGAGGAATGATGGAATAAACAGAAACTTTAGTAAGTTAATTTATTTATTTACAACAAAATGATTATTTTTGAGTTCCAATAAAATAGGAAAAAATTCATCATCATCATCTTGGGATGATTATTTTTTATTTTATCATCATGGCGTTAATGTCCCGGTTGTGCTCTCGCGCACGAGGGCCCGGGGTCCGCCTTGACCATGATCCAGGATTGGGTAGGTCAGGTAATTACAGTGTGCGACTGCCATCTGACCTCCATGACCTCTGCTATTAGGGGAACATGACCAGATTGGATCATGGTTACACATTCAGTCGCCTAAATGTGCAGGTTTCATCACGATGTTTTCCCTCGCCGTAAGAGCATCGGTTTGTATTCAACTAATGTACATAACTCAGAAAACAGTCATTGGTACAGGGCCGGAGCGGGATTCGAACCCGGGGCTCAGGTTTATTAATACGGGCGTATAAAAGCAACATAGCTTACCACCCCATTTGAATAGGATTCCTGTTAAGATTAACAAATCCCGCATCATAACTTTCCGGAAGAAATATGCTAAACATTCTCAATACCGTCGCTGTACCGAAAACAACGCGGATTTTACCTCCGCGTTTAGCCGATTGCACAGGACCGTATTCAGAGGAACGGCCTACTGCCAAATGAAGAAAATAATGGGTAATTTACAATGAATTTATTAGCCTTAGTTTACTGGCCTGGTCTAGGTTCACACTAAATTTTATTCTGCAATTCGAATTCAATTTTTAAAATATTTTTTTTTAAATGTACTTAAAGGGTTATGCGCATAAATAAGCTATTATTACCGTCTGAATACAGGATATAGTATATTTTTTTTATTCTTAAAAGTGATACAAGAGCAGACAGCCCTCCTGATGGTGGCGGTAACTGTCGCCCATAACATTTACGATTTAGATGTCATTTAGATGTCAAGTAACAAAAATGCAGAACCGCTCTACTGTAATTACCTGATCTGACAAATCCTGGAGCATGGTCAAGGCAGACCGGGCCCTCGAGAGCACAATCGGAATATTTGGCGTAAAGATGATGATGATACAATAACCACAACATAAACCGGTCCTTCTCAGGACCACAAAGGCCAAAAACTAGGCAGCGGTCAAACCCCGCTCTGACTGTAATTTCTTCTAAAATTAAATGTATTTTACCATCGACTCGCTAAGAAAAATAACAACATAAACGATACCCCAACCGTCCTGAGGCCATACCTGTGCGAACGCATCTCGGCAGGAAATTCGCAAAATTCTCCACGACGAGAAACAATAGGGATGTAAGACAAAAACCGTAATCTCGGGGTCGGCCTTGTCGGGTGGACTGCTACCCTTTGTAAGCTTATTGAGGATACAAACAGACATTTACTACGCTTATGCAAGTATACCTACACGACGAGAGCGTCGGTGGCCGAGCGGTTACAGTTTCCGACTCGTAAGCCAGAGGTCCCGGGTACAAATCCCGCTCCGGCCATGTACCAATTACTATTTTCTGAATTATGTACATTAGTTTAATACTAACCGATGCTCTTACGCTGAGAGAAAACATCGTGATGAAACCTGCACATTCAGGCGACTGGATGTGTAACCATGATCCAATCTGGTCAGGTTCCCCTGGTAGCAGGGTCATGGAGGTCAGATGGTAGTCGCTCCACTGTAATTACCTGATCGCCAAATCCTGGATCATGGTCAAGGCGGACCCCGTTCCCTCGTCCTTTAGAGCACAACCGGGACATTAACGTCAAGATGATAATTTTTTTTTATTATGCAAGTATACCTACACGTACTATGATAAACTAGCGACCCACCTCGGCTACGCACGGGTCTTCTACGCTTTTCTTTACTTAACTATGCATTTTTTATTAAACACGTATTTCGCCGCATTTAAATCCGTTGCGTGGTTTGGTTTGAGGAGTTAGCAGAAATACAGACACAGACAGAGGCTCGGCAAGCGACTGTGTAGATTAATTAGCCAATATTATATTTCTCCTGTATTTTTTATTACATTCGCAGTTTTATCGGGTTTGTTTTCGTTTCATGTGTTTTACCATTCACATGTGTTCCCAATACTGTATTTACCCGTATCGTAATTTCTATTTCCGTTTTTCTGTGTTGCTGAATTTTGCCAGTAGTGTATTTCCATTCGGGGTTTTCCCCATTCATGACTTTTGCTACACGTATTTTGTCTTTTTTTTTTTGTCAATTTTGCAGGTTTATGTTTTTGCCAGGGCCAGAAGTACAGGTCCAAGATTAGGACCAAAAATAAAACCAGCTCCAGATGTCCAGGTCCTGGTTCTTTTTTCTGGGCCAGTTACTTGTTGTAGTCCAGGTTTAAGACAAAGACCATATCCAGTGTGGAAAATACAAACACGAGTGGGGAAAATCGCGAATGGGATCAAAAATACTGTAGAAAAATAATATTGACTAATTAATCTATACATTCCGGCAAGCAACAGTATATGTCTGTCTGTACGTGATAAACTCCGAAACTATTGAACCGATTTGATAATTAAACGTTAGCAATTTTTCGGACTGAGCGCGTGTGAAAAGCGCAGGGAACCGCTAGTGACAGAGAGTTATAATAATGAGTTAACTTTGGACCAATTGGACATTTTAAGCAATAAAAAATATATTCTATTCCATCCAACCGCTTTGGTTGAACCTTTACTACGGCTAAGGAATGGAACACGTTGCCTGCGAGTGTATTCCCTGATCTTCATAATCTGCACGCTTTCAAGGCTAGAGTGTATGGGCTTTTCCAAGACAAGCTAAATTGTCACTTACCACCAGGTGAGATGCCGGTCAAACGCCTGGCTACTTCTTTTAATAATAAAAAATTAAAGACATTTGTCCTGTTTGTTTTATTAATCAGATCTACCGTATATTTCTGCTTTGTATCCTCTAGGAGGCTTGCTACGCGCTCTCGTAGCTCCTACAACTCGTAGCTATGTCTACGAATAAACGTATGACTCTGTATACCTCTTTTTGACGTTAATATCCCGGTTTGGTTCTCACGCCCGAGGGTCCGGAGTCCGCCTTGAAAGGTTATTACAGTGGAGCGACTACCATCTGGCCTCCGTGACCCTGTTAACAGGGGAACCTGACCATATTGGATCATGGTTATGAATTTACGATCTGTATATCTACCTAGGTAGTCGTAATTACTTGAAAAGTAATAAATCATAGCGGATTATATCATAACACCGTGAGCTAATTCAAGGGCTGATATCATGTTTCGATAAATACATTTGTATCAAAATTATGGAACACAGCTTTGAGAAACTTTTGTTTGTTCAACCCAGGATGCTAAAATTGATAACAATTTTTATTTTATTTTACTTAGCGACAAACGAGCGTCTGCTCGCTGGTTAGTAGTAACAAAAAGCCCACCCGATGGTTAGTAGTAACAAAAATGCAGAACCGCAGATGCGTTGTCACTGTGAGTACAAAAATGATATGCCTCATGCCTGTAATTTCGCTGGCTCAAACCGGATTACAACAATGCAAGCAGGCTCTATTTACTCAGGCTTATTTAGGGGGCAAAGATAATCTCCCGCGGAGAAAACCAGCTATGTGTGAATAGACCTCTTTGCGGATACCACGTCATAGTCCAAAGGAACCACTGTAGCTGGGACCTTCCACATCCGAACAGCACGAGTTAGAAACGTTCTTTCGAACCGTAAATTAAAAAGTATCTTCCATTAATTACGAACCAAGTATACACCGCCAGAATTGTCTCTACAAAGAATTTTGTAACGAAAACTTTCATCTCGGTCGTTACAGCCCTTATCTCCACGTTGCGTAGCTCATCAGCGAAGTTGTAAGTGGTTATTTCAAGTTGGCAGAACGGTGAGCGAACCGAGTTGTCACGTTTTCTTGTTTACAATTACCTACGTTGCGCTGAGGTGGTAGTGAGCCATTATCTAACGGTCGCGTATTTATATGAAGATGATTTTTTTAAATAAAATATTCAAAATTGAGGTAGACGCTAGCGGGATACGAAAAATAATCATCTTGGCGGCAATATCCCGGTTGTGCTCTCGCACGGGGGCTCGAGGTCCGCCTTGACCATGATCCAGGATTTGGCAGATCAGATAATTACAGTGGAGCGACTGTCATCTGACCTCCGTGACCCTGGTACCAGGGGAACCTGACGTGACCTGGCTTCATCTCGGTCGTTACAGACCTTATCTTCATGTTGCGTAGCTCATCAGCGAAGTTGTAAGTGGTTATTTGAAGTTGGCAGAACGGTGAGCGAACCGGATTGTCACGTTTTCTTGTTTACAATTAGGTGCGTTGAGGTGGTGAGCCACTATCTAATGGTTGCGTATTTATTTGACGGGGATTTTTACCCGACTGCGCGACGCAAAGGAGGGTAATGTGTTTATCAGCCTATCGTATGTATGTTTGTTCCTTTGTGGCACTCAAGAGCCCAAACGCGTGGACCGATTTTGATGGTTCTTACGTCAGTCGATTTGTCTCGATCTTGCGAGTGTCACTGAAGCCATTTTGTAAAAATAAAAGAATGAAAGTCAACATGTCATGTGGGGTGTCATTTAATAGGTATTAAAAATTATGTAATATTTTTTTTTAAATGATTATTTTACAATTTTTTATTTAGCCCCGGCCCCGTTTGGATCTATCACGATTTAAAATTAGTTTGCAACCATTTTTCACTTCACTTCCACTTTAATGGTACCGATCATTACCACAAAAACCGGAAAATAAAAGAAGTAATACAAAAATAAAAACCCCGACTGCTATTATAAAACTGAAAAGTTAGAAACAAGTCGAATGGTCTTAGTAAATAGGTGTATTAAGTGCAAACGTAAGTTTAATTTAAACTTAAACGCACCCATTTTAAATTTCAATAAAAATTAAGTATCCGTATTACACCATTCGGCTTGTTTCTAACTTTTCAGTTTATTAATAGCAGTCGGAGATTTTAGTTTTTGGTAGTACTTATTTAATTATAAAATTCAAAATAGAGGTAGAAGCTAGCGGGATATCACGTTCGAATACAGCCGCAGGACTGGGAATTTGAGTATTTTCCAGTAGCTACATATCCACTATCTACATACAACACGACTAAATTAGATCTATCCCATGATGGATGTAAAACGTAAATAGTTTCCAGACATTGAAACATGAAATACCTATTCGGCCTTTGTGAATACCACCCTGTATTATGCAGATACAGCTGCTGGATGCTGCGCATAGAACAGATAAACTTATCTGTTACGGCCAGACAGGCGTTATCTGGCTTTGCATTGTGCCGCGGCTCTTGTAGCTGTCTAACCAGATACCCACTTTGTGTTCATTTGCTTCCGAAACATGAGAAGTAATCCAGTGAAACATTATCTTGGCGTTAATATAGCGGTTGTGTTCTCGCACACGAGGGCCCATGATACAGGATTTGACAGATCAGATAATTAGAGTGGAGCGACTGCAATCTTATCTCCGTGACCCTGTTACCAGGAGGACCAGAATGGACCATGGTTACACATTCAGTCGCCTGAATTAGGACTTATCACGATGTTTGCCCTCACCGTAAGAGCATCGGTTAGTGTTAGACTGTTACATAGTACATAACTCAGAAAAAGGTCATTGGTAATTCGCCACTGGGGATCGAACTCGCTACTACTGATCGTGGATGGCACCCAGTTAAAGTAAAACGCGTAGGTAATAACCTAGTTATTAAAAATCATTTGGAAAATTATCTCACTTCAAAAAAACGACCTACATTCCTTTTATTTGACGGGCGAGACCTGTACAAAACTATGCTGAAATCTTTTTATCCAGAACAAAGTTTAACAAGCTTGCCACGAACGTAGAGTTTGCGACAAATAATCCTTTGAGCGACGCCACGACATTCGTGAAAGTTCTGGAAGTTGCAGCTTGATAACGCAAAGGCCTGGAGCGTTCCCCGGACGTTGGTATGCCGTCTGGCATGTTGTACATCGCGATGGCCGATTTACCTACTTGAGTAAGTAAAGTGAATTGGTTTGTGGTAAGTAGTGAATGTTTTGGAAAGTGTCAGGATGTAAAATTTAAAAAATCAAATACTTAATTGTTAAAAAACTTTAGAACAAAAAAATAATAATGAAATTTATATTATCTTCAAGGTTATTAACAAAATAAATCGAAATTACAATTCTATAGGTCGAGTCTCTGTTGCTTTTTTTATGTAATATGGCAGACAAACAAGCTAGCGGGCCACCTGGTGGAAAGTGGTCACCGCCGCCCATGGACATAAGCAACACCAGGGGCGCTACCAATGCGTTGCACGCTTTAAACAAAAACTTACCAAGTAGGCAAGTAAGTACCTACCTACAGTTTTTTTATACTACTAAGTGGGCAACAAGCTTAGGTCCGGTGCGCCAGATGGTGCGCTTTCTGGTAGATAAGGCTACTTTCGCTTTAAGTCCGCCATTGTACCTTTAGCGCGTAAAGTTTATTAATGATTAAGATAACTTATTTCTATGGGCCAAAATTTAAAATTTAGATCCTATTTTATTGTTTGACTATAGTTGATACTTACATAGGTAGTGTTAAGGTAGATGTAATAGCTTATACTAACCATACTCCTCCTAGGACCCGACCGCCTAACTCAAATGCTTTTGAATCTCGCTCGATCGCGAAATACGCCGCGAACACAGCGAGTCATAAAGCTTTCGCAAATGCTACCGTAAAGAGTTGACGGTATGACCTCCCGCTCAACGTAGCGGAGGCCTTAGATGGCTTATTCAAAGACGGCAACGGAAGAAATTATTTATTGTGATAAATCGAAACCAAAACCTCGACGGCAATAACTTGGCAAGGCAACGATCGATTGTTTATGTTTTGAAAACACCGCGAAAGACGACATTTTAAAAATTTCAGCTTTGGCATCTAGTTCGAGGATAAATAAATCATAGATAATGGCAAGTATAGAGTATGGTGTGGCCGGCTATAAATAAGAATAACAATTATGTAGTTATTCTATTAAGGAGGCTCCACATGTTTGCCAAAGGCCCAAATTCGTGAAGTATCGTGAATATCGGCCATGCAGATAAGACTCCCATCACTAGGACCCAGGAACTCTTGTAGATTCTGTCTAAAAAGTAAGCGGACTTGGGAAATTATAATATTGATTGAAATCAACAAGTAAGCAACCTGATTTTGAAGAATGAAGACGTCAATTTTTTGGCAACTATCTTGTTGTATGATGTACATGTTCATAATTCAAAATCAAGTAGCTTACTTGTTGAGTTCAATCAATCTTATAAACTCCCAAGTCGCTTCACTTTATGGACCGAGACTATTATAGCGAGACTATAATCCAAATCTCTAGGTCCAAATGGTTTAAAATGTACAATAATCAAATAAGATAAATAATTATAAGAAACCAGTAAAGTATCAATGTAATTTCACATCCCTACCAGACAAGAATGAAGACGGTCGATCAAAGTTTCGGCAAATATTTTGCCAAATGTTTGGGCCAAAATGTGGAATCTCCTTTATGAAGTTCTTTTTTTTTAATGTTATGTGGCCGACAAACAGGCAAGAGCTCAAAATAACAAAATACGAAAAGAACCTGAAAGTTTTCTATTTAGTACATTTATCTAGCATTTTATTCAATTTAAAAAGTACGATATTTCAAAATCAAAGTGCAAGACATATCTTTACCATTGGTACACCCCAACTCCCCATTCATTTCGTTAATTCTGACCGATACTGAGTTTGGCGGTACGAATTCTGTGACGTCATTCCACAAGATCGAATCAAGATAGCGGCTTTCAATTAAACATAGGCGGTACCAGATAAAATGTTTTATTACAATGTTTTCCGATTATTTTCGTATTTTGTTATTTTGAGGATATCCTAAGTATTCTGCATGTTTATTTTTTTTAATAAAACGAGATCAAATAAAAACTAAACACGGAACATAAAATTCACTTGTATGAAATAGCCTTTGGTAGACATTCAACATTTGTTCATTGTTCATTTATTGCATAAATTAAAAATTTACATGTCCGCTTTGTTAAATTCAAATTGTTACAAAGTATTATTAGTGTTATTTAACATATAACTTAAATTATATAGGTATTAAATTCATTTATATTCATAATTATAATGTTTATTGTGTGGGTATGTTTGGGTCAATGACATTGTTTTATTCCTTTGTAGAAATCGTCAATATTATAGCAAGCTATGCCAACCAAAACATTTTTTAATTTGTTTGTGAATGAGTTAACATTTGATGCATACCTTACATCCGACGGTAATGCATTATATAGCTTAGGGCCAACGACATCCAGCAACTTGCGCGCCTTGGCGCGGCGCCGCGGCGGCACGGCCAGCAGGTGCCGGCTGCGGGTGTTTACATTGTGACTGTCGCCCAGCGTTGGGAATGATCCCAAGTTTTGCTTGACTTGTTTGCATATCTCAAGTATATATACACCAGGTATGGTTAAAATCTTTAGTTCGCGGAATAAGTCCTGAGCAGGGTGATCATATGGCTTCCCTGCTATGATTCGAATGGCACGCTTTTGTAGCTTGAAGACCCTGTCCCGATCTGCAGCTGTTCCCCACAGGTCTATCCCATAGGTCATTAATGAGTGGAAGTATCCATAGTATGCTTTTTTTAAATTGTTAGTAGTTAGACTGCTAGAAAGCCTAGACAGTGCATAGCAAGCAGATGCCAATCGGTCACATTCTCTCCTATTAGTGATGTAGAAGGTGTAAAAATTCGTCGTTATTGTATCTATTCATCGATATAATATCGCTAATCTGGTACCATCTGCTGTAAACAGGGTCACAGAGGTGATGGCAGCTGCTATTGCCTAATCACTAATATCGTAGATCATGGTCAAGTGTACTCCGAATCTGTTACGGGAAAAAGCGCATAGAAGAAACATATTATAAAATCGATACATAGGTCATCGGATACATCAACATTTTTTCGGCGAAGCAGAGCTGTCTATGCATGTTGTACATTGTGTTTGTAGTCAGTGAATTTACTTATCAGTGAATTTTGTACATTTTTGGATTGAAAGTGATGTGATTCAGTACAAGGCGAGACGAAAACAAATAATTGATTAATAATCTCTATTTAGTCTATGAAATATGCACGAGACTTCACGAATATAGGCGAATACTCCCTCTACCCTCTCGTGATTCCACGGATTGATAAACATGTGAAGTGCGCCTAAGCAACGTCATGTCAGTCAATTTTACTGAGTAGGCTCTATTGGAGTAAAGCCCATTCGAATTGGACGTTGTCAAGTTATTTTACATGGTGGGATCAAGATGGCGGCGTACCATTGGTTGGAGATCTCCGGTACCAACCCTGAGACTTTTTACAGCGAAATAATTTTTTTTTCATCTTTACATCTGTGACATGAAACTAACACTTGAAGTCGGTTATCCAGCATGGCTGTTATTCAAAATAATTATTATAGATGTAAAATAATGTTAACTTTGAATTTTAAGTTTCTTTGCAGTTTTGGAGTGTTTTCTCTACGATAAAATCCATTTAATTTTGTACTATTTCAAATCATACTACGGCCACACCGCTGCCCTAATTTATATTGTCTATGAACGCATCACATGACCTTTTATTTGTCCCCGTGATCAAGTTGTGAAAATTCAAAATAATTACGCGCAAATGGCACTAAAAGTAGAAATTGATTGTGACATTGACTTACACGAAAATTCTCTCGATAACAGGTAAATATCGGATCTTATTGGGCCATTACGTTATGTATTACATAATTGAAAATATAAATACAATTTGTGAACTGCGAAGGTCAACGTTCCATGCATTTTGCAACTTGGCAAGCGTTGTCTTGGTGCTTTCCTTCTAGGAGACGACTAATAAGAGATTTGCATTGCAGTGCCGACAGCGAATTATTAGGAATGGTTGATGAAGGATCTTTCGGTGAGTTGTGTTGCTTCTTCATTGCAATTTCATCCTACAACCCCACTCAAATATTATTGTTTACTTTACAACCTGGTCTTGTTGGTTGTATTATCGCCAAACTTACTAATAGTATAACAAATTCCTTATAAAGATGCCTGATGATGAGGGCCTATACCACTGCCTATCATACCTGTGGTAACTAGTTAATTATAAAGCGACTGTTATTGAATTAAGGTTAAATTCAATTATACTTCAATTTCAGGTAGCGGCGAGGAGAAGTCTCAATTAGTGTCACAGCAGTATCTGGACGCTAACGAAGACGAAAATAGTTCTAGCTACAGTTTCAGGGATTTATGTGAGTGTTGTTAATAAGCAATTATCGTTACCATAAAAAATTTATGTGCAGTAGGTATTAATATTCTGTGGTAGAATGTTATTTGTTTACTATTCCTACATGCCGTTTAACTGATTTATAATTATGTATTCCTGGCAAATTGTTTTAATACTTGTTAGTACTCAACTAAGCTATCTCTCTTCTTTATTTCTGTGAAGGTTGCCTGGAAGATATCGCTTGTAGCAATAAGGCTGACTTTGCTCAACTGTCTTCTTACTAATTTTAACTGTACTGTATTATGTTTTTGTATGAGTAAGAAAGTGTTTATAGATCTATCTATAAATTCTAACAATTCAAGCATAATGTTCACCGATTCTTATGACAGCAACACTTACATAGTGTGGCTCATTGCAATTTTGACTGCCTATTCTCATTGTATGATAAAGTTAAATGTGTATTTTATTTACACCCAATGAAAGTTTGTTTAGATTAATGTAGAATATTGTATATGGGTTCTATAAGTACATTACATACATGCATAACGTCATTCCTTTTTCCCGTAGTTTCCAGTAGTGGTAGATTCTATGAGTCTGACTATTTCATGTACACTTACAAATATATATTTGTTTTCAGCTGGTGTTACATACAAAATTGTGCAAATGGCAGATGAACAAACCAACAATGTACCAGCACATTCTCCTACACGCAGTGAGTTAAATGCCAACATACATGTCAACAACGTGACCTAGATTGACTATCTCCATAATCTTAGTATTGACAGAAGAAAACAAAAGCAGTTTGATTACTTAACTGATATACTAGCTTTAGCCCGCAACTTCGTCCGCGTAAAATCTGGTTATAACCTTCCAGACCTTTTCCTGCTGGAATTTCGGGATAAATTATGCCTGTATACTATAAGTACACAGTATAAGTACTATATTACTGCCAAATTTCATCAAAGGATGGGGTCTGACTCATAAACAAGAGGTCCCGGGTTTGAATCCCACTGCGGCCAATGATGCTCTTACGGTAAGGGAAAACATCGTGATAAAACCTTCAGGCGACTGAATGTGTAAACATGATCCAATCTGCCCAGGTTCCCGTAGTATCAAGGCCCCAGATCGGCCAAATCCTGGATCATGGTCAAGGCGGACTCCGGGACCTCGTGGACGAGGGCACTTCGGGGACATTAACGCCAAGATGAAGATGGCGCCAGGACAGGTGCTGGAAATTCGTAAGCAACTGCAACCAAAGCTGACAGAAGAAAGGAAAAAAGGAAATGTGGCGTTTTTCCAATACAATAAACTAATCATTAAGGAACCGAAGGAAAATAACACGGAGAAAAGGAAAAGGGATAAATCGGAATCTCCTGAATCTGCAGGGCCAAGTAATAGTGATGAGAAGAAGGGAAATCCTAAGAAATTAAATAGAACAGATATGAGAGACTACATTGCTAAACCTAAACTACAACTGAACTGAACTGAAAAACTAGAAACATACCCCGGAAACAGAATTCAGAAACAAGTAACTAAAGTAAAAGTAAATGCACCAACACCCCAATCCGGCTGGTCACTGTGGGGATATCGACCACTACCCTCCAACTTTAAATTACAACATTAGAAACAAATATAGAAACAAAAACAAATGTGAAAGCATCCTTGCCAGTCCAGTTGTCCAGTCATATATATTTGGCAACACTTAATGTGAGAAGTCTCAAGTCAGAGGACAGTTTCATAGAGCTGGAACTAGCATTAAAGGACATAAAATGGGACATACTTGGTCTCTGTGAAATAAGACGAATCGGAGAAACAATTGAAGACCATGGCGGACACATATTTTATCACATAGGCGAAACACCTGGTCAGCGAGGTGTGGGGTTCTTAATAACAGATATTTATAAGGATAACATAAAAGAAATAATAGGGGTATCAGAGCGTATTGCAGTGTTAAAGATTGAATTTAACAGGGAGACATGGACCATAATCCAAATTTATTCACCAACAGAACCCACAGACAGAGATAAAATGAAGGAGTCCGAAAAATTCTATTCAGACCTGAGAGCAACAACAAGTGCATATGCCCATAAAAACAGGGTTGTAATGGGAGATTTTAACGCCCAGATAGGCAGCAGGCGAAGCGGCGAAGAAAATATAATGGGAAGTTTCACTCAAGGACGCAGAAATAAAAACGGAGAAATGCTTACTGGTTTAGCTCTCGAACATAATCTCGCAATTCTCAACAGCCATTACAAAAAAAGAGAGAATCGGAAATGGACTTGGGTATCGCCAAACGGATGTACAAGGAACGAAATAGATTATATTCTTACCAGTAAATTGAAAAGCTTTCAAGACATCAGTATTATTCATAATTTCAATTTTAATACGGATCACAGAATGGTTAGATCTAAACTAATCACTAAACCATTAAGGAAAAATAGGAAAAATTACCATGGCTGTGCTCAACAAATGGATGAAGAAACAGTGAAGTTTGTTAATGCTGGTCTGCAAAAATTCAATGAAGAGTACGACACAAAAAATGAGGGACAACTCATTGCAAGAAAAATATAACAATTTCCAAAGACTACTTCAAGCATCTTCTAAAGTAAAAGCAAGGAATGATGAGAAGATATGTGCAAATAACAGTAGCGAAGTATTGGTATTATTGGAAAAAAGGAAGACTCTTATTAACACAAAAAACAAAACTAAAAACATTAGATTAGAAATTGGACAATTAAGTAAAAACATAAAATAAACTATAAGAAAACAAAGGAAACAGAAAAGAATGGTTGTATTGGAAGAATATATCATGAAGTCAGGAGGTGTCAAAAAAGCACAAAAGAGACTAGATACAAAGAAGTACTGGATACCTAAGTTAAAAGATAAAAATGGAAGCTCTAAAACTAATGGAGAAGACATCCTGGGAGTAGCTACTGATTTCTACAAGTCAATATACAACAGCCGAATAGAGTATACCTACAAGATCAAACAAACAAATGGAGATAAAGTCCCAAAAATTATGATAAGAGAGGTGGAAAAAGCTATAGAAACTCAAAAGCATGATAAATCTCCCGGCCCAGATAATATTAAAAACGAAACTCTGCAACAAACAAAGGAAATGGCATCCAGAGTACTAGCAAAACTATTTAATTAAATTCTAGACAAGGAGGTCATTCCAGATCAATGGTCCACTTCAAATATTGTCCTGCTGCACAAAAAGGGAGACATATACAATATTAATAATTACAGACCCATTAGCCTCACATCAAATATTTACAAGATCCTTGCCAAAGTGTTGCTAAATAGAATAACAAAAACATTAGATGAAAACCAGCCCATTGAACAAGCTGGCTTTAGTAGTCAATACTCAGTATTAGACCACATCCACGTAGTGAAGCAAATCATAGAAAAGTACAAAGAGTATAATTTGCCCCTGTATTGCTTGTTTGTGAATTACAACAAAGCGTTCGACTCTATAAATCATGATGTCATTTGGCAGGCTCTACAAGAACAAGGGGTTGACAGCCAGTACATAAAATTAGTTAGAATTGTCTACAGGAATGCAACCGCTAAAATAATATTGGAAAAGGAAGGAGAGAGTATAAGAATCCTAAGAGGAGTTTGTCAAGGAGATCCACTTTCCCCTAAGTTATTTTCAGCGGTGCTAGAAAAAATATTCCGTAGATTGGATTGGGACACGTTGGGATTATCTATAAACAGAAGTAAGCTCACTCATCTAAGGTTTGCAGATGACGTGGTCCTTTTTGCGGAGTCGCCGATTATTCTTGAGCAAATGTTACAAGAACTAATGAAGGAAAGTGAAACTGTAGCCTGACAATGAACACAGCGAAAACTAAACTGTAAACCAACAGAGGAAAAGTACCCATCACAGTAAATAACAAAGTCATTGAATACCCAGAGGAATACTAAACTATACTGAACTATCTGGGTCAATTAATGTCATTTACGCTTGTTTCTGAAAAGGAAGTGGATACACGCATTGCTAATGCATGGAAAAGGTACTGGTCCATGAAAGAAATAATGAAGAACAGTAAATTGCACATCAACCTCAAAAAGATTGTATTCGACACATGTATCTTGCCAGTCCTTACATATGGATGTCAAACATGGGCTCTCACCAAGGCTCAATGCAATAAGTTGGCGGTCTGTCAGAGAGCAATGGAAAGAAGTATGACCGGTATTAAAAGGAAGGACAGAAAGAAAAATATCGATTTAAGAGCCGAAACTAAAGTTATTGATGTAAATCAAAGAACGATTAAAATAGAATTGGGCCGGGCATACTTTGAGAGGCATCGACAAATGGAGCAAAAGGGTCACAAATTGGTATCCAAGAAATGGAAAGAGAAGGAAAGGTAGACAGTATCGAAGATGGAAAGATGACTTTGAGGAAATAGCTGGCAAAATATGGACGAGATTAACAGCAGATCGTAAGAAATGGCAGGAGTTGGAGAAGGCTTTTGTCAAAAGAAAAACAGACCAATGATGATTATTATAATTATTATGATTTACCAACATTATTATTAATTTAATATGATTTATTAACATTATTATTAATTAATTTTTATATGCATGTATGTTATAAATTCGACTAATATTTTATGTAAAAGTGGTCTGAATAAAAAAGCTTGAATTGATTGATTGAAGATGTCTGCCGAACTTCATCAAAATCTGTTCAACAGTTTCTGCGTGAAGGTGTATCAATCAGGTTATTCCTATAATGAGAGCAGATGCAACATGCATTGGCTAACAGTGACATAAAACTCTTACTTTGCACCACAGCAATGTTTTCACTCCAAATGCATAGGTCGAAGTAACAGGTTGAGACTATACTTGGCACAATAAACCAACTTGATCCTCCAATACACAAGTTCTCTGTTGCCGAGGTGAAATCTGCCATCAAACGTATACACCAGAACAAAACACCTGGCTTCGATCTCATTACACCAGAAATATTAAAGAAAATGATACCTAAACCTTGAAAACCACTAACAGACAGAACTTAGCGATCAATCATTCTACTGCTTATTGTTTCAAAGCTCTTAGAAACACTGTTCCTACAAAGAATGATGCCAATAATTCCCACCCATCAGTTTGGGTTTAGAAGAAAACATGGAACCATAGAGCAGGTGCACAGGCTTGTTTAGAATATTCACCAGGCTTTTGAAAATTAACAATACTGCTCATACATATATTTTTAGACTTGCGTCATGTATGTTTGAATTTTGGATTATAAGGTACTAAATTGGAAGTGGCACAATAAAAATAGTTTAAATTGTTTTAGGCATTCCAAATGCTGAGTTCTACGTTATCGAAAATCCAGCTGACATGTACTCTGGAGCGTCTGCACAGAAGAAGGTCATCCGGAAAACACAAACGCTGCAAGCTAAAGCTGTCACTACGAAAAAGGTTTGTTAAAATAATGTGAATGTGTAATTATCATAGAATCATAATTGTTTAAATCTGCATCTTTAGAAATGCATACAATAACAATTTCTAGTTCCTGAATCACATCGTAATTCTGGTTTATGCCAGGGTCCGCTTTCTTACTTTTCCTCTTCCACTTCACTCAGTCTTCAGTCTCATATATCTCTGGACATGCACCAAACATTAAACCCATCTATTTTGCTTGTAATTTATGTATATTATGTTGCCGCCGTTACACGTTAGCCGTGTGGTGTCCGGTAGAGTAGAATAGCACCAACCCCTTACACTCGTGGGTGTCGTACAATGCGACTAATGTTTTCGAGGCAAAAGATATAGTCTCTATAGACTGGAAAATGGGCAGCAGCGTTTTCCATTATAACACTGCAATGTCCAACCCCCCAACATTATAGCAATAACTTTCCCTTTCGTGGGAAAGGCCCTAAGTTCTGCAGTGGACTGATATGGGCTGTGATGAGGGCCCCCGAATGGTTGAAGCAGCCGGTTAATTAATCGACTGGCTTATTAAGCAATTATGAAGATAACATACAACAAACAACATTGTCCCAAGTTAACGGAGCTCCTTTATCCATTGTTACAACACAACGCTGACCTAAACTGACCGAATTAAAACCTAATGCAAACTATTATTATCGTTTAAATTTGCTTCGGTTAGGATAATGTTGTGACAATGCACGGATTAGCTCTGCAATCTCATGGCAAGTCGTTCGTTAGACATTACTTTTTAAATTCAGAGTTTATTTAGAGTTCCGTTAAATGAAGGTTTTTACTATTCCAGATGGCGATAGTGAGTCGTAAGGTCTGTTGGCAAAGTACTGGCGTGCTATGGACAGAAACAACTGTAAAGTAACGAATCTATTCCACCCAATGTCATAGCTTTTTGACAGTTGACCTTACGTCACAGTAACGCCATTTCGTGGATTTTGGAATCGCGGAAACGAAATAATATATTGATATATATTTTATACAACGTAGAGTTCACTCAGAAAGGGGTGAAAATGTTTTTACGGGGTCAGCAACGCGTATGTGATGCCCCTGGTATTGCATACGTCCATAGACTTTTTTTTTTTTTGTTTAATAGGTAGGCAGGGGAAATCCGTCATGGACACCTGGGAAGGGGACCCAGGTATGGCCGGACTCTTACCGGCTAAAACCCCTACCTGCCCTCGAAAGCCTCTGGTGAAGCCAGAGTCTTTCGATGGTGAAATGAGTTCGCGAAAAAGAATGTGGGTTAAGGTGAGGGTACCTGTGCACATCAGGCACACCGGGTGCATGTATCCATTGGATACATGCACCCGGTGTGCACAGGTTTCTTAAAGCTATTGGGATGAACCGTCCATAGGCTGCGGTGACTGCTTACCATCAGAGAGGCCGTAAGCTTGTTTACCACCTTAGTTATATCAGCCTGAATCATCCCACTGCTGGGCAAAGGTTTCCTTAGTGGCAAAAAAATATATAGAGTTCCATTCAATGAGCAGTTTTCCAATAGGTATCTAAAGCATTCCTAACCAATCTTCAATTACCAAAATTGTGGGAACGCCATCTATTGATGCTTTTTGAAACTAACCTACTGGAAAACTGCTTATTAAATAATCGGTTGACATATATTTTACACACTACATAATCCTACCCTCTTTCAACCCCCAGCGAGACGACAAGCGGCGCGCGACCCACAACGAGGTGGAGCGCCGGCGGCGGGACAAGATCAACAGCTGGATCACGAAGCTGGCGGCGCTGGTGCCCAACACCGGGCTGCCGGACGCGGCCAGCAAGGGCGGGATCCTGGCCAAGGCGTGCGACCACATCACCGAGCTCACGGAGAAGCAGAAGAGGTTGGTATTTGGTTGTCTGTAGTATACATTTGGCGGTGAAGGGTGCCAATGTTGGCGAGCGAAAATGGAAAAGGGTAATTACCCACCTGGCCCGGGTGTTGTGACCAGGGGACCAACAGTTGATCTTCGGAAGTAATATTTATGCCGCGGAAGTTGGCATACTGCGGTGTAGGAATAGTCAGCGCCATCTATGTGCGGATGCTTGCCAACCTTGTGTTCCTCGTAATTTAAGTATTGTTGTTTCCCTATTGGGGCGATAGATGCCGCTACATAGACACACATTCCTGGTTTTAATGATATTGTAAGTTCTTGGCAAAAACACTTGACCTTTGATAACTCTGCCAGCCAGACTAACGTCAGTTCGAAAATAAATCAGTCACAAAAGTTTTGACTAGGACAAGCATCTAAAATATAATATGTCTAATCATCATTTAAGTCTAATAAGAATATAAATTTTATTCTAAAAGTACAAAAGTAATGTATAATATTATTTTTACTGAATAGTAAAATGAAAACCGAAATTGTTATGCGTATTTTAGGTCGGGGATCCCGATATTTTTGGTATCCGGGATCCTGGTTTGCGATCCCTACTGGATCTAACTTCTAACTTCTAACACTGTTAACTGTGGTAACACAGGGGTAGAGACCGAAGTTAGACCCTAGATGTATGCGACCCTTCGCACACAATGAAAAAGTACTGGATTCTCTGATAGAAACCTGTCATGCAAATTTAACGCAATAACTGTACTGTTGTACTGTACCTACATAATTAACCAAAAATAAACAGAAATATATCTCCTGCATACAATGACAAAAATATATATTCTCGTTTTGTTCTATCAAGCATCTTTTGTCCAGTATCTACTTCGAGCAGAGTACAGCATGGCTACCACAATTGTGCCCTCGACGTGCGAGAGAGCCTTTTCCTTCTCAATATTAAGATGAAAGAGTTCGCAGTATCTATGTCGCGCCATTTCTCGGCTTATCGCGCGCGAGAGCACACTTGTGCAGGTACTTAGACATAATTATTAATTCAGTCAAGTGCTATCCTTTGCTGTACCCACGAGTAAAAGAAAATACTCATGTATCAAAACGGTGTAATCATGAGTCCAAAGGCAGACAAGTGAGAGTTACAAGCTACAATCCTGATACACTCTTTTGCCTCTTATACGTACGTCCTATTTAGGCACATATAATCATCATCGTGATATAGCCTGCAAATTCAGGTAACTGAATTTGTAACTATGATCCAATCTTGTCAGGTTCCCCTGGTAGCAGGGTCACGGAGGTCAGATGGTAGTCGCTCCACTGTAATTACCTGATCGCCAAATCCTGGATCATGGTCAAGGCGGACCCTGGGCCCTCGTTCTCGAGAGCACAACCGGGACATTAACGCCATGATGTTTTTTTATTTTATTTAGGCAGATATAAGAAAGGCCTTGCAGTTGCTTCATTTTTGAGATAAAAGTATAGACGGCGCCAGGTCGGCTATGTTCATTTGTTGTTAAAATATATTTGTGCGTATAAATCCACTATTTATCGAGTACTCCATTAAGGACTTCAATCAGTCCATTGGACCTCTTTCTTCCCATTTTATACTTATACACAGCTTCTTTCTTTTCAGACTGGAAAAACTCGAGGTAGACAACGACAAACTGGTACTTGAACTCCTGAGACTCAACCAAGAACTGACATTGTTGAGGAAAGAGAACTCCTCGATGAGAAGCCAGCTCGCCGACAACTGTATGGTGATTCACCAAAGGCCTAAAGGGCAGAAGTCCTAGTGGGTCCGAAGACCGTGCTGAACTAAGTGTTTGTGAATACGGTGCTTAATACGTGTTAAAGTGATGTGGATGTTTTTTTACGAAACTGTAAACAATTTTAGCAGACGTTATGTTGACAGACGATAATGTACGATACGAAGTGCCCCTTACTGGTACAAACTTTAGGCATAAAGACATTGGGAGTCATGTCTTGCGTGTACACTACACAGTTGGAAGAAAATTTTGGTCATTGTTGTTACAATTTACCAACTACAGAAGGTTATATACCAAGCTAGGTATGACATCTACTCAAGAAGATCTGCCATTGATATCTAATACCTTAAAATTCTGTATCTCGAGATGACCCGTATTATAGAAGAGACAGTGTCTGAAATGTTTTTCTACATTGAAAAGCCTAATATTACTCTAGGCTATTTTGTAAGATACATTAAAAATAAACAATTCAAGTTGATTATAAATACCAAATATATTGTTTAGTTTTGTTTGATTGTATGTGTTTGCAAGCCTTTTTCATAATGTTCTGTTTTAACCCCAGGTGTAAACCTGACAACTACAGAAGTGTTTGAGCCATTTCCTTAGGTTCACCTCGCTTTCACATTGAGCTAATTGTGACATCATATTAATGTAAATTAAGATTTTAATGTAGTTCACAATGTATAACATTCTAAGTCCAGTCTACCTCTGACAGGGTAAAGGTTCAAACATTGTAAGAGAGGCCTTCACTGTTGCTTATGACGTTTTATCGATTGACAACAGGTGTTCATAAGTCGTAATACGTGATACACAAACATGACAAACATTTGTTTGTGTTTCAGATTGTTATTGTCACTATTAGGTTGTTACTATTATGTTAAGTATTATGTTATTTATAATTTTACACATTTCATGTTAGAGAACTAACAAGAACGATGTGTTTCAAGCAGTAAGTGTAGGTATTTTGTATGTATAAAGTAGCAGTTCTTGTCTTACAAGATAATGCCGATAAGACTAGAATATTTTATTGATAAGACAGAAAAATTACATGAATTATAGAATAAAATTTTAATTTATCAAAATCAAATGTGAAGTAGGGACAAGAAAACCGAATTGTGTATTCGTCAGGGCAATGTGATCCATTCCATAAATTATGACAGAGTATCATTTTCACATTGTTAATGAAATTAAGGTTGATTCTGAGTTTTCCAAGGAAGTTGAAAATTAGAAGCAACAGGTAAATTACTATAATTTGCTGTTTCAACTCTTAACCGTAATACTGACTGGGTTGTCTGCCAGTCTTTAGCTTATTCCTTAAGATCCAAAACAAGTATATCCTTTTAAATATCCTACTGCAGTATAAAAAGGCCTTTGATTAAGATGCAGTAAAAAAACGTATTTTAACATACAATAGAATCTATATTTTGTATTCAATAAGATAACTATTGTAAGAGGTCACAATCAGTTGAATACAGCAATATGTAAGAGAAATAATACTCTAGTATCTAATTAATTAGATAGGTGTTTATAGCCAATGGTATACAGGATACTAGAGAGTAGTTTTTGTATTTGTATCCAGTATCCCCTTATTTATGGTAATACTACACTACCAGTGTATTTTAGTCGTTGTGGGCCACTGGTGGTCCCATGGACTTTTGCCATGAACTCCAGAAAACAAATGTACAAAATTAACATTATTGGTCATAGTTTATCGGTTGGACAAAATGTTTTTCCACGCATTTAACCAAAACAATATCTGCAAAAAATCTACTTACAGTGATATTTTTTGTATTGTTCTAGTTCCATTTTTTTATTAACTGATGGAGAATAAAACTGTAGTCAGTTGTTGTTTTAAACTCGGTTGTTTTATTGATATCTTACTACAATTACCAATACAATGTGGAATGTAATACATCATCTTCATTTGAAGACATCAACATTTCAATCAAAGTTTATATAATCTCCTAATGTCTTTTGCGATTTCACATTTTTTTTCGGTTTATTAATGGCCTCGTTCCTTATGGCAACGGAGGTGGTGCCGTTACTCTCAAAGTTTATGTAATCTGCTAATGACTCTTTCAATTTATATTTTTTTTCCGATTTATTAATGTCCTCGTCACTTCTGGCAACGGAGGTGGTGCCATTACTCTTCGCATTTGATTTCTTTACAATTTTCTGTGCACTCTCATCATCAAAGTTTAAGTAATCTGCTAATGTCTTTGGCGAATTATAATTTTTTCCCGACTTATTAATGTCCTCGTCACTTCTGGCAACGGAGGTGGTGCCATTACTCTCCACATTGGATTTCTTTACAATTTCCGGTGCACTCTCATCATCAAAGTTTATGTAATCTGCTAATGTCTTTTGTGAATTATCATTTCTTCCCGATTTATAACCATCCTCGTCACTTCTGACAACGGAGGTGGTGCCATTACTCTTCACATTGGATTTCTTTACAATTTCCGGTGCACTCTCATCATCAAAGTTTATGTAATCTGCTAATGTCTTTTGCGAATTACCATTTTTTCCCGATTTATTACCATCCCCGTCACTTCTGGCAACGGAGGAGGTGCCATTACTCTCCACATTGGATTTCTTTTTTCTACTTTTCGGTTCTTCCACCACGTATGCGATCTGTCCGGGTTTCGAATTCTTGAGGATGGCTGTGAGTTCTTGCCGTTTGCGACAGAATATCGACCCCGCGTGACGCAGCATCGGTTGCTTCTTGAGGAAACCGTGCCCGCAGAGATGGCATGTTACTGGGAAGTCGCCTGGAAAGAGCATCAATAGTTACGGACAAATGAAATTCAACCGTATTCTCATACGATTGAAGTGTGTACAGCGAGATAAAATCACTCTACAGGTATGTATTTCAAAAGCGAATATATCGCTTAAACAGCACGCTAGAAATAAGATTATTTAATCGCGTAAATTGAAAAGAAAATCAAACTTAATAAAATTTTAAATAAAAAATGTAGGTAACCCAGGTTTCGAAATGTCTAGAGGTTAAACCTCTAAAGATTTTGTCTCCCCTAGCTATAAACCAATAAAAAAAAATCAATTTTTTGACCTCGGGATGCTGCCGCGGACTGAGCAACGTCCATAAAACGCATAAAAATACGACGTTTTGGGTCACTCACTAATAGGTATCTCCAAAACGATGGGTGTTCTCCAAAAAAGTTTTCTACCAAATAAAAGCTTATAAAATTCTCTACAAATTTTGCCTTACACATTTTCAATTTCGAAACCGTTTACTAGCAACACACTGTCGATTGTAGCTGCAGGTAAAACACCTGTTTCTTAGGCCTATATATGTAAAACATATCCAAAAATCGCCCATACCTGACCTTTTGCAAGGCAGGTATGGGCCCCATTTTCAAACCAATTTATTGGGTTATAACTAGTGCCGCACAAAATCTTTTAAAGGGGTTAAAACACACAATGGAAAAAAACATTTTGAACCATGGGATACCTAAATTTTTCATGAAATTTTTTATTGTTTTTTCACAGGGATAAGGATGAATGTACAATTTTCCTGTACTACTAGGCTATAAGGAAAATGGTATCCCTTACGGTTGTGTATCTTCATGTGGCTATTCAGTGTGTCGCGGCGTCGGAAAGCCTTGCCGCATTCCGAGCACGAGAATGGTCTGTTGTCGCTATGCATTCTGTGAATAATAAATAAAATGTATACCTACATAGTATAAGACAAAGTCGCTTCCCACTGACGGTCACTCTGTATGTAAGTAGGTACCGCTTAGTTGAATTAGGCAACGGATTTTAACGCGGATTTCAACTTCCTCTTAAAACTAGCAGCTAAAACTGAAGATCTAATTCGCTTAAGAGCATCAGTTGGTGTTCAACTAATGTACATACACACATAACTCAGAAGAGTCGTTGTAACATGGGGCAGGAGGATTCGAACCCGGTACCTCTCGCTAGCGAGCCGGATATCTTTAACACTAGGTCACCGACGCTCTGAAAATTGCGCTTACAAGATTAGCTTGTTTGCCACCTTAGTAGAATAACAAAAAAGCTTATAGACTGTAAGACCGCCGTAGGCTATCCTACGTCATAACGCCAAGATGATGATGATGAGTAAACGCAAATTTGAGAGCCTCGGTGGTGAAGGTATCCTCGCAGACTCGCAAGCGAGAGGAAACCGGTTCGAATCCTCTTTAATGTCGCCATGTACGAAGGACTCTTTTCTGAGTACGTTATGTACGTTTAGACTGTGGGACTTAGGTTATCCTACTTCAGGGAAAATTCGAAATACAAGGAAAATTCCACTTCGCAGTGATAGTAGACGTTAAGGAGGCCTACATAAGTTGGTCTGCGCGTGCAGAGATAAAACAGAAAAAAGAATTTTGTTTAGTGACTCGATCTACCGTTTTTGTAAGCGATAATACTTACATATCCTCTTGTGTGGGTTCTAGAAGTAAACACCCGGGGTGCCTCACATCCTCTTAGCTGTCTCGACGTTCAGCCACATTATAGTCACATAATAGAAAAGTGACCTTAATGACCTGTCATTTTTTTTGCAGCAGTCTGTGGCACATGCAGACCCACGATTTGTGGGTCTCCTTAACGTCTACTATCGGTACAAAGTAGAATTTTCCTTGTGCTCGATGAAGTAGGAAACCTACGTCCCCCTCACAGTCTAAACCACAAACTATGAACTATATATACAGACGACCGTCTTCATACAAAATAATGTGCACAATAGCTGAGCACGCACACACGTGAGTGTTTGAGTGTGGTGCGTGTTGTCATGGGATGCAATCTATCTCTTTCTGTGGAAAAGAGACAGTTGATTCTAATCCTTACTAAATAAACAATAAAGTCACTTTTCGTTTAATCGTCGGTCGGCGGTTGTTTCCTCACACGCAACTACTACAGCTGATTCTAATCCTTACGAAATGAACAATAAAGTCGCTTTTCGCATATAGTCGTGCAGGGAAAGGGACAACATTATTTTAATATGAGTAACATCCTAGAGTGATTCTTATTAGACACATTAAGGTATTGCAACTTGGACAGCCCTGGTCTAAACGTACATAACTCAGAAAAGAGTCATTAGTACATGGCGACATTGAAGAGGATTCTAACCGGTTTCCTCTCGCTTGCGAGTCTGCGAGGATACCTTCACCACTGAAACTCTCAAAATTTCGTTTACTCATCATCATCATCATCATCTTGGCGTTATGTCCCGGTCGCACCCCCGCAAGGGCCCAGGGTCCGCCTATTACATTAGCTTACTAGATTGTACTGTACCTGGCATGCACTTTAAGATCGTGTGCCCGATAGAAGCCTTTCCCGCACTCGTCGCACGAGACGACGTACTCCTTCCGATGGCGGCGCGCGTGTATCGTCAGGTTGTTCAGCACAGCGAACGCCGCGCCGCAGTCGCCGCAAATGTATTTCTGTGGAGGAATTGGTATGTAAAGTGGTGATACGTGTGTGTGTACGGAGAACTGAGCCAAAGGGCTTGTCCTGAGAGGTTGGGTCAATGAGAGTGAGGTAGGGGTATAATAAACCCTGTTGCAAAAAATTACATATAATTGAGACAATTGGGGACCTTGGATCTCCCTCCATCATTGAGCTAGTCGGTCACTCCCTGTGACGTCACTCTATCCGGATAGAGACGTTGAATTTGTGTTAGGAGGTCGCACGCCTGATTTAGATAATCATGGTTACACAGTCGCCTGAATATGCAGGTTTCATCACGATGTTTTCCCTCACCGTAAGAGCATCGGTTAGTATTTATAACTCTGAAAAGAGTCATTGGTATATGGCGGGACTGGGTCCGAACCTGGTACCTCGGGGTACGAGTTGGATCCCATAACCATTAGGCCACCGACGCTCTCGTTATAGATAGTAGGTGCGAATATGAAACAATTAGTTAGTTTTTTCAAGCATATTATTATTATAATAGACGTTATACGTACTTTCTTTTTTAACTTCATTGCCGTTTTATCCCCATGTACCCTCATATGTATTCTAAGCTTCGCCGCAGATGTAAAAACTTGTTGGCAATGAATGCATTTGGCTTCCATGACGGGTTTCTGCAAAACAAAAATTTTAATTTTTTTACAGACAGACGTATCTTTATTTGATCCAATAATACATAAAAAACTCAAAACTAACAGAATAAGTACATAATAAGGTGTCATGTTATACGGCAGAAAAACAGGCAAGCGGGCCACCTGATGGAAAGTGGTCACCGCCGCCTATGGACGTCAGCAATACCAGGGGCGCTAACAATGCGTTGCCCGCCTCTAAAGAAACCTCTAACATACGATCCCATGTCATAGTCTAAAGAAGACACTGTGGCTTGGAGCTCATTCCACAACAGACACGTGGATTATTTATTTTTCCTATTAACTTTCGCTTAAAAATGGTTAGTTCGTGAAACTTACCATGTGCATATTCCTAATATGTCGTATCAACGTAGGGAAGTCGTGGTAGACACCTCCGCAGTGATCGCAAAACTTCTTTTCACGCTTATACACTTTTTTCGCTTCCACTATAGTGTCATGATGGTGCCTTGTGAAATGCGTCTTCAATCCTTTCTTAGTAGTAAATTTCCTATTGCAAATGTTACACAAAAACTCACTTAGATCGTATTTCAACAATTTCTTTATGGGCGCTAGCCGTTTTTGGTGCAAGATGTTTGTAGCTCCAATATCATCATACTCGACATCTTTTACATTGATAATTTCATCTTCTATAGGACTATTGATGTATTTAGGTGATTCTTGATTTAAGAAGTCTTTCAATATATCTATGCTATCATCACTTTCGATTGGCTTGAAAGGCTCTATGCACTGTCCTGTTGCGTTTTGGCTCTCACTGTTTCCGTAGTCTATATCGAGTTTATCACCAAACAGTAAATTGTTCATGGTCGGTGTTGACATGGCGGATGCGTACGGGTTCACTGCAAATAAATATAAATATAAGTATGCTTGGCCGTCCCTACGGGGTGTTGCATCCGATGAAACCTGAAAGGCCTTCCCGGCTACAGGTGCTCCCAGGGGGTGTTTAGCACGTATGCGCCTAGGTTTTTTTTTTTGGCGAGTCGTGCATAATCAGTCCGGCCGGTCGGCTGGTACTCATGAGAGTTCACCTCCTCTCTTCCAACCGCTATACCGGAGAGTGCCCATTCCCATAGAGTTGGGCGCAAAAAAAAAAAAAAATTATAATTCAGAGAGCGCCATCTAGCCCCAAAGTAAGCAAAGCTTGTGTACGGGTGCTTTAGACAACTGATAAACTACTTATATATATACTTTCGACGTCAAATCAGATACGGCTCCTTTTAGATGTTTATTCCATGCATTAAAGATAATCAAGTCGGTGGCCAAGGGAATCCGACTTGTACCCCGAGGTACCAGGTTCAAACCGAGTGCCACCGTGTACCAATGACTCTTTTCTAAGTTATGTTCATTACATGAACACTAACCGATGCTCTTATGGTGAGGGAAAACATCTTGCACCTGCACATTCAGCCACCATGATCCAATCTGATCAGGTTCCCCTGTTAACAGGGTCACGGAGGTCAGATGGCAGTCGCTCCACTGTAATTACCTGACCCGTCAAAATCTGGATCGTGGTCAAGGCGGTACCGGGTTCGAATCCCAATGCCGCCATGAATCTTACGGTGAGGGAAAACATCGTGATGAAACCTGCACGTTCCGGTGACTGAATATCGTGATCCAATCTGGTCAGGTTCCTCTGGTAACAAAGGCCGGAGAACATGTGGTAATCACTCTACTGTAATTACCTGTCAAATCCAAGGTGCCCCGGACCCCTCGCGCGTAGGAGCACAACCGGGATATTGCCGCCATGATGAATATTACTGTCTGTTAACTCACCTTCTGGCGTTCTAACTAAATCTTCCAAAGGAAACTCCTGATTATCCTCATCTTTCAAAGCGTCTTCCAGATTCTTATCAATAACACATTCGTTTTTATCCCCATTCTCTTGTAAATTTGCATCTATATAAAATTTTTTGGCATTAAATACTGATTGATCTTCTTTCACATAATCCTCAAAATCATGTGGACTATCTAATTTAAATTGGGCATTTGAATCTGTTCTACTCTCTTTTTCTGTTTCTATCAGATCCTCTTTGAATCCATCTTGTGCATTAGGTTCAGCTTCTTGCATAATCTCTTGTGCGATCTTTTTTATAGTGTCCCTATCTTGTGTAGTGTCCAATTCTGGACCTTGATTGAACCTATCATTGTCTGAGCGCGGTGTCGAGAATGGACTTAAGCTGTGAAGAAACACGTTTTACTTTGAATTTCAATATACGTATATATATATCGAACGAAGACAAATCAAGCCTATATAGAGTCCAATATCCAGCTATAGTTCCTACAGCTGCTTGTTTAAACTATTAAGGAAACTACCAGGCAGAAATCGGTTCCGCGGTCGAGCGTTCCGCAGTCCATACAACTCGCGTCTCGTTTGTTTATGTGTTTGTAATTAAGGGAATTATCAGGCAAAAAGCGGTCCCGCGGTCGAGCGATTCGCGGTCTATACAACTCGTGTCTTATTTGTTTGTAATTAAGGGATCTGTCAGGCTGAAAGCGGTCCCGCGGTCGAGCGTCAGGCTGAAAGCGGTGCCGCGGTCCATACAACTCGTGTCTCGTTTGTTTGTAATTAAGGGATCTGTCAGGCTGAAAGCGGTGCCGCGGTCCATACAACTCGTGTCTCGTTTGTTTGTAATTAAGAGATCTGTCAGGCTGAAAGCGGTGCCGCGGTCCATACAACTCGTGTCTCGTTTGTTTGTAATTAAGGGATCTGTCAGGCTGAAAGCGGTGCCGCGGTCCATACAAGTCGTGTCTCGTTTGTTTGTAATTAAGGGATCTGTCAGGCTGAAAGCGGTGCCGCGGTCCATACAACTCGTGTCTCGTTTGTTTTTTAATTAAGGGATCTGTCAGGCTGAAAGCGGTGCCGCGGTCCATACAACTCGTGTCTCGTTTGTTTGTAATTAAGGGATCTGTCAGGCTGAAAGCGGTGCCGCGGTCCATACAACTCGTGTCCCGTTTGTTTGTAATTAAGGGATCTGTCAGGCTGAAAGCGGTGCCGCGGTCCATACAACTCGTGTCTCGTTTGTTTGTAATTAAGGGATCTGTCAGGCTGAAAGCGGTGCCGCGGTCCATACAACTCGTGTCCCGTTGGTTTGTAATTAAGGGATCTGTCAGGCTGAAAGCGGTGCCGCGGTCCATACAACTCGTGTCTCGTTTGTTTGTAATTAAGGGATCTGTCAGGCTGAAAGCGGTGCCGCGGTCCATACAACTCGTGTCCCGTTGGTTTGTAATTAAGGGATCTGTCAGGCTAAAAGCGGTGCCGCGGTCCATACAACTCGTGTCCCGTTTGTTTGTAATTAAGGGATCTGTCTGACAGAAAGCGGTCCGGCGGTCGATCGAGCGTTCCACGATCCATACAACTCATGTCTCGTTTGTCTGTAATTAAAGGAACTATCAGGCAGAAAGTGGTCCCGCGGTCGAGCGTTCCGCGGTCCATACAACTCGTGTCTTATTTGTTTGTAATTAAGGGAATTATCAGGCAGAAAGCGATCCCGCGGTCGAGCGTTTCGCGGTCCATACAACTCATGTCTCGTTTGTCTGTAATTAAGGGAACTATCAGGCAGAAAGTGGTCCCGCGATCGGGCGTTCCGCGGTCCATACAACTCGTGTCTGTACGAGACACGACTTCTATGGACCGCGGACAGCTCGACAGCGTGACCGCTTTCTGTCTGCTAGATCCATCAGGCGCATTGTCATATTGTCATTGTGTATGTGTGAGTATATGTACGTGTTTGCATGTAATCATCCACTCCATCTCACCTCACATCCAGCTGGAAGTCTGTAGCAATGGAGACGTCATCATTCAGCCAATGGGAGTCCAGGGAATCATCCAACAGGTCCGCCTCCTCCTCAATGACTTCGCGGATGATACGGGCTTCTGAATCTGGGATATCCTCAGCAGGAGCCAGGTCAGACATGAAGTTGCGGATGCTGGTGCATGTTGACTCTGGAATACAAGAATGAGGATCAATGATTATGGTAGAATTTTATTGGATTGTTGATACAATCTGAACGCATTTTCATAGCAACGAAACTCAATGAATGAATTTTTTAAGTCAGTTTTGAAATGCCTAAATTATATGGCTTATGGAAATGTCTAGCGCAATGAAATATGTGCTTCGTTACGTTTGACGTAAGGTTTACCCAGGTGTCAAATGATGTCATCAGACATGCTAAAATCAGAGTGTTCTGGTTATATATTTTCTGGTTTTAGAGATATCGTGAAAATTTCTTCAGTCATTCATGTGGTATCATAAGTTAGTGGAAAAGTCACTAAACAAAAATCGTGACTGATCCTCAATGTTGTTCAATTAGCATCTTAATCAATTGTCAATAGAATAGACGAGAAGAAACCCACACAATGGTGTAGGTCTTCTCTAATGAAGTACACAAAGGGCTACACAAAGGTGATTTCACCCGCGTGCAGTTTGGATCTCTGTAAACATTCAACTGTACCACAGGATCCAATTATTTATCCAGGATCACAAGTACCTTACGCGTTTCCCTTACCGTAATCCCAAAGTTTACTTATACATACTAACCCACAAACTTTTCCTCTTTGGTAGCTGCCTGGTGCGACTTAGTCTGGTTTCAAGTTAATGAATTCCACCATTACTTC
The DNA here is from genome assembly GCA_907269095.1 of Blastobasis adustella. Taxonomy (NCBI): domain Eukaryota; kingdom Metazoa; phylum Arthropoda; class Insecta; order Lepidoptera; family Blastobasidae; genus Blastobasis; species Blastobasis adustella. The sequence goes on along the minus strand of OU026121.1, from coordinate 18,649,005 downwards.
ATCCGTACCCTACCCCTACCCCTACTACCCAATATTACTAAAACTATAGCTTATATTACTTGCTGATAATGTTGCTATTTAAAGAAGTCTACCATTACCCATTACCATCACCCGTAATGAAGACTCCATGGAACGTTTGGTGGTGCAAGGAAAAGTCGAGGGCAAAAGATCTCGTTAGGGGCTCTCCAACATGGTGGACGGACCTTATCAAGTCTGCATCACGCTCCACCATGACTGAAAACTCTCGCTCTGCTAGGCACAGGGACACATGGCGTTGCATTGCGAGGGCGGCGGTGGCGCAGAACTCGACCGACGCATGACCACAACCACTCTGTCAAGAGTGCACGACTGTGAATAAGAACCATTACCCTATCCCTACCCAATGCTACTAAAACTTTAACTAAAGTTACTCACTGATAATGTAGCTATTTAATTAATTCTACCATTACCCTATCCCTACTAGTGGGGATATAGCTCTGTCGTAGAGCATTCGACTGCCTACCGCTACCAATACCCAATATTACTAAAGCTATACCTATGTTACTCTCTGCAAATGTATCTTTTTATAGGTGCAAGAATTTTTGAAAACATTTGGTTTGGTTTTTCAAGCAAACAAAACGACAAAAAAAAATTTCTCTTTCTAATTAGCATAGAAGAATAGAAATATAAAAAAAAATACCTACCATTATCATCATCCCTGACTTTCGAATATGCTGGTGTACTGTTGCCACCCAGCAATGGGAATCTGGAAATGTAAACAATAAAACATCTTTAATATGCCAAGAAGCTGGTAACAGCAGGTTACACATACTTCAGTCTAAGTAGTTAAAAACTGTGTTACAGATTCAGCTCTCACACAGTAGGTATGGCCAGATCATTTCTTTGTTAAAGTTAGGAATTAAAATAAATCCCAGCAGGCATGGGGCCCAAACAGTTCAACCAGTCCCCAGGTGGAAGACCTTGGTTAACCTGAACCTAGTCAAGAGCAGTACATGTTTGTTTAAATTGCAGACTTTATGTTGTCAACCACTTAAGTGAGTGAGGTGGTTGGAAGTAGTAATGAACCTCTTTTTTAAGTCTATATCTCAAAATAAGCTACCTGCATTGTAATATACTGACAGTTTAAATTTAAAATAACATTACCATACTATTTCTAAAACTATAAACTTACTTAAACATCATAGGATCATCATTGTTCTTCAGAAATGTACATATGTCTGTAGAGTCATCGGCATCTCCATCTTTCAATGCTAAATAGTTCTTAAATCTCTTGTCTGAGTTCCGACATTTTTTCTTGAATTTGCATGCATTCTTCATGCTGATATAGCACTCCTTGCACAATTGGAATGTGAACGGGTCATTGCATTTAACCTGTACACAGAAAGTCAATAAATAAAGTAGATAACTAACTTCATACATACTACAAATTTAGAATTTAGAAATGACTTTTGTATAATAAATACTGTAGACGCCTGCCCTAAAAGCTAGATAGATATTGACGACCTTAGTGGTTCAGTTGGTTAACATGTAATTTTGCCATGCAGAGGTCCTGGATTCGATTCTCAGCCGGACAGAAATGAAATTATAAATTTTAATTTCTCTTACGGGTCTGAATGTTATATTATAATAAGTATGTATTTAAAAATATTTATTAGTTCTGTAGCACCCATAATACAAGCTTTGCTTACTTTGGGGCTAGATGTTATTTTACAAATTTAATTACTAAATAGCGGTGAGAGATCTTTTCAAGAAAGTATTAGTTGGTAGTCAAAATGCAAATAAACAAACCTGTAAGCCGGTGGCATAAACATATAATCGGCGATTTCTTTCTGTATACTGTAACATTTCTTCGGTTTCGTCATATTTGATGAAACAGCCTCGACAAAATCCCTCCATTTCTCACTTTTGACTCTATACGGTAGAATTTAATTTATAGTAGTCCACACGCAGCACGAATAAAAATATCAACATTTACATAGGTACCAAACAAACAAGTACTAAATTACGATTTACGAATTAGGTACAAACAAACAATAATTTTGAGTTTTGACATTTGTCTGAGACGATAGTGTTGTTGACCATCGACAATCTAAAATCGAATCGATGAATATTTGCAGCCGAATGTTTAAATTAGCCGATTAATTAAACGGCTAGCTTGATCTGATATCATTCACTCCCATGAAGTTAGAGTATAATCAACTTCAGGTCGTTAAAACTCGTATATTTCAGTCCATCTCACAGGGTAGGCCCTATTGGAGTAGAGCCTATATGGAGAATTGCATGTTGTGACGTCATTCCACATGGTGGGATCAAGGTGGCGACGTATTATCAGAGATCGGCGGTACCGCTGCAGGTAAAATTCGTGTTATTTGCGGTGTATTCCGTTTTGGGAGAGATGGTTTTTCTTTTTTCTGAAAATAAATAGTCACCCAATTAAAAGTAGTGTTTCAGTCACTTTTCTGTCGTCCATATTTCTCAAAAAAACTTCATAACTTATTGGTAAGAGTCGCTCGATTTCATATTGCGTATCGATAAAGTTTTGAAAGGTAAAATCGATAATATACATTACTATTCGAACTATAGACAAGCACTTACGACATTCGCTTTTTTAGTTTATTTCTAACCTCTTTGGTGATATGACATGTACTTACTACCCAAGTAACCCAACATTTGTGCTTGGTTTTTGACGTTTTTGACTTCTGGTTTTGTTGATACTTGATGTAAACAAAGACGGGGATGAAGTGCCTATTTTAGTAAAATAATAAAAAGATTACAAAAATGCAACGCACAGGGGATATTAATCAGAACAACGGCCAGACTGAAGTGACCATTCATAAACCAGTAAGAGTATTGCATTGCAGTGATGGCGTCATCGAAGAAATCGAAGAAGATAGAGCTGAGGAAGTTACTGCATCTCCAGTTGTGGACGTTGTTGATACAGTGAGTGGAAGAGTAGCTTACATTACTTTCTAGTCATCTTTTACGTTATGGCCTCATATAATTTTCTCTATATCTTCCGTTCGTTTCCTAATCGAAGGTTACCTAGCTATACGTGAATAATTAAATATCCTTGAATCGATTCTGGTGCGTCATGCTATAGAATAAAGACTATGTCTCATTTATGGCCACTACATAATATTGATTTTGCATCAGATACTATTTTTAGACTACTTTGTGATTGTGGCTAATGCATTTGAGTTTAATCTGGCATTAGTTATGATTAGACTGTTTTGAGCTATAAATTTATTGTTTCTAAGAGCCAGTCTGTTTTGAAATTACCTAACATGTTTCACTATACTTCACAGAAAACACTAGAATGGGGCCCCTGGTTCTCCCATTACGCCTGGAAATCTGGCTCGAAAGTTTTAAACGCAGTTGATTATGCCGGAGAATCCCTTGCCGGATTCTTTGGCATCACCACACCGAAATATCAAATCGAGATTGACGAATACGAAAGAATTAAAGAGCAGAAGAGAGTTATTGAGGAAGAATCGGCAGGATGGGTGACGAAAGGCGCCGATGGTGACATACCGTTGGTTTTGAATGAACCATCAAAAGATATTAACAAAACTAATCATGTATAATTCATTGAAATATCAATACATTTTGCAATGCAATTATTAGGACTTAGTAACCACAATACAGTGAAAACTGCTTATAACGACATTGATTGTAATGATGGATCGGTTATAATGACTAAATGAGAAGGTCTCGGCCAAATCCTTACATAAGTGGCTACGTAAAGATATTGTTTATGCATAACAACATTGGTAATAGCCATATATAAGTAATAGCGACAAACTGCCATTGAAATTTTCTTTTATTAACCAACTGTCTTATTTTAGCGCTAAGCGGACACTATTTTGTTTTTATTTTATCGTCGGAGTTATTAGCTGCCCCAGAACTCATTACCATTGCCCTTAGGAATTTTCTAAGCTTCATTTAGTTTAATTAACATGCATAGCGTACACACACTACACATTCGTAGCTCACAGGTACTTTTCTCGTTGCGATTTTATTTAGATCGCGATTTTTACTTCACAATTGCGCAAAAAATAGAACAGTGCTAGTTAAGAAGGAATCTCTCATAATTATATGGGGATTAGAAGATTTAAAAAGCTACATAACAAACTGAAATTCATCATTTAAATTTCTGCTCGGTCGGGAATCGAACCCGGGGCCTCTTGCATGGCAGACCACTCAACCATTCAGTTTTTGTGAAAATTAGTATGAAAAAATGTATAGCGCCGTCTAGTGGTATGTAAATGAAGCTTTTTTGACGTAAACGCAAACGCGATAGTAAAGTAAAATCGAAGCGAAACTCACACTAAGCCCGCAGGTCGTCTAATGTATATTATGACAACATATATTGCTTATAATGACTATCACATATAGCAACCTAAGTTATAGAGTCCCTTCAATGTCGTTATATCCAGTTTAGACTGTATTATAATTTTTTCATAAAGGAAACAGTGTTTGTTTTTCATTTTTGTTGTACAACGTACATATTGGTTAGTAGCTTTATTTGGAAATTTTAATTTATTTTAATTTAAAGTAAGTAATGTATTTACTAATCTAAGGCGAATTTAGTTATTATTAATTGTTTGGTTTTTAATGCAACTCATTGTTTTTAAGCGTGTTAAATTATTAGTCAGTAAGCTTATAGCAATAGGCATCACTGTATCAAATTTAATGTAAATTAGATGCTTTAAAATTGCATGTTTTATGAAGTTTGTGTATAAATATTTATATATTTTTATACGCTGGACTATTATTTTAATGTGACTGAAATTATGCAATAATAAACAATAATAAAATAATTGTACGTTTATTTAAGTCTAGGTATAGTTATGAGTGTATGTATTAACATAGAGAAAAAAAAACTTACGTAAAATTAAAGCATAGAAAGTACGTGGAAATTAGCAAACAAAATTATTATGTATATGCATAACGCCATCTAGTGTAGAGTAGAAGAAACAACGACCGCATGAAAGTGTTCCATTCCCCCGTTCCGTTAAATAGGTATCTTTATCATGTAGTTCTACAATATGCCGCTAGATGTCAGGTCATAGGGTAAAAGGTGAAAGTTTTCCTTTTATATTTCTCGCACAAGTTTAAGTAAAAATCTTTGTCTCGCACATTATTTTTAAAGATATGTTCATTTTAAAACATAGAAGAAAACAATGCGCGGTAAATTTAGAACAATAAAATTCCCTTCTAAAAGGAATGCACTGGTAGGTAACTAAACTAAAAATTAACTTCCTACTACTTTAATATTACATTACAAAATGTATTTTAAAATAAAAAAGCTCTTATTGGAATAGAAATGGGTACCTACGCACGGTCAACACAAAGGGGATCGGACACGACCTCCAAAAACGCACACATGTTAAATTACCATCCCATTCCCTTAAGAAACGTCCTAACTACCGTTACAGGTTACAGTACAATTACAACCTTCCGCTTCTTTTAAAAAAGCTTATATTCCAACCTTCGCGCACCGTATTATAAATTACACACAATCCAGATAGAAGAACGTCGTAACTGTTATACAAGATTGCAAACGAATTTGAACTTTGCTAGCACTACATAAAATATAATTTCGTTTGCAGCAAACTCATATGTTATTGTTTGGCGGTGTTTAGCGTGTGATACGTCGAAGGCAAACCGTTTGGAGCGGTGTCCGCAGATCAATATGCGTGTGGTGCGAGGGGGGAGGGAAGGGCGGTGATTGGCTGCCCGAGGGTGGGGCGTGTCGTGTGTGACGCCGAGCGGGGCAAGCACGTTTTGGCGGCAAACACTGCAGGATTAGAATTTAGAATTCGGTCCGATTGGCTGGCCCGCTCCAGTGATCTTTGACGGCCTGTTACCGTTTCCGGTTCATACCGGATGTTTTTTGAGCTTATGAAAATCGTCAATTCCTAAGCGAATCCTAACCTACAAACAACAATGATGATTTCGTACATATGATTACTTAATTACTGCTAATCGAGTCAAATATGAAGAGTAGAGACTACCAGTTGTCTGGCTTTTTAACTTTGATACTTAGGTACTGGGTACAGGACCTAATACATGGCTGGACCTAATACAACCTAATATTTGGTCAACTCAGACCATATCCCATTCATGAACATTTAAACTAATGGTGTACCTAACTACCTACGTAGGTATAGCACCTATCCGGCCCGATAAGTAGAATAAGTAAAGTACCTACCTATAACTCTCATTCCATGGTATCATACTTAGACCTACTCTACCTACCCACATGGCGACTCTACACTATCGCGCGCCAGGGCTTGGAGTCCGCCATGATCCAGAATTTGGCAGATTGCCATCTGACCTCTTACCGTGACCGTGACCGTAAGAGCATCGGTTAGCGTTCAACTAATGGTACCTACCTATCCCAGAAAAAAGTCTTTGATAGATACATAGGTACGTGGCGCACAAGGGACCGAACTGGGTACCTCTCGCTTACGAGGCCTATCCTTCAGCTACAACCCCCCCGGCGCTCTCCTACTATAAAATATAGGTAGGTATACCACCACCCCTTCCCCTTGGGGTATCACATCCGATGAAGCCTAAAAAGCCTATAGGGAGTCCCAAGGGAGTGTTTAGCTGGTGGCTTGGGTTGCATAGCAAGTCCAGTATAACCAGCCGGCCGGCCGCGCTATACTCATGCCGTAAATTATTGTTCCAAGGCCATAATCTAGTGTTAACTGACCACAACGAGTTGATGGGAGTGAGAGTACCTACCTATTTTTTTTATAATGTCAAACAAGACAAACAAACAGCTGTACGTTCGCACCCCATCCCTATGGGGTATCGCATTCGATGAATCCTAAAAAGCCTTCTCAGCTATAGGTACTCCTAAGGCAGAGATTAGCTGGTAGACGCCTAGATCTCCAGCATAACCAGCCGGCCGGCCACGCTGTACTCTTGAGAGTTCACCTCCTCCCTCCCCATTAGCCCGGAGGATGCCCTTTACCGTTGCAGGGTGCCAAAAAGCCGACATCTGAAAATGTAAGTAAGTAAGTAAAAACTTTTTATTGCACACATATTAAAAGACAATATACAAGAATCAGTATAATGTACATGCGGGCAAAGGCGGCCTTATCGCTGTAAGCGATCTCTCCCAGACAACCTTTGGGAAGAGGTAGGTACTGTAACACTCGGGATCGTGGGGGCTTTTAAATAAATACTAGTAGCTCGAGATAGAAGTTATTATAGTTATATTTGTGAAAGTCAACTCAAGAATCCAGAATGATATAAAATACATAAGACATCTTACGTCTAATTCAAGTGGAATCCATTTGAGTTCCTGCCTAGCCAGTGCGATGTGTGCTCATAGAGACAGGCCAAAGACCTAAGTTCTGCTTGCTCCGAACTCCAAGCTAACCGATCTCCTTCCTACATGTTCTAACCTAACCTAACCTGCTTAACTAATTAAAGCCCCGGCTGCCCTATGGGAGCAGCAACCTTACCCGGAAACCTACTTAACCTAAAGCCCCTCCAGGCATTAACCCTCCGAACGCCTTCCTATGGGAGCAGCAACCGCACCTGGAAACCTACTTAACCTAAAGCCCCTACAGACATGAGGCCTCCAAACGCCTTCCTGTCTTGGGATCCGTCCTAACCTAGGGCCTGCCCGAGCACACATGCTACAGTACCTAATGTTAATGTAATGGTGAATGTAAAGGTACAGCTGTTTTTTTTCTTTGCGCCTAACGCAAAGTGTATAGGTAGATATGGCACCCTCCGGACTATCGAGGGAGGGAGGGAGGCAGAGAACACTCATGTGTACCAGCGCGGCTGCTGGCTGTACTGGACTCGCAAGAGACCTAAGCGCCTACCAGCTACACTCTGCCTTGGGAGTACCTGTAGCCGGGAAGGCTTTACGTTTCATCGAATACGACACCCCATAAGGATACATGTACAGCTGTTTGAATGTATTGTTTGATATGACGAAAAAAAATAGGTAGATACTCTCACTCCCATCAACTCGCTGCGGTCAGTTAACACCAATTTATGGCGTTGCAACAATAATTTACGGCATACGCCATAATTATTAACTAATTCCATAATTCGTGAACAGGCTGGGTCATTCCGGACAATAAAGCGCTTTGAGCGAGTCGGGTTTCCTGCGTGCAGAATTGCCCTTGCTTTGGCAGTGGCTGAGGTGTGGTGATAGTGATTCGTGCGAAGTTTATAGGGTTCTGTCTGTTGGCATTCTTTATGTCTATCATGTCGTATGTAAGTATATTATGGTAAACCACAGACAAGCATGCATGTAAGCAAAATGATCAACGCCACCTATGAACATCAGTAACTGTAACACCAGGGTATTACGAATGCGTTGCCCACATTTAAAGATAGGTAGGATACTTCCTAGTATACCTACCTCTTGAAAGATCCTATGTCATAGTCCAAAGGAAACACTGTGGCTGGGAGCTCATTCCACATCTGAATCGTGGTACGAGCGAGAAACGTTTTTTCGAACTTTCGTGTGGATATAAGTAGTGGAGCTGGAAGATGAGTGAGTATCCAGCCCGTAGCAGTTTCAATAATAAAGACATAAATAGGTACAAGATATGTAACAAGAGTTCTGCAATACTAATAGGTACTGGATGTGGCGTACAAAGGAACAAACATGCTGCCCATGGAAGTTATACTTTCAGAAGAAAATACAAATGACGAATGGAGCGAATGGAGCCGTAAATCGTGTGGTAAAATTTTGCCGCAAAAAGCAAGCTTAACACGCTTAACATGAAGCAGTATCACTTCTCACAATAACATACGATGGTGAATGTTGGTTTAGCAAGAATAAAAGGAGACATATGAAAAGAATTGTGGATATATGCGAGGCTAAGAAGTTGTGAGAGGACAGAGCGAAGTGGCGTTCCATAGTCCCTACTTTCCCCACCTTTATGCAATATTGTAAGGTTGTTGACAAATGGTACCTTGTTGCCCGACTACAGACTATAGTACTACATTTTTCACTACACGAAAGCGGAACCCCAGAAATTTGCAACAAAATCATAGGCACGACGCGTGGTCGAACCCGTTCTGCGTAAATGAACCAGAATATCTGGTTTCCCTCATATATTTCGTCGACGCATTATTATTTTCGCGTGGATTTGCCAAACACGACGATTTTGTATGGCGGCCATTGTTTGAACTAGTTTTAGCTAGTTCACGGTGTTTGGGTGCAAATGGGATTCGATACAAGGCCTTGGTTGGGCAGTTGGTCGCCGTGTGCCGCTAATTTTATTTTGGCGCCGTCTTTTACTTGTTATTGTGTTCTGATAAAGCATTAGTAGGTACCTACCTATTCGCAGATCATTGTAGTCTTTGACTTTGAATCCTTCAACGTTTTCCACTTGTTGAGGCAATCTTCTTATCGAGTTGATGGACTAAACTCTGATTTACACTTGAGGCATTGGGCTCGTTGGCTTCAGTCTTCTGTACACCGTGTTTCTATTGTAATAAATACTAGATACGCAGTGACAAAAGAGGAGACAGGTCACCTGATAGTAAGTGGTAATCAGTAATTTAATGACATTTTTCTTTAGCTTTTTTTTTTTACTATTCTTTGTTATATAAATTTATTATTGACCAACGTTTACTATATTAATACTGACATTATGAATATCATTATTTATTTAATTAATGACATGTTAAGGAATTATTATTATTTATGTTTAATTATTGATTGATTGCCATAATTATTTTTATGATATTTGTTAATATTACGATATGATCATGATTTGTGAATTTAAATGACCTGTAAATTATTTTATCAATAAATCAATGTCTAATGTCTAATGTCTAATGTGGTACCTAATTGTCGCCAATAACGTCTAATAGGTACGAATGATGCAGGCAACAAAAATGCAGACCGCAGGTGTTGTCGCTGTGAGGACTATAAATGAAATGCTTCTTGCCTGTAATTGCGCTGGCTACCTTATCCTTCAAACCGGAACACAACAATTCAAGCCTCGTAACTTGGCTGGAGATATAGATAATGCGGTGGTACTGACCCATGCGGACTCTTCAGGCTTGACAGAGTCCTATTACCTGATAATTGTATATTTAGGAAAAACCACAAATGAGAGCGCTGTTCTCCCCAAAGTTTCTACTCAAGAGACGTTTTCACACTATTTCCTTGTAGGAATCTACAGGCTGGACGTAGGCCACAGGTCTTAAAATATTTCTTTACTACAATTATGGTTCTAAGCTACCCTGTTGGTAACTACATAAATTGTAGGTACCTACAGGGTAGGTGAGTACAATCAGAGTACATAGGTAGGTACACAGTCAGTCTCCCTAGCGTCATTTCTTTCCGTCATTGGTTCAAAGTGGTCGAATATAGTGTAGCAAAGCGTCTGACACTCTGGCCTGACATTAATTTTTATTTATTCTGTAATCTAACTATATGCCGTCTTGACTAAAGTTACAACGAAGTTGAAGTCTGATTGCAACTAACGCCAAAATTCGATAACTCCAAAAAAAATATTAAGTAGAATCTATAACACAAACTCGCCTCATAGGGGCATAGGCAGATGTTCTACTTTCTATTTCGCATGCATTTGCAAGCGCTATGTTGTTTATTAAAAAAAACCTTTTGTGGCCATTTAAATATAAAACTTCCCTTGACAATGCGCCATGCAAATTAGATGGAAATCGAACTCCATAACGACTTAAACGCAAAGCAATGCCCATACAAATTGAAACCTAAAGGATACCGTTTGTGGGATTAAAATCCGACGCGACGACGATCGATGCAAATATTTCTTTTATTTGCAAATCGCGCATTGAAATATGGACTTTAAATCGAATCGAATAAAAGTGAATATCGATGTTGGTATGAGTTTAGGAAGTGAAATTTGCATACACAGCGCACACCTTTCGCGGCTTGATCCGTTTGAGTGACAGCTTTTCACTGTTACCGGCGTATTATTATATTTCGCCGTTAGAAAGGGAAATCCCGTATCATTAATTTTATTTTTGCAATTTGATTTATGGTAATCGTAATGTGTGGCAAAGGAATAGGTACAGTAGGTACACGAGTACCTATAAGTACATTATCACGTCAAAAAAATGTTCGCTTGCCGCCACAGCAACATTCACGGCATTAGGTGCATCTTTAGTCAAAATCGGTTTGCTAAAAGAAGGGAGAATTAGCTGTCACTTATGCTAAAAGGACTCGTCTTTTAACCCAAGGATATTTTTATCCACGCAATCATTCGCAAGAATACTGCATCTGTGGTTAGAAAGTTGCGGGGGAGCACCAACAGCGTCCTGGCGATGTTGGCGAACAGGATGGACTGTCCTGTTATAATTAGATTTATTGACTTGGATATTTGATTGACTTTGTAATGTTCATGACATTGTGTAATTTAAGTTGATATTTCCGATTGATATAATTATGAATTGTTTTGACATTTATTTAGAATTGAACTGACATTTACTTCATAATGTACCTAATTAATTTCTTAAGACACTAACCTAGTTAATAAGATACTAACACAATACTTATGGAGAAAAAGGTCTGAAATATATATTTTTTTTCTTGATAAATAAAAATTTAAATCATGAATGTTATAACAACCGTTTAACAACTGCACAGTAGTGCAAAGGAATATAAGTCTTAAGGTGGTCAGGCACTTATGCTCTTGGATTGTACCTAGTTATTACCCATGTAGGTACCCTGGTGCAGAAACTTTTCGAAGTGGTAAAAAAAAAGGTAATTCACGAGCGTAATATTTCATATAGGTAAGTAAGTATTTGGCCATGCGGTGTCCGGCAGAGTAGAACAGCACCAACCCTTTGCACACGTGGGTGTCGTACAAGGCGACTAATGTTTTCGAGGCAAAATATCTAGACTCCGTAGGCTGGAAAATGGTCAGCAGCGTTTTCCATTGCTATATTTATCACACTGCGATCTCCAACCCGCTTGCCAAACGTGGAGATTATGGCAATAACATTCCCATTCGCGGGAGTCGCCTTAAGTCCTGCAGTGGACTGTTATGAGCTGTGATGAAGAAGTAAGTATTGTACGCTTCTCATCTGCATTGGCAACTGTTGCCGCCCCCCGGAAGTAGCTGCTTTGTAATCACAACGCAGCTAACTGTGAAGAATGGCAATAACCTTTGGGGTGCGCATTCAAATCAGGGTTGAAGTTAAGGTGTGCAACGTTTGGATGTTTATTGTAATATATTCTGTCACTATCATTTAACACGGTTACTTTATCAAGGCAAACTAAGAACACCAACTATCAAAGTCAAAGTCAAAGTCAAATAATTTTTATTCAGTTTAGGTTTACAAAACTCTTATGAACGTCATAAAATACAAAATTATGTTTTAAAAATACAATGGAGATGACAAAGCAGGACAGCGGACCTTGGCGGAGGTCTGGATTGACCGTTCGATAGAAAATAATAACTATTTTGTACTACCTGCTATATTGTATGAGGATATACAATGCCTAATGGACTAACGTTCCCACTTCCCCAGTAGCTTAGAGCGTTACATATTCCCAGCCAAAACGTCCGTCAAAGTTATTAATTAACTTTTCTAACCTTTTCTAACTGTTAAAAGGGTTACCGCTCTGTTTTAACCTGATCTGCCAAATCTTGGATCACGGTCAAGGCGGATCCCGGGCCCTCTTGCGCGAGAGCACAACCGGGACATTAATGCCAAAATGACACCAAGTTGTTGAATGGAGTCTATGGATGCAGTAAAAGACTTGTGACCTTTACGCTGGCCGCCGCGGCACCGACAGTGGCATGGAAGGCTACGCATTGTCTTAGATGTTTCATTATTAATGTTATCCTTGTCTGTAACTGTCACTGTTATTGTATCGTGGTGTGCTATGTATAATAAATGTCGTTTCTTTCTTTCTTTCTTTCTATATGGCTCAGCCTCGGCAGCCTGTTTATTTCACAAATTTTTGTTTTCAAGTATACCTACGTAACTCTCCCCGCAAACCGGTTCCGAACTCGACCATAGCGTAATCCGCAAAAAAGTTGCAAACTACCAAAGCGGACCGGTTCGCAAATGGCATGCACACTGCACCCATGCATACCCATACGTATCTACATTGGGGCGACTTTTAATACGAACACAATAGCCAGAGAAATGCAGTGGGCAGTGGCCAGCACAATGGCCCACTGTCCAGTTAATTCTGTACACAATATCGGAGGGTTAGGCCCGAAAGGTCATATTTAGGTAGACGGGTCAAGGGGCAGTCGGGGTTAGCGGTAAATAGGCGTGCGTTGCAAAGAGAGGAGTGAGTGAGTTGGGGCAACATGTCTAATGTGCGCTTGCGCTGGATTTATGTGCTTTTCCTTTGGTGGTTTTGTTTTTTAGCTTTTGATAGCTGGTTGAGATGCTGTGGCTTGGCATGCGGGTGTTTTGAGTCTCAGGGCATGTATCAATGGTTCAGATGTCGGCGGTGATATTAAGCGTACTCCACATGTCCGCCGAAACTTTCGGCGAAACTTTGGCCGGGACTTTGGTCGACCCTCTACATTCTCGCCTATTAGGGATGTGGTGGGTGTCAAAACGCGTCGACATTATATCGATTCATTGGTTTAATATCGCTAATCTGCTGTAAACAGGGTCACAGAGGTAATGGCAGCTGCTCTACTGTAATTACCTGATCTAATAATATCCTGGATCATGGTCAAGTGTACCCCGAACTTGTTACGGGAAAAAGCGCTAGGAATATAAATATAAAATCGATCGAATCGAAACGACAACAAATAATCTCTACTTTGTCTATGAAATAGGCGAGACATGCCAAACATACACGGAAGTACACGAATATAGGCGAATACTCCCTCCACATTCTCGTGTTCCCGCGGAACTGTTCATATGTGGAGTGCGCTTTATGCTATATACCTATGCTTGCTTGGACAATTCACACAGCGCCATCTACCCTTAAAGTAGGCAAAGCTTGTGTGGGTGTGAGTATGGGTACCAGAGAAAAGATAAGCTACTTATATACTTTTAAATACATACTTATTATACATACAACTACTCCGTACCAGAAATTAAAATTAATCATCTCACTTCACTCATTGCCAGGCCGGGAATCAAACCCGGGACCTCTGCGGGACAGACATGATCATCGTGACAGGCATCCTAACCACATCTAATGACCATCTTAACGATATCTTCCAGGCATCTTAGGAAGCGTACGGGCCAGCACCAACGGCATCCTGGCCGTGATAGCAGCACGGCTGGACTGCCAGTGAATCACAATCAATGACTTGAATCAGTGCTGCTCGACTGCACATGGAGTCGGGCGGCGCTGAATATCTAAGTAATTCTTTTATTTTTTTACATATAATTATATAATATGTAATTTACTAAGTTAAGTATAAATCATACTAACATAAATGAGTCCTTTGTTACTTGATATAATTAATGAAATTGAATTTAACCTACTGAATCACTCAAGTCGTATTGTATTGACGAAGCACTTTGCCTTTAAGCTGAAAAGGGCCAAGTGACAGGCTAATAATAATAATAATAATACATAATCGGTATCCAACTTGATAAAAATTCTGTAAATGCGTTTTCAGCTAATATAAATATATTAGCTGAAAATGCATTTAGGACACCCAGGTATCCATAGATCCAGATAGCCCAGATATCCTAGTGGGTAGAATTGTGTTTGTAATTAGGTATGTAAGTTTAATGTTGTTGTAAATTGTTTGCACCGCCTGCAATTTTCATTACCAGTTTTCGGAGTAGACTGGTAGATAAAGCTACAAAGCTTTAAGTCCACCTTTGTAATATTTTGCGCATAAAGTATTAAATAAATAAATAAATATTCAGGCATCCATCACCCAGGTGATCCTAATTACTGACGCCCCAGGAGGCATGCTTGCTCGTTTGCATCTCTATTAGAAAAGAAATCAATGAAAACTTACATTATTTCTTCGAGTTATTGTTTTACACTATGCCAGTATTTATACAAAAGAAGATTTTAATTCCTTTCTACTTGCAAGCATTATACTCAGCACCGAATTGAAGTACCTACTCGAATAAGCGAGCGATATGATCTGTCTAAATAAAACGTTCAATGGCAACTGGTGAAAAAAATAACGTAAAGGTGGGCATGCGAGCGAGAAGTGTGAAATTGCTAATGTTATCTGTGGACTATTGTCTCTGTCATCTGTTTATTGGTCTTTGGTAGAAGGTAGGAATGAGCGGTATTTTATAATGTAGAAAATAATGGAATGTCAGAAATATTTTACCAAGAATTAGCGCAACAGTTGCAATGTTTATTTTTGTTTTGATCTGATATTTATTCATGCATTCGTAATTTTTTATTTAGTTATAATTTACAATATTTAGTTTCATTGGAGAACTTTAACGTACGCTTTTCAAATAATTCACAACAATTTCCTACACTTTTATAGATTGCATATCAAAGCGTAAAATATAAGTAATTAAATTTGCCATTTATACTCAATAGCACCGAATTGAAGTACCTACTCGAATAAGCGAGCGATATGATCTGTCCCAAATAAAACGCTCAATGGCAACTGGTGAAAAAAATAACGCAAAAGTGGGCATGCGAGCGAGAAGTGTGAAATTGCTAATGTTATCTGTGGACTATTGTCTCTGTCATCTGTTTACTGCTCTTACAGTTTGTAGAGGGTAGGAATGAGCGATATTTTGTAATGTAGATAATAACGGAATGTGAGAAAAAAAATAAAAAAAAATTATGCAAGTGTTGCACTGTTTTTGTTGTTTTGATCTTATTATTTATTTAAGCATTTCAGTTTTTGTAAATTATTTCCTTCTGACCTTGTTTGAATGTTATAATTTACAATATATAGTAATGTACATTATTTATTATTAGATTTCCAAATAATTCACATCAAATACACTTTTATATATAATTTTATACTAATTAAACTAATAAGTTTATAAATTTGCCATCCATAACATAATTCGCAACCATTTATTGTACACGAATATAATTCCACCCGCCACTAATTAACCTTCACGCCGTCGCTGTCGGATAAAAGCCCGCACAAACACTAACGGAAACACAACAAACTTTAACACCGGAATAACGAACCATCCCGAACCACAGTAGCGAAAGGGTTAACTCTTTTATCATCTGCATGAAAAAAAAATCTCTACACACATTTACGTATCTAACCCTTTCTATGCATAAAAAGACCAATTTTATATTCAGACCCCGGTGTCTCATTTCAATAATAAAAAAAAGATAAAACTTTTTTACCCACGAATTTTTGGGGTCACATTTTTTTTCAAGGGTTGAATCCTTAATTTGCAACAAGGTGCATCTCAGGCGAGGGATGTTTAGATTTAAATGAGTTCAATAGAGAAAAAGTCGATAGGGTTGTCCCGGAAGGGTTTTTTCCCATGGATCTGACAATGGCTGTTATAGGTAGTTGACGTTGATGTGTTGTAGGCACATTATTTTTATGGCAGCCAACATCTCAATGGTTATTGACTTCGTTTCTCGCGTGTTCTATGGTCATATCGATTTTAATAGCAGATTGTACACCAAGGGGATAAAGTATTGTCTTACGACATAGGAGGCATATTGCGCAGCAAAAGACTCTATTGATTGATTTATTATTATTATCAAAATGCTTCCAGACTTACAGTTGAAATGAAATCAAAAGGCTACACTATTTAACTGCTAGAGTTAACTCATACATAGGTAAAGTCTTGAGTGAAGCGACGGGTTCAAGTCGTCCTATACCAGAGCTTAATACTCTATTTTTCACACCCTCTGTGAGACAAAAGATACATGAAGTTTGATTTAATAAACTCCGGGGTTAAATCAGTATCTTTTTACGTCATTTTTATGTCAACGTAAAAATAACATTTCAAACAGGAAACACTTTTATTGTATATTTTTTGCTTTTTTTAATTTGCTCAATCTGAATGCTCTAAGGTTCTCTCTCTAGAGACTCTTCCTTTGCTACGCCCAGGCTCTAATATGCCGCCCATGACGGAAGTCATTGCTTTATCCCCTTGTGAATAATCTACTATTTGATCATCAACGCAATATCTTCGAGAAGACGTTTGCTCCAAAAACCCTAACCATTTTAAGTTGATATTTTTTTAACACACTTTTTCGTATTGTCATTGCTAATTTTTGTTACTTTTCCTTACTTATTTGCGAGTAGTGTCTACGTAATTTCAGATTTTTTATTCTCATATTGATAAACCTTTATATAATCTCAGGTTAACTACTGGTAGATTAGGTATACATAAACCGCTACAGGTTGGGCAACCCGTAAACGAAGTCGCATCAGACCCAAACAACGAAGAAGAGACGAGTTGTTGGCATTCGACAGGAACTGGCAAACCATAGCAAACGACCGCAAAGTATGGAAGAACAGGGAGGAGGCCTGTGTCCAGCAGTGGGAAGATTCAGGCTGATATAAATAAATAAATCGGGCAACCGACCCTTTGACTAAACGAAAACGTCTCAAGAAATAGCTGAAAATGTCCCCCAAGCACCCAAAAGCTAGAGTACACTCATCATCTCCAACATGGATACCAACCGGCTAAGCTGGCTCATGTAAATACGCCTGGAAACAGCGGGATCCAATCTAACAGTGTTTTCTCGACGAATTAGAGCCCTCAAAACCGCCCGTCGCACAACCACGGTCGTACAACCGTTGCCAATTAGGACAGCGCCTAAGAAATACCCAGTTGAAAATGCCAGGCACCCAAAAGCTAGGCCACGAGTACACTCATGATCTCCAACATGGATACCAACCGGCTAAGCTGGCTCGAGTAAATACGCCTGGATACAGCGGGATCCAATCTAACAGTGTTTTCTCGACGAACAGGAGCCCTCAAACCGCCCGTCGCAGAACCACGGTCGTATAACCGTTGCCAATAAGGACAGCGCCTAAGAAATATCTAGTTGAAAATGCCAAGCACCCAAAAGCTAGGCCACGAGTACACTCATCATCTCCAACATGGATACCAACCGGCTAAGCTGGCTCGTGTAAATACGCCTGGATACAGCGGGATCCAATCTAACAATGTTTGCTCGGGGCGGGGGCCGGCGGTCGCGCGTCGCCATGCCAACGGGATGTGTGGTCGGACTTATCTCGTGGAAGGGACCGTTGGCAACGGACTGGTGTTATGTTTATTTATTTATTTCCATACAGTTTTACAGCAATGAAATTTAGTTTTAAATGAAATTGTAGTTGTAAAATGAATATGAAATTTAGTACAATTCAAAGTTTCAATGCCAATAACAAAACTGCAGTTTGAAGTTTCGAGTATCAAATCATCTAGCAGTATGATAACCTAATGACGAAAGAGAAAAAAACAGCTTGAATAAAATGTTATAACTGTAGATATGTAAATTATGTATGTAATCTCTTTATTGCATCAATTTATAACATTACACAAAATTAAAAAAAAAAATACACGTTATGCTTATTATTTAATTCTACACTTCATCATCAAGGGGTCCTAGCCCGCTGTCGTTATAGCATAATAAACACCCAATAATAATAAAAAAATCAGCTGCATTTGTTTTTTTTTTTAACGACGGTGGCTGCTTGCCTTCAGGTGAACTGTCAGTCCTTGTGCCTCCCTAGACAATAAAAAAAGAGCATTACTCCATTAGTTCTTATTTGTGCAGCAATCTTTGCTCTTATTAGCTCCCTCTTTCTCCTCTTACTGAACTAAGGTTTCCCTTCCAGTATTTTATTTAAAGAAGTCGTCGTGTCTCTATCGCAACTGTCTGTCGCAACTGAATGTTGGAGTTAACTCCCGAGCGTAAAGAGGTATAGATAGTTCAACTCAGTTGTGCGCGCCGCGCTATGTGTGCGTGCGCTTGTAAATATACAGCTTTCATTTATGTGGCAGTGACGCGACCACTTGGCGTGCCAATGGCGTGGCGTCATTGTGACGTGTCTGTATATGTACAAGGTTTACCCACACATAGGGCCGCGCGCACAACTGAGTTGAAATATCTGTACCTATGTTGATACATAGAGTCTTCAGTGACTATACTACAGGGCTATGTAATTAGTAAGTAAATCCCTTAGCACAAGCGTTGCTTAGTTTGGGGCTAGATGGGTCTGTGTTAGTATCATCATCATCAGACTATACTAGTCCATTCCTAGACAAGGGATAGGAAATAGGCCTCGTGGGCGGCCCAAGAAGCTATAGATTGACTTACATCGCTGAGTCGGATGCGATAGCCAACAACTTACGGCTCGAGGATGCCAAAGACTAAGTGAAGTGGAGAAGAATGAGTAGAAAAGAGGATCCTGGCAGAAGTTGGGATAAGTGCTAGGATGATGAATTGATGATGATGATTGCAGACGTCGATATGTCTTACGAGTTACGATGCCGAACACCGGGCGAAGTGGAGAAGAAAGAGTAGGAAAATAGACCATTGAAGAAGCCATACAGATACGATAAGCCTAATTCGTATTGTGATTAATTTCTTTGGTACTAACTATAAGGATTAATTTGCTGTCCCTCCACCTCGGGAGATACCTGCGTGCCTCTATCGCGAGCGGGCAATTTTAGAGCGGTGTCCTGTACTGGATTTCCCTTTGCGACGTGTGCCTTCAAACAGGGAAATGTAACCCCCTCGAACGCACCACCACCCTGCTTAGTTAGAAAGGGGGCGCACGAGTCAGGAGAGGAAGCTGGAGCTGAAGCGGTCGCTATAAGATTTAGCGTTTTTGCAGCGTTGACGTGACTTGATTAATGTTAAGTTGCTGAGCTTTAAGCATCGGCGTAGGGTTGCGCGTCTGTCGGATTTCTACAGGTTGTATTTTGGAGAGTGTGCGGCTCCTTTCCGCCATCGGGAAAAGCGATCCGGGCGAGCACTTCATCCGTATGTCATGGATCTTCTAACTATCCATACTAGCCGCTTTGGTTCAACCTTTATAATGCGTGCGTCTAAGGAATAGAACACGTTGCCTGCGAGTGTGTTCCTTGGTCATAATAATCTGGATGCCTTCATGGCTAGAGTGAATAGGCTCTTCCTAGACAGGCGTGCTCTATCTTCGGCCGCATCATCACTAACCACAAACCACACTAGATTGAATTAAAATGATTTGGCTTTCAATACCTGGCTAGTCTAATCAAAATAACGTCTTGGCAAACCTAGTTTAGATTGTCTTAAGCTCTGCGCAAAACTGCTAGCAGTAACTGGATGCCTAAAATAGGGGACCAGTTTAAAGAGTGGGCCTTGTGGGAGGCCTATGTCGAGCCCAAGTAGTAGTGGTGGACTGTTCATGATGACGTCATGACTCACTATCACATCATTTCTGCAATCACTCTACCGTGAGCTGTGAGGCGTGTGGTATCAGTCAGAGTACAGCATCAACTCATTCTACTTGCGGGTGGCCATCTAGGACTTACATAGACGAGAAAATGGACACCCGGTACCAGGGTAGGCTGGGCCTGTTGTCGTAAGCCTGTCAAACCAAATGATCGCAAAACCTTCTAGGCTGAGAAGGTTCAAGTCCACACGTTTGGAGGATCTGTTGACAAGACATAGGAAATACATGTTTAGTACATAAGTAAAACTCTCCAATCATTTGGAAGAGGCAAAATTCCAGCAGTGGCCTATGATCACAGCAGCAGGTTTCTTTGCACTATAACTTATAAATTTATTGGGAGAAAATAAACGTTTATTAAGCTATTGCATAGCTTTTATCGCGAGCTTTGAGCGCGGCGACCGAATCAAGAAAAACCCCCCACTCCGACCGGCACAGCGGTGCGGCGTTGAAAGCCGTGCATCGACTAACGTCGTTTCAGTTCGGCAGACTTCGGCACGGTGTTTGTGTGCGTGCGACTAGACGCATGCGTGTAGACTAGCTGCTAACTGCTCATAACTGATTCTATCTCTTTTAGACACAATGCTAGGTGAGACAGCGTGCTTTTTGGCCGCGTCCACGAGTGAGTTCGATAAGGTAATCCAAAAATAGTTAGTATTAAAGTAACATTATATCCATATAAATGTACATCGCGCGAAATTCGATGATTAAACTCTTAATTTCGTTCTCTTTGTTAAAATTTTTTGAATGAAGGTACTTATTATAATTGCATAAGTTGATAAAAAATGCTATGCAATAGCTTTATTTATTATTATTATTATAACTTGGACACACATCAAAGGCTGCTGATGTCCTGGACGACTGTAGTCGCTTACATCTGTATAATCTGACCACGTGTCTCCCTAGGCAATAAAAAAAGCGATGACGTCATTCAAAATCTCGAAGCTACGTTTCACCCGCGAAATCCTCTGCCTTGTACTATTTTGCCACCCCTGCTTAGGCGGCCGAACGGCGGGGAGGACTATGTACCGTCGCATGATATATACCCCTTAAACTTAAACGGATTACCTTTGATATATTACGGAGACGCAATTCAATCTCGGATAGTCGATCTCTGAACGTTCCAGATAGATTGCTTTTTGAAAACGGTGTCTATACTACACTATACGAGGGTAATTATGGAGAGCTTTAGACTTGACAGCGCTGAGTGGCTGAGTATTATTTGATTGTTTAGTTCTATGCTCTGGGTTGAGGTGGTTGTTTTGGCCAATGGCTTGTGTCTCTGGTTTTGGAATGTATTTTCTCTTTTGAGCTTCTAGTAATTGAATTAAGATATGACACTAAAATGTCAATGACTCGGAAAATTTAGTGTCTGATGGGTCTGCCTGGTTGTGCTCATTTTCTTTCGTTTAGTAGCTACTTAAGTTTATTCATATCAAAGTAAATAGTAAACTCCTACTTATTAGTAGGTAGAGAGTCTTGATTTAATTTAATTTAATTTAATTTATTCTTATTACATTTTGATGGAGATTGACTTTGTTTGCGTTTAATAGAATTCTGAACCTAGGAGAAGTTGTTATCTTCAACCGGGTCATCAGAGTACAGCCCCATTTTCCAATTTCATTATACGAAATAGCTCTTTCGTATTCTTATTAAAATAATATAACATACCAAAAATGTTTAATGTATCATGATGTGTATTACAAGGAATTCGGGTAAATACAATGCGCGCTCGCGTCCTCCTCGGCGATTTGATATCAAAGCACGACGTCGATATCTTTGCTGATGGACGGCGTAAATTTTCTCGTGCTATAAATATTTTTATTAATAACGCCTAGATTATTATTAAATTGTCAATGTCTGTATATTTTAATTTAATTTATTGTATTAGTTTAATTAATAATTTATATTATGAATACATTTATATAATTTATCTTTGTTATGCAATATGAATTATGTTTTAAAATTTTAAATGTAAACGCTTTGGATTATGTCTGTAAGTTTGCATTTATTAAAAAAAAAAAAAAAAAAAAAAATGGCCTACCGTAAAACATAAAAAAAAGTTTGTCAAGAGGCTGATGTGCCTATCGCATGGGGTCCTTTAGTACCCCCAAACAAACTTGAAGGAGCTTTACCTACAACGTCATCTAAAACATAAAGCAAGGGTCCCGAATTCCACAATATGACGTGTCTTACCTACAAAGAATTCGGGTAAATCGTCCTCCAATTTATCAGCATATTAGTCTGCGCTTGCGATTCGGGTATTTTAATTTGAATTATGGTTGAGCTATTAAATCATATTTGGGGTAGCCCTGGTGTTGATAATGTCTATCTATATACTGCGGAGACTACTTTCCAGCAAATCAAATCAATCGAATCAAAATATGTTTATTCAGTTTAGGTTTTTTACAAACGTTTATGAATGTCAAAAAGTACTTAAACATTAAAATCATTTTACATAAATAAAAATTTAAATGCTCGGGCACCCCTCAATGCATCACGTGGCCTGCTTGCCTGTTTGCCTTCCGTAAGTCACAAAAAAAGTTCCTCAAAAGACTGACGTATTTCCTGGGTCCTTTAGTACCCCCAAATAAACGTAAAGTAGCCTACCTACCTACCTACAGCGTCGTCTAAAACGCAAACCAGGCCCACATCTCCACAATGACGTGCCTTACAAGGAATTCGGGTACAACGCCCTGAAGCATACCATTCTGCGCTTGCGATTCGAGATATATCAATATAAACGGTCATCACTAACTTATTAAGCTGAGGTATCTGTCGGAGGGGGTTCTTCTGTACCCCTAAACAGTTCTTTTAGTAACTCCAAACAAACTTGAAGCATATAACGTTGTCTAAAACGTAAACCAGAGGTCCACATCTCCACAATATGACGTGCCTTACCAGGAATTCGGGTACAACGCCCTCAAGCATACCATTCTGCGCTTGCGATTCGGGTATTTCAATATAAACGGTCGCCATTAAGACTCGGGGCGGCCGCGGGATATGAGGACTGCACTACCCTTGAGACTAAAGGCTGGCGTTTGTGGAGACGGAGTCTTCAAAATACCTTGTATTTCTTTATTAGTAGTCAAGCCCGTTGGAGCTTATCACTTAATGTTTGTGGTGTTGTTGTGTGTAAATAAATGTACCTGTTCTATTTAATGTTGAGTTTTGTACTTACAAAGTTATTTGCACTGTTTGTCGTGAAGTGCACATCGGATAGTTTCGGCTTCGTATTTACTCACACGCGTGCGACAGAGACGACGCTCTACGAAGCCGAACTAGTTGCATTATTTACCGCGTACTAGTGAAGGACTTCAGCACCACAATGAGGTCGCCACTTGTTAGGTGTGTCTCCTAATAACGTTTGTGGAGCGAGGTTGACCAAAGTCTTCCGGTGAGACTGGTTGAAGAGTCTCGAGAACCGGTTGGCAGCCCATACCGGATTATTATTCATTATTACCAGTTTACTAGTTTTATACTTTAAAACTTCCAAATACTTACTTACAATTTCCAAGACTCCATCTCCAAAATGTGATCTGGATTATGTAACCAAATTTTACGCGAACAAAAACTTGAAATTGTTGGAACCGATGTTTGAATGGGTGTTTGGGACTATTTCGCGCAAAACCTATTGATGAAACTTTCCAGTTGTGTAGGTAGCTAATTCCTCAAAGGCCCGACTGAGTACTAATACGAGCACTGAAGTGGAAGTAAGAGGCTAGAAGCCTTGAAAAAACCACTCCTCACAAATAAAAATATCCCGAGTACGAGTACTTGTGGTGTTGTTGTGTGTATGAACTTGCGAGCTGAAGCTAGCTATAAAAAACCCACGAAGCCTGCTACTCGGACCTTGAAATTCGCAATTTCTTCGATGCGATGGATTGAAATCGCTGAGTCAGATGCCAGAGCCAACGGTTTACGACGTGAGAATGCCGAAGACCGGGCGAAGTGAAGAATAATGAGTAGGAAAGCGGACCCTGGCAGAGGTCGGGATGGGCGCTAGGACGATGATATTGATGTGTATTGGTATATCTAAGTCAGAAATTCGACCTTATCGTCGCTTTGGATCAGTGCGATTACATAACTGTGACTGCAACTGATTGCAATCCATATTTTGTTGCTAACAAGTGAGATGAGGTCAAAACCTCCATGCGTAAAAGAGTCCGTCTCCACCCAACCGGCCTCAGAGGGCAGACAGGCGTAGTAGCGGAGCACTCTTCATTTCGAATGCCTGTCCACGCGCCGCCCCGCCTCCTCCACACTACAGCACATGGATGTGGGAAGCCTGGGAGAGTTGGTGGATGAGGTAATGGAAGTTAATTTTAGTGGAAACAGACATAATAATTGATTTTGACAACAGTAATAACAATCGACAAATGTCGGAAAAGTCCAGATAAAGTTCTGTTCAGTATTTTCAACACAGCGTCTACTAATAGACTGTTAGGGCATCGTAGGTTATCCTAAGTCATCAAGTAAAAGAAAAATTCCACTTTAAGGCGATAGTAGAGGTTAGGAGACTAACAATACGTGGGTCAACCCGTACCACGTACCCGTTCTTCTTTGCGGGTCTTGGCAGAATATCAGTGTGTTGCTCTCCCAAGCAACACTGTGCTGAGCCATGACCTTTTTGCGTTACTGCAGCATACACATGCGACTTTAGTTAGTAATTAGTTAGTAGTCCGTCGTCTGAAATAAGTTTCTTCTTTTGTGTTACTTATAAGTTGTATGCGTATGTATGGAGTGCCAAATTAATTTTTCTATTCTATTCTATTCTATTCTACCATGTTCGGTATAGTAAGAAAAATTTTATCGATACAGTTTCGCTAGTCAGCCAAATTAAAGTCACTTTTTGGTGACTTTGCCCGCCACTACTGATGGACTTGAAGTCTCTCTATAATACATTCGTAGACGGCATGGCCAGCAGAGTCGGTGGTCAAACGGTTAGCGATTATTTGCCATCGCAAACTTACTTTACATGCACCGCATCCACACTTAGCACACAGCTCCATACACGCATGCCCTTCGCTCCTTGGCAAGTGATGAAAGGACGTGTGGTGCGTACCCTCTATTGTGGCTGTTCCTCCGCAACGGGGCGGGGGGCGCGGGGCCCCCCCCACCTGTTTCAACGAAATGGTGCAGAAATAGGAATGGATGGTTCGCTACAATTCCATGTATTGCCATTGAGGTCTGCCCGTTTGAGATGTGACTAAGTCTGGCAGTTGGATGGCTTTATGTCGCAGTTGTTGGTTTATGGGGATGGGTATTCCGATACTTTGTTTCTAGGAATTGATGTCTGTCTATTGAAGTTAAATACGAGAAAAATTTTGCAAATTAAAAAAAAATAAAAGGCAACCGGTTTCTTGGTTACTTTACTATGATTTCTTTTTATATATTTGTGTAAGTAACAATATTTAGGGAGCCTAAGGCGCTGTCCTAATTAGCGTCGTAGGACCGTGGTCGTGCGACCGGCGGTTTTAAGGTCTCCTATTGGTTTGGCGACGCCCATGATCGACCATGGTCGCACGATCGCTGCCAATAAAGACAGCGCCTAAAAATTAAGATAAAAGGGCTTAACATAGAGGTTTTTAAAATCCTATGAAAAATAAATTATGAATCCATAACACCTTATCAATCAATTACACAAGAATTTATACACTATAAGTCATACTCGTAGATCAAAATTAACTCGTATTCTCCTCATAGCTGTGACACTAGTGTCAAGAAAACATAAATGTCAATGTGCCGTCACGCCACAAGAACAGCTTGCGACAATCCACTGCTGTACTTGGACTCCACATCAAAGGAAGCTTACAGAAAACTGTACACGAAAATTATGAACACCCTAACTCAAGACAATGACCTTCTTTTCCGCTCCGTACCCCGAGCTACCCGTCCGAAATCCAAACGGGGACCACACAACCAAGACCAATAAACAACGGACCGTGAAGCTATTTACAATTTCAGGTAGTGAGCAGACAATTCGCGTTGCCATGGCAACCGGCAAGATGGCCGACTGCTGCGGTTTCCAAGTTCTCGTCTAGTTCCAAATTGTTGAGCGGGTATTTCAGAGCTGTGTATGTAGGAGCGTGCATAATTACATTATGTACTGTGAGCTATGTACGGACCCACTAATTAATGGTACTGTCGACGCGGGATCGGCCTGCTTGCTTTTAAAGCGATTATAGAGTTCCTGATGATGGTGCAACTTGGGCTTGGATCGGTTTAATTGCCCCTGCAAATGGTGCGATGCTTTGTTCCCGTCGTACGAAAGTAGTTTCCTTTGTATTGTTAGAATATTTGAAAGAAAGAATGAAGACATTTATTGCACGTATTCATAGTATTTGAAAATGAACTGTTGGGTTGTTTGGCAAAACCAGGCATCACATACCTACCAGCATATCTGCTGCATACCTAAATTAATGGTACTGTCGACGCGGGTAAATTAGTCATTATAAGATGGGTCCTCTTACAATTTGTCGAACAAGAGACAGCTGGCAAAGCTGACAAAATTTGCGGCCTGTTAGTCGCTGTCCTTATTAGGAACGGTCGTGCGACCATCGTCGTACGACGGACGTTGCCCGACCAATAGGAGGCCTCAAAACCGCCCGTCGTCCGACCGTTCCCAATTAGGACAGGGCCTTAGGTTAGGTACGTCATGTTTCGACTGACTATGTGCCTGTACATCCATGTATAAAATATATACCTACAATCGATCAGATACACCAAACAAATCAATATTTTTATCTAGTAAACGAACAAAATAATATTTACTTACACACTTATTATAATTAAATTTGTCCAAAATCCTTTTCTGCCCACTGTACGTCCCGGATGGAGGATTAGTTAAGGAGGATTTAATAAGAGTTCCCTACATAAGGCCGAACCAGCTCTAACTGTCAGGCGTTATTAGGCATTTACCTACTACGTGAGGGGAGTCCCATTGGGTTCCACAGGGATCTAGTCTTGGGCCCAAGCTATTCCTGCTATAGTGAAAAGTTTTAGATAAGTAGATGTTTGGTAAGCTTGTATTTGTGGTAGTGATATTGCAAAATCGTGATATTGTAAACTCAAAAGCAACATCAGAATTGGTTTTTGTCAAACGCCTCTGTTTGTTACCATTTTCATGTAAAGTCGCCTGCATCGTCACTTACCAACCTTTCCCATACGCTTAAACACCAGATTTTTATTTTACTCGTCCAAGTTAGACCTTGAAGACCTCGCTTTTTGTCTTCATTCCATAGACATCATTACCCCTTTATCTGCTTTAAGTGAACGAAGACACATACTACTATTTGGGAGGAGAGGAACCCTCAAAATTTAACGAAATTTTTCCTCATGAATAAACAATGTCCACTCTCTTAAAAGTTTTTATTTCAAAAGGAATATTGCATGAAATAGCACCAGTGCACTTATGACAGAGGACTTTAAAAATAAAACTTTACGATTCAGTCACCTATTGCTTGGGTAACGGTCACTGCACACTGGGGCGGTTCGTTGTATTGTAACAAATAATATCTTAAAGAATGCAGTTTAGGGAATTTTATAATCAGTCAAATTGACTGTCATATTGTCGTCAAGATGATTCTTTATTTTTTACTAATTTTTGAGGCCTTTGTCCAGCAGTGGGATGATTCAGGCAGATATAAATAAAATAAGGAGTTCGGCTTTGAAAACTTCCCCGCTGTCTTCGTATATGAATACTATACGCATGTGTTCATTTGTGTCTAACTGTAGGTTGGGGTACTAAAATCAACAATGAACCACCACGAATTAGGTGATCTATGGTCTGCACGTCTGTCAGTCTGTCTGTCAGGACGTGAAGTGTCAATGACAAACATTTTATTGTTGGGGCTATTGACATAGCCACATTAACTGCGCTTTCGGCGGCTGTCATGAGATCCTCCTGCGTGCAGATGTTTGGATACGCAGGGCACGATATGTGGTGAGCCATCTAAAGTTATCGCTTCCATATCATTACGGTTTTGTACTACGTGTATTCTTTCACTAATTAGAAGCTTTCTTGAACTTTCTTCCCGGTTGTCATAGAGTACTTTATGTCCCGGAAAGTACAGGATCCCGCGGGATAGCCGGTTTTTAGCGTAGTTTTTGACTGAACGCCGGTGAAAACCGCTGAGACCGCTAGTAGATTAAAAAAAAAACGTCATATGACGTCACTGTTCTACACCCAGTGTGCGACGCCCCCAACCGCCCCAAGCGATACCGGGACCATATAAAAGCGGATCGGCAATAAAACGGTTTACGACAACTGGCAGCTCGGCCGTCGACGAACAATGTTTTATGCGCCAACTGTTTAGTTCGCTTCAAATGTAACTTGTGCAATGCATAGGAAGCAAGTTCAGGGGTGCAGAGCCTTTGGTGAACAGAGAGGAATTCGTAATTTTTTTAATAGCGGTACGAGGTCTCTACTAAAAATAAATAGAGTGTCCGTTACAGTTATCGGTTGAAATACTAATCGTCTACGCTTAGGCGCTGTCCTAATAAGCAACGATCGTGCGACTATGGTCATGCGACGGGCTGTTTTGAGGTCTACATGGTCGCACGACCGTTGTCAATTAGGACAGCGCCTGAGACTAAGCGATCATTCATCATGATCTTCATCTCAGCCGTTACTGGTCCACTACTGGAGATAGGTCTTCCCTCGCGTCTTCCACACCGATTAAGCCTCTGTCTCTCTTACCACGACCTTAAAGAGGTCGTCCGTCCATCACACCCACACACCCCGGCCAGTGTTACCTTTGGACTATGATATGGGATCGTTCAAGAGGTTTATTAGAGGTATATTTACAGGTGGGCAACGCATTGGTAGCGCCCCTGGTGTTGCTGACCACTTCCCATCAGGTGGCATACTTGCCTGTTTGCCTGCCGTTTAACAACAAAAAAAGGGGGGGAGGAGGGGGCGTTCTACGTCGTTTTCTGTACGTGTTTCGTACTTTTCAGCATTTCTGGAACCTAACGTTGACCTGTTCTGCTACGGATGTCTTCATTTCTGATCCTTTCACGTAGAGAAACTCCGAGCATAGCTCTTTCCATCGGAGTCCACCTCACAGCCTATAACAGTCCACTGCAGGACTTAGGGCCACTTCCTCCAAATGGGGGATGAATGCTATAATCTTCCCGCTGGGCAGGCGGGTTGGAGATCGCAGTGTCATAAATATAACAATGGATAACGCTGCTGCACATTTTCCGGTCTACGGAGACTCTAAATCTTTGTCTCGAAAACATTATTTTATGTTATACGGCAGACAAACAGGCAAGCGGGCCTGATGGAAAGTGGTCACCGCTGCCTATGGACACCAGCAACACCAGGGGAGTTACCAATGTGTTGCCCGTCTCTGAAGCGACCTCTAATATACCACTCGAACGATCCCATGTCATAGTCTAAAGGGAACACTGTGGCTGGAAACACATTAGTCGCCTCGTACGACACCCGCGAGTGTAAAGGAACGCTATTCTACTCTGCCACCAAACGACCAATCTCCATCTCAGGCTGAGCGATAATTAAAACCTTCAAAAGAACAACCGCCGCGTAAAGCCGCCAACATAACCAAAGGGCAAAGTCCGGATATTACATTCTAGGAGATCCGGTGATCTACGTCACGTGACATGACAATATCATATGCGCCGTGATGCGGATGACGTAGCCGGATATAGCCGAAGACAGGATATTAATATATGGAAACTTATGATGGGAAACAATGTAGGTACGCGGCTAAGCCTTTGTTTGGGCGATGGAGCTAAGGAGGGGAGGTTGGGGTGGTAGCGGTATATCAGCATAAATTGGTACTTTTATTGAATATTTAATTTTTATGTTTGATTTAGATAAACTCTAAATGTAATTATACAGGGTGTCCCGTAAGTCGACGTCAAGCCGGAATCGGGTGATAGTCCAAATCATAATAGTTACTAGAAAAATATAAAATAAAATCTAAGTCTTGTTGAAAGCATCACTACCTGTCTCACTCACATTTCATGAATGACTCTCCGTCTCACTCGGTCTTAGGCAAGCTTTGAACGCACTAGAATAATTTTTAGTAGGTAAAGAAAAAATTTTCGAAACTGGGTTTCTTGAAGGAATTTTTTTTTTCCCGTAATCAAAGAAATAATGTAGCTAGTATTATACAATTTTAGAATCCTTATTAAATGCGTCAACTTTTAGTGCTACTTGCCAACCTGGCGTAGTTCTTTTTTTTCAGTACGGTCCGTTAAAGTTGGACGAAATATTAATTGTCTATCCATTGTACGGCATAATGTGACACTTTCTTCCAAACTGGAACAGTTGACTCGGAATTCTAAGTAATAGGTTAGATTAGCACTATTCGGGATTACATAAGAAAAATAAAATTGAAAAAAAGTTAAGATTTGTAGCAACAGGAGTTAAAAAACCATCACAGGGTGTACATTTTCTCGAAAAAAAAAGAAATGCCTATAATTTAAAAAATTCAAGACTTAGATTTTATTTTTTATTTTTCTAGTAACTATTATGATTTGGACTATCACCCGATTCCGGCTTGACGTCGACTTACGGGACACCCTGTATAGTTCTAAAATAAATACATATATTATGTTACTTTTTAGGTATATAATTTCAGTCAATCAATCATTTTCGGTGGCTGGGCTATGCTGCGCGAAGTTTATCAATAATAATCCTTATGGACACGTAAATAAGGTAAATCATCGTTCAGCAGTAAAACGATTCCAAGCAGCACCGAGCAACTTAAAAGGATACAGTGGTGAGCGTTGAATGCTAAATCACTTGCAGTAATTTCTTAATTTGGCGATTTACATTATTTCCTATAAACCCATAAATAAAACAATTTCTTTAATTTCACGCCAGCAATATTGCCCCTGGTATTGCTAACATCCATAGGCTGCGGTAACTGCTTACCTTCAGGCTAGCCGTTAGCTTGATTGCCACCTTCATCATCCTGGCGTCATGTCCCGGCTTCGTCCCCGCGCAGCACGCGAGGGCCCAGGGTCCGCCTTCCTGCTATTCCCACCTCGCTCGGTCTTCGGCAGCTTGATTGCCACCTTAGTGGTATAAAAAAAATCCTGTGAATAACTATAGGTATACCAACGCCGCCAAAAATACATACGATGGTAGGCGGCTCAACAGTCCAAGTTCGCCAATGTATTAGTTCTTAAAAGTAATTAGACATAAGACTCGAGCAAACTTGGAAAACAATACGTTCCCTTTAATGAGTAACTTTATCTCATCCAATATTCAGACCAGCACAAACGCACAGAAACACAGATAGAGTCTGAGAGCTCCAAGTCTAAATAATAGATTCACCGCAACACTGCGTTACCCGCGCAAAACCGCCACAAAGGGTCTAAACGCCGAATTTTCCGACACACACTCCCCCCACCCCCGCGGAGGGGGGCTAAACACCCCCCCGCCTCACGTCTATCCATTTGCCAGCTAGTTCCGAGCTAAATTAATTTCAAAGCTCCTTACGTTACGTGCCTGCGGCTTTACTCTGTGTGTGTGTGTTTCTGAGCAGCTACTTTGGAAGGCTTAACGAAATATATACATACATGTGCATTATATAGGTTGAGGTATACGCTGGGTTTGCGTGTGTGTCGAGTTTACGGGCAGCCTTGTTAAGGGTTGAATTTGAGAAGATAAATTAGTCAGGCGGTAATGAATGGTTAGGGCGTATTTGCGATGTGTTTCAGACGGCGCGTATTGAAATTCTGTTATGTATACGCCCTCGTGGGTAATGCTATTCAATGTATTATTGGGTCTCCTTAAATATCTACCTATGATGTGCCCCTAACAGACTAGTTACCCAGGTGTACAGATATTAGATAACTTTTACAATGGTCACAACGCAGTTGCGTTTCTGTTTTTTTATGCCATGCATAACGGAACCTGAATTATTATGTGAGTCGTGAATACAAGGGCGACAGTTTTCCGTAAAGTGTGTTGTTGGTTGGTTGTTGCGATCATAATGTAATTTTTCGTAAGGTTGAAATAATTTTTACGTTAAACATTTTAGCATAGCGTAGTAGCTAACAGAGACATGGTAATAACCGAAAAAAGATGAATATCGACATACAACTCCTAATGTACCTGGCATGAAAGTAGCCACCACAATAATAAGCAGTTGAGTAGGTACCTTGTTGATGTCATTAAAAACATTTTTTAACTCTTCGTGCGCCTCGCATAAGCAAATCGCTAACAAATTTCAATTTTTGATAGACTTTTCGAGAAAGGAGTCAATTGACGAATCCAGCTCGGATGGGCAGCGTTCGGGAAAGTGGGGAAGATTTCTCGTCCAAAATACCGCAGCGTTTCGAATCATGACAAAATTCTTTAACCAGTGAGTGTGCCAGTGATGAGTGACGGATTAGAGATTTGGTGCCCTATAAACGGCTTTATAAGAAGGCTCAATATCATTAAGCACGAGACGGAGAGAGCTATAATCCGAGTTTCCCTACGTAATAGGATTACAAATGAACTGATGAATCACTGATGAATCAGTCACCGACTTAGGTTCCAGAGTAGTAAAACTAAAGTGGCAATGGGCAGGCCACGTGCAGTGCTACAAGGACCTTTTGGCACTTGGATGAGGGCGTAGGTGTCAGACATAAATTCCAGCTATCTGTCAAAAGTGACGTTTAACAAAATGGCGACGTTAATTCAGATTTCGGCCAAGTGCCAAATGACCCTTGTAGCATTGTAACTCTCTCTTTATCTCTAACCTTCGCCTGCCTCTGATACTGACAGACACTTATAGGTACGGCCAGATATTTAATATTTTATTTTGGTTTTGACGGAGTAATAATTTGTCATGAACTCTAGCCTAGCAAAACCACCAAAAAATAAGTCACTGGCCATTCATTCAACTTCATTCATTCGATGTTGGCTGGCGTAGTTTACCTATACTTGTCTCGTACTTTTGTTATACGGTAGGCAAACAGGCAAGCGGACTACCTGATGGAAAGAGGTCACCAACGCCTATAGCGATTAGTAACACCAGGGGTATCGCTAATGTGTTGCTCACCTCTGTAACCCGTTGCTCTGGCAGCAAACAGGCAATGCCCCACTGCCAAAGCCACGGTTCCCCAAATCTCCACCCGAAGCAGCACTGGCAACCTTACTCAAAACCCAAAAAAAAAGCAAGAGTAGTTGCTCTCCCCGGATAGGAGGAAATATTCAAAAATCTTTCACTTTATCTCTAACCCCCCGCCCGCCGCGCATAAATAAACTGACAGGCACCGATACGGCCGGATATTGCCCGCGCCGCGCCCGCTGATATGTTATATTGAACGGGACCGTGTTACGGCAGACACTTAGTTGCGTTTAGGGCTTTTAGGCGTGGCGGGGGAGGGCTGGGAGGATAGGGCCTTGGATTTTGCTTTGAAATTATTTGGGCGATATCGCTTTGCAAAAATACCGTGATTCAACGTGATTCAATATTTATTTCTATAAAATATATATTGACGTTTATTTATTGAAATCAATGATATTCTGTTTATACCTATGTAAAATTATTGATTGTGATACAATAGTAAATAAAATTAAACGTTATGATCGTTTGTTATTTTTAATTCACTGATTGTTGTATTACAAAAGAATGATCCATTCTTTATTAAATACTATTGTTCATTATTATACATATATAGGGATTGACATCGCAAAAACAAGACTAATGTGGAGAAGGCACAAGACCAGCTAGGACTCAAGAGCGGTTGATATTTGCCGAAATCTTTAAAATTAGGTACTACAACAATACGAAAACACAATTCCGAGGTTAAACTCCCATCGCGCTGCCAATTAAAATAAAACTGACCCGGCGCAAAAACAAAGAACCTCGCGCGCATTCAAATCGAGCTAACTCGAGTTTCCTATTTACATATCAGTCACTCGATTGCTGTCAGAAAGCCTCCATTATTCCAAACATAACGATCAAAGAAATAAACCGAGATTAATTTTCGCCCACGGTTAACAATGAGAAGTCTAACAAAGGGCTAAGACAAAGGCAAAGCGGAGTTTAGTCTAAACCCTGCATGTGGCTTTTGGCGTATTGTTTTATTTCGTTCGTGACCCGAAAACAATGGTACAATTTGTCGAGTTATTGTTTCTCGGGCTGTGACTGAAGCGGGTTAAATAGGCCCGTGAGGTCATTTTAGAACAAAAGTTGGGGACGGCGTGACTACGGCCAGCGGTCATGGGGTTAATCAACATACGAATAGCCATCATTTGAAGGGGCAAACGGGGCTTGCTGTCAAGAATATGTTTTTTAAAATTTTAAGTCAAAATCAAAGTACAAAAATAGCATAAAGTAAGTTGTGTAAATGAAATTACCGCAATATAAAGGATGAGGTAAAATTTGAATTTTGTATATTTTAGAGTCTCCAAGTTAATGCAAAAATGTCGTACCTTTTAAATTCCCAATCACATCAGAAAAAAAAAATTATTCGCAGAAATGGCGGCAATTTTCTTTTTTTTTTCTTGTACCGTCATCAACTGCGGTATGGTTTCAGAAAGTATATCAAAGCGTAGAGGTAATATTAAGGTACGTGAAACAGTAATCAAGGGACCGCATTACGCTGTATGGTTCAAATATCACAAGCAGTTTTTGTAGCAGTCAAATGAGAAAATGCGAAGCTTTGACGAGAGCCAGTGGAGCTTGTTATGTGGCTTGGAACCGAGATTCGTTATTGGGAATTTTTAGGCTTTTATTTTCGCGGTTCGATGGTCCGTGGCAAGAAAAATATAGGCAGTAGTTTTTGGCAGGGTTTCTTTATTTTTGTAGACATTTGAAAAGATGAGAAAATATTGAAATGTTGCTGATTGAAAATACCTTTTTTATTTTATTTTATTTGATCACAGCAACATAACATTTATCATAAAAATACATTATAAAATGAGCATTTGCTAATTAAGATCCGCAAATTAAAAAGTAACACAAAAAAGTTAGCCATGGATTTAAATATAATATTTCTATCGAGCAGGTATAGCTCCTACCGTTCTATTTGTGAGTTACATTACATAGATTTATAAGTTAGTAATAAAAATAAAGAAACAGAAATGTAGGCTTATCCCACGCGACCTTACTTTTTGGAGCGATTTTTCGTATTTGTAGATATTTGAAATATATATACGTGTGTTACTGGTGTCTTGATAATGAGATTGAATATAAATCACCTGTATATTTATGTCAGAATGCATATTACGATGGTATCGATCACGACGTTCCTAAATAAGTCTATGAATCTAAGTAAGTATGTTTATGGATGGAGATACTATTAACATATTATATTATTTCAGTATTTACTTACGCGAATAGTGTATCCTTAGATAGTTTCTACGAACATATACTAGCTTAAATTATTATAATATCTATTACATATGAGATTGAATAGAGTATGGAGACAGGAACTGACATCAAACACACAAGAGCCGCCTTGTCTAAAAAAATAGCTAATTCCCAATTTCCCAAGCACGTAAACCCATCATTTCGATCGGCGGATGCGCCAGCCTAATTTCACGCTTAACACACTCCCAATAGGGTCTATATTAGATCAGTTGAATGGTTAGAGGTAAGGGTTTAATATACAGAGAAGTAGCAGGTTCTAACAAGAAGGCGTCAAAGGACGTTTTTCAAAGCGAACGTGATTCTTGGTCTAACTAGTGCGCGGGGAAGTAGGGTCGAGCGATTTGCCCCTTTCCTCTCTGAGCTTTTAAGAGTGGCTAACTAAAATAATATTGTGTTATTTTACGTCGTTTATTAAATTAAATTACTGGAAATATCAGTTGGTATAGGTAGGCGCACCGTATTCGTTGTTGCTGACCTCCTGGACGACGTGACCGTCTGATCGTGTGCTTCCCTATGATCTGTCCAGACTGACTTGTCTTATTTCGTGAACAAACAATACCCAAAATAACAACTAACCGTATCAATCACGCTCCGTACATTGTGTATAGATGTTTTGAATTATATAAGAAACACATAGAATGTGAATTTCAACTAATACTGCTGCAAATTATCCATTCAATTCATCATAATTTCCAAAACCAAAAATGGATAAAAAAAAAATAAAAAAAAAGACTAGTCAGTCTGAACAGATTTTATGGCGACAATAAAAAGGCCTTAAGCTTTAGCGTATAAGAGGACTATTAGCTCTAAGATTTAATAATTAAACTAAAAAGATATGAGCCTGTATACTTAGTTGTAAACATACTCGTACTATTGTAAACTGTTGCCTGAAATAAAGAATATACTATTATTATTAATATTTAATTATTTTAATATTGAAAACGTATTTATTCAATATTCTATAACCTACATTTACTTGTGTATGTATGTAGGTATTATGTTTTTAGTCATCACCATCACAGCATCGCTAGAAGGTCCACTGGTACACAAGAGCTTACCATCCCGTTAGACTATGTCTCTTAGCACAACATTACTCACTCCATTGTACCAGTTCACCCCAATCTCCCCGATTCACCAAAACCCCGCAATCTCGATAGTTCCTACTTTCTATACCGGGATATATAGTGTACCCGATACACAGGCTGTTCCCGGAATTAATCCCGGGAATGGATAGCGGGAACATGTGTCTACTGTATCGCTTCGAACGCCGAATGCTAGTGCCAGGACAAAGGCGCGACTGATTGGAAATCCGAACATCATGTGTTTTGGTGTCTATGTAGGTCGGAAAATGAAACCAGAATGTATCAAATAAAACCATTTATTTTAATCAATATTATAGCTATGTGCAGGTATTATAAGATTAAAGGTAATTATTGTTGAATATTTTACAATTAACAATTACAATTTATAAATTACAATTTACCTACAGGTAATTGGTAGTGTATACAATTTTGAACACTTTAAACTACTTTTAACAATTGTAGATACTTTTAAATATTTTTTTACACCTTCTGCTCGACAAAGTCCAAATATGTATCGTGAAATATCGCCCGTTATCCGAACGGAAATAATATTCGATGAAACAAATTCTTAGGGACCAATATCCCCACTCCATTGTACCAGTTCACACCAATCTCCCCAAATTAACCTAAACCCCGCAATCCCGATAGTTTCTACTTTCTATACCGGGATATGTAGTGTACCCGATACACAGGCTGTTCCCGGAATTAATCCCGGGAATGGATAGCGGGAACATGTATCTACTGTATCGCTTCGATCGCCGAACAGTAGTGCCGGGACAAAGGCGCGACTGATTGGAAATCCGAACACCATGTGTTTCGGTGTCTATGTAGGTCGGAAAATGAAACCAGAATGTGGCAAGGAAAATTATTTATTTTTATAAACACTAATTTTAATAAATACACATACATTTTAATAGTAGGTCCCCGGGCCCTCGTTCTCGAGAGCACAACCAGGACATTAACGCCAAGATGATGACATTTTAATAGGTAGTATACGATTAAAGGACATTATTGTTGAATATTTTACAATTAACAATTACAATTTACAAATTGTGGGTAATTTTAAGTGTAGGTATGCATTTTTTAACGCTTTAAATTATTTTTAACAATTGTAGATAGTTGTAAAGATTTTGTCAGACCTCCAGCTCGACAATGTCCAATTTTGTATCATGAAATGTTGCCGTAAAACATGGCCCTTGTTACTCGCAGGGAAATAGTATTCGATGAAACATATTCTTATGGACCAATATCGCCACCACATTGAATTTCGGGATAAATACCTATGTCCTATCTGGGCTATAAACTATTTTGTTTCCAAATGTCATAATCCCTACAGAAGTTCTAGCGTGACGGAGTAACAAACATACATCTACAAACTTTTGCCTTTACAGTATAATAGCAGGATTATAGCCATGAACATTTTATAAATTAAAAACAAGAACGTAAAAGCGAGTGGCAATTTAATACACAGAATTAGCGGCGTACCTACAACCGCGTACGATTCCCGCGAAAAGTTGCCAACAAATTACCCTGGCGGCGGCAGAAAAACACGCCAGCAATTCCCATCGAAAGCATGCCTACAGCATTTCATTTAGAGAGACCTAATTTGAAAG
The DNA here is from genome assembly GCA_907269095.1 of Blastobasis adustella. NCBI lineage: Eukaryota > Metazoa > Arthropoda > Insecta > Lepidoptera > Blastobasidae > Blastobasis > Blastobasis adustella. Next base: position 18,610,633 of record OU026121.1, on the reverse strand, counting down.
CTTTGAGCCAAAGGGAGTCGGCGACGTCGAGGAGCAAACGCCCTGCACACGTCTAAATATATTGTACAGTAAACGAAGGTAGCCCCGGGGCCCGTCAAATGCTCCGAAAGTCACGTATGCTCGGTAGCCCCGCAATGTTATTATCAACACTTACGCACGAACGTACACTCACGCGCCATATACACATATACGTGCACACTGTACATAATACTGTGTACAGAGCTCGATCCCCGGGCATCTCGGCCCACACGACCCCGGCCAAGGGACAAAGAGAAACGGGTTTGTCCCAAGGGAAATTCAATATTCGGGACTAAACCTTAACTCCCCTTAAGACTCCCCACGTCTGCCTCCCCCAGAATGCTTATATGGCCACGGCGTGTATCGATTTTCTTGCCAAATGGAAGATTGGTGTCGAACGGCTCTCAGCGGACGAATGAATGATGTATCGGCGACCGGGTGCTCCTATTCGTGACGTGAAATCTCTTTCGGTTGTAAGCCGTGAATTTTTTATGCCGCCTAATGCATTGCGGGGAGTTGGGCCCGCTTGCCAATTATGTCAGAATGCTCTTTGAGGTGACTGATTGGATTCCGCAACGGTAGCTCTTGCGTTGCTCATGTTTCGCCCCCTTTGGGCTTTCAAAGGGTATGTATGGAAGTCGACGTAATAAATTAGTGTAGTGTGTAAGTAGCTCTTTTTTGCCGACGATGCATTGATGTTTTAACGAGGTATGTAATCTGGTTCGAGGCCTTATAAGTAATCGCTGGTATCTTTTGCTTATTCATCCACGTTTTCTGATGCAAAGAATATAAATGGGATGCGAATATGATTGATAGATGATTTTTTATTTTTGAGGTTTCTTATGTATTATGTGGAGGACTTGCTTATGATCATTTTCTTTACATGTAGAGACCTATTCAATCTCACATAGACAAATAAAGAATTTTTGAAAGTATCAAGAACGATTAAACCCCATCTTTAAAAATTCAGATTCCCATTGCCTCCTCTAAAACTCTCCTACCCCTCACGTATTCTTCTTTGAAACCCATTAAACATTTATATCTTTACCCAATTTCCTGCAACACCTACAAGGCACGATGACAAAAAAAAAACTATCCCCATATCCGTGTAAAAATCTTTGCGACCCACTAAGTTATTCACAGCCAAAAGCTACGCGAAATCTCGACTTTTATGGACGCAACATGTCATAAAGCGGGCCATAAACGGGCATCGTAAAGCGCGTAATAACCGATATTATTATTATAAATATTTACTTTGCCGCGTGTGGTTGGAGAGTGGGTGTAATGCGGCACTTTATTGCCTACTATGTATGACCAGTTATGGCGGTAATTGGGTTTGTACCTAACATAATCTTGGACAGATTTAGCTTTAAGGCCAATAAAACATTACAGCACTGGAGAATGCTTACAATAATTTTTTAAACTATAGTGTCCTAAATGTCAGGTTCGCTTTATAAATAAATTTTACAGGTTGACAATTTAAAAAACTATTAAAGTATAAAAACTATGGAAGTCATAAAATTGTGAGGTAGGCCGTAAGCTTGTTTGCCACCTTAGTGGTATATGAAAAATTATATTCGATTTTCGTAAGTACTTATAAAGTAGATAATTTATCGTCAGTACGCCACTACTATATGGATATAGGTAATAAGTAGATACATGATGGGAAGCTGCCTAGTCAAAGTATATCAACCTACATACATATTAACAAATAAATATTTTGAATCTTTGAATCTTTGAATCTTACATTTTCGATTTACTTTGACAAGGTTCCTCTCCATTCTGATTACGAGCGGCATTATAATTGCTATATTTTTCCAGACTCCTTTACAACACTTTGCAACCCACACGAGTCGTAGGACATGACCTCTCCAAAGGACACGGGGTCCACCGACCCGCCGCCCAAATTACAACCAGCAACAAACGCGAATACTCACGTACCCCTACATCTCAGAACAAGAGATCACGAGTCTCCCGCCCCCTCACATACGTACAGGACATTAGTATTAGTGGGTTTCGGCCTTTGAAAGCCCCTTAGATCGAGGGGGATGCCGGGGTAAGATCCAGCGGGGGCGGGGAGGTGGGCGAATTTCAAGATGGCCGACCGGCCGGCCATAAGGGTAAAATAGGAGCCTTTATATATTTGCGTGGTGCGACTAGCTGCGTCGGTCAGGCCCTGGTTGGCTATCGATTTTAGATGGAGTTAAGTGCTTAGGGAGGTTTACTTGGGTTATTGTTTTAGGTTGGTACTGTGTTTAAAGGGTTGAGTATGGTTGAGCGTTATAGTAACAGTAACATGATCATCATGTCCTTATCCAGTAAAAGACAAACAATTTTAAATTGAAACGTTTTCGTTTTTACGTATAAGATACAATAATTTATCAATGAATATCAAAGTAAGACTAGCACTTACGCCACCTCCTGATCCCTCACCCCATTTGAGACTTGGGACTCACTTTAAAAATATTCGCGATTTACATTTCACGGAATCAAAAGTAGCCCATGAGTGCTGCAAGTTTCTATTGTTAGTAGTGAGTTATTTCTACAATCAATTACATATACAGTCCCAGAGAAAATCTGTCCTTAGTCAGTAACTGACAAACAAACAATCTTTACATACCTCTAATATCAATTAAACAGCTAAATAACTCGTACTTCCTTATGAGATTAAGAAATCGGTGTCGCACTCGTAAATTTAGAATCGAGATTTAAAGGTTAACCGTTCCCCAGTAAATAAAACGGCCGTAAAAAGTTCACAGTTCTCATTATTGCCTAAGAACTGGAGTCAACTTTTTCTAAGTGAGTTGTTTCGACGAAGTTGTCGCGAGATGCTGTCGCGAGACTTTTTATGGCTCGCGAAGATTTTCTCCAAGTTCTGAAAGTTAGTGCTGGAGAGTTTCGTTTTTCTTAACCGTCTTTGTACACGCAACACGTTAATTATCGATACAAAGGCATTCCATGATGTAAATACGTAAACTTGTTCGGTAAAGTACCTAGTGCTTTATTTTGTAAGTAAGTAGGTTAAACCATTTTCAAAATTTATAACTGAATATATTTTGATTCATCAGTGGTTAATGGATGTATCGTTCTACCAGGGCGTGGTATCCTAATCATCCAAGCAAAGCCATTTATTAATAAGTACATAATAGTCCCCATAATCGCAGGAGCAAAATAACTCAAAATTCGAACAATTTATTTTCGCTCATCTTTTTTAATTTTTCTTTAGGCACTTCCGAAGCAAAAGCCCGCATCAAAACACAGCCCAACAAGGCCGTCTTCTTAGCACGCAACAGAACAATAAAGAGGCGCAAAATAAAAATACTCGGAATGCCTCTAAGTCCATCCGGGGAAGGGTTCCTCTAGGTGTCATAAATTAGGGGCCTGTTTATCAGAGGGGGGTGCCTCCCACCCTCCCGTGGTTTTGCAGTTTATCGTCCCTCCTCGCATGAGCCCTGAGGGGCGAAGGGTAGTGAATTACAGAATGGTTACTCAGCGGATTGTGCCCCAAAAGTTTGGGGCTCTTTTCCTCTTTTTTCTTTGGACGGGGGTGTTTTGGTCAATGGCGGAGATTAGATATCTGGCCGGGTATATGGCTACGACTTGAAAGTAATTATATATTTATTAGTGGACCCGGCGCGACTTCGTTCGCGTACACCTACTTTACCCCTACCTATCCTTTTTATTTTATTTATAAACCTTTCCTCTTCAATTACTCTATCTATTGCTGAAAACCGAATTAAAATCCGTTGCATAGTTTAAAAGATCAAGGCATACATAGATACATAGGGACAGACGGTGGCAAGCGATTTTGTTTTAATACTATGTTTAGATTTTCTTATATATCTATTATATTATTATTTAATCGTTTTCACTATTGCATATTCAGATCAATCTAATAGCAGATTCAGAGAATAGATAAGGTTACGTATGTTATTTATATGGTTTCAATATATTTTCGTTAAAATTATAAATAGATGATAGTACCCAAGTATCTTATGAAAACGTCGTGAATACTACAATATGTACTCTCTTCTATACCTACTACTATGTGCAACAATCACCACTGAATAAACATATAAAAAAATTGATTAAAAAGAAAAAAACATGGCAAAAGTAAAAAGTATCAAGTTTGTTAACACCAAGTCGCGCCGCTTCCATACGCGCGGTCAAGCGGATTTCGTCGCGCAGAGCAAGGAAAGTGTAGACAGGACACAGGAAAAAATAAAAAAATGAAAATAAGATTTTTATTTTCATCTCTCTATTTTTTTTTGTTTTTTTTTTAGTATCTACTCCAGTGGCTCCTTTAAGTGTGTGTAAATAGGTAAATCTTAATTTCTCAACAGAGTCCTAGTTATTTCTTTTTTTGACTAGCGATCAGCCCTGGCTAACCAATCGAATGGTGAAAAGTTGAAGACTGTATTGTTTGTTAGTTCGAATCCCAGTGCCGCCATGTACCAAAGACTCTTTTCTGAGTTAAGTACATTAGTTGAACACTTAGGTACGGCGAGGGAAACATCGTGATGAAACCTGACTGAAACATTCAGGCGACTGAATGAGCAACCATGATTCAATCTGGTCAGGTTTCCTTGGTAACAGGGTCACGGAGGTAATGACCTGATCTGCCAAATCCTGGGTCTTGGTTAAGGCGGGCGCCTGGCTCTCGTGCGCGAAAGCACAGCTGGGATAAGACCACGGCAGTGTTCTTGAACTACTTTACATGTGAAAAATGTGCCTGAGCAAACCTCCTCCCACCACGTCAAAAATGCTAAGAAGATTGCCGGTATCGGGCGATTTGCTGACAGCCAGTTTAAAACGTAAATAACGCAGATCAGCGTGCTCCACTAGATGGCATTGCTCAGATGGGATATCTGACAAAAAAGTACCTACAAGAAGTAGCTACAAAGCAAAGCAGTAGCAAAGTGTAGTAAGCTACAAAGCTTTAAGTCCACCTTTGTACTATTTTGTGCATAAAGTATTAAATAAATAAAAAAGTGAAAAAGTCGGCTTATCGGGCTCGTTTTGATTGATTGTTGAGAATCGCGTCTAATCAACGCCATCTGTTATAATTTTTTGAACTATTGGTTTCTTTTCTGCGGGTTCTGTTCAACAGTCTCGGGATTCGAGTGGCACCCCGTCCCTTACATAGTTTATGATAAAGTCGTTCTCCGCGTCTGTGTGTAAATAAATAAATAAATAAATAATTTATTATCACCTGGACGCCACAACACAACATTAAAAAAAAGAATTTCATACATATTTCAACACACACAATCATACAACATAAAATCAAACAATAAAAAATAAAAAATTGATAATTCCTACAACTAAACATGGCATTGTATCTGTTTACTTTTCCCCTCCTCCTAAACAAAGCAACGAATTTTGATGCGGTTTTCACCACCAATAGAATTACTTCTGGAAGGTTTATTATTAAAATAAAGAAAAGCGGAGAAAACCTGTGCGAAGCCGGGACAGGTAGCTATTTTTTTTTTTTTTCTTTGTCAAAAAACCTCCCAAAAACCAATCTTCGTCACACGCATGTAATCCACATCCAAACAACAGCCAATCCCCAAACGCCGCGCCGGGAACACTAATGTCTTTAGTTGAACAACTTTAACAGTTCTATTCCAAATTACTCTATGCCCCTACAATGGGGAGGGGGGTGCGGTCTGCGGGGCGGGCGGGGAGGGTAGTGACACAGGCTACCGGTCACCACTGTTCGTATTGATTTGTTGTATCGCTCGTCCTGCGGCCGTCCTTCTCACACCCACGCGTTAAAGCTCCCCATCTCGCTTCCTCGTATAGCCCGCCCGCGCACACATGTGCTGCACATATGTAAATGTGGTAGTGTGCGGATTACTGTGTGACGCGTGAGTGTGTGCGTTGGGGTCCGAATTATGTAGGTCCTTTGTACATAAGCGTGGTATGTGTTTGTCGTAACATTTTGGCCTTTGGTGAGTGGAGCTTACATATTGTACTGTACCTACTTGCCTAATAAGTATTTGCTAGTGTGGGTATGTATGTTGTAGGTAGATTTATGTACTGCTTATATCAATGGAAAGTTTAGTGCAGGTACACAGTGTCAATAACTTAACAAAGATGAATCTTTTTTTTTAGACTACCTGGATAGGTAGAAATTCCTCTTGTAAATTATGTAGTCTTCTAGATTGCCGTTTAATTCTCTTTGATTTCAAAACCTTTTTAAGTAGGTTTTAAAGCTACCATTGAATAGAGGTTTGGACTGTCCTAAAACTCGATTTACCTACCTGTTGTTACGCCATTTTCCGTTGGTACACAAACTCAAACTCAAATATTATTTATTGAAATAGGATTAAATTAATCCCTTATCAAACGTCAAAAAAAACGAAGGAAAACAAAAAGATAATTTAACGAGCTCATCCAGGCTTAAAATATTAACAAAATCTGTTCTGTATTTTATATAAATTGTACTTTACGTCTTGATATTTTTTAAATATGTATCGATTTATGTTTGTAAGAAAATAGTGGGTTAGATGTTAATACAAAATACATCATCTAGAAGTTTACGAAGATGAATGAAAAAGAAAATAAATGTGTCAGTTTGTAAATACTGGTTTGTATGCACATATTTATGCACCTTTAAATCAATTTATTCGGTATCGTCCGCAACCAGTCAGGTCACCCACCTTGCATGTGGCTAATGCGTTGCGAGCTCCACGAAAGCTTTATCAGAAAGCTTAGGCCGCCTCGCCAAAGCTCTTCCTGTTAACATAAATCCCCCTCTATTGAAAGGAGAAAGCGGACAGCGAACGGATGGAGAAGAATCGTCTACATTTTTTATTGGAGTCTGCGGTTCTTGGGTAAGTTTTTTACTTCAATACATTGCTATACCATTTTTACAAAAGCATAGTAACAAATAATTAGTTAGGTCTTTACTTTGCTATGACGTGCATTTAACGCTGGAGGTTGGGTTAGTTTCATGATGGAATGACTCTGAGAGACATGTTGTACCGAACCCACGCTGTAAGAGATCTAATCATTACTGTCAAATAGAATCTCCTTTGTGCGTGCCCCACATGCTCGTATTAAAAACACCTTAAACCCTCTAACTGTCAGTGTGCATCATCATTGTTAATATCACCAACAGTCCTTGAAACCTCCAAGGGCCTTAAGTTTTTTTTAATTAGACTAGCCAGGCATTTGACCGCCATCTCACCTGGTAGTAAATTTGAGGTGAGTTGAAGCCATCATTAACATACGTTGAGCCGCACGTTTATAATTAAACTAGCGACCCTTCCCGGTTTCGCACGGGTGTTCCCTATTACAAACATTATGATCATCCGAGCAATCAGTCCCAGCTTCTGCAAGGGTCCGCTTTCCAACTAATTCTCCTCCATTTAGCCCGGCATCCGAACGTCATAAGACATTGGCTGTCGCATCCGACTCGGCTATGTCAATCCATTGCTTCTTGGGACTAACGCTGTACCTTTTTCCTAATACCGCAAGGTTTAGGCACCTATTCCGGTTGCCCTTTTATAATATGCATGTATGAAACATATAAACCTCTCGTAAATATTTATCTAAACGACAATGAAAACCGCATGAAAATCCGTTCCATTGATATACAGACAGATAGAAGATGCAAGCGACTTGATTTTACATAATGTATTAATATCGAATTATCGGTTCATACCCGTTGTCCCCCAAGTATTATCCCCCGAATGGGGGACAACGGGAATTTTAGTGTCGTTGTCCCCCAAATTCTGTTTTTTTTTTTAACTACCGCTCTACTCCACGCCACCGCTGCGCCGCCGTCCGTCGCGTAAACCAAACAAGTGCGTCCCCGGGCGGTTCCCGAAATATCCAATAACCATAGTTTCACGGGACCCTTCGCTCGGAAAATCGATCGGGGCACCCCTAGATGGGGTACGTATTAAGATATTCGGATGGGCAACGCCGCGGGAGATGGATGTGATGCGGAGTGCCTAGGGGTACACCAATGAAGCGTATCAGATATAGGTTCTGGCATATGTATATGTTGTGTATATAGGATATACATAGCACATTGATTTGCAGGAATTATAAAAACAGAGCAATTGTTTTTTTTTTCAAAACACTTAAAAATTAATCAATTTGGAGTGAAATTGAAGTGGTAATTGAAAATAAGTAAAGAAAATACCTAAATTATTATAAAAACGTTACAAGCCTCGATAAATGGCGCTATATTTGCTTGATGGTGTCGTCAATAATTTATTTTGGGATAATGGTAATCGTTTCACATGCTTTTTTGCAGTCCTAATGTTTGTATCTGAGTTAAACCGAAACAAATTGCCACCTTATTAACTCACCGACAGCAAAAAGAAGCTTCAAACTTTTTAAATCACCGCTAATAGCGAATAAGCGTGAAAGGTTTTCATAAACCAAAAAACAACTTGACCGGACTATAATACTCCATCTAGGTACACGTTGCCTGCGTGTGTGTTCCCTGATAATTATAATCTGGACACTTTCAAGGCTAGGTCTTCATGACTATCATCAACTTCATGACCACAGATTGACTGATCTTCATTTCTTTTTAAAAGGATTTTTTACGGTATGGACTCTAGTTTTTTTAAGCCATAGTTGAACATGCCACGATCATGCATAGAACGAACCATTGCTATCTCGATGCTGCCGAGGCGCATATATGTTCATTATTTGATTAATTAGTATTGTTAAAGTAAGAAAATGATTAAACATGTGTATCCTATTCTAATAAAGACATATTAATATTGATAGGTTGTTCCTAGCCAGGCATACTTCATCTTCGGCCGCATCATCACTTACGACCAACTAACATGGCGGCCATATCCCTGACTTCTTCTAATAAAAAACACACACACGTCATAACGTCACCGGCCGTTAAAACCATCCAAATCAAACCCGCATCCCCGTAATCGGTTCCGACGTCTGTGAAAGAGTAGACGTCCCAACGTCCCAAGACGTCCTGAGGGACAGCCTAATGTTTTCTTTTTGCCATCGCCGGCGGTAATCCATCAAGTGTGGAGGGGAGGGTAATCGATTTTCCACGAGAGGGACTGAACTACCGGTTGGGCACTTTGGGGTTACCTTCCCGGGGTTTGGCGGGGTTTTAGCCACCATTTTTGGTATTGGCATTTGTTTCGGGCCAATGCAGAGTTTCAACAGATTACAGTTGGTATAGCGCGGGATGGTTTTATGTAGGTTTTTAGCCAGGCCAGGTTTGTCATGCACAGTCTTAACAGTTTACGGCTTACAGTTAGGTTAGTTGCGTAGCAGTTTAGTTTACAGTTTGCAGTTAATTAGTATCGTAGTATGAAAGCTTAACGGTGACGCTGTTTAAATCATCTACAATAGATATCTAAGGCCAATGCTGGTGATCAAGGCTTACCATAAAGTACGACGGCGGTTTGTATAGCTCTGACACATTTGTTCATGAACTACACAAAGCATTGGTAATAATCGGAGGTATAAAAATCCACTTTTCATTGGTAATATTTCTTTAATTTAGGAAGTGACCAACTTTAGGAAAGAGCGCAAAGTTCATAAATCACTTTAATTATATTCTTACAGTTAAATAGTCATCATAGTGTTTGATTGTTGTCTTTATTTGCATTTTGCCTGGAGGATTTGTGATTAGTATTAATTAATTAATTACGTTCATTTAATTCATTTTTATATTCGTTAATAAAACTAATTGTAAATGCCAAATAAATGTATATTTATGTTTAAAATAAATGTTTGAGGGATTGATACAGTGGCTTTTAAACGACCTCTGAGGTGGCAAACAAGCTTGCGACCTGCCTGAAGGTAAGTAGTTACCACAGCCTATGGACGTTTGCAATACCAGGGGTACTCCCGTATTGTCGACCCTGTAAAACCTTTTCACTCAATGAAAGAAGAACTCTATTTCGTATTCTACAGAAATAACCTCTCCAGGGAGCTCAGTTTATAATAATTGCAGAAAAGAAGATATACAGATTTGACAAAACGTAGGCGACCAAAAACGGAATCACAACGGAATCTAGCCCGGCCGGCTTAAACCGACCCTATATACCCGCATTAAGGTCGAGAATCCCTAAAACGCTTACCCAACACCACTGTCCACCCTACCTATGTACACGCACATAACCAGTTCACCGCCGGGTCGGGTAAATAAGGCCCGGGCGGGGGAGGCCGGTAGATACAGGGTGATTTACGGAGGGTCTCTGAGACCCTTATCGGCGTCGTTATGACCATGTGAGGGTGAAGTTATTGTGCGGGAGGCCAAAGGAGGGGCCTACCTCCGGGGTGTAATGGAGGTGAAACGAAACTCGGCTGAAGACGCCAGAGCACTTTGAAGGGACATAATATGTTATTATTTTTAGAGTGGGACGCGTTTGCCTTTCGATTTCTGTTTCTATTCTGACGAGTGGAGAGTGATGTTGACGGGAAAGTGTTTTGGACGCTGTTGTTATGTTTTAAATCGTGTGTTAGGGACCGCTCGGAGGAATCGCACGGTGCGAATTTTTTCCGCTCCAATTTATTTGGCATCCAACTTCTCTTACTATCTGAAGACAAAATAACACAAAGAAAGTCCATATTACGTGAATCAAAATAATGCATGACTAGTAGGTATAAATTAACTACTATGTATTTTCATATCCGAACAAACAACAAATTTTCGATTTTTGTTTCTATTCTGACGGGTGCTGTTTGGATGTTGATGTTATATTTTAAATCGTGTGTTAGTGAAGGCAGAGATCGCACGGAGGAATAGCATGGTGCGAAGTTATTCCACTCTAATTTATTTGGCATCCAATCTACTTCTCTTATTACCACGTACATGAGATAGCTTTAAAATATCTGGTGACAATTTTAATAAAAAGACAGATAAATACCGAGGCTATTCAATAAAGATAATACGTGAATGGAAATAATGTATGACTACTAGGTCGAAATTAACTACTATTTTCATATCCGAACAAACAACAAAAGGTTCGGCAAAGAAGCGAGGAACACCCGGACAAATAAATTACAGAAAGAAATGCCAGACATGTTTCGCAAACCATTGGTCCAAGCAATAAAATTATATACGCCTACCAAATAAACTGCGTCCCTTATCGTCGCCAGTCGTCCCCTAGCGTCCCCTAGGCGACATCATTCTGCATGCGAAATTTAATTTTAGAATCCGACTCGAGCCGCTTCAATATAGGTAATATTTGAAATTTATGTTCCATGTTCGAATTTGAATGCTGTCCCTTGCTCGTAAATTTGGTTCGGGCCTACTATTTGGTGTGTCACATTTTGTTTTATTGCTCGCCGAATGTTGGGAACGTCTGAAATGAAAGTGTATTTGATGTTGCGCGTTATTAATGTTTAATGGGCTTTTTCTTAGAAATTACGTAGGTACGAAGTAATTTTCTAATCTAGCTCATATATGTTCACACAATTAGTTAAATCCAGACTTATACGCAGAAAGACCTAGACTACTTATTTAGGTTCTTTCAATAGGTGCTAAAGCGGGGATAATATTAGTTGGATAGTAACTTACTTAGGACCCTCCCTCAGTGTTTAAAAAAGTCTATAATTATAAGCAAAACATTAATCTTGAACCAATAACAAAATGTTAAAAGACTATGTCCTAATGTTAATGTCATGTGTGTTTAAAGTTACCAATATACTTCATTATATCAGCTATAAATATTCCTTATATTATAAGTAGTAAGTATAATAAATAAATGATATAGTTAGGTGTCTGTGAATACCGGTGCAAATTTTATCCCGTCCGAACCCGCCTGGCGTCCTTGATGTAAAATACGCGAATAAAGAAAAGCTATATTTACACCGCTCCCAATAAAACCTCGAGTTCCAAACAAGCATTAACACTGCAACATCTTGGTCGGGTCCCGTAGACCCGGCAACAAGTTAAAATGAATTAAAAACGCATCAAGGCCAACAATTAATACAATTACGATCGCGGGGGCGGGAACACAGCGTTAAACTCGTGTTAAAAAGCGAAGTGATGTAATTTTCCCGCCTTTTTCTCCCCCGCCTAATTACACGCCGTTGCGTTAATAAACAGGATCGTTACAATTAGTGCTATGACTTTTTAATTTCGTATTGAGGAAATATATTTTCAAAATTTAGGTGAAGGAAGTGTATCTACTACCGGTATTGGAATCAATTTGAAATTCAGATGCCCATGAATTGTTGGCAAATTCTTATCTTTCTACGTCTACGGTTCACATTTAAAAATATGTAAATGCAAATAAATAACAGAATAAACGTTTCGCTCTTACAAATGGATTTACAATTGCCGTTTATTTGTAGTAAAATAGTGGCACAATGCACAAAGCAAATTTTCCTCCAATTCACAAGTCATAAATTACAGCCGGCGTTGCCCACTGAAAATATTTAACCATCAAATGGTCGCGTGGGCCCACGGGTCAACCATACCCCAAAATGTATTTGAACAACGAATGATATACGGTTTGTTTATTGGCGGGCCTGTTCGTTTCTTTTTTGAATTCCATTATTCGGGGCTGACCGGCGTGCGCTCGGGTCGCCATCGGTCGGTCAACGGAGGGTCAGACTGACCCTTCGCGTGCTTGCTACATTATGTACAAACGTTTGTAATATTTTCGCAGCTTGGGTCCCTGAGACCGGTTAGACGGAGGGGTGGTCACGAATTTTACGTTTAATTTGTGATTTTGTAAACGCACGCGCGTTTTGTTAAAAGGTTAGGGTTAAAGTTCAAGTGTTTTCTTGGGGATGTCTTGGGGATGTAGGATTACATTTTTTTTGTATTTGTGTGCGTAATGAATAAACATTCCAATACCATAACTATATTATTTAGTAACGTAATTATATATGTATGTATGTAAACTCTTTATTGCCTAATAAAAATAATAATCATCTTGGCGTTAATGTCCCGGTTGTGCTCTCGAGAACGAGGGCCCGGGGTCCGCCTTGACCATGATTCAGGATTTGGCAGGTCAGGTAATTACAGTGGAGCGACTGCCATCTGACCTCCATGACCCTGCTACCAGGGGAACCTGACCAGATTGGATCATGGTTACACATCCAGTCGCCTGAATGAACAATTTCATCACGATGTTTTCCCTCACCGTAAGAGCATCGGTTAGTATTCAACTAATGTACATAACTCAGAAAACAATCATTGGTACATGGCCGGAGCGGGATTCGAACCTCTGGTCCCGGGTCAGAGGTCCGGGGGCTTACGAGTCGGACACTGTAACCGCTCGGCCACCGACGCTCCTGGATTTCTATAATATGACTTTTATAATATTTCTTAAATGTGCACTTTGTGCCTAACATTCTTATTGGAGTGGGTATGTTATTCCAGCACTTCGTTGTTTGATAGCGGAAACTGCCCCTAAAAACTGCAGACCCATGTTTATGAACCGAAAGAGGAATACGTGCAGATCTACTGCCATACCTTTCCTGAAGAGAAGTTGTCTTAATTTTCTCATATAAATAATAAGGCTGCTTTAACTTAATCACATCAAACAGGACACATGCAAGATAGAATCTCTGCCTAGATGATATATTTAACATTGATTTATTGTTATATGACTACGAGGTGGTATTTCAAAGCAGAAGCTACTGCTAGCATTTTGAACCAGTTGTATCAGTCTCTGGGTTTTACACAGCCCCAAACAGTATCCTGCAGGTTATAGCTGATAGGTATGATTCACCTATATGGCAGGCATTTGTCAAGATTGTCATATCGGTGAATCATATTCCATATTTAAGTTTTAAAATTTGTTTTTACTAACATAGATTGTAAGATGCCTGTATTACTAACAAAAAGTGGATCTCTGTTGTCTGAATAAATAAATTGAAATTGAAAATTGAAAATGAAATTTACACAACAACCGTGGGACGGAATTACCTAATAAATTATAATAATATAAAAATTTAATAAGTAATTATTTGTATGTTAAATAATTTTACATAATGACACTCAAAGTTACGTAAACAAATAATAATGTTTTGTCCCCGATACCGACCTATCCTTTACCGAAGACCGGGCAAATTGGAAAAGAATGAGTCGGAAAGCGGACCCTGGCAGAAGCCTGGATAAACGCTATGATGATGATAATGATGACCTGTCGTCAGTACAATATTACATAAAATTAAATTTAGGATAGCAAAAACGGCGTGACGTAATGTATGTATCTAGGTATAATTTCCTCCCCGAAGTAATAAAAAAATTCCTTTATAACATTAATATTTAATAGGTTGGGATGATCCCCCTCACATTACTGCGAATATAATTATTAGTTCAAGTAATTATGCCTAATACAAATATCCAATATAAACAATTATTTTACCAATAGAAAGCAGCAGCTACTTCCCAGTATCATAGGTAATTTACATTTAGATAAAGGCTATTTTAACATAACTTTAAAATGTTCATAGGCTACGCGGTAATTGACCGTATGCTTAATTAGGAAACTCTTTAATGGTGTAACAAAAAATAAGAAAAAATCATAGGATCCGTAAGTATGCTTATTTTAGCAAAGGCTTTACTGGTGTAACAAAAAATAAGAGTCTTAAGAAAAATAAGGATAGGATTTAAAAAAATATTCCGCCTATAACCTATTAAGACGACAAACAAAAAACAACAGATAATTATCATCGTGGAAATCCAGACGGTTGAAAGCCAGCAAAAGGCCGAAGTTAGAAAGCAACATGGAAAATTAAATCGAAATGTTATTATTTTATCGGAAACGCGGACGCGAAAGGGTCGGGGGTTGGGAGAGGGAAAACTTTTGTGAGGGAAGACATGATTAGATAATGTTTATTTTTTTACTCCTGACGCAGGAAGACGGGTGTTGTAAGTTTGACGTGTGTATCTGTCTGTCTGTGTCATATTCCGAAGATTTCGATGCGGTTTAATTTATTTGAAAACTAGTATGACATGGGATCGCTCAAGAGGTATATCAGAGGTCTCTTTAAAGGCGGGCAACGCGTTGGTAGCGCTCGCTTCTGGTGTTGTTAATTTTGTGTGGTGTGGTGGTGGTGGTAATTCCTTCAAGTGGCCCGCTAGCCTGTATGTCTGCCGTATAACATTAAAAAGTCAAGATGGTTCTTGGCTTTGTATCATTAAAATCTAATCATCATCATCACAGTCCATAACAGACCACTGCAGGACTTAAGGCTTTTCTCATGAGAGGAGAGGTATCATAATCTCCAAGCTTAGTAGGCGGATTGGAGATCGCAGTGTTGTAAATATAGAAATGGAAAACGCTGCTGCTCATTTTTCAGCCTACGGAGACTCCAGAACATTTGCCTCAAAAATATTAGTCGCCTTATACGACACCCACGAGTGTAAGGGGTTGGTGTTATTCTACTTTGCCGGACACCACATGGCCATCAGTTCATAAGTTTTAAAATGTTTGGGTATAATTATGTTGAATTTGTTTTCCGACATATTTTATTTGCTGTCGAAATTTTAGCACGAGCGAGATTTTAGTGTGGGTAGAATGTTTAATGAGTGTTTTGCTCTGTGTTTTTATACCACTTAGGTAACAAACAAGCTTACGGCCTGCCTGATGGTAAGCAGTCACCGCGCAGCCTATGGACGTTAGCAATACCAGGAGCATCACCAACGCGTTGCCGACCACGTAAAAGCCTTTTCACCCCTTTCTTGAAGAACTTTAAGTTGTACTCTCCAGGGAAAACTTCCATCATTACCACATAGTAACTTGTGTAAACACTTAACTTAGGTAGGTAGGACTTGTAAGATAGTACGAAAGACTTGAATTGCTTATAGTACACATATATAGATACACCTTGATGCTTATGGTCTTTAGATTCTTCAAAATACACTCTATAACGTCACTGTCACTGGCAAAATTCGACTACCTAGGTGTGGGCCTACTTTCTGCGATAGGTAGGTAAGTAGGTACCTACAGGTAGGAAATAGTATCTAAGTTCACTCAACACCGCTACACTGCAGGCGTAGGCCTACTTTCTTCGATGGGTAGGTAAGTACGAACCTACCTACCTACTTTTTTACCTACAGGTAGAAAATCGTCACTATATTCACTCAACACTGTACTATTCCAATCAAAAGTCTGTAACACACTAATCTTATTCGACAACTGAAAGTTAATAACTGCGTCCCGCCATTGTGTGTGGAGTGTGAATAAAAATTTAACCCTTTGCTCGCTACGTGCGCATACGCATGGAAATTAGATCAGTAGGTAGCGATTGGACTGTGGCTCCCAAACTTTGTTGGTAGACGTTTGAGGTGTCTGACACGATGACGGCGTTTTGCATGGTTAGTTTCTAATTTTACTATTTTAAAACTCCGTTTTTAACCTCCGAAGCAAAAAGAAGGGTGTTATAAGTTTGACATTTGCACCTGTGTATCTGTGCCATTGTAGTTCCCGACAAAATGGACCGATTTGGATGCGGTTTTTTTTTTTGAAAGCCAGTTTTGTCAAGATAATTCTTTACGAGATGTTTCATTAAATTCGGTTCTGTAGTTTGACATATATTTAAGTATAAGTAAACTTGGACGGGTAAAGAAGTTTAAGTAAACTTATCCTACTTTTCTGTTGGATAAATATTTGTACTGTCAAAACGGTCATTGATCTCTCGGTCAGAACCAATTTGCAAGCGGTCAAAGCGATAGCTGTATCGCTTTAAATATTCGTATTGTTTTAAGTTACAACTTCTGCATGTATAGAAGCGATTCTGAATATTCTTTCACAAATAATAGCGTAGCCCAATTCTAAAAAAATCTTTAACAAATAATTACTTGGGCGAGCGCGCGGCGCGAGTGCCCGGACTCATGCGGACGCTAGTCAAATTCTAATAAAAAATATGTCTTTCCAATTGTAATAAACCTAGTTAATAAATCCGAAAAAAAAAGTTAATGAAATGAAAAAAAAAATACCAAAAACTATCTACCAGCACATCAATTACACGGACAGGTGTGCAGCTGCGCTGCTACTTTGAGAACCGCTCCAAGAGATCGTATGTCGTGATTGTGCTACAGTTTTTTTTCATTCGCTCATTAATTTGGCCGTAGTTCGTTCCGACAATGTAACCCTTACGCCGCCGCGGTCTCAGAGACCCATTGTGGCATTATCACTGCATTTGTGTTCCGGCGCTTCTTTTTATCATGCAGATTAGGGTTAGGGTCTATCAGACCCCGGATTTGGAGGCGCATTTGCGTTGCTAAAGTTCCGGGTTCGCCAGTGTTATTTGTATGTGCAGTTGCATTAGTTAGATAGCGGAAAAAATGCTAATGGCCCAAGTAAGCTGGGAGAAATGCTGGGTTCTGTTTTCGGTTTTAATCTAGAATGGAACGAATGTAATGTTAGCAAGCGGGCTTCGCAAGTACGCTGAATTTTAAAGTAGAAAGTCTAAATAAAAATAATCATCTTGGCGCTAATATCAGCTGTGTTAAGTTCAGAATGGATCATGGTGAAACTAACTATAATGAAACAATAATGTTACTAACGTATGCATAATTTTAAAATAGGATAAGCATGTTAGGATAAATTATAGTAGCCTGCAAATTATAATGTTTTGAAGTTGATATGAAAAAGTAGGGTCATATTTGGTTGGCATTTATAACAAGTAGTTTCAGCTCAGCGTAGCAAAAACTATGGCGCTAATGTGAACATTAGCAAACTGAAGCTAAACAGTTAGTATAAGTTAAAAACTCTGTACATTTATTGTGTTGGATTTCAGTGGATAGCTTCAAACGACTCGGCTAAAACTTATGCCTGATTAACTTTAAATATTTATCATTTGAATGTGAACAGTAGCAAGAGACATTTGACGTACCAAAAAGGCCCCTTTACAAAAAACAGAAAACAAAACACTAACTGCCAATCGACATGACCGATCACGCGTGACGCGACACCGATTCGGGGACAGCAGTCAAATAAATCTAACGAGCTCATACACATCTGCATGCTTCGGTATAAATCAAATCACAATTCAATGGCGACCCGTAAAATATTTTCGAACTATTTTGAATGCACTTTGTGACGTGTCTGATAGTTGAAATAAAAAACGGGGTCCCAAACTAACCCGTCCACTGACACGTATTGAGCTGATAGAAGAAAAAAAGTTACACCCATATTTTGCACTTCCCGATACAGAATAATGGGGTCTATTTATGCATTCTCGATAAATGAAGAGTATTTTTTTACGTTCCATTATAAATCAAAATGTATTATTTATCTTTGGAGATTCGGAATCTGCATCCCATTGTTATTCGCGATGTGCGGTGTGTCAAGGGTGTAATGTTTTATGCGTATGCAGTTTGTTATTATGCAGCTAATAATAATTTTTGTGAAATGCATTTGGCACACATTTTCGTTTGAAAGAATCTATTGTCTGTTCAAACTTAGTTAAAAAGATAGGTAAGTAAGTAATATCCCTCATATTTACCGAATCTTTTTTTTTTAAATGATCAGAGATGTCGATATTTTAATTAGTTTTTACATACATACATACATACATAAAGCTCACGCCTGTGTCCCACAGGTGGGGTAGGCAGAGACTATGGACCGCCACTTTGCTCTGTCCTGACACAACTCCCTAGCCTCGTATATATCCACAACTCTTTTCATGCATCTCCTTTTATTCTTACCACTTCGGACCCCAGCTTTTTTGAGAACATTACTGATCTGATCAGTAAGTGTTTTCCTGGGTCGTCCTCTTAAGGGCCGGTTTTTAGTTTTTAATTAGTTTTTGTCGGTAAAATAATAATAAAAGTAAAAATTTTGCAATAACAGGTTAACAAAAACTGATCACGAAGCGTCCGCTAGAGTCGGAACTAAACGAGCGTAACCCCACCGGAATCCTTGCTACATAGCAGTCACATAAAATACGAGACCAACAGCCAGGAGATTTTATCGTGTGCATAAATTAGATGGAGAGGCCGGCCATTTTGAATATTCGGCGAGTGGAGTCGACGAGTAGAGCTAGGGGTTTATTCGGCCGTGGGGCAGTAATTACTTGATTGGAGTCAAGAGGTTGCATGCCGGGAGCGGCCATTGTGGCTTCGCGCCCGCGCCTCGACTCTCACTTGAGCGCACGAGAATTTTATTGTTACGCGCCAAATTGACACCTACAGCGCTTCAAGGGTTAACCGGCGAAGCGTGAATTCGAATTTGAATCTCGAACCGTGATTTGGAGATAATTTAGTGGCCAGTATTTTGTTTCGCGTTTTTCGTTTTTGAAGGTACGTGGTATTAGGAACTTTTTTCGAATATATTATGATTTATTTTTATTTCCAAATAATGATTACCATTATGCACGTTCAAATATGTTTCTAAGGGCTGCAACTGTATGCAAATTATTATGTTTCCCGATACAATGTGATCGCATACAATTACGAAGCTTAACCCCGAACGCTGGCAACAAAGAATCGAACTGGGCTTATCAATTAGTAAAAAAATATTGGCGCCACATTTCCACGCAAGCTGTTGCCTACCCCAATGCATATTATTAAGTGAATTCAATGAGTGAAAGAGTTCTAAACAGTCTGACACCCAAAGCAAGGTGACAGGAACGTTAAAAAACGTCACCAACACACAGTCGTAACCCTTAATCCGCTCTTTTATGCATATAATTATTATTTCCGATCCAAGAAAATAACAAAGTCCTTTTTGCATATGCATTTTTGACGGAAGTGTTGGTAAAAAATGTCGCCCCCAGGTAGAAAGGGTGTTTCGACCCCAGGGTGTTTCGAGGGTAATCCGAGATTGCGTTTGAAGATTTTTTTTCTGAAGATGATTACTATGCATGCGTTCTCAGGAAGATTTTGACCGCCCGAGGCCATGTGTGATGAGGCTAGGAATATTTCCTGAGTGTCGGGTGATTTGGGGCAGACGTTTAAGGGGTTAACGGATATTATATCCGTTATTGCTGTTTGCTCTGACTGGGTCGTAAATTATTCTTGTAATATTTTTTTTTTGGCTTGGAAATTTTTACGAACCTATTCTATTCACGAGGAGATCACTGCATACATAAAAAAAGCATCTTGGCGTTAATGTCCCGGTTGTGCTCTCGCGCATGAGGGCCTGGGGTCCGCCTTGACCATGGGTTTACTGTGGAGCGCCTGCTATCTGATCTCCGTGTTCCTGCTACTAGGGGTACCTGACCATATTGGATCATTGTTACATATTCAGTCACCTGAATTCGCAGGTTTCATCACGATGCTTTCCCTCACCGTAAGAGCATCGGTTAGTATTATTTAGGTAGTAGGTATTGCTTGCTTGGCGGTGCAGTATCGATAAGTTATTACGGGGCCCACTGAAAATCAGCGTTGTGGTTCGCGGCAAGCGGCCACAACATTATGCTGAGGGTTCATTTACGCTGGATGCCCACGAGAATGCCACTGAGAATCCCATAATTGTCCCCGTGTTTTATGTACCGTTTTTTTTGTGTTCAAAATAATTGTATTGCAAATTATCATGTCGTGGCGTCCTTTTTTAATAAAATTTTCGTTCTTTCTTTCTATTCAACTAATATACGTTACTCAGAAAAGAGTAATTGATAGGTACATAGCAGGATGGGGTTTCGAACCCGGTACCTCTCGCTTACTAGTCGGATACCTCAACCAGTAAGCCCCAGACCGACGCTCCACACTACTGTCTACACTTTGCTATATTTTGTAATTATGTAATTTGTAGTTTGCTATATTTAATAATATTATTGTGTGTAATTGAATAAAACGAATAGGAATGATTTAGGTGTTATCTTAATTACTGCACGAAAGAATTCTAGAGCAAAACAATTACATCATTTTTAGAAGCAATAGAAATAAGATATTTTATTACAATAAATATATAAAAAGCAATGAAGTAAATAAAAATATCCTAACTAAATCGAAGTAGCACACGACAGGGAAATAAAATTTAACTGCCACCGTACAAATACACCGATACCGAACCATCATTAATTATCTATTAAAAAATAATCCTTTTCTACTGTCACAACCCATTCACCGCCGGTGAGAGGACATCGGATTACCTGGACTAAGAATCAACAAAAAAAAAGAAAAAAAAAAGACAAACAATAGTTAACCCCAAGCAAGGTGGGTGAACCTTTTTTCGGTGTGGGAAAAAGTGTGAATGGGAATACGTGACACAATGTTTGCGTATGACAGCTAATGCTTCTGTGGTCAGATTTAGTTTTTTATTTGATCATAAAATGAAGAGTTTTATGATCAAAGAGGATTTATTTCATACGTGGGAGATATGGGTAAAAAAATATCGTACCTTTTGCATGCAATTGCGTTTGCGTAGATGAAAAATTGCGTACTAAAAACTAACTAAGTAGTTGATCCATTGATTTTTTTATTAGAAAATACAATGTAGAAAAAGAAGAAAAAAAGATGTTTAGTTATTGAGCAATCAAACGATCTAATTAATTAAAACTGTAACTTATTGGCCCATAAGCGGTCAATTATGTAACTTTTTTTAATACGTACAGAATGTGTAACTGTAAGTACATCACCATTCAAAAAGCCCAAATAAAAGGAGCTAACATTACTATGCGCGTCCATAGAGATGCTAGCTTTTAAAAAATATTTACGAGCTAGTTTTTGGTAACTTGTTGTGCTGCCTTCTGTTTTTTTTTTGTTATATTATGTCGTATAGAAAAATATGCAAACGGGCCAACTATTAGATAGTGATCACTACCGCCTAACTACATCCGCAATACTAGGCGATCTATCGTTCGCATCGAGTCGACCGGTTTTCAATTTTTATTTTCGGCATGAAAGTTCATTATCCTCATTATTCCTGATTGTTCCTATTAGAATCGTTCGCTTTCAGTGTTATTAATCAATATGTTTAAATAAAAAAATATTGAATTTTTCAAGGCAATAATCAAAATTGAAAACTGTCGGTCGTCTCGCCAATGCGTTGCTCACCTTTAATCATCATCTTGGCGTTAATGTCCCGGTTGTGCTCTCGAGAACGAGGGCCCGGGGTCCGCCTTTGACCAAGATCCAGGATTTGGCAGGTCAAGTAATTACCTACAGTGGAGCGACTGCCATCTGACCTCCATGACCCTGTTACCAGGGGAACCTGACCAGATTGGATCATGGTTACACATTCAGTCGCCTGAATGTGCAGGTTTCATCACGATGTTTTCCCTCAACGTAAGAGCATCGGTTAGTATTCAACTAATGTAAGTACATAACTCAGAAAACAGTCATTGGTACATGGCCGGAGCGGGATTCGAACCCGGGACCTCTGGCTTACGAGTCGGATACTGTAACCGCTCGGCCACCGACGCTCCTGGATTTCTAAAATACGACTGTTATAATATTTCTTAAATGTGCACTTTGTGCCTAACATTCTTATTGGAGGGGGTATGTTATTTCAGCACTTTGTTGTTTGATAGCGGAAACTGCCTCTAAAACTGCTCACCTTTAATAAGACTTCCAATATACCTACTTCTTGAAGGATCCCTTGTCATAGTCGAATAGGAACACTGCGGCTGGGAGCACGTGATCACTCCATATCTGAATGTGTAACGCTACAACGCTCTTTCGAGCCTTCCTTTCTTTTGGACTGCACCAAGAACTGTGAAAGAAGGACAGGATAACCAAAAATCATAAGTAATCATATCATAACAGAGGATAACCAGTAAATAAGTAAGGAACTTAACATTTTATGATCAAAACAAAAGAGCAGATTGAAAGGAAATCCCCAAAAGACACGTGGTTAGTAAAAAACAAAACAAATCAGCTGTTCCGTTCCGCGGAGAGTGTCAACAAAAACAAAAGACAGCTGAGAGTTCATCGACCTACGGCAACGTGGCAGCAACTTCCATTCTAAAAGCGGACGAAGTTAGTAACCTACTTTTCATTAATAAAGTGAGCTAAAAAAATGCACGAAGAAAGTATCAAAGATTGAGGGAAGCGCGAACTTCGCTGAAGTGCCGATAGGTTAATGGGGACACGCTTTACGTTGGGTTTTTTACGTTATTTTATCATAGAATAAGCGTTGGTTTGATATTGTATTATTCTTTCTGATGAAGTTTTCAAAAGAAACTAGTTTTTCGCTCTCGACGAGTTATGATCAGGAATACACAATTTTTACATTGATTCCTCAAATAAAACACTTTCTATAATGCGAGAACTTGTAAATTGATCGAAGTTTTTGAATGAAATAAAAATAAAAACCGCTATTAATCTGTCACAGTGCTTTAATTGAGATATTTGGGCATCGTGTTAACAGAAAAGAATACTACTTAACTTACAAAATATATTTTTGCGGAGTTTTAAGTAGATTTCAATTGGAACAGATACAATTTCTTTATAATAGTTCTCACAATTGTAAAACCTTACAAATCTTATTAATAAAAATACTAATCTTTGATATATTTTTTATTGCTTTTCGTTTCACTATCCGGGCATACAGACTTTATATCACCTGGCTTGTCTGTCTAGAAACAGCACACACATTCAATTAGGCACAATATTGTTTTAATTAAAACCCCTATCCCCAAGTTTCTCGTCGGCAATTTTTCCCGCGCTCCCGCCAGACGCCGAGACGCTGAAAAAAAATAATTAAAACGAGCGCCGGCGAAAGCGAAAGCGCGCCGTCTGCCGCGTAATTAGTACAATGGGAACTCCCCGACTTTGAACTTCGAACGCCTTTTTATTTTTAAATTTATTATTCTACAACCAGCCAGCAGCGGAGGCGAACGTCTTTTAAGAACTTTTCGGAATAATAGAGGCCAGTGACAGTGACTGAGACTTTGTAAATTGTGATTGTGAATTCGATTTTGTATTAATTTTTGTAACGGATTCTAATCATGTAACTTATAAAATATCATTGATAATACGTATTATTAATGATAATTTTTTATTTCTTTATCGTGTTTTATCGCGATAATCAAATCGCTATAATTAGTAACACGTGAGCTTTCCTAAAATTACGAGCACCTAAAAGTACGCGTAGTTAAAAATAACAACCGCACGTCTCAATAACACGTTTCACCTAAAATACCCCACCCCCAACAAGATTGCCTAGAAACCTTACTTGCCTTCAATTTCCTCCCAATTTTTCCTCTCACGCATATTGAAAACTTGAGAATTAATTCCTCCGCCTAATTTGGTACATGTGAAATATGAGGCCGTCCCAAGCATGTGTGCGTGCAAATTGTATTACGTCGCCATCCTCAGGGTTGCCGAAACTTGCCCGCCGCCCGCGCCGCTCGCATCAATCTTCACCCCCGCGCCACCTACGGCCGTATAATACAATAATATATGTCTAACTCGGACCGGCCCTGTGGGTAACACCGTCCTTGTCCCACTTATGATAAAGCTAGGGGTTGGAGAGGGATGGGTACTGCGTGGGGGCGTCCTAAAGGGTGTAGGGTGTGTGTAGGGGTGTGCTATTGAAATTGAAGCGGCTTTAGGCGCGGATGACGCCTGCCCGCGCCCGGAGAATGGATGGAAATTTCCTCAATTTAGCGTTTTCGCCAACAAAGGACGTTGTTTAATTTTTGGTTTTTGTTAAGCCGTTCCCGAGGTGTGCTCTTTGTGGTGTGTGGTGGAGCTTTGTGGTAAAAATACGCGGTGTAGCCAGCCTATTTGAGATTGATTACCCTTTATTTTTGGACGATCTGAGAATTTTCTGTTTTATGTTACTAAGGTGCCTTCTGACCGTACTGATTCCACGTAAACATCAGATCAGCCCACCGTTTCTATGTATTTTATTTGGTTGCTTTGATTTTCCAATCTCGTTTAAAATACTTACTTACTGAAGGTACAAGTATAGGTAAGACCGTAAAATATCTACCTATCAAAAATGTTGTTACTTATTGATATTCATGGTACCTATCTAGTCGTCACGAAAGACGCTTGGCAGTAATTCCTCACCTTCCACGTAGGTACACACATCCATGGCAGTACCTATAAATAACAATTTATTTTTTATTTTTATTTTTCTTAGGTTAAATTTTATCTTCCTTCATATTAGGTAAAAATCAAGATACCTATAAAAACATTTTTTTTCGTTGGTACCCACATTACTTCACTTACAAAGGTACTTTTTAGGTATGCTTAATAACATGCCTAAAAATCTCACGTACTTATATTAAATGTACGCTAGGGGGGCCCGGTCACTCTTTTTTTATTTAATTTAATTTAATTTATTAGTACCCATTTAGTTTTAGTTTTATTTTGATTTACGAATTTGTATTAAATTGTATTTAAAAATATTTTATTATTATAGCACCCAAAAAAAAGAACAAAAAAAAATTATTGGTTATAGGATGAACAGCTCTTAAGACTTTAACATCAGCTATTCGTAAATAACAGAAAACCCTAACATATTCTTACTCTACTTATAAAAGTAAATTATAAATAAAAAAATGTGGAACGCATCACGATTTTGTGAATTTGCATGTCAATCTTTTGTTGATAGTAGAAATAAACCAATATCCTATACACCATCAATGATAGTTAGCAACCGGTTGAAGCCCGCAGTATTCCGATCGCATTTAATTACCAATACCAAACAACTAATAAAAATACGTGTGGCACTCGGGGACTGCCGCGGTAAAGCTATTGCATAGCCTTTTTTATCAACTCATGCAATTATAATTATTTATTTATTTTATTTATGCAGTAGTTTTTTTCTTTGATATTAATTCAAGTTTTTTCTTTGATATTAACCATATACATACACGTTAAGGTTCAACTAGTCGCGGGCTCGAACTCACTCGTGGACGCGGCCAAAAAGCATGCTGTCTCACCTAGCATTGTGTCTAAAAGAGATAGAATCAGTTATGAGCAGTTAGCAGCTAGTCTACACTCATACACTCGCACGCACACAAACACCGTGCCGAAGTCTGCCGAACTGAAACGACGTTAGACGATGCACGGCTTTCAACGCCGCACCGCTGAGCCGGTCGGAGTGGGGGGGGTGTTAGGTTTATTTTCGTTACGGAATTTCTTGATTCGGTCGCCGCGCTCAAAGCCCGCGATAAAAGCTATGCAATAGCTTAAAAACAAAGGAAGTAATAAGTGAGAACCATTTTATTAGTCCACAATTTTTATGTAGGTAATGTGCATAGGTGCATTTTTTTTCATAGATGAGGACATAAAATTAATAATCTTTGCGTCTGTCTCGGTTGTGCTCTCTTTTTGAGAGGATTTCGCAGATCAGGTAGAGCTGGAATATGTTAGGATATAGGTAGTCGCCTATTTAGTTTGTCTAAAGTAAAAAAATATACTTATGAGAATATACTAACATGTCGACATCTCACAGCGCGAGAATTAGTCCCCAGGTCGTCAAATTCTTATTTATCTAAATTATTTCCCCAACTTCCCCACCTTCCTGCAAACAACTGCATAGCAGCCGCGTCTGCCAAAACAAACCGGTTGGTCCCCGCCGTAATCCGAACGCAATTAATTAAATAAATAAATAGAGCTTAATGAAATCTTGTGAAATACATTTCAATTTCTGCCCGGCCAGGAATCGAAGGCGGGACCTCTGCGTGGCAGACCAGATGTTAATCAGGTGAACCAATTAGGTCGTCAAATTCTTTTTCATCCAAATTATTTCCCCAACTTCCCCACCTTCCTGCAAACAACTGCATAGCAGCCGCGTCTGCCAAAACAAACCGGTCGGTCCCCGCGGTAATCCGAACGCAATTAATTAACCCGAACAAAGTTTTACTGCAGCGATTTATATTCTGGCCGGGTCGCGTTCGGGCGTGCGACACACCGGCGCGGCGCGGCGACGCGACTCACGTCCTTATAGACTGTGAGGGTGACGGAGGTCTATATACTACGTCATCATCGTTATCATCATAGTACAAGAAAAATTCCAGTTTTTTTTTTCCAAAATTCCAAATACCATAAAAAGTTGGACACAAACTGACACAAAAAAACATTTTTTTAGTAGCCTAAATTTCGACTTTTCGTAGAGATACCACTTACATATCCTCGTTTGGGTTCTATAAGTTGAAAAAAATATTGTCCTCGATGACGTAGGATAACCCACGGCGACCACAGTCTATTAGCCCATGTTCTTTTTATGTCATACGGTGGGCAAACAGGAAAACGGGCCACCTGATGAAAAGTGTCACCACTGCCTGTGGACATTATGAACACCAGAGGTATCGCCAATGCGTTGGCCGCCTCTGTAACACGTTCCTCTGCCAGCAAAATGCCCCTTCTCTGCCAAAGCCATGGTTTACTAAATCTCCACCCCATGGATCTTACTCACCGTCAGGAATACGAAACCTAATATTTTGATAGTAATGTTTCGCTGCGGTATTCAGTAAGAGCGAACGAGAAAACCCTTGACGAAAAAAGAGGGGTGTTGTAAGTTTGACGTGTGAATCTGTGTATCTTTGGTTCTGTGAATGTGTAGAGGTATGTGGAGGTCTGTCCATGGACTTACTACCCAAAAGGGTCTGCGCGCTTCTAAGACAAAAACCGGGCCGAGCGAGAGTCACCATCGATAGTCCTGTGTCCCTTTCTAACAGTGTAAACAACGTTATTGGCATAATCACCGTCACTCTAAGTTGACAAGTGTCATGTTTGGTGTTACCATTATTGGAGAAATATCTTTACCGTAAATTTGGTATTATTTTGGGTAGTCAGTACAATCCGAAAAGTAGTTGTCAAAATACCTTTTGATCTACTGAAGGTTTGTCCGACAAACGTCGAATCGACATAATTGTTAACCTACGACTTTTTGTTAAACAAAATAGACAAAAGAGCCACAATCTTGTGTACAATAATGGTTAAATAAATAAATAAAGAGTTCGGAAACGATTTGTCCTACAACACTAGTTCCTAAAGAAATATTATAGTATATACTCGTTTTGGCGGTGATTGGGATAAGGCAGCCGCCAATGTTGGCAAGCTACGATGATGGAAAAGGGCCCACCTGGCCGGGTGTTGTGACCAGGGGACCAAGGGTCTAACAGTTGATCGTCAGAAGTTGTATATATGCTGCGGAGTTGGTACATTTCTCTAGCGCGACATAGGACGGGTCAGCGCCATCTATGTGCGAATGCTTTCCAACCTTTTGTTCGTGTACTCGTAATGTGAGTATCGTGGTGTTTCCCTATTGGAGCGATAGATGTCGCTACACTCGTCGATATCTACATTTCGGGTTACAGCTGTCAAGCTTAAATGTGTTATAACTCGGAACCCATTGGTCCTAGAACACTAGTTTCTAAAGAGATATGATAGACCTCGTCGAGGTATACATTTCGTATGACAGCTGTCAAAGTTAATTCTTTTATACCTCGGAACCCATTGGTCCTAGAACACTAGTTTCTAGAAAGGAATGATGGTACTTGTTGAGATCTACATTTCGTATGACAGCTGTCAAACTTAAAACTGTCATTCGAATTGTAGATCTTGACGAGCGCTATCACTTCTCTTTAGGAACAAGTGTTCTAGGACCAATAGTATTAAAGTTATTACAGATTTAAGTTTGACAGCTGTCATTCGAAATGTAGATTTCAACAAGCACTATTTTGTTTAGGAACTAGTGTTCTAGTACCAATAGTTTAAGAGTTGTTTTAGTTTTAAGTTTGACAGCTGTCATCCGAAATGTAGTTCTCGAGGAATGCTATCATTTTACTTTAGGAACTAGTGTCCTAGGAGCAATAGCAGGATAGTAATCTTGAGCTGTAAATAAAGAAAATATGATCTTCAGGTTGCAACCGGTCCCGGCTCTACCTGGCCCTGATCGGTAGGTCGGTGTCCGCGCTAATAGAAACTAGAAAGGGACACAGGACTATCGATGGTGGTTCTCGGTCGGCCCGGTTTTTGCCTTAGAAGCGCGCAGTCCCTTTTGCTTGCTTGTTTGCTTTGCTTTGTTTCATTAAAATCGGTTTCGTAATTTAGAAAATATTAGTTACGTTTAATTCAGCATTGCGGTTTTTTTAAATATACATATATTCCAACGTGGCAAACAAGCTTACGGCCTGCCTGATGGTTAGCAGTTACCGTAGCCTTTAGAGCAGTTGTTTTCAGTAAGGTATAAAAAGGCCGTGTAAAAAGGCGGCCGTGTGGTGTCCGGCAGAGTAGAATAGCACCAACCCCTTACACTCATGGGTGTCGTACAAGGCGACTAAAGTTTTCAAGGCAAAAAATCGAGAGTCTCCGTAGTCTGGAAAATAGGCAGCAGCATTTTACATTGTTATATTTAAACACTGCGATCTCCAACCCGCCTGCCAAGCGTGGAGATTATGGCAATAACCTCCCCTTTCGTGGGAGAGGCCCGAAGTCCTGCAGTGGACTGTTACGGGCTGTGATGATGATGATGATAAAAAGGCAGTTCAATCGAGATGGTTCTCAGCTTTGTTATACGTAAACTTGGTCCGGATGTTATCCGACATTTTCTGTCGGGTAGTTATTCTACTCAAACGCACTTTATCCGCAATCGCGTCGGTATGCGGGCACACGTTATATTTGTTTAGAAGTGTCGCCGTCAACCGATGGAGGTAGCGAGGCCGAGGGAGTGTTTAGAACTCGCGCTGTGTGTCTGCCCAACTAATATTGCAACTTCCGTTTGATGTTTATTTGTTGGGAGACAGCTATGTCATTGGAGTTTGTCGCGTATTACGCTGTATATGGAACTACCTAAGTTTATGTGAAGATTTTGTGGGTAGGTTAGGTATCTACTTGACCAGGGGTTCTATTTTTGAATCGCGAGCATCGATTAGGACGGTTTTCAATTATGTTTTTCGGCATGAAAAATCCAATAATTTTTAAATCACATTGGCTAAACAGAAAGAGTTCCAAAGTAGGGAAAATCAGCATCAGGCATTAAAATATCGAATTTTTTATGCTGAAAATCAAAATTAAAAACCGTTCGAATCGAGTCGAATGATCAAAAAATAAGGCCCCTGCTATACTTCTCTACTACATTTCACTATGAATGAATACGAATAAAATCGTATCTACACAAAATTATTTATATCTTTTTGACATGACTCACATGACCAAAACATTTAACATTGTGGCTATGACTGTCAAAACCTAGCGTAATTGTGACATTTTGACTATAGCAGCTGGCGTGATTTAGTCTACAAAAAAATAAGTAGGTATATACATAGCACGTCTCATCCCCTATACTCTACCATTACTCTCTTCTATAGGCCTGCTGGAAGAGATTTCTTCTTAGAAATAAGTAGTGCCTGTTGTGTCGTCTTTTATTTATGTAATTTCTGTTTACTGTATATTGTGTGCAATTAATTGTTAAATAAAATAATAAATAAATAAATAATAGCATAAACAAAAAAATTGTAAATCAACACCGAAAACTCCACCCTTGACAGCCCTAACAACTTTAACCCTACGTGACACGCACGCACCGTCCCATGCTCTAAATCAGCGTATATACTGCCTTATCTCGCCCGGCAGGCCTTAGGAGGGGCTCGAATGGCTCGAATGGCCCGAATGGCTCGAATGGCTCGAAATAGGAATAGTCGCATTAGGCCCCAAATTACAGGCGGCCGTCACTGCCTGGGATGGCTCAACCACCTGGGGGGTCGGGCGGGCTAGGGGTGGCGGTCGCGAGTTTTGTTGGTAGGTTCAGGGTTTTCAGTGCCAGTGTCGTTAATAGTGAAGTATAATGTTTTGTGTAGCTCTGTGGTCCAATCGTGGAGTCGTGTTGGATGCTGTGCGCTCAATTAAAAAGAAAGAAATAAACAATTTATTAAACATGGACGCCATGAGACGATAATTTTGTAATACAATAGCATCAATCCATGCTGATTAGCAGTGGAGCATTGTTACAACGAATTTACTTCATTATTTATTTATTGCAAACTAAACTATTACTTTACGGTGAGGGAAAACATCGATGAAACCTGCACATTCAGGCGACTGGATGTGTAACCATGATCCAATCTGGTCTGGTTCCCCTGGTTGCAGGGTCACGGAGGTCAGATGGCAGTCGCTCCACTGTAATTACCTGACCTGCCAAATCCTGGATCATGGTCAAGGCGGACCCCGGGCCCTCATGCGCGAGAGCACAACCGGGACATTAACGCCAAGATGATGATGATGATGATTTATTTATTGCAAACTTAACAGCATTAAGCGCACTCCACATGTGGACAGTTCCGCGGGAACACGAGAGTGTAGAGGGAGTATTCGCATGTTTGGCATGTCTCGCCTATTTCATAGACTAAGTAGACATGTATCGATTTTATATTTATCTTCTTTGAGCTTTTTCCCGTAACAGGTTCGGAGTACACTTGAACATGATCCAGGATAGTAGTAGATCAGGTAATGACAGAAGAGCAGCTGCCATCACCTCTGTGACCCTGTTTACAGCAGAAGGTACGAAATTAGGAATATTACACCGATGAATTGATATCATATCTACGCATTTGACACCTGCCACATCCCTAATAGGCGAGAATGTAGAGGGTCTACCAAGTCCCGGCAAAAGGTTCGCCGAAAGTTTCGGCGAACATGTGGAGTACGCTTTACATCTGTATCACGAACACTAAAAAAATACGTTCTTACGATTATAAAGTTTGACTTATTTAAATTTCTATTTCCATTTATTTAGACAAAGTAAATTCAGATGTATGTAACACCCGGATAAATATGTAGATCTGTATTATCTCGGAATCGGGTGGGATGTAGTGCGTAAATGCCCAGGCTACACCGGTACACTAATATTAGTGTAGATATAGATGAGTCGCTACCGGTGTAGCCTGGACATTTACGCACTACATCCTAAATAAAACATCATCATACATCCTAAATATTTATAATAATATAAAGAGGCAAGATTTTATTGTTTGTCGGTTTGTTTGTTTGTAATAGATAAACTCAAAAACTATTTAACCGATTTACGTAGACGTAGACGTAACAGAAATAAAAAAATCATCATTTCAATATCTGCTCGGCCGGGAATCGGACCTGGGACCAACCGGGTTAACCAACTGAACCACTCAGGTTGTCAAAATTGAACACTACTGCAATTAGCATTACTTAGATTCATCGCAATAAAATTGAAATTTTCAGACCCAATCTCTTGCAATCCTCTGTGAACAGCTGTAAGGCCTCAATAAATCAAAAGTAACTGATAGCAAAATGATTTTATAGAAATAAATGAGATTTTGATTTTATTCCATCTATCTATTATACTATTATAAAACTGAAAAAAAACCCTTGTCTGTACATTGAAGATACTTTAAAAGAATAGTCGTGATAGGATTCTGCGATATAACTATGCCCTCAAAACACGACTTTTACAATTTTGTCTATTAGATATCAATCAATCAATCAATCAATGTATTTATTGCATTCATGAGGTAAGTAGAGCTTGTCTAAGCTAAAATGACGCGCCCCACTACTTAATTAGTTGATTTCGATGTGTGAGTGCAAATATTAATAACGACACTTCATCTGTGTGGGAGCGTCGACTGCTCAATCGAACGACGCGTGCTCCTACGTTTAAGTCTCACCGGCAACTGAATGACCAATTACAACGGCATTTGTATATGTATTGCGTCCGTATTTTAAATTTGCTTGTGTGCGTTAATGTGATAGTGGGGTGCGTCATTTCAGCTTAGACGAGCACTACGCTGTATTATAAGTACCTACAACCACAGCCCTAAATGTAAATTTATGGAATTATTCAGTGACAGTTTTATACTAATTTACTCTATATTAAGTAGGGCAAGTCGTAAAGCAACTTATTACAGAATTATGTACTTAAATCCATGTCATTATTGATTTTGACATTTTCAATGTAGTACGTACTACGGAAATCAAACCACAGAGAACGGACAAGCTGTTAAATTCCCAGTACCCACAATAGGTACAAGTGGTGTCATCTAGCGAGGCGAACATTGTGAATGAAACACTAGCAAAGGGTCAGTGACCATGGTCATAGATGTGCATGCTACTCGCCGCTGGATGGCGCTGACAGTCTATTGGATTCCGATATCGATCTTATTAGAATTCCGTAGGTTTCATGCTAATTTTGTACCGTTATTAAATTCTTATTAGATTTACACATAAGATGTTTTTATTTTTAAATACAACCTAATTATAAACACTTTTTCAGAAAATGTGATGTTTTTGATACCGCGCTTCGCGTTAGCGTTGTTTGTTTGATGTTATCGCGTGTTCCTGGTACCAGGGGAACCTGACCAGTAGCCGTATTCACAATGATTCGAAAACTTTGTCGAAGATTCGGCCACGGAAACTCTATCGAATGGGAAATGTCTATGGTTCTCCCTCGGTAAAGAAGAGCGTTTACAAAGACACTTTTGTTGATTGAAAAATGGATTGATAACATAAATTTGTAAAAAATGCTATTAATAAGTAATATTTATATTTCGTATATAAGTTATATTTCGCGCTATATATTAATTTTTATATGATATTTGATTGTTTATAAGTAGAATATTTTTTTTATTTGAAGTTATTTTCAAAAATATACAGTAATTATTTGAAAGTTAAATTATTTCTGTCGTTATGAACACTCATAAATATTGTCAAACTAAAGTTTTCCAAAAAGTTTCCCCGTTTTTCTTCGAGCGATCTAGTTTAGTGATTAAGTTAATTTTTACCCTTTCGTATCTAATCTAGGTAATCGAAGAAACTATGTCAACAGTAAGTACCTGACTAAATATTTATAGTACCTATTCAGTTAAATCAAGTACAAACTCGGTGTTTGAATTGTGGATAAATAGCTATTTAAACTGCTTGTTTTCTTGCGATTCCAGCCATCACGTACATCATACGGCCAACGAGTGGCGATGTTAGAATACATGCGGGCCTATCCCGCACTCGCAGCGGGTTGACTGAATTGCCCAGACGCAGCAAGGGAAAAGAAAAAAATGTTAGCAGACCTCGCCGTAAAATTAAATGCTATCGGTGATGGTGCTACTAAAACTGCACACAAGTGGATGAAGGTCGAAGAAGTAAATATTGATTAATTTTAAATATAACATAGGTTGTTGTAGGTTGAATATAACATATTTATTAAATTGGTATTTATTTTCAGACTTGGCAGGACTGGAAGTC
This sequence comes from Blastobasis adustella, assembly GCA_907269095.1. Classification (NCBI taxonomy): domain Eukaryota; kingdom Metazoa; phylum Arthropoda; class Insecta; order Lepidoptera; family Blastobasidae; genus Blastobasis; species Blastobasis adustella. The sequence goes on along the minus strand of OU026121.1, from coordinate 18,576,585 downwards.
AGATTTAAAAAAGCCCGTACAATTCGGGTATTTAAATCTGGCACTGGTGGTGGACCTTCTTTGGTGGGCGTGACCCAATGCTTAATACCCTTCAACGACAAGCTGAAGCAGCTGAAGTGCAAGCTGCAGCGGTGAATAAAGTGTCAGAGGTCATAATTAGACCGGGCGTTGCGATAGAAAATCTTGTAGAGGTTTTCACACGAATCGCAACTGCCATAGAAAATCTAACTAAGTGATTACCTTAATTTGATTACCTACAACTCACTAAATTTCAACTTTATTATTTTATTAGTTTTATGTGATCATTTAATTTTTACTGAGTCTGATTTAAATTAGTAACTGAACTGTTAATTCAAAGTTATAATTAGCAATGTAGGTTGATTTTTAAACAAATTTCATCATTGAGATATGCTTTTGTATGTATCACTTACCAAATGACACTTTGAAAATACAAAAAGCACTAAGACAGCATTTTTTCGGTGATTTAAATTAGTAACTGAATTGTGATTTTAAATGTACCTAAAATTAGGTTATTAGTAAATAAGGTAGTGATCATTTAATTTTTGCTGTGATTTTACTGAGTCTGATTTAAATAAGTAACTGAATTGTGATTTTAAAAGAATAATTAGTAAAGTATTTTTTACAACTGTATATATTTTTATTAATTTACCTATATCAGGAAGGGTGTAAAAAGTCCGCAAAAGGAATGTCCTACTCATTGAACTAAACTCTCTTATAAAAATGTGATCAGCTGATCGGTACTGTTGTAAGTAAAAACAAACAGTTATAATTTCTTAAACTTTCTTAAACTTAACAGAAATAAAAGGAAAAATATAAAATATTTACATATAGTGCATTTAGGACAAATAAAAAAAACACATTTCAATGTTCACAAAACAAAGAAGACAGGCTTGTGGTTTGCCCGATGGTAAACAGTTACCGCAATCTATGGACGTTTGCAATTCCAGTGGTAAAATTTCCATGTTGCCGACACTGTAAAAACCTATTAATCAATTGCTTGAAGAACTCGCATGTGTCTTTGGAACCAAGATGTGAGGATGAACTATGTCGATGGCGAGCGGTGCCTTGATAGGCATCAAGACAAATACTTCTTCAGAACCAACACTACAATTTTCACATCGTGTTTTTTAATATAGTCACAACCAAGTAATTATAGAGAGTCACTAAACCATAATCAATGACAGAGCCTCTGTACACAGTTACAGTTTGACCAAATTTCTAGGTTTTTCTTAAATGCGCATAATTTTCAAACTGCATGGGATATATCTTTTTTGTGATTTTTCTCATGATGGTTACAATCAATCCTGTCACCCCGTTTCGGCTTGACGTTGAGTTCTGGGACAACCTGTATGTATATCCCTCTCTTGAAATTCAGTGGCAGATGCAAATGAATCACTATCGTCAGTTTCCATTTCGTCTGGTGGGTTTATGCGCACATTGACACTGAAATGAATACAGATATTTTCAATGGTTTTGTATTGTTGTTATTGTAAAAATTTTTAGGTTATTTTTCAACGTTTAGCACAATTTTTGTCATACTTACTTTCAATTCTACCAGAATGGCACAAGCATATGAGCTCCTAGGATAATAAGGCTTTATGTCTTCTATAATGCGGATCGCAGTCTCCGCAGAGAAGCGATAAACGCTACTTAAGTTGTGCATGTTAAATGGGTTCGACAAATCCCTTATTTGCCGATTTAGGTGCATTGTATTGGATCTCTGCTTCGCCTTATCCTATTACGGTATTATAGCGCCAGTACAAACTGCATTTTCCAAGAAAAGCGTTATAATCCACAATTTACAAAAACTTCCCGCGAGCTAAATAGCATTCGTGTAAAATTCAGAATAATAGACAACTTTCGAATTGAACTGTCAAATTTCAAGGTCATTCGAAAATTTTGTCGAATCCGAATCCGAATCGAACAATTGTGAATACGGCTACAGATTGGATCATGGTTTCACATTCAGTCGCCTGAAGGTGCAGGTTTCATCATAATGTTTTCCGTCAGCGTAAGAGCATCAGTTAACATTTAAGTATTATGCCCTATACTAATAATAATATAGGTAACTATTAAATATATTAAAGATCTTATTTTTCAATAAAAACTTAGCTTAATCATCGAGCCTAGGTAAGTATTTAATTTTATTACCTACTAAATGTCAAGATCTAATTTTGTTTCATCATCATCAGCCAGAAGACGCCCACTGCTGGGCATAGGCCTCTTCCAGACATCTCCACAAAGGCCGGTCCTGTGCTTTCTGCATCCAGCTGGGACCTGCGATCCTTACCAGGTCGTCGGTCCACCTTGTGGGAGGCCTACCCACGCTGCGTCTTCCGGTACGTGGTCGCCACCCGAGAACTTACTGTCCCATCGGCCATCTGTTCTTCGAGCTATGTGCCCTGCCCACTGTCACTTCAGTCTGGCAATCCTTAGAGCTATGTTGGTGACCTCAGTTCGCTTGCGGATCTCCTCATTTCTGATTCGATCGCGCAAAGAGACTCCAAGCATAGCCCTTTTTATTGCCCATAGTGAGCGACCACGTTTCAGTTCCATAAGTCATCTCTGGCAACACACATTGGTCCAAGACCTTTGCCTTGCGACACTGCGCTAATTGGGACGAAAATATATGGCGTTGCTTTCCGAACGCTGCCCAACCGAGTTGGATTCGTCGATTGACCTCTTTCTCGAAATTGGACCTACCTAGCTGGACAATTTGTCTGAGGTATGTATAGTCGTCAACAACTTCAAGTGGAGTGCCTCCAACTGTCACTGGAGTAGGCACAACATGGACATTCGACATAATTTTCGTCTTGTCCATGTTCATTTTAAGACCTACTTGTTGAGAAGCACTACAGAGGTCATCGAGCATTTTGCCCAAGTCTTCCAGGGTTTCAGCCATGACAACGATATCGTCAGCAAATCTGAGGTGAGTGAGGTACTCGTCGTTAATATTTACGCCAAGTCCGTCCCAGTCCAGAAGCCTAAAGATATCCTCCAGTGCAGCGGTGAACAACTTCGGTGATATGACATCGCCTTGTCTAACACCTCGCAGCAGCTGAATAGGCTCTGTGGTCTTGTCCTGGAGACGAACTGACATAGTGGCGTTTTTGTACAAACACTTCAGTGCTTCTATATATCGATAGCCAATTTGGCACCGCTGTAGAGACTGGAGCACCGCCCAAGTTACGATCGAATCTAAGGCTTTCTCATAATCCACAAACGCCAAGCATAATGGCCGGTTATAATCTTCGGTCTTCTGTATAACCTGCCGCAGCGTATGTATGTGGTCTATGGTACTAAAACCTTTTTGGAAAGCGGCTTGTTCGGAAGGCTGAAAGTCATCAAACCTGCGTGCGAGACGATTCGTAATGACTCTCGAAAACAGCTTATACTCATGGGTCAGCAGCGATATTGGTCTGAAGTTCTTCAAAAGAGCCTTATCACCATTCTTGAAGAACAATATCACTATGCTTCTGTGCCGTGCTTCCGGCTATTTTCCCTCGAGGATGACGGAATTGAACAGCTTCTGAAGGGTCTTAAGCACAGGGTTGCACCAGCTTTCAGAAGCTCAGCCGTAATTCCATCATCACCCGGCGCCTTGTTGTTCTTAAGCTGTTTGAGAGCCATACTAATCTCGTACTAACTGATGTCCGGGATATCTTCGGTGTAGTGTCGGGTTAACTTGGCTCTGGGGTCTTTTGCCGTACTGGTAACAGGTGCCCGTGTTGTCGTGTATGACTGTCCATAGAACCTCTCGACTTTCCTCAAAACCTCGGACTTGGTCGAAACAACTCTGCCGTCATCCGTTTTCAGTCTCGTCAACTGGCTCTGTCCAATCGACAGATCTCTCGCAAAGACTTTAGAGCCTTTGTTCCGCTCGAACGCCGCCTCCATATTGGTAGTATTGAAGCGGCGTATGTCGCGAGTCAGAGACTTGAAGATCTGTCGATTAAGTCGCCTAAATTGAGAGACATCATCAGGGGATTGCAGAGTCATTCCGCGTCTTTCTTTGATGAGTTTGACAGTATCGTCAGAGATTTTGTTTGTTCTGTTTGTACAGCAGGCTTTAAAAAACTTAGACCCAACCGTATAGACAGTTTCCACGAACCTGTTATTGTAGTCGTCCACGTCGATGCACTCTAATAGGCACTCGAAGCGATTCTGTAATTCGAGTTGAAAGTTCTCGGGGTTTTGAATTTGGATGGGTATAGGCCGGAGCGTGGACCTCATCAATCTCGATATTTCTAGCTGTATATTAATATTCAATGTGACTCTAACCAAACGGTGATCACTGCCAATTTTAACGCTGTTGATCACAGAGACATAATTGAATTTTCGTAGATAGGATGAAGTCAATCTCATTTTTTGTGACACCATCGGGACTAACCCACGTCCATCTGCGATTATCTGGCTTACTAAAAATGAGTTCATCATAAAGACGGCCAGCATCTGGCCACGGGCGTTTCGACTTCCAACTCTAAATTGCCCCACTCTCAACTCGTCTCCACTTCAATTGCCCAGTTTCGCGTTGACAATCCCCCATGACAACGGTGTCATGTGTCTTGGAGGTATGTATGTCTTTAGAAATATCCTCATACATAGCCTCATCGTCGGAGTGAGTCGAAGTCGGTGCGTAGACCTGTATGACCTGTATGGCTTGGCAGGCGGGTTGGCGATCGCAGTGCAGTAGATGTAAATGTACCCAGAAGGATGCTGTTTAGATTAATAATTTAGTTTAGATTACAAAAATACAAATTACTCTCTACTTACTTCATCATCGTTTTCTTAGCGCTTATCCCGACCTCTGCCAGGGTCCGTTTTCTTACTCATTCTTCTCCACCTCGCCCGGTCTTCGGCATTTTCGCGTCGTGAGCCGTTGGCTCTCGCATCCGACTCAGCGATGTCAATCCATCGCTTCTTGGGTCGCCCACGGGGCTTCTTTCCTGATACCGGTAGATTCAGGCACCTATTTCCCACGTATCCCTGAGGCTCACGCAATACGTGACCAAACCAGCGCAGACGAGTGTCCTCGATCTTATCTGCGGTATCCCTCACGCCAAGGCTGCCACGGATGTACTCGTTACGTACTCGATCGAGTCGCGTAACTCCGCACATCCACCGCAGCATTTTCATTTCGTTGGCGTGAAGTTGGCGAACGTGTTTCGTCAGCGCTGGCCATGTCTCGCAGCCATAGAGCATCACCGGTCTAATTATACTCTTGTATATAAGCCCTTTGAGCTTTACAAGGATTTTAGGGTCTCTGCCTGGTGACACCCGTGAGTTCCCGCCATTTGGCCCAAGCTGCAGGGATTGGGGACTTGACATCAGGGCCGATATCGCCGGACTCGTGCATCACGGATCCGAGGTATTTGAATTTATCTGTTCTATTGACAGCTTAGTTACCTACAAGGATGGTTTCGGGATCCGCGATTCATATACTCTAAATTACTCACTACTTACTTATTATTACATAAGTCTGATTGTACTAAACTTAGACGATACTTACGTTGACTCCTAAAAATAAGAAAAAACACTAACACTAACTCCAGCTGAAACCTAAACTCTATAACTTAAGACACCGAGATCCTCCAGCAAAATGCGTGTACGTACCAACGTCTACTTATGTGAAAAATACCTATCACACAGAAGTGGCTACCCAATACCCATATCGCTACACAAAGAGCGTTGTACCTACTGATTTTCATAAAAAATAGAGACATTGCGCGGGTATTAACAGTCACAAAAAATATACTTTCTAAAAGTCGGACTACACCTGTTATTGTGTTTTTGAGAATAAAATACATGTTACTGAAATACATTAACAATTACCGTCACTTGATTCAATCTAAATTACTAATTTCAATCTTTCCCATGTCAAACGTAACCAAATTACCCTCCAGCAATAACTTCACATAACACATCACATATTCAGCCATTACGAATTCTCGATTCCGAATCATGCGAAGTTAGACAAGTCGGCGGTACTGTCCTCACAGCGGCGGATTTGGGGATCGTAAATTTAATCTTAAATAGTTCAAACGCCGTCGCAAACACAGGGGCGCCGCCAGGTGACAGGGCGGGGTGACCGCCCCCGCCGCTATTTGTCTTGTGGGAGACGCTGGAACATGTGCGATCGCCCTGTTTATTTGTCCCGGGTAGAGGGACGGCTATGTAATACGGTGAGTTGAGGTTTTGATGAAACATTTTTTTACTAGATTTGAGTATTGTGGCTGTGTCTTCGTGTTCGTAATTATCTGATCTGCCAAGTCCTGGGTTATGGCCAAGGTGGACCTCGCGCCCTCGTGCGCGAGAGCATAACCTACAAAAACGCCAAGATTATTATTTTTATGTATGGCCGTATCACCGGCAGAGTAAAATTGTACACGAGCTATTGAAGGGTATCGTATCATAGATGCACCTTACGCCTTACCCGCCGCATCATATCATATCAGCATTTGATTATCTGTTTGTAGTTTTATAAAACCGGGTCGTTTAAAAAAAGTGAACCCAAACTTATGGAAAGTCGAAATAGAAAAATATTTTTTTGGAAAAGCTGCCATTTTATTTATATTAAAAGAAGGTATCAAGTATTTGAATTATTAAATATTTTTTTTACTTTGATTGAATGGTGACCTTGTAAAGTTCGTAGGAACCCGATGGATACTTACAAGAGGCACGTAGTTGAACGTTGTGGAAGGCGTGGGAGGAAACCTTTTGTTCCGCAGTAGATAGACTTCCTTAGGCTGAGATGATGACGAACCATAAAATACTGCTCAAAAGTGAGACAAATATTTTCAACATTTGTTTTATTTTATCTAAACTGAATCGAATTGTTATGTTTTAACGGTTGAAAACCATTTAACTTTATGTGATGTAGTGACTGGGCGACCCCTAAGCCAGTAGTCTATTTGAGTTGGAGACGCGAGTAATCTCACAAGATGCTAGTTTATATGTCTTTACTTGTTTAATGCATGTATATATTCCGGAGGATTATTTAGTCTAAGCGTATTGGACTATGTAACAGGTTACTGTACTTCTTTAAGGTACACCCTATATAAATAAAACCTCAGAGTACTTGTTTTTAAAATAGGAGCGTCGGTGGCCGAGCGGTTACAGTATCCGACCCGTAAGCCAGAGGTCCCAGGTTCGAATCCCGCTCCGGCCATGTACCAATGACTCTTTTCTGAGTTATGTACATTAGTTGGATACTAACCGATGCTCTTACGGTGAGGGAAAACATCGTGATGAAACCTGCACATTCAGGCGACTGGATGTGTAACCATGATCCAATCTGGTCAGGTTTCCCTGGTAGCAGGGTCATGGAGGTCAGATGGCAGTCGCTCCACTGTAATTACCTGACCTGCCAAATTCTGGATCATGGTCAAGGCGGACCCCGGGCCCTCGTGCGCAAAAGCATAACCGGGACATTAACGCCAAGATGATTATTTTTTTATTTTTACTTGTTTTTAAATATATTTATTTCAATTATGAAAATACTGATGTCTAATGCGATTATTACATTTGACTAAATTTTGTCGTCTCAATCAGTAGTTAGAAGCGTGAGAGCAAATCAGCAAAGTGGAATGTATTGCTCATAGAATAAGGTAAAATTTTGTAACACTTATATTATGTTACGCGTCGTTCCGCTTTTCAAAAGGTGTGACACAAAAATGGACTTTATTGAATACGTAATACATTAAATAAATATTCGTGGACAAATTCACACAGCGCCATCTAGTCCCAAACTAAGCAAAGCTTGTGCTATGGGTACTAGATTACTGATATATTACTTAAATACTTTTTAAATACATACTTATTATACATAGAACACCCAGACCCGTAACAGAAATTAAAATTCATCATTTCAATTTCTGTCCGGCCGGGAATCGAACCCGGGACCTCTTGCGTGGTAGACCAGCTTGTTTACCACTGAGCCACTCAGGTCGTCATTCTACTGAATTTAGCCAAATGTAATAAGCGCATCACATTCATAAGCAAATCATAAGCAATATTGTAGTAGCTCGTAATGAACTCTATTAATTTTGGTATTTAACACTTTCACTTATCACCACTAAAATGTCTATGTAAATTGATGTATTTGACAATAAATGTATGACCTAGTTAGTTTGTTAGTAAGGCCATAGTTAATAAGACATTATGATTATCAATATTATGATTATTATTATGAATACGACCTTTGATACTGACACAATATGTACCAAAGAATCTGAATTAAATGATTCTTAATTCGTTTATTTTTAAATAAGTAGGTAATAAATCATAAGTAATCATAAATAATCACAAATCACATTCGTCGTCGTCTCTGTCGCACGCGTGTGAGTAAATACTAAGCCGAAACTAGCTGATGTGCATTATTAACCCACTTCTATTGTAACTGTTCGAGATGAAACAGGCATTATTCGGTCGGTAAATTATGAAGTGTGGTATCTTTGGATACCACGGTACCTACCCAAGTGGTTAGTGCAACCTTGCATGCAAATCACGCAGAGGCGAATCCCACCCTTGTCTTTCTTACCTGGGTACATTACAGATTTCAAATAGGCTACGAGCTACGATCTCTTCGCTAAAGGAAATCAGTGTTTCTTAATCACACAGCAATAATATGTACAGGACTCTGATTGGTACCACGCTTGCGCGTTCTTTTCGTGCGCGCTGGCTGGCCTACTTGCGGCCGGCTGACCCTTATGACTTCGTTAAATGATCCCTTTGTTTTCCGTAGTTTTTTTGACGTTTGATAAGTGATTAGTAATTCCTTTTTCTATTATTAATTTTTGACTTTGAGTTTTGAGTTTGAGTTTGAGTTTGAAATTTTATAATAATAATATAATAATAATAATAAATCTTTATTGCAGGCATAAAAAACCCATATACAATTTAAAATAAAATAAAATAATACAATAAAATAAAATAGGTATAAAAAATAAAAATAGTTACACAATAATTAATTAACCTACTTAAATATTAAGGGCTCACAGCCCAAGAGTCACTTCCGGTTCGCAGCCATATGAATTTCCACCCAACGTTTAAAGATGGGTCCAGTACAATTCTCACCGACCACTCTAAGTATGGCATTGTCAGATGAACGTAGCCTCTCCCAAAAGGAAGCCACTCGCGCTCGTAGGATAGCGAAGAAGTCAGGCACCCTCGCGTCGGCGAACATGCCTGATGCACTGCAATATCTCAGTAGTCTCATGAGCGTGCGAAACGCATCATTGTATTGCACTCTCATGCTACTCAGCGCTTTTTGAGTGTGGTTTACCCAAAGTTGGCAGGTGTAGAGACATTGGCAGTAGGTGTTAAAAATAGTTAATTAACTTCCTTGCTACATCCAACAAACCTACGGGCTAGCATGTTACACCTGACACTGAGCGCCCGTCGCTCTCGCTCTATATCCATATCATCCCTTAGGTGTTCGGTGAGAACATGGCCCAGGTACCTAAATCTCTGCACAGCCCGAACCACCAACCCGTTCAGCCTAACCTCAGGTACTCTCTCCGGACCCACCCCTGCCCTAAACACCATGAACTCTGTTTTGAGTGCATTGTATTTCAGACCGTGCGCGTTCGCATAACGCTCACAAATCGAAAGCTACCGTCTTAGACCATTGATTGAGGGACTGAGAAGCACCATATCATCGGCGTGACTGAGGTTGTTGATACAAACCCCACCCACGTGACATCCGAACCCAGCGCCTCTCAGTTCCACAATCAGGTCGTTAATATAAAGGTTGTATAGGTCCGGAGAGGTAAGACCACCTTGACGTACTCCGCAGTCTAACCTATAACTGTTAGACGTCGCGTCGCCCCATTTTACGTAGTTAGTTTGTCAACTTTATCAGTTGATGCCAGAGGATTCCATAACCCACTAGGTCAAATGCGCTGCTCAGATCAAGAAAGCAGGCGTATATTGAGTTGTTACGTTTCATATAATAGCTTACAGTATGTTTTAGGCTCAATATAGCTGAGTCGGTGGAGAGTCCAGGCCGGAAACCAAACTGCGCATCATCAATCTGCAGATGTTTTAGTAGTTCGGGCTGCAACAGAGGCTCCAGCACTTTTCCTATTACGGTACCCAACGAGATCGGGCGATAGTTGCTGATTTTGCTCTGATCGCCGGTCTTATTTTTTGCGATTGGCACTACCTTAGTAAGTAGCAGATCATGAGGCAAGTGAGTATATCTCATACATAAATTAAGAAATGAAGCCAATTTATCATAAAAATATGTCGCCCGCATATAGCAGATGTTCAATACTCAAGCCATCATGACCTGGAGACTTACCACGCTTCATTTGCCGAATCGTTGACGCAACCATTTCACTGGTGAAAAATATCGGTGCGATATTTGGTGAGGGCTGTGCATCAGCACAGACCTTAACACCAAACGCACTACCAAGACTTTGTGGTTTCGTTTTAAACTTATCGACGAATAAACCGGCAATGAGCTTGGGATCCTGGACGCCTTCTACACATGATGGTAACGACTTTCTCGGGTTATATTTCTTTATCTCTTTCCAAAAGTTAACAACATTTTTCTCTTTGTGTTTAACTGCTAATTTATTTAATTTGATAGTCTTTTCATTGGTTTGACACCACTTTAGTTTGTTTTTAAATTTCTTTCGACTTTCACACATATCCGAGTAAAGTTGTCCAGTGGATGGCTTGTTAGCCATAACCCAGCAGTAGAAATAAAAACGGTACGTTTGATGTAAGTTTTTAATATGGTGATTCCAACCAGCAACCTGCCTTTTACGAACTCGTTGTCCATTATTATTGGAGCGTAATCCGGAAGTAAACCTGGCCGCTGAGCTTAATACAGTGATAATACTATTGTTTAGCTTATCGTTAAAAAGGCGATGTTCAGGGACGTTTGGGCAAGCTATTTGATCCTTGCAAGCAACACAGCGAAATGTGTCCGACACATTTTGGAATTCATTATAACAATACTTGTAAAACTCGTCAATTTGATGGTTGTCTCTAACGCCCCATTGAACATTATCACAGACAGTTTTGGGTGAGTTATCTAGAACATGGTTTATAGGACTTTCCTCCAAACAACATACTATTCTGAGAGGGAAATGATCGGACCACTGAACATTATACATGACATTAACTGATCCGATCGTCTCGCACGCTGCGTGGGTAGCAAGACAGTGGTCCAGCCATCTCCTGGAGCCATGAGCCTCGCTGATGAAAGTAAATGTATCCGAACTCACACCTAGCCTTGCGATATCAGCGCACACCCACTGTTGATCCTCACAAAACTCCAGCATTTCCCTTCCGAACTGAGAGCGGGGGTCCGCGTTAAAATCGCCCAAAATGAAGGCAGCTTGAGCCTCGCTCTCCTCTATAATGGCGTTAACCAAACCCAAACACTCAAAAAATTCGGTAATGTTTTGCGGGTCGTCGACAGGCATGTACACATTACACACTACAAACTTACTTGAACCAGTGTTTACACTTATTGCTACGATACGATCACTGTCACAACTTAGCACAGTGACATTGGGAAAGCGTGATTTTCTCCACATTATGGCGACTCCACCATACGGACGACCTCGTAGTATTCCAACAGAGGTGTCGACCGATTACTTGGTAACACAACCGAAATCCTTGTCGATCTGCTCCATAAAGCCCAGGTCATGCGGCAGCAGCCATGTCTCTTAAAGAGCTAAGATATCGGCTTCGAGGCAGAGTTCACGAATGTAGGATACCGAACGCTTAACTGACTTGCAATTGAACGAGACAAAAGTGGAGTGTTTTGACCGTACATCCATAATTCTTATGCGTTATTCAGCGATTTAGGTACGTATTTTGGGTCGGTTCGTCGTCGTAGTACACTTATTATGTTTACGCCTATTACTAAGTATGTCAGGACAGAATGGTCGTTTAAGGCCTCTTATACCCCAATCCACTCATTATTCATAAAAAAATAAAGGTGTCTCGTGTGAGGGCCAGACGCAATGCATTGACACCGCCAACGCCTTGTGATGCTGGAACCGGAATAGTGGCTTTAGTGACATGAAGCTTGCAGATTGTGACCGAAGCATGAAACTACTAGGGAGCGTACTTCAACAATCTCCCCCCATCTGCGGCCGGATCTGGTAGGTTTTTTTTTTATATTATCAGTAGGCTTGCTTGACCTCAACTCACCTGATGGAAAGCGGCGATAACGTCGAAGATGTAGCATGCGTGCCTAGAAGATACCTTTTCACTCTTGATTTGAAGACCCCAAGGTTATACTTATCGGGGAACAATGACTCAGGCAGAGAGTTCCAGTCCTTTGCAGTGCGCATAAGAAAAGTGGATGCAAAGCGCTTAGTACGAGATGGTGGGACGTCTACCATAAATGGATGACGATCTTTTGTCCCCCTCGTTGTTCGATAATAAAAAGGGCACCATGGAACAAAATTGTGGAAGGTCAGGGCTTAATGTGGTGCTTGACCTAGGCTACACCTGTACCAAGTTTCATGCTCTGGTCACAATCTGCAGGCTTCATGTCACTAAAGCCACTATTCCGGTTCCAGCATCACAAGGCGTGTCCATACAATAGCTGTCATTATAGCCCAGTCTAGAAAGACGAGACGAAGTGGAAGAAGAAGAGTTGGAATGCGGATCCAGACCAGATTGACTGCGTCTCACTAACATTTCAAGACCTCAACGGTTGGGTGAATAGGTATAGTTTGACGGTGATGACGTTTGCCCGGCCCGAATACTTCCTTCAAAATTAATTTCGCACAACATGCGCCATTGAAATTGAAACAGCTTTGATTATACCAGATACATATATATATAATCTGGACACCTTCAAGGCTAGATTGAATAGGCTTTCAATAAACTGGCATGCTCCATCGTCACTTACCAGCAGGAGATAGCAGTCAAATTCCTATCTAGTTTTTACAATTTTAATAATTATTTTTATTAAATTTTATATTTTTCTGAGAAAATCTGGGACTCTTTTTAACCACTAGCTTCGAATGAAACGATTTTCAACTACAATTCATGACGCAGACTTTTCCTGTTGTTGAACCGTCCGCTTTCGGTGTTTCATTTTTCTTGGCGAAAATTTAAATTGAAAGCCGTTCGATTCGACACGAGCGGCTCAAAAATAAATAATAATAAACAAATAATTTATTTACCAAATACAGTACCTACCTACATTTTACCTACAAAAATTGTAATTTTATAAAATAAGTATCCCATTTTCAAATTTGTCACCATTGAACAAAAAGCCCACGTGATGGTGTGCACCTTGCCATCAACAAACAACCGGGTAAGGCGTATATAATTTCTTGTGGCATGACTCGTAGGTACTAAAAAGATACTGTCATTCTATTGACTCTAAAACCTAGTTAAAGTATGCAGTACACAAATCAGAAAAATACCCAGTACGTTGGAAAATAAAAACCGTATAAATAATTAGTGTAATACGCGGGATACCTACGCATCCACGCCATCGTTATATCACGACAAACAGGTTACCGTCTTTACCAACGTTAATAATCTACCTACGTATCCACCGAACCAACAACGCACTTGGATCGGTAAACCATCCTGGTAAAGCTAATACCTACGGCCCCGGGGCTGGCGGCCGTGGTTAGGGGGTGGGGGGAGTAACCCCCCCCCCCCCCCCCCCCCTCGCTTAGATAATGTGCATGCATTAAAGTTAGCGGGAACTAACGCTCTGATGAGCCAACTTGAGAGCGCTCATTACTGGAACTCCGCGTACATACCTAAATTCTCGATTGATCTTTAATCGTCTGCTACATGCAAATCTTGTTGGTAACTGTTTGGGACGTAGGTGATTAGGAGTTTTTGGGGAAGTGGTTTAGGTCTGCTATAGAGGTTGAAGTTTTGAGCAGCGATTGATTGACATTGTCTTGTTTTCATTTTCGCAACTTTTCGCGAAAATTACCTAATTCTTTATATACTTATACCGTACTGTGTGATTTTGTTTTAGTTGTTGTATTTATTTTTTAAATAAGGAGGTAATTAGATTTAGTTGTGTAAATATAGTATGATTATCGTTTTAGGTTCCATACCGCAATGAAAAATAAATTCAGACACCAGAATAAATATTATTGTTTTAGACGCGACTTACACGCGACGAAAATAGATTTGATAAAGAGTATCTATGTCAACGTGTGTCTAGTTTTATCAGAATTCTTACAATCATCATCATCTAGGCGTCAATCATGATTGTGTTCTTTAAACTCACACTGGTGTAGTAAGTTAGAATAGCCTACTGTATAAACTACATTTACCACCTTCTCTCTCTTATACACCTGTAACTATATCTGTATATATACCTACATCTATCAGTATTACGAAGGTATAGAGCTCAGCCACGTCCCCGGAACATCAGGGTAACCGTAACCGGCGTGTTTACCCGGCCCTGATCCGGATGGATCTGGATTAAGCCGGTAAGCCGGTTCGCCCATATATTGGTGTCGGAAACGGGCTCTGAAATCCGGATTTTAAATTATGAGCGAAATTTTAATGTGATGGGATAGGTATTATACTGCTTGTGTATTCTATATTATATTGTCTGAGACGAGGATTAAACTCGTTGAACCTATGTTTTCGTAGTTTAATACCGTATCATAGGTTAATACAATTGAGAAAAATTTGTCATAGTGTAATAGCACCAACTCCTATCTCGTCATCTATTTATGGTAGACGTCCCACCATCTCGTACTAAGCGCTTTGCATCCACTTTTATTATGTGCACTGCAAAGGACTGGAACTCTTTGCCGGACGGAGTCATTGTTCCCCGATAAGTATAACCTTGGGGTCTTCAAATCAATAGTGAATAGGTATCTTCTAGGCACGCATGCTTCATCTTCGACCTCATCGCTTTTCATCAGATGAGTTGAGCTCAAATGCAAGCTATTGGAAAAAAAAAATCTATATCTATACTAAAATTAATATTATAAACATATAAGATTTGATTGTTTTTCGTTTTGTTTGTTTGTAGTAGATAAATTCAAACATTTCATAAAATAATTTTTAAAAACTATTTCAGACATTCTTACACCTAAAATTATCAGCAAGTAACATATATTTTTATCACAGAGAAAAGTTGGAGATCATAAAATATCCTAAGGTATCAAAATGTTGCAGGTTCGCGCATAATTCCAGAACGGTTGCGCCTATTTAATTAGTAATTTTTTTTTAGATTTGTTAAGTAAGGTTTGTATATAAGAAAAAAGGGTAGCCATAGGGTAGATTAGTAAGGGTAGAGAGTAGGGTTGAGTAGTGAGAGTAGGGTAAAGTAAGGAAACGTAGGATAGGGGTATCACCAATGCGTTGCCTACCTTTATATCAGCTCTTTTTGCTCTCTCAGAGTTGCACTCTCAACAGAAATCAAATACAAGGGGTATTAGAGTCTGCTGCATTGCCAAAGCCACGGTTCCCCAAATTCCCCAAATTTTGAAGTCAGATTATAATTTTGTTGAAATTTAATTTTAGTATTTGCAATCCTATTCATATGTCGGAAAACCTATGGTAAAGTCTACAAATAGTCAAATATTTCCCAAGCTACTGAACTAATTTTAATCAAACAAAACTAAGAACTATGTCGATTAATTTGGTTTTCAAATAAAGGAAGCTGCATCGAAATCGGTCCATCATAGACAGTAATGTTTGTATATCTGTACATTTGACCTCTGTGTCATACACACGTCAACTTAGACCGATTTTTCCTACATGACAAGGATTACACATGAGTTGGTTTATTATGTGTAAGTAATTCAATTTACCTATAATTATTTCAAAGATAAATAATCATCATCTTGGCGTTAATGTCCTGGTTGTGCTCTCAAGCACGAGGGCCCGGGGTCCGCCTTGACCGATCCAGGATTTGGCGATCAGGTAATTACAGTGGAGCGACTACCATCTGACCCCCGTGACCCTGCTACCAGGGGATCCTGACCAGATTGGATCATTATTTCAAAGATAATAAAGATTATATAGGTTACCGATTTCGAATGTTCAGAATGGGGCCAATGCAATGTTAAGCAATAGGCCTGCACTTGAACTTTTACATTGTTGATTGTATGCAAATGGGGTCAGTTGAATTACTTAGACGAATTCGGACATTAAATTCCATATTTTGTTGCGTGATTAAGATAAAACTAGTTTGTAGTAAAAATACAGTTTACCAACCGCTAATAAGTACACATAAAATATTGACAGTTACAATACAAATATACCTATATACGTATACCTACCACTACATATACCTAATAAATTCTATGCTTATTATGTACGATTCATACAAAAAAGCTTTAAAATGTAATGCTTTACTTGTGCTATTAAAATGTCAGTCTACGAGAATGAGTTTCGGAGAATCGTAATTAAGTTTTTGTGACATAGTATGTATATCTAATTTAAGAATTATATATTAATGGCCGTGTGGTGTCCGGCAGAGTAGAATAGCACCAACCCATTACACTCGTGGGTGTCGTACAAGGCGACTAATGTTTTCGAGGCAAAAGATCTAGTCGCCGTCGACTGGAAAATGGGCAGCAGCGTTTTCTATTAATATATATGTATATATCACTGCGATCTCCAACCCGCCTGCCAAGCGTGGATAGCAATAACCTCCCCTTTCGTGGGCGAGGCCGTTAGTCCTGCAGTGGACTGTTATGGGCTGTGGTGATGATGATGCTATGCACTGAAAGTCGAGTGTTTCCATTTCCGGGAGAATTTATATATCTCGGTAAGTCGGTATAGGTCAATTACGGAAAGAAGGCGGGCTCCATACAATCAGTTTGATCGTAATTTACTTTCGAGGATACACAAAGCATAGCATGAATAGCATACCTTTCTACTATTCCATTTAATTTGATTCCATGGCAAAACGTAATTAGAATAAAAAGGTTTAGTAACTGATTGTTTTATTTAATTGTCCACCAACTCATAAAACAGTCTTTTAAAATTCATATTAAATAAAGTCATTTTTTTACAAAATGAAGGATATCATATAATACAGAGGAATCTTAGGCCGGAACTCCATTGGCGCGGTGCAGTGCACTGCGCGGCGCGCCGCGCGGTGCCACGTCACGGTGACAACCAAAGAAACGGTGGTGTTATTCTGGTTTTTCATATTAGGCAAGGTTCGCACGAGGGATTTTAAGTTAGGCAACGCTTGCACGAGGCCTTTTCGATGCTTTTACGCGCGTTATTTGAAATGACTCGCATAATTATTGACCATATGTCTTCTCGACTGTGTGTTCACACCCAGGCGTAAAAAGTAAATAGAGATTTTTTAAATCTGCCGACTCAAATGCAACCAAGAGAAACGTACGAAAAGGATATCATTTATTAAAACACTGAAAGTAGATTAAAACACTTTCAGTGCCGGCCCGAAAAATATTATGCGATTTTCAGATACAGCATACAGTTTCTATAATTTTTTACTATGGTGCCAAACCTGTACGCCCACCACCACCACTATGTAAAGAAATTGAACCACCTCGATTGGTCTTCCTCGAATACTATGATAACTTTTCCTTTTTACCCGACTACGAGGAAGCCAAGGAAGGAAGCTTTTTTTTATTATCAATAGGTTTGCATTTGACCTCAACTCACCTGATGGAAAGCGACGATGGGTAGTGAAGTTAACAGTCTATGTAAGTATGAAGAAGCCACAGAGATTTGTCAGGACCGTAGGAACAATGTGATATCTGCCTATCC
This sequence comes from Blastobasis adustella, assembly GCA_907269095.1. NCBI lineage: Eukaryota > Metazoa > Arthropoda > Insecta > Lepidoptera > Blastobasidae > Blastobasis > Blastobasis adustella. The sequence continues at coordinate 18,558,843 of OU026121.1, read as the reverse complement.
CTACGGGAGAAATGCGTAACCGAATGAATGTGTGTCATTGTTTGTTGTATCAGTGAATGTTGATCTCGACAACCACTATCATTTTTATTTAGGAACTAGTGTTGTAGGATGAATAGTTTTATAGTTATTACAGTTTTAAATTTGACAGCTGTCATCCGAAATGTAGATCTTGCCGAGCACTATCATTTCTCTTCAGGAAATAGTGTTCTAGGAGCGATCGCTTCAAAGTTATCACAGTATTAAGATTGACAGCTGTCATCCGAAATGTAGATCTCGACGAGTACCAGCATTTCTTTTTAGAAACTTGTGTTCTAGAACAAAACATGCCGTATTTATTATTCGGGAGGAACTAAGAACAAAATGACGAAAGGATCACGAAAGCGAAACAACTACGATAATGTTGCAGAATCACAAAAAGGGGCGGGGCTTACGCATGAGCGGTCAAAATTTCTTTGACAAGGTCGAATTCCTATTTCATTCATACGCGTTGAATCTGTACTAAAAGAAGAAGACAGATATATGTGTGTAAACTGTGTCACATAAGGAGGAGAGATTCGAACTGTTGGTAAAAAGAAACAGTCAAGTGTGACGTCTCATGTTGACATCTGCTGACAGCGCGCCGCACACTGCACGATGGGGCCAAATTGAAAAAATGTGGACAAAATTCATACAAACTGACATTTCGGGCTTGGATTGCGCGTTTTGCCCCATCATGCAGTGCGCCGCGCGGCGCGCTGCACAGTGGGGCATTTCGCCACCTGTCAATGTACTTGCATACAAACTGCTCGGCGTGGAACAAGTTTTGCCACATTGTGCAGTGCGCCGCGCGGCGCACCTCTTCAATGTGTTCCAGCGCTTATATTTCTATAAGTACCAATAATACAAACAAAATGATTATAGTGAAACTTTAAAAAAATATTTGGCGTTTTGCGTTTTTGGCATTATGCGTCGAAAGGATATTGATATGTCCAATACAATATGGTCTAGAGATGGGACCCACAAATGGTAAGAATATAGTAAATATTTGTTATATATATATGTGTTATACAAAAAAATATTAAGGCCCTGTTTCACATCAAACAGCAAAATTCTAGATTAATTGTGACAGATAAGTATATGTGATACTATCTCTCTCTTTTTAGTACAAAACAACAGACATGGCATCACAGATATCTGACAAATACAAATAATCAGAAACTTATCACCCCTTATTAGCATGAACAGTAGAACGATTCATCTATTTCTTCAAATAGGTCAGTTTCCTTGTTTTGATTTATCGTCATGTCTTAATAGTCGAAACTACCTTTGCAAATTGTATTGTCCTTGGCCCATCTGGGTAGAGCTACGGCTATGATGTTATTCTATTTCTTTATATTGCCTGGCACGTTGATCTTTCTTTTCGATCTTCCGTTGATGACAACTATTTTACCATCCTTCTAAGTACTTCTATATTCTAAAATATCCTCAATATTTGTTTGTAAAGTCACAACTCAAATGACTCTATTTATGTCATCTTCGATTGTTTTAGCTAAGGTCCAGAAATCAGAAATCATTTATTGTAAAACTGAAGTAGGTACATTGTAGGTGGTATTTGATTAAGAGCAGAACTAAAACAGTTTACCCAAATTTCGGTATACAATAGTATGTTATATGTTACAATTTCCATTACAATCCAGGTTTCAGCTCCACATAACACTTGTAGTGTAACTACTATTGTTTGTTTTATTGTTCAATGTAAAAATATTAAGTAATTACTATTGCTTGTTACTTATGATGCAGTTTTTACTTATTGCATGATAAGTAACAATTATGTACACCGGACAGACCCACTACTTTTCTTAGTAGATGGTTTTGCGACACGCGTGGCGGTAGTCGCAAAATCGCATCTACCGGCTTCTACGCCGCGAACGCGGGTCGGTCCGGTCGGCAGTCCGCAGCCATACTAGACGCGAGACGCTCGTTACTTTTAGCAACGCCATTATACCTACGCGCGATTGCTTTCAACAAGTAATCCATTTTCTGTACTTCCTATATCTTATTGCTCTGTTTTCTATCGCTCTAAATTTCTCCTTCTGTGCGTGTTCGAACTTTCATTGTGTGTATCTATACTTGTGTAACTATTCAGTTCGAATAAACTTTAATGTGAGTGAACTTTCTGTGGCTTCATTGAATCTATCCACCAGCACCATCACATCACTTTATTGGTGACCCCGAGAAGAGCACAATGTTGGGCGATTACGGCGAAGGCAGCAACAAAGGAAGAAATGTGGATCGAGTTGCAGTGCGGGTACCGCCATTTTACCCGTCGAAACCGTCGATGTGGTTCTCGGCACTCGAGAGCCAATTTGTATTGGCGAACATCACGCAAGATTCGACGAAATACCATTATACGGTATCCAGCCTTGAGCCGATGTATGCTGATGTGGTCGAGGACGTCATCAACGCTCCTCCAGCACCTGACAAGTACGAGCGGCTCAAGACCGAGCTGATCAAGCGGCTCACGGTGTCACAGCAGAGCAGGGTAAAGCAGCTGCTGAACCACGAGGAGCTAGGAGACCGGAAGCCGTCCCATTTTCTTCGCCACCTGAAGCACCTGGCGGGGCCAGGAATACCGGACGACTTCATCAGGACCCTCTGGGCTGGTCGCCTGCCCAGCAGCATGCAGACGATCATCGCGTCTCAGGCCAAGGCGACACTGGAGGAAGCTGCCGAGTTAGCGGACCAGATAATGGACATAGTAGCACCGGTTCCACAAGTGTCAGCAGCGCAGTTGAAACCGCTGCTCTCTGCAGCACCAGCTCCAGTTACCAGCTCGTCATCATCAGGCGAAATTGCCCAGCTGATTCGGCAAGTAGCAGCTCTGACAGTGCAGGTCGACAGGTTGTCGCGTTCGCGAGCCAGGAGCAAGTCGGATAATCGCCGGCGTGGGCGTTCGGCATCTACGCGGTCCCAGTCCAACTACAGGCAGTAACTTATTTTTTTTTTTTTTTTTTTTTATATTATACAAGGCAGGCATTTGACCGCCATCTCACCTGTTGGTAAGCGACGATGCGGCCGAAGATGGAGCATGCCCGTCTTGGAACAGCCTATTCACTCCAGCCTTGAAGGCATCCAGATTATATTGATCAGGAAACACACTCGCAAGCAACGCGTTCCACTCCTTAGGCGTACGCATTATAAAGGTCGAGCCAAAGCGGTTCGTGCGGATAGCTGGAATATCCACGACATAAGGATGAAGCGCTCGCCCGGATCGCGTCTCCCGATGGCGGAAAGGGGCAAGCGGAATGAGGTCGTGCAGCTTCGCATTCGCATCGCTTCGCACACTCTCCGAAATGTAACCTGTAGAAGACCGACAGACGCGCAACCCTACGCCGATGTTCGAGGCTCTGCAGCCTAGCCTCAACCAACTGCGGGTCACAAATTATCTTCTTTGCACGTTTTTCAACCGAATCCAAAGCCGCTAGTTGATATTTGGCTGATCCATCCCAGAGGTGGCAGCAGTACTCCATGCAGGATCGGACTTGTGCTTGATATAACTGAAGCAACTGCTTTGAAGTAAAGTACCGCCTAACCTTCGAGAGGACACCAAGCTTTTTCGCTGCAGTCTTAGCCTTGAATTCGATGTACTGACCGAAGTTGAGATTTGCAGATAGCTCAACGCCAAGAAGCTGTAGGTTGTCGGTAATTGCCACAGGAACATCCCGAAAAGTTGGAGTTAATTGGAATGGACTCCTTTTGGCGGAAAACAAACACGCCTGTGTTTTGGTTGCGTTGAACGCCACCAGATTAGCTTCACCCCAATCAGAGACTGCCTTGAGAGCTTTGTCCAAACGATCAACCATAGCCTCTCGACAAGACTGAATATCGTCCCTGCTGGCTTATAAGTCTTCATCAAAGTTTTGGCTTGATATCTTTGTTATGTTTACAAAGTGATGATTCATTTTAATAATCTCCGATTTCCTGTTCTAGGACCCATCTGTCATTCATTGAGCTAAAATTATAGCGATACCTTTGAGAATCGGTGGCCGAGTAGTTACGGTATCCGATTCGTAAGCGAGAGATACCGGCATCTAATCCCACTGCGGTCATGTTCCAATGACTCTTTTCTGAGTTATATACATTAGAGGTGCTCTTACGGTGAGAAAAACATCGTGATGAAACCTGCACATTCAGGCGACTGAAAGTGTAACCATGATTCAATCTGGCCAGGTTCACCTAGTAGCAGGGTCACGGAGGTCAGACGGTAGTCGCTCAACTGTAATTCCCTGATCTGCCAAATCCTTGATTTGTTTTGGAGTTCTGGAGTTCGTTACCGCATTCCGACAGGTGGGCGATTCTTTCTATTTAACATAATTAAAAAATAAGAGTGGATTATTGTAAAAGTTGAGCTCTACGTAGGTAGAGTAGCCCTGCTACACTGCTAATCTACAGTTACTTGGTACTAACTTTCACTCGCTCACCGTTCTCGCAGAAAAAGCAGCCTAACATAGGACATTAGTTTCCAAGTTTTAAGCTACTTTTTAGGATTCATAGTAGGTGTACATCATAAAAAAATTGTCATCAGTAGTTTATTATGCCATGTTATTTACATAATTGCGTGAAATCGGAACATGGAATTTTCAACTGAAATTGTGGAGATATAGGAAACTTTCACTCTTTTAACTGAATATAGGTACTGTATTTGCAATGGTTTTGTATCCTGAAATTAATTTGCTCTCCTTATAATTGGCATATGTCGAAATACTGACGTAATTGGCTAAGAAGAAATATAAAAGATAATAAAACCACGCCGGGTTTTTGCAACCAGAACAAAGGTCTTTCACGTCGCAAACCTATTATTTGACACTATTTGTCCTTTTGCCTCTTCTGCATATGTAATCAGCCAAATTTATGCAAAAAATATGCAAACACTAATCAACTTCTTTGTTCCTATACGCGAAAACCTCGTGGGATTTAGTGTTTTGTGTTTCCTGGTGGCTTATGTTTTCTTGTTAGTACTCAGGTCGGCGAACAAGTGGCCTTTGCTTTGTGTAATCTACTACACGTTTCGCCACACCCCGCCAGGCCTCCATGGCCAGCCAATCAGCGCAGGCCACAGCGATTCGCAGTCATTACTTTCGATGCATTGGACTTCAGTTAGCTTTGGACGGGAATAAACATTGCGTCGGGTGACAATAATTATTCATAAGCAATCTAATCAGTTGGACCATTGAACGATGGCCAGATGGACCGGATTGGTTTAGCAAATACTTAGGAGTGGATCAATCTATGTGATTAGTTGTAGTCGTAATTTTTTATTCGCATACTTTAATAAGTGAAGGCGGACCCCGGACCCTTGTGCGCGAGAGCATAACCGGGACATTAACGCCATGATGATTATTATTTTTTATATACCAGTAGATACCTTTTATCTAAAGGATTTTGATGTACAAGCAGTGCATCCGATGAAGATTCAGTTTTAATAAAATTATAAAAGAAAATTACTGAACTTCGTTTTTAGGCTTTTAATTAATTAATTAATTCATTTTTCTGTTTATTGTTCACATGAAAGTTCAGTCTATTCATCAAAAGGTAAAAAGGGATTCTCGGTAAACTTAAAGCATAATTTTGTTAGAGAAATACTATAAATACTTAAAAAGCGACCCTATTATAAATTTTTTTAATGAAATTGTTTGTAGGCTTGCTTAAAGTACTATTGTGGACGTCAAAAACGTCGTTTTCATCGAACAGAGGAAGACCTTCCTGCTTCAGGATAGCGTCAGGAGCCTTGTATGTGGTGTTGTATGTCGGGTTCAGGGGGTGCACGGGACCCCACGCCGTAACATGAGATTTGGCCTCGTCATTTCCAAGCTCATAATGGGTTCCATCGCCGAACTTCTTTATCCTATTCCTGATCTGTATTGTGCAAAGAAGAATAGGAAATGAAATTTGTTGTTAGTTATAGTTGGAAAATATACACAACGTCATATAGATCGAAAATAGGGAGTCAAACGAGCAAGCGAGTTATCAGACGTCAATTGATCACTCCATAGGAAATTGCAGTATCAATTGCAATAACCGGGGGGAATTAGACAATATTATTATTATTAAGCAGGCAATAGACCGAGACTTGGCAGTATACGCCCTGGATATGTAAAATACGTAAAATTCAGCACCCACCATTTCAGGGGACGCCGTTTTCAAGTCGTACGCGAGACCGATCTTTTCAAGAAACTTGATGACATAAGCTGAAAAGTTGAAGAGTCCAGAGAGTTCAGCGGTTTTGTAGTCCCAGGGGAAGGCGTGGTGGTAGTTATGCCAGCCCTCGCCCAGGGTGATAGCTGACACGAACCAAGATTCCACTGATTGCAGGTTCCTAAAACGAATAAGTTACCAAATAATTAAAATCATCCTTGCATATTATTCCTTCGAGGCAACTAACAATGGTTTCATCGATTATTTACTGTTATGTAAGTATAGCAAGGAAGATGGACTCCGGAAAAGGATGATGTTGATGATAATGATGATGTGGTAGACTAGTAGAATGAGAGCGTCAGTGGCGTAATAACTAGCGGCCTTGTAAGCAAGAGGTACCGAGTTCAATTCCCAGTACCGTCATGAACTAATGACTTTTTCTGAGTTAGGTATATTTTAAGTTGCTCACTAAGCTATACTCTTACGATAAGGAAAAACAACTACACGTTCAGGCGGTTTAGTGTGTAACCGTGATCCAATCTGATCAGGTTCCCCTGTTAATAGGGTTACGGAGGTTAAATGGCAGTCGCTTCTCTGTAAATATCTGCTAAATTCTGAAGAGAGAGCAGTATCATGAGCTGCGGCCTGCTGAATAAATAACATTTATTTTTACAATTACTATAAACATTTCTCCTTAATTATTTGTAAAGTATGATAAATATTTGATGAGCCATGTATTATTTGTTCAGGTTTGTATCAGCGCTAATGTATTTATAATAAAACTATATACAAACTGGTCATAGGGTCTGGTGCCGTAGAGATGGGCTGCACTGTTGACAAGCCAGGTACCGTTCAGTATGAGGACGTATTTGAGGGCATAGCAGACTAGGAAAGAGTTGATCCAAGAATCCCCGAAGAAGTGAACTGGGACCCAGACGGGGATAAGCACTGCCAGGAGAGCGTACAGGGGGATATAGTACCTGAAAAATATTAGTATTAGTATCCTGTAGTAGTACTAGCAGTGTATTAATTAGTATTCTGTTACAAATTATACACGATCCGCCGGTCTGTCCCAATTTTAAAGGGGTTTGAAAGATGAATGGTTGTCCGCACGTAAAATCCATAACACCACAAGTTTTTAATGAAATGTTTTGGGTTGGAAAGCGTATTCAGTCAATCTGGAAGTGCTTTCTTATAAGAAGAGCAGACCCTGGTAGAAAAGCCGGATTGATGTTGTAGTTAACGAACTACGAATATGTTGCAGTATCAGATATAAAGGGAGTGTGAGAAGAAGTTGCTAAATTAAATTGTTACATTTTTTAAAGATTGTTGACACGAATCATCATCATCTCGGCGCTATCCCGGTTGCGTCCGCCGGGATTCGCCTTCCTACTCTTCCTGGCCCACTTTGCTCTGTCTTCGGAATCCTTGGTGATGAGCTTGTTGGCACGTATGTCATTTTTGACGACGTTAAGCATAGCCATTTTTTTTTTTTTTTTTTTCGCGGGTAATGCATTACGCACGATACCCTCCGTTGGGGGACGAAGGGCCTGTGTGGGGCTCCCAGTATTGGTTGGTCTACCCACTAAACCCCGCGGCGCTCCTACGTCTGTCATGAGATCAGCCGAAGCCTTGTCATCCATGACACCTCCGACGACTGCCCGCCTTACGCGGCAGGCCTGCCATGCCCCCCTTGCGGGGGACGGATGGGAATAGCCGGAGGCGCCGGACTATTCCCATCCAACGCAGGTGGAGGCCTGTGCAATGCAGGTGGAGATGCCCCCGCACCTCCGGTCCGCTGGCCACCACCGGGAGCGAGAACAGAACGGTCGTACATCCGTCTTCTCACTCCTCTTCTGCGTCTGCGGAGCGGTGGAGCGAGAGGGTCATCCTCCCTCTCTCGCTCCGCTGCCTCTTTCTGTGAGATTATGTCCTCGCAGAAGGCGGCCACGGCTCCCCAGGCCCTTTCACTTCCAAGCATGGCTTTGATTACGCTTGGAAGCGCAAGGTCCGGACCTACTACCGCATTCAGGACACGGCGCTGCTCCTCCCAGCCAGTGCAGGCCACGAGGGTATGTTGCGCTGTGTCCTCCGTCGCGTTACATTTGTAGCACGACGGGGCTTCCTCTCTCCCGATTCGGTGCAGGAACGATCCGAAACAACAAAGGATAACATCTGCACCAAACGGTAAGAAAGGGATCCATGCGAACGCTCGACCCAGTCCTCGATGACGGGAGCGATGGCGTCGTGCGTTCGGCGCCCAGACTGTTCGCAAGCCATGTCCTCCTTCCAAAGACGGAACATGGTCACGCGAGCTTCACATCTTACGGCGTTGCGCTCCTGCGGGGCCGGGCGCTCACCTTGCGCCCTCTGCGCCGCCGTCCATTCGTAGACGACGGCTATAACCCTAGCCTCCAGCTCCCAGGGGGGAGTGCCTGCAATGGCGCACGCTGCAGCATGCCCCACCGTACGACAAGCCCTCGCCGCACGCTGCGCAATGGCTCGTTGAGGCCTGCGAAGAAGGGCCGCATTCTCCCCCTTATTCAAGGAATCTGCCCAGATGGGGGCGCCATACAGCGCCATGCTCTTTAAAATGCCAGCATATAAGTGCCGACACTTTGAGTTTGGTCCCCCCAGGTTAGGGAGGAGCCAGCTGAATGCATCAGCCGCCTTTAGAATGCGAGGTGATAGACCGCTAAAGTGCCGGCCAAACTGCCACCGACCATCCAATATAAGGCCCAAATGTTTCATTTGAGCCTTAACTTCGACCCTGACACCCCCGACCACGATATGGGAGTCAGTTGGAGCACGCTTCCGCGTAACGGGGAAGAAAAGGGCCTCGGTTTTCTCCAGCGCCACCTTCAGGCCTAGTAACTCGATCCTCCGTGCGACTAGGGTCCCGCCCGCAGAAGCCAGCTGTGCCGCCTCTTTGTATGTTTTGCCCCGGGCTGTGACAAGGGTGTCATCCGCATAGCAGATAACATCCATACCCGCCAAGAGATCACCCCGAAGCAACCAATCATACCCGATGTTCCACAGTAGTGGCCCGAGAACCGATCCCTGTGGGACACCAGATTCAACGACGTGAAGCCGGTGTTGACCATCCCGGTCCACAAACAAGACTTCCCTGCTGTGGAGGTAGTCACGTAACAGAGCCTGCAAATATGAAGGCACCCCGTGGAATTGGAGTGTTTCCAGGATAGTCGCGTGGGGGATCGAGTTAAAGGCGTTTGCTATATCGAAAGATATAGCCAACACGCCCTCCCCCTCCCGAAAACCGAACTGGGCATCAGACAGACCTTGACCAGTTGACGATAAGTGTGCCTTGAGACGGTAAACAATGATGCGCTCAAAGATCTTACCCCCCTCATCCAGGAGCACTAAGCACAGGAGCGCAGTTCAATTTTGTTGTGAGACAATATTGAACGAGGCAATAACATAAACAGATTAAGGGCATCTCTCAAAACCATCTACAAATATTTCCACCTTCCATGATAGGTCGACCTTCCACCTAATGTACTTACTAACAATTCCAAGGTGGAAGGGAGTTACGCAACTGGTTTCTAGCAACTGGCAACTAGCATCCTTTTTGGAAACTGGTTGCGGTACTCAGTTGCAATGGCCGCCGGAGACATCAAGTTCCGTGTTATAATTAAAATTTTATTATTTATCTCTTTATTATCCCGAATTTTCTTCAATTGTTTATTTCACAGTTTTAGTATAAAATTGAAAATTGCTTACTTCTTTTGGAGCATCACCATTTTGTCATTGAACAAGTCGCTTAAATCTATTCTTCTGCCAAGCTCGCTGACGTAGGGGTGCTTCTTCATCATCAGCCAACCGATGTGGGAGAAGAAGAAACCTCGCTTAGAGTTATGGGGATCAGCATCCGTGTCAGAGTAACGGTGATGCAGTCTGTGGTCCCGACTCCAAGTGAACATGCTGTTCTGAAAAAAGAAGGCTTACAAGTTAAGTACAAGAAACGTTTTTTTTGTAGGTTAGTCTGTAGCTTCTGTAGGTTGACTGTCTGAAATGTAAAGCGACTAGGGAAATAATATAATTGATTGAAATCAATTAGTAAGCAACACTGACTGAATAATAGAGACGTCCGTCTGTATACAACAAGGTTGCCTGGTTGATGGCACGGTGTAGCGTGAGTTATCTTTAACATCAAAATTGACTTTGCACTAGGTACTAGTGAGTTAAATTAAAAAAGAAATTATCATAATTATGATTCTAGATCACTCTATTATATTAAAGATAAAGCTTTACCTGACCAGCGATGGTGTGAGACAACAGAAAACATGCCTGAAGTATTGGTTTTGCTTTGAACGATCTGTGGGTGTAGTATCTGTGAGCACCGATGGTTGTTCCCTCAATAGCTATATACACGTAAATGAGATCTGAAAATATAATAGTTACTGGATAAAAATTAAGATCAACCATATATTAGCATAGCTGCTCAGAGAAACAGGGACCTCCATTAAAATACAAAAAATAAGGGGAGAAGGGAGGTGGAAGCCGCCGCTAAGCCCAAAACACAGGCTCAGGCATGGAATATTTCATGGAGCCCATGCTTCACTCCGAGGTTTCCTGTGTAAACTATACAACGACATCTTAATTTCACTCCACCCTGATAATATTTAAAATTGGACGTCCTTCACTTTATACTTTAGTTTACTGTCTCACCTTGATGTACCAAATAATATTTATCTACACTCATAGCGTAATGTTCCAATTACATATTCGAAAACAATTGTTTAAGGATACACTTTTTTCACGCCAGTCTATAAAATAAATAAAAAATACTTTTCGATACAGCATTTCCCATACTATTTTCATTACAGCTGTATCGAAAAATAACTTTTTAATAATTACGCAACACTTTTCTTTTTTAAATTTTTGTCGGGCGCCGGGACACGGCTAAATGTAGGCTGAATACCTAAATGTCTTCAACAAATTTAAAATTCCTGTTTATATTTGTGATCAGTTCATAGTCTGTGGTTGTGATTGTGTACATTTGGAACTATTTTCCCGCTAAACAGAATATTTTTTCTAATTGTTGTAATTTGTGTTTGTGAATGGTTTTTCTTGTTTGAAGCAACCAACAACCAACCAACAAGCGCCTTCAGGATGTCGAGGTCGCACTTGAGAGACGGTGTCGGTGTTGTCGTGATGCCGGTGATGTGGTCGGTGAGGATGTAGTGCCGATTATTAAGAGAGGGATTGTAGAAATGCATGAGAGTCAGGAGCAGAATAAGTCACTTTCAAATAGGCCCGACTCCTGTTTGACTTTGAATAAATTAGAGGTTACTTCGGAGGTGGTTAACAATGCCAAATCCAGAAAACCGGATGTCCCAGGTGTAACGTCTGATATTCCAGTTTAGCGGGATTATGACGCCGGGACTGAGGCGGGAACAGTTCTGTCGGAATCCCAAAATGCATGGGTACGTGTAAATCACAAAAAGCCTAAGCGTTTTGGCTCGATTCGCTGTACTGCTGGGCTTAACGTCACCACTTTGAAAGCCGTGGAGGATCGTAAGCACATTCATCTGTGGAATATGTCATCGGGGGCAGACGAGGTGAAAAGCTACCTGCAGCAGTTGTGTCCTGGGGGGAGCTGTATTGTGGAGGAGCTCAAGCCAAGAGGTGAGTACAAGTCGTACAAGCTGACTGTTCCTGTGAAGTTCTATGAGTTATGTCTGTCTTCAGAAGTCTGGCCCGATAACGCAAGAGTTAAAGCTTGGTTATTTCGAGGAGCCCAGGGGTTTACGGTTGGAGCGCGTACTGTGAAGCACCTCCAGAAAAAATGGAATGAAGATTGCCTTAGCATGCCAAAATGTTAGGGGCCTCAATACTAAACTTGGATTTTTCAAGCATGAGTTGTTGATTTCCAAGTATGACATAGTGGCTGTTACCGAATCGTTTTTAAACGAATCAGTTGAGAACTCGGAGATAGCGAGTGACGGATGGAATTTATTGCGTCGTGATCGTTCTACCGGTGGTGGCGGGGGAGTGCTGTTGGCCGCCCGCCCTGGCGTCGGACTTAGCCGCCGCACTGATTTGGAGACAATCGACGGTGAAGACCTTTGGGCTTTGTGCACTATTGGAAATCAATAGTGCTATATCTGTGTAGTGTACATAAACATACGTGCTTCTGTTGAAGAGTATATGAATTGGTTCATAAAAGTTGAGTCAATAATATGTAGTTTAAAGAGTAATATTATAATAATGGGTGACCTCAATTTGAACTCATGGTATAGATCTAGTGATATTTTAGTTATTATTGTTATTTTCTTTCGGTTTGTTGTTTGGTTGAGAAGAATGACGTGGTAAATATGTATGGAGAAAAGTTAGATGTGGTGCTGATGTCGGAGCGTACTCGTCATGGCAAAGGAACGGAGATAGATGGCGATGGATTGGCACCGCATCGAGACGCATACCACCCTCCTCTGGATATTGACGTTACTCTCGATACAGTGACTGGTCAAGGGGGTTCCGTCACCATTGAGCCAAGTAACATTGACTCGTGCGATGACTAGAACTTTGCGAGGGGTGACTATGCGCTTTTGCATCAACTTTTGTCTAGTGTCTCCTGGGATGAGGTGTATCTTGCGGGAGATGTAGATGAGTCTGTGATGAATATTATACAATATTTTCGATCAATGCATGCCTAAAAAGAATAGATCACGAAAAGCTAGTAGAACATATCCGGTCTGGTTCTCTGCTGACTTGATTCGGGATATTAGATATAAAGCAGTCATTCATCGCAAATGGAAGGCAAGTAGAGATCCGAAATACTATACGCAATTTTCTCGCCTCAGGTCTGATATTAATAAGCGAACCACTCTTTCTTATACAGATTACATTCGTCGCGTACAATCAAAAATTAAGAGCGACCCTCGTGCTTTTTGGCAACATATCGGCAGCCTTAGATCCAAAGCTGGATTTGAGGCTAAGGTTTCTTACGCGGGAGAGGATCATACTGGCAGTGGGGCTGCACGGGCATTTTTGTCATTTTTCTCAAGCGTATTCTTGCCTGACACTCCTACTCTTGATAGTGATTCGGTAAACTCTAACACTAATACGTTGGCTGGTCACGTTAGTATAGGAGAAACTACAGTTACAGACATTGAGGGCAGCATCAATGGGCTGAAATCCAAATGTGTTGGGCCTGATAAGGTGCCGGCATTTGTGTTAAAAGGATGTAAAGATTTTCTAAAGAACCCGTTATGCTATATTCTAAACATGTCACTCTCAACTGGTGTGTACCCGACTTGTTGGAAGACTACTTGTGTCACTCCAATTAAATCCTTAAATATGGTAATCCTTCTAGCGTTAAGAACTATCGGTCTATAGCTACTTCTTCGGCTCCTGCTAAAATGTATGAATCCATCCTACATAAGGAAATTTCATGGCAGATTACACCATACTTATCTGACTGACAACACGGATTTCGTTCCAAACGCTCGGTCAACACCAACCTTCTTACTTTGGTTGATATTATATCTGATCTCCTTGACCGCGGTATCCAGGTTGACGTTATATATTTTGATTTTAAAAAGGCCTTCGACCAGGTCGACAACGACATACTTTTGAGTAAGCTTTGTGCTATGGGGTTTTCTCCGAATCTCCTAAAACTATTCGCGAGCTATATGTGTGACAGGCAGCAGTATGTTCGCCATGGATGCTTCATTTCCGACACTTATCACACTCGTTCCGGTGTCAGTCAGGGGTCCATATTGGGTCCATTACTTTTTGGAATTATGATCAACAATTTAGATGCAGTCCTCATTTCGTCCCTATGTTGATTATACGCCGATGATCTAAAGGTCATTTGCCTTATTAGTGGTATGTGTGATTGTGCTGCACTGCAACGTGATATCGACTCCCTATTGCAATGGAGTATTGACAATAAGCTTAGCTTCAACCCAGCCAAGTGCAGTATCTTGTCCTATAGTCGAGCAAAAAACCCTCTGGTTGCCCAGTATGTGTTGGGTGGCGACCCTATCAAACGGGTTACCACAGAAAGGGATTTGGGAGTTACTTTCGACACTAGACTAAATTTTCATGATCATATGACGTCCGTGGCTACTAGCTGCTACAAAAGGTTAGGCTTTGTGATTAGGAATGCCCGAGACTTTGACGATCCTAGTGCATTGAAATTGATATATATGGCTTTAGTGAGAAGCGACTAGAGTTTGCGTCTATTATTTGGAATCCACATGAGAGTACTTACGCCTTACTTCTAGAAAAAATTCAAAAGGCGTTCCTGCGCTTTCTTTACAAGAAAATGTACGGTTATTACCCCTTTTTGTACCCTACTAAGTTCCTGCTGGGGATACTACAATTTAATTCTCTAGAAGTGAGGCGTAATGCTGGCTTCCTTATTTTTGTTTGCCGTATTTTGCGTGGGGACTCGGACTGCACGGAGCTCGTTGCTCGGGTTGTGAGACTTTCCGTTCCACATATCTCTAGACTATTGCTGAGACCACGCCAACATAATATCTTCGCGGCCCCTGCAGCTCGGACTGTGTCTCGCGCCAACGCACCTCTCATTCGAGCGTTAACTACGCTGAATTCGCTTCTGGCATCGGCGCCTGACTGATATTTTTGCGAGTCGATGGGCGATGAACGGATGAGGAATTCGAAATTATATTTTTGTCCTACTATAAAGTTTTATTATCTTAAGATGTACCTAATATTAATTTTACAGTGTATTAGTTATTAAACTGTAAAACTGTAAAGTTTGTTGAATAAATAAATAAAATAAAATATTCAAATAGTACTTACTCCAAATAAAGGCTTGCAGGCTAAGTCCTCCAGTCAATCCAACAAATAAACCCATAAGTGCCCATATATGTAGTACCAGAAAGGCGAACGCATTGATCCATACAATTTTATGCTTGTAACTGTAGTCAGTCCCAATTTCTTTAGCGTTAAGTACAGAATCTTTGTCAATCTTTTCTAAAATTGTTTTCCTTAATTTTTCATCTACGGAATAATCTTCAATAGCTTCTGCGGCTGCAGCTCTCTTCGTAACAGTACTGTCTTTAGACATTTCCATTTTACGAAATAAGTTACTTGTAGATAGATTTTTCACCAAAACGTCTAATAAATTAAAAGATGTTGCCACAATTAGACTCACGTATTAAATCCTAACTAGTTAATCCTATCATAGCTGTTCGTTTTATATAGCATATTAAACTTCGAAACAAATTGATCTAAATTATCATGATTAATTGATGGCATTAATTTAATCGTTTTCTTTATAGTTAGTATTGCATCAATAATAAAAGTAAGGTTTTCGTTTTTTATAACTTTAATTATGCATTAACGAATAAATACGATGAGTAAGCAGAACAAAACACATCTAAGACTCATTAAGACTCGCTGTTGAGACTCATGCCCAGTAGTGAAATCATCATCATCGATGTGATGATGACTATGTGATTGTCTCGAAAAGTAGTCTTGTATGAAGTTTGGTTTTTTTATTGCCTAGGGAGGCAGACGGACGGTCCACCTGTTGGAAAGTGGTCACCGTCGTCCAGGACATCTGCAACCTAAGGGGAGCAGATGCGGCGCTGGCCTTTGTGGTACCTGAGGTACATGCTTTTTGAAGCTCATTCCACATCCTGCTCGTGCGTGGTAAAAAGGCTCGTGATGCCCGTACGTTAGTTGGATGCCAGGCATCCAGATGGTGTGGATGGAATATATCCCATCGCCGGTGGGTGCGGTGGCGGGAAAGTGACGGTGGCACCAAGTTGTTTAATTCGAATAATAAACAGGTAAGATAGGAGCGTCGGTGGCCGATAGGTTACAGTATTCGACTCGTAAGCAGAGGTCCCGGGTTCGAATCCCGCTCCGGCCATGTACCATGACTGTTTTCTGAGTTATGTACATTAGTTGAATACTAACCGATGCTCTCACGGGGAGGGAAAACATCGTGATGAAACCTGCACATTCAGGCGACTGGATGTGTAACCATGAATTAATCTGGTCAGGCTCCCCTGGTTTTTTTTTAATAAACAAATAAGATAAAAACATAGTCTAGGAGTTTTCGGTTAACTATGGTTCTCGGGTTAGCTTGGTCAAACAGAAATAGCAGTATTTACTAATCAATACTTACCTATAATATGTTACGAGATCGCGTAGTAAGCAATACGCCAAGTTAGCAAACGCCACGAACAACAGTGCACACGGCCCTAAAGCTGAGTTGGCGTTTGCACAACCTTCGCCCGCTCCAGTTGACGCGGCTGAAGTAAACCGCTGACACCGCGCCTCGTGCCTTCCACGCAGCGGCCTACGCGACCGGACGACCACGCCACTTCGATACAGACATCGATCGGGTCAAGACTTAGATTTTATTGTTAATCATAATTTTTACTTGTAATTCTAAAAATCAGAATTAAATATATTTAAATAATAATCGTTTTTTTTTAACTCATCGGCCGTGGCTAACGTAATTGGCGCAGTCGGTAGGATTCCCGGGTTAGTATGCGTAAAAACATTTTTCTGAAATCGTCATCGTCGTATCTAATCGGCTTTCAAGCCCTCACCGGGAATTCTGCATAACGAGCGAGCCTGCACCGGGGTATCCAGACATCGATATCAAGATCAAAGAAACCGAGGTCTACGATGTTCATGTAAGTACCCCACTGAATTTTCTCTAGTGTTGCTCTCCTTTTTCCTATTTTTAGTCCTATTATTAATTCCTAGAATTATATATGTTATATTGATAATTTTATCCTGCGGTTATCATAATCCTTCAAAATTTTCCATCCTAGAAGCAACAGGAGCCCTAAGGCTATTAGGAGTACTAGGGTTACCCGCTCTATTGTCGATAGAAATAGAAATATTAGTAGTGATAACGAAAGTTGTAATAGTTTTAGTACAATCAGTGAAGTAAGCTCAATGGCTCTGCCCACTGATCCTGATATGATCCTCAAGGCTCTACGCCTGTTGCCAGAATTCGATGGCAACCCTAACGTACTGACTAGATTTGTAAGACTATGTGATCATATAGTAGAGTCTTATAACGAACAAACAGACGCTTTAGGCAGATTATTTCTAGTAAACGGGATACTCAATAAAATCACGGGACCCGCTAGAACGATTAATTCCAATGGAATCCCTGAGAGTTGGTGTGGCATTAGAAGCGTTTTTATAAATAATTTTACTGATCAACGGGACGAATCCACTCTCTACAATGATCTAGCTGTTCAAACCCAAGGGAGCGACACCCCAAAAGAATTTTATGATAAATGTCAAACATTATTTTCCACAATTATGACATACATTACATTGCACGAGGCTATAGAGACCACTATTGAGGCACAACGAAACTTATATAAAAAACTTACCACGCAAGCGTTTGTGCGCGGACTTAAGGAGCCCCTAGGATCTCGGATAAGGTGCATGCGCCCGGATTCTATAGAAAAAGCATTGGAATACGTACAGGAAGAGCTTAACACTATGTATTTGCAGAATCGAAACGAAGCTTTACCTAAAACAGTACAGAATGCGTCTAATTATAGACCTCCCGTACATATGCCAATGCCTAATGCTTCTGCTGTGCAACGTCCATTCACCTTTTCTATGAAACTACCAAGCACCCAAGCTCCACCTCCTCGTTTTACTAACAATTTCCAACCAAAACCTCAATTCCAACAATACATGCCATCTCCTCCTATGCGTATGCCCACGCGCACTCAACAAATGTTCAGTGCGCGTCCTACTAATTACAACCCGCAAAGTAATATGTTTAGGTTGCAACAGAGACCTAATTATAATTACAATAATAATGCTCCAAAACCTATGAGTGGTGTTAGCCACTTTGCACCTCGAGCTTTGCCGCCATCAGGGCATGATTGGACGAAGCAGGGTAATCCACCACCATCGAATTACTTTAAAACTCGCGACATCAACGTTAATGAGTGTACTCCATATGATGATTATTCTAATTACTACTATAATTATTGCTATGATAGTGATTCTTACTTTACTGCGCATGACGCATCATACAACAATTGTGAATACGATAATTCGGTTTCATACCAATATGAGGAACCGCCACAACCAGAAGTATGGTATGGGCAGGTAGAGGAGCAGGACCAGCCATCTACATCCTCTAAAAATGATGATCAGGATTTTCGGTCGGTCAGAAATTTAAAAAGCTCAAAATAGAAGTTAATCTTCAAACACAAAGACAGCTTCCATTTATTCTCATTGCTGATCCACCTTTAAAACTATTGATCGACACTGGGGCCAACCAATCTTTCCTGAGCCCAAATGCTGTAGATAATTTTTATCCTAATACAAAACTAGACTACGATCCATTTAAAGTGTCTAACATACATGTAATTAGTAGAAGTAGTCACTCAATAACGATGCCTTGTTTTAAAGAATTCAAGGATGAAAGTAGTATAAAATTTTTCATATATAAATTCCACGACTATTTTGACGGTCTTATTAGGCTTGACCTCCTAACGCAATGGGAGGCTACTATAAATTTAAAGGATAACGTTCTGACAACTCGGACCACAAATAACCCTATTAGGATGTATAATTCGCGAAATGTTAACCTATATGAGGACATGATACCAGCTAGATCATCTAAGTTAGTAAGACTACCTATAAACGCGTTGGACGGCGATGTTATAGTTAACGAACAAGTTTTGTGTAACTGCATTATTTCAGAATGCGTCACCAACATAGAAAATAGTCGCGGTATCATAGAAGTGACGAACCAAACGAACAATGACGTCATATTTTCGCTAGATCGGCCGGCGACCGCAGAAATATTTAATACCGAGTCGTTTGATGTTAAGTACGCGTGTACCGAGCAAAGTGAAAACTCACGCGTCAATGATGTAATTTCGCGGCTTAGGACAGACCACCTAAACCATCTAAATAAAATAGCTCTCAATACTGTGACATATTTTATTTAGATGGCGAACCGTTAACTTTTAGTAATAAAATCAAACATTCCATTAGAACCACTGATGAAATGCCTATCTACATGAAGAGTTATCGATATCCGTTTATACATCGTGACGAAGTCCGGGAACAAATCTCGAAAATGTTAGAGCAAGGAATCATACGACCTTCGGACTCTGCTTGGAGTTCACCGATCTGGATAGTACCTAAAAAAGCTGATGCGTCAGGTAGACAAAAATGGCGTTTAGTTATTGATTTCAGAAAAGTGAACGAAAAAACGATTGACGATAAATATCCTATCCCCAACATATCAGATGTCCTTGATAAGTTAGGGAAGTGTCAATACTTCACAACCTTAGACTTGGCTAGTGGATTCTACCAGGTACAAATGAACCCTGATGATATCCACAAAACAGCCTTTAATGTAGAGCACGGACACTTCGAGTTCCTTAGGATGCCCATGGGTCTCAAGAATTCTCCATCAACCTTTCAGAGGGTGATGGACAATGTCCTGAGAGGGCTGCAAAATGTCATCTGCCTGGTCTACCTTGATGATATAATCGTCTTCAGCACCAGTCTCCAAGAACATATAATTAATCTCGAGAAAGTGTTCCACAGACTTAGAGAATCTAATTTCAAGATCCAAATGGATAAGTCTGAGTTCTTGAAATTGGAAACTACATATCTTGGACATGTCATAAGTAGGGAGGGTATTAAACCAAACCCAGATAAGATCAAGGCCATTGAAAAGTACCCGTTACCAAGAACCACAAAACAAATTAAACAATTTTTAGGTCTACTTGGCTATTACCGTAAGTTCATTCCGGATTTTGCTAAAATCACGAAGCCCTTGACACAATGTCTAAAGAAAAGTAAATCAATAACTTTAGACTCTAATTATATCGCTTGCTTTGAAAATTGCAAAAGACTTCTCACTAATGATCCCATACTACAATATCCCGACTTTACTCGTGAATTTATCTTGACAACTGATGCGTCAAACCTCGCCATTGGCGCCATTCTATCACAAGGGCCAATAGGTTCGGATAAGCCAATCGCGTTTGCTTCTCGCACACTCAACGACAGTGAAATAAACTATAGCACAATCGAAAAAGAATTGTTGGCTATAGTATGGGTTACGAAGTATTTCCGACCCTACCTCTTTGGGCGAAAATTTAAAGTGATCACTGACCATAAGCCTCTCCAGTGGCTCATAAACTTAAAGGAGCCGAACTCTAGACTTACGAGATGGCGTCTTAAATTAAGTGAATATAACTACACCATAATCTATAAAACAGGAAAGGCCAATACGAACGCGGACGCCCTTTCTCGAATCGAAATTCACAATGAGGAGACTAGCTCCATGTCTGTGAACCCTTCGGAACGACCCCCTACTCTAGGGAATAACTCTGACACTAACACTGTTCACACTGACCAAGAGCACCCCATACTTGAAGTCCCCATAACAGATGATCCATTAAACAAATTTCACCGTCAGTTATGTCTTACCATCGTAGGCGATATCAAGAAACGAGTAACCGTAACTAAGCCATTTGATACTCACACGCGTATCAACTAACTATCAGCACTTAATTTAGAGAATGATGTGGTAGACATAGTCAAAGAATACATAAATCCGAAAGTAAAAACTGCTCTATTAATAACACCTCCATTAGGCATGTATAAAATAGTTCCTATACTACAGGAAAAGTTACAAATTCAGCAATGAACCTTGTTATCGCCAAAACTGAACTAGAAAATGTTAGGGAGTACCTTCGGCAGCAAGATATCATTAGACACTACCACGAAGGGAAAACTAATAATAGAGGAATCAGCGAATGCTATCTATCATTATCCTATAAATACTATTAGCCGAAAATGAAAGAACATGTTACTAAGTTCATCAATGAGTGCACCATGTGCGGGCAAGCTAAATATGATAGACACCCCATACGGCAGCAATTTAATATTGTACCCCCTACTACTAAGCCCTTCGAAGTCGTTCACATGGACCTCTTTACCGTCCAAAGTGAAAAGTACGTCACTCTCATCGACGTTTTCTCAAAATATGGGCAGGCCTACCACCTAAGAGATGGTACTGCCCTTAGCGTAATTCAAGCCATATTAAAATATTCTACACATCATGGGTTACCTCTGACTATAGTCACTGACCAAGGTACAGAATTCGCAAACCAGATGTTCGCGGAATTCACCAGAGTCCATAAGATCATTCATCATAAAACACTCGCGAACGCACCCAACGACAACGGAAATATAGAAAGATTTCACTCCACCATATTATTATTAGAACATATAAGGATACTGCGGCTCCAGAATAGGGACGATGCAATCGTGAATCTTATGCCCTATGCAATAATAGCATACAATAGTTCCGTACACAGTTTTACCAAATGTAGGCCCTTTGACATTATAAATGGACATCTTGATCCTAGAGACCCAACAGATATAGACATAACCGGACATCTAATGCAGCAATATATTCATACCCACCGAGACCAAATGAAGACAGTTTATGACCTAATCAATGATTCAAGTTTAGCTAACCGTACCGCCCTTATCGAAAGACACAATAAAACTCGAGAACCAGAACAGGAATACCAGCCACAGCAGCAGGTGTTTATCTCTAACCCTTTAGCGAGTCGACAAAAGATAGCCCCACGATACACATAGGATAACGTATTAGCTGACTTGCCTATACATATTTACACCTCAAAGAAACGAGGCCCTATTGCTAAATCTAGACTTAAACGTGTACCAAAACGTGTTACAGGATAACGCTGACTCTGACCATGAGCCTGGGACTGGCGCACGAGATAAGACTTGAGAGTTTGGATGACGGACCGGGACTCTTACCGTTTAAACTTGGACCTATGAACCTTGCGACACACTTCCACAGCTTCCTGCAATACATAGAACTAACCGACATCCATAATAAGATTAACATAGTTAAAGGTCAAATCATAGATTTAGAAAATAAGCTACCTAATGACACTCATATATTATTTGAAATACAGATTAATTATCTCAGTTCTAAATTAGATAAAGTAACTTACCAGCTCAGTTCGGTCAAACAATTCCCTACGCGTGGACGTGTTTGTCGGATACGTATTTACCTACTGTTTACTTGATCGGAGCGATAACCGCGTGCGCGTAAATACCTGCGACCGGGCGCGAATCGGTCCCGTACCTATACACGTATTATGAGCTCTATAGGTAATGGCAGAGGACTTAAACTCGAATAACGAATTATGTGAAGAAGATATAATCCCAGCAGTTAATATGGAGAGTGAGTTAAGAAGTTTAGAGGACTATACACAAATTATTGCGGAGGAAAATAGAAACATCGAGACAGAAAATAACATGGAAATAAGTGAAGACGGAATTTACACATTTAAACGAGGACGAGAAGATGTAGCTGCAAACGACGACAATTGGCAACCTGCTAAAAGAAAACCGAGAAAACTATATTTTGAGGATATACAAGTTAGTGTAACGAGTAAAGAAAAATTGCCCAAACAATTCGCCTTAGCTAGATTAATGAAGGAGAACAGTATTCTTGGTATTATGAGAATAAAATTTATAAACCCTTATAAAATTTTCATAAATTTTCGGTCTGAAAAGTGTGCTGAAACATTTATGGACTGTGTACAGTTTAAAAATATGGGATGGAAAAGCCAAAAAACTTGGAAAGTAGGTATTTCCTATGGTCTTGTAAAAGATATAGATATCGAACTGAAGGAGGACGAACTAAGAAAGTATATCCAAAGTTCCGTAGCTATTGCATCTATATCGCGTCTGAACCGAAGGAATGAAGATGGATGGGTACCTTGTGAATCTATACGTATTGGCTTTGTCGGACCTACACTACCACAATTTATATACCTATGCGATCTCCGAGTTAAAGTGGATACCTACACATTTCCTGTCACACAATGCTCGAAATGTTGGCGATTTGGTCACATTAAAAAGCTTTGCCCAGCTAACAAGGCAGTATCTCCAAAATGCGCGGAACGGCATGAAAACTGTAACATTTTAACTTATAAATGCCCAAACTGCGGAGGTAAACACATAGCGCTGTCCAAATCGTGCCCAGTATTTATTAAGGAAAAGCGCTTAAGAGAGGTAATGTCGGAATTTAATATAACCTATCGTAAGGCGATATCGATGTATGTACCAGCCGGCCCGGCGCACGAGCCGGCGCGCAGCGAAACTCGCGATGCGTCTACACCAATACCTACCCCTACGAACAATGCATTCGAACTGCTAGCGAACAGCCACACGGAACCGGTTTCGACGCCGCAGTTCGTTACAACAACACCTACTCGTAGCTACGCAGAGGTATTATCTCGGCCGTCTTCGAACTCTAAAGAACTTCGAACTCTATATGCAGAACTATATTTTTTCCTAAAGGCGTATTCGAAAGCAAAAATAATAATTATGGGTGTAAAACACAATATACATTTAAATGAAAATAAATTGAATCATATGTTGCGGATGACATGTAAGCAGTTTAGAAATACTATATTCTTAGATTTAAGTGACATAGATTATAACAAAATGTTTTTGTCAAAGTTGGTTACTAAGATTAATATGAAGATTGACATGATTTATTACACAAAAAAATATTTAAGTTACAATTTCAATAATTTTCAACATACAAAATTGACAAATACTACTTATGAGAAAAAACCTGAACTAAAGCAAATTCCAACGAAACATATGGTTCAACAGCGAATCACGGACTATTTCATAAAACGTAAAATACATAGTCCTACTATTGACTCTCGAAACAAGCTTTTTCGTGACTGAGACTTTTAACATCTTACATCAGAATATTGCAGGGGTAATAAGAAAAAAAGAATTAATAGAATTGACCTTACATGAGCTTTTAGGTAAAGGCAAACGTTTTGACGTACTTTGCCTGAGTGAAACATTTGTAAAATCAGGTAGTGAAAACAATATTTTAATAGACGGTTACGAAGTGCGTTCTACGTATTCCAGAAAGAATCAGAAAAGGGGAGGAGTCTGTATTTTATGTAAGAGGGACATCAAATCCAATGAAGTTGAATTTTTAAAGGAATTTAGTGAAGAAAATGTATTTGAATGCTGTGGGGTAGAGATAGCTTCAATTAAGTGCATTGTTCTTTGCATTTACAGGACACCAACATCTAATTTGTCCTTGTTTCTTTTGAAATTTGAGCGGCTATTACACGTTTTAAAATAGAAAACAAAATATAAAATTGTAGTTTCAGGTGACTTAAATATTAATATACTAAAAGATTCATACGGTACTCGTGAACTGAACAGAATAGTCAAAAATAACAATTTTAAGTTACATATCTTAGAACCCACCAGGAAAAATTCGTGCTTAGATCAGATTATGAGCAATGTGATAGACGTTGAAAATGAAATACATCACTTAGGTTTATCGGATCATGAAACGGCACAATCGATCCACCTCCCCGTAACTAGTGAGACTAAGCAGCAGACTTGTAAATATTTATGTACGCGTGACTTATGCCAAGAAAACATGACTAAGTTTAGGGAATGCATAAATTCATTAACCTGGGCAAATGTGTACCAGGAGGATGATATTAACACGGCATTTGACAACATTTATGAGATTTTTACAATGTTTTATAACCTATGCTTTCCAGTTTATAAAAAGAGGTGCCACGTGCAAAAGCATCCTACACTATGGATCACAAAGGGGCTTAAAAAGTCAATTGTCACTAAAAGACACTTGAGGTTCACTTATTATGCTACGTCAAGCACTACAACAAAAATTAAGTATAAAAGTTATTCAAAACTACTTAAAAGGTGCGTTAATCATGCTCAAAAACTATCGAATAGTAACTATATAATCAAATCAAAAAATATTTGTAAGGCTTCGTGGAATATAATAAAGAATAAAACAAATAATATAGCATATAATAAATATATAGAGAAAATTAAATTAAATGACATAATAATGAATGATCCTACTGACATTGCAAATTCATTTAATAAATATTACATTAATTTGACTAATTCTATGGCCCATGACTCAGGTTCTAATATGTCACACATACCTATCAACAATGCCTGTATATTCTTAAAACCGACTGACGCTCAAGAAATAATAAAAATAATTAATAATTTGAATGCGTCAAACTCAACAGGCTATGACAATATTCACACAAAAGTAATAAAAGCCTGTAAAGTAGAAATTGCATCTGTTCTAAGTTACTTAATAAATTTATCTTTTACTAATGGGTTATTTCCAGATCAGTTAAAGCTGACAATTGTAAAGCCTTTGCATAAGAAGGGGAGTGAGGACAATATGGGCAATTATAGACCCATAGCACTTATTTCTATCTTTTCAAAAGTATTTGAAAAAGTGATGCACCATCGCATTTCTTGCTTCATAAATACTTTCAAAATTCTAAAAGGTAATCAGTACGGGTTTCAGAAAGGTAAATCAACGTCATTAGCTGCTTTTTCTCTGTTAAATCAAATCCTGCGATGTTTAGACAAAAGAGCTGCTGTTACTGCAGTCTTCTTTGATATGAGCAAGGCATTCGACTTCGTAGTACACAAGAGACTCCTCGATAAATGTGAACGTTATGGGTTATGAGGGCAAGCGTATAAATGGCTGGACAGTTATCTTAGCAATAGAAGACAATACGTTGAAATAACAAAAGTAGATAATGCAGAGCGTAGATTATTCAGGTCCTCATTGGAATTTAATAAGGTTGGGGTGCCACAGGGCAGTATTTTAGGGCCACTATTATTCTTGCTCTATATTAATGACCTGCCCAATGTAATAGAATATGACTGCACTCTATTTGCTGATGACATTTCCGTAATAATACCATGCAAAGACATTAATACTTATAACGACGAGATAAATAAAGCAGTACATGATATAATAAAATGGCTTGATGACAATAACCTCAAAGTTAATTTAAATAAGACTACCTACATACAGTTTATAAATAGGAATGGACAGAAAAAAGATTTAACTGTGTCAGTTAATGGTCAAACGATTACTGAGACGAATCAAACTGCATTTCTGTACATCTGGGTGGATGATAGGTGTGCATGGACAACACATATCTCCAAATTGTGCAGTAAAATAAATTCCTTTGCATATGTACTTTGGCGGCTCACCAAAATTAGCAGCGAAAAAATTGCTTTGCAGGCATATCACGGGTACATATGCTCTATTATAAGGTATGCCATTATACTTTGGGGTAATTCATCACAAGTACACCAAGTACTCCTCTGTCAAAAACAGTGCATCAGAGCAATTTGTGATGTTGACTCATTGACATCTTGTAGACCCCTATTTCGGTATCATAATTTGTTAACAGTCCCGAGTATATACATCTACGAGATATGTGTATTTGTAAAAAGCCATCTGTACTTATTCACTAAAGTCTCAGAAACAACTGCCTTCAATACAAGGTTTCCTGACCGATTAGTGGTTCCTGCTCAGTCAACCACACTATACAGCAGAAACAGTTCCTCAATGGCAATTAAAATTTATAACCGCCTCGACAATAATTTGAAATCATTGCCAATAAATTTATTCAAACAAAAATTGAAAAAATTGTTGATTAAAAGTTGTTTTTACAGCGTTAATGAATTTTTTGAGTCATTTAATTGCGGGCGTTAAATTAGGATGTAACACAATGACATAAGTGCAATAACATATTAATTTTGTAATAACTTTAATTAACTGTTGTGACAATTTTGATTTATATAATTTATTAATTGCGGATGGACATATTTTTTGTAATATTTTTAAATGTTGTGACAATTTTAATTTATATAATTTATTAATTCTGATTGACATACTTGTTTATTTTATGTTAATGATTATGTGGATGAATAGTGTTGGGAAATTTAAAGGTGTATAATTTATGGATTTTGTTGCTGAAATCATGCTTATTAATTTCATTTAATTGATATTCCAAATATTGCATGCCAGAATCTGGTAAAGTGTGTGAAACGAAAATCCAAATTTTAACAACTATTGTATACCTACCTACCACATTTTGAGCAATAAATGATATTCTATTCTATTCTATTCTATTCTAAGCCCATATCAATAAGAAACGGAATGCCTCGCACGCTAAAGTGGACCAATGTACATCGAGTATGCCTATTTCGGACTGTGAGGAACCCCCGGATTGGGCAGAACTAGACTGTGAAGAAACTCGTGACAAAATTATATCTTTTAAAGAATTAATAGATAAAATAAAAAACATTTTGTTTCTAAGAAATTGCAGCGTTAGTGAAAAAATTAAGTCAGTAGTGACTATCTCGAGAGATTGGATTTTAGCATATATTTTTGAGACTATTTCAGATTTCGCTTTTATTAAACAGTTACTTTCAATCTTTAATGGATAATAATTGTTTTCAAACTATTTCTAATATAAATATTTGTCAGTGGAATGCGCGCAGTATTAGAAATAAGCTAAGTATGTTTAGGCAGTTGTTAATTCAGGAGAAAGTTCATATTTTTGTGATAACGGAAACTTGGCTAGAGTTGGAGTCTGAACTTAGGATTGGAAATTATTCGGTGTATAGGCAGGATAGGGAAGTGGCATTTGGCGGCGGCGTAGCAATTTTAATCCATAAATCAATAAAAGCAGAGCGAATACAAATCTTACATCAAAATGCTGGCTTCGAGATGGTGCGTGTAAAGATTTACAACTGTAATCAATTAAAAAATATTATCGGTATCTATTGCCCGAGCAATATACATACAACTCAATCAGATTGGGAAGATTTACTAAAACTATGCTCAACGCGGACCATGATTGTGGGTGATGTGAACGCACACCATTAAAGTTGGTCGTACAAGACGGATACAAGGGGTAGTCAAATATTTAATTCAGTATTAGAAAATAGTTATTTTATTTTAAACGACAACACTGCAACTCGATTTCAAATGGTGGATGGGTCATTACGCCAATCATTACAATTACGCTGCAAATCTATTCATACCTACTATTAAAATTTGTCAAGCACCGGAACAAAAATTTTACCCGAAACCATACTGGAATGCAGATCTATCCAAATCAGTAGCCACACGTAGACTAGCACTATCAAAGTTTAGACGCAACCCTACCCCTGAAAACCACAATATCTTACTAGATAAAATCAGAGAATCTCAACGCCTTATCCGCATTGCTGAAAGAAAAAGTTGGCAACAGTTCTGTGATGAGACGGATAGCCGAACATCTGCAAAGGATATGTGGACAAAAATGAAATGGATTAAAGGTCGACATTCAATTTCCCATAATCAGATAAATAGAGTACAAGCCTATAAGCTTTTACAAAATGTATGCCCCGATTTTACTATTTTGCCAGATCCTGAATTTACCTCGAGTAATCCTAACCTAGAGTCGGAAATATCCCTTCATGAGCTAGATGGGTGCATAAAAAGCAAGGATACAGCACCTGGACATGACGGAATTTCTTATTCCATGCTTAAAAACCTACCAAAAAGTGGTAAATTATTTCTAGTCAAACTATTTAATTCATTTTTAGAAGCAGGGTTTGTCCCGTCTGCATGGCGAGATATTAGGGTGGTACCCATTCCAAAACCAGGTCGTGATCCTACGTCTATCTCATCACTTCGCCCAATATCATTGATTTCCTGCGTATGTAAGATCTTCCATGCAATTATTAATAGAAGGATCGAATGGTTTATAGAAAAACAGTCACTGTTTTCCGAATATACCTTTGGGTTCAGAAAATCCAAATCTTTTCTGAATAGTCTTAGTTTATTAATTACCCACATACAAACAGGATTTTGTAATGACAAAGTAACGCTTGGGTGTTTCGTAGACATTGACAATGCATATAATAATGTAGACCTGGCAGGTCTTTTGTCCATCTTGGATAAACTCGGCATTGGATACAAATTATGCAAATATATTTGGAGCTTTCTGAAAGAAAGACGTGTTCATATCATAACAGATAATACCGTTGTATCAAGACACTGTTATAAAGGTCTTGCCCAAGGAGATCCTCTGTCTCCATTATTGTTTAATATTGCTACCATTGAAATGTGCAAACTAATAAAAAATGTCCTAATATTGCAATACGCTGATGACATTGTGTTGTACATAACTTGTCAAAAGTTGGATAAAGGCCTTAGCGAGTTACAATCAGCATTGAATATGCTTTGTCAAATATTGTCAAATCTGGGTTTAGAGTTATCACCAACGAAAAGCAAATTATGTATTTTTAAAAAAGGTATATTTAGAGGAACAGCTGAACTTAAGATTAACAACACCCAATTAGAGATAGTTGATTGCGTTAAATATTTAGGAATGTGGCTAGATCGCTCACTGAGATGGCGGAAACATATTATTGCAATTTCGGAAAAATTTTTAAAATTTTTAAATACTCTCAAAGTCTTATCAGGGTCTGGATGGGGAGTCCATCCTAAATATTTGAGGAGGATATATCTGTCAATTATTCGCAGTCGTCTAGATTATGGGAGTTTTCTCTATGCTGATTCATGTGACTCGCACTTGAAAAAGTTAACATCTATACAAAACATGGCTATGAGAGTCGTAGGAGGCTTTATAAAAAGTACCCGCCACTTCACATTCGTAGAAATTACCTAGGCTGTAAATTTTATTTTAAAAACAAATCAATTCATAATAATCAATTAATCAAATCGATCCAAGTTTTGGCCAACCATTGCGATAATAATAATAATCATTGGAAAAGAAAAAACAAACCCATATTAGTAATTATTCATAATAGCTTCCGTGACATACCTATGCACGCCAATACAATTTTAGAAATGTTCTCTTTGGATGTGTGGGTGAACTCAATTAATATGGCTGATATTACCAGAAATAGCATCAGTTTCATTGAAAAACCCAAACGTTTATACAATACCAGTTTTTTGGTTTGGACAGTAGAAAATATATGTAAACTACAATATGAGTCCTTCCATATAGTTTTTACGGATGGCTCTAAGGATTCCGAGGGGTCTGGAGCAGCGATATATGATCCTCAATTCAATATTCATGTAAAATTCCAAATTACATCTAGATTATCTATAATGCACATTGAACTGATAGCAATAGCTGAAGCTTTATCATACATTTTGTCCGTTTCAGTAAATGGTAATAAGTTTGTAATACTTACGGATTCAAAGAGTGCTTTGCAACATTTGGCTCGGTCTACCTCGAATGTTCGATGTGTCCCGATAGCCTATCTTATTCTCAACCTTATATTAGAGATACAAAAACAATCAAAAACAATTTATTTACAGTGGATCCCTGCTCATAGTGGAATACTAGGTAATGAGAGAGTTGACAACTTTGCTAAGGAAGCTGTTACGGATGGCATTCCTTTATCCTGTCTACCATTTTATACAGAATGTTTACACCTCCCAAAAAGCACTGTTATGAATTGTGGAAAACACATTTTGATAAAAGGTCTACTGATGTAGGAATCTGGTATAAGACTATCCAACCTAAACCATTGAAATCCCCTTGGATTGACAACTGCTTAACTAGAAGGGATTTAGTAATAGCTTTAAGATGTCGTGCTGGACACATTCCACTTAATAAATTCTTATTTTTGATAGGAAAATCGGAAACACCTAACTGCGCTGAATGTAATGTGACCGAAGATGTCTATCATATATTAATGGAATGTGTACGCAATGAATCATTTAGAATTAATATGCATAACTTTTGTGATAAATTTAAAGAAGTTGGTGTATGTAACTGTGTTCTAGCATCCCCTTTATCAAGGGCTGCTAAAGCACTTTATAAATTAGTTAGGTTGGGTTTGAAACGGAGATAATTTCAATAAGGAGTCTCGGTTTAAAACCTGGCTAACTGTTATTGTATTAAATTAACTTTGAAGCTGTACAGAGCGACATAGTCGCAAATTGTGACCAAGCTCTCTAAATAAAGATTTAAAAAAAAAAAAAATACTTACCAGCTAGAAAGCTTAGAGCCCCATCGGTTGAAGCGAGGTCTTGTAGATGGATTAGGATCTGTAGTTAAATCCTTAACAGGAAATTTAGATTACACCGATGCTATCAAATACAGTAATGCCATAAAAAATTTCAAGGATAACCAAGATAAAATTTCATCTCAAATTAACAATCATATTAGTCAGCAAGGAATGGATGACACACCATACGAGTATCATCTCAAGTATCGTACAAAATCAGGTTAAAATTAACAATACCTTACACTTGCTTTTAGATAGAGACGCTTATATTCAACATAGTTTAATAAAATATGCCAAACTAGCTCAGCTTCTTACTTTATTACAGATAACATAGATGACTTATCTCATGAGTTACAACGAATAGAAGATGTCATAGCGTTTACGCGTACCGCAAGTACACATCATTCAATGATAGGAGTAGAGACGTTAAAAAAGATGATAAATGAGCTGGAACATTTTTATAACAAAGATCAATTGTTAGATATAGAACTTAGAGAATACTATGATGTAATAAAAACAGGCTCATTTTATTCAGCTAGACAAATAGTAATAGTCTTTAAAGTACCAATAATATCACCTCATACTTACCAATTATATAAGCTTCCTATAGCACCTGATAGAGCTAATCGTGTCCTCAGCCCACCTTATCCTTTAATAGCAACCAATGAGAACTTTTACGTGTACATTGAGGCTGAATGCCCGAAGTTCAATAGTCGATATCTTTGCTACGGGAAATTGAATCAACATCTAAGATCAGATCCAGACTGCATCCAGGAGCTCCTGCACCACCAACGGCTGGACGAGTCCTGCAAAACAACATTCGTGACTGTCTTAAAAGAAGACATTCAAAGGTTAGATGATCGAAACTATATAGCAACATTTCCAGAGGCAACGAAAGTTCAGCTCACCTGTGAACGCAACGACTATCAGATGCTAAAAGGTAGTTACCTCATAACCATCCCATCTCAATGTTCAATACGGACGAGAGACTCTACCATCTATAACACCAACGACCAAATTGAAGGACAACCTATGAAGATATTGAACATCTCCGATTACGTCATTACGAATAGAGCAACACCGGCTTCTGTAACACTATCATCATTGAATCTCAACAACCTTCGCGTAATACAAGATAAGATCGACTCCCAGACTGCAGTACATCTCAACGAGGTCCCGACAGATTCATTATATCATACTACCATACAATTTTATGTGGCTCTGTTTAGTGCACTTGCACTCGTTATTATCTTGCTATACAGAAAATACACGATGTGTTTCAAGAATAAACATATAGACCTGGAAATAACACCCGAGCTTCCAGAACGTGTTCACACCTATGCAGCACCAGCACCTGCCAAGCCAGCGCGACAGAACTCAGCAACATTTTTGCGATTCGCTCAAAAATAGTTGCTGCTCTTCGGGAGGGAGATGTTACGAGATCGCGTAGTAAGCAATACGCCAAGTTAGCAAACGCCACGAACAACAGTGCACACGGCCCTAAAAGCTGAGTTGGCGTTTGCACAACCTTCGCCCGCTCCAGTTGACGCGGCTGAAGTAAACCGCTGACACCGCGCCTCGTGCCTTCCACGCAGCGGCCTACGTGACCGGACGACCACGCCACTTCGATACAGACATCGATCGGGTCAAGACTTAGATTTTATTGTTAATCATTATTTTTACTTGTAATTCTAAAAATCAGAATTAAATATATTTAAATTAAATCGTTTTTTTTTAACTCTCCGGCCGTGGCTAACGTAATTAATAAAACTTTAACAGGTCCAATTCTGTACATTGAATATTTAGAATTTTTTTTCTTGGAGGGAACTCTTTAAACGATACTGAAGATTGTCTGTTTGTGTGTACCTTGGAGAAAATCAGATCAGAATAAAAAAACCATTCTAAGAATTCATTGCCGCGCGGCGAATGTATGGAATAACAGATTTTAAATATGCGATATTATTTTTAACAAGAAGACGTTATAAACAAGAATATTTGACATCTACCGTGATTTCATGGTATACCTGGTATAAATGAGGATACCAAGGATTTCGTGAAATCCTTGGTATCCTCATTTCTCTGCGACATTTATACCAATGGATAAATTATGGTTTTAATTTATTAGCATCTACGAAAGAAACATTAAACTGTTTGAGTACTTAGAGATTTATTTTTTTAAAACTTCGTGCAAATTACAGTACAATGGCGGACTTAAAGCTATGTAGCTTTTTCTACTAGTCAACCAGAGACCAATTAACAAAAATTACAAGGCGATGCAACAAAAAAAGGAGAGAAAAGAACATAAAACAGACTAAAAGTAACATTAATTAAATTAGTACATCAAACATTCACAGACCGAAATTTATAGATAGTATAACAGGAGAGAGAGAAAGTATGAAAGAAAGAAAGAAAGAAAGAAACTGAACATAATAAGCTACTGGTTTTATTTATACCATAATAAAACAAGGTAGAGACTATAGATTCAACTGAGAGGCAACGAGGCAAGAGGTTTAAAAGGATATTTAATCTTAAACCTCGAACATCTCTGCAATCAGTATGTCCTTGTTTAAACTATTTGTTTTTACCGGATACAATTTCACAAATTCTCGATTTCTCTGTTTAAACTAACAATATTTTATACTACCAATCCTATATAGTTACTTATGCCACGAATTTAACTTTCCTAGTTACTACTTTGTGTTCCGTGTCTTAGTGTTGGTGTGTATGTTATATCCATGTACGACACTAACTCAAATGTAGACATAGACATAGACATAGACGTATCTTTATTTGGTCCAATAACACATTTAAAAAAATTAAAACTAACATAATAAGTGCATAATAAGGGGGCAGGGCGATGCATTGTCGGACCAAATTGGACCAGCCTTTGCTTAATGCTATGAATGGCAGCAGCCAAACACAGCGCTGGTTTTCAGACTGATCCATAATAGAGCTCGATGCGCGCGCGACGCGAACGTCGTGGGTATTATCAAGTGCCAACTGGGTATATATCAATCAATGGAACATTATTTTAGGTTACACAGACAAAATGAGAATCATTTAAGTATTATGTTCAAAATTTATATATTATTTTAATACTTACAATAAAAAAATGTACATTATAGAATTAAAAATGATTAAAAACTAACTTAAGTAATGATTGATAACCTACATTCATAATATCTATAATAAAACTAATAAGATCATATCACTTGTAGACATAAATAAGTACAAAGTTATCTAACTAACTTAAAAATATAAAGCTAATCAGACCCCTAACAATATAGTAATACAAATTAACAGTACAGTTGCAACGAAAACTATCTTAATATTTCCTAATAAACAT
Organism: Blastobasis adustella; assembly: GCA_907269095.1. Lineage (NCBI taxonomy): Eukaryota > Metazoa > Arthropoda > Insecta > Lepidoptera > Blastobasidae > Blastobasis > Blastobasis adustella. The sequence continues at coordinate 18,524,378 of OU026121.1, read as the reverse complement.
TTATTTTATGCTACTCAGTGACAAATGAGCAGACAGCCCACCTGATGGTAAGCGGTAACTGTTGCCCATAAAATCTGTGATTCATGCACTTAGTTTTCGAATAACAATAAATGGAGAACAGAATTAACAATCACTTAAATTATTAATAGAGGTGGTTTAATTTATTAGTTTAAAAACCTGGATCTATCTAAGCACTAGAAACATTTCTTTTGACTACATTGTCTTGGCTATCAAAAACGTCGTTTTCATGGTAGAGTGGTAGGCCTCGCTGCGTCAAAACTGCGTCAGGTGCACTGAATTTGCTGTTGAAACTGGGGTTGAGGGGGTGCAATGGACCCCACGCGGTCACCTCAGCCTTGGCCTCGTCGTTGCCAAGCACGGCATGGGTTCCATCACCGGTTTTCATGATTCTGTTCTTCACCTGCAGAAGGAGGAGAATGATGGTAACAAGCAAACTTTTATTGAGTACCTAACTAATATAATGATCCAAGCGTTCAATTCCAGTTTCTACGAGGACTTGTTTCTTACTCTTCCTTCTCCACTCTACTCCTCCATTCCGACACCCTATCTCTGGATGCATTTCCATCGGTTTGTTTCATTCTTAAATATATATGTTGCTTTTTACGTGCAGTAATTACCATATGACCAATATCTATAATCAAACGGTTTCCCGACTTAAAATATAGATTGCATACAATAACAATTCTTACCATTTCAGGAGAAGCTGTCTTCAAGTCGTAAGCGAGGCCGACTTTCTCGAAGAATTTGATGATGTCAGCTGTAAAGTTGAAGAGCTCTGACAGTTCAGCGGCCTTGTAGTCCCAGGGGAAGGCGTGGTGGTAGTTATGCCAGCCCTCGCCCAGAGACAGAAAGGAGACGAACCATGATTCCACAGGCTGCAGGTTTCTAAGACATAATAATAATAAACATACAGTATGTTTTTTGTACCACTGAGGTGGCAAACAAGCTTACAGCAGTCACCGCAGCCTTTGAACTTTTGCAATACCAAACGTTTGTAACAAATACCTTGTCCAATTATGCACAATTCCTTTAAAAAAAAAGGTAATACAAATAATTACCTCCATTATTGACTGAGATATTTACACTGTCATGAATGTAAGGTATTACCACAGACATGGTATTACACAACTCGACCGATACTCCTTTCCATGTATATCCTTCTTAGTGTTAAAGTACGTAATAAATATATGCCTAAACTTACCTATATTAGGAAAGAGATCCCGCCGTGGGTCAATAAGCGATGGATTTATATTGCAGAGTCGACTTCGAGAGAGAGAAAACATGGAGATGCTGAAGACCAAGCGTAGTACAGGAGGAAAAGTAGGAAATTGGACCTTATAATAAGCCGGGATAGACGCTAAGATGATGATGATACAGGGAATCCAGAAATAACAATAAGTAATAAATAGTTGTGGAAATAAGTAAGTATGTAGTGTATCATCCTTCCTTGATTCCCAATATGAAAATGGGTATATACGAGCATGTGAAAAAGTTGTTACACTAACTTGTCATATGGCCTAGTGCCATACAGGTGGGCCAAACTGTTGACGAGCCATGTTCCGTTTAGCTGAAACGCGTATCTGAACGCGTAGCAAGCCAGGAATGCGTTCACCAGCGAGTCACCGAAGAAGTATACAGGCACCAAGACAGGGATTGCCACAGAAAGGAGAAAGTAAAGGTAGTAGTAGTACCTAGAGAGGAAAATGACATAAATTAGTTTTATCGCGAATATAAAAAATTTCTACGGTCGATTTGTATCTATTTCCATCTTACAGTGTCTCAAATGTGATAGTGCGAGCCCATAAAATAACATAACATAATAATCAGATCCGCCAGAAAACCCGCATCGAAATCCATCCTTTCGAGGTCTACGATACACAGGCAGATAAACTCTTTAAACATGTAGATTTATTTTTATATCGGAATTTGAATAGTAAAAAATGTTAATATTATATATTAATTACTATTCAGCTTACTTCTTTTGTAGCATCACCATTTTGTCATTTAGGAGGTCGGTCATGTCGATTCTCTTGCCGAGTTCAATAACGTAGGGGTGTTTCTTCGTCATCAACCAACCAATATGACAGAAGAAGAATCCTCGTTTAGCATTATGAGGATCAGCATCCGTGTCCGAGTATCGGTGATGCAGTCTATGGTCTCGACACCAAATGAACATGGAATTCTGCAAAATATCCATTAAAATGCATGTAATTAGGTATATCTACAATCCAAACTTTGCACTTTTTGTTGCATGCAAGTACCTATGATAGATATTATCTGCACTTGAATTTGTTTAAATAGAACGGTCTTCTGTAAACTTTGAAGAAGTCACAAATAATTTCATAAGACTTACCTGGCCAGCCATGGCTTGTGTTAATATTAAATATGCTCTTAGTAAGGGTGTCGCTTTGAAAGACCGGTGTGTGTAGTATCTATGCGCCCCAATAGTAATTGCTTCTGAAGAGACGAGAGCGATAAACACAGCTAGAAAAGGTAAAACACCTTAAAGAAACGCCTTCTCTCCGTATATAGAAGTTATTATACCAAACTTTTTATTATTATATGTATGTAAACATTACTCTCAGAAAAATCAGGTATGTGTAACGTGAGTGCACGAGAGAACGGTATTATAGATGATAGATAGTTGAGAGATAGTTGAGAGATAATTGGCACAACTGATAATTATATCTGTTCAACCTAATAGACATTATTAATTACTTTTTCCAGTGAGAAATTATATGAAAATGTAGGAGTGGGTCCACCTCGTGGGGACACCTCGCGAACGCACCGCTAATAAGCCGTTGTTACAGCAATGCGAGCAGTGCTCGTGCACGTTTTCTACGATGAAAGGCACGTCGCTTGCGCATGCGGCGCGCAAGCCGTTGCTGCAACGGCGCATTCGCAGCGCGTTCGCGAGATTTAGATGCACCATAGGGATAAGTAGTCAGTGATTGCAGCAAAGCCCACGGTGTTTAAACATTTAGGAATGAGAGCCAAAATTGTGCGAGTAGAGAAGCTGGGAAGCTGGGCAGTAGCCATGATTGACCGCTGGGATGATAATAATGATGCTAATAGGCATACTGATGAAATATTTATCTGTACTAATAATATGACAAAGAGGAAAGTTTGTATGTTGTAAGTTTGTTAGTTTGCATGTTGAGGGTGAATTTCGAACCGACTGATTCGATTTCGAAAATTATGTTACTAACAAAAAGTAGTGAAAACCGTGGGGGACTGCTAGTTAAATAATAAAAAAATGTACTCACTCCATATGTAAGCCTTCAGACTTATACCACCAGTTACAGCAATATATAAACCCATAAGGGCGAGGACATGTAGTATCAAAAATCCTATAGCATTCTTCCATACAATCTCGTGTTTGTAGTTATAGTCAGTTCCAATCTCCTTTGCATTAAGCACAGTCCTAGTGTTGTCCAATTTGTCCAGAATCTTCTCTTTTAGTTTCTCATCGACTGTTGAATTGTCGGAATCTTCATCCATTAGAATTGATTTGAGAACTTCCATTGTTGTTGCGTTATTTTTATTTAATAAAATCAGAACACTGACTACCTACGACCACGAATCAGGCACGGCTATGGTCGCAAATTGTTGGATATTGACTTCTATATACCTGCTATGTTTCAATGTTATTGGATATAGTGAGCTACTAAACTAATTGGCCTTTTATAATAAAGTAGTACTGATGTAATCAAACTTGAACTCCAAGTTTTGTTTGTATGCTAATGTCATTGTTTAAATGTGAGGACAGATCATTCAATTTGCATATTTAGACCTCTAAGAGACAATTTGTTTCAATATATTACTGTGTTAGTTCTCATGTGGACGTGTTATTGAACAAGAATTTATAAGTTGTCGTACAACATTGATGCTGCTTGAGGTGAGTACTGTAGTATAGGTTCTTGCCTATAAAATTGGCGCTTTGGAATTTTTATACAAACAAATTTTTATATTTCTTTAAAATAGTTAATCCGATTATGATGAAACTTTGTAGGTATAATAAGTCAACATTAAGCTAACTGATGCATACAAATTTATTTTGATAATCACCCCTTTCATAAAATTACAATTACAAACAAACATCTTGTTAAAGAGACAGAGTTGACGACAAATGAAAAGCGGTAAATTTTAGGGACTTACTGGCTTACTTATCTAAATATTACATTAGTTTCGATGACACGTATTAATTTTAATGTGTTTTTAACAATTAAAAATATTTGAACAAATGTGTAATTGCAAAAAAAATGTCAATTTCGTAGGTAGGACCCAATATGTGTGTGAAAATGAAAATGAAAAAAGTATTTATTGAATTAGGATTACGTTAATTAATCTCTTTTTAAACGTCAAAAATCTAACGGAAAGCAAAGGGCAAGTTAAGCGAGCTCATCCAGGTAGGGGGCGACGCATGCAGACCGATCAGCGCGTACGAGCGCCCACCCCGGCGAGACACCGGGCACCGATATACGCCACGCACATAACCGCCTAGGCGAATCATGTGCACAGCGTGTTCGGCCCCAGCCAGCCCGCCGGCGCGAGCACCCGCACGCACCAGCCGGCCTACCTGCATCACCCCCTGAGCTCGGAACAAATAAGTAAAAAGAATGTCGTCTGTCTGTCAGTGCGCCGCTTCAGTTAGGAAAATGACCATCTGTGGGAGGAAGAAACGGCAAGAAACCCACAGGTACATTTAAATATGATTACATTGCATTGATACATTTGACAATTTAATTTGAGTAAGCCTGATTTGATTGGAATATGATGTGGACCCCTACAAATCGGTCAAGATAACTAATTATAAGAATAAAAAAAAAAAGAATAGTACAGTAAAGCAGGCCAGTCCACCAAGGCAGCACCCGTTCACGAGTATGACGCAGGGCCCAGCCATCGTCCAATTCAACCATATTTAAGGGAAGAGAACGACCCGACCCCCACGCCACCCCACGTGTTCTGGTTGACCTTAGGTTAGATCGGGCTGTTGGATTGGTACAGGCTTTTAGGATGGGTTATTATTCCAATGGTGTCTCCGGGGCTGGGCTAGGGAGCCAGCATTCCGAAGGGTTGGGAAGAAGTAGGTATTAGCACGTGGGTCTGCTGGGGTGCGCGCGCGCGGTATGCGGCTGGATAGATTTGGTCATACTGGGGATCGGAACGTCTGTTCGCTGCCTTATTGAACACACAAAGCACTCTGGCTAGGTAGGAAATTCATAAAGCTTATATTTTAAATAAAAAGTAAACTATAAACAGTACTGTAAACAGTAGGCTGTATTCCTTTCTTCTCTACCAATTTCTTTTTATTCCGTATTTCTGTGCGGCCCGGATGGACCTCGGGACATGACCGTTTAGCAATTTCTTTTTTTGCTAGCGGAAAATAACTTTCCTGCCTAGTTGAGTGGGATAGATGATGTAGACAATATCAAATATAATTTTATATTTAGATTAAGATTGCACTACTCTGCGTTTTCTACTAGGACTTTGCTGCTTCGACGTCCGACGAGATCCATTTAAAAAAATTGTTTCTACGGTTTTGCTACCAGTTCAATTCAAACTTGCTTCATGCTATCAAATATAATGTCAATTGGACAGGATATAGGTAGCAGAGTGTGGGTGGTGTCTTATGTGGAAGATAGAAAGTAGGTGTGTGGATATGGAAGAAATAAAGATGTATATTTTGTATACTTTTGGAATAAAGCGTATTACTAAAACCATTGTATTAACATATAGACATCAAAAAAATATTAACACAGAATAACACTGAATAAACCTCGGAACAAACATAAACACAAACGTTGTTATGATTTTGCGACATGCATAATCGGTCATAGATTATAAAAGTAACACCGACTGTATGTATTTTAATACTCGTGGTAATCTTTAAACATTTGAAGCTCTAAACGGTTGAAGTTTGGTTGTAGTTTGGCAATTATCTTGGTGTTAATGTCTCGGTAATGCTCTTGCGCGCGAGGGCCCGGGGTCCGCCTTGAACATGATCCAGGATTTGGCAGATCAGAGGGCTGAGTGGATGTTTTGCTTCGATTTTACTTTATCCCCTTTGCGTTTACGTCGTGTATTACTATTACGTTATTATTATTATTACGTTATAAATTAGTGTGAAGAAAAAAGCTTCAATTACGTACCACTAGACGGCGCTATACATTTTTTCATACTAATTTTCACGTAAACGCAAACGCGATAGTAAAGTAGAATCGAAGCGAAACTCACACTAAGCCCTCAGGTAATTATAATGGAGCGAATGACCTCCGTGACCCTGTTGACAGGGGAACCTGACCAGTTTGGATTATGGTTACACATTCAGTTGCCTGAATGAGCAGATTTCATCACGATGTTTTCCGTTACCGTGAGTGGTTGTAGTTTGGTAAAGTTGACTATTTATTCGTTAAAAAAAATATCGCGATATAGTTTTAAACAACGGTTTCACCAAAACCAAACCACAACCAAAACTGTTCCATTCAAATGATAAACCGTTCAACTTTAGCGCAATTAAGGCCCTGTTGTGTTTTTTATAACTTTGTATTTTTCCCTAATCTTTCATGTGTCTGTACTGTAACTGTAAAAAATTGGAAAATAAATTCACAATACTGTTGCAAATAACACACACCGTACGTTATATTTATTGGAATACTTTTCTATAAACTAAGTTCTAATCATACAATATTTACAAAATTAAAACTAGTTACGTTCTTTATTAAATAAATAAATAATAAATATGCTATGTGATATTGTCCTACAATATCACATAGCGCTATCGAGCCCCAAAGTAAGCAAAGCTTGTGTTATGGGTGCTAGACAACTGATAAAGTACTTATATACTTTTTTTAATACATATTTATTATACATACTACACCCAGACCCGTAACAGAAATTAAAATTCATAATTTCAATTTCTGCTCGGCCGGGAATCGAACCCGTGACCTCCGCATGGCGACCGGCATGTTAACCAACTAAACCACTCAGGTCGTCAATAAAATATATATATATACAAAATATAAGTAAATATGATAATATTTATTTCAGTTGCAACGAAAAATGTACTAATATTTCTAAATAAAAATCTATCAGACAAACGAGCAGACAGCCCACCTAACCTTGAAGCAACAATCGTAACACTTAAATAGTGATGTTTTAATTTTTTTAAAAAGCTTAGAAATATCTAAGCACTACAATAAACATTTATTTTATGCTACTCAGTGACAAATGAGCAGACAGCCCACCTGATGGTAAACGGTAACTGTTGCCCATAAAATCTGCGATTCATGCACTTAATTTTCAAGTAACGAGAACAGAACAGAACAGAATTAACAATCACTTAAATTATTAATAGAGGTGGCTTAATTTATTAGTTTATAAACCTAGAATCTATCTAAGCACTAGAAACATTTCTTTTGACTACCTTGTCTTGGCTATCAAAGACGTCGTTTTCATGGTAGAGTGGTAGGCCTCGTTGCGTGAGAACTGCGTCAGGTGCACTGAATTTGCTGTTGAAACTGGGGTTAAGGGGGTGCAATGGACCCCACGCAGTCACCTCAGCCTTGGCCTCGTCGTTGCCAAGCACGGCATGGGTTCCATCACCGGTTTTCATGATTCTGTTCTTTACCTGCAGAAGAAGAAGTATTGAGTACCTAAAAAATATCATCATCCAAGCTATCTTCCTCCTCCACTCTATTCCGACGCCCTATCTCTGGACGGATTTCTATCGGACTGTTTTATTTGTAAATAGCCTAGTGGCTTTTTACGTGTGGCGACTACCATCTGTCCCTCGAGCCTCGAGAACCTCGTCTGTATGTCAGCGTTCGTTCGTTAGATACAGCGAGTGAGATGTCAACTTCTGGTGTGGTTTCAACTCTGCCTGTCTGCAGGGAACCATTACCATTAAACGGTGGTTGGAACCTATTTAATACTTAAGCAACATTATTATATTAAACTAAACTCGCGTTCTGTACACATATTACACATATTATTATTGTCACCTCTTCTCGGCAGTCGTCCCGTGACCACGGTGGGTGTAACCCTACCGGGAAAACAAATCGAAAAGGTACTTCGCGTGTAAGTCTCGTCCAATATAATAATATTATTAGATTAGTTTCTTAATTATGTTTTTTTTAACTTTTTTAGTTTTAAATAAATTTAGTCTTAGACTAACCTACTTTTAGTTAGTTAAGGATGTTATCTACTAATATTGTACCACATTTATAACTTCATTTCAATAAGCAACTATTGACTGAATGTACATGGTTACAAACCACGACACAAACAAAGGAGTCTAGTGGGGTCGCAACTCGCTTTCAATTATGAGACGATTCTTACTTTTTAGAATTGATTCTAGCTTTTGGAAGTGAAAGAAATAAATATACATGCCACAAATATTTATGTATCTGTTATCAACCGGTATATAACGGTTATCAAAAGATTGGCATACAATAACAATTCTCACCATTTCAGGGGACGCTGTCTTCAAGTCGTAAGCGAGGCCGATTTTCTCCAAGAATTTGATGACGTCAGCTGTGAAGTTAAAGAGTTCCGACAGTTCAGCGGCCTTGTAGTCCCAGGGGAAGGCGTGGTGGTAGTTATGCCAGCCCTCGCCCAGGGACAGAAAGGAGACGAACCATGATTCCACAGGCTGCAGGTTTCTAAAACATAATAATAATATACCTACAGTATGTTTTTTTTATATCACAAGAAATTAAATTTATGTAAAGTAATTAAAGGTCAAAAGAGAATACATTCAATAATGTAAAAGTTGTGTCAGTTTACAGATTAAAATGTCAAAGTAAAACCATCAATAATAACAAAGTCAAACTTCAAAAATATATAAATGTCAAAACATAATTACAATTTCAATACGATAATGCAATTTTTCAATATGAATCGTTTTCGTTGAAATTATAATTTAAAAATTATTTAATAGAGTAAAATACATTATTCAATAAAAGGTTCTTCAGTTGGCAATAAATCGTTTCGTCATTTTGTTCACCTCTAAGGAGTACGGCCAAATGTTCGTACAGGGTAGGATCTATAACTCGCGGATTTTTTTCGCCGCGCAGTCCGCGCTCTTCGCCTATACGACGGCTGAGCCATGACAAATTTCGCCTAACAAAGATGATTGCGTTGTATTTATTTATTTATTTATTTAAAACTTTATTGCACAATAACACAATTGGCGGACTTAAAGCCATTAAGGCTTTATCTTCCAGTCAACCAGTAGACCATACAGAAAGTTAGTAGTAGGTGCTTTATAAAGATAGATTGTAATTAACCTAAATACAATACTAACTACATCAAGATAGAATAAACATATATTATATTATATAATAAATACTATACATACATACATTATGTTGTATATGTACAACGAATATACAGTCATAATTTGAAGCTCTTTAAAAAGTGTCCTGCACGTATACCTGGTTCCTACATTCCCCATTATCCTAACGGCTAGTGTGAAAGTACGTGATAAATAGATGTTTAAAATTGCGGATGTCAGGAAAGAGATCCTGCCGGGGCCCAAAAAGCGATGGATTGCCTGGATGGCTTCGAGAGCCAACAGCTTACGACGTAGGGATGCTGAAGACCAAGCAAAGTAAAGGAGGAAAAGTAGGACAGCGGACCTTATAATAAGCCGGGATAGACGCTAAGATGATGATGATACAGGGAATCCAGAAATAACAATAAGTAATAAATAGTTATGGAAGTAAGTACGTATGTAGTGTCCTTCCTTGATTCCCAAGATGAAAATGAGTACATACGAGCAATGTGAAAAAGTTGTTATACTAACTTGTCATATGGCCTAGTGCCGTACAAGTGGGCCGCACTGTTGACGAGCCATGTTCCGTTTAGCAGTGTCATGTATCTGAACATGTAGCAAACCAAGAATGAGTTCACCAACGAGTCACCGAAGAAGTATACAGGCACCAAGACAGGAACTGCCACAGCAAGGACAAAGTAAAGGTAGTAGTAGTACCTAGAAAGAAAATTGTTATAAATTTGTGTCACCGCCAATATGAACATTTTTACGGTCTATTTGTAACTATTTCTATCTTAATGTGGCACAGAAAAAAAAAAAAAAAAAAAAAGTCTGATCTCATATCAAGTCAAATGATAATGCGATGCTATGCCACATAACGTAACCATCAGATCCCTTGAAAAACTGATTTTATCTGGATCTACAATGCCACAGGCAGACAAATAAATACACAGGCAGATAAAGTCTTTAAACCTATTTATTATTTTTATATCGGAGTCAATTTTGCTTACTTCTTTTGCAGCATCACCATTTTATCGTTTAGGAGGTCGGTCATGTCGATTCTCTTGCCGAGTTCAATAACGTAGGGGTGTTTCTTCGTCATCAACCAACCGATATGGCTGAAGAAGAATCCTCGTTTAGCATTATGAGGATCAGCATCCGTGTCTGAGTATCGATGATGTAATCTGTGGTCTCTACACCAAATGAACATGGAATTCTGCAAAATATCCATTAAAATTCAATGCAAGTACTTATATCTACAATCCGTCGGTGATTAAGAGCGTCGGTGGCCGAGCGGTTACAGTATGCGACTCGTAAGCCAGAGGTCCCGGGTTCGAATCCCGCTCCGGTCATGTACCAATGACTGTTTTCTGAGTTATGTACTTTAGTTGAATACTAACCGATGCTCTTACGGTGAGGGAAAACATCGTGATGAAACCTGCACATTCAGGCGACTGGATGTGTAACCATGATCCAATCTGGTCAGGTACCCCTGGTAGCAGGGTCATGGAGGTCAGATGGCAGTCGCTCCACTGTAATTACCTGCCCTGCCAAATCCTGGATCTTGGTCAAGGCGGACCCCGGGCCCTCGTTCTCGAGAGCACAACCGGGACATTAACGCCAAGATGTTTTTTTTTTTTTATTACTTATATCTACAATCCAAACTTTGCACCTTTTATTGCATGTGTGATAGAATTTAAATTTGATTAAAAAGAAGGGTTTTCTGTAAAACTTGAAGAAGTCACAAATTATTTCATGTGATTTACCTGGCCAGCCATGGCATGTAACAATAGTACAGCTGCTCTTAGTAAGGGTGTCGCTTTGAAAGACCGGTGTGTGTAGTATCTATGCGCCCCAATAGTAACTCCTTCTGAAGAGACGATACCGACAAATACACCTAGAAAAGGTAATACACCTTAAGTACACGCCTCTTTCCCGTATATGGAAATTATCTTAACAAACATTTTGTTATTATTATTATATGTACGTGAATATTAAAATCTGGTAATTTAACGTGCACTTAATAGTAGTTTATGCAACTGTCATATAATACCTAATTATATGCAGTTGCATACACTACTTTATCCTACACTCATATTTTCATGTTAAAATTTCGTACCTAGAATTTTTTCAACTTTGCTGGAAGTAACTGCGAGTCAGTTCTGTTGTATCTACGCGTCGAGGATATCAAGCGAAATTCACTTTACTACTTTCACATTTATCTATTTATTTGCTTCAAACAAGAAAAAACATTCACAAACACAAATTACAACAATTAGAAAAAATATTCTGTTTAGTGGGAAAATAATTCCAAATGTACACAATCACAACCACAGACTATGAACTGATCACAAATATAAACAGGAATTTTGAATTTGTTGAAGACATTTAGGTATTCAGCCTACATTTAGCCGTAACCTAAACTAGCCCGACAAAAATTTAAAAAAGAAAAGTGTTGCATAATAATTAAAAAAATATTTTTCGATACAGATAATAAAATAGTATGGGAAATGCTGTATCAAAAAGTAATTTTTTAAATTTTTATAGACTGGCGTGAAAAAAGTGTATCCTTAAACAACTGTTTTCGAATATGTAATTGGAACATTACGCTATGAGTGTAGATAAAATTGTATTATACTTGTAGAGGAACAACTGATAATTGTGTCTGTTTAATACATTATCCTAAACTTAATTATTAATGTCTGTAGAGTGATGGTTGTGGGTGCTGTTGTAGTGTTTCTTTTTTCTGCTGTTTGGTTTTTGTCTTTTGTTCATGGATATGTATATGTGTATGTATTTTATTATAAGTATTTCCTTTGTGCGCACTACTTATCTGCTGCTATAATTCTGTGTTTTTTTTTATACCAAGGTTGTCTGAAAGAGATCACATCAGTGATAAAACCGCCCTTTGTACTGCTTGCAATATATTTCATTTGCATGTACGTGTCATTTGGTGTGCCAATAAAGAGTTTTGTACTATATCGTATTGTATTGGCATTATTAATAATTTTTTCATGAGAAATTGCATGCAAATCTAATAATAGGAGTCCAAACTTCGCGAACGCGCCACAAATACGCCGTTGTTGCAGCAATGCGAGGTGCGTACGAATTTTTTCGTACGATGAAACGCATTGCGTCGCTTGCGCATGCGGCGCGTGAGCTATTGCTGCAACGGCGCATTCGCAGTGCGTCCGCGTGATTTGTATGCACCACAGGGAGAAGTGGTCAGAGATTTCAGCTAAACCCAATTTTAGGAAACAAAAATTAGGAAAATACTGAATGATGGTTTAGACTCTGCAAAATGTATAAATTGCTGTACCCCAAGGTTACTGTACCAAACGTCTATTTTGTGAATTTTCTTTGACCTACTGTTGCAAATAAAGAAAAGAAAGGCATTTTTTTCGCCGAGTCGGATGAGAGAGCCAACATTGTGCGAGTAGATATAGCCAGCATTGACCGCTACGATATTAATATGCATACTTATGAAGTATTTATCTGTACTATTAGTATCACAAAGAGGAAAGTTTGTATGTTTGTAAGTTTTTTTTTATTTTAATACGTCACCACATTTAGTATGACACTTAGGATGGATTTAATTAAAATACAATAAAAACGATAACTAATGAATTTCAATGTTTACAGGTAAGCCATTTTTACAGGTACACCGATGCAACAGTTAGACGCCATTTAATTTTCAATTGATTAATTTAATTTTACAAATAAATTAGGTAAATATTACCACTTGTTCTCGATTGTTACAATCAAGTCTGCATACAAGTTTGCATGTTGCAGTAATCTCCGAATCGACTGATACGATTTCGAAAACACTTTCGATTTCTTTCACTAACAGGAAAATACACAATTCCATAGTGTCATAAGATACATTTGACTCCAAAATAATTATATGAACCAGCGGGATAGTTCAATGTTTAAATAGCTCCGAACTATACATAGATGAAAACCACGGCGGCTAGTTACATAATAAAATTGCTTCATACTCACTCCATATTACAGCCTTCAGACTTATACCACCAGTTACAGCAACATATAATCCCATAAGGGCGAGGACATGTAGTATCAAAAATCCTATAGCATTATGCCATACAATCTCGTGTTTGTAGTTATAGTCAGTTCCAATCTCCTTTGCATTAAGCACAGTCCTAGTGTTGTCCAATTTGTCCAGAATCTTCTGTTTTAGTTTCTCATCGACTGTTGAATTGTCGAATTCTTTATCCTTCAGACCGGATTTGTTAACTTCCATTGCTGCTGTGATATTTTTATTTTACGAAATTAATGAAACACTGACTACCTACTGTTTCATACCAAGCACGCAAGGCTATGGTCGCAATTTGTTAGAAATTTACTGTTTTACCATCTACTTATGTTCCAGTCTCAAAGAACACAATGCAGCTTCTAAATCAATTTACCCTTTTATATAGCAGCCGTGTCAATGTAATTAAACTTGAACCCCAAGTTTTGTTTGTATGCTAAATTTTTTGTTTACAATCATTGATCACTAGTCATATGTGTGATGAGAGTTAATTCAATTTGCATCTTTAAGTAAAGGAAAAACAACGTCGTTCGCTATCGCTTACGCCTATTCAAGTTACAGTGTTTTAAATACAAGTGAACATCTGTCCGCAAGAGGGCGCCTCACGTCGCTACGTAAGAAAGAATCGGTAGCGATTTTTCGTCTCACTTCTATACTACAATCTCTAAGTAAGTTACACGTTTAGACCGTGACAGTAACTTGCCCATCTCAAGCTAGATAATGAGTATTGTACATTCACCACCTCGAGCTGGATCTCAACCCGATCTGTCCAAGTTAGCGAATGTGACCGGTGACCAAATTCCACCTTCCGCAAAAGAAAACAGCCAGAGGACCATGGATGTGACTGTGCAGATGAAGTTAAAACTATACGCAATGAAATAACTAACATCAGCGCTTTACTTGAAAAGCTTATTACTTCAAACGAAGCTAAAACTAAACGACTATGCGATAGTGTCGCAGATTTAAAAACTGAGGTCGCTGGTATGAAGACATCCCAAGAAAAAACAATAACTGACTTTATCTCACAAATTCAAGACATCAAATCTCTGATTTCTGGTTTATCACTAGAACAGAACCATCAGAAATTCCCCAAATTGAGAGTAGGCTCTCTAAAGGCGAAGATAAATTGAAGCTGTGTGTGATCTTGGCAACCTCCACAAAATTTGGACAACTCCAAAACCCCAAGCTAGCACCCAACCGCAATACTCGGAAGAAATTATTATCCAGGAACTCCAAGACCGCACCCACAGACAAAGAAATATAATTTTGGCCGGGATACGTGAACAAACATCTTGCAGCCCCGAGGAACGTGTTAGCAAAGATAAAGCAGAGGTATTAGGAATTTTAAATAATAGCTTCAAAGATATACCACCGCCGACAAACATTTTCCGAATTGGAAAATATAACCCAACAAAAAATCGAAGAATCAAGGTCTGCTTTGAGGGTTCTGATACTCCTAAAATGACGCTACGTTTAAAAGAGAATTTGCCTAATAGTTACAAGCTATATTCCGATCAAACTCCAGCCCAACAAAAACATATGCAGAAACTCAAGGACGAATTGGCTCGACGTGTGCAAGACGGAGAAATTAATTTAGGAATAAAATATAATAAAGGTGTACCAAGAATGGTAAATACGGCCGCAAAAAACTAAACACCGTACTTAAACCTACACCCAAAGAAAAAAAATACGAAATTATAGAGAGTTATGCTAAACTGAAACGTAAGAAATCTCGCTTGAATATTCTGTACATCAATTCGAGGAGCATTTGTAACAAGTTTGACGAATTAAAATACATCCTTAGCGCTCTAACTACAACAACATATCTAGTGCTTTTGAGTGAGACATGGATTAAGTCAGAGGAGCACGCCCTAACATTCCGCCTACCGAATTACACCCACTATTATAACTATCGAACTGATAAAACAGGAGGAGGAGTATCCATCTTTGCTCACAACGATCTGAAACATAGTCTATCTGAATCAACCTACTCTGGTGGCAATAACTATCTCTGGTTAAATCTAGAAAGGTACGCTCTAAATATCGGACTAGTGTACAATCCCGGCAATACCGACTTTGATGAATTTATTGAAACTTTTAAGTCACAGCTACAACAACGAAAACGAGAAATAGTATTTGGTGACTTCAATATTGATCTACTAGAGAAATCGAAAAAGAAGCAGAAGTACACTAATTGCCTAAATGCAGCAAATTATAAAATATTAAACCCGATAAACAAGAAGTACCACACTAGAGGAAGCCCATCAAAAAAGTCGATCCTGGACCATTTCATCACAAGTTTGAAAAACGACAACTACCATCTTACTTATTGATACCTCATTTTCTGATCACAGGCAAATGCACGTAACCCTGGAAAAACATAGGCCTCCACCGAAGGAACGTATAACTTATAATACTCTTAATTATGAAAAATTATATCGGAGAGTAGAAGCTTCTCAAATTCTATCGCCAGAAGACTTTTATCAATTTGAACAGACTCTAAACCAACAGATAGAACAAAGTTCAGAGAATAAAACAAAAATTCTAAATTTACCAAAACAAGACTGGATACAAAAGAAAATCATTGAAGAAATCAATAGGTGGAACGAGTTATGGGCCAACCTGCAAAAGTATTCGGACAATACTACATTACAAGCCCAATTTAAGACGCAAAAAGATATCACCGCTAAATTGATCAAATCATCTAAATATACCTAAGTATTACTATACTCAACTTACCAACTGTAGTAAGAAACCTAAAAAGCTGTGGAACATAATAAACGACCTCTCCAATAACAAACTAAAATCAAGCCAAAACTTAAAATTAATTCAAATATAATTACAGACCCTAATGAAATCTGCAGCACATTTAATAATTATTTCTCGTCAATAGGTACAGTACTGGCTCAAAAAATTCTAACACAACTTCAAAACATACAAGACAACATTCCACCTAAAAACACAAACATTCGTGCACAAATATTAATAGATCTTACTCCCACTACTAACGAAGAAATACTCAAGATAATAGACAACCTAGACCCTAACTCCACTACTGGTCTAGATGGTATCAGTACGAAAGCCATAAAATGCATTAACACTTTGATAGTTCCTGGACTCGTCGCGTGCTTTAACAAATGCCTCTCGGAAGGTTACTTCCCGGAGATTTTGAAAACCGCAAAAGTAAGCCCAATTTACAAGTCTGGCACTAAATCCAATCCAGGAAACTATAGGCCGATATCAGTCCTTCCAATACTCTCAAAAATTCTAGAAAAAATCCTACATAAACGCTTGGAAACCTATTTAGAGTCCATTAACTTTATTACTAATCGTCAATTTGGTTTTAGACGTAAGCGAAATACCTTAGCTGCAACTATAGACTTAATTACTAAAATCAGACAAAATATAGATACCAAAAAAATCTTGTTAGGTGTATTTATTGACCTTCAGAAGGCGTTTGGTACTGTAAGCCACTCTCTACTGATATACAAGCTTGAACATATTGGTATTGGTGGTAGTGCATTGAACATGTTTAAGTCATATTTACAGAATAGGCAGCAAATAGTAAAAATCAATGATTTCCAAAGTTCACCCCTTCCAATTCTTACGGCATTCCCCAAGGTTCTATTTTGGGACCTCTATTGTTCACAATTTATATTAACACGGTATGTGATCTAGATTTACATGCCCACATAATCCTATATGCAGACGACACGTGCTTGTTTTATTTTGGATCATGCATACAAAACATTATTGAGAAAGCTCAAAAAGACTTAAATACTTTACATATTTGGCTACAACCAAATTAACTGACAATTAACGTCTCTAAAACGTCATATATCATTTTTAAAGCAAAAAATAAGCCCGTACCTCCATATACCTCCTTGAAGATCAATAATACACCAATACAGAAAAAGCAAGTGGAAAAATACTTAGGACTACGATTGGATAGCCGATTAACTTTTGGTGTGCATATTGACCATGTCAAAGAAAAATTGTCATCGCTTATGGGGTCATTGCGCGGAATTGTACGTTGTTTTACCCGAAAAGTACGCATACTTATCTACAACTCACTAGTGAAGTCACACTTAATGCATCTGATAGAGATCTGGGGTAGTGCATCTAAAACAAAATTGTCCGAACTACAAGTCATACAGAACAAATTGATAAAAATCCTTTTTCATTATTCATATCTCACACCCACTAACAAAATATATAAAGAAACGAACATAATGAACATTAAAGAATTATATAAATACTGTATGTGTACACTTATCTGGAAAATCTTAAATAAAAATATTAATGTACCAATCACTCTCACTAAAGTCGGGCAAGTGTCTTAACGCTCCACAAGACGCGCTAACTATCTTGTTACAAACTAATACATACATTAAAACTTTAACCTTAATATCTACACTTCAGTTCCTTTCTACTTCTTTCAAAGTCCCTTCCCGGCCGAGCAGAAATTGAAAAAATGAATTTTAATTTCTATTACAGGTCTGAGTGTAGTATGTATAATAAGTATATATTTACAAACGTATATAAGTAGTTTATCACTTATCTAACATCCATAACACTAGCTTTGGTTACTTCGGGGCTGATTATCGAGATTTGAATGCAGGCCTCGAATGTTCGTGTGGTGCACTTTGAGTGAGAGGGCGTCGGTGGACGGGCGGTTGAGTATCCGACTCGTAAGCGAGAGGTACCGGGTTCGAGTCCCGCTGCAGCCATTTACCAATTACTCTTTTCTGAGTTATGTACATTAATTGAATTCTAACCGATGCTCTTACAGTGAAGGAAAACATCGTGATATTTAAAAAATATATATAAACAGCGACTGCACGCCCTCCCACTCAAAGTAAAAAAATAATCGTCTTAGCGTTAATGTCCCGGTTGTGCTCTCGAGGACGAGGGCCCTGGGTCCGCCTTGACCCTGATCCAGGATTTGGCGATCAGGTAATAACAGTGGAGCGACTACCATCTGACCTCCGTGACCCTGCTACCAGGGAAACCTGACCATATTGGATCATGGTTACATATTCAGTTGCCTGAATTTGAAGGTTTCATCACGATGTTTTCCCTCACCGTAAGAGCATCGGTTAGTATTCAACTAATGTACTCGTACATAACTCAGAAAAGAGTCATCGGTACATGGCCGAAGCGGGTTTCGAACCCGGTACCTCTCGGTTACGAGTTGGACACTCAACCGCCCGGCTACCGACGCTCGTAGTGATGGCACTATTAGGCATATTATGCAATGGCATTTGACATTGACCGATGTTGGTTCGTTCTAAGTCGATAATTGTTTCGCTAATTTGGTAAGAATGTCAGCCGGTAATGTGATTAGCTGGTGGTTTAATTGTGGATTGGATATATCTATAAGTACTTATATTATTAAGAGTAAAGAATTGACTGTTTGTCGGTTTGTTTGTAATGGATAACCTCAAAAACTACTTAACAGATTTTAAAAGTTCTCTCACCTATAAAAAGCTACATTATCAGCGAGGAACATAGGCTATATTTTATCTTAAAAAGATTGGAGTCCAATAGGAAAGTTCCAATAATATAACCCAAGGTAACGCGTATAATTTCAGAACGGCTGCACCAATTTAAATAATTCTCTTTTGTTGTGTGTGTAAGAGAATAGGTAGGGTAGGGTAGGTGGGAGATATGTGTAGGGTATGGTAGGGTAGGTGTAGGATAGACGTAGGGTACCCTGTCTTAGGGCATATTCACATAGAAAGCTGGTAACTTTCGGCGCTTATCAGCGCTGATAGATCGACAACCAGCTTTACATCTACCCTACCGATTATTTTTTCTTTCGTACAAACTTTGCCCTTGGTAGGGTAGAACGCCACACGAACGAAGTAGCGCCGGGCCCATGGATGTATGGGTTTAGGAAAGTTATGAAAGAAGCATGAAAAGCGATGCGAGAGGGTTAAATGTTTTGGTTAACAGAGACTAGACAAAGTGACTGATCAGCCATGCGTTGTAACGGATTCTGTTAAACAAAAATTCTGATTTGTTGGTAGATTAGGAAAGTGAATGGAGTAGGCATTATTTCGCCATCAAATCAAATACGTTTATTCAGTTAATGTTTTCACAAACACTTATGACCGTCATACAATACATAAAATAATAAGAATGAATGCTAGGCATCGCGGCATCATCGAACCGAAAACGGTTTCTATGGCCAGAAGGTAAGGCCGTTAAAAAAAAAAAATTGACGCCGCGGCCAAAGATTTTGTTCTTTGTCCGCGATGGACGCAAGCCGCCGATCACTAGTCACTTTGACATTGCCACGTAATGACATTATATCACCTCGCCGCCAAGCGCATCAATGATGCTTCTCACGTGTGATGTGAAAGTCATCAAAGGTACATAAGTTAAAATAAACGGGAGGTACGTATGGTTCCTTCATTCGATCATGGTCAAACGAGATTTCTCCGTGAGAATTGTTGGTGACACATTGGTGTCTAAAAAATAATGTCACTTATTAAAAAATGAGAGTCGCGACTCGTGTAAAAATAATCTTGATTTAGATACCTATATAAGTAATGGTAAATGGATCAAAAGAATCCTCGGTGGCCATCACATTAAAAAAATTGTGTGCATGTTGGCCGTGTGTTGTCCGGCGGAATAGAATAGAACCAACCCTGTAAACTCGTAGGTGTCATACAAAGCGACAAATGTTTTCGAGGCAAAAGATCTAGAGTATCCGTAGGCTGGAAAATGGGCAGCAGCGTTTGCTACCGTTATATTTATAACACTGCGATCTCCAATTCGCCTGCCTAGCGTGGAGATTATGGCAATTACCTCCCCTTTCGTGAGAGAGGCCCTATATCCTGCAGTGGACTGTTGTTGGATGTGATGATGATGAGGTGAACAGTTAACAGCATATTGACCTACACAATACCAGAGTTAGATGAGCTAGCGTCTCTGTAGACGCGCATATCAATGTTAGCTCCTTTTATATTGGTTTATTTGGTGGATTTGCTATTACCTTTACATAAGTATAACCTTGGGGTCTTCAAATCAAGAGTGAATCTTTTAGGCGCGCATGCCACATCTTCGACCATATCGTCGCTTTCCATCAGGTGAGTTGTGGTCAAATAAAAGCCTATTGAAAATAAATAGGAACATAAAAAATATCAGTTAACTTGAGTAGTGACTTGCTAATACTATGATGGCTTTGAATGTGTTTGATAGACAGACGTGTTAATTATTGTAATCATGAGAACGGTGTAGAAACAAAGAGTTAGGAATTAATTTAACGATGTTATAGTGTTTAGTAGCTGAGTGGTTCAGTTGGTTGACATGCCGGTCGCCACGCAGAGGTCCCGGGTTCGATTCCCGGCCGAGCAGAAATTGAAATGATGAATTTTAATTTCTGTTACGGGTCTGGGTGTAGTATGTATAATAAGCATGAATTAAAAAAAAAAACATGACACAAGCTTTGCTTGCTTTGGGTCTAGATGGCGCTGAGTGAATTTGTCCAAGCATATTTATTTATTTATTCAGTAGATATGGAAAATGAATAAAAGTGATTGTGAGAAGTAAAATACCGACCAAAACGTGTCAGGCCACTTGCAGTATAGGGTTCCGTAGTTGCCTGTCCATATGCATTATGCATGCTTATAAGAGAGCATTTTGGTATTATAAACCCATTACAAACTTACAAAATTTATCCTGTACGCTAGAATAAGACGACGATAAGTTGGTGTAGCTTTTAAAAAAATGTATGGCAACTTATGGCAAAGTTTTTGAAACGTCATTCATAAAAGTCATAACAAATATTTGATTTCTTTAGGAATACTGATTTTCAGGTGTTAGGAATTTTTTTATTAAATAATGGGCAAAACATTTAAAAAAGAAACGCGGGAAATATTTTTCAGTATAATTAATAATTTAGATAATCTAAAAGTACAATTTCAGGCTAATGGAGACCAAATAACAATGTTTACAAGAAATCTTGAAGTGTACAAGTGTGAGCCGTAACTTCTTGATACTTGTTACCGATGTTTCAATAATTTTTTTACTCAATCACATGATTTATATAATTAAAAGTTAATGGCGTATATTTTCTCAAAGGTTAATGAATTTCTAACTTAATGTTGTTATTGTCTACTGTTTTCTTACCAGACATTGTTCTTATATTGTTAGTGTGTCTAAATTATTTGTTTTTTGTATGTAAGAAGATACGCAATTCTTTTGAACTACCTTTCAGTTTTATTATACTTATTAATGTGATAAAAGTATCATTATCATCATCGTCACAGCCCGTAACGGTCCACTGCAGGACTTAGGGCCTCTCCCACGAAAGGGGAAGTTTGGGCGGGGGAAGCAGGCGGGTTGGAGATCGCAGTGTTTAAATATAATAATGGAAAATGCTGCTGCCCATTTTCCAGACTACGGAGACTCTTGATCTTTTGCCTCGAAAACATTAGTCGCCTTGTACGATACCCATAAGTGTAAGGGGTTGGTGCTATTCTACTCTGCCGGACACCACATGGCCATTAATAAAAGTATGTTTATTACGAAAAATTTGTTTTATTTAGTTAACGTAGTTATATATAGGTAACGCAAATGGGTCTCTATTGTATTCCCTAAAAATTATCAGCATCACCATCTTCATCCTAGGTAGAAGGTGGCTAATACCAAAAAAGCATAATGTATTCACAATCTATTGAGTAGGTATTTAAGGGCGTCGGTGGCCGAGCGGTTACAGTATCCGACTCGTAAGCCAGAGGTTCCAGGTTCGAATCCCGCTCCGGCCATGTACCAATGACTGTTTTCTGAGTTATGTACATTAGTTGAATACTAACCGATGCTCTTACGGTGAGGGAAAACATCGTGATGAAACCTGCACATTCAGGCGACTGGATGTGTAACCATGATCCAATCTAGTCTGGTTCCCCTGGTAGCAGGGTCATGGAGGTCAGATGGCAGTCGCTCCACTGTAATTACCTGACCTGCCAAATCCTGGATCATGGTCAAGGCGGACCCCGGGCCCTCGTTCTCGAGAGCACAACCGGGACATTAACGCCAAGATGAGTAGGTAATTATTTCCAAAATTGCTAGCGTCATTTCAGCAAAGAGTAAATGGATTATGGCGACAATCATCATCATCATCATCCTAGCGGTTATCCCATAATGTGTCAGGATCCGCTTTGCAACTTTTCTTCCTCCACTTTGACCGGTCGAATTCGATATGTCACATCGCAATAATCAGACCCCAGGGTCCGCCTTGACGATGAATAATCCATTGTTTAGCAGATTAGTTAATTTAATTAAAGCGACTGCCATCCGACCTGCGTGACTCTGTTAACAGTGAAACCTGACCATATTGAAATATGGTTAGCCATTTAGTCACCTGAATGTGCCGGTTTCCCCATCGTAAGAGCATCGGTTAATATTACATCAGAATAAACAACTGAACAAATTCGGTACTAATAACTGCATATTTTTCAATCGCTAAGTAATCGTTTGTTTACAATACCTTAAGTTAAAGTATTGTAAAAAGTTAAATCTACCATGATTACCTATCATCTATATTAGATGAGCTAATTTATTTCTTTCGGTCAAAATCAAAATCAAATCAAGATCACTTTCGTACTTACGTAGTCATGAAACGAAAGAT
This sequence comes from Blastobasis adustella, assembly GCA_907269095.1. Taxonomy (NCBI): domain Eukaryota; kingdom Metazoa; phylum Arthropoda; class Insecta; order Lepidoptera; family Blastobasidae; genus Blastobasis; species Blastobasis adustella. The sequence goes on along the minus strand of OU026121.1, from coordinate 18,501,389 downwards.
TTTAACCAGTGAGTCTGTCCTTGGTAGGACTGCTGTAGGTCTAAACTGGTGTTTAGACCTACAGCTATATATCAGAAAAGAAGACACTGACCGACCGCGAACAAAGGATATAAATGTAATGACTACGTATCAATCCAAAAAAAACAATTCGCACAATATGATAACAAATTATGTACATTTGTGAAATGTTTCATTTTCTCTTTCACCTCTGATTTTAACCTTAATAGGGTCGATTTAAGTAATATGAACATTGAAAGGCATTTCTGTAATCTAAAGTAGGTAAGAGTAATAGCTCAGGAGTATCCTCAACCGGATGAAAAGAAGAAGAAGATTCGGGTGTGAATGTGCGCGTGGTGAAAGCCGCTGAGAACGGCTAGTCTTTGATAACATAAAACTACACTGCCACAACATAAATCTAAATAGATTTACTTATTTTATTTAGATTTACTTATTGTGTAACGGACGATGATTTAATCGTCGAGCGCTAGCTGTGAGCATTTTTTATAGGTGTATAAACATACTCAGTGACGTACGAGCAAGCCAGCCGGTAAGCGGTAACTGTCGCCCACAACAGTTTATGCACTTACGTTTCACAAATGCAGAAGCGCAGCTGCATACAGATATACAGATAGCACAGAGATTTATACATAGTACTGAGGTCAAATACATTGAAACTTCTGAAACCAAAGTAGGTTAGAGACCTGTGTCTTGGATATCAGGGGTTTCGATGGATCATATATCACTATTTTATAGGTGGTATTGCATTGTTGCGGAGCTGTGTTGTCACTGTGAGAATTAGATAGGCAAGGCGGTGGTAATTTCCTAGGCGAACTTCTCAGCTAAATATCCTGGTTATGTCCTCGCGCGCGAGGGCTCGGGATCCGCCTTGACCATGATCCAGGATTAGGCAAATCAGCTGATTTCAGTGGAGTGACTGCCATCTGACCTCCGTGACCCTGTTAACAGGGCAATCTTACCAGATTGGATTATGGTTACACATGCAGTCGGCTGAATGTGCATGTTTCATCACAATATATTCCCTCATCGTCAGAACATTGGTTAGTGTCTCACTAATCTAGAATCATTTATACATGGCGGCAGTGGGATTCAGACCCACGATTCGATGTTTTTCCTCACCGTAACAGCATCTGTTAAGGTATAGGCCATAAATAATGCACTTCGGCTAGTTTCGGCATCGTATTTACTCACAAGCGTGCGACAGAGACGACGCTCTACGAAGCAGAACTAGGCAGTGCGCATTATTTACGGTCGAGGCGTAGTCCTAATTGGCAACGGTCGTACGACCATGGTCGCAGCGCCCGATACCTGCACATATCTCAGAAAAAGTCAATTGTACATGGCGGCACAGCGGCATCGAACAGTTATACAAATGGACTGGCATTCGAACCCTAAAGCGCTGTCCTAATTTGCAACAGTCGTACGACCATGGTCATGCGACGTGCGGTTTGGAGGTCTTCGATTGGTCGGGCAAGCCCGTCATGCGACCATGGTCGCACGAGTCGGACCTGCTAGTCATAAAAACCACCGAAGCTCGCATGAGCTGTTGATAATGATGGTGATGAATTTGACAGTTTTTCGATCCTCAGTTTTGACCTAGGTCAGGCGCTCACGCGTACATTCGTGTAACGAATTCACACTACAATATTATATAGATAGTAATCTGTTTTCACATGTATTTATTAAAATTTATAATTAACTGCTGTTTGTTTTTGTACTTCATTAACTGGTGTCATTAACTTTCAAAATTCAAACTGTCAATTATATAATGAAAACATGCAAAGCACGCTAATGAAATTAGGTAATGACACTAGGTAATGATCATTATAATAGCACCTGTTAATGGCCTCGCTGTTAAATATGTTTGTAAGTATTACTTGTAACTTGCTGTTGGTGTTCTGAATAAAGTAAAATAAAAAAGAATAAAAAAGAAGTAGTTAAACACTAGTTCTTTTTAATGGAAAGTAATATTATGGCGAACTATTTATCATTAAAACTTTAAGGCAACTAATAAATGGTATTTTGAATACTAATGTACTCGAATCAAATACATACAATAAATAAAAGTCGCTTTTTGCGTCTATCTGTTAGTCTGTAGTTATGTATTTCCGGTAACTCCTAAACCACGCAACGAATTTTAATGCAGTTCTAACTATCAGTTAGAGAATTTGTTCTGGAGGGTTTAGATGTATGATACTATGCACATTATAGTTAGGAAAAGCTGAGAAAACCTATGCGAAGCGAATCGCCTCGACGAATTACAAATGTTCAATTTGTTTACTACCCTTTTGCTACCACTCTCACCTCCGCCGTAGTGCATCTGCCAGCCGCACTATGGAAAATATAGGTCAGTTTCGGATCAAAAATCTATAACTTCGTGATTTTTTATCATATCGTGATGAATTTTGGTACACATATGCAGTAATGTATCTAGATTCAAATGATATATAATTTATAGTGATTTCTCATTATATGTTTAAATGTAAATAGCGTAAAGAGACAAAAAATGGGATAAGCACGAAAAAACTGGTAAATTATTTATTTAAAGTGAATTACAAAGTAATAATTATTATAAAAATTAAAACTAACATTAACCATAAAGAACAAGTCATGTCAATAAAAAAAATTATATAACAATATCTTTAAATTTATCGCTTTCGTCTACTTAACTTATATTTTTTGACATCTACTCTATAATGTGGGTCATGTTGCACTTAACACATTTAATTTAAGAGTGAGTGAATATGATACACTGGAAAAATAAACGCCTTATCTACTTAGGATCTATACACATTTCAGTTGCAAGTGGTGCCACTTTAAGAAGACTTAGTGCTTCTTCCTCAAGATCTTTTACATTCTTTGCGTATGGTTTTCTTAAACTTGTTATATACGGATCGGACGTGTACAATAGAGTTTTAAAAACATCTTCATTTGTAGCTTTTCGGCTACATTTTCTGGCATGATGTAGTCGTATGTTTCGGTAGTCTTTGTTGCGCGACTCTTGTGCGTCTTCCGATAGCTGTCCAATAGGAAGCACTGCGAAATGTTTGATAATACTTTCTCCATGTATAAGTATTTTGTGTATAGATGATGGCATGTAATACCAATTGTATTTGCTCATGTACACTGTTGCAGTTTCCATTGCGTATTCGCCAAATTTTTCGGGATCGATCATCATTCCTGAAGATAAAACTTGTAAAATGATGTAGAGGCGTTTAATTAAGATTTCATCTACACCTGTAATTTCGGCAGAGCATGTGCTGTTATAGAAAAATCTACTTGCGGTATTCCCATCGTTAGTATTCCCACTACCTTGCCGAGGTTTATCTAAGTATTATCAATCCTAACTTCTCCCTGAAACGATTTTGAACGAGTTCTTTCTTTTCCTTCTTCCATCTCTTTTTTTCTTCACTTGTAGCAGACCAAGATTCAAAATCAAGATTATAGGAAATGTGTAATAACATTTCCATACTGCGAATCCAGGCGTGTAAAGTGGAGAGTCCGTACTGGTAGGCACTTTCGTCTTCTGATCTGGCACTAACTTTCGACAAATCATTCATTAGTCGCGAAGTAGCCCCACATATAGTGCACGTGGAACCAGAAGGAGTATCTGTTAGCACTTGAGCCACCTTTCCATTTATCATTGTTAGAAAGAGTTCATGTTTCACTTGAATACCAATATTATCTTCATTAATCAATTATGGTTGTAAAGCTTCAATTTGCCTTCTAATTTCATCTACAACAGCCTTGGTTTTCTCTGAAGTTTCCTTAAAAAACTCTATTGAAATGGGTCTACAAAAACGTACAGATGAAGGTACCGGATTTTTCCAAATAATAAAACCTGACTGCTCATCAATTAATCTGAAGGGGACCATGGAAGTGATGAAGAAATTGGCATCTGAAATTGTTTCCGACTCCTCTGGAAGTATTTGCTTATATTGGCTTTGGCCAGATGAACCATCACATCCCCATTTGCTGTAGAGGATTAACGTTTTATATTGTTTTTGGTAAACTGAATCGATTTTTAAAATTCTAGCAACAGTGTGGTCCAATAAATCTTGGACATTAATTACTTTAGCAGAAGTATTGGTGATCTCAATTGTAGAAGATAGTGGATAGCAAGATTTCTTTAGTTCCTGTATTTGGTAGTAAGGCGGAAATATACAACATTTTCGTTCATTTGTTAAGTTCCTTAAGTACATATATTGTGCTTTAGTTAAATCTAAATCAATAGAAGCACTCAATGCTTCCGGGTCAGAAAGCATTTTTAACTGGTCTGAGTCATTCCAGATACTTGAAATGTAAAATTTCTTTTGATTGTCGGCGTTCCTTAATGATTCGATAAGATGTGCTTCTGTGTTTTCACTTATAGCCCGTAGTCCCTGCACGTAGGCTTTATTGATATGCTCAAAGCCGTATTCTGCGAGTAGAAGAGTATTTTTCCTCTTCTTGGTAGATTCTGAGGAGTCTAAATAAGCCACGCATGGTCTTCCTCGTTGGCCAGAAGTTGATGGTGTAGAATATTGATCAAAGTCCGGTAAATTCACCGAATACCCTGTGTCCAACCAAGTATTATTCTTCTCTAAAAATGATTCTTTTTTCCGAGATGCCAGGGCCCAGCGCTTATTAAACATTGGAAGAATGTGCCTTTGTATGTCACTTATTATAAAACATATGTCGTCTTCAGAAACATTTAATTTTTCCAGTAAAACTTTGGACAATGATTCCACGGTTCTACCTCCCTCGATATAGGGAAGTATGATATCTCATTTGGTACAGTTTAAGGAAGACATTGTATAACTATAATACACAATCTGCGATAATTACAGCCGTAAATGAACTTTACTTCACTTGAAGTTACACTGAACTGAATGGCTGGAATAATAATAACCTCGCTTTATATACTATTTTGCAATATTGAATCGGTACCTACAAAATTATTATCTCTTATTTTCTCACGCGAAATGGGTGCAAAATTGATAAGACCTCTTTGTTATTACGAAATAATTAAAAAAATATAACAATAAAACCCATACTGTTCGTGCGAACAGTTCCTGTGGTAAACCGCAAAAGAACCGAATTTTCTACTGCGACTTTTATCAATTGTTTTTGTGATATCTTCTAAAACCGCAAATATCCGCAGCTGATTTTTTTTGTATCTTGTTTATAAATAGTTAGACTATGAACTAATACAAAAAGTAGCGGATGGGGAGACGTGGGTAACAGTCATAACTATAAATGAACATTTTTTTGTGAAAAATTTGGTTATATTCCTTTTTAAGTACTTTCCCAACTTTCTCAGAATAAAATTGAAATTAAAAAGCTGTTTCGTAAAGTACATAAAACTACCTTCCTAAAAATGTCATACACTGCATATCTGTGCTTAATATTTTTTTCACAATATTGGTTCGAAACATGAACACCCAAAGACTTGAGTTTGGCACCTCTATCTTCAATATACTTCTGACTATGAAAAATAATATTATTTTGCAAATTAGGTAACAAAATCCTATTGAATATTATAACTTGACTATTTGAGTATCAATTTAAATCAAAATATCACCCAGATTATGATATTCGTAAAAACCATTTATGATATGCCCTTGTTCTACCATTTTCCATAGTGAGCCGCCCAGATTAACTAATAGGTACCTGATGATAGTAGAGCAGACCACTAAGAGCTTAGATCTACTATATAGACAGAGGTAGGTATGCTATGATAGATTTAATTGCTCTATAAATCGCAACAGTTTTTTCTCGAAGCTAGCTTATAGGTTCGACTATGGTCTATGACCAAAACCGGTGAAGCGGCGTATAGATTATAAATCGTTACAAATAAAAATAAAATATGCTTGGATACATTCTCACACCGCCATCAAGCTTTAAAGTAAGCAAAGCTTGTGTTAAGGGTGTTAGATTTATACATATTATTTACTTTTTTTAAATACGTATTTATTACACATCCTACGACACCCAGAGCCGTAACAGAAATTAAAATTCATCATTTCAATTTCTGCCCGCCCGGGAATCGAACTAGGGACCTCTGCGTGGTATATTAACCAACTGAACTCAGGTCGTCGAAATAAAGAGACGTGCACACTTTGTCATTTAATAACGTTGTTAACCCCCAATCGCCAATTAACCGTTCACCGGGAACGACGCAAAAAGTGCCTCTAGTCTCCGCGCGGGAAGTTCTCTCCAAACTTCTTTCATCCCGGTCTAGGACTAAAAAGTGCCAACTCGGAAACTCACTTTCTCCTTGCGAACTAATTTTTCCCTCGGTGTCAAGTTCACGGCGGGCGGGGGGGAGGGGGCGGGTGATGAAATAAAATATTCATTATGATTGCTCAACTCGCTTTCCGCGGTGTAGTCCGGGCGTTGTGGATTGGCGTTCTTGTTTCGTTAATGAGGTGAGGCAGAGAAGAGAGGAAATGGGGCTTTTTAAATTTGTCGCTAAAATATTTGTAGTAGTCTAATATTTATAATATTACGATGACGATGATAGTGATGCTTGGCCATAATAGAATAGTGGGCAAAATGTTTTAAAGGAAATGATAATGGTAGGTATCTTCATTGGTGAAATACCTTTAATAATAAATCCCTCCAAAATATTATGGTATTTTCTCTTAATATGATTTTCTATAACCTACATGTATTCTAAGTATTGGCCATAGATATTAATAGGTACATTAGATTTTGTACTTACATGAATACAATTGCATTGGACCAGAATTAATACTGTTCATTCATATTCAGAAACCGCACACCAATATTCAATAAACGTTTCTTAACGTCAAAATTTTCACAAGCATACCATAATTATTACAGTTTAAAAAAATAATTTGTACTTGGGTAAATGCCAATTCTACTGGTATTACGGAAAACCTCTATTCTGATATGTCGGTGAGCACTGTACAGTTAGTGTACACTAGTGCCACCAACTCAGACAAAATCTGAACAGTAACTCTATAGACGCCATTTTACTAAATGTTATTCCACTAGGCCCACTAGTGCCGCCCCATCTACTAACAGTATTCATTTTCAGCACTGCAAGTAGTGTCTAATTTACACTGTCAAACGCATCAATTGAAAGCGGCCCGACTCTACCGCGCTGTGACGTAAAGTCCGCGACCTGCCCCACCGCGCCACGCCTGCAGACACTAAAACGTTTTTCCCGGGTTTTTCCCGTTCCCGTAATTAGTCCATTAATCCCGCGACGGCGAGTCCCGCATTCATTATCGTTCGTCGGCAATTCGGTTATGTTTTGATGCGCCGCTTCTGTTTGAAGTCACTTGTTGAATTTTTAGGCAAGGTTTGCCTTAGGCGGATTGCTCGCGGGTTTTGCTGCTGATTTTTCTACAGGCACTTTTAAAGGTACAGCGCATTTAAAACAGCGATTGTGGACTGGGAAGAAAAGGGGATAATAATATGTCCATCACCTTCATACCACAATCTTTTGTTTATCTTTTTTAAATTTCATATTTCGATATCCTTTCCCAATATCACGTTGACACCTTTAGTGTCCATTGTATGCGCTGCGTCGAGCGCAATCCCACTTTAGTCTTACTGTCAGCACACCGACATTGCATATTCCCATCCTGGAAAGTAGTATTGAAATTCAAAATAGTGGTTTTTCAGGCTAGCCAGGCATAAGCAGACCTAAGTGTGGTAAGTGACGATGCGGCCGAAGATGGAGCATGCCTCCTGCGCTCGAACTATTAATTATACCCTAAGTACAATGCGTTCCATAGCTCTTAAGCAAATTTTGAGTTTGGACTCTGAGGCACCGTATGTCAGGACTGGCAGGATACACGTAGGTATCGAGAAGCTTTTGTGTCAAGAAAAAGCTTTCCCCTTAACCAGTCTTTTTATTGACAATAAGTTCCCACGCATTATCGAGATCTTTATCCTCCAATCTCGCCAGTTTTTTTATATTTTTTTTATATTAAACAAGACTGGCATTTGACCGCCATCTCACCTGTATGTAAGTGGTGATGCGGCCGAAGATGGAGCATGCCCGTCTTGGAACATCCTATTCACTCTAGCCTTGAAGAAAGATTATATTGATCAGGGAACACACTTCCCTTTTTCCACTCCTTAGCCGTACGCATTATAAAAGTCAAGCCAAAGCGGCTCGTGGGGATAGTTGGAAGATCCACGACATAAGGATGAAGCGCTCGCCCGGATCGTGTCTCCCGATGGCGGAAAGGGGACGGGTTCGCCTGTTAACAGGGTCTCGAAGGTCAGGTGGAAGATGCTCTACAGCAATTACCTGATCTATCAATTCCTGGATCAGGCGAACCCCTGGACATCGTGCGCGAGATCACAACCGGGTTATTGACGCCAAGATACTTTAAGATTTTTTTTTACGCTACGCCTACTGCCGAGCAGTCAGTCCACCTGATGGTAAGTGCCCGTAACATCTACGAGTCATACATTTAGGCTATAGGCAACCAAAATGCAGAATCGCAGGTACGTTGTCACTGTGAGGACTAAGATGAAATGCCTCATGCCCGTAATTGCGCTGGCTACCTTATCCTTGAAACCATAACACAACAATACAAGCATTGTTGCTCGGCGACAGAAATAGATAAGGCGATGGTACTCAACCGGGCGGATTCCTCAGACTTGACAAAGTCCTACCATCTGATACACAATTATTTCTACAATATAATTAAATATTTTCTGATAATTTACAAGATATTTCTTTCAGCAGGCCTACAGTAGAGAGATGGCCATAGTTAGATTCAGTTAAGTTGTACACAACTTAAGATAACAGTAACAATAGTAAAGGAATGAAACCTATTATATACCTATTCTATGCTATACATATTATTATACATAAATAAAAAAATTAACATACTTATTTATATATCTCTAATATTATACTTTTTAAAACGATTTTTAAAGACGGCGATGGTATAGAGCTTTTCCATAATTCATACGGAAGAGAGTTCCACAATCTTGCTGAGTGGACAGTGAAAGAATAAAAACCGAAATCAGTTTGATGCTGGTGAATGTTTTACATTCATTTGATGGAGGAGCGACAGGGCTAGTCTTGCGGCAGCTCTATATTCCATGGTTGCACTAAAGCGACTCGTGCTGGAAGATTCACAACATGAGATTGAAGCGCTCGCCCATATCGCTTCTCCCGATGACGGAAAGGGGCCGGCTGAATGACGTCATGCACTTGTTTTGCACACTCTCTGATATGTAACCTGTAGAAGACCGACAGACGTGCAACCCTACGCCGATGCTCGAGGCTCTGCAGGTTAGCTTCAATCAAATGCGGGTCACAAATTAACTTCTTTGCACGATTTTCCACTAAAAACAAAGCGGCCAGTTTGCTCATTTTTGGCCGGAAGTCAATTGGTCTTAATGGAGGTGGACATCGCACAAGCCCTTGGTGTTGCTGATGTCATTAGGCGGTGGTGACTTCTTCCCATCAGGAGCCTGATAGCTTGTTTGCCTACCGTATAACAAAAACAAGTTCATACATCTGAACTGCACAGCGTTGGCCAATTAAAATAGTATACCTACAAATACTGACATGGCGTTATATTTTTAACCACATGAGGTTATACGCAGACTAACTAGCTACTTACTCGAGAGTAGTGCTTCAAATGGAGTGTTTTGCGTTTACGTTTGATGATTTCCCGTTTGAGGGGTTAATTAGCGTGTCACAATACAGCACTAGAGCGTTAAAGGGTTGTTCGGGGCCTAAAGATGAAATATAACTACAGAACGGATCAGTAATGGTGGCCATTCAGTGTCATGGGGCTTGGTTTAGTGGCATGATCAAATAAACTTGATCAAGACAAACTTACCACACAACGAAAATTATAAAATTTTAATAAAAATGTTTTTTTCCAACCCTGAGCCAAGCCAAATAAAAAAAAACAAAAATAACACTTGTTTAAAACAGTTTGAACTTTTACTAAATTTTTTATAAATATGTTAGTTGTCCATCCCTGAACTAAACTTACCCTACACCGCCAAGTGGCCTTCCAAAATTTCTTCCACAAAGACATAAAGAGGCTTAATAAAGCCGAACTGAAAGTGTGTGAGAAGAAATTTTAAAAGGACGTCCTGCCACTTGACGGTGTGTAAATTCACACTGTAGTACAAAGAAAATAAAAAACTATAAAAATCCTACCTACGTATACCTACTATACCTATTCTTCTTTTAGTCTTAGCACTCTTGGCAGAGTGGTCGTGATCGTTATGGGCTGGAGGCGCGCTTCACCAATCGCCGCCATTCTTCCCTCGCTGCTTTTCTTGTGCGTTCCTGAAGGGGCTCATCGAAAGCCTTTCTTACTTGGTCCGTCCACAGCGTTGGAAATCTGCCGCGAGCCCGAGTGCCTTCCACACTGCTTTGCACAACTAGCGTCTTTATGCTGGTGTCATCACGCCGAGACACGTGCTCAAAATTCGGCATTGGACTATCGAGGAAAGGCGGTGCTTAACTTTAAGCTCTTGGAGAATTTTTATTTTTTTATACCACCAAGGTAGTAAACAAGCTTAAGGCCTACGTGATGGTAAGCAGTCACCGCAGCCTATGGACGTTTGCAATACCAGGGGCATCACCCACGCGTTGCTGACCCCGTAAAAACCTTTTAACCCCTTTCTTGAAGAACTCCATCTTGTACTAAATGTGTGTATGTTGTGTAGAATAGAAGCATTGGTGCGAATCTCAGTCCATGATATTCGGAGCATTCTCCTCCAGAACCACATCTCAAGATCATATATTTTCTTCCTTTCGACGTCTCGTAGGGTCCATGTCTCTGCCGCATGGAGGAATACAGGAAAAACGAGCGCTCGTACTAACCGCGCTTAGGTAGATTTTGTTATATCTCCCTTCCGTCAAATTTTCTCCAGCTTGCTCATTGCAGACCTAGCAATTGCCATGCGCCTTTTAATTACATGCATCAGGCATTTCATCTTAGTCCTTACAATGTCAACGCTACGGTTCTGCTTTTATGTTACCTGCATCCTAAAGGTATGAATTGTAGATGTTATGGGCGACAGTTACTACTTACCATCGGGTGGGCTGTATGCTCGTTTGTCAGTGAGTAGATTTAAAAAAAAAAATTCATCAGCACATTCACCCATCCATTGGATAGAAGGGCCTCAAGATTAATGTATGATGAGACAACTTCGCAGCCTGCGATCATTGTTATCGGCGGACAGTTATTATTCGGGCGATCGACAATCATCATCTTGGACTTGTTACGGTTTATTTTTAATCCATATTAAAAGCTAATGCTTTCCATTTACCTATTACTTACAAGAAAAATTAATTACGTACAGTGTTACTGTCTAACTGAATAGTCTAGTCTAATAAAATAGAAGTAGTAAAATTAAAATGTGAAAATGCATTTTGCATGCAACGTTGTTTGGAGTAGTTCAGCTACTCACCGCGTGGTGGCGCCACATACATACTGTAACGTTAGCGTCGAGCGTCACACTGTGTGAAAAGTGTGCGTCACATTTGCACTTTTACAATTTTACATGCATTTGTATTTGCAACGAAGAAAACTTAAGTTTTAAAAATAAAAGTCACTGAAGCCGTGATTGTTCAATAAAGTTTGTTGTGCCTTTATGAAGTTTTTACTTCATAACTTGTAGTAATTATGGTATTTTGTGGAATTTCATAAGCGACGATGACTCGACATACTAGTGAGACTTGACATGAAGGGAATAATTCGTATAAATAATCATCTTGGAGCGTCGGTGGCCGAGTGGTTAAACGAGAGATACCAGGTACGAATCCCACTACGGCCATGTACCAATGACTCTGCATTAGTAGAACACTAACCGATGCTCTGACGGTGAGGGAAAATATCGTGATGAAACCTGAACACACTCGAATCAATGTATAACCATGATCCAATCTGGGCAGGTTCCCTTGTTAGCAGGGTCACTATCTGTATTTGTAATGATCTTATCTGCCGAGTCCTGGATCATTGTCAAGGCGTACCCCGGGCCCAGGTGGTCTATTTTTGAACCGCTCGCCTCAGGTCGACGGTTTAAAATTTTTATCTTAATATTTTCTTTTTTACTTTGTCAATATCTAAAGCGAACGGTCCAAAAATAAGAAATATCTGCGTTATGCATCAAAATATTGAAGAAGAAATAGCCGAAAATAAAAAATTTTAACCGTCAAACTCGAGCCGTTCAAAATTTGAGCACCAGGGGCCAAGGCGAGCGCTCGCCTTCTAATGCTTGTCTTTTGTATATCTAGCATCTTATCACGAGTAGAGCACGGGAGCGCTCGCATTGAAGTGAGCGGTTTAAAAAATATGGCCCCTGTGCCTATTCTCCTATTATTCTCTATGTACCTATTGAAAGGGCTTCCATCAGCTATCTCTTTGAAACACGCACGCGGCGAGTCATATGAATTCACCTCAAAGCTTCAAAGACCTCTCGACCTCGTTAAATATGAAATAGCAACTCAGTTTGTACTCAACGGCTATTGAAAAGGGTTAGTATGATGACGTGTCATTTAAACTACTTTTACTTTGATACTGCAGTGTGAATTGGAATAAATTATCTGAAGAGCGTGCCAACGGTTCCGACTCATATGCGAGGGGTACAGAGTTCGATGGAGGTACCCAGTGCGCCATGTAGGTACCAATGACTTTTTTTGAGTAATGTTGGTTCCTATTAGTTGTGTTGAACACTAACCGATGCCTATACGGTGAGCTAATTCATCGTGGTGAAATCTATATGTTCAGGCGACTGAATGTGTAATATGACCCTGGTAACAAAGTCACGGAGGTATGTATGTATGTATGTTAACTCTTTATTGCGTATAACTACATAAAGAACAATAACAAGAGAAAATAAATATACATTGCAAAGGCGGGCTTATCCCAACATGAGATTTCTTCCAGCTAACTTTACCTTTGGTTTACTTTTAAATATATATAAATCCTGGATCATGGTCATGGCGGACGCCGGGCGTTCGCGCGCGATTGCACAATCGGGATATTGATGACAAGATGATTATTTATTCAGTATTTAATGAAGGTTCTCAGTAAATAATAAACATTGATTCCATCCAATAAATTATGGTAAGACGTCTATCTCTGCACGAGGCGACTATCCTCCAAAGCATTTTTACCGTTGGGCTACTATCCGCCACAGTAGGCAACTATCCCCCATGATAGGTCAAATAAAACAGGATTTACTCAAAACCAATAACAATTAAATTTACAAAAATAAACTATTATATAAGATCAAATACCTATATTTTGATATAGGTTATATGTTGCAGAATTCTCAATAAGCGCATATTTTTTAATTCTAAAGTTTGTTTGAAAAGTGGGGCAATTATATGGCTTTTACCCTACATACTGAAATATTCACGAATTTTTGCAGTAGTAGACTCGCTCGAGGTATCGAGGTATCGAGGCTCGAGGATAGGTTATTTCGTTTTGTACATGTTACCGTGTTTAGTAAACCTGTGTAAGTTTGTTGACAAGAGAGTTATTTAAAGTTGCAACAAACCTGCTGAAGTCGAAACCTTACCTGTTTTGGCTGAGACGGAATTGAAACTGTACTATACAAGCTTATATCTTCAGTAAACTATACCTACTTTTCCTACGTATAATTTTGCGAAGGCTTATACGAATAGCATACCTAGGTAAGTCATCATCATCGTCATGGCGTAAATCCTGTTTGTGTTCTAGCTTGACGCCAAGCCCCGGGGTCTTCGATCGGTCTTCAGCATCCTTGCTGATGAGATTGTTGACACGCATGTCAGTATAGAAAATTCTGAGGATAACCGTTTGCTCCTTTAGTCCCTGTTCTAATTCGTCGTTGAACTTGTACTAGTTCTAACGTTCTATAATTTTTTTAATATTAAAAGCGAGTCGCCTATACAGTTTTCTTGGCTTTTCTTTACTACAATATGCATGTTGTACAAATAGTAAGTAATATAAACATTCCGGGAGAAATTCTCTATCTGGGTATGAAAACCGGTACAAAATCCATTGTGTGGTTCTTATTCCTTCTAGGAGATAGTGGATATGTTACGGGTAATGCTAGAAGATTGGGTAATCTTAGCTTTACTTGGGTTTACTTAGAATCACGCAAGGATTTTGGATAATATCCGAATTTTAAATTTACCCATACTCCTAGGTCTATCCAATGGTAGCTGGGTAACGTTAGAGTAAAAAGCAAGTGCATAGTTGGGATAGTTATTTATGTATTCATTTATTTCTTTAGGTCAAATCAATTAGGTACCTCGGCGGCTATGTTACGCTTTACGCATATTACGATTTTTCTGGAAGACCAATAGCTAAATGTACTAATGTCGCTGCAGGTTGTTTTACAATAAACTAGGAAACTGTCCCGCCGCGACTTCGTTCGCAGGTTGTCCTACCCTATAAACCTTCCACTTGAATCACTCTATCTATTGTTGAAACCGCATAGCAATCTGTTCTATTTTTTACGTTTTTCCCGAACAAAAAGACGTACGCGGCATGGTACTTTGTTTTATAATTTGTACCTACTACAAATTGTTTGGTTTAAAACGGAAAACTTTCTTCCAATTTTCAACGCGTGGTTCTATTGCCAAGACGGGATTTATTGTAGTGAATTTTATTATATTAACACTTCATTTAGTCTGTCAAATTGAATTAAAAGCCCAATACCTGTCTACAGAGTTATTATGTACCTATTCGCACTGATTTTACTGTAACATTCCTCCCCGTTTTACAGCGCCATCTAACGACGAGTGGATAGTTCCAAACCACACATGTAGGTGTCTCTATGAGCACGTGTGAGTGATATGTGATGCATCTTTCTGCCCTGTGCCTGTTGGCCACCTAGGTAGAACACAGCTTCGATTCTCATAATGTCATAATCTGAGAAATCTAAATAAAGCCATAATTTAAGAGAGGCAATAAGTAGGTACCATGGGGTACCTAAGCAATCCCAATTAAGGAAATATTTATGAGAAAGATATCGGTACCTATCTCAACTGAGTTAAGATCGTTTGACTTAAAATCATAATAGGTATTTAATTTTCGTTACGGTCTACAATCTGAATTTTTTTCGTCAAATGGTTAATTAATTTAGCGATTCTTAATATAAGATAGACTAGTAGTGGTATAAAAATAACTCTAACTTCTAGCTTTGCATAGTATAATGAAACATACTTGTTAATCATTTTGTAAATAGCTGATAGCTAAGCATCCCAAGGCCATGCGACCATGCCCTTTTTCCACCGTACATCTGGGTGAACCGCCCCGAATCGTGCGAATAGCAGTCAAAAGAGAGTTTCTTCATACAGATCCGCTCTCCTCGCTGCCCCGTCAAACGTCACAAATAAGAAAGGAAAGTTCCAAAAACGAAAAGCTGTCTGCACACCACATGTCAGATGCACAGACACATAGAAAAATTCCTGAAAACCGCCACAATATTTCCTTAAGCAGTGTAAGTGATTTGGATGTTAAGATGACAAATTTAGAGTGCGCAGAGCCGAGGTCGAGATACTAGGTAGAGATGGTGCGGTGGAGGTATTGCCTGGTATTGGCGGTGCTGCTGCTTCTGCCAACGAGTTCGGGCAGCAAAGATGACGACGATGATGACGAGTAAGTTCTTCCTAAGTTCCTCCTAAGACTTCCAGTTATACTAGGTAGGTTTGCAGAGAAATAGTCTCCTCTTTGTACACCTTTCTGTGATGATGTCACGGCATCAAAATAATTCAAAAGTTAAATTTTTGATCTAAGTTTTGTGATGCTCTGTTTTATGTTATGATGCCATGGTATTTTATTACGATTGGAATACTTTCAATCTCTTTACTTTTTACTTGTGTGCTATAAAGATATTTTACTTACTTAAGCGTAAATAATATTAGTAGAACGAATAAAGAATGATATTAATAGTTTAATATTTACCAAATCGAAATTTAAAATTATCGAACATATTTTGTTAAATATTATCGACGAGCCATGTACTCGAAATACTTGACGACAACGAATCGTCGTAGGTCGGAGTAGCACAACAGTAAAATAAATTTTGAAATGATTTAATTATTTACTTATAGTTTTAAATGTTACTTACTTCCCTACAAATACAGATAAGTTTTCTTACCGAGGTAAGTCTTCATACTCAGTAAAAAAAATTTAAGAAAATAGTTTTACACCTCATGAGCTCAGACTCGGGTTATTTATTTATTTCGAATTCCGAGGGATTCTATTATTTCTCCGGGACATTGTTTCCGGGATAAAAAATACCCTATAGCAAGAATTTTTAAAATCGATCAGCAGTTTCGCAGACTACTCTCACCCTACCTACAAACTTATCTTTAAAACATTAGAATATATACAAATTATTGCATGCAATTGCAGAATCGCAGATGTGTTTCCACAACTCCTAAACTACACCCCAAATTTCAGCGGTAACGTGAAGTCCGTCGGCCGACGTGGCCTAAGCGACGAAGTCGAGGAGGACGACGACGACGACGACGATGACGACGAAGAAGAGCAACCGCCACAGGAGAAAACGCCACCGGTAGAGCACATACCAGGCAGGCGTGCCCCTGGGCAGCATATCGTGCCCCCCACCCCGAAGATCCTGCCGCTAACAAGGTCCGTGAAGAAACGCCCGCTGGAATGCTACGTTTGCGCCTTCAAGTCGGAAACGCCGCTGCGGGCGTGCTTGGACCCAAGCAAGTTCAGGTTTGTAACTGTCATGGTGACTTTATTTTCTGAGGGTTTTTTTATTCTACGCAGTGATAAACGAGCATACAGCCCATCTCATGGGAAGCGGTAACTGACGCCCGTAACATACACGATTCATGCATTCAGGTTGCATGCAACAAAAACGCAGAACCGCAGCGACGTTGTCAATGTGAGGACTTATTTGAAATACCTCATGCCTGTAATTACGCTGGCTACATTCTCCTTCAAACCACAATACAACAATGCAAGCATTTTTGCTTGGCGGTAGAAGTAAATAAGGCTGTAGTACCTACTTACCCAGGCGGACTCCTCCATGTAGATGCCTCGCATCCAACGGGCATCACGAGCCTTTTTACCACGCAAGAGCAAGATGTGGAATGAGCTCCCTCCTGAAGGTGCCTCAAAGACCGGGGCTGCCCTTAGGATGCAGATGCTTTGGTCGACGATGGCCACTTTCCATCAGGTGGATCGTCTGACTTACCTCCCTTGGGAATAATAATAATATTAAAAAAGGTTCTCTGTCGAACTATCTCCGTCTCCATTGCAGAGTTCACACGATAACCTGCCATAGTTCAGACGACAAGTGCTTCACGTCGGTGATATCGAAGGGCACCACGTACGAGGCGGTGGTGCGTGGCTGCCGTTCCAACTGCGTGGGATCGCCAGAGACTACCTGTTGCGAGGTGACTGAAACCATGTTTTAAACCCACGACGAAAAATTAAGGGTATTGTAAGTTCGACGTGAGTATGTGAATCTGCGCATTGCATCTGTGGATCTGCGAATGGATGTGTCGGTTTGTGGTATCGTAGCTGAAGAACGGGTGGTCCGATTTCGGTGAGGTTTTCTTTATTTGCTAGTAAGTTTAATTGAGGTGGTTCTTAGTTTTGTTTGATTAAAATAAGTTAAGTTAGTTATGAAATATTTACTTGTATGTATATACTTGATCAAGGGTATTACGACATTATCGTTACCTTATACTAAACCAGTGAGAATATCCCACGTGACGGTAGGTGGTAACTAACGCCAATAGGTGCGATGTGGAGCGCGATAATATCGCGTGAATTTTTGCGATAATGCGTTCTGCGTCCTACAGCTGCTAGGCTAGGTTAGAGGTAATCGAAAAAGCAAGCAAGTTTCCTAGTGTACTCCTTGATCATTATAATCTGAATATATAATATGTTCAAATTCTGCCTAGTCTAAAAAAACTGTTCGTTTTGTTCCCAGACAAACCGTTGTAACAACCAAGCATACGCGCTGCCGCCGATCCAGCCAAGACAACTAGCGGAGGGCAAGGCTGAGACGCTGCTGCCTCCAAATGCACTGGTCTTCGTCACTATACTCCTCCTCTTGCAAACCGTGGTGAAAGTCTCCTTCGTATAGGCCTCAGGCTCCACTAGCTTCAGGATCTGCATAACTATGAGACGCCCACTTCAAGATCAGTTGAGACCCAGTGTACTTTATACAGAGTGACTTCAAATTCATTATACCAGGTGTTATCCGTATGCATATGCTTGTGATATCGATCAACTTTTACTATGGCACCAACTCTGAAATCGCGATAAAAATCAGACGTTTCATACAAAATTGAATAAGAATTCTGCCAAAATGTATGAAGCAGCTGATTTTTGTTCTGCAGTTGCAGAGTTGATGCCGAAATAAAAGCTGTTTATCATCATGAGCATATGGATACTGTATCATTAGGTATTATGAACTTGCAAGTCCGTGACTTCAAGTCTCCTGTTTAGGGTGACACCAATAGCTTCAAGGAGTTGGTATCAATCTGGTCGTGCCGGGTCTCACAAGGAACGGCACTCGGTGGCCAGCATTTTTTAAAGAGAAAAGAGTTTGTAGTTATTTTTTTTTCGGTCCCGTAACGTCAGTATTCTATTAATTGTGTGAAACGTTTTGGTCACTCGTTTTTTTAATGATGTAAAGCAACAACACATTGTTGGTTTTGTCGGTCTGTCGCTATTAAATTTTTTAATCACAGTTTTTTTATTTTGTTTTCATAGCTTTCTAAGTATACTAACTTTAGAGTTGAAACAAACGCTCGCAAAGCGGAAATTCGTAGGTAACAAAAAACCGCCAGTACAGGACAGTTAAGTAGCAAGTGGACCAAGTGGTCTCTACCTAGACCTGTGGAAAAAGGTGTCACGTTATCTATATACATGTATGTAAGAAAAATGTACGGGTTAGAACCGAGAGTCAATTCGAGCCCAGTCTCTGCCGTAGTACATTCAAACAATATCCCATATATTTTACATGGACACGCTCATGCTTTATCAGGTGGTAGGACTCTGTCAAGCCTGAGGAGTCCGCCTGAGTGAGTACCACCACCTTCTCAATTTCTGCCGCCAAGCTACAATGTTTGCATTGGTGTGTTCTAGTTTGAAGGATAGGGTAGCCAGCGCAATTACGGTCATGAGACATTACATCTTAGTCCTCACAGAGACAACACAACTGCGGTTCTGCATTTTTGTTGCCTGCAACCTAAATGCAATAATCGTAGATGTTATGGCCGACAGTTACCGCTTACCAGCAGGTGCGCTATCTGCTTGTTTGTCACTGAGTAGAATAAAAAAATGCTATACCGAGGAAAACCGAGTTATCATTGTTCGGCCGCCGGCTCGGACCCATTACAGGTGAGTGTGAGCGTGAGTCATCATTATAGCTAATTAAGGTAAATAAAGGTAACCAAACGTATCATCATACGTCGTACCTACTTGAATTATTCATTTCGTCCCTTCCCGGTGCCCCGTTCAATCGCCCGGAAGGTGACTTGACCCAAGTCGAGTGACCCTTGCTTTACCGTTTTTAAAGGGCCCTCGAGGTCCCTTTCCGCCCTTTGGGAAAGTTCACAGATTTTTTTGGTACATATCCTGCGATTTTAACTAAAGTACAGTCTTTGGCTATTAAAACGACGACTCGATTCGACTTCGTAAAACAACTCGTTTCTTTATTCAGTAAGACATTAAATATCTTTCAATCGTCAAATAGTAGTAAGTATTACAGTAGGCTCAAGTCCAGGCCTCATTTAGAGTATTGCTGCCATCTATGGGCTTGATCAGCTTGATCCTTGAGACTCGATCCAAAAACGCGCTGATAGAATTGTCAACGATCTAGGGAGAGGTCAAGCTGTAGCTCTGGATTTACCAAACATGGCCTAGATTTTAAATTGGACCCCAAACTACCAATTTGAGAAAACATCATCAAAATCTATTTGGCGTCATTTCCATATTTCTTGTAGTTTGGCGGGTCTATTATGGTTCTACATCAGGTGTTCTAGTTTCCAAAATCAATATGCCCTGTATGTTGGCCAGGCTTAAAAGCTAAAAAAGTTTCATACAAATCCGTCCAGTAGTTCCGGTGATTAGCGTGTAGAAACAAACAGACAAATTACTATTTCTTCATGGCCCTAAATATATTTTTAAAAATGTATTCCATGATAAGTACAGAATACTAACGCTGTACGTAGCACGAATAAACATTTTGAACATCAAAACAGGAACAGTAAATTCTTTGCTAATGAAGGGAAAAGTTGGTGAAGAATATAGGTAGGTCATATATGTGATAATTACGTCTTTCATACCAAAATTTATTATAATGCAACGATACTACAGCTGCTTCAGCTTATTAAAAACCAATGTCACAGCTGAGTCAACGGCAATGAACGCAATAATTGCGTACATGGTATGCCGAAAACTACTTCGAAGACTTATTAATGCATTTACTTCGTTTATCGCTATGGCTAGCGGGACCAACTCGTAAGCAAGATACCGAGTTCGATCCCCAGTGCTGGTAGGTAGGTAGATACTAATAACTTTTTATGAGTTATAAGTTGGCCCAACGCGACTTCGCAGTGTTGGAATATTTATAATTGAGAGCATCGGCGGCCTAATAGTTTGCGGATCTTACTCGTTCGAATCCCAGTGCCGCCATGTACCAAAGACTGTTTCTGAGTTATGTACAGTAGTTGAACATTAACAGATGCTCTTACGGTGAGAGAAAACATTGTGATGAAACCTGTACATTCAGACCGAACGTGTAACCCTGATCCTATCTGATCGGTTGTCCTGTTAATAGGGTCACAGAGGTGAGATGGCAGTCGCTCTACTGTAATTATCTAAATCCTGGGTAATGGTCAAGACGGACCCCGGGCCCTCGTGCGCGAGACCACAATCGGGATGTTAACGCCTAGATTTTATGATGCTTAAGTAATGCTGGTAGTGGTAGTAAGAGTAGGCTAGTACCTGGATGATGTCCTACATTAACATCAAGGATATTCCAAATCGAAGTGAAAGAAATGACGTAGATCTTTCTAAAGAAAAACCGAAATTACACATTACAATAACCACTTGCTCGACTATTACCCGACAAAACCCTACAGTCCCAAACAAAAGTCATCTAACTTGCCGACTCCGAATCAAACGCGCCAAATACACCCTCGCACATTGTTTGGTCAAACTTTTTCACACGACCCCAACCCCGAACTACCCTTGTTTATGCCCAATAAAAATCACCGGCCATCCGTCACGGATATTTCCTAGTCGAAGAATTTTCTCACCCTCAAAAATTTACTCGCAACTACCCTCACGGGGGAAATTGTCGCGAATATCGACCTTACATGTTGGGAATAAGGTGGGTCACGTTTTTTTGTGAAGGCAATCTTTGAAGGAAGTCCCTCTTAAGTGATTTGGTCCATACGTCGAAAACAAGCGGTCGTCTTAACGCCGGACGCTAGCCGAGGGTACTCTGAAGGGTAAATCTAAGGGTAAATCGGAAGGTTTATTGGAATTTCCTATGGGTTATTTTCACACATTCCCGCGACTAGCCTTGGGGTGATTCCCGGTGATTTAACAGCCGGTTTGGGTGTGTCAATCAACAGATTGGCTTGTTGGTTTGACTTTGTTCAGATTCTTTGTAGTACTTAGATCTTTTCAGCGACTCTGTCGTTGTAGTCTTACAAAAATATAGAGTAGTTATACAAAGTTATCCTGGGAAAATAATGAGTTGACGCGGAAAAGTTAATTGTTTACGAGAAAGTATAGTATTAACTAATTCTTTATAAAACACACTGCAATGAACAAATGCATTGTATGCTCATTTGGTAACCATGTTTCCTCATATTATTCAAACTCCAAAAAGGCTTTTCGTGAAAGGGAGCACGTATACAATAACATATTAAAATACGAACTTATTTTTATGAAATAAATTAAACTACTGCGAAGGTAACTTAAATAAATGATTAATTCCAGTAGGAAAATCCAGAGCGCTGCCTCTTCTGTAGGGTTACTTTTCATAATCTATGACCTGCACAAAAATGGCGGCACGAATCAATCCAGTAAAAAAATCACTTATTAAATAATGTTTCAGCTGATTTTAGTAACAGGTTTTTACACTGACCGATAAAATGTTACGCCATTTTCTTTATTTTTGGCCCTCGAATGATTCGTACAGTTTCTTAATGCACAAGATGGCATTTTTTTTAATATCCAAGCTAATGTAAGAATGTTCGCGTCGCGCAATGTCTGAGAACTGACTGCGGCCACTGCGGTCCATGGATCGCAAAGCGTGGAGCAAACAAAATACTTGCGGCGTCTCCTCTATTACGTTAGTATATTTTATCTCTATGACTTACATAGACCGTTGCGACTTAGATAAATATTATACCTGCAGAGGAATACTGCAAGTGAGAGTAAAGTACCCGTAAAAATTAAGAAAGAAAGGTTAGGTTTGTAGGTTGTTCAAGATCTCCGAGACCAAAACTAACATACAGGATTAGTTATTTTTCTGTACTTCCAATACTATTATGAGCCTGCCCATCAAACGTGGAGACTATGCTACTTTTACGCTCTAGCCCAAACATGGACGTAGACCTATTAATATAAAGCTTGACCGGAGACTGAGGTGACCTGTTAATGGTGGCTCTAGTTCCGCGTTTTAAGGATGGAAGGAAGGAAGGATGTAGTATTCTGTGACAGAATTCGAATGTCGCCAACAATGGGACATGGATACAAAGGAACGTAACGGAAAAAGAAACTAACATGTCCCGATTGTGAAATTAATTCTAATTATTCAATGACGTTACGGAAAAAGACCTAGCGCCCTCCTTCAGGGAATTATGATTCTTCTCAAATGTTGACTACATTTGACGTAGTAGACATTGTCACCAAACTTTGACAGTATAATACGACAAATTTTAAATGGTGTATAATAAAAAAGGCAGCTTATTAACCCGGCGTCTGTATGGTAGAAAATTAGTACAAGGACTGTATGGTGGGTCAATATAACCCGGATTTTGAAAATGGTTTAATTCCTAATATTTTAATTCATTTTTGGGAATGATATATTAAATCAGTTTAAGTGATGTTCAAATTACTATATTTTGATGAAAAACAATAAAAAAAACCATACAATATTAGGAACTTGTTATGTATTTACGACAGCTAACTTTTGTAATCTTACTAACAAATTAACAAAATTATAACTTTTTAATATTTTTTTTTACTTTTTGGAATACCTAATGTGAGATCTTTAAGAAACTTTATGCTAAATTTAACGGAAATATTAAAACTAATCACATAATAGGACCACGATAAGTCCGAATTGAATGACAGTAGTAAAAATTATAAAATGTGGATTTGGCAATAATCTGGGGATAGTCTGTCCTTGTCAGTCCTTCTTGTAAACATTCAGATATTTGGCTTTAACTTGTTCTTTTAGTTAAACTTAAGACTAAATTATTAATCATGCTGAAAATTATCAATTTCACTTACTTTTTAATTGTTTTGCTCATTATTTAATAATATTTTTCATAACTCACGAAAATAAACAATCCTACAGAAATCAAATTGTTTGTTATGATTTTTATGAATGACGTTCTATTACTTTTAAAAAACTTGTCATATCTTTATTTATCTTTTTAATAAGTGAGTCGGACTTAGCGTGGTCTTATTATAGCATCTATATTTGCATATCCACCGTAGTAAGAAATTATGTAGTCTAGACAGACAATCTTCTTACAATTTAGACAGGCAGGACATATTTGGTACCGTTTTTGAACTCCGTGGATATTAGTAGGTGACTCTGAAGGTTCTCCAGTAAATTATCTTATTGTCTTGCGCATCTCTCTAGGCAAGCGAAACACATCTTTGCAGGCGTTCAAGTGCCGTTCTAAGCTGAGTAAACCAGTAAAAATACAGTCTTTTTGTCTTTTATTTTTTTGAACAGTACCCACACTTGTCAAATTATGATCCATGAGATCTATGAGATCTATGAGAAGGTGTAGCATTAGCTATTGACTAGTAAACCAATTATCAAATAAATAAATGCATAAACGTAATTGGCACAAAAAGGTTACATCGAATGTATGGTTGGGTCATATTAACCCGTTTGACCTTTGACCGCTTGTAACTCCCTGTGCAGGTGCACACCGACTACTAAAGAGGAGAGGTATTAACGGCAGCTACTGAAATTCACGGCAACTTCAAACCATTACTTTAAAAAATAGGCGCGTTTAAAAATGTGACGGGTCATTATGACCCAACCTGACAGACACCGGGTTAAAGTTATAGACTACTCAATAGCGTCAAGTTATATTTTCTCTACATTTGCAATCTGTCAAAGTAAACTGAAGTCGTGATACCCCTATAAATATGCTTGGACAAATTCACCCAGCACCATCTAGCCCCAAAGTAAGCTTGTATTATGGGCGTTAGATAACTGATAAACTACGTATTTACTTTTTTAATACATACTTTGTCATACATTTCAATTTCTCCACCTCTTCCTATCCTACGCCATCTCCTGCCAATCGAGGACTCCCTGTGCGTGCCGGTCTTTCAGAACTTCATCCATCCAGCGATATCTGGTGGCTCTTTGGTGTCGGAGGCCAATATCCACTTTGGGTCGCTGAGCCAGCGCAGTAAGTAAGTAAGTATTTCAATTTTTGCTGCGCCGGGAATCGGAACCAGGGCCTACGTGAAATGTTAACCAACTGAACCAGTTTGCTCGTATGAGGAGAACGATTCTGCCATTGCATAACTAGGATCTATTTAATAATGAAGTGTTTACGACCCTAGTTACATTTTTTACAGTACGTCTCACATCTCACGATGACGCAGCTACCTCAGTTCTGTCCGACCTCCGACCACCTGGTGTTGCACAAAGCCACTGATCGATCGATTCATTCGGCACGCTCCATCGGTCAATCTAGATTTGCACAGCACTGGCCTAGTGATGGGACAGTGGTTATCGAGATATCGACGTCGATGAAGGTTTTGAATTTTGTTTTTGTTTACGTTGCTTGCTTATTTTGAACCAAGAGGCTGCGTTAAATTAGATTAATGTGCCGTTTTATGTTTTTCCTTATTCATTAAAAATAAAAGAAATAAATTGTACAATAAAGTATTACATAACACTAGCTACCCGCTTCGGCTTTGCACGGGTAGTAACCTTAACAAATTATACACCTAAACATTCCCTGTGAATCACTCTGTCTATTGGTGAAAACCGCATGAAAATAAAATTAGTAGTTTTTGAGTTTATCGTGAACAGACAGACGCGGCGTTGGACTTTGTTTTATAATATGTAGTGATTGTGATTTGTACACGGTATTTAAATAAATATAGTACTTGTATTTACATGAAATTAAGAACAATGACAATTCTAACAAGAACATCTTCTGTTTTTGTGCTTTAAATTGACTTTTAAAAATTGTTTAAATGTTTTTACTCATTCTAAGTATAATATGATTTCTGACCCACAGAAACGACAAAAATAGAGAATTGTTAATAGGTATTTTATTCCACGAGGACATCACTAGTCAGAACCGACAACAATAACATCAAATTGAAAATTCGATGATCAATGATCTATGGCTATTTGGATCAATAAAAATATGCAAAGTCATAGCGAATGGCAACGCCATTGTTGACCGGTAAATGATTTTTTCTTCAATCTTTACAACGCTAAATAATGGACTGCATTTATTGTGCTTTTACTTGGTTTTTATCGTAATATTTCCATGATTCAACTCGTTATTCTATGAGTAATTGGTAATCATCTTGGTGTTAATGTTCCGATTGTGCTCTTCACACGAGGGCCCGGGGTTCGCCTTGACCATGATCCAGGATATGGTAGATCAGGTTATTACAGTGGAGCGTCTATTATCTCATCTCCTTTCCCAAATGCGTGATACGAAAAAGACTCCATAAAAATAATGAATAAAGAATCTTTGGTCGCATTTAAGCTATACGTAAACAAAAAAATTTATCCAAAAAACGTTAACAATCATTCTTAAACGTGTTTAATAATTTGGTACAAGCGAGGCTTAGTCTTCACGCCTATTGGGAAGGAACGTTCAGCATGTTCTCACAACAAAACATATTTGACAACACATTTTCAACAATATTTCTTATAACAAAACAGATTCGACAACCAAGCGCATTGTCAACAAGTAATTTTGGCACCCAACCGCCCGGTCGAGGAACTCCAAAGTAAACTGACCCTCTTTATAAATATTCGGGTAAACAATTACTGTATCGGCAAATATTTGTGCAGTGGCAGATTCCTTTTGGCGATTACTGAGCCCGAAATACTTGAATTTTCGGACGTGGTAATGCACTCCGGACACGGGATGGCCGAGTATACGCCGCTTTGGATGTATTTATAACTGTACAGGGTGTTTATTCGGACCCACCATTTTTTATACCATTGCTAAGTTCTAGGTAATTCTTCATTTATAATATTGTTTCCCTTTAGTTTGTTGCTCTCTCTATATCTTTGTATATTTTGTAGCGTCGGATGTGACTTATTTCAAATTTACTTTAAAAAGAAAGCACTGTTTAGCCACCACCTGTTTACACGCCACCGTAAAGCATGTGAAAGAATAACAAACAATAAAAATAAAATAAAATAACTTCACCCCACCCTGTACCCCAGCGGATCGTCGCACGCGCAAGTGCATCGCATCGGTCAGTTGGCTTGACGCCAGCAAAAATCGCTCGCCGCAAATACCGGCGGTCAAACCCGCGGTATTTTGTTAGTCATCGCGGTCTTTGTCTCACTCTATAAACGGACAAACTTTCAAGTTCATTAAACCATATCGATGCTGTTTTTGGCTGAGTTTGGATTGCAACTATGTAGATACATATAAATGTTTTTTTTTCTTATTTGCATAGTGTGGAAATGTTTTAAAATATATCCTCTCTTTTCTTTTGCTTTTTTCTATGTAACACGGTAGTCAAACAGGGAAGCGGGCCACCAGATGGTGCGTGGTCACCGCCGCCTTTGGACATCAGCAACACCAGGGGCGCTACTAATGCGTTGCCCACCTCTGAAGATACCTCTAATATACCTCTTGAACGAAGGCTTTCCTTTGTCTATCGATTGGCATAAAATACTTTTTAACCCCCGACAAAGAAAGAGGGGTGTTATAAGTTTGACGTGTGTATCTGTGTATCTGTCGCGAGAATAGATGGACCGATTTCTCTATATGAAAGTCAGTTTTATGGGAATGATTCTTAGCTTTGTCTCGTTTAGTTTCGAAAATATTTGACAAAATTTGGTCGGGGTTATCCGATTTGTTCTGTCTGTTAGGTTACCTTAATTTTTTTTTTTTTGTTATCCGGCAGACAAACAGGCATGCGGGCCACCTGATGGAAAGTGGTTACCGCCGCCTATGGACATCAGCATCACCAGGGGTGCTACCAATGCGTTGCCCGCCTCTAAGGAAACCTCTAATATACCTCTTGAACGATCCCATGTCATAGTCCAAAGGAAACACTGTGGCTGGGAGCTCATGGGATTTACTACTACTATTTACTTGTAAGAAAATTCATCTGTGTTTATAATAATAAATGTATCTGTGTATCTGTCGCGTGAATAGATGGACCGATTTCCATATTTGAAAGTCAGTTTAATCAATGGTTCTTAGGTTTGTCTCTTTAAAATCAGTTCAGTAGTTTCGAAAATATTTAAGTTAACTTGGTCGGGGTCATCCGACCTTTTCTGTCGATTTATCTTAAATCGAGGTTTTCTTAATTTGAGGATTTCTGAGGTTATCTTAAATTGTATTAACTGAGTACGGATTAAAAGAGTAGTTTCCTATTGGTAAAAAAATTCATCTGTGTAATGTTATCGTAATTTTTGATAATTATTTTGTAAAAACTTTTTTATTCCCATATATTTTTGTAGGTATATCCTGGTACCTTTCATGTCAATAAAGTTTAAATTAATGGGCAACTAAACTTCATACCATAAACTAAGTCAAAGTTGGTGAAACTTTGTAAAACAGGACCATGGGTTTTAAAATAAAACCACGAACTCAGGCAAGATAACAAATTCACTTATCTGCACCACGTCCTCAAAGTTTTTGCGCTACACCATTACTTGGGGTTAGTTTAAAACTAGTCTGCTCAGCTAAATATGGAGAGGGACCCTTGAGGATTTAGAAACTTCGACGAATGTTAGTACGAAATTTTTTACGACACAACTATGTAGTACGAGATTGCCGGATATTTAGAAACGAATATTTTTATTACTACCTATGTAGTACGAAATTGCTGGATAGTAGAAACGAATATTTTTTTACTACCCAAATATGTAGTATGAATTTGCCGGCTATTAAAAACGAACATTTTATTACTTTGACAATCGAAGTGTACAAAAAATCTGCATTTATATATATTTTTATATGCATCGAGAATGAAATGAAAAACGCGAGATACATTACAGTGTAAAGAAAGAAAGAAAGAAGACATTTATTGCACGTAAACACCACGACACGAGAATTAACTACAACAAAAATAAAACAAGGAACTAAGTGTACACAAAAATAAAATGAAAATACTTAATTGTGTTAGAAAAGAAAAAAAGAAAAAAAGAAAAAAAGAAAAAAAGAATAATAATTATAAATGTACCTATCTACAGTTTATCTACTTAGTGTATTTATTTAATTTGGTAATTTGCAGAATTCAGTGGAAATGAGGAACCTAGCGACATCGTTGCAAACTTTTTCGTATATTCATTAATTTTCTCTTTCAACAGAGAATCGAAGTTATATTTTTTCGGACATTCGTTATGATAATCCAAGAAGCTGACTCATGTTGTTTGTTGATGGAAGAAACAAAAATGCTGTCAACTTACAGAGATGTTTGCGAGTCAAGTGCAGGTTGTGTACCTAACGTAGTTATTAGGATTTATGAAAGTGTAGTAATGGCATAGGAATTACAAATATCGACGATAAATAATCGGATAGTTTCCGATAGATAGTGTGACAGAGACGTTGCATTACTAGACTGTGAGGTCATCGAAAGTTATCCTACGTCATCGATTACTAGAAAAAAATTACGTTGCAGCGATAGTAGAGCTTTAGGAGACCTACAAAACACAGGTCTGCCCTTGCACAACCATTTTTATTAGTGACCCATCTCTTGACTTTTCTTAGCGATAGCATACTCACTTTTCACAAAAAATAACAGTTTTTTGTTGCCTGGTTGTGCACGCGCAGACCAACGTTGTGCGGGTGTCCTAAACCTGTACTATCACTACGAACTGGAATTTTTCTTATACTTGATGACTTAAGATAACATACGGCATCCTCACAGTCTATACGAACCTAACTAGTCGATGTGCAATACTTACCGCCAACATTTATAACTCATGAAATACACACACAAGAAGCAGCTTCCACCCAAAGCCCCTCCAGCGGGCAGTCGGGTCCTTCCGATCTCCCCCTAATTCGCCCCCCCACATACGGGCGAGATTGAAAAGTTAACTCTTGAACTTTACCCGCGGGCCGCCGCGTCCGCTAACAGATTCCCTTTGTTATTTTCTTTGGGAACTTCACGAACACTTAGGTAGCAACTTTTTAATGACTCGGACAAGTCTGAAAAAAAATCTGACGTCGTGTAGAAATTTTTGATAATAATTTGTCGTGACTGGATCTCAGTCGGCTCTCAAGACAAGTTTTAACTAGTATCAGGGTCCCTAGGAAGACCTTGCTGAAGCTAGCTTCACTAACACACTTACCTGGGTCTCTATTTTTGAAGCGCTCGCCTAGAGTCGAGTCGTTTTCAATATGATTAGATTGCAGATGAAAAGTGAAGTATTTTTAAATTACGTGGACAATACCAAAAAGGTTCAACGCTAAAGTTTCAAAAATAGGTAAAATCAGCGTCATGCATCCAAATATTGAATATTTCATTCCGAAAATCGAAATTAAAAACCGTTAGAATCGAGGCAGGCGTTCAAAAATATTGATCAATGGCGATTCGTTGCGGTAATGAAGTTTGATTAGCCCCAACGTACGAAATCGTAACCGGTTTTCGGTCATTCGATTTTCGGACTTTGAGTGTATTGGTTATAAGTCTGGCAAGTATTTTGCCACAATACCAGAGCCGAATATATATTTTTTTTAAGTTTACATTATTGGAATTTGACACCTTTGTGGAGAGATGCCGTAACTGGTTTTGTTCGTGACAATTTCATTCTTGAACGAAAGTAGCTGCGAGCAAAGAGTTTTAGGGGAGACAGTGATTTTGATTTTCAGCACCAAAGTAAATTAAATTAAATTAATTACATATCATTTATTTCAAGTTTCACAGACTCATAATCTTATTACATTTAATACATAATTATAGTTCATAATAATAAATACATTCATCTTCAGCATTACAATTTCACTTTAGAATTTATTTATGTCATAATCATAAAACCCAAATAAACATTATATGTATATGTCCGATAAACTTATACAAATGTCAGCCTTTAAATAATATGTATTGCATGTCAAAATAGGGAGATCAATTTATTATAAGTAGGTTCAGAATTATTATCAATGTCAAAATAAAATAAAATAAAATTATAAATATGAAATGAAAAATGGCGAGTTTTCAAGGCTGCGTAAAGCTGGCGTGTTGCCGTGGTGCAGCAAAATATATTATTTTTGTTCCTGAAAATAATTTTATTCTAATAATATATAGATAGATAGATAAACACTTTATTGCTCACAAAACATAACAGTATCAATTAGTTACAGTAACAGGAACACATATGAGCAAAGGCGGCCTTATCGCTACAAGCGATCTCTTTCAGGCAACCTTTACAGAAATTGAGACAGGAATATTACAGCAGGTAGTGTTGAGCTAAAGGATACAAGAGAATGCGTTGTGCATTTATCTAAACACCAAAAAACAGCCAAAAACATGAAATAATCGTACATATGCAGGTATACTAAAATAAAGTTTCACAAATCTTTCGCTAAAAGGGATTTACGAAGTTTTGACTTAAAACTAGGCAATGACTCAGACTGTCGGACTTCCCTTGACAGATCATTCTACAATCGAGTTGCCCTTATCGTAAACGAGTTGTAGTAGTACCCGGAACGCGTGAACGGGGCCGACAATATAATAATAATATAATAATAATACCTCCACCGGTAGAACAGGGATTATGATTACACCCATCATCAGCATCATCACAGCTCATAACAGACCACTGCAGGACTTAGGACCTCTCCCTTAAGATCAGAGGGTATTTATATAAATAAATAATTATTGCCATTATCTCCATGCTTTGCAGGATTGGAGATTGCATTCAGGCGACTGAATGTGTAACCATGATCCTATATGGTCAGCTTCCCCTGTCTCCATGTAATCCAATGTAATTACTTGATCTGCTAAATCCTGAATCATGGTCAAGGCGGACCCCAGACCCTCGCGTACCAGCACATCTGAGAAATTGACTCCAAAATAATTATTTATTTACAGTAGTTGCATACCCCACTTCAACACGTACCAACACAAAGTTTTAGTTAGTAAGAAATATTTTATTGTTTATTTATATTGTAGAATTTGCCAAATAAGCATTATCTCTATGTCTATGTCAACCATCAATCATCGTAATACTATTCATGTCCCGGATTCCACCACCGCGGTCCAGGACACCCGTCAAGTATCGATGCCCACGCAGATTACCACTCACAATACACTAGCATATTAAAACATTATTCAACGCCGCCATTACCATAATAAATGCTAATGGAGGCTGCGCGTGCGCATTGGACCGCTGTAAATCAAATCGAGGCTCACTATTGGTTTTTAGCTCGCCCTGTATTATTAAGCGGTCTAGTGTTAGAGTTGGTGGCGGAGTGGTAACGGTATCCGACTCGCAGGCGAGAGGTAAAGGGTTCGAATACCACTGCCGTGTACCAAAGACTCTTTTCTTAGTTACGTACTACATTGAATACTATGTGTAACCATTATCCAATCTGGTCTGGTTCCCCTGGGAGCAGGGTCGCGGAGGTTAGATGGCAGTCGCTTCACTGTAATTACCTTTTTTACAAAATTCTGGATCATGGTCAAGGACCCCGGGTACTCGTGCGCGAGAGCAGAAGCAGAATATCAACGCCAAGATGATGACTGGTCTAGTGGCAGCGTGGCTTTCGAAAGGAGGATGCTGAAGACCGGGCGAAGTGGACAAGAAAAGTCGGAAAGCGGATCCTGGGATAAGCCGGGATAAACGCTAAGATTATGATGACTAGTCATCGCCCGCGGATTTCACCCGCGTGCATTTCGGATCCCTGTAAACATTCAACTATCCTACGAGATGATTTTATTTTCAGGGATCAAAAGTACCCTAAGGTACCCTATTGTACCCTAAGTACACTCAGTAATAATGTAGCTTCCTACGTGCGAAATAATTTTTGAAATTAGTTCTGTGTTAAACTTAAAAAATATATACTCCAATACAATCCCATTTATAATTTTGGTATATTATAGGTAATTAGTATAGATTACGGTATACTGTGGTGATGGTTAGCTTGGGTGGTGGCGGCTGTCTTTTTTCTGAAGGTAGTTCGCTTTATAGCTTACAAACTATGGTCACTATAGCTTATAAGTATGAGTAGAATTCAAGTAATGTTTGGAATACGATCATGAAAGTAGCTCTACCTTTGTTAGAGACGACTCTACTCATGCTGTAATGTAGTTATTATAACACAGTTTAGAAAACGTTATAGCAGTAAGTTATTTTTATTTTTTTTTTTTGCGCCCAACGCAAGTGGAAATGGGCACCCTCCGGTATAGCGGTTGGGAGGGAGGAGGTGAACTCTCATGAGTACCAGCTAACCGGCCAGCTGGTTATGCACGACTCACCAAAAAGTCCTAGGCGCATACGTACTAAACACTTGGTATTGTAAACTTTATACTTAAAGCGGTTTTTTGAGAAGTAGGTATTTTAATATATATTTTTTATGTTAGACTAGCTATAAGCAATTGACCGTCATCTCACCTGGTGGTGAGTGACAATGCGGCCGAAGATGGAGCATGCCTGTCAAGGAACAGTCTATTCACTCCAGTCTTGAAGGCGTCTACATTATAATGATCAGGAAACACAATAGCAGGCAACGTGTTAAATTGCTTACCCGTACGCATTATAAGGGAACCAAAGCGACTCGTACGGATAGCTGGAAGATCCACGACAAAAGGATGAAGCGTTCGCCCGGACCGCGTCTCCCGATGGCGGAAAGGGGCCGGTGGAATGAGGTCGACTAAGTGCTTCGCATACTCCCGGAAATGAAACCTACAGAAGACCGACAGACGCGCAACCCTACGCCGATGCACGAGGCTCTTATCTTAGCATCAATCAATTGCAAAAAACAACGGAATCCAAAGCGGCCAGTTGGTATTTCCTTGATTCCTCCCAAAGGTAGCAGCAGTACTCCATTTAGGATCGGATTAACGTGTCAAATTGATAGCAAGCTTTTTTCAAAACTACATTTTATTAAAAATATGAAGGTGGAGCAACATTACGTGCAACAGTTATAGAGCAGGCGTGCATAATAGCGGGGCCGAAGACGCGCGCCCACGTGCGATTGTCCCGCAGGACCCGCTTCGCTAGTGATGGGGTACGCCAGGCCGGACATCTGGGTTGAAAATGTTCGGGACCAAACGTTTTATATGTCTCTCTAATCACTGCTGGCGCCTTCAAGGTGAAACACAATGAAAATGCTGTTCCTAGGTGAGATGGCGGTCAAATGTCTGCAAGTATAAAAAAAGAGAGAATTTATGCATAAATATAAAACGTACGTTGTATTTGCACAATACAAAAGGTCCATTGTTTATTGTCTCTGTTATATATTCTAAAATGTAAAAAAAGTTATTCCTCTACATTTTATTTCCATTAAAAGCTATTTACTCATGCTCGGTTGTTACTGAGTTGTTTAGAAAAAAGAAAAGGTTCTGACAAAACATATTTAGCTACGTGATGGCTGGAGGCGTCCAGATGCCAGAGTCACTGTTGGGATTGAAAATACACGCAGGATTACCAAGCGGACATAAACTTCTTCTTCATAAAATTTTTAAACTGTGGCCTACTACAATAAAATTAAAAAAGCTAATTCTGTTCCCATCCTGGATTCGGTCCTAACCCTTGCCCATCCCTACTCCATCGTAACAATCGACATCACGTTGTCACACCGCACCTTATGGCCCATGAATATTCAGGAAGTGGGGACAATTTGACCAAGAAGAACACAACTGATAATTATAGGACATTGTTGTTTCAATGTTAATACGAACGTGTGATTTACTGCGCTGGATTGTGCAACGCGAGGGCTAAATGCGCTTTATTTAGGACTGCGGTTGGGCCGGACTGTGCTGTGGGATGGTAATTTAAAGCTGGTATGAGCTAGAGTATATCATATCTAAGTGTATGTATACTAGTATTGTTGAGAATATTGTTTTTTGGTCATGTAATTCTTTTCATCGATTTCTGTGTAGGTTTCTCAAATACAAATACAAATAAGTTTATTGAGAAAATCTAATTAAGTACATATTATGTTGTTACACGTTTCCAGTACATCAAACAGTCTTAGAGATAAATGGAAAGGATATTATGGCCTCCACACTAGGGCAGTATCTATAGTTAATATTACAAAGTTAGCTAGAGACTCTTGGGAATACTCTAAAACACTCTAAACAGATATTGAATTATTATAAAATTCTTAAATTTTTATCAGACAGATAGTATTGTGATGAGTTTCGTTAATTTTGATTCACCACGCAAATTTAACACTCCGCTAGCTGACACGCCCAGATGAAGACTAAGTTATATCTGGTTTTCCTTTCTAACACTCATAATGAAAGCGAGGCGAGTAAGAAGGAAACGAATGAAGCATATAATACAAATAGGTATATTGGAACTGAATAAAGATCTCTCTGCACCTACATCTAAAGTCTCCCAAACACCGGGTGTACTAGCGAGGTAGCGCTGAGACCGCGCGGGTCACAGTGCGCGCGCAACCCGAAAGGTTGCCCGCTGACCGATAACGACTGCGGCCTTCGCTTGCCACATCCCAAGCGGATGGTATTAGATGGTATTAGCTTATATGCCGTGTGGATCCGGAATTCGGTACGGTGTTTGGCGGGGTTAGGCTTGTGGTTCCTACATTCCTTCGATCCACTAAGTACACAGAAGATACAATCACTACAGGAACAAGTGTAGCTAGAACAGTAGATATTTTTTTTAATTAGACTAGCCAGGCATAAGACCACCATCTCACCTGGTGGTAAGTGATGATGCGACCGATGATGGAGCATGCCTGTCTTGGAACAGCCTATTCACTCTGGCCTTGAAGGCATCTGGATTATAATGATCAGGGAACACACTCGCCGGCAACGTGCTCGAATCCTTAGCCGTACGCGTTATAAAGGTTGTACCAAAGCAGCTCGTGCGGATAGTTGGAAGATCCACGACATAGTGTGATGAAGCGCTTGCCCGAATCGCGTTTCCCAATGGCGAAAAGGGGGCGGCGGAATTATAACTTGCAACTGCTTCACACACACTTTATTTTAAATGGTAACACGAATTTGAGTTGTAGGCATGTTTTATCGAGTAAGCAAGCTGTACGTCATTTTCCGGTTTCTGATTGAGCTGAAATTATGCATACTTATGTAAGTTCGGTGACAATGCAATGTTATGATATACCGAATCGAGTTGATGAAGACGGAAGGTGGCCAAAGGAACACCTAAACTACGCATGACAAACCAATCGAGTATTTTGCTCTCTCCTCTAGTCTTGACAAATATCCTAACTGATCATAAAAAATGATAAAAGCTTGCTATGAAAATATAATTTTTCATTTGAGAACTTGTTACTTATGGGCACGGAACCCTAAGAAATACATCTTGATAAAAATATTATACTATATCTCCCGCTAAAATATACATACACGTCGACATACCTTCGATCGAATAAGCATAGCTGACTCAACGTGTACCCCATACCATACATGTTTATGTATGGAGGTGTCAAAACACTTTGTCGGGCACAAATAATCGGCCGGCAATGGGCATCCATTTAAATGCTCAGCCCTTCCTCCCATACAATAGTCCCGGCCCAAGCGATGCTGAATCAGTTTGTTCCTGCTCAGATAGCCTTCTATGACAATTTATTGCTTAAGACCAGACCTTATTGAATTTTAAACGGTCATTATTCACAAAACCTATTGTCCTAATACATTAGGGCCCGCAAATAGGATGGGTCGGTAGGAATCTCATAACTGGGGCTTCTACGGTTCCATGGGAACGTTTAAAGGTCAAACGTGCTTGGAACGAACGGTCAGCCGATTTGTGGTGAACTGAGCCTGATAAATCTCGCGCACTCTCAAATGTCAGTGGACACCAAATTGCGGTCCGTCGACGCGTCAAGCGGTCGCAGTAATAGGGCCATGAAATGTTGAAAATATTATGGTACACTAGTCGGTTGTAAATTATGCTCATCGGGTATTTATTTGCTAAAACGCGTGCGTCAGAGACGACGCTCTTTGAAGCCGAACCGTTAAAAATAATCATCTTGGCGTTAATGTCCCGGTTGTGATCTCGCGCATTTGGCCCGGGCTTCGCCTTGACCATGATCCACGATTTGGCAGATCAGATATTTACAGTGGAGCGACTGCCATTTGATCTCCGTGACTCTGCTACCAGGGGAGCCTGACTAATTAAGTTAAGATTAGGTTGGATATGAAAAGAAAGACGACGACCAGATTGGATCATGGTTGCATTCAGCTGACTGAATTTGATGACTTGCGTGGTTTAGTTGGTTCATACCTGTTTCCAAATATCTAATGTCTGCCACGCAGAGATTCCGGTAGATTTTTTGCCTGTACGGTAATTTGCGTTTCTGGTGTTATGCGTATAAATTAAATAGTGGTCATTTGCGAAAACAAATTCTGGTCGTCTGTATATCTGGTAGTATGTTGTTAAAAATATGGTCCTTTGTTTGGTAATTTGCGTCTCTGGTACAATGCGTTGAATGGAAAGGCCTAATAGGATATGGCAAGCGTGTATGTATCAAATTTCAACGCTGCAATCTCCAACTCGCCTGCCGAGTGTGGAGATTAATGCAATGCCCTCATAAGGGGTCTGCTGTAGACTGATGATATGACGTAATAGAAATACCTAGTATGACAATAATTACTTACTTACTTCTTGCGGCGCTACAACCTTTGTGGGTCTGGCCTCCTCAACAATTTTTTTCTATTTCGTTTATTTATTTTATTTATTTATTTAATCGTTTATTGTACACAAAAATGGAAACAAATACAAAGCAAATGTAAAAGGCACTACTTATTTCTATGAAGAAATTTCTTCCAGCAGGCCTACAGCAAAGAAAACGTGATGATTAGAAGCAGCTAAGACGTGCACAATAAGAAAATAAGATACAGATAATTACGTAAATATGACTAACTAATATAAAAAAAAACTCAATAAATACTTATATACATACATACCAATAATATAAATATATACATATATAATACAATATTAGACAGATAGAGAAAGAAAATGCTCTTTAACTCGCTTCTTGAATACGGTGACAGAGGAGCTATCACGTACTTCATGTGGCAGAGAATTCCACAATCTCGCAGCATGAACAGTGAAAGAGTAAGAGAAAAAGTCAGATTGGTGGGGAGGAATAGCCAGCAGCAACTTGACGCTAGGACGGCAAGGCTTGTCTTGCGACCGGGAAAAGAGGAATCGTTCACGGAGGTAGGAGGGAGCGAAGGGGTTGTGTAGGACATTGTAAAGAGTAGAGAGAATATGGAGGTTTCTGCGCATGCGTATTGGGAGCCATTTTAATTGTGACCGAAAACTGGAAACATGATCGTACTTGCGCAACCCAAAGATGAAGCGTATGCACAGGTTTTGCAGACGTTCGAGCTTATTTAAA
Source organism: Blastobasis adustella (assembly GCA_907269095.1). Lineage (NCBI taxonomy): Eukaryota > Metazoa > Arthropoda > Insecta > Lepidoptera > Blastobasidae > Blastobasis > Blastobasis adustella. The sequence goes on along the minus strand of OU026121.1, from coordinate 18,463,441 downwards.
AGCTCTTCGGTTGCATCTAAGAAACTAGAGTCAGCGTAGTCGAGGATAGGGAGAAGGAGGGTTTGGGCTAGAGAAATTTTGGTCTTCAGGGGTAGGAAACGTTGGAGACATTTAAGCGAGTGAAATGAGAAGTGCATTTTCTTACTAATTTCATTCACATGAGGCGTCCAGGATAAGTTGGAGTCAAATATTACCCCCAGGTTTTTAGCGGACTTACTAAGCGGAATAGGAATACCGTCATAGACAATGTCAGGGACAAAAATAAGGGCGCAAAACTTTCTATACATATAAGGGCTGCCGATAATCAAAGCTTGAGACTTCTTTGGGTTCACAAGTAACCCGAAAGATTTAGCCCAGGCGGATATACGCTCCAAGTCAGCATTAATGTGTGTAAATGCATCCTCAATGTCCGCAACCATGAATTCGTTCTGTCACTGACCGCATTTTTCCAAGATGTTTTCGTGCCAAGTTGCCTTAGGTCTTCCTCTACACAATCCAGCCACCGCTTCCTGGGTCTTCCTCTGGGTCTTTTCTGTTGTGGGATCCACTTGGAGATGGTTTTCACAATGTCAAATATCATCATTATCTTAGCGTCTATCCCATTTAGGGCCAATTTTTCAAAACGTATCAGTCTGTTAAGTTGGTGACTAAAATGAAATCGTATCGTTACTTCTTAAACAAGTGAAATTATTGTATGTTTTAATTTGATGGTATATTACCTTATCGTCAGTTAAGTTTTATCTGAGGATTGAAAAATCAACCCTTACACAATTATTTCCCACGTACGTGCGCTTACGCAGAACTTGTGTGACAAAAGCAACGAATACCTAGTGCAACAACAACTGATTTATGAATTAATTTCTAGCATAACATTACATTTGTAAAGTCGATGTGTCCATACTCGTAGAACATTACTTGGGGCTAATGTCATATATGGTCATCAGCACGATCTCTAGTGATTGAGAAAGCACTGCCCTTTAAAATACATTGTTTGAGACTGAGAAGTGTACAGAATCCTTCTATCCATATTATTATGTATTTTTTCATTAGGTGTGCCTCCTAATGCCTTTGGTTAAACGGGTTGCCTAAGGTCTTCCTTTGGGTTCCTTCCTGAGACTGGTTGAACAGTCCCAGGAGCAGATGGCGCCCAGTAATGGTATATTTTTATTTTTATCCTTGCGATTGATTTCCCTTGTAACTGTGTTTGTAATAATAAGCAGTTCATCGAATAAACTCATAACTTAATGTCATGTTGGTCACCCCAATCTTTGAGGACACAAATATCGAGCAACCGTAGGGATCTACAACCTATTTCCGACCGACAAAATCTTGACAAACGCTATCCTGACTGATCATTCTTTCGACGTGCAGTAGACAGAAGACAAAACCGAAATATATGTACAACTTACAAAAAGTCATACCCGGTACCTCTCGTTTACGAGACCGGCTCACTAGGCATTAGGCCTCCAACGCTCGCGATTTAGTATGAGTACTGATACCTATCCAATTTTTTAAACACATTTTTACTTCAATTATTAGTAATTGTACTTAGAAAATTGTATTAACGTAAATACAACTACACACCACCTACATACTAACTAAACTACTAAACACTTGATAATAGAGACTGACGCAAAACCTAACCCACAGGGCAAACAGAATAGGCAAATAAATCTACCAAAAGATGCTCACAATAACAATGCCGCAGAGTAGAATTATGAGTCAGGATATACACTTCAAAATCCAGTAGGTAAGTTAAAGTAAGGACTAGAAACTGAGATAGGTGCGTCGGTTGGAACACGTATGCTGCGTTATTGGCTAGGTCAATACAAGGCGAAGGTCATGGTGTCAAAGCAAGCTACAGATCAATGTTGGGCGTATTGTCGTAGTGGAATTACATGCGTACGATTTGCGTTATTAATGCAAATTACAATACATTTACCGTAATAGAACCCAGTTGCCTTTCTCGGAGATAAAACAATTTGCTTTGTACATGGCAGTTTTGTATCCTATTGATGATACGTTGGCCGTGTCGTGTTTGCGCAGAGTAGAATGGCACCAACCTCTTACACTCGTGGGTCTCGAACAAGGCGATTAATGTTTTAGGGGCAAAAGATCTAGAATCTCCGTAGACTGGAAAATGGGTAGCAGCATTGCTATTGTCCTATTTATAACACTACAATCTTCAACCAAGCCAAGAGATTGTCCTAATAATCTCCCCTTTCGTAGGTGAGGCCCTAAGTCTTAAGTTCTTAGTCTTGGCACTAAGTTAAGTAGGCTGTTATGGGCTCTGATGATGACATGATACGTAAATCCAGCAATACCCGTAGTACTCAGCTAACTTTAAACGAATAACTTTAGATATGAGTAGGCTGTGTATTGTTTTATTGTTAGTAAAGGATGTGTACCCAAGAGTATCGTTGCCCTTAATATCTAGAACTACGTTGTTAGCCAGTTCTTTCCAGGAATTGGAGTACGGAATAGCTCCCTTTCGAAGATCCCTGACCACTTTCATATATGCATTCTGACCATGAAACTGGTCATAGTACATCACATACATACATAAAGCTCACACCTGTGTCCCACAGGTGGGGTAGGCAGAGACTATGGACTGCCACTTTGCTCTGTCCTGACACAACTCCCTAGCCTCGCATATATCCACAACTCTTTTCATACATCTCCTTTTATTCTTACCACTTCGGACCCCAGCTTTTTTGAGAACATTACTGATCTGATCAGTGAATGTTTTCCTGGGTCGTCCCCTTAAGGGCTGGTTTTCCAGATTCGCGCTATATATCTCTTTTGTCAATCGTCTAACATCCATTCTCCTCTACATGCCCGAACCATCTTAACATCCCTCTTTCTATTTTTGATACTACATCATCTTTCATGTCACACCTTTCACGGATCACTATATTTTTCACTCTATCACTCAATTTTACTCCACATACTTTCCTTAGGGACCTCATTTCAACCGCATTTATTTTACTTTCATTCCTCTTCTGCCATACCCAACATTCACTACCGTATGTTAGTGTAGGAAGCAAAACTGCGGCGCGTTATGCAAAGCAAGGCGTGCTTTTTGTGGCAAACTTTTACTTCCCATCTGCGTTACCCTTGTATACTCTTCTTTCAATATCCTTCTCATACTTTCCATCACTTGTGAACATACTTCCCAGATACACGAACTCTTTCACTTGCTCAACACTCTTCCCTTTTATTTCAATCGAAGTGACTGTCACGCCCTCATTTCTTTCAAACACCATTACTTTCGACTTCTCCACATTTACTTTCATGCCTTTTCTTTCCAACGATTCACTAACAATATCCAACATCCTCTGCAGTTCGCTTTCCGACGATGCAAGTAATACTTGATCATCGGCGTACAAAAGGCATTTAATGTTGGAAATTCCCATTCGCAGTCCACAATCACTCTCTCGCAGTTCACCAAGACAACTATCCATAAACAAATTGAAGAGCCATGGCGATGCCACACATCCCTGTCTGACACCTTTAGAGATGCCAAACCAGTCTGAACAACTACCATTGACCCTAACACATGCACTAGAACCCTCATATAGTGATTGTAGTGCACGTATAAGGCGGCCCTCTAATCCGAACTTGGACAGCACATCCCATAATATACCCCTCTCCTCATAGTATGACTTAAGAATTTCTTAATCTTTCTTGGTCTTACTTTTTAGAAAATCCGGGTACTATGCGTCCCATCCCCGAGATGGATCGCCAGCAGCATCAGCCCAGGCGGCGTAGTCTTCTGGATTTCCTCGAATATCTAGTAGATAGTCGAGAGAAGAGCTTTCTCCTGATTTTTCTTGATGTGAGCTGAACGACTTTGTCTTTAAGAAGCTGTCCCGAATAACAGTCATTCACGAATTGTATTTTTCAGCGTTGGAAAAACACCCGGAAGCTAATTTATGACTGCATTATTAACAAGTTTGGCCTACATGACTTTTTCTATCCGAACACAAGTTTGAAAGGACGCGAAATATTTATTTTGTGATGCCGTTTCCATTTGTTTAACCGCGCGGTTTGACACTTCTGTCTATCTGTGGGCTCGCTGATGGACTTGCACAAGTTTCACAAATTTAACTAAACATCATGCTGTACTGATTACTTTTAAAAGCAGCATGAGTGAGTAGCGCAGAATTCTCTATAGTACCGAATAGGTACGTAGTAGAAAAATGGACCACCACTTAGCCGAAGAAAATAATAACCTCATCTCTTCAAACTTCCATTCTAGAAGAGCGTCAATTCAGCCATTAAAGAATCAAGGTTTTACAGGTGACGGTTACCGTTTACCACCAGTCAAATTTCAACTAATCGAATGTACAGTCAAGAGCATAATATAGACCTACCATATTCCAGTAAAAGATGAGCTAGCGGCTCTATAGACGCACATAGCAATGTTAGCTTATTTTATACTGGTTTTTTGTTGATCGATATATTCTGTCTTCTGTACAAAATGACACAAAATGTTTTACGTAGCAAAACTAAACCCATTACCACTAGGTTTGTAACGAAATTTAACCACTTACTATGGACTACAAAGGGGGAACGCCGACACATTCGACCTTTTTAGAACTTTGTAGTCCTCCTCTGAAAGGCGGTTGGCGATGACACTGCCAGCTGCGCCGGCGCCGATTATGACGAAACCAAATTATATATATTAATATTTAATTAATATTTACATTTTTTTTATTGTGGAATCGCTTAGTAAGAGCGTCAGTAGTCTTATGGTTAAAGCGTTCGACTCGTAAGCGAGAGGCACCGAGTACCGCCATGTACCGATGGCTTTTTCAGAGTTATGTACATTAGTTGAATACTAACCGATGCTATTAAAAATAAAACAGCTCTAACGGCGAGGGAAAATATCGTGATGAAACCTGAACATTTAGGCCACAGAATGTGTAACTATGATTCAATCTGGTCAGGGGTCCCTGTTGTAGACTGTGATTGAGAAACTGCATGGAAATCCGTTCAGTACTTTTTGAGTTTATCGCGAACGCGAACAGACAGACAGACAGACGCGGCGTGGTACTTTGTTCTATAATAAACACGTGTTAAACAGTCCTCCTGTCTGTAATATATCACAGGGAATAGATAAACTGTAGGTAGGTACATTTATTTTATTACTATTCTTATTTTATTATTTATTTCCTAATATAATTTATTTTATTTTATGTACTCTTAGTTCCTTGTTTCTTTTTTCGTACCTAATTATAGTATAGTGGTGGCTACGTGCAATAAATGATTTCTTTCTTTCTGTCTCATACAGCTGGACATACCTCGTAAAGATGCTATTCACCTCCGGAAGTGGAGCGGCCGTCCGGGCATGGGAACTGATCCCTATCTTGCGTCTCGCTCGCGCACGCGTAGATCATATCACCTGTCCTGATCGCATGACCCTGTTTGTATGAGTTGAGGAAATAGAGGAAAATTGTATTATTCTGCTTGGGAGTCGAGCGAGGGTTTGAGGTTTTAGTTTTTGTTATTTTACGCAGTGAGAAACGAGCTGACAGCCCGCCTGATGGTAAGCGGTGACTGTTGCCCACAACATCTACGATTCATGCATTTAGGTTGCTTGCAACAAAAATGCAGAACCGCAGGTGCCTTGTCACTGTGATGACTGCCTCATGCCTGTGTTGCACTGACCGGTACACAACAATGTAAGCATTGTTGCTTGGCGACAGAAATAGATAAAGAGGTGGTACTCACTCTGGCGGACTCCTCAGGCTTGACAGTGACCACCTTCTTCTTCTTATCGAGTCGATGAACTCAACATTAAGTTACACTTTATTCGCCCAGTATTCGGCAACGCATACCATCTACATTTTGGACGTTTGGACTGGCTTCGAATAAGTCCTTCATTGTGCAAGTATTAGGACACACCGAGCATGAAACCAGCTGGTCCATGGTATGCCAGAATTGTGATACACACCCACCGAGAACTGCCATTTGTATATATACCCAGTGAGATTCTCATTACCTGACACGTACAAAGTGGTCAGCCAATACCACACCTAATTTACAAATATTGTCCAGTGAAATCCGAATTGGTTGTACCTTTATTTTAAAATTTTGATTTCAGTTAAAAAATACGTTTTTGTAATCTGTTGTTACTTTGTTTTGTTACCACCTTTGTAACGCTTAACACCCTGTACAAACGTAAGTTATTAATCAAACCATTTGTCCACACGATCAGCATACAAAGTCGAAAGTTCGCGCGTAATTTTTTCGTCCCAACAAATTCATTTAAACAAACATTGGCCAGCGTAAACTCGACCTTAATTGCAAGCAAAAACACAACTTAGTAATCTGTTTGTACGTGAGATGAGCTATCGTGCTGTTCCCAGGGTATGGCCGCGTTTATAAATGACCGTACCGGGTCGCCGATGGTCGAAAGATGGTCATCTGTGTCCCGACGCGGGTACATGCGGCGGCGAGAGTCTTGAGAGGTACAGACGTGACGACGAGCGATAAAGCTGGTTCTTTCTGGTTCAAAGTTTAGAAAAATAATTATTATGAGTGGGTTTGGGTCCAATAAATAATTTATGTGTTGAACTAAAATAGTAAATTAATATATAAAAAGTTTTTTTTTTATCACATATGGGTTTTCAAGGACGTTTCTATAGTGGTTTATTAATCATTCACGAATAGGCACGTAGGCTACTGGATGGATTTTGATGAAATTTGGAGTGTTTTAACTTATAACACACTATAATACAGACTATATTTATTAATAGAATCATTTTAGTTTGTATACAATAAGAACATAAGTAGTACACTAACACAGAAAAAGTCATTGATCCATTGCGGCTCTGAGGATCGAACTTGGTACCATCACGGTATTAACACTACTATATATAAAATAATCATCTTAGCGTTAATGCCCCAGTTGTGCTCTCGAGAACGAGGGCCTGGGGTCCGCCTTGACCATGATCCAGGATTTGGCAGGTCAGGTAATTACAGTGGAGCGACTGCCATCTGACCTCCATGACCCTGCTACCAGGGGAACCAGACCAGATTGGATCATGGTTACACATCCAGTCGCCTGAATGTGCAGGTTTCATCTCGATGTTTTCCCTCACCGTAAGAGCATCGGTTAGTATTCAACTAATGTATATAACTCAGAAAACAGTCATTGGTACATGGCCGGAGCGGGATTCGAACCCGGGACCTCTGGCTTACGAGTCGGATACTGTAACCGCTCGGCCACCGACGCTCTTAAAAATTTCAAGGTCCAAAAGAGATTTTAATTTCATTAATTTTTTTTCGTTTATTACACTTTTGCCAGTGACTTCGGTCGCTTAAACTACGGTTAAGCCATGTTCTAGCGGGAATAATATTGACTTTCGGGATAAATTGTAGCCCTTTTGTTATTCTGGGATACATCATAATTATAAGCTACATCACTGCAAAATTTCGTTACTATCTACACAGTAGTTTTTGCGTGAAACTGTGACATATCCATTCATTTTTTTGCGCCCAACGCCCAATTAACACTACTATACATACCTAGGACTAATGCGGTTATTACATTTGACTAAATTCAGTAGCCTAAAATCAGAAGCAAAAAGCGTGAGAGCAAATCAAAGTGGAATGTATTTATTGCTCATAAAATAACGTCTATTTTTGTATCACGGCTTTTGAAAAGCGGAGCGACGCGTAACATAATAAAAGTGATACAAAAATGGACCATATTTTTTGAGCAATACATTCCACTTTGATTTGCTCTCACGCTTTTTGATTCTGAATTAAGGATACTGAAATTAGTAAAATGTAAAAAGCGCATAAGATAGGGTTGTCAGCAGTCACTTCTTGATTTAAGGGTTGCCAGTATAAAAAATATAGGTTTCCGATTTTTTACGGGAGACAATAATAAATATACCATGTACTTTATTTTATTTTTACAGCTACTGGTATCTGTATTATTACAGCCTGAAATACGGGGCATCTGGTAATCCCTAACCTAGGTCCTAGGTGAAATAGCCTTCCACCTAAAATAAAATGACAGTAATTTTTCTGTGCGTGTGGCACTATATCCTTCAACTGAACGCGCTCTCACATTTTAGGTTAGAAATTATTAAGGCTGAACATTTTTCAAATTGCACTTTTTCGGTTAGATGTTTGTCAACTTACTTGGTAATTTTTCATTCCAAACTGACATTTCGAGTGGTGGAGGGCACTATGGCACTATGCGTCCATTAAAATGAACGAAATGGACCAATCATAGAGCCGTATATAACACTCTGTGGAAACGCATAGCAACGCTTCTTTACTAAGACAAAGGTATTTGTGAATAAGGGTGTACTGCACTGGTAGTGTAGATTTTCAAAAATGTTGGTACTGACTGTTGAAAACTAGAGTTCTTATATAGTTCGTCTGTTCGTCTTTCTAGGTATTAGACATTACTCGCGTTGTAGGTACATGAGCCGTGTGGTGTCTGGCAGAGTAGAATAGCACCAACTCCTTACACTCATGGGTGTCGTACAAGGCGACTAATGTTTTCGAGGCAAAAGATTAAGAGTCTCCGTAGTCTAGAAATTGGGCGGCAGCATTTTCCATTGTTATATTTAAACACTGCGATCTCCAACCCGCCTGCCAAGCGTGGAGATTATGGCAATAACCTCCCCTTTCGTGGGAAAGGCCCAAAGTCCTGCAGTGGACTGTTACGGGCTGTGATGATGATGAGGTACATGAGCTTAAACTTTTTTTCTGCTCTGTTAGAACTTTTGCTGGCAGCAGTCTTCTACATGACACAATTTTCCTGCTAGTGTATTTTCAAATGGAACCTGAGGCCCCTTTTTTTTTGGAATCGCTCGCCTCATTTCGAACGTTTTTTAGTTTTGACTTTCGACATGAAAAAATCGATAGTCTAATGCATGATGCCGATTTTCCATATTTTTAAATCGTACTCTTTCGGTGTTGTCAATATGAAGTAAAAAAAAAAAAATTTCATTTCGAAAATCAAAATTTAAAACCCTTCGAATCAAATCGAGCCATTCAAAAATAGGGCCCTTGCTCACAAATGCAAAATCTACGCTAATAAGGCACCATGGATAGCTAAGTACGTGCCCACAGGCCCAAAGGTCGGCGAGCGTTCGCAGTTATGCGCTCAAGTCATTAGGACGGTGATGCGCAGGCGCCGTTGATATTTTCGTCCGCATCTTGCGCCACTAGCGGACGACACGACGTGCGGACGGTTGCGGATGTGGAGGTTAAGCTGGGGTTTAACTGTTACACGGTTAACCTTTTAAACTGTAGTTAAGTTTTACAACGATTACTTTATTCCGTGTCTTACAAGCTCGTCGAGACTTTTATATCAAACAAATAAGATTTAAATCTTTGTCTAATAAATTTATTAAGAACACATTGGTGATGTCTGTGATGTGTGGACAGTGTTTGGATGGAAGAAAATACGAAATCCTTGGTTTATATAGGTTTTATAAGACTTTAGTGGCCAGCACAGTTTTGATTATTTGTACCTCGGCATTTCGAATCGGTTCTAGGCTCCATTGTCAGGAGTAATCTGACAAAACCGTGGTGACAAACCCGATTATATGTGATGCAAATAAGATGTCCAAGACTACAAAATTTGACAACAGCAGTAGTTATGGAGGGGTATTTGACAACTTACAGCCTACCTTTTGGACACTTGCCTCTACGTATAATTTCTTTGACGTGACGATTTAAATCCTAGATCACCGAATCGGCGCATTCGACCCCAGGCCGCCAGGGCGACGAGTCGTGTGTTCGTGCTGTTACTGTTGCACTTCGGCAATCGCCGGCATTTTGGGTCGCGTCGCGCTGCCAACCCGAAACACACGACGCTCGCACCTCCTTAGGCCAACCCTGTGTGGTCGTGAGCTTGCGAAATGGCGCCATAGACGGCCTAGCCCTGTAGACATTTGGGTGCGCGAAGCTTCGAATTGTGGGTGTTTGATTTGTTTGTGTCACTGTCATTGCTGAGAGAAGAGATCTTTTCTTAACCGATTTTAAAGACACAGAGCTAAGGACCAAACTGGCTTGCAAATAATAAATCCGCATCGACGTTGGTCGGGGGCAGTCAGGCTACGACACGACAAATGTACACGTAGAAACACAGTATGAATCTGTGTGTCTGTCTTACACGTGTCGAACTTAAATCACCGCGCTTTTTTGCGTGGGTGGTTCAAATGTAGAGACCGAGTTCCGATACCCAGTGCCGCCACGTACCAAGGACTTTTTCCGAGTTATGTTGAACACTAACCGCCGTAGACCGTAGCCGTACAGTAAGTGAAGATTGCGTGAAGAAACCTGCGCATTCAGGCGACTGAAGCTGATCAGATAGGCTCATGGTTATAGTGGTATGTAACCGTGATAGAATCTGGTAAAGTTCCCCTGTAAACGGGACCTCGGAGCTACGGAGGTCAGATGTCAGTCATCATCATCATCATCATCACAGCCCGTAACAGTCCACTGCAGGACTTAGGGCCTCTCCCACGAAAGGGGAGGTTTTTGCCATAATCTCCACGCTTGGCAGGCGGGTTGGAGATCGCAGTGTTTAAATATAATAATGGAAAATGCTGCTGCCCATTTTCCAGACTACAGAGACTCTTGATCTTTTGCCTCGAAAACATTAGTCGCCTTGTACGACACCCATGAATGTAAGGGGTTGGTGCTATTCTACTCTGCCGGACACCACACGGCCAAGATGTCAGTCGCTCTACTGTAATCACCTGATTCTGGACCACGGTCAAGCCGGAACCCGGTTCCTGGCGCGCGTGACAACAACCGGAATATTGACGTCAAGATGAATAGGTATATGTTTATTTCGGATCGGGACACAACATCCACAAAAATTTACTTAAATAAATTATTTCCACAACGACATCGCACACATTAAATCATGGGTCTATGGGTTTGATTTGTCTTTGGACCTTACGCGATCTGTCGATTTCTACGAACGAAATTGGGCGGTACGTTCGAAATAGTTCTTGTTGAAGTTAATTGGATACTTTCACTGAAACTATTAGTAGTTGTTGTTTTAAATCGATTTGCCTAAACGAAAAATCTCCTGAAACTTGCCGGTAGCAGGAAAGACGCCCCGCAGGAGGCCTAAGAAGCAGCTTGACATCTCCTAGTCGCAACGCAAGGATGCCGAAGGCCGGGCGAAGTGGAGAAGATAAAGTCAGAAAGCGGACCCTGGCAGAAGCTGGGATTGAACTAGAGGTCCCAGGGGATGTTGATGGTGATAAGTCAAGAAACGTTTTAAAGTAGGATTTCAATCATTGCTAATGTTAGTAATTAATTAAATGGTAATATGTACCCATGTTTAGGTACCCATTGGCCGTGTGGTGTCCGGCCGAGTAGAATAGCACCAACCCCTTACACTCGTGGGTGTCGTACAAGGCGACAAATGTTTTCGAGACAAAAGATCTAAGCGCCTCCGTAGACTGGAAAATGGGCAGCAGCGTTTTCCATTTCCAGTTATATTACAACACTGCGATCTCCAACCCGCCTGCCGAGCTTGGAGATTATGGCAATCCTCCCTTTTCGTGGGAGAGGCCCTAAGTCCTGCAGTGGACTGTTATGAGCTGTGATGGTATGAGGTAGGTACCCAAGCAAACACAGGCGGCTAGTACCCCACTGCCAATACAAATAAATAAATTGTTCCATCTACTAACATTAAAGTTAAAAACAATTTAGTTTGAATTATTGAGAGTGTCCGCTTTGGTAATGAAGCTGTTTTATGTCTAAAACGTTAGATAGTAGTAACGTATAAACTTAATCGACAAACGCGTGTGTTAGTTTTGCAATTCCCGGTTAGAAATAAATGTACTGAGCTGGTTTTACCTTAAATAAATATTTAAGGATTTTGATTAGGTCTATAATAATCATAAAAAATAATCATTTTGGCGTTAATGTACCAGTTGTGCTCTCGCGCACGAGGGCCCGGGGTCCGCCTAGATCATGATCCAGGATTTTGCAGATCAGATTATTACAGTGGAGCGACTGCCATCTGACCTCCGTAACCCAGGGCAACCTGACCAGATTGGATCATGGTTACACATTAAGTTTCTTGAAGGCGCAGGTTTCATCACGATGTTTTCCCTCATCCTAAGAGCATCGGTTAGAATTCAACAAATGTAGGTGCATAACTCAGAAAACAATCACTCAAAATCTGTCTTCTTTTGTAGCAGTCACACCTAAACACCCAAATATCACACCGCAACCAACTCCCGCGCACACAGCGTGTTCTCGTGACGGGACCCCGCCAAGCACGCAGCCCCGCAATGAAGATAGCGACAACTAACTCATCGCCTCACCCTGTATACAAGCTTGCGGTCATTATCTCCGTATGCAGGAATCGGACGCCCTGTATGTTCTCACGGACTTCGCTGTTTGCTAACCTGGTACCGATGAGAGAGCTACCTCGTTAGTTTTGCAAAGAAAGACGAGGCTAGAGTTACCCATTTTGTAAGTGATTTGTAGCTGGTATGAGTATTTTTCATTGTTTTTTATTACATTTTTAGGGTCCTGTACCGTAATTTGGTTGGGTGGGTTTTGTTTCTTCCAAGGCTATCCAAGACTTTTTTATATAATTGTACTAGCCGGACATTTGACCGCCGCCTCACCTGGTGGTAAGTGACGATGCGGCCGGTGATGGAGCATGCCTGTCCAGGAACAGCCTATTCACTCTAGCCTTAAAAGCGTCAAGATTATAATGATCAGGGAACACACTCGCAGGCAACGCGTACCATTCCTTGGCCTTACGCATAAAAAATCGCTCGCCCGGATCGCGTCTCCGGATGGCGGTTTTGTTTCTTCCAAAGGTAGGCAACTACACGGCATTGTCCTAAGGGAAATTTAAGTTTGGTGATCTATTTGGAAATAAATATGGATAAAGATTCTCAGACCGGCAGTCAAAGGCGGCCTAATTGATATCAGCGTGGCAGGGCGCAAGTTAGGAGCGGCACACAATTTTGAGCTTTATCTCCATTAGAAAGGCTCCATTGAAGAGGTGGCAAGCGCGGCGCCTCGGGCACGGTTCGGGCTTCCGCGCGATCTGTCTATTTTTTCAAGCGATACTATGCATAATTTTCCTAATGAAGATATGGCTTAAAATGGTGTTGCGATTTAGCTGCTCACTGCATTCCAGCGTGATTTGAGTCTACTGCCTATCGAGCACTAAACTACAGGCGACGCTTAAGTTTATTAAAAATATTCTGAATAAGAAAAAGTTTCCAACCTTGAATATTAAACTTGCTAGTTCACTCTTAACTTTATGGCACCGATTTTGTGACTCCTGGATTTTGTGAAATACGAGGTGTGTCTCCCGAGCAAACTCCAACATAGGAGTCGACTAAGTTTATTGCAACCGGGCATTAGTCTAATTTGTGCAACATCCTTTAAGCCCAGTTGTCGCTTAAACTAATAAGTGTCATTAGACGGTTAATCAGCGCAGCGCTGGACAATAAATTGTAGCGTCGTGCGGCGGTATACAGCAAAGTGCGGCTAGCCCACACTGGATTGATAAGGCTCTAAGTGTTTGGCTTGATTTAGAGTACGCATACGAAACCAAGATTTCCACCAGGATCCAGGTGACCGTCGTTGGTCTATCTTAGACAGGACTAATTGCCGTAGCCCGGTAGCTTTAATAACAGCAGCTGATAGACTGTTGCTTACGCTGGCGGTGATCATAGCCTCCTTAAATGAAGCTATGCGATGATGGTATTTTGTAGAACGTGGACCGAGTTCGTTCGTATGTCGGTTTGGGGCGAAAGAACAATATATTTCTATTTTCTTTAAAATGTTGTTGTCATGACAACTACACTGCGTTTTATTTCATTTTAATTCCTTGATATACCTAATATGAAAATTCAAAACGACTTTTGAATACTATAGAATTCATATTAATTTGAGTAAGATTAACTAATATTAGAAGAATTTCGTAGTGTGTAACAAATATACAATTTTTTTAAATATTACACGGCAGACAAACAGGCAAGCGGGCTACCTGATTGAAAAAGGTCACCGCCGCCTATGGACATCAGCAATACCAGGAGTACTACCAATGCGTTGAAGACACCTCTAATATACCATTATACTACACATATACTTTATCCATTTATATATTATTTTTGTACATTTTCGACAGGCTTATGTTTGGGTTAGTGTTTGTTTGTTGTAATACCTATCTAATTTAAAGATGATATAATAACGGTAATTTCCAACTTAAATGTTATAAAAATAATGTACTCACTGAGCCATCCAAATATGTTTTATTTACAAGCTCTTTAATTTTAATTTCGCAAAAACATGAAGTTCCTGACGGCCGACAACAGTGGTTTGTTCACATAAACATCATTCATTAAGCACGTACTACACACTACACGAGCCCTAGGTCTAGAGAGCTCTAGCTGTTTCAACCTTTACCTCAGGCCTTGATAATTTCCCATCGTCTTGATTTACGGGGGTACGTGCGCGCGCGCACGGGACAGCGAGTTTATTAAATCACTCATCTTCGGGCATCTTCGGGCTTTATCGGTATACGTGATGGACGCGTCAAATTGAATGATAATGCCTGTCCATTATGTCGGGTGATGGGCAGAATGAGGCAAGATTGTGCTGCAATCTGGTACTGGAAGATTAAATAATTATATATAGATGTTTCTGTCCAGGTTATAAAATTCATGGAACACACTCGCATTCGGATGTAGAATGAGCTCCCAGCCACAGTGTTTCCTTTGGATAGTCCAACATGACATGGGATCGTTCAAGAGGTTAGAGGTTTCCTTAGAGGCGGGGCACGCATAAGTAGCGCCCCTGGTGATGCTGATGTCTGATGACCACTTTCCATCTGCTGGCCCGCTTACCTGTTTGTCTGCCGTATTACATAAAAGATAACACGTCCCATACCTTATCCGTAAACATTATGAAGGTTGAATAAAAATGATTTGTGCGGATAGCCTGGTCCGCACGAGTCCCGTCTCCCGAAAGCGAAGAGTGACCGGCGCGATATATTTTGTGTGTGTGTGTGTGCACTTTGACTACATGACAACATGATGTAATCTGGTCAGACTTCCCTGTTAACAGGATCAGATGGCAGTCGGATCCCGGGGCCTCATGTGCGAGGTCACAACCAGGATATTGTCGCCAAGACGATTATATTTTCTATCTTTTTTTATACGTAAATTTTCATTAATGTTTCTAAGAAAATATGATGCATTATAAATTATGTATGCATTTCAATACTATCAAGACATTTCGCACTGGAGGTCGAATACATATTTTTTACGAGTACCAGAAAGCATCTTCGCCTCATCTCGGTAATTGATTCCGTACAACAATAGCGGCGTAGGCGTCACTTTTGTAATATAAATGTCAGCATTCAGACGAAACTTACCATTGCATATTCATAACAGATACTTTGTGAAATAAACTGTTAGGAATAAATTTAATATCTAAATGGCTTGCTCTTCTCACTGACCGATGTGAAGTAGGTATTGCTGGTGCTGGAGATAAGAATTACTATCTATTTTGAATGTCATGGTTTTTTCGGTTATTCCACAGCAGGTACAATTTCTCAACTCGACCCAGTTCTTTTGATTTGCAATTTCAAAAAAAATATTAAGAACATAATTATAAGTATTATGAACAGGTTTTCCGCGGGGGATACTGGTTGAACATGTTAGGGCCTGTGACGATATTTATTTCTTTATTAAATTTTTTATTATGAACGAAATTGTCACCTATTAAAATATCGATTTCTCTATTAAATCATCCGGTGGTAGGACTCTGTCAAGCCTGAGGAGCCTGCCTGGGTGAGTACCACCGCCTTATCTATTCCTGCCGCCAAGCAACAATACTTGCATTGTTGTGTTCCGGTTTGAAGGATGAGGTAGCCAGCGAAATTGCTGGCATGACGCATTTCATCTTAATCCTCACAGTCACAACGCACCTGCGGTTTTGCATTTTTGTTACCTGCAACCTAAATATATGAATTGTAGATTTATGGGCGACAGTTACGACTTACCATCAGGTGGGCTGTATGCTCGCTTGTCGCTGCGTAGCATAAAAAACATCGCATTACTGAAGGATTTCAGTAACATTTTATTAAACCCTTATCGGTTAGTATTTATAGGTACCTATGGGGTAGGCGTTTCTATTCTGTCAGACACCACGCGAGGAAACATTAATAAAAAATCAAAAATAACAACTATGTAAGTAAGTATATCATCATCATCATCACAGCCCATAACGCAGTCTACTGCAAGACTTAGGGCCTTCCAGCCTACGGATACTTCAGATCTTTTGCCTCGATAACATTAGTCCGCTTGCACGACACCCACGAGTGTAATGGGTTGGTGTTATTCTACTCTACCGGACACCACAAGGTAAGTAAGCATATTTTACTTCTAAATAGGGAATTTAAATATTTAAAACTGAAAGTAAAAGGCACCGGTCTCCCACCTGTCGTGCCGGGGTTTGAAAAATCTATATAATTGGGTGCGCGCGCGCACGAATCGATTTGCTGTAGTGATGTAACCAAATCGATAAATAAACATAATGTTTGTCGATTTAGGTTTTTGGAAAGACTCATTGTACTTTTATTTTATAAAGCTATAATTTAGATTTTGTTTTGTCTGGGTGATGATTTCTATTCCTTTCTCTGACCACGGGATATTCACGTCAAGATGATTAGAATGAGGATGATCATACAACTCTCGGCTACCAGTATTTTACATTCAAACGGGATTTTAAATATAGTAAAACATAGTCTACCTTATGGAAAGTGCAAACTTCAAGAAGCTCTCGACAGCGTATCACTAAAGACCTGTGTCTCCATGCTTACAAAATTCAATTAACACAACAACCGAAGCCTAATGACCATGCACAGCGAAGAGAGTTTGTTGAATGGATTATTGAGCATCAACAAATGGATGCTGATTTTTCAAGCAAAATCATCCTAAGCGACGAAACACATTTTCACTTTCCTTGATGGGTTTGTTAATCGCCAAAATTGCCGCTTTTGGGGTTCTGAGAACATGAACACCCACATGTGATTGTCGAAAAACAAATGCATCCACAACGTATCACTGTTTGGCCTGGATTTTTGGCTGGAGGCATAATTGGACCATACTTTTTTGAAAATGAGGCTGGTCAAGCATTGACTGTTAATGGTGCTCGATATCGCGACATGATAAAACAGTTCTTTTTGCCGAAATTGGACGATATTTATGTGGCCAATATGTGGTTTCAACAAGACGGTGCCACATGCCATACAGCCCGTAAAACAATTCAATTACTGCATGAGACATTTCCAGGTCGCGTACTCTCTCCTTTCGGTGATCAGAATTGGCCTCCTAGATCGTGTGATTTAACACCATTAGATTTATGGGGTTATTTAAAATTACAGGTCCACGCGTGCATTAAAGGAGGGGATTCAACGTTGCATCAACGAAATTCAGTCACATTTATGCAGAATGGTCATGGAAAATTTCTACAAACGAGTGTGTATGTGTATGCAAAGCCGTGGAGGCCATTTGCCCGATCTGTTATTCCATAAATAACCCTATCCTATGTACTTTATGATTCAATAAAAAAATTACAATCAAAAGACTAAAAACTGTGTTTTCTAATTAATTCAAATCTTGCGTTAATTTTGGGACACCTTTAAATACGTAGTTTTTTTCCTCTGTGCTTATGACGAATCTACATTAGTTTCTTTTCATCCCTGAAAAATAAGCTCGTGAGGGATAGTTAAATGTTTACGGAGATCCGAACTGCTCGCTGGTGAAAACCACGAACTGGATTAGAATAAAGACGTTTAGCAAAACTTTAGCTCGATAGTTTCAATACCACCCGCACATCACTATCACATCCTAGCCTAAATTGACAGGTCGGCCTGCAAGTGATTCGTTGCCGGGAATATAGTGCAAATCACAAATGGTGCTAAATAGACACGTTCGCATTAACATACAGTACCACAAACCCGATGACGGTGTCGCTGTTGTTAACGACGACATGACATTTTATAATGGCGCTACTTAGTTCCAGCTTTTGCCGCCGGCCGCCGGGTCAGATAGGTTTGTATGAGTGTATTGAATGGCAAGCCCGGTTCTCACTGCGCCGGAGTGACTGCGTGTGAATTGTGTCCAATTTGGCGTGGACTTGCGTGTAACACGGTGTGGGTTGTAAAGAGTTCGTGCATTACATCGGTTACAAGACTGATAAAATTGTATAATGATATAAGTATTTATCAAAGCATAGGTTTATAGCTAATTTAAAGCTAATACTTAATAGGTTAATTAGGTTTGATTGTCAAATCTGCTACAGACGTCAGTTCTCTCACATGTTATGTATATTTTTAAAGTTGGTTATGTGTTTTAATAATATTTTGCAGTTGTAAAGAGAAAATAAAGATTTTTTTTTTGTTTTGTTTTTTTGTTTTTTGAATAGTTAAGCATAGTTAAAAAGGCAAGCACTCGTAAAAGAGTCATTCGAACTACTATGTTTAAATAAATATGTCCTTAAACTACTGAACGAATGGAGTAATTCGTACTTACAAATTTATCCAGTAAGAAAGTGTCCTACCAGTGGTAGAACCCACGGTATGGGGTGGGTACGCTCCCCTTATCTATTTCTCCCGCCAAGCAATAATGTTTCTGTTTGTATTACTGTACCAATAAAATTCTTAATTTTATTGTAAGTAATATAATAAAATTCATTTATTTCAGACCTGTGCCTGTGCATGAGGCATGTATTTGTAATCCTTAGTTACCTACTTGAAAACTAAGTCACCTATGTTAGTAATGTTGGGAGCCCGTCAGGAAACTCAGTTCCTGTGTGTGGTTTCCGAGATACTACACAGGAGTTGCAGCTGTGGGAATGAGCAGTGGTGCAAAACCTGGAAGCCCACCAGAATGGACACAACCCTACAATTCTTCCGCCAAGCACAAAAAATTACAGGCATGAGACATTTCACCTTAGTCCTCACAGTGACAACGCGCCTGCGGTTCTGCATTTTTGTTACCTGTTATGGGCGACAGTTACCACTTACCAGCAGGTTGGTTGTCTCTTCGTTTGTCACTGAGTAGTATAAAAAAGTAACAAATGTGCACAGCATTGTTGTGTTCATATTCAATTTTATACACACAACTATTTTATCCTTCAATTTTGTAGGATAAAATAATCAGCATGAGGTTTAACAAGTTGGTCTGCGGTTCTGTATTTATATTACTTAAAACCTAAGTACATACCTAAACTGATATTACTCGAATCAAACTGTTATAAAATCTGTAAAATCCAGACCCGTGACAGAAATAAAATTTATCACTTCAAATTCATCGACTACAGTAACTGAACAATTCGAGAAAGTGAGTATCTCCTATACATAGTTTCTGGTAGGTAAAATCGTGTTAAACGCGCCACGTCTTCTACAATTGAAATTAAATTGGGTTACACCATCGATTTCGTCATTTAATCAATCGCGGATGCGCGAGAATCGATCTAGGAGCGCCTGCGAGCGTGTGGGTGCCGGTGTCCGGCTGCAGTAAGCGCTTCTGTACACGGAGATAGTAGATCAGTTTTACCTACCATTACCCCATAGACTGTGAGGGCGCTGAGTGTCATCGAGTACATAAAAAAATCCATTTCTAGTGATAGTAGACGATGCGAACAGTCGAAGTTTGGGTTAATTAAAAAGAAAATGTTGTCAAGCTGTGCACGGCAGACCAACGGTTTGTGGGCCTCCTAAACGTATGCTGTTACTATTCATTCATTCTTCATGTTTTATTGATAATTGTTAATTACAAGTCAATTACAGTGTCAAGCTAATGATCGAAAAATAATAATAATATCTATACTACAAAGTGGAGTTTTTCCTGTACTTGATGAAGTAGGATAACCTCACAGTCTAATATATATTAGATAGTAGGTACTAGCTTTGTTTAGTTTGGGGTTAGATGACACTGTGTCAATATGTCCAAGATATTTTGTATACTAGGTGACATCCATCCGTTCCCTATGACCGTTGCGGTACATGAGCCGGCCGATTCTCTAAGATCTCTTAGACTCTTTTCTTAGCTATGCACATTAGTTGAATGCTAACCGATGCTCTTACGTCGAGGGAAAACATCGTGATGAAACCTGCACATTCAGACGACTGAATGTGTAACCATGATCCAATATGGTCAGGATCCCCGAATAGTTCCGTAGCAGGATCACGGAGGTCAGATGCCAGTCGCTGATCTGCCCAATCCTGGATCATGGTCAAGGCGGGCCACGGACCCTCGCGCGCGAGAGCACAATCAGGACATTGACGCCAAGATGAGATGATTTTTATAATTTCAAAATGAACGCCTACTCTTCAAGTTATAAAATACCTATAAGAAATCCACATTTATGTACGAGACTCTTCGTACGATAGTATGACTTTTTATTTCTACAAACCACCGAGTCAACTATCCTAGTGTGTCGCAGAGCTAACTCATGACCGTTCTCATGATCCGCTCACGATCTAGCCCGACGGTTATGTGCATAGTAATGTGGCAAACGGCGAATATTAATCTCGGCTTACTTAACTTGTGTTGGCACATCTTGCCCTGACGTATTGAGTATTAGGACAGCTAAGTGAGCCCTTTAAACCCATAACTGAGTCTTAAACAACCTTTATCTGACCTTTTTACTGGCTCAGCTTTTAGCTAAGGCAGCAATGTGGTTGGTACCAATGTTTTGTTGCAGGGTACAAAAGTCTTACTATATGAAATAATAATATTGACGTTAATGTCCCGGTTGTGTCGGCGCAGGGTCCGCCAAGATCATGATCCAGGATTTGGCAGATTAGGTACAGTGGAGCGACTACCATCTGACCTCCGTTACCTTGTGAACAGAGGGATCTGACCAGGGAGGTTATTGGCTAGCTCCGTGGACAACTGATTTTGACATACATAAATCTTACACTACTCTAATGTGGTAAACGCTATAGCCAGTGGGCAACGTAGATGTCGTAGTGTAGAATTATCTAATGTCAAATTCAGTCGCCTAAATATGCAAGTCTCATCACGTTACGATTCGAAAGAGTCATTGGTACATGGCGGCATACACCCGAACCCGGTACGTCAGGCTTACGAGTCTGACCACATAACTACAAGGTCACCGAGACTACAGAATAAGTAAGTAATAAATTACGCGAAAGTTGATAATCGACAAGCAAACCCATCCAATCTCAACACCCAATCCGGAAGGGCCAAACAAAACCTAACGGCACATACAATACGTATGAACAATTACCCATACAATTGGAGTAAAGCGGAATGAGGAAGCATATCATAATGGTGTGATCGGTTGTCCGGCGGACCCGGGTTCGAGTCCGGGGCAACGTAATAAGCGGGTAGCTTTCTCAGCTTCTTGCGAATGCCATTGTGTGAGCTTTTCCTAGTGAAAAACTTGGCGGGCCGATTGCGTCGAATGAGCTGGGTAAGCTGGGTTAGGCTTGCTTGGGAGTTATTTTTATTGAAGATTAGCGACAGCGTTTGGGTAGTGGTGGTTTTTTACCCTTTGATGATGATGACGATGATTCTCATTATTTTCTTTTATCGTAGCTTACAAAGTAATCTTTATTTAAAATACTTAATAATTTTCCACAAACTTAATACGTATAAATGTATAGGAAAGCATTTTAAAATTTTAAAGCTTTAAATGCCACTACACTTCACTATTTATTTTACGTGCACCTTCAAAAATTAATAATCGAGCTAAGCCAAATCGCCTCAGTTATCAAATAAAAAAACATTTTTTTTATTAGTCGCAAACCAAATTCCAACTACTGATTTCAACTCAACATTAGACGTGAAGTACACACCAACAAATCATTGCACAAAATTCACTTATCATCCGCCATTAGCTAACCAGTCTCGACATTAACCCCAGCTTAACCTGCGCTGGTGCAACCGACCCTTCTCATATCATCAGTCCATGCGCATGAGTTCGCGTGTAATTGCTATCGACGAGCGCTCTTCCAACCGAAAAAACCCTATCATCTATTGTCTAGCCGTTTCCCACATTCGGGCCGCTCCCGTTAGCGTTCCTGGTACGGGCAAAAAGTACTAATTGTGTGCTCCTCATACCTTTTTGCTGGCACTAGGAAGATGCTTTGTGTTAGATAATTTGTACGTGAGATTTGATACTGTTTGAAGGTAGTTTGTGGTAATTATACGTTGTGGGCCGATATCGAATGTTTATCTTTGCATTGATATCTGATAGGTGTACCTATTGTTGGCTTGGGAGGTGAATGAATACTGAGTATAGGTAGGAAAATTGTATTCTGACTGGAAGAGAAGAATGTAGCACCAATTCTATCTATCGACGGGTATAGGAAAAGGTAGGTAAAATAGTAGGTTATATAATTTAATTATTCATATTCCTTATAATTTGACTTTCCATGAAAAAGTGCATTAATCCCCACCTGATATTAGATAGTCACTAGAAACTAAGTTAGGCAATAAATCACTAAAACGGTTATTTTTCAAATAAGTAGTAGGTACTTTCGAGACAAAAGATCTAGAGTCTCCGTAGGCTGGAAAATGGGCAGCAGCGTTTCCAACGTTAAATTAACAACACTGCGATCTCTAACCCGCCTGCCAAGCGTGGAGATTGTGGCAATAACCTCCCCTTTCGTGGGAGAGGCTTTAAGTCCTGCAGGGGACTGTTATGGGCTGTGATGATGATGACCAGTTTCATAACATTTTTACAAATATGGCCTTCTGAAGTAGGTATTCCAATAATTGCTCTGACCACATAGGAATTAGTTTCCACCGAGAGTCGGCGACCTCTCTTTTCGACAATTTATTTGGCACCTGCCACCGCTACCATACCATCGCTAATGATAGTTTACCATCAGGTGGGCTGTCTGCTCGTTTGTTACTGAGTCGTATAAAAAAACCCTGCTATAATACCTTAGAGGCAGACCATATATTACCTCTAGTAAATCAGAAAATGATTAGCATCAACTTCTGTTGAGTATATTAAACACTGCCATGTCTCCGCCTGCCACGCGTGAAGATGATGGCAACTATAATATGATCTATAATGATCAGGGAACACACTCGCAGCCAACGTATTCCATTTCTTAGCCGTACGCATTATAAAGGTTGAACCAAAGCGGCTTGTGCGAATAGCTGGAAAATCCACGACATACGGATGAAGCGGTCAGTGTATAAATTAAAATTAGTAAAATTCTACAGTCAACACATTTTGGACGTTTCCTCCAGGCCTACAGGGGTCTAGTATTAATGCAGTCACATGAGCAAAAAAGGGGTCAATCTCGTAATGAGAGATAATAAGCTGGAAACTCGTATTCACCTTCATTCTGGCGATCTAAAAGTTGTCTCAAAAGTCTCTTAAAATCTTGTGTCTGCGTCGTAAATTATTAAATTAATTTATGTAAGTTAAAAGGTTACAAAAATCGGTGTTTCGGTATTATATGTATAGGTTTCTATAGCTTTAATAATGTTAACATCTATTACAAAAAATATAGAGCATAAAGCTTCATATTTTGTTCCAAACATTTTTTATTGCCTAGTGAGGCACACGGATGTACGGTCCACCTTATGGAAAGTGGCTACCGTTATCCAGGACATCTGCAATCTAAGTGGAGCGAATGCGGTGCCAGCCTTTAAAGAAAGAAAGAAAGAAAGAAAACATTTATTGCAGTAGACACCACGACACGATAATTAGGTACAACAACATAAAAACAACGAACTAAGCATACCAACATAAAATACAAATAATGATATTTGAAAATAAAAAATAAAAAGGAATAACAATAATAACTGTACCTACCTACCTACAGTTTACGAGTATCTATTCCCAGTGGCATTGTTTAATCTCCGTGTCGCGGCTTCCAGTGCAACTGGACCCCCAGCAGCAGCATAATGTTGTGGCCGCTTGACGCGAACCACAACGCTGGTTTTCAGTGGGCCCTGTAGACATGCTTTTTGAAGAACCCCATGTTATGGAGCAAAGGGAAGACTTCAGGAGGGACCTCATTCCATAACTTGCACAGTTTTTTAGTTAGAGAGCGTAGCCTAATTAGCCCCAGACTCCTTTCTTGAGACTTGATCTCTATATGGAAACTTCTGTGTACTAGAAGGGTAATCTTGACATTAATGACATTGTGCTCTAGTGAGAGTGAGAAACCTAACTGGTTCGCCTTTAACGATGGGAAGGCTTTTCAATATATGCGATTGCCATATTTTACTCTACTGGACACCACAAGGGCTTGCACCGTCCTTTATACATATAAAGGCTTTAAAAAGACTCTTACAGGATCGCTGACACAAACATAACTCCTCCGCAACGTCTGTTCTCTCGCGGCCTCGCAAAAGAATTCTCCGCCACCGCAAATGGTCAGAACCCAACTTTCCAACTAATTCCGGGGCCGTGTACAACAATCGTGCTTGGAAGATTCTCATGTGAAACGACCAGTGCATCACACGCGAGTCTATCCGTCAGGGCGATACTTAAACATCTACATAAGTCACGTCTCACGACTGCAGGGTAACTATTTAATGGCGTCCGCGCGTGCGATCCTTCCGACCCCCCGACCCGACCCCCCCGACCTTAGTGAAATACGGCCCATCGGACTTGGGGCCATATTTCCCCTATGCATTGCGCGGTCGTGTCTTCCACCAGTTGAAATAAAACGCTAGGTCCATCTTGAGGCCATCGGAGGCTAGATGCGCTATTTTCGCGCGCGATCCTTTACGTCGTAACCCCCTTTATACGAACAAACAACTTTCTATCCTATAGCTTGTACGTTAAGGTTGATTTTAGAATGTGAGGGGCGTGGATGTAGGTGAACCAGGGTGGGAAGGCCAGGGATAATGTCATGGGAAGGTTGCGGACAGCGCGTGGACTCCTGCCCGGTTAGCCGCTAACTTATTTGTGCTATTACACTAATGAATTCGATATTCGTTGAGCGATAAATAACTGTTTGGACCATTTGTAGCTGTTGCTGTTGGTCGTGTTGTGGATTTTCTAAGTTTAGATATTGAAGTTTGAGTTGAAAGTGGGTTTTATTTTGTGCCACATTGAGCGGGCACTTTGATTTTGATATTGAGTGCTGTCTGTACTATTACTATAAGTAGGCAGATGTTGTGTGTTTGTAAGTTTGGGTGCAAGAAATTAGTATGACAATTTTAGAATTCACTCTAAATTATAAACAGAAAAAGCGATCCTGAGCACATTATTAATAATATAATGAGGGCTCTGCTTACCCCAACGGGACAGAGACGGTAAGTACACCACTTATTTTGTCAGTTTATTTCTTAAGTAATTAAAATAAATTGAACATATACCTATCTTCAGTTGGTAGAGACGAAAAAAAATATTTATGATAACAAGTATGTATGTATATGTATGTATGTAATCTCTTTATTGCATCAATTTATAACATTACAGGAAATAAAAATACAGTTTATAATGCAAAGGCGAGCTTATCCCACAACGGGATTTCTTCCAGTCATTTGGATGAGTTGTCACACTGTTTGAATTCCATTGTTTTATCATCAGAAATCCTCAGCTGGAACTATTGGAAGACCTCCAGCATAGAAAAAGTCTTGGTGTTAATATCTCGGTTATGAAATCGCGCACGCGGGTCCGGGGTCCGCCATGAACATGATCCAGGATTTGGCAGGTTACTTACAATAGAGCGAATGCCGTTACCTTGTCAACAGGGGAATCTTACAACACTGTATCATGGTTACACATTTAGAGGCCTTATGTGCATAGGTACCTAACTTGATGGAGTTCGAACCCGGTACCTCTCGGTTACAAGTTCGGTTACCCATTAGCCATTGGGCCACCGACCTCCTGTTTAGAAGTGGCAACCCACTAAAACTCCAATGCCGAGTCCTAAGCCATTAAACTCTGTTAAAACCTGTCTCCGCCCCTTTTCGTATTTCCTTGAGTGATTGTCGAGAACCTTGGTTCTATCGCGGATTTCCTCGTTTCTGACTTAAACTAGTAACAGATGTTCCATTGGCAGTTGATACTAATCCTTATGAAGTACAAAATAAAGCCACTTTTGGATTAATTCAGATGTGGGATCCGATCTTGGTCGGAAGTCAGACCACGTCTTCCGCACCCAAAAGTGTCTTTATTTTATACTGCGTAAGGATTAATATCAACTGCAACTGACGGTTGGTCGGCTCTAGCTAAATCGGAGCGTCTGTTACAAGTTTAAGGATGCTCCACTCTCCTAAATTGGTGCCGGATTAACTGTCACCTCAGTCTTATGAACTTTTTACACAACAACTTGCTACTAGTTGTACTTGTTGCAGGAACTCTTAGATTTTTTAATTTATTTTTTTGGTAGGATTAGTACTGTAATAAGTATATAGGATAAGTTGTAATGTCATTGTCATGCCCATAACTGCGAGACATCCGAAAAAAAAATAAAAAAAAGCACAACTTGCTGCCAATACTGAGTTGTTAATACCAGCTCCTGCACACGGGCGGTATTACCAACACCACGCATGCGCCGTTTGCCCTTTCCTACGGGAAGCGCCGTCTGCTGACCCACTGCGCGGGCGCATGCATTTGCAACCGTTTTGCTTTTATTCCGCTTGTTGGTACTCGCTGGGTACCGCTACGGGCTCCGCTTCGGGATTAAGGCAAGGTTCTTGATGCTTATAAGTTTTATTACCTTAAATATTCAAACATTTATTTGTAAAAGATGGGTATTACCAAGGTTTTCAATAATCTTAACAAACCTTAATCTTAACAAACATACAACCATTTATTACAGAGAGAAAAAGTTTGTATGATTCGATGGTGGGGGTAATCGATTTTGAGATTTTTTCACTAACATGAAGCTACACTATTTCCGAGTGTCGTAGGGTGAAAAATAGTGTAAAAATAACTATTGGTCTGGCGTATGGTTAGACCGATTTCTATGCAATGTTATTTATTTGAAAACCAGTTAATCAATATGATTATTTATCACTAAGGTGGCAGACCATCTTACGTCCTGCCTGACGGTAAGCAGTAACCGCAGCCTGTCGGCGACAATCGGGGTAACTAGTGACTTCTTGGTCTTGCTGATGTCCTTAGCCGGCGGTGACCACTTTCCATCAGGCCCGCTATTTAGTTTGTCTTCTGAATTACATAAAGAAATATCGTTCACAACGCGTCGCTCAGAGACACATCCCGGCCCATTGGAACGTCTTGACGGTCACACCTATCGAGATACAATTGAATGTTATTGGCCAATCACATCATCTATAAATTCCTGCATAAATCAACGCGGACAAGAATGGCGCGGTGCATCCAACAATTATTACCTTTAACCTTATTTTGGCATTTGATAGTGTCGCAAACCTGTGGCCCTGGAGAAGGGTTGGGGTCGGTCGAGACCGAGACCGAGTTTGGGACGGTTGGAGATTGTTAGTGGGAGTTAGGGAGGTGATTGTTGGTGTGTGTCAGTCAGTTATTTGCCACAATAGTAGTTTATAAAATATCCAAATTATTAGTACAGTATACAGTCATATTCATTATCTCAGCATTTATTCTGGCTTGTGCGCTAAATTCAGAAGCAAAAAGCGTGAGAGAAAATGAAAGTAAAATGTATATCTCATAGAATAAGGTCAATTTTTGAGTCGCTCCGCTTTTCAGAAGCCGTGATACAAAAATGTACCTAATTTAATGCGCAATAAATTCCACTTTGATTTGCTCTCACGCTTTTTGCTTCTGAATTTAGGCTACTGAATTTAGACGCTCAGTGCGCAGTCTTGAGCATCCTCTCATCGAAGCCAGTATAGATAATCAGATCAGAAAGTAATTAAAAACTAAATTGTGGCTGTAGAAAGTATCCGTTGTCAAACTAGACTCTGGTGAAAAAAAAAAAGTCGGTGGTGTAAGAGATTTGATTATGGTCCGTGGTATAAATCCTCCCAGTGGTTACATCACTAGTGGAGGAGACATTGTGTATCTCGATTGTTCCATCGGTACCTGTAGGACGGCTAGGGGGTCCGAACCATTAATTATGGTACGCCATGGTCCCTGTTAGGTCAAGACTGGATAGTAAGATGTAGTAACGTGATAGGCGCGAAGCCACGCAGGCAATCTTTACGATAATGCGTGCGCAGGGTTCATAGGTGGCGCGTATCTATAGGCGGTTCGTAGGTGGTGGTGACTGGCGTTTTAGATTTTTATAGGTCATAGGAGCGTCGGTGGACGAGTGGTTAGGGTGTCGCTCTCTGCGCGAAATCAAGTGTACGTGGTAGTCTTTCTGTGAAGTGAATGCTTTACATTCTACCAGAAACTCGTCTCTGGTTACAGTCCCAGTCTCTTAAAATCGATTTTAAGAATTTCAGAAGAAAACCAAGTTAAATAGCTATAGACTGCTGTGCGGTGGCCGGGCGGTTGAGTATTCGACTCGTAAACGAAAGGTACCGGGTTCGAATCCCACTACGGCCATGTAATAATTACTCTTTTCTGAGTTCTGTACATTAGTTGAATGCCAACCGATGCTCGTACGGTAAGGGAAATCATTGTGATGAAACCTGCACATTGTGGCGACTGAATGTGTAACCATGATCTAATCTGCAGCATGGTCATGGAGGTCAGATCGCAGTCGCCCCAGTGTAATTATCGGATCTGTCAAATCCTGGATCATGGTCAAGGCGGCCCCCGGCCCTCGTGCGTACAACCGACAACAGCCAAATAAGCACAACCCGGACATTAACCAAATATGATTAATTTAATAACTAGGACAAAATTCATTCAAGATTCAAAATTTCAAATTTCAATCGTCAATGAGGAGGGGGTAGGAAAGTATTGTATTGTTTGTGAATACTTGTGAATATCTTCCCAATTGCAAAGTAGGTAACCTCGCCCAATATTCAGTGACGCAACCGCGACTCGCGACTCGCGCCTCTATCTGACAATAGCATCACAACAATGTCAAAAGTTGCGACCTTTAACTGGCTGGCTAATGCGCGCGCGACGGTTAGGGTGATTCCATATTGATACAAATAAATAAAAAATAAATAAATATATATTCGTGGACAATTTCACACAGCGCCATCTAGCCCCAAACTAAGCAAAGCTTGTGCTATGGGTGCTAGATAACTGATAAACTACTTAAACGCTTTTAAATACATACTTATTATACATATAACACCCAGACCCGTAACAGAAATTAAAATTGATCATTTCAATTACTGCCCGGCCGGGAATCTAACCAGGGACCTGTTGCGTGGCAGACCGGTATGTTGACCACTGAACCACTCAGGTCGTAAACGGTAACGTATACGATTAAGAGGTCTTCTTCTTCTTCTTAGTCGGACACTCTTGTCAGAGTGGTCGTGGTTGCGTAGACGAGGTACCTGGAGAGATGTTCACTCCAATACCAAGGGGTACCGTATGGGAATCCACTATTGGCAGGAGATGACGCAGGATAGGAAGAGGTGGCGATCTCTGGTGTCGGAGGCCGAGATCCACCTTGGGTCGCTGCGCCGACGCAGTAAGTAAGTAAGTAAGAAAGTAAGTAAGAAAGTAAGTAAGAAAGTAAGGGGTATGCATGTGTTCGTGATAATAAACAACCGATGGCATTAACTCTGAAATCGCGAAAAGATCAGCTGTTTCAATCGATTGGCATCATGAAGTCCTGTATACCTACTTTATACTGCCATTGTGCTCTCGAGAAACGAGGGCCAGGGGTCCGTCTTAACCATGATCCAGGATTTTAGGAGGAAGAAAGCTTCCTTCCAGGTTGACAAAATATCGTCATCCTTAAAATACCTAATATGGTAGACGTCCCAACTCGTACTTAGCGATTCTACAAGGCAAGCTATTTATGGTTTAAGTACAATTCAAAACATTTTCTAGTTTGTTACTAAGTTGTAGGAACATAAATGTTAATCATCCTGTACCACAAACACGATTACAATTATTATTGTTTACAAGTTATTGTGTAGATCTCTGTCAATCAATTTCACTTTCGGTTTGTGATCGATATTCGTCAAAATCTTTTGCGCACTGAGTACAGTCAGCCGCAGAGAGAACGGACCACTCACGTTCGTCTGGCATAAACTGGTTTTGTAAAGAACACCTGTTCTCGAGTCTCTCTGGGCACGAGTCGCTGTCTGCGCGAAATCAAGTGTACGTAGTGGACTATCTGTGAAGTGTATGGTTTATGTTCTACCAGAAACTCATCTCTTGTTACACTCCCAGTCTCTTAAAATTGATTTCAAGCATTTCAGAAGAAAACCAAGTTCAATAGCTGTAGACTGCTGTGCGGTGGCCGGGCGGTTGAGTATTCGACTCGTAAACGAGAGGTACCGGGTTAAAATCCCGCTGTAGCCATGTACCAATGACTCTTTTCTGAGTTATATACATTAGTTAAATTCTAACCGATGCTCTTACGGTAAGGGAAAACATCGTGATGAAACCCGCACATTTAGGCGACTGAATGTGTAACCATAATCTAATCTGGTCAGGTTCCCCTGGTAGCAGGGTCACGGAGGTCAGATGGCAGTCGCTCGGGGGTCAAGGCGGACCCCGGACACTCGTGCTCGAGAGCACAACCGGGACATTAATGGCAAGATGATTATTATAAATAGCTACTATAGACTGCTGCGAATGGCACTCTTCAAGCAATGTTATTGCTCTAGTTGTGGTTTGCGGGTCCACATGTCTTTAAACCCTCGCAAGAGCTCTTTCACAATGTTTATTTATTTATTTATTTTATTTTATTTAACAGTTAATTGCACACAGTAAAATACATAGAGAAACATCATACATATAGACGACATAACAGGCAATACTTATTTCTAAAAAAAAATTCTTTTAGCAGGCCTACAGAAGAGAGATGTGATAAGTAAAGCAGATCAACGTGCGCGATATAGAATACATACTAAAATACTTTTTTTTTTTTTTTTTTTTTTTATGTTATCCGGCAGACAAACAGGCATGCGGGCCACCTGATGGAAAGTGGTCACCGCCGCCTATGGACATCAGCATCACCAGGGGTGCTACCAATGCGTTGCCCGCCTCTAAGGAGACCTCTAATATACCTCTTGAACGATCCCATGTCATAGACCAAAGGAAACACCGTTGCTGGGAGCTCATTCCACATCCGAATCGTACGAGCGAGAAACGTTCTTTCGAATCTTCGCGTGGACACCACTAGAGGGTCCACGTAATGGGGATGAGTACCCAGCCCACGGCGGGTGGTGCGATTGCGGAATTGTTCTGTGGGCACCAGATCAAATAATTCCTCAGAACACTCCCCATTATACAGCCGGTAGAACACACACAGGGAGCCAAAGTCCCTTCGATCAGCCAGTGGTTCCAACTTGCCTGTCAGTACGGTATCGTCGACAATTCGTACGGCGCGCCTCTGTATAGAATCCAAGTGATTAAGCAGGTCGGCGGTTTCCCCGGCCCAAAGATGGGAACAATACTCCATATGTGGCCGCACCTGTGCCTTATACAGCAACAGACGCTGTTCTGGGGTGAAGTATCGCTTAGACCGGTTAAGCACACCAAGTTTTTTCGAGGCTAGTTTAGCCTTACACTCCAGGTGACTTCGGAACCGTACGTCGTCTGATATGTCGACACCAAGGATCCCGATACTTTTTGAGATGGAGAGGGATGTTCCTTGGAACTGCGGCACCATGACAAAAGGATCCTTTTTGGCGGAAAATGCGCAGACCTGCGTCTTAGAGGGGTTGAATTCCACCAGGTTCAATCTGCCCCAGTGAGCAACTTGCTCCAAGGAGTGTTCAATCTCTGACACAAGTCTTATTCGGCTTTCCGACACCATGGAACGAGGGATATTCGCACGGCCAGTATAACGAGCGTCTGCAGTACTGTCATCTGCATAGCAATGAATACTGGGAGTATTCAGCATATCATTGATATGCAGAAGAAACAGCGTGGGAGACAGCACTGAACCTTGGGGTACTCCAGCATTAATACTCTTGGTATCGGAGCAGCATCCGTCGACAACGACTTAGATACTCCGCCCAGACAGAAAGCTGGATACCCAATTGCAGAGTCCCTCGGGGATACCGTACTTCAGGAGTTTTGTTAGCAGTGCCCTGTGCCAGACCCGATCAAATGCCTTGGCTATATCAAGACTGACAGCCAGAGCCTCCCCCTTGCTCTCAACAGCCTCAGCCCACCGGTGTGACCTTCTTGTGTACCTAACAAGAAGGTCACCAGCTGAGCGACCATGACGGAAGCCATATTGACGGTCACTGATCAGCTGGTGATCCTCGAGGTATCCAAGGAGCTGGATATTTATGACCCGCTCCATCACCTTAGAGAGCAAGGAGGTTACCGCTATAGGCCTGTAATTTGATGGGTCTGAATTGTCACCCTTCTTGGGTATCGGGTGCACATGGGCTAACTTCCACGAAGACGGCACCGTTCCTGAGGTGTAGGAAAGCTTAAATAGGCGCATTAACACGGGAGACAACTCGGGAGCACACTTTTTAAGAACGATAGCCGGAATGCCATCAGGTCCACTGGACTTCCGGATGTCTAGGGAGAGAAGCACGCGTCTTATGATTTTTTGGGTGAAACGAACCTCGGGCATGATGCCCTCACACCGAGAGATGGTAGGCGGTGCAGCTCCCCCATCATCCAGAGTTGAGTTATGAGCAAAGAGATTACCCAAGAGATCGGCTTTCTCCTTTGCTGTGTGGGCCAATTGGTCATCCGGCTTGCGCAAAGGTGGAAAGGTGGTCCGACAAAAGTTCCCCTCGACAGCTTTGGAGAGAGACCAAAAAGCACGGCTCCCAGAGGGGTAGCTGATTAGTTTCTCTCCAATTCCACCGATGAATTTGTATTTTGCTCCGGCCAATGCCCTTTTTGTAGACCTCGATACAGCATTGTATTTTTTCCTCAAAATGTGGGTATTAGGGTCCTTTTGGGCCCGAGCCACTGTCCAGGCACGAAAAGCATCATGCTTGAGGCGAGTTGCCTCAGCACTAGGCCTGTCGCACCAGGGCTGACTCTTGCCGCCGAGACGGACTACAGAGGACGGGATAAAACACTCCATTCCCTGCAGTATGACATCAGCTACAGCGGCAGCACAGATGTTGGTGTCATTTGAGGAAAAGCAAAGCCGTATCCACGGGTACGACGCAAAGAATTCTCGCAATCCATCCCAATCTGCTGAACCATAATGCCATACCTTGCGTGACCCACTGGGGCGAGCCCGTTCGGGTATAGCAAGAGGCGCCTCGGAACGGACCAGGCAGTAGTCTGATGTCCCAAGAGGAGCATCAACGGACACCTGATAACCGTCTGGGTGGGTGGTAAGCAGAAGGTCTAACAAAGAAGGGTCACGGCCCACAACATCCGGTAAGTAGGTGGGTTCTGATACCAGTTGCGTGAGACCATGGGCCAGAGACAATTCATGGGCGGACCTCCCGGCTGGGTTGGTAGGACGGCTTGACCCTAGCCACTCAGTGTGGTGACCGTTAAAATCTCCTAGGACCACCAACTCGGCGGAAGGATACCGCTCAAAGACTTTGTCGGTAGCGCATTGTATGTGCTCGAAAAACCGATTTGTCTCACCTACGCCGTGACGGTTGTTGTATAGGCATGCGTAGACACGGGATAGACCCCCCTGTTCTACGCACACCCACACCACAGATTCGTCACTTAGTTCTATGGCATTAAGACGTCGACAGCAGATATCACCTCTGACGAATAGGCACACACCAGCGCGAGGTAAAAACCTATGTTCCAGCTTGTATCCAGGATAGAGGAGATACGAAGTGTCAGCCGGAGGTGATATCTGCGTTTCCGTCAGGAAAAGTAGGGCGGGCTTCGCCGTCTCTAGGTGGTGATGTACGGCGTTCAGATTGGAGTGTAGACCCCTGATATTACAAAAGTCCACTCGAAGTGTGGAAAGGGGTGCCGCTGAGAGAACCTTACTTTTATTTTTCCTTGCCATTTGTGATAGTATTATAGATGGGGATGTAAAGGAGTGCTGTAACATCGGTATCCAGCAGGGCAAGGACGTTTTGCTACTGAACGCTGCAGAGGGAAGGGTTGTGTGAAAAGCTGGCACGGGGGACGGAAGGGCCCCCGATCCCCCCCGAATATGCCTGCCGGGTCCACTCCGGTCTCCTACCCCGGCACGACAGACATCTTCGGGTTTTTTCGCACAGTTGGCGGGACAGCCTCCCGGGCCGGAGATTAAAAGTGATGCCCGGGTTCGGGTCCCCTACTCACTGGCGGGCGGCCAGCGACGAGCCGTTTCATCGGGCCTCCCTGGCCAACCTGTCACGCCCAACCCTCTAACATGTCCAACACAAAACTGGGACCTACAGGATACCAATATTACAGCACTCGGACGAGGGGGAATGGCTCACGGAGTACTCTGACGGAACACAGCCCAGAGGGTGCTTAGCGCCATGCAGACTCATCTCCGTGGGTGGTCGCTAACCATTCGGGCCGAGGCCCTACCACCAAGCAATTTCGGCTGCACTCTTCGCACCACCCGGGAGTCACGTGTAGGGTCTCTAGGGTATAGCCTACGGACGTGGTGCAGCAAGACCCCCAAACATAATTAACTTCTCAAATAAAATATAATAAATATAATATAAACATATAATAATAATATAATATATGTCGCAATTGGCGCGTATTCGGGACGCCAGCGCCATCTGTCGGCGCTGATGGAGTCGATAACGCAGCGGTCGAGCGGCGCGCCCGACACTTCTCGAGCGACGGCCGAGCCGTGCAGTCGTTATTGAAACCATCACGCGTTCTGTATACATACCTATACTATTACCTGAGTACTGTATCTCGTGATTATAAAATACAATACTTGATTGTGAGAACTACGTTGTTTCGTTACTCCATCATAACTCATCGACGCCCATAGTTAGAAGTCCAGAATTATGAACCCTGCTGATAACCAAGACCCTGTGCCTCCGACATATATATTATAATACAATACTATGCATACATATCTATGTACAACTAGACAGATATTTAGGCTCAAACATCATCATCATCATCATCATATCAGCCAGAAGACGCCCACTGCTGGGTAAAGGCCTCCCCCAGAGATCTCCACGAAGGCCGGTCCCGTGCTTTTCGCATCCAGCTGGTACCTGCGATCCTTACCAGGTCGTCAGTCCACCTTGTGGAAGGCCTACCCACGCTGCGTCTTCCGGCACGTGGCCGCCACTCGAGAACTTTACTGCCCCATCGGCCATCTGTTCTTCAAGCTATGTGCCCTGCCCACTGCCACTTCAGTCTGGCAATCCTTAGAGCTATGTCGGTGACCTTGGTTCGCTTGCGGATCTCCTCATTTCTGATTCGATCGCGCAAAGAGACTCCGAGCATAGCTCTTTCCATTGCCCTTTGGGTAACAGTGAGCTTTCTTATAAGGCCCACAGTGAGCGGCCACGTTTCAGTTCCGTATGTCATCACTGGCAACACACATTGGTCAAAGACCTTCGTTTTGAGACACTGCGGTAATTGGGACGAAAATATATGGCGTAGCTTCCCGAATGCTGCCCAACCGAGTCGGATTCGTCGATTGACCTCTTTCTCGAAATTGGACCTACCTAACTGAACTATTTGTCCTAGGTATGAATAGTCGTCAACAACATCAAGTGGAATGCCTCCAACGGTCACTGGAGTAGGCACAACATGGACATTCGACATAATTTTCGTCTTGTCCATGTTTATTTTAAGACCTACTTGTTGAGAGGCACTACAGAGGTCATCGAGCATTTTGCCCAAGTCTTCCAGGGTTTCAGCCATGACTACGATATCGTCAGCAAATCTGAGGTGAGTAAGGTACTCGCCGTTAATATTGATGCCAAGTCCGTCCCAGTCCATAAGCCTAAAGATATCCTCCAGTGCAGCAGTGAACAACTTCGGTGATATGACATCACCTTGTCTAACACCCCGCTGCAGCTGGATAGGTTCTGTGGTCTTATCCCAGAGACGAACTGACATAGTGGCGTTTTCGTACAAACCCTTCAGTGCTTCGATATATCGATAGTCAATTTGGCACCGCTGTAGAGACTGGAGCACCGCCCAAGTTTCGATCGAATCGAAGGCTTTCTCATAGTCCACAAACGCCAAGCATAATGGCCGGTTATACTCTTCGGTCTTCAGTATAACCTGCCGCAGCGTATGAATGTGGTCTATGGTACTAAAACCTTTTCGGAATCCGGCTTGTTCGGGAGGCTGGAAGTCATCAAACCTGCGTGCGAGACGATTCGTAATGACTCTCGAAAACAGCTTATACACATGGATCAGCAGCGATATTGGTCTGAAGTTCTTCAAGAGAGCATTATCACCTTTCTTGAAGAACAATATCACTATACTTCTGTGCCATGTTTCCGGCGTTTTTCCCTCGAGGATGACGGAATTGAACAGCTTCTGAAGGGTCTTAAGCACAGGTTTGCCACCAACTTTCAGAAGCTCAGCCGTAATTCCATCATCACCCGGCGCCTTGTTGTTCTTGAGCTGTTTGAGAGCCATGCTAATCTCGTACAGGCTGATGTCCGGGATATCTTCGGTGTAGTGTCGGGTCAACTTGGCTCTGGGGTCTTTTGCCATACTGGTAACAGGTGCCCGTGTTGTCGTGTATAACTGTCCATAGAACCTCTCGACTTCCCTCAAAACCTCGGACTTGGTCGAAACAACTCTGCCGTCATCCGTTTTCAGTCTTGTCAACTGGCTCAGTCCAATCGACAGATCTCTCGCAAATACTTTAGAGCCTTTATTCCGCTCGATCGCCGTCTCAATGTTGATAGTATTGAATCGGCGTACATCGCGAGTCAGAGACTTGGAGATCTGTCGATTAAGTCTCCTAAATTGAGAGACATCATCAGGGGATTGCAGAGTCATTGCGCGTCTTTCTTCCATGAGTTTGAGGGTATTGTCAGAGATTTTGCTTGTTCTTTTTGTACGGCAGGCTTTGTAAAACTTTGACCCAACCGTATAGACAGTTTCCACGAACCTGTTATTGTAGTCGTCCACGTCGACGCATTCTCCTAGGCACTCGAAGCGATTTTGTAATTCGAGTTGAAAGCTCTCGGGGTTTTGGATTTGGATGGGTACAGGCCGGAGCGTGGACCTCATCAATCTCGATCTTTCCAGCTGTGGATTAATATTCAATGTGCCTCTTACCAAGCGGTGATCACTGCCAATTTTTACGCTATTGATCACCGAGACATCATTGAATATATGCCGTTTCGTAGATAGGATGAAGTCGATCTCATTTTTTGTGACACCATCGGGACTAACCCACGTCCATCTGCGATGATCCGGCTTCCCGAAAAATGAGTTCATCATAAAGAGTCCCTCTTTCTCCAGAAAACCGGCCAGCATCTGGCCACGGGCGTTCCGACTTTCAACTCCAAATTGCCCCACTCTCAATTCGTCTCCGCTTCGTTTGCCCAGTTTCGCGTTAAAATCCCCCATGACAACGGTGTAATGTGTCTTGGAGGTATGTATGGCTGTAGTTATATCCTCATACATAGCCTCCACTTCATCGTCGGAGTGAGTCGAAGTCGGTGCGTAGACCTGTATGACTTTCAACGAATACCGCTTGGTAATTCTGAGTATAAGGTACGCAACCCTAGACGACACACTCTCGATCTTAACGATGTTGTTCACAAGGGATTTGTGGACAAGAAACCCGACACCACCTAGGGACAGTTGGTCGCCCTCCCGGAAGTAAAGCAGATTTCCGGACTTCAGAGTTATCGAGTCCTTTCCCTTTCTTCGGACTTTAGATATCCCTATTATGGCCCAATGTAATCTGCTTACCACTTCCTCCAGCTCCACGAGCTTTTCGTCGGTCCGCAGTGTCTGGACATTGTATATTGCCAGGGCCAGTGGTCGTGCTTTGCGGTAGCCTGATCGCGTCCGGTGATTTTTCGCACCCCCTGCCCCGCCGTTACCGTGACCGCTACCATGGTCCGGAATAGCGGGGCCGCCGGGTACTGGGGGCCGTGGCTTGTGTGTACTTGTCATCGGGTCATAATCGCCACGCTTGGCAGGCGGGTTGGCGATCGCAGTGCGGTATATGTTAATGTACCCAGAAAGATGCTGCTGCCCATCTTTTGGGTTTGTCCCTTAGTCGCCTTTTACGACACCCACGGGAAGAGATGGGGTGGTGCTATTCTTTGAGGTGGCGGCACCACACACCACAAAGGGCTCAAACAAAAGTGAGAATATTCGGAAAAGATCCACATTTTAATTAACTTCGAGAGTTCGAAAAAATTTAAATCATGACGGTCTAATTTTAAAAACTGAGCCACTGTTAAATTTAAATAATGTTTGTTAATACTTAGGCTAACACCGCGCATAAGAATCATCAATTATAGAATGCTTTATAATTATAAAATATCAAGATTCAATAGTGGTCTTTATTTTGTTTTGAGTAGTAAAGATATTTCAAGTCAGTTGTGCGCGCGGCCCTATGTGTGGGTAACCCAGACACGTCACAATGACGCCACGCCATTGGCACGCCAAGTGGTCGCGTCACTGCCACATACATGAAAGCTGTATATTTACAAGCGCACGCACACATAGGGCCGCGCGCACAACTGAGTTGAACTATCTATACCTACATATATTTGAACGATATTACTGAGAGTCTGATACCGGTTTAGGCTACGCTTAAGATGCCGCTTTAAGCTTTATCATGCATTTAGTAGTCACAAAATTTGTGTTGATTGGTAATTGAAAATGTGGAGCATGTAACTACACGCAGATGGATAACTTTACACACTAGATGTTTTAATAAAATATTTCATTGGGTACCGCATACTACGTACTACCTGGGTTATGGCTGAAAATCAGTGTGTTGCCCTTCTGTGCTGAGCCACAACCCTTTTGTGTTGCTGCAGCACACACATACAGCTTATATATTAAGTGGTATTTCTTTTATTTTCTTTGTTAAATTAAGATGTATTTATTTATAATTATTGTTTAGGTATAAGTTGATGTGTGTGCATGGAGTACCAAATAAATGTCTTTCTATTCTATTCTATTCTTGTTATAAAATTAAGAGTGACCGGGTTTACAATTCACATGAAATTAGGATCGGTGCAGTGCTTTTCTTTTCATAAATATTTTAAAGCGTTGCCTAATGTTTAGTGCAATCTAGCAATGATGTTCCTAAGCAAAACAAAATCACAAAATCGATGTCATAAAAAGAAAAGTGTCAAAAATGACTTGATTTAAAGAGTTTATGTTTCACCAAGGTTCGTGTTGGTGCAATGCCGTGCTTTTTATTTGTTAGGAATAACTCAAATCAACTTAAGCGTCATTTAAAGTTTAGTGTAATAATCACTCACTGTAAGTGGTCCTTCCTTACTTTTTTGAACGAAAGTTTTTTTTAATTGATGTCAAGTCATCAGTTTTACAAGTAAATTTAAAATAAATGACTAAGAAAAATTAATACAGAAAATTTGATGGATACATTTGTGTGATATCAGCGCTTTTTTTTTTTTTTGCGCCCAACATAAAGGAAATGGGCACCCTCCAATATAGCGGTTGGGCGGCTGTAACGCAACGTTATACAAAATCGCGAGGAAAGATTCGCTAGCGCGATGTAACTGACGCGCAGCGACCTCTAGTGTATAAGTAAGGTTCTACTTTCACTAAGGCATTTTACACCCGCCCCGGGTTCGCACGGGTGATCTCTATTAAAATATGCATATATTATACATACCTACATTAATCCTTCCAGAAGAAATTTACTAAGCAATAGTGGAAAACAGCTTCAAAATCCACTGCGTAGTTCAGGAGTTAACAAATATACATACAGACGCGGACAATGACTTTATTAAACATTGATCGACACTAGCAGTTTTTGTTTGGAAACTTCAGTATAAGAGAAAGTTATGTATATATGGGCGATCTTTATACTGTGATGAAAGTATCATATTATAATAGTAGTTTATCTACACTCATAGCATAATGTTCCAATTACATATTCGAAAACAGTTGTTTAAGGATACACTTTTTTCGATACAGCATTTCCCATACTATTTTCATTACAGCTGTATCGAAAAATAACTTTTTAATCATTATGCAACACTTCTCTTTTTTAAATTTTTGTCGGGCGCCAGGACCGTAAAGAAAAAGTTTTATATACAGAAGCAGAGAGTACATTTAGAGTTTAAATACGAGACAAAATGTCACACATCTCTATAACACACACACTAATGCAAATGCAGGGACGGGACAAGGCAGCCCATCTGCAGCAAAATATAACTCATCATGAGTTATATTTTGCTACGACTTTCTACTCATAACGAACACAAACTAATCTGACTTGTTGTTCGCTCCAGATGACTATGCAATTTTTTTTTTGTGCCTCATAACTTCTAAACTAAGTAGGTACCTACCTACTTACTTATAGTTAGAAGCGTCTTCATAGTTCACAGGTTGGCCTATGTGACTTCACAAATTTAATATGATGCCCTCTAGAGGACATAGTCATGAAAAAAAAATAATAATGAAAAGGATAGATACATTAATATATTAAACAAGCAGCATATTCTTTATTTTCAGTAAAAAATTATATAATGCTAGTGCAGCAGGACAGAAGGAACTTGCATCTAATTATTATCTTGTTCTTCAAAATGTTTACAACGCAGCACTTCCAATTTGCAACCCAGACATAACCATGTCTGGTCTTTAGGAAACCTAGAAAAACAAATATTTATGTAAATAAACGTAAATACGCGATTAATCCGTTGTTTCATATAATGTCTGAACATTTAAAATGTCATCTAGGTACATTTTTGGTATGGAACCCTGATACATATAAAATTGTGGACCGCTATTCACAAGATTTGAGTAATAAAATACTATACAATAAATACTAAGCCCGACCCTGTTAGCATCAAAATATTATTGTACCTATTTAGACACCGAAATATTGCTCAATTTGCCAATAATTTTAAATCTATCTCTAATGGCATGTTGTTTTAAGGTAAAGCATTTCAATTATTGCAAATTCACACTATTTCGATGCATATTAGTGTCACAATTTCTAAAATTTATTTCGGATCGCCACGACCACGATTGTTTACTTACCGGTGAAAGGATACTCCAGATGTATTTCCATACTTTGCGCTTTCACATAAATGTGCACTAAATTACACACAAAATTACAATCTTTTAAATTGTTTAATTTAAATTTTATTAGGAAATTATAAAATTTACACCGATGTTTCAAAAAAAACGTCAGGTCGTTAGGCCCTCGAGCAATATGTCGAACGTTCAAAACATTGCGCGCGTCATTTTCCGTGAACTTATTCCAATGGATGAAAAAACGGGATAGCGAGATTCATAATCATTGTAGAGCGAGCGAACAGGGAATATTTGTGATTTGTGTTTAGTCTGTTATGTCTGTGGCCAGGACACGGCTAAATATAGGCTGAATACCTAAATGTCTTCAACAAATTTAAATTTTCCTGTTTATATTTGTGATCAGTTTATAGTCTGTGGTTGTGATTGTGGGTGTGTGAAATTTCGTACCTATAATTTTTTCAACTTTGCTAGTAGTAACTGCGAGTCAGTTCTGTTGTATCTACGCGTCGAGGATATCAAGCGGCGGAAAATTCACTTTATTACTTTCACATTTATCTATTTATTTGCTTCAAACAAGAAAAACCATTCACAAACACAAATGGCAACAATTAGAAAAAATATTCTGTTTAGTGGGAAAATAATTACACACAAATATAAACAGGAAAATTTGAACTTTGAATTTGTTGAAGATATTTAGGTATTCAGTCTACATTTCGCCGTGTCCCGGCGCCTGACAAAAATTTAAAAAAGAAAAGTGTCGCATAATGATTAAAAATATATTTTTCGATACAGCTGTAATGAAATTAGTATGGGAAATGCTGTATCGAAAAGTAATTTTTTAAAATTTTATAGGCTGACGTGAAAAAAGTGTATCCTTGAACAACTGTTTTCGAACATGTGAATATGAACATTACGCTATGAGTGTAGATAAAATAGTAAAATTAAACCGTGCTCATTCGTTTGTTTGTGAAAATAATTTCTTGTTTTGCTATACATTTATTAAACAAATAATAATAACATAACATTTCTTCGAATCAGTGCGGCTCTGTGATGACTTCTTGCAACCTCCAGCTGCGTGTCGCGAAACCGACGACACCGTTCTATATATGCCGCCTGCACTATACCGTGACAACGCATGATGCGGTGGAGTACGTCAGGAAAGTCAATGCATACGTTTTCCGATTGTTATCTCTCCTGGTTGACTGGTAGATAATGCTTTTTTAGCTTTAAGTCCGCCATTGTACTGTTTGTGCATGAAGTATAAATAAATAAATAAACTATGTCGTAATAGTCTTTGCCGTCGAGCCATGAACACACTTTTAACTCGTTCATGAGACTGATTCCGAGTAAGAAAGGACTTGGATACTCTCATGAAGGCAGGGTTTTGGCCGAAGGGTGTGGTCTATCGTCGATTTCGTAAACATTTACGTGCGCTGACATCATCACCGACGTGACGTAGCACAGTGTTTGTGTGTAATAGTATGTGCTAATTTTAAGTATCTACCTTAGTAATAATGTGCTGATAGCTATTGCAACTATTTAGGTATAACTTTATTGTGTTTATAAGTTGTATTGTAAGTTATTTGTTTATAATATTTTATGGGTTACCTGAAACAATCTGTAAACTGAAATAAATACATAAATAAATATTAATTGTTATGTAAAAAAATTCTAACCTTCTATTATCAATTTACCACCACCAGCTTAACAAAATTAAACTTATAATTATTTAAAATCAAATTTAAATAAAATTTACACATTACCAATAGGCCCCACGGCGCCAACAGCCATATAACATAGAGCAAGAAAATCGCTCTGGGACGAACTCTTGCGCAGTCGACGCCCCGCAGGCAGACCGTCCCATATAGA
Organism: Blastobasis adustella; assembly: GCA_907269095.1. Classification (NCBI taxonomy): domain Eukaryota; kingdom Metazoa; phylum Arthropoda; class Insecta; order Lepidoptera; family Blastobasidae; genus Blastobasis; species Blastobasis adustella. The sequence continues at coordinate 18,420,460 of OU026121.1, read as the reverse complement.
GCAAGGCCACACTGCCCCAGATCGAGATACGATGAAGTTCAAGGTCACGATTCCGAAAAAGGAGTGTTTAAAATACCAGGGTCAGAAATCAAGTCTTGTGGGTAAAGCTTACTGAGTAGAAAGGTGGTAAATTTTTATTTTTACTAGACTAGACAGGCATTTGACCATCTTACATGGTGGTAAGTGACAATGTGGCTGAAGATGAAGCATACCTGGCTAGGAACAGCCTATTCATTCTAGCCTTACATGCACTCTAGTCTTACTAACACACGACTCTAGAGTCTTTAAACTAATATAGTAAAAAAAACTTAAGTACCTAGATCAAGTAGGTACTGTAACACTCGGGAATCTAGGGACTTTAAATAAAAACTGGTAACTTGTTAATTGAAGTTATATTCGTGAAAGTATACTGAAGAATCTTATAAAATACAAAAGACACCTTACATCTAATTCAAATGGAACCCATTTGAATTCCAGCCTAGCCAGTGCTATGTGTGTGCATAGAGACAGGCTAAAGACCTAAGTCCTGCTTGCTCCGAACTTTCCAAGCTTACCGACCTTCTTCCTACATGTTTCAACCTACTTAACTGATTAAAGCCCCGGCTGCCCTATGGGAGCAGCAACCTCACCTGGAAGCCTACTTAACCTAAAACCCCTCCAGACATGAGTCCTCCGAACGCCTTCCTGTCTTGGGATCCGTCCTAACCTAGGGCCTGCCCGAGCACACATGCTACAGTACTTAACCTAGTGTTAAACAATGTTGTCTACATAATTCTTGTCGTGCTAACCTACAATTATCTAAGGCTGCACTTAGAAAGATTATGTATTTTTAGAAATAAGACTTTGTTAGTGTACGTCTTGTTGGTTGTACTCAGTAAACAAATTTATTTTAGAAGCGATGGCGTGACGACGTCAAGAATGATATGCGTACCAATGAATTCACCACCAAAGATGCCGAAGATTGAGTGAAGTGGATCAAGAGGAGTAGGAAGACGGACCTCGGGCACTCGCGTGCCGCGCGAGAGCAAAACCGGGATTTGACGCAAGGATGATAAAAAAAAATAATCATCTTGGCGTTAATGTCCCGGTTGTGCTCTTGCGCATGAGGGCCCGGGGTCCGCCTTGACCATGATCCAGGATTTGACAGGTCAGGTAATTACAGTGGAGCGACTGCCATCTGACCTCCGTTACCCTGCAACCAGGGCAACCAGACCAGATTGGATGATGGTTACACATCCAGTCGCCTGAATGTGCAGGTTTTATCACGATGTTTTCCCTCACCGTAAGAGCATCGGTTAGTATTCAACTAATGTACATAACTCAGAAAACAGTCCCGGCCGGAGCGGGATTCGAACCCGGGACCTCTGGCTTACGAGTCGCTTACTGTAACCGCTCGGCCACCGACGCTCCACGCCAGGATGATGATGATGAGTAAATTGCATAAGAAAGTATTTCAACATGAATCATTATATTCTGGATACCTTTAACGCTAGAGTAAATATACCGTTTCTAAAGACCTATAGCGAAGATTTAAATAAAAATAAATAAAGGCCTGGTAGTAAGCCAAGATGGCAATTGTCATCTTCACTTACTACCAGGCCTGTGTATCGCAAAAGGTCGTACCGATTTTAACACCAATTCAATCGAGATGAGTCTTAGCTTTATTTCAATAAATATCTGCTTAGTAGTTTACCAATCTTACTAATAAACTCCGAAACTACCGAATCAATTTTGAAAAGTCTCTCACTGGTAGGAAGCTATACTATTCCTGAGCATCCTATTTTGATCCCGGAAAAACAATACAACCCGCTTTCTATTTGAATGTTTACAAAGACAGGCACTGCTCGAGAAAACCAGCAGAACAATAAACCAGCAGCGCCGATATTAAGACAATTATATTGACCAATAGTGAATAGCATCGTATGCGATAAATCGCCTCGCCAGTGCGCAGTGACACCACAAAGCCGGTGGGAATGCGTGCGCGTCGTGCCGTGGACGGTCTCACGCGCCGGGGTTGCCGCCGCTGTCTGACGTTCTGCGCAATTCGGTTGGCCATATGGTATGGGGAATGGCAATTCAATTAAATTCGATCACCACTAAAGTTTTGTTGGTTGGAACCCTTTGCGTTCGCAAGTACTGTGGGACCTCATAGTAATTGAAGACAGGTAATCAGGTCCTAGTTAAACCTGGACTCATATTGAGGGAGATCAGCTAGAACCGTTAAATACTAGTACATACATAATTTTAGGCATTTTTCTCTCACTTGCTATGGTCGTGACACACCCTTTTATCGTGGAGCCGCTTTGGTTCAACCTTTATAATGCGTACGGCTAAGGACCACGTTGCCTGCGAGTGTGTTCCCTGATCATTATAATTAGGCTGTTCCTAGACAGGCAGACTGTTCTTAGATAGGCATGCTCCATTTTCGGTTGTATCGTCACTTACCACCAAGTGAGATGGCGGTGAAATGCCTGGCTTGCCTAATTAACAAAAAAAAACAATTACTATTCTCATTACACTTCATCTGTTTAGTGTGCTATTGGCCTGACCTCCATAATTTATAATACTTACGCCTAAAAGTGTAGTATTGTCCACCATGGCAACACAGATAGAATTATAACAAGTCAGCAAGTCCTCTAGGTTTAAATTTACGAGGGACTGCCAAATGGAATGGACCATCGTAGATTCTGAGCGAATGCTGGATAAGGGAGGATGGAATCGTGATTCGAGGAGTGAAGCTTTTGTATGAATTTTAATGTAAGTGTGTTTTCATACACAATGCTGTCGATAAGGGTTACTATTGCGGTCGTTTTCGAGTTTACGTAGTGACAGTCAACTGCTAGACTTAAGATTACACCACTATAGCGGAGGGCTTTGCCAAATCAGTCTTGTACATTGTCACGGTGTATCATGAAAATATAAAAAAGCCTAACTTACGTCTGGATAAATCTTTTTGCGATACAGTAGGCAAAAAGCTCCGTGTTAAGTGACCATTGTGACAAATTTAAATTAAATAAAACGTTATCACCATGACGTTAATGTTCAGGTTGTGCTCTTACACACGAGGGCCCCAGGTTCGTCTTGACCATAATCCAGGATTTGGCCGATCAGGTGTTTACAATGGAGCAACTGCCATTTGACCTCCGTGACAGTGGCCTAAAAGTGCAGGTTTCATCACGATAGTTTCCCTCGCCGTAAGATTATCGGTTGGTGTTCAACTAATGTACATAACTCAGAAAAGAGTCATTTTCGCATAGGTTAGAATCCGCTCGCTTACAAGTCCGACACCTTAACCCATTCCGGGTACAAACTGTCAACATGTCATAATATGTAATGAGTCAAGTAGTACAAGTGTCAAAATATACAAAAGTACTTAACAGCCACCGACGCTCTCATTTTTTATTCTAAGGCGAAAATCCAACCGACTTCCATAACCACATCCGTCTCTACAAATAGCAATCGAATCACATCATCTCTTACTATTGTTACGATTACTAGGTTAAGTTCATTGTTATTAACACTATGAATGTAAATCTGAAATGAATATTTTGAATTTGAATATGAATTGATGGGGCGTGTGTAAGTTCAGTATCACCTTATACCTGTGCCACCGAAACTGCAACACGTTGTCCTGCTTACACTCATCTCACTCGAAAGGCTAAAAGTATGATTAGAAATGCAGTCACGTGGCTCTCAACTTAGGAATTAGGCTCTCAACTTAAAAATAGGAAAACAAAATAATGCAATTGTAATACGTGCTTTTTAAAATATTTACATTTTGCGTCTGTTTTACGTAAAGCCTAACCGTGACCTCGGAATAAAAAATGTTGCTAGAACATATTAATATCTTATTAAGATAAAACTCGTTCACTGTATTACGGGCACAAACCTGTTTGGTTTTTACGTAATTGTAGTAGGGTAAGTTTAAAAAAAAAGTGAAAATTATCTATGATTTAAAAAAATAAAAAATCTAGAATCCGGCATGACCGACCAGTGCGACCTGCTTCCTAATCTTCCCAGTTACGGTGTATGCACTAGAAGAATGTGGTAGAGTCGTGAGCCCAACGGTTCCGAAACTGGGCATTTCCCAATGGCACTAAATGCGCACATCCAAAGTTGCAAAGTCCGTCAGAAGTATCATAGCATGCGGGCCGCACGATGCTCCCAGGAGTACTCCATACAGGCGTCGGTAGCGCGACGTGCCCTTGAGTTTGTACACTTGAAACTTTTTCATTATTTTTTAATTTTTTTACAATCATCCACCCATAAGGTTGACCGACGACCTGGTATAGATCGCAGGTACAGGGCACAGGAAGGCACAGGGCTCTCTGGGGGAAGCCTATGCTAACTTGTGGACGTCATTCGGCTGATATGATGAACCAACGAAACTTGTGTACAAACTGAGAAAATAAAGTAAAATGTAAAGTACTGTCTTCAAATGTAGGCATTTCATCCGCCTGCCCAGCGTGAAGATTAGGTACGGCAAAACCCTTCACTAATTTAGATGGGGCTAAAGTTCAGCTGTAGACTGTTATGAGCTGTTGGTGATAACGATGATAATAATATGCATATAAGATTCCAAAATTAAAATTGTACTAGTCTAAGGTCTAGTTTCTGAAACGCTTATCAATGATGGACTAAAACTCTTTCCGTCTCTGTTTACAACTTACCATAGATAATGATGGCAAATTATAATTAACAAATTATAATTAGTTGGTTAACAATAGATAAACGTACGGGAAACTGGCCGTAAGAAGATTAGTCTCCAAAAGCCATTAAAAATTTTACGACAACATACACAGTCATACAGATACTATGTAGCATCATAACCTACACCTATAATTCACTCACACCCTCAGCATCGACCAAAACAATCTCTAAAACTCTCCCTCACATTTAATAGCAAAATTCTTAGCATGCTCAGCTTAGCGTCGGTGTGCGCTGCGGCCGTGGGAGCGCCCGCGCAGCTGACGTCACGACCTGACCCGCGCTGACGGATACGTGGGTCCGAGAGGCCTGAGCGTGCGATAATAGACGATTGTGGCCCGTGAGACATACTCGTACGTACCTACAAGACGTGACGGTGTCGACTTTGTAGCGGTATATGATTGGGTTTATGCTTGGGTTGTGTATGAATGGCTGTGATGGGATGGGACGTCTTGATACTTACTTGATTCTTTTTCTAGTGGCAGCGTGCTTGCGGGACCGGTAACCAATGTTAGGCAACGTTTGCAGAGTCCGGGAACCCGATGGGTGGCCGTTTCGCTTTGAGGATAGTCGAACTTCAGCCCCGCAACCAGCTCGCCACTCTCGTTTTCTGAGTTTTGTACATTAGTTGAATACTAACCGATGCTCTTACGGTGAGGGAAAACACCGTTATTAAACCTGCACATTCAGGCGACTGGATGTGTAACCATGATCCAATCTGGTCAGGTTCCCCTGGTAGCAGGGTCATGGAGGTCAGATGGCAGTCGCTCCACTGTAATTATCTGACCTGCCCAGTCCTGGATCATGGTCAAGGCGGACCCTGGGCCCTCGTTCTCGAGAGCACAACCGGGACATTAACGCCAAGATGATTATTTTTTTATTATTGACGAGCTTTCCAATCGTTAGGTGTGGCTTCTAATACCGTCGGCGTAACGAGATTGACCAAGGCCTGACGCTGGGGATCTTGAGACTGCTAGAACTGACTCGGGAGCCGATTAGAACCCCTTGATGGTAAACTATTATTAGTATTTTATTATTTTCATAGTCAATAGAGGAGCAGTGGTCACCTTGATGGTAATAATTGCAAACTTTTATTTAATTTGTAATGTTGGAATTATGTATGTTCGAGGTAAACCTTGCAAGCTTAATTAGACCCACTTCCCGGTTATAAATTGAGCTGAAATTTGGTATACCTATGTAACTTGAATGACCAGGCATATAATGGCACCATGGGGCTGGAGCTCGTCGGAATGAAGTCGGCAGCTGGTCATAGGAACTACTAAACGCAACAAGATAACTCCATCACATTTGAGCTCTTCTAAATGGTCTGGATGAGTACTACTCGTATACCATGCGATAAAAGCTGTTATGAGAAAGTTTTGTTATTTTAAGAACTTATTTATTGAATTGATGTAGCAGACGGTTCCTTCATTGTACTACTTAGTTACTTTGCAGACACGAAGACCCCCTTTTATCCATCCATGTTCGCAACTGTACCCCCAAAGTGTGTCAAGTGTGTCTCTGAGGGCTTTTTTTTCCTAGAGAAGCACGGATGGACGATCCACCTTATGGGAAGCGGGTACCGTCGTCAAGGACATCTGCAACCTAAGGGGGGCGAATACAGAGCCTACTCTTTATCTGAAATTTCAATTACTGGCAATGCTGAGCAGAGGTCTCCTCCTTAATTCGACCATCTAATCTTAGCCAAATAGAACCATCATTCTGCATAATAAATAGTCTTGGACCCTGATGTCAGATCATCAGTCCATCTAGCTGGCTGTCTCCCCACTTTTCTGCGCCCGATTCATCGTCTCAACTCTAGATCTCAATCTCTAACGATTGCTGTTTTCTATAGCCATGCAAATGATTCAAATCAAATCCTTCTAACGCACTAGAGCAGGCAATATTACATAATGCACCTCCTATTTTAGGCTACACCATTCGAATCGAACATGTGGCCAATTTCACCGCACTTTCGCGCTGTAACTGCTTGGAGCACAATCAAAATGCTATTCTAATAATCATCGAATTCGCGTAAAGGGTAGTTACGGAGGAGGCAATCGCACTGGCGACCGAACAACGCCCCATAAACGTGCGTTTACGAGCGTTTTCGCTTTCGCGCCATTTGCAATAAATCAACATGCCACCGAGTGGGCGACGGCGGCCGTGCGCGCGCGCAGGTCGGGCAGACGAGCAGTTAAGGTCTCAGCTGCCTTATCGTGCAAAACGTCAAAGTGCATTCGTTCACAATTTTTAACTGTCAAACAGCATTTACCTATAATATAGGTAAAGCTGTTGGTCTTCCTAATAAATAAAAATAAAAAATAAAATAAATAATATCGCGATTTCGACCGTAGTAATGCCGATGGAATCGCAGCGTTCGGGAACCTACATCACATATTTTCGTCCCAATTACCGCAGTGTCTCAAGACGAAGGTATTTGACCAATGTGTGTTACCAGTGATGGCCTACAGAACAGAGACGTGGCCACTCACTATGTACCTTATAAGAAAGAATAGAATAGAATAGAATAGAATACGTTTTTATTCTCACTGTCACCCAAAAGGCAATGAAAAGGGCTATGCTCGGAGTCTCGTTGCGCGATTGAATCAGAAATAAGGACACCCGCAAGCAAACTAAAGTCACAAGGATAGTAGAAGGTAAAGTGGCAGTAGGTAGGGCACATAGCTCGAAGAACAGATCGTCGATGGGGTAGAAAAGTTCTCGAATGGCGACCACGTATTAGAAGAAGTAGCATGGTTAGAGGCCTCCTGCAAAGTGGACCGACGACCTTGTAAAGATCGCAGGTACCATCTGGATACGAAAAGACCGGCCTTTGTGGAGATTTGGCGTCTTTCGGCTGATGTGATGATGACGATGACAATGAATGTCGATGACTCTCACGTTTATCATAATTAGGCCGCAGATCTCAGGCCTTATACGATAGGTACTTATTATTACTGTCAGTTCAGTGTGTCAGTGTGGTTAAGCATTTCAACTTGAGGTTTTTGTAAAGGCCCATGTACATGTACCTAAAAGGCCGATAAGTACCTCATCGACTCCCCTTAGGTTGCCGGTGTTTTGACAGCGAACGTCAGCCAAGAAATAATTCGCCCGTGACAGTACCTGACAGTATTTTAACAAAAACATTTCTCTGCCAAAAATAGGCAAGCTTGTTTACCACGTTAGTGGTATAAACTATCGAAATTCTCGACCCTTCCCTTGCAAAAAACCACCACCACTCTTCCTAGAAAACGAGCGTCTCAACCGCGCGTCCGCCCCGCCCGTCTGCACCGCCGGTAACGGGACAAATTTCACTCCGGCGCCGTCGATCGCTCGTCTATAACCTTTTTATTGTCAACGCATGTAAACGTCTCAATTTAGCGAGGGCCGTCAAATCAAATGCTCTAAGGATGGGCTGGCGACTGAGTAGGTGCTGTTTCTTCAGGTTTTTATCTCGTCTGGGACGGCGAGCCTGGTGAGAAAACAAATAAGTAGGTACCTAATAAAATAGTTTAAACGATGGATAAAAAGAGATTGACGAAAAACCATTGCCATTTAAGTTAAACCTGTTCCTATGACTCCAAGGTTTGCTGGTAGAAAACTCAATTAATGAGTTAAGCTCGCCTTTGTACATCTCTGTTACTGTACTGTAAAAAAAACCTCAAACATTTTCTTAATTGCTGAATAAATTATAATGAAACAAAGCTAAGAGCCAGCTAATTAACTGATATTCCAATAAAAAATCTCACTGAAATCGATTTACTTCGATGCCCTAGATAGACTGACACACAGCACAGATTCACACTTCAAATCTTATAACACCTCTCTTTCTGCGTTGAGAAACCCCTGATATGTCGAAATTCTGTAAGGAAATCAAATAACGAAACTCATTTTAAGAGGAAAGGGCAGACTGTCAAATAATTTGATACCTAAATATTGACAGATGTGCCCAAAAAGAACAAGCATTCCCTAGCACCATCATCATCATTTGCCATCCCTTATTCCATTAATGTGGGGTCGGCACAGTGGATTTTCTTTCTCCATTTATCCCGATCTGCTGTCATACCCACGCTCGCCTCTCGCTCACTGTCATCCTCATCACACAATCATCCATCTATTCTTTGGTCTTCGTCTTCCTGTGAATCCATCCACATTAATTCAATACCCTTTTGGTGACATGATTTTCTTCTCTCCACTTAATATGACCGAACAATGATAAATGGCTACTTTTAAGCTTCCTCGTCACACACATTACACATATATCTTAACATCCTCATCTTACTTGCAGACAATCACCTTCTGCTACCTTAGTTGGCCAACACTTCTATTCATAATGACGACAGGCATCATATAGCTCAATATTATGGTGAATGGGCACAGCTCATAGCCTGACATCGCCAGAGAAATTGAACCAAGAGCCTGTCCTCCTTACGGTGTCATTGAAAATACCGGACTATCAATTATTAATAAATAATATTGTTATCATCATCATCATTTAGGGCTTCTCCTACTAAAGGTTAGGTTATTACCATAATCTCCACGCTCGGCCGGCGGGTTGGAGATCGCAGTGTTGTAAATATAACAATGGAAAATGCTGTTGCCCATTTTCTAGCCTACGGAACTCTAGATCTTTTACCTCGAAAACTCACGAAAAAACTCACGAGTGGGGGTTGGTGCTATTCTACTCTGCCGGACACCATACGGCCATATGATTTCGTTCTTCAATGATTGTTCCTAAAGCGGTGCATGAAATAGGTATGTCATTCTGTATGTATAATGTTATTATGTATGACCTAACCTAACTAACCTAACCTAACCTTACATAGATACGACATTGTTTGTTATTTCATTTTTGTTGATTTTCTGCAATATGTGTTTTGAGTGTTTCATTCTGGTCTGTTAGTATCTATAATTGGCTTGACTGTGTCTACTCATAGTATTTAATTTGTCTTAAAAGCTGTTGGTACTCCAATAAATAAATAAATAAATATATTATATAGATTTGTTTGTCCTCCAGCCACCACATTCGCCTAATAAACACAATATATCCTTAATGCCACATATCATGATAGATCATTCTCGTTACAGGTCGAAGGGTCGGTAAATTCCCCTCGCCTAAGCTAGGATTGCTCCAGTTACTCACGCAAACACTTTTGCTAATTTGTTATTATGCTTGTGGTGTTAGGAAGTAAATTAATTTAATCACGTACAAGAGATAGGTATTCTCTGAAGCTTTAGCTAGAACTTGTAATTTTTCGAAGTACACAAACGCAGGTATAGATATCCGTAAATGGATTTTCACCAAGTAAAAAAAAAAAAAAAAAAAAGTTATAGTTATAGGTGACTATCACTATACAAGAACTCGCTAAGTCCATGTCATATGTTCAGGAGGTCAACTAATTTGTTGAATGACGTAAGTACATACCATACATCGCTTTCCATCAGGTGAGTTGAGGTCAAATGCAAGCCATTATAATAAAAAAATAATAAAAAAATAGTAAAGGACTTTTTTTTGCAAACATGGTTTTAGCGTTGTAAATGTTACACACCAAAGCCGATTTCCTTGTCCTAAAGTTTTTGTAATTAACTAAGGGCCGATTTTTTAATCCTCAAAAAAAATTATCTGCCCGATAAAGTAATATTCTGCCAAATTAAATAAAACTATAATCCTTCAACTATATATGAAGTAATTATGCAATTCTATTTTAGTCGCACTAACCTATCAGACTGATATGTTTTATCAAAGAATTGAAAAATCGACCCTAAGTACATTAATGGTGAAAGACATGTCCCAAAATTATTAAAAAATCCATTAAGATATATATGCTGTTACTATGGCATATTCCATCTTCGGCCGCATTCTCACTTACCACCAGGTGAGATGCCAGTCAAATGCCTGGCTAGTTCTTTCAAAAAAAACTTTTTAAAATGAGACTCAGCTCTATCGACGAACCTTTATGGGTCCAGTCCACTGCAGGGCTTAGGGCCTCTCCACGAAAGGGGAGGTTATTGCCATAATCTCCACGCTCGGCCGGCGGGTTGGAGATCGCAGTGTTTAAATATAACAATGGAAAATGCTGCTGCCCATTTTCCAGACTACGGAGACTCTTGACCTTTTGCCTCGAAAACATTAGTCGCCTTGTACGACACCCATGAATGTAAGGGGTTGGTACTATTCTACTCTGCCGGACACCACACGGCCACACAAATAGAGCTATAATCAATACATTTTATAAAGTAGATATTAGAAGTCCCCCGCAGTTTTCACCCGCGTGCAGTTCGGATCTCTGTAAATATTAACTATCCCGCAGGACCCCATTACTTTTTCGTAATAAAAAGTAGTGTGAAAATCTGCGAAAGTGAAAGAATTTTCAAAATGGGTCTATAATTGCTGAGATTACCCCCAACATACAACCTCACAATCTCACAAATCCACAAACTTTTCACCTCTATAATAATATGTGAGGTTAAACAAAACAACAAACCATACAGCATGTTCAATAAAGGTAGGCCCGATCCTGACTATACAGCGTGTAACATATCGCTGCGCTTGCGCCGGCCGGCGTCGCACAACAATTGTTGCCAATAGGGTAATTGGCGGCCGACCGCGCGCCAATGGTCGCACCATTATCTGCGTACAGTGCGGGACAGGATTATGGGGGCATGGGGTGTTTTGTTGGTTATTTGAATTGTCGTATCGTGGACATGTATGGGGGACTGATATTATGTATGTGCGTCGTAGTGGAAATCGGTCAAGACCATCACGGCTAGTACGAGTGTGCCCGTGACACAGCTCGAGCCGCGAGAGAGCGTGTGTTTCCTTCTAAAATTATTAAAATGAAAATGATAGCAGTATCTATGTGTCAATTTCTCGCTTATTTGTACATACTAGAGCACATTTGTGTTATCCGCACAGATATATACATCACGCAATATAATTTAATAAATGACAATTTACCATAATAATTATAATATGTTTATTACTCTTATATTGCAGATGGTGAGGGACGGCGACCACTTTTCATCAGGTGGATCGTGTCTATCCGTGTACCTTCTAGGCAATTATAAATATATTACTCCCATATAGTTACTTCAGTTTCGTTGTTGGTAGAACAGAACCTAAATTATTTGTATTTTCCGTTCTATACCATGCAATATTCCCACCCTGTTTACTCATGATATATTCTGGGATCAATGTACCTAGCTAATTTTACGCAATATTAGTGTACCCAGTAACTCCACCATGTATGTGCGAAGTTATGCGACTAGACCAAATAGGTAACAAGATCATTCGTGGCAGCCTTGCATCGCGCTTAAACCCACCCTTCTTTCTTCTTTTCAACTAGTTAATCTTCATATCCGCTGTCCCGCACAAATTGTCCCGCAGTGTACCGCGGACGTGTGATCAGGATGTCCCGTCGGGGCAGAGTCCCGGCCGTCCCGTCCCGTCCCAACCTGTATTCGTGTCAGCCGGATCATATTATAGTGATCATATCATAGTGAATGTCACGCGTTCCATTCTACGGAGTACCGAGAGACGGTCGAGTTGTTTATACTTGTATTATTCTTTATACATCATCATTGGTGAGGAGCGTTGGTGGCCGAGCGGTTAGAGTATCCGACTTGTAAGCGAGAGGTACCGGGTTTTCATGAACTAATGACTCTTTTCTGAGTTTTGTATACATTAGTTGAATGCTAAACGTTCATACGGCGAGGGAAAACATCGTGAGGAAACCTACACATTCAGTCGCCTGAATGTGTAACCATGATCCAATCTGGTCAGGTTCCCCTGGTAGCAGGGCTCCACTGTAATTGTCTGACCTGCCAAATCCTGGATCATGGTCAAGCCGGACCCCGGGCCCTCGTACGCCAGAGCATAAGCGGAACATTAAAGCAAAGATTAAATTTTTTGAATTTATTCATTGTCTTGAATTTAAGACAAAGCTCATTGGGACACCTTGTGAGACATATAAAACGTGATGATGACTATGATGATCATTGATGAACGGTCCTCCCAAGCTTGGAAAGCCTACTTAGATGGTTTATTGTCGCCTAATCTCGTATGAAACGATTTAGCCTCTTAGACCGTTGGAAACATAAAAAAAAACCCGTACCCCAATAATAGAATACACTGTTTTTCTAAATTTTGAGATTTTTCATTACTGCACTGAGGTGATATTTTTGATTACCTATCTGCGGGTTTGATTAGAAAACACACTTACAGCCCGCCTGCGTGTCTGTATAATCAATTTCTCCTAATGGCCCTCTCAATAACAGTTTCTATTCTTAAAAAGTATCCAGCAAATATTTATTCACAACTGAGTCGTCTATCTACTGAATCAACAGCCACAAATAGTGGCACAATATTTACGAAACACCACTAAACCCTCTACAAAACACTTCAGGTGGATATTAGGAGTCTTGGGAGCCAGTATTCCCTTAAAGGCGACGCATGGCCACGCAACTAATGAAAACGTACGACTCTTTGATAACCGGTTATGGTGCTACGGAACCCTTGTTCAACGCAAATTGGAACGGTGACCCCTAATTTATGGAAGCTGGACGTATTTACCTTAATGCGGTCGGTTTGCGTGAGCACTTTAAGTTGTGTACAATTGTTTGTGCAGTTTTGTATTTGAATTTTATGAACACTTGTGTTTGGAATAATGATGTGAGTGGTTCAGCGGTCAGTTTGCTGGTCTATTACGTAGAGGTCTCTGGTTCGCAAAATCTGAAGTATTTTATGGATTTTACTGTATGTTGAAAAATATAAGAGGTCAACCGCACCGCTGTCTCCAAGGATTGGGGTCAAAAAGCTGACTGAGATGCCTCGTTGAAGGTTATACAATATTCTCTAGCGAGGTATCAACCCAACTAAAATCTGTCCAGACTGAATGAAATTAGGTATTTAAATGGATAATTTTCAGCAGTGTTCGTTAAAATTCATATTGTGTTCCTTTTTTAGAATTTTTAGAAACCTATGCTTCTATTTTTATTCTAGACATCTATGCACAGTATACGTAGCGTGATTGATACGGTTAGTAATGATTTTGGGTATTGTTTGTTCACTAAATAAGACAAGTTGGTCTGGACAGATCTTGTATGGCAAATGTTTCCCTGCCACCGTCCGCAACCATTTTTAAGCCTCGACGAAAGAAAACGGGTGTTATAAGTATGACGTGAATATCAGTGGCTCTGTGGCATCGAAGCTCCCGAACGGATGTACAAATTTAGATGCGATTTTGATTGAGATGGAAAGAGCTATGCTCGGAGTCTCGTTGCGCGAAAGAACCTTGGTTGTCGGTGAACCAAGGTCACCGACATAGCCCAAAGAATTGCCAGGCTGAAGTGGCAGTGGACAGGGCACATAGCTTGAAGAGCAGGGGCCGATGGGGCAGTAAAGTTCTCGAGTCGCGACTCATACCGGAAGACGCAGCGTGGGTGGTTTTTCCACTAGGTGGACCGACGATCTGGTAAAGATCGCAGGTACCAGCTGGCTGCGGAAGGCATAAGACCGGCCTTTGTGAAGATCTCTGGGGGAGGCCTATGCCCAGCAGTGGGCATAGCATCTTTCGGCTGATATGATGATGATGATGAATGGAGATGATTCTTACCTATGTTCCAATAAATACGGTTGAATACTCTGTACTATACTAGTTTAGAAAATATGTGTATAAATTTCAAATTTAAGAGGACGACCCATGAAAACATTCACTGATCAGATCAGTAATGTTCTCAAAAACGCTGGGGTCCGAAGTGGTAAGAATAAATGGAGATGTATGAAAAGAGTTGTGGATATATGCGACGCTAGGGAGTTGTGTCAGGACAGAGCAAAGTGGCAGTCCATAGTCTCTGCCTACCCCACCTGTGGGACACAGGCGTGAGCTTTATGTATGTATGTATGTATTTCAAATTAGTCGGGGTTTTTCCGACTTTTTGTGTCGGTCAGGTTGTGTCATCGAGTGCATTCTATAGATAAGTCGCTGTTATGTGGATTTGCTGATCGAAATTTGATTGTGACGGATTGCCGGACGACGCGCGCCTGGATTAAGGTTATGGTGGTGATGCATGGTTGCCTTTGGTTATTGGAAAACCTGAGTGGACGCTTCCTGTTGTAAATTTGGGTATCAAGTTGTGACGGAATGGGTGAGTTAGAGTTTTATAGTACCCGACTGACAACTTGCCAAAGAATGGTTATGTTTTTCGCCCGTTCTCTTATATGGGGGTGTATGTCTGTAATTTTTTTTAACCAAGTATCTTCGAAACGTCTGGATGGATTTCGTCAGTTAAGGTATCGTTAGATTCGACTCAAAACACAAGTGTCCTGTAAAAGAAAAGAATTTTGGGCGCCATTTTGTATTAAAACTTCTCAGTTTTTTAATAGCAGTCGAGAATTTCAGTTTTTGTATTAGAACTACTTTAAAAAAGTTGATAAGTAAATGTTGCCCGTTGCAAGCGCACCACCTGATGGGAAGTGATCACCGCTGCCTGTGGACAGATTTTTACGAAATTTAAACAGCCTTTAGGGGTCCGGAGGCCTAAAAAGATGGTTGATATTTCACTGTAACACATACTTATCTAATGTATCCTCAGTGTTTCACTATGTATTACGGTCAAGGCACAGTCCAGGCTAAGTATAATGAGTTAATATCGCCCACACCTCTCATTGTTCTAGTGGTCTGTCCGTCAGATAGTGATAGGGTAAATAAGCCCATTATTGACAAACAACATTTTATAGGTTCCGGGTTCCTTTGTGGATGAGTAGCCCGATGAAATGTATGACAATAACCCTGACAAACAAGCCGTAAAAATAAAAAGTATCCGAAGGGTCATCAGTATCTCAATCTCATAATCCAATAAAGTTATATTTTTTCGTAAAATTAAGTACGAAAATTATTGTCAGTAAGTACTTACCATAAGTTCCAACTAATTTTGGGACTATGATGACATCATCAAACCAAATAGGGGCCACTTTCATTAGAAAAGTTGCGAGGGTTTCGTGGTGGAGATTTTTTAGTAAAAAACGAAACCCGTCACACGTAAGAGGGCGTTGTTTGAACGTGTAAGGCATTTAAAATAAAGATTGACACAAGTAAGAATTTCAAATATATCTGCCTATCATTGTCAACTTTACCCTAAATTATAAATAACGATATTATTACCAACATGCTTCGAAGTTAGAAAGCTTCAGACGACTCTGAACCTTATTAGCAGGAAATAAAGGTGATTACTGTTTTTGCCGACTGCAAAATTGTACTGGTATCAGTGTACAAATGGGCTCATTGTCAGAATAAGCATTAGCATAATGTATGAAAGTCCAGGTGTTATATTATTGAGATATGATTGACTGGCGATGTACATACGTACCTACTCGTAATTGTTGCAATGCAAATCAGATTCATACTGTAACCGGACAGAAAACGCGTGCGTGTCGTGTCCGCCTAGACAACGCGTAGGAACCGGATAGGGCCTCAAGTCCCCTAATTTAATATTAGCGATTGCAATGTAATTGAATTACAATCGCTGCTCAATGGCAGTTTGACGCGTTTTTGGCATTTTGCTACTGTTACTTGTAGCTTGCAACCGGACAGGGCATCAAGTCCGCTAATTTAATAACGGGCCATTGAATTGTAATTGGATCGCAATCGCAGCGCAATGGCAGGTTTACGCGGTTTTTATATTCTGCTACAATTAAAACTGCCGTTGACATCAGCATCACCAGGGGTGCTACCAATGCGTTGCCCGCCTCTAAGGCAACCTCTAATATACATCTTGAACTGAGTTCTTCATCGGCAACGCGTGGATGATGCCCCTGGTATTGCAAACATCCATAGGCTGCGGTGACTGCTTACCATCAGGCAGGCCGTAAGCTTGTTTGCCGCCTCAGTGGTATAAAAAAGTCTACCCTATTAGCTCGCACTCGATACAACGTAATTACAACGTAACAACGTTACAACGATTACAACGTAATCGGACTACCTATGATTTGATTACGTAATTCGTACGTACGTATACGCAGGAGGAGGCTCAAATCTAGCTGTGGACAAAGCAAGACCTTTCGTATTCCGTAACTGTATTTTTTTATGAAATATAAATAAAAATGCTTGGACAAATTCACACAGCGCATTGAGACCTAAAGTAAGTAAACTTTATTTTAATATATACTATACATACAACAGCCAGACCCGTAACTGATAGAAATTTAAATTTCTGCTCGGCCGGGAATCGAACCGGGACCTCTGCGTGGCAGACTGGCATGTTAACCAACTGAACCACTCAGGTCGTCAAATATCTGTACTATGTATTATTTATACATTAGTAATATTGTGTTTGTATCTTATCTACTTCTGCGGGTCACCATTCTTCTGGCAATGGATTCATACATGTCAATCCATCGCTGCTTGAGCCTTCCGTGGGACCTATATTCTGATACTTGCAGGCTTAGGCACCTATTTCCCACGTATGCGCGGGGCTTACGCAGCACGTGACAAAACCAGCGCAGACGAGCCTCTTCGATCTAATCCGCAATATCTCACGCCAGGACTGCCACGGATACACTCGATACCAAAATATATTATACGATAACGAAAAATAAAAAGAATATTTTTGAAAAATAAAAAGATAATTTAAAAAAAATAAAAAGATAATTTTTAAAAAATAAAAAGAATATTTTTTAAAAATAAAAGAAAATGAAAAATATTTGGAAAATATTTAAATTTAACAATTTCCTTAAAACTACTGTAATTGGATTCTTCTTATAAGCTTAATAGCATCATCATAATAATTTCAGCCGAAAGACGCTCACTGCTGGGCAAAGACCTCCCCCAGAGATCTCTACAAAGGCCGGTCCTGTGCCTTCCGCATCCAGCTGGCACCTGCGATCTTTATTAGGTCGTCGGTCCACGTTGTGGGAGGCCTACCCACGCTGCGTCTTCGCGTATGTAGTCGCCACTCGAGAACTTTACTGCCCCATCGGCCATCTGTTCTGCACTGCCACTTTAGCCTGGCAATCCTTAGGGCTATGTCGGTGACTCCTCATTTCTGATTCGATCGCGCAACGAGACTCCGAGCATCCCTCTCCCTTTCCATTGCCCTTTGGATTACAGTGAGCTTTTTTATAAGTAGTCTTTTTATAGTACCATGTGTTTACAGTATTAAATAAAATCAGACCTATATTGTAATTTATGACAGCGGCTGAAAGCCCCGAAAACAAATATCTGTTAAGAAGCCTATAAGAATCTTATAAGATAACAACCAACAAAATCAAGTTTTACTAATATTAAATTAATAAAGGAAGAGAAGAGAAAGAATTATAATAGGAAATAATTCGTCTAGTCATATACCTATCACTGGCCATCTCTTGGATTTACAGGTGGACTACGAAGCCAATGAGTTTATAAACACACGTCGAAGTCTCTATGTTCCCTGAAGAATTATAAAGCTCACACAGATTGCATTGTAGTTTATTTTTTAGATCATGTCTGCAAAATTTCATTGACTTATGAAATAATATTGAAAATATGATCAAACTACATTTGTACTGAGCGCGCTCGGGAAACACTAGTCTTAAGAGTCGCCTAAATTCAGTACAATCTGGCATTAGTCCTTGTATGTAAAACATAATTTTTGGTAACGTATGACCATGAAACCCAACTTAAAATGGACAGTGATCGCGTTAAAAGCCAACAGCACTAACCTGCCATTTACAAAATATCTCAGAACTTTACTACAGTTTAATAGTCTTAGTTTAGTTGTAAGCTTAGTATACTGCCAATAAACGCCTATTATTTACGCAAGTAACAGATAAATACATTTAAGTATCCTCCTACGAGCTGAACTGACTAATTGGTATCCAATATAAGAGGTCTTCGAGCCGATACGACCCTTTGTAATGGTCTATTGAATCATGGAGGCTTGCTTTTATATTTTAGACATACGGTGCTAGGGTGTGCTTAATTGACAGCGCGGATATGTTTCCAGTGACTGATAGCGGTGTTTAGGAATAGGTATTAGTAAAAGGATGATCATAGAAAATCTTTATAGCTTTAGACTAATGGAGATAATAAGGAAGTCGGTTTTGGGGTAGAAAAAATATTTGGTATAAGAAAACTAGGTAACGTTTTGTGACATTAATTGTTAAAGGCTTCATCTATAGTGCCACAAACTTATCAGACTCGGTGGCCAAAGCTGGAATTAAGAATAACCATTTTTAAATATCATGTCAATTCCAACAGCGACGCTATCACCGGATCAGATAAATTTGTTGCACTATAAATGTGTTGGTTAAAGAATAGAGAAAAAAATACTAGTCAAAACTACTCTACTACTACAAATATTTTTCAGCCAATAAGATTTCATTCGGTTAGCGAAACGTAATGTGGAATATGTATGTTGTGTGTTTTATCAGGTGGTAGGACTCTGTCAAGCCTGAGGAGTCCGCCTGGATGTACACCACCGCTTTATCTATTTCTGCCCTCAAGAAACAATGCTTGCATTGTTGTGTTTCAAGTTGAAAGATAAGGTAGCCAGCACAATTACAGGCACAAGGCATTTCATCTTAGTCCTCACAGTGACAACGCACCTGCGGTTCCGTAATTTTGTTGCATGATTGCAAATGCATGAATCGTAGGTGTTATAAATTAATTAAATTAAATTAGGTTATGGGCGCCAGTTACCGCTTACCATCGGGTGGGCTGACTGCTCATTTGTCACTGCGCAGAATAACAAAAAGGTCAATAAGTAGAATTATCTGCTGTACCCACTGCCGTAACATTTACACTTGGCAGACACGATAGGAATACGAGTTTTTTGTTAGCGTAATCCATCTGTTTACAAAAATTTTGTAAACAGATTAAGATATTAATCGTCCAAAACGGTATCCATGATTGGAAGCGATTAATGAATCCACCCTTCCGGAGCTCTGCGAAAATACTTAGGCATAATTTTAACAAAATGTTCAATGATAATATAATAATTTGTTTACAAATTCACCTAACGCCATCTAGCCTCAAAGGGTACTCGATATCTAGATAAACTAAATAAATACTAATTGTAAATAAATTTATAGATACACCCAGAAGTGAAATTATTCATGTTGCATTCTTGTTGCATGTTGCATAATTTACCACATCATCTAGATGCCTGGCAATATCTTTTAGGAGAGGTGGTGCATAGCGGGAGCCGCCTGACTGGGGAAGTACCTTCACCTTACAGAATACCGCAGCTAAACAATACTCTTTTGTATTGTTTCTGCCGGTAAGTAAGGTCTTCAGTGCTCCATCCCCACGATTTGGGGAACCGTGGCTTTGGCAGTGGAGGGGCATTTGCCTTTTTGCTTCCAGAGCAACTTGTTATAGAAGTGAACAACGCATTGGCGATACACTTGGTGTTGCTAATGTCTATAGGCAGTGGTGACCACTTTCCATTAGGTAGCCCGCTTGCCTGTTAGCCTACCGTATGATATAAAAAAAATCAAACTAACGTACGGGCATCACGAGTCTTTTTATCGCGTACGTGCTAGATGTGAAAGGTCTTCGTCCCAAAGTCTCTTCAAAACTTGAGGTTTTTCAAAAGGCATCCCTACCAGTTAACTCAAGGGCTGCCACGGCATCCGATCCCGTTAGGTTGCTCATGTCCTGGACGATGGCGAGCGCTGACCATCTGGTGGTAATAATAATCATTTAAATAAATAAATATTCATTTATTTCGGAATAAAATTATATAAAAAAAAAAAAAAAAAAAAAAATCGTGGACAGATTCACACAGCGCCATCTAGCCCCAAACTAAGCAAAGCTTGTACTATGGGTAGCTAGATTACTGATATACTACTTAAATACTTTTTTTTTTTTTAAACACTTACTTGTTATACATAGAACACCCAGACCCGTAACAGAAATTTAAATTCATCATTTGAATTTCTGCCCGGCCGGGAATCGAACCCGGGACCTCTTGCGTGGCAGACCGGCATGTTGACCACTGAACCACTTAGGTCGTCAATGTATGTTTTTAAATAGGTACATGAGTAGGTTAGTCATTTAGGACACGACGATTTATTATTAAAAATATAAAAATAATAACAATGTCACATAATTCCATACTCATATCAATAAAATAAAAATATCAGTGTCAAATATGTTAATTAAATAATAAATTTAACCATGTACATAACGAAAAATAAATAATTATAATTACTTTACAAATACAACGTAAAACATAATCATTACCCCAATGTGACACAAATTTAGTTAGTTAATTACAGGATTTACAGGCCTAGGTTACACTAAATTTTTACTCTAGGCAAGTCTAAAATAAAAAATAATGAAAAACATCATCCCGCTGTATTCCACGCAGCTGTTCATATAAATCGGGTCTGCAGCGTCCGGCCCACGCGTTGCACAACGTCTATTAAGCTCGCATAGATCGCCGTGAGTCACAGCGCCCGCGCTTCGGAGAGCTTTGACGGACTGGGTCATTTGACTTGCGACAGACAGGCACTGTAAAGCCCAAATATAATAAATAAAAGGAGGGGAGGGGGGACAGGATATTTTTTGTGATCGGTAGACAAATAGGCAAGCGGCTTACCTGATGGAAAGTGGTGACCAGGTGCCGATGGACACCAGGGGTGGCCCAATGCGTGGCCCACCTCATAAAGAACGAGACTTGTTGCTCTGGCAGTAAAAAGGCAAATATGTCCTCTGCCAAAGCCACGTTCCCCAAATCATCACCACATGAAGCATTGGAGACCTTACACACCGGCAGGAATACAAAACTATTAAAAATTGTATTGATCGTTTGTTCCACCTGAGTAGAAAATGCTACCTGGTTGTGAACTGCCCTGGCCGATTTGGAACACCATGAACAGGTTGCTCAGGTCGGCAGATCAAGCGAAAACTTATGCAGATGGGGGTATGTCGCGCCAACCGAAAGCGCCTGCGAGTGTGGAGCCTCGCTGCAAACCACGGCACATTTGCTAATCTGCCCGGCCTGCCCAGACCCCTGTTCGCTCGGAGATCTGTATCAAGCCTCAGACAGTGCCATCCGCGTCTCTCAGTTTTGGACTGGAAAAATATAAATAGCAATTAACTAACCTATTTCATCATTGACGAAGAAGAATAACATTGATTGGCTGCGTATTTTGTAAGGTGGTGTAAGGAGCTTTTACATTAGTTGAACACTAATCGATGCTCTTACGGCGAGGGAAAACATCGTGATGAAACCTGCTCATCCAGGCGACTGAATGTGAAACCATGGTGCGACCCAGTCTGGTTCTCCTCTTAACAGAGTCACGCATGTCAGATGGCGGTTGCTCGACTGTACTCATCTGCCAAATTCTGGATCAAGTTCAAGGTGGTTCCAACCACTTTGGTTCAACCTTGCGTAAGGCTTAGTGCGAGTGGGTTTTCTGATCATTAAAATCTAGACGCCTTCAAGGCGGTTCCTATATAGGCATGCTTCATTAACGGCCGCATCGTCACTTACCACCAGGTGAGATGGCGGTCAAATGCCTTGTTAGTCTAATTTAAAAAAATAGGTTTATCCCGGGCGCAATAGTGCACAATCAGGATAACGAGGCCAAGTTGATTAAACATTTAAAAAGTACGCTTTTAAAGTCGAAGATGGTATCTAATTGGAAATCGGATTCATATATATAACGTCTTATAAGAAAGGATTTTCTAGTGCATAGAATCTTAGCTTCATGATATCCAACTTCCCTACGCTTAAGCAAGCAAGTGTGGAGATTATGAAAAACTTCCCATTAACGTGGAGGAGGCTTAAGGCACACAAGATCCATTAATTATGTGAAGTAATTGAAGGTTCAAACTTATAATCGATTTGACGGCTAAAAAAGTAAAACATAGTTTAGAAAAATCTTATTGGAAAGTCGGCATCGCATACTTAAAAAACTGCTAGATGGCGCTACGTACGTTGAATGAATATCTATTTGAAAACGAAGTTCTTGGGGTAAATTATTGTTTATTTCGTTTTTCATCAGGGAAACAATTGCACAACCTCTACCTATTCCATTCTACGTATTTTTTATGAACCTAAAGAATAATTTTAATAACAACTCGATTGTGGAATTATGATTCGAATATAAGTATTTTACATTTTTAGAGGAATTATATTACGCTCATTCCGTAACTTCAGTACCGCATCGAGCTCACCATTTGTTACATGTCTCTCCTAACAACATTGGTGAAGCGAGGTAGACAAAGGTCTTCCCTCGGGACCCTGAGACTGGTTAAACAGTCTTGGGAGCCGATTGGCATCCTGTTGGTCATCTTGGCGTCAATGTCCCGGGTATGCTCCCGCACCAGGTCCCGGTGTCCGCCTTGACCATGATCCCGGATCTGGCTGATCAGATAATTACAGTGGAGCGACTGCCATTTGATCTCCGTGACCCAGGGGAACCTGACCAGATTGAATCATGGTTACACATTCAGTCGCCTGAATGTGCAGGTTTCATCACGATGTTGTCCCTCACCGTAAGAGCATTGGTTAGCATTCAACTAATGTTCATAACTCAGATGAGAGTCATTGTGACATGGTCGCAGTGGGATTCGAACCCGGTACCTCTCGCTTACGAGT
Source organism: Blastobasis adustella (assembly GCA_907269095.1). NCBI lineage: Eukaryota > Metazoa > Arthropoda > Insecta > Lepidoptera > Blastobasidae > Blastobasis > Blastobasis adustella. Next base: position 18,397,162 of record OU026121.1, on the reverse strand, counting down.
CGGATACCTGAACCACTCGGCCACCGACGCTCCTAGCCCGTGGCGGGCTATAAATATCTACAGGATAATTGCAGGATCTACTAAGTAAAGCCTAATATGTAGGTATACAATCGCAAAAAGTATAGCAACTACCAAAAACATAATTTTATGCGAGCAATTTCACTCTAAAAAAAGAAGTGAACCACTCAAAACATTCAGACAAATTGTGTGCAAGCTCATCGATTACCTAAATGCTATTGTGACAACAATGCATCTGTCAACAACTCGATCTATCACAGAAAAAACTACCTCAATAACGGTACAGCCGGGCATTTCAATAATTTGGACAATGAGCATAAAAAGTGGACAAAACAGCTGCGCCGGAGTTGCATTCGATATTCAAAAAATTACGGTATTTTTTCTTGAAAATAATGAGCGGTAACTTGACTACCATGCCAGTGAATAGCATGAAATTTTCGTTTAGGGTTCTGGTGGGAGGTTGCTCTATAGTCTAATTACAATATGTATGAGAGAATCGGTAGCCAGGCGGTTGAGTATCCAACTCGTAATCGAGAGGTACCGGGTTCGAATCTCGCTGCGGCCATGTACCAATGACTCTTTTCTGAGTTATGTACATTAGTTGTATTCTAACCGATGCTCTTACGGTGAGTGAAAACATCGTGATGACACCTACAAATTCAGGCAACTGAATTTGTAACCATGATCCAATCTGGTCAGGTTCCCCTGGTAGCAGGGTCACGGAGGTCAGATGTTAGTCGCTCTACTGTAAATACCTGATCGCCAAATCTGGGATCATGGTCAAGGCAGACCCCGGACCCTCGTTCTCGAGAGCACAACCGGGACATTAACGCGAAGATGATTATTTTTTTATTATTACAATATGTATACTTTTTACTGCACATGAATGGCGACAGCATACAGTTTTGGAGTAAAAAGTCTTCTGGTTGAAACGAGGTTGACTGTTATTTTGGTAGAATAATAATACAAAAACACCATGCCATGGTACCGTGTTCTAACCCCAGTGCCATGTACCAACGAGGCAACTGAATGTGTACCCATGAACGAAGCTGGTCAGGTCTCTCTATTAATAGGGTCACGGAGGTCAGATGGCAGTCGCTCCACTGTAATTACCACATCTGCCAAATCCAGGCGGAACCTGGGCGCGAGAACACAACAGATATCAGTTTTGCAAGACCTGCACGCACCACTTATAAAAAATTTTGACATTTTGACCGCAATTTGGACGTTGCTGAAACATATTAAGGCAAAACTTAGGTCATTCTTAATATTGAGTGAAAACGGCATTTACTCTTTCAACTAATTAAGTAGCTGACCAATTTTATATTATCATACATGTGGGATGTTCAGCTATTTTGATGCTAGAAGTGGTAACAGAGGTGACAGAATCGTAGTTTGTGGCACTCAATAGTCTCTGTCTACCTCTGTGGTACATATGCGTGAAAGTTTAAGTGTCTATTAGGGGCAAAGCCAATCATAATTCCTCAAAATAGACTCAGTAGCTGAAGCGTGAAATCAAACATATCAATAACCAGTGAATACTGTACCTACGTACGTATTGCGAATGAGTAACACTTATAATTAGAGTTACACAGTAGTTTTTAATTATTTTCATACGTTGCGATAAACATAAAGCGGCGTTACAACGAGACTAAAACGTAAACAATAGCCGCTGGTTCTCCGTACACGTGTGTCCTCACGCCCGTATGAGCACAGTGTCATGGCTTTACAGTAACACAAGGTGAAGTAAAAAAGTGACCTAAAACAAGTTAGCGTATTGTACAATGAATGCTAATGTATATTGCAACCGCCCAGGTAATCATGCAAGCAGTACTGTATCATCATCATGATCTTATATCAATCTCATCACGAAGGAAAGCATGAACACGGGTAAAATTTTGCAAATTTACTACTGCAGTAAGTACCACATATCTACATCATTTTCAACAGTCTATAACAAAACACTGCTGGATTTGAGCCTTCTCCAAATAAGAAGAGGGTATTGCCGTAATCTCACGTTTGGAGGGGGCGTGGGATATCGCAGTGTTGATAATACTCAACAGAAAACGCTGTTTGTCATTGTTTGGTTTACAGAGGTAATTGATGATTTAGTCCGATATGCGTCAATGGTTGGTGGTGCAATGTGGTGCAATGTGGTGCAATGTGGTTGGTGCTATTTTTTTTCAGCCGCGTGACTTGCGTCGCTAAAACAGCTTTTAGCAGTGATTGGTGGACCTTAAACTAGGTAATATTCTTTTAGAACAACCCCATCTTTATCATCCTGGAATCATCTTTTACTCTTCCTCCCACACTTTGCTTCATCTTTAGCATCCTCGCGTCGCAAGCCGTTGGCCCCTCGATGTCAATACATCTCTTCCTAGGCTCTCTTTCATAGGCCCTTCAAAACTCATATCGCCGATGTGGATCAAAAATTTTCCAGCCCGAAGTAGCACTGAGAGAGATATGTATGACGCATGTCAAATGATTTGTAGACTAAAATATCTACCGAATGGTTCTATCTTAGAATTAGTTGCGGTAGTCCATACGAGATGGCGAGATGGACTTTTGTTCTGAAGATTGGACGAGAAAAGCATTGGATAGCAAGTTATGGAAAATGTGTAGGGAGGCCAATGCTCTATACACACTAAAGTGGGACATTAATGGCTAAGTATAAATTTCTAATAGTAAATTAAAAAAAAGTCAAACCCAAACGAAAGTTCTGTAAATCAACATCTCCCTTCTGCAGGCCTTATGCAAGAAATTTCTTTTAGAAATAAGTAGTGACTGGTGCATCATTTATACCTAGCTTATTTATTTGTACTTCTTTATTGCGTGCAATAAATAGTGGAAAAAATGAAAGCAAGCTTACTGCATCTCGCCCCCACTGTGCCGCTATCGATTGTCCTCACATTGTCCTCGCGGCATGCGGGCGCGCGGCCGCTAATGAGTTATCGCGTGACGTCACGGGCTGTGCGTCAGTTACAACTATAACTAGTTAGCGTCAGCGCCTCATATTTTAAGCGATGTAAGGAAAGAGGCCGGCAGAGTTAGTGTGGTGTCCGGCAGAGTTGAATAGCACCAACCCCTTACACTCGTGGGTGTCGTACAAGGCGACTAATGTTTTCGAGGCAAAAAATATGGAGTTTTAATAGGCTGGAAAATGGGCAGCAGCGTTTTCCATTGTAATATTTATAACACTGCGATCTCTAACCCGCCTGCCAAGTGTGGAGATTATGGCAATAACACAAGCATAAGATAAATGACCTATCTCACTTAAAAATATCAGAACGAATGTCGGTAGTAATGACGTAGTTTATAGACAGTGCGGGGTTTTAAGAAACTGTGTAAATTGAAAATTATGTAGACATATTACCATTGATATACACTAGCATATAGAAGTCTTTGCATATTACACTGTTCTTTGTTACAATATAAAAAATATTCGTATATTATCCTAAGTATGCCTTCTTGAAGTTTACACAAACAATAGCATTGTTTAGTTGTTCAGTTTAAGTGTTTGCGTGTTATTGGATTTACATTTAAGTGTTAACGTTCTTTCATGTATTATTTGAATGTTACAAAAATTGTAAATCTGTTGACAAGTAAAATAAATAAATGGAGCCGCTTTCCGAGTTTGTCTATCTGTTTATCCGGTAACTTCTAAATCACGCAATGGATTTTGATACCGTTTTTTTACTATAGTAGAGATTTCTTCCGGAATGTTCATATGTTTACCTATAGTAGAACCAGAGAACAAACGTGAGAAGCTATGGTAGGTCGCTCATTTCATTGATTAAAGTACGTTTCATTAGAAACGGACAAAACAATTGAGTGTGTCAACAATACAATACTATATAATAACACTTTATTGCACACCAAAGAACACATAAAAATAACAAATAATGTAAGGTAATGTGTGTCAGAGGGTTAATCGGAAAACATGATTTTTGTTCTTATGTAGGTAAGTAAATAATCGTGCTCTAATCAAAGAGCCGTCAAACTAACCCTGATACATAGTAGAGGTGCGACAATAAAAATTAAATACATTCTTATTTTTATTTATTAATTTAACCATTTATTGTGCACAAAGAATGTTACTATAATATGAACATAAAGATAAAGATAACAATCACAAAAGGTACAGCTTATTTCTAAAAAGAAATGTCTTACAGCAGACCTAGCGAAGAGACGGCTAGAATAGAGATTGAAGTGCACCTAAACATAATATAATTAATTGAATTACTAACATAAGTGTCTATATAATAGTAATATTACCTACATATATAATAAATAACACAAATACTAAATAAATACCTATTAATATATAAATATATCATATTATGGATTGCAAGTGGAAAGATAATGCTCTTACAAACTTTTTTAAAAAAATACCGATCGAGGATTTTTCTAAAAATATAAAACCACCTAGTAAACAACATCATACCATCATAACAATTGACCCGTGGGAAGCGCAAGCGCATCGATCTGAGTGCACTGGCACAATATAAAGAATCAGAAAAGCATTAGATCCGGCAGATGTGCAGAAATTGATAAAGAAACATGTAACGAATAAAAAGAGCCATGAGAACCATCCTAAGTCCTAACCTATGACCCTCGGCTAGTCTTGGACGGTTAAAAAAATAAAAGAAAAAAAAAACAAATAAATTACAGAGGCAAAGAAAAGAAACTATTGTTCGTCTCAAAAAACTTGGGGGCACAGTTACCTCGCAATTTGAATAAGAAAAAAATGTGTGTCAAAAACTGAGGGGTGCTAAAAAATGGGCACCCCAAGGAACTGTGTGTGATTTTTTTAAGTCGAGGACAGTGTAGGATCAAATTGTATGCATGCATAGGCTGTTTTCTCTAAGTTATGTTGCAAATTGGTTTTGGTCAACTTTCTCACGATGTGCATGCATCTGCATTTTTTATTGTTGGACGGTGTTCTTTCAGTACACTATTGTGTGTTTATTGTTTGCAGCTTAGACTTTGGAATCGTCTAATGTGTTATGAACAGTTCACATCTTTTCAGTTCACAAAATAAGTTTTCTAATAACTTACTTCTTAAATTTAGTAATAATGTTTATTTATAGTAAAATTATTTCAAACAATTAAAATTAAACGAGACTTTTACATCGACACCTACAATAGTTACGAAATTATTACAAAAGTTCTTCCACATAAGTTGGTCGGCATTGCATCGTGTATACTCGTATTTTTACTTGACGACCACCTGGTTAATACTTTTTCAGCTATTGTCAGGGATAGACAACTTTTTTTTATAAAAAAATAATAATCGGTTAAGATTCGCCCACATGGCGAGCAGTGTAGGGGCATTTTTATAAAAAAGGGTGCAGAATTTTAAATTGATAAGTAGCCTTTATAGAAGAAGGTTTGAATCTGAGGGTAAAGTGATATATGGGGAAGGAGATAAGATGGTTTTATTGTCTGTGAAGTTGGAAGGGTTTGGACGGATCATAGTACAATATTGTTTTCTATGTGTCTGTGTGAGTGTCTTGTATCTGATGTTGACTTGATTGTATATCTGGATTATAGAATAGCCAAATAGGAGTCTACTAAAACCCATTTAACCTATAGGAACAATGTATTTAACATTGTATAAATATGAAATAAACGTATTTGGCATTACTATAACCAGGTGGAGACTCCTAACGTTTATAAATAAGAATTGCGTTCTAGTTTTTAAGTTATGTATAAATGTAACCTTCAATGACTGTAATTTGTTTTGTATGTCTATTAAATAAATAAATTCACGAGGATCATTTTAAGTATTAACTATTGTATGTTTTGAGCCATAGCTTTTCATCGTCATGGGCCCACTAACTTGTATAACATATTGTAAAATAAATTGCAACTGCCAATGACTACACGATTTTGCAACAATACTTATTTAATTATTATTTCAACCAACGGTTGACTACGCCAAAGACAGTATACACTAACGGCTACCGTGCGAAACAGACCCTTCAGAGAATTAGAATATGGAATATTCAATACATTAGTTACGTCAATAGCTAACCCCATGACCGGTTCATAAAAAACGTCACCCCAGATTTTTTTCAACCCTTTATGCATATCCTGGGTACAGTATTACAAGTCAAATTTAAATAATTTATGTCTTACGCCCGCAGTTCGTTAGTATGTTTTGTTTCGCATCTGCTGTGTCACAGTTTGGATTTTTGGGTGCGGGCCACATGCGCGGGAGAGTGTGGTATGCAGTTACCAAACAAATATGATTTTTTAGTTTTTTTATGCAGCTTAGAACGGCAGATAGTCTGTTATTTAATTATTGAAGCCATGGTGTAGCGTTGATTGAGCCAATGTCAAGTAAATTGTGACTAATTACAATTATGTTCATAGTCATCATCATCGTGGCGTTAGTTCTGGTTGTGCTCTCGCGAGGGCTCGGGGTCCGCCTTGACATGATCCAGGATTTGGCAGATCAGATAATTACAGCGGAGCGACTGCCATCTACCATCGTGACCCTGCTAGGGGAACCTGACCGGATTGGATCATGGTTACACATTTAGTCGCCTAATTGTGCAAGATGATAATTTTTTTAATTTGAAGAACTAGTTTGATATTTTTGGTTAGTATTTTGCACAATAATTTCATAGTTAATTGGAATAATTATATAACAACTCGTCATGGGTTTAAAATATAACACGTAAAATAGAGACGACGCTCTACGTACTCGAATTAACCGATGACTCATCATCATCATCATATCAGCCGAAAGATGCCCACTACTGGACACAGGCCTCTCCCAGAGATCTCCACAAAGGCCGGTCCTGTGCCTTCCGCATCCAGCTGCTACCTGCGATCTTTAACAGGTCGTCGGTCCACCTCGCGCGAGGCCTACCCATGCTGCGTCTTCCGTTACGTGGTCGAGAACTTTATTGCACCATCGTCAACAAAAAAAATTTTACCGCACCACCTCACCAAATCGAATTATTGTAATAAACTGTTGGACATATTGGCCGCAAACGAAACAATAAGATTACAATATTGCCCCGTAGACAATAGACAAGTCAATTGACGATTCCGTTGAAAGTGAAAGGTGTTACAATTGTAATGTTTAAATATCGGGCCATTCCCATTGGCTTGCGAAATTAAGTCCTGTAGAGGTTCATGTTACTATGTACATGATTTTTGTAAGTCTACGAATGATGGCAATAACAGCGTGCAATGTGCAATTTTATGAATTTTCAATTCAATTAAAAATATATCCTATATTATCTTGTCTCGGTTGTGATCTCGAATTGTGCTGCGAAAGCACGGGGTCCAGGATTTGGCAGATCATGGGTAAACATTCAGTCGCCTGAGTGTCCAGGTTTTATCATGATCTTTTCTCTTACCGTAACAGCAAAGGTTGGCTTTCAACTAATGTAGATACCAACACAACTCAGAAAAGAGTCATTGTTACATACGAGTAGCGGGACTGGAGTTCGAACCCGGTACCTCGGAGTACGAGTCGGACCCCTTAACCATGAGACTACCGACGCTCTGTATTCTATCCTTTTTTATACCACTAAGGAGGCAGACAAGCTTACGGCCTGCCTGACGGTAAGCAGTCACCGCAGCCTATGGACGTTTGCAATACCAGGGGCATCACCTACGTGTTATCCTACTATAATGTTTTAATGGTAAATCTTGGAGAGAGTTCACCTCCTTCCTCCCCCGTCAGCCCAGAGAGTAACCATTTCCCTTGCGTTGGGCACAAAAAAATGAATGGACATGTCACAGTATCACGCAAAAACTATGTGTGGATAGTAACGAAATTTTGCAGTGATGTAGCTTATAATTATGATGTATCCCAGAATAACAAAAGGGCTACAATTGATCCCGATATTAACACGGCTTAACCGTAGTTTAAGCGACCGAAGTCACTGGCAAAAGTGTAATAAACGAAACCAAATTAATAAAATTAAAATCTCTTTTGGACCTTGAAATTTTTAAGAGCGTCGGTGGCCGAGCGGTTAGAGTATCCGACTCGTAAGCTAGAGGTCCGGGGTTCGAATCCCGCTCCGGCCATGTACCAATGACTGTTTTCTGAGTTATGTACATTAGTAGAATACTAACCGATGCTCTTACGGTGAGGGAAAACATCGTGATGAAACTTGCACATTCAGGCGACTGGATGTGTAACCATCTGGTCAGGTTCCCCTGGTAGCAGGGTCATGGAGGTCAGATGGCAGTCGCTCCACTTTAATTACCTGACCTGCCAAATCCTGGATCATGGTCAAGGCGGACCCCGGGCCCTCGAACGCGAAAGCACAACCGGGCCATTAACGCCAAGATGATGATGATTTTGATGATGATGGACCTTGAAATTTTTACAGTTTTGCCATGGACATGAACAAAAGCTAGTCACATATAAATCAAAAGTAAATTACAAAGCCATGAGGTTATAAATCTGTTTTAACGAAATTTACCGCCTATTCCAAAGCCCAGTTAGCTAACAACGGTAGGGTAATTTTTTGTCATTGTTTTTTGACACCCCTTTTAATTTTTTTTGTCATGTACAGTAGCTGCGTTTTTTACACTGTCGACATACATTGGCCGTATTCGTGTCGTCTAGTTTATATTAAATTACTGTTTTTATGCCGTAATTAATATGCGGGGAGCCCATTAAATATGCAATGGTAGACGAAAATGAGTGAATATTATAACTGAGATTTTTTGACGTCGTTTTTTGTTGGCATTTTTTTGTGAGAACCGAAATCCCTTTGCATGTAAGTTTGTAATTATGAATAATTGGTACTTCTATTATTTGCAATATTAAAAAAAAATTTGCTACCGGTAAAGCATAACTTTTTCTCACTGCATGATGCTTCTGGTGCCAGATTTTAAAAAATCTGTATTTGCCTAGTATTATCCGCATGATATGAGGTATACTCCAAATTAAGTAGCTACATGAAAATGTCTATTTCTAAACCTTTTCAAACTGGCTAATTGCAGATTCAACGGCTTTTTTTCGAACCACATTGCATAAGGCACTCGATTCGAAATTCGAACGCGGACCAGACAAAGCGTACGCGGATGTATCTACCCACAGATCTTCACTTCAATGGGACACTGCGTGAGAAAATTTAAAAAACATACTCGCACATAAAAAAATTCATAAAAAAGAATAATAAAATGCACTCATCAGATACCCCTCCAAGATGTCTCTTGCACAATGCGCAAGCGCACCTTGTGCCGAAGATACGCATTAAAAAAATGTGCATAATATTTTTTTAAACAAACCAGCTAGTACGGGACTCTCAGGATGTTGTTAAAAAACGTTGGGGTGCCCTTGTTCGGGACTTATGAGTCGGGGCGGTTGTTGTCAAACTTTTTAAGTAATAAGTATGGATGAGCAAAATAATTGATAAAGTATTGTAAATCTCGACTAAACACGATTTGCAGCGGTGGAAGTGCGTTTGGATGTCGGGCTTTGTCATCGATATAATATCGATTAGTATAGGTAGTAGGTTAATATTTATTGTACTTATATCGATTTGTATATTTGAGACTGAAATAAAACCAAATGAGAAATCCAACTAAATGAGAAAGTTTGTGAAGATTTTCTTATGTATTACTGCTGCCTTTGGCCATCCACTACACCAGGAGCGTCCCAAATGCCTTGTTGACCTTTGATAAGTTTATAGATTTGTTTCATAAGGGCTGTAGCTTATATGCCTGAATAACACACCGATAAGTTATCCCGAAATACAATGCAGTTTTATACTGACAAAATACCTACGTCTCCACCAATACAATATAATTACAATCATCTATGCTTATCAAGCAGCTGCTTTGGATTTTCCTTAAATCAAAATTTCAAATGGAAACAACTATGTTTTTTTATTACTTAAGAGAAAAAATAGAGTTGTAACTAATTTGCTTTAATTAGTTGTATTCGTTAACATTTTTATGTAGAATATTTAACGTATCACACAATTGCTCAAAGTACATACAAACCGATAGGCCAACGTTCATACATTATTCACAATCCATTTGGCGCCAACTATAGGTTTGATAGGTTGGCGAGTTTGAGAGCCGCTGTCTCTAATAAAATAGATTCGGTGCTTACGTGAGCCGATGTTTTTTGATAATTTCTCCTGGCGAGCTTCGTGTTTGGAGATTTTTTTTTGGCGGAAGCAAACAGAGGTTGGCTTCCGGCGTGTTTTTATTCTAATATTGGGCCGTTACATTAATTAAATTATGAGTCGGATATTTTTATTGAAATCTCCAATAGTACCTTCAACGGTAAATATCTTTATTTTTTACATAGGTACCTGATTTGAAAGCTATGATTAGGTAACAATTGTGGGCAACATTTTTGTAAATATCTTTCATCCGCAGGCTTTTGGTATTTTATAGCTTATTTTATAGGTATTTCTTTACACAAACAAAAATAATAGACATAAAAATGGGGACAGAAAATGACCCCAACACTAACGAACTTAATTGCCTTTCAGAATCTGTTATCTCAACTTTTCTCAAGTCCGGGATGACATTAATAAATCTTTCAAATAAATATCCGTTCATAAACTTTCTATGTCACGTCGCATATTTACACTTAGCGTAGTTTCCTGCCCAGGGTTTTTTAGGTTCCCACAGGAGCGGGCATCATCGCGGTATTTTTTACCAGTATCTTTTTTTTCTTAGAGATCAGAATTACCAGTATCTTTTTTTTTCTTAGAGACCAGAATTAACGGTAAAAATCTCTCCCCAACGAGGATGGTTTAATTTATTTCTGTTGGTGCACAAAAGGAGATGCGGTCGTCTTTTGTTTGTCTATGTTGCGGCCCAAAAAATGGAAAGGTAAAAAGTGCAGTGGTATTTCGCAATACCGGTTCTGATTGATATTTTCTAGAATGCGTCGAAATTGGAATAAATGGGGATTAGAATTTATTTAAAAAATTGTTAGACATAGAAAACCTTGATTAGATAAAAAAAACAAAATGCGAATTTTTGTCATTTGATTATTGTTAAATTAAAAAAACCAAGAAAAGATTGTATTAAGACAAATAAAATTATAAAAAGTGCCGAAGTACTGTTTACCGAGTTTTTATTAAAATCACGTCCCACTGAAAATTTATACGATGTAGGTATTAAAAATTTGACCTAAAACAATTCAGACAACCTTTATGATAAAAAAATAAACAAAAGAAGAAACACAAGCCGGTGCTAAAAAACAAGATAGCGTTAAGAGATAAAATTTATGCAACGCAAAATGCATAAATCAACAATGCAATTACTTTTTTGCGACAACCGTGATACGAGACGTTGTTTTCGTAAACAATGAAAGTTATAAAAAAACAATAGAAAGTGCCAGAAAAAAGTGCATCCGCAGAAATCAAACCCCAAAGGATTCTTCAAATTAAACCATCATTAGAAACGTAAGAAAAAATTAATGCTAACGTGAGAAAATTAAACCAGCTTTTTTTATGAAGAAAAGAACTGGTAACGGCACAATGTCACGACGGTTGCAATAATTTGCATACATTTTTGTTTTGCATCGGTTTTTTTCTTCTAAATTTCTACCAGCCAGTTCGTGACATTATAATAATCAGTAAAAAATAAAAATAAAAAAGGTCGGCTACCGCAGCCGTATTCTTTGGATAGGTAGAGGTACCTATTCTTCCTTCCGCCGGTCAGGTAAAGGTCCCAAGTGTCGGATATAACAATGAACCCCGGATTTCCTCTATAATTCGAGTGCCGACCTCTGCCTCACGTGCAGATTTTGAATAGAGAATCGATGATTTTCCATGGGCGTGATCGATTTCGGAGATAGACTTGATGCCCTTTAATAGGATCCAATGCATTGATTCGTTGTATACTCGTTTTTGTCAGTCTTGTTGGTAGCTAATCATTATGATTATTTCCAGATTTTAAATTTTTAGTGAAAGGTGTTATTATAGTTAGTCATATTCATATTATGTTTGTCATATTGGATGTAATATCTATACTACTCAAAACGAAATAAGGCCCACTTGTAAATTTTGAAATCAGGACCGATTTAATAATTTTAGAGCATCCTATAATGGATGATTATTTTGTATGGTGCTAGCCTGAGTGTTAACAAACATTTTCTGAGTCGCATATTTTTTTAGTAATTACACCATATAAACTTTTATTTTTTCGAACACCCGAATTTTCCCTTTTTAATATGATTTTTAAAAGTCAAATAATGTAGGAATCCTATGATTATTCTAACTTTTGATGAGCCAAAGCCTAAATAAACATTGTTGAACAGCTATAACATTCTTTCAGTGCATTTCATGTTGAATTTCGTCGTTTAATACTGAATGAATCATTTAAGTAAACTTTCCTTAAATTATTCATTAAGGTAAAGTAGCCCAACAAGACTATCAAATCGGCGATGCATGTTCAATCAACTAATTACTAACGCTAAACGGAAAGAATAAAAACGGCAAAGCGTAATAAAGTCAACAATGGCTGCCATAAATTGCTGGGATTATGCAACGGCACGCCACCGGCCCTCTTCCTGGCTTTAGGGCAATAAATTTCATTCGCTGCAAGGTGGTCTGACAAATTTGCGGTCGCTCTAACTACCGACTACTGGGTCTTTTACCCTATTAGTGGGACAGAACTCAGATTTAACGCTTTTATCCTGTGTGATGCGTTTTTGCAAGCGTCGTCAATATGTAGAGAACATAAAGCTATGTAGACGAAAAAAGGACTGACACTTGAAGTAACTTTTAAAATAACTAAAAATACTTACTTAATTTTTTAAATATTATTTTATTAAGTTAAAGTAAGGTATTCATTCATCATCACAGCCTATAATATTCCACTGCAGGACTTAGGATCTCTCCCACGAAAGGGGAGATAATCTCCACGGCACCCTTGGCAAGCGGGTTGGAGATCGCAGTGTTATAAAAATAATAATGGAAAAAGCTGCTGTGCTTCCTATTTTCCAGCCTACGGAGACTAGATCTTTTGCCTCGAAAACATAAGTCGTCTTGTACGACATCCACGAGTGCCATCCACAGGGTTGGTGCTTTCGTCTACTCTGCCGGACGTAGAGATTCATTATTAATATTGCATTAAACACAACATCCTCGCCTTCCTCTTTTTTAAAAAATTCACAATACCCAAATATTCTTCACTGTCAAAAATATCAACAAGTGAAACCGAAACAGATTTCCTAATTCGAAAAGCAAACTCATAAATTTTACTTTACTTCTTCAGTGGTCAGGTGATCATCGTTTTACAAACGGCCAGTGTATTTCACAGACTGCCGCCCCCATAAACCAGCCAGCATTGAAAAAAAAAAGACAATGGTATTGTGACAACCGATACGTTTGGGTCCGACGTCAGTTGGACATCCATTTTTTTCTCCGTTTTTTCTTTGACACCCCGAGGAGTCTATGATAATCACTATGTAATTGTTGTTTCCAAACAAAGCTGTTCCGTGTTGTGTTTTGACAACAAGACGTAAGCCACTCAGTACAAGATTTTTTTTTTGTTCTCCTTGACCATACATTAGTAAGTAGTTTTTATGTGTCGGCAACGCGTGGGTGATGCCTCTGGTATTACAAACGTCCATAGGCTGCGGTGACTGCTTACCATCAGGCAGGCCGTAAGCTTGTTTGCCACCTTAGTGGTATAAAAAGAATAACGATTTAAGTGCTTTGAAGTAATTCGAGAAACACCGGAATTAAAAAGTTGTTTTCCAGGCCTGATGAAGATGATGATGATATTCTATAAATTGTAAAGTAACTTTTATAATTTTTACTGTGTTGTTGATTTTTTATTAATCATCAATCATAGTGATCGAATATACATATCACTAATAAATTATCAGCTCTATACGTAGTATAGATATTACTTACTCTGAGGCTCCATGTTCGCATCATTTTATAACTGGCAGTCCCCAACGGTTTTGACCCGCGCGCAGTTAGGATCTCCGTAGACAATTGAATTGTCCCGCGGGACATTATTATTTTTCCGGTATAAAAGGAATAATGTTGCTTCCTATTAGCGAATATTCTCAACAACATCGGTAGTTTCGGAGATTACCCCCAACATACAAACAAACTGCAAACTTTTCACCTTTTTAACATTAGTATAGAAAACAGCGTACCACAAGGGCGCATTCTAGGCCCACGCCAATTGCGTCCCAACATTTTTTCTGTAACTGTACAAAAATTACGTAACTTACCGGAACGCAATCCACAAATTACGGGTACCCATATCTCCCGTCGTAGCCCATTACCCTCTGTGTAAGTGTTGACAGGTCGGCGAGGCCTAAGCGCAGGCGCCACCAGCCAAGCGGGACGGCGCACGCTTGCGGTCATAGTGAGGCCTTTAGCACTACAGCTGGTTGATGGGGAACAGTTAGTTTGTTAGGAGAAAAATGTCGTACTGAAGCGTCGTCTGTTTTGGAGTCTCCGTAGGCTGGAAAATGGACAGCATCGTTTTCCATTTCTGTGTTTGGCTGTATGGTGTTCGGCAGAATAGCACCAACCCCTTTACACTCGCGGGTGATATACGAGGCGACTAATGCTTTCGAGGCAAAATATCTAGAGTCACCGTATATTGAAAAATGGGCAGCAGTGTTTTCCATTTTCGTATTTATAACACTGCTACCTCCAACCCGCCTATCAAGCGCGGAGATTATGGCAATAACCTCCTATTTGGAGGGAGAGTGCCGCAATGGACTGTTATGGGCTGTGAAGATCTCCAACCCGGCTACTAAGCGTGGAGATTGTGGCAATAACCTCTCATATGAGAGGCTGATAAAATAGAAAACAACAATTTGTATTACATTTTGCCCACTCGTTTGAACATAGGTAAAAAGGTGTGATGTTATGTAGCTAGATAGCGATGATTATGTAGTTTCATGAAGATAGTTTACAAAAGTTTCTGCCTAACCCTATGGGATACGAGCGTGAGTGTGTATGTATGGTACATATTATGCTCATACATGCTCATACAAAAGACTATTAAGGAGCTATATGTTTGCATTACACTTCGTTTAAGTTGCGAATTGTCACTGAACTGTACTTCGAGTTACTTTGAAGCTGTTACGGGAATTGATTCCGTAGCTCTTAAACGGATGGGCCAACATCCATGTGGTTTTCTTCATTTTGAAAGTTTAATCAACCTGTGGGACAAAGGCGTAAGCTTTATGTAACGATGTTGTCAGCTTATTTCATTCAAATCGGTTCATCAGTTTGGGAAATATTCCAGCATAACATAGACTGTGTCGGCGGTTTCAACACTTGTCGCCAACAACAAGTGCTGGAAAGTTGTCGGTACGGCTGTTGCCCACAACACTTCTGACCGTGTCCCTGGTCGCTCCGAACTCCGACACAAGCGGCCCCGACACTCCCGAACAATACGTCCGACCCGTTAGCTGCGGTCGGTTTCTCTCCGCGTCGTGAGAACCCCATCGTGCGGCATGGTTGCATGTAATTGATGTCAAACGGCAACCAGTGATTGTGCGGTGAGCCGCTCTGATGAAGTCCGCGAGGTGCGAGGTGCAGACGTTCGCGCTCGGACGTTCTAAACACAAATATTTGTATCTAAAATCAGAAAGGTTACTTGAGATCTCACAGTGCCCACGAACGAAGATACAGGGGATACGGATTTGGATGAAATTTGGAAGGTATAGATACCTTCCTTCATAGGTATAGGTACTTGTCTGCAATAAGACAGCTACTTTTTATCCCCCTTCCCTCCCTCCACTTGCGGGGGGGAGGGAAGGGGGGATAAAAAGATACGATAAAATGCGTAGTCCACGCGGGCGGCAAGCTATCACTCATGAAAAGTCATAGGTACACGGCGGTACTCAAAAAGATTGGAAAGTAGCAACCTTCATGGATGAGACTCGCAAATTTTGCTCTGTGATGGTACTAGAGTTTGAACCCGGTGGCTCTCGGGTACGAGTACGACTAGTTGGCCATAAGGTCACCGACGTCAAAACCAACATATAAAGCCTCTGGATAAAGCGTTATAAATCTTTCAATCAATTTACCCCCATAATAACTTCAAAGAAAACACGTTTATTTGCTTCGTAAGTAGTCATTACAGGTGTCACCGGTTAGTGTTGATTCCTATCAGACTCATGTCACGGTTGGGTGTACGTAGTTATTTTCCCGGAGTAATGACAGAGCGGTAAAGTCATCGGGATGGAATTGAAGAGCTTTCTTTTAGTAGATTGATAGCTTCTCTGGCGCAGCAACTTCTGGAAAGTTTTTTTTCGTTTTAGTACTTCACGGAGCTGAGAAGTTTGTTGTTGTAGTTGTTTCTTTGGAGAGGCAAATGTCTGGAATTACTAACACCTTATTTGGCATAAACTTTTTGACCGAAACACACCAATCTTGCGATATGAAATTCATAAAAAAAGAGAGAACAAAAATATATAGCAATGTAGGGAACTAGGGATTTTGTTTTTATATACTATTAAAACATAAGTATTTGTATTATACCTAGAATTCTTTGTTGTACTGATACGATAGTATGACAGAATCTGACGTTTTAGTAATCTGCCATTTCGCGAACCTGTCATTCACCGAAAGGTTATTTTTAACGTATTGTGAAGTTCGGGGTCTCTCCGGACTGCACATAATATGGGAACAAATCGTACAGAGTAGGTACCAAATCCAATGGCGATGCTTTGTGTCGAAAACAAAGATCCTCTTCGTGTAGCAACATTCAGTCGTCTGAATGTGCAGGTCTCATCACGATGTTTTCCTTCAGCGTAAGAGCATCGATTAGTATTTAACTAATGTACTTACATAACTCAGAAAAGAGTCACTTGTACGAGTATATGGTCGCAGCAGGATTCTAACCTCTCGCTTACGACTCGGGTACATTAACCGCTCGGTCACCGACGCTCCGACTCAACCGCTACCACAGCTTACCCAATACTAGCATAGCCAAACAAAATGGCGCCAAAAACATAAATAAATTTTTATTTTACAACACGTCAAATAACTAAACAAACTGTAATTTCCTTTGGTCTGGTTATTTTCCTAATTCCATTCACTGTGCAAATATTACAATTACAAAGACTCTTGTGTGTGGCCCAAAGGTGAGCGGGCTGGCTAATATTTGTATGGGAATTAAGCCTTGCTGGAAACTACCAAGTGGGATGTTCAGAGCACAGGCAGTAGCGACTGTCATGTCACTGCACATATTATGACGTTATATTTTGGAACTAACGTTAATACTTACATGACTCCTTTTAATACTTTGGTAATGGTTTGTTCGTAGCTGTTGTGCTGACCGATCGTTCCAAAACTCTTTACTTATAGGCACTATAGATCAACCACACAACTGGTACATCGTCCGCGGTGACTTCGGTTGGGAAAAATCCGAATGGATTTGCTACATGGAAATAACAAATTGTTTGGGTCATGCAGAATGAATGTGTGAAAGTGGATAAATGATAGGAGATTATGGAAAAACATATACATTAAGAGTGGAAGAAGAAGAATGAAGTTGGAAGGGGAAAACCGGGACGTACACATCACGTCAGGTCAAAACTACCTACCCTAAACTGATATGTATGAACATGTATGAAAAGACTAATGACTGTGGAAAAAGCTAGAGGATTCATCATCATCATCATAACAGCCTGTAACAGTCCACTGCAGGACTTAGGGCCTCTTCCACGAAAGGGGAGGTTATTGCCATAATCTCCACGCTTGGCAGGCGGGTTGGAGATCGCAGTGTTTAAATATAATAATGGAAAGTGCTGCTGCCCATTTTCCAGACTACGGAGACTCTTGATCTTTTGCCTCGAAAACATTAGTCGCCTTGTACGACACCCATGAATGTAAGGGGTTGGTGCTATTCTACTCTGCCGGACACCATACGGCCAAGAGGATTGTCAGGACGTAAAGAGTAGTATAATCTTATCTCTGCCTACCCCTACAGGGAAAAGCAATGTAAAAATATGGTACTAAAAATAAAAATCAACCTGGCATTCATGTCCTGGTTGTGCTCTCGCGAACGACAGCCCGGGGTTCGCCGTGACCATAATCCAGAAAAATTATGCTATTGCATTTAACAAAAAAAAAACAATTTTCAGCCAGCTTCCATCCTAATTTAACTCTATATAACTACTTTAAAAAAAAAACTATAAAATCTCTCATCTCCCATCACCAAGACCCCACCCGAAACGCTGACAGCAAGATATACAAGCATCTCACCGCGTCCTCGACCGCGGTCAGCGTATCCTTAATTAAATAGTGTTATCTCATCTCACCCGTTGATTGCGGCCCAATCCGAGAGAGATAACTGCGCTGATGTAATGTCTGTTTCTATTTGCGGAGTTTGTCACCTTTTTAGTTTGTTACAATGAGGAAAATTGTGATTTTTATTTACCGCCAGGATCTAGTAGATATTCATAAGAATTATACAAATATTTTGAGTGGATTTTTTTTTATAATTGAGGGCCTCGTTTCGAATCGTTGCTTCGATTCGAACGGTTTTCAATTTGGATTTTCGACATGAAAATTCAATATTTTTGATATCATATTTGCTACACCGAGAGAGTACGGGTTAAAAATAGGGAAAATCAAGATCATGCATCAAAATATTGAATTTTTCATGCCAAAAATCAAATTTTAAAACTATTTGATTCGAGGCGAGCGATCCAAAAGTAGGTTCCTCTCGCCTAGATTCGAAAGGTATACAATTTTGATTTTCGACATCTACAAGAAAGAAAGACAGGCCTTTACTGCATACTACGCAAAACAAAGACAAAACTTGAAGAAAGATGAAAAGCTAATCTAAAAAACAATTCTTTTCAAAAATAATATGTGACTTTTATTTGTCTGCTTCTAACCATTGTACAAGTTTAACGACATAATTGTGACGAGTAATTCCTTTTTTAAAGTTAATAAGTGTAAAAGCATCCATAACTAAGACGGAACAGAACAACAGACCGAAACCATTAAGGTCTTGTGTTTCACAAGTGCAATTGTGGGATAATAGCAGAGCTCATTAAGTTTAGTTTTAATTTCAATTCACTCTGTCCAGACACGACGATAGAGGCTGCTTCATACTGTTACTGAATACACTGGTGGTGCTGAATAACAGTGTTGATGACTTTAAAATACTAGGTACATCTACTAAGTTTACCTATAACTGTGTGCCTCCTAATAGCGTTGGCGAAGCAAGGTTTTCCGTTGCGGCTCCGGTAACTTGGTGGACAGTTTCGGGCCTTAATTTAATTAACTGTTTATTATAGAGTCCTCCCTGTCCCCAAAATATTTCTCTGCATGGCGACTCACGCTGGTTGTACACATACTTACATGTCAAAAAGTGATTGTAAAAAAATTTACAATTGTTGGTGCAAAGGAATCTACAGGATCTGAATCACCGTCGTAAAGTGGCATCTCTGGCTGTTTTCTACAGGCTACACTTTGGTGAATGTGCACGGAATTACACGAGTTAGTTCCCCCAGTCCCATTCCATTTTTGGTTCTACATGTGTAGGTCAGCCTAACATCCCCATGTTGTTGACATTCCACCACTATTCTGTTGAGAACGGCAAGGGACTGGAACGCGCTCCCTGCACATAAAATATTCAGGTATTTAATACCCGAGTATACCGACTGCCGACATCACCATACTAAATAATACTAGAATCTGGCCTCTATTTATTTTTAACTTACTTACTTAAGATACGAACTAGTGACAAACGAATACAGCCTAAATCATAGAAAGTGCTTGTCATGTACAGCGCAAAGATATATCGTTGCATAATCATTGTACTCGTATATTTCAAACTCATAGTTGCCAGCTTACTTGAGCACATTTGACACACTATCTAAGCCAACATCTGTGATACAGACACAGTCATCCTTCAAATTTATCAAAACATCATTCAAATTTATCAATTTTAATGTTCACCCACAGATCATCATCGTGACCACGTCCGAAGGACTTAATATCACAAGTTAGGATGGACGCAATTACGCTGCGGTTGGCTTGCAACACCAGAATTAGCAGCGCAGCTTCGCGTGGTTCTGGTGGCCCTCGGGTTAGCCAGGGGAATTTGCAAAGACCTGGGGAAAGTGCAGGCCTAGGGGAATTGGCAGAATCGCGGAAAGAATTGCAACGCATACACACGTATATAACATTCGTAAACGCTTAATTTTCTTAATCATGTTATCTTTGAATTAGTGTTGCTGTTGATATTGGCTGAATTCTGGCTCTACTTCTAGTAAGCAGCCTTACTAGAAGTAGACTTACAGCTTCTAGTAAAAACTGTTAGAGTCAATAAATATGTTTCAATTTACATTTTAGGCTTGACTTAGTAAACAGCCACCCTAAAAACTGTTAGAGTCAATAGATATATTCATAGGTATATTTAAATTTACATTTTAGGATAAACTATTTTTTTTTATACCACTAAGGTGACAAACAAGCTTAACGCCTGCCTGATGGAAAGCAGTCACCCTAGCCTACAGACGCTTGCAATACGGTAATATTTAGCTGAAACTGATATTTCGTACGAGGAGTAATTTTAATCGCAGTTGTCATTGTCTATCAGTGGGTGCTGGCAAAATAACTCGTCTATTTGTAGTGGTATCTGGAACATCATATATTTTTTTAATTTATAATACCACACTAGAAAAAACGGAATAATAAAATAAAATATGTACCTAAGGATTTTATGTAGAAGTACCTAGAACCAAAAAAGTATTAAAAGTATTTAGAAAAAAAGGATTATACAAAAATGCACAGGAAAAAATAAATATTTGTCTACGCTTTTGTAAGTATGAAGACCTAGCATGTACCGGAAAAGTATTTAAATATCTCTTCACAACATGTTACTAGTATCGAATGTCCCAAATCCATAGCATTTTCAGTTTTAAAGGACGATGTGGCTATGTCGCAGGCATATTGTGAACCCGACGTTTTGAAATGAAATTGACACTTTTTCTGGTAAAAATCACCAGATGGGCTGTGATACATGATACATTTTCAGTTTTACTGGACGATGTGGCCATGTCGCCGACTTATTATGGAATCCGCCGTTTTGAAATATAATTGCCAGTACCAGCTGTTTCTAATAAATACTCCTTGACACATTATCATAGTTAGAATGAGCGTAATACGAATACCTACCTCGAATCTAATATATTTGTAGATTAGCTTTATAGTAATTACATCGAGCTGCCGTCTATGAAACGCGGAAATCTTGTAAAACGGCTGAGTTTTCAATATGTCTGCAACAACATTACATACACACACACTTTGTCTACCTTTGTGTAATACATGCATTCAGTCCACGGTTAACAGCAGTTTAATTGACACTTGAATTGTAGATGAACTTGATTATCGATTGTTTAATTATAGTGTCTACAACTGCACATTCCATAGCCCTAGACTTTTTTTTTTGAGGCTAGTGTCTCCTTTTTTTTTTTTTTTAAGAGGAGAAATCTTTGATATATACCACGTCATCTGGGGGAATGACATAAGGGATTTCCCGAAAATGGACCATACCCACTAAAACCCATCTATGTATCCACAGCCGCTTTTTATCGGAACACCACAGCACCTAAAAAATAGTTTGCACTGTGGTGGGACTAGTGTCCCCTTAGCGAGCTCCATACAAATGTAATTTGCAAGCATAAGCTAGAAAACTTATAATTTCTTTATGCATTCCTCATAAAACTCCACAACACCGCAAAACAGGGTGGTCAATATGAAATCGTACACCCATCAAATTTATTCTACAATAATTTATACGGATACGTGACCGTTTACATCCAGAACAAGAAAAAGGGACTTAAAGCCTCCCACAAACAGGACTACCGAATACTAACATGATTATTATTTTTTGTAAACTTTA
The DNA here is from genome assembly GCA_907269095.1 of Blastobasis adustella. NCBI lineage: Eukaryota > Metazoa > Arthropoda > Insecta > Lepidoptera > Blastobasidae > Blastobasis > Blastobasis adustella. The sequence continues at coordinate 18,375,292 of OU026121.1, read as the reverse complement.
CCCTTTTACATTTGCTTTTAATTTTAGACAATTCAAAGAAAAATGAGTCTTTTTACCATAGTCGTAAAGGTGGTCTATTGCTGAGGGGATGTCATATAGCTTTGTTTGTGTTTCAAAGTCCCTTTGAGAGGAATCGAACCGCAAAGAATTCGGCGCAGACCATCGCCCGCGTTTACTCGGCGGACGTTGATTTTGAAATAGACAAGGTGGGTTGGTTTTTGATGGTGGGTTCTGTAGGTAGATACAAGTAAGCTGAGGTGAGCCACTTTCTATCTAAAGCATTTAAAGAGTAATCATACTTACAAGAATGGTAATTTATTTATCTAAGCCCTTATCTTTGGTATATTCCACAAATAGACATTCAAATATTTCAACCATAACATTTTCTTGCATATTGGAAAAATTTGCAGAACGTCCCGTAAAGTTGTTCCCTTTTTTATATGCCATTATATGATATAGTATAGTAAGTAAATATAAGTCTTTGGTATATGCAAATAATTATGAAATCATAGTTGTTTTGGCATAATATTTTCTTGGATTATCGTCACGTCTTTTTTTTTATTTTAAAATTTTTAAAATAATAGAGGTAATATTAGATTTATTGTAAAAAGGAACAGAAAGTGCCAATACGTGATATTTAGTATTAGTATCCTGTGCCAATACTTACGTTCGTATATTAAAGTCGTATTGTTAATCATTCAATCATTGCCGGTTTGCTTCATCCACTCACAAGATTTGTATTGGATTTTGCTAGGTTTGAGCACCTTATTCACCAACAAGACCTTATTAACCAACCCGTTTAAAAAGCCCCGGTTCCTTTTTAACCACAAATTTTCGTTCTCCTAAACTCAAAGCTTGCGGAACCCTAAAACGTAAAAAACGCTAGTCCGAATAAAGGTATAACATTTTTGGCCAGCTCAAACCAGAATAATAGTGTTAAATTTCGCGGATCTATCTCGTGTATGATTGATTTGTCGGCAGTTGCCTTTCGGGACTTTTTTCTTACATATTTTTTTCAATTTCAAACTTACCGACAAAGACTGTTGGTTTAGTTTGAACTTTGGAGCGTTGCAAAAATATTTTTGGTATGCCACGTGGTTGTTTACTCTTGTGTTATATTTACCTATCTACATGAAGGTAAAAGTAAATGCGATGAACGCTTTGTACAACGCAAGAGCATAATGTGTATTGCATTGAAAATATTCCAGTGCAGTTGTTAAAAGGTATTAATAGCAATCATGAAAGAAATTTTCATTTCATCGAGATCAATCAGGTCAGGTTACCCTGGTTCGCCAAATCCTGGATCATGGTCAAGGCGGACCCCGGACCCTCGTGCGAGAGCTCAACCGGGACACTAACTCCAAGATGATGATGAAATAAATTTTCATTTAATATATAAAGATAATCCTAATCGCCTAAGGACAGCTATTGACCCCTTCTTTGAATCTGCACCAAATACCCACTATTTAGCTGTGCTGCCAAGGAACATTTTATAGAAGTGGCAATGGGTTTTATACTCTTGTACTGTACTAATAAAGAAAGGAAATGAGGGAAAATGAAGTCCCTAACACGACCTACACCCTTGCAGCGGGATTTCTGGCTGGTGGTGTACCTGAATGGAATGGAACGGCGACTGAAATTACCTACCACGATGCATATTGGCAAAATTAACAGAACGTCTCAGTACTTTGCAAAGTTGTTCCCTCTTGTAAAATCAGTAGGTATTCATTGTTTTGAGACAAAATAGTCTCAAACCTAGACTTGGGCGCAAGAAATCTGCTCAAAAGCTCTTCTGCTTAAAGTGTTTCAGCTGCAGCTGATTTCATTGAACGCTCCTTTGCTGTATCCATACTCAATTGCTAGCTAGCATCATTTGATGAAAAATGAAACTGGAAGCGGCACTGGTCCAATGACAGCATGCTTGCGTGGCTGGTCGCAGAGGAACCCGGGAACTGCATGGTAAATCACTTGGTACTTTGAGGTTAGTCGAACTTTAGCACAGCAACGAACTCTTGTTTGGTGTGTCTACTAATTTCGTGGGTGAAGCGAGATTGATCAAGTTCTTCCACTGGGGATCCTGAAACTGGTTTAATAATCTTAATCTCAACCCGTGACAGCATATCAATTATTATTGTTAATGTAAATACTATGTACTCTATAGTCTCTGCCTACTAATGAGATATGGACGTGAGTGTGTATGTAATAAGTATGTAGATAATTTATGTATTTAATAGTTTATTGCACACAAAAATGGTAACAGAATGAAATAAAATAATATCTATGGTCATCTTGGCATTAATGTCCTGATTGTGTATTCGCGCACGAACGCCCGGGGTCCGGGTTGACCTTGATCCAGGATTTGGCAGGTCAAGTAATTACAGTGGAGCAACTGTCATCTGACCTCCGTGACCATGTTAACAGGGAATGTGACCAGATTGGATCATGGTTACACATTCAGTCGCCTGAATGTGCAGGTTTCATCACTATGTTTCCCTCGCCGTAAGAGCATCGGTTAGTGTCCATAACTCAGAAAAGTTTCATTAGTACATGACGGCACTGGGGTTCGACCCCGGTACCTCTCGCTGACAAGTCGGTCCCCTTAACCACTAGGCCACTGACGCTTTCTAAGTATAAATATAATATACTGGTGGACCCGGCGCGACTTCATTCGCGTATACCTACCTACCCTTTTTTCTTGCTTATAAACCTTACTCTTTAATAACTCTATATAATTGTTGAAAACCGCATTAAATTCCGTTGCGTAGTTTAAAAGATTTAAGCGTACATAGATACATAGGGGTAGACGGATGAAAAGCGACTTTGTTTTATACTATTTATAGATTAATATCAAATGACCGCTTACTCAAAAAAAGGTCCCTCAACGCCTGAACTTGGCCATCACACCATGACGCACGCTGCGCCTCTACACCTGTCAAAGTGAGCCTCCAACGTAACACCCACAATTTACAACAGGCTGTCTTGTAAAGCTTACCTTATCACTGCCAGTACAATCACGCACAATCGCCTAAAGCTACTCCCGCGCACACGTGTCGATGTGGCTTAATCCAAGTCTTTACTGTAATCCGACCACCCATCTCGCTGTTATACTGCCCACAGAATAGTACCCCCATTATTATATAGACCAAGGGCCGCATGAAGCCATATTATTTTACACGATAAAACGCAGGCGACCACCGACGTGACGGTTTGCCTTTTTGCACATTCAAAAATGGAATCTAATGATGCGTTCGTGATTTTCCAAGGTTTAGGTGTTGGGTTCTGTTGTGTAAAAGCTTTTTGGACGAGAAATGTGTTTTCGTCCTATTGTTGGGAGCGCTAAGACGACGTTTATGCTCATTAATGTGGAGTGGAGTGAACTATTTTGGAGATTGATATATTTTTGCGTGTGATTTGTTAGGAGTGAAAGGAAGTCGTTTTATGAGGATTATGTTGGCTTTGAATCTATCTATTGGCTTTAAGTACACGATATATTGGTGTTGCAATAGGTTTAAAGAAAAGTAGCACTTTGTTCGTTAATTTTTCATAAACTAGTTCTCATCGGTAGGTTGGTAGAGTAACTCAAAACCTACAGGAGCGTCGGTCGAATGGTTAATAAATCCGACTCGTAAGCGAGAGGTACCGGTTTCGAATCATACCAATGACTCTTTTCTGAATTATGTACATTCGTGTAGGAAAACGTCGTGATGTAACCTGCACATTCAGGCGACTGAATTTGTAACCATGATACGATCTGGTCAGGTTCCCCTGGTAGCACGGTTACGGAGGTCAGATGGCAGTCGCTCCACTGTAATGACCTGATGTGCCAAATCCTGGATCAAGGCGGACCCCGGGCCATCGCGCGCGCAACCGGTATATTAACACGAAGATAATTATTTTTTTATTTATTTTTGTGAATCTGAGGCTGACCGTCTATCTTTACACACCGAAAACAAAATCAATAAGCACTTCAAGTAATTCACATTCATTTACAGGAAATGTACATTTCACATAATAAAACATAACTATCAAATCATAACTACGTTGCCGATATATCAATACGGCTAATGACAGCTCACCATTACGGAGACAATGTTGGTACAGTCAGGTGAAAAAGTTATGTCACACAATAGTTATTTGGTGTGACGAAGAAATTTAACGTTTTTACTGACTTACTTGTTCCATTATTGTTAATTAATAATGTTTATAAAGGTAAGCAAATACTAAAAAAAAAAGCTTTTGCTGGTAACATTGCTAGTAACAGATCCTAATCTAGTGTGACATACCAGCCAATTAATAGTTTGCCTAAACTTTAGATGACACCTAAGTCGATTTAAAATAGTCCTAGGAGAAAAGCATTGAACCAACATAAACCACTAGTAAAAACTAAACTCGCTAAGTCACTTCATGACACCGACTTTGTGACTCCTAACTGCTTAAAAATATCTTAAGGCGCCAACCTAGGAGTCGCCTAAGTTTAGTGTAATCGAGCAAATGAGCATTCGAAATATCTACATTTAAGGAATGACAGAGGCATGGTAGTTACCATGAACAATGAACAGAAATCTACAAACACTGGTATATATCCTCTGTGTATGTGGTGGTGTCGCTGATGTTGCTGATGTCCATAGGTAGCGTTCATCACTTTCCATCAGGTGGCCCGCTTGCCTGTCTGTCTACTGTCAACATAAAAAAAGAACACTGATAAAGTAAAGAAAATACCACTTATTTAGAAAAAAAAGCAACTAAAAATTTACCAATAACCACACTACCTTAACGCCTCTCTCCCCGCCTGTCCACCCACATTACAACTTGTTCACTGTTCTGTACTAAACAGGAATGCTCATTCGACCGTAGGTATATTCGTATTAATGATTGTGCGAACGGACAGACGATTAGAGTCCATCTGTTATTGTTATTGTTCACGGGTGATTCCTTAGGGAAAACAATGTCGGATCTTGCTTTCGAGAAAAATGGATCCGACTGTTATGTTTTATCGACATAGGTCATTTGCGACTTGCGTAATCTGGGCGGATCTTAGAAGTTTTATTGTGATAATATAGAAGTCTATGCATAGTATAAGATAAAGTCGCATGCTGTCTGTCTGTCTGTATGTAGGTATTTCCGCTAAAATCTTATAAACCACATAACGGATTTTTTTATTTAACAATTTATTGTATACAAGAAAACTTAACAGACAGTATAGATTAGTTACGACACATGCACTACTTATCCCTAAAATAAATATCTTCCAGTAGGTCTACAGAACACAGAAAACGCAGATTTTGATGCGGATTTCACGATAAGTTACCGAATTTCTTGCGGGTTTATAAGTATAATACGTATATACATACGTGTAGCCCGGCCGGAAATCAAACCCGGGACCTCAGCGCGGCAGACCGACCTCTTAACCACTGAACTACTAAAGTCGTCGTATGCATGTATTACACTTACAAATCAACAAAAACGCAACCTCGCCCACCACTAGTGACGCTCCGTAACCATGGTGACCTAGGCCAGGCCTGAGTTACCTAGGCGACCCAGCATAATACCAGTCCGAAGGTATCGGTTATGACACATTAGCGCGCATGCGTTGACGCGCAATTTGCAATTAGCTATGGAGATAACACGCGCCGCGGACATCGTGGCTGTAGGGCGGGGATGTAGTCGATATTCATACATCTTTTCATGCATTAACACCGGTTGGGGGTACTCCAGACCCGCCCTAGTCTGCAGAAGAAACATGAAAGTCAAATAAATGCTGTGGAAATGCGGTCTCTATGGAGTATGTGGGGTCACCCTAAGTGATAGAATGAGGAATAGTGTGTTAAGAGTTCGTTGTAAGCTGAAAGAGGTACGCTGAGATGGTTTGGACACGTTGAAAGGATGGATGAAAAACGGCTTACAAAAGGTTTCTATCGTGCGATTGTGAAGGGGTGGTAGAAAGCTCCCGAGAAGAACATATGCTAAAATTAAATGTATCATCCCGCAGCGGTATTCAGGAGCCAGTACGACATTGGAGCCTTTAAGAAATAAGCCTATGTTTATTTCAAAGACCGGCTACGCATATGTGATCCCAAAAGGGCTGCGGTACTCCGTTGGTGGCGGTGATAACTGACCATCAGGTGACCCGTTTAATAGTAGGTCTTCCTCTATTAAAAAAAATATTACTAAATGAGTGTCGCAAAAGTGACAGTTTTTTTTATTAGTTTATCTAGGCATATGACCGCCATCTCACCGGTGGTAAGTGACGATGCAGCCGAAGATGGAACATGCCTGTCTAGGAACAGCCTATTCACTCTCGCCTTGTAGGTCTTACTAATCCTACTATCCTACTAATATTATAAATGCGAAAGTTTGTAAGGATATTTTGATATTTGCTACTCCTTCACACAAAAACTACTTAACCGATTTGGATAACGGTTGCTTATAGTCCAGCATAGCATATATTTATCCCGAATTTCAATGTGTGTCCCGCGGGAACGGGTCTGGGACGTTATTACCGAAGTTTCTTCTGTCCTACAGTTTCATAATAGTATAAAATATTTGTGCTCTTGTTGCTTACCATACTTACCGTATTCTCTATCTCATTTATAGCAGCCAAAAGTTCCCTCTGTATTCAAACAAATACAATACCAAGTGAATTTAAGATTACTCAACGTGCAGGTACAACACTATCGTCCACAATGGGGAGACGTGGCTCATCTTCATGTATTCACGATGTAAGGCGTCATTATGCAATTTTCACTTGAATCTCAGGTCAGACTATGCTCTTAGGGCACAGCCTAGATTTGGCTAACATCTCAATAGGTTTTTGAGATTACATGAGAAACTGAGAAAGGAAATATAGTATAGTTGGCTGGATGTGGCATTTCAGTGTATGAAGTGGAGGAAGTGGAGGAAAAGAGATGAACCGCTCGAATGATGATAATGATGATGAACTAGTTTGACGACCTGAGTGGTTCAGTAGTTAACATGCCGGTCTGCCACGGCAGTTGGGTGTTATCTGTATAATAAGTATGTATTTAAAAAACTATGTAAGTAGTTTATCAGTTGTCTAGCACCAATAACCTAAGTTTTGCTTACATTGGGGCTAGTTGGCGCTGTATGAATTATCAAGGCATATTTTTTTATTTTATATAGCAAATGCCATAGGTTAGAGAAACAACTGTCCGTGGTAGCCAGAGTATTAATTCTGTAAAAGTTACTAAATGTCCGAGTTCTATCCGAGTATTCCACAATCCCTGCTCATTCAAGTTGTACTGAGCGTGGTACTGATAACGAACTAATTTCGATAGTACTGTATTTAGTGTCCTGAAAATTAAGTTCTGTATATAGAAGAAGCCATTGGAACGCCAACATTTTCTTTGACCTCAACTCACCGGATGGAAAGCGACGATGAGGTCGAAGATGTAGTATGCGTACCTAAAATATACCTATTCACTCTTGACTTGAAGACCCCAAGGTTATGCTTATCGGCTCAGGATAACTTATAAGGTTAACGCGGACCTGATGGACTATACCTCCCTTTAGATCTGCATTTTCATGAACTCTGGTAGTCACACGTATCAATTTTTCAAAATTAACTTTCTGAAAAATAGCCGCTATAAAATTGAGCATAAGAGCTCTTACACTCCACGACATCCGTAATAAGGCGTTGGTGCTCCTCCTGACCCTACACGAATGTTCGGCGTAACATGTTCCAGCATAACACTAAGTAACTTAGCATGTTCAGTCAAACTATCACCAGTTGGAGAGTTGTGAAATTTCACCGCACAACAAATAAAACTGGAACCGGTATTTTTATCAACAAATTAATTACCAGTCCCTTACCGCTACTGATATCGGCAGTTACGTATTGGTGTCGCCGTTTCAGGTGGCCTTTATCTTATCTAAAGAGGACGTGCGGGCTGTGCCTGCGTTGTACGGCACTCATTACAAGAAACAAACAAAAAACGACCAAATCACCGAGCCATTGAGTCGGAAATCGTTTACAAAAAACTTCGATTTCTGGACAAGTTTTCTCACAAATTGCGCGAAGGATTTTAAGTTTTCCCGTTACGGTGACAGGGTTGTTTTTCGAATGACACTGGCCACGTTTTCCGGTTCCGAGGAATGACGAGGTGACAATAGGTGAGGTGTTTTCCGATAAACATGTAAATAAGTCGGCGGGTGACCGCGCTGCGACCAGTTTGGTGATAACTGAGCTACCCTGCAATTTATGCACGGTAGAAACAGTACCTACGGAATACTGTATGTGTACTTTTTTTATTTATCATTTGTTAATCCCAGCGAATTCTAATGCGTAAAGGTCGATAACATACTGTATTGTTATCGACACTATTACCTATAATTAAATAGTTCCAAAACCCTGACGTTTAGCTAATATAAAGATAAAAGGTAAAATATTATACAAAATATCACTGATGTTATTATAAAGCGCAAAAACGTGGACACTGTAGATATTTATTCTCCTACTGATATATTAGAGTAGGTATGAACTATGAGTACATCAGTTGAATACACTAACCGATGCTCTTACGGTGAGAGAAAATATCGTGATGAAACCTGCATATTCAGGCGACTGAATGTGTAACCATGATCCAGTTTGGTCAGGTTCCCCTGGTAGCATGGTCTCGGAGATCAGATGGCAGCTCCACCGTAATTAGTGCGCGAGAGCACAACTGGGACATTAACGCCAAGATGATCACACATCACAGCCCATAACAATCCACTGTAGTACTTAGGGCATCTCCCGCGAAAGGGGAGGTTATTGTCACAATCTCCACGCTTGGCAGGCGGGTTGGAGATCGCAGTGTTATAAATATAACTATGGAAAACGCTGCTGCCCATTTTCCAGCCTGCGGAGACGCTTAGATTTTTTAGTTCGAAAACAATAGTCGCCTTGTGCGACACCCACGATTCTAAGGGGTTAGTGTTATTCTACTCTGCCGGACACTACGCGGCCATCATGGCCAAGATGATTATAATGAATAAAAGGAACGATTTTGACGTAAACATTTAAAATGCGAAACAGAGTTACGAACCAACTTGAACTGTGAACAAATATCACAACTGAGGGTAATTTCATCTACAAGTTAGCAATGGTAGACTGTGGAAATTAATTAAATTACTAGTTTCGAAGTTTTGATAAAATTTTACATAATTGGTAGGCGAAAGTTGGACGTTTGACATCGGGTGATGGACATGACTGTTGTTTACTGCCCTCGGAAAATCTGAACAGCATTTGGAGAGCAAAATTCAGTTATAACGTTACTTAGAAAAGTGAGAAGTTATACATTTTATAATTGTTTGTCACCTTAGTGGTATATGGTGGACATCCAATGGAATATAAATTCCTTAATTATAACTAATTCTCAACTAGCAGCGTGTATGGAAGCCAAATATCGCGATTATACTTAAATTAAAATTTCTACCTAGATTAAGGTATTTTCCAAAAGCCTGGCAACATACCTAGAGTACATTTTTTAGTCCAACATTTTGCCAAAATTTGTATATTTTTGAGTACTTAGTTTTGCAAAGTTTTAACGATAAAAGCTATTACAAACAGAGAATGTTTGTAAGAAGTACTTTATACGATACCTATACATAATAACGAAAGTCAATACCACGAGTGGACAAAGCGAAGTAGTGTGCCAAAAACATTTTGTTTTACGCATATCCAATGTACGGAACATTGTGTTTGTCCAACATAATTTATGGGGCTCATTGTGCTACGGAAATCGTGGGCCGCTCTCATTAATCGTTTATCGAAAAAATTGTAATAAAACGCACCCCTATTTTAGGGTTGCCATGGCGTTTTGGCATAACAGAAGCGGATTTTTATTATAGAATGTGAAAATATGAATTGTAAGTTTGGGACATTTGTTGTTTTTCGTATTACGGTAATTCATGAAAAATAAATCCTAAATTACAGTTATCGGGCTTATTATGATGGTTAGTATTATTATTACCTCGATATTTCGACGCAGTTGCATGTGCGATGAAAGTGTACTAAATAACCATAAAAGTCTTAATATCTATAAAACCTAAGTTTCTTTATTGCGTTCGGCGCCGTAGCGGTCAAACTTTTCAGAAGTTTGTCCAAATTAGTTCTTCCTAGGCCAAACTATTTTGTCCTATTTTACTGACAGCTTTAGGATTTTCAGGTACTGATGTCCTAGGACAAACGACAAACAATAGTTTGGCGTAAAAACTTTAAGATGTCCACTGTCATATACAATACAAAAGCTATAAATATGTAGAAAGAAATACAAACTATAAAATGAAAGATAAAAAAATTAAAAATATATCCTGATATTGCTGATGTCCATAATCGGCCGCTGTGAGCACTTCCCATCAAAAACCTTTTCACCCCTTTCTTGGAGAACTCCACTCCACTCCATTCTACAAACTTCGTGTGCATGGGAGAAAGTTCCTTTAAAACCGCATAGCAAATAACAAAAAAAAAAATATATCGCAGAAAAAGTTTCTCTTTCTACACAGAAGCAACCCTAGTCCACTGACCAGCGCCGCTACCATTAGCATCGACCCGTGATTTCGGCCATGAAGCTGCGACAATTACGCCAGCACCGATTTTTTGCGAGCAACACTGCGCCGGCGACCGCTCGTTTATCAATCCCATAATCTGCTATAGTTATTCATATTGAGCTCGATTTATTGTTGCTTTCCCGAACTGGGTGGTGAGGAGTCGCGTTGGTGGAAAATAATGTTGGTACAGGTATTTTTTTATACGGTAGGCTAACAGGCAACACAGGACAAGGATTGGTTAAAACTATCCATATGGTTTGTAAAATTAACTATCTCAGTTCTTTAATTTCCGAAGGCGTTACTCAATTAGAAAACCAAACGATACTTTTTTATTTAACTATCATCTCACCTACTGGTAAGCGACGATGTGGCCAAAGATGGAGCATCCAGACGCGAGCTATTACTATTGTCTTGAAGGAATCCAGATTGCACTGTTCGAGGAATATACGCAAATAATGTAACGTTTAGTGTTTAGTTAGTTGATGTATTAAATAGCTACCCGCGAAGTAAGGACCTCATGTTTTCGATATCCTACAGTTAAATTACATACTAATAATCATCTTGGCGTTAATGTCCTAGGTGTGCTCTCACGCACTAGGGCCCGTGGTCTGCCTTGATCATGAACCAGAATTTATCAGATCAGATCATTTAACTACTCACTAATATTAACGGACATGACCTCTACAGTTTAAGCAAATTTTCTATAATATTATACAACCACATTTATACTACTCAATCTATATTACACTAAATATTTCACATCACTCCTTTGCATCTAAAGCTTTTACAAATTTACTTAAAATATCGAGCAATATACACTCCACAGCATTCTCTGTCGCGTCCCCTAAGTCTAAGGTGAAAGGTCGCAGGGCACACGGCGGTCAGCTCCGCTGGATGGTACCAGTTACCACCAGCCACTAGACTGCCATCCGTGGGTATTATTATTACCATTTATATTACCCCTCGCTTGATATTTTGGTAAGCTTTCGTGCTTGAATCTCGTATTGGAGAAGGTAATTTTTTCACGGATTCGAGCTACTAGTTATGAGTTTGATTGATTTGCCATTTGTTATTAATACAGATATAGACTATAGGTATAACCTTTTACCATCAAGCTAGCCGTAAGTAAAATTGCCGCCAACTGGTATAAAAATTTGCTTAAAATAGTATGATACAGAAAGGTAATATGAAAGCGGACCCTGGCAGAAGGCGGGATGAGCACTAGGACGATGATGATGATATAGTAAGCAAATATAACAATGAAGACGACCTTGAAATATCAAGATCTTCCAAATATCAAGACTACAAATATTGGTCAACATGCCGGTCTGCCACGCAAGAGGTCCCGGGTTCGATTCCCGGCCGGACTGAAATTGAAATGATGAATTTTAATTTCTGTTACGGGTCTGGGTATTCTATGTATAATAAGTATGTATTTAAAAAAGTATTTAAGTAGTATATCAGTTATCTAGCACCCATAGTACAAGCTTTGCTTAGTTTGGGGCTAGATGGCGCTGTGTGAATTTGTCCACGAATATTTATTTATTTATATTTATTGGAGAAAGGTATGTATATCCTTACGAAAGGATCCCAACTGGTAAGTACATCGGGTGATAATAAAGTATCCCCAGAATGTTTTCTCGACCTTGAAGATTTCTACAACGCTTGAAACATTATGACTAGAACTCAGTTCAATTCATTAACCTCAGCGGTGATGACAAATAGGACATCATATTTGTCTGACAATTTACCTGTGTTCTATCTAACACGTCAGTAAAAATACATCTGTAGTAGGTGTAAGTATGTACAATTGCAATAACTAAATTGTGGAAGTAGTAGGTATTTTGCTTACAACATGCTAATTTTGATTAGCTGATTGGCCGTGTGGTGTCCGGCAGAGTAGAATAGCACCAACCACTTACACTCGTTTGTGTCGTACAAGGCGACTAATGTTTTCGAGGCAAAACTTCTAGAGTCTCCGTAGGCTGGAAAATAGGCAGTAGCGTTTTCCATTGCTATGTTTATAACACTGCGATCTCCAATCCGAATTGTGACAATAATCTCTCCTTTCGTGAGAGAGGCCTTGCAGTGGACTGATATCGGCTGTGATGATCATGTTGCTAATACGCAGCATTCTGGTCAAGAGTATGTCGGTAGGTACACAAGTAGATAGCAAATGGCTAGGCGACATCGTGGTGGACACACGAGTCCGGAATGAAAAATTTAGGAATATAATAAGTGCTAGAATCTCGACACCAAGGAAAAAACTGTGAACCTGTCCCAACGCCACGCAACAAAGCATAACAACGTGCAACATTGCGCAATCAAACGTCCTCAAACAATCATAAAGACAAATGAGGCAGGCTTGACAATCGTGAATTAAACCATAAAAGACGAAGGCTCTAGCCTAGCCTCAACAAATAATAACGTTATCAACTGACAAACACACAAATTAAATAGTGCGATCTGTTATCAACAGGAGATATAATAAGACGGACATAGGTCCCGGGTTTACAATATTTGAGGAGACGTAATGAGGCATAAACGTTAGGTTTGTTTGTTTTTCATGTAAATAGTGAAATTATTGTTGACCCGGCTGATAAAGTTATTATGGCATGCAGTGGAATATTTATAGAATTGATTGTTAGTATGCATATCACGTGAATCTAAATTTAATTACCAGGTACAATATCCAAACAATATGGAGTACAAGAATAAGAAAATAGAAAAGTACGGTCACCCAGGGTGAACTTACATTCTATGCTTGTCACAAAGACTGGATACGTCCAAAACGATTGGAAAGTTACCTACCTTCATGGCTGAGAAACATTTTTTTTGGCCTGTGTATAACCCTAATCGAATACTGTATGAGCCTAGTATACTAAAAAGGAAGGCCATATAATTAGAATCAGAAACTAAATCCTATAAAATAAGAAATTTCTATACCGTCACAGGGTACCAATCGGCTCCTGAGACTGTTCAACCAGCCTCAAGGTCCCTTGCGGGTCAACCTCGCTTCACCAACGGCATTAGGAGGTAGCCAATGGTACTCCTAACGAGTGACGAGCTCGTTACGGTGCTGAAGACCAACTAACCACAAAGTAGGAAATGGTCACCCATGCCTACAGTCCCCGCACCTAAGGTAAACCAGTGCCGCTGCATTCGAATATAACTAGCTCATTTTTCAAAATCACTGTCAAGGTCAGTGTGAAGACTTTTCCTTTACTGTTCAAGCCAACAAATTTCACCTCTCCTGTCAATGTTTCACCTCTGGTGTCAGGGTATCAAGGTCTAGACGTTATGATGGTAGTACAGTGGTATTAGTACTGTTACTGGAATGCAACAGGGCGACTACCTTTTATGCATTATACGTGGCTCTTTTGTTATCAAGTCATTTTATAATGTCGCTCTTATCGCTCAGGATTTAGTTTACTGTTTAAAAATTGTAGGTAGTAGGTCGAAGCGCCATTCAGACCTAAAATTGTGCAGATAATGCAGGGGCGCAAATTCATTGTCACCATGAGAACTATCCTCTTTTATTGCCTAGGCAGCCGCGGTCGGTCGGTCCACTTTCATCAGGAAAGTGACCATCGTCGACCAATTTGAACCGCTCCCCTTGAGACATACGGTTTTATATTTAGAATGATTTAATGCATGATGCTGATTTTCCTTATTGTTGAAACGTTCGCTTTTGTCAATGTAATTAAAAAAAAAAGTTATTCTCGCCAAAATTCAAAATTCAAAACCGATTGAACCGCAAGCGCGATCGCTTAAAAAATAGAGTTCCTGGACATCAGGAGTGATTGCGGTGCCGCCCTTTGACATGCTTTTGGGAGAACCCCAAGTTATAGTATCTCATTCCACATGTTATGCGAGCTGAAGTGACAGCCTGAAAACTATCCTAACATTCTTCAAGCTTACATTATTCTTTGTATGTGTGTATCTCATCAACATTGCTTTAAATATGGCCGGGGGACATTAGATAGCCGCGATGCTCATCAGGGCCTAGTTTTAGCAGATTCACTTGGCCGACTAGTGTAAGGTCGTGTGCATACCTGGCGGAAAACGAAACAATTTTTATTAAAAAAAAAATTGTAAATTACTCACTTTTGTCTTGACCTAGGTATATCATTGCTATTTGGGTGTGACCTTCCGGGGTTGACCCCGCGTCGATAGATAATGGAAACGGCTGGCATAGTAACGCCGTGCCCGACAATGACAGGCAGTCCTGACCGTGTCCTGCAAAGCCACGCACAGTCAGACAAAGAATATTTATCGTGATGTGGTGTCTGTGTTTATCTTTTTTTTATATATTGGACTACGCAGGCATTTGACCGCCATCTTACCTGATAGTAAGTGACGATGCGGCCGAAGATGGAGCATACCTACCTAGGAACAGCCTATTCACTCTAGCCTAGAAGGCATTCATTTTATAGTGATCAGGGAACATACTTGCAGGCAACGTACGATGTATTTTCTTTCTTTCTCAGAATCCCCAGCGGAAGACTTTAGCGAACCCACCTCCTAAGCCTGGTTAAACGGTCTGTGCCAACTGTCACTCCCTCCAACGTCTACAGCGTCCCTAACCCATCAAAACGACAACGCGAAGTTAATGATCTTAACGCTTTGCTGCCCTTCAAATTGTCGCCGAGACCAATGCCCCGGTGCTCCGTGGCACATGACAGCGTACGGTGCCTTATGTCCGACGCTTCCGTGTACAGATAACGCGCCCTATTATCTCTATTTTTGCTATTTGACGTAGGCAATTTGTGCCACTATCTTTCTATGCGGTAATGTGGCAAACGTACGGGTCGGACGATGGTGAACGGTTACGGTTGTCGATGGGTGTTTGGAAGGCACTAGCGGGCCGTTTTTTACTTTGTGGCACGGGAAAGTACACATGTACCTACATTAGTTGAATACTAACGGTTAAAGATATTACATATTTAACAATGAAACAAAGAGCGTCGGTGGCCGGGCCGTTGAGTATCCGACTCGTAAGCGAGAGGTACCGGGATCGGTCCGCTGCGGCCATGTACCAATGACTCTTTTCTGAGTTATGTACATTAGTTGAATTCTAACCGATGCTGCTGGTGAGGGAAAACATCGTGATGAAACCTGCACATTCAGGCAACTGAATGTGTAACCATGAGCCAATCTGGTCAGGTTCCCCTGTCAACAAGGTCACGAAGGTCAGATGGTAGTCGCACCACTCTCATTACTTGATCTGCCAAATCTTGGATCATGGTCAAGGCGGACCCCAGGCTCTCGTGCGCGAGCGCACAACCGGGACATTAACCAGATGACCTGAGAGAGTTATCAATCGTTTGTAGACGAGGCTGTAAATTTATTGCGATATGTAAATATTTATGTTAAGATGTACTGTTAGGGCCAGGCCATAACACTGCGGCACGACGACGCATCGTAGAGATCGATGAAGTGATATAACGCATCGCGGAATTATCCGATGCGCTGTTGTACCGTACAAATCTGTGATGCGACGACGCGCTACCGTCCAGTCAGTGTCCACACTTCGAACCGGCGCGTAATTCAGAACAAGATGTCTGAAGAATTTCATTTCTTTAATTTCCTTTTGGGGTATGTCTCACTGAAAACTGTAATCGGTCGTTGTTTTCTTATACCATGCCGTTGCATTGAAATTATTTCCTTAACTTCACCGCATCGTATTGCTTTGCGACGCCGTATTTGCGCTGCGACGCCGCAACGCAGTGGGTGTTAGGGGAAGACTATTTTTTATTAATGGGATTCCATTCCTTAGCCGTATCATACGTCTTACATGAAGCGCGTATAAATGAGAGAGATGGAGCCATATAGGTATATGCGGATACCTATTGTGGTGCGGTCTATCTAGAGAGGGACGGGTAAAAGATGACGAGGGCTCCATTGCATTTAATCAATCAATATATCTCTATTTGAACAGGATACACGTCATAAACATAATATCTAATTTTCTAACCTTAACAAATTTAATGAATTAAATTAATAGAAGGTATATCTGGATTAGGCACCATCGAGCTAGCAACGGTTCGTTCTATGCATGATCGTGGCATGAGCAGTCCTGGCTCAAAATAACTTGAATCCAGAACCGTACAAAAAAAGAAATGACGATCAATCAGCCTGTGGTCATGCGGCTCGCGACTCTAGCGCCGCCATTATTAAGTGGCCCGTCTTTTAATTTCATGTAAACGTCGTTTCAAGTCCCTTGACATAGAAAAGATCTGCCAATATTGTTCAAACAAGTGACGCGCCGCTAAAAATACACAGGAAACTCTCCTGTCAAACATTAGTAGTGCCTTGGCAAACAAGATCGCTTCCTATGACCACTATAATGGAGGCATTATCACATATCTGACGAATGTTAACACGGGGTATCATATCGCATCTCACTATCAGACACAGGTGGCAAACAAGGTATGTTTGCTTATGAATTAGGAATCGCTCGGGGTTCTCCACTCTCTGAATTCTAATAACTTGAATTGCACTATTGTTGTTTTGCACTAGTGGGTAATTATGAGAACAAAGTTGTTATATTGTTTACTGGGCACCACATGTGGCGTCGCTCGTGCTATAGGTAGGTACTTTATGGGTTTGGCGCAGTACTATCGCGATTCCTTTAAAATAATTAACGAGGAATTAATTAATTCCTTTGGTAGTCCAAAGGAAACACTGTGACTTTCAAATCTGACATGACATGGGATCATTTAAGAGGTATTAGAGGTCTCCTTAGAGTTACCGGTAATTTTACATAGTTTATATAAAAACTAATGCAAAATCGGACCTTCAGAAGGCTGAAGAGATGGATTCCACAGGACTTACTTACAAAACTGGTCACTATACGTCATCAAAGTAATAACAATTCACTGCAGGACTTAGAGCCTCCCCCACGAAAGCAGAAGTTATTGCCATAATCTCCACGCTTGGCAGGCGATGAAAAACGCTGCTGCCCATTTTCCAGCCTACGAGACTCTAGATCTTTTGCCTCGGAAACATTAGTCGCCTTGTACGTCATACACAAGTGTAAGGGGTTGGTGCTATTTTACTCTGCCGGACCTCACACGGCCTATGTCCTGACGGGTGTATAACTTGACACAAGCCTTGTATAAACTCAAAGAAGCTTATGACAAAAATATTTAAACACAGGATTAACGCATGATCATCATATGGATACCTTTTATTAGTAAGATGGTTACTGTGTTAGGCCACAGCCCAGTATACGGGTGTGGTGCCCATACAAGGTCCACGGTCACGGGTGGCGCGTCGTCGCCGCGCGTGCGACGGACAAACGACTTCCGCGGCCTGCGCGGGCGCACCCGATCGCCGCGCACCGGAACGGTCAGGGGGCGCTAAGATGCCGCGCCTAAAATGCGTGTGTAAGTAACTAGGCGTTGTCAGCAGCTTTCAGCGCAGTTCGGATTACTGTAAACTATCAACTTATCCGCGGGAACCTACAATTTTTTTTTCACAACATTAATCACCCGCGCAGTTGGGATATCTGTAAACAATCTACTTTCCCGCGGGAACTTATTATTTTTCCGGGAGAAAAAGTATCCTAAAAGTTACTCAGTGATAATGTAACATTCTAACTAACCGACCAAATATACATAAAATAAAAAAATAACCATATAGCGTTAATGCTCGTGTTGTGCTCTCGCTTACGAGGGCCCGAGGTCAGTCTTGACCATGATACAGGATTTGGCAGATCAGATAATTACAGTGGAGCGACTGCCATCTGACCTTCGTGACCCTGCTACCAGGGGAACCTGACCAGATTGGATCATGGTTACATTACATTCTGTCGCCTGAAGGTTTCATCACGATGGGAGAGTCAAAATAGGTGTATCAGGAATTCTGGATCATAGCTTATGGCATTCGATAGCCTCTGCCTACCCCCGTATATGGCCTCATGTGTGTACGTACGTGCGTATGTATGTAAATAATATTAGCTCCGCAGTCGCAGCGTCATTTTATCGCCGCCAACGTCCAAGATGATGTACGCGAGAGCATTAAATTGGAAGATCACAAAATCACAGTACGGTATAGACGATTAGTTCGCCCACTGCAACCGCACGCGTACTGTACGGGTCCACTGTACGAAGTATAGGCTTTAAGTAGCGACAGTCCTTTTTTTAACAGTGTAAAGCCTGACCAGGAATATATGTGATTTTTTTTTAATTCATTTCTTAAACTGGCAGCATCATGTAACAGCGAACACTAGCGCCCCTAGACTTTCTTGTGACAGACCTCATTAGTTCCTGGTAAGGCTTTAAAAAGAGTAACTGTGTCTCTGTTTGTGGCGCTGTAGCTCTTGAACAGATTGATCGTTTTCGATACACTTTCCCTTATTTAAAAACAAGTTTAATCGAGATTGTAAGCTTTGTTTAATTACACGAAAGGGATGAATAGGTGTTAACGGGGTCAGTAACGAGTGGATGGTGCCCCTGGTATTGCATACGTCCATAGGTAGCGGAGACTGCTTACCATCAGGCACGCCGTAAGCCTTTTGTTGATAAAATCTGAATGTATTTTCATAGCAATGAAACCCAGTGAATGAATTTTTGAAGTCCATTTTGAAATGCCTAAGTTAGATGGGGTTGAAGGAAATATCAAGCGCAATGAAATATGTGTTTTTATTATGTGCTTGTATTACATAAGGTTTATCCAGGTGTCGAATGACGTCATCAGACATGCCAAAATCACTGTGTTCTAGCGCATTTAAATCTTCCCTGTTTTAAAAGATATCGTGAGAATTTCTTCACAGTCATTCATATGGTATCTTAAGCTAATGGAAAAGTCATTTAACAAAAATCGTGAGTGATCCTCATTACATGCTACCCATTTTCAGATTTACGAAGGTAATATAAGGTCTACCTTCATGTCATTATTAGCCTTTTACGACACTCGCCAATGGATGGGATTAGTGCTCTACCTACATTTTACTCTACCCGTCACCACATAGCTATCTGCATTAATTCATATATAAATTTTAAATTTCTATTATTATATGGAATCTTTGACTCTACTTTAATTTAGGTTACTGTACCTACTGTGTTCGTCGTATCTACTTTGCGCACCATTCAAATGTCACATATGAAGCGACGTCCACTTTCCTCTCAGTCGTACAGTTTGTTTAATTTCGGTACATCGTCCATGGTTCGCTTGTTAGAAATTGTATTGTTTTATTGCAATTTTTACTTCTGGGTCATTTAGTTTTGGGCACTTGGAAACTTTCTACGAGGTAGGATGTAGGTAGGTACCATCATGGTAACGTCTTCAAATTTTGGATATGTTGATGTAGAAGAAATTGAAATCTGAGATATTGAAAATGAATACAGGTAAACGGGGCAACGCGGCCAGCCTTCTGGGCACTTTTCCGCAATCTAGGGACCTGGGGCAAATTTTTACGTTCATAATTATCAACTAGGTAATTTCTTGTCATATTCGTTTTAGCCGTAGGACGTCTACTGCTCAATTTAAGCAGTCCACCGCTTTTTCGATTTAATACTAATGTGATAGTAATGTTCGCCCCCACGAGGAACGGGCGACCTCATAAAGGTCGTGGGTGGCCGATCTGGCAAATCCTGGGTCATGGTCAAGGCAGACCCCGGACCCTCGCGCACGAGAGCACAAACAGGACATAAACGACAAGAAGACTGCTGCCAAGAAGATTGATGCTTTCAGATTTTCTTCAGAATAACGCAGAATAACGCAGAATACTCAGAAAGTAACGACAGGTGGTCAAATTTAGAAAAAAAATGAAGAAAGCGGCACGTGTTACATTTTTTACCAACATATGTTTTTATGCAAAGGGTTAAATTCAAAGGAAGTAAGGGTGAAGAAAGTCGGTCAGCGGGTTAATAGTTAATACTAGTTTAAGCATATGGTGTTTTATAATGTTTGTAGATAGCAGGAATTAGGGTAACAAACAAACAAAAAAAGGCTATTGGGTGTTTTGTTAAATGGTGGTGTTTAGGTACACCAGCTCTAATTTTCTTTAAAACAAGTTAGACAATAGGTATTATGACGTACAGTACAACAGCATAAGCGCATTAACACTTCAAGAATTTACTTTGCAGCTTCAGTAACATACCCATTTAGAATTTGGTGCATCTTTATCCAAAATTAGTTTGATAAAAGAATAGCGCACTAGTTATCCCATAGGGCCAAAGAACCCCAGGGTCTTTTTAAATACAAATTCGATTAGTTAACCTTATAACAACTGCACAGTTTATGCTCTTGTATTGTACCTGAATTTAATTGGAGCGTCGGTGACCGAGTGGATAAGATATTCAAAACGTAAGCGGGAGGTATCGGGTTCGAATCCTACTGCGACCATGTACCGACAAGCATTTGACCGCCATCGCACCTGTTGGTAAGTGACGATGCGGCCGAAGTTTCTGAGTTATCTACATTAGTTTAGATTAGATTAGATACGATTCATTTATTAATCAATGAAAATTATATTATACTACACAATTCATATAAGCAATTCACAGAGATTTCGTCATAATATAAACAATAATTATAAAAATGAAATTAAATAAGTTAAATGCTAAACGATGCTCTTACGGTGAGGGAAAACATCGTGATGAAAGCTGCACATTAAGGCAACTGAATGTGTAACCATGATCCAATCTGGAGCCTTATTCTCGTGCTGTGACAATCGAATTCGACATTTTATCTAGCTAAATATCTCTATTAAAAATGTCGTTGAAAACAATCTTTTACAATAGAGAATTGGCGAAGATCGTTCAGAATATTTTTTTTGCGTGCTATAGCGATTTCAGTTACGATTTAATACAGATTCATGGCTAGAGAAAATGTCGGAATAAAATGTCAAATGCGCGAGAATAGGCCTCCTGGTCAGCTTCCCCTGGTAGCAGGGTCACGGAGGTCAGATGTCTGTTGCTCCACTGTAATTATCTGATCTACCAAATCCTGGATCATAGTCAAGGCGGACCCCGCGCCCTCGTGCGCGGGAGCACACCCGGGACATTAACGCCTAGATTTTTTTTATTGTACCTGAATGTAGAGCCGTAATGTTCTTGTCGAGAGTTGCCATTATTAATCAAGTGCCCTGTCTAATTACTTATTCAAAATTTCTAAATAAAGGGTAGGGTACCTATTTTCATTGTAATCTTGGTTTATGTAATATGCACATGCCGGAAATATGCATATTTTAATCGCTTGATTTATACAAGACTATTATTTGCACCAACCCTTTCTTCCCTTTCTTATTGAAACCAGTTTGTTTACCTTTTCTAGCAAGTGTAACATACAGTCGTTATTGTAAAATTTCAAATTATCATGTTCGTTAGAACATGCCTTTATCTCGGTATCAACCAGCAAAAAAAAGAACAGATAAAAAATATCACCTAAGGTGAAAAACGGAACTATTTTGAATTTAAATAAATTTAACGGCGCTTTTTCGTACGTTACTTTCATGGTTTTTATTTCTACACACCAATTTAATTTGAATTGCAGTTAGCATGTAATTTGCGTACGTTGTTTTTTTAATAAACATATCGGTCGGTTTACACCTCGCAAAAAAATAAAAAAAGGATATGTAAGGCATTTAAAGAATTTGTAAAGTAAGTAGATACTTTTGAGTTTTGTATTTCATGCCGTTTATTTATAACTTTACTGTTGCTGATTAAGTCGAGTTATGGTTTATGGAGCATACAAACAATTAAAATAATCGACGGACCCTTTCGGTCAAAAATATGAGACAGATCATCTAATAAATCAATTTATTAATTTGCCATCATCATTATAATCATGACGTCGGTGACAGAGTGGTTAAAATAACCGACTTGTAAGCGAGAGGTACCGGGCTCGAAGCTCAGTGACGCCATGTACCAATGACTCTTTTCAGATTTATGTAAAGTAACCATGCTTTTACGGTAAGGGGAAACATCGTGATGAAACCTGGTGGAATTCAGGTGACTGAATGTGTTCCCCTGGTAGCACGGTCACGGAGGTGAGACGGCAGTCGCTCCTCTGAAATAACCTGACCCGCCAAATCTTGGATCATGGTCAAGGCGGACCCCGGGCCCCGTATGCGAGGCAACCGGGACATTAACGCTAAGATAATACGAAGGACGTGCACATTCATCACAGATCTATCTAAATAAACAAGTCATTTTAGATTTCTCCGCAAACCATTGCCCATCTACGTGTAATTATTATGTATTATTTTTCTTGTATATCAGCTCCAAAACATACCTTAAACAATAATGAACTACCCACATACTGCGTCTATCCGGCTCGAAGGACCATTTTGACTTTAATCGCTGCCTACCCCCATAAATCATTCGCAAGGCCGCGGGGCAGGGGTGGAATGGCCACGGGCCACGAGCGGCCGTGCCGGCACCGCCCCCTCCCTTAGGGGTGAGGGGTGGGGGGTAGCGATCTCCTTTGCAGATGGACTAGGACTAGACTTACCTACCTATACGTAGGTCTCTGATCATGTTCGCTTGTACAAACATAGTTCAAACATATTTGGAAGGGACAAAAATACAAGGAGTGCTAACAAGCATCTGATTGTAAACAAATGAGATCACAACCGGCACATTACCGCCAAGATGATTACGATTATTTTGATCTCTATTAAAACGTCATTGAAAACGTTACTCAATAATAATAACTATAATTAATAGGCGAATATCGCTAACAACTAGTCGACATTTTGATCCCAGTACAGATTTCAGTGCCTTTTAAACAGAGATTTGTAAGAATAGGCCCTCTGGCAGCACGCACCTTTACCATCAACGTTACCATCACAGCCTTAACCTCCCAAGCTTAGTCACCATCAGTTAATTCGGTATTGATCTAGAGACCACGGTCCGGGCGGGGCGGCGCCACCCGTGCCAGGACGTGTGACCTGTGGCCTCTGCCCACCGGATACATCGCTCGATAGAGAATGGTGCAACTTAGACGTAAATAAAATCTATACCGAATTAGATCACTTTTTATACACTAGTTCCACTTTAATATACAATTTTTATAAAATTGCAACCTGTACTTCATAATAATGATCTCGCGCACGACTGCAATCTGTACTTCATAACCAATAATTCATAATAATGGAGTTCCATCATGAAGTGACAACACAAAGTGTTAAAAAAAATCTATACAGATAGGTAAATTTACCAATTGCAATATATCATCACGCTTTAAATAGCACCTACTTACTAACTATCTGCATGGTCTACTGGTTGACTGGAAGATACAGCCTTAATGGCTTTCAGTCCGCCAATTGTGTTGTAGTACAATAGAGTTTTTAAACAAATAAGTAAAAATAAAAGACTCAAATTGTGAAGCAGATACAAATATAAAAAATGTCGTAAAATACTTATACCCTGCCTCAGATCAATTTTACATGGATGTAAACAAAACATTTTTACATACCTCGTCAATCCAGCAAAACAAAATAACAGATGTGAATATCTCACCATGGGTCACTAAGTTTGCTTTAGTTTTGTAAGCAAACCACTTTAAACGCATCACTATAATTAGAAAGAGAATATAAACTAATGTTTAAATTGATCTAAGACAAAGTATAGACGCAGTTACAGTATGAAACATTGTGGTGTACCACAGGGTTTCATATTAGGTCCAATTCCAAATATAATAAAACTTGCATTAACATTGCACTTTTAAAAATTAATTTCTGTTTTCTAAAGCAAACTATTTACCTCCTGAATGATTACGAAATTTACCTTCAATTCCTTAGTCATTCTTATACTGTGTAAGTGACTGCATCCTAGCATAGCGTATAGCCAGTCGCCTCTGAAGCGGCGTGTCGCACGGAACGCTCCGTCGGAAACGGGCGAAATGGCTCCGCAGTCACGACACGGCCCTGCTGTATATAAAAAACTAAATGAGACAACAAATTATCGGTATATGGATAGGGTTTTTTATGGTTGAAGATGTATATAACTTCCCTGGTTGGTTTTCACTAAATTGTGAGTTCTAGGTCACATCGACGAGACTCTGTTATTGAGTATCATTATTCATCTCTGAATCTTTTTACGAATTTTTAGCCTTATCCTACCTGATGGTTCATGACACTCACAATACTTACAATACGACCTGAGTGGTTCAGTTGGTTATCATGGCGGTCTGCCACGCAGAGGTCCCGGGTTTGTTTCACGGCCGAACAAAAATTGAAATGGTGAATTTTAATTTCTGTTACGGGTCAGGGTGTAGTATGTATAAAAAGTATGGATTTTAAAGAAAGTATATAAGTACTTTATCAGTTATTTAATACCCATAACACATCTTTGCTTGCTCTGGGGCTAGATGGCGTTGTGTGAATTTGTCGAAGCATATTTATTGTTATTATTATTAATACCATAAACCTCGACGGAGCATCCTCAGGAAAACTCAACGTTTTCCTGAGGATGCTCCGTCGAGGTTTATCAGTTGCAGTCTTATAAAGTTGTCTTGTGTGTGTGAGGAGTTATTGACAGAAGGGCAGGATAAATAGTTTATAATAAATGTGGGAGATAATATTAATATTGTATTTATCTTCATTTTTATAAAATGAAGGTAGTGTTCTTAAATTAAAAACCACATGCGGGTACACCGCAGTCTATAAAAAGGCGGCCATCGCTCTCGACAGGTCAGACGTTGTCCGACTGCGGACACGGCACCACCAGTGCTCTGAACTGTCTTCCTCAGGTAATCTTGCTTAACCGTATAGCGCATATTATTTCTATGTTATATTTTGTTATTTCTATAGAAATAACAATTAATTATTGTCAACTTGTCTGTATTTTGCTAAATCTAAGTACATCACTTAAGCTACTAAAATATGTCCTCTCCATCTGTTGCTTTCCATTTATTATATTATTGGTAATAATATACATAGATTAATTATTAATATTTCTTTGTTTAATTGCTATACACGTTCTCCCACATAAAGATACAATGTGTTAAAGAGTCCTGCTAAATAACGCCTGATAACAAGAATCTAGAATCATCATCAACAGTCAGGTTTGCAATCTAATCTTCACTAGGTACTATGGCTTCCAAGATCTATTAGGGAGTTGGAAACTGCAGAGTTTTTTTTATTATTGCGGGGAAGTGACATACACAACACCGGGTGATATTAAAGTAGTGACTTAACACCAACATCTTCCATTCCCCACCTCTTTAGATAAGGCTTCGCTACCAAATTCACAATTCAATCCATCGAGCGTATAATTCAATGAATAATACCTTAACCAGCGCCGCATCGATCAAAAATCAAAATGTAACTCCCCCATTTGGATTGAGTGCAGAATTTCAATAGAGGCATTCCATCGTCTGCCCCCGCATTGCAAACAGTGCTTTGTACAGCGGCATGCACTAACACAATAAACGGGAGATCTGAACTGCGATATCATTCATTCATTCATTCAATCATTCACTTTTTCCGGGCTTAGGCTCGTACTTTCGCGAGTGGAAGTACCTCCGATTAGCAGCGGCGGACGTTTGAAGTTGGAGAATTGGGGGCTATATTTTTTTCTGATGCCAAAGACAGATTATGTGAACCCGATGTATGAAGGAGTTCATAAGTGATTTTTTTGCGCATTCTTTGTGGAGATAACGCCGCGAAATGATAGAGTTATGACAATTATGAGCGGTCCCTATTGGCCTTTGAACTCGGAGGAATTTTTGCCGATCGCAACGACTTATTATGTGGACTCGAAGTATGAGGGAGTTCATAAGTGATCTTATGAGTCTTTGTAGGGCATCCCAATTTTGTCTAGTACAGTGTGAACTGTGAATAAATCTGGTTGATGTATCATCGAAACATAAAATAATGACAACTACCTAGTAGGCGTACGCTTTTTGTAAAGAAGCAAATGTACAAAGTGTACGCAACAAGAACATTCAACAACAGATGTTTACCTAAGTAAGTTAGTCTAGGTGGTTAATATCTAGGTATTGCCTTCACGTACAGAATGTCAAAATCTTTGGCTTTACCTTTTATATAAGTAGTACTTCATCATCGTCGTCATCCTAGCGGTCAATCCCAGCTTTTGCCACTATCAGCTGTCCTACTCTTCCTTCACTTCGCCCCTTCTTTGGTATCCTTGCGTCCTCGTATAAGCAGGACCTAATTATTTTATATTCGCTCTTCTATTGAGTTTTGAGGCTCAATCCTTAAACCTCTAGGTCTTAATAGGTCTTTGAATTTAACGATAAATTATGGCCAAATTACAACACTGCAAATTTTGTAATCGGAATTTATTTCGTAGTTTCAGGAGTAACAAATATTTATGATAGGAATATTAGTAGGATACACAAACACTCAGGTCTTCCACAGTTTAGATAGGGTTCTATGGGGCTTATAAAATATAACGTGCATTCAATATTGTAAGTAGTATCTACAGTAATGTACTAGTAGTGATAGTTATATTCTATCACCAAACGACGAAATCAAAAAATTTATTATATAACTTCGACAACAGGTGTACATATTTTAATACAAGACCATGATTACTTATACGTGTAATCGGAAATTGTAACAATTGGGAATATTGATTTTTTTTCTACCTTATTAGCTATTGTCGGATGTCTAATAAGGTACGGTCAGACAAAAAAGCTCTACGGGACCGTTAAGAAACAATCCGTTAGGCGGTTCAATCAAAAATTTCATCATGTCTTTTGAATTTTACTAATACGCTAATTCAACATATTGTAAGGGTTTGGTCGTCTCGGGTGGGGTATAAAAAACAAGGGCCAGCACAAAAGGTACGAAAGGGTCAGGCGTATGCTTTTTGTATGGAAAAAATGTAAGAAAAAATCCCTTACCAGATGGCGAGGCGTTTAGCAACAAAAAACGGTGCGTGCCCGCGTTTTGTGCAAGTACGGTCTGCAAAGAGTTATCATTTCTAACAGTATTCGGATTATATTGGATTTATTTTAGCAACAACTAATAAAAAATCTGAAATTTTAATGCGTACGGCTAAGGAATGAAACGCGTTCCCTGCGAGTGTGTTCGCCAACTCCTTCAATGCTAGAGTGAATAGGTTGTTGTTAGACAGACATTCTCCATCATCGGCCGCATCGTCACATACCACCAGGTGAGATGGCGGTCAAATGCCTGGCTAGTCTACCTATAAAAAAATATTTTATTACTTTCTGTTTGTTCAATTTGAAGATTTTCGCAACTTCAATTATTTTTCTTTTGACTAGAATTTTTTTTTTTAATAAACAAGCATACGAGATAACACTATCTAATGATAAAACTTCATTCCTAACATCTGCAATTATTTACTCCAACTACACCTATGTCAGTTCACACCCAGCAGTGAATGCTGACCGTACAAGAACTTCTAAGAAACAGCTAGACGATTTGTCCCTACATATAAATTTCACCATAATTAATGTAGTAAAAAGATGATATTTTGATATAACAGGATTTATATCGGTATAACAGGTGGTCATTCTCAAGTTTTGCCGCATCATTCACTCCTGCTTCTTTCGGACATGTGTCAGAGGTAGATTTAGTACCAAATGTTTTTTAGAGTTAATATTATATTAGCCTGAATCATCCCACTGCTGGACAAAGGCCTCCCCCGATTCTTTCATAACCATTCCAACTTTTTGGAATAATTTTTGAAAATTATTGCATCAATTGTTGTATCATCGAATGAAACAACGATGATCCAGGATTGGCAGATCAGGTAATTACATTAAAGCGACTGCCAAATGACCTTAGTGACCCTGTTAACAGGGGAACCTGACCAGATGGGATCATGGTTACGCATACAGTCACCTGAATGTGCAGCTTTCATTACGATGTTTTCCCTGTAAGAGCATCGATTAGTGTTCCACTAATGTGCCACATAACTCAGAAAAATATGTTCTCTACCGTCTGTACCGAATGTTCTGAAGAACTGTTTAACTTTGTATCACCACAACTTTCCCGCCACCGCATCCTCTGATGATGTGATAAATTTCATCCACACCGTCTGGATGCCTGGCATCCAACTAACGCAGAATTCGTCTAAGCTGAAACGACGCGCCCCACTATCGCATTAACGCACACAAGCAAATTTAAAATATGGACGCAATACATATACAAATGCCGTTGTAATTGGTCATTCAGTTGCCGGTGAGACTCAAACGTAGGAGCACGCGTCGTTCGATTGACTCGATCGTCGTCGCACTCACACATCGAAATCAACTAATTAAGTAGTGGGGCGCGTCGTTTCAGCTTAGACAAGCTCTACTAGCATCGCGAGCCTTCTTACCGCGCATGTGCAAGAGTGGAATGAGCTCCCTCCAGAAGCCATTCCTTTGCACTATAACATGAGATTCTTCAAAAGGTATCTCTACAGGTTACGCAAAGGCCGATACCGCATCCCCTTAAGCTGTCGATGTCCTGGATGACGTTAACCGATTTCCGTCAGGTCCGTCCGTGTACCTCCCTAGGCAATAAAAAATAATGTCCAATTGGTATATGTCGTCACTTGGGATCGAACACGGTACTCCCTCTCACGAGTCGAACCCGCTAGCCATTAGGCCACGACGCTCACCACCGACATCAGAATATTGTTTTATGTTATACGGTAGTCAAACAGGCAAGCGGGACACCTGATGGAAAGTGGTGACAACCGCCTATGGACATCAGCAACTCCCCTAGGAGTTATCAATGTACAGAAGACAGTAAATCGACCTACCCAAAACCAGTGCAAAAGAACCTAACATTGCTGTGCACATCCATAAAAACGCTAGTTCGTCGTATACTGGTTTTGGATAGGTCGATATGCTGTCACAACATACAACAAATAAGCAAGAACACCAAAAACGTTAATATCTCACAGGAATCGCGCTTGCGGTGCGTTTGCGTTTGCGTTAAACTTTATGATTTGCCCGAACCCTTCCGAGACACGTCCGCCAGACCGAGACAGCTTTACACACGACACCTGTCAAAATGTGAGACAGATATATGGTAGAAAGTCGACAATTGTGCAATGCGTTTGGACGATTGTTGGTGCACGAGGAGGCAAGCAATAATGCAGGTAACGGTAATGAGATAAAGATG
Organism: Blastobasis adustella; assembly: GCA_907269095.1. Classification (NCBI taxonomy): domain Eukaryota; kingdom Metazoa; phylum Arthropoda; class Insecta; order Lepidoptera; family Blastobasidae; genus Blastobasis; species Blastobasis adustella. Next base: position 18,345,681 of record OU026121.1, on the reverse strand, counting down.
ATTTCAGGTGTAACGAACACATTATTTTGGCCGTGTGGAGTCCGGCAAAGTAGAATAGCACCAACTCATTAATTAGACTCGCAGGTGTCGTCCAAGGCGACTAATGTTTTCGAGACAAAAGATCTAGAGTCTCTGTTTGCTAGAAATTGGGCAGCAGCGTTTTCCATTGTTATATTTATAACACTGCTATCTCCAACCCGCCAACCGTGGAGATTATGGCAATAACCCTTCTTTTTGTAGGAGAGGCTCTAAGTCCTGTGATGATGAACACATTATTTTACACAATATGGAAGATAGATTATTATTGCCATATATATTGCAAATTTTTATGTTACTCTGTGATAAACGAGCAGCCCACTTGATTTTAAATGGGAACTGTCGCCCATAACATCTACAAGACCAACATTTAGGCTTTAGGTAACAAAAATGCAGAACCGCAGGTGTATTGTCACTGTGAGAACTAATTTGCTTTCATATAATCATGTAGTTCATACAGTTGTACAACATATACCGTTATGAAGAATCAAAACATGACAAAGAAAGCGGTAAGCGACAAAGAATTGATTGCGGTCATGTAACATCGGTCATGTAATTCAACATCTACGTTGAATTATATGCTTAATCGCATGTGTAACCGCTCGATCCGTTATCATCCTATTCTACTATCTTATTTTCGTACATTTCCTCCTATTTACTTTATGTTATTTTACTCTACCTCTAGGTTTAAATACCTGCCTAAACTAATAATAAAAAATAAAATGTTTGTATTTTTGAGCATGACAACAGTAATGCTGATACCCGTATTCAGAACCGCTACTATGTGGTCTCACAGTGCGCGCGAACGCACAGGGTTCCAACTGACTATAGTTAAGTGGCGATGGAAACTATGCGTCCATCAAAATCAACGTAAATGACTAATCATGTAGTCGAATCGTATTGAACGCAGTGTGTTCAGGTAGGCGAGCACTGTGAGAGTAAAGCTCTACGCCTTTTACACCACCTATCAATAGATAAACACAAAGCTGAAATAGCAGATGTGCATTATGTACCGCCGAGTTGGTGTAGTTCCCACCACTGCAACTCCTGTGTAACCAGGAACTATAGCGGCGACCACACACAGGTCCACAGGCGCCCCCGACGACAATCTAATACTGTCTTGAAACCCGCTACAAATTTTTATGTAACACGTAGGAGTAGAAAAGATAGTATTTCCGACTCAGTTAGCCGGTTCCATTGTTAACACGGTCACGGAGGTCAGATGGCTATTACTCCAATGTAATTATCTGATCTGCCAAATCCTTGACCATGGTCAAGGCGGACCCTAGGCCCTCAAGCACGATACCACCATCGGGATATAGACACCAAGATGATTATTACTGTAGTTTGCCGGTCACCACCCGTCTCTGTTGATTTCTCTCAATTTCCACCCGGGTCGCCTCCAGCCTACATAGCTGGCGGCGTGCGAGCCGCGCATGCGTGATAACGGTGTGATGGACGACATAGCGTTCTCACGGTTGTGTTAGCAACTTTTAGAAGCGGGTCGGCAGTATACTCGTCTTGTGAGAGTACGTTCATACGTCGCCGCGTACAAACCGCGTCGTGTTCGCGTAGTCACTGCGTGTACACTGTGAGGGCGCCGTAAGGTATCTTACGTCATCGAGTACAAGAAAAACTCCACTTTGTGACCCACAAAGCGTTGGTCTGCCCGTGTACAACCTGGTACAAAATAATAAAAAAAAAATCATCTTGGCGTTAATGTCCCGGTTGTGCTCTCGAGAACGAGGGCCCGGGGTCCGCCTTGACCATGATCTAGGATTTGGCAGAGGAGCGACTGCCATCTGACCTCCATGACCCTGCTACCAGGGGAACCTGACCAGATTGGATCATGGTACAAAATAAAAACAACCTCGTACAAAATAAAAACATATCTTTTAGAGACCTAGACTTCGATTTTTCTTAGCTTGTGTGGGTTCTAGAAGTTCAGAAATCCAGTCGACCTCACATTCTCTTCGTAGTTTTGCTTTTCAGACTCATTAAAGTAGGATAACCTACCACGCCCTCACAGTCTAGTAGCAACCGGGCAGAAACCGGACATAAAACGCACATTAGTACGTGACTATGCAAGCGCGACGCGACGACTAGGCGATGCGCGCACCGGCACGGTGGCTGTGCGGTAACATTGTGGGCGCATCGCGTTTGCTGATAGACAAGAAAAAGAAGCTTTCTGTCTGTCATTGGTATAGAAACCAAAATTGCATGCTCATTTTGGACAAACATTACAGAAATCGTATATCGCGGGCTTTATTATCAGGTGGTAGGACTCTGAGCAGTTCGTCTGGCTGAATATTACCGCCTTATCTATTTCTGACGCCAAACAATAATGCTTGCATTGATAGGTATATTCTGATGTGAAGAATAACCTTATGGTAGCCAGCGCAATTACAGGCTTCAGGCATTTCAACTTAGTCCTCACTGTGACAACACACCTGTTGTTCTGCATTTTTGTTGCCTGCAACTAAAAGCATGAATCTTTAGATGTTATGGGCGACAGTTACCGCTTACCATCAGGTGGGCTGTCTAAGCGTTTGTCACTGCGTAGCATAAACAATATGTGTTCGCGCTTCTGTTGCTGCAAGGTTGCATTTCAGGGAGTAAGCGATGGAATTGTACGTGTATTCCTCCGGCTCCTTTCGCCTTCGGGAAACTGTATGATGTGACACTTGTGACGACACAAAAGTTGTTATTTGCCTATTTGTATTTATGAAGCTTCGGGGCACAAGAAGCGGGCAGGTGTTCCATATATCGTAGGTAGATAGACCAGCTATCAATGTTCTTCCAACTGTATTTACCTGTATGATTATTGCAGGTGTAGGTATTTATTTGCACAACAACATGGGATTCTTCAAAAGGCATGTCTATAGGCACTTCAAATACCGACACTGCATCCGCTCCTCTTAGGCTGTAGATGACCTGGTCGACGGTGGCCGCTTTCTATCAGGTGCACCATGTCACAATGTGCCTCCCCAGGTAATAAAAAGATGTATGCCTACTGAAAGAGGAAATCAGAAATTAGCATCAAAATATTCCCGCCATCACCATGTTTCGTGATCCCTCCTGTAAGAAGACTATATATTACGCTTTTCACTCACGGTAACCTCGGGGAAAGTCTGAGTAGGATGAAAGACTCCAAAACGGGATCATGTCAACTTTTATCCTCAAGACCGACACTATCTGATGATTTCGACATAAAGCCATGTCTATACTTACCTAAGCTGTCGCACGGAGGCGGATACCGCGATAAGGCGGCGCTTGCTGATGGTGATGGATGGCAGTGTAAACACACCTTTATGTAGCGACCAACCGGACCTGATTACGTGCCACGCTAAAAAAAGAGAGAATCGTTCATCCTTAGGTATTTTGGCTCTCAAACTTAGTTCGGCAAAGCAATTTGACTTTTATCCCTGTAACGTTAGAGTTCATAATCGTTAAGTCAGATTAGACTTGTGATATATGCGGCAAGTGATTGCCAAAATATTGTTATGAATCGCTGAAAAAGTGAGTGATTACCGCAATGACCTGTTCTCACAGTTACGTAGCTGACATGTTGCTTGTTGCACCAAAGGGGTGTAAGTCATGTCTGTACTTATTTTCAGACGTTATTTTCATTATCAAGTGTGAAAGCTCCTGCTGTGGCATGCTGCGATGTGGTCGCAATTGCAAGATTAGGAAAGGAAACACTGTCGATCGTAATATTAGCTAATTGTTCCTTAATATCGAAGATAAAATTGATTATCGCAACTCTTGCCTATTAATACGAAATCTGTAACAGTGTTCGAGAAATACTGAGTTTTGGCATTCAAGTTTCAAGTACAACATGTTATCAACTTAAGGTGTGAAGTTAACACTACAATTGTATTATTTATTGAGTGTGTCATAAAATCAATTTTTCATCAATCCATCCACACAAATAAACAAATCCAACCCTGAAAAATACCAAAACAGACTTACCACTCAGCGCCACAGAGAATCGTAGAGCAGATTCGCTATTCATACACTGACAAGTATATACTGCTGCAACTATTCAAAGTGCTGGCTCTGATTAGGCTATTTAGTCAACAGCAAACACAAAAGAGTCCAAATAACCACTGAGACTGTTCGCGTATGATTTATAACGTGTTTAATTTGAATATCGTGTCACAAAAACCTTCTTGTGTTTATAACGGCCGTTGTGAAATTAGTTTGTGTAACAGAGCGGCCATTTTGAAGGATGGTTTGCGGCTCACCAGCCTAATTTTTAGGAGGGAAAGTTTTGCGTAATTCACTTTAGGTGGGAGTTATATGGAACGCTTTGCCAGCTAATGTGTTACCCGAATAGTGCATCCTACACTCATTGAAGGCCAGAGTGAATAGGCTGTTTCTGGACGCACGCTCCATCTTCGGCCGCATTGTCACTAACCATCAGGTGAGATAACGGTCAAATGCCTGGCAGGAAGAATAGAATTAAAAAAAAAAAAAAAAATTTGTTGGAAGCTACAGAGGCCAATCAGTGGTTAGTGTAGGTACTTGTCTGTGTGCGAATGTGTTCGAATCCATTAAAATCTGTGATTTTTACAATATTTGAAATTGTATGGTGGTACTGAACACAAGGGACTGAAATAAATGGTTAGTCTTAATAACTAATAACACTTTGAGATAAAGTAATTACACATAGTTAATATGAAAAACTGGATTAAGGAAGTATTCTCCGGGTTTCCTGCCGCGTACCTTGATTTACAAGTAGCCGATATTTCGACTCAGTCACATGCATATTAGTTACGGGACGACTAAGTAAACGTGTAAACCGAGAATAATTTAGTCAATAATATGAACACTCAGGGCTCCAACTGACAATGCTTGAGTAGTGGTAGGCACTATGCGTCCGTCAAAATTAACGTAATTGACTAATCATAGAACCGTCTTGATCGCAGTGCGTTCACATAGCAGACGAGCAATGTGAGAACGCGTTGTAAATATACAATTATTGTTTAAGAATACATGTGTAGTTTTTCAATAGTACTTTGGTCTGTCTCTATTTAGTTCACGAGTGTCAAGGTGGCGTCACGGCCAAAAAATACGCAATTTTTTTCTTACTCTGTGGTTTACGTATTGCATCCGATCCGGATTTGAAAAAGTTTAAGTTTAAGTAAACTTTTTGTATAAATACCAAATGCAGTCAGTATTTACTTTAGTCTAATGTTTTAATACCTAATGATCGCGATAGTTTAAAACGTTATAGTAATTAAACTTTGAGCTGATTTTGAAGTTTGATATATTCACGTATATAATTTGAAGGACTTCGATTCTATCTCTTCCCAGCCGTAACATTCTCGGAAGAGTAGTCGTGGTCGTTCTGTTTGCTGGTTCGCTTCACCATCTACCCTTATCAGATGTCTTACACTTTGTCTTACACAAGTAGCCTCTTTATACTAGCATCATCACGCCGAGACGTACCGAAAACCATCAAAATTCGACTTTTAGACCATGCTATCTGTAAGCCCTTCGAGTAAGAAGATACTATTGTGATAATCATACAATATTCGGAGCATTATTTTCCAGTACCACATATACAATTCCATCTACGCGTATTAAACAATATGTTAGAAACTATCATCAATAAATATTTGACAAAACAATTACACAATTAACACAAAACTCGTAAACCTCACACAATCTGGTCAATGTTGTCAAATCTAATCCGAATCTAATCTTTAAAGGAGACGCTAATTCCAAAATCCCACCGCATAATTAATAACTGAACGCGACCAAACATCCGCTAAGTAACAGGACCCTAAATCTCAAACAACCACCAAAAATCTTCCCACATGTGGTTTTCTACGACAAACATCTTCTATGCAGTCCATTTCTCCCGATACAGCTTACAGTGGCTCTTTTTCCCTGGCTCCGATGGTTGAAATTACGCTTCGAACTTTTTTGACCAAGTTTCTTTTTCACGGTCCAGTTTTTTCGTCACCGGATAAAATAGGTTACAGGTTATTTGCCATAGCAAGGTGCAACCGGTCTAACGGAACCTTTGGTGCCAAAATAAACGGTTATCGTATTGGTGTTATAGTTAGGACGATAGAGGAAGCTGCAACCAAGCTGTGTTTGCTGTGACTGCTTGGGAAAGCGCCGGCTTTCTCCTTGTACACTTATCCTTTTTACTGTCAGTAAAACCTTAGTGCTTGAAATTATGCAATTAAAACCATACCCTTTGTACGTTTATAGTATTTGTTCGGTTTTATTATCTACGTGTTTTGAGTGCATGAGCTTATCTGTATTGCAGCTATATCCTCCTTGGATCGTTATCTTTCCATTCATTATTAGGAACATATTTTTAATGATTGAGGTGATTTAAAAGGTTTTATGTATGTGTTCACCAACCACAGGATTTATTTCAATACGGATTAAAGTATAAATCCCAAGTAATCATGTGGCTTTATGTTTTAGGGAGGGAATAAGTTCTAGTCAAAATATTTCACCACCATCAGTTCAACGATGAACATGGCAAGAAAGCGAACCGCTATGTCAACCATGGCGTCCCACACCTCTTGCTAAAAATAGTCCCAGCGCTGGACAAAAAACAAACTACCGCGCCTCATGTGGGCCAACTTTACGCAATATGGCGTTTGACCTTAGGCCCGACGGATATTTGTATTATCTGTGGCTTATCCTGTGGGAGCTGAGTGGCTGGGTGCGTTAAATTTTTTGAATGCCAATGTGTTATAATTACAACAGTTATGGAAAAAAATATTGTCTGCTCTGACATAGTCTGACAAATTTTAAATAACGATTATCCTAATATATCGTAACTTCGATTAATTACACTAATGACAAGTTAATATTAAGTACCAATCACGTCTTCGCCTCAAAAGTACAACAATATACTTTATTATTATACACAATAATAATTGTACAGTAAAAGTAGTCCTACAAAGGTTTTTGTTGCGTGCAGAAAATAAACACAACAAAAAGAGTAAGAAGTATTGACACATATCACTTCCTGAGAAAGAAGCTCTAATAAGCACTTGCATGGAAAAGATGCAATGTATGGTGAAAAACCGCAACAAACGCGGTTCCGTGTCATCTCCCATGTCAGTTTGCAGCGCGACCGCAATTACTAGATTGGCGTTGCGATTTCTGTATGGCAGGTCGGCTCTTTAACACCTCCCACAGCATAGATACTTACGTATAGATATATATTATGTGGAATACCTGCGCCTTGTCTGTCTGTAAGAAAATCTATAATTCAATTAACCACTGCAGGTACGGATGTTTTAAGATTCTTGTTTATTTATTCTTTATTTGACACGAATTTTAGCTCTTAAATGAGTGATGATTCATTTGTTTGTTTCATCATCATCATATTCTTAGAATCTATCCCGGCTTTCTGCCAGGGTTCTCTTTTCTTTTCATTCTTCTCGACTTGCCCGATCTTTAGCATCCTCGCGTCGTAAGCCGTTTGTTTCTTCTTCACGTCCAAATGGAGATTCCTTTTCCTAACGACATTGGATAGTTTTCCCAACTTTTAAAGGTATGTTCCGGGTTTCCTACAGCGTACCTTTGTTGACGAGTAGCCCGATATTTCGACGCACTCAGTTGATTTGGTTTTTCATTTTCTCACTTTGTTCCTCACTACTCTTCACAAATACGCTATGTTCATGGAAGTTCTTCTAGGCAACTTTTTGCGCGGCGACTTTCGTCGCGACCTAACGGTGCCCACGCAATGGTTTCCAGATGCGCTAGCGGTATTCCGGCGGGATTTTATTTTTTGTTGCGCATACGCATCGAGCGGTGACGCTGGCGCAGCGTTACGCACCCGTGCGAGGGGGCGAGAAAAGATTTGAATCTTTGGCGTATTATTCGTCTAGTTGGTAATAGTGCTAAAGTAAGTAGACACCTAAGTACGAAATGTTTTTCGTCAAGTTAATAATGCTAAAGTATGTAGGTGCTTCTTGTGATTCTTGGCTATATCTATATTCGAGACTGACTTCCTCTAATGTGACTTTCTACTACAAAATTTGAAAATATGCATGAATATGGAGGAGGCAAAAAATAAATGTCAAGATAGTAGCTTGTGGCTCTCTAAACTTAACTTTTGGTTTTGGCGCCAGTGCACATTCATTCATTCATGAGGCATAAACTTCTGGTATCAGAGTTTGGAGCCACTCAAGGGGCCTTCGATGTGGCTTATGACGACTGCTACCAGTAGGAAGCACCCGGAACTGACAGCTTATTGTCCGAAGCTCGGAGCGCATGGTGATGACATAATCTGTATATACGGTATTAAGAAATCTATTTCTAAATGGTCTCGAGTAGGACTCGAACCTGGATCGCCCATTTACAAGGCGTCTCCACTCGACTCTATATGCTGGCGATTGAAGTACTAATGTAGATTATGGTTCCAAGGTCTTTTGTGTAGATATAAAAAGCCCTGTGATATCTATAGATTCGTCAGCAGATTGTTTGGAGCTATATCTTAGTCATACCGATTTTTTTTTTCGATAAAACATACAGTTAGGCTCCCAAGACTGTTCAATCAGTCAGTGTTTATCAATATTAACAGTCATAAATGACTGTAGGTATATTACTTTATTGCTTAACGTATAGACAGCCTAGGCATGCTCTAGGCTTTTTGCTTGGTCTTTTATTCTGTATTCTACTGTACTCAGGACCACCACAACCATTGGGTTCATAATGAGTACGATAGCCAATCTAAATCCATCTACACATATCTACTTAGGTATGTGTCTGAAACCCGATGTCCATCCACATGTGGGCATCGCCGCATGTGCGGGCTGCCACGTGTGTGACGTCCCCCCCACCCCTCAACTCCTCGTAATCCCATAACCCCTGACATGTGAGGGCTCAGCCGAGTCTAGATGACACAATGTTCCCGTGGTGAACTCCTATTAAAAATTTTAAATGAATAGCTTGACCATCTTTGAGATATACTCATAGTTCTTTTGCCAATCTGAGTGTCTCTATTATCTTACTTGTAGTTATGTGTATTTTTATAACAAGTCAGATGTATCAACGCCAATATTATAACATCTTGCCCGCCATAGCTATGTAAAGCAGTTCATATAGCACTACTGTTTTAATAGAATGTTGGTCCCATATGAAAACAGTGGACGATTTTAGTTCAAACATTTTGAATAACTTATTTTCAATTAGTAAAGACTTCTCCAGTTTGGTCCGACATAGCATAATCTTGCTTCAATGTGTTATTTGTTATGATAGTTTGAATTGAATTGATATATATACCTTTATATCAATAAAAAATCGTATCAGAGAAACTCATCCTTGAAAAAAAAATATATAAAACCGCTATGTCCAATAGGCGTGATATCATCTTTTATTCAAACTGTTTCGAGCCATACGGCTATGCGTATGATAATAAATCTTTGGCCACTACGTGGGAATCATAATTCTGCCCAAAATGACCCACGTTTTGACGGGCCTCATATGTGGGACAAAAAATGTTATGGCAAAAACTTTGATCACAATCTAAGGGTAGATCAGAGTAAGGTGCCTTCGTGTATTGAATTATATTTTTATTCATTAGTTCGCTATAAGACAGGTCGTTTCTGAAGATATTACGATGAGATCTGATTTATTTTATGAAAAAATTCTTTAAATACAGTTACATTTTGTAAGATTCACTTTTGCTTATTTTAATACATACATTCATATCGTCGCGCCTTTTCCTGTAAGGGTGGGCAGGGACTTACTTTTTTTATTAATAGACTTATAATAACTAAGTAACTAAGGAGAGCATCGGTAGCCAAAAATATAGCTAGCCTAAACAAAAAAAATAGTTTTTTTTTATAAATTATTAAATCTTCATCCCGCAAAAGCAAACTATCAAAGCGAATTTCTTCAACCATAACATTGATCGTATCATTTTAATTTCAAACATTATCTGCAGGAGCCAAAATACGTTTGTTCCAAAGCCATAGATTCCAATTTATGATGCGGTCATCTGAAAATTTGTCCTCTTTTTTGCCAGTTGACGGTCAGATGCCTTATAAACATTGTTTTTAATGGCCACCGACCCCGATGCTATCTCAGACACATGTTGTGCAGACTAATGATTCGAAGACATGGCGTAAAAAATGTTTACCTACCCACTCCGGTAGGTTCGCAGTAGCCGTTTTATTGCCAAGTTTCGGGAATATGAATTGGCTATGAGTTAACAGAGTTTATGGCATGGATCATGACAGTAAGTAGTAATATGACAAGGATACCACCGATTATTTAGTTATAGAGGTGGGCAACGCATTGGGGATTCTCTTGGTGTTGCTAATGTCCATAGGCAATGGTGACCACTTTCCATCAGGTGGCCCGCTTGCCTGTTTGCCTACCGTATGACATAAAAAAGGCAAGTACATAATATTTTTTTAAGATATACGGCAGACAAACAGGCAAGCGGGCTACCGGATGGAAAGCAGACACCGCCGCCTATGGACATCAGCAACACCAGGGGAAGAGTTACCAATGCATTGCCCGCCTCTGAAGTGACCTCTAACATACCTCTTTAACGATCCCATGTCATAGTAGAAGTAGAAACACTGTGGCGCTGGGAATAAAATAATAATAATTTTCACTTTTTAGTATGTAAAAAGTTACTGAAATAATAGATAAGTCGAAAGTAACAAGTCATAACACCGTATCTGGGTTAGTAAAATGTGACTTCATTAAAAAGTTATTCAAAATAAAAACAGCGAAAAATCCGTACACAAGGAGGTATTACATAGAATCTTACAATTACAAATTAAAATACAAAATTTTTAGTAAAAAATACATGGTAAAATCAATAGCACAACCAAACTAAATAATTACGCAACGCCACCAAAAGGGCCAATTTACGCACGCCCTACTCGAGATGATTTACGCAAAACACGTTCGGTGTCCACGTAACGGTAAACCTTTTTTTTGTGGCTTTCAAGAACCCGCTGGATCCAAAAACCATATTTCAGTTTTGTCAAGTGTGCGCCCGCGTCTGGCGCGCGTGACGATCTCGCCACGCGATAAAGATGAGACAGAGACACCACAGCGTTGGCAAGATTACGTGTTGTACGGTTGAATCTGGCACAGGGTTTGTGATACCTACCTAATTGTCAACTCATTTGGTGATTTTGGGAAAGCATGCAGCACTTGCACTAAGGTTTTCCCAACTTACTTACATCAGCATTCCTAGTTTAGGCGATTAATTTTTATTTTTCTAAAGTACGTTTTTAGAAAGAATACTAAATACTTTTAAAACTGTTTGTAGTAAAAGAGCAAAAACTAAAAAAATACTATAAAACTTCTGAACTTTAAAGTTGCATTGCTTAACTTTGGATGGGGAAAATATAACCTACCACCATTGAAGAACAGGAAAAAACAACAAACACTTCATTTCCACTGAGGGTCCATCAAAACCTGTGAATAAAAGTCACACTGAGAATTGACACTCAGACAGACCAAATACAAGTTAATACTATGCTGGGACCCGCAACAAAAACAATTTCACTTAAGTTCTTGTTTGAACTCACGGAATAAAATGTTTTCTCTAAGTACAATACAGATGCTTATAGTAGCATTCACATGTTTGCTATCATCTAATCCGAATCTGTGAGCGACGGGAACTTTGTTACGACAACAAACAGAATTCCACCGGACCATTCTGGATCTCAATTTAATTTACTTTGAATACAATGCATCTTTTTGTCATCCATCAACTCTTTCCTATTTTTTCCATTAACTAGGTAGGTTCAGGGAGCATTTTTCAAATAACTGGACAATAGCACCGGTCCATCGCGAAGTCTATAAAAAGGAGATTAAATCGATAAGACCTCACAATGCCTGTGGGTGTTTAGAAATAGATCTCGACAAAAAGTCTAAGAAACATGAAGCGAACTATTATTCGCATCGTTTCCTTAGAGATCTTATAGAATCGTTTTTTCCTTGCAAAAAACAGAAAAAAGTATAAATGAGGGTAGATGGTGAAAAAATGGACAAAGCGGCGAAGCACAAAAAGCCCCGTGATACGGGCTCTTTCTGATGACCGGATGGTTTTTCGATCGGATTTCGTATCGTGTGATTTGTACCTGGGGGCGGGAGTATGTTATCCTATACTAACATTGAGTAAAATAATAGCAACACGCTAGTCTCGCATTTTACGCAGACTAAAGATACTGAGATACTCGAGCTTGAATATACCTCTTCCAAATCTTATCGCCATAGATTAAGCGAGTTATCATTAAAAAGGCATGAAACAAATATCATTTTATAGTGTCAATTATAAGTATGAATCTCCACTACACTATTGAAGTGAAGTCTAGTATAGTATCGATAAAGTAAAAGAACATATTTTATTTAAAGACAAGTCTAATACATTTTTCAGTCACGGCAGAATTACGAATGCAAAAGTTAAATGCAAAACCAAACCGTGCGCCAAAACAAAATATGCAAGGATGAAAGTGCAATATGTTTGTTGAAACACGTGTCCCAGCTTTACTGAGAGATGGGCCGCGGGAAGCCAAGGAAACCATAGCGAAAAAGATGACGTCAATTTCAATGCCACACTTTAATACTAATGGGTATAATGAAATTAATAATAGATAGAGTCATTTCGAGTTTTTATCTGGTTTGGGGACAGAAATGTAACAGAGAAAAATCAACAATACACACAACACCAGGGTAGTCTAGTCCATAACTTCAGTAAGCTGAATATTTTCGATGAGTAGGTACTTAAAAGCCGATCTGTTATAGATACCGATTATAAATGCTGAGATGATAGCCGATTATTAAATATAAAAAAATAACTTAAATATTAATTAACATGCTGTTTGTGTCCAATTAAAACAAAAGACATCAACAACGACAATAATTTATATTGTGACAACCACTTGCAAAAAGTCACAAAGTCCAAAAAAGCAAAAACAGCACCTAAAGACCCAGCAAAAACTAAACCCAGACCGCAGCATTTTTATTATTATGCAAAAACCGAACCCGTACCGAGGCCAACCCTAAAGCAAGACCAAAACACAATAATTAGGGTTGCTCGCAGGGAGTGTCTACGGCTTGTCCGCTAATGACAGGCATCGATGCGCAGGCGTCGAAGCGCGCGTGTCCGGCGCGCGCATTCAATGCAAATACAGCCAGACTCTTGCGCAAGTGATGGCACATTGGAAATGTTATTACGAGTCGGGTTATTGGGCAACCTGGTGGAGAGGACCTTTTGTTGTTCGAGCCAGGCGGTTGGGATTGTGGTGGGGTTAGAACTTTGAGTTCATGCTGCTAAAATTTCTTGGGCGTGTCTGCGCAAAACCCCATGGTAAACTTTTCTGTGGGGGATGGCACGTAGATTGCTACTATGACATGAATAAGAACAGAACATGATTACTAAATGTTTCAAAATTGTACTAAGTACCAATATTATAAAAAACTTGTATGGATTGTGTGGTGTCAGAAAAAATCATGTCTATGTCTATTATGAACTATAGAACCAATTATATTACTAACTCATCATTTTTTACTTCTTCTAATATTAAATTCTACCTAACACAAGAGTTAATCAACGTATTTCAAACGACTGTGAGTGTATATGCCAGAACACATCCTCCTTAACATGTATTCTGAATGACTTGCCTATTCATATTTCAATCTCGGACCGAAAACAAACTAATAAATCGTAAACCATAAGCCACGGCGATTCTATCAAATACAACGGTCTTCATGTTCGTTCACAATGACCCCTCGCGCGATGACAGCGCGCCTGCCCACGCGCATCTCGCTCTAATCACACCTATCTTACTACCTACAACTGTAGCCAGCGTACTTAGACCTTCTACTTCTCCTTTACTGAGCTAGCCATCACACAACTCACAATATTCTGCTGGCATACGACACGAAAGATAAGGGTCTTCAAAAACTGGTTTAATATCTTAGTACTCGTCAGTCGGCCAAAATGTAAGGACCTTCAGAGTGAGCCTTTGTTCATTGCGCCTTGGAATTTTTGTCCTATACTTACGTACTTGGAAGATCTTCTTAGCTTAGCCACCAACTTCCATTCTCAAAGCTCCGTACGTCCATTCATGCATATTTGGACTGCTTTTTTTATTAGTTTTTAAACGGTTACGAGTGGGTGGACTTTGTTTTACTATCTGGAACAAATTTGACGGTTTGTAATAGCGTTATGGTCAGATTGGATGGAGTCATTTATTATATGAGTAACTTCTGTTTATTATTTTATTACACGCTTATCTTTACTGATTGTTTTGTTGCGTAAACAGTAAAATTAATGGATTGCATTTTTATAAAGCGACTGTATGTTTTCTATGAATTTTTTATTGATTTTTTGTTAATAATATTATGTCATATTCTTATAATTGTCATCACCGCCCTTAACAGTTGCTACAATTGTTGGATTGCCTTTGTAAAAAGCCATTGTATGTTTTTCATGAATTTTTTATTAGTTTTTTGTTAATAATTTTATAAAACAATATTGTCTACGCCATCATTAATAGTAGCTACAAATGTAACAGTTAGCTATTGGACTTCCTTGATCTATACATATTCTGATAAATTATTTTGTTGTATTTAGGTTTAGGTTTGGGGCTCCCATTTTCCGTACTTGGACTCAAAATCGGTCCTTTATACGTGACTGAGAGCCGGCTATAGTAGCCAGCCCAGCTCCTTCCAAAAGTCTATTAGTCTCTTGGGGCGTTCTCAGATTTTTTGAAGAGACCCTGTTCCTATTGAGGCTTTACCTCGGTAGTCCTTCAGCTGTAACTTTAGCTAGCTTTGTTGTACTTATTTCTCACTTTATTCATCGTACAAAATTTTCCAATAATACGAGAGTAAGTACGTAGATCATCAAATACCCATCGTCCAAGTCAGTGAAAGCCGTTGTGTTGTGACTGTTCAAAAATTTAAATTTCGAACGGAGGCGCGTGCTTTCTGCTGGCCAGTATGCTAATAAGAACATTGTCGATCTGTCAAACATCACAGCGGCCTTATGCTGATGACTGTACACTTCTGTGACCACACCCTTTCTCATTTGTCACTCTGGTCCGGGGGTTTCAATAGGTCATCGCTTTATTTTTTTGTCGATTGCGTATGTAATGTCGGTGAATGAATTGGAGGTTTTAAAATTAGATTTTATATTAACATTGAGCTTTTGAAGCGGGATTCGTTCCTCGATTACTTTGAAAATAAAACTTATTATTAAAATAAAAAATGGCAGTCGGTTCACTATAATTACCGGATCTGCCAAATCCTACAGCATAGTTAAGGTGGACCCCGGGCCGTAGTGCGCGGGTGCACAACCGGGATGTTAACGCCAAGACGTAAATAGTTTCTGTACTTCTAGAGATAACTATAAGGAATTACCTGGAGAGATTTTCCCTAGAGAGTACTACATGGAGTTCTTCAAGAAAGGGGTGAAAAGGATTTTACGGGGGATGCCCCTGGTATTGCAAACGTCCATAGGCTGCAGTGACTGCTTATCATCAGGCAGGCTGCAAGCTTGTTTGCCACCTTAGTGTATAAAAAAAAATAACACAATCATTTTACAATTGACACAATTCACAAAATAATTGAACCTAAATAGTGCAATTTACAGAATCCACGTCAATATTCAACCTACACGTGACTTGTTTCGTAACATCGAAAGTAAGTACTAAAATTACGTAAAAAAAGTCGCAATAAATCTCATTTAGCGGCTAAATGATGGAGTCAAGCACAACAAAACCCGAGATTAATCATAGAATAACCATTACAATGGGTTAAGAGATGTTGTGAAATGCGTAATTGGTTTTGTCTATTTATAATGAGCAGTAAGTGATGGGTAATTAATGGGAGCTTATGATGAACGAGATAGTGATGGGCGAGATAATGATGTTATAAAAAATATGGAGCCATAAAATCGTGAAAAAAAACATACACTTTTTTTTAACACTTAACTGAGTGTAAGTACAGGCATCGGCAATAAATAATGCACATCGGCTAGTTTCGGCTTCGTATTTACTCACACGCGTGGGACAGAGACGACGCTCTACGAAGCCGAACTAGCCGAAATGCATTATTTACATCCAAATACCTGTATTCGCAAATATTCCATTCCAATAATGAGCCATTTATCAATAGAGATTTCTTTAATTTAAAACAATTGTATGTATAGTTCACTATAAACTGTTTACCTTTGCTTTTAAATGTGGTTAAAAATATACACAGACCTGAACAACCTCAAGTCCGAGCACATCACTATTAAAAATAGTTGCTAAACCGACCATCTGCCCACTGAGGTGCGTAGGAGCAATGGAGCACGGTGGTTACGAACTCTATGGTAGAAGCAAAGACCACTCAACACAGACACAATAATCATTTCGAAAACCTATGCTTAATGAAAGTGATTTTTTTATGTCATATGATTGACTAACAGACAAGCTGGCCACCTGATGGACAGTTGCCACCGCTGCAGACAGTAGCAACACCAACGGTAATGTGTTGTTTCATTTGATTAGTAATTGATCTATTAACTCTCAATTCTCAAAGATGAAACCATAATAGTCCTTAGGATATTTAATATATCAAGAAAGGTAGCTCTCGATAAAATTACGTCACAAATTAATTACTTAGTTGTGGTGTGGTCTTCTTTTGTCTTGCTAGCAGCCAAACGACGAATCACTCGCATTGCATTTACGAAAATAGTCCGTCCATGCACTAGTGAAAAAATTGTCGAAAAAATCTATCATATTTAATTCTCATCGTGCTCCATCACTGAGGGCATTGTGTTCTATGCTTCTTCTGGACAATGCTGCTTTTCTTTAATTCCATATTGCTGCATTCCTTGTCCTTAGCACTGGAGGCAAAGCGCGTTAAAACTAAACCTGAAATAGTCGATGAGTTGTGAAATACAATGACTAAACAATAACCAATGTGGAAATGACTCCTATAACTTCCTCAATATATCAGTACAATAAGGTATTTAGCTAAGCCAGATGCTGAAGGCTTTACAAATAGAGCCTGCTACCAAAATTATAATTTACAAATCGGTCTAAGCATTTTTTTATTTTGAAATTCTTTAAAAACTTTTATTTTTGAGAAACCTATAATGATTACCGCGCCGGCCGGTCGGCGACGCGTGTGGTAATCACTTTATTGACAACGAAAACACACCCGAGCGGTCAGGTGGTTCAAATTTGCGACGCTGGACAGAGAAATTGTAGAGTCTGCTGTTACATTTTATACTTTTTGACAAGGTATTTAAATGTGGTAGAAGCAAAAGACATGCGCCGGGATCGTTGCTTGTGGCATTCAAAATATACGAGATCCTACATGAGGATCTTATATAGTTTCCATTAGATGAATTATATTAACCATCGTCATTCTCCGTCATTCGCCTTTAGTGAGCAACACAAGCTGCAAAAACTTTTGGCTTTATTGGCTCCTTGGGAAACAACAGAAAATACTGCAGCCCATTTTCCGGTCTAATTACCAAATACACCAAAACTGTAATTCACAGTTCGGTATCAATAAGATCTTTATTTTCAAAATAAGCAAAATTTGCAGGTATCGACTTCATTCCTTTCCCGTGTTGACCGCACAGTAATAAGGCGACATTTGGCCGAACCACGAAAGTGGTGTCTGCTGTCATTGTACGACACGCTGGCTCCTCACAGTCATTATTGTTATTTCATTTTATTATTTCACTGCAAACAATAATACAGTCATTTTAAGTACAATGTAGAATTTTCAATGAAGATATATGGTCATTGTTTGCAAAGAAATTACTTGTTGATTGTCTGGTCTGCGGTGGACAACTGGATATTTCTGGTTAAAACGAGTTAATTTCTACAATTGAGGACAACCTGTTGCCCATAAAATTGCTTTATTACATTTGTCTAAATCAAATTATATCGTTGGAGCGGCTTTTTCTTCTCCTTCTTCAAGGTTTTTGCCAGGCCCGCTCTGAACTGGAGTATTGCCTTAATTCTCCAACTTCCTGACTGTATTTAAAGGGTTTTACTTGTAAATTAAACTCTCTGACTTCATTATAATATCATTAGCACGTGTTAATTATAGGCATCAGGGCGTTCAAAATTCAAAAATCAACCTCCAGCCCACACAACTACCCACATCTGATTTGTAATTCGGCCACGTACAGACCATTGTTTCTGGCGTGGGGTCAAATGCACTGTCATCGATTTGAGCTGTGGCTTGGTAATGCTAAATTTCAAAATGAGGTTACGGTGTAAGTGAATATGGGTTTGGCTGAGGCGATCACTGGTTATAGATGGACTATAGGATACTGATGTCTATCTGTCCCTGAAAGTCAGTACTGATAATATAAACCACAATATTTTGAAATTAGAAAGAGATTTCAGTAACGCTGAGGTTACAGGAACCTCCGTTTGGGTCTTTGACGTAACTGATAAAACAGCGTGAAGTAAAGTTAAAAAGTCTTTAAAGAAGTGCCTTTAATTGATTTATTTATTTATTTATTTAGGACAACCAACAAGACTAACACTAACAAAGTTATAGCATCTTATAGCTAAAAATATAGTTTCGTTCTAAGTGCAGCCTTAATCATAGGTTACCACGACATGGAATATAGACAACATCGTTTCTTAACGTAGGTTATTGTTGAACTTACTTAAAGTACTTAAAATTCTTTTTTTTAATTAACTATGTTATATAATTCAAATTAAAATATGTAGGAAATACCAACAACAAAACACTAATAACAGAGACCTGTTAGGGTTCAGCGACCGATAGAGAAGTAACAATTTTCTTTTTGATTGTTCCAGTGAATTCGCAAAATAGATCTATGTCCATAAGTTTGCTCATTTTATTAAAGTTAAAAACTTACCTAGGTTACTCCTAAAGCCAGCATTGCAGAATGGAACAAACTGATTTTGACGCACTGACCTAAAGGGAGCATTAAAATTCAACTTTTCAAGAATTGTGGGACAATCAATAGCACCCCGGACGCAAGAAACAGAAGATCTAGTAAAAATCTTCTGTCTTTAAGACCAAGTACTCTAAAGTGAGAAAGCCGATCTTGATACGATGGTAATAGCTTAGCCTTATAGTGTTGATAACTGAGATGCCACAAGAATCGTCTTTGTACTCCTACAAGGCGCTTCACATGCACTTCATAGAAATGAGACCAAATTTGACTGCGGTACTCGAGACCCGAGCGTAATTAATAGTAAAGTTATTTTTATATAAATTGGTAAAGTGCCACAAACTTATCAAAGCCGGTGACCAGCATGGAATAAAGTGTCTCCAATTGAAATATCACTAAATTCAACAACAGCGAAGCTGTCATTGTGTGAGTATGACTTCTTACCATAGATATAATAATAACTACTATGCTTATTACTTAACAAGGATATTTGGAGAATCGAATTAAAAAATATTATATTTAGAAGCCAAATATCACCTTAATGCAATAAATTACCTACTGAACTTGACTGCTTACTTACCTCGGACTTAACTTGGACGTTGCAATAATTTGACCTGAATCGGAAATTGCAATTCAAAATTCATGCAGTATGTTAGCTATTTGGTAACCTTGCGGTTTGCCATGACCATTACTGACAGAACCTCCATAATTATAATACTACTCCGGGACAGAGTTCAAATTATAATAGTCAGGTTTGGTCAGTGGCCATAACTTTCTTTGCTCAAGGAATTTTGTTCCGTGATTTGACTCATATTTTGGCAGCAGATCAAGTGAAAGATTGAGGATATCAAGTACCTACGTAATTCCATTGTTTTCCTGACAATTAATATGTTTGATTTTGTATTACTTTCCAAAGTAGGTTATACATATGGCTTGAAATGAAATATAACAGACGACTTTATAGGCATAGCTATAATGTATTGCGTTCTATCACAGGCAGCATAGCATAAAAGTAATCTCTATATGGTATAAAAAAGTTGCCTTCCGCGTCTCTCTGTCTATACATTCACTAACTCCTCCTAAACCCCGCAGCAATTTTTGATGCGGTTTTACCATCACTTTAGATAATTTCTTCCTGAAGGTTTACATGTATATTATTGGAATGAAACCCCGTGCAAAGCCGGGGAGGGTCGCTAGTTGAACTGTTTTTTTTTAATCCTGGCATTTGACCGCCATCTCACCTGGTGGTAAGTGACGTTGCGGCCGAAGATGGAGCATGCCTGTCTAAGAACAGCTTATTCACTCTACACTTAGCGGCGTCCAGACCTAATTACCTATTATTAGACCTAATTGATGAATGTATGAATTATAGGATTCGTAAGTGTTACCACCAACGACTACTTTTCATTAGGTGAGTTCTGCTTGTCTGTCACTTAAACATCAGTGGATAGTCTGAGGTCCTGGCGTCCTATCGTCTTCTCCTATAGTCGTCGTATAACAAGTATTTAATACAAAACGATCCAATGCGTCAAGCGGATAAAGAATCGTAATAATTCGCCTTTTTATAAAAATTAAGTACGTCTGTTGTATACGTCTTGCTTGATCTAGTTATAACTAACGCAACATTAACTTCAGTATCGTCAATCTTATCTGACTCAATATCCAAGTTAAGTACCTACCATATATTTTTTCCACTATTTTTTTTTCTTGTGCCAAGCCCATTTGCCAGTCATTCTTACGGCAATTGTCCTCTAAGTAACTCAATATAGCGCAACGGACTTTTGTCAAAATATTTACTTGTGCCTTCCACCAGTACAATGGAGCTCTTTGCACTAATAACGCCATTCTATCCATTCAAAGTGGCAGTCGAATAATTGTCATTTAAATATCGAACGCTCTTTTTCTATAGCCAATAGTGTTGTGTTGCCTAAAGCGAGTTCCAATTCTTCAATAGAGATGGCCTGATAACGTTTGTATCAGATGTCATTCCCGTCAGTGTTATCGATTTTTTAATTCGATACTTGTTTTCGCAGCTGTGTTGGAAGTGCCTTGAACGGTTCTGTTCACAAGAAGATGATGTGTGAAAATATTTTTGCAAATTGCATGTTCGTGTAGGTTCAAAATCTTGTTTCTATGCTGTTAGTTTCTTGGTATGGACCTCTTCGTATGCAAGTCCGACTCGCACTTGGCAGGTCTTTTCTTATCTTTTTAATATCAACTAGTTGCCGATCATTATTGGTCTAAGGTAAGTACATCCGCATTCAGAAACGTTACTATGAGGTCTACAGTGCGCGCGAACGCACAGGGTTTCAACTGACATTACTTGAACGGCGATCGACAGTATGCGTTCGACAAAATGAACGAAATTGACCAATCATAGAGCAGTATTCAACGCAGTGGGTTTACTTAGCAGTCAAGCTGCCTTACTTAGACAAGTAGATATTGTTTGTGAATACGGATGTGTACTTACGAGATTTCGTTTATGTGGAATATTTTTATATTGTCCTATTCGTTTACTTATATTTAGAATTATTTTACTACTAACTAAACTATTTTATTTATTTATTTTTATTTATTTATTTGTATCAGGCTACATAGGCCCATAGATATAATACATACATAGATGTAATACATCTATTCCCACTCATGCACATCAGTGCTTCACTTTCCTGTAGGAATTTCCAAAAATATTTATCAAAGGAGATTTGTACATCCCCATCTGCATGTACTTGACAAGATGTGTAGCTAGATTTGTCCAGTGGTTTTTTGGTGTGCGTTGATTGTAGGTATGTATCACTATCATATCATCATCATCATCATCATCGTCTTAGCGCTTATCCCGGCCACTGCCAGGGTCCGCTTTCCTACTCATTCTTCTCTACTTCGCCCGGTCTTCGGCATCCTCGCGTCGTAAGCCGTTGGCCCTCGCATCAGACTCAGCGACGTTAATCCATCGCTTCTTGAGTCGCCAACGGGGTCTGTTTCCTTATACCGACAGGTATGTATATATAGGTTTATTAAATGTAAGCACTAAAATAACATAAATTAATATTGATTACTAATTCACAATGAGAAACAGCCTCTCAAACACCGCACAATCCAGAGAAAAAAAAATTGTAAGTACTCCAAAATCAAAATAAAAAGTGGGAAATACAATTTAATAACAACAAGAGACCGGGCCGCTCGGTTTTTATCTTTTATCACAACAAGGCTACTTGTGGGACAAAGGGGTAGCCCACACAAAAGCCAAGGTCCGATTTTAAACAATGATCGTCTGGTTTTGGTCGCGTGCCAGTGGTGGGCGATAGGCTAAATGCGCGATAGCATCGGTGTGCACCACCCTTTACTTTTTCATACTTTTTTTCTTCTTGGAGCCAAGGGTCGGTTTTTATGGTCGGTGTAAATTAGCATACTTTTATAAGACATTTTGGGTAGTTGTAAAAAAAATATGGTTCGTGTGCAATGTACCGACAACGTAAGTCAGACAATGTTTGTCAACTAGTGCAATACTATAACTCAGATCTAAATCGATACCTACATTTTACCTTAATCTAAAAATGAAATTTTGTCATTCTAGTAAGTCTCGTCTTTAGTCAAAAATTACTTAACTTGTATGACAATAGGTATACTTGGTAGAAATGACGAAAGAAAATAAAATAACCCAGAGTAAATTAACAATAAAGACACGACTACTCGCCCCATTGGCACTGCCACTACTTTAACAACAAAAAAGTCGTCTGTCATAAACTGACCTGAATGTAAATAACCCCCCTAAATCGAACACGTTCGAAATTCGGATCATTACTTTTTTTATCTAATCACGAAATCAGCCAGTGCCCTCTTCGGCGAATGGCACTGGCAGGCACCAGCTATTGACCGCCGGCCGTGGCCTTTGCCTACCCCGGTCATTGCGGGTGAAAAACAAAAGCGCGTTTTTGAATTCCGAACGCTTATAGAGTCGAGGATTTAGGTGAATATATGTTTTGGGTACTTGTAACCGTACGAGATGAATTGCACTGTGTTGGGTTGAACAAGGGTCGCTATTTGCTTATAGTTGAAGATGAAATTAAAGATCAAAAATATAAACACATAACTGTCAATGTCAAAGAGACTCTCCAGGGGTATAAAACATTTTGTTTGCATAACCAAATGGTTATGTTTCATGCACACTTTTCGATGTGCTTTACAATGGCTGGTAAACTTTCGAAAACGAAACACATCGATTTACCCCCATTTATTCAAATAATTAAAAACGTAATAAGTAACTTGGAAACTATTAGTACAAGAACACTAGTTAGAAAACTTCAAAATTAGAAAGAAGTGGCCGCCATTTTGAATCTTATATTATTTTAAGTTTTATTATTTGAGATATTATTTAAATATATCTCGACGTCGGTCAATCCCTTACTTTCCTAGCCTTTGCAATAATGTAAGTACTTGAAAAATTAGAAGCTATTGGCATTCGAGGAAATGTCAATAAATTATTAAAATCATACCTCTGTGGAAGAACACAAATGACACAAATTAATAAGATTAGTTTTGGGACCAAAACTAAAATTTAAACTAAATATCTGTCAAATAGTAATACAGTCCACTATGGTGTTCAGCAAGGAAGTGTGTTAGGACCCTTATTATTTCTTAAATATATAAATGACATCGTTTAATCTATTAATAATCTAATGAATACGTATGTAACACGATCAGCCAATCTTCATACGCACTTTACAGGCTAAGCAAACTAGCCACTAGGAAAACTTTGCTTGTGGCGTATCACGGACTTGTAGTCTCCGTGTTAAAATATGGGATTATCTTCTGGGGCAACACAACAGGAATTGCTCAGTATTTAAAGCACAGAAACGATGTATAAGGGCTATCCGTAACTTGCGACGTACTGATAGTTGCAAGTCTTTCTTTAAGGAGCTAAATTTACTTACTATGCCGTCCTTGTACGTTTACGAGGTTACAGTGTTCGTACGTACGAACAGTCACCTATTCCCAAGTGTGGAAAGTACCCGGCGCCGCGACCAGTTACATTTACATTTACACCCTTGCAATGGCCCCAAAAATCTATAATGCTATACCAAAAATAAACACAACTGCACAATTATCTCGTGGAAAGAGCGTTGTACACGGTAAAAGAACTTTTTATAAAAACAAGAAGGTAGATTTAAACAAAAAAACACTCTATAACACTCTTGCGCTCATCTAATATTTAACATGGTAGCTTTTTATTTTTTAATTATTTTATACAAACTTTGACATTTGACAAGGTTTGTGTTTGTTTTTAATATTGTTATTATTTTAATAATGATTTATTTTAGTCATTATTGTATTAAGTGTATGACAAGAAGGTTGATATGATTATTTTAACTGTGTTAGGCATTTGACATTATTAGTGTATATTTGACATGGTGTTTATATTATTTTCAATTATTATGCACCTAATTAATTACATTATTATTCGGCAGAGCGTCGGTGGCCGAGCGGTTACAGTATCGACTCGTAAGCCAGAGGTCCCGGGTTCGAATCCCGCTCCGGCCATGTACCAATGACTGTTTTCTGAGTTATGTACATTAGTTGAATACTAACCGATGCTCTTACGGTGAGGGAAAACATCGTGATGAAACCTGCACATTCAGGCGACTGGATGTGTAACCATGATCCAATCTGGTCAGGTTCCCCTGGTAGCAGGGTCACGGAGGTCAGATGGCAGTCGCTCCACTGTAATTGCCTGACCTGTCAAATCCTGGATCATGGTCAAGGCGGACCCCGGGCCCTCGTGCGCGAGAGCATAACCGGGACATTAACGCCAAGATGATTATTTTTTATTATAATTACATTATTATTCGACATAGTTCGACATTGTTATAAAATCATAATTAAATGTGTATATTAAATTTGTACGCCGAATGGCAGGTCACAGTTGAGTTATATCTAATGTAACATATTTTTTACCTGTGTAACCACAAATAAACACTTAATTTGAATTTGAATTTAACAACGAGCCAAATGTTTACAATTTCTCACTATTACCAGTGGCATAAATGAAAACTACCCATATTTTATTAAACCAGCTCAAATATGTAACAAAAAAGACATTGTTCTCTATTTAATTCAGTAAAATATTTTAAAATATACAAATGATTATATTTCATTTTGAATGTAAAAATTTTAATCAATATTTCAATGATTTTAAATAATCTACCGTTTGGGTTATTTTTTTTATAGTGACAACCCATTTGTGTACATTTTTGATCTTTAATTCGATCTCAGACCTTAGTTGTATTTATGAAGTCCTCCTTCTATTGCGTCATTTTTTTATTTCACAATAGGGGCATGTTAGTTTCTTTTCCCGTGGCGTTCCTTATTATACATGTCGCGTTGTTGAATTCTGTCACTGAATTCTACATGCTTCCGGTGTTGCTACATTAAACGCAGAACTAACGCCACAATTGATAGGTCACCTCTGTCACGGTCACGCTCTACCTTACATCGGCTAGTTCCGGTCGCGAGGCAGTAAATACGAAGCCTTTTAACTGTACAAATGCCTATAAAAATGGTGTATATAGCCTAGTCAATTACTATGACATTTTCTATTGCCCTTTTTGCTGACATTTGTATAACCCACATGTAACTAACGTTATGAATAAATGAATCTGAATCTGAATCAATAAGCTATGCAGTTATAGGTAATAAATGTCTTTATGTGCCATACATGGTACTAGTGAATCCGGCGCGACTTCGTTCGCGTACACCTACTTTAAACCTACCCTTTTTTCTTGCTTATAAACCGTGTTCTCTATTCTATTGATGAAACCCGTATTGAAATTCGTTCGTAAGATCTAAGCGTACATAGGGACCGACGGTGGCAAGCGACTTTGTTTTATACTATGTATAGATTTAATACTTTTTATTGCCTAGGCAGCCAGACGACCACACCACACCACAAAATCACGAAAATTTTTCATCGATTACACCCATATTGTGACAACAAAAATATAGCTTCCATAGTAGCTTTAACCCTCTTTAGCTGATGGCCAGTACCGGTCAATAGGTGGTGCCGGCGTGTGCCTTACACCGCCCAGACCCTCCTCAGTTGGGGTAGTTATTGGTTAAGTGATGACAGGTTTATAAAGCTTACTTTTGCCGAGCAAAATACGATGTGATCGGTAGTTGGGGTAGGCGTTAGAACGATTATGAAGGTTTTTTAAATTAGGGGTTAATATTAGGGCTACTTTTGAAGGTCGTGATTTGAAACTACGGATCAAAAGAACTGTCAAATTTATGTACAGATGTCGGTAGTAAGCAATGCATATTGACTAGTTCGGTTTTATACTAAGCGTAAACTATAAACAATGTGCATTATTTTCTACCGGTGTAAAATTCAAATGACGAGAAGGCTAAGTGATAGAATTGGTTAGTCAGGTAGATATTTGGCCGCCACCACATCTGATGTTAAGTGTAGAAGCAGTCCAAGATTGAGCATACATAGCATATTAAATAAGTGGATGAGGTGGTGAAATGTGGTCAGTCCTGTTAACAGGGTCATGGAGGTCAGATGGCAGTCGCTCCACTGTAATTAACTGATCTGCCAAATTCAAATTCATTTTTCAATTTAGGCACATTCAAGATATACTTATTGAAAGTTACCATAAAGAAATCCTGTATAGCGGTCAAGGCGGACCCCGGGATCTCGCGCGCGAGAGCATATCCGGCATATTGAAGCCAATATGATATTTATATAAATACATACATAAAGCTCTCACCTCTGTCCAATGTGATAATTTTTACAATCGATAGACACTATTTTTATTAATCCTGATCATCTTCACTATTAAAAGCCACCGTTAACTACTTCTAATTAATTCTAAACACACAACTATTATCACACTAAATACCACGTAGTTACCCGCTAGCGGTCAAAGAGTCACACTTAGAAACCATACAAAAGTACAAAAACATATATTAAAACAATACTTAACAGTTTGTCTTTAACGTTTTCCGAACACAAGAGACCGGACAAAAAAGCCGGTGACCCCAAAGACAAAATGGCTATTACTAGATTGCCCGCCTGTTTGTATGTAAATCTGTATGACCTTGTGCGTGCAGTCATCAGGAATGGATTAGGTTTCGAACTTGACCAAGGAGTCACAGGCCAGGGGTCAGTTATGATTGACATTGCTATGACGGCAGCTATTCAAGTAAGTACGAAGTTCGTGTCTTTTTTTACGCCAACAGTCGACAGTTTTTTTTGTTTTCTCAGTTGTTGTTTTGTTTTCGAGAAAATGAAGCGGTGTGGCCGTGATCTTGGTTGATCTTTTAGGAAGTACGAGATATAACACTTATCCCTACTTAATATTATAAAATTTAATGCGAAAGTAACTCTCTGTCTATGTGTTACACTATCATGACAAACTATTGCATTTCACCGATTTTGATGAAATTCGGATTAGGGATAATTTAGTAGCTGAGGATGGACTACTTTTTATTCCTCTCTGTCTGTGATTGACTGAGATATGATTATTTTAACGATCATATTCACAATTATCTACATTATCTAAAGCTATATGTTCCTCCTAACTAGTAAAATGATCACCAGTCACTTACCATCTTAGGAAATTGCACAGAAAAATAAATTTTATTTTATTTTATTGTATTTGGATGTCTCACAGCTTACAACAATAAGATAAGTACAATAGCATAATTTCCATCAGCCATTTACGAGACACCACAGATAAATTTCACAAATTTACTATAAAGAGGTCTAGTACATTGAAATGCTTAGTGTAGGTAGGTACTTAAACGAAATAAACACTGTAATAAACATACATTAGATCGACTTATCGAACTTAGAAATAAAGATCTTAATCATAATGTTCCTAACTTGCGTAACGCTACTGAAAAACAAATCTATATGCTCATCAGCGGGTAAATCATTAAATGCCCTTGCCGATCGCAACATGAAACTGTTCATACGATAATTTGTGCGAGCGTATGGAGCATGGAGTAATTCTTTACTACGTGAATGGTAATATGGTACATTTAAAAACAAATTAGACAAAAGTAGTGGACAATCAATTTTGGACTGCGCAATCTTTATCAAAAACGCTATATCTGCAATTTCTCTGCGAATTGAGAGAGGTAGCAAGTGAAACCGGACACAACGCTTCTCGTAATCAAGTTTAGGTATTTTAAACTTAAAACTAAGAAATCTGGTAAATTTCCTTTGCAGTTTTTCTATCCGATCAGAGTGGATATTATAGTGTGGACTCCAGACTTGACTTGCGTATTCAAGATGACTTCTGACATAAGCACAGTATAGAACCTTAAGCGTTTTCATCCTTTTGAGTGACTTCCCACAACGAAGAACAAAGCCTAGAGCACGAGAAGCCTTGCCAACCACCTGGTCAACGTGACTCTCGTATGTTAACTGATTATCGAGTATAACTCCCAGGTCACGTGTGGAGTCAGATCGCGACAGAATTTCATTTTGAATACTGTAGTCAAATACTAACAGCTGTTTCTTGCGCGAAAAACTTACTACAGTGCATTTAAATACGTTAATAAATTACTGTTTAGAAGTGCTTGAAGATTTTTGTCATTACCTTCACTATTCAGTCAAAGTTTAGAACAGATTAATCCTTGTATAGATCCTCGATGGGCTTAATCCATAACAAATATTGCGTTAATAAAATCTAGACCGAGCCTTTAATACTCCGCGTCATTCTAGACCTAGGCTTTAATTCCCCGCGTCACGAAGGAAAAACTAATTCGCCTACTTTTCCTAGCCCAGACACGCTAATAAAAGAAATGTTGCTTTGTAAAACACAATAGCCTTTCTAATAATAAAGCTGTTCTCAAAGAAATGCTGTAGGAAGTCAGTATGTGAAGGCAAAATAACTCCTTTGTAGGCTTATCACTGTCACGTTGGATACGTGGAGTGCAACTACAGAAACTTTTCATGCGGTAATTTTGTTAGAAGGTGGTGGTTGGAAGAAGGAAGTTTTAAAGTCTTTACACCAGGAAGTTCGTATAATTTGCAGGTAAGGGTTTGAATTAGGCGAAGCTAGAAATAGAAAAGAAGAAGAAATGTATGCAGTAAAAAGTGTTTTTAAATATAAATCGCGGTCCGGGCTCTGCATGGCATTGTCGGGCGCTGTCCGGCCGTGGTCAGCGGGGGGTGGGTGTGCAGCGGCCCTGGGGCCGTGGGTTCTCCTCCTATATTTATATGAAAGAGATATTTACATAATCAATTAATTAAATTCCGTATGCCCGATTGCACAAACCGTAGGCGACGCTTAAGTATTCAGATGAGCGGTTTTGAGCGTTTAGGCGCACAAAATCGTTGTAATTATGTTAAAAATTATATAGTGAGTGTTTTCAGGGAAATCTTAAAAAATTAGGCAATAACTTAAGCGTCGCGTCGCCTTAGTGCAATCGGGGCAGTAGCAGTCTCAGTGCCAAGCTCCCGAGACTGTTCAGACAGTCAAGGATCTCAGCCAGTCCCAGAATGCCAGTGGTAGAGCTTGGTCAACCTCGCATCGCCAAAGGTTTAAGGTTTGTGCCACCTTTCCAGTTCTCGAGCTCGGTGCGGCGGCTGAAGTTCGACTAGCAACAGCGTACGAACTGGTCACCCATCCAGTTTCCGGACTCTGCGTGTGTTGCTTATATTTGGTTATCGGTTTCGCAAGCACGCTGACCAGTAACCCGTGCCGCTGAGAGGAGTTGATGCGGTACCGTTCATTGAATCTATTGAAGAACCTCTAGTCTTACAGCATAGGACAGTCTGTATTTACTCATTTATGATGTAAGTATGTAGATAAACCTTTAACTCGGTTGAAAATAAATTAATAACCATTCAGGTACAATAAAGAAAGTAGGATATTTGTGTTCATAAATTTTAATACCCAAGACACAGTTTTCGCACTCAAGCTCCCGACTGAATGACAAACATGTTCGTAATTGCACGAACAATGCTCACTGTGACATCTTTCTTTAGCCAAAGACTTTCACGCGTGCGAATAACTTAGAAGGGCTTATTTATTGCATTAGGAATAACTTAGCCGCGATTTTAACATCAATCTATGTTATTTTTTTAATGTAATGCGGCAGACAAACAGGCAGGCGTGCCATCTGATGGAAAGTGGTCACTGCCGCCAATTGACATCAGCGACACCAGGGGCGCTACCAATGCATTACCCGCTTCTACGGAGACCTCTAATATACCTCTTGTTTTGTTGAGTTTCGCTTTTATTTGAAGGATATGCTTACCAGTTTAATTGCGAGCATTATGGAGAGCAACTTATCTACTACATCTGCTATCGTCATCTTCATCCAAGCGGTCAATTCCGGCTTCTACCAGGGTCCGCTTTCCTGCTCTAGTTTCTCCACAATACCCCTGACACTACACTGATACTGACACTGTAATAATATCAGCCCTTATTCATACTGAAAAAGCATAAAAGGAGAAATCAATTTAATGAAAACACTCTGACAGTAAACCGGCCTTTAGGAGAGCATTTTATTGAAAAGTCAACTTGAGGAACGTCATGTTCGTTCTAAGTCAATTTCAGGGTTAGTCATCTTAGCAGTCGGTAAATGCAAACCCAGGTGGGCCAATGTAAAGAGAATCTCTTCAGTAGAGAATATATAAATGACAGTTCTCAGTGCGACAGTGGTATTTCTCCGCAATCATGCTCGGCGCGTCCTAAAACTTATCCAATGGAGGACCTCTTCGAGGCCAGTCCAAACGCTGTATACGTTGACGAATACAGGGCAAATAAAGTATAAGTCAGAGTTTAGTCCATCGACTCGATAGGAAGAAGTAGGCAAATTTCGAGGGACGTCATTTTCCGGCCCGCTGTCTGTCTATCTTCATATGTGTAAATATAGCGGAGCATATAGAGACCGTACAACGCAGGAATAAATACTCTAGACCGCCCGACGTGGGCTTGTGCCTTACAAAAATACAATGGATCTAACATCTATTATACTTACCAGCCGATAATGAGTATAGTTAAACAGTCCCATTGAGAAATCAATAGCCCATTCACACCCAATGGCGTATGCAAATTTGTATCAGCACAGACAGACGGCTCGTCTAAATTATTATTTAGACGTTATCTTATTAACAAACGAGAGTTATTGAGTTGGGCAATGATGAGTCAGCTGTGGGAACAGTCCACGCGTGGGCGTGGGCAAACGGATGCATTGCGAAGGTTTTAAGGCGCAAGCGCAGATATTCTATTAGTCTATCTTGACCTTTTGGCAAAATTATTTCTGTTTGAATTATTTCATAATTGGTTTGAGGCGCTGGAGGGGTGTGGGAAGATAGTATAATGCTGACCATCAATGTTGAATTGTTTGGTTATTATAATTGGAGACTTGTCTAATTTCTTAATTTATAATTAATTGCACTCCCAAACACCTGTCGGGTAAGGTACATATCTGAATTAAATAAACATTAGTGTAGTATTAGTGTTTATTTTTTATTTATTATTGTAAATATTTTGTCTATAACTAAACATCTGTATTATGAGTATCTATATCAATAAACTATAAGTTACTAAAAAAATATTCAGCAAAAAAGTTACTGGGATTAGTATGGTCATTAATCTCATTTACTTACTGGCGTACCTAAAACATGGAAGCGGCCTCCAATCAGCTTTTAATCAATAATCGATTATATTTATTATTATTATTATACATTCCGAAACCTTATTAATTATATTCCATTATGCTGCAGGATTCGGTTACTCTTTCTATGACATAAAGTTTCCTATTAAAGA
Organism: Blastobasis adustella; assembly: GCA_907269095.1. Classification (NCBI taxonomy): domain Eukaryota; kingdom Metazoa; phylum Arthropoda; class Insecta; order Lepidoptera; family Blastobasidae; genus Blastobasis; species Blastobasis adustella. The sequence goes on along the minus strand of OU026121.1, from coordinate 18,313,956 downwards.
AAAAATATCGAAATCAGTAGTTTCGAAGTTTATCGCGTTCATTCAGACAGACAGACAGACGTTGGTCGACGGTAATGAGTGAGTGAAAGATCCTGTAAAGATAAGTAGCCGAACTGTAGTGATTCTTGCGTTGTTTTTGTTACTACAAGACAACGACTCCTTCCTAGCCGAAATACTTGCAATCTGTAGAAATAGATACGGCGATTGCCGCACAGGTTTCTCAGGGTTTATGGAGGCCTAAAATACAATACACACACTCAAACATTCGTTACCAAATAATAGCGAATTTCATCACTAGTGGACCAGGCGCGTCCTACCCCTAACCTACACCTATTTTACCCCTACCTACGAGTTTTCGCGTATACACCTTCCTCTTAAATCACTCTGTGTTGTTGAAAATCTCAAAAAAGGTGATGATGGTAATCAAAAAGGTATGTAAGAGTTAACGGTATTTATTACTATTTCACGCAACCAGTACTAAATAGGTTTTTGTGAAACATAGGCTACAAAAACACTCAGACACACAGAAAATATGCTTCGCAAACCAACATTTTGCTAATATCAATGGACGGGATGCTGAAATATCTTCTCAATTCTTCTGAAAATGAAGGCCTACAGCTGAAAATGCACCGTTTAACTCTATGGATGTGTTAGTACCCTTTCGGCCGTTTATTTAACCGGAGTTTCGGAACTAGTTCCGTACAAGGCTTTTTATTTAACAGCAGCTCATATCTTTAAAGTCGTACTATAAAAGAAATAGAATAGAATAGAATAGAATAGAAATTTATTATAATTTATTATTATAATAAAAATAAATTAAAATAAATTAAAAAAATTAAATAAATTATTATAATAAAAGCCTGATATCTCTCCCATATGGTATTACTATCTCTATACGGTAAGAAACGATAACCGATCATGAATTTGTTTATATTTTTTCTTCCATAAGTCCTTTCAAACATTACCAATAAAAGAATAGCTAAGAACTTTATCGCGGACTAACTCTCAGACTAAAGAGCATAACGTACTAGTGCTGAGATGTCATGGGCAGACTTTCTGGCCATATTAATGCGGAGGCTTCACTGGATTTATCGCCTGCGTTGGCGCTGCATTTAGCATTAACTACCGAGATGTTAGGCTTCTCCGCACTCCTGAGATTTAGTCCACTAGTGATGTGCTGATCGGTGGCATTTGTCGATGATTTTTATTTTTTTATTTAGTAAACTTTATCTTATTGGGCAAAAGCTCTTTGATGGCACATTCGTCAATGTTACATAATTTCTATTACTGCTGGGTTTGAGCATCTTCGACATTATTAATTTTAATAAAGCGCAATTACAACCATAAGGCATTTCATCTTAGTCCTCACAGTGACAACGCATCTGCGGTTCTGCATTTTTGTTGCCTGCCACCTAAATGGTTGAATCGTAGATGTTATGGGCGACAGTTACCGCTACCATCAGGTTGGTTTCATCATCACTCGCTTATCACTGAGTTGCATAAAAAAACATAAGTAGAGGGTATTGTCAGAAACTCCACACTTGGTAGGCGGGTCGGAGATCGAAGTATTGAAAATAATTAACAGTAAACGCTGCTGCCTATTTTCTACGTTACGTAGCAATGACAGAGGTTGATGCCATATTCAGCTCTGACGGTCCATACAGCCGTCGACTACCATATCCACCAAGTCTAAGACTTATTATAAACGGCCAAAAGAAGCTAGTATTCCGTGTACCTCTAACACCCGGTGTTTCTAGGAACTGCAGATATTATACAAAAAATATAGTGTTTCTGGTTGACGTTTGCTTATATAATATATAATAAATATGAAATTCAAGTGCTATTTGAACGCTGGAGTCATCTTGATATAGAGTTTTATTTCATTCATACCCAACATAAACTTAATGGCTCAATGTAGAAATTCCTGATTCAAAAATGTAAAGTACGTTTCAATAGAAAAAGACAAAAGCTGTACACAGAAATGAAAATTTAAGTAATTAAAGTATTAGGTATCCTCAGAAATGAAATAAATTTAATTTATATTTTTGTTGATACCTAATGCTTATCAGTATCGTGCACTTAGCGTACATATATCTTTTGAATTAAAATGTGCTTAAGTTAAACTATCGATAAGCAATAGATCACATCCCAACACTAGCCTAGCTGACTTATTTGGCCAGACGCTTGATTAGACCGCGCATCGTAGGCGCACTGACTCACACCTAGCTCCTCTCATCCATCCTAATTAGTATTTACCTAAGACTCATAATAAATACTAGATTACCACACATTCACTCACGAACAATGAGGATTGTGTTTGTAAAATATAAATAACCCGTAACCTGTAGGCCGTTCAAATTTAATCCTTATAATGATGTACATAAATACGAGTATCTAATAGATGAAGATTTTTCCCATCTCGGCTCATCATCACTAACATCCCGACAGTCTACTGCTTGACTCAAGCTTCCTCCAAGAAGTAGCAATGGCAATATATATCGATTCAATCATTCGTTGATTCTCTTAAGATTCGCGTTTTTCAATTACGGAACGGTATGTAAGACTGACTTTTAATAAGTACGTAACGTATTTATTGATACGTTCATCATTATCAACGTCATTAAGAGTTCATAATCGTCCACTACTATAAGAACTTAAGTCTCCAATTTTATTGTAATATGTTGTAACGTTATAATTTTTTTTAATAATGATTACCTACATGTTCTATGGATTTTATAATCTGAAATAAAATACCTATATTTTTTTTATTTGACCGACATCTCACCTGTTGGTAAGTGACGATGCGGCCGTAGATAGAGCATGCCTGTCTAGGAACAGCCTATTCACTCTAGCCTTTAAGGCGCCCAGATTATAATGATCACAGGCAACTTGTTCTATTCCTTAGCAGTACACATTATAAAGGTAGAACCAAAGCGGCTCGCGCGGATAGCTGGAACATCCACGAAATAAGGATGAAGCGTTCGCCCGGATTGCGTCTCCCGATGACGGAGGATTCTTTTACTTTAGTGCGCGGAGACCTTCCAAGTTTCACTTAGTTCAATACCGGTTTTCCATACAAGTTTACATTCAATGTGCTCAAACAAACCCTTACCAGCGCAACATTCCCGCATCAAAAACTTAAAAACACTTAACACACGTGTCCGAAGTCCACGTAACCGTACGAAAATAGATCCCTAACGACCCACCCCAACATTCTACGGCTATTTCGGTGCAAAGAGACACTCATGAGACACTGGACCACTTATTAATGGCACTTTGAACCGAGCCGGAGTCCGGTGCTACGTTTTGCTTTATTTTTGAAATAGGTATCCGTTCGCGTATACTACACTTATATCGCGCGAGTAGTAGTGGTGGGGAGATAGAAAGTAGCCTATGTCTTATTCCAGACCCTAATCTAGCTAGCTACCAAATTTCACTTAAATCCGTTCATCCGTTTAGGCGTGAAGGTGTAATAAACATTTACAAATAACAATGCTGCTGCGCAATGCTGCATTACTTTGAAATAAAGGAAAAGTTAAAGTAAAAAATAAATTCAAAGATATGCTTGAAATCTGGTAACCCTGTTAAGAGGTAGGGCATAACGAGATATCCCGTTCGATTTGGAACCATCCGTCTTGGAAAGAAACTCAACCCTACAGATTTTCTTTATAAGAACTAGCCAGGCATTTGACCGACATCTCTGCTGGTGTAAGTGACGATGCAACTGAAGGTGAAGATAGTCTATTCACTCTAGTCTTGAAGGCGTCCGTATAATACCGTCCGCATAATAATAAATATATGATGTAATTGACACACAACACAAATTACCAGACTATATGCTAATAATTGGGTAGTTGCACCTCATTAATACGACTTTTTCTGCCGGTTAGGTTAAGAATAGGTATTTTCAGTCGGATCACTGCGCAAAGTGACATTCATACTAACATTTCAGAATACAGGTGTTAATTTACGTAGTGAGAATTGCTATAAAATTCACTCCAACTCCAAACCTCAACCTGAGTTACAGCGAACCTCAACTCTCACTGTTCCATAATCCTCTACTCCAGCCATAACTGCATAATATGCATGTATATGTTTCTATCCCAGTCGCCGGAGTATGGCGACACCAATACTTTATCCCACACGTGTCGACCATCGGTGTCCTTGGAAAGCTATCTCCGCTATATTTAGAATGTTGTAGGGACCCTGTAGACGTGGAGAGATGTATTGGTGAGTGCCGAAGCCGAGGGATGGTTTAGCTATCAAATGTTTATGTGAAATTTAATTCGGGCAGTTGAGTTAGCAACAAGGCATCAATGTATAAGAGCAATTCCATTTTTGAACTGTCTAAGGTGTCTTTTAGGGGATGTCTGAAACAATATTTCCTACTCCTACCTTTATTAAACTCTTTATTCTACACTGTTACAAAATCCATAACAGAAGTTGTCTCAATGGCGATCTTATCTTTATAAGAGATCTCTTCCAGCTAACTATTTAAGGTGGTAAAAGAGAAATGATACGCGGGAAGAAATGCGGGTACAACAGACTAAATATTCTATCTATAATAGATACTAAAACGATTATACACATACCAACAACATACTACACAAACATTAATTATAATAATACGAATGCCAATAGGTATTCTAAAAATACATACCTAAATAATTTCTGACTTGAAAAGAAAATGCTCTTTTATTTTTTCCTTAAAACTGTAGAGCGATTTGCTCTGACGAATTTCCAAAAGCAGCTGAATCCACATACGCGCAGCTCTTACAGTGAAGGAGTTAAAGAAAAATTTGGAATTTCTAGGAGGAAAATGAAGGTGTTCGTGGCAGGGTCTAGAACGTGCGCTGGGAACCGCAAAGTTAAACCTGGAACACAGGTAATTGGAAAAGGAACATGGATGATATGGTCAACCTATTTAAAACCTTTTAGGTGTGTGTTCCAAGACTCAGAAATACTTAGTTTGTACTTGGGTTTAGGTTATCCATAGGCGTTACTGGGTGTCAAAGTTTGCACTTTGGGTCGCCGCAGTAGATCCTGGTTGAACAGGCGTTACAGGTCGCTCATGGCGGTCATAAAATTGTAGGTCTAACTAGTTTATTTAAAAAAAGTCTATTCTAAAAAACTTCGATATCAAATAGTCCTAGAAATATTTTTAATCATCATACCCCTGGTATGAAATCTATACGCTGATGTAGGAATAGAACTTTGTAGGTTTGTAGACATATCTATCAAAGTCATTATTATCATCATTATCCTAGCGGTCAATCCCGGCTTCTGGAATTTCATTTTTATTCCAATACTTAAATCAGTACAAAAAGTAGTTTCCTTTTTTCTTTGGCAAAAGCTAGGATTGACTGCTCGTAAGATGCTAATAATTATTTGTAAAAAGATAATAACCAAACCGACAGAAAAAAACGGGTTATATTCGTTATAGTTCATTGTTTATACTCTTGATTGCCTTCACTGCTCTTCAAAGGTCTTCTCGGCTTATCAAAGGTTAGCTGGAAGAAATCCCGTTGTGGGATAAGCTCGCCTTTGCATTATAAACTGTATTTTTATTTCCTGTAATGTTGTAAATTGATGCAATAAAGAGATTACATACATACATACATACATACAGAAAAAGTCAAATAACCCAAGACCAAATTTACATATACTCACATATTTTCTAAACTACTGGATCAATTTAATGTAACAAAGCTCAGAACCATCTTGATTAAACTGTTTTTTATATAGAGAAAACCGCATTCAAATCAGTCTGTCCGTTCGGGTGCTACGATACAACAGATACACAAAGCCACATATACTTTCGTCAAACATAAAACTCCCCTCTTTTTCGTCTGGAGTTAAATAAACGACCTTAAATACTATCTACAAAGCTCCAGAAAGTGGAAACGTGAGTACAGAAAGTACTGCAAACCAGTCTAAGCAAAGTGACATCCCCAATAACATTTCCGAACGGAATTTCCGATTCACGTAACTTGAAAAAACACCATACATGTCACCAAAATCACGGTGTAGCAACACGAACTCGATACTTTTACAAATATAATGTTACAGTGATTTAAATTGGGCAATTTCTCGCATCCTGGCTGAACAACATCTGTTTTTGGAGAGGAAGATGGAAAAAAATTGTCGAGCGGTTCAATTATGCAGCTACCGTTTATGGCATAAGAAGTTTTAGCTGTCACCAGTTTAACAACGTTCTCCAGTAAATTATCACATCGATTTGATACTTTGCAAGGGTCTTGTAATATCGAGATGTTCTTTTATTTACAAAATTAATAAGTGTGTAGTATCAGGGGTGAAATTAATTGCCCGTAGTCCACACACACCAGTAGCACCACGGGTAAATTTAGGACGATGAAGCTATCCTATTCTACACTACTTACGTATAAGTAGCTGTTAGTTTTTTATTGGCCAAACATGAACTACTAAGAATATTACTTCCAAATTGATAAATATAAATGAACTCAACATCATCATCTGGGGTCTTTCTACATCACCTTGTGCATAAAGAGCGAAGCTGTGCGGAGGAAGACGAATTTCAATATTCACTTAAATGTTAAAGTTTTTACGGGGTTGGCAACGCGTGGGTATTGCAAACATCCATAGGCTGAGGTGACTGCTTACCATCAGGGGGGCCGTAAGCTTGTTTGCCAACTTAGTAGTATAAAAAAATGTAAATACATTCTTATTAAAAAAAAAGTTTAATACGCCTACAAAGTTAATCCTCCAACTTGCCTTCCCAACATAACCTAACCACGATTCCTCTCAGAACCGAACCCTCCGAAAACTCCGAACCACCCACGCCGCCTAGCGGCGAGTAGCCTGCACTACCACACACACAACCTCACCTCTACCCTCCCTGTTCCCTCTCGCATACGTCACTACACATGACAGGGACAGCCCTACATCGGACATTACATCCCTAATTTTCCACACGTGGAAACACGCAACCCTACCCATCTCTATTTTCATCCCAATTTTAGTTGGAGCTGAGAGGGACAACGATATTTTCAAGGTTGTTTTCAGTGTTTGACCGGCCTGAGATGACCACGCAGTCTTTAGGGATGTCCAGCCTATCCCAGCATGTTTGGTCAAGCGTAGGGGCTAAAAGGCTTCTAAAGAGTGCTGTGGCAGCATATTTATATGACTGCATGTATGGTGAGGGAAACGCGAAGATGTTGAGCTGTATATATACGCGTTCATAGCGTGAAGGCCAGTGGCAATTTTTTTTTTCGATTTGTAAACATATGAACGACTCTTATGAGATGCTTTAATAAGAGTACGACGAGAAAAAAGTATTGTTTCTGTACAGTGTGTGCGTATTAAAATTTAAACGTAACAGGTAAAATTATGCATAAGTAACGTCTCGTCCTACTCACAGTCCAGTCAATTATACATCATACCACAACAACAAAAAACCATTCAATATTTTTACTCCTGATGTTACGGGTGACTATGGAAGTCGGTGATAACTTACCATCAGGTAATCCGCTTGCTCGATCCAATCCCTCTACATATTTATAAAAAAATAGAATTTAATCTGCCCGCGAAGTGACCATATATCATACATAAACAACATATCAAAGCCACGGCCACACAACACACCGGGAAACAACTGCGAAACGAAACAAAAGAGAGACGACGAAACAATCGCACCGAATCTTGCCGCCGAAAATTTCAATAATCGAACGCAGCGATTCGGGAAACAATTATGACAGAGTTCTTTCTCGGGCCATTCCCACCGCTAAGTCTCGGCTGACACTCATAAAACTTATTAAAGTCAAGGACCGACCGAGATAAGTTCAGAGACTTAAGTAAAATAACGCCGGGGGCGGGCGGGGGGGAAAAAAAACGCCGGCAAACTTTCCCGAGTGAGAGTGAAAGATCTAGTGGCGTTTACGTCTACGTGATAAGAGTTTCGTAGCGCGACTCCGCCAATTTGTTTTGGAGGCATTCGTTTTGCGGGCTCTTTTTAAGGTTTTTTAAGGTTGCGAATTGGCCGATGATTCGTTTGCGGTGCGTTTTGTAGTGTTTTAGATGTAGGTGGAGTATTTGTTGCTTCAGATAATGTAGATAGAAGAAGTGGCAATGGGGCAAGGTTTCAAGTATAATTGCTACGTATTCCAGTATCTAGAAGTCTATGTATGTTGCAATAAAATACAAAAGTAGAGCATGGCGACGGTAAGTATTATCCACAGAAGGCTAAATAAATTGACTTATTTAATATATTATCATTGTCGTGCTCTACTAAAGTCTATTTCTATTGAAACGTACTTTACACTGAGATATATATTTACACAGAGTACTATTTACAAATAGAAATACACACAACAGTATAAAGTACACTTTGTCATGATTTACAACTGTAAATTATGTCGCTTTCCTCTTTTTGTAAATCGCCCTACTACGGCGGCGGGCAGGAAGCTACGAAACGCGTAGCAAACGTAGAGTTTGCTACGGGACACTTTTATTACTTCTACTACTTACGGAACAATATTTGGGTCACTTCTGAAAGCTATAAATAATAGTAAGTCAGATTATTATCAATATTGTAACGAGTAGTTAGCCGGATAAGTTACTTTATTGGTGTGACACGGTAAAATACTTAAAGGCTAGTGAATACTTAATTCCAAAAAAGCTAGGACCTTCTAATAGTCAGGATATTTAAGCTAAACCCAGCCACCTGCCCAGACAGGGACTGACCGCGCGCCACCGTCCGTCCAATTAAAAATTCCATCTCCTAATCGAGTCATGAAATATGCAGGCAAATATTATCCCTTTTCTTTTGTACGCGCTGCATCTTCGCCCCACCCGCGCACGCACACCGACGCGCGGCGCTTACTACGTGTCGCCGTCCTTGTCGCTCGCGCGGCGGAGGCGGCGGCTGACGCATGCCGCGCTCCCACTCGGGCAGCCGAGCCGGCGGCGACCGCGAGTAACCCCTGGCCACTTCGGGCGGACTCGCACGCGCCGCGGTCGGCCGGCCGAGCGAGACGGCGCGACTGTGGACACGCGAGGCCCGGAGCCCTCGCGCGAAGGGACACGGGACAGACGCTCTCGGACACCGGGCGAGAGCGGGCGACCGGCCGCGCACCTGACGCCGCGATCGCGAGCCTCGCGCCTCCGCACCTTCGTAAACATAGCACACAACTTACCCAATAAAGAACATTGCGAGTTCGCCACCAAAATTTCGCACCAACGACGCAAAATTAAATCGGTCTGAAGATTTTTCGGGATTTACCTAATAACATTTTGGCAATTCGGACAGTGAATTATTATTGTTAATTTTCGGACTGGACAAGTGAAGAAGTTATTTTTTTGACCGGATTGTGACCAGCGAGTCGCCGAATTGCAAGATCGCCAATAACCGAGGGCAGATTAGATAGGGCACTGAGACGCTCTTTCAAGTGGTGATAAGCCCCTATGGCCAGTTAAATTTAGAGTGTAAACATTTGGCCGATGACACGTGTGAACCAATTTGCCAACATGAAAAGGAAAAAGTAGCGGCTGACCGTCAACGATGACGAATTCAGAAAGATGACTAACAACGGTGTTGACCCTCACCGTCGGACTTTAAAGTTGGAAACTGTGGCTCGACCTCTGTTATCGAACGTTTTAAAAGGACGATAAGCCGCCTGACCGACGGCGGCACATGTGAAGTGAACTGAAGGACTGTCGCCTGATATCGATATTGAGATAAAGATTTCTGAGGATAAAGAAGTTGTTGAAGATCTAAAAATAGGTGACCAAATCAAGATGAGAATCAAGATGCCAGCTGTACGCATCGCGCAAGGTAAGTTCGCGACACAGAAAACTACATCAAACACTTGTAAACCAAATTTATTTGTTACTGATCCAACGAAAATGTATCAAAAAATTCCCAAAAAGCTCAAAAAATACTTTTTTCTCCCACAAAATCCGCCTTTTTCTGGCAAACTTCAAACTCTTGCACGAGAAGTATTCCTTCAAGATAAACAGTGCGGTCCGGCGTCCCATCTGTGTCGCCGAGACGCTATTCACCCCGCAATGAGCTACTTAATACCCGGGCTTGCGCGTCAATATTGACACAAGGCGATTGTGGTCAGTCCCGTCCACTCGTCCAAAAGGGTAAACCTCTCTGAAAAGACCCCGCAGATTGAGTAGCCAGCAAGGGACAGTGCTTAAATTCTTGACTAGCTACGTCCAGTTACTTTTGGATGTATATGTGGCTTGTTCTATGCAAGAAATTACATTTCTAAATTTAACAGATTGTTAGATTTGTTTTAAATGTAGGTTAATGTTTTTTTGGCGCGGGTATTTTAAATTCATTTTCAAAATTTATAGGTTTCAGTTTTAATATAAGTTTTAAAAACATAAAAACCGTAAAGTGCAACATTGTATATAAAAATTACAGAAATATATCATTAAAAATACATACATTTTCACAATGACATGCAAACAGATAAAGGAAGTTCCAATCGGTCACGTTCTCAAATAATCTATGATAATCGAGCGGTCACTACCTGTACATTGACCATTGATATAATCTTAGAATAAAACGTAATATATGAATGATCGATAGATAACTGAAGCAAACAATTTTATCTTTGTTCTTTAAATGTGTATTCATTCATTTTGCATTAATTTCCTCAGACATGTCTAAGGAAAGTAACTATTTTATGTTCATAACGTTAAGAAAATGGGCTATGATTTTTACTTGAATAGTATTTGTGTTTTATTGCTAAGTACAAGAACGCTATTGTGTGAATAAAATAACCACAATAATATATTAATTTAATGTAGAGATTCTTTTACGTCTAAAATTAAATATAAAATCCACAAAAAGGAAACTCAAATTCTACAATCTAGCTCATAGTCTTGAATCTAATTTTAAAATTTAAAAATATTCGCTATCATTATACGCTTTTAGCACATCTCAATTTTAATTATGTTTTCTTCTTACACATTTTATAATAAATTTTATTGTCCTACAAACATTTATGTATTTGGTATGCTGTTTTTTAATTATATTATTTTTTACTTGTGCCATTAAAACTGTAAGAATCCGGAATACCGTTACCACAGCGATAATTCAATCCATAACAGATGCACTGGCCACCACAAAGAGTAGAGATTGTTTAATGAATACAATTTCCATTGAAAGCCATTGTTTGACAGCTTTTGTTCCCACTGCCCAACAGTTACTTATTCTAATTACTTATTATGAGCAAAATTGCAGAAGCTGTTCTCATGGTACACTTAACTGTTTATGGATACCACCGGTCAACGTTTTTTGTATCTAATTATTGTAACATATTAAAAATTGTCTTCAGCAATTATTGTGACATGTCTTGAAACATTGTGCATGTGTCTATTAATCTATAATTAAACAATTGGATAATGGTCAATATTTGCCTTCAACATGACGGACATTGAGATGACGAATTTTACCGGCCATAAATTATATTACTAATATTGTAAACTGTGCATTACGCGTTACGTGTGTGCGGGTCGACTCACGCGCACGTATCGCTCGAGTGTTATCGCACACACCGGCAATTAGTCCAAGTTGACCGGAGGCGACGGTCCACAGTCCACCGTGATTGGTCGACGGCTCGGTGACGTCACCAACGTCTGCGGCCTCCGAGCCCGATTGGTCGACACGCGTCATTTCGTCGATGACACGTTTGTTCTTATTTTGAACGCAAGCAGTCCGAGGTACTCGCTCTTTGTCACCACTCACAATGGGGCCCCTTTGTACATGAAACTCGAGGCTTTGGCCGACCCTCTCACGCTTGGAGCAGTGCAAAACCAATAATTACAAAGTCGTTTTTTTTTTTAAATATTATATGAAGTATTATTATACTATATAAACGTTTACTCCTTACTGGATCGTTAGCTATAAAGGTTCTGTTATGTCTAAAATGTAAGTCAAAATTAACCAAGAAGAAAACAAAATAAAAATGTATTTTGCAAGTGACAAATTGTATACGGACACAATCTAAATGCTAAAAATAACAACAGAGAGAAAGGGATTAAAAATTAAATCGGACCCAGATCCAATCCCAAATTACGTCCGAATCCGAAGGCAGGAAACCTTTCCGTGGGTTTTTTAAACCCTCCTCAAAAGTGTGAATTAGGGAAACGTAAAATTACTTTATCAGGTGTGAGTCGGAGAGGCCGGGCTGGAACTTTCCGAACAAACTTTTAAAAATCTAAGTTAACTTCCCGGTACGGCGCGCCGTGGCTAAATAAAATATTAACTGACTCGCCGATTTGTTTTGCAACGTTTGTCGCTAATTGACAAGGGTTTTTGTGTCCTCCGTCACGGTTTTAATTGAAATTGTTTTTGTTCAGCGCAGGATGAAATATGGTTGTTGTTTCGCTTGGTATCGAAACAAATTTCTCGAGAAAAATAAATGTGTTTATTTGCTCTGATAAAAATTGCAGTCCGTAGACGTGTTCGATTTTACCGTTATTGAGAATATAAACTTATAATTTTCTTGAGATGCTAATTTTCTCTTTTAACTTGAACGAAATTGTTCCTTTCATTCATTTGTCGTTGTTTTGTTAAAAATTGAGAGCGGACTCAACATAAAGGACCGCACGTCAATTTAAACATTGCCTATATCTTGTCTTTCGCCGCTTAGCGATTCAATATGTCTTCATTAAGAGAATATCGAAGCATCGCATTTACAAGCGGAACCCTCAATCTTGGTCCGTGGTCAAGAATTATTGCCCACAAACGATCTTGATACTTCGATGCACGTAATAAATTCGCTACAATTTGCATGTAGAGCGATGTCAGTATTTAATTATTTTATTAATGAACCTTTACATCTCAATAACTGGCCACTGGATAGAACAAAATACAAACACTAATGACAAAGAAGGTGTTTGAGAACCTATTATAGCTAATGGGCAAAATATAATAAGAAGAAAATGGATTAATAACTTTGCTAAAAAGTAAATTATTTCTCAATCTCAATTATCGTAGTAAAAAAAGCTAAGTTTTAATTAAAATGTAAACTTAAACTACAATTGAATACTAAGAGAGCAAACAAACTACTGCAACTATCGTGGGAAAGAAGCACCGATGCGCTTTCGCATCTAGCAAAAGATGTAACAATAAATTGAATTCGTCAGCAGAACGTATAAATTCAGCAATTGACATTGTTACGTCCATTAGAGAAAGACAAAAACAATTAGAAAGAGAGATCGACAGACTTCGTTTAAAAAGACACTGGCAGTTGATATTTAAATTATGGGAATAAAGTTAATTTTCGTATTTAGAATAATGATCGGCGGACGGCGGCCACCCGTTTTGAATCTCGAACTGGACTGGCTGCTATTTTTTTGTTTGATGCCCGTATCGATCGGCATTCTGTATTTGTGATTCTTAAGATAAAGACGTATGAATTTACATATGTTATGTCAGCGGAGGTCCGCTTAAATTGGATTTATTAGTCCGGTCCAATTAAGAGCAGAGCTACGTAGGAGGTTGTTAAAAGAAACATTGCAGTCGCTGTATTATACCTGTATAAGAAAACTAATAGATAATAGTTTGAATTCTTCACACCGTATTCTCCAGTAGAGACTAAACAATCCTTTCTCCGAGAAAAGGATTACGGTTCCCAACAATACAAATCGTATTATTGCAAACAATCAATACAATAGCTAAACACATTTTTGTGTAAAATGTTGAGATGGAATTAGTAAGATTTAGATACTTTACGGAGATAGTAGCAACAATTCCAATATTGTTATCGATTTTGTGTAATCTACTAAATCTAAATACAGGATTTACCAACTTAGGGTTAATACGAATAATAAATTCTTTAAATAATACTAATAGGTATCTTTAAATAATACTTACTGAAACCAGTACAATTTAAAAACAAAATGTAAAGCTTTTTATGGAGAATGTTTTAACTGATGAAGCAATTTCCGTTGGAGACCATCAATCGGTTCTTTATTCCGGACTAAATCTCTTTTGACCAATGTCCGCCCATTAGCCTCTATTACCGAGTCTAGTAAAATAAATACGCGGTCCAAACACAATGGGATAAAAAATGTTCATAACAAGAATTAATTTATTGTGAGAGACCACGATCAATAGCCGGGGAGTGGGTGGACAGTCACTGAAGAGTCCATCTTTGTCAGCCTTTGATACCAATTTGTCCCCGTCGGCCTTTCAACGCTTGAGAAGATTTAAACTTTGGTAGGTGTGGTAGACCTCGCCGGATTAAAGGTCTGTGCAACAATGACCTTAATTTTTTAATCCCGTCCTCATTTGCCTTCGAGTGCTGAGTGAAACTAAAAGTCGTATGAATAAACAGTCAGCGCTATTTTAGAGAGATTTGGTCATAGTTCTCTTTTAAATTAAAACAAATGTTTTGTCGACTATTTAGTTTCTTTTAATAAGTGTTAAACAAAAAACTAATCCATAATACATTAACGGCATAGTAACAAACTCAAACATGTAAATGTTTATGTCATATCTAATATGATACATAATATAGAAAATCGGGTTCGATCACACAAAAGCTTTTGAAGATTTTATCAAAAATCAAATAAGAATGCACGCATACAACAGGTGACAATAGCCCCGAATTCGATAGAAGCACCTGAACTCCCGATATTTTCCCATGGTCAAACTTCGATAAACACCTTCACAAAAAATAATGGCAGCGTCCCTTTGACAAACAATTGGTCAAAGAGATTTTTTTGGGCAAAACAGGCTCAGAAGCCCGCACCCACATGAGTAGAATTACCGATAATGTTACAACAATGCGGAATAGGGTTGGCGTCCGTAGTCGCCAGGCAAAATAACCATTGTGCGTCATTATAGAACATCTTTTCATCAATTTTAACAGAAAAGGGTTTACAAGTGTCACTTTCCATATTTTTTCGGGGTCGTTCTTCGAAAATGTTTTGGTGTTATTGCTACTGTAGCGCTTTCTAGACCAGCACAACAGTGGTTTTTATTGATACGATTTATAGCAATGTTTTGCAGAGACATTTTATAGATGTAAATTCATGACGTCAAACCATACACACATAGAACATAGAACCAAACATAATTTCTTTTGTACTTTTTTTTCTGTGCAATTTTTGTGCAGCTTACTCTTGATTTCCGATGTTTGAAAGAAACGCGGGCTTAAAATTAAGAACCGCCCTCAAATATTTGATTGAAGGCAAAATTGAGTATCAAATTCTACCTGATCTTTATATCGACCATTCTTCATCCGTAAACTGTCTATCACAAGAGCAATTCGTCCGTGACCATTGTCCAACATCTTTTGATTCACGTGTTCGAATAAATTTTTTATATCAATTTTTTCTTTGATAGTTATCCATATGACGTCAAGTTGGACTGTCCCTGGTCGCTGATAGACCAAAATTTGTGTTATGTGGTGAATCGCATTCTTCATAGGATTGGTTTGGTTTTTTGTTGAAACTATTTAAGAGTTCTATACCTAGCTAGTCGACCCCTCGGTTTTCACCCGCGGGCAGTTTAGATATCCGTAAATATTTAAATTTACTGCGGGATCCTATGGCTTTCTAGGATCCAAAACTTTATGATACACGGGAATGTAACTTCCTGTTACTGAAATTTTTTGTATATCGGTTCGGTGGTTTCTGAGATTTCCCCAAAATCCAAATTTACAAACACTCCCTCTTTGTAATATTTGTATAGATATATATTACCTATCAAACCCGCACCTGATAAGTTTGATATTGATAATTTTTTTTGCTACTAATACTTTTCCGTACATTTTGTTCATGACACATTTAACTCAATGTTGCAAGAGGGCTTATTGTTTCATCGCAGATATTAAGTGGGTGTTAAAAATCATAAGACATACAGCCAAAGGAGCGTAAGATGATAGCTCGATGTACATTTCATGATTTATATCGTGTTAAAGCATTGTTGTTTTGTCTTAGAATTATTGTGGGCGTACATAGAGATTTATAACTCCCTATATCTTAATAGGGTTAATGTAAAAGTATTATTATGTATTATTTAGACAAAAATATGGGTTAAATTGTATGATTATCTATAAGCCACTACCAGATTATTACTCAATAATTAAAATTAGTTGAATAGTAACCGATGCACTTACCTGCACATTCTGGCGACTTAATGTGTAATCACAATTTAATCTGGTCAGGTTCCGCTGGTTGCAGGGTCACGGATGTTAGATGGCTGTCGCTCCACTGTAATTATATCATCTGCCAAATCCTGCATCATGGTCAAGGAGGACCCCGGGCCCTCATGCGCGAGCACAACTGGGACATTAACGCGAAGATGATTATTTTTATTAACTAAAACGAACAATATTTAATGCCATCAGCGTAGTCCTATTTAGAAAACTAGGAAACTAGTAATAGTGTGGCTAGTATTTCAAAAAATCACGTCACGAAATGTTATTTAAACACCAAAACTATACCCATGCCTCCCAACTCTCCCACAACCCGAATCAGACTCAAACAAATCCCAACTGCACCTCCAATCACTTACACGGCGCCACAGCGGCTATAGGTGCCAAACTGCACGCTCTAAAGGTCCTAACTGCATTTCTATGCTGGGAGCTTTCCCATAGCGGGCAGCTCGTGACCGGTGCCTCGTTAACGATGACCTGCTCTCAGATTGTGCACTTACATCCGTCTGAACGATGACTGCTTAATTGAGGGCATGCGAAATTAGCAACGTTGCAAACGGAGGCGCAGTTGAGTTCGCAGAAGAATATAATGAGGAGACAGATAGTGGCGATGAAGGAAGTAGAAATGCCGTGGAGACTGTGAGCGGTAATGTTGACTTATTAGCAAGGCTTAAGCAAATTCTTTTGTATGGTTACTTAAACGGTTTGTAAGGAAGCAAAGAGTCAGGAAATGGACGAGTTATAATAACATCTAGTTCTTAGATTCTAAGGAAATTCACTTGAATTCGTTGTAGGGCTAGACACGTAATAGTTACAACACGTATTCTCTTCCATTTACTCGTATGTGAACCTCGAAATCAAAAGGTTAATCAAAGTCGAGATAAACTTTAACATTGCTGTTTATTTTACTGACCTCACGCACACTAAAGACTTTCATTCATAGCTGGTATTCATAGAGACAATTTCATTGCAGTTTTATGGTAAAGCCGCAAGGTTTAATTTCCAATGAACACTCCTCAGGTCAAAGTGGAGACTTCAACTGACCGTGAAGATGAAAGCGATATAAACCCACTTAATTTTAATTAGAATGTTAATTAGGAAGAGCTTGATTTGCAGAAAACTTGAGGTATGTTAAAATCGTTGGGAGGTAGTTCCTGGAATGACGCTTGTTATAATTCCATTCATGAGTTTATAAATAGACGTGAAACTAATATCTATTAAAGTAAACGAACAAGATGAAAAATTTGTAATAATGTTAGCTACAAACTCTGAATTGAGACGTACTTATATATAGAGCCTATCTCCGCTTCTCGCAGTATCTGAATATAAATATAAAGGTCCCTAATATAAACCTGCAAAAATGGTCTTCACCGGTTAGCAGATACAGTAATGTGGTGGACACAACCTAATAGCCCACGCAACGCAATACCACTGCAAGGCGTACGCAACATTTTTTGACACCACAGAATGTACGTGACCAATATAGCGCGAAATCTACACCGAAACGCATCCACAGCTCACCGCAGAACTAAAGCGAACCTATTACCATAATACCCTCACACGCAAGCCACAGATGTAGCAACTAACTGTAAACGTAGAGGCGAACAGAGCAATAAATCTGGGTGCGAGGCCGTCGAGATCGACTTTCTTCCGATCGGCAGATAACCGACGACTGACCCGCGTGCGAGCTAACGCTGCTATTGTCTGCGCCGGCGACGGTTCAAACGTCACGGGAAAGAGCCAGCCTGCGCGTGCGCCTATAGTGGCTCGGATTCGTTGGTTTGTGAACTAGGAAGGTATGAAGTGCAAATTTTATGATAATGATTATGGTTTAGTTTTTATACTTCTGAAGTGGAAACTTATGGTCCGGGTGGTTGCTGTTTGTACAGAACCAAATAAATCGAGGGATAAGACTGCTTCAAATTATTGGAATGATAAATTCACTCCCTACGTTAACCATGTCAGTCCGTCAAAGAACTCGAGAAAAAGAGAAAACGCTATCGAAAGAATTATTCGAATGAATATAAACAAAAAAAAATTGAAAATCTCAATTTAGGGCCAATCACTTATAACATGAAAATAGAGTGCTGAAAACGGCACTATCCTATGCACTGATCCGGATAGTTTCATAATATATATTTATTTACATGGGTAAAAACCTATAATATATATTTCCTAACCCAACAATGTCCCCTCTGTCAATAGCAAACTCTGTGCCATAGCCGCGCGAAGCATTAAACTACGCGACTTAATTCACGCTACAGATAATTGGTTTCATCAACGTGCCGTACCTTATACACTTTGACCAACGTATCTTGAACTCTTAACCCCCCATCCGCCGGTACGGGTAGGAAGACTTAGGGGTAATTGTTCTCAGTGTTACGGGTCAAAGTACAGTGGTCGGTGTTGGACTAAATACCTGCAAGAACCTATGGGAACAAGATCAATGGGAACCGCTAGCTGGCCAGTTTTTACGCCATAGAAATCTGTGGTCGCACAAACAATGACGAGTTTGAGCTTACGATTTATATCGCATAATCTCATAATTAGTGCTTTCTACACTGATTCTGCCACTTTTAATTATGGAATACTTACGTATCAGGGACCATGTTTAATAATTGTCTAAATAAATGGAATGGAATTGGTCCAAATATGGATTGACTTTTGGAGATTAAAAAAAAAGACATTCAATCGTAATTGCAATTGTTTACGCTCAAACAACGATTTTTATAATATTTGCACATACTTCGGTCTACTGTCCCACGCTGTCATTCATATTTTTTGTTCCAAAGGTGGAATCCAACCCTTTGAAGTCGCGATCTGTCAATATGACCAACAAAGGTGTCCATAAAAGGTTCCTTGACCAGAATCAGAACACATGTGTGAGAAAGTTTTTTTTTTGCATATTCTATAAATCGATTTAGCCACGGTCCTTCCGGTAAAGGATATTAATTGACCCGTCTCTTAATTAAATTAAACATATTTTAATGCTGACATTTTAAATCATCTTTTTTTTTGTAATTATTTTGAATTGTGGTGTCTCCAATTTAGCTAATCGATGTTATGCAATGGTGCGACACTTTTTTTTTTTTTACTGCATTCTGTGAGACATTCAAATAAAATAAAAAATTACAAGAAATACCTAGTGGTAATCTATTCTATTAGGTCGATAACGTATTTACCTACAACAGTGACTTACAATTAATAAATTTTAAAGAAAATGAAAATAATTACTGTCTTCGAATAGACAGACTACCAATTACAATTTTGTAAAGAACCTACATAATTGCGAATACAATCCAAAAACAGAAATCTAGTAAAAGAAGTCACGAGACCTAAAAGGCCATTGGAATCTGCTGAGAAGAGAAACCGCGAATTCAGTACCGCGCATCACGCGTCGCTATTGTCCGCTCTATAATTACCAGAACAGGCGAGGCCACCTGTTCAGTTTTCACACGGTCAAACAGGTACATATTTGGTCCGGATTGGACGTTCGCGGGTTAACAGTACCCTTTTTTGTTCTTCCGTCGCTACGGATTCACTTTTTTTTTTGCTTTCATTCTATCGGGGGTTTGTTATAGTGGTGACGTGGTGTTCCGCATTCTGGGTCAATGCTGAGCTGTTCAGATAAAATTTTAACACAAGTTTTTAAATTCCTTTTTTTTAAATGGTGAGGTCTATGGGAAGGTGTTAAAGTGTAAGTGCGATGTGTTTAGGTTTCCAAAGATTTAGATTTTTCAATTTTTCTTTTTAGTTGTCGTTATTCATTTCTAATAATACCTATAATCTAGCTAATCACACTATTATGAGTACAAGAGTGGTATAGCGGTAATACAATTGTGGCGAATATGCAAATGCAATATCCGCACACATCAATGAGCACAGTTCACCCAGAAATAATCATAGCATTTTTTGCCTTATTTTGGCCGAAACGGTCCTCGCAATTTGCCGTAGCCGACCGTACAGAAATCGAATTATGCCGTTTATCCTATCCCCCATTATTTGCGTCAGTCTACCAGATGTACACTCAGTGTCAATCTTTCCTGTTTGTTTACCTAGAAATAGCAAACATTGCCTGTATGGGGTCACTACGCGGCACGTAACGCCCGCCAAATTTGATTGTTGTCATAATTTTATTATTTCTCATTCCGACTCCCCCGACAAATCTCGAGGCAATACAGTAACTTGGCGGACGCAATAAATAAAACATTTCCGATAGGTTCTTTTCTGTTCCATAATACTTTTTACGAGTATTAAGCTCAGTTCCAAGTTCCATATTTATCGTTGTTTCGGTTTGTGTAATTTAAAAATTGCTCGGCGAAGTTTTAGCTACGTCTGCGGGCCGAGTATTGTTCGTCGAAAAAACCACGTCAAACCAATAATTCATGGTAAATATAACGCGGCACAATTATAAGTCATCCATCCATTCAGATCTGTGCAAAATCATATTCATCGACTAATGCCATTTTCGGAGTGACATGCACTTTTTGCCATTCAAATGGGGGACAGTAACTGTGTCGTTTTTCTGTACAGGGCTTTCGCTGGGGACGCGGCCTGGGTGCCGTGGACGATTACGCATATTTTTGCTCACACGTTATTAGGGTGGTGTGTGTGAAAAAAATGTGCTATTATAAATAAAAGGAGCCCAACAAAGGGATGGGAGAACGATCGGGGTCACTAGGAAACGGCGGTTTTGATACGGGGTTTTTTTACCTGGGGGTCTCTTTTTCATTAAACTTTCGGGGTCTGAACTTTAGCTGAGGTAGCCAGTCAGTCTGTGTTCATCTGCGAAGATGGTCACATGCTTTACGACGCCAAGGAGTTACTGTTCAAGTGCCCAGTTCGCTTGGACATACAACTTCATCATTTACAGTTACTTTTAGTTTAGAAGTAGTGGTAGTGTAGTTTAGTTTGAGTGATATTCTAGAGTTAAGAGTTTGAACTTTACTTTTAAAGTAGTTAAGTAATAACTTTGACTTTTGGAACATTGGTGCATGCAAAGTGGAACCATTCTGAAGAAAATGGATCTGTCGACACGGAGTAAGTCAAGATTTTTCGACTCCGGAATCGACTTAAGGCGGAAAGGTACCTAAAGTTAACATAATTACATAAGTTTTTCTGTTCTATTAGCGTTCTGTACTTGCACAATAAACAAAGCTGACTATATCCAGAGGAACACAACACTCTCTGTGTACAAACATTTTAGGGATATTTATTTTGATATCGCGCACAAAAGTCCACCAATCGAAGTTAATAGAGCCAGGGCGGTCGCCATAAATGAGGCAATAACCAATACTGAAGACAAATTGGAAAGTAATAAGGCAGTGAAAATGATATCTGCCCCAGAAAGATATCTCTATGAATCGCAACGAATCGGATGGCAGTGACATTAACATATAAATGAGTCTGTAAGTGGACGAGAGATATTATATATACGTACACATATTTTATGTCTTATCTATGTATCGGAAAGGATATCGTATGGATATAACAGATGAAGGGATCCTGGTATGATACTGAATTGGGAAAGGAGATATTATGTGTTTGTTGATGTACTATATTACTGAAAATTTCGACTGAATTCCAAACTAGTTTTAAATAATTATGCTTAATCAAGTTATCAATCCGATATTATACAAAAACCTGCCCACTAATTCTTACATTACGTACTAGGAATACTAACTTAAAACTTAAACAAAACATAGCTGAAAAGCTGAAATTGCCGAAAGATGCCAAAAATTCGTATTAAATCAGCATGAGCCCATATATAAAGCTGTAGAAGTGCATTCTTGGGTTGTATTGACCGCAAATTTCTGCCACACAGGCCGTATGTCAAAATAATGACCGCGAAATGCGAGAGAGGCTAGCTCTCCGGCATTATGTTTGCTTTACTCTATAATATTTCTGCTTTGTGTACGCAATATTTTACTCGCTATTATTTTGTACATCTTTCTTAAGATTAAATGCGATGGGTAAACGTTTCAGCACATTATTGAAGAACTATATTACTTTCAACTTTTTATCTTTCAATTGATTCAATTCTTTAACAATAGATATTTTTTTCTTTTTATTGAGGATCACTACCAATTTACTATTTTCTACTTTAACACTTCTACCTATCTTCTTTATAATTGAAATAATTAGCAAGAATTTTAATAGTCTGTTAAGTTTTTTTTAATAGTCTGGCAAGTTACGCACAATCAGCTGCAGAGAGAACTGACCATACATTTAATGAATGCTAGGTCCATTCACTCTGCAGCTGGTTGTACGCGGGTTTCATAAGCAACAATGTAACATTCAAAATATATGTTAATTAAAACCTAAATTTCGCCTTCAAATAAAAAAAAACATATTCATCTTAATATAGATATCTGTGTCTGCTGCCTATATGATCTGTGACCCTAGTGGTCGCTGGCGTTGCTCCCGACCGGACGTCCTCGTTTTATGACCCCACTTTATATTGCGGCAATGTGAAAGAACTTCTGAAACTACGACTTTTCGTGCATAACCTAATTTTAAGAACATCATGGCTCCCACTGCTACCCTTAAAACAGATTTCTCTGCCAGCGGTTTGTTGAGATCTATAAAATTTATTTTATACAATGTTCTTTATAACTTTTGTTTTTAATTCCTAGTTTATTTATTTATTACACAAAAAATTTATGTAAGTACCGGGAACTAAACTTTATTAAATAAATAAAAAATACTAAGGTGTCCAGCCACAGGATAAGTGTCCAGAGTCCAGATGGCTTGCCGTGATAACCCTCTGGATAGCGAAACTAATCCTTAGGTAAAGTAGAGGCCAGCTTTCTGGTCATTAGAAGCACCCTATATACGGCCCAAAGGTTTCCACACCGAACGACTCAAATATGGAATCATACTGAGTCCACTATATTTGCGGCGCTTGGCGTTTACATACTTAGGAAAATACTGAAATAGGTATTGCTTTACAAATCAGAAATCACTGAAGTATCCAGCTTTAAAAGGTCAATAGTGTTTCTTCTCACATCGTCAACAACGTCAGCCTCTATTCCTTATTTTACTTTGTTGGACATTATCCATACATTCTCACTAAAGTCGTTCATATGTGTGTCTATACGATGCTTGCAAGGGTTGCCTTCGGCCGCTGGCAACTCTGCCAACCGGACGTCGGTTTATGAGCCGTCTTTTATTGCTTTGGGAGAAACTACATCCCCAGCTCCCAGGAAACTGGCCGCGAATTTTTCCATCACAACCCTAAGCACGGGCCAAAGCCATGTTTGCTGATAATACATGTTGTTTAAATTTTACAGAATTGCTTTTGTTGTGTCGTTGCCAACTTGTAAAGTATGAGGTCTGTAGTCCAGTTTAGGTGCAGACAAAACTATATATGTACAAATATAATATTTGTAGATGACAAGTTTGATGTTGTTCAGAATGTAGTGTCCAGAAGTGTAATGTTTTCTGCGTGATTAGGGATTCAACTTCGTGTGTGCTGCTATATAGTTGAATATTATGTGTACTGTTTTAAGTATATGACCCATGATAATATTTGATGATTAGAGTTTCCTCTAAACAGGTTTTACAATGTGTTCAAGAACTTTCAAACTTTAGGAGCGGAGATGACAAACTATTTACTAAATTACCATCAAGGCTTGAGTCCAAATTATAGACTCCGCTAATACTAATTTGTTTTTTAATATCTACCCAAAAACATTGCCCTACCGTATCGCTTGACAGAGAAATAGTCCAGGGCCGGATTCTGCAAACTACGCCCTTCAGTGGATATTGGTCGCCTCATACAAGTGCCGACACTTGGATAGAGGCGTGCGACATACAGAGTGGAAGCAGTGGAAGTAATTGATACGGCCGTGCCAATAATTACCGGCGAGGGTTAACGTTGCCGTGCAATTAAGATTTTTGCCATAAATGCCCGCCGGAGATAAAACTGCCGAGCAGGATTAGGGGTTAAGTGTCCGCTTTAACGGCCATTGTTCTAGTGTTGGGATTCGTCGATAGTTTCGATTGAGTGTTAGGAGCCTATTCGAAAATAGGCCATCTCATATTCGACAATTTCTCTAGCGACAAATCAGTATTAAAACGTCACAGAAATCGATCTTCGATATTGTGCGATTGTCAGAAAATATTTTTTGGTTGCAATAGATGGAATGGCTCGGTTACAACAGTAGACAGTATGGGCTATCATTTTGATGATGATGTTTACTCCGAAATTTTCGGAAGATTTGTTTTACTTTTGACGTGACAACGTCTTATAATTCGATGGAGCCGGCTGCACGCACGAAAAAACATGACTCATGTGGCGTTACCTCGCTCTGAGGCGATCCATTTAAGGCTTGAAGTGCAAGCGAGAGCGCGGAACGAGCGACAAAGAGGCACAATCGGCCTCCGCGTTCGGCAACGTTCGACATCTGTCTCTCTCCTACTTGACGTTGTCACGTTCAACTATCGTCAGTAAACCGACTTTACAGACAACCGATTTTTTAATATACCCTGTGCTTCACAGAATGTGCCTTTAATTAGTTTACAGTTCAAACAAAAACCATTAAACAAAGAACATGAAGACTATTAAAGAGATTGCTGAACTCGCAATTATACTTAAATGAAGCTGGTTAAACCTACAAGTTATTACATTTTCTTTATTTGTATCAATATCTTTAATAAATAAGTACAGTTATCGATACGTCATCATCCGAGCGGTCCCAGCTTCTATCAGAATCCTCTTTCCTGCTCTTCCTATTATAGTTATCGATACATTATCGATAAACTGCGCATCCCAACACTATATTTCGCAGTCTAGTGCCTGGCAGTCCGGCGTGGCGTTTTTATTGACACTCGTGTCGTGACAAATATCTTCAGCCAGAGGGAGATGTGTGACTTTACGTCCCTTTCACACAATACTGGAGTAGCCATTTAGCTACTGGCCTATTGGACTTGTAGATTTTATAGGTATCCGTGAGATATCACTCTTATTTCGGTTGATTACAACGTGAGACATTGCAATGTTAAAGGCAACTGTGTAACCTTCATACATATTATGTTTTCTTATTGATGTAAAAATTTCATTCGATTTCATTTAATTATTTTATAAGTTTTTATTGAGAAAGTGTATCTTGGGTTATAGATTAAAACATATTTTACACACTAGTTCCACTGAAATATTAACCTTTATTTTATACATTTATTAACCTTTATTTTATTGCGACCGGTTTCGGACCTCATCTTCTGGCATCTGGTAACTTTTAGATATAAGTAGGTACTTAATTTGACCATCGTCATTATCGCGCAACTTTTCAAGTTACTTTTCGCGTATCTATTACCATGATTATTTACTCCAATACACATAGTCCAAATAAATAAATATCCATTTTGGAATCCACCAGAGAACAGAATACATTGGAAAAGTAGCAAATAAACCTACCCAGACAGAAAAATACCAGCCGATAATCCCTTCGTAATAAATAATTCGTCTCAAATGACAATTCCCGCGAAAAAGGCAATCGCTCGGGGGCAAACTTCGTAATTTGAAATCGAAACCGGTGGCGGTCGAAAAATCGATAAATAAATTTTCATCTTCAATTTTTGCAAACGCCATTTTTCCCTATTATGAGCTGTCCATTGATGTCCCCAGACACGGCTCAGGTTACACATCTAAGTGAAATTTTTGGGACAAGTTCGTTTTGAATTTGGACAAGGGTTTCGCATTTAGTTAATTACAATATTTATAACAAAAATGTTTTACTACAACAAAAATTATGAAAACAGAAAGACAATGGTGTGAAATAAAACATAGAGATTTAGAGATACTTACAAAAAAGTATCACTCTATAGATGAGTAGGTTTTCAACTGTGTAATTAACATAATTAGGCAAATAATAGTTGCCAGCACTAAGTATATTTAATAAAACATGGTGTAAAAAACGTACAGTTAGTTCAACGTGATTTTCCGGCCAACATGAACGGTACCCTAAAACAACATCGAAAACAGAGAAAAAAATTCAAATCCCTCTAACGAAGAGGCCAATACACAGGAGGGCCGTGTTTTCCTCCGGTGTTCTGAACAAGGCCAGTATTGGATATCGGTAATGCGATTACTGACCTGGCTTAATTTGATCTGCCACCTTCGCGGCCGTTGAGTTTTTTTCCCTCATTCCCAAAGGAATGCTATTTAGTGGCTGCTAGGAAGACAGGACACGCTTTTTATGCCCTTTTCTGTATAATATTTAACATTGTTTTTGTTTGCAAAAAGTAACATGGAATATGTAGGTGCTATATTTTGGATGAACATTTTTAGGTTACCAAAAATGTATTTCTTTTTTAGTTATATGATTTATCTTTATAAGTGCCAACAAATAAAATATATAAAAAGTCTTTTCGGACGACAGCCTTAAGGAAAAAAAGTAGTTCCAATTAATTTAGAATAAAAATTACTGACCAGGTATGACTACTTTACAAGTGTTAACAAATCAAATATATATTCAATCTTTTTGCAAGATAGGCTTAAGTAAAAAAAGCAGTTCCAATTCATTTAGAATAAAAAAACTGGCCAGTGTCCTTTCGCATTCTCCAGGGAAAAAAAAAGAAAACAGGAAAATCAGCCGTTTTTACTGTCCGAGAAAGGATAATTTGATTAGCCATTGGGCGGATCGTTCATTTGGTTATTGCTATAGGTAATATAGATAAGATTAGATGATTTTTCCTTGTTTTAGGAATTTATGAAAGGATTTCTATTATGTAACGATCTAGCCAACTGCAATAAGAAAATTATACTATCAGATTTTGAATGTCAATGCTTTTCTAATGCCTCTAAGTGCATTTTTAATTAGGTATGTAGTAGAAGGTTATTCATTATCGATATATATATATATATACATATATTGGCCGTATGGTGTCCGGCAGAGTAGAATAGCACCAACCCCTTACACTTGTGGGTGTCGTACAAGGCGACTAATGTTTTCGAGGCAAAAGATCAAGAGTCTCCGTAGTCTGGAAAATGGGCAGCAGCATTTTCCATTGTTATATTTAAACACTGCGATCTCCAACCCGCCTGCCAAGCGTGGAGATTATGGCAATAACCTCCCCTTTCGTGAGAGAGGCCCTAAGTCCTGCAGTGGACTGTTACGGGCTGTGATGATGATGATGATACATATAAATCCTAAGCTGTAAAATCAATGCTAATTGGTTTGGTAAATATGTGTATGGACCCCTACAAAACGGTCGTCACCGGTAATATTCACACACTCCCTTATACATAAGCTACTAACCTTTAAATAAATCGCACTTCCAAGCTATAATTATAAGCAAGACCAAGGGTTGGGAGTAGCCATATTGAGAGATGGTGACGTCACACAACACTGTTTGTACAGCCCGCCTTCTGTATGAAGGACTTGGGCGGTTCAACATGGTCGCTTGCTTTGTTTGTCTGTCGTCATTTCATCGTGTATTTTGTTTGCAGTCCACGCATATTCATGTTGTACATAGGTACCGTATACCTGTATATCTATATAGTGTATTACAAATATGAAAGTTAATAATAATTAGGTTTCTAGAAGCGACACGGACCTAGCGATAGCGTGACAGATCACCAAGGTTAAGCAATCTTGCAGTGTCGGGAACTGGATGGGTGACCGTTTTGTATTTTAAGCCTAGTCAAACTTTAGCACTGTAACGAGCTCGCTACTCGTTAGATGTGCCTTCTAATACTGTTGGCGAAGCGAAAAGTTGTTAATATTCAATCAGCTATTGATTTTCGTGTGTAACTGGTACAGAGCATAGGTTACTGGCAACTTCAAACTCTATGGTACCAACGCAAAAAGAGTAAGTAAAAGAAAAAGAAAACCAAGGCTCCCGCCAAAAGTGCCGCCAGCCAGCAAGACAAATTCCAAATCGAATGAAATAAAACAAAACAAAAACAATTTGAATGTTGTACCGACAATTCTTTGTCTGGATGTGGTGAATGACCATTTCCGACAACTTCGCCATCGTGAAAGAGTGAGTCTTCAAAGAAGCCGATGTCAAGCCACTCTGGTTCTTTTAGATTCATGGCCAAAAAGGAATGGAACAGCACTTCAAAAGTACAGGGGCCTAATTCTCGCACCCGAATATATATTTTTAAATATCATCGAATATCGTATATTGTGACGTTTTAATTATAGTGTTTTGGCTAGAGAAAATATCGAATTTAAGATGTCATAGCGCAGTAATCGCCTCCCTCAACAGTACATTCACACACATTTTTTTAGAAATTTTTGTAGAGCCGAGTTTAATATCGAAATATAGTTAATGATAATAATAATAATAATATGATATCAAAGATATAAACTCGCTCAGTACTTTATTCTAAGCCGGTTTACTTTTAATAATAGCCAAGAATCCAGTCTATTTTTAATGTGACTTTAAAACAATATAATAAAATGCTTAGACATTGACACAGCGCCATCTAGCCCCAAAGTGAGCAAACCTTGTGTTATGGGTGTTAGGCAACTGATACTTATATACCTTTAAATTTATACTTACTAAATAGACATAAAAAAAACCTATTACCAATACCCCTAACCCAGACCCACAATAGAAATCAAAATTCAGCATTTTAAATTCTGCCCGGCCCGGAATCGAACTCGAGAACCACTCAAGTTGTCCAACCATCAACCATTCAACTAAATCTCAACTAAAACTTATACCACAGCATACCTATATTATAAATAGGAACATAGAGCATAATAGCCAGCAATCCATTTAAAATTTCATCCCCTAAAATAACTTTTAGTTACATTGAAAAGTTCCACAACATCGGTCACAACTCGTGATATACCATTTTCCAACAATACAACACTCCCCCGCAAAATCGATGCATATTATTATTATTCTATATTTGATTCGGAAACGTTCGATTTGTATGGAATGGAACAGGACAATAATGGGGGCATTTCATCCCCTGCCAATTATCATTTGTTGCGGTGGTCGGGATCGCGTCAAAAGTTTGACATATTTTTTGCATAGAACATTTTAAGGGATAATTCTGTAATCCGTAATCAATCTTTCGGCTTCATTCTTGGGCGGCTCGTGAATTAAAAAGATTATAAATTGGGACATTGTTAGGCTTTTAATACGCACAAAGAATGTGATATTTAATGCATTTTGTTTTGCACTTGTTCAAAGAAAACTAAAATCGATGCCATACATAAAACTCTGTAAAAATTTAACAACCGACTTATAGTGGGTGATCATTGAATACTTAAATAAAAATAAAAAGCCTATTAACTACATTAAACAAAGAGATAGGTACAACTTACGTAGGTAAGTACGTGAAAAGTGGACCCACATAGTGAATGCACTCGACGAACATCTAATTAATAATTAGAGACACGTTCCAAATTCAAACGCTACGGATTGAAACTTTGCTTTCACAACTTACATCTAGCCGTCGCGCGGTGACCTTTGAAAAAACAAAAACTCGAATATAACTGGCTGGTACGCTCGTGTGTAGTAACGAGCTAATTTAAACTTTTCGGTGCTCAGTCTCTTTGGAGGGTGACTCCCCTGCGTCGTCACCTGAACGACTAGACAGCTTGAACGAGGCATAGATAATGCAATAGGTACTTTTGTTTTGTTGTGTGTTTTAGGTATGTTGTTTTAAGTACAAAGTAACGCTATGAAAGTATACGTACTATTCAAAACAACCAATAAAAAATTTCGATTTATTAAAGAAAAAAAAAAGGTTATTTACAACGTTAAAATCTAAATCGCATTAGACAGCCATTTCACAGTGATATGGACAATGATGTAGCATGCTGTTTCATTGATTTATATGATGCTGGCTCTGCCTGGCATTGCCGGGCGCTGCCCGGGCTCTGTCTGGTATTATCGAACACGGTCCGGCCGTTGTCGACGTAGTACACCCAGTGCTCCGGCCCGGGGGAGCGCCCCTGGTGTTGCTGATGTCCATAGGCGGCTGTAACCACTTTCCATCAGGTGGCCCGCTTGCTTGTTTGTCTGCCGCATACCTAATATAAAAAAAAAATATTAACCTCCCACACAATAAAGAAA
The DNA here is from genome assembly GCA_907269095.1 of Blastobasis adustella. Classification (NCBI taxonomy): domain Eukaryota; kingdom Metazoa; phylum Arthropoda; class Insecta; order Lepidoptera; family Blastobasidae; genus Blastobasis; species Blastobasis adustella. The sequence goes on along the minus strand of OU026121.1, from coordinate 18,283,750 downwards.
TTTAGAATTTGATTTTAAATTGCATGCCTTGATAGTGCCTGAATGGTTTTTATGCCTTAAAAATATCTAGGGTACCTATTCTTCTCTTCATCTTCTTCGTCGAGTCAATTTCCGAAAACCTTAGATCTGCCTGCCCAGTAGTCGGACACGGCAACGGCACCTACCAAGGTTACCTATTGAGATACTAATCTTAGTATTTAATTACCCATTTCCACGATCACCACTTCCCTCCCAACAAGTTCGCCAACAAAACCTACCACCCAATCCACAATATAACCTCGAAATCTACAACAAAAAACACTGACGCTCCGCTCAAAGAGATACCGCCATAAATTACGGCATCCCTTTCGAATTTTCGTCGTATTCCGGCAACCGATAAATCACCATCAGAACTGAACCGATATAGGTGTGGGTGTACTCAGTGTCCACCGCGCATGTGTCATGACCACTGTCCAGTTAGGGGTGTGGCCTAAACGAGGGCCAGTTCGTTTTATTTCCGTCTTTCACGTAAATGGAATCCGATAGGGTTCGATTATGTAGTTTGTTATAGCAAGGGCGTGGGTTGCTCGATATTGGAGAGTTTGGAGGCTTTTACCCTTTCAGTGGGCTCGGGTTGGCGTTTAATAATAGGTAAGGTAGGAGATGGTATCCTGTTTTCTTTTTTGAAATTAGGTTGGGGATTATCTTAATTATTGAAGAGTATAAGAAAGAAAATATGTCTAATTATAGTTTTTCGGTAGTGATAATTTAGGCAAGGATCTATATTACTGACGTCACTGGACCAATAGGAGGCCTTAAAACCGCCCATCGCAGGACCATAGTCGCAAGACCGTTGTCAATTAGGACGGTACCTCACGCCTTTTTTTATTAGGGGTAGGCAGACACACGGTGTTTCACTTGCTACAGTGTTATTAAATCTCTCGCTTCTTCCACATTCATCAACCTTTTCGTTTAGGAAACCCTTGACCTGATCTTTCTATAAAATATCTCCAATTTATTTGTGCTAGGTATATAAGTATCGTATATGTATAGGAAAGGAACGAAACCAGACACAAAAATATTAATTACAATACGAAAAACATAGAACGGCCCACACTCAGAAACGGAAGTTTCATATTTACACAGACAAAACCCCAAAAAAGTGAACGGAAGGAAGCGTTTAAACGGGAACTATTTGCCACGAGCCACGCGCGCGACAAATCGCCTAAAAAACCACCTTTATAACACGCTACATTTACATACTCAGCCCCCTGTACAAACCTAGGTACGACAGTAAACAAGGCGTCAAATCACGGGGTTTTTATCGCCATTTTAATTTAGTTCTCCGGTTACGGCCCCTGCTTTCTGCCTTAGTACGTCCTACTTTTTACAAAGAAATTGAAGGAATATTAGCGGAAGGTAAGGGCGGACGCTTAGCTCTTATTTTCGAAATTAGCCCGCGAAACACTTTGATGTGCCGACCAATTTTATTGTGAGTTACTTGAATGTGAAAACGCCTTTATAATTCTGAGGCGTCGACCATAGCGTGGCTTATTTGTAAGGCAATTAACGTACATAAGGGTATTCTACCCTGCACTTTGGGAGGTAGATGCGAAATGTTATGTGCTGAATAGCGACAACGCATTCTTAGTGCAAGAACTCGGTAAAAATGAACTAATTTCGAAGATGAAAGGTATATGATTAATACGCGCCCTGCAAATACAAAAACACTACAAAATAAATGCATTAAGTCACTTTTTTGTTCAAAAACAATCAATAAAGAAAAGAATACAAGACCTCACAAATACCCGCAACAAAATCGAAAGACACCTGTTAGGCGTCAGTAAAAACAAGACATCTGTTTTTAAACATCAATTAACAAAGAGACCGCGAGAAATAATACGTCGGTCCAAACAAATTGTACAAAATAACCCTTTTCATGAGAACGGACCTCAATCGTAAGGCGGTGATTATGACCCTTTGTCCCTTTCAAAGATAAGTGGTCAATCCCACAACTGACACCTCGGAGCGTGACTGGTTACTTGTAATTAAATATAATCGCACATTGAGGGGTCGAAGGAAAGTGTCATTGTCCATATGGCGCCTGCTTGCTGAAGGTTTTGACTTTCATAATTGGCTTGCGATGAACTTGTGGACGCCAAGCAACAACGTGGGCGATGGCGAAGTGAAGCCTTCAGCTGTTCAAATAGCGATCGAAGAGAGAGACATGTGGTGGATAAATGGAATAAATAAGGTCTCAAGTCGTCTGGCAGAGTAGAACCACTTCTATTTATAAGAGTCGCAAAAGCTGACTAACACGAAGTAAAGCAGCTTCACTATGCATTCTCACAATGCTCGTTTGCTATGTGAGCGCTCTGCGTTCTGTAGCTCTATGATTGGTTGATTTTGTTTATTTTGACAGACGTATAGAGCCTATCGTGCCACTCAAGTGTTGTCGTTTGGAAACCTTTCGCGCGTCAGAGACCCTATAGCGATGTTTCTGAATACCTAATATATACTGTTGGCGAAGCGAGGTTAACTAAGGTTTTCCGCTAGGGACCCTGAGACTGGTTCAATAATCTCTAGAGTATATTCAACCTCTATCGTTCATAACCAACGAGCAACCCAGTCCACCTTGGCGTCAATATTCAGGTGGTGCTCTCGCATGCGAGAGCACGGGGTCTTCTTTGGCCATCATCCAGGATAGTGCAGATCAGACAGTTACAGTAGAGCGACTGCCATCTGATCTCCGTTGCCCTGTGAACAGGGGAACCTAACCACATTATCATGGTTATACATTCATTCGCCTGATAGTCCAGGTTTCCTCAAGATGTTTCCCCTCACCGTAAGTTCCGGTTACTGTTCAACTAATGTACATAACTCAGAACAAGTCATTGGTATATGGCGGCATTGGGGTACCTCGGTACCTCTGGCTTACGAGTCGGATCCGACCATCAGCCCACTCTTCACTAGAGTACTCTAGACTATCGGGCTACTCGTCAACAAAGATACGCGATAGGATATCCGGAACATATCCTTAAAATGTGTGTACTCAACAGCCAACTAACCACACTTTTCATCCACAGCGGATGCGGACAGCGCGGCTGAAGGGGGTGGTTCTCCCACTCCCGGGGTGCCTCCGGACACCCTGACGTGCGGTGCCTGCCGTCGCGCCTTCGCCCTGTCCGACATAGTGCGGTTCATCCAGCACAAGATCTCCTCCTGTGATAAGGACCTCACGTCCTACCATTGCTATAGTGCTGGTGAGTACGGTATACGGAGGAGCAGGTTTTGGATCAAAATGCAAAATGCTTCCAAATAGCAAATGTGCGTGCGTAGCATAGCTTGATTACAGTACGTGCCAAATAGATTGGCAATATGGTCGTTGACCTCTCGGTTGGGACTAATTTGAATGTGGTCAGAGCGGTTGTTTTAGTACTTCAAAGTGTCATATTTGTCAAAATTTAACGTAGAACTTATTGGTTGGATTGCGAGTCGAGTCGAGTTCCAATCAAGAGGTCAAAGTCCTCTATTGCCAATTTATTTAGCACGTACTGTAGTTTTTAGCTTTGCTAGTTTGCTTGCAAACTATGTCGTTTGCATTACATGTACATGGGATAAAATATGGTCCAAAAAGATTTTTGTTTTTGGACCATATTAACCCTCCAGGGCCAGAGTTCCGCGCTTTTTTCTTGATCATTTTTAACGCGGTGGAGTAAAATTTACGCAGTGACATAGGAATAGGAACCTAAAGAGTCCCAATTCTAAATCCATCCTCACATTCCCATAGGACCCAACTCGGACCCCGAAGACGGCTCAAGGCCAGGTCAGGTGTCGAGTGCCAACAACAGCAGAAGGCCCTCACTGCTGACGGCGAGGAGACCTCCAAGCAGCAGGGTCCACACACCACCGCTGGCCAGCCCCTCAATAGCGCCACCAGATCTTATTGAGGATGGCGGAGCTTCTAGTACGCCTAAGAGGCTATTGGATGGTGAGTTCTTATAATAATACTACTCAATGTTAAGCTGACAGACAGTCCACCTGATGGGAAGCGGTAACTGTCGTCCTTATTGATTATGCCTGTAATTGCGCTGGCTATTTTATCCATCAAACTGGAACACAACAAAGCATTGTTGCTTGGTGGCAGAAATAAGTAAGGCAGTGGTACTCACGCAGGCTGACTCGTTAGGCTTGATAGACCACGTCATCACCAGCGTTTTCGTGCTGCTCTCGGATCCGAATCTGAAAAGGAATGGTCGTGGTAGACATAGTACCATTTAAAAGATACCCTTACGCACTAGACATTTAAGTTTGAACTTTCATGTTTCGATCTGAACACTTATGTTTAAGTAATTAAAGGAAAGAGAGAGTTCACTTAAATTAAGATAATAAATAATACATAGATATATTTTACTTAATTCACAAGATTGATCAACAACAGAACAAACCTCATGTAACGTTGATGCACTGAAAATATTTTGTGGTATTTAAAAAAAATTACAACTCTCACTACTTACTGTCGACTATTAAATTCGAGCCTCATTCATATCAGTCAGCACTTTGGCATTAATATCCACGTCTGGCAGGCGAGTTCGCGATCACATTGCCTGAATACACAATAAAAAAAACATCAGCTCATTTTTTTAAATTACAATCAATATATCTAAAACGGAAATAATATTAACAGAAGCTGATGCAGAAGTATCAACACCTAAGAGAAGAGCGTCCACCTCACCGATGCCATCGAGTTCTCCTGACGAAGATATCAAGCCCAAGATTAAGCAAGAACATATGGACACGTCAGGATCACCTGACGACCAGAAAAAGTCAAGAACAGAGGTAGCTGACGCTGAATCAAATACAATGCACAGTGGTAAGTACTTATAACTTGATAAAGAGATAGAAATAGTTATTCAACTTTCAACTAGATTGAAACGCCTCGCATACGAGTATCTCTATAAGGATTTCATATTGATATCCGGAAATATTTCAGAGAATAGGCACAGAGATTCCGATTCAGATATAAAATTCCGCATAAGTTATTGAGTCACGGTATTCGACGTAAGTCACAGGCGTATCATAGCAAGAAAACACGTGCGTCTGACAAATTCCCTTTTATATTTGTATCTTCCACGTCACCGCCTTTTCACGGTCCGGTATTTAGTATTTTATTAATGATTGCCGTAATCGTGAGACGCTATGAAAGGATTTGGTCTTTGGAGACAATTTTATCACAATATGTTGCGTGTCCTTTGTCCTACGCCCGTGCAAGATGTTGCACAACAACAATGCTGGGTTCTGTACGGAGAATGCTGACGTCATTGACGGACCATACATTTCGGATTTGGACCTAATCTCGCCGGTTGACTCTCGTTGGTATACGGGATGATTATGTTTCTATAAATAACACAACAATATATTCTAATGTATTCATTGAGGCAAAGGTCAATATCCATCGCCTCAGGTCGCTGAGCCAACTCCATACTCTGTATGAAAACAATTTTATAAAAAATATGTAGTCAACTGATGTTACGAAAGCACAAATTTAGTTTAAGACACTTATTGTCCGCTTCGGTTATGACTTTTTGTATTTTTTAAGTCGACACGACAAAGCAGAAAACCCCGGTCCACTAATCCTTTATAAAATTAAACAGTGAACCAAGGAATCCCCGAACATCTGTATAAGCGAGCAATCTTGCGGGGGTGGTTCGAAAAATAATCTATCCGAGAGCGTAACCCTTTGTGCGAGCAGATGTGCCGTCATTTGACACTTTTGTATTAAACCGTTGCACAACAAAAGCCTCCTTAAGCCCGAAAATTGTGCACCGTTCAAAATTTCCAACCCGTATTGTCAATTGTTTTGTAACGGAACCCGGAGTTTAGGACAGCAGCAATTTTAAAAGACAATCCGCGGCCAAAATTCCATCGCAATTCTTTATTGTAAATGTGGACCATCTGAAAATATTCGGACTTGCAGAGAGCGCGGAATAGCAAAAGTTTCAGAGAAAATAATATGGTGCGGCAACGTTGTTGCGCTATCAACGAAATGTCAATTGCAGGTTTTGCTCCAACACCAGTTGTTTCGGCTTATTGCCTTCATATTAACCCCTTCGAGCGAGCTGTCAAACCAGCTACATTCAATATCAAAAGGGCTGCGCTATAATAGTAGCAATATATTAAACTGATAATCAGAAACAAAAACTTTCAAGCCCATAAATCTATAAAACTCGAAACCGCATTCATATGGAAGCTCATTGTCAAAACAAGGATATAATTCTAATGGTGACAGTAAGTCGCGACCTCGTGCCAACTCAATGCGGGGATCTTAATTTTAATTGTATTATTTTGTACATATTAATTAACCCCATCGCTCTATGAACAGATAAAGGGGATGTTTTGGAAGAAAAAATTATTTGCATGAGCACACGATTGACGTGCGCGCATTGTTATCTTTTGGCCTTTTGTGATGACCCTTATGTTAACCCTAAGGGCACACCAACGGAAGAGCTCAGGTTCTATGAACTGGGCAATGAATAAGCGGTTTCTGTCCAATATATTTAAAGTTTAAAATGGAATGACATTGAAATGGCGTTAATGGTTTTTAGTGAATGACCGGCAATGATATTATAATTGTCAAAGATGCTACCGAGGCTCCATTGTTAGGAATGGTCTTTTATGATTTTTTCATAGAAAAAAAAGAACGTTTGGCGTGTTCCTGACACGTGGTACTTGCTCATGCGTCGCCATGACCTATGGAACTTCTTTGAGCGTGACACAATGGTCGAGGATATATTTAGTTTTTGTGCTGACGGTGCGGTGGCTAAGTGGCGGGTTCAAATAAGTGGGTTTTAAATTTTAACGTGACGTCTTCTGAAAGTTAGGGGAAGATTGTCTCGTGCCTATCGCGTGTCCTTTCAACCCAATGGACGGTTAATTTTAGAAAGAAGCAACCGTTCTACGTGAGTCAAATAGGCGTTCAGTACAAATTGTCATTACGGTATTTCCATTATTTAAACTTCAGTGTCGTTAGCATTTCAACAAAGGCCGCAAGCGACATATGGGTACTATGTCCACAAGGTGCTTCTGCTACAGTCATTACCATCACAATGCGCAAGAACCGATGGCCGTCAGTTATTTGTATCAAAACAAATATTGGACCAAGTGCATGTCGGGTCCAGCGTTCGGTCTCCATTGTTTGACGTACAAATTAATGAGGGATTGTCGCATTGGATAGTTGTTTCGTATTCAAATGTGGAGTCGTCACCGAGTCAAATATTTGTCCGGAATAGATCTGTGGCCGATTCAATATCATTCCACAGTGATTGTCTTCATTTCCAGCTCGCTGCACACACAACTGTATATTTGATTTAAAACCATTGCGTGTTCGAGGTTTAAGAGTTCATGTCTGGTGTAATAATCTCCGATCGCTCAATGACAATTATGCGGTCTAGCCAGTTGTGCAGCACAGGCCGGGAACCCTCGCACTTTGGCCGCAGATAAAATTATCCTTTTAAACTTGAACCGGCACGGTCTACCGCATCGCAATACGTTCGGTCAGATGCGGCTAAGCAACTCACTGCATTCTCCTCGGCCGGTCATGCAAAATAAATGTCAACATAAAAGACTGAGGCTCCGATTCCGAAATCTATTTGCAGACTAATTACGCATTCAGGGGTCGTTTTCTTGATAAATGATGGCCCCCGCAAATGATTCCTCGATTAAGACCCGGCCGCGATATTTCCATATCAAGACATGTTTTCTTAAGGGTCGGCCACAAAAGGGCCATCTCGGCGCCCAATCTTTAATCCTATCTCGAGACCTTTGCGGGCGAATTTAAATTTCTTTAGAAATATCGTCCTTATTATGTACGTGCGGGTTTCTATTCCTCGTGACGTTCTCGGCCGAGATAACGTAAGTTAAGTCCGAGAGAAATTGTTGTGAAAAAACTACCGCTAACTTTGACGAGATCCCATCTGCTGTGTGACGCCCACTCGAATTTCATCTCTAACCCTTGACCGTAGGATGTAATCTCGCTCGCCGTCTCCAGGATTAGTAGAACCTTATTTTGTATATGAGGTGATAAGTCTTTATGAGGGGTCAACCTTTTCTATAGTGGGGCTCACCCTTTTAGTGAAAAGAGTCCGTTGATAGCTGATTTAGGAATGGTGATAATGCATTCAGTGTGTGTAAATATATCATAGATTTATGCTATGATAGATGGTCTTGCGTGGGCGGTTGCTGGATTTGGTATATTTGACAATAGTTTTAACTTTGGAGATGTGGTTTTGATACGCGTTGTAAAATTTTGGGTGTCCCTTGATAGGTTGTTAAAGGATTGTTTGTGGAATTGATTGGCGTGAGCTGCAGTGCGGGCGCAGTTGAATAGCTGTCATAGTTGCTTTGTACTCGCCCCCGGCCGTGGGGTTGACCGTCGGCATTCGTTAATTAAAACATTTTCATTGATCACGTTGCGCTGTGCCTGGATGTTGAGCTATATGTTTGCATACTAGTGCTTCTATTTGCATCATGTCTGCAGTACCCAAATTGTGATTGGGTAATTTGTCTTTTGCCACTTACAAAATGTTTACCTCTACATATAAAATCATCTTGGCGTTAATGTCCCGGTTGTGCTCTCGCGTACGAGGGCCCGGGGTCTGCCTTGACCATGATCCAGGATTTGGCAGATCAGGTAATTACAGTGGAGCGACTGCCATCTGACCTCCGTGACCCTGCTACCAGGGGAGCCTGACCAGATTGGATCATGGTTACAAATTGAGTCACCTGAATGTGCAGGTTTCATTACGATGCTTTCCCTCACCATAAGAGCATCGGTTAGTGTTCAACTAATGTACATAACTCAGAAAACAGTCATTGGTACATGGCCGCAGCGGGATTCGAACCCGATACCTCTCGCTTACGAGTCATATACCCTAACCGCTCGGCCACCGAGGCTCTGTGTTGTTTAATGTTTAAAATGTTCACCTGTATAATAAATTAATTATAGAGATCTACATCTCGAAATTGACTGTCATTCCCGCGGAAACATGGCATACCCGAATTATACGCCTAGAAATCTAGCACGATTGAAATATCAAAAATGGTAAACCAACCACATTCGCCTCAAACCGCCAAAAAGCAACAAGCGTCATCTCCGAAATTGATTTTAAGCCGTCCACCGCTGTCCTCGTGTCTCCCCTCCGGATTTTATTGTTTTTCGTCGCATTTTTTGTAATATGTGGTAATGGTCGTCACACACGTGTCGAGAACGGTTATTATGAGTTTAAAATAGCCCACCACATCTGGGCGGCGGCCGAGGACAATTTTGGTGATCACTCCGCTGTCCCTCTTAAGTGGAGTTTTGGGGGTTACGGCATTTTGTGGAGCCGACTCGTGCGCCGTGAATTTTGAATCTTTAAAACTTAAGTTTTACATGACAAGTAAATTGGCGTGGTAACTCCTGTGGTTGACTTCGAAATGAGTGAAAGTTGAGTTCGTGTTCGTTCTGTGTATGAAAAAGAAATGTGTCGTGTGCTTAAGGATTTTGTGGGTATTAAATTAATTTTCGTAAACAAGCGTATGAATTGAAATGCTCATCGACAATGCGAGCACCTTTAAGCAAACTAAATAATCAATTTAATAAAAACATAAATACCAAATAAGTGTTACAAACTACTAAAAGTGATACTAGTCAAGGACTAGTACTTTAAGTAGTTAAAGCGACGGAATCACCCGCTGATAAGTTTGTGGTGTGTTTATCCCAATAAGATACTTTTACGAGGGAGACACCTCAAAATTTCAATACTCGTAAACTTTATGAGCAGCCTGGAAGAGCAAGTGTAAATTATGAAAATACCTCTAAAGGATCGATAGTATCACGCCCTGCTTGCGTTATAGGCGTAACTGATTTCGGTTGGAGGGTGACGTTGGATAGAAACAATTTTGTAACGCGATAGTTTACAGAAATCACTATTTTAACGCGGTCGGAGGCGCGGCCGCCCCGCCATCTTGACTTTATGGCTGTCATATTAGCCGACCGTTTAGCTGGGCTTGTTTGCATGTATAAACTCTTCATTGTTGTACGTTTTACTGTTCTCTACGATGTTTTTATCAATACTTGTAATAGTTTCGTGCTGTTTGCTTTGTAGAAGTGACGATTATATTTTTACGTTACTATTAAATACAAGTCTTCATATTTTGTCATTCTCAGTTTATTGTAAAGAGTTTTATCCAGAGCGATGTGTCGGTTATTTGTATTTACTGAGAAGACAGTAGGTAGGTAGACGTATAGGTACTATTATATCGCGTTTACTGTGACCGTGACTAGTGTGTGACGGAAAATCCACACCACCATTTGTAGCTATAGGGAAAACTATTTCATAGGTGAGAGGTTAAATTAATTCCATGCAAGTTGTAAGAAGGTTTTTACAAACGTTTTTCTGCATGTAAACACTTGTACACACATCGCGGGTATATCTAGCTTAAGTACCTATATTAGGTGTAGGTACAGCCTTGTGACGGTCAAATCGGTCAGGTCGCTATGTAATTTTTCTTTGTGGACCACTTGTGTCCTTACGACCTGACGTGTTTACCTGTCTGTATTTGTTGAAACTTCGACCAATGGGTGGGCGTAAGGTTTCTTGTAGGTGTAATTTTGCGACGATTTTTGTTATTTTCTCAGCTTAGGAAACGGGTTTTATTATGGCACATATGACTTATATATATAAGCACACCTACAACGAGGATTAATTCTAAAAATAAAAGACACATTGCCAGTTTCTATAAAAGGTCAAAGAATGTAATAAAATGGGACGACATTGACATTGATTCCTGTAAATTGGATTCGCAATCGCATTACTTTTTCATACTAAACCAAGAGACTATACGTACGACTAAATTCACCTTCATAGACAATAGCCATTCTGTAAAGTCTACTAAATCCACCACGATACTTAAAAAGACCACGAGGAAGATTAGGTAATGTATAACCAAGGTCCTCTTAGGTATCGGTCGAAGAATTACCAGGTAATACCTGGTGGTACCTGAGCAGCGGAGTACAAACATTCTTTGCCACCAGTAAACATTACAACCCAAAATGACGTAAGCCAGAGCCGGCACAAACAGCAGCAGGTACCCGCATTACCCGTCGCCAATCGGGTGTCCTTTTAATAAAACAAAAGGCGGTCGCGCCCCAGAATTTATGCGAAATAAGAGTCCGCCAGACTCCGCCAGTCGGGACTCGCCATCGAGTTGTTATGCGGCGGACGTCCGCCGCCGCTGCGCTGAATGACCCCTCCCCCGCACCCTTCGGCGGTCATAACGCAGCCCGAGCAAATTGTGGCCCCAGCAGTGCTGCGAGAATTTGGTACCCTGCCTTCGCTGGATTATGTTAAGGTTCACTGATGTGAATGTCTGGAAGGTTGAATGTTGATGTGTGTATAGTAATAACCAAAACTATCTACTGTTAACTGTCAATTTCGTTCAATTTCGTTACAGTATTTATGACCTCATAAACGTTTTGGCAACTAGAGGCTTCACTTTTGGAAAAATCTCCTATACACTAGCACCTAATTACACTACCATTTCAGACATCTACATCCCAGATATTCACGGAAAACCCTTTCTAACCCTAAATAACGTTTTCTAATGACCAACTAGTCTTTGTCAAACTACCCTCATCTCGACACCAAACCGCGGTGGCGCGAACAACTGTCGCCTTCGCCGGAAGCTGCGCCAGTGGTTTCCTGTTGGCGAGCTGGGAGTTGTATTCTATATTATCTGTGGCTGTGTAGTTAGTCTGTGGCAACTAGGCTGTTTCATTTCGACGCCCTTCTGCGACGACTGTAATCTATTTAAGCGTTGACCGGTTGAAGTATGTTTGGAAATTAATTATGATGATATCATAATGATGAAATGATTCGATGGAAATTTTGTGTTTAATTTAAAAAAACATAAAAACATTTGAAGTGATGGGCCAATGCTATAAAAAGCACTTGTGTGGGTTTACGGGCTACCCCAAGAAAATCCACAAAACCTGCGCTATCAATAGCAATATTCATCATCACAGCCCGTATCAGTCCACTGCAGGACTTAGGGCCTCTCCCACGAAAGGGAGGTCATTGCCATAATCTCCACGCTTGGCAGGCGGGTTGGAGATCGCAGTGTTTAAATATAACAATGGAAAATGCTGCTGCCCATTTTCCAGACTACGGAGACGCTTGATCTTTTGCCTCGAAAACATTAGTCGCCTTCTACGACACCCATGAGAGTAAGGGATTGGTGCTATTCTACTCTACCGGACACCACACAGCTAATATTACTACCATCGTGCAATAGCAATATTACCATCGTGATATTGTGGGAAGTGCACCACGTTACCTGCATTTGCTAATTATACTCTCAATTTACTTGACCTTGGATTAATTAAGAAGAAGCACCTACATTTTGATTTAGTTCCCGTTCTAATTGCGCGCGGATTATATCTTCTAAGAGTAGAGTAGCCCATTATATAGACAAAGATACATGCATCATGCCTTATCGTGATGAAACCTGCACACTCAAGCAGCTGAATATGTGATTCAATCTGATCAGTTTCCATTGTAAACAGGGTCACGGAGGTCAGTCGCTCCACCGTAATTACCTAATCTGCCAAAGTCTTGATCATAGTCAAGGCGGACCGCGGGCGCACGAGAGCACTACCAAGACATTAACGCCAAAATATTGGCCACATGCAACATTTTCAGGAGACGACAGTCTTATAATAACGCGATAGTGTAAAATATTTCGTTTTAGAAACTTATCATAATTATCAATAGAATCATCTTTGGCCCGGCGAAACTGCCGACCTGCTTAATCCTCTGGACACACAACACACTGTTTCCTTTAGACTATGACATGGGATCGTTCAAGAGGTATATTAGAGGTCCCTTAAGAGGCGGGCAACGCATTGGTGGCGCCCCTGGTGTTGACATTGTCCATAGGCGGTGACCACTTTGTATTAGGTGGCCCATTTTCCTTTTTCTCTGTCGTATAACATTAAAAAAACATACCAGTCCACTGCTGGACTTGAGCCTGCTCCACATTTATAGAGGAGGTTGCTATAATGCTTGACAAGCGGGTTGGAGGTCGCAGTGTTGAAAATACTCCACAGAAAACGCGTTAGCCTATTTTCTTCGGGCCTACTAAGGTCCCAGCTTCTTAGATATTAGACGCCTTGTACGACAAGTTTTACGATGTTAAATATAGTAACAAATATATTTTTTAAACTTTCGAAATTCACACAAGTATTAAAAACAGCTTTCAGATATTATATAAAAAGCTTTCATATTAATTAAGGAACCAATTATAGCAATGTTACCAAAAATATCCTTAGGAAACCTCTCAAAAATATCTTAGGAAACTCTCGAAAGCATGTGACCAGTTTCGCCCAACCTCCTTTTAATGTTGGCTGTCCGAGACGCAACTGGATAGAACCGGATACGGTTTTCCGGTGCTAAGCACCCCCCGGGGGGTAGGGGGCTATGGGGCTGGGGGGTGCGTTTAAAAATTTCACCCCCTACTGCCCTGGCCGCACAATGGACGGTAATCAGCGATTGCCTTTTGAAATCGAAACGGTGGTTTAACTCTTTGTTTTCTTTTGCTGTATCTCTGGCTTCTAGTGTGGCCGGAAAATCGTATGTAATCGTAATAAAAGGTTCAAATTATAATATAATGGGTTTCGTCTGCGAATTTGTATAAATTATAGCGTATGTTATTTTGGGATGAGAGCAAACATCCCAAAATAACATCGTTGCAAATTGTCATCTAAATTTGTTCTGTAATTTTTGCGTCTAAAAGTATCAAACATCACGTCTTTACAAACTTTCGTAATTGTAATCAAATAATAAATAAATTATTGTAAACAAGAAGTCAAGGAAGGAATGTCCTAATACTGACCCTTGAAGAATACCCTTATACACTGGAAGAAAAATGAGTAAAAACGTGTTTTACTTACTCAGTAGGTAATGAAGTGGGAAGCAGCATTTCATAAAATTATATCAATCACCAATCAAATTAGAGATTACACCTTGTTAACAAAAAAGAGAGTGTCCCAATACAGACCCTTGTGGAACCCCGTTTAACACTTGCCGAGAAAATCAGTAAAAACGTGTTTCACTTCCTCCTTTACACCTTACTGTAACTTAAAGAAACTCAATGACCTACCAATGCAACTCGCATAATCTCACGTCATTCAAATCCACGAAACCTACTCGACCACCCAAGCATGAAGCATCAATAATTAACTGTTGTATCGACCGATCTCACTGATGTGTATCTTGGGAGCCCTAACACGGTCGCTACAGGAATTATCTCCTTACACCATTATCAGTTGTAATCGCGGCTAATACCGCCACCGCGTGGACCGTCTGTTGGTGACCGTACGAAGGAGCGTCGGCAAAACCGATTCGAGTTAGTAGGATTTTGAGAACGTAATATTTTGCTTTTAATGTTTTGTAACATTGTAATTTTTCCAATATCAGACATAGTTAAAATGGCGAACTTAACCCTTTAAGATGTGTCTTCTATCTAACCTATATGGTCGGTTTAAGTAAAGTGATAAAAGAGAGTTGTAGTGTATTTCATGATAATGTTAGGCGTATACAGCATGTAAATTTCATTAGGACATATTATGGTAGCCGATCGTCCAAATCATAAGTAGAAAATGTTAATTAAATAAATTTCACGTAATTTTTAGCCCTGCCCTAAATACCATTTAATATAACTGTCATGTCGGAAATGAACTAAAGCGATATTATAGAACACATGCTAAATTATTTGTCATGGAGTAAACATTAAACACTCTTAATGTATGGTAATACATTAGAGACCACGATAACGTAGTCCAAAGAGATGGACGGATTAGGTTTTCAACGCACTGAGTATTTCCATAAACTATGCACTCTACCAGAATCTACCATATTATTTAGTGTCACGATCCTCAATAAAGTGAAGGATCGACTGAATAGAGACAAATATTAAACAACTACGTACCAATAACAGAGCAATAACTAGTTTTTTCTGTTGTCAGTACAGCAATATGATGACCAAACGCAACACAATGAACAATGCTCTGGACAAAAAGGTCACAATATTTATATCGCTATATATCTTCATCTACAGGCTGTAAAAAATAGATGATTAGGTATCTATTCTCTATATTCTACTACTTACTTTATTTACAAAATAAAGTATATGGTTGCGTTGCCCGAATTTCCTTCTACACTATATAAGTTTAACATATGGTTGCTTTACCAGAGCTTTCTTCTACAATATATTAATTTAACATTTAAACTATGTATTAAATTTATACACAACGATATCTAGACAATTAGTATTGAAAATTGTGTTAATTCGTGGCATTAATCAAATAAATATCAAAGACAATCTTTGATGTTATTTTTAGGTGTTGATTTTAGACTGTATTTTATTATTGTCACTAAATATGTCACTGTGCTCACCAGTTTTAGCCTGCGACTTCTTCCGCGTAAAACTCGATTTAAATGTATCACATGTTTAATCCAGGCTATAAAATAGATAGGTAACTAGTATTACTTTCTTTAAATTTTAATCTGTCATGTAAATATTTCTTTTAAATAAATAGTATTAACCAGATGTGTGCTAAATTTCATCTGTTTTTACATATGTGAGTAACAAACATCCATACTTTTACTGGTAGAATATTAGTAGAATTCTAGTCTATATTTTAATCATCATGTACATTCGCTCTTTGTGCTCTTTCCGGTCGGTCACAATCTGACCGTTACATTTCAATAATCGTCTTAGTCGAGATCGTTTATCGAGCCGCACCCACTCGGCTAGTGATGCGCAGCGATTTATCGATACCGACTATGTTATGTCTGTAATTTTCCGTCCGAAGTTAGTGTGGGCAGTAGGTCGGTTCAGACGAGATTCTCACTTCAAAATGGTTACACAAGATCTAAAGTAATTACTAATTACAAGTAAATAATGCACATCGTCTAAATTCGGCTTCGTCTTAAAGAGAAAACGCTCTAGCCAATATGTTTTTGTTACCGCCGACATCAGTACCACTAATTAAAAAAGAATGAAAGCTAAATATAAAAAAATTACATTATCTTTTATAAACTTATTAAATTATTTTCACCGATGTATAAGAGAGGTCCATATGTATCAATTTTAACATTTATCCAAATATGCAATTTCAAATTATAGTCATGTTACAGTTTTCCCAAATGCTTATAATTTTAATGTCCATTACAGACAGTTGGAGTGATAACACTTAGTATAAACACATAATTTTTTTTCTGAGTCGAAATTATATAAATTAGTGTGTATTTAAGCATACTTACCTACTAGAAGGTGTCAACCGCTGTAACTGGCTTCTAGGTCTAAATTAAAAATAAATATTTTGTGTTGTGAAAAAGTGTGTAGTTAATAACATCGACTTCCGATTACCCATCACTACCAGTGGAACGTGATTGTCTCAACAATAAAATTTGTCTCGGGCTCACAATGAGCAATCAAATTACTGTCAAATCTATGTATTAGATGTCCGGGGCCGGCATCGAACCCTGACCGCACGCCAACCATGAATCACAATTAGATCTGGGGCGTGTTGGTGTCGAGCTTAGAAGGAATTAGGTACTCATAGGTACCAAGGAACGAGGCGGACGATACTATCGATATTACGGCGTAGAAACCTCGATAGGGTTACAAGTTTATTAACAAAAATAACATCATACTGTACAAGTCGGACCGAAAATTTCCTCACATATTTCACTCATAAAGAGTCAAGTTTCATAAAAAATATATTTCAGAGTACAATTCATTTCTCCGCCGTGTAGTGTTACATACATAGTTTTCAATATCAACAACCTTAACCCGCGTGCGGTACGTGACGGGGCCCCGCGTATATTTCATAAGATCTTAGAGGTGCATGAATCACGCGGCGCACGCAGCGGCTATCACTCTTCGCGTACCCTCGGACCTTCGGCTGCTTAGCATGCGCCCCGCGCCGCCCGCCCCGACACCACGATGTGTGCCGGCTATTACTACACACTTTGCCCGTGTTAATATTGCTGTAAATCTTCCATCGACGCCCACCGGCTCACGTAAATCTAGCCTTTGGAAAAGCGCTAACATTTTAACATTCCCTCTCTTTGCCCACAGAGCCGAGCAACTACATCTGTTCGACGTGCAAGGCGCGAGTGCACTCCGCCTGGCGGTTGCTCCAGCACGTGCAGCATGTGCACGGTGTCAAAATCTACGTGGAGACTCTCCCGCAGCAGCTCGGCAAGCAGAACCACTCGACCTCGAGCACTTCTTCGTCGAGCTCCGGATGCTCCTCCACCAGCGCGCCCCTCCCACCGCCGTCGCTGCGCCATCATCCCCTCCTGCCTCCCCCCGATATGCACTCCCCTTTTGGAGTAGGTGGCTTGCTCAGAATGCCCTTGCCTGGCAGCTTGCCACCGTTGGCTCACCCGTCGGTACCTCCCGCGCCGCTATTCGCCAGGCCAAATCATCACGATCACAGATTTAGAATGGAGCAGCTCGTCTCAGAGCAGTTCCGCCATCACGGTCTTAACCTTGCAGCAGCGGCGGCGGCAGCTGTCGCCGCCAACTCTCTTCCACCTCACCAAACATTCCCCTCGCCTGCTGATAGGCCTCCCGTGATACCCACCTCGGTGTCCGGTCGAGAGCGGGCCCCACCCGTCTCGCAACCCCTCTCATTAGAACCCCAGCTGGATTTTTACTCGCAGCGCTTGCGGCAACTGGCCGGTACGACCAGTCCAGGGGCGGCCACAGGCAATTCGAGCTCTCCTAGCCCCAGGAAGCATTCTCCTCCGTTCGCTTCCCCGTCGCCCTCCCGAGTCGGCCAGACTCCACCGGCGGGCGCCGGACCCGGAACGGTGGACACGCCTCGTGAAGCGACGAGGCCTCACAGCTCCACGCCGCCAACGCGCCGCATGGAGCCCATGACCGCCGACGCGCCGCCCAACCCTGAGCGGCCGTCCTCGACGCCGCTGGCGAAACGCACTAACGATGAAGCCATCTACTCTTGCGAATTCTGTGGAAAGAAATTCCGATTTGAGAACAACTTGATCGTTCACAGGCGGTCACACACAGGCGAGAAGCCTTTCAAGTGTACAGAATGCAACGAAGCTTTTGACAAAGCGTCAAAACTTAAAAAGCACATGAGGGTGCACCGAGGCCCCGACACAAATACGGAAGACGGTGAATCCGGTGGTGACACTGGTGAGGATGATTCAGATGAAGATCTGGATGATGAAGAACTCGATGGCGAGGAAGACGAGGATAACGAAGACGGTGATGATGTCGAAGAAGCTGAAGACTTAACTGTCTCCAATAGCAGCGCTCCATCTGCGCCACTACGAAAGCAGTTACCAGTTCTCCCAGCACACCCACCTAGTGCTTCAGTGGTAGGTGAACTTATGGATAAATTTGGTTTATCTAACATCGCTCAATATAGTGAAGCTTTCAAACAAGCTCTCCAAGAATCGGGCAATTCTCTAAAATGGCAATTAGCAAAAGATAGGGATAACAACAACGGCCCACATAGTGACAAACCGAACGGGTTGCCGCCTACTGCGGCCCTGAGGTTGAAAGAAGAGTTCGCTAAAATGCCGCCACAGCCGCATCCGCTTTTCAACCCTTTTGAGAATCCATTTGACGCATCGAAACGTATGAAGTTGGAGCACATGGAAAGGGGTGAAGGCTGGTGGCTGCCGACTCTGCACGCGCAGCGGCCGCCCGAGAACATTTTCGATGGGCTTAAGAATAGTAGTAATGGGTTGCTCCAGAATCCCTTGTTGAAATCGAAGGAAGGTCGTCGGAACGACACCTGCGAGTACTGCGGGAAGGTGTTCAAGAACTGCTCGAACCTGACCGTGCACCGGCGGTCGCATACCGGCGAGAAGCCGTACAAGTGCGAGTTGTGCTCGTACGCGTGTGCGCAGAGCTCGAAGCTGACGCGGCATATGAAGACGCACGGGCGGCTCGGTAAGGACGTGTACCGCTGCCGGTTCTGCGAGATGCCCTTCTCCGTGCCCTCTACGCTGGAGAAGCACATGCGGAAGTGTGTTGTGAATCAAAGTAATGGTGCTCCACTAGCATTGTCCGATGACTCTAACGCGTGCCGTGACGAGGCGTCGTGACTCTACCCGTGGGGCGGGCTGCGACTGCCGCCGCCCGCGCCGCCTAGCCAAATCTTCTAAGGCCTAAACCCCTACACGCATCGTTGCATTCGTTGCATGCCGAAAGGTCGTATCTCACCGCAGCGCACGAAATGTCTCGCTCCACGACTCAGGTAAACCTTCGTTCAACTTCTAGTCTTAAGAATTTCGATGGCGAAACCATTGCAATATTAGCCCAGAGAATTCACCGAAGGGCATTATATAAATTAATAACTAATATTAAGTGACATATCTATGTGTGAACCAGTGTTGACCAATCCCGTTGCATTGTTAATGTTACTTTGGGAGGATTTTTGTTTAGTTTTTTTGGAGGCTATTTAGGTGTCCCTTGATATTTGCGTTGAATTCTTTCGATCTTGTTTTGACATGTTTTTTTATTTATTTAGAAAAATGTGGAAACCAATGCCAAAGTTAGCTATGTTGATTTAAGTCTATGGTTTAGTTGTTAAGGTGTATAGTGTCAATTATAATAGATACCCCAGTATTTTCCTAGGATCTTCATAGTTTCGACGTAGTACGTGTTTAGCTGTAAGTTGTTTCGTAATTTTAGGATACTCTTGTACATTACTAAGCAAATGTTTCCTATCTTAGATTAATACTTGTGTAAATAAATTCTTTGTAAGTGTAATTGTGTAAATCAGTCTACCTATTGATGTTCATATTTAGAAACGACACGATGTTTCCGAAATTATAAAAAATTAAAATGCAAAATTTTTGAAAAAATACGGTGAGTTTCCTGTAATTGATAACGTAAGCGTTGTAGAAAGCAAAATTGGAATCGATTTAAGATTAGGTGTTATTCGTACCGAACTATTTCTATAACGAAATTAGTTTGTAACTTATCTTGTGGAGCTCCAACTCCGCCTTTCGGCTATTGTTTCCGTGACAAAAGCTAGTTATTTTATTAAGACTGAAAAGTAATTCCAGTTTTGTGTTTTCATGTGATCCTTGATTCGTGGAAGAATTTTCACTCGTACCTAATTAGTCCAAGCGTGAAATCTTTCAGTATACGTACTTAATGTAAATTATAATAGAATTTATATTAGATAATTTTAAGTAAATTATGAATAGCATCGTTGTCTCCAATTGCTCTTACGGTTACATTTGGATATTTATGAGTTAGGCCCTCTTCAGACGATGTAATTTGGAGACGAAATTTTGGGATTTATGTCGTCTGGACGCGGCCTAATATCGGACATTATTCATTCTTCACATAAAGTGCTGCGTGTTTGAGCCAAAATGGCATTTTAAAAGTAATAAAGTGTTTTTTGGCAGAGGCTATGACCGCAATATTACTATGTTTCGACTATTTGTAGTTGCAAAGCTAATAACTCATAACTTAAACTGATTAATTGAACCAATTACTGTTACTGTAGTATTTTTGAGTCATAAAGATTTCGTTAGTATTTAATCTTCAATATTATTTATTTATTCATTTCACAGAGATAATTTAAATTTATAGACATTGTTATTTACATTTACAATTTTAATTGACGGTCAGATAAAAACATGCGATTAAAGATTTTTTAAACGAAAAAGTGTTTTTTTACGAAATCTAATTGACTCGAAAAACAAACATCGCCTTTTAATTTTCTTATAATAAGACGCAAACGCAAGGAGACTAGATAACGGAACAAAAAAGAACTAAGACAAATTTTATTGTGTAACTACGTGAAAGAAACTGTTTTTATTATTTTTCATTTTTATTATTTTTATTTCAATAAATATCCATGATTTGTTAATCAATTACGTTGTTTGATTTTTACCTTGTAAGATTGGAAATTGGCAACTAAGTTATTTTTTCTACACCACAATAATTAAAAACCTGACAACGGTGAAAATTTGCTTAAAACCCTGTACAGGCAGTTTATCCTCACTTCTTCGAGCCAAGTTGGTCGCGAACTGTGCGGTTCAATCAACTTTCTCCCACGCACACTAAGGTTGTGAAATGAAATACCTGGATAGATTTTCCCTGGAGAGTACAACATGGAGTTCTTCAAGAAAGGGGTGAAAAGGTTTTTACGGGGTCGGCAACGCGTGGGTGAAGCAAACGTCTATAGACTGTAGGTCACGGCGGGTGGGCAGTCCTGCTTATCATCAGACAGGCTGTAAGCTTGTTTGCCACCTTAGCAGTATAAAAAAATATATGGAGTCCTCTCATGAGATACTGTTACAGGATCTTGATGAATGAGAAGGATACAGTCTTGTTTTATGTCATACGGTAGCCAAACAGGCAAGCGGGCCACCTGATAGAAAGTGGTCACCATTGCCTATAGACATTAGCAACACCAAGAGTAACGCCAATGCGTTGCCTACCTCTATAACACGTTGCTCCGGCAGCAAAAAGGCAAATGCCTCTCCACTACCAAAGCTACGGTTTCCAAATCCCCACTTCATGGAGCACTGGAGACCTTACTCGCCGGCAGAAACACAATACTATTTAAAAAAGTATTATTTAGCTGCGGTATTCTGTAAGATGGAGGTACCCAGCTATGCCTTACCTCTTTTCAGTGTGCTGTTGATTGACATGATCAAACTGTTATTTTATTACGAACTACAGACCTGCCCCGACTTCGCACGGGCAGTAACTTTAACAAACTATAAACCTAAACCTACCTCATGAATCACTCTGTCTAATGGTGATATCAGCACGAAAAACCGTTCAGTAGTTTTGGGTTTATCGCGAACAGAGACACAAGCGGTGTGGGACTTTGTTTTATAATATGTGTACGTGCTTTGTAATAGTGATGCAGGAATTCCCAAAGAGTTTGTATTGTCGCCCACGTTATTCATTCCGCATAAAAATTCATCTTGGCGTTAATGTCCCGGTTGTGCTCTCGTACGCGACTGCCCGGGGTCTGCCTTGACCGTGATCCAGGATTTGGCTGATCAGATAATTAAGATAGAATAGAGTGACTGTCATCTGACCTCCGTGACACTGCTACGAGGGGAACCTGGCCAGATTGGATTATGGTTACACATTCACTCGCCTGAATGTGCAGGTTTCGTCACGAAGTTTTCTCTCACCGTAAGAGCATCGGGTTAGTATTCAACTAATTGGTACATGGCGGCAGTGGGATTCGAATCCGGTACCTCTCGCTTACGAGTCGGATATCTTAACCACTTGCCCACCGACGCTCCGTCATTCTGCTACTAATATTATTAATACGAAAGTTTGTAAGGATGTATGTTTGGATGTTTGTTACTCGTTCATGCAAAAACTACTCAGCGGATTTTAATGAAATTTGGCAGCAATATAGCTTAAAGCCCAGAATAGCACATAGACTATTTCTATAACATATCCTGAAATTCAACGTGTTTCTACAATATGATTGCACATTAGCGGCATACATTGCTATGCGGATTACAGCACGGGAGACGCCTATTTACAAGCGGTGCAAATATACCTCGCGCAGATGTGGTTAAAGCAGAATCAAACTTGTTTCTGAAATCGGGACCACCCTGGGGCAGGTATCCTGCCTCGTCCAGTTCAACCCTATAAAGACACAAGTTTATGCTTTTACGGCGAAAAAACAAACTCCATTTAATGTAGTGCCACAATTACCATCTCAAAGAGTATTGGGATCCTTAGCGTCGACATATCGAATAGGCTTCATTTTAATAATAACTTGGAAGGTAAAGGCAAACTAGGTTTAATAAAACTTGGGAGGCCTAATAAAGAAAAACAATTATGCTGTACAAGTGCACAGAATGGGATGATCTCCCTTCCGAAGTTTTTCCTTTGCACAACTACATGGGCTTCTTCAATAGCATGTCTTAACCTTTTAAAACCCTCATTTTAAAACAGAAAATAGCTAAACCATACGCATTTTACGAAATTCAACACCTAAAGGGGTAAGACGGGGCTGTAAAGTTCGTATTGTAGTCAATGTTTTTAGGATTACATTTTAGGACAAACAGAATTTAAAAAATTTGATTATTTTACAAAATGTGGCGTGAGAGATATCATGGATAATAATCGAAGAGCCTTTTTTATCAGATTAGCTAGGCGTTTGACCGCCATCTCACCTTGTCTAGACAAAAGGCTCCTAGGGTTCTAAGGGCTCCTAGGAACAGCTCGTTTATTTGAAATTTTACCTTGAATGCGCCTAGATAATAATGATCAGGAAACACACTCGCAGACGTGTACCGTCCCTTAGTCGTACGAATTATAAAGCTTGAACCAAAGCGGCACGTGCTAGCTATCCAGCTTGGAGATCTACGACAGTGCGGTCGTACGGTGCCTGCGCTGGTTTGACCACGTGTTGTGTGAGCCCAAGGGATACGAGAGAAATAGGTTAGTAAATTTGACGGTATCACGAAACAGGTCCCGCAGGAGACCTAAGAAGCGATGGATTGATGTTGTTAAGTCAGGCGCGGGTGC
Organism: Blastobasis adustella; assembly: GCA_907269095.1. NCBI lineage: Eukaryota > Metazoa > Arthropoda > Insecta > Lepidoptera > Blastobasidae > Blastobasis > Blastobasis adustella. Next base: position 18,260,158 of record OU026121.1, on the reverse strand, counting down.
CAATGGCTGACGACGCGACGTGAGGATGCCGAAGATCGGGCAAACTAGAGAAGACATAGTAGGAAAGCAGACCCTGGTAGAAGTCTACTAGACAGGTATTTGACCGCCATCTCACCTGTTGCTAAGGGATGATGCGGCCGAAGATGAAGCACGCCCGTCTTGACTGTTACAAGACGAGCATAGGCCTATTCATACTAGCCTTGAAGGCATACCGATTATATTGATCAGGGAACACACTCGCTGAACAAACATTTATATCTAATTAAACTGAAAGTATGACATTTTAGGAGTAGATTCGAATGTAGAGTCGTCGATACAAATTTTAATAAATAATAAAATTCTTAATAAGAAATTGCAATAGAGATTATGATGGATTGTTTTAGTTATGTCTAAGGTTAGGTTATACTTACAAGTAATTACAATTTACTAACTATTCTTAAGGTGTTGTTCGGTTCCACACAATAATTTTCGTGATAGGTAGATTTATTTTAATTAATCGGTTGTTGACTGACTACACACACACACTCACGCCGGCATCCCATAGGGGTAGGCAGAGACTAGCGATTGCCACAAGCTGCGGTCTTGACACATCTCTCGCGCCTCTTCCACATTCATACATCTTCTCATGCATTTTCGCCGGTGGAGGGTACTCCTGACCTACCTTTTTTGGAGCATATCATATATCTGATTAGTATATATCCTTCGTGGGCGCCCTCTACTACCCCTAACATTACTTACATTAGCACGATAGATACTTTTCGTAAACCGTTGTTCATTTATCCTGTCCACGTGTTAAAACCATCTCAGCATACCTCTTTCAATACCAGTCGCCACATCATCCTTCAGCTTACAACGAATTCTAACACACTATTCCTCATTCTATCACTTAGGGTGACCCCACATACACTACCCACATATATCTGATGTTAAATGTAGATGAAGTCTCCGATATACCCGACTATTAAATTTTCTTTACGAGGAAAGCAACGCCATTCAAGCCCATTGCTCTCATGTTTAGCCAGGATCTATGGAGGCGACCCAAAAGAGCTACTACTAAATATATTTATTTTGACACTCAGTCACGCCCGAGATCAACCTAATATTGTATGAACGACTTCCCAAGACCTTGCTCAGGACAACGACAGCGACAGCCAAGTAGAACCATCGCAAGATTTGGTACTAGTTATTACTATACCTATCGGAAGAGACTAAATAAACTCTATAAGGATCACCCAGGGTTAGTACCTTGTCATTTGTGGGATAACAAGCTCACGGAATCGAGTAGTGTAAACCCTAAAAATTTCACTCATATTTCTCAAACTTGTGGCCGTGTTCTGCACATTCAGTACGCCTTAATGTGCAAGTTCCTCACAATGTTTTCCCTAATCGTAAAAGCATAGATTGGTGTTCAGCTAATGTATTACATAATTCAGAATTATAGGTAATGGCGGCAGTGGGAATCAAACGCGGTACCTCACGCTTACGAGTCGGACCCTAAGCATTAGGCTACCGACGTACTCAAGTATACCACCTGCTTATTAACTGCTTATTAGGTAAAATATATATAAAAGTAGAAAAAGCGTAGCAAGAACTATCCCAATCCATAGCTGGGTGTCGTAAAAGGCAACTAATGTCGTAGAGGCAGACCATCTATTTCCCCCGTAAACCAGAAAGTGGACAGTAACATTTTCTGGTATTTTTAACCGCCGACGAAAAAAGGGGGGTGTTATAAGTTTGACGTGTTTTTTTATTGCTAAAGGTGGCACACGGGTGGACGGTCCACTTGATGGAAAGTGGCCACTGTCGTCCAGAACAAAACCAAAAAAAACAGGAAAAAGTTGTATCTCTGGCTTTGTGTATCTATGTAACTCCCACATGAATGCGGTTTACTCTATTTGAGGGACAATTTTATCTAGATGGTTCTTAGCTTTTACTCATATAAATCGGTTTCATTCGTTCAGAAAAAATTTAAATATTTGTAAACTGGTTTCTGTCAGTTAGGTTGTCAACAGTACTATCACCAATCCAACCACCTGCAAAGCGTGGAAGACAATGACCTACACTAATATGGATCGGCTGAAGTCCAGTAGTGGACTGTTATGGGCTAACATTAATGTTAGTCGACGTACATAGTTTTATTTTTCATACAGAGCCCGGCAAAAAAGCAAGCTGGTCGCCTCATCAGGCGACCCAACATCGTAAGTGATCACCACCGCCCATAGACACCTGCTACACCTGGGAGTCGCGAATGCCGGCAGATGTGGTTATCCGAGGTCTATGTATGTATGTATGTATGTATGTATGTATGTATGTATGTAATCTCTTTATTGCATCAATTTATATTGTTGGCGGTTGAAGTCGCTAGTTTATTTGTGAGGCTCCATCAACTTTCTTCTGCTTCAACCAACTCTATCCTCGTTAAACTCTGCTCTTCCGAAGAGCTCTCTTTCATCGATCTTCAGGATCTTCACGTCGGTCGTATGCTGATGCTCCTGCAACTCTTAAAAAACGATTTAGGTACAAGTATATTATATTTACAATACAAAATAAAACTCTTTATTGCACACCAGAGGACACAAGTACAGATACAAAAAATATGCTAGGTAGTACAAAGTATATATGAGGGGTTTCTTGCCCAGGAAGTAGGAAAACAACGTAGGTTTTGTAGTATTTGCAAAAAAACGCAAAAGAATGTTTCTGTTAGCATAAAAATAATACGTACTTATTATGTACTGCGATGCCTTTAAAATGTTGCGATTTAAAATGAAAACAAGAATCAACCGTCCATTTAATGATCCACTGTTAGACATGAGACTCCTTCACATTAGCTGGGGGTTTTGCTTAAATCTCTATGCTTCGCAGGCGGGTTGGTTAACACAGTAAGTATAGAAATAACCTGACCAACAGAAAAAGTCGGACAACCCTCGATAAAGTTTATAAATACTTTCTAAACTTATAAAACCGATTTTAATGAAACAAAGCTAAGAACCATCTAAACGACATCCATATCGGTCTATCTGTTCTGGAGCTACGATGCCACAGACAGACACACAGATTGACAGAGCCACAGATACGCAGATACACAGACACAGAGATACACATGTCAAACTTACTAATTTACTTAACAACCCTATTTTTTGTCGGTGATTAAAAACTAACTAGTTCCTTCTTTTGTACGGTCGTCAGTGTCAATCAGTTCTACAAAGTTCAGCTGGTTTTTTGCCTCTAAGATGTTACTTACTATTTACGATTTTTATTATTTTACATATTAAAATAATATTTCAAAAAAATATAGTTATTAGTACTTAAGTAGTGCTCACTCGTATTTCATTGAAATGACAACAAGTTATCGAATAATAATTTTTTTCTACCACCAAGGTTGCAGACAACCTTACGCCTACCTGATGGAATTACAATATTAGAATTATTTATTGGAATAAAGTCAGCAATAGTCATGCCAGCCGCCCATATTCAGCACACTAGCGCCCATTGAAGTCCCTGGAGTGTAACACACTGTGTTGAATACTGTACACGCTTTCGCGCCATTATACACCGCGAACAGCGGACGGCACCCTTCATTATTTAGGGAGTACCAATACGAAGTACTACTAGCGCCATCTGTCGTCGAGTAGCGGCAACTTTTGCTTGTTGAAGCGGAATAGTAGAGCACTGTAGAGCAAGAGACCGATTTCACATTTTTTCAAGTGGCATTGATGATTTATGAAATTGGTGCTTATAAGACTTTTTTTAAGAGAAAATAGAAATTATTACATACATCACTCAAAAGATTCATACTAGAAATAATAGTTAGTACCTACCTACCTAATATTTTATAAACCAAGTTTGTTCTTATTATAAATTATTTTAAAGGTAATTAAAGTAAAGATAACCTACTTACCTACAATAGAAAAAAAAATTGGTAAGGTATTTCTCAAAAACGTGAACAAAAATGTCTTAAAAGAATTTTCCAGCAATCCAATTGGAAAAAAAAATTTGAATTGGAGTTCTTTAAATTTTATTAAACATAAGTTTCTTATTGGAACTACATTGATACATCTGAACGATGGGTCGCTGTATTGCTTGTATCCTATTAGAGTCCTACCAAAGATCTAATAAGAAAATCGATACATTTGTAAAAGTTCCGGTGGCCTGCAATAGATGGCGCTCAACAAGTGTTAGTTACTTATTAGGTACTGCAAAGGATCCATTCAGGTTAGAATATATTTATTGTAGGTGAATACTAATTTAATTATGATTTTCACCGTCTTCGTCTTTCACTATCTACGCCTGACTAGGTATAATTATATATATATTTTTTTATTTTTTTATTTAATTCAATGTACATTTTGTTTCTTAACACTAATTGACACAAAACCCGGATGGGTTTATCTGTGTCTACCTGGCTATTTATTACACAACACACTCGTTCACTACAAAATCGCAATTTTTAAGTTTAACGATCAAGACTTGCAATAACAAATATCACATCAAACAGCTCCTACCGTCCAACTAGAGTTAAACCTCCTCCACTATGCGGAGGGGCTTGAGATCTCCACGCTTGGCAGACAGGTTTGAGAGATCGCAGTACCTAGGCAAAACGCAGGTAGGTGGAATGAGCACCCAGCCATAGGGTTTCCCTTGGACTAGGACATGGGATCATTCAAGACGCACATTAGAGGTATCTTTAGAGGCGATCAACGCATTGCTAGCGCCCCTGATGTTGCTGATGTCCATAGGCGGCTGTGACCACTTTCCATCAGGTGCCCCACTTGCCTGTTTGCCTGCCGTTTAACATATCAAAATAAAAAAATCATTAAAAAAAATATCTACCTGGTAAAAAATCCAAAATTATTCCAGCATAGCATTGGATTTCACCCACATAGCTATAAATTGTATTTGGAACCAAAACCTGCTCAATAATTCGTGGGCCTTACCTCCATCACACTAAATTTCCAAAATTCCAAGCCTGTGACGATAAAACTTTCATTTTAACGCGACGCCCGAATCCTGTGAGGGTTGACCAGTACCAGGGGCGGACTCAGGGCTTGGGGACATATTTTCGCGCTGCGACAATCGTATCGTACAAATCGTATTCTACGTTTCTAGCGACACATCTTACATGAAAAAGTCATAAATCTCTATTAAAAAGATCACTGAGAACGATGATCGATATTAAAGGATTATCAAAGACATTTATGAGTAGTATTTTGGTTGCAATAGAGATTTAAAAACACTTCAGAGAGAGATAATATCGAATGCGAAATGTCGAACTCCCAACCCGCGGGAAAATACATCGTAGGTATGTTTTAACTCGTCGGACATTACCTCTTATTTTACGATTTATTACCATTTAACGAAACAATTCAGCGCTCGGCTATACCAAAAACTAGGTCTTCAATCAAACAATCGATGCTACGAGTCATCTGAAAATAAATAGAGTAGTCACCTCGACTTGATTTATTATCCTACTCCAGAGAGTTTTTGTATCGACTCGATTGAAGATAGTTAGAAGGTACAAGTGTATTATAAGATCACGCTAAGTCCGAATCGCTTATTAAAAAAAAATACGTGTGGCACTCGGAGACTGCCGCGGTAAAGCTATTGCATAGCATTTTTTATCAACTTATGCGATTATAATTATTTATTTATTTTATTTATGCAGTATTTTTTTTTCTTTGATCTGAATTCAAGTTTTTTCTTTGATATTAACCATATACATACACGTTAAGGTTCAACTAGTCGCGGGCTCGAACTCACTCGTGGACGCGGCCAAAAAGCACGCTGTCACACCTAGCATTGTGTCTAAAAGAGATAGAATCAGTTATGAGCAGTTACGGAATTTCTTGATTCGGTCGCCGCGCTCAAAGCCCGCGATAAAAGCTATGCAATAGCTTAAAAATTAAATAAAAATCTCTATGTGCCAAGATTTTATACCTACGTACATAAAACGTTATTCATAAAAGTCAAAACAAACAATTTGATTTATGTAGGATTGTTTATTTTCGTGAGTTATGAAAAATAATGGGCAAAACAATTAAAAAGGAAGTGCGGAAGACAATTTTCAATTTTCAAGTTCAAGTAATAGTGACCAAATAACTGAATGTTTTCAAGAAGGACAAGCACTGACAGATTATCCCCAGATTATAGCCATATCAACCTATATAATTTTTACTACTGTCAGTCATTACGGACTTATCGTGGTCTTATTATAGATACTCAGGTATCTAATAAAGTATAAAATATGTAAGTACCAACTAAGTTTCGCTGACCTCTGCTTTTTTTAAATTTAATAAACCTATTTCTAGCCGTTGACATCCTCCGCCTATTTTTCATCGAAATCGTTATAAGTAAGTAGTAACTTTTCTGGAAAAATATTACTTGCCCGTGTCGCTCCAAAATTTTGATATTTTTTAAACACAATAATTACTTGCATGGGACCCCCCATCTAACTCCGGCTCTGCTCATTCAGCTTTAATAATAGAGTGAACAAGGACTGCTTTTATTATTATTAGTGATGTCGCAGTGCAGTAATAAAAGTTCCCGGCCAGCCCGGGACTGTGGCGGGTTCGGCTTGCTTGTAATTATATTTATTATGTTTGCCCGATTTCATTCCGCGACTTTCCGCGAAGTTTCACATTTTCACCTAACCTGTAATGTTTTATGTCATTGGTAAGGATCACGCTTTAAATTGAAATGTAAGTTATTTTTTTATTTAATAAGGTAATAAAAAAAACTAGAACAAAAAATTTTTTGGAATAAAGTAGGCTGCGCTTGAGTAGGTACGTCTAGATGTCTTTGTTCTAGATTTATCTGTATTTATTAATGCTACATTATCTGAGAATCACAAATATAACATTGATATTCATCTCATCAATCCAAAGCAGTCCATAATCTAGCATCGACTAAGACACTAATTGCTATATTGGTCAGTAGAAATGTACTAATTAAAATGTAATTCTTTGTTGTAAGTTAAATCTATTCATAGTATAAAACAAAGTCGCTTCTCGCCATCTGTCCCTATGTATCTATGTAAGTATCATCTTGGCATTATTATCCCGGTTGTGCTCTCGCGCACGAGGGCCCGGGGTTCGCCATGATCCAGGATTTGACCAGATCAGCTATGTATATATGCATGTATCTATATGCATGTACGCTCGACCTTTTAAACTACGGAACGGATTTTAATTCAGTTTTCAACAACAGATAGAGTGTGATACAAGAGGAAGGTTTATAAGCAAAAATGGTAGTAAGAGGTAAAGTAGGTATATGTAGTGGTAGGACGCCACGCGAACGAAGTCGCCATTGTAAAATATTTCAATTTTTTTTTTAATTACTAGTTGCAGTCTACGTAACACGCACGGCACGGCAAATAATGGTAAAAAGAATTACTGCACTCGCGTGTGGTAGTGGATCACGTATCGAAGCAAAATAGATATTCATTCAGAACCCAAATTCTAATAAGAAACAACTCCAACTGACCAATAGCGTCACATTCAAACATCCAAAAAAAAATATTTATAAAACACGCCCGAAACGCCGTCTCATAAGAAAAACTTGATCGAACGGAATCCTCGTCCCTACCCTAAACGTAGTTAATTCGATCGTCACGCATGAGTGACACGGTGCGTGACCGCTTACCACTGACCAATGGTATGGCAGTATTGACCAATGGGGAGTGACCACTGGCCGGCAAGCCACGCCCACTCGGACCTCATGGGGACGTGCGATGTGGGGTCGTAATGACGTTCTATTTTTAGTCCGGCCCTGGCCGATAGTTTGTAAGAGACTGTTTTTGGTAGGTGTTTCGGTAAGTTGTAATTATAAAAATAGAGAGGTTACTAAGCAGTGGTATTGGTTAAGCTCGTAATTTAAAACAAATATTCCGGATATCTAATTGCCTGTAAGTCTTGTATTTAAATAAAGGGTGAGTAAAATAGTTAATAAAAAAATTTGTAAGGGTTATAAACTAACCGACAGAAAAATTTAATAACTTCCGACCAAGTTCACTTAAACTCAAATACCTTACAAACTACAGAACCGATTTTAATAAAACGAAACTCAGAACAATCTCAAATAAAAAAAACCGCATCCAAATCGGTCCATACCTTCGGGAGGTACGATGCCACAGACAGACACACAGATACACAGCGCCACAAAGCCACAGATACACCTTATTCTACTGTTCTTTTTTCGTTTGATTGTGGCCTGGACGACGCTTCGGACTACGACTCTTATATGCTGGTTATTTTGAATGCTCTATTCTAGTCTGAAATCCGAACCGAATCTAATTAGATACAGCAGAAACAAATGTTTTTTTACAGGCCAAGCCTCGTGCACTTACATCCCCATCGCTGCAACTCCAGTTTAGCCAGAGTCTACAGAGGCGACCCGAAACGGTACTGTGTATTGAGACTTAGACATGCCTAAAGACAAAAATTCTGACTTGGAACCCGAATCCGCAACTTTAAGAAGTACCTAACAGGTAGTATACCTACACAACAAATGTATTTAAGTACCTTTTTTATATTATACGACATACAAAAAGCGAGCAATCTGATGGAAAGTGGTCACCGCTGTCTCTGAACTTCAGCGACACTAGGGCAGCTACCAATACAGCCTTTGCCCGGCTGGATTCTTAAAATATTGGCATGCCTATAGGTAAGCTTTCCCCCCGCGGCTCCTCCTGTGTTGACCTACCTACATATCTATTTTATCTTGCGAGCTAGCAAGTAGAATTAAACCGCTATTTAGATCTCCTTTCCAGGGGTCTAAGGTTGGCTAGAAAAAATCCCATTGTGGAAAGCCCACCTTTGCTATGTAAAATTATACTTTTGTAACTCCTGTACTTATTTATTAAGCAATAAAGAGTTAACATACATTCAGTATCAGTAGTTCAGTGGTCAACATGCCGGTCTGCCACGCAAGAGGTCCCGGGTTCGATTCCCGGCCGGGCAGAAATTGAAATGATGAATTTTAATTTCTGTTACGGGTCTGGGTGTTGTATGTATAATAAGTACGCATTTAAAAGTATTTAAGTAGTTTATCAGTTATCTAGCACCCATAGCACAAGCTTTGCTTGGTTTGGGGCTAGATGGCGCTGTGTGAATTTGTCCACGAATGTTGTTTTTTTTTTATTACACTTTAAATAAAAAGTCACCTATCCCCATGCCAAATTTCAACAAAATCGATGAAAGGGTTTAGTTAGGGAAGGGAAGTAAAGATTTCATACAAATAAATACGAAAGCATCGACGTATGACCCGTCATCGTAGTAAAATTGTTGATTTTGTGGAAATGTCAATTTTCATACCAATTTTAAATTGCTTAATGTGCATTTTCACAACTTGTTTTTATTTATTACATAGCTATACCAACCCCTTTCGAATCGTACAGAGGTTTTTTACATTACCATTCATGAAAATCCAATATCAGTAAGCAATAGATCTTTATAAACAGTCGGTAGGTAACATAATATCCACAGTGGACTCGATTTATGAATGCAAATAGAAAACCTGTTTCAAACCCTTCACTTGCAGTTCTGCAATGGATGCTCGCAAAAAAACTGCATTGTTGCAAAATGGCAGATGGTCAGAATTATTAATGGCTATATTAGAAATTGGAACTAGAAAAATAACGGTCGGTCAGTGACGCGCCACTGTTAATAATACCAATATAATATATCGTTTATATCAGGCAATACCAAGTATCTGTGGTAGGTATACAAATAAGCCCATATTTTGTTAGTGTCATATTAAAACTAAGTCATCATCATCACCATATCAGCCGAAAGACGCCCACTGCTGGGCATAGGCCTCCCCCAGAGATCTCCACAAAGGCCGGTCAGTGCCTTCCGCATCCAGCTGGTACCTGCGATCTTTACCAGGTTGTCGGTCCACCTTGTGAAGGGCCTACCCATGCTGCGTTAAAACGAGGAGTTTTAGTAACTTATTCTATATATATTTTTATTTTCCCCTTTTTACTGTCCCAGTAATATCCTGGTGGAATTGTAATTTCTGGCACCCGTGGTGGCGGCGTCGGGGCTGGGACGGTGTTTGCTAGGCTCCGTCGGTGGTGCGCTGGACATATTTTCTGTCGTATCCTTGGGCTTTTGAGGCTGCTCGTGGGGTTAAATGACAGCTGTGACAGACAGACAGAAATATTCGGATTGCTTTATAAGCAGCAGCGTCATCTGTTCAGTATTTCCGGACTGTGATCCTCCAACCCGCCTGCCAACCGTGGAGATTATGGCATTAAGATGTGGCACTAAGACGTGTTATGTCCCGCAGAGTAGAGTAGCACCAACCCCTTTCATTCGTGAGTGTCGTGGCGACTAATGTTTTCGAGGCAAAAGATCTAGAGTCTCTGTAGGCTGGAAAATGGGCAGTGCGTTTTCCATTGCTATATATTTATAACACTGCGATCTCCAACCTTCCTGCCAAGGGTGTTCAAAGGCCCATACAGGACTGTTTCTTTCTTTCCCTCATGTAACAATAATACATTTTTGAGCTGCTGTCACAATGTCATACACAGCATTTGAACGTCCGTGATCGTACTTAAACAAATTTTTTTTACACCAATCCACTCGCCCGAATTTTGTTATGGGGCAAGTTCATGAGGAATCCAGCGGCAATTAAGTTTTCTTACTTTGTTAAACTATAATGTTCATATAAGATTTTTGGGACCAATCCTCAAATGTCCTCGAATCTTCTCATAGATGATACGCCGATTTTCTTCTATTAGTTGCCTGACAGTAGCCACAGTTTCCGCAGTGATCGCAGTTGAGGCCCGACCTTCACGGATTTCATCATGAAGAGAAACACGGCCACGATCAAATTCTGCGTACCAACGCCTTACGGTGCTCAAGTGAGTTGCTTCTCTCCCAAAAGCATTTGGAAGACGAGTGCAGTCTTGCGAAGAGAGTGTTACGTAAAATCATAAAAAATCATGTGCCAGAAATATTTTCGCGTTACATTTCTACGGACGACGAACTCAAACTTGTGATAAAAAACAATTGAGACGCTATTTTCCGTCAATTTTTTTTATCACTGATTAAGTTTCTTATTTAAAAATAATATAATTCAAATATTTATGAGCGGCCAGGAGTCCAGAACTTTTAGTGTACTTTGTAATATATATGTTGTGATCATATTTAACATAGCTGTCGATTTCCCAAAACATATCAAATAAAAAAAAAGCAATAAATCAATCGACACATCAACACAAACAAAACATAAAAGTAATGGGCAGCGACACATGTTTCGCGATAAATAAATGAAATTTATTATTATGTGAAAATAACATTTTTATCTGACAATAAGCACGAGTGAAGGGTTATTGGGATTGGGGAAACGAGTTGAGAGGTCATTTTGGGGCGCCGTGGCAGGGTTACTAATAACAGGCCTGTGGCACATGCCTGCTTTAAACTGGCCCTGCTGGCCAGTATTATGCAGGCATGTGCTGCTGGTATTATTACTTCAAATTCTCTTTGGCTAGGCTATTGAAAAATGTGTGGTATAAAAACGGTACTAGTTTTGCGTAGGAACTTCGTCCGGGGAAAATTTGGTTATGTCGTGTTCTCGGGGGAATTAAGTATAAAGTCCTACTAATAATCTATGTACATACATAGTATAAAACAAAGTAGTTTTCCGCCGTCTGCCCCTGTGTATCTATGTACGCTTAGATCTTTTAAACGATGCAACGGAGTTTAATGCGGTTTTAAAAACAAAAAAAGTATAGGGTAGAGTAGGTGTGGGGGTAGGTAACGCCACCCGAACGAAATCACGCCGGGTCCACAAGTAATATTATGAAAGCAAAAATTTGTAAGGTTGTTTGGATGTTTGTTACTCCTTCATGCAAAAGCTACTGAACGGATTTTGATGAAATTTGCCAGCAGTATAGTTTAAAGCCCAGAATAGCACATAGGCTAGAATTTATCCCTAAATTCAATGCGGTTCCTGCGTAAACGGGTCTGGATCGTTATAAGTGATTTTTTTCGCAGGCAAAAGCTTGTACCTATGTTATATATAGCATTGATAAACAGACAATTGGGCCACCTGATGATTGTCACCGGCGCCAGTAACATCCAGGGGCGCCATCATACCTCTAAGGGAAGAAGAATTTCTTTATGTTGTATTGCAAAATTTGCTGATCATCATCATCACAGCACATTACAGTCCACTGCAGGACTCAGGACCTCTCCCACAAGACTAGACGTCTTTGCCATAATCTCCACGCTTGGCAGGCGGGTTGGAGATCGCAGTGTTTAAATATAATAATGGAAAATGCTGCTGCCCATTTTGCAGACTACGGAGACTCTAGATGTCTTGCCTCGAAAACATTAGTTGCCTCGTACAATACCCACGAGTGAAAGGGGTTGGTGCTATTCTACTTTACCGGACACCACAAGCCTGCCAAGCCAATCATAAATGTTTATTCATTCATTCATTCATTCAAGCATGACATGAAAACTAATACGTACCTGGTCTCAGTGAACCACTTAAGACAAGGCTGCCAACGCCAGCGCGGCTATTTCCCACTCTAAGCAGCCACGCCTCAAACATTCAAAATCTTCATTAAAGACCGTTCTGCAGAATGTAATCAAAGCAGTAGACAAAATAGGTGAGCATAGTTACCGGATAACCAGCTCAGTCAGACCTTCCACCCCCCTCGAAGCTTGTACTCAGCGGGAACAGAAGTGGCCCAATGAGAGCTCCTTGGGAGATCCAATTAAAATGGCCGACGCATTCCGTACAATTCGAATCAAAATTCAAAACCGCGCGCTCTCTTAATCCGTGTTGAGGATCACAATAAAAGGTAATACATTTTAAGTCCCGTTAGCCTTTTAGGGAATTTAAACCTTATTTTGTTGGCTTTAAAGCTCCTGACGCCTTGAGCGCGGCGAAAATAAGATTATCCAGGCGAAAGTAGAAGGTGAAAGGGAGACATTTTGAATTAAGGTGCGACGTTCACTTAGATTATTTTGGAGTACATTTTCTACTCTATCGTTACACTACATATTATAAAACAAAGTCCCAACCCGTGTCTGTCTGTCTGTTCGCGATAAACTGAACAACGAATGTACGAATTTTCATGCGCATCAGTTAGAGAATTTCTTCCGAAAGGTTTTTAAATGTGTAATACATTATTATTTAGTTTATGTAGGTGTATTGTCTATATATATTTTAGTTTCGTTATGTGTGTATATTTGAATTTAGGTGAATTCCCTAGTATAAGTTCATCTTGTTGACTTGCCTGTGTATCAAGCAGTTCTTTAGACAAAGGTTGCCTGGTAGAGATCGCTTGCAGCGATAAGGCCGCCTTTGCCCACAACTAGTTATGGTTTTTGTCGGAACTTTTTAATGTAGTGTTTCTTGTGTGAGCAATAAAGAGTTTATCTATCTATCTATACATACATAAATTGTTGGGGAAAGCCGAGAAAACACGTGTGAAATCGGGGCGGGTCGCTAATTCGAAATAAATCAACGGAAATTAACCAATTGTAGTACTACACCATACCATACTCGACGACTACGATTACTATAATCTTAATTGTTAGGATATGGCATACATTACATTAAATATTCAAAGTTCAAAGTTCAAAGTTCAAAGTCATTTATTTGTAACATAGGTGTTTATATATAACTTAGTTGTTATAAAGTTGAATGTCTCTCTATGTCTAGCCCTATTTTGGGCATACAAATATTAAATTAGTAGGTATATAATTTAACACATTTCACAAAATAAAAATTAAAGATTAATAGGACTTATACATAATTTTTGCACTTTTTTCTACAAAGTCTGTGTAATTGGAACCATATTTTTATAATTAAAAAATTCTTTAATGTCATAAAAACAATATTGTAGAAGCCATTCAGTTAACTTTACTTTAAACTGCCTCTCCTCTAATATTTTAAATTTATTTGGCAAATTATTATACAAGATTATGCACATATTATATACATTATTTATATATATATAAGATTTGCATTGAGGTTTATGCAACCGATTTTCGTATTGTGCCCTTTGAGTTCTGGTACTTACTTTTTTAACACTTAATTTTGCGCCTACCGCAAAGGGTATATGACACTCTCCGGTGAGGGAGAGATTCAGAGAACTCATGTGTACCAGCGCGGCTGACTGGCTGGTTTTGCTGGACTCGCAAGAGACCTAGGCGCCTACCAGCTAAACTCTGCCTTGGGAGTAACTATAGCCGGGAAGGGTTTATAGGTTTCATCGATCATTTTGGCTATTACTGCACTTGCTCGGGAGGGCAGAAAAAATTTGAATATTTCTACGAAAGTGGATTGGGAGCCACTGAAGCTAATATACGACCAAGATATGGTCGTAGTTATGCAATTCAAAAAAAATGTGTGCATACGTTTGTTTTTTGAAGATCTAAATAGCAGATAACTTAACGTTGTCGAGGATAGTATGGAGAGTTTTCATTAATAGAAAGCGTTGAATTAATATAAGCGAGTGAAATGGAAAGTGTATTTTTCTAAATCTTATTTATTTTCAGTTTATGTACACACGAAATTTTGAGATCTTGTGTTTGAGGTGAGTTTGAGTTTAGATCTAACTTACATTATAATATTCAAAACAAATTACAGTCAAATATAGGTGGGAATGCTTATCGAAATGAGGATTCCGTCAGAAAGAAAACTCAAAATTCACTTCTCCGACTTACTATAATTACCATTATCCCTATCACCGGACTAAGCTAGAGTCAGAACGAAAATTGCGATTTTTATTTTAACATGCTTTCGGCAGACAGAGCTCGCATCATCATACAGTCCAATAAATTAAAAATTGCCTAGCTATTATTATTGTTATTCCGAAATCTAGGTTCTAAATGGTTATCACTTAGTTAAGCGAGGGTCCCTACCGCGATTTAAAACGATAGCATAGCCATCTCTCGTCTACGTTATCTAACTTAGCATCTGTATACCTCATTTTCCTACATTACACCTACGATTATTATAACTATTGTGTCATTATATACTATAAGAACACAATTTTAATTGTATGTTTGTATGTTATTCATAGTAAATGTGGTACATATGTATTTGTTAACATAATTCGCCAAACTGTATAACAGTTTGTTGGCGAAGGTTTGCACTCTCATCTTTACGCTTTACCCAACCAACATAGTACAAAAAATAAAAATAATACAAATAATAATAATAAACACTTATACCTAATTTGTACCTGGGCATATACTTATAAGTATCTCTGTCTGTAATGAATACTTGAGTTTGTGTATAAATGTATTCGCATCTTTATACCTCATTTTCCTACATTACACCTACATTTATTTGAGCCGAAACACAACTACTGCATAATTTAAATAAATTTTGAGTTTGAGTATAAATGTACTGCAACCCTTACCCAGGTAGCGGTCCGCAGTCGGTACCCGTTACTCGTTCCCCGACAATTAACTCGCGGCCGTGACAAACAAACAGACGGACTGCTTTTAGAGACACTTCACAGTGTTCTACATACAACTGAAGTTATAACAACTACGGATTTCTACGCGGACAATAGCTTTTATGTGTCTCCAACCGTCATACGATATGTGGGATGTATATGGATGACGTTTGTTAAATTAAAAAATAAAATAAAATAAAAAGGTATTTATTTAGCATTTAGTTAAGACAATCTTATGACACTAAAATAATAATAACTTAAAAAAGAAAAAGAAATTAAAAACAAAAATAACATAAACCTAAAACAAATTAAACAAAAAAAATATTTAAAAACTAAAAATGTTAGGTACCATTTAACTGGAATTTTGCAATGTTTGAATGGTTCTGAAGTTCTATAAATCACACAGTAAAAGTCAAGTGAAAATCTAATGTACAGTATAGATATGGTATAGAATAGACAAACTATTAGACGGACCCTGGGCCCTCGCGTCCTGCGCGGCGACGTAATCGGGACATAACACCAAGATGATGATGTTGATGATGATGAGAATAGACAAATTATTTATAAAAAATTAATTCAACTCGCGGATATTACGTACTTAAGCCGTTATTAGCTAAAAACACTAACCTAACTGACTGAACAACGCCAGATAATCCTCGACCAGCTTTACATATTCTCAGGTATTTCCTAAACTACTGAACCGATTTAATGAAACAAATGCATCTAACGCCCATCGTTATTCAACTATCAAACAACGTAAACCGCACTGAAATCGGTCCATCCGTTCGGGAGCTATGATACCACAGATAGACATAGACATAGACATTGTTTATTGGTAACTTTTCATTACACGTCATAAAAAATATTATAACATACCAATTATCTACTTAATTAAATGAATTACCATTTTAAGTTACATAATAAATAAAATGTGATACAAAATTGTATTAATTAATAGAATTACTCATAAAAATTTATAAATGTCAAGATAATAAATAAGCATAGTAATCAAAATGTCAATAGTAGTTCTATCTAGCTAATAAAAGTAGATACAAGATATCAGTCAATAGTAATTATAATGTCATTAATTATTTATTCATAGTATATAAATAATAAATAGATAGTCACCCACATACCCAGATAGTACACACGTCAAACTAATAAACTCTCTCTTTTTTCGTGTCCAATATTTCCAGAGCAATACAAAAGCCACTGGATAATAATTATGACCGACTGACCTTTAAACCATCTAAGGAAACCACTGAAAAAGTCAAGTAAACATCCCGCTCAGACACAAGTTAGACCACTTTCACCAGAGCAATTTAAGTCGCGGACATAAGCCGTCATAATTTAAAAACAAGAAGATAAACTTCTAAACTGAACAAAAAAAGCCGTTATTAACTAAAAACAGAAAGGCAACCGCCTAAACTAAACAAAATAAGCCGTTATTCGCTAAAAACAGAAAGGCAAACTCCTAACTGAACAAAATAAGCCGTTATTAGCTAAAAACAGAAAGGCAGACTCCTAAACTGAAAAAAATAAGCCGTTATTAGCTAAAAACAGAAAGACAACCGCCTAAACTGAACAAAATAAGCTATTATTAGCTAAAAACAGAAAGACAACCGCCTAAACTGAACAAAAAAAGCCGTTATTAGCTAAAAACAAGCCAAACGCCCAAACTGAACAAAATCGGAAACCCGCGCGCCAGCATCCCAAAATTTTCGGGGTAACATTATATCCTTACATTAGGGCTAAGTGATACCGTCACATTTGTTGGATTAATTCATCATCTGAATTGCCGTGGCCAGACTGATGGCCCGTAACGCCCCGCCTCCCCTTGGGGGGGTAGGGGCTACGTGTGGAGTTGCGAGCGTGATTTGTTTCTGCTATAGAGCTTTTATTCGGCACCGTGGTTTAGATCAACATTGTTGACGGCAGTGGAGTTTAGGTTTTACTTATTTTAAAATACGCTATTTAAAAAGAGCTCTGTGAAAGTGGCGAAATCGGGAATTTGCAAATAAAAAGGTAAGATGTTTTTAAATAGTAATATTTATAACCATTTTTAAAATGTCTACTTACGACATTACTGACCGAATATTAAATCAGCATCCACAAAACTATGATTACCAACAGTTACATAGCATCTGCGAATCTGTATTTTTAATACATTATTGTAACAGTAGGGCCCCGTGACGGCATTTTCTTTTTATTATTCTTACAAGTAGACTACATAACTGATATGATTCATAATATATGAACTTCGGATAGGCTATATAAATAGCATAAGTCTGATGCCATCCCAAACACTATTAAATATTTTTAACTGAACCGTGGACATTTTAGGCAATTAAATTTACGCTGACTATAGTCTAAAAATATTAGCTCCCAGCCTTATGCCGTTAGCAAGCTACATCTTCACTTAAAAACTACTAAATTAAATTCTTTCAAATCACCTTCACGCCCAAAACCAAAGAAATCAAACAGCTTAGTCGCACAGCGCTGTCGGCGCTTACTTGAGACGCGTTGCCCTTTGCCCCCCTGAATTAGACGCCACCCAGGGGGGGCAACCCCCCTCCGAGAGGACACTGCGAGTGTAAGGATAAATGGGAGGGCTGGCTCCTCTGGTTAAGTGTAGATTTTCCGAATGCGGTGTTGATGATGGCTCCGAAATGGGTTGGCAGTTTTTATCGATGCTTTTTTGTCGTGAGTATTCGAGTTTTTGTGCAGTAGGCTTTAGAGTTAGTATTTTGTATAAAACGTACATATTTCATTCATTCTGACGTGATCTCTTTGTTTCTAATGTCTCCGTGCGTGCGAGACTGATAATTAAGATTAAGCAAGGTCTTAGGGTCCGGGAACTGGTTGGGTGACCGTTTAGCACTTTCAAGCTAGCCGAACTATAGTATAACGAGCGAGGTTGATCAAGGTCTTCCGCTGGAGTTAAACAGTCCCAGGCGCCGATTGGCACTCCGTGACGGTAATTTGTTATTATTTATATGTCTTTGTAGGAGTTTAAACCTCAACTTCTATACCCTGCGCACAACGGTACAAGTTATGGAAACGAAGAAGCCGCAGTGGATGTGTGGACTTTCACGTAAAGACTGCGACCGTAACGTCCACATTGGTGGCAGCCTTTACTTCCGTTAGATGTTAGATATGCTGCAAGAGTGTTATCTTTGATGGTATGGCCACTTCTCGTGTACCTAGACCGGTAAATTACGCAGAGATGCCACCTCCGTTAGGTACAGGAAAAATATGCCAGTAAAAGAAGCGATGGCTTGACGTTGTTAAAGATGATATGGGTATCAACAACATTAGCTCGATCTTTCTAATGAGTACAGCTAATGATTGCACCTTTTGCCTGCCGTTATCTGTTAAAGTGTTCCCTAACTGTACAATCTGGATTCATTCAAGGCCAGAGTGTTTCTAGACAAGCATGTTGCATTCTCACGAACCGTTCTGAGTCCGGAACTGGATGATAGACCGGTTCGTACTTTGAGGCTAGTCGAATGTTCAGCGCCGTTACCATAGAAAAAAAAATTACTCAACACGTCAAAGAAATATCGACACTCGATATAGGTATTATCGACATGACCCCATCTCTAGTCGGCATTTCGGCGAGACCGTTGGACAGCGGGTTGTAAATACTCGTGTAAAATTGTCCACATTCTCTGCGCGAAAGCCTTTTGTTATGTACTTTCTTTGTTATTTACCCACCTCTTGGGTAGGACGACTCATTTAGGTACCATTGCGTGAGGGTAGCGGCAGCTTGCGTGGGCTTGCGTGGGTATTCATTTAGATTGTTTGTGTGTTTGAACTGTGATTGTAATTTGGCGGCCTAGTCTTGTGGCAGCATGCTTGCGAGATCGATAACCAAAGTTAAGCAAGCAAGAGTTCGGGAGGATGGGTGACCGTTTCGTACTTTGACGATTGAGTCAGAAAGAGGCGCTTACTTACCTAATCATTGTTGATTATTTCTTTATGGTTAATGTGACTTTCAATAATTGTATCTTGAATGTACAAATTTTGAATAAAAATTTTGAATATTGAATCTTGAGTCTAGTTGATTACAAGGTTCCAACTATAAATTTACTTGTAACTCGACTAACAAGAATTTAATAACTCGGATAAACTCGGACTAGGGCCTCGAATAAAACGAAGTCGCTTTACGGCATCTGTTCTAAAGTATCTATGTAGATATGTATCTATGTACGCTTAGATCTTTTAAACTACGCAACGGATTTTAATGTGGTTTTCAATAACAAGACAGTGATTCAAGAGGAGAAGATAGATAGATAGATATACTCTTTATCGCACACAAAATTACAAAAAAGAAAATTATATTAAATTAATTGAGGAAGGTTTATAAGCAAGAAAAAAGGGTAGGTAGGGGTAAAGTAGATGTACGCGAACGGAGTCGCGCCGGGTCGACTAGTTTACCTATAACTCGATCGCTAGCAAGATTTCTATAACTCTGATAAACTCGGAGTAGGGCCCCGGACTCTATTTCAGTAGTAATCAATTCGACAGTCCGTGTAGCGCTGTTAACTCAATGTTATACCCCTGCATAACACCCCAGGACCCCGGGTTCGATTCCTGACGAGGCAGAAATTAAAGTGATGATTTTTAATTATTTCAGTTCTGTGGGCTCTGCTTACGGAACCCTGCTGCCAACAATTCTCTGATTTCAATTAATGAAATTGTTGCTTTTGCATTCGATTTAATAGTTTCAGTTTATTGCTGGAACTTTGTTACCAACTGAACCCATGAAATTGATGAAACGGAATCGAAAAAGTAACAATTTCAATCATTGAAATCAGAGAATTGTTGGCAACAGCGTTACGTAAATAGCCTACTGAAGTTAAGTCTTTGTATGATGCCATCATGTCATAGCTTCTACTCACAGATTACAGTCATCGTAGTATTGATACTTAACTGCTTCTGCTGCTGTCTGGTTTACGCAGGTAATGGATGGGTGCTCATGGTTTCTATAATATTAGTCGCTTTTTACGATACCCAGCAATGGAAGGGTTCAGTTCTACGTAGATAATACTCTACCAATACAGTAAATATTAGATTTAGATTTAGATTTACATTTATTTATTACTCTTACACAAGATAATATATTTAAGATACATTTAAATATGTTTTTGTGAAAAGAGATCGTCAAATATAAAGGAATATAGAAATTATCGAAAGGAATATATGTAATTAATAAAATGATTACATAATGTAAAACATGTCCATGAAAAATACATGTCAATACGAGATTAAACATGTCGATACAATAAATTTAAACAAAGTAATTAAATCAAAAGTGAATACATTTAATAATGTACATATTGTGTCAGTTTATAGATTAAAATGTCAAAGTAAAACCATCCATAATAATAATGTCAAATTTTGGAATAAATAAATGTCAAAACATAATTACAATTTTAATACTAAATGTCAATAAGATAATGTAATTTTTTTATTTTTTATTATGAATAGTTTTCACATTATAACGGTGAGGAAAAACATAGTGATGAAACCCGCACATTTAGGCGACTGAATGTGTAAACATGATTCAATCTGGTTAGGTTAGGTTAGGTTAGGTTAGGTTCCCTGGACGTCAGATGGCAGTCGCTAATCTGTAATTACCTGATATGCCAAATCCTGGATCATAGTCAAGGCGGACCCCAGGCCCTCGTGCGCAAGCACAACGGGACATTAATGCCAAGTATGAGCGTAAATATGATAACATCCAAAAAAACTTTCAAAACTTCAATCCCCCTATATCCACTTTCAGAACATCCTACAGTCGCTCCACAAGGCAAGAAGCCTAACCCTTCCCATTTACCTGCGCCCACATTACGAATACCTACAAACAAACTAAAACTCGCCCGCAAAATGTGACTGCTCCGAATAAAGGTGTTGTTTTAATTACATTATCAGTGCCGCACACGCGTTCCCTACACACCCCCCCGGGGGGCTAGAGGGGGGCCCGTGGACCCTTCTCACCGTCTGAAAGACATTCAAATAATAGTCTTTGGAGAAAAGTGGGACGTGTGGGAGGGGCGAGGAAGTTTTGATTGCGATCGTACTGCCACGCGTGACGTGTTCGATGAATTGTCGACGCCACTGTACCGGTACTGGCGCGTCGAAAGAGGTATGTCGATGACGTGAAATGACCATTGTAGTCGCAACAGCAATACCTATTTGATATTTACTGTTTGGGGTTCAGGCCGGGGCTTTGTCGGCCGTTGTATTTGGAAGAATTTTGATGGAATTGCACGAGTGAGAGTAAATTGATGTGAATTTATAGTGTGCGTTATGGACGTGAAATTGACATGTTTAAGCATTTCCATTTTTAACTTTCAAGTTACTTTTCGTCTTAAATGCTTATGACAATCCCATTCCGAAGGTCAATTTAATAATTTTGATTGCCTAGGGAGGCACAGGGATAGACGGTCCATCGGATAGAAGCAGCACTGTCGTCCAGGACATCTGCAACAGGGGAGCTGATGCGGTGCGGATGGAGAACCCTATGTTTAATGCAAACC
This sequence comes from Blastobasis adustella, assembly GCA_907269095.1. Classification (NCBI taxonomy): domain Eukaryota; kingdom Metazoa; phylum Arthropoda; class Insecta; order Lepidoptera; family Blastobasidae; genus Blastobasis; species Blastobasis adustella. The sequence continues at coordinate 18,238,189 of OU026121.1, read as the reverse complement.
TAAGACTTCGGAAGGGAGTCCATTCCACATCTTGCATGTGCGCGAGATAAAGGCTTACGGTACCAGTACGTTAGATATTGTGTAGGTACTTATGTAACATATTGAAGTCATCACCGTGATCGTCCTAGCGGTCAATCCCGCTTCTGCCAGGATCCGCTTTCGTGCTCTTCCGCCTCCAATCCACTTCAGCATCCTCGCGTCGTAAGCTGTAAAGATTATTATAACTAAGCCTCTTTAGACTTTGGAATAGTTAGACAGAAAATAGACAATCCTACATCAAATGGTAACCAAAATGGATAAGACAGTGGTAGTTTTATTTCTCATTAGTCGTAGTTATTTTAACTTAAAATGATATTCAATGACATACCTACCTGATAATTATAATTGATATAGTTTGACATTAACATATGTGTAATAATATGATATTCGCTGACATTAGACTAATTAATTCTATTACTAATTTTGTAGTAATTATTAAGTATAATTAATACTTACAAGATAATAAAATAATTTATTAAATTAATTACAAAATATGCAGACTTACAAGATAAATCTTTTTTTCTAGTCTTGATAATATGCTTTGTACACTGTAGTTTTTCTACAACTGTGTTTTGTTTGACGTTCATAACTGCTTTTATAAGAACCTATACTGAATAATTATGTTTGACTTGACTACCTACCCAGGCGGACACCTCAGGCTCGACAGAGTCCTACCATTGCAAAGCTATTAGTAGAAATAAGCATTCATCAAAGCTATCAGGAGTATTCCAAATACTGTGTAGGTGTTTTGTTAAACGCCACGCATGAACATTTTTATTTATACGACTAAGATGGCAAACAAGCTTACGGCCTGCCTGACGGTAAGCAGTCACCGCAGCCTATAGACGTTTGCAATACCAAAGGCATCACAAAAAATAATAATATAAAATGATATGTCACTTAATACGACACAAATCCACCGACTAAATGATCGATGGTATCTCCAAAGCTACCATCAACACGTCTTTGTGTGGAGCTACCAATAATTTGTCAAGTTTAACCCCAAAGTGACCGCGCCTCGCGCCTACTGTTGACAAAACTTTATTACCAGAAATTAGACAATATTGCCCCAAATCTAGCAATATTTTTTTTTGTTAACCCACCGCTCGCTTGCCGCCAACAAAGGCCGGGCTGGTTATGTGACCCCATAACGCTGTTTTATGGGTCGACAATGGGAACAGGTATTTCTGGTTTGGGGATTTTGGACGGAGTATGGGTAGGGTAGGGTTGAGTTGAATGTAATGGAATAGGTATCTAAATAATTTCACCCAATAATCGAGTTCGTAGTTCTTGCTATGTAATTTCAAACTTTTCAATACGCTAAACCAAAAAACCATTTTAATTTTAGTTGTAATAGTAATTATTCAGTTTAAAGTTGAAAATGTTGTTAAAGATGTATTTAAATTTTTAGAGTATGTCTGAGTTAAAACACACAGGATAAAAAAAACACGATATAAGCACGGATAGAACCGTATTAAACTAGTATGATTCGTGAAAGCTACCATTTGTGTTGTGAAATTTAAAAAAAGTACATGTTTTAAATCTATGCAAAATGTTGTACCATCAGAAAAATATGTTTTGTATATTGACATAAATTAGTGACGACGTTAATTAGAAGAACACAAGACGAAGTCCATAAAAACTGCGCAAACAGATTCCAGACAATCCACATGGAACAAAGTATATTTAATATAGTACAGAAACAAGCGAATATTTCTGTTGGAGGCCAGCGGTCAATAACTCCTCAAAATGATCAAAACACAGGTTTCAACACATCGAGGAATCCCCGCAAAAATCCTTTCCAACCCTCAGATCTCGTACGTCTGAATGTCTGCGATAAATTAAAACATCGCAACTGTAAATTATCTCCTTACCCGCCACCCCGGAGCTCCACACAAAACAGTTACGACCACATTAAAATGGGAATTCACAAGTATTCGCAAGTATTCGCCCGTATTCGGAACACACACAAGCACACACAGTGAAACGGAGAGAACAAAAGTAAGGGGTTGGGTTGACCAATGGCACGATAACCCTTTTGAGTTAGATACATTGTTTCAGATCCAAGAGTTTGCGACTCCTGATAGGGTTGCGGGCTTGGAAAGGAGCGGTAGCGACTCTTTTGCAGTATTTTATCTGTATTTTAGTTACTAAAATCATTCTGTTCCTTTATTACGGATAAGGAAATTGAAGGAATGCGTTTTTTTATATTAGGCAAAACAGGCATTCGACCGCGATCTCACCTGTTGGTAAATGACGATGCACTCTAGCCTTGAAGGCGTCCAGATTATAGTGATCAGGGAACACACTCGCAGGATACGTGTTCCATTCCTTAGCCGTACGCATTATAAAGGTTGAACTAAAATGGCTCGTGTGGAAGATCCACGACATAGGGATGAAGCGCTCGCCCGGATTGCAACTCCCGATGGCGAAAAGCGGAAGGTGGAAGGAGTGCGTTTCATAGAGTGTGTTGAACGATATATTTTACTAAACTAAATATTTTCTAGGCTAGGAGTGAATAGGCTGTGTAGATAGACATGCTCTACCGTCAGTTGCATCGTTGTCCTTTGGTTTCCGAATTTTTATCATGCCAAACCCAAATCCTGTCTTTGCGCATAAAACTACCCCGCTAATTCTCACCACCCCGCCCGCACCGCGGGTTTGCCCGCCGTCGTCCGCCATTTTGTTCATTTAAAATGGACGCAACAATGGGTCACCATTGTCGAGACGGACTGCAGTGGGTTGAATGTAGCCTTTGTTTTAGCGTTTTCTAATTTCACTGTCGACTTGTGGAGGGTTGACTGCTACCGTGATGAGGGTAGGTTTCTACTCTATGTGAGCTTACGTGTGCATTTTTTCGTGTAATCTGTTTTACACATTTACGATTCGTGACTTTCACTGGATCGTGGATGTGTGAACATGCTCTAAAGGAAGTTGAGTACGTGCTTACTTTTTATACCTACTTTTTACTTAATGTGTTTACTACCCACATTTCACACAACCATAATTATCTTTGGTGGACTTGAACCTCCACTGAAGGAAGGTGCGGAAGATCAGCGCCGTAGCTCCCGCCGTGGTGGAGTGAGGTTCTTTTGCTGGCAGGGAGTGCTATAGCATGGCAATTCCGAATCGATGATTTATGTACCTAGCTATGCTTATTTTGTATTTTGTAATTTTTCTTTTTGTATAATTAATATGTATAATTTTACGTGTGTATAATTCTTTTTGTATAATTTTACGTGTGATTGTTGTGATATGGTATCTTTGTTAAGCAATAAATGTAATTTCATTTCATTTCACCATATAGAGTTACTAGTACGTATAATATCCCAATTTTTTTTATATCGAACTAATCAAGAATTAGACCGCGGTCTAACATAATTCGGTTGTGTCGATGTTACCGAGAATAGAACATGCCTCCCACAAAACAGACGCTTCAAGTCATACCCTCAATTTTCGCTTTGCACATTCAGACACTGCCAGCCGTTTTGTACAAAGCATCCTATCTAGCCACAGGACATCTAACGGGGAGGCCAGAACACTGCGTTGAGGCGTCGCGTCACAAAAACGGCGTCGCACCGCAATACGACCCGGTAATGCAAAGAAAAAAATTCAACGCAACGACTCCGTACAAGAAGTCAACCATCATGATTTCAGTTTCGAGTAGACCCAAAGGACGAGATGTTTGTAATTAGTCATCTTGTTCTGAATTGCTTGCCTGCTCCAAGTGTGTACGCTGACTGAACGGTAGCGCGTCGTCGCATTGCATAATCCGAATGTTTTCTCATATACCCACTAGATTGTCCCACAGGTGGGACCAAGAAGGAGATTATTTCTCGTAAACCCACTGACTGATAACCCACTCATGGTATTGATTCACTAATTCACTTTTGTAGGACTAAGCAAAATCTATACTAATATTCTTAGCAAATATTATATTATGACTGACATTATATAAAATGACATGACGTAGCTGACTCCATGTGAAGCTGGGGCGGGCTGCTAGTGTAGGTAATAAACATAAAACCTTTACTTTATTTGTGCCACTACCTGAAGTGAAGTCAACGTATTTGCTCGACAAAATCGCCAAATGAAATATCTGCGTAAATAAGTAGTTGTGGGTTTGTTGTAAAAATTTTATTGGCGGGCATTGTTAGTGCCCCTAGTGTTACCTGATGTCCACTACACCTGTGACCACTTCCCATCAAGTGGCCCGTTACTTTAAAAAAATTATCATCTTGTTCGATATATTCTTGGCGGCGTGATAATGCTTCCGACACCTCATCTTCATTCACGCGTATGATGTTTAACGTTGCGTTGTACATCCTCGTAGATTTCTACGACGCGTCATCATGCCGCAGTGTCGTAGCCGGGCCTTTACCCAATCGCAGTAGTATATCGCTATGTTTCAATATCAAAGACGTAGTCAAGGAGTCTTTAATAGACAATAAGTCTCGATGCCGAGACGCATTCTGATTGGTCCTTTGAACGATTCCTTGGACGCCCCAGTGGCGCCACCTGCGTCCAGCTTTGTCTGTGGAGTTATCGAGTTAACCGGTGGGTGATCAAGGGGTTGAGTATTCGGATCTTCGCAGTCCAATTAGTAAGTGTGCGGTTGAAGGGTTAACTTATACGGGCAATGAAGACATTTCTTCTTAAATAATTTTGGCAAACAGGAAAGTAAGGAGGTTTTAATCGATAGAGATATAATGTAGTTCTAGGGTCGCCAGTTAAGTCTGATTTTAGATTATGGCGTTACTGTCATTGTTTATGTTGTGAGTTCTTCTTGTTAGCTGTCTGTCAAGTTTAGTTCCTTTGTCATCCGCGACAGCTATTTTAGCAGATATTTAAGAAAAGTTTTGTTCATTTTCAATGTGGTTTATTAGTTGTGAAAATAACGTTTACCAATCAATATTTCTATGTCCACGTGTCACTAACACATCTTACCTCTTGAAATAGGGTCTTACGTGCTACAAAAATAACTTACTCGGTAATGGCAAAAGATCTAGAGTCTCCGTAGGCTGTAAAATGGGCAGCAGGGTTTTCCATTGTTATATTTTTAACTCTGCGATCTCCAGCCCGCCTACCAAGCGTGGAGATTTTGGCAATGACCTCCCCTCTTGTGAGAGAGGCCCTAGGTCCTGCAGAGGACTGTTATGGGCTGTGATGAAGATGATGAAGTTGTTCAAGTATGTTTTACTAACAAAATATAGAATGGACTTTCACTTACAACACTTACTTACTTACAGATATTTATTTTTTAAGTGCCGTTTAACACCGAGTGATACGAAACGGTCACCCATTCAGTTCCCGGATACTGCGATCATTGCTTTGCCTAGGTTATTGATTTCGCAAGCTCGCTGATACTATACCCATCGTATTTAGTAAAGTTTAAAAATCAACGAAACCGCGTTATTAATAATAAACGTTCAAAAACTTACCCTACTATGTGGCACCACAGTTCATTTTTAAATAATTTTATCTCCGTCGGTGTTTGTAGTTAGTAAATTATAAAGCACACATCACAGTGCCGTGATCCACCACTCGATTAGCGAACAAATGTCGCGTAGCACCAACAGTGTGCTAAATCCTGCATCGTGATCAAGGCGGACCCTGGGCCCTCATGCGCGAGTGCACAACCGGGACATTAGAATCAACATAAACTTTTTATTAATATAGAGAAGTTTAAAAATTATTCTAAAATCACGTTTTAAATCGAGAAAGTACAACAACGTACCTTATCATAAAGGCCACAGTTCATTTTTGAAATAATATTATCTCCGTCGGTTTTTGTAGTGAGTAAATTATAAAGCGGCAAGCTGAGGACAGGGTGCATTGGCGCTCATTAGGGGAAGCCTATGTCCAGCAGTGGACTGGTATAGGCTGATGATGAATGAATGAATGAATGAAATTATAAAGCACACATCACAGTGCCGTGATCCACCACTCAATAAGCGAACAAGTGTCGTGTAGCACCAACAGTGTTACCAATTAGTGTGCTTCATATCGGCACGCCTACTACGGGTTTGCGCTCTGTGTGTGCTACAGTTGCAAGCGAGTTTCATGTCCTATTTTACTATTATCTTAAAATATAAGTTATGAAATAAATAATATTTTTTCATAACAAGCTTTCATCGCGCGATATAGTACCTACTCATCAAGACCATTCCAAAGAGTCCAAACACGGTGGGATTATCTTATTGCGTTCATTAGTTCCTATGACCACCTTCCGACTCCATCATCAGACCAGCTCCATGGTACCATATTAATGCATTGTCATCAAAGTTGCCAAAGATACCAAATTTAAGCTCAATCGGATACCAACAAATGATCGAAAAATGGTTTGCAAAAGACGGACAACTTACAAACGAACAGTGCAAGTTCTTGGAATTGGCCAATCCGACTACAATGAAACGCTGTAGGTATAATCAAACAACATGAAGCTGCATACCATTTAATTTTGATAAGTACCTTTTTCATAAAATTATATCTTGGACTAAGTATGACATAATAAGGCATTGTGCAAGCGGAATAATAAGTATCTTTAGTCGTGGGCAACGTATTGGTGACACCACTGGTGTTGCAGATGTCCATAGGCGGCTGCATCAGGTAGTCCACTTGACTGTTTGTCTAAAACACTTTAGCTAACTCGAGCAGCGCGCTTGAAAAAACCTCGAAACTATGCCGCTAGCGGATGAAAACTCATGGTAGGCCTATGGAGCCGAATGAAAAAATGAATCGGAAACGTATCCTATGAATGCGGGATGGAATTATTTGTCGGTAATGGGATCTGCATAATGTTTAGATTAGGATTAAGAAACTATTTGTGCCTACAATGAATTAAATAAATAAAAATACAGTATAGATAAATCTAGATATCCGTACAACTTCGTCATAAAACTTAAACTAGATGTTTAACCCACTCTTTGCCAATATCTCAGTCGGATATCTAGTTTTAAGTAAATTTTTAATTATATAGATAAATTATTAAGATACCTTTCATAGATACCTGTATTAAAACTTAAACAATAGTATAGGCAGACTAGTTATCAATTAGTATTGCTCGTGGGTAACAAGAACAACGCACACCATAAAGAGTGACCTTATTAGCGCGGGCTCTAATACTTTATTTTAGGAGACGGTTTCTTGTAAGAGTATTGGTGACGAATGTGACAGATGAATAAAATAGACTTTTTTTTTTAATTATTTTTGAACACATTATTAAAGTTGAATGCATAATATACGTTGAACGTCTAGCGCAGAGCGGGAAACTACGAAGGAAATGTCTAGCCACGCCAGCACCGCCAGACACGGAAAGGAGAGGCCGGCCCAAAAAGAAGTAGTCTAGTTTTGAAGTCGTAAAACCACCACCAAGCATGCCGAAGACCGACCGAACTAGACAATGAGAACTAGGAAGGCTAATCTCGGAACCTCGTAAGAGCACAACGATGACATAAGCTAGCTTAATAGCATGACACGCTTTTATAGTAGTACAAGTCGCGTCGCTGAAAGTTTTAAAACTTTGAAAATAATTTGACGGACTTTCCTGGAGAGCGGTGTGTTATAAAACTCCACGTCATAAAAAACATTTTCCGGGTGCCAATTAAAAAGAAAAAATAGTTCAAATAACTGTAATAGATGCCGTTAATAAGACACGATTCTCAAAAATAAAACAGAACGAGACCGTTACACGTATAAAAATGTTGACATTTTGCGCTTTCTTCTCAGAAAAGGTACTAAACCTAAGTATCTTTTCACGAATCCCCTATTCCAGTAACTTCGGTAACTAATTTCAATACTTGAGAATCCTGTCTAAGCAGCGCCATCTAGTGAGGCACGCCGAACTATACTTTTTACTTTTTAAAGTAGCTTAAAATCCCCCATTGTTTAAACTTGTAGTAACTTCATTTGCAGCCGCTGTATAAAAAAGCTTGAAATAATCCTAGGAACCCGTGCCTTGGTCTATCTGGAGTTTCTTTTACGGGCTAAGTTGTCCAGGGATTGAAATTTTTCCCTTTACCAACCGAACCCTAGAACCAGCAAAGCCCACCGCATGCGCCATTGTGGGATCTAATTAGCGCCATGCTGGCAACACTGAGCGGTTGCCAATTGCACTTTTCCCGCGATTGTAAGTAGGGTAGCCGGCAGCCACTTTTTTGCCACCCACTCGGGAGTCACGTGGTATTGAGGTGCTTTGCCAATTAAGTTGTAGTGCTGCTGTTGTATGAGTGTTAATAATTAGAAGGGTTTGTGTGATGCGCTGTTATTCGAGTGGATGTTGGTACGAATTAGTTATGTAATAACTCGGTTATCTACCTTTGAGTATCTTATGTGGAAGATCATAGATTCGCTGTAAGTTCCATTTTTATTTTTACGGTGACGCTAATATGACTCATTTTACATACCTACCACTAAGTTAGCAAATGGGTGTACGGCCTGTCAGTTAGTAGAACATAATTACCGCAGCCTACTGCAAAGTTTCACTTATAGCGTGTTGCCCATCCCGTATAAACTTTTTCTCACTCTTCTTGAAGAACTCCATGTTGTTCTCACTTAAGAAAACCTCCTTCCACAACGACGCACAACGGTCGCCCGACCAATAGGAGACCTCAAAACCGCCCGTCGAACGACCATGGTCCAACGACCCTTGCCGATTAGGACAGCGCCTAAGGCTGCGTGGAAAAGAGTTTAGTTTCGGCCCATTTAGTTTATAAGTTCTAAGCCGTGCGGATGGCGATGGCGAGCGATGCGATGCTAGGACGGGGTCGTGGTCATCATGTCAAACATCTATTATTGTTCAGAACAAACACCGTTATATAAGCTAATGGAGCTTTTACTTTTCTGATAATTATAACGTTAATTTTAGGCAATACGTTTACAAGTTTTATACTACATACACAAATCTCATATATTGTCAGCAGGTAATACTATTAAAGCTGTTAATATTAATTTTATTATTTATTATTTACCCCCTTTTCTGGTTTTTTTTTTTTTTTTATTTTAAACAAGACAAGCATTTGACCGCCATCTCACCTGTTGGTAAGTGACGATGCGGCCGAAGATGGAGCATGCTCGTCTTGGAACAGCCTATTCACTCTAGCCTTGAAGGCATCCAGATTATATTGATCAGGGAACACACTCGCAGGCAACGCAAGGTCCTAGTAATATCCTGACTTCCTATCACTGGGATCCGTGGTAGCGGCGACGGAGCGACGTTGTTGGCCAGTCTCTGTAGATGCGCTGGACATAACCTTCGTCGTTTCCTCGGAGGTATAAACCAGGTCGTGAGGTCGTCTCAGCATGGTATACCGCCGAAACGCTACTCCACGAGGCCGCAATTTTTAATGCTATTCTATCCTTCCAAATCTAATCTACATTGGAAGAGATCAGCTTCAGATCGTTACATTAATAAAACAAGTCGGGGAAAACTATTTGACCCTGAAAACGGACGTTAAAGAGCCATCCGATTTTTATTACATTCAAAATATGAATGGGCTCCCAGAGTGCCCTGTACCATGGACCCCATGGCCATATATAAAGACAAGCTTACTAGCACTCGGGAGGAACAATAATTAACTTATTCATCACGTCAATACAAAAAACCGAAATCAAACCTGGGACACTGACTAACATGAACTAATGCACTACTCAAGCGTATCAGTGCTTGTGTGTACTTAGTTACTAGTGTCCGACCGAAGCTTTGCCTTTGGCTTCGGCTTCGGCTTCGGCCGCCTTCGGCCAAAAAAACTACCTTCGGCGAAACATTCAGCTTTTGCCTGAAGCCCGGCCAAAGCCAACGGTTTTTCATTTTTCGACAAATAAATTGCAAGGTAATTTTTTTATCATTTCTAGATTAACTTCTAAAGATGAGTTAAATTATCGTTCTATCATCATCATCATCACAGCCCGTAACAGTCCACTGCAGGACTTAGGGCCTCTCCCACGAAAGGGGAGGTTATTGCCATAATCTCCACGCTTGGCAGGCGGGTTGGAGATCGCAATGTTTACATATAATAATGGAAAATGCTGCTGCCCGTTTTCCAGACTACGGAGACTCTTGATCTTTTGCCTCGAAAACATTAGTCGCCTTGTACGACACCCATGAATGTAAGGGGTTGGTGCTATTCTACTCTGCCGGACACCACACGGCCAAATATATCGTTCTATATTATATAGTAAATATAAGCCAATAAAAGTTCAATAATAATTGTAGCTTTTGACCAATCTTGAACAAAATTTCTTAGAGCTTATAAACCTTTTGTTTCGAATTCGTTTTCGGCCAGAAATTCAAATCGGTTGGACACTATTAGTAACTTAGTTTACAGGCATCGGCGGTAAATAACGCACGCGTGGGAGTATATACGATGCAGGAAATAGCAGACTAGTGTGTTTTTAGAACTAGACGAAAATTATTAAACGTTATATGTTTGGCGTGTGTGTCTGCGTATCTGTGGAGATGTGTGTCTGTTTCTCGCACCGAATGGCCATCCATTACCATACTTATTTGGATGCGTAATTTTTTATTCGAAAGCCAGTATAATCGAGATGGTTTCTAGTTTTGTTTCATTAAAATCAATTTAGTAGTTTAGACAATATTTGAGTACCTATATGTGAAATTCTACTAATTCTGTCGATTGGGTTATATAAACTTTACATACCTATTCATTACTCAGGATAAGGCCGCCTGTTAATTTCTCTCAACTGATATGTCACATCATATCATGTACAGTCTGTACTGTATCCTGTATTTATGCAATAAAGTATTCATTCATTCATTCAATTAGTTACAACACATCGAAAGGACCACCCTAGGTGCCTACTCGTAGCTGCAAACCGGCTTCCGTATACATTCATTAAATGGAAATATCAAGCTAACCACCCATAGCAGCTGGACAGTAATTAAAAACTCGTTTCCGATCTCTCATTTCAGTTCCCACTTTTTGTTGGCTGAAAAGAATGTTTTTGATTACGGCTCTGGCATCAGACGTCGCTTACATAAATTGAGGACTAGGTATGCTGCCCAAAAGAGCTGGTAGTACCTTTGATGACGACATAATAAAATAAAAATAATCATCTTGGCGTTAATGTCCCGGTTGTGCTCTCGAGAACGAGAGCCCGAGGTCCGCCTTGACCATGATCCAGGATTTGGCAGGTCAGGTAATTACAGTGGAGCGACTGCCATCTGACCTCCATGACCCTATCAGGGGAACCTGACCAGATTGGATCATGGTTACACATCCAGTCGCCTGAATGTGCAGGTTTCATCACGATGTTTTCCCTCACCGTAAGAGCATCGGTTAGTATTCAACTAATGTACATAACTCAGAAAATAGTCATTGGTACATGGCCGGAGCGGGATTCGAACCCGGGACCTCTGGCTTACGAGTCGGATGCTGTAACCGCTCGGCCACCGACCTTTGATGACGACATGCGATATGATTTTCGGCGGAACTTAGACCAATATTTCGATAATTAATTTTTGGCGAGGTAAAGCGGGTTGGAAAAGAAATAACATTTTAATTTTAAATAATCGTGTTCCTGCCGGTGAGTAAGATTTCCCTCCGGTACTCCTTGGGGAATCCTAGCTTTGGCAGTGCAACTGACAAAAACAAAAAGACTTTTTATCAGGTAGGTAGGCCTGATGAGTCCGCCTGGGTGAGTACCACCGCCTCCTCTATTTCTGCTGTCAAGCAACAATGCTTGCATTGTTGTGTTCCGGTTTGAAGGATAAGGTAGCCAGCAAAAATGTAATCACAGAGACAATGCACTTGCCATTCTGTATTTTTGTTACCTGCAACCTAAATGTGGGAATTGTAGATGCCATGGATGACAGTTACCACGTACCATCAGGTTGACTGTCTGCTCGTCTGTCACTGAGTAGCATAAAAAAGACTTCTTGTGTTGCTATGCCCATTGTGGCAGTAACCATTTTCTATCAGGTAGCTTGCCTTGTTTGACTGATAGCTTAAAACAATTCATTGTAATAAGCTACTAAAACCGCAAAACATCATAAAAAAACCACAAATTAAAACACAACTTCACGACTCAGTGTTCATATTTCATTGTTGTTGTTTATGGGTTCATTGTTGATATTATTACAACTTGTCATATATATTTGTAGTTATTGCCAAATAAAAGCTATGTCTATGTCTATGTCTATGTCTATTTCCTTACAAAACTCACCACACCGTATTAGAATCCGTCCATTACAGACTAGGTACCACCATTAGTACCTACAGCATGCGATTTCGCTGATCGCAATGTGCAGTCGCATTAAATATTTGTCAGGAACAATCGTTTGCTCTCCGATCGAGCGTGTAGCGCGGTCTCGATAAAACCATAGGTGGTTTTAAGAAGCGAAGCACTTAGGCGGGACGGTCTTATGCGATGGAATTGTGGATGTCATTTTCTGATAATGTCATAGAAAATGTGACGGGCGTTGTGCAAAGCATGTAATGTCTGCTAAAGAAGGCTTCGACCGCGTTCGAATTCCACTGCGGCCATGTTCTGATTACTCTTTTCTGAGTTATGTACTACTGGTTAATGCTAACCAATGCTCTTACGGTGAGGGAAAACATCGTGATATTCGTGATGAAACCTGCACATTCAGGTAACAGCAAGGTAGGTAATGTGTTACCATGATCTAATCTGATGAGGTTTTGGTAGCAGGGCACGGAGGTCAGGTGGCAGTCGCTCCCTGTAATTATCTGATCTGCCAAACTCTGGATCATCCTGGAACATTTACACAGCCGGGACATTTACGCCAAGATTATTAATTTTTCAGACGGTCTACCTGATGGAAAACGGCCACCGTCATCAGCAACCTTAGGGATTCCGTCCGATGCGATGCCGCCTTTGTAGACACGCCTTAAGGATGCCAAGTAATAGTAAAAAAAATACTTCGGAAAGGAGCTTATTCCACATCTTGCACGTGCAAGGTAAAAATAAGTCTAGCAGGAAACTATTTTTTGCTGCGGTTGATGATGTTTTTTTTTCGACAAATAGGATACCTAAATACTACAAGTAATAAAATGTATTTATTTATTGGAAATTTATAATACAATATTTTTCATTCGTTATTTATGTTTCTTTTTTAACATAGTTTTAGTAATAGCTTAATTTAAATGTAATATTAAGTGTATAGTATATATGAATAAATAAAAATTAATATAGGAGAAGTGAATAAATTCCAACATCTTGCATAACACCAACCAGCCCTGGGCGAGGCGTGCTATCATTAAAAAGCTTTTAATTCTTGATGTTTCCCCCGTTCACGTCTTCCGTGGACCTGCAACAAACATACAGGCGTTTTGTATTGTTATATTACCTACGTATTTCAGTTTCATGACATTTCCTTTTTAACTAGTTTGACGTGTATGTGGCTCTGTGTATGTGTGGAAGTGTGTGTCTGCTGTGGCATCGTAGCTCCCAAACGGATGGACCGAATTCGATGCTTTTTTTTGTTTGCAAAATTTTTAGTGATGTTTGATGTACGCTTAGATTTTAATGCGAGTTTTCACAATAAATAGAGAGATACAAGAGGAAGTAAGAAAATAAGCGTAGGTAGGGGCGAAGTATGTGTACGCGAACGTAGTCGCGCCGGGTCCACTTGTATCTCATAATTACAAGATCGGTATCAAAAAAAACAAAACGTTAGTGAGTACTGGTAGTCATTTTATTATAGTCCAATAATTTATTTATTTATTTAACTGTTTATTGTACACAGTAATTATATACAGAGAAATATAACAGTATAGAAGACACAACAGGCGCTGCTTATTTCTAAAAAGAAATCTCTTCCAGCAGGCCTACAGAAGAGTGATGTTAGACTAAAGTAACGCAGATACGACGTGCACAATAATTGAATTTATAAATACATAAATATATTATATTATAATATAAAGGTATATAAAGCTAGACATATTATTAAAACAAGCCATCTAAAATACATAAATATATAAGTAATCATTTGTACTAGCACAAAAAAAGATTGTTAAAGTTAAGGATTACAAAAACAAACTAGTAATGACAATGTTAAACAAGCAACAATGTTGGTACTACAGAATAAAAATGAGAAAGTATTTTCTTCGACCGAACAAGAGGCCTTACAACTCTCAGTACAACTACACAATGACATGTGAGCCTCATTAAATTATTTTGTTATTTCCATACAAATTGTTGCCATGTACGCGAATGACAGAGCTGCGTTGCTTGTTAAGCCCATTTTAGTTTCTCTCGGGCTAGGGATGGTATTATTACGTCTGTGTATGTATTCCAATGGTTATTCGCTGTAGGGAAGATTTAGAGGGTGTTCGAATAAAATATGGAAAACTTTTCTTTTTATTGCTTAAGGACGCAAGCGAACAGTCTGCCTGATGGAAAGCGATCACCGTTATCTAGCTATAATATCAAAAGGGAGCGGATGCTGTGCTCTCCCTGTTTTGTTTTAAATTTTAATTTTAGATAGATTAATAGATAAACACTTAATTTTAATTTAATGCATATACCTATTGTTTATTTCATATTGATCTGGGGCCCTATTTTTGAACCGCTCACAAACACACGAGCGCTCGCGTGCGCTACCTGTATCTTTCACATTCGTTGTAAGTGGTAAGAAAAGACAAGCATTTAAAGGCGAGCGCTCGCCTGAACGCGAGCGGTTCAAAAATACACATCATCCCTGACACGGGACACCATATTATATACGGTCGATTTGATAATTAACTTTAAATATACAAACGGTTGATATAATTTCATTACGGTTGTTTACTTTCAATGATCCTGAGGATGCCCCGTGGAGGAGCGAACCACGTGTCCAGGTTTACCATTTGTTTTTCGGTTTAAAAAATCGGATATTTTGATGCATAATGCTGAATTTTCCTATTTTTGAATAATACTCTTTCGGTGTTGCCAATGTGATTTAAAAAATATTGAAGTTGTCATGCGTTGAGCCTATGATATTTTATTTATTCGTAAACTCATTTCCTATATTTACACATTTATCACTTCCACGATCAGCCCATGTGACAATATGGATTAAATGGTCAGCTAACTCGTTGCATGATTGTACAGAATAACCGCTAACCAATAACCAAACCTACTAACTTCCAAAGCTTCCTTCCTTGACAATATACCTATAATCTCTTCTTATAATTACATTTATCCTCCAGTAACCGTACCCTAAATCCTTGTAACTAGCAGGATAATTTGCTAATGCTCGCTAAAAACCACTCTCCAGAAAGAGGTTGATTCATAGTCGGCCCTTTGAGCTCGCATACGCGGGGCTAATTTACGTGGTGTTGCCACAAAGAAAAAAATACGCTAATTAAAAGCGAGTCGGCACAAAGTGACGTCACATACGGGCGGCTGATGGCCTTTGTTTGAGGTTCTCCAGTGGAAGTGGACTTTTTGATGTCAGTGGTGTATGAGCCTCATTACGGCATCAGATGCGGGAGCTCGCTTCGGCCATGGTTTTGATATCTGGATGACGTGTTGTGATTTTGCATCATGCTGTAGTTAGGATTTGTTTGGTACAAGGATGGTGAGGTATACGTACGATGAAAAAGTGAGACAGAAAAAGTAATTTAAACTTAGAGAAAGCAATTTGACCAAGTAAATCATTTTTGAGATAAGTTTGAAATAAAACAATTATACAATATACAAATACAAAGTACAAAAATTAAAAAATTCAATAAAATTTATTGTTTTAAGTTATTGTAAGCATTATTTGTTTCTATGTTTGGGCACCCATTACCATTTATATAACGTATATTTAACGTCTGAAATAATGTGTTTGGATTTATCTCGAAATTTTTTTTTATGCTACTCTGTGACAAACGAGCAGACACCCACCTGATGGTAAGTGGCAACTGTCACCCATAACATCTACAATTCATACATTCATCCAAATTTCCACTCACAGCGTTGTCACCAATCACACCATCTTGTCTCATACTCCCTAACCCTAACACTCTTTTGAGCCTCGCCTAAAAAAAGTAAAAGACGTGCAAAGGCAAAGTTGCTATACAGCCACGTCTAAAGCGGCGTTTACACTACACGGGCTAATTCCAGAGCTCGTGTCGTACACCTTAATTGGAAAACGTCGACAAAGGCCTAGCCTTTGAATACGCACTGCTTTCTAGTACGCTGTATGTGTGGTATAGATATTATCTTTTACTATGTTTTATGGGACGTCTATGTTCGTGTTTTGAGGTCAACTTGCTATGTACTTATTACATGTTGTTTGTTGATCTAAAAGCTGTTTTTAAGAGATCATAATCCGCCGTGGGTTCGCTTATCAGCCACATTAATGTAACTTTAAAAGTCCTCACGGCTTCCTTACCCTCTATGGTCACTAGGATTATGATCTAAAGTCACTATAATGTGACTGGTGAGCGAAACTGCCAAGAGGATATCAGGCGCCCCAGTTTTTTTACTTCCAAAACCCACACAAGAGGATATGTAACGACCATCGGTAAGAAAAATAGAAGTTAGGGTCACTATAAAAATTATGCCAGTTTGTGCATGGGTATACCAATATTTTGTGGATCTCCTAAACGTCTTCTATCGCTACAAAGTGAAATTTTTCTTTTATTCGAGGACGGGGTAAGCTACGGGGCCTTTATAGTCTACAGAGGTCAATCTCGGTTTCTGCCAGGATCCGTTTTCCTAGTTTTTCTACTCCACTTTGCTCGGTCGGACAATAGATACATTAGAAGTGTAAGCCAGTATTTAGATATAAGGAATACTTTCTTTCAAAGTAGAAATAAAAAAACCTATTTTCAATTAATTTGACACATGAAAATATATTTAAATTGATTTATGGTTTTATTAGCAATGAAATTTCAAGATAGCAACTTTAACATTGTAGATATTCAGTATTGAACAATAATGTAACGTAATGTTTTAAACTACCGGGACGAGTGACGGACTGACGGGACGGGCCGTCCCTTGACCATGATGCATGCAACTGCGTCGAAATATCGGGCTACAAAGGTACGCGGTAGGAAACCCGGAACATACCCTTAAAATGAATAATGTAATTTGTTTTTCAAGCATATTATCTTTTCGTTACCTTAAATTTAAGATAAGTTTTGTAAATAATTCATCATCATCATCTTGGCGTTAGTGTCCCGTTTGTGCTCTGTGCTCTCTCGCAGGAGGGCCCGGGGTCCGCCTTAAATAATTACAAAACTGTAAATTTGTATGCCTATTAGAGTCTAAGCAAACAAACAGCATAAATTTCCCACACACGAGCCCGCAGGGTGCTAAAGCATCCAGAATTTTAACTTTCAGCAGTTCACAGATTAACAAATCCCAATCACGGGGGAGCTTTATTCATAGCCAAGTTTGCCGCCCAAAAGAGCGAGATGGGACACTATAGCAACTTACGAGGGAACGGGACGGCTTACACGAGGGTTGGTACTCATACATGGGTCTGACATAATGATATATTAATTTCTGTCTCGCGTACCATTGTTTTGTTAGGTATTTTGCGTGGTGACGCATGGTCATTACGTTTTCATAGGAAGCGGTGTGTGGTTCTGGCTTTCTGCGTAATGATTGCTGAGCAAGTTGTGATAAATTATGCGGCTGTTAGGGAGGTGTTGGTGGCGACGACGTGTTTAGCCGTTCTGGTCTGAATCGTTTCGGTTATATAGGTACATTAGTGGTACCTATATGGTCTGATGAGGATTTAAATTAAATAAAGATTTGAATGCTGAGTGACTTTTAGTACCCATTATTGATGAGCGAGGAGATCCGCGGATGTTTTTAGGCAAAAAATTTGGTAATTTACAGTAGTCGATGAGGTTTTACGTTACCTACATTGTGCTATCACTCATAAATAATGATGCGATATCATTTGAAGCGTCTGTGGCCTAGTGGTTTAGGCGTCCGACTCGTAAGCGACACATACCGGGTTCGAATGACTCTTTCCTGAGTTATATATATTAGCTGAGCACATCAGAAAAAACATCGTCATGAAACATGCACATTCAAGCGAGTGAATGTGTAACCTTTATCCAGTCGTCAGGCTCCTGTTAACAGGGTCACGGAGGTGAGATTGCATTCGCTCCACTGTAATTACCTAATCTGCCAAATCCTAGATCATGGTCAAGGTGGACTCCGGGCCCTCGCGCGCGATAGCACAACCGAGATATTAACGCAACAAGGAAATAGTATTTGTAAGCGTTTTCGCTTACAATTATTTCTTCTGCAACACACTTGACAGACCATACAGACGTATACGATTTGTCGCAAATGTCTGTGCTTTTTTGGTTTCTATGCTTTTTTATTATTTGTAAACAAACGAGCAGCGCCTACATCGTCGCTGCATAGTCGTCGTGCCGCACTCGCATCGTCACTGCCAATAGGGTAGACTACCCGTTTTCTGTCCGGTTGCTACGCGATGATAGTGCGGGACGACGCTTACGCGTTTATCGTCAGGTTTGTAAGCGGCGACGTATAAACGGGCCCTTATTCTTTGTGTTTTATTTATGCAATAAAGTGTTTCTTTCATTAAAAATGATGATATTGAACTATTCCAAAATGTAACATTGTGTTTTCAATTTCTACAGAGTATGAATCTACTATTAGCTTTCTGTTATTTACGAATATCTGATAGAGAAGTTTTGAGAGCTGTTGATTCTATGACCACGAAAACTAAACTTTCTTTAGGCTCTAAATCAATTTTGGGCTGAAATTCAAATTGATGTGTACTGGCTCCTAAGAAATTACGCCGTTAATTATATTCAGGTCCAATCTGAAACTTTCGTATTTTCGTAACGTTCCCTTGCTATTGTTAACATCGTGTGCAGAGATAATATCGCCTCCTAACGACGCATTAGTGCAAAGCTTTGATATGAAATATGTTTGATCATCCTATCTATCGGTATTCACGTGGGCAACATTATGGCAGTTTGTCTTAATTGAACATGGAGTTTTTTTAACTAAAAACTATTTTGATTAAACTTACTTTTAAATTATTATTATCCAGATCAAGATCGTCATCCATATACGGTAGACGTCTCACTATCTCGTACTCAGCGTTTTGCATCCACTTTTATTATGCGCGCTGGAAAATACTCGAGCTCTGCCTGAGGTACTGTTCCTCGATATGTATAACCTTGGGGTCTACAAGTCAAGAGTAAATAGGTATCTTCTAAGCAAGCATGCTACATCTTCGACCTCATTATCGCTTTCCATCGTTCCATGTGAGTTGACGTCAAATGCAAGCCTATTGATAATAAAAAAACCCTTACGACATGAAATGGAGTAGGAAAAGGAATGGACCCTGGCTTCTGCCGGTATTGATTACGGATGTTGATGAAGATAAGTGTAATTAGGTTTTATGCCTGTATCTAATTTTTAATTACTATTGAAGTTTAATACAGCTCGATGATAATGAATAGGTACTTATTGAAACAAATAACAAGAAATAATTTACGTAAAATGTTTTGCTTACTCCACGAGTATGTATTTGAGTATCTATAACAATATTGGACTCATTTAGTTTCAATAACAAAATATTTTTATAAAATTATTGTTGCTCAGCATATACCCACTTCATGGTCATACATCTAGTCGACGACATAAATTAATTTGCCTGTTCAAATTATTATTACTTTTCGTTCCACCCACATATTTATAACCTCCAAACTTCACTAAAAACATAGCAGGCCATTAGTAAAAGTTGCGCAATAACGAAAGGGTTGGTAACTATGATGATTAGCGTATCTAATGGAACCCTCAACATATGGCGCAGAAGCTTCAAGTTGCAAGTCATCGAGTGAGCTTTTGATGGAATCATCTCGTTTTACATTATTATAAAGTTGTTGTTATATACGTTCTCATTATTTTATTATGTACTTAATTGGAAGGATTTTATGAGGGTAATTGTTGGTATCAAATGGTAGGTACTTAGACTAGTAGTTGTCACTTTGTGTTGTGCATTCATAGACATAGACAGTAATTTATTCGGTTCATGATGGAATTCCATTATATTAGAGATTATAACACTTTAATACACTACATACATAACACATACATAAAGCTAACGCCTGTGTCCCACAGGTGGGGTAGGCAGAGACTATGGACCGCCACTTTGCTCTGTCCTGACACAACTCTCTAGTCTCGCATATATCCACAACTCTTTTCATACAGTAGTTTCAATAAATATGTATGTATATAATATTTAGTGAAACAAGTATATAAATGTGTTTTAATCTATAACTTAGATTAGTCTTCCGAATTTCGTTAATAATATTATTTAAGTCTTGTATCTTCCTAAAATTAGGATTAGGACAAAACTCCGGTGCCTCGTTGTTGATTGTTTATAAGACTGGAGTAACTGTCACTAAAACTGTAAAATAAATCAGGTTTAATCTCCCATCTATAGTTTTATAGACATACTATTTTGAAATCATGATTATTTATTATAATGACGGTAATGTGTAATGAAAACTTTGCCATAATATGTCTTTTACAGGCTTCCAGAATTAACGCACTAGTGAATCACCCATCATTACTCCCAATACCGCCATAAACGACACACCAACTGAGGCAACAAACAAAGCAATATCGCCAACTTTACATATTAATTAGAGGAGAAACAAACAGACCCAGACATATTTCACTAGACATCCGACGTTTCTTATCCCAACCCACTTAAAACATCCGAAGGGCAATGGGCCCTTAGAGTGTCATCCATCAACAACTCGCGAGAACTTTCCGTGTGCCCGAACCTCTCATTATTTGCCACCCCCGACTATAAAATTGGACCAAACACACCGAATTTCCATATCTTACTATCACTCTTAACCCTTTTGTACATAGGGCCCAAAGTCGAACCCTGAGGTACGCCTGGCAGGGTTGCGCGCCGCCTTAATTATCGCGTCGGATCGCCACTTTTAGGGTAACCCTTTAGGAAGTTTTCGTCCCTCACTGGTCACCCCTCGAGGTCCAAGCGTGCCTTCGAGTCATTAGTATGCGCTATATAAACTAAGGTATGTTAAAAGGCTCTTTAATTTCGACGATGGTCTTTGACAATATTGCGTCGGTGATCGGGGTAGACGGAATGCATGAATATCATGAATACCATTTTCGATTTGAACTCTAGTAGTGTCGAAAGATTAATGCCTATACTAGGATGGATATTACTAACGCGAGACATGTTGTGTCAAACTAGGTAGTTTGTCCCAAGTCAAAACCTTGCGAATAATTATAAACTTTGTTTTTAAGCTGCGCAGTGACAAAGTGCAGACAGTCCACCTGATGGTAAGCGGTAACTTTTGCCCATGGTATCTATGATACATGCATTTACGTTGCAGGCAACAAAAAACGGCTGGTGCGTTGTCACTGTGAGAAATAAGGTTAAATGCCGCTTCGTGCCTGTAATTGCGCTGGCTACCTTATTCTTCAAACCGGAACACAACAATGCAAGCATTGTTGCTTGGCGACAGAAATATATAAGGCGGTGGTACTCACCCAGGCGCACTTCTCAGGCGTGACCAGTAGTTTGAGACAACTAAGCATAATATTAATTATATTAGGTTACGAGTGCGTAATATAACTTTCGAGGAGTAGTCATATAAAAATGTTTAAAAATATTGCTTGCTTACAGAGTCGCAGTATGAAACTAACCATACCGAAAACTATTGCTATCTAAGTCAACTTTTAACCAGTCACAACGCCCAAAAAGTGCCCAGACGTTGGGTCGAGCGTGACTCTTATGCCTCAGAGGCGTTCGTAGGGACCACAGACGGGGACCTATTTATTTGACGATGTACCTTGTACGGCTATGTACTAAATTATTATTATTAACATTTTGAATTAACATATTGTAGTAAGATTTTTAAACAAATAAATAAGAAGTTTAAAACATAAAAAACATAATGAAGCTAAAATGAATGATCACAGCTCAGTGAACTCTTCAAGTAACTGAGTAATTGCTGTTCTATTTCTAAAATTAAACGACAAGAACAAGAAACATTGGCGATGCTCACGTCTTGGCTCAAGAAAATATTTGACGGACGAGTGTTTATCGGATAATTGAAATATGAGGATATAGGAGAGACAAAATTCAAACACATTTCTGGTCGATCAGATGAAAAGACAAATCCAAGCAATATAACACGAATAAAGCGGCACGTGGCCGTGTGGTGTCCGGCAGAGTAGAATAGCACCAACCCCTTACACTCATGGGTGTCGTACAAGCCGACTAATGTTTTCAAGGCAAAAGATCAAGAGTCTCCGTCGTCTGGAAAATGGGCAGCAGCATTTTCGATTGTTATATTTAAACACTGCGATCTCCAACCCGCCTGCCAAGCGTGGAGATTACGGCAATAACCTCCCCTTTCGTGGGAGAGGCCCTAAGTCCTGCAGTGGACTGTTACGGGCTGTGATGATGAAAGCGGCACTTCAAACAAAATCGATCTATGTCGATGCGAAATGCAGCCCATAAACTCCAACTGAAGAAATCTATTGCATACAGAATAAAGTTAGAGACCCTAAGCATGAACTTTCATGCTACGGTTATTAATTATTTGTTTGATAATTATTTTAAGTATATTCGAAATCATTAGCACCAAAGTATTATTGAGATCAAGAAGCGCGAGCCAAGGGACGCAGAAAAGTTTATGGAGTCTTGGAATAAGTTTTTGTTGAAGCGACTTATGTGCCACCGGACCTAACAGATATTCCAGGAAAACAACTTTCATGCATGTAATCATTAAAATGTTAACTATGAAGACGGAGTCATTCTCAAAGCTAAAGTTTCAAGCTATCAAGAATCTGGAATACCCATAAAAAACGTTATATCACAATTCTTTGAAAATTGGTTAGGTGTTTCTAGTTCAATAATTTCTTCTATAAATGTATAAAATGTATAATACCTTTTTAGTGCATCTTCTGCGCATTTAAAAATATTTTAAATTAAAGTTTATGTCTTCACTACTGGGTCACCCCAGTATACTCTCGTGTTTAATTGACGTAAAACAGCAACCAATTTCAAAATCCAGGTACTTGTAACGTTAAGTAACAAAACACATCATTATTCTTGGCAAGAAAATATTACATTACCCAAACATTGATCAATCCCGAATCATAATCCTTCTCGCCTAACCCTTTCGGTGCACGCCAATTATTGCTCAAGGAATTCATACCTGTCTCATTAACTGCAAGCCGAAGGGGCCTCAAGTAAGGGCCTCAGCTCTCACTTGCGCCGAATTAGTTTTCCGATACGGCCCCCTCTAAGCCGCATTAGCTTATCTTTCCGCTTGGCACGCTATAAATTGGTCAAAATCTCGCCGGCTCCTCGACTCTGCCACGTACACACGAGCAATAGGGAGGCCATAGGATATGTTAATAAAGTTTTTTAAATGATGTTTATTAAGATAAAACTTGATTATACTAAAAATCAGTAAATGTCCAAATTAAAAGTAAAACTAAACATCTGTAAATTATTTAAATATTTTATTAACTCAAATGTCGGTACTTTTTTTTTATACCATTGAGGTGGTAAATAAGCTTGCGGCCTGCCTGATGGTAAGCAGTCACCGCAGCGTGGACGGACGTTTGCAATACCAGGGGAATCACCCACGCGTTGCCGACCCCGTAAAAACATAAACCAGTAACCCCTTTCTTGAAGAACTCCATGTTGTACTCTCCAGGGAAAACCTCTCCAGGTCGTTATAGATATCATAAATAAATAACTTACTAAATAAATAAATAAATAAATAACTAACTAAGAACTCCATAACATAAATAAATAATTCACTCCTTTACATAACATTTTGGTAGATTATATAGTTTACTCCTAGAGGATTGCTTAATGCCGAGATAACAAAATCGGAGATACTAGAAATCTGTTAAATAATATTATACTATTATATTATACTTATTCCATATTTTGACCCATATTACAATGTATTTTTCCTAATTCGATAGATTAGTCAAAGAAGTAATAAAAATATGGATTTGTGATATAAAAAATATAATACTCTGCGTTGCTTAAAAATAAACGACAGACGTAAGTAAGTAAGTAAATAAGTAAAAATTTATTTTAAGATCGACTTGTGTCGCAGGCCCCGAGATTTACAAAAAAAAGGGTACACATTTCTTCATTTATTTTCATCACGTATTTAAACATAGTATAAAACAAAGTCGCTTCCCGCCTCTGTCCCTACGTATCTATGTACGCTTAGATCTTTTAAACTATGCAACGGATATTAATGCGGTTTTTAACAATAGATATAATGTTTCAAGAGGAAAGTTTATAAGCATTTCTGATACGGAATATTCCCGAAAATCAAACAACCATGGTCACCCTCGCCTAAAAGCCACTAGCTAAGAGTGGTATCGGGCTTGTACTAGGCGAGTAGAAAGATAATATCGGCCATGAACAGCTAACTAACAATATGTTCTGTTATTGCAATTTGACTTCGGATTGGCTGTTTTGTTTATTTATCCGACTGTACATAACGTGATATACGAGGTCGAGTGTACTTGAGATCGTGTGGGTATTAGGGCTGTAGTGATTATGGGGAAATTACTGTAGTGGTTGATAGCATCTTGTGGAACGCGTTGGTTGGATGAATGTATGGGGTTATAGTGGTGAGGTTTAAACCAATGTATTGTCAAAAATAAACTATTGTTTATACCTTCACATAGGTATGTCAATGGAAGAATTTATAGTGGTTAGTGCGATAAGTGAAATAGCATGTCTCCTCGCCTTTTATTTTACTTTTTTTGAATAAGAAATTATAATTTATTTTGTCTTTAATTGAGTACTATTGAATACGATCTCTATGTTAAAGTGTTTTTACTTTATTTTCTTGATCTTACAAATGTCTTCAGCGCCTGTAATTCTATCAATAAAATCCTTGGGCCTTCGAGTATTGCGTAAAAATTAGTACCTCCTCCACCCGATAGCCCCTCAAAGATAAGGCCACACATCTCCCTCCCCACTCTGGAACAAAGTTGGAATAACTTTAGAAGACCAAGGGCTGTTTAGAAAGGACCAAAACTTGGGCCCGACGCCTGAAATATTAATGTAGTTTCACAGAATCCTATATGAGAGTTGTGTATGCTTTCCTGGTATTTGCGAACGGTCCGGGTTGGTTAGTTTTACCTGTGCTTTTCGAGTGTGGTCGCGTTTGAAAACACTCCTGAACGAGTCCGAGATATTACTTCGGTTATGGTCAATGCACTTTTGACGCTGATTCTGAATGATTTACCAAAAATTATTTTTCGAAATATCTTTTCTGTGATGTTTAGTAGGGTCAGGGAGTTCGGTTTCGACTACATATGAGCTCGAAACGGTTTAGAGTGGATTATGGATATTTGGTTTGGTCAGTCTTTAAACTTTATCCTTGGTTGAACAGTTCAGGCTGTTAGATTGCGAGCAACTTCTTTCGCTCGTCGTTGCGTTGACGTTATATCTATTTTTCTTCATTTTTCTTTTCTTCAATTTATTCCTTTTTCTTTTTTCAGCTACTGCAGGTACTGGTTTCCTGTGAACAATAAAAAGCGTTGTTGTTATATTTGGGGATATTGTAAGTAATTATTGTGTTCAATATAACCTTTATTATTTTATGTGTGCTATTAAAAGTTTGTCTAACCTATAACTCTAAATGCTAAGTAAATACCTTTTGTTTAAAGAACATCGTGGCGAAAGCTGGGATTTAATGACGCTGATAATTTAATTGATTTTTTCATTCGCTTTCTCGAAATTCTAATAAAGTTTATTATTCCCCTTTTACATCCTATGCCTTACCGAAAATCAATATCCAAACCATACATGTGACAAAAATAAATCCACAAAAACTCCCTCAAACTCCCTCCAACTCCGCAACTATCCACATACATCCCACACTAATCCCGAATGTCCGTGCCGTGCCTTGCAAAATGGACGGCCGGCACTGCGTCGCACGCACACACTGCCAAATGACAACAACAAGCAAACAGGACCCACACCGAGGGGTCCGGGGGGCGGGGGACGGGCAAATTTTCAACATGGCTTTCGGAGTTCGGCTAGGCGGACTACTCGTGTCCTTCCTTTTGATTGCAATTAATTCGGAAACTAGGGTGGCGAGGGGAGCGGGGGAGGGGAAGGGACGGCCAACGCGCAGGGCTGAACTTGGGAATGAATTGTAGGAGTTGAAGAAAGTTTGCCGCAAGTTTGTTCTGGTTGGGCGGCCGAGACGTAGTGCTTTGGTTTGGGCTTAGGTACGCGTTGAGACAACACTAGTTATGGAGGCGTTAGGTGGTTTGGTAGCTTGATTTCTACTATATGAATAATGTTTTTTAGTTTCTTAACAAAACTACTAAATAACAATATACATCGTGTTTTACTAGCACTTAATTATCTTAGTTTGTAATACTCAATTTGTTCAAATTTAGATAATAAGATATAGCAAATCGTACAATCTGTCATTTATAATTGACATAGCCGCATTTAAGCACCATCTCACCTGGTGGTAAGGACGATGCGGCCGATTAAAAATATCCCAACATAATAGACATACCCCCTAAACAAAACGATCTAAAATAAATTTTACACCTACCTAAAGTTCATTCGAAACGATCCCAAAGTAATACTCGATTCATCTACATCTTTTCGACCATCTTTTCCAATAAGTTCAGCCCTGTACCCGACTAGATGGTCTAGTTAACCGCAATGAAAAATACTCCAGACATTTTATGCAGCACTCATGACCTATTACGGGGTATCCAAGGCTTCCTTCTCAATTAGCGGACAGAGGGTTGCTTTGCAGTAACTTCTGCTCCAAACCCTTTTAAACCAGTCAACTATTGGTATGAATATTTAGATAATATTAGATTTGCTTAGTAAGACTTAATTTGGACTTGAAATAAGGATAAACAAACAGATTCTGAGAATAAAAATATTTGAATTTAATATACATTCCTCCTATAAACAGACAAAAAGATCCAAAAAAGTTTATGCTTACGTAAAGTTCATTCGAAACGAGGCTAAAGCTGCACCTTCGTGACCTTCTATTCCAATAAGTTCAGCCCTGTACCCGACTAGACGGTCTAGTTAACCGCAATGAAAAATACTCCAGACATTTTATGCAGCACTCATGACCTATTACGGGGTATCCAAGGCTTCCTTCTCAATTAGCGGACAGACGGTTGCTTTGCAACTTCTGGTCCGTTTGAAATTTAAATCTGTTTCGCGAAGTTTTTGTGCCCTTTTTTCTACTCAGGGGTGCGTTTTTGCGATTTCTGTGCGTTATTTTTACGTCTTTTAGTATTTGATAGATATACTTTATAATCTGCTTATCTTATGAGATTGAAAAGTTCTTTGAAATTGACATTTTGTATAGTTAATAGCGAAGGAAACTTCACAAATAAAATTTGAAAAAATGTTAGCCGTAGCCGGCTACCAAACGAGAAATTTTCTTACCCATTTCATAGTTAGCTATGACATTTAACTTAAAAACCCATTCAACATTCCCATTTGGTAATTTTTAATATTATACTCTATAAAGTACCTAATTAAATTAGGTTTTTTGTTCTTTATCTGACTTACGATTTCTTTTTTGTCTTTCTCTAGACAGAAAGAGATAGCCTGCAGCGATAAGGCCGTCTGCCTGAATAGATTTATATACTAGAGTATTATATTTTATAATAAACATTCCAAAACACGTTACTTGTCTTTTTTGTAATTTTTTTAGTGTATCTATTTTACTTTTGCCTGGCCACGGTGGCCACTACCGGTTCAGGTATATTAGACAACATGCTATTTGATGAACAGTCACAACCTGAATACTAAACTGTATTGGCCATAACGACAACTAACTTTCCGTCACTATATCGGTGCATATAAGATGAAAAGTTCCAAGTCTCAGCGTCAGACGCAAATTACATGGGTGCATATGCAATTAGCAAGTTTCCTGGCCATTTATTCATGTGTACAGGCGAATACTGGGTGTCTTGTATGGAACTAGGAGCGGCTTAGGTATAAGTTTGATTTTGAGAGTATTCGTTTTGGCGGGGAAAGTTTCATTGATAGTAATTTAGGGCTCAAAAGAGTCAATAGCTCTTTTTTTGTGCACTAAAGGTACATGTGCGGACTTAAAGCTAAAGTAGCCTTATCTACCAGTCAACCGTGAAAAAATGTAATTGAAAGGGTAGGCGGTGCGGAAGAAACTATAAGATACTATGAGATAGGTGGCGGATACTGTACATAAATAAATACTAAGTATTTTTTTTTTCACCAATTTTTAAGCTGAACATTGTTTTGTCTTTTCCATCCTACTGTTTTCGTTATAATATAGCGTTTTCTTAGAAAAAAAAAACGAATTACTGAAATCATTGCTGAGTTTCTTAAGAACGCGCCGCGAATAGAAATCGTCGGCGCATTTGCAAGATTTAGACGCAACCTTTATAAACATAAACAAATTAAACTGCATTTCTGATGAATAAAGGAAAATTCCTGGAATAGTTTCTGATGATTAAATGTATATATTTGTCGGAGTATGGGGGTAATTCCCATATTGGAGAGTTCCATAAACTTCATTAGAAGGTATTTTGCGAGATAGTTTCTGAGAAATAAAGATTCAACAAAACAATGTATCCGACATATTTATTTTAGTACATTAAAGAATACATCAATCAATCAATCAATGAAAGATTCATTGGATCTCATCTCATCCCAGCAAAAACACTTTACCTTTTTGACATAATTGATATTAAGTCGAATATATTTTCTCGCTCAACGATTTACACCTCAATTTATTGACCCTTCACCTTTCTGTCAACCCTAACAAGTCTTGACCACATTATTCCAGCATCCCTATTACATTTTAACCTTTTGACCATTCACATCAGGTTTTCTAAACGGTGGGCTTGTCGCAGCATCCATACTGAGATCACGACAGGTCATGACCAATTGACCTATGGTCGTACCTCATTTGAATAATTTAGATGACCCATCTCGATAGAACCGGTTGTCGGGGAAGATTTGTTACACGTTTTAACATGACTATTGTGTTATTTATGTATGCGGTATAATAGGTCGATTAACGAAAGAAGGCAGCTAAATGCCTACGAAGTTTGATCATCCTTTATAAATTAAAAAATCCTTTGATTGGATTAATGAAATTATATAAACGCGATCTAGAAACTAATGTCTATGTCTGTGGTTTGTCAGGTTTTCGTTAAAATATATAGTTTAAAAGTTATACGGGATTTAATATTTCTACACAAATCTTTAATCACGCTGTATTTATTGAATGCATTTAAACCTACTGTAAAATGGTACATTGATCACTCACTTTTCTTTGTTTTGTACTAAGGGAAAGATGGCTGATTTACAGTATTGCCCCCTGTCAGGAGGACAAACAAAGCATGCCAATGTGACAAACATTGGCATGCTTTGTTTGCATGAAAATAAGACTGGATTAATAGAGAAAAATGAGAGATCAATAGAGCAACAAGACATCAAAGTAATCCCATTTTACCAGTACACGAGGACAGTTCATCTTTTTCAAAAGCGAATATCATCAACAAATACGGTACTATCTTCTATAGTTCCAAACCCGAGTCTATACGAGTATCAACCCATTAGTGAAGATATCAACAAATACATTACTTTTGGCGGCAAACAACGGGAGCGTAATCAAAATGGCGGCGGGCGGGTACCTACCGGACTAATTCCGGCGAAATCTCCGTTTGCACCGCACTAAATCACCGACGCCTATTATGTACTTACAGACCTCATCCGGGTCTCCCAACCATTCCGGACTAATGTATAAATATTCTAAATATACGGAAATTTCGTACCCTTCCAGTTGGCGCGAAAAATTCTAACCTAACTCCCTTCGTCGCACACAAAAACCAACTGTCTTTCCTCTATTATACGCTTGAATTTCCTGTGTCGAGTTTTGTTGTTCCGCCATTTTGTGCGGCGCAAAGCAAAGCGCACAATCCTTTCTGTTAAACTATTCTGTTTGAATAATTGCCGCGTGGACCTGAAGGGTTAGAGCGCATATTCATGCCCAGTCCTATCCATTGTGGTCTGGGGTGGATGCACGCACGTACATACATACATAATGGGGTAGGCGAGTGACTGGACCCACTGAGAGTTCTAGCTGATCAATAGCAAAACTGTATTTGAAGTTTATTTTTAAATAACTTTAAAGAAAACCCAGAAAACAAGGGAAGATTTATTTATTTATATTATGTCCAACAGCAATTCAATTCTAAGCCATAACTACATACATTGTTACAATTTAGAAGCCGTTAACAGATGAAGATGGCGGTAAAATGCCTGGCTGGTCTAATTAAAAGCAAGGAGGTAAGTATCGACATTTGAAATTTCCAATTAATATTAGAAAGCGATATTTTATCGAAGAATGTCGTCAAGTCGCCATTTTCAATCCACGTGTAATGCCCACGTTTTGCAGAGACACAAACAATAACATCTTAACTTGTAAACTTATTTGTTTCTAACAGACATTTTATTTTCACTTGACCTTTTCTGCATTTCGGAATTTCAATAAAAATAATTCGTAATAGATATTGCTATTTGCAATTTAATTTCTTCTTTACCTACTGAGTGGCGGCTGTTTGATGCCCGGCATGCATAGATAGATAGAGAGATAGATAAACACTTTATTGCTCATAAAACATAACAATTAATCACTTACAGTAACAAAGAACACACAGATAACAATTTTTTTTTTTTTGTAGTTGACAAGGATGGACGGTCCACCTGAAGGAAAGCGGTCACCGTCGTCCGGGACATTGCAACCTAACGGTAGCGGATTCGGCGCTGGCCTTTGAGGGACCTGTAGACATGCTCTTTGAAGAACCACATATTATATTGCAAAAGACTTCGGGATTGGTCCTGCGCTGTAAAAAGGCTCGTAAATCAAATCAAATTTTCTTTGTTGAGTAAGACGTTACATATCTCAAAGAGGAGGGGCTAGAAAAGTAGGAAGGAAACACACAGTGACATGTTGGCTATCCCAGGACCGGATCACATCCACCCCACGCTGACAACGGCCGGATCGTGTCCGACAATACCAGACAGAGCTGGTCAGTGCCCGACAATGCCAAACAGAGCCAGGCCGCGTCCGACATAATATATAGAAACTTATATTATACTTAAGAAAAAAATCTTCGCCCAACCCGTACGTATGATCCACTCTATTACAGTTTGAACATCCCAAATTCCAAATTTACAGCAAGAACAAAGCGTCACGTCCGATGCAAAGCGTACAACACTTAGCATGGCCACGGCATGATAAAGGTAACGAATGGACCCAACTTTGTTTGGCTGCGTGGCCCCGGGATGTGTTTCCAATATTGGCTGTTTAGTTTCTGATTCCAATATTGGTGACTTGAGATTCGGAATTTTTGAGTCCCCTTTGTTTGTTTGTTGCGCTTTAGTTAGTTGTTAGGCGTTTAGATTAAACTGTAGGCACAGAATTATTTATTACCACAAGTTATTGTTTATTACTATTTATTACTTATTAATAAACTGGTATTTAATAGTAACCAACAACGGTAATAGACCACGGTTAAAAGGCGTATTGATTCAATTACCCATAGTCCCACTCTAGGTCAATTGGCAGTCGCTCCTGTGTAATTACCTGATCTGCCAAATCCTGGATCATGGTCTAGGCGGACCTCGGGCTCTCGTTCGCGAGAGCACAACCGGGACATTAACGCCAATATGATTATTATTTTATTATTAATCGTTGTAAATCATAAGAATTGTCGATTTGTGGACATCATATGGAGTCCATAAATCGCAAACTTCTATATCTCAGACAGTTCGACACCCTAAGGCGTCTGTGGCCCTTTCAAAACTATGATACTGATATGAAGTTCTGTCCATTTGTTCATAATTCGTGATAAGTCGAAGTTAAGCATGATACAGGGATGGACTTAATAGCTGGTATTACTCCAATTATTCCAATCAATTTTTAAAAGTGAACAAAGTGTGTTGGTATTGGGTGTCGCGGGCTCATTATAAACAAAAAAGGGAGTAAATTCTTTATCATACTTCCTACACTTATCTACATCTGTAACATCTGTACATCTGTCTGTCATATGTATGTTGTTGTAGGTATCTATATACTATTTGAATGTTCATAGACTCACGCCCGCATGGCAGTTTAGGCAGAACCAAAGCTACGATAGGTATAAATAAACAAAATAATCTATGGGTGCTAGATTACTGATATATTACTTAAATACTTTTTAAAAACATACTTATTATACATATAACACCCAGACCCGTAACAGAAATTGAAATTGATCATTTCAATTTCTGCCCGGCCAGGAATCGAACTCGGGACCTCTTGCGTGGCAGACCGGCATGTCGACTACTGTGCCACTCAGGTCGTCTATCACTCGTCAGGTCGTCTATACTCAGGTATAGTAACTCTATGGGCAGAACAGAAGATCCTGACCTCTTAATAACGATAACGTTGTCTCTTTCTCATTGTTTCTTGTATCCAGTACTATGCCATGCATTGTGACCAAATGTACTGTGCCATGTGTGAGATAGATGTAATAAATGTTTTTTTAATTTATTTATTCCTATTCGACATTCATATCTTCCATACATTTTCACCGGTTGGAAATACCCCAAACTTGCCATTTTTGGAGAATCTCATTCATTAGATTAGTACTTAAAATATTTAGTAAACACCTATCCCAAAACCTTAAACAACGTCAGCACTAAAACTCTATCATCACGCATTCAGCGTACAAATATAAAACCTGGATTGCGTATAACACTGCAAACTTAAGTAATTACTAGAGACAATTATTTCGTTTAATGTGTCGCCGCCTCTTAAAATGAGTC
This sequence comes from Blastobasis adustella, assembly GCA_907269095.1. Classification (NCBI taxonomy): domain Eukaryota; kingdom Metazoa; phylum Arthropoda; class Insecta; order Lepidoptera; family Blastobasidae; genus Blastobasis; species Blastobasis adustella. The sequence goes on along the minus strand of OU026121.1, from coordinate 18,205,305 downwards.
GCGTAAAATATCCGGCGCGGACTCACATACTCCGCATATCTGTTCGCACAAAACGGTGGAGATGGACTTTTTTATACTTGAAAACTTCTAAAGGAAAGTGCTACGGGCGTATTCCTCTAATAGTTTTATATTTGCTTATAAAATTACACCCGTATTCACAAACAATACTAAGTAACGTTACAGTGCCAACTAAAATGTTATGTAGATAAGTTGAATGCTAACTAATGGCTCTTTGATTGGTCAATGATTTTGAGAAATTGATCGCCACTCAAGTAATGTCAGTTGGAACGCACTGTGAGACCTCACAGAAACGTTTCTGAACTCGGATGAGTAAGCTAGAACCTACATAGACCAGAAAAATAGGAAGCACTCTTTTAGAATTGTGTTTTCTGTAAGTAATTCATGTCCAAACGTGCAGATTGATGTAAAACCTCGAGGAATCAAACTCAGATCCATATGTCAACCGTAGTTATACGTTGAAAATATGAAAAAGTCTGGGGTAAGTATCCGTGATTTTATTTATGGTTTAGCGTTTTAAAGCGGCACAAAATTCTTAAACGCGTTTAAGTTGATACATGAACAACAACCTTTATACAAAAAAACGTTAAACATCATTCTTAAAAGCGTCATTCTTGAATGATTTGGTGCAAATCGAGCAACATTTAATTTTCAATTTTCAATGCCATATGGTAAAAAACAAACAAAAATATATAAATAGATGAAGATTTAGACTAAAAATATCTCTTCCAATTATTTCTAAACAAAAAAGAAAAAACACCTAAAGCCGCCTCCACACCAGCCCAGCCCAAGCAGAAGCTGGAATTGTGAAAATGGCAATGACCATGCGCAATAGTGAACATCAAAATTCCGGCGCCGAAATACTATTATCTGGTAACAGAAGGAGGGCGACCGTGTATGTTTTTACTACCTTGGTATATATTTTCTACGTTGGTATAATACGTAGCTATATTTTCTACGTTGGTATAATACGTAGCTATATTTTCTACGTTGGTATAATACGTAGCTACATTATCTACGTTGGTATACTATGTAGCTTTTTTTAGCATGTAGCATGGGATCGTCTCTTCAGAGCCGGGCAACGCATTGGTGACTTGGTGTTGCTGATGTCCATAGGCGGCGGTGACCATTTTCCATCAGGTGGCCTGCTTGCCTGTTTGTCTGCCGTATACATAAAAAGAAACATATTTTTTTACTACGTTGGTATAATACGTAGCTATATTTTCTACGTTGGTATAATATGTAGCGATTTTTAGCATGTAGCATGGGATCGTGTCTTCAGAGGCAGGCAACGCATTGGTGACTCCCTTGGTGTTGCTGATGTCCATAGGCGGCGGTGACCATTTTCCATCAGGTGGCCCGCTTGCCTGTTTGTCTGCCTTATACATAAAAATAAACATAATTTTTTTTTACTACGTTGGTATAATACGTAGCTATTTTTTCTACGTTGGTATAATATGTAGCTTATTTTAGCATGAAGCATGGGATCGTCTCTTCAGAGGCGGGCAACGCGTTGGTGACTCCCTTGGTGTTGATGATGTCCATAGGCAGCGGTGACCATTTTCCATCAGGTGGCCCGCTTGCCTGTTTGTCTGCCGTATACATAAAAATAAACATTTTTTTTTTTTTTACTACATTGGTATAATAGGTAGCTATATTTTCTACGTTGGTATAATACGTAGCTATTTTTACTACGTTGGTATATTACGTAGGCATTCACCTGGTGGTCGTACTAGCTCCATAATAGGTAACTAGCTTCTGCTCGCGACTTTGTCTGTATAAAATTCGGTTATATTCCGGACCCGTTCCCGCATGAACCGCGGATAATTGAAATTCGGGATAATTTATAGCCTAGGTGATATTCTAGGCTAGCTCATAGCCTGCCCATAGCATATATTGCTGCCAAATTTAATTAAAATCCGTTCAGTATTTTTTGCATGTGAAGAAGTAACAAACATCCAAACATACATCCATCCCTTCTATTTATAATTATTAGTAGGAAGTAGTATAGAACATAATTTTGATGAGAATAATGTCATAAGATGAGTATAATCATTTTAATCCACCACAAACAACTACGTAAACGTATTTGGATTTATACATCCGTCTGTGTACATCTCTAGCCACGGTGTTCAGGGATAGTGCCGTGAAGGTGTAGAATACCGGGTTCGACGACCTGGGCCTCAAGTCTGCTAACTACTAAGGCGCGATTGAATTGTAATTGAAAAGCAATCAAAGTCAAAGTCAAAGGCATCTAATTGTGTTACAGGTAGCCATACAGATTCATCAAGATATTATAATGTTTGTGAGTACCCCAATTTGGGCATACAAATATTATAATTATACAATCGCTGCTCAATGGCAATTTTAATTGTAGTAGAATACCAAACAACCGTCAAACTGCTATTGAGCTGCGATGGAGAGCCAATTACAATTCAATCGATGCATTACTAACAGTAGCAGAATACCAAAAACTGATATTAAATTGACATTAGTAAATTAGCGGATTTGAGGCCCTGAGTGGTTCAGTGGTTGACATCTACCAAGCAAGGAGCAAGGAGGTCCCGGGTTCGATTTCGAACTGAAATTATGAATTTTAATTTCTGTTACGGTTGTTTTGACTATTGACGATGTAAGCTGTCACGACTTGAGTTGACAGATTGACACATGTTTTCGCATCTTTTCTGTGTAGTTGCAGTAAAGTGATAGGAACCTACTCTTATTAGAAGTATTCCTTTAAGTGTTTGAATCACATTTTAACACTGCTAACAACTAAATTACCTTGTGGTGTCCGGCAGAGAAGAATAACACCAACCCCTTGTACTCATAGGTGTCGTACAAAAAGATTTATGTTTTCGAGACAAAAAATCTAGAGTCTCCGTGGGCTGGAAAATGGGCAGCACCGTTTTTCATTGTTTTATTTATTACACTGCGATTTCCAACCCGCTTGTCAAGCATGGAGATTATGGCAATAACCTCCCCTTTCGTGAAAGAGGCCCTAAGTCCTGCAGTGGACTATAATTGGCTGCAAAACAAAACAACTATAGCTTGTCACCCAAGAACCAGTTAGGTAACAAACACATCAAAAACCCGCCTCAGAAACCAATAAATGTCAAGTCAGTCAACCCGAAAAACAGGGCAGGCCGACAAAAACAATTTCCCAGGGTTCCGTAGTCATGCAGCCGGAATTATGATTCGCGGAATGACCATGCGGAATCCCCAGAATTCGAGGGAGGCGGGGGGTGGACCCCCCCTCCCCTTACGGAGGTATGTTAAATTAGAAATGTGAGACATGATTTCCTTTTGTCGTTTACGTTTTCCGTCGCCCCACTCGTAGGTGAGGGCACTGGGCAGGCTGGGTGTTATTCAGCTATGTATTGTGTTGTGTGCTGTTATGTAAGGTTTGTGAGGTGTGTTTTTTAAGAATTATAATTTAAGAAATTATTTCTTTAAATCTTGAAATATTGTTATAAAAAAGCACGCGCTTAGCATGGAGATAGCAGTGTTCATTTTCTAAATGTTATTTTACTGGTTTTTGGGGATGTCAGCTGGTCTAACTTAATAATAATAAGTCATAATAATAGTGACAAAGTAACAGTAATAACTTAATAAGTGATCGCACTGCGTTCAATACGGCTCTATGATTGGTCAATTTCGTTCATATTGACTGACGCGTACTGATCATCATTCATTTTTGTTAGTAGGAACTCTGTGCGTTACTGCTCACCGTGAGTCCTGTAACGTTTCTGAATGTATACAGATGTGAATTGTGTTCCAATGTCAGCGGCAAATCAAATGAAATCAAATACGTAATAACACTTATTAACGTAATTCATAAATCATAACCCTTCCTTTTATTTAATTTTACAATCCTAGGCGCCGCGTCATCGTCGAGCGGACAAATGTTTATTTGGCCGTGCTGAGTTTGACCAGTCAAAATGACCGGTCATAGAAATAAAAATAATTCTGCTACGCACTAAGGGGAGTATAGAGAGATGAAGAGGTTGGCAGACAGGAGAGAAGAGTAGCGATTGCTCCACCGACAAGAGTCATACTCTTAAGTATATGATGATGATGACGCACTAAGTCACTATGAGGTGACACATAATGTCACGTTACCTCACCGAGCACATAGACAATCGACGATGCCGCTCAAATGTGCAGTCGTCAATCCCGGTTGTATGTCCGTTTTTCTCCTTGTCCCCTTGGTTTAGTGATTTTGTTGACACGTTGCTAAATTCGGGTTTTACTAGTACACATACATAATATACGAAATAAAATCGCCCCAAATCCCGATCGCCGTAGATTCGGATAATCCCAGAGGCCGTACCCCCCACTCCTTCCATAAGTGTGGATTAATTAACAAAAAGCGGGCCCCGAGATTGCGGCGGGATGATTAACGAGCGGCCCCGGACCGGTGATTAATACAACTAGCATTGTGCGTGCGGTGACGACGTCATACGCGCTGTGTGAGGCCAATGTGCCTACTTCGAGGTATATAAGTAGGTGAAGTAGGTACTTCGAGGTGTGATAAAGGCCTGAGAAGTAGGGGTTTACATAGAGAAAATATGTAGAAAGTACCCCAGCCGTACGGACAGATTTTCGCTGTGTGTAAAAGTTTATTTTTCCAGGTGTCCCTCAGGGGTCCATTCTTGGTCCTCTGCTGTTCTCGATTTACGTCAATCATGTCAATGATTTGGGGTTGTATGGCGACATAATATGCCTATGTCGTTTTGGATACTCCATCAGACATTGTGGAAATAGGTGGTAAAGATTTAGATATCATTTTCCTATGGCTATAGTTCGTAAATAAATGTCTATCTCTAAATTACAATGTAATTGCAAAAAAACACGTACTCAAATTTATTAATCAAACTGTTAATATTTTAAAACTGTCATCACACATCTCCTTTCAAGGTTTAATGCGCTGTTACTATTATCTACAACTCACTGATAATGGGCAAAAATTATATTCCACTATCCCTATTCAACAGCCAGAATACAGAGAAGATAAGTTTAATGAATATAAAACATTAACAAACATTTATATCGAAACTACCAAGTCACATTATTTAACAAAATTCGAATTAACTACGATAAGCGTATGTTGTGCTCATGAACATTAAAATTAGAATGTGCACAAATTTTTCAATGACTTTACAATTGCATCAATAATTATCACAAACTCTGGAAATAATGTAAACAAGTTCTTTAACACCCATCATAATATACACACAAAGCTCTGTAATTAGATCTGTATGGAAATGGTTATTTTATTTATATAGTAACTTTTATCTCATTGGTGAAGGTTTGTTTTAATATATAGAGTAATTAGAATGTTCAAACCTAATTTTGCGTCTTAATTTACTTTTTTAACACTTATTACAATCTTCCAAGAGGGGTAATTGTTTTGGAAATAGATTTTACAATATTAGTAATTACCAATAAATGCAAAAAATAAATTTAAAAAAGTAGAACTATGATAAACTACTTCAGGTACTTTCAACTTCTTCCAAAAACTATGTGTATAACTAATTTGTTAGTTGGTACACCTCATGCCCTCATATTAAGTTCCCCATTCTTATATTGCCACAAACGTAGGCGTACGCTTCTGCTGAAAAGTGTTCAAGTATGTTAAAGGGTAGATCTCCTAATGACGCCATTCTAATGTCCGTCCATTATGATCTCCCATCCTGCTCCCCCGTCTTCCGTCTCGCCCACCACCCTCCCACCCCTCTGTTTTCTAACAAAGGGGCTACTTTGTCCTACCACGTGTGGCGGACACTTTTACACCTACTAGGGGTGGAATATGTTTTCCGTTTTAATTACTTTCTTCTGGTCGATCTTAGTATATCGTTTTTTTCTTTTTAGTTCATCACGAATTTGAACACGTTGTCTGTTAGTATATTTCCTCGAAAGTATTTTCTGAATATCTTCAATGTTAAAATCAATAGGCTCTTTGTAGACAAGCCTATAGAATAAGAATCTGTTATTGGCTTTCTGTTATTTACGAATATCTGATGTAAAAGATTTAAGAGCTGTTGATTCTAGGACAAATGAAAAAAGCCTGTTCGTTCTTGCCCGCATCGTCACTTACCGACAGGTGAGATGGTGGCTGAATGCCAAGTAATGCCAAGAATTTATAAGCAGAAAAAATGCAAAGAAGAATGCCAAGTATGGCGGGTAATACCATGCCAATGAAAGGTAGTTCTTAATTAAGAAAATCTAATTTTTAAACTTTGTCTCAAACTAATTTTCCATCGATTTAAACAAACTACTAATCGAACAGAAACATGTACTCGTCCATCCTATAAATAAAAAAGTAGATCATTTACACATGGGTCACTAATTTAGATTCAGTTGTGGTAGTAAATAACCACTTTAAACGACCAATAATTGTTATTTTAATAAATATAAATAAATTATATTAGTTTCCATCGACAGACAATTCGTTTCAGGCTGACCGAAGTGAGACAATTAAAATATATAGTAAATAAATTGTGGCATGCAACGCATTGGTAGCGCCCCTAGTGTTGCTGATGTCCATTGGCGGCGGTGACCACTTTCCATCACATGGCCCGCAAGCCTGTTTGTCGGCCGTATTACATAATAAATATATAAATGTAACACATACATATTTCTGACCGGCCAATCTCATTTTATTTATAATCAATCTCAAATACTTTTCTTAAAACAAAACTGTAGTTACTAGTCCACTCAATCATAGCAAAAAAATAGCACAAAGGCGGATAGTTCAAAGTAAAAATGTCGCAACTCAACCCGACGGAGATAGAGGGATTGAGACCGTTCACAGTCCACAGCGCAGAAATAACGAGGGGAATACTAGTTTGGAATGTGTTGCTGGTGACTGTACTTGTAGCGATGGTATGTAAGAACAGGATGCATGTTACGTGGTTACATGGGCGAATGGAGGCTTTTTATCGGTGAAATCTCTTTGTTTTTCCGTAGTTTTTTGACGAACAACAATTGACAGTGACAGACAGAATACAGTACGGTAAATTTTAATAGACAGTACATAATAGTAGTTTATGCAACTGTCATATAAAAGGGGGTATTAAAACATGAGTGTCTGATAATAGTTTGACACGAGTGTTTTAATACCTAATTATATGACGTTGCATACACTACTTTATCTTCACTCATATTTTCATGTTAAAAATTTCGTACCTAGAATTTTTTCAATTTTGCTGGAAGTAAGCTGCGAGTCAGTTCTGTACAACAGATCTCTAAGCGTCAGGGATATCATGCGGCGGGAATTTCACTTCACTACTTTCACATCACTTTCACATTTATCTATTTATTTGCTTCAAACAAGAAAAAACATTCACAATCACAAATTACAACAGTTAGAAAAAATAATCTGTTTAGCGGGAAAATAATTCCAAATGTACACAATCACAACCACAGACTATGAACTGATCACAAATATAAACAGGAAATTTTGAATTTGTTAAAGACATTTAGGTATTCAGTCTACATTTCACCGTGTCCCGGCGCCAGACAAAAATTTAAAAAAGAAAAGTGTTGCATAATGATTAAAAAGTTATTTTTCGATACAGCTGTAATGAAAATAGTATGGGAAATGCTGTATCGAAAAGTAATTTTTTTAAATTTTATGGACTGGCGTAAAAAAGTGTATCCTTAAACAACTGTTTTCGAATATGTAATTGGAACATTACGCTATAAGTGTAGATAATAGTAGTTTATGCAACTGTCATATAAAAGGGGGTATTAAAACATTAGTGTCTGTTTATCATACGAGGCGTAGCCGAGTATGATAATAGTTTGACACGAGTGTTTTAATACCTAATTATATGCAGTTGCATACACTACTTTATCTAAACTCATATTTTCATGTTAAAATGTCGTACCTATAATTTTCTCAACTTTGCTGGAAGAAAGCTGCTAATCAATTCTGTTGTACATACGCGACGAGGATATCAAGCGGCGGAAAATTCACTTCACTACTTTCACATTTATGTATTTATTTGCTTCAAACAAGAAAAAACATTTACAAACACAAATAACAACATTTAGAAAAATATATTCCATTTATCGGGAAAATAATTCACAATAAATCACAACATAATCAGGAACACAGACTAAGAACAAATCAGGAAAGTTTGAATTTTACATTTGTATTTTGTGTTTGACAATAACATATTTAGGTATTCAGCCTACTTCGTCGCACCCGGGCGCTCGACAAAAAATTAAAAAGTAAAAGTGTTGCATAATGATTAAAAAGTTATTTTTCGATACAGCTGTAATGAAAATAGTATGGGAAATGCTGTATCGAAAAGTAATTTTTTAAATTTTTATAGACTGGCGTGAAAAAAGTGTATCCTTAAACAACTGTTTTCGAATATGTAATTGGAACATTACGCTATGAGTGTAGATAAAATAAATTACGTACATTAACCATGTCTTGTTGAAACAACTTAACAGTACGGATAAGTACTTAAAACTTAATTTTCTCAATTTCCCCTTTTTGTTATCCCAGTAATAACGAGGGTATTTTGGAACACTGTGATTTCAATAATGATTTTTCATTTTGAGTTTTGTAAACTTAGTAAGCAACTCTATGAAGAGAAAGTGTGTAGTAGTATGAAGTAAACTCTAGTATGAAGTAGGTACAAAATAAAAACAATAAAAACAATACAAAACTACACCTACACAGTCGCAAATAACCATATTAACTTAATTAAACAAAAAATAAATAAATGTTCACTAACCACTCACTATGTGATAGGCCTTAATAAACATGTATTTGTTTCGTGCACTTGCTACAATTTGGCGCATCTATCAACTTAAAGAGAGTGTTAGCATCACATTTTTGTTAAGTCTACCCTGTATTTTTTGTTTTTCTATGATAGACTAAGTCCAAAATGCCAATCGGCGGATATTACTTTGTTTAATTAGTGTTTTCTCTGTAAGTAATTTTATAAGTTTTTGGAGAAAATAAAGTTTCTTAAACCGTAGGTACACAACAGAACAAGTAAGGAAATAATGCACATCGGCTAGTTTCGGCTTCGTATTTACTCACACGCGTGCGACAGAGACGACCGAGCCGATGTGCATTATTTACTGCCGACATCTGTAACTCTATGATATAGAAATTAATTACATTACTACTTAAATTTTATTTGTAGTACCACTAAGATGCCAGACAAGGTTATGGCCTGCTTGATGGTAAGCAGTTACCGCAGCCTATGGACGTTTGGAATGCCAGGGGTATCACCCACGCGACCGTATAAATATTTTCACCCCTTTCTTGAAGACCTCCATGTTGTATTCCCCAGAGAAAATCTCTCTAAGGAGCTAATTCCACAACCTTAGTGTGCGCGGGAGAAAGTTCCTTCAGAACCGACTTGTTACTCTCTTATGCCGAAACTTACGAAGTGTACTATCCTAAAGTATAACACTATAGTCAATAATTAAAGCCTTGTAATTGGTCACGCCTATTTTAACTCCGAAACTCCCTTGTCATTTGGAAGAATTTCCTGTGAACATAACTAATTTCCTGCCTCTCGTTTGGCAAGTTTTGCTATTTCGACATTTTGTTATCTATGTGGAATTTTTGCTGTAAGTGTTTTTATACGATTCTACTACGTAAATACTGTAAGAGTTAGAAAGGTATTTTTAAAACAACGTTCTGTCTCGAAACAATTTTAAATCAATTTTATTAAAATTAAAATTAAAATTATTGCTGATTTGTAGATCGATTTTCTTGCAAAAATTAGTACGTTAGTACGTTAGTACGTATTAGTAAAGTAGTAGTTTTGACGGAATGACGAGTATTCTGTGAGATTTGTATTTTTTAATATCGATGGAAAATTAGTTTGAGACAGAGTTAATAAGAAAACTGCTCTCGAAAGAGTTAAACCAGTCTCAGGGTCCTCAGCGGAAGACCTTTGCCAATGGAACCTATTATTTTCCCGGGATAAAAAGTAGCCTATGTCAATCTCTCATAATGTAGTATTCTACCCGTGAAAGATTTTTTTAAATCATCCTCATAATCATCACTGCCCCTGACAGTCCACTGCAGGAGTTAGGGGCCTCCCCCACGAAAGGGGAGGTTATTGCCAAAATCTCAACGCTTAGCAGGCGCGTTGGATTTGGGTCTTTTAAATAGATAACAATACAAATATTTTCTCTATATCATAACGCTCCATGCTCTTACTAAAATATCTTTAGAAATACATGTTCATGTATGTTGCCAACCACTCTAGAACAGCGGACTTATTTCTTTTTTTGTCAATATATTGCGTTAGCTTTAACTCGATGAATTTTCAATCGGGAGGAAATGACTTAATTTTTTTACGTGCGTGGTAGACCACCGCTGCTTAACCTACCCAAGTCGCCGCAGCTAACGTTCATGGGCCTTAATTACCTCTATACATATACCTCTCTGATGTCTTTTACAAATTACCGCTTCTCATGTCTTAGTCATGACAATCCGTTCCTGGCCCGCAGTTGCATTGCCATCGTTGAGTCGGATGCGATTGGACGCAGGGCGAAGTGGAGAAGAATGAGTAGGAAAGCTGACTCTGACATATCATCATCACAGCCCATTACAGTCCACTGCAGGACTAAGGGCCTCTCCTAAGAAAGTGGAGGTTATTGCTATAATCTCCACGCTTGGCAGGCGGGTTGGAGATCGCAGTGTTATAAATATAACAATGGAAAACGCTGCTGCCCATTTCCCAGCCTACGGAGACGCTTAGATAGCCTCGAAAAGATTAGTCGCCTTGTACGACACCCACGAGTGTAAGGGGTTGGTGCTATTCTACTCTGCCGGACACCACACGGCCTCTGTCATAACCGCACAATAAAAGCGGACTTGAAAGAGGTAGATTATAATGTGGTTATGCGGTCAACTATATCATTGAATAACAGTACGAGCATACTGTCAATGTCACAGTGACAGGTGGCCGACGTGTGGCGCTTGCGTCGCGGACAAAGAACAAAAACTTTTGGCTGTCGAGTCTATTTAAATTTTACCTTTATTTATGGCCCTACATACTGGCTATGAAACCGTTGTCCGCTCGATGATGCTGTGGTGCCTAGTGTTCATTGTTGTTACACGTATATTGAATGACGTTCATAAGAGTTTGTGAAAACCTAAATTGAATAAACGTATTTGATTTTATTTGATTTGATAGCTACACATACCTCAATCTTACGCGCACACATTATCAGTGTTTGCAAGAGCCTTGGCAACCCATCTTGGCACGAGTCTCCCCGATCAATCATTCGAATCAATCATAGCAATCAATCGCCATCGGGGTGTAACTCGATAACGCGGCGGATATGGCCGCGGTGCTCCGGCCGTAACTGGTTTACGCTGGTTTTTGCCCGGATATAGGCAGTCTGCGGGGTGTCTGCGGATTGACGGGGTAGTGCTTAGGTCTGTTTGTGCCAGATGACTTGGTAAGCTAGGTGCTGTGGTAATAGTTATATAGTAAGTAGGAATTAATGGCGATATAAGAATGTGTATCTGCTTTCTCCTACGGAAAAAGGTGTGGTGTTATGAAAACGTCATGTATAAGTACGTTTCTATAGAAAAATAGGGAGTATCGATGGTCTTATTTAAGAAGTCTGACTTGTATCTCGAGGTGCCGGGTTCGAACTGGGGTTCTCCGCCTAGTACCTATGACACTTTTCTGAGTTATGTACATTAGTTATCTATTAGAATACTAGCTGATGCTCTTGCGATGAAAGGTAACATCGTAAGGAAACCTGCACAAACAAGCGATTGAGTATGTAATTACTATGATCGCGTCAAACTGCCATCGAGCTGCGATCCAATTACAATCCAATCCAGCTATTAGTAACAGTAGCAGACTACCAAAAACGTGATCAAATTACAATTCAATCGCTCCTTAGTAAATTAGCGGACTTGAAGCCCAGTTAGCTTGTTTGCCTCTTTCTATTAGAAAAAAAAACCGAACTTTTGCAAGTAATTTCGTCGAAATATATCGATAATGCTGTATTATACGGTAGGTGTTGGGTTATGTACAAAAGAAAGAGTAGGGAACAATCATACATCCATAAATATAACCAAACATCTCTTGCCACAAACATAATGCAAGCTTTCCGCCCTAGACTCCGCCCGCGTGGACTATTGCGCCTATATCTTGACAGTTTTCGAGTCAAGGGGAACAAAAACGTGACCATGTCAATCCTTAAGTGCTAAACTATCTCCATACCTAATTTCATCAAAATCGGTGCAATGGTTTAGCTATGACGTATAACAGACAGATAGACAGACAGAGTTAATTTCGAATTTATTAACTTTCTAAGTCACGATTGCCCTCAACTTTAAGCGACGCCTAGCTTGATTTCAGTTGTTCATAACAAGAAAAAGAATTACACCAACATCAATCTTAATTAAATCTGAGCTCGGTAAGTCACTCTTAAGATTTTGTGACGCCTAAATGCTTAGGAATAGGCTCAAGGCATCTACTTAAGAGTCGGAGTCGCCTAAGTTCTAACAAATATAATATGGAAATAGGGATAATGTAGCCGCATCTACGATTTTGAATACTCCAAATCTTACTTTTAAAAATGGTATTCAGACATTATTATTAAAACACCTCAAGCATAAACTTCAACTCGTTCAGAAATTTCAAGGAGAAAACAAACGGTGGGGTGAGAAAAAGAAAACTTTCAGAGCTTATCCTGAACTTCAGGAAGTTGCCAGCGAAAGTTGGCGAGTGAAAAATGCAGCGAAGTTCGCGCGAAAGTGCAAGTGACTCAGCTTTTTAGAGCTTTCGCGGCTGTCGCCCTTGCGAGGCATGGACTTTTAACCCTCGACGAAAAAAGGGGTGTTTTAAGTTTAGCGTGCGTGTCTGTGTATCTGTTGCTCTGTGTATGTGTGGAGGGAGGTGTGTGTCTGTCATAGCTCCTGAAATGACTAATTACGCTGCGGTTTTTTTTATTTGAAAAGCTGTTTAATCGTGATGGTTCATAGCTTTGTTTCATTAAAATCGATTCACAGTAGTTTAGAAAATATTTGAGTATATGTAAACATAGTCGGGCTTTATCCGACATTTTTCTGTTGGTTAGGTTATTGTTGTAAGTACATTGCGAGTTTTATGTACGAGTATGAATTTGTGTGATAAACATATTTATGTTTCCAATGATAGGTTTGTGTAGCTGATTTTTTTTAGTTTAATTTTTTGTGACCATAAAAAAACACAACAATTGCACTATTCCTATTCCTACAAATAATTATACTTACAACTAACTTCTGAGCCGCCATGAAGATTGACGAGAGGTGTGCTTATGAGTTATTCTAAAGAATCATCATTTATCTCTATGCCAGATCGTGACTTACCCAGGGGATCAAACGCCTGGCTAGTCCGGTTCAAAACAAATGAACTATAATAAAAATCTAGACCACCGATTTTAAAAACAAAGCCAAGAACCATTTGATAAAACTGGCTACACACAGATCCACAGATATTAAAAGACATTTACCTATTGTTATTCATATCGTAATTATAATAAAATAATTAATAAACAGCGTAAAACCTCATGAGGCATCGTATTATTTTGTGTTATTTAGTATTTCTTTATTTATTTTCGTTCAATAAATATATTTCTTTGTTACAAAAATAGTCGAAAGGGTTATTTTAGATTCGTTAGTGAAGTACACATTCCGTCCGACCAAATAAAGGTAAATCTACCTCCACCAATGACGCTGGACGTCTGGGCCCTTGTCCTTGTCCCTCTGGCCCTCGTCCAAAAATTTTGATCATAAGAACCGGACTCGACGAACTAAGGTCGGCTTGCACCAACTTCTTACATTATTTTAAGTTAAAGAATTATAATATTAATATTAAAATAAGAACAGTACTTGCGCGTAATAAAAATTAAATTACAAATAACGTAACATTCACAAACTACGAAAGTTCGTAGCACTGGCTCTACGAAGCTTAACTAGTCACCTAGCGCCCTCTATACCCGTATCCAACAACAGACGGCTACGCGCTACCCCAGTCAGAAGTTGCGTGCTACTCGCCGCTAGGCGGCGCTGTTACACGATCTTATTGGAAGTTTGAACTAGCGAAACTACTCCTGTGCGGAGGGTTGTACACATAGTGTAATTCTAATAAGAATATTCGTGGATCAGTTGGAATTGCACATTATTTTACTGATCTTGACTTACGTTTTCTTTGACATGAAACCACGTACTGTTTAAGTAAAAGTTTATCTATATTAAAATGTTACTATCATATAAGCGATACTTACATAGTCAGTGTATATATCTAATTTGTTTATTAAAGTTTGTAATAGGGTTCCCTCTTTAACTTTCGGGTACATCCTGAGGGTGTACAACACGTTTAGATGAAAACGTATCCTGGTATAATTATAGAGTCGGGAGTCCTAGAGTCAAGGTGTGCTCTTAGCCCAACCTAGTGGGATAAGGTCACTTAATATTTTTACGTAATATTAGGAATCACGTTTAGGCGACAATTACGAGTTTCCATCTTTCCATCGAGTTGTGCTCATTGTCCCTATGATCCGTATTTAAAATGCAACGTAATGCGCTCAAATTTAAATTCGCTCAAATTTTATACGGATCATGCGTATAAGAAAGGCATGACATTAAATCCATCAAAAGTCTTACATTCATAGATCTGTATTAGAGAAAAAATTTAAACATACATACATAAAGCTCACGCCTCTGTACCACAAGTGGGGTAGACAGAGACTTTGGACCACCACTTTTCTCAGTCCTGACAAAACTGCATTACCTCGCATATATCCACAATTCTTTCATACATCTATCTCCTTTTAGACATAGACATAATTCTATTGGTAAAAAATGTTTACAAGTCATTATTTGTTGTTACCTAGGTACAATAATCCATACGTCATTATATTAGATTAGGACAGAGTATCCAAAAATATTAATTTTGTAATTATATTACTATTAATCTGACTTACATAAGTCATCAATAATCAATTTGTCAATAACAAAAATAGGTACGTAATAATTCAAATAAATTTATTTTTGCCACTTCGACTACACTACAACTACATCAAAAACACATTCTCTCTCTTTAGATGAAACACCTAAGTCGAAACCAAAGACCAAATATTCGCTGGCCAAGTACACACCTCCCAGAACTAACAGCCAACATAAACAACGCCATAAACATATCATGGGTACCACGACTTTTTCCCGCGAGCTCGCAACAAAACGGTATAACTCCTAACTCGTTTGCCAAAGCGACAGTTGGCGAAATATATCTATTTCGGACCGACCGGACCCGCGTCAGCCTGTCACGGACGCCCCGGAGGCGGTTGCGGGACCAGACACGAGCGGGAGCGGGCGCGGGGGCGGAAGCGGAAATATTACTGTTATTATTATATACTTTATAGTACACGAAACAAGATAAAACAATGAATACAAGAAGTTGTTATGTGCTTGAATTTTTAAGCGATGTCGAAGAATCACGCAGGGGGAATTGTGAGCAGTTTTTTTATTTTAAAATCATTGTCATCGTAGCGGTGAACCCCGGTGAACCCCGGCGTCTGCCTGGATCCTTGTAACTCTTCCTCCTCCACTTCCATCCCTTGAGTTTCATTTTGGGGTCACATATGACTGAATAATTTATATTATTAATGTATTATTACACGATCAGTCGTTACACGTGATAACTAACTATTGCTATTTTTGTTATTGTATTTATTTGATACAGAAAACATGGATAATATCCCTTGATTTTCAATTCTATCAATTTATTATTAGACATGACCCTCTACATTATTTACCACCTTGTAGTGTAAGTATTATTTATTTAGCTGACTTCATAAATTAAATCACCTTCTGTACACTAGTTCCACTTTATTTTACAAATTTCATTAAATTGCATCCCATTGGACCAAATGGAACTAGTGTACGAAAGGTGATTTAATTCATAATATAACGGAATTCCATCACGAAGTTACAACACAAAGTGTTCAATATTTTTAAATAACTAATTTCACTTTATTGTATAGTCTTTTAGTTTGTGCGATGTTTCTCGTACCAATACGACCAAATTAAAAAGACAGTTAACTCGACTATATTTATAAAAGAACTGTATTTATAAAAGCCAAAGCCATACTTTCGACACTGCGGTAGGGCTGATCTAGGAAACAGCTGGATAGTTGATCCTTCCGTAAAACAAAATAAAGTCGCTTTCAGTTACGCGGTCGGACGTCCGACCAAATCCCCCGCATCCGGAAGAAACTTTATTCGAGACGCTGGCGAAGAAAATGGCATAGTTACATGAAATTAAATTTTACAGGGAAAAACTAGAAGCGTAATTATGCCGTTTTGTTTGCTATCCCCTCATTTTATACTACACAAGGATTAGAGTTACCTGTATTACTGCCTCCTAGATCAGTGCTGCCGTAGTATATTCCAGTCGTATGTATCGACCTGAAATCCGCCACTCGCTAGCAACTCGCACCGCCTCACAAACACGCCGCGGCCCCGTCTTAGAGTACACATGATGGGGTATTTCTACAAGTCGACAGCCGCGTGTAAACAGTGTCGCTGTCATGTTTGGAAAAAAGGGGCAGAGTGAAAAGCAATTCCGACTTGCATATACGTGGACCCGTAATTTCGGGAGGTGACACCTCGGACGGCGTTTGTGGAGTCGGTTTAGGTTTGGAGTGTCTATTTTATTTGTTTAATTGTGTACACGAAATGTAACTTGGACCATATATTATATGTCGCTATATCATGGATGGATGGACCATGGTCAAGGCGGACCCCGGGCCCTTGTGTGAGAGAGCACAACCGGGATATTAATGCCAAGATGATTATTTATTTTTTATATATACGGCGCTATACGTACCTACTACTGACATAATTCTAAAAAAAACCATTTTCCATCCTATTTCTGCAAGCGAAAGATGTATAACATTAAATACACACCCTTATCGCCTTTATTGTACAAAAATAGTAGCATCTTTATGTAAGACTAGTCGTTATTGGCGCTTTCACCCGCACGCAGTTGGGATCTCTGTAAACAATCAACTTTCCTGCGGGAAGCTATTATTCTGCCGGAATAAAAACAAGTAGCCTATGTCACTCGGGAATAACATAGCTCCCTATTATTGTAAGAATTTTTTTAATCAGTTCAGTAGGTTTTGAGTTTATTAATTACAAACAAACATACAATTCTTTTCTCTTTATAACATATTTGTTTTTGTATAGAAAAATTGGAGTTCGTCACCTCTACAAGCCATCGTCCAATGATGGGTTTGCAGCCTCCTCTTCATTAGCTGAGACCTCTATAATCATAATTCGTTTTTGTGCATTTAATTATTTCTAACACGAAAACATTGTGAAAACTTGATCCGTGCTGTGAATGGCAGTTTTTTTAAACTCGTCAGGCATTTGACCGCCATCTCACCTGATGGAGTAGAATATACATAATATAGCAGTAGTCCATCTTTTAACAGGCGCTGTAAAAGGCGACTAATATTAAAAAGGCAGAGTGTCTATTATCTCTGTAATCCAGAAAATGGGCAACAGTATTTTATAATGAGCATGTTCAATGCTGCGATCTCCAATCCGCCCAAGCGTGGAGATTATGGCAATTCCCTTCCTCGACAAGAGGCTAAAGGCCAGCAGTGATGACTTTTGATTACAATAAACTAAGTATCACAGGAGTAATATAATAATATGCTTGGACAATTCACACAGCGCTATCTAGCCCCAAAGTTGCCTGCGAGTGTGTTTCCTGATCAATATAATCTAAATGCCTTCAAGGCTGGAGTGAATAGGCTGTTCCAAGACGGGATGCTCCATCTTCGACCGCATCGTCACTTACCAACAGGTGAGATGGCGGTCAAATGCCTGTCTTGTACAACATAAAAAAAAAAAAGAAAAAAACTGGTAAACTATTAAACTATTTTTAAATAAATACTTATCCCACATACTACACCCAGATCCGTAACAGAAAAATTCATCATTTTAATTTCTGCCCGCCCGGGAATTGAAACCGGGACCTCTGCGTTGCTCACCATTACTAACCAACTGAACCACTTAGGTCGTTATAGTATATACCTACCTCAACCATAAATAAGCCTAACTTTTTACAATAAAATAACTAAATTAAAAAACTGAATAAATCACCATATTTTTATATGGATTACGTTTACCCAGCCAATACCAATACTAACAGTATTCGCCAAAATAAATATAAATAGCAAACGAAACAAATCAAAACTAGACAAACCTCGTACAGTAGCCGTGGGTCGATTGCCACCCTACGACTAATCCCACACTGCCCACAACAATACCTCCATTCGAATACCTACTTTATGTTTATACTCCATAAAGTTCATTTTCGAATAACGAGGTGGAGGTAGTTAGGCTGTTTTGTCTGGAGCATTCGCATAGGGTGTACTGCCCACAACGAAGGGGGAACTGCCCTTAAAGGGTCTACTAGCCCGTGCCTCGTTTGCACTGGGCAGTTTAATTGGAGAAAGTTTTAGTGGAAATGTCAAAATTTTAGCAGTAATTTAGTGGAGTTTCCTGCTGGTAAGTAAATCTAATTAAAAATATAGTTATTTTTCCTACTTACTTATACTTTATGTACTTAAAATTGATACAAATTTTAATCGACAAACCCTAGATTAAGTTAAGGAAAATAAAAATTTATTATTATTTATTATTACAAAGTTATTATTATTATTATTACAAAGTTTTATTTTGTTTTGAATCTCCGGCGAAAATAGCGGGGTGTTTTGTGGTGGTAAGGTTTTCTTTCTAAAATATGGAAGCAAATAATCGAGATGGTTTACTATAATTGTCTGTTCTATTAAAATTGGTTCAGGAGTGTGGAAATATATTTGTACCTATATTTGGGCGGGGGTGTTCAGTCAGTTAGGTTTTTTGTTAAATTTGCTGCAGTATTTTCTGTTTTAACACTGCGACATAACAATATGGAGAGGCATGGTCGCTTTAATATGATCAAGCTCCCAAAATAAAGATTAACAAAAAAAAACACTAATATCCAAGCTTGCCAAACCCGACCACCCTCCACTGATGTAGGCTCTAGCCCATCAGCGGTTTACTACGAGCAAATTTTTTTGGTATTTTTCTAATTTACGTAAATAGCAATTTTAATGTTTTTGTCAGATTATACGCCTTTACGCTATCAGCTACATGAAAAATTATTAAAAACTCTAAATTTTAATTTATTCGTATGGCAAAAATACAATATACGAGAAACACATTCAACTACAAATTTAAATCAAGCGAAGTCAGCGAAGAAAACTCTAAATGGGAAAGCTTAATGGCAAAGCGAACTTGCAAGCTCGCACGGGGCACGACCACTCGCATACATTAAGCACAGATACCGTGAAGCTTTTCGGGATTAAATTAGTGGACTATTTGCTTAGTTGTTTCGGACCCTTTGGAGTTTGGACCCGTCCTAGATTTTAATTTGGGTCACTGCACGTGTAAACAGTGGTAGTATGGTAGATAGATACTTAGAGGATCTAATATAAAGGTTGAAATGGCTTGTTTATTCATCCGCTTCGTCTTAGAAGTCAATCTTTGAAATAGAAAATGAAAAATAAAGTTCTTGCACATTTTCATTTAATTAATTTAATTTATAGTTCATTTATTGAAGTGACCAGACTCATTCTGTTAGTAATTTCTTAATCTATTGTTGGTGCAATTATTTAATTGCACTAAAAAGTATCCAATTGGCGGACTTAAAGCCATTAAGGCTTTATCTACCACAATTACCTGTAAACAATGCAATTAATTAAATATTTCTCGCACATTTCGTTGGCAGCAGTGAGACATGTATGGGCAGTCGGGCTTATCAGCGATCATTGCAAAAAAAAACAGAACAAGACAGAAAATCTTTAAAATCATTTTAGAATAATGCTTTCTTTAATCACTTAAGTTGCCGCCATGGTCCCTATTGGTCACTTAAAACGCGAATAGAATATTACTCTTAAAATAATCATCTTTGCGCTAATGTTCCAGTTGTCACGTACGAGGGCCCGGGGTCCGCTTTGGCCATGATCAAGGATTTGGCAGATCAGGTAATTACAATGGAGCGACTGCCATCTGGCCTCCGTGACCCTGCCACCAGGGGAACCTGACCCAGATTGGATCATGGTAACACATTCAGTCGCCTCAATGTGCAGGTTTCATCACGATGTTTTTCCTCACTGCAAGAGCATCGGTTAGTGTTCAACTAATGTAAGTACATAACTCAGAAAAGAGTCATTGGGGAGTGGGATTCGAACCCGGCACCTCTCGCTTGCGAGTGGGATACCTACCTAAGAAGTATTACTCTTAAACAAAACAAAAGACACGAAGGTCACATCATACAACTAAGGGAAGGAATAACTATAATAAAAATAAAGCAAGAGAAATCCGCTTCATTTCACTCAGTAGGAAAGAAACGTATGTCCGTCCCAAAATGTCCCGAATGTTTTTAATAAAAACAACATGTTCTGTGAGGAAATGAAAAAGTGTGCGGGCCGGGCCCGGCCCGTGGGCTGGGGGTAGCCGGCGTATGTAAATATTATTCTCATATCCTGTGCGCATTTAAAAATCAACAAAGAGAAGCGATTGGCCGCATTTAAAAACAATATAAAAGAGAATTGTGATCGGCAGAAATATGATTTTTTATGTTAGTGGTAAATAGGTAAATGAGCCGCTATCTTAACTGGTGACATACGAGTAAGTAGGTCATCATCATCATCATCATCATCACAGCCCGTAACAGTCCACTGCGGGACTTAGGGCCTCTCCCACGAAAGGAGAGGTTATTGCCATAATCTCCACGCTTGGCAGGCGAGTTGGTAATCGCAGTGTTTAAATATAACAATGGAAAATGCTGCTGCCTATTTTCCAGACTACGGAGACTCTTGATATTTTGCCTCGAAACATTAGTCGCCTTGTACGACACCCATGAGTGTAAGGGGTTGGTGTTATTCTACTCTGCCGGACACCACACGGCCAAGTAGTAAGTAGTAAGTAAGTAGGGAATAAGTAGGTATCAAGTGACATTGGTGTAACATGGATGTTAACACTCAAGTTTAAGCGAAAATTGTTCCGGTCTTTAGGAAATTCTAGCGGATAAAAGCGGATAAAGGTATTGACTTACTGTATTGACATCGTTTTTATTGTCATTTAATGTATTAGTTTGGCTCCGATAAATAATCCATACAAATATAGAATAAACCCCTGTCTTCTCAACATCACAATAACTTCTAAATTATATCGTACAGAGTACACAGGTAATTTAGAAATAATTGGGGTGAGAATAGGGACGGTTAAGGTATTTTTATTTTCAAATGTAGTTAAACAATATGAACAACAAAATCATTTACGTTTTATTCTTATTACTTTCTATCTGTTATATACTTATTGCGAACGTCGCTGGTCTAGTGGTTAGGGGGCCGACTTGTAAGCGAAATATGCCGGGATCGAACTCTAGTGCCACCATGTACCAATGACTCTTTTTTGAGTTATGTACATTAGCGGAACACTAACTGATGCTCTTACGGTGAGAGAAACATCGTAATGAAACTTGCACATTCCAAACCTGCAGATCTAATCTGGTTAAAATCCCCTGTTCACAGGATCACGGAGGTCAGATGGCGGACTCCGTGTCCGCGAGAGCACAAGGATATTAACGCCAAATTTATTATTTTTATTTTCTTTTTTCTGCTTGTTCATTTTTATTGTGCCGTGTATTAACCGGCAGAGTAAAATACCCCAACCCCTTCCATGGACAGGGAAACCAAAACATGGCTGCCGCAATTTTGTTAAGTATTTCCAACAAGCCTGCCAAGCGCATAAATTATGGCATTACAAGCTTCTTCAAAGGGTTTTAGCATCGCATTGCTTCATTTTTTAATGTAATACGGTAGACAAACCGCCGCCAATGGACATCAGCAACACCAGAGGTGCTATCAATGCATTGCTCGCCTCTAAGGAGACCTCTAATATACCTCTTGAACGATCCCACGTCATAGTCCAAATTAATATGTAAACGCTTATAGATTTTTGTGATGTCAAAATGAATCAAATCCATGCCTTATAACTCTACTGATAAAGTACATATCTGCTTCCCTTTGCTACTTAAATTTCCTAGCCATCTCACATTTCTAGCATTCATCTAGCCAGGGAACAAGGCCGTAGCTAAACGTACAATATTCGGGGCGAAGCCCGGGCGACAGTACCCAATGGACACCGCAATTTATAAGCGGCTCGGGTCGGACCCAGAAGAAAGGGTACGCGGAATAGCGGCTGTTATTGTATCGGAAGGTAGCCCTGCCTTAACGGGCTTAGGGCGGTAAAGCTGCGAAGACGTAGACACGGCAGAATGAGGGACAGATGTCGGTGGTTAATATTGCGCATCGGGTATTTGGATTCGTAGAGCGTCGTGTCCTATACGCGTGTGAGTAAATACGAAGCCGACATTATCCGATCTGCATTGTTTACAGCACGCATTCATCATTTCGATTTAAAACTGACTTAAAAACAACTACAAACAAGGGCAATTTTTTTGCGTCGGGAGTGAAAATAACCCGGGCTTCTCGCTATCATGTGGAAAAAAGTGTCTTCCCTTATGAGTAGGATGTGCGGCAACACCAACACCATCCTGAGGGCGAGGATAGGTACGAGTGCCCCATGGACATCACAGCTTGTAGATTAAGGTTTACATTTAATTGTTTGTTTGATATTTATTTTTATAATTTTTCACTTGACGTCTATTTTAACATCGGAATAAGTGTGAAATGAATAATTAGAATTTTATGGAATTTTATAAATACCTATGAATCTAATGACATCAGAAAATTATCTACTAACGAAGCCTAGGCAATATTATTATTTACTAACAAATTATAGAAAATGGAATGGTTCTAAATAAATGATTTGAATTGAATTGAAATAATTGCTTTTTCATGTTAAATCAACTTAAGCGTCGCATTAAGATTAGCGTGATCGGACAATATACTTTTTAGTATTATGCTGTTATGAAAAAAAGAAAGAAAGAGCTGCGGTGATAACTTTCGATCGGGTGGGTCGCTCGGCTCGTTCGCTCATTTGCTTCCTTCTCCAATAAATCATATTGATACAATAAAAAACTATAAACAAAAGAAAGAACGCGAGACACTTAACTATACATTTATGGTCTTTTCATAAAAGTTATTTGACGTATATTACACCTATTATCTAAAATATGTTTTGTCATTTTCTTTAAAATTCAATTTCAGTGACAAATAAAGACAAAACATATTTCAGTGAATATAGTTTTAAGAAGCGTCAATTATCGTTTACGAATAAAACGGTTTACCTATCAATAAAACAAATGTAACAAAAGGATATGATATGATATGACTCAGAAGAACCCTTCAGCCCTCCACGACTCAAACCCAACCCAATTCTACGCGTTCCTAGCTCTACGGGGTCGCATTTGCAAATACAAACGGATCCGTCGGTGTTGGTGCGTGCGGACGGTCCGTCCCTTACCCACACACGCTGCGAAGGGACCAGAGGTCACCGTCCAGCCTTCTTATATTTGTTTAAGACGTGTATTGTGCCCAAAACCCCTGTATTGCGTATTTTACTGTACTACCTACTGTAGGCCAGAGTATTACCCGCCTACTGCGACCGGTACCTTGCAAGGACTAGTTGGCTTGGCTTAGCTTCTCTGCTTGTTGGTTTTGAAGTGCTGTGGGGTGCGTTTTGTAACGGTTTTTTTATTCATCTTTTTATATTATTGGTGTTGTTTCGACTTAAACTGTCTGTAGATGCAGTATGCTATGATGTTGTGATTTTGTTAGATTCTGCTTTTTGTACCTCCTTTTTTTATCTATGTTTATTCTAAGACACAAAATAACTTTTTATCATCATAGTAGCAACTAAATTACAAATATTTTTACAGGGCCGGCATCGCGTGGATGATAGACTCTGTACAAAAAGTACTGACTTGGGAAATTAGTAGATTAATTGAAATCAAAGTAAGCATCCTGATTTTGAATAATGAACACGTGCATCGTTAGCTACTACCTTGTTCTAAACAGACGGACGTCTTTATTATCCAATCAGTTTTGCTTACTTGTTGATTTCGATCAACCTTATAATTTCCCAAGTCGCCTGACTTTTTAGACAGAGTCTGGTAAGCATCAGGTTAGACCAGAAGCTTATTTACCACCTAAGCAGTATAAACAAGTTGGTCATCTTGGCGTTAATGTCCCGGTTATCTCGCGCACGAGGGCCCGGGGTTCGCCTTGACCTTGCCTAGCCTCGCCTCGCCTTGATCCAGTATTTGACAGTTCAGGTAATTACAGTGGAACGACTGCCATCTGACCTTTGTGGCCCTGTTAACCTAACCTGACCAGATTGGATCATGGTCAGTCGGCTGAATGTGCAGGTTTTGTTGGTATAAACAAATTATCACAGTACAAAGACCCCACCCACAATTATACAATTACTAGTGGACCCGGCGCGACTTCGTTCGCGAATCCTTACTTTACCCCTACCTACCTTTTTTTTCTTGCTTATAAACCTTCCTCTGCGGCGACGACGGGAAGCAACTATGTGTTATACCATGTAAAGATGTAGCACCCATAGTTCAAGCAAGTAGTGTTTCTTTATACTATGGACTAGTTTAAAAGTAGATGGCGCAACGTAAACTACCCAAAACAATGCATTATATATTCTTTCACAGACGCAGCCGAATTCTAATTGGGACTACCCTCAAACCAAAGAGACTAGTAGGTTCGTTAATCTGGGGTCATCCCTGGGGTCAGAACGGCCCTCTGATACCGTTATCCTCCCAAAGTATTAATATTAATTGCTTACTCAGACCGCGGACCCAAACTATCCGTCTTGCTTTTAGTCTATTATAAAGTGCCCATCCCAAAACTATTAGGCGGGAAAATGAGGCGTTTACTTGACAGTGGCCTCGGTTAGTAACTACCTACTGCTGGACCTGCAAACTAGACAGGGTGACTTCAAATTGTTTGTATCATACAAAAGGGTTCCTTATGCATGTGCACGTGATCGCGAAAAAATCAGCTGTTACATATATTTTGGCAGAATTCGTTTTAAATTTTCGAGCTTTTCAAATTTTTTTCGCGACCATATGCATACGGTACACCTTGGTATAATCAAATTGAAATTCCCTGTAGGTATGTCACCAGCTCAGCGACTTCGTTCGTACTATTTTCAGTCATTGGGCACGACCCAGTGGTCACTTAAGACGTAAATCATTATTAAAATCATCTTGACGTCAACATTCCGGTTGTGCTCTCGCGCGCAATTCAGGATTTGGCAGATGCAGATAATTAAGTGACAATTAATGGCAGTCTTTCATCTGACCTCCGTGACCTTGTTAACAGAGGAATCTGATCAGTTTGAATCACGGTTCCACATGCAGTCTCCTGAATGTGCAGGTTTCCCTTTCCGTAAGAGCATCGGTTAGTGTACTTACAAATTACGTAAATAACTCAAAAAATGGTCTTAGTATATGGAAGTGCCGGGGATCGAACTCAGCGCCTCTCATTAACGAGGCCGACCATTATACCGATCCTATTACAACTTTTATATTTTAATTTCTATTTTCCCTTCAACTACAAGATTTATATAATGCCTCAGATAGTCACCCGCATTGCTCGGTTTTGGCCTGGGAAAATCTAAGCACCAACTAATTAATTAATAATTTTATACCTATTGATTATTGACACGATAAGAACTATAAGATAGGTAGGTAATTCAGTACATGCACACACAGATACGTCTGAAGAGAGAGAAGGCGGGTGGGTCATCTCGGCTAAACTCTGGAGGTTCGGATACACGATTAATTTAGGGAATAGGGGGCGCCAGTGGTCGACTGCCAGTACATACGAGGGCAAAAGTGTTTATCAAGTAACTATTTAATGGGTTCCTGATCGCGATGTTTTTATTTAAATTTCGTATTAAGTAGGTTCAGTATTAATTTAGTTAGTGCCTTTGAAAGTTGTGACCATAATAAATGAATTATAAAATATAATATACCTACTTGGTATACACTTTTATACAACACCAAAAATATTGTTTTACTTTCATTCCTCTCATACGTAAAACGATAGTCTAGAGAAGAATACCGTTTTATCCATATTTTCGCAAGCTTTTAAAGTTAATTAAT
The DNA here is from genome assembly GCA_907269095.1 of Blastobasis adustella. Classification (NCBI taxonomy): domain Eukaryota; kingdom Metazoa; phylum Arthropoda; class Insecta; order Lepidoptera; family Blastobasidae; genus Blastobasis; species Blastobasis adustella. The sequence goes on along the minus strand of OU026121.1, from coordinate 18,179,086 downwards.
TTATAATACAATAAAGAACATAGTATGCTAGAACCACTGTGTGAATTCAGCAATTTTGTATTGGTTACATTCCATTGGGCCGAGGGCCTGGCGATCAGGTATTTATTACCTAGTGCGGACACCAGTCTCTCACACAGGTTCTACTTTGAATTAAATTGATCTGTTACTATCTAGATAATTATGTTGAGAAAATAAAATATTTTATTATTTTATAATTAAACGCTAAAGCTATTAGACATTATATTGTACAGTTTTCAACCCGCTAGTACCCGTACGGGGGATCAAGGCATTCGTCCAGTGGTTGTTTAACTGAATTACCTATCATTTTGATTGAGCGTTTGAGAGCCTCTGGAGGTTCTATTAGACGAACTCACTATTTACCGACAGCACCCGACGGGTTAGGAGCCGATTTACCACTTTTGCTCAGACTTGAGACGATGTTGAATTAGTAATTTATTTAGATGAATAGATTTATATTTTTGAATTTTAACACTTTCTGTATCTATATATTACCGGGTTTGATACCACGGTTGGTATTGTTTTTATCTCGATATTTACCCGTTAATCATCATCATCATCTTGGCGTTAATGTCCCGGTTGTGCTCTCGAGAACGAGGGCCCGGGGTCCGCCTTGACCATGATCCAGGATTTGGCAGGTCAGGTAATTACAGTGGAGCGACTGCCATCTGACCATGATCCAGGATTTGGAAGGTCAGGTATTTACCCGTTAATATGTGTAGTGAAAGTGTAGTGAATAACAACAAAAGTGTTAAAACCTATATTCAACACTTTTGTCTTTGATTGTCTAAACTCTTATTAAGGGAGGTATGTAGATATTTTCAACTGCGCAACGGATTTTAGTACTGTTTTCAACAATAGAGAGAGTGATTCAAGAGGAAGGTTTACAAGCAATAAAAAAGGGTAAGTAGGGGTAAAATAGGTGTACGCGAACGAAGTCGCGCCAGATCCACTAGTAAAAAATAAAATAATTTTTCTGTCATTAGTGTAGAAACCAAAATTGCATAAACATTTGGGACGAATCGTGCAATAAGTGTGTACGTCTGTACAATTGTAAGAACAAAAAATACTTTTTACAAATATCAAATCGCACGATTACACGTAATCATCGTCACCAATCATCCAATCTCACAACCCACACACGAATCCACCAAAAAATCCCAACCGTAACCGCCCGCGAAATCTTCTCACCCGCTTCCTAATCCCGAAACACGGTGTTCATTTGACAAAAATTCGATTCAATTTTGTATCGTTCGCGCTCTTAACCCCCTAGAGAGCAGCGGGCGAAATTTGGCAAAAAGCGCGCCGGGTCCGCTGGGCCCGAAACTTGCTGTAATCGATACGGCCTTAGGGCTTTGGTTATAAATTAGAAGTTCCATCGATCACCGCCGCCCTTTGCCCACCATTCCTTCTATATTGATAGTGGATGCCGATAGTTCACCAACTAGGAGATAACTACCGGGGTTGTTCTTTGGAACTTAGCAGCCAGCTGGCGGTACTCTTGGGTTTCACTTCAGTTTGTATTTCAGTTCGGAGTTTAAGAAGTGGTGTAGTTGGAGTAATTTATGCGCCACGGTGAGTGATCTCGCGTTTGTTGGTGCGATGGTCTGAGATGAATAGTTGGAAAGTATTTATAAAAAGACTAGGTTTTGCTCGCGACTTCGTTCGTATAAAATTTTGTTAAAACATCCCAACTGCGGCAACTACGTTCAATTGCGGGTTAAATTATAGCCCATGCGGTATTCGTGACTGTAAGCTACATTACTGCTATATTTCATCCAAATCCGTTCATTAGTTTTTGTCTTAACAAACTTTCGCATGTGTAATATAAGTAGGAGAGGATTATGAGCGTTCAATTCTCTTCAGAGTTTAATGTCAAAGTAGTAAAATGTCTAGGTGTTAAAACTAAGCAATGGTGAAATCTGTCAAGTCTGCGTGATGTCCAGTCTGATAGAACGGTTTAAATATTTTAGTTGCCGTTACTTCACAATAGGATTGCCTGTGAACAGGATTGCAAAAAAAGACAAACTATTAATTAGGTATACCTTCGTTTCATGCTTGAAATACGTGTCCAGCAAAAGCATGTCTTAACCACTTATAACTAAAAACCTTTCCGGAAAAAAGCTTGAACTACCATCTCGTGCAATATAGGTATATTTTGACCATTCCAACGGGCTGGGATGTCGTATTTTCTGAAGGGGCGCGGGCACTCGACGTAAAACATAGGTGAGGTACGCACTTAACGTTTCCTAAAGGATACATTATTGAGAGGAGCCCTAAAAACAACATTTTTACATCCAGGCCGTCCTGCCCCGCATATTTTATTTCCCGTTCTTGGGATGACCCTCGGTCTTCGTAGAGGTTGGCGGTGGGTAGATAGGATTGGTGGAAATTTAGAAAATATTTTTTTAAATAGTTGTGTCTGTAAATATGTATTTTATGTAAAAGTGTCATGTATACAATAAACTGTAATAAATAAAAAAGAGCTTCGCGATGGTAAGATTGGATTGGTGGGAAATTAAGAAAATAAAATATTTTAAGCATTTGTTGTGTTGTGTCATCTTTAATTATATTGTATTTTCTGTTTTTACTCATTTCGCTCTTGTGTCATAAATATGTGTGTCACATGAAATAAAAATTGTTGTATTGTCCAGCAACACACGAGTAAATAGCTCGCCTGATAAGTGGTGATAATTGTCGTAACCTGCTTGGGGGCAGAAATAAATAAAGCGATAGTCCCAAATTTTCCGTGACTTGACAGGGTCTTGTCAGTGCCAGTAATAAAATAACCAATAATAAACAAGTAAGTAAACAATTTGTTTACAGGTACCGTATCCGCTTCCCTTAGATTGCAGATGTCCTGGACGACAGTGGCCACTTTCCATCAGGTGGACCATCCGTCCGTGCACATCCCGAGGCAATAAAAAAATACATGTCCAGACTACTCAGGTTCTATTAAAGAAGTAATTATGCACTGTCCTAATACTATTATCGTAGCGAGGTTGACCAATATCGGTACATTTGCATAAACTGATTACCATGTCCTTTCTTATAATGACTTACACAAATATTGAAAGAAATCGGGCTAAAAATTACCATAATATTAAAGATATTTGTCAGGGTTGCAAATTTCTTTTGGCCTCTTGGTGTTCCTTGTACTATTTTCTGTCTTCTGTCAATAGTTCCATAAGTTCCCAATGCCGCGACATCTGTTACGTCGTTATCTGAAACAAAGAAAAACCGCAATTGTTTACACAAATGATTACCTATTTTTAATCATACTTATCTACGGGTAATGCCCATTTGAACGGTTTTGGACACATTCTTATATTATTCTAACTTAGCAAATTATGTTAAATTTAAATTATTTATTAGTCTGCATTTAGCGAAAAAAGAAATAGGTACAAACTATTACCTAATTTTTTTTCACACTGTCCAGTCTAATAGACTCCCACGCCCCTTCCTACCTGGCCGGTCCCGCGAGACCCGTCTCTGATGGACGGAGGCGGCCGCGCAAGGGTTAACCTGACGGCCGCGTAAATATTTGACGAACAACCGCTACTGCGCGGCCTGCGCCGATAAATTTAGTTTTAATTTTATGTGTGTACTATCGTTTGGGAGGTTAAGATGCCTGGTTGGGTCGACAGTTTTTGGGTATTTTTGACCCGCGAGAGATGGGGTGTTATATTTTTGACTTGTGTATCTGTGGGTATGTAGGTCTGTGGCGTTGTAGCTGTTGTATTTCGATGCGAGTTTTTATATTTGAAAGTGTCATTAAAATCGGTTCAGATGTGTAACAAATATTTTAGTGTAACTTGGTCGTCGGTTTTCTGACACTCTTCGGCCAATAGTCAAATAATTTTATTCCAATTTGGTTTACAAACTCTTATGAACATAATAGAAAATACAAAATGCCTTAATGAAAAATTGTGGCATCATCGAGCCGGTAACGCTCGGTTCTGTTGTAAGTGTGTATGCCGATGCTCTTACGGTGAGGAAAAACATCGTGATGAAACCTGCACATTCAGGCGACTGTGTAACTAGGATCCAAATCTGGTCAGGTTCCCCTGGTAGCAGGGTCATGGAGGTCAGATGGCAGTCGCTCCACTGTAATTACCCGACCTGCCAAATCTTGAATTATGGTCAAGGCGGACCCCGGGCCCTCGTTCTCGAGGTCACAACCGGGACATTAACGCTAAGATGAGATGTTGTAAGTGTGAAAAGGACGAATCGTCCTGATTCTTTGCTGTGCTTGTTTAAACATTGCAAATAGGTGCTTTACTCCGTTAACACCTTATAATCGTTATAAGTAAGTGGTATTATTCCTACTTTTGGCCGTAGACTTCACCAAGTCAGCGTGCAAATATTTCTGCAACCGAGACATGCATCTTCAGGATCGTATTTTAGTTTCCTTCCTGAGTGAGATTAATACTGAATAAGTATAATTTTGTTGTTTCAAGATTCATTCACCAAATAATCACTCATTCTGATACCACCTACCCATCCAGTTTACTGCCTTTAGAAGACTCTGCCAAATTATCCACAATTCCAACTTACAACTAAACATGTAAATACTAAACTCAAAAATCAGCTACCAATGAGCCGTTAAGCAAACAGCCACAGAAAACCCCATTTCATTCAACATAATTATCCCCGGTCTGTCACCTCAACAATCGCAACAAAAAACCATTAAACACCACTTTCATCCCATTCAAGCAAACAGGTATAACATAACACGCGTCCAAATATCTCAACAAAGTAAACGTCCATTCAGGGAGATAAATCTTCACAAAGCACCGATATACCCCTGTCTCCCCTTGTCAAGTAGCGGCCACTTAGTGGTCAGATATATCGTCCGTGTCAAAGTTTCCTTTTGTGTAGATACCTGTCTCGAATGCTACAAAGCGTGTGTTTATCTGGTTAAACCAACATCCGAGGTCCAGAGATATTTAGAAGTCATAAAAGGGGAAAAAAAAGCATTTATCGATCGGGCGCGTGGCTTGAGAGGGGAGACCGGTGCTGACCGGTCAGCACGCGACGCAAGGGTAAGAACCGGTCAGCCATTGGTCAGTGAGGGGCCGGTGACGTAACGAGCGATACTCGCCTCTGATTGGTGGAACGGTTTTCGCCAGGTGGTTCTCCTTTGTACGAATTCGTTTGTTTCTTTTTTTTAATTCCGAATTTGAGGCCAGTGAACTTTTGCTGGGTTGTAGGATTGAGACGATTTTGCGAACTTTTTGCGGCTTGTCCACTACGTCATAGACACAATGTCATTTTTTTATATTTTGAAAATTAAAACTCAGAAATACGGAACACTCGTTTAGTCTGATTTCAAAAGAGTAAAAACGACCAGATACAACGTTGCACTTGCTTTTATAGACGCAAACCTTAGTGTTGCCATTTTGAGCACGTCCTAATAGAATAATACATTGTATTTTTTACAGAGAAGGAACGTGCTTTACAAATGGCAACACCATTTACAATTGTCAAGTTTGACAGTTCATTGTTTATTTATTAGCAATCGAGTAAATTCAAGTTTTCTCAAATAACTGCAAGTATCGGATTGTTAAAATGTTAGATTTCATCATATGTAGGATATCAGTGAAGTTAATTGTCATGGTTTATCTCGTTTTTATCAACTAACAATTTATTAGGTATCTATAATGGGTTTCGTTATTATTTTTCAAAAGAACAAAAGTAAAAACATAATGGAAATCCTGTATTGATATCATTAATACAAATAGAAAGATAAACACTTTGTCACTCATACAAAACACTATAACATAACAGTATAGGTAGGTACAGTAGATACAGTTTATTCCAGACAACATTAAATAAAAAACCCTCTAGTTCATGTAGCAGAACTTTTAAATCTAGAATCGACAATCTCTACCAATCGATCTCCTGCATCCAAACAAGGTCAACTGGCATCGTACATTATTACTGAATCGATGCAAATACGATTCCGCCGAGGGGTGGCAATGCAAGACGCCACGCGTCATATGCCACTAAATCCGTTTGAAATTTAATATCTCGCAAGTTACATTCATATGCGACTACAAAGCCTTGCAACACGGCGGGCTCTAGTGCGTAGTATTAACATAAGAGGGCGCAGTTTGGACATTAAAATTGGACCATTTTTCATTCAAGTTAAAAGCCCTTCGTGCCCTCGTAATAGACATAGTTTGGATTAGATAAATGTCTAAATACATATTAACACGTTCACACTCCTTGATTCATTTTAAGGCAACCAATTAACACAACTCAGGCTATGTTTAAGTAAAGTTACTATTCGCGTTTGCACGCGTATTTTTTCTAAAATTCGTATCGGATTTTAATGCAGTTTTACTAGTGGATAGTTGTTCTAGATTTTACAACTGTTATTTCCCTGAAAACCTTATTCGGACAGAAAACGCTACTTCCCACTTTCTAGCTTGTAGGTTATATTACCTCTGAAGTAAGTACGAGTATTAGTCGCCTAACTGAACTAACCCGTAACTAGTTAGTTAGGTTAGTATTTTACTCTCCCGATAAACCTCAACTGGGACAAGCTATTCCTTAAGTCAAATATGCTTGGATAATTCACACAGCGGCATTCCAGCCCCAAAGAAAGCAAGGCTTCTGTTATGGGTGCTATAAATAAGTGATACACTAGGTACTTTACTTTGTTTTGAATACATACTATATATAACACCCAGACCCATAAAAGATATTTAAATTCAACATTTCAATTTCTCTGCGTGGCCAACCAACTTCAGTTGAATCACTTAAGTCATCAAAGTTGCGCAAAACTTTACAAGACATAATTTACGTCGTCCAAATACCAAGACTACAAAACCAAGACCAATAACAAAAAAAAACGGCTAACCAGTCACCAATCACACGTACAACAACACAGTCTACCCACAACACATAGCTCCCACTAAATAACAATTTGAAGGGCCGTTTTGGGAGAACAAAAAACATTTATATCAATGGCGGGGTCGGTTCTAAATTCCGCAGTCATTGACAGGCCGTATAGACGAGGCCGTCCCTTGAGGCTCGTTGGGGATGCGGAGGCGGGCTAAGATGGCCTCAGGTCGCTAAAGGGAAAAGTACAAAACACATTGATACCTACCGAAACATCGGAAAAACAAATCGAAAAGGTACGTCGCGTATAAGTACCGTCTAATATAGTGATATGTATAATACGTCTAATATACATATTAGATGATACATTGATACCTGTCGTAATATCTGCGAGTAAATAACATATTATTCGGGACGTAATCGGTGTATTGATAAGAGTTGTTGACGTACTGATATTGTAAATGCTATTAATAGCAGAAGCAATGAATTCATACCCGTATTCAGAAAAGTTACTGTGAGGTCTCAAAGTGAGCACAGAGTTCCAACTGACAATACCGTGGATGCGTCCGCCAACATGGACGAAATTTACCAATCATGAAGCTGTATTGAACGCAGTGCGTTCACTAGCAGGCGAGCTATGATAACGTATAGTACCGCTGGACAAGTATTTTTTGTGAATACGCCCTGCCTAATAACATTAAAAATGCCAGATGTATAACCAGCCTTGCCCGCCTCTAATGAGACTTCAGATATACCTTTTGAAGGATCTCATGTCATAATCCAAAGAAAATACTGTGACTCCTCTAAAGAGCTCCCATCATTTAGAAAACAGTAACATAAAACGAAATAGAAAATGAGTTTGAGTTTCATATAAACGTTGTTTTAATAGAAACAATCTAGGCTTTACTAGCTTTAAATACGAGTAAAAAAATGACGTTCCAGAAAAGAGTTTTATTTATTTCATACACAGTTACCAATGAAAATTTAAACAAATTATTGGTAACTATACTTATTCAACATCTAGATACATGACCGTAGAACCCCCAAACAGTACCCTAATCCTACCCGCATTATACATAATACCAGCCAAGACAAGTTACATACCCTCTTTAGATAAAGACGACCCCAGTCGGGGGAGGGTCAGGCAAACTTTTCGGACCCTGGTCGCCCGGGACCGCCCGATCCCGGATAAAACTCGCGAATTTGCACCTACCTCCCTCGCATTTGTCAAGACGGGTTGGACCGCGGAGATGGGAAATGGCCAGCTCTTACTAGAGGGTTAACAAGGTAATGTTTGGGCAACGATATTTTGTGGGTAGTTTTGGATTGAACTATTTCGGCACCTACTTATAGGAATTTCGATGACATTAAACGTCGATGTAGTGACAGTCTATCAATTGTAAATTCGATCTAATGATCGATCATTTACTTTTTCGAAATACTGACGTGGATTTTATGAACTTCGTTAAATTGATTTTCGACGTTGAGTAGTAAATCTACCTATTTTGTACTTACACCTTGCTCGAGTTTAGATTCGACTGGCATTTTTATGTTTCCGGTGTTTGACTACTTGATCTACTAGAGGTATTACGAGAAGAGCATTTTCGATCTTATTTTTCGTCGTGACCTTTGTAATTGGAAGTATCAAGTAATGAAAAGGGTATCTGACGTGACAAATTTTGAAATAACAAAGCAACTTCATCGTCATTATACGAAGCTCATGTAAGCGACAGCGGTTTTAGGTGACCCTTCTCCAGATCAGAAAAGATAGTTCCCATTTTAGAGGTCGTAGCTGACTTGTACTCGTAATTAGTCAAGGACATTAGTCTCCTTGTACGGTGCCTTGCAGAGCAAATGGACACCTCATTGCTATAACTATAGGATAGTGAGTTCCGGTCCTTCTTTGAGCGACTGTACGTGTGAGTGGAAGATCTTAATCACTACAATCTACTCTACCGCACACCACATGGCCAATTACCATAGTATTCGGGTCACACAGCCGTGTCACTCGCAAATGCATCGTTCACCCCGGATTATCAAATGTAACAAAACTTAAGTAAAATAGCGTTTAAAACGTAAGTAGTAATGTAACCTCAAGCGTTCAGTTATCGCTCTCGTATGCGCTCTTGGCTAAGTGTACGCACAGCGTTCTATATTGCTCTGGATTGGTCAATTTTGTTCATAGTGGCGATCGCAACTCAAGCATTGTCAGTTGGAACTAAATAAATTGGATATTGAGGCATAGAAGGAGCCTACTCACAACTGAAGTCACAATTTATGGCGTTTCCCTAATTGGCAACAGTTATGCGACTATGGTCTTGCGACGAGCGGTTTTGAGGTCTCCTATTAGTCAGGCGACGTCCGTCGTAGGGCCATTGCTAATTAGGACAGCGCTTATTTTATTTTCTTTTTTAATGGTCCATATAACGTGTCCAAAAGGGACGACTTAGTGGCCTTGGTCATTATTAACCAAGTTAGCTTTTTGTCCGACATTGAGTCATTTGTATACTTGTTTGTTGTTTGAGTTGTGACAGATTGATAGAGCACACTCTCTATAAGTCGAGCCACCTACGCTCTATGTGTCCAATATCTTTGGTTGGATCCCTACGCAGTCGCGCACCGTGCGACTTCATAGAAACGTTCGAAGAACAAAACTTCACCGCAAGAAGTAGTCGCGTCGTCAAAGTCGCTCTGGCTCAAAGACTCGACTACGCCACGTTCCCCTAATTGAATTCACTATTCCATTAAACAATGGCTCGCCAATAATCTTGCCATTCGTTCGCTTGTCCGAGGCGCGAGTGCACGGCCCCGGCCCTTAATCCCGCCCTAATGCCCCGTCCTCTGCTAAGGACATTTCCATTTATTATTGAGCACTTAATTTATGTGTTTTGTTATGGACCGACAACCTTGCCTGCACCAAATAAATGACACGGATTCGAAAAATTATTGCGACCGAATTTCGACTCTGTGTGGGAATATTTAGGGTTGATATTTCTTTGTGGAAGCTTTAAGAGATAGGCCGTTCCGGTTGTGAGCGAGAAAAATTGCTCGATCGGACGCTTTAAAACCGACCGCCGGCGAACTATTTAGCACTTGTTGCTTCGGTAATAGTGTCGCTTTTACTTCGCCTGTTCGGTCTACTTTTAAATCATTCCAAGTTCGAATGTCTGAAATTTTAAACGAGGAAGTGTTCGGGGTGACATTCGAAATTTTACTCTAAGCTGCGGTACTGAGGTTTGTTTTCTAGATTTTCGTTCTTATATTTAAGGCATTTCTGGTATTCCTGAGATCAGTTAGGAATTGTTTAGACAATGTCGAGGGCAATCCGTTCGCTTCAGAGCCAGGTTCCGCTGAGGCAGGGGCGAAATGACATTTGGGATAATAGTAAATCCACAGGAGTTTGGCGGTCATTCTTCACAATAAGTGATTGGGAGACTGGTGTGTCTCAAAATTTGAAAGGGGAACATTTCTATATTGAAGAGAATGTAAGGAATATTTGTGACACGAATGCTATCTTTAGTAGCAACACCATTTATTTAGATTTATTCAACAAGAAAACTGAAACATCACTCACATCGTTGGAATAGCAAATTACCATTCTGTACTTTGAGGTAAAGACGTTAAATTCTCCACAAGGAACTCAAAGGACGAACTGGAACCCCGTAAAAATAATCATATAAGGAGAGAGAGGGAGAAAAAAATATACAAGTAAATGACTCAGCAAAGCACTCTAATAAAATATTCCATATGTAAAGAGAGAGCTCTTCAAATTCTACGCTCACGTAAGCCTATGAAAGCAGAGAAAAAAATCAAAAAAATTCTATGTGAACCGAAACACATGGAGTGAGCAGACGGAGTAGATACTTACAAAAATATGAAATTCACCACAACATTTGCTGGGGACCGGGCGGCGAGGAAGGGAGCGTCGGCAGAATCATTGTGAGGATTATAATATTTAAAATATTTTTTATTTCTTTCTTAGTTTTGATAGTCTATAGTGTATATAGATCGGAAATCACAAACAATACCTATCTAATTATTAGTAATTATTCCATGTTAAATTTTCGCCTTTTGTACTTTTTTGCCTTTAACTTTTCGCCTGAAACACAGGGTATCCTAGTTCAGGCAACTTATTTATATTAATTACCTTTAAACATATTATTCTAGACGTTAAATTTTAATGTAAATGTATCCCATAAGATTTAAAGAATAAACTTTTATTATTATTATTATTATTTATTTAATTAAAGAAATCATTCAAATTCATTCAAATCATCGCGACGATGGGATAGATTTATTTATTTATTACTTTATTTCTTCCACGCCATCTAGATGCCTGGCATGCAACTAACGTACGGATATCACGAGCCTTTTTACCACGCACGTGTAAGATGTGGAATTACTTCAAAAAGCATATCTACAGGTATCTCAAACGCCTGCACCGCATCCGCTCCTCCTAGGTGATAGATGTCCCGCAAGTCGGTGGCCACTTTCCATCAGGTGGACCGTCAGTCCGTGTGCCTCCCTATAGTAATTTATTTATTTATTCAAAACTTTATTGCACAATAACACAATTGGCGGACTTAAAGCCATTAAGGCTTTATCTTCCAGTCAACCAGTAGACCAAGCAGAAAGTGAGTAGTAGGTGCTTTATAAAGCGTGATGATAGATTGTAATTAACCTAAATACCATACTGACTACATCAAGATAGAATAGACATATATTATATTATATAATAAATACTATACAAACATACATGATCTATAAATAAATATACTTTATACTATTTGTATTAACTTTTTGGCCTTTTTAAATTATATGCGTTCTAAAAGTGCTCGTCTGCTAAATGAGCGCATTTCAATGCGGCACTATGATTGGTCAATTTCGTTCGTTTTGACGGACGCATAGCGCCCGATCTCACTCAAGTATTGTAAGTTGGAACCCTATGCGTTCGCACGCACTGTGAGACCTCCATAGTTACCTTTCTGAATACGCGTGTACATTACTGTCAATACTCTGATGACATCTCACTGGTGAGTAAGCTTAGGCAGGATCTTGAGAACCGGGTGGACACGAGGAAGGAAGTGTAAGAAGGGCTTTGAAGCTGATCTTCGGCAAAACAGATATGGCAAGCTGCCGCGCGGACCTTGAAACCATATATTTAGGGAATGAAGCTGTCAGTAGAACAGATAAATTCAGAAACATCGTATCCGTGCTACAAGAGTCCGGCGATATCAGTCCCGATTTCAAATCTGTGCAGCTTAGGCCAAATGGCGGGAACTCACGGCTGTCATCTGTGACCCTAAAATCCCTATCAAGCTCAAAGGGCTTATAAACAAGAGTATGTGCTATGATTAAGTGATAGCTGAGTGATGCTCTATAGCTGCCAGACATGACCAGCGCTGACGAAACACGTCCGTGAACTCCACGTCAACGAAATGAAAATGTGCTTCCATACACATTCCGTAGATCCGTAGCAGCCTTGGCGTGAGGGCTATCGCGGATAAGGTCGAGTAGGGTCGTGCCCTGGTATGGTCATGTGTTGCTTAAGCCCCAGGGATACGCGTGGAAAAGGTCCCTAAACCAGCCGGTATCAGGAAAGAGATCCCTGTGGGCGGCCCAAGAAGCGATGGATTGACATCGCTGAGTCGGATGCGAGAGCCAACGCCTTTTGTGCTCGCGTCCGCGGCGGCCTAGCGCAACGGGCGGCAATAGCTGCCATTGGCGTACGATCGGAATATACGTATAGCGGCAATTACCGCCATTGGCGGTTTAGTGGTTATAAAGAACAAAACAAACATGTTATGTTCACATGTAACGTTTTTGGCAGTATTTTTATAATTCGGCTTTCTCTGCCGACTGTACGCGCTCACTCGTCCATAATGCGAGTTGATAGGTAGATGTATTAAAAAATAGTATACATTAGACACGAATACGACATAATATTGCCCGCGACTGGATATTACGGTACAACGCACATCAGGTGAAGTTCACCTTGACAACCTACATTTTACATGTATTTTACAAATACATGAAGTGACAATGTAGAATAAATTTAAATTTATTGTAAATCGAAGAAAATGGGATGAGACAAAGGTTGTAAACAAATTCGCGACATTTGTAAGTCTCATGGTTATCGGAACTAGCTAACTACCTTCCTACCCCACCTGTGGGACAGAGGCGTGAGTTTTATGTAAGTATGAATGTACGGATTTTTTGGTTTATCCCCAGTCAATCTGTTATTGGCATTACTATAAGTACCTATATTAGACATAAGCAAATTGTAACGCTGTTGATGTCTAAAATAAATGAATAAATCCTTTCACTCACAGCACAGTAGGCCGTGTGGTGTCCGGCAGAGTAGAATAGCACCAACCCCTTACACTCATGGGTGTCGTACAAGGCTACTAATGTTTTCGAGACAAACGATCTAAGCTCCTCCGTAAACTGGAAAATAGGCAGCAGCGTTTTCCATTGTTATATTATAACAATGCGATCTCCAACCCGCCTGCCGAGCGTGGAGATTATGGCAATAACCTTCCTTTTCGTGGGAGAGGCCCCAAGTCCTGCAGTGGACTGTTGTGGGCTGTGATGATGTTGATGATGATGATGACTCACAGCACAACACTATAGCCGCGATCTCAACGTTTTCCTGAGGCTGCTCCGTGGAAAAACGAAACACGTGTTGAAACCGTAACGCAGTGATAGTACTGTGTTGTTGGGGGCCTATCCTATGAACCAAAGCCAACGTCACCAGCTCGCAGTCCCCCTGCTGACAGATACATGCGGCTCTGGCGCGTCAGCCTCCCCCAAAAATATTGGAAAGTAAGCTACCTTCATAGACTGCTAATTTTTTTTTTGTTCTCTTACCTCCTATATCGAATTGTGCAGATAAAATGGCAGCACGACAAATTTTAAATTATTGATATACATATATCGTCTCTGAATAGACCCTGAATGGCTAATAAGCTAGCTGTTGAGCCGAGATTTACCGCTAAAATGAACGAGGGAAATGTTCCTAGAACACAGCCTTCAGAAGACCAAAAAACAGTCTTTGATCACCCCGCCCGTGCGCAAACGCCGCGTCAATAGTGATTGTGTGCAATTTTTCCCGGGCGGCCCCGCGCGGCTCCATTAGTCACGTATTGACACACCGACAGACAGACCGCTGCGTGCTTGTCCGTCGCACCCTTACTATGGGTCTTTATTTTTATATTAATATGCCATACGAATATATAAATAAATATGAGTGGCAGAATTCGATACCCGCCTGTACTATCTCTGTCTCTCTCTGTGTAATCGATCCCTCATGACTAAGGATCGTAGTCTGATGAGCACATCTTCAAGTGCACAAAATACCAAATATAACCAAATATTGATGATGTTGACGTTCCTCCAACCGTTCCTATTAATCGCAACTGTCCATCGCTGTACTATCTATACATAATATAAAACAAAGTCGCTTCGCGCCGTCTGTCCGAATGTATCTATGTATGTATCTAGCTGGACGAGGGAGCCTGCTAGCAGAGAGACCAGTGAGTCAGAGTCTTTCTCTGGTGATGGGTTCCTTTTCCCGAACATTTACATGCTTCTATCTATTTGACCTTTCTAGGTAAATCGTCCCTATAACTATTAGAAATTATAAAGAAAACACAATATTATAATTTACAAAATACTGTTCGTTGATGTACAGCATAGAAACTTTAGATTTTTAAGAAATTTTAGAGGAAAAGAAAAATTGTCCGGAAAATTGCAACATTTGAGAGAAACTCAAAGTTACTTACGTAACGTACATTCTTCTCAGTATTTTATATGTGACAAGCCCAAACACACAGGGTCAGCTAGTACTTATAATATAATATAATATAAAAGCAACTAATGATAGGACTAACAAAAATAAAATTAGCTTAGTAATGGTACTCGTGGTAGGGGCCAGCCGTCGGCAAGATTAATGTGGTCGGGAGTTTTAGTGGAACTCCGACTGAGATAGAAAAGAAAATTCTAGATTCTTCTTACATTTATCCCCTAAATCATTTCTGGCCGAAAACTTTTAGAAAAATGCCTATTAAGCGCCCTGGACTCGTAAATAAAAAATATCTAGTCTAAAGACAATTACTTTCAAGTATTTAATGATGCAAAGGGTTAGAGAAAGGGTATTTTCAATTGTTCAGCTATAACTTTTTTTCGTATAACTATTTTAATGTTTTAAGTTTTAAATAAACATCATAAAAATAATAAATAATCATCTTGGCGTTAATGTCCCGGTTGTGCTTTCGAGAACGAGAGCCCGGGGCCCGCCTTGACCATGATCCAGGATTTGGCAGGTCAGGTAATTACAGTAGAGCGACTGCCATCTGACCTCCATGACCCTGCTACCAGGGGAACCTGACCAGATTGGATCATCGTTACACATCCAGTCGCCTGAATGTGCAGGTTTCATCACGATGTTTTCCCTCACCGTAAGAGCATCGGTTAGTATTTAACTAATGTACATAACTCAGAAAACTGTTATTGGTACATGGCCGGAGCGGGATTCGAACCCGGGACCTCTGGCTTACGAGTCAGGTACTGTAATAGCTCGGCCACCGATGCTCTTAAGTTAAGTTTTAAATAAACATCATATTACCTTTTAATTATTAATAAATGTTAAATTAATACGATTTTAGTTTCATAAAAGACAAGATAATACCTATCCACTCTACCGCCTCACCCGCTACGTCTTCTTCTGTGCTCGCGTCCGAAGCAGCCTAGAGAAACTGGCGGCAATAATTGCCATTGGCGTACGACCGGAATTTGCATTTGGCGACAATTGCCGCCATTGGCGTTTCAGTGGCTATCTGCCACTATACAAAGTTTGCTACTCAGTGTGTACGCGTGTGCTTTATAGCAAGTGTTTTTATATTCATTTTTTGTATGACAATAAAACACCTTCAGTGATAGCCTAGGTCATAAACATTTTTTTTTCGTCTTGGAATTAATACCCCAGTCGTGCTTACGCACACGAGGGCCCGGGGCCGCCTTGACCATGATCCAGGATTTGGTAGATCAGATAATTATAGTGGAGCGACTGCCATCTGACCTCCGCGACCCTGCTACCATGGAACCTGACCAGATTGGATCATGGTTATACATTTAGTTTCCTGAATGTGCAGGTTTCAACACGACGTTTTCCCTCAACGTAAGAGCATTGGTTAGCATTCAACTAATGTACACAACTCAGAAAGTCATTAGTACATGACCGCAGTGGGATTCGAACCCGATACCTCTCGCTTACAAGTCGGATACCTTAACCACTCGGCACCGACGCTCCATAGGTCATAGCCATTAATAGAAATAAATCATAAGTTGAATCGAGTCCTAATTTAAATATCAATATATTCCAGCAAAACCCAGGCCTCACGCAAACCTGAAGCCGAGACCGTCAACTCATCCCTTTATGACAAACCGCCATCATAAGAGCAACCTTAAAAAACCGGACCCGAGTAATGCTGTCAATTTGTCACCGCGCAAGGCAACCCAATACAGTCCTAAGTAAACTTTAGGTGAACTTTAACAGGCGAGTCCCTCCTTGGCCACATTCTAAATAAATAACGTCTAATGTCCCCCATTCATCAGCGTTTCCACGTTTTTAGGTGGGCACTCACTCCCTTGTCTAATGCTTGGCTCGCTCCCGGGTTAACACATCCACGGAATTCTGTAAACGAAATTGCACCCTATCGCGACGTATTAGGGTTCAATTTCGAGTGGACGGTAATAGTACAAATTACGTTAATAAAACTCGGAGATTAGTGGTGAGTGCAGAGATATGAGGGGGCGGGGGACGGTCCACCCACCACCCTGCTTTTTGTTATTTTTTTTTTAACCCTGTTGTTGCATTTTTTGCGCCCGGCCTTTTTCGGATGCAAAGGTAAACCCGCGATTGTTGTAAATGGCCGTCCATTTGTATACGTCCGCTTTTGTTACAGCATATATTTACACCTGGGCTATTGGAATGTTATATTTTTTCCAAAAGTATCTCATACCTAATATATGGACAATTAATATATGTAATTTTTGTTTAAAATAAAATTTATATTATAATATATTATTATAAGTATTGTCTTACGCACATAGAAATGGAAAAAAATAATATCTAAAATACTTAGCTACTTTTGTTGTAAAAAGTAAAATTATTACCTTAATTAGGTGACTTTTTTGCCATCTGTATTTCAATTTCAATTTATTCAGAGCTTTTAGATATAGGTATAAATAGCTGCTTGCTTTTTATATGGTCTGTAAGGGCGTAATTACTGTATAGTAAACTAATTTGTACATCATAATATTATCTCGTCCTATTACATACTCTTAGAAATAATTTCCGAATACCTATTAAATTACATTTTTAGAGTGATTGTATTTAAAATGTTATATTTTGTAAAAATATATAAGAATTGTAAATTTACATTTGAAATAATTCATTAAAATATAATGGTGCCACTAGGGTACTAAATACTGACGATCTCAGTATATACGTTCGTATTTTTTTTAAACTTAAATAATGAAAATTGTACTGCGAGAAAAAAAAGAATATTAATATTAATAAGAGAATACCACGATTAACGACCCATACGCACATACGCCCTTTCGAAAATCTCCAAGCGCTCCAAGATTCACCTCCGCCAGAACATCAAATCCAAAAGCATTATAACATTCTAACTCAAGCCCGGATAGATCAAAACAGTCCATCCGCATGAAGAGATCATACGCAACTCCTGACAGTACGCAGTGACACATGCCATGCCCGTGGTCGGCGGGCAGTCCTGATAGCGGACTGTGATGAGGGTCCACTGTCAGGCAAAAAGTCACTTTTCTAACGTACAGTGACACTTTTTATTCATTCCACCGAATGTGAAGCTCTCCGTGTTTGGGTCGTTTTCGGGTTATGTTGCATAGTTTACTATAAATTTAAAATGTAAATGTAAATTTTTAATTTATGCAATAAATGAACAATGAACAATGATATGGACAAACTATTTCGCTCAATAGTAGTTTTATGTCGCCTAGATAAACATACAAGCAAGCTATCTGACGGAAAGTGGTTATCGCCTAAAGACATCAGCAACGCTAGGGTTATAACCAACGCTGGGTCGTTTTCAGCTTATGTTACAGAGTTAGTATGTATGTATGTATGTATGTAATCTCTTTATTGCATCAATTTATAACATTACAGGAAATAAAAATACAGTTTATAATACAAAGGCGAGCTTATCCCACAACGGGATTTCTTCCAGCTAACCTTTGATAAGCCGAGAAGACCGGTGAAGGCAATCAATCAATCAAGTTTGATATGGAACAATAAGTCAGCTAAATAGTTGTCAATAGAGGTGGGCGGGGTTGGTCATAACTCTAGTGTTGCTGATATCCGGCGGTGACCACTTTTCATCAGATGGCTCGCTTGCCTGTTTATCTAGAGAATTACATGAAATATTTCCTAAATAAGCGGTACCTCTATCTCGACTGTATCTACTATGTTATCGACCTGAGTGAATCAGTTGGTTGGTGGTCTACCACGCAGAGGTAGCGGGTTTGATTCCCGACCGAGCAGAAATTGAAATTGTGAATTTAAATTTCTGTTACTGGCCTGTTTGTTATATGTATAATAAATATGTATTTAAAAGTATAAGCTTTGCTTACTTTGGGGCTTCGATGTGTGCATTTGTCCACGCATATTATTATTATTATTATTTATCTGCCGGACTTATTTATTGGCCGTGTGGTGTCCGGCAGAGTAGAATAGCACCAACCCCTTACACTCGTGGGTGTCGTACAAGGCGACTAATGTTATCGAGGCAAAAGATAAAGAGTCTCCGTAGTCTGGAAAATGGGCAGCAGCATTTTCCATTATTATATTTAAACACTGCGATCTCCAACCCGCCTGCCAAGCGTGGGGATTATGGCAATAACCTCCCCTTTCATGGGAGAGGCCCTTAGTCCTGCAGTGGACTGTTACGGGCTGTGATGATGATGATGATGATGATCTGCCGGACAGTAGCCGGTCGCTATAACTGTGTATCTGTCTGTCCATCAGCACTCCATTGCACAGGAACTAGCCCGGTATAGGTAACGCGAATTCGACCCCGCCGTAACAAGTAAAGTTGCACTATGTTTTAGGAAGTTCGCGACGAATAGGGTGGCCATGAGGTAAACTGGATAGATGGGTAGGGGACACTGAAAAAGTAAATAGTTTGATTTTGTGTAAAATTATTTAGGAGGTTTCTTAGAGTTTAAAGAACAAGTTGGCGTAGATAGAGACTTTTACTGGTTAGATATTGGCCTTGTTTTAGAGAATATATAAGAACAGATGTTACTTCATTGATTGGCACGATGAGCAACATAAAAACAGAGTAGTATAAATAGCGTAATTTGTTCGTTGCGTAACCATGAGACAGGTTTTAGGAAAAAAATATCAACATTATTTTTTTTTCATGAATCGCTTCCATTTTAGTAAAGAAATCGAAAGTTTAGCCAGTTTAGTAACCATTAGAATAGATCACAGGTATAGGCCATTGGAAATATCTTTTTCTAAGAAATCTTGCAAAAATGTTTACAATGTAAAAATTATGTTTAATAATGTTGTAGGTCACTAAAACTAAGAATATTATAAAGTGCTAAAGTTTGTTATTTGTGATAAACTCCAAAACTACTGAACCGATTTTGAAAATTCTTTCACTAATAGAAAGTAACATAATTCCAGACTGAGATGGGCTGCTTTTAATCCCTGAAAAGTCATCATCATCATCTTGGCGTTAATGTCCCGGTTGTGCTCTTGAGAACGAGGGCCCAGGGTCCACCTTGACCATGATCCAGGATTTGGCAGGTCAGGTAATTACAGTGGAGCGACTGCCATCTGACAATGATCCAAGATTTGGAAGGTCAGGTAATTACAGTTGAGCGACTGCCATCTGACCTGCATGACCCTGCTACCAGGGGAACCTGACCAGATTGGATCATGGTTACACATCCAGTCGCCTGAATGTACAGGTTTCATCACGATGTTTCCCTCACCGTAAGAGCATCGGTTTGTATTCAACTAATGTACATAACTCAGAAAACACCCATTTGTACATGGCCGGAGCGGGATTCGAACCAGGCTTACGAGTCGGATACTGTAACCGCTCGGCCACCGACGCTATTAATAATCCCTGAAAAGTAATAGCTAGTTACATGTTCAAAGATAATTGAACTGTTCGCGGGTGAAAACAAAATAATAATGTACATAGTTATTTACAAGGCCCTTTTAAGGATTTTTTACATTAAATGATTACCGTAGACCACGCCAATAATATGTTTATAGATATTTTCCCTCTAACACCACAATCATGGCCACCCCAGCCCAGCAGCCGCCAAAGGCCTTAGAGGAACTGGTAACTGAATGGAACTAAATTCCGAACGCTGCCAGACGCGGCCGGACCCGCCGGTATTCCGGTAATGGCCACTAATGTCTGACTGTACCTGGGCTAACTTATATCGGGCCCGACTGTACCTACACAGGCGGTTATATCTTTTGATGCGCTTCCGATTGAGTCTGGATGATTGGAATTTGTATTTTCATACGCTACACGCTTTGAAGATGCTTAGATAGGATATCTTAGTTCTTACTTATTTCCTGCGGCGGTACAATCCTTTGTGCGTCTTGGCCTCCTCAACCATTTTCTTCCATTGCGTTCTGTCACTGGCGTCCTTTTTCCAAGATGTTTTTTCTTGCCAAGTCGCCTTAGGTCTTCCTCTACACAACCCAGCCACCGCTTCCTGGGTCTTTTCAGTTGTGGGATTCACTTGGACATGTAGGTAGGATATCATGGACCGATTGTTGCACTAATATAAATACTGGAGGAATTTAAGATCGGGCAGCATCTATCCTCCACCGTTTAGTCGCATCCTAAGTTTCTTTGGCCACGTGTCGCGGCGAGGCGATGATTCCATCGAGCGTCTCGTAGCGCAGGGCTAGGTTGGGGGCAGATCACCCACGAGAAAGACTGACTTAATCAAGGCAGCAGACGCACAGCTACATCGATCAAAAATGATCGAGAGTTTTACTTTTTACACAGATTTAAACCTCATGTAATAATCTTAAAATTTTCAAACAACCCAGTATCAAATGCCGCTCGCAACCCAACACGCGAAACCGTAACTTCGCCTCTCACCACGCAACTCCCACATTCCCACAGCAACTTCGCCGGCACGCATCAAGAAAACCCAAAGTAAAGAGCCAGAAACAAGACACCGTTCTTTTGTTTTCATTGCCCCCGTACCTATAACGAGACGAGCCGCGCAACAAAAACAAAAGAAAATGGCTCTATTATGTGAAAACAAGCGAGATACTGCCACGGTTATACTAGCCTGTGGCATGAATAGATACGACGTGTTCCGTATACACGCATCCAGCATATTCTGACCGCCACGTGGCTTTTAGAGCCTCGGTGGGCTAGTCCTAGTTACGCTGGCGGGCTAAACATATTTCGAACATCCAAAAGTATAAATTCAGACAATAAGCTATCGACTTACTTTTTATATTCTCAACACCGTTACCGTATTGGAATCGGCTGTTTTGAGGGCAAACACGGTGTAGCCTAGTGGTTGAGGCGCAATGTTTTTACTAAATCTCGTGCGTGGAGGGTCTGGGTGGTGGATTTGATATGAAAGCTGGGGCTTAGATTTGTTGTCTATAATACGTGTGACTTGACTTGTGAAACTTGTGGCTAGGGTACCTATTTTCATTCTGAGTTTTATTAGGTTCTGAAACAAATAATTTGTAATTTATTTTTAATAACAATGGTAATTATTTATTTTTTCATTATTGTCTACCTTTTTTATTACTCATTCTGAATTAATTAAATCGTTGGAAAACCAGTGAATTTTATGAAAATAACACCTAATCAATAATGTGCGACTATGTACTCATAAACAGCCATTCCCACATTAAATACAGCCGTAAATAGCTATTCCCCAAACCAAGTTACCAGAGTCCCACTACCCTCACACCATCGCGTCCTGCAGATATTTTGGAAATTCCGTCTATTCGGAAGATGACGAACTAATTACAAATCATATTTTGTGAACTACTCAGTGACAAACCTCAGCCACCCACCTGGAAACTAGCAAGAGTCAATAACTTATACGATTGAATATCTACCACTTGTTTACCACCACCAACTCCCAGTCTCCTACATCCCTACAACAGCAAAAATAGCCAATCTCTAGCCACTCAGTTTAAAATAGTCAAGAAACACCTAAACCGGCCAGAGTCCTCACTACCCACACCTCAACGCGCTACAGAAATCATTCTACCCTCAATTCCTTTAAACCCGAATCCTAAAGGTTCGTACCAACAAAGGCCTTCGCCTAATGCTCGCGTCGTCCGCTTTAATCTTTTTGTGGTCCTAATTAAATTAGCAAAACTCAGGCGAGCGGAAACCGGACACACACAACCGTACTTTGCGCACACAAATTCTTTATCTCCTACCTCGGTTGTGTGTGTGTGGGTGTGTGTGGGGGTGTAATGGCCGTGCGTGTATGTGTGTGTTTTAGTTAAGGGTCGTCATTTCTCTTGGACCCTCCCCCGTACTGTCCGCAGAAAGGTGAGTTAAGACGGTTCTGTAGAGAGCTGTTTGAACCGCTTCGTATATTTTTTGTTGACTATATTTTCAGAGATAATTGTTGTGGTGTGGTAGGATCGTAGCTTGTGGCACTCGATAGTCTCTGCCTACTCCTGTGGGATAGGGCGTGAGTATGTATGTATGTAAATATAATAAAAAATTTACAGTCAGTAGTAAAATAATTTTATTCAACTTGGGTTTTACATAATGCACTTTTAAATGTCAACATAAAAAATATTGTGCAAACGGCATCGTCGAGCCAGCAACTGTTTGTTTGACCCGTTGATGTTGTGGTCAGTTTTCAAAAGCCGCTTATGGCTGATGGTCCAGTTGTGGCATTTAAGTAAAAAGCTAAAGCGACTGTCTGTCACTCTCACTATGACAATTGACTTACCGCTAGGCTGGGTAAGTCGTTACGTGATTTTCGCGAAACGTAACGTAACAGCGACGCGGAAGGCGTCACCTGTTTTTCAGATTAGTGATTTTGGGGAACTAGTGATTTTAATAGTCAAAAGACTACTGCAATATTTATAAACACGATTTTTATGGTTATGGTTAATGATATTTTTAATAAAGAGTGTAAAATAGTAGTTACCAAAACATATACTGTCACGGTACTATTCATAACATAATCTCTCGTAATATATAAAAAGCGGAAAATATACCAAAATCGCTTACCGCTTACCATCAGGCGGGCTGTTACGTTTGTCACTGCGTTGTATACTACGCTACTGATATTATAAATAGTAACTTTGTCTGTTTTTCTGTCTGTGTGTTACGCTTTCATCACTTTTCAAACCGCTACTGGAGATAGTTCAACACCTGAGGATGGACATAGGCTACTTTTTATTCTCCTACACTTGTGCGATGTAATGTGTAGTCTCACGCAGACGGAGAAGCGGGCGCAAAGGTAAGAATAAAATAAATCAAAACAGAATCGGAAACCCTCCTGTCCATGAAAACCCAATCGCACTAATACCATCTCGCATTTCTAAAAACACCTTTCCCCAGAACCACTAAAAACCACCAAAGCAGCTCTATATAGAGTCGACAGACAAACAGACATCCCCCGGCGTCCTCCCTCGGACTTTAATATTGATCAGTGTCCGGCCGCGGTCAGGTGGCGTCTGGACAGCGGCGCATGCGCCCGACACGCACCTTTGTCACTGGACAGCGGTGAGTGGTGATGGCTGGTGTGTAGAGCAATGTAGAGTTGAATGTTCTATGCATGTTCTGTGCTCTACCATACGCTCCATGCAGTGACTTTCGCATGCACCTTTATCACTGGACAGCGGTGAATGGTGACGACTGGTGTATAGAGCTGGATGTTCTGTACTCTATCATACGCTCTACCCACCAGTGGAGCATAGCGATGGGATCACGGTCAAGTTTGGATATGTCTTATCAATACTTATAGAGGGTTGCCGTATCGTAAATTGTTTATAGGAAAGCCTTGATTAATGCAAGTTTTAGCACCTTTGTCAGTGACCGCATAACGAGTATGTAGAGAGAGCTGCTGTGTACTCTATCTGCTGTCTCTACGTAATGCGAGGGCTATTTTGCAGATTATACTTCGCAATGATATAGACGACATACTAGTAGAGAGGACTCTACATGCAACGTCGTTTAGACTCTACATAGTAAAGCGTTGATTGATACTAGTTTTAACACCTTTGTCTCTGGACTTTGGGTCTTGGTGGCGGCGAGAGTGTAGAGTAGGCTATAGTCTATCACACGCTCTACGCATTATGACGACTCTACATTTTTAGACTCTAGATAGAAATCTTGATTGTAGAGTTGAATGTGTTCAAATGTGCTCTACCATACGCTCCATGCAGTGACTTTCGCATGCACCTTTATCACTGGACAGCGGTGAATGGTGACGACTGGTGTATAGAGCTGGATGGTCTGTACTCTATCATACGCTCTACCCACCAGTGGAGCATAGCGATGGGATCACGGTCAAAGTTTGGATATGTCTTATCTATACTTATAGAGAGTTGCCGTATCGTAAATTGTTTATAGGAAAGCCTTGATTAATGCAAGTTTTAGCACCTTTGTCAGTGAACGCATAACGAGTATGTAGAGAGAGCTGCTGTGTACTCTATCTGCTGTCTCTACGTAATGCGAGGGCTATTTTGCAGATTCTACTTCGCAATGATATAGACGACATACTAGTAGAGAGGACTCTATATGCAAGCATGCCGTTTAGACTCTACATAGTAAAGCGTTGATTTATGCTAGTTTTAACACCTTTTTCTCTGGACATCGGGTCTTGGTGACAGCGAGAGTGTAGAGTGGGCTATACTCTATCACACACTCTACGCATTATGACGACTCTACATTTTTAGACTCTAGATAGAAATCTTAATTGCTACGAGTTGTAGCACCTTTGTCATTGGACATCAGGTTGTGGTGCGCATGAGGTGCTTCTTTCCCAAAAGCATATTGAAGCCGAGCAGTGCAGTCTTGCGGAGACAGTGAACTTTTAATATCATAATAAATCATCGCGTTAAATCCAATTTTGCTGCGGACGATGAACTTTAACTTGTGGTAAAAAATCAATTGATACGGGATTTCCCGCCAATTTTTTTCAAACAATGATTGAGTTTCTTTTGTTTAAAAAATATAACATTCGAAATTCAAACATTATGAGCGGCCAGGAGCGCAGAACATTCATGTGCTCTATGGATCTGTATATCAATGTATTTTTTCGCATCTTAACTCCGATGAATGAACCGATGTAGATTCAATTTCTTTACTGAAAACTACTTTAGAGAAAACAAATTCTTAAAGCCAAAGTAAAACTATAAAGCAACAAAAAGTTCAACTGCTCCCAAAACTACCCCCAATTTGGTCAACCACGGTGTTACATTGTCGCTAATTACGTAGTACCTAAAAGGAGAACAAATTTTAATTTTAATAAATTAGTAAGGTAGTAAGGTAGTTTTTCTTTTAGGTAATCCTAAAAGAAAAACTACCTCCCAATCTCATCAATTACGCCCAAAAGCACAGACAGGGCAAAAATCTCATAAAACGCAGCCTCTTTATTACTAACGAGATTACCCAGATCCCGGATTTAATATAAAACTACCGGGCTGAATTCCGTATGATGTAAAAGAACACCTTCGGTACCGGGGAAGGAGGTATCCCTCTGGTAACAAGGTTTTATTAGATACCACTAAAGGGCATCCCCCACAAAGGTAGCAAAAGAAACCCTTTTTCTACTTCAAATATATTAACTGTCCCGGTACCTGGCCGGACAAGGAGTTAGTAGACTAGATGTGATATGTCCGGATGTAAATTTCGGTTAGTTTGGGGCTAGATGGCGCCGTGAAAATTTACCCAAGCGTTATAATACTTTTTATACAAACGCAACCCGGACGCAAAAAGTGGTATGTTAGTAGTTTCAAGTGTTATATTTTCGTGCACCTGTGTGTCTGTCTATCGCAACGAACTTACATCGAGCTCCCGAACGGATAGATGCATTTCATTGCGGTGTTTTGTTATTTGGAAGCCAGTTTAATCATTGTCGTCCTCCTTGTAGTTCTCCTTGTCCACTTGGCATGGTCTTTGTCATCCTTGGTTTGTAGTGAGTTGTGGGCACACGTAGTCATTGCTTCTTGGAATGGCCTCTTTTTCCCGTCACAGATATATTTTGATCCCTACGTAATTTGCCGGTCTACGCGAGACCTGGCCATACCATCGCAACCAGTTTGCGGACTGAGCAAGCGTTATATCATCATTTAAAAAACACATGGACTCCGTTTTAGGACAAGGAGACGAACAATAATCTTTCGGATATTATTATCTACGTTCTTTAACTGATTTAAATTTCGTTGATACACTTTTAAAGCTATTTTCATATTATAATTATAATTATGACATATTCAAAAGCAGTCATCATCCTCAGTAACTTTGAGGCCTTTCGACGCATTGTACCAGAAACGTAAATGACCGTATTTTAAATACGCAATGTACCAGACAAGTAAAAGACCAGATACGCAAAAGGCCACAATTCAATTCACTATCAACCAGATATGCAAAATTATGTGTTGACCTCATAGACTGCACTAGTTAATTTTCATATTTATTTTTATTTCATTTTATTTTTATTATTACACTTTATTGTACATCAAAGGAGGAAGGAAAACAATATAGGTACAAGGGCGGCCTTATCGCTACGAGCGATCTCTTCCAGGCAACCATTTTCACATAAACTGGTGTAAGAATATTAACATTGTAGGCAATGTACAAAATTGTATTTTACTTAATCAGATCATACCCATTCCAGCGACGTCTGCTCCGCGAAGCATCGGCTATTTGTATCTCTTGTACTTTTGTCAGGGGAAATCACGTCTTATATCTATGGGGGTATAGCGCATCCCGCGGCGTTGCCTGGATATCGTTGCGATGGCGACCGGCCACTTGGGCGTCTGTTCAGGTGCCTCTATGCATGGGTTGGGACATATTAAAAATTACGGATTCGAGGATGAGTACGCATGCTAATATTGGGGTATCGAAGAGGTATATGTTTTGCCTTGGTCGCTCTCATTCAAGGACTGCGAGCAATGAACTGTACTTATATCGTACGTTTTTGAGTTTGGAATTTATTTATAACGTTTACTTAAGGGTCTTAGCGTCGGTGGCCGTGCGGTTACAGTACCTATCGACTCGTAAGCCAGAGGTCCCGGGTTCGAATCCCGCTCCGGCCATGTACCAATGACTGTTTTCTGAGTTATGTACATTAGTTGAATACTAACCGATACTCTTACGGTGAGGGAAAATATCGTGATGAAACCTGCACATTCAGGCGACTGGATGTGTAACCATGATCCAATCTGGTCAGGTTCCCCTGGTAGCAGGGTCATGGAGGTCAGATGGCAGTCGCTCCACTGTAATTACCTGACCTGCCAAATCCTGGATCATGGTTAAGGCGGACCCCGGGCCCTCGTGCGCGAGAGCACAACCGGTACATTAACGCCAAGATGAGTAGTAAAGTACTTAAGGGTCGGAGCGTCGGTGGTCTTAATGGTAGGCGCGTCAGACTTGTGAGTGAGAGGTACTGGATTCAATCCTTAGAAAGGCATGGACCATTGACTGTTTCTCAGTTATACACCGTCGAACAAAGAAAAGGCTACACAGGGGATCAGAGACAAATGACGTCTTCTGTGTAGCCTCTTGTTGTTCCACCGTTGTATAACATTAGTTGAACACTAACCGGTTCTCTTACACTGAAAGAAAACATCGCGAGGAAACCTACACTTTCAGGCGACTGAATGTGAAACAAAACCATGATCCAATTTGTACAGGTTCCTAGGTTTAAAGGGTCACGGAGATATGATATCAGGTCAGATAGCAGTCAAATCCTGGATCATGGTCAAGGCGCCCCCGGACCCTCGCGCGCGTGATCTCAACCGGGATATTGACAGCAAGATAATTATTTTTTTATAATTAATTCGACGTATGATTTCTCTTTTTGATATGTTAGACATGATTTGGTAGCAATGTGTATCAAACAGAGTGTAATAACACTAATGTATTACACTTATGGGTTTTCGAATAATCATTTAAAGAATTAGCTACTTGTGATTCAGTAGTCAGCATGAAGGTATGCGTCTCGAAGGTTCCATTCCCGACGAACAGAAATTTAGTTGAGAATTTGAATTTCTGTTCCATATTTAAGTATTATTACACCTATATTTTGTGCTACATGACTCTGATTTGAATTTGTACGATATTATTAATTTAATCGTAATTTGTCCAAGAAAAAGAAAAATTCACCTCAAGCAGTTACATTAACTCATACATAAAAATAAGGCTACATTCATCGCCATACGTACAACGTATAAAGGCGCGTTAGATCGGGCCATTTGCGTTTATTGGCCATTCGGCCAGTTCCAAATTCGAATGCGTCCGCTCTAATTGGCTCGCTTCGCCGTGAGCGAACGAATTGCATTCGGGAATTTATTGTCTATTACTAAGGAATGTGTCCGTGTATGTTTATGTGGATGGAGATGGTGATTGGAGAGGTTTTAAGGCATATATTTATATCCAAACATAACTGAATAAAAATAGAATCTTTCTCTATTTGGCATTTTCGGATGCTTTTTCTTTATTGCCTAGGGAGGCACACGGACGGGCGGTTCACCTGATGGAAAGCTGTCACCGTCATCCAGGACATCTGCAACCTAAGGAGCAGATGCAGTGCTGGCCTTTGAGGTAGATACGCCTATATGCTTCCAGCTTTGCCTAGCATTGTCAGGCGCTGTTATTTTATCCAATGGTGTTGGTGTGCTCCGGCTTCTGGGCGGCCAAAATATGTAACTATGTATTCCCTTCCTACTTTCCTATCACTGTCCCATTTGATTATTAAAAGAGATACTTAATCCTTCCCAGACTCAGAAAATAAATCAAGATACATCACATCAATTTCGAATCCGGGACCGGCATGATGGCCACCGAACTGGCCGCTGAACATCAGAGGGTGCAATGACTGGGTAGTATTTACAAAAAGAATACTTGATTATTTAGTTGACAAAGCATATTACTCTATTAACAAATTTTTAAACAACTCTACTAAGTAACTGAAAATGAATTATTAACTATACTTTGCAAATATTTGAAATAAATAATGTAACTTAATGACTTATATAGGTATTATTAGCTTAGTAATAAAATAAATTTCACATAATAATTATTTAATAACAATATGACATGTGCGTAGATATATTTAATTTGATTTGATGTCCGTGGGTAGACCACAGAGCTCTCTGTATTTACTTAAGATCTGTATATTATTTATAATTATGTATACCAACCGGTGTGTCACAATAAAAGTATTTGAAATAAAAAAAAATTGAACTACACACATGATACTGTCATACTGCTTAATTTTCGTTGTGACAGTATCAGCTTATTCTCGGGTAGCCTAAATATCAAAACGATGTGCCTCTTGGTCCACTGTTATAGAATCTACCTAGCTAAATTGGGGTTGCAGCGGTAGGAATCTGTCCGTAGAATATGATCACGCGCATCTATCTCACCTTGGCATTATTATCCCGGTTGTTGTTCTCGTGCACGAGGTCATGGAGTCTGAGGTAAGTGGAGGTTCACCATGAGAGCATCGGTTAGTGTTCAACTAATGTACGTCACTCATAAAAGTGTTTGTAAGTATATGGACGCACTGGGATTCAAACCCGGTACCTCTCGCTTACGAGTCGGAATTTAAGGTAATATCGACTAAAATGTCAAAAGTGTCCACTATAATCGCGATATCCATTTGAAGTTATCATATCCGTGCTTTGCCCGTAAAATGTAAATCTTGTAGGTGAACCAAATTAACAAACAGCAATAAATTGAATATCGTTTAGAAAACGGAATTAGACGAATACACAGCAAAGGAAACGACTCGAAAATACCTTATTACCCCAACAAAATCATTTAGCAAGACCCTCAACATAAATAGTTAGCGAACAACAGTGAAATTCTAACTAATCCTACAAAGTTGCAAGTTTTAGAACAATGTCCTCACACAGTCTGCACTTTGTATTACCTGTAATTAAATCTACGTAACCCGTAGCAGTTCTACGGAGCACTACGCCGTAGCCGTAGTGCTACGGGGTGACCGCGACGTTCGCTGTCCCCCGCCGCCCCCGCCCCCTTCAACACTTTTGGGTTATTTCGGTATTGAGTCTAGCATATTGGTTTTGGATGTAAGAACAACTTGTACACACAACAGAGTTACAGATACCCAAACACACACGTTATTCTTATAACATCCCTCTTCTTTCGTCGCTGATTAAAAATTTTTGGGAACATGCTGCCCCCTTCAACACTTTTGGGTTATATATTGAGTCTAACTTGTAGGTATATTTTGTAAGTGCAATGGGTATTGTTGAACTGGAACTGGAGTCTATAAAGTATTATGAATTTTTTGATGATTCATTTTCTTGGATATTAGGTAGGTATGTTTTCAAAACTCGATTTTTAACTATTTTTAATAAAATGGAAATCTATAAATTTTTCAAGTATCTAAAACGTGACAAAGAGCTACTTTAGAGTTTGG
This sequence comes from Blastobasis adustella, assembly GCA_907269095.1. Lineage (NCBI taxonomy): Eukaryota > Metazoa > Arthropoda > Insecta > Lepidoptera > Blastobasidae > Blastobasis > Blastobasis adustella. Next base: position 18,148,516 of record OU026121.1, on the reverse strand, counting down.
CAAGACAAGAACATTTATCTTTATAGTTGACATTCTTTCGTGCAAGACTTATTCATGTTAATGCCCTAAATTAATACTTCTAAAGTTTAAAAGTTGTTTGAAAACATTATACAATACTTATATTTTTTTTTATACGGTTGTTCAATAACACAACTTTCGTGCCATGTAACAAATTTCTATTTGCATAAAATTTTATGAAAAAATTTTAATATTTTTTTTTTTGCATAGTCCTCTCGACGAGCATTTAGATAACAAGAACTATGAACAAAGCTTACTTATTTAGTATAACCTATTCAAAACAAGCAACTCATCTCAAACACGGAACAAAGATGGCATAAAAAGCAGTACACACGGGTCTCTCAGGGGTGCGGTAGGCGGGGGTAGGGGGGTACTGACCGCGACATTTGTTGTCCACCCCCTCCCGTGCTAGTTAATGGCTAGGGGTGTGTGTATTTGTATGTGTGTGTGTGGAAGGGTGCTGAATTAGCGAAAAATGGGCTCTTCCAGATTAAGCTCGTCCTGGGGAGGGTTTTGCTTCCCATTATTGTGGTGTTTTGTAAAAACTGTTGTAATTAGAGTTTTGATATTTGTATATTTATTTGTTTTATTTATTTGAGACTTTATGCATAATAATAATAATCATCTTGGCGTTAATGTCCCGGTTGTGCTCTCGAGCACGAGGGCCCGGGGTCCGCCTTGACCAAGATCTAGGATTTGGCAGGTCAGGTAATTACAGTGGAGCGACTGACATCTGACCTCCATGACCCTGCTACCAGGGGAACCTGATCAGATTGGACCATGGTTACACATCCAGTCGCCTGAATGTGCAGGTTTCATCACGATGTTTTCCCTCATCGTAAGAGCATCGGTTAGTATTCAACTAATGTACATAACTCAGAAAACAGTCATTGGTACATGGCCGGAGCGGGATTCGAACCCGGGACCTCTGGCTTACGAGTCGGATACTGTAACCGCTCGGCTAACCTAACCTAACCTAACCCGACGCTCTCATTTGAGACTTTATGCATGATATAGTTAAAGCTTGAGATGTATTGTAGAATATAATATACTAGTGAACCCGGCGCGACTTCGTTCGCGTTCACCTACTTTACCCCTATTAATCCTTTTTCTTTTTACTTATAAACCTTCCTCTTGAACCAGACTTTGTTTTATACTATGTAAATATGCCAAGAAATGTAAAAAAGCTAAAATGTAACAAACAAGTGGTAAGCTTGCACATTTAGGTATTAATCATAGGTATTACTAAGAATATTTGGTAGTGTAAAAAAAACGGCACCTTTTGAGGAATTCAAATAATGTATTTTAACTATCAACCCACATTACACAGAATAAAATAAGTTTGTCGACCAAACTAACACAAAGGAATCATTAATGTTGGAAGACAGCGAGTAGAAGTGTTACAAGTTTTATTTCAGGTTCATTTGTAGGCAATTAAACTTCAATACTACAGAACATAATTTTTCATACATTTTTAAATTGTACAAAAATTTGTTCATAATAGAACACGTTTATTCACATACAATATGTAATTTTAAAAAAAAATTGAAGCTAATCACTGTCATAATTCTCCCAATTAACCGACTACGCAAAAATGTCCGACACAAGGTACAAGCATTGCAATGTTTCCCGTTAACCCTCTTCCTAACCGTGGGGTGAATCAGACCCCTGCGGGGCGGGTCAGGCGGGGTACTGACCGCCCCCACCCCAACGGCTATTTACCGCCACGTCGGTTTTCGCACATGCCGGCCGGACCTTTGTCTCAAATTTGGAACGCAAAAAAGAAAATGGCGTCGATATTTTTTTTTTTTTTTGTTACGTGATTGTAGGTGACGATTTATTCGTTAATTGAATACGGTAAGGCGGTTTTTCGATTTATATTGATAATAATTTATTTATTTATTCTAGTAACTGCAGACTCATAGTGTTAGTAGGCATTTCTTAGTCTAATGTTAGTAAAGTTACAAATGTTACAATACAAGATTTAAGTTATATTAATTATTATTAACGTACAAAGAGAGATTGTCCCACTATAATATGTTCACACTCCGGGATCGTCGATGGATGTCAGACCAAATATTTCTTTTTAAAATTTTAAGAGGGTTAATCGACTGTCCATACTTATTAAGCATGGTATCTTTCTCGGTGCCTAGACGCAATGCTAGAGCACTTAATTTTAGACCTTTCGTAATTAAAAAAAATAAGAACGAATGTTGGTAGCAATGAAATAATTTATAGACTATGCAGGGAACATAACAAATTGTGTAGCTCCGAAAATTGTGTTGACATTGTACATTGTTCTTTACTAAAATATAAAAAATATTTGTATAGTGTACTAAGTACGTCCTCTTGCCGTTTACACTAACAATATCATTGTTTAGTTGTTAAGTTTGAGTGGTGGTAGATTTAGATCTATTTTTTAATTAAGCGCGATCGATTCTATTGTGAATGTAAATTTGCCTGTTATTGGATTTATATTTAAGTGTTTTGGATGTTACATGTAATAATTAGATGTAACAAAAAGTGCAAATCTGTTGGCAAATTCAATAACTAAATAAATAAAACTAAATAAATTATGCAAATTAATTTGTGTGGTGGCACAGAAGGTATGCAAAAACTCTAGCTAAATATAATTTTAATTATAAATGATTTAAGAGTAATCTCCACTACAAAGGGTAGACGCGAAGATAGTTTGAAGAAAGATGTGGGTTACATTTAGGCGAATTTTACGTTATCAAAGCCGTAGGAGAATATCATCATTATACTACAGAACAAAACCTCTTACCCACAATTTCTCGAGACAACCCAAAAATTATCGTAACAACATCATTATTTGAACAACAAGCGTGAGCAACGAACTCGAGCAACGTTCCCGACTAACAAACTAACATCGCAAACGTACGCCATGTTGTATAATAATTGGGCCCATCCCCGCGAGTAGCTCAAGAAAAATACTCCGCGCCGCCTCCTCAAAAATATGTCGCCGTTGGAGCCAAACCATTGTCCTTTGAAAAAAGAATATCACATAACGAAGTTGAGTTCCGACTTTATATCAAATATCACGCATGACGCGGCCCCCACCGCCCCCTAAGGGGAGGCAATAAAAAATAATATATTGGAATATGTTGGAAATAACAGCGTATCATCCTTTCCATGGATACCGTACGAGGACATTCGTGCTTTGACGGGTCCAGCCCGTTTTATTCTCGTACGGAAACTGCTGACGTGCGTAACGGCGTCGTGTTTGTTATTTGTTGGCGTATGAATAAAATTATGAGCCGTTTTTATTATGGCCGTGGGAGTTGTAAGGCTCAGCCGACTGTGTGATTAGGGAACTAAGAATGTGGGAAGGCTCGTCTTTAGTTTCCCGGATTGTGTTGTTCTTTGACCGGTTCTTTATGCCAATAGCACTGTTATCTATTACACTTAGATGCCAATAGGTAAGTATGTTCGCTTTAAGATTATTTTAAAGAATCCTTGAAACAGTATTATAATTTAAAAATATCTGGAACATAGATAGATAGATAAATTCGTTATTGCTCACACAAGAATAATTACATTAAAAAGTTACGACAAAACCCATAACTAGTTGTGGGTGATCATTAATCGCACAAGCTCGTTAAGGTCTTAGAAATGTTTATTTTAAATAATTTTTATTAATGTTTCTGCAATTCCCAAATAAAAATAAAATTAGATCAACTAAACTTATGACTATAATTGAACTCACCAGATAAAAATCTCAAGAAACCATTTCACTGAAAAACGCCACCAGAACACGCCACAAAAATCCGCAACCACTCTGCCAAGAACACATTTTCAATAATCGAACTCGGCGATCGATAGTATGCGCAAGCGCACACGAACTGCTCCAAAAAGGAACGGATCAGGAAGTGGGGCCGGGTCAGGTAGCGGGGTTAAGACACGGCAAAGGGTTACCTGGCAGACGTTTCGGGTATTTTTTACCCAATACATTCTTATGTCTAGGGGCGTAAGAACGAGAATTGTCTAAAAGTGTGACTCGACGTGGCAAGGGTTACCTGAAAGAAGTCTCGGGTATTTTCGACCCAAGACTTCCTTATACCGTGTGGTTTAAGAGTGAAAATTGCCTAAAAGAGTGCGTAGAAGTGGAAAGAATGGGCTAGAGGTGTTTAATTATTATTAAAGGGTTAACAAAGACGTGAGACTGGCCTCGGGTGCCGGTGAGGTTACACGCGTGGTTAGGTCACTGGGAATCTTTCGGTGTCTTAGGGGTTAGTGGGTTTTATTTTTTATGATTTTTATAAAGCTGATGCAGTTGCACACTTTAAGTTGCGATGTTTAAGTTGCCGACTATGTGACTTAAAATTGCATCAACATCAATCGAATTGTAGGCTTGCTAGAAGAGGTTTGTTTTAGAAATAAGTAGTGCCTGTTGTGCCATTTATTACCTACTTTGTCATATCTTGTAGATATGTATTTCCTGTGCACAATAAACTATTAAATAAATAATAAACAATCATAAGTGGAAGCTAAACTCGCTAAGTCACTCTTAACTTTATTACTGATAATGCGACTCCTAAATGCTTAGGAATATCATAAGCCGACAATATAAGTGTCGCCACAGAATATCTATACTGTATCGCTTAAGTATAGTGCAATATAATTGCCACGAATGTAAGAAAATGTATAAATAGTGAAAGGTAGTTGTCAAGATCGTAGCTTGTAATACTAGAAAGGCTCTGTATACACATTTGAGACGCGCGTGTGAAATAAAAATAAAGATCAGAATATTAAGGCACTTAATCTAGGATAGTATTATATCATACCACTGCTGAAGCACAATGTTCATATTTTAATTTAAAATAACTATCCTTACCTTCATTATTATTTATTCCATGGTACCTATGTCTTGGATGGTTCTCTCTGGAGCGAAATGTAAAAATCCACTGCATTACTAAAACACTTCATTTTAAAGTTTCTAAACCAATATACACCACTTTATGTATAATATTCACCACTTCATGTATTCATAGTATTTACCCAGCGTAACACAAAAAAAATCCGGTAAAAATATTCGCGACCGACAAAGCACATCTACCTTTCGAAATTCGCATGTGAACTCTGCTAAACTACTCGCCTGACATCTTGCACAAAATCAAACTAACCCTTCACATAACTAATGTACCTGAAACGTTCCGACCCAATAATTCATTATCTAACAATGGTTACAACTTGCGTTCCCAATAATAGTAATAACCCTTCCACTGCAGCGGTGTCTAAAAGACCCTTCGCGAATTTTTCGACACAAACAAAACACCCGTTGCGAACACAAATATTTAAGAAAAAAAAAACTGCATTCGCTTTTAACTTTTGTCTCTGGCCATAAATCAGTTTCGAAATAACAAACCGGCGCTGTTATACGTTCGATATTTGAACTGATGCGTAATCGATTGATATTTGAAATTGTGTCATGTTTTTTTTTTTAAATGAATGAATGAATTTTTGGAAGAGTTGATGTGAAAAATGCAATCCTTATACAAAGTTTTATAATTTGTTCGCTTCTTCAAAATCATAGTTTTCGCCTACGATTACGTTATTTTTTTAAGGTTTCGCGAGTATAATAAAAGATAACTTTCATTACACATTTAATAATCATCAATTTTCTTTTCATCGCAACATTATTTTGCAAACCACCAACAAATCGCAAACCTCTCATTCAGCATTTGTAAGTACATTAGAAACAACAAAACTCGTCCTGTCAAACCATTATGTCAAGGGCACTCGAAAACGATGGTAGATAGGATTCATAAGGTAATGACTTAGAGGCCGACGTGTGCCGACTGCTAGAGCACTCGAATTATTCGCCTAATTTACTTTTATTACGCCCAGATTGCAGATCGACAGATAAGCAAAGAGTTCTCGAATCAAGTGCTGAGTTGTGCGTTCTTCGAGAATTTAAAGGGTTAAAATTTAAAGTTGGTGCCGGTTGATTGGTTAATCACTAATTTAATAAGTTGGTTAGTTCATAATTCGGTGTTCGGAAGGTTTAATTTGAGAAACAGTGTTTCAAATTGTAGATTAAGCAGAAAAAATATTAATTTAAATTTTTAAAATCTGAATAACTCAAAAAATATATTTCTAAATATTTTACTCATCATCAGCCGTTGAGTATTTATTTAGCTTTACGGTATATCAACTGCCTAAGGGCTGCTCGATCGATCGAGTATCATAATTCTAATCCGCATCGATACATGTACCCATTATTTGTATTAATATCTATTAGGCAACATGGCCTACAACACCAACTAGACTATTTCACTCGAATAAGTAAAATTAAAATTAAAAAGTCCGTAAAAAAAAAAAAATTTTATAGAATTTTATACTCAAAAAACCGGCAAGGCAAAGAGTCTCGTCCCTTTATTACCTACATACAGCCAAATAAACCACTAAAGCTGAATAGATATTATAAATTAGAATTTGGCACACATCTGCCGGCAAGTCCTTTAAGCCGTAATAGAACATTAAAATAGGGTTCGATCTATGCAAAATTTTCAATGGCGGATTTGGCGAGGACCCCATTGTCACAGGGCAGGTAGACGAATGGCCACATTCAAATTAATAAAATAATAAGACTAGTACGTGATACGTTGAAGGGTTGCGGCATTGTTGGCTCAGCTTTTATCTCGTTTTGGTAGTTTTAAAGACAGTTGGTGATATGGTATACCTATCCATTATGTGATGTCTGGTTACGGCTGTTCCATACCTGCCGTGTGCTTGGTGCAAGTTTTTAACCGCTCGGCCATTCTCGATTTTGGTCGGGACTCCATGTTGATTCTCTGTGTGCATGTTGAGCATCACGTATTTAGCTTTCGCACACAACCGGCTTCGCTGTGTCATTATTCACCACCGTCGGCACTAGTGAACACACAACCGGCTTCGCAATGTCGTGGTTCACCGTCGTCGGCACTAGTGAACATAGTATATGGTATGTGGGACAAAGTATTCTTAAAACTAACTGCTAAAATAAATAACTACGGTTTTTATACAGTAATTTGCTTAAATATTGTCTGAATGAGTCATTGCTACCACCAAAACCATTCTTAAAACCTTAACTAATTCTTAAATATTGCAAATTATTACAGCCAATTTTTGCACATTAATTTTGCTTGTTACTTGATCACTCGTAAACGGCCGAAAATATGTACTAAACTGCTAAAAATAATTTGAAAATATTAAAAACTATGCAAATACCTATTCTAAGTACTTAATTTTAATCAACAACATCGCATTATGTGCTAATTGACTATAAAGGGTCGACTGGGGTCATGAGAACTCTCGAAAAATTTGAAAAAAACTCACCAAACAACAACTCATGACACCATAAATTGTGATCCTGCCAATTGGGGTAAAAAATCACACAAACCGGGGAAACGGGGTTAAAACGACTTGTTTTGGGGTGAAAAAGTTGTGATATATTATTCCCTTCGCTAATTATATTTGTATAGCTTTTCAGAAATAAAGGGTCATTTTGTTGATAGTTTTTTTTATCTGAGTAAGTGATAGGATTTCGATATTTTGGCATTTTAGAGAGTCCGCTTTGGTGGTTGTTTGTGAAGCAAATTATTGCCGTGTCATCTTTAGTGGGAAAATATAACCGACTTTAAAAGAATGAATGTTCGCTGAATTGTAATAAAATATTGTACTTTTTGTATGTCTATTGGCCAAACAGTTCGAAAAGTTAATAGATGCGACTTAAAATATAAATTGTATGATAATTTAGGAAGACCTAGCAACGAATTTCAATGTAGGTACTGGTACAAAAAGCAGACGAAGGAAACCTTCGCGTAATTTGAAAAAATACATATGATTTATATATTATGTATGAGTTCTACACAATATTTTAACACTACTGATTTACGTAACATCGAAGTTTTTTACTTAGTAACTAAAGAACTAACGTTACATTTATAAAAACCCCTTCACCAAAAAAAAGTATGACGTAAAAAATTGCACAATCGATTGTATTTAGTATTTTGGTAGCTTACTCCGCTACCGACACTTTGTGTGTTTTTTTCTGTCACACCCGAACCATTGTGACGTTTTGCAAGAGTCAACGAGTGATGCTTTTTCTGTGATTTTTTTTCTAAAATCCTATTTCTCGGATTTGAAGGGATTAGACACTTTGTTGTTGTAACAATGACGTTTGTGGAGATCGATATTTGTTTTGATTTAGTGCGAGTAGCTTTCTGTGATTCCCACGGCCAGTTTGGGTAAATAAAAATGTGAAGTGAGTTTCTAGCTGTAGTAGATATTTATTTAACACATTTTATTCATTCTTACAACATAGTAACTCTAGCCGTAATGATTGAAAATATTATATTGAAAGTTTCTCACTATTCAGAAAATCTAATTATTCTGTTTTATTTCATATCGGGAACCAGCTCACGCCCCTCAACCTATCTAACTTTATCTCAGCGACGCCATAGATGGGACGGGATAGCATGAAAGATTCCGAGCAAATAAAAAATGCACCCAATACGCGACATAAAAAATACTTTTTCGTGACAAATCCTCATTCCACCCCGTACTCCCCTATTGGCATCCAATCTCACGGCCCCAAAACTTGGCTTATCAACATTCGGACACCATAACAGGCCTTCCTAGGCTCATACATAATTTAGGGTGAAGCCCACCCCTTTTGGTCAACTGTCAGTAATGATTTGCTGCCATTTCTCCCTTTGTACGCCCCCGCGGAAAATAACCGGGCAACCTCGACCCCTTCTTCCATACAGACGGTTGAGACACGAAGTCCAATATAAGATGGACTAGTTTATAAGGCCAAAGGGCGCTAGGAAAAAGTTAGATTATCTACTATTTTTTCGGACGCACAGAAGCAAGGGAGGAGATCGCAGGAAAATATGGCTTCCTATTTGCACCATATACGGGGGCTTTTGTAGTTTTTCGATTTGTGTCGTATTGCCTTTTTTACGGGCGCGGTTCATTTTCGGGTTTATAAGTTTTTATGAGCTCCGTTTTTATGTCTCAGTTTGCTGCCGTGGAAATTTTTATCTTGTTTTACCTACCTATCTATAAGTCTACCCATAGCTAGTTTGAACTCATAAATTTACTAGCAGCAATACTACGAACATTGAACGGTCGTAGATGTGTGCTAACTTATTAAACCAGTCTATTGAAGGCGATCATTGGCGTAATAAAACAGCTTTACCTGATTTAATTTTTTACACCTTTAGGTAGCAAATCAGCGTTAATCACGTATGATCAGCAAATTATTGCAAAAGACACAACAAGAAAAAAAAATTCAAAAAACAATAAAATAACAGTAAAATATTTCCCCAACTAATTAACCCCGCTCTCCCTAATCGGCCAAAGATCAACAATCGCAGACGGCACAACCTAGAACCACCGCCACCTAGTACCTACGTCTCTTCCAGACATCGTTTCGGCACAAACAAGCATTTAGCGGGTATTTGCGCATCGCAACGTGACACCGCCAGTGGCCGACGGATTTTGGCGCAAACAGCATTTCGTGAGCAAATAAACTGCTTTGGCTATCGCGTTACTCAATATGTCGAGTTGGCTGTGCGTTCCTTGACAAATGCTAATGTATGAGTTGGAGGTTCTTTGCTGGGGATCGTACGCCATTGGCTAACTGATAATGTTTGGACAGTAGTGTTGTTGAGTGTGCCAGTAGCTTGTTATGCTTAGTTTCTTGTTCTCTATCTCTCTCTCTCTCTCTCTCTCTCTCTCCTGTTATATTATCTGTAAATCTCGGTCTGTAAATGTTTTGTATTCTAATTTTAAATTTTATTTTACGTTTAGACTATTTTATGTTATTTTCTCTTCCTTTCTGTTGCACCGCCTTGTAATTTTTGTTTATTGCTCTCTGGTTGACTGGTAGAAAAAGCTATGTAGCTTTAAGTCCGCCTTTGTACTGTACTGTGCATGAAGTTTTAAATAAATAAATAATAAATAAATAAATATTGTTGTAAGTAGGGTTTATGGCCGGTGGTCTGGTTCAAATAAGACGGGTACTACGGATACCACATTAAATTTCGGGATAAATTGTGGCCTATGTGGTATTCTGGGATATAAGCTACACTACACCAGTGCAAAACTTCACAAAACAGTAGTTTTAATTGAAGTGAAATAGTAACAAGCAACGATTCTTGCAATATTTCGTGGTTTTTATGTAATACGGCAGACAAACAGGCAACCACCGGACACCAGGAGATCTACCAATGCATTACCCGCCTCTGAGGAGACCTCTTATATAACACTTGAACGCTCCCATGTCATCGTTCAAAGGAAACACTGTGGCTGGGAGCTCATTCCACATCCTAATCGTACAAGCGAGAAACGTTTTTTTAAATCTTCGCATAGACACCACTAGAGGATCTACTAGGGGGGTCAGAGGGGAGGGTGAGGGTAGAGGGGTTTATAAAGAAGGAATTTTTTATTAGCGCAATTCTGTAGATAGTGTATGGTACACAGTAAGAATCAATTTCCTTTAAACGCCATAACATTCGTAAAATATCTTACCTAAAAACCATACCTACCTACATAACACACTAGCAACACAACTATAGCGCCGAAATACCTTTACCATCGCGAAGTAAATTGGTGTATCAATATTATTTGCTCAATCCGGTTTAGCGGAGCGGCACAAATAGGTTATCATAACTTGTTACAGCGTTCCCGAAGGAAAAAATATGCTCGTGTTTACTCGCCCGGTGACGTGTACACGGAGGGAGCGGGAGGGTTACTTACATTAGAGAAAAAAAATATATGTATGTATGTATGTAAACTCTTGCATAAGAATTAAATACAGAAATGAGAAAAATTAAATTTTATAATGCAAAGGCGGGCTTATCCCACAATGGGATTTCTTCCAGCCAACCCTAGACCCTTTGAAAGGAGACCTAAACAGCGGTGTAGGCAATACGGAGCGCACTTATAATTAAATTACATTTTTCAATCAATTTATTTCTAAAAATTGTTTTTTTTTCGAAAAATATCTGGGCCTGTAATGTAGCTATTAATAAACCGATCTACAGATCGATCTCTCGACCGAACGACCGGAGCGGGCGGAGGGTCAACTTACATTAGAAAAAAAAACTTTTTTTTTTATGAAAAAAAGAATAGAGCTGTAGTGTAGGTAAAACGGTCTTCAGATCGATCTCACTTGAGTCCTTTGGACCGGAGCGGGCGGAGGATTGACTTACATTAGAAAAAGGAATCAATTTTTTTATGAAAAAATATATCTAGGCTTGTAGTGTAGGTATTAATAAACTAGTATCTAGATCGATCTCAGTTGAGTCTTATGGGCCGGAGCGGGCGGAGGGTTAAATTAGATCAGAAAAAAAAAAAAATGAAAAATACATATAGGCATGTAGAGAGGTATTAATAAACCAGTATCTAGATCGTTCGCAGTTGAATCCTTTGGACTGTAGCGGAAGGGGAGTTAACGTTCATTATGAAAATAAAACTTTTTTTTTCTTTGAAAAAAAATCCTATCTAGGCCAGTAGTGTAGCTATTAATAAACCGGTCTCCAAGTCGATCTCAGTTGTATCCTTTGGACCGGAGCGGGCGGAGGGTTAACTTCCATTAGAATTTTTTTTTATGAAAAAAATCCTTCCTAGGCCAATAGTGTAGCTATTAATAAACCGATCTCTAGATCGATCTTAGTTGAATCCTTTGGGCCGGAGTGGGCCAAGGATTATTTTCCAATAAATTTTTTTTTTATTTTTTTTTAATAAATCATACCTAGGCCAGTAGTGTAGATATTAATAAACCGGTCTCCAGGTCGATCTTAGTTGAATCCTTTGCAGGATTAAATGCCCATGTTATTATATTGGCAGACTTGTTGACGGCGGCGCTGTGATTCACAACAAAATTGTATTTCAAAATGGCGACACTTGGTTCCAGTTTGTGGCGCTGTCCTACTGCCAACATAATATAATAGGTAGGCAGGGTAATTCTGCAAAGGATTCTATTCTCTATACATTTGAGAGAAGTTTGTGGTATTCTTACAAGCTTTTATTTAACTTGCACTGTTCGTATGTAGGTATGTAAGTTGTCCGTCCAAATTTGCAAACTATTTTTCGACCATTTGTTGGTTGATTGAGCTGAAATTTGGTATACCTATGTAACTTGGATGGCAATGCATTAATATGGTACCATGGAGCTGGTGATGATGGAGTCGGAAGGTGGTCATGTGGAAGTAATGAACGCAATAAGATAACCCCATCGTATTTTGGCTCTATGGAATGGGGTTGATGAGTAGGTACTATAACGCGCAATAAAAGCTTGTTATGAATGGGTTTTTTTCATTTTAAACTTATTATCTTTCGTGAAGGTGCGTCTCTAACGTTTCACAAACTTTTATCTTTCGTATGGGCACAGTTTATGGAGGCTATCAACAATACCACTGGAATTGGGAGGACTTACCTCATCGTCCGTCACCCCTTACATCCATGGGTGTCGTACAAAGCGACAAATGTTTTCGAGGCAAAAGATCAAGAGTCTCCGTAGTTTGGAAAATGGGCAGCAGCATTTTCCATTATTATATTCAAACACTGCGATCTTCAACCCGCCTGCCAAGCGTTGGGATAATGGCAATAACCTTCCCCTTCGTGGGAGAGGCCCTAAGTCCTGCAGTGGACTGTTACGGGCTGCGATGATGAGGATGATGACCTCATCGTCGGGCACTGTTGATTAGAGTTATTGCTTTTACAAATTCAACTTTTGACGAACGGACGGCACTGTCAAGGGTGCAGTTATTTATATAATGCTTTAGATATGTGACTAGGTAGAAAAGAAAAACGTTTATTACCTTATGGACTAGTGACTGATTATGAAAATAGCTAACAATAAGGCAAATAAACTCGGGACTCGAGCTTATGTTGTCACGAGACGCTACCGTTCCATGCAGCGCTGTTTATTGTCCATACTCATTTGTCCATACTTAACATTACGGCATCACATCTGTTTTCGCCCACACTGACAAAAATGAACAAAACAAATCTTTAAAAATACACGACCTTCAATTTAAAAATACTTCCACAGTTATGTCTACTAACAAACGAGCTCTTAAAAGTCTTAAAACTACGATTGACCCAAAAAAAACACAAGCAAAGACAGTTGCACAACGAACCTTTTTTTAAGAAAAAATCGCAAAATTCCGCCTCATCTCGTGAGAACGCGGAAAACGAAGGGTTAACCACCTGGCTGGTGTAAGACCGTAACATAACTGTCTTTGAAGAAAAAAATAACCCTTCCGCAGTCGGCGGACCAAAAAGGTCCCGAAGTCGAAGGGTAATCAAGGGTTAGATTAATGCAGGTGATGGCAGATGCTGCTGATTCGCGTGAAATTGTTTTTTTTTTTTCTGTTATCTTTTTTTTTAAGGAAGTTGGTGATCCGATCTCACGTTGTCTGATCAAGTGTGAAAATTAATGGCTGTATTTCAATTTTAGGGTGCATCTGTAACTATGGGAGTTTTATGAAACTATGGTAGGTAAGGTAGATAGGTAGGTATATACGGCCAGTGAGTAATTAGCAAGAAGTGTACCTACTTTATTAGTTTTAGTTTAGGGCACAGAAAACTATTAAATCGTATTAGGTGCAAAAGGTCTGCCTCAAAAAGATATATCTTACACAACCCAAGTCTAAAAAAGGGTTATAATAACAGCTTTTTTATTAGGCTTAAAGTTTGAATCTCACGACATGAACAGTGAATACACAAAAAAGCAAGGAAAGTAAAGAAATAGTCCAATACATTAAAATACATCCTTAAACACAAAAATAAACCAACCTTAATAAAATTAGATTTTAAAGTATGTCAAAGGTCTCCTATAACATGTTCTAGACAACACAATAGGGTTTTTTACTCCCACTAATCCACGTTAACCCGCACAATGCCCAATCCCACTCCACATAATTAATACTCATTGAGAACACCGGTCAACCCTTCAAACCCTTCAAACGTCAAAAGACGCCGGATATAAACTAACCGCCTTTTCTTTGCGCTTTCGAAAAAGAAAAAAAAACACGACAAAGCCACCGACGAAAGGGGCTATGGGGAGCAAGCGTGATTTTAAGTAGTTTTTTGGGTTCTGTAGCGTAATAGTAGTTTTTTAAAATTAACTATATATTTATTTATTTATTTAAAAACTTTATTGCACTCAAATTATTACAATTGGCAGACTTAAAGCCTTTCAGGATCTATCTACCAGTCAACCAGTAGGTCATGCGTGAAGTGAGGTAGGTATAGGTTAATATATGTATATAGGTTCTAACCTCCACTATGTCAAGTTGTCCACTGTATTAAGAAGTTCGCTTTACTAAAATATCCACTCTGCAGAAATATCCATTATATCGAAATGTCCACTTTACAATTCGTTTTATTTTCGGTGATGGTAACCCCTTATTATTATTTATTTAAAATATTTTACATCCATTCCATAAATTTTATTTTATTTTAACTATGTTATGACAAATTTACTTACTTACAGCCAAAATTACCTAAAATATTTGCAATATTTTCTTTTGGCTATAGCAGCCCAATACTTTATTTTTCAACATCAATATACTGTCACCATAGGTAAGTACAACAAAATCCTAGAGATATATAAGAGATCTCTTAAAAGGTGGGCAACGTATAACGCAAATGGTGTTGCTGATGTCTACGGTGTTGACCACTTCAGATCAGGTACTTCTAGCCTGATTGTTGAGAGCGTCCGTGGCCGAGCGGTTACAGCATCCGAATCGTAAGCCAAAGGTCCCGGGTTCGAATCTCGCTCCGGCCATGTACCAATGACTGTTTTCTGAGTTATGTACATTAGTTGAATACTAACCGATGCTCTTACGGTGAGGAAAAACATCGTGATGAAACCTGCACATTCAGGCGACTGGATGTGTAACCATGATCCAATCTGGTCAGGTTCCCCTGGTAGCAGGGTCATGGAGGTCAGATGGCAGTCGCTCCACTGTAATTGCCTCACCTGACAAATCCTGGATCATGGTTAAGGCGGCTTTTATTTATAACGTATAACGCAAATAGTGTTGCTGATGTCCACGGTGTTGACCACTTCAGATCAGGTACTCCTAGCCTGATTGTAAGAATAACACAAAAAATATACAGTCCCTCAGGTGGACCGTCCCTCTGTGTCCCGTCACAAGGCAACAAAAAAATGTAATAATTCAATTCCGTGCAAAACAAAAATTCTCTCAATCCAAAACTCAACCCGCCCGATCCCTAAAAACTACCGACATGGCAATGTTACGCCAATTTTGCTTTCAAGGAAATTAGATATTCTCTTACAATGGATGCCTTTTAACCCTTTTGAGGCCGTGTGAGAACCGCGTGTTGGGTGTCTGGGTAACGGATGGTGCCACCTGCTAGTTTGTGCAATGTTCCTATGGGCAGATGAGAGGTTAACAGTTATGAGGTCGATTTTTTTTACCTGGAATTGCACCAGGTAAATTACAGTTAGGTTTTATTTGCTTAAAATTTGTATCCTGTTCGAGTCCCGCTGTTTGGTGCTTTAGTCCGTATCTAATGTCTGATAATTTAATTATTTTAAATATTGGGTATAGTTTTCAATAGTGTCAAGGTACCTATTTAATATAACTTCAAGGAACTTTGGTGTATTGTGAGCTGCCTATTATAAAAATAGGCGAAGTAAATTCATTTATCTCAGCCTAAGTAGTCCATAATTGTCAAGGTATATCATTACTGCAATGTCAAATAATTTCAATATAATATGAAAACCACTTTCTGATAAAAGTTCAAATCAAAATGTCAAACGGTGTTAGATAGATAATGAACTTACTCTACAACTCCCAAAACTTTCACAACCTTAGGTAATAATGTAACTTTCCCGTACAACACTCTAGGCAATGGTGTCTCGCTATCATAACTCATGGGGTGTCCGGTAACTTACTACAAAAAATATATGCTTACACTTGTGAAAACTCCGGACGGTAGCTAGTACTCCCGAGTCAGCGCCATTGACTTTCAGTTTTGTTCGCTGTGTAATATAATATTATTTACAGTTACCGCTAAAGAACAATCGTACACTACGGGTAACCTTACCGTATGATGGTTACCGTAGCATATGTATGAAGCAGCAATACCAGTGCTATCACTAGCATGTTACCAACCTCGTAAAAACCTTTTTATAATTTTGGGGAAACCTTAGAAGAACTCATTCCACACGCTAAGAATACTTGAAAGAAACCTAAACATATTTTTTTAAATCACAAAATGTTCAGTTTCTTCGCCAACATGTGTGGCACCTTTCACACGTCACAGCGGTACCTAATAGATTTCCTCTCAACAATTGGTTAAACGCGAAGCAACGCTGGCCCCGCCAACATAAGTCACACGGCGGCAGTGGCCGCGCCGACCTCACGTAATTTCCCCGTGGACGCCTCTCAACGGGATCGGTGTGGGCCGTGCAGGCTGTAGACGTCGCGCTTACTAGTAACAGACGTTCCGTTTTGGCTGGAGCCGACTAACCGTCAGTGGCAGTTGATACTAATCCTTACGTAGTACAAAATAAAGTCACTTTTGAATTAATTCGGATGCAAGGCCGTGCCGACCTTGTTCGGACGTCCGACCACGCCATCCGCACCTAAATCGTCTTTATTTTATACTGCATAAGGATTAGTATCAACTGCAACTGACGGTTGGTTGGCTCCAGTTAAATCGGAGCGTCTGGTACTAGTTTTACGTTGGACTACTGTGCTAACACCAGTGTTTGATACTGTTGCAGTTTCATTTTAACCCCCGATGAAAACCCCTGACTCTGTGTATCTGTGTCTCTGTCTGTGGCTTCGTAGCTAATAAAACTGACTTTTTCGCCCGCGACATAAGTTTGTGTGTCGCTTACTTCAACGCTTGAATTCAAAGGGCTAGCTAGTCATGCATGCCATGGGTACAAGGAGTCAGTATTATTAGTATTAGGTATTATAATGCCGTCATGGTCGTCGTTGTTTTCTTGTATGTTATTATTTTGCGTGGCATAATGTGTAAATTGGACAAATATTCCTTTATCATCATCATTAGACCACTGTTGGCGATAACCCCTCTCAAAGCGCGCCACTGGATTAGTTTTAAGCATCCAGTCTCTTTCACTGTCTTTTCCCCATAGACACAGGACTTCCCCCACTACGTTCGACGAAGCGTTAGTGAACCTAATATTGAAGATGCGACACTCATCAGTATCATCCTGGCGTTAAGTCCCGATTTCGCTCTCGAGCGGCACGCGAGGACCCGAGGTCCGCCTACCTACTCCTCTTGGTCCACTTCGCTCGGTCTTCGGCATCCTTAATGGTGAGTTTATTGGCTCGCAAGGCAATCTTAACGACGTTAAGCCATCGCTTCTTGTTCCGGCCTCCCTTCCCGTGCCTGGCGGGGGTGGCATGGCCAGACATTTGCCATGCCATCGAAAACGGTACTCTTGCAGCTTATCTGCGATGGCAAGGACGCCAAGGTTACCTCGAATATGGGCGTGTCGGACGACATCCTTTCGTGAACCTCCACACATCCAACGCAGCATCTTCATCGACACTCATCATCTTCATTTTAAATGCGACACTACCTACATAATATTATCAGACAATATTATATTCAAATATTAACAGTAAACATTATTTATTTCTCGAGATATAAGAAAGTCTGTTAAAATGCTTAAAACTTAAGCCTTTTCTAACCCAAATTGAGACTTCCACTTTTATTAGCCGCCATAACGATTATCATATTACGATCTCATCTAATAATAACATAATCCTTTAACAAAAAGAAATATTTCGTTAAAAATATTCCTTGTTAATATTCCAAGAAATAGGGATAAAACCTCAAAGGTGAACATAATATGATATTGCTTGCCTAATACCATTGGCTTCGACGTATATAATGCTAAAATATGTTCCAATATTCCCTATGAGGATTATAAGTATCAGAGGAGAACCCTTTGAGTGATCAGACCGTCTATAAAGTTCAAGATAAGATAGTTTACCTTTAATGCATGTACCTAAACCAGATAACATATAAAGACAGATGTAATTTATTCTATCAAATCAAATCAAATCATGTTTATTCAGTTTAGGTTTTTTACAAACGCTTATGAATGTCTTAATTTTAAACATTACAATAATTTTATTGTTCATAAATAAAACAAAATGCTCAAGCGCCGCGGCACCACCACCACAGACCATAAAAAAATGAAAAGAAAGGGAACTCCGCGACGCTAGCGCCGCTGGTTGTCTGTCTCAATCTGTCACTGTCAGTGACCGTCAGTAGATGATGACGCTCGCTTGCAAATAGGTTAGGTACATATTTTGTATGTGCCCAGAAAAAACCGCACAAAATGATGATCACAAATATTCAAGTGTAAAGCGTATTAGTGGATGTGTTATAACAAATAATGACATACCCTCCGGTAAGTACATACTTCATTGCGATTTATGCATAAATGCAAAAAATTTTAATACTAAACATTGCAGTGCAGTAAACAGTACTTTTATCTTATAGGTCATTTATGATGATGATGGTCAGATTAGGATGTTTGTCATACCCATACGGTGTCTACAAGCACCCACAACCCACAACCCACAACACACATATCCACAATTATACTTACGGGTGTTTGTCAATTATAACTAGCCTAGGAGGCGCGCGTCGTGCTAAGTTTGAAGAATTAGGCTTGCGAGTATATAATGCAGAAAAGACTCATTGGTACATGGTGGCAGTGGGATTCGAACCCGGTACCTCTCGCATTGCGAGTCGGATAACATTACCACTAGGCCACCGACGCTCCAAACTATCTACAATATTAGATATTCTGAAATATTTACAACAATGCAAAAATAGTTGCAAACATTCATTTATAAATCGAGCTTTTACATTTATAATAAACAATAGTTAAAGGATTAGTAGAACAATAAGAACCTCTCTGTACTTCATGCATTACCATCAAAACCGAACCTGTGTATGATACCTATACTTATTCTGTTAGTTTTAAGTTTTTTGAATGTGCTATTGGACCAAATATCGTTATATTGACAATATCATTGTGAATTGACTAATAATTAATGCAATATGTACATTTAATTTTCTATGATAGTGAAATAAACAAAACTAAACTAATAAAGATACATCTATGTCTATGTCTACAACAAAACCTAATTTCACTCTTCACTTGGCAGCGCTAGGTTAGTACAGATGAGATCTCAAAACATCTCACAAGCCCATGACGTCACATCCCACTAATTCCGCACACAAGCTAGCCAAGGCTGTACCAAAATAATGACGCGAGCATTTTTCATCGCGTCGCAGTCCATCATCCTGCGAAAAATGCCTCACAATGCGTATTGGCGTAATCGAATAACGCATATATAATCGATACGCGAACCAATCGTATGCCTGGACGTATTCTGTGTACTATATTGATGGTTTCGGTACAGACTGATTAATGGTCTCGCTGTTTTCGGTACAATGAGACCCGTGTGGATGGGTAAGGGTTAAATCCGGCACCATTTCTCGGTAGCTTACGTTACATTGCTCGGTCTCTTCGAGAGTTTATTCGAACTTTGGGTTGGGAAGGAGTAATGGACGAGGTGTCGGTTGAAGTGTTGGTGCGGGGATCTTTCGAGGAATGTAGGGTTGTCGCCAGAGGAGTGACTAGTGATTTTTTGCGAGTATATTGTGTAAGAGAAAAAATGTACTGGCGAGGAGATGGACTTACGCGCGGAATTTGTGGGTGTTCGGAATAATTTATTTGGGCGTAAATTTTTGCTGTAACGTTCTTTTTTGGTCCAAATAGTAGGGTGTTTTGGAAAAAGAATAAGTGAGAGACGGTTGCTTAGATAATGTACTGTAAATTGTGATGTATGTACCAGTTCGAGTGCAGAAAGCCTCAATTCATGTGTTGTAAGTATTCATAGTATTTCATAGCTTAGCACCTACGCCGAAAGTTGATACCTTATTCTTGATATTTCTTCAGTATGAGAACGTGTTCTAAATATGGCCGTTTATCGAATAACCCGTTTAAACGGTTACGTGATCTCAGAATTGTTATTGTTGGACCAATTTCAGTTCCTGCACAGAAAACCATAGGGCCCATGCCATAACCATACCTCAAACTGGTTTTCGTAAATATCATTAATTTTCGTACTTAATTGCGTAACTGTTTCCCTGAATCTCAGATTTTAATATTCAATATTTTAGAATTATAACAGCATCTCAGCTTAGTTATCATAGTGTCTGTTCTGCTTTTGTATTAAGTAGATACTAATACACCTAAGTGCATGAACCATATATGTTATGGACGATTGCCACCGCTCTCCGTCTGGTTGTCGCTCTGCTCTTTCATCACTACCGTAGTTATTCCCCTCACACTCTTGCAGGTGGTGTTTTCCAGGGCACCACAAGACCCGTAAACAATTTCCCTCGAAGTAACCCTTCGCGCGCTGTTGGGTCGTCAGCGACCCGTGGCGCAAATTACCGCACCGCAGGAGGCTCCGACGCACAAAACGTAGAAGTAATTTTTAAATTATACGGTTGCGGTGTGTGAAATTTGAAAATAATATATTAAATATTGGGGAAAATATTAAATTTTATTATGGGTGACGTTTCGGTTAGAGCACGGGCAAAGCATCAAATTTTATTTTAAACTACCAAAATTATTGTCAAATGCGAGGCTTTGGAAATTCGAGACTATTTTAAATAAAGTAGTACGGCTGGCAAATATAATATATTGTCAAATAGTTAAATATTTATTTGTGGAATCATAAAACTAAATTAAATTAAAAAAATGTCTCTGTTATTGAAATGAGATCCAATATTTAATTCCAATTAACAATACTAAAAGCTGTAAGTATGTAATTTGCGATTTTTCTTACAAATAAGTTAATATCTTCAGTATGTTTCGATATGTTATAAAGAATAACAAAACATTGAGTATTGAAAGTTTAAAAGTGAAATTTAATTATGTGAAATGAAGATATTGTTTTATAAATTATACTATTTCAATTATTTTTTATAACTTTAACTCAACAGCATCATTCCAAGCGCAACCGTCAAGCACATGATGCCCACAAGCTGTCGCGTCTAAAATCGATGGGTTTTTATTATTAATGGTTAACCCTTTGTCGCTGGCACCAATCGATTTCCGAACCCCGCCGTTCAATACAATGCACATTTTAAAATTTAAAATCCGATATCTGTGTAGTGAACTTTTTATGCGACTACGATGCATTTTTAACCCTTCACCGTGTCTCTTTATGGGTGGTTCTCAATGTGTAGGTAATTGAAAAGTAAGTTAAAGGTACTTACTTATTGTTATTTAGATGTTTGTTATATTCCACATTCGGCGCTGTTGAGAAAACAGAAGCTGCCTGCACGTACTTAAGCATAGCACGAAATGCAACTCTATGCAACATGCGCTACATATCCTTTAATTACATTATTTACTACTAATAACTGGAGATAAAAATAATATATGTAATTGTTTTTATTTCATGAAACAGATCAGTGTCCAGCATTCACTGCTCGCTAGGTTAGGGTAGTTGTAAGTTGGTCAGTATTTAAAATGTAATTACCTAATGTTTTAATTACACTGGTGTATAAAATTCCGCTTTATTGATTTATCTTGATCTCGGTTGCATAGCCCACGTAACTCTCCTTTTTTGTTATAGTCTTTTCAACTATCACAATTTTTTAATGTTTTAATACCTCTAAAAATAAATAAAAAATTAAACCAAACAAAATTAATAAACGAAATCAATCTTAGACTGTTGCATAAACACTATACCATAAACTACATATCGCCTACAATCCACACCTAATATACCAAAAGGCTTTTTATGTTTAGAGAAAAAAGAAAAACAAAACAAAATAGATTTTTTTAATTCCGTAGATAATCACACAAGCCATACGCAATCTCATTATCTACCTATTCTCTATCTGCATTGAGAACCGCTGTCCGGGGATTGTGTAACCGCGCCGTGTCTGTACGTGACAATTTAAACAAATTCTGGGCCATTTGGCTTCTGGGGTGGTACGCTTTTTTAAGGACCTATTTTGAATAAAAAAAACGCCATTCAGAGACGCAGCCGGCGGATGCGATGCGGGATGAGCGTGTGGTCCGCAATGGTGTGGTGTATGGGTCTGTTAGACCCACCGGCGGGAGTTGGGTTAAAATAATTTTATTGAATACTTACAGCAAACCCATCTCTCATTAAAAAAAGGGAGGCACACAGTCCGACAGTTCACCTGATGGAAAGCGGCCACCGTCGTCCAGAGCATCAGCAACCTAAGGCGAGCGAATGCGGTGCCTTCCTGTGGGGTACCTGTAGAAATGCTTTGAAGATCCTCAAGGAAAGGAAAGACTTTGGGATAAACATCATTCCACAATTTGTACGTGCGCGGTAACAAGTCATTAGCAAGGATTCAGATGATGTGGGTGCGATGGTGTAAAAGTTACTGTGGACTCTTACTTAACATACCCTCGGAGAAAACACACAGAGAGCCAATGCTCTCTAGACGTCTACCTAAGAGATGCAAACCGCACGTGAGGAGTGGAAATTAGTACATAGTATCCTACGTTGTCGAAAGGATTGCCAAACTGAAGTGGCAGTGGGCAGGGCACATAGCTCGAAGAACAGATGGCCGATGGGGCAGTAAAGTTCTCGAGTGGCGACCACGGGCCGGAAGACGCATCGTGGGTAGGCCTTCCACAAGGTGGACTGACGACCTGGTAAGGATCGCAGGTACCAGCTGGATGCGAAAAGCACAGGACCGGCCTCTGTGGAGATCTCTGGGGGAGGCCTATGCCCAGCAGTGGGCGTCTTCTGGCTGATATGATGATCCTACGTTGTGGTCAAGTGTGATGGTCTACTTTTAATTGCACTAATCTCAGGGAGAGAGACAACTAAGTTTAGGTTCCAACAGATTTCATATAAATATCAGATTTCACTCATGTACTTACAGCTCTCAGACAGTGACCATTGTTAGTGGATGTATTCAGAATGTGTGAATCGGAGTTCGCATCTACAAACATACGACACTAAATGATATTGTCATTTAACATCAAATGCATTATTTACAGACGACATTTGTAAAAATCCCCAACAAAATGTATAACGATATTAAGATATAAATACATGAATCATTCCAGTCACTTATTAGACACCATTAGACTACAGAAATCTCCGTCACGCACTCCAAACAGCCCACTTTATCGATCTCCCAACCAATCGGCTACAAAACTGAGGTCATTTATCAGTACACACCCACACCGTGTTCCTTTCAAAATACCATTTATTAGAAAGAGATAAAGGTACAATTTGTGCACAAGTGCAACAGTGACAGAGAATGATTGGACGAAAAAATCTGCCCACTATAAAAAAATAGGGGTGATGCATCTGTAGGGTGCTGTAATGGGTATATAATTTTAATATTCTAGAGAGGAACATACGGTCAGGTAATTTTGTTCGAGTAATTTAATTGTTTTGTCGCTGTAGCAAGTTGTGCTGTTTAAGTTTGTGCATCAAAAATTCTTTTTATTTTTATAGATTTAGTTAAGAGTGCTTAATATACTCCGTAACCATTTTGCTGCTGATTCAAAGGACTGAATCCTTTGTAAAGGCACTTGTCATGCAGATGGGCAAAAGACATGCACTTTTCTCAATATAAGTTTCGTATTTTCTCACATGCGTAATTATGGATCATGGTTACAAATTCAGTTACCTGAATTTGCAGGTTTCTTCATGATGTTTTCCCTCAATGTATAAGCATCGGTTAGAATTCAACTAATGTACATAACTGATAATAATTTATGTTGTAAATAGTTTCATAAACATTTCTGAGCAGATTTATAAGAGATTCTTGAACGATATTTACTCTTTGAGTACATTCAGTACTAATTAACTAATAGTTAGGTTTCTAAATAAGTTATAAATTCTATCATTATTTAAAATAGACTAAAATATGACACGCATGACAGAGACGATACTCTGCGAAGCCGAACTATCCGATGTGCATTATTTAACTCCTGTTCTCTACATTGATCTTACTAAACCATATAGACTCTCTACATGGATCAAGTCATAAACCACCATGCTCTATGCAAACAGATGCGGATAGCCCAAACAGAGTACCACATTACAGAGGTAAGTAGCTTACGGAGGTGACCGGGGAAATCCCCCGTAGTCTTTGTACAGTGAATTGGATAGAGCAGAGTTACTTCAGCCAATATGTAATAAAAGCACCGGAGAGCCAGGGATTTGGATGGTTTTATGCAATGTCACATTGCTTATGAGGTCAGATAGACTTCGTACTGTTTTGCTAGATGTTGAAAGGTATACGGGCCAGCTGTTTAACTGTTTTCCTATATAGGAAGGTTACTTTCGGCCGCTTTGGTTAGAGTTTCGTACCTGCGATTTTGGAATTTAAACTATAGGGCAATAGTTAAAAAAAATTACGTTTTATTTTTGGGACATTTAACGCGATGTACAGGTATACAAACAAGAGATCGGTACGAATGTTAGGTAGATAGGCTCTATCATCGTTAAAACGATTGGGGAAAGAATCTCAGTAGTTCTGTCAACATAACTGCGAAGAACTACTAGTGAGAACCAAAGTAGTGGAAATAAAGAAAAGCCAGTGTTCACTAATGCAGAGGAGGGTCTGTTATTGGTGAATTGTAATAATCTCGAACTTAAACCTAAATATAATGCGGTAATAGTAAATGGTTCTGTGACTTTTGTTACTGTTCCTAATTTTTCGATCGTTCATAATCTTAGTAAAGTAAAGCTAGATATTAAACGTACAATTTCCACAATGTTACGGTGTTACACAATAACAGAGTTGCACCCAATCCGTTATGAAAAGTGACGTCAGAAGTCTTGCCGACCCCCGTCTCCCTCGGACCTGGTAAGTCCGTTTTATATCTTTGAAATCCCATATCTGTGCCTGAATCACACGCTCGCCCGCTCGCCACCTCCTCTGATACCTTCCTGTGGATGTAGTTGATGCTAGATGCGGTAAAGGCTTATTATGGAGTGTTTTACAAGCTGTTATTTAAGTTGCAATTATTATATGTTCGGGTCAAATTTGACCCGCTTCCTTGACGTAAGGTTATCATGGGCATAACAAAAATCATCTTGGCTCTAGTTATGCTTTCGTGTACGAGGGCACGGGCATGATCCAAGATTTGGCAGATCTGATCAGGTGGTTAAGGCATAGTCACTCCTAAACTACGCATGATAAACGTATCGAATTCAGGCTTCGATTGATTTGTTTTACAAGTACTCTGACTGGTCGTAGATGGAGTGCAGTTGAACTACGCGCATAAAAACTTATAATTTTTTTATTTTATTACGACCTGAGTGGTTCAGTTGGTTTATATGGAGGTCCACCACACATCCCGGTCCAATTCCCGGCCGAGCAGAAATTTAAATGATGAATTTTAATTTCTGTTACGAATTTCAATTTCAACTTCAATAACAATTATTTATTGCAGTAAATGTGGTAAATATGTACATAGAACATGATATTACAGAATAATTAGTATCACACATAAAGCCAAATCAATTGGCATGCAAAATGAAAAGAGAGCGTCACAAACAATATCAAAAATAAATTATTCAAATACGTCAAATGTTATATGTCAAAGAAAATCAATCAAATTGAATACTCATGTCAAACTTATAGAATAAATTAAATTAAGTCAAATATTTCAGAAATGTCAAAACAATAAGTCAAAATTCATTGAAATTAGTAAAAAATATTAAATGAATTAAATTACTTATGTCACTTATTTGAAGTTTACGTTCAAGAAACTTATTTTATTGGTCTATCAAAAAGCTTATTATAACTTAGATTATTTTTTATGCTACAAATTAATGAATCCAATGTTATATGGATTAATTTTTTATAACGAGACTGACATACACTTTTTTTATATTTTTAAATTTGAAATTCCCAGTTAGGGATAAAAACAGATTTGTATTTTTTTTACCCTTACATTTTAAAGTTGACGTTTAAATAAAATATTAGGGGTATTTTTATGAATATGGACCTTATTTTAATACTTATTATATTTATGACATGTTTAATGATTTATTGCTGTTTTCTATGATTAATCATATTTTATAATTTATTTATCATACTCTCTCTCTTATTATACTCTGCATCTTCTCTATTATCATGTTGAGTGTGCCAGTAGCTTGTTATGCTTAGTTTCATGTTCTCTCTCTCTCTCTCTCTCTCTCTCCTGTTATATTATCTGTAAATATCAGTCTGTGAATTTTGGTATTCTAATTTTAAATTCTATTTTACATTTAGTCTTTTTTATGTTCTTTTCTCTTCCTTCTTGTTGCACCGCCTTGTAATTTTTGTTTATTGCTCTCTGGTTGACTGGTAGAAAAAGCTATGTAGCTTTAAGTCCGCCTTTGTACTGTAATGTGCATGAAGTTTTAAATAAATTAATAAATAAATGTAACAAATTATTGATGTAACCTACCAGGGTTCCATGTCTTGCACTAACATAATATTTAAAGACTTGTTTACTAACACATTGAAACTCATTAAAATGTAAACTGAAATTGAAATGATACGACCCAACCGCGCCCAAGCCCCATCCAGCTCCTTACATCCCAAGCACATTCACAATACGGCTTTTTTATACATTTTTCTGATACGTTTCTTTTCGAATGCATCTTCGGGGGCGATATTATTCGCGAATAGTGTCTACCGCGTTATGAATATATAGTGGTCTTTAATAAAGCGATCGACTGTACTTTCCGGAGACGGAATTTGGACGTTTTCCCTCACGCCTTGCTGGAGATCTGCCGATATGCTCCTCGGAAATATTGACGAATTGACACATTCAGAACGTGATATGTGTAAGTTTTTTTTTTGTGGAAAGTAGTTATTTAACACGTTAGTTGTCCATGGCTTGCTGCTGGAGCCACGAGTTGGTTTCGTAGACATGTTCGGGTTTCTATGCACAGTCATTCGGGTCATTCGTTAGCACGTATATACTAGTATCACCATCTTGAAACGGCGAAATTAGGAACGACGGCCACCAATCGTTTCTGTGGTTACGGAAATTATACTGTCCAGGTTTCATCACGATGTTTTCCCTCACCAAAAGAGTATCGTTCAGTGTTCAACTCAGAAATAGGTCATTGGTACGTGGCGAATCGAACTCGGTACCTCTCGGATCCGCTAGCTATTAGGCCATCGACACTCTCACATAAATATACACAAATACACATGAATACACAATACACATTCACCGCAACCAGCCATGAACAATCAAATTGGGGTAAAAATAAAAAGCATACAAAGTGATCACACATGCATTCGCTGGCTTGTCACGCGTGCTATATACAGGGTGATACAGTTTACGGCGGTTCGTATAGCCGATCACCGATTCCAGCGTTACGTGACCAACCTGTATAAGGGGAGACGGGGGTGGGGTTGGGATGTCGAAGTAATGGTCATGTGTTGGGTGGGTTTTTTATTTATTTTATTGAGTATAATATTTGTAATGATGCTCTTACGGTGAGGGAAAACATCGTGATGAAACCTGCACTAGCGAATACGCGACTGAATGTATAACATTGATCCAATTTGGTCTGGTTCCCCTGGTAGCAGGGTCACGGAGATCAAATGGAAGTCCACCACTGTAATTACCTGATCTGAATCCCGGATCATGGTCAAAGCGGACCCAGGGCCCTCGTGTGCGAGAGCTAACCGGGACATTAACGCCGAGATGCTTTTTTTTATTGAGTATAATATGTCAAAAATTTCGCTTCAAGCCCAGGTTGAGTATTCTATGCCTAATTGACTACATTCTAGACCAACATTCTCGACTTCAAGCTATTTTGAAGTCGATAATATGAAGTGACGGTGACCACATGATATTAGCCCAAATGCGAGCCTATTTCAACATTCTAATATTTACTCACGACTCAAAAGTTGGTAACCCAAAAACTAACACTATCAGTATCCATCTACAAACATCCGCAGGTATTTATCGAGTGAAGTCGGCAGATAAAACTGGTTTAAGCCAGATATATCTGGGTGGGGAGGGTGGCATCAAGAAATATCATAATAGGGGTGCGGGTGGATTTGCCCGGTGCGACGGCAGCCTCTATTTTTATTTGCAGCCAGAGCGTGAGGTGAGCCGGCCGACTGCCGAAAGCGTGTAAGTGAAGGGTACATATTTTTTGTAGAAAGTTGTAATTTTTTATAAAAATTTGTTTAAATACCTACTAATTATCTATGAATATTTCATATCATAATTAATAAACACATTATAGATATAGATCATCATCATCATCATTATGATCCCAGCGGTCAGTCCCGGCTTGTGCAAGGGTCCGCTTTCCGACTCATTCTCCTCCATTTCGCCCGGTCTTGTGCATCCTTGCGTCGTAAGTCATGGGCTATCGCATCCAACTCGGTGTTAATCCATTGCTTCTTGGACCGTCCGTTGGATCTTTTTCCTGAAACCTTAGAGATTTTAAGCACCTATTTACCTCGTATCCCATCCTCTCTAAATAACAATTAAAATTCCTTTCTATAAATTGTGACATAAAAACCGTTTGGATTTGGACTTATAACCCCTGACCCTGACTTAAGACGAACGCGTCATAAGACAATTTCGAAATCTAAAATTCTCAGTTACGACGCTTCGCCACGTCGCCGTGCTCGCATTATTATTACCGATAAGTATATGGAGCTCTCTCGAGTGTGGATTTTGAATAATATATTATTTTCTTATGTAAAATGCCCGATTACTCCTTGGCAGAGATTTTTGCGGCGGCACAAAGGAAAGCCCCTTTATGGCACTTTATATGTTTTTGTTCTTAGGTTCTCGCTATTTATTTCACGCACGCAGAGGTCCTTTCGGAAAATGAAAAAAGTTTCTCCTACGCCGTATTTTATTTGCTCTGTGAGTAAACGAACATCCCATATCGTATGATTAGTTAACCAAATATGAGGATTTTATTGTCGGTAATATCCGCCGAATACGGCACCAATAATGTTTTGTTATAATAAATAAAGCATATTGCCTTGTAAGCCATATTTCCTTATTCATTGGTCGTGTTTCTCTGAACGAGTTGTTTTTACTCGTGTTCAAAGAAAGTTAAAGACGCTATAAATACCTAGGAACTGTTTATTCTTCTTAGTACGTCTAAATGGGTGGAAGAAGTTTTATATGCGAACTGAAGAATTTTTAGAAGAAAATTTAGAAATGACCTACATATTTTTAATTTTTTTATGCTATTCAGTGACAAAAGAGAAGACAACCCACCTGATGGTAAGCGGTAACTGTCGCCCATAACATCTACAATTCATATATTTAGGTTGCAGGTAGCAAAAATGCAGAACTATTGACGAACTATTGAGAAAATACAGTATTATTGTACTATATTATGTACCCACAGATACTTACTTCTTTTGACAACTAACGTACCTACTAATTCAGCTAATTCAAGACCACACAAAATGGCCTCACAGTCCGCAAGTCCATCCATAACCATAAACGGGAAAAATACTCGTTGGCCCAAATTTGGAACGTAAAGCAGCCAGACCAACACGGGTCACCGACGACCCCGGTCCTCCTAAGTCCCTAGGAGGTAGCGTAAAAAGAGGTATATTATTTTATTATCTGAAGCCAACCAGGACCGAGGAGACGGCAATATCACCGTATATAGATTCGATTTTCTACGTGAATTCGTTTGACGGCCTTCATAATGCGACATATAAAACTGGGGACTTACGGACCCCGAAACCAATTTCGGGTTATGACCCGACGACTCTCTGATAATATTCTCGGGCTATTAGGTACGGATAGGAGTTTTTACTATGGCTATTTTTTCCGCTGACGTCGGATTATTGGCAGCGACGTTACGGGGCGGCGGCTTACTTTTGTTTTATGACGTCATCGCGCGACAGCGACGTCGTGTGGCGGCCCCGAAAGCGCGAAGGGTTAATTCGGTCAGCTACTTTCGAAAGATATGATTGTAGGCTGATCTAGTTTCGATATAAGTTAGCTATAGGTACCTATTTTCATGAAACCTTTTCAAGTCTGTATACTTATTTGGTTAAATAATATAACGTCATAATTCACAGTTGAGAGCGTCAGTTGGACTCGTAAGCGAGAGGTAGCGAGTTCGATACCCAGGGCCGCCATGTATCAATGACTTTTACGGATGTTCTTACGGTGAGGTAATGTCCCGGTTGGTCTCTCGCGCACAAGGCTCCTGGTCCGCCTTGACCATGATCCAGGATTTGTCAGATCAGGTAATTACAGTGGGGCGAATGCCATCTGACCTCCGTGACCCTGCTACTAAGGAATCTTGACCAGATTGGATCATGGTTATACATTCAGTCGCCTGAATGTGCAGGTTTCATCACAATATTTTTCCTCACCGTAAGAGCATCAGTTAGTATTCAACTAATGTAGATAACTCAGAAAACGGTCATTGGTACATGGCGGCAGTGGGATTCGAACCCGGTACCTATCGCTTACGAATCGGATACCTTAACCATTCGGCCACTGACGTTCCTTATAGACCAATCATAGGAGGCGCGGGCAAACAACTACCTACTATCTTATAATAGGCTGTAGGTAAAATTGTACACATTATTCTGGCAAATACGCGGCCCACGGTCCAATGAAGATAAATTTATGTAACACGTCGTCGTGAAAATGCCCCTCGAGGTAGGCTTTGGGAACTACTAGACACGGCAGTTGAATTAAAAATGAAGGAAATATGTTTTTGTTTAAGTTCACTTATGTATGCTTATGATAAGTTTTTAAAATCCACAAAAGAAAGTTGTTACTTTTTAATTTAGTTATGACGGGTTTATACCGCGTATCATGGTTTTATAAAATGTGTTATAAAATCACAGCGGATGGACCGATTTCGATGGTTTCGAAACAATACTGATGAGAAAGCTTATTAGAACACTATAGCCTTGGTTTGTCGACCCTGAAATGATCGATATTAGATCACAATAGCAGTTCAACGGCAGTTTTATTTGTAGCAGAATACCAAAAACACATAAAAGTGACCTTTGATTGCGATTTAAATTCAATCGAGCCATTAGTACCAAACAGTAGCAGAATGCCAAAAGCTATTAGCTCAGGTTCCCCTGGTAGCAGGGTCATGGAGGTCAGATGGCAGTCGCTCCACTGTAATTACCTGACCTGCCAAATCCTGGATCATGGTCAAGGCGGACCCCGGGCCCTCGTTCTCGAGAGCACAACCGGGACATTAACGCAAAGATGATAATTTTTTTTTTTTAGTAGCAGAATGCCAAAAACGTGTCAATCTGCCATTGACCTGCGAGCCATTAGTAAATTAGCGGACTTGAAGCCAAATTCCTGCCTAGTACATTGTAAAAAAACTGAACGCGCGTCATATTTACCGCCGACATCTGTAAAACTCGTGCACGTATCTATAAAATTAATTATAAAAATCGAATCTCAGTCTTTTAACATTCCGGCCGCCGCCTCTACCACTGACCTAGCTCTACAGCCAATAGCTCATGAGATCATGAATCTTAAACTAGTGTGCGGAAAATAAAAAGTGCGACCCACCCCTCTCCGTAGGCTGAATTATGAAAACTTCGATAAATATTTGAGAGCCAGCGGTACCGCAGATGTATTGCCCAATGTGACGATCCATCGACGACGGCCTGTATACAGGATGGTTATGATTGACTTGGCTCTATCTACAGGGTGAGTTTTGTTAGTGACTGAGTGGCAGGTGGTTTTAGAGTTGTATACTCCACTTGTGGGGTTATATTTTAGTCAAATGATCGAAGTAAGTAAAGAACTCGATAAGTCATAATATCATAATTTGTTTGTTATAAACAAATTATGATATATAAAATATTCGTTACAAGTCCAGGCATCATTCTACATATTGTACGATATTAATACATTTACAATGTCACTTTTACATAGTTATAGTATTACTATTACAACCAATGACTGTTGATGAGCATGTACCAATGACTGTTTTCTGAGTTATGTACATTAGTTGAATACTAACCGATGCTCTGACGGTGAGGGAAAACATCGTGATGAAACCTGCACATTCAGGCGACTGGATGTGTAACCATGGTCCAATCTGGTCAGGTGCCCCTGGTAGCAGCGTCATGGAGGTCAGATGGCAGTCGCTCCACTGTAATTACCTGACCTGCCAAATCCTGGATCATGGTCAGGCGGACCCCGGGCCCTCGTTCTCGAGAGCGCAACCGGGACATTAACGCCAAGATGATTATTTTTATTTTTATAGTATTACGATTACATTAATAAAATAATTAGGTAGTCAAATTTCAACAACGTAAAATAATTTCCATTCATTATAATAGAGCTCGTCTGAGCTGAAATAACGCGCCCCACTATCGCATTAACTCACACAAGCAAATTTAAAATGTGGACGCAATAAAAATACAAATGCCGTTGTAATTGGTCATTCAGTTGCCGGTGAGACTCGAACGTAGGAGCACGCGTCGTTCGATTGAGCAGTCGACGCTCCCACACAGATGAAGTGTCGTTATTAATATTTGCACTCAAACATCGAAATCAACTAATTAAGTAGTGGGGCGCGTCATTTCAGCTTAGACAAGCTCTACTCGGATGTCGATACAAGTTTATTAGAGATATTTAAAAATTAATTCTAACTATAAACTACAATACCTGAATATATTTTAGTATGTATATGTGTATATTTATATATATATATTTATACTATTGTGTGTATTTAGTATCTTATTTATGATTTATGTAGTTTATAATTTTTTTTTTATTATAATTGCGCACGTCTCATCCCCTATACTCTACCATGTCTCTCTTCTATAGGCCTGCTGGAAGAGATTTCTTCTTAGAAATAAGTAGTGCCTGTTGTGTCGTCTTTCATTTTTGTAATTTCTGTTTACTATGTATTGTGTGCAATAAATTGTTAAATAAATAATAATAAATAAAAAGCACTCTTGACGACCCATCGCAGTAATATCTCTTTTAATGATGCGGTCTCTCTTAACGCCTAAATGCTTAAGAACGTCTCAAAGTCACCAACTTAAGCGTCACATAAGTTTAGTTCAATCGCGCAAAAACACACAACGGACGTAAATTACACATAAACCCACCAGAAACACAACAACTGCCTTAAATATCTCAGTTACCGTTGCCTATACTTAAATGGTAAAGGTGAGCGTAATTTACGCATGTACAAGAGGATGGTAACCGATACCTTGCGAAGGTCGTAGGTTAGTGAGGCCTGCTACCAACAATTTGTGAGCGAGCTTTGAAACATTACCCTCTTTCTGGCACAATAGGGTAAGTTACGTTCCGTGTGAAGGTGAATATAGCTTCTGCCCGCGACTTTGTGTAAGGTTAGTACAGTAGTAGAGTCAGCTGCAAAGTAAACAGACCCACTATATCCTAATGAATCCGTCCCTCTACAGCTGTCTGTGCCTGAACTATAAAGGTATAAAATGCTTGTACAGTCATAGCGACAGTCATAGTCATGTGGAGTGACGATTTGCGAAAGGTTACAGGTGTATGCTGGATGCCGCAAGCCGAGGACAGGGTGTATTGGTGCTTATTGGGAGAGGCCAATGTCTAGTAGTGAACTACTACCACTAGTCGTCGCCGCCACCAGCATGCCCATGTTTACTAGCAGGCTGCGCAATTGGCTCATCAAGCAGGCATTCTATAGTTATAGTGAATTTTTAGAACTAAAGATATTGACATAGATATGTAATGTATTATTAGATATTATTTTATTATTAATCATTATTATTATTTATCGATCATTAGCTTGACATACTTATACTGTAATTGACTTGTAATTAACAATTATCAATAAAACATGAATGAATGAATGAATGAATGTGATGATAGTGATTGTGACTATAGTAATTATGAGCACTTGTGCTACAACTGGTAAAACATTTAGTAAGACTACTGGAAACGGTTGACACCTTTGCATTTTAGAACATATTTGGGTGTCAGTAAGTTTGTTAAAAGACAGAAACTGAAATTCGCACACCTAGCAAGTCGCGGTGTGGAAATTCCACTAGCCTCAAAGTACAAAACGGTCACCCCTTCCCGTTTCCGGACTCTGCCCTGCTTAACTTAAAAACGTATGAAAAAATCATGTATAATTTCATCATTATCTGTTATTTTAACAAATAATCATCATCACAACTAAGAACTCATCATCAGCAACATTTACACTGTGGATCAAAATAGCGACTCAAAATCATATTAGGCGAATCAGGCCTCACATTCCTAATGAAGGTCCTCCATCACTGCCTTGGTGTAAGTATCTACATTATACATTCTACATAAATCTGGTTGAACCTGAGTATTCGAGATTCGACCCATATCCAAGAGGAAATTGCTGTAGAGGGCGCTGAATGGCTGCCGGTATCGCTGTTTACATCTGGCCGTTACAAATGCGGCACATCAGGACACGGGCCGCCATCACTTATCTAGGGACAGTGCCCGAAGGGTTCAGGGTTGGCGGGGGGGAGTTTTGGACTGGGAGAGGAGGATTATTCGAAGTACTAAAGCGACTATAGCAAATATAACCTAGTACAGAAAAGTTTAAGAACAAAACAAAAGAACAGCGGGGCGATTCTCGCGAAGTGACATCTCAAACTAGTCATTTTCGCTAGCCAAAATGCTATATTAAAACGTCACTGAAATTGATCTCCGACAGTATACGACTGTCGAAAATAGTTAACAAAAAGATTTTTTGGCTGCAATTGACATTTCAATGTCATTATTAATGCAGACACGTGTCTAGAAAAAATGTCGAATTCCTATGAGAAATAGGCCTCTGATGTGAATTCATACCATGAATCAATAGTTTTCCTTGAGTTTTCTTAGCAATACTAATTAATTAAAATATTCAAACTACTTGCAATCCCCAAAAATAACATTGAACAATGGAATTCTTTTCACACCTATTATCGTCAAATTACCTTATTGAGGTATCACCCCAAACACCTCTGATTATGTAAATCGATTTGACCCATGATCTCTTCGCAGCATCCCCTGTTACAGTTTTGATCTGACCCATTCACTGGCACGCGAGATTCTGGTCCAAACTGGTTTGACCCGGTATCCCCTTGCTGTTACACTTTTGGACTTGGGTCCAGTACAAAGATGCACCTTGACTGTGACACTTTTGTATGAAATAATTTTACGAGATCGGCTTTCATCAAACATGTTTTGTCATTACCTATATCTTAAAAAGGGCCGAATGTGAAGCACTCTTGTAATTGACCCTAAGTTCAATAGGGTAAATATTATATGGATGATTTAAACTGGTTCTGTCAGCATCCCCCTGTGATACAGATTCAATCTTGTTATTCATCCATTGGGTCAGCGCTTTTATATTGAGTTTCCCATGTGTTATATAAATGCACTTGACTCATGACAGGTAGTCAATCTATTCATAGATTGAACTTTTATGGACCTAACGTCATAGCTTGATTTTGTATGAGCAATTTGTTCAAATGTTCAAGAGCAAATGTAGGAGGTTGAAGTCTTTTTCTTCTGTCGTTGCTATGTCTCATAACGGGGCTGCCATTGACATTACTAGGTCCATCCTTGTTGGTATAGTGCTAACAACTGACCCGGTGACAGCGTCGCTGTGGCTGGAATCGACGTGACATTTTAAAATGGCGACACTTAGTTCCAGCTTTGGCCACCAGGTTATATAAGTTTTTCATGTGCATCGCAGTAGTTCTGTCGCTTTGATAATAGTCGCAATAACGTTCATCGTAGTGACGAGCTGTCGCGTTAGTGTGAAAGAGCGTTTCTCGCTCGTAAGATTTGGATGTGGAATGAGCTCCCAGCTACAGTATTTCCTTTGGTCTTTGACATGGGATCGTTCAAGAGATATATAAGGGGTCTCTTCAGAGACGGACAACGCATTAGTAGCGCCCCTGGTGTTGCTGATGTCTATAGGCGGCGGTGACCATTTTCCATCAGGAGGCCTGTTTGTCTGCCGTATGACATTTAAAAAAAGTTTGTCACTTGTTTTATGTTATTTCTGAAAATAAATAAACGTGTTAGTCAGATAGCGCGACTCCAGTTGTTTGGTCTTATCAAATCTATCTAATTAATTGCAAGTTATGTGACGACCTGAGTGGCTCAATGGTCAACATGCCGGGCTGCTACGCAAGAGGTCCCGCGTTCGATTCCCGGCCGGGCAGTAATTGAAATGATGAATTTTATTTTCTGTTACGGGTCTGGGTGTTCTATGTATTATAAGTATGTATTTAAAAAGTGTTCAAGTAGTATATCAGTAATCTAGCACCCATAGCACAAGCTTTGCTTAGTTTGGGGCCAGATGGCACTGTATGATATTGTCCATGATTATTTATTATTATTCTCTTTTAGGGCGATCCCTCTCAGCACGTATATGCGTACTGGTCATCTAAATGACCTTCACGGGCCAAAGCCAAGTAAATATCATGTTACGTTATAAATAATACTTACTAAGTATTATTATTTGCAGAGTCGTGGGGTTGGGGGTTATTTTGTAAGAACATCCTTACAATTCTACATGTATTTAGAATAACTGCTTTCTGAAGCAAAGTATAAATAAAATTTGGCAAGTCTAGGGTCTCTAACGATCGATGTAGTTGTTTGGGGATTATACCAATGGTTGAAAGTACTATAGGTACAATGGTTGCTCTTTGGAGTTTCCAGAGACGGACTATTTCATCTTTTAGGACTATATACTCAGTCATTTTCTCAGCTATTGTATTTTGCAGGTTGTGCGAGTTTGGAATAGCTATATCTATTAAATGTGCTGTTATTATTATTATTATTATTATACCATAGAGTTGGGTGGTAATTCATAATCTTAATTAGAGTAAACATGACGTTCATTGATAAGTCATCATCAAACGGCCATACCAGGCCGTACGCTTGTTTGCCACCTTAGTAACAAAAACTACTAGCATAAACCCCACAGTGGCAGCCCTGCTCACCGCATGTTACAGTTAAACACGCCATATGTATATTTCAGGCAGTGACCAAACACCCGCCCACACCGCCGCCGGCCCGCGATGCCGGAAATAAGAGGCACAGAAATGTAGTCGAGTCGAACGTTCTGCAAGTTTTGTAATCACTGGCCATAAGCCACCAACGTTGTGTAATAAGTATTTGTTAAAAAAAAAGTATATAAGTAGTTTATCAATTATAAGTAGGCTAGATGGCGCTGTGTGAATTTTTCCACGCATATTTATTAATATTATTGACGTTGACAGAAGCTTTCAGCTGGAGGCCCTGAGACTGTTCAACCAGTGCCAATTGGCACTCCGTCACTGTATATAATATTTTTTTATTTACTTGCTACAAAGAAAACGCATCAAAATTAGCATATCTACCTACACAGTTTGCTGTATGCAGGCAGGTGAATTTTAATAAATTATTAACAATGCGTTACACTTTCATCACACATATTATCAGGTTTGTTACCACTATATAGTGAATAAATACGAAAGTCCCCAAGACACAGCAAACATACATATAGGTAGTACAAAATTACGTACACCACACCACTACATGTTCAATTATTTGTATATGTTATTTGGTGTTGATACATGATATGATTTAGTGCATGATCTTGGTGCTACTCTTCCAGTAAATCCAGTACCAACACAATTTGATAATTTTATAAGGATGGTCGGATGGACCGACAAAAAAGTTGCCCATTTATTGATTAGTATGGGTGGATGACAAATGCCGTCTCCCTCTTACGCAGCATCACAGATATCTGACAGATATCAGGAACTTATCAGTGGTGAAACAGGCCCTAACTCAGCCTTGACAAGGTCCTCAGCTTGAGTCCCACAAGGCCGTCTCCACAGTCGGCTCTGTCCCGAGATACATTGTCCTCCGCACATTTAACAAGCTGATCCCGGTTCCCCGATCGTCCCTGGGATAAATAAGAAGCTCTTAATTCAGGACACATTCGCAACTAATCAAGAACGAACGGACGGACGAGGCTGCGGCTAAGACTATCTAGACTGGAAGTATTTAAGCCTTTATAGAAGTAAGTAATTGTTTTTACAAGTTTTTACTTAGTTTCTAATGTCTGTTCGTAATAAAATCTTGCAAGATTTTTACCCATTTCCCGGTATCCGATTAAGATGCAATTTTGAACACTCAAGGTCCATCGAGCTGATCTGAGGATGGACACGGTAGATGGACATGGGAACTCCTAACCTACGCCTGGTTAACCCATCGAGTTTGGGCGCGTTTGATTAGACCTGGCAAATACTCTTCCTGATCGTAGGGAACGCGTGATAAAAGCATGCTATGAAAAAATATTTTTCATCTGAACTTGTTTATAGCTACTTACATCAACAACCTATAATAGTCCACTGCTGGACTTGATCCTCCTTTACTTTGTTGTCATACTCTTCAAGGTTTGCAGTCGGGTTAATTGAACATTCCCTCTCTTATGTACTTTATGAGAAGATATAATTATTTATTGTTTTAAGTATTTTTGCACTTGAGATATCTAGAAGTAATGATTGCTTTTGAACAACAGTCCGCTTTTTAGATTATAAAAAACCACAAAAGTCCATCTATAGTGTAATTTAAAAAAAAGACGATTGTTCAATTTGTAAACGACAATTTGTTCATTTATTCTTCTTAAATGAGAAACTAAACGGTACCGGTACTCGGTTAAACAATTAAATACAAAGCAAGCACAAATGTATATTTTGGATTAATTAATTCACATATAGCCGAAAACTTATTAAACACATGGGTTGAGCTTTACGCTACCTACATGTTAAATTGGTGGAATCAATTAAAATCCATCCCAGCAAAGTATCTGTTACTATTCGACAAGAAGTTTATTATAATCGGAGATTGCAAACTAGGCGCAGAGAGCATGTCACTTTAAATCGCAAATCTGATTCGCCTTTCAATGTGTCACTAATACTATAGTCAAATTTTGATCACCAATCATAGATGATCGTCATCAGTCATATTTATATTCTCATTCAATAGTTCAGAAATTAGGTTAAGCTTTCAGTAGCTTTGATACGCATTTTTATCTATTTTACTTAACCAAATCTTCGTTCTCCAATAGTCAGTAGCATATCCTGACCCGTAACTATATCTCCCAGTCGTATGTTATCCGTATCTCGTGAGGCGTGGGGTACAAGCCTGGGTATGTGGAAGGTCGCCCAAGGGTCTCGGTTAGGCCCCGAACCTAAAACTTTGCGGCGCCCGCCCCTACCGCTGTTTAAAGTGATATAACAGATTTTGTCCCTTTAAACTAAGCACGGATATTATAATGTATCGGTTTGTCTACACGCGT
This sequence comes from Blastobasis adustella, assembly GCA_907269095.1. Taxonomy (NCBI): domain Eukaryota; kingdom Metazoa; phylum Arthropoda; class Insecta; order Lepidoptera; family Blastobasidae; genus Blastobasis; species Blastobasis adustella. The sequence goes on along the minus strand of OU026121.1, from coordinate 18,109,097 downwards.
GCGGAGTTTGCTAGTTAAATTAGTTGCCCACTTGTGCTCGACGCGTTTTTGATTCGTTAGCGTTTTTGGGTCACAATGACCTGGTATGCTATCATCATCACAGCTCAAAACAGTCCACTGTAGAACTTAGGGTCTCTCCCACGAAAGGTGAGATTATTGCCATAATCTCAACTCATGGCAGGCGGGTTGGAGATTATAGTGTTATAAATATAACAATGAAAAAAGTTGTTGCACATTGTCCTGCCTACGGAGACTATAGATATTTCGCCTCGATAACATTAGTCGCCTTGTACGACACCCACGAGTGTCAAGAGTTGGTGCTATTCTACTCTGACGGTCACCACACGGCCTGGTATCTGCGTAATTGTACCCGTAAAATATTATAGGTACAATAAAAATTAAACAGCTACCCGCATCTTAGCTCATCCTAAGGACCCTACATATCAAAATGTATAAAATCGAAATAGACGTGTTAGACTTTGTATTAAACGATCTTACAGGATACTTTATAGTAAGGTTTAAGTTTCATCAGGTAGTCACAGATATCTAATGTAGCGGTTCATGTAACTAAGGACAGCAAAAACTATTTTTATGTCTGTAATTATAATGGCAAGTTTTATCCACAGAAATGTCTACCACGAGAACAAACTTCAACAATCCGTGAATATCCTACAGCCAATAAAATCATGATCGACCAACTATCGAATATTAACGCATGTTTGCTTAAAATCTACTTAAAATATTTCCTCACAGATTTATAACTCACTCGAAATACAGCTACAACTAAACATATACCTTTACCATGCAATAATGCCCCTCGATAAAAACGAAGGGGTTGAGCTCCCCTGCTGTTACCATCACCTCATCTGCTCACACTCACCTTGCTCTATATAATGCATCGCTCTCTTTCAGCTGACCGCTTGACCATTGGCTGATCAACGGGTTTCACTCACACATTTGCGTTGACATATGAGTTTGTGCTACGAGTGTGTGGAACGATGGGCGGAGAAAAAAGGTGGACTTTTGTTGGATTTTTGGGAAAAAAGATAATATTGGTGGGTGGGTGGCAAAGCGGGCGAATGAGCTTGCTAACATAGTTTTGAAACTTTCGTTATATGTATTGGGTACAAGTACAAGAGTTTACTGTCAAAAATAGCCACATAACTAGAAATATAATTAAGTACTAAATACAAAAAATGTATTTATTGTCAACAATCATATATTTAAATAATTATTTATGGTTACCTGCATAGGTATTTGTTGCAATGATAACATCTACTATGACAAGGTAATATAACACTGCCTCCTGAAATAGGAATCCATCCTGTAGGTATCTTACGAGACAGTGTTCGACAGTGCCTTCACTAAATGCCATAGTTAAAAAACTACTGCCTAATCATTCAAAACTATCTTCTACCGAAACCAGTCACAAAATTCGGTAACTAATGCGGGCGAAAGGTTAACTCACTTTTGGAGTTGCCTTATATCATCGATTTTAAGACTTTCATGGTTATTCGCCATAGTTTCATCACACAAATAATATATGCGTAATATAGAAGTGAAAACAACACTAAACGTAGTAATAAACCCAATGATATGTGTGATGGATGTGTTCACTTCAAGGTTAAACTTTATCATGAAACTGTGGTATGTACAGTGTTTTTTTTTCTATAGTGTCTAAATAACATAAATATCACAGAACTACCTTCCATAAATATATTCTAATATCCTTTCCTCCCTCCATGCGAAATACACTGCCTATATTAATACAGGAGGCGGTCGGTTATATATTTTTCAGTGGGCAAGGGGATTACCCGCAGAATTACTATTGATTTGGGAGCGGACGCGCCCGCCCGGCCGCCTTTCAAATGAGGAGGCCCTTTTCGCTTCTATAGAGCTGTTACAACTTAATTTTATTTCAGGGTCACAATTAGACATTTTTAAAAGTATTCTCCGGGTTTCTTACCGCGTAAGTAGGTAATTTTATTTCAGGCATATAACCCTTATAGAAAATTACATTACAAATTAAAAATATACCGACTATACTTTACGAGTAGCCTGTTGCTTGTAACACCGTCGTAATAACTGTCTAAACAATTTTGTCTAAAAAACATTACTATTTTTGGTGACAAAGACCCCTCAACTTAAGCCTATACGAGTCCACACAAATAGATGCCAGTAGTCATTCTGGCGAGAGCTAGATATTTTCTGTGGGGTACCACAGGGCAGTATTCTCGGTCCCACCTTATTTTTTAATTACCTAATCTATACCTAAAGATCTCTGTAAAATTAAGCTCCAAATGTTTCAGCAAATTACCTAGCCGATGTGCATTATTTACTGCCCACATCTGTAATTATTGCTTAAATAAATTAGAAACAACGCAAACCCCAATACTAACAGCTCCATACCACTGCTCGGCGAAAGTTCGCAAGGACCCAACCTGAATTTATTAAGCCGGACCCTAGGAAGGTTTGCCGTATGCAGATAAGGGATTTATTTAGCGGAAAGGTCCGCTTGGGTCGGCCCGACCGATGACCATCCCGGCCGAATTCGGCCGATTTATCGTCGGCTTTCGGCTTTCGGCCCTAGCTTTGCCGTTGATTTATTCGGCCCCACTGAATGGAATCGGCGGAATGATAATAACGTTTAGGGGCCAAGTTTTTGCGATAGTAAAGGTATTTGCGTTTGCTCCCGTGATTTGTGGAAGGGTGGAGACTGGGTAGTTGGGGATTTGTGTTTGTAAGTTGGTATGATCTATTTGAGTATAGATGGTTACTCGTATATGGTTTAGGTACTTACGTAATTTGACAGAAAGGTAAATTAGAGATTACAGTTTCTTCGCAGGCACCTATCATTTTTAAGCTATTGCATAGCTTTTATCGCGGGCTCTGAGCGCGGCGACCGAATCAAGAAATTCCGTAACGAAAAACACCTAACACCCCCCACTCCGACCGGCACAGCGGTGCGGCGTTGAAAGCCGTGCATCGTCTAACGTCGTTTCAGTTCGGCAGACTTCGGCACGGTGTTTGTGTGCTTGCGACTAGACGTATGCGTGTAGACTAGCTGCTAACTGCTCATAACTGATTCTATCTCTTTTAGACACAATGCTAGGTGAGACAGCGTGCTTTTTGGCTGCGTCCACGAGTGAGTTCAAGCCCGCGACTAGTTGAACCTTAACGTGTATGTATATGGTTAATATCAAAGAAAAAAAAACTGCATAAATAAAATAAATAAATAATTATAATTGCATAAGTTGATAAAAAATGCTATGTAATAGCTTTACCGCGGCAGTCCCCGAGTGCCACACGTATTTATCATGGGCGCAGGAAGGGGGGGTGCAATTGCACCACCAAAAACATGTCCGACGAGGTTACTGAATTATGCGTTTTTAAATATCTCTATAGCGATCCATCTATCCCGTTCGAATTGGAGCCGCCCGACTGGAGAAGTACCTCCGCCCTATAGAATACCGCCCGCGCCCAAACAATATTATTTTAACGCAGCAAATAGTAATTATTGTATTCCTGCCGATAAGCAAGTCTCTAGAACTCCGTGGGGAACCGTGGCTTTGGCAGTGCATTTTTGCTGCCAGAGCAACGTGTCAACGCATCGCTACTGAGCTTCTTTTATTGTATAAAATGTCTCAGTAGCGATAATAAAAATATGTATAATTTATAGAATTTTATTTATTCATAGTTTAATAATAATATCTATATTTATGGTATTCTCTTTTTATATTTATTTAGGATGACGTGTGTAAGCACATATTTTAGTTTTTCCCCTTATTTGCTCTTGCACTACTATAAGATAATATGCTAACTTACCTCTACCCAAAGGTTGTCTGGAAGAGATCGCTTAAAGCGATAAGGCCGCCTTTGCGCGCATATAAATTGTTATATATATTTTTTTCTTTTATGTATCTTTTACTTACTTTACTGAGCGCGCGCGAGTTCGTGTCCATCCGGACCGACCGTCCAACTCGAACGGATACATCGCCATCTCACTAGCTCCCACCGCAATCGAGTGAAATAGAGATGTATGGAGCCTTCAATAATTGCTACTGTTCCTGATGGAACTGGCGCGCGCAATAATATAAATTTAATACCTCTGGTGTTGGTGTTTAATGTCCGCAACGGTGACAACTTTCAATCAGGTGGCTCACATGACAAAGTTTACATACATGACGTAACCTTACGAAAGACACAAATATTTTATAAACTACGTGCTGATCCGATTTCAATGAACCATCTCGACAGCGACACTTCTCATAAACTAACTTTCAAATTAAGAAAACCGCATTGAAGTTCCATCCGTTCGGAAGCTTCGATGCCACACAGCACAGACACCCGCCTACATAGACATAATAATTAGCAGTTCTAAATATAAATATTAGCGTTGGGGGTTAAAATGTGGAATGAGCTCCGATCCCGAAGCACTTTAATAATAATAATATAAATAACCTCCATTTCAGGCAATCATGTAATATGATTAGTATTCACCTTAAAAGTAAGGGTTAATTGAGGTTAAATAACATACATAACTATAACATGGGGTTCTTCAAAAGGCATGTCGACAGGTACCTCAAAGGCACCTCATACGCTCCCCTTACCTTGCAGATGTCCTGGCCGACGATGACCACTTTCCATCACGTCGACCGTCCGACCGTGTACCCCCCTATCCAATAAAAAACTTTGGAGCGGCGCGGGTGGTGTGTGGACGCGTCTTTATGGGTACTGCGGCCTCCCCTTAGGTTTCAGTTGGCCTGTAGGCTAATTATGTAACTCTGTTGCTAACAATTCTCTGTTTTCAATTATTGAAATTGTTACATTTGCGATTACGTATCATCGATTAATTCGTATCAGTTTATTGCAATGGAACTTTGTTATTAACTGAACCCATGAAATCGAAGATACGTAAATCGCAAAAGTAAATATTTCAATCATCAAAATCAGATAATTGTTAGCAACAGAGTTACATAATTAAGTGTACAGGCACCTCGAAGGCCGGCACCACATCCGCTCCCGTTAGATTCCAGATATCCTGACCAACGATGACCACTTTCCATCACGTGGACCGCCAGACCGTACCCCCCTATCCAATAAAAGAACCTACGCGGCCACCCATTATCAGTTCCTACTAGCTATCGGTACCCCCCCGCACGTACGGCCGTGCGCCCGCTAAATGGCTGCAATTACGCGCGGCCGGCGGACGTGGCGCGACTTCGGAGCGGCGCGGGTGTTGTGTGGACGCGCCTTTATGGGTACTGGTGCTTCGATTTGGTTTCGAAAAATACGATATTCACATATAAAAATTAAAAGTAATAATAATATTGTATCTTCATTTTGAGACTTCATATCCTTTAGTAAGAGTCTGTTAGTCGACAATTTAACTTTTTATGGTATTATTAGTATATATAAATTTAATATCGCTTATTTTTTAGTTCCAATAACTATTTTTATCCAATTGATTTGTATCAGGCAGTCCAATCTCTCAGCAATTGTCTTCAGGATGCTGTTGCGACTACTCCTGAGGTGCTGCAGCAGCGACGCGACTTTCTTGCGCATGATTGCATGGAAGCCGTCCGTATTAACCACAGAGTAGTTGTAACAATTTTGTTCGTAAATATAGATTGGAAGAGCTCGTCTAAGCTGAAATGACGCGCCCTACTATCGCATTAACGCACACAAGCAAATTTAAAATATGGACGCAATACATATACAAATGCCGTTGTAATTGGTCATTCAGTTGCCGGTGAGACTCAAACGTAGGAGCACGCGTCGTTCTATTGAGCAGTCGACGCTCCCACACAGATGAAGTGTCGCTATTAATACTTTCACTCACACATGGAAATCAACTAATTAAGTAGTGGGGCGCGTCATTTCAGCTTAGACAAGCTCTACCTATTTAAATTCCTGTGTATATGGCCTACTTGTGATTCATAAAATGAAGAGAATATTGAATAGTCCGACTTTTTATACGGGATTTTTTCTCTATAGTAAGTATGGCTACAAAACCATCACCTCGATGACCTTGATTAAACTATATTTAAATGAAAAGATAAACAAAAATCGATTTATCCATGATTGTAGTATCCAACTAAAGTCCTACCTATGACGTCACACCACACTCACTGCTGCCACAGAACATCCATGTTACATATTCTTCCAGTACCACAGTCCCTACAGTCCTCAACGTGACAAAATGTCCTGTGGTACATAGGTAGGCAAAACATACGGTAATGCATGTTTACATCGTAAGCACGAGCTTGGGCTGCGCACAGAATTTCTGCTTCAGTTATAAGCGACATCTAATTCAAAATTATAACTTTATTTAACGCCATCTGTTATGACCTATCGTAAATGGAAGCCGATATCCTATTGAACAAAAAAAGTGCCCCTACTCGCCGGTAGATGGCAGCACGCTACTGGTGTGTTCTGCTTTAGACAAATGGAAATCATTATTTTTACCTTCATAAATCGAACACGGAAGCTTTCTTTCGCAATTTGTTTTAATCAAGCAAAAGCAAGAACGAGTGAATGTATTTTGGATACCTACGTATAAGGCACACAGATTATAATCTGGAGAACGCATGTACTATTTAGCACTAATATGACATTAGCACTAACCCAAAATTCTACGAAATTATACCCATGTTACGTAGTTCCTACGAGAACATGGCATAACGTATTTTACGCGGATAATTTCGCGGGAAAGAACTACCTAATTAGGTATCTTAGTACCAACTATATACTTATATAATTGAACGTTACATGTTATACCTCCACTCTACAGTAGCTAAATATATAAAAGGTACCTCTAAGCAATAGTTAGGTACGACAACCTTTATTTTCTGTATTCTCTACCAACAAAAACCACCGTATCCACAAGCACCTAGCTCTTACAAACAACTCGGACGTCGCCGTCCCAAAACCCAAAAGTTCGCCCTTTAAACTACACATGTAGCGCGACCAAAACACGTGCAGTTTACGACTTGGGCCCCCCGAGGACCCCCGCGGACCCCCGCCCCAGGAACGGGGGCCTCGAAACTGTTGGAACTCAATTTTTTACTTCGACCGCCACGCTTTGTGAATTATTGTGGGCTAGGGGTGGCTGCATATGACCGGCGACAGGTAATTTCTTATAGAAATGTAGGAAGTTAGCTAAAATTGTTCAGCCCTTTGAGCGTGATTGAAACTAAGAGAAAGTAACTTTTAATAATAGAAGTTACCTACATAAACTTTTAGTCGATAATTCCTTAACCAAGCAGAAGAATGAAGAATCGAATGAATATATACGTACGAAGATACCTATTGATTTTATTATCACAGCTCATAGCTGTCCACTGCAGGACTTAGGGCCTCTCCCATGAAAGGGGAGGTTATTGCCGTAATCTCCACGCTTGGCAAGCGGGTTGGAGATTGCTGTGTTTTAATCGGTACAATGGAAGACGCTGCTGCCCATTTTCCAGCCTACGGAGACTCGACATTTTGATCGGAAAACATTAGTCGCCTCGTACGACACCCACGAGTGTAAGGGGTTGGTACTATTCTACTTTGCCGGGCACTACACGGCCGATGCCTAATACCTAATAATACATATTGATTAAAATCTACTAAGTAGGTTCTAGATCATTGCTATGGTCCACCGACTCTATAAATATCGACTTGACTTTGACATCGCCACTACAGCAAACATAGCAAGCATTCCTACCAATTAACCTACATTACCCTGTATAGGTATACCTACCTACGCATTTACGTAATTGCCCTTTAAATGTCGCAATGTATTAAGTTGTTTTAAGTTCATGTTATTTTTTTTCTCTTTTTATATTATAAGTTTGTCTTATCTAAATGCTAAATAAATACCTTTTTATTTATGTTCTGGGCGATGGTGATCACGTCCAGGACCAGGTGAACCGTCTGTCCTTAAACCTTCCTAGACAATTAAAAAAATATGCAAAAAGGCAGGTATTGCATAAAGCGGCAGCCCTACGTCCTGTGACCGGCGGCGCTCGTTCCGCCAGACTGTCGCGAAGACGCCCGAGCTTGTCCGAGTCGCTTCGTGATTGATAACTGCCATATTTTAGCCTACCTGTCTTTTATCCCTGGGTATAGTATACTACGTAACTAGCCTTTTTAAGCAATATTTGTACAATGCAAGAGCATAAATGCATGACCGTGATTACAATTGACCGCATAAATGATTGGCCGTGTGGTGTCCGGCAGAGTAGAATAGCACCAACCCCTACATTCATGGGTATCGTACAAGGCGACTAATGTTTTCGAGGCAAAAGATCAAGAGTCTCCGTAGTCTGGAAAATGGGCAGCAGCATTTTCCATTATTATATTTAAACACTGCAATCTCCAACCCGCCTGCCAAGCGTGGAGATTATGGCAATAACCTCCCCTTTCGTGGGAGAGACCTTAAGTCCTGCAGTGGACTGTTACGGGCTGAGATGATGAAATGCATGGCCATCGTAAGAATCGTATTCCTTTGCTAGGGTAGTTGTTAAACGGTTTTGAAGCATTCATGAATTAAATTTTTACGTATTATATAATAAATACCCTGGTGGTAAAGGACGACTCCTTTGGGCATAAGGGACAGCCAATGGCATTTGATAATCTTATGGCAAACTGATTTTGGCTAAAGATGTACCAAATACTTACCATGAATGTTGTTGTAGTTGCAAAGGAAAATTTTCTTGAAGTGATAATTCACTTATGCTCTTGTACTGTACCTACCTACTTATATCGTCTTCGCTTAAGTATTACCTGCCTGACATGCTATGCAGTACAAAAATCGATGTAAATTGAGTAAAGTGCCATAAACTTATCGCACTCGATGGCCAAAACTGGAACTTGAAGGAACTGGAAGTGTCGCCATTTTGAAATTGCATGTCAATTTTAACAACAGGAACCCTGTCACTGGGTCAGGCAATTTTATCAGTTGTCTTTTCTTCAGTATAGTTTTGGCGCCATGTTAGTTACTTCCTGTTACGCCTTTCTTTGCTTTCGGCGAGACGCAAAGAAAGGTTAGGTTGATTTTTTTTCATTCTACTCAGTGACAAACGAGCAGACAGCACACCTGATGGTAAGTGGTAACTGTCGGCCATAATAACTAAAATTCATATATTTAGGTTGCAACATTAATACAGAACCCCAGGTACGTTGTCACTGTGAAGACTAAGATGAAATGCCTCAAGCCCGAATTTCACTGGATACCTTATTTTTCAAACCGTTTCTTGGCGGCAGGAAGAGATAAGGCGGTGGTACTCACCCAGGCGGACTCCTCAGGCTTGATGGAGTCCTACCACCTTATAAAATAGTTCTAAAATAATAGCTTCATTGACACTCCGTCCATCAGTGCTCGTTAACTTCTCAGTTACTCAAAATCACAAAATAAGGATTAAAAATACACAAGTTACTTAATTAATTTCGTTTAATTCGTGCAATCAATTAGCTATTACAAGAAATCATACCAATTATCACAATGGCATGTATTATATAGTTGTTTATATAAAAATATATAAGTACCAAATACGTAGGCAAAAAAAATACCTAGGGATGCGTGGCTTAACAGAATCTAGGATACTTTTGTAATAAAAAAATCTAGACGGGCGATTATATGACTTTTAAATAAGTACCCATATAAAATTGTACTAAAAACTACAACTAGGCAATTCAATTGACGTACAATTACGTAGAACCATCTTTATCCTTTTTATTATTAGTAATATTTACAGTACCATATATGTACATTTGAAACAATAAATTATATTAAGTTGTTAAAAGTGTATAATATAACCGAAAAGAGATCTTTAACAGGTCGAAATTATACTTAGCATCATATTGTATAATATTATAATTATTTCTACTATTGGGAATAATAAATAATAAACGGTAATGAACTTAAAAAGTCTATGAACAATGTTAAATTTTTTGTGCTATTAGGTTAGGTGTCCGTAATATTATTTTAATTTTTGAAGCACAATTCCAGTTAAATTCCATATTTTAATATCAGATTAGAATACCATATGAATAGCGCAATGCAATCTATATTTGACAATTTATATATTATAACCATGGAAAAAGAAAAACCAGATTACAACATCCAATTCATTAAGTGAAACACATTCTAACAGGACTTTTAGAACTGACAAGAGATTACGATTTAACAAACACATGTTAATTTTTCGATATTTTCATACAACAAAACGCAATAATTTTACGAACTTTGCAGTGTTAAAAATGCAGTTTTGCTAACGTACTTCGGGTTTATCTGTCAGTTGATACATCAACTGTCACAACATTTGTAGCGTTGCTATGACAACTGTGAGATTGCTTGACGTATCTGACAGACGTCAGATTCATTAAAACCCAAAAGCCTGGATAAAACCCAAAGATTTTGATTGGATAAAACTGCACATGTTTCTCAATGTTTGAATTCATATCGGAGTAGGAAGGAACGGCATCGTCTAGCTAGGCAAGTAAGGTAGTGTGGTAGACACAGCCGAATTCAGAGCCCTATCTTTGTCACAAGCCAATTAATAACTAGTAACAGACGTTCTGTTTTGGCTGGAGCCGACCAACCGTCAGTTACAGTTAATACTAATCCTTACGCAATATAAAATAAAGTCGCTTTTATGTACGGAGGACGTGGTCGAACGCCCGACCAAGATCGGCTCGCCCACTCATCCAAATTAATCCAAAAGCGACTTTATTTTGTATATCATAAGGTTGGTCGGCTCCAGTCAAATCGGAGCATCTGTTACTATACTCAAATTTTTTAAACTATAAAGTACTGAGGCTGAATACGACATGTTATTGGTTCATTCAAATTAAGTACGCTAAGACGGCTTTCACGGCGTGGATTGATTGGTGGTTGATGGGAACGCCGGCTTGTAACCAAAAAGAAAGGCGAATACTTTATAGTTAAAAATAGTTAATAGTCTGCATCACTGCCATCAGCGACCGTGTGTGGCAGTCTCTCAAGCGATATTATGCACTCTCTAATGGAGCTTTAACTAAGCGAAAGTAGAGTAAAAGTGTCGGTGGCCTAATGGTTAAGGGGTCCGACTTGTGAGCGAGCGGTACCGACTTCGATGCCTAATGCCGCCATGTACTAATAACTTGTTCTGAGGTATGAGTTGAACACTAACCGATACTCTTACGGTGAGGGAAAACATCGTGATTAAAACTGCACATTCAGGCGACTGGATGTGTAACCATGATCCAATCTGATCAGGTTCCCCTGTTAGCAGGATCACAGAGGTCAGATGGCAGTCACTCCGATATAATTACCTGATCTGCCAAATCCTGGATCATGGTCTCGTGCGCGAGAGCACAACCGGGACATTAACGCTAAGATTTGTTAATATTTTTATTTTCTGTCTAACTTCATACAGAAAATATTTATTTACGTAAAATTTCTAAAAAAACCGTCATACTGGTGTGAATATAGCCTAACAAAGGATCTGTCGTGCCGGTCTGCCACGCAAGAGCTCCCGGGTTCGATTCTTGGCCGGGCAGAAATTGAAATGATGAATTTTAATTTCTGTTACGGGTCTGGGTGTTCTATGTATAATAAGTATGTATTTAAAAAAAATATTAAGTAGTATATCAGTTATCTAGCACCCATAGTACAAGCTTTGCTTAGTTTGGGGCTAGATGGCGCTGTGTGAATTTGTCCACGAATATTTTTTTTTTTTTTTTTTGTTTTTCGTCCCATAATCAGATCAAACCTAACGAATCTCATGGTAGCTACCTACTAATAATAAGCACTGAGTATCAAGCATAACATTTACTTCCAATAAAACGTTTATAAGTATCCCTGTACTAAATTGTTGTCTAATAGTTAGTTATGATTTGTGCTATTGTTTTAATTATCTTATTTCCCTTCTCGTAGTGAAGTAAATTCAGAGAAGGATCGTTAATCTTCTCTTCTAGCAGATTTATCAGCTCGATTCGAATGGTTTTCAGCATTTCTGCCACCTGAAAAAATATAAGGATAGAATAAGTACTTAGTCTTTTTTATGTTATACGGCAGACAAATAGGCAAGCGGTCCTGGTGGAAAGTGGTCACCGCCGCCTCTGGACATCAGCAACACCAGGGGCGCAACCAATGTGCTGTCCGCCTCTGAAGAGACCTCTTGAACGATCCCATGTCATAGTCCAAAGGAAACACTGTAGCTGGGAGCTCATTCCACATCCGAATCGTACGAGCGAGAAACGTTCTTCGAACCTTCGCGTGGTGACCAACAGAGGGTCTGCGTAGTGGGGATGAGTACCCAGCCCACGGCGGGTGGTGCGATGGCGGAATTGTGCTGTGGGCACCAGATCGAAAAGTTCCTCAGAACACACTTTACAACACACCTTACAAATTAGTTCCTGACCAAAAGGTAATTGGCTCGTAACTGCTAATCCATTTGGCACAAATTATAAAACTACAAAAAGCACCGATTGAGCGTAGTATCTTATTTACACTGAGGTAACGGTAAGGAATGAAACACTTTACATTAAAGGCGGAAAAATATTACATCGGCTTCGTAAGAGTTCGTTCGAGCTTCGTCGCTGTCATAGCCTTGCTGTTGCAGCGCCATCTAGTGCAATTCCATAACAACTTTGAAAGGAAATACGAAAGGCACTTACTTCGTGTTTGTCCACTTGGAACATGATCCAGCCATCTTCCAGCGACACTATGAATACGCCGTTGTGGAGCTCCACATTTAGACCGCATCCTGAAAATAATGTAACGGTAAATTGTATGTGTATCTGTGTCTCTGTCTGTGGCATCGTAACTCCGGAACGGCTGCAACGATTTGGATGCGGTTTTATCTATTTAAAAAACAGTTTAATCGAGATAGTTCGTAGCTTTGTTTCATTAAAATTGCTTTAGTAGTTTAGAAAATATTTGAGTATATAAAAACTTGATCGGGAGTTATCCGACTTTTTTTTTGGTTGGGTTATTCGTCGGTTTCGTTAAACAAAAGAGCAAGTGCGTTGTCACTGTGAGGACTAAGATGAAATGCCTCATGCCTAAAATTGCGCTGGCTACTTTCTCTCTCCAACCAAGAACACAAGAATACAAGCATTGTCGCTTGGACTCCTCGGGCTTGACAGAATCCTACCATTTGCCACCTTATTTGTTTTCGTGTTCAGATTTTTTTTGTTTTAATTTGTAGTTGAATGTGTTTTTCGTATATTGTATTTTTGCCATACGAATAATAATAATGTTCAGAAATAAAAAAAGACAAAAGTCAAAATATAGAAAAAATAATAAAAGTTATAAAAAAGATTACTCAACAGGTAGGTGAAGTGCTGCCCTCTATACAACACCGCAAAACGCCAAATCACATACAGCAGCAGTTTGACTCAACATTCAAACTCCCCACTGCATATTAAACTTTTTAGATACACTAACAGCTTACCAGAAAACAGAACAAGCGGCAACAGCGGCACCATGGAACACTCCCTGATGAAGACTCTTGACGTTTTAACCTTCTCCTGGTACACCAAGTAGGGGCTCATAAAATGGCCTATAGTCGAGTTTATCGACGAAGGGTGTAATGCCACGTAGCCGTCGGTTTTCGTCTTGAAACGCAGCTCGTCGGGGGTCGGCTGCCGAGGGATGGCACCCCCCGCTTGCATGTGGAAGGATTTCTCGGGGGTGAGTACCTGGAATTTTATACAGTAATTTATTTATTTATTTACCATAAATTTACAGCTTTACAGTGCTTATTACTAATACACTGCAAATATCAATAAGTATCTAAATAAATAAGACACAACATATTTTAAACAAATTAAATTAAAAACTTAAAAACATCATAAAAATTAAATACATAATCAAAAAAAAAAATATTAAAATGTTTAGTAATAATAATAAATAAAAAATTATCGTTGACAAATTTAACACAGACAGTCGAACACAACATTCGTTGAGTTAATAGCGAAATACGGTCACAATTATTGCGAAAAGTGTATGAAAATAGGATATCCAGATGGGGCCATCTGCGCGCCAGTCACGGCAGCCACATGACCGAAATAAACATTAATTACAATTAATTATCTTTCCAATTTTGGCCGACTTTTGGCAAAATTGGCCGTGTGGTGTCCGGCAGAGTAGAATAGCACCAACCGCTTACATTCATGGGTGTCGTACAAGGCGACTAATGTTTTCGAGGCAAAAGATCAAGACTCTCCGTTGTCTGGAAAATGGGCAGCAGCATTTTCCATTATTATATTTAAACACTGCGATCTCCAACCCGCCTGCCAAGCGTGGAGATTATGGCAATAACCTCCCCTTTCGTGGGAGAGTCCCTAAGTCTTGCAGTGGGCTGTTACGGGATGATATTTCCAAAAAATCTAGTTTCACTGATATTAAACACTATTTTCTGTGTTTTATTTAAATTTAAAATTCTCTGAAACGTTTATTATCACATACCTTAACAACATTCGGATACAAGGCTGCGCACAATATCGCTGCTAATAACTTATCGTTGTTGCCGTTGGAGTTGAGCTGCAATAGGAAAACAAAAATCAATCAGAATAAGACCACGCTAAGTCCGAATAGATTATTAAATAGTCAATACGGACATAATATCGTGGTCCTATTCTAGCTATAAACGACCAAAAGACACCGTCTGTTCCCATACGTACATAGTGTCTTTTCAATGCGTAAATAATCTATCCACAAAGGAAATAAGTGGTAGGAAACCCACAGAAACTAAAGAATTTTTTGTAAAGCTACTTTGGTATAAAGCAAACTGGCTAAAGAAGTCCTCAGTACCGACCGAATGTGTTCATTTATTTATTTAGTTAGGACAACCAACAAGGCCTACACTAACAAAAATGACAGCATTTTATACCTAAAAATAGGTAATCTTTCGAAGTGCAGCCTTAACTATATATAGTAACTACGACAAGAATTATATAGGCCACATCGTTAAACATTTAAGTAAGTATTGAAAGTACCTAAAATTTTATTTTGGAAAAACAATGTTGATGTTGGTCGATCATTTGTATAAACAGGAGTTGTGACGTCCAAAAGGTGCCCGCTTTCCATCAGGAAGTAGGACCATCTGCCCGAGCCTCCACAGGCAATAAACAAAATACATATTTTTATAAAAGTATTTTTAAAACATAATTTTGTATTATATGACGTTCATAAGAGTTTTGTAAACCTAAACTGAATAAAAATTATTTGACTTGACTTGACTTGACATACCTCTTCACCAGTCAGCACAGCAACGGAATCCTTCCTCATCTTCCTTCGCAAATCCGGCATGTCAGGCACGAAGCCAATCGCTGCCAGCAGCCCCAGTAACTGATGCTTTATATCTGCCAGCATTAGCAGCGTTTTGTGGGAAAGGAAGTTCTCACTGGCGAACACTATAGCTGCGTGGTTACTGCGCTTCATCGCTTCCTGCCATTTCTGGGTACGAGATAAGAGTAAAATGATAAAAAAAACGTTGTAAAAGAATCGAGAAAAAAATTAGAATCGAGTAGACATGATGAGTAAATTTTTTTATTTAAGTAAGTAGTTCATTTGAGTCAATAAATGTCAATAACGGTTGTGTCAATAAATGTTATTTCTGTCTGATAAAATTATTTTGTTTAACAAATAGTAAAATAATTTCGTTAAAAATAAGCAAGGTAGTTTGAAGTCTAATTTGAATTTAAATAGTTAAATTACAACACTGAACACTGATTTACCACGGTTAAGTCTAAGTGTTATTTCATTCACGTAAAACCTACAGAATAGATTTTGATGAAACCATACAATAACACGTACCCTGAAATTCAAGGCTTTTTCATACAAACTGCCAGGCATTTGACCGCCATCTCACCTGGTGGTAAGTGACATGCGGCCGATGATGGAGCATAGATGAAAATGGAGAGATATTTTTCACTAATTATCGTGTCGTGGTGTCTACTGCAATAAATGTTTTCTTTCTTTCATTGGTACGCTTAAACTGAATTTTAACCGCTAGATTTCTACTTTTAGATTTAGATTTATTATTTTCTCGTTTTACAGAGTTCAGATGCAGTACAATATACTATTATACAGCAAAAACATTTAAAAGTTTCCCAATACTTTCTCAGTAGAAAGCTATAGATAGTTCAACTCAGTTGTGCGCGCGGCGCTATGTGTGCGTGCGCTTGTAAATATACAGCTTTCATTTATGTGGCAGTGACGCGACCACTTGGCGTGCCAATGGCGTGGCGTCATTGTGACGTGTCTGTATATGTACAAGGTTACCCACACGTAGGGCCGCGCGCACAACTGAGTTGAAATATCTATAGGGATTTTTACATAATTGATTAATTAATAATAATAGAAATGAAGATAATATTACAAAAATGTAATTAGTACAAACCCTGTAAGCTCGCAACGTGGTCAGCTGATCGCTATTGGAGCAGGCAAACACTCTCCTCTTAGCGTCTGCTTCAGTCTGAAAAATAATAAACATACGATTAGTTTTGACATTTAAAAATGCGTGTTAACAGTACTACTTCTTATGGAGAGAAACTGGTCTATGTGTACAGCAATTTTTTTTAAATTATTAACACAAAAATAGGGTGAAATTTTTTAACTGATTGTAAAATTCCACTGGTTTTGGTAAAAGTTGGTATGTTGTAACATGGTAGACTGTGTCTAGAAAGTAAAGCGACTTAGGAAATTTTAAGATTGATTGAAATCAACAAGTAAGCAACTCTGATTGAATAATGAAGACGTCTGAAATAGCAAATTAGTTGCTACAAGATGGACGTCTTCATTATTCAAAAGCAGGTTGCTTTCTTGATGATTTCAGATTTCGTAGGTAGATTTTCACAGTGCAGGTAATATATTATCTCACAGATGGTGTGAAAAGTAGAGTATTCACCTCTGGGATAAGCTGTTTTAGTCTTGTGCGGCTTGAGCGCGGACTCTACATAACTCCTTTGATTCGTTTTATCTCCCTACACTCTTTCTCTCTCCCTTTAGAAACCCAATATAATAGACTGGTAGATAATGCTATTTTAGCTTTAAGTACGCCATTGTAGTGTTTGGGCACGAAGTATAAAAAAAAAAAAATATGCCGCCCATGACGTAAGACACTGCTTTATCCCCTTGGTGTATAATCTACTGAACCGCAAGGTTCAGCCCTCGGGAACACTCTATTCCTGCTGTTCATTAACGATCTTCCATCGTATATCACTGAGGGACTGATGGTATTGTTTGCCGATGATACCACCGTAGTCGTAAGCGCGCGCACACATGAACAGCTTGAACGCAAAGTATGTGATGTTTGTACCTACTTACAGAAGTGGTTCACAGCGAACGGTCTCATTTTAAATGTTAATAAGTCCAGTGTAATTGTATTCTCATGCAAAAACACTGAGACGTCATTATTGAGGAGCCCAATACCCATAAGTAAGGATTGTAAATTCCTTGGCTTCAAGGTAGATTGCAATCTTACCTGGAAAAATCACATCGATGTGCTTTGTGATAGGCTAAGTAGTGCCGTGTTCGCCTTACGAAAACTAAAACCTGTAATGTCCAGAGAAGCCTTATTACAAACATATCACGCCTATTTCCACTCACTGTTATCATATGGAATAATATTATGGGGTGACTCGACAGATTCTGATCGAGTATTTAAGTTACAAAAACGAGCTTTACGAACAATAGCAGGCGTACGGCCGAGGCACTCGTGTAGGGAATTGTTTAAAAAATACGGCATTCTTTCACATTACTCCCAATACGTATTTGAAATTATAATGTTTACGCGAAGCAATATATGCGACTTCGAACGCATGAACATTCCGGGTCGAGTAACGCGCCAAACAGGCCGACTAAAATCTGTGCCGCGGCGGTTGGCGTTACTTGATAAAAACCCGCGCGTTGTCGGACCAACATTTTATGAACACCTACCCGCAGATATTAAGAATGGACGTTGTGACGAAACGTTTAGGCGCCAACTGAAAAACCTTTTATTGGATACCCCATTGTATTCAATAAACGATTATATTGACATGAAGGTTTGACATTAGGTATATTTTTTTTTATTGGATACAATTTTGTACCTACATCGGTACCTACTGATTAATTATTTTTATATGAACATTTTATTTAATTGAGAAATTGACATTTATTTTTATTTTTTAGTTAGTAGGTAGGTATACTATTACGTATACCCATAGTATTTATTGACAATTATACAATGTATTACAATTCTGTGTAAACTGTGACATTATTAATTTAATTTGTATTCATTTGACATTTTACTATTTACTTTTGTTGTGAATATGTATATTTTTAAAATTGTTTGTATGACATTATTTTAATTCTATTTGACGATATCTTTGTGACTTGCCTATATTATGACATGCGCTTAATATAATGTGAATTTCATTGATAAATAAATAATCTAATCTAATCTAATCTACTATTATCGAAATCCTCATAATAATTAGGTATTAAACTGATTAACATAAAAAATATATATAATATGTAACTGATTGATCACGACTACTGACCTTCTTCCCAAAAGGCGAGACGAACGGGTTCTTGTGACTGAGGCAGGCCGCCATAGTGAGCGCCGAGTCCACGCAGCAGAAGATAGCTCCGAACAGCATAAGCTTGCCGATCCTCACGTCTACAGGCAACGCCGCTAGATGGCGCCCCAGCGCAGTTAGAGCGAACGACGAGTCTAGCGCCCCCACGTCTCGAAGACGGGTTAGCGCCCCGTCTATGTTGGCCTTGGTTGGTGGTTCTATGGTTTTGCCTGGATAAAAGGAATATAGATGTCAGGAACCATGTACGGAATTTAGATGTGAGGTATATAGAACACCCAAATATTTCGATAAATTTAATTGTTAATTGGAATTATGGTAATGTTTGTATATATGTATTATTTACTAATTGAATGTATGTATGTAAAAAATATATTATGTCTATAGCGATTTTGCATCTTACGAAACCGAAAGGTCGGTGAAACGAAGGTCTATGGCTGTTGGCGATACTTGCCGCGTTCCTTGCGGTGACCTATCTACCCGTCATACTTACTATCACTTGTATTATATATAAAAAATTACACCATCCGTAAACTAACGAAAAAATCCCAACTCACCTAAAACCTCGTGCACATTCATACTCTCGAACAGCGGCAATATCTTTATCCTCAGAAGCAGCTGCTCCAGCGGTATCCTGTGTATTTCAGGCACCGGTTGTTCCAGCAGATGGTAGCTATACCGATGTGAAGTGTACAGGTGTACGCAAACGCCTGGCATCACTCGCCCGGCTCGACCCTTGCGTTGCTTCGCGTTGGCCCGGGACACCCAGACCAGGTCTAGGGATTCCATGTTGCGATTGGAGTCGAAACTGAGGATGGAAGGGATATGTGATAAGTATTAGTAGTAAATTAAGTAGTGCTCTCGGTGGGCCCGGGGTTCGCCTTGAGCGTGATCCAGGATTTAGCAGATCAATAGAGTGACTGCCATGTGACCTCGGTGACCCTGTTTTAACGGGGGAAACTGACCAGTATCATAGTCATGGTTACACATTCAGTCGCTTGAATGTGCAGGTTTCCTCACGATGTTATCCCTTTACGTACGAACATCGGATAGTGTTCAACTAAGGTACACAACTCAGAAAAGAGTCATTGATAAATGGCGGCACTAGGGTACCTCTGTATTTTACATGTTCATAGGCGGTGCGACAAATAAAGCTCTTATTTCAGATTCGCTTAAGAATTACTATTGCTTGGTGGACGACGGTAGAAAACTTAAAACCGCGAAACTAGATCCAGTTAAGGTAATAAATCGTGTATACTGGAAAAAATGTCCGAAAAGGCCGTAAATAAATGGGACACAAGGTCTTTGTCATCCGGAAATTATTTTATATTACTAAAATTGGCCATTTCCAAACAGTTAGGTTAGGTAGGCAATAAATAAAACTAAGTCGCTAACCGCACCTCATTATTTTTTGTTTCTTCGTACGCCTTCTATACCACGCAACGGATTTTGATGCGGTTTTCACCAATAGATAAGAATGTCACATTGTATTTTGTGTCAGTATTTCATGTGCGAAAGTGGAACGGGTGATTTTTTTACTTTGGGAAAAGTGTTGACTTTCAATTATAAGTTAATTCGAATTAAATATTTTATTATTTAATTCGCTTAGCAATCAACTTTAGACAACAAGGGGAATGTTAGGATAAAAAAAACTTTCGACCGTGACAGGACTCGAACCTGCAATCTTCGGATCCGAAGTCCGACGCCTTATCCATTAGGCCACACGGTCGCTGACGAAATGGTCGAAATACACAATCCCTTGCCAACCCTTACGACAACCAAATATTGCCAACCGCACAAATCATACATGGCCGGCCGCAATTTCGTCTCAAAAGTGTGGCGAGTTGAGGTGGTTCTTTTGACATTCTGCCGGTGACTATCCTTTTTTGCGTAAGAATTATGTACTTATTCCAAGGTCTTCCGCTGCGGACCCGGAGACTGCTTGAACAGTTTAGGTATTTATTTAAAATGTATTTTTTATAATTACGTACTTTATTTAAACATTCGAACATTTGAGCCCAGTTTATTATTCTGTGGTCCAGTGTAAGATACCGACGAAGGCGCCTCATACGGCGTTTTTATTGTCAGGTCAAAGTTTATATACATGCCACGTGCCACCTTAAACTCGACGAGTAGTGCTGCTTACGTCAATTACACTGACTCGAAATATAAATCACAGTCGGCGGAGCTAAATACTACAAAGAAATTAGCTAATGTGCATTATTTAGCACCTTGTACTGTAGTAGCGACCTGCCCCGGCTTCGCACGGGTAACATTAACAAATTATACACCTAAACCTTCCTCATGAATCACTCTGTCTATTGGTGAAAATCGCATGAAAATTCGTTCAGTACTTTTTGAGTTTATCGTGAACAGAGGCAGACGCGACGTGGGACCTTTGTTTTTTAATCTGTTTAAAACAATGTCACTTCCCGCCGTCTGTATCTATATACGCTTAGATCTTTTAAACTACGCAACGGATTTTAATGCGGTTTTCAACAATATATAGTGATCAAGAGGAAGATTTATAAGCAAGAAAACAAGGGTAGGCAGGGGTAAAGTAGGTGTATACGAACGAAGTCGCGCCGGGTATGCCTTCCGGAAGAAATTCTCTAAATGATAGTAAAAATCGCATCAAAATTCGTAGCGTGGTTTAGGAGACAGATGCGGCAAGCGATTTTATTTAATACTATGTATAGATAAGTCGTAACATTTATCTAACGTCATCATAAGTCGTCATGGTCGTCTACCCCTGCAGCCGGTCAGCCACGCAGAGGTCCCGAGTTCGATTCCCGGCCGAGCTGATATTTAAATGATGAATTTTAATTTCTGTTACGGGTCTGGGTGTAGTATGTACAATAAGTGTGTATTTAAAAAAAAGTATATAAGTAGTTTATCAGTCATCTAACACCAATAACACAAGCTTTGTTTATTTTGGAGTTAGATGGCGCTTTGTGAATTTGTCCAAGCATATTATTATTGTTATGTATGTATGTATAATTACCGCTTCTCCTTCATCCGTCCGCAGTCGATGACGAACACGCAGTCGTCGATGGTGACCGAGGTCTCGGCGATATTGGTCGAGAGCACGATCTTGCGGACCCCCTTCTTCGGCTTTTTGAAGACCAGCGCTTGCTCTTCACTTG
This sequence comes from Blastobasis adustella, assembly GCA_907269095.1. Classification (NCBI taxonomy): domain Eukaryota; kingdom Metazoa; phylum Arthropoda; class Insecta; order Lepidoptera; family Blastobasidae; genus Blastobasis; species Blastobasis adustella. The sequence continues at coordinate 18,087,393 of OU026121.1, read as the reverse complement.
ACAACGTCGAGTGGAGAGGCACTAGCACGTATTTTCCGGTCCTGGAATGAAGTGCGGTTTAAGTTATTAGCCGTATGGCCGGTAGTGTTTCCTTTGGACTATGACATGGGATCGTTCAAGAGGAATATTAGAGGTCTCCTAGAGGCGAGCAACGTATTGGTAGCGCCCCTGGTGTTGCTGATGTCCATAGGCGGCGGTGACCACTTTCCATCAGGTTGCCTGTTTGTCTGCCGTATAACATAAAGAAAACAGGAAAAAAAGAACGAATAGAATCGTGCCCAAAATTGCACGTATTTGTTGCCGTGGCTATGTGGTGTCCGGCAGAGTAGATTAGTTCCAACCGTTTACATTCATGAGTGTCGTACAAGGCGACTAATATTGTCGAGGCAAACGATTTAGAGTCTTCGTGGGCTGGAAAATGGGCAACAGCGTTTTCCATTGTTTTATTTATAACACTGCGATCTCCTACCCGCCTGACACGCGTGGAGATTATGGCAATAACCTCCCCTTTCATAGGAGAGGCCCTAAGTCATGCAGTGGACTATAATGGGCTGTGATGATGATTATGATGTTGACGTTGCTCGTTCATATCGACAGAGAAATGCTACTGGACTTGCTGTTGTGTAACCTACTCTCCACTGTTCTCGACCAATGGAAATCGGGCATTAGAACGATAAGTTCCGTGCCTACAATGGAAACTTTCTAAATATAAGTTTGCAAAGTCCCATAGTAGATCGAGTAAAGCCCTAGAATTAGTCAACTCGGACTTATGTGGTACAAATACGTACTTTGGACTAAACGTGTGGCTCTCAGCTAGTTGGTCGTGCAAGGACATGATTTCCGCGATGCCAGGCAGGAATATCAATATGGCACCCTCCTTGGGCCACTTGTGGGAACCTTCGGTTATGTACGTCAGCACGTGCTCTATAAGATCTTGGTTTATCTGGAATGGAAAAAAAATATGTTTTTTTTAGGTGGCGAACAAGCTTACGGCCTGCCTGATGGTAAGCAGTCACCGCAGCTTATAGACATTTGCAATACCAGGGTATCACTCACGCGCTGTTTTACCTAAACAAATTCGATTATGGATCCTTGAAACCATAGGGACTTTGTGCCACATACACTGGATACTTTTTATCCAACGGCATCGGAAGGAGGATCATTTATTTATGTGCATATTTGTTAGTCACGGGCTGCCCTAACGGCTTGATTGATTTCGTAACTTATGAGGCGTTGTTATATGAGTGATTCGTTAAAATCTACAGAAAATCAATAATAATGATCTCCCGTCATGGGGTACCAATCGGCTCCTGAAACTGTTCAACCAGTCTCAGGGTTCCGAGCAGAAGACGTTGGTCAACTTCGCTCCGCCAGCGGGATTACAACACACATAACAAGGAACATCAAAATGGCGGATTTTAGGTCAAATGCTTGCCTTGTCTATACATAGTATAAAACAAAGTCGCTTCCCGCCGTCTGTCATGTATCTATGTACGCTTAGATCGTTTTGAACAATAGATAGAGTGTATTAAGAGAAAGGTTTATAAGCTAGAAAAAAAAGGAAGTAGGCGTAAAGTAGGTGTAAGCTAGTTTTCAGATATATCCAACCTTTTCAGTGTCCATAAGGTACATATTTTTGCAAGTCATTTTCGAGCATCTAGGGTACCGAGCTATAGTCTGAGCTATGGTCAGGTTTTCGTCGTGAATTGTCACTTTCGGGGGTTCCGTTGCTTCGGATTTGACGTCGCAGGTTTCCAGTTCCGTTTCCAAGTCGAGCCCACCTTTCTTGTCACCTAGAATTATATTTCGGATGCTTTTTATATTATGAAGGAATTAAATTAACTATGAAAGGAACTATTTGTTTTGATCTGATAGTCTTCTGCCGCTTTATGGCTAACCAATACCGTTCGGCGCTCGCAGCTCCAGTCGTCCCGTGACCATGATGCATGCAAATGCGTCGAAATATTGGGCTACTCATCAACAAAGGTACGAGGTAAGAAACCCGTAACATACCTTTAAAATGTGTGATAATAACCACGACAGTCTAAAACATTATGTTATGGAAGGGAAACCTTATTTAAACTAGGGTTCGAAATTATCAAGATATTTTCTTTAATATATCTGGATAATATCGGTTAATTGTCAGATATTTATCAGATATTTCTGACAGACGTATCATGGTTATTTCAGACATCACGCCCACTGGAAGCTTGATTTAAGCGACCAAACGACCGTACATAATTTTTATGACATTATTTTTAATGCAAGCAAACTTAGACAAATATCTATTAAAATGACTCACCTTTTTTAATTTTCCGTGCATATGGACCATTTTCTTCAAGTACGTAGTTCGTAAGTTCCATGATGTCATCCAAAAATAGCTGCTCTACTGGAAACGTCCTACCTGAAAGAAAAATTACGAAAGGGTTTCATAACATTTCTTTCATCATCATCACCTTAGAGGTTAATCCGATTTTCTACTCTTCCCCCTTCACTTCGTCTGATCTTTAGCTTAAATTTTCTTCAAATTAAATAATCACGTCCCAGATTCAAAAGACGGCAGACCTTATCAGGTGGTAGGACTCTGTCAAGCTTGAAGAGTCCACCTGGGTGAGAACCATCGTCTTATCTATTTCCGCTGTCAAGCAACAAACAATGCTTGCACTGTTGTGTTCCGGTTTGAACGATTTACCAGCGCAATTACAGGCATAAGACATCATTATTATCTTAGTCATCACAATGACAACGCACCTGCGGATGTGATATGATCACTTTAGTGGTTTAAAAAACTTTACATACCTGGTATCTCCAGGACTGGAACCTTGTCGAAATAACCCGAGAACATATCAGCGTTCAACGTGGCACTCATCAGTATGACAGTCAAGTCCTTTCTCACTTTGATAAGGTCCCTCAGTATGAGCAGTAGAAAGTCGCTCTCTTCAGATCTCTCGTGCACTTCATCCACCAATATGTGGGTGACCGATGTCAGTTGGGGATCGTATTCTAGCCTTCTTAAAAGTATACCGGTCGTGCAAAAGGTTAACCGGGTTTTCGAAGATATTTTGCTTTCCAACCGTATCTGAAATAAGACAGAACATCGAGTCGTGACAAGTTATTAACCATCTAAAAGCATCACAATGAGGGTGTTCACGATTTCAGATAGCGCTACTGAGCTGTAAAGTCTGTAGTCAAAATACTGTCGTGCCATTGGACAGAAACAACTGCTGTATAATGACGAATCTATTACAGCCAATGACAGGGCTTTATTTTAACATCAGACCTCACGCCGCAGTAACGCCATATCATGGATTTTGGAATCACTAAAACCATCATTGGACTACGCCTGCAATCAATTGCACTTGTAAAATCCGAGCCGCCATAAAGATTGACGCAAGGAAACATTTAACACACAATAAGATCAGACTTATGGGCATAGACCTCTGGTGGGCATAGGGCTAGTACCTACGATCTTTACCAGGTCGTCGGTCCATCTTGTGGGTGGCCTACCCTGGCTAGTCTAACAAAAAAAAACTACAAACAACTTCGAACGCACCTGATACCCGACAACTTGCCCAGTCTTCTCCGCCCTTTCCTCAGCAACCCGGTCCGCGACGCCGATCGCGGATATCCGGCGCGGCTGCGTGCATATGATCTCCACGTGATCTTGCCCGTTCTCGCCGTAGCTGTTCAGCCATTCGTCGAGTATGTATTGGGGCACTTGAGTGCTTTTGCCACAGCCAGTCTCACCGCTTATGACGACAACCTGGAATGAAGGTAGTGTTTGCGTTCACGTAAAATGTTCTATCTAATCCCACCAGTCCCTTTCCTCCCTTGGGCCACTTTGGGGCACAAAAGTGAGCCATAATTATTGTGTACAATAAACAGTTAAATAGATAAATAAATAAATAAAAGGCGGGTAGGCGTTGCGTAGATATACCTACTGTGTGCGCACGAGTTTATGTCCATCGGGCACGACCGCTTAAATAATTCGAGTAGCAATTATTGAAGGCTCGATAACTCGAACGGATTATACATCGCCATCTCATTCGCTCAAACCGCAACCGAGTCGGGCCGGATAGACATGAACTAGCGCGCGCTCCGAAAACCACTCTATAGTAACACGAACTGCTTTGACGCGACCTTTCTAATGCTTATCTGCTAATCTGTTCACCGAACAGTATTGAACTCCTTCAAGACCAGAGTGAATAAGCTGTTTCTAGACAGGAATACTCCATCTTCGGCCGCATCGTCGTTTCCCATCAGATGAGATGACGGAGAATATTCAACAACAGCCCTTATAGACTGTGAGGGCGCCGAAGGCTATCCTATATCAACAAGTACAAGAAAAATTCTACTTTGTAGCCATAGTACGGCAGCGGTGCATACTTTCCATTCCCGCTTCCCTGTTTGCCTACCAAATGGCAAAGAAAAATTCAAACCTCTCCACTAAAATGGAGAAGGCTGAAGGCCAGCAGTGGAATGTGGATGGGCTGTTGATGATGATGATGAGCATTTTTTAAACTTTATTACAGAGTACTTACTTGAGATTTCCTAACAGCTTTAAGTATTTCGTTTCTTTTCTTCCAGGACGGCAGTTTTCTCCTGCCAGACATCATTTTTGTGTACCTATTATCATCTTGCTTTTCCAACCAATTTTTAGCTATATCCTTATTGTCCCTTATTAACTCGTCAAAATTGACTGCAGATCTATTCTCTTTCACTTTACTTTTCTTGTAATGTGAAGGTTTGAGTTTTGTACTTGATTCTTCTATCAATTCGGGGTATAAAACGTCAGTGGGCTGTGGAAATGTTCTAGTATCAAATTGTAAGAAATTCTTTATTTCATCTTCATTATTCAACACTTCGATTAAAGAGTACACAGATGGTATGCCATCTTCAGCCAAGGTTTTAGCCTCTTCATACAACCTCCCAGTTAGTCTGAGACAAGCTAACTCTGGTATGGCTTTGGAGTAGGGTGATTTGAAAAACAGCAACGGCGGTTCAAATGGATACGCTGATTCTGCTGGAAATCGTACTTCTAACTCATACGTAATAGTCTCACTTTCATTTTTTTCAGATTCTTTTGGTGGAGGGTCCGCATTTACTGCATGTGAAAATTTACATTTAGCACCGTACCTACATGGTCCTTTTAGAAACAATTTACACACTTCTTTCTTTTTCGTTTTGAAATTTGGTTTTGTATAGTTTATATTTACTTTCTTCTTGGGGCCGTTGACTTCTTTGCTTTCGTATATTTTCGTTAAATAGTCTAATTTTAATTTTACTGTCCAGACATCGCTGTCAATAGCCCTGAAGGTATCTTCGTAGATTGAGTCCAGCACAGCTTTCTCGTCCATTCTCATTTCTAAAAGCTCTTTTTGAGATGGAACATTCTCTAATTTTTTATCCACATTGACGTTGTAATATTTATTGAACAGTATTTCCAGTGCTTTATCCACACTTTCTCCAGAATTTTCTAACGCCTCCGCACAATGAGCATTGTGGAAATTGTATCTAGAAATTAAAGAAATCTCAATAGACCAAAAGAAAATAGAAGGCACGAGGTATGGCCATAAGTTAAAGTAATGGCCAGTTTCCCATATGATAATATATTGTTAATCATCAATTAAAATTCGCCGTCCTTATCTATGGTGAGTTGTAGACAGAGACGGAAAGAGTTTTAACCGATGATTAACATTGACAAGCATTTCAAAAACTGTGTGTAAGTCATAGTCATACCAAAGGATTATAAGTTTTTTCTCAAAATATTTTCTTACTTTCTTTATTAGCTTTCTATTTTACTTACTTTTCTAATTTTGCAAGAGCAAATGCTCTAAGCCGAGCCTCAGACGTCTGAATATCAGGCTTTTGAGCTAGCGAGTAGTCACACCCGCCCTGCACCACCAAATTGCCTCTTTCTAACCAAAATCTCTTGCTGAGGTTGGTGCCTTTATCCTAGAATTTAAGAAAAATTGATCTTTTTATTTATATATATTTTTTTGTCATATGGTAGGCAAACATGTGATCAGTCAGTCCGCAGACTATAAGCTTTTGTTATAAAAGATATATTTATTATGTCAATATGGGCCCATAACCCATAACACATTATATTTTACATCAAAATTACCCACCCACCTAATTAAAAATAAAGATTGTTAATGTTTCTTTGTTTCATGTAAATGTGATCTTAGATAAATGCCATATCAAATGTTACTATAGCTTGTATATTGCACAATATTATTCACCACATTCTTAGGCTCTAGTCCAAATTAATATATGTCATATACATTCTAGGTATATTAATATATTGCATTCACAATACTGTGACATAAACAAGTAACACATAATACAGATAAATTCTCTCTGAGAATCTAAAATTACCTTATAAAGACTGGCGCTGCCCAATTTGAAGTCTGGGCCATGTATAAACCTCAATGTATCCAAAACTAACTTTTGTGAGTCAGAATTGAGGCGGATAGTCTGCATTTCCACCTTGAGATTGGGGTGAGACTCCTCCTTAGGCTCATCTTTAGGTTTTCTGTAAGAAAACGAGAAGGAAAGTGAGAAATCTGAGTTAACATAGCAATGTGTAACCAACTTCATATAGGTTATTTACCGACCGTATACGTGCGTCTACTGGCTCCCTTAAAAAGATATCTTCAGCTAATTGTCGGCTATTGTAGTCCATGTTGGTAAATTGATGAAGAAACTCCAGAAAAGTATTAAAATGTACCGAGAAGGACGTGGATAAAATGTGTGTAATTGTCAAAGGACGAAATGTCAAAGTATTCGGAGTTTAGGTATGTCAAGTTGAAACACGTTCCTTTCACTCAAGATTTCGTAAAATTAAATAAAAATTTTAGGTACTATAATTGTATTTGTCGGACAATAGTTGTAATTTTATACAGACATGCGAAATTTCGTATAATTATGTATTGATATGATAGATTTGTTAAGTATTTAGATAGAATATGTCCGTTTGTCATGAATGATGTATTTAGCTAATGTAAAACGAAGCGTTATGGAAAAATGTTCCTTTTCACGCATCTGTGAAATGACTACTTAAGTGCATTCCACATGTGGACAGTTTAGCGGGAACACGAGAGTGTAGACGGAGTATTCGCCTATATTCGTGTAGTCCCGTGCACGTTTGGCATGTCTCGCCTATTTCATGGACTAAGTAGAGATAGTTCGTTGTCGTCTCGATTCGATCGATTTTATATTTATATTTCTAGCGATTTTTCCTGTAACAGGTTCGGGGTCCACTTTACCATGATCCAGGATATTAGTAGATCAAGTAATTTTAGTAGAGCAGCTGCCATCACCTCTGTGACCCTGTTTACAGCAGATTAGCGATATTACACCGATGATTCGATATAATGTCGACGCGTTTTGACACCCACCACATCCCTAATAGGCGAGAATGTAGAGGGTCGACCAAAGTTCCGGCCAAAGTTTCGCCGAAAGTTTCGGCGGACATGTGGAGTACGCTTTAGCATAAACGCAGTAGGTGCAACAAATACATTTTTTACGTAGGTGAGAAAATAACTTCTGAAATAAATCCTTAGTAAGAACTTTAGCTGCATTTTATTTAACAGTTTGATATAAGAAATCAAACTGATGCATAATATAAATGCAGTAAGTGTCACTTACTGTGTTGTTATTAAGGAGTAATTTAGGTATATTGCATAGTCATATCCAATAAACGCAGTGAGTACAAATAGGGTGTCCCGTAAGTCGACGTCAAGCCGGAATCTCGTGGACAGCCCGTTCACCGGACTTAAATCCATTAGATTTTTTTTATTGTGGAGCAGTGAAAGAGAAAGTTTATTTTAAGCCAATCGAAAATGTAGCTGAGCTTCGGCAAAGAATTACGGAAGCAGCTGAATTTGTCAACAACGGAAGATTTGCCCGTGTGATAATCCGATCTTTTTTAAGAAGATGTCGAGCTTGTATTGCAGTTGAAGGAAGGCAGTTTGAAAATATTTTGTAAATAATAAATCTTTGCATCTAATTGGTGTTTAATTTTAAACTTAAGGAAAATTTGTCCTAAATTTAACAAAAAGTTAGCATCTCTGACTTGAAAGCATCACTACCTGTCTCACTCACACTTCATGAATGACTCTCCGTCTCACTCGGTCTTAGGCAAGCTTTGAACGCACTAGAATAATTTTTAGTGGGTAAAGAAAAAATTTTCGAAACTGGGTTTCTTGAAGGAATTTTTTTCCCCTGTAATAAAAGAAATAATGTAGCAAGTATTATACCATTTTAGAATCCTTATTAAATGCGTCAACTTTTCGTGCTACTTGCCAACCTGGCATAGTACTTTTTTTTTCAGTACAGTCCGTTAAAGTTGGACGAAATATTAATTGTCTATTCATTGTACGGCATAATGTGACACTTTCTTCCAAGCTGGAGCAGTTGACTTAGAATTCTAAGTAATAGGTTAGATTAGCACTATTCGGGATTACATAAGAAAAATAAAATTGAAAAAATGTTAAGATTTGTAGCAACAGGAGCTAAAAAACCATCACAGGGTGTACATTTTCTCGAAAAAAAAAGAAATGCCTATAATTTAAAAAATTCAAGACTTAGATTTTATTTTTTATTTTTCTAGTAATTATTATGATTTGGACTATCACCCGATTCTGGCTTGACGTCGACTTACGGGACACCCTGTATTAATGCATAAATCCATAAGCGCGCAACAAATTGACTTGGCTGAATCTATACTATAAACGCGATGAAAACCACCCACTGCGTTAATGCTAAGGAATACTAACAAAAAAATAGAATAAATCCTAAACACAATGTAAAATTAAAGAAACGGGAATAGAATATTTAGAATTCCATCTGTTAACAAGAGAAAACTAATAATTTTCCTTGCATTTTTCTTTTTCGGCATGGCCTTGAACTGGCGAATCAAGGGCCAATGTGTGATTAAGTACTTTGTCGACGAGTGTTTTGACGCATCTCAGTGGCCATCCGGTAGCCAAATGAATAACCTTGACCTACTTGATAATTATTATTGCATGACAACAAGTGTAAAAATTCAAAAGGATGGAAGAAAGTAAAAAAATCTCTACTACCAGGGGAACCTGACCAGATTGAATCATGGTTACACATCCACTCGCCTAAATGTGCAGGTTTCATCACGATGTTTTCCCTTACCGTAAGAGCGTCGGTTAGTATTCAACTAGCGGGATTCGAACCCGGTACCTCTCGCTTACGAGCCGGATACCCAAACCGCTCGGCTACCGACGCTCTATTAAATAACAATACAATGTAATTCACAATAATGCTTCGTCCAAAGTATAATTACTACATACGTAGAATGACTAAATGTGAAGTTTGAGCATTTCAGTCTTCACCCCTTTTATGTAGGGTCATGAAGTAGGAGTAAAGATGAAAATGCTCAAAACAAATATAGAAGTTAATACATCTTACCGCAGTTTCTATTTTTATAAACAACTCGTTTGTTTGTTAACATTAGTTAGGTACTCAATTCCTATGTAACTATACCTTCCCTTTTAGAGGTGTAAGGTTTTTACAGGGTAAGAGGTACGTGAGTGCAAACGTCCATAGGCTACGGTAACTGCTTACCATCAGGCAGGCCGCAAGCTTGTTTGCCATCGTAGTGGTATTAAAAACGTTTCTATTTAAAGTAAAATTAAGTCTATTAAAGATTATGTATTTTTAATAGATTACGACATTTCTTAATTTTAAAATGTACTTGTTGCTTTGTTAAACATGACTATATGGCTGTTGTTCTTTGTTAAGTGTAAAGTTAATTATCTCTATAACTATTGCATTTGTGTCTAGCATTTTAATTTTTATTCCTTTCATGTAATCTCATGAAAGAAGTAAAGACTGAAATGCTCAAAACATATACAGAAGCTAAAATTGCTTACCGTAGTTGTTATTTCTCAAAACTTTTCGTTTGTTTGTTAAAAATAGCTAAGTACTTCATTTTTAAGTAGCTTTGAAAGACTGCGTGTGTTTTCTATATTGATCTCAACTCAACAATCAACAATTTAAATTGCCCTTTTCAATGTGATTATTATTTCTAATGAGTACACACCTAACTACATTATTTTTTAAAGCCCAAAATTTGTTTTCAAACTCATAAACCTATTGATTCAATAAACTAGACGATATTATTTATTAATTTCCTGGAAGAGTTTGGCAAAAATTCATTTGTTTATAATAAAAACAGCTGCTGTAATAAAATGCATATATTCTTCTTAATTACTATACTAAAGTTCAGGTGAAATATCTTAATTTACGTTGGTTCCTTACTAATATTGCAGTATGTGATTCCACTGCAGCGCATTAAGCGTACTTCACATGTCCACCGAAACTTTCGACAAAACTTTTGCCGGGACTTGATCGACCCTCTACATTCTCGCCTATTAGGGATGTGGTGGGTGTAAAAACGCGTCGACATTATATCGATTCATTGGTGTAATATCGCTAATCTGCTGTAAACAGGGTCACAGAGGTGATTGCAGCTGCTCTACTGTAATTACCTGATCTACTAATATCCTGGATCATGATCAAGTGTACCCCGAACCTGTTACGGGGTTAAAGCGCTAGGAATATAAATATAAAATCGATCGAATCGAGACGACAATAAACTATCTCTACTTAGTCTATGAAATAGGCGAGACATGCCAAACATACACGGGACTACACGAATATAGGCGAATACTTCCTCTACATTCTCGTGTTCCCGCGGAACTGTCCACATGTGGAGTGCGCTTCACTCCTCACAGTGACAACGCACCTGTGGTTCTGCATTTTTGTTGCCTGCAAAATAAATGCATGAATCGTACCTACATGTTATCGGCAGCAGTTACCGCTTACCATCAGAGGGCTTAGTGTGAGTTTCGCTTTGAATTTACTTTACTATCGCGTTTGCGTTTACGTGAAAAATTAGTATGAAAAAATGTAAAGCGCCGTCTAGTGGTACGTAAATGAAGTTTTTTTCTTCATACTAAATTCGACGAAAACGCAAACGCGATAGTAAAGTAAATTCGAAGCGAAACTCACACTAAGCCCTCTGTGACTGCATCATAATCATCATCATCAGCATACGAGTTTTCGTAGACATAGTAATGGACAATGATGATGATGATGATGTTGGTACACATCGCACGTTCACCAAGCATGAAGCCATCGATTCCGAAGAAGATTCCTGAGACGATCGGGAATCCCTGCATATCTAAGTACCTACCTAGTATTAATTTTCTGGTTTGAACGATAAGTTAGCTAAGAATAACGCTTACTTGCAGGCTTTGCAGGCTCAACCCTCATTTGCTAGAATCATATGAAGCATATCAGTTTACTTACAAATACTGAAGTGGCCAAGTGATACTGAAAATTTTGTGTGGAAGGTAATTGACGAGCGATAAAAACGCATCACTATATGTGCGACTTTATCAAACCAAACGCGCAGAATTTTCGAGCTCACTGCGCTCGATCTTGGCGTCAACATCCACGGTGTGCTTTCGGGTGCGAGGGCTGATCTTGGATTTGGCAGTTCTGGTAGAGCGACTGCGTTTTGACCTCCGTGACCTTATTAACAGGGGAACTTGACTAGCTTGGATCACAAGTGCGTTGCAGGACTTGCAGGCCTGCAGTAAAAACAATGTTCACGTGGTTCCGATCAAATAAGTCGGTATAGTTGATCGAAGCGTGGTTCAATACGTTAGCACGACGTCAATTACGTCCGAAGTAATGAACTTGGCATTTTTAATTTAGGCTTGAGGTCACGAAAATCGTGACAGCGTCAGGGCTGAAACTATGTCACCAACGTGCATTGTCGACGTGCTAATTTTTTACGTAGGGACAGTTATTTTTATATCTACTATACCTACTTACCTGTTTGATAACATCCACGCGTATACAATTCTGTGAGTTAGGTATGTAAAACATTCATACGACCTGAGAGGCTCAGTGGTCAACATGCAGTGGTCTGCCACGCAAGAGGTCCCGGGTTCTATTCCCGGCCGGGCAGAAATTGAAATGATGAATTTTAATTTCTGTTACAGGTCTGGGTGTTCTATGTATAATAAGTATGTATTTAAAAAGTATTTAAGTAATATATCAGTAATCTAGCACCCATAGCACAAGCTTTGCTTAGTTTGGGGCTAGATGGTGCTGTGTGAATTTGTCCACGATTATTTTTTAATTTTTATTTATTTATTCATAGGAACCTTCCTACGTTGACAGTTTACCTTTTATCGAAATAAAACAGTGCACTGTACGCCATCAAGGACCATAACCAAGGACCGCATACGTGATAATGATGATGATTATATTACAAGCAAAAGTCCAACGAGTTTTTATTTTCACCTAACAATAATAAACAATCACACTATCACCGTATGACCAGCCTAAATCGTACACACGCGCAGGTGAAGTAACTACGTGCGTATGCAGGTAAATATGTACACCGCTTCGTGTGTTAAAAGTCGAATTAAGCGATAATATTTAAAATTCACTAGTCTAGTGACGGCGTCACTGAAGTGCTAACTTCTTTTGTGTGCCCACGACACTCGTTAGGTCTGAAGGAATTCGTACAAATTCGTCCAATATACGTATCCATACAGTAGGGACTGACTATACTCGTATATAATACTTATAATAATTGGACGCCCCATGGCCGGGCATGCACACCCACCTCACACCGACAACGGTGGCGGATGGCTAAGCCAGACCTTGCTGACAAATAAATGCCAGACAGAGAGAAAACTGCTAACGCAGAGCAGGCATCCTCCATTTTAGCTCACCATTAGATTTGAGCCTGATACCATTGGAGGGTTATGCACTAATCACCACCTTTACAGTGCTTAATTTTGCCCTGCCCGACGTCATAGTAGCACACTTTATTAAAAACCTACATAATATAATAAATACATTTGTTTACCCATACAATGTATGGGTAGGATACATTAAAATCTGGAAACATTGAAGCCGTAGTGTCCAATGACTTACTGCGGATGACACAAGTCAAGTTCCTCTCCGGACCAATGTTATTTTCACATGTGTAAAAAGATAGAGTGGTGGTAGGTGTTCACCTAGGCGGACTCAGGCTTGAGGCTTGATAGTCCTACCACCTATAATAAAAGTAGAAATCTGTTTCTCAGATACTTACCCAAGCAGAATACGATTATCAAAATGTGGGTCACATCCGTTACTCCAAAATGTTTACACGTATTTTATACCTATACCTCGTGCTCGTATTGTCATCGTCAGCATCATCAGTCAGTGACGTCAGTGCCATCACGCATGACAAGGCCTGGGGTCCGCATCATTACTCTTATACAGGTATAGGACTATAGCACAGGAGTTTTCTTCTCCTATTTTAGTCACCAGATTTCTGATGTAACCACATACAAATACTGTTATAAGCTTATAAGTATAGACGTAAGAATACCCTGTATAAGTATTTTACACAAATAAATATTTTTATTATTATTATTATTATTATTAATTAATTTCGCTTGGTCTTCGGCATCCTTGGTCGTGAGATTGTTGGCACGCATGTCATCATATTCATATTCATATTTCTTTATTAGTATTGGTTGTACATTGTCCAAAATTCAGTATCTACGTATACATTATGTCCTAACTAACAATGCAAATATAATGAGTATTTCCATCAATAATAAAATAGTATCACAGTCAATAGAATTAACAACAGAATTGAAATTGTCACCTTTAGATATTAATTGAGTATCAATAGTCATCTTAACATGTCACATTATAAAATTAATAAAATGTCAAATTAAAAATTGTATTATTATTAATATTTTAATAATTTAATCATCCTTTATGACGTCAAGCCATCGCTTCTTAGGTCGGCTTTTCCTCCCCGTGCCTAGCACAGCCATTTTGTTCCGTACGTAATTTGCCGGCCTGCGCAAGACGTGGTTATACCAACCATCGGAGACGGAAGTGTCAATACTCATATATCTACACTTGTAACGCAGTCCATTAGTCACAAATCACAAGGCGAATGGATGCTCTGTTACATATGCATCCAATTTATTTTATTTTGTACAAATTAAGCGTTAACATGTGAATCAGTTCTCAACGTTTGCTACTGGTTTTCTCTGCTTTTCGTAACGAACAAAATAACCTTGAATTATGTTATTGTTTTTGTAAAATAACATGCCAATTGATTGATTTTGATTGCATGGTCATGTTTTATGTTTTAGTGGAATGTCACAACTAGGCCTTCCAGCGTTTATACTAATTAAGGCGATAAAACTAACATAAACACGAATATTTATTAAACATTGGAGCGACTGCCATCTGACCTGAGAGGAACCTGACCAGATAGGGTCATGGTTAAACATTCAGTTGCCTGAATATGTAGGTTTTATTACGATGCTTTCCCTTACAGTAAGAGCATCGGTTAGCATTTACATAACTCAGAAAAAAGGTGGCCACAGAATTCGAACCCGGTACCTCTCGCTTACGAGTTGGATACCTTAACCATTCGGCCGCCGACGCCCCATAGAGGATTGCGAAAAGGTATTAAAATACACAGTTTTTAATAATGTAGTCAATTGGAGAAAGATAAACCTTTTACCACATAACACAGCTAAATGTAAATAAATAAATAAAATAAATAATCATGGACAAATTCACACAGCGCCATCCTGCCCCAAACTAAGCAAAGCTTGTGCTATGGGTGCTATATTACTGATATACTACTTAAATACATACCACAGAGACCCGTAACAGAAATTAAAATTCATCATTTCAATTTCTGCCCGGCCGGGAATCGAACCCGGGACCTCTTGTGTAGCAGCTCGGCATGTTGACCATTGAGCCACTCAGGTCGTGTAACAATTGTGTTTAGGTTGTGTAAATGTGTAACATTTACATTTTGTAGGGCGTGTTATGGTATTTGGGTATGAAATGGGACTCAGATGCAAATGGTAAATGAGGTCAGAAATTTAGGAGTTCGACTGGACAGCTGGAGCACATAACCAGTTCCTGTAAACAAAGGTTTTAGGAATTTAGGGCACTTTAGAACAGATAGGAATTCACAACAACAATTCACGAACATTAGAGCATTGTATGTAGAACATTGTATAAATCCCTGGTCAGAAACCACTTAGAATGCAACGCCATCGTATGGGCACCCCACGAGCATAAATCTAAAATTGTGATGGAACGGTTGGAAGACAAATACTTAAGGTAGTCATATAAAGGACACCTACTTTAATCCTAGGTTCCCCTGGTAGCGGGGTCATAGAGGTCAGATGGCAGCGGCTCTTGGCGTTATGTCCCGGTTGCGTCCCCGCGCAGCACGCGAGGGCCTAGGGTCCATCCACTATAATTACCTGATCTGCTAAATTCTGGATCACGGGCCCTCCTGCCCGAGAGCATAACCTGGAAATTAACACCATTAGATGAGTGTTATTTATTTCTGTTTTTCTTATTTAATTAAAAATTTAAACCCAGGCAAATGAGTAAAGTTGCTAGGTATTCTAGGTGAACGATCTACATCGAAATCTAGTGCTCGACCTTCACAAGCGGTCATATGACGCGTTATAAACCAGGCTTTCACTTAATCCAGCCAATCCTAAGATTATAGCCGCAAATGTTTACAGTACGTCATTTTTCAGTGAACGGCGTTTCAAGGATCCGTCTTCAGGATTTCACGGTTTCAGTGAAGTGTTCGGATAGAATGATGGCTGAGGTCATTTCATTTTGCGTGGAAAACTTTTCGCGTAATACCTGCCATAAATGTGTATATTAACGGGCAACATAAGGATTGGAAAATTAGCTACCATCAACAGGCAAATTTGTTTTTTGCTCTGTGACGGGCAACCCCGGTTTCAGGCCAAACTAATTTGTCCTACGCTAACTCTGGGCCCTATTTTTTAATCCGCTCGCATACACAGAAGCGCTCGCCTTCTACCGCTTGTCTTTTCTATCTCTAGTAACTTACCACGAGTGTGAAAGAGATAGGTAGCGCAAGCGAGCGCTCGCGTGAATACGACCGGTTCAAAAATAGGCCCAGGGGCCCTATTTGATCCCTAAAGTTTTTAGGTCAAGCTATCCTATCTGATGCGCTTAGATAACCTGGTTTATCTACGAATACACTATACGTACTATACCTATGCATCCCTCTGAAAATAACAATGACCCTGAGCCCTTGATAGTACCTATCTACATCATCATCATCATCACAGCCCACAACAGTCCACTGCAGGACTTGGGGCCTCTCCCACGAAAAGTGAGGTTATTGCCATAATCTCCACGCTCGGCAGGCGGGTTGGAGATCGCAGTGTTATAATATAACAATGGAAAACGCTGCTGCCCATTTTCCAGTCTACGGAGGCGCTTAGATCTTTTGTCTCGAAAACATTAGTAGCCTTGTACGACACCCATGAGTGTAAGGGGTTGGTGCTATTCTACTCTGCCGGACACCACACGGCCTACCTACATATTATATAGAAAACATATACAATCCATACATAGTATAAAACACAGTCGCTTCCCGCCGTCTATCCCTATGTATATGTGTAGGTATGTATTTATGTACGCTTATATCTTTTAATTTACGCAACGGATTTTAATGCGATTTTCAACAATAGCTGATAGTGATTCAAGAGGAAGGTTTATAAACAGGAAAAAAGGGTAGGTAGGGGTACACATATACCTGCACGCGAACGAAGTTACGTCGGGTCCACTAGTATGTAGGTAGATTTTTCTTAATGTTATTGTACAGCGGTACGGAACTCTTTGTCTCGTAGCTGTGGTTTTTGATTCATGACTCAAGTAAGAAAGAAATGTAACCAGTGACGTGGTACAACGTGAATTTTGAGGAAGCTGGGGATTGTTGAAAAGTTATATACTTTTTAATATGCTTGGACAAATTCACACTGCGCCATCTAGCCCCAAAGTAAGCACAGCTTGTGTTATGGGTGTTAAATAAGTAATAAACTACTTATATACTTTATTTAATACATACTTATTACATACATACTACACCCAGACCCGTAACAGAAATTAAAATTTATCACATAAATTTCTGCTCGGCCAGGGAATCGAACCCGGGACCACTGCATGGCAACCGGCATGCTAACCTACTGAACAACAAGGTCGAAAAGAAGATGTATTTCAATAGAATCTCAATTCTAATACAATTTGATGACCACCTTATCGGCTAAAGTATTCATCAGAACCGCCTATGAAAAAATATTATGCGGCGTAAATGAATTAATTACAGAGGTACCTTATCATTATCTGATTAGCTATCAAACCGCGCAAACTGAATTAAAATCTGTTTTTAATAATGAAAAAAAAATAATTAAAGACTGATTTATAATGCCAGAAATAAATCCATTTCAGCGGACATCCAAATTTCTAGACCGATAAATATCTTTATTTTTTTTACACAAAAATGTCGTTGTGATGTTCTATTAATGTAATAAAACATAGAAATATTTTTCCTAGGTCTAACAAGGTGTAGCTAGGTCAGACCGAAAATTTACTTTGATTTCTGTAGATAGTACTTATCGTTATGGTGCTCCACTTTTGTCTACTACTAAAAATGATATTCGCTGTCAATTGTTTCAAACGTACTCGAGAGATGGCGCTGCACGCAAATTACAACGCGCTAGCGACCTGACCACGATAATATATCAAGTACCGCGAAGAAATTATATCTGCCTTCCGCTTTCCTACTCTTCGAAACTTCGAAATAAATATTTTTGAACCTTCTGGCCCGAATGAAAGCCAAAGGTATATTAATCAATACATATAATAGTATAGAACAAAGCTGCTTCCCGACGGGAACTTCCCACTGTCTGTCCCTATGTATCTATGTACGCTTAGATCTTTTAAACTACGCAACGGATTTTAATGCGGTTTTTATTAATAGATAGAGTGATTCAACGGGGAGGTTTATAGCAAGAAAAAAGGGTAGGTAGGGTACGGGTAAGATTAAGGGTATATATTATATATTGTAGTACAGTCAGCTGCGGAGTTCTCTCTGCGACGGTACGATTCATATTCAGATTCATTTATTGCCCAAAGTGAATACAAGTACATTTGTATACCTAGCATACCTACATTTATATGCCTATTTTTTAAACAAAAATGTCGTGATGTTCTATTAATGTAATAAAATATACAAAATATTTTTCATATAAATCCTTAATTGAGGTCTCACAAGGTGTAGCTAGGACAGACCGACATTGCGAAACAGTAACCGGGTTCATCGAAGCCGAATGTAAATAAAATAAAACAATACAATGAAGTACGTAACAATAACAACAAAATATACGTAATAAAAAATTTCGTAATATAAGTGGTCCTTCGCATAAAAAAAATTTAATACGGATTTTATTTTGCAATCACTTGTTTTTGTACTAGTTTATTCTCTACCACAAAAAAACTCTAATGTATGTTGGTGTTGGACGGAGCTCAGCATGCTCTTTGGGTCGCTGCGCTAGCGTATTGATCATCATATCAGCCAGAACACGCCCACTGCTGGGCATAGGCCTCCCCCAGAGATCTCCACAAAGGCTGGTCCTGTGCTTTTCGCATCCAGCTGGTACCTGCGATCCTTACCAGGTCGTCAGTCGACCTTGTGGAAGGCCTACTCACGCTGCGTCTTCCGGCACGTGGTCGCCACTCGAGAACTTTACTGCCCCATCGGCCATCTGTTCTTCGAGCTATGTGCCCACTGCCACTTCAGTCTGGCAATCCTTAGAGCTATCTCGGTGACCTTGGTTTGCTTGCGGATCACCTCATTTCTGATTCGATTGTGCAAAGAGACTCCGAGCATAGCTCTTTCCATTGCCCTTTGGGTAATAGTGAGTTTTCTTATAAGGCCCACAGTGAGCGGCGTATTGATAGTACGTTTCAATAGAAACATATTAAAATACCGAAAGAGATCACGACAACAGTAAGTGTTATCCACAGAAATCTAAAGAAGAATCTATGTTTATTTAAACAAGTAAACTTATTTTGATTTCTGCAGATAATACTTATCGTTATGGTGCTCCACTTTTGTCTTCTACTAAAAATGTTATTCTCTCTAAATGTTATGTCTTGTTTCAAACGTACTCGAGAGATGGCGCTGCACGCAAATTAAAACGCGCTAGCGACCTGACCGCAACAATATCGCATGTACCGCGAAGAAATTGTATTTGTCCTCTAAATCTCATTAATTCGGAATAATTATTTTTGAACCTTCTGGCCAGATCAAAGCCAAAGAAAAAAGTTTATATTTTAATTTTGATAGTAATTTTTTTTTTCTATTAGTATTTTATATGGTGTTTACGGGCTATATTAATTACCAAAATTATAAATTGCAGTTTTGTAATTGTCATTACAACTTAATAATGTAACATTTTTGAATAATATTTTATATGCTGTAAAACTGTGAAATAAATAAATTAAAATTTTAACGTTATAATATAACACCCTAATATAATTTTATGTACCGTATAACGGTCGCCGTTTTTCAGTTTCTATTATTATTTACAGTTGATTTAGTACCTTGGGGAACAAAATCGTATATAAAAATGCATTATTAATCAATGTATTTGTATTACCACGTACAAACATTAGTTTTACGACATTCGACGACGTTAATCGCATACATAACAGAAATAACAGAAAAAATAACAGACAATATTATGGTTATCTTGTGTTGTGTGAAATGATAATATATTAGTAGCAGAAAATATTATAGATATTAATATTAGGTGTTATAAGTATATTTTAATATAACGAACACCTCTAGTTTATAGCAAGAAAGAAAAGGGTAAGTAGGGGTAAAGTAGGGTACGTGTAGGGTAGGGTAGGGGTACGGGACTACGGGTAAGATTAGGGGTAGGCGAACGAAGTCACGCCGGGCCCTCTAGTATAATAATGTATTGTACAGTCAGCTGCAGAGTGAATGTACACCCCTACCATACAATAACTGTATGGTAGGGGGTCAGTTATATCTGCAGCTGACTGTACATTTCAAACAACTTGATAGTTGATTGATAGACTGTGAGGGCAGGGCGTAACATAGGTTTTTTTTTTATTGAGACCCTTTTTTTATTAGGGTCTCAGACTGGTTTCCCCAGCTGCATGAATGATGCCGGGCCCTTGGTTTTAAGTTATTTTATAGAACTATGTATTCTATCTATAGGACTGTTTCCTGTTCATCTTTGCTTTCTTCGTTTTGTTGGTTGTGTTTTGAAATTAAATTACGCGTAGCATAGGTTAACCTACGTCATTGAGTATAAGTAATATGCCACCTTGTAGCAATGTTAGTGGTTTAATAGACCCACAACTCAAAAATTGGGTTTGGCTATTAACGCTTCATATAACTGAAAAGCTGTCTATTGCCGGTATTCAGTCAACATTTTAACTTGATCTAAAGCGGCACTTCACCCCGGGGCAATGACTTCTCCTATATAAGTCTCAAGTCATGCCTCATTATGCCTCATTTGGAGTATTGCTCCCGTCTATGGGCGGGAGCATCGACATACCAGCTTGGTCCTTGTGTCTCGATCCAGAAACGCGCTGTGAGAATTGTTGACGATATCATACTCACTAGTAATATTGAACTGATAAGTCTGCGGAGTGATTTCGCCTTCCTTTGCGTGTTCTACCGCTTGTATATGTTACAGTCGAAACCCTTATTCAGTCAAAAGTATTTTTAACTGAAAAAACCAGGAAAATTTAATTTTGACTGAACAGGTCCGTCAAAAGTAGTTTTGTCAGAAAGCCATTGGTTAATAGTTAATGGTAATTTTAACTGGATTTTTTTACTGGAAAGTCGTTTTGACAAACGATCTTAGTCAAAACTTCTTTTGTCCAGTCAAAATTACTTATTAACTGGTTGGAATGTAAACAGTCGCCTTAACACTCGCCTTCTTTACACTTCAACACAACGTTTTTACATAAATATAAACCTATCTGCAGGTTCTATAATGATATTTAGTTTTAAAAACTTTTTATATTCATTTATTTGTTAGGTATTTTTCACCCCTTTTATGAGATTTAACTACTTTTGATAGAATCAGTTTAACTATTTTTAACTAACTCCATTGGGCAAAACTAGTTTTGACTGTAGTCATCATTTTAGTCAAAAGTACCATTGTCGAGAGTCTGCAGTCAAAAGTACTGATAAAGTACTGATAGTTAAAGTACTTTTGTCTGATTAAGAGTATTGACTGTAATATATATACAACGTTGTTTGTTCTGAGGAACTGTTTGACATGACACCCCACATAATCATCATCTCGTCATCATCATCAATCATCATCATCCCATCATCACTCTTCTTGGCCCACTTCACTCGGTCTTCGGCATCCTTGGTGGTAACCTTGTTGGCACGCATGTGACATGATACCCACAGCCACGTTCTATCATACTGCCCGCCATCGACAGGAAGGTAATCCATGTATAAAGGTATGAACCATGGAATCAAATTGATTGCGAACTGTGCTGTTCCAAAAGAAATTTCTCCCACGCATACTAAGCTGGTGCAATGTTCTCCCTGGAGAGTAGGTAAAACATGGAGTTCTTCAAGAAGAGGGTGAAAAGGTTTTTACGCGGTCGGTAGCACGTAAGTGATACCCCTGATATTGCGGTACAGTCGAAGAGAAGCTTTTTTATCGACTAATCGACTTATTGTAGCTATAGTACTTACTTATAGAATTAAAAAAGCCCGTCTCTCTTACTTCCTTTTGGCAGTTTCGCTAGTCACCAAAAGGTAACTCAACGGAAGGTTCACTCATTCCAAAATGCTTACCTAGCCCCTCCGAACAAAATCATTGGCTGTTCGAAAGGACTTTGGCTCTCTATGAGTATCTTATCGACTGTACCTACGCGAAATAGCCCGAGGAACTTTTTGATCTGGTACCCACAGCCGAATTACGCCACATTACATAGATATTTTGTTGGAGCGTCGGTGGTCAAGTGGTTAAGGAGTCCGACTTGTACCAATGACTCTGAATTATGTAGCTACATTAGTTGAACACTGACCTATGCTCCGGTGAGGGAAAACATCGTGATGAAATCTGCAGTAACTGAATATGTACCTAGTGGAACCATGAATCTGGTCAGGTTCCCCTGTTAACAGAGTCACGGAGGTCGGATGCCAGCCTCTCCACTGTAATTACCTGAGCAGCCTAATCTTGGATCATGGTCAAGGCAGACTCCGGACCATTAACACGACATAGATCCTCTCTTGGTTGGTATCCAGAGTAGCGCAGTCAGTTCGAAACAAGGTTTCCCGGTCGTAGGCATATTTTGATGTGGAATGAGCTACCTAGGTGAGGTGCTTTCCAACAAAGGTTTCCTTTGGACTATGACATGGGATCCATCAAAAGGTATGACGCATTTGTGACGCCCCTGTTGTAGCTGATGCCGGTGGTGACCACTTTATATCAGGTGGGCCGCCTCTTTGTCAAACGTATAACATAATAATGGTAATCCTGCTGGTGTTGCTAATATCCAAAGGCGGCGGTAGTGACCATCTTCCATCAGCATCAGAGCAGACCAAACATGCGAGCGAACCACTCGTGTTTGCGTTGCGTCTTGTCGCATTCACTATGGTGTACAAGAACTAATTTTGACAAAACAATGTGAAATGAGTTTCCTTTCGAAGTGTTTCTTTCAAAAGACATGTCTACAGGGATGTCAAAGGCCGACACCGCATCCAAGGTTGCAGTTTTATTAATATAAATATTGTACAATGTAATAGTAATACAATTAACAAATAAAGGATGTATAACCTGTTTTATTATTGACACGAAAAGAATAGATGTCCTGGTCATCGATGGCCACTTTCCATCAGGATCTGCTGACCGTGTGACTACTGTAGTGTGGCCTCCCCTCACCACGCATTACTACATATAAATCTGTACGCTAGTGTAAGTTGCTGCATTCATTAAAAAGACTATATTCTGTCAGATTGCGTATCATTTCACCACACATCGCATTACGGTAATAAAAAAAATCCCTGAAACACCCTATGTGATTATCCAAAACTGCCATAGGCAAAACCTCTAAATAATTCTTAAGACAATTGCTACATGATTTATACAACGTTTTCCGGACCAATGACTTTATGCGTTTACTAGGTACCTAAGTCACCAACCTACTTTGTTCCGTCTGTCTTTCCGTGTAAATTGGTTAACAACTACCTAATTCGACAATAAAGGCATAATTACTAATTAACTCGTAAGACGTACGTCAATCGCACTCAATTTGCTGATAAGCCTATTGATGTCGCCGCTTTATTTTTTATTTACTTTACCTTTTAAGGCTTTAATTTACTTTACTTAAGGCTTTTAGAGGTGTGAAAGCGCTGCCAGTTTAGAGGAAAAAACCTGCTTAAGTTAGTAAAAAAAGCATAAGTCTAAGTAAGTAATCTAGTCTCTCCTTTGCACTATTACACGGGGTTCTTCAAAAGGCATGTCTACCTATAGACATAGACATAGACATAGCTTTTATTTGGCAATAACTACAAATATATATGACAAGTTGTAATAATATCAACAATGATAGGTATAACATGTTAAGATTAGGGTACATTCAGTTAAAATTTATGGTGAGTATTGTAGGTACCTACATCAAAGACCAGCACCTCCTGAACATCAAGACCGCTATTTTTAGTTATCTCACAATTCGATTGCGATTTGATTACAAGTAGATTACAACTCGAGACAAATTGGGTACCTAGGTCATCATTGTTATAATCATATCAGCTGGAAGACACTCACTGATGGGCATAGGCCTCCCACAGAGATCTCCTCCAGTCCTGTGCCTTCCGCATCCAGCTGGTACCTGCGATCTTTACCAGGTCGTCGGTGCACCTTGTGGCCTACCCACGCTGCGTCTTCCGGTACGAAACAAACAAACGGCGGACAAATTGGGTATTCTGCAAAAACGAAGGTAAGCGCAATTGAGTTGTTATCGAATCGACTCTCAATCGACGATCGCCTTAATGTTGTCTTCTAAAATCTACCTGCGAAAAGACTGAACAAATTGAAAATTTGGTTGATTGATTTGCTTTAATTTATGTAATTTTGCGTTATTTTATTTACGTAAATTATATTGTCCGCAATGAAGACCCTTGTGAAATAAAAGGAGAATACCGTTTTATCACACAATCGAATCGAGGTACGATTGTAACACCAATCAAAAACAATCAATCGAATTTGATTGGTCTTTTATTAGTAGCAGAATACCAAAAACTTGTCAAACTGCGGTTGCTATCCAATAACAATTCGATAGAGCCGTTAGTAAATTTCCGGACTCGAGACCCTGGACGACTGCAATTGTTATGAAATTATGCGCGAACATGTAACATGTTGATACCGTGGGTTACATTATTGCAATTTGCCTAGGGACCTCTAATACGAGTAGTAATTAGAGAAAATTGGAATAATACCTTTTTTTATTATTATGCATTTGACCTCAAAAGACCAGAATTTTTAAAATCGGTTATGTATTTTTGAGATTATCCGTAACAAACAAACATACATACAAAAAACCTGACAAATAATCAAATCTTTTCTCTTTAAAATATTAGTTCTCCGAGCAGAAAATTGCAATAGATTATCCCTTGATAGGCAAACGTAATAAATACATGACAAATATGCGTAATCGCAACCTTACAATTATTTTAGATGTTAACCACATTAGTCAGTTTATTATGAACATAAGTATTGTAGGTACCTTTCCACATAAAACTAAATGCGCATGTAAAATAATAAAAAGTAGTACAAAACCTAAAAACCGCGCCTGCTTACAAGTTTATATCAAACTAACGTTTGTACTCTATACACCTATTTACTTACACCATTCGGCTTGTATCTAACTTCTCAGTTTTTCAATAGGAGTCAGGATTTTTAGTTTTTGTACTCCTTTTTTGTTTTCCTCTTTTGTATTAATGACCGGTACCATGAACGTGTAAGTGAATGATCCAAGCTTTGGCAGATCAGATAATTACAGTTGAGGGACAGCCATGTGACCTTCGTGGCCCTGCTACCGAGGCAACCTAACCAGATTGGATTATGGTTACATTCAGTCGCCGTAAATGTGCAGGTTTCATCACGATGTTTTCTCTCACCGCAAGAGCATCGGTTAGTATTCAACATAAATACATAACTCAGAAAAGAATTATTGGTACATAGCGGCAATTGGATGTGAACCCAGTACCTCTTGCTTACGAGTTGCCTGACGAACGAGACTCTGGGTTGTGTGGGTCGGGTGGTAGTCGCCGCATGTAATTGCTAAAACTAGGCTACGACGTCGCCGCCAATCGATGCGCATGAGGATCGCCCTGCTTGGAGACGTTAGCCCAGAGAAAATCTACTTCGCATCGTGGAATAAGTATTGGCTAACGGACGAGCTCATGAGCTGGCCGATGTTTCCGCCAGATGCAAGATGACAGCAGCGTTCCTGCATGAGACTCGATGGAGAGGCTGCTTCCGGGACATGTTTATATAGCGATCTTTTGGGCGTTAGGAGGTACCACATTTCATATCAAGAGGGTTGGGTTCTCGATTATGAGCATGAAAATCAGATAAATATAATTACAACTCATAAGTTACAAAGTCTCCAAGCAGATACGCAATTAAATACAGTGACTGTACAATTACTTTATTAAGGATGTACGATGTTACAAGTACAACCCTTTCGCACTATATTTGCCGCTGATGCAGAACAAACTGGCAAGCCACCTGATAGAAAGTGGTCACTGCTGCCTAATGAACATTAGTAACACCAGGGGTATCACCAGTGCATTGCCCACCTCTAAAACCCCGGGACACGTTGTTTATTTGTTGCAGCAACCAGACAACTGCCGAAGATACGGTTCCCCATACTGAAGACCGACAGGAAAACAATACTATTGTTTGGCTGAAGTATTTTGTAAGGTGAAGGTACTTCAGCCAGGCGGCTCCATACGAATGGGATATCATATTCATATTCATGTATTTATTAAATATCATACTAAGGCATACAATTATTAAGTAATAATTAATAATATTAATAATTATAGCATCAATAATTTGAAATAAATTAAAATCTTAATACAATAATATTAATTTACTTAATAACTACTTTAAGAAGATTAAATATTATCAACTCATAATAATCATACCCGGCTGGGTTCTACCTCTCATAAAATATATTTAACCAACATAGAACAAAATAGGTGCACTATTTTTACAGCATTCCCCCATCTTTTAATCTACTTACATATAATATTAACGGAAGGTACTAAAAGAGCGTTTTATATACCTATCGAAAAGTCATTCACCTGGATGTAACTCACGTACCGGCAAACTCAGCGCAAACAGGCAGTACCTACACGTGTGACCGTCTTCCCTAGAGGAAAATTTCGTTGACGCTGGAAAGCAAATGATCATGTCCTCAATGCCTAGTAAACAGGTAAATAAGCATTCTCCTATGTCAAGGGGAAATATAAGCTGAATCGCTTGCGTATCCAAGTTACTTTGCACGTCAGACAGTGCACAGCATCCTTCTCCTTACAATAATTATAATTATTGTAATATTGTTATAATAATAACTTACTCGGTTGCTAGTACGTTAATGTCTTCAAGGCCGCCGCTGTTGTAGGTAGGAAAAATATGAAAACAGTGTAACTCTCTAATGTATAGGTACTCCCTTATGTGATCACAATAATGAACAGACAACCTTTGAGCAGAGAATATACGATTCGGATGTGGAATGAGCTCTCAGCTACAGTATTTCCTTTGGACTATTACATGGAATCGTTCAAGAGGTCTCCTTAGACGTGGGCAATTGGTAGCGCCCCTGGTGTTGCTGATGTCCATAGGCGGCGGTGAATACCTTCCATCAGGTGGCCCGTATGCCTGGTTATCTGCCGGGTCACATAAAAAAAAAAAAATTTGAGAAGGGGTATTAAGTAAGCGAGTATTAAGGAATAAATTTAAAAGTACCCTAACAGGGTGGCTTTTAGACAAATGATTTTACTCCATAAAAGAAATGTTAAATCAATATAGTTTTAGCACCTACTCAATAAAGGAAATTTACGTACATATTTGCATGCCATAGCTGGCCGAACATATGGTACGTTAATGTAAAAACCAAGTAATTATGTAACTATGTTCTTGCAAATAAAAGATTATTATTACAGTATCTAACTAGTGAAAGAGTAAATAGGGGAAAACACTACCACAATGCGCTCCCATTGTGGCCGTCATGAGGAAAGATTCGTCACGGTCCAGGAGAAGAGTAGACGTCGAGCTGCTCAGGCACCGCAGTAAAAGGATCTACAAACGTACTATTGTACGTAATTACGATACAATTAATATTTTTATTTGACAGTCGTACGTATTTTACCTATATCATTTATATTTTAAGGGCATACAGCGTGATGTTGTTTATTCTTATTTCAATATGGGTTTAAAATGCCTGAAATAAATGATCTTTTATTATTATTCAACGACCGTGCGGTTGTTACTAATCCCTACGCAGCATAAAATAAAGTAGCTTTCGGGTGCGCGGGCAAGCCGTCAGACATCCGACCACGTCCCCGCATTTGAAAGCGGCTTTATTTTGTACTGTGTAAGGATTAGTATCAATTACATGCTTGCCTCCTAGATCGGCTCAGCTGCAGTTTTTAAGCGGACCCAACCTTTTTTTTATTATTGCCTAGTAAGGCACACGTACGGCCCACCTGATGGAAAACGGCCACTGTTGTCCAGAACATCTGCAACCTAAGGGGAGCGGATGCTTTGACAGCCTTTAAGGTTCCTGTAGACATGTATTTTGAAGAACCCCATATTGTAGTGCAGAGGTAAGACTTCGAGAGCTCATTCCACATCTTACACACGTGCGTAACCTCTGACAACTGCGCGCTGCGACATCGACGGTGCTGACGTCATTACAGCGATGGCGAAGGACGTGGTGGAGCACATCTGCTCAAACAGGACCTCGTGATGGTCCAGCTCTTGGAATGACGCCGTGAACGTACGTTCAATTCGTTTGTGGTGTTGGTTCTCACTACAGATTTGGAATTCTTCATGAGGGAAGACTGTTGGTCGAATGGTTTGGTTTTCCGGTGATTCCGTGGGTGATCCAGAATTTCCGGTGCCTACCTTAGCTTTCAAATCAGAAATAGATACCTAAAGTGGTGATGCTCATCTAGGACTCCTCAGGTTTTATAGCTTTGTTTTGTGACTATGATTTGGTTGAAAAGCGAATCTGCCAAGAGGATGTAAGGCACCCTGGTTTCTTTTACTTCTACAAGAGGATATGTAAGTACTATCACTACAAAATGTAAGTGTATATTGATAATAACCGTAGATTGTTTGGTCGTAGTCCGTGGTACTCTACTGTGACACCTGTCACTTTTGGCGCGGTCTGGACAACAAACGTATTCCGTGGGCATTATGAAAATTGTCGTCGTTGGTGCCTAAGGCTACATACCTAATTTGTGCAAAATATCCAAGTAAACATTGTCTGGCATTATTAAAAGTGAGTTGTGTCCTATCAACTGAGTTTCTATTAAGGAGGAATCCAACAAAAAAGTCAAATTTGGGTCACATATAAACTTTTTTTTTTGCCGAGTTGTACACGTGCCGACGAACGTTTTGTAGGTCTCCTAAAACTCTACTATCGCTACACAGTGGAATTCTCCTTGTACTCAGTGACGTAAGATAATCTACGGTGCCCTCACAGTCTATAAATTCAGATTCTGAAATTCGATGATTAAATAAATAAATAAATAAATCATTTATTATCACCTGGATATCAACCCAACATTTAAAAAAAGAATTTCATACATATTTCAATACACACAATCATACAACATAAAATCAAACAATAAAAAATTAAATTGATAATTCCTACAACTAAACAACTTGGCATTGCCGTGCTGTGGCCCTCCCGGTCAATAAAAGGACCTCGAGCATGAGCCGAGGCCAAAGCCACGGCGCTGGTCTTCCGAGGGTCCCGCGGAGTGAGGTCTTTACCGTTACCCTAACTACGTGCGTTATGCCATGTACCAATGACTGTTTTCTGAGTTATGTACATTAGTTGAATACTAACCGATGCTCTTACGGTGAGGGAAAACATCGTGATGGAACCTGCACATTCAGGCGACTGGATGTGTAACCATGTTCCAATCTGGTCAGGTTCCCCTGGTAGCAGGGTCATGGAGGTCAGATGGCAGTCGCTCCACTGTAATTACCTGACCTGCCAAATCCTGGATCATGGTCAAAGCGGACCCCGGGCCCTCGTTCTCGAGAGCACAACCGGGACATTAACGCCAAGATGATTTTTTTTTACTACGTGCGTTATTAAACAACTTTTTTTATAGCCTATTTTTTTATAGCGCACGTATGGACGGCCCACCTGATGGAACGCGTCATCGTCATCCAGGATATTAACAACATAAGAGGAGCGCATGCGGTAGCGGCTTTTAAGGTAGGTACATGATCAAACTATATGAAATCATGTTAACCATATTTTTAAAGAACGAATTATGTATTACACTGTGTGAAAATAAATAGAGAATCACTTGTAATATTGTCAAACAATAATAGATGTAATAATGTAAATACAAACATTATTATCTTGTGTAACCAAAGATTTAGATTAGATTCGAATGTGTAATGTTCTAAAACGCATGCGCCATAATTTATATCAAGGTGTTGCGGGGCAGTGCCCTACCTTATTGACCGAGTATACATATACTACAATATTTCCTAAACTACTTAACCGATTGTAATAAAACAAAGCTAAGAACCATCTTGATGAAACTGGCTTTCAAATAGAGGAAACCGCATCAAATTCGGTCCATCCGTTCGGGAGCTACGATGCCACACACAGACGTAAACATATAACACCGCACTTTTTTGTTCGGGGCTCAAAAAGTTAGGGGAGAAGATTAGATTTCAACACATTTAGGGGTTGATGCTGCATAGTTTTAATAAATATTATGCTTGGATATATTCACACAGCGCCATATATCCCCAAAGTAAGCAAAGCTTGTGTTATTAGTATTAGATCACCGATAAACTACTTATATACTTTTTTAAATACATATATAATATACATTCGACATAGATCCGTAACAGAAAAACATTTTAATTTCTGCTCGACCGGGAATCGAACCCGAGACCTCTGAGTCCAATTAAATGGTTCTTTACTTGTTCAAACTTGAAGATATTATTGTTATAAGCATTCATACCTACTGTTACTTACACATATTCCTTCTAAGCTAAAAGAACCTGTAAGCAGGAAACTCTGGTTTCCGGTGACACTAGTACTAAATGTACGTGCTTTGGAGAATCACAAACCTACACACCGTCAGTGTGTCATCGTTTATTTCTCAACATAAGTACCTACGTACGTAGTACTTTCAAGAATTGGAATTTCCAAAAGGGATTGCCTAAAGTAAGTAAAACAAATTGTATGCATGTGTGTGAACGAGAAGGATGCGGTATTAGATAGGGACACAACAGGATAAATTTTGTAAGAAAAGTTCGACTAAAATATTTCTACGTTCATTGACTCTCATCTTATTTTGCCAGATTCTGCCTCTTTTTTTTTTTTTTTTTTTTTATGTTATCCGGCAGACAAACAGGCATGCGGGCCACCTGATGGAAAGTGGTCACCGCCGCCTATGGACATCAGCATCACCAGGGGTGCTACCAATGCGTTGCCCGCCTCTAAGGAGACCTCTAATATACCTCTTGAACGATCCCATGTCATAGACCAAAGGAAACACCGTTGCTGGGAGCTCATTCCACATCCGAATCGTACGAGCGAGAAACGTTCTTTCGAATCTTCGCGTGGACACCACTAGAGGGTCCACGTAATGGGGATGAGTACCCAGCCCACGGCGGGTGGTGCGATTGCGGAATTGTGCTGTGGGCACCAGATCAAATAATTCCTCAGAACACTCCCCATTGTACAGCCGGTAGAACACACACAGGGAGCCAAAGTCCCTTCGATCAGCCAGTGGTTCCAACTTGCCTGTCAGTACGGTATCGTCGACAATTCGTACGGACCTACGGGCCTCTACTCATCACAGATCCTTAGTTGGTCATCTTTGGCGTTAATGTCTTAGTTGTGCTCTTATGCGCAAGGGTACGGGGTCCCATTGGCACCATGGTCCAGGATTTGACAGATCAGGTAATTACATTGGACTGCCATCTGACCTCCGTAATCCTAACAACCTGAACCTGGAACCTGGCCTGATTAGGTTTGAACCCGGTACATCAGGGTACGAGATTATATTTACAAGGGAATCTCATTGTCTTGTAAATATAATCTTTTCGCACCTTTTTTACTTATAATTTTAACCCAGTGCATAGTTTTCATTTATATCACAAAAAAATTAAGTTAATAATCTGTAATGTGTTTTATTATGACCGATCACCACGTTCAAGTTTATGCTTAATACGAAAATGTCTTATAAAGAATAAATCTGGCATTCTGCTAATCTGACATTCTTCTAATCGGGCATTTTGCTAATCTGGCATCAGCCGAATCTGGCATTCTACTAATCTGGCATTCTACTACTCTGACATTCAGACAATCTGACATAAAGAGTAGATTGGCTTTCAACCATTAGGCCACCGGCGCTTACTGACGACGGAGAATGTCCTACATCGTAGTTACTTACTGATTCACGGTCTCATTCAAATGCAGAATTTGTTACTGCAAAGGTTCTCAGATTCTCAGAAGGTTTTTCATCATCATCGTCCTTTGCCGAATCCCGGCCTCCGCCAGAATGTGTTACCTACTCCTCCTCCACTTCATCCGATTTTCAGCATTCTCCATTTCATCCTGACCACAAATTGACTGACTCCTCAGAATTTGTTGTCCTGAGAATCTGATCCACATTGTCGAGTACTACATTCTGGATACCAGCAGCATCCCTAATCCCTAAGGCAGTACGTGACCAAACCAGAGCATGCATCACTCTTTTAATGTTACACATTTAACCAGTGGTAGATCTCTATTAAACCTTAAAGTCCGCCTTGATCGGTACCACCCGCTTATCCGTTGTGTGCCGGTTTGAAAATTTGAATTTTAGTCCTCGCAGTGACAATGTATGGTTTTGTATGGTTGCTTGTGCATTTTTGTTACTCAGATATATGTTATGGACGATAGCCACCGCTTTCCATCAGTAACTCTGTTGCTAACAATTATCTGATTTCAATGATTAAAATTATTACTTTTGCGATTATGTATCATCGATTTCATGGGTTCAGTTGCTAACAACGTTCCATTGCAATTAAATTGTTAGCAACAGAGTTATTAATTAGCCTACAGGTGTTTGACACTGAAGTAACATAAAAATAAATCTAAACTCACCAATGCAATGGAGCAAAATAAAAACTTGAAGAAGGACTAGCCCTTTGCACGAAGTCTGCAGTATCTCTGCTAGCAGGAAGATCTGCCTTGATATCGAAAGGCGAATAACTACCACTCGTTAAATCACTACATGTCATGTCAACGATCACGTCAAGAATGATTTGGCTGACATGGCGATAGTTTGTTTATATCATATTCATGTCACTCGCCAACCCGCACTAGGCCAGCTTAGATTAAGACGTAATCCATTCTCATCGGGATTTGTGCGGAAGTCTTAGCTTCAAGAAGCGATTAGGTATGGTCTGATGATGATATGATAAGAGTAGACAAACCGCTATACCTCACGCTGGCTAGTAATATACCTCAAACATCCGATAAGGTCCCGCTGAAAACCAGCGCTGCATCGTTCTGCTGCAGCTAATGCTGAGTCTGCCCCTTTTTGACATCGCATTACTCCATATTCGAATCGCTTTATTTAAGTAGGTTTTAAATATTTATAAGTAGAATTTAAATTTAGAAAAGAAGATTTAACTTGTTCAATGTAAGTAATATGAGTATTGTGATGTCAATATCTAGTACAAAATGAAATTCCATTATCATCGTCGTCACATCATTCTTTTATTCAAATCAAAATAGCATACAGACTACCCTATGCATAGAGATTTTTTTTTATATACAGACCCTATGTAAGTTTAGATGATCGCGAAGGTTCTATCTACCGATTATAAGTTCTTTTTTTATTGTTATTGTCAACAACAAATTAAAAACAATAGACAAAATTGTGAAACTTCTTAATCACATGAATGGGGCGGAGTTCAGTTATCAGAGCTGCAAAAACGTCAATTGAAACAAAACATGTATATAAATACCAAACGGTGAATCAGATAAATGGTAATTGAGACAGGGTTCTGCATTCCGCGTCTAAAAGTATTTGACTTCTTTTTGATGCGTTTAATGTGCAAAAAAGCCCTTGTGCAGTAGATGAAATCTTACCAATTTACTAATCAAAAAGAATATGATAAAATAAGAGAAAATGGCGATAGTATTAGGTACCTATAGCATATAGGTATATCTTTGAGAGGTTTGTCGTAAAACATTTTAGAGAAAATAACTTATCACTCAAGACTGACAATTCAACAATATTTGAGTTTATTTTGTCCTAGTATGTTTTACCCCCAACGAGAGGGGGTTAAACATACTAGATACAAATACATACTACATACAAATACATACTACATAACAAACTTATAAAAAGTTTGACGTGTATACATCTGTGGAGGTGAGTGTCCGTCTGTGTCATCGTAGCTACCGAAAGGATGGACCGATTTCGATGCAGTTTATTTTATTTGAAAGACTAGATGGTTCTTATTTTTCTTCCATTAAAATCAATTTTGTGGTTTAGAACATATTTGCGTATATGTTAACTTAGAGCATTACGACGTATTTCTGTCGGTTAGGTTATATTTATCTACTTACTTCATTGTAAAAACCACCCTAACAAATAATATTTTTACGACCAATTAAAATAAAATTCGGGAAACCCACACCGTCGCCGCAGAACCCCGCCTG
Organism: Blastobasis adustella; assembly: GCA_907269095.1. Lineage (NCBI taxonomy): Eukaryota > Metazoa > Arthropoda > Insecta > Lepidoptera > Blastobasidae > Blastobasis > Blastobasis adustella. The sequence continues at coordinate 18,053,457 of OU026121.1, read as the reverse complement.
CCGATCCTAATTACGTCAAACGAAGGCTGAATTAGTTTGGAAGAATTCGCTATCGGCCTGTATGATGTAACGCTCTCTTCACATAGTACTATCACGGTGCGAATCCGGCATAATCCCGGTTATAAACGAAAATCTTTCCCGAGCGAAGGCATTATCACTGCGTCAGAGCGAGTGAGCGCGTACACCGGCAATAACCTTACAATTATCCTTTACGACGAGTTAATGCGAGTTGTCGTCAAACATTTAGAGCTGGTTGTATAAAAAAAGGAGGTGTACGCTAGATGCGGACGATTCGCAAGCGCGCGCGCACCGGGAGTCATTCGATCGGAACGAGCGCCCGCGCCGAACGTCCGTCGATCGGGAAGCGCCTTACACTTAGTTTTTCCTAGTTTTACTCGACTTCGCAACTTTTTTCCGCAACAATGTGCAAGACTCTGAGTGTACCAGTGCTCCAATGAAGACGACGGGACCATGTGCATCCAAAAAGGCGCGATTAAAGATATCAGCTACATCCAGAACCGCTTCATCGACACCCTGAAGATACTCAGGCTGCTGATGCTCCAGCTTGTTTTGCCTTACGTGTGGACAAAATGGATTTTTCTCTAAAGACTGTTAGTGAGAGTTTCGATAAGGACTCGACGGAGCTGTGATAAATTGAAGAGTACTTACTTATTATATATTAATTTTTTATTGCGAATAAGAGATTTATTGATAAACTAGTCAAGATGATGTCCAAGAAGCAATTGGCGTGCATGCTGGCGCTGCACATCGTGTACCTTTTCGTCGGTGCCAGCATATTCTACCACATCCAAAGCCCTTTGGAGTTGGCTGAACGTGCCGAAGACAAATTGGAAAGGATCGAAATCCAAAGTGAGTAACGCGGCATAGACAATTAATATGCACTATTTATCTAGATTTCTAAAGGACCTGACCTTAACTTATTGCAGAAACTGTACCATACATCCAATGCTATCGTGTCGTAGCAACGTCGATGTTGTATTCAAACGGCTTTATTTTTATATTTTGACATGTCAATGATATCTGCGTCTGGTGTGCGCACAAAGCATCTTGATATCATTTGATTCAGCAGCTGTAATATTTACCATACGTGTTTATGTTTGCTTTCATTACTTTTTACGTTGTATACATTAAAAACTGTGACCTGTTACATACGGTCGTCATAACAAAAAAACATCCTGAGACGATTAAAGGGAACATTTTACAAGGCAAATTTATCACATTCTCCGAAGTGATGAAAACACGAGAAGGAATCCACTTCAGAACTCTTGGCCTGATCAGATAAGTGAGAAAACAGAATACGTTGAATAAGTTTTCAATGAAAACAATCGATAGTGGTGATATCAATGCATTTGCAGTATAAGTGGTGGAGTGTCGCAACTGTCATTGTAGTAGGTAATCCTAGCGTCCACTTAATTATACGCTGCATCAATTGAAAAACAAACACTTTTCTTTTTCCTCTTACTTGCACGTAGATTATCCTCTCTTGCAGTTGTGTGGTGAAGGTAAATTGTACTCTTGTAAGAGGTCAAAGGGTAGAAACTTGTTTGACGATATATGATTAGCGCATTTGTCTAGGGTAGAATAGGAACTATTTTGATGAGATGTCGCAGTGGTTACCATGCGGGGTTACTATGCACAGGGTCTCAGGTTTGATTTCCGGCAGAGCTGAAATTAAAGTCATGAGTTTTTATTTCTGTCGAGATTTGGATGTTTGATTGCTTATTTTGGTGAATGTGTGCTTGAGATTAAACCTATGACAAACGGAATGCTATTGTCCTGAATAGTATGGTATACTTCACAGCATACGCACATAAATCTGAATCGTTTATTATTTATTTTATTTCGTCGAGTATGGAATAAGCATTTTTTGTCTCAGATTCTAAAAATTCCACTTATGGATTGTTTATATGTTTGTTATTTTATCTGGTATTTTTAAAGTGTTCAAGTTATTTTTTTCTTTTGCTAGTGACTGGATAAAATTTGATTTAATTAGCCATAGATAGATTTTACATAAATTTTGAACCCGGTACCTCTCGCTTACGAGTCGGATACTTTAACCACTCGGCCACCGACGCTTCTGAAACTGTCTTAAACAAGTTTCATATTTGACTTGAAATTTCAAATGGGACCTGTACTTCACAATTACTACAAGTCACTTCTAACTAAAACACTACACAAAATACAAATTACTATACAGTTTAAAATTTAACTCGAGCAGAATCTTGAATAGCAACAAAACAAATTACAGCCGCTTTTCGCGATAGAATTTAAACTATTTTAAGATATTATTCAAGGTTCTAAAAATTCTAAAAAATTCTAAAAAGATTCTAAATTCTAAATTCTAAAAGTTCTAAAAATTCAGGGTTCTTATATTCAGGGTTCTAAAAATGTCTCAATATACTTAAACAAGTTTCATGTTTGACTTGAAACTTCATAAGAGAGCAGGGCTCTAAAACAGGACACTACAGTGACTACACGTCAATTCTTACCAAAACACTACATGGTAATAAAATTCAAAATACTTACCATACACTTTAAAAGAACTCTCGAGCAGACTGTTTAGTGTTAATAGATTTACTGTAATTGTGAACATTTGTTTTACGAACGCCCGTAATATATTCCTTGAGACATTTGTGTAGTTAGTATGCTATTAGAACGTACAGAGGCAAAAATACAGTGTACAATATTCATTGCCAAATTGTCAAGATATTTAGCATTCGAATATAGGTTTCAATTCTTATTTACTTGGTCCAGTGATTTGACCTTACAAGGTTTTTTTTACTTTCACATGTCCAAGGGTTTGATCGTAAAAATCTTGCAATTTAAAGGAAATCTAATCTCTCATGTGGTATGCAAATCGGAAACCGGGAAAGGTCAAAGGAAATCATTCATTTTGGACCAAAGAGCTGAAAGCGCCGGTCAGAAAAAAAGAATTTTAATATTTACATAGAGTATTCAATTCCAACTGAGTGACCGAATCTGTCTTCCCCGTGTTGGCCTCCACAACCATCAGAGAAAGAGCCGTATATTAACAGTGCTATTTAAATCATCTATAATGGATGTTGAGCCAATTAAAATTTTGGGCATAAGAATTGTAAGCTCTGTGTAAAAATTACAATATTTAAAATTGTTAGTGACGTCCTAATTTTTATTTACAGATGGGTTATTCATGGTTACGTTACAGAAAAATAAATCAAAGAAAAGCTAATATATGTAGCCACAAGACTTGAAAGACAGGCTATCTGTTTTTCCGATTTCGTTTTTCATACTTAAAATTTTACAAGAACATGACCAAGATTTTTATTTTTTTCTGATAACTTGGTATTACGACTTGGCCTTGGACTTTTATCCATTTTATGCTAAACTTTTATTTATGGGCCACCATGTATTTGGGGGAAAACTACAACTTCATATTTAATTTAAACCACTATTTACTAGAGGGATTTTAGATACAGTGACCAGTAAAGATATCTACTTACAATTTTATGGCCAGTTATAGTAATTTTATTTCCACTGTTTAAAATAATTATTTAAATTAAAATTATCAATTTTGATTTAGGCTATGCCACCATCTTCCGGCGCTTGCGCCCTTCGATCATACGCCTGTTATTGTCTGCGTACCCAAACATTAATAAAGTATAGGATAATTATGTTTTTAAATAAAAGAAGTCAACACCCGAGGCTTTGTTTACTTTACAGAGAAAGGTATTTTCTTCGTTATTATTATCGTTTTGTTTTTTATTGATTTTTAACCCCCACGAAAAAAGAGATGTTACAAGTTTAACATGTGTCTGTGGCTTCGAAGCTCCCGAACGGAAGATCCAATTTGAATGCGATATTCTCTATTTGAATTGAGCCATAATCTTAATCGTAATGGTTCTTAGCTTTGTTTTAATTAAAATCGGTCCAAAAGTTTATAAAATATATGACTATATGTAGACCTGATAGGGGTTATCCGACTTTTTCTGTTGGGTTATGATTTAAATTATGTGTGGCCGCTAATATCCGTCGTATGTACCTATGTACTGTACCCAATGCGGTAGCATCAATCAGAATTACATAGACGCCGCCGTATGACGTTAAGGTTGAATACTAGCATAAATAATAGTAAAAAACATGATTTCTTCACATATTATGCAGTTGGATAAATTTTTATTCGTTCAAAGCCTTTACGAAGTCAACTAACCCTTATAGCTTCTGACTTCCTTGACAATGCATAAAGACAAGTTTCATACCTACATCATTGATATTAATATTGTACTCTACAATACAAATAAGTACGTTTTAAGAGGAAAAGGCAAAAATAGAGCATGATAACTGTGAGTATTTTCCACAGAAATCTATAAATAAATCTATATTTATTTAAACAAATATATATACATATACTTATAATATTATAAAGGAGAAAGATTTGATTGTTTGTCGGTTTGTTTGTTTGCTTATATGGATATTCTCAAAAAGTACTTAAACGATTTTAAAAATTCTTTCACCTATAAAAAGCTACATTACCAGCGAGTAACATAGGCTATATTTTATCTTAAAAAAAATTGAGTTCAATAGGAAAAGTACGTTAGGTGTAGGGTAGGTGTAGGATAGGTGTAGGGGAGGTGTAGGGCAGGGTAGGGTAGAGGTATAACGCCACGCGAACGAAGTTGCGCCGGACCCACTAGTTTATTCATATTTCAATAGTTATTGAAAACGTGCTTTACTTTAGTCTTTTCTTTTGAAACGTACTATAGTTTAAATTTCATTAAATTGTTGTTAAGTAAATTCCTAACGTAAAACCTTTAGCTAATAATCTTTACATAGTAAAGAACAAAGTCGCTTCCCGCCGTCTGTCCCAATGTATCTATGTACGCTTAGATCTTTTAAACTACGCAACGTATTTTGATGTGGTTTGCATTCATAGATAGAGTGCTTCAAGAGGAAGGTTTATAAACAAAAAAAGGGTAGATAGGGGTAAAGTAGGTGTACGCGAACGTAATTAAACGAAGTAAGGTGTAGTAAATAATAAAATGTTAAAAAATTATTTTCATAATGATAAAACCAAAAGCTAATAAGAATAGTAGCTCTTTACTCTACTGGCCTCTAACTCCATATAATCGTTCGTGTGTCATCTCATTGCATTGTTATTATATTTTTCCACGGCAACTGATAAAAAAAAATCTTGAAACAATCGACTTCGCCCGATTGATTGATATGTAGCGCTTGTATTTGTCTGTCTGTATCATGATATAAAATGCGATCGCTCGTATGTTTGGATATTTGCTAGTCCTTCAAGCCAAAACCGCTAAACGAATTTTGATGAAACTTGACACTAATATAGCTTTTATCCCAGAATAACACGTCAATCCCTAAATTCAGTGTGGTTCCCGCGGTTACGTTTCTAGGGCCCTATTTTTGAGACCGCTCGAATCCACACGAGCGCTCGCGTGCGCTATCTATCTCTTTCACACTCGTGGTAAGTTTCTAGAGATAGAAAAGACAAGCATTAGAAGGCGAGCGCTCGAGATTCGAGTGGTTTCAAAAATAGGGCCCCAGGAATATAATAACCGAATGTAGTGTTTACAAAGTCGTGGGTAAAAACTAGTTATATATAATTGATTGTTATCTCCATCCTGAAGGTACCTCATATCTTTGAGAATAGCCGTAAATCGAACACTCGTGAATAAAGTGTTATGATACCACTTAAATGTATTATGTTTGAGTGTAAAACCACTCTACATTATGAATTCATGACGCCATTTTAAAAGTAAATTTACTCTAATTTTCTTTTAATGCCTACTCTACATTTAGTTATTTTTCCCAGAGTAATCCAAGATCTATTTATATTCATTGGTAAATAATAATAAAAATATTCATCTTGGCGTTAATGTCCCGGTTATACTGCCCAGAGCCTGGGGTCCTTGACTCCGATCCAGGGTATGGCAGATCTGATAATTACAGTGGAGCGACTGCCATCTGACCTCCGCAACCCTACTACAAGGGAACCTTACCAGATTGGATCATGGTTACACATTTAGTAGTGTGAATGTTCAGATTTCATCACTTCGTTTTTCCTCACCTTAAGAGCATCGGTAAGCATTCAACTAATGTACATAACTCAGAAAAGAGTCATTAGCACATGGCCGCAGTGGAATTTGAACTTACGAGTCGGATACCTTAACCACTGGTTCACCGACGCCCTATCCACATTCATTTGTAAATACTTAATTATTTTTAGTTTCTTGAGCATTATTTCTATGTGTAATAAAAAAATAAAAAAAATCATCTTGGCGTTAATGTCCCGGTTGTGTTCTCGAGAACGAGGGCCCGGGGTCCGCCTTGACCATGATCCAGGATTTGGCAGGTCAGGTAATTACAGTGGAGCGACTGCCATCTGACCTCCATGACCCTGCTACCAGGGGAACCTGACCAGATTGGATCATGGTTACACATCCAGTCGCCTGAATGTGCAGGTTTCATCACGATGTTTTCCCTCACCGTAAGAGCATCGGTTAGTATTCAACTAATGTACATAACTCAGAAAACAGTCATTGGTACATGGCCGGAGCGGGATTCGAACCCGGGACCTCTGGCTTACGAGTCGGATACTGTCACCGCTCGGCCACCGACGCTCTATTTCTATCTGTGTAATACTCTTAGATAACTAGATTTGGGAGATAATAATTATCTTTAGCGCATAAACTGAAATAAATATAATTATAGCTGCATTTCAAAGGTTTTCCATTACGTACGTTGTACGTACGAAACTACGAATATAGAACATATAGGAAGGTTGCACTTCTCTCTCCTTCAAATCGTTTCATCCTAACGACGTGGATCGTCCAGCTATCCGCACGGCCCGCATTGGTTCAACCTTTACAACGCGTACGGCTAAGGAATGGACCACGTTGCCTGCAAGTGTGTTCCCTGATCTTTATAATCTGTACGCCTTCGTGAGTAGTGAGTGAATAGACATGCTCCGTCTTCGGTCGCATCGTCACTTACCACCAGGCGAGACGGCGGTAAAAGCCTGGCTAGTCAAGTTATTAATTATAGTATCAGGAGACACGCCTAACGAGTGGCCAGCTCTTGTGGTGCTGAAGTTAAACTAGCCTCATCCAGTCACCGGCATTATCGCCCGTGACTTAACAATTGTGATATGGCATTTACAAATTTTCCTTTCTCTTCTTTGTCCAACCCATATTGCCAGATTTTTACGGGGTCGGCAACGCGTGGTTGATGCCCCTGATATTGCAAACTTCCATAGGCTGCGGTGACTGCTTACACTCACACTGCAGGCTGTAACGTTGTTTACTACCATAGTGGTACAAAAAAAATCATCTGGGGTCAGGTCTCCATGTCTGTATATTTCCCCCAGAGCAAGGTTCAGAGGTTAAAGAGGTTTTAACAGAGGTTCTGGGTTATCTGGATAGTAAGGTTTTCTTACTCCTTTTTTATGTTGTTCCACCAAGTGGCTGGTGGTCTGCCTCTTTCTCTGCACTGGTCCGATAGGTTTAAATACTTTCTTAACAACGTGGTCATCTTCGCGTCTCTGGTAATGTAACAAACCATATCAACTGAAGCGGCTTTCCGCATTTTTTTTCCACATGTTCAATGTCTGCATTTTGTACATATTTTCCTTGAATATATAGAATTAATTTAAACATGACACTTCCGATTTTAGTTTCTACAGAGAAAACTCTTCGTATCTCATGTAAATGGCATATAAACTGTATCGATTAATATTTCTTAGGAACTTCTTTTCTATTTATATCTTTTTTTGAATGAATATAACACAACCATTGAACAAACTCAACTGAACTATCTCGGGAGTGAATTGGCACACCGTGATGGTATTATAATTGTACCTAATATTATGAAGAGGCATGTTAGTTTGATAAATTAGCCCTTATTCGCGATACCATACCATTCCATAAAGTTCGATTTCATTCATGAAAATTGAAGTTGTTACAAAATAAATACGTTATAAGCACCTACAACAATGTTTGCAAGTATGTAATAGGCATTACTGTAGTGAGATTACAGAGATTTATTTATCTTACAACAGTGAATCCATCGTCATTTCTTTATGTATTTAACGGTTTATTGTATACAATAAAACATACAAAGAAGTAGGTGTCACTAATAAAAAACATAAGAGATATCTGAATGAATGAATGCATAAAAAGAAATTATTTGTAGCGTAAAATATAGATAACAAAAGAAATAATTTTTAAACATAATTTTCATCCGGACACGCAGATACGTGCACAAGAATAAAATATAAAAATATTTTTTATTAAAATAAAAAGATTAATATGTAGAACCTTATTCAAAATAATAACACATTTAGTTAATCTATCAATAGGTCCCAATTTCTTTGTGCCTACTAAAATAGATAGATCTTTTACCACACAGATGGCAAACAAACGACCCGCCTTACGATAAGCAGTTACCATTGCCTATGAACTTAGCCTAGATGCATATAAAAATATGTATCACGCTTAGAACCATCACCGCAACAAACTAGCATAATTTACTCGGGCCACATATTGACGTCCCTTATAAGGCTTGTACTTGCGCCTCCGAGTATCTGCATTCCTGCGTACCTGCTACTGATAGAATTTTCGCAATCGATAAGACTGCTATTCATCGACGTAATAGTAGACACTCTCGACGTGGATTTATTACCTAGGAGACGCTTTTAATGCCTCTTTAGCGCTGATTAACAGCCAACGTCTAATACGATGACCTTTGCAAATAAAGTATATGTATGGGGAAAACACCCGACTGACTGGGGGACTGATTCCGTGGGCGACCCAGAATTTCCGACATTAAGTGTCAGTTATTTTTTAAGATATTAATAAATTCTATTTTTATATATTAGTTTACAATTTATAATAATTTGTATGTAGGTATAGGTTTTATCTTTGTCTGTGTTTTGTATTCGTTTTTTTTGTATTTACGTTGTTTGTGTATTTATAAATATGGGCCTCAGTTGCCTGAAAGAAATGAAAAAAAAAAAAAAAAAAAATTTAAATATATTAATACATAAGCAAATATTTAAGCAAGCAGATCAATATCTAGTGCGTATTTATTTGCACCGTTGTGGGTTGATTATTTAGGGTCATGGGGTCCTATTGCTAAAAAGGTGTTCCAAGAGGTATCTGCTCTGTACCGATACTCTTACTGTGATGTACACCGAGATGAAACCTGCACATTTAAGCGACTAAACGTATAACCATAATCCAAAGTCAGGTTCCTCTGGTCATGGAGGTCAGAAGGCAGTTGCTCCACTGTAATTACCTGATCTGCCAAATCCTGGATCATGGTCAAGGCGGACCCCGGGCCCTCAATGGCGAGAGCACAACCGGAATATTAATGCCAAGATGATTAATTCTAATGAAAATCGGTCTTAGACTAGACTGGAGATGCACTAGCTATTTTCCAGCGAACTATATTTTAAGAAAAAAAGCTACAAAGCAAAGCAACGTCAAAACAATATGTCGAACTTCACTGTAAAACTCATGAACTGTTAACGTAAATAAACGTACTACTGAGTCATAGGATTACCGGTCTTTTCGCGAAACTTGCGTGTTTACTCATTGAATTTCGTAAAAGATTATCCAGGTACCTTCATAGCAAAGAATCGATATTTGATGAAATTATAAAGAAGCCGCTCCCGCTCCCCGTCGGTGGCCAAGTGGTTAATAATCCGACTCGTAAGCGAGAGGTACCGGGTTAGAATCTCACTGCGGCCATGTACCAATGACTCTTTTCTGAGTTATGTACATTAGTTGATCACCGATGCTCTTACGGTGAGGGAAAACATCGTGATGAAACCTGCATATTCAGGTGGCTGAATGTGTAACCATGATCCAATATGGCCAGGTTCCACTGGTAGCAGGGTAGCGAAGGTCAGATGGCAGTCGCTCCGCTGTAATTACCTGATCTGCCAAATCCTTGATCATGGTCAAGACGGATTCCGGGCCCTCGTCCGCGAGAGAAAAGCCGAAATTAACGCCAAGTTGATGATTTTAATCTTACAATATGTATTGCTACAAACCTTATGGTTTTGAATTAAAATATTTTCTCTTAAATTATTAAGCTGCTGTGTTATCTTGGGATATAAGCTATAGCACTGCAAAATTTCATTGCAATCTGTTCAGTAGGTTTTGTGTGATGGAGTATAAGAAGGTCCACCCAAACACATCCTTTAATAAGATTTGTGGAATATCATACATATCGACCGACATACATAGTGACCGTCGGTTAGGTATAGAATAAGCCCCACGGCTTTATCAAGATTTAACCATGACGCTATCACAACAAATAATTATATTGAAGAAATTATTTTTATTGAACAGTATAGTACTTAATAATCAATAAAGAGTGCCACCTAACGGGAATAAAGTATAATCCCAATTATCTAATACTATGTTATCTAGTTTTTCTTTTAAAATAACTCTTTATTTAAATCTGAAATCATAATTAGAGAAACGTCAGAACACAATAAAACCCTGAATCACCGGAAGACACTCCCATCATCTTCCAACACACAGACAGAAAAGACATAAAAAATCTCTCCCATAAACTCGAACATACCGACAAGCATTTAATATGCTACACAGTCATCAAAATTTCTTGTTATTCATTACAATTCTATTTTGTACTCACATTCCACGTGCTTTGAGATTCGCACAAAACACGATCAGGTTCGGAGGATGGTAGAGCCCACACAGCCATACGCGATTTCTGCATGAATTCTTCAAAATGTTTAAGCAATTTTGGATTCTATACAAATGACAGAAAGTCTTTTGTATAGAATCCAAAGTTTATTATCTGTAAACAAACGCGCAGCGCCTACGTAGTCCCCGCAAAGTAATCGTGTCGCACCAGCACAGTCACCGCATCAGTGCAGGTTGCATCGTCCACTGTCCGGTTTCTACGCGGTGACTGTGCGGGCACGACGCGTACGCATTTACTATCCGGTTTGTAAACGGCGACGTATAAACGGGCCTTTACATCGCAGTGTGTGTTAGAAACTACTCGCATCTGCAACGTTCTTCGACAGAGGTTTCTTCTGTTCTCGGTCTCGGCGCAGTGTTACTGTAATGGGTACTTCGAGTTTAGTTCCTAATGCTCCGGAAACTTTTTTTAATAGTAGTCTATTGCTGCCATCCAGACAGGTATTTGACTGCCATCTCACCTAGTGCGGTGGTAAGTGACAATGCGGCCGACAATGAAGCATGCCTGTCTAGGAACAGCCTATTCACTGTAGCCTTGAGGGCGTCCAGATGATGATTAGGGAACATACTCATAGGTATTGTACTCCTTTCCAGGCACTGATGAGGTTGATTGTTGTCCCAATATTGGCCAATAGCGTATTTGGTAAATTTTTGTCTTAACTATTTCTGCTGTGAGCATGGGCTGGTCAGTTGAGTAAACGAGAGGTACCGAGTTCTGAGTTATGTACAAGTTGTACATTAACCGATGCTCTTACGGTAAGGGATAACATTGTGAGGAAACCTGGCACATTCAGGCTTCTGAATGTGACCATAATGCAATCTGGCCAGGTTCCCCTGTTAGGGCCTCAAGTCCGCTAATTTACTAATGGCTCGATAACAGCTCAATGGCAGTTTAAAGCGTTTTAGGCATTCTACTACAAATAAGACAGCCGTTGATTGAGCTGCTATTGCTCTTCAATTACAATTCAATCGAGCAGACTAAAGACCCTGGTCAGATGGCAGTCGCCATACTGTAATTACCTGGATCCACAAGTCGGCACCACCAGTCCTAGATCATGCTCAAGGTGGACCCCGGGCCGTCGGACATATTTATTATTTCTGCTGCTAAGCGAAAATGCTTGCGTTGTTGAGTTTCATGATTGGTCAGATCGGCTGGCTGTTACCAATGTCACCTCAAAATTCTGTACGGTCATACCAATGTTACCTGAAAATCCAAGATCGTAGATTTAACAACAGAATGTCATTCATTGAATAAGTCGGAGAGACTGTAATAGAATGTACTCGTATTCGAACAGAAAAGTTGATTATCTCGTATAAAGTCAGCAGGGTTACTAGATGCCTGTCTTCCAAAGAGTTTATCTAATAGACACTTTTATGATCTCTCGACTACGTGTACGGAATACATTACGTATGATAATGTTAGATATTTCACTGTATGTTTTGGTGTTGGAAATTATAAAACGAGTAGTATTATGTGTCATCGTTATATAAGTTATGCAAGCGGACTCGACGCTTGTACTATGGTTTATTAACTTCAATTTTATTGTACCGGGAAACATGTGTAATAATGTCTGAAGTTTTGAAGATCATCAGATCGTGTGGTCCCTGTATATAGGGGGTAATGAATTAAAAACATATGGTCTTAGTCCTCCTTGGGCCCGAAATTGACGAATAGGTAATTCTGGTTTAAATTTATAGGTACACAATCAGTAAATAACTAGTGCCATTAGTAACTATTCTGAGCTGCTTTGTAAATCTCTGCATCTTGTATCTTCAGCTAATATATATATTTTCAGTAAATAGATAACTATTGTCTTCGGTATACAATCCAATGATTGTAGGTAAAATGACAGACCTATATTAGAGTAATTAAAAAAATCTCCTTGGCGTTAATGTCGTGGTTATGATCTCGCGCGAGGGCCCGGGGTCCGCCATGACCATGATGTAGGATTTGGCAGATCAGATATTAACAGTGGAGCGCCTGCCATCTGACCTCCGTGGAACTAGAATTATGGTAGAATATTTAGGCGTGAAAATATAATAAACCATATTTTTTGTTGTGATACTTTGATGATAGGATTTTAAAATAGGGTGACAGCTTTCCAGTTGCAGACTACACAGTGTGGAAGAACTATGCTATGTCCTACTGAAGTCATTTCCCTTCAGTAATTTCTGTTCACCGTAACATTCCAAAGTGTAATTTACCCACTTTTATTAACCGCCTACGCACGTAAATGAACCCTGTATGAATTACACAAACTATTTGTAACTAGCAATGAGTGTTAATTTGATATATGAATGCATTGTTCAATTAAAATTGTAGGGACGTTTACGAAATTCACTATGACACAGTGACTTTACAAACGTCAGCAGGCAACAATAAGTAATTAAATTGACTCCGCAAATGTTTTTCCATTGTCTTTTACCTTATAACTGGTTTAGGTATATGTAGGTCTCTGTGTATTGGTGATCGTTCAATTATTTAGAACAACGTTGAACTCCTCATCATGTTCATATTAACAATTAGCTATTTCATAATTTGTTGCGTTTTCATGATAAGGTTTTATGTGTAACATTTCAGGGTTTTCCTCATTGAACGTAATTTCTAAAGTAATTAATTACGTCAATCTTATGACTATTTCATATTATATGACTGTTTCAATTTTTTTTGACATACTTCGTTGCGATTGAGAATATGTTAGTTTGAAAGTTGGCAAAAATACAATTTAAAATATTTTAGTAATTTTTAAAAAACAATTGAAATTGTTTCGCGACAGCTCGGTGCCTCTTGATACCGTTGGCGAAGCAAGCTTGACCAAGGCCCTCCACTGGAGGCCCTGAGACTGGTGGTTGAACAGTTTAGGGCCACGTCAATATATTTTAATTCAAACAAATCGAAGTGTCCAAACGAAGTTTCATTTTATTTTCAATTTTAACCAATCAAACCCAATGAATTTTTATGGACGCGTCTGTGGTTTGTCAGATTTTCGTTTTAATATATATTGTTTCAAAGTTGCACGCGCTATAATTTCCGTACAAATTAAAATCCGTGCAACGATAGACTATTGGTTTATGAATCACGTTGACAAAATTGTCATTACATATTCAAAAATTATGAAATTTGATCATTGGCTTTGATTGATTAATATTGAAAACCAGATCAAACTTCGTTTGTTTGTAGGGGACTATCCCCCGTGTGCGCCACGGGGGATAGTCCCCTGAAAAATAAAATCATACTCAAAATTTAGAATCTATTTATTTATTTATTTATACTTCATGCACAAACAGTACAATGGCGGTAAATTAAAGCGCAGTTCTAAATTACATATTATTTCATTGACCATATTTTAGCTCGCTATAAAAAATCAACAAACTGTCCCTGATTTTCTTAGTTGCGCGACCAATCTTTCATTTCATTCAGACAACATTGCTTCCACTAATTCCGCTTCATGAAATCCTAAATAAGCATGTGACGAAATCAGTACACAAGTTCATTATTGAAACTACTGAATTCACTATGCACATCCTAATGTTCGCGTATTTACTGTCATAAGGGGAGTTCTATGCATCATTTACGTTAACATGCAAGAAATTACAGCTAGTGTTTACTTTAATTGCAACTGTAATGATCGTGTTAAACAGACCATAAGCTAGATTTCGAGTTATTAGAATTGTGCAATAGAGACATGGACAAGTAATAATGATTTCATTCCGAGTGTTTGACGTCAAGCAGTAATGTTTTCAGGAAGTATTTTGTGTGAAGCTGTGGTACCTAGTGTGTTTCCCACTTTGATTGAAGATGAGGCTGATTCGATGACTCATTATATTTGTAAAATTTTCAATATATAATGTGCTTTTTTCTTGAAATATCTTAAAGACTCAGAGGTTGCGTATCTGAAAATTCTACCATTACCATTAGCTTGGTCAAAATTACGACAACCAATTCAATGAATCATTCCGATGATAATGATTAATTTAAAACTTAAATCGGCAGCCTTCGGATTACTTATTTCTTTATCATTGTGGGCGTGCACACAATAATTTGAACAAGTTATCTTTGAATAACTGAAAATAGTACAAAACCCGTTATCTGGATATTGCAATTTTACGCGCCTCATTAATCAAATTTGCAGCCTTACATACAACGTAGTAAGGAAGTTATAGAGACATACATGAGGATGTTACCGTTTTTTTAGACAGGATTAGTAATGTTTTTGGGTGGTTTAGGTCATGCAGTGTTTCCTACGGATTATGACATAGGATCCAGGAGGAATTAGAGGTCTCTTTAGAGATGGGCAACGCGCTGGTGATGCCCCTGGTGTTGTTAATGTCCTTAAGCGACATTGACCACTTTCCATCAGGTGGCCTGTTTGCCTGTTTGGCTACCGTACAACATAAAAAAGCAGAGGACTATAATGGACTCTAAAAGATGATGGTGTAGATAAGAGATCTGTCCTGGAGATATCTAAATCTGAAATCTAAATGATTATTCCAACGTGACCTAAATATTTTATGTTCAAAATTATTACACGAAAAGACACATTATCCTTCTATATTTAAATAGTTGAACAATAAACCGCGTCGTTTCATGTTATTGTGAGCATCTTTTTAATGTTCCAGAGATTTCTCTCTATATTTTTCCTGAAGCACGCAGTTAATGTAGACAGTTAGTTTTAATCTTGTTACAATGTTACTTAATACCTAATCTGGCTATAATGTCAAAAAAACCCTGAACTGGTTGTATAGGATTCTTGGATTTAATCATAATTTTGGATTTTTCAACTATGGAAAGTACAGTAACTTTATTTAAGAGCGCATTACGAAATGCTCTAAGATTGAAATGCTAAAGTATCATTAAACGGGAACGACATTCCGGTCAATATTAGTTTAAATTACCTGTCTCCATGTTGTACTCTCCAGGGAAAACCTCCAGGTAGTTCATTCCACAACCTTAGTGTGCGTGGGAGAAAGTTCCTTTGGAACCGCATAGTTCGCGATCAATTTGTGCTCCAAGGTGTAAGGAAGAACTCCCTGTCGGTGGCGAAAGGGAGTTAAAAAGTATGATCATCATCATCATAGACATGGAAAGCCATCCATCCCGTCCATCATCCAACACTCAAGTATCAATCTTGGATACTCACCATACCTATCAGCAATCATACAATTTTTATTTTTAGTTTTTACCTAATTACGTTTTCTTTGTTTTACTTACATTGTTTTAAATGCCACGCTTTAACGCAAATGTTGTGTCACCAATATGGGACTCATATTAGAACAACCTATTTTTGTAAAGTGTTTATTTTTATTTTTTTTATTAATAACTGGAATAGCCAAGCTTATAATGTAACAATATGTGTTCTGCAGGAGTGCCTTATCTAAATAAATAAATAAACAAAATTTGTAAAGAAAAGAAAACCGCTAAAATCGTCAGGCTATCGACGCGGGAGTTCCTCAGGGATCGGTACTGTCCGCGACTTTATTCTTGCTGCATATTAACAATCTGCTTGTACCAGGTACCTTTGAGTTCGCAGACGACAGCACAGTAACTGATATGACCGATATCTGTCAGAGGCAAAAGCCGGCAGGGATGATATTCAGTCTTGTCGAGAGGCTATGATTGATCGTTTGGACAAAGCTCTCAAGGCAGTCTCTGATTGGGGTGAAACCAATCTGGTGGCGTTCAACGCAACCAAAACACATGCGTGTTTGTTTTCCGCCAAAAGGAGTCCATTCCATCTAAATCCAACTTTTCAGGATTTTCCTGTGGAAATTACCGACAACCTACAGCTTGTTGGCTTTGAGCTATCTGCAAATCTCAACTTCGGTCAGTACATCGAATCCAAGGCTAAGACTGCAGCAATTAAGCTTGGTGTCCTCTCGAAGGTTAGGCGGTACTTTACTTCAAAGCAGTTGCTTCAGTTATATCAAGCACATGTCCGATCCTGCATGGAGTACTGCTGCCACCTCTGGGATGGATCAGCCAAATATCAACTGGCGGCTTTGGAAAAACGTGCAAAGAAGATAATTTGTGACCCGCAGTTGGTTGAGGCTAGGCTGCACAGCCCCGAACATCGGCGTAGGGTTGCGCGTCTGTCGGTCTTCTACAGGTTACATTTCGGAGAGTGTGCGAAGCAGCTGCACGACCTCATTCCGCCGGCCCCTTTCCGCCATCGGGAGACGCGATCCGGGCGAGCGCTTCATCTTTATGTCGTGGATATTCCAGCTATCTAGCCGCTTTGGCTCGACCTTTATAATGCGTACGGCTAAGGAGTGGAACGCGTTGCCTGCGAGTGTGTTTCCTGATCAATATAATCTAGATGCCTTCAAGGCTGGAGTGAATAGGCTGTTCCAAGACGGGCATGCTCCATCTTCGGCCGCATCGTCACTTACCAACAGGTGAGATGGCGATCAAATGCCTGTCTTGTATAATATTAAAAAAAAAAACCCGCTAAGTCGGACGTGATATAGGCGGTCGACCTAAGGAAATTAGGATTCTCCGTACATACGAGGAAGGCGAAAGGAAACCCCAGCTCGAGGACACCGGTCCGCTGATCTCTGACCGTGGTCACGTCGCAGTCTGAATCTTTGATGACGAGTCATCGGGAAATTATTGGTTGCGTGCGTCGAATGAGTAAGCGGCATATGGCAGCCGTTCAGAGGATTTGTTGTATAACTTGAAGGTGTAATAACTTGGTATTATTTTTATCATCTTGGCGTTAATGTCCCGGTTGTGCTCTCGAGAACGAGGGCCTGGGGTCCGCCTAGTAACTTAGTATTGCTTGTAATATATGACTAAGGTCTTCTGCTGAAGAGACGAGACTGCTTGAATACTCTCGAGAGCCGATGTGACGATATAATACAAGAAGGATAACGATTTGCAGTCCAATAATAGCTTATATCTTTAAAAAATATTAGGTACGCATTGGAAGTACAGGAATGGACATAATAATAAATTAGTTTACTTTTCACATTAGAAGGAACATGAACTGCCATTTCAAAGCGGTTTTGAAACACTATTCTTTTACATTGTTACCTTCCTAAATTGAGTCTATTTGCGGACTATTTGAAATGCCTTACTGTAAACTAATTTCCTGAGTCGAGTGCTTTAAACTTATTGCCTATTTTAAAGGTTCGAAGCATAATTTTCCGTGGCAGTGACAGCTAATAATGTAGTGAGGCGACAGTCGTGACTGTTCAAAGTAAACATCGTCGCCGTCGGCCTCCGTGGAAGCGTGATGTGAAAATTAGCTGCCTAATTAGAGATGTCACTTGCTACCGATGCTGTTTGAACATTTTTGGTCACTAAATCGTCTGAGAGCTGAAATTTTGATTTTAGTGATATAGGCGCAATATTGATGGAAAGGATAAAGAAATGCGAGATGCGAAAGTTTTTGTTTTATACTCTGCTCAAGTGCTTGCGATGCTTAGATTTAATTAATCAAAAAAGGAAGTGTAGAAAATGAATATGCTTATAGGGGAACATACCAACATACAACCTTTAACATCTATTGTAGATGATTTAAACAGCGTCACTGTTATGGGTAAGACACTTTCTCTGATTGCTCTTGAGGCCAACACTGGAAAGACAAATTCAGTCACACAACAAGCAGACATGAGCGTTCGCTATGGACGGTAAGGGGTTGTCGGCGCGGTCGTACCGCTTCGCGCGATTATCGACTGTTATAATACAAGTATAGAGGTAGAGGAAAATATATGATATTGGTGAATCTACGTACGATACCTACTTCGATTTAAAGAGAAACAAAAAAGAAGCTCCGGAAGGCGTTAAGACACAGGTTAGATTAATAGCAGTACCTAAACTATTGAATTGGATAACTAAAGACTTTTGTTCAATAATTATTTCCTTATATCTATAAAATTTTATTTTAATATAATTTGATTTCCTTCCTCTTGGGTATTGTTAATTGTATGACTCGTATTTGAACCGCGGTTCTGGGTTATCTATGAAACAGCATTTACGCGGGTATGCACAATCCACACTATTGGGTATACTAAAGTTCAATCCGCGTCATACCTATGGATAAGTGGCGGTCAACGCTATTACGCTATTCGAGAACACGCACTTGCAAGACTTGGAATGACGAAGTCTTTCCTTTGCACTATAACATGAGGATCTTTGAAATTGTACGTCTACAAGAACTTCAAAGGTCGGCACCACATCCGCTCCCATTAGGCGGCAGATGTCCCGTACCTTCCGTTCGTGTGCCTACAACCATTCTATGGAATGAACTGAATGCAGAGGGCTCGGGGTCCATCTTGATGCCTCCATAAAGAATGAAACATATAAATTATTTATCTATTTTGATGTGACGAACGGGGCAGCGCGATGACTATCTTACAAGTTAGAAGAAGCTGAGCTTTGAGTTTTTATATAAAATATAATTAAAATTTTTTGACGCTCAATATATTTAACTTAATACCACTTTGTACACTATATTGTACTAAGACCACTTTGATCCTATTTTTATGACCATAGTTATTTGATTAAACGTGGGTCCTAGCGTGGACCCCTGAGACACCGTTAGCAGTCGAGACATCCTTGACGCCGCTCTTGGCAATGACTCCGGCCTTCGCCGCACAATTCAATTGATTGATCGT
Organism: Blastobasis adustella; assembly: GCA_907269095.1. Lineage (NCBI taxonomy): Eukaryota > Metazoa > Arthropoda > Insecta > Lepidoptera > Blastobasidae > Blastobasis > Blastobasis adustella. The sequence continues at coordinate 18,034,084 of OU026121.1, read as the reverse complement.
AAATAGATTTATGTACGTTTGATGTTAATCGTGCGACAATGTGCAGGCGCACCTTTGCGAGAACGCTTTGAATAAAGCCGGACCAATATGAAAAAACCACTAACGACTTCCGTGACCAATGGTCGTCCTCAATGAGATTTATTGTTGTCCCATAGGATATGACGTTCAAGTTGGCGACCGTTGTTGATAAGGAGCAAGATTGTTGGTCGATGATGCACATTACTTGCCTACAGCCGTCTAAGTTTTCAATTTCAGCAGGTAGCCCGGATTAAGCTAACCCCGAAATCCTGTAATTGGACGCACAGTTTGAATTAATCATTGGTTGTAAGGCAAACATTTTTACTCTATAAGAATAGTTATGAGAAGGTCATAACATTACAGTCCACAATTTATTGCTACTTGAACCCCGTCGCCTAATCTCCATGCTTGTCAGCATACTATTGGAAACGCTGAATTCTAATCCCTACTAGTTAAATAAATTCAATCTGTCTGTTTATCTGTCTATTACGCTTTCACGGCTAAATAACTGCACCGATTTTGATTAAATTCGGTATGGAGGTAGGTTAGCACCTGAGGATGGACATCGATTATTTTTTATTGCCCTTCACTCGCGCGATATAACTGCAGTGTACTGGAGCGGAGCTGCGGGATTAAAGTTAGTACTATGTAAGAGTATAAAAATTTAGTGTACTAAGTAATTTCAAGATATACGACAGATGAACTATCTATCAATAAATAATTCCTCTTGTACAACTAGAAACAGTAATTGATGGACTGCTTACTTTTTCTTCACTCATGCGTATCACTGAAACAAAAACTTGTGAACCAAGCAAAACATCGAATACAATCGGTTTTTACTAGGGATGGCGCTCTGATTCCTTATGGCGAGTAATTTGTCGCAAAAACTAAATAATCAATGTTAGGCGACCCGTATAATTGTAATTTGTACGAAACCGTTTGAGCCAACATTACCAAAGGCCTCAGAATAAACTTTTTGTCGTGATTCCTGTTCTAATTAGCTAGGTACTGTTTTATCAAACTCTCACGATACAGGAATGTCACGTAGTTGTTAATGCTGCATAATTGGTTGTCTCAATATACAACTCGCTATTTGTTCCGGTATATTATCGAGTTCTTAACACATTTCACTGCAAATTCGAATGTTTTTGTTTTATTACTAAAGTCGTGCCTTATTACTGAATTCGAAAATTCGTATAAATTATCATATCAGCCGGAAGACTTCCACTACTGGTCGTAGGCTTCCCCCAGGGATTTCCACAAAAGCCGGTCGTGTGCCTTCCGCATCCAGCTGGTACCTGCGAGTTTTACCAGGTCGTCGGTTCACCTAGTAGGAGTCCTACCCACGCTCCCTCTTCCTAACTGAACTTTGCTGAGAAGTTTACTGCCCCGTGGGCCATCGTATAAATATTATTTAAGAATAGATTTCATTCAAGTTGGATTTCTATTCAAATACTTAGATGGAACAAAATAAATAAGGCTGAAAGAATTACTACCTATGTGTAGAAAAGTCCATAATTTTTTACCGTCGACTGCATGATAACAGAAAATACAATATCTACAAAGTAAACGGCAGTGTAGAAACTAATCAACAAAACTTTCCAACTTTCAGATCTCCTGTACGAAAATTACATTCCAAATGACCCGGAGAAGCAAGACGCAATCCTGCGAAAGCTGTCCGATTACTGCGGCAAGCCGATGTACAACTACACAACTGAGGACACAGAGCCACCATTCAAATGGGACTTCTACCATTCCTTCTTCTTCTCCTATACCGTCGTCAGTACTATTGGTAAGTTCCTTATCTTTACTGATATTATCAATACCAATGAAGATGCTCTAGTAGCCGCGTGCTTGTGAGACTGACTACCCAAATTAACCAACGCACGTAGAGTCCGAAAACTGGATGGGCGACCATTTCATATTTTGGGGCTAGTAGAACTTCAGCACCGCAACAAGCTCACCACTCAATTTTGCGCGTCCTAATGTCGTTTGCGAAGTGAGGTTGTCCAAGATCTTAAATCTGCTGGGGCCCTGAGTGGTGAAACAGTTTCGGAAGCCGATTAGCACCCGGTAACGATATACACATAATATGTATATGTTACTGCGATTCAAAAAGATATGTGCATATTTGTTTATTTTTACCTAGAAACCGCTGAGGCATCCGCCTGGATACAATAATGCATTGCTGTGTTCCAATTAGATTTATAGCCAGTGTCCACATATATGTATGAATAGTGGATGTTTGGACTACAATTGCAGCATTCCACCTTATTTCTTGCACCGCATTCCGGCTTATTTCGTTGTTTGGTACTAGGGTTCATTAAAAAAAGTATTACAAATTGCATTATAAAAGTTAGTAAAAACAAAAACTTGTGCATTTCAGGTTACGGCAACTTGGCACCAACTACCCACCTTGGGAGGATCCTGATGATATTCTACGGCTTGTTTGGCATCCCCATCAACGGTATCCTTCTAGCAAACCTTGGTGAATACTTTGGATTGCAGGTGAATTTTGTTTCCTCTTTCTGGCTTTTACTTAATATTCTTATGTAGGAAGGATTTAGTTTTATCTGGACACAATTTCAATTCGATACACTTTCAAATGACCACACGTTTACTAATGATGAACGTTTCGACTTTGCCACTGATATTTTATATTAGTTCCTAGACAGGCATGCTCCATCATCGGCCGCATCGTCACTTACCACCAGGTGAGATGGCGGTCAAATGCCTGGCTAGTCCAAATATAAAAAAATATAAAAAAATTACATTCGCATCATCATTAAATACGGTATCACCTATGTCGGTGTATTGTTCCGCACAGTATAAAGCAGTACCAAACCGAGGCAGATCAGCTGGAACCTCCGTTGTTAATTTCCAACCAGGGCAAGCAGGGAATTTGTGGCAAAACCCCTACACTAATAGTGTAGAATACGGTCAAGTTCAGCAGAGTCACGGCTCTTGACGAAAATGACGATGATCTAAAACAAGCTTTAATGAAATAAAATTCATAAATGCTTCATAATTATTAAGGTTAAGAACCTACTCCAAAATTGCACTAATCTGCCTTTATTTTAAAGAATTATCATAATGTTTTTTTTTCAGCTTATCTCCGTCTATCGCAAGTACAAAAGACGAAACAAGAAACGAGCAAGCAAATTCAATTACTTTTTCACCAACTTGGGCATGCTTGGCCAGATTTTCCTTTACTTGGTTCCTGGTTTCCTGTTCTTCATCTTCTTGCCTGCCTGCATATTCGTCGTCTTTGAAGGATGGGATTATGTCGCTTCAGTATACTATGCCTTCGTGACATTGACTACTATCGGATTTGGTGATTTGGTAGCAGGTACGTATTTCATGTATTTTATGATTTGCAATACCATGTTATGAAACTTTGCTCATAATTTTTAAACAGGGTTAACTTTCAATAACCCTAGCCGAGTAACGGAAATTCCCCGAAAAAGTCTTTATAATATAAGTGCTCAAATATTTCCCAGATTACTGGATATTTATAAAATAATTATGATGATTTGATTTGTTGAATGCTGACTGATTAAACTGACTGAAAAATAAAATAAGATCGCGTCCATTCAGAGGCTCCATGCCACAGGCTACCCCCTATACAATAATGCCCTTCTTTTGCTTCGGGGATTGAAAATATTGTGTCAGGGTCTTTAATATTATGCATAGATAGATGATTATTAATTTTATTATTATTTCAGGTACGGTCAACAACGGCTTCAAATATGGCTACTTCTTCACTTACCAAATCTTCCTTATCGTTTGGATCACCTTTGGTCTTGGGTACATCGTGATGCTTTTGGGCTTTATAACTAGCGGCATGAGATCTGAGACCGTACATAATATTGAGCAGAAAGTAGCCAACCGCCTCAAAACAACCCAAAATAAAATTCTACAAGGCTTCACAAAGGATCTCTCTGCAATTAGAAAGATTATCAACGAAGCTAACTTGATTAAAATAAAGGTGAGTTTTATTGTAAACGAATTTTATTATCGTACTTTACAGTAACACCCCCTTATCTATTTCTCCAGCCATGAAACAAGATACGCAACACAGCTATAGCAAAAACAATTACAGGCAAGAGGCATATCTTGAATATCGATCTGCTCTATTGTCTTCTTTTCTTCGCAGTCGTAGCACTCTTGGCAGAGTGGTCGTGGTCGTTATGGGTTGGTGGCGCGCTTCACCAGTCGCTGCCATTCTTCCCTTATGGCTGCTTTTCTTGTGCAAACATGGAGGGCCCTATCAAAAGCCTTTCTAACTTCTCTCTATTGTCACCGAGTAGCATAAAAAATATGTTAAGCACGCTTTCGATCCAATCGATCATGCAATAATTATAATATCGCTTAATTCTTGTTACAGCCGGTCTACGTTGATTCCTCGCCGTTTATGTATAGAAGCAAAAGTTGTCCTGAATTCACATTTGATGTTGAACCAAGAGGTCCAATTGTCAAAAGAAAACGAGCTAATTCTGAAAATATTCAACTGACAGCAAGGGACATGCTCCGAATACAATCTGACACCGACTTATTGGGAATAGATAAAGAAAAAACGTTCACAGCCTCAGCTATTGTTAGGCCAGCTGAATTATTAGCTAGAGTAGTCAATGTACTAGGTGGGTTAGATCGAACAACTCCCGAGAAAGGGGTTCACATGTTCACAGACGAACATATTTTAGCCAGTGAGAAAGGACCTCCTGTATTTAGTATAGGAAATAATGTTATAACCAGCTCCCCTAAACGTAATAGAGCTCTAAGCGTAGCAGTACCAAATTATAGAAAAGAATCTGTGACAAAAATTGACCCCGACCACACATGGCCTAATGGACAATCCGCAGAAAATTTCAGAAAAGAAGCCAACATTCGAAGCGGAAAATTGTCCCTACCCACCATTACACCAGTACAAAGATCTGATGAACCGCAACCGAGGAGTATTCTAGCAAGATTTTTCCATAGGAAGACAAGTACTACAGACAATCCTGCAGACTATATCAAAAATACTATGAAGGGCAATGTTAGTATTGCTCAAGCAGCGAACGAAAATGTGACTGATAAACCGAAGCCACGGCGAGGAAGTATATTCCCCACTTTCGGCTTTGGTTCTGAAGAGAAAAGTGAAGAAGATGCGTATAAAGAGAAAACTAAACGCGGTAGACATAGTATATTCCCAACATTTGACTTTAGTGAACAAGACGAAGATGAAGACATGTCCAAAGCTTACAAAGAAAAAACTAAACGTGGTCGGCACAGTATATTCCCGACATTTGATTTCTCTGAAGACGAGGATACCGCTGCAGTTAAAGCGTATCAACAGAAGAAAAAACGACACAGTATTTTTCCTACCTTCGATTTCAGTGAAGATGATGATGATGATGATGAAGCTAAATTAAAAGCGTACAGAGATAAAACTAAATCTGGTAGACGAAGTATTTTCCCTACTTTTGACTTCAGCGATCCAGAAGAAGATGCGGCTAAAAAATACAAAGAAAGCACTAAAAGAGGTCGACATAGCATTTTCCCAACATTTGATTTTAGTGATCCCAATGAAGATGATGACGAAACTATCGATGAAGAAGAACTCAAAAGATATCAAAATAGAACAAAGAAAGGAAGACTTAGCCTCTTTCCTACGTTTGGTAAATCTAAGAAGCATGATGAAGAAGCTGTTATGCCTGAGACTTCTGATGAACCAGAGCATCACCATAAATCTCATCGTCGTGGCAGTTTGTTCCCATCATTTGGAAAGGAAAGAAAGGACAGTACACCTAACGAAGGCCCAACAAGTGACCTTGAGGCTAGTATTAGGCAGTTCCAGAACCAAGCTAGGAAAGGTCGTAAGACTTCATCGTCCGAAGATTTTGATTCGGAGCTGGAGAGGTATAAAAACATGACCAAACGCGGTCGCGGTAGTCTATTTGATCCAGACGTAAACATAGCTGCTCTCCCAGAGAAAGAACAAGTCGAAGTACTAGAACAGACAAGTGTTGCAGATTTACTTCGCGCATTAGCTGCTGTTGAAACAGCAAGTGGAGGTACAAGTGCACATCCACCGGGACTCTTAGATTTACTAGCAGGTGGGGCAGGGGCACCGCCCAGCGGTGCTACTAGAAGGCGTGGGTCGATTCGTCCTGATTTCAATTTACCACCAATACCAACCAGAGAGCAATTATTTAAGGATCACCCTCACAGCACAGAGCATCACAGTAAGACCGATGAAGATGCCTCAGGACCCCGAAGAAGAAGACTCTCTGCTAGAGCCGCTGCTCCTCAGTTCACTCCGACGCTGGCGACGGTGGTTGCCGGTGCAGAACTCCAAATACCAACTGCAACGGCTGCTAGAGAATCCAGGATGTCCATGTTGCAGCAACCGCCACCATACTCCGAAACACAGGAGGAGGAGCCGCCTCCTCAACAGCCTAGGGTCAGGAGGTATTCGCCAGCGCCAGGAGAATCAAGCAGGACCAGTACTGCGCCAATCCCTAGGCTATTTTCCCGAATGCGTAAAGAAAGCACTTCAAGCATAGAAGAAGAAAAATCCCGAAGAGGAAGCTTGACAGACGTAGTTATAGACAACGGCAAAGACCAAACGTAACCCAGTGCCTTTAGTACAATTTAGAACTAAGTATTTAATATCTGTATATTTAGTGTCCTAATATTTATTTATAAATTAATTAAATAATAAGCCGTCCACAATGATGATTGTTGTTTTTTTTACCTCTTTTAGTAAAGAAATGTCTTTTAGTAAGTAATGGGAAGTAGTTTCAGAGAATAAACCCCTACTTAGAGAATTTTGATCGTAGTTTTCGACTTTGGTACACAAACATAGTAGATTTCACAAATTCATTCCAATAGAAAATAGCAAAACAATAGAGAGTGACAAGGATAATAAATACAAAGTAAAATAATAAACATCTTGGCGTTAATGTCCCTGTTGTGCTCTCGCGCACGAGGGCTGGGGTCCGCCTTGACCATGATCTAGGATTTGGGAGTTTAGATAATTACAGTGGAGCGACTACCATCTGACCTCCGTGACACTGCTACCAGGGAAACCTGACCAGGATCATGGTTACATGATGTTTTCCCTCACCATAAGAGCATCGGCCAGCATTCCACTAATGTACATAACTAAGAAAAGAGTCCATGGCCGCAGAAGGTACATGTCCGCAGTGGGTTTCGAACCCGGTACCTCTCGCCTACGAGTCGGATACCGTAACCACTCGACCGCTGACGCTACATAGGATAATAAATATAAGTAATGTGGCGTAAAGAATCTAAATGTCACGATAAAGAATTTTTTGAAGATCAGGTAGTGCTGGTCGATCCTTTAATAAGACAATACACGTGAGCAAAGTGGCGAAGTTGCCATAGCAATGCGCAAATATATATTGGAATTTTATATCATTCGACAGGACAAATGTACGATACGTTTCGTCGTTGCGATCAAGGATGTTTCACGGCTCCCTGCTTCAATTTATTTATTTATTTATTATTATCCAAATGCTTCCAGACTATTCAATATTATCTTTGTCACACTCTTGAGTTGCTTGAAATATTATTAGCCCATAGCTTAGTCTACTGACTGCGATTCGTGTCTGCGAAACAATAGGTACTGATAAGGATGCAAATACAAATATCGCTATAGTTTGAGTGAGACACAGCTATTTCGAAGTTTTGCATTCTCGCATGAGTGTAATAACACGGTTGCGTCGCATATTACATTTTATTTCTTTTCTTTTTACCTTTTTACATAGGAAAATCAAAGACAGACTATAGACTTCATGATATGTTTAATTAGTGTTGTATCTCCAGACAATATTTAAGCCTTATGTACTTGTATTTAACACATAAATTAGTTAAAAACTAAAAATTATCTCATTACACTAATATAGTGTAGACTTATAACGAAATAAATACAAGTTAAGAAATTTAATTTGTCAACATTTTACTAGACTAGTGAAAAATGGAAAAATTACGTCTTAGGGAAAGATAAAGGCCATTTCCAAAGAAAAAGTGCAAAATTAAACGATCAAGCCGACAAATTCGTAACGTAAAATCATTAAAATATGAAATCAATTATACAAAATACTATTGGAAAATAGAAATTACGTAGAATAAAACTAAATTGGTGGTGTCATATACTAAATATGAGTATTTTAGACGACTTATTACAAAACGTAGAATTAAAACTAATATTTACAAAAACATAACAGTATTATTACATTATGTACGTCAATCGGACCTAAAGAGGTCACTTCGTTACCATTTCCACGTAGTAACACGTTACTCCATTTTGAAAAACACTGCGTGCTCACAAATATTCACATATAAAGAGAGTTATTTCCACTAAACCCTTCAGGTGGCTAATGTGTCTTGCCTGACATTTTTATCCAACGTTACATTGGAGTAACATTGATCAATGTTGCCGTTGTCATCCTGGATTAGGGACTCGAATATTGATATGAGGTTGTTGAGTCCTATGAGGTAGCCATCTTCGTGGTTCCCAACCTTCCAGGCAGAGTCGTGGTCGATATTGACATTTTCGGGGACTGGCACGGTCTTGGCGAAGTCGATCATCCAAACGGAAGCTTTTTTCTTGTCGTGGACGAAGAGTAAGGAGCTCCCGATCAACTCGTGGCTCCTGAAGAATTGGGACTCCTTGCACGTGTCGCGGATGCTCTTCAGTCTTTCTAAGTAGCCGGGCTGTAATGAGAGTGGTAAAGCTTAGTTAGGCGTAATTCAAATGAATAAAAACCGGTTATTGGGCAGATTCGGGACATAGCAAAAACTTGAATCGTAATAATAAACGGACAGACAGCACTTAACAGCACATACGTAATAATATGTAAATATGTACATTTGAGCGTCGGTGGCCGAGCGGTTACAGTATGCGACTCGTAAGCCAGAGGTCCCGGGTTCGAATCCCGCTCCGGCCATGTACCAATGACTGTTTTCTGAGTTATGTACATTAGTTGAATACTAACCGATGCTCTTACGGTGAGGGAAAACATCGTGATGAAACCTGCACATTCAGGCGACTGAATGTGTAACCATGATCCAATCTGGTCAGGTTCCCCTGGTAGCAGGGTCATGGAGGTCAGATGGCAGTCGCTCCACTGTAATTACCTGACCTGCCAAATCCTGGATCATGGTCAAGGCGGACCCCGGGCCCTCGTTCTCGAGAGCACAACCGGGACATTAACGCCAAGGTGATTATTATTTTATGTAAATATGTACATTTAGTAATATACATTTATATTTCAATTTTAATAAACGTGAACGTTGTCGCATGTACTAGTACTTCTACGCTCTTTATATAAATACATTTTTAATATTTTTTCTTAAATTTATGATTTGTGTAGTACATCGAAATGCATTAAATTATACCATAGAACTCCAAAATCCTTTTATAAGCTACTCAGTCACAAACGAACAGACAGCAAACATACTATCCAAAATATTATACGGTTTACGTTGCAGAACAATAATGCTGAATCGCAGGTACCTTACCACTGTTAGGACCGAGAATACTAAGCCCGGTTTGCACCAAATTATTTTAAGAAACACATTAAACTTTAAATTTTGTATGAAGTTTTTTGTTTAAGTGTCCACTTAAATGCGGTTAAGAATTTATTGCATGCCGCCCTAAGACTGAAAACATTGAGATGATGCTTGCAATTGTGCTGTACCGCTACAAATTCAATCAAACTATAATCTTAAAAAACTTACCACGGTGCTGGAGAAATTTTTGGTGAACTCTCTAAATGCTTCTTCTATCTGATCCCTCGTCTTCGTGGTCTTGAAGTCTTTGGAACTGGCTCCGTCAGTCTTCTTCACGCCGTCTATCCGGAATCCAAGAGTCGCAGTCGAACTAATGGTCTCTCTCCAAATCATGTACCTTGGCTTGGTAACGCCTTTGCTTCTATGCTCTTCATCTGTTGGCGCTTTTGGATCGATCTGGATCATTTTCTCGTACATGTCCTGAAAGCGACAAAGAGCAAGTTGAATTTTTTGTTATTGAAATACATATTTGTATAAGAATATTATTATTGCTACCTGGATGAGCTGATTTAGCTATCCCTTTGTTCTACCGCTTTTTTTTTGCTTTTGATAAGAAATTAGATTAATCCTATTTCAATAATAAATAATTTTTGAGTTTGAGTTTCTGCACATTCACTCATATCTCGTTTCTACGTATCCATTTCAATAAGATAACGACTTAATACTCTGAAAGTTTTAGTTTTCGTATGATGCACAATCTTTGGCATTGTTAATAAAATATACAAAGAGGTATTCCATGGTCTAAATATAGTGTGCTTTTGAACTCACTTAATTAACTGTTACGCATCACGGCATGTTTTTGTGTATCAAAAACAATATGATTTTTTCTGGGTAACGCTTTAAAAGGCTATAGAAAACACGCTGTTTAAAACTCATTAAATTATTTCTGTACATTGCATTGTACGTACGAAATGATAATGATAAAGATATTATAAACAAAATAAACTTAACAGTGAAATGAGCGTACCGATTTTAATTATATGTTTTACGGCTAAACAGTAAAAAGTGATTTCAAACCGACGTCAAACTAACTAATTAAGATAAATCAAGCAATGGAAATAAACAGCTAAAAATAATCTCGCACGTCATATACGGGCATGAAACGTGTTCTAAATTGTTTACCTATAAATAAAGTAATAATTAATCTTTTAGACAAGTGGTCTTACTGGTTTCAATGATAAAAATCTATTTTAGTGTTTTTTACACAGAAATGCTCAAACAATTAAAACTCAAAACTTCTATATCTGGCAGAGATAAATGCCATCCTCTTAGTGAATTAATGAAACAACGTAGTGAAATAGTCTACTTAATTTTATCAAAAAGTATTTGATACGGCCGTGTGGTGTCCGGCAGAGTAGAATAGCACCAACCCCTTACACTTGTGGGTGTCGTACAAGGCGACTCATGTTTTCGAGGCAAAAGATCTAGTCTCCGTAGACTGGTAAATGGGCAGCAGCGTTTTCCATTGATATATTTATTACACTGCGATCTCCAACCCGCCTGCCAATCGTGAAGATCATGGCAATAACCTTCCCTGTCGTGGGAGAGGCTCTTAGTCCTACAGTGGACTGTTATGGGCTGTGATGATGATTTGATGAAAATTTTGATAATTTCACAAAATATTCTTAAAATAAAATTGTAATAGAATGCGTGCTGAACAGAGGGACAGTTTTTTACAACAAGGATATGGATAATAAGCTTATTTGAGGCTTTACAACTCTGTTAACTATGTAAACGTATTTGTGTAATTAAAAACAAGATTGCCGTTATTAGCCATAGCCGTTGATAGCCGTTATAGACAGGTAGATAGGTATAAGATAAACATAAACAATAAATTATAATTGCTTTGGGGCTAAGCCCACTCAAAACTACGGAACGAAGGAACTGTCAGTGTGGCAGGGGATAATTATCCCGTTAAATTACAATATATTGTGCTTCCAGTCCAAAACTCTAATAGCATCTGATATCCTGCGGGATTCTGTTATATTTAAGAGGCTTACAGTACTCTACGACATTCGAAAAGAATGGGAGAGGAAACTATCCCCAATTTAAAGAAAAATATTAGTACCGTGGTAAAATTTTCATAGAGATTTCTTATGTAGGTATAATATTTTTTAAACCGATTAAGTAGTTTTTGAATTTATCTATAAGAAACAAACATACAAAAATTAAATTATTTTCCCTGCGTACTTTATTTTATTGCTGATTTATTTCTGAATCATTTCAGCTGTCAGCCGGGACTTTCTCTATTAGATAAAGGACTACTCCCACGCCCTCTTCACCTCCCAAAACCGTTGGCTAAACCATTGGTTGATCAAAGTCTTCTACTGGGGACCCTGAGATATGGGTCAACAATCTCGGGAGCTGATTGGCACCCCATGACAGTATGTAAATTCAGCTCACCTTTCTCAACTTGGTCTTCTCCTTGGCTTTGGCAAGTTCTTCCTCCAGGTAAGTCCGGACGCCGATTTTGCAGTCCATCACGCAGGGACAGTCGAAATCGCTCAGCAGATCTTGTAGTTGGAGATATACTGATCGTGTAGTGGTTAAGGAAATAATTTGTTGTTGGTTACATAATTAACGGGAATAAGAAACAGGGAAGCCGAAGATATTGAAGATAGAGAAAGAAATGCTCTTTGTACCTTTGGGCTTTGGTTGTCAAAGAGTATACTCGATGCTTCGGTGATTGTACAAACTGAAATACCCGACAAGGGGTGAAAATCGGCTCCCGAGACTCAACCAGTTTCAGCTTCCCCAAAGGAAGGTCCAAAAATGATTTGAATGAAAATTTACAAAGTGTACATCAATCATTTAGTCAGGTACTTATTCTCAACTCAGAGGGCTGAACTCAGTTAGACATTAATTTGATTCTACAAGTTTGGATTTTAATTTAAGCTACCGAGGAGATTATCGAAAGAGGAAGCGAAATGGAAGCGTTGGAAGCTGAAGACCGAGATGATCATAATTATTACTATCAAAACGGAAATTTTCAAAGAAAGGTCAGGTCAAGAGTATCATAAACCGACGAGCATGTATGAAAAGGTTGATGAATGTGGAAGAAGCGAGAAAGTCTTGTCAGGTCCGTAGCAAGTGGAACAAGATCTCTGACTACCCCTACGGGAAAAAGATGTGACGTTATGTGTGTAACATAATAATTTATGACGTGTGTATTTTTTGTATTTTTGAAAAGGATACGTTCTCCGTCGTCGCAGCTGACTTGACCCTTGTATTCCGGGACAAAGGGCCTCAGGATATCTTTCATCAGCAACTAGAAATAAAAAATAGAACACTATTAAAAAGTGGATCATAAAACAAAAAATAACGACATTATATATTTTTAATTGATTTAAAAGATGAAGATGATATTACATGAACAGTTAAACTGATGATAGCAGTTATGATCATGATCCTGTATAATCCAGCAATGCTCATATTTTTTGTAATTGAAATCTAGTAAATGAACTACCAGTAATAAATCTATTAAAGTTTTAGGCTACAAGACCAAAGATGACAATCATAACTACAGATTCCTGACTACTTTATTTTTTAGATCTCGAATATTCAACATTTATAAGAACTTCCATGATTATACCTTCCTATGTACGAATACTACGTAGAGACAAATGATGATACGGATCTTAACACCGTCGTTACGGACCTTGGCTATTATTATCCGACACAGTGAACCCAATGAATGCTTTACTTTGTTTTGCGAAATCCGAGTAAGTAGCTGCCTCTAGTCTTCTGCCATTTTGAACTCAAATTGCCCACACAAGAGATAACAGTGGGCATTCAAAGGAACAGTAAGTCGTTACGCTTCGTACAGCCATTAACATATTGTTAACGACTCTAGTGACGTCAATGTGAGTGATACGATACAAGTATCTCCTTTTCGTGACGCTGTATCTATATGTATAAGCAGTTACTACGTGATAAAAGTGTTTTGACATATAACGAGTTTTATAGATTCATGATCTACCAGATATTGGGATGTGGATGGTGTATTTAGTTGAGATCTGAATGCATAAAATTATTCGACTTTTATCCTGCTACTTTTTCCATACCGGGAAAAATATACAACAGGAAAATTGTTGGGGAAATTATATTGGGGAAACTACTCGGAGATATTCAATGATATAGGAAATTATTGGGGAAATTACATAAAAAAATTAGGTTTCTAAGTGACGCTGCTAAAAAGGAAAACCGAACGATTCTCTACTGACTCTTTAAAATTATCAACTTGTCAAATCAATTACAGGTTATTGTAAATTCGATTATAGCAGAAGAAGAAAAAAAGACGTTAAAATACAGAGGGTGAACATAAATAAATAAGAGTCAAATTGAATTTGAAGAAATCTGAGATATTACAGCTGATGTACCTAACTTTCAACAATATTTTGGATTTCGCAAGGTAGCATCCCTAGTTAGTGCACTAGAAATCACTTTAATGTTCTCGAACATCAAACTTTATCTTTGAACTTCGCTCTTGTTTTGTTCGCCTTATAAGTGAGGGATTTCACCATCGAGCAATATTTGTACTCGGTTTTTTGCTCACTTCGCTATTAATTTTTTCCTGCGTACGTGCATGTGACAATGTTCGATTCTCGAAGTACCAACATTCTGACCCTTTTCCTGTTCTTTTGTAAAAACCTAAATGGTAAAGTCTTGACGTAGACGCATTGCTTAACCTATATAGTTATGGAAATATCAATAAAATGTAGTCATGAGTTTACTTTATAACATATGACGTCAAGTGCTAGGATATTCCGTTTATGCAATGAACCTATATTAAAATAATTCAATACAGTGTATTTAATTATTTTGGGCTTTTAGCGATAGATTTTGTTACTTAGTGTTTAAGTTCTTGCTAGTGACTTCGTTCGCGTGAAAGTAGTTCATTGTCACATAGTATTTAGCCCTGATTTATATTTGCGTCAATTCCGAAGAATCTGTCGCCAAATGAATGTTGAATAACTGCGTCACCTTAAATCAATTCTATACCTTTTGTAATTGCTCGGCTGAACAAACTTACGTAAGTTATAATCTGAAAACAGCTGCACAAATCTTTTGACGCAAGTGATTGGTGATCATCAACATCATCCTAGCGTTCATCCCGGCTTATTTTGGCAGTGATTTTATGAACATATAGAATAGATATAGCTTTTAAATTAAGGCTTCAGTTGTAGGTTTCATTTCTGCTATTATTCATAATAACGTATTATCTACAAATAATCTCTCCACACTTTTCTGGTAATTTATATAAATAAATTACGTCTTTTTCATAACTGCATTAGTAGAAGATGCCAATTCTTATCTTATGGAATAGTAATCTATAAGGAATTACACTTGAGAAAATTTTAGCGGAACTAGATAACTAGCAAAGTATAAAGACGTCAACATCTGAAGGTCGGACGTGAAGCTGCAATCATTTTCAGCCTGACCCTACATTGACCTGATGACCATAGAATAAATTAACTCTTGTCTAAGTCTATGATCACCCAAGGTCATTCGCCTCTGGGGTCGTTGGTTTTTTATAAACCGTAGTTTCTAATCGCATTTTTTGAATATTTCCGTAATTTTCCTGTTAAACTTTATCAGGTTTAACGGGCTAGTCCTATAGTCTTTTACTTTCTAAATATTCTGCTAAACTTAACAAGGCATTGATAACAAAGTCAATCACAATTATTGTTAGATAATTATTAGTAAAAATACACTGAAAGAGCAAAAATATACGTAAGTAAATTTACGTAAGTAAAATTAACTGTATGCTACATCCTACGTCAGTATGAGGAAATGACCTAGCCAACATTTTTGGTTACTATTTTTGCATGTGATATTGTGACCATTCAGTGGTCGCAATGCTAATTAGATGGTTTACTAATGCGGGGAACGATATTGATGGTCAACAATCTGATAGAAAACACTTTTAATTCTTAAAAATCAATGTTCCAAAAATGATACTGGTATGGTTCAATACTTCAAAAAAGTAAGAAGAGATAACGCTTCGTCTAGATCTACAAGTACATTACAATAAACTAATATGTTACCGTACAAAAATACATTAACTATCTATACGGATTATCACGGTGAGCACGAATCTATGTAAACAGAGTTATAGTACGAGTATAGGTACAAAACCATTATCACCTAGTAGCTGAGAGATAAATACAACATATAAGTAGAAATATATACTTAGAAATAGAGTATTCTATGAACTAAGGTTACTGATGAAAGATGAAAGCTAAAGGCTGTCTGCAGCGTATCCCGTCGTAAATAGTGCGATTCTACGAATTTAAGCTATGTATGACAAGATCTCTTGTCACAAAATTCAGCTCTGTTAGGCGCAAATCTGCTTTTAACATCGGAAGCGCCCATATCTCGCTCCAACCTATCGTACAGATTTGCACCATACCAAAAATGGTGAGTGCAGACGATGTTTCTAACAATGCTGACAAACAACTTTATTTCGTTAACAGGTACTTTTCGTTCTTTATATTTCATTTCATTTCATTTATTTGCATATAAATATGGTATACATGGTCTTAATTCTATGAAGTCTCACATATTTAGTCATTTTACATGGCATGCAAAAACTTATATATTTATTCGTCAAATTTTTAACGTTAAAGTCTAAAAATTCCTTTACTGTGTAAAATACATACTGCATAAGCCAATCATGCAAAGCCCTTTTAAATTTATGTGGCAGTACCTCTATTATTTCGTTTGGAATTTTATTAAATACCGTTATGCACATATTGTAGCAAATTTTGTAGAAATAGCGTAGAAAGTCTACGCTATTTCTACAAAATTTTGTAGAAATAGCGTAGACTTTGGTTGCGTGTTTACACAAAGTCGATGTGCGTGTCTCGTACTTCTGGGAAAGATATATTTTTCCGTTTTAAATAGTCCTCTGTTACACTTAACGAAATAGCATGCCTCCACAATATACAAGCATGCCAATGGGAGGCTGTTCGCTTTTTTAAATAACGGTCTACATGATACGTATGGTGCTACATTATAAATGGCTCGTATGCATTTCTTTTGCGCTAAAAATGCCTTTTGAACGTCTGTGCTATTTCCCCAGATAATCAATCCGTACCTCAATATTGATTCCACATAACCGTAGTATGCGGCTTTGCACGTCTCTATACTAGAAATTCGTTTTAATTTGAAAATTTGATAGGCAAATCTATGAATCCTCTTCTGCACATTCTCAACGTGATTTTTCCATTTCAAATCTTTATCAATATTTATACCTAAAAATGTCACATTCTCCGCTTCCTTAAGGGATTGTCCATTATAATTTATATTCCATTTGTCCTTTTTAAAACTAGTGTAATTATTAAAATTAATATAGAATGTCTTACTGAGGTTAATTAATAATTTATTTTGATTTATCCAATTTATTATTAATGTCAATGTATTATTTATGTCAGTTTCATGGGCTTCTCTATTATTTACTTTTGTTACACAAGTAAATAATATACACAAGTCAAACCATATTAATTTATAAACCAACCTTAAAACACCTCTCCTCTTGAGGGCACAGCTTCTTCAATATCGTTCCCTGGTCAGGACCAGCCTTGAAGTTCCCCTGATGGCCTGCGAGTTGCACCCAGGGGTATCGCTGCTTCTTGTAGATTTGAAAGAATGGCGTCCACTGGACGATGTTGCGGAGTTTCCGCCACCGCTCCGATTGCTGTGAATAGAGAGGAAGGTATGCTTTAAAAAAATCAGAAAAGGAGGAATGTGCGAAAGGTTAGTATGAAACCTCATAGTAACCTTTCTGAGTAAGTGTGTTAATCCATCAACAAATGTAGTAGAATGTAGTGTCCCAGAGATATTTCCCGTAAAATACTGGTTCATCGAATTGGAATTAACCTTAAGGTGCTTTTTGAACACATAGTGTCGAGAAAATCGATAATTCCATTGTTGTTGTTTTACACTTTTAAAGACCTTACTGTCTTATTTTATGTCAGAAGTTTGAATACTGTATTGTGTGGTTTCGTGGTGGGTTTACAGTTCAGATTAAGATCGTTACCGCACTTACTATTATTCGCTTCGCATTTGATTCATATTCGTTTCTGATCTGGCTTTGCTGTCCTAGTATCTCTATACAAACTGTATATGCATGAGCGCACAAGCTATCTAAGATTAACTTCCTAAGATTTACTTAAGAGGGAAGCAGGCCGCTAGTCTTTTGTTTATTTACACTGACAGACCAAACTGGAACGCGTTGCTCATAGAAGAAAGGCCATTGTCGTATCACGCGATTTGGAACACGGAGCAATGCGTAAGTGCGATGAAGTGGTAATTTTGATACACTTTCGATATTTTTTCCTTCCTTTATTGATTAATTTAACTAATTCACGAATTAGTCAAATTAAGGAAAAATCAAAATGGCAGCCACCTCCCACAGTAAACTACTCGTTTTTCTGCCTGTAAAAGAACTCCTTGTAAGTAATTTACTTCCAACTGAGCTAAGTAAAGAATGTTAACTCTCAATTAGAATAGCGATTAACTCCATGCAGTGAGATAAAGCGAAGGCTTTTTCTCACAATACAAGGGCAACGACAAACCGCAAATAACTATAGCACATGCGTACGATAACAGCGCTTTATCTTCGTACGGTGAGAAAAATAACAATCAATATTGGTAGCTTATTACGCAGAAGCCAACCTTATAGGGAAAATAAATCCAGGCACTAACTAAATATAGGTGTGCACTCAGATTGGACTGCACTTAGTCGGAAGATAGTTGTAACTGTGAACGATTTGAAGCTCCTTAAATCGCAGCCTGAGGAAGCCTCGAGCCTATTGTGAGCCATTTGTGAAAAAGAGACAAGTTGGCGCAAGCACGTAAAATAATAAATTAAGCGTCAAACAAAAAACGGTCAACGATGTTGCCTATACCGATTGCCATTCAATAAATGCTTAATGCTTGGACAATTCACACAGCGCCATCTAGTCCCAAAGTACTATAATATAGTAGTTGTATAGTAGATAACTGATAAACTACTAATACAGGTACTACTAAAGAACACTACTAACAGGTACTCGACATTCAACATTTAGATTAGATTCACGTATTTTCGGAATAAGTTCAGAAGCATGTGATGCGAAACGGCATGGCTAATCTCAAATCGTCCAACATTTATCGCAGAAACTATTGACGCAATAGCAAATTGGAATGTGGTATAGTTAGCTATTGGTACCCATTTTGTAGGAATGTTGTTAATAGTTGTATATTGAAACATAAATCTTGGGGAATTTGTAAAAAGAATTGCTATGAGGCTAGTTATGATTCCGAAAACTTGGAGGACGAGGAATTTATAGCGAATTCGCGATTTTTTTACACATAACTTGTATTGAGAAACTAAAGGTGATAATAAAGTAGTAGGTACCTACTAACTCTAATAAAATTGTGGCACATGTTGGTATTAGGGTTGCCAAAAAATTTCAAGAATAATATAAGAGATTTCCATTTAGGGTATTAAAGAACTATGGTATCCCTTCTGCACTTTTAAGCAGATTTTTTACAATTTGTATGACACCCTTGTCGAAGGGGTTGGTGCTATTCTACCGGACACCACATGATAAAATCTTTTTAGTAGGTTAGTAGGATTCTATTATACAAATAGTAAATTTGGCAACCCTAGTAAGTATGTATGATTGTAGAGCCAATCACTAGGACAACTCAACCAATTCAAAAAATTATATCACTGATAGAATGCTTCCCATTCCAAATTATCTACTGTTGACCCGTAGAAAATCTGTTGTGCTACCTCTCTTTGAAGGTTTCTTGGATGAGATCGCTTGTAGCGATGAGGCCGCCTTGCTGAACTGTATATAATCATGTTTGGTACGAGCAATATAGTAAATACAGTTTATTTATTTAAATTAAGGAGGCCAAAATCGAAAGGCAATTAAGTTCAACAGCGATACGACCTGTTACATAAAAGTCCATATTGTGTAATAAAAATAACGTGATGATATGAATTTTTTATATAATTACGTTAAATTATTATAAAATAAAGCGCACAGATACACCCAGAACACAGATAGAACTGTCACCGGGCACCATTCGTGTCAGTTGTCACGTACCTTCGTATTATACACGTAAACGCAGTAGACTACGTCCATAAAATCATCGATTGTCATGCAAATACTTCCAGTATACATGTTTCACTAAATATCACTTCACTACTAGACACAAGTATCTACGTCACTATTTCGCGCGTTTTTCGAAAATCGAACTTGTCACTGGCCACTTACAAGTGTCGTAAAAAAAGCAATTACAAATTGATTCTGCACTGGAGTTGTTTATAGGACGTATTGCTTGTTACTGGTCAATACGGCAATAAGCATTGCCGATATAAAGCTGTTAATATTGCGTAGTGACTCAGAGAAACCACATGACGTCAATTCGTTGCTACATATGTAAGTCGAAACTGCTGATTGGGTGGTTCTCTGGAAACGAGTGCTGTCGCACTAATACGGTATTGCGTTGAACGTATGTTTTTAGGAAAATACCTAGGGGTCGTGACGTCACGGCGATCCGCCTTCTAAATAGAAGCCTGATTTTCGGTCTAGAAATTATATGTTATCGAGTGCTATTATTAATTATCTTATTAAGCTGTCACGGTAAAAAATTAGTTTAATTTTTAATTAATGGTCTTAAGCGTGTAACTACTTAGTAATTACTATAATTGTAATTGTTAACAACATAATAACACAGATACAATAAATAATTGACAAAATACTACATGTCAGTCTCAGCATCATCTTAGCGTTAATGTACCGGTTATGCAGTTCGCACGAGGGCCCGGGGTCCGTCTTGACCATAATCCAGGATTTGACAGATCAAGTAATTACAGTGGAGCGACTGCCATCTGACCTCCGTGACCCTGCCACCCGGGAAACCTACTCTATCTTGCTACTGAAAACTACGCTATCCATACTTGACAAACTGGATGTCTGTATGTCAACGTCCTGTTCCATAATTTCAAAATATCAGAACGCATGAATACTTTCGCACAATGCTTAAGATCTCTGCGTGTCTGTTTGTTTATAAAGAAACAATCGAGCCGCTTGTTGCGAATTATTTGTGATGGTTACTCATGAAAATAACTCTTTCATTACTCACAATATGTGCCATTCCCCACGTCGCATTAGTATTTAGGTATTGTCCAATAAGGATATTTCTATAGTTTATGTTGTAGGTATGTAATTACAAAGTACATAGAGCTACGTTTTGGGCCAGATGAGCCGGTTTGACATGTTCAAATATCTTGTCCTATATAATCATCATCATCATCATCTTCGCGTTAATGTCCCGGTTGTGCTCTCGAGAACGAGAGCCCGGGGTCCGCCTTTGACCATGATCCAGGATTTGGCAGGTCAAGTAATTACAGTGGAGCGACTGCCATCTGACCTCCATGACCCTGTTACAAGGGGAACCTGACCAGATTGGATCATGGTTACACATACAGTCGCCTGAATGTGCAGGTTTCATCACGATGTTTTCCCTCACCGTAAGAGCATTGGTTAGTATTCAATTAATGTACATAACTCAGAAAACAGTCATTGGTACATGGCCGGAGCGGGATTCGAACCCGGGACCTCTGGCTTACGAGTCGGATACTGTAACCGCTCGGCCACCGACGCTCCTCTTGTCCTATATAATAATAATAGTAAAAAAAAGTAACAAGTCGCTTCAAAACAAAGTCGCTTCCCGCCGTCTGTGTCTATGTATTTATTTATGTACGCCTAGATCTTCTAAACTACGCATTTTAATGCGGTTTTCAACAATAAATAGGGTGATTTAAGAGGAAGTTTTATAAGAAAGAAAGAAAGGGTAGATGGGGGTAAAGTAGGTGTACGAGAACAAAGTCCACTATACTATAACTTATTTGATTTGACATTGTGTTGTTTTCATGAATTAATTGTTTAATTATGTAATGATTTTAACATATAAATAGACTGTTAAAAATTCTGTCTTGGTCTAAAATAAATGATAAATAATAATAATAATATAACTCTATTTTTTTAACTATAAAGTACTGGGATAACGTTCGCCTTTCTTATTGGTTACAAGCCGGGGTTCACATCGGGGTTCAGTTCTTAATTTGAATGAACTAATGAGCATGTCGTATTCAGCCTCAGTACTTTATAGTTAAAAAAAGAGTAATAGTATAAAACAAGGTCGCTTCCCATCGTCTGTCCCTATGTATCTACATATGTATCCATGTACGCTTAGATCTTGTAACCTACGCAGCGGATTTTAATGCGGTTCTAAACCATAGATAGTGATTCAAGAGGAAGGTTTATAGCAAGAAAAAAGGGTAGGTAGGGGTAACTAGTGTCCTCTGTATTAGTCAGGGGTAGGTAGTTTTCAATAATTGAAAGAATTTTAAAACCATTACACATAAGTAATTAATTTTACTCTAGTTAAATAATTCGCTGGTTTTTCTTTCATTCAACCAATAACAAAAGCTGGCACAGTATTTGCGACCCTCCTGTTGTTGTGGGTGGTGATCACTTCCCATCAGGTGACCCGCTTGCTCGTTTACCTGACGGTCAATGTTCCACCTCGAATTCTCAATAAATAAATGTTCAAACAAAATGTACAACATGGAGTCCTTATCAATAACGGTGGTGTGAAAAGGTTTTTACGGGGTCAGCAACACTCTAGCCATAATAATACCCTCGGCACTGCAAACGTGTAAAAGCAACGATAACTGCTTACCACCAGGCCAAACAAGCGTACTGTTTTGTATAAAAAATAATTCACGTCCGTATTTAAAGTATGAATGAGAAACTAGTATAAATAAATACGTTTAAAAAATTCGGGGATTGTCCTTTTATCAGGTGGTAGGACTCTGTCAAGCCTAAGGAGTCCACCTGGTTGAGTACCACCACCTTCTGCTGCCCAAGTACCAATACTTGCATTGTCGTATTCCGATTTGTAGGATAAGGTAGCCATCGCAATAAAGGCATGAGGCATTCAGCTTAGTCCTCACAGTGATAACGAACATGCGGTCCTGCCTTTTTGATGCCTGCAGCCTAAATGGTGGGCTGTCTGCTCGTTTATCACTGCGTTGAATAAAAAAGGTGGAAATTAATGGAGGACAAACTGAAAGAGATTCGATAAAACGATGGCATTCATAATGTAATTCAGACATACACCTACATGATTTGAGAATATCTCAACACTCTGCACTGTGCTTCCTACTTCTTTTAGCGAGTAAATGGCAAAAGACATATTTTAGACGCCCAAAATTTCGCCACGCCCACTGCATGTTTAGTGGCTTCGTAGAGGTCTTTCGTTGTGCTGGTGTCAGGGCACAAAGGGCGGCATAAATGACAGCCGTTTTTTGTGGTGAGGGGTGCTTCCTACGATTCAAGAGCTTTGTCAGAACTGTCAAGTACTTCAAAAAGAGATAAGGATGTGACATTATATTATGAATCATCATCATATCGACGTCATGTCCCGGTTGCGCTCCCACGCGGCACGTGAGGGCCCGGGGTCTGCCTTCCTACTATTCCTGGAACAATTCGCTCGGTCTTCGGCATCCTTAGTGGTGAGCTTGTTGGCACGCATGTCATTCATGACGACGTCAAGCCATCGCTTCTTGGGCCGACCTCTCCATCATTATATTAAGAATATATTTATTTATTCATTTGGAAGATCATCAGCTTATCAAACTATTATATGTAGAAATCTCTGTCTATCCTTCTAGGAAAGAGATGTACGATAAATATTGTGGTTGTGTGCATAACGTGGCTTTTGCATAACATTACTGAGTAAAATCGCTGCGAATGTGTAAACATACGTACACTATTACAGAAATGTTATGTATTTTTCGTGACACGTCGCCATAAACTCGGCACGATCGAGCGAAGTCGTAGGCATATAAAAACAAATAACTATGTTATTTCGACTATACTGCCGTGGAGCTGCAATTTTAGTTAGCTGTACTTCTTGTACAGTTTCAGCACGGAGTTTTTATCAATCCAATAAATAAAAATAAATATTCATGGACAGATTCACACAGTACCATCTAGCCCCAAACTAAGCAAAGCTTGTACTATGGGTGCTAGATAGCTGATATACTATCCAATGGATGGTGACCGAGGGTATCTTTTCCGAAGCTCGATAAGCGTGGTCTTAGTTGTATGGTGTGTTTATAAAGTTTCAGAAAACAAAAATTAACATCAGGATATTCATTCATGCCCTCCGGGGGATTCATTCCTGCGAGCGGGTTATGTGGGATGAGTCCCACATAACCTGCTTGATCTTAATGGACCCGCTTGATTCTCCTACCTACTAAAACCTGACGGCGTCCTTCTAGCCTAACCTAACTAAATTAAAATTTGATATTAATCTGTTTCTTCGCAAAATAAATAAATAAATATCTATCTATCTAGCCCCAAACTAAGCAAAGCTTGTACTATGGGTGCTAGATAACTGATATACTACTTAAATACTTTTAAATACATACTTATTATACAAAGAACACCCAGACCCGTAACAGAAATTAAAATTCATCATTTCAATTTCTGCCCGGCCGGGAATCGAACCCGGGACCTCTTGCGTGGCAGACCGGCATATTGACCATTGAACCACTCAGGTCGTCGAATATGAAAATAATGAACTATAGGTAAAAGGGTCCGAAACGTAACAACCAAATTTTACGCTGACGAAGTCGCGAGCAAAAGCTAGTACATAACTTATATTTAGGTATAAATCGCAACGATAGGCTTTAATTTAGGCCTTTAAATACCGTACAATGTTTACTTTACCGGGTTATTTTGATATGCAGGGGCTACATTGATCACTCACTGTTCTCTGATAAGTGCTAAGGGAAAGATGGCTGGTTTACAGTATTGCCAGGTATCAGGGTTGTCACATGTTTTGCGTGAAAATAACAAAATAATTGATTAATAGAGAAAAGTGAGTGATCAATGCAGCCCCAGGACATCAAAGTAATCCCATAATACTCGTAAAATAGCCATGGGAACGTTGGCCCCAATCATACAAACATCACACATTCAACTTGCAACCGTTTTACAACTACCTGATAAACAATAAACATGAGATTGTCATTCAGTTTCCCAGTTCCACAGGATCGTCACCCCGCGCGGCCATCTTGTGACGTCAGCGTTGTGTAGTTGTCATGATGCGCGTGCTACCAATTGTTCTTCCACTCCCACGGGCCTGGGCCGTGATATCGTTAATTCTGTTAGGGCAATCAACAACAATTGTCGGTGTTAATCACATTTTTTTTCCATCTAGATTGGTGTTTATTTATGTCTTACGGTAAGCAAAGAGGCACGCGGGACACCTGATGGAAAGTGGTCACTGCTGCTTATAGATATTAGCAACACCAGTTTCCTCGTCTGTACAAAATATATTTATACGTTTTCTTACGTGTTTTTTGTTGTTGTTATAAACTGTCAAACAACCAATTTGACACGTTTCCCGATGGTCAGCACGTGCTATTTAATAGCTAAGTCTCAGCTAAGCCAATAGGCCACTGAGACGTCTATGCTGCTCACTGTACAGCGTGACGTCACCGGCCTATAGTAAGAACGAGTTCCAGTAATGATCGACGTATCGTGTCTCGGACCAATTACGCGGAGAACTGGCAGCGTATGCGCATAGTGGTTTGCAGTTTTGAGCGGGAAAAGACTAGGTAAATAATACAGATTAAATTAATTTTAAAGTTAGGTATTTCATCTTTAATAAAACAATTTGTTATCTTATTCTCTGATTGTAACAACTAGAATAATAATTATGTATGTACCTATTTCATAGTTAGAAGTAGATAAGATGCCACCTGACACAGGCTATGCTTAAAAGGAGTCTCCAGCAACCATAGACTGCAGAATTTGTTTGTATGAAAATAAAGTTTTCGTCATTTTCGCCGTCATTTCCGTTATTTTATTATAAACTACAAGAATTTGAACAAGACACAAGTCAATAACGAACTAATTACAGGCTGTTGTCAATGACGTTTGTCCGCTCCCGGTTTCCGGTGCTAGTAAAGATCCGGCGCAGGGCTCAAGAAGAGGTGGGTGAACTTCGCCGTATCAGATTCGAGCGTCAACAGCCTAAGGCGGTTTATACAGAAGAGACGCGGCGGTGGCGCACGGCAAAGGCGCAGAATCTAAGACCCTAAAATACGAGTATACCATATAGTTATATCACATAGTGTTTGTCGTAAGAAGAATTTGGCCACTATGTAAGCGGCGTGCGTCGCGTCTTTTAGTAGTCGCGCGTCGTCTGCCGCTGTGTGGCAGAGGACATCGCCGAGCGCAAATCTTCTTACAACATGAACGACACTATACGACATAACTATAAAATTTATTTTAGGTTTCTTCGATTATCCGCCACGGCCACGCGCCCTCTCGCCACGTCGCACATCTCTGCCTCTTCTGTATAATTTGATGTCAAGGGGCGACAAATGTCTACGCCGCGTTCCCTAATTGGCAACGGTCGTGCGACCATCGTTGTACGACGGACGTCGCCCGACCAATAGGAGTCTTCAAAACCGCCCGTGGCACGACCAGTGCCAATTAGGACATCGCCTAAACCACGGCTAAGGCGCGTGGGTGCACAAAATCGGAAATAATGGGAAAGCATACTCTGACAGAGCTTACAATTCATCGCCTAGATAATTAAATGCTCAGGTAAAAGTATCCAAACGAGAATGGCCATCGGAATAAGAAATGCAACCTGACACAACATAAATACGTGCAACCCCAGACCAATGCTCAACGCAGCAAACTGTGTTTAAGTGGGACAATTATTATGACTGTCATTTTCAATCCACATATCCACATTCTACAAACTCATCGCCAATTAGACAGCAAAGCATCTGACGCACAAGATGACTGAGAATTTTTTTAAACATAGAGCCGATTACGGTGTGACTATTGCACGATTAATTTCCAAGACGATGCATCACCAGCAACGGAGAAGATTTTGGGGTTTCCGTCAATTGTAACGACAAAAACGAACAAGGATTTCATCGATTTTCGTTTAAATCTCTTAATTACAAAAGGCCCACTTTTTAGTCAATAGTTATTTGCACAACAATTTTAATCCGAAATAAACTTCTTTTATTTACACCATAGCAAACAAAAGCGAAACGGGATAACCCAAGGAATAAATGTAAGCGAGTGCCACAAGAAGAATTTGAATAAATTTTCTTTTAAATATTTATTTAAGCACACTTAAGCACATATTCCATAGGGGTATGGGGAGACTCTCAAGTGCCACAAGCTATCCTGATACCCCTTTTTTACCTACCTCATCCCGATTCACACAATCTTCTCATATTTAAAAACGCATCTACAACTAAAAATGTCAAGATCCAGAATAATCATAAACCCAAATATACTTAGCCTGAATGACCCCCTAATTCAATTCAATTTCAATTTATTTAAAATACATCAAAATTAAAATTGTCAATAATCAGTACATTAAAATATAAATAATTAATATATAATGACAATAAATTCATAAATGTCAATAACTACTTAAAAACAATTAGGATGTCATGTATAATAAATAGGTACATATCTCAAATCATCAAATGACCATCACTAAGGACGCGAGACCCTGCCACAAAATAACCCAAGAGACACTAGACATCAGCTTTATGATACACAGAAGAATATGTTAGATACTTAGCTCTTTACTACATAAATAATAATAATCATCTTGGCGTTAATGTCCTGTTATGCTCTCGCGCACGAGGGCCCGGGGTCCGCCTTGACCATGATCCAGGATTTGGCAGGTTAGGTAATTACAGTGGAGACACTGCCATCTGACCTCCGTGACCCTGCTACCAGGGAAACATGACCAGATTGGATCATAGTTACACATCCAGTCGCCTGAATGTGCAGGTTTCATTACGATGTTTTCCCTCACCGTAAGAGCATCGGTTAGTATTCAACTAATGTATATAACTCAGAAAACAGTCATTGGTACATGGCCGGAGCGGGATTCGAACCCGGGACCTCTGGCTTACGAGTCAATAC
The DNA here is from genome assembly GCA_907269095.1 of Blastobasis adustella. NCBI lineage: Eukaryota > Metazoa > Arthropoda > Insecta > Lepidoptera > Blastobasidae > Blastobasis > Blastobasis adustella. The sequence continues at coordinate 18,006,434 of OU026121.1, read as the reverse complement.
TGTAACCGCTCGGCCACCGACGCTCCTACTACATAAATACTCTTTCATAATGGCCCTCGTTCGGCGGACGACGGTACAGCCAACGTGAAGTAGCTATGACGTCACACCTTAGTTTCTTAAGGGACACGTCTCGATGTCAAGAGCAGTAGTGACGCAGGCGCAGACCGAAAGACGTCTTAACAAGAAAGACCTTTACATCAGGGCCACACGTCCAAACCAATTGTGCAAATTTGACTTTTAAATCATGCAGATGAAGCGCACTGAACCGTTGCCACATCAAGAAAGGTGCATTTTGCAGATACTGCTTGTGGTTTCCTACTAATGTATGTGAAAGTATTGGTAGATCGGTACTCGAATGAGTGTGTCGTCACAGTTGATAATTTTGTTGCATTTTAATAAAAGGTAAGCTTACGTCGCTCATGCTACTGTTACTTCAAGCCAGTAAAAGAATTTTCGAAATCAGTTTTTTGTGATTTTAGACATAAGCCTAACTACAAGCTACTACCCTACAAGCAAATTATGAGCTGTGCAGAGTGGGTAGGGGTAGAGTAGAGTGGGGTAGGGTATAGAAGTGGTACGGTAGGGTAAAGTAGAGGCAGGAGTAGGACACCACGTGAACGACGTCGCGGCGGACCAGCTATTCTTTATAATATTAGTATCTGGTACAAAGTTTTTGCCACACACAGACAGACCCGAAACCACGCGGTAAACACTATTATTTAGTTTCCTAAACTGATATTGATAAAATATGTAACATTTCTGTAGGCAGGAAGTCACGGGATTTAGCAGATTTATTATTACTTCAGGTATCCTTCTACTTGACAACTGTAATATAAATTATAAATTTGATTGCATCACGCCACACATTGTAATTTAATTATCAATCTCCCCGATAATGTGCAAGATCAACTTTCTGATAAATCTCTGTAATTATATCAAAACAATGCTTATTTACAATAAATTGTCTATTAACCCGTGCTAATAACAAAGTATAAAATTTATCTAATGATGCAATAATGGCTCAGTCCCATTGCACAATAATGATTAGGTAATTGTACATCTAAAAAAATGATTTTCTTGCACTTATAACTTGATTGAACTCGGCGATGTTGGTCAGATTCTCAGAATGACGCGTTCTGAGGAGGTCAGTTTCTTATTTAGTCAGATTTGGACAGATTCTGATTAGCTCAGATATTTGTACAGTCAATGATACGAATGTATACGATTTTATATTTTACAAATCCCCTAGTCTATGTCAGAGCTGTCATTAGTAATTATCGAAGGACGTCTTTCGCGAGAAATTAGAACTGTAATAGTAAATTTCTCTGAATCTTTAATCTCTTACTTTTTCAATCCCATTACAATCGGCTAAATAGCATACATACATACATACACAGTCACGCCCGTATTCCATATTTCTAGGCATGAACTATAGAGTGCCACCAGCTACGATACTAATACACCACTTTTGCACTTCCATATTCACACATCTTCTCATACATTTACGGCGGCTGAGGATAGGTACTCCTGACCTGCTCCTTTTGGAAGAAGTCATTTTCTAATTCCTTGCAAATCGAGTGCTTCATAGACTCAATTATCTAAACTATCTTAAACCATCTGCGCTAAGGTCTGCCTTTTTAGCAGTTGCACGCGACAAACTTATCTGACCTGGTGGCCAAAACTGGAACTAAGTCTCGCCATTTTGAAATGTCATTTTGTTTGCAAATAAATTCAACAACAGCGCAGTCGCAGGATCAGATAAGTTTGTGGCATTGTTCAAAGCCGGCGCGTGCGTCAATGGCGGTCTTGAAATGCGTGTGCGCAGGATTCGGTGGTTGCGGTTGCGTTGCTTGCCACTTGTTAACGAAATCTCACGTTTCTGAAGGCCGTTTACGTTTCAACTTAGAGTGTGTACCAAATAACTTGAAATGGAACTAAAGACAGGCACCGAATACGAACCATCATTAAAAAATATATATATTTTTCTAATGTTGGTCGCGTATAACTTCAAGTATAACTACGGAATTGTCAGGACAAGGTTAGGAATAAAAAATCGGGGGTAGTAAGAGGATCATTTGGCACTTGGATGAGGGCGTTGGTGTCAAACATCAACTCTAGCAAAAGTAACGCTGTACAAGATGAAGGCGTTAGTTCTAATTTCGACCACATGCCAAATGATTCTTGTAGCACTGTCGAGTTCATTACGTGCACTCTAGTTACGTCAATGGCTCTATGATAAGTGTTAAAACAACCAACCCACACAATACAATAAATATTGATTTAGGTATTTGCACAACTGTTCAATAAATCTCTGTGAGTACTCGGTCAGAGAAATGAAATTCATCGCACGCATGGAACAGTTAAAACAATATTTTATATACATACATTCCTCCCTATATACATCCCTATATACATACACACCTCTGAAATACACGAAAAATTCTGAATAAAGTAGTATAATAAGACCACGCTTAGTCCGAATCGACTGACAGTAGTAGAAATTATAAAATGTGGATATGGCAATAATCTGGGGATAATCTATCCTTGTCAGTCCTTTTTGTGAACATTCAGATATTTGGCTTCAACTTGTACTTTTAGTTTCACTAAATTATTAATCATGATGAAAATTATCACTCTCACTTCCTTTTTAACTGTTTTACCCATTATTTAATAATATTTTTCACAACTCACGAAAATAAACAATCCTACAGAAATCAAATTGTTTGGTATGACTTTTATGAATGATGTTCTATTACTTTTAAAAAACCTCTCATAAGTTGCCATACAGTATTTTTTTTTTTTTCTATAACTGATTCGGAGTTAGCGTGGTCTTATTATAGTTCTTTATAATCCAAACGGCTAAGTAATGGAACACGTTGCCTGCAAGTGTGATGCCTAATCATTAAAATCTGGACGCCTTCAAAGCTACAGTGAATAGGCTGTTCCTAGACAGACATGCTTCATCCTCGACCGCATCGTAACTTACCACCAGGTGGGATGGCGGTCAAATACCTGGTTAGTCTACCTAATAAAAAAAAGCGCATCGGGCGAAAAAACGGAATCCGACTGAGTCATTCGCAGGTCTATCTGTCCATCACTCATAGTCCTTTTTCTCCGAATCTCTATCTAAAGTTGGAGATGGAATTAAAGATTAAAAATGTAAACCACAACTGTCAATGTCAAAGAGACTGTCCAGGGGTTTAAAACCTTTTTTATCGAATGTATTTATTTACCAAATGGCTATGCATCACGCACAATTTTCAGTGTGCTTTACAATGACTGGGAAACTTGCGATATCGAAGCAAATGGATCTACCCCCATTTATTCAATTTATTAAAAACGTAATAAGTAACTCGGAAACTATAAGTCCTAGAACACTAGTCAGAAAACTCTAATATTAGAAAGAAGTGGCTGCCATTTTGAATCTTGTTTTATTTTATGTATGTTCATTTGAGAAAAACAGTATAAATGTCTCGGCATCGGTCAATCCCTCATCTTTAGAGCCTTTGCAATAATGTACTGTAAGTACGAACCAAATGTTTAGAAATTCACACCATTACCAGTGTCATAAATGAAAACTATACATATTTTATAGAAACAGTACAAATACGTAACAAAAAACCATTATTCCCTATTTAATTCAGTAAAATATTTTTAAATATTCATATGATTTTATTTCACTTTGAATGTAATAATTTTAATCAATATTTCAATGATTTTAAGTAATCTACCATTTGGGTTATATTTTTTTTGTAGTGCAACTCTTCGTTTACATTTTTGATCTTTAATTCGATCTCACACTGTATATTTATAATCTAGAGTCTAAAATTCTAAACTATTAAGACAAATTTTATAAGTCACCGAGTTTGTATCTCTATATCAGCGGTACTCCACCTGTGGTTTGCGGGACACCTGGAATTGTAGATAACCCCGAATAGGTGCAAAGTGCGGTGTTCTCAAAATGAGTAATCATTGTAAAAGCTTTAGAAACAAATAAAGTGATGTAAAACGTGATATTATTATTATATTCTTTATCGTATACATACTTAATTAGATACATCAAACAAAAATTAGTACTATGGCGAACTACAACTAATTACTCTCAAAACAAAATCCTGATAAAACTATTGAAAAAATAAACCATTTATAAGGTTCCATTTATGCCTCTAGTTTAAGTTAAGACGATGTGATGCAATTACAGATACCCATTTAGTTTTAGTTTTAATGTTGACATGGATTTTATTGAATTGACATTGTATTTTATGTAGTTGACATTAAATAAAAATTCCTTTATAAGGTTATTAACCTATTCGACAGAAAAAGTCGGTTAACCCCGACCAAGTTTACTTACGCTCAAATATTTTCCAAACTACAAAACCGATTGTAATGAAACAAAGCTATGAACCATCTCATTAAACTAGATTTCAAATCGGTCTAATCGTTCAGGAGCTATGATGCTACAGACAGATACACAAAGTCACAAGTCGAAATCATGTCGTCTCCTAGTTAGGTATGTGATGTCGAAGAAACGCTTTGTGAGAGTAGAGTAGTTTCGGAATTAAGATTGACGATCTAATTTACAGTCGAAATTAAACAACATTGTACCAAATTTTCTGTGTAGAACCTTTTCGAATTAGGGTATGGCGAAATTCAAATTTTGACTCAAACACATGTTGCGACCCGCGTCACTAACTGAAACATTTTCGTGGCCAATTTGAAATCAAAAAGGTTGAGTACCGCTCGCGCTGCATTTCCTTCTAACAACTATCAAACTACCTTCCTCACCAACTATCCTCAAATACAACTATCTAAGCTATAAAACAACATAGTTTCGTTTATCTGTAATAATATCAGCATTAGTCGGTACCTTACAAGGTGCGGGACCTCGTTGACTGACGGACGGACAGACGCGTTTTTTTGTGTATTAATAGCCATCAAGATAGCCAAATCGGGATAATTACTAGGCCCACAATTTAAATTGTAACCTATACACGTTTTTATTTAGACTGTATGACGAAGTATCTAGGGTTTTATGGGATAAATAATATTGTGAATTTAATGAGAAATATCTACTATAATTTCAAACGTAAACTGAGTGGTTCAGTTAGTCTGCCACGCAGAGATCCCGGGCTCGACCCGGCCGAGCCGAAATTGAAATGATGTATTTTAATTCCTGTTACTTGTCTGGGTGTAGTATGTATAATTTTATTTATTTATTTATTATTACAAGCATTATCATTACAGCTAAACTAATGCGGTAATGTTGACGTCAATGTTAATAATTTAATATTTGTCATGATTTATACAATACTATTAATTAATGAAATATAAAGTTACGTCAGACACAATAAAATTATTAAATAGTATATAAAAAAAAAAAAAAAAAATTGTGGACAAAGTCACACAGCGCCATCTAGCCCCAAACTAAGCAAAGCTTGTACTATGGGTGCTAGATAACTGATATACTACTTAAATACTTTTAAATACATACTTATTATACATAGAACACCCAGACCCGTAACAGAAATTAAAATTCATCATTTCAATTTCTGCCCGGCCGGGAATCGAACCCGGGACCTCTTGCGTGGCAGACCGGCATGTTGACCATTGAACTAAGATTATTAATTAATTACATATTCTATGTACATTCCGTTCTCATTACACATTGCTAAAATTACTGCCTCGTTAAATTTTTGAATTGAACAGTGGAACTAATCTACCGATTTTCCTGCTTCATTTAATATTCTTAGTGCTGTTGTAATCGGGGCGTTCAAAAGTAAGTTGGTTATGCACTGCGAGGTAGCAAATGTCTCGTCTCCACAATTCCCCTGCAGTCTATAATGAGTCAAGTAATGAGTATGTATTTATAAGTATATAAGTAGTTTATCAGTTATCTAGCACCCATAACACAAGCTTTGCTTATTTTGGTACTAGATAGCGCTGTGTGAATTTTCCAAGCACAAAAATACCACGGTTTAACGTAATAAAGCACACAATGCACACTTTTCTGAACATTGCACGAAACTCAGACATAACGATCGGGTCGGTAACGCTAAATCGGGTAAACTTCATCTGAGGGTGACTATAATTTTTTTTTTATAATATATCAGCCACCCGCCACGGCTTAGCACGGATAACCTTAACAAATTATACACCCAAATCTTCCTCATGAATCACTCTGTCTAGTGGTTAAAACCGCATCAAAATCCGTTCTGTACTTTTTAAGTTTATCGCGAACAGACAGACAGACGTGGGCTTTGTTTTATAATATGTAGACGACAGGCATTTGACGACCATATTCTAACCTGATGGAAAGCGACACTGCGGTCAAAAGCCAAAGAAGCTATATAGAATCAGCCTATTCAAGGAGTCCAGGTTGTACTCCACATCAGGAAACCCCCACTGCTACCCTTCCACATAAGGCATAGCACGTACCGAGACTACCAGGGGCCCTATTTTTGAATTGCTCACTTCGATTCGAACGGTTTTAAATTTTGATTTTCGGCACGAAAAATTCGATGTTTTGATGCATGATACTGATTTTCCCTATTTTTGAACCATACTCTTTCGGTGTTGCCATTGTGATTTAAAAAATCATATTTTTTTTGCGCCGAAAATCTTAATTGAAAATCGTTGGAATCGAAGCGAGTGATTCAAATACAGAGCCCCAGGTATGCTCCCCACATCGCACGCACTCACACTTCTAAATCAATTGATAACTGACCGGTTTGAAGTTGATTTCTTTATCACTGGTTATCAAACATGTATAAATATATGCCACTTATTGGTTAAGCTGTTGTAACGATAATTAAGTTTTACTGTTATGTATTATAATAAGATAGAATGTAGTGTATGTAGTGGCTCTTCAGACGTTTTGGTTTCATTTCTACTGTAAGCCTGGAAGTATGGGTAAATACTCATTTTCTGGAATACGAAGTTGCTAGCTAGCTTGTACGTAAGATTATGCTTTTTCTTTTATTGTATTATTTTTAATTTTTGTTTATTTGTGTCGTGTCATGGTAAATAAATATTCTTATTCCCATTCTTATCTGCCTTGCCGCCTTGTAAAGTGTCTGTCATTAGAATTGGAAAGTGCTTTTTTTAGCTGGTCACGAAAAACAGTCACGAATGTGGATTAAAGATTCTTGTTTGATAACCAGTTACAAAAATAAAAGTGTTTTTTCCGTAGCTGGTTGCGAACGTGGATCAAAGGGGGTTAGTGTTAGGTACCGTATTACCACTGTGCCGGACACGCGGACGAAGTTAAATTTGTCATCGTATCATTCATATATTCATACATACGTATTACGTATACACTTAATATTCATTCGTCATCGTGCTCAACGCTTTGCATCCACTTTTCTTATACGCGATGCTGAAGTGTGGAACTCTCTGGGGGGCGAATCTCGCGCTATGACATCTCAAATTCGACATTTTCTAGCCTAAAACTGTAAAAATGTGACTGAAATTGATCTTCGACAATATGAGACTATCGAAGATAGCTGAGAAAATATTTTTGGCTGCATTTAAACATATCAATGTGATTATTAGTGGAGATTTGTCACTAGAAAAAATGTCAAATTCAAGATGTCACAGCGCGAGAATAAAGCCCGGCGACACTGTCCCCCAAAAAATATTACCTTAGAGTCTTAAAGAGTAAAGGTATCTTTTAGATACGCATCCTCACTTCGCATCAGATGAGATAAAATCAAAACTTGAAATACAATTATAATGTCTACAAAAAACTGCCCCACTTTCTGGTCACCATAATGTCAAAAACTGCTGTACGGGTTTTCATGCATTTTTCAAGAATGACAGATTTTTTTGTTGTTTGTAACAGTTGGCGCCGGCCCTTAGGTTTGCTCCTGATATTATGCCTTTTGATAAACCTAAGTTAAGAGTTTTTATTACAATATATCACGACAAAGATTTGTTTCCCTACTAGCTATTGTATAATTTAACAATTTAAAAAACCTATCTAAAAAAACGATGATATGTATAATTAAATTCATTGTGGCCCTTTCAATCTTAATTAAAATAACACAGTTTGTGTTTTTTTAGTTTGTAACGAACATAGAGCGAATATTTTTTGTAAACGCTACTGAGTAGATAGAGGCAATGGCCTTCGAGGTACTATGTAGCAATGAATATGGAAATTCAGCATTGCTTGTCTGATAGAGTCGCTTATTTAAATAACACACTTTGCTAACAGTAATGTTGGGTTCAAATGGTAGTTACTCTAATGCTTAGTGCACATGGATAAGATATTAAAAAATTAAAAAAATGCTTGTACAAATTAATACAGCGCCATCTAGCCACAAAATAAGCAAAGCTTGTGTTATGGGTGTCAGAAAACTGATAAAGTACTTATATACTTTTTTTTAATACTTTACTTATTATACAAAGTACCTTACTAGTACCTATACATTACTAGTGGCGGGTGGTGGTGTGGTGTGGTGAGCCAGTTACAGGTGAGTCTAAGCTAAAAACTCATATATCAACATCGAATGAATTTTGGAGTCTCGCCAATGAACTCCTGATATGACCAATAACTAACAAACATAGCATTAACACTGAAATCACGAAAAAAATCAGCGGTTTCATGCGAGTTTTAAATATTTGTTAGTTGACACATGCATACCCCTTGGTAAAAAGAATAAATTTAAAGCCACCTTAATATAATGTATTCTAATTATTTTTATAATAGCTTTATGTACTTGAAAATTGTTATGATAGCAATTAAGAATAATAATCCGAAACATAATTGGTCTACCAAACAAGTTACGGAAAATGTGGCACTAACACACAAAATTGTGGGTATGTTAAAATACCCACAATTTTAGTTAATTATTTATGGGTAATAGCCTAATATCTGACCACCAAAAATATCAAATTAAATGAAAAAATACTTTTTAGCACAATTAACACAATTAACCTAACCTACATCATGTGCAAACCTTTAGTGAGCATTTACGATTTTTTGATAAACAAATTATTTTCCATTAATAATAAAGTAAAATAAAGTAGAATAAATGCAGTAGAAATGAGAGAAAGATAAATTACGGAATAATGTAATAAGGGAACGTGCTGGAGTGAAAGAAAATGTAACTGGATATGTAGAAAGTGTGACTAGGGGAGCGAAAAGAATGCTTAGCTGATTTGTAGAGAGGATGAATAAAAGAAGATTACCGAAAAATATTTATATAGAATAGAGTTGAATTGAATTGAATGGATTGAATCGAATAGAATGGAATAAAAGAGAACAGAATAGAATAGATAAGTTTTATTACAACAAAGACACCACGACAAGAAAATACTTAGAAAATTTAGTATAAAATATTGTGAATCGGTATATTTAAAAAAAAACACACTTTTGATCAACAATGATTGTACCCATAGACCCATTGTATGGCAGAGTGAATGGAATGGTGGGAAGGGGAAGGTCGAGATCAAATCGATGATATTCTAAAGAAAGGTCAAGTTAAGAGTACCCTAAACCGACGTTCATGTTTGAAAAGGTTAATGAATGTGGAAGAAGTGATAGAGATCTACCAGGACCATAGCAAGTGGAAAGATGTGATCTCTAAATACCCCTACATTAAAAGATGTGACGTTATATATGTGACGGAGAAGGTCAGGAACCTGTTAGTCGATCTCTTTGACATAGACTCATTTTGAATTGAAAATAAAGCGCCACCTCGCGGATGGCTGTAACAACGACGACCGTCAAATTCGGTGGCCGCAAGGCCTTTTGGACCAAGAACTAGAAATAGTTATCCACCTATTCAAGAGCGAAAAAGTTTAGATCCTGATGCGTTGAAAAGCTGCGTGAAAGCTCAGGAAAGTAGAAACATAAGTACAGAATGTAGGTAAACAATGTGTCAAGCAAGAGCTTCGGCGCATCTCTCGCGGATCGGTCTGGTGAGGATGGAGAAGGGAAATCCTTCCACCATGGGTTGGTGAAAGGATTTGCAAATAACCCGCGGGTGTCGGCTGCAATTGTAAACTCGTAATTGTGGCTTTAATTTGACAATACATTCTTGAAACACTATAAAAACAAAACTATCCAGATAAATGCGCTCTGATGGTAACGCTTCCACGCTCTTTTCCCTACATATGTATGTACTTAATAAGTAAATCATCATCATCTTGGCGTTAATGTCCCGGTTATGCTCTCGCGCACGAGGGCCCGGGGTCCGCCGTGACCATGATCCAGAATTTGGCAGGTCAGGTAATTAAAGTGGAGCGACTGCCATCTGACCTCCATGACCCTCCTACCAGGGGAACCTGACCAGATTGGATCATGGTTACACATCTAGTCGCCTGAATGTGCACGTTTCATCACGATGTTTTCCCACACCGTAAGAGCATCGGTTGAATACTATTCAACTAATGTACATAACTCAGAAAACAGTCATTGGTACATGGCCGGAGCGGGATTCGAACCCGGGACCTCTGGCTTACGGGTCGGATACTGTAACCGCTAGGCCACCGACGCTCCTATGTACTTAATAAGTTAATACTTGTAGGTAATCCCACCGACAGAGATATTTCCTACGCCCATGAAATACTCAATACGTAGGGTACAACGCAAAAAATTCTGTTTTTTTATGGTACACTGTATTAAACAAGCAGACAGTCAACCTGATAATAAGCGGTGACTGGCGATAGTGGTAATACGTACGTTTCACAAAATAAACAAGTAAACGTAACTGGAACAAACCAGTTTCCACCAGTTAATACACTTTACTTACATCTGTACATACAAATTACTTTGCTTATTCACAACGTTATGAACAACAATAACGTGAGAAGAAGTCCTGAAATAAATGATCACAAAAAAAACGTGAGAAGACCGGCCCCATTAATAACCTGCGTATTAGATTAATTGTCATGAAAACAAAATGTTACGTAAAACTGTCATCAATCAATATTGCAAAGAAAATATTAGCTCATAATATCAGTTCAAAATATTAAAGTGCTATCAAACAGAAGGCGGTCACGCGTTCAGGCGTTCCGCGTTCGCGTTCTGCGTTCATTGACACCCACCCACACAGCAAGCGTTCTGACCGCGTCAGTCAACCAGAACGAATAACTGAACGCTTGAACGCAGAACGAGAACGCTTTCTGTCTGATAGATCCCTTAGATCGCGTTTCATTACTTAGCAATAGAACGATGCGCGTTCTTATATTTAGAATGAATATTAGGTCCTTACCTATGAAAAAAGCGTTTTTTATCGCGAAAATGACGGAAACTGGAATTTTCATACAAGCATTTTTCAATTTATTTGATAACGATGTAACTTTTTGGGTATAATCAGACAACATTAAGCTAACTGGTGCATACCATTTCATTTTGATAACTATCCTTTTCACAAAATTACATCCTGGTTAAAGAGGCAAAACTGACTGAATAGGGGTATTTTCAAACCCCTTATAACGATAAATATTGATGAATTTTAATTTCTGTTACGGTTCTGGGTGTAGTATGTAAGATAAGTGTGTATTTAATAAAAAGTATATAAGTAGTTTATCAGTTATCTAACACCCAAAACACAAGCTCCGCTTACTTTGGAATTTGTCCAAACATATTTTTTTTTATATAAAAACTTGAGATAATATATTTTTATTCAATTTTAGAGATTTTCTGGAATCTAAACCCATTCTATTACCGAATTTTGATATATTTTGTACAATAACAAATATTTGAGAATACTTAAAATCTACACTTAGATCAGAAGAGACCCATTTGGTATAATCCGCCCTACATAGTCAGCATACAAGATACCGCGTATGCGCTCATTGACAAACAACCGTGTACACTAGCCTTATTTAAGTGAGAATGTAGGTTAGGTAGTAAATACGTGCCCAGTGTACGGTAAAAGGTGAGGTTCAGACAGTGTGAGCTTTAGAACATTTTGTAGTTCTATAAGGGAAGCCACTCTTTTTCTCAAAGTTTAGTGAGAGGCATGGCATTGCAAGAAATTTCAAGGATACTTACTACAAAAAGCAAACGCAAAAAGGTTTATTTTTCTTACTGTTATGGGAAGCAATCTGCCTTTCGTTCTGTAATTAGTTATAATAATGTTTGATATGCAGTATTGTGTGTAAGTGTTGTATGGGACTTTAGTGCATTGAGCAGTAGCATAGGTCATTTGCCGAAAACATATTGTGGAATTCAAATACTGTCGCAAAGACCAGATAGAAAACGAAGTATTGTTGAATTTCTTTTTCTTTCTCTTTAGGTTTTTTAGTTGTGACAAATTGTGTTTAAATTATTAGAAAAAATTAAATATTTTGATATTAGCATAGGAAGATCAATAGACTGCAAAATGTCAATATCAATGTCGGGGCCTGACGTCGGCGCTATAACTGTATGTCGTACGCGGACGGCAAGACGACGGCAGCTGCCGACATGGCGTAGAGGGCGCCGGAGGAGGACATATGATCGAACAAATGACCTTCTCCAAAAAGGGCAGGACAGGAGTACTCTCAGTCGGCGCAAATGCAAAAAAAGAGGTACCTAATCACTGTAGTCACTGCCTACCCTTATACCACACAGGCGTTCGTATGTTCGTACCTATGTATGTCTGTATAAAAAAATAAATCTTACCAATACACCAATCTAAAGCCCGCCACGCCGTTTACCTGGAAAACAGGAAAAACATTATTCAGTAAATTAGCAAAACAAACAACTTAGACACGCACGCTTTTCTCGTTAAAAGCAGGCAGTGTTTTGTCGATAAGATAATTAATCTAGAAAAAAAAATAGTTCACTTTTTGTGGCGATTGACGCAAATGCGGGCCGGAAAAGAATCGATCTGTCTATTGGAACCACTCTTGCGCATCGGAGCGTGAACCTACCATTTACGTATAAAGCCAACACACAATACAATAATTCTCTACAGCAATATGATACAATAGCGTGACTGAGTATTCGTAAAATACTAATTTTTGCTCGCGTCTTCGTTTGGGTAAAATTCAGTAAAGCCATTGTGTTTTGGGATAAATTATTCTCCGCGTGTTATTCGGAGTTACAAGTTGCAACACTGCAAATTTCATCTAAATTCGTCCTGTTTTTACTAGCTTTTATTTAATTTCTATTGTAGATACTTATACTTTGATGACCAGTGATAGTGAAGTGGTAGTGCTGCAGTGATGGCATCAGTGGTGTCTGTATAGTAGTGCAGTGTGATGAGTCATTGACAGTGTCACAAAGCTAAATGTTCATTTATTAACAACTAATGGAGAAAGGATTATGTTTCTCCTCAAACAAGACCTATGATATAAAGAATAAGTATAAGTATTTTTCATTTTCAGTACCTACAACAGAACTGTGAGTAAAAATCACGGGCAAAAATCATGAAAAATAACACTGAAAGGTGTGAAGTATCTATTGTGAAATGTGTTACGTAAACTCGAGCGCTGCCCACACGCACATAAGTTTCAAATTATTTGACGTCAATCTCCATTTCATATAACGCTTAGTCTAAGCGGGAAACTGTATTTGCAGGTTGTGTGCGTTTTCGAAGTTTCAAAATTTAAATACACTCAGTGGCACAAAAAGTTGTGCAAGTGCTTATCGCAAAGTAAACTAACTAAGGGTTATTTATGAGATGTTTTGTTTTTAAGGCACTTGTTTAGTATAATTAATTGAGTAATTTATGATTAACTTGTGGTATGACGTAAATCCGAAATGTACTATTAATATCTTTTTAAACTGTGAGTCCACTAAAATGACTTTTAAATATTTATTTAATGATTGCTAGTCAATTTCGGTTCCAGAAAAGATTAAAAGATAACACTTATTGTCAGACGGTCTTGTTAGCCAATCAGGGGCAAACTCTACAGAGATGGCTGCTACTCTATACGAACCGCCTGTCACCCTAAGATTTGCACTTTAGAGGTATTGTAAGACTGAACTGTATACACAAATACCAGATAGTGGAAGATTAAAGAATACCTCCGCCCGCAATTTTGAATTTTGTTAGATTTGAATGAATTCATTTGTTCTCATTGAATATCTTTAAAGGTACAAATTTTAATCGTGCAACTCAATGGTACTTCTCGAGTTCTGTACCTAGTCTCTTTGCACGTAAATCACATTTGTCTATTTTTGAACTTATGCTCTGTTTACATGCCAACTGTACTAAATGCCGCTTGAAGCCTCAGCCTGGTCTCAACTGCAGTCTGGAAGCGGTTTTACAACAATCCCTGGCACTCGTTGTTAGAAAAAGTGAGACAGATAATCATAAACTATACCCTTAATATACTAAACATTGCACTTGAAACCCATTGGCACCAAAATATCTCGTAATGCGTTAAGCACTTAGCTAACTTTTTGTGTCACTGAGTGTACGTTCGTTTCTTAGAGTAGAAACACACGCTCCGATTTGACTGCACCCGACCAAAGTTGCAGTTGATACTAATCCTTACGATGTACAAAATAAAGTCGCCTTATTGTTAATTTGGACTTTATTTTATACTGTGTAAGGATTAGTATCAACTGCAACTGATGGTTAGTCGGCTCCAGCCAAATTCTGCTAGTTTTAGTCTCATCGCGTTAGTCGCATCGCGCACATGCGGGGGACTTGCGGGTATCAGTGTAAGCACTATAACAGTCCCTACCTACATTACCTTTAGTTAAAATCTGTTTTGTCACTTTCTATCAAATTCAATCATTTCAGTGACAGATAAAGACGAATCATATTTTTGCTAAAATAGGTGTAATAAACACCAAATAACTAATTAATATTACTTTTATATTAAGATGTTTGTGTCATAAAACGACTTTCAATAAAATACACCGGGGTGCGCATAGACACCAGTCTAGTTAAAAACTCTATATATTGAGGAAACCGCATTAAAATCCGTTGCGTAGTTTAAAATATCTAAGCGTCCATATATACATAGGGACAGACGGTGACGGAGACGACTTTGTTTAATACAATATAATAGTTTGTTTAATACTGTTTATAATTTCAATCAGGGAAAAACAACGTGTCGGGCGGACCACTTGCCTGTTGTAATAAGCGGCCTTAAATGGGCTTTTTGGTACTATAAACACATTACAAAGTTACAAACGCAGCTAGATCCAACTTCTACACTTGTTAATTTTGTACAACACAAAATCTTATCAAAATCCCTTCAGTAGTTTTTGCTTAATATCGTCCATGACTGCTCTCACAACGGCGTTTGTTATTATTAGTAAAACATGCCGTAGAATTATTATGAGCTGTCGAGTTTAAAACAACTTCCCTATACAAAGCCTAGTGATTAAGCATACTTGGGAAGGACCGACCGAGATCTCGATCTTGGTTTCGGTCTCGACTAAAAATCTAGCCTAGATCTTGGTCTTACTTCTGGACTGAAAACGGCCGAGATTCTTGCAGAGACCGAGAGTGTCTGTTGATGTAGGGCGGGACCACGTACTTAGGTATGAAAATATAAAAAATCTAATTATAAAATTTTTGTTTTGATCATATAAAATTTTTATAAAGATCTGATTTCTTTGAATTCTGGTGTAAAATATTATATTTAGGTTTCAATATGGGAGATTTTGCGATAGCTGATTAAAAAGATAAAATAGTTCAAATAATTGTAGATAATAGATGGCGTTGATTAGACACGATTCTCAAATGAGACCGTTGCATGTAGAAATGCGCTCTTTACTCAAGAACCTAAAACAACCTTATTGAAACTAAGAATCTTTTCACGAAACACCTTTCCGAGTAACTTCGGCTACCAAATTCAATACTTGAGAATCCTGTCTTAGCATCGCCATCTAGTGAGTCTCGCCGAACTACACGTTTCACTTATTAAAATCTGAAAATCGCATTAGGAAAATATTTGCATTCTCGGTCTCGGTCACCAGAAAAAAATACAGTCACGGTCAATCCTTAACTTGGTTTCTTCTCGAATCTTTAGCAGAACAATAGGACGTTGACGTCATACGTGACCCAGTTTAGTATTGTTTTATAGCAGCTCTGTCTATTTCAATGTTTACGTCTGCTTTTACTAATGAGTTGCCAAATTAATAGTACAGCTGTCTGTCTGTTATGAATTTTCAAAGCACCATTCAGGCGGGTTCGATGTCTCGAAGATCGCATGGAAGATGGAGTGGGAAGGTGGAATGGAGACCTAGGACAGGAAGTAGTGTAACACGTTGCCTGCTAGTGTGTTCCCTGAACATTATTAATCTGGACACCTTCGAGGCTAGAGTAAATAGGCTGTTCCTAGACAGGATTGCTCCATCTTTGGCCGCATCGTCATTTTACCACCAGGTGAGATAGCGGTCAATTGCCTGGCAAATCAAACATAAAAAGTAAGGTCTTCAGACAGTGTACTGACCTGGGTCCTATGTCTGATAATCTACTAATGGCTGAATTGAATCTCAGTTGTATCTTAATAGGAAGTTTGAAACGTTTTTTGTATTTTACTACTGATTTAAGACCCAATGGTATTCCATTGATATTCCATTGAACTGCCATTGAACTATTTTCTAGTCTGATTGTAACTCGATTGTGTACTAAAACGGCAGTCTCTTGTTAAATTTTAGAAGTCAATATCAATAACTATTTATGTGGGCGTCAATTACTCTAATATTATGCTATTGATGTTCCACCAAGTTTTTGCAGAATACCCAATTCGTCTTAATCGTAATGGAGTGGCAATTGAATTTCAATTGAATAGCAATAACATATTCGTTAAATAAAATTACCGGACTTGAGCCCCTAATAGGTGTGGTGGAAATATAATGGAAGGGACCTACACTCAGCATACAGTGGGAAACGAAGAGAAGACACAGGGTGTGAAAGAAGCCTTTCCGATTCGAAAAGTATTACTTAAACATTAAAAATAAACCAACTGAATCACTCAGGTCCACCAATCACCAGTTAAATGTATGTACAATTGACGTATGTGAATATGAGACAAGTATAAAACTAGCTGTGTCATCAACAGTTGTGCAATGTTACGCATTTGCTACATACAACACAGAGATATAGCTTCAGACATATTGTGATAAAAATTCATAAATTGACACAATTTTTCCTGCGAGGCACTTATAAAGTCGTCAATGCTTGCAATACCACAAATACATTATTTAATATGTCATTAATCTTTGTCTTAGACGTAATTGTTGTGTGACATGATTAATTTGTTGCTGGTGTCGCAAACAGATTAGTGAATAGGGGAGGTCAAATATTCTGCTTGGTACGTATGAAAATACATAAAATTAAAATCTATAACAATAAGATATTAATAGGCAACAATTACAATCTATAGTAGACACAATGTATAACGTTCAAAATAAAACACAATGAGGTAGGCCTAACGCATTCCACAAGCACAATAATTGTTGCCAGTATCTAGGTCTGTGACATGGGATCGTTCAAGAGGTATATTAGAGGTCTCCTTAGAGGCGGGCAACGTATTGGTAGCACCCCTGGTGATGCTGATGTCCATAGGCGGCGGTGACCACTTTCCATCAGGTGGCCCGCATGCCTGTTTGTCTGCCGGATAACATAAAAAAAATATATATATATATATATAGAAACACAATGAATCGTTTTGCAAATTACTTACTTTAATATACCTATTATTATGATTGAAGTTTAATTTATACTCCTACAGCGGAGGATACCTCAACAAACGAGTCTAAATATGAAAAAAATATATATATATTAAAATCTATATCGTTGATCCTAGATATGTATGCATGAACAAGGCATTTTTATATTCTATAAATCTATATTATCTACTGTATTCTCGCAAATAAATACTTATTTATGTTTACAAGTATAAAACACTGTCGCTTTCCGTGTGTATCCATGTTCGCTTGGATCTTTTAAGCTGCGCAAGGATTTAATGCGGTTTAAAAACTGTATATAGAGTAATTCAAGAGAAAGGTTTATAAAAGCAAGAACAAAACGGTAGGTAGAGGTAAGGTGAAGGGTAGGTATTGGGTAGGAGTAGGTTTGAGGCGGGCAACGCATTGGTAGCACCCCTGGTGATGCTGATGTCCATAGGCGGCGGTATATGTCCATAATGTGACGGATAACATAAAAAAAAAGGAAGGTGTAGGGGTAGGGGTAGGTTAGGGTAAGGGTAGGTCGCCACACGAACGAAGTCGCGCCGGGAAAGCTAGTTTATTAGCAAAGGATCCAAATCCGAGATTCCGAACCGGTTTTGGACGTCAATATAAAAATTTACTCACGTTTTATAGCAAATTACGAAGCTCACTTTCAGTTCCGCTCTAGTTAGAAAACTTTCTACACAAGTTCCTACACGTTTAACACATGCAGCTAATGGTTTAATAAATTGATATCTTTATTAATCAACTGCAGCCATTTCTTTTACGATGTAAGATAAGATCGTTCAACTCGTGTCCCAGTGGTTTCTACTGATAAAAAGTTGGTACTTTTTCTAGGATATGCTCAAAGGAGACAGAATGAGACTCGGGACTCCTGAGAGTTGTAATCGATAAAGCTTATAAAACGTAATGGCCTAGCGTAATTATCTAAATTCTTAAGCTTGCCAATTTTTTATATTTATGTTTAAAAATTACTAATTGCGCTAGGCTCCACTACTAACGGGGTCACGGAGGTCAGATAGCAGTCGCTTCACTGCATTTACCAGATCTACCAAATCCTTAAAGGTCAAAATGGAAACCAGGACCTCGTGCGCGAGAGCAGAATCGGGACATTAACGCCGATCAGCTTTACTTATCACATTTCTCTTCTGCAGGCATGCTGGACAAAATTTTATTTTTGAAATAAGTAGTGCCTGTTGTATCATTTTATGTATCATATTTCTCTATGTATTTTATTGTGTGCAATAAAGTGTTAAATAAATAATAAATGATTATTTTTATTTTAACTCGAATCACAACCAACAGCCCACAAGCCCAACCAGTCCCAATAATACATTAAACATATCGGACTTACAAATCACTTTGGTGATAATCTAAGCGGTTAATGCTTGTTAATTGACCGTAATACTGGGTTAACGACGATATTCGTATCAAATTACACGACATTTACACCTAAATATGTACAAATCATGTTCGGGTACCAGTATTATATAGAAGTGGTATGTAGAAGAATCCGTAGCGATGGAACGCGACTTCTGAAAGGCGTCGTGCCGCCTCGTGTTGGACACGAATAACTTGACACGTAATTGCGAAATTTGAACTGTTTTAGTTTTTTTTTAATGTTGTAGTGGTCTTGTAATGCTTGCCTTCTTCGTAGAGTTCAGACGATAGCCTGTGTAGGTGATGTGCGGCAACTGTCGGCTTACTAGGTACTTATAATATCTACAAGGTACCGATGCCCTTACGGTGAGGGAGAACATCGCGATGAAACCTGCACATTCAGGCCATTGAATGTGTAACCTTGCTTCAATCTGGGTCTCTATTTTTGAATCGCTCGCGTCGATTAGAATGGTTTAAAATTTTGATTTTCTGCATGAAAAATTCGATATTTTGATGCATGATGCTAATTTTTTCCTATTATAGTTTCGTAATCTATTGGTATCGCCAATATGATTTAAAAATATTGAATTTGTCATGTCGAAAATCGAAATTTAAAACCGTTCGAATCGATGTGAGCGATAAATAATAGAGCCCCTGGTCAGGTTCCTGTTATCAGGGTCACGGAGGTCAGACGGCAGTCGCACCACTGTAACTACCTGACCTGCGTCCGCGTGAGATCACAACCAAGACATAACCATACAAACCGAGCGAGTAGGAGTGAAGAGTATAAATGCGGACCCTAATAGAAACGAGACTGACGGCTACAAAAAAACATAACGTTTCGCCTCTTTTCGTCATGCGGAAAATCATCACTTGAAAACTGAAATAAGAAGTAAAAACTAAAGTACAGTGGCGCAAAATTTTAAGAACCGTTAATCATAGGACCTTCACATACGTTAGGGGATTCCGATGAACTAAGTTCGCGGGAATGCCCCTGAAGATCATAATTCTCAAATTCACTGGCCTAATCATCCTGGTTACGAAAATGGTTGTCGAAGTCGCTACAATTACTAAAATCTATACGTGAATAAAGGTAAATCTGATAGACCAGCTAAGAAACCATCGAATGAAAACTATTGGACCTAATCGACTAGTGGCAGATGCACTGCAATTACAACTCAGTTACACACAATTTCAAAATACACATTATGATTAAGGGTAAGGCTAGAAACTAAAAAACATTAAAGTATGATAATGATAACACAAGAAATCTATTGTGAACTGTTGATCCATGTGGTGACTGGGCGTATACTGAAGCTACTAGATATACCTAGATCGTTTACGATCTATATTTTTATATACCTTCATTTCTAAGGTTGTTGCATAAAGTATAGTTTCATAATACCTACGTAATGATAAAAATGAACTATGACATTTCCCGATTAAGACACTCTAATAACGATATAACAGCCATCACAGATAATATTTAACCTCCTATCTAAACGGGAACGAAACTATTGTAAACTAGATGCCACATGTGCGTCAGTTCCCCATGGCGGGTACTATGTTGTCGCACGTAAAGTATAACTTGGATGTTTAAAAACTCGTTACTGTCGTCATCGCACTGACCATCACTCGGTAGCTCGCTAATGCCATTGTAATAGATAACACAATTAACGCTGACGTCAGCATTGACGTTGTTAATTGTGCATTTAATAAAATTAACTATCAATTATTTAAACAAGTTACAATTAGTTGAGATCGCGGTCGAGACTTAATTGGGTTAAGGCATTGTGTAGGTATGTCTTTTCGTAAATTATTTATGTCTAACTATAATGGATTGTGGTAGTATCGTATGCCTTACAAAGTGTAAGGGGGAGTGAAGTCCATCGACTCGTTAAGAAGAAGTATCGTATACGATATGGGGCTAACACATGCGTTAAAAAGTTGAGCGCACTGCTCCATTGAAATCTCATCAAGAATAATATATTTTATTTTACGATTTCTTATACATTTCTTAAAATATTGTGTGTTATATTGATTTTCGTTTTCTAACGTATTATACTCATTGAAACGAATTGCAATTAAAGGAAGTGGAACGTTATAACGTACACATAATTCAAAATAATCGCCTATTTTTGTTTCGTATGTTGTTACTATGTTAATGAATAATCTGTCCTTAAACTCGACGACACGTACGACACCTTACACATTTCCTCTGCCTTCTGTACTTCGTCTATGCGAGTACCAGGCTCACATAACACCGAAGAGCTCCGGGCCACCGTGCCAGTCCCCATATCGGAGCCACACTATATTTGGTGCATGATAATATGCTCCATGAATGCGTCGCGACGCCTTTTGTATATGAAATCAGGTAATTTAACATGTGATATGTTCGTCTAGCGTCCGCAGTGGCCTCTGCTATTAGTTTATTGAGTGTTACAATTGTATTGACCCTGACTCGTGAACTTGGACTCGTAGGGTCGACTCTCACGCTGTTTTGTTTCTGTTCTGGTTTAATGTGGTTCTTTTGGAAGAGCAGTTCATTGCTGAGTGACTTTGGGCCTTGCTGAATGTCGCAGTTTTTCGTATAAATAGCTGGAGTCTTCTCGTTAAAATCTTTGGGATAGGTTGGAATAATGCTTAAAACCAGTTTGTTTAAAAACGCGTTTGTTTGTGTTGCTTGTTTTTGTATGATTCAAGTCTTTTACTTTAAAGAACATCTTATCAAAAAAACAAATACTCTATAGATTCGATTTCTTTTCTGCTAACAATTATTCTTTCTTTCAACTTTCCCATGGGATCCTATAATTTTAAACGGGAACAAAAGTAGATACCTACTATAAGACATACGTGAATATTGTAGCTTTCTGTTTTCAAGATACAGAATTTTCGAAATTTGTTCTACTGACACCTTAATTCACTATGTGGACTTAAGCTGTAGCTTATTTTGAAGACGTTCAACTTTAAGCCCCCGTTTTCTAGCACTTCCATCTACGTGTTAAATTAGGTTTTAAGATCCTGTAGGTATATGCTTTTAACTAGAGCGATGCCATCAGCGCATACCATGAGCCATGCAGGCGTGTCCGGAATTTTGGCGGCGAGGGCATCCAGAACAATGCAGAATAAGAAAAGGCTAAGGACAGAACTGGTGAACACCTACGCTAATATGGAAGAAATTAGTATGGCAAACGATATTTTTACAACGGCCCAGTGTTACCGTATCTGTACTGGATAATTCGAATGTACGCCTCGAGCACCGAATTAACGCATATCCAATTCTTGTAAAATTATAGTAGTGAACTTTATCCCAGTTCTGATCTTACTTGTTCCCAATTCCTTAAGCTATAGTTTTACAGCTTTTAATCATGTAGGTTTTAGGGTGAGGGCAAACATCGTGATGAAATCTGCACATTAAGGCGACAGACTTTGTAAACATGATCCAATCTGGTCAGGTTCCCCTGGTAGCAGGGTCAAGAAGGTCAGATGGCAGTCGCTCCACTGTAATTATCTTATCTGCGAAATCCTGGATCATGGTTAAGGCGGACACAACGAGCTCAACCGGGACATTAACGCCAAGATCACTGTTACTAAGGTAGGTACTAATTTACTAAGCAGCCTCAGAGTCTTGGCCTCCACCACCAATGACCGCTACTCGACTCCGCTCTGCTTTGAGTTTTCTATGACCCAACTTCTTTAAATACGCCATTAGTAAACGTCATTAAGCCATGCCAACTCTCCTCGACCCCAATCCTTACTTTCACCACTTGCCAATAAGCATAATACTTAAAGCCTATTCAAAACAATCTACCTCCTTTTCCGTATTTATTTATAGCACAGAGTTGTTTACAAAACCAATACTAATAGAGTATGGTACTCGTAAATTATAATATAAATATCATTATCAACCTACAATGGCTTCTAATAGACTGTGGGGGCGCCGTTGGTTATACGTCATCAAGTACAAGAAACACGCAAACATTTTTGCTGTGCGGTAAAACTAAACGAGGCTTGACAGTGTCCAGCCGTCTTTATAACTTTCCCTTTATAGAATGTAAGGGTGACGTAGGACACCTACGTCATCGAGTGAAAGAATGTTAGTAGTGAGTAGGAATTTAATTTAAGACGCAATATTGCCTCCACCGCTTCTTGAATGTCCTTTCAGACTGTTTAAGACTGGCTGGAAGAAATCCCATTGTGGGATAAGCCCGCCTTTGCTTTGTAAAAATATTTTCGTACCTCCTGTTATATTAAGCAATAAAGAGTTTACATACATACATACAAGAAAAACTTCACTTTGTAGGAGATAGTAGTGGTTTAGGAGACCCACAAAACCTTGGTCTGTTGCTTGTTTGTTTGAAGGATAAGATTTCCAGCGCAATCACAGGCATAAGGTACCAGCTTGTAGGTCTCAGAGTGGCAAACGTAACTGCGTTTCTGAATTTTTATTACATAAAACCTACGAGCATGAATAGTAGATATGTCGTAACCGTTACTGTTTTCTATCAGGTGACCTGTCTTGGCTTTTGTTACTGAGTTGTTTAGAAACAGGTGGCCTAGTGACGATTTCTTCTTAAATATGCGAAGGTATTTTCAAGATATATTATACATAATGACTTCAAATTCTTGATACCAGGGGTACTGTTTGCACCCGTGATAACAAACAACTTTTAATATAGCACCGACTCTGAGTTTCATACATTTTGGCAAATTGCGATTTCAAAGTATGAAACAGCTGACTTTTTTCGCTATTTCCAAGTTAGAGCCATAGTCAAATTACTAAATTGTTTTAAACTGTATTTTTACAATCTCCTTTAATGTACAATAAAGTGTTATAAATAAATAAAAGTTGTTTGTAATCACGAACATATGCACCTGATATTGCCATTGCCATAATTATTTTTATGATATTTGTTAATATTATGATATGATCATGATTTGTGAATTTAAATGACCTGTAAATTATTTTATCAATAAATAAATGTCTAATGTCTAATGATACCCCTTGGTATCATGAATTTGAAATCATCTTGTGTACATTCTTTTCTGTGACGTCTATGACCCATCATAACACTTGCCTTAGTACTCGAACTTTCGCAATTTAAATTCCACAAACCAAACCGCTACATTAAAGGAAAATCCCGATTGACGTCACAAACGTTGACCCAAATAACTGAAGACCTTATGTAAGACCGGTGACGGTTCAAACTCAATTGGAACGAAACTGGGTCTTTGATACAGGAGGCAGACAGGGTCAGAGCTTATCGCTGGTGCACCAGACATTCTACGTAATTAATGACAGTTGTAGTAAATACGTTGTTGGATATCTAATTATAAATAAGTTAGAAGTACTGACCGAGTTTTTTCGTCGAACTAACCGATGCCTTACGGTGAGGGAAAACACATGCACATTCAGGCGACCGATATCTGATTTGACGACCTCAGTGGTTCAGCTGATTAACATGCCGTGGCCACGCAGAGGTCCCGGGTTCGATTCCCGACTGGGCAGAAACTTTAATGATGAATTTTAATTTCTGTTACGGGTCTGGGTGTTGTATGTATAATAATAAGAATATATTAAAAAAAAGTAGTTGTCTGGAAGATATAGCTATTCGCGATAAGATTGCCCTTGTACTTTGGAATAATGCTCTGTTTTTAGTTATCGTATGTAAAAGGACAATTAAGAATTTTATAAAAATTATTGAAATAAATAAATTCCAGCTCTACCATATAGTTTTGTGCAGGTGTTTATGTACAGCCCTTAAAATAGGGATGGCACGCTTCCTCGTTCCGCATTTTTTTTTTTTTTTTTTTATCTTAGATAAGCCAGGTATTTGACCGCCATCTCACACAGTGGTAAGTGAGGATGCGGCCGAAGATGCAGCATGCCTGTCTAGGAACAGCCTATTTTGCTTTATTTGGAACAACAAACAGTTTTACAGTGTGAGTGGATCAAAAACATTACACAAAATAATTTTAGTCATTGTAAAACCAGTCACGTTATCTGCATATGGTCGAAATTACTAAATTAGGAATTATTATGAGATGCCATTTGATTGTCTATGGTATATGGTACAATTTCTTTGGAAACCCTATCGACAAAAATAAACCTCCTGTACAAATGTGCATGCTCACATTTCAAACATCCTGTATACCATATAATATGACACCAGTTATCCAATCTCCCGATTGGCCGGCCCTGGGACTATACTCAGTATACTGACAATGAACATAGTCGTAATACTCAATTTAGTTCCAGTGAAACTGGTACACTGCAGCAATTGTGGTAATTTCGTACCGTACTACCTTACTCTGTGGCTATTATGATTTAATGTATGTACGGCTTACTACAACGCTTGTGGGGTAAAGCGACCAGTTGTTGACACTTTGGAATATATTCAATTCAATTTATTTTGATCAAACAAAATTAACAAGTCAAATTTTCGACTTCAAATAAGTAGGTAACACAGTAAGGCTAGATAGATCGGGATTTCAACAGGTTACTTATTTTAGTAGTTACTCAAAATTCTATTTTCTAGTTTCGGTAGAAATTAAACGAATATCCGTTTCTAGGTGTGTATATACCTAGGTTAGTCTCGTCGATGTATATACCTAGGCAAATACTAAATAATACTGTTATTTAAAATATAATTGACAAATTAAAAAATCGGTATCCAATTCCTAATAAACTATTTAGTTATTAATAATTTTTCTGATTACAAAACGAAATTATTTATAACAGCGACAAACGTCAAATTTCCATACTGTCAATATCTGGCACCTCCCCCCTAAAATCAACCGCTTGACTGCCTGTCTATCACAACTGGTTTATTTCTAATTTAGTATTCAAGACGTCGGGAAGAAAAAAAAAGAATCAATCTATCAACCAGTACCAATTGATTAAGCTCTTGCTATTCTATTATATGCTCTATTACGTAGTATTAAGCTTACATTTCAAAATAGTTGCAATATGTACAATTATTTTGTAGGTAATTATCTATACATCGTATAAAACAAAGTCGTTTACCGCCGTCTGTCCGTATGTATATATTACATCTTTTAAACTGTGCAACGGATTTTAATGCGGTTTTCAACAATGGATAGAGTGATTCAAGAGGAATGTTTCTAAGCAAAAAAAGGTAAGTAGGGGCAAAGTAGGTGTATACTAACGAGTGATTCAAGAGAAAGGTTTATAAGCAAAAAAAAAGGGTAGTTAGGGGTAAAATAGGTTTACGCGAACGAAGTCGCGCCGAGTCCACTAGTAAATAAATAAATTGTAATTGAACGGGGGATACGCAAATAGGTATAGCTACTTTTTATTTATTTATTTATTAGTTAATTACACACAAAAATGGTAACAAAGACATGGCACATACATATGTACATGACACAAAACGCACTACTTATTTCTAAAAAGAAATTTCTTCCAGCAGACCGTTTTACTTGTATAGTAGTTACTTTTATGCTCTTAGTGGGTTGTTAGGTACTTTTATTGTGTTCCCCTCTTTGGGGTATTCCCCTTCTTCTATTAAGTACGTAATTTTCTAATTCTTTTATAGTGAATTATTTCACAATATGCGACATCACACCTACGTCATACTTGACCGCAAAACGTACTATTATTGATTTACCTTTACTTGTCTGTCTGCAATTATGCACATAGAGGATGGTATTTACCAGAAATATTATAAGAGTTCACCCTGCCGTACGGAGTTCTTCGTGGAAGTTAAATAAGTGAGGTCCTTGATTTTAGAGGATATATTATTATATACCATGAACTAATATGAAGTCAACAAATAATACATAATAATCATTTATTTAACAATTTATTGCACACAATATATAGTAAACAGAAATTACAAAAATGAAAGACGACACAACAGGCACTACTTATTTCTAAGAAGAAATCTCTTCCAGCAGGCCTATAGAAGAGAGACATGGTAGAGTATAGGGGATCATCTTGGCACGACTTCGACGGCTACGTTTGAACGGGCCTGAGTCAAAAAGCGGAGCCTGGCCGAAGTCGGGGTACATAAGTACAAAAGAACAAAGTACTCAGACGTTTTAACGAACTTACCTGACGCAAAGTTCGATCTTGATTATCTTGTCTTCGTCGGAGATTTAACCATGTAGTAGCCCCGCTACGCGAACTCACTCGCACAAGTATTAGAATTACAGAGAAAAAGAGACTAAAAATGTATTGTCGTCAAATTTGTTTCGAACCAACCGTCGCTTTACGCCATGATCAGACAAAACCCATTCAAGACAAAAACTTGTATTTGGAAAAAATACACATACCTACCTATTTCACATGTGGGTGTCACACCGATTGTTACTTTTTACGAGACTTTTACGATTATGTGCTTCAAAGATTTGGCGTGTCATTCTTTGCTGAACGTGACATGGCCATTTTAAACTGTGTCCGAAGTTTTTGAATCAACAGTTCTGTGTGGTACAAATCCAAGATACAGGGTCGGCTTACTTACCAAAAAGAAACACATATCGTCAGAAAAACAGTTTTCCTTGAATGAGAAAAAGAAAGTCTTTTATGTATGTAATGTATGTATGTCAATGTAAATATGAAATTAACCCATGTTTCCGAATTAATATTTCCGAACTATAGACTATCTATACCGAAGTCATATTGGCGTTAAGGTGACCCTAGACCTCGATCCCGGATTTGGAAGATCAGATAATTACAGTGGAGCGCCTGCAATCTGACTTCCGTGACCCTGCTACCAGGGGAACCTGGTCAAGTTGGATCATAGGTGTGGTTACATATTGAGTCGTCTGAATGTGCAGGTTTCATCACGATGTTTTCATTCACCGTAAAAGCATCGGTTAGCATTCGAGTAATGTACGTAACTCAGAAAAGAGTCATTGGTACATGGCCGTAGTGGAATTATTATTCGAACCCGGTACTTCGCTTACCTTAACCACTCAGCCATCGACGTTCCTGCCATTCGATTCTATACCGTATAGTAATTTATTTAAAAAAATGCATTGTTAGGCAACACTTTTTGGACTATGATCTTTGTCATTATTCAGGCAAATTGATTGAGGATGGACTTTTGACCCGTTTACAAAACATTCACGATATCTTATTTGATTATACCTAGACTACGCTTTATCAATTATTTGTAGTATTGAAAAAACACGGCATGCTCTTACGATGAGGGACAACATCTTGGTGAATCCAGCACATTCAGGCAACTACACATGAACCAATCTGGTTAGGTTTCCCTGTCAACAGGGTCACGGAAATCAGATGGCATTAGCTCCACTATATTTACCTGATTTACCAAATCTTGGATCATGGTCAAGAGCCCCTGGTCCTCGTGCGCGAGAGCACAACCGGGACTCTAACGCCAAGATGATGATGATGATTGTAAAATACGACAGAAATCGTTTTAGCCATCTAATACCCTCTGTATTTTATTTCTAATGTATTTTTGGCGGAGGGCACGTAAGGTCGTCAGCTTTCGAATGATCATCATCATCATATCATCAGCACACTGCAGCCCGCTGCTAGACATGGGCCTTCCCCAAGGCACGCCACTTGACCGGTCCTCAGTTTTTACATCCAGTCACAGCCAGCCGTTCGAATAATGTGAAAATACATAGTCGCTCGCTGTGAGTGATAACGAAGAAAGTCTATATGATATAAGCATATTTCAGTCATCGCTGTAGATCCTGTGGTTTTCCGTGTGGTGTCCGGCAGAGTAGAATAGCACCAACCCCTTACACTCATGGGGGTCGTACAAGGCGACTAATATTTTCGAGGCAAAAGATCAAGAGTCTCCGTAGTCTGGAAAATGGGCAGCAGCATTTTCCATTATTATATTTAAACACTGCGATTACCAACTTGCCTGCCAAGCGTGGAGATTATGGCAATAATCTCTCCTTTCGTGGGAGAGGCCCTAAGTCCTGCAGTGGACTGTTACGGGCTGTGATGATGTAGATCCTGAGTAAACTGAACTTCCGTTAAAATTAAATCTTATAATATTTTACTGTTACTGTAAATATTTTATGTGTATCAAAGCTTATAATATCATCATTATTAGCCTTAGATATTTATTACAGATGATTTAAACAGCGTCACTGCTAATGGTACGGCACTTTCTCTGATGGCTGTAGAGGTCAACACGGGAAAGACAGATTCGGTCACACAGTGAACGGACAAGAGGATTCGCCCTGGATGGTAAGGGATTCTTAGCGCAATTTATAATTTAAACTGTAATAAATTCTACAACTCAGTCATTGTGTCTTTTAACAAACAATAACTTTTAAAAATAGAATAAAGGAAATCCGCCATGTACTGCTAGATTAATAACAGGAAAACAAATATTCCTATTAGATTCTCAAATTAATTAAAATACTTCATTAGTAGGCATGTAATAAAACATAAAATGAATTTTTGCTATAAGAGAAGATATTAATATTAATAGAAGCATATTTTAAAATTAATATAGTAATTTTAACATAGAGTAATAGCCTATCTATAAAAATAGCAAATAGCAATAATATGTTAGTAACAAAAACTCTACTTCACTCACATATCGATCAAATGTAGAGCCTATAACAGGCGATGGTAGAGTTTTGACGTCATGTTAACAAAAAATATAATAATTATTAATGCCCATTCTGACCTCATTTAATATGATACACGTGGTTTTGATATGCCCAAACTAGTTTTAAACTTGAAACATATTAATCGGAAGGTGGGCAAATACTTGTTAAAAGACGTGTTGTTATAAACTTATTCGTTCGTTTATTAAATTATTTAAACATTAATTATTTTCATATATTGACTAATGGCCAGACAGACCACTTGTTCAGCAGTACTTGCCACCCGTGATGGAATCTGCGATTATTATTTACCTATTTGTCATGTAGCGTATGCCATGGGAAAGCGTTGCTCTACCCACGATTGGGTTGCCACTGTGTGAACTAAACTTTATAACGTAACCTACAGAAAAAGTCGGAGAACCCCCGACCAAGTTTATTAAAACTCAAATATTTTGTAAACTACAGAACCGATTTTAATAAAACTAAGCTAAGAACCATCTCCATTAAACTGGCTTTGCTTTTAAATAGAGAAAACCGCTAAATCCGCTCGGAAGCTATAATGTTACAGACAGATACCCAAATTCACAGATACACAGTTCAAATTTATAACACCCTTCTCTTTTCGTTGGGGATTAACAATAATTAAAAGGAGACAACATTTTTTGGTCCTTGCTTCCATCACTCTGAACAACGTTAGAAGTAATATTAATTTCGAAATATCGTCATCCTGGCGGTCAATATCGGCTTCTGCACGCAAAAGACAAATTCACCAGCGAACCAGATTCTTACACGATCAAGAATGTAACAGGGACGACCTGATATGATTAAATGAATACCATAGTGTGCAATAAGACGACTCCCAAGTTCGCAAAAACAAATATATGAAAGTACCCATAGCTAATTTGAGAGACGCTGCTAATGGTATGGGCACCTTTGCACCGGGAATGACAAAGATTGAGGAGATTTGAGACCAACAGTGATTAAAAATTTATCGCGTTATTCAGATTTTTGTCCTGGGTTTTGGTGTTATCTTTGGTTCATACATAGAAAATCTTAATGCTGCCACTGAACCACATTTTTTTAATATTGCACAATACACAGAATTTGAAACAAAAATATATTTGCGATTTCCAAGTAGATTCCATTATTAAACTTGCTCAGACCACCATCTCGCGTGCTTTCGAAGAAACTACTTTTTTATACTTACTGTACTTCTAGCGTTGTTTTGTTATCTTATATTATAAATGCTGTTAAGTTTAGACGACTAAACTGCTAAACAGATTTGGATATAATTAGGAGATAGATGGCATCCTTTATCTGGAGATCTTATATCTCCAAAAATAAATATGAATGGGTGAAATCATAAAGTTGCTTAGGATGAAATAGGTGATGGAAGTTTGTAACTTATGGGGGTCTTATAATTTATCAAGTTAGGGATTTTATGAAATTGATCAAAGCGGACGAAAAGTTATAACAATGCAACAGCGTTTTATAGTACCTACAGTTGCTAGAAATACGACATTTTATCATTCTAATTTACCACCGTGTACTGAACGATTTACATTTACAAAGCCACTAGATAAAGCCGATATACTAATTCCGCGCATGCTCACAACAAATGAGCCGATGAAGTGTGCGTGTGAAAGCAACGAGGTTATTGGCACAACCCAGGTAACGGTGAACGCACTGCACTGTCATTACCTCGATTCGATACTGGCCATCGATATAAGTACTGTGAGCGGTGTAATCGGTAGCTGCGGTAAAAAAAAGTAATCAACCGATACGAAGATGACGGTGATTTTGTACAGTTTTTGTTAAAGAGAAATATGCAGTTAAGAGTTAGACATATTTGACGGATACTTCATGACATTTTATAAAAAATATTCCTTATCCTTTTATAGTCGTATTCCGCTGATTCATCCGAAAACAGACGAATTTTAATGTGGTTTACACCATCGGGTAGAGAATTTCTTCCGGAAGATTTATGTGTAGCTTTACTATTAATAAATGCATATTATAGTAAAGCAAAGCCGAGAGAACCTGTGCGAAGTCTGGACGAATCGCCAGTATACCTATAGACAATACTTTGGTTCGGACATGTTTAAATTTTTTTTATTAATACAACTATTTATTGCACACACCGTTCTCAGCATGATAGCGGACAGATTGGACTGTTTATTTATAAATAGATGCGGACACTTCCAGATGGCTCGCAATAATATATATAAAATTTCAACTTGTTACTAACATTAGTAAGTAAGGTGTGATAATACTAACAAATTGAGTCACTGTTACTTGAATAAATATATAATAATAATAATAATAAATAAATAAAGAAATACAGAAAGATAACATATACATAACTGATACAACATGCACTATTTTTTTTTTCTTTCTCCAACAATTCTGTATGTTATTATTTATGTTCATTCACACAACTTTACTGAATCGAAATGCTGCTGCCCATTTCCTGGTTTACAAAGGCTCTTTTCCCCAAAATGGGGATATTGGGGAAATTATTTAATGTACTTTTCAATGAGTAAGTTTGAGGAAAATAAATTAAGGACTGGGAAAATTTTTAATGTGCAGTTCATATCTCCAAATGCAAAATTTCGAGGAAAATAAATGAACAAATGCAAAATAATTGTGAAATGGGGAAATTTCAAAATACTTATCTGGCAACCCTGGAGGTAATAGAGGGTTGCTCTCCCTCTTTGTAAAGTCTGTTTCCTAAAATGTGCTTTTCCCAAAATATGCATCAACCTTTATTATGCGTACTGCTAAGGAATAGAACACGTTGCCTGCGAGGGTGTTCTCTAATCATTATAATCTGGACGCCTTCAAGGCTAGAGTAAATAGGCTGCTCCTCAGGCATGCTCCATCTTTGGCTGCACCGTCACTTACCACCAGGTGAGATGACGGTCAAATGCCTGGCTAGTCTAAATAAAACAAAATTCTGCTTTCTCATAACATGCCTCTATGACGTTAGTCGACTTTTACGATACGCTTTAATGAATAAAATTGGTTTCATTGTACTGTGTATCTTCGGTAAGTAATACAAAGTGGAAAACTACAACAAACAGTGCAAAAATAGTTATTAAATACAAGCAAACGTGAAAAGTTATCCGCGGACTTATAAGTTGTAATACATGTAGAAAATAGTTTGTATAGTGCATTCTTGATGGAACTCCATTTTATGATAGAATTAAAACACTTTTTTACACAAGTTCCACTATACTTTAAATCAACTTATCTTAATATATTAAGTTTATTTTGTACTTGTTTAAAAACGCGTGTAAAAAGTGTTTTAACTACATCAAAATACATGAATATTGTTCAAAGTGTCCAAAATGCTATAACCCTGGACTCAAAAAATATATGCATCTTTATAATTTCTTGTGATAGGACTATAGGACTAAAGGCGTGCTTAAGATTACAACAGTTTTGAAAATGCAAACACATTAAAATGTGAACTATGCTGACTTTAAATATTACGACATACCCAATGTATAAGTATCTATTTAAACACGTAACACTAACACGTTTATGATTAAGCAAAACTTAGCGTGATAAATTGTATCTCCCATATGGTAAAGGCGGTAGATGCCTACATTGTAATTACTTTTTTGTGTGTCTGATGCTAATTTTCTCGTTTGCTAAATTGAACGCTAACTTCTCGTTGTCGCAAAATCCCTTCCAATGTTAAAAAAAGAAACAATTCATTCGAATTAATTAATTATTTACAACGGTTGCTAATTAGACATTAGACATTGATTTATTGATAAAATAATTTACAGGTCATTCATATTCAGGTCATATCGTAATATTAACAAATATCATAAAAATAATTATAGCAATCAATCAATGATTGAACTTAAATAATAATAATTCCTTAACATGTAATTAATTAAATAAATAATGATATTCATAATGCCTACAGTTTTATTTGATCGATCGAAAATCGAGAATTTGGTAATATTCCAAGTATTGGATCACAAAAATATTTGCGTTAATAAAGATTGAGATTTTAAAGCTGATTTATGCAAAATTAATGTGTAGGTCAAGCCCGTATATTATTAAACTGGTTTAATAGAAACCAATGACGTATTATTTAAGGACTTATCTGATGTTGATGACATTTTGCAAAACAATAGCTATTAATGAGTGCTCGTCGAACGGTGACTGGAATTTGACACGAATGGAGTGATTACCATAAACGTTTAAAAACAAATATTGTCTACATTGTACTCTTCAATGTGAATTTACGTACAATTTACAAATTAGAAACTAGTTTCGGTATAAAAATAAAGCATTTATACATTTAATTTATATGTTTTTTACGAGAGCGCCTTAGTTATAATGTTCTGTTTAAAATGTTTGTCTATACATAGTATAAAACAAAGTCGCTTCCCGCCGTCTGTCCCTATGTATGTATCTGTGTACGCTTAGATATTTTAAACTACGCAACGGATTTGAATGCAGTTTTCAACAATAAACAGAAGGATTCAAGAGGAAGGTTTATAAGTAAGAAAAAAAAGAGTAGGTTGGAGTAAAGTAGGTATACGCGAACTAAGTCGTGCCGGGTCCACTAGTCAAACATAAATAGCGAGACTTGAGGGTATTATTTGTGTTTGGAGTCCAGATATCGCACCAATTTACCTCATTAATCAAGGACACAGCCAAATTCTTTTAACGTTTGAACAATTCTTGCCGTCAATCGTCGGTTCCTGAACATAAGCAGTTTTAAAAGAGGTACTAATTAGAATACCTGCTTACAGCTGCGCATATAAGTCATTGACGCACTGACAAATTAAAATATAAAATACATTCTGGTTTATTTTGCTTGGTCAGAATTTAAGCGAACGTCAAAACACATAATTACGAGACCAAGAAAAGTTTATATTAGTGCTGATAAACATTATATCAGTGCAGATAGACCTGCCGAACTCTACTAAATAAAACAACAGTAAAAGAGATATCTACAGTCTCTATCAACTCTAACTAGAATCTTCGCTGACAAGAGATCTTAAATAAAACAATCATATCAGGACCCGAGATGAGCCACAGCCATTTCAAAAATGTATTCTGTACCTTATGTGTAGGAGGCGGTGGCTCTGGCACGTCGGAATCCCACTCGGAACTGAGATCATCACTCGACGCTTCTGTATAGTCCTCATTCCACGGCACTTCCAATAACGAACTCTTCAGCTGGTCGTATCCAGGAGACATCGTCTCCGGGCCATACCCCGGCGGCAAGGGGCTGGAGGCCCTACAATCTTCGCAATTACAAGGCTTCGGGCCTCGAGACTCCTTGTTCAGAGACTCGTTCAAGTCCGTCTTGGAATTCCTTCTGGAGTCCCGTTTCCTGGCGCTCCTGGGGGACAATCTGTTGTTGCACTGAGGAGGAATGTAGTACCGCGCGGGTTCAGAGACGCGTCGACTGCCGTCAGGGGCCTCGATCGTGACGGGGGTGAGGGAGATCTTCTTGGGCTGCGGCTGCGCATCCTGGCTCCGATCGTCGGGCTCCATGGTGTATCTGATTATCGGTATGGTGAAGTTGAACTCGCACTCAGGCATGGTAGCTCACTTGCCGGGCCGGCTGGGTCGGGTGAGGATGGGGCACATTGTCACTGCACAGCACTCGGAATCGACGGCGCGCGCTCACGGGCGGCGCAGGCGCAGGCTCGGCGCGGACTGACGCGGCGTGCGCGCACGCAACCAAACAAACTCCATTGTGTATCGCCGGTGATAGCACCGGATAGACAAACATAGATTCATTGTATTTGTATCGAAACTGGATGACGTTAATTTGAAATTTTATTATCGCCGATAAATTATAGTAAACATTAGCTTGCTATATTTCCAGCTCATTGACAGTTTAACCTCTATGCGTATTACAGAAGTCCTATTAACAGATAGACCTCTGAACTGACGCGAAGCTATGGAGATTAAAATGGGTATTTTTATAATAATGGCAAATGATAAGTTGTTCGTTTTGCTCAGACGCCGCGAACGGTAGTAAAATGAAGACGTAAATAAACCAGAATGACAACAGAGTTCACCGGCGATGACCTGGAAACTAAAACAATGGACTGCTTACGAAATAACAGCGCTAAAATTCTATTTTGAGCTATGTAGCGAATAGTTTTCTTTTTCAATAATAAAATGAAATGGGATTCGTGGTTATTATATTAAGCATATAGATGATATAGAGCTCCGTAATCGTACCGAAATAACTTTATATCCGAAAAATATCTTACTGTATTCGTGAACACAAGTTAACAGAAATAAAAAAATACACAGTGAATCACTTCTATTATAATAGTTTTTTCTGCGATTTACATACATGCCTAATGTCACGCCTTTTTCCCGTAGGGGCAGGCAGAGACCACATTGTTCCACTTGCTACGGTCCTGACAAATATCTCTCGCTTCTTCCATATTCATCAACCTTTTCACGCATACACGTCGGTTCAGGGTACTTTTGATCTGACTTTTCTTTAAGACTCATTGCTTTGATCGTGATACGTAGATCTACGGAGATACGAATCCGATTCGATCCGATCTTTGAAGACCGCTTCACCTTTCAAGACTGCCATTCATTGTAATTTGACTATAGTGAAAACAGCGTAAAGAATAATAATATATTCTGTTTACAATTCTCCGTATGCGTATCGAAATTTCCATTCCAAGTTTTTATTTAACCCCAATATTAGGTATACAAAATCGTGTGATGATGCAGCGTCAAAATGACCTCGGCCAACGCATATGACCGCGTTATCAATGTTAATCAACTGCGCTGTATTAGCTAATACTAATAAGTAACAGTCGTTTTACGTAAATGGGACGATTTACGTAAATCACTGTTACTGTTGCCATTCACACAGCATGTCTCTCGGAGTGATAGGTACCTACTGTGAATAGTTTCGAATTCATGTTTTATGTCCGAACGCCTGCCTGACCTCAACTCTCCTTGGGAATGCTGTTGAGATCGTAGTGTTTCAAACACGCAGCAGAAAACTTTAACTGTCACAGCCTATAACGGTCCACTGCAGGACCTAAGCCTCCCGCAGTGTTATAAACATAGCAATGGAAAAAGCTGCTGCCCATTTTCCAGACGACGGAGATTCTAGATCTTTTGCCTCGAAACATTAGTCGCCCTGCGACACCCACGAACCTTAAGAACATTACTATTTACGCTTATTTAGCTTAATTCATAGGCTATACAGATTGAATAGGCTGCTCCTAGACAGGCATGCACTATCTTCGGCTACATCGTCACTTACCACCGGTGAGATGGCGATAAAATGCCTACTTAGTCCAATTAAAAAAATTCTGCTTAAATCGTAGCTGTAAATAGTCGCTTTTTACGAAACGCATAGAAAGTAAGTAAGAATAGTTTAATGTGTACAATAAACTGAAAATAAATAAATAAAAGCCATTTTTTACACATAGCACACCATGACACAATAACAGTTACAACTACAGACAACGGAAACATTAATACTTGAAATATCTAAAACAATACGTAGCCTCCCATACCACTGTCGGTGCCGCGGCGGCCAGCATAGGGGGTTGATACATCAATAACTTAATTTTTTTTTATTGTAATTGAATTAATAAAATTAATCTCATTCCGGTGCTTGATGTAGATTGACCAGCGCGCACATCGCAATGACCGAAAGATTGGGTTTATAGTCGGTATTGGGTCCGGCTTTAGTCATGTTCTGCACCTACTTGGTCATGTTCTGGTTTAGTCATGTTCTTGTTTTGTCATAATAACAGTTTTTTTAAGTCATGTTATACCTATTTATGTATGTACGTATGTAATCTCTTTAATACAGTTTATAATGCAAAGTCAAGCTTATCCTACAACGGGACTTCTTCCAGCTAAGTTCAGTCATGTTCTGATTTGGGCATGTTCTCCTTTGGTCATGTTCTTTGACATCGCCGAATCGGATTTAGTGGAGAAGAAGAGTAGGAAAGTGGGCAGAAACCTGGCAGATTGATAGCTCGGATGATGATGATGATAATGATGACATTGTTGATAATAATAATAAATAAATCATGGACAAATTCACACTTACTGTCCAGCGCCTTCTAGCCCCAAACTAAGCAAAGCTTGTACTATGGGTGCTAGATAACTTATATACTCCTTAAATACTTTTAAATACGAGTACATACTTATTATACATAGAACACCCAGACCCGTAACAGAAATTAAAATTCATCATTTAAATTTCTGCCCGGCCGGCAACCGAACCCGGGACCTCTTGACCACTGAACCACTCAATTCGTCTGATCTGTCATTATAGACAAGCTGTCCTACAGACCTACATAGACAAATAACAGTAGATATTTTCTTTTCAATGGGTCTAATTATAACACAAATGCCATTGTTAGTCGCATCCCACATCAACTCATGGCGTCATGCAATGCAACCGTTCATTATAAAGATAGCAATCGTTCCTAACGATATACTAACAGTCTCTGTATACATTTTCATACTAGACCTCAATTAGCGAGCTGACAATTGTGGGAGGCGAATGAAAATACTGTAGTATTCGCGATATATTAAGGCGTTTATTTGTTCTAGATTTGTATGAATATTATTTTGAGCCCGTTTTCTGACTTGAACGGTTATTTTTTCTTGTGTATTTACTAAGAAAATTGTTTATAAATTATTGTAGTTGTATCAAACAAATAACAATAACACTAGAAAGTGAGGTAATACCTCACACAAAGTAATAAAGACTAGATCATCACAGCCCATAACAGTGCAATGCAGGACTTAGGGCCTCTAGGGGAGAGGGGAAGTTATTGCCATAATCTCCACGCTTGGCAGGCGGGTTGGAGATCGCAGTGTTATAAATATAAAAATGGAAAACGGTACTGTCCATTTTCCACCCTATGACCCACCAAGTTTTTGGACTCTGCGTTCGTTGCTTGTATGTTATTAAGTAATTTTAGTTACGTACACGTACTTTTATTATATCAATAATAATATAGTATATTTAAATAATATTCAATTTAAGTCGACAATACAACGAATTCTCGCGTTAACAATCGCGACCGAGCACCGCTTGAAACTGTGTGAGAATGCCTGTAAACGTAACGTCAATGTGTGCGTGACGGAAATGGCGCATTGTTTCCAGTGGACCTTCTGCTTGGGGCGGGCCGTCCTTTATTTTGTGCTCGGACTGGCACAATTCCTCTATCAAACGCTCACAAGTTTTGCAACGTGACGCATCGCATACCATCCACAACCGAAGTCGATTGCAGCAAAATCTCGAAATTCCAGACAACGCAATCCTTAGTTCTGATAATGACTACACGCGTTATAGCTATACACTCTAATATTTTGTAATATTCCATTTCACAGTGTGCAGTAGACAAAACAGTGACCAAGATAACGCTTGTTTGCTCAAATTATCTGCGCTTCTGCACAAATACTTGAACGAGTGCGTGTACTTACATTCCTATGCTGTATAAGGCAATGTTTTAGTAACCGAAGGGACATTTTCTTTTTAGGGTCCTGTAGTAAAACAATGAATAATCTACATTAGTTGAATACTAACTGATGCTCTTACGGCGAGGGAAAACATCTTGATGAAACTTGCATATTCAGGCGACTGAATGTGTAAACATCACCCAATCTAGTTAGGTTTCCTTATTAATAGGAACACGGAGGTCAGATGACAATCGCCCCGCTATAGGTAATTACCTAATCTGCCAAATCCTGGATCATGGACAAAACTATGAAACTATGGACTATGGTCTGAAATAAATGTTTACTTATTTATTTAAAACGGACCCCGGTCCCTCACGCGAGAGCACA
Organism: Blastobasis adustella; assembly: GCA_907269095.1. Lineage (NCBI taxonomy): Eukaryota > Metazoa > Arthropoda > Insecta > Lepidoptera > Blastobasidae > Blastobasis > Blastobasis adustella. Next base: position 17,967,055 of record OU026121.1, on the reverse strand, counting down.
ACCGGGACATTAACGCCAAGATGACCAGACCAGAAATACAAACGAACGTTTAGTTTTGCCATGTTCATCTGTCTAACGGCTGTACGCGTATTAATTAAGAAACTATTAGTGCTAGAGAGCTGAAATTTGGTACGCTAACACATTAATCTGGGTGTCAAGCAAAATAAAATCTAAAAAAGTTCCTTTTATTGTGTACCACCCCTACACCTTGTAATTATTTTCTATTCTATTGTGTGGTTTGTTGTTGATAAGGTATTTTTATAAGATTGAAGGTATGTTTCCTCCATTCCATTTTCCATTTCCATAATAGGTAAGTATACGTATAATTTTAAAGTGTTTACTTTGTTACAGATAGTGTCGTCGTCGTCATCAAAAAGCCTTCTTTTTAGTACGCTTATTTTAACAGGCAACCACGGAACCCTACGCTGCACGTGGCCCGACACGTCTTTTAGTTTTTTATAAACACAACTATCGTCAAACGATAGGTCAGATGATAATCATCAACATCATCATCAGACTCCCCTCCTTCGCACCCAGACTCCGCCTACAGGATTTCGCAAATTGTCACCCCACATAACCGGTGTCTTGGAAATCCAAGGATACGAAATAAAGATTGTAAACAACCATAGGTACATGGATGCACAACATATTATGTACGAGTAACTTCTAGGTGTGTTCCGACAACGTAGCGATTGCAGCACATGATAGAGGGAGAGCGTTGAAGACGGAATACATTACCAAAAATATTGAAAAGCTACCTTAGACTAGCAAATTATTTTTTTGCTCTGTGTGCAGTGCTATCAAAGTTATAGTACGTGCCAAATAGATTGGCAATAGCGGATGTTGACATCTTAGTTGGAACTAATTTATAAATGGTCATAATCACAGCAATTGCTATAATGTAGATATTCGTTTTAGAAAAGATTGTAATATTTTTTATTCAATTAATTAATAGTGTATTAGAAACGATGTTTTTGAGTTATGTACATTTAGTTGAATTCTAACCGATGCTCTTACGGTGAGGGAAAACACCGTGATAAAACTGCACATTCAGGCGACTGGATGTGTAACCATGATCCTATCTAGTCAGGTTCCTCTGGTAGCTGGCCCTCATGCGCAAGGGCACGATCGGGACATTAACGCCAAGACGATGATAGATAATGATTAAGTTTAAGAGCTAAAACGAAAATAACATCATGGCTTTAATGTCCCGATTGTGCTGTCACGCACAAGGGCCCAGGGTCCGCCTTTACCATGATCTGCCAAATCCTGAAGATTTGGCAGATCAAGTAATTACAGTGGACCGACTGCCATATGACCACCATGACCATGCTATCAGGAGAACCCGACCAGATTGGATCATGGTTACACATCCAGTCGCTTGAATATGGAGGTTACATCACGATGTTTTCCCTCACCGTAAGAGCATCGGTTAGTATTCAACTAATGTACATAACTCAGAAAAGAGTCATTGGTATATGGCCGGGGCGGGATTCGAACCCAGTACATCGCGCTTACGAGTCGGATACCCTAACCGCTCGGCCACCGATGCGAAGTTTATAGGCTAAAGTAATTGACGTAATTGACGTAATCGGCAAAAACTGTTATTTTACACATAAGTTACAAGTTAAAGTATTACAACAATAGCTGACCACATGAATTCGTTCCGACCGAGAGTTCAACGACCGCTATTGCCAATATATTTGTCACCTAATATAAGTGCATAAGCTGTCATAAAAATAGTAATGTGGTTATCTTTTTATACTACTAAGTCGGCAAACAAGCTTACGGCCTGTCTGATGGTAACCAGTCACCGCAGCCTATGGCCGTTTGCAATACCAGGGGCATCACCCATGCGTTGCCAACCCCCCAAAAACCTTTTCACCCCATTCTTGAAGAACTCCATGTTGTACTCTCCAGGCAGTTCATTTCACAACCTTAGTGTGCGTGGGAGAAAGTTAACATTTTCTCGGATTTCGGAGCGCATGCCATACGTTTACGTTTCATGTGACATAAATGGTTACTTACAGGTGCTTTGTCATTGCGAAAGTTTAATATTCTTGTGTACTTCGTATAGTAGGGTTGCTTAATGAGAGACGCTGCGACCCAAAGAGGGTCTTTGGCCTTTGACCCTGCAGTTCAGCTGTCAATTTTGCAATCCTTTTTTCTGTGATTTTAGGACGAGGTGGCCGAATAGTAAGACCGGCCTTGTAAGCAAGCGATGCAGATTTGAGTTCGTAAACTGTTACATAGCGTCTGAGGCCTATAAGTTAAATGGCCGACTCGTATCGGCTTCTAACTCCAGTGCCGCTATGTACCTATGATTTTTTTCTGAGTTCTGTACCTACATTAGTTGAACACTAACCGATGCTTTTACGGAAGGAAAACATCGTGTTGAAACATGCAGACGACAGCATGTGTAACCATCAAGTTCCTGTTAACAACGTCACGGAGCTCCACTGTTACTAGCTGGTCTGAAGAATTCTGAATCTTGCTCAAGGCGGATCCACCTTCGCGCGCGAGAATACAACCGGGAAATAAACGCCAAGATAAAAGAAAGAAAAACAGAACATTTATTAAAACAAACAACAACACCGCAATATTTGAAAAGATACAAGAAAAATAAAAATATATAAAAAAATTCAAATACAACATAAAATATACAGGAATACACTGCCGATGTATATACCTACTGATTATTATATTATAATTATATAATATAAATTATAAATAAATATTCGTGGACAAATTCACACAGCGCCATTTAGCCCCAAACTAAGCAAAGCTTGTGCTATGGGTGCTAGATAACTGATAAATTACTTAAATACTTTTAAATACATACTTATTATACATAGAACACCCAGACCCGTAATAGAAATTAAAATTTATCATTTTAATTTCTGCCCGGCCGGGAATCGAATATGTTGTGGTGGTGTGTTTGTGTATAAAGGACCTCACTCAGCATTATGCCCTGGCATGAACTACAAACTATACGAACTATAAACTACTTAAAACAAAGGGTCCTTCACATTATGTTTATCATGGGTCCAGCACACATTAGGAAGGAACTGTTACGTCAAAACATAATGAATTATACAATTAGACACCCAACCTCAAAATCGACATCAACACTCATCAGGCGTTGCAGAAAAATAACAAATTAGCCGTCGAAAAACAAAGTATTTATCACTGAGCCTGTTACGGAAAATATAGCAAACTACAAAAGAAGGTAGAGGGTCTGGCAGTTAGAACTTTTAGCTTGGACGTACTAAACGGCGAACAATGCGTGACGCACAGACTCACAGCTATATTTTTACATTTTAAGATGAAAAATTTCACCATTCAAATTTAAACTCTATCTTCTATGTCGCAAGATTGAAATTGAAAATTAACAAATTTGAGATTTAGAATATTAAGTAGGCACATTCATCATTTGCTAGATCCGAAGTCCATGATAGTGTTATAAAAGTGTGCTCGCACTAAGATAACCTTGTAATTTGAAAACATTTGTTTTATTAAATCAAAAGCTCAATAAGTAGCAAAAATATATTTTCCGGAATATTTTCCGGAAAATATATTTTTGCTACTTATTGAGATTGATTAAACTTTCTCTACATCTCAGAAAGAGAAATAACGCGCAGTGATTCCCAAAGACCATTATTTAATTCAATTTTGCTAACCCAATTAAATCCATTCATCATCATCATCATCATCATCATACCTACCACTTATCCCGGTCACTACCATTGTCTACGTTCCTACTCATTCTTCTCCACTTCGTCCGGTCTTCGGCATCCTCGCGTCGTAAGCTCTCGCATCCGACTACGCGATGTCAATCCATCGCCACTTGAGTCGCCACCGGGCCTCTTTCCGGATACCGGCAGGTTCAGGCACCTATTTCCCACATATCCCTGAGGCTTACGCAACACGTGACCAAATTAAAACCATTGTTTAAATCAATTCTAGTGCTGGTGCTCGTTAATTGCTTTTGGTTTTAAATTAGGCTTTCGATTCGTTGTAAGCTTTATTTTACTTTGGAATTATGCTAGGAAAATATTTGTTATGATGTTCATGCCATCACCAGAGAGTTCAAGTTCAAAACGGGCAACGGTTGGTGATTACACGGTTGCAGAGGAATTTTGTCCCACGTACCTAAGTTAGGTTATGGAATGAACGTTAATGAGAGGTATACCCTGGAGAATAGAGATAGAGAACACTATACTCCACCTATAATCATCTTATACTAAAAGAAAAGCAGTTGCAATTGCAACCATTGCAGTTAGGCCAGCTAGTCACCCATTTCATTTGACCGTTTCAAGCTATGTGGGGGCAGAAACATAGAAAATTTTAAGGATTTCAGCCGGTAGACATTGTCACTGTGCCACAATTTAAGCACTGATTACTGGTGTTAGGCTATTGCATCCTCGATTTGCTACGTCATACCTACATCCTATATACCTTCCAGTTTCCCGGCTTCTCCACTTAACCAGGGAATTCCACTCTTGTGAATCCTCGCGCCGTAAGCCGTTGGCTCTCATCACTTTTCTCATCATCATCATTGCATGCTTGATCGGATGTCAAGCCATCGCTTCTTGGCCTCCCGCGGGACCCCTTTCTTTCACCTTTAAATTCTTAATGTTATTCATAACATACGTAAACAACAAAAAAAGTGAAATTTATACATCGTCAATGCATTGAGACGATGGAATTCCAATAGTGATAAAATAAAACAACGCGACGTTGATTGCGTAAATTAAGTGGAAGTTAAATTCGAATTAACGTTAAATTACCGAACACAACCTTTACCGTTTCGATTAATGCTTTGGTTTTTAAATAAAACTAGCTTTATTTATTGATTGTTTGGCTGCGGTATTCTGTTAAGTAGAGGTGCTTCCCTAGTCCAAGGCTCCAATTCGAACGGGATGCCCCGCTTTGCCCCACCTCTTATAAACTACACACTAAAGCCACATAAATGCTAGTTTACTAAAAACTAGCATGCTTTTTTACTAAGTAGTTCAGCTCATAAGCATCATAAGCAGCTTGTAGGAGAAGACACATGCTACTATAAAGCACTTGCTCAAAAAGCATGCTTTCGTGCTTCAAATTAACATGACATGTTTGTAATCGGCGCTTCCTAATGTAAAGATTCGCTATATCCGCCTTAGCAGACGTGTCAGATCGCAATCCGTAACTACGAATAATAACGAATCAAGAAACACAAATTACGAACTTTAAGAACACTACTTGCATCAGAGCCAGCGCGGGCAAATGCGCAGGCAAAGGTAGTATTAAAACCATTTAATTTTTTGAGACATTCCGTAAACCTTATTTTCCGGAAGATTCGTAACCTTTCTGGCAATTTGCAGGATATTTAATAAGTTAATAGTTTCGGCGGAATGTTGACAGACCAATCAACGCCTCTGATTTATATTTAATGCGTTAATTACAGAAGTCGTGCACATAAACATAAACATTTACCCAAATTCATTATACCATTTACGGGGGTTGCATGAAATTGACGTACCTACCTAAAAGACCACGGAATTGTTTATCTTTCTTTATATAGGAAAGCCGCTTTCCGCGTCTGTTTGTCTGTCTGTAAGTCTGCGTGATTGTAGCGTGCTTATATATAGACGGCATGTAGTCGATGGCACGCGGACAATAAGGCGACGGCAGCCATTATTACGATAGAGGGAGAATTGATCCTAGATTATTATAGTAACCAAAGATATTGGACATTGAGGCATAGAAGGAGTGAATCACAGCTGAAGTCTGAACTGGTACTAAAATCTTCTTTTGTGTTTAATTCAAATTTAAAGTCCTCCGCCTCTGAAAAAAACAGCCTTTACCTAAATAGGTTAGGGTCTACACTGCCGGACATCATACTCGGCACACCGACTACATAAATTGCCATTATCATTCCGTCGCGGAGACCCATTTGTAGTTTGTCCACTCGGCTTTTTAATGAGCCAACCCAAAAACGGCGCGAAAGCCTTAAAAGAGAAAGGCCTGACGTCACAATGACGCACATAGCTAGGCGTCTATGTCTGATGACGTCACAGGCGCGTCACACTGGCCTACGCCTCAATTTAAAGCAGGTGGTGCATTAAATGTCATATCTTTATTTTTATTTACAGACTCGTTGTAAAGATAACAAAATATTATAGTGTGCTAGTGGACCCGGTGCGACTTCGTTCGCGTACACCTACTTTACCCCTACCTACCCTTTTTTTCTTGCTTATAAAGGTTCCTCTATATATATTGTTGAAAACCGCATTAAAATATCGTATTGTAGTTTAGAAGATCTAAGCCTTCACAGATACATACATAGATGAATAGGGACAGACGACCGAGTTTGTTTTATACATATTACAAAAGTTTTAGAACTATGTCACATTAAGTTTCCTTGCCAAATCACAGCAACATTAAAATATTTCAAGGAAAAGTGATTGTGACATGGATTGTGACATTTAAGTACAACTACACCGCTGAGGATTGTATCTAACTAAATATTCCTAGTTCTAGTGAATCCTTGGTGCCTTATACACCAGATTCCAAACTCGCTGGAGTCCTAACTCGTCGATTTTCAATGTGGTGCGATTCCCTGCAGAACCAGACAAGACAGGCATTTCGGAAAGGGGCCGGCGGAATGAGGTCGTGCAACTGCTTCGCAAATTCTCCGAAATGCAACCTGTAGAAGACCGACAGACGCGCAACCCTACGCCGATGCTCGAGGCTCTGCAGCTCAGCTTCAATCAAGATCGTCGGTTTCCTATGTTATCAGTTTATTTTATGTAGTTTTAATAGTGGAATATTTTTTACAGTCAATCTAACCTATATTAACTTTATGACGGTCTGTGGTCTTATAATAAAATAATAATGTAGGTCATCATCATTAGCAACTTAATTAGACAGCAGCGGCCACTATTTAATGATATCGTAAATATAAAAAAACAAAGTGGACAAACTAGATGTTCATTATTCGAATGAGATGAAAGATGGTGAAATGGTTAAATGCCTGTGCTGTTTAATTTAAAAAAAAATAACCGAAACTAGAAGAAAAACGAACTGATTTTCAACTATACATATAATTAAATAAAACTACGCATATGTTACAGTCCGCTCGAGGAAAGCCTCCACTGCGTTATCGTGTGTGTGTCATCATCATCATCATATCAGCCAGAAGACGCCCACTGCTGGGCATAGGCCTCCCCCAGAGATCTCTACAAAGGCCGGTCCTGTGCTTTCCGCATCCAGCTGGTACCTGCGATCCTTACCAGGTCGTCAGTCCACCTTGTGGAAGGCCTACCCACGCTGCGTCTTCCGGCACGTGGTCGCCACTCGAGAACTTTACTGCCCCATCGGCCATCTGTTCTTCGAGCTATGTGCCCACTGCCACTTCAGTCTGGCAATCCTTAGAGCTATGTCGGTGACCTTGGTTCGCTTGCGGATCTCCTCATTTCTGATTCGATCGCGTAAAGAGACTCCGAGCATAGCTCTTTCCATTGCCCTTTGGGTAATAGTGAGCTTTCTTATAAGGCCCACGGAGTGTATTACTGGTAAATTGTTTCAGGAATTATATAAATATTAAAAGCATGACATAGCATAGGAGTGGTATGGCCGGCCGCGCAGACCGGCAAACTACGTAGAGTAGGGAACAAATGTGAGGCCGGGCCAAACGATAGCGTGACGCTGTAAGGATGACATGCGTGCCAACAAACACCACCAAGGATGAAGCAAAACCAAGCAAAGTGGACAACACAGCCGGGCTTGTTGCCAAGGTCATGATGACTCAAATATTCTAAATGACATTAATTTTACATTACAGTTTCAGATATTCTAATTTTAATTAAATAAACATTTGCCGACGAGTGGGATGATTCAGGCGAATATAATAATTGAATAGACATACGTAACTTTGACATTATTTATAGTTCAATTAAATAGTTCTACAAATTATTAAAGTGACAATATTTGACTTTAATTTAATTATCTCTTAAATTTTAATACAGTAAATTAAGTTGGTTTAATTATTAATGTATAAAATAATCTCTATATTTTGTACGCAATAATATGGCATCTGGATGCGGAAAGCACAAGGAGATATCTGGGGGAGGCCTGTGCCCAGCAGTGGACGTCTTCTGGCTGATATGATGAATATGGCAGAGCATAGAGCACTTTTCAAGTATACATAACACCTAGGTATAACTGTGTAGCACAATGTAAAGAATCATTAATTTTGAAATGAAACAACTTTTACGAGATCGAATATCGCGTGAATGGAAGAAAATATTATGTTAGTCATTGTTGAAATTGAAGTATTTTAGGTACTAATAAAACCAAAGTAGGTATAAAAGCAGATTAAAACTTTATATCTGCTGTAGATATCTTATCTTCAAAATTTGAGGTTTATAGCATTATTCAGACCGAAGAAGTTGTGAGGGTCTGAAACTTTGATGAAAAGTTGGGTACCCCACTTTTTGCTTGTCTTGGAGGCGCCATAGGCACTGCCGTGCCGTAAATACAGTTTATTTTTTAATCCCACTAAGGTGGCAAACAAGCTTACGGCCTGCCTGATGGTAAGCAGTCACCGCAGCCTATGGACGTTTGCAATACCTAAGACAACACCCACGCGTTGCCGACCCCAAAAAACCTTTTCACCCCTTTCTTGAAGAACACCATGTTGTACTCTCCAGGGAAAACCTCTCCAGGTAGTTCATTTTGCAAACTTAGCGTGCGTGGTTCCTTTGGAACCGCACAGTTCGCGACGATTTTTACAGTTCATTTCAAATACAATTACATTTTCAAAAGCCAACTCAGTTACAAACGACTACAATCGTAGATGTTCTAGGCATCTCGGTAAGATAGGATAGGTTGTTTTCAAAATAAATATTTTAAATAAAGGTGAAAACGTAAACGAATACGATCGCATCTGCAACATCTTGCAGTTTGTGCGTCATCGTGACACCTGCGTCGGCTGTAATGGATGGCGAGATGGGCGAGGTCATTTACCTATATTAAAAATAATGTAAGTACGTGATCCTAGTTAAAAACACATGGAATACATATTTGTAAATTTTTTAATTTGTAATTTTTGTTTGTTTTTACGGAGTCTGGAAGGACTGAAAGGCGGACCCCGGCCCTCCCATGCCTCGTAAGAGCGCAACCGGGATTTGACGAGAAGATGATGACGTTGTGCAATAAATATATAAAAACGGACTTTCAAACAAAAAACGGCATTGAAATCGATCCATCCATTCGGGAGCTACGAAGCCAAACAAATACGCAAACTGGTACACACTTCAAAGTTCATCAATCAATCAATCAATCAATCAAATACGTTTATTCAATTTAGGTTTTCACAAACACTTATGAACGTCATAAAATATACGTATAACAACGATTAACACTAGGCACCACAGCATCATCGAGCGGACAACGGTTTCATAGACAGTATAAAAAAAAAAACATCTTGGCGTTAATGTCCCGATTGTGCTCTCGAGAACGAGGGTCCAGGGTCCGCCTTGACCATTATCCAGGATTTGGCAGGTCAGGTAATTACAGTGGAGCGATTGCCATCTGACCTCCATGACCCTGCTACCAGGGGAACCTGACCAGATTGGATCATGGTTACACATCCAGTCGCATGAATGTAACCTGCACACATCACGATGTTTTCCCTCACCGTAAGAGCATCGGTTAGTATTCAACTAATGTACATAACTCAGAAACAGTCATTGGTACATGGCCGGAGCGGGATTCGAACCTGGGACCTCTGGCTTACGAGTCGGATACTGTAACCGCTCGGCCACCGACGCTCGGTTTCATAGCCAGTATGTAGGGCCATAAAAAAAGTAAAATTGAAATAGACTCTACGGCCAAAAATTTTTGTTCTTTGTGCGCGACGCAAGCGCCGCACGCCGGCCACCTGTCATTGTGACATTGACAGATACGTAATGTCATGCGCATCGACAATGCCGCTCACCTGTAACGTGAATACCAATACAATTTAAATTCTGTCTATTTACTAAATATGTAAATGGATACTAAATTTAGTCAGTCAAAAACAAACAATGACGTACCCTATGGTAAGTACATACTCCATAATGATATGAGATAAGTACAAAGCAAAAAAATTTTATGTAAAACAAAAGGGGTAAGTAGGGGTAAAGTAGGTGTACGCGAACGAAGTCACGCCAGGCCCAATAGTTTCATTATAAAGAAAAACTAATTAATCTTGCTAATCTTTCCAGCGGCATGCGATTGCTCATTAGGCATTTATTGCCATTATTCTCGAACGTCATATTATGGTAAAATACACAGAAAAACATTACTTACAAAATACCACATGTCCATATGAGAATTATATTTATTAACATTACGAAGAAGAGGTCATTGTAACACTGAGTCATGCGCAGTTAGAACGAACGCTGTAATCAAAGCCTTTGATGTTAAAATATGACGCAGAGATGGAGTTGTTTACCTACTCTTTAGAATTTGTAGAACAAATGATGCGAAATCATTAAAATATTTTCATACGGCGATATACCTATCCATAGCGCGTCGGTGGCCTAATGGTTAAGGGGTTCGATTCGTACCCTAGGGTAGCGGGTTCGATCCCAGTGCTGCCATGTACCAATGACTCTTTTCTGAGTTATGTAAATTAGTTGAACACTAACCGATGCTCTTACGGTGAGGGAAAATATCGTGATGAAACCTACACTGCAACCTTGATCTTTCTGGTCAGGTTCCCCTGTCAACAGGGTCACGGAGGTCAGATGGCAGTCGCTCCACTGTAATTACCTGGTCTACCTAATCCTGGATCATTGTCAAGGCGGACCCCGGGCCCTCACACATAGACACAACCCGGACACTAACGCTACGATGACCTGCATCAATTTGTTCATACGTTTTCCTCTTCTTTTTAACCCTACGACGCGGAAAATTTGAAGCGTGTATGTATCTGGTTGCGTGTCTGTGTATCTGTCTGTGTCCTGTAGCTCCCGAAAGATTGGACCGATTTCGATGCGTTTCCTTATTTAAAAGTCAGTTTATTCGAGATTATTCTTTACTTTGCTTCATTAGAATAGCTGGCCTACCTGGATGAGCACGTTTAACAATCAGTATTTATAATTTTGTGCGTTGACAATAAATAACAGATTAATAAAATTATATTTTAATAATAATTTTTGAGATGAGTTTGAGCTTGGAACTAAAATAATTACATTAATGATGGTTTTTCCTTCCAGGAAGTGTGTGATTAGTTATTGTTATCCCTCCGGGAAGTATGTACCGAACTGTTGCTAAAAGGCTAGATTGTTCGATATAACCATGCAGAGTTAAGTAAGTACAAAACGATATAACGTTTGGAACTGCATTAAACCTACTTTCAATTAGATTGTATTTTTCAAACACTCGACGCGCACGCTGTAGACCATTATTAGGAACCAAAGCCTTAAAAACCGAAAAAAAGGCCAAAAGAACCTTACCTAAGTCATCAATAGCCAAAAAGCCTTCAATATTGCTTTTTGGCGGTAGTAAGGTTATAAGGTAGCCGCCAATGTTGGCAAGCGAAGATGGAGAAGGTGGAAAGGGTAATTACCCACCTGGCCGGGTATTGTGACCAGGGGACCAAGGGTCCAACGGTTGACCGTCGGAAGTTGCATATATGCCGCGGAGTTGGCACATTTCTCTATCGCGATGTAGGACGGGTCAGCGCCATCTATATGCGGATGCTTGCCAACCTTGTGTTCGTGTTCTCGTAATGTGAGTATCGTTGAGTTTTCCCTATTGGAGCGATAGAGCGATAGATGTGCTACACTTTGAAACCCAAAAAGCTACCTACTAAACCTACCTACGCACGATAGGGGAGGTCGGAGGGCCTGTGTGGGACTCCCAACAGTCGCCGGTGTACCCACTAAACCCCGAGGCGCTTCTGCATCGCCTGAAAGGAGGTGTCATGAGAAGCCGAAGCCTTATCATCCACGATACCTCCGACAACCACTAAAAGGCCTGGACTAAGGAACTATAGGCGTGATATGGGACAAAGATAAAGGACTATCGGTGCCTCAACGGTCGAACCTCGGCAACAATATCTTTGTTCTCCTGTAAAATGACCTGTCATCCATCTTATCATTTCTACAATTTATAATGTATGCAGATGATATTAGCGCTATTATTATAGGGAATAGGCAGGAACTAATAGACAATATACAATTAGTGGTAAGCAGACTGATGGATTGGTTGGATTACCTTCGACAGGGGCCTACAATGGAACTACCACATAGATGCCTTATTTGCGAGGCTAAATTCTGCCTACTACTGTATCACGTCTCTCGCGTACACTTTCCACACAGAATTTGCTATCAACGTACTATGCTTACTTCCATTCTCATCCGACGTATGGGATAGACCTGTGGGTGGGTATAGCTGCTGACAGGGACCGGCCCTTCATAATACAGAAGAAAGTGGTACGTATGATGTGTCGTGTCCCACCTGACAAGCCCGCACGCGAGTTGTTTGTTTGATTGGAAATCCTTACTGTTCCATCACTATTCATACTTGAAATTTCTAAATACGTATGGAAGAACCCTACTGAGTTCCCTTTCGCTGAACGGTTATCTGCGCGACGGAAATGCCAACTCCAAACTTTTGCGTGTAGATTGCAGAAATCTGAGAACTCCCTTAGATCTATGGGTTCATGTTTTTCAATAAAATCCCTGATGAAATAAAACGGTTAAAATCATTATGTGGATTCTAACACAAGCTCGAGTTATTGCTGGCTGGGAAGGCGTATTATTCAATGGGGGAATTCCTTGACGGATGAACACTAGGTACTGTAGTTAGGCATGATTTTGAATTTTATTGACAATTTAATACTGAAATTAACTATCGCTAATTATATTTTTAATTATTATTATGACATTTACATGAACTTAATGTTTTAAACTATCGTGGTTATTATCACACATTTTAAGAGTATGTTCCGGGTTTCCGGGGAAATCCAGAACATACCCTTAAAATGTGTTTACATGAACTGACATTTTGAATGAATTTTTTATGATATTTTATTAATATTATGACATAATTCATCATATCAGCCAGAAGACGCCTACTGCTGGGCATAGGCCTCCCCCAGAGATCTCCACAAAGGCCGGTCTTGTGCTTTCCGCATCCAGCTGGTACCTGCGATCCTTATCAGGTCGTCGATCCACCTTGTGGGAGGCCTACCCACGCTGCGTCTTCCGGTACGTGGTCGCCACTCGAGAACTTTACTGCCCCATCAGCCATCTGTTCTTCGAGCTATGTGCCCTGCCCACTGCCACTTCAGTCTGGCAATCCTTAGAGCGATGTCGGTGACCTTAGTTCGGTTGCGGATCTTCTCATTTCTGATTCGATCGCGCAAAGAGACTCCAAGCATAGCTCTTTCCATTGCCCTTTTGGTAACAGTGAGCTTTCTGATAAGGCCCACAGTGAGCGGCCACGTTTCAGTTCCGTAAGTCATCACTGACATAATTATTATCATTAATCTAATTTATATATTTCTATGATTATTTATTGTTCTAATGAATGTTAATATTTTCAACATTGAAATTAACCAAATGTGTTAATTTTATTCTATTGATAACTGTAATGACGATGTAGATATATTTAATACTATAAATAAATGAATATGAATATGATAAGGCCGCCTGTTGTTTTCTATATTATTGTTACCGATATGTACAGACTGTATCCTGTATTTACGCAATAAAACTATGCAATTCACTATTTTCCTAGAAAAGTATTATTATTCTCGACCACAGTCCGAACCCACAATTCAGTGTCACCGCGTGCGCGATGCGTGAAAAGTTTGTAATTCGTGCTTCACCCATTATTATGCGGTCTGACGCGGGTGCATCGGCCCACATCCTGGATTCCAGACCCTGACGTATCACTGACGCACTACGCCGACGTGCGTAGACCTGAGACCTTAGCATCTAGTTCGTATTTTTATTTATACGGCGTGTAACAAAAAGGTGAGTAGACATGATGATTGCCAAACTGTGTCGGACGGCACGCCAAGAAGCAGAAGTAAAAAAACTAATTCGAATAAAATAAACAATATTTTGATCATCTTGGCGTTAATGTCCTGGTTGTGCTCTCGCGCACGAGGGCCCGGGGTCCGCCTTGACCACGATACAGAATTTGGCAGATCAGATAATTAAAATCTAACCTCCATGACCCTGCTACCAGGGGATACTGACCAGATTTTGATCATGGTCATAAATAATAAATATGTTATGCTTGAAATTAATTATGTTTATATTTTTATTTAGAATCGAAGTTATTGCTATTTCCACACTATCAAAATGTTTACTGTATCATAATACCATAAAACAGAATAACCGGACAAGTGCGAGTCGAACTCGTATAAGTTCGATGAGTTCCGTATTCCGTACCATTGAAATGATATATTCATATTCATTTATTCGTAGTAATAATCATACATCATCATTTAAAATAGTTTCGTGAATAGATAGATGATAGATGTGGGTATTGTTTGCGAACTTTTAGTTATAATCGATCCCCCCTTTTGTTTTCCGCACCATACCTTATTCTTTGGGCAGAATAGGAACAAACAATGCAAGCTTAGTGCTTAGCGGTAAAAATAGATAACCTAACCCAGGAGTCCCTAAACTGGGCATCGCTACGACCTGAGGGGCGATTCTAGCGCTGTGACATCTCAAACTCTACATTTTCTCTAGCCAAAAAACTGTATTAAAACGACACTGAAATTGATCTTCAACAATATACGACTGTCGAAAATAGTTGAGAAAATATTTTTCAACCACCTGCCTGGGAATTAATTCTCGCGCAGTGATATATCGTATTCAACATTTTTTCTAGCCATATTTCTCTAATTATGACATTCAAGTATTTTATGCAGCCAAAAAATATTTTCTCAACTATCTTCGACAGTCGTAAATAGTCGAAGATCAACGTCAGTGACGTTTTGATACAGTTTTTTGGCTAGAGAAAATATAGAATCGCCCCAAATCCATTTAGCGCAAGTCCTAGACTGTAGCGATTTCAAATATTTTCCTTTTTTCTTTTTTTTTTGTTTAGGCTATGCAGGCATTTGACCGCCATCTCACCTGGACCGCAATCTTCAAAGACAAGCTAATATTCTCTGACTGGTATTTCCTAGATCAGTTATACGCCATTTTGTATCGAGGTTTAATAAAACGGTGGCTCGATGAATGTATGTACATCGAGGACTAATCTGCAGGGGCCCACATCTGATCTCATATTTTTAACATTCACCAATTTAAATTATTTTGTTTTTGTAAGTACTGTAGAGTATTACCACAGTATTACCTATATAATTAAAAAAATTATAATCACTTGGTTTTTATTTAAAACAAGCTTACTTTAAAACTTGCACAGGCGCCCTCTACAATTCATCGTTCATACTAATTGAACGAAAATGTGCGCAACGAAACCAACCATTATCAAGTTGCGCAAACGCAAGACGACGCGTACTTGTTTTAGTTCTCTGGTTCGTGTGTAGATGGCACTACTAGTTAACTTCTTGCTATTTTCTCGTATGTAGAGTATTGTAGAGCGATTACCTACCTCTACGGGACTCTATCATATAGGACCTTAACTCCGCTAATTTACAGATGACTCGATTGCGTTGTAATTGGATCGCTCTCGCAGCTCAATGGCAGTTTCACGCATTTTTTATATTCTGCTATAATTAAAACTGCCGTTGATCTGCTAGTGCGATCCAATTACAATTCAATCAAGGCAAGTAAATTAGCAGACTCGAAGCACAGGAGCCCTTGCTTTCACTTTGTTTTAGTTTCTGTACGGTGTCGTTATGGTATCGTTTACGGAATTATTTATGAATAAACAGTCTCCGCCATGTAGGTATAACCACTTTCTTTCTGCTGAATGGCGTAGGTAGGCTATAAATAAATGACAAAAAAAATATTGGATTTTTTGGCGACGGTGACCACTTTCCACCAGGTGTACCGCAACACCTCAATGACAGTTTTAAATGTAGCAGTACACTAAAAACGCGTCAAACTGCCATTTAGCTGCTATTGCGATCCAATTACAATTAAATCGAGCCATTAGTAACAGTAGCATAATACTAAAAACGTGTGAAACTGCCATTGAGCTGCTAATACGATCCAATTACGTCTCAATAGACCTAAGTAAATTAGCAGACTTGAAGTCCTGTTTGTCCGCCTTTTCTTACTGACGCTACCAGTATCGGCGGCAAGCTTAAATCAAACGGGTAGAGGTGATGATTTTTATTTTTATTCATAGTTTATTTGTTGGATTTCACGGAACTCATCAACATTAACTCGAAACAATGTAGGATTATTTTCACCTGATTTTCACATACGGATACGGGTTTTCTGTTACAACCGGTATGTATACCTGTGTAGGTATCTAATCTAAACCTAAAACTGTTCACTATGAAAACCATCTTTGACCAAATTGAAACGCAGTACGAAAAATCAACATAGATAAAAATGTAACTTCTAATAACTAAATAAAATTATTTAGATTAGCTAAAAATATTAATTGGCTGTTTCCTAATTGGTTGATAAATGTTATGTTATTGTATATTTATTTTCATTTTTGCACACTGTGAGACATCCAAATAAAAAAAAAAATAAAAAAAAAAGTATTTAAACTTATTTATCCACTCACCTTTTTAAGCACCTTGTTGGTCTCCTCCGGACTGGGCATGTAGAAGTCCACAATCCCAAGAAGGCAGTCATCACAGCGGCACACGTCACTTGGCAGCGAAGACATGGATCCAAAACTACTACAACTGTCCATCGAATCCGTCCTCACTAACTTCCCTGTACTCAGGGCTTCCATCTTGGCTACCAGCAGCGACTCCATTAGAGACCTAGGTCTCCCAGGAGACCTGGAACGCCTGGTTATATCCGGCGATAGAGGCCTGTACCGTTCCAAGACATCTGAGGCAGGAGATAGCGCTCTATGCCGGCTGAAGTCTAGACTTAAGTCACGTCTAAGAAGATGAGGGGAGGCAGTCCTAGTCAACAGGTCGGACGATGGCGTACGGGACACAGGCGGCGTAGCACTACGACAATTCGACGATGTCATCTTGGTCCCCCGCATTTGAACAACTTTATTGTCCTAACTTATTCAGCGCAGTCGATGGAGGCACTCGTTGTAGCTGATACCGGATCTGACGTTGAGGAAACTTAAGTTCCAATTTCCGACACCTGATTGTTTGTGTTGGTAGTCTTTGTAAGGCATTACGATGCGACGTGTCACTTATAGCCACTTTGTCCCACTCGAGTTGCACTGCCGACAGAGGCGCTGTATCTGCTACTACACTGATTCCGGCCGTAATTGTGATCTAGTTCTGATTTTCGCCACCGGATGGGTAATTTTGGCTGAATATCGCCCGCATATGGATTCCATTTGTTTTCAAGTAGGTACGTAATTATCGGCGCGGCTATGGCTGGTGATCAGCGTTTACTATGGAAATCCATTATTTTTACCGTAAACTGTTCAGTTGGTCCTTTGTTTTAGAATAGACTCAAAATTAGAATATTTTATCTTCGAGATTTAGAGCGACTAGAGACTTCTAAAAAGTTTACTTTGGTTCGTTAATTGGCTAGATTAGCGTGCATATATGTTTTAGACGTAGTAAATAAGGTTGAAAATTCGATATTAAGATAAATGTTGATTAAGGATATCGCCCCTGGGTTCAGTTTTACTAGCGACCTGCCCTGGCTTCGCACGGGTGTTCTCGGGTCTTTTCTATTAAAAATATTTTTTGATTTAGTTATTTATCTGTCGGCTTAGCGAGGGATTTTAGGATAATCCGAACTCTTACCAGGGTACCCCTCGCATAAGCACTAGAGTCTACCAAGTCTGCACTAGAATATATTTTGATAGGACTTGAAATTACTAATCAATGGAAACACAGTTACCAAATTCATGATCCGCGTAAAAGTCGCATTTTTCCGATAGTTATCTTGTATTTCCAAAGGTGGCGTAAAAGTTCGATTATTATCCTCCATAAAGTTCAATGGTTGCACTATAATGATCGACATTTTATTGACTTTTAAGTTGTATTTTTATCGGCTTACCCAATTATGAAGGTCCCCTTAATTGATTGGTCAATCTGTCGATCTCAGTGAGCTAAAGAAACTGTTCAAAAAGTTGCGTATTGTAGCTTGGATAATCTTGTACGCTTATTTTTTTGTGTTCAAGAGTACAAGTTCATGACGTGTAAAATTACTACGTCAATTTGTTTTATATGCTTAAGGTTAGCGTTTGCCGAGCGCGCTCCTATAAACGTAATATGATTATAATATATTCTTGTGGTCTCTCAGATTTTCGTTAAAATATATCGATTAACAAGATAATATTTCCATGCAAATTTGAAATCGCGTACAACTTTGAAACAATATAGTTTAACGAAATTTGACGTTTGTATGGAGCGCACTAGGGAAACAATCCTCATAAGGAAAACCAACAGGAGTGATTATTACAGTAGCCAATTCATATGTCGTCTACTTTAGACAGAATGCCATGGCGCAGAGAAATTACAAAGACCCTACTTATCGTGGGATGGTGCAAAGAAGATGATGCAGACGGAGGAACTTAGTTACCGTTTTCTATCTGGTCGGCTGTCAGATAATTTGTCATTTTGGAGATGGACATTAGTTTAACGTGACATGTATTTAAATTGCTTAATTATCTTATAGATTTATAATTTTGTATTGTCTTATCTATATCTATTCTATATACCTATATAGGTAATAAAACAGTAAAATGAGTGTGTCTGTACATTGGTATTTACAAAAAAAGTAATTTAGGACGATGAAGACATAGTTATATAGTAAATAGTTTTATAAGAATTTTAAACACCTATTTGTCTATTTGTTCACTCTAATCTCCGGAACCACTGGACGGATTTGAATGTAATTTTTGTTGTTGTGTAGCTATTAAGCCTGGGCAACATATAGGGTTTAATTTATTTTGAACACTGGAATACCTGATTTAAAACCTTGGTAGACCAGCTAAACTATAAGGATTGGATTTATAAGAGATGAATGGATTTTGAAGAGGTTTTAAGAGTTTTTGTAGTTTGAGGTCCAGGTTAAAATTTAGGCCATGTTTTATCTAATTCAGTTGAGTAGAACCAGAGACTCTGCTTGACCTCTCCGTAGTACTTGCTTTCATACATTAGGGAGATCATTTAAAATGGTCCATCTCGGAAAAAAGATGAACTGCCCTAAAAACGATTTCCACGCGGACGAAGTCACGAGCAAAAACTAGTTGGTAATAAAATTTATAATAAAACAAACAGATGTAACGCTTGGAAGGGCAGATTTTTTCAAGCGTTCTCATTTAATTTTACCTACTCATAGACATAGCCTACTTACCTACATAAATTGATACCTGAAAATTAGTATGTAGCTAGGCATCTACTTCAAACACGCAATATGTATGCAAAAATCGTTATCTACTACATAATGCATGCATAACTTTACAATTACTAACTATTTCCGAGCCGGTTTGTCTGTTTGTTTACGTAAACACGAGGTCCGTAACTTGAAGCCGTTATGTATTCCAAGCATGCGATGTTTTACCTTCGACAGTGCCATCCACGGACCTGAAAAAAACACTGGCGTCCGTTCTACAGTATAGAGCAGTGAAGCGTGCAAGATACGACAGTGTCTTGACAATCTATTTACGAATACAAATACCATTTCTTTGTTGGTATTTTGTTGTCAATGACCTACACACATACATACACTAGGCCTGACAATCCGCCGCCATTTAGTTTGATTTTGTACCGCGATGTTACGCTAGTGACAGTGTCAAAGCAGGCATACACATAAACGAGCGGCCATTTTTATGCTTCACTCATGATTTTAGAGAGTACCGAGTCCGTGTTTTTTTTCAGGTCCATGGGTCAGGTTTAACTATACATATATCTATTATATGGGTTATCTCAGAGTGGCGTAAAAAGCTGGCGAAATCACTGAAAAACTGACGCTCCGCTAATAATAAAGAACAGCATATTATTATTAGTCTAGTAATGAACAGCACTGTGCGCTCTAATTAATAATCTAACCGCCAGATGTTGGACAACTCCCGACAAAGGCTAATATACCTATTCAAATATATCCCAAGCTACTACTTGACTTTAAAGATGTAAAAAGAACCAACCAGGAGAACCATAGCCACCTTAGTGGTATGAAAAAAATCTCGATTAAAATAAAGAAAACCGCATTGTAATCGGATGATCGATTCCGGAGCTACGTCCAAACAGACTCACAGATACGCATGTCAGACATATATAAAATAAAACATTACAATAACCCTTCTAGTGTAAATTTAAATAACTTTGTTTTGTGTTAACTTTATTTGTTTGTAACGATATGACATTATAAAACGAACTGTGTGATTTTGGTGTTGTCAAATAGCTCTCCTATAAGTCACGAATAGTTATATGTCAGATAAAATATGATTGTGAATAAAGGTTATTCAGAATTGTAGGTCTGCTGGAAGAGATTTCTTTTCAGAGATAAGCAGTGCCTGTTGTGTTGTGACTAATTTAAATTTGTCATAAACTTTCTTGTGTACAACAAATTATAAATAAACAAATAAATAAAACTTTTATCCTCCATATAGTTTATGGTCACATAGCTATTGGGTACTTTATCCGTACATTGTGAAACAGACCTTAATACTTTTGCATCGGGCTTTAAAACAGAACAATAACCAGATACCGAAAGCCAACAGGTACCCATTCAAGTCAAGATGTTCACTGTCTACCGAGACAGTATCAGTTACCATCAACTCGTGGGTCTAGCCACCGTTGCGTTGCTCTCGCGACGCCTCTCCGGATGACCTCTTGACATTTTAATCTCTATGGCCGAGTGGTAAAGGTATCCGACACGCAAGCTAGAGGTACCGGGCTCGAATCCCACTGCCACCATGTACCATGCTTATTATATTGTTGACATCATTGTTTATTTTTTAGATTGGACTAAAATTATTTTAATGTTTATGAATTGTATTACTAAAATTTTATTATTTATAATTTGACATTTGTTTTACACGACATTTTGATTCTCTTATTTTTATTTTTGCTATTTATTATTATTGTTGTTTATTATTTTAATTAATTGAATTTTTGTAATTTTGTTATTCGTACCTGCTACATTCATGTGCCAACCGGCGCAACATAGAGGACTTTGAATAATTTCATAACAGCTGTATGTATTACCTATGTTGATGAATAAATGAAATTGAAACCAATGACTCTTTTCGGAGTTATGAACGTACATTAGTTGAGCACTAATTCACGCCTTGGCGTGAGGGATATCGCAGATAAGATCGAGGAGGCTCGTTTGCGCTGGTTTGGTCACGTGTTGCATAAGCCTCAGGGATACGTGGGAAATAGGTGCCTGAATCTGTCGGTATCAGGAGAGAGGCCCCGTGGGCGACCCAAGAAGCGATGGATTGACATCCCTGAGTCGGATGTGAGAGCCAACGGTTTACGAGAGGATGCCGAAGACCGGGCGAAGTGGAGATGATGGTGTAGGAAAACGGACCCTGGCAGAGGCCGAGATAAGCGCTAGGACGATGATGATTAGTTGAACACTAATCGATGCTTTTACGGTGAGAGAAACATCGTGATAAAACCTGCACAATTAGGCGACTGAATGTGTAACCATGATCCAATCTGGTCAGGTTCCCCTGGTATCAGGGTCACGGAGGTCAGATGACAGTCGCTCCACTGTAATTATCTGATCTGCCAAATTCTGGATAATAGTCAAGGCGGACCCTTGGCCCTCGTACGCGACAGCACAACCGGGACATTAAACGCCAAGATGTTTTTTTTTTTTCAATATGTGTATATATATGCATCTGTGGCTCTGTGTATGGGTGTGTTTGTCTATGGCATCGTAGCTTCCGACCGCATAGACCGATTCCGATACTTTATTTCTTTGAAAATCAGTTTAATCGAAATGGTGCTTAACTTTATTTTATTAAAATAGGTTTAGTAGTTTAGGAAATATTTTAAAGTATGTAGACTTTATTTTAAAGATGTAACTTTCCGACATTTTTGTCGGCTAGGTTATTTATCTCACTAGCCCCGATTATGCAATCGAGTGTCGGGGCGTAACAGTAGCCAGCGATTAGCGGTCACACATCATAATTATTACCTACAGACTGTGTGGGAATTGATATGGCGACCATTATATTAAATTAATACAACTGTTATTATTAGTTTTAATAATATTGTTGATCGTGCCAAAAGAGATTTAGTAGGTTTGGTTTATTATTAGTTTGAGCGGTCTGAAATGCAGAGGTTTATATTTTGTTCACTTTCCCGTGAGATAAAATGTAAACAAATAACGAAAAAGGTTATTTAAGATGCCATCTTTTCATCAATAACAGGACATTCTAATCATCAAATAATTGCTATTTTAACTGGGCTCCTACGCCCTTATAAACAAAACATAAAACAGATTAATTTAGGTGTTACTTTTTCATTCAAAACTTCAATTCTTTGTTTACACTTTGTCTCACGGGGTTATGAATAGGGTATAGTAAAATATTTTAATATCGGCTAGAATAAACGCCTAAGACGTCAAACACTCCTCTTTTTTCGTAGGGGATTAAAAATAGAAGAAGGAGGTTTGTTGGGAACGTCCAAGATGGCTGCGTATGCGCATTTCAACTTCTTATAGAGGTTATATTACTTTCTATCATCTTTTATGCATCCGAAGAAAGATAAAATATGCAAATAATCGTTCGTGACTGTGGGCGGTCCAAGAAAAAAAAAAAACAACTTACTTCCAAATTCTCATAAATTTAACATCTTTTTTTTCTTAGGTGACAGAACAGAGTTCACAAATTAAGACATAATTCGTATCGCCTAATTGAAGACCGCTCGCTGGACGACGTGCAAACATATTTTTTCAACAGAAAGTGGCCACCCACGTCTCCATTCAAAAATAACAACGAAAATAATTAACAACAAGAACGTGTTAAATAGGCGACCCCCAAAATTATACGCAAAAAGGCATAATTTCATTCCGTTCAAATTGAAAAAAGGACTTAATTACAAGGAATCTCGTTTTTGGCGGTATTCGAAAGGTTTGGACCAATACTCGGAAACGGTCGGATTACTATGCAATTAACGAAAGCGCTCGCATTTCCAACAACATCATTAATATGCCAATTTGAAAGCTGCTTATAATTACGAAATAAAATAAAAACTACGAAAATTCGCTTGGTTCCATGGACAAATAAGTCTGACGGTGCCACAAAAAATTCTTCTCTACAAATCTAAACACGGCTACGATAGGAAAAGGAGGAAGAACAAGAAATAAGGATTACGTGGAATACGCGTATAATATTTTTAAATGTGCCTTTACTTATTACATCAAAATTAATACAATATTTCGAATAAAGAGTATGTTTAGAGATGCCAGTAAGTCCCTAAAATTGAATAAAACTATTTTCTCAAATTTTTAATGAGGGTTTGTAAATAGATAGATAGATAAATTCACTCTTTATTGCACACAAAATTCCATAAAATAAATAAAAATACAAGTCATTTTAAACATTGTGGGCAAAGGTGGCCTTATGTGGGCAAAGGTGGCGCTACAAACGATCTCTTCGAGGCAACCCTGGAAAATATTTGAGGTTTCATTTGTCGTCAGTTTTACTGCTTTTACCAGATGTAATTCTATGAAAAGGGTAGTTATCAAAATGAAATGGTATGCAAGCTCAATGTAGTCTGATTATACCTAAAAAGCTTCATTGTAATCTGCCAGGCTATATCCAAGAAATTGAAAAATTTGCTTGTATGAAAATTGCAGTCTCCGTCATTTTCGCCATACAAAACGCAAATTTCAGAGGTAAGAATCAAAGCCGAACCTAGCCGACAGGAAAATGTCGACCATATACCGAATATTTCCTAAAGTACTCAACCGTTTTTAATGAAACAAAGCTAAGATCCATCTCGAATAAACTAGCTTTTAAATAAAGAAAAGGCATCGAAATCGGTCCATCACAGATACACGTCAAACTCATACAATCCTTTTTTTCGTTAGGTTAAAAATAACGAAGACAAGTAACAAGTTTTATTTATTTACCTAATAAATATGATTTATTTATTACGTGAGCGATCTAACGCACTACACGAAATTTATTCAATAGGTAGTGTGTGCTAGAAACATTTTTTCTTACAAGCACACGAAACGTGCAACGTATGAGAGTATAATAGTAATGATTAAATAACGAATAATCACAAAAAACTTCCATATTTGTAAAATACAGCTTGTTATTAACGAACGAAACCGGTTTCCTTTCCAAAACAAAATTTGAAAACGACCATATAACAATAAAACAACATTATTGATGATCTGACCAGCCAATACTTGAAAGGACCTTCGAAACCTTTTTACCGGGCCGCAGAAAAAAACCCTGCAGACATATTACAATACCTCAACAAGTTTCATACATTCATACAATAAATCAACTTCCGTCACGCGTCACAGGCTTGACACGAGAAAATTGTACCTCTGTTCTACTACCGTGCCAAGGCAGTGGAAAAAACGTGGCCACTCGCGCACTTGCATCCCACGCAGGCGCAGAACCTGTACCAATAACTCAGCACGGCGCGACGCGAGCGCAGCGTTCAAGCAACGGGAGGGAGTGCGAAATCTCTTGAATTAATTCCTAGGAGGTTTTATTCTACTATATGGACCAGTAAAAATAGAATCTAGCACCAATTCCATTCTTTAGAGGATGTTGTAAATAGCGATGTCAATATGATCTCTGCCTACCCCTACGGGAAAAAAGCGTAACAGTATGTATGTAACAGTATATCCTGACAGACCGTAGAAGCGTAACAGTATGTATGTGACAGTATATCCTGACAGACCCAGCACGTATCCGCCGGAACACCACAGTGCAAACTGTCTATGAGTGTCTGTGGTGTTTTGATAAAAAGCGGCTGTAGACACACAGAGGGGTTTTAGTAGGTATAGGGTAGTTTTTCGGGCAATCCCACATATCCACGTCACTCCCTAAAGACTCCTAAGAGTATCAGTTAGCATTCTACTAATGTACATACTTCAAAAAAGAGTCATTGGCCCATGGCCACAGCGGAATTCGAACCCGATACCTCTCGATTACGAGTCGGATACCTTAACCACGCGGCCACCGACGCTCCTGTCGACGGCCAGTCCGCTTGGATTGATACCACCGCCTAACTCCCGCAGGTATTATCGCTTACGTTTCTTAAGCCACGGTTTGAAGTTAAAAATACATAGAACACGTAATTATAGGCATAGTTAAACAGTGAAAACGAAGAAAAAGAAACAGTGAAAACGCTCAGTTATCCTGCATTTTTGTTAAAGATAAACTAAGTGGATGTTTCCGCTTCCCATCATAATTAAGTTCTTAGACTAAGGCTCTATTAAAAGATTAATTAACCTTACTTATCTTAAACACCTACTAATCACGGTGGAAAGTATTATTTACATCAATCTTGAGTTCAAGTGTACAGGATATTGCCCTTAATTAAGTAGGTGCGTATACGCATAGATAGTAACAAGTAGCTCGTTCGAGCGCTCGCCTCTATGACTCACGGCGACACTTAAAAAGCATTTAGGAGCAATTTTGTTCCCTGTTCCATTTGATACATAAATTTACATTTGTTTAATGTTAGTTTTACTAGCGAAGCTAATTGTATTACAAAGTATTTACGGCGAGACACCACACCTCGGGCCACTATCTAGTTAGACGACGTTAGGTAAAAATATATTTAACACTTTGTGTTGTGACTTCGTGATGAAACACCATTATTAAGATAAAATTTGTATAATAAAGTGGAACTAGTGTACAAAGGTGATCTAATTCATATTTAGCTTCAGTTGTTTGTTCAATTTGGCTATTTTGATGTACGTGGGAGCTGGTTTACTTCAACGTAACTGGATGTAATCCTAAGGCTGTTTTTTCTATAGAGATGTACTAAGCTGGATAGCTAAGGATGTGTATGATATCCACAATTTAGAATTGTTCATATACCTAAACAGTGTGCGGGATGGGGTTACCACTCGTATGTTTCCCCACATATGAAAACAGTTCCACGAAGCTATGTTTTATATAGGCTGTTGGGGACTACGGATGCGAACCAAAGATGAGGATGAGAGTTAAAGACACCTTCCTCCCCCCATCACCCCCAATTTTATACTATCGATGCATCGCCTAGCTCTATACACGCATTTTTGAAACGGAAACGGTCACACACATCTGTATTCAGAAAGGGACCGCTAATCATTAATTTAGGTGGTTTTTCTCTAAAAATTGGGAAGTAGTCCCAATAGTCCCCTTAGTGAGATTTACCCTATAATAATTAAGAAATATTTTCATGTATTTTGCTTCTTATTTAGATAATAATGTTTATTAACTAAATTAAAAATTGGACGTCACATTTTCAAAAACGATTTGGTAATATTTTTGGTTAAAACCTAGTAGATTGTTTGAAAATCACAAAACCCACGCAGCTACCAACCGTAGCATATTAACACGAAATAGTTATACGAAGCATATATGAGGACATAATGAGGACGCATATTTATATCCAGGTACAAATTATTAACAATTTAACGATTTCATATTTCCCTTGCCAGTTTACAACACGGAGGTATTTTAAAGGGAAAATAATTGGCCGTAATCACCTCAACAGCCTACAGACAGCTACGTGAATCTTAAAAACACAACATTTTAGTTTAAATAATTACACACATGATGTTGGTGTAAATTAATGTGCATTCTGGTGTACGTGTTGCAGCTATAACATAAAATTCGCAGTGTCATGAAATGGCCAGCCTTGTGCTTATTATGGTGGATTGTAGTCAGTGTAACATCATCATACATTGGTACAACTGATAGGAGTGGCATTATTGCATTACAGGGAACATAAGAGAACATGTTAGCGTTACAGCGATATTTAATAATTTCCTTGTGATACCAATTAATAAATATTAGATCCTTACCTATGACATTGGCGTATTGTATGGCGAAAATGACGGAAATTTGAATTTTCATACAAGCAAATTTTTCAATAGCTACCTTTTGAATTTTGTATAGCTACCCTTTTCATAAAATTACATTTATTAAAGAGGCAAAACAGACGACAAATGACAAGGGGTATTTTAAAACCCTTGTAAAAAATTGAGAATTCTATTTTTTTTTTTTTTTATTGAACAGTTTATTGTACACAAGCAATACATAGCAAATAACAGGCAAAGTAATAAATGGCACAACAGGCGCTACTTATTTCTAAAGAAATCTCTTCCAGCAGGCCTTCGGGAGTGTGATGTGATCATGAGACGCCGATAGGACGTGCACAATATTACCAATCTAAATAGGCATAAATATAAGTATATTTATTTAAAAGTATCTATAAATATATACATATATACACACACACATACATACATATCGACTTATGATATAATAATAATATATACTACATACAGACATTATCTTTAACTTAGGAGCACTCTGTGATAGATAAAACTCTTTTACACGCTTTTTGAATATGGTAATAGACTGGCTGTCACGCACTTCGTGCAAAGTTTTGCAGCATGAACAGTGAAGGAGTAGGAATAGAAATCAAAAAGATGGAAAGGACACAATTTTTATTAAATTTTAGTGACTCCCGGGCATATAAACATACTCTATTTTAAATTTATTAACGAAATAAAGAATCTATTTTCGAAATAAAGTAATAATTTTGATATGTTAAAAATACGCCAAATTCAAAAGGACCCACATATCAACCTCTACCAAAACTGAATATGTAGCAGAACCGACATTCCATAAGATTTGTTTTACAAAGCTTGAAACCGTTTAATCTAGTTCTTGATCACCTACAACTAAACGACGCGACAATACATAAATATCTACCAAAATCTAACTAGAAGCAGACCCGACAATATATGTAATTATTACATACAAAGCTTTGAAACCGTTTATCTAATTCTTTAACAGGTAACCCATCCTAATGACGGGCAACAACGACGTCATGGAAAAGTACAGAAATGTTGTAGTCAAAGAATCAACTAAAACAGAACAGGATATATCTTTAAACCAAGGTTGCAAAAGCATTCGGGCCTCACGAGCAAGCGTGTCCTTAAAAGCCTTACTCCTACCACTCAGCAGTAATCTGATGTAACTCGGCGCAGCTTTTGCAATTATAGAATAATGCTTTTAGCGGCCACTTTTGTAATTTTTAATGGAGTCGCTAATTGAATCCCGGTTTGGTGAAATAATTGCACGTTTTGTTGATAAAATGTTTTGCCATTGTAAACAAACTGTGTTGACATTGTGTTTAATTTACACAAGTTTATAAAACTGGTAAGTACATAGTGGTGGTAGATAGTTTTTTTTTTTGTAATTATCAATATCGTCATTGATCGATGGGAGCGTCGGTGGCTTGTACTTTTTTTCGTTTTTTTTTTTTGTTTCTACTTTTGGGTGTATACCATTTCTGTTGTCTTGCAGTGTATGGCAGAATAGCAGGTGAGCGTGACTTATAATCATGTTCCGTGAGCCATATCATATTTTATCGCTTTTCTATATACACGTTGTTTTTCCCCGATTTTGTTATACTTATATGTATTTTAATATTTTGTGCTCTATGTATTATTTATGTGGCGTTATCGCCATAAACGACTTATTCATCTATCTATTGTAATTACCCGATTTGACTAATCCTGGATCATGGTCAAGGCCAATACCGGAACCGGGTTAGTGACGATGATATTCATCAGAATTGTTTACTGCTGCGTTTTTGTCGTCAAAGTCGACAACCCCAACAAAAAAAGCCAAATTGAGTAATTTGCAACAGCGTTGAGTGGATGGTACTGATTGTAGGTTCAAATTATAACTATCGCATAGCATAGTGTAATCATAAATACTTGTATTTCATATATTTTGTAAGGATCTGTGTTTATTGGTTCTCTGTCATATGTGTGGTAGAACGTAGCGTAGCACCAGAACATGAATATGATAGATGATGCAAATGATGAACAAGGCAACAAATTTTTGGTCGGCTTCCTCCACACGACAGAAAATTGACAACTATATTGACTACTATTGACGACCTGAGTGGTACAGTGGTCAACATGCCAGTCAGCCACTCTAGAGGTCCCGGGTTCGATTCCCGGCCGGGCAGAAATTTAAATGATAAATTTTAATTTCTGTTACGGGTCTGGGTGTTCGATGTATAATAAGTACGTATACATAAAAAAAAAGTGTAAAAGTAGTATATCAGGTAGCTAGCACCCATAGTGCAAGCTTTGCTTAGTTTGGGGCTAGATGGCGCTGTGTAAAGTTGTATTATTATTATCATTATTTTTTTTTTTATGTTATACGGCAGACAAACAGGCATGCGGTCCACCTGATGGAAAGTGGTCACCGCCGCCTATGGACATCAGCATCACCAGGGGTGCTACCAATGCGTTGCCCGCCTCTAAGGAGACCTCTATATTATTATTTATATAAATACAAGCGTGGAAATTACAGCGAAACCACCCACAAGCCTAATTTCTGCAGTGAACTGTTGTACGTGCTGTCGATCGTATCACTATTAAATGTGTAATGTAACATATCATGTAAGGCGTAAGCTGTCACTTATAAATGAAATCTAAAGCTTGAACACATTATTGAGTATTTTTTTTTTCTTACTAAAGAATAGCTTGGCCGTGTGGTGTCCGATTAGGGTTGCCCTAGTATATAATAAAGCATCCTACTATTTTAGGTGACCGCTTACTTTTATTTTAAAATTTTAATATAGTAGGCGAAACTCCTATATTTTATCAGCAATGTCGCTTTTCGTTATTACTGACCGTGAAACGGAATGCGTCCTGAGTTTTAATTTTAACATCTTAAGTAACTCAATTGAACACGAAATAACTAATAAGAATTAAGAAATAACATATATTTTATTTAAAATACCATATATTTTTTAATTTTTTCCCTACCTGCTATATTTTGAAGGCTACTGAATCCGAAAATACTATATTTCGTCTTAAAAACGTTGGCAACCCTATGACGATGCAGCTGAAGATGGGGCATGCCTGTCTAGGAACAGTTCTAAAGGCGTCCAGATTATAATGATCAAGAAACATGTTGTTCAAGCCCTCAATATGAATCTCAAAGGTTTTAACTCGACCATACCTGCGCAGCCTGGGGTCCGCCTTGACCATGATCCAGGATTTAGCAGGTCAGGTAAATACAGTTCGACCATCGACAATCGACCACACTAGTCTACTCTACATTACCTTCTTAGCAGATATGACAAACTGGTGTTGGTTAATGTTCTTTAAAGTTCACTCCACTCATAAACTTATACGGTTATTGTTCTGACATTCAGGTGGACCGTTTAAATAATATAATACTGGCATACAGTTGAAAAGGATTAAAGTCCGCTTTCTTTTAAACGAGACCAGTTGTTACTCTTTACCTTTGTTTGTTTATAAGTTTAAATGTAAACAGTTTTATACGTTTTTTAGCATTGCAATAAATTACTATATTAATTATGACAATTTTACGCTTCTTTACGAGCTTGCGAAAATGTTACTTGTTTTACTTATTTTACGTAAGCCATAAATTGTTGGCACGTAAATGTTTTAAGTAAGTATATCATTGCATTTCGGCACACTTCGTAAAGGTCGTTACTTTTTATCGCTGGAACAAAATACTTAGATAAATAATCCGTTCCAAGAATCAAAGGATTGCAACGTCCCATAAATCTATTCTAATATTATAAAGAGAAAAGATCTCATGGTTTGTTTGTTTGTTTGTATTGGATAAACTCAAAAACTAATAAACAGATTTTAAAAAATCTTTCATCTACAGAAAGCTAAATTATCAGAGAGTGACATAGTGACGTTTATCCCGAAAATCAATGTGAATTTTTGGCGGACGAAGTAGCGGGCAAAAAAGCTTGTTTATACATAAACAAAAGCATTACTGTATTCTGTCTAAGATGTGCATTTTTAATTATGCCTGAATATTTCTCCAGGTAAGTTGTACTAGCGAAGCCATTACAAATATTAGTATCATAATTTCGTACTACCGACTTGTACAAAAAGAAGCAAGCAAACTGCGTAGCGGCACTCCACCTTATCTATGATCTAAATAGCGTACAGGGGCAATTGGCTTAATTAATTATTTGCTTTAGAAAGCCCATTTATTTGGCTGTCAGGCCGCAGATGGATGGCCTACAGAATTTGCTATTAATCTATGTTCTCGACGTATTTGAAGCACTTTGAAGAGGCATTGCGTTTAATGACAGCGGCAAATGCAGGACTAAGATAGATACCTAGGTATACCATCGCAGGGTGTCAATCAGCTCTCGAGAAAGAAAGAAAGAAAGAAAATATTTATTACACAGGATGCCATGATACGATAATTTTGCAATACAATAACATTTAACAAAAACAAATAGGTACACGAAACACTGAGACAATTATTGGAAATATTCAAAAAGTCACCGT
The DNA here is from genome assembly GCA_907269095.1 of Blastobasis adustella. Lineage (NCBI taxonomy): Eukaryota > Metazoa > Arthropoda > Insecta > Lepidoptera > Blastobasidae > Blastobasis > Blastobasis adustella. The sequence goes on along the minus strand of OU026121.1, from coordinate 17,935,463 downwards.
GTCCCCAGAGGAAGACCTTATAAAACCTCGCTTCGCCAGTACGTATTAGGAGGCACACCATGGCGAGCTCGTTTCGGTGCTGTTAAAGATGATTTTGAAAAATATCTATTCTAATTACATTGCGAAGATATACAGATGTAGATACGATGAAACTGCAGCGACAAAACTGCGAACGTGCAGTGATCGAACGCCGTACGCTACCGTGTAGCTACTAATAGATTATCTCACTCTTCTTTAATCTGTCGCTTTTGTTGCCCAACATTCAGATCCAGATCCATACAATACGACAGTATAGGGCATCCTCTGATAGCATATTCAAACACAGAGCAAACTGCTTCCATTTTCCATAGAGTACGCGGTAGTACCAACATATTGCCCAATATTGCGACATTGGGCTAATTTAACATGTCGAAAAATATATTTTCTTTATAACTAACATTAGAATAAGCTACTTACAAAAATATTATGGATCTGTAAGTTATCCGAAAGAAATGAACATGTTCGGTATATCCTGTATTATACATTAAAGTATTCATTTATTTATTTATTTATATTGTTGACAAGATCAGTCGCCGTTTTCGTTCATTTATTCCTGTCCCTGATAAACCTTGGTTTTATCATTTTCGGAGTGGAGTTTGTAAGAATGGATCTGTGGATTTTTGTAACTCGATCCAAAACTGTTGAACGAATATTGTATAAATGTATGAATGGAATGTTGTGTTGAACGAGTCCGGAATGTAAACATCGAATTTACGCGGAGCAAGTCGCGGGCAAAAGCTAGTACTTTTATATTTTCCTAAACAACTTTGTGTATTCCAATAAATTGTCTTTTACGGAGGCAAAGACACCGCGGCATAAAGAATTCTAAGCATTACACGTTTGCTGCTGTATTGCTTACCGATGTATGGAACACGCGGCCAGTTGCAATTGCTTGACCATATCGGATTGTGTTTGGGAAAATCTTAAATCAGTGGAGGCTTTCCTATGAGGTACCGTCAACAATGTAAGTGATTATTCTACTTTTAATATTAGAAATAAGAAAGTTATTTCTAATAAGCGTTACAACAAACTAAACAAAATCAAAAGTCCTAGCACTAAAAGAAATAACTTAACCGACAGGAAAGCGTCGGAAATACCACGACAAAGTATACATGTACCTACTTAAATATTTCCTACTACTGAATCAATGAAACAATGCTAAGAATCATTTCGATTCAACTGGCTTTCAAATAAAGTCAAGTTTCCAAGTTGTTTAGTTGTAGGAATTATCAATTTAATTTTTTATTTTTTATTGTTTGATTTTATGTTGTATGATTGTGTGTGTTGAAATATGTGTGAAATTCTTTTTTTAAATGTTGTGTTGTGGCGTCCAGGTAATAAATAAATAAAAATAATAAATTATTTATTTATTTATTTATTTTAAAGAAAACCGCACCGACATCGGTCCAACCGTTCGGGATCTATGATGCTTCAGACGGATACACATAGCCACAGACTCAGGTCAACCATCTACCACCCCTCTTTTTTCGCCGGGGGTTAGAAAATAAAAAATAACACTCGAATTTAGAAACGTTACTGTGAGTTTAACAGTGTGCGCGGAAACACATTTTGTTTCAATAAAATCGGTTTAATAGATTATGAAATATTGGAGTACCTATGTAATAATAAGAATAAGAAATATTTATATACACAAACAGAAGTATGTGTAGACTTTGTCGGAAGTTTTCCGACATCTGTCGGGTAATTTATTTTACTTTGGTAGTTGTTTTGTTGTCCGTGCGTATTGAAAAGACTATGAGGCGCGTTGACAGGTTCCGATTCTATCTCTAGGAATTGAAAGGACCTACAATCCTACATAGCGCAGTTTAAAATGCTAACCAGGTATCGTATATAGGTGTTAAATGTTGTCTATAGAATGTGGTTAATAACAGTGGCAATAGTTCTATAAAAATTGTATTTAAAGGCTTCTTGATATCATTAAGCAAAATAATGAAAGCATCTTGATCATTATCGTACTGTACAGGTGACTTCACAATTGTACTCACCCAGGCAGACTACTCAGGCTCGACAGAGTCCTACCATCTGATAAACTAACCACCTGGTAAAAACTAAATCCCGTAATAGGAGTACAGTCTAACAATCAGATTTCATTTATTGCTCTATACACGGGCGTATAATTGATAGTCTCACTGCGCTCGCGACGGATTTATTGATACGTTTTATTGCCTGCGCGTGGGCATTGAGAAATTATATTTTTTCCGACCACTTTATAATATAATTTCATAACTTATAGGCCTCGGGTTGTTGGAGGCAATGACACGTGACACCGTGCTTATAATATGTGATACTAGAATGCACTTATGGTGTGTCTGTTTTGTTATTCTTTCAGTTAATATTTCATAAAACGTTATTATTTTCCAGTGCCTAGGCGTTCCCTACAACTTTTTTAATGTTCCTTCTTTATTTTCATTTTTATGCTCTGTCTATGTACAATAAATTTGTGTTTAAAAAAAGTATAAGAGTAGTTTATCAGTTATCTAACACTCGTAACACAAGCTTTGTTTACTTTGGGGCTAGAAGGCGCTGTGTGAATTTATTTATTATATTTATTACCTATGATAGAGCTAGTGGTTTCATGTAAAATACAATTTGTTGAGTCTTAAACGTAATATCAAAACTATGCCACATAGAATCAAAATACAGTATGGACATAAACGATTTATCGCATGTGACAAAGATATACCGCTTCACCTTATCCAGCAAATTTAATACTATATTGTTACCAATTGTAGATTTAAGCCTGCATTGATTTCTTAACTCGTGTCTTAACTTATTCATTCAACAAATGTCGACAATTATGTTGTATAAATGTTACACATTCAGTCGCCTGCGTGTCCAGGTTTCCCCACGATGTTTTTCCTCGCCGTAAGAGCAACATCGGTTGAGTCTTAGATAACCAGAATAAGGTCATTGGTACATGACTGGGGATCGAACTCAGTGCTTGCTTATAGGCCGACGCTTTAGCCATTAGGCCACCGACGCTATAATAATCTCATCATTATCATCATCATCATCATCCGAGCGATCAATCCCGGCTACTGCCAGGGTCCGCTTTGCTCCTTTTCTTTCTCCACTTTGCCCGATCTTCGGCAAATTTGGATTCGGAAAAAAGGGTAGGTAGCGCTAAAATGGGTGTAAAGTAGATATAGGGTAGGTTTAGGGTACATATAGGGTAGGTATAGTTGTAGAGTAGATGTACGGCCGGTTGAAAAAAAAGGATAGATGTAGGGTAGGGGTACAGTAGGGCTAGGCTAAGAATAGGACGCCCCGCGAACGAAGTCGTGCCGGGCCCACTAGCACAATAATAAAGTGTTTACCTAAAGACAGATGCCATGGCGAACTAACATCGGCAGCAATCCCAGTGATCTGTTACTTAATTATCGCACAGTCGTGGTATTTCATTGGTTGTTTGCGACAGTTTTTCTATGTCCGCTCTGTGGGAGACCGGATAGCGGTATGTCGGGAAATCACTTTAAATCCGACGGTGGACTCGGACTGTTCATACCGCAGATGTCCCTTCTTGTAAATGGCGGCGACTGTCGTGGCATTTGCTGAATGTAGCCCCATTGCACTCTCCACATGGCACATGTAACCAGATTAGAGTATCTTTATGTCTCCGTTTTAATTTCTTTTTCTCTATGAATATTTTTGAATATTGTGCCGTGTGGCTGAGTAGAATAAAAGTGTTTTACTTTACTTTACTTTAAACAGGCCTCATAGGTTTGTTTTCATAATAGAGTTTACGCACTGATTGCGTTCCGAGTTTGAACAAATACAGATCTAAATAGTCTCTCAAGTTTAAGTTAGCATTCAGTGGGGGCGCCACTTAGATGCGATGCATCAAAATTACCTAGTTCCCTCTTTTTTTAGCAAGGCGACACTTCATATTTCAATTTATACCACAGATAGAAAACTCGGGCAGTATTCGAATCGTGAGCTCTCTTATATTTTCATAACAAGCGCCACTCATCAAGACCATTCCAAACAACCCAAATACGATAGGGTTATCTTTTTTCCGCCATCACCTTGAATATCACCTAGCCGGGGTATAGTACTCATTAAGACGATTCCAAAGATTAATTATCTTATTGCGTTCCTAATTTCCCATGACCACCTCCCGGCTCCATCACCAGACCAGCTCAATTGTACCATATAAATACATAGTCATCCAAGTTACATAGGCATTTCAAACAGCTGAATTGGACACCGGGAAGTGGGTCAATTTATAAACTTTCAAGATTTGCTCCGAATATAAATACATAGTTACAAACATTGCAAGTGAAATAAAAGCTTGTAAAAATAAAAGCGCAGATTAAGAAAACAAAAGCGTGATAAAACAATCAACCAAAGAAAATGTAAAAAAAAAATTTCGTCGGTTTGTTTACCACTTCGTCTATTTGTAGTTTCTTAACAGCTGTGAGGTCTGCAAATAGCAATTTGACGTGCAAGTATAAAACACATCGTTCAATATTCATTGGTCTCGGGCTGCGCGGGCGCACGCTGTGAAGTAGGTTGCTCGGTTGAGTGGTACATACGTCGCTGTTGTATTTTGTGAGCCTTAGTTTTGTGGGCCGAAGTATTCAGATAAACGCTAGCAGTGACTACGCGGGCGCGGCGCGACGATAAGGCGGGTGCGTGGCGGTGGCCGTGTGCCTTTGCGCGCTTTTGCTGACGCTTTTGCTCTGTCATTAGTATGAATATAATCGTCTAGGCGTTAATGTCCCGGTTGTGCTCTCGCGCACGGGAGCATTGGGTCCACCTTGACCAGGTCCAGGATTTGGCAGATCAGGTAATTACAGTGGAGCGGCTGCAATCTGACCTTTATGGCCCTGCTACCTACCAGGGGAACCTGCATAGATTTAGATAGCTGTGTCAGACGAAAGAAATCAAAATTGCATAAACATTTATGACAAGTTGTGCAGAAATCGTGTATTATTGAATACGTGCGTCATTGACGCAGCCATGACCAAAAGACTTATTTTGTCCCCGAAAAATATGAATATACAACGGAAAATTAAAATAAATGAAAACTTTGCGTATTCCTCCACTGGCCCCGGTTTCTCACATCTGCAAACTATGAACCTCCTTGGCTAAACCGAAATTAATTCAGTTTACAAATTTAATCAGCGTGTTCGAGGAACCAACCGAACAATACCTCTTGGAAACACAGACGCGTCTTTTAAACTAGGTAAACAATACGTAGACATAATCTCTTTTATGTTTTTTTACGGCTCCATAAATCTAAAAACAAAACTAACAGACGCCAACAGAAAAAAAACATGACACGACATGTTATAGAAATAACGTGGGTGTAACTTACGCAAATACAATTAGTCTGTAAATAAATCTTCCATTCAGGTACACCTATAAATCAATCAATATGTATGAGACTCATACGCACAATCTAATACGATGTCACAACTATCTGTCCCGTTTGTCAGTCTTGTCCCGCCGTCACTGAGATGCCGAGTGACAGAGGGACGAGTTTTTTAAAAGTTTGTGGGTTTTCTGTGGAGGGTTTTAGAATCCACGGTGAGCATGAGGTGGGCATTTGTGTGAGGCGTTGTCCTAATTGGCAACTATCGTGCGATCATGGTCGTGCGCCGGGCGGTTTTGAGGTCCCCTATTGGTCGAGCGACATTCGTCGTACGACCGTTACCAATTAGGACATCGCCTGATAGTTCTCGTCACAGGTATTATTAAACTCAGATGTCTGTAAACACCTTCAAAGTTACCTACCGGTGGTAGGTAGGACTCTGTCAAGCCTGAGGAGTTCCCCCTGCATATGTACTGCAATTATCTATTTCTCTGGTTTGAACAGCAATACCAGCCATACTAGATCTGTTATAGCCTAAATCTTTCCATCAGAGCGATGCCCAGATGTTATCTTTGAAAGACGAAGAACACGACTTCTCATTATAATTACATTCTTCGTCACAATAACTACATGCTCAAGATAATATGTGTTGTAATTAACGCGGTTGCGTCAATGGTCACCGATAATTATGCATTGATTGATCGATCGATGATGTAATAACAAGGAAAATGAGGAAATGTTGCTTAAAGTTGAGAAATTATCTGATTTAGGTCAATACTTCTTTGGGCCTTTTTATACGTCGCCGCTTACAAACTGCGTACGCCGCCTAGACACCGCGTAGCGCCCGATGGAAACGCGCAGCCTACCCTGTTGACGCGGTGCTGGAGGATTCGAACACGGTACCTCTCGCTTACGAGTCGGATACTCAACCGCTCGACCACCGACGCTCCTCCTGAAGCTGGATAGATTTATTAGCTAATATTGTTTTTTCCTAGTCATTAATTTGCTAATGTTATTTTTTGTTTCCATTCGCGTTTTTCCCACTCGGGTTTGTTTTCGTTCACGTGTTTCACCATTCGCATGTGTTCCCAATACTTTATTTACCTGTAGCGTAATTTCTATTGCCGTTTTTCTTTATTAATGATTTGCCAGTAGCGTCTTTTGCATTCACGTTTTTCACCATTCATGACTTTTGCTATACGTATTTTTTCTTTTTTCTTTTTCTTTCGCAGATTTGTTTCCCGGTGACTGTCGAGCGCGACGCGGGCGCAGCGCGTTTGTTTACAAATATTCAAAAAAGCTTTCTATCATTAGTATAGAAATCAAAATTTGCATACATTTTGGAAAATCGAGCAGAAGTCGCGTACATCTATAAGTGCACTGTTGGCCCTGAGCCTCCTGCACATTGATGGAGGGTTGTGAGCATGGGGAATTAAACACGGAGAGAGGCGGTGGAACTGCAAAGAACATATGCTATTTATTTTTTTAGATTTAGCGGAAGACAGTCGCAGTCTTTTTGAAGAATAGAATATGATAAAAGTAAAGCACGACAACAATTACCACAAAAATTTAATTAAAACTTAATTTAATGATTTCTTTTTCTATTGAATAGTTTATATGCAGCTTTGACTTCTATGTTAACCGTTGGTCAATAGGTAGGTATTTCTCAAAAATGATTCCTATAAAAACTACAATTTCGGCAGTTTTGTATTATTTTAACATTAAAATCCTTTGTAACGTCAAACGTATCCTTTGACCTCACAAAAACCTGTTCCATACCCAAACACGTGTTTGATGACGTAAACAGCAAGATGTCGCAAAATTCCTCATCGTCCTCATTATTATACAAGACGACATTTTCATCATTTTTTATACGTTCCTGCGTAACGAGGAAGTAGTCAATCTTCTAAGTGGTATAACGTAGTTTGTTTTTCTTTTTAGTAGGTATAGTTTTTCTTCTACAGGACTATCTCTAGACGAGTCGTGCTGTATTCTAACAAACACATGGATATATGGCGTTATACGCGAAAGCACAAAAAAAAAAAATTTGTGGTTAATTGAAAGTAACTCTATAGGAAAGAGGAACGACTCTGGTAAAGGTTCGCTTCCGAGCATTTCCATATGGTGACGCGATCGCGACGAAAATGATATAGTCGAAAATGACGTAGTAATGACATAGTAATGGCTGTTTGAAAGATAATGCTTTTAGCGATAAGACCGCCTTTGTACTATATTGTCTTTCTGTAACTATTGTTTACTGTTCTTTGTATATAAAGAGTTATAAATAAATAAATAGTAAAGTTGCAGGTTTGCTAGCATCGTTCTACGCTAAGTGGGCTTCGGCTTCTGGTTTCGTGGAGCATCGTTTTTGTCACTTACAGTCGTGTTAGGGCTAAGTTTTGTATAAAACGTGTTTAAAAATAACACAATAAACCTTTCTGTGTAAGATTTTTATACATTTTGCAAGTTTTTATTCATATTCATATTTATTTGCTTCCATAAAGATTTTACTAACATTGTTAATTACATACAATACGGACCCGATTATTTAGATTCACATGTCCCCATGTCTGTTTGTATTAAAATCTTGCAAGTTAAAGACCCGTTTCCCGGTTTCCGATTGAGCTGAAATTTTCCACACTCATGTAAGTTCGGTGACATTTAAATGTTATGATACCATCGAGCTGATCCGATGATGGAGATGGAAGGTGGCCATACGAACTCTTAAACTACGGAAAACCTATCGAGATTGGGCTCGTCTGATTAGTCTTGATTACTACTCTGACTAATCACAGAGAACGAGCGATAAAAGCTTGCTATGAAAAAATATTTATCATTTGAACTTGTTTAGGACACCTACGAGACTGACATAATCCCAAATTTAATAAAAAAAAATCGTCTTACGCGCTCAATTCAACGTAGGTAGGTATATAAGACTACCGTCGCAGATGTACCTTCAACAAAATTCCATTAATACTTCCGCCTTATCAGGTATGCTACCAACGTGACAGGCTACGAACAAGAAATAACATTATCTTGCTATTGTGTTTTTTTCTTGTATTGTACCTACTTTATAATTTAGTTTAGTACAGGGTGTGTAGGCCGTGTGGTGTCCGACAGAGTTGAATAGCTCCAACCACTTACACTCATGGGTGTCGTACAAAGCGACTAATGTTTTCCAGACCAAAGATCTAGTCTCCGTAGGCTGAAAAATGGGCAACAGCTTTTCCATTGTTATATTTATAACACTGCGATCTCCAACCCTCCTCCCAAGCGTGAAGATTATAGCAATAACCTCCCCTTTCGTGGGAGAGACCCTAAAAACGGCAATGGACTGTTATGGGCTGTGATGATGATGGCAGGGTTTGTGGGAAGTTAGGTCAAGCATACGTCAAAGATAAATACATATCCAGTAACACAGTCCATGGTTCCTATAAGTAACGTTTTTTTATTGGACTAGCCAGGCATTTAACTGCCATCTCACCTGATGGGAAGTGACGTCAGAGCATGCCTGTCTAGGAATAGCCTATTCACAGTTGTAACAAACTGCTCTACTTAGTCTTGGTAAATTACTAATTGAAATAAACAAAGTCGGTTCCCTCCGTCTGTCCCTATATTTCTATGTCTGTATCTATGTACGCCTAGATCTTTTAAACTATAAACGGATTTAAATGCGGTTTTTAACAATAGATAGAGTGATTCAAGAGGAAGGTTTATAAGCAAAACAAGGGTAGATAGGGGTTAAGTAGGTGTACGCGAACCTAGTCGCGCCGAATCCTCTAGTATATTATGAACTTAGCCATTAGCATCAGTCGATAGACTTCGATAGAGTTTAGAAGAACTAAGGATATCTCCTTAGTTTCTCTAAAGAACGCTTTGGTTTTTAATATAAAATAATTAAAAAATTTCGGTAATTAATGGATCGGAATTCCTTTTTAACCCCCGACGAAAAAAGAGGGGTGTTATAACTTTGACTTGTGTATCTGTGGCCCTGGGTGTCTGTCTGTGCCACCGTAGCTCCCGAACGGATGGACGAATTTCGATGCAGTTTTCCTTCTTTAAAAGCCAGTGTAGTCGAGTGGTTCTTAGCTTTGTTTCATTAATATCAGTTCAGTCAAAGATTTTTATTAGTCTGTGGGGTCGTAGTTTAAAAAAAAAAAATACTAGGTCGGGGGTTCCCCAACGGTTTTCTGTCGAATAAGTTATTTACAATAAAAATACATTAGAAACCTGCAAGCCAATTAATTATTCACATATTTATTCACATGTAAATATTATTTAATCAATGACCCTAACATTATATTTTTACTGCTAATTGGATAAAGGTCACACAACATATTTCCAAGAAGTCTAAAGAAAAATATTTATCAGATATTTTACACCACACAGGAAATACCCTTGACTGGAATTTTTTTAAACTTCAAATGAATTTTACGTAACTAACAGCGATTAAACATATTTTTGAATAACTTTATAAATAAGCAAGATAGTAAAAGTTTTAAATTCCTAATTAGACAAAAGCCAAGGTAGGTTAGATAAGGTAGCCAGCGCAATTAAAGACATAAGGCATTCCATCTTTGTCCTCACAGTAACAACGCACCTGCGGTTCTGCTTTTTTGGTGCCTGCAACCCAAATACATGAACGGTAGTTGTTATGGGCGACAGTTACCGCTTACCTTTAGGTGGTCTGTCTGCTCGTTAATCACTGCGTGGAAATAGCAAAATAATTAAAAGTGATGGCTAATATCCTATCGACTCCTTGTCGTAAACGTTTAGCGGATACTGTCAGTTACAATTTGAAGACGAAGTAGCGAGAAAAACCTAGTCATTTTAAATTATATACACTATAAATCAAAGTCGCTTCCCGCCGTCTGTTGGTCCACTAGAACATGAATTAAAAAAATATATAAATTTATATTTCGAGCCATCGCCTGTATAACACCATCTAGCCACTCCACTAATTCTGTCAAGAAATCTGATACAGCGATAAGGCAGGCCGGGAATCGTGCGCGATAGACAGACGTACGGACGGACAAGCCATTGTTATGGACGTGAGGTAACGCCTTCTAGACGTCGCCACTGTAGTCAAATAAAACTACAATATATATTGTCGAATGTAGATTGACCGCAGATTGATATACTTTAGACCCCGCTTTTTAAGTTTTACGCTTTAGGCTAAGATTTACCAGAGTAGTTGACACTTTGTTTATTGGAGTCCATAGTCATCTATACATAGTATAAAAAGTCGCTTCCCGCCGTCGATTTCGAAGTTCAGTTACGCACTCAATTTTTACATAAATTTACATACCTAAATCAAATAATTATGGCCTCTATAAGTATGAAAATCTGTGTCGAACTTAGATTAATCGACTACATTAAAAACCAATAAAAACATGTTTGTACTATATTATTCATAAGAATAAAAAAGTAAGATTTCACACATTATAATAGTCGTTATGATAATTCTGATTTAAAGTCATAAAGTTTTATTAAATTTAAAAGCCACTGACTCATGATATAAACAGTTTTTTACTTGGAAACTTAAAAACTAACAATTTGTTCCTACAACTCCCGCTCTAGTTTTCATACACAGATTGAAAAATAAATGATTCTAGCTAGAACTGTAACCTAAAACTTTACTTTCTTAGTGTATAATAATATTTCGTAGCTTTTCCTTTTTTCCTGGTTATCTTTCTTCACATCTTTGATTGCCCTCGATTTCACTGCAGTTTACGTCCTTCTTTGAGTCAATGATAAAGGCGGACCCCAGGCCCTCGTGCGCGAGAGCACAACCAGGACATTAACGAGAAGAATTATTTTTTTATTTTTTTACATCCTTCTTTCTTTTTTTTTGTAAGTTTTTTTTATATACTACTGAAGCGGTTAGTACACTAGAATGCTAGCTGACATGAGCCAGAGGACAATCAAACGAACAAACACATTCTTTTGCCGCTCTTGCCGAATTTATAGCTACACTCACAATTCACTCTCTTTGGCATACGAACCGCCTCTTTCAGATCCCATCGCACCCAGCCGAACTTTTTAATCGACTAAAACAAAACCGTACCGAAACGCATTTGCATTCATATGAACGCCATAACGACTTCACATATATATATTCAGAGTCGCATTCCGCAATCATGAAAAGAATGCATACATTAATTATGGTACCGACAAAGACATTCTCCCAAGCACGGACGGCTAAAGAATCGCACTTGGAGCCGACCAATGACATGCGAAGTCATAAATAATTATGCGCCTGCGCACAGCGAGCTTACATGCTCACGTATGATTAATAAACGCACTATGGAAATGTGTTGCGCAGCAGACCGCTATGTTAGTTATAAATGCTCTTAATCCCACTTAGTAATGAATGAACAGGTCCGTGATGTGGTAGGAATGGAAAATTTTGATACAGATCTCGTTGAAGTGTTTTTTTAATCAAAAAAACTAGCCAGGCACTTGACCGCCATTTTTTTTTATTCTTATTTAAGGAGCTTTGTCCGAAGACAATGTCACTCCATAATACAAGTCAACAAATACAACATACTGAATATGAATTATAAAACACAATAAAAACACAAATATTATCTTGGTGACATTCCTAGCCTAACAATCCTATCCAAAGCTTAGGCCTCTCTAGAAATAGGAAAGGTCAAAAAGCTATTATACCAACCCACCAAAAAGCAATTAACACATCGCAATCAAAACTGGTAGTAAGTGACGATGTGGCTGACGATGGAAATGTCTAAGAACAAGACTTTTTTTCTTTTCTTCACCACCAAAGTGTTAAACAAGCTTACGGCCTGCCTGGTGGAAAGTAACTGCAGCCTATGGACATTTGCATTATCCACGCGTTGCCGACCCCATAAAAACCTTTGTTGTACTTTACAGGGAAAACCTCTCCAGGTAGGTCATTCAACAAGACTTGAAGATTATGGGTCTTGAGGTCTATTTGGATGTTCCTTGATGATTCTACGATGCTTATGCAGCCGATAACAGTCCACTGGACTTGAGCCTCCTCCACATGAGTGGAGGGCATAATCTTGCCTTAGTGTCTACCCCGGCAGGCAGGTTGGAGATTGCGTGTTTTAAAATCTATCCGAGCGGGAATCGAACCCGCGATCACTGCGTGACACACCTCTGAACCACTCAAATCGTCAATATCATGAGTGCTTAAATAGTTTTCCTATTTTCTGTAGAAAACTTAGTGTAATTATTTTATTGAAGGTGAATGCAATTTTTTAGTTGTAGGAATTGGTTGTTCATACTATTTTTGATTCGTACAATTTGCGATTTATGCAATTCACCGTGCCATCGTGTCATTTGTACTAGTTTGCAACTTGTACATTCAACTGGTTAACAAGAATTGTTAATCTAAGGTGCCTTTTAACTGGGGCGTTAAAGCGTAGGTTACTCTAACTAAGGGATGGTTCAAGATGTATATTAGAGACTTATTTAGAGGCGGGCAATGCAATGGTAGCGCCCCTAGTGTTGCTGATGTCCATAGGCGGCGGTGACCACTTTCCATCAGGTGGCCCGCTTGGCTGTTTGCCTGCCATATAACAGAAAAAAAACATAAGTATCTTACCTCTATATACCTACCTTAAGTCCCACTCTTTATGTCAAAGCATATAATTTATCTAAGAAACGACATCATTTAACATTGTATGTTAGTTAGAAAATATAAATACCAGGATTTATTACATACCTATGTTCTCTTGTACTGAAGGTCAGTAATACTACAAGCTCTTTCATTTTACCGTTGTTTAAAATGTATGAAGTCATCTCCACGTCCGAGCGATCTTCATCAAAAGGATACAAAGTACTCGTTTCTATAATTGTCTATTATCTACGTAGTTATCGCATGAAAAATTTCATAGTACAACAATAATAAAATAGAAAAGACAATGCTACAAATTATTGTGTACAAACATAAAATAAGAATTCCATCGCGAACTATCTTAAGGTTTTTTTATGTGATACGGCAGACAAACAGGCAATCTGGTCACCTGATGGAAACTGGTCAACGCCGCGTATGGGCATCAGCAACACCAGTGGCGCTAGCAATGCGATGTCGAGAAATGCCTTAAAATATTATGAGATTGACTTAAGGCTATTTTCCAATATGTACATTGTGAATAGAAGTACGTATCTAATTAAAGTTGTACTCATCAATTAATATTTAAATTAATACACAAGGCAAGTCAGGAGTACCCTTAACTGGAGAAAATGTTTGAGAAGATGTATGAATGCGCTAGCGGGAAGAGGTTAGTCAGAATCATGACTGCGCTAAGAGAAAGTTTGTCAGGATCCATACATAAAATTATACCGATAGTAGAACTCTGTCAAGCCTGAGAAATTGGTCAGATTTATTGGCAAGATAAAGTCCTCTGGCACCCAGTCGCGGTATATTTATTAGGTCCTTACTTATGAAATTGGCGTTTTGTATGGCGAAAATGAAGAAAACTGTAATTTTCATAAATGTATAAAAAAAAATTTGTAAGCAAATTTTTTAATTTCTTGGAAATTACAAATCCTTTTACAATGAATCTGTAAAGGTATAGTGAGACAACATTATGCTAACTGATGCATACCATTTTATTGTAATAACTACCTCCTGCATAAAATTCACCGGGTATTTTCAAACCCTTATAAAAAGGTAAAAAATATTTTTTATTTCATTTTAAAGACTTATCGACATCTAAATGTACTCTATTTTCGAAATCAAGTATTAATTTTGATATGTAGTGTACAATTGAAAATATTTCAGCAACTAAGTTCCTACTTGCTATAAAAACACCAAATTCATAAGTAAGGACCCAAGAAGGACTTTTAAGTCTCATATTTATTATTTATTTGTGAGTCCTCTTAGATAGGTACACTTGCGGTTGTGTGTTTTTGTTAGACATAGTCAAACCTAAATGACTGTCTGCATTCTTGAATTGGATTGTATAAAAAAATACTTCCATCATTAGAATCAGATCCCTGCGCGAATTTAAATGCCATGTTATTGCAGAATATTGCTGTCAGTGGTTCAAACACCTTTTTTGTATACAGCAATGAAAATACACCCACGGGTGCATAAAAATACTTTAAATAATATTCATATAAAAAAAGACTTGCACGGAATTGAGTCGTTATTACCGTTTTGTTGAGTATTTCTTAATTCTTTTTGCAGTTACTTCCATACATACATTCATACAAGTACTCCGGTCAGTTTGTTTGCTGAGTCACATGTGTGTAGCATGTTGTCAGTATGTATTAGTTTTTGAACGGAAAAAAATGTTGAATACCAAAGAGAATTATGGTTTGTATGTTTGTTTATGACGCAAATGGATACTGCGACTCGATTATGGTCGGTGTGCTTTTGTGATTATGAAGTTGCAAAGGTTCTACGTAAAATATTTTTTACTATTATGAGTAATATTGAAATAGGTAAAACAAACGAAGTACATGTTCCTGTATAGTTTTTTTTTTCTACCTAATAAATGCGTTAAAAATTCAAATCGAATATGTGGGTAACTACGATGTATCGAATTGAAGCCTTTCTCACCTATATAATAATGAAAATAGACAAAAAGTGAGGGCGCCACTGAACAATATTATGTATTGAAATACTACAGTTCCAAATTACTTTATTTCTAATCTTTTTGTAACACTGTAACACTTTTTAAGTACATGCGAGCTGCGAGAGAGCGATAGAATAGTGAGTGTTTTTAGTATAAAAAATTCTAATGTTCCTTTTTATCGTAAATCGTACCTAGTCACGCTAGATAAATACGTTTTGGGAAATCAGTTAAGGCAACACTAGGTAGGCAACGCATTGGTGATGGCCCTACTATTACTGACGTCTTTAGGTGCCAGTGACCACTTTCCATCAGATGGCCTCGTAAGCTGTTTGTCTACCGCATAACATAAAAAAATGGAATTTGAACCTGACACGTCACATCTTACGAGGTCATTCCCAGTGTACGGCCATACATATTTGCATAAGGGAATGATTAATACTGTAATTTAATGTATGAAACAGATCTAAATAATGTTATAGGTTCAAATAACAAATAGCTTAATAAAATAACCTGTTGTTAACCTGATTCGCTTGTTTTATTACCATAAGTTTTACGATTATTATACTTTACCCTTTTTAGGAGTAAACAATGCGTATTGATTTTCGAAAGTTGTTTTGTTTACGATATAAACAGTAATGTACACTTTCAATAAGTGTTACCTAATATGTGAGTATTTTGTGGTAATCTACCTCAAAAAGAAACTCATGTAAATTAATTTTTTTTATGTTATACTTTTAATAACTGCAATATCTAATTACTGCAGCATACACATGCGGCTCTAGTTAGAAATAAGTTAATCCGTAGTTAGAAATAATATTCGTCTATCTGAATTTTTATCTTGTTATTTTCCAATAAGTTTCTTTTTTGTGTTACTTATAAGTTGTATGTGTACGGAGTGCCAAATAAAAAACCGCACGAGCCGCTTTGGCTCGACCTTTATAATGCGTACAGCTAAGACCGCATCGTCACTTACCAACAGGTGAGATGGCGATCAAATGCCTGTCTTGTCTAAATATATTTAAAAAAAAACTATTTTATTCTATTCTATTCTTATACGGCAGACAAACAGGCTAGCGGTCCACCTGATGGAAAGTGGTCACCGCCACCTAGAGACTTTAGCAACATCATTAGAGTTACCAACGCGTTGCCCGCCTCTGAAGAAACCTCTAATATACCTCTTGAACGATCCCATATCATAGTCCAAAGGAAACACTGTGGCTGGGAGCTCATTTCACATCCGAATCGTACGAAGCATTCTCATTCATCATCATCATCTTAATAATCAATTCAGGCTTTTTCCTCCACTTCGCCCGGTCTTCAGCATCCTCGCGTCGTAAGCCGTTGGCTAACGCATCCAACTCGGTAATGTCAATCTATCGCTTATCGGCCTCCCGCCTGACCTCTTTCCTGATACCGGCAGGTTTAGGTACCAATTTTTAAGTATCCCTGGGGCATACGCAGCACGTGCCCGAATTTATTAAATTACCATAAATTACCATATTCACATTTATATGAGATACTGAGGTCGCCGGCCGGTTAAAGTTATTAAAACTTCAATTTTCTAACTTAATGGAATCAGAAGCTCTCATCGTCGATATGCCCGTGGCAGTACTTTATTGGGGCGAGCCTCCTCCACTTTAGTGGAGGATTAGCCGTAATTTCCACGCTTCGAAAACGGGTTGGAGATCGCAGTGTTAAAACTACACAAAAAGATTGCCAAAGTGGAACGCTTTAGCGCAATATTCAACTACACCGTACACCTGTTTTCTTAAAGCCATTTACAGACATTTTACCCAATTCATCTCCAGGTTTTATTTAGAAAGAAATTGATCAGTTTTTCTAAAATCGGAAAATGGCAAAATAGCTTAGTGACGAGACGTTCCCTTCTGGATAGCTTACTCTGTACCCGTAAAAGATTTTCGATTAATATTAATTATAGTGTTTCACCATTATCTAATCGACGTAATCAAATCGAAATTATGTATTAAGTCGGCTGATAAGTATAATCACGTTTCACACTGTCAGTCACCTATAAAGATCGATCATGTAATTATGAATAGTCGGCTTTACTCACCAGCTTATATGAATTAAGCTGTCATAGCACCTCTTTCATTTTATTATTAACTAGTGGATTCGGCGCGACTTCGTTCGCGTACACCTACTTTACCCCTATCTGTCCTTTTTTTCTTGCTTATAAACATTCCTCATAAACTACCCTATCTATGACTAAAAACTGCATTATCCGTTTCGAAGTTTAAAAGATCTGACCGTACATAGATACATAGTTATTTTTATTATTATTTGAACTAGCAAGAAATTTGACCGCCATTTGAGGCACTTGTAAGTGAACTGTTTACCCTCGCGTAGTTCTAGACAGTAATTTTTATTTAAATTCTTTTGGCTCACCATTTTTTTAAACGTATTTTTTTTTTTAGTCATGAATTCCCTTAGGGCTACTTTTTGTACTATGGTCAATATTACGAGGAACTGTTTACGTAGCTTAGTGCCAGCGTCACTTTTCCCCTATCGCATCCTTCGACAATGGGCTAGATTTTATCCACATCAACTAGATACCTAGCTTGCAACCACCTTACGGGTATCGTGCGTGCATTGTTACCGCGCACGTGCAAGATGTAGAATGATCCGCGAAGTCTCCTCTTTGCACTATAACTTGGGATTTTCCAAAAGGTAAAAGGCTACCACCGTATTCGCTTGCCTTAGGTTGCAATGTTCGGGACGACGGTGGTAGTTTTCCACCTGGTGGACCGACTGACCGTGTGCCTCTCTAGGCAATAAAAAAGACATTTTAAGCACATCAGTGACGAGAATCGGGTCAACAGGATCCACGGCTTTGATTTGATGTGAAAGACAAACAATTGTAAGGTTGTTTGGTTGGGACTTAAATATATCGATTGATCCATTAAAACAGGATGTAGGCAACCTTGGTGAAAAGAAACCTTGCAGAAACCGGGATTGGTCACTAGGATGATTGATGATAAACAGGATGTAGCCACCGAAATCTAATACTGTCTAGGTAAAAACATCAATGATAGCTGGGTATTTCGTGCGATAAACCGTTTTAAAACGGACTAGTCGCTGATATTTGACATAGTTCGTTAGGTTGGTCTTGGGCTGATTTCATCCGGGTAACATCGAGAGGCACAAGAGGGGTGGCGGGAGGAATTGGTGATGTAATTGGAATTAATGATTTTTTAAATTAAAAACATTTATTCATTGTGTCACATCTAAATTGATCCTAAAATAACCAAAAATAAAACAACACAGCATAATATCGAACATGCAAATTGCAACCATCTTCTGTTTTTTATAGTCCCGCCCATTGTCAATCCTAAATGTCGGCTGCGATTTATCGATGGCGTCAAGATAGTGTCGATAAAAATTTAAGCAATTAGAGTCACGGTCCGTAGCTCAGTGACTGAGATGGATATTCAGATTACTTCCATCAAAGTTGATCTATCGTGAAATCTGATTAGGAAAGTGTTCATTATTTGATTTGGACTTAGTCTAACTTACCATAGTGGAGATGATATTTTTTGTACGGCGTTGTCTATTCTTAAAATGTTTTTGTTGGAAAAGTTTAAGTAAAACTCTTGATAAGAAAACTACATTAGAAGAAACTTTTTGGTTTGAGATTCGGTTTCCTATTTACATGAAAAAATTTTAATTCGGTTGAGGTTATATATGCAATAAGTATCTCATATGTAAATAAAATATAAATAAATTAACAGTGTAGAAAAGAGTGTCGTTAGAAATCGGGCGAAAAGTTACAGTCCTTCTCGCTTGTTGATCACGAAAAATTTTGTTTGAACTATGTACCGTTCAATTTCAAAAATATTGAAGTTGGTGTCCATAAACAAACAGTTTTAGTATTAAATAATTTTCAAGGAAAAAATAGATTTAGCCTAACACAAAATAAAAATATATGCACGCTAATCTCTGCCGATATCGCATACCGATACTAGAGCCTACGTTACGTCACACCGAGCTTGCAGAATCAATCAAAGTGCCAATACAAAAAAGACCGGTGCTGTTTATCCGCACGGGGCGATGCGGTTTGATATAAGTACGCGAACTGTCACCACTCACATTATCACATATGTCACAACAGACCACATAAGCCGATTAACCTTATTATCGACACGAGCACAACACAACACTGGCCGTTCCATTTTCGAAAACACACGCTCGCGTTTATGATTAAAAAAAACTTTTTTCTTTTTTACGGTGTGCCAGTGACTTTTCTCGCGTGGTGGCTGGCCGCTAGTCACTCGCTTACTAAACGGGTGCGGTTGTACCGTGGTATAAACATTGCCGTGCCGCCGGCTGTATGTGGTTTAGGCCGTTGCCTGCAGGCTATGGTGTCTTGTCTGGCTGTTCTGTTCGACGTATTAATTCACGATTGTAGATAACTTGCGAACATTGCTGTGACTAACTCGTTTTTTAGACAGGGCTGTGAGCGTAGGGATAATCGAGGCTTTCAAGTAAGGCCACAATAGGATACGCGGTGCGCTCGGCTCGCGAGTTGCTCGGATTGGGTTACATTCCTTTTTTGAAACGGCATTGTGTACAATGACAACCCCTTTTACAATGGTTGCTGTTATGATGTATCTGGGGTTTTGGATAATAACTTTGGTCGTTAAGGAGCGTCGGTGGGCGAGTGGTTAAGGCATCCGACTCGTAAGCGAGAGGTACCTGGTTCGAATTCCAATTCGTACCAATGGCTCTTTTCTGAGTTATGTACATCTGTTGAATGCAACCCGGACTTTAAAGCCAAGATAATTATAAGCGTAATCGAAAGTAGCGAAAACCTAACAGATCAACTGTAACTTCTGTAGATTAGAATAAAAGAGCATCGTTTGCGGTAGTGAGGCGATTATAGTTCGTGCCAGCTACAGACTACAGACATGGATCTCTTAGGCAGAACTAATTTATAAGCTGTCAAGGCCATAGTTGCTGTTTATTTTACTGCTATAATGAAAATAGTATGGGAAATGCTGCAACATAGAGTATTTTTTTAAAGTTTTATAGATTGGCGTGAAAAAAGTTTATCCTTAAACAACTGTTTTCGAATATATAATTGGAACGTCAAGCGGCAAATCGCTTTCTATTACTTAATGATATAAAATAATGCAGTTAAATCGAAAAAACCATATTCACCATTAGGCGGCGTTGTTTTGTGATTTTGTGATTTTTATTTTTCATTGCTTTGTAATATATTATTAACATGTAGAAATCCATTTTACGCTCAGTTGGATATATTTACTAACGATCAATTGCACAAACTTACATTAAAAACGTAGTTAATACCCTGATTCCAGATTTCACAATATTTCAAATAATATTCGAATATCACCAGCAAAAATATTCGAATATTCGAATACTTAAATTTTCGAATATTTGCAAGCCCTAATTGTAACGATTTAAATAGTCCCATTCGTTGTAATTAAACGAAATATAAAAGTTTAGAACAGATTTTGTGTATTTTCCATGAAATGCCAATGCCAGTAGAGGTCAAGGCACGCTATTGTCAATCCATTTGGCACGGACTATAAAGTGAGTGACTCTCCAAACTTTAAAGTGAGTTTTACGAGTACTTACCTACCGCTGTTATCATACATTTTCTTGACAGTTACAGGAAACGTACCTAGAAAACGAAATGCAGAAATTATTATCGGAAAAAGTATTTATAATCCAAAACGGGTGTGGTCAGGTTAACGTTCCAAAATTACGAGTTGTTTGTAAAAAGCCTAATAGAAACTGATAGAAAGCTGCAGCGTTAAAAACATGTACAAACATTGTCACATGTTTATTTGAAACTTCTAGCTTTAGAATGTACCCTGCCGTATTGCAGCATTTAGCCCGGCTTGCAAGAAATTCTTAAAAACGTTTGAGAATGGCGTATGAATTGTTTTTTTTATCTTAAGCTTGAATCCCTCACAGCCCATAACAGTCCACTGCAGAACTTAGGGCCTCTCCCACGAAAGGGGAGGTTGTTGCCATAATCTCCACGCTTGGCAGGCAGGTTGGAGATCGCAGTGTACAAATATAATAACGGATAACGCTGCTGCCCATTTTCCAGTTTAGATCTTCTGCCTCGTAAACATTAGTCGCCTCGCACGACACCTACGACTGTAAGGGGTTGGTGCTATTCTACTCTGCCGGACACCACACGTCCAAGCTTAAATGCAATTAAGAATTCGGTGCAAGTCCCCCTTAATCCTTTACACAAAATTGGTATAGTTTAATTTTAAATTTCAATTTCATTTATTTTATCAAATAACAAAGGACTCATTTTTGTTAGTAAGACTTATATTTAAATTAGTAAATTACGATATAAAAAAAATAGCAATAGTTAATCATGTTTCATTCAAAAATCTCTAAAACTGTAAATTTAAATAATAAAAAAATTAAAACATCCACCGCTCAAAACAGTTTACTGCTGGACTTGAGTCTGCTCCACGCTCCCCACACTGTGAGTAATTATAATTTGTTTATATATTATACGGCAAACAAACAGGCAAGCGAGGCACCTGATGGAAAGTGGCCACCGCCGCCTATGGACATCAGCAACACCAGGAGAGTTACCAATGCGATGCCCGCCTCTGAAAAGACATTTAATATACCTCTTGGCGTGGAGAACTAAAAGAATACCGTCACAACAACTCAGTAGAACTAATCTCTGTGCCCCCAGAGAAAGACCTTGATCGGCCTCCCTTTGCCAACGGTATTAGGATTAGGATAATAAACAGAAATAAGAAGGATACGAAATAAAAACTATAAAAAATAATAAACAGAAAATACCATTCCCATTTTCTGATTTCAACGGCCACAACAACACAACCATTTATAAGATCAAGTGTATTTTCTTATACCAGTCAGATGGCAAACAATCGTGAGCCTGTCTGATGGTAAGCAGTCACCATGGTTTGCAATACCAGGGGTATCACTCCCGTATTGGTGACCCGGTTTAGTTTATTTGCTTTGAATATCTATCTAGGTATACTAATACTACTTGTGCCGCTTGCTACTAGATATATAATTTTTCATGCCGAAAATCCATATTGAAAACCGTTCGAAACGAGGTGAGCGATTCAAAAATAGGGCCCCTGACCAGATTGGATCATGGTTACACCTGACCTAAATGGTTCATGGTTACCTGAATGTGCTGGTTACATCACGGCATAACACTTATGCGTATTAAAGCCATACAATACAAACTCCTCGAGACAAATCGTCATTCCAAACGTCAGAGATGGAAAGGATAACATCGACAAACATCTGTTATGGTAATCTCGTCTCATGTTTTACGCATATGGGTCACGCAACTGTGAATCGG
This sequence comes from Blastobasis adustella, assembly GCA_907269095.1. Classification (NCBI taxonomy): domain Eukaryota; kingdom Metazoa; phylum Arthropoda; class Insecta; order Lepidoptera; family Blastobasidae; genus Blastobasis; species Blastobasis adustella. Next base: position 17,913,157 of record OU026121.1, on the reverse strand, counting down.
CTACGCAGTGATTTCTTTGTCGTAAGAAATAGGTACAATAATTATTTTGTGCTATTAAATGAATGAAATGAAAAGTAAACGAATCAAATTGAAAAAGAACTGTAACAAGTAAATAACTAGTAACAACTATAGCAAATATCACTGCGTTTCGGCCCAGTCTGGTTTTGGCCCGAGGGCCGAAACTACTAAAGTAACCACAATGTTAGGGAAAGCCTTTCCATTTCGCTTATTCATTTTTAAAAGCGCAAAATTACATGTCAAGTATTATTGCAAGTGCACTATACTTTTGCGAGTTTCGTTCAAAAAACAACACAATAAATTACGTTTTAAACGCACGCTGTGTTTAAGATAAATGCGTCTGTGACTTTAAACCGTTGCCTTCATTTGTAAATTGGAATTATTTTACTTATGTTCACTTCGTGTTACGCGTAGGACCTTTAATTAACCAATAAGCAAGTTTGTCTTAATTAAAACAGGTAACGAAATACGCATTTAAAAAAATACAGGTCCATTTACGTCTACATCTGGCGCCAGATTTAAACTGGAAAGTGGTATTGGACTAAGTCGTCACTAATAAGCGCCGTGTGGTGTCCGGCAGAGTAGAATAGCACCAACCCCTTACACTCGTGGTTGTCGTACGAGGCGACTAATGTTTTCGAGACAAAAGGTCTAGAGTCTCCGTAGGCTGGAAAATAGACAGCAGCTTTTTCCATTGTTATATTTATAGCACTGTGCGATCTCCAACCCGCCTGCCCGGCATAGAGATTATGGCATAAACCTTCCCTTTCGTGGGAGAGGCCCTAAGTCCTACAGTGGATTGTTATGGGCTGTGATGATAAAGTGGAGCTTTGTTTTTGTCTACAAGTAATTTCTTTCGCGTTGATTCAAATACTACCTACATATAAACGTTAGTTTATAAACTCGCGCAGTTCAACTATCCAGATTATATTATTTTTACGTCTACCGTGATAAAAGTATCGTATTCATGACATTTCAGAATAGTACAGCTTCTTTTTAGAAGAAAAATTATGAAAATCGGTTTAGTAGTTTCGAATATTGCCGCCATACAAATATATACAAAATACAAACACTTTCTCTTTTGTAATATTATAACTACAAGACAGTATCGATTAATCTACGCCTTATGCAAAGAAATGCCTACTGCGAGTACAATAAAAATAATCATCTTGATGTTAATTTCCCGGTCATGCTCTCGTGCACAACGACCCGGGGTCCGCCTTGACCATGATCCAGGATTTGGAAGATCGTATAATTACAGTGGAGCGACTGCCATCTGACCTCCGTGACCCTGCTAAAAGGTTATACATTTAGTTGCCTGAATGTGCAGGTTTTATAAAGATGTTTTACCTCACCGTAGGAGCATCGGTAAGCATTTAACTAATGTACTTACATAACTCAGAAAAGAGTAATTGGTACATGGCCGCAGTGGGATTAGATTCCGGTACCTCTCGCTGAAGAGTCGGATACAGTAACCACTCGGCCACCGATGCTCCTCCTTCCTCGTTACTAATATTATAATTACCACAAGACAGGAAAAATTGATCTACGCCTTATGCAAATAAACGTCTACTTCGAGTACAATAAGTAGTGTTATATTTCATGAAGAGGTAAAACCACTTAATTAAATTAACAGCAAAATGATTTAAGATACCTGGCCAAATTATGTAAATATTCATATAATTCAATTTAGACTTGAATTTTAGTTTTAAATTCGAAAAAGTCAAAAATACATTGACATTTTATTGCAAATTTCAAATTAATTACAGCATAGTTTTCCTCATGACAAAATATATTTTTTGAAATTTATTGCGCACAAATAACGATAATTATTTGCGCTATAAAAAATCTGAGTTCTCAGGTTTCTTCGTGCTCAGTTTTATTTTTATAAATTTGTAAATATCCGTCATACCTATTCTTCCTCAAAGCCTGACAATAATTCCTAAATCCAAATAGTTGCATCTAGCCAACGAGTGGTGGCTGGGTAGGCTGGGCGGGGTGCGGGGCGACACGGCGTCCCCTCCCTGCCGGCCCCCCCGCCAGCAACAGGTGGATAACACATCAGCCACTGATTAATATAATTTATTTTTAAATGCGTACCTACATATTTGATTTTATTTGTATAAATTTAGGTAGTATAACACCCGTGACGTACCTAATAAATAGGCCTACAGAATACCAGCGCTGTGAGTCGTTTCTTGCGACTCACAGCACATGCTGAGTGGGTACCATTTACGCTGGCCGCCGCGGCAACGACGGTGGCATAGGAGACTACGTATTGTTTTTATATTTCAAGTATTCATGTTTCCGCTATCTGTAATTGTAGCTGTTATTGTGTCGTGGTGTGCTATGTGTAATAAATATATTTTCTTTCTTTTCTTTCTTCTTTCTTTCTAAATAATGTCTCTTCCACTAAGATTCGATACACCGCCGCCGACGACTAGACTCACAGATAGAGAGAGACATAGCTCTACGACACCTAACCGAGTCTTGGCCTTCGACACTCATCAAATCAGCCGAAAGACGCCCACTGTTGGGCATAACGTAGTAAAGAATTACTCCATGCTCCATACACTCGCACAAATTATTGCATGAACAGTTTCATGTTGCGATCGGCAAGAGCATTTAATTATTTACCAGCTGATGAACATATAGACTTGTTTTTCAATAGCGTTACGCAAGTTAGGAACATTATGGTTAAGACCTTTATTTCTAAGTTCGATATACAGTTAATTTCGTGTAAGTACCTACCTACACTAAACATTTCAATGTTATAGTCCATTTGTGAAATTTATCTGTGGTGTCTCGTAAATGGCTGATGGAAATTATGCTATTGTACTTATCTTATTGTTGTAAGCTGTGAGACATCCAAATATAATAAAATAAAATAAGCCTCCCCCAGAGATCTCCACAAAGGCCGGTCCTGTGCCTTCCGCATCCAGCTGGTACCTGCGATCTTTACCAGGTCGTCGGTCCACCTTGTGGGAAGCCTACACACGCTGCGTCTTCCGGTACGTGGTCGCCACTCGAGAACTTTACTGCCTTATCGGCCATTTGTTCTTCGAGCTATGTGCCCTGCCCACTGCCACTTTAGCCTGGAAATCCTTAGAGCTATCTCATTTGTGATTCGATTGAGACGAGACTCCGAGCATAGCCCTTTCCATTGCCCTTTGGGTAACAGGGAGCTTTCTTATAAGACCCATAGTGAGCGACCACGTTTCAGTTCCGTAGGTCATCACTGGCAGTACACATTGGTCAAAGACCTTCATCACTATGGAGCTCCATTTCACTCTGTCTTGTGCTACCTCTTGCCAACTGTCAGTCCGTGACGGTATATTTTTATTACTGTAGAAGTTACTCAGTGTAATTAGGTACTTTGCTACTGCGCTGCTGACGTAAAACCCTTGACAGGCTTTATCAGCTCACTCTATCTTACATTTCTGGCTATTTTTAGTCAAGGAAAATCTCTGACATGCAATTAAAATTAATTTTTATGGAGGAAATTTCAACCACGTACTTAGTTCAGAAGATCATTGAATGATGATTTGAGAATGTTTTTTTTTTTTAAATAGTGATGGGATTCGAGTCTGAAAAAAACGGAAACCGTCTAGTCTACGATAGTCCTAACAGGGCTGCCTCAAAGACTATACCCGCATTGCCTTCGTGGATGTATCGTCCATAACAACCTTGTTATGAATATTTTTAAGTACCTACACAGTAAAATTGATGTATGGTAGTGTACTAAAAAATTCACGGTAGGTTTGATGCCTAAGTTTCGAAAAATAACTGTTTTCAATTATTTTCCAAAAAAAATGTCACTAATAGGAGGACTTTTAGGCCTTTCAAATGATATCCATATTTCATATAAAAAAAAAAAAAAATTAATCAACAAAAGTCAGACAGATATATCGTTTATTTATCGTCAAATAGATACTAACATAGACCACAAAATTAAATTGTCTAATTTACGTTAGACAGTTTTACCAAATATAGGTTTCCTTATGTTCCCATCACTAGATTGTGAATATCATAACAAGCACGTCGTTAGTGCAGTGACTTTTAATTCGACAAAGTTGCGTCGGCGCACGTGAATAACCATTAAAAAGGCCACTTGGCAGTTTTTTCACATATTCAATGATGGATGATCGAAGGTACAATAAACAAGAAATAAATAACAAGCAAGACGGATAACAAGAAATCCAAAATATATATGCGATACTACACAGGATTCTGATGAGCCTCGGTGGCCGAGTGGTTTAGGTATTCGACTCGTAAGCGAGAGGTACCGGATTCGAATTCCACTGCGGTACCAATGACTCTTTTCTGAGTTTTGTACATTAGTTGAACACTAACCGATGCTCTTACGGCGAGGGTAAACGTGATGAAACCTCCACGTTCAGGCGACTGAATGTGTAACCATTATCCAATATGGTTAGGTTCTCTTTGTAGCAGGGTCACGAAGGTCAGATGGCAGTCGCTCCACTGTAATTACCTGATCTGCCTACTCCTGGATCATGGGCAAGACGGACCCCGGACCCTCGCGCGTGAGAGCACAACTGGGATATTGAAGCCATGCTGACTACACTAATATTTTTAGCAAATAATGTACACCAATATTATACCCATTATTGACTATGCTGACGTATGTTGCTCTGACATTAATCAAGACCTCCTTCTTAAGCTGGAACGTCTTCGGAACAACTGCATCAGGTTCATTTTCGGCCTGCGCAAGTACGATCACATTTCCGAATTTCGTGCCAAGCTTAAGTGGCTCCCCATCCGCCAACGCCGTAATTTAAGAATGCCATCCAACTTCATTCCATCTTATTCGATCCGGCCATCCCCAACTACCTTAAAACTAAATTCAAGTTTCTTTCTGACACCCACTACCGTGACCTTCGCTACTCGAGTAAACTTTTATTAAATCTTCCTCTCCACCGTACGGGTTTTATCTCTAATTCTTTTGTACTGAGGGTTGTAAGGCTCTGGAATGATCTCCCTCCCGATCTTAGATTGCTTTCCAGCAAATACTCATTTAAGAAAACTGTTCGTGAGCATTATCTAAAGGATCTTTAGTGTTGGGGCTCACCAGTTTGTCTCCTATCTCCCCCTTGTTTGACTGAGCTTCTGCTCTGCTGACCCTTTACTCGTAAAGTATTTAAATGGTTATGTATTTTTGCTATCTTACCCACTCACCCCTTTTATTTCTAGCTTTATTATATTTATATTAATTTATTTTCAGTTATCTATCTATTTATCTGTACATTATCTCTGGTTCGGTTATAGATGCATAAACGGTTCCCCTCCTCCTTTTTGTCTAGTAGCTTCTCTTGCACCGCCTACCTTTTTCTTTATCCATCATCTCCTGGTTGACTGGTAGATAAGGCTATTTTAGCGTTAAGTCCGCCACTGTACTATTTTGTGCATGAAGATTTAATAAATAAATAAATAAATAAATATTTTAAAGAGGAAAGATTTGTCGGTTTGTTTGTTTGGAATAGATAAACTCAAAAACTACTTAAAAGATTTTTTTAATTCACCTGTCAGCGAGTAACAGAGGCTATATTTCATATTCAATCAAATTAGAGATCAAATAAATAAATGAGAGAAAAAATTGCAATATTATAACCCAAGGTATCGAGTAGTTACATATTCGCGCATAATTTTAGAATGAATGCAACTGTTTACGTAATTATTTTTTTGTTAGGTTTGTAATTTTCAGAATAAGGTTTGTATGCACGAATAAAAGGGGTAGGGTAGGTGTAGCGTTAATCTTGACGCCAAGATGATTATTATTATTTTAATAAATAGGAGTATTGGAAATAATGCATTGACTAGAGTCGACACTCTTTTGAGGCAATGATTTTTGTAATTAATATGCATTATTCATAAATTTCAATATTAACACGCATAAAGGCAGACACAACAATGGGTAATAAAATCAATGACAGCCCGAAATACCTGATATGTCATTTAAATATTTATTGCACGGTGCAGTCGTGGACTTTGGACATATAAGAACATAATAATCCATACTTTTAATAAACACTCACTCTTGCAAGTATTATAAGGTGGTGCAGTTGTTGTGCACTACCTTGTATGCAGCTGACAGAAGGGCTCTATTTTTTAATCGGCTCGGCTGGAAACAAACCGTTCTTAATTTTAAATTTCGGCATGAAATTGTCAAATTTTTTTAAATTACATTGGCAACACAGAAAGAGTACGGTTAAAAAATTGGGAAAATCAACATAATGCATCAAAATATCGAAATTTTCATGCCGAAAATCAAAATTGCAAACCGTTCAAAATGGCGAGCGAATTAAAAATAGGTCCCTTGTCCAAAATGGGTCGGTTCATAAAATATCTCTCTAAAATGCATCAAAATAAATTAAAAAAATATCGAAGACTTTTCAACTTCTTTTAATACGAAACTTAAATAAATAAAATCCCACCAAACGACTTGATGACTTCTACTATTGACTATATTACAAACAGTACTTGATGACTTGCGACATGATTGTTATCCGAGCTTCAATAAAGATGAAGGTATGATGTTTTTGCAGGTATATTTATACTACATTGGTATGATACTTCGAGTATATTACAACCTTGTTACCTTCAAGCCTCAAGGCAACAGTGAATAAGCACAATTTGAGCAAGCGTGCTTCATTTTAGGCTTCCACATCATATTTTATTGTAGGACGTTTCAATAAAAAAAAGCAAAAGTAGTGCACGATAACGATGTATTATTATCCACAGAAATCTAAATAAATTGACTTCATACGTAAATAAACGGAGATACTTCTTTTGATTAAATATTTCTGCGGATAATACCTACTGTTGTCGTGCTCTACAGTTGACTTTTTGTATTGAATTTGATGTTAACTTTTTATCAACAATATCTGTGTAAAGTAGGTATGTCTCCCTTAAAGCTTTCTCGTCACGGGTGATAGATGACGTATTTTTTATTACACTGGTGATTCTCTGTGGCTCATCCGGTGGTTTGTGACGATGCGACCGAAGACGGAGCATGCCTGTCTAGGAACAGCCTATTCACTCTTGCCTTGAAGACGTCCAGATTATAATAATCAGGGAACGTACTCGCTGGCAACGTGTTCCGTTCCTTAGTCGTACGCATTAATAAGGTCGAGCCAAAGCGACTCGTGCGGATAGCTGGAAGATCCACGACATAAGGATGAAGCGCTCGCCCGGATCGCGTTTCCCGATGGTGGAAAGGGGCAGACGCGCAACCCTACGCAGATGTTCGAGACTCTGCAAGTTCGCTTCAATCAATTGCGGGTTACACATTATCCATTTTGCACTATATTATTATTAAATTTTAAAAGTTTCCTCCAAGCATAGATCGGATACTGTATAGAGATATTCATATGAAAGTTGGCTGTCGCTCAGTTACGAGTATAATACAAATAAATGAAGGCTCAACACCAAACATATTTAACCGATAGAAGATTACTGAGGCGAAAGATTTATTCATCTCATATTGGAGTCTCATCTGTTATACACAATAGCTATCCCGGCGCGATTTCGTTCGCGTGCCGTCCTACCCCTACCCTACCCCTACCCCACCCCTACCCTTACCCTACACCTACTTTACCCCTACCTACCCTTCTTTTCTTGCCTATAAACCTTTCTCTTGAATCACTCTATTTATTGATCCTATGCTTAAAATATCTAAGCGTAAATAGATACAGACGGCGGAAAGCGACTTTGTTTTATACTATGTATAGATCAATAATTCGGCATAACCCAATCTACCTAACTTCACAAAATCTAGTACAATAATCAAACTTTGGTATCAAGCCTAGAAAAACCACACTGTACATAAATAGCGTTACTAATTCACAAGTCATTAACATACATCATGATCACCCGTACTAAGGTTTTGGAATATCTCTGGTTAAGTCTCAGAAGTATCTCGGATCCATCTCCACATAAGGCAGGAACTCGCATGCATGACCGTTCTTTCTGCATACCCGGAGCACATTATAGCATATAAATCACAGATTGACACACTGTATATCACTAGTTAATTTTAGCTGACCGTTTTTGTGGGAGACCAAAGTGTGAATATAAGGTATGGGGGCAATCACACTACACTATGCCATATTGGAGATAATTTTATGGTTAGGATTCTGGCTTGATGGTTTACTAGCTTAGAGGTAGCCGTGGCAGCCTTGGCGCGAGAGATATAGCGGATAAGACACGCGAGTGTTGCATAAACCCAAAGGAAACGAGGAAATAGGTGCCTAAACCTTCTGATATCATAAAAGTGGTCCCGCGGAAGGCCCAATAAGCGGTGGATTATCGCTTACGACGCGAGGATATCCAAGACTGGGCGGAATGGAGGAGAATGAGTCAGAAAGCGGACCGTGATCGCTCGGATGATAATGATGAGGTATTTGAAATTTTTCTCACGTTGTATTTTTAAACTGCCGAAGAAAAAATAGGGGTCATAAGTCGGTTCAGTGGTCTTGAAAATTTATTATTTTATATTAAACCAGATGGGGGTGTACCGACGTTTTTCTGTCGGTTAGGTTAGCCGAGAACCGAGACCAAGATTTCGACTGGATTTTTAGCCGAGATGGAGGCTGAAACCAAGATATCGGTCGATCCTTATAACGCACAACAGAAACTGTCTGTCTGTTTTCTAAACTACTAAACCGATTGGATACACAAAGCCACAGATACTTACGTCTAACTTGTAACACACCTCTTCTTTCGTCGGGGTTTAAAAACGGCCGAGATTCCTGCCGAGACCGACACTGTCTGATGATGTAAGGTCGGACCACAAACCCCCCGAAACGTCGATATCGACCATAACAAAAAATTACTTTTGTATGATTAACGGAAATGACATACCATGATTCGAAACACTAGAAGAAAAAGATAACGGACCTGCATCAAAAACCTAAAAATAATATAATTGTACAAAATTGTAAAATTTTTACATAGGCATACTTAATTTTCAAACTTTTTGGTAATTTTATTTCCCAAAAAATAAGCTCTATCTAAGCAAAACAATGGCTTTGTCAAGAAATACACGTGTTCGCATTAACCTATACAAAAAGGTTTTGCATAACTGATTACATCAAGTTTTTCTAACGATTTGTATGCTCAGTTCGTTTAAAGGTATACAAATGTTTTTGAAACACATGATGAATAACAAGTGTTTATGTCTTCGCTCTTTGATTTAAATTAATAAACAGGTAGATCGATATTTTTTTTAATATAATAAATTGTTTACCTATTTAAACTTCCACCTACATAAATCAATAACGAAAAATGCTTACTTATGTATTTTCTGATAGTCAAATAAAACAACACTAATGATTTCTTTAAACTGTCAATCATTGTTTAAGACAATTCAATTCAAATGTTGCATTTAATTATATAGCTTACCCAAAAAAATTGTCATTGCAAAATTATACACGTAAAGTATTTAAATTTTTTTTAATATATTTTATTCCTCACCATGCGACCTCAACGATTATATCCGGCGGTCCTTTACCTCCATTGGATGATGGATCACCCACGGTGCTTGCTCTACATAAAATCAGTTATCCTTAGACGAGGTCTCAACTGAGGATTGTACCAGTCGTATTCCTACATTTTCTACCAATTAACTAATTAAGTTTCGGTTCTATATACTGACAAAAAGGTCTCTGAATGTTCTTGACATCTCCTAAATGCTAAGAAACAAGAATTGATGGTATTACCATTCTATACAAAATGAGACTCGACGTGGCGATTACAATTCCGTACGAGAATGAACGCCTGTAGAAAATATTTAGCAATGACATTCGTTTATAATTGCCTGTGATTTAGTATCAGGTGCTACAACAACGATTGCATTTGCAACAAAGAATTTGTAGTTTATATGATGAGGTTTCAATTAAATTACACAGTAATTAGGGAGTACCCCAAGTTCAGAATTTCAAAACTACGGACTTTTTAACGGACGGATTAACTACGATAAAATTCGTTTATTGTTCATTGTTCGTCATGTACAAATAAATTTTTTTGAATAATGAACTTGATGAATTCTTTTATTGTGCATCGAATTCCAGGTTCCTATCTTGACAGTTATAGCATATTATAAAAAGCCCCTATTAAGTGGTCGTAGTACTCGATCATTGTGGCGATAACGTCCCGGTTGCACTATGCGCGCGAAGGCCCGTGGTCTGCCTTGACCATGAGCCAGGATTTATAAAACAGGTAATTACAGTGGAGCGACTGCCATCTGACCCCCGTGTCCCTGTTAACAGGGGAACCTGACCAGATTGAATCATGGTTATACATTCAGTCACCTGAATGTGCAAGTGCACCTAAGTGGTCACAGTACTTATAACACACTACCCGTTCTCAGCGCCTTCCACCCGCGCGCTGTTCGGATCTCTATAAACAATCAACTTTCCCGTAGGAACCTATTATTTTCCCGGGATAAAACATAGCTTACTCAGTGATAATGTATCATTCTATTCGTAAAAGAATTTTTAAAATTAGCCCAGTTGTTATTATGTTTATTCAATTCAAACAAAAATACCTATAAATTTTTTCTCTTTATAGTATTAGTATAGATAAAAACTTTTACAATAGGTACTTTTTTCGTTAAGTATCGAAATTTTAAATATTTTAAACAGAATTCTTCTGACGGTTTTCTCTTTGATGTTGTTATTGATTGACAAAATAACCTTGCGTTGCAATAAAAATTATAACTAAAAGCGATTAATAATATTAAAATAAAAAGTTCTTTATTACCTATCTAACGATAAATTCTTCTCCACTTATGCTCTGACATTGTGGGATTGGCCGTGTAGTGTCCGGCAGAGTAGAATAGCACTACAAGGGCAACTAATGTTTTCGAGGCAAAAGATCCAGTCTCCGTAGACTGGAAAATGTGCAGCAGCGTTTTCCTTTGTTACATTTATAACACTGCGATCTCCAACCCGCCTGCCAAGCGTGGAGATTATGGCAATAACCTTTTGTGGGAAAGAGCCTAAGTCCTGCAGTGGACTTTTATGGGTTGTGGTCATCATTGTAATATACGCCGCAGAGTCTAGTCAAAATATTCAACTTGAAAAGCCTTGAGAAGATGTCTGGTAAGCCACTCATTGTACTTGCTATCACCTATGTATGTATATACCAGACTGCAAATAAATCAATAGTGAATACTGAATAGAATATCAAGGTACACTTGTAGGTACCTAAATGTGTACCTGATGTTCGCTCTATCTTTAGAAATAAAATTGCTTCTTCTTCTTATCGAGTCGATGGACTTAGCTCCCCCTTACACTTTGTTCGCCCAGTATTCGGCAACGCATACAGCATTTGACAATAGTCTACCAGCGAGTATTAAGGACTGCCCGTACAATAAATTTAAAAATATCTTAGCAGGGTGGCTTCTAGACAAATGCTTTTACTCTATAAAAGAAATGTTACATAAATAAAGTTTTAGCACCTATTTAATATAGGAAATCTATGTACATATTTGCATGCCGTTGCTGGCTGAACATATGATACGTTAATGTAAAGACCACCTAATTGTAAAACTATGTTCTTGCAAATAAATGATTATGATCATGATTTGGACTGACGCATACAGGAATAAAATAGCTATAAAGGTAACAACAGTTTAATTTTTTCATATTATGATATAACTACGAACTAAATGGTCCCGAATTACGTAAAAGGTTGTTATAAATAATTGGAAATAATAAACTTTAAATAATCAAATAATAACTTGCGTGATTTCGAACATACATAGAATAAAAAATAATTTTTCTAGATATTATTAATTGTATAAACGAAACTATTTACTATAAAAAACAATGATATGTTATTATTCTTAATTATTCTTGGTTATAAATTATGAAATACATCATTCTAAATTAAACATAAAGTAAAAAATGTCACTAAATTTTCTAAAAAGACTTAAATATTATTGTTAAACTTTTATGTTTAAATCGAATAATATTGAAACAAACTACTCTAAGGCAATAATACTTTGATGGTAAGCAATGAACTAAATAAGATATAAGTATACAGTTTTAATCACAGAGAATCATACAATCCTTACAAGACAACCACTAAGTAATATCGCTATTCATCATAAGATTTTATGTTTATTAGAGTAATTAATCTAAAATAGGAAGATATTCACTAAAATTATTATTTTGGTAGACCAAATCGAGTCTATTATAATCTATAAAATAAAAATACCTGCAGAATATATTTATGACGTTGCAAATATAAATGTATTTTGGAATTTCGTGTTATAAGTGAATTTTGGAACCACTGTACAGTCAGCTGCAGGTAAGCCCTCTGTGACAGTAAAGCCCTGTATTGCTAGTAGTCCTGACATCATACATTTTTCAATGTCGAAAGACGTTGTTAGAGTGTCTCCCGATGTCGTGTGACACACAATAATTATTGTCCCCTGGGGCCTAACACTTGCGCTGTGACATCTCGAATTCGTTAATTTTTCTAGCCACGTATCTCCATTACACTGTAATGACATTGAAATGTCTATTGCAACCAATATATATTTTCTCCACTATCTTCCACAGTCGTATATTGTCGAAGATCAATTTCAGTGACGTTCAAATACAGTTTTTTAGCTAGATAAAATGTCGAATATAAGATACCACAGCGCGAGAATCGCCCCCGTGTCTTGCTGTAGACTTGACATCACACACGTTTTATTGTCGAAAGACGTCAGAGTAGTGTCTCCCAATATCGGGTGATGTCGTGCGATGTCGTAAGACACACAATTTATATTTTCCCCTGGTGATTACGAGACTGAACTCACTACTACGGGGGTAACCTTTTTCTGCAGCTGCGGTTGAACCTCATCAACGTTTAGAAAAATACATTCGTAAAAGTAATGTTCGTCAGTATCAATAGAATATAGACATCAGAGGATACGGTAAAAACACCTACTGCCTGCATAAGTGGGTTTGAGCCCTGCTCTTGTTGTTTGCATTCATTATTTATAAAAATGGGATTTATTACATCTAGATTCTATATAATTATTGAATCGATCATGTAATTTAATTCAATGTACGTATTTATTATATTCCGCTTGATCACTTACGTAACCAATAAAAATTTATCAATTTCATAAAGTAAGTAAATCACAGAATTTGGTTATGTAACGAGTTATTTTCAATTGAATGTGGTGAGAAAATCATAGGGTACAATACATTTTTGTCCTTTGCATCAACGAAAACAAGAATATTTGTCTAAAAGTTTAAAATAATAATTTTAAAAACAGTAAAAAGGAACATTCTGCAGTGTAAAAGTTTCTCGCCACAACTCGCAATTCGGCCACAACTCAAAATTTGATACTATAACATTTTTTTAGGAACTTTGTCGCTCTGTAAAGCGTTATGTTGCATAAATAAAGACACTCTCCCAACGTTTTTTTGGATATTTACGAGATATCACTGTACTTTGGCAACTATTCGTTCAAAGTAATTTTGTGATGTCCTTTGGATCTTTACATTTCGTCAAGGCAAAAGTAAAATATGTACAGAATTGTGAATTTGGCCGTATTGCGCTGGATGTGGCATGTGATGAGGAGCTGGGTCCTGGTGCTCAGCTCGGTCGCTCAGGAGTCGCCCTCACTCCGCGTTTAAGATCTGGAACAAGGAATAGCAAACTTTGAGATCTATCAGACTTTTTAGACGATAGGAAAATTTCGATTTCCAAATTTCTATGCGGAGAATAGGGATTTATGCGTTTTTTGTCGGGGAAATAAAAAAAATCTCAGATAATTATAAGAAAAATATCTTTTTGTTTTGAAAAGCGGAGTCCTGAGCGACCAAACCGAAAGCATAGTTTACACGTAAATCAACCAAATTTAACATACGTAGGTATGTTGATAATTTAAGGAAGAATTTAAATTTTTATATTAATGTGTTAATAGTGCAAATAAATCACGCAATCTCAGCTGCACCTGCTTTGATATGTTAGGAAAGAGTTAGTGGTTACTCAAGACTGTTAGTGTGGTTATTTTAGTTTAAAATTAAAAGTGCATTAAATGTTTATTACTTTATAAGTGCATCATATCAAAGTATAGGTATGACATGTCATATTAAACTACTGCAATGAAGGCAAGGGATACATACACTCTCATGTCCGCACGCATCCCTTAGACCAAAACAGTGGCAAAATTTCATCAACCAGCCCATAGCACTATTCTTTGTTTTGTGCCTTCTCCAGATTCGTAGATTTAGTACCGTTTTCATTAAACATAAGAATGTAAGTTATAAACATTAGAATATAACAGTATAAGAGCCTTTCACTAAACATAAGAATATAAGAGCCTAAGTTTCATCTTAACTAGTTATTAGCCAGTCAGCAACGTGCAAATTGAGTTAAGAAAGAACATTGATGATTCCTAAGTTTAGTGAAAACGGCAGTTAGCCACCTTTATATTAGTGGAGAACATTGCTATATTCGCCTGAGGCTTGGAGGATGGTGGTTGGATGTGTGGTGTTCAGAGTAGAATGCGGTATCCACACATTCTATTCACTGGTATCGTAGATCGCGATTAATCTCATGCCTGATTCATAAACTTAGGGAACAAGTTGGCGCCGTAATATCTTACGGCATTTACTAGCATTAAAATCGGTGTCACACATTTAGGAGCTATAAAGTTAGGAATGACCTAGCGAGTTTAGTTCTCTTGTTAGGAATATCATAAATCAACTTAAGCGGTCTAAAGTTGAGTGCAATCGGACACCAGAGGCAGACCCAGGGTCTTTAAGGATCAGCTTGGGGTTTTTAAGGATCAGTCTAGAAGATGTACTTGAAAAAGCTGTCACAATGTAAAAAGATGATTAAAACAGAATATTATGTCCCTCGAAATAGACCTACTGACAAAATGACAAACCCAGAAAATGACGTACCTCTAAATTCACTTTTCACTTTGGCGGAAAATAAATTAAGAAGTAGTAGGAGATTTCGAAATAACTATCTAGAACCCTTGGCAGACCAGATAGGTAGTTCGTCAACCAGAAAAATGGGCAGCATTCTGTTGTGTGTTTTAACACTGCGGAGGTCCACTAGAAGCCAAGCGTGGAAATTATGGCAAAGTCCTTCACTAATACAGAGAAGACTAGTCAATTGGAAGGCCGTTAAGAGTTGGCTGCTAATGAATTTCTAAGGGTATCAACATGGGCTACATGGGTTAAGTTACAAACCAATAAAAATTGTATAAAAAATTATAGTTGTAACTGTAGGTAGCTACACTGATAAAGAAGCGACTAAATTAAACCTAATTTCATAAGAATAACAATGATCATTCAAAAATTTTCATGTCATTATTATTTTGATTCCTATAGTCTAACCACAGGTAAAATCATCTGTAGATAGACCGTCGATATTTTTAGCTGGGAATTCGGACCTGTAACGCCAATCTCAACGTAAGCCATTCGTTCCGATGTAATCGACACCTACCTCGCCTTAATTAGCAAACAACTCATATCGCACAACAAAATGAAACAAACGCATATACTTCTGTATGACGCCATACATCTCCAACCTACATCCAAGATTCGACGCGCATTAAGAAATAACTCGAATCAAGGCGTAGCGGTCGCACACACGTCGGTGCAAGTAAAGCACTAACCACCTTCACACATACAAACATACATACATATATACAAACATACATACAACTGATGCACTCAGCGACCGGCTGATTGACGTCAGAGCGAGGGATATAAAATTAAAACTATCAGATGTCGCCGTGTTGCCAAAAGAAATTGAACCTTATTGCCATACAGCCTTCCGCAAACGAGTCCGTAATCCGTAAGAGGCTATTGTTCCGACATTGACGAAGCAATTGTCAGTTTATCATGGGTAGAAAGAAAGGGGAGATTGTCAACAATAGACTGTGTGAAATGTAGCTAAGTACGTAGGGATATTGTTTGGATTTTAAAATTGCAGATTATCATCTATAAAATATACTTAATTATATGTAAAGTTAGGAGCGTCGGTATACGACTCGTAAGCGAAAGGTACAGGATTTCGAATCAAGCTGCGGCCATGTACCAATGACACTTTTCTGAGTTATGTCCCACATAACTCAGAAAAGTGTCATTAGTTGAATACTAACCGATGTTCTTACGGTGAGTGAAAACATCGTGATGAAACTTGCACATTCAGGTGACTAAATGTATAACCGTGATCCAATCTGGTCAGGTTCTCCTGGTAATAGGGTCATGGAGGTCAGATGGTAGTCGCTCCACTGTAATTGCCTGATCTGCCAAATGCATGGTCACGGCGGACCCCGGGTCCTCGTGCGCGAGAGCACAACGGGGACAGTAACGCCAAGACGAAGATGTGAAAAATTACAGAAAAAACTGTATAGTTGTTATGTGATCAGCTGGGGTTATAACAAAAGTTGTGTTCGCTGAAGGGATGACCTTAATGACCTTATCTCAAATTATGATAACCAACGATAGATAATACAGGTACTGCACTCAACTCTGCATTGGACTATCTTAACAGTGTATCTAATAGGTGCCTATATTTATGTACACTAGATCCACTTTATCGGCGGTACACAACACAGTCGTGTTGGATCAGAGACTCAAAGTAAATCTATGTAGATTTGCTTAAAAATCTATTATAAAAGTTGCAACCCATATAAGCATATTTGTATGGCGCGATAAGTAACCTCTAACGTATGTAAATATTAAAAAACGCAATAGGAGTTTGTAAACGTGTGTTTTTCTTTCAAACAACAAAAACTGCACATCACTTCTTCTCTAACAGAGTGGTATCAAAGTGGGACAAGTTACCAGAAATTGTTGTGACAGCCGTGCCAGAATTCCTTCAAGAACAGACTGGACGAGTGGTTGAAGTCGAACTAACTGTCTCTAATTGATTTCAAATGGCTTTCAACACTGTGTGATATAGACACATCAGCAACAATGCTGCTCGTCTATAAACTAAATCTATAAAATAATAAAAATATAGGCATATAAGTACAATAACAAGTAGATATATAGGAAACCCTACTCCCATAAAATATTGTACCTACAAGTAAAATGACGCTTGATTACCGAAATAGAATAGAATAGTTTAGCACTTAAGGATGATCGTAGGCAATTTTGTATTCCCCTCCACTCGTGCGATATATGTTGTGATCCACGAGAGTGGAGCCGCAGGCGGAAAGCTCCTCATCTATAAGGATATATATGACTTGGAACCATAATTTTGTTGGCGCTTGAAGTAAGAATTTTTTTTATATCGGGGACAACTAATGAGCGCCGATTTCACAGACATCAAGTATGTAGATTCAAGTTTCCGTGACGAGAAGCCCAGGGTACAGGGGATACGGGATTTGGCAGATCAGATAATAACAGTGGAGTGACTACCATCTGACCTCCAAACTGACCTATCTCAATAAAGAGTTTACTTATCGCAAATAACAACTCCCCAACAAGAAAACCACTAAGCCTCTTCATCGTTTAACCAAACAGCGTATACCAAATAATACCACAAAAAATACCAAATAAGAGAACTTCAAATGTCACAATTAGTTAACAAGATCAAATATTTGAGCCGGTGTTGATCCGAACCTAAAGAGGTGTTACGCCCACTCGCTTGACGTCAATACTGTCCCTGACTACGTCGCAGGCATTGTGACATGAGGACAAACTTACATTGTCATTACAACGATATAATTGATGATCCGACCGTGTTGTACCAATATTGAATAGTGTTTGGTAATTTCTTGGCCATATTGGCTGTAGTGCATAATTATGAGTGTTAAGTAACACCACAGAGCAAAAAAAAATTTGCTTAACCACGTTCGTCTTATACCTGCATTTTGCCACTACCGCTACTCGCGCTGCCTGTCAAAATTCACAATTTCTCAAATATTGCTGAGAAATTAGTATTACACTGATTTACTGCCTTCCCACACATTGGTTTCGACAATGGCAGACGTGGAAATAATTACGGTATACGCACTGTGTCAATTATTAAAAAAAAAATTAGTACATTCACTTAAAACCCCGACTGCTATTAAAAATCAGAAAAGATAAAAATAAGCCAAATGTTTAAGTAAATGGGTGTACCTATATAGTTCAAATGTTAGTTTAATTTAAATTTGAAAGCAAGCGTTAGGGGAAAAACCCTAACGCTACAATAACTGTCGAAATCCATCCAGCCGTTTGGAAGATACGAGGTAATAAAGAAACATACAAACATGGCATGACAGTGGGTAACAATATATGAAACAAAAGAAAAGAAGATTCGCCGTCGGAGAAGATAGTGGAGTATATCTGTACACACGCAAAGCAAGTTTTCCTTTCCCACATTCATACTCATTCATTCGATAAGCCCTCTGCCGATCCTTCCCTACACATTCGCATCTCTAGATTTCAATTGCAATTCATGCTTTTGAATACATAAACTCCAAGGTCCGTATCTAAACTTTGGTATCCATTCAGATGCCTTGGACAGTGACCGTCGTAAGTATGGCCATATAGGCATATCTGATGCAGATGCAGTGCAGTGCAGTGTATAGAATAGCGACTACAACTCCTTCATTTTCCACCGATTTTGATGATATTTTCACTATTGGCAAAAAAAGGATATCATCCAAAAAGTACAAAAATTTAGAAAGTGGCGGCCAAAAGCTGAAAAGCAGTTTGATAGAATGCTTCATTATGAACATTTATATTACCTCAACCACGCTACGCTATACTGCCATTACTAGAGTTGTTACTGTAACTTGAAAAACTAAAACTCGATGGCAATCATAGAAAAACTAAATTTTCAGGTTTCAAGAACAACTTTAGGGATATTTGTAAAGCTTGACTGTCCTAATAAAATGTCCAGAATTACGTTTGTAGTTAAAATTGCTACCATAATTTTGTTGGCCGTCACATTCAAATTTTGGTTCGGTTTTGTACGAACCTGTGAACGGTATTCTTTTGATATATTATAAAATCGAATTTGCTTAACATGCATAAACACTATTACATAACTAATCCACACCTCTAACTGAGCCCACACGCATACCAAGTAGTAACAAATAATAAATCTAGGTGAGCTCGTCAATCTCACGTTCAGTGACGTCAAGACCGCTCGTGGGTACACGCCGCACGTTGTGACATACAAACACACACAATTATCTTTTATGCCATTGATTTCACGGTCTGCGAGCTAATGATAGCAAAAACTCTAGCTGGAACGATAAAAAAGGGTAGAGCGGATACGTTGCTCCACATTGGGATTGTATGTAGTATCGGTCGGTATCTGATGTCTATATTGACATTATCCGAGACATGTACCGCGATTCTGATTCCATAGTTGACACCAAACCGTTCCCTATTACCGTTGGGGTACATCAGGGCTCTGTGCTCAGCCCACTTCTGTTCAACGGCATATTCGACGTACTGTCAGACAGCATCCGAGACTATCATGAGCAACCTCCATAGCTGCTCATGTTTGCTTACGATCTCGCGCTGGTAGACTCTGACTAGAGGCGACTAGTCCAATGAGTGAATAAGTGGAAGATGTCACTTAAGAACGGCGATCTGAACCTTAGTACAACGAAGTTTCACAAAGGTGCCAAGACAGCTGAAGAGATTACCTTATGAGGAGAGATTGAAGAAACTAAAGCTGACAACGTTGAAGAAACGCAGAGAGCGTGGTGACCTGATCGAAACGTTCAAGATTCTTAATGGACATTACGACATCCACGATTTTGAAAAGTTATTTCTGCAGAACAAGGACCACCACCTACGAGGCCATTCTCTGAAACTCGACACTTGTTTCTCCTTCAACAATCCGCACAGATATTTTTTAACCAACCGAGTCGTGAATGCCTGGAATAAGTTACCTGAATCCGTGGTGACAGCGGAAAATACTAACCAATTCAAAAACAGACTCGACAAACATTTGAATACAGATTAATAATGAGTAGAGAAGAGCTAGATACAGGCATCTATCAGTTGTTTTGACAACTGCTTGCCTGCTTAATGATAATAATAATAATAATAAATGTGGCGAAGACAGAGGACTACCCGTTCGCATAGAAGTTTTAGCACACGAATCGGGTCAGATACGAGGGATTTGTACTCAGCGCAACCAGGGACATCGACAGCGACGTCAAAGTCCTGCAATGGTAATTTAAAGAGGAATTTGAAAGGGACTAAATGGTACAATATTTTCACTTGGACTTAATGGCGGGTGGTGACGGGTGTCATTTGTGACCCCCAAAATGCCAGTAATACTAAAGGGATAAGTCTATAAGACCATATTTACAGCTGCTCTCCCATACGGCAGCAGGACTTAGCCCCTACTAGAGCGTCACAAGTAGGAACTGCGCGTCACGGAAATGAAGATACTGCGGTGTACGTATGGAATCCCACGCAAAGGTCGCGTTCGAAACACCCACATTCGCGGCAGCCTTGGTGTCCGTCACATCGCAGATAAGCTGCAAGAGTGCTACCGTCGATGATAAGGACACGTATTGCGCAGGGAATTACATAGGGGTCCCTCAGGCTCGGAAAGGAGAACCAGCCCAAAAAGCGATGGCTAGACAACGTTAAGAATGACATGCGTGCCAAAAACCTTACCACCAAAGATGCCGAAGACCGAGCGAAGTGGACCAAGAGGAGTAGGAAGACGGACCCCGGGTCCGGTAGAGCATAACCGGGATTTTACGCCAGGATGATGATGATGATGATGTGATTATATGTAGTAACACGTACCTACGTATTGGAATTCTCAGAACCCTAACATAAAAGTATTGTATTTCTTCTTTTAATCTGTTGTTAGCCAGAGGGAAATCTACATTTTTATTGCATGCTTACTGAGTGTTTGCGTCATTATCGTAGGTGTAGCTGAAGTAATTTATTTTATAGGAGGATTAACCTCTTGTCTGATATTTTGTATACAGTTAAGCATAACTTTTGTCAATGTTAGTACTTTATATCTCGTTACAATCCCCCTACATGTAACGGGCAAAGGTCTATATTAGGAGTTCGTGAAGCTCATTATAAATGTTTCTCTACACAAACGTACAGAGAATTTTCCTAAGTACGCAGTGTTTTTCGTTAGTGCTTGTCATTGCTTATCATTTATTTAGGGAAATATTGCAAAACTTATATAAGCTGCAATTACTGCTTACCCTAGTTTTTAGGGTTCCCAATAAGCTACAACACTTTAACATTTTATTATAATCCGTTACGTATTTTTTGCGTGAAAGGGTACAAAATCGCATTTTTCGATTTATGTATAGGTATGTTACCGAGTTACTACCTCTGTCCACAAACCCATGGCTACCCTTTTGCTTGTCCGACTGCACGATGGTATTAACTTCTGCTTTTCTACTTTCTAATACCGACACCTAACATTTTCATCGTAATTTTTCAATTCAAATCGCATAATAAAACCACATGCGGTACGAACCGGTTAAAACTGTCCACATGGCAGCCAGCGGATGCGAGATGCGAGGACCAGACTAATGGCACTGTTGGTAACTGGACCGTAACCGCCACCGCGACTACTGGAGCCTGTCATAACTTTGAATAGTTCAGAGTATACAATATACCATCACATTATTGACATGGGATGGTCTATAGTCATGTCATAGACATGGGATCGTTCAAAAGATATATTAGAAGCCTGTTTAGAGGAGGGAAACTTATTAAAAGCGCCCCTGGTGTTGCTGATGTCCATAGGCGGCGGTGACCACTTTCCATCAGGTGGTTCATTCAGTTGCCTGTTTGTCTGCCGTATACCAAAAACAAGTAACCTATTTTTGTACTAGTCGGCGGTAAATATTGCACATAGGCTTAAGTTCGAGCCAAATTGATTGGCATCGATTTCTTGGTCAAACTACTTTTCATTAAGTGGCCCGCTTGCCTGTTTGACTGCGTATAACATAAACAAAATAATAATAATATCCGATCGAAAAACGTCGGAAAATCCTTGACCATGTGTACATTAACTTACAGAGCTAAGAACCACAATATTAAACTGGCTTTTAAATACAGAAAACCGTGAATTAAATCAGTTTAAGTGGAGATATACTAATTACAGTCGTATGCGTATCGTATCGAATGCGTCGCCGAATACTGGGCATATAAAGTGTAAGTCAGAGTATAGTCCATCGACTCGATAAGAAGAAGATGTCCATCCGTTGTTGTGATTGGTCGCATAGTTTTTGTGTACCATTTCGACTTGCGGATTCGAATCGCTCCCACCCCATCATCGAGAAATTCCCTGCTTTTATTCGATGTACCGCTTATGTAACGGTTGAATTGTAGTTGACGTGATGTCCACAGACACAGACACATTCTATCATCGCACCGTTCGCCTTCGACAGTCCATCCTCACCTAAATCAAACTTTATCAGCAAGACTACCTCTAAAAGGTACTCGTTAATATTTTTTTATTATTTTAATGTATTTATTATTTGAAATAAAACCGAAAAACAAATCAAACAATATTAATTATTTTAATTAATGAATTTGTTGTACACAGGAAAATTATTGTAAAATGTACTATAAAGGTTCCGCTGTGACCTGCCTTCCGGCGTACAAATTAAAATAGGCTTATTCTAAACTATTCCTTTATTTTGATTATTTATTGATTTTGATTTTGTATCAACATAAAAAAGGAACCCCTTTGTAGCAACATACACCCACGGTGTATATATTCATGGGCTGACTGAACAGATAGGGCAGTAAAGTTCTTGAGTGGCGACCACGTATAGGAAGACGCAGTATGGGTAGGCCTCCCACAAGGTGGACCAACGACCTCGTAAAGAACGCAGGTAACACCTGGATGCAGAAGGCACAGGATCGGCATTAGTGTGAGAACTAATGGGGGGCACAGCAGTGGGCGTCGTTCACGGTTACACCAACAGGGAAGGCAATCTCAATGATAATATCGAGCTAGTGGAATTCCAATCACTAACCGGACGTTCTATTGTGATAAAGTACAACATACAAATGCAAATACATTTATCATTTATTAAATCCTTTGTTTTTCAACAGCTAAATAACGTATAAAAGGACGTGTTGATAATGTTAATAGAACAATTGAAGGTCGAGAGAAGTGTGGGCATAAATTAATTAATTGTTCTTTGACGGTATGGCACAGTGGTACACCAATCTGCCATACAGCGCGTCTCAAGTTCGATTTCTATCCTTCTTTCTTTCATGGTAATTTATGTCGTATATATCAATCATAAACTGCTTACAACTGAGACAAGTAAGTAAAACTAAAAACCCCGACTGCTGTTAAAAAACTAAAATTATATTAAGTGTTGTACATATGTTTGAAACCGCCTTTTAAAGACTTTTAAAGATTTTGATGCCCCGCTCGATTGGTTTTAGAAAAAAAAAGACTTCGCAAGTCACAATATGGCCTAAAATCCGCCATATTGAATTTTTTAATATTATGTAGTGTTCAGTGTGTTTTAGTCGCGCGACCAAACGAATCTAACAACTTAATATAGGTATGATAAAATTCTTTGAGCCGTTAAGGCTGTAGCCCGCGCCAGAGAAATATACATACTCGTACATAAATCCGCTCGAAAAACATAACCCTCCTTCTGTCGCAGTCGGGTGGGAAAACAAGTACACAGGTTTTAGGACTGTCGTAGTTATTCACTACACTTTCATCGCACATGTTATCGGGTTTATGCCCACGGTTGGTATTGTTTTTACGTCGATATTTCGACGCATTGGTCATGGTCTTGAGGAGACTGGTGCCGCTGTATGAAGTCGCTCCTCCTCTATCCACTCTCATTCGGAGTGGATGAAGCAATTTGACCCCGCTGCATGCAAAATGTGCGCATATTTATGGATGTATTCGCGTGAAGTTTCACACAGGTTAGTATGACATTATTGTCCCGACACTTTGTTAGGAACGTAATTGATTCGCATAAACTCATTCGCTTTTTCCGCGCGCGAAATATCGAGGTTAAAACAATACTAACCGTGGTAATAAACCCGAATAACATATGCGATGAAAAAGAGCGTCGGTGGCCGAGCGGTTACAGTATCCGACTCGTAAGCTAGAGGTCCCGGGTTCGAATCCCGCTCCGCCCATGTACCAATGACAATTTTCTGAGTTATGTACATTAGTTGAATACTAACCGATGCTCTTACGGTGAGGGAAAACATCGTGATGAAACCTGCACATTCAGGCGACTGGATGTGTAACCATGATCCAATCTGGTCAGGTCCCCTGATAGGGTCATGGAGGTCAGATGGCAGTCGCTCCACTGTAATTACCTGACCTGCCAAATCCTGGATCATGGTCAAGGCGGACCTCGGGCTCTCGTTCTCGAGAGCACAACCGGGACATTAACGCCAAGATGATTATATTTATTTTTATAAAATGTGCGATGAAAGTAAATTGTATTTACTTTTTTAATAATGGTGTCCCATGGTCTCATCTCCTGTAGACATACCACCGTGTTTGAGTTATGATAAGCCTATTTGTACCTGTTTCTGGAGATGTAAGAAGCAAGACACGTTGAGAAAGTTATCTTCTTTTATCAGGTGATTCTAGAGCTGCTTTGTTATCTGAACCTTGTGTAGCTATCGTTAGTTGTATTTTATACTTCTTTATATACTTGTTTTTGAGGGAGAATTTCCGCAATTTTGAACTAACTCCCAGGTAAAATGGGCTACTTTTTTACATCAGAAACATCATCATTGGCCTTAGACATCCAATATAGATGATTTAAACAGCCTCACTGTTAGCGGTACGGCACTTTTCTGATGACTATAGAGGCTAACACGGGAAAGACAGATTCACACAGTGAACAGACAAGATAATTCGCCCTGGGTGGTAAGGGATTGTCGTTTTGCAGATTTGTCGTCTAGATCTTTAAACCAGGCATTGTCGTGAATGGTCACACCGTCAGTGATAGTCTTCCGCCAAACAGGGCGGTCGACAGCTAGGCTCTCCCAGTTATTCCAATTAATATTACATGTGACCATGTCACGCTTTACGCTGTCCTTGTATCGATGCTTGGGGCGTTCTAACGGGCGGGTATTTTAGTCAATTTTGATTTCGCTATTGTAAATTATATTTTTCGATATTCAGTTGAAAAAGTGAATTCGTTTGAAATTCCTGCAATTGATGCAATCCATTGCACGAATAGGCAATTATAGGTTTCATAAGAAGTTATATTTTGATAGGTATTACATGTGTACCAAGCATAACCATGAACTGGATAGAAACATAACAAAGCAGAAATTCAACACCATAATAAAACACAACTGCAGAAAACTTAATGCAATTGTTCATACGCATTATTACGTTTGTGTAAACTGTTACACAGCTATAAAATTACCAATAAACTAGTGACGTCACTGAGAATTGTGTAATAGATTGCCGATAAATGTAGTATAGTTGTAAGGTAATGCTTAACCAACACGCCAGTGTAAATGCAACAACAAATGCGTGAAGGTGTTATGAATCTTCACAACTATTCTTTTAAATCAATCAATCCGAACCGTGTGATCTTATTTCAAAATTTAAGCGTCTAGAAACTTTACTTTCACTAAAATCAACCTGTACTTCAGGGTACGAGTCGGACCCCTCAGGCCACCAACGGTCCAAGTTTTATAACGAGTAAAACAACAAAAAGTGAAGGTGACGTCGTTAAGGATAACACGCGTGCCAACAAACTCCTAACAATGATGCTAAAAAACGAGTGACGTGGACAGGAGAAGTAGTCAAGCTACGTAGGCTAAGTAGAGTTCATCCGACATTGATGCCAAGATATTGATGTCGATGATGAGGTAACAGTTTTTAGATAGTGGTGAAAAGATTTCACGGGGTCGGCAGCACGGGACTCTCACTCCTGGCCTATAATACGTTTGTCGCCCTGACTAATCAACTAATATAGCTTCAGTATTTCTAAATGGGAGTCTACTTTAGATCCTGGAAAACTGATAGGAGTCTCTAGCTCCACACTCCACATCGTCATCATCCGAGCGGTCAGTCCCGGCTTTTGCCAGGGTCCGTTTTCCGAATAATTCTCCTCCATTTCGCCCGGTTTTGGCCATCCTCGCGTCTTAAGCCTTTGGCCCTCGCATCCGACTCGGCGTCGTCAATTCATCGCTTCTTGGTCCTTCGGCTGGACCTCTTTTCTGATAGGAAGGTTAAGGCACCTATTTCCCACGTGTCTCTGGGGCTTACGCAACACCGAACCAACGAAGGCGAGACTCTTCGATCTTATCCGCGATCGATCAAGATCCATACTAATGGAAACCAAAAAGACTACTTCGGCATAGTTTGGAAATGCCAAGGGCCCGTTATTACGTCGCCGCTTACAAACTGGACAGTAAACGCGTATGTGTAGTGCCTGCATAGTCACCGCTTAGCCACCAGGCAGAATACGTGCAGTCTTTCCTATAAGCGCGCACACGACGCAGTGACTGTGCGGATGCGACACGATTACTATGCGGCGACTATGCGGGTGCTGCGTGTTTGTTTACAAATAATGAAATAAGCTTTCTGTCATCAGTAGATATAGAAACGTGTAAAAGAGCACTGTTTTTATTTCCTGTAATGTTATAAATTGATGCAATAAAGAGATTACATACATACGAGTACATACATACCTTTCTCTATCTAATATATGTATGTATATGTATGTGTGTATGTATTTGTATGTATGTACGTATATGTATTTGTTTTTAAAGTAGGTATATATGTATGTATTTATGTATGTATAGTATAGGCTTTTATTAATTGAGCATTATATATATAGGTATATATATTTTTTTTTACTACTGTGCACGTATTTAATTGTCACGATCTCTCTGCTGTAGGCTTGCTGGAAGAAATTTCTTTATAGAAATAAGTTGGCCTGTTGTGTCTGATATATTCTGTCATATAGTTTTGTAAAAATCTTGTGTACAATTAATGGTTAAATAAATAAATAAACCAAAATTTCTTAGACATTTGGGACAAACAACAATGCATGCATTGTTGTGTCCCGGTTTGAAGGACAAGAGTAGCCAGCGCAATTACAGAAATGAGGTTTTCATCTTAGTCCTCACAGTGGCAACGCATCTGCGGTTTCGATTTTTGTTGCCTGCAACCTAAATGCGTGAATCGTGGATATTATCGGCGATAGTTAGCGCTTATCCTCAGGTTGGCTGTCTGCTTATTTGTCGCTGTGTAGTGCAAAAAAAAATGCAGAAATCGTGTACGTACTGTTTTGGCTCTTCAGTGTTCGATAGAACAGTAGTGATGACTCTCAAAATAAATTATTTATGTTAACATGTCATGACCTCTTTGCCTGTTCCCGGAATTCATGTCATACTAATGTTGCATCTTTGCTTATAGTTGGTCATGTTCGTTAAATAAGAATTCAAAGCCGCAAGGTGCGTCTGAAAACCACATCTTGAAGGTACTGGCGGTTACACCGTTGATGACTTGACGCATAGTACCGTGTAGGTGCGACCGCAAAATACGTAATCAAGAAAATGCTCTTAGAGGCGCAATTCGTTACATTCCAAAAGCAAACAATGTTGAAAGGATTTCTGTCCCCCTGCAGTGGGACAGAAATGGCTAAAATAAATAAAATAAAATATCCTTAAAAGCCCAAGTTAATTTAATACGGTCTTTTACGGGACATTAACGCCAAGATG
This sequence comes from Blastobasis adustella, assembly GCA_907269095.1. Taxonomy (NCBI): domain Eukaryota; kingdom Metazoa; phylum Arthropoda; class Insecta; order Lepidoptera; family Blastobasidae; genus Blastobasis; species Blastobasis adustella. The sequence continues at coordinate 17,885,459 of OU026121.1, read as the reverse complement.
AGTATTTGTTTTTTATTAACTTATTTTTTCTCAGAATTAACACCCCACGTATAGCATGAAGCCGGTGGATAAGCTAATTCTGTGTTGGAGCCCGCTAGAGTAATTAAAAAGCAAAATTGGCAGAAAGATATCGATATACCTATTATAACATTCGTTATTTTAAGTTAGGTCGCTTAGTGTTCAACTAATGTACGTACGTAAGTCAGAAAAAGTCATTGATTCATGGAGGCAGTGCCCCAGTGCCAGGGTTCGAACCTGTAGAAGGGAGCTCGAGTTATATACTAAATTTAAAGGGAGTTTATATACTAAATTTCTATTACCATTGTTACATTCGTTTGAGTGTTTTAATTGAATGGTTTATATTCTTAGTAAATTCAAGCTTCGAAATGGGTTCCTATGATTTATAATAAAGCAGTTAAATAGCAACAACCACAAATCGCCGCTAGATGGCGTTGTTTTGTTATTTAATCATTTATCTTTTTTATTGTTTTATTAACATGTAGAAATCTATTTCACTCTCATTTAGATTTATTCACTAACGGCCAATTGCACAAACATACATTAAAAACGTCAAACCCTTAAAATAATGGATAAATAAGGTTACCTACATAAAATATGTATGAAAGACGTCAAGGATTGCTAAGCTCAGGTGGCAGTGGACAGGGCATATAGCTCGCAGTACAGATGGCTGATGGGGCAGTAACGAACGGAAGACGCAGCATGGGTAGTCTTCCCACTAGCCGGACCGATGACCTGGTAAAAATCGCAGGTACCAGCTGGATGCGGAAGGCACAGAACCGGCTTTTGTGGATATCTTTGGCGGAATAAATTCAAAATTCAAAATTACTTTATTGAGTAGGATATTACATATCTCTTTCAATCATCAAAGAGGAGGGGGTAGGAAATTAGGAAGGAAACACACAGTGACATGTTGGCCGCCCCAAGGCCGCAGCACACCCATCCCCCGCCGACAACGGAAGGACCATATCTTTTCCTAGTAGTGGACGCCTTGCTTACGATCCCAACCCAAAAGCAATTAGGCCACCAACGCTTTTGTTGTACATTTACCTTATTATAATTATAACCAAATACGTCATACCTACATTTCCTAATAGGGAGTTAATACTCATGGTATAATTATAGAAAAATTACCATAAAACGTCGACTAAGGTCGCATTGAACCGGCCGATATATTTAGATTAACGTTTCCGTTGCAATATGAGAGCAACGTATCGTCAAAAATGAAAACAAAAAATATAGTTAACTGGCGGCTTCGTCCGACTTCAATTCTACAGAAATTAATGTAAATGCGAAAGTTAGTAAGGATGTTTTGGTATTTGTTACACCTTCAGGCAAAAACTACGAGACAGATTTTGATAAAATTTGGCAGCAATATAGCTTATAGCCTAGAATAGCACATAGGAAAAATTTATCCCGAAATTTAATGTGGTTCCCGCGGGAACGGCTCCAGAATGCAAAATCGAATTCTACGCAGACGAAGTCGCGGGAAAGAGCTAGTTCGGCTAGCTAAGTGGTCCGAGATTTGTGTTATTCTCGTATACTAACTATAATACAATTTAATGACGCGACGGTTCAGACGGATCTGCCCCACATAGGTCCCGGGTTCGATTCCCAGAATCAGAGACAGAAATGAAGTGAATGAATTTATATTCTGTCCCGGGTGTGGTCAATGAGTGTATTTGTAAAAGTATAATAATAGTAAGTATCTAGCACTAGCACCCATAGTACATGCAAGGTTTTGCTTAGTTTGGAGCTAGATGGCGCTGTTTGAATTTGCCTTGCTTTTGCCCGTGTTATCTTTTGCGTAAAATTTGGCAATTACCCCCGTAGGAGCTACAGTGAAATTCGGGATATATTGTAGCCTAAGGCGCTGTCCTAATTGGCAACGGTTGTGCGACCATGGTCGTGCGGTTTTGAGGTCTCCTATTGGTCGGGCGACGTCCGCCGTACGACCACGGACGCACGACCGTTGCCAATTAGAACAGCGCCTAAGGGACCAGTCAGTTCCAGGATTGAGGATAGGTTACAACAAAAATATGGATATTTTGTTGAGTGTGACGTTTACGTGTTGCGTTTCTGTGAAGGAGCAACGACATCCAATCATCAATTTTTACAAAACTTCGCGTTACATTAAAGTCGAAAATCTCCAAAAACAATGTACAATTATAAAAGTGAAGGGAAAAACTAATAAATATCCATCACTCCATTCCACCGAAGAATCCCAGCATTACTAGAACAGATTTATCAGGGACTAGTTTTAGATTAACAGGTACATTGGCGTTCTACTTCGTACATCTTGATGTGCAGATAAATGTCACGGACATTGCAAAACTTGTAGACTGAGGTCAGTATCCTGAGCGCTGGAATGCAGCCCTGAGTGAGTGTACAAGATTTTGCGTAAACACTTAAGTTTAACACGTATGAAGTAGTGAATCGTGTATTGTGAAGTTTATTTTTTGTAAAATAACTGCCAAGTAATGCCAGTCACTGTACATACAAGTGTACAAAGTTGTTGGAACTAAAAAGTGTAGGAGACGTAAACATAGATCAGATTAGCCGAGCCTCTGCTTCCCACTATACAGCTTCTGTAGAGTATCAAAACAGACCTACGGCATTCCGGCTTAAACTCACATTATTGATAAGTAAGGAAAATTAGAGGTAGGAATGTTTTCGAATGAATGAAGCGTCACTTAAGCAAATTTCAAAGAGCGAAACCCACGCTGAAGATTCTTGCCAAACCGCTGTTTCAGATCAGTGATTGGACCCGTTGAAGCGTTGACAAAGGTTTTAAAGAAATTACCCATGGACCCGGTGATAGATCGACTCACCGGGACCAAGGGGTAAGAGGTCGTATGTTGCCCTAAAATATCGTATAAGTTCAAAGGAACACCAATCGTCGAAAAGAAGAACGGGCATTACACTTAACAATCTAACGTCACTGAGCAATCAATCAATAAAAAGAATTTCCACGCAGGGACGGTTCATCATCTGTCGCCTCGTCTTGCCACCCTGTGGATATGCCTGACTTAAATATAAAGTAAATACAGAAAACACTAACCTTTTTCAGTAGCGCCGGCGACTCAAACTCGTCGTCATCGCGGCTGGACAGCGTGGAGCACGACGAGCAGGCCGAGTCGGCGGACAGCGAGCGGGCCCGCAGCCAGGCCGCCTCCTCGGGAGACGCTCCCACCACCACGCCGTCCGAGTAGTCGCTGACGACCACGCTGGGGGTTCGCACGCAGCGCGCCCGGCCCTCCGGCTCGCTCTCCTCGCTGCCCCTCCGTCCCAGCGTCACGACATGCGCCTCGACCAGGGTCAACTCCCGGCGCAGCGGCTGCCCCGGACTGGGCGCCGATATCGAGACGCGGCCGTGCGACGCCCGCCGGCGAGGCTCGACTTCAACAGCCGAGTCGTCGCTGAGGTCTCTGCTGCGGCGGCGCACGGCCACGCGGTCGTCGTCGTCTGAAGAAGTAATATCGTCCGGCGAGGGTGGACGGGGCGGCCGGAGGTACTGCATTGAAGAGATCGGGGCCCCGGGCTCGAAGCGCCTCAGCAGTTCCGCGACGCGAGGCTGCGCGGGGCGTGCGAAGCGCGCGTTCGGCGGCGCGCGCGGCGCCCCACTGGCCGGCTGCGCGCGCGCCGCCCCGCCCGCCGCGTCCTCGCCGGCCCCCAGGCGCAAGTAGAACAGGCTGTGGTTGAGCGCCTTCTCGCGCAACACCCGCCTGAAGTCCTCGGGGGACGGCTTCTCGACGCGCGGCATCGCCGCTGTTGAGGCTGTGACAAAGGGAATGAGGTTTAGTATGCTACGGATGCTGAGGATCCCAAATTGCCCCAGAAAAATTTATATTTCATCAAAGAGTTTTTACATCCCACAACTTTTTGTCTATTCTGAGAAAATCATACGATTATATAATCATATTTATGTTGCCGGCAGTAAGTTCCATCAATCAGATCAATCATCAACTATACCTTCAATCAGTTGAATAGGTATAAAGTAGTTTTCTAAGTACTGGTATATTCCACCGGATTCATCAAATATGGATAGTTTAGGAATTATTGGAATATCGTCTAAGATGTCTTTGTACACCGTCATTGGATATCATCGCTTTTACAAGCATTGCCAACACATCCGTCAATGGCCACGTACGAATAACCTAAACAATACATTTAAAAGTTGATAATAGTATCTATTACTTTCCAACGGGCCGGTTTACTAAAAACCCGAGTATGTGCTATGTAAACTGTAAAGTGGTATAGAACAACATGTAACGACAGAACTATTACCACAACAAGCTACTTTGAAATTGGAACAAAGAAAACATCGCTGTTAACGACCGCGCTGCAGTTTACAAATAACTGTACGCCATTTTCCTCCCATTGGCCCCATAGCCATAACGTAAAAGTACACAGCTGTCGTGAAACCGTACGTAAACAAGGAAGCATTGGTAGTACGCGAGGCAAAGGCGATTGTTTACAAAGCTAATGTCTGTATGGGCTCGGAAGTGGCTCAAAGCAATATCGCCCGACGGTCTGCCCCCGACAAACAATCAGGCGGTCAATGATGAGATCAATGGACGAGCGTGACAAAACAGAATGAGTCACCAATCAATGCCCTCTTCAATATACGGCCACTAGCCACTACAAACAATCGCTTCCAGTCAACAAAATGTGAAGCGTGAATTTCACAGCGATCAGTTCTAGATACCGATTGTCACCTATGCTCTAAAAATGCAGACTGTGATATAAAATCATGTCGCCCTCACACTTTCTATCAAAATACATTAAGCATTGTCGAAGTCAATAATGAAACGAAACAACCGCTAGGGACTCGTTTAATCATTCATTTTGTGGTTCATGCGAATTCAATTCTAAATCCAGAAATGTAAGACCTATAATACTAAATCAGTACCTATTAGTCAACTATGTAACAGGTCAACTGTAATATTAACCTCTTCTCTATAATGGCCACTTATTCTGCAATGCATACAATGAGATAGAATTATCCAAGCCACCCTAGGTTCCGAGAAACTCCAAGCTGCGTAACATGTACCTCCCTATTAGATTGTACAGATTACTGACTTCTTGGTACCAGATAAATGCTTTATAAATGGGCTAAAGCATAACCCTATGCTGTGCATAGATTCAAAAGCCTTGCTAATGTCGGTAGAGCAGTCACCATTCTTGTCAATCATCCGCTTTAGCATTTTTTTTTCTATGACGTATGAACTTAAGAATCTGCCAACCTCTGTGGGATATGAGCGTGAGTGTATGTGTTTGATACGAGATAATAATATAGCGGGTAAATACTACATTACAATCATTTACCTCATTGCCAAATTACATACAAATCAGTTTAGGCGTTTATGCCTGATAGAGACTAAATGTTCTGAAAGTTTCACATGCCATGCAACCGCTATCATATGAGGAAGGTAAAAACATTTTGTTCTGTGTGCTTACGTAGGTAGGTAGCTGCCTAAAATATTTTCAGGACTGGAATAATCTAAATGTTCTGCAAGTTTCATATGCAAACGCTAACATTCCAGGAAGGTAAAAACATTTAGTTCTGTGTGCATACGTAGGTAGGTGCGTCTATATAACTCAGCACTATTTCAGGACTGGAATAATCCATCTACTCGATGGGTTTTTACGAATTTTTATCAGGAGATAGGAAAGAAAATCCGACTGTCTTTGACGAAAAAGAAAGCTTGTTCATTCTATTTAAAAGTTAGTTCTAACCTGTCACTTTGCCTGAACATTTAGACCATTCTACTTATAGAATGATTACGATGGTTCTATAGAGTCCTGGGTAATGCGCATTGACGGTAATAACATACTAATAAGAAAACAACAGATTCCATTGGAAATCATTAGGGGAGGCCTGTGTCTAACTTGATAGATGATGATGATGATGATAATGATGTAAATAATGAAACGATATTTCAACTCGGCAGCTTCCCGCTATGAGGTACAATCATTAAACCATCTCTAAAAACAAAACTCTTAGTACGTTGAGCGCTACTTGTACATTAGGTACAAGGACGTATTATACGTACCTAATATATATTTCAAATGGAATAGTATTGGTAACGCGTTTCGCATCATTAGACACCGCCCTGCGACGCAACGTGGTTAAATCAACCTACCATGGAGGTAAGAAGGACTCATATACGGTTCCTCTCCTCCTTTTTGTCTAGTAGCTTCTCTTGCACCGCCTACCTTTTTCTTTATCCATCATCCCCTGGTTGACTGGTAGATAAGGCTATTTTAGCTTTAAGTCCGCCACTGTACTATTTTGTGCATGAAGATTTAATAAATAAATAAATAAATAAAATATACATACCTATATTATGTACCAGCTGATATCACGTATGTTAAATCTTCGTTTGAGACAGGGACTATTACTTACTAGAACATACTACTACTGTTAGACTACCATTCCGCTTAATCTTCCATCTTCATATTGATCTTGCCCATAAATTGCATATGAATGAATTGTTTTGAATTTCTTTATTTAATACCCTTACTAAGAGATCAGATGACAAGAAATATGTTAGACCATCCCTATCATACTTCAGAATTGTATTATCTAGCTCCTCGTTTATTTCCTTAGTAAGATACGGGTTTTGTATTTGTACCATCTGCTGCAGCAATTTGAATCTGCTGCAGCAATAAAATGTATTATGTCTACATCGTCCAGTTTTACATTACGAACCGTTTTATTAAAAAGAGCTAGGTATTAGCATTCCAGATTCCTTATCCGAACCACTAAGAGCCAAAAAAAATGACCTAACGAAAAAGAATGAAATCCGACTTGGCAACAGTCACGCACATCCATTGACGTCAGTCGCAGACTGTTCTTAGAAGGGCATTCAAAAGCTAACGTGCCGCTATTTATTTTTGGCCTTAATAAGCTTGTTTTTATTTAGTATTTGAAGTTTATAAATTAAGCATGTAGAATCTATTTTAAAATCATAAGAGCTGGGTTGTTAAATGTACAAAGAATTCTAATCCAAGTTTCAGGATAACTTGGATCATGAGTTAATAGGCTGTCCCTAGATAGACATTCTTCATGTTACCTCCTTCCTTACTAGCTATCACGGAGTCTAGATGTAGCAATAGTAATATCTTCCCTCATGTGTTATTCAGAAAAATTGTGAGAGAATATGAATTAAATACGAAAAAAACATGGGTTGCATAGGGTTGCCTACTCTCATCCCGGTCCAAGTATGGAGTTGCCATGGATATAAGTTACTCTTATTTGTTGTATGTCATATAACAATATTATGGTTACCTGTGCAAAACTTGGTCTGAACGGAAATATCAGTCAACATTCATAAAATTTATTAATGATAACCTAACCAACAGATAAAGTCGAAAAACCCCCGACTAAGTTTACTCAAACTCAAATATTTTCTGAACTACAGAACCGATTTTAATAAAACAAAACTAAGAACTATCTCAATTAAACTAGCTTTGAAATATAGGAAACCGCATCCAAATCGGTCTATCCGTTCAGGAGCTACGATGCCACAGACAGATACACAAAGCCACAGATACACACGTGAAACTTAGAACACCCCTCTTTTTTCGTCGGGATTTTAAAATGTATTACTATGGCCGAATATCCTACACCATACTAGTTCTAATAAAAAAAACAGCTCCGGTCATTCACAACTCGTAAGCTTGCAACGAGTTTCTTTATTACTCATAATGATTACGCAGTTTACCGCATCCACCGCCTCTCGGCTCCATCCCCGACCACACCTGCCGGCCGGTATGACGTCAAACGGCCGCATAACAGGTAAATATTCAGATGGAAGATATCTCTAGCGACAGCCCGATCCATTGTGTCAATGGGAAGCTTGTATGCATATCTGTGACTGAGATCTGTGAGACACTTCCTATGGAAATGGTGTATTTAATTAGTACGTAAGAAGTTAGGTTTGGAGATAGGGTAGTGACTGGTACTCGTTACTCGTACATCTAAATAGGGTTAATCTTCGTAAAAATTTTCATCATCGGAATTATCAGTCCCGGCTTCAGCCAGGTTCCGCTTTCCGACTCATTCTCCTCCATTTCGCCCGGTCTTGGGTATCCTCGCGTCGTAAGCCATTGGCTCTCGCATCCGATTCGGCGATATCAAACCAACGCTTCTTAGGCCTTCAGCGGAACCTCTTTCCTGATACCGGATACACGTATCCATGGGACTTACGCAACACGTGACCAAACCAGCGAAGGCGAGCCTTTTCGATCTTATCCTCTTCCATTCTCTTTATCGTCGTAAAGTTTTTACGTGGTACATATCCATACATTCATAACGTCACACCTTTTTGTAGGGGTAGGCAGAGGCAACATTGTTCCAGTTTTTATGGTCCTTACAAACCTCTCGCATCTTCCACATTCATCAAGGTCAGAAAGCTTTTCATTCTGTAAATCCTTTAATAGTAGGTACAAATGTAAATGCGCGTCTATATGTATATTATGCGCTAATAACTCCCCTTAAACCACACAACGGATTTTGATGCAGTTGTCAATATCATTTAGATAATTTCTTTCGGAAGCATAGTATAGATTATCTGTACCGGAAGGCTTATAATATGTATATTATCTGGGAGATAACATATTATTATATTATCGGGGGGAAATCCCGTGAACACCTATGAAAAGCCGGGGCTGGTCTCTAGTTACTAATGAACGGGCTACCATCGACCAGACAGTCCTCTACTGGAAAATATCAATTACGCCAATAGTAAGTATCCACGATTCATGAATATTAATACTACATACAAATATTCATGAAGTAACAACAATGTAGAAGCGCAGGTGCTGTCAATGTTAGGACTAAGCTCATAAGACTTAATATATAGCACCTAATGTTTTTATACGGTAGACAAACAGGTAAGCGGGGCACCTGATGGAAAGTGGTCACCGCCGCCTAAACTGTTGGGAATCGGGGTAACTAAACTCATTTTTAGATTCTATAATACAGCAAAAAATATAAGTTTCCATCACTACATATTATAAAACAAAGTCCGAAGCCGCTTCTGTCGGCCTGTTCGCGATAAACGCTAAAACTACTAGGCGAGTCGCTAGTAACTTATAAAAAGATGATAAAATTATAGCAAATCATTTTCAATCCTATCTAAGAGAGCTCTGACGCTCAAGCGAAAGAAAATTCTTCGGAAAGTCCACGTTTGTTTCAGTTGAAACAAACTACTGCATAGTGATGGTGAATCCCTTTATTACCGGTACCTGGGAACAGATGGGAACTTTCCCCATTCCCGTTTGTTACATTGGGGAACATAGGTAACAATTGGGAATATTCATACTCGTATTTCTTTATTACTATTGTTCATACATTGTCTAAAATTCAGTATCTATACATAATATCCTAACTAACAATGTATTTATAACATAATATATTTTAGCTGTTGTGCTTTGTAAAATGGCTAGTATGAATTAGTTTTTAGGAAATTTACCTAATACATATCAGTAGGTATATAGATAAATACGTATATCAGTTGTCGAGTACGCATAACACAAGCTTTGATTACTTTAGGGCCAGATATAGCTGTGTGAATTGTCCAAGCACCTTTTTAATTTTTTAATTTTATTTTTATGTTGGTATTTCAAAAGTGCCACATCTGAATTTCACCGCTCGGCGCGCGTGACGTCAACGGCAGCCTTGCGCAGTCGCAGTAAGGGCATTAGGCTCCCAATAAAACGGCTTAATTTAAACAATTCCAACAAATTGCCTCCATTGCTACACCGACACTCGAATTGGACCGTATCCGCTACAAAAACTAGATGATAACGCCCCTTGTTAGTTGTTTTTGTACCCGGAAAGTTTTGGCGCAGTTCTGAATATACGACGAAGCCGTGTAGCCGTGTGGTGACCGGTACAGACTAATATAGCACCAACTATACACACATTACACACACTTTATTTCTTTTTTCTCTGTACAATAAATTTATATTTAATTTTTTTTTTATTAGACCTTATCTTACCTGGTGGTAAGTGACGATGCGGCTGAAGATGGAGCATGCTTGTCTAGGATATTCACTCTAGCCTTGAAGGCGTCCAGATTATAATGATCAGGTAACACACTGGCTGGTAATGTCTGGTGTACCGTACGCACTGAAAAGGTTTAACCAAAGGATAGGTGGAAGATCCATGACATAACGTCACACCTTTTTCCCGTAGGGTTAGACAGAGACCACATCGTCCCACTTGCTACGGTCCTGACACATCTCTCTTGGTTCTTCCACATTCATATTGACGATTTTCGTGGTTCAGTTGGTTAACACGCCGGTCTGCGACGCAGAGGTCCCGAGTTTCATACACCGCCGGGGAGATATGAAAGATGAATTTTAATTTCTGTTATGAGTCTGGGTGTTATATGTATCATAAGTATGTATTTTAAAATATATAAGTAGTTATCAGTTCTCTGGCACCCATAACACAATCTTTGCTCACTGTGGGCCTAGATGGCGCTGTGTGAATTATCGAAGCATTTGTTATAGTTTTTTTTTTTTTTTTTTTTTTTTTTTATATTAGACAAGACAAGCATTTGACCGCCATCTCACCTGTTGGTAAGTGACGATGCGGCCGAAGATGGAGCATGCTCGTCTTGGAACAGCCTATTCACTCTAGCCTTGAAGGCATCCAGATTATATTGATCAGGGAACACACAATAGTATCATTTATCATCAATCTTTAGGTTTAGGGTGTTCTTAACCTGCCCTTTCTTTAAAATGTCATCAAATCAAATCCGTCTCAGTCTTCCCCCTGCCATCGTTTCCATTCATTCCTACATGTATATTTTTTTCTTCCTCTCTACAACACCAAACCAAATCAGCATTTCTTAGCATTCACACCACACAGTAAACCACAAATTTAACGGAAAATCTGGATGAGTGGCGATCAACTACCGTACGTTACAGGAACTTCCTGCCGCGGATAACTATTCTACTATAGAAGGATTTTCCTGCAGCATTCCCGAGCCGGTACGATATTGGGGCCTTCCAGAAACGACCAAATTCAAATTTTAATTATTTGGTGTAAATAAAACACTTATGAATGTCATACTAAAAGGAGCCAACCACTAGAATCCATGACAGGAATATTGTTTAATTGTACTGCCTGGATGACGGTGGCCGCTTTCCATTCCATCAGATGGACCGTTTGTCAGTGTGACTCACTAGCCAATAAAAAAAATTGCGGACTGCCTGTTATTATGTCACTGTCACTTTGACAGGACTGTGCACGGTGCTGCTCAATATCTATAATATAAAAAAAATAATCATCTTGGCGTTAATGTCCCGGTTGTGCTCTCGAGAACGAGACCCCGGGGACCACCTTGACCATGATCCAGGATTTGGCAGGTCAAGTAATTACAGTGGAGCGACTGCCATCTGACCTCCATGACCCTGCTACCAGGGGAACCTGACCAGATTGGATAATGGTTACACATTCAATCGCCTGAATGTGCAGGTTTCATCACGATGTTTTCCCTCACCGTTAGAGCATCGGTTAGTATTCAACTAATGTACATAACTCAGAAAACAGTCATTGGTACATGGCCGGAGCGGGATTCGAACCCGGGACCTCTGGCTTACGAGTCGGATACTGTAACCGCTCGGCCACCGACGCTCTTAATCTATACATAGTATAAAACAAAGTCGCTTCCGGCCGTCTGTATCTATGTGCGCTTAGATCTTTTAAACTACGCAACGGATTTTAATATGGTTTTCAACAATAGACAGAGCTATTCAAGAGGAAGGTTTATAAGATAGTAAAAAAGCGTAGGTAGGGGTATATGTACGCAAACGAAGTCGCGCCGGGTCCACTAGTGGATAATAAACAAGGCACGTAAGAACGTAATACTGAATTTTACGCTGCTAAAACCACTGCCAGTGTAATAGGAGAAAGTGGATCTTATGCATCTGTGTTAACCAGACGAGCGAGCATGTAAATTGCACTAATTGCTCATGCGATATGATGCATTCAGATCTTATCTGCTTAAATTGCACTTTGATATAGAAGTTAAGCTTCAAGATACAGAGTTTCTACCTAATCTTTCAACGCTATATGTAATCTTATTGTTATTACAACAGGATGTAAATGTCATTTTATTGCCTTGTTTGTGGGTTTGTACGGTCAATGTACTAATTTCTATTGATAATTTCATCATATTTGTAGATTTGTGGTTGAATTTATCAGGACAGTAGGTACAGAAGAAGAAAGGGCTTATCGACAATTAGCATAATTCGAGAAAATGCCCATTGAAAGATGGCTTGCGTTTGCAATTCACTCCTTTTACAGGCGTTAGGCTTTTTAATAGCCGGATTTTGTATTAAATTAACCTTTTAGTTTGTTCTGTCTTCGTCACATGACAGACGGGTTCTTAATATATCAAATGCTATTGTTAGTTTTATTTCATTAAAAATTGTTTTCCTGTATAAAACAAAGTCGTTTTCCGCGTCTGTCTCGATGGTTTTCGCCATTAAAATAATGAATTTTAATTTCAGACGCGGGTCTGGGTGTTAAATGTAAGTAGTTTATCAGTTATCTAGCACCCATAACACAAGCTTTGTTTACTTTAGGGCTAGATGGCGCTGTGTGAATTATCCAGGCAGAAAAACATATAAAAATACGATTGTCGTGAATCCCCCGATGAATAGTAAATTTTTGCTTTACGACGGTATTCCCCTATGGCTGTCCTTGGCATCATGCAGTTTGATCTTCAGCGCTGATCGGATATGATCGGTTGGAGCGTATTGTGTTAAAGTGGCTAAAAATTTTGCCGAATTTTGAAAAAAGAACCTATAAAACATGATCTTAACGTGGGTCCAAATCTCAAGCGGGTAAGCGGTGTGTTGGTTTGTTTTGTACATGAATTCAGTTTTTAATCAAACAAATTTTCGTACAAAATTCTACCCTACTGTTTCGGTTGCTGACGCAAACCGTTTCGTCAAAGCTTTATTTGCGATTTATATTTAATATTGATAAATCACTTTCATTAAAGCTTTTTAATGAATTACAAGCATACATTGCGTCAATCCACGTCATGAACAAATAAACAATAATGAGGTGCAGTCGGTATTTTTTTCCGTTTTGATAAGAATTTTATTCGTTAACATAATTAACCAGCAGTTTTATAATTTTCCGTTTAAAAAATACAATGAATTGTGAACATGTTGTTAACAACGGATAGATAAATGTTGTGTTATCAGCTATTGTTCGCTGCCGATATGGGTCGATAGCCGCAACTGCCACATGGAGCGTTTGCTATTGTGGAGTGGGAAGCACTAGTAAGGATATTTTTCACAAAGCTTCACAAAAAAAAGAGATAAAAGCTTCAGTCAAACTTTGACGACCTGCGCAGCTGGCACAAGTGTGCTCCGCGTGCGATAAGCGAGAAAAGACGCGACGTAGGTATTGCTATCCCTTTCATGTTAGTATTAAGATAAAGAAACAAAGGCTCTCTCGCGGCACGAGCTATGTCGCTTGCACACTAGTGCTAGCCGTGCTGAGTGGCTCAGTTGGTTAAAATGTCGGTTTGCCACGCAGAGGTCCCGGGTTCGGTTTTCATGAAAAATACCGACATGAAAATTGTTACAAACTTTTCTACTTCGTTAAATTGTCGCGAATAAAAACGACTATTTGAAGCTTACAAATTAGTTTGACCGAGAAATCGATACCCGCTATTGCCAATCCATTTAGCTCGAACTTAAGCCTATGTGCAATATTTACCGCCGACTTGTCCAAAAATAGATTACTTGTTTATGGTGTACGGCAGACAAACAGGCAAGTGCCTGAACCTGATGGAAAGTGGTCACCGCCGCCTATGGACATCAGCAACACCAGGGGCGCTACCAATGCGTTCCCCGCTAAGGAGACCTATAATAGATTGCTTAAACGATCCCATGACATAGTCCAAAGGAAACACTGTGGCTGGGAGCGCATTCCCCATCCGAATCGTACCTACCTACCTACCTTTTAAAATATTATAATGCTAACCGGAAGTTTTTAAATTTGCATTCAGGCAGAGATGCGCAATGCGCAGTGACCGAGATTTATTTTACTGCATCCTAAAACCCGTCTGCCAAGCGTAGAGTTTATGGCAAAACCGTCTGCTAATGTGGAAGACGCCCAACACTCACGACTTAATAAAAGTTACTGGGAGTAATGTGATATACCGTAAGTAGAGATAGGTTATCGGGAAACCGGAATATTATCGAAATATGATAGGAGAGCATCGGTGGCCTAGTGGTAATGGCATCTGAGTCGCGATGCGAGAGGTACCGGGTTCGAATCCTACTGCCGCCATGTACCAATGACTCTGTTCTGAGTTCTGTACATTAGTTAAATAATAACCGATACTCTTACGATGAGGGAACACATCGTGATGAAACCTGTACATTCAGGCGATTCAATCTGGTCAGGTTCCCTGTAATTATCTGATCTGCCAAATCCTGGATCATGGTCAAGGCGGACCCCGGCCCCTCGTGCGCGAGAGTATAACCGGGACATTAACGCTAAGATGTGATATGATACGATGATTGCAAAGGACTAGTAAGTTGTAATATTGAAATATAATTAATTTTAATTGGTAACTTTTTTGTATGTCAGCGTGGCTTGGAGCAACCCACATTATGTGTGTAATGTACAAGTAATTATTTGTACAGCAAAACATTGAGATGGCCACACAAAACCGCCAGTGATTGTGGTTGCCGGATTGGATTACACTTCATAGAATTACATCACTGGCTCAAGTTAATACCACAATCAAAACATTGCAACATGTCCTTAGTATTTGGTTATGTTGGGTGTTGTTCTCTATGCTATAATGTACAGTCTGCTGCAGAGTTAATGGACCCCCCTAGCATACATCAATTGTATCGTAGGGAGATCAGTAACCTAATTAGGTAACCCTTTTGGCTACAATTATTTAATAACTCGGTCGGTTTTTAGACTGAAATACAATCCAAATGAGATAACAATACTTGCAAATATGATGGCATTCCACACAATCAAAAACAAACTACCTACCTATAGAACTAACAAAACCCACAAATAAACTCCAGATGTATTGTAAACCTTTCATCCAAGGCCTTTGAAGGTTGAAAACTGGGCTGTAAAATATTTTGAACGCGATCACCCATACATACGAGTTCAATAAACATTACTAAACTCTCAAAATACGTGTGGAGTTTATTTAGTATGGTACAGCGATTCCCAAACTCGCATCCTAAGGGCGTCGCAAACCTTTTTCCATACATTTTTTCTATGTTATACAGCAGACAAACAGGCAACAGGGCCACCTGATGGAAAGTGGTCACCGCCGCAATAGACATCAGCAACACTAGGGGAGTTACCAATGCGTTGGTCGCCTCTAAAGAGATATCGGTCTGATGTAGTTATGACGTAGGGAAATGTTGCCAATGTAATGTCTGCGTTTGGTTGCTGCTTTAACATTGGATCACATTTTGACGTTTAAAATTAGCATAATTGTAATGCCATATCTATTTATCTTCGTCTTAATTAATTGTTGTAAAAGACTTCAGTTATTATTTAGAATGACATATTAATTTTGTAGATCAATTATGACTTATGAAATTTGTTACCTACGGACATTTTGCTATTAACTAGATTAACCAATTACTTTAAATATTGCATACCAGATACTGGTAAATTGTGAGAAGCGAGTACCTATCTTATTGTAAAATCTTTAAATCATTCATTAAATCATTTATTCATTCATTCATTCATTGAAGCGACCTCTGATATACCTCTCAACCATCCCATGTCACTTAGCAGACGTGCTGTGAGAACGCATGTCAGACAATGTTCAGTAAGGCACGATGAAGCAACTTTTGTAAATGTCATTCGCGCTTCAACGACATTGTGGTAATTTAGAAATTTCTCTTCTCATATTAACATATAACTAGCCAAGTTTATTACGCTGTCTTGTAATTCTTGTACTAAACTATTATTATGGTCATTACCTGTACGCAAGCGCGGTGAATGGTCAACAGTCATGTAAGCGGGTCAAAGTAACAAAGAACAAGAGCTTTTATGGCCGACCGTTACAGCCATTTTAAAGATCTATACGGTTCAGAAATTGCTATTGCTAAGTTGGAAATAACCGATTCGTGGCTGCTCGTTGAAAACGATGTTATGTGGAACGTTTTATTTGTTTTGGTAATTTTTATGGTGTTCTATAGGGTTTCTTGACAAGTTAGTTTCTGGTGTCTAAGTTTCTATTCCAGTATTAAATGAAGGTCGAAATTCCAATAAAAGATTGTAGATTTTGGCTTAACGCCCCAACACTTTTCTATTTTTAATATCCCTATCAAACTATATTTGATATAAATATGTTTGGGTAAGAATATTCCTTGGCAGACCGGTAAATATGTATGTAAATTTCTTTGTATGTATACTTACATACAAAGAAATTAGGAATTTAGAAGTATCGAAGTATCCCTTCGGCAACGAAAATATCGTTACTTTCTCTGTATAACAATATATTTTGCATGTCGCTTCCTATATGACTAAATATGTGATTCAATGTTATTTATACTATAAGACCTGTAATGTATGTACCATATTTCACGCAAATAAATAATTGAATTGAATTGAATTGAATAATATTTCGTCATCGGTTACAATCTGTTAAGCGTATTTTTTTACACTAAGCAGTGACAAACGAGCATCAGTCCACCTGATGGTAAGCGGTAACCGTCGCCCATAACATCTACGAATCATTCATTTAGGTTGCAGGCAACAAAATGCAGAACTACAGGTGCGTTGTCACTGTGAAGACTGAGGAGAAATGCTTCATGCCTGTATTTGCGCTGGCTACCTTATCCAAACCGGAACACAACAATGAAAGCATTGTTGCTTGGCACCAGAAATAGATAAGGCGGTGGTACTCACCCAGGCGGACTCTTTAGGCTTGACAGAGATCTACCACCTGATGACGTATTGACGATAGACTGATGTGCTTTTACAAACATTCTATCACGATATAAACACTATCATTATTTCGAAGTTAACGTATTACGTTCTAATTATCACAAAATTAGGTCAGATTTTCCACTTAATTTCAGATAGATGTACAACATTAATAAACATCCGATGGCTGACAAGGCTACAATTTCACACTTTCTTAGCTCTTATCCCGTTAGGCATAAAGATCAAAATCGCCTGGACGAATTAACGGGACGGTCGGCGGGTTTAGAAACCGTAACATGCATACTGAGACAGATAATCGCCATTTTGCTTGTGCCTTTACGTGGCTTGTAGAAAGTTAATGTGCCTGTTATGACTTACTTATATATTATTATAATATCTTACAGAAACTTCATTTACTTACTTAATTACTTAACATAGTGGTAAGTGTCAAGAAACTCATTGGCGAGTAAGTGGTGGTGGTAACAAGCAATCAACAAACATAGAAGAAATAAGCATAAATGAATAAATAGTGTGATGACGTTACTTTATATTTTATACTAAAAGGTGATAAACAAGCGGGCAGGCCACTTAATGGTAAGCGGTAACTGTCGCCCATATCATCTGCGATGGACTAAGGTTTCATTTCGCCTAACAAAAATGCAGAACCGCAGGTCCATAGTCACTGAGAGGACGATGGTAAGCCTCATGCACGTTATTGTGTTGGGTTATCCATTAAGCCAGAATACAGAGAATACAGTTATAGCAAAGAATCATATCGCTTAAAGTACCTTTTAAACAAAATAACCACAGTAAACGTCTTCCTTCCCCCTTTTTTGCGTTGGGGTTTCAAGAATAATGTGGCGTCAACCCCGTTTATCATTTGGTAAATACCAGTAAAATTCATAGAAATACTGGCCAGCTCATAAAAGACCCATTTAATTAGGAACAAAGTTTCCATTGATAAATTTAACATTACTAATATCAGTAAAACACATTGCATTCGCCATATCGAATTTCAATTGACGTCATAACACTAATTAACGACTAAATATTGCGCAAGTTCCCATTGATAGCAACACATACAGCGCCACAAACTTATCTGACCTGGTGGCTGAAACTGGAACTAGAGAAAAATGTAATTGAATTGGAATATCAATGTAAAAAGCAGTGCCGTCCGTCAACTGATGAGAAAAGTTTGTGGCACTTGTACACTGTACGGACTCGCCGCTGTCTGATCGGTTTACACTGGTCTAGTTGCTCACTTTACTTCAGTTGTGTTATCGATTCTATTTAACTTTCTTTCCTTTGTGTTGAAAAACGTCGCAGACTCTCGGTTGCATTTATCTATAGGGACTAATATTTGAAAAGGAAATATTTGATTGTTTGTTGGTTTATTTGTCAGTTTATAACGTATAAAATCAAAAACTACGTAATTGATTTAAATTTTTTTTTAATAAATATATACTACATTATCATCGAGTAACATAGGCTATATTTTATCTTAAAAAAAATTGATTTCCTTAGGAAAAATGCAATAATATAACCCAATAAAAGTAGCGCAGGGTAGGTGTAGGGTAGGATAGACGTAGTACGCCACGCGAACTAGTTCTTTCAATAAAAATAATAAATATAACTACATATTAAGTAATTGCTTACCCAAACATTTAATTAAAATCATTAAGTAAATTTCAACCGCACATTAACATTGTAATGTTAGCCATCATAAGTTGCCCTTTGTTATCGCAGTGGGCCATCATACATTCTTCAATACTATCCATTGCAACGACGAAGGCTGGAGGAAATGGCGGTAATAGAAGTATGCAAGAACACGATAAAAGCCTTCACGGGGTCTACCTTCACTAATTAGTACTCTAATGAGTGTCTTGGCCAATATTTTGCACGTTGGCTGAACTGAATATGTGTGATATTACATATCTCTTTCAATCGTCAAAGAGGAGGGGGTAGGAAATTAGGAAGGAAACACACAGTGACATGTTGGCCGCCCCATGGCCGCAGCACACCCACCCCCCGCCGACAACGGCCGGACCATGTCCGACAATACCAGTGATAGGTAGCTGCTCCCACCCGACCCTTACCCTGCCCGTAGCCTACCCCTATCCTACCCTACCCACCCCTACCCCGGCCTACCCCTTAACCTAACCTAACCCTACCCATACTTTTCCCCTATCTTATCCTACGCCATCCCTACCGCAGTCCGCGCAGAGCAGACGCCCCCCAGCCCCGCTACGACCAAAAGTCACAGTCTGTGGGAAGGAAGGGAATGTTAACGCCGCTTCCTAGGTGGTCCTCCGTGGTAAAGAAACGGCAACAAACCCACAGAGCCTAAGTTAATTCATTTTTCTTTTTTTTTTTAATGTCTTATATGTATACTAATACATTATATTTACATACTTATTTTAACTAAATTAATACCTTTTTAAAACTGCAGTTCAGTTCCATGGACTTTTGTCATTCACATATTCAGGTATACTATAATAACTTTTTTGACATAATTTATTTTTTATAGTGGCTTTAAATTTATTCAATGGTAAATTCTGTATATCTGTTGGGACCTTATTATAAAAGCGTACACATTGACCCATAAATGATTTGTGGACCCTGGCCAGACGACAAGAACTAGTAACAAGTTTATCTTTATTTCTAGTATTCCTACTATGCACATCACTGTTCTTAATAAACAAGTGTATATTTTTATGAACATAGATAAAGTTCTCATAGATGTATGGTGATGGCATTGTCATAATGTCAATATTCTTGAATCTATCTCTAAGTTAAGTTCTAGGTCCCAATTGGTAAATCGCGCGAATAGCCCTTTTCTGCAGAACAAAAACATTATGCCAGTCGGCAGCGTGTCCCCACAGCAGTATGCCATAAGTCATAATACTGTGGAAATAACTAAAGTAAACTAATCTTGCTGTAGCCTCATCAGAATAACCTCGCATCTTCTTTACAGCATATGCTGCAGAACTTAGCATTTTCGCCAATTTATCAATGTGTGGACCCCATTGTAATCTACTATCTAGAGACTGTTGGTCTCCTAAATCTAGACTATCGCTACAAATTGGAATTTTCCTTGTACTGGATGACATACAATAAACCTACAGTGCCCTCACAGTATATGATCTCATGGCTCCCAACATCCTGCACCTCTATAAGAAAGTTTGCTCACTTACATTATGTGATTGTACCCATACTCACATCACCACGCAATAGACAATTTTGTACTATGTACCTACACCTATCTATATCCATATATTTAGATCCGCAGGTGCTATCTCATGTCTGTAATTACGTAGACTATGTTTAAAGTAAGAACAACAATAGAAATGGAATCAAGACGTTATCTACAGTTGAGGTATCTCATACTAAATTCCTTCAGTTTTCCTCAAGACGTAAGCGAAAAGTATGAATTGATAAGCAGGGAGATTTCCCTCGTACCTATTCGATTCACGTGTCTGCGTGCTTATTGACGTTGATGATGATGGTCAAGCTCATGTCACACACATATGATGACGTTTACCGCATAACTTTATAGTCCTACCGCGGTTGGACTTTGCAAAGCCTGAGAAGGAGAAGGCGTTTGGATGGGCCCCTAATCTATTTCACCCGAAAGTAACAATGTTTGCATTCTTGTGATCTATCTGGTTTTGATTTGAAGGATAACGTTGGTTGAGGCTATCATCTCTTCCTTACAGTGACAAGGCCTCTGCGGTCCTGCTGTTTTGTTACTTAAAGCTTGAATCGTAAATGTATTCTAGTTTTGAAATTATATAGAATAGACTGTATGGATAACGACAAGGACTCTTTTCTGAGTTATGTACATTAGTTGAATGCTAACCGACGCTCTTGCTGTGAGGGACAACATCGCGATGAAACCTGCACATTCAGGCGACTGAATGTGTAACCATTATCCAATATGGTCAAGTTCCCCTGGTAGCAGGGTACGGAGGTCAGATGGCAGTCGCTCCACAGTTTTTACCTGATCAGCAAAATTCTGGATCATGGTAAAGGCGGACCACGGGCCCTCGTGCGCGATGATTATTTAGGCTGTATGGATAATAAACCATTTTGGAGACTGAAAATTAACGTACGCATACAATAGACATCAACGAAATTCTACAATGCCTGATTACTAAACTTTAAGCGACACCTAAGTCGATTTCAGATAATCCTAACAAGAAACGGCATTGCACCAACACCAACCTCAAGTAAAAACTGAACTCGCTAAGTCAGTCTTAACTTTATGAAACCTATTTTGTGACACCTAAATGAGTCGCCTTAGTGTAGAACAATCGTGAATAAAACTTTATCCATTTAGGCTTTTCCTAATTTCCGATCCGAATTTAAATACCGATTCTACAAAAAATTTCAAGTATCCGGAGATTGTGTTTAATGAAACGAGACAAACTATGGGTAATTAAAAATTGAAATTTTCATCATATTTCTGTATTGAGCAAACGCAAACGGAAGCTCATTGACCTAATGCCACGATTTTTCGGCACATGTTACGGTAATTAAAAACGTTACAGCAATTTCAATCGAACTATTCAATTTGAAATGGTTCCAGTGGCTCTTACGAAACCAATGAAACCACAATTTTTTTTTTTTTCTTTTTTTTCTTTTTTTATACACCAGACCGACAGCTGATGGAAAGTGGCCACGCCTATGGACATCAGCAACACCAGGGGCGCTACTAATGTGTTGCCCGCCTCTGAAGAGACCTCTGATATGCCTCTTGAACGATCCCATGTCATAGTCCAAAGGAAACACTCCGGGAACTCATTCCACATCCAAATCGTGCGAGCGAGAAACGTTCTCATGTTCAAGGAAAACAATAAACTAGGATATATTGTATATAGCAAAATTGAAATTTAAATGTCATATCTGGAAGATGGACGAGTTGCATGTTTTAATAAATGTACAGACTACCTTCAATTCAATTCAATTCATTTAGTTTGATAAACATAAATTTAAACGTCAAATGTTATTAAATTCTTAAGTAGTCATTGTTCTTAAAATAAAGTTACAACAGAAAAAAAATCACAATCTTAATGTCATAAGGTCAGTACACCGAATAACGAGTACCGAGTACCTTTGTAATATAATTAATGTAAAATTATAAAGCTGTATGTTTCCCTCAATAAAGAAAATAAAATAAAAGAAGCAATACAAACAGCATCTTCGTATGAGGATCTTAAGCGGCGCAAATACCTGTACACAAAAGTATGTACGAGATCATCGAAAATAATAATCACATATTTTAAGGAACATTTACATACACATATATCTTCTTATTAATAAAATGTCAAATTGGTTTCATATAATCATTTAAAACTTATTTTATTTGCTGCATTTGGCCGTGACATGGTCTCGGGGAAAAATTAAACAGATTTATGTTTTAGGCCAGAGCAATCCCCTGGGTGGACCCTGACCGCAACCGGGACATAACGCCAAGAAGATGATGATGAACCCCCCCGGGAAAATAACCTGCTCTGACAGTACATTTTGCAAAAAACGGGTGTTATAAGTTTGAAGTGAGTATTTGTGACTGTGTTTGTGTGTATATGTATGTGTCTGCCTGTGGCATCGTGCTCCCGAATGCACGGACCGATGTTTATGCGGTTGTCTGTATTTTAATGCGAATTTAATCGAGATGATTCTTAGCTATGTTTATTAGAATCAGTTCAGCGGTTTGGATAATGTTCAAGTAAATGGTACCTTTACTTACGGGAGTTATGCGACGTTTTTCTCTCACCTTTCAATCACTGTAAAGACTTTGATCGTATCAACCTATCTTTATTTTACTTACAAAATGTTTGCATCTTATGTTTAGTTTAGTGATAATGGTAAGTCAGTCTACTTTAACCAATAAACTGTTATCTTGGTGTAATTGACGTCAATTGAATTCATGGCCATAATAGCAATAACGGATGTGTGTGTTGAAAGTCCGAAAATTCGTAGAAAAATGTGAGTTTTCGCAATGTATCGGGAAAATTCTGTACCTACTTCGACAGTATATTAAACACAGGAGAACTACGCAAGGCTCCACAGGTAGAATTTTATTAATTTAATTTCTATTTTGAATTAGAATTCACGTTGCCCGTCAAGAAATCGCTTTAAGAGATAAAGCCGCCTGTTGTTTTCTGTTGCTACCGATATGTACCGACTGTATCCTGTATTTATGAAATAAAGCGTTTATTCATTGAATAGGTAGAACTCTTACAAAATTAAGTTTTCAGTAAACCAGAGAATAAAATATTGGGTTTATCTTAATTTAGTGCGCAGCTTTTACAATGCTCAGTTTAGATCGCTTCTCCAAAAAATAAAATCATGAACTTTAACTATGCCTAAGTCCGATCGAAGTGAGAGCTGCTGTCAGGTCTTGCACATTAATCCCGAATACTGGCTGTAAGGAAGATTAATTAAAGGTAGGTAAAATCACTTAAATAATGAAAAGCTCACAAGTCACACTGAAAACATGGCTCTGAAGCTTACAAAAAATCTCAGGATAAAAGTACCCTATGTTTTTCAAACATAAACTTCGATGGCATCGCCTTTTCCTTAGACATTTCGATGCGACGATACGCGTCTTAATACATATACCAGCAGCGCCATCTAGTTATGTTTATCTTTAGTGTGCTTGAGAATATGAAAAATTAATATTTATATAAAAAGTAGCACGTACGTTTCGCACGCGTTTTCTCGGTTATTATGAACTTATGAACCTTCCGGAAGAAATTCTGGTGAAAACCGCATCGACATCCGTTCTGTGGTTTATGGGGATTTAGCGGATATGTAGAAATACGCGGAAAGTGACTTTATTTTATATTTGACTAGTGGACCTGGCGCGACTTCGTTCGCGTACACCTACTTTACCTTTTTCTTGCTTATAAACCTTCCTCTTAAATCACTCTATATATTGTTAAAATACGCATTAAAATCAATAGTTTAAATTTAAGGAAAAATGTAATGTAAAAACTTAATTAGCGAAAAAAGAAGTTCCTAAGTAAACAGCTCTATTTAGAAAATTTAAAGTCACTGACCTTTTTTATTTAAAGTCGAATTTAAAAGAAAGTAGTGTGCTTAAAAACTACAACTAGCGTACAAAAAAAACTGGAAAGTGTATTTCGTGATTCACAATCTGTATCTATGAGGAAAATAGTCGTTTAATAACTCCTACGGTTACCCAAAAAACCCTTGATTTGGCCGATAGCGTCTCCAGTGAGAGTAAGGTAAGATGGTATCTCAGTCAGGTTCCCATGGCTTTTTTCCTCAAATATAAATAAACACGACTCTACGTTCATTGACATAGTTGGTGTGCTGAGAAAAATATGTTAAAACTGAGACCTAAGCAATAAAATGTAACTGTATTTGTAATACGTGAAGTTGTAAAAGTAAACACACATCCGCGTCGAATTTTTGTAAATTACGGTGGCAAAAAGACGTACGGCCTGCCTGATTGGAATCAGTTATCATATCCGATGGATGTTTCCAATACCAGGGCAGCTCTCCCATGTAAGCGACCCTGTTACAACTTTTTCACCTCTTTTTATACCGCGAATGCGCATAAAAAAAAAAAAAGACGCAAAGGACCAGCCGAGGGTCTACACAGACTACCAGCCGCCATATTGTAAAAAAAAAAGTCGACAATCTCATGTCATGTGGGGTATTATTGAATAGGTATTGAAATATCAAGGTCCCGCCTGCTCTCAAGTTATAATTATTACGTACATCAATCTGCTTGTTATTAATTTGTCTGTTTCAATAGCAGCCGGGTGTTTTAGTTTTTATATTACTTTTTCATTTGAAGGATTAGTATCGACTGCAACTGACGGTTAATCGGCTTTAGCCAAATCGGAGTGTATGTTACTAGTTTAATAAACGTTCTGAATAATATAAATTAAAATATCCACGTGCTAATACCAATTCTACACGTTATGGTAGGTAAGTGATAAAATTTCCAAACCCTGTTTTATTTATAGGCTCTCTGACAATGCGCGGGCGCAACGGGAAGCCCCAATTGATGTAACAGCTCCAGTGACGCATGCGCCGACCAGACAGCACAGTGTCGTATGGGTGACTGATGACAGACGGTACAACTATCAACAAGTTGGAGCTTTGGACATGGAGACCAGTCTAAATGGGGAAGACCTGGGTAATTTTTTTTATCATTAGTTTAATTAGAATTAATGTGGTTAGTTAGGGTTAGGGTTTTTGGTTTAAATATTAATAACTGTATTTAATAATCCTTGTCAAAATTAATAAATTAGGACTATGAACATATTTGATTACTTGAACCAGTGAGTTGGGATCTGCTTGCTGTTAGCTTAGTGCAAATTAAGGGGATAATAACTTTTTAAACACACCAATCCAAAAAACAACTAATAAGAAGTTAGTACTGTATATTCTGCTCTGGTGGACGCCGCACCGCCAATTCCATATGTAGATACCTATCTAAATTTAGTATTTATCCGTCTTCAGTCGGTTCGGTGTTTTTTCTCATGTTATACGGCAGACAAAGGCAAGCGGCCCTGATGGAAAGTGGTCACCCCCTCCTACTGACATCAGCAACACCAGGGACGCTACCAATGCGTTGCCCGCCTCTAACGAAGCCTCTAATATATCTCTTAAACGATCTCATGTCAAGTCCAAAGAAAACACTGTGGCAGGGAGCTCAATCCACATCCGAATCGTACGAGCGAAAAAACACAGCGAGTCGTTACATGACGACTATTCAATATTTTATATTCATACCTACGCTTAATTTAAACTCGCTATGCATGTTCAATTTCGTGCTAACTGCCAAGTAAAAAGTTAATCATTACCATTTGGTTTTTAATTCGGTTCAATCCCCACAAAGCTGGCAATTTACCGCTCATCCAGCATTGTAATGGCCGCTACTTTCTCACGTCTCGCGAGTTTTCCGACAATCGCGGAATGCGTTCAGGTTATTTTTTTTTGTTATAAAGCTTAGTAGGGCTGCCAGACCGTTGGAAACAGGTTTAGTTGGATTCTAACTATGCTATCCTCTAACTGATCCACAAGTTATAAGTAGTTTCATTTGCTATTAAGTATTGAAAAGCAGAGATTGGAAATCGTTTAAAATTTTGTGGAAAAATAACATGTACACGTAGAAAATGAACATACATATGTATATGAAACAGGAAAAAAGTTCCTGATTACGCGTGGATGATCTCCACATTGGCAGACGATGGCCTCAATAGGCGTAAATAAATATTATAATATGAGATGATGTATGAATGTTGAAGAGCCAAAAGAGTTGGCAGGGTCGTAACGTAATTTGTGGTCATCAATATTAAACTTTATGGTTGTGGCATCGATTGTCTCTGCCTACCCCTATAGGAGACGGAGGTGAGTGTGTATGTATGTGTATGGGGCCCACTGAACCAGCGACACTACTTTTTTTTTTGTTTTCTCTTTTCCTTATTATCTTGTATTTTTTGTACTTTTTATGCCTTGGAAGTGCAATAAAAAGATTTTACTTTACTTTAAAGACTATAGAAAACTATAGCCACTGTTTCAAGACGACAACCCTAGAGCGCCGCTAACAGACGAGACTCCGAAGCGTGTCCACGAAATCGGATAGCACATTGTGTCGCTGTGTTGTACACTTTCACAGAAGTATAAAAAGAAACACCAGAATTGTACAGGGTGAGTAATCCAAATGGGTCAGTGAGGGTCATCTTGGGTCACCCTACTAGTATTATAAATGCGAAAGTTTGTAAGGATGTTTGTAACTCCTTCAGGCAAAAGCTACTAAACGGACTTTGGCAGCATAGTTTAAAGACCAGAATAGCACATAGGCTGTTATTTATTCCGAAATTGAAATTTGAATGTGGTTCACGCGGGAATGGGTCTGGAACGTTATGACCTAATTTTACACGGACCAAGTCGCGGACAAAAGCTAGTCTTAAAGTAAAGTGTTAAAGTGCTGTCTATGTCTATGTGTAATTGTGCATTGGAATCACGAGACGTGTGATTTTTATCGATAACAGCTCTCGTGTCACAGAGATCAAGAGTCTCTCTTGGCTTAGACTTTCCTGGTTAACTGGTAGATAAGGCTATTTTTAACTTTAAGTCCGCCACTATACTATTTTGTGCATAAGGTTAGTACAGTAATGCGTATGGTAGAGAGCATGGTTGACCTAATGCTAAACGGGTCCGACTCGTAAGCGAGAGGTACCCTAGTCCTATCCCCAGTGCCGCCATGTACCAATGACTTTCTGCGTTATGTACATTAGTTGAACTCTAACTGCTGCTCTTACGGTGAGTGAAAACAGCATATTTTGGCGGCTGAATGCGTAAAGAAGATCAAATCTGTTTTACGGTAAATGAAAACATCGTAATGAAACAAACCTGCATATTCATAGGACTGAATGTGTATCCATTATCCAATCTGTTCCCCTGTCAACAGGGTCATGGAGGTCAGACAGCAGTCGCTCCACTGTAATTACCTGATCTGCCAAATCCTGAATCATGGTCAAGGCAGATCCTGGGGACTTTGTGCGCGGGAGCACAAACGAATGAGACTATAATAGCGCGTAATCCTTGGAAGTAACGAATCAATTTAAAAATAACGCCGTTCTAGTCCCGAGTGTTAATCCCGAAATAATCCCGAGTTCTAATCCCGTTCTAAACCTTTGATCCGAGAAGAAAAAATACTTTATAGACTAATTAATTCCAGACGGATTTATCTAAACTGCCACAAAACAGCTACGGTCATGCTATCTAAGCAGAATACACAATATGCCTACGTTCAGGTGCAAGAACTTTACACTGAATCTTTATTTATACCACTAAAATAGCAAACAAAGTTACGGTCTGCCTGATAGTAAGTATTTACTATTACCGCAGCCTATGGACTTAAGCAATACCAGGGATAGCATTCCCGTGCAGT
This sequence comes from Blastobasis adustella, assembly GCA_907269095.1. NCBI lineage: Eukaryota > Metazoa > Arthropoda > Insecta > Lepidoptera > Blastobasidae > Blastobasis > Blastobasis adustella. Next base: position 17,857,539 of record OU026121.1, on the reverse strand, counting down.
CGATCTTGTAAAAACGTTTTCATCAATTTTTTAAAGAATTCCATGCTGTACTCTCCCGGAAAAATATATACATGGAGCTCATTCTACAACCTTAATATGAGTGAGAGGAAGGTCCTTTTAAACTCTCGACTCTGTCTGGTATTGTCGGACATGGTCTGGTCGTTGGCGTGGGGTCGGTGTGCTCCGGTCCTGGGGCCAACATGTCACTGTGTGTTTCCTTCTGACTTTCCTACCCCCTCCCCTCTTTGACGATTTCATTTGAATTTAATTTTTAATATGCTTGGACAATTCACACAGCGCCATCTAGCCCCAAAACAAGCCAAGCTTGTGTTATGGGTGTCAGTGTACTGTTAAACTATTTATATATTTTAAATACATACTTATTATACATATAACACCCAAACCCGTAACGGCCGTAACAGAAATTAAAATTCATGTTCAGGGATATTAAATGACCTTCTCAATAAAGAAATTTCGATTTGATTTGCCACAAATTTTCCTGATGTGAGGATCAACTCTATCGATTCTATTAATTCCCAACAATTCCAGTCCAAGTTTTAATATATCTTTCCACGGCACAATTTTAATTCAATTACATGAATTTACGTGCTATTTGCATTTAAATTTAAATTAGCGTGAAGCGGAAGCGATTTTTTGCAATAGTCGGTCACAGCGTTTCCTTGGTGCAGTCACGCGACAGTTAACCTAGTACGGGAACGATAGTGCGTTACTTTACTAGCGTATTTAAGCTGTTACTGTTACCGTTACCTATATGGATAATAGCTTCCGTATGGTGCTCGCATCGAACTAGTAAACAGATCATTAATATTGATAGTTTCGAAAGTTGACGTGGTAAAGTTTTTCTTTTAATTACACTATACCTGTCTTCGGTTTTAGAATTCCTATTTAGGTCACTGACTTGTCAGTCAATGCTTATCTTTGTCATTTCTTTACCTCATCTTCATCATCTTGGCGTTAATTCCCTGTTGCACTCCCGCGCTGTACGCGAGGGCCCGGGGTCCGCTTTCCTACTCCTTTCCTTCTACACCATAACAGTAAATAGCATCAGGCCTCGACCAAGTTACTGGAGGGATTTGCCATAATCGCCACGCTCTTTCTTTTATATTATGTTTTAGACATTAGATAGTTTTTAATATGTATTTATATTCTTCGTATGTAATGTTTAAGTTGTAAAAAACAAATGCTGTGCATTTGATGATGTTTTATAACCGACATTAATTTGACATTTTATATAATTGAATCATAATAATTAACTTTGTCTAATACAATTTAACTATAGATTTTTTTTTAACACTAAATTTACTTGACATTGTATGAATAACAATATTTAGGACATACCTAAAATAAGTTATCACCATTATTATTTGACATTCATAAGTGCTATTATAGCCTAAACTCAATAAATAATTTTGACTATTTGACTACTGATTGCCAGGCAAATTGGAGATAGCAGTACAACTACTGTTGCCTTTATTTATACGCGTTGCTGATTCTATTAATCGACACGATTTGCTTTACCTAAGTACCTGTTACATTAAAACCGCCTTACATGGGGAAATTACTTTAAAGCAACGAAGTTGGAGCAATTCAATCATGAATTGCCATTTTAGGATTACAGCCTCAATTAGCTTATGAAATGAACCTGGCTTAAATGCTGCTGGCTTTAGGGGCATGGGTGGCGATTTTAATAAACTTACATACATACATTTAATTAGGATATGGAGAAGTAAAAATAATAACCAATAACTGCGCTTTCGCGCAGGGGGGCCCGGGGTCCGCCTTGACCATGATCCAGAATTTGACAGATAAGATTGCAGTGGATTACAAATTACAGTGGAGCGACTGCCATCTGATCTCCGTGACCCTGCTACCAGGGGAACCTGACCAGATTGGATCATGGTTACACAGTCAGTTGAATGCAGGTGTCAGTGCAAGTTGCATAACAATTTTTTCCTTCACCGTAAGAGGATACTTTTGCATAAAACTATTAGGAAGAACAGTATCCACTGTCATCTTGTGTGCACTCTCGTATTTCCGACTGTCATAATATTACGAAGGTAGTTTTACATAGCATTGGACGTGTCTCGACGTAGTGTCGTATGAAATTAGAACAAATGTGACGTTGATGTTGCCGTCCCAAGGCGTAGTATCGCATTAAGACATAATTTCTAACATGTTAACGTACGTTAGTCGACGTGAACAATTTAATATGGAAAATTCAGCAGCATTATTATTATTATTTTTTTTTTATGTTATCCGGTAGACAAACAGGCATGCGGGCCACCTGATGGAAAGTGGTCACCGCCGCCTATGGACATCAGCATCACCAGGGGTGCTACCAATGCGTTGCCCGCCTCTAAGGAAACCTCTAATATACCTCTTGAACGACCCCATACGTCATAGTCCAAAGAAAACACTGTGTCTGGGAGCTCATTCCACATCCGAATCGTACGAGCGAGAAACGTTCTTTCGAATCTTCGCGTGGACACCACTAGAGGGTCCACGTAATGGGGATGAGTACCCAGCCCACGACGGGTGGTGCGATGGCGGAATTGTGCTGTGGGCACCAGACTATGGTGACAGAGCAAGTGCCTAAATCAGCGAACGTGTTCAGGAATACCGCATTCAAACAATACTATCTTTAACCCCTGACGAAAAAAGAGGGGTATACCACAGTTTGACGTGTGTATCTGTATATTTGTGGCTTTGTATATCTATCTGTGGCAACGTAGCTCCCGAAAGGAAGAACCGATTTGGATGCGATTTTGTCTATTCAAAAGCCAGTTTATTCGATATGGTTAGATAGATCTGGATATTAGCAACACCAGGGGTATCAACAATGCGGTGCCCACCTTTAAAAGCCAGGATACGTTTCTCTGGCGGCAAATAAGTGTGTATTATCCAGTGTCAAACCTACGGTTCCCTATGGAGGCCTTACTCACCGGCCGGACGTAACACAATAAGTACCTACCATTCATAACCTAACAGACAGAAATGTATCTGAAAACCCTCGGACCAAGTATACTTCTATTAAAAGTAGGTATATTGTAATTTATAATTAACTTGTAATTTTGTTTGTTTAATTTTATTTGAAAAAATAAATGTATTTATTGATTTATTTTATTTATTTACTTATACTCAAATATTTCCTACTACGGAAACAATTTTAATTAAACAAAGGAAGCCGCATCGAAATCGGTCAATCTGTTCGGAAGCTACGATGCCACTGACAGATAAACAGATAGAAAGATATACACGTCAAACTTATAACACCCCTCTTTTTCTTCGGGGTTAAAAACAAACTGCATGCCATTTTCGTATAGCACAGAGTATGCACACCCTGTATAACTTCATCAGAATGGGATGGAAATAGATGGCCGGTGTACGAGGAAAGAGATCTCGCAGGAAGCATAAGAAGCAATGGACTGCGTTGTACACCAATTTTTTTACTCTACGCAGTGACAAACGAGGAGGCACCCTACCTGATGGTAAGCGGTAACTGTCGCCCATCAGTACTGATTGTAATGGATCGCTGAGTCAGGCGAGAGCCAACTTGTATGATAAAGTCGAGTGAATGCAGGAACGGACAGAAGTCGGGATTCACCAATTGCTCGGAAGATTATGATGATGGATAATGAAAACAATTTTGCTTTCTCCGAGATTTATCTGCAATGAAAATCTCTCCGACGGACAGTCATAAGACGATTACGAGTTCAATCCATTTGTAACTACTAAAATTGAGTCTTTGCCCGTATGGTAACGGTTCGGTTGTCCAGTCGGCCGGACTACGGTAAAAATAATAGTATATATTCCGTAGTCATAACAACAAAAAATCATAGATCATTGTGCACACTCAGAAAATTTAATATTTTACGTGGAACTGTTGTGTTATAATAGGGTCCCATTTCAAAACAATATTGCACTGAAGTAGCTAAGTATGTAATTCTATACAATCGTAATATACAACGACCACTCTCATTTATTTATTAATACATTCTGTGCATTCATTATACCTATGCGACATTTGCCAGCCGCTTGTCATCTACGATTTATTATTAAGTATAATTGCTTCATCATGTATAACAAACAAACAAACATGCAGTTCTACATTGTCAATGTGCGGACTAAGCAGGCTATTTATATTATAGTGTAACTATCCTGGCTACCTTATCCTTTGGAACACGTTAGCATCGTTTCTTGACGGTCTACTAAAATGACTATAGTTCATTTTTGCTCTCTTCTGAGAGCAAAGCTTTTTCTCCTGCGAAATTCGACTTTAAATCTCGAACTAGGGAAGTAGTTAGTCTAGAATTGTTACTTTTCGGGCCGGTGAAGTGAAAACCCTGTCTAGTTTTATATTATTTTAGATTTTTACAGCCTTGTATTGGTAATGGGCTCGCACACCACACGTGGAGAGAATGGAAAAGGAGTGCAGTGAAGATATAGCCTACACTGGGAATCGCGCTGCAGAGGCCGAGATGGAAGGAATCTATTCAGGATCGGCATGAGTGGTGTCTTTGGTGTCGGAAGCCAAGATCCTCTTTGGATCTCTTTGGATTAACTCAAATTTTTAGGTGATTTTAAACATTTTTTTAACCAACGGCCTTGCTGCTTAAAAGTTGAGAAACCGTGAACGCTGTTACATAAGCTTAAAAAGTTACGGCCTAGCCTATGTCTAGAATTGTTGACAGATGACTGAGTTTCGACCCGAATCATATTTAGACACGGATTAACGGTAAGCAATGTCGCGAAAGTATTAATTAAAATGTAATTAAAAAACTGCAAACTTTCGTCCATTTTTCCAGCCATTTTTATTAGCTGAGAGAATATTTCGATTATGTTGGTTAATTAAGTTTAGGTATTACGTTACCAAAGCTAATTTTAGAAGTTTTGATCAGTTCCATGTTGAAGAATTCCAAGAGAACAAATGTCACCGGCTAATGCTTTAAGTTTATGGCTATGGTAATCATGGTTCTATTCTCTCGTGTAATGTGCTTGAAATTTGCAACTATTGACATTAAAATGACCCTGTGCGCCGACCTATAGCAAAATGGGTGTAAGATTTAGATTTAGGGCAAAACACAGACCTTATAGTCAGTAAATTATACCACCGGCTAACTTATCTACTTTTTATCTAATAAAAAACACTTCTGACATTTTGCAGTGACCGACAACTTAAGAACTAATGTCAAAGTCGGGTTGACCTAGTCAGTAAATTAGCCCACCGGCTAATGTATCAACTTTTTATAAAATTAAAAAAAACGTAACTTCTGACATTTTGTATTGACCGACAAGTTAAGAAACTAAACGTCAAAGTCGGTTGCAATTCTCGACGCCGACGACGATCCATGTACAGATCAGTCACTCAATCTAACTCTAAACATCGTTTGAACCCCTCATAAGAAAGCCACATACATCACCACAATGTCCTACAAAAGTACGAAACAGAACCAGCTACAGCAAACCCCGTTGCATCGACAATTAGGCACACAAACACCGTTACAACAACGCACCAAAACAATAGCGCATCTCACGTGAGAAACAAAAGAATGCGCAACTTACCGCGCGTAAACTGCCGGCGAAGGAACTGTGCACTAAAACCACACTTGTCAAGAATGCTTCACTTACGGCACTAGTTCGAAAAAGTCTGTATTGTAATGATGGACCGTTTTTACGCGGCACAGCGACCGTTTGGACCGACACCGGGCGAGTAACTAACCAACCCGCGGTACCCGCCTTTCGCAGATAAGTAAGTGAATCTTGATAGTGCAACGTAAAAGCAACGGTAAAAGATTGCACGCTGGGTGGGGTTGCCAATTGCTAGTTTCTGTAGGTAAAACGTGGTAAAAGGTTCAAGAGGTGTGGAGCCTAGTAAAGGTACAGGTACCTAAGTATTTTTAAAATGGTATCTATATCAAATGACGCAAGGATTTTCCGCATTCCATCGAATTGATTGTGCAATATTTTTTGTGATATATGAAAATAGAGAAGTGTGGTGCATTATCAACTATCTCGTTACAAACAATACTTATTGTAACAGGATTTTCTGTTTGCTGTGGTATTTCAAATGCTAGCACGGCTCCATAGCATCGCATGGGGAAAATTTTTGATGTAGATAATTTTTAAGTTAAGGAAAGTGTGATACTAAAATGTAAATTCTACTCAATTCGTTTATTACCATCATCACCACTTGTTTGTGAGTTCATTGTATGATAGGTATAATCGGGTAGGTACTAGGTACTTTCGAAACCCATTATCGTTTCTAATATATTGGTATTCTAGAGATATAAAGCTGATGAATTTTTTTAGATGACACGCACCAATGTCGCTAATAACTGAAACGATTTCTTTGACTACCTGTACTACTTAGCAAATTTCGTGTGCGCTGGTAGATCTACATGCATCATCACCTACCTGGTTCAGTCCGTTTTAGCCTCCCTTTGTTGTTTGACGTTTGATTGAGATTTAATTAATACTGTCAAATATAATTTTCGTGTTCTAGCTTACTATTAGCGAATTGAGAGCTGGGGACTCTGGTTGGTCTGAGGTTGGGTGGTTGAGGAGCTGAGTTTAGGCTTTTTTTTGCTTTTATTTTGCTACTCAGTGACAAGCGAGCAGACAGCCCACAGAGATCTCCACAAAGTCCGGTCCTGTGCCTTTCGCATCCAGCGATCTTTACCAGGTCGTCGGTCCACCTTGTGGAATGCCTACCCACGCTGCGTCTTCCGGTACGTGCTCGCCACTCGAGAACTTTACCGATCCATCGGGCATCTGTTCTTCGAGGTATGTGCTCTGCGAGTGAGTATTGTTGCTTGACGGCAGAAATAGATAAGGCGGTGGTACTCACCCTGGCGGACTCCTCAGGCTTAACAGAGTCCTACCGCCTGATACAGCAAAACTACTGAACGCGGACGAAAACTGCAAGGACTATGATGTAGTTAATAGCAACTAAACTTTACTACTGCTTAAATTACAATTGCTGAACTTCCCACATAAAAACATAAACTTACTAGGTCATTCGCGACGGGTTTTTCATCTCAGATAATACTTTAATGATGTCAAGAGATAGACAACGTAAACATGAATGAACTGATAACATATTGTTCGTAGATAAACGTATTTTCTTTACGCTGATGATGGTGTAAAATGTAAATGAACACGATAACGCCTTCTAAGTAACTGGTTAGTTTTATATTGTACGACGGTGGATCCCTATAATAATAATAATAATAATTGTGAACGGTCTCACAGTGAAGAGCCTCGACTATGCTATGTCTAATATAGGATGATAATTTTGACAGCTGACTAACTCTTGGTCCGTGGCGCACGCCTATGAAGTGTCGTGTTTTTTTCCGGTAAAATGTACTACGGATAATGTCGTACTTCATGGACATGTACCGCCCCTTTAGTGAAGTGCCACGAATAACGAATAACAACAGACCATCGAAAATCGGTTTTCAAATAAAATAATCGAATATTTAAAATTAACATTTAGGTAATTATCAAATTTTTTGTAACTAAATTCTCATTTATTGTTTGTATTTCGCCCTAAGAGACCTTTAACAACAAGGATTTCGCCTCGCGCGTATTCTATGGAATAGGTAGACTGACCGAACAAAAATACTCACATGTCGAAATCGTCGTTGTGGAAGGATTTTTAATGCAGTAATAATGAATTATTTATTCAAAAACAATATAGTTTGTTTTATATATTTATATAAAAAAAATATAGGCAATCAGTGGGTGCCAAGGTGCCCGGTGGTTCCGTCATTACAGGTTGTTCCTAAAATTTAAGGTTCAATCACATGGGAAACACAATCTTAGAAAAAAAAGTTCTTTTTTTAATGTAACTTCATTGGAAATGGGTGGCAAACATAGGAATCAACCCTTGTATAGTATGTTAGTCGGTTGGCCTACTGACTACATCCCTTGACGGATGTCGTAGAAGGCGAGTAATGTCATGGCGGCTCCCCATAGATTGCAAATGTCCTGGACGACGGTGACCGCTTTCTATCAGGTGGATCGTCTGTCCATGTGCCTCCAAGCCAAAAAAAATTAAGGATTGGAGAACCGTCCTACCAAGCGTGGAAATTGTGTCAATCAAATGCCCTACCTGCTGTAATGTGGAGGTGGCTCGAGTCCAATCAATGGACTGTTATGGGCTGTTGAAGTGACGATGAGTTCTAACAATATCTGAATTGTGCATCCCTCCATAACTTATTTGCATGTATTTTCGCAAACTTTCTAATAGATACGTATTCTACCTACGTCATACCACGCAGTGATTTTAAGATACAAGATTCACCACCAAAAGATTCACGACTTCGATAAGTAAGCTATTACATGGGCCATCTGTGCGCGAAATTCCATTTAAATCCACACAGTTACATTACAGTTATACACAATTGAATTCCTGTAAAAACAAGGACTCAGCCTTTTAGCTGGACGAGTTGAGGACAGAAGTTAGACAGACATTAGGACTTGCTTATAAGATTTAGCTACTATATAGACGGCCTGAGTGGTTCAGTTGGTTAACATCCGGCCGGTCTGCCACGCAGAGGTCCTAGGTTCGAAATGATGAATTTTACGGGTCTGAGTGTTACATGTATAATAAGTATGTATTTAGCACGGTGACAGGCATGATCCCTCACAGCATTATGCTGAGACTGGTCCACTTCGTTCGGTTTCCGTTACATCACTGCCCAGTATTACGTAATTTTCTATAATTATAATTTACTGTACTCACCTTAGGTTAAGGATTTAATGGGGATCTGAATAAAGTACTGTATATGTCTATGTAGGTATTTAAAAAGTAAATACGTAGTTTATCAGTTATCAATAGCACCCATAACACAAGCTTTGCTTACCTAATTCAATTCATTCTTAATTCTTTTGCTTTTATTTTATGGAGCTGTGTGAATTGTCCACGCATATTTATTTAGTTATTTATTTCTTTACTTATTTAAAGATACTGTAAACTGTATGCAAAGATTGTAGTTGTACGCGTGATCCTGCTGACATTTCCCCGGTCGTCAAAATATCAAGATGTCAAGGCGGGGGGCCGGTACTGTGCGACCTGTATGCAGTTCGATTCTGGGCGTGTTTTTGCAACACAGCCTACAACAGTAGCTACCAAGATTTATAAATATTCAGGTACACGTCATGGATCTTGCTGCGATTGTATTCGGTTGAGAGGGGTACCTACGGAGATTTGAGTAAACATTGTAATAGGTAGGTACATTTTTTTTAATGTGCGTATTCTTGTCTATTGTCTGTTTTAGTGCCTTAGTGGTGCATTATAATTTTTTATTGGCTTATCATCACTACACTCATCATCATCTTAACGTTGATGTCCCGGTTGTGCTCTCGCGCGAGGGCCCGGTGTCTGCCTTGACTATGATCTAGGAATCGGCAGATCAAGTAATTACAGAGAAGCGACTGTCATCTGACCTCCGAGACTCTGCCAGGGGAACCTGTCCAGATCGGATCACAGTTAGACATTCAGTCGCTGGAGTGTGCAGGTTTCATTCGTAAGTATTCAACTAATGTACATCAACTCAGAAAAGAGTCGCAGTGGGATTCGAACCCGGTACCTCTCGCTTATGAGTTGGATACTTTAACCACTCGGCCACCGACGCTCACTCCACTATAGGCACATATTTATGGTGTGTCAGTCTCAATCTTCATCATGGCTGCCTTTTGATAATCCAAACTTGGACGTAAAATTCTTCCCATTTCTTCCACTCCTTGCGATCTTCTGCCGTCATTCAGTCCCGACCTATGTATCGTCGGGTGTTATTCATCCTAAAACTACCGAGTAGGTATCTACCAATTTGTTGTACCTTAGTTCTCAAATTGACACTACACCTTCGGTTCTACATTTGTATTAGGAAGGTAGGTTCGAAACAACGTTTACGATTCGGATGTGGAATGGGCTCCCAGTCACAGTGTTTCCTGTGGAATATGACATGGGATCGTTCAAGAGGTATATTAGAGGGCAACGCATTGGTAGCGACCCTGGTGTTGCTGATGTCCATAGGCAGGGCCGGATTTAGAGTCCAAAGGCCTCGGGGCAACGAAGGAGCGGAGGCCCCCTCGCCCCAAATTATTTTCCAAATAAAGTGAACAATTTTTTTAAGTCGAGGTTTTCAATAAATAATTTATTGTGAAACCAAGTAGAATCTCTTAGTATTGAAAAAACACATATTTACACTTAAACACTTTGTAGGTAAAGATAAAAGAGCAAAAAAAAAAATATCAAAGGAAAAGATGTTTACTAGTGTTTACTAATTGGAATTTGAAAGATTTTTTTTCCGAAGTCTCTATTGTGGGGGCCCCCCGTTTGTGGAGGCCCCTAAATCCGGACCTGTCCATAGGCGGCAAGTTACCCTACAAGTTACCCCCGGGTGGTGCCAGGCCATGTTTGCCAGCAAAATGATTCTAGGTCGAGTACAACCCCTGCATACGGTTCCTCAGTACATCCATACAGTTGAAACGAACACAGTAAAGGTATTCATACTTTCATACAAATTTCCACTCTGCACTTTCTATTAAATAAGACGTTCACTGATGTAGACCCCCGCTGAGTGGACGTTGTCCAATCTTGTTCAGTTCAATTGGATGAGTTAATCTTGCCTTTCTTAAGGCCAGGTATAGCAGAATTTTTTTTTTTTCAAACAATCTGAGACTTAGTAGGATTGTAATTCTCAAAAAACAGATGTGTTAGTTATGGATCTAATCTAGTCAAAATCGCTGAAAGTTACAAGATTTAATGGACTCACTTCATAAAATATAATCCGAGAATTACCCTTTTTTGTAATGTTTTTTCAATATGATGACTAAAGTACTGACATTTTGCATTTAATTTTTATATGCAACTAAAATTTATAGACAAATTCACTGTGTTCGACTTTATTTGGGGATACTTTTTCAACAACAATGTATCAAAATTAGCACGGACTTACGCATCACTCCGCGTTCACAAATGCGTAACACGACCATTTCCCTTATTCCATGAGCGACGCGTTCCAGTTTGGTCTGTCATTGTAAATTAACAAAAGACAAACGGGCCACTTGCCCTTAATCAGTTGAGCGCTAAAGAAGTTTAAAATTTTGTTTACGGACAGCAGCGTTTTCTGTTGTTTTTAAACTGCTATCTTCGATTATGTCAAAGTTCTTCTCTTATGTGGAATAGGCTCAAGTCCAGCAGTGACAAGTCACTGTCTCTCGGTCTTACAAATATAAGGCTGCACAGAGGTTGTATGTAAAACGACGTACTCTGTGTAAAACTTTGTTTGTCTGCAGATTCCCACCACTGAACACCTCAAATTACACGTCCACGACCATCTGATAGTCACACCAAGACACGCCAGCCTTAATTACCTCAAAATATGCGTACAAAAATGCTATTCCCGCCCGTAACTGTAACAATTTCTTTAGGAGAACCCGCGAGGCGTGACTGGCCGCCGCAAAAACTGCGGCCAATGACACGGCGCGATATGGCGTCTTGCTGCAGCGCTGGAAAGCAGTGGCATGCTGCAGAAAAATAAACCTTATCGTAACGTGATAGAGGGCTAATTACAGTTTACATGAGGATGTCGAAGGCCGGGCGAAGTGGAGAAAGAGCATGAAAAAGGAATGGCAGAATCCGGGAATGATCGCTCGGATGATGATGATGAACTGGAGATCAGACCCTTATGCCGACTTTCCTACGTTTTCGACTTTAGATATAGAAATGTTGAAATATTGAAATGATGAGTTCGGCCACCATGAAGGTACCGGAAAACCCGCCCTGACTAGGATTCCGGCACTACCCGGGTTTCCCATACAAGGACCAGTCCATGATGGATTTCCCCTGCATAACTATTAAAAAAACTGTGTGTAGGTAGAACATTTCCATCTCGTAATCGCTGATAATTACAATCTAATTTCTTTAGACGAGGAAAACTGAAGTCTTTCCTTAGTGATTGTCTACCCAACACTGGACCTATCTTTGCTACCTAATTTTATTTTTAACCTAGACTTTATGGCTAAGGATAATGTGTCATATGCCTACGTTAGCTAGACAAGGGATTCCCAGACCGGGCCCCGTCCTGTAAACAGGAAATAGTTTCGATAAAAAATAAATAACTAGGTACAATGGCTGCCTTCGTCGGTCGCTATGTACAAACAACCTAGATAGATTGGAATACCTATAGACCTATTTACATTTTTCCAATTTAGACCTTTTAGACTCTTTTAGTCGCTGATGCATAAAGAGGAGTGTTACCTGCTTATCTGTGGGTCTGTCTGTGGTATCGTATCTAACGGCTAGACCACTTTCGATACGATTTCTTTAATTCGGGAGTCGGGAGAGAGTTAATCGGGATGGATCTTATCCCGAACATATTAGATATATTGGTAATTTTACCGAGGGTCTATCTATACCGACATCGATATTAAGTATTCTTTCGGTTAAGTTAGAACTTACTTACTCACTAAATACTTGCGCAATATTTTATGCTTTATTATTTTATGATTATGCTTAGTTATGAGAGATTTTACATAAAAATAAATAAGTACCTACCTACTAAAGATCAACATAAAAAACTGATTGATTGCACAGTTGGTTTACATATTCACTCTTCGTCAATGAACGCCTATAGCAAGTACCTAGATAGGTAGATCATCATTAACCCTTTAACCGCCACGCTTTGAATCAGTTGGCGTGCCCTCAGCGCCACGCACAGTAAAACGAAAAATAAATACCTACAACAAATAGTGATGTTCAATAGTATATCGATATGGGTAATTCCCCTTCAAACGCTTACAATTTCATCTAAATATCGTAACAGACAGTAGATAGAAAGCGTTACTTTGTAATTTTATTTCTAATATTAGCAGGTATTTTGGTAACACAATGAATCAAAAAGCGTTTACAGATCTTGAAAGATTTATTGATTTCCGCACAATAAAATTGGTCATGAAAAGAATTTCGTTATTCTTATTTTTCAATGCAGTCCTATAGAGTATTCTTTATCTAAATGCAACAGTTAACAAACAACATTGGTCAACAGTTAGAAAACTATGCGTTGTTTTCTAACTTCGAAGTATTTGAGGAACAGGTTTTTGGAACAAGTATTTTTACGTACTCGTACTCGCAAGACTCAATACGCATTTTACCTAGTACGTCTCACCTCTAAAATGAACTGGCCCTAAGCTTGCAATAATAATATTAAGTCATTCATATAAACTTAATCTATTTATTTAATACAGTTTAGGTTAAATAAAATAATGCAATAAAAATTACCTCTTCATCGATGTTAAACTCTTCATCTGATTCAAATTCTTCATCTTCATCACCTTCCAGAATACGTATTAATTCTTCAGCAGTTGTCATGTTGAATCACATTTATCGATAACACGAACATAATAATAACACACATAAGCACAACACCAATGGAAAATTCCAGAAGGCGGCACTCGTTTATGACGTCAGAAGCGGTCGTCTTTTTCCGTCCGTGGCGCTGGGTGTACTAGCAACATTAGTTTCTAAGCATGCAGACTAAGGATGGGAATTGTCGATTCAGTTACTGACATTTTTAAGCTTTATTTATTATAAATAAAATAAAATAAACACATTTATTTATAGAAATAAATGTGTTTACTATAGAGTAACATTTGCTTTATTTGTTTTATAATAACTTAGTAAGTATAAACAGAAATAGTTTAATTTATGTGGATTTTTCTACCAGTAAATCATTGCTTATGTCCCATCCTTATTGTCGGATTTTTCCGTCACTGGCGTTGGACACCAATACACTTTTCGAATAATACTATCAGTAATTTATTCAACTTTAGACATTATTTTTGAGTCTTCTAATTAAGAAACTAAAGTGTAACCAATTGTATATGATTACTTCATCAACTATTTACCAAATTATGAACATTATTTTAATATAATACAGTGCTATCAAACAAAAAGGCAGATTAACCGAGTAGTGGTATTTGGTCGTAAATATCCGACCTTGGCGAAATGAGCACGAAAATTTTTGACGGATATATCCGACCTTGGCGGTTAAAGGGTTAATCACCAAGGGTTCCCTGTACTCTATTCTATAGGTACCTACCTCTATAAATCCTTTGGAACTCTCTAACTTAACCATCGATACCTGCTTAGTTAAAGTTTGCAAGTAGGACGTACCTACTTACTTATATTCATCACGATGATTTAGAATGTATATAACATGCCTTGAACTGAGGAAATTCTCATCTCAATGACCCTTCAAAAAATGAGGAAATTCCCAAGAGATAAGTAAGGTACGACTTATCCTGCGAAGTTCCCCAAAAGCACGTCTCTTGTCGAGGAAAAAAAATTATTATTCATAAAATTAAAATTGAGCATCCAATCAAGATTGGATGCTCAATTTTAATTTTATGAATAATAATTTTTTTCCCAATTCCCAAGAGATAAGTAAGGTACGACTTATCCTGCGAAGTTCCCCAAAAGCACGTCTCTTGTCGAGGAAAAAAAATTATTATTCATAAAATTAAAATTGAGCATCCAATCTTGACATGTCGCCAGTTAAGATAGATTATTTATCGCAAGGTATGAGTAAACCCGTACCTAACATGTGCAAAGGATGATGATCACACAACTTCGCATCGCTACTAAAATCACATTTCGACATTTTTGTGTTTAAACAATCACCCATACCTACATACGTTGTTTATAGAGCAAAATATTCCATTATAATGGCAGTACTTACTCGGAATTGTTATCTGTATCACATTGTCAACACAATACCAACGGGTGGGAGGCTGCGCCGGCGCAGTCATGGTGGAAGATTTCAGACGGACTTCCCTTGATAACTCGTTGTGGTACGGCACTAACAGTTTAATGACACCGAATGACACATACTCGTTTAATTTGTTTGTGTCGACGGGTCAACGCGTTAGCTTGTCGTGTAAGTAGATAAAGGTTTAGCATTTAAGTTTTTATTGCCAACCAGTGGCAAACGAACTGACAGCTTAGAACAGACAGACAGTATGAGGTACCTAGTATACTCAGACGTTCAGAGCTCGACGTGTCCAATACAATAATATATATATAGAATATTGTTGGGATTATCGAGGTATTGCAGTGCGTCGGCAATGTTTGCCAAGACGAACACAGATGGCTTTCCAGCCATTCTGCGTATAACTGTTTCCATTTTGCAGAGAGTACGCGGTAGTACCAACAGCATTGTCAATGTCATTGCCAATAGCATGGATTGCCCAATATTAAGACATTGGGTTAATCTACATGTCGCAAAATAGCTCTTTTTTTATTACTAACATTGGAATAAGCATCATACTAATAAAATTATTATGGATCTGTAAGTTATCCGAAATAAATGAATGTTTAATTTAATTTATACGCCTTCAAGGAACTTAAGAATCGGTTTCAACATTAAGTACATATGAAGAGTGGCGCTATTGTCTCTAGCTAGCTGTATACCTACTTAGGTTATGTTTGTAGTTCCGCTGATAACCGTAGGAAGAAGAAACTTGGAAGCACTTGGATGAGGGCGTGGTTGTCAAACATCAACTGCAACTGTCTGTCTAAAGAAACGCTTTACAAGATTTCTGTTAGTTCTGATTTCGGCCACGTGCCAAAATATCCTTGTAGATCTGCCGGTCATAATATTTCCGATTCATAATGCGGAACAGCAGATTCGTTGTGACTGTGAGATGAGGACCAAGAATAGGTACCAATATGGTGTTATGCCTCACGCCAGCGATTATTGATTACGCTGGTTACCTTATCCTTCGAACCGAAACACAACAGCGCTAGCATTATTGCTTGGCGGCAGAAATAGATGTCGCGGTGGTACTCACACAGGCGGACTCCTCAGATTTGCGTAGGTAAATTGTTCAACATGCGAGGAACGTCGATGGTTGGTGGCCGTCGGTGTGACTCGTAAGCGAGAGGTACCAGGTTCGTATCCCGCTACGGCCATGTACCAATGACTCTTTTTTGAGTTATGTACAGTAGTTGAATACTAACCAATGCTTTTACATTTAGGGAAAACATCGTGATGAAAACTGCACATTCAGGCGACTGAATGTGTAACCAGAATCCAATGTGGTCAGTTTTCCCTGGCAGCAGGGTCATGGAGGTCAGCTGGCAGTCGCTCCACCGTAATTACCTGATCTGCCAAATCCTGGATCGTGGTCAATGCCGACCCCAGGCCCCCATGCGCAAAGGCACAACCGGGAAATTAACGCCAAGATGATTATTTATTTTTTCAAATTGTTCAACATTTAAGTTTTTCCTGTGGTTCCACTTAACTATTAAAGCTGGCTGGCTAATATGATTCCACGTAAAAATATGTTGAAAATTCATTACGCCGGCGTTGACACAGTTGACAGTATCAGTTAGTGCTATCGCCTTATCAGGGCCTGTCGCGCTTCAGTTTACGACATTCAATAAACAAAAGCTTTATCAAAATCAGTCTGCGTAAATGTTGGGATAATAATTACCGCCTGTGGCGCTATGGGCGTGGTTGGGACATTTTTTTTTTCATACATTGTATTTTTATTTATTATTACTGTTAGAGAAGTATAAAAAATCATCTTGATTTTGATATGGGACGGTGATCACCTTACATCACCTCCTGATGTAAGGTGATCACCGTCGTCTAAAATATCGAGCGGTGGAGCTTTGTGCGTACCTGTAGCCATGCCTTTTGAAGCTTTATTCATTATTATTATATTTAATTGTAGTACAAACATTTTGGTAGGAAGAGATACTTCACATCTGGCACGTGCGCGATAAAAACTTTGCCCACTCAAAGGATAAATTACATATCAGAGGCTATCTCACGTCATCGAGTACGAGAAAAATTCCACTTCGTAATGATAGTAGTCGTTTAGGAGACACACTAAACTTTGGTCTGCCCGTGTACAGCCTGGCACAAAAAAAAAAAAAAAAAACTTTTTTTTAGTGAAAGTCACTTTTCTCTTTTGTGACTAAAATCTATGACACAGACAGTAATTTATTGTATAATGTGGCTGAAAAGCGAAACTGCCAAGAGGATATGAGGCACCCTAATTTTTACTTATAGAACCCACACAACAGGATATATAAGTATTATCACTACAAAAAATCGAAGAATGGGCTTATAAAAAACAAATTATAGGCCATCATGCCAGGCTGTGCACGCACTGGCCAACGTTTGGCTAAACGTCTACTATAGTCTACTGCAATAAATGTTTTCTTTCTTTCTTATCACTACAAAGTAGAATTCTTCTTGTACTTTATGACATAGGATAATCAATTGCGCCCTCAGTCAAATACGAGTACCTAAATGACTTAGGTATACCTACGTAATCGTAGCGGATTCATGTGAAGTAGTTCGGCTCCATCATTCTGAGTTTTGTAGAGAACGAAGGACGAAACCCAGTTTTTAAGAGAACTATCTTATTGGACATCCGCGCCTAAAACGGTGAAAAAGGTTTCACTCATTCATTACTCACCCTGTATCACAGAATATCAGCAATTACAGAAGAGACATTTCATCTTTATCCCCATAGTGACAACGCACCTGCGGTTTTGCGTTTTGTCTGCAACCTAAATGCATGAATTGTAGATGTTATGGGAGACAGTTACCGCTTACCATCAGGTGGGATGTCTGCTAGCTTGTCACTGCGTAGTATAAAAAAAAAGCTAGTGGTTTTACCATGCCGGTCTGCTACGCAGCGCCCCGTGTTCGATTTCCGGCCGGGCAAAATTGAAGTCATTATTTTAATTTTTGCCGGGTCTGAATGCACCTAGCAGTTTACATTTCCAATTCTCTAGTCGTCTTCTTGATCAGAGTCTAGCACTATATATAGCGCAAGCGCGTATTGTGATATGGCGCTGGGTGCTGTCTGGCATACTGTACATGGTAGAAAACCGCCAAACACCTCCAAACATTTATTGTTGTTACATCTGGTATCTCATTCTGAGCAAAGGTGGGTCAAAAATTAAGAAAAAAAAATCCAAATCCCTCTTAAATCGAATATTTATTCAATTAAGCAATGAAACTGTACAGTCTTAAAACTCTAAATTCTGGTCCTACGCCCCGCAGCCGCGCCGACCGCGTCCTCGGTATATCGCTCCAGCTATTCCCTCGCTAGCACAGTCTTCGCGATATAAATCCACCGCCACTTCCCACTGAAAACAGCGAAAGCGCGATAAAAGTGTATCACTCATGGTATAGCAAGGAGGCGCCATATAAACCAGGGTCTCCACCGACATATTTGCACGTTGCAGCTAGCCCACTAAGGAAATAAGGGGATCGGCCGCAATGTCGAGTCTACCCTACACCACACCAGTGTTCCTTGCCCTGGAAGCTCACGGACAGATGATCCACCTGATGGTAAGTGGTCACCTATATCCGGGATAAGTGTAGTCAATATGATCAAATGATCGCCACTGAACCGCCACATATACACCTTGGACCGCGTCGGACGCGGACTGCTTACCCACCCAAAGCTAAAGAAGCTATATAGTTTAACAATCATTTGACTTGATCACGCTTTTGGCCTGACTATAATAGTAACAGCTAGGTACAAAAGGCACTAACATTTAGTTCTTTTTTTTTCTTTACAGAGCTTTTTCATCAACTAGATTTTAACAATGTACCAACAAATTGAACTAGAAAGGAAATGTTTGTTACAAAGATTTACCAGCACTTCACGTGTGCGCATAGATTTTTTTGTGTGGTGAACGGTTCTGTATAATTTCGGGTCACAACTCGATCATGATTTGAAAATGGAGTTTGTGTGGCATTATTGGTCGTTCATTGTACGTTGTCCCATGCCAAGGATCAATAAATCCTTTGCAAATACCTCTGGCAGTGTATGGCACGAGATAACGCATGCTGAACGATCAGGTAGCTTGCAAACTCATTGCCTTTGACGCACCCTGTTCCAATACGTGTGAAACAATTTCCACGCCTTGATTTTTACATTTAAATTGGAATCGCAGTTCGTGAACGGTAAAATACAGTGTGCATCAAACGCAATGTGTTCATATGCGTTTAGAAAAATAGAATGAAGCAAGCATATGCCGCTAAGACCACAGTCGACCGACACTCCAGTAATATTACAACGACACCACTAAAGTAGGGTTAGATTCGATGCAATCAGAACTATACATTATTTTTAAATGCACCAGACATGTAAACAGTATTCGATTGTTTATAAACTATAACTAAAACAACAAATCAACTAAGTTTGATACGACCTCTAGTAATTAATTTTTACACAATAATAAGTGTCCAAATAAACTAAACTATTTCCTATTTTACTAAACAAAACTAAATCAGCACATATTTCTTCAAGACTTCGATTGTTATCAATAAAAAATTATTTATACAAAATATGTAATTTGTTTAAAAACAGTTATACTCTCCAACTTGTTTTCTATTAGATATCCATCCATATCACATTTTCATTTCCCTTTTTCTTTTAAATTTAAAAACAATCACACAAATCTTAAAACAAACTAAAATAATGGACACACAATGTTTCAATGAAAATATGAAATATGGAAAAATATCATCGGAGCTCAACCTTTTTTTTCTCCTTTTATGCTTTTCTTTTTTTCTTTTTAGAGTTTTCATCTTATTGTTAACAAATACATTACTAAATCAACTTAGCATAAAATCTTTTTTACAAATTGTAACTAACATATCACATTATAATGAGAAGTGTTAAGTACCCTAGTAACTAACTATATTTACAATACGCTAAAGTAATCTTCTTCCTTCTACCTTCATATATCTTCTTTTCTATCTTATGAACGCTTCAGGAGGTATCTTGTTCTCCGATCGTAATTGGTTGAATATGAAGAGAGCGCGCTCCAAATTCCACCCCGTCTCTTGAAGGCAACTGTAATAAGGAAAATAAAACTTTTAACGAACTGTAGCCAAATAACATCTACCTCCAGACAATTTTGAAAAGAAACGCCCAAACCTAGAATCGTAGGTATTGTTGCCTGTGTGGTGTCTCCCCCCAGACAATGGCACACTTGTTGATTTGTCCAGCGTGCCCTACCGCCTGACCGCGCGAGTATTTGTACGCGGCCACGAACAATGCTGTATCAGTGGCGGAGTACTGGTCCTCGAAAATTTTACCCGCCACTAGTCGACACGCCAAGAAGATCTACAACCTACCAACCTATTAGCATATAGGTGAAATTTTTTAGCTTATAATTTAATAGTTTACCTAGATGATTAATGCTATTTTTGTTGCTTCTCTGGCTGATGTTTATCTATTTCTCTTTCTGGAGAAGGGTTGCCTGGAAGAGATCGCTTGTAGCGATAAGGCCGCCTTTGCCCACAATGTTTGAAAAGAGTATAAAGAGTATATCTATCTATCTATCTATCGACTAGGGATATATCAGCTACTCACTTGAGACTCCAATGGTCGTTCATCCCGGTCTGTTGGCCCAGCATGCCGATGAGGGTGGCTCGTTCCGCGTCCGTGGGGACCGCGGGGGCAACGGGGACCGCGACGGCGGGGGCGATGGGGACGGGGACAGGCGCGGGGGCAGCCTCGGGGACAGCGGCGCCGGATGAGAAGGCTTTGTCGTCCTGTGGAGAGACAGATTGTTAATAAATAACTTATTATTATATTCTTTATTGTATACATACTTAATTAGATTACAATTAGAGCACAATGGCGAACTTATCTCTATGAGAGATTTCTACCGTCTAACCACAAATGATGTAAAGCAAATTGTATAGCGGCGTATATTTGTTTAATGGAATAACAGCCAACTTTATCGTAATACAGAGATATGTAGTGCAATTAAGAACTGTGCCAATAACAGTTATCCACAGATTACTTATTAATGTGTGCAGTAATATTAAAAAGTAAATGAGAAAACTGGCATGCTAAAGCCTGTCAATAAAGCTTGTTAATAAACAAAACTTATTTTAAAAAATCCTTTAAGGGAGCGGTCGTACGCGTGAGGTACAGAATTCGGTCCACAGTGCCGCCATGTACCAACGACCTTTTTTTGAGTTAAGTACATATTTGAACACTAACTGATGCTCTTACGGTGAGGGAAAACATCGTGATGAAACCTGCACATTCAGATGAATGAATGTGACGATCCAATCTAGTCAGGTTCCCATGGTAACAGGGTCACGGAGATCAGACGGCAGATCTGCCAAATCCTGGATCACAGTCAAGTCCAGTGTACACTGTACACTGTATGACAATAAAGATATCTGATTCCATTCTGATTCTGGACCCCGGGCTCTCGCGCGCGAAAGTACAACCGGGATATAAACACCAAGATGATTATAGTTTAGATTTTCTTTTTGTTGCCTAGGGAGGCACACGGACGGACGGTCCACCTGCGATGCCACCTGTCCACGGATGGAAAGCGGCCACTGCCGTCCAGGACATCTGCAGCCTAGCAGGAGCAGACGCGCTACCGACCGTTGAGGTACTGTAGACGTTATGCGCAGTAGCGGCCGAGGTGGCGACCCCACACAGCATTTCGATTTACTTATTTAGATTTCTGTGTCCACACCCAAACGCCGGCACCAAAGCTGCAACTAAAAATATGACACCCAAAGCCTCTACTAACCTGTTCTTTAGTAGTATTGGTGACAAACAGCATGTCGTTGATCACGGATAACCCGCCGCCGCTGTTGGGCACCACCACGAAGGTGCGGTGGAAGGCGCGCATGGGCGTGTCCGCTGTATGCGTCTCGCGGTACACGCCGTTCATGGTCAGCATTATCATTGCCGGCTGGGAGGGAAGGTCATTGTTATAATAAATAATAATAAACATGCTTGAACATAGGACGTGAAGGAAAAAGTGAGCGCCGGGGATTATAAAGAGATGAAGAGGTTGGCAGACAGGAGAGAAAAGTGGTTGCTCCACCGACAAGTGTTATATTCTTAAATATATGATGATGATGATGTTTGGACAAATTCACACAGCGCCATCTAGCCCCAAAGTAAGCAAAACTTGTGTTGTGGGTGTTAGATAACTGATACACTACTTACATACACTTTTTTTTAAATACATACTTATTATACATATTACACTTAAATTAAAGTTTAACATTTCAATTTCTGCTCGACCGAGAATCGTACCCGGAACGTCTGCGTGGCGGCCGACATGTTAGTAAAACTACTCAGGTCGTCGTTATAGAAATGACCTGGCCCTTGCTGGCCAGCAAGGGCAGCAAGTAGGGAAAAAGTAAAACTGTAATTATTTTCTAGTTTTATTTTAGATTAGATTAGATTAGATTATTTATTTATCAATGAAATTTACATAATATTAAGCGCATGTCACAATATAGGCAAGTCACAAAGATATCGTCAAATAGAATTAAAAAAATGTCATACAAATTTTTTTTTAAATATGCACAATGACAACAAAAGTAAATAGTAAAATATCAAATGAATACAAATTAAATTAATAATGTCACGGTTTACACAGAATTGTAATACATTGTATAATTTTCAATAAATACTACGGGTATACGTAATAGTGTACCTACCTACTAACTAAAAAATAAAAATAATGTCAATTTTTCAAATAAATAAAATGTTCATATAAAAATAGTTAATCAGTACCGATGCAGGTACAAAATTGTATATAATAAAAAATATGCCTAATGTCAAACCTTCATGTCAATATAATCGTTTATTGAATACAATGGGGTATCCAATAAGAGGTTTTTCAGTTGGCGCCTAAACGTTTCGTCACAACGTTCATTCTTAATATCTGCGGGTAGGTGTTCATAAAATGTTGGTCCGACAACGCGCGGGTTTTTATCAAGTAACGCCAACCGCCGCGGCACAGATTTTAGTCGGCCTGTTTGGCGCGTTACTCGACCCGGAATGTTCATGCGTTCGAAGGCGCATATATTTCTTCGCGTAAACATTATAATTTCAAATACGTATTGGGAGTAATGTGATAGAATGCCGTAATTTTTAAACAATTCCCTACACGAGTGCCTCGGCCGTACGCCTGCTATTGTTCGTAAAGCTCGTTTTTGTAACTTAAATACTCGATCAGAATCTGTCGAGTCACCCCATAATATTATTCCATATTATAACAGTGAGTGGAAATAGGCGTGATATGTTTGTAATAATGCTTCTCTGGACATTACAGGTTTTAGTTTTCGTAAGGCGAACACGGCACTACTTAGCCTATCACAAAGCACATCGATGTGATTTTTCCAGGTAAGATTGCAATCTACCTTGAAGCCAAGGAATTTACAATCCTTACTTTTGGGTATTGGGCATGACGTTTTTGCATGAGAATACAATTACACTGGACTTATTAACATTTAAAATGAGACCGTTCGCTGTAAACCACTTCTGTAAGTAGGTACAAACATCAAATACTTTGCGTTCAAGCTGTCCATGTGTGCGCGCGCTTACGACTATGGTGGTATCATCGGCAAACAATACCATCAGTCCCTCAGTGATATACGATTTAAGATCGTTAATGAACAGCAGGAATAGAGTGTTCCCGAGGGCTGAACCTTGCGGTACACCAACTTCTATGTTACCTACTCCCGATTTCATCCTCTTGCCATTAATATCAACTTGTACCGTTTGTCTTCGGTTAGCCAAGAAAGAAGTAAATATTTGATGGGCCTTTCCCTTTACACCATAATACTGGAGTTTTGTCAGCAGCAATTAGTTGTCAATGACATCGAATGCTTTTGGCAGGTCACAAAATATCCCTGCCACCTTGTACTTGTCGTCTAAAGCGGTAGATATACAATTATAGATTTTATAAGCAGCCGTTGTAGTGGACATATTTTTTCTATAAGCGAATTGATTTTCAGTCAGTAAGTAGTTTTTTTTAAGTGGCGCATTAGGTGTTGGGATAAAATCGATTCAAAGATTTTAGATATAGTGGGTACTATTGTAATTAGTCTGTAGTTGTCCACGGAGTACTTTTTACCTTTATATAGAGGACAAACTCTTGTGCTTTTTAGCACGTCAGGGTATATACCGTTGGATATCATGGCATTAAACAATTCAACAAGTATACCGGATATGACCGGCCAGATACATATTAGTAAATTTATAGATATGTCGTATACGTCCATTGTGAAGGGTTTCTTTGATAAGGTTTTCAAAGTATCTGTCAAGTCTTTTAACGTGAGCTCCGGTATTTTACTATCTATTAAAAAGTTTTTCAGGTCTTGAACAGCTTTTTCATTGTCCGCTTTCAATGTAAATTTAGATGCAATTCCTAGAAAGTGTTTGTTCAGAAAATCAGGTATTTTGTTAGGTGGAACGTCATTTGAACCATTTTCCTTTAATAAAATATTTTGGGTATTTGGTTTCGCTGATACCTCCTCATTTACAATGCGCCACATCTCTTTAGATGGGTTGCTACTCTCATGGATTCGCGTTTCTACATACTTTTTACGAGCAGTTTACGTCTCTGTCTTTATTAACTTGGAGTAATGATCGTTACAAGCAGAAATATGTTTCTCATCTGGATATTGACGTCTAATTTCCGTAAAATCGTTATGAGTTTGTATATATTTAGCCAATTCCTCTGTTACCCATTTTTAGACTTTGTTTACGCTTTTTTACAATATGTTTAATTGGAAAATGAATGTCAATGTAGTATGTAAAAATATTAAATAAATTATTAAATTTCATATTAAAATAAATTGTCAATTTCATTATCAAATATAGAATCCCATTTATAATTAGCAATGTCAAAATAGAATAACGATAAGCATTCATCTCTGAACATTATTTTTTAAATTATGTCAGTGTGTTTTCTATGGAGTGGCTGGTCTGTGGTTAGTGTAAATAACTGCGCGTCGTGGTCACTAATGACAGTGTGTATAGGCACCGCCGTGAAGTTGCCACCTTCGCGAGGCACTATGCCGCAATCTATAGAGGACGAACTATCCGTGGACACACGGGTAGGGAATTGAACACAATTTAAACACCCATAACAATGCAGAATCTCATCAACACGTTTTCTTAGTAAATTGTCGGACAAGTAATCCACATTTTGGTCGCCAACTAGAATGAACCTCTTATTTTCGTCAACTGATATGCTTAATAATAATTCTAATTTGTATACATACATTTCAAAATTACCATGACCTGTGCGATACATGACTATTACAACAAAATCCATGTTCAACATTTCAATAGCACAGAACTCAAAATGATATTCGACTGCCAGACTTTCCAGATCGGATCGTTGGCGGAACTGAATCGGCCCGTGTGTATAGGGCAACACCACCATGAGCTATGCGCGTGCGACAGTAGTAGTTTGCTAGCTCGTACCCGCATAACCTAATTCGTTCAATTTCGTGTTTTTTACACCAAGTCTCACTGCATGGCAGTACATGTGGATTTTCGGTGCAAAGTAATAGTTCGAGGAGTCCGGTTTTCCCACACATTGATCTCACGTTTAGAGCGGTTTGAACTGTTTGCTGCGGCTTTTCGAGTTTTTTGCCGTCACACTATTAAATCGACGAACTTGTACACCGTCGGGCCAATGTTTCGGGTTTCTTACCAGATGAGCTTTGTGGACGGGAACATTTAATTTGAATGAAGAGTAATTGCCTCTTGTTACCAGCCGCTCGCATTCGGCGTCCCTCACCTTCACCTGGTTCTGGAGATGCTTGAGAACGCTATCAACAGTCGCCTCTTCACTGACGTTGAACAAATGCAGGCTGATGAGGGGTGGCGGTGCAGCTCGGAGTTCCTGGGGCTTAGCGGATGGCTCACTCGGGGGTGACACGCCTGGCTGCTGTTGTTCCTTAGGGTTAGGTGGTGCCGTCCCTCGCTCGGAAGTGACAATGTTGGCCTTGGATGGTGACTGCGGCGCGACAGCAGTACGGCGAGAACGGCCGCGGCGCCGCCCTGTCAGGTGACTGAATGGCTCAGCTGGCGGTGACGCTAAGGTGTTAGCAATATCGTCCCTTTTAACTTGTGCTTCCGTGAAATAATCTAGCCCTGGGGGGCCAGACTCATTTAGTGACACGTTTGATTTATACTGGAACTTTGGTGGAATAGTCGCAGCTGTAGAAGCGAATGTATCGTGACTGGCTGGTGAGTTCTTTTTTATCAAATAAATTAGTTCGTGTATAAGTTTTCTCTGCTCACTTAATTTCTCTTGTTGTTGACATATTATATCATAACAATCCGTCAGTTTCACATTCATCTCCATGATTGTAATTTCAAATTTTAAAATTACCTCCACTGACCTTTTGCCGTTATCATCTTTTGAACTTGTTTTTGCCTTTGCTGGTGCCATGTGACTGTTTTATTAATTAGTACGTTAAATTTATTTAAATAATCAATAATAAACTAGACTTATGAGATAAATAATGTCAAAATTAATAATTAAAAAATACGTGTGGCACTCGGGGACTGCCGCGGTAAAGCTATTGCATAGCATTTTTTATCAACTTATGCAATTATAATTATTAAGCTATTGCATAGCTTTTATCGCGGGCTTTGAGCGCGGCGACCGAATCAAGAAATTCCGTAACGAAAAAAACCTAACACCCCCCACTCCGACCGGCACAGCGGTGCGGCGTTGAAAGCCGTGCATCGTCTAACGTCACGGCACGGTGTTTGTGTGCGTGCGACTAGACGTATGCGTGTAGACTAGCTGCTAACTGCTCATAACTGATTCTATCTCTTTTAGACACAATGCTAGGTGAGACAGCGTGCTTAACCCCATCCGTTGACAGATGTGTCCCTCTGTAAGCTATGGTACCTCTATGGCAGCAGTATTCCGTTCTCGTTCTTGATAAAGGAGGGAGGTCAGATGGCAGTCGCTCCATAACAAATCGTTGTTTTTTTAGCGTCATTTTTCCAATGTAATTTTGCTAAGATGTCATTAGTCATAATACACTGAATACCACAAATTCATAAGACTGTTGATTACTACACTAATATCACATACATGAAACTATCAAATCTATACTCACAGTAAACACGAGCAGGTCCACAGCGAAGCCCATCAGGTCGTGCTTGGTCCTCGGCAGGTCCGACAGGAACGAGACCACCTGCAACTTGCCCATGCGCAGGTGGCGGCGCCGCGACTCGCGCTCCGTGACCCGTAACAGGTTACGACTCGACGGGATGTACGCGTTTAGCCTGGGGCGGGATGGGATACATGTATTTTTAAGTCATAGGGTAGGCAAACAGGCAAGAGGGTCTGATGGAAAGTGGTCACCACAACACCAGAAGTATCGCCAAATTCCAAACACCATGGAACGCCGACTATGCCCTACAAGCAGTGGGTCGTGTGATAAAATCTTCAGGTCCCCAGATCTTCATGGAGAAGCGTAGCTGGGGTGCAGGGAGTGGGCAGTGTAGAGGCATTTGGCTATTTGCAGCCAGAGTCCTGGAGGTTATAGAGGTGGCCAACGCATTGACGATACCCCTGGTGTTTCTAATTACCATAGGCAGCGGTGACCTATTAACATTAGGTGGCTTGCTTAAAAATTGTCTTTACAAGGTACTGGTACTTTTACAATTTTATACCAGGTACTCAATGGCAAACAAACAGACAGCTTCCTGATGGAAAGCGGTAACTGTCGCTCAAAACATCTGAAATTACTTTTAATATACTGGTGATCCCATGGGAACTATTTTTCATTTTGAGATAAATGTAACCCAAGTCATTCTGCTACTGGCTAATAGTTTAATCAAAATCCTTCAGTAGTTTAGGGCTCAAGGAGTAACATACACCTACACACGTCCACATTATTTAGTAGTGTGATAATTATCAGAAATTATTATTACAAAGCAATATTAGCAAAAATTTGAAGAACTCAACCAACCTGTTATTATTGTTATTCCTGTTGTCGTAGGACTGGTAGTTGGCGGCCATCGACATGGTTGCGTGTTCGTGGTACGCCTCAAGCAATGGCTGTCGGCTTTCCGAGTCGAAGATCGCGAAGTACTGAGTCAAGAATTGCCTGACCAGGTCCTGGCCGGCCGGGTCGGCGAGGAACGACTGCTGCCGGGGTGGGAGGGCCACCTCGTCTGACACGTCGAACCCGATTGCGGGTGGCAGCTCCATCCCATCCTGTGTTTGGTGCGTTAGGTTAGGTTAAGGCGAGAATGACGTTTTAAAAACCTGTTCACGGTTCGACGTTATGTGACTTCGTCATTCTGATGTTTTCAGGCCAGTAAAACAAACGCGTCCGGGGTGTCGATCACAGAATTAAGAATTAACTAGTAGTTGGTACTAAGTAAGTAGGTATTACTGTATCCCCAAACGAGAAAATAACATTCCAGCACAGCTGGCACAAGTGAGCTAGAAAATGCGCGACATAGATACTGCTAATTCTAGCAGTGGTCTTAGAAAAAATCAAACAAACGCTCATCAGCGGCGCGAGCTGTGTCGCGGGCACACTTATGATAGCCATGCTAGTTTTTGGACGAAACGTTCGTTGGCGAATCACTCACTTGGTTCATGGAGTAAATTTTCTGTGGGCTGAAATTTAATGGTCCAAAGATTGTGTTGGTGTTGCATTGACTGACAAACTGTTCATGGATCTATCATGAATTCGAATTAAAATGTCACATGCAAAAGGGAATGAGTGGACAAGGATTTTTGACAAAACAGAAATTTCAAGACTCAGGACCCAAAAACAAAAGGAAACCAAGCAGGAAATTCAGAGAGAATTTCTTCTTGAAAGTCATGAAAAATCAATGCTTCAAACTCAACACATCATGAGCATGATTCCGTTATAATCCATGGCAAATTATGCGATGAACACATTATATAAATTATCCAGCTTTGTTAACTGTAGATATTTCGTATTTCCGTTGTGAAACTGAAACAAACTCAATAAAATATACACAAAAAAGGAATAAAAAAAATTAACTGAGACTTACCAGCTGGACCAGCTTCGGAAACTTTTTCCGGACATCACTGGAGACAACAAACAACATGTAGGCAGATGTTAATAAAATTCTGAAACTAGAAAAATTATTAGCGAAAAATCAATGCACATGTATCTTATTTTGCCAAATTATTAAAGTACAAAATATGCACATATTGAACACTTTGTTCTAGAGCTAGATTTTTTGAGTAAATTTATATTCACATTAGTATGCATCCATTCAGAATGCCCATGCACCTTCTAGTGAAAACATAAATTTACTCTAATGCACTCTCACTTGATCAGATAATCTCATCAGAGAGCAGAAAAGCTCCCCATGTTGTAAGAATCACAGAACATCTGAGGCATTCATGGAGGACTTTTCCCTCTTCCGAAGAAATTTCTTATCTCATTCCTGGGTACATTGACTTGTCATATTATACGCTGGGACTAGGAACAAATCTATGCGAAAAAACGATACAAAATTGAACAGTATCTCCTTGATAATTAGAATAAGCCGAAAGGCACACGAATAGGTTGGTAACAAGATTTGGAGTCCTGAATCGAAATCGCAGAGATATTTCGACTAGATTTGTCCCATATTCTGACGACTTTACTAAATACTTTTAATGTTGAATACATATTATTAAGTTGAGACCAACCAAGATCTATAATTGTTCGCTTTTGTAAACAAGACTGGTCACTTTTGTAGAGCTGTTATGTGCATCAATTCCTTTACACATTGAGAATAAATATAGCTTTTGCATAACATAAAACAATAATCTTAACAGTGTAATATTGTTTCCTCAAATGTATTGCATCATACCATGTGTAAGCTTATATACATGACAATGTTTTGCATGTTTATTAGCTTGCAATATTAATATGAAGTTAATATTCCTGATGAGCTAGACATTCAGAATACATTTACTGTATAGAATATATTTACTGTATCATATGGCACTGTGTGTGAAGCGAAATACACAAATAGAATATTTGTACACACAGAAATTATTGAACATGCGACATTCAAGTCATCCATCTCCTATAGGTACAAACCCATCACTGCATCCTTCACCTATAATATGTTATTTTAGGTCGGACACAGTGTTGGCGGGCTCTGCGAAAATATACCAAATGTGAATATGAAAACTTATTTTAGTGTAACACTGATCGGTGGCGCTAATAATTTTACATGTAGGTTTGTAATGTTACTATCTATGAATAATAATATCTGATGAAGATATTATAAATTATAATACCTATTCCAAGAGGTGAAATCTAAGAAATGGCCCCCCAAAAAATGCAAATTAAATGGTAGCCCTGGCCATCAATATTTACAACATTTAGCATGCCAAAGTTTTGATCATGATAAACTGTTCTAAAATTCTAAAATTATTATTCATAGATTATGGTGTAGACTGCTTCACACTGAGCAACTCAATAATAAATCATTTTCATCAACAACATCAGTGTAACTCTAAAATCAGGTTTAGCTATGTTGTCTACAATCTTGATATTTTTTATGAGTGCACTGTGGTTATTTGTAATTCGAAACTAAATAAAGAAATTATACAAGATATGTTATACAATATCAAAGAAGTTATCATAAATTCACATGGTTTGATTAAAATGACATTATTGCAAAAATCTATATAAAAGTATTATATAAGTTAAAGTAAAACAACAGCACTGATTTCAAAAACCACCCACACATGACCACACAGAAACGCATATAGAATTGTGCCATGATTGTCCAGTGGCATTAGTAGACAATACTCAAGGTAATTCATACCTGAACCACATTACATTACCTGACGTAGATCTCATGATCATGAAACCTTGTCACCAATGGATTGCCTTTAAGGTACAATTCCACTAATGGCAAAGATTTTAGATGATCCAGGGCTGCGATGTGAGGTATCTGAAATATTTTATGACGTTATATCAAAGGCCTACATACAAAATGAACAAACTATGGTGTTTAAATTTGAATACTCACCCTATTGTTGCCGAGATACAAAATATTCAATTGCTTTAATTTCACAGACAGTGTTTTTAAATGCTCAATCCCATGGAGTTTATTATCATTGAGGTTCAGTGCTTGCAAATAAGGAATGTTCTCAGCTATTATATCAATAGCGGCTAGCATTATTGTAGGTCGGAAAAGGGCACAGAATATGTCTATTAGATCTGCAATAAAAAAAAGCAAATTAATCAGATTTCGAAATAAAGTTATATTTTAAACATGCAACCATCTTGTATGTCACATTACCTGGATCAGTGTGGAATTTCGTTAAGTCAAGTGCTTTAGTTGTAGGATTGTATCGTTTAGCCATGGCCAACTTCATCTTCTCTTTCATATCAGCATCAATTACAATATTAGGAGCACTATTTTTCACAATCACCACCATTTTGAAACCATCAGACATGGTAATCTTTCTGTCCGCATTGAACAGTTTCTCGGCAATGACTACATCGTCAACATAAAATATTGCCGCATTGCCATTGATCTTATAATAATGTGGAATGAAGACGTCAGGTGATAAGTAACTTAGCAATGCTTTCAGTACCACATCTTTCTCATGTTTGGCTCCATATGGTATTACCACTTGGTACCAAGGAAGTATGCCAGCTATAAACTTTCGTTTCTGCATGTGTCCAGATCTGGGCCCTGGGGAATTGAGACGTCCCCCTCGAACTTTGAACGATACTTTTCTATTGTGTGTATTCTGACTATGGTTTCCCATATCAATGTCATCGTCCAACAAAAGCTTTGCAGTCTGGTCATTCCAAGCACGCATCTTATTCTTGCCTTTATTGATAGGCTTGAAGCTAACAAGCCTCTTATTACCACCGTATGAGCGGTCATCATGTTCTGTAAAAATAGAATATTATTATTATTATTTATTATACACTAGCAGCTGTAAGCTGATGTGTGTATATCACGATATTGATATAGTATGATAATTTGAATTTAGTCATTTCAGCTTTAATCATTATACATGTGGAATCTTTTACCAGAATTGTTGTATCAAATTAGTTCAAACACTTTGTCATGTATCACAACCTGAGTAGTTCAGTTGGTTAACATGCCATACAAACATCCTAAGTTTGATACCCAGCCGGGCAGAAATTGAAATGATGAATTTTAATTTAGGTTAGAGAGAAAAAAAATAAAGAATGGGCACCCGAGAGGGTGCTCATGTGGTGGTTCTACTATTTAATTTCTGATCGGTTATTTATTTCTATTTAAGTGTTAGTGAAATTAACAAATCATCATATTCCGAGATGAACTTTTCAACAATGTTAATAAAAATACTTATTCATACTTATTTATTGTTGTTTGAAATTAAACTCATGTTTATTTTTTGCAATTCCTTCCTAACCTAGTCTATCCTAAAACCAATACCACAATTTTAGTTTCCCTAGAGGCAATATATTACTAAGACTTGTACAGATTAAGTTAAATACAGCAATCACTAACATCATGCAAAAATACCATACACAAATATTCATTTAGTATTCATGAAACAAACATGAGACAAACCAGACAAAAGATTGCTATACATTTCACAATAATATCCTTGAAATATGGTCTACATACTATGGAAAATTGTCAAAACAACAAATAGAACATACCATAGTGATCATTATTATCCCTAAAATCTTTAGGTCTAGGCCTTCCACCACCACGTTTAGGCATCGTACAGGTTGTTGGGAGGTTCCGTCCGAAAGTGCCTTGTTCCTCGTGTTAACTTCCGAGACTTATTGCGTTCAAAAAACAGATACAATGACGATACACTTGATTTACAACAGTTAACAACAACAACAATTATTATTTTCACCACAATCGAACACCAAAAGCAAACGCACGAAGCAGAAATCACAGAAATACACTAAACAGAATAATCAAAGATACTACGACTTGATATTAACATAGCAAGCGGCCATTTTGTTGAAAGGCGAACACGAAAGGCGAAAATGTCATTATGTCACTGTCAAGTCAAGTCATAGACAATAAGAAAAAGTAATACCTACCATATTGAAAAGATTTTCTACCACCAACGTATTTTAAAACTAGCTTCCTAACGATTCCTATAGATGACGCACTCTAACGACCAAAAGCATTATTATTGACTATGGGGGGTGATTACTGTTGTTGTATGGCAAACCATATGTCATCATTCATTACCTCAGAACAAATAAAACTGCATTAAAACACTAGTTGTTATTTGCTAAACTGCTACCATACAAATTCACAGTTGAGCCCGTGCTTGAGCCCCAAGGAGCACTTACATCTAAAACTGTTGAATTAGGAGCAGCGATACCGCCTATCTCTAATAGTACGCCGCCATCTTGATCTCACCATGTGGAATGACGTCACAACAATATTGCTCGCTCTAGTCTCTACTCCAACGTTCAACGTGAAATGGACTGAAATGTACGATTTTGAACGACATGATGGTTATACATCATGGCAGTAAATTTTATGTTCCTTTCAACTAACATAATGTTTAAGCTTTTTAGTTTTTATTTGATCCCGTTTTATAAATAAATTTAACATTGCAGAATACTTAGAATCATGGACTTATCATATTTAACAGGACTGAGCACTCTTCGGGTAAATCCGAGCCGAGCAAGAGGTGTAGAACAGATGCTGTTTGTCTCTTTTACATAGGGTGACCATATATTTTTATGTTATGGAATATCCATGGATAAATATCTATCTATAATACTTGTCTAGTAAATCTACTTGCATATGTTATATATACAGTGACTGTGATTTAGAAGTAGATAATTCTGAATGGATCAAGTTTTCTCGTGTTTTATTCCATCATGAATTCAAGGTAGATCTAGTCGTCAATTATAATAACTTTAATAACTAATGTTACTTTTACCTTATCTATGAAAATATATACTGCAACTACCGTACGATTCACTTCGACAAAAGCGCACACAATACTTTTTCACCATTTTAAATGATTGCGAAAATATAAATTCGAATCAAGCTGTCACGCATCCATTACAATTTCAAAGGGTTACCTGTAGAAATAAAAAGTATAGCTTCATGGATTTAAAAAATATGGTTATTAAAGTTTGTATGTAAGTTCTTTATTGCATAATAAGTACAGGAATGACAAAAGTACAATTTTACAAAGTTAAGGTGCAGCTGGTCTTCACCAGGGCATGAAGCTGAGTGAGGTCCCTTTTTAAACACCTCATCACATCCACATGCAATGGCTCTGTTATTAATTTCTCTTCTATTTTTCTATGTTTGTCTAGTTGTTGTTTTACTTTTCATGTTGTATAACATTGGTTTTGTTTTTTATTTGTACCTTGTGCTTTCTTTTTATACCACTTCTTTTTCACGGCTCTGGATTCGAGTCGCTGACCTCTAATAATACTTGTATTGTTACAGGTCAGTGATTCAAACGTTTTTGAGCCATTTTAAATATGTTATATATTTGTGATGTGTTGTTGTGTGTGAATAAAAACATATTCTATTCTATTCTATTCTGTCCGTCTCGGCTCGGGTTAGCCTCTGTATCCATGCACAAATAAAATTAGACAATAGTGTATGAACATAAGGTTGAAGGTAATTTTAGAGAGTTTTCGGTCCTATTAATATGTATGATGAAGTACATGCTTAGGATGCATTCAAAAATTTTATAGCATGTCGTAGATCAGAATTTAATAAGCCAAATTGTAA
Organism: Blastobasis adustella; assembly: GCA_907269095.1. NCBI lineage: Eukaryota > Metazoa > Arthropoda > Insecta > Lepidoptera > Blastobasidae > Blastobasis > Blastobasis adustella. The sequence continues at coordinate 17,822,925 of OU026121.1, read as the reverse complement.
CTTTATTACCTACTGAAGTACTACATCGTAATCATCGTAGTTTTAAGTTTGATGCGCTTTTGCGCCATTTACCGTTGTAAACTAGTCGGCGCACGCTGCTAGCCAATAGTAGCGCTTATTTAATTCCAAACCAATGGGAATCGAATATGTCGAATGCTTTTTGAGGAATGCGCTGCGGGACGGCAGGACGCCGGCGCCGGGCGCCGCGCCGCTAGTATTGAAGAAGCACGCGCGCGATAACACGCTGTATCTACCTAATATTTTTTTACAACAATATACAACGTTGAATCCGGACTCCTTTTATTATTTCCACAATACCCTAACCCGAAAACCCATAATTAATGAAAACGCCCATGATTCGACAAGCCTTTTATTCAATTTAAAAGTACGATGTTCCAAAATCAAAATGCGAAATGAATTGTTACTATACACTGCCCTAAGGCATTCAGTTCGTTCATTCTGACCGATGCTGAGTTCAACTGTACTAATTCTGTGACGTCATTCCACAGGGTGGGACCAACTCAGATCTAAAGTAGATTTTCAGAAAGCCGTTTAATAAGAAAAAGTAGTTCTAATAATTTTAATAACTGTTATATGTACCTATACAAATGTATACATTTTGCGCTTTCTTCTCAAAAAAGGTACTAAAACTAAGTATATTTTTACGAAATACCTTTCCCAGTAACTTCGGTTAATTAATTTCAATGCTTGGGAATTCTGTCTAAACAGGGCCATCTAGTGAGGCACGACCGAACTACACTTTTTACTTTCCAATGTAGCTGTTTCAAAATAAAGATTGCTCATTGCTTCAAAATAAAGATTAATATCAATACCATACAGCCAAGAGATGTTTTTAAACTATTAGGTTCATTGTTCATTGTTCATTTATTGCATAAATTAAAAATTTACATGTCCGCTTTGTTAAATTCAAATTGTTACAAAGTATTATTAGTGTTATTTAACATATTATTAGTGTAACATGTTATTAGGGAACGCCATCTATTGGAGTCGTGTAGCCAGAGGAGGGTTTAGTGAGGGTTTAGCAGAAAATTTGTCAACACTTTGGTCGCTACTCCTGTCAAGCGTGGTGATTATGGTTAGGGGCTGTTAATGTGTCCGTTGCTATATTTGAGGCGACTGAATGAATTATTAATAATGAATTATTTTTAACATTTCTACCAGATCACTATATTTCCTCCCTTTGGCCACACTAATTATCTATGGTAATTCATTACCAATTGTCTATGGTTTACCTAGTCACATTTCAGATTACGCAAAGTTACACATGATAATATTTACAAAAAGAAGTAAAATTCGAAATTCTTGACATATATTTTTTCAATCGATCATTATTATAACCCGTATATACTGATAAAGAAACAATTGTTTTAATATTTCTGAAGACACGAATTTTAAACCTTTAATAAAAAATATTATTTGTCTAAATAAAGAGCATCATAAATTGGAACGACTGTACAAAAAAAAAAACGACCACAGACAAAGTTCGTGTGCTTTTCTTTTCATCAAGTCTGCCATGTTTTGTCCTATTTGTCGCGCTTGATCAACGCGATCGCGTTTATTGTTCTAAACGTTATTTTCTGAATGTATTGCGGTCTGTGTTTTGTTTACAAATAGTGCAGTTGACGGTGTTGCAATTTTATTGATTAAACTTTACGTCGATCAATCATATTTGATACTTGTGTGCCCACAACGGTGTAAATCTTATTTCATCAATTTCTGGATAGCTCAATAGCTAAATCTAATCTCAATTTATTATATTTCACCACAGCCTAAGTGTTTGTATTCGTCTAAAGTAGTGGTTTCATAATATTGTGTCGATCGTGTGACGCAACCCACGTGCACATAATAGAGAGAGCATCTCATGCATATTTGTTATTATTTTGTTGGCGAGTCCGCGAAGCATTCAGTACACAGTCGAAGGGAAATCGCGTCGCGCGTGTCGTCCGGGCTGGTCGCCTAGCGCTAATTGTGTGTCAGTCGGAGCGCATCGCGCGCCGTGATCGGAGTGTGTGCAGTCGGTTCGCGAGGCTAGGATCGGTGGCGGAGTCCGGGCTCGTCGGGCGTCGGTGCAGCGGGTCGTACACGTGACTCCGGCAGATTGTTTGGGTGTCAGTCGGCTGCAGTCCGCGGGTCGCGGGCGCCTGCAGTGCGGAGCGGCGGCGGGCAGAGGTGAATCACCGCGGCGGCGCGCCGTGTCGGTCGGTGGTGTTTACCGCGGCGCGAGTGCATCGAGTACGTGGTGCGGAAGTGCATAAGGCATGTGCGGCGCGCGGCGCCGGTGACACGGTGACGCGAGCTGCGCGCCAGTGAGTGTGAGCTATGCCTTTCGGGTTATGAGTGTGTGACCGAGCTAGTGCGTTGAGGACACTGGAGCCCCTAGACGGAGTTGGGCCCGCTGGGGCGGCCCTGGTGCTTCTTGGGGCTCCACACGAAGGCAAAATGGCTGCGTGGAACCGCCACCACCACTTCAGCATGCTAATGGATGAAAATGCCAAAAATAAATGTAAGTATGATTCCATCCTGTCTTTTAAGTTTCAGATGGTACAGAAGGCAGCACAAGAACCTACCCAGTTAACCAGTATGAAATGAGCTAGCTATCATCAATATGGATGAGAGTACAAACGACATACAGAGACGGTCTAAATCTAAAAAGGGTAGGTTGATTTGCTGCTTTCTGTACAACATAACAAGAAATGAAAGTAACTAAACAAACAAGGCTTTAATGGATTTGTTGGTATTTAAAGGCATATTACCCAAGGCATGCCATTACCTAGTGATAACTGTTGAGAAATTGCAAATCATCATTACTTATTTGAGGTGACTTGTCACAACATTAAGAATTTATAAGGAGGGTGCCTACAGTATAATAATATTCTCAGTACCTACATATCCCTGACAATAGTTCTGTCTGATATTAGTTCCTTGAGAAAATATCTGCAATACATATACTTAGATAAATAGATTATGAATTTAAAGTAAAGGCCAAATGCGACTTTGGATTTGTAAATGAGGACAAAACAATTAGACGTGACAAATAGTAAATGGTTGTGAGCCATTCTTTCATTCTTTTTGTGCTAGTAATTGTACGAGTACCATCCGAAGGTAGGCAAAGGCGTCATTCATTTATGCTATACAGTTTATGACATTGCCCCAACCATGCAGTATACATTCTCTTATTAGAATAATAGTTTTAGGTAGTAGGAGGGAAAAAGAAGCTTGTCTATTACAATAGATTTTAAAACAACTTTGCTTCAACTTAATTGTTTCTACTTATATCTATCGGTATTCATTTAGTATTCCTTATTTATATATTAGTATGATAAATTATCAGTTCATCAGACACATTAACTTAGCTTAGACATGAAGAAAAGGTTGATGATGAAGGGAGATCACCCAGAAGAACCTATTTACTCAAGTCGTCAAGTCTATTATATTCTTGTAGAAATATAGGGTTATATTCACATAGAAATACATATGCAGGCAGGCAATTCAGATTGGCGCTAGGTACAAATATGCAATACCTACACTCACTACAAGCCTAGAGCATAAGTGAATATGTAATTGTCATGCTTAAGAATCTAGTCATCATAGCATAGCTGTCTAGTCAGAACCATACAGAAAATTAGTGATCTAATTAAATAGTTGAGAGGCTACGTAATTACTAACTTTTCCTTGTTAATAATGATGGCCTGAATGTTATTGAAGTGCTTTGTAATTATTACATCGTCAATAATTAGCATATGAATTTTCCATTATACTGTGTGGATCATATCATTAAGAACGATTTCACAAGAACAAGAGAGCTGAAAATTTTATTGTGTGTTCACTATTATTATTTATTGTATATCAAAATACTTCTACACTATTTCAGTGTTAATTGTAAAAATAAAAAGTTAATAATATATTCAGATCAATTTAATATTGCCTAAACATAGAAACTGAACCGAAAGATTCTGATTTCTACGTGGACATAAAAGTAAGAACATTTAACATGTTTGTTTTTTATTTCAGTTTAAACAGAACACAGTTGAGGCTTTGTCAGTTTTTTTTTTTTTAATTTAGGATCCCATTATTAATTTAAAAATATGAAATCATTTTATTTCATATAAAAAATTTAAAATTGTACCAAGCCTGCAAGACAACTTAGTAAAACTACTTAGAAGAAACTAAAGTATTGAGAAGCCCAATAAACAATTGGAAATCATGTTATGAAGTATTTCCACACTAAACAAATTAATACAGTGTTTATACAGGGGACCCTAACAAACAAATATTGCTCATGAAGCTAATTGGTAACGTAATTTGTTATTTCAACGCAACATCACAACTAGGTGGGTAATACTATACAAGAAATTTTATAACTAAATAAACAAAAAAGGCTTTTGCAAAAAACTAACATGAGCGAGAACCAGAATAAGACCACTTAGTGTGAGTTTAGAACAGTTAGAATAGTTTTATATACTTGTATGATATTGAGCCAGTGGTTCATATCGGTTCATGCTGTCAATGCATAACAAAATATAAAATATACCTAACAATTTTACAAAATGCAGATTTGGTCTGTTATCAGATTGATGTTTCTCAAATTGTATTTATATTTATATATAATCAGGGGAGGCAAATGAACAAGTAGTCCCACCTGATGGACACCAATTAAATATCTCCAGAAAACAATGAAAACCCCTAATTTGATAGGATTTTGAATAGGAATTCTAATCAAAACCAGAAACAAGCACTTGTCACTTGTCACCTGCTCAGTGCTCTCTATTATTGGACATTCTGTCCTATATGACTATAGATGGCCAAGACTTTTCATTTCAAGCCATGTATATTTGGACCAACATATTTTCTGCATGGAAGGTGCCTAAACAATCTACCTGTGCCCGGAAATAAACGAAATTTATTTTATTAAAAACATTTTTAAAAGTAAAAAGAACTAACAACAAAACTTGTATCTTAATTTTTGTTTAAAATCTGCACATTTAAAAGATACAGTAATTAAATACCTACATAATAACCTACACCAAGTGTGCAGCTTACACAATGTGACCCCAACAATTTTCCATCCTATCACTTCCTTTACAAATGCAGGTGAATACACACTGTGGGGTGGCCTGTACTCTGTTGGGTGCACACAACCCTCCATCACCCTATCTGGTATTGCCCTACATATCCCTGTGACCTGATTTTACAATGGCGTTAAGGGTGGCCAGCTAAATTTAATCTGAAGTTACAACATGGCCTTAATACATTGAGGTTGAAATTTATTTAAGTGTATAACGTAGATACTCAATCTGTTAGGGTAAAGACATCGAAATGTTAGTGAAACTCAATTTCTAAATTTCTAAGTGAAACTATGAAATTTATGGTCCTCGTGTTTTTGCTAGACGGACAGGTGGACGTTACTTTGTAAGCCTCATGCAACCTCTGTTTTAAATATTTAAGCAGCTATTTATAATGTTGTGGCAGTAAATTTTTACTAGCCATGCAGCATTATCAATAAATTGCCTCTAACTGTAATACCTCAAGAGAATGCTCACATACAATTTAACGTTGGCGCACTGGGCCGTAAAGATTGTTTTATGACATAATTTGTAGTTTATTTTGGGGCGAATTATGATCGGCCCATATAGCCTCGACCCCAAAACTGCTTACCGACGCGTCGACCTCCCCAACCTATAACCTAATTCTTCCAACCCTCACAGATGGGTGCCTGCATTGACGCTTTTATTGGATAACACGAGTTTTATGCCTCCTCCGGCCCGCCGAACGCGGTATTCAATTGAAGCACAATACTTATCATGCCTTGACGCGTATTTATTGGATGAATCACTTTATTTAAGTTATTATATTTTGTTTACAATACGGGTATCGGAACGGTGACAATGTTATTGAAGCGTTGAGTTGAGTGTGAATTGTTGCCCAATTCTTATGTCAGCGGGCAATGTGCACGGTGTCGGCTCGCCGGCACAATGAGCCGGTGCCGAAACTCGGGCAATACCTCCTATATTTTTATTACATTTCCCGGAGTCTCCGACGCGACGCCCACGCGCTTGGCACCCGCTCACTGGGCTCGCTGCATTTCACCAGATCTAAATAACACAAATATTGCGCTCTTAATACCCAGTTTCTCGGAAAATCGGGCCAAAGTCTCGATTCCGAATACTCGGTTACTGTACTTTAGCCCGAACGATGGACCAATTAAGCGTGTAATGATATATTTAATGATTTTGTTTTATCTGAGGGCTTATTTTCCCTATAGGTTATAAATTTGCTACATTTAGGTTTTCCCCGGTTGCGAGCCGTTTAAAATATACAGTTTTCCTTACCCAAACGGAAAATAATAAAATAATCACCATGTAAATATTCCAAACGCGTCAAGTGAAGAGTGAATTTGGTAAAAGTGAACGCTGCGGAATGTTGCTAGTGATGAATGTCGTTGCCAAATGTGCGGGCCACGGTGCCGGGGCATGCCGGAACCGCGCGCAACTTTCATTCGGCTGAAAGCAGTTGCGATGCGGATGCTGCGCTGTCATTAAGGCGCGCGTGCGCAGCCGCCGCCGACCGCGCCGCCTAGATGATATCGGGACCGTTGGAAAGTCTGCCCGTCTGTCAGCTGATTGTTTAGTTTATTTTGTCTGCCCGCGGAACGGTTTGCTTTGTCTGCGATCGCGTTTCTTTTTGACCAAGCGCCATTCTGACCGTAACCGTTTTTAACAAGATTCCGTGTGGTGATATGATGCGTCATCGATACACGATATTGGAGTAGTTTTTTGTTCTGTATAACAATTAAGATGATTAAATCGAGTTTAAATACGAAACTGTTTGTGGAGAACACGTAAGATAGAGCGACCGCGGCGATGGGGCACCACATCAGCCGGCTACCACCGGCCGGGCGACGCCGCTAATTCGCCGGCAACCAGTCACCGCATGTCTGCCGCGGCCGCCCGGCCGGCCCTCGCGGTGAATGGTCACCTTTCTCCGACGCACAGTCTAGACGGCCCGCCGCGACCCGTGAATGAATCCCCCATCGGAATGCGGAACGACGATTTATCGAGGCCCCAACCGAATTGTCGGCACGCATTGTGACGGTGAAATTGTCTCGAATAATTAGAAACTTCCAAGTTGCTGGCTCGCCGTAGTAACTTCGCCCCGCGAAATTGCCGAGGCAGCGATATCTCTTTTGCCAGGTTTGTTTTCCGACGGCGGAATACGGTGCTGAATTTATTTCAGGAGTACGCGATTGAAATTAGGAGAACATTGCTTCGATAAGTGGCATATGAATAACGAAAGTAGATATCGTAATATGGTGCCAATAGTGAGGCGGGGTGGGCGGCGGCGGCCGCGGGCGCGTGGGTCCCGCGACGTGGGCATTCAGGTATCCTATGCAAATGGACGAGATTTCGCTCGCGGAGCGCTTACGTCGTCTCCGCTCGCCCCATTATTTCTGTGGCCACGGTTCCATTGCGCACAGACTATTTGCATTTTAATTGAATTAAGTCGTGCTTACACATTATTGCTAATTCCAACGCTTTTGTCACTGCCCGTTACCTCGAACTACCTACTTTATATTAAACAGACAAAACTGTACAGAGAGAGACAGAGACTGTTTGTACATAGGTACAGACAGAAGGTGAATAGACTAAACATTTGCGCACATAAACGGGTAGGTACGTAACGAAACACCTGGCAACAGAAGCCAGACTAATTTGCCTAATTAATTACGTAGAGCCACGTTAAAAGAAGAGACACTTTTCGTAGCTACGTACGTCGGCCTGGTAACCGTTTTATTGCGCCGACTTAAATATTCACGGCGCCAGCCATCGGCGGTGGTTAATTACTATTAACACCTCCAGAAAATGGTACCGCGAAGTGAAATACTTGTTGTTGGACGCATTATCGAGAACTGGCAGCCCTAGAGCGCCCCAAGTGTCAGTGACCGGCAAGGTTTTTGCGCGCCGCGGCCCGCGCCGTGTTATTGTAATCATAATTGAATGAGTATGGAAAGCGACTGATTAACGGTAACAAGATATGTACCGCGGCACCGCGTGACGTGGGCGAGCGCGCGCTTGGAAAGTAATTCGACGGTGCTGGTAACTGTACCGCACCGAAAAAAGTGCGCGCCGCCGGCCGGCCCACAACTCGTTTGTTGGCCCCCCTGGCATTCGCGATCGTTAAGTTTTCCCATGCAATTTGAGTGTATTAAACGTTGCCGACCGAACCTGAACTGTAGCTGTGACGTCGGTGTAAGTTGTCGTGATTGCCAAGCGAATCCCAGCCGTGTCGGCGTCCAAACTCGAAGGCAACAGGAAAACGCGCCGCATCCCGGCGGGCCTCCTCGGCGGCGATTGCGCAGACGGCGGTTTTTGCGCACAAAGCGGGCCAGCGGTGCACTGGCCTCGCGGGCGCCGCTATCACGTGGCGGATACGTGCCGGCTGCATTCCTAATTAGCTCGGTGACATGCCCGCTATATAATTGACCGCGCTAATGTATGAGCGATACATACATAACGTCACGCCGTTTTCCCGATGAGCGTTTCTTTTACTTAGGTATACAATTTGGCGACAAATGAGCGAACAGCCCACCTGATGGAAAGTGGTAACTCATCATCCATAACCAAACAGATTTCATGTAACAAAAATGTAAGATCCGCAGGCTCGTTGTTACTGTAAAGACTATGTTGGGGTGCTTCTTGTCTGATTGATTACGCTCGTTACCTGACCCTGATCACAACAACGCAAGGGTTGTTTCTTGGCGGCAGAAGTAGGCAAAGCAATGGTATACCCAAGCAGAGTCCTCTACCACTGGTATATAAAACTATCTACCAGCCGTACTGGTATTTGCTATCGAAGGCGGCTATGACGTTTGCGGTTTGCATTTCGGAAGTCAAGGGAATGCTGCGCAGTCATTGACCTTCCGAAGTCGCCCACGGGAGCGGGTTTCCGCGGAATGGTGACAGACAGGCGATAGATAAATGATTTTGTTTGTTAAATAGGTCATAATGGTAAATAAATATATGCTTGGACAATTCACGCAGCGATATTTAGCCTCAAAGTAAACAAAGCTTGTGTTTGGGTGCTAGACAACGGATAAACTATTTTATACCTACTTTTATACTTATATTACTTATAGATAAAACATCCAGACCCGAAACGAAAATTAAAATTCATCATTTGAATGTCTACTCGGCCGGTAATCATACTCGGGACTTCTGCGTGGTAGAACACGCCTGTTAACCACTGAACCTCTGGTCGTATCTCTATTTGTTAAAGAGTTTTTAAATCTGACAATTTCTGATAATGCTACCACGTACCGTGTAAAACAGTACGTGCGATCCATATTCGTCTACCTAAAACGGTTGTTGCTATGTTAAACTCGTAATCCGAATTTTATCATGAGTTTTAAGGATTACTAGGTACTGCGTTGATACCACAACCACCAACTAAACAACACATTATCTAAATATTCATAAGTAACGTACGCAATTCAATTCAAAGAGATAACGGCTGCACTTTAAACTTGTAAACAAACGTTGGGTCGAGCAATGGAACACGAGGACGACGGAATTGTAATCTTTAAAGGGTAGACGATCTATCGTGCCGTAAATATCATTAAAATACATAATGAAACCACACGGCGAGCCGGCAAAAAGTTGGAGCCAGCCAAGCGAAAGCTAATTAATAACCATTGTTATTGTTTCCAGTTCATCTTTATCTTATTTGACAGGCAAATTGAGGAAGTGCTAAGTAATTGCACCCTACAGCGAGGTCTATCTGCCGCCAGACAGTGGCTAAAAAACCAGAGGAGCGCCGAAGAGGCCTTTTAATACATTGACCCTTGTCACCGTTGCCGGTGATTTGTCTTGAGCATTTTTGTGTTCCCCCCAATATTGAATAGATTCTTATTTGAATTCTGGCCTACCCCTGTAAAGTAACAAAGCAGTACCAGTTTTTCGCTTTGACGAACTGTTATTTTTAAACAGAATGGAATGGTGGTACATAAGACAGCACATCAATAAACCCACCAGTATAAAAAGAGCTAGGATCCCTATTGATGCGCGTACAAATCGGAGGCGGTGCAAAGTCTCAACCTACCCTGATTGAAGTGCTGTCTTGTACGTTATGGCTGAAATTGTAATGTCAAAACCAAATATTGGTTGGTTACTTCTTTGTAGACCTCCTAGACCATCTCGTACCCAGCGATTGGTACCCACTTGCTATAGAGTTGATTTCTGGGCCTGCGTCACTGTTTTCCGAAAATTGTAACCTCGCAGTCTTCAAATCTCGAGGGACTACAAATAGGCATCTTCTAGACGATCATGCTACGTCTTTGGACTTATCGTTGCTTCCTCCAATAAGCACCACACAACGTCAATAAATGGAGCACAAGGCGATCACTCAGACTGTCTGATCAGACAGGGGCTCCGTTCGAGGGTTTTCTTTGATAAGTGGTGGGTATTCACGATGACGGTACCATTGAAAAGAAATCAAACAGTGATTTAGAAATTATAGTCAGTTTGATTTAAAGTATTGTAAGTGAACAGATCGCAACAAACATTAACAATAAAACCATACTGTTGAACATGTGCAGTCAGAAAAAGAATACGCACGACTCATACGATAACGATATGACGCAGAGTATAAATTGAGTTTAACCCAATCGACAGATTCGGAAATACCCCAACAATGTCAGACATACAGTACTGAGAAATATTTCCCAAACTAATAAGCTATTTTAATGCTAAATAAACATAGCCAAGAACACCGTAGCTGTTTCATCGAATAAAATCTCTCGAAAAGAGACATGAAGCTTTTGCATACAGTTGTAAATAACTACAGAGACAACGTTCATTAATGCACCAATATTTTACACCTGTCCTTTATTTCACAACTTTGAAGAAGATAAATGAAAACGGAGTATTGGAATGACCTGCCTGGCAAGGGTGTTCCCCGTACAGTATAATCGGCACTCCTTCCAAAGCATGAGTAAATACGCTGTTTCTAGGCAGGCGTGCCCCATCTTCAGCCGCAACGTCACTTATCACCAAGCGAGATAGCGGTCCAATGCCTAGGTAGTTCTGTACCTTGATAACACTTTAAAGGTGAAACATGTGAAAATTAGACAGTAAATATGTGACGTATATTCATCATCAGCATCATCATCATGGCGTTAAATCCCGGTTGTGCTCTCGCTGGCCACCTTCCTGCGGTTGGTTGTGGTTCACCTTCCTGTACCTCTTAGTCCGCTCCGCCTTCGGCATTCTTGGTGTTGAGTTTGTTGACACGTGACGCATATCATTCTTAACGACGTCATGGTCGTCGAGGCATATCGCTTCTTCGGCCGGCCTGTTCACCGACCACGAGGCTGGCGATGCCAGACACATTTTATTCCCTACGAAATTTGCGTGTCTGCGCAAGACGTGGCCACACCATCGAACCGGCACTCTTTTTTTTGCACCAGTGAAGGATATCGTGAATGCCAGCGTTTCGGAGCGTTACGTTGTCTTTCGAAGAACTCCTCACATCCACCGCAGCATCTTTATTTCCATAATGCGCAGCTCCTGCTTGTGCTGTGTATAATGATGATCTTATAGACCTGTCCCTTCAGCTTTACCGGCATTTTGTGGGCACAAATTACACCCGTCACCTTCCGCAATTTGGCCCAAGCCGCGGATATTCGGTTGCGCTTAGTATAACTGGTATCTTACCTAATCCGTGCACTTGACCTCATCTTCGCCTAGTAGATGAACGGTTAGGGCATCTGTACTGTTGTAGGCCATGTCTTCTCTACAATTAGTTTCAGAACCATATATTTCACAAAATATGTGTGATATTACATTATGCCCTACAGTCCTGACAGTGACAAAACATCTGACAGTTCTGCATCTTGGTGCATGAATCGTAGAGAATTAGGGATTGTGGCCGACAGTTACTGTAAATCATAAGGTGGGCTGTCTGCTCGTTTGTCTTATGTAGTTTAAAAAAAGTTCTTTAGCATAATGGATTGCCGACGGGCTTGGAGTCTAATCTAATCGGCACTGGTCGCAATGCTTATGCAATGCTCGCAATGTCCGGGAACTGGATGGGTGATCGTTTCGTAGGCGTCGAGCTCGCCACTCGTTAGCTGTGCCTCCTCATACCGCTGGCGAAGCGAGGTTGAGTCTTCCGCTGGGGACCCGGAGACTGGTTGAACAGTTTAGGGCCCCGTGACGGTTTTTTTTAGTGTATATGTGTATTTTGTTTTGTTCCAAACTATTGACAACGATTGGAAACTGTTTCAAGCTGTTTCAAAATGTTCTCAGACCTATGTCCGAAGTCCAAAAGTAGATACTTCTTCGTACTGCATGGAGACTTTTTTGTTTGCTCGTATATTATTTCTGTATTTCGTTTATTAAAGTTTCCACCGCGCCAGATGTTTCAAAAAGGCATCCCGAAACCACCGCTCCACCCCAGAACGGTTAGCCGAACCCACCTCGTGTTTACATGTGGGCTGCGCGCGCGCCGGCTAACCGCCAACCGACCGGTAGTGAGTGACTAGCTAGCGCTAGACAGTGTCCGGTGGGCGCGTGGTTTTCGCGCGCGTTTCGGCGTGCCCCTTCGCGGGCCCCGGGCTCCGGGTGAACGGCCAGACGAACGGGCGCTCCGCTGGCCGTTACACCGCGTGGGGCCGCCGGCAGGCCCATCGATGCGCTAGGTACCTATTTGGGGTGCTAGGACCTCAGATTTGGACGAATAGTATGATGTTAATTGGCTCCGACGGCACCTTTCCGCCTTCGGGGCACAAGGAGCCAACGATACGTGCCCAGGGAAGATTTGGATACGTTCCAAATCTGGTCATCTCCAAGTCCAAATCTTTCCATCAGACTTGGATGTTTGTCTGCCGTATAAAATAAAAAAAGCAATCTTGGCGTTAATGTCTCTCGTTAAGGGCCCGGGGTTTGGCAGATCAGAGAATTACAATGGAGCAACTGCCATCTGACCTCCGTGACCCTGTTAATAGGGGAACCTGACCGGATTGGATCATGGGTACACATTTAGTGATTTCATCACTATATTTTTTCTAACCGCCAGAGCCTCAGGTAGTGTCGTACCAATGTACGTATAACTCAGAAAAGACAGTTAACCATTAGGCCACCGACGATCTCTCCTCGACGCTGCCTCCGGTTCCCCCTAGACGACAGGATTTTTAGCAGTACCCGAGATGACGAGTGATTGGGTTAAACGTAAATAAGATACAACTATTGGGACTGTGGGATAAGGGCAAGTGGGTGATGATGATACCAGCTATCACACTCCCACCGCTTTGGCTGGTCGCTCGAAGCGTTCCATTACTTACGAATAAGTAACGGAACGCTTTTTGAATGATCCCCGAACAGTGCAATCTGGACTTCTTCTGGACTAGAGAGAATTGGCTGTTTCTAGTGTCAGGCACGTCCATCCTCAGTCGATAGTGACTTACCCTCACCTAAGGTGAGATTGCAGGCAAATTGTATGCCTGTGTGGTATATAAAGCGACATGGAATTAGTAAGACACAGAGAGGAAGTGAGAACTATCATATTTTGGCGATATCGAACCCGCGTCCGTCGTCATTACAGATAACTAAGTGTTGTTTCAATTTGTGTTTACAATAAAATGTTATTTCAGTTATTAACTAATTAGGTATTCTTGGAATGTCCAGTGTAGATACGCTATAAATATTATGTTTTTCACCACAAATGGGTATTTTTGTATTATCGCAAATGTATTTTTCCCAGTGATTGTTCATGGGTCCGCCACGCTTGGTGTTGCGGATGTCCATAGGTAGCAGTTGTCCTTTACTATCAACTCCATCAAGTGACCGACTTGCACGTTTACCCCCCACTATTATATGAAAAGAAAAGCATGTACGTATATAAAACTACTCTTAACCCGATAGCAAGCAAATGGATCCCCCAGCGCGCCACTAAAGGTAGTGAACGGAGTTATTATCACGTGTTCGGAGCAGAGTGGTTCTCGCACGTCGTTAACAGTTAGCGGGAACTCCCGCGAAAGTCTTTAAGGGATTCAAATGGTGTTGCCGGTGCCCCGCCTCATCAGCTGAATCGCGCCTCTAACTGTTACGGGCCTGTTAACAACACAACAAAACACGCGTATTCCCGTCGCGCTGACGATTTGAACATCTCATCTAGTAAAACTACTGTAACGCCTACTACGCGAGTTGTCTCGAGTCGTATCGCATCGAAATAAACTGCAGGCGCAAAACTAGATGCAGCCAGTAGACTGCTCATCGTATCGATGGACTTAGTGTCAGATAATCCGCCGGCCAACCGTTTATGTTTTTCCACCGGCGGAGATTGAGCAAAAAAGATAATGAGTTTCACCTCGAGTGGTGTGGCGCCGGGCGCCAGTGCCGCGTCAACAGGATAATAACATATTGCAATACTGTGTAGGTAATGTTGTTTGTTCAGCACGAAGCGTATGGGTGTAAGCTATCGACCGCGAAGTCTCATTTACATGGAGTGCAATTGTTAGCCGCGTGTGTCTACGTTTCGCATGAAACGTGCCGGTCTCGAGAATAGCAGCCGTGGATAGTATTTATGGTATGGTGCTGTAGTTTATTGCATATCGTGTACGGAGTATGACGGAGTAGTTTAATTTTTAATTTGATATAGGCTGTTAGACGATATTACGGTATCTAGGATACAATACAACATCGTCGTAACAACAAATAAACATACTTTTGGTGTCAGGCAAAGATTTTCATTCATTGTGTATAGAAATATTTTTGTCTGTCTATTTGAGATTGGGTAAATAATAAGCCGGCGTAGTTTTAGAAGCTTGATGTCAGCAAGTAGCGATTTGTTTCCTCACTGCAGGCTGGGGCGGGCCGCGGGCCGCGCGGCCAAGGCGATGCAAATGGGGCCGATTATGCCGTGTTTATGCGGCCGCCCGAGCGTCCTTGTCACTATGAAAATCGAGTGGATGCATTATTCGCCCGAGTGCTAATAGAGAGCCCGCTGAATTATTCACCAGTTGAAAATGTAACGGCTAATAAAATCCTGCTCGACAAGACTTCGGTCGATATGTGGGAGATAAGATCTGGCTGAACACCATTCAGGAATAATATCGCGGCGGGCTTGTTTACGGTGCGGCTCTAGGGCGGATTGCTACCCGCCGCCCGCGCAGGTGCCCGCGCCGGCTGCGTCGCCGGTGCTTTTTCATCCGCTGTTTGCCCCGAGGATTTGCATACAATCGGAGAAATTGCGTGGCTTGCAGCCACCGGCCGGCGGCGCGGCGGGCGGAAGGACCTTGCTTTTATGCGCGGTGCTGTTCCGGAGCTCTGTCGATTCTTTTTCCGGCTCGATCGACTAGATCTTCGCTGTTACTAGGCGCTCAAATGTTTGTATGGAATTTAATAAAATGGTGCCACAGTGCCTTAACGCGTTATCGATTCACAAAGAATGCAAAGAATGCTGTCTCCAGGTCTACCCAGTCGCAGACATATCGTATAAATCGCTCATCGATAAAACGTTACCGGCGGTCGGTCAGTGTGCGGCGTCGCGCACGGCGTGGAGTTTACCGACATGTTTGTCATCTGAATCACGTGGCCTTCCGCTCGGTTATTACCAGCGAGAGCGTCCGCTCGCGCGTTAGTTGCGGCGGGCGAGTCGCGCGCGCGCACCGCTTCGCGCTCCCTTATCGACGCACCGCTCGCCCAGTACGCATCAACAACGCCACGTGTATAAACATTGTTGCACAACAATAACACGCGGACGCGCCGCGCACCGCGCAAGGACGCTACGGCGACACACATTCCGAGTTGAACCGTCTAACAACTAAACAAACCGCTCCACCGAATCCACTGAAAAAACACGTCTGGCGAACCTACCAGACACACGAAAATATGACGAGCGCGCCTCACCTGCACTCACGAACGATGAGCTCGATCTACTCACGGGTGTCTCAAGTGTTTCTTTGTTTCTTTATAACATTTGACGTGTGTGGTCCGCAATTGTGCCCTTTTGTTTCATAAGTGCCAGTGATAATTACATCGTTGTTTTGTTATTGTTCGCTAGTGGAGCGTGCTAAGTGTGTGGACACTGAGTTATGTCTATTCAACAAGAGGAGCCCGCCGAAGGTGAGTGCAATCGGAACGCGTGGAGGCTGCCCAGCTCCACTCCGAATCAAATAGCGATATGTCAAGGCGGCCGCCCGTAATGGATTCCTCGAACTCTGTCGGAGAATTGCGCAGTTGCTTCGAAAAGCGACGAACCATAGGTACATTTTACTCAAACTTAACTTCATGTCACGGCTTCGATAACGGCCTCGTGCTTAATATTAGGTGCTTAGTACTAAGTTTCGGAACTCACCTACCTACTCGAATGCCATCAATTTCATTACTACGGTCTTTTGTACAGGTGCCTTCTCTATAAATATTAAAATCAAACAAACCATTGTCACAAATACAGTGTTTCGTAAATATTGTAGCTCACTCATCAGCGTCTTCAGTTAGACTTGACGTGATTGATGCTTAAATATATATCAATCCGTGTACCTACCTATTACATATTTTGTTTAGTTTACACATTGATAATGGTATCTTCACACATTCTCTTATGAATTGCGTCATATCACGACTGGCTTTTCGATTCATGGCCCTGTTATCTGTAGTTATCGGCTGCACGAGTGTGTTGTTGCTTACGGCAACCGGGGGCACCTACAGCCGTTGAGCCGTGGCGCGGCGCTGATTTCCAATTATAATGCGCGGCTCCGTTTGAGAATGTTCAATTAATTTACACTTGAGATTGCGGGTGCGGTATGTAAACGGAGTAATGTTGCACCTCCCACGGCAATCTGGCGGGCGGGTGGGTAGGCGCATTCCTCGCGTGCCTACCACAGGTTGTCGGCCGGGCCGCGGCCGGTTCCGAGCGGCGCGCAGCGGTGACGTAGCGCGTCTACGCGTTCGTCGGCC
The DNA here is from genome assembly GCA_907269095.1 of Blastobasis adustella. Lineage (NCBI taxonomy): Eukaryota > Metazoa > Arthropoda > Insecta > Lepidoptera > Blastobasidae > Blastobasis > Blastobasis adustella. The sequence continues at coordinate 17,805,952 of OU026121.1, read as the reverse complement.
CCTCGCCCCTCCGCCCGCCCCGGCCCTCCCCTTCCCCGCCCGTGCACTCGGCCCTGCTTACTGCGCAGTAGATGCAAACCAGTCGATACCGCCGCGGATCGCGTGCGCTTTCGCCATCACATGCTCCTACGCCGAATTGTCAATGCACCGCGCTGTCGGCGAAAGTGATGTGTCACCGCGCCGGCACCGGCCGGCCGGGCCGACCGGGCCGACCGACGGACCCCGCACTGAATCACTGATGTAAATAAACCGCCTTCATTTTTATTAAAGTCCATAAATCGAGCCAAGTACTTCGGTTCACATATGAAGTATTCCAACTTAATCGGGCATTCGCTCTTACGGGCCATTCATTGGCTATTTCTGGACGGAACCCGTAAGAACATGGCCGGTTTATAAGAGGAAGTGGCCTGATTTTCAATCGGCGTCGGACATTATTCCATCCGAGAGCGCGACTCATCCGGATGTTGATCATTTCAACCCGTTTATCCGCGCGAGAACGGGCGTGACTTGCAATTTCGACACTTTCATCAGTAAATTATTCATTTGCGGTGTCTATTTTAGGACTCTTAGCTAATGACAGAAGTAAACAACGGACAAAGATCCATAAAGCCGGGACAAGCTATACACAGCAAACGAACACGATTTTTTTATTTTCGCATGTCATATCGTATGTATAATGTACTTGACAAATAAACTACGCAGTTGCATTTCTTGCAGTCACATGCATGTGTGCGCGTGTGTTGATAATGTCGGAATGCACCGCGCGCGTGTGTGCCCGATAAAGGAGGCCTTCAATCACTTTAACTACAAGCATTCGAGTGCGGAGGGTTCCGTAACAAGTGTACGTCACTACTGAGACGCGGTGTCTTCGACGTTTTTATTTGGAGCGGCGCAAAGTAACCCCAGTAGACGTTCAACAAACTGCTCGCCAACGTTGCTATTGTGGTGCGAGTGAGCTCCGAACGGCGGCGGTGTTTTATTATGAAATGTCAAGTCGTGCCAGACGGTACATAAATAAGACTGAATTAACTTGTCTGCGACCTCACAACAGCGGCGGCAAAGTTCACTGCGGCAAGTCGCACCTCACACGCGGCCTGCGAAAGCCGAGTCAGCACGGGAGCTTAATTACATTGAAACAACCGATATCTCCCGCGACGCATCTTTATACCCCTTGCCGCAGACATTTTGTTTTTATGGGGCTCTCTTTTACGGGCAGATTTAATTTTACGGGACGATATTAATTTTTATGGCCAATTTATCGTGTATTGTCATGTCATGCGATTACGTTCCTTTTTTGTTCTGTGTTTGGTGGAAGTGGCGCTAAGGCAGTGGCGTAAACGTTCCTACTAATATTATAAATGTGAATTTAACTTTGTCTGTCTTTTTGTTACCCTTTCACGGCTGAACCACTGTACCGATGTTTATGAAATTCGGTATGCAAATAGTTTAGCACCTGAGGATGGATATAGGCTATTTCACATCGCAGCCTCGCTAGATATTTATTTATTTATTAAGACACACCAACAGTATAGATATTAAGTCAATTAAATACAATTTATGGTACAATAGTCCACGCGGGCGGAAAGCTAGTTACTAAATAAATGGTAACGCAACTGCAAATTAACTCAACCTGTTTACTAAGTTCAAATTTAATCAGCACATATACTAACTGCCTATCAAAATCAAATATTGGCTTCATGATGAAAAGTATCAGACACGAACGAACTCCGTGAAATGAGTTTGACTTTTTCTTTGAGACCTTGGCACTGCCAGGGGGTGTTTTGGGAAACTTGTGACTATGCGATCTCCGACCTGTTGATGTAACAACTTGGGACAGCTTACATTTACAAGTTTACATACAAAAGAACTGCGTAGACGTGATTTTCGTTGTTCCAGGCGATTTACTCGCCATGTTTTATCTATCTGTGTACTGTAAGCAAACAAAATATCGTGCAACGTGATTCATCGATCGAAAATATATCACAATATTGCGGCAATGTCGAGTGAGTCAGCGGTCGGCTTTCCGCGTATTTGATACAGCGTAGGTGTAGGGCAGGTGACTGGGGCCACAAGCACCATTATGATATCATTGTTTGACATGCGCCGTTGCGCTGGACCATCGATCTCTGCGACGACGGCCAAGTTTGCTAACTACTCACTGTTCGACGCCGGAATGTCCCCCCTCCCCCCTTTACTTGCCATAGTTTAAGACCGCAGCTCGCAGTTGCGAATGAGAGATAGTGCATTAGCTGAAGACTGACCAGGGATTGCGGGGTAGCGTTATTAGTAGGGCTAGTTTCCGAGCGAAGGTCGAGTTCTGGCCGAAGCTAAAGCCGATGATTCGGCTGTCGCCGAAGCCGAAGGCTTAAAAGCCTTAAAAAAATTTGTTTAAGGTTGGCTACAAGCTACATTTAATACAATAAATGGTATTATAACTTTAATATTGACGTTTTATGTTAACTGGTATAATAAAGAAAGGTCATTTAAAATAATTGCCTGCAATTTATTTGTTCAACAGGTCGTTCAATTTCGACGTTTGCTAGGAATCTTTTGCGAAACTTTTGGCTTCGGTCGGGTTGCGGGCCGAAGCCGAAACCAAAGCTTCTGTCAGACACTATTAGATTGGTATTCTCGATCATCGGTCGCATCGTTTTTTACTAACTTAGGTACTGCTAGGTGACATGGCTTGCAAATGCTGGCCTGGTGAAAGCCAACCACTCCAGACCGCAACTCCTGTGTACATCGCTGCAAATGTCTGGCCTTCTTAATAGTATTATACACGTAAAATACACTCGAAAGCGACTCAATGTCATCCTATCGTTCTGACTGCGACCCAAACACAAATCCAGATTCAAAAAGATACTTGCTACGTGTTCCTTGACATCGCGTTGACATATTACCTGCTGGGTGTTACACACCCCAAATAAGAAAAAATATGTGGGGAGAGAATATGTCGGAGTTAAGTTTTTCTATCAAGTATTTCTAACGAAGCTGCCAGGACAACTTTTTGGAACATTATAGAAACAATAGAAACTTTTTCCACCTTTTTCTGATGTTCGCATGCGAATCAATAGAATTATTTTTATGTAATTGGTAGTCAAACACTTGTCTGCCATCATACCTGATGTCGTCAATGGATTGAGCATGCCTGCAAGTAATATTGAGCTTGTTTAGTTTCGATGCTAAACGAACGATAGTATTCATAATCCTGTGAAGTACAATTCGAATTACTATAATTGGATGCCACTTAAGAAATTTGTAACAACGTCGAAGTTTGTGAGTATAGGAAGCCACGATTTAGTGTTAGGTATCTCGTTATACTTTGAAGCTAACATGTTTGCGAAAATTGCTTTCAGGAAATAACGAAGGACATAGGAACCTCTGTTCCATCACGTATTTTAACAGCTTATTGCTTCTCCGAACGACGTTTGTCATCATGCACTGAGTAAGAAGCAGTTAATTCATGTTACTCCTTATATTACATTGTTGCAGCTGATCAAAGCTGATGCAACTGGGTACAATATTAATCCTTATTGTTATGTTTTGCTGGGAAACATGTTTGTGTCATGCTTGGGAAGTTTTAAGTTGAATTTTATTATGTGACTTCTATTTTGGTGAAATAGTTGAGGGTACAATGACAATTTGAAATGTAGGTAGTGATTTGCAATTTATTAATATCGCAATATGATGGTGAATGGCTATTGTTTTCTCAGCTTAGCAAGTTCTTCGAGAAGGGTGGAAACGTGGTCCACAGGTTTCAACCAACCTCTTACCACCAGGCGGTTGTACACTTTATTACCACCTTTTTATTCATATAAACAAGCAATTGATATCCCTTGTACTTCAAATATCAATGTTGTAAAGCCAACCGCTTACCCTCAGGCAGATTATAGGCCTTTACTTACCACCTCCCTTATGGATCTACAATAACATGGACGCCCTTGCGCACCCTTTGCTGTCTTGCTTCAAATTTAGATTAATAATAATGCCTATATGCTATGTACTACTGTCCCTTTTTATGCTGCAATGACGAACAAGCCGACAGCTCTGTCATTATGGGCCCACTTGATGAAAAGCGGTAACTGTCGCCCATAACACGCGCACTTCTTGACGCAAGGGAGAGTGAAGAAGGATGGAGACCTGGATAAAATAAGACCAATCTAGAGTGATAATAATACGAATGTTGTTTTGTTGCAGTGGGCGCTGTCGGCGGCGGTATGCCCGAGGCCGGCGGCGGCGAGCGGCGGCACGTGCCGCTGTACGGGCGGCTGGTGGCTGAGGAGCAGCTCGCCTCAATGAGCGCCCCCTCGGACATACAGGTGAGCGCCGGCGCCCCCGGCCCCCGCACGCGCCCTCAAGCTTTCCACCGGTACAAGTACGCACCTACTGTCACGCACACAGCGCAGGTAAATTATACAGTATACCCACACGGGGCCGATTGGTCCAACTGTGTACGGCAGGCCACTGGCGCACCAGCGATTGTCGGGCGCAATTTTCCAGCGATGTCATTGTGAGCCCGCCGCGTTCGACAGCTGTAACTGTCGACATGAAGCTACTATGTTTCTACTGTGAATAATTTGAAGATGAACGCTGAGAATCCTGCAGGCAAACGATAACGAGCCATCGCAGCCTCTCGCTGTACTCAGCTTTCAACTTTAAACTGTTTAAAGTCTAAAGTCCAAACTTCATGTCGTCGACTGTAAACCTGTCAACATAAGTTGCCGTCTGATCGCGGCGAGCGCTTGGGGCGTCATCGCTTTAGAATCGCGCAATCCCGACGATCGCTAGTGTGACTGGAGCCATGTTCACGATACCTTTATTATTGAATGAATGGTCAAACTAATTTGGGGACAAGTGACGAGGCACGGCGATGACGGGACCCCAGCCCGCGTCCCCGTGTCGGGCCAGGTGCGTTAACCTGCTACGCGGTGGTGCTTGAGATTCCTATTTGCTTGACCCTCCCTGAGTGTGATCACGTAGTTTTGGCTTTTGGTGTAGTAGTTTGTTGGTTGTGTGTGGTAGCTACATATACATTAAGTAGTGTAGTAAGATGGCTGATTTCCCAACAGGCGACTGTACGTTAGTCGATACTAATCTTATAAAGAGAAAAGTATGTTTGTATGTAGATAAACTGGAAAAATACTTAACTGATATATAAAAAAAATGACTTACAGAAAGTTACATTATAAACAGACGGTTACTCATTAGACTGCAATTTAGTTAAAAAAAATTTAAGATATTTCCGAAAACTGCCATAATAGATTCAATTTGTTTACAGTTATCTCGGAAACTTCTGAACCGATTTTGAAAATGCTCTCATTAATAGGTAACTACGTTCTTCCTCAGTGTTATAGGGTACTTTATACATAGTCACTCACGTCCGTTTCCGATAGAGGTAGGCAGAGGGTAGGGTCCCTACCCTCTAGAGTGCTTTATGCCCCGTAAAAGTAACAAAAATTCGGCGGGGTACTTCAAAATAACTTTCGAAATGCACCTGCATTAAACCGCGAGGCCCTAGACTTGCAATAATAATAGACGTTTCAATTGAACTAAATCGCCATCATATAAAACACGAAAATACGTGATAAAAAAACGAGACTTCAACACGTTCGCACGTTAGTTTCGAAAAGCGCCCGTAAATTCGGTGCCTCGAGCGAGCGACGGTCGATAAATGCCCCTTGTCTAGACCGGGCTAATTAATAGATGTGGCCCGGGTTGAGTCACGTGCGAAAAGACCACGGATGGGCACATACTTGGCGCCGAGAGCGAACTTGGGCTATGATCTGTGGTCGGTATTTTAGTGTGAATAGCGCGCTGGCGTGAACTCAGCAGCGTAAGGAATCACCCTTCGCCGAATGGGGCGTGTGTCGCCGAAATCATTTGGCGGCTTTTGGCCCCATTACCCATTGCGGTGGGCATTTTGTTTCTATATAAAAATTTACTAGTCCGATGAAATCATCGAAACCATATCGATTCATTTAGTCAAATTGTTGTCAAGTATGTGTAATAATAGTGGACCCGCCGCGACTTAGTTCGCGTACACCTACTTTACCCCTACCTAAACTTCTTTTTCTTGCATACAAAATGTCCTGAAAACCTAACAAAAAATAGTTAGTTATATAGCTCCAGTCGTTTTGAAATTATGCGCGGTGATGCAATATTTTGATACCTTGGGTTATATTATTGCATTTTACCTAGGGCTCTCATATTTATTTGAAGATAAATTATAGTCTTTGTTACTCAAAAAGTAGAATCAGTCAAATGTAGACTACAATCTGTCAAATGTAGACTAAACGCTTTCTATATGTGTAGTAATTTTTAAAACCGCTTGAGTAGTAATGGATAAACATTACAAACACAAATAAACAAATCTTTCCTCTTTATATTTTAGTATAGATGAGTTGTGAGACCAGCATGTCAAGTACTTTTATTCGTTAATTTGGTATGGGTTCCAACCGAATGTATATCTGCTTTGCATGTTTTCAACACTCATGCCTGTACTGCATTTATCCATGTCATCCATTTATCTAAAATTGTTGTGATTGTTGATACGGATTATTTTTTCAATTACCGTAGCTTGTACAATGTTTTAAATAAGTAAATAATGAATTCAGTGTATTCGATGCTGATTCCATCAAAGAATGCCTTCTCTAGAGTAACTTTAGAAGAAAAACTATTTCGTAAGTTAAGAATTAAGAAAAGTTGTTTATATGGAATGTCCTTGTGTTCGAAAGACTAGTTGTAAAATATTACTTTTACGACTATTCATTATTGAACTGAATATTGTATTGAAGGCATCATACAATCCTTATCACCATAGATCGAGAACCTATAATCCTAAACTGTTTTTGCTATTTAGTATGTATAGATTAGTATTTATTTGTAGTTAATATAGTTTATTAGTTTTATCATTAGTTCCTAGCTATTAAAATATATTTTGTAAATAAAACGTAATGCTAGGATAAATCATAATAGTTTCGCTAATGCCATTTTCATGTTTATGGTCTAACAAACATTCCATCACAAAACGGAAGAGAGGAGATATGTTTCATCTAAAACATTAACCGCTACAGTTGTTTTAAGTCTTTGTGGGTACATGGTAAGCCTAGTTATTGTTTAATGTTCTAAAGAGAATACCTCTCTATGACTATTTCTTTGACTTTTCTCGTTTTCCTTCGTTTAGTTACATAATCGTAGAATAATCCGATCGGAGCTCTAATCCTAGGACGAATGTATTTGGATGAATGAAATCTAATTAATTTGGTCCCCAGCATCAACTTTGTTGACGCAGGATTCCTCTGTAAATGTTAACTTTAAATAAATTGAACATATTTCAGACCTAAATAGCATTTCAGTAACTTACCTATAGACTCTGAGGGTAGACCAGTTTTTCGGAAGTGGAATTCTGATACGTAGCGACAAGTTCTGAAGATAGCCCAGATGATTACGTAAATCAGACTGGGATGAGATGGTGGTCAAACGCCTGGCTAGTTTTTATATAAAAGAAAGTTTCGTTCATCCCATCCTTTCGTCCTAGGATGAGCCGTTTCCGTTATCGACATAACCGATTCTCACCTTTGTTGTCTAGGCGATGCAGGCGCGAATACCCCACCACTTCAGGGACCCCTCAGCCGCCCCGCTGAGGAAACTCAGCGTCGACCTAATCAAGACTTACAAACACATCAACGAGGTGAGTGCCTTATTATTCATTATTTACCATTGCCGGAGAGAGGCGGGCCGTTTTAGTCGTATAAGTCGATGGTTGACAGAGAGATGGGACTTCTGTATTCGTAAAACCGTTCCTCCTAGGCTCCAACTGTCAACGAACGTTTTAGGTTTAAGTTTGGAGCTTTATTTGTATCTGTTCAAATGAATGTGCCACGAAAGATCACAGTCCTCAGATTGCTTTATTTCTTGTAGTAGTGCAATCGTAAGGCTTTGTATTTTTTCTCTAGCCGTGGAACAACAGAAACACGAGACTTGTGATTAGATATGAAATTAGAGGACAGTTTCATGACAAATTTTGGTATAGAACGAGCGAACGAGTACGTAAATCGTGCAGTTACTAATCGGGTGACCTGAATCTATATTGAAGCCAGATTCAATGTATCTAGGGATCGTTTATTGCGCCTGCGAGTCCTAGCGTATCTTTAATCGCGCCGCGAACACACGTGCTCGGCAATCATTATAACCCATGAAACGGCGGCCGCGCGGCGATAGTTTACACGGCCGCGCGGTCGTCGTCGTATAATTAACAATCGATCATCGCGGAATAACATTCGATTGTAATTAATCCGGTATTAACCACTGCCGTCCGGCGCGGTTAATTTGCCCGGTGCCGCGAAAATCGCCCGTCAACGGCGTGCGGCCGGCAATTTTTGGCATTCCCGCGCCCCGGTCGCTTTCCCTTAGCGATGGGGATGCCTCTACGAATTGCTAGCGGGCGCCCCGTTACACTGGCCCTATTACTCTGTGTAGCGGATTCCGTAGTGAACGCCCAAACTGCCAGCTGTTACTCCCCGGGATAACAAGTAATTAATCCAGATTTAGCCGGTGTCGTCCCGGTTAATTTATCCGTCTGCGATTTTCGCCCTATGAACATTGGAGGCACTCATGCTGCCATTTGAAGCTCAGATTCTGATAGTAAACGTTCCTACCTTGTTTATATGATGTGAATACTCTCAAAATTGGTGTACAAAAGCAGACAGAAATTCTGCGAAACAGTCCATTAGCGCTAAATCAGTGTAGACGTCTGTTGCGCCCGAGGCGGTGGCAAGCCGCCACCTACGACACCTGCCTACATGTACAGCTCACGAGTGTTTCACCCGCATTAGTCAGCGGAAAGGAGCCGAGATCGGCGCGAGCGCGGCCGTTCCTGCACCCGTGGGCGTGCGGTTGCTAACAGCCGGAGCGAACGCGTGGGAGCCGATTCATTGCATCGTAAATAAAAATCCACTCAATGAAATCGCCGGTTAAACTCTGCAATGGAACACTGACCCGCTTAGTGTGTGGCTCTTGACTCCATTATGTAGGTACTGTGAAGTTTTCGCAACGCCCGCCGCGCATCCGAACACTGCGCGAACGATCACAATTTGCTGTAGGAAGTTGCAGTGTGTTGCCCTCGCGGCGACACCCACGGTGGGGTCAACGTGTGCTCACAATGTGTGAACACAAGTTGTATAGTATGTAAAATTATCTCATCTAACGCCCAGCTGTGTTTCTTCGTCCGCTTTATCTCTAAACGCCTCTTGTTCTGCGATCCGAGTTATCTCAATCGAAATTTCATCTCGACCGTTATGATGTAACAAACAGATGGCATGTCAATAAGCGAAAGATAAAATTATCTTTCAAAATTTGTTCTCTATTATTCGGGCGAGCCTTTCAATGAATCCTACTAATAAAAGGACACGTATTTCAATAGCACCGAAGGAATGTATAAAATATTGCTTTCGCTTACTGCGCATTATAGTAGCGGAAAATCGAGAGAAATGCGTCAAAAGGTAACTATATTATATTATGGTGTTGCGTAATAACGTGTACGTGGGGTACCTACTCTGTTTGTGACGTTACTCTATAATCCGAGCGTTACCGTTCTTTGTATCGGGCTCTTGAATATTTATGTCTCTTTGTTTGCCCTTTGACCATTGAAACTGAGGCTAACATTCGTATGATACCTTGTTTCTTTAAATAACCTTGTCTTTTCATCGTTACAATACGATTGAAGTGGCGTAAACGTCCCTCGGAAAATATTTAGAGAGCTACATATTACGCGTCGTCCGATTAGCTTGGGCGTTAGGTATTGTTATCAAACATTACGTATGTCGCGCCAATGGGATCCCGGCGCGTATTGTTGGCGTATCGAGTGTTGGAGGTGTCTTGTGACCTTTGTCTCGTTTTCTTTGTGTATATTTCCGGCGCGGGTGTTCGGCGCAATAGGCGCTGCGTCACGCAGGTTGCCGCGGGCGGGCGCGGCGTCATTGCGGAGCGGGGCGCTGTGCTGTGGCGCGTCGGGCCGCTGCGAATAGTGATAGGCGGCGGTGACGTCGGTGCCCTGTTTGCGTTGTTACGAAACAATACCTATTCTATTAAGTACCTACAGCGCACCTCTGGAAGTATCTGGAAGCGGACATCGGTTGTTGGGACTGGGTCAACTTGTCAATTTAAGACCGAGGGCCACATGAAGGATGATGAGTCTAACAACGGACACATCTGCACTAAAGTTCGTCGAAAAGACCACCTCCTTTGTATAGATTTGTCAGCTTCTTTGTTTCTTGTACCGGAGTCAACTATCGAATCATCGCATCCGACCGTGTACCGGTCGGGGCAAATTAGCGCCACGACGTGACGGGTGCATTCTCCCCTCACTTTCATCTTTGTCTAATTTTAACCGAGATATTAATAGGTCGCTATTTGCGTATCGACGTGGTCGTTGCCCTATTTGGTGGTGTGTTTACGTGGCCGCCTGCCAGGTATCGGTTGGGTGTCCGTGACGACTCGGGACTTGTGACTTGCAACACCTTTTGTTTGGGGAGGCCAAGTCCGTCCGCGGGTTGCGCCAATAGCAAGATTTGCGGGCGACGCAAAATGCGATCGACTCGTTCTTCGATGTGTTTATGCATTTACTTGCTTCTGCGCGTTTTGAAACGTTTATTCGGTGACAGTTGTTTGCATATAACGCAGTCGAAGCTAACGTTAGTCATGATCGCATAGTGAAAGCTACGCAATATTGCCTTTTTAAACCAAGGTGTATCTTAAAATTACGAGTATACTCGTGTCAATCAATCTAGCGTACCTGTCCCACGTCATATTTATAACACAATAAATATTGATGTACACGTAAAAACGATGCGATACTTTGTAAAGTATACCACTAACTCGGCGTATACAATTGTGCATGTGTTAATAGCCAATTGTAATAGTATAACGTTGCGGTTTCGCCGACCAACAGATTGGTTTCGAATAACCCCATTGCGTCATGTATTCGCATTCCGGGCGTGTTAATTTTTTAGTCGCCATCGACGCTGGTGCTCTGTGCAATTCGCGGGTGGCGCGATGTCGAATCGATGGCGGTGTGGCACTGTGGGTATCTAGTCTATGTCCCTCATCATCGTCTTGGCGCTTATCCCGGCCTCTACCAGGGTCCGCTTTCCTACATTTCCTACAATTCTTCTCCACTTCGCCCGGTCTTCGGCATCCTCTCGTCGTAAGCCGTTGGCTCTCGCATTCGACTCAGCTATGTCAATCCATCGCATCTTGGGTCGCCCACGGGGTCTCTTCCCTGACAACGGCAGGTTTAGGCACCTATTTCCCATGTATCCCTGAGGCTTACGCAACACGTGACCAAACCAGCGCAGACGAGCCTCCTCGATCTTATCTGCAATATCCCTCGTTACGTACACTAGCCAGTCTATGTCCCTATGGGGAATAATGTCAAGGTGGCAATCCGCGCCTCGTTCTGTGTGGCAACTGTCTGCTGCACCAGTTGCAATATGCGACAATGACTAACAAGCAGCTTGCGCCCGCGTTTCGCCATCCACCGCCCGGTGCCAGAAGCGATCGCGACGGGGAGACTCGGAACAGGATCCGATAGTTACGATTGGTCGCCCCGTTTAGAAAGTATCGTCTGGCTAGACGGTTTAATTGTTATGCAAGTTGCATGTTTAATTCGGATTTGGGATTGAGCAATAGCTGATAGGCGTTGGTTGACTTGTCATAACACCAGCAGTTTCGCATTGATCAATCAGTACACAAAGATTGTTGTGCTAGTTATAGTCTCTCGTGGAGAAGTTGACCTTTCGTTACCGCAGTCCGTAGTTAGCCTCCGAGAGTTTGTCGCGCCCGCAATTATGCTTACAGATAACTGATTCATAACTGGAATTGTAAACAAGTATTTTACGACCGTGGCAACTGATAATGTTCTGAGAAACCCGAGTAAAATAATAACGGGTAAAAATAAGTCCACGCTTGTGTTGACACGAATAATGGTGGTGTGTTTCCTCGTAGTTGCTAACGGCCGGGCGCGATGGACGTTATCCAGCCAATGCGATGAATTAATTGAATAAAAATCTACTCGGGATTGGTTGGTCGGCATGAGTCGTTTGTGCCACGCGATTTTACCGCTTTCGCCCTATAAATATTCTCTTGTATCGGACACGAACGGCGAATCAGCTGTTTGCTCGGCAATTACCGGCGATATCACCCATTCATGAGCGCATCGGCGCGGCCGCCTCGCGAGAAAACTATTTCTTAATTGAGCCGATACACGATAACCAAGCGACGAACCTGAGACTCGGAAAAATAGTGCCGATACAAACAACCTCGGTGATATATTTTGTTTTTAACTAAACTCGTGTTCTTTGCACGTCATATTATTGCATTTATCGGGACTCACGCGACGTACAGAGACAAACAAATAAATAAATTGAATAACCTCGGTGATGTCCAAATGAATTTATTAATAATAACTTCGTTTGTTAGATTATTGCATTTTAAACGAACCACGGATTTGGTCAATCTTGGTTTTGAGTTGATACTAAGTTGTTTGTTCCTCAAGCTAGGATTAGGAACCTACATAGGTTTGAGGCATTGAACTGTACTTCGGTGTCCGTATATTTGGCCCGCAAAAGTATCCTATCTGTTCCAGAATGATGTTGCGTCCTCTCATATTAATATCGTCCTCCAATCGTAAAATAAATCAATTCTACGAGTATGTCCCCAGGGAATATAAGTTTGAATTTATTTACGGAATTGGTTTGTGTGGGAAATCCAGAACCATCCCTGGGTTCCCTGTTGAATGTCTAAAATTATTTAATTTAAATTCAACTGAATATGCCTAGCCAAGGCGAATTACGTGTTATTTTTCTTGGCCTCGTAGTACCAGTAATGTCCGTGAACAGTCCAACATTGGCCTGTCCACAGTTGACAGTAATAAAGGACTTGTTACGCCGCCGTTTACATTTGATAAAAGATTGCCAACAACGTTAAAACTAGGTCCACGTAAGGATTGACGTGTGACGGTGTACGTACCGCCTATTTTCTCTAGACTAATCACCGGCGCACGGCTAGCAAACAGTACTGCAAGCGGGCCAACTAAAGTGAGTCAAGGTGAGTCCCCGACGTCATCACACTGTTGCCACCCGGATTACCGTAGCAATGTGTACCTACTGTGTGCGCCGATGGTGGCTGTTACACGCCGCCGCCTCGCGCGCCATTGTCGCTCCTATTCCCACATCGATATAGCCTAGAATAGAGTCCACGATCTCGACTCGCTGGCGTGACCCGTGCCGCTGATTGTATGCGGTTGTCGGCGCCGGCTGGACGGTGCGGTCTGTCTGACACTTGGAAAGTCTTATGGCGTTCTCCTAATGAATACTATATCGAGTTCCATTCCGGTTATTGTTGCAAGTCAATAACGCTTCTATCTAGGAACGTTGGCAATGGATTTAGTTCACCCTTATTAACGTTCGCCCGAGTATTGTAGGTTGTTGATTTCGTCAGTGCGTGCGATGGGACGAAGTTACACAACCGCCTACGACGCTAAATGACACATACCTGCGCAAACAAACAGCATCTGTGTGGCAACAGCTCCCCCTCCCCGGGCACGTGTAAATTCGGTATTTTTATGGACATTCATCGCTCCTGCCGCTGTGACATTATTTGCGAACTGTGACACGTTGCATTGTTTTAGAGTACTGCATAGCGCATTGTTCGATGTTACGCAACCGCTTGGCCGATATTAATATTGTTCGTTCAGCACTCGGTGGCTTGCCGTGTAAACACGTAATTGTGGGTTGATACCTTACGCAACGGTGATAACGTGTTAATCATCAACACCTGAAACTGGTGATGCACATGCCCCAATCCAATCACATCTTTAGGTCCTAGATCTGTAAGATTTTGGTGTTAGATACATCCACGTACCGCGTGAAAGATGTAGAGTGCTACACAGGGCGTCTGTGCACAATTTATGTAACATTATTTTTGCGGTCGCAAAGAATTAGAACACTGACGGAAAAGTTTCGTTATATTGTGTTCGGTCCATAACCGAGGGATTGCGTGCACAAAAACAATGATCGAGCCTTTGTTGCCAAAGAGCTGTTACCACCGAAAAAATCGCGTTAAGCACCCAACAATAAAGGTATTTGGGGCCCCCTCGTAGCGCAACAATTTATCAGCGCGAGTGAAACTTAAAAATTGCGTTCGTTAGCCAATTGATCGGTTGCCATGGAGACGGCGCGCCGCTGTCGCTGTTGCCACGCGGCACCGGGTTATAGGTCAGCCATTCCTGAAGTCCAATATCCCTGAACACCTCAGGCGATCGGTGCCAAGGCAGCCGCTGGGTTACTAATTGCGTGTTAAAATTTACTTGCCATCGCTCAACCTTCAGCCGGCGGCCACTCTACGGTGATCTCTCCGTTCGACCGGTGACTACTGGTCTAGGGGTCTCGCACGCCGGCGGCCAAGGAGCGATTTACTCGGAAACGGTTACGATTACGTTGTTACTCCGGTGGTCCTCTCGGCTTGCAACCTTGTCACAGTTAACCTCAATGGTGCGCTATTGAAACTTTCGCGGCCCGAGGTCCCGTCTCTCGCTTCGTTGTTCAATTAATACACGGGCGACAGGCTTTTGTCTTCCGACAATGTCTTTCATGAACTCCGTAGACGACTGCCTACTTGGTACTTAGATCAGTCGCGATAACTCACGCTGTATTGTTGCTATTTGTTTCTGCGCAGATGATGTGGTGGTTGTATGTTCTAGTAAGTAAAGTAAGTAAGTAAAAACTCTTTATTGCACACAAATTAAAAGACAATATACAAGAATCAGTATAATGTACATGCGCGCAAAAGCGGCCTTATCGCTGTAAGCGATCTCTCCCAGACAACCTTTGGGAAGAGGTAATGTTTCACATGAACTAGTAAGTAGTGCAAGCGTAAATAGTAGTAGCAAAACATATTAATTAACAAATAAACTTAGATGCTTCTAAATAAATAAAATATATATGTGATATGTACTATACATAAATACAAGATAATCATAAAAAATTCTAGGTATCGTTTCTAAAATATTTACTAAAAAAACTACCGAAACAACATATATACATAGTATAAAACAAAGTTGCTTCCCGCAGTCTGTATCTATGTAGGTACGCTTAGATCTTTTAAACTACGTAACGGATTAAAATAATAATAATAATGCTATCTTAAACACCTGTAGGATAGTAAGGATGTTCTTACAATATACGAGTAACCCACACCCCCAAGTGCCTACTGGCATTCCTTAACATTACTATGTTATACCATGCCATCCACTTGGCTTTGGCCCGTGGATGGTATTAGTTAACCAGTACCATGTACTGAGAGGTATCAACCTAAAAAACAAAAATAATAATAATAATCTTTATTAACATATCAGGATTTTAATGCGGTTTTAACCAATAGATAGAGTGATTTAAGAGGAAGGTTTAGGTATAAGCAAGAAAAAAATCGCAGGTAGGAGTAAAGTCGGTGTACGCGAACGAAGTCGCGCCGGGTCCACTAGTTTTCTATAGATGACGTTAGCTGTAGAGACATTTTCCCTATTTTCTTAAACCGATATTCTCCATTTCCAGTAAGCGATACCATTAACAAGTAAATAATGCAGTAGATCGTGTTTACACATGAAATGTGTGTCGCGCCCATAACCTGACTGATAATAAAGTGTTTCAAGGAGACGATTAAGTAACTTTGTCACCGAAGCTGTACGAGTTGCTTTACTGATTTTCATGTGGCCGGTGCCAGTACGCTGTGGCGTAAACGTGATTAATTATATGCTTTTTTATACCACTAAGGTGGCCCAAGCTTACGGCCTGCCTGATGGTAAGCAGTCACCGCAGCCTATGGACCTTTGCAATACCAGGGGCATCACCCAAGCGTACGCCTGAGCTATTTATAGCGAAACTTGAATCCAGAAAAAGTGTCACGAACAAGCCGCTTAGAAACCAGCCCCGCAGTCTCGCCTCTCAACAAGTTATAACATCCCCATTGCAATAATTAACATTTCAAAACAACCCGGCCAGCTTTTATTCCGAACCCAGAAATAATGACTTAATTCAATTTCAAAGGAGAAATATCATTTGTCGTGGCGTTAATTAATTTCTAAGTTTGTACGCTTTATTGTGTTCCGAGTGGCAGCTAATTTGGAATTGTCTCGGGACAATGGGAAATCATCGCCTTTATTTACATGGACCTGCTCTTTGAGAGTGACCCTTGGCGCTCTTGTTATTCCGTTATCATGACAATAAACGAGCTAACATAATAAC
The DNA here is from genome assembly GCA_907269095.1 of Blastobasis adustella. Lineage (NCBI taxonomy): Eukaryota > Metazoa > Arthropoda > Insecta > Lepidoptera > Blastobasidae > Blastobasis > Blastobasis adustella. Next base: position 17,789,654 of record OU026121.1, on the reverse strand, counting down.
TATAGGTATCTTTGGTGGAGAAACAATCAGGGCCCTGTTTTACCACAGCTATAGTTTTTTATTGGAAAACTAGCTTTTGCCCGCGACTACCACGTTCGGTGTTCTTAGGACGTTCCATTCGAGGCGTGTGCCTATCGAGTGTTTTTCTCATCTAGATTACAGGTACACCTTTTTAGCATATGTTCCGTGTGCTTTCATGAAAAAGTCATTACATCGCGACGAGACCTATTCATATAACCTACAATTTTGACATTTGACAATGGGCGGTCTGTTGCTTCAATGTATTTGCAACACCAACTCGTAATCATCATCATCAGCCTATAATAATCGCCAGAGCATGCGAATTATAAGCGGATAGTTGTATTAACACGCACGGCAATGTCAAATCATACTTCTTAATGTGGCTGAATGGTGAAACTTAAGTAATTTTAACTGAGTAATTTATCTCAAAACAGGGTCCTTAGCCATTCTCGGGCCCAGCCGTTTCAATGGCCGCCCACGCTTCATCCGTAATTACAACAAATTATTATATTTCACTTCCCCGGACACGGCACGCCACGCACTGCTATGCCGCTCCAAATATGTCACCGTTTGTAATCGACTGTAATTGCCCACAAAATTGGTTTAGGCCACTGATATTATCAACTGGCTGCGTTCCGTACTTTCTAACTTCTGAACGGAACGTTCTCGTTTGTGTGTTTTGTCGAATTCGAACAATTATGTATTGTGGCGGCGACATATTCGTGGGGTTTTTATATTTCATATTCTGGCCCGAAGATTTTATTCACTTTCATCGGGACGTGTCAGTTTAGTTCCCACATTGATCAGGCGCAAAAATGCCTACCGTTTACAAAACTTTAAATGTTCACGACATTGATCAAAAGCGATATTCTGCGAAAGAGATTTTGTGACTGGTAGACATTTTTCGAACTCGATATTTTGCGCCTGAGCCTTTGGCCGCTGCCACATGAATCCCAAATGTTATGAATCGTAGATTTTATGGACGACAGTTATCACTTTTCATCGCGTAGGCCATCTGCTCGCGTCGCTAGGGTCGTTAAAAATTTAATTCAGTAATAAACAACCAAAGAGAAATGTCACACGAGCTACTGCAAGCGACTTTCGCGCGGGAAATGTTTAAAGCGAACTAACAAAGCCGCGTTAGGGCGATACTAAGTGGCTAGGTGGCTAAAAAATCCGTTTAAAAAAGGAGAGCACAACTCCTTTAGTAATTGGATTGCGTCAGGAGCGATTGGGCGGCTCGCGCGCCGCCGCCCGTCCGCGTTACGCAGCCCGGCCGGGCGCCCGGACGCCCGGACGCCCGGACGCGGCCCCCCTGGTAATCTCGTTTGTCCGGTTACCGGCAATTAGCCGCCGCCGTCCGCTTGTCCGGGCTCCGTAAACGATTGTTTCTATGTAACTTTTGGTTACTTTTCAAACGGAATTGCCCTGTAATTTGCTCCGTTTGCAGACGCCCGCGTCCCCGACAATTTTCGCCTCGCTTTCCCGTACGCTAGTCGGAACGTTAGACACCGTGTTTCTGTTACCCTTTGTTTTTGCCCCCCTCGACGCGGCTGAGCGCCGTCTTGGATTCCAGCCACGTTGCAGGTATCCTGTATCCTTTCCGCGTGACCTGCGCATCCTGACCTTTCCACTTGATCACCTGCCGTGACTCTCAAGGGGGCTCGTGGATTCGCAGAGCTAATGAATTTTCCCGCCACTACTGCGCCGTTCACGCTAGACTGAGCGCCGAAAACGGAAAACTTGTGAATACACAGTAAACGAGGATGTGTTATTTCCATAAAGCAAGTTAAAGACCCCATCGGCAGTTGAACGAAACCAGTTTTCTCAATGACACGGCTGTTGCTAGTAAATCGGACAAAAACCTCTGGGACCAGACGCGGCAAGCGCAAAATATGTCGGTCTTACTTTACGTTCTTGCTCATATTTGATGTTACGCTAGCTGTAATTAATGTTGAACTTACATCCGGCGCACTTTGGATTTAAGCGAGTACTCCGTTAAAAAGTTTGTTTTGTATGTAATACCAATACGGGGTATATCGTATTTCGGTTAGTGCGGGCAAAATTGTGTCAAACGAAATTGAGAGCGGTACTTCTAAGTTGGAAACTCGCGGTAGTTACACATCTCGTACAATCAGAATCCCTTCTACGCCACCCAAAACAGACGCCCTCAAAAATAAAGCTGTCTCGTTGACGACGCAATTTCTTTGGGACCGTCTAAACGAGTATAACTCTTGGAAGATTAAACAAGTTACGTCACAATTTTTTAACCGGTCGCCAAGGCAATCGCGGCCTCCAGGAGCGTCCGCGACAGGAAGAAAACGACACCGCGATGCAGGCGCGACTAATTGCGAGCAACGAGATTAACGCCCGTACAGCCGTACGGCGCAGCCACTAAACTGTAGGGACGCAGTGTTAAGTTATTTTTTTTTGTCGGCCGGACAAAAAAAACTTTGTTGTGGCGAAGTTCAACTAAAGACGTTTTGAAGTACGCTCGGACGAATAGAAGGCTGCACAGAGGTTGTACACTAGAACGTAATGTTTCTTTGATCTCCAAAGTCAAAGTCAAAGGCATTTATATGTGTCACAGGTAGACATACAGATTCATCATGATATTATAATGTTTGTGAGTATCTCTGTGTTAACCCCAATTGTGGGCATTAGTACATTACACCGTTTTACAGCAGTTAAATATGTTTATGTTCTATATTACGAGATTTTATAATAATCTGTGCATTTCATTGTGTATACAAATATTATAATTATACAAATAAAACCATAGTGGCAAATTCCCATTAAATTTTCTTATAGCCCTTGTAGCCTTCTGTTTGATAGACTGAACTAGATAAGAGAGAAGTTGTTGAACATTTTTTTAAATGTGCGCCTTCTCTCTTCGATTATTCCATGTACATTTGCTTGATAAATACCTTTTGTATATTCTCTTTCATTCATCCTCTCCTCTGGTCGAGAGGTCTGTCTTGTCGAGAGCAAATCTATATTTTTATTAAAAATTCCATTTTATTTAATTTTACCATAATTCTTTCAGTCTTAGTCACAAGACGTGATTGGATAGTGTAGTAAGTGACCCTTATTAAGCAATTCACGTTTTTATTTCGCAATGTGAAAAGGTGGCCCAGATGAAGATGACGGGACGATCTGGAGTCCTTTTGTACGGACTGGTCGAGAAAAGCCTTGGAATGTGAAGAGTAGGAAGCTAGGGAGGTCTTGGGGACCACAATGGTTAATGTAAATAAGTAAAAACAACCCTAGAACTCCTAGAAGCACCAATAAGAATCCGCAACCAAAATGTGTCAGCGATTGCTCTGTTTGCCGTGGCGCCGTCGCCCAGCAGTTGGGACCACAATGGTTATTATAAACAAGTACAAACACCCCTAGAACTCCTAGAAGCACCAATAAGAATCCGCAACCAAAATGTGTCAGCGATTGCTCTGTTTGCCGTGGCGCCGTCGCCCAGCAGTTGGGACCACAATGGTTATTATAAACAAGTACAAACACCCCTAGAACTCCTAGAAGCACCAATAAGAATCCGCAACCAAAATGTGTCAGCGATTGCTCTGTTTGCCGTGGCGCCGTCGCCCAGCAGTTGGGACCACAATGGTTATTATAAACAAGTACAAACACCCCTAGAACTCCTAGAAGCACCAATAAGAATCCGCAACCAAAATGTGTCAGCGATTGCTCTGTTTGCCGTGGCGCCGTCGCCCAGCAGTTGGGACCACAATGGTTATTATAAACAAGTACAAACACCCCTAGAACTCCTAGAAGCACCAATAAGAATCCGCAACCAAAATGTGTCAGCGATTGCTCTGTTTGCCGTGGCGCCGTCGCCCAGCAGTTGGGACCACAATGGTTATTATAAACAAGTACAAACACCCCTAGAACTCCTAGAAGCACCAATAAGAATCCGCAACCAAAATGTGTCAGCGATTGCTCTGTTTGCCGTGGCGCCGTCGCCCAGCAGTTGGGACCACAATGGTTATTATAAACAAGTACAAACACCCCTAGAACTCCTAGAAGCACCAATAAGAATCCGCAACCAAAATGTGTCAGCGATTGCTCTGTTTGCCGTGGCGCCGTCGCCCAGCAGTTGGGACCACAATGGTTATTATAAACACGTACAAACACCCCTAGAACTCCTAGAAACACCAATAAGAATCCGCAACCAAAATGTGTCTGCGATTGCTCTGTTTGCCGTGGCGCCGTCGCCCAGCAGTTGGGACCACAATGGTTATTATAAACAAGCACAAACACCCCTAGAACACCCAGAAGTGCCAATAAGAGGCCGCAACCAAAATGTGTCGCAGCGCCAATCTGTGATTGCCCTGTTTGCCGAGGCGCCGTCGCTTTTACAGCCACTAATACACTTATTTTATTATAGGCAACGCGCCCAGACAAACCGTCGCTATTAGTGAGTAATCACCATAAAATCGACACATCTCGCACATGTTTATGCGGCCGGCTCCCGGAGCAGTCGTTAAGTGGTGCGTTACCATTAATTAATTAGAAACGTTTCGGCGATTGACGTGTTTTATTACAATGAAACGAAGTTGGTGACTAGATTGCTTGATGTTGATATATGTGGTGTGGAGTATGTGTGGTGTGTAAGCGCATGGGATTGGAGGAAAGTGGGTATTGCGCGTTGTAAGGGTTTCAATACACAAAATTATGTTGCTTTTCTACAAAATAAAAATGTATTGCCTCCCTAAGGCGGACGGACGGACGGTCCACTTGATGGAAAGTGGCCACCGTCGTCCATGACGTCAGCAACGTTAACCTAACACAATATAGGTAAAATAACGACTTAAACAAAACATCTGGCAAGGGCAATCACGCTTGCTTCGCAATGTTAGAGATACATCTCCTTACGTATTAAAATACACATCTTAGCGACTTGAAGGTCTGCCAAAAGGCAGGATTATTTTGTTGAATTGATCAGAAATGGACACTTGCATGATGGTGACGCTGCTTCACCATCACCACACCAGAAATAGCTCACAACCGGTAGCTGCTACCTTTACAACGAATACCGACTCGCTCCACGTAATCACTGGCGTAACGTAACCCTCGGAACCATCGTGCATAATTTAAGTTCAGTTGATCTATTTCGGTGAGACGGCTCGCTCCAAATCCGGCATCCAAAACGGTACAAATACCTTCAACAGACGCAGTAGGTATGGCCCGAACTCTCTGTAGCCAACCGCGTTCCGGCGAAATGCCTAGTATATTAGGTATGGAGGTAGGTATACGGTTCAACGACCCGAGCCGGGGCGGGGTCACCTCCGCGGGTCACAAATGTCACCTTGCTTCCGAAACTTGATCGAATGGCATATTATCGTGTCGATGTGTGCCCCGCCATCGAGTCATTCATCGCCGCACCGATTATTGTTTTCACCGGCGGCGATACGCTCTCTGTCGTCGTATAAACATTGGTGATAATTAAATGAAACAACGCGGGTCAAAGTTGGACTCGCCGGTGTTTAGGGTCTAGTTTTGGCCCGGCGGATCGATCGGGTGGGATGGGAATCGTCCTTTTTTGTTGATTATAAAAACTTAACTGACGAAAAACACAAATTTATTATATTTACTTGTACTTACTATTATGATTTCCAGACGAAACACTTGTGCACAAACAACTCTTTTTTGTTATCAAAACAAATACACTCGAGCCGCTGTACCTACCTCTTCTACAATGTAAATACCTCTGAAGTAATTAGCATAAGTACTGCTCTTGTCTGAATCGAGTGGCTCAGTCTATTCTGCAAGGCTGTCAGTGAATCAGCTGTTGCCAGTTACCGGTGGCTGATTCACTGATGTGTTCGCCGCGCAACCTTGCGTACTCGCCGCCAAACGGACTTGGTAACTGAAGAATAATTCTCATTCAGAGAACAACCTTCTTTTTTCTGACCAACTGTTTTGTAACGTTACTTAACTGCGGGCGGGCGAAGGTTAATCTGTTTTTGAGTTTTGTATTGCTCGGTTTCGCAGTGACAATTTTTGCTACGTACGTGATTAAACTTAGCATTTGAATTCCAACACTTCCAATTGCTGATATGGCGCCTGAACTGCGCAAAAGTCGTTCTCGTGACGCAAGCGTTGACTCGCATCGCTTCAACGCAGCACACTGTAACGCGAACACCGGAAGCCCTAGATGTGTCGTTGCGTAACACCAAATTGTTATGCACCTGCTCCATCCAGTGTTAAATGCGAAATAGGTTTGACCTAGCGGCCGTGTGATCGCGTGGGACTGCCTATGTGTCACACGGGGTTGCCTAACCGGAAGGAATTATCCACAAGTACATTTTATATAGCTATAAATAACTCACACACACACCAACAGCAACACTACCCAGTAATGGCAAGTTGAGTTCCGAAGAGCTTATCGATGAACCGAAAATTCGAACACAAATTGTTTTATAAACGCGTTTACTCGCGCCTCTAAGACTAACTACTATTCAAGTACGAACAGTATAAGTTTCAAACATAATGAAATAGTGTTCAAGAGTGACTTATGTTAGCTTTTATAGGCAGCGAAAGCGATCTAGTGGTTGTAAATTTTCAGACGGTACTCGTAGTACCTATCACTGAATCGATAAAAAAAGTTAAATTTGAGCTCTCTTGATACCAGCCTAAGGTTCGGTTCGACGTAGCGTCGTCTCCTTAATCAACTTTCCACATGCCTTGTGAAGTTGTGACGTTGATTCCCGCGGCCCGCTTCTCTAGTCCAAGACCCGGGGGCGCTGTGAATCGCGAGACAATGGGCTTCCCACTCCCACTGGCTGGCGGGCGGCCGCGGCAGTCAATGAGTCAGCTGATGTGGCAACAGCCGTGACTCACTGCACTCGCGGGCCTTGGATGCGGTATGCGTGCGGTATCTACCGCGGATCGCAACTATCAACTGGGAGGCAACAATGTTGCCAATCATAGGCTACTCTTAAGCCAACTTATAGTACAAATTGATCTTAAATACGTATGTGCGTCTGTAATTTGAGGACGCTTGAAGGCTACGACACCTGTTCGTTCTGTATAAGTGATGCAGTTACCAGCTCACGTATTGCCTGCCATACTCCTTACTGGGTATGCTGAATGATTGGTAGTTCAACGCTGATCTCGGGCCAACGCATCCGTGATTTCGCCGCGTCCTTGTCATAAGCGACGTACTTGAGCGATTACATAGTCGATTTGCCTGCGCCGTCTGCCGGTTGCCACTCGACTGGCAAATTGCTGCTTTTGCCATGTTCAATTACCGTTTATTTTTTTGTGATCACCACTTGTGTCTACTACGACGTAAACACTAACAGTCAACAAACTGTTGCTAGGAGGATAATTGAAACATTCGACTGTACGATCGGTTACATTACATTCAATTTATTGGCGTGGCTTAATCGCGCCGTGGATGTAGGTTAACCGTTAGCTTCATAAATAAATATTCTGACGGCGCAACTAACCGCTTTATGAGATAGGTTGTATTTCAATTTAGCGGCGGACAGCCAAGTTCTTTTTAAAGCTGTCTCCGTTTTTTTTGAGGAGGGAAGTGAGAACCAATGTGCCTTAACTTCTCAATAAATTTCGTGGCGGATTCCAATACAGTATTTGATCGTACTCGGGCAGCCTAGAGCGAAAACTCAGTGTCTCTTTTGGTCATAGATATCCTGGCCAATGCCTGGACAATATGTGATGGTGGGCCTTCCTCCTGTCTGACGCCTTACCCACAGAGACTTACCTAGTTGACACTAGAACTGTTCGAGAACAAGATTAATCCTGTCCTACTTATATTATAAATGCGAAAGTTTTCTAGGATGGATATTTGGATATCTGATACTCTTTAACAAAAATAAACTACTGACCGGAAAACAATTAACCCCGAATAACAGTCCATAATTATTCCCGCACGAATGCGGACAAAAGCTAGTTATGAATAACTTAAAAGAAGCAGTAGGAGTAGTTTCAAACCGACGGATAACTAGTAGTTACCTAGCTACGCTTCATTTGTCGCGGCCATTTCTCGGTACCATGGAGAGATTGCTAGAAACCGTGGAATGCACACGGACGGCTGGACGCACGCATCCGGCGGCGTTATCACGTTATCGCGACGTCACGCCACGAGAGCGAGAGTGGGCGGCCGACGCGTCACCGGGTGCGTCGGCTTGCAGCCCCCACTGTAACTCCTGCTAAGGTCTGAGCTCCCAGTCACAGTGTTCCCTTTGGACTATGACATGGGATCGTTCAAGAGGCATACTAAAGTTCTCTTCAGAGGCGGGCTACGCATTGGTAGCGCTAACTGGTGGTGCTGATGTCCCATAGGCGGCGGTGATCACCTTCCACTAGGTGGCCCGCTTGCCTGTTTGTCGGCTGTATAACATAAAAAAAGGTAAGACCATTGGCTGGGTGAGTCAAACCGGGGTAGGCGTTTCAACTTGCAACCCCTCAGTATTACTATTAAGCTCTAAAAATATACCGTTACAGGCTGCTAATCGGCTCCAGAGATTGTTCAACCATATCCAGAAGCGTTTGTTTACGAAAGCCGTTGTAAATAAGACAATCCTCCACGGCACGTGGCGTGAACGTGTTTTCGATAAACGTTGGGGATTCCCGGACAGTATATCCGGTAGTTATCGCAGGCAATATTGTAGGGTTACGTACGCCCATCACATAACCTCAATAATTATCTTAGTATTTTTAAAGGTGTGACACTGAACCAACACCGCAAAACCGTTACGCGATTGTATATCGATAAAGTTACTTGTGGATGAAATGTTTGTACTTGCTTTTGCCGCGACTTCGTTTACAAAATACAACACATGCAATACGTCTATTTCTACATGCATTGTGCATATAAAAGTTAAGGCCTCCGAACACCTGTAATCCAATCCATTTAACTGACACGCACGCTGCTTTGCCCAGTTCCATGTCCAGTTCAGCAATTAGCTGGTTTTAGCGCCCCGAGTAATTCTTCCCGCCAATAAAACTGCCGGCGCACCCGCCAAACGCCCGCCAGGCGGATGGCTTAATCAAATAACCTAGCCGACAAATGGAAAAACACCTAAAGACTAAGCCCGGCTTGCGGAAAATTCTTAAGCGTTTAAGAATGACGTTTGATGTTTAATTTTGTGTTGTCTTAAAAAATTTGGTGCAAGTTAAGCTAAATCTACGATGTGTATTCGAATGTTCCGCAAACTATGAAACTGATTTTAATAGACATAGACATAGATGTATCTTTATTTTTGTCCAATAACACCTAAAAGAAAACTTAAAACTAACATAATAAATACATAATAAGGAAGCAGGGCGATGCATCATCGGACCAAATTGGACCAGCCTCAGCTTAATGCTATGAATGGCAGCAGCCAAACACAGACTGACTGGTTTTCAGACTGACCTATAATAGAGCTCGAAACAAAGCTAGGAACAATATATATTGATATGGATTTCAATAAAAGAACTGCATCGAATTCGGTGGCCCCTTCAGGAGCTACGGTTACGTGCCACAGACTACAGATACAGACTTCAAACTTGTAACACCACTATTTGCGTCTGGGGTCGAAATAATTAGAATAATCGGAAAATGGTTAGGAATTTCGGAAGCTACAAGGCCACTGACAGACACGTACGTACTTCCCTCCCCTCTGATTGCTCCAGGGCTAATTAAAATGAAACGCCGGTACACTTCGAAACGAACTTTAGAGGTTATGTCGCTCTTTATTAGAATCTGACTGGGTTATCGGGGCGGCGAATTCGTTCTGGCTACTTCATACACGTAGGTACATTGTCAAATTACCCGGACGCGGACCGTGTACATTCCAAACGCATTACGAACCCGAATAACGTCATTGTATTACGAACTCAATTGACAAGTTTTGTGTCATCACGTCATTTACATGTTTGTCCTTTTTTGTAGGTTAGGTTGGCACTTATATATTAATAGATGCAGTTTATATTAAAAATATGTAAAAACGCGTCTTGTAAAAACTCTCGACAAAACTCAACAAAAAGGTAAGACGACACGCAAATCAGGAGAGTCGCCTGTTGAAAACACTGAATTAATGACCTCCTCAAGTCTAGTAGTCTCGCAAAAACTTATTTTTATTTAAACAGTTAGTATGAAATAACAACGTTGACGATTATCGCATCAAGCCAGATTGTCCGGTTAATAAACAACTGGAACGAAAACACCATACATAATTCATTTCTTTATTTTCTGAATCTGGCTCGTTAGGTAACTGATCGAGATGTAATTTGAAACAAAAGAAACCAAGTGGCTAAGTAGTTGAACACTAAGAAAGGATTTCTGGAAATGCGCATTGGAAGGGGATAAAAAAGGGCGCGAAAGCGTATATAGTCTACGCAATATGTCGGGCGCTGTCCGGCTCTGCCTGGCATTGTCGGGCGCTGCCCAGCTCTGTCGGGCACGGTCTGGCCGTTGTCGTCGTGGGGCGGTGTGCTCCGGCCATGGGGCGGCCAACGTGTCACTGTGTGTTTCCATCCTACTTTGCTATCCCTCTTTTTAGACGATTGAAACAGATATTTAATGTCCTAATCAATAAATAAAATTTGAATCTGAGTTTGCAAATGAAGCCTCCTACTAGACAAAGGTCTGCATACTTTAGTTTAAAATCAAAACGTTCGATCCAAGCCAACGCTCGCTGCACCGCTGCATACAAATCGGACCACACAAACGCACGGTTATCGGCGAGACGCCACCGCTAACGTACAAAGTGTATCGGCGGAATTTTTTCGCCCGGTACCTATGTAAACATCCGGCGAGATACGAGCTGGACCGCTGTAGTACTCGATTAACGGTCAATATGACAGATAGCGGGTGCGGTAACCCCTAATACCAACATAAATCTCTTACACGAATCGCAAGGATGCTCAAGGCCTAGCGGAAAGCGTAGGCAGTAATCGGGATTCGCGCCCTTGGAAAATGATGACACTGTCAAGTCAACCGTACGAAACTTTCTCGTGCGGCTGGGTAGAGATCACGTTTCACTAGCTACGGTACTGAGACTTTTTCGCTCCTTAAATACAAGTGTCAAACACATGAATGCGTTGTCTGTGTTGTCATCTAGACACCTTCAACGGCAGAAAGAAAAGACATGCTCCATCTAAGGCCGCATTGCCACCAAGTGAGATGACGGTCCAATGTGTGACTCGCATGATGTAAAAAGCCTAGAAATTGATGTCGCGATGTCCGTGGACATAATAAGTATTATAATCAGACTGGTTTCTAGTTATCGCGAACTTTTTACGACACATCAGCGCCCATCAGCTTTGCGCCCATACTGACCGTGTTATATTTTATGGAGAGCTGTCATCACACTGTCCATAACAAAGAAGATTTATATGGTGTTCATAGAAATGTATTCCTGCAAATCATTATCGAAATAGATAGTGTCATTAAGAACATATGCAACTAAGCAATTTGCCTACCATTTCACTCATTTGGTATTTGTAAGAAGTAAATTACATGTCTCCTAATGGTTTGTCATCATCTGCATTGGAAAGCGGTGACGAATATGGCACAAATTAATTAAAATCGCGATTATAAGTAATTTAACAAATTGACCTATTACTACAAAATATATGCAACTGTTAAGACATTAATATGCCTCTCATTTATGTCTTTATATCTTAAGTTGAATGATTCATTTACGGAAATGATAAATCTACTTAGCCATTTGATTGATCAACTACGAAATGCATTCTGACAGAAATGTATTTGCTTGAGCAATATACCTATTACGTAAATACTGCTGAAACGAATAATCTGTAACGAAAATAAAGAACTCTCGTGTCATGTGAAAAGGCGGTTGTCGGGCGCGCGTTAAAACTCGTTTCTTTGCCATTTTCGATAATTTCCAATTAGAGCCTTATGTTTGCGGCGCCGCATCCGGCTTTTGTATAAATTTTTATGTCGGGGCGTTATTTTTCTTTTGTTGCAACAACATCGCCCAATATCCTGTATTGTTTGGTATGGAAAGGTGAGAGGGCCACCGCGGCCCCCTCTGTCGGTGGCGGTGTAGGCCCCCGGCGGGGAGGGATACCCCTCGCGGGTGGCCGGCACACTGGCCGACATCTGCTGGCTCTGGTTCGATATTCATAGCTTATAGAAATCGCGCGGCGCCCCGTCCGCGTCGTAGGCCCGTAAGCGCCATTATCTCACGGTAGAGTCATTACGTGTCATTGAAAGCCTCACCGGGCGACACTCGTGTAATCGCTCGTCATTGTTGATGTTTTTATGATCACCTTGATTTGTGGAAAACCCTGAGCGGTGACGGGCCGGTGAAACGGCGCTGTAATTGTTTGACAGACACTAATGTTGCAGCGCCGGATTGTCGCTAAAGTGTACACGGTTTGCATTGGAACAAATGCAATATTGTGAGTTACTCATTGGACATTGGACTTTCTGCTTCCAGTGTTCGAAAAGAAAGAAATAAATAACTTTCCAACAATGCTATCTAACTATCTCAACTTCGATCAGTATACCGAATCCAAAGTACAGACTGCAGCCAAGTCTGGCCAGGCAGAGTGTCGGGCCGAACACGGCTTAAAACCGCATGGGAGTTTGGACCGCTAGTTAATTGTGATAACACTAATCGTGAGCAGTCAATAGGCCGGGCACAATGCCGCCGTCCGCCAAACATCCGCTCCGTTATCGGCCCCCGTTGGTAAAAGTTGAATAGAAACACGTTGAACACTACGCTACTACCGCGACCGCCTAATCGCCCATTAATGGATGCGAGGATGGCTCTTTTTATTCGACCGACGTACTGTACAAGAGTGGAACGTCGGGCCTAGGGGTGAGGGGGTCCGAGTCGTATGCTGCAATCCCACTTTCGCCATGTACCAATGACTCTTTTCTGAATTATGTGCATTAGTTGAACACTAACCGATGGTCTGTCGGTGAGGGAAAACATCGTGATGAAACCTGCAGTGCACATTCAGGCAACTGAATGTGTAACCGTGATCTAATCTGGTCAGGTTCCCCTGGTTGCAGGGGTTATTGCCTGATCTGCCAAATCTTGGATTATGACCAAGGCGGACCCCGAGCTCAACCGGGACATTAACGTCAAGATGTGGAGGACGTACAGTACAAGAACAATTCACTTATATTCAACTGCACAGAAATATGAATCTGACGGCGGTGAAGAACTTTTGCCCTTGTAATGTACGAAGCGATGGATAGCCGAATCTTACGGAGTGTAAAGAAAGAGCATGAAAGCGGACCCATGCAGAAGCCGGGATTAACCGCTCAGGTGATGATGATTGTACCCAGCTGATGTCTAGTAATGATAGTATTTAATTCTTACGCAATAAATCGTTTTCATACATACATAAATGACGATGCACGCGCCTTTAGTAACCAGTGGCTACGGACAAATGGCGAACAACATTTCGGATAAACTAGATAACAATAAAATAAAATAAAAAACTCCGAATGTTGCTCCTCCCATACGACCGAGAATAAACATATATTTGTGCTAAACTAATGATGAAATACCTGGCATGTTAATGGGGTTCTAGGAACAGCTAAAATTGATGTTAGGCAACCAAAAGGATCAGGCTTCAGTTCTTGGAATAAAATGAGGTAAGCCATTCAGTTTATGTTTTCAATTTGCTTATCCTTCTGTCAGCCGTGCTGGGTTATAGTTATACTAGCGACCCGCCCGTGCTTTGCATGGGTAGTAACAAATCATACATCCAAACCTTCCTCATGAATCACTGTCTATTGGTGAAAATCGCCCGAAAATTCGTTAAGGCGTTTTTGAAATTATCGCGAACTGACAGACAGTCGCAGCGCTGGACTTAGTTTTTTAATATGTTACGTATAGTCGTCTGATTCAGTCAGTGCAGCTATTATGAGCATAGTGAATTTGTCCTCCTTGTAGTAAGAAGCTCTATCCGGTCGCATAGAGGACAGAGGAAATAAATTATCTAATCTTGGTCGTAGGTAGCGAGCAAAGTGTTGCTGCGGCCGCGAGACCGGATGAATGGCCGCAGTGGTGCCAACTTTGCAGCAAGTGGTAGGAACATTATTGTCTCGAGCGGCGCACGCTATTTGTCAGATTTCCTTCTACATGCTGGGTGGAGAGATAAATTGAATATGTTACTTAAAAGGCGATCCAGGTTATGTTTGCGGTTCAGGTAGAAAATTATTAATAATGAGTGAAGTCGGCATGGCTGTGTACCACCACCGCCTTATATATTTCTGCCGCTCAGCAACAATGCTTGCATTGTTATGTTCCGGTTTGAAGGATGAGGTAGCCAGCGCAATTACAGTCATGAGGCATTTCATCCTAGTCCCCACAGTGACAACGCACCTGCGGTTCTGCATTTTTGTTACCTGCAACCTAAATGCATGAACCGTAGTTGTTATGAGACAGTTACCGGTTAACATCAGGGCCTCGATTCCGCTAATATACTTGAGTCGATAGATTGTCATTGGATCGCAGTAGCAACTCAACGGCAGTTTTACTTGTAATAGAACACAAAACGCGTAAAAGTGCTATTGAGCTACGATCGAGATCCAATCACAATTCAATCGACCTATTAGTAAATTTGCGTACCTGAGGTCCAGGAGGGCTGTTTGTTCATTTGTCACTACGTAGCTTAAAAAAAACTTGGCCATAACTTTCTTCTCACACCGATTTGATACTTGCCGAAAAGTTGTAGTATATTTCAAATAACCTTTCCAACGGCCTATCGCTTATTTTTCTTAGATGGAAATTGAACAAACGGCATCTACGTAACACGGCCGGTGGTCGCCGCTGCGCTTACCGTTGCTTGTTAGAAATGCAAAATAAGTGAAATATTGACAGAGCGTCCGCGCGCCGCAGCTTACGGTGCCCCGCCTGGGAGTGCTGCTAATTGCTCATTGCATTCCTCACGCGTGCCATCCGCCGTCTAACGAGGAAGCTTACTTTGTAACACTCTTCGCCGTTCCGGGTGTACTCACCTCGGCCGGCCTATACGAGCTGGCATTCAGCGCGAGCCTCATATTTTGTCACCAGTAAAAAGTTGTTGTTTAGCAACAGTCCTAAATAAGTCGTTACCGAGTCTCGTCCGCGCATCCGAAACTTGTCGTAACGATGGCAATTACACTTCACATACATCATTTTCTCCCTTTTTCGTGGTACCGTGTTGTTATTTGTTCGAAATGGTCGTGGCCCATCATTACGCAGCCTCCTCGGTTGTTAAAGGGCACTCGGCGACAATGGCCTCACGGGACGGATCGCGTGCTGGTGTTTCCGCCTCATGTACCCTCCTTAATCAGGTCGACGCACTTTTATACCCGACGTGAACACCATCAATTATCGTTCTGGCACCTTAGTGCGGCGAGCTCGAGCCAGCGATCTGGAATTGAGAGCAGTGCTTTCCTTATTTAAACATTTTAAGGCTCCTATCTTCCTAAAATGAGACATAGGTAGGGTGGCCAGAGAAGTAAGCACCTACCTACGCAGAGGCTCACAAAGGCCTCTGTAAAAACGCATGTTGTTCTTGAGTTTGGTTGAACACGACATCCACCTTATTTTGCGAAGTCATTTCCATTTCACTGGGATCGCAGTTCATTCGGTAGGCACACCACTTTGCATGGGGGACGTAAAAAAGCGGCGTCACTCCACTCCGCGCCGTCCTGGGCCCGAAACTTTGCTCATTAGCAGCGTTGTATGACGCGCGACAAGCGACAACCGCCCGCCGCGGAGCCGCTGTGCTCCAATCGCCTACTTATTTGATTTTTAATGTAATTGGTTTTGGTTTTGTAAATGTAATGTAAATTCCGAAAAATATGTAACGTAAAAAGACGGCGAAGCGTAATCAAACAATCCTGGTCACTATTTAAAAGAGAAATCCGGCAAAAAGCGATATTTGAAACGCCAAAATTCCCAAAGTAACGTTAACGCCACTCTGCTTCTTGTGCGTCGCCGATTTCATGACGCTTTAACATGTCAAAGGACTTCTTAAAAGTTCACATGTTGCTTTCGCTGCGTTAATGGCTCTTGTCGCGGCTCCCAGCACATTAGTTGTTCCTATAGGGGAGATAAGTGTATTAACATGTCCGCCACGGCGCTCGGCAGAGTAGCGCTTCGGTCGCTCGCTTTAAACAAACTCTGTTGTTAAAATCGATCGCGAACACGTCATATTCATAGAGCCGCTTAGGTGTGTGCGTATGACAATGTCTGTCGAATCCGACGCAAAAACGAGTTTAACAACCTCGTGGTCGTTGCCGTTGGGGCCAGGTAGCGGGTTCGCGCAGCCTCCAGCCGAATCCTCGGTAGCGCCTCGCGAGGATTAACGGCCGGCTACTTTCACAGCGCACGCTACCCGCGCGCCGCTATTGTGCCCTCGTTCTACCAAGCGTTTTGCGGTGCGGCTCGCCTCGAGACAACCTACCTGCGAACAGGAAAAAAACCCGCCAATTTGGCCCCCAATAACAATATCGCAAAGGGACCCGATGCGTTCTCGGAAGTGCACGGGCCGTGTCTACAGGGCGGGCGCTTCGAGCGGTTCCCTCGGCGCGCCGATCGCGGAGCTATGCCCTACTGTTTAGAGCCACATTTGTGTGCCGCGGCCGCGCGCCGGGGCGATGGCCTGCTGGGAATGCTCGCCGCTGACCTGAGTGGTCAATAATGATCTGTTTTGCAGTTGCCACCATGCGTTCACCCCACTGTTTCCTTGGCACTCGTTATTCCACCCCGTTCTGGCTGGGACTGGCGGCGCTCGGTGTAATTAAAACGGCATCGCGAGCGAACTTCATTATGAGACTTAATCAGTGCACGGCGAGACTGTTAACTTGCTAAAATTCGAGTAGGCGACAGACGTAATGACAGGTTTCGCTTTTATGAGTTTGTTTCGACGTAAACACGCGCCCCAATTATTTATGACTTATGGCCCACTTGGTTCGGGGGAGCCGGGGAAATAGAAACGAAACGGGTTATTACCTGTTTAAAAACACAGTGGCCATTTATTGTTACGGAGCGAGTTGTAAATTGAATTCGCGGCGAGATACGCGGACGTTATGTTTAATTAGTGGTAATTACGTCTCATGAAGACAGTCGTACAGGAGGAATAATTAACCGTTCATGGTTAGTAATTTTTATTGTATTAATAAATGAAGACTTGGACGGTAACCCAGTTCAGGGTGGTCGGGCTGGCGCGCGCCGGCGGCCTTTAGGATTTTCCTGCCCCGGTCGGCTAATGCACGCTGTAATACGCCAACGCCGATCTTCGCCGATTGCCGCAGTAAATTGCAACGTATTTTCTTATATTTACTCCGTAGTTTTTCTTAGAAGTTAATCAAGGACAATAAACGCTAGTGGCAGTCTGTAATTATAAACGGCGAGGAAACTCTTTAAGACGTTTTATTTAAGAATTACGTAGATTTATATTTTATATCGTTGTAGTTACAAACTTTGGTAATTTGCCGTAAAACACATACACGGCCATCACGCGAGCCACAGTTATTTACTAACAATACACAATACTACCAGTCAAAGGCATTTGCGGTTACAATGTCAACAGACGGTGCGGCTCTGAAACCCACCGACGTTCTTACATTATTGTATTTCACTAACAACCTCGTAGGTTTGGTTGGAAAGCACCTCACTTGTTGAATGGCAAATTGGCAGACGCCGAACGACCTGTCAGGCACTGATATTGTTTGTTTTACAACTTTTACGAAGACTACACGGCATGTTATTTGGATGTCGTACGCGTATTCGATAGCGTAACGAATTTGCTCAGTTTACGAAACTTTATCTAACCACTGTAATTTTAGTTATAATTTTGTGTTTGTTTTGTTAGCCTATCGTCAAATAATGACGCAGTGGCGCGGTTAATTTTGGCAAAGCTGATTTATCCTCTATTGATGTTTCTTCTGAGGTTTCAATCAAATCTGTTCCTATCAATTTAGTACCTACAAGCTACAGTTCAAATCGATATCGTACTAACAAACTTGCTACAGTCACGTGATCGTGTCTAATAATAAAGGAAATTTTCTACCTTAAAAACCCAAGGACGGAGCGTCCCTGCAATGGAAGTTATCGAAGGCCGAGTTAAAAATAACCTCTAGAGGAGTCGACGCCATGGGATGCGTGGGCGTTGCTAAGGGCAACGCGGAGATATCATTCATTCATCGAACCTCTAAACAACTGACGTCATTCATTCAATAAACACTATATACAGACTTTCGTCGGAATTGGGTTAATTACGACGTAGTTTGTGCGCCCTGGAGCTGCGCAAAACGCATCTTTGCAGGCACGAGATGCGTTGTTCTATATTGGCGTTGTTCCCGATCAGTTTTGAGACACTGGTGAATAGCTTCTTATATCGTTGCCCTCATATTTGCCTCCAAGCTAACATCCGAGTGCTTTTATTCCACGATTTTATTGAAGCGAACATCAGTTTTCCTTTCATCTCGGTATTGAAATCCGCATACATTATTTATGCACTACGTTAATATATTTAAAGCGTTTTACTGTCGGGAAAGTGTTGCGGCGTCGTGAGGGGTAATAATGTGATGAAATAAAAACATTTACATCGTTCACGCTAGATTCGCAATCTTTAGACGCAGTCCATCGATTGTTACATTGTATGGGGCGATCACAGAGGCCATACCCTATTATGTTTCGATTTGTCGCCCTGGCGATCGCCGGCGCGCTTCCGCTGAATAAACCATAAGCGATTTGGTAACCATCGGTATCTAAGAGGCCCTATAAACATTTGGCGGCGGCCGTCCCGCGGTCAGGCGGCGCCCATAAACTGCCATTGACCGTCGCCTATTCCTATTCCCCTCCCATTCACGTCTCGTCGCCGTCACCCGGTGTCGACACCTCTCAGCTGCTATAAAAAGCGGCGTCGACTCAAGAATGCCGACCAAATAAAGCATTTTTATTTACGGTGTACCGAACAAAAGATGGACTATGACCTGACCATTATACTTCTTCTGCCACTGTCGCTGTTGCGACACGGAAATGCACTAACTCTGCTGTTTTCAACGAAATTTATGATCGTAAAGAGAGTGTTTTAGCGAAACGTAGCCGGAAGCAACCGTTTCTAAGAGTCGACTGTACTTTCGCATTTATTCGCGACATTAACATAAAATAATCAAAGGGGAATCGAATTAGGTGTGAAACGGGTGAAAAAAGCGCTATTTTAAGCAAGTGTAGGTACCGCTAAACTGGCTATATTTGGCGTTGCGTGGGCCCGAAATGTGTGCCTAGCTTCCGATTCCGTGCGTCACACACTTGACGGTAATGACGGCGCGCGGCGGCGGCGCGGGCGCCCGTTGCTTATTGTGTCTGAGCACTCCACGCACAAAGGGATGGGTTTTATTGATGTACCTTCCCATTTCACACATTACGGGCCACTTAGCGGAGCGGACACCTTTTCGCTGAATGGATGGGGGGGCCGGGCGAGCGTCGCGGCGATGTTTGAACGACGCTGAATTGGTTATCGATACCAATTTTTGTATCAGCCTTTTCCTTCTCAATGTAATTATTTTGCGGAGACACTCCTAAAGGCAACTCTTCAGTACCCTCACCGACATTATTTGCATCGTAATAAGGATTCTAAATTCTGTTTCTCTCCTCGAGCTAAGCTTAAAGCGTGGCGAAAAGTGACCTTTCCAGACGGGGTCACCTTATGAAGCCTTCAGCCCAAACATGACCTTTGGACGGCTAACCCTCGGTGTTGCATTATTTACGATGTCCGTGGCAGCACATCACCAAATCCTGAAATTTTGTTATTTGAAATAAAATACTTGTTACTACCTTCGAAGTTTTGGGCCTTAAGCTAGGTTTCGTCAAGGATACAATCATAATATTACGAGTAAAGTCAATTCAGATTCACATTTCTATTGAGACTATAGTTAACTGTGTAATTAGATATAAGCGTCGTGATTTATTACATTACGTTTACTTGAACTTCTCTTTCAATGATCTTTCTTTGTGGTATTATTAAAAAAGAAATATATGAGATTGATTTGTGGAATGTTCATAATACTAATGAGTTAATTTATTGTTTCAGGTATGTACCAGTTTGTAATCCAGTATTGTGTATCTGCTATGTAAGTTAGCGACTATGCAGCCTAAACTGTTTAGTTTATAAGGTAATTCTAATGTCAGCGCAGTTGTATATCAATACAATAAGCTTTGTATCGATGGTTAATATTGTGCACCAAATCTGTTCATTACCTACGTTGGTACTCTTATCATATTGTAGACAAACTTCATTCGTTTTATTTAGCAGACTTCTCAAAGCGGATGTTATTAAGATAATTTCCAACAACAATATTAATGCTGCTCCAAATCATGCAAGCAATTAATTTGACTTTGATTTATTTTACTTTACACGCTGAATGTAACAATGCATAAATGTGAATATTAGACCCCGGCTTGTGTAAATGGTCGATGGACCGTGACAAATGAAGATGAGGGTCAAGTTAATTGCATTGTTGATTGTTTCCTACAGACGTTTCGCGCGTTGGCTGGATAGGCTCCGGATACAGAGCAATGACTTTAAAAGAGAAGTCTTTCATAGTCTCTTTATGTGTTATTGAAACTGAACCCAGCAGCATCCTAGGTCCTATCGGCCTCTCGGTCTTATGACCGCGTCAGAACTAATCACGGGAGGGGTCCTATTGGCCTCTCGATCATAGAGACTGCGTCAGATCTAATCATGGGAGGTGCGCGCGCTTACTTACTGCTGGCTCTTTTTGACTCTTTACGACTCTCAATTAGTCCTGCAAGGGCACGCACACTCTTTTGCCTCATCTGCCAGTCGGTATTATTGAAACTATTAAGTTTTATTCGACACCTTCCATGTACCTACGCCTCAAATGAGCGCCAAGTTCCGTTCATGGCGCTTCCTGCAAGCCACCTAATTGACAATCTCTGATACTTCCCTACAGTTATGCCTATGTAGCGTGTTCTCAACCCCGCCTTACCCTGCGGTCTGGGGCGCGGGGGGGCGTCACTTAACTTAACCGCTGTTGCCCCAGTATCGGGTTGCGTTAAACTTTTTAAGGCCTGCATGCGTATAGTGGGGAAGCCTTACATGTTCTAATGCTGGCCGCTTGTGAGGTTTAGCTAGACACCTTCGCGAGTCGTCCCACTGTGGTGAGAAGAATTGTGTGCGAGATGGTTTTATTTTGTTAGGTTCGAATCGTTTATACGTTTTGTGTTTATATCAAGTAAAGTACTGGCTAATTAGCCACTATTTATTTATCGCATGACTTGTAAGTTCCTAATGCTACTTAAATAGCTTAGCCATTAGCCATATAGCATCTGAACAGCCAGCAAAATATCTTACCATACTAAGGTACTAAATCGTCATCCGAGCGGTCAATCCCGGATTCTGCCTGGTTCGCTAACATAACACTATATAAATGTTCTAACTGCATAAGTTGCATCCTATCCCCGCTTTTCGTCCGCTCAGACCGAACAGACACCAGAACTCGCTCATACCTTCCAAAGGAGACCGTCAAAGGAAATCGTGATTAGAAACCGCAGGAAAATGTATCGGTCTAACGCCAAATTAACGGCCACGGCGCGGCTCAGTTCCTTCCCGGAACGCTAAAATGACGCTCGTCACGCCCCCCCATCCGTCAGATAATGGCTAATTAGTGCCCCCAGTAATCCCTCTGTGCCTGTAGAACACCATTGCTAACGCTCGACTAATCATTACTGAGTTTAGGCCATTTACAGCAGATACTGGTTGTTGTGTTAGTTTGACGTATGCTGCATGTGTCAAACAGGCCTTGACACTTGGAGCGGATATTTTTCCCGAGGTGACCACCCGAACAATAAAGTCTCGCTGCCTACCCTAACTGTCACGTAATGGCTAATTACTGCACCGTTGTAATCCCTCTGTGTCTGTAGAACATCATTGCCCGCGCTCGACTAATCTCATTGCCGAGGTTAGGCCACTGACACCGGATTACGCTAGTTGTAGCTGGTTTTGTCTCGGTATGGTGTGTAGGAGTAAGCTGCAGATAGATGTGACTTGAACGGAGATGTTCATCTTGATCTGATATCTCACGAACATCCTTCGGGGCGTGATTTTGTTTTGTCTTCTCATTGTTTTTAATTTGAGCCATTGCTTTATCTGCTTGCGTGAATCTATACATATAATGTAACAGGTCCAATTCGTTTAATCGAAGTTATTTTAATTTTTTTTTTGTAACTTTACATTTTCAATAATCCAGGCCTTTGCAAGCGAGCAAGGTCTTCCGCTGGGTACCTTGTGACTGGATGAACAGTGTCGGGAGCCGATTGGCTGTATTGGTATACATTTCCCAGAAAAGCCCGCCACTGGACCCTCAGTGAATCGTTAGAAACTATAATCGCAGTTGCGGCACACATAGAACTGCCTCACACGCATTGTCAACTCTAAATCAGACATCCAGAATTGCTGACGTCACCCCAATGCCGCATGTCAACCGGCCAGTCGCTTCTGACCCGACAACAAGCAATTGCATTCGTAATCTCGACGGCGCCCGACGGCGGCCGATACGGTGATATTCCTCGAATTAACTGATATGATAACTTGCAATAACACAGTTCCTTGGAGATTATGCAAAATTCACTGCCCCGCCTTCACTGGACCAGCGAATCGCTTGACAATGTAATCGCAGTTGCGGCACACATAAAACTGCCTTACACGCATTGTCAACTCTAAATCAGACATCCAGAATTGCTGACGTCACCCCAATGCCGCATGTCAACCGGCCAGTCGCTTCCGACCCGACAACAAGCGATTGCATTCGTAATCTCGACGTCGCCCGTCGGCGGCCGACACGAATCGCCGATACGGTGACATTCCTCGAATTCACTGATATGATAACCCGCAATAACACAGTTCCTTGGAGCTGATGCAAAATTCACTGCCCCGCCTTCACTGGACTTGACGGAAAAATAGGCGATGGTATCTGAATCATTCATTCGTTAGTATGTTTTAGGCCTCTATGAGTAGAATGAATCTAGAAAACCCTTGAAAATTTTGTCACCAAACGAGTTTAAGCTAAGTTACATAGGGTATGACGGCCATCTGCCAAACAACCCGACACATCACCCTGTAACCAGTGCAGTGACTCATCGACATCGATAAACGCCACACCTCGTCTCGATCGGGCGCCGCGATAAATAAATACGTACTCACATATCGACATAATATCGAGCGCGTTAATCTGTCTGATTACCGTTGCGCTTCAGTAACACGCCAATGCACTTTGCTGAGCTGCCCTTAAATAATGCCCTTAATCAGTTGGCAGCATTACCAAGCTCCAATTGGTCGATAAACATGTTCCAATAGGGAAGCGGATTGTTTGGGTTGCTCGGAAAATGATTTGCTGGTCGATTAAACTGCCACTGTTATTGCGGAGTTGTTGTGATGAATAAATCAGTTACTTGTGCTTTGCGCTGGTTTGTACTGCGCACTCGTAAACGCCACCTGTTTGACCAGGCGCCGGGTTGCTATCGATGTTTCAAGCATTGTTTGTTTTTTCAGTCAAAAGAGCGATTTATGTCCAATTACTTGGAGAATAGTATCCGCTTTTCCATTGCGACAAGGACGAAATTTGAAAGATTAGATTGATCTGTTCAAGTCGCGTGTAAACAAAGTGCATATTCACGTCCTGTTCAGGTGCCGAGGACACGTATTGAATTCCTCCATTGTCTTATCATTTTTGTATTATAATCGTATTATGAATTTGGACGTTGATACAGCTTGTGCTTGACCGAATTTATTTAAAAATATACCTTTTATGACTTTTAAAACAAAATTGAATTATCAGTTGTCTTTATCAAAGTATTTTTATCATTTGGCGTCATCGTCTGAAAAATAATTTGAAAACTATTGAAGCGTCCTTATCTATTGTTGTCAAGTGTATCCGTTTGTTTATTACGTTTTTATTACCATACCAGTTTTTATAATCCATTTTGATGGAACTTGGTATAGAGATTAAACACTGTTTGGAAAGCAAACTGCGAGTGTATATTTTTTCCATTTAATACCACGGGATCCGAATTGATCATTATCAGCCTATACTAATCCACTGCTGGACATAGGCCTCCCCCAATGAGCGCCAATGCACCCTGTCCTCGACTTGCCGCATCCAGCATTCACCCGCAGACGTTCGCAAATTGTCATTCCACCTGGCCAGAGAGCATCTCCACTCAATAACTCGTTGACCCAAGGGTCCCCAGGATCCCCAGGGCCAACTAGGTTCGTCAGTGAATTCTTTATTTTGGTTAAAATAGAAGACGATATAAGTCCGGATACCGTGGCAAAGGCCTTACGATACGACCCCAATTTATGCAATAAAGAGATTACATACATACATACATACCCCACTACAACCCATTGCACTACCACCAGAGGCGGCACTAAACTGGACCGCGCGAAAACCGCACCGCCGAAACTGCAAACAAACAACGTTCCAATCCGTGTGAGTCAGTCGGACCATCGGCATCGTCCTGGCGCCAAATGTGGTCTAATCTTATCACATAACCGGCGGCAACCGGTTCGTCAGACGGTACCTGCGTGAGGACTTGTCGCCGTCGCACCGGCCGCCGTGATAGCGATCCGCACTGTTGATAAACACCGCCGATTAGGGGCGCCTACCTACACGTTGGTGGCGTGTTTTGGAGGGAAATCGAGAACGATTGATTACTTCGTAGTCTTCGGCGATGGCGTTGCTAGCCGGTGGTAACGCTTGCTGGCGTTGTTCTGTGCAGTTGACCTTGCAACTTCGACCTTCCTTGGTATTTCTTGCTAATATAATTGTATATTATCAAAGAGTAGTAGCCTTTGGGTATTTCATGTTTGAAAAAAGTTGTTTCCTGCTGTTGTCTTTTTATTCATAATTAATTTGTTGTGGGAAAATTAGCTGGAGTGGCATGAGTATCAAATCTATTAGTATAATGTGTTTTGTCAATAATATTAGAGGTAGTAAGTAGATGATGATGATCATTACAGCCTGTAACAGTCCATTGCAGGACTAAGGGCCTCTCCCACGAAAGAGGAGGTTGTTGCCATAATCTCCACACTTGGTCGTGTGGTGTCCGGTAGAGTAGATAGCACCAACCCCTTACACTCGTACAAGATGACTAATGTTTTCCAAAACATTGAATTTGCACAGTCATATTTAGCAGAATTTGCAATCGCATCGACCTAATATTTGATCGTAAGCAGTAAATTAGCGCGAACGAATTTCTAAATTATCAATCGAGACCTATTTTACGATAATCTCTGCTTGATTTGTAATATAACAACTGATAAAACAATAATGTTATTATTGTTATCAGTAGTTTGTACAAGACGAAGGTAGAACAATAACAAACAGAATTTGCCGTTTACAATACCGTTTCCGCGTACGCGTTAATTTGTTTGTTTGCATATAAATAAAAGTAATGTAATTGAATTATTTGAACAGACAATTTTACGACGCCAGCGTACGTGGGACCGCAGCAACGTCCCCCGTAAACACGTTTGCGTCACTCTGCCTTCGGTGGTGTCACAGTGGCCTTGTGTGTGCGTGCTTCCTGAATTTGCGATTGTATCTTGTACATTTATTTGTATTCGAACAATACGAGAGAATGCAGTCTTTTTGTTTCACCAGAGAACTGATAGCGAAGGCCTTGTTCTTTGAAAATTCCCACGGAAAAGTGAATAAGGTGGGATGGTGACGCAGCAATGACGCCTGTATTGTGTTCCGGTGTGGTTTGAAGGATAAGCTAACCTGATCACAGGCATGAGGCATACCAGCTTAGTCCTCATAGTGTTTGATAACGCACCTTCGATTCTGCTTCTCCCTCAGTTACTATTTTTTATCCGGTTGGCAGTCTACCTGGCTGTCATAGATTCGTATGAAAAAATAAAGTGTTCGGTTAGCTCATTTCAATAATTGATATCACCAACAGCCTCACCCGTGGCCGGTATAGCTCCAATCTTTCCACTCGTGCATCGCGTAGCGTCGCACCGCCCCGGGGAAATTACGTGCCATCTAGCAATTCCTACGCGTAATGCTTGCGAATTTAATTAATTCCATGCCTTGCCTTGGCAGTACCCCGCTGCAGTGTGATGTACGATGTTGTAGTCTTAAAACGGTCTTGTAGGAGTCTGGGAGCCCAGTCAGCAGTCTCGTACGATACGTACTAATGTTTTACGAGCCACAATTTTCTTTTGTGGTTATCATCACTACGATCTCCATCTTAAAAGGCCTAGGCAGACGCCTACGGGAAAATGGCGTACCGTATGTATGTTTGTTTGCAGTGGAGGAGGCACAAGTCTATCAGGGGGCTGACGAAGTATTGTTGATGATCATCACGATGATAGAGACAAATCAAAATTCTTAAAACCCTTCTGACGCAAACGAAAATGAAGCAGCCTCATCGAACGATACGCAGTTGTGGACTTATCTGAATGTGCAACCAAAACTAGAAAACACGTTTATTTGCTCGATATAACACTAACGGGTGTTGTAGATAGACGAATTGAAACAAAATGACGATGTATATTTTTTGATATCAATTTATCATTTGTACTTAAACGTCTAAAGGGTAAACTAACATTTACCTTGATGATTTAACCGTCTGGCAATTTTTAGAACGCAACTAGCGAACTTGATTTGGATAATTTCGTTTCAATGCTATCGAGTTTTTCATTGTTTGCTTATAAAAACTTAAACCGTGAGACGTTTAAAGTCTTAGCGCTTGTATCTACCTTGTTGTTGTATATTACACTATTAATGCAAAAGACACCAATAACCGGCCATTATAAAGTTGATAATTTATTAAATGAACCGCGAATGAAATTGTCCATATTATGAACTGTCATAGCCAAGGATTCTCGATTAAAACGCGTCTCCGGCAACGCGGTTAAGGTCACTGCAATTACTAGAGAAATAGTTGAAGAAGAAAAAAACGAGTCGAGGGAAAAAAGAGGACTCCCGGCGGAACACCTGTCGCGGGCATAACTGGTTTGCGACGGCCTGCGCCCGCGCATCGCCCGTGTGAATGGACAACGCAGCCCGTCCGAACGACTAAAGACATTGTCACCGGAGTGTTACTTCTCGTGTGGATTCAATACACGCGGACAAATCGAAGGGAATAGCTATTAATGTGGATTAGGTAGAATAGCGTGTTGATTTTGTTATTATGTAAGCAATTTATTTCTATTTTTAGGATATCTGTCGGTTGGGTTATTTATACTACTTTTTGAGAAATTACCGTTATTTTTATCTGCCATTAGGTTCTGTACCTACATCTAGACTGAATAATCCTATCAATCAATTTTAATTTCGTTTCGGGCTACAGCTTATAAGCTTCACCAAGCATGGTTTCGCATTGCGTGACCCGCTATAAATGTCAGGCAATATCCAGAGACGATATGGATTACTGGCAGACGGTGCAGATATCTTATCCCGCCCAGCTGAATGTCAACCATCTCATTGGGATGCGACACAGCGGCTCCATTAAGCCAAATGCAGCGCCGTTCTAGAATAATTGCCTCCTGGAACCACCGCAGCGGCCTGTAAAAAAGTGCGAGGGAACTGCGAACGCGGCCGAAAATAGAACGTATCTAAGCGATGGAAGAGTAGTTACTAGAATATGTAGCAAATACACAATGTTACTAATTGGCTACATGTTATTAATAGAGGTAGTTGTTGTTTTATGATGTAGCGGGCGCCATTCATAAAAACGAACAAGTGCATAGAACTCCTTACAATCGTAAAAAAATTGCGTAAATTGTGTAAATTACTTCATTCGCAGACTACCGTTCCCTGCAGGCGATGCAGTTGATACTTTTGTGTAGGAGCAAATAAATATACAAACATCCACATCTCTAAATAGTATCTACCAAAAAGTTACTAATTGAATCTAACCGCGCCACGGATTTATTCGTCTTAAACAATAAGGCACCTTTTCTTATAATATATGTTTTAGATAGTGGGAATCCAGCAAGGTACAGCATCCGCGCGAGCAAAACACAGTTACATTAACTTACATTCCTAGAGCAATAAAGCCGGTAATTGTGGTAACCAGTTCATCACTATCAATCCTCATTAGGAGACACGGTTGGCCACGACGTCTGGAATTTGTGCTTGGTACAGAGTAAAGAAACAGTGCATACCTTATCGTACGCACTACGTACATTCCTAATGAAATGCAAAAGTAATTCAGTTTGTCTGTATGTTACGTTTTCATTTCGGATTTGGATAAATTTGGCAAGGATATAGATGGAAACTCAGCGGAGGACATAGGCTATATTTTATGTCTAGAAATAACATCTGAAGGGATTGATAATAGGGGATTTAGGGTACTATACTTATTTAAAATGCGTTAAAACACCCGGCAGCGGCGTCTATCATCTGCGTGGACGTACGTACCTTGCCACAATACAAGACAATTTCTCAAATTCTTCCCCTCGGACACTCGCCAAAAGCTATTCGTTACTTTTTCTTACATAGTGTACACTAATATTATAAAGAGAAAAGGTCCAGTATTTTGTATAAAATTTATGCGGCAATAATCTTAAAAACTACTGATTTTAAACATTCTTTTACTAATAAAATGCTACATGGTCACTGAGTAACATAGGCTACTTTTTATCCCTGAAAAATAATAGGTTCCCGCGGGAAAGTTGATTGTTTACAGATATCGAACAGCGCGCGGGTTAAAGCCGTTGAGTAAGGCTAGTATAAAACAAAATTGCTTGCCGCGTAAGTCCGTTAACTCTTCCTAAACCGCGGAACGGATTTTAATGTGGTTTTCACCATCAGTTAGCAAATTCTTTTCGGAAGGGTTTTAATGTGTAATACATGCATAATATAGTAAATAAAAGCCGAGAAAATCCGTGCGAAACCAGGACGGGTCGCTAGTAAAATATACGACACCTACGTATATTTGCGATAGACATTCGACATAATATAAAGTCAAGTATTGTCGATTTGTTCTAAGAATGTGTGTCGACCGCGTTTTATTTAAATATATACCTCATTAATTTTTCTCAGATTTTTCTTTTCTATTCTAATACAAATATAATTAATTTCCTCGAACATTATTCCATAAAATTATTTACTTACAGCTATATCACAGAATATATATACTAACGTAAGCTAAATGTGAATAGTAAATATTTCTCCGAAATCTTCTAAGTTACGATTCCCTAACTATTTCTGTATATTCCTGTAGCTTGTGATTGTTCTCTGTCTGTAATAAGCAAGTGGGCGTATTGTATTACACATTATGGTCCTTTCAGAGACATTTAGCCTTAGGGCACATCGTGTCCTGTAATCATCTAGTTATCTATTAATTAACTGACTTTAACGTTAACGTGTCTTTCAAAATGAGGTCCTTCTATGAGAAAATTATGAATACGTACATGATAACTAAAATATACTAGTTTAAGTAATGGTCTCTTGTGGCTAGTTGATTTGTGTTTCAAATCTGGCAACATACAACCTGGTGCAATGCAGTAATGACGTGTTGACCATTGCCACGTTGAGCACCCACGGATACGTATCCGACGTCAGTGAGATTTCCGCTTTTGTGTCCGATTTTGGTTGGCCTGGACACCTTAAACTAGATATGCGCTATAGAAGCGCTGACCTCCTCCTCCTACAGGAGACCGAATAGCAGAAGCGGTGTGATACAAATTAGACCTAGGCACGAATACACAAACTAGGCTTAGTGGAATTACAGTTTCGACTGGCTAAGGAATGCGTTCCACCATGTAATCTGGCTGGGCTCCCCTTCAAAAGCCAAATATGCGTGGGGCCCCGTCATGCATAATTTAATAGTAAAACTCTTGTGGGTATCGCCACGCACTCTTCTTCCTTCGGCGCCCACTCTCTATCTCTCTTCTTCTGCTCAGTCGTAGCACTCTTGGCAGAGTTTGACGTGGTCGTTATAGGTCGGTGCCGCGCTTCACCAGTCGCTGCCATTCTTCCCTCATGGCTGCTTTCCTTGTGCAGTCAGGAAGGACCAACAAAAGCCTCTCTAACTTGGTTCATCCACCGTGTTTGAGATCTGCCGCGAGCCCGAATGCCATCCACACTCTGTTTCTCTAATGCCTAGTGTAATAAAACTTTAGCCAAGAGCAAAGCGGCGAATGTTACGAGGTGTGAGACTGCAACTTGCTCACTTTTTATTGTGATTCTGCTTTTGTTTGCAAACTAAACTGTGCATCGACAATTCTTTTTCGATCTCGTTGAGAAAGAACCTGAGGGCAGGGGTACACTATAGTTGTTTTGGCGGGAAATGCCACAAACCTTTTCTCGCTTCGAGAGTACTCTTAATTACCCGGGTGTCCATAAACGGATTTTCCCTGCGTAAAAAGACGTACAGACGTATATTACCTGTCATTATCCACGGCTATTTAACTTAAATAACGATGTAAAACTTGAAGTATCTATTTATGCGGCAATAAACTTAATAGTTATACTGTAAAATAGGTGTGAAGCTGGACACATCCGCGCAGTAAGAACCTCCATTTTCCGGTACACTCGGTAGCCAATGACTAATGGATACCTAGCATGGTTGGACATTGCTCTGCCGTGCAAACAAACAACTAGGCGACACGTGGGTAATATTGCTTGTAATAACAGTAATGAGAAATTTTCCTAGAGCATATTTAAAAGAAAAAATAGTTATAGTAATTGTCTCGAAAACAAAAGAAAACGAGACCGTTAGATGTATAAAACTGTAGACAATTTGCGCTTTCTTGTCAGAAAAGGTATTAAAACTAAGTAATTTTTCACGAAACACCTTTCCTAGTAACCTTCGGTTACCAAATTCAATAGTTGAGAATCCATCTAAGCAGCGCCCATCTAGTGAGCCACGCCGAACTACACTTATTTACTGTCTGAAAATAAGCAGCTGTCTGAAAATCCCCCATTGATAGACCATTCCGCTGAAGCTCGCGAGCTGTGGTTGTGCAACAGAGTGCACGTGCAGTGCTGTGCGATTTCCGCGGGAAATCCCCACCCGGTGGCGCCGGCGTCCTCGTGCCGCGACTTCAGTACCTAATGTTACAAACGGTTATGCTAACCAAACAAACTACACTGAGCTTCTGCTTGCTTGCATGTGAGAATAATTAGTTCCAGTGCATACGTTTACACGCGATCCAGATATGTATTAGGTATCTTATGAAAACATGACACATCTTTAGGTACTTACCCCGTCGTTTGTACAAGTTTGGTTGAAGTTTAAGCTTGTGTGCAGCATATTTTATGGTGCTAGATTTGTTTTCCTTTATAACGCAAATTGTTCTAAAATGTGAATTTCGGTTTAGTTCCCATAAAATGTGTAGGTATGTTTTACAAGCGATTCCAGCTGGTTAGACACAGATTCAAACGTTTAAATAATAACAAGGGAATACCTGAATTAATTAAGAAAATCGATCCAAGATCGGGATTTAAGGGAATAGGGGTTACCCGTAACGTAATGCGTGTAATACGAGTAAGAACTAACGGAACAAACGTGAGTTGTAGGTATTAATGTATAGAATAAGTTATCTATCTCATTTAATAAGTAGATATATTATTATCGTTATATATCTATGTTCATTCCGAGGTTGTAAATAAGAGTGCCGCAATAGAATTGCACGTGCGCCTGCTGCGCATTCATTGGCGGGACTTCCCACCTCGTGGGTTCGTGACTGCCTTGTTTGGACGGACGGAACCACCCGCTTTCCTTTGTCGGTTCTGGTACACATATTGCAGACGTGGACGAGTGGAGAGCGAACTTTGTAAGCTATTGATGCCGGTTTAGAGACCCTAAAGCAATGGTTGCACTCAGCGGCTCAAAAGTTCGACGCGAAATGTGATAGATAGAGGGATAAAGTTTGTTTTGGTCGCCGCTGTAGATATTGTTATATAGGACTTGTTGCAGCGGGAACGAGCAAGGGAAGCCCTTAGGTCCGCTTTCCTACTCCTCCATCTCCACTCCACTACACCCGCACTACGTCTGCAGTATCCTCGCGTCCTACTCAGAGATATCAAGTCACTCCATCGTTTCTGATCCTCCCGCAGGTTCTCTTTTCTGATACCGCCTTTGCCCATAATAAGTACCAATTCTTTTTCATAACCTTCAGATCATACTCCGTGCCTTAGATGTTACGCGAAGTCATCGCTCCCGGTTGGTATCTCTCGATAGCAGCCATCAATTGGCAACGTCTCTGTCAGCTCAAGCCGCCATGGCTTAGTCTTCGTGTACCATCTCGAAGTCCGATACCAAAGATAACACGCGCTGTGATATCGTCTTGTCTAAACTGTCTTTTAGTGATGTTTTTCCTCACCATAAGAGCAAAGGTTGGAATTCAACTAATATATTTTCCGATTGCAGCTCGGCTCATTGAAAAATCCATCGATACACATTTAGCCACACATTGCGGTGTCGTAAAACTAAATTCGTGTTCTCCAAATGGATAACACCCGAAATAGCTGACTGTCTGTAGCGTGCCCATTCGGTACAAAATTAGTCGCACCCGAGTGTTAATATATTACTACGTCCTTTCGGCGGCCATTTTTAAATTCTATTTTCCCGCATTATGCACAGGTAGGTTATCTATATTTAGGTTTGGACTGAATTGGACTGTTAGTAGTAATAAAATGAACCGGTAAAGTACAATATAGGTCGTATCAAACCAACCCAAGGCAATAATGAACTACATTCATAATCCAATTTGCTATAACAATCTCCATATTATAGCGTATCTAATGCATCATTTCATATACCTACGTATTGTTTAATTACAACTACGTATTAAATATGTGTTATGTCTGATTAGTCAGAGGAGTGGATACGTAATGAACCACTGATTGCAGCATCAGTAAGTAGGTTGTGTTACATCTCAAACTAACGACATGGTAGAGGAACCCTTACAAATTTGGTACGAGTTATACCTCCTATAAGTCAATTGCCATCGAAATATCATTCACAATTTTGTCTACAGCAGTATTTGTGACCTCGATAAACATGAAACTAAACGGATTCATTCAATTTCTGCATTAAATGTTTTCGCTAAAAATGTCAGCAAACAAACAAGATTTAAAAGCGTACTGCAAAGCGCAGCGGAACGATAACCGAGTCACACACAATCACGTGTAGCGCATTTGGCGGAACAATTATATTTATTGACACAGTTTTTACAGGTAGTTTCCTAACAAACGAACACAGAGCGGCCAATCTAGCTGTGCGACAATGTTAGCAGAGTGCCCAATATAAACCCGCATCGAGTTTAATGCCTTTATGACGTCATTGGGCACTGGCTGCACTCATATTTAATTGAGAAAAACGTTATACCACCGCTTGCGTATACTATAAGTATTCCCTTTTCATTCTGCAGTGTTTCCACATGTTTTATTCAGTGTTTATTTGCACATCGAGTCGGTTGGTGGACAATAGCTTTGATTAGACCCACCAGACGCAGTATGATGGATAGGCAACAGACAAGGCTCTGTCTGATCCAGGAGGTGTTCAATGAACACAATTTTCACGACAGTTTTCACGAATTGGCTGTCGTCAGCATTGATTTTATCGAAATGTCTCCTTGTCATCCAGTCGTTACCTATTCAGTGAGTTTGCTCGGCTATCTGTGATTGTTCCTGTTCTCAGAAGTAATCGTTCTAGTAGTACCGCCATTGCATATTATGCGAATTTGGTTTCGAACAATGCAAGGGGGGACCGTGGCAATACCATTTTCTACAAAAAATGAATACAACAATGTGCTGCAAACAAACAATAACATTACATAGTGTAACGGTTTTGACTTGTGAATGAATTAACGTACGATTCACAACTGATACGGCGAACAGTCTGTGTGAAAACAGGAACTAATATAATTTGTATTCGTTGAATTCATTTGGATATGTGTTCACAGGAAAATGGCTCCCTCGTTTACTTGCTACTCTTTTTAGCCGTTAAAATGGCTTAACCTTGTTTGTTTACGCCGCTAAAATAGATATGTAGTTAGGCGGAGTGCTGTCCCACGATCGATCGGCACCATCACCGATATATTTATCGACGGTAGGTGTCGATTTCCGAGAATGGTGCACGTCGGGGCTTCGCCCTATCTGCTCGACTCATTGGTTTTTTATACAACATATTTTATTGGAATGACTCAGATTGA
This sequence comes from Blastobasis adustella, assembly GCA_907269095.1. Taxonomy (NCBI): domain Eukaryota; kingdom Metazoa; phylum Arthropoda; class Insecta; order Lepidoptera; family Blastobasidae; genus Blastobasis; species Blastobasis adustella. Next base: position 17,755,484 of record OU026121.1, on the reverse strand, counting down.
CCGATCACGTGGTGAGGGTATGATGTATGTTTGGTCGAGTCAAGGTGCTGGGTGGGCAGCAAATCAAATTATTATACTGCTATTTGATGTTAAAATGACTGCAGTGGCCAGTGTAAATATTTCCTTACGTCCAAACAGAGTACCTTATTGCGGTGGCTTGTGTACAAATACCAGTTCTACAATCGAGTTCTACGATATACAAGAGCACCTAATTCGACCCGACAATAACCCCCAGCGCTTTTTAAAACCAATAACCTAATCCACGGTCTAGACTCGGGGCAAACACCGCCAGTGTGCACTAAAACATTACACGATTGAATAATTTCTCAAATATTTGAACTGCCCGTCTGTATTGGAGCTAAAGAATTCTTTTTTCGGCGAAACCTTGTTATTCCGAATGCCGTGTAGTTGTTAACGAGTTGGAGCTATATTTGTATAACCAGTCTGATTTGAATATTAGTTGCAGATTTATACGCGGATGTTTGGGCGCGTTGACATCGCTGATATCGGTACTGGGCGAGCGTGGGGCTTGCCATCCAACTTTTTATTGTATCTGTCTGTATCGCTTACTAGTATGTGTGGAGGTGTTTGTCTGTCTGTGACATTGTAGCTTCCGATCGGATAGACCCATTTAAATGCGGTTTTCTTTATTTGGAAGGCAGTTTAGTCGAGAAGATTCTAGGCTTTGTTTAGAAATTATTTGAGTACGTATATGTAAACTTGGTTGAGGGTTTACCGACGTTTTTCTTTAATCCCATTTTATGGCAACAGAAACTCTCATTGAGGTCCCGGTAACAAAGTTTACACAACGCAGACCTACGGTGCGTTGTACCTACAAGAGTACTCAATCCTCGTCGCAATACCCCATCCGTGACTGGCGACATGAGCTCATCCAGCTTCCGACATACCTACCCACGCTGCGAAACCGCCGGTTGGCGACAGCGCCAGGGGACGCGACGCCTTCAAAACAGAGGACGGCCGATGACGTTTCCGTTGAACTATGACCCGATGGTAACCTATCGTCGGTGTCGCGGTGCTCGTCGCTCTCGCGGTGATTGTAGGCCTCGCGTCGCGTAACAATAAAATGTCACGGGGTGCCAAACTGATCCCGAGAGTCTTCAACTGGTCTCAGGTCCGCAGCGGAAGACCTTGGTCAACCTCGCTTCGCCAACGGTACTAGGAGGCTAACCTAACGAGTGACGAGCGGTTATCGATGCTGAATTTCTACTAGCCTCAAAGTATGAAACGGTCACTTATTCAGCAGGCTTAGTTTTTTATTTCAGCAGTATTTTTTTTTTCTTTTATGCTATCCGGCAGACAAACAGGCATGCGGGCCACCTGATGGAAAGTGGTCACCGCCGCCTATGGACATCAGCATCACCAGGGGTGCTACCAATGCGTTGCCCGCCTCTAAGGAGACCTCTAATATACCTCTTGAACGATCCCATGTCATAGACCAAAGGAAACACCGTTGCTGGGAGCTCATTCCACATCCGAATCGTACGAGCGAGAAACGTTCTTTCGTTCTTTCGAGTATTCCCGAATTGATTCCGATCGCTAGTTTCCGCAAGGCGAGTTAATCGTATCACCGTAAACGATCACGAGTTTGCCATGTCAAAGCCATGTATGTATTAAGGATTTGGTTCACTCATTTGTGTGTGTGTGTGAGTCATAAAGCTGTGTGAGTACGTCACTCGCGACCAAAATTATCTATTCGCGATCGATTCAAAAACAGTTCCCGAACTTAGACTCTGCACGTGTTGCGTAATTTTGGTTGTCGGTCTCGCAAGCACGCTGCCACTAGCCCACTGCGTGTCGCGTAGGTCCTCTTAAAAGCAGTGCCGACATTCGCGATGATCTCTGACCCGATGGTATCTAATCTCTATCCGTGGTGCGATACAGAAACAGGGGACGCGACTCGCGAGTCGCGGGCCGCGGTCGCTAGGCGGCGCCGCGTCCTTGACTCGCGCGGTCGTTGACGCGGCGCCGCGCCATCGAGGGCTGACAGCGTAGTAAACTTTTAATACAATGTTGGACTGTGACACGATGAGGATAAATGTGGATATTTAGTTGGAATTATATATTTTTGAGAAGTGGGGTTGGGTTAGTTAGCGAAAACTTTTATTTGTCAGAGCGTAGCAAGAACCTAATATTTTTTGACTTATAAATAAAAATTGTGATACAACGTTTTATTCCAAATCTTAAAGTAAATCGTAACGAGTCCGATATTAACTTTCGAATCAAATATGGATATCACCGTTCATTGAAGGCCATTGTGCGAGACTCTTGGTGCACTTTCGCTGGATACATAACAGAACTGTGTTAGACCGAATTCGTACCCACCCAATGTGTGACATCTGGCAGCCCTCGAGACTGTCACGCTGAGGCCCCGCCGAGCCCACGCGGCTGACTCACTGCTGACACCATACGATATGCCACGAATTGGCCAGCGCCGATTCGATGCTGACGTCTTCGTGTTATGCAACACATGTAAAATTTCAAGTATATATGCAACGATTCGAGTCGTTAGTATCAATTTAATAGGTAAATTCGAGTTCGAAACGGATTCTAGTTATAATAAATCGGTTGGGAAGTCACAGAGTATTTGGATCAACCGGCAGCCCTCGCGACTCGCTGAGGCCCCGCCGAGCCCACGCGCTGGCCGCTGACTCACGCCGGAGACCATACGACACGCCAAGGACTGGCCAACGTCTTCGTTATTTGCAATATTAGCGATGGAGCCGTTCTGTTAGTGTCGCTTGATTGGTGAATGGAGAGGGTCCAAACAGTTTGATCCCTTATTTATTATTTCGAGGACATGCAATGTCCTGTTTAGATACGCAAAGTGAATGGAAGGGAATACGGTAAAGAGGCATCCTGTGTCTGTGTATATCAGACGGCGGTTATACAAAAACAAAGCGGCGCTAATGTCCCTCCCGTGCGGCTCACACGACGCCGCTCAGATTTTCCGCCTCTCACTCCGTCCCGGAGGAAATTAGCTTCTTGTTCGCCACACCACTCGCGACGCCACGCAAATTAAATATTTTTTGTCGCGTCCACGCTTCTATACGATGCAATTTCCTCGTCCCGCGCGATAAGTGCCCCGCGAGCACGGACTCCCCGTGTCGTCTCGACGCTGACTTTTTTTTGCTAAGTTTTAACCTACATCTGACTAACGGTCCCAGATTGGCCGTCGATGCGCCGCTCAATAGCAATCTTTGTCGGAACGGCCAATGCAAAAGCTAGCTAACGGCAAAAAGTTATCATTATCGAATGTTATTTATAGGGCGATTGTCTTCTAACCCGCCGGCGAGGATCCAATTTCTCTAAAAGGTGCTGTAAAAGTTTAACTTGCACCTACACTTACTACGTGCATCACTCTATTCTAGTCCACACCCGAACGAAACCGTAAAGGTGCTAGCTTTTTAAAAGGCCGCCCCAATTTACAGCGATAAGGTAAACACATAAAAGTGCGTATAAAATTTAACTCCTGACAGATATATTGCTGCACCAATGTGTTGGTAATACTTTTCTATAAAAGTTTCGGTTGTTTGCTCGTGCACGAATAAAAGTGTCAGTACTTAAACTGTTGGTGCGTGTTATCAGTTGTTTCTGTTTAAACCGGCAATGAATGTCGCCTCGCCACGTAGGGCGGATAAAAGTGTCGGAGGCGCCGCGGCCGTCGGCGGTTCATTGATCAGCGGCTAACATTCCGCAGTTTATGGTTCATGAATGTATTTTTGTTCCGTGACCCGTCCAAACTGGAAATTCCAGAATAGGCGAGCATACGGCGCGGCAATCGATTCAGTGCGCATGTTACTTGTTTCAGGGTTCCCATAAAGCTGTTTCCGCACTGCGCCTATTATAACTGGTTTACGAGCGGCGACTAGGCACGGGGATCCTCGGCGCCGGCGCGGGCGCCGCGAGCGTACACCGGCGTAATCGGTCCGCGGCCCTAGCGCCCATATTCGGCGTAATTGCCACCCGCCGCAGCGCTCCTCCCTAGGAAATGCCTCGGCTAATACCGCCACTTCAACACATTCCGCCCGTAAAAAGGAACTAGTTAAAGCCTAATGAAGGTGAACCGTGACCGCTTTGCATTTGCGCGAATTCATCGCCGATTGCGCCTAAATTACATTGGCGGCTTGTTTCAGTCGGAATGTCCAGTGCTGTAACGAGGTGGGCGGCGCCGCGGGTATTTATCGCGAACGGATCGGGCTAACGGCGTTCGGCGGGGGAGCCCGCCTGACCGTAGGGCTCTATATCAAAGCGATCGCTCCAACATTAAGGTCAGCCTACGGTTTAACGCGGTCGCCGCCGTCTAGACGGCTCTGGGTCTGGATTTCATTTAATATCTCCTTGTTCACTCGATTGTTTCTATGAGATGTATCTATTATTGTGATAGTGAACACTAATTTGGTTACCAAGCGTTTTATTAAAACGTAATCGGTTTATTTAATCAACGACGGATCCTTTGATCTATTTTTATTTTTAATTCTACAAAATTGGGCTTTTTCATTAGTGTTCGCGACTGAGTAAAGCCGATGGACGTATTGAAGGTAATATTATTATATTTTTTGTGGGTCTTTCCAGGCCGAATGCTCGGAAGTGAATTGGAATTGGTATTTCAGTTGAAACACGGAGTAAGGGTTACGCATACGACATTAGCATATAATGGTGTTATTTGCATTCGGCCACGGCGGCTCACTTTACGCCCGTTTATTTTTCAGAAATCCAACCCGCTCGCTGCACTGTAATTTATGCAAAATACCGCACATGATTGGATGGCGGCCCCTTTTTTGCTTTTTACGGTTCGTAATAGTTTGGTCATATGTTTCGACTCGAAAGAATAATGTGGTCCCGTTTGTAATTTTCCTGCTTGTAATGCGCTGTTTTCCTGTGGTACCTTTTTGGCGTATCTGTGTTATTATCGGCCGTATTTCTTTCTCCACACTGCAAATATGACATGCCGTATTTAGCCTCGTAAAAATGTTGCAGTCTGCTTTCGGTGCATCCAACAAACGCTCGCTCAACTTTGCCCTCGCGGATATAGTTGAAAGGATCTTTTTGGAGCTCATCGATCCATCTTAATTTCCCGGAGCGAATTAATGGAGTAGAATTCCCGGTGCCGTCTCGAATATCGCAGAAGCATTTGAGAGCGTGGTGCGCCCGCCGCGCGGGCTAGGAAAGAATTTCAATAAGTTGTTTTCATTTGCAAATTGCGCGCCACGACGACACCTAATGGCATAGGAATCTAGGGGGCCGCGTGCCGGCTGCCTTCTCGTAGCTTATTGGATTATAAGGAACTCCCCACATGTGTAGCCGGTCGGAGGCTGCGATTGGGTGGGATCGAGCCGAATTAAAACTTGAGAGATTCGACGTAATGTATCGCCTCTATTCTAGACCCTAGATTTGTACCAATTATTCTCGTCCCATTGTTGTCGTAGGAGGCTAAGGGGTTTAGATAAACGTATGGCGCAACAGCCCTCGCGTGTACTGGCTGGTGACTGCGATTGCAAACGCGCCAGCCAAGGGTGGCAATTGTGGCAATACACTTCGCAGGTCAGGTCTATTTCCAAAACGTTCTGAACGATCATGTCGCTTATTCCTATGGTGCATATAGTACGTCTGACCGAGCAAAGCTGTCGCCACAGCAGACGGCGTGGTCTCTCGCTAAGTGGCGGTGGATGAAGAAGGATCGCCCTCACGGCGATGAGGGACCTCGGTGAAAAATGCGAGAGTCGCGTTATTAGCATCCCGGGGACAAATTGGTATGCCGCTGGCTCGCCGTTCAACCGCCATTATTCATTCGTCAAAGTGACGTATCTGTTGTATGTAAGGGTGTTCTTCGAACAAGGGGGATTATTCTGTGTCTACGTATGCTTGTACGACAATAGTCACGGCATTGGTGAGACAAATCAGTTTTTCGAGTATATTCATTACGCTGCCGACAAAGTTCTTCCGCTGAGTTGGTTATTTTAAGAGACTTTTGTGGTAACCCCATTGAATGGGCTAGGGTCAACCCATCCTACCAACCCTGCCGGACTATCTCAGACTAAACCGGTTCTTATACTCTCGATATAAAGTCTAGCCTGCCACCTGCCGCTTCTCAACCGCTGGCGGTTTTGCGTCTCGCATCGCCTAACTTTTTGAATAAACATATTCTGTGAACAGGTTGAGAGCGGACCGTATTCTCCATAAAAATGCATCGATATCTGTAGGTCGGCCGTAAACATGTCGTCAATAAAGTCCCGGAGTGACCCGGGCGCCCGGGGCGCCGACATTGTTCCCGGCTTATAAAATTACCCCTGGAAAGAGCGGCTCAAAGGAGCCGATTCGGTTGCCCAGACCCTTTATCTGTTATATCGGAGCCTTACATGGAGACTACCACCAACAGTGTGTTTATAATGGTTCGTGTCACCGAACAACAATGGGTTTGGGCAATACGTTCTGTTGACCTGTCGACTTCGTGTCTGGGCTTGTTTGATGTACCGATGTACGACACCAAGTGATCAATGTCGAACAATATTTTAACATAAAATATGGTGTAGGATAGGTTATTGAATCTGATTCTTGAATGAAATAGGATCCTCTGCATCTATTTTATTATGATGTGAAGTGGGCTTTCCAAGGCTAAACGTCCTAGTATCACTGCGACTATATCTATTGTGATCGCCTCTAGCTTTTAGGTTCAGTGCTAATCCCTAAAGCTTCTATGAACTGTAATATGTTTTTAACACTGATGTCGTGCACCTCATCCGTTAGTATTTACCAATATGTATGCTACATTTTATGCTGTCTAGAACCTTCTTCAAAGGGCTGCATTCGTGAGCCTCCTGACGGTACCATCAGGTGACCTGCGCTCGTTTTTTTTTTTTTGTACATTATAATAATAAACACTTACAACCTAATTTGCACCTGGGCATATGAATTGAGTGATCTGTTTATTGAGTTAACTCCGAATGAAGTTATCTATCAGCAGGCATTTCAGCTTTGACTTATAAGTATTGTCTGCTCTCGGTTGCTTCGATATCAACTTCATTCAGAATACCAGGCACCAGGTACAATCTCTGCCGCTGGCCAAAGTAATTGTTCACTCTAGGCTGCTCATACTTTTTCCTAACATTCGTTTGACGCCATCTTTTATAAAAAAAAACTTTCGCTTCTGACGAACCTCCATTACCATAATCTACGAAAATCTGGCCCACAATTTGTATATAAACACGAAATATCAGACGACCTTGCTCGTATCATAGTAGGTAGAGAGATATAGACTGGAAATTCTGGTGGAAATTCACATACATGATACAAGTACAACGTGTCGCGGGGCACGTCCTCGGTTCAAAGAGCGTTGCTAGGCGGGTCACGCGGAAGCGCGCGGGGGCGGCGCGGCGCGGGGCGGGGCAAGCCTCCTCGGGAAACAAAGTTACGATAATTTCCTTTTCGCCTGTGTTATATAACTGCTAAGACACCGACACCGACTCTGCAGACCAACTTCCAACGATATTGTGCCAAATGTTTATTGCTCGACAAATCTTGCATTCGATAATTGGACGCGACTCAAATTTAACTCCTCTTCGTAAATAATGAGATTACCTACCGGGTATGAGCGGCCCGGATCTTGTTAACGGATTATGCTTGCATTATTGCCCTTTATTGTAATCTCGAAAGCCCTTTGTAGTTGCTTTACATACGCCCTTCCGTATTGAATTAACAGCGTAAATTAGTTAAAGTAGACGCCCTTTCCCCCTCGGCGCCGCGTCTTCCCTTCCCGCCCTTTGCTTTTTATTGTAATGTAAAAGGATAAAAGGGAACGGCCGAATATATTTTTTATTTAAAAATACACAAATTAATTCCGCATAGCAGATTTGTGCTCGTTTTAATTTTCACTCGAGCAAAAACAAGACTGTTTCCTGTTTTCGTTGTTTGCGGTGTAGTGGGCAGAGTTATAACGAGAGTTCATCTAGTAATTGTTGTTTTAAATATAAATAAAGTAAATCGTTATGACGTTAATATTCCGGTTGTGCGCCGTCGCGCACGCAGTGGCGCAGGGTTCGTTTTGACCATTATCCAGGATTTGACAGATCTAGTAATTACAGTTGAGCGACTGCTATCTGACCTCCGTGACCCTGTTAACAGGGGAGCTTGTCCAGATTAGATAATGGTTACACATTCAGTCGTTTGAATGTGTAGGTTTTTTCAAGAAGTTTTCACTCGCCGTAAGAATATGTCTGTTAGTGATCAACTAATATAACTCAGTCATTGGTACATAGCGGTACTCGGTAACCTCGGGGATCGAACTCGGTAACCTCTTGCTTACGTGGCTAGCTATTTAGACTACTGACGCTTCAAGAAAATAAAGAACGAATGAATGTGATAACTAACAAAATGCTAGAAGTAATTCAGAAATCAAAGACTGCCGATATTCTATATTACTAGCGACCAGCCCTGGCTTCGCACGGGTTTTCTCAGCTTATCTTTACTAAAGGTACCTAATATGTATGTATAAATTTTATGCAAGAAATTTCCAAACTGATAGTGAAAACCGCATCAAAATCCATTGCGTGGTTTAGGAGTTAGCGGAAATACAGGCAGATGACGCGGAAAGCGACTCTAATATTTTTTCTATGTATAGCTGTATAGATATATATTATTAAATCAACTAAGACTTAAATCCCCACCAATAAAGCGTTAATCCTCAAACGTGGGGCAGTCACTAAATCACTTCGCTGGCGCCCGAAAGCCCTCTTAAGGAGTTCAATAGCTTGTCACCTTGTTGTATCTTATTTACTGAGAGGAGTCGCTCAATTTATTTATACAGCAGTCGACGTATAATGGCCGAAATGGGCACGGCGGGCCGCGAATAGCTTTCGAGTTCAACTAGGAACAGACGTTCCGTTTTGGCTGGAGCCGATCGACTGTTAGTTGCAGTTGATATTAATCCTTACACTGTATAAAATAAAGTCGCTTTTGGATTAATTCGGATTCGAGGGCGAGTCGACCTTGGTCTGACGTCCGACCACGTCCCCCGCACCCAAAAGCGACTTTATACTGCGTAAGGATTAGTATCAACTGTAAATGGCAGTTGGTCGGCTCCAGCCAAAACGGAACGTCTGTTGCTAGTTTTAAACTGGTCGGACCAAGGTCGGCTCTCCCTCTCATCCGGATTAATACAAAAGCAACTTTATTTGTACGTCATAAGGATTAGTATCGACTGCAACTGTCGGTTGGTCAGCTCCTGCCAAGTCGAATACAAGACTGCCGTAGACTGAGCGAGGCGGGCCAAAAGAAGCGAGAAGGCGGACTCTGGGCCCTCGCGTGCCGCGTGGGAGCGCAACCGGGACATAACGATAAAATGATGATGATGATGATGTTACTAGTATAATGAATTTAAACTACTTTAGACTGTTTTGATTGATTCCACCGTTGCTATTTAACCGGTGCACCGTGTGGGTATACTTTACGTCGGCCCCACAGAGTAACCTTCCCACACGCGTGTTCGTTTGAATGAGGCCCTATATTTTTTTGTAATGTGAGAAACTAGCACAGTAGGTACGATGTGAAAATTGAGATTTGCGTATGAAGCGCACAATTGTGCTTTTCGTGTGTGATGTGTAATCCATCGAGATGAAAGGTAGAGATTTTGAATTTTGATACTTGTTCTAATTTTCTTGACCTGTGAAATAAATAAATTACTTCAAGTCTGGCGTAAACCGACCGTGTTGAAAAAAATTATTAAACATAAAAGTAATCATTGTCTTATTGTCTTAATCGATTTTAATTTGGTTTCCGCGGTTTTATAGAAACCGCGGAAACCAAATTATATATTATGAAGATAGATATTTATGAAGTTACAGACTGATTTGTGGCGCCAGAAATGTATGAGCGTTATGGAAAAAATGGGGTGAATCGATTTGCTTGCTCGCGAGTGTAGCAGAGTTTTTCATGCCTGCCGCTGAAGCCCAACCTCAATCTGTGTAACAAAGTTATATCGCTTAACTTCGGCTAAATAAATAGCCGGGTCGCAACTCGTAAAAGGTAGATAATGGTATATCCAATTACGAGTAAGTTTTAGCACCAGACCGTATAATGTTACATAGATTGTAAACAAAGAACGGAAGGGGGCAATGTTTTACGAAATTCGGCTGTCGACTTATATAGTAACCTACTTTGATACATAGGGATTAATGAAATCCATCGAAAAGGCAGTTGGTACGTCTCTGAAGACGCAACTCTCCCTTTACTCTGAATTATTGATGTCTATAAGGATGCTCCGGTGATTTATCCAGCTAAGTCGATCCTTGCAGGTTTTCTGTAGCGTGTCACTTAGCGACTGGTGCATTTTGCATTCGCACGATACTCGTAAGGGAGTTGATAGATCGTCGGCACGGTGCGTTACATCTGCAGATCGAGCGTAATTTTCAAGTTCTCCAGATTTTGCAAACCTATGTTAGTTTATAATCGTTCCTCTCTCGAGGTTTACAGGCCTCGTTGCCACAAATCTTGTTTAGGCTTCAATCCACCCACACTACCCTAGTCAGGGTTTTTCGGATCCTCGAAAGCTACAGGAAAATTGCGCGATTTAAAGCGACAAGTCGTCAACGGAACATAAGTATACAGGTATATAGGCTTCGTTCTCACAAATCTTGTTTAGGCGTTAATCCACCCATACTATAATAGTCAGGGTTTTTCGGATCTTCGACCGCTACAGGAAAATAGTCGCGATTTAAAGCGACAAGTCGTCATAACGTAGCACAACAAAACAACGGGAACCTTTCCGAGTCGTACGGCGGTCGGTCGTTAGGACGGATCGTGCCTCGCACGTCTGAGCCGCAAATCAGGCGCAGCTTGCGGAGTGCACTCGATGCGGCGCAGTCGATTAGCTCCTCTCGAAGATGGCACGCACCCGGCGGATCGGCGGGCGAACTCCTGCGTCCGAGGGCTTCTACGCCGCGGTAACTTGTAAATGCGACGACCCGCCAAGACGGGCTTTAGTTACTACCAAATGAGGATCTTGGCCTCCGACATCAAACGCTAAGTCTTGCATTGCAGTTTTTTTTGTTCAAATGCCATTTAATCGCCATTTCATCTGTAGTGTGTAGGTCACAAACTCGGGACTCGACAGTGTATCACATTGTTTTGTTTTATTCCATTGAGACGACATGGTTTTTCTTACCTCATACCAGTCGGTATTTGGCTGTCATCTCGCCGCTCAAACTCTTACGAAACAGAATGATGCGCTCTGGCACCGATCATAGGCCTCAAAGTGCATTCTTTTGTTCTGTTCTCTTTGCAGATGTAGAGTACTTGTCACCCTTGTCGGCACTACAGACCCTTATTCGATTGCGCCACGGACACGGATACCGATTCAGGCGTTGACACATCAAAATGGTGGCACTCACGCAACTTCAATTTGCTCGTTTTCTATTAGCCTTCGTTTACGACTTTGTAGGACTTTGTCGTCAGTTCAGTGAGTTATGTCCTGTGAACGTACCAATTTGGCACTTAAGTATTGACCGCGTGGTTTCCCCCCGTGTGGAATTCGAGAGTTGTGTCATTTTCTAGCTATTTTATTTTTGTTTTCCTACACGATTATCGTTGCTTTCGTAGACTACACAAGCAGTCGAATGAAAGACAAGGACGTAGCCGTGGACCGTATGTTTCGTGATGTGAATAGAATAACCACCAAAGTTTTGCAACCCATATTATAGACCAAGGCTTATAATCAATATTGAAGTTAGGATTTATTTACGTGCACTCTTGCGAAATGGCCACCTCGCTCGGTTGCTACGCCGGGGTTGTATAGTGGTCAGTGCCAGTCCAAGGGTTGGCTAGTCCGCTCTATAAATTGGCCAATCGCCCCAGAATCCAGGCCAGCGTCACCCGCTCCGCTGCCCTGCCAAAAACCGGTCGCGAGGCGGACTGCGCGCCAAATGACATATATTCCAACCAACTGACACTATGTCCAAGTCAATGAACTACATTCGAGATGTCATGCCTCATTATCGGGAGGAGAGGTGGATAAATTACTCTGTTTGTTCTGTTACTAAGGATAACGTACCGCGCACATAAAAGCAGAATAAATGTAAAGTAAGAACCCGCAAGCCAGAGATAAATCCTCCGTCAAAAAGTTGTACCTATTACGAATTGAGACGTAGCATTGTCACAAGGCGGGCCCCCGCTTTGTATGCTCACAGCGAAGCCCGCCCGGCCTCAAAGATCAATCTAAGCCTCTATCTGGGATTGCTACGTCTGGCGAGTTTGCATTTGTCTGGGCTTTTAATGTTCACCAAGTGCTATATAAATGTCTGATTATTTTGGTTTCTTTTATGGTTTGTAGTAAAGTTGTTTGTTTAAATTACAGCGATCTTTAACCTATACCTACTAAATATTCTCGTGTCGTTCACATATAGTCGAGTAAACAGTTTAAATTACGCTTCATAGGGGAGTTTTGTGTTGTATAAAAAGTTTGGCAACGGGCGGGGCGGGGTGGCGGGCACACACAAAATTGGATTAGTGAGGAAACAATGCGAACGATGCCGCGGGCGACCGCAGTTACCGTCGAAACCACTTTAAAGTGCCGCTATTTAGTTGTTATCCGCCGAAGTTGTCCCCCCCCCTAGTAACAGACTAACAGGTAGCGTGCCAGTACATGCCTACAGCGTTGTGAGAAACGCTACCCTGCCTCTTTTTGCTCAAAACACCTGGCATTTGCCGGCGTATGTTTATTGCCGACACGTATGACGGTTTAGAATCATCCACACAGAGTCTACTCTACATTGTTGGGTTGAAAAATCGCAGCGGATTAATTCGCACAGTATCGATAGCCCGTACCACCACAGTTGTATTTTGCCGTAATTTGTATGCTTGGCAAGCGGGTTGATCTCAGGCTCCCCCGCGGAAGACCTTGATCAACGTCGCTTCGCCAACGGTATTCGGAGGCAGACGAGTGGCGAGCTCTTAGCGTCGCTGATGTTCAACTAGCTTCTTAAAGTACGAATCGGTCACCCATCTATATTAGTTATCGGCATCTACATGCGTTGCTTAAATGTTGTTATCAGTCTCACAAGCACGCTGCAACTGTACTTGGGCTGTAGTTCTCTTGAAGTTGGGAGTGTAGATCTGTAATCAGTTATGATTTAAGCTTTTTTTGAGTTAGACTAGCCAGGCATTTGACCGCCGTCTCACCTGCATGCATGTCAGCATGTGCGTCTACGGACAGCCTATTCACTCTAGCCTTGAAGGCGTCTAGATTATAATGATCAGGGAACACACTCGCAAGCAACACGTTCCATTCCTTGGCTGTAGATATACTGTATGTATTGGTAACAATACTCACCGATCGGAATGAAGTCACGAACGACCTCGAAAATGTGTACCATCCCCATCCCACTGTCCGAAAGTAAATAACGATTCATTTTAAATTGCAAATAGCACCCCATCAGCCCGGTCGTTTATCAATCGAACATTTCCACCCGAAAACGACTTCCCCGATACCCGTAAATTGTGAATATAGCGCGTAATTATGTGGAAATTAAGCCGGTATTACGTCGAAATAACTCCAGACTCGCCCGCCGGTTCACGTGGACGGTGTAATGTGGAATGGCGCGATGTGTGTTCCTGTCGTAGGTGTGGAAGAAGTCTTGTTGTGTTTGATTGTCAGCCGGTAGTGTTGTGAAATGCTGCGTTCTAGCCACATCCTTCGGCGCGCTACCAACACGAGCTGTTACAAAGTTACGTTTTTATTATGCCGGCACTTATCTGTTTCCGTTTACGTACGTAGCAGGTGATATGATGCGCTCCTACTATTATAGTCCTCGTCGCATCTCAAGTGAGAGACTTCGATTTACATAAGCGGTTATGTTCGTGTACAGCTATTAGGATATAACGTGCTCCACGCTGGACAATGGGGAACACGGGTGTTCTCTATGAATAAACTTTTTCATTGTGTCTCGCCGGCCGGCCTGCCGGGCCGCCGTTAGCTGGATGCGGGCGCGGCGCGTCGCCACCCGCCCACATAAATCTCCCGTGATAAATTAGGCAATTCATAAGATAGGGTGCACGCACTTCCCTCCAGCCACATGCAGAGAGGCCGCCGGGATAATCGGCCCGTCCCATGCAATTTGGCATATACTGTTTATCGCTCCCGGCGATTTATCGCACGTGTATACGCGCCGCGACGCGCGCCCACCGCGCATTGTTTTGTTTATAACTTGTAACGCGCTGTTTACGGGGCACCTACGAGTCGTTACGTCGGCGTCGCGCCGAGGAAAGCACATATTCCACAACTCCGTCACAGCATTGCCGCGTAAATATTATACAAGATTTATTTTATCGGTTCGAAGACATGTCGCCGAGTTCGTAACACTGGGGAGTGTTATTGCCTCAAGAACAGCTGTGTATGACATAATTTATCGTAAAGCGCTACGCTTTAAACATTCATTATGCGATTGTTATTCTAACTCGCGATTTATTAATGAAAGCATTATTTTTTCGGCGAGCCTTTTATGCTAGTGGGGCGGGTTGAAAACAAGCTTCTCGGGAGATGGCGGCGTGACTTGCAACGGGGCGATTCAAAGGGCAGGCATTATAAAACATCAATCTGGGCGCGGAATCTCCGAAAGGCTTGCGGGGCTTGCGGGAGTAGCGGGGGCGCGGGGCGGGCGGTTCTATTAGGCGTCATTAGGGCGTGCGTCAAAACATCGGTGTTGACGACCCGTGACTTTGCACAAGCGGCTGATCTGCTATCGACCGGCGTAGACCGCGGGCGGTTTACATAAAAAAATTTTAGTACACACAATTTTGCTTGGTAGCAAACTCGTGATGCTGTTCTGTCGGCATAACCGGCCGAATATATAGTTTAAACAAGTGCTTGCAATACCGATAACTAAAGTTAAGCAATGCTCGCAATGTCCGGGATCTGGATGGGTGACCGTTTCGTACTTAGCTAGTCTAACTTCAGCACCGCAACGAGCTCGCCACTCATCAGGAGTGCCTTCTAATACCGTTGTCGAAGCGAGGTTGATCAAGGCCTTCCGCTGGGGACCCGCAGACTGGTTGAACAGTTTAAGACCCCGTGACGATATTTATTTTATTTTATTTATATGTAATGTGTGTTATGTGATGTATTTGACTAATGTAATGTTTGTTTGTTTCAGGTAAGTCATGGCGATGTGACCTCTATTTTCACCATCAATCATGCAAGCCAAGTCGGAAACAAGGTGACCTAATTAATCGAATGAGTGTAATTTCGTGTACGTTAACAATACCGATTAAAGACAGCGCCCTCAAGGGTTCGTCCTCACGGTACACCAAAATTGTACACTATTAAACGGGTGTGCTTATGAATTCCTAATAGCGTTGCCCAATTTTATCGATCGCCACCAATTTAAAATCGGGGTCGGTCTTTTAAAATCTATTGGGACGCGTATGTCCGTGTATCGGTCAAAATCGATGGCTTATTTTCGACGCGGGACAGGAAATGTTGCCGACTGAAAATAACTACGTATAAAGAAACGACACCAGATATATACATAATTTTGTTGACATTTACATACGTTTCCTTTCACTTCTATTTTTGGTGGCCATTCATTCATATTCAACATGGGGTTTTTGTGCATTTTTTTCTTTAGACAGTTCCCTGGTTAATAAATCAATTGGTTTTGTATATAAACAACGTTTGATTCCTTCCGCGTAAGGCCGCACAAATTTTAATAAAATTACTCGCAGGTATTTCTAAAATGACCGATCCAGCGTTTTTATTAATTGAATCAATGGCCACATCAATGGTGCTATTTCCCAGATTCCACACGTTACTTTACGCCTTTTACATTACGGCCTACACCCATAAGTCCAAGGAGTTATCGCAATGTACTTTATGTCCCAGGCACCACACGGCCACAGATTTGAGACTAAAAAGCGACGACCGATGGGCCAGCCTGCTAACCCGATGGAACCCTGTAACTGCCCGCCCCCCCCCCCCACACACACAATATCGATGTTAAGAAGAATGTCTAAATCGTCGTATTGACTAGACGCCGCGGCGCTTCCTAAATCCGTCCGCGTAGTATCAACCCTTGCCCTGCATAAGAGAACGCATCGGCCGCACCGCCGAGGCGGCAGGCGGAGGCGACGTTTCAATCGCCCCGGTCAACCAACCGCCATTATCTACCCAAGAGATTGATGGCCCAATATTGCGATGGACTACCACCGCCGGCAGATATGAGATAATACTTACATCAAACGGTTCTATTTATAAAGCGGCTCTAGCCTGGATTTCATTGGCCGGATATCGCGCGCGCGACCCCGTTCCGTAGGCATCGCAGATTACCTAACACACCGGAGTGAATTGGATTACTATTTATAGCCGGGAATATGTAATGTTTTTTTTGTGAATAAAAAAATCTAAATCTAATCTAAAAAATGTTTATATGTGTATATTTTAAAACGGCCGCAAATTCGCATTGGCGTATTTTATCTGGTACCCACCTGAAACGTCTCCCAGTCTACTATTCACCTAGACTACAAGTGGGAAGTAAAAAGGTCAAATATGTGTACGTGTAATTAATTAACGCAGTCGAATCCACCGCCGTGACATTTTTATCAATACCATTACAAAGTAGGAAACGGGTAATAAATTATGAGAGTCGATGCCGCGTTTAATTTATTGGTTTCTACACGTGCACGGCAGTCGATAGCGCTTGTTAGCGTCGCGGTTGGCGTTGCGGGCGCGTCCGCCTGGCCCAATATCGTAATGCGAGCCTCGACATTTGGGCCTTATCGGGCGCCCCATCTATTTGATGGACTCGCGCGGGCCCATCTGCTTGATGGACCGGCACGGGGCTCGCGCCGCCACACTGACCGCGCCAATCGCGCCGTCTCATCTCCAACTTCCACTGTTTCACACTAATTGCGAACTAATTGAATATTATCAGCTTATCAATAACACCAACGCCGTATTTGTTTGCCGGTGCGACGTCACGCCACTAGACGTAACGAATGACGTGCGCAGGTATCGACGTGGGCGGCGAGCGTAGTGCACGGTTCAAGTAAACATCATAGGAACAGTTCAATGATTTACTCTCGATTCGTCGAAGTATACGCCTACCTACACACGCTGTGTCGAGATGCCAGTGCTCGCGAATAGCGCCAGCCAATGTAATCAGTTACAGCGGCACGTCTAAGACTAATATTAGATCCGAGCTCGATTTAGCGCCTGCTAATAAGGCAGACTTCGTCGCACTTAACCTGTCAGGCCGCTGAGTTGCCTCACTCAATAATTACTGGTGGCAGACGTACCTACCTGCAGTTCGCCGTAATGGTTCCTAGATTCTAGCTCGGCGCAGTGGGCTTGAAACTCGCGCTTCGGCTCTGCTCAACTAAACAAGTTAGACGGACAATCTTAACTTATTTTTACCTGTGGAAAGACTCAGTCAGTCCGCCTGAATGGGTAGCCAATGTAAAATGTAGGCGCGAGGCTGAATCTTTTATTGTATGGGTGATAGTTACCGCTTAGCCGCTCACCATCAGGTGAGCTGCATGTTGCTCACTAGGGTTGTATTAAGAAAAAGTTACTGTTTATGCCGGATGATCTAAGCACAATTAAACCAAACGTCCGACGCAAAAAGTGCAGACTGCGCCCAAGCCCATCGATCCGTGTAGGTTTCAATTTAGAGTTTACAGTTGTCGATTTGAATTTCAAAGGAGACGGTCTCGTAATAAAGTTAGCGGTAAAGAGCGGCTGTTGGAACAATGCGCGCGCGCAGGCCGGCGGCGCCGCGACGCTCCAGTTCACCCAAGTCTGCGGCTCTGCGCAAGGGTTAACCCAGCCCACAATCTCTACATGATTTCCATGCTAATCTAATGTATAATTAATTCCACTTATTATTCCCATTAATAATGCCCGCCCGCCGACTCTGTCTGTGTTTTCATGCGAAAAATTTTAATTAATCATCCCACCTACGTTACGTCGCCGATTTATTGAATCGTCTCGCGGTGCCGAAGGAACGGAACGGCTGTCGGTTCGTTCGTTCACCGGGATAACGTTTCTATTTTTAGTTACCTGTAGGTAAAAATTATATTTATTTCGTAGCTAAGTTAATAACCTTCATTTTATTATAAAGGAATGTTGGAAGGTTGTTATAGAATTCCACGCGAGAGAAACATTAGAAAACTGAGATATTTATTTTGAAATGGCATTGTCTCGACAGGCGACACTCCGTTGGCTGTCAGAGAAATGGCCCTTGAAATTTAAAAAAAACCCGCCAGAAATATGTCCGCTACTATTTGCGTGTCCGCCGCAATGTCTAAGTCCGCAATTCTGCTAGGAATATAAGCAAATAGTAACTGTAACAGCTGTTTCGGCCAAGCGCCGACCCCGCGGGCGTCAGCGCGCTTCGACGCTCGCTCTCATTCGCGAAACGTGCGCCAGTGATGCTGCTCTACCTCAGAAACGTGAGATCCTTTATTATTTTCCATTTATAAATATCATACATTTATTTCCCATGCAGCATTAGATTACTTTCCTACTTCAATACCTCCAGTGCCCAAAAGTAGTTAGACGAATACATTATCGCCGTATAAATAGACGCACGTGTTCACGTATCTTTCATCATAACAAAGTATTTTCGCTGCCGCTGACCGTAATACTATTAAAATAGTATCTCAACTGCTCCGTTTGAAACAAAATGGTGATGTACCTACGCACTTCTGGAGCCAAACATCTGCAATAGGGACGCGTGCGCCCGAAAACATTTTCCGTGATTTATTTTTTCCGCTCCCGCCGCATTGTCCGCTTAAAACTTTCGACGGAAGGCATCCCTCAATTAAATGGACAAATGGACGTTAAAATGCGGAGTTTAACAATCCTCTGGTAGTTCGCACTCGTTAGTTGAGTTTGCAAACAGCTGACACGGTCCGTCGCGCCTAAGTTCCGCCCCTTATGCACTTTTTAGTCGAGTCGAGTGCCACTGCCGTGCCGCTGCCTATGACGCCGCACCGCGCTCAACTTTCCTCAACTCCCATTGTCGGCTTAAGACGTTTAATTCTGTATGAACTACCCGGCGTGTGACTATAATTTATGACATTAGCTTCGTTAATTTGCTTTATGCCGGTTTATTAGTCACTGCTGCTGTCCTTTAGCACGAACGTGCGCTTTGATTTGTGTTTATAATAGTTTATATCAAATTTAGCTCGATTATGGTACCGGAGGAACCGAGACGATGCATCTCCGCATTACAAGTGCTACGATTTTTCCGATCCGATTCGTTTCCGTGTAGCCGAGCTACGTACGTTATCGCGGGCGCTGCGTCGATTGCGTCGGAATGTGGCGTTCGCATGGCAACACGGCGGATAGTGTTTGTAAACGCGCGCCACCGCGGGCCGGCCGGCGACCTTGCCGAGCGGGCGCGGGCGCTATTTCGGCGCGGCCGACATCGATCCGCTGGGGGAAACTGGAACGCACCGCCGCCGCTGCGCCAACGCCAGCCGCGGCCGCGATGCACCGCCAGCTATTGCGAGACGCGGGACGAGACGAGATGCCACTCGGGGGAATCCGATCGAGGCCCCCGATTGACCCGCCAGCGACGATCGCGAGCGCGAACATAGCAGTTATCAATACCGTCTGTGGCCTCAGACTGGATCGATAACGTTTGTGTTGTTTTGATGTGTTATCTGAATACCTGGCTGATTGTAATTTGTAACACGGCACGAGAAACAGTTTACAAATTAAAATTAAATCACCCGATCCAAATGGTAATTACGAATTTAATTACTTGTAATTATATCGAATTAAACGTAAGCCACGCGCCCTTGAGCCGACCGTATACAACCGTACGTGTAGCTACTGTGACGTTAATGAAAATGTGTTTTTCAGTTACTATCGATTTGACGATTGATTGTTGCCATGCTAACGCTGGTAGACGTAATGAATTTATTACTTTTGTAAATGTATTTTTCTGCGCTGTTTGTTCGCCTACCTACGTAGCCTTACGACATGTTTGCGCCTTCTGTGTCGTAGACACGTTTAATTTGCATTGACACTGCTAATATCTTCGTTTAGTTGAGTTAAAATCATCTGAATAAATTGGATATATGTTATAAGAAACACTTGTATTTAATTACCACATTGTTATTGTCTACGAAGTTACGAGCTGTCTCACCTAAACGCTCCCTCCGCGCGGCATGTAAGAACTTACTTAGTGTTGTAGGAGTCACCGTCGTGACGGGCGGCGCGTCTCGACCGCCCCAAGTTTGTCTGAATGTCAACGCACCGCCGCCGGTCACCTTGCCGAGGCAGCTAGCGCCGGGCGAATTTGGCCGAGTGCGGCGTTATCGCAACGAGGTCAACACACGCATCGCAGGGGTTAACATACTAATGTTTTCACTTTTTTATTTGATCGCTCACCGCGCCGGCCAGCGGCGGTGTTCGACCGCTTTAATCGACGAATTTATCTGACGCCGTCGTCGCGATCGTTTTATACACGAAATTATACTAAATCCATCCAAGCGTTCGATGCTAATCAAAAGTCTGGACTTTCGAGGACAATCGATCTCTATCACGTCTCGAGATTTAGATGGTTAGACCAATTTGCATATCCATTTGCGGTGGACATGCGCGTCTCGCATCGGTGTCCATCCAGTATTGTCTTATCTGGGGCCAATTTGTCGGACATTAGCTAGGGAGGGATTTGTCGGGCGATATCGTCATCGCTCAATGGGCCGTGGGTCGACGACCCGACCGCGCCCCGCGGGGATGCGACATTGAATTATGGACGAATTCCACCCAATTGGCCCACCTTACATGTCATGCCGCCAAGGGCGCCGATACAGACCAGACACCCGGCCAGATCGCGTCTGAGATCTCTCGTGCGCGCTACTACAGATTGCAGATGTGATCTTTTCACCGCAGAGGGGGATGTGAAACTTGGAGATTCGGTTTCTCACACTAATTTGCTTGTTATGAATTAGTTTTTGTTGCTAGTCTAAGCATTTTCTTTTTACTTTTAAATTTTATTAGCTAGTTTTACTTTAGAATTTAATTCTGCTATACATATCTTCGTTTCTGATCCTATCACGTAGAGAAACTCCGAGCATAGTGATCCTGAACCTTGTTTCGAGGCCCTTCATTAGGCATCACAAATCTGATTACAGTCATCACTGGCAACATACACTAGTCAAATAATTACATCTTGAGACACTGCGATATTTTGTACGTGAAGATCTTCCTTACGAGAACATATTTGGCAACAACTTCGAGAATGGAGCCCCCAACTATTACCGGGGCGGGTGTTATATGCACATTCGACATAGGCTTCGTTCGTCCATGTTCATTTTAAGATCCACCTGTTGGGAGACTATTGAGGTCTTCGAGCATTGCTTCTCCAGAGATTCCACTACGACAATATCGTCGACATGTTGTAGATTAAAAGAAAACGTCTTCCAAAGCAGCGGTAAACAGTTTTGCACAGAAGACATTGAAATTATTTATTTACTATTTAGTACCTGCACATATGTGCAAGGGTTTAAATTGCAACTACTCTACACAGAAGCCTCAATGTCTTATTCGAGCAATAAACTCATTAGCGAGATAATAAATAAAATAAAAAAAACAGCTGTCACACGCACACGCGATTCCAGCGTACACCGTATTAACCTCCGAATCCGTAGGCCGTCAAGAAAGCGCCAACCGCAGGGCGGGTGCAGTCGAGATCGCGAAATCGGATCTGGCGCGCCGGCGGCGGCGGCGGCTGATCACGTGACAGCGCGGCCGATTCCGATCTCGGATCTTAATGGGGTCGCAGGCTAGCGATGGCTGGTATCGCGATTTAAAAAATTGAAGAAAATGGTTGAATTTGGATTTCGAAGCACACGCGAGCAGCCTACCGATTCTATTTCCCAATCAGTCGTCGCTTGACGAACTATGGATTCAGAATCGTGGAAGACTTTCGCGTGTAGTGTATGCCAGGACCCTAGCATGGATTTGTCGCGTGCGCGAGAGAGCTATGTGCAAAGTTCTATGTCGTGGTACGCAGACAGGGGTTAATATTTTCGAGAAGTAGGTAACTAATCTATGCTGCTCTTTTCACCACCCACTAGTGCCATAAAAGTGTTCTAACGGCGCAGGCCGTAGCGTAGTCTATGAACACTTTCAGTACCAGAGGGTTACTAGCGGGATGACGATTACACCTTAAGTTTTGTTGTAAATGTATAACGGTGTATAATGGCACAGTATACATACAAGAACAGTTATCGCGAATACGTCGTACCCAATAAGGGGATACGAAGTCCATAGTCCATGTAACCACAATAAAACGCCTACAGGAAATTGTTACTGAAAATAATTTACCGTTACTATCAGTGTTATTGCCGATACTATGTGTTTCTATAATTGTCATTATCATCATCATCTTAGCGTTAGAGTGTCGGTTGTGCTCTCGCACACGAGGGCCAGGGGTACGCCATAACCATGATCTAAGATTTGGCAGATTAGGTCATTATAGTGGATCGACTGCCATCTGACCTCCGTTCCCGACAGGGGAACCCGACCAGATTACACATTCAGTTGTCTGAATGTGCAGGTTTCATCACGATGTTTTCCCTCATCGTAGGAGCAGACGTTAGGGTACATAACTCAGAAAAGAGTCATTGGTACCTGGCGACAGTGGGATTCGAACTCGGGCGGGACCTGTCGCCTACGAGTCGGACGCTCCGTCTGTTTCTGAGAGTGTCATGGAAACTAAAAATCTCATAAACGAATTCTTAGTATTGTTCAGGACCCACATTACTACATAAATCGGAAATACATCATGCCATGCCCGATACAGGGTACAAACTGAATTTGAAGCTATTATTACTAGCAACAACTTGTTTCGTGGAAGTCGCCCCGAATTATTTAAATTGTCGTTGCACCACCCATCGCATTTGTGTTACCGCGATGATTTAGTAATTAGCACACATTAGTCAACTATTCAGCGCGTTCCATTACAACCACGGGACGGTCGAATTTTGACAAACAATTGCCCTTTAATTATCTGCAAATTAATTACGTCGTGCATTCGTTGACCAGACGGGCTGTCTGGTCAACGAATGACGGGCTGTTTAAGGTCTGATATTGGAGCCGACCGCAAATTTCCAGCCTTTGTGTGAGCAAAACGTTAGCGTGGTGAAAATCTGTTTCCTTGTACATGCTTTTTTTATTGGATTGGCCGGACATTTGACCGCCGTCTCACCTGGTGGTAGGTGAAGATGCGGCTGAAGATGGAGCATGGCTGTCTATATAGACATAGACATAGACATGATTTATTTTGACATCACAAAAATCCATAAGCGTTTACATATTAAGAAAATGATAGAACACTTCAATACTAAACAAAAGCAAATTAGGTACAAACACACAAATACAATAAATCATGGACCAATGCGATGCCAAAAAAAGACCCCAGCTCAGCATTAGCTACAACAAGTGCTGCAGCGCTGATTTTCAGTGGGATCTTGACTGTAAGCTGTATCTAGCCTTATTCACTGTAGCTAGCCATGAAACCGTCCAGATTATAATGATTAGGGAACGCACTCGCAGGCAACGTGTCCCATTCCTTAGCTGTACGTATTATAAAGGTATATTAGAAGTGGCGGAAATCGACATAGTATTATTTATAGAGTAAAATATTCACCGTGTAGTCCCACCAGCCAGGTCACACCTGTCTTTTTACGGAAATGTCTTATAAAAAATATAGTTATAAATTTAATAGCAAAGAGGTCCATTCATATCTGTAGTATTAATATTCTGTGCCTGTACCGACACTTCAGCTGATGGTGGCTGAACGGATTTATATAGAACATACATCGATGTACGTATCGACCCGTCCCGGCTTCACTTGGGTGTTCCCGGGTATATGCATGTATTTAAAGTATATTTGAATAGAAAAACACGAAAGTGGAGCTAGACAACGGTAAATAAACCTTGTTGCAAGAAAAACGGGTACATTGGCAATTGTCAGACAATCGAGACAATTTGGAGACCTTGGATCTCTCCCTGGGAACTTTCTGGGTGCAATCTGATTATGCACATCTAGAGGAGATTTAGAGTGCCTAACATTTCTAACCGATTGGAAAGCACAGCGGGAAAGTTTGCGTCGGAATTTCGATTCCATTCAACCGGTGTACGAACCTACCTATATTGGAGTTGTCTCTGTACCACCTCAAATAATTCTCGCCCTATGACTTCTTTTAGTACCTACTCTTCTATACATACCTAGTATAAAACAAAGTCGCTTTCCGCCGTCTGTCCCTATGTATCTATGTACGCTTAGCTCTTTTAAACTACGCAATGTAATTTGATGTGGTTTTCAACAATAGATAGAGTGATTCAAGAGGAAGGTTTATAAGCAAGAAAAGGGTAGGTAGGGGCGAAGTAGGTGTACGCGAACGAAGTCGCGCCGGATCTACTAGTTTTTTTTAATAGTGTAGGTGTAGGTGGTGTAGCCACTATTGTTTTTTTTACCCATTTCCTTACACCACACCGTCCCAGTCAAAATAGTGCGATCATTACAACGGCCGGCGCAGCACGCGATCTTAATTAGGCGGACAAACATGTCAAGTTATAAATAAAATGAACAGGAAAATCGTTATATATAAATAAATAACGACGATGTTTCAGGCTGATATAAATGAATAAATGTAAATACTGTTGCAACGTACGTTCTAATTAGTTTACAGCGGCAGAGATGTTAATTGGGGCGACGTCTGATTATTTGCCTAAGCTATTTTAACTTATTGAGTCGCTTATTATCTGCTTGTATTTTATTTATTACATTTGTGTTGGGTGAAAAGGTTTTTACGAGGTCGGCAGCGCATGGATGATGCCCCTGGCATTGCAAACGTCCACAGCCTACGGTGGCTGCTTACGATCAGGCAGGCCGGAAGTTCGTTTGCCACCTCAGTGGTATAAAAAAACGATAATAATGCGAAACTCTAATCGAAAAATACAAATCCCTAATGTTATTGCAAAACATCACGAGTATACCTACCTTACTGAGCGGGTTAAGCTTTGATAAACACAAGCTTTGATGCGATGAGGAGCGAACATTGACTCAATAATGGCAAATTTTGTATAATATTAATTAATTGAAGGCACTGCAAGCGGCCCCGGCAAGAATTCCCGGTATCCGCCCTTTCCGCGGCCTAAATACCGCTTTACGCTAAGATTATGCTAGTACCTACGCTAATTTTGATTTTCCGCAAACAGAGGCCTTATAAGCGTATCCGGGCCTTCAAACGTTTGCCTGTAGTAACCATTCAAGAGAGCGAGAGTATATCCAGTGGATATGAAAATGTTCATCCAATTTCAGCAACCCCAATACATACCTTCGTTGGATCCTACATACAATTTTAATCCTATATAAGCCTAGCGTTTAAGATCAAAATCGTCGCTCTGAAAGTTTGGAACAAAAGCTGTGTTGTAATACTTACAAAATGTATTAATATTTGAACTTTCCGATAGTGTAAAATAATTTCGTGTCCGAACGCGAACGATTTGCGTAAACAAAACAAAGCTGACATGTGAATCGCATGACTGACAAATACTCGAATGCCCGTGTATGTTCAGTCAATGGCGCGCCTCTGAATGTTTTGTTAAAAAATATTATATGACGGGACAAGCTTTGGGGGCGGTCGCGAACGCATTTCCGCGGGTGAGCCTGTGTTTAGCCCCGACATCGGGTGACAACTTAATGACACGCCAAGGTTCACTCGGACCAAACATCGACGCCTATTACACAAACCGTCCGCGGGGGTAGGCCTTGATTATGGCGTCGCGTCCGGCTAATTCGTGGGCGTTTTTCACGTGACAATTGCATTGCATACCTATGTGGCGCTTTGCGTGCGGATCGCCACTAGTTGAGTTTGCATTTTTAGTTTTAACTTGAAGATATGACAGCCTAATGCGCAAGGAGATAATTAGACTTTGCGAAAGAATAAAATAATCCGCCTCACGCGAAACACGAGGCGGCGGCGTGGCAAGCGCGTATTATCACATTGAAATCTTTATATTTTCACGCGATCAACAAGCCGCCGGCGTGGAATGCGGATAGGCTGCAATTCCGGAAAAATAACCCCTGTCAACGACCGAACACCCGATATAGTGCGGGCCCGTTACCCGAGTGATCGACCTGGACTCTTGCCACGATCCCGGCGTCGCTAATTATAAACACGCGCGCATACAATAAACGCACAAGTGCACACAGACACAAGGGGCAGAATGCCACGAGCGCCGAACAAAGAGCACTCGGGCGCGAACACGACGTGTGCTAAGAATCAATTTTTAATTGAGACAGCCGCCGTCGATTGAGATTCCCAGAAACGTCAGATTTATTGCGGCGATTCGCAAGAAAATACGCCTGACACAGAAACCGGACATAACACTCTGTTGGAAACGGTGTCTTGCGGATATATTTAGCGCGCGCTCGAGTTCCAGATATTCGCGTCGCATTGAATAGCCTCCTACGAAATATTACATCTGATGGGGTTGGCGATCTCGGCCGGGACGCGCGTCAAGCGACCAAAACATTGAGGTCGTACACACGTAGGTACGCGGAAAAGCGTGCTGGAGTGGAGAATAGGTATCGGTATCTTTGCGATAACGAGTCAGTCGCGCCGCCGCAGCCGCATATTGCGGTAGCTGTAATACAGTCGTTCGGAACTAGATTTACATTCGAATATCGGCCGGAACGTCCCGCCGGGGTGAGCAGCGCGCACTGGCCACACGGCGTGTGACTTCTAAACTGTTTGGCTTGTTAAGTGAGTGAGCAACGGTGCATTGACCCACCAGCCGTGCGTGAAGTCGGTACGATGGTCCGCAAGGGGGAGAGGTCCACTGGCGCCCTCCTCAAGTCTCTGGCCGACACGCTCCGCCGGCAGTCGTCCCGAGCCCTGTTTACGGTATGCTGGTCAAACATAATTTTTTTGCTTCCTACAGCGCAAGCTTAATGAATTAGTCACAGAAAAACTAGTCGCGTACTCGTATTAAAGTATAATTAGCCCGTCATCGACAATGTAATAATATCGATAATTTCGTCACAAGTGTTTGCTTTCTCGTATTGACGTCACGGCAGCAACGAAAACACCTTTCGTGTCGTGTCGTAATTCACATAGATTCCTATATCGAATTCATTATCGGCCGCTCTCACAACTCGTTATCTTTCGACGTGAGCACTCGATGCGTTTTGCTCACGGAGCGGCCGTGCGGAGCTGCAGTTGCGCGGTTCACGTGGCGTCATCGGTATCCCACCGACCTCAAGACCGGTGGAAGAATAGCGGACACGTTTTGCCAACGCAATTCTATATTTATAGCGGACACATGTGCAAATACGAACCGCTCTAATTGCGTTTGATCGTGAGCGCGTGTTGGTAAACACTGTCTCCCATGTGTTCTGCAGGCGGTGCTCACGAGAAATTGTCCTTTATAGAGAGTTCTTTGTTTTTGTATCTGAACAAGAAATGAGTTTGAATTGAATTGGGGAGCACAAACGCATCATTATAATGACCGTCAGTCTACCATCGTCTTACTGCTGAACACATGTACCTGTCTCGTAGGCCTTCTAGACGGGGTCTTCTATATAATATAACGATAGATTACTTTTAAATTGAACGATAGGTACCTGAGAACAAACGCTCGACGTTATTAAAAAGAGCTTACGGCCAGTGCAATGCAACGAACCCATAAATTAGGTCAAATGAACGTCAACTTGGATGCACGTACGTCGCTAGGATAGGAGGCAAATTGTCGCCATTGTGTTTACATATGGCGCACATAATGCCCTGGGCACACACAGGTGCGGCCCGCCGGCGGAGGCACTGGCTGCGTTGACCCACATCGATTGCGCAGTTTTCATACCACCTCGTAGGTATGGAGGTATTGTGAGCGCCATATGCACTCGATTAAATATCAAACTCGTAACCTGATTAGTTCGCCCTTCAATAGAATCTAATCAAGTCATGTTGGGTGCATTTTAAGACAATTTTCATTTTATACGCATGCTACAAGTGACAATACCAACGACGCTGTGAAATTGTAAATGTTTGTTTTTCTATAACTGGCCATTCAACGCGGCATTCAACATGGCGGAAATAGAACGGTCATGTTATGACTTTTATGGCTAAGTTATATTGTGGACAATCTCTAGTTTTGATACGAGATAGCTGACATCCCATGCGCAATAAGGAACGAGGAATCGTAGGGAGTTACTTCAATTGACGTCTATAGGTATCTGTATTGTACATCCAATCCCTAAGTAATCCAATTCAATTTCGACTCAATCCCTATAATCGACGCTCGGGAGCCCACTAAACTGTGAAGCGACGAACTCATTCCGGTGATGTATGCGCTCGCGGCGGCCGCGGTCCGCGCTCCTTTGTGGCGAATAAGTTTGACGAATGTGGACGTCACCGGCCCTCGTCAGCGGCCGTAAATCGCGGCCGTTCGCGGCCCAGCTGTTGTGACGGTGTCCGGGCCGCTATTAATACGAGTAGAACGCTCGGTGCTGTGAGTAAGTGGTAGCAGCTTATTTTGGCGCCTCGCGACACGGTTTTCTTAGACTACTATGGTGGCACACAAGCTTAATATCTGCCTGGTGATGAGCAGTTTCCACAGGGATGTTACTCCGGTCTTTTCTAATCCATTTTTCTGACAAACTCGGTTAACGAAGTATCTGGTGTGGTGAGCGAGGTGATAGGTTAAAGCCGGTGTAACAATTATTGCAATTCAATTCAAAACCTCTTTATTGAGTAGAACAATAAACATATATTTCTGTCTGGTGTCTGAACCTGTCGGTAACAGGAAAGAGGCCCCGTGGGCGACCCAAGGAACGATGGATTGACATCGCTGAGTCGGATGCTAAAGCCGACAGCTTACGACGCGAGGATGTCGAAGACCGGGCGAAATGTAAGAAAGCGGACCCTGGCAGAAGCCGGGATAAGATTTAGGATAATGATGATGAATAAACATCTCTTTCTAACGTCAGTAAAGCATAGGAATAGGATAGAACATTAATTTTACCCTGCCAGTCAGTTAGAAGGCATCTTACATTCGATAGCTGGTATTTTATCACAATCTGGTGGCAGATGACATGACGACGTAGCTGAAGATAAAGCCTACCTACCTCGAAACACCATATTCCGTGCGGCTTCGCCGGCCTCGTCGAGTAGACTGCCGCAAGTTTCTTCTTTCTAGATATCACTTTTATTCCAAAAGGAACAAGAACAGGAATCCACGCAGTGGCATAATTGATCGGCTCCTAAGCCGAACTGCAAACCGGCGATGGAGTCGGAGACCGGCATAGACTGCGTTCGCTAAAACCAACCGGACCGTAACGTAACAGGAGCGGAGCAGTCCGATGCAGTATTATGACTTTATGTGAAACAAATAAATATTTTGACTGTTGACATTTTTGGCACGCCTTAGGGTGTGAGCGACGCGCATGCCGTGACGGAAAACGTCTCTATGCTATAACGCCACGGGAAATGATTACGTCAAATATAATGACGAATTTGACATTTTGGGAACTGGACATTACAGGAATTGACGTTGCGGGAATTTGACATTTTACGATTTGGACATCTCGGGAATTGGACATTCTGAACTTAAATGGTTCTTTTGTTAAGACACCGCGTAGTGTGTCTATATTGAACCTTAGTTTTACCATAATTCATTAACATTGAGCGTTTGTGAGGAACTTGGAAGTCATGGGGTTGCCATTTGAATGTAGACAAAACTCTAGCTTAAAATCTATATTTCGAACAGCCAACAGCCTGTTCTGGGTACCCGCAAGCATTACATTCGGCAGATTCTCACCAGCCCCACTGCTTTACTGAACACACTGAATAGAATACCACCACACTGAACGATAGATCAATGTAGAGTGCGGTCGCCATGTTGCGATTGCAAACTCTCATAGGACACCCACGGCTTCCAATGTGAACGCCGCGATGGGTGGTTTGTTCGCATTATATCAAGCGGAAGGAGGTTTTATTTAGGGTTACTTTACCGTGCCCCTCGTTTTGTAATCATATTGATGGTTAAACGCTAAACAGGTGCTACTCAGACCTTGGCCACTAGCTTGGTTGCTACGTGGTGCCTAGGGCACATCGAACGACACGTGTATCAATGATCATTCAGAGTAATACATTTCTTATAACTTTAAAATTATCTTACCGGGAGTAGAATAGCACCAGTCCCATCGACTTACGGGTGTCGTATAAGACGACAACCTGTCTGGCTGCTAGGATTTTATTTTATTTACTTAAGGAAAGCCAACAGCTGTTGATTTCCGTAGATCAGAAGAAAATGGGCTGCAGTGTGTTCTGTTCAGTATTTTTAACATTGCTGTCTCTAACCCGTGAGCCAAGCATGGAGATTAGGTATGGCTAAATCCTCTATTAGTGTGGATCCTCAAGTTCAGCAGCGGACTGTTGATATGATGAAATTCTTTATTCGCCTTAGTTACTTCGTTATTCGCCTCTAATTTCAAATCTCACATCGAATATATATCAGAGGGAATACGTTAACGAGTGATCAATTAAATTTGTTGTACGGGAAAAAAAAATTACTAATGAATGGTAAAGAAAACGATCGGTCGTTGACCCCACACAATCGGCCCGCAGCCTGTGTGATATATTTAGCGGAATGTTGCCAAAAGCGGAGGAGCGTTTGCTTCTCGAACAGTGAAGGAGTCGCTGCCGCTGCGTGTGCGGTGGCATCGTGTGGTCCGATTAGCGCCGCCAGCCGCCGCGGCCGTGCCGTATCGCCGAAGCCGCCGGCCGCAGAGATGACTATGCTCACTCTCATTCATTAGAGGGGCGAGGGGGGCGCAAGACGTCGCGCGCCGCCCGACGATATCGATTTTAAACCCCCCACACCGCCCGCCTGCGCCCACACCCCCGCTCTCAGCATCCGACCTCGAGTGCTCTCCTCTCGCGCCTATCGGACACCTTCGACAGAAACTACGCCTTAACGACATGACGCCACAGCTCAAAATGCCTAACCACCGCCGCGGCGCCACGCCGCCCTAACGATCCCTAATGGACCCTCCGAACGAAAGTCACTCGGTCGAGATTGCAACGGCTTTGTCCACTCGCCTACTGGAAAAAATAAGCTTTTTGTTACAATTAAAATGGTAAATCAAATCAATTTTAGTAATTGCGGGCCCCAACTCGGGGCAGCAGGTAGGTAGGTGGGCGCGCGGCCCGCGACGAGTCCGGATTAGGAATCTGTCATACAACTTGTGGCATTGATTAGTTGCCGTATAGTTGGGAGGCCGCGAGCGACTGAACTTCGCACAATGCAGGTTACGCCTCCACGCTGCCTATCGCAGAACCACTTTGACGAAAGTAATGACGTAGTTACTTGTTGTATCTACTGTGTTTAACTAATTAAAGTTGCGCACTATTTAAACCGGCTCCTAATTAGTGCCTAGAAATGAGCAAGTCTTACACTCAGGGAGAGACTTAAAAAGGTGCAATTTTTAGGCGTATGGTTTTATGACGTTTAATATTTATTATGTAGCCAGAGAGGATATGTTCCTTAGATTTTGGTTTTAGATATCAAGTGAGACAAGTAATACATTAATTGTCTGGCTTTCATAAATCCTGTCTATCATGAAAATCTAGAATGTGTACCAGTAACCAGTTAAAATCTAATCTAGATTTAATTTGCATTCTTTCCGATTTGTACTGAAATTGATTGCATATTTCTGTGCGGTTGTAATATTTTTTCCCCGAAGCGTGCCGGCGTCTAAGTGGAACTTCCGAAGTCCAGATTTAATCTTTCTGATTTGTGTTATTTCCAAGTTCGCCCACTCTAACCTCGCCTCTAGCGTAATATTTCCGATTAAATATCGATGTTATTATGAATTGTTGAAAGATACCTTCGATCATGTAAGTAATATGAACATCGGTTAATATTGCCTAAACTGTTGTGCTATAATTTTTAGCGAAAGGTACGCTTAATCGGACTTGTCCGCAGATAACAACGTAGCTAGAACTGTAAACGTCGCATTTGCGATTCGTCTCTAAATTGTGTGATTGTAATGCAAAGCATTCCACTTAGCCCCCGCCAATTGGAAAACCCTGCGAGGGAGTGAAGCTAGCCTATCGCGTGTGGACACATTGTTTGCATATGTAAACCCAGAGATAGTGGTTCTGTCGCGATCGCAGTGACTACGTTGGGAGAGCAACTCATGCGAGCCAAGCCGAAGTTCTGATTTCGCCAACACTGCGCAGCGACGCTGGTCGGACTGTTATTGTTCGTCCCAGTACAAATACTAAAATGTTGTTAAATCTATTCGCTTGGACGCGTTTACTTGTGATCAAGCATTGGTGGGATAGTGTGTCGTTATTGGTAGTATGATTATAATTGTTGGTGATAATGATAAGTGCAATTGTCTAGCGTAATAGTCTATAGGTATGTTATAGGCAACCTATATCCGGCAACAACAATTGTTGCCAAAAGAATTTTCAAATGATCTCGTTAGCTTTAGGTAATATGGAAATCAGTGAGTATATTTTTTCTGTTTTCCATTAGAGAAATGGGTTTGCTCTTCAAGTTCTTAGTTAGAAAACAATAACAAATAATGTTTTTTATTTTTTAGACTTAGGTATTTGGTTCGCCATTGCCCATTTAATTTGTCCGAAATCAATCCGAAAGAGTGTTAATGGCGAGCGTTCGCTTAGTTATTATGGTAATGGGCATCAAAGGAGTCTAGCCGGCGTTGAGGGGAGCGCTTGGGGTAGGTTATGGCGTTGCATCGGAACGCACCCGCCGCGGGGTGGCATGCCATCATAAACACACCTTGCGCCATAGTCGGCCGCTGCGCCTGTTTACCTTCATCGCGCGATTTATGGAGGCACCGCACGCGTATAATTATGACGTCTCGTGTGTGCAGCGCGTACAGCTGGGGCCTGCCCCCGCGCCAACCCGCTGTTTTATTGTCTATTTTGCTTCTTCACTATTTACGGCACGCCACATCGCGATTCCCGGCGCCGCTCGCACCGTCCATTGACTATCGACTTCCCCGCTCTCGGACGCTACTCCGAGCCCCACTCATACATACTTGATCACTGTAAACTCAAATACTTCGGAATCAATTTTAAATGACTTTGTACAGACTTGTGTCGCACCGAAAATAACACCGGAATCGATTCTGGCGCGATCTCTCTCGCTGTCCGTCTGCTCGGATTCGGACCCTCGTCCCGGCTCCGGCGGCCCGAAATTACGACCATCCTATCCCCTTGTCTCAGGAGGTATTTGTGTTTCTCATTCACGCTATAAAAGGAGCTCTAATATTAGAACTTGTTGTTTGCTCGCCGCGGCCCCCCGTGATACTCGACGTGAACCCCGAGAGGCAGGAGGAATGACACGACCGAAACTAGAAATAATGTTTCGAGACCATGAAATTACGACGGCGCGCCGCACCGGGGCCCAGGCGCCGAGATGGTGCACCGGGAACGGGTGATAGAGTGAATTTTTCGCCGACGTAATCTCAACAGGATGATTAAAAAAGCGCGCGTGGCCACTTGACTGCGGGCGCGCTGTTAGCTTTTTGCAAGTATGTAGTGCGGCGGTCGGCGGTCGGCGGTCGGCGGGCGGGCGGCGGGCGCGCTGTGCGGCGGCACTAATGAAACGCAGCGGGTGCGTCGGCGAGGCCTACGTACGCGCCTTGCATTGGGTCGGGTCAGTGACCCCGCCCGCCCACTATCGGGGTAAATATGCCGAATGCACACAGATGCGCGCGCCGCCCCGGCCCGCCCGCCGCCCCGCCCGTTGCACTCCTCCACTTCACTCCTGCACGCATCCACCCCCGACCACCCCCCTCTTAAAACTCCTAATTGATTGCACAAATTTTCTCGCAATAAATGTCTTTTTACGGTGTTAATGATGTAAACTTGCGCAGTTCCAACGCTTTAATTGATACTACGCCGCCGTGATAAGTTGTAAACCCGCGCGGGCGCCCGATTCACGAGCGCTCGTTTGCATACGCCGCGGTGTCGTCGGCGGGACTATGAAAAATTAATTAGCATACGGCCAAATCGCCTTTTTGGGACACTGCGCCGCGGCCGCTCGCACTGCACTGGCGCGCGGGGAATTCGGAGAGTTGGCGCTAACATTCTATGGGGGTAACACCATTGTATGCACACAATTTTGGTTTTACTAACTAATATATCGGTGCTACAACGCGGCCGTACTAAGTATCCGATCGGACCAGGCGCCAGCCTCCGGTGATCCAATGGTTGCATCACGGAGCGCAACACATGATGTCAGACTGACGCCACCGACGCATAAATAAAACATAATGCGCCAGAAAGCCACTCCGAAGGATGCCAACGGCTTGTGTCTATTTAGAATAGCGCACAATTGCTATTTCATCATAACCGAGCCATGCCAAATTGGCAGTTAACCTCGCAATGGTGGCCGTTAGTCTAGCTTTTAAAGCTGACAAAACGCTTTGAGGCACAATGCGATCCACGTGGCGAATTAGCCGTACCACCCCCGAATATTGGCTCACGGGGATGAGTCGTAAAAACCGGGAAGGGTAAACAGTAAACACCAAACAGCGTCACCTTCGCAATGTAATCAGTATAAAGGTCATCATCCGCCAACGCGGGATCTTCCAATAATAAATAACCCAGTCTCGTCGGGGATCCTTGTTACGCCGACTTTTTGACGTGATAGATGGTATTATTTGATTTCGTGACGGATGTGTCACCTTCTCGTGAGCTCGTGTGCTTTGAGTCTTTGGTGTCGTATTTACCTATGAATTGTTCATGTGGTGGTTCAGCAATCTGACTATGGATACTTCTTTTTATATTACGCAGTGATAAACGAGCTGACAGCCCAGCATAGTAAGCTTTAACTGTCGCCCATAACATCTACGATTCATGCATTTAGTTTGCACTGTGATTACTAGATGGCAATGCCTCATGCCTGTATTGCGCTGGCTACCTTATCCTTAAAATCGGAAAACAACAATGCAAGATTGTTGTTTGGCGGAGAAATAAAACTTACAGATTATGACATCGTGGTTTGGGAATATCGTTTTGTGTCGTATGACGCATTGCTTTCCTGAGAAAACTCGAAATGAATAAGGGAGGCTGTATGTATATCTACTATCTAACGGCGTATTTAAGTTATTTTTAGATGTACTTGATTAATATTTGTACAACGTAGTAAATGAAAATATTATTACTTTATCCTCTCAATAAGTGGATACCTTGAAATCTCTCAAATCCGTCGCTCATTAAATAAAAATACAGAAGTGGCTGTAAATATGTTGTTACCATTACCGATATCTCGTAAAAGAACCAAAGGCGAACAATTTTTACCATTATATACAAATTAGGATTCAGGTCTCGAGTTACCAATTTGATTTCGCAAAGAGCTGCGTATAAACTGAATAACAAGTGTCGCAACAAATTGACGAAGTTGTCGCCGCTCTCCCACGCTTATGAGTTGAGACGTTCGTTAGTGCATTTGAATTGAGTTGCGAGCCGAGTTGCAGCTGTGAGTTGGGTCTGCCGGTCGGCGGGGCGGTCCGTCCGTCCGTCCGTCCATTCCGCGCCGCTATCAGGTGCGCCGTAAACAAAACTCTGCCCAGAGACCGGGTTAAACATGCACGACGGCTGTACGGGTATAATTAAAGTTTAGGAGACGCTCACGTCGCCCGTTAACCTTGTTATCGGCCGCTGGAAGTGGGTGAGACGCGGCGGAGGGTACCGCCCGGGGGGTGCGGGCGCGGGGAAAATCAATGACAGCCGCCGCGCGCCGTCTCTCCCCGGCCCGACGCGTTCATCTCGCGACCACGTGCCGCGGTCACTGGCCTGCCGCGCAGCCTCCACGCATCCTCGACGACTCCTCGCGTCTGCATGACGACTACGCTAACCACTACGTCATCAACCACCCTAATACGAAACCTTTCGGCATACTAAGTAGATACGAAATTAAACACGATAAGTCCACTTAATAAACGAAACGCAATCTCCAAGATTATCGAAGCCAAACGCGAGCAGATTTCGTGTACGCGCCGAATTCATCTGCGCGATTGAACCGCCCCCGGTCAGCAACAATGCGCCCTAGCAACGGGGTGGTGCGCGAGTATGTGTGTTTATGGCTACGTAGGTAGGTAGGTGGGTAGCTGCGGCGGTGGATGTGTAACGAGGCCTCGCCGTTTGTTGGGGTGCCCGCCAGCCTGTAAAATGTACTCTCTAATATGTAGGTCGCTGTCTGAAATTTGGGTTATCGTATGGCCGCATCGATATGCGGCGACACTTCCGCGGGGCGACGCGGCGGCTGCAGCGGACTCGGAGTTATGCAACATACCAGCCGTGGAAACGTGGTGGAAATGTGAAAGATCCTCACGTGTGTCTGACGTGAGATGATAAGAAAACAGACGTGTAGCACCCTGATACGGTATACTCGAAGGGTTGTCGGAAGGAGCATATTTGGCGCCATGTATTGAAGTCGCCAACCAAATTACATTACATGCCAACAAGAGAGTACCTACTACACGAATACTGAATGATTTGTAAAGAAATAACAATTTTGTAAATAAATTAAAAGGTGTCTCAGAAGTAAAGAGACAAACTGTTCTTGCGTAATACTGGGCCTATGTTGACAATAAACATCAAACAATCTGTTGTTTACAATATTATTTTCGGTTATTGCTGTTTTATTTCGTTTCAATTATTTTATTCGTAGAATCGTATAATTGGTATTTATAAGTTAAATGGTAAATCTGCTACAGCTGCTTACTTTTAGAAAATATTTGATAAACGAGTGTTCGGATAATTGAGATATGAGGATACAGGAGAGACAAAATTCAAACTGTGGTGAGCTGATAAGGCTACCCCAAGCTATGTTACACGAATAAAGCGCCACTTCAAAGAAAATTCATCTATGTCAATCTGAAATGCAGTCTAACTGAAGAAATCTACTTTGTCTAGAGTAAAGTTACAGATCCTAAATATGAAAGTATATTCGAAATCATTAGCAGCATAATTGAGATCAAAAACCGCGAGCAAAGAGAGGATGCATAAAAGTTTATAAAAAGTCTTTGAAAAAAAGTTCTTGTTATATACATCACGAGACTTAAGTGCCACTGGATCCAACAAATATTCCTGAAAACAGTTTTTTTTATTAAAGTTATTGTTAAAATATTCCTTATGAATACGGAGGCATTCCCAAAGCAATTTTGTTTTAAAAAATATATATATTTTATCAACCGATGGACGCAATGGCAAGGCAATGTTTTAGAAACTAGAATTCCCATAAAAAACCTTTTTTGGGGAATGTTTCTGGATCAAATTTATTAAAATTATTAATTCTAAAATGTGTACCTAATTAACAAAATTAGTGAAACTTCTTTTATATAAAATATTTTAAATCAAAATTTGTCTCTTTGCTTCTGGGACACCCCATATTAGGTCGCAAGGGAAACCTGGTGTTTTGGTCATTTTTCGTTTGTCTTGAGTATTTGTTTATCCATTTGCTTGTTCCCACGTAGTTACCAACCGTGTGGAAAATGTTTTGGCGGATAATCGAGAAGAGCGAAATATGAGAAGATTTCCGGCTACCATACAAAAACAAACAACTATTCTCAATGGAGAGGCTTGAACAAAATCACACGAACAGCAGGTCGAATTCGGTCGCCAAATTACCGTACCGAATATAAATCAGCCGCTTGATCGATACAGTCGCACAGTTGAACACAGAATGAGTCATAATCTGGGCGAGTCTGCCGGCGGCCGGTTGCGAACGTAAAAAAAAAAAAACGAGACCGGCAATAGCAATGAACTTCCTAGTCCCAAATCCGCGCGGAATCGACGCATGTGCCGCTGGTGGCTACGTATTTATAAGTAGGTTGGTTTATACCTAGTTAGTTTATGCATGTAGGCCTGTGTCGTCGATCAATGTCATCCGCATATTTGGGTCAACGTCCGTCAACCGAATTCCCGC
The DNA here is from genome assembly GCA_907269095.1 of Blastobasis adustella. Taxonomy (NCBI): domain Eukaryota; kingdom Metazoa; phylum Arthropoda; class Insecta; order Lepidoptera; family Blastobasidae; genus Blastobasis; species Blastobasis adustella. The sequence continues at coordinate 17,717,485 of OU026121.1, read as the reverse complement.
ACAAGTCTATGCCCCCCCTACCCCCGCCCCCCTCCCAACGTCGACCGCGGCGTGTTGTCCTCATGTCGTTCTGACTTATGAGCGTTCGCAATTTGGCACGTCCTATGTCCCCATCTGTATCTGCGGGGTCGGTGATTGTTTTCTTTATATCAATGCTTCGTGTTTGTACTGTAAAATAATAGCCACATGAGCAAAAGGTACTTGTTAGATGAAGTCGGAAACGCTATCTTTCCTAGTCCTACCTGTTACTTCTTTATTAAATTTGTCGCGGGTTCCAAGAAGGTATTAGCTTGTCCTCGGGCGCGCCTGAGTGTCAAAACTTAGGACCTGTGGTCACCTCTGTAGATCCTGGCTACACAGGAGCTGCAATAGTGTGGCAGTGTCCTGTATTTAGCCAGATGGTGTTTCTTGAGATGAAGTAACTTAGAATTTAAGTATAATCAATGCTAAACAAAAAAAAAACGTACGTAACAAAAGCGTCATTCGATCATTCAAACGTTTTGCTCCTATTCTATTTGAATACTTTAGTAGGTATTTATTGAAAGTTTACAGACAAACTACCTTTTTAAAGGATTACGTTTCGCAAGAGATCAGAAACAAAAGTTTTAACAATACGCCTCCTTCATTGATAAACCGTAGAGTTCGTACTTCGTCTTCTATCTTTTTTCGGGAAAAATGATTATCTGTCTGCGTGACATGACACGCCAGGACTTCACAATATCAACCGATGCTGTCGCAAAATTTTCAATAAACATACCAACAATAAATATCTAAATTCCATAATGTACCAGTCTCAGCGATTTCGTCAATCTGTTACCAAAACCACAAGACGGCAAGACTAAAAATAAAAAAACAATAGGCAACCAAAAGTCAACAATATCCAAATGTAATTGCTGTGATGCTGCCGTAAGGACTAAGGTGCGGTGCTCTGAGAAGAGATTCTTGATGAAGCCGAAAACCAACCCAACAGCAAGAACATTCTCTTACTAATTATAAATACAAAAGTTTGTAAGGAAAAGAGGATGGATAAGTGTTTGGATGTATGTTACTCCTTCACACAAAAAGTACTGAACGGTTTTGATGAAATTTTGCAGTGTTGTAGCTTAATAATAACACAGGTAGTTCCCGCGGGAACACAGCATAATCGAATTTTACGCGGACAAAGTCGCGGGCAATGTTGACTAGTATCGCGCAACTTTCTAATAAAGAAAATTCCATGGAATTTTAGTGAATCCCACTTGATACTACTGTACGGCATCCTATTTATTTTTTTCTTCAATCCATACTATTTATAAATAAATATGACCTCTAACACAGTATATAGACGAAAATAGTTCGGTATTTTTCTACGGTAAATACTTACTGACCCCAGTACTTAACTCCCACGCTTATTTTACGTAAATAGGCTCTGTATTCGTCAATATTTTTTTCTGTTAAGTTCTTATGAAACTCGTATACTATTAATCTGTATTGATTAGTTATTTAGTACTACCTTCCTATTATACAGCTACAGTTTTAGAACTCTGGCTTAAAACGAAACTGAATCGTTTTAAACAAAAGAAAGTTTCTCAGAACTTAAAACGCCCAGTAATCATACATTATTTACGATTGGGTACTCGTTGCCAAGGCGGAAATACTATTTACCCTCAACTTTTTGACCGCCATCACCAATAATACGTACCGTTACGAGGTGTCAATTGGCTCCCGTTACTCTTTATCCAGTCAAGGGTCGCTAGCGGAAGACCATTACCAACCTCGTTTTGACAACGGGATTAGGAGGGACACGTACCAAGTGGCAAGCTCGTAGTAGCGCTTAAAAGTTTCGACCAGTAGTCTCAAAGTACGAAACGGTGACCCGTGGTGGTGTACGAATACACGCAGTTCCGTCGTATGTTATCGGTCGTGCAAGCAGCACAGATCCAGCTGTTGAAGCTACAGACTGTGTGTCTACAGATACACAGACCTCGTCCTGTTACCTCGTCTGCGACTTGACTTGCAATAGAATAGAAAATGTACTCGTAAGCCATTCTACATTTTATTGCCAGCGACCTAAATGTATGAATCGCGGATGTTATGGGCGACAGTTACTTTTTTCCATCAGGTGGGCTGTCGGCTCATTTGTCACTGAGTAGGATAAAAAAAGCTCTTACTGAACAAACTTTTTTCTCTCCAGGTATACTACGCGAAGAAGAAGCGGAGAGCGCAACAGTACCTCGGCGACGATGCTGCGCACAAGAAGGAGCGCAAGTTGTACAACGATGGTTACGACGACGACAACCACGACTACATCATCAAACAGGGGGAGAAGTTCCTCGACCGGTACGAGATCTCCTCGCCGATTGGGAAGGGATCCTTTGGACAGGTGCGTGGAGAGCAATTTTTTTGCGTGGAAAGCAGTTGGAGAGAATTTTTTTTTTTGGAGGCACATGGACGGGCGGTTCGACCTGATAGAATGCTGCCAACGTCGTCAAGGACATCTGCAACCTAAAGGGAGCAGATGCGGTGCTGGCCTTTGAATTACTTGTAGACATGCCTTTTGAAGAACCACTATAACACGGGGGCAAAGGAAAGACGTCAGGAAGGATCTCAGTATGTGCAGATATTATAATCGTACATGGGTTACGATAACTGCTCACCATCAGGCATAGAAAAGCTTGTTTGCCGTACAGTGGTATAAAATAAATGGTTCATGTATTTTCAATTGTATATGTTGAACATTGCAATGCGCGCGTGCAAAACTTTTATCATCATCATCAGTAATACTGGCGTGAATATCGTAAATATCACCAGTATACCTATATAATCTCTACTCTGTTGTGAGAGGCACAGACCTCCAAAATGTTCCAAACCGATGATATTGTTCGGAATCTCCAGCCTAAGGAGAGGTCCATAAGTAAGAAACTGACAGCGCAGCAACAACTCAAAGACGGACAGATGATGGACGCGTCTGTTGTGTTGAATTGCTGACGTTTCCCTAACTGAGTGATGCCTCTCAGAGTTATATAAATGCTTGGCTATTTGCGGCGTAATCCCTGTGTTTGTTTGTAACAATAATATAGTAATATGCACCAAATTGAAACAAAATCAGTAGGGTTGTTAGGTTGAGTTAGAACTAATTTTCGTTGAGATGAGTTTCTGAGAATCTTCTTTAGAAAGCTTGATCTTTTTTTATTAAAAAGGTTTCTATTAAAAATCCACTAGTAATATCTATCTTTCTTTGTAATAATAGTGTCATTTAATTTTGAGTTGGCAGCACTGTTATCAGTGCGATAGTACTTATTTTATTCTACGACCAATAAACTCATATTAACCATTTTTTATATTTTCATTTCAGGTTGTGAAAGCGTACGATCACGAGGAACAGTGTCAAGTAGCAATAAAAATAATTAAGAATAAGAAACCCTTCCTAAACCAGGCACAAATAGAAGTCAAGTTACTAGAAATGATGAACAAGGCAGATACAGAAAATAAGTATTATATAGGTAAGTTATTTTATCACTATTTTGGGTCTTAGAAATCAATATTTTGCGTGCATTGTAGTAACATCAACGATGTAGAAATTACATTATTAATGATATTATTTTAACGGTCTGAACTGAACCGATGTACAACAACAAGATTTTATTATAATATAGAATGTTTCCCCTTATCCTTTATTTGTCACGAGCCGCCAAAATGACGGGTACAAATTAAATAAGCCTTGATGAGTTGTCCTATCCATTGTACACTCGAACAAAATTTGTCCACTGTCATACAATTTATGCACGAAAAGGTTGTCACGACGTAAAGCTTTATTTTGGGATTCAACCATTTTCTATTTTTAGATAGAAGATAGGTTTTTACACGCGTTTAGTCAGAAAGTCTGAGAATATTAGACTAGCCCGCGGGGTACCGTTACCTTTCCGTGACATAAAGTATAATAAGATCCGTCGGGGAGAATGTAGATCCTAAAGGTCTTTTTTCTTATTAATGCCATACGAATATATGTATAAAAAAATAAAACTCCTTTAATTTTTGAAATCGGTTCTAGTTTCGGAAATCAGCACGTTCAAACAACCAAAAATGCTCTTCATTTCTGTTATCAACATCGTCATCATCCTAGTGGTAAATTTCGGCTTCTGCCAGAGTCCGCCTTTCCCCACTCTCCCTCTCTATTTCGATTGAAGCTTCTTATATAGTAGTATAAAAAATCATCTTGGTGTCAATATCCTGGTTGCGCTCTCGCGCGCGAGGGCCTGGGTCCGCCTTGCCCCTGCTCCAGGATTTGACAGATCAGGTAATTACAGTGGTACGACTGCCGTCTGACCTCCGTGACCATATTAACAGATCGAACCAGGTACCGGTCGCTTACTCCTCTAGCCATTAGGCGACCATTAGGTCCAGATAAATAGTACAAATTATTGAATACAACCACCTCGTCATTCCTTTCCAGTGAAACTGAAGCGACACTTCATGTGGCGCAACCACCTGTGCCTGGTGTTCGAGCTGCTCTCGTACAACCTGTACGACCTGCTGCGGAACACCAACTTCCGCGGCGTGTCGCTCAACCTCACGCGCAAGTTCGCGCAGCAGCTCTGCACCGCGCTCTTGTTCCTTAGTCAACCAGGTATGTGACCTATTCTATAGGTGGTAGGGTTGAATATCGCGTGGTTGAATAACATGGGTTTCTTGGGTCCGGGGATTTTCGTGTCTCCTTAACGGCACCCAGGACACCAGGAATCCTTAGTCAACTAGTTATGTGCAGTTAGTTTCTGTGTGGCCGTAGTTACGTACAAAGACATGCACCAAAATGCTCAGGAGCATGTGAGAAATTTAGATTAGGAACTCAGCCTGAGTTATTGGCATACCATTCGAGACGTTACCCGAATCAACCATTGTGAAGAGCTATTTCCGTAAGAAAATAGAAAGGAAATTAACCTCAAAATATGCCTTGAGGCCTCAGATCAGCATATAATTAGGAAACCAGTTTAATCAAGATGGTTCTTAGCTGTGTTTATCTTATATAGCCTTTGTCGGCGGTTTCCGACATCCAGATAAGGTATTACTTATCTACCTGAGATGCAATGTAGTCCTAGGAATCTCTACCTTTATTGTACAAGAAGTTATCAAATTGACTAACTCAATCACGCGTTGCTTTATGACTACACTACACTGCATTTATTGTCTTGTAATGAGCTTTGATAGACAATAGGACATCTTGACTTATGAACTATTGTTAATTGTTAACAATTAAATCTTTATTTCAGACTTACAATGTTACATTCGTAATAATGTCTACAAATAAGTTACGTTATGACGAATAACAATTTGGAATTCGATTTCCGATACGTGCCATGTTTTTTTTTTTAAATATAGGAAATAGTAATTGATTTGACTGCCATCTCACTTGATGTTAAGTGCGGATGCAGTCTACGATGGTGCATACCTGTCTACTAAATACCTATTCACCCAAGTTGTAGCGCTCAGGGAAATAATGTGCGGGCAACGAGTTCCGTCCCTTGCCGTTAGGAAACAGAAAAGAGCCACACTCTTGGATAGTTTTGTGTTTAACCAGATGTGTTTTCTTTGTTTGCAGAACTAAATATAATTCACTGTGATCTTAAACCCGAGAATATACTATTATGCAACCCGAAGAGGTCAGCCATCAAGATTGTTGACTTCGGTAGCTCATGTCAACTAGGGCAAAGGGTGAGACTGTCATTTATTACTTTTTATTGGTCGAGTTTGAAGGAAATAATGCGTGGTAGGTTGCTCTACAAACGTTGCTCTACTTGAAGCAGCATGATTACTGAAGGAAATGGGAGCTCAAATTTTTTCGTGGCCTGTCACCAATCTGAAAAAAATACAAACGATAGCTGAAGAACTAAACTACAAATATCACCGAATAGATTTATGAAATAATGTTCTTGTATTGCAAAAAAAAACAGAAACTATCCTATATATTGATTTCACGATTTACAGTCGTGACTACAATTTTTTTATACAAATATGTAAATCTTTAACTAAAGCGATTACCACGTTCCGCACTTTCTGCATCGTTACCACCCAAAACGCGACATACAACAATGACCCCTATTCTATGAGCAGCGCGTTCCAGTTTGGTCTGCCGATACAAAAAAAAAAGCGTCCTGGTCCTACTGTTTGATCCAATTCGCGCATTATTTTCTTCGAAACCACCACGAGGATGTGCTACATTCTGCCTAATTAAGAAGCGGCGCTCCACTGTTGGTAGGGCACTGTCACAATTAGTTTGGCTCCGTTACAATGACATCATCGGTCCGCGCGCGAGGCTGTTGATCTCGTGACGTCACCAGACTGGTGAATGACAATGATCGCAGACGTGGTCCGCAATTGAGACGAATGTGTGTGAGGCCCGTCTACATTTAGGGGCAAATCTAAATTTTGTGTGTCAAGTTATGAACTGTCCTTTTGACGGTGGATGGTGCTATGTGTGTGAATAGAATACTGAAGAAATATTTATTTATTGCACAGTTTTACAAATAATAGATTTGTGTCGTTACGGAGCATCGGTGGCCGAATGGATAAGGTAGTTAACTCGTAAGCGAGAGGAACCGGGTTCGAATCCCATTGGTATATGTGGTCATGTACGAATGACTCTTTTCTTCTGAGTTATGTACGTTAGTTTAATACTATCTGATGCTCTTACGATGAGGGAAAACATCGTGATGAAACTTGCATATTCAGGCGACTGAATGTGTAACCATGATCCGGGCAGTTTCTCCTGGTAGTAGGGCTACGGAGGTCAGATGGCAGTCGCTCCAGTGTAATTACTAAACAAAAAAAACAAATAATCTGCCTAATCCTGGATCATGGACAAGGCGGACCCCGGGCCCTCGTTCGCGAGAGCACAACCGGGACATGTCGGGATATGTCATTAATAAAATAGAGAACGCAGCCTATCATATATTTGTACCTTGAACATGCTTATTCCTATATAGATAGTTGAAAGAGTGAAAATCGAACTTTGTATGGGTCACCGACACGAGTACGATATTGCCAAGCAATCGTGGAAAATTTTAATGTCAACATTGATATTTACGCTTTGGATTTTGAACTCTACAACCTCAACTTATTTGAAACAAACTGGAGAATATATATTTTTTTGTAACAATACAACATTGTATGTACGCATCTGTATACATTTATGGCCACCTCGTCCATACACCTGCCGTGCCGTGAATGTATACCATCATCATAATCACCATCATTGGCCTAAGACATATATTACAGATGATTTAAACAGCGTCACTGTTAATACCAATACTACCAATATACAACACATAATGTGTTCACTCGTGACCCGTTAAAATAAGGAGTTCCACACCCCCGTTAATGTCGGCAGTTCTTTGTTTGTTCACGCTCATTGTCCAGAGCTCGTTTGCTCTGTGGCCCATTCGGTTTGCGCTGCCAGCTAATTGCGCAGATAAATCAGTGCGGGGTCGCCCGAGAGGGTTATCGACCACTGCGTCTTAAATATTGTATTCCCGGAATAATGGGGAATGTGCGCGTTTTTTAAATTTATTATTGAAACGGGCCATATTGAATGCTTACTTCGCTGGCTCGGCGACACGAAAGAATCGTCTGACACGAAGATTTACTATTTGTCCTAATTTTGTACATTTAATAGTCAGTCATTGATAGAAACGTCGGACTTTAATTTAAAAATGTGACGTCTGTAACTTCAAACTTGTTAGACAAAGGCTTCTGATCCGACGTATAATGCGATGACATATTGTACCTACTTTCCTCACACGATTTGGGTGAGGCCCATGGCGGGCAGTGGACAAGTTGTTTGCAAATAGAGTTGTAGCTTGTTAAAGCTATTGAGATACGCGTATCATTATAAAAATAACGCTGTTTCATTTTCAACATGGTCATAATCAACTTTGAGAATGCCCAATGTCACGACGACGTATTTTGACAACAGGACCCCACGCTCCAGTAACGCCATCTAGTGTGACTTTGATACGCGTTATCCCCTATTCGTCAAACACGCATATTCCCTATTAGTCTATTTAATATTGCCCACCCAATACATTTAGCTTTGGCAGATAAAATCCATTCATGTGTCGCCTGCACATGTAATTTGTAACGCTAAGGTTAACCGTAACGATTGTGATGGTTCACAGTCACACAATTAAATGGGACGGGGTGAGCTGGCTGCATGGCGATAAGTCAAATGGAAATGACTTAGTTGGATAATTAGATTCCTATTTATATTATTGATAATTAATTTATTGATTATGCAATCGTTAACGTTGTTTTATTTTTCCGTTACGATTTTGCCAAAGTAGTTTAAATGTTCCTATAGATAGTGATTTTAAATTATATGAAGCACACATAGCGTCATTGGCGATCGAAATGCCCACGGTTTTTGACTTAGGTTTACAAAATGTCAGTTTTGCCGATTTCTAAATCAACCAGATGGCGCCGCGGGGGCTTGCTGAGCCTAAAAGTGTGAAAGCAAATCGAAGTGTTGTTCATATTGTTCATAGAATAAGCTCCATATTCGTACCACTTATATTATGTTACGCGTCGCTCCGCTTCTCAAAAACCGTGATACAAAAATATACCTTTTTTTTTTAAACTATGATTTGCTCTCATGCTTTTTGCGTCTGAATTTAGGCTACTCAATTAAGCCGAATATAACAAGCGCATTACTTCTCAGTAGCGCCCTCTGGTGGCCTTTGAAATCGCGAAAGCCCTCAAACACCTTCCAAACTCGAGTACTAAATTCCTAATCGCTTCACCCCCTTCGCAGATATACCAATACATCCAGTCCCGGTTCTACCGCTCCCCTGAAGTCCTACTGGGAGTCCCGTACGACCTGGCCATCGACATGTGGTCGTTGGGCTGCATACTGGTCGAGATGCACACGGGCGAACCACTGTTCAGCGGGGCCAACGAGGTCGACCAGATGAACAAGATCGTCGAGGTGCTGGGCATGCCGCCCGATCAGCTGTTGGATCAGGTGAGGTCACTGACCCTCCCCGTCGGCAAAAGTGTAGATTTACACTATCTAGATAGCCTATTACCCGATACTAGTATGTGCATCTAGCTAGAATGTGGCTCCCGACAGTTGGATACTAATTTTTTATTTAATTACAGGCCCACAAAACAAGAAAATTCTTCGACAAACTACCGGCGTCAGAGGGCGGCGGTTATGTCCTGAAGAAAGTCAACGCCAAGGACGGAAGGTGAGTTAACATACAACCCTAATGCCATAGTTTCTATAACCCTAATGCCATAGTTTCTGTTCGTCATTTGATTGGCTAGGAAAAATAATATAATATATTTTTTGTCCAACAGAAAAATGAACGGTCTTGGTGAAGTGGACTTTTTGAATAGGTTACTATACTTATATTGGATGTTTTTCTTTGAGAATGTAATATACTGATAGCCCATAACATGTACGATTTATGATTACCTAGTCTGTCTAGTTTTCCTAAGTCTGTTTGAAAAGATCTGTCAAGCGGTTGTGTCCTGAGCGTGTCCAGACCTTACTCTTCAGTGGCGCCATCTATTTGAATTTTGGACTTTTACCTCGATTTTACAGAGACTTGAAAATAAAGATCCGTCAACTGACAGCTGATGTGTATGCCCAATAATATGGGGCTATTGTTGTAGTTGTATGGCGAGTCTTCCTGGCCTCAGAATAAATTAAACCGTGATAAAACGTTATTATTTAATATTTGCCAAAGCTCTACCATTTTAACCTAAAGTTTATTTATTTAAACTGCATGAACAATGAGGTACAAAGGTGGACAAAAAGTTACACAGCTTTATCTTCCAGTAAACCAGAAACCGATCAATAAAATTTATAAAGTAGAGCCCCAAGGAACACTGACATTAAAAAACCGTTAAATTCAATAATTTTACAACAAATTACATCGAAATAAAGATAAATTTCAATACCATACAGCCATCAGATTGTAATTAGTGCGCGCCATCTATGGGAATTTATAGCAATCGAGCCTTGAACGGCTTATAGCGCGGCAGTAATGTGACAGCAGACATTAGTCCTCAGTGGCGCCATCTGGTGCCCGAATTTCGTCTTATCCCATATTTACTCACTACAATCGTGGTCATCTTCCTAGTGGGTACAGCAAGTACCGCGCGGCGGGCTCCACTATTTTGACAGCAGACATTAAGCGCCACCCGGAATCGTTTCGTCCATTTCCTTGCTTTATACCTACTATAAACATGTTTTTTTTGTCCATGTAACCCTTACAAATGTAACTTACTCAATGAGTTTTGTTTTATGAGTATTGTGATGTCAAAATAAATAATGTCTATGTCTATGTCTACTAATAACGTGGCTATCCCCCCCTCAGTGGGTACCGCAAGTACCGCGCGGCGGGCTCGCGGCGCCTGCACGAGATCCTGGGCGTGGAGGGCGGCGGGCCGGCCGCGCGCCGCCGCGGGGAGCCCGGACACGCCGTCGGGGACTACCTCAAGTTCAAGGTGAGACTGCTTGCAGATACTGATGCTGAAGACTGAAACCGCCACCGGAGGAGAAATGGCATAACACTACGATGTTCACCATATATTTTGATTGAATGTACCCATGTTTTAACATGTTATACCTGTATTGTTGTTATTGTTACAACCTTTTAGACAAGTATGCTCCATCATCGGCCGCATCGTCACTTACCACCAGGTGTGGTTGCGGTCAAATGCCTGGCTAATCAAATAATAATAAAAAAAAACTTGTTGAATATATTTGTAGTAATTGCCAAATAAAATCTTTGTCTATGTCTAAATGAAGCAGCATGATAGCAGAATGATATCCGTAGCAGAACTAAGGTCAGCGACATAGCCTCCAGAGTAGCTAAACTGAAGTGGCAATTGGCAGGCCATGTACGTAAAGCTCCACTTACCGGCAACAAAATTTAAATTAAAATAAAATTTTAAATAGTAATAAAATAAAAATAACTTAAAATAAAATTTAAATTAAAAAGTACAAGTCACTACGTTAATGTCATCAATTATGACCGCACCTCACCTCGCCGACCCCCGTTCCAGGATCTGATCCTGCGCATGCTCGAGTACGACCCGAAGCAGCGCGTGACGCCGTACTACGCGTTGCAGCACAACTTCTTCAAGCGGACCGCGGACGAGGCCACCAACACGCAGCAGGCGCAACATCACCACCACGGGGAGAGAGGTAACGTACCCAGCCACTGACACACTGACATACCTAGCCACTGACACACTGACATACCCAGTCACTGACACACTGGCATACACAGTCGCTGACACACGGGCATACCCAGTCACTGACACACCGACATACCCATTTGCTGACACACGCATTCACTGATACGCACGCACTCAATGAAACTGTAGGTGTTAGATCTGATGAGGCTTTCCGCAATTTCAGAATCGACCAGATGGATCTACTAAGGTCTGATGTCAAAATACAACCTAGACATTTTCTGCGGCAATGAGTTCATTTTACAGCAGTTGTTTCTGGCCAATGCCACGGTAGTATTTTGACAACGGATCTTATGCAGTACCGCCATCTGGTGCATTTTTAAATCGCCAAAACTATTATCACCGTTACTGACACAGTCATATTATCTGTTAAAATTTACTTTGCCAATATAAAGAGGCAGTGTGACACTGATATGAGCTCACTGTCATGTCTTGTACTTATAGGTACTATGTCTTTCTAATTGCTGCTGTTTTCTTAAAACAGGCTGTCTCTAAAATCTACCAAAATTGCACATGATATTATAGCAACAATTATTAATTCAGATTGACACCCAAACTCACACACACTTCGAACACAATCTTCTAATTAGGTTTCTATTGGATTGTTAAAACGCGGCTCATCCCCAATCATTGTGTAGAGTCATGTGAAGCTTGTGTCGTTTTCATAGCTAACACACTACGCTTTCATTATACCATCTTGCTCGACTAATCTACGCTGTCTGCTCTCATCAAAGGTGTCCTTTCCGATTAACATTGCTGGAACAAATCACTTTACTCACATATGTCGTTTTGGTTTTGGCAACGTATGCGAGAGTCGGCGAGAGGACTTGCAATTACAGTTATCGTCACTATTATGACATGTTTGCAAACTTGAAATTCGTTGTCTTGCCCCGTCTCGAGTGTGTTCCCAAATATAAAGTCGGTCCGGTTTGCTGAAAGACTGATTTCACCACTTGTGAACTTGTGTTCTAGGCTGACAGGTATGAGGTGCTTCCCTGTCAAGTAAGTAGCGACTCCCAGATATTTAGGATGGTGCATGTCACGAGGGAGGAAATGTTTAGGGTTTGGCTTGATTGAGATTTTGGTTTAACTCGGCACTCTCGGCAGGTTTAATTTGTTTGTTCGCGATTGACATATTTGTTTTAACAATTATGTGTCACAAATTTGAGAAGGCGATGACAACAAAGTGCATCTTGTTCATTTATTGAAAAATAGTTAGTGTCCGATGTCGAATTAAACCAACAATTCTTTGGAAAATCAGGTGTAATGTTATTTGAAATGAAATAAAAGATGACGAGATGAGATTGTGTTTGTTATGAGACTGTGTATTATCCAGAATAGAGAAATGAGAATGAGAATGGCGTGGTTTTAAAAAGGATGAAATGGTCCTACATTTTCCGATTGACGCATGTCCGCATTTTTTATATGACAAGAGTCCTATGAGTGATTTTATTGAGTGAATTAATTTGAGACAACGCATGTCTATTTAGTTTTATGGCACCACTGGGAGTTAAAAAAAAATTAAAATATTATTATAAACCGCTCCGAATCGTTTTCCTTCAACTAAACAATCGAATGTTACAATCTAGCCACATACATGACTTTTACAGTCTTTCAGGAAACCTTGACACTGTGCACACACCTCTCAAACTCATATTTTAAGATGAAAATAATGTAAAAAATAATGTTATGTTCTTGACTAAATGTGTTTGAATTTCGTTGTCATTGAATGTGATATATCAATGTTTTTATGGCCCAATAATGTTCAATATATCCATCAGTGTGTGCTAACATGAGTGCATTACCATCGTCATCTATCCAGCGAATATAACTAACTCCCCTTTCATGGAACCCAACGATTGTTGTATGGTTGAACTGTACGAGAACTACAACTAACCCTTGGAATAATCTTTTAAAGTCTTCGTCATTTGTACAGTTGAACCGATACATATCGTTTTATATTGCTGTTAATGACGTTCATGACCACATAACAATTTCGTGTACATTTCATTATATAAAAGCTTATTGGAGCCATTGACTCCATAATATATCGTCACTTACCACCAGGTGAGATAGCGGTCAAATGCCTGGCTAGTTTAATATTAAAAAATAATTGTCATATTGCTCACCCGATATTGGACAATTTCTAACGATCCAATTCTTCTATTATGTGTTCATGATCGGATAAATAAATTCAGATCGAGGCGGGCAAAGTGACGAAAATAGTTTTCAAAATCGAATAGTGATTGACGGGTATAACTATGACCCCGGTTGGCAAAATATGTTTGCCCTATTTATGGGACAGAACCAATAGGGACTAACGCGAATCAGAACTCAACTAGATGGCGCTACTGGAATGTGATGTTAGTTTTGAAAATACGTCGTCCTGTTGGTCAGAGTGAAACGCTCAAAGTTGATTGTTGAATAATGCCAGTTTGACAGTTGCAAGAACATAACTGTCGACGGCGCCATCTGGTGACCAAAATAACGACAGCCTTCATTGCTGTTAGTTTATAAATCCATTCTATCCATTGGCACGGATTTGTGGTGCCATATAAAGCTGTGTCATTGGCTAGAATGGATCCGCCTACTTGCTGATGCGTCTGTCTAATAGCGCGGCAGTATTTTGACAACCTTACCGCAGTACCACCATCACCATTCTCACGCGATTTTTCATCACGATCCGCCTCGATCCGAACACAGTGGTCACCAGAGTTGTCATACCGAATACATGTCATTCATATGATATGTCATCGATACATAAATGGGTTGGATGGAAGTAAAACGGTGCGTGTCCGTCAGATGGCCCGTCGGACCCGCGATGACTAGAGGGGTCCGGCGGCCCCGCGGCGCGCCGCTAGCCGCCCACCGCCAGACGTCACGTGACCCAGAACAGTACATCGATGTTATTATACCGCCGTGCATAGAGGAGGGGGATGGTGAACCGTTGGCGTGTTACGTATGGGTTTAGATTAGACATTGGCATTCAATTAGATGTAAGCTTGTTTGCCACCTTTGTGGTATCATTAAATTCTTCGAAAAGTCGACGAACTGCGTCTATTTTACGTGGGGGTGGAGTGTAACACTAATGTACTGCCGTAGTTCCCCAAGGAAATTCTTTCTGGGAGAATTCAAAGATATCTGAGAGGATGTTTGGCTATCGTAAATACTTTGACCGGGTGTAGAAGGCGCAGTTATTGAAGAATTTCCATGGTAAATAAAAAAAATTACAATGTAATCGTAATCCATGGCAAGCCGATTCACTCTCGAATTATTTATAATAGTATATTCTCACTATATAAACAAAAACAGATATTTTGGAAGCGCAACTGGTATTTCAAAAATCTTGAAACGCCCTTACGGTAAGTTTCTGTACTACGTTGCAAAAGGGCACATTAAATACGAATTTAATTCAGAATGGCAACACGCAAAAAGGTTCCCACGCATAAAGGTTCACCATCCCTGCAAGACCGTATGCATATTGCATAATAGTTACCTACATTTGCCGCGTGCGAACAGTGATCGGGGCATGAATAAAAGAGATTTACGACAAGTTAATTCTTGAAAACCTTAGTAGTTGATGTGTGTTTGATCATTACTATCGATATTACAGTCCTGCAAGAAAGTCGTGAAAATTTTGACGATGCCACTTGGCAGCAGAATTACTCAGTTTGACAGAAATTTATTTTTGCAAGAGCAGGAGTTCCTTTTTACGACCTTTTTGCCAGATTGTACACATCACATCAAGAGTCGATAAGTCCAGTGCCGGGCTTAGCCATCTCCGCATTACATCTTGCTATGTCAATTATACATTTTTTTGGAATATATTTCGATTTTACGAAGCCATATCAAATTAGGCACCTATTCGATCCGTGCTCTACAGGAATCAGCGGTGGGAATAGGGGTTGAGCATTTACCCATAGTTTTCGAAATCTAAACAAGCCCATTTTGACAGATGTCAATCTTACATACACAGATTTGCTGTCGCGCATTATAGAAAATGTTCTTTATGTCGTGGACACAAGAAACTTATGACATCAGTCAAAATGGGTTTCTTAGATCTCGACAGCTTCAGTTCGTGATTTTGATAAGGGATTAGTTTAATCCTATTTCATTGAACATTTTATTTCTTGATTGTGTAAATAAACATGAATCACTGTTCGTGCGCGCCACAAACTCCCCGCAAATATGACAGCATGTCCAAAACCCCCATGTGCATGGCTTTCTTGAAATCCATAGCAGTCATACATAACCCACGTCTGAATACTGCTACAGATTTCTCCTTGACTGTTGTACTTTGCTTCGTTTATTTTCTTTATTTTTCTACTGAATGGTACATTTTCATTCGTTTCCACATCATGTTATGTTTCGTTCAACAATTACGAATCGTATCACCGCTTCAGTGTTTCATTTTCATTCCATTCCAACCGACAAATAGTGCAAACGGCTATTGTTTATAATGTGGTCGTTGCGCGCATTTGTCGGGTGGAATTAGACCATACGATGCGATACAAATATCGAGATTCGAGCCCTTTAGAGCCCCGCATAGGTCGTATCTGAATAGTCGGAAGTTGAGTGATCGAAACGTAACGCTATTTTTAGAGAACTTTTTGCAAAAAGTATACAACATTTTGTATGAAATTCGCAATTATAGTAAACCAAAAGACTCTTGGCAGATGATATTGGTAACTTGCTTGAACTAATGCAATATCTTAAAGTGACAGCAAGAGTGCTATACCACCGAAGCTGTTTGACTGCCACGGGTCTGCGGCCGTAATTTTGAACCGTTCGATGCGCTAAAGCTTGTCAGATATTTACGAAAGTGATCGCCATCATCAACAACGGCTCATAACAATCCACTTTTCTAACTAATAGAGGATGAAATTGGATTGCGTTGAACGGTTCAAAATTACTTCGCCTCGGCGTTTATTGTATTAATATTATAGGTATACTAGTATACTAGTGGTAAAATAATGCTCATTGGCTTGTTTCGGCTTAGTATTTACTTACGCGTGTGTGATAGAAACGCTCTACGAAGCTGAACTAACTGTTATGCATTATTTACCGCTTACATCCTAGTTTATGCGCTTATTACGTTTGAATAAATTCAGTAGCCTAACTTCAGAAGCAAAAGCGTGAGAGCAAATCAATGTGGAATGTATTGCCACTAGAATAAAGACCATTTTTGTTTCACGGTTTTTGAGAAGCTGAGCGATGCGTAACATAGTTGATATAAAAATGGACCTTATTCTATGAGCAAAACATTCCACTTTGATTTTGCTCTAACGCTTTTTTTAATTTAGGCTACTGAATTTTGTAAAATTGAATAAGCCCATTTAATTAGGTCGTCAACCGTTTCGATCGCTCAACCGCTCACCACACCCGACCACACCACTAATCCGCGCCATCGCGTCCACAGTGAGCGGCAGCGGCAGCGGCAGCGGCAGCGCGCGTCTGTGGGGCGCGCCGGCGGGCGCGGGCGCGGGCGCCGTGGAGCGGATGGAGCGAATGGAGGTGGAGGCCGTTCGCCGGGAGGAGGACCTCCTCCAACCCGTGAGGCAACTGCAGCACAGCCCCGTCGCCATACACTAGCCCCCGCACCGCGGCGCCCCCGCCCGCCCCGCCCGCCCCGCCCGCGAGGCTAGTGACAGTGCCAGTGACGCCAGTGACGTGCTCCAGTGACGCTCAGACTAGTGCGAAGTGAGAAGCGAAGTGGCGTCCCGTCACTGCGTGGCGCAATCCGCGGCGGGAACCAGGACTGATGACCATATTTTATAGTTCTATATTTTTATTTAATGCGATAAGTCTGACTGTAAAGAAAAATACTATGGTGACGATTTGTTACGTTGTAACGTGTATTATTTAATTGCTTCACCGTACTTAGAAGGTTCCGAATCGATCGCGTACGATCGCCATCACCACATCTGGATGCATCGAGTGCATGAAAGCTAGGTTTTTTTATTGTTACGCAATGCATATCAAGGACGCAATATGGTAGAAAATAAATATTGTATATAAAATTTAGGAAACCAACTAATGGATACAGACTGCAATTTAAACTGGATAATCTATAGTTTAGTTACGATCTATGCTAGTTAAGCTTTCATTCGGTTTATTATTATCGCAAGCTTTATTATTTTGAAGTGTCGGCAACTGATGACTGAAATATAAAGGGCCAACCACGAATTTGTTTTATTACACAGGAAAATGATATATTTTTTGTAAATTAAGCAATAAACCGCCACACGAACCAATTTGGAGCAGGCTGTCATGTTTTATCCACCTAGCCCTCGCATTTCAGAGTTGTATAAATGTAAATTTTCCAATTCCTTTTTTAACTGGATCAATACATTATTGTTGTGTTGATACGGTGTTATGGGCCATTTTGACCCGCTCAGATATACAGACGAAGTGTTAAACAGAAAAATAGTATATAGGTAATTCTATAAAACACAAAATGTACTTGTAGGTTACGAGAATGTTGAGACATATAATAAAAAAAAAATAAGTGGATATTCCAGATAGAAGATAACATTGAATTACTGACTTGTTCAACTTTTTTGGATTTGAATCTACAACAGATGAACCTCATTGCAACAGACTGGTGGAACTTTGTAACGGAGATATTTTCTATAGAGTACACTGAATCACTGCCTTATTGTGCCGGAAATTTATATGAGCGCGACTGGACACTCGTGCGCCATTTTGAGGCGCTGCCTCTCGCGTTGTCCTTAGAAAGTTACTTTTATTTTGTCGTCCATTCTTACTCGATGAGGCTATTTTTTTTATTGTTTTATTTTGTATTGTTGTAGAGCAAAGCCGTCACGGTGTTTTCTTTTAAGTGGACCCTTAGTCCTTCGAAACCTCGCTCATTCGACGCGAAACAAAATGGCGCGCGACTGGCCTTTCCCTTGTTAGCTGCGTTATTCTGAACTGACTGTGGTTTAGCAAAATATTTTATGTTCAATTATTTTTAGTTAAATGTACCATTGACTGAAGACTCACGTTCAGAATAAAGCAACTAGCACGTAACTAAATGACAGCAGACTTTTATTGTAACGCAAAATGTTGCTGTGGTTTTTATATATTATAAATAAAAACTTCCTCTTAGGATTATTTTAAAAAAACATTGTATTGTATGTTTGTATGATACTGCTATTTATTTGCGTACGTGAAGCATTAAAGTATTCCTTTTTTTTTTTCACGAGTGACTCAATTTTGTTACGATTTCTCAGTAGATTTGAAACTGTTTTGACTGAAACTATTGTGTATCTGTTTTCACTGAAACTACTTTCTATACTTACTGTAAATTGTTCAGACACCTCTACGGCTATCGGTTATTACGAACTGTTAGCAATACTTTACTGCTTCATGAGTTTATAGGTTTGGTAGGGGACGTATGAGGAGTGTGTGGATTGCGTTTTGTTTAGAGTAACAGCTCAGGCCGAAAGTTTTCCGAGCAATTTTGTGACACGAATTGTTTGGTGTTAGGCGCGTGCACTGGGAATATACGTCACACTCGCCTGCCGGACCCACCCGACCCAATTTGGGATGACAGAACGTGAAAATTAAGTAAGAATTTCACGACCGTTTATCTATCCAAGTTTACTTTTATTTTTTTGACGAGATAGTGTTATCTAAGTATTGTGATGTTACCATTTAATAAAAGAGTTCTATTGGCTCGTTCTCGAGAGTAAATCGAGAAATGTTATGTGAGTGCGCTGACCAAAATTTGGTTTAGCAAATGTCTATTTGAAAAATAAACTTGTAAAAAAGTTTTTTTTGAAAGTGTTGTGTCAAAGTCACAGCTGTTGGTCATAGTGCTTGTGGGAATCTGGCTTTGTAGGAATCTGGCCTTAGAGAAACAAATGAATGAAACAATGTGACCCAATCACAGCACAAAAATAATTATTGTTCTTTAAAATCTGGCGAGATAGCACATTATGTTTTCTGAGCTCTGGTGATGGATATTCCAAGTGTATCAGCCCTTTACAAAAATGGTAACTGCAATTTGTATTGCTACGTTAATGAACGCTATTATTTAATTTTACTTTAATAATTATATTGTCATTAATATCCCTGTGGTGACTTGGATTGTTTCTGTATAACTATTAGGCATAATGTGATCGTTGATTGTATGAGAGGCAGTCGCGCCCAGCGACCCTCGCCGATCCAGTTGCCACGGGGGCAGACCTAGCACATAATGGTTTTTGGGCTAGTCAATAGCTAAAAAGTAAGCACCAACCGTTGACTAGTAAATTATTCCATTACTCGGGACATGGCCCTATGTGTTTGCTTGGGTATGTAATGTACTATAACTATTTATTTAAATACTGTGGGCGTGTGTCTAAAGCGAGCTATGGTGCGACCGAGGAGCTATGATGTTTATTTCCTATCGAATTGTCAGTTCGCAGGCACTGTAACAATAAAGGGATAGAGCTTTGTGTCAC
Organism: Blastobasis adustella; assembly: GCA_907269095.1. Classification (NCBI taxonomy): domain Eukaryota; kingdom Metazoa; phylum Arthropoda; class Insecta; order Lepidoptera; family Blastobasidae; genus Blastobasis; species Blastobasis adustella. Next base: position 17,697,797 of record OU026121.1, on the reverse strand, counting down.
TAAGTTTTGTATTTTAAATCAATAAACGATAGCAATGACTTTGTTGGTTTTACTCTCCTACCTCTTTACCTTTTTCCTAGAGATAATCACTTTTCGTCGATGCTTAGGCAACTTTGTGATCGTGAATGGTGAGGATACTAGGGTTTGAAGTATATGCTACAAAGGGATGGTAAAGCTCGGCATGAACCACCTGGTGTTGCGACAGTGGACCCTGCGCGACCTCGTTCGCGTGGCGTCCTAAGAGTTGTAACCCTACCCTATCCTACCCTACCCCTAAACCTATACAAAACCTACCCTACACCTACTTTACCCCTACCTACCCTTCTTTTTCTCTTGAATCCCTCTTATCTATTGTTGAAAACCGCATTAAAATCCGTTGCGTAGATTAAAATTTGTATTACAGAGGTTTATTTACAAATGCGTGACTTTTAAAATATATCTTTGTATTATGTTCATTTACAATACTACTTAAACAACATATTTTTGGGTCGTGACGTGTGGCTAGAGTTTTTTGTAAAAATCCGTGGCGTGGAAAGGGTTAAAAGATCTAATGGATAGATACATATATCGATACATAGGGACAGATGAAGCGACTTTGTTTTGATTTCAAAGGTTCCCCAACCTGATAAATAATTGTGTATAAATGAGAGAGCGCAGCAAGCTCGGAATTTTCGGGACAACAAACGAAATCGGTCTTAAGATAGCGTGATTGTTAGAAAAGTAAGTAAGTTTTATCATTTAATGGTCGAGCGCCAGTAGCTAGAACATTTGACTACTAAAGCTAGCGTTCTCGTAATTAAAATATCTGAAATTAATGACATTAACGTTTTTTAATATTTTTAAAAAGGATGTAGCGATTTTTTATCCTTAGAACCTTACGTTATTTTTACGAAAGAATGAGCGATGGCAGCAAGATCGGAATTGTTGGCAATTTGACCTTTTTTTTAGTTGCTTATGGTTAGACGGTCCACCAGATGGAAAGCGATAACCACTGTCCAGAACATGAGCCATCAAAAGAGGTCCAAACATTTCTGCCGGTCCTTCTTTGTTTACCTACTTAGATTTGATGGTTGTGGCCTCAAATCCATACGACAAAACTTATGTAGCGCCCTACGTACCTAAGTAAAGTTTTGTACGACAGATGCCAATTTTACAAGCAGATGATAATTAATTATCATAAGTAGGTACTTAAACGTAATAATTCAATAAAATGTTAACATTTCATACAAAAGACTTCAACGCGAGCGACGCCCCATTGGCGTCTTTAATATTTAGGTATGTCATTAAAACCAGTTTTCCACTGCTCTTATCGTCCAACTTATACATAGTTACCCACACAGTCTGAGTTATTAATAGTAGTTTATGTAACTGTCATATAACAGGGGGTATTAAAACATGAGTGTCTGTTTATGGTAATAGTTTGACACGAGTGTTTTAATACCTAATTATATACAGTTGCATACACTACTTTATCTACACTCATATTATCATGTTAAAGTTGCGTACCTATAATTTTCTCAACTTTGCTGGAAGAAAGCTGCGAATCAATTCTGTTGTACATACGCGACGAGGATACCAAGCGGCGGGAAATTCACCAAACTACTTTCACATTTACGTATTTATTTGCTTCAAACAAGAAAAAACATTTACAAACACAAATTACAACAATTAGAAAAAATATTCTGATTAGCGGGAAAATAATTCCAAATGTACACAATCACAACCACAGACTATAAACTGATCACAAATATAAACAGGAATTTTGCATTTGTTGAAGACATTTAGGTATTCAGCCTACCTTTAGCCGTGTCCCGGCGTCCGACAAAAATTTAAAAAAGAAAAGTTTTGCATTATGACTAAAAAGTTATTTTATCTACACTCATAGCGTAATGTTCCAATTACATGTTCGAAAACAGTTGTTTAAGGATACACTTTTTTCACGCCAATCTATAAAAATTTAAAAAATTACTTTTCGATACAGCATTTTCCATACTATTTTCATTACAGCTGTATCGAAAAATAACTTTTTAATCATTATGCAACACTTTTCTTTCTTAAATTATTGTCGGGCGCCGGGACACGGCTAAATGTAGGCTGAATACCTAAATGTCTTCAACAAATTCAAAATTCCTGTTTATATTTGTGATCAGTTCATAGTCTGTGGTTGTGATTGTGTACATTTGGAATTATTTTCCCGCTAAACAGAATATTTTTTCTAATTGTTGTAATTTGTGTTTGTGAATATTTTTTCTTGTTTAAAGCAAATAAATAGATAAATGTGGAAGAAGTAAAGTGAATTTCGCTTGATATCCTCGACGCGTAGATACAACAGAACTGACTCGCAGTTACTTCCAACAAAGTTGAAAAAATTATAGGTACGAAATTTTAACATGAAAATATGAGTGTAGATAAAGTAGTGTATGCAACTGCATATAATTAGGTATTAAAACACTCGTGTCAAACAATTATCATACTCGGCTACGCCTCGTATGATAAACAGACACTCATGTTTTAATAATAATAATAATCATTTATTTCAAGTATCTTAAAACTCATACAATTTAAAACTCATACAATTTGTTAGTAGGTAGATACAATAACTTAATCTAATGTTAGTATTAAAGTAAAGTCTTCACTGCTGTGACGTGCAAGTTACAGCAGTGTCTTATATATGGGCAGTCTAGCCTGCCGGCAATCATCGCCAGGACGGTGTTGGAGCTGGCCCGCACTCTGCGCACCAGAGACGCGCACCGCTTGCGCATTGTGGCAAAGAAGCAATCGGTGCGCGCCTCCGCGAACATGCCAGAGGCGCTACAGTAGCGGGGCAGACCCACCACCGCCCTGAACGCGTTATTGAACTGGACGCGTAGGGCACTGTACGATTTCTGCGTATAATCTACCCATAGGCTACACGTGTAAAGTGACGTGCAATATGCTTTAAAAAGCGTAACTCTAGCTTAAATACCCCTTTTTATATGACAGTTGCATAAACTACTATTTCAATACAGCTGTAATGAAAATAGTATGGGAAATGCTGTATCGAAAAGTAATTTTTTTAAATTGTATAGACTGACGTGAAAAAAATGTATCCTTAAGCAACAGTTTTCGAATATGTAATTGGAACATTACGCTATGAGTGTAGATAAAAGTTATTTTCCATACTATTTTCATTACAGCTGTATCGAAAAATAACTTTTTAATCATTATGCAACAGTTTTATTTTTTAAATTTTTGTCCGGCGCCGCCGCGCCGTGACACGGCGAAATATAGGCTGAATACGTAGATGTCTTTAACAAATTCAAATTCAAAATTAAAATTTTCCTGTTTATATGTAAGTATGTTTGTGTAATTATTTTCCCGCTAAACAGAATATTTTTTCTAATTGTGTTTTTGGGAATGTTTTTTCTTATTTGAAGCAAATAAATAGATAAATGTGAAAGTAGTAAAGTGAATTTCCTGCCGTTTGATATCCTCGACGCGTAGATACAACAGAACTGACTCGCAGCTTACTTTCAGCAAAGTTGAGAAAATTATAGGTACGATATTTTAACATAAAAATATGAGTGTAGATAAAGTAGTGTATGCAACTGCATTTAATTACTTATTATATGACAGTTGCATAAACTACTATTTATTTACAGCTGTAATGAAAATAGTATGAGAAATGCTGTATCATAAAGTAATTTTTTAAACTTTAATAGACTGGCGTGAAAAAAGTGTATCCTTAAACGACTGTTTTCGAATATGTAATTGGAACATTACGCTAAAATTTTTTCTCTATGAGATAAAATGACTTTTTGTGGGACGATTTTTCAATAAGTACTCAGATTAAACATATGTCTTCTGTAAATACTTCTATATACTATGGTCTGTAAAGTATTTATTATTACCTATGTGACTAAAATGAAATAGTATCGTTCGTTAGTTAATATAAAATAAAGAATTATAGTATGTTTCAATTTGTATACTCTATCTATATTACTTTATCGTGCAGATAAATTTTATCTAAACATTGCAAAATTAGCCCTAAATGTAGGAGGCCACCGTGATGTCTTAAAAATGGTACCTAAATAAAATTAGGCAGTGCCATAGACTTCTATATACTGATATATAAATCAATAGGTAGTACTTATAAATCAATTGGTAGATAGGTACTTATGTTAAGTGGAAATGTTAATATTTTGTATTCACCGGAAAATTATAGGTATTTCTCTAATTTTGAGCGCGGATAAACATGTTTTTTAAGGTTCCGTACCGGAGGGTGGAAAAGAAACCCTATTACTAATCCATTGTCTATGTATCATCGTGTCACGGCCGTCACGGGGCGCAATATCTTTAGACCCGTAATAGGTCTAACCTAACCTAACCACTTGAATTTTTTGTAGAATAAGTGTGTTTCTATTTACTCGGAACCTCGGAACAGATATCGCAATAACGCGCGCAAATAACATTACTTTAATGGATTCCGGAAAATTCCAAAATAAGTGGTATACTATTTCACGAAGCTAATCACCGCTCCGATAGCCGTGATCGTCTAGTGGTTAGGACCCTACGTTGTGGCCGTAGTAACCCAGGTTCGAATCCTGGTCACGGCAGTGGTAAAACACTGACACGGCGGAGCTTTCTTTTTTTTTGCAGATTAACCATAATTTTGTTACAATTTAATTCAGTACGTGCGTTAGTTACTTATCACGTCTTTAAAATTATTCTTAAAACATTATTACAGCGCCATCTGTATATTACCTATTGAAACAATATGTCAACACTACGTAGTTGAGACGCGAAAACTGCACTCGTGCGGCGGGCAACGACGCTTCTCACCGAGATGTTATCACGCAAACTCTTATAGATGGCGCTACGTGTATTTGTTTTGGTAAAACCACGCACCGCAGCTGTTCGCTATCACAGTATCCGCGAGAGAAAAGGAGTGGTGATTAGACTGTCTTAGGGCTAAAAAATACGTTTTTTCAATGGTTCGAGGGCTTTATGGACCCTGTGCTGGTGCCCAGTGATCAATAAAGTCGTTACGCGTGTGCCACATCGTTTGCAGTGTCTAAAAACAATGTGAAACTGTGCAATTAGCGATGTAAACGTTGGTTATGACGTTTACTACGGTGTTTTTGTGTGTGTGCGTCAGTGACAGCAATGCCGTGCCGTTGAAGCGAATCGTAACGGGATTGTATGCGACTGTTTTTGGTGAGTTAGAAGAATTTATTGTTTTGTTGAACATAACCTAGGTATCACATCCACGCCTGCAGCCCGTCCTATAGCTAGCTAGGTGTACAGCAAGATATTTGACCTCGATACGCGACGCCGCTCCGCTATTCCCCTTTGAAAGGCAATTTCTCGCGTTAGCAATTTTTTTCTGCGAGCCACGATCGTTGTTTCCGCACGGCTGTATTATTTGATTAGCTAATTCCTAGTTTAGGTAAAAAAATTGGTGAGGAGCAGAAAACCTGGCATGTTTGTGTAAGCGCACTTCGATTACCGCCTTTATGGTTGCTGTAGCAAGGTTGATATTTAATAGTACTTGAGGTCAGATTTGTTGCAAATGCAACTTTCCTATCGGGTCGGACGAAATCATTGCCGATCACTGAGCTGATTTGATAGGTTCGTTACCTCTAGATTGAATGCTGTGTTGTCCGTTATTGAATAGTTTATTGACCTTTTCATGCGATACTGGCAATACCATAAAATAAGTAGGTAACCTACCTCCTTACTTAAACATTAACTTGCTGGTAACCCCTAATCCGCAACTAATGCGATAATAATCTATTATTACGTTTACTGTTAACGTTAATAAAACTGTAAGACTGTAGTGTAGTTTAACAGTTTTTTAACATTAACCGCTTGCATTTTGGTTACCTTAGTAGGTACCCTACAAACAATTGATTTACTTATGTCAAGATGTCTTCAAATCTATGATTTCCCAAGAAGATTGTTAGTACCTAATTGCACTACTTATACGTAATATTTTATTTGTGTTAGTAGGTAGGTAAGTATGCCTACGTATCTCACGTTTTGTATTTGTCTAAGCAAACCTTAAAATTATAATACGACATAAGTAGATAGTATTAATAATTGCATCGATAATTATGGCAACGGTGTTAGTTGCTTATGAATAGGTATTGAATAAAGCCTATCTGTCAATTAAAGCGACTTATCAATTTATCCCACCTACTTACTTGATGTCCAAAATATATTTTTAGCCAGGAAATGAACTAATACCTATGCATGTCGACAGACCAGCACCACATCTGCTCCCCTTAATCTAAGGTTGCAGATGTCCAGGGCCTCGAGTCCGTTAATTTATATGGCTGGATTGAATTGTAATTGGATCGCAATAACAAATCAACGGCAGTTTTAATTGTAGCAGAATATCAAAAACGTGTCAAACCGCCATTGAGCTGCAATTGCGATCCAATAGCACTTCAATCGAGCCATTAGTAATTAGCGGACTTCAGACCATGGACTACGGTGGCTGCTTTCCAACAGGCGGACCGTCGACCGTATGCCGCCCTCGGCAATAAAAAATCTAAGTTTTGTATAAATCTCATCAATGCCTACTGACTTGATCTGATTCCAGTCCACATACCAAGGACAGAAATGATTGCAAAACCCTTTAATTATTTGACTCAAATCCAACCCTGGCCTGTTGGAGTTGCTGACTCCTCGATGATGATAATTAATTTTATCACACATTAGCTTTTGACCGCGACTTCGTCCCCGTAAAATTAGGTTTCTACTTTCCGGACGTTTCCGTTCCCGTATCCGTTCGATTCCCGCGGGAACCATATTGAATTTCGGGAAAACTATAGCCAATGTTACTCGCTGATAAAGTAGCTTTCGACAGGTGAAACAAGTTTTTAATCAGTCGAGACGTTTTTGAGTTTAAAATCCATTACAAACAAACAAACAATCAAATATTAGTATAGGCCACCTGACGGAAAGTGATCACCCCCGCCTATACGGATATCGGCAACACCAGGGCGCCACCAATGCGTTGCCCGCCTCTAATAAGAAATATATGTATATAACTGTCCTGTATTTCAATATCCTGCTTGGGCTCTGGCCCGCAAGGGCTCGCATTGATCATGATCCAGATTTTGGCAGAACAGTTAATTACAGAGCGATTGCCAGCTGACCTCCTTGATCCTGTTAACAATGGAAACCGACCAGCTTGGATCATGGTTACACATTCAGTTGCCCACCTCTAAAGAGACCTCTAATGTGTACTCCTTGAACGATTCCATGTCATGGTTCAAAGAAAGCACATCGGCCGGGAGCTCATTCTGTCATTGCGCTGCTGTAATTCTCTGGTTTACAAAATATGATATATATTTAGTCACCTTCTACGATACCCATTAATAGAAGCGTTAACAAGGCTCCTGTGCTTATAATCTTTGAATTTATTTATTAGTCACACAGCTATTCGCAGGGCATGTTTCGCATATGAAGCATGTTTGTATCTCGAACTTAGACCGGTTTGATTTGTAATTTAAATTGGGTTATCCAACAACATCAACAATAAGTATTTGAGCCTTCGGGCTCCAGTGGTTTCATGCCTATTTTGTAACAATAAATTATATGGTAAATGACTTAGCCGTGTGGTGTCCGGTAGTGTAGAATAGCACCAACCCCATCAACTCGTCGGTGTCGACTAATGTTTTCGACATAAAAGATCTAGTCCCCGTAGGCTAGAAATGGGCAGCAGCGTGGAGATATGGCAATATCCTGTTATGGGTTGTGATTAGCACGCTTTAGAAATTAGTCCTATAACTTAGAAGCGATTTTCAAAAATCCTCGATTTATTAACGCATACACGCTCCTAGCTTCTATCTACAGTGTCATTAGGTATGCAGAGCTTCAACTACCAAAGTTTTAGTTATCGAAGACTGTTCAAGAGAGAGTACCTAGTTTTTATTACGGAGATAACCTGGCTCAGCCTTCAGGGTTGGTGGTACGTGTTTATCCAAAGAAATTTAGTGCTTGTTGGTCACATAAAAATGTCCAAGTAAATGTCGAGTCTTACTGTCTCCTTAGGAATATATGGTACAAGCGATATCACTGTTTTCCATCACGTAATTAGCAATATATGGGTATCTCCCTACCAATTTTTATAAATTATCATCCATTATGTTATTAATCTTCAGCGAGTACGTAATATAAGAATACTTATAAGTTTATTCCTTGAGTATTAATTTTCGTAACTACACCGCAATAATTCCTTTAGGTAGATAAAATTACTTACCACTGTTAGGCATACGTTATTGTTTACCTGTTGCAACAGACTTACATAATCCTTAACCTTATACAAATTCTTTGAGACATGTATTATCCATTATAACAAGCTAAGTTACTTTGCCTCGTAGTTTCTAAACTTATCTCTTTGAATTCAGATATTAAAACTTATTTGCCCTGAAAGAAACCGAATGACTTTTCGCTGTCAACGCCATACGCCACATAGAAAGACAATTGACAAATGTAGACAAGACACCCAAAAACCTTTTGTTAGCACCCAACAATTAAATTGCCGCGGTCCATTGGGATATTCCATCAAAATTCTGCGTAAACAGAGATCGTCCTTCGGTGTTTTGGTGAGTAATGTCCTGCGGGTTCTGAAGAGGTCGGCGGGGATGGCCAGCCGGCGGGGGGCGGGGAAGCGCGTCCGGGAGCCCAGCTTCGACCAGCCCGACGTGGCTCTGGCCGCCATCGCGTCCTACCGCCGCCAGAGCGAGGTCAGCGAGTTCATCAACTTCATCCTCGAAGCCCTCGAGAGGAACTCCGTGTGGCTGAACACCGTCGTGGGGAAACAGAGCAACTTCCGCTGCGTGCTGATGACCGGCGCGGGGCCCAACCGATTCCAGATCCAGAAGACTATCTACCCGGTGGCGGACGAGGACGTCAAGCTGGAAGTGGAGCTGTCCGAGTCGGAGGATCTCGACAAAGTTGCGCTGGCGGCATTGCTGAAACTCAACACAGCTGAGATGGATGGGCTGGTGAAATACATGAGGACGCGGATGTATGACAACGCGCTGCTCAGAGAAGACGTGCTCAAGGGCAAAGCGATGGGCATAAGCTTCGCGGTGCTGTCCCCGTTCGCGAACAAGCAGTACCGCGTCGTGGAGCACATCCCCATCAGCAGCGCTTCCAAGTGCCTGGAGCCGTGTAAGAAGCGCCGCCGCGAGGAGAAATCCGTCACCGACTCGTTACTGCGGAAGTCGAAGCGCGCGGCGTGGTGACGGTGCCCCCGCCGCGCCACCAGCCCCAAACCAGCCTCCGACCTGAAACGGCCGCCCATTACGGTGCACCGCGCGGCTCATATTGTATAGCGCGTAATGGCCGCAATTTGGACTGACTATAAAACGCGGGGCTCATGGTAAATTACACCCGTTTCTGCAATGATCGTTTCCGATTACCTATGATGGATGGCCGCGCGGTCGCGGCGACCTGTTATTATACATTACGTCGCATTATGTACCCTACCGTCCTATGCATCTGGATTAAATAGTTAAATTATTGTGAGGCGCCGTGTTTGACTGGCCGGCGCGCGGCCGCCTAATTGCGGCGCGGGCCGCCGGAGATCAATATCTCGGGAATCAGGGCGGCCGTGCGCCAACTTACACCCACAAATCCTTCCGCCAATAACTTATTACAATAGTGGTCTGCGGACTGCGGCTCGCGCGGAGAAACAATAGTTTTTCTCCGGCGGTTCCCTGGCGCTTGGGAACTTTCGGATCTGCTTATCGGCGGGCATAAATCAATTTGAATCGTGGCGCAGGGCGAGTGTAACTCGGCGAGGGCCTGCCCGCGAGGATTAGGGCCCGCTGACCGTTGCGTAATTGGCGTAATAGTTAAGTGATTTACGGCGCCTATGGATTTATGCTTTAGATTTATGGGGAGGGGCCCTTAAGGACCTCGGACACAGCCATAAGCAGACTCCCTTATGTATGTATATACTGGCTTTGCATAGGTAACGTAATAAGGTAGGCAAACTATACACGTTGCTAACCGCATAAAAGACCTAGTGTAGGTAAGTCATAACAACGACCTAGTGTAGGTAATCAACAATCGTTCCGCGTAGCAGATTCTAAGCCCTGAACACACATAAAACCGCACACAATCCTGTATTTTCACCCCATATACAAAGGCTGTCAAGAGCCACAGCTCATCATCACTCACGTACCGCAGCGCAGCGCACAAAATACTAGCAGTACAAGTGTTGAATGTCACAAATAAGCGTTCCAAGTGGCGCGATAGCAGTGCACCGGTAATGCAGCTGTCGCTGGCAGGTGCTAGCGTTTATCGCCCTAGCGCTGGCTGGGGCGCTATTTTGTCAAATGCAACCTGATATTTGCGTCTGCGACACTTGGGATCTTGTGTTATGCATTGTCGCAAGCCAGTATCGATCACGGTCTCAGGTCAGTGGGTTTGTTCCCAGTTTCGCGTTGGAATGAAACGAGATATTGTGCGAGTTGACGTTTGGATGCCGAGTGGGTTCCTATCCTACGGATCTGAGTGCGGTCTAGAATGGTTTGTTTGCAAAGTTAAGTGGTTGTAATGTGTTTGTTGATTTAGTTCATTACTGAAAGGAAACGAGTAAGTAGCTAAAGAGAAACTTTTTTCCGTCTACCGGTGGAATAGTACCTGCGATAAACATTGTTGCGACAACTTTTCAAGGTTTGAATACTTATCCTTACATCCTTTATTTGTAAAAAAACTGTTACCTGATATAGCGATTGTATGAGCATACCATGTTTGGATACATTGAATGAGGGGTCACAGAAAACTTAGTAACAACTCGACTTTATAGGAGACCTCTCGCTCAGATTCAACAGATAAATTGCCAAAAAAAAATATTCCAAAAGAACCAGCTAATTAACAAAATGTCTATTAACAAGAAAGCGATGAAAATAACAAATAAATTAATCAATTGTATCTTCACTGTCGTATGATTTTATGTGCTCGAACGCCATAATTTCTATTGTCTTATCTTTTTACTTTCTTTTTTGTTTACTTTCCTTTACTGTTGGATTTTACGTCCCACAAATGACGATAGGTCAGCCGACAATCGCTCTACTGTAATTACCTGTTCTGCCAAATCCTGTTTTTTTTTAATTTTTTTATTATCAATAGGCTTGCATTTGACCTCAACTCACCTGATGGAAAGCGACGATGAGGTCGAAGATGTAGCATGCGTGCCTAGAAGATACCTACATAAGATAAATACGTGGATGATTGTTCAGGGGAACCCCGGGCTTCCCTTGCATGCTCTGTGTTTTTATAAGGGATGGCATTCGAACGTCAGCCTCGGGTAAGCGACGGATGTGATAATGAAAGGCCGAATATTAATTATGTACTAGTTCTGTGGTTATTATATAACTCTTTGCCATAATTGTTATTATACTGCAAGGACTTGTGTTTTTGATAATATAACAAATATCAAATGGTTTGTATGTGTTCTCATTCTAACATAATCTATTATTAAAATAATACGCATATTTGATACCTAATTGAAACTGTTTATCAGGTTATTCCCTTTATTACCCGTGGTACTACCAGTATTACTCAGTTAACGTGGAAGTTTTTAATACCCGTGTTAACTGCCTCGGGTAGCTCATGCTGGCACACCTCCCTATCGCCAACTTTACTTCCCGCAGCGAGCAGTGGTCAGTCTAGTTGATTTGTTTCCATCATAATTCACCCCTTTGATGTCCGACTCGTATTGAGGACGTCGCCACGTCGCGTCACGTCACGCCGTCAGGCCGTCTCGCGTCACGGCACCACCGAAATGATATGGGGCTCATTTAAACGGATTTACCGGCGTCCAGAACGAGCTAGCGTGGCGGAAGCGGTAACTCAAAGCAATATCACTAGTAAATCAGAAAGCTGACGTGTCTGCGCAGAGAATGGTACGGTTCGGCCGCATTATAATATCCGTTGAACGCTACCGACTATAGCGACTGAATGGTATTATTTCCAAAGGTTTAAATCTAGCGAACGGCCCTACCGGGGCAAGGGTCCCATGCTATGTTTAAAATAAAAATTTAACCTGGCGGCAGTTAGTTTTTATGAAGGTGCTTTATGTGTCCCCGTAATGCTCGAGTTGATTTGTTCTTACGGAATTGTTATTGGGCCGTTTGAGAATTGGGCGCGAGATTTGCGTGGCTACGTGAGTGCCGCGTTTGGGAAATGCGAAATGGAAATTATGTTAGAGTTTGCACAAAAATCAGGTGAAATGCAGTCTAAAGTGCAAGTCCCATTCCCAACGTTCAAATTATCAATGTTTATAAAAAGAAAATAATTTAAATGTTCGTTACTTCATAACTAAGAGCGGCCGGCACCAAATTCTTAATCGCATTTAAGCCTAAGATAAACAATAAATTTCATACAAAATTACGTTTAAATGGTTTAAAGAATTTGATGCAAGCTGGGCTAAGTCACTTTTCACTGATACGTTCGCTTTGCTGCCTCTAGCTGTGCTGGTACCATCACAGTTATCTTGTGGACGTCGGTATTTTCAGAAATTCCAAGCTATAATGGTCCACTGCTGGACATAAATAAATTATCTTAGCGTTATGGTCCCAGTTGTGCTCTCGCGCGCAAGAGCTCGGGGTCCGCCTTGACCATGATCCAGGATTTGAAAGATCAGATAATTACAGTGTAGCGACTGCCATCTGACCTCTGTGACCCTGTTAACAGGGGGACCTGACCAGATTTGATCATGGTTACACATTCAGTCGCCTGAATTATCACCATCACCATTTATCACCATGTTTTCCCTCACCGTAAGAGCATCGGTTAGTGTTGGACTAATGTACATAACTCCCACTGTTCGACATAGACTTCCTCTAATAAGTGTCAATACACTCTGTCCTCGGCTTGCCGCATCCAGCTTGCAGCCTTTGCATATCGTCGCTTCACCTGCCAGGAGGGCGACCTATACTAGGCTAGCTGAGTTGTGGCCAAGTGGCCATGACCACTCTAGAACTCGAAAAAAGAGAAAAGAAGCAGAGATTATTAAAAAGCCAGCCAAGACGTGTCGGGCCACGTGCAGTGTAGGATTCCGTAGTTGCCTGTCAATATGCATGTCTAAATGTTTGATACTTTAACTAAACACATTACAAAATTACAAACGCACCTAGCTCCTGTATATCTTCTAATTTAGTTTCACTTTATAAGTTAGTTGACAATTTTTTTGTGATGTAACTATATCTAAATTTAGAGATTTCGGATTTTTCCTTTACTTACATGCTACATGGCATTGCTTCCTGCTAAATTTCATGTTATATCAACGGGAAGTATCCTATAGGTATTGATTGCATTGCAAGCGTCAAAATATGCGGCGTAAAGGGCCGTATCTTTTAATTGCGTTAACTTAGAAGTTTGATATATGCTCCAAGGGATTGCAGGTCTGAGTATTTTATATTAATTTCAGCTTGATACCTCCACGCCTTCCTGAGAAAAAGGGTTTTGACTGACGGACGGACAACAATGTGAACCTATAGATAATAAGGGTTCCGTTTATTCTTTTTAGGTAAGGAACCCTAAAAACGTATTCGATGAGTCCATGAATACTCATAGGTTAGGTGATTAAAGAAATTCTTTCTTAATATTCCATGTTTCGCTCCGCTGTTCCCACTGCCACTTAACCTAGTTGTTAGATAGTTGAGTACAGTAATTCATAATTTAATTTGTAATTTATATTACTAGCTGCATGTAATAAAACGACTGTTTCATTCCATATCTGGGGCAATAAACTCTTGAATAATGATCTTGATATACCTAGAAAATGTATGCTTTCATAGTATATGTTTCATTTGTACGATGAATTATGAGTCATTTACGATGTGGTGTCCGGCAGAGTAGAATAGCACCAACCCCTTACACTCGTGGGTGTCGTACGAGGCGACTAATGTTTTCGAGGTAACCTGTAGGCTGGAAAATAGGAAGCAACATTTTCTATTGTTATATTTATAACACTGCGATCTCCAACCCCTTTCGTGGGAGAGGCCCCAAGACCTGCAGTGGACTGTTATGGAATGCGATGATGATGATGATGAACTATGAGTACTGGCAATATCTATGAGTCAAAAATTCCTATATAAGAGAGATAAAAATGTGAACAAATAATTAAGAGCTGTTCTGGGTATTTTGAAATCTAAAGCATCACTGTATTCATCCAAGCTAAACATAGGTTTTACCATGCATCGGCTCCCTACGACCCCTTCCCTTTTTAAAAGTAATTATAGCTAAGTACTTAATTTAATCTGAACAGGCGACTGAATGTGTAAGAATAATTCAATCTGGTCAGGTTCCCCTGTAAACAGGGTCACGGAGGCCAGATGGCTGGCATCTGTCAAATCCTGGATCATAGTCCCCAGGCCCTCCGCAGTCGGGACATTAACGCCAACATGATTATTATTTAATTTAATCTAAAGCGAACATTTAATCAAATAAAATTACTGCTATCATATACGTGTTTAGCTTGTTCAATATTTAACAATGGACCCCTTATTTGTCTTGAACGATTCTATCACACGCTCTAGTTCGCTTTGACCGATTTATTGTTTTCGATGCGATAGTGACAGTCACGGAGTTCAATCACGTTCCTTTTGTGACCCACATGTAGGCATTATTATTTATAATAATTATTTAAGATCGACGTTGCAATAATTATGTTTGCCCCAGATAAAGTACAAGTTATGCAATGTTCAAATATATAGCGTAGCTTTGCTCCAACATTGTTGTCAGGCGCTAACAACCTAAATCTAGGCCTAAATCCAACATCGACAATTTTGAGTGGCAGTGAGCGGGCTATATCTGCCAAAGAACAATGCTGCTGGACTGCACTGTCATTTTTCTTCTTTTTTTTTCTACGCAGTGACAAACAAGCAGACAACCCACTTGATGGTAAGCGGTAACTGTAACCCATTACATCTACGATTCATGCATTTAGGATGCAGACAACAACAAGCAGAACCGCATGTGCATGAACAACACTGCTGGTCTTGAGCCTCCTCCACATTTGTGTGGAGGGCATTGCTATAATTTCCACATTTGGTAGGCGGGCAAGGATAAACAATAGACAATGCAGCTGCCTGTTTATTTTATAGTTCAATGTGGTAATTAATGGTCTGCTTCTATGACATTAGTCGCTCTTTTACGACACCTGGCCATGGGTGGGGTTTTTGCTACACTCTACTCAACCCGTTACCACACGGCGCGGAAAATATGAAACATGCCAGTGAAATTAGCCCTCACAGTGACAACACATCTGCAGTTCTGCAATTTTTGTTGCCTGCAATCTAAATGCATGAATCGTAGAACTCATGTGTGACAGTTACCGCTTGCCATCAGGTGGGTTGTCTGCCCGTTTGTCCCTGCGCAGCGTAAAACAATTCTGAACATGGCAATCGACACACAGTAGCTTAAAATGTACCAATGCAATGAAATTCAAATTTAACTTTGACATAGCTCTATATAACCAGAGTGAAAGACGTTCACTCCAATATAACGATCTGAAGCCCGTACAGAGTAACTTTATGTAGGTACCTTGTATACTAACTTACAGAAAACTAGACTCAACTTAATTTCGCCCGGAGGAACTGCAATACTGAACTATTTGGGGCGCGGCGTCAGCAGACAAAGAGTTCAATTTTGCAATACTTTAACTGTACATATGTACAGCCGACTTCGCAAATTGTATCGATATCTCTAAGTTTCAGAAATATCTTAACAAAAAATTGTGCATCATAGTGCAAGATATGTTCCAAAGACACGTATCCATACCGCAATTCAGTTACTTGTATGGTAGTTTTTATAATTATTTTCATCACACTTGCTCGTAGCTTGATGTTATTGTATTAATTATATTCTTTATTGTGTACATACTTAATTAGATACATCAAACAAAAATGAGTACAATGGCGAACTTATATCTATGAGAGATTTCTACCAGCTAACCACAAATGATGTGAAGCAAATTGTATAGCGGGACAAGCAAAGCATACAAAGCTAGAACATACTTATACTGGTAGGTAGATAACTAACATTTTATTATCTACTACAAAATACCCCTCCTAAAACATAATACAATAATAATACTAATAATATATAGGCTACTAAATGATTTAATAATACATCAATAAATATAATATACCTATAATAATACTATTACAAAGTCATGGAGAGATAGTGCTCTTTTAAGCTTTTTTTAAATGTATGAAGTGATGGACACTCTTGGACGTGCTTTGGAAGTTTGTTCCATAACTGAGCAGCTCTGACTATGAAGGAGTTGAGGGAAAATCTGGTATTGGCCAAAGGATAGACCAGAGTACTTGGTAGGCAAGAGAGTTTGGAGCGAGGACAGGGAGGAGGAAAGTGGAAACTGGACCGGAGATATTCAGGCATAGCCGGGACATGGAGAATGTTGTACAGAAGAGGCAGTATATGTATATTTCGACCATGCCGGATAGGGAGCCATTTCAGTTGAGAGCGAAATATAGACACATGGTCAAACTTTTTGAGGCCGAAAATGAAACGAATTATATCACTTTTGAGCGTTCTTTTTACGTTACTATTACACAAATTATATTCAGGTTTTGCTAAAGGAAGCATGTACGCTTGCTGTTACGGTGAAAGGACATCATCGTGAAACACAACCTGTTAATATCTAAGAAGAAAAAAGTTGTGGTGAGTAACTTATAATGAACTTGACTGCATAGTGCAACAAAGTTATTTGACCCGGTGACAACGTCGTTCTTATCTTCTTGTCGTGTCAATGATAAAGTGACATGACTTTTCAAATTGGCGACACTTACTTCCAGCTTTGGCCACCGGGCCAGATAAGTCTGTGGCACTGTGAACCCGTTTTTCCACATTCGAATTATGTAAAAGCATTCAGTTCCAGAAGTATGCTGGACACAGTCGACGCCAATTAAATCCGAAAAGGTTTTGACCACGGATTCAAAAGCCGGACGGCGAATTTTCAATATTCGAAATTTTAGGAACGAACACTTTATTTCACGGAAATTCGAAATTCCGGGAACGAACACTTTGTTTCGTACATGTGCCATGCGGAGCACGGAGTGCACGGAGCACTAGTGCGGTGTCAATTGTGAAATACATATTATTAAGGCACTTATTCGGGAAAATGTTCCTCGAATATCGGGTGAGGTGGGAACTAGGTCAGTCCTTTGCGATTGCATCGTATTAAATTTGTAGTTATAGCATAGTTTATTCTATGAAGATAATTTTGCTTACCTTTGTTTCGTTTGTATCCTTATCCTAATTTCTTTACTAATATTAACTTAAGTAAGTAAATAACTTTAAGTAACTTGACTCTGTCCGTTATCTTTTCACGGCTAAGCTACTGTACCGATTTTGACCAAACATGGGAGGAACATTTTCGAAAACCCTGAGTGAGATGGACATAGGCTATCGACAACCGCGTTGTAAAGTGTAGGTAGTCTACGCGGACGAAGTCATGGACAGGCAGCTAGTAGGAAATAATACTTGAGTACTTATTATTAGATATGTATTAGTGAGAGGTACCGGGATCGAACACCAGTGCTGCCGCCATGTACCAATGACTTATTTTAGAGTTGTTTAAGTATATAAGATGAACACTAACCGATGCTTACGGCCAGGGAAAACATCGTGATGAAACCTGTACATTCAGGCGACTGAATGTGTAACCATTATCTGGTCAGGTTCCCCTGTTAGGGTCACGGAAGTCAGGTGGCAGTCGCTCCAATGTATTTACCTGACCTGCCACATCCTGGGTCATGGTCAAGGCGGACCCCGGGCCCTCGTACGCGAGACATTAACGCCAAGATGATTATTTATTATTTTTTGTCGGCGGTTTTCGATCTACCTACTAGATGTTAGTTTTATTGGATCGCTTATTTCACGACTTGAAGACCGGACCTAAACAAGTCCGCCAAGCCCATGCCAAGTTATATTCCCGATGAGCACAAATGGGTATAACGAATTAGATTACCGGTCAGAGGAATAAAGCTGTTGCGTTATTCAAAGTACCTACACACTTTGGTGTGGAATACCAAAGAGTTACTAATAATTTTTAAAAAGTCATGGGCAGTACCGTCACAATGTGTCCTAATTAAGATAAGATAAGATAAGATAAAATATGTCATGTAGGTATTCGGGAAGTAAGATTAAGAAAGTCGTTTTTCAGAGCTTTTTTTATTTATTTCGTTTGATAGAGAGTGTATATTGATGTATAATTCCTGTCTCAGTTTCTGTTGGTTGGTTGTCTGAAGGAGATCGCTTGTAGTGATAAGGCCGCTTTTGCTCATATGTGTTCCTTGTTATTGTAAGTAATTGGTATTGTAATGTTTTATGAGCAATAAAGTGTTTATCTATCTATCTATGTAGTGGTAATATTAAAGTATAACAACAAATACTAAAAATCGGCGAAGTATGAGTCGGACTTACGCTACATGGCTTAGAATTTAATAAAATTTGACGAATGACTGATGAATGACGGGGGCTGTGGCTTCAAAATCTTGTTGTTCGTAATGGTACGGAACCGTTTACTTGTATACGAGTCCGACACGCACTTTACCGGCTTTTCCTTTACAAATATTAAAAACAATGTGCTAATACCTGAGTGGTTCAGTGGTCAACATGCCGGTCTGCCACGCAAGAGGTCCCGGGTTCGATTCCCGGCCGGGCAGAAATTGAAATTATTAATTTTTATTTCTGTTACGGGTCTGGGTTTTCTATGTATGATAAGTATGTATTTTAAAAAGTATTTAAGTAGTTTATCAGTTATTTAGCACCCATCGCACAAGCTTTGCTTAGTTTGGGACTAGATGGCGCTGTGTGAATTTGTCCACAAATATTTTTTATTATTATTAATACTTGTAGTTGATCCCAGTAATCGTAGCCTTTCAGCCTGTGAACGGCACGTATTCCGTGTCGTTCGCATCGCACCGGCCGCGTCTCAAATCGACACGTAACATGAAAGCGAAAGGCATTTCTTTGAAGATAAAAACGCCCCGCGCCCCTTATTCTCAACTTCCAAACTATTTGAATTCCCCACCCCGGTGTATACACTGCGGTGCAGAGAAATGGGTGGGTGGATGTTTGGAAAAAGAAAAGATTGAGGACGCAGTTTCGCCTAACACTTAAAATGCTAAAATGTGCCCTCTTATATTTACTCGCTGTCATACGTATATTAACAACCCGTAAGTCCACTGCTGGACTTTAGCCTCCATATTAGTAGATGGTTTGTTTAAATAATCATGCTTGACAGGCGGATAGGAGATCGCAATGTCGAAAAAGCTGTCGAATAGTTCAAATTGATCGTAAAAATGCAACTGTATTTAATTTTATTTATATGCGAAAGAATTAGTATTTTTGGGATGTGATGACTATTTTACACCATTATTGTACCAAAACATATTTAAATATATCTTATATCTTAAATAATAATAATACTTATAACAGAAAATGCTGCTCCAATTTTCTCGTTTTCGGAAGTTTTTACTGGTCTAACATCCGAGAGTGAAAAGTTTATTCTTGACTTGTTACGAAAACTGGGTAAACGACACTGTAAGGGTTGTTTTAATATTTGACTATTTTAACGGGGGTAAGAATTTTATAGCAATCCCGAAATTTGCTCGGAAATTTTTAATAATGTTCATCTGACGAACTGTATAACCACAGGTAGAGAAGGTCGGGCCCATTTCACAATAGCATAATTGTAATATTGCTACCATTTTAATTAGGTAAGTACCTAATTAAAATGTACAGTACAGTAATAGCCATTATAGCAATTTTGAGTCAAATACATTTCGTGAATCTACATTTCATAAGATGTCTGACAGACTCAATCTTATTTTTCGAGGAGTTTGATAAACGTGTTACATTTAATTAAGAAATCATCAAGAGTTTCGCGTATTTAAAAAAAAAACTGTAATTTCCAGTTAAAGTGCAGTAAAACACATACTGCACGGCATCTGCTTTACATTTTTATTGATTTCCTAGCTATGCAGAAAGTTCAATTTAAATTTTTGTAACACTGAATGTTTGTTAGTTTCAGAAATTTTTGTCACAGGTACTGAATATATATATCTGGCCCAACAAAATAGCTTGTACTTTTGCAGCAGCGTATAACCACAACCTTGAATAGAAACATCGACATGCTTTATATGACCTACCGTCATTCATCAAAACACTTCCTCCTTAGCTTAAACTCTTCGCTCACTCTTGAACATTAACAAGAAGACAAAATAAATCTTCTTAGGTAATATTTTACGCACAAATTTTACCGTCATTTCACACGCCGGCATATGTACCTGTATCGGCTATAAATAATACACATCAACTAGTTTCGGCTTTGAAGGCCGGTACCTGTACCGCCCGTACGGTCCGAAGGTGGACAGTGCCGTTAGAAACAGTCTATTTATTCTGGCCTAGAAGGGGTACCTTATATAGGTACTCTTCAACGAACTTCGATCGTCGATCTCATTATTGCTCCCCTACAGGCGAGGTGGGGCCAAATGTGAACCTATTCCACATAAAAGGAGGTCGTATTACTCACCTATATAAAAATATACGATACCGTACTGCATTACGATACTTGTTTAGCATATTTCTGTAAGTATATCGCAGTAAGTCTTAACCACAAGGCGCGCTAATCATCATCATCTACCTGCCCTTATTGCCGGCACAAAATTAGCCCTAATATTTTTCCCAAAAAGCCCCGTGCTATCGTCTGCCCCGCGTTTCTTGTCCACCACTGTACGACGTCTCCATACGCCGGCGGCGCGGCTGTGACAGCGGCCAATGATACATATTTATCTAACAATATTTATGGCCGTCCCAAAAGCGGCGCGGATTCGCCCGCCTTTCATATTTAAACTTTCGATACTTTATGGGAGACATTGTCGAACGGAGGAATGGATAACTGCACACTCTCATGAATAAAATGATAGTTTCGCGATGTTTGTTTCGCGGAGATGTCGCCCGGGCTTTGCGGGAGAGATGTCCCAGATTATAGGGTCGATGGCTTGCTGAAGGTTTTGATGGGGATTTAATTAAAAGCCTTCATGCCAATAAAATTGGCCGTGTGGTGTCCGGCAGAGTAGAATAGCACCAACCCCTTACACTCGTGGGTGTCGTACAGGGCGACTAATGTTTTCAAGGCAAAAGATCTAGTCCCCGTAGGCTGGAAAATGGGCAGCAGCGGTTTCCATTGTTATATTTATAACACTGCGATCTCCAACTCGCCAGCCAAGCATAGAGATTATAGCAATAACCTCCCGTTTCATGGGAGAGGCCCTTAGTCCTGCAGTGGACTGGTATAGGCTGTGATGATAGTGCCAATAAACAGCTAGCTATTGCGAAGGATCTTTGCAGTTTTATAAACTGCCTTAAAACCGTCAATATTCGTAGTGTACAAAGAAAGAAAGAAAATATATTCATTACACATAGCACACAACGACACAATAACAGTTACATAATTGACAAAGGAAACTAAATTAAAAACATTTAAAACAATGAGTATTTTCCCATGCCATGCATTGTTAGATTCCATGTGCCATGATGCCATGTAGGTGTTAAGATTATCACAGCGAACCATAATGTTTGTGTCGAACTAGGCCTGTAATCTGTTGGAATTGAGCCTACAGTCGCCATTAGCGTTTCGACGTGAACGTCTATAACACAAAGGAATACTTAATTTGACCTCTCCAATCGACCTCCACCCGTCCAAATATCGAACATCGAACCTGTTCTGCAAACCCGTCAAAGCGTCGCGTTCGCCACTGGCGCCTCGAAATGGCGCATACGAAGTACAATACAAGGCATTCCCTAGCGTTCAGCAACATAAGGCACAGTCTCCCAATATTGGGTGTGCGCCCGAATTTTCCGCGTCGCCGCTCAAAATCGCCACATTTCATTCGGACATTGACAGTTACGGCATCGGCGTATTTTATGCCCGTACTTCGGACAACCCTATCTGTGTGTATCTGGGTGTATCCCGATTCCTAAGCCTCCAAGCCTCCATCACATACAAATTTGTCCATCGACGAGATATTATCTGTGTATGGACACGGGCTTCTTGGCTGGACCCGATCAATCGGCTCGTTTATCAAATACGGAACCCTAAAAATGGAGGGCGAGGGGGAATCGGCGGACCTTTTTAAGGGTAAAGTCCCAGGGTTCTGGCGATTTTCTCTCTCGACTCCTCGTGAAATGGGCGTGTTTGATCCGTGATAATAATATTTGCCGTAATTTATGACGGTCCGGTTGTGAATTGGTATAAATAAACAAGATACATTTGTAAGAATGCAAATCTGTGTGATGTATCTTATTAATATTTGTAGGTAAGTGCGAAAGAGTAAAGGCCGTCTATCTTGCACACAGCAATGGCGTTACGTATCGATTTGGGCTATTCATATCACTCATCAGGTGGTAGTACTCTGTCAATCCTGAGAAGACTGCCTGATAAGTACCACCGCTTTATCTCTTTCTGCCGCCAAGCAACAATGCAAGCATTGTTGTTCCGGTTTGAAGAATAAGCTAGCCAGCGCAATTACAGGCCGGCGGCATTTCATCTTAGTCCTCACAGTGACAACGCACCTGCGGTTCTGCATTTTTGTTGCCTGCAACTTAAATGCATGAATCGTAGATGTTATGGGAAAAGAGTCATTGGTACATGGCCGCAGAGAGATTCGAACCCGGTACCTCTCGCTTACGACTCGGAAACCTTAACCGTTCGGCCACTGACTGCTATAATTTTGAACCCATTTTAACTACGAAAACGTACTTACATAAATTGATCGAGATTACCATTCAACCTAACTTCGCTCACAGAAGTCGACACAAGAATTATGCGCAAATTGCGTAATGTAGCTGAGTGAGCAAGCGCCGCCATTTTTCCCGTTTTATTTCTAAAACGTACAGCCGATAAGTCACTGGGGCCGCAAGTGTTACATTGCAAAACGTATGACCTATTTTATGTGAAGTCACGTTTTTAATTAGAACAATTTTATTAGCGGAGCTATGCTACGGGCGGTTCATGCAAGTCACATTTCCGGTTCTCTATTACTCTTATATTACGTACGTCAGGGACGTGTTTGGGAAATATGAAAAAGTAAAACAACTTCAATTTTTTTCCAAAAATCTTGGGCCGCTTTTTATGTCGTTGAGTGTATCTCATGGTCAGATACCGTCAACTACATAAAAAGTGGCCCAAGTGCTTAACAAAGTGTTATTTACCTATGTTACGATGCGGACAGGTTTCAAGTGTCCTGTTTAGTTTATTTAAGTGGGTAATTTCAAGTTAAAGTGTGTTTTCTGCAATGTTTGCCAGATCTGTTTTCAACACTAATCGATGAAAATTCTGCTTTGTTTATTTAACAATTTAATGTGCACAGAGAAAAATTAATAATTTAATATACTTAAAGAAAAATAACACAAATTGCCTACGAAAGAGAGTACAGCCCGTACTGTATCAGAGAGATAAATTAAAAGAAAGGTCTTATTCAAATCAAAGTTTTAAATTAGTAACATTTCAAAGTACGTCCCTGCCTTTGCGCGAGAATGGCGCCCACCGTGGGACTTGGGAATAGTTTAAAAATTCAATTAAGGCAAAGGCATTCCTTGGCTACTACATTTGATAATATATGTGTAATTTAAGATTTCATTTCTCAGACAGAATATTTTTAAAATTTTAAACTAAGGCTATCTGGCCCTCTGGTGTAACCTGGTGTTATTGATGTCCATAAGAAGCGGTGACCACTTTCCACCAGGTGGCCCGCTTGCCTGTTTGTCTGCCGTATAACATAAAAACAACCGAATATCATCAAATCTCATTAGTCCCGCCCAGTAATCACTCAGCATTACCTATGCACGTGTGAATTCCTAATCGCCATCCACACAATTATATAACACGTTCAGAAAGACAAACACAACAAATAGTACCACATTACCGGCAGAAATCAGGGAGGCTAGGGAGTTGTGTCACAGGACAGAGCAAAGTGGTCTCTGTCTGTCGTCTATACCCCACTTGTGGGACACAGAAGTAAGCTTTATGTATGTATTACCGGCAGAAATCACAATATTCAAAAGAAAAATATATACCTTCCTGAATTTTTGCGATGCGATAAGAGATGTCAACAATTCCGCATACAATCCCTAACACTACAAGGCTGCACTCGAAGATTTTGACATATACAAATCGCATATAGTATAGTAGAAGCATAGTCCAGTATTCGGCCACACTATTACCCTCACTCCACTTACAGTACACTACTTTACACAATCGAGACAAGCAAACGTAACTGGGTAAATAATGTTAGTACCGAACATAGGAGCGGGAGTAATTTTCCGCATTATATGCCCTGTCCCGGAGCTAGGGCCGCGACATCCGTCATGCCGCATCCGCTATCCGCATCCTTCATCCGTATAGCCAACCCCCTTATTTTGAAAGGCCGGATAAACTCGCGCCCGCTTACAGATTTATTTTGCACACATAAATTGCGCTCAGGACCTCGATTTATTTATTTCACCCCAGCCGTATTTCATTTCTGCGGAACCATTGTCGAATGTTACTTTTGGATACAGCTGTTTACTTGAATAGCTTTGTCAGTTGGTCTGTTTTTGTGAAGTGTGCTGTAATTAGTAGAATAATTGTTGTAAACCTTGTCTTGTATCATTGTGAAGCTGTGTATAGAAAACGTCGCAACTCACAATAATGAATAAACTTGTTTATCTTTTAAATATTTTCTTTTACCCTTACAAATGACTTGACCAATTTCTTTTTACATTTATACATAAGAGATCTTCTCTTACTAGGAGAGCAAAGCCGGGATCGATTTCTGGGATGAGGGACCTAATCTTTAACATTGGGTCCACAGATAACCAGTTATCTCCAAGGAACAAGGGATAATTAGTTTACACTTATCAGTACTTTAAAAAAGCATGTTTTTAGTTTTATAAAACACAAAAAATGTTCCGTTTTGTAAAATAACTCAAATATTACAATTTTTGTCAGCCTGAACTTACAGTTATAAAATTATTTAACCATAGGTATAACAGAAATGACGCTGGATTTAATATCTGCGTTTCTAATAAACAGTTTTATATTTTCAATGTTGTAACAATGCTTAAAGGATTCTTGTTATCTTTTCTACTTATTTCCTATATGTACTTATATTTAAATTTTTATTCGTCTTAAGCAATATCATATAGCGAGATTGAAACGAATTTTCTTTGCCTTGTGTGCGTCATCATTTGTAATCTTTACTCCAAATGGTTTATTCGTGCCCCTAACCGGTTTAACAGTACTTGTGTCTGTGACTTCCATTTCCGTTGCTTTGTCTACGGCAATGGATTCATTAATAGTTTGAAGAACTGTGTCTTTTTCAGCATCCGTTAGTTGCAGATCTTTGTCTTGGATAGAAGCAAGCGCTGCGGCTTTCTCTTCCTCAGTCAAAGTCAATTTCTCTTGATTTTCATCATTATTCTCTTTAGCTTCACCTTGCCTTAAACCATGCTTTAAACCTTGCCTTGTTTTAGTTTGCTTTCCAAATGTTCGGTCTAGAGACGGTTCCTTCTGCACCGTTTCTTCTAGTTCCGGATTGTCTTCCCTATAACCAACAATATTGTCACCATTGCGATCATCCCAGGGCGCCATATCTGAGAGAATAAAAATAAGTAATGTAAGAATACAACAAACACATCACACATCAACAGGATGGTACGAGTAAAAGAAAAAATTATCTGTAAAACCTCAGGAATTCAATCCGAAACTCAACAATGCCAATAATTTTTAGTGAGTGGGTTTTGAAGGATAAGGTGAGAAGTAATATACTTTTTGTCCACACAGTGACAACGTACCTGCGGTTCTGCACTTTTACTTCATGAAAGTACTTGTGTTTTTCAAAAGAAAAGACAAAAAGGACACGGCAACGGTAAGTATTATCCACAGAAATTTAAAGAAGAATAAATATTGATATAAACAAGCCAATCTATTTAGATTTCTATTTAGAATACTTATCATTGTCGTACTCTACGTTTGTTTTTTTCTATTGAAACGTACTTCATCTTTTTATCACGTTTTACCAGGTGGCTCGGATGCGTTGTTTTTGCGTTTGTTACTGAGTAGTATAAAAAAACTAGTGAAATACTTGACTATCAGTTGTAAAAAAGTATAGCTTATTTACCAGCAGTCCACTCATGTGGTTCATTCCAGCCAATATTAAAATGTATGGTTTCGGTGTCTTTCTTATCCGCCAAAGGCGTTGGTTTTTCATATGCTTCCTTATTGGGCATATCAAACATTTTCTGTTGATGTTTGAATTGTTCTTTTTCCTGTGCTATTTTCATTTTCATAGAAACTACTCGGTTTTCATTTTCATCTACGTCTTCTAAATTTTGTTGTCGCCCCATTCTTTTTTTATGTTGGTCAAACAATTGCTGAAATTCTTGTCTGTTATCCGCGTTTACAATCCATTTTGGTCTAAATAATTTATTATCGACATTCTTCGTAGCAGTTGCCACGTATTGTACTACAGGGCTTTGATCAGGTCCACCTTTTTGCCTTTTGATATTCTTATTCGATTTACTTATGGTGTAGATTTTGACTTTAGGTTTCTTTTCTTCTTGTTCTCTGGAAGAAATTTTGTCTGATTGTTCTGCAAATCGAGTGTTCTGTTCGACATCCGACACTGATGTAGGCCATACTCCTCCATGTTTAGTCTGTTTCTCAATATATCCTTTCTTATATCTGTCGTTGTGGACCGGTTGATGATTTTCTTCTTGCTCTTTGGAATAAAAATTGTCTGACTGCTGTGCAAATAGACTGCTCTGTTCGGCATTCGACAACGATGTAGGCCATACTCCTTCATGTTTAGGCTGTTTCTCAAAATATTTTTTGTTATATCTGTCATTGTAGCCCGGTTGATGATTTTCTTCTTGCTCTTTGGAAGAAATTTTGTCTGACTGCTCTGCAAATAAACTGTTCTGTTCGGCATTCGACAATGATGTAGGCCATACTCCTTCACGTTGAACCTTTTTCTCCTTATATATTTTCTTAAATGGGTTATTGTTTACAGGTTGATGATTATTTACTTTAATATGCGGCCTAGGATTGTCACTATCGACAACATTGTAGCTCAGTAACCTTGTTGTGACTTTAAGACCAGGAGTTCGCCGGATAACATACAACTCGCACTGAAAAAAATAATCAGTATCAATAAAATTGTTACAACGTGAATTCCAAAAAATCGGTAATTATAGAAGAAAAATATTCTAGGAAGATTGTTGAATATTCTAGGAACATTTTTACGAGATAGTTTGTCTTTACGTTCATGAAAGGTCAAAGTAAATTTTAAAACAATTTAGTTAATAACGGAAAATCCTAATCCATGGTTTCCGGAGTGAAGTAACTTTCCAGTCAAGCGAGGCCAGGTCAATCTCTTCTCATTTTTGCTCGCATAGAGCACACTGAAAGTTCTGCGCTCCTGGCCGCTCATAAATGTTTGATTTTCGAATGATATATTAAAAAAAAAAAATAATAATAATTGATTTTTTTCACAAGTTGAAGTTTGTCGTCCGTAACAAAAATGGAATTAAAGCAAAAAGATTTTAGCTCGGCGATTTTTTATGATTAAAAGTTCTCTGTCTTCGCAAGACCGCACTGTTTCTCTGCACCGCATTTGAGCACCTTAAGGCGTTGGTACGCAGAATTTAATCGTGGCCGTGTTTCTCTCCATGATGAAATTCGTGAAACTGTAGCTATTGTCGGGCAACTAATTGATAAAACCGGCGTATCACCTATGAGATGATGCGAGGACATTTGGGAGTGGTTTGAGCTGAATAACATTTAGAAAGTTAGAAAACTTTGTTGTCGCTGGATTCCACATGAACTCACCCCAGAACAAAAACGGACTCGAATTTATTGGTGTAATTTTTTTTTTGTTAAAGTACAATCACGGGGGATCAAATGCTGTATATGACATTGTGACAGGAAATGAAACATGGATATATTGTTGCATGTCAGAAAGAAAGCAACAGTCTTCTGTATATGTGTTCGAAGGCGACAGCAAACCAACAAAATTGAGGAAAGCGAGAAGCATAGGCAAAAAAATGATTGAGTATTTTTCTCCCGGTCTGCACGATCCTACTTGTAAAACGAAAACAATTAATGCTGAGTGTACACTACCATATGTTTGCCCAGTGTCTTTGCAAAAGTTAGGGAAAACGGCCAAGAACTCGCATTCTATTGCACCATGAAAATGCTTCGAAGCATACCGCGAACAAGACAAAGTCATCTGTGGCTTCAGAAAAGGTAGAGCTAGTGACCCATCCCGCACATAGGTTAAACCTGGCACCATGTGATTTCTTTATTTTCCCATAAATTCAAGATTTGATGAGAGGTTTGACATTTACGGGGTAGGTAGAGGCCCTGATAGCTTTCAACCAGCACGTGAAAAACATGCCCTCAAACCAATGGTCTTCGTTTTCGAAAATGGTTTGACCTCATGAAAAAGTGTTTAATAAGTAATGGAGAAAGAATACTTCGAAAAACAGTTAATATATTACTTTACATGTAAATTGTTTTATTAATGAGTTACGCAAAGCTTTCAGTGTACCCTGTATTAGGTATACTTTACCTTTTGTAAAATGTTCGCGATTACAATTATTGAAATAATATAACTTCGTTTGGAGTTCATGATACTTGACTGCCTTTATGATTGACTTGGTGATTGACTTTAATTACGACCATGAAATCGATGTTCAATACCATGCAACATTTTAATTGTCATCGAAATGTGCCCACATATCCATTTGAAGCGTTCATTGAGTACCTACATACTTATGACAATAGTACGAGCTATGTAAAACCTAAAGCTTATTGACAAATATTCACTTAGTATTCACGGTATCAGGAAAGAGACCGCGTTGGCGACCTAAGAAGCTATGGATTGACATCGACGAGTCGAATGCGAGAGCCAACGGCTTACGACGCGAGGATGCCGAAGACCGTTCGAAGTGGAGAAGAATGAGTAAGAAAGCGGACCCTGGCAGAGGCCGGGATGAGCGCTAAGACGATGATGATAATTCACTTAGTATGACCTATAACAACATAGTGATTTTCAAGTGAAAAGGTTCAACAAAATAATGTAATTATGTTAACATCTTTATTTCAATTCTTGATAACGTATTTTTTTTACACACACAGAAACACACACTCACCAGTATACACCTTGCTTTTTCTTATTTTTATTGTTCTTCTGTTTGTCAATATGGCGTCTATCTGCTAAACTGCTTACTGGCTATATATCAACATTTTTAAATGCAGTTTTGTCATTGGCATTTCAACCATAATGTACTTATTTTTAACTGCTGTAAAACTGTGAAATGAACTAGTAAATTAATAAAAAATAACGTACTCCCCAACTAGGATACATCAGCATTTTATATTGAAGTGAAACTACTGATTTCCATAAGTATCCCAGTGTCCAACATCGATGTATTTAGGTATTGCATCTGCTACCATTCATAAAATCTCACCTACTGCCCGTAAAAAACCCGAGTCCACATTGTTCCACCGTACAGCTGCGAAAATCTAACAAACACACCGACAAACTGAAACCGTGGCTGTTGACTTCATCACTTGGCCTGGTTGTTCGTCGGTTGCAATTAAAAAGAAGGATCGCTATTAATCAAGTAACCCACTCGTTTCGACAAATTGAGTGACGAATTCGACGTGTTTTGTTCACAAAACGCAAGGGCGTGTGTGCCCAAAGAGTGTTATTATGTGCCCCGGTGTGTACGTCACGAGTGGGGTACCTTGTAACTGCATATTTGATGGACAATTCGCACGGCGATAAGCCAACGGCCGGGGTCTATTAAAAATTCAAATATGGCGCTGGCGACGGGGTCGGCGTCAGGGCATGTAGTCGAAACAATTCTACAGGCATGAGTCTACATTGTAGACTATTTGCTGTTTAGTCATAGTTTTTATGTATTATGGAGTTATATTAATGCTAAATCCGTAACTAGCTTATTTTTTTGAGGAAATAAAATTAAAATAAATATATGTTACTAACTTACTGATCATGTGAATTCAAAGTCTACACAACGTTTTAGAATACAATGGACATCAGCTGATTGTTCCCTATTGTCAATGACCTTTCGGCCTGTTGGTAGGTCGCTGACACTGATGCATTTTAGACTACTTTTTTAACATAAATTTAATCTCAGTCTTGTACTGTCGTCAGCATGATATAAAAAAATTATAATCAACCTAAGTTCGGTCCTGGCAAGCAACCCATTGGATGGGGTGCTATCATAGCGTGGGGTGCAATCCCGTGGATCATGATCGAACTTTCTAAACTCCGCGACGCGTAAGCATCCGAATTTACGGAGGCTCAAGATTCGCCTTGGGGTAAGAAAGTGAAGGTTAAGCGTTGTTCAGATTACGCTGATGGCTTGGGGCATGTATTATGAGTTTCTGAATATGGAGTGGTGCTTCATGTTAATTTTGAATCATATATTTTGTAAATCCTCATAAAAATACCACCACGCTCAAGTATTTTCTTCACGTCAGATGGGTTGTCTGCCCGTTAGTAGGTATAAAAAGTTTGTGGAAAAAATATTATCTTGTAGACCAAACTCGAGCTAGAAAATATTGTGCTATAATTAACTTAAAACTCAGGGGTGTTTTGTCAATCGGGCTGGAGGTATCGATTTTCAAAGGTCCAATCGTCTGAGGATATTTATGATTATACAGAAATATTCAATAATATTTTTATAAAAATTAGAAGAATACCAATCCAAACTTCGAATTAATCATTGATATTGGTACACGACAATATCAATTATTGATATTAATTCGAAATTTTGATTAATAAAATTCAGCTCAGGACCGTAGGAACACAAAGTAAAAAACGGTTATTCCTCTATTTTATGAAGTAATGCAACAAAAATTAAACAGAATAAGTAATTTCCGCATAATTACGTTCGCGTAAATTCCGTCGAACAACATTGGTCCGAGAAATTGCCTAATTACAAATTAGGCGAGGGGCTCTCTTTGAAGTTTTTATTTAATATTTGCCCTGGGGTGCAATTGTGTGATGCTAATAGGATCGGAACTGGGACGTTTTCGTATCGGTAACATTTCGCCGCCATGTCGAACGAAGAGTTGGTCTGTAGTATTGTTATCTTTTGAACCTCCTAGCTTCTGTAGATTATTACAATGGGCTATTTATGGTTACGTTGTTATTTATTTATTTCCTTGCTTTGCTTTCGTCCTTTATCTTAGTAAGATGAAATTGTTAGAGAAGATCGTCGATGTAACTAGCTTTCCCAGAGTCAGTAGCTGTGTGGTCCATGTTAAGGAATGAAATAGCTCGTACTTTTGAAAGCTGCTCTCTGTCGTTTCATTGTCTCTGTCTCTCTCTCTCTCTCTCTCTCTCTCTCTCTCTGTCACAACACCATGGGCTCTATTTTTGAACCGCTCGCCTCGAGACGACCGGTTTTCAATTTTCATTTTCTACATGAATTATTTCAATATTTTGATGCGCTGACTTTCCCCATTTTAAAACATTACGTTCGCTTTTGGTGTTGCAAATAAAAAGCGAATATTGATAATTTCATATCGAAAATCAAAGTTGAAAACCTTTCGACTCGAGGCGAGCAGTTCAAAAAGGCGCCCCAGGAGACTTTTCGTTCGTAAATAAAACCTCGAAACGTAAGCGAAACGACACCGTTCTCTTACCAAAATGAAAACGATAGTATTACAACAATTGCATCACCACTCGCAGCGCCGGCGCATAATTGTGAATTAATTGCTACCTCGCCGATGAGGGACTAGTAATGACCAATTACAAAGACGATAAATATTAAATATACTTATTTTGCGCAGATGTCGGCCGACGGAGGTGCCGAGAAGTTTGCGTGCTTACGAAACTTGGCGGCGTGTTTTCTAAACGCCCGAACGGGGCGGCCAATTTCCTGAAACATACCTGAAATGAAATATATACGTCAAAAAATAAAATGCATTTAATAAAAGTTTGTTGTATGTACGGGTTTTGTATGAACTGTTTCCGCGACGTTCAGTTGCCTACAGTGACCTGACATCGAATAAATTCATTTCAAATGATTGTATTTAAATAATTATCTAGATCAGGAGTGATCAATTTGACGACCTAAGAACCACTAAGGTTCAGTTGGTTAACATTGGTCTGCCACACAGAGGTCCCGTGTTCGATTCCTTGCCAAACAGATATTAAAATGATGAATTTTAATTTGTTACGGTTTTGGGTGCAGTATGTATATTAAGTACGTATTTAAAAAAAAGTATATTTATAAGTAGTTTATCATTTATCTACCACCCATAACACAAGATTAGCTAAATTTTAGGCTAGAAGGCGCTGTACGAATATGTCCAAAGCAAAATCGGCAGTCCCCAGCACCCCAGATTAAGCTCGGCTCATTCCAGCGTCCGAAACGCTGATTGCGCTACGGCTATCTTGCATTCCGTCCACGTCTGTTGCAAATTCAACGTGGTAGAGGGAGATGGGATGAGTTATTACCTTTCCCACGGCTAGAGGTTTCAATTTCGATCGTGGTTTTGTTTAATTAAATATTGTCTCGCGGGGTTTCTCGTTCTAGGCACCTAGACGTGCCGTTTCGCTTTCCACGCTCGCTTCAACGTTTTTGCTTGCATAACTTACTTTTTTCATACTGACAAACAAGCAGATAGCCCATCTGATGGTATCATCTACAATTCATGCATTTAGCAACAATGAAGAACCGCAGGTGCGTTGTCACTGTGAGGACTAAGATGAAATGCCTCATGCCTGTGTGCGCTGGCTACCTTCACCTTCAAACCAGAACACAACAATGCAAGCATTGTTGGTTGGCCACAGAAATAGATAAGGCTAGGTCTTTGAAGGTCTTTACGCAGGTAATATTTATTACACTTGCAATGGGTGGTCTTACCTCCGTGTGGTATGTGGCAGAGATTACTTTGTTATAATTATTATTTATTGCCAATAATTATAAATTATTAATGACATATTAGAAGCTGACTGGCTGGAACCTCAATAGAAAAGGAAATGGGCAGCTGCTTTTTAAATACTGCGATCTCCATGTCTTCCAAGCGTGGAGACTATATGGCAAAACCCTCCATCGATATGGATGAGGCTCAAGTCCAGTGGATTTCATCTCAAGTTTTGCGATGAGAGACCTACTATTAATAGTTTTGTCTCCTTATTCAGTAAGTCAATGTTTTCTGTGAAAATTGTGTGCAGTAAGCAGTTATATAGATAGCTGCACACTAATCCTTACCGACGATGGGACTCTGTCAAGCCTGAGGAGTCCGCCTGGTTGAGTGGACCTTAGCTATTTCTCCCGACAAGCAACAATATTGACATTGTGTCCGGCTAGACTAAGGATAACGCAGCCAGCGCAGTTACAGGCATGAAGTAATAACTAAATAGCCAGAAAAAATAGACAGTAGATGTAGGTATGTTTCTTTGTGATTTCGGCCATATTGTATATCAGTTTAGATTATTTGCTTATCTATCTGAAGGCGATAACTGTACGGTGCTCTCCTTGCTTGATTACAACGGAAAACAGTAGCTCCTTGTATAAATACACACTGACGCCCGTATCCCATAGAGGCAGACTATCAAATTTAAAAAAATGTTACTTAGCACTCAAACAGGCAAGCGGGCCACCTGATGGAAAGCTGTCACCGCCGCCTATGAACATTAGCAACACCAGGGGCGCTACCAATTCGTTGCCCGCCTCTAAGGAGAACTGTAATATATCTCTTGAACGATCCCATGTCATAGTCCAAAGGTAGCACTGTCCTATATCAATTGTAGCAATAGATCTGGAATCCCCATTATAATATCCACTCTGAGCGAATCGAGAAACTTCAAAGGAAGTTCACTAGATTCCTTAGTTTCAAATTTAAAATCCCTAAACTTGACTATGATAAACGCTGTGCTACATTCCATCTTTTGCCTCTCTCCATCCGTAGACATGTCGCCGATGTCTCGTTCCTGATGAAGATTGCTCAATCCAAAATTGATTGTCCACGGCTTCTGACTAGTATATTCATAAGTGTGCCATACCATCATTCGCGGTTCAAAAAGTTGCTACATATTCCATTCGCGCGCACAAATTATCGCAAGAATAGCTACTTGCTGAGGTCAGCAAGAGCATTCAATGATTTATCTCTTGATGAGCGCTTTGACTTATTTTGTAGTAGCATACCACTGGTTAAGGGTATCATGGCCAAGAGCTTTTTCTCTAAATATTAAGTTAATTAACTTTAGCATTGTATTGTTTTCTTGATTTTTTTTTTTTACTATATAGGTACATTGTTATGCATTGTATTGTTAGCCTCTCTCACCGATTTGCGTTAAATGTAAACTTTTATAAGACTTTTTATGTATAACTGAAATTTAATTGTGGTGTCTCCTAATTGGCTATTCGATGTTATGCTATTGTATATTTTCTTTGTTGCACGCTGTGAGACATCCAAATAAAATAAAATAAAATAAAATAAAATATATTCCGTGACTGCCCACTCGCAAGTAGCATTCAATAGCACAGACTAGACAGCTATTGGAAAACTCTATCATAAAGTTGTTTATTAAAACCGCTGGGAAATAAAAAGCGTTGTCAGTTTTAATTTCCCGTACCGACAGTGCTAAATTGCTCGCCTTTATTAAAGTTGCCGATGTATGTACAGTGCATAAGTGTATTACCACTTTAACAAAATATTACTTTGCCGCCACAGCAACATTTGCGGCATTTGGTGCATCTTTAACCAAAATCGGTTTTCTAAAAGAAGGGAGAATTAGCTGTCCATTATGCCCAAAGAACTCGTCGTTTACCTCGAGGGCACTTGTTTGTACTACATTTAATTCATGAATGCTATAAAAACCGTTTAACAACTGCACAGTAGTGCAACGGAGTATGATTCTTAAAGTTGTCATGCACTATGCTCTTGCATTGTATCTACAGTTGAGTACAGATGTTGTAAGTAAAGGCTGTTTTAGTATTTAGATATTAAATTATGAATGTGGAAGAAGCGAAAATGTGTCAGGACATATTTAACGTGGTTTCTATAGGGGTAGGCCATACGGGACATTGATCGAGGACACATCCACGCGTAACAGGTCCATACGCATTGCGTATGGACAGGTATGGTGGGCTGATGACGATGAGGAAAGATTGGAAAGTTAGCAACACCGCGGTTTTTCATTTTGTTTGTCTGTGGCCATGACAGTGTTGCGCGATGGAGTAAGTTTCTAGGTCCATGGTCGCGGGGCTTGAGCCAGTGACGTTGCGTGGCTGTCAAAGAACATGTGGCAATCCTTTGTAAGCGATTTTTTTCTTGTGGCATTCATTCACTTTTTTAATGAAATGACAACGGGTCGTTCAACAGCTTGACAACCATTATTGCCAGTGTCAAAGTGCAAGGAAAATACACTGAAAAAGTTTGACCGGTTTAAGAGAAAAAAAAAAAAAAAAAACCATTCCATTACCCATCTGTGGCATTGCCTGAAGCCAAGAAACATACATAATTTGGATAACATACAAAATATACTGCGGTGTAGAGACATCACAGGACATCACAAAACATAAATGTTAACATTTATGTTTTGCGACTTTATTAGAGATTAATATTATAAGAACAAATATATTTACAGATTAATCGGATTACTGGAGCATTTGTATGAATATTCTTGTGGCAGATTGTGATTGATTGTTTAGAGCTGGTTTTTCTTTTACCATGGTGTAGGTATTACTTGACAACCTACTGGACTATTTGCACTGGTTTCTGCAATCATAAAGTTGTTTTAACATCACATTGTCCTACAAATTTCCTAAGATCAATAGGGGTTAGATGATATTGAGATTAATCTTACTGGTTGGACGGTCAACGGGGACACCGTGAGTAAACATTATCAAAGAGAGTCCTACTTATGTCCTTACATCTAATCCCCCTCGAAATATATTCCAGAGACAATGAAGCGTAAAATTGATCTTGTCTCCACGGCTCTAACCCAGTCCAGCGAGGGTACCGAATTCGAACAGGAAGTTACTAATTTTTTCACTGAAATAAGAGAAGCGAACTTCCGTTCGAAAATAATGGAGAATGGACTACCGGGACTCATTCACTAAATTCGTTTCAGTTTAGTAAGATAAACGAGCCGCTTTAGGGCCGTTTACCGGTTGAAGCTATTAGCTATTTTTGTAAAACAGCTATGAGACAGCCAGGTACAACTGTAGCTGTAACATTGAACTATTTTAGGCAAAAAAAATAAATTATGTAATACGGCAGACAGACAAGTGCGACACCTGATGGAAAGTGGTCACCACCGCCTACGGACATCAGCAACCCCAGTGGCCCGCCTCTAAAGAGACCTACATACCTCTAGTACGATCCCATGTCATAGTCCAAAGGAAACACTGTGGTTGGGAGCTTCCACATCCGAATCGTACGAGTTGGTGAGGTAAATGACCAACAAGTTTTACCTTGAACTTAAGTAATACTTTTCTTAAGGTATATTTGCAAGTACACTTTCAGTACCTACAATATACTTCAAATGTCGTATGGAAACGATCAGAAAATCATAGAAAGGATAAGCTGCTCTTGGGCTCGTCCTATTGAAAGCTAAATTAAGTTCCCAAATGAAAAAGAAATTCATAACAAGCTTTTATTGCCCGGTATAGTACCTACTCATTAAGACCAAAGAGCCCAAACACTATGGGGTTATCTAATTGCGTCAACTAGTTTCTATGACCACCTTCCGACTTCGTGATGAGAGCAGCTCCATGGTACCATATTAATGCATTGTCAACCAAATTACATAGGCACTGGGAGCTCATTCGGATACCAACAAATGGTTGAAAACTAGTTTGCTTGACGGACAACTCACACACGAACAGTGCAAGATAATAAAAGCTTGTTATTAATTGCTTCATCGCTTCGAAAAATAGCTTTCTCATATAAGTAAATATTGTGCGAGTAGCCACTGTGATGTAAGAACACCACGTGACTTGCCATCATTAATGAAAACATGATCATTTGATGTTTGTGATTGCGTCTGCGACTTCTATAATTGCGGTGCTCATTGCGTTTAGGCGCTCGCATGGCACATCGTTACTTATTTATTGAAATACTAGTGGACCCAGCGCGACTTTGTTCGCGTGGCATCCTACCCCTACCCCTACCCTACCCCTACCCTACCCCTACCCTTTTAACTTTTAACTTTTTTACCCTCTCAACTTTTAAACCTTCCCTAGACCTCCACGAACATTTCAAAACCAAGATAAGATAAATTTATATATATACATAGATTATACTGAATTACTTTGCTAATTTAATACAAATTGTCAATTCAAATATCCTAATTATTACATTTTACGAACTTAATACTAAATTTAAAAATAACTTTGTCAGCCAAATAACCCACCCCTGACCGCTTCCGGCGCAAAGGCGCCCATTACCGCGTTAAATCGCAATGGCCAACCTCTGCACCAAGAACGACCTGGAGCGGGAGTCATTTAATCATTTAATCATTTGTGGTACACCGGTTATACAGTTGTTAGGTACAGTTTAAGTAGAATGGAGCCTCTGCGACCTGCCATCGGCATACAAATTTTAGAATTATTAACAAATTTACCTGTGATATCCTTATTTCCCCCACAAAGCTATTAGCCTCTGCACTCCAAGAGCCCGAATAACTTAGTGTACTCGTATAATAATATATCTGTATCTTTAGTATAGCTTACATCGCTAACTGGAGTCCACCCCTGGAACTATTAGGCGCGTCCCTTCCGCACGTTAGTTGGCGAAGTCCTTTTTTACGGGCCGGACTCAGGTGGCCGCCGCCGTCCGCGCAAGCCCATCGAGTCCGGCCCCCGCGGGCCACTCCCTTAAGAATAGATTAGGTTTCTTTAATATTTTACTTTTTATCTGCGCCATTCCTTTTCTTTGTGCGGGATTGGGGGCAGCTTTGTTTGGGAAGACGCGTGTTTGAGGCGTGCCCAAGTTTCGTGTGTCACAGTTACGTGTCACGTGTGATTTCTTTATCTGTTGACTGATTTGGCTGAAGGAGAATTGTTGTACCTATTCGTAAATGTAACTGCGGGTACCCGCTTTTGAAGGTGAACACCATTTTAACAATAGTTCATCTAGCACAATTGAGTCAAGTCAACGTCATGTAAGTCGTAGACCAAATCGAACGTACGGTATTGAAAAGTCATGCGTTCACATGTGATTTCTTTATTGATTTATGTTGTTGATGGAGTAGCTTTCGGTCGGATTTATTAGCGAACTTCCTGGTTGATACCAACACCTGACAGTTTAATCGATGGCCGAGTGTTATCTGACATAGGAGAGGTCTTATAGACCTGTCCCTTCTGTTTTACCTCCCGCCAAGCCGCGGATATTCGGGCTATGACGTCGTTCTTTATGTTCCCAGTGCCACGCACATGTCCCATGTATCTGACATGATTCGTGTGCTGAAACACATCTTCGTCTATGAGGACAGGTAGGATATCTGTACTGTTGCAAGCCATGTACTCTATCTTCAGATCGCCGTTCTAAAGTGGCCCAAAGTTCCATATATTTTACTAATCGCCCCTTATCTGAATCTGTCAGACCGATATCATAAGCATTTTAGCTACTACAACCTGCTACACCATTTTCAAACCTTATTCCAGTTTCATAAATTGTTAAAGATATTTCATTGTAGTCATCACCATCATCTGTATCTGTCCTACAGTTGAACTACAAACTTGGTTACCTTGTCACTGATTAACGGTCTCGAATTGAAATCAAAATCGAACTGTATATTACCAAACATGGTTACTTTACGTAAAGAATGGAACGAATCGATCAGCACCAAACAGACATCCAATTCATATCTACCGAAGAAATTGCAATAATGGAATTATTACGAACCCATCCAAGCGCGAATTCCCTTCAATATTCAATATGGGTATTTGGTCGGAGAGCACTTGGGGCCAGAAAGGTTCTGGCGAAATCATGGTACAACCGAATTACGGTTGCTTAACAATACATACAATTTGATGACTCAATTGGGTGCCGACATGTCGACGATTTATGCGCGGTTATAAAATCTTCTTTCAACTCGGAAGATATAAGTAAATGCAACGCTTTGAGACCACACCTTATAGACTGAGGGTGCCATAGGTAGTCCTACGTCATCCTACGTCAGAAAAAATCCACTTTGTAGCGATAGTAGACGTTTAGGAGACCCACAAAACGTGGGTCTGCCGGTGCACAACCTGGAACAAAAATACGCGTGGCACTCGGGGACTGCCGCGGTAAAGCTATTGCATAGCATTTTTTACCACTTATGCAATTATAATTATTTATTTATTTTATTTATGCAGTATTTTTTTTTCTTTTATATTAATTCAAGTTTTTTCTTTGATATTAACCATATCCATACACGTTAAGGTTCGACTAGTCGCGGGCTCGAACTCACTCGTGGACGCGGCCAAAAAACACGCTGTCTCACCTAGCATTGTGTCTAAAAGAGATAGAATCAGTTATGAGCAGTTAGCAGCTAGTCTACACGCATACGTCTAGTCGCACGCACACAAACACCGTGCCGAAGTCTGCCGAACTGAAACGACGTTAGACGATGCACGGCTTTCAACGCCGCACCGCTGTGCCGGTCGGAGTGGGGAGTGTTAGGTTTTCTTCGTTACTGAATTTCTTGATTCGGTCGCCGTGCTCAAAGCTCGCTATAAAAGCTATGCAATAGCTTAAAACAATTTTTAGTTACATATATCCTCTTGTGTGAGTAAAAAGAAACTGGTCTGCCTCACGTTCTCTTGGCAGTTTCACTTCAAAACCGAATTCGCCACGAGGGTGTGAGGCAGAATTATATCAGGTCGTAGGACTTTGTCAAGCCTGAGGACTCCGCCTGGGTGAGTACCACAGCCTTATCAATTTCTGTCGCCAATCAACAAAGCTTGCATTGTTGTGTGCCGATTTGAAGGATAAGGTTGCCAGCGCAATTAGGCGCTGTCCTAATTGCCAACGGTCGTTCGACCGTGGTCGGGCGACGTCAGTCGTACGAACATCGTCGCCCAACCTCTACCAATTAGGACAGCGCCTTACAGGCATGAAGCATTTCATCCTAGTCCTCAGAATAACAACGCACCTGTGGTTCTGCGTTTTTGTTGCCTGCAACGAAAACTATATGCATGAATCGTAGACGTTATGGGCGACAGTTACTGCTTACCATCAGGTGGACTGTTTGCTCGTTTGTCGCTACATAGAATAAAAAAACCTATATCTAAGTCCGACAACGCTTTCGCGACAGCCTCCGTAAGTCCAGATCGTTTACTCTTGTACGATACAATCGTTTACTTAACGACATTCGGACGAGCCTTTACCGAGGCCTTTCTTAAAGGCCGGATAGCCCTCTTGCGGATGTCCATGGGCGGCGGTGATCACTCACCATCAGGTGACTTGCTTGCTCATTTTCCTCTCACTTTTGTAAAAAGAATACTATTTAAATATGCTGTCGGTATAACGAGCTCTTTTTCTCATGTCCTGCAGTGAATTATTGTGGGATGTTGATAAGTAATGATAAAGCTTAGTCATTGCAGTAATATTATAGTGCTCTTCGGAAGCATCCCAGCTAGCACTTTCGCAGACCTTTTTTTTTCGATAATCCTACATTTATATCAACATTTGTTACCGTACAAATGTTATCCATTTTTTTCGATAACCGAAAATAAGTTCGGCCTTCACAAATATGTGCGATATTACTTTTCTCCCACCATTTATTATTACAGTCGAAAGGACCGGTTTGAGGTCCTAATGCCGGTGTTGAAAGAACCACTTTAGGTGAGAGGTCTGAAACGCGCCGTTTCCAATACATCAGCTAACCTTTGAGCCAGCAGTCATCTGCAGCGGACGAACCTTGGATTTTTCAATTCAATAAATCTCGCCCTATACGAGTGTGGTGTGACAATGATTTCGACGAAATGTACAATGCACATATACATATATCTTTGTGTCAGGAGCGTCGGTGGCCGAGCGGTTACAGTATCCGACTCGTAAGCCAGAGGTCCCGGGTTCGAATCCCGCTCCGGCCATGTACCAATTACTGTTTTCTGAGTTATGTACATTAGTTGAATACTAACCGATGCTGTTACGGTGAGGGAAAACATCGTGATGAAACCTGCACATTCAGGCGACTGGATGTGTAACCATGATCCAATCTGGTCAGGTTCCCCTGTTAACAGGCGGACCCCGGGCTCTCGCGGACGCGAGGGCAATGACACAAAGATATATAATAAAAAAAAAACTCACCGTAAGAGCACCGGTTAGCATTCATTAATGTACAAAACTCAGAAAAGAGTCACATGGCCGCCGTGAGATTCGAATTCTTTCACCGTAGAAGCATCGAGAACGGAGTAGGTACGTGTCGGCGGTAAATACCGTACGTCGGTCGGCTAGGTCAGCTTCTTAGAGCGTGCAAGTGATGCATTTGCCGACTTTTACCTACTGTATTTCTCTTGAGCGCGGGGTGCGTCGGTGGCCTAATGGTTAAGGTGTCTGACTCGTACCCCGAGGTACCGGGTTCTAACTCCAGTGCCGCCATGTACCAATGACTGTTTCTGAATTATGTATATTAGTTGAACACTAACCGATGCTCTTACTGTGATGGAAAACATTATGATAAACCTGCGGCGACTAATGTGTAACCGTAGGTCAGATGGCAGTCGCTCCACTGTTCCTGATCTGCTAAATCATTGATCCGGGATATAAACGCCAAGCTATCCACCACTGTATTTCTGTTGAGTTTACGTAGAATATGTAAGTAGACATATCTTTAATAATGTGATATTTGGAGTAATTTCTAAAATTGCTTGAAGCTATGCTGTAAGCCTAGGGAAAACCGCGTAGTATTCGATTACTAAGAAACAGATTAACAGAGCAGGACATAGGCCCCATGGGAAATTCTGGGATCAATATCTACCTTTGAGCGAATTGTTGAAATCGGATGAGTAGTTCCGTGTTCCCGCAACCCTGCATCTAACCAAACTTACAAACAAGTCGAAAAAGAGAGAGGGTATACACTATCTTTGTAACTTAATATAATAATATTATATCAAAGTTTTATTGCATCAGCGTTCACAAAGGAAGCCGAATTTGTAGTCGTCCGCTTTTATCCGTGAAGCGTGGTCACCCGTCTTTGCACTCGAATGCTTTCGCAGACTTTCGGCGGTTCGGCGCAGAACCCAAACATATGGAAACTTCATAGACGATTGTTAAACGAAACTGAAAGAGGTGTGACTGGATTTTCACTTGTACTATAAAATCGAGAAATACTACGTACTTTCTCGCCTTTGTATTCAATTCTAAAAACACTGTCAAATTCACAACACTAGAACTGTAAAATTCTTCACAAATTATGAAAATAGGTTTTAAGACTTGCGTGGTTATTCACTACACATATTATTAACTGCGTCGAAATATCGAGGTAAAAACATTACTAAGCAAACTCGATAATATTATATATGTTAACGTCCGCTTCTTTTTTGCTATGTATCTAGTAAAGTATAAAAAACTATGACGATAAACGATGAGGCGTATGTGCGGCCTAAGATGAAGCACACCTGTTTAGACACAACCTTCAGTCTGGCCTGGAATATGTTCAGAATAACGGGCTCTAGCTTTCATATTGTGAACCCAATAACAGCCAAAACAATGAATTTCAATCTTCAATACATTCCTTATTGTTAAAAACATTCAATCTTTTCCGATATTCAAAAAAAGTCTCCGGCATCATGTTTTAAAGGATTTTTCAACCGTTGACTAAGAACATCTACGATATAAAATGCGGGTAGACTCAAATACCATGTTTGGAATGTTAGCTTTTGTTTACGATAGTATCAATGTTTTGTGTAAGTGCCGAGTCAACGCTTAGTAACATTCAATGTACCTATTTAGCTCACAAGTATCTAACCTCAACGCTCATTCAAGGTAATTACTATATAAGTTAAATCTATATTTTCCAATGTAAGCGAAATTGTATTTCTTTTTTGGAAAATAAATTTCTATAATCACATTGTTCAATTTGTTCTTTGTGTAATGACTACCTAAAGTCGGAGATGAAAATTAATATCAAAAGTGTAAACAAATTGCAAATACCTATCAATACACACAGCATAAAACAAAGTAGTTTCCCGCTGCCTGTCCCTGTGTATGTATGTACGCTTAGATTTTTTAAACTACGCAGCAGTTTTTAATACAGTTTTCAACATTAGATAGAGTGATACAAGATGAAGATTTAAATGCAAGAAAAAAGGAGAGGTAAAGTAAAGTAAAGTGGGTGGAGGTGGGTGGGTAAAGTAGGTGTACGCGAACGAAGTCGCGCCGGATCCATTAGTAAAATATAAACCCAGGGAATGGATTATTTAAAATAGTGTTTCTTATATACTCATAAGCATGATTTTAAATGAGTTTAAACCAAATAAGCAAGAATTTAAACTCCTTGGGTTTATTTTTTATGGTGGCAAATTGTTTACACTTTTGATGATGAATTTCATCTTAAATGGCAGACATCCCACATAAAAGTAGTTTACCGATTCCGTAACATTGCTCTCCTTCTGTTTTCGTAATTGTATGCAACTTGCACATTTGCTGTATCTGCACTCTGTCCTTTACAATTTTCAACTAGAAAGAATCCGATGCGTCCACTGGAGCACTGTGTTTCCCATTGCA
Organism: Blastobasis adustella; assembly: GCA_907269095.1. NCBI lineage: Eukaryota > Metazoa > Arthropoda > Insecta > Lepidoptera > Blastobasidae > Blastobasis > Blastobasis adustella. The sequence goes on along the minus strand of OU026121.1, from coordinate 17,654,005 downwards.
AGATAAATGGTCCCAACGTTCATATATCTTACACCGAGTAAACCTGTAAACCTGTAAAGCTTTCGAGAGGGAACTTGGTGGATTATACACTCCCCAGTGCACCTAAGAACCAATACTTTTAAGCAAATGGCGAGTTGGCGACATGTAGTTTATAGTTGGCCTCGGTCTGCTTCAGATCTTTGGTTGTTGCTCTTGTGGTTTAATGTTTTATTTTATAGGTTGAGGCGGTGTGGTGACCGGCTGGGTAGAATCTAGCGGTATCCATTGACAAGTGTAGGGAACCATGTGTATGCATGTATATATGTAATTGCATTAACGAACTTAGAACGTTTTAACAAAAATAATATAAAACACATTGCAAAGGCGTGTTTACTTCACAATGGGATTTCTTACAGCTAACCTTAAATAAACCGAAAGGAGCTTCAACGAGCGGTAAGGAAATAATTAGTAGGTACCTTTATTATAGAATCCAAGTGAAGGGAATTATTTTTGCTTTACTTAGGTTTGCCTTTTGGAATGAATGCTGATGCATATCATTCCATTTTGATAACTAACTTCTTCATAAATTACATCTCCAAAAAAAAACGAAAACACAATGCTAAAACCTGCAAGTAAAACTGACGACAAAATGAAAAGGGTTATTTTCAAACATTTATATAAAAATTACGATTTTAAGACCTACTACTTTTTCATTTTAATCCTAAAATCGATGGTATTGATAGAGGTACTGTCTTACCGAAATCTAGCTAAACGTTCAGCCGGCTATTAGACGGCAAAAAAAATCGCATGTAACGTTTGATTTAGAACAGGAATTTAATCACGCCAACTCAGCAAATTCACAATATATCGTGTGACGTCACACCATACACAAGTTAGCTGAACCCCTAATACCTACTGAATATTTATCCAAGGGCATAATAATGTTAGGCGAATGTTAAGTGCAATAAGCTATTTGATGTATACACGATGGTATTTTGCGCACAAGTCCCATAAATCTGAGTGACGAATGTTGTAGGGTAGGCCAAGTAAATGGCGCCTAAGCTAAAATAGTATTTATGCATTGTTGGGGACATTGGGGTAAACACGTTCCCGAATATAAATTCCTTGAAGATAACAATTTATCTCACGGGAAAAAATTCCTCACAGATACCACAAACAAATTTAATCTTGGTTATCTTCGGTGGCAAACAGGCTTACGGTCTTCCTGATGGTAAACCGATACCGTTACCTACGACTATTTTGTGGAACAATTAAAAAACGAGCTTGCACCTTTCTCAAGTAGTAACGTGTTGGCGACGCCCCTGGTGTTGCGAATGTCTTGGGCGACAGTGATCACTTACCATCAGGTGTACTGCTTGTTCGTTTGCGTCCGTCTATTATATAAAACATCTATAGGTATTTACATAGCACAAAACAAACTTTAGGACGAAATCGCTTCTCACCATGTGTCCCTATGTCATCTATGTACGCTTAGATATTTTAAACTACTCAACGGTTTTCACCATCAGTTAGAGAATTTCTTCCAGAATGATGTAAATTGTAAAGAAAATCCGAGACAAACCGTGCGAACCCGGGGCGTGGCACTAGTAGATAATAACTCTAAGTACACTTACTGATACCATGTTGATATTAGATAACTGACTGGAAACAAATCGCGCAGGATAATTAACGAAATATAACCGATTTAAACGAAAATTGTTAATATTTATGTCGTTAGGGGGGATTATATAAGAATCATATTCAATATTATTAAAATCTGAATATTCATAGCTTCAATATCATTGATGGCCAATTGATTGTAAGTAATTAAAGGATTATTTAATTCATCTAATAAGTTAAGTAATCGTAAACATGGAAGAGCAATAAAAATGAGAGTAATTGCTGGTAAAATAGATCAAATTAATTCAAGCCGCATTAAATCGATTTAACTTTTATTTCTTTCTATTATTTCAGAGTGTTTATAAATTAGGTATTCCTTATTGCCCCACTTTCCCCAACACCTCTGCTTCATCCATAATCCATTTGTTTATCAATCCCCTTTCACCGTTCCACGTAAACCGGGTAAGTGTTTAAGAATTCTATCTCGCTGATATCCATTTGTACTTTCTTGGGAAAACACCGATTCCGGTCCACTGTAATTCCATCAATGGACGTCGTGGTATCGAATGGTATCGAATGGTATCGAATAAACTGGCAATCCCATTACATGAACAGGCTGCTACAGGATGCGGCAGACATTTTAGCTCATGTAGCGCCTTATTGGAGTACCAGGTCTCTGTTTCAATAAAATTCACTTACGTAGGACGCTTTCGTTTGGCTTTTCTTGGACGTGAGGTAATTTAGTTTGTCTTTCCAGTTAAGGTACACTCGTGAGGCATTTCATCTTAGTCCACACAGTGATACCGCACCAGCTGTTCTGCATTTTTGTTACCTGCACCCCACTATGTATATGTCAAACTCTTTGTCTGCAACCTGAATGCATGTAGAATGCAATGTGAATGCTGAATGCGTAGATGAGTAGATGTCATGGGCGACGGTTACCACTTACCATCAGATGGGCTGTCTGCTCGTTTGTCACTGCATATCATAAAAAAAAGTGTACAGTACAATATAGTACAGTACAGTACAGTTGACTGCAAAAAAATGACTCACTGTTATTACTAAATATTAATGTATGCTGTATTTACCTGATCTGCCAAATCCTGGATCATGGTTAAGCCGGACACCGGGCCCTCGTGCGCAAGAGCACAACCGGGACATTAACGCCAACATGATGATGATTAATGTATGCTGTAATAGTCGGTCATAAATAATGATCATCGGCTCTCCTGCGTGCGACAGAGACGACGTTCTATAAAGCCGAATCAGCACATGTGCATTATTACCATTTTAAAGAAATGTTCCGGGTTTCCTACCTTTGTTCACGAGTAGCCTGATATTTCGTCACAGTTCATCATGGTGATAAAATGTGTGATAATAACCGCGATCGTTTAAAACATAATGTGCGCGTTTCTTTCAACCTTATTGTAAAAAAATGCCGACTCACCATCGCTGAAATACGCTGCAGAATATAGATATTGTTTAATATTGCGTTTATTTTAGGTTTAGCGCATTTCACAACTCAAATCACACTGGTTTCTGTAGTTTCAGGTAATAAAATATATCGATAGATGTCGTTAGTCTTCGTCCTATAATTTGCTAAATTTAAACGTATTTATTCTACTATATGTACAGGTAACACTTAAACTTCGAATTTGCACTTAGTAGTTAGTAGTTAGTACACTAGACTATAACACTTATTTGTCTTAAGAGTGTGTTAATTATTTTTAATATTTTAATAAACGTAGAACTATTGTTTACTTGAGGGTGGCGCCCTCTACTATAGTATTTTATTAGTCAAAACTACGTCAAGATTTCTCAGTTGCCACTGAGTACAAGTTTGTCTTACTTGTGCAACGTCATTATTTCTGGATTCTGAAACTTCGCCGCGGATTTTCGGATTAAATTTTATCCGCAAATCCACTAACCGCTACGAACAGGTGGTTTGAGTTTTTAAAATTGTATTAGCGGATACACTAAAACTGCGCTGTTCGCTGGCACTGCTAAGCTTCCTCAGCCAATTTCGTGGCGCAGAATTTCTCCAGCTAATAAGTCTTCTTGTTGCCCGGAGCCGGGGTAAATTTGCGTTAAATTATAAAGCTTATTAACCGTCATTCCCTTGTGTGCAATAGCTGCTGCAATGAAACGTTCCGGCTATGCTGTTCATCGAGGCTTGAAGCTCCACAGGGTTTTCCTGGGCGTGTTTGTACTGCTATAGCTGTGTTATTATACTATCCTAGTAGGGACCGGGGCGACTTCGTCCCGGCGCGTGTGTGGCGTCCTACCCCTACCCTACCAAACCCTTCCCCTACACTATTCGACCCTATCCTACCGCCTACCTACCCTTTTTTCGTACATACAAACCTTGCCCTGACAACAAAAAAAAATTGTTAATTTGGTGCAGCAGTTCTGAAATTATAGCATCATGAATACTTTGGGTTATATTGTTGCAATTTTCCTATTGTACTCTAATATTATGAAGATAAAATATAGCCTATGTACCTCGCTGATTTTAAAACAGTTTGAGCAGTTTTTGATTTTATTCATTACAAACAAACAAATCGACATACAATAAAATCTTTCCTCTTTATAATATATAGACTAGGTAGCAGGTAGGTATGTACTGCATCAGCTGTAAGACTAATTTTGTTTGCACTGTATGCAGTTATTTGATATTGCGTTTTTAGTTATCGCGGTCACGAACACATTCGCCTTGGGTTTCTAAACCAAATGATGTATTCCTTTAACACTTAATAATCGCAATTGTTCGAGGTCGTTACAATTTGAGTTACGTGTATTACAGAAATCTTAATTTTTGATTATGCGTTTATTAAAAAAGTAAGCAAAATGCGTGAGAGCAAGTCAAAGTGGGGTGTATTGCTCATAGAATAAGGGTACATTTTTGTACATCTTCTTTTTTCAAAGGGCGTGATACAAAAATGGACCTTATTTTATAAGCAATACATTCCACTAGGATTTGCTTTCACGCTTTATGCTTCTGAATTTGGACGACTGAATTTAGCCAAGTGTAATTAGAGCATTATTTAGGTTTCTGTTGTAATAGTGCAATAAGCAGGCCTATAGCTATCTCAGTTGTCCACTCACATTTGATGTACTCGTATTTTAAATACACTCTTATAAATGATAAGAAGCATCGCCCACTTTTTGTTGGAGATGTGTCATCTCCATGGACTCTGAAAGATCAAGGATCAGATTATTGGTCCTTGTATACATAAAATATTATTTACTTGTCATTTTGGAAATAATAACTTAAGCTTTTATGTACATAAATAAAATCCGAAGTGATCCGAAATCACAGATTATTTCTGTTAAATTGTTATTTTCACTTCATTTCTTAATAAAATCATGTCCGATGACGAAGTTGAGAAAGGTGAAAATTCGAGGAATCGAGAGGAGACTCAGAAGGCGTCCACTTCCAGATCCTGTTGTTCAGATCGTCTAGGAACTGTGACGGTTTGGGAAATCAATTCAGCAGACGATGTCAGGCGAGTGTGCAATTCTGCTATGACGTTATGTTCATGTAATAACGTGTTTATAGCTTACCCACTACGACTACTTCTTTCTTCTTCTATCCTTACTCTATTCTACTCTACCCCTATCCGACACTTATCCTACACCTACCATACACGACACGCGTACCCTAAAAAAGTACCGGTCAAAATTATGAAATGTAAACTTTTCAGCAAACACGTTTTAATTTCATGAAAATGCGATGACGACGCCATCTACCGGTTTCAATTGTATTTTTAATGGCCAACTCAAGTATACACACAACATTTTATCTAAATCGGTCCAGCTGTTTAGGAGGAGTTAAGTGATAAACACACGTACAGAAGAATTACATATGTAAAGAAAGATACGGCATATGTTCTTCTTATGCCAGTCGGTAGACAAATAGGCAACCCACCTAATGGAAAGTGGACACCGGTCAGCAGCAGCAATGCATTGCCCATCTCTAAAACACCGGAACACGTCGCTCTGGCAGCAAATAAGCCTCGTATTTATAGTTAAGCCCTCGAATTTACTGACATGGCTTCGACTATAATAAAAAAATTTAAGATGGGTTACTTAATGAGCTAGGTTTGTATGAGGCAAATCTTCGAGTTAGCTGCCATATCTAGATCTACCTGGGCGTCTTATTTCGACGCATCCACTCTGCCTATTTAAGTTGACACTTACGAGATAATTTTTTTGTCTGTAAGTTATTTTAGAAACTTCCACATTCCAAACGACATCAATGTCCAATTCATTGCTTTATGACATCAATAATTTCGCAGACAAACCATGAAAGCCGTTTACGATTCGGGCGCAATGCGGTCACAGTTGAAAACCAATACCGCAAGAGGTAACGGCGACGCACAGAACGATGGCCATCACGCAAAAGCCGTGTCCAGCAAAATATTGGTAGGAAGGACCAACCTCAAGAATGCTGGTCCAGCTTTGAAGAGTACTCGTGCTCTTGGAGCGCAAATATGCCCAAAAAAAAGACGCGGGAGACCCCCCAAAGCTGGCACCTCCAAGGCGAAGAAGAAAGCAAAGAAGTCAATATTACATGAAATGTTTAGAGGGAAGCTGTGTAACGTGAGCAGGAAGGCCTTCGAGAGCGACTCAGACTCGTACTTTTTAGATTTTTTGTAATGCGATAATGTGCCGTCTGTCCTTGAAATATACCTACCCGTTTGTGCAGACGTTTCTTTTTATGCTGAACTTCGCAAGGAGTGCTACAGTTTGTGGTGTCCAAATTCAGTATCTTATGCGGATTAACGGTTTGTTCTGCTATAAAGTGATAGTTGAGTAGTAGAATATTCTACTAACTCCTTCAGACTTAATGCCTTAGGTCGAGGCTGGGATATGACCTATGACCAGAAATGGGGCGGTTTTTTACTCAAACAGTAAAAAACCCTTTTTTATCCGATTATAATTCCTCGTAGTTGCAACCCATCCTTTCCTCCCCATTTAGCGCCCTTATCCGCTTAATGCGGTCCCGGCTTAATGTAAATGCATACCGCGGGGCTTACTATTAATAATAAATTAATTAATGCATCACCCGACATTCCGCCAGGCCCCACCGCGGCATCGTCCCGGGAATACGGGAATCCCGGAACTTCGAGACATGCACCTCTCTAGAGTGCTACATACTAATGAGTTTGGTGAACTCACTTTACGGGGTTTTTGGACTGAGTTCCCACTGTAAATGTTCGCTTAACAATGTCGGTCGCAGGGTTTGGAGTCGGGCTGGATTTTGTGTTAGAGGGTTTTTGGTTTTTGGTATGTTCCAGTAGTACGTAACGGTGCAGTAACCAAGATATTAAGTGATCACCTCAATATTGTGTCAGTTTCGGGCCACTACATTGTAAAGTTTGTTATTGGTACTAGAAATAGATTATTAAATCAAAGAGTTTCTTGTGTCTCCTGCCGATATCTAAGTCTGCTGTCTAAGAAGCGATGGATTGACATCGCTGAGTCGGATGCGAGAGCCAACGACGAGCTTACGACGCGCGACGTGGAGAAGGAAGAGCAGAAAAGCAGAGCCTGGCATTAGTTGGGATACAAACTGCACAGACCCTTCGCCATCTGTATTGTAATCTTGTGCCGTCATTTATCTATGTATCATCTTCATACGTACATAATCGGTTACGTAGAATTGGTTTCGTAGGCGACTGAAGGGGGCTACCCCTTTTTACCCGTGTACGTATACTGTTACGGTATACTGTACCTCACTGAAGAAGTAATATTTTAGTTTATCCTGTATAAAGAAGCATCCAAAAAATCAAATATTTTTTTTTTACAATTTTCGATATGATATGATGACAACAGTGACAGTTATCGTGGTGGACAATCTAGTATGTGACTCCAGACCAGAAGAAAATAAACAAACCAGCGAATATAACGGTATCCCATTAGCAACGAGGCTTGTGTTGCTCATACTTCCAGGGTATACCCGCCCACTCTAAACACGTCAATATCAATTCGAGCCGATGCGCCGTGTATGCTCCAACACAATTTGTCTCGATACATATTGCATTAGCTGTCAAAACGTGCTCAGAAGCGTCCGAGGGCTAAGTGTGGGTGTAAGACGTTGAGGCGTAAACTTGTGAGGAACGTTGTATCTTGTAACATTGTCGTGGTTACCCAACACGGCCGATTGTTATGGAGTGTTAGCGGCTTTTAGTGAAAGTGTTTGGAATGAATAGGACTGACGTGATACGCCAATTACACTTCTACATCGCAAACGTTGCTGCAACTTTTGGGATGTTGGCATCTACTGCGGTCATTGGTAATGAATGAGACTAAAATACAATAGTATATTCCAGCAACATTTCTTCTATATTTCAAAATATGGATTCGGCTAAACTATACATAGCAATGTTGCCAATAAAGTGAGACCAGCAAGCACTACCAGTTTAAAGCATACATATCCCAAAAAGGGAAAAACTGCGAACCTTTTCTGAGTTATGTACGTTAATTGAATGCTAACCGATGATTTTACGGTGAAGGAAAACATCGTGATGAAACCTGCACATTCGGGCGACTGAATGTGTAACCATGGTCCAATCTGGTCAGGTTCCCCTGGTAGCAGGGTAACGGAGGTCAGATGGCAGTCGCTCCTCTGTAATTATCTTATCTGCCAAGGATCTGGATCCTTGAATCATGGAACATGGTCATCGCGGATCCCGGGCCCTCGTGCGCGAGAGCACAACCGGAATATTAACGCCAAGCATCATCTTGGCAAACATTTTAAGCATACAGTAGATGGACTAAAACAACACACTACAGAAAAAAAATATTAATAATCTTTTACCTACATTTACGTGTTTTTGACGATAGTTGAAAGATTACTAATATTACCGGATCCTCATACATCAATACTAAACGTACGCCTTTGATGGAAAACTGTTTTTACACCTCGTTTCCTGTATCGGAAAGCATCAACCGACGCCTAACGAACGAGCCAATAGCAATCACTTGCAGGCGTAATTTGACCGTGCCAATACGAAAGCATTCATTTTTCACCCGGAAGACGGTAGCGGACTCAATTTATTCTATCGTACGACTTGCGAGTTAGTATTTTTCTTTTCTAGTTAGTTTTCTTGAGCGAAACACTTGGACGTCGCTTTTTTTCTCTTTAAGTTTCTTTAAGCCTCGCTTTGGGTGCTGTATTTCCTTGGGAGCTATAGAGAGTCCGTTCCAGACTTAATTCCGGTTTAAATTCATAATTGAATTCGTGGTTGTTTACCTCAAAGTTTGAAGTGTGGAGTTTAATTACTTGCTGTTTTAGAGCGTAATATGAAGTAGTATTAAGTGTCGGTTTGTTTTAATGTTAAATTTGATAATTAAATAATGTCTTTAACCCTTCGCATAACTTGCGTGGGATGGGCTTTTGTAAAAACCAGCGCTGTGACAGGCATTAGCCCTCACAGCATTATGCTAAGATTGGTCCATTTCGGTTTCCGTTACATCACTAGCTGGTCTTACGTAATTTTCAATAATTATACTCACCTTTGATTAAGGATGTAATGTTCTATTTGTAATTTTCGTTACAACCGTTCTATGATTCCCTATATGTGTGCCATGGAGACACACCAAAAAGACCCCAAATCAAACCAATGTCTACTTAGCCGGGAATCAAATCCGACCTAGCATCTTGCAAAGCAGAGCGCCAGACATTAAAGATCGTGAAATCTGTATAACTTTAAGTATAAAAATAAATAAATGTACAAGAAGGTTTGTTTGTACGGTCTGTAACTGATCCGATTGTGGTAGAGATGTTGAGCGAATGCCAAGAAAAGCTTGCGATGAAAAAATTAAAGAAAAAGGAAATAAATACGATGTAGTGCCAACAAGCCACGGAGGAGATAGTGCCTCACATACCTAATTAGTGAAAACACGGAAAAATGCTCCGAGCAGGATTATTTTCTAAAGTAAAGTAAAGTAAAGTAAAACACTTTTATTCCACTGAGACGCACGGCACAACATTGATTAATAGAAATAGAAATAGAAATATTTATTTGCCTATAAATTAACAGAATTGTATAAATGTTTTTAAAATAAAAGCTTCTAATAGACAAAAAGGTCCATGACTCAGCGTTTGGGTGAAGGTGGAACCCACACCCGCTGGTATTCTGTCATGGCCAGACTTAAGACTAAAAAACTAAAAAATTAAAACTAAAAAACTAAAATTAACATTATTAAGTATAAATATACATACATACACATCATCATCATCATCATCATCCATGTATGTATGTATATGTGTACTATACACAATTATACTCGTACAATTAACATATTAAAATACACTTTAAGTATAAAACTATTATTATAAGATACAACGGCACACAAAAAAAAAAGTTTAATCTTTAGGTATAAAAGTAGATAGCTAAGAGAAGTAGATAATTAGATAATTAGATAATTGAACATCACCAGAAACCGTGGTCTGGCTAGACCTTCACTCCAGCAACCCAACACTCCAGTAATATGTATAGAGTAAAAAATAAATTAAAACAGAGACATAAAGATACTGTAATCTTCTACTTGTGCCATGTGGAGAGTGCAATGGGGCCACACTCAGCAGCACACTTTCTGTGTCTCTTGCCTGAGACATCCATAAAGTAATAAGTAAATCTCGCGAGTAGGTAATAGTTAACTTAACTATATTAACTAACTTTACTGTGACTTCGTAACTGGCAAACGGATGGACCGACTCCGATGGGGTTTTCTTTATTTGAAAACCAGACAAAATAAAAAATAAAAATTTAAGTACTTACTTTTTGTTTAGTTACCTTCATTATTTTATACGTACTTACCTAAGAGTTATTAATTTAAACATGTATCAACTTGCATTCTATGGAAGAGCGGGGCTTCCTGCTACAGGTATTTTATACTTAAAAGGATGATCCCAACCACTGTTGTATCTAGTTAAGCATGTTTATGAAATAAATAAAGTTTAAAGTTTACTATGACTTTGTGCTTTTATAAAATCGGTTAAATTGTTTGGGAAATAACTTTTTGAGTAGATGTTTACTATGTAGACTTAGTCGGAGGTTTTCCGACGTTTGACGATTAGATTATAACTTACAGATTCTTACTCTATAGACCGTTATAACTAAAATTTTCGTCCTCGTAAAATTCGTTTATAACGTTCTAGACTTGTTCCCACTGGAACCACATTGAATTTTGGGATAAATAGCCTATGTGCTAATCTAGGTTTTAAGCTACATTATTGCCAAGTTTATTTATTTACTTAAAAACTTTATTGCACAAATTACAGCAATTGGCGGACTTAAAGCTATTGAGGCTTTGTCGTGTTTGTTTCTCTGGGTTTGTTGTTTAAATTTCATGAAGCAGTAACAAACATTCATGCATTCAATCTTACAAAGTTAATAGTTACAATAATATTAGTAAGATAAAATACTCATTTGCCTGCCCTTATACCATTTATTTGGGGTCGGCGCAGTATGTTTTCTTTCTCCATCCATCCCTATCCGCTGTCACCTCCACACTCACCTCTCCCTCACTGATATCCCTCACCACAAAATCCATCCATCTTTTCTTTGTTCTCCCCCTTCCTGTGTATCCATCCACATTCATTTTCAAAACCCTTTTCGTGACATGATAGTTAAATACTATAGATGTAAAATACTATGGGTGGAATATAGGTAGTCATACTGAAATATGTGTATCCGTATGTCCCGTGGCTTATCCGATAGCAGAGCCTCCGAGCCCGCTGCCGATACAAAATTCAATTTCCGTTACGACTCGATCTCTGAAAGATTTCTACAACGCGATAGGCACTTACAGCCTGTAATGCTCACGGTTGAGGTAACGTAACTTCAGGGGGTTGAATTAATAAATATGTAACGAGTGCAGGTTAAGGCGTACTGCTGATTTTTTAAAACTTAACTTCAAAGGCTTCATTCACAAAGCGAGTTAAATCAGCTGTTCCATGTGACGGCGGCCATGTTTATCACTAATATAGGTTTGTCAGAGGTAGAGATCATCCTTCTATAAGTTATGAAGCCGTTGTGAGTAATGAGCGTTTTAGCGCTATTGTGCGTTTATGAATAATGTTTTTCAAGAACCATATTTTAGCAAGCATGAAATCTTCTATAAACTTTCCATATGTGTATTTTTTTCGATTTAGGCTTAGGTTTTGAATCTTCTATTTTGCTATTTTGAAGAGGTAAGCCAACACACAACCACCTACCCGTGTTAATGCTAATACACCTCTCCGGTTGGTTGGAAGAGATCTTTTATAGAGAAAAGCTCGCCTAAGTAAACTATATTTAAAGTTAAACTGGAAAACTGACTACAAGCGATTTTGATATTATTTTTATTAACAAGTGTTTACTACTGTATTCCCTTACGAACAGTATGCACAGCTGCACAGGAATAGGAATTTTATGGTGGTAATGCACTATTGAGTGCGTCCGTACATACTCGAGAACCTTTTCGCTTCAACGGCCACCGGTTCTGCGAGCAAGTTGAGATAATAACCTAAGCGACAGGGAAACACCGTAAAAACCCCCGAAATATTTCCTAAACTACTAACTAACAAAGCTAAGGACAATGTCGATTAAACTGCCTATCAAATGGAGAAAACCGCATCGAAATCGGTCTATCTGTTGGGGAGCTACGATCAGTCAGTCAGACACACACCTCCACACATACACAGAGCTACAGATACACACGTCAACACCCGTTTGTTTTTGTCGTGACTTAAATTTTCTTTGTTTCCATATAGTCCATATTTCAGTGACGCCTGTTAATGCCTTTAAATGACGGCACCGACCGCCCTCTAAGAATGGTATCTGAACCCTGAACCACCGACACAAACTGCATCTACCCGCGAGTGTTCAGGCGTTTCGGCCCGGCCTGGTGTTGGCACTCCCACCCGCGCTACCTGAATCCTACACTTCTCACGACATGTGAAACTGCACCCACGCATATCTAGAATGCCTACCCACACACTACGCACGTGTAAAACCTCCGTAATCAAATCCCAACAACTATATACATCCTGGACTCGGGAGTAATTAACGCGGGTCGCTACCAGCGGATCGCGGGTCGCAATTTAAGTTTGCACCCTCCGGGCCGTAGTTCATGATTACGCGACTCCGTTTCAGGGGCAGTCGGTCACCGCTGGGATGGGGGAGGGGGGGAGTGTGAGGTGTAAAGAGAGACTGGTAGAAAGAGGGTATGTTGAGTATTTTAAGTCACACGGTCACGTGACCATGATGCATGCAGCTGCGTCGAAATATCGGGCTACGTCAAAGGTAGGAAACCCGGAACATACCCTTAAAATGTGTGATCATAACCGCGATAGATCGCGGTAGTACTTTTTTTGAATGATAACACATTTTTTTGCCCGCTAACATACAACCATTATAAAACTGAGTTTGTATGTGTTTGTATAATAAGACCGAATCTAAACCATCTGAAACGTTCTACCTATCACATTTCTCATAAACTTACGTATACAAAACCGATCAACAAACCCTTTGCTGCAGACGTTAGAAGATTCTTTGAAACACTTAGCCTCCTTGGCTCTGTGGTCGGATAACGCAAGCAATATAAAGGTGCCGTCATATTAGAGTGATGTGATGTGATGTTACGCGACGTTACATTAGAGCCACACTGGGCTTACGGCACGTGTTGCATTGTGGCGCGAGTGACGCGATATACACTTGTATGTGTATATGTCTGCGGGCCGAATGATGCGAGACGCGTCAGATCGCGCGTGGGATTTGTTCGCATTAGCGAAGTCACGTAGGACAAGTGTGTTGCTAAAATGCCATTTTTCATACATTTACTATGAGAACTGATGTCCCATGCATCCTTTACTTTCCATCACATCACTCTAATGTGGCGCTACCTTAAGGCGTACGTCAGACATGACAGGTCGAGATAAGCGGCTGCCGGCAGATGTGAGATAATGTCAAAGACTTGCTACGTAACGGAAGGATGGCGTAGGTGGGACTTTGGGGAGGTATAGGTATACGCTTCCTACATTAATATTGAACGGGAGCACAGGGTAGTGTCGGTGAGGTGTAATATGTTGACGTACAGGTTTTCTCGCTGAACAGCTGAGTTCAAATTAACAATTTTTAAAGCTACTCTCAAATTTTTTATTTACATAGTCTGTGGGTCAACTTTACCCAAAAAGCATACAATGCCTTGCGTGTTTAATATAATAACATCTTTAGGGGTCTGATCGGGCTCTGTCCGGACTTTCCGTCTTGGCTTAGCTTCTAGTCATAATAGCTTCTTAATTGCACTTAATTGTCAAAGAACTACGAATACTGGTGATCTTGGTCGTCCCACTCGTGGAGCCCGGGGTCCGTTTTGACCATGATCCAGGTTTTGGCAGATCAGGTAATTGCAGTAGAGCGACTGCCACTTGACCTTCGTGACCCTGTTAATAGGGGAACCTGACCAGATTGTATCATTGTCACGCATTCAGTCGCCTGAATGTGCTAAGAGTGTTCAACTAATGTACATAACTCAGAAATGAGTCATTGGTACACGGCGGCACTGGGGTTGGAACCCGGTACGTCGGGGTACGAGTCGGACCCTCAACGACGCTTTTATTTGGCCACCGACACTCGACGAAAGAATACGAAGCTAAAATCTTGTTCCGAGGCTAAAATAAAACTCCCAATCAAAAAGATTGGAAAGTTGGAGACCTTCATGGCTAAGCAAATATTTTTTGCTCTTTGCTCTCCATCATCCCGTAAAACATCTCAACGTCAGGGATGACAGGTGAAATAAGGGCTGCCGGCAGATGCACGATAACGTCAAAGGCTTTTAGGATGATGGCGTACTGGTGTGGTGATCAGAATGTCGCTTACGTAGATAACGTCTCGCCTCTTTTGTAGACAGAGACGTTTGGAGAGCGTCGGTGGTCTAATGGTTAAGGGGTCCGACCTGTACCCCGAGGTACCGGGTTCGTGCCCCAGTGCCGCTATGTACCAAAGTCTCTTTTCTGAGTTATGTACGTTAGTACAACACTAATCGATGCTCTTACGGTGAGGGAAAACAACGTGATGAAACCTCCACATTCAGGCGACTGAATGTGTAAAAGGCACAGTGAGGTCAGATGGCAGTCGTTCCAATGTAATTACCCGAACTCCCAAATCCTGGATCATGGTCAAGGCGAACCCTGGGCCCTCGCGCGCGAGAGTTCAACCGGGATATTAACTAAGATCACCAAGATTGGAAAATTATTCCATTTCCATTTTCACATTCTACATACTGTTCTTACGTGTATGGATACTCTTAACCTTTCTTTGTATCGTCCCAGTGCTCCATTGCTTCCTCATCGATATTTAAATTTCTAAAGCAGTACGTAATTACAACTTCCAAGTCCCCAGCAATCATTTGCCTCCACAATCCTACCTAATGCCCGCTAACAAATTAAATCCCACTTTCAAAATTCGCGTCGACCAAGTTCAGTCACGAGGTAATACCCTGGGTATATATTACCCCGGGGCTCTGTACTCAATATTTCACAAGCGAGAAAAAATTAAGTAAATATTAAGCCACCGAAATTGCCTTACAAATTTATAGGGGCCACATTAAAATTTAATATACGACGGTTTTCATTGGCTAGGTACGCGGCGGTTAAAAATTAACGCTGGTGAAGTGTGAAGTTAGCCGTGTCTTAAGTTATATTCGCGTGTAATTTGTCAGTGCTTTTTCGATATTGTTTAAGAATAACTAGCTTTTCCGCTGCTCGAAATTCAGTTTTAACGTTCTGAACGCGGGAACCACATTGAATTTCCGGATAAATTATAGGATTGTTTTTACCTCAGGGTCTCCTACCGCGTACCTTTGTTTTCGAGTAGCCCGCTATTTCGACGCAGTTGCATGCATCATGCATGTTGCTCGCAACTCTCCAGTCGTCCCGTGACCAAGATGCATGCAACTGCGTCGAAATATCGTGCTTCTCGGCAGGAAACCCAGAACATACCTTTAAAATTATAGCCTGTATGGTATTCTGGACTATAAGCTATACTACTGCCAAATATCATCAAAATCAAGAACGAACAAGTGAAGAACGAAAAACAAACATCCATTAAATCTATCAATACAAACTGTCGCATTTATGTGTAGGGTGTACCTACAGTTAGCTGCAGAATGAATCCCCCTAAAATACATGAAATTTATGGTAGGGTGTCAGTTCTCTATGCAGCTAGCGGCATCGCTCGGTTTCGGACTGGCATAATCTAAACAAGAGTTGTAATTTCGTCTGTTAAATTCTTATTCCTACTTTACTACATTGCGTCTAACCCTTTATCAACTAGTGCAAAATTTGAGAGCATTCCTTGTCCGTGTCTCACTTAATCCAGCTGTCATAAACTGACTGATACCAACACGAGAGATAAAGCGGCGTTCCCTTCCACATATCTGCGTTATTGGGCGGGTAAGGGCGCAAAAATACCCAGGCGATGATAACATATCATCAGGGCGGCCGAACAGCCAAACTAACAGTCGTAAACTCTCGCTATGGCCCCGTACAGAGTCTTACGCTTCGGTTGTAGACGGGCGACTGGGAATCGCGCTGGGAAGATCTCCGTGGTTTTAAAAAGGGAAGTGTTTTCCTCTGTTTGTGTGAGTCGTAAAGGTACATGAGATTCGAATGCTTCTCACATGTATCATTATTATTAATTGACGATCTGCATTTTTCAGTTGGTAAACATGCCGGTCTGCCACGCAGAGGTCCCGGGTTCGATTCCTGGCTGAGCGGACACTGTAATGATTAATATAAGTTTCTGTTACTTTTCTGTTTCGGGATAAGTCTATCAGTTATCTAGCACCCATAAGCAAGCTTTGCTTAATTTGGGGCTAGATGGCGCTGTGTGAATTTGTCCAAGCATATTTATTTATTTATTTATCATCTACCTGCCCTTCTCCCACTAGGCGGGGTCGGCTTCTCACGTATATTTTGGTAATGGTTGGTTATTTCGTGCTATAATCCTGTGTTTAATTTTTAACTCTGCAACTTCTTGACGTGAATTGGTACAAAAACTAGTACACCGATGAAGTTTCTTTCTATAATACAAATGACTGTAGAGTTACAAAAGCTATGGGTAGTCGCGTCTATAGATATATAGACAATTTCAGGTCACCGTCAGGAGACTCCACCCATCCATCAGTAGAAAAACCAGTTTTCTTTGCATTTACATTAATAATTTAATATGCGGTATCGTATCCGTCAGAGTAGAATATTGCACCAACCCTTTTGTCATATAGATGTCGTACCTTAATGGCTAACGAACTGGGACCTTGGTGACGAGAAAATGGGCAGCACAGTTTTCTAATGTTAGAAAACTCTGCTGCCCATAATGTTAGATCATAGGTACAATTACGGCAGGAGATTGAGGCTAAACTCTTCACTGATATGGACGAGCCTCATGGTTGTTGATGTTGAAGATGATAATCATATAAAACACATGAGTGCCGCTTTTTTAAATTGAGACTAGTACAGTCGAACAAACAGAAAGCTAAACAGGGGATTAAAAATAATTTATTGTGTTTTCTCATCATCATCATCATCATCTTGGCATCAGTTACGGTTGCGATCTCGCACGGTCTTCCTTCCTACTTTTCTTGGTTCACTTCGCTCTGTCTTCGGCATCTTTGGTGGTGAGTTTGTTGGCACGCATATCACCATTATTTGCACGATATCAAACCATTGCTCCTTGGTATACCCCCTGTGCAGCCTTTTATTTGCGTTGTTACTATCAAATAGAAGTCAGGATAAAAAAGTCGAAAGACGCCCGTCTGCGCGCGTTTCACGTTGTTTTTTACAACCTTTATCATTACACATTCTGGCTCGGGCCCGTCAAAGGCTCGGGACCCCTATAAATAAGCTACGGGACCCAGATTGCCGGGTTGTAAATGAAAGGGTGCAGGAAATTAGGGTTTTTTACTACGGAACCCCGCGCCCGCGACCGCGTCGCGCGTCGCCGTAAACAATTTTTTTACTGGCTGCGAAAGGTGCGACGTCAAGCCATGATGGAATGGTTTATGGTTTATCAATGGTGTTCTGCAGCCCATAGATACCATTACGATAATATGTTTTTGTTGATGCGATAGCAAGCAGACTTACTCAATATTATATACTTGATTATACACGAAATAAGATAAAAACAATGATTACAAGAGGTTGTTTACAAAGGTGGGCTTATCTCTGTAAGAGATCTCTTTCAGCTAACCCTACCGGGTGTGGAGATGAGCAATAAATAGGAAAGAAGAAGAAAATGTGCACTATGGGTAATATATTTTCTAAATAAACTACATGATAAGTATTGTTTATTTACCTACTATATATGACTACCTCATATGTTAGGTAAAACATTGAAGTCACCGATGTAGGTTTCAGAGTCAACAAAGGCAAAGGCCGGCCAATACAAGCTTAGGTAAATAAGCCATGCTCCACCTTCGACCGCGAGAACCTAGCGGTTGTTAGTTCTTCGACAGAGTGAATAGGCTGCTCCATTTTCGGACGCGTCGTCACTTAACAGGTCAAATTTTGCATGCTGTGCTTTACTTTTTGCACTTAGCTAAGTTTATAAGTCAAAATCTATGTAACGCTACATTACATATTGATGTATGAGTGCATAAGTTGTTAGTGATCCCCAATAAAAAGAAACAATAAATAAATGCCTGTCTAGTTCTTCTATAAAAAAAGTTATATACGGCGGTTGGCCATATCATCCAAGCTACAATTAAACGAATAGAATAACTGAGTGTTAATGAGGATACCGAAGATAGAACAAAGTAAGAAGAAAAAATAGGAAAGCGGACCTTGGCAGAAACCAGGATTGACCGCTCGGATGATAATGATTACTTACGATTTTCATGACACTGAATGCCTATAATATGTGTGACTTAGGAACGCCTCTTCCATAACTTTCTCGAATGAATACCCATTTAATTTCTTCATTCAACGCAGCATTTTATTAATCAACAGTCTCACGCTGAATTATTAAAGCAGTAGTTGCTAACATCAACATTACTTGGCTCAAAATGTTATTGTTACCAGTGCGGAGCAAGCAAAGTTGCTCAGAGTTTCGTTTGAGTTTAATGTGAAGAAATTAATGGCTGGCGCCCGAAGCGTAGTTTGTGTTACGCATAGTTTGACAAACATAGGATTTGAGAGCTAACTAACATACAGCGTATTTTGAACTAATACAGAATAATAATCATCACCATCATCTCTGTGCTTAGGTATCCCACGAGATTGGCACAATAATCTCTTAATTTACTCTCTTAAAACACATTTAAACATTACATGAATCACTCGTCATTGCATGGGGCGGGCCGTTTTTTACTTTGTGTCTCGGTACTCACGCCATAAGAATGTCGTGATTCATACATTTTGAACCTCATACAGTTAATATTTCTATAATGTTGGGTTTACCGCACTCCACTTTAAGCTGACTTTTTGTGAGCTGTCAATTTTAGAGGCTGGTTTGCTCCATCTTATCGCTAAGTGTAATAATAAAAATAATCATCTGTCGCGCACGCGATGGCTCGAGGTCCGCCTTGACCATGATCCAGTATTCCGCCACCTGCCATAGGTAACCTAGTCCTAATATTAGGTAAAGTTAAGGTAGGTAATTACAATGGAGCGACTGCCACCTGACTTCCGTTACCCTGTTAAAAGGGGAACCTGACGTTTTACGATGTTTTCCCTCACCGTAAGAGCATCCATTAGTGATCAACGTACATAACTCAGAAAAGAGTAATCTCTATATGGCGACAGTGGGATTCGAACCCGACACCTCTTGCTTACGAGTGGAAAACCGTCACTATACTGCCTGTAAAGCAATCCACACCGTCTAACACGACTCCTAGCCGTCTCGTTGCGAACCGCATCTGGCACAATCCCGGCGGCGATCCGCGCGACGTGCCGGCGCGCGCGCACCGCCTTATTGAATCGCGGGGTGGAACAAGCAGCATTTAGACGCCTCAGTGGGAAAATCTCTTTTCTGCTCACGTGGTGCTTGGATATTCCATTTTTTATGACCTACCAATCTAACGAGTTGGTAGAACATTGCCATTACTACTACGTCTAGCCTAAAGACTAATAAGTAAGTAATGGAAATTTAACATTATTTTATTAAGTTAGAATAATATAAGAATGTGTCCATTAACACCTATTCTTATTGTCTCTATTAAGGGGAAGACATATTGTTCTTGTGTTCTTTGCAGGAAGCACTTGTCGCATTATTGGATATACCAAATCATAAAATATCTTAAACCTTAAAGAATTAAAATATGCATGTCGAGGTGGCGACTACATATTTGCGCCATTTGGCGTGGAAACCCTTCTGTTGCCTAGGAAGGCACACTGGTGGACAGTCCAACTGATGGAAAGCGGCCACTATCATCCAAGACACCTGAAATCAAGGGTAGCGGATGCGGAGGCCTTTGAGGTACCTGTAGCCTTTTGAAGAACCCCATATTATTGTCCAAAAGAAAGACTTCGTAAGGGAGCTCATTCCACAACTTGCACGTGCACGGTAAAAAGGCTTGCAATGTTCGTACGTTAGTTGGGTGCCAGACATCTAGATGGTGTGGATATCACGCTGTGTGGTCTGTGTAATCTCCACGTCCGTCTGTGACTCCCCGTAACGATAATAATAACCGACGGACATTTGCGGAAGAGGATCGAATCAAATAGACAATTTCTTTAATAGAATGAGGTGGATATAGGAAAATGGAGCTCTGTCTATTACGCGGCATTCTGTGAATTTATTTAATATAAAGGAATGTAATGCTTTTCTTGCTATAACGGTTACTTGATTTGTTTCATAAACTTTCAATTAGTTCTCAATTGTTTTTTACATGATGTCGATGTCTAACGCAATGAGTAATAACGTTGATACATACGTCACTTTGATAAACATACATGAAATCCAAAACAAACTTACACGCCACATGCACCAACTCGTTACTGAGTCATACAAATCCACAAAGCGTGTTTTCATCCCATACAACTGAAAGGACGAGTTGATTAAAGCCATTCATACTAAAATGAGTGGCCTCACGTCAATGAACTCGCTCTCATCACGCTGACAAAAAGAAAGAAAATTACTACAAATGACCGTCATTATAAGTTTTCTTTTTTTATCAAGGATCTTTTGTGTAGTTGGCTGGAAATCTTGGTGTGTTTTTTCTTTTGATTGCGTCTGCATAATGGTGTAGTCGGGGATTAGAAATTAATGTGTAGAGTTGAGTGAATATCTAATCCGAAGCGGAAATGCGTCATTTTCTTGTGATATGTTAGTCTGTAATTTATAAATATAAGACCTCTGAAGAAACATTTCCTCAGGATTTGATGATAGAGCTTCATATATGTTTATATTTATGTGGATATATATGTATATATTTATCATATGGATATATGTTTATGGGTATGTATATTTATAGTTTACTTATTTATGTACTTACTTACTGATAAGTCTTACTGGTAGGTATATATTTAAATTAATTCTTTGGGTATTTTTAAAGTAGGTAAGGTACTCTATTATTGCCTCTGCCGCTCGCTAAAGCTCCTTTCGGCTTGTCTAAGGTTAGCTGGAAGAGATCCCGTTGTGGGATAAGTTTGCCTTTGCTTTGTAACTGTTTCCTATTGAAATGTACTATGTTGTTGCAATAAAGAGTTTACATACATACATACCTCTCGTGGGAGAGGTCCTTAGTCCTGCAGTGGACTGTAATGGGCTGTGGCATCGTAGCCCCCGAACGGATTGACCGATTTAGATGCGGCTTTCTTTGGAAGCTAGTTTAATCGAGATGGTGCTTAGCTTTGTTTCATTAAAATCGGTTCAGAAGTTTAGAAGATATTTGAGTTTGTGTAAACTTGGTAGGGGGTTATCCGACTTTTTCTGTCGGTAGGTTCAAGTCACACTGATACCAGTATTTTGTGCTCTGATACCGAAGGCTTTATAGACAGGGTGTGTAAAGTGATGTCATATCAATGACTTTCATTAACTAGTAATATTATACTGCTGCTCGAATTGAAAAGATGTTCGCTTAAAAGTAATGCCCAGCGTCATCAAACCAGATTCCCCGTTGAGATCTCTCGGGACCTTACTTGCCCATCGAAGTACTAAAGACCGAGTGCTAATGCCCTCCATCGCGGAGGCTTTCCGGACCTATTAATGGGTATCTTTGCAGGACAAACGGCCTCCCTGGATCACATAAGTCGGTGAAAATATATTTGGTGAAAGACTATTAGGGAAGGACCTTTTTAGGCCGGTGCTGGCTGTGTTAATGGTTCTTGTAGTTGGTTAAGGTTTGCCGTGTAGTATGTGTTGGGTAGTCGGGTAGTATGAGATCTGTGAAAGAGATATTTAATGTTCTATACAATAACTTCGCGGAATTCAAAAATTGTTATCTTTGTTTCTTGTATAATTTTGAAATTTTCAATTGAGTTTTAGTAGAATATATTCTACTACACGGTAAATAGACTATCACAATTGAAGGCGACTAATGTCATAGTGCAAACTTAGTACCTCCGTAAACAAGAAAATGGCAGCATAATTTTCTGTTCAGTATCTCCAAGTTTATTTTTGGACAAGCACGGATATTATGGCAATACCCTCAATTAATGTGGAGGAAGCTCAAGCACAGCTTGACTGTTATGGGCTCCTATTATTTCCTGTTAAAGTCTATAATAACAATTCGAGTGTTTAAAGGTTTTTTACGGGGTCGGCAAGGGGTGGTGCCCCTGGTATTGCAAACGTCCATAGGCTGCGGTGTCTGCTTACCATTAGGCGGGCCATAAACTTGTTCGCCATCTTAGTGGTATAAAAAAAATCCAGCCCTGGAACTGTCCGAACAAAACGTCCCTTATTCCGTCCGAAAACTTGTCCCGTCCGTCGACTTACTAGCATCCGATAACATATTCCGTATTTATCGTCTTGGCCTATTGTCGGCCGATTCCCGAAGTAATCGGATCCTTTACGAAGTTTTTGTTTAGTCCCTTGGTCCAGAGCCGATATATAGTAGAATTTAAATCGCTTTCACTCGTAGGCCGTGATCAGATTGTTGCAGGACAGGGTTTTCTGTTGGAGACCAAAGCGTGGAATAGTAATTCTGGACGTACCAAAGCTGTGATATGTACCATAGACTAATGGTGTACCTATATCATTTGAAATGCAAGAATCGGCATAGCATAATTAAAATGGTGTACCTACCTACTGTTATTTCAAATAATTTCAATGAAAGCACCGAATTCACATAAATTTAAAATTCGAATTAAAAAGGAATTTTGGGAAATTAATATTAAAATAATAAATTGTATTATTTTAAGATAAAATATACCTAGCAAATTTTAATCAAAAGTCCATCAGTAGTTTTTTGCGTGAAAGACTAAAGAACCTCCACTGATCATCTCGTAACTTCGCAAATACCTATATAATACGGGTAAAATAGACCTAGACTTATATCATATTAAACAAATTTTCATGTACTCAGAATCCACCTGACGACACGTAAGTAACTGTTCTCCATAATATATACTATTGTACTTATTCCTGTTGGAATAAATACAGTTTTGATAAACCAAATCCAACATCCGTTTTACAGACATCTCTACAAAATATTTGTATGGATGTGGACCCTTTAGTTTTTACAGCCCATGCTTCAACCCTAAACAAGTTTGGAGGGTACAGTTTGATGGAACAATTTGCATTATTTTACTGTAGTTTTCGGTGTGGGAGCGTCGGTGGCCGAGCGGTTGAGTATCTGCCTCCTAAGCGAGAGGTACCGGGTTCGAATCCTGCTACGGCCATGTACCAATTACAATTTTTTGAAATATGTACATTAGTTGAATTCTAACCGAATGATCATTATATTACTATCTAAAGTTTTCGGTGTGACTGTGTGGCCTGTGATTTCTTGTACAGATAGACACGCGAGTTGCACAGCGTATCTGTGTTTTGTAGTTTGAAATTGTATTGAGGAATTGTTTGGGATTTCGTGCAAGTGTGGCTATACCCTGTACTGTAAATAAATAAATATGCTTGTATAAATTTTCACAGCGTCATCTAGCCCCAAAGTAAGCCAAGCTTGTGTTATGGGTGTAAGATGACTGATAAACTAGTTAACCACAACAACATTTTACTTTTAATTTGTAACAATTTTGTTTGAGGAATTTGAGCTTATTCCAGTTTTCAATATTGATATATGTGGAGTCTATCAAATGTAAGGCGTTAAGACATACGGACGTTTTGCTACTATTGTGTTATACCTGCTTTAGCTAAACAAGTATCGGCCGTAAATATAGCACATAGTGCTATATCCGGTGTCTGCTTGTAAAAAGGTTATTTAATAATTACTTAAATATGGTTGCAGGTACAAAAAAATAAATTATAATCGAGCTTACATTGCCTTCAAAACAACAAAAAAGATTAAACCGTGAAAAAAAGTAGTGCAACACCACATGTTGATCACAATGACCACCCAGTAGTTAGCCCACCACGTCTCCTACACCCAAATACCATTTTCTACACCCTAATCTGAACTAACCGGGAGAACATGTTGCCGAAGTTAATAATTACTAAAACGGCTCAACTTCGACAATTCTAGTCGCGAATAATTAAAATATTGTCCGTAGGCATACGGGCTCCCACCTCTTTCTTGTAAGCAATGCGGACTAAGGCATAGGCTGAAGGTAGATAAATAAATAATAGTAGGGTATTTCGAAAATATATGGCCTTAGTTTATTTGGAATGCCTTTTCCGGGAGTGTATACATATAACGCCAGTTTATATTTTTTTATTTGATAGTTAACATATTAATTATAATTATCAAACTGAACATAAAATAATCTAATAGCCTTTAATCATTGATTCATATTAAATATTTTTTCAAAACTTCGCCCGGTAGTTTTAGCTCTAGTTTAAGTAAGGTGTGCATATTGATGACTACGATTAGCATAATAAAAATTATGAATTATCGTAATAGATCTTTAAATATGAAACTATCGTATACTAGTTTTACCCGCAACTTACTCCGAGTAAAATTCGGTTATTACATTCAGAACCCGTTCCCGCTGGTGTTGAATTTCGGGATACATTGTAGCATATGTGTTACACTGGACTATAAGCTACATTATTGCCAAATTTCATCAAAATCCGTTCAGTAGCTTTAGCGTGAATGTGTAACAAACATCCATCCTTACAAACTGTCGCATTTATACTTTCTCTTTTAGTAGGAAGCAGAATAATATTATTTGTTCACAATTTTTATATCCTTCCGCTGATGCGCTCGCCGACTCTTATGAAAACGCTTCCGCTCACAGCCGGCGACCCCTAAAGGGTGATCCAAGGCCCTTTCGCAAACTTCGTCAACAGCTTCCCAGGGAGTGATAGGCGGAGTTGGGTAATTTTAACTAATGACAGTTTGCCTGCAACATGGGCCGTTCCAGGTCTGCCCGGAGGTCCGTAGAGAGGTTTGACTGACTTTTTAAAGCAAGCCGTGGAATCGTGATAGTTTGTTTTGTGCGATTTAGTGAGGCTTTGAATGTCTCGCCTCCCTTTGTGTGTTCTACCGCTTGTACAACGATGTTTGTTTTCAAGAACTGATGCCTACAGCTGCATTCTATCATAGCACCGTTCGCCACCGACAGGGAGTTTATCCTTACACCTGGGAACCAAATTGGTCGCGAACTGTGCTGCTCCAAAGGAGCTGTCTCCTACGCACGCTAAGGTTGTGGAATGAACTACCTGGAGAGGTTTTTCCTGGAGAGTACAACTTGGAGTTCCTTAAGAAAGGGGTGAAAAGGTTTTTTCGGGGTCAGCAGCGCATGAGTGATGCCTCTACAATTGCAAACGTTTACAGGCTGTAGTGACTGCTTACCATCAGGCAGGCCGTAAGCTTGTTTGCCACCATAGTGATATAAAAAATTAAAAGTGTTAAGTCAGTTGTTGGTCAAGCTTTAGGAACATGCAAATTTCAGAACCTACTTCGCCGATTTTGATCCTATTCTGACTCCTAGATAAGCTGGTTCTTACTAATGGGTGGACATTGTCGGGAGCCGATTGTCGTCGTCAGCAGCCCTTATTAGTTAGTTAAAGACATGTTTTTTATTTCAAAAAGGTCGTAACTAGACTCTACAGGCAATACGTACAGAAGGTCGTAACTACAGTTAAATTTGCCAAGCACCCTCAGTCCGCTCCCGACGCTACATCAAGCCGGCTTTACTCTCATGTTCGACGGTTTGTCACAAGTTTGCGATGTATCAGTGATAATGACCGCTAGGGATTTGTCTGGAGCTCGCTGTGGCTAACTTTGCCAGCAATGGTATCGGTACATGTAGATATTCCGTATGAGATATGAGTTACGGTGTACAAGCTTTGTCGGATGACAGATTGTGATGTTTTGTCTCATCTAAGTATAAATATATATTACGATTTATGGCCTACAATAGGCGCCGTTCAGGCGTCTGAATGTGTAACCAACCTGGTCAGGTTCCCTTGGTAGCAGAGTCACGGAGGCAAGATGGCAGTCGCTCCACTTTAATGATTTGATCTGCCAAATCCTGGATCATGGTTAAGGCGGAAACCCGGCCCCTCTCGCGCGAGAGCACAACCGTAACATTAATGCCCAGATGAATTTTAAAGCAACGGGTAGAGACCTGTTTCTGAACTTGGAGCTCAGGCCAAGAGTGGTCTGAACGTCATTGATTTCAAAGTTATGGTTTCACCAATGTACAGGTAGAGTGATTCATGACGAAGTAGCAGATACGCTTGTTCTTGTACGAAACCGGACTCGATCGCTAGTATTCTATAAATTACTAGTGAACCCGGCGCGACTTCGTTCGCGTACACCTACTTTACCCCTACCTACCCTTTTTTTCTTTCTTATAACCTTCCTCTTGAATTTCTTTATCTATAATATAATAAAGTTTATTTACTCCCAGTAATTTACAATTCACATTATGCTAATTTCTTAGGTATAATAAGTGTGGGAGACTGATGCCTAAGCTAGAAGAAGCCCTTATTTCAGGTCATCAGCCCCCCCCCTTGCACTATGTTAGTAATCAAATAATGCGGTTTATATATATTGTTATAAACCGCATTATAACCCTTTGCGTACTTTAAAAGATCTAAGATACATAGGGACAGACGGCGTGAAGCGACTTTGTTTTATACTATGTATGGATTTGGAAACTGTACCATATAAAATGTACAGTTCATTGCATAACATCGATATTAGCAGAACTAGTCCGAATTTAGGCCAAACCAAAATAGAGTTTAAACATGTTAAAAATCACGTCGATCCAAAGAGAGACAAACGTACCAACACACCTTAACAAACACAGGATATAGTAGAAGAAGGATACACGTGAAAGTCCGAAATACAATTTATAAATTAGACAAGCAGGGTCTACAATAATTTGCATGCAAATTAGACCCATCCTTGTAGAATTCAGTGAAACAATCCATGCATTAATTCGTAGGGCCCGGATGGAAACATTATTATTTAAATAGGTGAGTTAGTAAACAGGTTAACTTGGGAACGCTTACGGGAGATGAAAAGCTCTTAAAGCTCTTTTAATTTATTTAGGCTGAATTTCAACGAAGTGGCTTGACAATAAAACACGAAATTGGTTGTTGTCGAACAAACAAAAGGATTTGTTATTGAGTTCTTGTTATTATAGAGCAGGGTTTCTCAAACTTATGGCTCCACGTACCTGTCGGCGCGGGTGCCATCTACTGGCCAACGCCGGCACTTCTATAATATCGATGAAGGACACGCTGCAATGGAAGAATGCTGATCCCAGATTAATACAGCTTTCACGACAAATTAGGATTTATTATTTTGTTATTAATAAAGATGAAAGTTGTGTTTTATTTAGAATAAATATGTAAAATCGATTTCGGTGTAGGTAAATCAATGAAAAATGATTTGATGTGGGTATTTTGTAATCATGGTTTGAAAAGCTACCCTCGGGTGAGAGAATTGGAATGTTTTTTTTTGGTCTGTGTTAAGAAAATCGCTGAAAAGTATATTGTATCGAATAAAACCAAAGTTGAGTGATTATATGTGTTTATTTAAACAAAATACATAATGACTATGGATCCTACTGAGGACGCGAGCGGCCGAAGCTCGCCTTTACTGCCATCAGGGCCAGCTCACTCCGACATACCCCTGGCAAAGTTTTCAGATACTCATTACCCTAAAAAAATAAGAATTGTTGGTTTATTTCAATGAAAGGCAACATATACAGTGCCAAAATAGTAATTATGTAATGGGTGGACTTATTTCATGACGCAAATTATGTCAATTTTATTTTGGACAATTTTAACCTTAATTCTGACACAGCATCAAGTTGATTTGTGTATTTCGTTTTATCATCCATGACCATGTGAAAATTCACTCTCACAAAAGTATGTTGTAGCGAAGGGTAAAGGGAAATTCACCGCTTAGCGCCAACATGCGCACGCGCCTGCTAGTCATACAGCCAGCATTACGTAAATTTTGTCGCGAACCGTCGAATAGCGAATAAGAGGAGCGGACCCCCTATTATCTTCTTTATTGATTTGTCTTAACATATATCGCTTTTGGTTGTTTCAGATCGCAGTAGGCGTCCAGCATGTAAGTGTACAGAACAATTGATTAAGTAAGTAAATTGCATATGATGATGATGCAGATTGCAGATGATGATAATGACAAAAAAACTAGATTCTGCTATTAATACACCACTTTGTTTTCTAGTTCGATTGGGCTTTCATTGATGAAACCCAACAGGTGACCGCTGCAGAAGCAGTGTTCGTTTATAATCAAGTAAAAATATTTTGATAAGTCGAGTAAGAAAATCTTTTATATAACGCTAGTGGCGAAAGCCTTTACAGCCCACCGATGGGAAGCGGATACTACCGCCCATAATATTAACGATGTATGCGCTAAGGTTTCATTTATCAAGGTTTTCATTTTAAAAATGCAGAACCGCAGGTGGGTGGCCGCTCTGAGGCCTTAGAATGATAGTCAATGGTATGCCTTATACCTGTAATTGCTCAGGGCACCTACCGGAACACAACGGATGCAAGAATTGTTGCTTAGCGGCAGAAATGGATAAAATTTTAAAATAAATAAAAATGCTTGGACAATTCAAACAGCGCCATCTAGCCCCAAAGTAAGCAAAGCTTGTGTTATGGGTGCCAGAAAGCTGATAAACTACTCATATTTTTTTTAATACGTATTTATTATACATACTAAGTACAGACCTGTAACAGAAATTAAAATTCATCGTTTCAATATCGGCCCGGCCGGGAATCGAACCCGGGGCCTCTGCATGTTAACCAATGGCATGCAAGCACACTAGGTCGACATATTCTTACAATCGATACTATAACAAACAGAGCTTAGGTACTTATGGGTTAAAGTTATGGTCTGTTTGTTCTTTAACCATTCAAGTCTCGCGTTAGAGTCGTACACAAAGTCGATCCAAACTGCGTCATAGGCAGATCTAGCACAACTTAGGGCCTAGTTAGGCATTATTCATATCCAGAAAGTCACGCCTACCGCGCGGGGTCATACATAAATCACGGAGAAGAAAACTTTGCCGACAACCTTCATTTGCGGTGTTACGGCGCTAGTTCTTCTAACACTTTTCTGCTGAACAGTAGTTTTGCGTGAGTAATAGTTATCGAAACAGAAAACTATAACGTACGTATAATATATTATTTAAGAAAATATATGCAAAGCCTTTATTCTAATTCTTATTATTTCGTACTATAAAAAAAAAAATTATATTAGACATTTAGTAATGGACTTCTACCTTGTATTTCATAGTATACCTACATCAAATTAAATCAAAATTTCTTTATTGAGTAGGACATAAAATATATATTTCAATCGTCAAAGAGGAGGGGGTAGGAAAGTAGGAAGAAACACACAGTGACAGTTGCCATGTTGACAAATCGCAGCTTAGTTAGGATTTTAGGATGCAGGTAAATGTTATCGGTAAACGCATGCTATTCTAGAAAACGTTATGGTGTTTGTGATGATCACCTATGCGTGTAAACGTTTGTCTCCGCGTCGTGGAAAAAAGTTGTATCGATTTGTATTTTTTGTACACCGATAGACCATTGTCATTGGGTGCTTCACCTGCAGAATGAAGTAGCGGTCGCTAGTCTGTTCTAAGTATTACAAGAAGTATAATATAGCAACGGCAAATTTTACAGCCTTTTTTACTTAA
The DNA here is from genome assembly GCA_907269095.1 of Blastobasis adustella. Lineage (NCBI taxonomy): Eukaryota > Metazoa > Arthropoda > Insecta > Lepidoptera > Blastobasidae > Blastobasis > Blastobasis adustella. Next base: position 17,624,160 of record OU026121.1, on the reverse strand, counting down.
TAGATGGCGCCAATAGACTGTGAGGGTGACGTAGGTTATCTTACGTCATCGAGTATAAGAAAAAATCGACTTTGGAGCGATATTAGACGTTTTGGAGATCCGCAAAACGTTGGTCTGTCACAAAAGTCACTTTTCTTTTTTGTGACTACAATGTAGATGAAAATCGAAACTGCCAAGAGGATGCGAGGCAGAGCAGTTTTTTTACTAATAAATCCCACTCAAGAGGATATGTAAGTACTACTTATAGCTACAGAAAGGCAAAATTTGTGCAATAATTTTTAAGCTATTGCATAGCTTTTATCGCGGGCTTTGAGCGCGGCGACCGAATCAAGAAATTCCGTAACGAAAAAGCCTAACACCCCACTCCGGCCGGCACAGCGGTGCGGCGTTGAAAGCCGTGCATCGTCTAACGTCGTTTCAGTTCGGCAGACTTCGGCACGGTGTTTGTGTGCGTGCGACTTGTATGCGTGTAGACTAGCTGCTAACTGCTCATAACTGATTCTATTTCTTTTAGACACAATGCTAGGTGAGACAGCGTGCTTTTTAAAATAACTAAATAATTATAATTGCATAAGTTGATAAAAATTCTATGCAATAGCTTTACCGCGGCAGTCCCCGAGTGCCACACGTTTTTTTTTTTTGCCAGTTTGTGCACGGGCAGACCAACGTTATTATGGTCTCCTAAACGTCTACTATCGCTACTTAGTCAAATTTTTCTTGTACTCGATGACGTAGTACATCCTACGGCGCCTTCACAGTCTATAATATTTGTGAGAAAGCTCTAAGTTAGCTAATAATGTATGTGCGCAGTCGCACAGTCGGGGGCATGCATAAATCACTCGTTTGAGAGACTTGCCGAAAGTTCTAGCTCATATTCAAGAATGGGAACCGGGAAACTTCGCCCGTGGTTTATGTGTGTCGGCTCGGCTACTGATTTGTGGACGCGGAGATGCTATGAGTGTAATTAATTTCTTTGTCACAGAGTCTAAGTTATTCTATATTCTTAGTCTAAGAAAGAGGGGTGTTCTAAGTTTGTATCTGTCTGTCGCCCGAGTCCCGAACGGATGGACCTATTTCGATGGATGGTTTTCTTTGTTTGTAAGCCAGTTTTGTCGAGATGGTTTTTAGCTAATTTTAGCTGGATTTTATTCAAATCGATGCAGTAGTTTAGGAAATATTTGAGTATAGATATACTTGTTCCGAGGTTTTCTTTTAGCATAGAATGACTGCTCGAACAAGACTGAGGAATCGTTGCTGGCTCTCTCCAAATCGATCGTTGAACGGTCACGATAAAGCTCGTAGACAAAGAGTAATGTTCGAAGAGTACCGCGAGTCGCGACTGACGGGCGGAAGATAGTAGCTCTTGACGCGTTGCCTGTATGTGCTGAACCACATTTGTCAAAGCGTAAATGTTAAGGCCTTATGAGGCGTGACAGAGCTGCCATTTTAGGGAAAAAATCAGTTATCGCTTACCTTACATAATTATAAAAAATCTGCTGAAATAAATGTCAAGAAATAGCAATGAACTTCGTAGGCGTCTTTGAAAAGCTAATATTTTGAATTTTGCTAATAGGGACGTTGAGTGGAGTGGGCAGGCGGAGTTGAAGTGAGTGTGGTCAGCAGAAGCCGAAGGCAAAAGCTCTAAGAAATTTTGTTCAAGATTGCATTCAAAATATAATGATTTTAAAAACTCTAATTTTGTGGCTGGAGGTGGCCGAAACCGTAGCTTCGGTCGGACACTAAAGCTAAAGCCTACGTATACCAGAAAATGGACAAAACTATAGTGAAAGCTATTAAAGAGAAGGTTGATGTCCAACAGTGAATCGTTCAAAAATGACAATATCAGCGCATTCCATGATCGGTCGCTTGCTACGCTTTCGGATTTCGGGCGCCGTGCGTTGGTGCTCGGTTTGTAAGAGTAAACATTTTACGGGGTAGTATTTACTAGGTAGGTGGAAATGGAAACAGTAACTGCCGAAATTATCCACATGGAAAACCCAACTTCTCCGTACCACGGAGTAAATAAACATAGCACAAAATTGTTTTACCCTGAAACAATTTAGGTTCGCGGAATTATTTCACGTCTTTGCTTTGTACGTTATGAACCTTAGTCATGCTTGTTACAAAACAAATGTGGCTTTAGCAGTAGCTCAGAACAGAATTTAAATGGTTTCTTGCTAATGGTGGTTTGTTCACATGGTTCATATGTTGTTTAAATAACGCGTTATTGTGTAACGGACGTGTGTCTGGGTAACAAAGTTTATTTTTGAACGAAAGAACGTACGCTAAATCCTTAAGGTTCATATGGTCCACTATAGCTATATGTCTAATGTATTAGAGCACCCACTTCAGCGGAATGTCCACTGTATCAAAATGTTTACTTTATCAGAATATCCACTGCTTCAGAAAGTCGGGGTAATCCCTTACCTTTGTACCTATGTGTTGGCTGAACATCGGTCATTGACATTTACAGCACTAGAAGGGCCGTCAACGCGTTGCTGGACTTTGAGGTTAGTGTAAGCTGATTTCTTGAAGGCGCCAAGGGTATACTGTTGCAGGATGAACAAGAGAAAGTTGTTAGAGATGGCCTCGTGGTTAAAGGTCCAATTCGTAAGCGGGATGTATCCCGTTCGAACCCCAGTGCCGCATGTACCAAGGACTCTTCTAAGTTTTTGTAATCTTACGGTGACATATATATACACATTAATTGAACACTAACCTATGCTCTTACAGTGAGGGAAAACACCGTGATAAAACCTGCACATTCAGGCGACTGAATGTGTAATCGCTAACCAATTTGGTCAGGTTCCCCTGTGTGTGACGGCAGTCGCTACACTGTAATTATGTGATCTGCCAAATCCTGGATCATGGTTAAAGCGGACCCCGGGCCCGCGCATGCTAGAGATTTCAATTTCAATTTCTTTATTTCGCATTCCATGTGTTACACATAGATGTTATAATAATGATAAGAAACAACATGGACACGGATTTGGCACAGCAATGATGATGTAGGTACAAGAGAAAGTATTGTTCAAAATTAAACTATTGATGCACGAATAAAAACCCTACCTATAAACAATATCAGTTACACGTCGTCCAATAATAAAGTTTGAAGCCCAAACCTCAAGCCTGGGTACGCCAGCGCGTTGCATCCAGAAAACTCCCCAAGTTTGGAATAAAAAACTGTAACTCCGACGTAGACGCATAAGGGAAGTTGCGAACTTGCCCCGGGGCTATGACAAACACTCGGGTGCAGTGATATAAGGCTTAGTAGAGCTACGAGCAGCTCGCAAGGTATAGCAGGCGGTGGAATTGTAGTGTTGGTACTGCCTTATCATATTTTATAGATGGAAGGCGCAAAAGTTTGTTAAACAGAAATAATTCGCTATGCAGACTTTTATACTCACATGCTTTTATTTATACCACTAAGGTGGCAAACAGCTTACGGCCTGCTTGATGGTAGGCAGTCTCCGCAGCCATGCAATACCAGGGGCATCACCCACGCATTGCCAACCCCGTAACAACCTTTTCACCGCTTTCTTGATTAACTCCATGTTGCACGTCGGCTAGTTTGGCTTCGTAAAGCGTCGTCTTTCGCCCGCGTGTGTGTTAATATGAAGTCGCAACTACTGATGTGTACTTATTATTTACCAGCTACTAGCGTACCGAAGGGAATGCGGAGTGTAGATACCTATTCACCACTATACATCGCATCGACATCCAGTAAATGTCAAGCAATGAATGTTACGTGGAAATCCATACATAGACGTGTTGTATAAATATACTAGTGAACTATGCGCGAACTTTGTTCGCGCCATAACAACCCCTCCCTAACCTTTTTTTTCTTGCTAATAAACCTTCTTCTTGAATAATTATATCTATTGTTGAAAACCGTTGCGTAGTTATTAAGATCTAAGCATACATAGATACATACTTAGGGACAGGCGGCGGGATGCGTTTTTGTTTTATACTAGATATGTACAGATTGTCAGTCTCAGTGCCTGAGACTGTTCAAGCCGTCTCAGGCACACGCAACGAGTGACGAGCTCGTTGCGGTGCTATGGAGTTCGATTAGCCTCAACGTACGGAACAGACACCCATCCAATTATCACAATTGCGTGTGTTGCTTAACTTTTGTTATCGGTCTCACGCCCAGGATGTTGGGCTAATTTTTATCGAATACCATGTGAACGAAGTCGCTAGAAAAATTTGCTGCAGGCTGCTTATCAACATCCATAATGCCATATTTACTTTCAGTCAACGCCACACCTAAATCAAACACTCCTTACCTACCCTCGCATCGTAATAAACAAAAGGAACAACCAAAGTTGCAACAATGGCCTCCACAAATACCCACTATGTAACTTTTATTAGCACCCCTTACTTCTTTGCGGGTAGATCGTAAATCAGAAAAACTCTTTGTTTACCTCCGTAGGTGCGTATTAAGTTCTCAGCGGCGAGTGGCTATAATTGTTGCTACTTACGCTCCTGGGAAAGTTTGCTGCAAGTAAACAGAGCCGAAAACTAGTTATAACGAACAGATTTAACCGCCTGAGGGTGGTTACGTACTGCATTCGATCCGAATCAGAGAAAATGTGGGTAGATTAAGATCCGTCAACAGTTAGCGTTCCAATTATGGCGCCTCCTGTATCTGAATATGAAATACAGTACCTACCATCAAAATTAGTTCGATTTCCTGCACCACTATAGTCTAAACTTGTCGGATAGGAAGTCTAGTTTGTAACCTAGAAATGGTAATGACGCCACGTCGGACCGCATTTTCTCGGAGTCCGACTAATTCAGGTGGGGCGTTGTTAGCTAGGTTTTCTTCCATTTTACTATTATTTCTGAACCTTCCATTTTCGGCCGCATCGTTACTTACCACAAGGTAAGATGGTGGTCATATCCACTCACGTTTTACCAGGCCTATAGGTTTGTCTGATTTCCTTAATACAAAATGGATAAAAACACAATACATCCAATCTAATCTGTCTTTACGAGTTTCTGATGGTACCTACACCGTCTTAAAAAGAATAATTTGGCAAAGAATGGGAAAAAATCCTCGCAGGAGGCCGTAACTTGGCTTGAAGCAAACGTGAGTTTCTTTTTCATACGTAAATCCGGAAGTCTATTACTATCCGGCATTAATACGGAGGTCCTCAAATTTTACAACCGCCCATAGTAATACGGGTTTATTAAAATACCCCGCATTATATGGCTCTAGCTGAATTGCAAAGAATAAAAATTTAATTCTACCCTGTTACAGTGAGCGTTTTTATTCCCTTTTTATATCCTAGATTAATTCTAGCAATCTCTAGAATAGAATAAATGAATAATTCAAAACAATTTTCTTTGTTTTGCTTCTCTGACTGGAAACGTAGCGCGAGTTAAAATAAATGTTTTGAATTATAAATTGTACGTGTTTTGTAAAGCCATCTTGATAGTTAAAACAATTTAATTTAAAAAACGCTTTTAAGATAAACAAACAGGGATAGGGAGAATATTACGAGCTCTGTTAAAAATGTGTTTTTAATTTAAATTAAGCTGTTTTTTTTATCTGATTGCATTTTATCGTTTTTGTTTGTTTTAAATGAAGCTCTTATTTTGTATATTTTTGTTTAAAATTTGCGTTTTAAATTGGAATCTGTGTACCTATGGAATTTGTGGAATGTGTGGTGTCCGGCAGAGTAGAATAGCAGCAACCCTTACACTCATGAGTGTCGTACAAGGCGACTAATATTATCGAGGCAAAAGATCTATAGTCTCCGTAGGCTGAAAAATGGGCAGCAGCGTTTTCCATTGTAATATTTATAACACTACGGTCTCCAGTCCGCCTGCCAAGCGTGGAGATTATGGCAATAACCTCCGCTTTCGTGGGAGAGGCCCTAAGTCCTGCAGTGGACTGTTATGTGCTATCATTGCAATATATTTTTTAAATTTTCACCTACATAAATAGATAAGTAGACAACATACAACGCTGATTTAAGAACGTAGTCTTGATTTACCTTTAACTAGCTACTTTTAAGAAGCAAATAACAAAAGAGGAAGCAAAATTAACGAACGAAAATTAAAAAGTGGAACCCAAACAATGGAGTCGTCGGGACGTATTAGCCAGATTAAAAGTAAACCAGTTAAAAAACTTCGTATTACTTCGTATTCTCATTCGGAGAACCTTTGTTTGAGCATTCTTTTTGATATAGAAATTTTGGAATGGCACAAGAGCCTAATATAAACCGAAGAACAAAAGATTGGGAGGCTTTGTCTAGAGTTGATTATTATTTCAGCATGTTTGGTGAAGGGCTTTGATGGAACCGACTGTTGTACGTATTTGATTCTTTCATCGTCGTTATTTATTTTTCTTTATTTAATGTTTCGTTACTGATATACGAAAGATATTATGCTAATTCCTTGGTACTACAGATCGAAGTCTCATTTGCTATAGAGGTCACATATAAATCACTACACAATAAACTCAAAAACAACATCTACTACAAAATTTTTGAATTTCGAAAAAAGGAGAACGGATTTTCATTCAGTTTTCACCAATAGACAGAGTGATTCATGAGGGAGGTTTAGGTGTAAAATTTCTTAAGGTACCACCGCCGGTTTCGTAAGGAAGCCGGGATGGATAGTCAATTAAAAGTATATATAGGTAAAGTACCACCAACTTATCTGTGAAATGGCGTATTTAGGAACTACAAGTTGGTTAATCTGTATCTTTATCTGTACTATCATCAACATTAGCACACCTATATCCACTGCTTGTTCCCCAAGGTGACCGTTTCGTACTTTAAGGCTAGTCGAACTTCAGCACCGCAACGAGGCCGTCACTCGTTAGGTGCGCCTTTTATTTATTTTTAAGTAATACGGTAGACAAACAGGCATGCGGGCCACCTGATGGAAAATGGTCACCGCTGCTATGGACATCTGCAACACCAGGGGAGAAGAGAGGTTTACCAAGATCTTTCGCTGGGGACTCCGAGACTGGTCGAACCAGTTTACGGCCCCGTGGCGGTATTTTTTATTATTCTATTCTCAACTGTAACCCATTGAGAGCCCAGCAGCCGCCACGAAGTTCCCGGCATTAATCAGCCGGCAGACGATAACCACAAGCCGCTTCGCTACTTAAAATAAATTCAACTCGGACCGCAACTTGAGCCATAAAGTCCGGGGACAGAGTCCTGGAACATTTTTCATTAGTGCGCGCGCGTTCGTGAGCTAATTTTGGCGGCAAACAATTATGGTGGACGGCGCTTTGTCTGTCTTCGGTGTTTCCGGCGATGGACTGCCACAGATTCTTCAGAAGTGTTTTTGAGTCTGTGGTTCAATCGCTTGGACTAATTGGGTCTGTGGGCGATCGAATTTGATTTTGGTTTTAAAAATTTAACCGCGGTTGACCGAGTCATATAAGGTTCTAATGTGTTGTTGAAGTTTAGTTCCCGGAGATTTAGAAAATAAATTTCGGGTATAACTTAGGTTTCATGCAATTTTTATAAATATACTTCTAGTACTTAACTAGTTAAAACCGTTGAAACGTAAGGATGTTCGTACAAGAATCAGGATTTCAGATTTTATGACCAGCAGCCGGCTGAGAAATATCTTCAACAACAAAAGAAAATGGCATCCAGTTCACTCTGCTTAGGGAGCTCTTAATTACTCCGTGTTGTTTTTTTCCTTTCTCTATAGAATTTATTTAAATCTTTATTTAGCTTTTACTATAACTATGCTAAAATCATGTATTTGTATCATCTGAATAAATCATACAACATGATCTCACTGCAGACAACACTCGTTTAACCTCACTCCAAAACCTGCCTCGTCCCCCAAACCCGACCGAACCGAAAAATAAACTTTGTTTCGCAAACAATTACGAAAAGCAACAGATAAACTATATTAAGGACACGCCAGGACCAGAGCCTTGCCAAAGGCCTCGGCCGTGGCATGATAGAGCGCTATTAACTCAGAAACAATTACTGTAATTTGTGGGCCAATCATCGAGATATGAACGCGGTTATCGGTTATTTGTGTCCCCGGTAGCGTACGGATAATTAAATAATTTTCCGCGGGTACCTTCGCGTGACCCCCCTCCCCCCTCACGAGTCACTCTGCTTGATTGACTGCTCCGGTGTTTTCTTTTTCTCTTTTTTTGGCTTACCACCGGAAAATCCAACCGTGAAATATGGGCCAGATTGTTTGGTCTTGCTGTGAATATCCTACGTAGGCTAGTATACGTGATAGTGATAGGGACGTCGGAAGATCATATGTCCTTTTGTCGCATTAGCTCTAGGAAACTTTTTTATAAAATGATGGTTATGTTGGCGTTAATGTCCCAGGGAGAACATGAAGTAGTATATTTCTTTAGCACTCAAGAAAGACAGTAATGTCCTTCTCTAATCTTCAAAGCATCTCCGTATAAAATATCATAACAAAATAGAAGCAGCGTAGCCATAACAAAAAGACAGGACTTAACAAAAATATAGACACTTCTACGGCTAGTACGGCTTATAGCTTTGCTCTAGAGAAAATATTTCCCATCGGCCACATTTAAAATGATAATACTAGCTAGCAATAGCACGTTCCTATTGAGGCTCAACCGTCAAACAGTCCCAAATGCCATTCGAGAAATTAATGGCACTCGCCGCTTTCTGATATTACCACTCTAGTGGAAGAATCTTTCATTTCCGAAATGCGAAGTGGCGCGAACAAAGGGTGGCCACTTTAATAAACAAAACGGTTGGAGTCTTAATACATTTCTCGTCGCATTTAAATCATTCTATCTTAACCCTCTCGCCGGCGCCGGGCCCGAAACGGCCAAATCTCAAAATCGCGGATTGTATTGTTCGCTGATATTTCAATTCCGTCTCTGGGGGCTGGAGCGCTGCTATGGCAACGCATCCACGGAATTACGGTTGAGTAAGTTGCTTTTTTATTTATGTTCAGATTTAAACGGAAGCTGTCTTAATAAGGTTTTAAGCACGCGACGTTGGAGTTTCGTATTTTTAACGAAAACAATTATATTGAGTAGGCACTTATGCTGTGCATGATAGTAAAATTTACATAGTAACTTGTTATAATAAGGTGGTAAGGTTCTGCGGTAAGATGATGAGTACCATCGTCTTATCTATTTCTACCGTCAAGCAGCAATGTTTGCATTGTTGGATTCCTAATTATAGCCATGAGACTTTCATCTTAGTGATCACAGTGACAACGCGCCTGCGGTTTTGAATTTTTATTTCATGAAACTTAAATGCATGAATCATATATATTAGTAGTGGGCCCATGAATCATATGTATTCTACCTTACCCGACCCCTACCCATACGTTACCCCTACTCTACCCTACCCCTACTTTACTCTACTCTACCCTTACCCTACACCTATCCTACACTTACCCACTCTTTCTTTTCTTGCTTATAAACCTTCCTCTTAAATCACGCAGTTTTTTTGTTGAAAACCGCATAAAAATCCATTGCGTTGTTTTAAAGATCTAATCGTAATACATACATAGATTTATAGGGACAGTTGGCGTAAAGCAACTTTGTTTTATACTATGCATAGATGGGCGACAGCTACCGCTTTCCATCAGGTGCGCTGTCTGCCCGTTATAAAACATTAAAACTTGCAATAAGACGGCCTAGCATAGATTCTAGCTCGCCCAAAACGGCTTGTTTCTTTGTAGGCTAAGAACGAGGCGTTCCGGCGAACTTCGGCAAGTTGTAGTGAGAAATAGCTGCAGGATCCGAGTTGGCAGCCGCTGATTGATCGTCTTGTCCGCGCCGCACCTGGGCCCTTGTGTAGCTCTCGAATAGTGAGTGATACGGGAAATATTTGCCGATATAAATTGGCTCGATCGACGGTGAATGTTTTTCGGGTGTTTCGGCTACATGGTGTTAAATGTAATTGCATCGGACCTTTTCATGTAAGGCTAGTCTAAGCCAGAGGGAGTGACTATTTGCTGTAGGTAGGTGTTGGATGCGTCAAGCCGAGGACACGCTCAGATCTCTTACAGAGCCAAGCCTCCGACTCTACAAGGCGTTACTTGACGGCTGCTTACTTTCATGCCGACTGACAAGCGGCTGGCATGACAAGCAAGTGGTATAACGAAAATAGGTTTGTCTTGTCAAGCCAGCTGACCGTGTGTGGGAAGGGTTTTTTAATGGACGGCATGCCAAATAGATATAGACATAGACATGAGATCATCTGAGATCAGTAATAATAATTGCTAATACCATGGATAGGTACATACCAAATATGATGTTTACAGATCTGATTACCAAAGTTTTCGAACATAGGTTGTCACTAAATATGACACAAGTACTATAACGGAACGAACTTTATTATTGTGTTTACAGCACGAAAGCAACTGAGCTTTGTAACCACCTTCACCTTGGACGCAGTAAATAAATCAAAAAATTTCCGCGTAAAAATAATTCGTATTTTTTTCTCGAACGGAAATTTAATAACAAAGCAAAGAAAGCAAAATCAGCTGACAGAGGAAAGCGGAAAATAAGAAAAATAATAATACCATAAACGGTCATATTTTATACTGCTGTCCTTATTATAGCGCGGGACAGTGTAGCTTGAGGGATAGAGGTAGGAGAAGAAATAGACTTGATTTTTATTTTATAGTTCTAGGCTCGTCTGTAGACTCGTCTTATTCTGACTGGGCAGTAAATGATACTTTAACCAATTGATTTACTGAGATGATCCATATTAAGTAAATAATTAAAAAGATAGGTATATATTTAGATATAAAAATTTAAAAAAATGTATAAGCCAAACAAATTGAATAAACAAGACCAAAAAAGGAAATAAATAAATAAACTAAACGCTAAAAAGGTTAAACGTTTGTATGTAGTTACTTTTAGGTAACTTTTATTTATATGACGCGCAGAGATTTGAACATCGACGACACACGGAGCACAACGCAGGTACAACATGGAGTTCTTCAAGAAACGGGTGAAAAGGTTTTTACGGGATTGCAACGCGTGGGTGATGCCTCTGGTATTGCAAACGTCTATAGGCTGCGGTGACTGCTTACCATAAGGCAGGTTTTGCTTGCCACCTTAGTGCTAAAAAACACGGATTAGTATATTTTAATAAATAAATAATTTAAATTTCACATAATTTTCATGATTAAACCTATTAAAGAAAAAACTAATTGATATTACTTTTTGTCGTTCGCTACTACCTACAGATATTGTTATTCTCAGGCTCAGTTATCTTGAAAGAGATACGTGAAGTCCTACTCAATACAGCATTTTTGAATTTGAATTTGGCCAGGACAAATACCTGGCCACTTGTCAAAAAACAAGTTACCAATCCACTCTCTGTCCCCCTTGCTACTCTGCGCGTTAACACTATGATATACGCGGGCGGTCCGCCAGACCCGTGCAAATGAGCGCCGGTGACGGATGCGCGGCATTTGTTTGCCGCTCGTTTGTTAACCCGCCCGCCGCGATCGACTGTATTAAGTTGATCATTTGGAGAATTTGGACCGGCCCGGTAATGGGGCGTTTTTAGCCGGATATCGAACGGGACTAAGTAGGGTGTTTGGGTGTGATTTTTTGTCGTAGTTGTTTGTGGTGTTGGATGGATTTGTTGATTGTAGGGTGTAGGATTAATCCGGGTAAAAACTAACTTATAATTAGCGATCTGTTTTGTGGTTTTATAATGCCAGTAAATGTAATATTTAACGATCAAGTTTAACGATTCTTTGCCCCTCGTTTTTTAACCCCTCGCCCGCGATCGACTGTATTAAGTTGACCATTTGGAGAATTTGGACCGGCCCGGTAATGGGGCGTTTTTAGCCGGATATCGAACGGGACTAAGTAGGGTGTTTAGGTGGGATTTTTTTGTGGTGGTGGATGGAGTTGTTGATTTAGTTATAGATTTTTTTATGCAGTGACAAACGAGCAGACAGCCCACCTGATGGTAAGTGGTAACTGTCGACAATAACATCTACAGCTCATACATTTAGGTTGCAAAACCGCCAGTGCGTTGTCACTGTGAACTGCCTGTAATTTCGTCAAAAACTTTAAAAGTCTTAATTATCCTGATGTTAATACTGGTTGTGCTCGGGCCTGGAATGACCTTAAACTTCATGAGTGAAAATGATTACATCGCGCACACCTCCATACATTACTCCATACATTTGATGAAACAGAATTTTAAGCATCCAGTTTGCTATCATGACGTAGGATTAATATAAAAAACCATGTTGGCGTCAATATCCCGGTTGTGCTCTCGCGTTAATTCATATAAATGAGAATATAAGCAAGGCGTAATGAAGTGAAATTTCCACTTAGACGGGGAAGATAATAACCCGATCTACGCGAAATTGCGGCTCTAAGCATGTGCTTTTTGATATATTAAAATTTCGTAGCTTTTATGTTTATTTACTGCTACTTATTGTAAAAACAAAAGCACTCATTGGGACTTTACATACCTACATCCTTTAACAAGATCTCGTAAATTCCCACATTTCCATCGAAATGTCTCCCGAAATCCTGATATTAGTGCACAATCCCCGCCGTTTCGGACCGGCATTTCAATCTACGGAGCGCCTCGTTACGTTGTAAGGCGACGAATTTATCTAAGAGATTACGTATCGCCCGGTCCTCGCACGTGCCGGTTTAACCCGGGCAAATTGCACCCGGTGCACCCGGCTGCATCGCTCATACAGCGTTAGATTTAACCCGACACCACAGCGGGTGTAGGGTTAAATCCGGGTAAAAACGAACTTATAATTGGCGATCTTTTTTGTGGTTTTGTTATACCAGTAAATGTAGATAATATTTAACGATAAAGCATATGAGTTTCCTTTTTAGGAAGTAGGTGAGTACCATTCATAACATAACAATTCACAAAACTATCTGGTTTTATAAAAAAGGACCCGTAGAATACTTCGAAAATGTTCTGCGAAATGTAAATGGGGCCGGCGTCCTTACCAACTGTTATTACGTAGGTAGTAGTTTAATAAATTGAAATTTTATTCTGAAGCTATCACCGCGGCCGCCATCAGTGCACACTACGCGGACATTATGTAAATCTGCCCCAGAGAAAGGCTTTAAGGGTCTCTCTAGCGGCTTATTGCATTTTTAATTTAACTCCGTCTTTCCAATTACTTTTTTTTAATCACCTATAAAACCGAAGTGCAGTTCTTTCATACGGTTCCCTAATTAAAATTCCTAGGGGTGGGGTGAAGGAAACTATTTTCAGGCCCGCCGCCGTATTTTCACGTGATAACATCTAGACACGATTATTTATGCCAACATTAGGGGGAGTAACCCCATCGATATAACGCTTTGAACTGCGCGGTCGGGGTACTGGTGGGTGGGAAAGTGTGGGTACTTATTAAATTATACGCATATGCAAGGCATTAGCAATCGTCTTGGCGTAAAATATCTCGGTGGTGCTCTCGCGCACAACGGCCCGGGGTATGGGCGATCAGATAATTACAGTGGAGAGACTACCTCTGGCCTCCGTGACTCTGCTACCAGGGGAACCTGGCTAGATTGGATTATGGTTACACATTTAGTCGCCTGAATGTTCAGGTTTCATTACGATGTTTTTTCTTCACCGTAAGGGCGTCGGGTAGCATTCAACTAATGTACATAACTCAGAAAAGAGTCATTGGTCACGGATTAGCTGAAAATGTACAGTCAAATTTATTTAACAAATATATAATGTACACTCATTTCCAAATATCCCGATCAAATCAAAACCGTGATAGGCCATCACCATAGCTAGCTAATAAGTGGATATCGGCAATTCCGGATTGCATGGCGAAGTGTTACGATAATCCGAAAAAATCCGTCAAAAATCCGAAAACCTGCTTCATAAAAAATCTCTACAAATTCTATCATCAAGACTTGCTACGCCGATCACATTATATTATTTTAGTAACTGCATTCGCTAAATGAGCCTGGTTACACAGTACGCAGTTACAAAGCAAAACAATTACTGTCTGCCAGGACAATCTCAAGACGAGTCATAAAATAAAAATAGAAGAAAGAAAAGTGTAGTACTCGCCTTGAGCGTAATATGCACAAAAGATTTCCAACAATCTGCCTTAATCAAAATGTCGGCGCGTACGCTGCATTGTCAGTACTACCCACGTCGCTTCTATTGAGAAAACAACGGCTTTTCTTCCATATTTTCTGTCAACTATCTTTCAATGTTCGCTTTATACTTTTCGTTTGCCAACTAACAACTTTAAAAAACAGTTTCTAAAGAACTAATTGTTATGTGAACTTGAAAAGTGAAAACATAAATACTTTGGATCTAGTTTATTATTTTACTAAACAAATCAACATGGAGTTCCACAAGAAAGGGGTGAAAAGGTTTTTACGGGGTCGGCAATGCGTGGCTAATGTCCATAGGCTGCGATGACTGCTTACCATCAGGCAGGCCGTAAGCTTTTTTGCCACATTAAAAAAAACAAATTGAAATAATTTCATATCTATTGCTTAACATCAACAACTTTAACTTAATGTTTTAAACTATCGCGGTTATCGTCAACAAAGGTACGCGGTAAGAAACCCGGAACATACCCTTAAAATGTGGATCAACAACTTTAATAATCTTATTTATTTATTTATTTATTTAACAGTTTATTGTACACCAGATAACAAATACAGAAAGTACAGATTAGTTACGACACAACAGGCACTACTTATCTCTAAAAGAAATCTCTTCCAGTAGGCCTACAAAAGAGATATGTGATAATTAAACGCAGATAAGACGTGCACAATGACTATAATTATACTATAACTAAACACATACATAAAATTCTATACTTACTATATTAATATACTATATAAATAAAATAAACATAAAGACATTGAGAATACTGAATTACATCTAGCCACACTGGGAAAGATAGTATTCTTTCACACGTTTTTTTAAAATATGAATTGATTGACTATCCCGCACTTAGTGCAAAAATCGTAGGTACGTTTTCAATAACACACAATTATGAAACAAAAGAAAACGTAAAGAAAATTTAATAGGCCTAAACACTTTTCTGCGCGCTATTACACAAACCCTAAGAGTTAGATAAGTTTTTCAGTTCATTCGTTAAGTGGGCCGTGAAACAACGATTTATGTTGTCTTAACGGCGTAGCTGATAGTTGCTTCCCATTTGAACGTGAACAGAAAATTTCCAACAAACAAAAACAATGCGGCCAGGCCGCCATTGCGAACGTAGAGCAAGCCTTTTGTTCCCGATTGTACTTTGCTTATTCATTCGTTTCGTTCACAGTTTTGGAATGGATAAAGAAATATTTCACATATTTTGCATTCAATTTATTAAAGATGATTTTTCAGTAGATTTCGCTGGTACTCCCAAAACACTGGTATTATTATATTTATTTGATTCACTATCGTAGAAAAGTTCTACTGCTGGATGATACTTCATACAACGGCTTGTAAATTTATGAATTAGTCTGTGTGTACTATGTATTTGGCATTGCATCTTTGAATAAACATATTCTATATTCGTAACGATTCTGTCAGATTTGTCCCCAAGCGCAGATAACTTTAATATTTTAAGGTAACTAGGTACCTACATTACTAATTAGTCTTCGTGAAAAAGATTCTAAAGATTTTTAATTACGATAAACGAAATTTCACTGAAGTCATTTGAAGGCGAAGTCGTTTCATTAACCAAAGTAAGGTTTAAATACAAGTATTACTAAGTTATCAGATGAATAAGCCAACTTACCCTTGCATTTAATAATCAAATCAAAGTTACGTAAAAGAGATTTTGCTCAGTGATAGAATGAATCTGAAAGGATTAAGCTCAAAAGTCAAAGGGAATTTATATTTTGTCACAAATTACCATAAAATTCCTAAGACATATTTTGTCTGACTTCTACTTGTAACTTTTAATTTCAAAAATTAAATACGATTGATGAAATTAATGTATTGCTGGTCTAAAAAGAGATGAAGGAAACACTGATTCATTTGTCATTCTCAAACAGGCTGGGCTCAGTTACCATATATAAAATTCGAAGAAAAGTCCCAGAAACATTGATATAAACTTGCTAATATTATTTACTAGCGTACCCGGCACGATTTCCTTCGCGTACACCTAATTAACTCTAATCCACCCTTTTTTGTTGCGTATTTTAAAAGATCTAAGTGTACATAGATACATAGGGACGGACGGCGGAAAGCGACTTTGTTTTATATAATGTATTGACGTTTCGTGGTCACGTGGCACAACACAAGCATATCCATCCATGAGCTCCACGCTTAGCAAAAGGGTTGAGGAGCTCCGTGTAGAAATTAAGGAATAAGAATGTATTTAAAAAAGTATTTAAGTAGTATATCAGTTATCTATCACCCATAGTACAAGCTTTACTTAGTTTGGGGCTAGATGGCGCTGTGTGAATTTGTCCACGAATATTTATTTATTTATAATGGAAAGCGCTGCTATCCATCTTCTAAATTCATCGGAAATCCATCTGCTGTTCTGCATCTTAGTTATGTCAATCGTAGAACTTACAAAGGACGATGATTCGTTCGCATACAACGCTGACACTGCATCAAGGCCACCTTTCCTTGACCATGTACTGCTTTTATCCATCATCATCATCATCATCATCATCATATCAGCCGGAATACGCCCACCGTTGGGTATAGGTCTCTCCCAGAGATGTCCACAAAGGCGGATCTTGTGCCTTCCTCATCCAGCTGGTACCTGGTAAAGATCGCAATCTTTACCAGATCGTCGGTCCACCTAGCGGGAGGCTTACCCACGCTGCCTCTTCCGGTACGTGGCCGCCACTGAAGCATTTTCCTGCCCCATCGGCTATTACCGCCTTTATTGCAATAAGAATAAGCGTCACAATGCCGTAAATACGGAGCTAATGTCGTCGCGCATTCCGTCGAAGGTCTTAGAGTCTTTCACCTTGTTAGCCGTGAGATGACGCTAATTAATAGGACGGTGGTGTGCTGTAGGGAGCCATGCAGTATCTTTTTAGGAAACTAGGTTCAGGGACAACTATAACATAATCGTGTCCTAATGTTGAATAACCAAGATCTATAAGCCTAAAATCTATATTAGTTCAGTATTAATAAAATTTATCGTCTTGGCGTCAATATCCCGAAACTAAACACTATGAAACAAGTACCTATGCGTTTATTCTACCAGTATCATAGAAGAAATACAATCGCAAACTGGTAACGCAGAACAAACTAACTGTATTTAAATTAATTTTTATTCTACTTGTTACATACTATTTATAATTTTTTTAATAGAACTAGTAGCATATTTGACGGTCATCTCACCTGGTGGTAAGTGACCAAGTGAAGTGCGGCCAAAGAAAAAATCTTCAAAGGGTTTCAAATCTATGCATTGGGCGCTATTTCTTTAACATCTCAACCACATCGTATTAATATGTCTCAACATAAAGACAGTTAAACAAGACATAGACATTACTTATTTTGACATCACAATACTCGTAACACCTACATTGAATAACTTACAATTCTATATCCAAGGACAGCCTATGGCAGTGAAATTGCTACGAAGCAGAAAAAACAACAGTAGGTACTAGTTACCTTTTATTTCTTTGCCTTAACGATCTCGGCATACCGCCATCCACACGGCAATATCGGCTAAGCCCCGCCCCCCTATAAATTAGAGGCGCCGAAGAGACATGCTAATTTCAGAGCTTCATTACGACTGCTGGCCTTTTGTCTTCGTCCGCGTAATTTGTGTGGGTGATGCGATGGCCGTAAGGGCCCCTGGAAATTATTCCAGGATAAACTGCCTGGGGTGCACCGTGGATATAAAAAGTTAAGGGCGTATTGCCATGGTGAAATTTGGCTTCTACCACCGTTTGCCTTATCCTCCATGTCCGTCATAGTATAAAATAAAGTCGTCTGTCTGTACGCGGTCTGTATCCGTTAGAGATTTTCCTTAGGAATTTTTATATTTTAATAAAACTTAGAAAACCCGAGAACATCCGTGCGAAGCCGGGGGAATAAATTGGTCGCAACGAAAAGAAGATCAGCGTCTCTTTATTACTGTAGAATTGTAGATACTAATTATGTAATGTGACAGGCTTCAAAATGCGCGAAAATATCTCTGGGGGGTAATTATAATGAAATAGGGTCATCATCACAGCCCGTTACAGTTGAATGCAGGACCTAGGGGCTCTCCCTCGAAAGGAAAGGTTATTGCCATAATCTCCACGCTTGGCAGGCGGGTTGGAGATCGCAGTTTTATAAATATAACAATGGAAAATGCTGCTGCCCATTTTCCAGCCTACAGAGACTCAAGATCTTTTGCCTCGAAAACATAGTCGCCTTGTACGACACCCATGAGTGTAAGGGGTTGGTGCTATTCTACTCTGCCGGACACCACGGCCAATGAAATAGGATACGTACAGATTAATAGGATAGGTACTTTTTTTTAAAAGTTACTCTCTATTCCTGAGTAATCACAATGTTACGTAAGGACAGCTAAGGGCGAAGGCTGTTCGCGTCGCATCGCACGGTGCTTGAGCAGTTTATGGGTGTCAAATTCAATTAGGGCGAGTACATCAAGTGTTTACAGCGCCATCTGTCCGCGGCGCCACTCGTAACCTTCGACGTTCCGTTTATCGCCTCCGCGACGCGTGGGCCAGGAAAACTACGATTATATTTTTAAACTGCAACCTCTCTTGATGATAAATGACGGGCGTCTTTCCCACGTCTCCCTGGGTTTACGCACGGGCAAGGTGCTGGTAACGGATACCACGGATTCAGTCAAATCGTGTAGTGTGCCTCACATCCACCGCAGTATTTTCATTTCGATACTCGTCACTAATGATTTTAGGATCTTTCACACACGGCCAATTGCCGGGACAATCTATCTATACACAGTATGAAACAAAGTCGCTTCCCGCCGTCTGTCTCTATGTATGCTTAGAATTTTTAAACTACACAACGGATTTTAAGTTTTCAACAATAGATAGAGTGATTCAAGAGGAAGGTTTATTATGCGAGAAAACAGGGTAGGTAGGGGTAAAGTAGGTTTAGGGTAGGGGTAGGACGCCACGCGAACGTGATCGCGCCGGATCCACTTCTAGTATAAGTCAGTATCGACATCGTATAAATTAGAGCCAGCCCAATCAAATAAAAATTTAATTACTCTCTTCGTTATCTTGGTAGATAGATTATCCCAGAAATTGGCCCAACATCACATATTTAAAAAAATTATTTGTATCAATAAGCGTTTGCCAATCCTTGCCAACCCGCCAGTGTCCTGGCCCACCGGCACGCGCACATCAATCATGGCGCCGAGCGGGCATTGTGAACGCCGCTTAATTTGAGACGGCTGCCAAATTAACTTTTACACTGTCTGTCAATACGCGAACGCGACGAGATGATAAATAACACCGCGTTCGATGCTTGCGCCTACGGGTTTGCGCTTGGATTGCTTCGGGCTAACTGTACGATGTAGCTGCTATACTAGTACAAGGATACACTATAGAGATGATGGCAGAAAGTCACCATCGATTCCTAGTAGTATGTAATTTTTTTTATGTAATACGGTAGACAAACTGGCAAGCGGGTCACCTGATTGAAAGTGGTGACCGCCGGATATGGACAAATTCGCGCTACCAGTTGCGTAATTGGTAAGGAGACCTCTAATATACATCTCTTGACCGATGCCATGTCCAAAGGAAATACTGCCGCTGGGAGCTCATTGTATTTGAGAATATCTTATCACACAGTATCATTACATCAACAACCCGTAAAAGTCTTGACTCTCTAAGTCTGGACATGACTGGTGCTTTTTCCATAATCTAGCAGCAGGCGGGTTTGAGATCACTGTGTTTAAAATACAATAAATCCTGTTGCCCATTTTCAGCTGTTGGATCTGAACTGGTTTGCCTCAAAGACTTTACATAGTCGCCTTGTAATTACACCATACGGTGAGATAAACCTACTTCCGTGGGCTGTTAGGCAACTACATTTAATTCACGTATATTTACGTTTTTTGGTCTCCATCTACGGTCTGCCGCCATCGCCATCGTATGCGGAATCACACCTTTAAAATCTTTGCTTGAAACCAAATTCTGCGAATTCCGGCGCATCTTTTAAAGTAAGATTCAGGTTATATTTTTTACAACCTACTATGTTTCACATACCATACGGATATTCTAGTTTTACAAAATTATTGAAAGTTGAAATCCAATGAGCTTTATTAGAATACCGTTCCTAACTTCTTCAGAGCTAATATATTCTAACTATAATAATAATAATCATCTTAGTGTTAAAATGTCCCGGTTGTGCGAGGGCCCGGGGTCCGCCTTGACCATTAATCAGAATTTGGCAGAGTATTATATTAGAAGGTGGAGCGATCTGACCTCCGGGACCCTGCTACCAGAGGAATCTGACCAGATTGATCGCCTGAACATGGCCGCAGCGGGATTCTCTTGCTTACCGTCGCTCCTACAGATTCTAACCAACTATTCGTAGGTAAAGAAAAGCAACGCCCTCACCCATACGCCAGCAATTTGCAAATACAAACAAACAACACCGCAATTAAGACGGAAAGCAATCTGCACACAACCGGGATAGTTGTAGTTCGAGACGCGGCGGCGACGCGCCGGTTGGGAATGGAACGCAAATAGTGCCTCAATTAGACGACGCATTTTATTGTGCTGTAGGCATGCGTGAGGCTTTTAGGAGCAAAGTATTTTGTAGCTGTTTATGGAAAATGTTTAGTTAAAAAAATTGCCTAGTTAACCGACAGAATAACGTCGGATAACCCTGATCAAGGTTACATCATCTTCATCGCAGCCCATAACAGTCCATTGCAGGACTAAGGGAGTCTCTCACGAGAGGGGAGGTTATTGCCATAATCTCCACGTTTGGCAGGCGGGTTGGAGATCGACACCCACGAGTGTAAGGGGTGGTACTATTCCACTCCAACGACACCATGCGGCTGTTTTACACAAGTTAACATAATTATAATCAAATATTTCCTAAACTACTAAACCGATTTTAATGAAACAAAGCTAAGAGTCATCTCGACGACCTGAGTGGTTCAGTGGTCAACATGACATGCCGGTCTGCCACGCAAGAGGTCCCGGGTTCGATTCCCGGCCGGGCAGAAATTGAAATGATGAATTTTAATTTTTGGAACGGGTCTGGGTGTTCTATGTAGTTATAATAAGTATGTATTTAAAAGTATTTAAGTATTACATCAGTTATCTAGCACCCATAGTACAAGCTTTGCTTAGTTTGGGGCTAGATGGCGCTGTGTGAATTTGTCCACGAATATTTATTTATTTATTTATTTATTATTTAATTAAACTGGCTTTCAAATACAGAAAACCAAATCGGAATATGTCCATTTGTATGGGAGCTACGATGCCACAGACAGACACAGCCATACATAGAGCCAGAGGTGCACGCACACGTCAAACTTAAGACATCGCCCTTACACGCGCTTGTAATGTAGCGATTATGTTGTAGGTACTACTTGCGATTTCCTTCAAGCGAAAATTCGAGACCGCGTACAAAGTTTAATATTACCACTTACATTGATATTAGGTATTACCGACTGCACTTCGAAAACGCATTTGACAAAACTTCTCTGTGTACCGATAGGCCAATTTTCATTATTGCCTTTTGCACGCAACTAATCTCTTTTCTGACAACCTGAGTGGTTCAGCTGGTTAGCTGCGTGGCGACCGGCACGCCACGCAGAGGTCCCGGGTCCGATTCCCGGCCGAGCAGAAATTAAAATGATGAATTTTAATTTCTGTTACGAGTCTGGGTGTAGTATGTATAAAAGAAAAAGTCTATATGTTGTTTATCAGTTATCTTACAGCCAAAACATAAGCTTTGCTTACTTTGGGGCTAGATGGCGCTGCGTGAATTGTCCAAACCTATTTATTTATTTTTAATTTCAAATCCTAAAACTCCAGCCTCCAACGCCGTCCTAAATTACGATTACAAGAACACCGCGCGTCCTTGAGGGAAGCACTTCACAGAAGTCTCCGGAGCCATATTTCTTAACAATTCGGCGGTCGGGCTCCGCAATTGGTCCCGGGGCGGCGCTCGGGGCTCCTCACTGCCCTCTGGAGGCCCTCGCTAAGTGTCGCGTTTAAGAGATACCTGGAAACAGTTGTCTCGGATACTTCCATTGCGGATTTTTCCTGAAAGTTGGGCTTGGTCGCGGAAAGGATTTGGGTTATTTTATTGGCAGGGAACTGTGCTTATTGCGAGCGTCGGTGGCCGAGCGGTTACAGTATCCGACTCGTAAGCCAGAGGTCCCGGGTTCGAATCCTGCTCCGGCCATGTACCAATGACTGTTTTCTGAGTTATGTACATTAGTTGAATACTAACCGATGCTCTTACGGCGAGGGAAAACATCGTGATGAAACCTGCACATTCAGGCGACTGGATGTGTAACCATGATCCAGTCTGGTCAGGTTCCCCTGGTAGCAGGGTCATGGATGTCAGATGGCAATCGCTCCACTGTAATTACCTGACCTGCCAAATCCTGGATCATGGTTAAGGCGGACCCCGGGCCCTCGTTCTCGAGGGCATTCAATGTCCCGGTTACATTAACGCCAAGATGATTATTTTTTATTTTTAACTGTGCTTATTGCGCTGGGGGTGATTGGGGTATGTATTACCGACTGAAATGCTTATAGCTTCCAAATAGTACATACCGATGAATGTAAATGTAACTTCGTTAGTGTCCGTCAATCACACATCCCGGCCTCAACCGTCCGATTCCTAGAATATTTAATGAACAAAATCTGTTTCTCGTATGTCCATTGTCCATTTACCATATATCACATCAACGCCCCTGCTCGGCTTACATCTCTTCCACATCAGTGAAGGGCTTTGCATAATCTCCACGTTTGGCGGGCGGGTTGGAAATCGCAATGCTGAATACTCAAAAAACGCTGCTGCGTGCTGCCCATTATATGGTCTACGGAGATCCCATATTTTGTTACGTAGTTACTCATAGCTTAGCAATAAGAATCCCTGTGTCGTGCTTATGTGCCATGAACATACCTATTCTCAAAGAGAAGCAACACAGACCAAAACCAGCAACTTTTTTTAATATTCATGGCCTGGCAGCCACTGTGCCTCTCAGGTCGAAACCATTGAATCGGAACAAAATATGCGCTCGCGCCTGAAGATACACTTTGAACCATCACTAAACGTCGAGTCAGAAGGCAGAAATTGCAACTTACGCTATGGAATCTAAAACTGGAACAGTTAGCAATTCAGCAAGTTAGACGTTTTCGGCTTGTTTGACGATGGTTAGCCCGGCTAGGAGCGTTTGCTTCTGACGGCTCTCAGAACTAGTTCTGCTGCAAATCACTGAACATTTAGTTCTGCTTGTTAGTGTGTGTAATAGATAGATAGTCGGTATTCGAGACACGGTGTTCAACGGATAATAGGTACTCTCTGCGTCCCGCTTAATAACCACTAAGCGTCAATGACGAAGATGCAAGTAAATAGCTGCTTTTCAAATAAATTTGTGTTAATAGGTGAAGAAAACTTAAATTGTTTACCATACTAACTTTAGATCTTATCAGAAAGATCTAAGAATATAGATTTAGAATCCACTATTCATTCTTATGAAAGTCATGATGAATTGAATGCAATATAGAACATCAGGTGCGGTGAAGCTTCCGTCTCTTTCAAACCGGAACAGAACAATGCAAACACTGTTATTCAGTTCTATTCGACTCCACAGGCAGTCAGGCCTGACAGAGACCTATCACCAGTACCAACCTCCCATATCAATTCACGTTGGAAGCATGGCAATTATTAAACATGCAGCTTCATTTTGATGAGGAAAGCAGCCACTGAATCAGAGAGAAGTGCTGTCAAGGCGTGTTAGTCTACGTCTCCTCCGAGATATTATGTGGTTCTCATACGATGTAGGTAGGCGGTAAGCTTGTTTGCCACCTTAAGTTGCTCCAACACAGGTGTTGAGAACCGTTGGTAAATAATATACGTTTTAAGACTTTAGTGGTTATACACGTTCATCGCACATGTTCCCAGGATTATTGCCACGATTATAAGTATTATTTTTACCTCGATATTTCGACGCAGTTGCATGCGTCATGGTCACCAGTAGACTGGTGCCGCTGTGTGAAGTCGCTTCTAAGGCTCCGTTGGTAAACAATTAAAAACATCCGTTGTAGGAGCAGTATTTGATGACAAAGAAAACTGTTTGAAACTGTAGCCAACAGTTGCAAACACTGGTGTGGGTACACCTTTAGTTTATACTGTTATAAAACTTTAAAAAAACCGTGTGTGTACATCCAACTCGAGTATGTAGACCCAGGGATACACCTTGACCTCCCCGCAGTACTAACATTCATACAATACGGAGGTCATTTAAAATGATAACTCGGGTAAAAGCTAAACTGTCCTAAAACTATTTCCACGCGGACGAAGCCCCAAAAACTAGTAGAATATAAAAAGTAAATACCTACCTACATAGACAGCGAATGTGATTCAGCAGCTGCGTTTGCCATTTATCAAAATCATGCTGCAGCAGGTACTTTATGCAATAATAAAGCGCACAGGTAGTCCGAGCTATAATTATGGAGTGGTTCACTAAAGCCCCACTCAGACAGGATTATTGCATCTCGTTGCCGTCGGGCCGCGTGCGTTGCCTTTATTACCCCGGGAACGCCCGGGATGCGCCGGACAAGGCCTTTTATTGTTGAAGTAGCTAGTGGAATAGGTGTTATGAGGTTTGAATAGGCTTTCAGGATGGTTAGGCAGAGTTCGAGGACGCATGTTTTGTAAGTCTTGAGAGGCAGTCCTGTTGCAATTTCTTTTGACAAATTCGCATAGCGGCTTCTAACCCCAAAGTAAGCAAAGCTTGTGTTTTAAGTTTTATACTTTTCTTAATACATACTTATTATGCATACTTCATCCAGACCCGTAACAGAAATATAAATTCATCATTCGTGGCGGAGGCAAAATTCCGTTCAACCCTAATAGATAATTAGGGATAGACGGCTGGGAGCGACTTTTTTGTACTATGTATAAATATATATTCAGATTTGGTATCTATATATATCTACATTCACTGCCTATTTATCAGGCCCGAAGCCCTATTCAGAACACCGAACACAAAACCCCGTATCCCATCTATTTCTGCCTCACTTGACCTGTACGAAAATATAATTATCGGAAAGTCTAGAAAGACAACAATGGCAGTGAGTGCCGCAGCATTGTCGCGTATATTTTCGGGGCCTTGGTGCTAAAAGCGGAAGGGAAGTGTAGAAATTAGCAAGCACCGGATGTGGAACTGGGTTAGGCGGGCAGCCGGCGATTTCGTTTAATAAAAACGAGTATTGCGTTGGCGCATTGGAAGCTTGCAGTGGCGTCTGTGGTTGGTAGGCCTTTTGCGCTTATTAAACCTAGCTAAATTCAGTCGACTAAATTCGTAAGCGAAAAGCGTGAGCAACTCACAGTGGTATGTATTGCTCATATTGAAAAGCGGAGCGACGTGAGCAATTATTTATGTGGTACAAAAATGAACCTTATTCTATGAGTAATATATTCCACTTTGACTTGCTCTCACGCTCTTTGCTTCTGAATTAAGACGACTTAATTTAGCCAAATGTAATATGCGCATTAATGAGTGTTACGCAATCTAGTAACAGGGTGTCACTCCAGTGGTTGATGAATGATGGACGGTCTGATGAAAGTGGTTGTATATAAATATGTTATATTTTTCAAATATGTAGTGCAAAAGTAATAAAATAAAATCTATTGCATTATCTAGTCTTTTAAAATTATACCTACATTTCCCCTTATCAGAGCGTTCAATCCATTAAATCCAGGGTTCAGGTTGACTAAAAGTGGTTCGTTTAAACGGGTAATGCCCTGGCGCATTGGGAGCTTGCAGTGGATACTGTGGTCGGTAGGCCTTTGTGTTGCGCAATCTAGTTACAGAATGTCATCCTAGTGATTGATGATGAATGATGGAACCGCTTCCATCCAAAATAAGACATTGTAGGAATAATATTTAAATACTACCGCTAGTATTTAAATATGATTCCTACAATGTCTTATTTTTCAAATAATTTATAGTGCAATTTAAAGAAAACTTATTGCATTATCTAGTCCATTGAAATTATACCTTTATTTCCCCTCATCATAGCGTCAAATCCGTTAAATCCAGGGTGCAGGTTGACTAAAAGCAGCTTGTTTAAACGGTCGGTCTGCCACGCAGAGCCGCCGAGTTCGATTTCCGGCCGAGCAGAAATACAAATAATAAAATTTAAACCGTCTGTCATTAGTCTACCAACCATGATTACATTTGGGACAAGTCGCGCAGAAATCGCGTACGTCTGTATGGGTTCTTAAGGGCTGTTGATGTAATGTAAATGTAAGAAAAAACTAGAAGACGCAATGAGTTCGAAAGATCCTGGATGCACCTAGCTGTAAATAATATGAATCAAGTTCTCGACATTGTAATTGTATATAGGTACTCGCCTGAAGTTTCTCTTTCGGTAGATACACACGATGGATTAATTTGCCTGCAGCATAGAGAAAAAAACACAAACAAACGCCACAGAACTACAACGTTGATGAATCCTTTGCCTTGGCAGACATTTTGACGCATATTCAGATGACAAAGGCTTGAAACGTTGCCCTGCCGCAGTCAAATAACGGAGCCCGTGCGAGTGCAATGTCACTGTCGCAGCGTTTGCACTCGCCACGGAGGAGTAGCCACCCGTAGGAGGCTGCAGTCGAGTGTACGTACACATTTCGGCAGTGAAAATACTGCATTTTGGTTACCTGCATCCTAAATTAATGTTATGGGCGACAGTTACCACTTACCATCAGGTGCAGTTTGCTCGTTTGTCACTGAGTAGCATAACAATAATAATAATCGTCGACTCTCTTATAAACATTCGGAACTGTAAATTAAACATTTTTCAGTAGAGACAATCAACTAATTATTATTTTTTAAATTCACATTATTATGTATGTTTGTTACTTAATCATTTGACTGGGTTGGTATTATAAATTTATTGCATAAAATTTTACATAAAAAAAATTATTTGATTTTTTTAAAACTATTTTATACAATAATACCTGGTGTTTTTGACATACTACAGCTGATACAGGATTTCTATCTATTAGTACTAGTAGGTGTTCTATTCTCGAGCTTGTTAATTGAATCATAATCTTTTAAACTTTATTAATATATGATAAAACTTTCGCGGCTACACATTTTCGCGATACTCGTAAACCAAGGTACGCGGTAAGAAACCCGAAATATACTTTTAAAATGTCAATCAGTGAATTTAGGTTATAGGCATACACCCGTGACGTCACAAAACCCGCCTTCTACACCGTAAAAACAGCACCTACGCGTAGTCCACGAGATGTACCGTCAGCACACGTGTCTAACAAAGTATTACCCGCAGTGAGTCCAAACAGTCGCGTACGTAACAAAGGGCTGCTCGGGGCGGTTTGCGTAATTAAAATCTGCCTTTTGCGTTTCGTTCAATGTTTACTCTATGATACGGTTCGCTAGGGCTGCGACACGGTGGAAGTCGAGGTTTCGGTATTGGCTTTAATAATATTTTAATTTAAAATAAAGTAAAGTATAACATAAAGTGTTTTACTTTACTGGGGGTTTCGGACACACGGCACAAAATTCTTAAATATTCACAGAGAAAAAAAAAGTAAAACAGAGATAAACAAAAAAAAGAAAAAAAAAAGAAAGTTACTCTAATCTCGATACCTGTGCCATGTGGAAAGTGCAATTTGTTTAATGGGTGTGCGTCGATATTTTTTAATTTAATCGTTTGATGTTTTACTCATGCCGGTAGACTAAACGCCATTTTCGTGTATCGGCCAGTCTATAACATTAAAAAACGAGCCAGTGAGGTCTACTCGTAAACCAGGTCTTTATTTTTATCTCAACAAAGTTTGATAAACATAACTTGGCACGTCTGTCACATACTTTGTTTATTTTACATACATATGCCTATTATTGTAAGACATTATAAACAAGCAAATTAGACAAGAGAAAGAAAAACGAGGGGCTGCTTGTCACTTCGAATTGTCACGTAGAGTTTCACCAAAATCACTAAGGAGCTTTAGTTATGAAAATATAAAGTAACCATCGGAAACATCTTCGAACACATGTATGTTAGAATCTCTAGTCTTTTCAAACATTAATTTCCCACTAACTTAGAAGGCAAACTTTAAAAAATTCGCCGTTAATGCGTAAACAAATAATTTTAAAGTTATTGCAGTTAAAACATATGAAATAGCCAACATATCTCGCCACTGCTGCATTAAAAGCCCCCGGAATGGTCGTGAAGTCTGCTCCACAGTTTTTAATAACCATTCCCATCTAATCTCCGTTCAATCCAGCCGTAAGCCAGGCTACCTAGATCGCCTAGGCTGGTTGCTAGGCTATCGATTTGGCACCGTGCCCGGCTCCCAGCCATCTTATGGCTTATGGCCTAGTTTCCATCGCAATCTTATCCTGCCGGTCAACGTAGACTCAAATGAATATTAAGTTCGAAATGGCAGCAAGTATTCGCTGGGTTAAGGTAGTCGTGAATTAAATGTGGTAGTGGCATGTCTAGATCTTCTTTCTGGAAGATTGGAGATTCTTACATAAAGTATGTACATAAGTAGTGAGGGAGATAGTTTATTTACTGCAGTAGGACGATGGGAAAGGGTCGTGTAACTACTTAGAAATAAAGTTCTTACCCAGGGTTGATCTAACATCTAGGCGGATGAACATCACTCATGAGAGACTTTACAAATTATTCGGAACTAGTGGACCCGGCGCGACTTCGTTCGCGTACACGTACCCCCTACGTACCCTTTTTTCTTACTTATAAACATTCCTCTTGAAAAACTCTATCTAAAAGTTAGAGTGACTATCTATTGTTAAAAACAGCATTTAAATACGTTGCGTAGTTTAAAAGATCTAAGCGTATATTGATACATAGGGACAGACGGCGGGAAGAGATTATATCTAACTACTAGTTTTCCCCGCGACTTCGTCCGAATGGAAATAGTTTTTATGACAGTTTAGCTTTTGCCCGTGTTACCATTTTAAATGACTTCCGTATTGTATGAATGCTGGTACTACGGGGAGGTCAAGCTGTATCTCTGGATCCTACCTGAATTAGATGAAAAATGGCTAAGATTTTACCCTGGACTTTAAGCTACCAAACTATCAAAATCGAATCACAATCCTCCCAATCTTAAAATCGAAACAAACAAACAGACAGACAGACAAAAATGAAAAATAAAAAATGATTGTGGTCATAGTTATGTCCCAGAATCCTACCCCGACTATTTTTTCTGAAAATGTTTAACTTTCGCCAAAATTTTCGCCAATTATTTGTACTATTTTTTCTTTTTAATTGGTCAGAAAATCTCCCATTGGCATCACTACCCCGCAAGATTCTGCTCCACGTGGCCACCGCAACCCTTGAACGTTCCGTTACCTATGTTTAATTCATCCAGGGGTCGCCCCCAAATATTTAATTAAGCACCGAAGATTCCACGTATGACCCCAAGCGTTTGGTTTGCATCTACACTCGGATTTGTTGAATCCACTAATTGGGAATCCTCATTAACAGGGAGTTCGTGTGCGTGGTGTCGGGTTTGTGTAATTATTTCTTTTTTGGTTTTGGCTCCGATGAAGAGTATCATTTTTTGGTAACTGTAGACTAATTACGGAATTCTGTTGCTAACAGTTCTCTGATTTCAGTTATTGAAATTGTTACTTTGGTATTACTTGTGATCGATTTAATAGTTTAAGTTTATTGCGATGGAACTTTGTTAGCAACTGAACCCATGAAATCGATGATACAGAATCGCTAAGGTAACAATGTCAATCATTGATAAAAGAGAATTGTTAGCAACAGAGTTACGTAACTAGCTTACCGATATTTACATAACTGTTTCTCGTTCCGGATTGTTTTACAAAATTGATCGTGGTTACAAAAACGTTTTTGTACGTAGTCCTCACATGAATATTTGTGGTGATACCTCACATGGTAATACTATAAATATGAAGATGGTAACATCGTAACGTAAGTTAAGTCTGCCTTTTTAGAACAACCTGTAATTTTTTTATGATAACTAGCAGGTACTTATAGACTGTGAGGGCGTATGTTATCCTACATTATCAAGTACAAGAAAAAATCCTTTTTTTTTTTTTTTTTTTTTAATGATTTTTTAGGTATAGTAGGAGTCCCTATAAACCTATAATTAAAAAAACTGGTCTGCCTCACATCCTTTTGGCAGTTTCACTTTTTAGCCACATTATAGTCATCAAAAAGAAAATTTCGTGTGCCTGAAAAGTGAAATTGTAAATAGGATGTCGATCGATTGTTTTTATTTATAGAACCCACACGAGAAAAGTTGAGTACGCATAAAAAAAAAAAAAAAAAACCGTTTGTGCACGGGCAGAGCAACGTTTTGTGGGTCTCCTAAACGTCTTCTATCCCAACTAAGTGGAATTTTTCTTTTACTCGATGACGTAGAATAATCTGTAAAGTATATTAACGGAATAGCCCACATTTCCGTGCTAATTGCCGACACGCTACCACAAATATTACACATAGACACAAAATATTTAAAACCAAGAAAGTCTTTAATCAAGCCTCCACGAAGCGGAACTCGCCGAAAGCGAGTCGTTTAACTGTCACGGAACAAATCCCACGGCAAGTTTTACTGGGCCGATGAGATCCGCAGATAATCGCGGCTTGATCAAGATTGACGACCGCTGGCCGTGACGCGGCCAATTTGGGGGTATCGGCGACAAACGCAGAGTTTAGCCTTTGAGAAACGCTGGGGGCGGTTTGAACAAAGGCTTCTGAAAGGTTAGGTTTAGAAGAAAGGCTCGAAAGGATAGTTGGTAGTTTGTTCTTTTTAGGGTTCCGTAGTGAATCAAGGAACCCTTGGTTTCGCGATGTCCGTCTGTCCGTCCGTCTGTTCGCGACTTATTTAAAAACAATTAGTATCTACTTAATGAAATTGTTATTCGCATATAGTCCATAGTGTGAAATGACGTTGGATAGATCTTTTGAAATAATTAAGGGTACATGAAGAACGTTTTTGGATTAATTTATTAGATTCGATTTAAAAATATTTGGATCCGTTGAGCAAGGCACCATACATGTATGTATGTATGTATGTATGCATGTAATCTCTTTATTGCATCAATTTAAAACATTACAGGAAAGAAAAATACAGTTTATAATGCAAAGGCGAGCTTATCCCACAACGGGATTTCTTCCAGCTAACCTTTGATAAGCCATTACATACATACATAATACGAGGCCTAGTAGTCGTTGCTTCGACATGCAGTTTTTTCACGTAGTAAACCTACGCTTTCGTTAGCAAAGCCTGATAGGTCCATGCCCTCATCGATACGTTGAGCTAGAGGTAGTGTTCATACGAGGCCTAGTAGTCTTTGCTTCGACATGCAGTTTTTTCACGCAATGAACCTACGTTTTCGCTAGCAAAGCGTCTGTCCCTCAATGAGTGACAGCCGGGTGAGTGCGCCCGTTTTTGTCGCTAACAGCGCTCGTTAGTGCCAGTGGGTGTCATTACACTCTTTGTGTCGGCCTAATGACGGCTCGGCGCCACGACGCATTGTTCTGAAAGGGAAAATCGTAATTACTAACCGGGTTTAGCATTGGCCATGTTGGAATGGGAACCGACAATTTTTGGCGCAGTTACCCAAGTTTTTGATTCTATATTTAGTTTGTAGTTCTATTTATGCTTTTAGGTCCGTGACGTACTTTTCTCTGAAGAAAAAGACAATTCATATTAATCGACGTAAATGTATGAGAATATGATGAATGTAGAAGGGGACTGTGGAGTGTCAACATCTTGTAGCAGTTATTTATTTATTTATTTTTTCATCATATTTCAGGCAACTAAGGCCCATATTTATAAATACACACATACAAACAAATTATGTATAATTATAAAGTAATACATACAATAAAACATTAAACTTAATATCTACACTTTACATAACTTTAGTTCCTTTTTAATTCTATCAAAGTCTTCATACATATCTAATCATAGTGCATGCAGGCGAGTCTTATTTTATTAATATTTATCTCGTTAAATCATTACGCTATGACCTGTTGGCGTCCTGAATAAAAACCAAAATAAAATCTCATCCTCAATAACGACCGAGGGACTAGCTCAAAATAACTTCGGCCCCTTTTCCCGTCCAATGGCTGCACATCACCCGAATCCCTCGTCAATCTCCGTTACATTTTAAAAATGCACGATAAGGCCACATCGCGGATCCCCTGGAATCGCTCTCATTTAGCTATCCGCTGCCCACGTAGGGCCGATTACCTTAATTTTGGTAACCAGCTGATAGGAGAGCTACCATTCCGACACGGGTTCCAAAAAGAGTTTCGTGGTGTGAGGCCGAAACCGAGTTCTAGAGTTTTTGGTCTTTATTCTAGAGGGAGAATACCTCATTACCTAACACTGCCAAGGCAACACTTCGTATTTTAGTAGGGCACTATACTTTTTTGTAAGTATTAGCTTATGCTATATAGCTAGGCCATAATTTACATGGAGATGTTTGGCAGGTCAATCAAATCAAATCAAATCATGTTTATTGTTTAGGTTTTTTACAAACGCTCATGAATGTCTTAATATTAAACATTACAATAATTTTATTGTGTATAAATAAAATAAAATGCTCAAGCGCCGCGGCACCTACACCACAGACCATAAAAAATGAAAAGAATGGAACTTCGCGACGCTAGCGCCGCTGGTTGTCTATCTCAATCTGTCACTGTGAGTGACTGTCAGTGGATAATGTCAGGTGGGTTGCAGATCGCAGTGTCAATAGGTATTGAAGAAAAAGTGTTATCCTTATTTTGGTTTCTATAGTGTTAATATTCTGTAACGTCATTTATTTTTTAAACATTTTTAAAACAATATGCTGACGGAATTTTGATAAAGGCCTTTTATGCAGTCGTATGGATAAAGGTTTTTTAAGCAGCCAACAGGTGACCGAATAGCTGGCAGCTCGCGCAAAGAATAAGCATTGCTATTCAGAAAGGTATGGCTGCCAGCATCAAGGGCAGCTTCCACACGGCCCAAATTTATTCCATTTGTTAAGTTAGTTAATTTATTTTGTTTTCTTTTTATTGTTCATATTTAGTTTTTATGTTAGTTATTTTTATGTAGTAAATGCAAAGATGTTACCATAAAAAAATTATATGAGAAACAAAATACTATTCAGTATATCTGAAAGCCTTTCCGGCAAATTTAATGCCTCCAAAATTTGGTCTCAAAATCTGGAGCTCTCACGGTAAGCTCTAGCCTAGCCCATATATTAACAACTAAAAGGAAAAAGGGGCATTTAAGAGTTTATTCGCTTGAGAGTTTTTACTCACTCCTGTAGATATTATCTGGCAAATCTTTGATCGTGGTCAAGACGGACCCCGGACCCTCGCGCGCAAGAGCATAGTCGGGTTATAGACGCCGAAATAATAAAAAGAAAATTTATATTAGATCCATAATTTATTAGTATTATATTAGTAACAATTCTACTTATATGTTATAGTAAAATTAGACTATTTTGTAATGATACTCCACACGCATTTGACTACCTACCACTTCACCTGGTGGTACCTAAGTGACACTTGAATATCTTGTACAGGCACGTGTTAATCCATTTTAAAACAACCCTCCCTACATATATTATTCTTTAAGAAACTGTGTAACGAACGAAGAAAACTTCCATGAACTGTCGGTATTATTACAGCCCCCTGAATCCTCAGCACCCTTTCTGACCTCAACCGCTACTGGAAATTTCATTTCAACGTAGGCCATCAAATTTTGTATCGCACGTTATTTGGCCAGTGCACACTTCTTTAATATTCACACCAGGCGGTACCGACCCCGCTCACAGCCTGGAGCGCTTTGATATTTGGTGGCAAAAGGCCCGAGAGCTGTCAATACCGGTTGCCATGGCGACGCCCGGCCAGATTTAATGAAAATCTCCCACCAGCATGAAAATCCGCGTAACTGGTTTTCAGTTTAAACGGGTTAACGTGAATAAATTGAATGTTTTAACCCGCGGGCTGAAACGCTTGATTGATTAAAATTATCATTTGTCGTTAAGCGTTTCGGACTGCAGTTAAAAATTCTACTCAAGAAATGTTATTTCTTTGACTGTTCTAAAACAATTTTCAAGAACATTATTAACTGGAGGTCCAAACGCCTGATATGAGGAAAATTCGTTTCGGCCCGCGGGCCAAAACCATATCGGGCCGAAACGCTTGAACACTAGTCCGATAGTCGATATTAACTCTATTATTTCACATATTGTTATTAACAGCGATGCAATGCTTTTAGTGTGAGGGCACCGTAGGTTTTCCTACGTCCTAGGTAGTAGGTTATCCTAGGTTAGGTTAGGTTAGGAGACCCACAAAACGTTTGTCTGCTCGTGCAGAAACTGAATAGAAAAATATTTTTTTAGCGACTCAAACTTTTGACTTTTTGTATAGATAGTACTTAGGTACTTATAGAAGTAAAAAATACCTATACAAAATGGATTTTATTTGCTCCCACAGTCGATTAACACTGTGATGCAAATGGTGTTTTGGTAATGTTTACCTTTAAACAATGCCATCAAAGTTCCGAACGAATTATCGCTTTAACATGAATTGTTTTGGATTTGACACGTATTTACGTTGCCCAACTGACGAGTAATTATGCCTATACATATAATTATTTATTTTGTAATTAGGCTGTCACTGGTTCAGCTAATCTGGGAAAAGTAAAAATATGAAAGTGAACTCTGCAATTAACGCCAAGAGCCGACGTTTTTCATTAAACCATTTTAACATACAGAGTAACACGATAGTACAAATTATTACTTAGACTTAATGCGGGGTGACATGACTTCTTTGAGCTGCACGAAAGCTTAGTCTTTGAGGTTTTGTATTGTACTTTTCAATTTTCGTACGTATGCGAACACATTCGCAGGTATGCTATTGCCATAGAATATTGATATTAAAACGTGTTGACGTTTGAGGACAACTTCTTGACTCTTTCTATATTTCTTGACCAGCGAGTCTAAACAGATTTATTTACTTATTTAACCATTTATTGTACACAAGATTGTTACAAAAATATATGACAGAATATATCAGACACAATAGGCCAACTTATTTCTATTAAGAAATTCATATTAGTGTGCCACAAACTTGATCCGGTGGCCAATACTGGAATTAAGTGACTGCTTTTTGAATTGTCGCGTCAATGTCAATAAGAGCGATGTTGCATATAAGTTTGTGACAATTAATATGAATCATATTATGAAACGCTAATTTGGCCTTTTTAGACCCCTAGACTGGATTGGATTCGACCATTTCTTCATTAAGCCAGTTCTAAATAGGGCCATCCCTGCTTTTGAGTACTTATTTACTTGACTACCTCAAGTACGGTGTGCATACATACAACATATCCGACTTCTGCGAGCAAACCTTTTAACATTTAAATAGCTTTGCCCTTAGTGAGGGTGAGTCTTATTCTAGGGCGACGGACACCGCACGTAGGCCGTATGCAATACTAAATACAAGACCAATGAATAAAATAACCCTCATCCACCGCTTCACTCATAAACGCTTACAAATAGACGTAAACCTGCGACCTGCATCATTGGGTCAGTTATGTTTGTACACACGCCATGTATCGAATCAGTCGTTCAACACTTGTTGCTTAGTACTTTTTTTATTAAGACAGATAGAGTTCAAAATTTTGCCCTTTGAGAAGCTCCTTAGCTACTTGTATCCTTAACCAATTCGTACATCATGCAAGTTACTCTTCTCTGATTACGTCGCCAAGTCCTTCCTCATTAGTGGAGCACCTTTCATGCTCACGTCTTTGTCAGACATAGGTTCTTGACCCGCTTTATAGGTGGGACCTTTGTGGCGAGGTACGTCTGCCAGGGACAAGATTGATTCAGTACTTTCGAGGCCTATTGAACAGGTAGATGAGGGCCCGATAATTACAAGGGGTCCCTATTGGTTTCAATAAGGTGAAGCTGCGCTTTGGCTTTATTAATTGAAACCGTTCATGTTTCGGATATCATATTAAGATGGAGATTGGGTTTCTAGGTTGATTGAATGGTTATGTGGGGTCTCGATGGATTAAGCGAGTCAGAAATTTCAATTTGAAAGTTCATTATTGGTGGTACTACCTTAACATAGGTTGTAAAATGCATTTTGCTACATTCTAGGAAACCCGAGACGACCTATTGGTTAGTGCTACCATTAGCTACTCAACGTCACCATAAGGTAGACGAATTTTCGGCACATTTTTAAAATATTTCAAAAGATACGTATAAGATTTGGCAAGTGTTTGCAACGGAATGTTCAAAAGACAAGTCTTCCTCTCTATTAAAAATCACAAATAATTTATACACAAATAAACATAAATAATGATAGAAGAATGGGGGAAGCAATATTGGGACAAGTTGGTCATAATTCTTATTTGCTAACAGGAAATTTAATGACATCCGGCCAGGGAAGAAAAGTGGGTCGAAAACACCGAAGTATACTTCGCTACTGTCTATTTCCAAGAATAAATTAGGCACTTCCGTAATCCGACTTTAAGATGGAAAGGGGGCTAGGTCTGTCCCCTGTCCCCTGTCCCCCGGCTTATGGGACATGTCTCGGATTATGCGGGATTTGTCATGTTTCCAAGCCCACTTGTAAATTGTGTGGACGTTGGCTGGGCATAGGTGAACCGTTGCTTGCACCAGGATATGTTACAAGTGACTATGGTGGTGTGTTAAATTCGGTAATTGTCGTGTGAACTCGTCTTACCTACCTACTTTAAGTGGGAGTCCGTCTGACACATTTCCCAGGTACACTTTTCACCTGGGAACTGTGTCAGACAGGTCACGAATACAAATTATCGTATGCTAAACCAATCTAAACGATTAACGAAATATTTATCTGCCCCTACATGAGAAGGGAACCGCAACACTCTATCTGTAAAGCAAAATAATATCTAGAACCCATAAAAGCGACCGTAAAAATAATGTTTATCTTCCTACCTTCGCCAGCCCAACCTTTTCGTTCGGCTGACTCTAATCTTATCTGCACGTAGGGCGTCGTGTTTACGATATCTCAATTGAAGTGAAAAATTACTTTACTACGGACGGAAATTAAAAGGGCATTGACCAGAAAATTGGCGAGTCGCTCCTGCCTCCTGAGTTATGTGCTTTGATTAATGTTATCAAGGCAGTTATCTGGGGTACCTTACCCACACAACCCCCGGATTGGGGTCAACCCTTTCTGGGGACGGGTGGTGTCGCGCCCAAATTTTTATCTATCGGGTAATTTTTGTCTTCGGAATGGCTGTTTCGAGTTTATGGCGCTCGCTTTTGTTTTTGTTTGACGTCGCACCGTTATGGTCGGTGGATGTTGCGATGCTTTGTTGTTGGTCTTAATTGCTGGATTTTTAATTAGGGAGCCACGGATGACGATGTGGATCGATCGCTGGGATATTTTGCTGTTTATACATACGTACATAAAGCTCACGCCTGTGTCCCACAGAGGTCTGGAGTTGTGTCAGGACAATGAAAAGTGGCGGTCCAAGGTCTCTGCCTACCTGCTGTTTATACAAGTTAAATAATCTCACATAATAAATGATATACCATCCAGTGATACGCTTGATCTTTTATAAAAAGCTCTATTTATAAAAATGTAGTCAATCTTCAATATTTCTTGAGTTGTGTCAGGACAGAGCAAAGTGGCGGTACATAGTCTCTGCCTACCCCATCTGTGGGACATAGGCGTGAGCTTTAGTATGTGTCTATCTTCGATACTTTTAGTAAAAATTAAGAAGAGCTACATAGGTATAATGACTGCATTCACCCTGGAACCGTACGTCAGGTATTCAGTTGTTGTACAGAACATACTCAACAACTTTGACTGTGATTGCGTATCTGATTTTCTGAACGCTTGAATTGAAATGCTACCTAATGAGGACACGGGACCTTTTGAATCGTCGCACACGTGTGATATTTGTATGCCTTGACGTTTCTATGGTCTTATTGTGCTAGCTGTTTCCATCTTTTCAACAGCTGAGACAGTTTATGGCTGCCCGTGTGAGTCTAAAGTTTATAGCTGTTGGGTAGGTGCTTTGTTATTTGTGACATGTTTTCTGCTGTCCGCTTACCCATGAATAAATATAAGTACAGTAGTAAAGTTCACTAACGATAGGTTACTTACACCATTCGATTGGTAAAATGCCTTCTCTTGTTAGGAATATCTTAAATCAACATAAGCATCGCCTAAAGTATAATTAGCTATAAAACTAAAGTTGTCTTAGGAGCGTCGGTGGCCGAATGGTTAAGGTATCAGACTCGTAAGCGAGAGGTACCAAGTTCAAATCTTACTGTGGCCTTGTACCAATGACTCTTTTCTAAGTTACGTACCTACATTAGTTGAATGCTAACCGATGCTCTTAACATCGTGATGAAACCTTCACAATCAGACGACTGAATGTGTAACCATGACCCAATCTGGTCAGTTTCCCCTCGTAGCAGGGTCACGGAGGTCAGATAGCAGTCGCTCTACTGTAATTATATGATCTGCCAATTACCTGAGCCGCGAGACTCAACCGGGACATTAATGCCAAGATGACGATGATGATGAACTAAACTTGTCTTAAAACTATTGCTACCCAACTAAACTAGAGAACTACTGCTCTACAAACGGTGTTTATTTAGTTTAGACTGCACATTATTATTGATTAATAATCTACAATAATAATAATTGTGCTGCAGACGACCGTCTGTTTGTGCAGCTAATCCCACATTGACATAACACTGCTGGATAGAATAGGCTTAACGATTTGTCCAATATAAACATCCGGTAATATAATACATTTAACTCCTGTTTAATTACACATATATCAGCTGAATCACCGCTAGGGTTGCCAAATGTACTATTTAATATGGTATCGTACTATATTTTGGATCGAGATACTATATACTGTTGGAAAAATAGGTGTATAGTACCTAACGAAATCCGCAATATTTTAGCAACACAGTGGCAATACTTTCTTCGGGTATAATAAGAGCCATTTGGTCAAAAAAATACACTTTTTCCTTACATAAAAAATACCTACCTAATTAATTAAATGTTTTAAACCATTTTATCTTAAGGTGTTTGGTAGAATAGCACCAACCCCTTTGACAAGGGTGTCATAAAAATTGTAAAAAATCTGCTTAAAAATACAAAATACAAGATACTAGATATATTTTTTATATGGACACTATTTTTTTGACACCCCAAATGGAAATATTGTATATTTTTCTTGATTTTTTCGGCAACCCTAATCACCGCGGTCACCTCGTTGCCAAGATTTTATAAATTCGAAAATAGTTTTATAGAAGCAGGCCCGATCTTAAAGTTGGTGGCTCAATAAAATCTCGTTTTATTGTTTTAGCTATAAACTACTCAATTTGCTGCCGAAAATAAACGATTCTCTATGTCTCTATTTGTTACACTGTTTCATAAAGTATGTCTTGGGTTATACTTACTTAATGGTCATGTTTTCACGTACATAATTGAGTTACTACTACTGACAGCCAAAGGATTATCTTATCAGTCATATACTTGTGTAAAGTAGTTTCTTTAGAACAAATACAAAACAGTTAAAAGCGACAACGATTATATGTACTGGACGTGGTGTAAAGAGGAACTATCACACATTCATAGGGATCCTATTGAAGAAAAGTCAACTGACGCCCCCCTAGTGGTTATTATTATATTTGTTTCGCTTTTTGCTATTGAAATTGGCGTGGGTACCATCGCGTGAACTACGAAAAGAACAACACGACCACGATCCCGGTTCATTTACGACGAGTTGATGCCATCTCATGTTGACACCCGTCCAAAAGTGTCGCGAGTGGCCGCCTAATTGCCCTACCTTGGCCAATTCCTCACCTCGGCTCGTCAACTCATCCATCTTATTTCTTTTTCAGAGCCCGAAATACGCCGAGAGCCCCAGAACCAGCGATAAACTGTGAAAACATCAGAGGAAACAAGATGGCGGTCGCGGTTTCCCGCCAAAACGCGCGTCAGTTGCGGCGCCACCTGTCGGCGGCGGGCGGCTTCCGCAATTCGAATTCGGATTTGGACCGTTCGAAATAGTCGCGATTGGACTGTGACACTGCCGTGTCGTGATGTGATGTGATATTAGGTGTTTTTAGTGTTGTGTTTTGTGTTTGTGTTGTTGAAATGTCTGAGGAGCGGGCGCGGCGGTTGTCGCAGATCTTCGACCCACTGTCGAGGTTCACTGACCACAGTGGGGCGGGGCAGTCGGCGAGTACGCCAAGCAGCCCGCGCCTGCTGCCGCGACGCCGCGAGCCCCCGCCGCCGCCGCCCAGGTGAGACCTCCTTTTCTATGTTATACTGTAGAGCATCTCTGGTCTAGCGGCAGTGTGCTTGTAACACCGATAACCATAGTTAAGCAATGCACGCAGCGTGAATTTGATGGGTCACTCATTCGGATTTTGAGAATAGTCGAAATTCAGAATCGCAACGATCTGTGTGCCCCCAATAATGCCTTTACCGAAGCGACGTTGATCAAGTTCTCCGCTGGGGACCCTGAGACAGTGTCAGGCGGACCGCCGGATGAAAGGTGGTGCCTATAAACATAATCAGCACCAGGGGTATCACGAAGGCGTTGCGTTGCACCTTACTATCCCAGGAGAGATTCCTCTGTGGCATCAAATTCTAGGCAAATGCAAGGCCGATCCACTGCCAAATCCATGGTCCCCCACGGGGCACTGGAGACCTTACTCACCTTCTGATTCCTTGCCGATTGCTTTTGTAAGCTTCGTAGTAGTAAGTGCTGTACCTACGTGTCGTAGTGTTTTACATTCGCGGTCTTTATGTATTTTCTGAGTATCTGTCATTAATCTGTGGAGTCGGTACTGTTATTTAGGAATAGCTGAAGATTGAATAACATGTCACATGTATAAGCTATGCTAAGACTTCCTATACATGTAAGAATTTTAAAAGTGAATGCTGGATCTGAACCTCCTTCACTACATCCGTGAAGGGGTTTGCCTTAAAGTCCACGATGGCAAGCAGGTCGAATATTGCAGTGTTGCAAATATTGACGACCTGAGTGGCTTAGTGGTCAACATGCCGGTCTGCCACGCAAGAGGTCCCGGGTTTGATGCCCGGCCGGGCAGAAATTGAAATGATAAATTTTAATTTCTGTTACGGGTCTGGGTGTTCTATGTAATATGTATTTAATCAATCAAGCGTTTCAGCCCGCGGGTTAAAACCAGGCCAGCACGAAACACCTGAACACTAATATGCGATTGTGGGCGGCACCTATTTACTTCGAATTCCGTCAAACATTCAATTTATTCACGTTAACCCGTTTAAACTGAAAACCAGTTACGCGGATTTTCATGCTGGTGGGAGATATGTATTTAAAAAAGTATTTAAGTAATATATCAGTAACCATAGCACAAGCTTTGCTTAGTTTGGGGCTAGATGGCGCTGTGTGAATTTGTCCACGAATATTTATACACTTTTTATTTATTTAGACGCTCTCTAATGCGCTTATTACATTGTCTAAATTTCATAAGCGCAAAGACAGTAGTTACAGACACGCATCTGTGCAAGATCATGATGACTGCCGGACACCACACGGCCAAAGCTACCTATAAAATGTCCACAGCTAATGAAAAACACGGAAAACATTCGTTCTTCAATATATTACTCCACTAACAACGAACTATGATAGTTAACACCTGACCTCTTTTCCCATAAAGCTGCCGAAAGTACGTTTTACACCTAGTCAATATAGGAAGAGCGTTCTCAGTTTGGAGTTTATGTGATGCGCTCTAAAGTTTTATGTCTTGTAGCAAGTACATTGTTGCATTTTATCCGAAATGCACTTAAAAGTGATAAAGGCCCCGTAAAAGCGAACGATAACTGATAAGTTATCCGGAAAGCTCTTAGTCTCACGATAAGTAAAGTTCGGACTTAAGCACTTCGATACAAAAACTATCCAATGGAAGTAAAAAAAACAGAACGGAAGCAACTTTGAACAATTTTGCTGAGTCATACATGTATTGGAATAACAGTAATATTAGTCACACGGGTTTTTATGTGCTTACCAAATCGTAAATGGGAACAAACGAGTGTCTGTCTGGCTGTTTGTAGGTTTCATGCTTAAATTGCTTCAACGATTTCGTGAGATTTAATCATAATGCAAATAATCATCTTGACGTTCATGTCCCGGTTGTGCTCTCGAACACGAGCGCCTGTGGTCCGCTTGGACCATGATCCAGGACCTGGCAGATCAGATAAATACAGTAAAGCGGTTGCCATCTGACCTGTGTGACAGATTGGATGATGGTTACACATTCAGTCGCCTCAACTAATGTACATAATTCAGAAAAGAGTCATTTATACTGTGGCCGCAGTTTCGAACCCGGTACCTCTCGCTTACGAGTCGGATACCGTAACCACTTGGCCACCGACGCTCCTTCTAGCGATTAAAATGGATAGGCCTATAATTGTCAAAGTCAGACCAATCCAAAGACGCCAGATATTGCCAAATGATATTTTTCCATGAAAATCCTATTCCCTCTATTCTAAACTTAGGTACTCGCCAACGGGACAGGAGTGAAGGAGCCGGGTAGGGACGCTCGAGGAGTCAGACGCTTACTAACGCTTAGATAAAACTCGAAATCTAAAACCTGGAACATCTCCGCAATCAAGCCACAACACTGCTGAATATAGTTCAATGGGAGATTTTACGAGAGCCGATTAAAAAAAAAATAGTTCTAATAATTGTAGTAGATGGCGTTAATTAGACGATTCTCAAAAACAAATCAAAATCAGACCGGTAGATGTATAAAAATGTACACATTTTGCGCTTTCTTCTCAGAAAAGGCAGTAAAACGAAGTATTTTTTCACGAAACACTTTTCCGAGTAACTTCTGTCACCAAATTCCATACTGGAGAATACTGTCTAAGCAGCGCGATCTAGTGAGGCACGGCGGAACTACACTTTTTACTTTTTAAAGTAGCTGTCTTAAAATTCCCCATCATACAATTAATGTCCACAGGTCACGTTCCACTCCTCCAACGGGCTATGCCTTTGATATTTCATTTGGGAATGCCAGTTTTGCGAACGTCTACAAAGTTGTTGGCTCATGGCGAAATATCCAGACGTTTTCAGGGAATTTTAATTCAAAGTTGAAAGACGAATTACGCACTAGAGACTTGGTGCCGGCTTACAAGTTGTTAACTTCAGCTTTTGATCCCATTTTAAGTTGCGAAGTTTCGTTTAACTTAATTTTTGACACAATAAGCCATTAGGTAAGTAGTTTTGTGAAGAATATTTTAATTAGAAAGGTATTTATCCACAGTGTTTCCTTTGGATTAAGACATGGGATCGTTCAAGAGGTATATAAGAGGTCTCTTCAGAGGCGGGCAACGCCTGATGAAAATTTCTGATGTCCATGGGCGGCGGTGACCACTTTATAAGGTGGCATGCTTGCCTGATTGTTAGCCGTATAACTTAAAAAACGTGTAAAATATTTGCTTTAAGCTGAAAAGAGTTGTCGTTTAAATTTTTACAATAATCTTGTCAATACCACCTACTAATAAAGGAGTAAATAGATATTTGCGAGCGAGGCTAGGTAGTTGTGTCAGTACAGAGCAAAGTTATCTGGTCCCCCCACCTCCTGTGAAAGCACCAGGGGGGGGGGGGGGGGGGGGGGGGGGTTAGTAGGCAGATAACAGACATGAGCTTTGTACATATGAGTATCCATGAATGTACAGCCAAATTATTCCAGGATCAGCTCCTATGTATTACATAACGAACGTGGGCTTTCTCCACGTAGAGGCTATCAAGTGCCGCCAGTTAAGTTCCTGTAAGACAACTCGCGTACATTTACCAAACGATACTCCTGATAAACGTGTATGACCAACTACATTTTAACTTATTTGTAGAAGGAAATCTGTAAGTCTGTAGAACATAAAATGCAACTTATTTCAATAAATCTCATCACGACTATTTATTCAACAAAAGCATACAAATAATACAATCAAAACAAAGATTAGCACCCCTCCATCTTTTTATTCTAATCGAAATATCTATATGTACAAATATCACCTAAATCGCTGCCTCTATTGGGGATGGTGCTCATAAGGCTGGCTGCATGAATAAATATTCTTCCATTATCAAAACCCGAACTAATGCATGTAATATTTGATTTGATTAATACCTTTTCGTCCATTTTGATAATTAATTATTGTGTGGCTGAGTGATCTACCTATTACATCGTAATCCGATAATCTCACGACCGCATTTCGTGCAACCCCATAATTGATAATGCGTCATTATTTAACGATTTAATCCCGTATTATCGAATGACTGGTTAATATTGGAGCTAATTTGAACTGGAATAGTGTTGAACATTGAATGAATGCTGTATTTATTGAGGCATTCGAATGCGCTCGTATTGCACGCAGCTGTGAATGCATTTTCCGAAAGGCGTATTTTACGGTTTCACAGGGATGTATTTCTTGGGGGTGTTTCTTTAAGATTGCAATACGTGTGTTTTGTTTCTGAGTCCTGACCAGACTTCAATCCCTATTATGTTAATTATAGCTTACGTGATCCTGGTGCCTACATATAAGGCAGCCATAATTGGTGACAGTACGCTATAGACTTTTGTACTAGGTTGTGCACGGTAAGACCAACGTCAATACAAGTTTATGGGACTCCTAAACCTCTTCTATCGCTACAAAGTAGAATTTTATTCTACTTAATGACGTAGGATAACCTACGGTGCCCTCACAGTCTACTAGTGAAGGTTTCAGAATGTGAACAAGAAGTAAAATCGAAAGACAGAATAAGTA
This sequence comes from Blastobasis adustella, assembly GCA_907269095.1. Taxonomy (NCBI): domain Eukaryota; kingdom Metazoa; phylum Arthropoda; class Insecta; order Lepidoptera; family Blastobasidae; genus Blastobasis; species Blastobasis adustella. Next base: position 17,579,201 of record OU026121.1, on the reverse strand, counting down.
AAATAAAATATTACCGACAGATGTCGGCATACCCCTGATAAAGTTTACATATAGGTACCAAAGTAGTCAATCGATTTTAATGAAACATAGCTCGAAAATGCCCTAAATCAACTAGGTTTTTTAGCTAGCCAGGCATTTGACCGCCATCTCACCTGGTGGTTAGCCGAAAATGGAGCATGCCTGTCTAGGAACAGCTTATTCACTCTAGCCTTGAAGGTGTCCAGATTATCATGATCAGGGACACACTCGCAGGCTACGTGCAAACTTGCGAGTTTGTATGAAAAGGTTCCTAAGTGTCGGAAGAGGTGAAAGGGAATCGTCTGGAACTTAGCAAGAAGACCGATGTGGTTTGTGCCTACCTCTACGGGAAAATGGGGTAACGGTTCATGCGTGTTAGCTAATACAATGGCTTTCAAATAAAAGAAACCGCATCGAAATGGGTCCAGCTCTTAGCGAATTACGATGACACAGACGCACAGAACAACACGCAAAACTGAAACACTCCAATTTTTGCATCGGGGCCTTTAAACGAGAAAAAAACGATGAAGGGGCGGAGTAGGCAAACTACAGATACTATACATGTAATCGTCACGTAGCAGCGATACCACAATCTCCTCTGGCTCTGTTTACCCCCGAAGTCGAAACAAACAAACTTGTGCACAGCGAGCACTGCGTTTACTGAAAACTTATGAAGCTCCACTCATAACCGGTCTGCGCTATAGTGAAAATGAAAAACAAACGGAATATTTAAAGCCTGAACTCGAGTAAACATTTGCATTACGCCTCAGTGCATGCCTGCTTTCCATCTAGTGCAAACATAGGATTTCGAATTTTATTTACACTACTACTTTGGTTTACGCGATGTGATTGGCGCGTTCCGAATGAATATGTAATCGGAAAGAGGAACGACAGCGGCTGTGCAAATGCATGTATGCCATGCAGTTAACATGTCCATGCCACTAACGTTGGTATGGCGAATCTGAAAATCTCTCGTCTATCCTCGTGTCGACTCGTAAACTACTTTTACTGAATAAACCAGTTATGAAAACATGAATAAAATATCGTCTTTCATTCATGAATGTGAAAGAGGTGAGAGAGATCTGTGCAATGACCTTAGCGAGTGGAATGTTGTGATGGCAGAGGCCTTAAAAACTTATTAGGCGTGACGATACTATATACGCAGTGACAGACGAGCAGACAGCCTGATGGTATGCGGTAACTGTCGCCTATATCATCTACGATTCATGCATTTAGGTTGCAAGCAACAATAATGCAGAACTGCAGGTGCGTTGTCATTAGGACTAAGATTAAATGCCTCATGCCTGTAATAGATTTGGCTACTTTATCCTTCAAACCGTAACACAACAAAGCAAGCGTTGTTGCTTGGCGGCAGAAATGGATAAGGTATGTATGGTGTACGTCCTGTACGCGCAATTTGGCTGGCATTGACTTGACGCACAAAACTGACGTCCGGTTTAAGCACTGTGTTTTGGGGGAGTCCTGTATCCATCAGTAAAATGTGATTGTCTGGTGATGAAGATAATGATGATGACATTAATTTTTTCTCTTCTTCAGGCCACATACCTCGCGCCTGGAGCCCCTGGACCCTCTGGGGCGCGAGCTGGCTGAGCTGGCGGCGGTGAACTGGCAGGAGCGCTGCCTGGAGCTCCAGCTGGAGCTGACTAGGAGCCGCCACCAGGCCACCAGGGTGCGGGATATGCTCAGAGATAAGGTAAGGCTTTTGCTTGTGATTGGCACATGTATCGGGAATTTATTTCCGCAGAATTGAAGGTACTTTTACCTAATTTACAGGAAACTGATAACTATCAGTTGTTTTCATTGTCGTTCATAAATAATTATTAATTGTTTAGTCCGTGTCTGTATTAAAGTAGTCAAAGTTGGCGTACGATAACAAAAACGATGAGTCTTTAACTTTCATAATCATGACAATACAAACAAACAATATGGGACTCAGCTGCTAACAAACTTCATCATCATCACCATCACAGCCCATAACAGTCCACTGCAGTACTAAGGGCCTCTCCCACGCAAGGGGAGGTTAGTGCCCTAATCTGTTGGAGATCGCAGTGATAAAAATATAACAATGGAAAACGTTGCTGCCCATTTTCTAGTCTACGGAGACTCTAGATCTTATTTATTTTTATTTATTTAAAAACTTAATATCACTATAAATAATAAAATTTATCAAACTCAAAGCCATCTTCTGCCTTGAAAAGATTAGTCGCCTTGTACACCCACGAGTGTTAGGCCTAACAAACTTATTGTTTTGTAAAAACTTTAAAAATGACAAGCTTATCGATTGTCCTACCAGCCTGGATAACAATAAAACCCAGTCAGCGTACTATACCTCATACACCAAACGTTGTCCTGCCAAGGACCAATAAGACCCAATCCTTTGCCAATATATGGCCAAGGTATGGAACATACACAGAGTGGTGAATGACCTACAAATACGCAGAACCATCCCTCAAAACTGGTCCTCGCAGTCACGTCAGTATAGATATTCCGTGCTCGCAGCACGGCAGGCGTAATGAAAAATGAATCAGCCATCTATCATAAACTCTTTTCCCGGCCGTTATCGAACGAGCAAAAACTTACAGGGACGTGAATAATGTCACTCGAAATTAAATCCGCGCCCATAAAGAACAGATGACGACTCCGGGAGCTGCGGGGGCCGATTCTGGCCGACGGGGATGCTCGAGTACTACGAATTACGCTGGGATGCTTTGCATTTGCAATACCTGTCCATTTTATTTGTAAAATGCGCTACGGACGGTAAGATGCTGTAAGAACAATGACTTGTTTAATGGCACTTCGTTACGAGGACAACTGTGCTGTAATCCGTGCTGATAAAACATAGGAACTATACGTTCGAACTAGAAGTTTGAACGTACGAGACCGCGATTTTGTAACTGGTCTCAACTCAATCGTGGAATTTTTAATCCTTGTTTGGAACCAGTTGCGATCAAAGTCGTTTTCTTCGTTGTACGAAACCGGTTACGAACACAAGTAAACACAAGTCGATTATGTATGGATTTTTAAAATCTCATTGATACCTACGGCCCATAAGGTCACTAATGGTAACAAGCGCTATTTTAGCGCTAACAAGTTTATTGGTTTGCAGGCTACAAAGGCCCAAATGGATGAATTAAAACAAAGCTGGATTTATCATATTGCCGACCGCACAAAAACCTTTTCACATCCTTCTTGAAGAACTCCATATTGCACTTCATGATAAGTATCGTATACAATATCAACGAACTACACGAGAACAAACCAAAAAATCGCAACGCGTAAAAAGTAAATGCACGAATCACGAATTACCACAACAAACATTGCCACAACATCCAGAATAACCCCTCGGTTTCCCGTAAGGCGCTCGGAAACAATTCCAAACGTTGAAAGATGTTTCAGGAATTTAAATTACAGATTTAGTTACTTTTTTGAGTTGTGGCTCTCTTGAAGTGCTGCGGTCTGGACTCCTTGATGTCAGATGTGGGTAATTGCTGTGCTGCGCTTGTGGGAAACTGGGAAAGTTTTTATAGTTTTATGATTCATGGCCTGAGTTGAGGTAATTAGATGCGGGGATTAGTAAGGAGTTGGATTTTCTATTGTTGCAGGACTTGCAGGTGACAGAGCTACTCGTACTAGTGTATTATATTCGTATGCTGACCGAGCGTCGGTGGGCAAGTGGTTACGGTATCCGATTCGTAAGCGAGAGGTACCGGGTTCGAATCCCACTGCGGCCATGATTATTTTTCTTACAGTGATCTCTTACGGTGAGAGAAAACGTCGTGATGAAACCTGTATTCAGGCAACTGTAGTCGCTTCACTGTAATTATCTGATCTAACAAACCCTGGATCATGGTCGAGTTGGACCCTGGTAGGTTAAAATTGCTGACGTTACATATCCGAGAGTGTTTTACTTAATTACTAGGTACAGTTACTCAAGAAATATCAACATTATGTACTTCCCAGTAATAACCAAAGACCAACCCTTTCGCCGTTTCAACCAGACACGTTACACAACCGTTTATACAAAACACTAGCCGCGAGGTGCCGTTTGCCCTCCGTCCGTGCAAACACTAATATGTCAGCCCAGACTCCCGCGTGGGCAATGCCAGCGAAGACCGACGCTTGTTTTAACACCACCCTTTAAAGTGGGGCATAGAATAGACGACGCAGAGGCGACGCTAGGTGTTATGTTGCTCGTGATTGATCTTCCATCTGGATTAGGATTGAATTGAAAGGGGTTTTTGTGGCAATTATTGTAGATTCTGATGACTCAGGCCGTATTCAGTACTCGGCCGAGTTTAGCTGTATGTACACACTGACCTTCGATTGAGCACTTAATACGATCTAACACGGACTTCTACTGCAAATATAATAATCTTGATTTAGATCTTGGTATAAGTTTAAAAATTTAAAAGCTACTTGTGATTTATCAAAAGGGAAAGGTCTTCGAAATTAGGAGGGAAAAACATGAAGATTTGAAAATTGTATGTATTTATAATGTTATTCTATTGAAGGATGCCACGTGGTCTTAGGTGAATAACAAACCTGTGTAAGGTACAGAAAAATATATCGAGAAAGTCCGTGAAATTCGCCAATCTCACCACAACGATATATTAAAAGCAGGCCCAAGCCTACATAACTTAGTGGGATTGTTTATAATAATAAATAATAATAAATAAATATTCGTGGACAAATTCACACAGCGCCATCTAGCCCCAAACTAAGCAAAGCTTGTACTATGGGTGCTAGATAACTGATATACTACTTAAATACTTTCAAATACATACTTATTATACTCGTACATAGAACACCCAGACCCGTAACAGAAATTAAGATTCATCATTTCAATTTCTGCCCGGCCGGGAATCGAACCCGGGACCTCTTGCGTGGCAGACCGGCATGTTGACCATTGAACCACTCAGGTCGTCGTTATAGCCGGCTGATATGTGTGTGAGATGATAACACGATCACATTACAAGCATTCGGATTACAATCGTCAAGGCGACTCGACCGAGACGGTGTTGTGTTACAATACAGTTGCAAGGTGCATGATATGTTCGTACCGTACATACTTATACTCGTATTACAGTATTGCAGTGTTCGAAGTTCAAACATTAGGCACAGTGCCACAGACTTATCTGACCCGGTGACGCTGGCGCTGTTGTTGACAACAAAATGACATTTCAAAATGGAGAAACTTAGTTCCAGTTTTGGCCTCCGGTTCAGATAAGTTTGCGGCACTGTGTGACATATAGGGCAATGTTGTCATTGATGTATTCTTGAGGAACCCATCTTTGACCTTTGTACTAGAAAAGTATAACTGAAAAATAAAATAAAAAAACAGCAAAACGGGTAAAACTCAGATGTTTTTTTAAATTACAAAAATTTGTTGAAAACTGTGTGTAAATAAAGAAAAAAAAAGCTACTGCTAGAACTTATTTTGAGGTACACGCCTTATCTTATACTAAACAGCACATGTCTCAAACAACAGATGTGTAAAAACAATTACGTATTATTTATAGGTATCCAATATTCATGACATCTACGACACCTAGACCAGTATTTCGCCAGAAACCTCGCGACGCCTCCTGTCGCGTCTGACCACCACCTAATCTTTGCTAATCTCTGTAGGCCCGTAGATCACGGACGCCGTCGGCCGGCCGCGCATAAATCAATCCAGCCAAAATAGTTGCGTAACAGAACAAATATTTTATCTCCGCGCATGATCCCGTCCAATACAGATATTAGAAGTGTCAAATACTGAATTTGTGGCCCCGATACATCGTAAATGTATAAGGTGTGGCGGTGTGGGCGGTATTGAGTCTCGATTTATGGGCTTTCAAATTGAGCTGTTTGCACCTTTGATGCATGTCTTCGCGATAGTTGCCTAGTCTTTGACCGCGTGGCTGGTAACTGAAGAGTGCTCTGTGTTTTGTTTTTCTTCTTATTAGACTAGCCAGGCAATTGACCGCCATCTCACCTGGTGGTAACTGACGATGCGGCCTGTCTGGGTGAGCATGTCTGTCTAGGAACAGCTTATTCACTGTAGCCTTGAAGGCGTCTAGATTATAATGATCAGGGAACACACTCGCAGGTAACGCGTTCCATTCCTTAGCCGTACGTATTATAAAGGTTGAATGTAAAACGGCTCGTGCGGATAGCCGGAAAATCCTCATCCTCAAAATCATATTTCCCGATATCACTGTTCTATATCAACATCACTGTTCCATATATCACGATGTCACTGCCGACAACTGGACTGGTTAAAACAGATACACGACCAAGCGATTTAAGCATTTGATTAATTGCCAAAATGTTAACAATAAACTAAAAAACTCTTGGCTGTAGAAAGTGTTGTTAATGCTGTTGAACTGAACTTGGTCGGAAAGTGCTGTGTATCGGCAATGATGTCGAATTGGTATTGTGATTTGTAATTTATTGCATAGTTATGCAGTTATGGCCGTGTGGTGTCCGGCAGAGTACAATATCACCAACCACACACTCATGGGTGTCGTTTAAGGCAACCAATGTTTTCGAACCAAAAGTTTTCGAGTCCGTAGGCTGGTAACGGGAAGCTGTGTTTTCCATTCTTATATTGAATGAATGAATGAAAATATTTATTTCGAATATCAGGACTCATATGTAGTTAGTAATATCTTAAAAATAGGTTAGTAACAATTATCTTATAAAATGCTCACAACACTGCGATCTTCAGCCCGCCTGCCAAGTGTGGAGGTTATGGCAATAACCTCCTCTTTTATGGGAGAGGCCCTAAGTCCTGCAGTGGACTGTTTTGGGCAGTGATGATGATGCAGTTCGGATCCCTGTAAACATTAAACTTTCTCGCGGGACCCTATTATTTTCCCGGAATAAAAAGTAGCCTATGTCACTCGGGATAACGTAGATTCCTATTAGAAATTTTTATAATCGGTCATGTAGTTTTTGAGTGTATTCAATACAAACAAAAATACAAACATTTGCTCTTTATAATATTGGTATAAATATATTAATATGAATTATTGTACTGTACGTAAATATGTTAAAATATAACTGACAAAAAACTTAGGTAATTGGACTAAAACACACTCTATCAAAACCTCAACACAAACCTCCACAGTTTTGAACATCCTAGAAGGAAATGAAATACAAATTGCCTAACCACCAAGGTAGTTAGGTATCCTATGTAACCTAGCTAGCTCCTAGACGTTGCATGTTGTAATTAAGGCTGGGGCCATCGGAAAGGCATTAGCCGGGTAATCAAGAGACCATGCGACACGTGTGTCCGGGATCCGGGTAAATTTGCATATAACCGGCACAAACTACCACGTTGGACCAATCTTTTCGGTGTATTAGAAAGTAAACTCAATATATGATGACCTAATGAGTGTTTTTGCGAAATCTGATATTTCAAAATCCAAGATTCAAAGCAGTCATCATCATATAACATATTCGTGTAGACGGAGGTCATCTCTGTTGTCAATTAAAATAATATTATGAAAGTTTGTAAGAATGCATGGATGGATGGATGTTTGTTAGTCCTTCACGTAAGAACTACTAACGGATTTTGATGATAAGGAAGTCCTGGAGGACTTGTTCTCTTAGATATTTCTTACTTCATAATCTCTACGCTCTGCAGGCGGGTTGTAGAACGCACAGGCGTTAAAAAGACACAGGTTTTATCATGTGGTAGGGGCTCTGTCAAGCCTGAGGAGTCCGCCTGGGTGAGTACCACCGACTTGTCTTTTTCTGCCGCCAAGCAATGCTTCCATTGTTATGCTCCAGTTTGAAGGATAAGGTAGCCAGTACAATGACAGGCTTGAGGCATTTCATCTTAGTCCTCACAGTGACAACGCACCTTCGGTTCTTCATTTTTGTTGCGTGCAACGTAAATGCTTGAATCGTAGATGATGTGGGCGACAGTTAGCTTACCCCCAGATAGGCTGTCTGCTCGTTTTCACTGCGTAGCATAAAAAACACGCAATGGGAAATGTAGCTGCTCATTTTCTGATCTACGGTCGCACCTGGTTTGCCTCTAAGAAATTAGTCGCCTTGTGCAACATCACTTAGGGACCCCACTGAAAACCAGCGTCACGGCGACTGTCGTGGCTTATGCTGAGTGTCGCCTTATTGCACTCTCCACATGGCACAGGTAACGAGATTACCTTACGTTACCGGTAACGTTTTTCCTTCGATTTATGTCTCTCTTTTTTCTTTTTTGTCTATGATATTTTTTAATGTTGTGCTGTGTGTCTAGGTGGAATAAACGTGTTTTACTTTACTTCCTTTACTTTATATCCGTGATTGGGTGCTATATTCTACTCTGGTACTATACGTATAATCTGGTTTACAGCTGGCTGCAAAAAGAACGTTCAGCGACAATGGGAGAAAATGTGTCTGTCCCCTATACCCCTAACCACCCTTCTTTTTCTTGCCTGTAAACCATCTTCTTAAAGTCTTGAATCACTCTGTCTATTGATAAAAACCGCATTAAAATCCGTTGCGTAGCATAAACGATCTAAGCTTACATAGATACAGATTCGGGAAGCGACTTCGTTTGATACTATAAATATAAGCCTTCTCTTCAGGACCCCGTTCCAAACTCTACGAAATCTGTTTCCGGCCCGATTAAGAATCCGCGGGTAAACAAGTCAACTGAGCCTTGTGTTTGCGAACCGATCGGAGTGGCGGTTGATGTTTGCACTCGTTAAAAGTTCACAAATTGTCCGACCGCCAGTGAGGCGACCCCACTCCACTTAATTAAAAGTTTCGACGATACCTTGCGTCGGTTTTAATCTCAGCGTTGACGTCGGAGTTGATGCTGTAAAGCTCGTCAATGCTGAGAAATGAGTCATATTAGATAGGCATCATTATCAGTCGGAAGAGGACTTCAGTCCATCTGAATGCTGTAAATTATGTGCAGAAATGCATATAAATTAAATCTGAGCGCCTCATGAGAACTAAGCTGATATATGCAAACAACATTCTTGGAAATTATCCTTGTATTCATTTATTTTAAGAAAACTAACAGCATTTACAGTGAAAATTAGTTATATCAATAACAACAGTAAGCCAATTATAGGTTTCCACATATACTTTGTATGTATTTTCTAATTTAGCCGATTCCGTCACATTTTAAAGACTAGAATTTGATCGTCAGCAGGTAATGCTAGAGCTTTGCTCTTACTTAAGTGATAATATCACAATGAAGAAATTCTTCGAAGAACCAACGTCATCGGCCTGAAGTGAAGGCCAATAGCTAGCAGAACCGACGACTGATTTGGCGGATAGGTTTTCGAGTGCTGAATTCACCAGTACCAACTATGCGCAGTTTAGAACGCTGAGATGGACGGACCTTTTAAAGTTCCTCAGACACCTTTGGATGCAAAACGATATTGACATCCTGCGCCTGATATTATCAGGTACATCATATCTGGTGGTATCTCTGTCAAGCCTGAGGAGTCCGCGAGGATGAGTACCACCGCCTTATCTATTTCTGCCGCCAAGCTACAATGCTTGCATTGTTGTGTTCCGGTTTGAAGGATACGGTAGCCAGCGAAATTACAGGCATGAGGCATTTATCTTAGTCCTCGCAATGACAACGCGCCTGCGGTTCTGCATTTGTGTTACCTGCAACCTAAATGTATGAATTGAAGATGTTATGGACGACTGTTACCACTTAGGTGGGCTGTCTGTTGCTTTGTCTGTTCCACTGAGTAGCATAAAAAACGGCGTGCGGCACAAGCATGCTTCTTTCAAATATCTAAGAGTCAATTGGACCTCGATCCACGGCACTGGGTGGTACGCTATTCTCTATTAGTAGAAACTCTGACCTTCAAAATAATGCAGAGTTTCCACAGAACGGCTATTGAAAAGGCTCAAAGCGGCAGTGGAATCTAATATGGCTGAAATATTCATAATTAACCTATTCTAAGGCTAAATAGGCCTTCAAACGGCGAAACAGCAATTTCCATTAAATGTAACGATTATAGAGAGGAAAGGTCACATATTTTCAGAAAGTATTTTAGTTCATGAATAAGTAACGAAGTAAGGAGAACCATCAGATTATTATAATATAAGTAATATTTCAGGCAATGTTCTATTTTCAGCGTTTCAAAAAGTACGAAAATAACCCCGAGGATCTGTAGTAACTGTGGGTTGGTGGAGGCTTATATTTCAGCCGTGTTTAGCCTTCGCTCCGTTAATAATCATTTATTAATAGATGCCGTTTAAATATGAAACGATTTCAGTTTTCAATATTGTTTCTGTTGCCTACGTAATAATATATCATTCGAAATATCTACCCCACCTACAGTCACACTTACATTTTGCAATTCTATCATAAGGAAGCGCTGATTTTAACGCAAAGTTCCTGTTATTTAATGAATCCTAAATTAAAAGGGGACCTTAGTAAATTAAAAAAATCGGTTGTCTGTAAAGTCGGTTTACTGACGATAGTTGAACGTGACAACGTCAAGTAGGAGAGAGACAGATGTCGATCGCTGCCGAACGCGGAGGCGGATTGTGCCTCTTTGTCGCTCGTTCCGCGCTCTCGCTTGCACTTCAAGCCTTAAATGGAACGCCTCAGAGCGAGGTAACGCCGCATGAGTCATGTTTTTTCGTGCGTGCAGCCGGCTCCATCGAATTATAAGACGTTGTCACGTCAAAAACAACAGACATCAAGTAGTCGACTATTGCAGATGCGACGTGGAAAAAGATAAGAACATACATATTACCTTGTTATTCACCAATAACGCGGTAGAAACACAATATACGTCTCAAAACCTCCGACAGACAACAGCAAGTGGCCATACATCAAACGGCTCACTTGTACATTCACGACACGCATTCAGAATATTAATTTCACACAGACTGAAGTTGTACCAGTATTCATAGGCGGTTTTATCACACGCAACGCTTGTATTGAGCAATGGGGGATGCATGGGAATTGTGGAGTGGGAGCCGTGGTATTTCTCGTGACGAAACGCTTAGCGCGTGGCTGGAAGTATTAAGCGTTTGATTAATATTACACGTATTTGAAGTGGTGGAGGAGTGAGGTGCTTGCCTCGTATGCAAAAAGATCCAGGTTCGCATCCCACACTTTTAGAATTGGGGTCTAACTAACTAGTGGACACGGCGCGAGTTCGTTTTCGTACACCTACTTTACCCCTACCTACCCTTTTTTCTTGCTTATAAACCTTCCTCTTAAATCACTCCATCTATTGTTGAAAACGGCATTAAAATCCGTTGCGTAGTTTAAAAGATCTAAGCATACACAGATAGATATGTAGGGATAGGGACAGACGGCGGGAGGCGACTTTGTTTTATACGATGTATAGAAGTAGATATCTGTGTGTCTTTCTATGGCCTCGTAGTTCCTGCCCGGATCGACCTTTGATGCGATTTTTTTGACTTGAAGCCACATCGTTCTTTACCGTATTTCATCAAAATCTATTTACCTTTTTCACAGTATTTTTCGGGCTTCTTGCCGCGCACCTTTGTATCAAGTAGGTCATTGTTACGGGACAATGGAATTAAGAACATTATTGGTATTATCCGTTTGGGCAATACTTATGAAGAGATACGTAAGCCTCAGGGATGCGTAGGAAATAGGTGCCTGAAGCTGCCGGTATCAGGAAAGAGGCCCCGTGGGCGACCCAAGAAGCGATGGATTGACATCGCTGAATCGGATGCGAGAGCCAACGGCTTACGACGCGAGGATGCCGAAGACCGAGGAGAAGGAGAATGAGTAAGAAAGCGGTCCCTGGCAGAGGCCAGGATAAACGCTAGGACGATGATGATGAATACTTATGAATAGAATATGTAGACGTAGCAAGTGGAACTTTAGTTCCTACCCCAAAGGGAACAAGTTCAAATGAAAAAAAAATTCATAGTAAGCTTCTCTTGATCAGTCAGAATATTTATCAAGAGGAATCAAACGAGCCCAAACTTGACGGGTTTACCATGCACTTTATTACGACTATGGGACACGTAAAAAGTCGTGACGTTCATGTTAACATATTATGTTATTCTGAAATGGCAGTACAGATATCAGATTTACCTCGTGACTCCGCTGTGAAAGCAAACAAACATCGTATGAAAGCATTCGATATTATGCTTGAGAGCCATTCCCGCTCACAATAAAGAATTTTACCTTCATTTGTGACGATGAGAGCTGTGTCAATAGGGAAGTGATAGAAGTGATGTAGGTTCTTAGCTAGCGTTGTAGTTTTGTGCTCATTGATTGAAGGAGTACTTAGTTAGTTCGTCTTTTGACTGACATTTCCTTGGTTTATTCCTGATTAGACAATTGAAATAGCGAAAGTAATCCGAAATTCTGTTCATTCGCAATAATACAAAGTGGGGTGGGTACCTAGATGTAACTTTCCTAAATCTGATTATGAAATTATTTTAAAAATTTATCAGGGTTTAGGTAGGTATAAGAATCAAAGTCGTAATTAGTGACTAATTTGAATACCAAACGACATATTCACGGTCGTAATAGCGTGTATTACGTTTGTTTTTTATTTTAATTGAGTAATTTTATAATGTAACTTTTTACCGTTGCCTTGAATGCGATTAGGGCATGAGACTTGCTTGTAGAAGTCACGCGAATTTGTGTATGAAAAAGAATAGAAAATATTAATTATGAAATGAGTACATAAAAGAGTACCTATAGTTATTAATATAGAAATCCCAAGAATACCCGTACAAAACCTTGGCGGGTCGCTTGTTTCCATACAACTTTACTTAATTTTGTTATATAGGTACCTAATTCCCCCGTACTCTTTTTTTTTATTTTTTTACAATATCCTTCACTTCAACCGAAGTGCATTTCCATTTCGTATACCAATGCCGTTGCTAAACATCAATTTAACCATCTACCTAATAAACATGTTGAATTCGGCTGCCAGTTACCGCCTACAGTCGCAATAGTTAGCTACAAGTTCGCGTTATCTCGCTTGGAGCCGCCCCCGGCGATGTCTGCGGAGTAGACAAGTTGACAGACGCACATATATTACGGGCTGGCGCTTTAAAGCGGCTGTTTAGACGCGAAATGTGTTGGAGAGTGGGCGTGGGTATTCGTAGCGTTTTGTGTGTACAGTCAGCTCCAGAGAGAACCGACGCCTCCATAAATTTAATGTATGATAGAGAGGTTTATTCACTCTGCAGTTGACTGTAACTACCTTATTAATTCATGTGAGACAAAATGGCTAAATTTCATGCATGTGTCCGCCATTCAAAAATGCCAGGCATACGTAATATTATTCTTTAGAATGGTCTTGGCGAGTGCTATAATACCGCGCGATGAAAGCTTGTTATTAAAAAAATGTTTTTCAGTTGAAAACTCATTTCTTTTATTACTAGACCTGCTCGATTCTTTGTCAAAGCTGTAATGAACAAAACATATACGTACTTCTGACCTTCTACTTAAAATATAAAATGTTAATGTGTACATGCATGTATTAGTAATATCAAATGTTATTTCATTTATAATTATTTCATCGTGACTATAATATTTTGTGTACAACTAACCCGGTTAGACTTATAGTGATCTATATTATTTCACTCAAAATGTGTAAGATCTTATTGTACCTTTGTTTAAGGTATGAGATCGAATTAAAGATCAAAAATGTAAACAAATGGGTTGCCACTATAAAAAAAATTACCAAAATGTGGAATTGGACCCCCCTAATTCAGTGGATTATTTGGGACCCTAATTACAGGGAATGTGGATTATTTAAAATCGTTGAAATATTTATTAAAATTATTACATTCAAAATAACATAAAATAGTATAAATGTTTAAAAATATTTTACTGAATTAATTAGGGATCAATGTTTTATTTGTTACCTATTTGTGCTTGTTTTATAAAATATGGGTAGTTTTCATTTATGCCACTGGTAATGGTGAGAAATTCTAAACATTTGGTTCGTTGTTACAGTATATTATTGCAAAGGCTTGGAAAGTAACGGATTGACCGACGTCAAGACATATTTAATTAATTTCTTAAATAATAATACATAATAAGATTCAAAATGGCGGCCGCTTCTTTCTTATATTAGAGTTTTCTAACTAGTGTTCTTGGACTAATAGTTTCCGAGTTGCTTATTACGTTTTTATTAAATTGAATAAATGTGGGTAAATCGATTTGTTTCGTTTTCGAAACTTTACCACCCATTATAAAGCACAACGAAAAGTGTGCATGATTCATAACCATTTGGTTATGCAAACAAAAGGTTTTATACCCCTGGATAGTCTCTTTGACATTGACAGTTGTGTGTTTACATTTTTGATCTTTAATTTCATCTCCAACTATACTAATAAATTATTTGATTTGACTACTTTTGTTTTGTCTATGCTGTTTCCCATCCAACGCTAATACACAATTCAGCACCTTTTTTACTTGGGGAAAATTCCATTAAGTTAAGAACAAAAAACACCCATTCACCCAAAGCACCATAACAAACGAAAACACAAAAGGCCATCATCTGACACCATCTTTACAATTTACAAAAAAAAAAGAACGATGCACTCAAAACGAAATGAGCGCCCCCCAGCTCATCACACCTTAGCGACCATGTTTTAGGAAAACATGGCGTCACGTGCTACCGTTTAAGAAATTCACTGCACAGTGGTGGGCGCAGAGTACAGACAGTAGTAGAGTTGCAATCTGGGGCGATTTCTTACAACATGTCACGTCATAGATTTTGCGTGTAAATAATCTCATAAATGACAAAATTGTAATAATGACATGCTCACGAAACTATTTTAAATTGCGATGAAACTTCATTATTTATAGGGTGTATATAGGGTAGTTCGAGATTATTTTTGTTAGAATACCCACAGAAAAGTTATTCCAAAAATCTGTTCGGTGATAGTTTCAGTTCTCGGTTTCTGTCCTCGGTTTTTTTTAAATAGGAATTATGGCCTACAACGCCAATCCAGACGTTTAAAAATCATTCGTCGCGATGGAATGGACGTCATGTCCGCCTTAATTTATCTTTAGTCTCTTTACACAGTATGTCGTTTTGGACGACAACGTCGAAGTATAAGTTTCCCTCTTGTACCTCAGCTGTAGGTAAAATTCTAACTATAAAATGCTCTACCGAGTCTGTCCTCTATGGCGGTGGGCTATTCGAACTGCAGTCCCCCGCGCAGTTAAAGGCTCTCGTGTCGGAATTTTTAATTCAATTATGATAGCGATCTTGCTTAATGACCGTCTTCTTTGGCAAAGAACGCGTTTTTATACCGCCCTTCACAAGGGGGGTCGCACCCCCCTCGACGACCGACTTTCCTTTCATACCCCCCGAATGGGGGAAAGCAACGCTTCAGAATGTTTCTGGACGTTTGATAAATCATAATTGGGTGTTCTGTCGGTATGGGTGCAATTAGACAAAAATATTGGGTTCGCCGAGTCGTAGGAATTGAATTGGCGCCTTCTTTGTGGCATTGTTTGACATTTGAGCATTGTATTTTAGGTGTTTGGCGCGTGTATTTTTAACCCCCGACGAAATAAGAGGGGTGTTATAAGTTTGACGTGTGTATCTGTGTGTCTGTCTGTGGCATCGTAGCTCCCGAACGGATGAACCGATCTGAATGCGGTTTGATACTAGAATACGAAGTTTTCTGTTAAAAACCATATTAAGTAATCTAAAAACTTGACGCAATCATTTGCAGCGAGTGCTTCTGCGGTCTGGCTTCTTTCTCGAAAGCTGCCCCAGCCCCCAGGCCCCTAAGTAGAGAAAAAATTCCATGCAATAAATTTGTCAGCGACCGAAAAGTTTCATGTTAATTCAATCAAACGGCGGCCCTGGCTTATGTTTGATGAAGGGGAACCCCCTAATGTGACTTTTTTTAATATCACCAAAACCCTTGTTTGCAGGATGGTCGGATGGGCAAAGTGGTTTACCGTGCCATTTTGCGGTCCATAATTGCTTGAAAGCATGGCTTGACTTAATTATAACGATAATGTATTTACTTATTTTTGCAACGGTCCGAAATAAACCTCCATGAAGGTTTTTTGTCCTGGCCTTTTACAACGTTGTTACAGTTATGGAGTTTTGAAGTTATGAAAAGAAATACATTTACTTACACACACATATGAAACAACACCACAAAACAATAAAACTAAAACTAAACTTAACCGAATAATTAGTTTTAAAATTTTGGATTGCATAAAAACCACAAACGAAAACATAAAAAAATGACCTCAGTACAAAAATAAACATTACATAGTGCCGTTGCGTAGTGGTGCGTGGTGAGTTACAGTGCGTTGACGGTGTCGCTAGTGACCGTTTCAAACTATCAGCTTAGTACAATAATACCTTAGTTCCGATTTTGTCTACTGATAAGTTAAGGTGGCACTGTAAAATGGGCCACCGCTACCTGACATGACATTTTGAAGGGTGCCAAAGAATGGCCCCTTCTCCGCACAGCATACAAAGGATCGCATTGTGTCCTCACTTTTGTCCTTTAAAGTCCATTGTGCAATGAAATCTGGACTAAAAGAAGGACTTGGCTTATTCACAAAGATGTACAAATGTCAGACTTGTTAATAAAGGCATTGTGGAAGGCTTTGTTGGAATGTTTCTTGTTTAGCGGGTCGTTGTAGGTAATGTAATAATACGTAACAATACTTTAAAGCGAGCATAACAGACAGTTTATGAAACATAAAAAACTCTGTTATTATAGAAATACCCTCGCAGCTGGTTAATCTAGGATTGGTTGTACCCATCGTCTACTAAGCTCTACCGTTTAGCTGATATTCTTCATGTGATAAATAAACTATAGGTACCAGTTCAATCTGATTACCACCGCAGATATATCAGTCAAGGTATAGGGAAAAAGTTATTAAATTTACTTTTGCAAAAAAGTGAAAATAATATAAATCGTTATACATATAGTTTCTATTCAAGAACAACGACGTCAACAACAATATAGCCAAAGTTTTCAAAGCAGGCTATTCCACACGAACCACGCCCAAAACAAATTACCAAGATATAGAAGACGTGAAATCCCAATTTCTCCTGCGCACCTCATCTTGCATCTTCAGACGGAACTATTTCTGCATCAGCTCCAGTGGCGTCTGACTAATGGTTGGCATTAGATCAGGTGGTGTGCCGCCATTATAAAATGCCTGACTACCTCTTCCTTTGAGAGAAATTGCGCATCCCGGAGTGGTACCTTCTTATTATGTCGATGTTAAGACGTGGTTATTTTCACACAAATTTCAACATTATTGTTAGCTTTGGCACGCGATTTCGTAACCGTATGAGTGAGAGATTTAATTCCAAACAGAATGGTTTTAATAGTATCGTTGTTACAATGCCACCAACCACTTGACATATGTAGATATGCTGTCATATTAGTACCGATTTTGTCTACTGAACAGATAGGTTGGTCGATCACATAAGCTACATCCATAGCAAGTTATTTTTTACTTAATGTATAAACAAAAATACCGTATATTGATAAAAGCAATATTCTTTGCAAGGCACGATAGAAAAGGCGTAATTTCTCACGTAACCAAAGCTATACGAGAATAAAGGAGTGAAACAAAGCCTTGAAATCATATTTGAGAGTGCAGCCGATGCGATGTCTGCCTGGAAATATTTCCTATCCTAGTTTTAAAGCCTTCAAAGGAACAACATCGCGAAAGGTTCGGATTACCACCACCCGCCTTCGCTTTAAAGGAGCTGGCAAACGTAATTTGAAGCCGGAATTTAATATTGTGGATGTCTGCTGAGGACAATGCAGTGTGAGGAAAGGAATCACCGCAATTTGGGCCCTATTGACAATGTGTCTTCAGGCCTTTACACTCTGTTTTCAGGGTATCTTAATTGATTTCTTCAACCGAAGTCTTGTTCTTTATTACTGAAACAACTTGTGTCAGTATAAGGAAAATGAAGTTCGATTTTTATTTCGCGACAACAAACGGATCGGGTTCTTGTAATTAACAAGAGAAGCTAGATCGTTTCTATAGTTTTTATAAGTTTAGTAAACTTTGAAATCAAGCAAAGAGATGTATGAACTATTGTGAAATAAGTTATTGCATGTATAAATACACGCATATGTCACGGCTTGGGATTTTGTAAATAGGTACGTCAGGTGGTAGGGTTCTGTAAAGCCTGAGGAGTCCGCCTGGGTGAGAACCACCGCCTTATCTATGTCTGACGCCAAGCAACGATGCTTGCATTCTTGTGTTCCTGTTTGAAGGATAAGGTAGCCAGCGCAATTACAGGCATGAGGCATTTTATATGGACTCACATTGACAACGCACCTGCGGTTCTGCATTTTTGTTGCCTGCAACTTAACTTAGTTGCCGCTTACCATTAGGTGGGCTGCCAGTCCAGAAGAGACCGAATTGACCGAATTTTGGAGCAAAATAGGTAAGAAAACGAATTCCCGAATTCTCGCTCCTCTACCAATTTCTATTAAGTTGTCACGTTGGAACAAGTCTCATGTTACTCGTTTAATAACAACGTCACGTGGATTACATTTGATGTCTCGAGAAATTAGATTGTAAGCCAGCGAAGTTCTAATTGGATTGCGTGACATAGTAATCTATCTTTAATATGTAATAGCAATTTAAATTAAATCTCTGGTGTCGCTGTGCCTGACAGTTCTTTGCGGTATTAGATGGCTTCTTTAGCAATTAAGCCGCGAGTTCGTGCGAGCGTTCTATTGATACAAGTCTCTGTTATGAATGTTGCTGTTGGTACAGTTTTAATTTAGTTTTGGAAAATAACTTGTTACGAGATTTAATGTTGGTTCCAGTTGTAATTTATTTTTTAAACCCGACTTACCAAACAATTTCTGTGTCATCATAACCCATAACAGTCCACTGTAGGAGTTAGGGCCTCTCCCACGAAAGGAGAGGTTATTGCTATAATGTCCACGCTTTGTAAGCGGGTTAGAGATAGCAGTGTTATAAATATAACAATCGAATACGCTGCTGTCCATTCTCCAGCCTAGTTGCCCATTTTCATAGGCTGCTAGCCTATGGAGACTAGATATTTTACCTTGAAAACATTAGCGGCCTTGTACGACACCCACGAGTGTAAGGGGTTGGTGCTATTCTAATCTGTCGGACACCACACGGCCACTTGTACACACTTCAGGCCATACTTCTGTGTACTACGACCATTTGAGTTGGCATGGTGACCCAAAATCGTTTCAGTGGATCTGAGACTACGAATTTGTATTTTACTTCGCTTTTATTAAAATGTATGGATTGGAATGATAATGAACGAGGTCAAATCAACACACTCTTATTTAGAAAATTAGAATTACCAAATATTTTTAAGGCATTTAAACAACTAACCACCAGAACACCTCACTACCCAAAAGCCTTTATAATACCAGAAAAAATTTCGAGCACGTCTAAAATCTTAACCCTACACCTGCAGCGTATGAAGGGGCGACTTTTCACCTGGCCGCCAATTCGCCGCGGGCGTTTAGCATACGAAATTGAATTCCGGAGAGTGTTCCTCGCGTAAACTATCGCGGGCGATGAAGGGGAAGGGGTTAGGGAGGGGAAAGGTTGTACGACGCCGCTAATGAGGTTTTCGGTAGAAAAGTAACAGATTGAAAAGTTTAACAGATACAAGAGCAAGTGTCGTATGACATTGCGCAGTGGGGGTGTTAAGATGTTGAAGTTTTTTTTTTTGGAATTCATATGGAATGTCGCGAGTTCCTTACGTAAACACGTAGGTGGTGATGAGCTTCCTGGAGAGGTTTTCTCTAGGGTGTAAAAGTAGTGTTTTCTTCAAGAAGCCGTGGCAAGTGGTACTCCAGGTAATGAAAGCGAGACATACGCGTAACTGTTCAATTGTACTCGTAACGTATGCTGTGTTATGTAGCTTCCTGAACTAGTTTTTAGCATGAAAGCTACATACGATCGTAACGGTAAGTAAATCGCGGCCATTCAAATTCAGTCAGTAAGAAAAGAAAAATTGTTGTTTTGATAAGCTTCGAAAAGTATCTTGAGGCTTCGGTATTAAACTACATTGAGTTGATACCCTGATTTAAACATAATCTGTTGTTTCTTCGATAACAATGGTTTAGTGTTAGTAGCAAATGCGATTTTTTGACTTTCTCTATTTTTTCGATCTTGATATTTTTTCGATATTTTGTAAACTCATTTAACTTAAATCAGATTATTATTATAAACTAACGGCGTTCAAAATTATACAGCGACATTAAAACACTAGTGACAAAAATAAATAAGCAGCGCACCTGATGGCAATCTACTATAAGGTCTCACCACTCACTAGGGTTAAGCTGGCATAACAGGCTTTGCACCTCCCATCACTCATTCCCACCAATGCAACTCCTGTGTAACCAGGATCTACAGCTTAATCTGGCACACCTGTGAGTGCCCTGACCACTTTATCCTTCATAACCAATAACAACCTAGATATGTTTTGTACTTGTACTCGTGCTACATTGTGCAACAAGCGTAACTGTGAGGACGCCGTAGGTTTCGTCATTGAGTACGAGAAAAATTCTACTTTTTTGTGATAGTAGACGTTTAGGAGACCCACAAAAGGTTGGACTGTCCGTGCACAACATAGCACAAAAAAAAAAATTTTTAGTGACCCAATCTTTGACTTTTTAAGCGATAGTAGAGCTTGTCTAAGCTGAAATGACGCGCCCCACTACTTAATTAGTTGATTTCGATGTGTGAGTGCAAATATTAATAACGACACTTCATCTGTGTGGGAGCGTCGACTGCTCAATCGAACGACGCGTGCTCCTACGTTTGAGTCTCACCGGCAACGGAATGACCAATTACAACGGCATTTGTATATGTATTGCGTCCATATTTTAAATTTGCTTGTGTGCGTTAATGCGATAGTGGGGCGCGTCATTTCAGCTTAGACGAGCTCTACTTACTTATCCTCTTGTGTGGGTCCTAGAAGTAAAAAAAAAACCGGCCACCGAAAAGAAAAGTGTCTTAAATGTGGCTGATAAGCGAAACAGCCAAGAGGATGTGAGGTCACAGCCTACTTTTAGCTTCAAAAATAAACGAATTTTACTCGGACCAAATATTACTTATCAATAATATTATTACCGAATAAGACTTGTGTCAGAGATTGAACACTCCTTGGAGCAAGTTGCTCACTGGGGCAGATTGAACCTGGTGGAATTCAACCCCTCTAAGACGCAGGTCTGTGCATTTTTCGCCAAAAAGGATCCTTTTGTCATGGTGCCGCAGTTCCAAGGAACATCCCTCTCCATCTCAGAAAGTATCGGGATCCTTGGTGTCGACATATCAGACGACGTACGGTTCCGAAGTCACCTGGAGTGTAAGGCTAAACTAGCCTCGAAAAAACTTGGTGTGCTTAACCGGTCTAAGCGATACTTCACCCCAGAACAGCGCCTGTTGCTGTATAAGGCACAGGTGCGGCCACATATGGAGTATTGTTCCCATCTTTGGGCCGGGGAAACCGCCGACCTGCTTAATCACTTGGATTCCATACAGAGGCGCGCCGTACGAATTGTCGACGATACCATACTGACAGCCAACTTAGAACCACTGGCTGATCGAAGGGATTTTGGCTCCCTGTGTGTGTTCTACCGGCTGTACAATGGGGAGTGTTATGAGGAATTATTTGATCTGGTGCCCACAGCACAATTCCGCCCTCGCACCACCCGCCGTGGGCTGGGTACTCATCCCCATTACGTGGACCCTCTAGTGATGTCCACGCGAAGATTCGAAAGAACGTTTCTCGCTCGTACGATTCGGATGTGGAATGAGCTCCCAGCCACGGTGTTTCCTTTGGTCTATGACATGGGATCGTTCAAGAGGTATATTAGAGGTCTCCTTAGAGGCGGGCAACACATTGGTAGCACCTCTGGTGATGCTGATGTCCAAAGGCGGCGGTGACCACTTTCCATCAGGAGGCCCGCATGCCTGTTTGTCTGCCGGATAACATAAAAAAAAAAAAACTTGTTCTGTTATTCTTTGATATAAAGTGGGATAAGACTCGTTAAAAATTTCAAAGCTTAAACAATAACACTTGAACACTACTCTCCTATAAGGGATAAAATACGTTTCCTAAGCTTACTTCTTTTTTAAATCCTATCAACAAACAATCAACGCGCACAAGAGAGCGCCCCAGTAAACAATCCTCACATCGCGCCAAGGAATTTAATTAAAAACTGCGAACAAATAAAGACGTTCGAATAGCCAAGACGCTCCCTCACAGTCATTACCGAGTAATCCCTTATAAGGGCGCGTACACACGCGCGGGGTGGCACTCATTATGCGCAGGCACACACGCGCGATTAAACTGACGGGTTGCATTCGGCTTTATTTGTGTACGGGCGGGGGAGAGGGGGGTTATCTTGCATACGATGAGGCTTAGTTGTTATCCCCCGACGAAAAAAGAGGGGTGTTATTCGTTTGACGTGGGTATCTGTGGTTTTCTGTGTCTGTCTGTAACATCATAGCCCCCGAACGGATGGACCGATTTGGATGCGGTTTTCATATTTGAAAGTCGGTTTCATCAAGATGGTTCTAAGCTTTGTTTAATTAAATTCGGATTTGTAGTTAAGAAATTATTTGAGTTTAAGTAAACTTGGTTGAGGGTTAACTGACTTTTTCTGTTAGTCAGGTTATGTGTGTGGAAGTGAATTGTGGAGTTTTAGAACTCAGAGGCAATTTAGCAGACAGGGGGTGTTGCGAATGTCCATGATCATTTACCATCAGGTGCATCCACTATTACGTAAGGAAGGCACTACCAGGTGGGATGTAAAGTGGTAACTGTCGCCCCTAACGTTGTCACTGAGAAAACTAAACTAGTGTATCTGATGCCTGTATTTACACTTGCTATCTTATTCTTCATACCGGAACACAACAACGCAAGCATGGGCTCTAGGAAAAAAAAAATGGTCAGCCTCACACACACACACAGGGGGATAGGGATAGATGGATGCCA
Source organism: Blastobasis adustella (assembly GCA_907269095.1). Lineage (NCBI taxonomy): Eukaryota > Metazoa > Arthropoda > Insecta > Lepidoptera > Blastobasidae > Blastobasis > Blastobasis adustella. The sequence continues at coordinate 17,556,219 of OU026121.1, read as the reverse complement.
ATCCATCTCCTTGCCAAATTTTATCCTAGTTTATTCAGCAGTTTAAGCACGAAAACGTAACAGAAAAGATCCTAGCAGTCAATTTCGACTTCTGCCAGGGTCCGCTTTCCTGCTTTCACATTAATTTTATAATGCTAGTTTGAATTCAAATGATAGGATATTTATTTTGTATGAACTGTATGAATGACGACATGCGTGTAAAAGCAATGAATGCGAAATGAACAGGGATAGAGACGGAAGAGAGACCCTGATGAAGCCATAACTCATCAGAACCCCCCTATTAGTCCACCAAAAGTGGACACTCCCATCCAAAATATGTACAAATATACCGTAAGGGCAATGCAAAGGTCCCAGACGATTTATGCGGTGGCCGGTGACCGATGGGGCCTATTACGCCCATCGGTCTCACCCCGTGTGAATTATTTACTTACGCCGATGCACCTAAGTGCACGGTGGAAATATGGCCCGCCGGAGCTGGTAGGGTTAAATATGGATGCGTTATGGGGAAGGTGCTTTAATGATGTTTGGTTGTGAGCACAGCGAAAGGTTATTAGAGGTAATTTAACATAAATAAAATAACAAACAGCTTTTCATAAAACTTTTTTATTCTATTTTTGTGTGGCGTTTGCGCCTAACGTTACGCATTACAGTTCATCTCGCACTTTACCCCTACTTTACCCCTGCCTACCCTTTTATTTCTTGCTTAAAAACCTTCCATTAGGAATAGATTCATGATATTCATGAGAGTATTTCTATATGACGACCTGAGTGGTTCAGTGGTCAACATGCCGGTCTGCCACGCAAGAGGTCCCGGGTTCGATTCCCGGCCGGGCAGAAATTGAAATGATGAATTTTAATTTCTGTTACGGGTCTGGGTGTTCTATGTATAATAAGTATGTATTTAAAAGTATTTAAGTAGTATATCAGTTATCTAGCACCCATAGTACAAGCTTGGCTTAGTTTGGGGCTAGATGGCGCTGTGTGAATTTGTCCACGAATATTTATTATTATTATTATTTATTATACTTCATGCTTCGTCCTCGAGATTGGTACCTAGAAATAAGACTTATTCACACATGTAGTTACGCATAGGTGCCACCACTCGTAGTTGAGGGTAGAAACGAATGTTTACACACGATTTTTAAGTTTTAGTTTATCGAGGGTAGACTGGCTCCGCCCACCGCTCCCGTCCGGCGGTCCGGTTCGGCCGGTCGCCATTCGCAGTTTAGTGCCCAACCACTCAATACGTTAACAAAGTAACAAAATTCCAAAATTTGTTACTTTCAAATTTCATTTTCTTTTTCTTAAATTGTTTTATAATCTTTTAAATTGTACATTAAATAGTTTTTTCGACAAAATGTCGAAAATAAATAGTACCAAATGTTCGAATTTGGATTCAATTTACTCTTGTAAAACTAATTAAAACGACTAGAAGTACAAGTTCGAGAAGAAAAACGTCGACGTCAGCGCCTCGTTTCTGCATCGTTATGGGGGTCTTCGCCTGTACAAAGGAGTATAGAAGGTAATCACCTACATAATTATCTAAATAATTATATCTACCTCCATTGAAAAGTGATGTATACCGAATAATCTTACCAAGGAGTCAGTAAACTTCCTCGTTACTGCACATGGGTTGCATTTAATTTTATGGGAACTATACCTTACCTACCTACCAATACTTTTAATCCACATTCTTGGTTTGCGTGTATCTCTGTGGGAGTTACATCTTACCAACACACACGGTTTGCGTGTAATTCTGTGGGAATTATACCTTACCAATACTTACCTGAGTACCTATCCGTTTTGCGTTTGATTCTGTGGGAATCATACCTTACCGATTAATGTGAAATTAAAGTCGGCTTGCGTCTAATTCTTTGGGAGTTTTACTTTGCCTGCCTGTACCTACGTACCTACGTTACGTAGTTAACGCGACAGCTATGAAATGCTCTCAGATGGATACTCGTACTCAGACGACCGTGCTGCGTCGTTAGATAAGGAATGGCTCGAGATCCACGATCTACCTGAACCAAAACCTGTGGAGACCGCGGATCGCTCGCGGCCGTGCGGTTGCGGTCCCCCCGGGCCCCCCGCCTACCACCAAGCAGGCCGCTATGCCCGCCACCGAGCAGACCGAAATGCCCGCCATCAAGCAGGCCACTATGCCCGCCACCGAGCAGGCCGCTATGGCCGCCACCGAGCAGGCCGCTATGCCTCCACGCCACCGCCGCCACAGCCGACACCGCCGCGCCGGTCGCTACGCCTGCCGCCGCTGCGCCGCTCCCCCGGACGCCTTTCGGCGCCCTTAACCGATCCTGTCGACCTCGATCCGCTCGATACCCTCGATTCGGCGACGTTGGAGATCTTGGGAGATGATCCCATGGCGAAAGTGGCGTACGGCACTCCGATTCACAGAGAGATCGCGAATCGATTCTAACACTTCGCCTCAAATTCGAAAGGATTTGGCAGGTAAATACCTAGTACCTGAGACTTGCGTTCCAATGGGAACTCTAATTCCCAATGAAGTAATGCGTTGTAATGAAGTAATGCGTTACCAGAAACGTTAATTAGACGAGACAAAATACACGTACTGAAGCAAAAACAATCGAGTACCATTATTTCATGCGTCGTAAGCACCATTGCTCTTTTCGAGCTTAACTGTCCGGTACAGTTAAGCTCGAAAAGAGCATGAGCTTATAAAAAAGCTTATGAACATGGGTTGCTTTCTTTGCGAAGTACAACACACGGAATCAATATCTAGACGAAAGTTTCATCTATATCCGTTGAAAAAAGACATGAATGTCCACCTCATCAACACAACAAAAGACAAATATCTGTTCGGTGAAATTTTATCGGATTCTCGAAAAACTCAAGACAAAAGCAGTCAACAAATCTGGATCACACCTAAAAGTGAGACCTACACACCCAAAAAAGACGCAATCGCAGGGCGGAAAGCAGCAACCGCCAAAATACGGGAAGCTCCCGGCCCTAGCAGCGCACGGCCAACGCCGCCGCCGCCGCCGAGGAGCCGTGATACTTACCGGCGCGCGCTGCCCGCTGCCGTCCAAGCCGACGCCGCCGCCGCCCCGCCGCGCCGGACGCCGCCGCGGACGACCCGCCCCGCCGATAGACCCAGTAAGGTACGCAGGCCAATTGGCGCATTTCCATATACAATGGTCTCTGATCACCAGAGATCAAACGATTCTCAATTGGAGTAATGGGTATAAAATCCCATTCTCAAAACCAATTTTTAGAACCACATACCTAAACCTACGGTATATACAAATGTTGAAAAAATGCATTTTGAAGGGGCCATACTCGAGCTGCTCGCTGTCGGTGCAATATCAGAATGCGAGCCGCACGAAAATCAATTATTGTCAAGTGTATTCTTGCAACCTAAACCGAATGGCAAGTTTAGATTTATTCTGTACTTAAATTTAAATAAATTCATTGACACAAAACCTTTTTAATTAGAAGATCTTCGCACAGCCATTAAGTTAGTTACGAATGACTGCTATATGACAACACTGGATCTTAAAGATGCATATTTTTTGATAAAAATACACGAAGATTTGAAAAAATACTTGCGGTTTACCTGAGATAATATCATACTTGAATTCAATGTTTTGCCATTCAGTTTAAATACTGCACCATATGGTTTTACAAACAATCATGAAACCTGTAATAAAATTACATATCCACTATCTATCTCGATGACATTTTGCTAATGGGTCAAATTTATAATGATTGCTTGAACAACGTCAACAAAACCAAAAAGTTGCTCTTAGCCCTAGTGTTTAAAATTAACTTTGAGAAAAGTTTACTAATACCGGCCACTTCATGTAAATCTCTGGGGTACATAATCGACTCCCATGCTATGTAAATCGCTTTACCTGTTAAAAAACAACTAAGTATCATAAAAGAAATTTCTAAGATCAAACACTGATCAATCCAAAGTTTTACGCGTTTACAATCGTTGCTTGTATCGGCGTGTCCTGCCGCGGAGTACGGTCTACTCTACACTAACGACTTAGAACGATGTAAATATCTCAATTTGCAATCGGATGAGGAGTAGGACTATTCTTGATTGTCTGTTGACTGATCTGCAATGGTGGCTGCTGGCATTGGAAACTCCTATCCATAGAATCAGGGGCGACACGTTCATCAGAGAAATTTATTCTGACGCCTCAACAATGGGATGGCGTGCGGCGTGCGAGGGCGGGACCCCCAGCGGACCATGGTCCTTCGACGAATGCAGTCAACATAATAACGCTCTAGAATTATTAGCTGCATTTCTCGCTCAAAATATATTTGCATATAAATACACTAATTGTCAATTACTTTTACGAATTGATAATTCCACAGCAATAGCATACATCAACCGCATAACCTACCCACACCCCAATCTAGAAAAATATTCGTTTTCGCTAGTTACACTAAATCGGCTGACAATCATATCGCGGATCAGCATCCGATTTTAGGACTCAGCAGCCCAGACGCAACCATCCTGACATTGAATGGGAGCTGTCAGATCGTGCGTTTAGTGCAATAGTCAATGAGTTCGGCAAACCAATATTGACCTTTTTTTTACCAGCAGGTTAAACAAAAAATGGAACATTTATGTGTCTTGGAATAAGGACCCCGACGCATACACTGTAAATGCATTCACTATAAATTGGTCGAATTATTTTTTCTACGTATTTCCGCCTTTGGTTCTTAAATTTTTAAGGAAAATAATATTAGATGGAGCAACAGCACAGTAACCCTGGTAGCCGGGATATTGTCAGGGCGGCAATGCTCCGACGTAAGACTCCGCAATCTTAGATAGACACTGCATAATTAGCGTCTATATCCCGCAACTCATTTAAACAAAACGATTGTTATTAAAAAAAAAAAAAAAAAAAAAAAAAAAGATATATATTTGAATGTTGTAAGGTAAATGGCCTAATTCTATTTAAGTTCGCTAATTCCTAACATCATTGAATTTCTAACATAAATATTTGTCAGCAATGCACAATACGGTTCCCTGAACAGCTAGCTGCAAGGCAGCTTCAGCTTTAAGTATCTCAGAAGACGACCATATACAGAGATTTTTTAAAGGGATATTTAGGCTACGCCTAACGTTAGCGTCACTTGGGATCCAAACCAAGTTCTTAATAAGTTGGCCACGTGGTGTTCAAACGAGGAACTATCATTAGATCAACTTACCAGAAAATGTCTAATTTTAGCGTTCGTAACAGCACATAGAGTGCAAACTCTGTCAATGATCAACATAAAAAATATTTAATATTATAATTTAAATTCCTGACTTGATAAAAACGTCTCACATTGGATCTAAACAATCAATTCTGTACCTACCGTACTTCGTAGAAAAGCCTGAGATCTGTCCAGTTAAATATTTAATCTCTTTAATACATAAAACATCACCTCTTCGTAAAGGTGTAACTGTCTTTATCAGTTTTAAAAGCCCTATAAACCAGTGACGACTCAAACATTGAGTCTGGATAAAAAATACACTCAAAGAAGGATGAATTGATGCCTCTATTTTCTCGGCACACAGCACCCGCCATGCCTCGCAGTCCCACGCTCTTCAACAAGGTTGACCAGATTAGGTTCACTGCTGGCTGCAGCAACAGCTCAGCAACATTCGCTAAGTTTTATAACAGAAATGTAATGAGCATGGACAGCAGAGCACTGGCGAGAGCTGTTGTTACCCGATAACATGATTACAATTTTATATGTATTTTAAACAACAATATGGTTGGAATTATTGGGAATAAATACCCGTTTCTTCTATTCTAAATTATCAACGTGTATCCATCCATACTTATAAGAATAATTATAAGTGGTTAGAATGTCACGCCGGCTTATGTGACATTCATAATATAATTTCTGATTAGCTTAAAACGCAGTTCATTTTACAAAATCAGAAATAATTTGAATAATAATTGATGTTTCCAAAACACTCTCAAAGTCTACATGTGTGAATAAGTCTTATTTCTAGGTACCAATCTCGAGGACGAAGCATGAAGTATAATTAATGATTAAACGAACTTACCAAGTGAAGTTATATCATGATTATACGAATGCTTCGTCCGAAGAGATTGGTAACACCCTCCCACCCTTTCAGTTTCCCCAGGTTCTGGAAACATCAATAAGGGTTGTACTCCAAACAAATGACGACCGGCCGAACCGGACCGCCGGACGGGAGCGGTGGGCGGAGCCAGTCTACCCTCGATAAACTAAAACTTAAAAATCGTGTGTAAACATTCGTTTCTACCCTCAACTACGAGTGGTGGCACCTATGCGTAACTACATGTGTGAATAAGTCTTATTTCTAGGTACCAATCTCTTCGGACGAAGCATTCGTATAATCATGATAGAACTTCACTTGGTAAGTTCGTTTAATCATTAATTATATATTGTTGAAAACCGCATTACATTCCGATGCGTCGTTTAAAAGATCTAAGCGTATACAGATACATAGAACTGACGGCGGGAAACAACTTTCTTTTATACTATGTAAGAATATCGTTCATTAATTAGTCTACAATTGTGAATTTTGTGCACCTAAGTGCACGGTGGAAGTATGACCCGCCGGACCTGGTGGGGTTAAATATGGATGCGTTATGGGGCGTTGCTCTAATGATGTTTGGTTGTGGTCACAGCGAAAGGTTATTAGAGACCATTTAACATAAATAAAATATCAAACAGTTTCTCATAAAACGTTTTTTTTTCGAGTTTCGCGTGGCTTTTGCGCCTAACTTTGCGCCTAAGTTGTTTTGTAGCTTTGATGCTCGCAAATAATTTGATAAGCTTAAAAATAGAAACTTTTAACAAACAAAAGGGAGACAAATGTATCTACTACACGCGTTGGGTCCGCTTTTTATCACCCATTATCGTACCATTTATTAGTCTACAATTAATGGTATTTTTTAATGTAATACGGCTGACAAACAGGCAATTGGGCCATCTGATGGAAAGTGGTTAACGCTGCCTATGAACGTCAGCAACACCAGGATCATTATCAAAACGTTGTTTGCCTCTAAAGAGACCTCTAATATATCTCTTGAATGATCCCATGTCATAGTCCAAAGGTAACACTGGCTGGAAGCTCTGTATTTACCCTTTTTTAAATATCTTAAAAATATATTATTTTATTATTTTAAATAAACTTAAGCGAGTAAACAAACCTCTATAACCTCGTTATATCTTTATCAAAATCGATTTCGACATTGACCCGCGCATCCCGTCAGCGCCCCTCCGCTCGCGATTTCCCAGGAAATTGGAAAACTCTGGATAATTACCATCGATCAGCTGGAAAACAGCTGTTTCTGTCACGTCAATTACCGACCGACGGACGAGGTGAACTCGGATGTCTTCGTCAACTGGGAGTCTCGGATGTCTTTTGTTTTGCAGTTAATCTGCTCTAATTAGGTTAGAAGTTGTAGAGGTAAATTCTGTAGTACTTGTGTTGGTTGTCAATGTTTTGTCTACAAATATTGAGGGATAAATTCCGCTCCAAGTAGAGAAGAAAGAGCAGGAAAGCAGACCCTGCCAGAAGGTGATGAGTAGCTAGATGTACCTACAAAGCAACAATAAGGTTCTCATGCATATGTCATAAATTTTATTTAAAAAATTAAGAAAAGTATTTCTGGTTTGGTTTTAATCCTTCACAACATAATGAATACTGTAAAATTACATATAAATGAAAGTCAAATTGTTTAATTACCATTTATTACTTTTCTACAATTTAACATTAAACCGCGATCATCATTTTTAATTTTTTCTGGCAATTTAATTTGAATAACTAGTTCCTCTCCATTTCACGTGCATTTAAAACGCACGAATAGTTAAATAACTTACACGTGATCACCATAACTCGTATCGGGATACCAATAAATTCACCAAAATTTACACCCAACTAGTAAAATATGTATGTCCAATCAAAACGTATGCCTGTTTCGTAGGCATGACCACACTGCCCCGCTCCACGTCCGAGCCATACGGCATATTTTGTTGCATGCTGCATGCGTTTGTGAATAATTCAACAACGCGTGTGTGTTACCCTAGTACCTTCACTAAACTGAATAAACTAAGTGATGGTTGGGTGTTTCTTTGCATATAGCTGGCTGAAAGGTAGTAGCAGTCTTACTGTTTCCCTTTTTTCTAACAGCATACGTCATAAATCTCAGTACTGGTAGTAGTAGTTATTCTAGTAGTTCATCACCATCATTTCAACTGAAAGCGACCCACTGCTGGGCATAGGCCTCCTTCTGAGGTCTCCACAAAGGCCGGTCCTGTGCCTTTCCCATCCAGCTGGTACCTGCGATCTTTACCAGGTCGTCGGTCCACCTTGTAGGAGGCCTACCCACGCTGCGTATTCCGGTACGTGGTCGCCACTCGAGAACTTTACTGCCCCATCGGCTATCTGTTCTTCGAGCTATGTGCCCACTGCCATTTTAGCCTGGCAATCCTTCGGGCTATATCGGTGACTTTGGTTCGCTTGCGGATCTCCTCATTTCTGATTCTAACGCGCAACAAGACTCCTAGCATAGCCCTTTCCATTGCCCTTTCGGTGACAGTGACATTTCTTATAAATCCCACCGTGACAGTTCTAGTGGACAAATTAATGTCAAGGTTTGGCAATATATTTTTTCTGCAAGATGAACGAAATGAAACGAATGAAAAAATCGTAATTATTTAATTAAGTATTGGGCTACTTTAGAGCTACTTTTTATCGAGATCGTGTTCTGAGGAACTGTTCGGTCTAGTGCCCACAGCACAATTCCGCCATCGCACCACCCGCCGTGGGCTGGGTACTCATCCCCACTACGTAGACCCTCCGTTAGTCACCACGCGAAGGTTCAAAAGTTTCTGGCTCGTACGATTCGGATTCCTTTGGACTATGACAGGGGATCGTTCAAGAGGTATATTAGATGTCGCTTCAGAGGCGGGCAATGTGTTGGTAACTCCCCTGGTGTTCGTGATGTCCATAGGCTGCGGTGCCCACTTTCCATTAGGTGGCCCGCTTGCCTGTTTGTCTGCCGTACTTATAACGTAGAAAAGTTTTTCTACAATACTCTGAGACCTGTGCAGGTCACTTCAATTCAGCTACCGATATCTTCATTTCTGATCTACGTCTCCTCTGAACATACTTAGCTCTTTTCATCACACATTGAACGACTTTGAGCCTTCCAATGAGGCCCTCCACTTCTCTGTTCCCTGATATAATTTAAACTCAACGTTGAGCAGAAAACTCGCACATTCTTGATAACACTTAAAGCTCCCTATTCTCCAGCCGATAGTGGGATAATCCTTTCGTTATTGAATTCCTGGCGTCGCGTGTCGTGGTATGCACATTTGCGCACCCTCCGCAAACCGCAGACAGGTTATATGCAGCCACATGGTATGGCATGCAGACGACACTGGAAGTATTTGCTTGTGGAAATAAAAGTGCTTTATCGTGGTTTTTTATAATATGCAGTCACTCTCCCCCAGTCCCTTTGGCGCCGTACACAGTGCAATAGTCTCGTCTACGCTTTGTCGTATCATTAACCCAACCTAATATAATTTAAACCTAATTGATGAGTCAACAGACACTTCGCCGAGTTGGCCGCCATTGTGATAAAATTTCTTCACTGAGTTTAATAAATTAAATTGAAAGTGAATTTTGAGTTGTAATCAGTCCTTGTCTATTTAAAAGAATAAAGAATAGTCCCTTTTATGCAATTCTTTACTTTTTTACAAATGTGTGCATTCCCCAAAAAGCTTCCCCGCCCAATCTGCTAATGCAACTCTCAAGCGCATCATCCAAATCTTTACCCATTCAAATTATTAATAAGCGCCATTCACATCCTTGCAAACCGTTCCCACCCCCCGCTATCCCGAATTCATAGACTGCACTCAATCTAAAAACAATATCGCTAAAGTATTCATGACAAATCGGTGTCTAACGAAGAGAAATTACCGCGTAAACACCCAGTGTCTTTAGCCCTCGGGGGCGGGAGGGCGGGGTGGGGGCTCTGTGGCGGCGACAATTCATGATTTAGATGTGCTCTATATATCCCTTACCAAAGAGTTTGGAAAATTAGCTACATTCATGGGTAGACTGTTTTTTTGACTGATTTTTTGCTCTGTGTCCCTTACTTTCCAGGGCGAATTATCTTGTCGGTTCATAGAGTGACCAAATTTGTGTTTCCCGTGTTGGTCTTTACAGCCTTAAGAGATGGTGCCGTACCATTAACAGTGACGCTGTTTAAATCATATATAATAGCTGTCTAAGGTTTGTAATATTTAATGATAGTATTACTATTAAGTCATTGAATCGTGGGAAATAGTTGCCTGAAGCTGCCGGTATCAGGAAAGAGGTCCCGTAGTCGGCCCAAGAAGCTGTGATGGATCGAGAACCTACGGCTGACGACGAAAGGATTCCGAAGACTGAGCGAAGTGGAGAAGAATGAGTAGGACAGCGAACCGTTGTAGTAGCTAGTATAGACGCTAAGATAATGCTGATGATAATTAGACTTTGAATCCATGTAATACATCTTGAGACATGTTTTTTCAAGCGCCGTTTCCGTTTTCCTGAGGATGCTGGATACGTGTCGAGGTTTATCAGGTGTTTTGTGAGCGTGTGAAAGCCTAGAGAAAGCTAAAAAGTTCATAGTAAAGATGTAATGCTGTTTGGGTTATTCTTTGATCTTTTGCAATGGAGGCAGATAATAGAAGAACCTTGGGTGGGGTACAACCTACTTCATTTAGATTACAGTAATAAATAGCCATTTTATTTTAGCCATAGAGCGTCGGTAGCCGAGCGGTTACAGTATTTTTATAATAAATAGCCATTTTCGTGAAGAGTTTACAAACCGCGCGTCAGTCCATATAATTCTTCACTAGTTCCTATTTAAACCTAAGCATCCTCTATAAGATATAGAAGTCATCCTCGACGCTATCAGAGGCACCACACCCTCCCCGCCCTGCGTTGGGGTGCGTAACTACATAACGCAGTTTAGATTGATGGCTGATGCAATTCGAGTCGCTCACGATTTATCGGCGCAGATAAAACAGCAGTTGCGGCCGGGTTTGATAATGCGCAACTGGGACGCTTGTTTACAGGGAAAATGGCGGGGTTGGGAGAACAGTATAACAGATTTGGCACTCATTTGTGTAGGCAACAAGGAATCAACGAGGTGGGGTTTTTGTGCGATGGAATTTTTTGTAATTCTGTAGGTACACAAACAGCAATAGCTACTGATATCCGTAGGTCAAGCCTATGGCTATCCATAGGTCAAGCCTATAGGATATCAGCACCGTAGGCGTCTTCAATGTCACCGAAGCGTTTCTGACTTCCGCATGTGGAAAAGTCTAAATACGGTTTATTCTGCCTATTTTAGGAAATATAAAACAAGCTCGCATTATTTATTTAACATTAAAACAGATTACAACAATGATATAAATAACTACAGACTACTACAAACAAACAAACAAACTACATACTTTATTTAAACAGGTGGTTCTATTGATTTTTTTTTTGCGCTCAACGCGAAGGAAATGAGACCTTACAATGTATTTATAGACTTACGCGGGGTGCGTTCGTTTGCAGATATAAATTGTTACATTGATACAGTATTTCGTGGTGAGGAGTGCTCATCAGGACATTTGTAGATAATAAATCAAATTGTGATCAAATCAAATCAGAGACCAGTCGATCGTTAGCCTCTTTGTGCCCTTTCGAACAAAGGACCTTGGTATTGGATTTGGCATGAAAAATACAATATTTCGATGTATGGCGCTGATTTTCCCTATTTTAGAACAGTTTGGTTTCGGTGTTGTCAATGTAATTTAAAATATATTGGTTTTTTAAGACGAAAATAAAAAATAGAACCCCAGAGGTTTGGAGGTACAGGCAGAGGTACAGTCGCCCAAGAAAGTGTACTATGTAATTAAAATTACATACTTCGTGTTAGGATGATATGTTACAATTCCGTGACATGTAATATTAAAATGACTACTTAATAATGACAACGATACTTTAAAACATCCTACTAAATTTAAAACTATTCTAAAGCTATTTTAGGCTACTGCATGCTGTTGAAATCTTGCGGTAAACTCCGTTAAACCCCAGCATCATCTATAGGCTTGACCTGCGTAAATAAAATATAAAGGCACGTGCACACTACGCAACAGCAAAAAAGCGCTTGGACTCTTGTCGTGCCAATGTCCTGTTTTATTTAGACTTCATAACGAAAGAAGGTGTCCCCAAGCCTCGATGTACCGACGCGGACGGCGAGAGATATCTGGAGCCGACTGCAGCGAACGATACCTACACTGAAGAAGTCGGGAGGGAAGTACAGCTACTAGGGAATTTAGTGCTTACCTATTTCCAACGTTTTGTTCCAATTCTCGCTTTTAAGCCATACTATACTGACAAAAGAGAAAAGTGACTTTAATGTGGCTAAAAGCGAAACTGCCAAGAGGATGCGAAGCTTTTTTTACTTATAGAACCCACCTACTTTCAGTTGTTTACCATCAGTCAGTCATCACTCATTGATATAAAAAATTACGTTCTCTAACTACAATTAACAAAATAGTCAGATACAATACTCATAGACCCTCCAAAACCCACCTATAATACATAAACACCCTACGCTCTCCGCTCTCGTAAGAAATTTATTTTTATTCTCAAATCGCTGTAATGGGCCCTCGCATGTCCCGGGGTTTGTCCCGTTTCATTTGGCCCGGACTCGGACACGGGACGGAGTCACGACAGGTTGTCCCGGACGATTCCTTAAGGGCGGCTGCGTGGAATGTTGTAAGAAAATGTTTTGGCGGTATCTATTTTTAGACTGTAGGTATTGTGTGTTGCCAGTGATGACTTACGGAACTGAAACGTGGCCGCTCACTGTGGGCCTTATAAGAAAGCTCACTGTTACCCAAAGGGCAATGGAAAGAGCTATGCTCGGAGTCTCTTTGCGCGATCGAATCAGAAGTTAGGAGATCCGCAAGCAAACCAAGGTCACCGACATAGCTCTAAGGATTGCCAGACTGAAGTGGCAGTGGGCAGGGCACATAGCTCGAAGAACAGATGGCCGATGGGGCAGTAAAGTTCTCGAGTGGCGACCACGTGCCGGAAGACGCAGCGTGGGTAGGCCTTCTACAAGGTGGATTGACGACCTGGTAAGGATCGCAGAAACCAGCTGGATGCGAAAAGCACAGGACCGGCCTTTGTGGAGATCTCTGGGTGATATGATGATGATGATGATGAGGTATAGCTCGATGTTAATGGTCGTGGATTCGTTATTAAGCTTATAAAATACAATAGACTGTGAGGGTGACGTAGGATATCCTACGTCATCGAGTGCTAGAAAAAATTAACTTTATAGCGATGGTAGACGTATAGGAGAGCCTAAAACGTTTTACTGCCCGTGCGCAACCGAAAAGCAAAAAGGATGTGAGGCCGACAGAGGAAAGCCTAAGCACAACAAAAATTTACTTTCAATGCGATTTAGTTATTATGGTATATGTTTATTTTATTTATATAGTATTATATTATAGTAAGTATAGAATTTTATGTATGTATTTAGTTATAGTATAATTATAGTCATTGTGCACGTCTTATCTGCGTTTAATTATCACATATCTCTTTTGTAGGCCTACTGGAAGCGATTTCTTTTAGAGATAAGTAGTGCCTGTTGTGTCGTAACTAATCTGTACTTTCTGTATTTGTTATCTTGCGTACAATAAACTGTTAAATAAATAAATAAGATCGGTTAATTTCGTTCATTTTGATGGATGCATAGTGCCAAACCCCACTCAAGTATTATCAGTTACCCTGGGCCCTGTGCGTTCGCGAGTACTTTGAGACATCATAGTAACATTTCTTACGACATCCGTGAAGCAAAAGGGGTTGGTGCTATACCTTACGTGTAATTAGATTTTCGGGACGATTTTCACATAACCTGCCTACAGTTCGCGTGACAATCCCCTCCCCAGTTTGCGGGACAATTCCTTAATCGTCGGTGGGGCGGGACAAATCACCGGCGGCGGTGCACTGAGTTGCGGTTCTGTTCCCGGGGGTGTGCTGCACCCCTGGACGTTGGAGTGTATGGAGCAAAGTAGAGGATTTCGCGTTGACTGTCTATCTACTTCATCTTGGCGTTTATGTCCCGGTTGTGCTTCCGCGCATGAGGGCTCGGGGTCAGCCTTGGTCATGATCCAGGATTTGGTAAAATGTGAAAATAAAAGTGTAATAATTTTCCAATCGTAGTGATCTTGGCGTAAATATCCCGGTTAAGCTCTCACGGAAGAGGGCCAGAGATCCGCCTTGACCATGATTCAGGATTTGGGAGATCAGATAATTACAGTGGAGCGACTGCCATCGCACCTCCGTCATACTGCTACCAGGGGAACCTGACCAGATTGGACCATGGTTACACATTCAGTCGCTTGACTGTGCAGGTTTCATCACCATGTTTTCCCTCGTCGTAAGAGTATCGGTTAGTATTCAACTAACGTACATAATCTCAAAAAAAGAGTTATTGGTTCGTGGCCGTAGTAGGATTCGAACCCGGTACCTCTCACTAGCGAGTCGGATACTTTTACCACTACCGACGCACTCTTACATACTACATACGTACAACATCGCTGGCGCTCACCGCTCGCTCCGCCAACACAAATTTGCCGCAAATAGCTGCGAAGCGAGCGGTAATTTCCCAACTGCAGACTTTGACGGATGCACCGTCGCAGGCGCACCCAATAAAGTAATGCTTGGGGCGTTTAGCGCTTTATCTCTATTTGTGTCCGTAAAGATTTGTCGTCGTGCTTTGTATTGAGAGTAGTTGAGACCCACGACTTTGATTGATACGGTAAATAAACTTGTTACGGATGGGCGAGATGTACTCTGATAGATAAGGTGCTCGTGATTAATCCGACTAATATTGTAAATGCTAAGGTTTGTGGATATTTCGATGGATCATCATCACAGCCCGTAACAGTCCACTGCAGGACTTAGGGCCTCTCCCACGAAAGGGAGGTAATTGCCATAATCTCCACGCTTGGCAGGCGGGTTGGAGATCGCAGTGTTGAAATATAACAATGGAAAATGCTGCTCCCCATTTTCCAGACTACGGAGACGCTTGATCTTTTACCTCGAAAACATTAGTCGCCTTGTACGACACCCATGAGAGTAAGGGGTTGGTGCTATTCTACTCTGCCGGACACCACACGGCCAATTGTTGGATTTTTGTTATGGATTTATTTCGATGGATGTTTGTTACATTTTCACGCAAATGCGGACTTGATGAAATTTGGCAGTGATGTAGCTTATAGCCCAGAATAGCATAGGGGTTTAATATAGAGGATATTTTTTATTTATAAATAGGAACTATAATTTATACCGAAATTCGATGTGGTGCTAGAACGGGTTAGGTTAGTGTGATTATAATGACTATACCTAGGGTAGTCATTTTACAAATTATACTAGCTACATAGTATAAACAAATGTATTTTAAACTGCCAAGTTTATCTATTTCTTGTAGGCACGCGGAGGCAGGAGCTCCCTAGTATTTCAGTATTGTTTTGATTTTGCAGTGGACGTCCCGCAGCGCCCAGCAGTCAGGTCACAAAAAGTCAAATCGTCAGCTCTCGCTTCTACACGCTAAGTTTTCCCCAACCTTAACCCTATAAACTAATACGGCTGTATCACGTCCTTCGATCTTTGAAATTCAATAAACAAAGACAAACAACCCGCCGTTGACAAATGCAACAACGAATATAATCAGACAGGGCTTCCTAACGAATGGCTGCATCAGGAGGGTGCACGCTGCAGGTGCTTGTAAATCCATGGCACAGGTCATTAGGCTGAACGTTGATGCATTGCCGTTGCCAGAAAAAAAAAGTTGGGGTACAACTGTCAGGGGACAAGTGTGTCTTGACAAATTAGGAGGAATCTTCTGTAGGGTCTTTGAGGGAGGTGATTTGGGTGTAAAATGTCAAGTTTTGGATCTACAGGATAAGGATCAATTGCTAAGTAGTTGATTTATGGAAGTTGTTTCTTATGCTTATTTTGTTAATATGATGTCTCAAAGTTTTGAATGATGGACTACATTATATTTTTAATATTACGGCAATAGGAACTATGTTGATTAGAGAGCTATCCTCTTTTAACAGTTGCCAAGATTTGATTCAGGGTAATATCATTCATAATACGAATACCATTTGCTTACTTTTGTACCTATTTGTTTTGGTAAATAATATGTAATGTTATGTAAACTATGATTTCAAAACGGTGGTCAAACGCCTGTCTAATTTATATAAAAAAACACCTTCCTACGCCTTCAATCTTACAGAAGGCAGCTAAGTGACAGAACTGCAACTAGTTCTTACGCAAATGCGTATAAGAGCCAAACTCGATCTGCACACGTCTAACTTGACGTGCTGCCGAGCGTACGTCTTCAGTCCCGTGGTGTATAATGGCCACAATCAGTTTTATAGTCCATTAGGCCCCTTCGCCCCGGTGCAGTGGCAGTGCGGAGGATATATTCACTGGATTTACGCACACAATGTACTTTAGTGCGACGTTTAAAATGATTCAGGGAGGACGTGTTATGTATGACTTTAATTTTATGGTCGGCCAGGTTGCGCGGATTGTCGTGGTTGAGGAACTCGTATATACACCTTGGCGTCTCTAGGGCCGTTCATTCTGCAGCTGACTATATCTTAAATTTTTTTTTTGTTGCTTAACTTTCACTTTTCTGAGCGATAGTACTTTCGTATCGTCTTGTGGACCCACACAAGCGGATAAAGCACTATTAGTAGAAGTAAAAAAATCCAATCGGCCTCACATCCTCTAAGATTATTAATTATTTTTAGACCATTCCTGTTGCGCTATGCGTTCAACAAATAGATAGCTTCGGAATAGGAATATAATAGGAATTTGCGGTAGAGATGCCAAGTGGACTGTTTACTAAAACTTGTGATAAGTAGGCACAAATACGGCAAAAGTAGTCCAAAGAAAACTCATAGCCCGTCAAACTAATTAAGCAACTTTTCAAATGCAAAGTCTTCGTTTCTAGCACGGGCACGCTCGCGATGCAATAAAGGTGCAATCACACGTGTTGCAAAGGCTTGGAAGTGTCCTTTTATAACGCTGCCGACATTGTGCGGCTATCGGCGGAGGGATGCGTGTAAATGGCGTGGATGTGGTACATATTATTTTGTGTATATCCGTATTTTTGACTGATCACAGCGGAGCCACACCAATAGTCAGATAGACCGGATGCGACGACGCCTCGCTAGGGAAGAAGTGACGTCGAAGGGACAAGGATATAGAGATAACTTGTAGGGAGTCAAGAAAGTGCGCGATGTGGGATAAGCGGCCGGGAAGTACTGTGCGTACCTTTCGTGATTCAATCCGTATACGGAGAGGTGGGCAGGAGCACGGGTTTGACCACACCGGAGCGCAAAATACGCTGTCGCTGCAGACAGACAGTATGAGATAGTTGCGTCATTTACGTCGACTGGTGTGGTCGCGTAAGTAACTACTTATTGAAATTTGGCGAGTTAGTTTGGGCGTATTTTGAGCTCAAGCGTGGAGAGTATGCGCCAAAAACGCGACGCATGAGCTGATGAGCTGCGTATACGCAGCGACAGCGTATTTTGAGTTGCGGTTTGGTCAGTCCTTTACATCAAGATGTACCAAGCGTTATTTGCGTGCGCGGGGGAAGCGCGAATTCCGTTCGAACAAAATTTGTGTCGTTGTCTCAAATGTTTATGCTATTTTGGGTTCTGTACTAATGACAGAAAACTTATTTTAAAATATTAATCTTTCCACCCACTGAAAAACAGTACACGCAGAGACCGAACAGCGAACGCGCTGTGTCCATGTAGCCATTGCGTAGCGCCCGCGCTACTTCATTGAGTTCTCTTTGTTAATATCGATAGACAACGATGTTTCTAAGACCTTTATGGGCTTTTGTCTACCTCTGGCTTCTGAATAAAGGTACGCTATGTCACCTTCACCTATAACTGTGACCTTCTGATTCTAATAGGAAAAAAACCTATTGTTGCGACGTAAATTGAGGTACGACAACAAACCCTTCTATTCTCTGACTAAACTAAATCATAATGTTTTAAACTATCGCGGTTATTATCACACATTTTAAAGGTATGTACCAGGTTTCCTACCGCGTACCTTTGTTGACGAGTAGCTCGATATTTCGACGCAGTTGCATGTGTTAGATATAAGGTATTTTAGTATATTTTAATTGTTATTTAAAGTTACATTTATATTGAAAACTATCGTGATTACTAATAATTAATATTTCAAAATACTTTTATAAATATTTTACCAACTTCAGAACGAAATGTCTGTATTTCTGAACGATTGTGACTCTTTGATCAGATTAAGTATTGTTTATGAGAAACTTCCTTAATTAATTATCTAATAAATTTATAATAATGTTAAAAAATTTTAAAAGTATTGTAATGCATTAAATTAACATGTAAGCTATCTATAATTAAGTTTAGGAAACCGGAAATAAGAATAGAAATGACATTTCCAGCTAGATAGCTAGTATAAAGGTCCAGTTGAAAGACGGCGAGGGACTTTTGCTCCAGAGCCGGCAGAGTTAAGTACAAAATTGTATTGTATTATTAGCTTTATATTTTTGTATTAGTTTTATTTATTAATATAATCGGTTATTTATTGAATCGTACGTAATGCCACTGTCCCATTTTTAAAGGATAAATATTTGATTATGTGATCGATAATTTTGTCATTACATTTGGTTAGAATTTTGCATAAATGTTGTTTACCTATGGTACTTTGTTTGTTTTATCAAATCTCGTTTAATTTAGCTAATGTTGTTCAAATAAATACCTCATTTTATAATGGATTACATTGCTTATTAAAATATACCTAATATCTTTAAAATCTGCTTTTGTTTGGTTAAATAATGTCCACTAGAATAATACTTTATTCTAAATAACATATTTTCTAATAAAACTAACTTTGCTTCTAAATTATGGGCTTACAATTCTGACACACAATTCAGATGTTCTTTATTTATTCTAATATGTAATAATTTACAACCTTGGATACTTCATCATCATCGGCTTCTGCCAGGGTCTGGTTATCAAGTCTTACTCCTCCACTTCGCCCAGTCTCTCTTAAATACTTTAGGTTATAACCTATGTTCTAAACAAATAGCACTACCTCCATGAACAATATTTTATAAGACATAGATATATATTTATTAATATGCTCTAGTTTACCTAATTTAGCATTTTCCATATATTCCACTGGTGTTTTTTATAAATACTTACACTGTTATTATTCTGTAGCTTAATTACTAAAATAAAGGTTTGTACTAATAAAAGTCATTATAATTATAAGTAGGTCACAGGACGACTCAGAGTCGAGTCGAAATATCAGGCTACTCGTAAACAAAGGGACGCGGTAGGAAACTCGGAAAAAACCTTGAAACTAAAAAAATCCTTATAATCATAACCCCATCGTGAACACATAAAAGAAAGAAATTACAAAAATACCTCGAAACCTCGGCTCTCGCGATCTTCCAATCAATCCAAACTCAACTTTCTTTGTTAAATTAAGATCTGTAATTTCTCGCCTGAAACACAGCGTATCATATTATCCTAGCTTAGGCAAAAAATATGTTTTATTTTTATGTTGTACTTGTTTTTTAGATCTAAAATTGAAATGTATTTCACAAGATTTCATAAATCTTTTATTGTTTATTATAACTCAAGCAGATTCTTTACCGTATCCACAATAGCAAAGTAGCGAGCTTTCTAAGCTCGCGGGTGGAGCTTTTGCTATGCTAATGCCGGGAAGATGCGCCGTCGTCGCTCGGATGGGATGTAAAATTTTGATTCAACCCCGTCTTTGTGACCAAGACTTTGTGGGACGGGACTTGGTGGGGCTTGCCTTAATTGAATAGGTGAGTATGATGATGTATGCTATGATAGGATCGTGATGTGAATAGATACTACAATTATACTACAAAACTAAGGCAACGGAGATGTATAAAAAGAGTAGTGGATATAGCGAGGCTAGGGAGTTCTGTCGGGACAGAGCAAAGTGGCGGTCCATAGTCTCTGCCTGCCCTACCTGTGGGACAAAATCGTGAACTTTATGTGTGTATGGGATGTGTAACTAAGCCCAATAAAAGCTAATACGTTATAAGCAATAGTACTTTATCCTCCTCTTTGCGTCGAGTTCCCCATTGCTGATGGTCGTGAGTTTTCAACGGATTCTTTCACATACAAATTGCCACTTAAATGTGGTAATTGTGTCTGTTTCTTTTCTGTTAGCTTTCGTTTATTTCCGTCGTTTCGTTCGCAGAGCGTGCTCATTTAATGTAAATAAATATTTAAGTTATCTAATAGTCTGAGGTATATGCTGCAATTTGAATGAATAAATCGTCTTAGCGTTAACGTGCCGGTTGTGCTCTCGGAACCTGACCAGATTGTATCATGAATACATATTCAGTTGTGTGAATGCGCAGATTTCATCACGATGTTATCCCTCACCGTAAGAGCATCGGTTAGTACATAACAGTGTTACGTACATAACTCAGAAAGGAGTCGTTAGTACATGGTCACAGTGGGATCCAAACCCGGTACCTCTTGCTTACGAGTCCAGCGACTTGTTTCCAGGTATATCCTACATTCTACTAGTGGTTACTTTTTAAGGTTAAGGTTACTGAAATCAAGACATTGCCCACAAAAGCGTGAAGACGTTTTCTGACCGTAGAATTTAATGACAATACCACAAAACTATAAAGTACCTCAACGAGACAAGCATATCTTAATAACATCTCAGGTGGTCAGGTCCAATGATGGGCCATACATATAAACAATCCGCCTATTGTTCTGTTTGCAATACAAATCAACATCGGAGGTAGGTAATCCCATCAATCAGTGTTTGTGAACGTTCGGAACGTAATCAACGACAAGTTTACATTGCTATTAAGTTACAATGGCAACTTCGGAGTTAGCTGCGAAGTCGTACTCCCCTATAACCGAGTTAAGGCTCAGATCTGTTTTAAACTAAGTAAATCGAATAAATAAGTGAACTGTGAGGGCAACAAATTTTAAACGTCCCCCGAGGGCCATAGTACACCCTTCGGCAGTCCCGAATTAAACTTAGGAATGGGCCGAACGTAGGCTCGTGGCTCGGAACTGGGTCATTATTATGGGCCAAATGCAAAAAGTGGTCGATATGAATGCCGGAAAAATGGGTGACGACTATGTATGTATGCGGATTATGATGAGTCTTCAGCATTGTCAATAGTAGCTCTTTATCTGCAATATATACTGACGACTTGAGTGGTTCAGTTAGTTAACATACCGGTCTGTCACGCAGAGGTCCCGGGTTCAATTCCCGGCTGGGCAGAAATTGAAATGATAAACTTTAATTTCTGTTACGGGTCTGTGTGTATTATGTATAATAAGTATCTATGTATTTAAATATATATAAATAATTTAGCGGTTCTCTGGCAGCCATAACACAAGTTTTGCTTACTTTTTAATTACTTGTGAGTTGTCTTAGCATATTTATATATATTTTTTTAATCGAATGGAGGCGAAGAAAACGTGGTGTAGGAGGTCCTGTTGCTAGATGGAGCGACGATCTGGGCTGGCAGTCTAAGTGACACACCTTGGGGACTATGGCGAAAATTTGAGAAAGCAAAACAACATTTGATCCAGTTACATGGCTTCAACAAATTAAAATTGAACTCGAACAACGATGAAAAAGTCTTTGGTTGGTCCGTGGTTTCGTACGGGGCCGAAGGGTAGGTAGGTAGGTTATTAGGCTCTATTTTCCGCACTAAAGTGGTGGCACCCATTTTTTGTCCTTTGTACGTATTTAAGGCGTGCTTTTTAGCCAGCCTAGATCGCTTCAAAAGTCTAGTAGTCACTTCGGACGTCACAGATCTCTCGGAGGGATCCCATTCCTAGTGCGACTTTTGCCCTGAATGGATTTCGAGCCCTACAATACCGCAAAAAATTTCCTTCTCACTCCCAAGTTCCGACTGCGGCCCTGCAAAGACTTAGGAGCTAATAATTCGAGAAGTTAGCAATATGTTGTTTCGCTTGACGAGCTTCGCCAAGTTAGAGAGGGTGGGACTCGGGCGTTGATTAATTCATCCTCGCCGTGATTTATATCGAACGCCCCTTGTTAATGTGACTACTAATTAAAGTATTTACGACTGTTGCACGTCATCTGCACGACTGTGTTTTGATTTACGAACGCTTTGTTTCGGGTTGGGATTGAGATTGAATTTAATAACGGCTTGCTCTGGGTACCTGGTTTTAGGTCCTGGGTACCCAAATACCTAATAAAATGTTGGCGAAATTCGACATTAATTACCTTTTTCGAGGTCTGCCCGAAACTGCTCGGTCATAAAGTTGTACAGTTGTTGTAAATCTGTACTAATATTTAAAGAGGAGGAAATGTTTGTATGTGCGGGGTAAACTCCAAAACTACAGACCCGATTTGGAAAATTATATCACTAATTGTAAGGTACATTATTCCCGATTGCCACAGGCTACTTTTTATCCTAGAAAAATACAAATTATAGTTGAATGTTTACAGAAATCCGAATTGCGCGCGGGTAAAACCCGCGGCAGATTCCTAGTTGCAATTAATCGAGTTGGCAAGCACCTCATTGTTTTGTTCTTAAACAAACATCCAAGTGGAAAGCGTTAAAAAGTTACGCAGCACAAATTACCATACACTCGTAGCTACTCGTAAAAACATAAGTGAATATCATCACATATTTTTACGATAATACCCTATTTCTTTGTTCCCCGAAATCAAAACAGCGGCTTCCCCCATGGATCGAATCTGCGCTGTTTCCCACGGGCGCGCAAATACACCCTTATTGAAAGCAAACACCATTACCCACTGTGTCTTCGATAACGGTTTTCTTCAGCCATGTTTTCTTAGAGCACCTACGAAACAAGCGCTGAGAACGGCGTACCTTCAATTTTGCAAGAACTTGGCGGGAAAGTGTTGGCCAATGATATGGATGTAAGAGTATATTAGTTTTACCTACCATAGTCAGTCAGTTTGATCAGTTCATAGTCTGTGGTTGTGATTGTGTACATTTGGAATTATTTTCCCGCTAAACAGAATATTTTTTCTAATTGTTGTAATTTGTGTTTGTGAATGTTTTTTCTTGTTTGAAGAAAATAATTAGATAAATGTGAAAGTAGTGAAGTGAATTTCCCGCCGCTTGATATCCTCGACGCGTAGATACAACAGAACTGACTCGCAGTTACTTCCAGCAAAGTTGAAAAAATTATAGGTATGAAATTTTAACATGAAAATATGAGTGTAGATAAAGTAGTGTATGCAACTGCATATAATTAGGTATTAAAACACTCATTTGCTTCAAACAAGAAAAAACATTCACAAACACAAATTACAACAATTAGAAAAAATATTCTGTTTAGCGGGAAAATAATTCCAAATGTACACAATCACAACCACAGACTATGAACTGATCACAAATTTAAACAGGAATTTTAAATTTGTTGAAGACATTTAGGTATTCAGCCTACATTTAGCCGTGTCCCGGCGCCCGACAAAAATTTAAAAAAGAAAAGTGTTGCATAATGATTAAAAAGTTATTTTTCGATACAGCTGTAATGAAATTAGTATGGGAAATGCTGTATCGAAAAGTATTTTTTTTTAATTTTATAGACTGGCGTGAAAAAAGTGTATCCTTAAACAACTGTTTTCGAATATGTAATTGGAACATTACGCTATGAGTGTAGATAAAATATATTTCGAGGAGTTTTGTTTCTTATTTCCGTTCTAAATTTATTATTTCCGCATATTTTATTTAAGTGTTTGTCTCCAATGCCTCATGGCTTTACTTGCGGTTGTTTAACCAATCTAATGTGTATACTGCAAATATTATTGGTTGGTTTCTCGCTGAGGCTTCGTTTTACCCGGCTTTATAATGCATATTCTTCGCGTCCCACACTTACTTGCAAAATCCAATGTTGTTTCTCCCAAAGTGTCAATATGTTTCTCGCAAACAATCACCGTTTGAGGGTTACGAATCCAAAATCCAATATTTATCGTTATAGGGTATCTTTTGCATATTCTGGCGAAGGTATCGATATTTCATGGGTTCGATACTCATTTTAATATGGTAAAAACGGGTATTTGGAAGCGTCGAAGGATTTGAGAGCACTTGCAATACCTTACTTGGCTTTTTTAAAGTGTCGAATTTTACTGATGAGTTCGGAAAAAAATATAAAAATAGTATATATACTAAAAACTAAGTCCTATTCGAATGTGGAATCGCAGTTTCTTTTGGTATTGTGACATGGGATTCTTGCGGGCATCGCATTGTTGACGCCTCTTGTGTTGCTGCTGCCTACAAGCGGCGGTGACCACCTTCCATCAGGAAAGCCGGCTTTCCTGTTTCCTGCATAATATAAAAAATAAACCTAGTCACTACAGCTTTGAGTCGTGACTGGCACCAGCGATTTGCCCGCGACAGCTAACGAGTCTCCGAAAGCGCGTAAATTCGACAAACAATGGCAATAAACAACGCGATAATATGTAATTAACTTGTAAAAGGACATGACGTTGGTGGCACGGAGCCGAGCTGCCCGTAAATATGGTGAAAAATTCACCGTTACCGCGGCTGCTTACAAATTACCGCCCTGGGGCGCTATTAATTAGGTCTCTATTTCCGAAGTGACGGGTCGGGGGCCATGGATTGGGTCTCGGTTTCAAGGAAAGCATGGAACCCATAAGTCGCAAAGAAACCAGTTTCTTTTAATGTTGTTCTAACGTCTGAGTGTTGCAAAGAGGTAGACTAAGTTTCGAAAATGGGCTGCAGCGGTTTCTTTTTCGTGCAATATTTCTGCACTGCGATTTCCTATCTGCTCGCAAGTGTGAAGATTACATATAGCAGAATCATCAAATTTTAGTGGAATCTGTAGTTTTTTGTAAGCTGTTCGCTTATTTTCGGTATTATTCTGGAATAGGTAGCATATAATGAAGATGATGAAGTGTGAAAATTAAACCATGGGAATGGGAATTGAGCTAGTCTGCGCAATGAAATCTCCGTAGTTCCATTTTATTTAATATTAGCCGACGCATATCATGAGAAAAATAAATTCGACACTACATTGGTCTATTTTACCTATTATTAATTTTCTCGTAGGGAAATGCACATATTATAGAAGTCATATGTAAATATTATAACCACGATGATGATCCTGGGTTTGATGGTCTAACATTTTGGTTTCATGTTAGATCATTCCACATCACTAGTGGTGACCTCAACCGGACCCAGGCTTTGAAATATAAACAATTCGTGACCAATGTCGTACCGTAATTTACATAACAATAGTCTATTTTTATGTTGTGATTACATTCTTTTTTTTAATTAGACTAGCCAGGCATTTCACCGCCATCTCACCTTGTGGTAAGTGACGATGCGGCCGAAGATGGAGCATACCTGTCTAGGAACAGTCTATTCACTCTAGCCCAGAAGGCGTCCAGATTATATTGATCAGGGAACACACTCGCAGGCAACGTGGTACATACTTAGCTGTACGTATTGTAAAGGTTGAACCAAAGCTGCTCGTGCCGATAGCTGTAAGATCCACGACATAAGGGTTAAGCGTTCGCCCGGATAGCGTTTCCCGATGACATAGACATAGACATTATTTATTTATGACATTTAGATATAACCAGGACTAGAAATGTTGAAATTGAAATGACGAGACGAGCTGAACTTTGAATAGAATAGAATAGAATAACTTTATTGTTGAACTGTGTAGGTACAATCAGGTATTACAAATGATATTTGTGAGTTTCAACAGTTTGCCCATTTCGGACATACAATATTTAAAGCAGCAATAATTAAATAGTAAAATTCACATCCATTTAAAACAATAAAAAAGAACTTGGAAATAAATCAAAATATGCAATGTCAATAATAGCTAGATACGTAATAAAAGAAAAATGTCAAATTCAAATTAAATTGTCAATTAAATAATAATATGAATGTCAGCTTATAATTTACAATATCAAACTCTTATTTCGTCCAAAATTCCCCCATTCCCAAATTTTGTTCGCCTTTACCAGGTCGCCGGCCCAACTTGCTGCCCAGCTGCGAAGTTTATATACGTTTAGTCTCATTTAATTTGAATCCTAAACATTTCCGATAGGCATGTACCTAAGTCAACAAAAAACCCATCATATAGCGTGACCAAATACCCCCACATTTGAATGACAAACTACTAAGAAAGCGCCCCAAAAAACATGTTATTGAAACAAGTTGTGGGCGGTCAGTCGGACATGGCAAATTGACATGCCCAGGGGGACCCTGAATCAACGGCCCTTGTTCGGCGGTTGCCCAGTTTGCGGAAACTTGCCAGTTTATGAGTTACCAACTTCATGAAATGCGGTTTTTAAGACGCCAAAAAGACGGGTGTTATGAATTTGACGTGTGTGTCTTTGTGTCTGTGGCATCACAGCTCCCGGCCTGATGGAATCTGCGCTTCTGCATTTTTGTTGCCTGCAACCTAAATGAGTGAATCGTGGATATTGTGGTCGTCGGTGGTCGATTCAGGATCGGCTGTAATGTTAATCATCATCACAGCCCATAACAGTCCACTGCAAGACTTAGGGCCTCTCCCATGAAAGGAGAGGTTATTGCCATAATCTCCACGCTTAGCAGGCGGGTTGGAGATCGCAGTGTTAAAAATGTAGCAATGGAAAACGCTGCTGCCCATTTTCCAGCCTACGGAGACTAGATCTTTTGCCTCGAAAGTATTAGTCGCCTTGTACGACACCCACGAGTGTGAAGGGTTGGTGCTATTCTACTTTGCCGGACACCACACGGCCAGTAATGTAATGTTAATATGACTTGCTTATTAAAATCAATGTTAAAGTATATTCACAACACAGTACCACAGACAAAGCAGATATACGTCGTAGCATTCGCACAACGCACGCTGTTTGCCGCCTCACGCCCTTTGTGAATAATGAATGACGTTACAATGTACATAATTCACCGCGATGGGACGATTCTGGACGAACGTACCCGGTTTTTGGTGGTTTTTTGGGCCACCAAGTGCTGATGAACTATGTAGGCATTTCACCGCCATCTTACCTGGTGGTAAGTGACGATGTGGCCTTTTAAAGTTATTTCTTCAGAACAAGAATTGTGAAGACGCCTGTGTGCTTTTTTACGGCTACTGCAAAGGGTGTAATGGCACCCTCCAGACTATCGAGGGATGGAGGCAGAGAACACTCATGTGTACCAGCGCGGCCGGCTGACTGGTTTTGCTGGACTCGCAAGAGACTTAGGCGTCTATCGGCTAAACTCTGCCTTGGGAGTACCTAGAGCCGGGAAGGCTTTTCAGGCTTCATCGAATGTGACATAGGGATGGGAGTGCTCTCAATAAGAAAAATATATCTTTAGAATAGAGAAATTCTCTACTAATATTATAAATGCGAAAGTTTATAAGGATGTTTGTTACTCTTTCACGTAAAAACTTTTGTTAAACGGATTTTGTTGAAATTTGGCATTCTTGTAGCTTATAGCCTAGAATAGCACATAGGCACATAATTTATCCCGAAATTCAATATGGTTCCAGCGGGGACGGGTCCTGAACGTAAAAACCAAATTTTACACGGGGGCAAAAGCTAGCAAATACAATAAACTATAGACTACATTTACAACAAGTCTAAACACGCACCATCGAGTGCATCCATCCACGTCGTCATCAAACGCGTTCACTTCCAAATTCAAATAAGTATAACCTGGGCCACAGTTACAGTGGAAATATTTGCCCAGAATTGGGCGCCGGCGGTGCCTCGTAAAACTGAATTGACAATTTAAATTTAATCCACTTTATGGGGGCGAACCTTACATGCACTATTACGCAGTAACTCCATTACCTTTTATTATTTCTGCTACTCTCCTCTCACGTGCAAATTGGGATGGAGGTAAAAGATGGCGAGGGGATGGATGTTTTCCTTAATTTATGTTTGTTTGTCTATGACGTTTGTCTAGATCGCTAAATTAACACTTACGAAATTTCTTTTTTATAAGGAAGACCTGCAGCTATGACTTAGAAATTAATAAATACAACATATAAGATACATCAAGCCAATTACAGGTATGTATGTATGTAATTTTTTATTACATTAATTCACAGATAAGCTATAGAATACAAGTAAGGAAATATTGTAGCAACCACTCGGTACTGGTTAGATGTGTCTCCTAATACTGTCGGCGAAGCGAGGTTGACCAATTTTCCGATGGTGACCCTGAGACTGGTCGAACAGTCTCAGAAGCAGATTGGCACCGTGTGGCGGTATAATATTATTATTATTACTACAATTGTGTATATTATAAAACTATTTTTTTACCCGAGAAGGGCGGCAAAAAGAAGGATTATTTGTAGTCTAGGAGGCAAAAAACTTGAGTATGCTAATTTGACGCACTGATTAACTAAAGTTTCAATAAAACAACTTTGCGTAATTCAATGTAACCTTTACTTTACTGCCAATACCGTGATAGAAGGATAAATAGTGAAAATCTACAATCTATTTTCTACAGCAACTATGACTCAGATACTCGTAGTAACTTCAATAAATTGCGGGTCCGCTAAGAACATGGTTTTACTAATACTTAGGAATTCCTACTGTATGTTTCTTTTCTTTTGTTTCAGGTAAATACTGTAGAAAAAGACATACTGTCACATACTGCGATGATGCCGCTATTGTGAGTATACAACCACATTATCTGATGCATCTTTGCAACTATACCTAGTATAAAAGTATATGTGTATTCTCGTATATACGCTTAGATCTTTTAAACTACGCAATGGATTTTGATGCGGTTTTCAACAATAAATAGTAGAGTGATTCAAGAGGATTGATAAATAAGAAAAAAGGGTAAGTAGGGGTAAAGTAGGTGTACGCGATCGAAGTCGCGCCGAGTCCACTAGTGTTACTTATAAAACAAAGTCATATTTCTATCAGCCGTTCAGCTGATACTGAAAGGCTTAGCTTACTTGAGAAAAAGTGAGGGATAAAGGCGTCTTGAGAAATAGGCATTTTCAGTCTACTCCATATTTCAGTTATCACCAGCAAAGCACAGGCTGAGTCAATAGCTCAGCTTAAGCACAGGGTGGGTCATAAAACGCAGCGCGCGGGAGTTACCCACAGACTTACATTGTGAACGGAATATTGTTAAAGCGCTCCCCAACGAGTAAGATGGCCATTCCGGCTGTTTCATAGTTTGCCGAATAAATTATTATTATATTATCTTCTGTTTTACTAGCTTTAGCTTGTGGTTTTGCTGCCATGGAAGGTGGAGAGGTAGCCTATAGTCTTCTGTATTTCTTGAATTTTTGTTATATGCCGCAGGACATCTCTGGGTTCTAATTCTCGCGCTGAGACATCTCGAATTTGACATTTTTTCTAGCCACATATCTCTATTAATATTGATATTGAAATGTCTATTGCAGCCAACAATTATTTTCTCAGCTATCTTCGGCAGTCGTATATTGTTGAAGATCAATTTTAGTGACGTTTTAATAAACAGTTTTTTGGCCAGAGAAAATGTCGAATTTGAGATGTCACAGCGCGAGAGTCGCCACCTAGGACGTCATTTTTTAAACTAAGGTTCTCTTTGTGTTTTCGCTTTGTTTTCTTTGTGTTGCGGATGTCTATTTGTGGCGATAATCACTTACCATCAAGTGATCTGCTTCTTGTTTTGAGGTATTGATAGCTATCAATTGATAGCAGCCGAGCTTAACGTGCCGTCCGAAGTACGAAGCTCGTGGAGATCGTTGTGCAAACCTGCGAAGAAGCCTATTCGTACCCCTGTGCCTACCCTGTACCCCTGTATCAGTGGTACGAGGGTCATGCCATTAAATACTCCTTTTTTTAAATTAGACTAGCTAGACTTTTGATCGCCATCTCACTTGGTGGTAAGTGACGATGCGACCGAAGATGGAGCACGCCCGTCTAGGAACAGCCTACTCACTCTAGCCTTTAAGGGTTCAGACTATAATGACCAGGGAACACATTCGCAGGCAACGTGTTACCGGATTGTTTGATGCTGGAAGGTTCCAACGACTTAAATTCCATAATTTTAGTTAAAATATAAAATCTTAGAGATCCGTAAATAAGAAAACAGGTGTTCCGGCGCACACGGAACCATTAATCGGCGAGCTTGGGAATGGACGGTTCCGCACATTAAAAATTTTTACGAGTTTCCGATGTACTTATCTTGACTTTAATAGTTTATCACGGAGCCCAGGTAACTTTTAACGGTTTCATTTTATCTCAGTGGACGGGGAAGTTAGATAAGTTGCTGAATTATGAGACATCGGTTGGTGTTTTAGCTCGATTTTAGTTCTTGCGAGAGCTCAGGAGCGAGGTGGAGATATCTGAAACTAAAAAATCAAATTATCAGATAAATGATCTGCTCCAAAAAGGGCAAAACCGGCGTAAATGCATGAAAAGATGTATGTGGAAGATGCGAGTGAGACATGTCAGAATCGTAGCTTGTAGCACTCGTCTCTGCCTACCCCTATGACATACGGGCGTGAGTGTGTATGTACAAATATAGTTTGTTCTAACGAATCATTATTCTAATATAATCTTAACACTCAATGTTATGAATAGGTACACCCCGCGTCAATGGTGGTTCGGAAGGTAGCTGAAACTGCAATAAGTACATTCCTAAATGAATAAGGGCAAGATCGTTTGTTCTTAGGAATCATTTAAGAATCTAAACACTCAGTGTTATGAATATTACACCTCGCGTCAATCTTAAGATTAACGCCGTTAACGGCGGCTTGAAAATTGCTGCAAAGGCTTAAGGCGCTTGAAGTACATTCCTTGCATGATAAACATGCATAACTTTGTATTCTACGTGTAAATTAAATTTTTATTGTTCGTGTTAAGTTTTTAACCACCAATAAACACCACAACTTATTTGAATAACAGCCGCAAACAATTTCACTCGCAGCTAACATCCGGTTTGCATGTCGAAGAAATTTTTTACTCACATGTGAGTAAATACTCAAACTTATACCTAAGTACAACTGTATTTTCAAGTCGTTAGGAGGTATTGCTTTTACATGCGTCAGATTTCTTTATAGCAATGTTATTATCATGGACGTAATATGTAGTAGGTACATATTATTATACCGGCAGAGTAGACGGGCGTGTGGTGTCCGGCAGAGTAAAATAGCACCAACCCCTTACACTCCTGGGTGTCATACAAGGCGACTAATGTTTTCGAGGCGAAAGATCGAGAGTCTCTGTAGGCTGGGAAATAGACAGCAGCGTTTTCCATCGTTACAATTACAACACTGCGATCTCCAACCCGCCTGCCAAACGTGGAGATGATTACAATAAACTCCCCTTTCGTGGTCCTAAGTCCTGCAGTGGACTGCTATGGGTTGTGAAGCTGACATATTATTTGGATGGCTATGAAAGGTTTTATTTTACTTAAGGTTTTATTCTACATAATTACTTCATAAAAGCTTGCGTTCTTAAAACTCATAGTTCAAACTAAACGTATCAAGACGTTTAAGAAGTACTTAGCCAATAAGACGTTTTACAAGTATTTTGTGCTTCCCGAACCCGTATGTTACCTTCCCCAAGCTTAGGTTTCAATAACAATCAGCTTCTCCGAACTTGACACCACTGCGTCAGACGTTCTAAGTTCCCGAACCGTCATCCACCAATCAAAGTTTACTATCTGTACAACCAGGATCTATAAGCTGAAGAAGCACTGGAAGGGGCTCTATAAGAGTCTGATAATGCTTAGCCTGAGGATTACGATGCCCAACAAAATGATTATAGAATTTGGTCGTCTACATTTTTATTTACCTGATAGAAAGTGGCCACCATCGTCCAAGACATTGATTTTACTTAGTAAGTAGTTTCTCTATGGTTAGTAAGGGCCCGAATAGTGTATACGTCGCCGCCTACAAATCGCGTATGCGTCGCGTAACGCCCGAGCAGGAATCGCGCAGCCTACCATATTGGCGCGGACGATGACGCGGACGATGACTAGGAGGGTCTGACGCGATGACTGTGCGGGCGTGATGCGAGCGCAGCGCGTTTGTGTACAAATAATAAAATAAGCTTTCTCTCATTAATGTAAGGGCCAAAATTATAAATATTTTGGACAAATCGCTCCGACGAACAAACGATCATGGTAGTGTCATAGATTTTTAGTTTTTTTTTTGTAATAATTAGAGCCGTCTGTATGGGCTCCAATGATGACAAAAAAAAAGACTACCATGTTCGTATGTCATACAGCGACTGAGTTGGAGGATATTGTAAACTTACCCGATAGATTTCATCGATAGTAGGATTTTCTATCGGAGCCCAAGATCGACAAAAACAATTAATCCATCACTTGTAAAATTTAAATAAAACGCCTTGAGGCCCTCGCAAGGATTGCTCTAAAAGATAACAGTTGTGACACCCGTAACACGTTACCAGATCCATAAAATCTACAACACTGTCCCAGCCGAGCTTTATAGCTTTGGACTTCATTATGCTAATAGGGGGTTCGATTTCCCGCCGCAAGTGATCGCTAGTGATTCCCGAGCCCCATCTGAGAGGTTAACTGAAAAAAAAACTCCGATTTTTCCTTCCCAATTTTATGATCATTAGATGGGGAATTATGCCTTCCTTGCGGTGTGTCCGCTTTAGGCAATCGGGTATTTGTTTGATGTTTAATTTCAGAGAGAAAAGTGAAAAGTAATTAGTGAAGGCTAGTCTTCTTACGCCAGTTGAATGGTTTGTAACAAAGTTATTTATTGAGTAAACTAAACAAACCTTTCTGGGTGCTAAATATATAATAATTAACATAATAAATATGCTTGGAAATACACACACCGCCACCCAAAGTAAGCAAAGCTTATGTTATGGGTGTTAGATAACTGATAAGCTACTAATATAGTTTTTTTAAATACTTACATACTACACCCAGACCTGTAACAGAAAGTAAATTTCATCACTTCCATTTCTGTTTGGCCGGGAATCGAACTCGGGACCTCTGCGTGGCGATCGGCATGTTGACCAACTGAACCACTCAGGTCGTCAAAATATGGTTCGCATATACCAGTTTCAGAATTATGCTCTTAGAATGCACTGTGGCTGTATTACAAACAATGCTTAAACGATGCAAGTTCCAGCGCTTGTAGCAAAGTAATAAAATGGCGAAACAATGAAACTTGGCAGCTACATTTTGCTAAAACAAGTTCAATAAACCTCTATGCATAGTGAAGCGTATTCACAGCGACACTATACGAGTTGATACATGTTGATACGATATTCATAGAGACTTTGTTCTGAACTACAATGTCGCTCCAATTTGCTCGGAGATGTGACTGCTTCGCGAAATGGATCTTTTACTCCCCCTTACTTTGTATGGAAATGTGAAATACAGCTAACGGTGATGGTAACGGCGTATTGACGACCCCAGATGCTGGTCAAGTAATTTAACGTTTTAAGTGTATTAAAACTAGTTTCTGCTGGAGACTTTGTCTGTATAAAATTCGATATTTTGCAAGTACGCGATAAAAAGCCTCGCGATGTCCGTGCGTTAGGTAGTTGTTGCTCCACAAATGCCTAACACTAGGCATCATTCATTCGTCTTGGCGTTAATGTCCCGGTTGTGCTCTCGTGCACGAGGGCCCGGGGTCCGCCTTGACCATGATCCAGGATTTGGCCAATCAGATTATTACAGTGGAGCGCCTGCCATCTACCAAATGCCTAACACTATTCATATGCGACCAGAATTCCAGATGATGTGGATAAAATCTATACCCATCCCATTGTCTGTGATTGGGTGTGATGGCGGAAAAGTTACGGTAAAGTGGCGTAAAACTGTATGTACTTATACCCGAAGTGTATGTGGTAGAGAACACACAGAGAACCAACGTCTCTTCGGAGGCCCAAAAGTGTCGGAAAAGTGTATGTACTTATATCCGAAGTGTAGGTGGTAGAGAACACAGAGAACCAACGTCTCTTCGGAGGCCCAAGGTCGATGAGCAAGGATCGTTGACTATACGAACAGCGCGGCGTTGTATAGAATCAAGTGGAAGGAGTTGGTGTTGGGGTGCACCTGCCTGTCCATAGGTGCGCACAGTATTTTATATGGATATGGACCTATGCATACCTACTTCAAGTTTTCATATTTGGAAAAGCTTTATGCTTTATTGCATCTGAAGTTTATTTCTGTCTTTTATTCATACTGATATACGTAGGTAGATTACCTACAATTTACCTTCAATACAATACCTGCATATTTTTGTTACACCTATCATACGACCGCTTTTTGTTACATTATTTCGTCATCAAACTTGTCTTGGGCGATTGTTTATTTACGCAAATCAATCCTCGGCACAGAGAATCCAAACCAACCCCTCGCTTCCTCATTCCTCTGCGAAAAAGGACTGTTTCCACATTCCACAGCCGATAACTTAATTTTGGAACGTACCCAAATTAATTTAGGTGGGAGGGCGTTAGGGGGGTCTGTAATGAGAAAAAAACTTTGGCATCACCCCCCGGGGCTGCGGTCTACATTAGTTATGATATCGCCCGGGTTGGCCCCCGACAATTTTTTTTCGCCGAATTTATAGACAGGCCACACGCACGAGTGTGACCGAAGTTCGTTTGTCATCCAGCCGCGCCGTTACAAACGTACAACTTGTACGATTCTCTGTAGGGAATTGCTACTTGGTACAACTTTCGGGGTTAATTAGGGAGGTTATTTTTGACGGCTCACTCTGTTGTTGCGCGTGACGATGCTTGGGCATAATATGTAGTCCGGTCCCAAGTTCCTGATTTTAGGTGTGCACAGTCAGTGTGTCGGTGGCCGAGTGGTTACGGGATCCGACACGTAAGCGAGAGGTACCGGGTTCGAATCCCACTACAGCCATGTACCAATGACTCTTTTCTGAATTATGTACTTTAGTTAAATGCTAACCGATGCTCTTACGGTGACGGAAAATATCGTGATTAAACCTGCACATTCCGGCGACTGAATGTGTAACCATGATCCAATGTGGTCAGGTTCCACTGGTAGCAGTGTCAGGGAGGCCAGTTGGCAGTCGCTCCACTATAACTACCTGATCTGCCTAATCTTAGATCGTGGTCAAGGCGGACCCCGGCCCTCGTGCGCGAGAGCACAAGATGATTATTATTATGTTTATATTGTTATTCTATAATATATGTATTTATGCTTTTTTATAGTAATGCCTTTCAGCTGCTTTGTTTGCTTTTGTTGTTTGTTACATTAATCTTTTACACTCCTGCAATATTTTTACACTTTAAATTAAAAGAATTGAATTTGTATCCGAGGTAGGTAGTTAGCACACACATAAATCTGCCACGAATACCCTCATTTTTTACGTAAAACCGAATAATGCGGTAGCAGTGACCGTTCCTAGGCAGCCGGCAGGCCTCACCCACTTAAGTTTCATCTGGATTTGGGCGCGTAATCCGTGAAAATATTTTTCCTTGCCCCAACGTTCTAGAAACGTCTCCGCAAGCCATCCTGTCGGATGAGGCATAATCTCCTAAAACTATTCCTCCCCGTCTGTCCCTAAAATCTGACGACAGTATGCTTTTTGCGGGGATGAGCGGGTTTCGAGAATACTTGGGTTTTTATCCGGATTATTGTAATTCGTAATCAGGTTGCGGTTTCCTGCGAAACCAACTTCTCTTTCACTTTAAAAGTTACTTCAAGTCCAGCCAATCCTTTTGCCTAAACTATTTATTGGAGAAAGACTGAATGAAAAAAATACATTTTTGACGACATCGCGTTCATGCGGACAGATAGGCAGTAACACTTGAGACGTTGTTGGCATAGTTGTGAAAGTTAGTTTTGATGTTTATCTTTGAATTACGATTTTTTATTGTACTCAATATCAAAAGAGCAGCTCACATGATTTGATAATATCAACGAATAGCCCGTAACAGTTGAGATCCTGAACGATTCCATCACGGCCTCTGAAGCTCGGATAGATCCTTAGTATAGTATTTAGAAAAAGGTGATACTACTTCCACAGTTGGGCGATCCAAATTCGAACGCGATATCCCGTTGTACTAGATCTGTTTTAAAATGTCTTTCTTAAGAACGTTCACAAACATTACATAGTTCCTTTCGCAAGACAACTCGCATCCATCAGGAGACTCCAGCCTCCGCAGAGATGACGTTCTGTCTCTGTCACTCAATCGGATGCACTTGTCTGCGGCTATTAATAAAGATTTCCTCAACATCCCCGTAATATCTCCTCCGGCTCAAATGGGTTGCCAGGTTGTTGTGAATATTGCTCGTTGTGTCTTGTTCTGTATTCATTTGGTCGGTGTGGAAAAATACGCCGATTTTGCTTGTAATGAAAACGTTTGTTAGTAGGTAGTGGTTTTAAGGTTAAGTATAATAACGCAGTTGTTGAGCATTTTGTTTTATTTATGTACAATAAAATTATTGTAATGTTTAAAATTATGACATTCATAAGCGTTTGTAAAAAGCCTAAACTGAATAAACATGATTTGATTTGATTTGATTTGCTGCAATAACGTATTAAATCAACACCTTAACGCACGTACTGCGTTGAGCTCTGTGAACACATAGTACTTTATTAGACAAGTATTGTTTGTGAAAATGGGTGTTAGTTTGAAGGGTGATAAATGGCACTACCCAGGGGCCCTATTTTTGAAATTGCTCGCATCCACGCGAGCGGGCACTACCTGTATCTTTTAGACCCGTGGAAAGTTGCTAGAGATAAAAAAGACAAGCATTAGGATGCGAGCGGTTTCAAAATAGGGTCCCTGTTGTCACTTGTGGGATAATGTGGGTCAAGCCCTCAAATAAGTACTAGTATTTTACCTACTCCACTGCGTGTCACAATTATTATCTGCCAACAAATTTAGCTGAAAATTGCACAAACGCAAAATCTGGCAACCCACTGACTCCCTTCGTACTTATCCGATTGCGTTGGCGTTATGTTATTTACCTACTTTAAGGCTTTATAGGCACATAAAGCGTACATAAGGGTGCCGGACATGCTGGTTGTAGGTCCTTGTATAGCGCAGTATCCTTAGTTGCGTCGTTACGAGTTAGGCTGAGCGGTCGCGACAGTTTGAGGTGTCCCATTTTTTACAATGAAAATTTGCGAGAACGTCGTAGACGACGAGATTAATTTAATCTCTGCGTTCATACCTATTTGAAATAAAAAAGGGTAAAAATAGAGGTATTTTTTTAGTATGCAAATTCTTGTATCGATTCCGTTAAAAAGTGATTAAATATGCTTTTGCATACTTTTCGTACGCGTACTTGTTTTTATGCGATTTTCAAAAGTTCTCAAAATTGCAATTTGTGTCTTTGCACATTTTTTTTTTATTTAACTCACGTTGCGCAGGGATGAAATTCCTAACTTTGATACAGCTTACTAATCTCGTCGTCTACGATGTTCTCACTGCTCACTGTAAAAACTGAGACACCTCCAACTGTCACATCCGCTCAGGCTGAGTAGCTTCAGTTGTGTCATGGATTTCATAGTGAGGTGGATTATAGAAGACGAATGGCACAAAGTGTGACACACGGCGGTGCTGCCATTGTTTGCAGTTTGAGGGGTTACGTGGTTAGGCTGTAGTATAGTGTATACCTAGCTAGTAGCTACTGTATTTGTTAAAATATAGCTTGCTTTCTGTGACTGACCAGCAGCTGTCATCGAAAACCTATTTCAATATTATAAAGAGGCAAGACTTGATTGTATGTTTGTTTGTAATGGATAAACTCGAAAACTACTTAACCGATTTTAAAAATTCTTTCAGCTATAGAAAGCTACATTATCTTCGAGTTACATAGGAAATTAATGTGGTTTGTACGAAAACGGGCCCGGAACGTAGTGACCGAATTTTACGCGGACAAAGTCGCGGGCAAAAAAGCTATAAATCGCACACCAAAAACGCACCCCTTCCACTACATTTTGTCTTGCGCTATCCACACACTACAACACCATTTCTAAGAAATATAGTACTTCTATTAGTTTTAGTAGCATGAAAAAGAGATCGCATCGAGGCGGTAAGCGCCAATCCGTTTAAATCTCAACCACCGTGGAGTCCCTTGAGTCGTTTTACTGTTCGACGGTTGGAGAAAAGGAATGTATGTACGTGGCTGGTGTGAACGGGTTCACGCCTGTTTGATTTGTTACGTAATTTCCTTACTTCATTACAGTAAAGCAACATTCTGAAAGAGTAAGGACAGATGAGAAAAGATGAGTTTCGTGCAAATTGAAGTGTCTGGGTGACGTAATATGTTTTCATCGAAAATTTTGTTGTGCTCTCGCGCACGAGGGCCCGGGGTCCGCCATGACCATGATCCAGGATTTGGCAGATCTGGTAATTACAGTGGGGCGACTGCCGTCTGAACTCCTTGACCCTGCTACCAGGGGAACCTAACCAGATGGGATCATGGTTACACATGTTTTCATCGAAAATATACATAATAAAATACTGGTGTCGATTTTAAGTGATGGTCTTTTGAGATCCTAGCTGGTTAGCCTCTCAGACATTGGTCGCCTTGTAAAACACCAGCATTTATATCACCACATATTTGTTGCATAATATTGTACAAAACATTACCAATAAAGAGACAACTCATGTTGCACTTCGCCAAAACCCATTTGCACCGTAGTTTTACAGTGCAACCGCACTCCTTGCTACCTTGCCCAGTGGGCACTTACGTATCTCCTTAAATCTGGACGGTGTGGCCCCCAGAGGACATTTTTACTGTTATAGCCGCTCAGCGACCGCTTGGTGAGCGGAGATCTTTACTTACGAGCGGTTTAAAAATCGCTCCGCCCAACTGTCGAGATTCCCCACCCGCTTGACTGAGACTGCGGCGAGGAGTGGCGAAGTTAGAGAAGTTTTAGTTTTAGTTAGATGCTTTTTGGAGTAGGTAAGTGTTTTGTGGATTTCCTTGTTTACTTATTAAAGTTATTAATATGACGGTTTTAACGTTTAATGAAACAGATAATGAACACGTTATTGCATAAATAGTCGGTATACATATTGGTAGCAACAGAGAAGACAACAATAATTAATTTAAAGCTTCTACCTTCTCGGAAAACGGCAAAGGAGTGCCCTCAACAGGAGTAAATTTGTGAGCAGATTGGATATGGAAAACGCAAAGGGTGGATTTAAGTAGTATGAAATGTTATAGAAAAGTATTATACATAGCTGAATATGTTACTGAACAAAGGATCTACATTCATCAGCCGATAATGTATTGGTCGAGACTTATTATTATTGATTAAAGAGAACCCTGTTATTTGCCCTGATATTCATAATAAAGGTAATAAGTGTATTTACTGTACGCTGTTGGTTTCTTGAATAAATAAAATACATAAACGAAACCTGAGATACTACACTCTAAATAAATCGTATAAGTCTCTAGCAGTGTAGCAATAAACGCGCGTACCTTAGTATTCAGTCACAGCAAAGACAAACATTTGCTTACACATCACAGGTCCCCGCCGTCTCATGTAAAATGTATATTGAGCCTGCGAAACATCGAGTCAATCCATCGTTGGCACTTCACTAGCTGTATCGACGTGTGATGTGAGCTGAGTACCTCTTCCAGCCAGCATTCTGATCCCAAATTAAATTCGGAACCCGAATTCTCCCGCCAAATTCGTTAACGTTTCCAAGTGGCCCTCCTAAATGATATGATGCGTTCAAACAGAAATGAGCGGCGCTCGTTCACGGCTTGGTTGCCTTGGAGTGCCTCTTCAAATTGTTGGATTATCATATTTTGCCTCCGCGGGTGCGCGCTCGAGATTTCTCGCACTGATAAAATTTTGATGAAGATATTTGTGGACGGAGCCTCCACGAATACCTGTTTTTACCTGCGCTTTTCTTGGCGGGAAACTGGTTGAGGAGTACTTTCATTGCGTTATGTGTTCTATTCTTGGAAGTTATTATTTTAGCTTGTAATAATAATTTTATTTGGAAAATGTGGAAGAAGCAGGTAGCTTTATTGGGGTGGTTACAAGTCTATCCCCGCCGTAAAGTGCCTAAAAGGAAAAGGAAACTGATTGATCCGCTTGTAACAAACCCCTGGATGGATCAACGTCACGACGCCGACGTAGGCTTCTGCTACCTAAGGATTTTTTAAACTTCCTAGAAAAGAGGTGGAATTTCATGAAGCGGATGCAGCATGCCTAAATTGAGAATACACAAGTAGCAAACCGTCTTAAAATTAATTATGAAACATTTATGTATAATTAAACAAATATTCTATGTTACGAATGGCTCGCTCCGAGATTCTCGTGCTATTACGACGACTATACCAAGCCGAAACACAAACTACTAAATCAAGTACAGATTCGCAAAATTCGGAATCCGATATTGGCATACCGGCTAACCATCAGGAAATCTATATTAATAGCGAAAACGCAGTCAAGGATAACGCGGCCAGTTAGGTGGGTCTCCTCGCCGCTCTGATTGTGTTCGCAATGTTAGCCTGTGATCCAGATAAGAGGGTTCAAGTTACACTGGCTGGTTGTAGCTGACCATGCATTTTCGGGATTATTACAGCGGACAAAATTTAGCCGGAAATCTCGGGATAACGGGCGGGAAGTTAATTTTGGAATATAGGGCGTTCGGGCCAAAATATTTATGATATTGTCCGCGCATTCCTGCTACGAATGGCCACTGAGATTGACATTACATTTACGGGGAAGGAATTTTGATAAGTTGTTGACGAGGATGGTGACCGAGATTGTAAACATATGCAGCGCTACAGTGTTTACAGTTTTATAAACCCGTTTAATTTTGTCAAGCAGAGATGGTAGGACGGTAGGATGGTAGGCACGTGCTTACCGGTAACCTAGGTTAAGCAATGGCAACAAAGTATGGTAATTGATGGGTGACCGTTTCGGACTTTGAGGGTAGTCGAACCTCAGCACCACAACGAGCTCGACACTCGTTAGGCGTGTTTTCTAATGGCAAAGCGAGGTTGGCCAAGGTCTTCCGCTGAGGACACGGAGACTGGTTAGGGCCTCGTGACGGTATTTATTATTATTTATTATAGAATTGAGTTACATTTCTTATCCGGTATTAGTTGACAAATTGTTGTAGTATGAGAAAGGCTCAAAGGGTATCAAGGCATGCATGGCGATTTACAAGTAGCTGAGAAAGGAAATCGAAGATTTCCGCTGATTTTATGTTTGATTCAATAGCCGGCCTAACATAAATTGTGTCTGTATCTAAACGTAGTATGTTGGCTAATTCGGCTTCGTATATCGTCGTTTCTGTCGCAGAAAGCCGAATTTAGGATGACACACTACACCGTGCCGGGTCCGAGCCGGATCTCGCCGTAGCTCGGCCGTAGCACGGTCAAATACATACAAACATACATACATAAAGCTCACGCTTGTCCCACAGGTGAGGTAGGCAGAGACCATGGATCGCACTTTGCGGTCAAATAATATCCCATATATTTTGTATCGGCTTGGCTAGGACCCGGTTCGGGTTAACCTTCCTTTTGCGATGTGCAACATTTACCGCCGACATCTATACTTCGAGTGTAGGTACTCGAAATCGAATCAAATCGAAATGTGTGTAAGGCCAACACTACCTAACACATAAGTCGAATCAGAACGCCCCAGACTATAAAACCCCCATTGAAAAATAGCCGTCTGGAGGAGTTTCATAAAGTCTCAAACGTTCGCTAACTCCATTGGCAGTTAGAAGAAAAATAATCAAGACTAACTTCGTAGAAGGCACTAGAAAGCGTTTGACCGCGGAGTTAGAGATTTCAACGGGAGTTCTCTAAAAGAGCCGGGAGTTTTTCGGGCAAAGTAGTGATGTATAGCTCTATACTTAGTGACCAGCCGTGCTGAGCTGCGGGAGTACGCAAGAAATTTCAAGAAACTTTAGTTGCTATTCGATTAAGGAAAGTGGAATCATGCAGTCACGTATACAATTATGGCTTCGATTCGATTTAGAAAACTGGCCAAGTGAAAGCCACTATTAAATTTTCAGAGAGAGAGAGAGTGTGAATAGGCTGTTCCTAGACAGGCATGAGCATCTTTGGCCGCATCGTCACTTAACACCAGGTGATATGGCTATCAAATGCCTGGCTAGTTTAACTATAAAAAATGATGATATTTCTTCAGGCTCTGACTTCATCAAAAACCTAAATGATGGTATGATGCAACACGATTGGTACAGAAATCTATAAAGATAAACTGTAATATCAAAAACTGAATTATTATGTTAGTCTGACTAAACGAACAGTGTACAACAAATACTATTTAAATTAACTGCATTACCTGTTCTAAAAAGTACAATCGAAAATTCATACAAATAAAATACAACATTTCCCGTAACTTCGTATACTATTACACTTGCTATTACTATTGTAATCAAAACAATCGGCAAACTCAAACACTACTAAGCCCAATGGGACACTGACAATTCAGACCACCGCAGTAGGGCCCAACACTCAAATTGATTTAGTCCAACGCCTCTCTAAGCCCAGTCTAATTTCGGCCTTAACTGGATTGCTATAGGATTTACAATAGAACGGTGGCGGCATCAGTTCATTTTAACGTCCTGTTACATTATTTTAGTGAGGCCTTTGTCGTTACTCCCAAGATTTTGCAAGGACTGTCTCGAGGATCAAGGAGTTTGGGAGATGTGGTAATTTTCGTTCGCTTTGAGAGTTTTCGGTGGTGCTATTACGTCAGCGTTACTTTTATAAATGTATTAGATGGCGCTCTGTGCTCGGCCAGCAAAGCTGAGCTCGAGGCTAAGTGCTAGCTAGGCGATTTTTGGGAAGCGTTAAACTTGTAATTTTTTCCTAAAAATATTAATTTTGTGTCTGGCAATACTTGAAAACGCTTGGGAAAATGTTAATAATTTAGTCTGTTAATTGGTCATTCACGATACGTTGCTTCCAATAAATGGAGAAATAATTGTCATGAGTGACTACGGACTCAAAACTAC
Organism: Blastobasis adustella; assembly: GCA_907269095.1. Taxonomy (NCBI): domain Eukaryota; kingdom Metazoa; phylum Arthropoda; class Insecta; order Lepidoptera; family Blastobasidae; genus Blastobasis; species Blastobasis adustella. The sequence continues at coordinate 17,513,153 of OU026121.1, read as the reverse complement.
TTCATTGGTAAAAATGTGTATTATACGAAACGTTATGCTCTGGACAAGACGTATCACAACAATTTATCCAGTATTTACCGAATAATCAACGATATCACATTGTAGCCGCCTGTATGAAGTAGCATGGTCTGGGAAGTACCGAAACATTGAAAACTCTTTAAAATACATTAGAAGTCCACGCCAGATAACAGGTTTCATTATTTGTCCAGAGGCTAAGGTCACCCACAATAACCAGTGAAAAAAGAGTGAGGCATATTCTGCTAATACATTACTTGGTTATTCACACTAGTTTCTCTACCCTCAAAACTCTTCTGTCTAATCTCAACTGAGCTTCCCTGCTCCCTCCTGAGATATCTCTGTCGGGTCATCTGGGGACACTTTAACTATACAACACGGGTCAAAGGTACGTGATAATATTACGGCCTCCCCCTGGGGTGTATAAGACCAGGGGTCTTAACGCTTAGCCCCATAATTACTAGGGCACATTCGCCCAAGACGCTGTGAAATAGTGCGCGGTTAGCAGTTGGACGGAATCTATGTCTTTCTTGATGCGCTCGAGCCTCTGAAACGCGCTCGGGTCCCTTGCTGGGCGCCAATTTCACGGCGGTACATTTGTTTTTCGAATCTTGTGGACTGTTTAATTTATATTACGGATAGGTCAATTGAAATTACAGGCATGAGGCATTTCATCTTGGTCCCCATAGTAACAACGCACCTGCGGTTCTGAAAGATATTTAGAAAAGTAAAACTGAAAAAATGTGTATAATTTAGTTGCAAGTAGTAACGTTTTATCAAATATTGTTCGTTGATGAGTGTCACCTTTCGCTGTGAAACGCAGCGAAACAAAGCGATACAACTACATTATTTTATCAAGATAGCAAAATTGAATAGGTGCTCGTAAGTAAACAATAACATAAACCAACAAACACCGACTGGTATAACTGAATCCTGCAATGTTCATTCGCATAAGTCTATCTTTGTCTCAGCATTGATGGAGGAGGATTTGCCTCATTGTTTCTGCATTCAGCGTACCGCAAGGAATATGGTTTACTTGCAGCATACACGGTTTGTGTATTCCGTAGATCTGTTACTTATTAGACGTGACACACATACCTGATAAATATACCTAGAATTCAGTGTTGAGGACCATTAATTGCATTCTTCAGAATTTCGACTAGAAATGATTTTATGTTTATAAGGATAAAAGTGAAATTCTGTTAATTTACTTCCATGTATTTATGTATGTAAACTCTTTATTGCTATATTAAAGTCCAATACAGAAGAAAATACGGTATTACAATGCAAAGGCTATACATCCATTGTATTGTAATGGGTGTATGTATGAGTATGTAGAGTATGTGCCTGATTTTTAGCTGGCAAAAGACAGAAAGGAATAAAGACTATATTTTCTCTTACGAAAAACCACATTCTACGTTATCCTTTAAAGTATGTTGTTATGCCGTTACCGCATTACTGCCGAACTAAGCTAATTTGTTCTTTTTGGGACGACATAGGCCATCTCAAGTTGAACCATGCCAAGACGAAATCGCAACCAAAACCCAGCTAGTATTCATATTTATTTTCTTTAACAAACAAAGCGGCCAACTCCGCCATTGCTACAAATCCTCAAAAATAGGCGTCTCGAATACTCTCGAAGCTAGTCTGAGTATTGGCATTGTCTCCTGCCGCCTTTGTCCCGGGATTATAGACAAGACACACTCCGTTTAAGGACATTGTGTCTCAGAGATTAGGCGGGCTCCGGGAAAAACTGTTTTGTTCGATAATGCGATTCTACGAGGGAGCAATTAGTTGTGATGGCGGCGAGAGCTTTAATAGATCCGTTGATGTGTTTGTTTTGTGGTCGTTTTCTTACGTACTGTAGGGGTTTCTACTTTTGTATTATCTCGCTGTTTCTACACAGGCATGCTTCATCTTCGGCCGCGTCGTCACTTACCACTAGGGGCTATATTTTTGAATCGCTCGCATATATACGAACGGTTTTCAATTTGGATTTTCACAATGAAAAATTAAATAATTTTTAAATCACATTGGCAACACCGCAAAAGTACAGTTCAAAAATAGGGAAATTCCGCATCAAGCATCAAAATATCGAAATTTTCATGGCGAAAATCAAAATTGAATACCGTTCGAATAGAAGCGTGCGATTAAAAATAGAGCCCCAGGTGAGCTGACGGTCAAATGCGTGGCTAGTCTAATTAAAAAAAAGAATGCCTGTGTTATTTCCCGAATAACTTGTTTGAATTGCATATTGATTTGCCGTGAATTTATTTTGGGGCTTCAGTCAGGTAATACATTTATAGATTGAAACCCTATTATAATTTCAATTTTCAATTTAAATCTTTTCATTTCACTATAAAGAGATGTGTGTGAATTTTGTCTGTTTATATCTGTTTCAATAAACCGGATGGGAGTTCCGGTAGTCTTTTTAACCACTGCATCTAAATGAAAAAGCCTTTCACGGTTTGCAATGAATCGAAAAGTACGACCTTTGCAACGAATAATCCACGATAACATACCAGGCCGCACACCACCTGGCCGAAAAGGGATATCCTAGACGAGAAATCTTAAGACTGGTTAGGGATGAGTCTTAAAACTAAGTTTATACCAGATCGCGGTATCTAAAGTATCTTCCCTTTACAGACCTTCGACTTCCATTAGGCGATGGCACCCGAAGAAGAAGATCACAATTAAACTTTACAGAGTATGTAATGCCTGTTCCAACTTTTCAACTTAAGCTCTCTGGAAGTCACTCAGACGCTGTCCTTATTGGCAACGGTTGTACGTCCGTGGTCGTGCGACGGGCGGTTTTGGGGTCTCCTATTGGTCGGGCGAAGCTCGTCATATGACCATGGTGGCACGATCGCTGCCAATAAGGACAGCGCCTCATTCGACAGGAATAACACCCCTACACGAATGACACAACCAGTCTTTGATCATTTGGATAACAGTATTCGCCACGTTAACCAAACCCGTAGTGGCTCTTATTGATAAATAAGAATAAAATCTAAAACATTCCTTCAACAAAAGGTCCCTTCTACCCCTAATTACTTGCTCTAAACCATTGACAAAGCAAAACAAAACTTTGGCCCTAACAGCTGCGTTCCCGTGTACGCAGCACGCGAATGTAATGTCGCCGGCAGTAAACTCTCCTTTTAATCATAGTGAACTGGTAAAATATCAAATATGCCGTACGGAACATTAATCCAGGATACACGGGTGGCGACAGGGAGGCATTCGGAGAGGTCAGCTGTTTGATGATTATATTTTTTATTAAGTACGGAACTCTGACTAGGAATGTTTAAAGGTGAGAGATAGAGGTATAGAATTAAAACTACATCAAATTTTTTATTATAAATTGCTACTTTTGTACCTACTTGAAAGTTGTTACTTCCATAGTAATAATTACTTAGCTTTCTCTATGAAATTAAAAGTGTTAATTTGTACAGCTGGTACACAAAGTAGTAAACGCTACAAATGAAATGCTACGTTCGAAATAACTAACCTAAAACTAGCCAATATAAACATACCTATTGTTTATTTACATTTTTTTTTACTTAGTCTTGTCAATTGATTTTCTTTTACTCTTTATTTGTATCATCTTGTCGTAGTAAATTTCTTAATAAATAGTTATAACCATGTTCACGAAAAATTCTCAATTTTTTTATTAGAATAAAATAAAAATTGGATTACATTATTATCCAATCCAACTGTACCGAGTCCGCCCCTGCCTGCCAGCGGGAGGTTCCATACAAAATCCGATCCAGCGTCGCGTGAACGTCACGTTGTATGATTAATAGTGCGAAACTAAAGACCACGAAACTTTGTATCGGAGTTTGTACTCCGCTTCCTTTGAACATTGCTATTTGATTGTGTGGAAATCGACCTGCCTCACTTTACCTTCAAGGAGAATCGTTAGGAAGTTGTTACTAACTAGTATGTAGTAGATACTACTTTGGCCGTGTGGTGTCCGGCAGAGTAGAATAGCACCAACCCCTTACACTCGTGGGTGTCGTAAAAGGAGACTCATGTATTGTATTCCATACTCAAATATTTCCACTACAGAACTGATTTTGATGAACCCAACGCGATTTAATACGATAAAGTTATATCCGAACCACATATACGAGGAGTTTTCAACTAGCGTGCGATTTACAAGAAATTTCCTGCAGCGTACGACCATTCTATGGAATGACTACGCGCAGCTGTACTGTCGGGTCAGTACGACATTGGGGTCTATTTAGACAAGTCTACACCTATCTTCACAAGACTTCTATAACCTGAATGGTTCAGTTGGTTAACATGCCGGTTTGCCACGCAGAGGTCCCGGGTATGATGGAAATTGAAATTATGAGTTTTAATTTCTGTTACAGGCCTAGGTTAAGTATAATGGGTGTAATATTAACACATAATATGTATGTATTTAGAAAAATTATATAAGTAGTTTATCAGTCACCCATAACACAAGTTTTGCTTACTTTGGGACATACGGTTGATGTTGACATGTCGGTTACCTAACTAAGATTTAGCATAGAGATCTTCAAGAAAGGGCTTTACCCTTCTTACGATTGGCTACACTAAAACTGCTTACCATCTGGCGTGTCAGCTTGTACCACGATAGTGGTTTAAAACTATCCAATAAGAACTATTGTAACAGGAGTCGGCAACCTCTTGTAAGTACGTCGCCAAGCCGAGGCAATAGTTCCGCCGGGAGATAAGTGACCCCCAGCACCCCCCAGGACCCTCCCCCCCACGTGGCGAATGCCGCCCTGAAATCCTCAACACGTAGTTGAATTAAAATGGCTCGTGACCCTTTTTCATTAATAAGAGATCTTGGTCCCAGCTGAATATTTATGCAGGTGGTTCGGCCGCAAGCGAGGAGCTGAGGAGGGCTGCTTGTCAGGATCTGGAGCCCTATTTTTTTAAACCGCTCGCGTTTACGCGAGCGCTCCCGTGCGGTACCAGCATCTTTCACACTCGTGGTAAATTGCTAGCGATAGAAAGGAGAAGCATTAGGAGGCGAGCGGTTTCAAAAATAGGGGCCTGGTAATGTCGTGACTTCCGTTATAAAAACTGCTTATAATAATAAAAATCATTTCTTGGCTGTAGTAGATATATAATTATAAAAAGTGTATAAAGTCAAACAAAGTTAAACGATTTTCATTCTGTGATGATCACGCGATGCCCAAATATGTCAATCCAAATTAAATAACATTGATAAACGTACGTTAGTGTCAAGTCAACGTTAAAACTTGATTCATTTGGAATGTTTTAAAACGTTACCACAACAATGTTCCCAGGTGAATATCGTAAAACATTGTCGAAACCGAAAGAGGGTGGACAGATACGTCTATCCTTAGGAGCGACTTCACATAGCGGCACCAGTCTACACGTGACCATGAGGCCTGCAACTGCGCCTCAAAATATCGAGGTAAATACAATACTAACCGTGGCAATAAACCCGATAACATGCGCGTTAAAATTGCAGTGAATAACCAGGTAAGTCTTTAAACCCATACATATCATCATTGTCCTTTTTTTTATTTTCCCAAAACAGAAGTTTGACCGCCATCTCACCCGTTGGTAAGTGACGACACGGCCGAAGATGGAGCATACCTGTCCAAATAGAAATTTTACTACTGATCCATCCATTGCTCGCTCGTCTACAGCTTGCACCACACGCGCGTGAACACAAGACGCCTGGGTGTGGTTACTTGATTTTTCTGCTACATTTTCATGAGGGCAGCCCTGCTTCGGAGATTGCCGCCCTAAACGGATTAACAACTGATTCGGAGCAACTAGTGTCTGTCGTCGGGTGCCTAGATTATCTGTCTAGGCCTAGATCGCTTGTGGGTGGGCTAGCTCAGTATTGAGGGACGAGGTTATTTATTTGATGTGCTTTACGTTGTACTATTTTCTTCTTATTAGGGTTTATAAGATCGCTAGTTTGTACATTCACAATATCTTTCTCCGAATTTTCTAGATAGAAAGAGTTGAATGGTACTATTTAGTATCGTAGTGTAAGACGCGCTCCGACCAGATGGAGTGACGATTTGCGAAAGGCTACGGGTGAATGCTGGATGATTAAGCAGAGGAAGGGTGCGTTGGCGCTCATAGGGGGAGGTTATGTCCAGTGGATTAGTATAGGCTGATGATGATGATGTTTTGGCACCTAGTCAAGTTATCACCATTATCTTAGTGGTGTATCCCGGTTTCCGCAAGAATCCGCTTGCTTATTGTTCCTCACACTTCGGCCAGTTTTTAGCAACCTTACGTCGAAAGCCGTTGGCTCTTACATCCGATTCCGCGATGTTAATCCTAAACTAAACACAGTAACAATTTAATTACTGTTTGTAAAACCGATTGCACATTGCACCAGGCATTCCTTTTGTTATTTTTTTTTATTGGTCATAGAATCAAGAGCTCTTAAAACTTTTACATCAGATATGCGTAAATAACAGAAAGCCGATAACTACTCTATAGAAGTCAATATAAAAATTTACCATGACCATAATAAATTTTAACAATTATAATCTTGACTCTGACTGTGTGTGTGTATGTGTGTAAGTGTGTGTATTATTCTGAGTTTATTAAGTGTGGTAGTGAATGTAGAGTATGAATTTATTTCATTTACCCCTCGATTTACAGATCACCATTATATCGCACGAATAAGCAAGGTAGAAAAAGTTTACAATCGAAATGAGTAAATCATAAAAACATTCAAAGATTCAAAGATTCAAAATATTTATTTGTAAAATATAGGTATTACAAATGTTATCATTATCTCCAATAGTTTCTCTATCCTTTGCCCGCATGCTGAGGCGTACAAATCTTTAAATATAATTGTTTCATCTTTCATTTGGTAAATATTAAAATCTTTCATAAATAATAATTTCAACAAATTTAAATTTCAAATATGAGTTATACAATAATCAATAAATAAAACCATGTCATACAAAAATGTCAATTATTACTTACTATTTTCATTAAATAATAATTATGTTTCGCAGCTTCATTCGACGCGATTTAACATAGTGTAGATGTGCCCCTACGCATCAGCCTTGCTTAAACAATGTCATACAATTTAAATGTCATTAAAATATGCCGTCAATTCATAATATGCCTTATCTACTAAGTAAGAATATAATTTATTTTTAAATGTCATAAAATCTGTACATGCTTTTAAAAATTTACTTCTTAATAAGAACGTGAACAAACGTCATCTCGAGAGTCCTCATACTGTGCAGTTCACTCAGACGAAACAAAATATAGTAATTCAACCACATCCGAATATTATTAGATAGATACCCTTTATCTCCTATAGAACAAAAGACACGACGCTTTCAGTTCTCTCGAAAGACCACTAGATAAATAGACATTCCGAAAGAGTAATATCGCTTTGACTGTGGTGAAATATCTGCAGTATTCGAACTAGGCTACGCGGTTACTGTTACATTCTTACATTTAGAAATGGCGGTCTTTCTAGGACGCCCTAGATAATGCTCCCGCCTTTTCTTTGCGGACCGGGACTCTGTCTTCCATTTTCAAATAAAGGCCGCGCGAATAGGAATGTCTCCTTTTTGTTCATTTATTTTTGGCCTGGACACTGACACTGTGTTGCTTTTTAGTGCAACGAGCTTGTTTGTGAAGAGAGTTTTATTATGGATTAGATCGTTATAAAATAAACCGACGAGCATGTATGAAACAATTGATAAATGTAGAAGAAGCGAGAGGGATGTATGAAGCATGGATTATGCAAGGGAAAAATAATATTTTTCTTCGAGTAAGACCTATCCAATCTATGGTGTAAGACTGAGCTTAAAAAATCGAGTGGAGCTGTATATTGCAGATACTATGAACGACAGTTACCACTTATCGTCAGGTGGGCTGTCTGCTCCTTTGCCACTGAGCAGCATAAACAAAGAAGAAGGGATCAGCCTTCTAAAAGTTAGGAAGCCGTTAATTACCGTTTTAGTGCTAATATGCGTTTATGAATAATGACTTATTAGCAAGCTTAGAAACCTCATATAACTAGGACTAGGATAGAATAGAACCGTAATAGTTTTGCAGTAAGATGATATAGACATTTTCGTAACGGTCCAGCTTTCTGACTTGGTACTCAGCGTGAAGACGTTTCACGTTTCACGTTTCATAAAGATGTAGCGGGTAATGTAGCGCTATGGTACAATGTGTGGCTCGTCTCTCATTAAGCTCCCTGTATGCGGAATTTACATCTCAAACACATATGGGCCCGAGCAAAGCAGAATGAGGCTGAGTAATAGTTGCGGCTATTAAGACTGAACGAGTCAGTGAGTTGTAAATGGTATTTTCATCGTAACTTGGATGTTATTGTATCACTTTCACATTTACTTTACTATTACGCACTTGGGCCTTATGATATTCCAATTTAAGTTTAGTTTGTACCTGACGATAAGTAGTATTCATGTAGACCAAGCATTTTTAGTTTAATCGGGTAATCATAATCGTACTCATAAATATATACAGTTTTCTAGGATCAAGTCAAAGAGTTTTATCAACAAAGAGTTTTTATGCGGCTGAAAATAGCATTAGGTATAAAGTTCCTTGAATAAATCAATTTTACTCCCTTAATTATGATAAATAAACATTAAATTTTATCAAATTATTTTACAAATTATGTTATAAATACGAAAATATTTATTATAAATTCGCTTTGTATTTTTAATATAGGAAAGAAAAATTAACATACTATTGTACGTCCTTGCCTACCTGCGCGTGATGAAAAAGAAAACTGAGCGCCATTTTCCGTATAAATATTTTGTTAATGTTTTCACTGTGTTAGATAATTATAATAATACAGGTCTGTTTTTTCCGCGCAAGGGTGATGAAAAATGTCGTATGAAACGTGTGTGCATTGAACATTACACCTTACCGCCTCGACGGTAATGACCAATATAGCACACTTGTACCACAAAATGTACTATTATGGTACATTATTTATCAAAAAATTCTTCTTTTTTACTCTGTAGTATTTATCATTTTTGGATTAGGTACCTAGGCTATGTGTGACTATTATCTAATCTGTGTTAAGGGTATGATTTGGATAACGGATATTATAATTAGTTAAGCTAATATTAAAGCTAAGACAATATACATTTTATAGGTATGTTCCGGGTTTCCTGCCGCGTACCTTTGTTTACGAGTAGCCCTATATTTCGACGCAGTTTCATGCGTCATTGTGTCAGGACCATGCATGCAACTGCGTCATAATAACCGCGATAGCATAAAACATTATGTTAAGACAATAGAACTTGATTATCTAGGACTACTCGAAACTCCGAAATAAAAAGTGAAGTAGACAAAAAGATATGAGGATAATTGAAATAATTTATGACAAGGCTATCTGAAAAGCAACAAAGAATAGGGGCGCTTTACAGATGCAATTTCTCCTCATAAAACGAACAGACATTCCAGATATACTCATTTAATTTAAAGGCACAGAACACTTAAGCAGCCTAGAGGTGGAGGGTCCAAAGTCATCTGAAAGGAGCCAGAAATAATGTCCCATTTTATACGTTAGCGCATGACATTTGTCCTCCCAGTAACAAAATTATTGAGGGTCATTCTAAAAGCCCTGATAAGGCGGCAGACTTCAAAGGGCCTGTTTGCGACAATTGACTTTCACAGTGTGCATTAGAGAGGGATAGGCTACTGAGGACGAGAGGGACGACGAATAAAAAGGAAATGAGAAACAACACATAAATATTCAAGAGAAACATTTACTTGGTAATGAAAAAGGCTGGGTTTACTTCAAATTCATGTAAGAAACGCCTTTGACGGCTGCTCTGAGCTATTTGCGAGGTGGAGACACGCTTGCATGTTTACCTTGTCTCAGATACATTTTCCACGAAAGTAAACAAACACACAATTTCAATCTATACTATTACGAAACTAAAAAAGCCGTGTCTGTGCATTCATCAATGTACAAAAAAATCATGTTTCAGAAAAAAGTCGGGATAGGATTCTAGCACGTAACTATAGCCAACATTTTTTTTGTTTGTCTGTCTGTTCGCGTAACACGCAAAAACTGCTTAACGGATTTTGATTCAGTTTTGATAGATTGGTAGCTTTAAGTCCAGGGTACAATCTATATTTCATCTAATTTGGGTAAAGATTCAGCTTGACCTCCCTGTAGTACTAGCATTCATACAATACGGAGGTCATTGAAAATGGTAATGCGGGAAAGGTAAACAGGAAGAACTATTTATTAAAAGAAATATTTTATAAAAATTAAATAATGCTAATACTAAATTATAAAATAATATTTACAAATAAAAAACTTGCCCCAAGTCCCTGGTTTAAGGAATTGTCCCCAAAAGACTGGCCGCATTGCCTCGCTGTATCGCGAGGCTGATCCTTTGGCCAAGGTATTGACCAGCCTTTTGGTCGTGCGAAGCGTTAACCAGGCGCTTAGACAACTCTCTGAAGAGAGTATGAGCAAAGGTAAACTATCATAAAAAATACGTGTGGCACTCGTGGACTGCCGCGGTAAAGCTATTGCATAGCATTTTTTATCAACTTATGCAATTATAATTATTTATTTATTTTATTAATGCAGTATTTTCTTTCGTCTTCATCCAAAAAGCACGCTGTCTCACCTAGCATTGTGTCTAAAAGAGATAGAATCAGTTATGAGCAGTTAGCAGCTAGCCTACACGCATACGTATAGTCGCACGCACACAAACACCGTGCCGAAGTCTGCCGAACTGAAACGACGTTAGACGATGCACGGCTTTCAACGCCGCACCGCTGTGCCGGTCGGAGTGGGGGGTGTTAGGCTTATTTTCGTTACGGAATTTCTTGATTCGGTCGCCGCGCTCAAAGCCCGCGATAAAAGCTATGCAATAGCTTAAAACTATTTCAACGCAGAATTAATCGCGGGCAAAAGCTGCAGTACCAATAGTCATGTGCTAAGCCGAGAGTTTGTCTATTGATCATGCCTTCTAATAAACGAGGTAAAGAACTTGACATTGGTTGCAGCATTGTTATTCGCCATTTTGGATAATATGATATTACGTCCATACGTAAATAAATAAATAATGTTAATACGAACACTAATATTATCTAAAGATAGTAAATCGAGGGAAAATCCGATCGGTCGAAGATTATCTGTGAAACGAAATAAGGGGATTAATAAGAAAGTTCTATTCCACAGAAAAGTCAAATAAGAGGATCTCAGGATCGTATTTCTTGACAGATAATAGTGAAATATAGATATTGTAAAGTTGATGGTAGGTACCTTACATTATGCAGCTAATTATATGTATAGAATAAACACTAGTGCGTCCACTATCTCGGAGTGCGATTATTTTTCACGCCAAGAAAATGAACAGATTAATGATTTCGACATCAACAACATATAGAGTAGATAAACGTAGGTGACGTTGCCTTTGCATCATCATCATCTTGACGTCAATATGCCGGTCGTGCTCACCGTGATATGTATTTGGCAGATAATGTAATTACAGTCGAGCGACTGCTCTGGTAACGTCTAGTCTTTCCCATTGTGTGCTGTCCACTGGTCACTGTAATATTTATTGCTAAATCAATTGTGCCATGTGTGAGATAGGTGTGATAAACGTTTTTTACTTATTTATTGTCATTCAACGTGGAGAGACACGACGTGGCGGCTACAATTCGAAATTACAAAAAATCAACAGTTAGGTAACTGTCAATCTAAGTAGTGTCAGTACGAAACGGGCGAGTTGCATACTTTATTATAGCATATTAACGCAGGCACGGGCGTCCAGTTGGATGGGTAGAGGGGTAACCTCTAAAAACGAACGCCATGTCCTGTAACCTGTAACCACAGCTGTAACATGTAGTTATTACTGACTACCAACATACCGGCGCGATACGCCGGGAGTTGTGAACTGGCGCGCACCACTTCCGGCACGATGGCTTCCGTTTTGGCGCGAAACTGCCCGATAATTGAGGCGATCGCTTTTTAAATTTTGCAACGGCTACCGTTGCGCGCTGCCAAGATGGCGGTATGCAGTTTTCGTGTAATAACAGGGTTCGTTGAAGGCTGTTTGACCTAGCGTCTTTATTCGTGGCACGGTGAAGGTCTTAAGTTATTATTCAATGCTTTTGCCAAGGAAACTTGTACATAATTATGGATACCCGGTTTACTACAACATTTATTCAATATTTACGTATCTACTGAGCAGCACAATCATTGTAATAATAATATAATAACACCACGCCAAGTTCGAATCGCTTATTAAAAAGAAAATGTCTGTATGGCAACTACTTGAACGTCATTCATAAAAGTCATAAACAATTTGATTTCTGTAGGATTGTTTATTTTCGTGAGTTATAAAAAATATTATTGGGCAAAACAATTAAAAAGGCAGTGCGATAGATAATTTTCAGCATAATTAATAATTTAGACAAAATAAGCTAAACATTCAGTTATAGTGACCAAATAACTGAATGTTTACGAGAAGGACTGACAAGGACAGATTATCCTCAAATTATTGCCATATCCACACTTTATAATTTCTACTACTGTCAGTCAATACGGTCTTATCGTGGTCCTATTATAAAAATCAATGTTTGGTCTCCTCTGCCGAGAGGCATCCTCCCTTAAATACCGTAAATGGGAAGAAAAACTATTTAATTTCTCATACTTATATTATTTGCTAATTATTACCTAAATGATAAGAATTTGTTTCAAATAACCTTTCTGGATATATCCGACAGTTTACATATAAATGTGTAGATACCTACCTATAGTACGGAGTGTGATAGACATCCATAAGCTTGTGGGAGTCCGACCACATTTGAAATATAACAGACAATGGCAAAACAAACGGTCCTGTCGACGTATTCAATTAACCCCCATGTACTCTTTAAACCTCCCATGTAACTCGTCCGACTCGTAAGCGTAACCTTACGGGTTCGAACACCAGTGCCACCATGTACCAATGACTCTTTTTTGAGTTATGTGCATTGAAATAAACCTGCATTCAGGCGAATTAATATGTAATATAATCTAATCTGGTCAGGTTCCCTTGGTTAAGGCAGGTCAGATGGCAGTCGCCCCACTGTAATTACCTGATCTGTCAACTCCTGTATCATGGTGAAGGCGGCCCCGGGCCTGCGCGCGCTAGAGCACAAATTATTGATTGAAGCCAATATGATTATTTTATGAAAATAATTTAGTAAAAGGTAATTCCAAATGAAAACCTTAAAGAAAACAGGTCTGATAAACCGCCTCCATCTTAGTCAGGTGACGTCACTGGCCGAGGGGACCAACAACCAATTATCGGGAGAATTCGGGAGCATTCGGGAGCAGGACCCCACTGCTCATTCTCACAAGTTTCGCCGTTATCGTCTCGCGTCCGTTATGAATCGCCTGCAAGGTGCAACAAAGGTTGGTTTAATTAAAAAATATTGGGGGAACAAGCCAGATAAACGGTGCAAGTTGTCGCGTTTGGGCGAACTTCCTCCGGAGTGGGTTGACTTGTTTGGGTAGAACGTTTCGCGGTACGTAGTAGGGCTTTTATGCGTATATTTTCTTAACTGGCTCAGCATTTTTTTTTTGTGAAACCAAGAACTCTAATTTATTTTTTTAAATATTAATTGCAAAACAACACTAATTCTTATCTACTGATAATTACCCACGTTAACAAATCCTTGACCATAAATTCTATTAAAATCATATTCTATCATGTTTTAATACAATGTTAAGTGAGTCGGGTGAAATTTTTCTGAACAGCTATTACGACATACATTTTCAAGCAGACACATATTGAGTAATTGAGTTATTACATAGGTGTAACAAGGGTACTTTTACTAAAGCCAATATAATATGCCTTTTGCAGCCCACACAATACAAAGAACATGGATATAATAAATAGGATAATACGATATTATATGTAAGCTTACAAGCTAAAGCTTTTGTAGCTTTAAGAGGAGTGGGTATTCTTAGTATCGGCGTATTAATGGTTACCGAAAGTACAATAAGACTAAGTTAATAATTTAGTAGCCATAAGCAGCTCCTTATTGAGTTATTCTTATATCCAATGACGAAAGAAGAGCCCATTCATGGATCCGTAAATAATATATCTTCCATTAATATCTATTCGTCTTTTAACAGGTACATACATACTTCATACGCCGTGGTGTTCTCACGTTTCTACAGTATTTACTTAGTGTAAGTACCTAGTATTGTACGACGTACGTTGACTTGAATGTGTGCATGTGCCACTGGGAATTTTCCCAGAGCAGAAAATTAAGGATCTATATTTAAAAATCCTTAATATTCTGCTCCAAAAATCATGAGACTATTGAAACTTTCTTATTTCTAACTACTGCTTTATTAACGTTTATTATTGCTATCCAATAATAAATCAAATTATTGTAAGTTTCATCAGATTTTTACACTAATGGCAACTGATAAAAAGATTTTAAAATATACAATGGCTAATGGCCAGTGCATTACGAAATTTTTAATGATCTAAAAGTTTTAATGCATCATGCACTGGAATGTTCCCAATGAAATTGTAAAATTAATAAATAGGTACGACGTTTTCTGTGGACTTTAGTGACAACTTTAAAATGGCGTGTCGCATGCCATCGTCGTTACTAAAACCAACATTGAAACAGTTCCAACAGAAAGAATAAAACTCAGCGATTTATGTAAAACTTTACAAACCGAAGGAACAGTTAGTTGGGCGGAAAACGTTTGTAGTTGAAAATAATAGTATGAATTTTATAGATCCTTTGTTTTATGCATTGCTCCCTGTTAAAACAATGCTAGCAATTTGGAGGAAAACGTACAGCTTTATTATACTCGTTAACTTCATATTGAATTATTCGTTGCTGAGGAAGCCGTTGAAAATTACTAATAAAACTAGAAACACTAAAAAAGGAGATGTCCCGTACAAACGCGGTAGGTCCCCAACTATAACGCCAAAATAACTTTTGTATCCTCTTAAAAAGCGAAAAAGGAAACTTATGTAGTTTCATTTATTTTGCACTAGTGGATCCGGCGCGACTCCGTTCGAATATACTTACTTTACCCCTACCTACCCTTCTTCTCTTGCTTTTTTTATACCACTAAGGTGACAAACAAGCTTACGGCCTACCTGATAGAAAGCAGTCACCGCAGTGATTTTTGAAAACCGCATTAAAATGTATTATGTAGTTTAAACGGTCTAAGCGTACATAGATACATACACAGAAACAGACGGCGGGAAGCGACTTTGTTTTATATTATGTATAGATAATTATCTGACAAAAGCAAAGCCATAGAAATTGCACACGAAACAACAAAATATTCACACCACCAGCAGTCTACTGCAAATAAAGACGAGTGAAACAAACCGAATCAATACACGAATAGATATTCCTTATGCTGTTATCACACTATTCAGGGAGTAGTAAGCGAGTAAGTTTAACACCATATAACGGGTTGGTAAGGCAATAAATGGAGTGGCAAACTCATATCAGCACCCGGTAAAAGGAATCCTGTAAAAGATAATATGAAACAAGCCGGCGAAGTTGGAAACAGTAAGGGAGTAGTGTGCGTATATGAAATCAATAGAAGCTAGAAGCTGCAATATGAGAGCCCCAGGGAGTAGGCAACGGAAGTTGGTCAATATAACGTTCAAGAAGTTGCAACTTATTAATCTCTTTCACCGTGTGTCGGGGTTGTTTTATAAAATTATTGGGTGCTGCTATTTTTGTTATGCGTTTTGTATCTTCTGTCCTAAGGTATTGTTAATACTGTTTTTCTAAGATTGTACACGATATAGTTTTATGTTTGATCGGTAATGCTAACCGATACTCTTTGAGGGAAAACATCGTGATGATACCTGCACAATCAGGCGACTGAACATGTAACCATGATTCTAAAAAATCTCTACATATAGAGAATTCTAAGTTAATTCGGCAACTAATGATGGTTCATTAGTCGGCGGTCGTTCAATACTTTTTATTTTAGACGAAATGAAACAAAACTCTATGAAAAAGAATTCACACACTTGCTTTCATTGTATCATTAGCTATCTTCGAAAAATAAAATTCTTAATTGCTTTATTGAGCCAGCCTGACACAAATTCCTTTGCTGAAGTGGATTCGAAATTTTCGAATGAATGTTATAGACAAAAAAAGTTACGGTGTTGCCATTTTCTATTTCCCCATCCGTGTAGGTGTTCCAAACATTATTTAGATGGTAATAGGAATCCAAACAAAGCCAATATTCGCGAATGGCGGCGCGGGCCGGCTTGCAACTTTAATGCATTTACTTTGCTCACAGGGATGTCGTGGCAGAAAATATGCATAGTGCTTCGACATTTTATTTTAACCGCTTTTGTTGTTGTAAAACTAATCTTTCTTAAAATTTTATTCATAAAATAAAATTGGTTAATGAGAGAGTTTTAAAAAAATGTGTAAAATGTACTTCACCTACAGTAAGACTATCTAGCAACTCACGCGTTATTAAAAATAACTTACAGTGTACCCTATTTTTAATAACGCGTGAGTTGCTAGATAGTCAACTAAAGCTTGCAACTTGAAACATTTTATTATAGAATTAAAACACTTTTTTTACACAAGTTCCACTGTAATTAAAATAAACTTAATATCTATACGAGACGACGTATAGCGACCGGTTTCGAATGAATCATCTTCAGGCAATCCTTGCCTTGCCAAATCTTTTAATTATAACGTTTATTAAAAGTAAGTACAACCAAGTTTATTTTATTTATAGCGGGACTTGTGTAAAAAGTGTTTTAATTCTTTCTTACAATGGAGTTCCTTCAAAAATGCACTATAAGAACCTTTTGACTTGAAATATTTTATTTATAAAATTGCTTTAAAGTAGAAAACCACCCACAACCACCCTCTGAGATTGGCTGAACAGTCTCGGAAACCGATTGGCGTCTATTTTGTATGACAAAACTTTGTATATTTCTGACATGTTGCCTTTACCAAAAGCTGTAGCTCTATTTCTGACATCCGTTGCAGTCATTAAAAATTCTTAGTGGCAGTGACAGCCCTACACCCCAGAGCCAGATGTAAACCAAGCATGGTTTCTAACAATGCGCTGTGTGTTTAAACTCCAGTGGCCATTTTCAATATGCAGTGACCAGTGGCAATTTTAAGTTTGATACCCTGTTATAGTTCTGTAAATTTTGCGGGTAGAACAACAATCCTTTGAATACTATTATGTGGCGGTACAAAATATTATCCTCTGTGGGATTACTACTACTAATTTGGTATTCACGTGAAAAGATTTTACCTACGTAGGTAGGTCCCGAAACCATTACCTTAAAATGTAACAATGTTGTCATTACTTAAGTTGTTACTGCTAAATAAAATATCCTTGCCCGATAAACTTATCTTAATAGAGAATACTGGATCGATTAGACATTATCATCATACCGATCAACTTTGACCTTTCTACAACCTTTACAAGGTCGCCCGTTCATCTCGTGGGGGGCCGTCCCACGCTGTGATTACCGGAACGTCGTCGCCATACTTTCCGCTTCATCGACCATGGTTTTGCGAGCTTTGTGACACTGTCACTTACGTTTTGAAATCAAAGACAACAAAAGCAAAACTTTATTCATTGTTAAGTAGGACATTAAATATCTCTTTCAATAGTCAAAAAGGGGGTAGGATAGTAGGAAGGAAACACAGTGTTATGTTGGCCGTCCCAGCCGGAGCACACCCACCCCATGCCGCCAACGGCGACGGCATAGCCAGCCGGACCTTGTCCGACAATGCCAGGCAGAGCCGGACCGCGCCCGATAATGCCAGGCAGAGTCGATTGTGATTTGTGATTCCAACTTCTACGTCAGGTGACCTTAATTCTGCCACAGATATCTTCATTTTATCACGAAGATTAGTAAACAGAAATTACTAATTTCGCCTAAATCCCGTTTATCCCAATCCTGGAGTCGAGAGGCAATCCACACTAGAAAGACAGGCTCTTTAGCCGTCAAACAAAGCGCGCTCATAATTGGAGCGTCAACCTGTCAAAGGGTAATACGAATATCCAATTACAAAACAGAAGTGGCACAAAGTGGCACTTAGCGCCATTCCCGGGGTACTTGCCGACATTACTTTGCATTAAAGGGTTAAGTAAGTTGGTGGATTACGAGACAGCAACCCACTTGCTTCTGGATTTGAATGAGTTTACAAATCTCGATCGAGATGTGTGAAGCATCTGAAATCGGTCCAGACTGACTTGTCTTATTTGATAAACAAATATGGTGGGCGACGACCAAAGAAAATTTATAGTGTTGGGGTGTGCCTCAAAAAATTATAGACAAAATAGATTTCCGAATAAGTCAATATGTCAATGTTTTTTTCGATCTATGGCAATAAGTGATTGTGAAATTTATATTTTCAGTGAAATATTACATTTCAATGTATAATTTGTAACAGTTTGTAGCAGTAAATAAATAATATTAAAAAAAATATGCTTAGACAAAATTCACACAGCGCCACCAGCCTCAAAGTAAGCAAAGCTTGTGTTATGGGTGTTAGATAACTGATAAACTAGGTACTTGTATATTTTTTTTTAATACATACTTATTATTCACAGTACACCCAGACCCATCACAGAAATTAAACAGTGATAGTTGAAACTCAACATTCTATGTGTTTCTTAAATAATATAACATATCTCAACACAGTGTACGTAGCGTGATTGATACTCCAAGTCAACATCACGATGTTGTTACAAGTAATGTTTGTTCACCAAATAAGACAAGTCAGTCTGGATAGATTAAACAGCCTGTAACAGTTAAGTTGATTCTCCTCCGCCTTAGTGGTGTGTTTTAATGTCCGAGGTAAACGGGTTGAATAAGTGAATGAATGGATGAAATACATTTACTGCTTAACAAGGGCAACACTTCCCAACAATCACATAATATAAAATAAACATTAATCATACAAATAAAAAACAAAAACACATACAATAAATTACAAAATTAATTGGTCGATTCGGAATATCTGTGCTGTGGCTTACCTGGCCAACAAAAGGACCACACTCAGCATGAGCCACGGCCAGAGAGGTGGCGCTGATCTTCCGCGAGACATATCCTAGTAAGTGCGATAGGCAGTAGCATTATTAGTAACTATCTGGCCCGGCGAGACTTCGTTCACGTGGTGTCCTGTCCTACTATACCCTAACCCTACCACTACCCTACCCTAACACTCTGTGTATCTGTGTTTCTGCCTGTGGCATTGTGTGCATTACTCCCGCGCGGATTGACCGATTTGGATGCGGTTTTGAAAGCCAGTTTAATCAAGATATTTCTTAGCTTTGTTTCATTAAATCAGTTTACCAATTAAAAAAATACTTGAGTATAAGTACAAGTACTTTTTCTGTGAGTTAGATTATTTATGTAGGTAGGTACATACTTCATTTGAAGATCTGGAATATCAGAGCTGTATCGAACGCCGCCTCTGTTTATCTAGTTAATTGAATAATCGTCAGTCTTTCACAAACTAATTTGCGCTAACTTTATTTGGCTCGAGGCGTTTGTTTTGGCTGAAACTCTATTACTGCAGACAAAGACTTCAATTCCAAAGCTCTAAAATGTTTATTTCTTAACGCTATAGTCTGTTAACTATTTAATGTCCTCTTGTATAGCAATGAAAGCGAGAAACTGAAATGTGTTTCTTGAAAATTTATAAAATCTTATCAAGTAACTTAACAAAGAAAACAGTTATAGGAGTAATTCAATTCTATTACCATGTTTAACCACTTTATTAGTAACTCAAAAGCGTCCCCGATGTTTGTGAGACCGATAACAAAAGTTAAGCAACGCACGCTGTTGTCAGTTCCTGGATGGGTGACCGTTTCGTACTTTCAGGCTAATCGGGATTCAGCCCTGCAACGAGCTTGCAACTCTTTAGGTGTGCCTACCATTGGCGAGGTTGGCCAAGATATCAATGACATATTAACATATTCATATTTATTAATTGGTAATATTCATTAGATACAATATGTCAGTTATAAAAATGACACAAATTACATACACACAAACAAAATTTCTGTACCTATCACAAATCATCTTGAACTATAATATGACTCGCAGTTTTGCGTTATACACCTATTTCATTTTAAATGTGTTTACCTGTCTCTTAAATACAACCCTTTCTATACAATAATCTTTTTTACCTCTACTGTAGCAGTAGAGGTAAAAATATTAGATGGTAACAGAGCATTTAACAAATGATAAAGTAAAACACCAACACGTTTAACGGGATCTGGTGTTGGAAATAATACAGAAGACGAGTTCCTGCTTTGCATATAGGGACATGAAAATGCCATGTTTAATGTAATTTCTCTGTTTGTTTCTCCTGCTTTCGGATGTTATGTACAATTGTACCTCTCGACAGGTTTGTGTGGCTGAATTTGTATTTCATTTATTTAAAATTGTTTTGTTAAATACGGAAAATGTGTAACGTGAAAAGATGTAATCTTATGTCGGTGGGGAAAATGTGCCATTAAAATTGTGTCCGGGTGATATAATTTTTTTTTATAGACATCAAACCGATTACTAGCGATAAGTGCCGCCCACTACATCTACGATTCACACTTAAATTTCAGATTTAAGTGTGAAATGCAGTGCCCGAAATGTGTACGCCACCACAGCTAACGAATGCCTCTAAAAATATGATACATAAAGCTCACACCTTTGTCCCAAAATGGACTTTGACTATTGACCTCTACTTTGCTCTGTCACAACACAACTCCCTAGCCTCGCATATATCTACAATTCATTTCATACATCTTCTTTATTCTTTCCACTTCGAACACTGGGAGTTTTTAAGAACATTACTGATCTGATCAGCGAATGTTTTTTTGGATCGCCCTATTAAGGTCCGGTTTTCCAAATTCGCGCTAGATATGTAGCTCTTTCATCAAGTTTCTTTAATCCAGCCGCTCTATATGTACACTGCTGAACCATCTCAATATTTTTTTTTCAATTTCTACCAATCCATCATACTATCATCATCACAGCCCGTTACAGTCCACTGCAGGACTAAGGGCCTCTCTCACGAAAGGGGAGGTTATTGCCATAATCTCCACGCTTGGCAGGCGGGTTGGAGATCGCAGTGTTTAAATATAACAATGGAAAATGCTGCTCCCCATTTTCCAGACTACGGAGACTCTTGATCTTTTGCCTCGAAAACATTAGTCGCCTTGTACGACACCCATGAATGTAAGGGGTTGGTGCTATTCTACTCTGCCGGACACCACACGGCCAGCCTGACACCACACGGCCAGGTTAGGTTAGGTTAGACTATACATATTACGAATACGACATCATACTATACATATTACGAATAAATAAATCTCTACAGCAATATCTAAATCGTCGCTGGCCAATATATTCGTAATCACGCGCCGAACGACAGGGTAAATCGCCCAATTTCTGCCCTCTCAAGAAATATGTGTTGACGTCCTCTCGGCGACACACCGGATGACGTCACGATCGGTGAACATCGGACGTCTTCGGGAAATACTGACGCGTTTACATTATATCGGCGATATTTACGCAACGTCCGGGCAAATACGATACAGTGGCGCGGAGTAGCAGTGCCTAACAAGAAATTTTATTTTCAAAATGGCGACTGCATCGTGTACGCCTTTTATGTATTCAACAACAAACCCGTAGAACACTTACCGTCAGATCCGCATTACAAGCGAATGCCTGTCCATAATTCATAATCATAATTAATTTGCTGCTTTCTTGTCGTTGTAACAGATGTTGCAATTTTTTTGAAACAAGAACCCTGTTAGGTCACTACAAGTTACAGCGTTTTTGTACAAAGACAATTCAATTCAATTCAAACTTGAGTTGTAAAACGCCAAGCATATAAATCATACCACCAGCATTTCTGTGAATATATTTGTATCCACAGTACAACCGGTTTTGGACCCCATCTACCTCTCCCACAAACACTGATCATGCCCCAAATCGCAAGCTGTACCACCGGCAACAACCGCAACTGTGACGCCACAAGTTCGGCGACCATTTATCACGAGGCACAAAATATCAATATGGCGGAGCGCCGCGGGGCCCACGACATTAACTAATGGCTCGCCCTATTGGAAGATATGATTTTTCATGCGCTTTCATCATGTTATTGAGTAAAGTACTTCTGCCGTTTCGGCCTACGCACGCGGTTTTCGGGAGCTCCTGAATTTTTATTGGTTTGAGTATACTCGTTCTACAAGCAAGAGTTTCGAAATATTTACTAGAGTTCTCTCGGAACTTCGTAAAATTCGGTTATGCGTTGAACTACATTGAAATTCGGGATATATTATAGCCTATGTGGTATTTTGGGATATACTCGTACGCTACGAAACTTCATAAATTCAACAAAATTCTTTTAGTACCCTTGCGTGAAAGAGTAACAAATAAACGTACAAATTTTTGCATTTAATTTTTGTACAATATCTCTGTCAAAAGGTCGCACGGAGTGCTTCAAGAAGGGCATGAAATGGTTGTGAATGTCTGGCAATTGTGGTTCTTTGTAACCTTATTTGTGTAAACATTGCGCAGTCCTAATTGGCATCAGTCGTGCAACCATAGTCGTGCGACGCTCGGTTTTGAGGTCTCCTAATGGTCGGGAGACCGTTGCCAATTAGATCAGCGCCTTAGTCATTACCATCATAATTTTTTTTTATTATCTACTCTAATTATGAATTGAATACGTAATATATTTAAATCTATCGTAAGATAGATAGATTATTGATAATGTTTTAATAAAATTCGTGTATTCGTAGATATCCATCTTAATTTCACTCCATTTTCTTGGCACTGGACGCAAAACAAGTAGTGAGATTGTTACAGTCCTGTTTTGGCACTCGCACAGACACTAGAGGATTCCGCAGTACAGAGTTTGGTGATCCATCTTCTTATGTTGAAATATTTGTACTGAAAATCTTGCGAGAATTTAGTTTATCTTAGATGTTACACTTTGCCACTATGATTATTGGAACTCCACACTTCAGTTTATTGTGGGAGATGCGTTGCAGAAGGTTTCAGGATGGAAGATGTAGCTGGTTCACAGTACAATTGCTTGCGTTGTTGTTTTCCGGTTAGAAGGAGAAAATAGCCAGCGCAAGCACAGGTATGAGACATACCAGATTGGTTATCATAGTGGCAATGCACCTAAGTGCGTTACGGGCGATTACCACCACTTTGTGGTTATTCAGTACATATATCGGGTTTGCCACCACAGTTATGATTAACACATGATATAGTTACTTACTTTTCTTCGTTTACTTTTCTTGCTTTATTGTCTTAGCTTTGTGTGCTTACTTTGGGGCTAGATGGCGCTGTGTGAATTGTCCAAGCATATTTATTTATTTTATCGTTACCACTTTTCATCAGGTGGGCTGTCTTTTCTTTTGACACTGAAGCACGTTTCTACATTTTGTACCTACATCCCCGCATCGCTGCACTCGGTTTCCACGCGAGTGTAAGTGATTCATCTTCAAGAATTCATCTCGCTGTTCCCGCTTCGAGTCGAGTTTGCTGTGTCGGTTTTCGCAGCCGTTTTATTTGCAGCTTGATTCGCGGATACGAATTCTGTTAGATTGTGTTCGTTTTCTGAGTTTTCAGGGAAAATGCTACAGAGCACTTTTGAATAATTTTCAAAGCGAATGTATTGCACAATCATTACACTATGCATTCATAATCTTCAGATGTGCAGATTTCACCACCATATTTTCCCTCACCGTGGGTGCAGCGATTGGTGTTCAATGTACATACATAACTCAGTAAAAAATATTGGTACATGGCGTTACTTGGGATTAAACTCGGTACAACTCGCTTAAGAGTTAGATCCGCTAGCCATTAAGCCACCGACGCTCTAAAGTAGAGCCAATCAATAAAGCAGGAGGGCTCACTACAGGATTAATAAAATTTTATTAATAGCCAGCCAATGACATCCCAACTGTGTGATACTACAATTATCCACATGCAAAATATTACAGCGGCAACAAAATCGTTGTTACAAAAAAAACCCTACATATAGAAGCATGGAGCCTCTCCAGCATACCAGGAACTACAATGGTGAACTTATAACAAGCTGAATAACTGTAAGAAAGTGTTGCGGAGTAACCCCAGAGAGTTGGGAACTCCGTAATGAGATATACCCCGCGTCCGGGGATTTACGGCCGGTTTATAAACACCCTGTAACGTTGCAGTATTAGGGTATAGGGTGATCCTGTATGTATAAATAACTCTTAAAATCCATCGTCACTTACCATCAAGTGAGATGGCGGTCAAATACCTGCCCAGTATAACATATATTCAGAAATCTCGGGTTCTAAACATCTATGCTAATATTATAAAGGGAATACTAATATAAAAAAATTTGATTGTTTGTTTTCAGGTGTTGGTCTAGACCTAGGTCTAGGTCCTGGGTAGACCACGGGCATTTTTTCTTGCCCGTAGTCCCACCCTTGTTCCACCTGGGTGGGCCACGGGCACAAATTCTTGCTTTGTTTGTAATGGATAAACTCAAAACGTAATTTTCAAAAATGAAAAAAAAAAATACTATTTGAAAGCTACATTTTCAAAGAGTAAACAAAGGCTATAGTTGAATTTGGTTCCCACGAGAACGAGTCCGGAACGAAGTTACCGTATTTTACGCGGACGAAGTCACGGCAAAAAAGCTAGTACGCGAGTATAGTTTAATCTCGTGG
This sequence comes from Blastobasis adustella, assembly GCA_907269095.1. Classification (NCBI taxonomy): domain Eukaryota; kingdom Metazoa; phylum Arthropoda; class Insecta; order Lepidoptera; family Blastobasidae; genus Blastobasis; species Blastobasis adustella. Next base: position 17,488,402 of record OU026121.1, on the reverse strand, counting down.
CGTACTTTTAATTAAACCTCTATTACATAGAATTCATATTTATAATTACTTTTAACCCCCGGAGGTTTGAGATGGTTCCTGGCTTTGTTTCATTAAAATAGGTTTATTGGTTTGGGAAATAATTGAGTGTATGTAGACCATATGTTGGCCGTGTGGTGTCCGGGAGAGTAAATAGCACCAACCCTTTACACTCGAGTGTTGTACAAGGCAACTAACGTTTTCGAGGAAAGATCTAGAGTCTCCATAGGTTGGAAATAGAGCAGCAGTGTTTTCTATTTTTATGTTTACACCACTGCGATCTTCAACCTCACCTCTCGCGGTCCTGCAGTGGACTGTTATGATGAGGAGAGCATATGTAGACCTTGTCGCGGGATCTCTGACTGTACTGTTACGGTTATTTGTTTCTTTTTTAATTAATTATTATGAAAAGGATTTGATTATCGTCTTCCTACGAAAAATTAAGACTTCTCTTCTTCTTATCGAGTCGAAGGACTAAACTCTGACTTATACTTTATTCGCCCAGTATTCGGCGACGCATACAGCGTTGGAACTGGCCTTGAACAAGTCCTCCATTGTACAAGACTTCTCTTGTTATGTATGTATGTTTATTTTATATGATGTAATTGTTGTGATGTGGTGTATTTGTTAAGCAATAAATGTCTGTCATTCATTCATTCTTTTGCAACCACCAATTTATTTTACAACGCCATACCGTTTCCACGCCCGTTACAAAATAAGTAGCATTTACATCGCTAAAAACCTCACAAGCTCAAGATAACGTTATGAATTACAATCCCTTACCAGCCTGTAGATTTCCCCGGACTTGCCCTCTTGGGGCTATTCTCTGCACTGATTAAATAGCTACTTCTTCGGATGCATTTGCGGTGTAGGGGAGCTAACGACCGATAGGGGTGATATGATTGGATAGGTAGTGTATAGTGTAGTTGGAGAGACAATGTGAAGTGTGTATGAGTCAGTGAAGTCTAGCCAGTGGATGTTATGTATTTGTATGACAGTGATTTTATTGTCTTTATGAAAATAATACCTGCCTACCCCTGTGGGACATAGGAATGAGCTTTATGAAGGTATGTATGAATATAATAAAGTAACTGTGACTGGGCACTAAGACCCATCAAGGAATTAGGATCGAGCTTTAAGTCCACCTTTGTACTATTTTGTGCATAAAATGTTAAATAAATAAATAAACTAGCTGACCACGTACTGTTCATATGATAACATTTACTCTTACTTATTCACGTGACGGTTATTTGTGTCCGGTGTAGGATACAAATACTAAGCCTAAATTTGATAGCTTCAGATACTATTAAAACGCCTCGCCATACAAATCAAAGCGATTTCATACAATGAGAAATCTGATTAGATTTATCAGTTTAAAATGTTTTCAGACGCAGTATTGCTCTGGGAGACCGCTTTACGCAGAGCTGTGAGGCCAATTCATAACCCCCTCGGGGGTCTACCATTGCTTATACAAAGAGGGGGGGTGCAGTCCAAGCTGTAGTCTTTAGTTACATACGGCCAGTTCAAAAACGGTTGGAAACCGTTGGTGTTTAATGAAAATACTGCACTGGGGATCGTTCGTTCGTCCATTCGGCGAGAGTTTAACCGCTCTGCCGTGAAAACGTTGCAATTTTGAAATTGGAATAGCTATAGTCATTTGTCCAGTTTTCCCGGTGGCCTTTTCGTGAAATCACGCTCAATGGATAGCTAATGAAACGTTTTTACGCTCCAACCTGAGCGAAATTCGTTTTCAATTGAACTTTATGTTTTAACGGTACTCTAGAATTTCCAAATGAAAAAGTGGTATTAATTTTTTTACCGAGCAAAGCTTGCTTTTCAGGGAGAATTCTCGTCAGTCAGGATCTATTGCGGCGACCCAAGAGACAGTGAGGTCCGACTCTCAAGTAGCCCGCGAGCAATTATGTCGGTCTTGTTTCTTGCAATAAATCTTATTTGGAATTAGGTAAAAGGAACAATAGAAATATGAATTTTGTCTAGATCCCGCTACTTCAATACGAAATCACGACAAAACTTGAACGTGACTAGCAACGACACATTATAAGATTAAATTCCAAAGAAGCGGGGTTGACGTCCGAAATTTCTGCGTATTTTGAAACTCCTCAGCAGATCTGGCCGATAACTGCGAATTGCTCGAATTGGAGCCTTCAGGTGTGCCCAATATTGCAGAATTGTTGGCGGCAACTTTTCTAATTTCCCTCCGGGAGGGCCAAGTCGACGAATTAAAGGTAAAATGTCACAAATTGGAGCTGAAATGTCACAAATTGAAGGTGAAATGTCACAAATTTAATTATCGTGCGGGCCTCGGCGATTCCGACTGATCCGGCCGTCAGGTCACGCTATCAATTAATTCCTCGGAAATTTGAATTTAGCCGACGACAGAACTGTTCGGGCGGAGTTGTTCCTTTCATAATTAATTTCTTTGATTCATGTTAAACTTTTTTGTGAGACGGGCCATTTGATAGCCTATATGTTTACATAAGAATGTTGCAAATATATATAGGTAATTTATTAGACATATTTAAGACCATAGTCTCTGCCTACCCCACCTGTGGGACACAGGCGTGAGTTTTATGCATGGATTTCTAGCCAGATTGTTGGCCCCTTTTAGGAAAACGCGATCCGGACAAACGCTTCATCCTTATGTCGTGGGTCTTCCAACTATCCGACCTCAGTGGTTCAGTTAGTTAAAATCTGCAGAGGTCCCGGGTTTGATTACCGGCCGAGCAGATTTAAATGATGAAATTTAATTTCTGCTACGGGTCTGGCTGTAGTGAGTATAATAAATATGTATTAAAAAAAAATATATAAGTAGTTTATCAGTTACCTAACACCCAGCTTTGCTTACCTTTGGGGCTAGATTTCGCTGTATGAATCTTTCCAAGCAAGCAAGCACACGAGCCGCTTTGGTTCAACCTTTAAAAATCGTACGATTATAAGATACTCAAATTCTGTGCCCGCAAGTCAATTGGGTGTCCCGTGGGACTTGCGGAGCGAGTGGACGGTCCCCTTCCAGCAGGCTGAGTGGCGTATGCCCTGTGATTTATAGTGACCGCGGGCCAGTGCTGACGTCGACACATATTTCCCATTACCGATGGAAAAAGCTCGGTGACTGGTGACTTAGTGCGGGATGAAATTGGGTCAGAACGTGCTAGATATTTGGACATCGATGTTGAAGACTTGGTTTATTTTACACACAGTAGAGCTATATAACTTCCTTGTCGGTGCAATGTTGCACTTGGAACGTAATTAACAGATACCTTGTAGACTTTTTATTAATTTGACTAGACAGGCATTTGACCGACATCTGATCCGGCGGTAAGTCACGATGCGGCCGACAATGAGGCATGCCTGTCTAGAACGGTGCTTTTTCGTCGAATATCAAACGAGATTCTTTAGCCACTATTTAATATAATCGTTAATATGCAACCGCGGGTCCAAGAGCGATTGATTGTCATCGCTGCGTCGGATACGAGAACCAACGGCCTACGACGATAGCAAGCTAAAGACCGGACGAATTGAAGGGAAAAAGGAGCGGCAGAAGCCGCGAGTGGCCATTCGTGTGATGATGACGATTATGAAGTTTAATCATTAATTTTAATATATCTATCATCTTTATGAAAGTAGAAAAGATATAGACATCGATATAGACGTATCTTTATTTGGTCCAATAACACATTCAAAAAACTTAAAACAGAACCGAATATTAATATGAAACACTGACGTTTAAAATTTTCAATGTCATTAATACAAAACAGCGAACCTAATAGAAATAAGAACCCATGAGTATTATTTGGAACACATAGCGCGCCTTGCTCCGTGACGCATCCTGTACATACGGTTCGTTACTCATTAAGCACCCTGTATGCGGAATTTACATCTCAAACACATGGGCCCGAGTAAAGCCGGATGAGACTGCGTAATAGTTGAGGCTATTAAGACCGAATGACTGAGTTGAATGAGTGAGTTGTAAATGGTATTTCATTTGTCATGTTCTGGGTATACGGGTATGGGGGTTTTGGGTATGTGTCGGATTACAACGCACACATACATTTTCCCCAAAACATGACAAATGAAATACCAGGGGTGGTGGATTTATGGACATTTTAATTACACAGTTATTTGGACAGTTGCTACATACAACATTATAATATTACCAGTAGGCTAACAATTCTCTGAATTCAATAATTGAAATTGTTACTTTTGCTATTACGTATCATCGATTTCATGGGTTCGGTTGCTAACAAAGTTTGATTGCAATAAACTGAAACTATTACATCCCGCTCCGGCCATGTACCAATGACTATTTTCTAAGTTATGTACATTAGTTGAAAACTAATCGATGCTCTTACGGTGAGGGAAAACATCCTGATGAAACCTGCACATTCAGGCGACTGGATGTGTAACCATGATCCAATCTGGTCAGGTTCCCCTAATAGCAGGGTCATGAAGGTCAGATGGCAGTCGCTCCACTGTAATTACCTGACCTTCCAAATCCTGGATCATGGTCAAGGCGGACCCCGGGCCATCGTACGCGAGTGGACAACCGGGACATAAACGCCAAGATGATTATTTTTTATTAAACTGAAACTATTACATCGATCATACGTAATCGCACAAGTAACAGTTTTAGTCATGGAAATCAGAGAATTGTTGGCAACAGAGTTACGTAATTAGCCCACAGATCTGTGTGTTCAAATCGGATCAATAGCTCAAAACAGGAAGACGTACCAATTCTTATCAAGCAGCCTTAAAATCGTAGTGTTAGAAGAAAATGTACAAAAGATTCGACTTCATCTTTATAATATGAATTGGTCAGGAATCAGCTAGGCAGTAGACAGTACCTATACGGTTTGATTTAAAGAACAATACTTCCCGAACAAACTCTTTCGAACTGACCACTATTTTCTTAACAAATATAACGAGGACCCAGCAAACAACTACACCTACAATTTTCTTAACAGCCCCACCGTTTCTTTTCGTTCAAAACCGATTGTTATTCTCTCAAAACAGCATTCCACACGTGCTGTTTCGTGTTTATTCCGCACACATATCAACTTAACACCGTCGATAATAAACACTCGTTTGCAATCCAAAAAACGGCGACTCACGCCTTACACCAACGTTTCAGCGAACTACCTTCCCAAGTGTCGCCAGCACAACTTGAGCTCCTCCACCCCCCGCCTGCGAGCCTCAAGCCTTCCCCAAACGGCGATTTCGAAGACTGCAAGGCTCAACTTACCCTGGCGGTTTGAAGTACAAGCAATACCATAACTAACCATCAAACGCTCGCTCGTACTTAGAATAAATTTTCAATACTCCTCCACCATGGATCGTTAGTTCTATTCAAGGGGTCCCGTATATTTACGCACCCGGCTTATCTTTGCACATGACTGTACAAAGTAAAGTGAGGTATAGGGACTAGGAATGAGTTTTGGAAGTTTTTCGCCTAATGTCTTTTTAATACTTTCTTTTATAGGCCTCCTCGAAGTTTGATCGCGATAGATACGGGCTTGATCGATCACTGAGTGATTCGGGGATTTGCGAGTGACAGGTATTATGTTTTTGTTTACGAAAATACCTCAGTTAACATGCTGTAGTTACACGAATATAAATTATCTGGGACGACCTGAGTGGTTCAGTTGGTTGACATGCCAATTCCCTTCTGCCACGCAGAGGTCCCGGGATATTTATCGGGAATTTTCCCGGCCGGGCAGAAATTGAAATGTTGACTTTTAATTTCTGGGTATTAAAATATGTTTAAGTATCTGTTTAAAAAACTATATATAACTAGTTTATCAGTTATCTAACACCCAGCTTTGCCTACTTTGGGGCTAGATGGCGCTGTGTGAATTGTCCAAGCATATTCATATCTATGTGAATATTATATCTGTAACAACTGATCCAGTTGCGAACGCTATTCTTATGTGATATAGAAGCTTTCGATACCGAGAAAAAGAATAATCTTCCTATAGTCTCAGATCGGAAGAGCTTATTATAGAAGCGACCGACGTCGAAGCAAGAATTTGTTTCCATACAAAATTCTCTTCCTTATTCCGCTGTCGATGGTTCATTTACTCTTTCCGGGTGAGTGCTTCAAACTTTTCGATCTATAACTTGTGCTCTAGCGTGGAGATACCTACTCTACCCTCTTTTGCGATAAAAATAAACTGTTTTATACACGAAACAAGCGATATATCTAATGGGCAAGAAGTATGTTTCTATGGGGTACTCTGTATGCTCTTATTTCGATGAAGAATCCGTTCCAGTCTAATTCATGTAAAATTCAAATAAAAAAGGGTCTAAGTGAATTCACTAGTAACTACGTATAAAGACCGGGGTATAGGGTAGACAGTCTTTTATTTATATCATCAACAAGTACCAGTAACCTAAACAATCATCGCATCGCAAAAATTTCTCCTGCTCTCTTGCAAGATATGGAGAAGGATGGTACTACTCAAGAATAAGAATAAGAATCGTTTATTGCCTTAAATTAACAAAATATCTTGACTTATCATTAAATCTCATCATTTCGCTAATTTACTTTTATATTTAGTAACTAGTGACTGTGTGTGTTGGCCGTGTGGTGTCCGGCAGAGTAGAGTAGCACCAACCCCTTACATTCATGGGTGTCGTACAAGGCGACTAATGTTTTCGAGGCAAAAGATCAAGAGTCTCCGTAGTCTGGAAAATGGGCAGCAGCATTTTCCATTATTATATTTAAACACTGCGATCTCCAACCCGCCTGCCAAGCGTGGAGATTATGGCAATAACCTCCCCTTTCGTGGGAGAGGCCCTAACTCCTGCAGTGGACTGTTACGGGCTGGGATGATGAAGGCCAATGGGCCAGGCTCAGCTTATGCTGTCAGGGGACGGTATGGTTCCGTACAGCGCTGTTTTTCGCTGATTGTGGGTGCCCATGCCATGCCCTACTTGGGGTTCTTCAAAGGGCATGTCATGTCTACTTTTGACCTTCACCGAAAATTCGGTGAAATGTTAGATCGACTAAATAATGTGTCGGTTATATTTGTGGTCGGTGAAATGAATTTTGGTGATAGGCTTTTCGATGATTCGTTGCATCGCTTCATAGAAATTATTTATTGTTGAATTGAGTTATGAGTTTTCTCATAGTTTTCGTTGAAATAAAAAACCGATAAAGCGACTCTCGGAATTACGTAGTAAACCCGTCCGTGTGCCTCTCTAAATATTAAAAAAAAAATTACCACCCCGCCTAACCATACTTTCGAAGGTTACCTTCCAGCTACGCAAATACCAAAATAAACAGGGCATAAGCAGCGGGAGCATTAGTCGGTGGCTGCATTCCGTCTCATTAGGTGGGTAGGTAGGCGTACACAACTGGCTGGCCTGAATTCCGTGTGAGGAAAAAGAAAAAATTAGGTAACGTAATAGCGAAGCAACAAAGGTACAACACACTAGTATTAGTGAAGTGTGACAAAGGATAGTGGTTATTGTTAAATACTTTACCTCTGCTTACCCTTTTATCTTGCTTAGAAACCTTCCTCTTGAATAACTCCCTTGTTGAAAACCGCATTACAATCCCTTGCGTAGTTTAAAAGATCTAAGCGTACATAGATAGACACTATTCGCGCGGTGGTAGGTGTTTTCAGTTAAATGTATTTATTTTTAATTGACTTCGAAAGAAGGAGGAGAATCTTTGTTAGACTGTATTATCATTATTATTATTTTACGTATTTATTACGGTTCAAAATCTCGACATTTCGGAATCGAATCGCAGGAAAACACTCTTCCTATCCATACAAAGCAAGGCACCAGCCATACTTCATATCAAACTAGATACCTTAATGTTCTACAGTGAGGTTGCATTGTATGCAACGCAGTGTACAATCCACGCTTTATTACAATGCCCACAACGCGCCCACCGCTGGACACAGACCCAGCACAATGCCAAACCTCAACGCCCCCTGCGTTTCATACGTCTGCCTATAGACAAGAGGAAATGGGTATAGCGTGTGGCAAAAGTAATGGACATTGTGTTTGCGTGTATATGTCGACTAATAGGTATTATTGAAAAGTAAACTTTGTGATCTAACTTTAGTTAAAATCTCGACATTTCGGAATCAAATTGCAGAAAAACAACTCTATAACCAAAAAATCCTTACTTCCTATCCATACAAAGCAAGGCACCAGCAATGATTCATACCAAAGTATCTCTACGTTCTACAGCGAGGTTGCATTACAATGAAAATGAAAATGGAGAAAGTATTTATTGAATTAGGATTACGTTAATTAATCTCTTTTCAAACGTCAAAAATCTAACGGAAAGCAAACATGCATTGGATACAATCCACGCTTTATTACAATGCCCACCGCTGGACACAGACCCAGCACAATGCCAAACCTCAACGCTCCCTGCGTTTCATATCTACCTATAGACAAGAGGAAATGGGTACAGCGTGGAGCAAAAGTTAGGTTTTGGGGTGACGCTAGGTTTATTTGAGCTACGATTTTGTAAGATGTGTAAATTTTATTTTGTAATGGACAGAGACAACGCCGCTCTCTATTCACACGATTACCAAGTTTACTTAAAAGCAAATATTTACCAAACTACTGAACCCATTTTAATGAAACAAGCTAAGAACCATCTCGAATAAACTGGGTTTTAAACGGAGAAATCCGCATCTAAATCGGTTCATCTGTTCGGGAGCAAAAAGTTTGAAGACTTCATAGGTCAAGAAGATTTTAATGCTATAAGTAACAATATTGTAATTTTTTTTTATTGCCTCGGGAGGCACACGGACGGAAGGTCCACCTGACGGAAAGTGGCCACCGTCGTCCAGGGCACCCACACCTGCAACCTGAAGAGAGCGGATTTCTTTGACATTATATATGCTTCATTCATTCATTCATCCATAGCCTCTCCATCCATCTATAGTCCATAGTCTCTGCCTACCCCACCTGTGGGACCCAGGCGTGAGCTTTATGCATGTGTATGTTATGTTGTTACACCCAGATATTTCTCATACACACACATACACATTTAATACACCACTAGCCAAACACGAAACAGCCCGTACACACCGCATACGAAATCTACAACACGTTGCAATATTACTGCCTCTTGGCATGCACTGGCAATATTACCACCAACATACAATAACACCCTGTATAACGTTTGTATGGCTACACCCGTAATGATTAACAGGGTGCTCTTGGCTTTGTGTAAAACAGTGTATATGTTTTATTTGTCTAGCTGTTGCCCGCTGCTTCGCTTGCATGCGTGGAATCGAGATGCTTTATTATTTATCCTGTCAATGAATCATTATCTGAGCAATATGCTTAGAATTTATTCTGCGTGAATATATTTAATTCCCATTTCGTATCCAAAGCTCATAGCCACTTCATGGGAAAGAATACGAAGAATTCTTTAACTGAAAATCGTCGTCGTGAGAGCGTCGGTGGCCTAGTGGTAATGCGAGAGGTACCGGGATCGAATCCTACTGCTGCAGTACCAATGACTCTTTTCTGAGTTATGTACATTAGTTCAATACTTACCGATGCTTTTGCGGCGAGGGAAAACGTGATGATACCTGCACATTCAGTGACTGAATGTGTAACCATGATCATGATGTTAACAGGGTCACGGAGGTCTAATGGCAGTTGCTCCACTGTAATTACCTGATCCGCCAAATCCTGGATCATGGTCAAGGCGGAACCCGGGCCCTCGAGAGCATAACCGGGACAATAACGCCAAGACGACCAATCCGTTCACTGAAAATATTTCTATCAGATGTGAGAGATTGAGCTAAAACGCAATGAAAATAATATCTGCTTGAATGGGCTTCGGATAAATCCACCATTAAATAAAACATACATACATAAAGCTCACGCCTCTGTCCCACAGGTGGGGTAGGCAGAGACTATGAACTACCACTTTGCTCTGTCTTTACACAACTCCCTAGCCTCGCCTATATCCACAACTCTTTTCATACAACACTAGAAAACTATAGATGATCTACCTATCTATCTATCAGACTCTCTCGAAGCCTCGAGTGGCCTCAAACAAAATAACACTAACCAACAACTCTTTTAAAACATCGGCGAACACTGCTACACAATAAAATTAAAGAGTCGGCCAACCGCTATCGTAATGAAACTCCATAATGTCCTGATGGAAACGAAACCGTAGCCACAGTTATTAACATTAAACAGTGACATAAAATCATTTCTCCAACAATGAATATTGATACAGAGCACTAACGAAGCGAACCATGTCCGCCGTTTGTGAACTACCCTCTAATTCCGAAACGTATTTACCCCCATTCCGCTCCCATTGAATTTCAACTTTGATCGTTCTCCGATACAGTTCAATTTCGTGCACGGACTACTGAGGCGATTATGCTGATAAATTAAAGGGGCACACAAGTGTGTATAGAAGGAATCACAGTCGGGTAGTTTTCAATTGATAGCGCAGTTTGCGGTCTGAGCCGTGTGTAGGCGATTGTTTAGCTTGTATGGAAAGCGGAGTGCTGTTCGACATAGGGAAATCTCTTTGTTTGAACTGCTGAGTGTCGGTGTCAATAACAGGCGTGGTGTGTAGTTAGTACCGTATTAGTAAGGGTTTTAAAATTACGTAATTGCTCGACGATATCGTTCTACGTAATTGATGTAAACAGCCAGCTGTGTGACCGGCAGGGTAGATAGATAGCACCAACCCTATCAATATAATTGACGGGTGTAGTGTTAAATTGGTGGGGACGATTGGCGGCAATATTATTTTGATGCCCCTGGTATTACAAACGTCCATAGGCTGCGGTGAGTGCTTACCATCAGACAGGCCGTAAGCTTGTTAGCCACCATTGTGGTACTCTATTAATTACGAGTATATCTACCGCCACAAACAAGATATCTACCGGTATTATGTATACTGCTATTGTCCAATATCGCAAATCGCCTACTAATTATGCGCCTCCGAACAAGCACATGATTAGCTTGCAATATTCACCAAATTAGCAGTAATGTACCAAAACATAGTCGCTAGGGCTGCACCCATTGCATTCTAAATTGCAATTTTATCAGGACCCGTGATCGCGGTACCCCCGTTTCTGATTTATGCAGCGGCCATATTTTCTTGCCGGCGACAGCCCTGGAATTACTTTCGACCAATTTGCTAACACATGCATGATTATGGCACATCTAATTTAGTGGTATAATCTGATTATCTCACACATAGAAAGTTTTTGGCAATGATATTGTGCAAAATATCAACTAGGAACTTCACTGCGTTTCTTAGCCACAGTGTTTCCTTTGGGCTATGACATGGGATCGTTCAAGAGGTTTATTAGAGGTCTCCTTAGAGGCGGGCAACGCAATGGTAGCGCCCCTGCTGTTGGTGATGTCCATAGGCGGCGGTGACCACTTTCCATCAGGTGGCCCGCTTGCATGTTTATCTGCCGTATTACAAAAGAAAAAATGTGTTATTATAAGCTGTGGATGGATGGATTCTGCTCTACTATCCCAACTAGAAACTCGCAGTCAACACTATACAAGACCATATATACCTACTATCACCACACACAACTCAGCTATAATTTCCCCTAACGCAATTAGTGTTAGGCGATGATAACACCCGTCCCAATGCATCACCCACCTAACCGGGATTTATGCGATGGACAGAACGGTCGTTATCTGCGTTGCCATATGTACGTCGGTATGGAATGCACTGTTTTTGCGTGAGCTGTATAGAGACAGGGATGGGTGTATCTCTACCTGAGATCTCGAGAAGTGACGTTTCCTGACCCGGCTATACAATGTTTTGTGCCGATAGCCCGGAATGCCGGTAAGGCTGGTACTGATTCATAATGAGTTTGTCATTGCATTAAAATATTGTTTTCATTTTTTAGTGACAGGTATTTGAAATTACCTATATCAAAACTCCGTTACTTATCTAAAAGATTTCTATCGAATTCTCGTAATACCATGACCCTACATTGTTAGTAAACATATTAAGAACCAGTACGTCTATCTCTTTCTTTGGATTAGGGTGACAATAGAAAAACGTCCTAAGAGAGCAGGATGTACTCAAAACTACTACTTATATGCGTGTAGGTATACCTTTCGACAATAAAAACTAGCATAAGAATTAGAGTCCCTACACAATATGGCAAATCGGCACGCACATGACCTATCATCGCCTTATACGTTGAACCACAGAGCTTGTCCGCCTGCTCCAAGGAGTAAGGCGTTTATTTCGTCATTGGTCTAACAATCTAACTAACCACCTGTGGGTACAGAAGCCCTATCTAAATCTAATCACAATCACTCACCGGAGACAAGGCTCTCTTCACAAGCAAAGAGCCGACCGCTTCAAACTATGACAGAATAAGTGCAAAAGACCTTGAACGTGCACCGCGGATGGCATTATTCCAGAGTGTAACACGACACGTCCATTAGTGGCAACTTGTAATAGATGGCGCTTAAAACGCCCGCCTTCGAGTAATGGCGGCACGAGTGTGGGATAAAAAATAACATTGATCAAGGAGACACTGGAGTCGTCAAGTCGGTTTCTTTGTAACTGGTGGCCCGTCTCGGCTTTGCACGGGTTCTATTATAGATAATATGCATGTATTAAGATTCTTGTAGGTTTTCTCGGCATTTCTTTACTATAACCCTTTCGAAAGAAATTCTCTGACTGATGGTGAAAACCGCATCAAAATGCGTTGCGTGGTTCACTATTAGAAATACATACGTACAGACAGACGCGGAAAGCGACTTTAATTTATACTGGATATGTATAAAAATAAGTAAAGAAAAGGTTATGGAAGACAAAGAGAAGAGGACTGGCATTTTCTTGAAGTCATAATAAGATCCGTGTATTCCCAAGAAGGTGGAGTTTGTTTTTCTTTTTCGCTAATTCACGTTTTGATTTCTCTTGTCTTCATTGCGTCATTGCATCGAGAATTATACTGAAAAGTTTTTGCTAACATATTGGTTACTGTAGTATAGATATTCTGTGATATCTACTGACTCGACTGGTATCTGCGTAACCGAATATTTGAAACGTGAGGTACTTTAGGATGTGTGCGCAGCATTTTTCTAGTTCGGAAAATACGCTAGAAAAGTCCAACTGGTTTCAATAAATAGCCTGTAGTGTGTTAGCTCGACTTTCCATATTTTATTACCTTCTATAGAAGACGGTTTCTTATAATTTCATAATTGATAATAGAAAAGAGGAAAATTATGTAATTACGTGCTCGTTTACCTAGGTATATAATAAAAAACCGGGGCAATATCGCATCCGTAAAAAAATACATACACACTTACATGCATATCGCCAGCCATTTTTCCCAGCAAGGCAACGACCACATTGAAAAAAAAATATATGAATAAAAAAACATTGAGACATTGCAATTTCGCACCCCCGAAAGATCCTATCTAGCAACTTTCTATATCAGGGAGGTGAGGAATACCTAATGGTAATACGACGATGATACGTAATATTTTAACTGGGGCACTCCAGGTGTTCGGGCGAGCTTGCCATTCGGGCGGATCTGGGTAATCTGCCGCTTTTAGTTGCATTGTTGCCCGCACTTTCTGAAGAGGCGAAGTGTGTGTCGGAATATTTATAAGGTGACGTTACGTGGGTCGTTTAAGCATAACACCTGCCACCTTGGTTTGTTGTGTGAAATCGTTTCATGGTTTTTTATATTGTGTGAGTGAGTGTTCGTTTCTATAGACCCAAAGCTTTGAATTTGTGAAAAAATACTGTGATAGACTTACAAATTACCTAGATATAATTAGAAACCAAAAAGTCAATACAAATAGTTTGGTAGGTAATTTTATTAAGGTACACATAAATTATTTATATAATAATAAAAAAATACACTAATACCTACATCTAAAATACCAAATATATACACTAATACATTTAAAATTGACTAAACTAAAACCTTATAGTTATAAATATTTCATTTACAAAATATACAAATAGTATAAAGTATCTTTATTTATATATGTATGTATGTATAGTATTTATTATATAATATAATATATGTTTATTCTATCTTGATGTAGTTATTTTGTTATTTAGGTAAATTACAATCTATCATCACTCTTTATAAAGCACCTACTTATTCACTTTCTGCATGGCTTACTGGTTGACTGGAAGACAAAGCCTTAATGGCTTTAAGTCCGCCAATTGTGTTATTTGTGCAATAAAGTTTCACATAAATGAAAATTCTATCGCATTACTCACATGAATAAACCATGATAAGCAGTGGCTTATTATGGCGTAATGGATGGTGAAATCAATATTAGAAACTTGTCGCTGCATTCTTTAATATAAAAATATACAATTAGTTACACGTATAACATATACATAGTATTAGTTTTGTATATATAAAGGTTTTGCGAAAGAATTTGATCGGACGTATCGGTTTCAACAACGTTCAAAAGAACTCTTGCGTTTATGGTACCTAACGTACTCGAGAGATGGCGCTGGGCGCAAATTAAAACGCGCTAGCGACGTGACCGCGCTGATATGTTAAGTACCGAGAAGAAAGTATATTCGGCTCCTACTCATTCTTCGAAACTTCGAAGTAACACTTTTTGGACCTTGTGGACCAGAATTTTCATTCTGGCCAAAGGTTATAAATAATAGAATTACATCATTGTGTATAAAATGAACTATGATAGCCATTCCCAGTGATTTGACTTTCACCCGCGCGCGCGCAGTTCGTATCTCGATCTGTCATCTCTGTAAACATTTATGTTCCATCCCACGGGACCCTGTGATTTTCCTAGGATAAAAGTAGTCTATTAAAGCCTTATTATAATTAGGAGAAAGTCGGGAATAATGTGACTTTCTATTAATTAGTGACAGGATTTTTAAAATCGTTCCTGTACTTATAAAAACTAGGAGTGGGTCGTTGACGTTTTTGTCGTCGACGAAACGAGACCGTTTAATTTCGTTCGTCGACTAGTCCATCGACTAGTTGAATTTGTCGACTAGTTAACGCATCAACTATTAAGTTCAACGTTACGTATAGTTGAGCGTTGCGTGCGGTTGGACTATAACTGCTAGCGCTCAAGAGTTACTTTTGCATTTTACTTTTAATTCGTAATGTATTGTTAAAGAAATTTTTGATCTTCCCTTCATACTTTTCCAGGCTTAGACTGGCTGAATAGGCATCACTATGAATTTGTATTCAGGCGTATTTAGAAGATCAACTGATTTTATATACATGATTGAAATATTTATACTTTAGGTTTTTATTATCTTAAAAGCCTTTAAACTGTCTTTTGGTGTATTTACATTTAAGAACATTATCTGTTCGACTTTGTTGGTGGTCAGTCTTGTTCGCCTCTCATTCAAAATCTGTCCGGTTTTAGAAAACATTCTTTCGCAGGGAACTGAAGTTGCCACTATATGTATTGCAGTGAGCGACGAAATTTTTTTTTTAATTTGGTTAAACATACTGGTGCATCTTCCACCATTCAATAGGGCACGTTAAGTTTCCTGCCTGGTCTTTAGTCTATGAAATAGGCAAGACATGCCAAACATGCACGGGACTACACGAATGTAGGCGAATACTCCCTCTACACTCTCGTGTTCCCGCGGAACTGTCCACATATGGAGTGAGCTTAAGAGTTGACGTTGCGTTGAGCGTTGATATGGGGCACATCGACTACTCGTTTAGCCGTTTACGAATTCAACTAGTCGATTGATCAACGGTGAACCGTCGAAACGTCGGTTGCACGTCGACGGTTGATTCAACTAGTTCGTTTATTCAACGACCATCTCTAATAAAAACACAAATCTTTTCTCTTTATTTATATTATTACTGAAGATAAAATAAATCAGGAATTTTTCTAGGGTGAAATTATTTTATTTTTTTATTTTACAGTTTTACAGCATATACATTGTTTTAAAAAGGTTACATTATTAAGTTGTAATGCCATTAAGTTGAATTTCATCCGCCATTTTCTACTTACTAATCCTTTTTTTCAAACTTTTACGCAATAAATGTCATTTGAAAGATCTCCGATCATCATACGGTCAAGTGACCGGCTCGACTAGCCAGTGACGGGTAAATATATCCCTTATATATCCCAAAAGTACCCTTGATGTATGACATTCATAAGTGTTTTATAAAAACTCAAATTGAATATTTATATTAAAACTTGAACTACGTGCCCGACCCGTTCACCAACCGATTCCGTTCCGTTGACGCTTAGTTCGTCGTTCACTTTTTAAAACCAACACCTTACTGAATCCTGAATCAGTCTGTTGCCAACACGGCGTTGCATGTAACTGCATTAGCATATTGATTGTTTACACGCGTGTCTGGACTGTTTGCGAGCCCTGGAGGCCTAAGGGGGCCTTTGCGGAGCCCCGGGCTGCGGAAGTGTTCCATTGGATTTCCATTTAGTGTTTGAGTTGCTGGGGCTGAGGATTTATTTGAGCGTAATTCGCTCCTTACTTTAAGCGTGAGGAGGATTGTAGGCGGTTTTGTATGAGTTGTTTGTGGAAAGAAGGAGTTTTATAACTAAGTGTGCAACTTATATTTGTCCATTAATATAATAGTCTAGTCTCCATAGACTAGCAAACGGGCAGCCGCGTTTTCCATTGTTATGTTTATTACACAGCGTTCTCCAAACCGCTTGCCAAGCGCGCAGATTATGGCAATAACTATTCTAATAAATAGTCGACAGATAGCAATGTTAATACAATAATTTAATTAAATGTACCTATGGAATATTTTTTTGAAACATATATTTTTTTATTATTATTTTATTATTAATAACCTCCCTTTCGTGAGAGAGGCCCTGAATCCTGCAGTGGACTGTTATGAGCTGTGATGATGATTTGTTGCTTTTTGTTTATACATACCAGACTTCGCGTTGTTTTAGCTAGACCATCCAGTCATTAATTTTATGAAACAAACACATGGGTCAGGTTCGTTGACACTGGGGCAAGGTGCCACAAACACCCGAGCCGATGACGGCGTCGCTGTTGTTGACAAACAAAATGTCATTTCAAAAGGGGACACGGAGTTCCGATTTTGGCCACTGGGTCAGATACTTAACAACTCTAGGCTTTAGAACGAGTTCGATTTAGGAGCACCACCTGCCTAACAAGGCGATAGTAGGTACTAATATATGTTCGATCCTTAGTATGGACAGTGTATCCACAGAACTCCACCACCCGTGAACAATAACCATTTACAAAACCTACAAAATAGATGAAAGCTTGCAAAATTGTTCTCCAAATAGATCCCAAGCGTCAATTTTCATCTCGAACATTACACTCGTAAAATTGAAATCGCACGCACCCCGTTCGCTTAACTTTTTATTGCAAAACCGTGAATTCCATCCTTTATTAGAACAATATAACATTGTATACGCCCCATTGCCATTCGGGGGCGAGTCGAAACGATTTCTGGCCGTGCGCGCTTTTCCCGTCAGGTTTAAAAAATGATTCAAAAATTCATAAAACTTTATGCGGATCGCACTCCCCATATTGCAGGGAGCGTATTTTTCTTTTTCTATTTCCAGCACGTGCAGCCGCCATTTTTGCCGTTTAAAATCCAAATGTAATTGAGAGTTATGTAAATGCGACCGCTCTAAACGTTCGCGGCTCGCGCGGGGTTGCCACCGTAAAATACCAGATTCCTACTATCAGCCTATATCTGGCTATGAATTGGCAGTTTAATAAAATTGCCGCATTGATTGTGCGGTGTTGTTTCCATTCCATGGTAGTGTAAAAACGTGGTAATTTTTACAGAGCTAAGCTTTCGTGTGTTTAACTCGTGTTACCTTACAATAGAGCGTCGTTGGCCGAGCGGTTACAGTATCCGACTCGTAAGCCAGAGATCTTGGGTTCAGATCACGCTCCGGCCATGTACCAATGACTGTTTTCTGAGTTATGTACATTAGTTGAATACTAACCGATGCTCTTACGGTGAGGGAAAACATCGTGATGAAACCTTCACATTCAGGCGACTGGATGTGTAACCATAATCCAATCTGGTCAGGTTCTCCTGGTAGCAGGGTCATGGAGGTCAGATGGTAGTCGCTCCACTGTAATTACCTGATCGCCAAATCCTGGATTATGGTCAAGGCAGACCCCGGGCCCTCGTTCTTGAGAGCACAACCGGGACATTAACGCCAAGATGATGATATGATACCTTACAAGTAATTTCTTCATATTTATTTGTTTATGATGTTCCTTCCTGCTCTCATTTCTACTACATTAAACATTTCTACATGCTTTAAAATATCTTAGGGGTATAAAAAATTATTTCAAAAATATTGACACACAGGCTCCAGTCGCTAGGTCCATTTCACTCAACATCAGAATCTCCATAAAAGTGTTTCATGTTTCACCTCATCCTATTTCGCAAACACAAGCCTAATGCAGTTACTCGCATCATCTTGACGTCAATATCGGTTGTGCGCTCAGGCGCGAGGGTCGGGTCCGCCTTTCCAGAATTTGTCAGATCGGGTAATTGTAGTAGAACGACTGCCATCTGTCCTCCGTGACCCTGTTTAGAGGGGAACCTGACCACATTGGTCAAACACATTCAGTCGCCAGACTCGGTTACATCATGATGTTTTCTCTCACCGTAAGAGCATCAGTCAGTGTGCAACTAATGTACATAACTCAGAAAAAGTCATTTCTACATGGCGGCACTGGGCATCGAACTCGTTGCCTCTCGCTTACGAGTCGGACCCGAAACCCATTAGACACCACCGACGCTCTTTCACGATAACACAAGCCTAATGTAGACACTCATTAGCCATCTATCGACGCGTGAAGACACCCACATCGGACCTGTAGGCTCGAAATTAATTTCACTGCGTCCGCATCTCCCGTACATCCATAATTCAGCAGCATTATCACCAGTTTCTGAACCACTGAGTCCGTTGACCGCCGAAACAAGACCTCTAACACAGTCGCGGGTAGTACCATTATCTTAACAATGTTAGGGATCTGATTATACTGGTCCCAATCGAGTCCAGTTTCGCTAGAGCTTTGGTTTGCTAGTAATTTGGTCTGTCGGGTATGGGATTGGGGGGTGAGGTAGGACTGGTTACTGTTCGCTGGGGTCTGTAAATGACGCAGCAAATGAAGTGGAAGTGATAGGTTATTGGGAATGGACTGGGCGGCTGGTCTGCCCAATGCGTCGCATAATAGTGCTGGCTTGACGAATATTTAGTTAGCTAATGACATCAATAGGGAACGATTTCGTTTGTGATGATAATATGCGGTTTCGGTTGAGTTGATTGGGTGTTGGAGTTGTTTGGTGGGTGGATAAGACGTAAGACCTTTTGTTGTTTGTTTTGCTAAAATATTGGCAATATTTACAAGATTTCGTTTTAAGAATTTTTATTTCAAATAGTCATTGATTTCGATAAAAGTTTCAATTGAAGCCCGATTGATTCGGCACCTTTCAATCTCGGCCGCCACACATGAATCAGACTTTAATGTTTAAGTCATTAATAGATGCAAAACAGACAGACATTGGGAACAGCATGTTTTAGTGTAATTTTAAACACAACTGGTTTTTTTTTTTTTATGTCGTACGGTAGGCAAACAGGCAAGCGGGCCACCTGATGGAAAGAGGTCACCACTGCCTATAGACATTAGCAACACCAAGAGTACCGCCAATACGTTGCCCACCTCTATAACACGTTGCTCTGGCAGCAAAAAGGCAAATGCCCCTCCACTGCCAAAGCCACGGTTCCCCAAATCCCCACCCCATGGAGCACTGGACACCTTACTCACCGGCGGAAACACAATACTATTTAAAAGAGTATTGTTTAGCTGCAGTATTCTGTAAGGTGGAGGTACTTCCCCAGTCGGGCGGCTCCAATTCGAACGAGATACCCCGCTATGTCCTACTTCTCTTATGAACCTAAGTATTTACTGTTGAGTTTGTCCTTGGTACATCAGATAAGCTCATCAGTATCAGTTAGGTATTAAATAATCCTTACTTAAAATTATGACTGAGAAAGTGTATTTTTGGTTTGTTTACTTTCTAGCAGCAATAACGGAGTGATAGACCGACAACATTATTTAGACCTGCGTTTTTTTTAGGGTCCGAAGAAAATTATAGCCTACACTTACTGCTTTTACTTCGCAGGCTTCAAAGGCTGTATAAAATTTCCCCTCATTTTCTGACCGTAGCTGAAAAATAAACATTACCCAGGAGTTCCTGAATGCTGTCCAGAAAATTAATGCCCCGTTCTATTGCTACAGGCGAACGGCCAAGTACATAAACTTGATAAGTACGTTTTTCACCGAAACAACCGGCAATTTAACCGGGTCTTTTTTCTTCATTCCCCTCCTCCCCATCTCGTATGCACACACGTTTTACATTAAAACCGGTTGTAACCGGAGATAAATCTCCAACCATTACCGGGCCGCAGGACAGGTGTTGTTATTTTCGGTCCGGAAATTGGGCGGACACTTTAATTTTCGGATGCATTACCGCGGTACTTCCGGAACTCCGGTGTCCGGAGCCGGGGCGGTTGTACTTTGACCGGGTAGGAGGATGTTTTTTATTTTTTATTAATTGTTAGTCAAGCATAAATGTCTATGGAGCAACCTGCCTATTAGAAAAGGGGGTATAATAGTTGGATGAGGCGCTGTAACTTTCATATTGACTATGATTTCGCTCCGAATCACGGAACAAGCAGTGTAATACTGAATCTCAACTGTATTCGGAAAGCATCATCATCATCATCATCATCATCATATCAGCCAGAAGACGCCCACTGCTGGGCATAGGCCTCCCCCAGAGATCTCCACAAAGGCCGGTCCTGTGCTTTTCGCATCCAGCTGGTACCCGCGATCCTTACCAGGTCGTCAGTCCACCTTGTATAAGTACGAATTACTTAAAAATTTAGATGGATCAATTATTCATTCATTCATTCATTCATTCTTTTAGAATGTTCATCACCTCGATGTACGGAACTTCGACAAATTATGGTAGCTATGAAATTTCTAATTTATTGCAATTTCGTGCAAGCAGCCGTTAGTAAATGTATCCATATTAGCGTGAAATGTATTTCTACATGTTAACAATATATAAAAAAGCAATGAAAAATAGTAAAATCACGAAATATTTAACTGCTTTATATCATTAAGCTATAGAAAGCCATTTGCCGCACCTTTGAATACATTTGCTAAGAGTAGGTACTTTTAAACCATAATTAAATTACTAAAGACTCAAACAAATGAAAGAATGGAAAAATAAATTTAGTATGTAAAATAAAAGTGATTATTGCATAGAACACGCTTTTTTATGACAATTTATAAATTCGTTGAAACAGATTACGAATAACTAGGTATTGCAAATTAATGTGCAAGCAGGAAGAAGTAAGCAGGAAAAACTAGTTTTCATAAATAAATTGTGGAACGAAATGACAACATAAAATGGCCATCATAACATAACTGCGCTGTCAATAATACAATCTAATCAATCTGAGTTAAATAAACTCTAAATAAGATATCAAAGTCAATATTTATACGTATGTACACAAAATCGACGTGAAGTAGACATGCATCAATCACAAACCTGTACGAGCCAAGCGTTACACAACAATATGACGTCACCATAGACATGCGCGCTACGATTAAGATGTTGAGCTTGTGTACGGCAATTTCGCCGCTTGCTTCAAGAGCAGAGTGGCGCAGTGGAAGCGTGCTGGGCCCATAACCCAGAGGTCCGTGGATCGAAACCACGCTCTGCTAGCAACGTTTTTGTGTTTTTTTTTTTCTACATTTGTCGTAAATTAGTAGGGTACAATGTTTTATGATTGATCATTTTGTTTGCCTTCTAATTTTAATTTTTTTTTAATAGTTTTAGTTTGTTCCTTGTTGAACAATGATTAAATATGTTGTATTTTTTGTTACAGGTACCTTTAATATATATCAAGTTATGCAGTTTATATGACACGTGAGTTTACATTTAAAAGTGTTTGTTTGTTGTCAGAGTACAAGCAATAATCTTTTGGTTCCGTGACAAATCTATCTGAACGAAGTACGACGAATATATCACCACAAGACAATTTATTATCTACATAATAAATAACATATTTGAGACTAGTCATAGATATGTATAAGTAATTTTTTTTTTTATATTAAGATAGTAAAAAATTTAGTATAAAGATTAACTTTAAAGCTATCTTGACAACATTATTCCCAAGATTCCCTTAATCATCCTCTTGGCCCTCACCTGCCTCACTAGGTAGGGTCAAGTCGGCCAATGTCTCTTTAGTCTCAAAAATTCACAATTAGTTTTCCCAACTATGGCCCAATTAAATCTAGACTAGCGTACTAGATCTACTTAAACCTAGTATCCATAGAAACGGCTGAAAACCCCCAACCATGCCAATTAAAATGGCATTACTGTATTTTAAGCTGTCCTCAATGGTGGTTAGGCTAAGCTGGCGCATGCAATACCGCCTAGGGACTAATGCGGGCTGCGGCAGTCAAATAATGCGCGTATTACAATTGGCTAAATTCAGTCGACTACATTTAGGAGCAAAACGCGTGAGAGCAAATCAAAGTGTTTGTATTGCTCATGAATAAGGTCCATTTTTGTATTACGGCTTTTGAAAACTGGTGTGACGCGTAACTTAATATAAGTGATACAAAAATGAAACTAATTCTATGACCAATACATTCCACTTTGATTTGCTCTCACGCTTTTCGCTTCTGAATTTAGTTACTAAATTTAGTCAAATGTAATAAGCGCATTAATGCTGCGTTGGTGCAAATCTGTAATATAACTACCCACGTTGAACACGCGATGCATGTCAGCAATGAAAACTAAATCAACAATATACAGCTTTTAACGGACTTGTTTAACTAGGACCTATAACTAGAAGGAATAGCTGTTTTTAAACTCACTGCCTAAACATTATTATTCAGTTGTAGTCGCTGCGGCTAATAAGGTAAATACGATGTTTAAAATACGTAGGTCTATTTACATAGTATAAAACAAAGTCGATTCCCGCCGTCTATCTGTACCTATGATACATACATTAAGGTACGCTTAGATATTTTAAACTACGCAACCGATTTTAATGCGGTTTTCAACAATATAATAAGTAATTCCAGAGGAAGGGGAAGAGCAAGATGCGAACGAAGTCGCGGCGGGCCGGCTAGTTATAAATAATCAGATTGGAAGCGCCTGGTGTTTATGTCTGAGCAAAGTCAGTTTCATGCAAATTATTTTTTAGCTAATAAGATTTCAGACGAAATACAGTTTAATTAAGCAAACAGTACAATTGGTATTACAACTTTGCGTTGACGTACTTGATAACGGTTTAGGTGATTCAGATGATTATAAATAATTTCAGAATAGACGAATTAATAGTATCTACGTATTAGTAAGTGCCTATATTACCTCCATTAACTAGTAAAGGTTAGTAATATAATTTCCGTTACGTCTCTATTCATGTTCTCCTCCCACTTACCTTCGAAATTCGAAACACAAGATTTCCCTTCCCTGAGCCATAACGCAACCTCTTCCCTCGCCGATCAACGAATGGGATTACGCCTCACAACAACCGCGACCAGCGTCTCTTGACCCGTGTGTCTGTTTCAAAACGCTCCTAAGTGCCGCAGTTCAAACACGATGAAGGGTCTATTTATAGCGGTCGTGTCTAATCCTTACCAAAGGGTGAAATTAGAAAATTTCCTTTGGACACGTGCCGTCGCTTAGCAACGATCTGAGTGGTTGCTAAGGTGGCTATGTGTAAACAAGAAATCTTTTTGTAGTACAAGAGATTTGAAAGATAACTCTTAGTTAAAGGCGTACCTAGGTAAGGTATCTGGAAGTCCCTACGAAAAGACTTTTCACGAATCGTTGGTGATCGAATAGACGAGTGGAATAGCGCAACTGTATTTTCGTATCTAGCAGTTAGACAAATCTAGGTATTATCGTGGTTTGGTGCTGTAATGGTTCGTTTGGGTTGAGCTCTAGCTTTAGTCGAAATAACTCTGTAGATCGTGGTTGGGACTTCGAATTATGGGTACGTGTCTGAGGATTTTGTTTGATACAACTTCTGAGCTTAAGAGCAATCTCAAAACCTTTCTACTTTCTACATGTGAAGGATGGATGCATGGATGTTTGTTACCCTTTCAAGCAAAAACTATTTAAAGGTTCTGACGGTCGTAGCGTAGTTAATAGAAAACAGGTGGGTCACTATTGTGTGTACTAAAATTTATTGTCCTAAGCATTATAGTTCTAAATATGAAAATAAAATATCTTTAAACCGAAATATCGATTGGCCTAATGTCGTTATTCCTAATGTTTATTGTCATAATTTTTTCATCCTTATTATTGGACGTCCTAATGTCGTTAGTCCTAATCGTTCGAAATTCTATATTCTTATATATTATTATATATTATTATATTTAGTATCCAACTCTTACATAAATTAATGTGCCTTGCAAAAACTCTGCCGCGGCATCTTCGCTTTACTCGTGGGCTCATAACAACTGACATGCTCGTCGCTTCGCTCCCCGCAACCTAACCCCTCTGTGACCTATCGATGTTTTTGATAGATAGGGTTTTGTAGCAATTTTCAAATAAAATAAATAGCACGATTGGGTTGTAATACACATCCAATATCCCCAGATTCGGGCGACCGGTTTCTAAATCCAACCCATTATTTAACCTACAGATAATAATTTTAACTTTTGACTAATTAGGACTTTTGAGATATTCAAACTTTAGAACAAAGAATATTAGGTCTTAGAAATATTAGAACAATGAATGCATATAATTAATATCGAAATTAGTTTGTAAAATCATGTTGTAGTTAACAAAAACGCTGAACCGCAGTGCGTTGTCATGAAATTAAATTAATTTTTTATTGAATATGGAGTTTGGGTTTCGTGATTTTGCAGTTCGAGATGCAGTATCTTCTTTCTTAGTTAATTGTGAGGACTAAGATGAAATACCCATGCCTGTAATTGCGCTGGCTACGTTATCTTTCAAACAGAAACACAACACTGCAAGCTTTGTTGCTTGGCGGCAGAAATAGAGATAAGCTACACTAGTTTCGCATCATTTGCATCATACGCCGTGTAGTGTAATGTACCTTGCTGTATTTGCACTAGCATTACATCACTGTCTGCACACCGACAGCGATTTCGCACACAGCCCGTCGAATAACGAAGGCCATTAAAATTAATTGATAAAGTGCGCAAAACCGCAGCCGCTGAGCCGCCATGTTTGTTTGTGGATTTGAATTTGGAACGTGCTTCGGTGATGTTGCACAGCAAGTCGTGTGAAGGTGTTCTGTTACTTAGCTGGTGTTTCGATGGCAGGAATTACATGATTTAGTTATCAAGGGAGGATAACGTTCCACTGCTGGGCTAGAGCCTATTCCAAGCTTGAGGAATGAGGGGTTGATATACATCTGACGGCTGTCATAAAAAGAAAAAAAATGCTTGAACAATTTACACAGCGCGATCCAGCCCCAGAGTAAGCAAAGCTTGTGTTATGGGCGCCAGACAATTGATAAACTACTTATATATTTTTAAATACATACTTATTATACATATAACCCCCAGACCCGTCACAGAGATTAAAACTCATCATTTCAATTTCTGCCCGCTCAGGTCGTCATATAAATAGTACTGTGGCTACCAATGCGCAAGCCATGCTTGACGCATTGGTAGCGCTCCTGGTGTTGCTGATGTCCGTAGGCGGCGGTGACCACTTTCCATCAGGTAGCCCGCTTGCCTGTTTGTCTGCCGTATTACATAAAAAACGCTTTTACGTTACATATATTGTTATCTAACATATCTTCACGTAAAGTCAACAAAGTGTTACTAGGTCGCCGACTCATTGTTTTAAATACCTCAGCACCCACTGCACTATTATCTAATCAAGCACACTGTAATCCTTGCCAAGCCAATTCGAACCGTATTCCATCGTTATTTAATACAAAACTGTTAAACCAGTTCTTTAAATTTTGCAATGCGTCTCTAATAAAGGCAAAAAAGACTACACCGCACCTAAATATATGATTCAAACTTGCTTGCAACATTCATTCAAGCAGCGTTGCATTGTGTTTCTTGTTTTATATTGAGCTCTTTGTGTAAGGTTTAAAGTTCAAAATGGTTACAACAATACGTGGGCCGTGTCTATGAATGGGCGCATTACCCGCCTGCACCCACGCACGATTTGTGTAACCGCCAGTAGGCCTTGAGTGTACGACTGTGGGTCAACTTTAAATTACACATTTGATTTGTTTGTAATACAGTATATAGCGATATTTCTGGTTATGTAAGTATTACGGTAGGATATTGCTAAATATGTATGTAGGCTTATTTAATTGGCTCTAACAGAATGGTAAAGGTTTTGGTAAACTAGAAAATGGGCAGCAGCATTTTCTGGAGAGATTTCTCAGAGAGATAAGTGCGCCTTTGTAAACATTTTTTTGTTTAAATATCCTCCTTTGAATAGGCTCTTACGGTGAGGGAGAACATCGTAATGAAACTTGCACATTTTGGCGAGTGAATGCATACTTGCCTGGTAGCAGGGTCACGGAGGTCAGACGGCAGTCGTTCCACCATAATTACCTGATCTGCCAAATCCTGGATCATGGTCAAGGCGGACCCCTCGTGCGCGAGAGCCAAACCGGGACATTAACGCCAAGATGATATACATACATATTCCCAGTACTTTTTGTGCAGGTACATAGAATTTAATACATTGCGTTCTTCAACACGCCTGCCAAGCAATGCAAATTTAAGCAATACTAACGTGGAGGAGGCTGAAGTCAAGCGGTTAGCTGTTGATGTACACCTTTGAGCACAACAACCTTTTTGATAAAGACAACGCTAAGACGCCTCGAGCTATGAACATGTCTCTTAATTTCACTAGTCACCTTACTAAAAGCTTTCTCGCAACTTGATATTTTCACCTTTAAAAATACTATTCGAAAAACAAGTCCATTAAGTTGAGACAGAAAACCCTAGGGGATAGCATTGTCAGCATTTCAAAAATACAATTTTCTGCCTGAGTGTCCGACGTTTTAGAGGTTGACAACGCATTTGCGAGACCCCTGTTGTTGCTAATGTCCAAAGGCAGAGGTGACAATTTACTATATGGTGCCTCTATTGCCCATTTGATTGCCTCTTCGACGAATTGATACAAAAAAGCAACTACCAGCTGTCGCCCGTTGAAAAGACAAGAATAAAATATGTTGAGAAAGAGGCGATCACAATAGATCAGGAATGGTCGCAGTGATACTGGGACTGAAAAAGCCTTGGAGAGCCCAGGTTTCAAAAAAAAAAAAAAAATATTAAATGGCGCTTGTGCCAATTATCTTATGGAAGGTGAAATATCTCAAATGAAATCTCGAGACTAAATATCAACAAAATTGTAGCACGTAACAATAAAATCGTGTCAAAGACACATAGAATTCTTCTCGGGAAATCTCTAAGAACTGTTCTTTGGGACTTACAATTGGGAATAACTTGAGAATTTGAAAGGTCATTATTGTCCAGCTGTAGGGTACGTGGGGAAACGTCCTAAAACTTAACTGATTTTTTAAATTGTATATTTGTTTAAAGAGCGTCGATGGCGTAGTGGTTAAGGGGCCCGACCGGGTACAGGCGCGGACCCGGTGGAGGGGATTTATGAAGTTTAAATCACATTTTATTTCCATTGATAAACCGGAAAATTTAAAATCTTAATAATATCTACCTACAGAACGAAAAAAATATGTCTACTAAAAACGAAAAAGAAAAACCTTTATAGAATCGTCGGCCTTTTGGACGTGTTCCCATATGGCCTACCTTTTAATTATAAGTCAATCAATGCGCACCATATGGCGCATCCCACCTTAACTCATCAGATCCCATTCGCTCCCAAATGAAGTCAATCTACATAGAAATTAAAACTCTGTCTGTCCGTCTGTCCCCAATCAGTAGTGCGCGCGTTGACAAATTGCTTGTGCATTAATCATGAGATCCCTAATAAGACGAGACGGTATGTCTGTCTGTAAGCTGGGAGCCTCCATTAACTATTAGAAGGGTTATGTCTGAGGAAGTAATTGCTTTAAATCCAGGCAGGTGCAGCTGTCTATATCAATTTTGGTTTAGTATGTGTACTAATATTATAAGGAAGAAAAGTATGTATATTTGTGACGCCTGTAGTATTCTGTTCAATAAGTTGTTTTGAAAGACAGACGAAAATCTGACCAATAATAATAATAAAAAAAGAATAGGCTTAGATAATTCACACAGCGCCATCTAGCCCCAAAGTAAGCAAAGCTTGTGTTATGTGTGTTAGATAACTGATAAACTACTTACATACATTTAATAATTTGACATTTGTTTTACACGACATTTTAATTCTCTTATTTTTATTTTTGCTATTTATTATTATTGTTGTTTTATTATGGGACTGGTTTAATTGTAATTTAAATTAATTGAATTTTTGTAATTTTGTTATTCGTACCTGCTACATTCATGTGCCAACCGGCGCAACATAGAGTACTTTGAATAATTTCATAACAGCTGTATGTATTACCTATGTTGATGAATAAATGAAATTGAATTGAATTGAATAAATACTTATTATTTCTGTATTATATGATTTTTTTTCTGTTTTTGTCTCTGTTGTACTTTTTCTTCTCTATGAATGTCTTTGAATGTTGTGTCGTGTGTCTGAGTGGAATAAATGTGTTTAACTTTACTTTACTTTACTATACAACACCCAGACCTGTAACAGAAATTAAAATTCATCATTTAAATTTCTGCTCGGCCGGGAATAATGCAGTAGTAGGAATGCAAACAAGCTGCTGCCTGTACTTTTTCTCGTCAGTAAATTGAAAAATGTCAGTTCTATTTTTTAACTTACCTTTTATCACTGCACACATTTAAAAATAAAGTAAAGCAGCATTATTTAATGTCTGTAGTGGGGTCATTGTGAGTCCACAGCACTCACAATGACCCCACTACAGATTCTGGGAATTTATCTGATTTTTATAGATCTGTGGGTATTTTATTGTGGGAGTGTGGGTATTTTTTTATTTATTTTTTATTATTGTTGTTGTTGTAAGTGTTGCTTTTGTGTGCACTACCAGTCTGCTGTCACAATCCTGTGCTTCTCTCCATACCAAGGTTGTCTGGAAGAGATCACATTAGTAATAAGACCGCCCTTTGTACTGCCTAGCATATTTTTGGTGTGCAATAAAGAGTTTTGTATTGTATTGTATTATTACCTACAAAATTCCCGCTGGAGAGTTGAAATATCAAAGTGTCTGGAACTGAAATAAGACGTCAGAAAAAACTGTTAAATAAGAATAGAGTTAATATAACAAAGATATACTCTTAGAAGACATGTTCGTTCGATCGATTCATTCCCTGGTTTCGTCGTACAGTGCTCAAGTCCTAATGCGCTTATTAAATTTGGCTAAATTCAGTCATCTAAATTCAGAAGCATAAAGCGTGAGAGCAAATCAAAATGGAATGTAGTGCTCATAAAATAAGATCCATTTCTGTATCACGCCTTTTGGAAAGAGGAGTGACGCGAAACATAATATAAGTGATACAAAAATGGACCTTATTCTGTGAGCAATACATTCCATTTTGACCTGTTCTCACGCATTTTACTTCTGAATTTAGTTGACTGAATTTAGCCAGGTGTAATAAGCGCATTACACCCGACCTATCGACCTGGCCGACGCACGTTTTCAATGCTGTTTATTTTCTATAAAAGTATATATAGGCAAATAAACTAATGTGTTTACTAATACAATTTTTTTTTGTAATACAGATATTTCGACAACTAACTATTATTACATTTTTATTTTTAGTAAGGTTTATGTAATTGTATATTTATGTAATTGGGGTGCATATAAGTGTTGAACCTTACCTAACTAACTTGTAACTTATATATATGTACTCTGTTGGTATATTACATAACTAAGACACTACAGCTTGGGAAATATATTAACTGCAAAAATTTAGTATTGAATTAGTATGAATACAGAATTGTCACGAAACCTATACATAATATATTATGAAAAAATGTATGAAAGTAATAGTAATTGTTATAACCTTTTAGTTGTCGGAGCAAATTGATAACAATCATAATGCGTATTACCAACGTATTAATGTATCGGTGAATTCCACTGAAGCCCAGATAATTGGTTCCGTAATTGGTTTTTGGGGTTCCTTTGTGCAATGGCTGAAACAGAAAACGGGACACACGTTTCCATTCGTTAAATTGATTTAATTATTAATTACACGAGTGTTTTGCTGTTAATGCTGGTGACACGAGTTTACAAAATAAAGCGAGTATAAACGAAGTTTCGTTTAATTCGGTGAGAAGTAATTGATTATTTTTCTCGGGAATTGAGCATTCTATGTAATTATTAGCAGTACTTTCTGCTTCGAATACGTAAAAATCAATTTAACCCATCACGTACCTGCGACACAATAGTGGGTCGCGAGAACAATTGATAACAATAGATTTGCGGATACTGGGGATGTGAAACGTTAAATAGACACTATCTATTGGTGAAAACTGTATCGAAATCTGTTGCGTGAATTAGAAAACGAGAAATGGGTAGGGTAAGGATAAGCACGGATAACGACATTTCATGGGTTTTGTCGTTGTACTCTACTGTCATAGAGCTAGTTCTAATACATGTACTGAGGTTAACAAGAAAAGCATAATAATATTTAAAGATTATACACCCATTCGTACCGTTTCATAAACTCCAACCATAAAATTTTCCAAATTTGGGATATTACTATTGCTTGTCAGGCATTTGCCCGCCATACCTTGTGGAAAGCGACGGTGCTACCGAGAATCCTTATAAGAAGGAATTATTTCCTATTGATAAACGGCTAAATAAAGAATAGGTTTTTGAAGTATTACACTATCAACATGATTGTCGAAGCGTTTAAATAACGAATCTCAGTTACTCACTGATAATGAGAAAATTATTGCAAATAAAATAATTGAATAACCGCTTTTATTCCCGGTCGTACCCCACTGGGAATGTTCCTACTCGTACCCAGTGATGTCCAAGGCTATTTAAAATCCTAAGCGTACCTACATATTAATATGGTATATCATCCACACTTACGAGGCTACGAAGCTACGACAGAGGGGACCGATATACAGATTTCCACTTTATCAATCAAAGGATACAGGATACAATATTCCCACGCCAACAAACACGTACAAGAATCCCCCATAAACTACCATAAAACGGTATTCCCAGCATGAATACAGCGCCTCGAAATCATAATACGCGTAGCCCGTAGCTCTAGCTACGCGGTTACGTAGAACCTCGTAACCGGCGGGTGCTATAGCAACAGGGCAGTGTCGCCAGTCTCGGCCGCGGCACCGACCCGCGTAGACGCGCTACGCCATCGTGACGTCATCGCCGCGTCACGTGCGACGTGTGTGCGCTGCATGCGACCTCCGCGAAAAACCGTTCCAAATTTAAAAAGTGAAAAAGAAATCTCGGCGCGTTTTCTCTTTTTTATCGGAGCTCGTAGATGAAAAAATTCGAAACGTGAGTGCATTGTGATTACAACATGCCAGTGTTTACGTTCTATTAATTTGTTCTGTTTATTTTTCTTTTTTTTTTGTGTGTGTTGGTTTTCGTTGAGAATTTCCTCGTTTCCCGCTGGTGGTGTGGATTTCATAATGCGGTTAGTGAAACGTAAAACGTAGCTACGTATAAAATATCTCGCATTTTTCGTGCATCGTTGGTATTTTATTAAATATTATAACGAATTTCTTTTTTTAAGTGAGATTATAAAATCTTGGACAGAAGGCAACTGCTTCGTTGTATAGTTTTATCTGCATATGCTATTACGTTTGCGAATTGTGACACAAACTAAATAGATGATTGCAAAAAAATTCAATCAATGAAACCTACAACTTTTTTAAACTGTGTTTAGTTTATCTAGGAAGGTAAATTAAAATACTAAACCATATAAGTATTGTAAATGAAAAAACAGTGAGTACGCAATACTTTCTATATAGATTGCTTTTTGAATTTTTCTTTAGTTAGCAATAATATTATTCTGTTCTGTTCGAAGTGTTAAATATACATTTATCATATTCTACGTGATGTAAAAATCACTTGAAAATTTTTAAAAGAAGCTTCGAATTTAACATTTGTTAACATGAAAAGAATGTGCGGACCATTCATAACTCGTCCTAACACAACATTCATGTTTAGTCTTCACATCATTATAATTTCATGAATAATAATCTTGGAAATACATCATACATAATACATATGTAGGTACCAATTTCATGTCTTTTAACTGTTTATTTTACATGGACGGGACAAGCTAGGGCTTTGGTATGTAACTAATATGTTAATTTTTCTGTTCGCTTTCCAAAACAAAAATGCAACGATTTGAATGTTGCGTCACATGTATAATGAAATAGGACTTTTATCTAGGTATTTCCGAAATATTACAAATATTTTTTTATAATTACTTCATATAAGTATTAGAGTATGATGTGATGTGGAGGATTTTTTTTATTTATTAAATCTTAAAATGTACACTAAACTAATCCGTCTTCATTATCACATAACACATAATTCATGTAAATTAATTTAGATGGGAATTGTGTCGCCATATCGTAAAATATTAAAATATAATTCGATTTCATCTCTTTAGTTGCATTAAGTATAGTATTACAAGTCACCGTAACATTGTGAATACCGGAAATTTATAATTTATCTAGCGAATTATAAAATGTCGTAAATTTCAAAATTGCAACGCGCATTATTTTTAGAGACACATCAATTAGGTTTCAATTGAATCAGTACTTGTTGTAATTGTTACGAATTGGGGTTCACATTTTTTTCGACAGTTTAAAAACTAAATAAGATAGATTATAAACCAACGGTTTTTTCAATCTTACTGTGACGTAATAAGTGACATTGCAGGGGGGCTATTCTCGCGCTGTGAGATTTCGAATTCGACATTTTTCCCTAGAGATAAATCTCACTAAAAACTATCTTCATTATATAATATTACACATACACTACATTAAATTACTGTAGAAGATCGTAGACATTAAGATTTTTTGCTTTTCAGAAATTTCAGTAACATTCGAGGAGCTGGCGAACAAAACGGTATAATTACATGAAACTAAATTTTAGTAGTAAAAAACTAAAGTGGTTTCGATAAAAAACTATATAGTTTCATAGTAATTGTACCGTTTTGTTCGAAACCATGAAATTTGGATACAATTTTAACACCGTCTCCGGGCGTTTTGATCCGCAAATGTCATAACAGTTTCATAAGTCAGTGGACGTCTTGAGACAGAAGAAAGCTTTAATTTTAGTAGCCACTAATTCGCTACTTTATTTTTAGATAATTTATACGTAATCACTATTATAACTGTCTAATCCCCAGTTTCTAAAATGCTTGTCAATGTTAACCATCGATTAAAACTCCTTCTGTCTCTGTCTACAACTCACCGTAGATAAGGATGATAAATTTTAATTAATGATTAACAATTGATAAACATGCGAGTAACTGGCTGTAAGTAAATAAAATTACGAATATTACTTCCATATGTGAACTTTCGACATGATCGGTCATGTCATGACATAAATACCTAGATTCTTTTGAGTCTATTACATAATTTAAAACCTATTTCTATTTGACTACAAATTGTTTGTATATTTTGTATAGATATCTATACTTGTTGAGTTAATAAGATATTGTTGTTTGGTGGCAGAAATAGATTTGATATCCTATCAATAGCTCAGGCTTGACAGTCCTTTACTGGATTATTCCATTACTTTATTTTATTACATTCCATTACTATTAGTACTTATGTACCAAAAGCTTCAATTTCACTACAAATTGACGTACCTCATCAGTATCTTCAGCATCATCTTGACGTTATGTCTCGTTTGTGCACGCGGGCAAATTAACGTACCTATCTACCTATAATGAATTGCGACGAAATTTACATACCTAATTACCAACAAACAAACCGTGAACATTACTTTAATTTAAACCCATATACTCAAAAATACGTATTCAAATTACTGGCCTAACAATAATCGCCCGTTTGTCCTTCAGCTGAGAGCAGTAACATCGCAGTAATTCACCATCGACTGAAGCCCGCCATAATGCCGTCGCCATAGCAACCGCTCGAGTCAAAGACTGCGTTCTTTGTTTGAAAATTTCCTTCGAGCACCGGCCATTTTCGTTTGACGCGAAATTTTGAACGCGTCCTTTTATTAAGATAATTGTGTGTGGCTGCGGCCCCTTTTGTGGTACGGCCTTTGTTCCCTTCAATGGCGAAAGGAAAAATCATCAGAATACATCTCTTTAATGGACGGTCTGTGTGATTGCTTCCCAGATCGCGGATTAGCTTGTAGGAATATCTATAGAACGCGGAAAACGTATTATTTAATTGATCTACTATGAATTCTATATTTTACACCTGGTATACCTATTATTTTCGAGTAAAATAGAAGTCTTTGTTACCGGAATACAAGTTCGCTACTCTCCAAATGGTTTATTTATATAGGCTTAAATAAGGTTATCTTTTAATAAGCATTTGTATCTAAAACTATGGTATTGTAGGTAAGTACGTAAGTTAAATAAAGTAAAAGCAAAATACATCTAATGCGCTTTTTACAATTGGACTGGGATTGGTATTACAATAAAATGATATTGAAATACAAAAATGGATCTTATTTTATGAGCAATACATTCCACTATGATATGCTTTTTGCTGCTGAATTTAGGCGACTAAATTTAGCCAAATTTTCCAAAGCGCAGTGTTATATTTGTGTCCTTTGTTTAGATCTTTGGCAAAACCCGAAATACTAATCGCCTCTGTCTGTGTCGTTCGGTTAATTCTTCGCAACTAGCGACATCGTTTACATTTACATGTTCACAAAGGCATTATTGTTATCTAAAATGTTTCACATAATTTATTTTACAATAACATGCGATACGTCAAAGAAATCGCTAATACTTATACACTACTAGCGGGCCTGGCGCGACTTCGTTCGCGTACACCTACTTTACCCCTACCTATACTTTTTTTCTTCTTGAATCACTCTACCTATTGTTGAAAACCTCATTAAAATCCGTTGCACCGTTTTTTTGTTTATACCACTAAGGTGGCAAACAAGCTTGCGGCCTGTTTGATGGTAAGCAGTCACCGCAGCCTATGGACGTTTGCAATACCAGGGGCATCACCCACGCGTGGTCGACCCAGTAAAAACCTTTAGTTTAAAAGATGTAAGCGTACATAGATACATACACAGGCACAGACGGCAGGAAGCGACTTTGTTTTATACTATCTATAGACGCTTAACCCGAAGTTGCCTTAAGAAACAAGTTTTCTTTAAATAAAAAATTTCGAAGCAAACACTTCTATCCCGAACACAATAAACTACAAACTCTTGAATTTCAAACATCGTTAGCAACACAGATGGAACTTTGCAACTCTTCAGCGTCTATTAATTGCCGCGCTTTAATAAAGAACAGAAGTTGCCAGACTGAAATAATTGGTAGGAAAAAAGGGCGTTTGGAAGTTTCCTTGGGTTGCCAGCGACAAAGCGCCTTGGCGTCCGACGAGACGACGACGGACGGTTGACTGTTTTGCGTATCTTTTTTGCGCAATAATTGCTAAATTGCAGATATACTTTTAAAGCGTATAAAATTGTGAGTATCTTCATCGTTTTCCTATAGGTCCTATTTAAATATTCATAATGTAGTGTATTCTATTCTAGACGTTCCA
The DNA here is from genome assembly GCA_907269095.1 of Blastobasis adustella. NCBI lineage: Eukaryota > Metazoa > Arthropoda > Insecta > Lepidoptera > Blastobasidae > Blastobasis > Blastobasis adustella. The sequence goes on along the minus strand of OU026121.1, from coordinate 17,452,589 downwards.
AATCTAAACAGGGTGGGTTGGGACTTTGGGACTGTATTTTTCCATATTTGCGTAGGTACCTACTTATTATGTATTGCTTTTTGTCTATTTTCTTCTGTACGTTTCATATTATTGTGGTGTTTTTGTCGTTTGATAAATGATTTCTTATCTATTCTAATCGACGTTATGTTATTGTTACCTTATTCGTTGTACGTTTAAGTAGATACGTTGTGTTATTATATTCAAATTTAACGTAAATGTCGGCGAATATTCCTAAATTCTTTGCCATCGTCCTTACTTATCATCCGGTTTCACGGTGTCGTAGTCTATAAACTCCCACTAACCTATTAAGCCTCAAAAAAAGAGCGGATTATTATTTTGTCATAGTCATCATCATAAATTTAATGAAAAGAGAGTATAGTAATTTCTCTTTCTCTCTATCGTCCGCTTTTGATTTTATAATTTGTTACACTTACGTTTAAAAGTATGAGCCATGCTACCAGTAAATGGTAAACAAAAAATAGTAATAGAAAGTCCCCAAGAGGTCTCTTTTTATCTGTATTATCTATACATAGTATAAACAAAGTCGCTTCCCATCGTCGGTCCCTATGTCTCTATCTATCTATGTACGCTTAGATATTTTAATTTACGCAACGAATTTTAAAGCGGTTTTCAACAATAGATATAGTGATTCAAGAGGAAGATTTAAAATAAAGAAATAAATAGGTTAGCTAGGAGTAAAGCAGGTGTACGCGAACGAAGTCGCGTGCGGTCCACTAGTATTTTATAAACCCCTTTAAACTCTTTTAAATACACGGATTCTTTTGTGTCAAAAAGGCACCTTCAAAACGTTTAATAAAATTGCGACGGCTCCCGGCTGTTTGCCGAATCGTATCTAACAACAAAAGAGAAGCGTTAATTAAAGCAGGCTTTTAAAAAAAGAAACGGAGCAAATAAGATGTTTCATTAAAACTGCTTTAGCGATGAGTTTATTAAATTACCCACTGTGAAATTACTCCGAATGTTTACAAAGTAAGATTTTGTGTCAAAAGTGATCAAAATGGGTTACCTCTTTACTGACTGGTATTTGATTTGATTTATTTTTATGCTTGTCCGTCTTGACCATGATACAGGATTTGACAGATCAGATAATTACAGTGAATAGGCTACCATCTGACCTCCGTGGCCCTGCTACCAGGGGAACCTGACCAGATTGAATAATGGTTACACATTCAGTAGCCTGAATGTTTCATCACCATGTTTTCCCTCATCGTAAGAGCATCGGTAAGTATTCAACTAATGTATACAGCTTTGAAAAGAGCCATTAATACATGGCCGCAGTGGGATTCGAATCCGGTACCTCTCACTTACGAGTCGGATACCTTAAAGACTCGGCCACCGACACTCCTTTTATCAATAAGTGAACGAAATTATATTTAGGCACAAAATAAGCGTAAATCGAAACTAAATTATAAAAGTGAAAGTCTATCAGTCTGGGTGTCCTTCTCAAGTCGTAACGAGCCGAGCAAGTATGGCCCTGATTTCTTTGCACAGATGTGAATAGTTCAAGGACCGGGTAATGTCATACGTTCACCTTTTATCCTCTTTCTACACGAAGCTACGAGAAAAGGCTAGTGGAATTATGATATTATGACAGACTCGGTTTTACCCGCGACTTCGTTCGGGTAAATGGTTATAATTCCGGACCCGTTACCGCGGGAACCACATTTCATTTCGGGATTAATTGTAGTCTTGATAGTAGTATAGATAGATTGATAAACACAAGATTGCTCATAAAATATTACAATTTCAATCAAAGGCGGCCTTATCGCGACAATCGATCTCTTCCAGGCAACTTTTATAGATATTTTACAGCAGGTAGTGTTTAGCCACAGGATACAAGGAAAGAATAAAGCCTATGTGCTATTCTGGGTTAAAAGCTAAATTACTGTATAAATACCATAAAAAAAACCCATTGAGTGGTTTTTGCGTGCAGGAGTAACAAACATACATCCTAAAAACTTTCGCATTTATAATATTAGGAGGATCAAGGTAGGTACTCTTAGTAGCTGCTTTCGAAGGATAATTCCATCTATACATAGTATAAAAGAAAGTCACTTCCCGTCGTCTGTCCCTATGTATCTATGTACGCTTCTATATTTTAAACCACGCCACGGATTTTATTAGATTTAACAATAGATAGACTGATTCAGGAGGAAGTTTTATAAGATAGAAAAAAGGGTAGGCAGGGGTAGAGTAGATGTACGCGAACGAAGTCGCGCCGAGTCCACTAGTGTCCATTAAATTAGATTTCAATGTTCACACCTCTCAATAATATTAAATACCTATATAAATACTTACATTGTACGTGACAAAGAAAAATAGGTATCCAAAACTATGTCGCCAGCTACGCCGTCCCCGGCAGTGAGAACTGAAACTATAGTGTTCTAGAACTTTCTGGAAGAACCTGGAAAGTTCCACGCTTCCCAACATTAATTGCAAGGAAACTTTTGTACGACACAAGTTAGCTATTTGTTGTGCTCACTATGTATATCTGCAAATGGTTTTTAAAGTTTTACGTTCTCTTTATGAGATCATTATAGGGTAGTGCTTTAGTGCAGTTTTTATATTCGTTTGTACAACTATAAACCAGTTTTTACTATAGTTCGGTGTGAGGGCCTAACAAAAGATCAGACTTTTGCGTTAACTGCTTGTAGTACCGACGTAGTACGAAAGTTTTTTAATTTACAAAAGCTTTTTCGGTAATCTCTAAGTCTGTAAACGGAAAGAACGTTATAATTGCATATATGAACGGGCTCAAGTGAGAGAGTTGACATCCGTAACGGTAACTTCGAATAAAGTTAGTTTAAAAAGGCTTAAGAGAGTAATGAGTCAAGTTTTCGAACATTGTAAAATGTTCAGTACTACAAAGCGTTTAAAGTGAAAATTGAAAAATATAACGGTAAGTGATGTTGCGGATGATTTGTGGCTAATATAAAGTAGGTACTAGGAAGGCACAAACTAAGTAAAATATACTATCGTAAGATGAGATACATAAATGATCGTGTATACGGGGATCAACCACGACGGGAATAAATAGCATGGTCACAATATAGAGTTAACTGGTAACTACTGTCAATTAGTCAGAGTTAACTACTGTCAATCATAAACCAAACAAAAAAAACTTCCATTCTCATAAGATAACAACCCATTGTCTCTCCAAATAAGCCTTGAACGACCTTGACAGAAACAAAAACGAACCAAAACAAGACACCATCGACAGTTCGACACCATATCGAAATACCCGCCAGATAAATTGCAATGCAAGTCAGCGTCCGATGTGTTTATCATCCTGTTAGTCAATAGATGGTCTGTTACATAATTTTACTGAGGCTAAACTACTAAAAACTAAAAGAAATTGTACATAGAAGTAGTAGGTTACTTGATAGTACCTCGGTGTTCAGTTGTTGGCAATGATTAGCTGGACCTGCTCTAGAGTCTGGACATCTGATTTTGTAGATCTTTTCAGGCCGTGCCATGTAGTGATCGGCAGAGTAGAATATAGGTAGTTATAAACTCATCCATCGGGTGTAGTGAAAGGCATCCAATGTCATAGAGGCAGCCTCTCTAAGCCCGTTCTTCCTTAAACATTTGTAGTTGTTTCGAATTTTAAACCTCGTCATGTTCGTAATTTGAATTGTATTGACAGTTGTTTTGGCATCAGATGGATTCGTCGTAACGAATAACGAACAAACATAAGAGAGACGGTAGAGGCCCAGCTAAAAATTCTAAACTAATGCAACATTTCCGTGAATGAATGGTTGAACAAACTGTTATAGACGCGTGTGACAGCGTTGCGCATAGTAAGTGCGTTTATTTATTTATTTATTTATTTCACAGTTTAACAGCAATCTAATTCTATTTAAACTAAATACTTAATCAAGTTGTAGTGCCAATAACTAAACTGCAATTTATAATTTAGGACTTAATGTAGCTCATACACCTAACTACAACAAACAAAATTAATCTAGGTATAATAATACAATTATGTATCTTACAAATAAAATAGAAATTTAAAAAGAGCGAGAGAAAAAAAAAAGAAAAATAAGATGTCGGTATTTATGTTTCCCTGTATGAACGCGAGGCTGTAGGCGAAGATGCGCGCGTTGGTGTTTAGCGTGTGTGTGTGTGTGTGTGTGTGTGTGTGTGCGTGTGTGCGTGTGTGTGTGTGTGTGTGTGTGTTTCTCGGGATACAAATCCAATGGCCTGTCTACGAGTATGTAGATGTCATAATGCGTTGCATATGTTCTTTACTTTTACTGCACTTACATATTAATTGCACGAAAGAAGTGCACATTCTTTTTAAACCGCCGACGAAAAAGAGGGGTTGTTAAAAGTTGGACGTGTGTTTCTGTGTCTTTGAGCATCTGTCTGTGACACCGTAGCTCTTGAACGGATGGACCGATTTAAATGCGATTTTCTCTATTTGAGAGCCAGTTTTATTTCTTTGTTTTATTACAAATTGGTCTAGTAGTTAAAAAATATTTGAGTGTATGTATACTTGGTCAGGGTATCTGTTTTATAAATAGTATCCGACTTTTCCTGTCGATCAGGTTATTATAGTCCCATTTTCAACCAATTTTAGACATAGACATAATGTTTATTTGGCAATAAACAAACAAAATTTCTTCAAACTTAAATTATGTTAAATATTGTACTTTCATGCCAAACTAGAGCTCAGTTCCGCAAGCATATTTAGCCAATGAGACAGCGCTGACTTTCAGCTAAGCCCTACCGTTATTTGACGTGTATTTTGACGCAATAGTCCTACCACATCCGCTCACATTCTAAAAGCCGACGCGCGGTCCTAACGATGCATAGTTGCACATCGTAGTTCCACGTTTCTCGCCAGACAATACGACCTCCAGTCCATTGAGTAAGTCAGTGGGCGGCCAATGCTGTGAATGAAGCGATTATCGGCTTAAGCACGTACCTCCGAGTCTAGGTCAATGGTATCGGGCACGTATACATACATATTGATAGGGTATTAGAAAGCTGAACGCCTAATACAGATTACAAATTAGGCGGTAGTTTTTATTCGTGAGTAGTGAACCCGGCGCGAGTTCGCTCGCGTAACCTACTTTACTAATATCTACTGTTTTTTTCTTGCTTACAAACCTTCCTCTTGAATCACTCTGTCTATTGTTGACCGCATTAAAATCCGTTGCGTAGTTAAGAAGATCAAAGCGTACATAGATACGTAGGGACAGACGGCGGGAAGCGACTTTGTTTTATACTATGTATAGTTGTAAAAAGGTTAGGTTATGATTGTAGTGTGATTTGATTAGTCGATTAATATTTTATTTCGCCGCTGAAACGAGAGAGATATTCATAGACAGTTCATACAATGTTTGTTTTTATTATTTATTTATTGAACAATTTATTGCACACAATATATATAGTAAACAGAAATTACAAAAATGAAAGACGACACAACAGGCACTACTTTTTTTTTTTTTTTTTTTTTTTTAACTATCTGGGCATTTGACCGCCATCTCACCTGGTGGTAAGTGACGATGCGGCCGAAGATGGAGCATGCCTGTCTAGGAACAGCCTATTCACTCTAGCCTTGAAGGCGTCCAGATTATAGTGATCAGGGAACACACTCGCAGGCAACGCGGGACTTACAAGCGACGTACCTTTTTGATTTGTTTTCCCGATTTTTCGGTAGGGTTACACCCACCGTGGCCACGAGAAGACTGACCTGACTGTACATACTGACCTGAATATAATAATAAGTTCATACAAACCTTTAATGCTCCACAGACAGGCAGGTATGGTATGACATGGGTGTGACAGACATGATAGGTTTGAATGGACTGACAGGTGAACAGTTGCGTAGGAACGTTTGTTTACAATCCTTATCTATTTTCATTGTCAATTTTATCCCCCGATGAGAAAGAGATGTGTTACAAATTTGACGTGCCGTGTGGTGTCCGGCAGAGTAGAATAGCACCAACCCCTTACATTCATGGGTGTCGTACAAGGCGACTAATGTTTTCGAGGCAAAAGATCAAGAGTCTCCGTAGTCTGGAAAATGGGCAGCAGCATTTTCCATTATTATATTTAAACACTGCGATCTCCAACCCGCCTGCCAAGCGTGGAGATTATGGCAATAACCTTCCCTTTCGTGGGAGAGGCCCTAAGTCCTGCAGTGGACTGTTACGGGCTGTGATGATGATGATGATGAAATATTTGAGTTTAAGTATACTCATTCAGTCGGTTTATCATTAAACTCAGCAAGCCTTAGAAAGTACAATTTTTTCTATTGTAGTAGGTTCGAGACCATAACAGCGTATCTATGGGCTGTATTGCTTGCTATTTCTGTTACGAGTATATTATCACGATTAGGAGTTCCTGCTTGTTCATCTTTTCACACAGTCATATTCCAAAGGTCACGTGGTACGCCGACTAGATTACTCGGCTCGCATTGTTCTCACTGTGACATTTCCTTTTTAGCGGGTAACAGTAAGCGGAATTTGCCGCGGTGTGTGGGCGGCTATCATAAGTATAGGCGAGTTTTGTTGTCGCAAATGATTTTGAACCTTGGATGGAATATTGTTAGGTCGAATATCGATATTATTATACCGTCTAGACTTAGGACACCGTCTAGATGTTTTGGTGAAGAAGTGGTACTCTTTACCTATTTCTATCGTTGAGCAACAATGCTTGCTCGCTAAGCTTGCGTTGTCCCGTTTGTAGTGTAGGTGCAGCAATGAACGTTGCTCTCGGTGTCTATGGTTAGATTAGATAAGAAGTAGTTATTGTTCGGAGTAAGAAATGACATATGTTTCGAATACTTGAAATTCGGAACTTTTGAGGGTGATGAGCCTAAAGCAAAATTACTTAGTAGTAAATTCAATTCGATACCGTAAAGCCCTTTATCTTATCATCAGTACGTTATCTTGTCATAAAATCTGCGATTGACAAAACAAAGAGAAGACACTCCTCTAGAGTGTCTAGACGCAGTTTCAATCCTCTCACTCAACTACTCTCAAAGGGATTCCGACGTTGCTTATGTATGACTCCGATATTAATTGATTGATACCAGTTGAGACTGACAGCCAAATGTGCCCTGCGAAGCACGAAACTCGTGACAGACATTGCACACACACACTCGTCACTTAATCGGCTAGGATATAGGATTCTAGAATAGCCACGAATCCGCTACTTTAAGACAGCGTGTCTATTATGTATCCGATAAACTACATAATTACTTATTTTTATCTAACTATACCTACCACACCATATTGGATATACAACTATCCGGTGCACATGCACTCAACGACCGGCGGCCATTGAAAGGTCAACGAAACTTGGCACCCTGTGACATTGTTACAGCGTTGCCGAGCCAAGGCCGATGTCCGCGGCGCGTCCGCCGACCCGCTTGCGTAACGTTACACGTCCGGACGTGACGTGATAGTGTTACTGCAGTGAAAGGATAATTCTTTCCTTTTGTTAACCATGGCTATGCATTCGGCCGAAAAGATACATGTTTACAACCACGGCTATGGATACCGATTGGACAGAGGGCAGAATATTTCATTTTATCTTTTAGAAATTAGTAAATTGTTAGAGCCGATACAATTTCCTTCGTATGTATGTGGACTTTAACGTACATTAGACGCTCTGATTAAGTGGGCACAAAGATGTTATTTTGTTTATCTGTTTATAAAGTTTATTGTGAAAAATACAATCAAGTACGAGTTGATTGTGGTTCTTGCTTCATAATATGATTTGTGTATCGTATAGTGATTCAATTTTGACAATGAAGTTGTTATTGCATTCAGGAAGGTACAAAGGTTTGCACGTTCACATACACATGAAATAATAAGCTTGTTTGGAGCAAACTAAGTATTTGGATTCCATTGTTATATGGTGCCAATTAGAATTTTTTAATTTTCTTAATAGGTTACAAATGTGGCGATACAAAGACAAATCTAAGATCTTATTATCTAATACATCTAAAAATATAGGTTGTATAGGTTTTAAGACATTCGTGGTTATTCACTAAAGCAAAACAAAATTTAACGAGCTAAAACAATTCTAACCGTGGGAACAAACCCGATTTTTAGATAAAGATAACTTATCATCATCGTCGCGTCGCAAAATAATTAGAAAGCATCTTTTGCGACTTACCGCGACATCGCTCGTTGCGTCTAAACACAGCCTCCTCCAGTATTAGTATCCACATATACCTATCGTATATTACGATACACCCCTAAATACCTGCTTAAGCCAAAATTCCGCACACATATTCCGCATTTCGGTACAAACAAACAAAGCTTGCTGATTTACCGGCAGACCTGCGGCAACCCGAGCCTACATGGTGTTTAAATTTAGCCGACATACGCGCAGCGAGTTCCGTTTGTGGATTTTTCTCGAGTACCACTGCAGGGAAGGGTGTAGATGCCGCAGTTAATGCTAATCGGGCTTTTGAAACAAGTCCTCATTATAGGCATAAACATAGATTTAATTAGGCAATTACTACAATTATATCAAACAAGTTATCTCCAGTTGACTCCAGTTTCTTCCAGGGCCGGTCTTCAGCGTTCTCATGTCGTCGTAGGCCGTTCACTATCGCATCCGCCTTAGCTTTGTTAATCCATCGCTTTCTGGGTCTCCAGCCTTTTGCTTCTTCAATCTTATCCCTGGTGCAAAAGCTCTATCATAATTATACATATAAAGGGTTAACTAATTTTATAGGGGTTTGGAACAGGTATTGTTTCAAATGGGCTTTTTATTCTTCAAAGTATAACCTTACAAGGTCGTCCGGCCATTATGTGGGTGTGGGTGGGTCAGCTTTCGAGAACCTTTTCGCTCCATTGACAATTCGCTCTTATCATTCTTTGAATTTACGCCATCACTTTGGTTCTGCCACGGATATCGTCATTTTTTACTTATTACGTTTAAAAATTCTGAACGTAGCGCTGTCTCTCCAGGGTTTATTGGCCTGAAATTATATTTTTATATAAATAAAAATAATAAATATCGTCACGGGGCCCTAAAATGTTTAACCAGCGGAAAATCTTGGTCTACCTCGCTTGTTCGACCTGTGTGACGTGGCATACCTAACGAGCGGCGAGCTATTTGCCGTACAGTCCGACTAGGCTCAAAGCACGAAACGGTCACCCATCCAGTTCCCGGATGCTGCGAGCATAGTTTAAATTAAAAATAATCTTCTTGGCGTTAATGTCCCGGTTGTGCTCTCGAGAACGAGGGCCCGGGGTCCACCTTGGCCATGATCCAGGATTTGGCAGGTCAGGTGATTACAGTGGAGCGACTGCCATCTGACCTCCATGACCCTGCTACCAGGGGAACCTGACCAGATTGGATCATGGTTACACATCCAGGCGACTGGAGGTGCAGGTTTCATCACGATGTTTTCCCTCACCGTAAGAGCATCGGTTAGTATTCAACTAATGTACATAACTCAGAAAACAGTCATTGGTACATGGCCGGAGCGGGATTCGAACCCGGGACCTCTGGCTTACGAGTCGGATACTGTAACCGCTCGGCCACCGACGCTCTTATAGCATAGCTTAACCTTGGTCACAAACACGCTGCCATGAGACCAGTACCTCTCTAAATCCTGCTAAAACCAGTTATAACACGTCTTAAAACTTACCGCTCTCGGTAACTAAAACAGAATTTCGTTACCGAAACAAGGCATAGGCCGAATTCCGCGGCTCCCGTTGCAGAATCAGCCAGCGCACTGCGGAATATCTATCTTGCGTACCTGGGTTGTTAGAATAACCCTAGGTAGAATATATATATACGTATAATACGTTTGCTATAGGTATGTTTGCTATAAGACGATACCGTTGGTGGTTGCTCCTTTGTGTTTTAGAGTAGCTTTTGTGATTCAGTTTAGTGTAAGCCTTTGAGGTTAGATTAGTGTTTGGATAAGTGAGCTCGTGAGTTATTGGATGGAGTAGGTCACCATCAGTTTATCCTCGTATCAGACGCAGAACTTTTACTCCTGGACTGGCTCCCATATTCGTTCATCCATACTGTACAATATCGTACAGCTTTCAACTTCTTGCACGTTTGCTTTCTGCATCATCTATACATTGTATAAAACAAAGTCGCTTCCCGCCGTCCCTATGTACTTTTAAACTACGTAACGCGGTTTTCAACAATAGATAGAGTGATTTATTTATTTATTTAAAACTTCATGCACATTACAGTACAAAGGCGGACTTAAAGCTACATAGCTTTTTCTACCAGTCAACCAGAGAGCAATAAACAAAAATTACAAGGCGGTGCAACAAAAAGGAAAAGAAAAGAACACGTAAAATAAAATTTAAAATTAGAATATCAAACATTCACATGATAATATAACAGGACAGAGAGAGATAGAGAACAAGAAACTAAACATAACAAGCTACTGGCACACTCAACAACACTACTGCCCAAACATTTAAAACGAGAAAGACTATGGAAAATAAGTATAACGGGTTACAGAGACTTAAGGAAACGATTATGAACTGCTTTTTTGAAAGAAAATTTACTGGGACTACGCTTGATCTCCAAAGGTAGATCATTCCAAAGGAGAAAGAATTAGACAGAAATCCAGTCCGGTGAAGGGGAAGGTTTAAGGATTCAAGAGAAAGGTTTATAAAGTAGGTGTAGGATAGGTGTCGCGAACGAAATCGTGCCGGATCCACTCGTTTAATTACATAAGGAATAGTAGCAATATTACAAAATATCTCGGTCAGTCCATAATTAATTAGAACGGTACCGTCAACAATCACATTGTCTTACGAAAGCATTCACTTGATCTCGACCAATACTTGAAGACAGTACAGCTGTGTCCGACGGTGCCTTCATGCCTCAGTGCAGGCTCAACCCGTCGCCAGACAAACAGCCAGCAGTTCCAGAGCAAACACAATTATCGCACGACATATTTGAGGGGTTAACTTTGTTGCCTTGAGACCACCTGTGTCGGTGTCGGAGTGCAGTAAAAGACTTTTTCTGCACTCCGACAGGACCGTTAGTGCACTCACTGGCTAGTTGGCTACTGAAGTGTAATGTAACATGTTAGGAGAGCGTCTCTGCAAATGCGATTTGTTTAGATTTCGATTTCTTTTTCGTTTTTGTCATGTAGTTTTCTAAAGGATCGTTTACGAATGAGACATGTTTCGTATTATTCTTCTTCTGACTGATTTCGGTCATAGCGACCTCTTCGCACGATGATGGCTTGCATAGTCTATCTTAGTAGCAAACTCCCGTGCACAATGTAGGCACGTCAGTTTGCCATTTACAAAGTTATAATATGTAATGGCTGCGGGTGTACGGGCTTTCAATTGGTCGCGTTTCGCAACGAGGTCAGCTTGGCGCTGCTCCTCGAAGTCGCGTTTCGTATATAAACGGTACAATGGAAATGTCGTTGTCGGTCTTCGGTTGAAATGAAATACATACAAAATTGAAAATGGAAATCAATAACCACGCACGAGCACGAGTTATCGCTTCCGCAGACAACGCGGCAACCGCCATAACTTAAACAGCTACGAACTTCACAAATTCAAAATTGAATTTCGAATATGGAACACATCCTTTACACTTTCACTTGTTTAAAATTAAAAACAGAACACACGCGCCAGCCAGCGCGTGCAAGGAGTTATTAGCAAACACACAGCACAGTCCAAGTTAAATGGAGTTTGACTGAGGGAAAATTTAATTAAATCTAGGATCGTTCATCAATGGGCCGTCGTTGGGACCATAACTCGCGAACGGAGGACAAAGATTGATGGCGCACGGGACGATATAAAAGTTATCCGTTTTATCTATTTTATTGATACGCGGAGGCTTCCTTTGTAGATTATTTTACTAAACGAGGACCATGATACCTACCCAATAACGATAGAGTTTGTGATTAAATTGACTTGGCCTAAAATAGGTTACTACGTGCAGGATATGGAGATTGATGATTTTTAGTGGTATTTGTGGCAGAATAACCTGGGGCTCTTTTTCTGAATCGCTTGTCTTGAGTCGAACGGTTTTCACATTTTATTTTCGCCATTAAAACGTCAATGTTTTTTAAATTACATTGGCAACACTGACAGCGCACGATTCTTAAATAGGGAAAATCAGCGCCATGCATTAAAAAATATTGAATTTTTCATGCTGAAAATAAAAATAGAAAACAGTTCGACTCGCTGCGAGCAATTAAAACATAGGACCCTTGTACTTACGAGTACTTTAGTGACATTTGTGGCAAAGTAACCATGGCCGTGTGGTGTTCGGCAGAGTGGAATTACATCCATATTAGTTGGTATAGAGAAGCGGGAGTCGAAAGAATTCACTCGAAATATTTTTTTATAGAATATAGTCTGCTGTTTCACTGCCATCTCTGCCATTAGGTGCAGATCTCTTAATAATTAGATCTAGCTTTAGTGCCCATAATATCTGTTAGTATTTCATGGGGCCCTCTTGAGCAAATGTATGCACAGTCACAGACCCTCCTCCCCTTTGTCTGTGGACAGCGGAGTCCTATCTCTGTTTACACAGCCTAACCGTGCGGCGGTACTAGTGGTCTTTGTGTGCTTTTCTTTTGAAGGGAAACTGGTGATCGGCGTGTTTCTGGCCTTTTGGAGGCGTGTGTTCTGGTTAGGTATACGTTTTTCGTTCACTTAGTACTTGCTAGCTTAATGTAGGTGAAATTATTCCGATATTTTGCCTTAACTTATCAGGTAAATATTGGCAAATACATAAAAAATGTTGGCAAACATTTGGTTTGTCTGAATACGTTAATGTCAATATTAGCGATACTTATACAGTTTTCATTTATGGATAGACTGATTTTTTTGACTTGTGATGACTGATTATTATTGCGTGAAGTAGTAGTTTTCTTTCGAGTATCAGAAGTACCGCTGAGAACACACTGACTCGGAATTTCTATTTCGTCGAGTATCGTCCACTCTTGAGTTGATTAAATGACTGCTATAATGTATTGCGTCCAAAACGGAGTGTTCGGTGACGGTTTTTAATGGAAATGGCGACTGTGACGTTTGGAAGATCTTCGACTCATACACAAGATTTATATTCTTTGATTTGTGATTTGGAACTCGAAGATACAGCGCTTTTCTATCTCCTCTCTAGTCCAGATAATAATTATTATTATGACTTATTGGACAAAAAGGTGTTTGTGATATTTGTACCATTTCGCAACTAGGCAGCGATATAGCTAAAAGCAATCTCTTCAGTCGCCAGCAATTTGTGGAATTCGAAAAAAAAGCCAACGAGAAACGCGCAATGTTACCTCATGTTGTCACTCAGTATGTTCGTAAATTCTAGAAATTTCCTCCCGCCGTTAGTCTAGGGATTCCAGCCAGACTGCGACATCCTTTTGAGAATTTACTAGAAATGTTGACTTCATTTTTGGCACTATATCTTTTAGGTAACAAGTTTGGTGCCTGAAATTCTTTTGTTGGAGCTTTCGTCTATTTGATCAACACTTTATTTTCAAACGAACATTGATAACAATTTAACACACGATGTAAGTAACTGTAGTTGGGATATCTTACGCTTTTTTCGCAGCAATTCTGAAAACCTAACCTACATGACTTTCCAAACTTATATTTAAATATACGATCGCACTGTGTACAGTACAACTGTCCTTGATTTTATAAGTGTACGCGTAAGAGAGCTTCGGCCGAGTCTTTCGTAGGTGGTACTTGTGGTGCAAGTGTTTAAGCCGAGCTTCTTCGAAAGAAGCTACATCTTTTACTTTTTTACGCCACTTATATGCTCATCAAACAAATACTATATAACTACTTTAGTAAGGGTCGCCGTCGTCGGACACGACGAGAAGGACTGTACTATATATATACATGAGTATGTAGAACGTATTCGTGATTGACGCTTCAGGCTCTCTAGTTGCAGCCACAGCCGAACGGTCTGAACAGCGGGGACACCGACCCACAAACAAGAACAAAAGCTTCAATTTATACTCATAGGAAAATCAAGCTTGCCCAATGGCCCAGTTGTGCCACAGCCTGTGCGAATCAAGGACTAACGTTACAGACTGCACGCATGAAACAAATCCAATCACAGTAAATTTCCACACTGTGGCACAACTGTTCGGTTGGCTGGGAATTGGCTGAAGCCGTTAAGTTCAGGTGAAATGGTCTAGAATAAAATGAATTACAATGTAGATGTTCTCTTCTGGTATTTGAAGGTGGTGGTGGTGGCTGGTGGAAGGGTTGACAACGCGGGTATCATGTGCTTATTATCAGGCGTGTCGTAATCGTAGTGGTAACGAATCGGATTGATCATGCGTCAAATTAAGCTTTTTTTATACCGCGCTGTGTAGACAAGACAACAAACCAGTAGACAGCCCACTTGATGGTAACACCCATTAGGTTGCACAATACAACACATGGTTTACATGCAACACAAATGCAGAACCGCAGGTGTGGTATCTCTGTGAGGACTAAGATGAAATGCCTCATGAAAGGGCACTATACACTTCGAATATAGAAATTTTATATATACCTACACAGGTGCACACTCACGCCCATATCCCACAGGGGTAGGCAGAGACAAAGCATCGAGTGAGCGTCTGAAGCAAGATTTTGACACACCTCTTTTGACATTCATAGATCTTTTCCTACATATATGCAGGTTGAAAGTATCTACTCCAGACCTGCCCTTATTGGAGAAGGTCATCTACTCAGGAAATTCTGTACTATGTTTGTTTTCTAGCCACGCTATTGGCTACGTAACTAGTAACCGAAACTCAAACAGAACTCGCTATGCGAATAAGCAGTCATGGAAGTAGAACTGCGACTACCTCGGACCATAAAAAAGAGTTTGCGGTGAGACATTCTTGTATTGTTTGCGTAAACCATTGTAATGGGATCCGCGAGTTTAACGCTAGCTCGAGTCGTCTGCTAAAGGCCGCGACGGTCGTGTCACAATTCCCGTTTTGCACAAGGATCGTTAAATTTTTATATCTCCTTTGTATTGTCCCATTCCGTGCCATTGTAGCAGACTTTGTCACAACCGGCGCTCTGTACCGAATTATATTCCAACTAAATTGAACGAAAATATTGTTACGTTCAAAAATAAAACTGAAACCATCGCCCCAGTCTTTTGTTTCAATTACTTTCGTAGTTATTCCTTTAGCGTTTGTTTGGTTTGTGTTGTACTGTTTTTTCGTTTGTTTCTGGTCCGTCAGTTTGGTTCGCGATGTTTTCTGAACGTACGCTCTAATTCGCGTGTTACTTTGTATTGTTTTTATTAATCAACTTCAAATTAATAGGGAGGTCTTACCGAATTTGTGTCAATAAGTAAATATTCAAGTTAACCGCATTTAATCGACTACGCTTCTATTCAAAACAGTTCACAAAATGTGCAATTAAAATCTACAACTGTGTAAAGTGAAGTGAGAAAAGTGTGTACACTCATGCGCCACGTTGAGGCGCAGTGGCGGGTCTGCAGCGGCGAATACATGCGGCGCGGCGTTGCGTCGCACTTTGGCGTGCGGCTCTCCTATGACGAATAACAATAACGGGGTGGCCGGCAGCGCGGGCGGCGGGCCCGCCTCCGCCGAAATGGACTCGCTCGAGGAAATGCTTCGCAAGGTAAGGCCCACACACTAAAACTACTCGTACGTACAATTAAACAGGGAACTGCTCGACAAGGAATGAACGCTCGATATTTACTAAAAGCTCTGGTACTGTATTGTGAATAGGATTGAAACCCAATTAAGTCTATTACAATCCACAATGAGAAGGTAGTTGTGTTTATGATATGTTAATACACTATTGATACTAAAAATTGTTCCAAATTCAGAATTACAAACAATATTGACTGCGATTTATTCAATATTGAAATTAGGTGAACATGTTGGGTTCCTCGTCTTGTGCTACACTTTTTAGTAGATATCATTTTATGGAGTAAGCGTTGTAGCACAAAACCAAATTGTAACTATCGAAACCTAAGTGGCTCACTATGTTGCTTTTTCCCACCACGAGTAGCGCAAAACATTCAAACTTGACATCATCAGCTCCCACAAGACCATAACCTAGATTTGGTGCTTCCAGTCGCTGCCAGCTGTTTGCTTTTTCCCACCACGATTAGCGCAAAACATTTAATCTTCATATCATCGGCTCCCACAAGACCACGACCTAGATTTTGCGCATACAGTCGCTGTCGGCTGTGTTGTATAGTCACCCTATCTAACCACAGTACATAACATTAGAAACTATCTAATTACCGCCCAGTTTTGAATATTTAATCGCGTCCCATTATGCCGACGCCGAGGCAACTGCGCCAGCAATGGTACTGACAGTTGTCACGATGCGTCATCTGTCAGCGTGCGGTCGCGTGCGTGTCACCTGCGCCGAATTAATTAGTTCAGTGTTTACACATTCGTATTAATTAGGGATACGTTATGAGTGTATCAGCGTGTGCTGTTGGTAGTAAGATATATTCGCTGTTTTGTGACGAGGAATAGTTGTAATGGGGACTTTCAGATAGTTACTTTAAAAAGTAAAAAATGTAGATCGAGTGTCTCACTAGGTGGCGCGGCTTAGACAGGATTCTGAAGCATTGAATTTGGTAAAAAAAGTTACTCGGAAAGGTGGTTCGTGAAAAGATACTTAGTTTTAATACCTTTTCTCAGAAAAAAGTGCAAATAATCTATATTTTTATGTCTCGTTTTAATTTATTTTTGAGAATCGTGTCTAATCAACGTCATCTCTTACAATTACTTGAACTATTCTTTTTAATCGGCCTCAGAAAATCTCCCATTCGATATGTATAGTGTGTACTTCATAAAACTGCACTCTAGTTCCAATCCATAGCCCGTCGCTGGTGAAAAATGTATTATATTGTATGTAAGCTAAGTTCCAAGAAAATATTATTAAGAAAATATTTTATGTTATGAAGAGTTTCAACTAAGAAGCTTACGTCTAAGTAGTGTTATTATTCTGCAACGCTTTCAAGTTTCCACTTGAATGAATAAAGTAAGTTAGGGGAAGCTCTTCGTAAGCAGTGTCTGCAGTTGGCTTTTTATGTAACTATGTAATAATATTTAAGTAGCTCTATGTATATTATATACTCTGGTATGATTCATTCGATCTCACTGAGGATATAACTTAACTGATTTCGAAATTCTTTCACTGATAGGAAGCTTCATTATTCAGTGTCATAGCGTACTTTTAGTCCCTGTAAAACATTATGATCCCTCGAGATAGATGAATGAGCACGACGTTTCGAAAATTATTTCGTAGTGTTTAAAAATTCCTATTCTAAAAGACAAAGTCTGCAATTCACATCGATCGGATCGCGAGGCAAGCTCTTCAGTTCAGTAAGTTTCCACGAGGCGCTAGCTCGTTAAAAATAAAAATATCAGTCTCTGGAAATGTGGAATTACAGTGCGAGACGGAACGAAGGCCGTCGCCTGGAGGCGTTTCATGTATTTCTCTTTTTGTTTGCCGTCTGATCGCTTCATCCTTTAGCGCGAATGGAAAGGAATAGAAGATATATTATTATTTTTATCTCTGTGGGTTACCTTTTAAGGAGTGCTTTCAACCGGCGTTAATGTGTGAGAAGATGCGAAAGAGGTGTGTAGGCTTATGTTACTCAATGCTGTGCGGGTGTGAGGGTGTCTGACGTATGTAGAAAATACTTTAAATACCAAAGAAAATATGGATGGATAGTGTGATGAGGGATATCAGTGAGCGAGAGGTGAGCGTGAATATGACAGCGGGTAGGGATGAATGGAGAAGGAAAACATACTGTGCCGACCCCAAATGAATGGGATAAGGGCAGGCAAATGATGATGATAAACCGCTCTGCCACGCAGAGCCCTGGGTTCCATACCCGGCCGAGCAGAAATTGAAATGATGAATTTTCATTTCTGTTACGGATTTGAGTGTACTATAATATAATAAGTAATATATTTAAAAGTTTATCAATAGTTTATCAGTTATCTAGCATCACAGTACAGCGTCTACCGTGCTTCCACTCTAAACTCCTCTGCAATCATCTTGGTACTTCTTAATAAAAATATCTAACTAAACAGATAAAGTTAGCTTTAGTGCATTGTTTGCTTTTAGCTGATGAGGTTCTGTTTGCATATCTCGCGCCACCAACGGCTAATACGCTAATGTGAGCTGCAGTTGGATGCAGTTTTAATAATGCCTAATTGTTGTAATGCGGTCCTCCATTAGTGCTCGCTGGTGTGTGCTCCTTTATTTCAAACTCTGTATAGGGTTTTAAGAGTATGTTACGGTTTTCCTACCGCATACCTTTTTTGACGAGTAACCCGATATTTTGACGCAGTTGCGTGCATTATGGTCAGGGGACGACCAGTCGCATGGCCCCGTCAACAAAGGTACGCGGTAGGAAACACGGAACATACCCTTACAAAGGGTGATCATAACCGCCATAGTTTAAAACATTATGTCTATACTCTTCATTTGAGTATGTCTATACTCATCACTTGGGGTAACGTATGCTTGTGCCCTTGAAAAATAAAATAGTTTTAATAAGGCACTAAGGCGCTGTCCTAACTGCAATGGTCGTGCGACGGGCGGATTTGAGGCCTCCTATTGGTCGAGCGACATCTGTCGTACGACCATGGCGCACGACCTAGGACAGCGAACTTTAAAATCGCGAAATTAATGCTGTTGCATTCAAAATTATAAACCTATACTGCCAAAATGTATGAAACAGCTGATTTTGTTTGCGAATGTTTGGGAATAATTAATTTAAAAACAGTAACTTTCGAAAGCCTCTTTTAATGAAAAAGAATTTACATATTAGGTTAGTTGCCCGTACGTAATAATTAAATCATCGGAGGACCGCAGGCGCGTGACAATATTTCATCCACGACATGCCTCATGCTTGTAAAAGATAGAAAGAATGACTAAACATTTGTGTGGTAAAATCGTACCTACACTTCTTCGTAATCGGTGAAACATGCAACGTATTACTGAAAATATGAATCGCCTTGAAGGTTAACCATGAAGGGCACACATTAGTGGTCCTCTGAAGGTTACCGCATGGTCAAATATTTGACCTCAAAAATATAAATGTATTTGAGACAACGCATTGGTAGCACCCCTGGTGTTGCTAATGCCTATAGGCGTCGGTGACCACTTTTCATCAGGTGGCCCACATGCCTGTTAGTCTTCCGTATTACATAAAATATGAGAGTCCATTTTCAGGATCATATTCATATAGTCCTGAGATGCTCTTACGTTGAGGGTAAACATCGTTATTTTACTATGTTGTGCAAACTGGTCTGGTTCCCCCGCTAGCAGGGTCACGGAGGTCAGATAGCAGCCGCTCCACTGTAATTATCTGATCTGCCAAATCCTGAATCATGGTCAAGACGAACCCCCGCACATTAACGCCTAGATGATTATTTATTATTCATATAGGCCTGAGGGTAAATGCACCCAGTTATTGGCGGTCATAAGCTGAATTAAGTCAAAGTGATTAGCTTCAGTCTATAGTCCTATAATGAACTAAAATATCTTATCGAAGTTTGAATAGACGCACGATAGAACACACAGAACACATGAAACAGATGAAAATTGTTGATGATAATAATAATATGAAACTAGCCGTTCTCAACCCGCGCGCGATTCGGATCTGTGTAGACAATCAACTTTCCCGCAGGTAAAAAGTAGGCTATGTCATACGGGATATACAAAAGATAAATATTTTAGTACAGATTACTTACTTTTTCGATCTTATAATTTATACAAAAAAATTATATAAATAACAGTGTGAGTAGACATAAAGAAGAGTGGCTCGTTACGATTTTGCGTAATATCTATCTATGCGGTAGGACTTCGGTTTACACCGAAAAAGCTACGCCTGTAACAAAAAAATACCATAGAAAACTGGGTATCAAAATACTCTTTTTTCGTGTACGTAGGTACAGTAAAACACGTCCACTCCGTAAATCATCCGAGCGGGTAACCACCAAACGCGCGAAACCCCCCCGAAAAAGTCAACATACAGCCCTCCCCGTCAAAAAAACCTGGGAAAGTGTAATTAAAAATTAATTGGAAGCGCGCGTTAGCGTATGAAGCGAGTCGGGTATGATGGGGCAGAATGGCACTAGGGGCAGCCTGTACGGCGTGTAAATATGATACAGTTGTAACCGGTAAAGTGGTGTTTGAATATCAAAGTTGTAACAGCCTTTGGCAGGAGGTTTGACGCCTGCTCCTGTAAAGGGAGCGGATTAAGAGGAGTCTTCGCCGAGTGCGCTCCATACGACGTAGTTAGATCATATTTTTGACATACCAACACAGACATACCTAGACAGAATTTTTTTTTTGGCAATTACTATAACTACATCTAACAAGTTGTCACAATATCAACAATTTATATGTATGACGTGTTAAAACTATTAAGCTATCAAAGCCAACGAAATTTTGTAGACGTGATCCAGACACCAATATCTATTTATTTATTTATTTATTTAAAAACTTTATTGCACAAATTACAGCAATTGGCGGACTTAAAGCCATTGAGGCTTTGCTATCTATGCTTGTGGTTTAAATGTATCGTGTCAAAGTTACACGGAATTTACGATTTACTCTGTACCTTTGAAACATTGGTTTCTAGGTCACGTATACAACATTTTATTGACTGTGAAAGCGTAATATTGAAAATATGATCAAACTACTTTTGTATGGAGCGCCCTGGAGTTTGTTCGGGGGAAACTAGCCAAAAGTCTATTAACTTTTTTTTATTTCTCCAATTGATATCATTGACCATGAACATTATAAGAGTACCTAAGCAATTGCTCTGACGAAACGATTTTAAACTTATTCTTTTCAGGAAAACTGAGTGCTCTATTCTTTGCTGTGACAATATTCAGCACCAAGTCCTCTCATGGTAGGTGTACGGTTTACGGTGTTCTAAGTCAGATGGGTGTTACTTTAGAGGTGGTACGCTTGGTTGCTTGCTACTGGTAATAACACACTCACAATGGTAAATAATATGGTATTAGGTTATGGTAGAGATGTGCGCACTGTATGGTACTCAGTGGATAACTAATTCACTATTAAAATGTAATTATTATGTAAAGTAGGTTAAACTAAGTAGCGCTACTCGACAGCGCGAGCGCGCCGAGTGTACGGTGTTCGCACCATACAGGTGATGCATAAGCACCTCCTGATGTAGAAGGCTACCAGAGAAATAAGTGTATTATTTTATGCTTGTTAATTATAATGTTTATTAATATAAAAAGTTACACAGATAAATATTATAATAAAGAAAGGTAAAAGACATTGAGCCCGTGGTTTTCAACTCATATCGAACCTACGAAAATACTGAAATATAACTCCGCCGCTGTCAATTAGTCGCTTTACCGATGCGATTCAATATTCCTGAAAAAGAAATACTCACGTGAGGTGTTCCAGTGGAATCTAGTTAATAATTCAATTGTATAAATCCCGCTGATTAAACTCTCCGAAATAATCCGATTGCAAATGAAAAGCTGCATACTGCGCCAGCGTTTTAATAACAAGTTAATTATTTATTGCATTTAAAACTGCAGTAATTATCAGAATACCAATGGGAGATTTTCCTAGAGCCAATTAAAAAGAAAAAAGTGGTTAAGATAATTGTAATAGATGGCGTTGATTAGATACAATTCTCAAAAAGAAATCAAAACGAGACTGTTGGATTTATAATAGTGTAGACATTTTGCACTTTCTTCTTAGAAAATGTACTAAAACTAAGTATCTTTTCACGAAACACCTTTTCGAGTAACTTCGGTTACCAAATTCAATACTTGAGAATCCTGTCTAAGCAGAGCGATCTAGTGAGGATCTAGTGAGGTAGACGAACTACACTTTTTCCTTTTTAAAGTAGCTGTCGAAAATCCCCTATTAAAGCGAACTTATTGTGGCCTGTGTCGACAGTATCATAAAAATCGCATTGCCCAGCTGATTGTAAACGAACTGAGTCACATCACAACGCATCAACAGCCCATAAAGACACTAAGTTAATACTTTTATTGTGACAAAGTTGTTCAAATTATCAAAGTGGGTCATGCATTAAGCTGTTTCCGTGACCCTACATTATACACCCGTTGGCGGAATCTATGATCGATAAAAATAGCAAATCATGACGTTATGTGAAAAATTACATCGCTCACATATTCATGGCCAAAAGTGATGTTGCACAACTTTAGTGTCGGTCAAAATTTGTGACTGTCGAACGACGATTTGTCGGACAATATTTCTGGATATTTATATGTTAATAGTCCACCGCTTTATGTATGTATGTGTATGTGATATATCCCAGGTGTTTAAATAAATCTATCTATTTAGTTAGTTGCATTGTATCGCCAGAGTTTTTGACGCCCATGTCACCTAGTCTCGCCTAGTCGCGTCCATGCAGCCTGCGAAAACTTGTACCGCAGTCCCGTCCGCTTTATTATTTATTGCTTTGTGTAATAAGTTCCTCTCTCCGCCCCTGTGGAAGGGGCCCAGGGACGCACTCAGACACAGCTGAGGGGTGCGGTACCTAATTTAATTAGATTCTACATTATAGTCATACACTGTTCTAGTGCTAGGGGGTTGTGGGGCCCTACCACCATCCTCTGGGTCCAGTTTATCTCAACTGCTTGCACATAAGGACTAGGCCCTGACGAATCGGCTTTTCCCTTATGGGGTGTGCTGGTAAGATGGCCTAAACTAAGATGTTACTAAAATCAAGAAATAAAAATTGTTCATTACAATTTTTAAGGTTTTTTTTTAAACATGCAATGTTTCGAGCTCGCTGCGCCCGCTCATAATTTGCCGATCAGCTTGTACTGTCAAAAACTAAGAGTTCACTGCGCTTGTTCATTCACTGAGTTATATTATTTTGGATACTAGTCAAATTATATAAATTTCGAGTTCGCTACGTTCGCACAGTTAATGTATAAGTAAGCATAGGATAGGAATCCCATTAACACATTCACGTTGATCTCTGTGCCACAGCCTTCGACTCCACTCGACCTTGCGGTCGGCCGTCCATCTCGTGTTGAGACATTTTTTACGCAAAACAATCACTTTCATCCCACATTCTCCTGTACTGTCAACATCGTACTAATACCCGTGTGAGGTCACAATGACCCCCACGCCCACGCCTGAACGCTACCCATGACCTCCGCGCGCCCACGCGCCCTCTATTTATTCTTGCAACTCGTTGCCCGAAGATTTGCCAGAATTCCCCGAAACTTGATAATTTATTCATTTAAACGCGTCCAAAGCGACGCGCATACGGCTAACGCGACTTTTGACGGGACCAAATTGATTTTTGTTAATTATTTAAAATGGATTGCGGATGCGGCCCTGTTTGTTTGGGCGCTGTGTTGACGCTAAGGGATGATGGACGGACGACGCAGATCGACGATTTTGTACGGAATTACTTAATTTTAATCCATAGCTAATTTCAGCTTCGTATTCGTAGCTTCGTTTTGTATCCATAGTCTCTGCCTACCCCGAGAGCGTCGGTGGCCGAGCGGTTACAGTATCGAATCCCGCTCCGGCCATGTACCAATGACTGTTTTCTGAGTTATGTACATTAGTTGAATACAAACCGATGCTCTTACGATGAGGGAAAACATCGTGATGAAACCTGCACATTCAGGCGACTGGATGTGTAACCATGGTCCAATCTGGTCAGGTTCCCCTGGTAGCAGGGTCATGAAGGTCAGATGGCAGTCGCTCCACTGTAATTACCTGACCTGCCAAATCCTGGATTATGGTCAAGGCGGACCCCGGGCCCTCGTTCTCGAGAGCACAACCGGGACATTAACGCCAAGATGATTTTTTATTTTTAGTCTGCCTACCCCACCTGTGGGACACAAGCTTTATGTATGTTTTATGTATGTATGTATGTATTATACACACGCGTGCGGCAGAGAAGCTCTACGAAGGCGAACTAGCCCATGTGCAATATTTACCGCTAACATCTGTGTTCAATTTCATCAACGGTGGAACATTCAATTTTTGTGCACGTCGTATCTGCGTTACTTTAGTCTAACATCACTCTTCTGTAGGCCTGCTGGAAGAAATTTCTTTTTAGAAATAAGCAGCGCCTCTTGTGTCTTCTATACTGTTATATTTCTCTGTATATAATTATTGTGTACAATAAACATTTAAATAAATAAATAAATAAATAAACATTGAAATTTTAGCCCAAAATTTGGTTCAGGGCAATATTTTTTTTCTCTGTAGTTCAGAGTAATACAAAAAATTAAATTCAGGGTTGATATATTCCTTTATACACGTAACTCCTTTTAAGACACGTTATTCCTTTTAGGTCTACCTAGTACGTCTATATCGCCTTCCCTCAGTTTTCCCTATTCTCGATTGTAAGTTTGATTACATTTCTAACTGTACCACCGAATGTGCGCAGGATTTAACTAAAATCATAAAGGGAAGTATACGAATAGCGACAATACATTCTATGAACACAAGTTGGCAAGAAAGTACATAGTTTGTTCTAAACTGAGCTGCTCCAGCCTATTTGCTAGCAAAACAATCAAACAACATCTCCTACTAAACAAGAACAACTAAACAAATAGTTTATTTTACGTCTCACAACGCAAAGAGCTTTCGCAAACAATTTAACAATACAATAAAAAGCACAAACACTTAGGAGCTACGACCCTCACCCATTTAAAAGCTCGGAAGCTTTCTATTTCACTTTAAACACTAATAAAATACGACGTTTTAATTGTTACGAGCGTTCGAAGGAAACAAAGTTGCCTTAATTTTTAATTTGAGTAACGGAAAAGCTGCGCTGTAAAAACTTAAGACAACGACCTCTCCTCGGAGCTTTTTAAGCATAAAGGGTTTTCGGAACTTATAAAGAGAGCTTGAGAGAGTTGGGAGTTATAAATTTGGCAAATTTTAATGTTTGTTCGCTGCGTTTGCGGCGGCTGTCGTAATGGGGCCTTCCACGTCAGGATTGCTGCTCTACGTTGGTAATTGATGGGGCCCGTTTGAATGTCCCGTTGCTCTTCTGCTGTGGACTCTGAGACTGAATGAACTCGAACGGTCTCAGGAACCAATTGGCACTCCTTGACGTTGTTATATTTCCGTGTAAGAGCACTACCTTTCTTTACTCACCTGATAGTATAGTATGTATATGTATATTATATATATATATATATAGGTATTTATTTTATTTTGTATTATTTCTATTTCAATGTTTGTAGAAATATAGATATTACTTAAATTAAAATTTCAATTGAACTTATTACACCCCGACATTATGGTCTCTTCACAGAATGTGCTGAGATCACTTTGTGGGATAAGCTCGCGTTTGTACTTTGTATTGTAACTATATTTAAAAAAAATTGTGCAATAAAGAGTATAATATATAATATAAGATACGCTTAACCCACATAAGCCCTACCGGTTCGTGGGCTCACACTGCGCCCCGCATTGCAGTTTCGCGGGGCGACCGAGCGGCGAAAGGGGGAGGGGAGGTAAATATATCGTTTGGAAATGCGCAGTCGCCACGGGAGCCGATTAATGTTGACTACGCACGCCACTGTGCAGTTAGCACTGGGTAAGCGCAAAGGTTTCGAGGTGAAGGGTTCTGTTCAGCCTTGTTTGACTTGGCGACATAGCCCCGCAAGAGAGCCTTTCTTTCCTTCTCTCAATACTAAATAAATAAAATAAAATAAATATGCTTGGACAAATTAACACAGCGCCATCTAGCCCCAAAGTAAGCAAAGCTTGTGTTATACTAAGCTGAATGAGATAACAGCGATTTTTTTTGCCTGTCCCGCGCTACAGCAAGCTTGCTGCAGAGTGAACGGACCTTTCAGTATACATTACCATGTCACCTAAGGGTGCGTCCAAAACTCGCAAATGCGGTTAAATCCAAAGTAAACATTCACAAGATTTGGATGCGCATTGAGGTAAATAAGGATGTGGCTAAAGATGAGACATACTTGGCCAGAAACATCTTTGGCCTTCGCCCTGGCATGGAAAATGTGCATTGCACTCTTCTAGGACGATTTGATATTTTTTAAAGATCCTCCTACCACCGACAAAGACAGAGGTTTTAACACTCTGCTTCACAATTAAACACACCTAGTTCTGTTAAAGCTTACATACTCTAGAACTATAGTTCAAACACACACACGCACGCACGCACGCACGCACGCACGCACGCACGCACGCACGCACACACACACCAGTGTACATGCATTTCTTTGTTTTATTATTATTATTATTTTTTTGTTTGTCAATATTGTATCTATCTGCAAAGCTGCTTAGTGGCTTTATGTCAAAATTTTAAAATGCAGTTTTGTCATTGGCATTTCAACCGTTATGTGCTTGTGTTTTAAACGAATGTAACTGCTGTTAAACTGTGGAATGAACTAATAAATAAAAAATAAAAATAAATAGTCTGGAACAAATACCGTCCGACCGCCCGACCAAATACACTTAGCGAAGACAAACCTTTGAACCGACGGACCTCCAAGTATTGTTTATCCGCGACACATTTACTGATACACGTCCAAGTTCACCGCCATTCAGTTCCGCTTGTTCGCAAGTTTCGATGACGGATCGGTATGAAGTTTGATGTCATTAAGGTCGAAAATGTGGCTGTGGCATTTCGGCCTTTGGACTCGGGTGTAAGGGCGATAGTTTGTGGATTTATTTGTTGGGTGTTATACGTCAATCATACAATGAGAGTGAGTATGATTGTGTGATATTCTACTTATAGTAGAAATACGTAGTAGAAATATTAGGTAGTAGGACTCTCTCAAACCTGAGGAGTCAGCTTATTTGACGGTAAGAAGTAACTGTCGCCCATAACATCCAAGATTCATCCATTTAAGTTTAATGTAGGTAACAAAAATGCAAATGCCTCGAGTCCGCTAATTTACTAGTGCCTCAATCGAATGTTAATTGGATCGAAATCGTAGCTCAATGGCAGTTTAACACGTGTTTGGTATTTGGCTACTGTTACTTAAAATCTTAACGATCGATTGAATTGTAATCAGATCGCAATTTCAGGTCAAAGAGAGTTTTACGCGTTTATTAGTATTCTGCTACAATTAAAACTGCCGTTGAGCCGATATTGCGATCTAATTACAATTCGATCGAACCAAGTCAATTAGCAGACTCGAGGCCCAGGTGAGTTGTCACTGTGAGGACTAAATTGGAATGTCTCATGCCTATTACGCTACCTTATCCTTCAAACCGGAACGCAACAACGCAGACATCGTTGCTTAACGACAGAAGTAGGTAAGGCGGGGGTATTCACCCAGGCGGAATCAGACAGACTCCTACAACCGATAACGCATACCGAAGCATGTATTAAGGTTGAAGATAAAACGCCTTACCTCCATCATTCCATGCTTGTATGACACAACACCAGCCATTATCGATACAGGCTACAGGCTGCGATAAAAGATTACGCGCCGCTACGTAAAAAAAAAAGTTAATCGAGGTTCCGATTTATGTGACTTTTACGTTACGCACGTTCCGTTTTACGGAGACAGAATGCAGTTTGTAATTTCGCTCGGGGCGAGCTCCCCTTAGAACGAAGGCTTTTTATTTGGTGCAATAATCGTGATCAAAGCGAATGGGTCAATAAAAATGGCGCCTTGGGCCGATATTGCGATTATAACGTGTGTAACATACTTTATTCTTGGGGTTTCCCGAGGCGGGTAACGTATCGGGCCCTTTATTGCTGGATGTAATGTGTGTGATTACAAAAGAGATAATCTGCAGATTCGTTTATGGTTTATGATGTATAGTTAGCTGGAATATTCTGGGGAATACTGGAGGCAATATTAGTACAAAAAAATAATATATTAGTACCGTTTTCATTATTTTTTATTTCTGGTCAAGGTGTCTGAAAATAACGTCGCTACAATAAGACTTTTGTTCCAATCCTAACTGAATTTATATTACTGTCTTGACAACCTGAGTGGTACAGTTGGTTAATATGCCGGTCTGCCACGTAGAGGTCCCAGATTCGGCTCTTGGCCGGGGAGCAATTCATGAGGATGAGTTTTAATTTCTGTTACGGGTCTGGGTGTTATTGTTATATGTATAATAGGTATTTATTTAAAAATATATAAGTAGTTCATCAGTTGTCTGGCAACCCATAACATAAGCTTTGCTTACTTTGGGGCTAGATATTGTTTTTAGAATTTGTTATTTGGAATATTTTTATTTTATTTTATTATTTAGTTTTCGTAATTCGTGTACCTAGTATTCTAGTGAACGTCTTTTTTTTAAAAAGTACTATGCCCATCTCAAAGTTTATCTAGACCAGATAAAAAGCTTTAAGGGAATTTTTGGTTTTAATAACACTGCCAGCTTTCTGGGCACCGTTCCGGGGGACAGCGATGTGGATGCCTTTTTTACTTTTTAATGTTTTAGTTTATTTGCTATGGTTCCGTAAATATTTCGTTTGTACCTAAATACATTTTCTTGCTCTAATAACACAGTAAGTAGTAATTACATAAATATTCAATAGGTAACAAAAGGGCGTTGAAGAGAGAGACAGTCTTCACTATCCGTCCCGCTCAGTTTGTGAGACTCTACTTGTCGACTGGAGCAAATAAATCGAGCGATTAGGAGCTCGGAGCTACTTCAAACGCTATAAGAGCCGACGTAAAAAATTGTTATGTAGAGTCTACAGTTTTAAGTTGTCCTTTGAATGAAGAACGCCATTTCCTATTTGTTTTGCTTAAAGTTCTTATGAATAGCACAGCAATACTTGGCAGCAATTTTATTTGCTATAATATTTTAATTAGTACCTGTGGTACTAATATAAAAGTGGTAGTACCTAGTGGACCTGGCGCGACTTCGTTTGCGTACACCTACTTTACCCTACCTACCCTCTTTTCTTATTTACAAACCTTCCTCTCGAAGCACAGTATCAATTGTTGACAATCGCAATAAAATCCATTGCGTAGTTAAAAAGATCTAAGCGTACATAGATACATACATAGATATACAGCGACTTTGTTTTATACTATGTATAGAAGTATGTAGTTTTAATCGCGTAAATTTTACTTACTTCGCGTTCAAGTAGAAACTTCATCGAATTTCCGAAAAAACTATGCAAGCTGAAAACTGCAACTGTATTGGCGCTCATTAGAGGAGACTGAGCCTCCAGCCTTGTGGAATGGAAAAAAAAATACTTCGCTAACGGTCGGTCGAGTATACTTAAAGAGG
This sequence comes from Blastobasis adustella, assembly GCA_907269095.1. Classification (NCBI taxonomy): domain Eukaryota; kingdom Metazoa; phylum Arthropoda; class Insecta; order Lepidoptera; family Blastobasidae; genus Blastobasis; species Blastobasis adustella. Next base: position 17,423,358 of record OU026121.1, on the reverse strand, counting down.
TTTATGTGCTAAAGTAACTTTATAGTCCCTGTGACTATAAACTTAAATTGTAAGCACGAATACAAACTGTTCACGACCACGTATTTATCAACGTATTGATTACCATAATATGTACCTAGCTTTACCTACATAGCTATATGTATAATATTAGTTATAGATAATCAATGGCTGTCTTACAAGTTAACTATAACTCCTTGATTACTAGGATTTAAACGCGATAAATCAACGAACCGGATTAGAGTTCAGTTTCGGCTCGACTAAGACATTTATCTCAGTTGAGTACCTAATAAGTGAAGGGAGTGATGCAGAATTATTGTGCTTTTATAACGAATTATGTGTAGAGTTCTCCAACAAAAAAAATTTTTTTTTGACAAACTTTTATCGCGCGGTGTAGAACCTACAATCAACAGTGACAAACATCAAGAGATCATACCAAAGAGCCCAAACACGATCGGGTTATCTTATTGAGCTCATTCGTTCCTATGACCACCTTCCGACTCCATCATCAGACCAGCTCCATGGTACCATATTAATGCATTGTCATTCAAGTCCATTGGTATACCAAATTTCAGCATCCGATACCAACAAATAGTCAAAAAATTGTTTGCAAATTTTGACGGACATTTTACAACGTCAACGTCGGGGGATTCAATTTTCAATTAAATTTAATATTTACACTTAAATTAAATTATTAATTAAACAGCTTAAATTATCATCAATCTCATTCCTCTAAACTAAAATTAAGTCGTAACAGAAGACCTCGAATTCTCACCCAAGTCGATCCAACCAACCCAACCCAAAACACCCACCGCCCGGACCCACGTAACAAATCCAAAAATCCCACCGCCTCCACACGTCTCCGGGAAAATAAACACTTTTCCCAGTCAAGTAGTGGAACTAAAGTCTTAATCCGGCGCTTTCGCGGCTAAATTATTGCGCTCAGTGCCGGCAATCAGGGCGCTAGTTACCGTTTAGCGCCCGGTAGTGCCGGCCGGGAGATATACCGGTATATCTCAGTAGGGATGGCGCGAACGGGTGATCGGACGAATGAATAATTGATCAGCCACGAATACTTTGGAAATTAAATGATTTGATTAGAAAGCAATTGAGTGGTATGGTTTTTGCCTTCGATTTACGATAGAGAATGCTATCAAATCAAAACCAGACGAAGACGATCCACCAATTGACAATTAAAAAAAATGTAAAACGCTCGAGCTTCATTGCCCGATAAGGAAACGTAATGTTGTCTGAATTTAGGGTCAGTTTTGCGAGCTACGTGGCCTCCACTTAAGTTATGCGACTCTGGAGCCTATGTCGTTGACTTTCGATCTGCTACGGATATCTCCATTATTGAACCTAAAACGTAGAGAAACTCACTCCATCCCCGATGGTTATAGGACTTATCATAAATTAATTGCCATACCAAAATTTTGCGGTGCCCTACCAAAGTCCATCATATAGTAAACTGGATATAATTATGAAGATCTTTATAATCATATGCACCGAGTACACCATTTAAATTTAATTGAATAACCTATAATAAAAGTGGATAATACCAACATGAAAGAGATAAAAAAGAAAAAATACGATAATAGATAAATAAGGAATAAAATAGGTTAGAGGCGTCTAATCCATTGACCATGCGAATAATTCATTTTCTATTCGTTTGAACTAAAGCCCATCTCTATTTCTGGGTGCCGGTAGTTCCACGTCGCTGTAATAGGAGCCTTTGGGTTATTCGCATTATAAAATAGTGATAAACGAGATCACAGGCCGGTGGTAAACGGGGGCAGAAATTTCGAGTCGTAAAACCGCAGGTAACTTCGTTCCTATTTGAATACCTATAATGTACTTAGTTACAGTGTTTGTTTTGAAGTGGATATGTAGTTGCGAAGATGTAGATGAACGATGCGAAAGCGCTAACTACCCATACTTTATAAACGTAACGGTTTTTTTCGGTCGTAACATGTTCGCTGTTCTTGTGTATGTTTTCTACCCCACAGTCGATTCTTTGTCTATACTGCCAACAACAGACAGGGAATCGAATAGAAAGGGGACAGGTGAAAGAAAGTTCTAACGGAATCATGCCACAGAAGTTAAAACTTTTAAAATCTGATATTCAAATAACCTTTGTTTACCTATATCCACTTTCGACAAACAAATCCAATTTCATACCGTAGTGTCCCCACACCACTTTAGGTTCTTTTTTTATCTTTATGCCTCTCTTTTTACACCTATAAGGTAGCCAGCGCAATTTCAGACATGAGGCATTTCTTCTTAGTCCTCACAGTGACAATGCACCTGCGGTTCTGCGTTTTTGTTGCCTGCAACCTAAATGCATGAATCGTAGACGTTATGATCGACAGTTCCGCTTACCATCAGGTAGGCTGTCTGTTCGTTTGTTACTGCGTAGTGTAAAATAAATCTATTTGCCTACATTACACAATTTTTTCAATAGGCAGCACTTGGTGTTCCCCCTACACCAGAGTCAGAAGACTTGTGAAATCGCAATTTGTAGCTTCCGCTACCAGCTAGCGATTTCCTAGCGACTGCACTGCTAAGTGATTAATAAGCAAACTGTGCGCTGGGAGTCCCTGGAGGCGGGAGTCTTGGGCCCACGTGACTGTTGACTTGCGGTTTGCACGCTGATTTCAAATAGCTCAATGTCCTAATTGAGGTGGTGGCCTAATTGGGACATGTGATTTAGGTCCCTAGAATCTCAAGTGGCAATCGAGAAGTCGGCTTATCTGAATCATGGTAGATAATATGTGATGATGATCGTCATTATCGTAATAGGTCTTTCCCAGCTACGTTTCCTTGAGGAGTTGGGATGGCAGGAATAAAAGGGTATCTTGGAGTGCACCATATCCACGCAGATTAGGCGCGAGTTCGTCCGAATGCGGAAACGGCCCGGATACATCTATTTAGGTGTTTTCCAATGAAATTTACGCTTTTTCACTAATTCCACAGAGAAAAATGATACTACCTACCTTAAATATTTATCTCATATTTTTACATTTATTTGGTTGCGAGAATAGAGCCAAAATGCTACTTTATGAAAAACAAATGTAAGTACAGTCAGCTGCAGAGTGATTGGGCCCCCCTAGTATAAAATGTCATGACTGCTGATGATCGACGACTCAGTTGGAACCCTGTGCGTTCGCACGTATTATGAGAACCCAAAGTAACGTTTCTGAATACGAGTGCCAGCCATCTCAATCTCGGCTGCCACATAAAATATAGACCAAATCACCGTCCCAAGGCTCGCGTGTCTGCCCGCAGTTAACCAGTCTCATTCGACGGTTGGCACGAGCCATATATCGTATCTGGTGACTTTGATTTCGCATGGTAACCAATAGGAAACAGGTTTTGTAGCCTAGTCTAGGTTCGTTCTGTCGCCTGTTGCTTTTTATTCTGTGTTGGATTGCGCCTCATTAAGATAGACTGTACAGTTTTCCTGTGATTTCATCGATTTATACTAGTATTTCTATTAAATAGGTACTCATTCATTTTCCATATAAAGCGTTCACTCACACCCTGTTGTGATGAACGATTTAGTGGTATCCCCATTTTTTTTTATATGTATGTACGTCCTATGTATGTGTTTTAGTGATTGACAAGTGACATTGATGCAAATTACATGTTTCTACTGTCTAGGTACCCAAATCTGCTGTATTATCGATTATTACAATAAACTTAATAAATTTTATTAATTTATTGTCAATTATCCTTCCAAAAACATCTCATTTCTCTCACAATTAGAATTCGGCAGTTCTTTCAACTTCGCACGCATCCGTAGTTTAGAAATAGGCTTACAGAGCAATTCTCAGACCAGTCTATATTTCCAACTAATACGGTAACGGTATATAATGCATAAGCAGTTAACCCCCGCAATGCGCTGTGCGGTCTCAGAGACCGTTGCAAATGACGGTACCCAGCTGCTGCGGTGCGAATGCAAGGCCCGGGTAACCGGCTCCCGGGTAGCTACAAATTAGTATCCGGACGAACGGACTGGAGCAATCTGGCTGGGAATTGCGAAGGTTGCGAATTGTGGTTATAGCGTAGTCTTAAATGCGATAATAATTAGGTGATAGTGTTTTTGGTGATAAAATGTTAAATTGGATAATATTATTAGGTTTTACTTCCTCGTTTTTGTGATTGATGATCCTTTTTTATAACAGTATTTTTTTTATTCCTATTATGGTGGCAAGAAAGCGTACGGCCTCCTTATAATAATGAATGGTAGAACATTATCATTCTTACTTTTATAAAAAGAGTTCTAACCTGCGTGTATATTCTGAGAATAAAATAGTGGATCATTAAATAAAACTACATGCGGTAATACATATTTATCAAGTAATATATATTTTATTTATTGTCATTGCCGCATACATATTCAAAACAAAGCCACCAATATCACAGTCTTTGCACAACCGCCCGTTATCAACACTCCAACCCGTAGAGCAATTGTAGTAGGTATTTATTTGTATCTATCGTATTCGCACCTGAATTCATTTCGTTGTTGTCATTTCTGTTAAAGACTTCAATTGACAAGTTGACGATGGTGGTAGGTTTCTGTCAAGCCTGAGAAGTCCCACGGGGCGAGTGCCAGTGGCGTTATCTATTTCTACGGCCATGCAACGATGTTGACATTTTTGCGTTACTGTTCCAAGCATGAGGCATTCTGCACTTTTGTAACATGACACCCAAGTATATTAATCGTAGATGTTTGGATGTCAATTGCCGCTTATCATCAGGCTGGCTGCGTGCTCGTTTGTCACGAGTAGAACAGAAAAAGAAAGAAAAGAGTCAGCCCGATGTTTCATACTGGCGCGATTTAGTCCTTTGTCGTTTCGTTTTCTCTGTCTCTCTCTCAGGGTATGTGTCGTATGGGAACAATTATAGAAAAAAAAATATTTTTCTGTTTTCTATAAGACCCATCGACTATACCACAGACAAACTTGATGACGAAGGTACAACGAAAGCAAAACGTAAACGACAAAAGTGACACGAAAGCGAATTCAAAAGTGATACATAATTGCGCCACCGGATAACCAGCTAACACGCCAGCTAATGTATTCTCGCCACGTCGAACGACAACCGGTAGAATCCGGTTAAGATCCGGTTAACGCGCAGATACTGCCCGGTTAATCTCCGTGCGGGTTTTGATTTATGACAGTGCCGCTTCTTTTGTTATTAATGTTAATTTCCCCTTTTGTTATGGTTAACTTGGCTGCATTTGTCTCTTGAGAGTGTTCCGGTTCATCTGTTAATGGTTACTATAGGATGACGTCTTCTTTGGTTAATAATTTATCAAATGTTGGTGTATGCTACTGTTGGCGATATACATCATAATGGTAAACTTCAGTCTTCGTCTCATGACGTTAGCGTTACTTACGATGAAATCAAGACCGGTCAAGTAGTGTCAAGCGCTGGGTGCAACCTGGGTTTACGTTACATATCGTTATGCCTTTCCACGTATGTGTAGGCAGTGCTTGCTATGGTCCTGACAAAGCTGCCTTGCTTCTTCCACATTTATCCTTTCACCTTAGCCCTGGACTGGAAGACGATGTACATATCCTGTTTTCAGCCACCCGCCGGATAACGCGTTTACTCGAAACAAAATAATTTATAAGAATTATAAATTGACACCCCAACAACTTTGGCAACAACTCGGCAAAACAAAAAAGCAAGTAACCGAAAACCGGTTAAACCGCTCCCGGGCGCCGCGAAACTTTTGAAATGTATAAAGCGAAACGTCATTCCCGGCTTACCCGGGCTACGATTTGGGGAAATGGCATTTTAATCCGCGGAAAGCCCGGTCATTATCTCACAAAAAACATTATGGACGACCAAAATTCGGAGACGATTTTTTAAGAATAGGCCACTGGAATGAGCCGGGCCGGTTTTAAATCGACTGCCATAATATTCGGATTGGACGACGTTGGATCAACGGCAACGCTTTAGTCGGTCTTAGGGGTTAACGCGGCGCTTTCGTTTGATCTAAGGTGCTTAGCAGATTACATTAGTGGTAATATTTCCATTAGGGTTAATAAAGTACACACTTCCGCCTGCGTCCCTGTTATACCTATACTATTTTGACACACTTCTTTTGTCTCTTGCACATTCATATATTTTAGCTTAATTTCTTTCTTCGCAACAAAAATCTAGCATAAATTGCAACGCAAGGGATGAAATGCAATTACTTACACACAATAAGCTATGTCTATGTGATGCCTATCATTTTTAGTTCACAAACTTGATCATAATATGTGTTAATTCTGGGTATCACCACGTGAGCAAACCAAGATTTAATTGAAGAGCAAATGGCTATCTATAGGTATTATACCTGTAAAAACATAAAAATACACCAAAATTTTTTATCCAGCCGAAATTGTAAAACTGCCAATTCGTCAGCATTATTCATCTTTCACGGGCGAAAATGGCGAAATTCATCGCAAATCGCCTTGTTTTTATGCCACCCCGAACCCCCTTTGATGTTTAATGCTGATGGAATAAAACATAACGAAGTAAAGAAAAAGCCATCTGAAACTTGTCAACGGAGCTCGGTATCGCGTCGGCCCTCGGCGGTTCTTTTGATCAGTTTTATCGGATATTTAAACGAATAGGTGATTCTCCATTCGCTTTTGCGTTTCCGGAAAATGCTAATGTTTAATATTGAATATTCAGTTTACCTTCTAATAATAAGAAAGAATAATTGATACTTTTTCTCTTTGAGGTCATTTGCAGAATGATGAAGAAATTGACTTTCAATTTACTGGTCATTCGTGAAACTGACATTTTACCAATAAGTCGTCTTTCCCACGTAATGAAAGTATGTAGTAACCTTTGATCTGCCCAATAAAAAACGAGTTTAACTATTATCAGTTAAGATAAAGATTGAGATATTTTATTCTTATTTTATCGTTCATCCAGTAGCATATTAATTACACCAGTAGCTATTTTCTGTATATAAACACCCAACAAATATATAACACCCTTCTCCAAATTTCAATCTTCTTATTTCAATATCACGTCTAATAATAAAAGGCTCAAGAAGCGATGACTTGACGTAGTCAATAAAGATATGCGTGCCAATAAGCTCACCACTAAGGATGCCGAAGACCGAGCGAGGTGGGCCAAGAATAGCAGGAAAGCGGACCCTGGGCCCTCGCGGGGTCGCAACCGGGACATAACGCCAAGATGATGGTGATGACGTTTAAAAATAGGTTAGGCTTGTCTAGATTTAAATAATATACCTATTGCCTCAATCTATTGCACCTACGTACACTGCCACACTTGTACCAATCATGACCGACTCAGATTACGCTAACGTTACATGATTAAACCATGTCCAAGCCAAGATCTAGCCGAGGCTTGATTTTGACAGTTCAATAATTGAAAGCCACCCGATTGGCTGACTCGGCCGATGACGTCACACCCGGGCCACGTGGCCAATTTCCGGACCATTTCCTATGCAGTCGCATTTCATTTGGGATTTGACGGTTTCGGCGCCCGGGTGAAAAACGTTACCCGAAATTTAAGGGGTTAAAAGTTGGAGTGGATTTTATTTGTTTCTGTGTTTCCATGCACTTGGACTAGTTAAAATTTCGAGATTAAAATTACTGTTTTCTACGGCGAATTAGATATTATACGTATTTATTAGTACAATCCATTATAATTGTGTAACTGACTTTAACAACCTATCTGTTTTTCTTTTCAGGTACTTTCAGAATGAATTTTGGGTGGTCGATGTTTTGGTAAGATTAAATTTACGGAATTATTACGATGATGTTATGAACTCTTGTTTTGTTATTTGTTACGATGGGTGATATTTTATGTTAAAAATTATTTTTGATAGGTACTTATTTTAGCAGCAAACAGCTAAAACGAACAATTCTAAAGTAAAGAAAGTCAAGTGGACGCGAACATGCTCAAAGTCCTCCTTACGAGAACAAACAAGGGCGATCCAGCAAATGCGTGCTCTCTTTCACCAAATAAATTGACTCCACACAAACTCTATTTAAGGCCTCTTCACATGCACCTGCAAATAAAATTATCGCCCATTCTTCCTCTAAGGGCCCTTTCACACACCACTCCGCCGATGCATTAAGAGCGTCGTCGGAGTCCGTGGAAGTAGACATTATCAAATTTGAGCACACGTGTCATATTGAGTGTTTTCCTTTGCTTGTCTTCGTACTCGTTTTCGCGTAATTGTGTTGGAAAATAACGTATTTTGTGTTCAAATCTTGTAGAGCTGCTTAAGCAATGCCTACTTAAGAGTACGCTCCCAAATTTTGATAGCTTTTGCCAGCTAATTGCTTCAAATACATGGAGTTCATCGAGTCTCAATGCAAGAGGTACCGGTTTGAATCCCACCGCGGCCTTGTCCCAATGACTATTTTCTAAGTTATATACATTAGTTGAATACTAACGGATGCTCTTACGGTGAGGGAAAACATCGTAATGTTACCTGCACATTTAGGCGACTGAATGTGTAACCATGATCTAATCTGATCAGGTTCCCCTGTCACGGTGTCAGGTTAGACGGCAGTCGCTCCACTGTAATTACCTGTTCTGCCAAATCCTGGATCATGGTCAAGACGAACCCCTGCTCTCGTGCGCGCGAGCATAATCGGGACATTAACGCCAAGATGATGACATGGACTTCCAACGGCAAAATTTTTAGCCTTCATTTATCAGTGGGATCCGCACCACATACTCACCTCTCTCGTCCATGTAACCCTATTACTTGTCATCTCGGCATTCAATCCTCTCATATGCAAGTCGAAATTCGCACAGTCCATCTATTTCTTCTTTTCTTGGTAAGTAATATTTTGCTATATTAGCAAAAGTTTGTTCAGAATGAAGAGTAGATTAACCTATTTTCATTATATACATGGAACATGATAAAACCAGTAGCTACCTGAACATACATTTTTAAAATACTAATTAGAACCTATTCACCTACTTCAGTTAAACGAAATAACTACATATCAAAATTTATGGTGTTTATAACTCAAGTAAAACCAAAACCATTACCTATAAAACACTTCCTACCTCTTCTGCTTGATAGAAGAAAGCCGAACAAATCCGAAGAAAACAATCTAAACACATTCTAGCTTAGTGCTTTAGTGTTCAAGCCAGTCTGAAGTACGGCTAACCCAATCAGCGCGCAGTCTGCTAAATCTTAGACTAGACTTCGAGTCGCTGTCTAATGCACCGCCTTTAATGCACTTCGTCAGCAGACGGTTGTCGGTAAATCACTTTGTTAGTTCACCACGTGTGGCGAGGGCCTTAATTTATACTATAAATTTAGTTTTGGTTTCCATATGTACAATATGCAGAATTTCTTTAAGGAGAATTATCATCTTGGTGTTAATGTCCCGGTTGCGTGCGACGAGGGCTCGGGATCCGCCTTGACCGCGTTCGAGGATTTGGCACAGTGGAGCGACTGCCATCTGACCTCCGTGACCATGCTACCAGGGGAACCAGACCAGATTAAATCATGGTTACACATTTAGTCGCCTGAATGTGCAGGTTTTCAACAGTGTTCAACTAACTCAGAAAAGAGTCATTGGTACATGGCAGCAGTGGGATTCGAACGCGGTACCTCACGCTTGCGATACCTTGCCGGATACCTTTGCCACTAGGCCACCGACGCTCTACAACATTTCTTTACGCCAAATAACAGTGTAAATTCTAATGTGTTTAATGTGGCCACATTACGTACACTTACGCCGTTAACTTGTACGCGTATGTCTTACGGGTGTCGTACAAGACGTTTAATGTCTTAAGGCGAGGAAGTCCTGAAGCGAAAATCCGTTTTGCACCAATAGATCAAAGTGGAACATGTGGCTTATACAATAATGTACATTTTTGTATCGAAAAGAAAACGTACTTATTTTGATAGATTTTTGTTTGATAATAAAAAGCTATCTCCCGACCAATATATTTGTATACAAAAATTGCAGTCGTGACTGAAAGTTCTGAGAACAGAGCTATTTAAACCTAATTTAATTATAGTGGTTCTTGATTTCTATTTTGTAATACACAACATTATAACAAATATATGTTAAAATAGACAAAGCTATTTCTTAAAGACATTCGTCAACACCATCATAATGATAGTTGCGTTGTGTAATTGTGTCTGTATGTCTAAATCTGATTCGTTGTTATGTTCGTTCGCTTCATTTGACCAATTGACTGTTAGAACCATTCTATCCTGGCGTCTTCCATCTACGCCGAGACGGTGATTTCATAGAAAGATTTGCATTTCAAAACCGTTTCCCGACTTGAAAAAATGCAGAACCAACTTTCCTTATAAACAATCGCTCCTCATTCCGAATTCACTGCACAGCCGGTGGGTGGCGAATTTTCAACTATTTTCGCCCATTTTCGTTCTTTCTCGGCCAGTTTCGCCGGTTTCGGCCCACTATTCGGCCATTTCGCGGAAAATAGATTTCCTTTGCACAAAGATAAATGTACGTGTGGCAAGGTTTGCGCTGTTGTTTTGCGCCGGTTCATTGATAGAGCTACTGAGTGACTTGTTGCTACGTGGGAGCGCATCGAGTGTTATTTGGGTGAAAGAGATTTTTATCTTAACCGGGGAAGCCCCACCACTCTTTCCACACACCGCTGTAACTTCTGTTTAGCCAGGATCAACAGCGGTGATCTGCAGAAACTCTGGCTTGACACCCAGATGGTCTGTGGGTAAGCTAATACTATCTTGGAATCGGCAAAATGTTTCTGACTTTTCAGGAAGTGTATTTTTGTTCATAGTGTTTCAATTCGTAATAGTTTATCAGCAGTTCATGACAGCAGCACCCGTCTTGAGCTCGTCTTTGTCTTGAGCGCAATAGTCCACATCATGTCGGCCGGAAGGTGCCCCACAAGGTCGGTCCTGTGCCTTCCGCATCCAGATGGTACCTGCAATCTGTACCAGCTGATCTTTACCGAGTCGTCGGTCCAGCTTGTAGAAGGCCTGTCCACTCTGCGTCTTCCGGTACATGGTCGCCACTCGAAAACTTTATTGCCATGTCGAGCTATGTGCCAAGCCCATTGCCACTTAAGCTTGGCAATATTCAGGGCCATGTCTCAATATGTAGGGCTTTCCATTGCCCTCAGTAGTGTACTGCAGGATATGGAGTAATAATTCAAAACGTCAAAATGATTAAATATTAAAGAAATGGTGGATTACTTTCGAGCTCACAAATACACGTGCAGATTCAAACCGGGTGAGACTGGCATGTTGACTACAGCTCATGAGACTAATCAAAAATTCAAAAACCAACTAATTCAATAAACAAAAAACGTGAGGATATAAATAAATAACCATAAAATCCCAATAAGATAATGCACCAGGAAGAGGCCCTCTTTAGCAAGATATTACCGTAAAGATACGCAGAGCATGCCCACTACAGTCCACAATTAGCATCACGAAATATCAGACGCAAATGGGGCTATACCTGAAAACGCTGCTAATGCGAACGTCGAGCCTTCTATAAAGATGTTATCGCGCACATAAAAGGTGTTTTACTGCATCGGGTTGTAAAAATACGCCATTATTTTATGCTTTATACCATCATAAAGTTTATAATAAACGGCCGCTAGTAAAAAACGTCACAAACCTCTTCATATTGCGTGTAAGAGAATGCCACTTATGATTTTTTCGGGTGCCCTCTATATGACTTTATGACCGTCTGTGCGGCCCCTTATTTTTGCTGTTGGAACTTTACTCCTGGACTATCAAGCCGCTTTGTTGTTATTGGGCTCCTTGACTACTGACTTACTTAACCTTATGCTCATGGGGATTCCCTATGGAATTGTTTTTATTAATCTGTCCGTCATCCTATTCTCCAACAACTTAGATTACTTTTAGATAGAAAAAAATCTAGTGAATATCACGGGTGTTGAGTAATATACAAATGTTGCAGACGGACTAAAAATATCAAATGTAGAAATATTTAAGGATGAGTAGTAGCCCACAGACTGGATAGGTAGTAGGACTCTGTCAAGCCTGAGGAGTACGCCTGGGTGAGTACCACCGCCTTATCTATTTCTGCCGCCAATCAACAATACTTCCATTGTTTTGTTCCGGTTTGAAGCATAATGTAGCCAGCGAAATTATATGCATGAGGCATTTCATCAAAGTCCTCATAGTGACACGGCACCTGCAGTTCTGTACTTTTGTTACATGCAACCTAAATGTAGGAACTGTAGATGTTATGAGCGACAGTTACCACTTACCATCAGGTGGGCTGTCTGCGCGTTTGTCATTGAGTAGCATAAAAAAAGATGTGATGCCTTTTAAATGGCAGGACATGGCCCGTAATAGAAACAGGGAGCTCGCCCTCCTGCGATCTCTCATAGCCTCATAACAATAATTCAATAACTACAACATCTTACCCACAAACGCAAGCGAACTGCACCCCCGGTATGACTTAACAAAAATCAACTCAGCGAATATCCTATGTCAATCGGGATGAAATAAATATTTAACGAAGCTGATTTCCTTCAAGGGTCCCGCCCCGCCCCTGTCTCCCCTTTGATCCCATGATTGGGTTCATACTGGTAATCATAACAGAAATATGTATCTCAGAGGGTGCATTGGGGATTGACAGGGCCTTTCAGAGCATTTTGGCGGCTAATGCGTGTATTCGAGCAACGGAAATGAATGAATTGTGTATTTTGTCAAATATCCGGCATTGTGTATTATGTCAAAAATTATTAATTTTTTTCCTATTCAAAAAACGTAAGGATGATTTGAACGTGAATAATGCACATCGTTCAGTTCCTCTTCGTATAAATAATTATATTGACGACCTGAGTGATTCAGTTGGTTAACATGTCGGCCTGCCACGCAGAGGTCTAGGGTTCGATTCTCGGCCGAGCAGAATATGAAATGATGAATTTCAATTTTTGTTACGGGTTTGGATGTAGTATGTATAATAAGTGTGTATTTAAAAAAGTATATAAGTAGTTTATCCGTTTTCGGGCACCCATAACACAGGCTTTGCTTACTTTCGGGCTAGATGGCGCTGTGTTAATTTGTCCAAGCATATTTATTGTTTATTATAATAAATACAACAGAAATATGTATCTCAGAGTGTGCATTGGGGATGGACAGGGTCTTTTAGAGCATTTTGGTAAGTTAATCCGTGTATTCGAGCAACGGAAATGAATGAATAGTGTATTTTGTCATATATCCGTCGGTAATTTTTTACCTATTCAAAAGCGTAAGATGATTGGCACATGTTTACATAAGTCGGCCGTAAATAATGCGCATTCTCTAGTTCGGCTTCGTATTACATACATTGTCTGATTATATGATGTACATACCTACATTGTTATAAAATTGTTTTTGCAACTTTAGATAGATGTAAAGTATATAGTATAAAATAAGTTCTGATTCTATCCCGCGGCTTAGCGCTATAGTAGACATCAAGACCATTCCAAAGAGCCCAAACACGATGGGGATATCTTATTGCGTTCAGTAGTTCTTAGAGAGAGCCTTCCGTCATCATCGCGCATGTACGCTTAGATCTTTTATACTACGCAACGGATTTTAATGCGGTTATCAACAATAGATAGAGTGATTCAAGAGGAAGATTTATACGAAAGAAAAGAAAGGGTGGGTAAGAGTAAAGTAGATGTAGGGGTAGAACGCCACGCGAACGAAGTCGTACCGGGCCCACTACTGCCACTATAAAGCAGTTTCTCAACTCAACTCTTCACTGCAATAGGCTATAAAGCAATCGTAAATCTGAAACTTACTGAGTAGAATAGAATAGAATAGAATATTTATTTGCTTAAAACATGGTTACAATGATAGGTCTTAAGATAATCATCACATAGTGGCTCTCACATGTTCAGCCTGTATTAACAGGCATGCAAACTTGTTCAGTGTTAATGAACATGCACCTTAGGCTACCTTAAACTCTAAAAATTCCTTGACAGAATAAAAGGAGTGCTTCAATAGCCATTTATACAAGTCCTTTTTAAATTTGTTTATGGGCTGTTCTTTAATTGCCAGTGGAATTTTATTAAATATTGATATAGCCATCGAATAGCATTGCTTCAAATACAAAGTAGAATTTGGTGTAACTTACGCAAGCGCTTCACCATCTGAGCTTAAAGTTGGGCAAGAAATCTAGCGATGACGATGGACGCCTATAAACGTTATTGGTCTAGTTTAGGATACGGCATATTTAGGATTTTAGGAACTTTGAAATAAGTTAAAATGTGAAACCCTCAACTCATATACATAATTTATTATTTCACTAAGTTACGTAGCATACAGTCCATGATATTCTAAATTGATAATACAGGAATTTAAATAAAGGTTATTTAGATTTTTGTGCATAGTGAGTATGTATTTATGTTGCTATGTTTTTTCCCTATAATAATAGATAATTTTACTTTTATTAGTATTGAATATGATAGCTTTTTGGTTTTACGGTGCCAGCATAATCACCGCACAGTAATCGTGTAGCACCCGCGTAGTCGTCGCATATATCTATCGGATTGCCCTGACGAAGGCTTGCAGTCTGTACGTCCCCGACCGCTACCTGCGAGCGCACCGCCTGCTGGCTCCCCCGGCCGCGCGCACGAAGGCACACTGCCACTCCTCGATTCCGCTCGCTCTGTCGAGGCTCGAGGCCCTACTGGCAGCAACGCCAAGTTTTGATGTTTTTGCCGATACGTGGAGTGACATTATGCGGAAAACCCTACATTTCGCAGATGTGCCACCCCACCAAAATAATGTTTAGTTAGTGTAACTATCTTGTTTAGTTAATTTACTTCCTATTGTTTTTTATAATTTCTTCTTTTATATCTAATTTTACAGTGTATTTTGTTTACACAGTAAAACTAGATAGATATAGACGCAATAGCAGCTCATCGGCAGTTTTAATTGTAGCAGAATATAAAAAACGCGTAAAACTGCCATTGAGTTGCGATCCGATTACATTTCAATCGAGCCATTAGTAACAGTAGTAGAATACAAAAAATGTGTCTACCTCCCATTTATCTGCGGTTGCTACGCGGTGACTATGCGTGCATGACCGTACGCGTTTTCTGTCCGATTTGTAAGCGCGACGTAAAAACGGGCCCTTTTGATGTGATATTCTCGAAATCAAAATTTCTCTCACCCTATAGACTTACCGGTAGGTAAGCATATAATGACAAGTGTCATAGGTAGTTATACCTTTTTTGTTATACCTTCTACTAAAGTACAAGGATCCCGTGGGAAAGTTGAAAGCTCAAACAGTTTAGAAAACCGCGGGAAACAGCTGGTAGTCTACATCTTATTCCTTTCCAGGGATTGTGTTCCCCAGTATCTGTTCACGAATGCCTTTTATAAATAATACATGATTCAACTTCTGACTTACGACATTTAAAGGGTACGAGTACGGATTGAGTGAAAGTTTTGCTCTTCACACGCGAAGTTTGTTCCTGGCTTCGCTTCGAGTGTTATTATAATGTATTGTAATAGGCTCGATTCTTTATCTGTAGCCAAGTCGATTTACTTGTAGAATAATCTGAGCTGTAGGCAATATTGTGGGAAATACCAGGTTTATCACTGAACAGGAGTTGTTGAGTTGTGTTTGCCGAGCGCGCTCCTTACAAACGTAGGTTGATCATATTTTTAATATTACGCTAGCTACGCAAATTTTTCACTTTTAAATGAAATATTTTACGAAAATCTAAAAAACCACGAGCTTAGTTTCGATAGTCACGATATTGGTTGTAAATGATTATATATTTTGATTTATGATATTATTTAAATTTGGAAATTTAATAATGTTTCTAAAATTTGTATGCCGATGGCAGGTCGCAGAGGCTCTTACTTAAACTGTACCTAACAACTGTATAACCTGTGTACCACAAATTATTAAATGATTATGATTATAATTATGGTTTCAAGGTCACGTCTTGAAAATTGCATTGGCTTTGATAGATTATGTTGAAAATATGATCAAACGTACGGAGCGCGCTCGGAAAACACTCCTCTTATAAGTGGACTACACAGGTCAAGAGTCTGACCGTGTGCCTTTCTAGCCTTAAAAAAACTTATAAAACTTTGCTCAAATATCTGCCTTTTTATTTAATGAAGTGCCTTGACGGGTTGCTGTTAAAATGTTTATAAAATTGCCGCAAATATTACGACCTAATTTTTTAGAATCAACATCAACGTACTCACATACACGTGAATAGTATAAAGCTTTCTTAATACACGTTGCCTGCGAGTGTGTTCCCTGATCACTATATTCTGGACGCCTTCAAGGCTAGAGTGAATAGGCTGTTCCTAGACAGGCATGCTCCATCTTCGGCCGCATCGTCACTTACCAACAGGTAAGATGGCGGTCAAATGCCTGTCTTGTCTAAGTATAAAAAAAGGTGAGATGGCTGTCAGTTGTCTTTCTAGTCTAATATAAAAAAAGCTTCCTTATAGAGTTTTCAACAAGGGTTCGGATAGGATGAGTTGCCGAGCGACGAAAAATACGAAACAAAACGATGACAAGAAACCTTACCAACAGACGTGCTGTTTATACCGCCACCTTATTACTAGTATAAAAAAACTACCATCGAGATCTCCGAACCGGCGTACCTACTCGGAACCAGATATAACCAGCACAAACTACATTAAAGTGGCACCTTGGTCGCACGTCGCACCTCGGAGATAAAACGCCGTATTTTTCACAGCACCCCTCCACATCCCCGTCTAAAACGAATTAGCCAAAAAGTAGGTCAAACTGTACCGCATTCGCGGTGCCATGTAATTTTTTTACGTATAATGTACTTATCCGGCCACAGAGTTTGTTGGTGACTTCATTAAGATAATTTTGCGCATATTTTGGGCGACTCACCGCGGTTCTAGAGGAAGTGTGTAAATATTTTTGGCCAGTTTTTTGGGTGTACTCAGGATGCTGCTTAGCTATGGATTCACAGTCTTACTGGTAGGCAAAAAAATATAAATTCATAAATTTGAAAAAATACGACTGTAGTCAAATAGTTTTTTGCAGGTAATTAGGCAGGCATCGACTGAAAATGTTTGAACTGAGCGATGGATTGATATCGCTGGGTTGGATGCGAGAGCTAACCGCTTACGACGCGAAGAAGCCGAAGACCGGGCGAAATGGAGAAGAATGGGTAGGAAGGCGGACCCTGGCAGAGGTCGTAATGAGCGCTAGGACGATGATGATGATGACCGACTGAAAATGTTGAGAAACCGTAGAAATCATTACCATTATTAGAATATATATAAAAATAAAAAAATAAAAAATACGTAGAAAAAGGAAAAACACTCGTAAACTACCATATCCCTCCTTCACAAATCATTCGACAACCGTGTCACGGCAAACAATTTGCAGAAACATCGCTCGCACGGCATCAGCACATTCGCTTTTTCATCCGAAGTCGTCGGAAAAGTCGCGAATGGTGGCCATTGCGTATTTTTTCAACCCCCTCCCCCCCTTTCCTCCTTCCCAATCTGTCGCCCAAGCCCAAAGCGCTCTTTAAATAATTGTTCTGTTCTTTTGTTTTGTTTTATATCTCTGGACATTTGTCACAGCCGATCGCCCTTTGTTTGGCCGCCTGCTCTGTACTAATGGGCGGTAATGTCGACTTTATGGCTCCTCGGCCAATTTAAGATGGCCGACAGATCCGTTATTAGCTGTAAATACTGGTAATTATATTCTGTTTTGGTGGGTTTCTATGTGGCATGCCGAATATGGGTAAGTGATTGGCTGTCATCGTAATCGGCAACATGCAGACGTCATATTTATCTGTTTAAATGTGTGCCTCCAAATTCTAACACTATCGCTAACTAGATAGGTCCTTAGGTTGTGTCCAGACACAGTCTGATGTAGAAGACATCGCCATAGAAACTTGACGGTCTATAGATCTATATTTTTACGAACTGCGATCGGACGCCGTATCCATAAGCGCTCTAAAGAACCCCTATTCCCGTTGGAACTGGTTTAATCCGGTGCTAGCTAGCTAACACGGTCGGGGCGGGCTCCGCGGTGACAAATGGTCAGCCGGGGCAAGGAGATGACGCTATTGACGCTAATGGCTGTACAGGGCCGCAAACTTATCTGTGCCGGTGGCGAAAACTAGAACTAAGTGTTGCCGTTGTGAAATGTCATGTGAATGCCAGCAACAGCGGCGCTGTCACTGGGTCAGATAAGTTTGTGGCACTGTACCCGGGGCGATCGACAGATCTCTTCCTTCCACTGAGATGCTATGGCTGATTCGGGAAGGGAAACGATGGGATCGGACGCGGAAACGCTGCAGAAGATTTGCAAGCCCTCTTCATGGTGGATCGATTTGGTGACAAATATGTCGCGGTTTTGAAATCGAGAAGCGATTAAGGGTGGATTTTGAATGGCTAGCAGCTAGCGGCTTCACTCGTATAAAAAGCGGTTTGGTATAATTGAAATTACAGCTTGCCACCTGGGGGTCCGCCCCCAGTGGACTATTGGACCTATATCTTGCTAGTGAAGGGGAATAAAAAGTACTCAGGCGCTAAACTATTACCATAAAGAATTGCCGAGTTACTTTCGCATTTGTAATCTATTGCTACTTAATTAAAACCTTCACCTAGTTGAGAATACACCTATGTTATCTAGATTTGAAGAAATTTAACCGTTAGATTACAACCACTGAAAAAACGCAATAGACAAAAACTAACCCAAACCCTATAATCCAGACAGTTTTCCGTAAAGCCTGGCCACTTATCCATTTATCTAGAAAAGAACAACAGCCTCTTGAGCGCAGACACAACAAAACAGAACGAAACCTCCCATCTCGGCATAAATTGTCTCTCCTGCCTCCAACAGGCGATTCCAAACACCACATGAGGCCGGCTAGGCACAGAAAAAGTCTAGTCTTAGTGAAATATGACAGTCTGGCGAGGATGCGCTTGCGGGGAAGAAAATGCTTGCCAACTTACATCATTATACTATGACTGGGTTTAGTTAGATGGAGAATTTACATGTGTACTTACAGGTGTTCTAACCACGGCTAGTATTGTTTTTACCTCGATATTTCCACGCACCAAACAATACAAACCGTGGTAATAAACACGATAACTTGTGCAATGAAAGTGTAGTGAATAACCTTAATAAGTCTTAAAACCTATATACGAATTTTATGAATATAAAACGTTTTGAATTGTTTGCCTTTCAGTAAATTCTTACTTGTAAAAGCTGGAACCAGGTATATGTATACCAATAAAAATACATATTTTCTTTTAGTATTCGTAAATGAATGTTGTCAGCAAGTATTATAGCTCATATCCTTGTAATAGGTACTATACGATCTCACACTGCATAAACGTAGAGGAAATTCTGAAACTATGAAGATTTACTTTACACTTTGTAAAGCTTCCAGCTTCCGGCTCGGTTCTCTGGGAAGAGATTTTCCGTAACGGAGAAATTTTATTCGGATGCATTAATGTGAGCCCTGCTTTTAGCTAAACGATGCATTAATATGCATTTTTGCAGATTACACGGCCTCAGGCGCTTTGTTGTTGTAGTGGGGAGTTTAAAATTCAAATTTCCCACATTAGAATATCGCTTTGGATGCTAAATGAGTTGCAAAACATATGCTCCGGGCTTTAGCCGCTTTGCGCAGGTATTCTCGGAATAATTTTAATAATTATAAAGGTGGAATGTTTTAGGATCTCACGCGTTTCATCATCATCACAGCCCATAACACTGCAGGACTTAGGGCCTCTCCCACGAACGGGGAGGTCATTGCCATAATCTCCACGCTTGGCGGGTTGGAGATCGCAGTATTGTAAATGTAACAATGGAAAATGCTGTTGCCCATTTTCCATCCTACGGAGACTCAAAGATGCCACGAAAACATTAATCGCCTTGTACGACACCCACGAGTGTAAGGGGTTGGTGCTATTCCACTCTGCCGGACACCACACGCGATTCCGCCCTGACATACTGTTTTATGTTTTGTAAGAAAACGTCATTTTCTAAGCGTCGAAAAGTTTCCACCCTCTTCCCTCGATGCTATGTCAGTTACGACAGAACTGACGTTAAAACTAAGTGCACGTCAAGCATCATTTGCGTCGCGTATGTCTGCGGAATGAGCTCCTCTCGCGCGAAGTTTAAACTCAGTTTAAGCTGAGACGTGGTTAGCATAGCTGTAAGTCTAGTTTAGTGTACCCGGGAAGACGTTTTATGGAAATTGGCGGCTTCATACAATTTGAAAGTGGCGAGATTTAGTTTCCGAACGCGCTACTGTGCGAAACCTGCAACAGGATAATGTGTCCGCAGTATCGTACAAGTTGGGACCGTTTGACAGAGTCATGGTAATGTTATGTGGTTTTGATATTTTGGGTCAGTTCATCGTCGGCACTTACACCTTCTTACAAGTATCGGTGGCCATCAGGTGACAAAAAGAGTTGGGTTTCAAAAGGAAACGAATAACCTATTAACAGACATATAAACATCTGAAGACGCCCAATACACCAACTATACATGTACTCAAATATTTCCTAAACTACTGACCCGATTTTATTGAAAAAACTTTCAAATAAAGGAAACTACATCGAAATCGGTCCATTTTATGTATGGGTGTGTCTGTCACAGACAGCCACTCCTGTACATAGCTCCACAGATCCGCAGATACACACGTTAAACTTAACACCCCTCTTTTTATATCGATGGTTAAAGTAAAAACAATTGAACGCGGCAACGATAATATTAACCGTGAGAGGGACGTCAGTTGTCTTTTTATCAGTAAGTTTCCTTGTTATTCTTTTACGCCACATTTTCGGTGTCGCCCTCTTTTTTTGGGCCCACCGTAACGGGCCCCGTCAGCCCGGAGGGAGGAGGTGAAATCTCATGAGTACCACCGCGGCCGGCCGGCTGGCTGGTTATGCTAAACTCGTTATGCAAACCTAAGCGCCTACCAGCTAAACACCCCCATTATGGGACTGCCTACAGCCGGGAAGGCTTTTCAGGCTTCATCGGATGCGACACCCCAGTGGTTCAGTGGCCGAACGTTTAAAGGCTTTGCCTCGGAACACCGGTAGCCCGAGTTCAAATCTCTGTAAAGTGGTCCTTTGTACATCTCGCCCCAAATTGTATCCCCTTTTCCTATTCAAACGTACCTTACCATTGATGTCACAAGGATATTCAAATAAAAAGAACCGCAAACACATGGACGTCGAACGAAAACTGGCCGCTGCGTTCGCGGATAGTTTTTTAATAGCCGCGACAGGCGCGGGATGCAAACATCACTTTGAAATTGGAACGCGCCCGGGCGCCTTGATGGATAGCGCCCATTCCGCTGATTGGCGGTCGAGTATTCGGTTCTCTTTTTGAAAGTTACTCTTTTTAAATTCCTCAATTGACAACGAACCAGCGAACAGCCGCCGACAGATTTCAGACGGGCACCGGAATTGGATTTGTGGACAGTGTGTTACAATGCTTGACGAGCAAAATGGTTTTGAAACCTATTTTGTTTGTTGGTGGCCACCGTTGTTCATGATTCCGTGTTTTTTAACTTTATTTGAGGTTTTTAGAGCCGAATGAAGCCTGAGTATGGCACAAACTCGGCAGGCTTATCGAAATAAAGTTTTTTTTTTGTTTTGATAGAAAACTCCAGCTTTGGAAACAGTGCGATTGATTGATTATTTGACCCTACTTCCGCTTATACTACATTACCAATGAAACAATTAAAATACATACATAAATAACGTCATGCCTTTTTCCTGAACAGTAAAAAAATTACGAATAATTTTGTTGATTGTTTTGGAGTAGCCTAAACAGCAAATTGTCATATCTCTGCCTGTGAACTAGTCCATTTTTGTAATATTCAAATCATTTGGGTTAAGGGTGTAATGTTATGTGCTAAATGAACCGAATGAAGTGCTGTCTATGTAACGTTTATTCCACTCAGACCACAAAAAAATAAAACGAAAAAAAAATATACACTTTCTATCACTATGTCTATGTCTTACACTTTTAAGATTGACGTTGAACGTTTTTTGTATGAAGTTTTTTGTTTAAGTATCGACTTAAATGCGTTTAAGAATTTGGTGCAAGTCGCTCTTAGATATTATGCTAAGACCAACAACATCAATGCTCCTAATCAGCATCATTGCCAGGTCAGCCCTTCGCATCGAATTGCGATGATAATTGTCCTAATTCCGTCTCGCGGCAACCCTAACGCATCCTGGTCGCCATGTGCGCTGGAGAATAATTTATTAAAAGCCTCTCCTCGCCGGCTTTGTTGAACACATATGGGTAGGGCTGCCACTTTGCGATCCACGTCATTGTGACCGATATTACTGTTTATAGGTTTGAAGTGTGTATCTGTGGCATTGTGTATCTGTCTGTGACATCGTATCTTTCGAGCGAATGGACCGATTTAAATGCGGTCTTCTCTTTTTGAAAGCCAGATTACAGAAGATGAAAGATGATTAGCTTTATTTCATTAAAATCGATCCAGTTGTTTAGAAAATATTTGAATATATATAAACTCGGATAAGTAAGTACTATCGCTATAAAAAGTCAAAAGTAAAAAATTTTTTTTCGTGCTAGTTTGTTCACGGACAGACCAACGTTTTTACGAATCTCCTAAACCTCTTATCGCTACAAAGTTGAATGTTTCTTGTACTTGATTACTTAGAATAACCTACGGTGCTCTCACAGTCTAATAGATTTAATAATCCATACGGACGGAAACCCAATAAGCCTGAATAGGCTACAAGTGTGTACAGTGATCCATGAGTGTGTTACATGTTCCATGAGTGTGTTGCATGTTCCATATCTTCAGTTACCTCTGCAGTTATTTCTTGCATAAAACTTTCAAATGCCACCCCTAGCGCAACACCGTTGCATCAATCATGCAGAGACGCCGCGGCCCTGTCGCGGTCTTTTGTGTAACTACCCACATACACGCCGCGAGCGTTGCAGAATTACCGCCAAAATTGCTTTGTACGATTGAAATTTTTGAAGTTAGAATTGTTCCGTTGGCTTTGGTGTTGTATTTGTATATCGTAATTGATTGTCTTCTTTTTTCACATTGTACCTCTAGTACTTTAGGTGCCGTTGGATTCGAACCCGGTACTTCTAGCTTACGTTGAATTGAGTTGAATACCTTAACCACTTGGCCAGCGACGCTTCTACTCCCAGCGGCTAGCACAGCGCTTTAAGATTTACTGAAAGCAGTTCCCTACCAGAATTCTGGACAAAAAATTTGGGGTGTTTTGACTTTTTGTTTTTGTTATAAATTGTCAATTTCTAAATTTGCCAGATAGCGTACCCAGTGTTATTGTGGAAAATTACGGGTAAATCAAGTCTCTAATGAGGTTAATAACATTATGTCTGGACTATTCACACAGCGCCATCTAGCCCCAAAGAAAACAACGCTTGAGTTATGGATGCTAGATACCGGCATGTTAACCAACTAAACCACTGACGTTCACATAGGTGTTCCATTCTCATCTTAACAAGAGGGCTTTTAACCTTATGCTCTATTATTTAAGGCTCATTATCATTGATGAACACGAGGAAAGTTGAGCATGACTTGATGGACTTTGCTTTTAGTCCTTCAAACTACTTAAATTTGCTGTGAAATTAGTGTCAGTCTGAAGTTCTGACTAACACTAAATAGCTTATGTTCTGAGCCGAACATAATGTACTTACTGAACATTAGCATCATAATAGGGCGACAATATAGTGTAGTAAGATCACATTTACAAGATCACTTACAAGTTCAAAACCATAGGTTAGAAACCTAAATAAAAATGTTACATACAAAATTACTGATTCTAAATAGCTGCCAAGCATACAAGTTATAAAATACATAACTAACTTCTCTACTCTTTATTGAACATCAAAGCACACAGACATGGATTACCTTCAAAAGACTTACCTTTAAAAGAGCCATACCTAACTACAGCAGGATCGCTCAAATCTTGATTTCAATCCCTTTATTCGAAAATAACGTTTTTAGCCTCATTTTATTTTAGTCGATGAAATCATCTCATAAATTGCTCTCCACAAATCCACCGGCAACCCCTAAATTCAGCAAACAAGTTAAAATTTTCACCTCTTTCCCGGTGCGAAGAAGCAAATCTTGTTTATCAACTCCGCTCTCTGGCGGGAAAAAATCTTTTTTCTCTTCGACGCTCTTCAAATTTGGTCGTAAATTGATAAGTTTAGCATTCGCTTGTCGATGTACCGGGCGATGCGAATAGAATGTAATCGATTTACGAGTATATGCTTTTTTATGTTATACGGCAGACAAACAGGCAAGCGGGGCACCTAATGGAAAGTGGTCACCGCCGCCTATGGACATCAGCAACACCAGGGGAGTTACCAATGCGTTGCCCGCCTCTGAAGACTCTAATATACCTCTTGAACGATCCCATGTCATAGTCCAAAGGAAACACTGCGGCTGGAAGCTCATTCCACATCCGAATCGTGCGAGCGATAAACGTTCTTTCGAACCTTCGCGTAGACACCAACAAAGGGTCTACGTAGTGGCGATAAGTACCCAGCCCGCGGCGGGTGGTGCGATGGCGGACCTGTGCTGTGGATTATTGTGGATGCTTTAAACATGGTCAGAATAATAGGTCTTATAATCATCATCACAGAGTGCCAGATGTTCAGCCTGTATTAACAGGCATGCAAATTTGTTCTTATTGTTAATCTTATGCTACATTTAACTTTAAAAATTCCTTGGCAGATTAAAAGCAGTGCTCTATAGCCATTTATACAAGTTCTTTTTAAATTGGTTAACGAACGAACGAACTGTTGTAATCACTTACATGGCATGAAATGTGTTTGTGTCCAGAAAGTCCTGAGTACGCAGAAGTCTAAATTTGGTATGTAGGAGGCGCCGCCTTTGGACCAGTATTTAAATCTGGCCTGGTGACCTGTATCACAGGTTCTCTAGAACCTATTTCAGGCACCAGTCTTTCACAAATAAACATAGCTATGAAAATTGGTTAGTGCTGACCTGCTTACGTATTATTTGTTTGTGAAGAGATAATAAATGATTATTTATTGTTTAATCCTAACGTTTAAACACCCCTACTAATAAAACTATCACACTGCGAACGTCCTGTGCTTTTCAAATGATTGAGTATTGTCATTTATACGGTTGAGTGGATTGAACACTGTGTGTTCACTTATACGCTTATTACATTTAGCTAAATTCAGAAGGAAACAGCGTGAGAGCAAATCAAAGATTTATTTATTTATTTATTTATTGGAATAACAACAGCCAACTTATTCATAAATACATATCTCAAGTATAATTAAGAACTGGGCCAATAACAGTTATCCACAGATTACATGTTAATATGTGCAGTAATGTTGAAAAAAAATGTAAAATTAGGCATTCTAAAGCCTGCCAAAAATTTAAAAACCTTAAATAAGTAAAGTGTTAAACCTATAATTTAACATAGGCTAGGCAGTAACCTAACGAGTACGTTAGGCTACAAAACAAGTATAGGAGAAGATGGCTGAGCAAAAAGCAATCACCGGGGTTCGTTCGAAAGTATCGACTTCACGTTAGTTTTAAATTTATCTTTGGAGTCAGAGAAAGGATCTACTGAAGAAAAAGATTTCGCAGATGCCAGTGACATTATTTATCACCCATCTCTAGCACTGGAATGCGTGAGACCCCGTCCTATTAGCAAAAAAAGAGGTAGTACACATCAAACTTACAACACTCCTCTTTTCACATCGAGGGTTAAAAACTCTCAACTCCAACAATGTTTAGCCTCATTACTCTTTGCTAGTCTGCGCGGCGCAATCACCATACAGCGCAGGTGCCGGAGCAACTTTAAGTGATTTCACAAACTTTAGCACTCATAAACTACCCTCAAAATTGTACTATATCTTGTTACCCACTTTGTAGAGTAGCGGGATTATGTTAGGCCACAGTGTGTAGGCTTGTTACCTGTAGTAATTAGGTAGATACGTTCAGTTAAGTTGTGGAACCACTAGTTTATCTCAAGGGCTAGAGTTGAAGCGTCGGTGGCCCGAGTGCGCAATCAGGACATTAATGCCAAGATGATTATTTTTTTTATTAGTTGAATGCTAACCGATACTCTTACAGTGAGGGAAAACATCGTGATGAAATCTGCACATTTAGGCGAATGTTTACACATTACCCATGACCTATCTGGTCAGGTCCCTCTGGTAGCAGGGTTACGGATGTCACATGGCAGTCGCCCTACTGTAATTATCTGATCTTATCGCCGATATAATTTTTTAAGGACTAGAGCTAGGTCAAATAAGAAATGAGCTTTAACAAGGTCAGCTACGTGCTACTTGGGTACTTAGTCGTAAATCAAAACCGGTGAAGTGCGAGTTTCGACTGCGATTTTTTTACCATTTGTATATGACCTTTATCAATTTTTTTTTATCACTAAGGTGGCATGGAAATTTACGGCCTGCTGGACGGTAAGCAGTTACATAGACAACACTTTGTTCTGTTCCACATTACATCCTTAACCTAAGGTGAGTTACCGAAGCCTATGGACGTTGGAAATACCAGGGGTATCACTCCCGTATTGCCGACCATGTAACCTTTTCACCCCTTTCTTGAAGATCCCCTTGTTGTACTCTCTAGGGAAAATCCTCCAGAGAGCTCTCCACTATCTTAGTGTGCGTGGAAGAAAATTGATTTAGAATTTGGTTATAAGGTGTGAGGATGCCATTACTCCATACTTTATTACATCATCAGCCACACGAAACAGTCCACTTTTTGACTTAGCCTCCTCCGCATTCAAATGCTGGCTTGTCTACCTATACGTTTTTTTAAATCAATGATATCCCCACCCAACACAACTACGTAAATGATAAAATCTACCGAGGACCCTGAAAATGCAAATGCAACTGGCATTTTAATTACCAGCCATTATTGCAACGGGGCGAAATGAAAATGAATATTCCCCACTACTTCCCACTAACTAAAACAACTGCACGAATACAATGTAAACCTCCCGGTTAGTGTAAAACTCTGCGTAATAAAACGGTGCATTCATGCCACTAGCGGCTCTATGAAAACTTAATAAGACGTAAACATGAACTCAATTCCGACAGAAATATTTCGTGAGAAGTAGGTTGCTACTCACGAGCTCATAAAACATTTTCACTCTTGATAAGTCAATAGATCTTATGAAGATAGTCCCTAACTGACGACCTGAGTGGTTCAGTGGTCAACATGCCGGTCAGCCACGCAAGAGGTCCCGGGTTCGATTCCCGGCCGGGCAGAAATTGAAATGATGAATTTTAATTTCTGTTACGGGTCTGGGTCTTCTATGTATAATAAGTATGTATTTAAAAGTATTTAAGTAGTTTATCAGTTATCTAGCACAAGCTTTGCTTAGTTTGGGGCTAGATGGCGCTGTGTGAATTTGTCCACGAATATTTATTTATTTATTTATAACTCTACAGACCCTTAGTCAATGGGAGAATTTCCGAGAGCCGATTAAAAAGAAATAACAATTCAAGTAATTGTAATAGATGGCGTTGATTAGACACGATTCTCAATAAATCAAGACGAGACCGTTAGATGTATAAAAATTTTGCGCTTTCTTCTCGGAAAAGGTACTAAAACTAAGTGTCTTTTCACGTCACCAAATTCAATACTCTAGAATCCAGTCTAAGCAACGCCATCTAGTAAGGCGCGCCGAACTACACTTTTTACTTTTTAAATCCCCCATTAAAGCTTATATTGCTTAATATATATATTATTTATGTATAAAAAGCAATATAATGAGAAAGTGTTGTAAGCTGTATATCTCTGCGTAATAAAGCGCCTCATTCATGCCACTCACGGCTGTATGAAAACTTAATAAGCCATAAACTCAATTTTGAATCCTCTTTACAACTGAACTGGGTCGGGTTTCGTTAATATTTTATTAACATCTTATGTTTCCTCGTCGCTATACAGCTATGTTGTGACATGTTTCATGAGATTCAAGAGAGGCTTGAGTGGACCTACAATTTTATTGGATTTTAGGAGGCGTATTAAGTATTAATTAACTTTACTTTGGTGTTTAAAAATAGAAAGCTTTTTGTGTAAAGGAAATCGCCATTGGTTTTAATGTAGTTTTTACTTTTTACTAATATATAATAACAAACGTTAATTTAAATTAGATATCTATCAAATAATTATAACGCTTGGGGAGGCTCTGAAACACCTAACTAAAAACTCTTACACCAATCCTCGTTAGCTTAGGACCTAGATATCTATGTAGAATGCTAAATGGTGTGGTGTCCGACAAATGTAATACTTCGCTTTTGTTAAATTGACACAAAGCTAGGCACATATCTCACTACCACCCGACCCGGGACGTCCGCCCTGTTCGAGCGCTGAACAACGAATGAGCAGCGCAACGGAAAGCGGCGGCGGCTCGCTTAAATATTAACTAACTACCTGCGTTATGGCTTCACAAATGTAGCTGTTTATTGCGGAGATCTTGAGCTGCCAGGGTTTACACTCGTTTACGGTATTGCCAGTGTAAACTGGAGATCTCAGTTCTGGATTGCTGTAGAGTTTTCTACTTTTGGCCGACAAGTTAACGAAGTTTACTATGTAACTTATCGGGAGGGTAGACATTTTTCGATTCGTCGTGTAGTAAAAATGTATAAATAGGTACTTAAATCAGGCTCTGGGTGACTCTGGCAGAGGCAATTTCAGCAGTCATTTCTTGGGGCTTATGATAATTATCGTCCTATTTCACATCCTAACATACTTGTTACCTTTATCATAGACATCCAACTACATCATTTAATAGGTACCTGAACCTGCCGGTATCAGGAAAGAGGCCCCGTGGGCGACCCAAGAAGCGATAGATTGACATCGCTGAGCCGGATGCGAGAGGTAACGGCTTACAGGGCAGGTTAAATGGGCAGGACAGCGGACCCTGGCAGAGGCCGGGATAAGCGCTAGGACGATGATGATGATACAACTACATCAAACTACTTCAATAGACGTCTTAGGAATCGAGAGCGCTGTATTAATATTTAAATTAAAGTTAACCAAATCAGTACACCATATAATGTGATCGATACTATGGACAGGTTAGGCTACAGGCATACTAATATCCAGCGAGTCCCCATAATTGGTTATAGTCCATTACCGCTCACCCGTGGGAGCTGCCCGGACGTGATAAAGTAATTATCACTATGCCAATCACACTGCACAATGTACATCAATCATCACAAGTATCCATCATCTGGATGAATAATGTTGCCACTGGTTTTATCTTAGTTCTGATGTGGCTGTCGTATAATAGAATGGATAATTGGATAAGTTTGTCGAGTTAATGGGTTTTCTTGGTTAACAATTATGGCGAATATCGTAATGGGAACCTATTTCTCTTGGAAAACTAAGAAATCTCTCTCTCAAAATTGTGGGTTTATATAAGGCGGTAGTGTTAATTTATCAGTTTGCTAAGTATATACATTCTCGGCTGTGAAGTCACAGATTAGTAGGTAGTGTAATGTACGACGTAACAGCACCAGTATAATCATCACAGGTATCGTAGAGGGATGCAACCAATAGAAAATCGACAAACGCCTCAAGCCTACGTCGATACTCGAATTTCCCGATAGGCCAAGCCGTTGGAACAAAACCTTAATGTGTCCTTTTACAGCACTGTCTAATTCTAAATTTGTCTACTATACACGTTTAACCCATTATAGTTGACTATTAAGCCAAACAACAGTCCCCGAAGCCTAACTAGTTATTATGTTACCGTCAATTTATCGACCACAAAACAACATTTACGTCAAAATTAATTACTTAATCCAAACTTTATGACTGTGCGCCTATGGGGTTATAAATATTGCCATTTTTATAGCACCTTTGACATTTAAACCGTTTGACCTAAAAAAGGAAATAGGCACTACAGGAATAAAAGTGTAGCTCGTAGTACAAACTAACGACCGTATAAATTAGTACCTTTAAGTAGTTTTTTCTACGAATCTACGGTTTAACTAGTATTATCTGATACTGTCAGGGGAACCTTAGCTTTCCTACGCCATCGCGTACAAGAAAAATTCCACTTTGTGGTGATAGAAGAGGTTTAGGAAATCTACAAAACGTTGATCTGCTCGTGTACAACCTTGTTGTATTTAGTATTAGAACCCACACAAGAGGATAAGTAAATACTATCGCTATGCAAAGTCGAAAAAAAAAAAGGTCACAAAAAAAATTGTCACGTTGTGCACGCGCAGACCAATGTTTTGTAGGTCTCCTGAACCTCCGCTATAGCTACAAAGTGAAATTTTTCTTGTACTCGATGACCTAAAATAACCTTAGGCGCCCTCAAAGTCTATAACTCGTAGACTTCCAATACTACACATAAGAGCTTTATCCAAGAACTGTATTGACAAAATTTTATTTGGACTAATGATAAATTATACAGTATTAAACTTAGCAAATTAGTAATAACTAGATCGTCGGTGGCTTACAGTATAACGGGTTCGACTCGTAAGTGAGAGGTACTGATACTTTTTCTGATTTATGTACATTAGTTTTTTTTTTTTTTTTGTCATAGAATAAACAGCTCTTAAAACTTTTACATCAGATATTCACTTGTATGTTGTATATTCAGTTGAACACTAACCGATTAGGTGCTCTTACGATGACGAAAAACATCGTGTTGAAACCTGCACATTTAGGCACAGAGGTCAGACGGCAATCGCTCTGCTACTGTATTACTTGATCTGCTAAATCCTGGAACATGGTGGCGGATTCACAAAGAGCACAATCGGAATATTAACTCTAAGGTGATTATGTTTAAGCTAACGCACTGCATCAGACCCGTATCGTAAGTCCCGATTAATACAAGCGTTGATAATTCCCTACGACCATTCCCCTTACACGCCCGATCGAATCAGCATATTGCTCGTCGATATGAGAAATCATCGAATATATTATGGCAAGTATTGGTTTGTGGGCGCTTTGAAATCCGACCAATTTTCCGCACACAGATTGCCAAGGCACCCCTGATGTGTTTAGAATTTGCCCTTTGCCTTTGGCCAAACACGGGTTTGAGTGCTTCCTTTATATTATAGGTATGATATTAGTAGTCCCCGCTTTTGATTGATGCCATCGAATACTGTTTCTTTTTCAGGATATACAGTATCCTAAAACATTTGGGACGAATGTAATTTCCTATTGGTGAATGAATTTGAGAAATCGGCACAGTAGGTTTGGAGTTTATCGCGTTGAAACAGACAAACAGAGAGACGCGGCGAGAGGACCTTGTTTTTTTTATTACCAAGCTAGCTGAACATTCACAAAAAGGAGTTTCTTCCGCAATAAAGCTTTAACTCTTCCAAGTACCTTTCAAAGCGTAGGTACAAACTTCAGGAAAAAAATGGTTTCCGTTACAACGAAATATGAAAAGACAATGCGTACGCTACGCGATGTCTATGCGGACGTAGGACTCTGAACGTACGCTATTGAATTGCTATGCGTACCCTAAACGAAACATCGTTTAGGGTACGCATATAACTATCGTGTATAACTAACAAGTCGAACTATTTAAGACAAGCTTTCTGTCATATGACAAATTGCATTCCTAATACGTTGGCGAGCGAGGTTGAACAGTCTCAGGAGCTGATTGGCATCCCGTGACGGTTTGGGCCACAAATGTTATTCGCCAAATAATGGCCAATAGTACTGATCGCCGAAGCGATAAGCTGTTGGTGAACCAAGCTATAGGCTCAAAATTTTATTAATATAACACTATATTAATAATGTATAACGCTCGTACCTCGCTCTACCTCCACGCGCGGAGAAAACGCATACGTCTTAGGTCTAAACGAACTCATACATACATACGCATGCGGTTACAGTTAATTTACTTGTAACGCTGACCGTCAAATTCTAAGTTGTAACATTACACGCGAACACTCTTTGTGACTACCCTCCTTAAATTCTTTGTCACTACCCTCCTTAACGTCTGGAGTTTTGGCGCGTAAATAATTTGAGAGACTTCAATGATCCGTGGCCGTAGCTCGCAGACTCGAACCGGGTATAACCGGCTGCGTTACCCTTTGATGTCCCGAATTAGGAGTCCAGCTAAGCGGGTCTGTTCGAGCTCAATAAGCTATGAATGTTTAGTGTATTTGGAAGCTGGAGTGGGCGAAGGGTTAGTGTTGCGGATGACAGGTTTGCACTCGACTCCCATTCGGGACTGGTACGCGATGAATATCCTTCTCACGAATACCGCGGTCGACTAAACTACCTGCGATTATGAAAATATTTCACTACTGTGTTGGCTCTTGTTCTTCATATTTAATGGTTATCCATCGCATTCGCGTTGATTTAGGCAATGTCAAGTGAATTGTGAGTATATTTATGTTATTCTTATTCTGATTCCTGTAATATCGATAGCAACGATAGTGCAGGCTTAGCGCATCTTCTTGAGGCAGCCTGAAAGCCTACACAGGTGCTTTTCATAAGGTTTTATTTAACTTACACTATTCGTATGTATGTTTGAAAGTTGACTGTCAAAACTTGCAAACCATTTGTTGGTCACCGATTGCGCTGAAATTCGGTATACCTATGCAACTTGGATGACAATCCATTAATATGGTACTATGGAGCTGATCTGATGATGGAGTCGGAAGCATAGGATAATCCCATCGTCTTTGGGCTCTTTGGAATGTTCTTGATGAGAGGTACTTAGCGCGCGATAAAAGCTTGTTAAGAGACAATATTTTTAATATGAGAACTTATTATAGTATTCTTCAATCATTTTCCGGCATATTATAGGCACTTGACACTATCACTGCATATAGTAACGCTGGGATCGATCAGTCAGTCCGGAACTCCGGATACTCCTAACCTGACGGCCATTGACCGGATTTAGTGCGGATATGTGACCAGCGGTCGAGTCACGCGCTTGGCGACTATCGCTGAGTCGTGACCATCAACGCGGTCACTTAACCGAGTTGTAAATTTATAAACACATTCCGACGACGACCTAGCTTTTCTTGAGTGTCAAAGTTTAGTGTCTTTCTTTTATACGAGTAATGCGCCAATGTGCGCAGTGAGTGTGAGACTATGAGTTGCAGAAGTGGGAGTAACTCCCCACCACTTACTCCCACTTCTGCAACTCAGAGCTGGATACCAGGTACGCCCGAGAACAGCAGCCGGCGTAGCATGACATTTGGCGTATTGATAGTTCGCTACCCAAAGGTTGCCTGGAAGAAATCGCTTTAAGCGACAAGGCCGCCTGTTGTTTTCTCTGATACTACCGATATGCAGCAAATCCTGTATTTATGCAAATAAAGTGTTCATTTATTCATTCATTCATGACGGGCGTTGTCGCGCGTGATAAAACGTTGTGTATCGTTTACTTCAACGCAAATAGAAAAAGCTAGTGAGTATTATGTCGCTCTCTCATTATGCCCATCATGCTACGGGTGCTGGTCCAGGTCTTTGGCCGCATCGTCACTGACCACCAAGTAAGATAACGCTCAAGTTGGGTAGGTATTCTAAATAAAAAGAATATGTTTCTGTTGTATAGTTTCAATAAAGCTGTCTTCTTATCTACCAAACGTGGAGATTACTGCAAAACCCTTCACTAATATGGAGGAAGTTCAAGTCCAATTGACTGTCTTTGGTTAAAGATCATGATTTTAGGTATGGAGTTTAATCTTACGTATTGTTATCAGACATGAAAGCAAAGTTCCTAAAAGAAAGTAGAGTTCCTAATCTTGTAAGTTAAAACACCCTACATTTCTTGCCGATTTACCCCGGTTTTAACTTGATATTTCGAAAAATTTTTACGCGTTGCGTAATACCGAACCAATAGCTATGCCAACAGATAGGTATACTTACGTAATAGTGCAAAGTTGCACTCGTAGTATTTCAATGCCGAAATAATGAGATAAATAATTATTATATGCATAAACATATATTAGGTAGGTATAAAGGCAAGCCGACAATGATATGTACTAACTTGTAGAACTGCTAAAGAAGTCTATAAATATTGCGAAAACGTGAAAAACTACAACGACATAACAAGGCATCTTCTCGATTAGCTATTAAATCATCTTGGCATTATGTTCTGGTTGTGCTCTCACGCATGAGGGCTTGGGGTCCGCCTTGACCATGCTCCAGGATTTGGCAGATCAGGTAAAATAATAACAGTGAAGCGACTGCCATATGACCTCCGTGACCCTGTTAACAGCGGAACCTGCCCAGATTGGATCATGGTAACACATTCAGTCACCTTAATGTGCAGGTTTCGTCACTATATTTTCCCTCACCGTTAATGTTCAACTAATGTACATAACTTAGAAAAGAGTCCTTGGTACCTACATGGAGGCACTGTAGTTCGAACCGACTCGAATACCTATTACCTATCACTAATTCCATCATTAACCCATAACAATCCTACACTTTTCAACGTCTCCTCGAAAATAAAGCTTGACGTAAACCTCTTAAATGCAATCTAACTCGAGTTTCAACACACGTTATATCACGGCCATAACATTTGCAAGTTACAGCCGTAGCGCGCACCCTTTCACGAACCGATTCCCCGCCGCCCGCGCCTCAGAAACCGCACGAATACTCTCTTACATAACAATAATACCTTTTCTACAGCCTCCCTGATAAATAGCATAGTATACGCCTACCAGTGCGCTGCCCTGCAGACCACGTGGTTCAATAAAGTATGCGCACCAATGCAGCGCCATCTACCGAGTGGCGACGAAAGCGCTTAGCCACGTTGTGGCGTCACCGGGCGGAGCGGGAAATGGTCGCGTTGAAATTCGAAACTATTCTCGGGGTGCAATAGTTTCCGCGCTAGTTTGGGGAGAGGGCGCTACTGGAAACGTTTTTCTTGTTCGGGTTTTCCATGGAATTTTCCAGCTCTTGCCGTAGGCAAGGTCTACGCCTCTTGCAGCAACATGCAGCACTGGCCTGATTAATTATGAAAAAACTAAACTTGTATTTCTAGCTTTTAATTGAGTCTTTATTTAGAAGGGTTTTTTTAACTCTTCTTTCTGATTACTTTCGAATTTATAAAGGTGGAGGTAATACGTTTGACGTTGCCTTGTTACCTGCTTGTTTTTATCTATATACCTACATACTTCTAACGTCATATTTCTTTGTTTCAGCTCTCGGAGCTCGAGCAGCGGGTGCTGGAGGCCGAGGGGCGCGCGGAGGAGGCCGAAGACAAGGTAATTAAAATAAGTGATTTTTTTATTCAATAGGTAGTCAGGGAAAACTGTTCATGGACAACGGGGAAGGGGACCCTGTGCTGGACTTCTGCCGAATAAAACCCCTACCTAACCTCGAAATCCTCTGGTGAAGCCAGCCAGCTGCAGTGTACGGAACCCTCTAGCCTACATTAATTTAATATTTTCTGCTGGGGGATCCGTTCACTCTACTGCTACAGCTGACTGTATCGACTTATCTTCATCTCGGAAAAAAGACGAACTATTTTCTCGATAAACATTAAACACCCACTTAAGTAAAGAAAAACTTTCCATTAAAGACGAAGCTTCACCTGTACGCGGATTTTTTTTTCAATTACGGAAGCTTTCCAATAAAAAAAAAAGCTCCTCTCTCCAGCAAATGGGATCGGGCGAGATGTGCAAGTCAGGAGGGTCCGCAAAAAGTTCCATTAATCTGGAGCTTTCGCGCTTTTGTTTGACACTACCTTCGTCACTGTTATGCAGTGTAATTTATCTGGTATTTGTCTAGCATTCCATTGTTATTTGCGGGGGGTTTCGTTAATTTTAATTGTGAAAATGAAGCCGCCATTTTTCTTTTGAGCTTCTTTTTTTAAAGCCGCTAAAGTACTAAATTTAATATTTTAAAATTATGTAGGGTACTAATGTCCAACAGCAAACAACAAGTGGTTTATATCTTTGTGTCTTTGTGACCTATCAGTATGAGAACTTAAGAAGAAGACGTAGAAGTCTTAAGAAGTGGGCGGGCGCATTTGTGATATCCCCGAAGCCCTATTTTTGAACCGCTCGCCTCGGTTTTTCGGCATGAAAAATTCAGTATTTTGTTGCATGACACTGATTTTTTCTATCTTTAAAGCGTTCGCTTTTGCTGTTGCACATTTACAACAATTTACACAATTTATATTTACAATTTTATGCCCAAAATCAATATTGAAAACAGTTCGACTCGAGGCGAGCGGACCACTGGTGCTGCTGGTGACCATAGGTGGCTGTGACCACTCTCAGACTTACAGTACTTAAGTAAAAAATTTCTATTTTTTTTTTTGTTCATAGAATCAACAGCTCTTAAAACTTTTACATCAGATATTCGTAAATAACAGAAAGCCAATAACAGATTCTTACTCTGTAGAAGTAAATTATCAATAAAAGTTACCA
The DNA here is from genome assembly GCA_907269095.1 of Blastobasis adustella. Classification (NCBI taxonomy): domain Eukaryota; kingdom Metazoa; phylum Arthropoda; class Insecta; order Lepidoptera; family Blastobasidae; genus Blastobasis; species Blastobasis adustella. Next base: position 17,386,981 of record OU026121.1, on the reverse strand, counting down.
TTACAAAAAAAAAGACGTTTTTAACAATTCTAATCATCTATCTGTGCGTCTGTGTGTGTATGTGTATAATTTATTTTGATTTCTCTGGATGACCTTATTATTATCATGCCCTACTTTTGTCTTTATCTATTCAAAAGGTAAAGTACCTATTCAAATATGACAAAGCTCTAAAAATTGCTATAATCCATAAACATCCTGTCCATTAGTGGACGTGGACAGCACCATTGTTACTGTATTGCAAAATTATTGTGTCGTGGCGTCCATGTGTTTATGTCAAATAAATGTTTTCTTTCTTTCTTTCTTATGCAGTTTATTACCAGAACAGTTGGACGGAAGCTGTCGTTCATAGAACATGGCAATTCATAAACGGTGATGACAGCCGCCTAATTAAATCGAAAAACACCGTAAACCAACGAAAATAATTTTAATACACCATCAAACTCGGCGACTGTTTCGAAACCCATAAATTGCCTCAATAACGACTTGAAACCTCATAAAGCTGTCAATTTCCATAATTAATGATCTGGAGTAACAACCGAGTCGATGGTTTAATTAAATATACGGTTTCAACGCTTTTGGTGGCCAATTACTAATTTCGGCAAAGAGTTAAGTCAGGCTTATTTAAATTTTATCCACAAGAGGAGGTTAAAACTCAAGATTCTAGAGCAAATTTGAAATATTCAATTCAGTTTTTTTTTCGAATGAGGTTTCGTTTCGAACAATTTGAGCACCATTACAATTTGAGCAAGAGGATGAAACACATTTGGATGATAATAATTTCAAAAACTAATGTCCGCATCTATGATATTCAAATTGTATGTTTATTTTTCGATTTTTCGATTTTTTCGAACAATTTGAGCAAGAGGATGAAACACATTTGGATGATAATAATTTCAAAAACTAATGTCCGCATCTATGATATTCAAATTGTATGTTTATTTTTCGATTTTTCGAATAATAATCATAAACTTGGCGTCATTATATCGGTTGTACTCTCGTCCGCGAGTACCCGGTGTACTTTTTGACTATGATTCAGGATTAGGCAGATCAGGTAATTACTGTAGAGCCACTGCTATCTAACCTCCGTGACCCTGTTAACTGGGGGACCTGAAGTGACTGGATCACAGTTACACAAACATTTAGTTGTCTGAATGTGTAGGTTTCCTCACGATGATTTCCCTCACCGTAGGTTATTCAATACTTATCTGCAAAAAGACGGAACGTAATTAAATGATAGTATTTTCAATAAAAATTATACGCATCACTGTTCTATCCATAAAATTAAAATTATTGTCGTGTATTTTTTTATGTCATATGGTAGGCAAGCGGACCACCTATTAGCTTTTTATTCTATTTTGAAAACATAAATCTTCAATCAGATTCCCTATATTATATTTTATGCAAGAAAATATAGCCAAAAAAGGAGAATGGAGGAATGTAAAAGGAGATGTATAAAAAGAGTTGTGGATATATGCGAAGCTAGGGAGTTGTGTTAGGACAGCAAAATGGCGGTCCATGGTCTCTGCCTACCCCACCAGTGGGACAGAGGCGTGAGTTTTATGTAGGTAGGTAGGTATGTATGTAAATATAGCCACACTGCTCAGAATCACCCAACATCAATGTGACGTAAACGCCACCGAAGTTGAACGTTTGGTAAACGCCGACAGCTGAGCTGAGACGCGTATACACGCGTATATTAGGGATTACATGTCTGGAGGGCGTTGTACTAGTCACAAATTAATATTGATTATGTTACTTAAATTATATTTTGTAAAACTCTATAGCCTTGTCATGTTATGTACGGTGGAGTAAAATATATCTCTTATCACACTATGGGGAAACAAAGGGATCACATGAGCTCATCCAGTTAAGGGCAAATTAATGTACCAATTACTCTTTTCTGAGTTATAAACATTAGCTGAATATTAACCGATGAGATGAGGGAAAACCTCGTGACGAAACCTTCAGGCGACTGACCCATGATATAATCTGGTCAGGTACCCTTGTTAACAGGGTCACGGAGGCAGATGGTAGTCGCTACACAAGTCACTTGATCTGTTACAAACTTGTATCAAGGCGGACTCCGAGCCCTCATGCATGAGAGCACAACTGGAATTTTAAGTCAAGTTGATTCTTTTTTATCCAGTTAGAAAATGACGCATGTGGGTAGACCAGCCAACATCTGCCGACTGCAAATCGTCGTTAACGTACTCGCAAATATATTTATTTATTTATTTATTTAACCATTTATTGTACACAAGGTTTTTACAAAACTATATGACAGAATATATCAGACACAACAGGCCAACTTATTTCTATAAAGAAATTTCTTCCAGCAGGCCTACAGCAGAGAGATCGTGACAATTAAATGCAGTTAAGACGTGCACAGTAGTAAAAAATATATATATATAATGCTCAATTAATAAAAGCCTATACTATACACACATAAAAACATACATATATACCTACTTTAAAAACAAATACATATACATACATACATACATATACATACACACATACTTATACATACATATATTAGACAGATAGAGAAAGGTAGTGCTCTTTTACACGTTTCTTGAAGATGAAGATAGAAGTGCTATCCCGTATTTCATGCGGAAGAGCGTTCCACAATCTTGCCGCATGGACAGTAAATGAGTAGGAAAAGAAATCAGTGTGATGGGGAGGTATGTCTAATTTTGATTTAACGGAGGATATAGCGCTAGAGACAGAAACGGTGGTTCACATTTAGACGGACTCCACTGACATAACATAAAGCTCACGCCTGTGTCCCACAGGTGGGGTAGGCAGAGACTATGGCATGTAAAGTTTTAGAAATATGTACCTACGTATTTAATCAATACTTTACACTTTCCTTTATTTATTCGACGAACCTAAACATCTGACAAGGTGCCTACAGCCATCTGCGATGCCGCTTTCGGCAATAATGTGCGAATTCCTCTGCCGACCGTCCCGGGAACAAATGAGAGTGGCTCAATGCACACAAGTGCAGACAGGATCCGCGTTCACCGCTATTGATTTTTGAAATACGCAGTCGGATTATGACTCACTGCTGTCTCGGTGCCGTGTTTTTGTTTATTGTTACGCTGACGCCGCGCGCCGGTTAACGCATGCAGATTTTCCGCCTACATTGTGATAGGGTTATTGCATGATGGAAAAGCTCCTTTTAAGAGGACAGGGCATAGGATCAAAAACATAAGCCTGTAACAAAAAAGACTAGAATTCCCTAGCAGAACGTTTTTTTTATACCACTAAGGTGGCAAACACGCTTACGGCTTGACTGATGGTAAGCAGTCACCGCAGCCGTTTGTAATACCAGGGGCATCACGCGTTGCCGACCCTGTAAAAAACGTTTTCACCCCTTTATTGAAGAACTCCATGTGTACTCTCCCGGGAAAACCTCTTCAGATAGTATATTCCACAACCTTAGTGTGCGTGGGAGAAAGTCCTACAATTAATGTAGTACAATATGGGGAATCGACACTTAACTTGTCATAGAAATTTAACCATAGGGCCTGTCCTCCTTACGAATTAAGGAGTTTCTTTTGTGACTAGGTGTTGGCTATGCGCTATGGTCTTATCCGCAGACCACTCGCGTTCATGTGATACGTTATTGAGATATTCTTAAGTGTCTCAAAGGCATGACTCCTTGGGTGCTGCGAATGACTATGGGCGGCAGTGATCGCTTTCCATCAGGTGACCCAAACGCTAGGTGGGTCAAATAAATAACATAAATAAAAAAACGAACATGTTCAACCACAGATTACAACCGGTTATATCACAGAATATCTATACTAACGTAAGATAAACTTAGATTTTATTTATAATTTCCGCATATCACGAAAAGAGTTCAAATGGACATAGGTCGTAAGTAGTTTTAAAATGTAGGTTCACACGATATTTAACTTTGCAGAAGCACATTGCTGCACAGCAGCTTTGAAGTTTAACTTTAAAGCTGAATCAAGCATGGAGCGTAGAAAATTTGTTTTTGGGAGTGGACTTTTAAGTGTTACACCGTTTACAGATAAGCTGCTAGATAGGTGCCTCTTCATTACATACGGTCAGGTTAGGGTGATCTTAAATCATTTCAGATAGCTTGAAGATCGCCGAATTTAAAGCAAAAAAGTTGCCCGTTGTCTGGTTTTTGTGATGGTCGGTCTCTAATGCCCGTTTTCACTAAACAAAGGAATTGCCTAAATCCGATGCCTAAATACTTAGGAATTGCTTAAGGCGAAAATACGTTTCACCAACCGCTAAGAAATAACTATCGCCGTAAGGTAACGCTTAAACTTAGAAAGGGATTTGGAGGTGCTTAGTCCCTTGGAATCGCCTAAAATGACAGTTGCGTTGTTTCCTACAGCTAACTTATCTGACCCGGTTGCCAAAACTGGAACTGAAAAAACTTGCTATTTTGCAATGTCACTTTATTGTCAACAACAGCGACGCCGTCACGCCGTTTGTGGCACTGCACAGTTTACCAACATTACAGCTCGAATCCATAAGTAGATCTCGGCTAGAGGTAGAGATTTGGTGAAATAGACCAATGGTTAAGGCCATACCCAAAGATAGAGTTTCCTAGTCAGGTAAAGCTTGATTCGAGTTTAATGAAAGCGTGTGTAAGACTAAGTCGCTTAATGGGCAGCGCGTCCACTCGGATGGAGCGTACGTAGCATCGATATTTACACAATGGCTGCTACAGATAGAGTGCGTGCATTGCAATCGGATTTTTGCATCGGTATTTTCGTAGCAGCCTTAATCGGAATGGCGCATAGACAGCGGACAGAGTTTTAAACTAGTAACAGATAAACAGAGAAAACAAGATAAACAGACGTTCCGTTTTGGCTGGAGCCGACTAACCGTCAGTTGCAGTTCATACTAATCCTTACGAAGTGCAAAATAAAGTCGCTTTTAGATTAATTCGGATGCGCGGGCGAGCCGATCTTGGTCGGACGTCCGACTACATCCACCGTACCCAAAAGCAACGTTATTTTATACTGCAAAAATTTATGGTATCAACTGCAACTGATGGTTTTTGTTATACCACTAAGGTGGCAAACAAGCTTACGGCCTGCCTGATGGAAAGCAGTCAGTCCGCTCCAGCCAAAACGGAACGTCTGTTTATCTTGACTTTAGATGACGTCATCAGGATAAGTATACTGTGCCCGGTCTAATGTTGGTAGTGATTGTCTTTGACTGTGGAGACGTCATCAGCAGAAATATCATATCTATCTTGCCCTCAATCCACTGGTTGTGCTCTCGCGTGCGTGGGCCAGAGTTTCGCTGTTATAATGATCCAGGATTGGGCAGATCAGTAATTTAAAAGATCGATTGCCGTCTGACCTCTGTGACCCTGTTGACCCCTGAACAGGGGAACCTGACCAGATTGGATCACGCTTAGACATTTAGTCGCCTAAATAGGTTTCCTCACGAAGTTTTATTAACCGTAACATTAACAACTATTCTAAGTAAAAAGTTCAAAGATATTCTTATTCTTTCGTTTCAAACTACCTAATATCCATTTTTGTATTTTGTAGCTTTTGCTACGCCCCACTGAACCAAATAGCAAAATGCTCAAAACTTTTAACTCTTTACGACAGTTTGTAAATTCTTTAACCCTTCCAATGTAGGTGCATACATTATTCACTATTTACCCCAAATACCAAAATCCTATGGTAACAAGGTTACCCCGCAACAATCGATGACATAATAACAATCTCCCCATGTGTGCTAAGCGTCCGTTTTTTACCCCTCAAACCGTGCACCCTTATCAAATTTGAATCGACGATAAAACAGGAATTAATATCGTAATATAGACTTTATGCACTAAAGATTAATGTATTTTATCCTCCAACCGTGGTCCGAGATAACTATGTCAGTTGCGTCGAATTTTTTTTACACATCAAGAGTCTGGCATCAAAAGAGAAGTCACCCTCCACGGTCACCCTTCTTGTTCACGCATGCGCGCTTGTCCCGTACAAACTTCAAGCCGTCAGACACCAAGCCACCGTCAGCAATAACTTCAGGCCACTATCTGTATATACAAAATACATAACAAATGCACATTATTTTAACAGTTTAAGTAAAATAGGATATAATAGAATCCGTCTATAAACGTTTAAGTGATATTCCTCTGCCGGTGAAGTCGAAAACGCGGTGTTTCCATTCAGTATTGAGCGAAAACGGGATCGGTGGTCAAACAACTCGAATACTTTTGATCAATATAAAGGTCTTTATTAATTATTTGTGTAGTAGCTAACGCGTTGCTTTCCGCTTTAAACAAATGTGTGATATCGTAAATCGAAACGGGCCTAAGTGTTACAACGAATAATAAATTATAATTACATACAAAAAAATATTAGCTTTACGTGTCAGCTTCTTAAGGAGTGTTTATTTGGTGTTAGGGCTATCGTCAATTTTCAATTTGTGAGTTTTTTGTGATCATCGGGTTAGTGATTGTAGTTATAACGATGTCGAAGCCTAACACTTTGAAGGCGCACAGACTTAGTGCCGAGTTCGCGGAGAAGAGAAATCAAGCTATGAAGAAAATGGACCCCACGAAGTCATAGCAACCAGCCGTGAGTATTGGGCGCTTTTAATTAGTGTACCTTTGTTACCATCGCAGTGACAGGGTTGACAACTTAATTAGGCGTGTAGAGAAACAAATAAGGATCTCGTTTCGTTTGGAAACGTAGAGAGATCTGAAATCTCAGTTAATATTGTTGAAAACGTGTACTTATAAGTATAATGATAGTGTGAGTAGCAATTTGTTTAGTAAGACCCAGGCAAAACGGTTTGCTAATATATTTTATACTGCCCTGGCTACCTGGTCGTAAATAATTTAAGAAATATTTATTATTTTCATTCCAGTTTAGCTCTCATTGGTTAGTTTATCAGCTGCTCAAACGATATCTCGTCAATAGAATTATTATGTTATTGTGAATCTTGATATCCGAAAGCATGTCTGCCAACGAATAACTATGGTTTATATAAATTGCTTTCCTGAAAGATTGCATGACTAGACGGCGATGGTTATACAAACATCACATTGTACCCCAGACCACGAAACAAGCTCTAGAGAAATTCGTGCGACCCGTAAATTTCCAGAAGCAGGGGTAGCACATGCTGTGTTAAATCCAACATGGCGCTCACAGCTGTTCTCTTTTCTGAGCATGCGCGGTGCGTTTCCCGCCATGTTTGTCTTGACGTACTCCAACCAGCCAGCCTTTACGACCGACCATGGAGTCTTTATACTCGTACAAGGTAAAGGACCTGAAAACACAGACTGTTATGAAATAGGTAGGTAAAGTGGGGTATTTCATATCTAAATCAAGATGTTATCATATTAAACTGTGAAAGAAAAGATACCAAAAGAGTATGAGGAGGGTGTGTTGAAGTTGTTATAAGAAGTTATGTTGTTTATTTGATGACGTTGTCATAGTCTAAAAATAATATTAAATAATTAAAGATTTTGTGAAAATAATGCAATAATTTCCAAACAAAATATAAATTGCACCAGTGGGTTTTTGTCACGAATAAAAATATATTTGGTTAAATGGTTTGGATACCTAATCCGAATTGGACTTATACTGCTATATGGCCAATTTGGATTGACCAGAGATTTTTGTTACACCCTAACCCCAAATAGAATACCATAACTGTTTACTGGGGGTACCTGGTGGTGATATTAAAAAGCTGTGCAAAATTACTACAAAGTTTTTTTTTTTTCGATTTATAATAATAATAATAATAATAAATTTTTATTTTCCTTTACTTAAGCTAGTAGGTTAAACGTAGCAAACCTCTTTTATACTGTAAGTAATCTTATCTTGTAGTATAGTCTACAATGGAGCCGGCGTCGGTGTAATGTTCGTAACTTTGTAAGGTCATTGCGATACCATCTGAAACAAGATTAATAGGGAGCGTAATCAGATAGTCGAACTACCCTCCGGAAGTTCGGTTAAACTCGGTTAAATTCGTAAATTCGAATGGAGTTTTTTAAATGTTTCTCAAATCTAATAAGGAGTAGGTTTAACTTTCTTTTCTACAGTGATTTATCGGTCAATATTTAGGTGTTCAAATCTAAGATTAACGAATGTAGTAAATCTAAGAAGGAGTAAATAGGCTGTTCCTAGACAGGCATGCTCCATCAACGGCTGCGTCGTCATTTACCAGGAGAGAGGGTGGACTAATGCCTAGCTAGCCTATTTAAAAAAAACTCTTATTACTATAAGCGATTCACTGTTGATTATTTTTTAAGCGGAGTTTCTATACTCCCTGTGGTATCTTACAATTACTTAACATCAAATATGTAATCTCATCACCATCATCCTAAAAAATGAAATGATATCGACTGAATGTTTGATAGACTGTATTAGGAATAACCAAATCGAAAAGAACACCAACAACATCATACTTACTATACTACACGCGGACTACAAGTATAGCGATTAGACCTCTAAGCTATATGTTATTCAAACTAATCCAGTATAATATGATATCCCTGGCCCTTCCAACTTGCCTTTAAATTGGGTCTAGAAAATTCGGCTAATTTAAACAGTACTAGAGTTCATTCCTTCGCTTGCAGATATGTTAATCAATGTAAACCACACGCAACATTCGTTAGCACACTTTAGTACGTATTTAACTAATCCTTTTTAAGTGAACTGTAACCTGAATGCATGAATTGTATATACAGGTACCGCTTACCATCAGGTGGCCTGTCTGGTCGTTTGCACTGCACCCACAGTCACTCCCCCATAGCCAAATAATCCTGTTTAACTTTACGTATAAGTCTAAAAATATATATTAGATCCTTGAACTTGCTGTACTAGTACTACGTCAGCGGGATGTAGACTATGTTCCGTTGACCGTACGCTCTATAAATCGAGGGTATATCCGACTAGCCCTGTGAGTCAGCGACCAACGACCCCAAGAGGCGCGTTCGTTTCATTCAGTCGCGACGACGGCACGTGACGGGTCATTTCAGCAGGGGTTTAACTTCTTAGGATTGCACGTGCGGTTCGGGGAGTTATTTCGCTGTCTGTATAATGTAGGTGCTAGCCTTTGCCCGAGTAATCGACGGCCTGAAATTCGGTTATGTCTTGAAATGGTTGGAGTCATGAGGGTGTCGAAGGCGTCTCTCTCAACCAGATGTTCGCCAAACCCGTACCCTGCGTGAATCCGAATGAAATCTAAACCGGGATTTAACAGAAAACATCACCCTATGCCATTGGCATTCATAACAAAGTAAATGTTTCCTGGCCTATCGTTTAAAATTATACTTTTTTTATATAAAAATCAACTCTAAACGTGAAAACGAAGAGTATTAAGTATGACCAGAGAAAACTAAGTTAAATTTAACAGGTCTTGACATTATTTTGTTTTTAATTTGAATTTAGAATAATAAGCGCAAATGTGCCAGCAACAATTTGACTTTAAAATCTTTTTTAGTTACACAAATAACGTTAAATATCCCCAGACAGTGTTGATGTGTGTATTTGTGCAATGATGCGTAATACATAGCATTTAAGTGCCGATTCCTGCGATTGCTGTATAAGGGGCTTATATTAGTCGCTTAGGTATACCCCGAAATGTGTACCAGTGTCCTTACATTGATAGTTGCTTATCTATCTAACTTTATAGTGTAGCAAAACTGAAGAGTATGACGTAACAGCCATGCTGACAGTATCTCAAACTTGATCTGAAACTTGCGGCGACAAACTTGTGGTTTAGGTTGGTTCATTGAACAAACAAACTTAGTGGTTTCCTGTCACTATACTATCGAGCCTTTTGATAACCATTGTAATGGTAGGTACCCAAGATGTACATCAAGATGTTTGGCAGATGACGGAAGGTCCTACAAAAGACGCCAATAACCGTACGGGCTAAAATTCAGAAACATTTTTCAGATTGTGAAAAATTTTACGCGGTCTTTATAAACTTTAGTTTACCTGCTACAACCTCTACAAATAAATAAGTATACCAAACAAGTTTAAGTTTTAGAATTAAGTGGAACTTTCCCTCGGGAAATCTGTAAGAGGAACTGCAAGAATAGACAGGGATTTATTGTCATGTAATTTCGAACATAAGTTTTGCAAGCAAAGCATGCCAGGGAAATATTTTCTTGTCCACGGACGATAGCTTCGGAAAACACACTTTTCTTCCCACAGAGAACACATTAAGTGGCCAGTATTTCACTAATGTTAGCTATAAACTTGTAGGGCTGTCGCGTTTCTTTGTTTTTTTTTTACTTGAGAAAAACTTGGCTATAAAATCATACAAATAGAATAAATACCAAGTTTGGAATCGCGCCAATTACTTTTGATGGTGGCAAGGTTACCTAATCTAATTAGTTTAAAATGGAACAAACTGTGATCATATCATTATGTAGAAACTGACTTTTTTATATTAGACTATACAGACGTTTAACCGCCATTTCACCTGTTGGAGACTGACAAAGCAGCCGAAGATGGAGCATGTCTGTCTAGGAACAGGCGTCCAGATTAAAATGATCAGGGAACACACTCGCAGGCAACGTGTTCCATTCCTTAGCCGTACGCATTATAAAGTAACTTTATAGTAAATTGGTCTAAATACTTATTCAATTTTAAAGAAACACAATTTTCACATCCTTTCGAGTACGAGCAACATCGTAACTACCTCATTACTCTTCCACACGACATAAGCCCAAAGTAAGGCGAAATTGAAAGGCCACTAAAAATTTCCTTCAGAGACGACCCTAAGAGTCGATATCTCCATAATTCATGAGCACGCGCAGTGACGCATGGGGCATTTACATAGATCCTAGCCTTTCCCCCCTGCCTGCCCCCTCGCTTCTCTGTCGGCCATCGGCCACAGCTGCGTCGGTACGTTTTAAAAATTATACTGCCATCCTGTACTGCAATCGGAATTGATGGGCTTTGTGTACGGGACTTATGGGCTGTAGGCTTATAGGCTTAGGTATTGCACTTGGTGAGTGCCTTGTTCTAGTTTTCAGTTGGGGCTTTTGGATTTTGGTTGCGCAGGCAGCGAGTAAAGTGCTTAGTTAGTCTTTGTATTTCTTCTTATTTTTGCGAGATTGAAATTATCCATATATAAGCACTTAATTGTGTATATTTTATAGGCTTGATCTCCAAATCCATTTAAACGTGGAGATTGACTATACTATAGCAAACCTCTCTACTATTGTGGAAGAGACACATTTTTAATATCATGTGAATTGAATAAAACATAATAAGTATCTTCCTCTTCTTTTCCTTTGCCTCCTCCCACTTTAAGTGGGGTCGGCTGTTCTAATTTTGATATGCCAAGACATTCTGTTTTCGGTTGTCGAATCGCAGGTACATTATTTTTATGTATCAGAATTCAATAAGACAGATAATCAACAGCTATTAAATCCGTCGTCATGATATCAAAATAACGAATAGTCCTATTATGTATGAAGGTGTGATCCCAATCGTAAATTTCAATGGTCTCCCAGACATAATCACGTACCGAGCTCACGTACAAATCTGTCAGAGGAAGCATCGAGTGGATAAACTTCCTCGACGGTTTCAACAGCGGCTTATCTATATTCGGAGGCCGTCCGTCTGTCTGTCACTCAGGCTAGTCCATACCCTGCCCTGTATGGGTAATTACAGTCAATTCTGTTGTCCCTCTTTTGGAGCTGTTCGTTTGATAGCGCCTCGTTTCTGACTGAGAAATGATCGGGAACTACGTGGGGTCTGGAAAGGTCGGGTACGGGTGGTAAGTTGCGTATGATTATTTTATTAGACTAAGGGGCTATCAAACTAAGGTTAGATAGGTATAAGGACTTAACACGAGTTATCCGCACGAGCCGTTTTAATTTAACCTTTATAATGTGTACGGCCAAGGAATGGAACGCATTAACCGCTACTGTGTTCCCCGATCATTATATTCTAGACGCATTCAAGGCTGGAGTGAATAGGCTGTTCCTAGACAGGCATGCTCCATCATCGGCCGCATCGTTAATTACCACCAGGTGAGATGGCGGTCAAATACCTGGTTAGCCCAATAATCAAAAAAAAAAAAAAAAAAAACCTCTGCCCGATATCACACGGCGACAATACAATGACACAATGTATTGTCGACGCATCCATTAATTAGAGCTCAAAAAAGGGGGGGGGGGGGGATCTCATTTAAGGGGGTCAATGAAAATGTCACTTCAAGTTTTTAATTTAGATAAGTATTTCACAGAAAAAAAATGTAATAAGTACATAGAGAACGCTTAAATATTCATAATGCTTATTGCTTATAGTTATTTTAAAGTGATATTAAGCAGAATACATGAAAATATTTAATCACTTTAATTTTACAAATTATAGGGATTATATTGAAAAAAAAAACACTACTTAATTAATGGACCTCTTACTCTAATATGTAGCTTCGTTCCTACAGAAAAGCACAAATTTTTGTCCACAGTCACATCGATAATTTTATCGTCGTCTATAAATAGTATATTGTATCCCGCCTTCGAAGCTCACGTATTAGGTATGAACTGTTTACCACTTCGCCGAGACAATGAGGGGCGGTGCTGCTGTCATACTTAATAACGGCTTTGTGTATCGGAAATTACAGTTCCTATTTTAGCCACTGGCTGTGTTGTGTTGTTTGGCGTGCCGCCAGACCGTAACTCCGGCGCCTGCGACGGTATTCTCCTTTTAGTTTAGTTTCGGCTAAATAAAGTGATGTACGAGTTAACGGGTCGTGGCATGAATAAAGCACATGTAGAAGTGGATATTTATAGTTAGACAGTTTTTTTTGGAATAAGGTCACCACCATCACAAGTTGGCTTTTAACTTAAAGCTCTTTATGGTTTAAACTTTAGGCAGTTATTTTTGTGCTATTCAGTGACAAACGAGCAAACAGCCTACCTGATGTTAAGTGGTAACTGTCGCCCATAATTCATACCTACGTTTAGGTTGCAGGTAACAATCATGCAGAACCACAGGTGCGTTGTGACTGTGAGGACTAAGATGAAATGCCTCACGCCTGTAATTTCGCTGGCTACCTTATCCTGCAAACCGGAACACAAATTAAATTTTTACTTATTATACATATGAAAAATACTCCTTTGTCAGTAATAAATAGTCATTTTTGCATAATGGACAAGTAATGCAAAAGGTTCTTTTAGCAACCGGATTTTAGCTAAAGATAGTCCAACTACCGTGAAAGTTGCTGAAGCGGCTAAGGAATATTTTTGAAATGGTACTGCACTTTTGCTCTTGCACTGTACCTATAATCACATTTTTACATGTATTCTGCATGCAATGCAGCATCATAGTTCGTGATAGCGCTAGCATATACTCTTTGTGCGAAGTTAAAAAGCCTTTAGTACGTGAGGACATTCGAGTGCGCTGGCGGTAATCCAAAATTTTGCATCCCAGCGGGTAGTTTCTATTTTTTGTGACATTCGGGTATGGTTGTACCTACACTTGTATGCGGGATGTACAGTGTTAATGCACGTAAGAATATTTCTGTCGCTGAACAATGTAATCACATAATGTTTTAAACTATCGCGGTTATTATCACACATTTTAAGTTACAATTCTATTTATATCTATTTAAAACCTACTTAAATAAAGCGATTCGAATATGGAGTAATGCGATGTGAAACGTCACAACACTGCAAATTTTTATCTTAATTCGTTTCGTAGTTGATGCGTGGAAGCTGGAAGGTCGTAGGTGTAGGACTTAGGCATAATTAGTACTACTAAATTTACACTCATTGTACGTACTACATGCTTGTGACGAGACCAAATAACCTTCCATGATATGGTTTAACCTATCTACCTGAGTAGTACCTAAAGTCCAGTTACCATGTATTGTACCATGCAACAAAATAAAATCCATCTTCAATCTACTTGTGAATTTCCAACACCTCCAGCTTCTATGATAAAGTTGGCAACACGCCCAATTACAATTTCTAAACAAGCCAAGCTCTTTGTGACGCCTAGAGCGAGCGTAAACTACAAGTTCTAAGTAACGCCCAGTGCTTGGCTGTATTTACAAGTATACCAGCTTGTAGAACATTCTGTACTGGGTTAATTGGCTGAGTGCAACATCTTTTCTTTTAATTAATTGTACGGTAGTAGAGCTTCGTATCGTGTATTTATCAATGACGTTATGTAGGTACATTAGTTGAATACTAACCGGCGCTGTTGCGGTAAGTGAAAATACCGTGAGGAAACCTGCACATTCTGAGGACTGAATGAACCTTGATTCAATCTGGCCAGGTTCTCCTGGCAGAGTCACGGAGGTCAAATGGCCGTTCCTCCACTGTAGTTTCCTGATCTGCCAAATCCAGGTCATGGTTGAGGCGGACCCCGGGCCCTTGTGTGCGAGAGCACAACCGGGATATTGACGCAAATATAATAATTATTAAAGTAGTGACATTTTTATATTTTTACCGCCTTGGAAGGCACACGGCCTAAGCGAAGGGGTTTCAGGCCTTTTGAAGAACCCCAAGACCTCAGAATGGAGATTTGTTGCGTAAAAGACAAGACCGAAATAATTTTTCATTAATTATTGGGGTTGCTCTTTGCTTAGGTATAACTATTATAGCCGAAACATAGGTATGTTAATTTGACCAACCGAACATTTTCGTTTCTCATTAGGGAAACATCTCAAATTAATCCACCTGTTTAGGTAGATATAGATGGACCTGTTCATGATACAGGTTGTTTCTTACTTATATCTGTCGCCTGTGTTCTTTGGACGTGCAGGTAATATTACAGAAAGACAGATATAGTTACTTGGGTACAATTTAAATGGAGTTTAGAGCCGCCTCGTATATCGCATACACTTCTACGACAGAAACTGCTCGAAGTTACATAACATTTTCCACGATATCTCAAGCAATTCTACTACCTAACTATCCAAACATCGATTGTAACACAAAGTCCATTGGTTAGGCTCTCGCAGACTAGCCTGTAGACCGGGAGCTTACGACCTAAGTTGTATCGATCAAGGAAGTAAAGCTACAAATCCCTAGGCCGAAGCTTGTTACAATAACTCAAAAGAAAACTGTAACTCCGGCAATATAGTCGGATGAAACAAACGTGTAAAAAGATTACGCTCTACCTCATAAAAGTTGTTGTTTGTTTGTAAGTGTCGTTGTCCTTGTAAGGTTTTCCCGACATTGTATTCTTGGTTCTTTTTTAGTTTTGATTTATTAAAACAGATATATTTATGCTAATAGTATATGGCTAGATGTTAGCTTAGAGGTAATAGGTACTCTATTGGTTTCGTTTTCTGTCGATCTACTGCAAGTCGACAAAAATCGGGAAAGCATTCGTCGAGATTTGGTCTGTCAAAATTACTCGTATGTGGTAGACTTAGTAAAACAGGAAACATTTAATTTTGTGTTGTTTGCTGATTTTATGCAAGAAACAAAAACAACAGATTGCGAAATAACTCAAATAAAACCTGCTTTGCTTACACAAATCATGTTTTCAGAATTTAAACTTTTGCGAGTCTTATACGGTTTACGACCAACGCGACGTAGAAGCTTGTCGCTGTGCAAGTAAGATTTATAAATAAATATACTTACCATCTGTGTCATGTCCAAGTAACTTTATAAAGTATCGTCGCCATTCTAGCCTAATACAAAAACAGTCAAGACAAACACAAACCTAAACACAACTTCCACAGTAGCCAAACAAGAACCTCTTAAATGTAGACATTAAGCTGTCGCTTCCAATTAAAATAAAGCATGACACACACGCGATACTCACCCCCAAATGTCGTCATCAATGCACGCTAGTCAACCCCAACCCTGTCGGACACCCCGGTGTCGTGTGATGCGTCGTCTTTGGTTACATGTCACCTCCACTTTAGTTTGACAGCTGTCGTCATATCTTCTACTCAAACTGTTGACTATTGTCCAAATTATATATTCTGCTTGGAGGTAATGCCACAGATGGATAATGCAATGTTGAAGGTGGAGAAAAAGGTTGCCCATTTTTCTTTTACACCGGTCACACTTTCAGTGTGTTTCCTTGCACTATGACACTGGCAGTAATGGTTGTCAAGATGTTGAACGACCCGTTGCCTTATAAAAAAATGGACTGATTGATTGATTGACTGTATTCTGACGCTACAGTGGACTACACACACACCCTATCGATAAAGTACTTTAACCTTGCTTTGGGAAAACCCAGGGGACTGTCTTAGGCTTTACATTGCGGTGTATGTTAGGGGTTGTGGGCGACAGTAGAATTCTATCAAGTGGGCTGTCTGCTTTTGTCACTGAGTAAGTAGTATATAAAATTTACCCATCAAAATAGGTACATTTGCACTGATAGGTACGGTGTCGAGTTTTCTCTATCCGTTTTCCACGAACATTTATATAGTACTACCTAGTGAGGGTAGAGAATGTTACACAATGATTTTATATTCGTACTTCGAGAATGTGGGTAGTTACTTTAGTTTCGTCCATTGCCATTGCCGAAAGGTATTAATGTGGGTACCTACGTACTTCAAAACATGATTGAAAGGAGCTAAGAGACAAAGTGGGCGTTAAGTGTTACTTGGAAGTGAAGAAGTTGAGAGAAATTTGGCGATTGCTTCACTGGCAAGAGTTGAACTCTTCAATTAATGATGCAAGATTGCTGTTAATCTTCATCTTAACTACTAGAAATCTAAAGAATAATCGTTATTTATTTGAATAACTAAATTTACTTACAT
Organism: Blastobasis adustella; assembly: GCA_907269095.1. NCBI lineage: Eukaryota > Metazoa > Arthropoda > Insecta > Lepidoptera > Blastobasidae > Blastobasis > Blastobasis adustella. Next base: position 17,370,256 of record OU026121.1, on the reverse strand, counting down.
TTCTGTAAATTATTATAGTCAGCATTATTGTACTCCACTATTATCTTCTTTAATTGCAACGTAGGTAGTTTACGTGATACTTCATCGTTCGTGATTCAGTGCACTATCTTTTGGTACGAGCACAAGCTCATAATCTTAATTATCATGATCATCATAAAGCTCACGCCTGCGTCCCACAGGTGGGGTAGGCAGAGACTATGGACCGCCACTTTGCTCTGTCCTGACACAACTCCCTAGCCTCGCATATATCCACAACTCTTTTCATACATCACAAGCTCATAACAAATATAAATAAAAATCAATCAAGGGCAGACAGAGGGGCGGCGGTGACCGAATGGTTAAGGTAACCGACTCGTAAGCGAAAGGCTATTTTCTGAGTTATGTACATTAGTTGAATGCTAATCGATGATCTTACGGTGAAAAACATCGTGATGGTACCTGCGCATTCTGGCGACTGAATATGTAACCATGATCCAATCTGGTCAGGTTCCCCTGGTAGCAGGATCACGGATGTCAGATGGCAGTCGCTCCACTGTAATTATCTGATCTGCCAAATCCTGGCCACGGTCAAGGCGGAGCCCGAGCCCTCGTACGCGAGAGCACAACGGAACATTAACGACAAGATGATTACTTTATTTTTTTCAAACAGAAATTTCACAATCTCAAGCCATCGTACGTAGTACGTGCTTAACATTGAGTACTAAACGGCAAGTATAGATTACTCGTATGTGGGATAATAACGCGTACTTTAACCTAGCGTCGCCTACGCAAGGCGCCTGACTGGCGAGGCAGAGCAGTTTCGGTCTGGACTGTCTTCCTCTATGTAGTTTACAAGTGATATAAGGCAGTAGTTGTATGATATGTAGGAAGTACAGTCATCATCAGAAGTAACTACGTACTCAGACTGTTTCAAATTATCTGACCAGACGGAGACAGAAATGAGAAATCTGATGATTAAGTACCAATGCCATAATAAAGCAGACTTATTATTCGGCAGCGTTCTCTTAGATTTGAATGCAAATGGGCTTTCTTTAATATTCATGATATTCTGTGGCTATAGGCATTTTTTCTTGTCAAGCAGGCAAGTCTTTCTTTGCTTCTTTGGATTTTTTTCTTGAAGCGTTTTGTGCTGTTTGGCCATACTTCAAAAATTAAGTAGGTACCTATACATCTCCCATGTCATGACTGCTCTGTTTATTAAAACGGTTTCTATTTTAAATCTACTAGGTATTCAATTTATACTTAAATAAAATTGACAGATCCTGATTGTTCGTACCCATTTACGTCTATGCTGTGAATAACCATGCTCCCTGCTTTCTATAGACTTCACACATCCGTGGCTGAAAGAAATGCTGAAAATGAAGGCCAAAGAAAATATCACACCGTAAATTACTGTCAGAAATAGAAAAACGTTGTCTCCATATAATAAAGCGCATCAAGGTACTCATGTCTATGCTTCGATTAGCTCTGCGATCGACATAAGAATGAGCTGCACTAAAGGCTAAATAGGATATCTTGATGTGCCTTGTGTATGTGTACCTATATCAGACCTAATATAAAGTGCACAGGGTGGAATTTTCCACTCTGGAAGCAGCCAATTACTTTACCCTGTCTACACGTCTCGCCATCACTGTCTCTAAAGCAAACTCGCAACATCTTTCATCAAGCTAATGGTCTAATATTTGACCACCACACCCTATAAATGCAAGTGCAATATCGATAGGAAATAACGTTATGCGAGAAACTGCTTTATAATTTAGTGTCAAAGTCTAATTTGGAATGACAGCTTTATTATTGCTTCCCTTTATATGAGTCAGTGGAGCATCCTAGGGGTTCTAACCCTCGTATGGGGATTTTGACTCACCAATCAATATTTTACCCCATTTTTACGCCAAACATTGCGAGCGAACTACGAATGTAACCTACACTAGGGTCGCGACCTCATTCTTAATCACAATAAATTCAGTTTTTCTTTTGTGGGACATTGGAAATCCTTTTAGATGCCTATAAGTAAGTAAGGTAGCCAGAAATATTTTCTTATCATCATATCAAAACTGTAAAGTGAGTCGGTATTTCTGTTTGTTACGTTTTCATGTCTAAACAGGCAGCTCATTGCAACATCTTTCCTTTGCACTATTAAACAAGGGGTTCTTCCTTTGAATAAAAATTAACCAAGAGAGATGGATAGCAACCTGGAGAATATGACACAGGCTCCTTTTTATCTAAAACCAGCCAAAACTTGGACGATAACGCGAACAAAAGCTAGTTTACAAAAAATAACAAGAGAAGTTATTGAGTTTCGTGCTTGAGTGAGAGCTTGCCGGTGCCCCCAAAGATCATGCCCACCTAATTTAAAAATCTAAATACAAGCACAATAAAGCTATTTGTAGCATTCATTCACAATATTTCACGTATCGCTTGGAGCTTACAGTGCGTAATCTATAACGTTACGAGCGCATCGCGTGTGCTTTTATCTTTTCAAAGGCGCTTAAGCGTGATCATGTCTACTCGGACGTGATAATTCAATTCACACGTGCTTAATGTGTAATGCAATTATTAACCAATAAACACGCTTTTCATTTGAAACATGGGACTGAAAGGCATTACTTGGATACTATTCACCATGGTGATTTAAAGGATTTTCTGAAAAATTGCTGCTATCAGAAAATACTTCTCGCGAACGTACTGATTAGACGATTTTTATAATATTCCTCCCTGGTAGCAACTTTCTTCCACGCACTCTTAAAGTTGTTTCGTGCTGAGGTTTCCCCAAGCTTACAACAAGGAGTTCTTCAAGAAGGGTGTGTAGTTTTTACGGGGTCGGCAACACGGTACTGGTAGCCCTGCTAGCTAGCAACTACTTATCATCAGGCTGGTTGTACGCCTATTTGACATTTTAGTGGTATAAAAAAGAGGTGGATTGTATGATTTCACGAGCTCTTCCTCTAAAGCGGCAATATTGAGTCTAGGCATTCTCTTGCACTCTGTATGTAGGATAGGGAACCGTAATGCGGTTAAAATGGCGCAATGACGACATGGGTTGGCTCACATATCCTGGATACTGTCCAATAGTTTATCGATACCCGCTTTATCTTCATTCTTGTTGTTCGAGTAGTTGAGATAGAAGAGGTCTATGTATTCATTGGCAGGGCATAGAAGGGGTTTGCTTTAGCTTCAATGGAAATTACGATAAACACACACAGGAGATTAAATGATTATGACAGGCCCTTTGATAGTTATAATTTACAGCAGGAAACAATAGTTTCACTGCTTATGTTAATACATTTGATAAGTACCTACTTAGTGTTTAACATTTATAGCGCGTTCTCGAAGAAACATGATTGAAAATCAAATGTATGATGTGCGAAGTGAGTAAAATATCATAATTAAAAATTGCGCGTTGCAATTCAACTTCGCCACTGTCGGTCGCATGGCATAGGTATTCTTCTGGTCAAGGAATCTTTAGAAAGTCGACCAGCAGCGGGGTTTGGTTATTCGTCAACAATTGGATCGATCGAATTATATATTTTTTTTAATGGTATACGGCAGATAAACAGGCAAGCGGGCCATCTGATAGAAAGTAGTCACCATCGCCTATGGACATCAGCAACACCAGGAGCGCTACCAATGCATTACCCGTTTTTAAAAGACACCTCTAATGTACCTCTTGAACCAATATTAACGTTCTCTATTTAAATTTTATATGTGAAATTGATACCTAGTTCTTTTGTCATCAGCCAGATCTTCATAAAGAGGAACCCTTCCTGATTTACAACTTAACCGCACCTATTCTTTTACTTGTTAGTTCTGTATCTACTATTGAAATATGAGCATTTCCAATTCCAAACAGTTCTCCGGTCCGTTAGTTTTTGGCATGAACTCGCAGTTTTCAAGGCGACACTACCCTTGGCGTCAGGGGTGCAAACTCTGGACCGGTTCCAAGATGCGTCACGCCCATAAAACTAGTGTAGCTTGGAGATGAAGTAACGTGTAGACGTGTCTTGTTTATCCAGTTAGTGAAAAAGGCAAGCATGAAATGTTCATCAAATTCTATACCTCATCCGACCACTTCACATTTACTATTTATTTATTTATTTATTTATCGTATGGCACTTGAGTTCCTACTGCTACTTAAATTTTCCAATTTTCAATTTACAATTCGTCAAGTAGGCGAGAGCTTCGGCCGAAAGGGACTGAAGAGTTCCGCTTGCCCGCTGTACTTGGATATTCAAATATTATATTATTGACTATTGTTGTATGAAAATTCAAACTTCCGTCATTTTCGTCATACAAAACGCCATAGGTAAAGACCTAATACATATTTAAAAAATTGACTCCATAACCTGTTCCCACACCTTGGACGATGTCCAATTATTCCATGACTCCTATGCTGTGTCACGACTCACGAACGCCGCATCGCCCCCCATTTGTCAAGGGTTTGGCGCGAGGCGCGTCAGAGCGCAATAAAACTGCAATCTGGAAAGTTCTATCGGTAATATTTTAGTGTTAACAGTTTCCCTCCGTGTATCGAACGAATCGAACTAACCGCAAAGAGCAAACGTGTTTGCTTTAACAAGCTAATGCCGAAAATTATTAGCACTAGATACAATTGTACCTATATACAGTTTTGGTAGCTCCTTATAGTCTAAAAAGAATACATATAGCAGCAGTACAACAGTAGTCTATCTATTACCATTTTATTCTATACCTACGATGGGAAGGTTTGCGTGTTTGTATGTTGGGAAAACCCCTGAACAGATTTCGAATACTTATTCTTTCACTAACAGGAAGCTAAAAGTTTTGATCACTGAAATATAATACCTAGATAGGAACCCGCGGGATATCTGAATGTTTACAGAGTATACCCCCACAGAGATCCGATCTGTGAGGTAGCGAGCGGGTGAAAACCGTTGGGAGCGGCAAATGTAGGTAGAATACAATTCGTAATCTAAATTCTACCCTCCTAATTAACTTTGAAGCGGGAACTATAAAATGGGAAATTATCAAAATGATTACGTGTTGGGTTCTCATGCATGACACAGAGTGGTAGTGGTCATCGGTTTAGGATTGACAGCACGCTCCATTTTCCGGCGCCACTATTCTCGAACTGCTGCTTTCCTAATACACACATAGAGAGTACCTACCATTAACGGCAGCATTCACTTGGTCGGTCCAGCGCATCAGTGATCATCCGCGTGGTCTTGTGCCTTTCACCTTTCCCTGTACTACAAACCGTTCTACCGAAACATCTCCTCGTCAAACGCAAATAAACAACGATAAAGCAAATTCGATATTCAGAGAGGGGCGTTTTAAGCCGCTTCCCCGAAGTCCAAGAAGAACCGAACGTATGGTTTTACATGGTTAACAAGCAATTTACATAAACAAGAGAGACAACTCAGGCGACTCTAATACAACAGCTTTCGTATGGAAATTCAAGTCTGTCCGCGAACATTGCTTACATGAATCAAATTATCATAAACATTATTTAGCTATTGTTCGCTTTGCTTCTGCGGCAACTGTTTTACCTTGTTTAACTTTGGGCAGGCCTAGTCCAGCAGCTTATAAAGGCTGATGAAATGATGATTGGTTTATATCGGTACGTTCATATCGGCACCTGTAAGTTTGAGATTTAGGAGTCTCAAAGCCCGTGATTCGGTGACATCCGAAGGCACAATATTAAATCATCCACCGCGAGTTCTCTTATCTTTTGTAAAAAAAATTAGGAATCCATTATAATATATAAACCATAGCGATTCAGGTAAAATCGGTATCAACGATTCTAGATTTGAACGTGAACGAGATTAGAAGAGATATTGACCAATATTTTGAGGATTAATGGCTAAACTTTTCAAAAAATGAGAACGGAGTTTCACAACAGTTGAGAATGGAGTCACATTTTTTTTAGATTATCTTTGATCGTATTTACTGACATCGACCGGGTTTCGTCGTAACGAATCACAAGAGAGTAGAGCCTCATATGGAAATCATAGAGGCCTCGGATACGAACACAGTTCCTCTATTTCAGAGGCGATATGGATCATACACGTCTAAACTACGTCTTCTATCTCTATCTCTAATAAACGTTCGAATATAATTAAAAAAAAAAACACGCTTTGAACGTAATATGTACCTAATTAGCCATGTCTTTTTGCTAAGGTATTTTGTTCGTTAGTTTTTCTGTCAACTGTGCAATCAACTATATGAATCTGAAATGTTACTGCATTCATACTCATTTTCTTTCTGAAATGTTACTGCATTCATACTCACTGAAATTCATACCTCACTGCAATCCAAACATATCTTAATTAGATCTGTGGTCCACCGACCGCGAACATGCATAGTATGGGCCACAGTTTCAATAACGTTAATGCTATGTATAGTCACACTGTTTTAATTTCATTTGCATAAAAATATATACCCAGTGGTTAGTTTTGAAGTGCGGGTTGTGAATACGTGCTCTGGAGACTGCAAGCTTAATTCCTTTTAGACGTCTTGTGGTTCTGGTTTCACTTGATTTCTGTCATGCAAATAAACCTACAAAGAAGCTTAAAAGCTCAATTCTGAAACTAAAGAGTACCTATGCAATCAACTCCATAATTAAACACAAAGTTCTAAACATGGAGAGTTCGCGCTAAAGTAAAACTTAATGAATTGGTGGTTTAGAAAGCTAGTTAAGATAAGAAAAAAAGTGTTGTTTGACGTGTCTCACTAAATGGAGTACGGATACTCAAGCATTTGAAATGGAGAGCCAAAGTGACTTGGAAACATTTTTAAGAACAGAAAGATTCAGTGTTCTTTTTGCGCCCACCGCAACGGGTAATGTGCACCCTCTGGGCTAGCGGAGGAGGGACGAGGTGAACTCTCATGTACATGACTGATATGACTAGTTATGCTTACCAGCTAAGCACCGTCTGGGGATGCCAATAGCCGGAAAGGCTTTTAAGGCTGCATCGGACCCCATGGGGTTGGGGTGTGCCCATGGGGGATGGGGTGCAAAGATTTAGTGACAAACTGACAATACTAACAAAAAATGTAAATGACAGCTTTTTAAATTTAACGGCCTCGGTTTGATTTCTTTCGAGAATCATATTGTGTTGCATCAACGCAAAATAGCTTAAATATTGTAATATATGCTTACGATATTTTGAGCAATTTTTTTCTATTTAATCAGCTGTCAGAAACCCTCCCATTGGAATCCGGCGCACAGATTACAGTTACAACTTGGCATCGTTGGTATTCGCGCCTGGCGGTTGCGGCTTGGGAGTTCTTCGCAACTGCAGTTAGCTACCAGTTACTTGTAAATCTGGAGGAATTATAAGCTTTATAACTGGAGTTGGATTCAGGGTTTCAGGTGTTCGTCTTTGTTTATATGTCTTTGTTCTATTTTCTTTGTGTTTGGTTTAGGGTTATTAGAGTTTGAGGTGTTTTGTTGGGTGTTTTTTGTAGGGACATTAGGTAGGCCGTTACTTCGTCATTCTTTAATTTGGTTAATGTTCTTATCTGATCTGTTATGTTTGGCAGTATAGTGCCTATGCTGATTATGCCTATTCATTACCATAAAATGCATACGCGCAAATGAATTTTCAACACTGAAATCTCCTTCCAATATGGAGAAGGCTCAAGACTAGAAGTGTAACATTCGTCAATTTTGATCATTAACAGCTCATAGCCATCATAAAATGACGAATGTTTTTAAACGAATACCAAATCATATTGATATCTTCCGTTATTACCGTAGTCATTATTTTATCTTGACAAAGATCGATACTTAGGTAGATTTAAATACATACTTGTCATTGATGGTTCCCTTTATAACAAAACAAAACCATGGTAAGAGCCATAAGATGACGGAGCATTTCTGTATCTTATGTAGAGCTAAGTATAGTATAGTTGCATTTTGCTCGCAATTCAAACTACGTATATTTTGGTTTACGTCATCGGTAACATAAGCCAGTTCCGCAGTTTCTTGTAAAATACGAAATCAACAATTTAATCTCGCAAGAAACAGACAGACTTGCTTTTGTATTTGAAATTCCTCGAATGCGCCCGGGCTGACTTGTGTTCCTAAACTAAGATTACAAACTCAAAATTTAATTTTATCATAAAAATACTAACTCGCGACTCCTCCTGGCGTCACGTATAGTCAGCTACGGAGTGAATAGACACCGCTAGCATACTTTAAAAATACGGTAGGGTGGTCAATGCTCTCTGCAGCTGACTGTACCATTAGATGATTCGCTTCATCATTTGCCTGCCCTCCACCATCATTTTCCTGCCGTATTATTAACGGTAACTGCTTACCATCTAGAGAGCCGCATGTTTGTTTGCATATAACGTCACGCCGTCATCTCTTTGGAAGTCTCTAGAAATAAGTACATAGATAAGTAATAGTTAAAATTCTGTTCCGCCTATACTAAATCAAACAAACCATATTTACTCACAATATACACATTTGTCTCAATTAAAAAAACAGTCACTTGTGCTGAAAATTAATAAATAAGAAGTCGTCCTATAAAAACACTAATAGTCTAACCAACGTCTCATCTATCAATACTGCAACCCTCTCATTACAAATAACAATCGGACAACCAGCTGCATATTAAAAGCACTAGTTATGTAAATATCGATCCTATACCGTACACTGGGCACGTCCTGTGCCCGTAGGATATCCGACATGCTTAGTTCGCATCCGCGCCGCCCGCCGCGCGCACGCTCCCGTTCCATTTTTGAAAAATATCCGTGCTAAAAGAATACCGGGAAAATTTTCGGCGGTTGAATTCTTATGTTGTGAACGTGACTTTATTGTGCTTGTGAATCTGTGGAGATTAATGATTGGTTGTTTTCTACGTGTGTGTATTGGTGTTTTAAATTTTAATTTTGGTCATTGTACCTTATTGGTCGTATTTTATAAGGGCATAGCAGACAAGATTTTTTTAAAACGTAGATTCTAACTAGGGAAATAGTGAGGATATGTGTCTAAAAATATTCCCATATCGCATTTGGACCGAGTGTTAAATTCCAGCCAGGCCAGAACAAAGGATTTGTTTCTTGTTTTGTAGTTTGAGACCGTAAAAGCTTATTGTAACACTAGTTCGAGCTTACAGTGGCCTCCTTGTTGTGGATACGTGTCGTGGCTTATTTCGGAAAATAGGACTTGCACAGATTTTATATCACATTCGCTTGGAGTATGAGGAAGTTCCCAAAGTTTAAAGCTCATGTAGTTCTCAATTTATCAGAAGCTTCAAGTCGCTTAATATCTTAGGTATATTTCTGACATTATTAAATGATAAAAAAATTCATACCCAATGGAACATGTACATGAAATACGTACGGTGCGGTTGAACTGAGTTCAGAGGGGCAACACAGACACGATATTCCATTTGGTTCAAAAGTGTTAAAGCTGTACCTAAGTTATCCACACACATTCTGCTCGTTGCTGCAAAATATGTGATTGTAACTTCTTTTTACATCACAGAACAATTACATGCTGTGTTACAGCCACTATTTATTCTCGACCCTGGTTAATCATGACTGTGCCTACTTTTAAGCAAAGGCCTAGGACTGGAAATTGTCTTCTAGACTACAGACATTTTAAGGGTACAGGAGAACTGGGGGCTTATCGACAATTAGCATTCGCAATTCGAGAAAATGGCTTGAGTTCCAATTTACTCCTTATAATCGCTTGATAATAGAGGACACAGTTAAGGAAAAGAGAACTGGAATGCCAAGATTTGAATATTGGAAGGACGTGTATGAAAAAGTAAGCGCCGGAGATTATAAGGAGATGAAGAGGTTGGCAGACAGGAGAGAGGAGTGGCGATTGCTCCACCGACAAAAGTAATCTCTTAAATGTATGATGATGAACCGTGATAGGCTTTTTTAATAGCCGGATTTTTAAAGAAATGACCCTCTTTTAGTTTGTTTTGTCTTCATCAATTATGAAAGGCGGGTTCTTATTATAGGTATCAATTAATGCCAGTTGGATTTCAATAAAAATGACGATAACCCCCATTTCTCCTGTACCCTTTGTTTTTACCCACCGCATTTAATAGACAACTCCGCCGACTGGGAATCGAACCCGCACCAACACAGCACCTCGCTAATTTATAACCATAGGGGGTGTTCCTACCTACGCGGAGTTAATTAGAAGCGAGGGTATGCCGTCTCGAGTTTCGTCTTGTCGGGATCCGGCATTGTGAAGTTACATTTGCTAAGTTTGTTAATTTTAAGTGAAACCTTTGCAAACTGGCATTCCTTGCGAATATTATACCGGAAGCCGACTTATGACCGTTTTCACGAAACGTAGGAATCGCCATAGTTCCGTCTTAACTAGTTTTTAGACAATTAGTAACGTCCAAATGAAGATTTGTAAACAACCTCTTGTAATATATGTTTTAACTTGTTTCATGTGCAATAAAGTATATAATAATAATAATAAGAAAGAACTTAGGCAATTCCTGTGTTTAGTGAAATGGGTAAATCCAAGTTTATACTTGTACTGACAGAATTGTAATGGCAGAATCCGTACCAATAACAAAATTGCTATTCGAATGTAGAATGATTTCCTAGCGACGAACCCAGAAATCGAATTATCCTTCGCAGACATTTCCTTTCGACTATGACATGGAATCCGTCAAGGACTTTTCTAATAACCCGCTTGCTTGGTTGTCTATCGTATAGGTAACATAGAAATATCGAATGAGGTGAAAACCTTTAAAAAATTTAACTAGACTAAAATCCATATATTCATAGGTGGCGGTGATCATGCATTTACTATCAGGTGACCATGCATGCTTGTTTGCCTCCTCTTATTATAAACTAACCAAACCGACAGATCAAGTGGGATAACCCTTGACCAAATTTACTTAAACTCGAATATTTTCTAAACTACTTAGCCGACTTGAATGAAACAAAGCCAAAAACCATCTTGATCAAACTGGCTTTTAGAAAAGAATGGCTGCATGCAAATCGGTAAATCAGTTCGATAGCTAAGATGACACAGACAGACACACAGATACACAAAGCCACACGTACACACGTCAACTCCTTTTTTTGTCGGGGGTTAAGAAGTACCTAGAGTATTTCAGTGACCATGCTAGGCTAACAGGAAAACTTGATAATAATGTAGGTAGTAACCTAACAGAAAGGACTAAAAGTAGGCCACTCGATACTCGATACCTTTGCAAACTTAATATCCACTTACCTACTTGGTAGTAGGACACGTAGAACAAATAGGAAGCTAATATTGTTACAGTGACAAATGTTTTCCTAGGTTCTTATAGGTAGGACGTGGGTAGGACCACAGAACACCATGGAAGGTAGGACCGTAACTTGACATTATTGTCGAAAGTAGGTTCGCAGTTATTTTGATAACATTTTCACAACTTACTTTCTTATATCTATTCACTTTACCAGCCTCTATCGACTTATGGATAAAACAAGCATGTTAATTTTCAAAACAAGCCTCAGGTAGGTACTCTATTTAGGTAGATAAGTAGGTACCCAATATTAGTATATTTTTTACCCGACTACGGCAAAACAAAAAGTTTGCTTTGTATCGCCTTAATTTTATTACCTACCAGCTCTCTGGTTGACTGGTACATAAATCTTTAAAGTCCGCAAATGAATTGTCCAAAGATTTTAAATCATAACTACCTACCTATCTCTAAGCGTTCCTAATCGAATTTGAATACGGTACTCCTTACCAGCCAGACCACCCGCGGGCTTCCATGATTCTTTTTCTTGCAACGCCCAAATCATTGTCCTCAATATCCTTCCTTAACGGGAACCACGGATGTCTCACATCCACTACCGATTTGAGCAGCGACTTTGATCTATTTTTGGCGGCAAATGGAGCGACTCACTCCGCCTTGTAAACTCAGATTGATTGCGCTACCAGCGTAAAACAAATATACACTTATCATTTGTAAGCGCCACTAAATGAATGACCCTGCTTGGGAAAGGGACGGTACTAAAAAAATCTTATTTCACTTTGTTTTCTTTCATAACGATTCAAAAGTTCAAATCTGTTTCAAACAGTCAATATAAGTACTAGGGCCCTACCGCCTCATACAAAAACCTTCGTCTACGATTGCATTATCATTATTTTATATTCTTATTTACGTATTTCAGTGAACTGTATTTTTGCAATGCTTTTCTACCGTACAGCAGCAGTTATATTAATAAAGAGTAATAAAACAACCGCTCATCCGGCAAAAAGCGGCGGGGCTTACTGATGCGTTCAGTAGCGAGCTATTTTCAAACCGTAAATCACAAACGTGAGTGTTGAGGCGACTAATTTTAACCGTGAAAAATGTTGATTAAACTTTATAGAAGCTGTATTTACACAAACAGCGTCAAAATAAACAGTCCAAAATGTAATTTTATGAGCTGCAATTGCTACTCGGAACGTTAACACCTCGTCTTTATTACTTACTTCCTACAGTCTACACAAGCATTACGAAATTAACTACAGTGGGTTGGTTGGTAACGAAGGTAACTGAACAAATAAGGAAACTGCGGTTGAAAGATTCATTGCTGTCGAGAAGTTTAATTAAAGTGAGTAACGAATTTGTGTTTAGTAGAAGGTACACTTTCAGTTTCAATATAAGTTGAATTATAAAAGACGTGAAAAAAGAGTGTTTTAGTAAACTAAAACACTCTTTTTGTTTTCTCTAACTAAAGTAAGAATAGTAGAGAAGATTACACTGCACAAGTCACCTAACTTAGCGTCTACTGTTAGCTGTTACCACTATCCTACTAATATGATCACGCCCATGTCATGTGATTATATGTTGTCATGATGTGTGTGTGATCATGCCCAAGCCAATAAACGGATTTAGATAAAATTTGGTAGGTAGTAAGATTAGGGTCTCGAATAAGTCAGAGGCTTACTTTTTATTCGCGCGATATAACCGCCCATGAGGGCGGGGCCACCAGCGGAAAGCTGTCGTCAATAAAACACATACGTTTGTTGCTTTTTTGCGTCCATCAGCTAACAGCAACCGGTAACCGGATTTAGAATATTCCCTATATTCACAGCGTTGGCGTATCCCTCCCCCTAAACGTGAGTCAGGCAAATTACTGTGTATGTGATTAATGCACGCTATTCCTGGGTGTATCCTACTCTAGGAACTTTCCTTTGTTCTGAAAAAGCTTCTTGCGGGAAAGGATTTGAAATAAACTTTGCCATTATAGTTGGAGACCGAGCCCAACACAAAAACTACATAACATTGTTAACTTAGCTGTTATTAATGTAATGTATTTTGTCTTCTCTGAAATGAAACCAAGGTACCCAACGCGGTAAAAACACCCGCAATTGGGATACCACGGCATATATAAATATCCACGGTACCACTAGAGGTACGGGCGGTGGTACGGTGGGTCCGGAAGGTAAAATACTACTTACATTATAAAATTAGTTTTATGAGGTATACCCATCACCATAACACCAATCCACATATTTAGAAGGTCATTGAACTTACGTTGCTGGCGTAATTATTCTAGTTTTATGACGTGTAGTGCCATGTGTATGTGATGCGGAGTATGGACAGTAAACTCGTTTTATTGGATGATTCATTCAGCTTCGTAATAACGTCCCCACGTGAAAACATCGCAATGCTGTTAACATCACATGCGGACAAATGTAAGTACGTTTGATTTAAGCAAGTTTATAGCTTTTTCTTTTTTCGGAGAGCGGAGCGTCGGTGGCCGAGTGGTTAAGATATTCGACTCATAGGCGAGAGGTACCGGGTTCGAATCCCACTGCAGCCATGTACCAATGACTCTTTTGTGAGTTATGTACTTTAGTTGAATACTTACCGATGCTCTTACGGTGAGGGAAAACACCGTGATGAAACCTGCACGTTCAGGCGACTGAATGTGTAACCATGATCCAATCTGAGGAAGGGTCATGTAGGTCAGATGGCAGTCGCTCCACTGTTCTTAATTACTGCTCTGCCAAATGCTAGATCATGATCAAGACGGGCCCTCGTTCGCGAGAGCAAAGCCGGGTCATTAACGCCAAGATGATATTTTTTTTTATTATAGCTTTTTCTATTTTCAATTTCAATCTATGTACGAATAGGTAATAGATAGGGAAAGAAAATTGATAATAGAAAAGAATCTGCACCTTATTCTAAAATTTAATATAAATAAGAACGGGAATGTCCGCCTGCAGATGGGAAAGATATTCAATTTCCCTCCTTATTTCTCCGTTGGAAATAATATATTTTCTTGGAATGGATTTATATCGTGTGTAGCTCCGTGCCAACTGAAAGTCAGCAGATTTTTGTTGGTTATTTAAATAACGTATTTGTGTGTCTACTCCCCGTAGAGATTTACGAACTGTTTTATTGAAGTATTGGTAGATAGAACTTTACCTTAATTTTACACTACTTTAATAGTACACATTACATTAGATATAGATTAAAATGCTTTTATACACTAGTTCCACTAAATATATTGGATTAAAAAATCATCTTTTGGCAATCAATTTATTCCCTAACAAGATGATGTCCGAAACCAGTCGCAATTAGTTAAAAGTTCTTAAATATAAGTTATTTAGTGGAACTAGTGTATAAAAGTGTTTTAATCTTTAATATAATAGCGTTCCTTCATGAATGCACAACACAAAGTGACATTACATTAGTTTTTAATGCATTTTTACAACTAAATATAAGCTGTCAAATTTTATTTATTAGATACCTCTTCAACCGAGACTAAAATTTCGTCCATTTTGACACAACAACGTGAATTTAATTACGGAACTCATCATACACAGCTTGGGGGTAGCGCGTATGTATCTGACGTGAATGGTAAAATAATCCTTTCCGTATCGGATGACGCTTTTGTTGTTCGAAATTAATCCCCCGTACCAACATTGATCCGCCTACCCAATTTGGACGGCTTCTGTACGATTGTGCTTCGTATCTACTGCATCATGCCTGTAATTAAATTGAGCAACGACTTGTATGGTGAACTAGGTAGATAGATAGAAGATGAGTAATTTGACATTTGTAGAGTTCATTGATGTTCTTTTATTACCTACTAGCGGACCAGACGAGACTTTGTTCGCATACACCTACTTTGCCCTACCTACCCTTTTTTTCTTGCTTATAAACCTTCCTCTTGAATCACACTATTTGTTGTTGAAAACCGCAATAAAATCCGCTTATCCGCCGTAAAATCCGTTGCGTGGTTTAATAGATCTAAGAAAGAAAGAAAGAAAGAAAGAGCATTTATTAACACAAACAACAACACCTCAACATTAAAAAAGATGCAAGAAAAATAAAGACATAAAAATAATACAATTATAAGCAGAACATAAATTTCACAGTGCCGATGTAAATACCTATCTGATATTGGTTTAATGTGTAGTGTAATAGATAATGTGTTGTGGGTGTGTTTGTTTAAAAAGGACCTCTCTCAGCATAATGCCCCGGCGTAACATAAGCGTACATATACATAGGGACAGACGGCGGGAAGCGACTTTGTTTTATACTATGTACCTATAGATTTTCAAGTACCGACCTAGTACCTAAATTAAATAGACCTACCTATTTGAATATGATTACCTATAGCTATGTGCTTAAGTACTAAATATGAGATAAGTTTGGGATTTGCAATGGAAATCTGTACAATTGGGAATCATTTATAGATATCTACTTTATGCTATGCTAGGACTAAGGACTAAGGTATGTTTTATCGTGTTTTGACACGCTAAAAGTCAATCGGATTAATTTATTATATTATACTAGTGGACCCGGCGCGACTTCGTTCGCGTGGCATCCTACCCCTACCCTACCCTACTCCAACACCTACTTTATACCTACCCTATACCTGCCCAACGGCTTCTCTACACTTCCCTAAACCTACATTTCACCTATCCTGTATTTGCTTTAAACCTACCATACACCTATTTAACCCTTAACTACCCTTGTCTTTCTTGCTTTTAAACTTTTCTCTTAAATAACTTTTAAATATTCTTGAAACCCGCATTAAAATTCGTTTCGTAGTTTAAAATATTTAAGTGAACTTACATAAATACAAAGCGATAGGCGGTAAGCGACTTTGTTTTATACTATGTATTATATAGGTAATGACGGTAAATGTACTTAAGAGTGAAAACAATATAACTTATAATAAGAAATATCCACGGACCACAACGCTGCAATATAAGTTTAGGTCAGAAAATATTGCGGTCTTACTGGGAATTTTGCACCGCAATGCTCGTATCGATACCTTTGTTACAACATAGGTACTCTACTTATAAGTATCACTAGACCACAGTCATTTATGCAATATTGTAGTTACTTTACTCTGGCAACAAGTCCTTGTAAGTACAATTACCAGACCCAGACAGCCATATACGTTCTCTTCAGTGCACTGAGATTTATTGTTGTCTAACTAGGGACTTATTAGTTAGTATTAGATACCTACCGACACTATAAAGAGTGAAGCGTGTAAATAAAAAAAAAGAAGAACAAGGAGTGTACCTGTCTTTTTAAACAGGTACCTAAATAAAACCATCTAATCACTTTAGGTTTTTTGTAGTTTACGGAAAATTTCGATTGCTACTTGTTTATAACACGTTCGGACATTAGGTTTCGAGAGAATATTAAAACAGGTAAAGTGGAAAAACTGGAACTAAGTGACGCCATTTTGAAATGTCATGTCAATGCCAAAAGCAACACGGGGGTGATACACCTGGACGCAAACGATTGCAAACGCCCAACGTTTGCGATAACTGCTTACCATCAGGCTGGTCGCAAGCTTGTATGCTACCTTTATGGTATAAATAAAGGAGAGACTTAAAAAATATCCGTCCATTGTTCCAGGTCCGCGCCATGGAGCAGCGGCTGTGCGAGTGGCCGGCGGGCGGTGAGGGCGCTCCGCGGGCCATCTCGAGACTCGAGGGACAGATCGAGGAACAGGTACTTGACTACGATAATAATATAATATACAGACTTGACAAAAAAGAGGGTGCCGTGGTGACAGATGGAACAAATGTTCTTTAAATGTCAACACTACGCGGCTAACATTATATTGGTATGGACGTATGATATATAGCGCTCTCATTTTCGGCAAACCTGTGCACCTGTGCTCGGTGACCTACCCCCACCACTAGCATAAACTGAGTCAGTATCGTTTTGGATGCGCATACAAGCCGGAGCCGGTTCCAGGTCTAAACAGTGTATGGTGAGGTGCTAGTGCTGTAGTGCACCTATATATGCTTAATTTTTAATAGCGTCGGACAGTTGACATGCTGAGCTGCTGTATGTTCCTCTCGATAAGGTGTTGAATATGATTGCGTTGCATGGTTGTCGGTATTTCACGAAACTAACTTATTAAAGTAAAGGACGCTCTACACTCTTGTAAAAATTATGCGAGACTTATAATATTCAACTCCAAGAATGTTGGTCGTAGGTCTAAGGCACATTCCTGACCGGCTCGGTGTGTTTTCGTATCTGCATCGATTGAATCTGTTAGGATTTTTGGTATAGCTTCTGTATAGATTCGGTACCGATTCCTGTATCGCTCGGCAAAAAAGAGAATGTGCAGAGTCCTTAATATATTTTAATGTGAACGCAGCTGTACACATCATATCCGGTTATTGACTGACGTTACTGTTTGTTTGAGGTATGGCATTTAAAGCGGTTTGTTTTGACACTTGCTGTCAGTCAATTTTGTGTTGATGTGGTGGGTGTGTTGTTGTTTAGTGATTGCAGGAATTCCATGTTTTAATCTAAAAATAATCGTTTAAATGAATGAAACATGGCAAACACATCGGTTATTTACATTATACCTATCACAGTGTGTGATCTATAAATACCTTAACTTCTTAAAAGTTGAAGTTGATGTTGAAAAATATACCAAATACGTTATGCAGGTGATCAATTTTTTTTTTATATAGTGATTGGAATTTCAATGCCTACCTACCTAAACATAAAAATTGTAATTTAGTTTGTTATCTATATTGATGTATAGTTTTTCTACTCCAGTTCATAACAAACCAACCAAAGCTACCAATGAGTTGTCTATTTGTACAGGCAAACATTAACATAAAATATATCTAGGTATAGGTAGAGCTGATCACTTACTACAAGGAGACACATTTCCTTATTAACCTTCCTATAAATATTATTTATATCTCTACAGGTAGAGTTGCTCACTTACCACCAGGAGACACATTTCCTCATTGATTTTCCTCTTAATATTATTTACAAGCTATTTCGTCCTTCTAATATAAAACATATGATCCAGAAGCAGCTGCGACTCCACGACGCGAAACAAGTGGAAGCGAAGGCGGCTCGCATCAAGGAGTGGGTGACGAACAAGTTGCGTGAGCTCGAGCAGCAGAACCAGCAGCTGCGGGAACAGAACGACCGCTGCAACCAGCAGCTTGAGTTGCTGCGGAATCATATCGCTACACAGGGCAGCCGCAATTGTGCCGTAAGTGATTTTGTGTTGGCTTACTTCTTAATAATATGAATATTAGTATATTTAATTATGCCAAAAAAGTTGTGGCCAATGGCTAAGATACGATAGTGGCATATCAATTGCAATAACTTTCAGAAATAATAATTACCTCATTGGTACTTATTTATCTAACATGACTTTGGGTAAAAATCTTGATAACTTGCTTGTATTTGATCATGTAAAAATACAATAATAATAATTTAAAAATTTTTTTGAGAAATTCTCACAGCACCATCTAGCCCCAAATTAAGTAAAGCTTAATATGTACTATGGGTACTAGATAACTGATGTGAAAATGTAGAATAATTATAGTTTGTTAGAAATCTGTGAAAGAAAATACAGATATTTAACATTAAACACTCCTAATATTGTAATTTGTAATAGAAACTACTATTATCTCATATCTACTGGACATATGGAAGCATCAATAGTGCTTATCATATCCTCAGTTCCTCCCCTCACGAGCGAGCCTGTCCCTCGAAGTGAGGACCGAGGACAGCCCCCGAGCCTCTTCCAGTCTATTGGCAAGCAACAGGCGAAGATCAGAAAGCCTCGAAGGGCGACAGGTAGCCTGATCGTTGTTGTAGACATGCTGTAAACTGATTTCATTTGAGTTGCCCTCAAAAGCTTACCATTAAATCGCAAATTTGCACTGTTCCTGTAACATACCAATATTATTTTACAATTATGGTTGGTTCTTTTATGTACATATTTATATTTTTCTTCATGAATCGCCAATTCATTCATTGTACTGCAATTTGTGTTTTGAAGAGGTTTAGTTCCCTCCTACAAATGCTGATATACTGTTTTGTTCTTATTTTCCTCACAATAATTATGTTTTCAATGGAATTGACTCATATTTCCTATTGAATTGTTTTGCAACTCTATGTTAGCATTTACTTTAGTGATAGAGTTATATTGGTGAGTATTGCCCTTAGTTATCCTTACTTATACTACCTACCTACATATTCACTGTCTATTCTGTACCTATTAAAATTATAAGCATTTGTAATGGTTGTAAAAATTTACACAAATTAGACACTACACGAAGCCAATCTTAAAACTTCTCATCTCCAATTTTTTTCTTTATCGTTTTGTTTCTGAGGTAAAGAGTTGTGACTTTCTTAAAGCTTTCTTAAAGCGCACCATGAGGTTTAAAAAGGTCTATGTCTCAACAGCTCGAAGGAGAAGCTAGCCATGTTGTATCTGGCAGAGTAGAATATGGTGCCTACCCTTGCTATTTACGGTTATCTAGACAATAAACAGAGATCTTAGATCTTTAAAGTCCTTATGTTATCAGCGGAACAGAGCCACTCTTCAAAAGTACTAAATGTTGAAACAGATTATAGGCAACTGATATCATAGATCCATTGAATATATGCCATCTATGCTAAGTAGAAAAGCCATAATTATCGCCAACTTCACCTAGGAGATGGCACCATAAGAAGAAGAGTGTCTTAGAGGTAGATCACTTTGTAGGTACCATCATAAGTTTTCTTCAGAGCTAACTTACACTATAATAATATTGAGAAGACTCACGTCCAGCAGTGGACTGTTATGACCTGTTGCTAATGAAGAAGCTAACACCACCCTCTACCCATTTCAGAACACCCTGAACGCGTCCGAACCCCACTACAGTACACCAGTGCGCCACAGGAGGAACCTCTCCATTGGCACTACCAACCTAGCGAACGCTGGCAGTGCTACCAGCAGCACAGTTACCACCATGAATAGGACAATGGACGAGCGGACGACGGCTAGTTTGCTGGCCGACGACTTGGCGGTAAGGAATATACTTAGTACTGTAACACTCGGGAATCTGGGGGCTTTAAATAAAAACTAGTAACTCGAGATAGAAGTTATTGAAGTTATATTTGTGAAAGTAAACTGAAGAATGCTATAAAATACATAAGACATCTTACATCTAATTCAAATGGAACCCATTTGAATTCCTGCCTAGCCAGTGCTATGTGCGCTCATAGAGACAGGCCAAAGACAAAAGTCCTGCTTGCTCCGAACTACCTAAGCTTACCAACCTCCTTCCTACATGTTTCAACCTGCTTAACTGATTAAAGCCCCGGCTGCCCAATGGGAGCAGCAACCTTACCCGGAAGCCTACTTAACCTAAAGCCCCTCCAGGCATGAGGCCTCCGAACGCTTTCCTGTCTTGCCGTATGGGAGCAGCAACCGCACCTAGAAGCCTACTTAACCTAAAGCCCCTCCAGACATGAGGCCTCCAAACGCCTTCCTGTCTTGGGATCCGTCCTAACCTAGGGCCTGCCCGAGCACACATGCTACATTACTCATACATACACAGTACTCAAATATTTCCCAAACTTAGGTTTGTTTAATTAAAATAGCAATGAATCAAAGCTACAAACCATGTCTATTAAACTGGTTGTCAAATAAGGAAACTGCATCAAATTTGGTTCATCTGTTCGGGAGATGCGATGCCACAGACAGACGCAGATACACAGCTATACTTCTTTTGCGTTTGGGGTTAAATAGTAGCTTTGATTGTCTGCTCCTGATAATAATTCTTACCATTTAGGTATAAGATTAGGATAAGGAGCAGTAAGTACATCTATTTCTAAAATAATTAATTTCCATTTCAGGCGGCAGTAGACAAATTGGTTGTTCAGCCGACGACGCCCAACACGTCCACAGATGGTGATACCACACATGATTACGCTGAAATTTACACTCCAAGTAGAGGTAAGCTCATTACATACATGCACACACACGTCCGTATCCTCTTTTACTTCTTCCACATTCAAGCTAAGCGTCATATATTACTAGAGCAACTAAACCACTAGAAAGAGAGGGAATGACCCCCCCACTCATTCCATTAAAGCCTGTCAAAAAATACCGTCATACGATAGGCGTACGATTCAGATGTGGAATGAGCTCCCAGCCACAGCGTTTCCTTTGGACTATGACAAAGGGATCGTTTAAGAGGTAAATTAGAGGTCGCTTCAGAGGCGAGCAACGTCAATTCCCCTTGTGTTGCTGATGTCCATAGGCGGCAGTGACCACTTTCCATCAGGTGAACCGTTTGCCTGTTTGTCTGCCGTATATCATAAAACAAAAAGGACATTCGGCTCCCAAAACAGTCCAACCTCCAGTTAAATGGAGGAGATCGCTCCAGCCTTGTACACTAGTACACCATATGACACAAACTAATAACCCCCTTCCCCCCCCAGAACGCACCCCCCTATGGCAGGGCAGCGTGAACGTGATAGTGCAGGCCGGGTCGCGGGGGGGCTCCTCCACGGACTCGGCGGAGCACCCCCCGCCCGCCGCCCCCGCCCCGGCGAGGCCCCCCACGCCGCCGTTGCATCGGTTTCCTAGCTGGGAGGCGAAGATATACCAGGTAAGTTATTGAGAGATACTTTAAAAGGGTTCCAGGTGTAGGGTGTCCGGTTAATTGTATACACATGGCTCATGATGGGCACGCCCCCCCACGCCGCCGTTGCATTGGTTCCCTAGTTGGGAGGCGAAGATATACCAGGTAAGTTATTGAGAGATACTTTAGAAGGGTTCCAGGTGTAGGGTGTCCGGTTAATTGTATACACATGGCTCATGATGGGCACGCCCCCCCACGCCGCCGTTGCATCGGTTCCCTAGCTGGGAGGCGAAGATATACCAGGTAAGTCATTGAGAGATACGAAGGGTTCCAGATGCAGGGTCTCCGGTTTATTATATACACATGGCTGAATGATGGGATATCAACCCACACAACACCGGGACGTCCACTGTCAGTATAGCGCTGTCGACTGACTGACGGCTGATTTTTGACCCTGGCAGAAGCCGGGTCAGACCGCTCAGAAGATATTTCATTATCATCATAGCCCACAACAGTTCACTGCAGAACTTAAGGCCTCTTCCACGAAAGAGGGGAAGTTATTGCCACTATCTCCACGCTTGGCAGGTGGGTTGGAGATCGCAGTGTTCTTAAATATAGCAATGGAAAAAACACAGCTGCCCATTTTCCAGCCTACATAGACTCTAGATCTTTTGCCTCGAAAACATTAGTCGCCTTGTACGACACCCACGAGTGTACGGGGTTGGTGCTATTCTACTCCGCCGGACACCACACGACGGAAGATGATGACGGTAGATAATTATCGATACGTAATTATCTTGATAATTATAGTTCATCATATCAGGCGAAAGACGCCCACTGCTGGGCATAGGTCTCCCCCAGAGATCTCCACAAAGGCCGGTCCTGTGCCTTCCGCAACCAGCTGGTACTTTCGATCCTTACCAGGTCGTCGGTCCACCTTGTGGGAGGCCTACCCACGCTGCGTCTTCCGGTACGTGATCACACTCGACACATAGTTGATAATGATCCACTACAACTGCTCAGCACCAACTCCTTCCCAGGTGGCCGACGACGGTCTCCAGCAGTCCGTGGAGGAGGAGCTGTCGCCGCCGCCGTGCCGGCCCATGCACGAGTCCACCAGCTACCAGGACATCTCCGTGCCTGTCTACGCTACCGTCAAGGGGGTGAGTGGGAATCTGTCAAGTGACATTGATATTATTATTTTGTTATTAATTATTACATTAGCCTGAATCATCCCACTGCTGGGCAAAGGCGGAGCCGATTCTTCCACTCTTCACGATCAAGTGCCAATGTCTGTCAGTCACTTTCGAAGGCCCGCAGCTCATCTTTTGCATTAACTGTCGCGACCTTGCTTTTCTACGTAGGACAATGTATTTTATTTGTTTACTCCTTTTTTTTGTATTATTATTTTTTATTTTGTTTATTTTTTGCCGTGTCGTAGTGTCTTGTGGCAATAAATGTCTATATTCTTATTCATCGGTCCACCTTTTTTTTGGGTCTACCGCAACGTCGTTTCCGAGAATTGGGTGCCCATACAGTAACTGTTTTAGCCCATAAAATCTCATCATCATCATCAACTTCCGACATGCGGCAAACATGACCTATCCAGTTCTTTTTCAGCTTGCCAGCTTTAGTTTAAATTCTATTATTTAATTTAAATTCTGGGGCATCGATATTGTATTATTTGCACGAGCTTAAATAATTTTCAGAGCACTACAAAATGTTTTAACATCATATCTCAATAGTACGTCCCGAATGGACAGACTGTTGAGACTTCTGCATGACAATCAAGATTTCAGCTAGATAAAAAAATGTTTTCAACTAGTCTGTGCACTGGTAGTTCAACGTTTAGTGGGTCTCCTAAACGTCTACTATCACTACAAAGTGGATTTTTTCTTGTACTCGATGACGTAGGATAACCTACGGCTCCCTTACAGTCTTAACGCCAAAGTGATTATTGTTATTGTATGAGGCATACTTTACTAATCCAACACGTTCCCATTGCAGCGAGCCAGCCAGATCCGGTCGATGCCGTTCACGGGCGACTCGTCGGACGACTCGTCCGACGGTGAGGAGTCCATGGGGGTCGCGCAGCACCATACGCCGCATCACAACCCGCACTTTGGTCAGTATTTGCTTTCAGACCTAGGGTTTACTGATCTGGCTAAAACCTAAGATGATTATGATTCATGTTAGAGTGCTACAAACTTATCTGATCCGGTGCATAATTTTGGAACTAAGTGACGCCATTTTGAATTGTCATGTTAATGTCAACAACAGCGACGCTGATTGTGATGAAACCTGCATATTCTGGCGACTGAATATGTAACCATTATCCAATCTGGTCAAGTTCCCCTGGTGGCAGGGTCACGGAGGTCAGGTGGCAGTCGCTTCACTGTAATTATCTGATCTGCCAAATTCTAGATCATGGTCTAGAGAACAACCGGGACTTTCACGCTAATATGATTATTTTTTTATTTAATGTGACTTCAATACAGTCAAGGATGCACTACGTACATTAGAAACAACAAGAGATGAAATGGCTGGCAATTGTTGCTGGTAATAGCGTCTATTGTATTACAGTCTCATACTGTAGTAAAGATATTGCCCTTCAAAAAGGTTCGAAAGAACGTTTATCGCTCGTACGATTCGGATGTGCAATTAGCTCCCAGCCACAGTGTTTCCTTCGGACTATGACATGGGATCGTTCAAGAGGTATATTAGAGGTCTCTTCAGAGGCTGGCAACGCATTGGTAACACCCCTGGTGTTGCTGTGGTTACCACTTTCCATCAGGTGGCTCGCTTGCCTGTTTGTCTGCTGTATAACATAAAAATAAACCTTTTAACAGCCATGCCTGTATCAGTTTATCTCAAACACCCATCCTCCCAGCAGGCGGTACATCAACCCAACTCCCAATCAACAATGTGAACCTGACCAGCGTGCTACCAGCTTCCATACAGCAGACTTCTGGCCATGGCTTGGTACTGGCCAGTACCACGAATGGGCAATGCAGCTCCTCAGATACCAGTCTCAGTGCGAGTAGCCCTTCCAAGAGTGTGAAGACGAGTTCCAGCTTGAGCCCAGCGAAGAGGAGTAGTAGTGGGTCGCCCAGTAAGCAGAGTAAGACTAGAGGTGAGTAATTTGAGAGTGAGACTTCTCTTTTTCTTGAAAAAAAAAAAGAAATGAATTCATCTGTGGTTTCTGTCAGGTCTCTTCGCGGTAAGACTCCAGTAATACCTATTTTATTACTATGTATGAAAACTTTTTTTAAACGAATTTGCAAACATGCGATCAGTCTTTAGATGATAAGTAGTTGTTCTCAACGATGTCATGGCATGTTAGGCTATGCCTTTCAGTGCTGGGTTGCCTTCATTAGCTACATAAGACAGGTCATATATTATCCTATAAGTGCGGCCTCTTCAGGCATCTTATTTTAGGTGGTTCTTTCAACTTTATTTGTATTTATTGGTATTTAAGATACTTAAATTAACTTAGAGGTAGCCAAACAATCTAATGAATTTGTAAACCTTAGAATTCATTTGATGCAATCAACATGAATACGTAAATGCAGACATAACAATGCCAAGACTAATACCAAACACCAGATTCTAGTACGCACGATATGTAAACAAAAATGTTTATTTTCCGTTAAATAACTTGTGTGGAGATTAAAACAAACAAATGCGGTAATCAGTCTGTCTGTACCGGCGATCGAGACGTCTACTATTAAATTCCTTTAACCCTTTCGACGCTATTTACGTCTTTTTACGGGTAGGCAATTTCAAAACGTTGAGCGTCTTGTAACCTTATAGAAACGCAATCAAAAGTATTTCTATTGTTATAAATCGCTGACGCCCAAAAGATTAAATAAACAACTAATCAATTCTTTAAGTATACAAATACATAGATAGTGACAAATAAACATAATTATACAGTGTTCTAAAACGTAAATGGTCATAACAATATTAAAAACTTCGTCCTCATCTTGTGCGGATGATTGTACCAGTAAAGCGGAGTCATGGAACATTTACTATCTTCGCCATCGCTACGCGGATGCTTCTCGTATGTTCTCTATCTATCAGTACTATATTATAAACAGAGATTGTATTTTTGTTTATAATGATTAAACTCAACTATTGAACTACTGAGTACGAGTCGTACTTGCGCTATTACGGTTCCGAAATAACGAATATAAATAAATATTTCTTTGTTAACCAAATGGGGTACATTTTTCTTATGCTAATCTAAAATATACATTCGTTGGAAGAACGATATGAAACATTGCTTTACGCCCTAATTGAAACACTCAGGTCGTCTATGGTGACAATTGTCAATGATAAATTCTAGACATTCAAGCTTAAATAACAACTTTAGTTATGGTTGTATAGCGTGGCTGAGGTGATGAAAATGTTCAGAATGAAGCATCTTGTCAAACTATGCTACACTTTTCAGTTTATGCAAGCACATTATATATTTTTTTGTGGTATTTTTTGGGTGAACGCCTTTACTCACTTGTCGCCTTAGCCGTGTGGTGTCTGGCAGAGTAGAATAGCACCAATCAATTACACTCTGTCGTATAAGGCGACTAAAGTTTTAAAGGCAAAAGATGTAGAGTCTCCGTAAGCAGGAAAATGGGCAGCGGCGTTTTCCATTGTTATATTTATAACACTGCGATCTCCAACGCCTGCCAAGCGTGGAGATTACGGCAATCACCTCCCTCTCGTAGGAGAGTCCTCCTGCAGTGGCCTGTTATGGGCTGTGATGATGACTCACTTATTGAACAATACTCTTTTAAATAGTATTGTGTTTCTGCCGGTGAGTAAGGTCTCCAGTGCTCCATGGGGTGGGGATTTGGGGAACCGTAGCTTTGGCAGTGGAGGGGCTTTTGCCTTTTTACTGCCAGAGCAACGTGTTATAGAGGTGGGCAATGCATTGGCGATACTCTTGGTGTTGCTAATGTCTATAGGCAGTGGTGACCACTTTCCATGAGGTGGCCCGGTTGCCTGTTTGCCCACCGTAATATGCCTATAATCCTCTTCCAGACACGTCATTCGAGTCCGGCATGTCGGACGACTACGCGATCCCGCCGGACGCGGTGTCGGTGTCGATGGACGCGCCCTCGCCCGCGCCCCGACACGACTCGCCGCGGCGACACGACGCGCTGGAGAAGAGCGGCCATCTTGCCAAGCTGGGCGGGAAGCTGAAGACTTGGCGGAAGCGATGGTGAGTTGCTACTATATTATAGAATAAGGTTTTTTTTATGTAATACGGCAGAACAGGCAAGCAGGCCAACAGATGGAAAGTGGTCACCGCCGCCTATGGACATTAGCAACTGCGCTACCAATGCGTTGCCCGTCTCTAGTGAGACCACTAATTATATGTCTGTTTTTTTTAATAATTAGACTAGCCAGGCATTTGACCGCCATCTCACCTGATGGTAAGTGACGATGCGGCCGAAGATGGAGCATGCTTGTCTAGGAACAGTCTATTCACTCTAAAGGCGTCTAGATTAGAAACTTTCTTGAAAATCTTAAAGGACATCTATCGCACTACAACTCAAATAGGGAAGACTCAACGATACTCACATTACGAGTAACACGAAAACAAGGTTGGCAAGCATCCGCACATAGATGGCGCTGACTTTCTTGCATCGCGCTAACGAAATATGCTAAACTCCACGGCATATATACAACTTCCGACGATCCAATGTCGGACCCTTGGTCCCCTGGTCATAACACCCGGCCAGGTGGGTAATTACCCTTTTCCACCTTCTCACCATCTTCGCTTGCCAACATTGGCGGCTACCTTATATAACATTCCAACATACGCCAAAGACTAATGAGCATAAAAAAATGCTCCAGACAAATGTAAACCATCTACTACCCTCATTTCAACAGGTTTGTGCTGAAAAACGGAACACTGTCCTACTGGAAGTCCCAGTCGGAAGTGAACAGGAAGCCTCAAGGTCAAATAGGTCTCGGAGAAGCCTGCAAGATCTCAAGGAACGAGGGAGCGGCCACCTTCGAAATCTACACGGGATCCCGGACTTACTATCTAACTGCTGACAGCATTGCCACCATGGAAGACTGGATTAGAGTGTTACAGGTATGAAACGCTATACTTACTTTATTTGTCTGTTTTACATTTCTTGATTAGAAAAAAGAAATATTAAACGGATAATTATTGAAATAATATTTGAAATCGGTTACATATGTAATTTGAGTAGGCTAATTACGAATCTCTGTTGCTAACAATTCTCTAATTTCAAAGATTAAAATGGTTACTTTTGCGATTCTGTATCATCGATTTCATGGGTTCAGTTGCTAACAAACTGCCATTGCAATAAACTGAACCTATTAAATCGATCATACGTAATCGAAAAAGTTACAATTTCAGTAATTGAAATCAGAGAATTGTTTGCAACAGAGTTACGTACTTAGCCTACAGAACTTTTCGATTCCAAACAATAATAAAACATCAAAGTTTTTAAATTGCTGTCTAAATAGCGTCATACTCCACATCCGCAGAACGTCCAAAGGCGGAACGCTACCAAGCTGCTGCTCAGTAAGGAGGACAACAAGCCCACGATCCAGGGCTGGCTGACCAAGGTCAAGAACGGACACGCCAAGAAGAGCTGGTGCGTGCTCATTGGGAAGATGTTCCTGTACTTCAAATCGCCAGGGGATCAGGTAACTTTGTGTTTTGATTGCAGACATTTATAGGTACATATATTCATACATACAGAAATAAAAGAATTGTGTTCTGAGGCTGCGTTGTGAAGTTCGTGCGTTTGTGCCCACATTTACGCCATTTTGATATCGATATTAGGAAAGCATTGTGCTTAATCTCGTAAAAGCAATTGGCCTCATAATAACGCCAATCCATTCCACTTAAATAGGGGTCGAAGGCAATCACCTAGATTCAGGAAATAATTAGTGCTTTGTTTCGTGAATTTCCAACAAGGCAATTTTCACCCCGCCGGAGCATTTCATGGGCTAATGGTTAAGGGATCCGACTCGTACCCTAAGGTACCGGGTTCTTACCCCAGTGTCGCCATTAACCAATGACTTTTTTATGAGTCCGAAATCGTCGCTACGCATGTGCGCATGACGTACCTGGCCGCGCTACGATACTTAGCACTACTGTAGCATCTCCGGTATTTGAATTAGCAGTGGAAGTGTTAATTAACGTAATAATAATTCAATAAATCATCATCATCATCATCATCATCATATCAGCCAGAAGACGCCCACTGCTGGGCATAGGCCTCCCCCAGAGATCTCCACAAAGGCCGGTCCTGTGCTTTTCGCATCCAGCTGGTACCTGCGATCCTTACCAGGTCGTCAGTCCACCTTGTGGAAGGCCTACCCACGCTGCGTCTTCCGGCACGTGGCCGCCACTCGAGAACTTTACTGCCAATTCAATAAATACTTTTTAATTTTCATTTGTGACATCATATGTAACTGATTTTTTTTACATGATTTATTTTGATTGCAACCCATCTCTCCCCAGAACCCAACCGGCCAGATAAACATGCGCGACGCGCGTGTGGAAGACGTGGAACACGTGTCCGACTCCGACTCGGAGGAGAAGAACGACGACGCCAGGAGCCACCTCACCGTCGCCATCTACCCGCAGCACCAGATCGCTGGGGTGAGACTTTGCATTTGCGATTTGACGTGTCATATTTAAAAGATTATACACAAATTATACACCGAAACGTGCCTCGTGAATCACACTGTGTGTTGGTGAAAACCGCATGAAAATCCGTTCAATAGTTTTTGAGTATAACGCGAATAGACAGACAGAAGCGGCGTGGGACTTTCTGTTATAATATGTAGTGATATGGTCAAAGTAGGTGGTTAAATAAAGTAATTGCGATTTGCGATGCTATGCTATGCGATAAAAATGCTATTTTAAAATAATCTAGACAATGGTGTGCTCCTCCAAGGAAATCTTTATAACCTGCCTGACAGAAGACCGAAAGCCAATATAAAATTCACTTCAGGTTTTCAAACAAAGAGGACCGCATTGAAATCGGTCCGTCCGATATAAGCTATAATGCCACAAACAGACAGATGCACCACATGTGAAACTTAAAACATTCTTTATTTTTCACACACCAAAGTTTAAGTTTACGGGTTTATACCGCGTATAAACCCGAGGACGACTGAGTTATCCCGTGACCATGATGCATGCAACTGCGTCGAAATATCGGGCTACTCTTTAACCAAGGTCATCATTATCTTGGTGTCAGGCCCGTTTGCGTCCCCGCGTGGCACGCGGTTAACTAAATGTTAAAATGTGTGATATTCACCAGGATAGTTTAAAAAAGTATAATCCTATTTTGTTAAACTAATTAACCCTTAAAATAGTACCCTAAACCCTGCTATTTGTACCCGCTACCAGGGCCCAACGTACCTGCTCTTCGAGAGCCAAGCGTCGAAGGACGCGTGGCTGTACCACCTGACGGTGGTGAGCGGCGGCGGGCCGAGTCGCGGCACGCATCTGGAACAGCTGGTGCAGAGACTCATGGAAGTCGATGGGGAGACTAGTGAGTATCGTTATAAATAAATAAATATTTTATTACGAAACAAAGAAAATGCTATTGGCATGGATGGCAATGGATGGCATTGCAGTTTGTTAGCGGAAAAAACACAAGCTTTTATTGTAATAAGTTACATTATTTTCTCTCTTGTGTTAGTTATCTCAGTTAATTATTTAGACTTAACTTAACTAGGTATAACTAGGCCTCGGATTGTAATCTGCTCAACATTTTGTGACATCTGTAATTGTTTCAATTTTCGCTTATGCATCGACAAGTATTTCGATAGTCAGCACTTTTCCTAGTAGAGATTCTGTCGCGTAAAGTGAGAAGATATTTCGATAGCTTTTAGCTACGACCATATCACGATGAGTCGATACTTTCCCTAGTAAAGATTCTGTCGCGTAAAGTGAAAAAGTGTTTCGATAGCTTTTAGCTACGACCATGTCACTGTGGGTCAGTACTTTCCCTAGTAGAAAGTCGCGTGGCCTTACTGTTCTGCCAGCTATGTAAGATCTTGTGTTTACCTTTATAATTCACCTTTGTTCTGCTAATGTGTTACTACTGCTCTGCTGTGTGTAAACTAAATTCAGTGATAGTAAAAGCGACACTGCGGTGATGAAACCTGACGGAATAACACTTTCACACGAACGATAGCAGGTTTTCGGCAAATGAGGGCTACTAACCCTTTATAATTTTTATACTTTGGGCTTTGATGAATTATATTAATAAATGTTTTTAATATCGTTTCAGATTGCGTACTATGGAGGCATCCCATGCTGCTATATTCAAAAGAGAATATCACTACGCCACTGACGTCACTGAACTCGGAGGCCTTGCAGGCTGAAGCTTTGAAACTGTTCAAGGTCAGTGAAGGCATTTCAAATGAGTTGCGTTTGAGGATTGCACAAAGCGTTTAATATCCCAATGGCAGAGGAACTTCAGGACGTCTGTAGATAAAAAAGAATGGGCATCTCAGCCAGAAGACGCTCCTTATTAGGTATAGACCTAAAGATTAAGGTCAGTAGGTTCATGATGAAATGACCTTTAGGCGCATTGTTAATGACTTTATTTCATTGACGAAATTTGTCACCCGTCACCCTTCGTTACCCGTAGATCTGCGGGGCTATTGACTATCTCAGTGGACAACTGTATTTGACATTGAAAAGACTACACTACTCTAATTTGGTATTCGCCATGGCCAGTGACCAACGTAGGTAACGTAGTGTAACATTTTTAAATGTGAAATTCAGGTGCTCACTAAATTAGTCAATAGCCACTCTGGCTGTGTATTATACTCACCGTCAGAAGTGTACTAAAGCGTGTGACTATTAAGGCTTACTGTTGACATTTCCCAACCTCTGTTCCCCCCAGTGCATCCAGCTGTTCATGTCCGTGGCTGTGGAGCACGCCGGGATCGACTACCACGTGGTGCTAGCCCAGAACGCGCTAGCCCAGTGCCTGGCCGCCCCAGAACTCCAGGCGGAATTAGCAGCTGCACTCTGTCGCCAGACCTCCCCCCACCACCCGGCGAATGCTAAACACGCCGTCCAGGTGACGCCCCAGCTGTTGAGAGCAAATAAGATTAACGCTAAGGCGGCAAAGCTTAAGAGCGTAAGTTTTCTTTTTTTTCGGAGCAAGGTGTTGTTTGAGTGTGGGGTTTGGGTGGTAGCTTTTTGGTGGGTTACTTGTTTTTTTTTACTCTCTGAGTAAAGATTCTTTTTTGAAAAATGGATTGAATTGGGGTTTTTGTGGGTTGATGCGGCTTTTTAGAGGTTTACTAACCCTAAATAGATTGGCACCAAGGCTCCCCTCTAGCTCTTGGTGATACCAGTTATTTTGCCATGATCGTGTAACATAATTGTCTATGGATTACTTGACAGTGATAAAAATAATGTCATTTATCCATAAGAAGAATGACTAAATGTTTTGAAAATGTTTGAATATTCACAAAAATAGAGTTTAGAAATACATATTAACTTTATTTTGTTTGTTATAAAATATGAAAATCACTCACTGATAACAGCGCTGACCTCGATTTTAGCAATATTTGGAAGGCTTTTCATTTTATTTGTTAACTATCCAAGAGTAGATAATCAAAGTTAAAAGCCTTCTAGATAAGATAATAATATAATTTGCTGTTTATATTTAACATGTAAAAAGTTACGGCTGCTCTATTTTTTATGAAGAATTGAAATTTATATGATAACAGATAACTTTTTACATGAAATGCATGGCTTTCAATGTGATATTAACAAAAGGGTTAAAGGGAAATTAAAAAAGTATATTAAATAAAATCTTCTTTTACAACTAAGGTGGGTAAGTCTAGGCAGATTTTCAAGTAAATCTGGCTTCCAAAATTGTATTATTACTGCTTTATATTGGGCATCGGCTAAGCTTTAAGCTGTACGCTTATGCTTTTCTCATATGTCGTCTATATACCTTTCATCAAAGTGTTTCTCTCACTGGTGTTTTGTTCCGCTCACTCCATAGACAAGTTACATTCTAATTTTGAAATATTGTGCTTTAAGCTGGCCAGTGATAAAATAAAGACATAAAAAAAAGGCCTGGCTGGAAAAGTAAAGCACAATAGTAAGCTTAGAGGAATTTTGTTTTGCATTGAATAATATACACTAACAACCCATGAAGTAGAAATTGTCGGCTTTGTGTGTTGCTCTTGGAGAAAAAAAACTATTAGAAAAAGAATCGCTTCAGTTTCGTGGTTGATCAATTTGGAATTGTGTATGTGAAAATAATATTTTATTGGCTTTCTGGACATAATATGCTAAAAATATGGTCATTATTGAAAAGTATGACGATTTTTCAAAATTTTTGGAATTACAACTTTTGAACTTGTGTTCCAACTTGATCGTTAGGTTTTGGCAACATTCGTGACAAAAAATGTATGAATGAAGGAATTTTAAACTGACGCTCATTACTCAAAAGCAATTTAAGAATCTTTCATCGCCTTTTCGTTACGTCCATACGAAATATAACATCGACAGTGTTGCCAAAACGAAAGACAGCTGTTTGCAAACTATCAAATGGAATGTTGGTGTAAAATTTTCCCCGATTTTTTACTCTTTTCCTCCCGAGAATGTTTGTCTATTCCCCATACCATAGACATTAGGGAATGACGTTATTTTTTATTTAAACCTATCATCCATAATCTTCATAGCTAGTGTACCCTTGCACTGTTTACAACCACATGTTACGAGGTTTATAAGTGTTTAGTCTGTTACCCATATTTATTCCAAGTAGTTGGTCCATGTTCTTACTAGGTAAGTATTTAGGTGTAACTGTATGTTGGTGTATATTGTAACGACTGCATAATATCATCTGAATTTTTACAGTACATTTATAGTTGCGAATTCTTTAAAAAAATTAAAGGTTCCGTTAGAGTTAACATAAATGATAGAATGATTTCTATAAATAAAGTCCGGTATCTAGATTATGCAAATTTTTCATTCGAATTTTTAACTTTTTGCATATAATGTTGATATTAAGCAGTCTAACATTTCATAAGATATTTCTATCCTCTAGTTGGTCGTCATAGCTTAAAAATTTTACACGATGGGTAGGGATGATGTAAATAATACCACATACACAAATGGGAAACATAAATGTATCATCACTCAAGGGTACTGGTTAACAAATCCACAGTCACAAGCGTATAATGCACAAGCACTAACCAAATTTAAAAGAACGTTATATAAGTTTGTTGTTACAAACTTTTATATTGCAAATTAGTTAAGATCGATGTATTTGCACAATTTAAGAGTTACCATGCAGTTTTATCCCGTAAGTGAATTGATGGGAGATGGTATTATACAAAGTTTATTAAAATAACTTTTAAAATCTCACATTTATGTACCTAGGCACTTCTTAATAAATAAACAAATGTTGGATTAGTGGCCGTTCCGAGTGTCAAGTGTTTTCAAGTATCAAGATGTAGGTGTGAGGATAAGGATATGCCTAGTAGGGATGAGAATTTAGTTATAAATATTTCAAACAATTCAATTAAATGAATAATGTATTGCGACACCTAACGCTCATCTTCAGCTGGGCTGACTGCTCGTTTATCACTGCGTAGCATAGAAATAATCTAGAAAAAGTAAAGCTTGTTAACTACTTTAAAAATTTGACTGCATTTATCTTATAGATAAAAACCCGGATTATATATTTCGTCGACAAATGGGGGGCTCGCTTTTTTAAAGCTGGCGACTCGCGCGAGGCGCAGTGTCTGTATTCTGTGGCACGTGCCCCCGGCCTAATAATCGTGTAGCGACATATCCAGCGGTTCTTCTAATGTGGCAAACCGCCGGTAGTGTGTAAGATCCTTTACGATACTGTTTGACTAAAAGTCAGTTCAGAATAACTCCTACAATATGTAACAACACGAGTACTATTGTAGAACCTAATATAATGTTATGTATATAACCTATGAATTATTGTACCTAGGTAACAACAAATAATTACTTGTAAACATTTTTTACCAATAAAATTATGTCT
The DNA here is from genome assembly GCA_907269095.1 of Blastobasis adustella. Taxonomy (NCBI): domain Eukaryota; kingdom Metazoa; phylum Arthropoda; class Insecta; order Lepidoptera; family Blastobasidae; genus Blastobasis; species Blastobasis adustella. The sequence goes on along the minus strand of OU026121.1, from coordinate 17,335,372 downwards.
ATGAACATGACTGGAAAATACAAACTCGGTATAATCATCGTCATCCTAGCGGTCGGTCAATCCCGGCTCTGTCAGGATCCACTTTCCTATTTTTTCTTCTCACCGTTGGCTCTCGCATCCAACTCAATTTTCAAGGATCTCAGGATGTCAATCCATCGCTTCTTAAGTCGCCCTCGAGGTCTCTCAGGTATTCCTAGGGCTTATACAACACGTGACCAAAGCAGCGCAGTAATCCGCCTTACCCGATTTTAGTTCAAACTACTTTAACAAACGCGCTTCGGATCATCATCTTGGCGTTAATGTCTCGGTTGTGCTCTCGAGAATGAGGGTCCGGGGTCCGCTTTGAACAAACGCGCTTCGGATAACTTTATTTTACGTTTTGTCTAGGTCAAATTTTTTACCTGAAATCGGGTTTGGCCGCTTACGTATAAGAGACTAACTATCAAGTTGAGTAGAACAAAAGTGGGTAGCTTAGATAAAAGCTCGTTATAATTTCACGAGGGCTAAGCAGACTTTACAAACGTCTCTAAAATGTGAAATTTCAAAACACTTACAGCTCGGAGAGGCCACTAGCGTACACCAGAGATTGTTCTATTTAGAATAACTTAGATGTATTTCGTTCTCTCATAAAAGAAAGTAAAGTAGAAAATAAACTGCTATTTTAAAACATCCCGTTTTTCGCAAAGGCTAACTTACAAATAAGTCAAGAACTTAATACTTATGTCTCGTCATAAAACACCAAAAGCAACAAAACTAGCGCAGCATACAACATCCAAATATCTTATCAGAAATTGTAGCTAAATTAATATAAAATAACTGCATCATCATCATCATCCGAGCGGTTAATCCCGACTTCTGCCACGGTCCGCATTCCTACTCATTCTCCTCCACTGCGCCTGGTTCGGCATCCTCGTAAGCCGTTGGCTCTCGCATCCAACTCAGCGATGTCTATCCATCGTTTGTTACGCCTCGCGACCCACGATACCGACATGTTTAGGCCGTTTCCCACGTATCCACGTACCGCACTAGGTAACTAAACTCCCCACAGTAGCGTACACAGACTAGGTGACATAGGATCTTTAACCTCGGAGAGGCGCGCGAACACCAACATTTCATTTGTGCAGCAACTGCTACTGTGCGCGACCCAGTCGCTTTTCACGTGCGACACGGGCGCCGCGTCCGTCGGCGGCGACGGGAAAGATGCGCCCGCGCACGCCGGGTCGCCCACGTCCATACAGGTAATGGTGGGCTAGGCCTTGCGCTGATTATGGTTTTTGTCTCGGATATGTCACCCTGATTGTGAAAACCTTGTTTATAAGCAAACTTACTAAAGTTTATATGCGAAAAATTCGGCACTGCTTCATTCCAATGCTGTCGAAAAAAAACCCGACACATAAACCCCAAAATACAAAATAAAGAAGGCACCAACTCGGTGCCCACTTCACTGTCTGGTCAGGATCTAACCTATCTAACTAACCTAACCTAACCTGGCTGAGGAGCTCGGGCTCGGGGCCTGCCCCATAGACTCGAAAACCTGGTCCCGCAAAACAAGGAAGTTGCAGACCAACGACGACGAATGTAGGTTTTTTACGAGTTCATATAGCGCTAGTAAGGCATAAGGTCTGTTGTTAAACCACTGTCGATTTCAGGTGGTGCTAGTGAGGCGTAACGTCTGTTGCCAATATACTGTCACGCTATTGGACAGATACAGCTGCCGTGAAATGACAAATCTGTTCCTACCAATAACAGGACTTTATTTTGACATGAGACCTTGCGTCACAGTAGCGCTATCTCGTGGATTTTAGAATCGCGAAAACCCTGATTTGTCCTCGCCACTTTAGTCCAACACAAACTTAACTGAATTTAAACCTAGACTTTGTTTGTTCTCCAAAAATAATCGTGAAACATTATAATTGGTTTGTTGAATTTTGTTGCAGTTTCGAATGTTTCGATGGTTTATAATCTCGTTAGAGATTATATTAACAAACGGTTTTCACAATCTTACGGTGACAGATACGTGTCGTTTTACTCGCGGACCCGCGACCGACCGTTATTAACGACCTAAGGGCTAGGCCACAACACTGCGCCGGCACTGCGACTCATCGTAGAAATCTACGACATCGTACAACGCATCGTGGAATTATCCGATGCGCTGCCGCACCGTACAAATCTGCGATGCGAACAGGCAATTATTTCATATCAAGATGACTATTACGACACCGACTATTTAATTTATTTTATTAAGGAACGTCCCGTTACGTACGAACGTACGTTTGGGATATGTCCCACTCAAAACTGCAGTCATGGTCGTTGTCTTCATGTACGATTCCGTTGCGTTAAAATTTTTTTCGTTGCGTCATCTCATTGTATTGCAGTGCGACGCCGCAACGCAGTGTTGTGGCCTCGTCGTAAGGCAAAGGGCGGACAAAAGCGTATCCAGACTCCACTTTCCACTCTACAGAGAGTGTAAAGGTGTCACCTCCATGTTATCACCACGCTTGTTGAGTCAGCTCTTTGTCAGCGGACAGCTGGGACAATATATACTACTAGTTGAATGACTTTCTGCGTTTCTCACAGCTGATCTGATGACATGCGCTATTGTGTAAATCAGACAAAAATTGCCGTGTGCGCAAGGCCTTACCTTACTTGAGAGCGCTAAAATGTTATCTAATAAGCACGGCGAGCACAAGTGTGCACGGGACACAACTCGCGCCTCGAGGTAGCGTTTGTTTCCTTCTTTCAATACTGAGATGAAACAGTATCTATTTCGCGCATTTTCTCGCTTGCCGAGCGCGAGAGCACGCTTGTGCCGTACTGAATAGACTGACGTCGCGCCTTACTCGCTTGTATCTCTCTCTCTCGCGCACATTTGTGCTAGCCGTGCTCCTTGAATTGAGAACGATACCATAAAAGAGTTTATTGTTTTCCCGTCTGACGTTAGGAATGATAAATCTTTGTCGCATTCAGTGTGATATAATGTTTAACATCCTGTGATTGTATTCCCTAATATCCAGTATTATCCAGAAACCAAAGAATATTCTTTTCACATCACAACCGTAACATATGAGAAAAGCAATCGATAATCCGATGTGTCTAGCCTTCCTTGTCAATGCATCAAACGATCAATCCCAAGAAAATAAAAGAAAGCATTTCTACCCTCAATACATCCCTCTGATACACGAATTTCAGGCGCCACTGCTGCCTGTGGATTGCAAGTCGAATCCACCGACGTACAGTTTCGTACAAGGATGGCAGTTGTTGGCCTTAGCTGTGAGCCTCTTCGTGCCGAAGAACAACAGGCTGCTGTGGTACCTCAAGCTGCATCTCAGCAGGCATTCGGATACCAAGTGAGTAGAGATTAGTTAGTAAGTAGTAATAAGGGATTAGTATTATGGTCATCTTGGCGTTAATGTCCCAGTTGTGCTCTCACGCGCGAGGGCTCGGGGTCCGCCTTGACTACGATTAAGGATTTGGCAGATCAGGTAATTACAGTGGAGCGACTGCCATCTGATTTCTGTGACCCATATTAACAGGGATAACTGACCAGTTTGGATGATGGTTACACATTCAGTCGCCTGAATGTGGAGATATCATTACGATGTTTTCCCTTACCGTAAGAGCATCAGTTAGAACTCAACAGTCTAGCCAAGCAGTATCTGAACTGCCAAACCTTGGATTATGGTCAAGGCGGACCCCGGGCCGGGCCGGGCCGTAACGCCAAGATTATTACTATTAGATTTTTTTGTGCTAGTGTAATTTTCAACGTACCTATGTTTTTTACGTATGTATTTATTCTGTAGAATGCATTTTGTCTAGACCCGCAGATATAGATACACCTGACGATCCCTCCCAAATTCCAGAACGGAGTGCGGCAAGTACGCGGCGTATTGCGCTCGAGCGCTTGAGCGCACGATCCGCAACGGCGGGCGCGAGGACAAGCCCTCCCGGATGGAGGTGCTGTCCATACTGCTGAAGAACCCCTACCACCATTGCTTGCCGCACGCTATACCTGTGCATATGCTGAATAATACTTATCAGGTGGGTGTAGTGAGCTGGTTAACTGTCTTGTATTTTACAGGCGTTCCGTTTTTTCAGCTACAATTTTGGACGTGTCCAAAATACAAGACTATACTATACTTACTTTACTTGAAAATGACGTAGTATGTGACCTTACGGCAATAAATAAACATGATTAAAGCTTTGTCCGTAAAGTCGGGCTCTCAGGCTTTGTCACCCTGGATGTTTGTGTGTCATTGTGGATTTTAGTTTTTTCAGTGCGGTTTTTGGTTTTGGAAATTAGATGACATTCATGGCGATGGTTTTGACTGGACTGCAGAGAAGAACCTGTTTATACTTTGCGAGCATTACAATTACATTTTTTTTTTAGTTTTTAAGCCCCATTATAAGTACTTGTGTTTACTTTTTGGTGTTTAAAGTACATAGAAACATATCCTGTCGACGTGTTCATCATTAATTTCAATTTCAATTTATTTCTTATAATTACCGAAGCTTAAACTTATCTGACCCGATGAACAAAATGACATTTCAACTTGGCGACACTTAGTTCTAGTTTCAGCCACCAGGTTAAACTTTATGGTTCTGTAACCGACGTCATTTGCAGGTCATAAGTTTCGACGGGTCGACAACGGTAGAGGAGTTCCTGTCTACCCTCAGTACGGAGCTGGGCTGTCGCGAGGCTTCGGTCTCGGGCTTCGCTCTCTTCAGCGACGACCCTATAGAGAAGGATCTCGAGCACCATATCAAGCCTGATAAGAAGGTACGTAGTAATAACAACCCTTGTCGTGTGACCGTTAGTTGTTAAGAAGGAGGTAGGTATATAAAAGTGATTTTTGTTTTCTATTGTTTTCTATTTGGCTCGTGAGTAGAATGTGGAAAATGAAGCGCTGTATAAACGACAGTGGAATACGCTGCTGCAAACAGGCAAGCCACCTGATGTAAAATGACTGTGACCACGACCGGGGGCGTCAAATGTCTTTTCTTCATACTCCATTGTTTTTTCTTTTCTTATTGAATCATCTCACAGTGATTTAAACATAAGTCGTGCGTGTTTGTGGTTCAGATGGCAGAATAAGAAACCTTTTATGCTATAACTCTTGGCTAGTTAGGCTCTGTTTGAGGAGCCCGCCTAAAAGTACCACCGCTTTCATTATTTCTGCCGCTCCAAGCAAAAATGCTTGAATTGTTGTGTTCCGGTTTGAAGGATTACAGGCATGAGGCGTTTCATCTTAGTACCCACAGTGACGCACCTAAGGTTTTTTTGTTGCCTGCAACCTAAATGTATGAATCGCAGATGTTATTGGTGACAGTTACCGCTTACCATCTGGTGCGCTGTCTGCTCGTTTGTTTCTGCGTAGGGTAGAAAAAGACAAATAAAAATCCCCTTTCCCACCAGCTATGCGACGTGATATCCAAATGGGAGACGGCGCTCCGGGAGAAGGGCTCGGGAAAGTTCGAGAACTCTCGGGTGATAAGGCTGACGTTCCGGAACAGACTCTACTTCCGAGGGGCGGCTAGGGGCGAGACGGATAGAGAGAGACTGCTGCTTTGCTACCAGATTAATCAGCAAGGTGAGTGGTATTGTGTTGGGGTCTCTGTTGTTTTTCTTAAAAGTCATGACAATATTGTTTATTGTAAACTCAAAAATATTTAAATTTAGATATATTACCCTATTTTAAATTATCCACCCCTAGAGGTTTCTTTTTCAGAGGACATAGCAATTTGTTTTCACTTTTGATCTTGAACATCAAATACATCTCGGAGTTTAGTTCTCATTATCGATTTGCCTAATATTTCATGCCCTAATTTTATAACTCCTATTGTTCGTTTACCTAAGTAAGTTTTACGTAAGTACAAGTATTACGCAGTAGTAGTAATACAAGTAATCTTTAAAATGATTTAAGTTATTTGACTTTTATATGTCGAAGTTAATATGTAAAATAATTTTTTAATCGTCGTGATTTTACTGAAGTTTCTAGACGCTTAAATTTCTTGCGTAAATTCGTTTTCCACGTCTGTCTGTTTGTATGTATTTCTGCTAACTTCCATAAATCCAATAGTTTATGTAAACAGTTTTTGTGTATGCGAGCGAAACTATTACAAAATTGACCTAAAAGTTCAGTGCAGCGCCATTTATTTGCAACGTAATAAGCTTGTTTACTTTTTAATGTCAAATGAGTGTTTTTGCGGTTTCAAAGTCCATCAGATGGCTCTGCTTGACGTCTTTGATCAACATACTTTGTACAACAACATGCAACATACTAGACATTATTTTGACAGCAGTCCTTAGAGCTCGTATCCACGAGCATGTCTGATTCACCCGTCTCCGTCGATTGCACGCGCGGGCAACGTGCCGTCCGTGCATGCATACTTAGACTGGCCAACTGCTGGCCATTGGAATCGCAAAGCCCCCACTAAAATGGACTGTCTTTCTCGGTGCCTAGACGTAATACCAGAATAACTAATTTCAGACCTTTTACATTTAGATATAAATATAGTTATCCAAGGAACATAACAAGTTATTTAATGCTGATAAGTCTTTCGATATATTTAACTGTTCTCTTCCAAGATACAAAAAATGTTTACATGATTATATAAGTCTATAAACTAACTTGTTTTCAGTTGTTTTTTTCTGACTAAATTTCTTAACTTTCGTTTTATGTATATTTCGTTTCATTGTAGTAGATTAGTACTTACGTTATAAGCGCGATTTGTATAGTGCACGTAAGGTTTGCCTGTTATTGGCTTTACATTTATGTAAATTTATATTGTTACTGTAGTTTAAGTGCATTGTAAAAAAATGTAAATCTGTTGGCAAATTAAATAAATAAATAAATAATAAATAAAAAACCTTGTCACCTTGTCCGCAGTGGTGGCCGGCCGCTTCCCCGTGTCCCGCAGCCTGGCCGAGGAGCTAGGCGCGCTCATGGCCCAGCTGGAAGCTGGTGACGCTGCGCACGCCGCCGCCCCGCCGCTGGCCGCGCGCTACTACCCGTACCGGTACCGCGCCGCCATGACCACCGACGAGCTCAGGTGCGTTGGCCCTAGGCATTGGATGCTGGACATTTTGGGAAACTGACATTCCAGGGAATTTAATGGAATTTGTAAACAGTTGCCACGTTTTAGGAATTTGACATTTTTATACAGTAGACCATTTAAATGTTTTTGACATTTTGGGAATTAGGCATTTTTAAATAGATAATTTAGAGTTTTGACATTTTTAAACAGTTGGACAGCTGCAGACGTTTTGAAAAATATTGATATTGTTGTTGATATTTCTATATCTACTTCGCACCAAATGGAAGCAGCTGCACTGCCACCTAGCATAACATACAAAAAAAAATTTGAAACCCATTTCAATACTACCTTTTAAAATCCCTGCACCGCCATCTAGCGTGTATAGCCAGAACTAACCTCCCCCTATCTTTGCAGGGAGCTAGAGCAGCGGCTGTGGGCGAAGTGGTCCCTACTGCGCGGGCGCGGCGCGGCCGACTGCGTGCGGATATACCTCAACTGCACCAGGAAGTGGCCTTTCTTTGGGGCTACACTATTCCAAGCTAGGGTAAGAAGGATAAATATTTTCAAATTTTTTGTTTATTATTTTCTCGTCCTGATGACTCGGTATCGGGTCGCGAGAATAAAATATTTCGTTTTCTGTTGTGTCGGCCATATTTAACTATAGAATCACACTCACAAATAATGTATACGTACATGGAATTTCTTTGTAAGAATGAACAATTATGAACGCATCTGTATACTACACTTCACCGGGACGGGGCGTCGTATCGAGACTGTGTGCTCGCGGGGAGCCAATCAGCACTGCCCACCTTATTTTTTACTTCAGCGCATTGATGGCCACCGCTCCACTTTCCCGCTCCAATTTCAATCATTGTACTCAGAGAATCGTTGGCAACAGGGTTACGTAATTAGCATACCATACCAAACTATATGACAAAAACATATTTTCTTGAGTTTTTTACGTTCCTTTGTGCCTATGAGCCGACATCTGTTCCACCGACAGAAAAAAATATTTTCTTGTTTTTTTTACGTTTCTCTGTGCTTCTGAGCCGACAACATCTGTTCCACCGACAGACAAAAATCTTGTTTTTTTTTACGTTTCTCTGTGCACCGACAGATAAAGCAGCCGGACCTGTCGATGGCGTGGCTGGCGGTGTCGGAGGACGGCGTGACGGTGCTGGAGCTGGCGTCCATGGCCGTCGTGGGCCGCTACGCGCTCTCCTCTATTGGGCTCTTCGGGGGACTGCAGGTATTTTTTATTTTATTTTATTTTATTTTATTTATTTGGAAGATTAACAGCTTACAATTTACATAAGAGTAGTAATATAAAACAATCAAAAGCCAATTATAAATCTTCACCAATATGTAAAAATAAGCTTACGTTACAAGTAATATAACTACTCTCTCGACAATAACGAGTGAGTGAAAATAATCATGCATCTTCACAAGGATTGGAAAAACAAAAAAGAAACAAATAATAATTTGAGAGTAAACTAGAAAAAAAAAAGAAAGAATGTAAAACAAATATTGAACTAATAAGTGAATGTACATAGTTCGCACACTGACAGCAGTGATAGGAGTGTCAAGGTGTTCAATCGTTAAACAATTCATTGCTTAGAATGCGGTTAACTGTAGTGGCACTCGTATTGAAGAGGTCAATGTCATGAAGAATAGTTAGGTTATTAAATTGTGTACTGACCCTAATGAAGGAAGAATTTTGTCGATAATTTGTACGAGGTGAACCCGTGTGAAGAGGATAGCCATGTCGCAGTGATCTATTAGGCACTCGTAGTACAACATTTGATAGTAAATCAGGGCAATCGACTCTGCCACCGACTATGTTCATGAGATACACAATGTCCGACATGGTCCTTCTTTTAGTTAAAGGGAGAATATGATGCCTTCTGCATCTTGCTTCGTAGTCAGCATCACAGGTTTTACCTTTAAATTGGAGGTATCTCATGAATCGCCGCTGTATGGACTCCATTCGATTAATATAAATATCGTAACACGGATTCCATACTTGAGATGAATATTCGAGAATACTTCGCACCAGGGAACAGTAAAGGATTTTAATTGTTTTTAATTTATTGAAATTTACGCAAGATCTTATAACAAAACCAAGAGCTCTGGAAGCCTTCTTAACAGTTGTATCGATATGTTCCTCATATGTTAGCTTCGAGTCTTGTATTATACCCAAGTCTCTAATTGAGTTTTGGTGAGATAAACATTCAACAGGTATGTGGCTTTCTTTTATTAGACTTGGCAGGCATTTGACCGCCACCTAATCTGGTCGTTAATTATGCCTGCTTGTCTAGGAACAGCCTATTCCCTCTAGCCTTGAAGGCGTCCAGATTATAATGATCAGAGAATACACTCGCAGGCAACGTGTTTTATTCCTTAGCCGTACGCATTATAAAGGTTGAGCCAAAGCTCGTACAGATAACTGGAAGATTCACGACATATGGAATAAAGGTCGAAAACGAAAAGGGCCGGCGGAATTCATAGTAAAAGCAGCTCGACGAGGATTGAAGAGGATCGAATGCGAGAACTCACGCCTTACTACGTGAGAATTTCGGATGTAGTGGAGAAGAAAGAGCAGGAAAGCGGACCCTGGCAGAAGCCAGGATTGACCGCTTGGATGATGACAATGCCTGATACCAAGGCATTACTACATAAAAATATAGGATCTTCTAAAAAACCTTTATATAATTTTGACCATTTACTCCACAGGATGACCTTATGATGCTCATAGACGGTGACGACGCCACGAGTCCGGTGCACAAGATGCTAATCAGTCTCAGCAAACTCAAAGTGAGTGTGTCATTTTCTTCATATTTTTTCTACAATCGATTTTTTCATTCAATATCCTAACATGCTAACCATGTCAGTATCGCGGATCGAAAAGGAATACTGACGTAATTTTAAAATTGTCAAAAAACATTTTTTTTAATACTGCATTTCTCTTTAGTGTCGAATGGCGTCCGTAGTTTTTTCAAGTCCGTGATCAGTATTTTCAGAAATATATTAAAATTTCTGACTATAGAATAGTAGGAATAATAATATAATAAAGGATTAGACTTTTCTCTGTTTTTGTCTTGGCTCTCCAACTCAACTTGGAACTCTTTCGTGCCCTACCAGTCACATTGTTACTTGTTAAGTTGATACGACAACTTATCGTAATTTATTTTATTTATTCCACAAACTTTACAGTTTTACAGTTTAAGAACTAATACACTGTAAAATTAATATTAGGTACATCTTAAGATGTACTTTATGTACATATGTGTGTCTCTTTATGTACTTATGTTGTAGCAGTTGTAGCAAATAAGTAAGTAAGTACTTTAACAAAGTTGTCATTCAATAATCCCTCCCCAGATGGCAGAACTGACGCATCTAATAGCCGACTACAAGAACGCCGTGTTACGCCCCACCGCGCCGGGCACGCCCCAAATGAACTCTCTCACACGAAATGGCAGCCACCGCTCCCTAAGAAAGCCCACCTCGAGCTTACCCCACTCCTCTCCTTCCACTCTCCCACATACCCACCAACTCAGCCAGTCCCACCATACACACCACACCACAGGGCATAACACCCTCAACTCCCATGCTACGACCATGACCTTGGGGTCAGACAGAAACGCGACCCTGACCCTGAGCTCCCACACGTCAACGTTCAACCAACACGTCGAAGCCAGGGTGCTATCCCACGGACAACCAGACATATTGAAGTCCACGCCAGACCATCATAGGAGTGAGAAGAAACGCAGTCATACGCAAGACAGTGGGGTCGCGTGATCGGAAGTATAGCTTTTAGTGTTTAAAGGACGATATCATAGGTTCGACTGTGTTAGTGATTGTTGGGAGTAACACGACTTGCCTTCGGTTCGGCGGTGGCTTGTCGAGGCAGCGGTCCAAACGATTTCGTCGTAAAATGACAATTTTGAACGGTGTACTCGAAGTGGTGACGGATTCTCTTAGCGTTTAAGATGCGTGTTCAATATGATCCAGTAACAGTCGTGTTATTTCGTGGTTCAGTTGAATAAAGGTCCAAAGTTGAATGTCATACCATTCCACCAAATCTTAGAAGCTGTAACTAAATAATTATAAATATACCTCATATTTTGTAGCTAACGATACAAGCCTTTTTTGTATTTATTAGGGTAATTTATCATTGGCCGATGAGTAATGGGTTTTTTAATTGACTTGTTCGCTGATTTAGATATTTTGCTGCTTCGAGTGTACATTTTCGTGTGTATGGATGTGTATATGTTTCTATATGCAGCGTTGATGCCAATTTTTGTATTTACTTAGCTATGTATTACATATGTGCAGGGTATATATAGGAGCCGATTAGAGACTATACCCAAGTAGGAGTACACTTGAAAACGTAATGTTGTAAACTCCATTTCAACCGTCTATATTTCTTACCTAACTGTAACTGCTGAATCTATATATGTTTAGTTTTTTTTATGTATTAACATGGCATTTCTGTTTTCAAGTGTAAACTCGATTCCTTATATACATACTACTAAACCAAAATGTAGATAGCTATGTCCAATTCTAATACGAAGTGTCCTATTGAATAGAGGAATTTAGTTTTTCATGGCCCATTCACATTACTTCCCATTCCCATTCAAATTGAACTAAGATAACTCACACACTCTATCGTAATGTCGGTTAAGCCGCGAATCTTTATACATAATTTTTTTTTCTATTATCGCTACATTATGTTATATCACTATAAAAAGAATCTCAAATATGTTTCTCGAATATCACAATACTTGTTAATTTATTTTGCCTCACATATTCCATATTGAAATTATTATAATTAAGTATAAATCATCTATCATCACACCAACATCACTAGATCTAAATGATAGTCAAAGTAAAATAATAACAATCGTCAGATTGAAAGAACTGAAATGAAGCCATGTGATCCTACCTAACGTAAGAAACTCAACTTCAATGTTGGTACCGTCGGTAATACCTTGTCAATGTCAAAATAACGTCGTTTCATTGGCATAAAAGAAATTAGATATAGAGGAATAAAAGGAGCCTACTCACAGCAGAAGTCACATATATATTTTGTTTCTTTTTTAATGGTGCGTATAACATGTCCAAAAGGGACGGCTATAGTTGTCAAATACCCCTCCATAACTTCTGCTATTGTGTCCTGGGTCATCTTAATGTACTACCTTGTTGTATGACATTGAGTCATTTGTATAGAGCTGTGACAGATTGACAATGTACATTTGCTATAGGTCGAGGCTTCAATTATGCTCCATGTCCAATATCTTTGATTGGCATACACTCAACTGTCAACTGAGTGTGTGATTCTGACCAACGGCAAGACGCACTAGTGGAATTTTGATGCGCGTTAGAATCCTTTGCAGAATTTAGTAGATACTAAGATGCCAAGATTGGCCACCAAGCCCATTGGCCCATTGGTAAATTGGTGGCCATATAGTGCCACCAATTTACCTGATGAACGTGGCCGAAACTGGAACTGTCGCAATTTTGAAATGTCATTTTGTTGTCTATAACAGCGCCGCCGTCATGTTGTCAGTTGACAACATAGGTACTAAATTCTGCAAAGGATTTTAGCTCCCCAACGGTCACAGTTTCGGAAAGAATAGCTGATGGAAAATGCTAAATATTGGGAGGTATAAACAAGTTGAAATATAAAAGTTTGCCTATTATTTAAGCTGTAACATTACTCGGGTAATTATAGTTCTTAGATCTGAACTGTTCATAAGTACAAGCTTTCCTAAACAGGAAAACTTTCCTAGACATTCCCTAGCTATTCTGTCTAAATCTGTGATTGATACATATTCAAATCATCTTTTGTAAACGAGATTATTCGCAACGCCATCTGTTACTTAAGTAAAATTATAAAAGTAAAACATCCACCCCCAATTGCCTTAGAGGGCGCTACGCATCGAATTGCAACCTAATTTGCTCCACATACGGTTGAAATTGAAAAATCGACATAAAATCACATCGCTATACAAATTTCAGCTGTATACTACAACCACATATAGTTGATTTTCGAGCGCCGTCAATACATACAGACCGTCACGCTTCTTCTTGACGTTAAAAGCGATAAGGATACTCTACAAATTAGAATCTTCAGGGATCACATGGTATAGATAATTTTAAGATCTTCAACGAACTTAGGGTCTTATTAGACTTAGCTAGAAGTGCTATCGGGTGATTTCATAGGAACGAACCAATATAGATGTTGTAACGTATAGGTACTTACTGTATAGTATTGCGATCTTGCTCCATTTGTAATTTTGGTGGATATATTTTTATTTTTACGTATTGTTTGACGACAAAGCTGTTATTGAGCTAGATTGTAGACAGCTACTTTGTTTTATATTAATTTATATAAATATATTACTGACGATAAGTAAATATGGTCCGATATAATGTCCATACGAAATATGTATACTAGAATTCAAATTATAAAACGTTGACCATTAAAATACAGTGCTAATTTCCTTTGAACAAAAGTGTATTTTAGAGCAGAGTTTTTAAAGTAGCTGAAGTATTTGGTTAGCAAAACAAAACGTTATACCAAATAAGTTTTCTACGAACTAACTAGATCGATGTCCATAGATAGTTTTTACCGCTATATTAACTTTTACAAATCGAATTTTTATACAGCTTATTAACAAGACAAGTAATAATAATATTGTATTGTTTCGCGAACTGTAATTTTACCGCTTTAAAAACAATTATGTGCGCAATGTTTTAAACTATCGCGGTTATTATCACACATTTTAAAAGTATGTTCCGGGTTTCCTACCGCGTAGAGCTCGTCTAAGCTGAAATGACGCGCCCCACTATCGCATTAACGCACACAAGCCAATTTAAAATATGGACGCAATACATGTACATATGCCGTTGTAATAGGTCATTCAGTTGCCGGTGAGACCCAAACGTAGGAGCACGCGTCGTTCGATTGAGCAGTCGACGCTCCCACACAGATGAAGTGTCGTTATTAATATTTGCACTCACTCATCGAAATCAACTAATTAAGTAGTGGGGCGCGTCATTTCAGCTTAGACAAGCTCTACCTTTGTTGACGAGTAGCCCGATATTTTGACGCAGTTGCATGCATCATGGTCCGGGACGGGACAGACAGTAGTCACGTTACTACTCGTCAACAAAGGTACGCGGTAGGAAACCCGGCACATGCCTTTAAAATGGGTGATGTGCGAAATTTACTGTTTGCTTTGGCATAATACTTAGTAGAACAAGATGGTAACTCTATTTTTAATTGCTCAGGTTGCTATTTACTTATTCCATTTATGAAAACTGTTTCTTTTTAATTATTATTATATTATGTCTTTTCATCTTTATTGCGTATTTTTTTTACAATGTTGGCAGTCTGTACTACTTATTTATTAAACTAGTAAGATTTAAATAATGATAAATGACATTTGGATTGCACTTTTTGAATAACACTTCCTGTTTATATAATGTGTATAGATTATAATGTATATTTTACATTAGTGTAGTCATATTATTTTTCAATTTCTTGATTCGAATTTATTATTTTTGAATTTTTAGTGACATATTTTACTTTTAAGTATTTATTGTTCTCGAATTGGTTGTTTGTATAGGTAAATTAATTTCAATGAAGTATAATGATAACTTCTTAATATTTACTAAATCAGTTTTTGTTCTTTATTGATTACATTTTGTTAGGGCCTAAACTTACGACTGCAAAGGCCTAAAATTTGAAATTATTTTGTAGTTGGTATTTTTTTTTACTAAATTCCGTTTGACGATGCGAGAATAAAACTATTTAAAAATGATTGTAATACTTTTATTCAACAGAATTTCCTAATTATTGGGTAACAAATCATATAAAAAAATGAACATAAAGCCTTACCATAGCCATAACCTTCCTGGTCATATGAGAGTCAAGAGGGAGTGACAGGTGTTACTAAGTTTTTAAAAAAGTCCGCAAATGCCGTCACCTCACATTACATTCCTGGTCCGGCTATACAATAAGTATTATAATCTGAACACAACACTATTGCTTGGTGCAACACTATTCACTACAATGGTGAGTTCAGCGTCCCTAAATGCAATGGGGAAGCACACTAAAAGCTAATGGCGCCACAAACGACTGTACATAACAAATTATTTTTGTTGAGGACATACTTGTCATTTTGACAAGTAGGTAATTGACCAATCAACAGATTTTAGGTACAGTCGCTTGTGGCGCCTTTAGTTCCCACTTTTCCTCTTCATTTGCCGACGCAGTCTGGCTGAGTGTGATTTTTTTGACGGCAGACAAACAGGCAAGCAGGCCCTCTGACGGAAAGTGGTCACTAAAAATTACATAGAAAAGCTAGCGGGTGTTCAGTGAGTCGGTCCCCCGCTATTTTCTTCTGGTTACCATGCTCCGTGGTAATGAATAACTCACGTATTTTGTCTAGAATTTTTTAGTAACACATTAAGTAGGTACAGTACCTGTTTTAAGTAACTTAACACAATATATTTTCTACTTAGTAGATATTAAACATCATGGTGAGTGATTCGTGACTATATTGTTAATCTTGTGTTAAAAATTTAGTGAGAAGCATTTCTTCATATTTCACGTCGAGCGCCTTCAGTATGGATTCTGTCGTATACGGTACATCTGAAAATATTATAAGATTATTGCGCTTATGTAAGGAATAAGGATGCCTCTTTCATAAATATTATGAGAGATCCAAGAAGCGGATTAACATCGCCAAGTCCGACGCGAGAGCCAATGGCTTACGTTGTTGGTATGCTAAAGAGCGGGCGAAGTAGAGAAGAAAGAGAAGGAAAGCGGACCCGAGCAGAAGCCAGGATTGACCGCTCGGATGATGAGACTAGGTATTTCAGAGCAAGAAATTGCCAGATTTTAATGCAGAAAATCTAAGTTCGTATTCATTGTCTAATCTCATGTTACCGACTCGATGCGTGAGTCCGCGACAGAGATAGGAGATTATTAGGACAGATATTCACAGTTTATGGGACTACTCACAACAGAGTTTTAAGCGAAACAGTTGTGGGCGGAAGCTAGTCTTTTTCACATGACACTGTTCGTTCATAGCAAACTACTTAAAATTTTTGTAATAAATCAAGAATTACCAATATCAATCCAATATGTCGGGCTGTACCCGGACTGGACCCGTGATTCCGTGATACACTTCCTCAGAACATGCGTGACGCCGTTTGCTGAACATATGCCCATTTCTCCGACAGCTGTAATGTATAATAAACTATTTAGTTATGTAAATGGATAGGCAAGCGGGCCACCTGTTGGAAAATGGTCACCGTTGCCTATGGGCATTAGCTTCACCAGGGATATCACCAAAGTCCACCTCTAAAACTCTGAGTCATATTGCTTTGGCAACAAAAAGGCCACTGCCAAAGCCACGGTTTCCCATAAAGCACCTTAGTCACCGGCAGTTACATGGTTTTCTGTAAGGTAGGTAGTACTTTCCCAGTCGGGCATATCTCTTTCCGTATCGTATCGGGTCTATCTACCTCTCTTGAATCCGAAAATTATTTCGAGGACAGTTGCAACATAGGTAATGTTGTTTTACAACTTACAAGTTCTAATCTTCGTACCTTGTAATCATATAATAAAGTTTGTTTATAGTGGCAGGAGATGCGGCTTGGCTGATTGGTTTGGAAAACTACAGACAAGACAGAGTAAGATCTGTACCTACAACGACATTCAACACAGCAAAGTTTTGGTAAGAACCTACCACTTAGGTGGCTAACAAATAAGCGTGCGGTCCACCTGTTAGTGAGCAGTTACAGTAGACCAACTGGCGTGTCAGGACTATACTCCTATGGATATCACGCTCCATTATGAACTCCAGGTTTTACCTACACACTTGGGAAAACTCCAGCAGGGAGCTCATTCACAATCTAAGGGTGCGTGGAGAAAAGTTCCAACGGAACCGCACTGTACGGAACCATTTTGATTCTAAGCTGTGAGGTTGAAATACCTGTCGTCTTTTTCTTTTAAAAGTGTGGGCCTTACAAACCTTTAGAACCCAGGACTCCTTTAGGATTCTTGGAACGGTATCTGAGTTTAACCCTGAAGTCGGCAGGAATATCCAAAGCTAAGGGAACGTGGTAATTCAAAGAGCGATTCGTCAACAGTCTTCCGGTCTGTTTGTTGTATACAAACTTTTCTGTGGTGTAGCAACCCAGGCCTTGCACGTAAGCGCCTTCCACCTAAGGAGGAATGTTCATTTTATCAGATCAAAAAATATTGGCTAATTTGAAGTAGACGATTTATCTTTTTAAAAAATTCTAAGTTATTCACAAATATTTGATATCTAGCTAGATACTTATATTATTTACCTGTCCAACATCAATGTCAGGGTTAGCGCTGGTCCCTACATCCTCCAAAATATCGACCCTCAAAATCTCGTATCTCCCAATCAACACGTCCAACTGGGTTTCCAGTATCGTGACTGCGAACGAGCTATAGGGTTTTAGGTCCGGCTCAAATTCGTTCATCATATATTCCGCTACCAAATCGATTTGCAGCTCACTAGCTTTCGTTATCAGTTCTTTCCACGTCGGATTCTTCAATTCAGCCTTTGCAGGTTCCAATCTTTTCTTTATTATCTCACACGCCTTTATTATAGCGTAAGAGACACACTCGCTGACAATACTGGATCCTGAAAACACATTATTTGCCGCTACGAAAGAGTAGTGCGGTAGAACTGAGACACTTTCCACTGGGATTCCAAATTGATACGCACAGACCTGAGCTGCCTTTGTGTTCACACCTTGACCCATTTCTATTCCTCCAGTAGTGACCGTAACTGTACCATCGCCTCTATATACGGAGACCAAAGCACTGTAATTCCCGTAAAAAATTACGGGGAACAGCATGCAACTTACATGCAAAGCTTTCTTCATCCATCTATTAGCGTGATTGAATTCCTCTATTTCTTTAGCACGCTTTTCGTAGTCCGCAGATGATTTTAGGGTTTTTATCATTTCTGGAATATCATTGTCTTCAGTTCGCATGTTTTCTAACCGAACCTCGGTTGGATCTCTTTGAACTGCAAAAGCTATGTGTTCCATAATATGTTCCATGGACGATATTCCTTCGTTGGTTCCTAGGATTGAAATATATTAAACAAATAAGTAATACAACACACATTAGAATTCTCTACTTAGGAAAATATGTATACTTTGAGACAACGTACCGGGTGCTCGACAAAAGCTGTTGGAAGGCGTATTGGTTGTAACGGAGGCAGTTGTCAAACTTATGGTGTCACGATTATAGCAATTCGGGAAACCGCTATTTGTGAAATCTAAAACGCTTTCATTTGTTGTGCAGCCGTCGTCTTCCACTATCTTTGCATTGAGATACTGTATCTTTCCCTTGTTATCTACTCCGACCTGAAAGAACAAGATTATCGTTGATAGAATCTCTGTAAAGATTTTATAGTCTGGATGGGCACTACCGTTTTACAAGAAAAAATGCTTTTCATTTTCTTATTTAAAGGATAAGATATGAGTCATGCCAGCTTACTTTGTGTCAACGCACTGGCGGATGTGCTTTCTGAGGGATACGGTATTGTATGAAATCTACACGTCTAAAGCGAAAATGTTATGGGCGTCATTACTTCCTTCCATCAGGCGGGTTGCTCGTTTATATTCTACGGAGATAAATAACAAAAACGTATGCTGACATTTGTTGGTTTCTCATCTTCATAATCTTGGCGTCAATCCCGGTTGCACTCTCACAAACTTTGTTGCTTTCGTTTCTATTACCTCATATTCGCATTGACAAGGGAGCCTCCTTCCCGCAATCGTTAAGTTGGTCTGGATAGGCAGGATGAATCGGCAGGGCCGATCCATTTTGTGAGCAACCAGTGCGCAGGCTGTAGCCGCCTGCACGTTGCGACTAAGTTTCCCGCCGAACGCTCCACCTAGGCGACGCACTTTTACCAGGACTCTGGAAATCAAAATGTCAAATGGAGGATGTATTGCGGAGCCGAATAAAGCGATTTATGTGTCATTTAACTACCATCTCATCTGTAAGTGACGACGCGACCGAAGATGAAGCATGCCTGTCTAGGAACAGCCTATTCGCTCTAGCCTTGAAGCCATCCAGATTATAATTATCGGGGAATATACTCACAGACAACTTAGTCTATTCCTTATAAAGGTTGAACCAGAGCGGCTCGTGCGGATAGCATGGAAGACATAACGATGAAGCGTTCGCCCGTATCGCCTCGTGCGAACGCTTCACCTTTCTCGAGGTCGTGCAACTGCTTCGCAAACTCACCGAAATGTAACCTGTAAAAGCTCGCTACCCTACGCCGATGCTCGAGGCTCTGCAGATTAGCATCAATTAATTGCAGGTCATCAATTATCTTCCACCGAATCCAAAGCGGCCAGCTGGTATTTGGCTGATCCATCTCAGAGGTAGCAGCTGTACTACATGCAGTAGTCGGACTTGTGCTTGATATAACTGAAGCAACTGCTATAGATACAGATACTATTAAAATAACAGCAAAAAAATCATCAACTTACTGACTCTCATTCATTTTCAAAGCTCTGGCTATTGCAGTCTGTGTCAGATCTATCCACTGAGACGAATCAAACACCTCCAGTCCGTTATCAACTGGTACCACCACACACGTTATCGGTTCCATATAATAATGGTATTGAGCTTCGATCTCATAGACGCCTTTAATTACTTTCTGTACTTCGTTTCCTTTTCTTGTTGGCTCAATAGACGGAGTTCCTGGAAAGTATCTGTTATGGTCCTTCTTAGCTTGGTCTATAGTCAGCACAGGCTTGTTAGGGCTAACATTTTTGTAAGTCACACGGACTTTCTTCGCTACTTCGGCGGCTAAATCTTCCCTTTCCGCAACGACTATAGCGACCGGTTGGCCATAGAACTGAACTTTTCCAGCCAAGATCTGTTCATTT
Source organism: Blastobasis adustella (assembly GCA_907269095.1). Lineage (NCBI taxonomy): Eukaryota > Metazoa > Arthropoda > Insecta > Lepidoptera > Blastobasidae > Blastobasis > Blastobasis adustella. The sequence continues at coordinate 17,315,368 of OU026121.1, read as the reverse complement.
TCAGTTTGTAATTGATATCCGATTACCACGAAAGAGTTATCGCCAGGTATGTCCCCGACGGTGTATACCGCTAATACGCCTTCTATATCCTGCAAATATAGGCTTAAGTTTGAGGGACCAAAGTGGTGAAGAGTATATATATATATAGTACCTACTAGTAGGTGTGTAATCGTACACCATAGTTTTTATGTTTACGCCCACAGCCTACTAATATATCTTAATAATCAAATGATACTCACCAATACTTCTTCAGCGTGAACATGATCGACCTCGCCTTCATGAATGGTCGACAAAACGAATGCACCGAAAACTTGTCTTGGAAGAGGCGGTATATCATTTGCATATTCTGCCTCCCCTGAACTCTGGATTAGCGCCTCCAGTTTTGGCATTGGTCTGGTTAGAGGATAGAGCTCAGGATAAGTCTCGTATTCGTGTTTCCCTTCTTGCAGCGGTCGCTGGATTAAACTTCCACCGGACTTATAAGATGGATGTGGTATGCCATCAGGGCAAATGCTTAGAATGAACTGTAAATGAAACAGAAATCTTGTTCATTGTCAGGTAATGAATCTCAAAGATTGGCTTGAAACAATCCCCGCTGTAATATTAGTCCGAATCCATAGCTCCATGGTATAATTAGAATGGTATGGAACCTATAATCTAAGACAATGTCCCATATGGCGCATTGATAAGGTAAGTACTTAGGTCTAATTTTTGTAGACTACTTGACTGGTTCTGTTGGTTAACACCGGCTGGTCTGCCATACAGACGACCCAGGTTCGATTCCCGGCCATGTATCAAGTATCAATATATCTTTTCGATAGTCCTAATTTGATTTTGTTGTTAGGACAGGAACTTACCTTATAGAACAAACCAATAGCTAATTTCTTCCTGGTCTCAGGGGAGGGTTCAGGAGGATTGTCCACAGGGTTGACTTCGAGAAGCAGTATCTTAATCGCTGCTTGCAGGATCAGGTTGTTAAAAACATTCTTCCCCTTCAGAAACTCTTCAGTGAGATTGGCGTATACGAACTTAGGTGCAATATTGCCATAAGCAATGGTGATGTACTGGATCGTATTATTTTGATTCAGCTTTATCAGGAAAGCAGCGTTTACTATGGCCAGTGCGTTTTGGTTTCTAGGCATCACCTGAAATTGTTTTTGAGGGTGCATGTAGGTTTTTATCAAATCGGTATTTAAATATTAGGATCTCTCTCGTGGTACCAATATAGCCTCGATAGCCACTTTAAAATAAAATTTCAATGAAATGCAGATGTCGAGGTTCTTTGTCATAATTATTATCCATAGAGAATTGAGCGTCGGTGACCGTGTGGTTACGGTATCCGACGCGTAAGTGAGCGGTACCGGGTTCAAATCCCACTGCGGCCATGTACCAATTACTCTTTTCTAAGTTATGTTCATTAGTTGAAAACTAACCAATGCTCTTGCAGTGAGGGAAAACATCGTTATGAAACCTGCACAATCAGGAGACTGAATCTGTTACCATGATCCAATCTGGTCAGGTCAGGACGAAGGTCAGATGGCAGTTGCTCCACTGTAATTACCTGAACTGCAAAATCCTGGATCATGGTCAAGGCGGACCCCAGATAATCGCGTGCGTAAGAATAACTGCACTTTAATACCAACATCATTCGCCATTCAGCTAGTTCGGCTACGAAGAGCATCGTCTCGTAAATTCGAAACCGAATCTAACCGATGTGCATTATTTACTGCCTACGAGTAACTTACTTTATAACTTCTAAATATATTTGAGGTGCTTAACGGAGGTAGCACAACGTTTAGTAACAGGACGCCTTTTAAATCGTACTTCAGAAACTCCGTCATGGTCAGAAGCTTCCGATCACCATTTTGACGACCTGGTGAAAACAAAGAATATTGCGTGGAACATTATACATGTATTATAGGTAAGCTAAAGGAACTAGGTGATACTTCACATTTATTGCACTGAAATGCAAATATCAAATGAGCTAGTACCTATTACCGTCAACATCTTTAAATAGAAATTGAAGAGTTGGCTATTAGAACATTGTTTCTATGATTTTGACGAATTTGTCAATTGTAAATTGCCTTCACTTAGTGTAAAATGAATTGAAATGACTTGTACTTTGATTATGACATTATTAATTTGAAATTATGACCTTATTATTTTATTGCGAATGATTTAATAAATATGAATGATTTTATTAATTGGAATTTATGACATTTTTATATTTTATTACGAATAATTTAGTAAATTCTGCCTGCGTTTATATTGTAAATTACAATTAATTGTTAAGGTACTTCCTTAGTATAAACTTGCTACTATCACGTGTAACTCTGTTACTAATAAAAAATTTGTATTTCTATTTTGTATGGTATAAATTAAGCTACCAAACACATTTCATGTAAAATTCGCAAGCTCATAGCAGTTTCACTGTGACAAATTTGTCGATCTCATGAAGAGCCAAGATAGATAGATAAACACTTTATTGCTCACAAAACATAACAGTATCAATTAGTTACAGTAACAGGAACACATATGAGCAAAGGCGGCCTTATCGCTACAAGCCAAGCCTTTAACTCTACCAACCCTATATTTTGGTCAGAAAGTATTTGTCGATGGGACCAAGCTACCGCGTAGCTAGCACCAGCCGTGCACTGTTGTTGATAATTGTCACTGATAGAGCTACGTTCGAATCTATGCTTTTAAGTCAAGCCTTACTTTCTGACCAAAATGGAAGGTTGGTAGAGTCTGGCTTTGTAGAGTTAGGCGCTGTCCTGACGAGATCTGACATGTTTTTCGCAGTGAAAACTCTGCTTTAGAAATACATGAAATGTTTTTGGTGGGATTTCATATCTTTGTGCAGTATGGAATGAATGCCCTACTTCTTTCTTTAGAAGTAGGTCAAGTACAAAAAACTACTTATTTCTATTACTTACTTACTGTCACCATAGCTCCCACAGCGGACAGTAAAAGGAAAACATCTGATTGATATTCTGGAATTGCGTTTTTTACCACCAAGTTGCCTGCCAATGAACCTATCTGCAACAAATATTGATCACAAATTTTGTCAATACAGTTTTAGAGCACGAGAAACGTAGTATATCATCGTCATATCCCAATGCATAATTGGTGATTACCTTTCTAACTGGAATGTGAGCTATTAATTCAAAATGACGCACAAATTCTGTCAAATAAGAAAATTTGTCGGGCTGACTATGCACAGTGTCCTTGAATATCGCAATACAGTCTTCCAAAGACACATTAGCTCCAATAATCATATTTTGGTCGAAACTGTACGTCTTTAATGATTTTACTTCACTTATATCTATTAACACTTGAGGATATTTAAAATCTTCTACAAGCCCTGTAAAAATAAAGCGTATTATAAAAAATTGTGTTTGGAAAAAAAAACCGTTGTGCTTAATAGCGACACTATTACAATTTCTACCTTTTGCGGTATTCCCATCGATTAGCATATAGGAATCCATCCCATACTGCTTTAGAATATCAAATATGTGGTCTTCGTCATATACTTTAAAGAACTTGTTTTTTCCGAAATCCAAAACTATTGTTTTATCGACATCGTCTTTTGGGTTTAGATCCAATTTATAATCTATTATGCTCCAGTCGCTGTTACTGCTACAACTAGAACTTTTTCTACATTTACTTTGACATGGCTTTCCATTCTTATTGTCTTTGCAGAGGTACATATCTTCTATGTCTTTTACTCGTGTTTGAAGGTTTTTACTGGCATCAGAGGCGAATGACTTGATGGTGTCTAGAATGGGTCTGAAGCCGGTACATCGGCATGTGTTGCTGCCAAAAGATTTCTCCAATTCCGCCATCGTTAAGTGTTTGTCCAATAAACTGTTCGGAATATAACAATTCGTATTTAATCGTTATAACAACGGTGAGTATTCATAATCACACACTAGGATTTCTGTCTCGTGGGTACCAGGAAACCATAACTCTCAGAAAAGAAATTAAATCAATTCGAATCTTAGCTGTGTCATCCCCATCGACTTAGGAATGTTGATGCAGAGAGAACGGAGCTCTCAATCAAATATTAAATGTTAAATTTTAACGGTCTATTCACTCTGCAGCTGACTGTACAAGGTAAGGTAATTAAATGTCTTCGTGGCTATTACTAGAATCTGGGCAGTAGCGTTTTCTATTAAAGGAGCGTCGCTGGCCTGGTGGTAAAGTTATCCGACTCGCCAGCAATACCGGGTTCGAATTTCACTGCCGCTATGTAAGTCATATTGTACCAATGACTCTTGTCTGAGTTCTATAAATAGTTAAAAACACTAAACGATGCTCTTAGACGTTGTCCTAATTGGCAATGGTCGCGTGACGGGCGGTTTTGAGGTCTATTGGTCGGGCGACGTCCGTCGTACGACCATGGACGCACAACCGTTGCCAATTAGGACAGCGCCATGCGAAACCTGCACTTTCAGGCGACTGAATGTGTAACCATGATCCAATGTAGTCAGGTTTCCCTGGTAGCAGGGTCACGGAGGTCAGATCGCGGTCGCTCCACGGAAATTACCTGATCTGCTGAGTTATGTACATTAGTTGAACACTAACCGTTGCTCTTAAGTGATAACGGTCATGCGACCATGGTCCTGCGACGGGCGGTTTTGAGGTCACCTATTGGTGGGGCGACGTCCATCGTACGACTATAATCGCACGACCATTGTCAATAAGCACAGACAGAGCACAACCGGGACATTAATGCTAAGATAATTGATATTTTATTTTTTGATGATTATTTTTAAGCTTGCTTGTTTGTATGATATAAAAAAAAATATAAAAGATATCCTACCTGCTGAGGTGCATCACCCATCCTGGCGTGCAGTAGCCGCACTGGCTGCCGTTGAAGGCAGCTATCCGCTTCTGTACGGGATGGTAGCCGACCCGGCGATCACCCAGCCCCTCGATCGTGGTGATCTCCCAGCCATGGCAAGAGAAGACCAGCACCAGGCACTGGGGAAAGACATGAAATGAGGATTAGTATGGGACGGACGTGGTTGCGCATAGATCGCTTACCATAAGAAGTCCTTTGCCACAGAGTAGATACATTAGGTACCCTGTCAAAGGAATCGGCGAGGGATTGTTGGTCTTTATTGGTTCGATGAAGGATCAGTTTGTTCAAATAGTTAAATTGATAAATAGATTTGGTAATAGTCAGACACAGACAAAAATACGGTCAAGTGGGAGTCGGACTCTCGCACCGAGGGTCCCGTAATGGATAACAAATATAATAAAATAATAATAAGTATAGTAAATAACAAACGAATGTGACAAACTGATGGTAAGCGGCAACTGTCGCCCATAACATCTACGGTTCATGAATTTCGGTTGCAGCCAACAAACATTCAGAATCGCAAGTCGGGTACGGTAATCTTATTATTTTTATATGGAAACTATTTAATTGACACCATAAATGAAAATCTCCTGTATTCTTCTTGAAATGTTTTCCAATCCTAGTGGAACCTGTCTAGACAGACTCCTCAGGCTAGATAGATAGACACTACCAGTGTCTTTACTTCTTGAACGAAGTCACGGTCACAATGGTATAGAAGACTGCTCATCAATCTATCAAGTCCAGCATAAAAAGAGCTTACATTGCTATACGTGTGTAGAGATATTTCCGCTTATCTTATACTGGTTAACTCAACCTAACTAATTACAACTTCAATTACAATTAGACAAAACTAGGTAACCTATAAATACATTCAATGTTGTACGTAAATTATTACAATCATTAGATTTATTACTTCCCCTTTACATATCTATGATAAATGTGCATAAACGGATGGTTAAGCATTATTTAATTGATAGCCTGTAGTATTTTAAAGGGCGTTCAATCAATTACATTTAGTGCGAAGATTAGGTAATTGCTATTCTGATAAACATTCTTCAGTAGTTAGTTAATAATTACATACATCATTGTCATGCTACAATCTAATACACAAAATTCAAGAGGAAATTTTAAATTATGTCCGTAAATTGGGATTAGGATGTATGAAGTTAAGTATGGTGTCCTCTATGGATTACGCAAAAAGCAGGAGTCTTTGGGCGACGGTGAATACTTGCTTGCGCTTGTGTTTTTGTTTGGGTAGCATATACAAAGAGTGTCTTTGTACTCCACAAGAAGTGTTCCTTGTGGCCTAATTACTAGTAAGCATGAGGTACCGCGTCCAAACTGGGCCCTGGAATGGCCCTTCCTAAGTTATGTACATTAGTAGAAAATTAACAGATGCTGTTACGGTGAGCGAAAACATCGTGAGGAAACCTGGACATTCAGGCGATTTGAGGATCCAATCTGGTCAGGTTCCCCTGTTAATCTGACAGAGGTCAGATGGCAGTCGCTCTACGACAATAACCTAATCTGCCAAATCTTGGATCATGGTTACGGTGGATCACGGACCTTCGCGCCCGAGAGCACGCCAAAGGCCACTTATCAAGTTGAAGCCAAAGGCCACTTACCGAGTTAACAGAGAAGGTCTCAACGACGCCGCTAGTGGACCGTCGGGCGTGCGCCATCACGATACATGCGCCGCAGCCGCCTTCGCGGCACATCGCCTTGGTACCGGGTAGGTCACGATCCAATCGGGTTAGGTTCCCCTGTTTATCTCTCGGAGTCGCGGCAGTCGTTCTACGGCAATCAGTTGATCTGCTATATCCTGGATCGTAGACAACGTGGACCACGGACCCTCGCGCCCGAGAGCACGCCAAAGGCCACTAACCGAGTTGACGCCAAAGGCCAATTACCGAGTTAACGGAGAAAGTCTCAACGACGCCGCTGGTGGTGCGTCGGGCGTGCACCATCACGATGCAAGCGCCGCAGCCGCCTTCGCGGCACATCGCCTTGGTACCGGGCAGCGCCAGCGAGTAGCGTAGGTAGCTGTTGAGCGACGTCTCCCGCGCTATTGACGCCGATACTGGAAGTAAGGGTTGTTTTTACATGACTGTCAGGAGGGGTTTGTTTTTACCGGACTGTGACAGAAGGAGGGTTATGTTTTTACCCTACTGCGACAGAAGGAGATTTATGTTTTCTGAGCGTATGAAGGTCAACCTCGTCATCATCTTTGCGGTAATGTCCCGGTTGTGCTCTCCCACACGAGAGCCTGGCCTCAGCCCGGGATTTGGAGCATCAGGCAATTACAGTGGAGCGACTGCCATCTGATTTCCGTGACCCTGCCACTACGGGAACCTGACCAGATTAGATCATGGTTACAAATTCAGTTGCCCGGATTTGCAGATTTCATCACGATGTTTTCCCTCACCGTAAGAGCATCGGTTAGAATTTAACTAATGTACATAACTCAGAAAAGAGTAATTGGTACATGGCCGCAGCGGGATTCGAACCCGGTACCTCTTGCTTACGAGTCGGATACTCAACCGCCCGGCCATGGATGCTCCTAAGTGTTAGGTAACTGATAAACTACTTAAATACCTTTTAAATACGTACTTATTATACATACTACACCCAAACCCGTAACAGAAATTAAAACTCATCATTTCAACTTCTGCTCGGCCGGGAATCGAACCCAAGACCTCTGCGTGGCATGTTAACTAACTGAACCACTCAAGTTGTCATGTTGCACATGTCAAAAGCATTTTGACATACATAGCTAAGCCATGTACAGTTAAAAACTCGTTAAACGAGCGTTCAACACTCAATCAACGTATGAACAATGTCAATTAGTAAGACGGTTACAGTATATTGTTAAACTAGTGCTGTAATTGTGAAATTGGCTTATTGTAATCCAAACTAAGTTTATCAGAATTTCTTTATAACTGTTGGTTTGCCATATAAAATACCCTACACTGTTCAACCAGTCTCAGGGTCCATAGCGGAAGATCTTGGTCGACCTTGCTTGCTAAAGGCATTAGAAGGCATACCTAACAAGTGGCGAGCTCGTTGCACCTATTCAGATTAAGCATTGCTTAACATTGGTTATTGGCTCATAAACACGCTGCCAGTTTGCTAGTACCGCCTACCAATGCCATTTACTTTAAGCAATTATTTTATTTCTCTTAGAAGAGCTTAAGCAAGTTAGTTAGTATTTTGTGAGGTGCAAATGGGCCGTATGCAGCGAACTTCAACATAATATAATGAGAATGTAATTTCATTCATTCCTCGGTACAAGGATTTAAAACTGATCTAATTTGTTTTGGAAAATTTGTTGTAATAAAGTTTAGTTCATCAGAACAAAGATTAACGAACTTAGATTACATAATTCTACAAAAAAAATCGTATCGATTCGCACTTGACGTGATTTATCTATATTGATGCCGCGAAGGGCATTTCGGTAGTTGGTGTAACAACTTGTAGTTATCTAGGTACGTCTAATGGCACTCAGCACGATAATCTTTTACACTCGAGTGCGTTTGCGCAGCACCTATTGAGATGCAAAGGCTGTGCGTATGATTATATATGCATCATCATCATCACAGCCCATAACAGTCCACTGCGGGCTTAGAGCCTCTCCCACGAAAGGGAATGTTATTGCTATAATAAAGAAGGTTGTTGTAAATATAGCAATGGAAAACGCTGCGGCCCATTTTTTATCCTACGGAGACTCCAGAACTTTTGCCTCGAAAATATTAGTCGCCATGTACGACACCCACGAGTGTAAGGGGTTGGTGATAATCTACTCTGCCGGACACCATACGGCCAACCTATCCATATTAAATGAAGTACGTGTCCTATGGTCCTATGCCGTGTGGTGTCTTCCTTTCCATTGTCATATTTACAACACTGCGATCTCCAACCCGCCTGCCAAGCGTGAAGATTATATGGAAATAACCTCCCCTGTTCGTGGGAGAGGCCCTAAATCCTGCAGTGGACTGTTACGGCATGTGATGATGACGTGTCCTATGATTTCAATAGGTAACGGCAATAAGCGAAATTAGCCTTTAGGTATCAGAACGTCCACTGTAACAGTATGCCCATTGTATTAGAATGTCCACTGTATCAGAAACTCCACTGTCCCAGAATGTCCACTGTAACATTATGTCCGCTGTATCATATTGACCACTGTATCAGAACATCCACTATGCCAGAATGTCCACTGCATAGTCATGGCAGGGTAATCCATACTTAGGAGTTAGGGTAGAGTTTTTAAAATTAAAACACGCGTTTGAAGTCGAGCCGTGAGCTAACCTAACTACTTGTATTCTCCGAATTACGGACCGATTTCGAAAATTCGTTCGGTTGTGGGTTTGACAGCTGTCACGCGAAATATTGACGAGTCATTTATCTTTAGAAACAGGTGCTCTAGGAGCAACAGTTTCTCTATTTGCTAGTCTGCTCTTCTGAAACTGAAACGGTCTTGGTGGCTGCTGAATTAACACTTCTTGACATGAGGTTAAGCTGAAATTTTGCATAGGTACTTATGTAAGTTCGATGACAATGCTAGCTTGTTTGTCTGGTGTTGACAAAAAATATAACCTTGTGTGGTTTTCAGGGTCTGATAATGAAGCCGGAAGGTTATGTTCCGATGAAGCCGTAGAGTTATAAGAACCTCTAAATTACGAATTCTATAAATAAAATAGGACCGCGATAAGTCCGTATTGACTGACAGTAGTAAAAATTATAAAGTGTGGATATGTTAATCTGGGGATAATGTGTCCTTGTAAACATTCAATTATTGGGCTTGAACTTGTACTTTTAGTTTGTCTAAATTATTAATCATGCTGAAAATTATCTCCTGCACTTCCTTTTTAATTGTTTTGTCCATTATTCAATAATATTTTTCATAATTTACGAAATAAACAATTCTACAGAAATCAAATTGTTTGTTGTGACTTTTATGAGTGACGTTCTATGACGTTTAAAACCTTGCAATACAGAGATTATATTTTTTTTATAATTAGTCATTCGGGCTTAGCGTGGTCTTATATTATCGAGTTAGGGTATTGAGCGATGGTAAGCGGTTGCAGGTGCAGGCAACAAAAATACAGAACAGCAGATACGTTGTCACTGTGAGGAGTAAGATGAAATGCCTCTTGCCTGGAATTACCTACCTACCTTATCCTTCAAACCAGAACACAATAATAATAATAATAATATTTATTTCAGAAAATTACATTCCATAATATTAACTATTACATTCCAATTAATTAAAAACAATAATTAATAATCCAGGCATTGTTGCTTGGCGGCAGAAATAGATAAGGTGGTGGTACTCGCTCGGGCGGACTCCTCAGGCTTGACAGAGTCCTACCATCTGATAAAAATATTAAGGTATACTTGGTTATAGTAGATGGCTGACACTCCTACGTAACAGCTTACTTACATTTAAGAGGGATCAGGAAACTCGGAAAATACTTTACAAGGTAAAGAATGAAATACTTTACCCATACAAACAACTGTTATTGCCTTCCTAACGATCGAGGATCGTTAAACAATCATTTTGTCATAAGCCAACTATTTATGCGAAACAAGGTCGCAAATTACTTCTCAAATGATGGTGATCATAGTAATATATGTGTAGGCGGCTAAATAACTCGTGGCTTAGCATTTGGTTTTGCATATAGCAGCAAAATAACTCCATACCACGCGACAAAATTCGTCACAAAAGGAGTATGGGTTAGCTCGTACCAAATCAAATCAAATCATATCCAAATACGTTTATTTTTATTTATGTTTTTTACAGACGCTCATGAATGTCAGAAAGTATTATTAGTATCATATATAGGTGTAATTATCCAGAGTTGTGGAATTGTAAACTACTGTGTGCGCGCGAGTTCGTGTCCACCGGGCATGACCGTTTAAATAATTCGAGTAGCAATGATTGAAGGCTCGATACGTCTCCATATCATTCGGTAGCAGTTTGAGCGAGTGAGCTGGCGATGTATAATCCGTTCGTTGGCGATGTTTAATTCGAGTTATATTTATATTAACTTTCCCGTGAGACAAAATGTAAACAAATGACAAAAAGGTAATTTATGATACCATCTTTTCATCAATTACAAAAAATTCATCAAATAATTGCCATTTTAACTAGGGCCCTGCGCTTATAAACAATACATAAAACAGATTAATTTAGGTGTTATTTTTAAATCCAAAGTAACCATTTATGAAAAAAGAAACATTAAATGTATATTATATTTACCGGTTATTCTTAACATAATTCCAATAATAATTCATAGTTGGTCTTATAACAAAACCTGAAAGCACGGTGAATATCAAACTATGAACGCATTTTAATACCACCAAATGAAGATTTCCATATTTCAAATAATTAACGTAGAATTTTCAGCTTTCGTATTTAGCCGGATAATGTCCGCCATTTTTACTCTTGATGAAGTCGTTGACGCGAGTGCGAATCCTTTCCGATTGTTTTATTATTTTTTTGTTATTCTCTGTTAAAGTTATTGTTTTTGTTATGTTTTATTATTGAGTAACGTTTTTACATCTTGTTATTGTTGAGTTTTTGTAATTTGCACGTTAATTTGATTCAAAATGATTGAACTTGGTCCGAGCAATGCATGCACTTTTATTCGCCGAAGAAAAAGCGTTCCAAGCATACTCCAGTGCGTTCTACAGTTATTAACATATTCAAACATGTAAAAGAAAGTTGGGCCAGGATTTGTATCCTTACAAACGTGATATTGTTGTAAGTTTGACAACCATTGTTTTCTTTATTTACACTTTGTCTCACGGGAAAGTAAATAAGGTATAGACAGTCGGGCCCGATGGACACGAACTCGCGCGCACAGTCTTTGTTTCCTTTGTGCAATTGTTTAAATCATCCTAAAAACACATGTCTGAATTTCTTTGGAGAAACAAAATTCGAACCTTAGGTTAATTGTTTATAAAAATTAATAACTTTTTTATTAAATTACTATATTAATTATAGAGTAGCCGATGTCTTATTCCAGACTCTAAATGCCTAATAAATTTCATCCAAATCTGTTTATCCATTTAGTGAAGAGGTAACAAACACACACAAACTTTCGCATTTGTAATACTAAATAGGAAAAACAATTAAACTGCAATTCAGCTGTCGTAGGATTAATTGAAATATTCCATGAGGACAACAAAGACGGACACAGTTCATAATGCTACAATACAATGGGTACGGGCTCCAATCATATTACCCATTTTCCTTTTACAGTGTCAAATCTATTGTGCTACTTAAACTGACAAATTATGTTGCTTTGACAAGTGTCGACTACATAATGATGATACATCATATGTTAGAATTTTATAGATTTGTTTATAAAATCTGAACGATCCGAATCTTTTCATAGCAATGAAACTCAGTGCAAGAATTTTTAAAGTCCATTTTGAAATGACTAAGTTATATGGGTCAAGCGTAATAAAATATGTGCATTGTTACTTGTTCGCTAAGATTTACCCAGGTGTCGGATGACGTCATCAGACATGCCCAAATTGCAATGTTCTAGTGCAAATCTTCTCTGGTTTAAGAGATATCGTGAAAATTTCTTCACAGTCATTCATGTGGTATCAAAAGCTAGTGGAAAAGTCACTGAACAAAAGTCGCGACTGAATCTCATTGTTTTATCGCCCGCGGTGATGTAGGCGGGAGGGGAGCGTTTTGGCGTTATTTTGGGGCTGAAAGCGGGGGCGCGGGGCAGGGAGCTCTAAGTGTTTTGCCAAAGAACAAACAAAATGCTTCCTGCCCACGCCCGCCCTGCGTACATCCCCGAAACTTCACCCTCTCACCCCTCGCGCGCGATTTATCAGTTGTGTGGACGATCTATTCTATAGCATAAGCAATCACGGTCGCCACGCAGAGGTCCCAGGTTGATTCCCGGTCGAGCAGAAATTGAAATGATTAATTTTAATTTCTGTTACGGGTCTGGGAGCAGTATATATAATAAGTATATATGTATTAAAAAAGTATTTACGTACATAAGTAAGTTTATCAGTTATCTAAGACCCATAACACAAGCTTTGCTTACTTTGGGGCTACATGGCGCATTAAGAATTTGTGCAAGCATATTTTTTTATTTTTTATTTTTTTATTTTTTCCAACTGCTCGCAGGTGAAAACCGCGGGAAACGGCTAGTACGACATAAGTCGCCTTGCACGATGTCCGCAATTTAAAAGGGTTGGTGTTGGTGCTATTCTACACTATCGGTCACCACAATTAAATTACTTATGTAATACAGACTACCAGTATCTCTTACCCGAACATATCTTCCCGTTCACAGTAAACTCCACAGAAGACATGGCGGCCGAACTACAGCAGCACGAATGGAAATCGTTACCCCGTGCAAAAAGTTAATATCTGTACTTAAAAAATTGTACGCAGTAAAATCCACGGTGCAGGCAACGGACAGTAGTAACACTTCTATCGTAAAAAAAATATATGTGCCTACCTACTTACATGGTATCAGTGTGTAATTCAAATACTATTTTCGTTTGATGAGTTGTACCAAGGCTCACGAGTCACGATATAATTATATAATTTTTGCAAATTGCTACTCAGTGACAAAAGAGCAGACAGTGCACCTGATGGTAAATGGTAACTGTCGCTCATAACATCTACAATTCATACATTTAGGTTGCAGATAACAAAAATGAAACAAGAACCGCAGGTGTGTTGTCACTGTGAGAACTAAGATGAAATGCCTCATGCCTGTAATTTCGCTGGCTACCTTATCCTTCAAACCGGAACACAATACAAGCATTGCAAAATATTATAAACAGTTATAATAATAACATAGGGTTTTAAACTATTGCAGTTATTATCATACATTTTAAAGTTGTCCCGTGACCATGATGCATGCAACTGTGGTGTCGAAATATCGGGCTACTCTTAAACAAAGATTCGTGGTAGGAAATCTGGAATATATCTTTAAAAGATTTAAAAATATGTATTAGAAACGCGTGCGCAATAGTTTTGGCCACAAACCACTCTCTTTTACTATTTAATTAATGGCTATCGCAATTGCGTTAATTTAGAGAATGTCAAGTAAATTGTGTTGTGAGTAATTATATCATAATCACAGCCCGTAACAGTCCACTGCAGCCAGACTTAGGGCCTCTTCCACGAATAGGGATTATTGTCATAATCTCCAGGCAGACGGATTGGAGATCGCAGTATTATAAATAGAACAATGGAAAGCGCTGCTGGCCATTTTCCAGCGTTCGGAGACTATAGATCTTTTGCCTCGAAAACATTAGTCGCTTCGTACGACCCCCGCTAGTGTAAGGGGTTGGTGCTATTCTACTCGGCTAATTATTCTTTATTTAATTAACAAATTCAGGCAACGTGGTACAGTTACCACAATATGACAATATCTAGGTAGTAATAATAGTGCAAGTTAAGTGGATGTTCTTGGGTCAGCCCACAGGTACATACAGGTGTTTTTTATAGCATTCTTCAATCACTTTACACTTAAATTATCATTAATATGAATAAAAACCTGAATTACACAGATAATGACGAATTCACAAAAAGCACGTGTGTACTTAAGCGGACAGTATTTAAAATAGTGTTTATTTAAATAGTCTTGCGATTTTATTTTATTTTGAATGTGATATTTTTTATTAATTTTAAATAATTCACCCTTTGCGTTTACTTTTATAGTGGTTGTGACGTCCGCTAGGACACCCTCGAATGCGGGAATTAGGATAATTAAAACAACTACAGCTATTTGAATATCACACTCATTAGGGAACGTCTGCACCGTCTGGCTGTGCCATTAGCAATGCTGACGCTACCCACGTTGTGCTAACATATTTATTAAACACAACGTCACAGTGGTAATTTGTTTACATTTTGATATAGAATTTTATATCTTACATTGTGTTATCCAATAAAACCTTCAGAAAAATCTTACGATGTATTAATTGCAATAATGACGGCCCATCTACAGCCCAGACCCAGTGTATCCTCGGCGAACTATATACATTTCGGTAAAGAAAACCATTATGTAGTGAAACAATCAATGACTATGTAAGTATGTAAAAAAAAGGCGGTGAATTGCAATTTAAAAAAGTAGGTACCTACAGGATGAGAATTTACGGGTTCAGCTTGTGTGTTGAGTGTATCAAGAGTCTACAAGGCAAATGATGTTCACTGCAGATAATATAGAATTCAAGTAAGCGTTGAAAATTACCACTATCTTATAAGCGGCCGAGAAGGATGCGGATGCAAGCGAGAACTGGCCCAGGGCTTCGTGTGATTCTGTAATCGCATACCAGGCGATAACTTTCAAACGCGGTAATGGTGCGAAGGAAAGCCCAGCGTTTAGCTGAGAAAAGGGGCGGCCGTGCGTCGGCCCAGTGGTGGCGTGAATCGACCAGATCAGCGCCAGTCGCAGCCGGTGCCCTCAAGGGGCGTCTTCAGCGTGTGGAGGGCTTATGATACAGTGAATTGCAGATTTCGTCACTATCATCATCATCATCTCGGCGCTATGTCCCGGTTGCGCTCTCGCGCGGCACGCGAGGGCCCGGGGTCCGCCTTCCTACTCTTCTTGGCCCACTTCGCTTGGTCTTCGGCATCTTTAGTGGTAAGCTTGTTGGCACGCATGTCATTCTTGAGGACGTCAAGCCATCGCTTCTTGGGCCGACCTCTCCTACCCTTGCCTAGCGGGGGTGGCATGGCCAGACATTTGTTCCCCACGTATTTTGCCAGACTGCGCAAGACATGGCCCTACCAACGAAGGCGGCACTCTTGCAGCTTATCGACGATATCACGGACGCCAAGGCTACCTCGTTTCGAACGCGATCCTTTCATGAAACTCCACACATCTGAGCTGGTCTAATGAGGGTCTTATAGACCTGTCCCTTCAGCTTTATCTGCATTTTAGGGTCATAAATGACACCTGCCACCTCTCGCCATTTGGCCCAAGCTGCGGATATTCGAGCTTTGACGTCGCTGTCGATGTCGCCGGTCGCGCTAAGTACACATCTGTGCGCTTGACTTTATCTTCGCCTATGCGCAAGAGTAGGGGATCTGCACTGATGCAGGCCATGTCACCAACAGCAGTCCTCACTATTGAATCGAAATCGCGGTACATGTCTAGGATAATGTCAATATAGGCCTCGGGCACCAACTTGGTTCGCAATGACCACCAGATCATCTCCCGAGGGACATAGTCAAAGGCCTTCTGCATGTCCAGAAACAGGAAATGCAGTGGCGTGTTCTTTGATCTGTATCCCTCCATGAGAGTTCTCAGGGCAAACACAGGGTCCATGGTCCCACAACCCGGCCGAAACCCATACTGACACTCCGAGATTGTACACTCCCGTCGGATGCGCGCGTCAACAATGCGTTCGAAGAGCTTCATGGTGTGAGACATCACCTTTATGCCGCGATAGTTAGTGCAGTCCCGCACCGAGCCTTTGCCCTTGTAGACTGGAGTAATTATACTCAGCCTCCATTGGTTGGGTATCTTCCCGGTAAGGAGGATGCGGTTATAAAGGTCGGTAAGGATACTCACACCACGAGAGCCCATCGATTTCCACGCCTCAATACATGAGGCGTGGAAATCGCCTTATGATACAGTGAGTTGCAGATTTCGTCACTATGTATACGTTTATATGTAATACTTAAAGAAAGTATGTCCTAAGTCGAGCGAACTCACGTACGGTAACAATGTGAAGAATGTAGTTCAATCTCAATCGTCTGAGAGTGACGAGGACGAGGTTAATACCTATTGTTACAATTTATCTTATTTATATAGCTACAAGCCATAAATATTATCACTAGAGGTGTGTAAATGGAAAAAAAGTAGTTATGGAAATTGACACAGGCAGTACTATATCGTGCATTAGCTATAAGTGTTATTGTAACATATTACGTAAATGTAAATTAAATGCAGCTGATTTAATATTTAGTTTTGTATGTAATATTTATTTACACGGGAGTTATTATGTTGTATGAAATTTTAAAATTTATAGGAAATATATACAAAACGCCAAAACCTGTTTAATCGCAATGAACTACCTGGAGAGGTTTTCCCTGGAGAGTACAACATGGAGTTCTTCAAAGAAGGGGTGAAAACGTTATTTCGGGGTCGGCAACGCGTAAGTGACGCCCTTGGTATTGCAAACGTCCATAGGCTGCGACGACTGCTTGCCATCGGGCAGGCTGTAGGCTTGTTTGCCACCTTAGTGGAAATTAAAAAGAAATGAAAAGAAAATCAGTGGGGAGTGGTTATAGAAATCGGGAATAGTAATTTCGAAGCTATTGTACAATAATGTACGCAACAAGGTTTTTACATTTAATTTAAAAAAATAAAATTGATTTATGAGGTGTTTGCTTTGGTGGGAGGGGTTGGGAAGGTTCACGGGCGAGGCGCCTACGGTTCCTGCGCGCGCGGCCGTTCGCATTCGCGCACGGTGGTGAGTCGCTGTTGTCGGGTCGTCTACTGTCTCTCTGCGGGAGGCAGATGCGGGCCTGTGTGGTTAGCCCGAGCCCGTTCTTTTTCTCGGCCTCTTCATCCTGGCCGGCCATGATAAAGACCAAGAGGCCGAAGCCCCAAGCGATGGCTCAACCAAGTGTCGGAATGTCTGGAAATTCCTGTGAGCGTGGCCCTGCAGGAGGCCACCGACCGTAGCTCATGGAGAACGATAACGTCTTTGCTAAGTCGACAGAGTCACGATCCTCACAATTGAGGGACCGATTGAGGAGGAGGAGTCAATCAGCAGCAGCACCACCATAACTATGCTTACGTACCTAATTTATAAAAATAATAAGACTATGCTTTCAAGTATTTCTTATTCTTGTTTTCCGATAACTGACGTAACGTTGGTAATACGTAAAATTGTAGCGTATTATGTTTCAAGATAGTAAAATAATCTTAGATTAAATGTCACTTTCTACTTTAAACACTCTGTATTGTAACATTTAGAGGGATTTAACATAATCCTTACTATTGTTGTGGAGTGATTATCTTTTCTTAGTAGCAAAAGCAACATTTATTAATTTTGGCGGTAGTTTTTGACATCCATACGGATAAATTGTAACACTGACGGTAACTGACGTTGTTTATATTTTATTTACATTCTTTCTATTTGTAGTTTCACTAAAGACCCAAACAAACCCGCCGTTCTCTCTACTAAGGGTATCAATAGTGTTTCTGTCAGAATACTTTTCTAAACTCCTAAACTCTGCATGGGGAGCCTCTAACCACTTCAGGATTTTACCAAATAATAATTATGTATAGGACTCACCAGATAGAGAGGAACTGTTAATATCACATCATTACTCAGTCATGTAAGCAACACTCGCAGATTGTCTACCATCGTCCCACATTGAAACAATCACGTTGAAGCTACCAGTGCATCGTTGCATTGCAATGTTGTTCTCGTAGGTAAAGCAAACCGTTGTTACAATTGTTATGCAATAGAAGAAAATAATTGTATTATTAAACCAAAAATAAAAAATAATACATACTGTTTTTAATAGTTTGATTTAATTTTACCTGCAGAAATCTAAGCTATTAATTTAATTGTGGTGTCAAACCACACTGCTAAATGAATCTAAATCTAAACATTTTCTTTAGACTCGTTAAATAAACTTTAACTGTAAATTATTTTTTATGCCCAATGTGTTTATTTAAATAAAAATGTTAACAATTATTATAATTAAAAAGAACCTTACCCTAACCCTAACTAAAGATAAAAAATTTGGCCCAGGTCCCCGAATTTGGAAAAGTCCCCAGAAGGCTGGCCGCGTTGCCCCGCTGGATAGCGAGGCTTAAGCGTTGACCAAAAAAGAGGCCAGCCTTCTGGTGATTAGTAACTTCGACCAGGCGCTTAGATAACTCCCCGTATAAGGAATGTGCGCCTGGTCCCCACGGCCCAAGAGTTTCAACGCCAAATGGCGCAAATATGTAATCGCCACTGAGATTAGCATATTTGCGCCGCTTGGCGTCCTCAGCTGAGGCAGCACCCAACCCGACACGCGGTCACTGGAAGATGGGACGGCGCAAGGGGCAAAACCGGCGCAAAACCTTGTTGCGTACATTATTGTACAATAGCTTCGAAATTACTATTCCCAATTTCTATAACCACTCCCCACCGATTTGTTTTTATTTTTTTTATTTACCACTAAGGTGGCAAACAAGCCTACAGCCTGCCCGATGGCAAGCAGTCGTCGCAACCTATGGACGTTTGCAATACCAGGGGCGCCACTCACGCGTTGCCGACCTCGTAAAAACGTTTTCACCCCTTTCTTGAAGAACTCGATGTTGTATTCTCCGGGGATAACCTCTCCAGGTAGTTCATTGCGATTAAAAAGGTTTTAGCGTTTTGAATATATTATACATAGAGATTCAAAATTTCCTATACGTTTTTAATATTTCATACAACGTAATAACTCCCGCTTAAATAAATATTACATACGAAACAAATATTAAATCAGCTGCATTTAATTTTTATTCACGTAATATGACCTAACCTGACTGAGGCGGATGCTGTTGCCACTCTTTCGTTTTATTACTTAGACAAGTAGACTGTGAGGGCAACGTAATCTACAAATCACAATACAATTATTTACGCCGTCTTGTTCATGCTGTTTGTGGTCGCAGCTTTCGTCATGATGTTCGGGTTTGCTGTTTTCCTGCTGAAGGGAATCAAGCAACTAAGTAATGACACTTACACACACATTACATACTGAAGCGAATGCTCTTGCCACTCTCTCGTTTTATTACTTAGACAAGTAGACTGTGAGGGCTCCGTAGGTTATCCTACGTCATCGAGTACAAGAAACATTCCTTTTTGTAGCGATAATAGAGGTTTAGGAAACCCACGAAATGTTGGTCCGGCCGTGCAAAAGCTGGAACGAAAAAAAATTGTGAGACCTCATAGTAACGGTTCTGAATGTTAGGTACTTTTGTATTGTTGGTAACGTATAGTCAAATGTTCGACGATACTTCGAAATCTTGTGGAAATCGGGAAAGGGGAAATCTGATCCATTTTTCTAGACTAAGACTGCACTTACCTGTACCTACTGCCTACATTTACCGTATATATAGATTGACAGCAGTAGCGTCGGCAGCCTAGTGGTTAAGGTATCCGACTCGTAAGCGAGAGGAACCGGGTTCTAATCCCACTACGGCCATGTATGAATGACTCTTTTCCGAGTTATATGTACCTATTACTTGAATATTAACCGATGCTCTTACGGAGAGCGAAAACATCGTGATGAAATCTCCAAATTCAAACGACTGAATGTGTGTGTATCTATGATCCAATCTGGTCAGGTTCCCAGGGAGTAGGAGGTAAGATGGCAGTAGTTCCACTGTAATTAGCTGATCAGCCAAATCCTGGATCATGGTCAAGGCGGGTCCCGGGCCCTTATGCGCGAGAGCAATACCGAGACATTAACGCCAAGATAATTTATAGATTAACAGTAATCATCATGACTCTATTCACCGCAGAAGATGAGAATATTAGATACTGTAGATTCCAATCCCCGTTCCTTTGAACTCTTATTGACAATCATTTTGACAAAGGCGTTTCAATTCCTACTGTCATTCTTTACAGAGAAATGAGAAATACGTCCTGTCGTATTTCGTATTTGGAATTGACAGCTGGAGTTGATGATTGACACCCATGCCCTCACTCGAACCATAACAACAACGTGCAAGCACTACTTGCTCGACTTCAGAAAGAGATAGAACGCCCAAATACCGCGAAGACGAATCCTGCTCTCCTTGCTAAAACAGAATGTACCTAAATGTGCCATAGCTTTTAAGTTCAAACATGTAGCACCTCAAGATATAGTTAAGGCTTTTAAAAGCATAAAAATGAGAACGACTGTCATTGATGGCTGTGAGTTAAAATTATTGCTGTCCGCTTAGCGAATATATTAAAAAATGAAGCATAGTAAAGTTATTACATTGTTTAAAACAGGTATAATAACAGAACCCGATAATTTTAGAACGGTTTCAGTTTTACTGGCTCGAAGTAAAATATTTGAGAAAATCACATTAAACCAACTAAAAGTAAATATTAATAGAAATATAGATTATTTCCATAAAAATGGCATAATAAACAATTCAGTTTTATTCGAGGTCGTTCAACAACCGATGCAGGTGTTGAACTAATTAGACATGTCTTCGAGGCCTGGGAGGAATCACGTAAGGTAAGGGGTTTTCTGTGATTTATCCAAGGCCTTTGATTGTTTTAATTATGACACTGTGGTCAGAAAATTACAATAATATGGAAATTAAAAACAACACTGCTCCAAACACACAATTACCCCAAGCGGCGCCCCGAAGGCCTCCGCATAGCAGACATAATAATGACATATTTCTTAAAGTCGAAGAGAAAGTGCAAGACGAAGACTTAAAGGGCGCCGCTCGACTACTTTTCTCAAACCATTGCACCCGACTCACCGGAAACCGCCGCCGCACTACAATCCAAACACCCCCCAGGCCCTTCTTGCCCCCCTTTTGTAGACCCCCATCTGACATCGCAACATGTTTCCGCGCCAAAGAGGAAGATGTTATTGCCGCCAACGCTAACTTCCCGGCGGGTTCGGCGTCCGGTTTGGATGGCATCTCCTGTCAACACCTCAAGGACCTCACCAGCCACGGTGTGGGCATGGCCGGCGACCACGTCATCTCAGCCATAACCGGGCTGGTGAATGTCATGCTAGAGGGGAATGTGTGCCAGAAGGTGACACCGATCCTATACGGGGCTAATTTAATAGAACTGACTAAAAAAGACGGTGGCGTACGACCGATCGCTGTAGATCCACCCTGCGGCGATTGGCTGCCAAAATTTTTGTTCGGCTAACTCGTTCTAAATTTCAGTCTCTTTTCGAACCCGTACAGGTTTGCTTCGGAACCCGCGGAGGCTGCGAGGCAGCGGACCATGCCTTACGTACCTTCACGCAAGACGATCTGTGCAGGGTAATCCTTAAACTATATGTTAAAAATAATTTTAATTCGGTAAACAGGGACACCCTCCTGAATAAAATTAAACTACACGTTCCGGAGATTTATAATTTTATGCTACAGTGTTATCACTGACCTTCAAAATTATTGCACAAAAATAATGAAATTCTTTCGGCTGTGGGGTGTCAGCAGGGTGAGCCCCTCGATCCAGCGATCGGCGATTTGGCCATAAATTCGATAACCCACAACGTGTCAATTCAAAATTAAACGTATGGTACCTGGGCGACGGTACCATAGCCGGGGACGCTCAGACTGTCCTAACTGATTTAGAAATGATAATACACAATTTTGACCTCATTGGTTTGGAACTAAATTTTAACAAATGTGAACTCTACATTTCTGAGAAAATAGACACAACCTTGGCACAATCCATAGTCCAAAATCTTTATAGCGTAGCCTCAAATATTAGAATACTCACAAAAGACAGTCTGAGCCTCCTTGGCTTCCCTATTTTCGACGAGGCCATTCCACCGCTCCTAACACGTTCGGTTTCTAAATTTAAAGAATTTTCGGACCGCCTTCTTAAAATTAGCAGCCATTCTGCCCTTTTCATACTGAAGTTTTGTCTTTTCGTTCCAAAAATTCGCTGCTGCATATATATCATATATAAAGTATGCTGAATATATATCATATATACAGTATGTATAGTATAAACACCGATTACTGTAGGAGTTCACCAGGGTTCAGTGCTGAGCCCTTACTAACAAGTAAGGGCTCAGCACATCGAGCACAATGCAAAACATTGCATTGTGCTCGATGCTCTCTCAGCGGAAATTCAGGACATGGCTCCTTGGCTGACGACATTGTACTGGTGAGCAAGCTTAGGCAGGATCTTGAGACCAGAGTAAACACGTTTGTCAGTAAAGTGTTATCCGATTTCCTAAATAATAATTGAATTAAGCAAGTTTTTACTCCATCTTATCGTCCGGCGTTGAACGGTGCCGCAGAAAGCGCACTTAAATTTCATAAAAAATCGATAAAGAAGGCAGAAAGAGAAAATGTTGACATATATGCAGTGACTTATCTGGCATACCGATACAATACATAGTACAGGGGAAACGTCAGCTATGCTTCTGCACTGTTAGTCTTACACCGCGCCTAGATATAGGTAGGTCCGGCACGCGGAGTCCGCAGGGGCGCAGGCGGTGGTAGGCGCCCGGCCACCTGCACCTGCACAGCCCGACACGGTGGTTACGAGACCAAACAAATGAAGAGGTAGGGTCCAGGAATTACGAAGTGGAAATGGCTGATGGTCGGGTGCGTAGAAAACATATAGATGCGATCTAATTTGGTGCGATAATAATGATACTTCGTCACAGTTTACTGAGCCCGACCTTGAGAGGTCGGGGAACCAACGGCACCGCCACCGTCCGTGAGTTTCCTGATGGTACTATCTAAGGTTATTGGGTTGTAATGAGCAATAAAAAAAATTACTAATATGTTTTTTATTGTATAAACTTCCTTAAAAGCATATCTAATAATTTACCTACTAAAAGTTACCACATTAACTTGGGGGAAGGTAAAAATTGTCATAACATATTGTTAGTATTCCTTAACCTAGTTCACTATTTTTACTTTTAAGTAATAACTATGGATAAAAAAAAATTGAGCTCTCATGTATCAACTTTTATGTTATACATATATACATTACATGACCCCTGTGGGACCCCCTGAAAATCTCTCTCTAGCAACTACAGCAATTACAGTCATGATTATTGTATCGCTAAATCAAATGGGTCAGTAATGTTTAAAAGGTTTTTGTCTGTGCTGTTATAATTTTCAATCGTTTGCCTCTCGACATTAAAATGCTTTAACGCAACGCATTCAAAACTAAATTAAAGGCATTGACAGAGAATTCTAAAGTTTAAGTGAATATTTCAGTCTGTGACATTAATTGTATATTATGATGACATTATTACATGTAATTATATATACATAATTTAAATATTGTTATGACATTATTAATTTAATTATAATAGAAATTGTAACATTATAACATGCTATTGTACACCCAAATTTGGGTAAACTGGTATAGTTCTGCTCTAAATGCCTACTACAGTTTTACAATAAATAATTTCTGGTTTCTGAATTCTCGACTTACATATGAACTTAACAAGTTTAGAGCTAAGTCCTTTATTCCATAATATTTTAATTTTCTGACCACAGTGTCATAATTAAAACAATCAAAGGCCTTGGATAAATCACAGAAAACCCCTTACCTTACGTGATTCCTCCCAGGCCTCGAAGACATGTCTAATAAGTTCAACACCTGCATCGGTTGGTGAACGACCCCGAGTAAAACTGTATTGTTTATTATGCCATTTTTATAGAAATAATTTATATTTACTTTTATTTGGTTTAATGTGATTTTCTCAAATATTTTAATTCGAGCCGGTAAAACTGAAACTGGTCTGGAATTATCGGGTTCTGTTATGATACCTGTTTTAAACATAGTAATAACTTTAATTTGCTTCATCAGGTCAGGAAATTCGCACATTTTCAACACATTTTTAAATATATTCGCTAAGTGGGCAGCAATAATTTTAAATGACATCTATCAATGTCAGTCGTTCTCATTTTTATGCTTTTAAAAGCCTAACTATAACTCGAGGTGCTACATGTTCGAACTTAAAAGCTATGGTACATTTAGGTACATTTTGCAGGAGCAAGGAGCAAGGAGAGCAAAATTCGGCTTCGCAGTATTTGGGCGTTCTATCTCTTTCTGAAGTCGAGTAAAAAGTGCTTGCACGTTGGTGTTTTGGTTCGAGTGAGGGCGTGGGTGTCAATCATCAACTCCAGCTGTCTGTTAAAAGTGAAGCTTTACAAGATGGAGGGTTTAGTTCTGATTTCGGCCTGTGCTAAATTTTCACAATGCAAATGTCATTAATTTGCATCTTGGCTAGATCCGCTGCGCTGACAACTGGCGCTCCAATGACCAATCTTGGTCAGAAAAAGCAGGTCTGGAACTATTCTGGATATATACGTCATCACGGGAAGTGATCGACATATTGTAGTATCTTATAAATATCTCAAAGTAGATACATATATAAGCGATTAGTCAGCGATTATATCTGCTGAACACATGCGAGAGAACGTGGAAAACTGTGTAATCATGAAATATTTAATTTTTTTTTCAATTAGGTCTAAACAATTACATTGTTCAAAGTTATAAAATTTAGATATAAGGCCGGAACTCCATTGGCGCGGTGCAGTGCACTGCGCGGCGGTGCCACGTCACCGTGACAACCAAAGAAACGGTGGTGTTATTCTGGTTTTTCAAATTCGGCAACGTTTGCACGAGAGCTTTTTCGATGCTTTTAGGCGCGTTATTTGAAATGACTCGCATAATTATTGACCATATGTCTTCTCGACTGTGTGTTCACACCCAGGCGTAAAAAGTAAATGGAGATTTTTTAAATCTGCCGACTCAAATGAAACCAAGAGAAACGTTCGAAAAGGATATAATTCATTAAAACACTGAAAGTGGATTAAAACACTTTCAGTGCCGGCCCGAAAAATATTATGCAATTTTCAGATACAGCATACAGTTTCTATAATTTTTTACTATGGTGCCAAACCTGTACGCCCACCACCACCACTATGTAAAGAAATTGGACCACCTCGATTGGTCTTCCTCGAATACTATGATAACTTTTCCTTTTTACCCGACTACGAGGAAGCCAAGGAAGGGTAGCTTTTAATTTTATTATCAATAGGTTTGCATTTGACCTCAACTCACCTGATGGAAAGCGACGATGGGTAGTGAAGTTAACAGTCTATGTATGTATGAAGAAGCCACAGAGATTTGTCAGGACCGTAGCAAGTGGAACAATGTGGTATCTGCCTATCCCTACTCCCGTAAGGCGTAACCGAATGAATGTGTGTCATTGTTTGTTGTATCAATGAATTTTGAACTCGACAAGCACTATCATTTCTATTTAGGAACTAGTGTTGTAGGACCAATAGTTTTATAGTTATTACAGTTTTAAGTTTGACAGGTGTCATCCGAAATGTAGATCTCGTCGAGCGCTATCATTTCTCTTTAGGAACTAAGTTCGTTCTAGGACCAAAAGTTACAGAGTTATAAGTCTTAAGTTTGGAAGCTGCCATCCGAAATGTAGATCTCGACGAGTACCAGCATTTCTTTTTAGAAACTTGTGTTCTAGAACAAAACATGCCATATTTATTATTCTGAAGGAACTGAGAACAAAATGACGAAAGGATCACGAAAGCGAAACAACTACGTTAATGTTGCAGAATCACAAAAAGGGGCGGGGCTTACGCATGAGCGGTCAAAATTTCTTTGACAAGGTCGAATTCCTATTTCATTCATACGCGTTGAATCTGTACTAAAAGAAGAAGACAGATATATATGTGTAAACTGGATCACATAAGGAGGAGAGATTCTCTTAGGTAAGCTACTCCACTGAGAAGCTTTTGAAACAAAATTGTATATCTATAAATATTTTATCACTAAAGATACTATAACATTGTATTATAATAGCCATGTCTGCACCTAGACGATATTGAAGAAAAAAATAACAATAAGGAGACAACAAGGAGGTATGTAGAGACGAAGCAGAACACCAATTTTGTTGTGGATTGTTTGTCTTTTAGTCTCTCTGTCGGTGCGCGCATCACGCAAAAACCGCTGAACCGGATTTGAGGGGGTTTTTACAGTTTAGTGGCTTTGGGACTAACTTAAAATCTGAGCTATATCTAATTCAGGTGGCTAGAACCAAAGATACAGCCTGATATCTCCGTAGTACTTGTTTTCAAACAATAAGGAGGTCATTCAAAACGGTCTTTAAAACGAAGTCGCGGGCAAATGAAATGTCAAGACAAAGCACGCAGACAAAATCGCGGGCAAAAGCTATGTAATTAAATAATATTTATGAGTATTGTAGGTACTGCCGTCCGCGCATCACGTGAGTACGATCATCTCCCAGTTCTTAGTCCTTGCCACGCTACGGTACGCCGCCCACACCACGGCAAGGGAAAGCGCGTACACCACTGCAACAGAGACTTTTACTTTAACCCCCGACAAAACAGAAGGGTGTTATAAGTTTGACATGTGCATCTGTGGCTTGGTGTATCTGCGCCCAAGTGTGTCAAGATTAATTCAATATCTGTTTATAAGAAACATTAGGTAGCCTACCAACTACACCCATCGTAATACCAAAGATTACTTCTCCTTGCGGCCCACATATAAGTCCCGAACACACCGCCAGCAGTGAGAACGTCTTCACAATTCCAAATACGAAATACGACAGGACGTATTTCTCATTTCTCTGTAAAGAATGAAAGTAGGATATGAAACGCCTTTTTAAAAATGATTGTCAATAAGAGTTGAAAAGAACGGTATCTAATATTCTTATCTTCTGCGGTGAATAGAGTCATGGTGGTTACTGTTAATCTATAAATTATCTTGGCGTTAATGTCTCGGTTTTTCTCTCGCGCATAAGGGCCCGGGACCCGCCTTGACCAGGATCCCGGATTTGGCTGATTAGCTAATTACAGTGGAACGACTGCCATCTTACCTCCTACTCCCAGGGAACCTGACCAGATTGGATCATAGTTACACACGCATTCAGTCGTCTGAATTTGCAGATTTCATCACGATATTTTCGCCCTCAAGTAATGAACATAACTCGGAAAAGAGTCATTAATACATGGCCGTAGTGGGATTCGAACCCGGTTCCTCTCGCTTACGAATCGGATACCTTAACCACTAGGCTGCCGACACTCCTGCTGTCAATATATATACGGTAGATGAAGGCAGTAGGTACAAGTAAATTCAGTCCTAGTCCAGAAAAAAGGATCAGATTTCCCCTTTCCCCATTTCCACAAGGTTTCGGAGTATCGTCGAACATTTGACCATACGTTACCAACAATACAAAAGTACCTAACACTCAGAACCGTTACTATGAGGTCTCTTAATTAGTTTTCGTTCCAGCTTGTGCACGGCCAGACCAACGTTCTGTGGGTCTCCTAAACCTCTATTATCGCTTCAAAGTGGAATGTTTCTTGTACTCGATAACGTAGGATTACCTACGGAGCCCTTACAGTCTACTTGTCTAAGTAATAAAACGAGAGAGTGGCAAGAGCATTCTCCTCAGTATGTAATGTGTGTGTAACTGTCATTACTTACTTGCTTGATTCCCTACAGCAGGAAAACAGCAAACCCGAACATCATGAACAAGACGGTGTAAATAAGGCAAGCTTGTAAATAATACAAACCAGGTAAACTGTTAAGATGAGAGCAAATCAGTGTCTGAAATAATAATTGGTATAAAGTTTATTCAACACTCTTTTTTTATACTACTCAGTGACAAAAGAGCAGACCTGATGGTAAATGGTAACGGTCGCTCATAATATCTACAAAATTCATATATTTAGGTTCCAAATAACAATAATAGAACCGCAGGTGCGTTGTCACTGTGAGGACTACGGTGAAATGCTTCATCCCTGTAATTTCGCTGGCTACCTTATCTTTTAAACCATAACACAACAATGCAAGCATTGTTGCTTGGCCTCAGAAATAATAAGGCGGTGGTACTCACCCAGGCGGACTCCTCAGGCTTCAGGACAGAGTCCTACCACCTGATAAAACAATTTCTACATTGACTCTACAATGTAGCTCAATAAAGAACTTTAGTGACCAAAATAAACGGGCCCGCAGGAGTTCTCGTAAATGTACGGTATTTATCGCCGAGGGAGATGATAAAAAACGTAAGGCAAGGTCTATATTTTCAGCGTGAGCGTTCTGTAGCCGGGATAGTGAATACTTGTCTTGTTGGTCATGTTAGCGTTGCGGATGCCCTAGGCGTCGAGTCTGCTAATTTACTTGGATCGATTGAATTGTAATTGTAAAGTAACTATGTAAGTAAGTAAAATACATTTATTCCACTCGGACACACGGCACAAAATACTTAAACATTCACAGTGAAAAAAAAAGAAAAAAGAAAGAGAAAGTTACTCTAAAATCGTTACCTGTGCCATGTGGAGAATGCAGTGAGGCCACACTCAGCTTATGCCACGACAGGCGCCGTGACGCTGATTTTCAGTGGGCCCCTGTTTGAATAGCAGCTCAACAGCAGGTTTCATTGTAGCAGAATATAAAAAATGCGTAAAACTGCAATAGCAGGTTTGCCATTTCGATCTAATTATAATACATTCATACATAACATTGCATTAATTGTAAGTTAATTCAATCAAGCAGTAACAGTAGCAGAATACCAAAAACTGCCATTGAGTAGCGCTTGGGATCCAATTACAATTTAATAGAGCCATTAGTGAATTAGCGGAATGGAGGACCTGCACTACGGTGCCCGCTTTCCATCAACTGATCGGGTTTTATCAGGTGGTAGGACTCTGTCAAGCCTGAGGAGTCCACCTGGGTGAGGGCCACATGGGCGACCGTTACCGCTTACTATCAGATGGGCTGTCTGGTCGTTTAGCAGTGCGTACAATAAAAAACTGGACTGTCAGTCCGTGTGCTTCCGAAATAAAACGAAACTTACGCATCCGATGATTCCACATATTACAGCCAACAGTTCCATCCAGTTGTATGTACGGATTCCGCAGCACTTCATTATCACCGTAGTGTAATCGTACTTTCAATTTATTTCTACTAGTTATACTGTAAAAGTGAAATTATTTGGATATTATCGTTGATATACGAGTAAAACATTTGTTACCGGTAAAGCACATATTTCAGTCATTGTATATAATTCGTAGTCATTCTATGTAATGGCAGGTTTGCCTAGGCAATGTATAAAATATTTTATTAATCGGTTACCAAAATCTATCCAGCTGTTGGACCCTGGCATGCGTTGCTTAAGTTAGGTTGTCGGAAACGGAATAAAATAAAACGCATAATAAAAACCGGGATTAAACGGACCGTAAGTCTTTCCGTCCGTCGTTTTAGGTATTTTATGATTCAGAAGTTTTAGTTTAAGATTGGACCGGCTATGTGATTTCTAAGTCCTCAATCTGGTTCATTAATAGAAAACCTTTCTTTACTTTACAAATTGTATGAATAACTAAATAAGACGTGCTGATAATAACATATAACATTAAGGCGATTATACTAAAGTCGTTTTCGTATTAAAATTTGCTAAGCTTAAGATAAACACAAAATTTCATACAAAACAACGTCATTCTTAATTGTGCAAGTCTGGCTAAATAGTCTTTGGAAACCTACTTAAATATGGTAAATTATATTGCGAATGTAGTACCTGCACACATTTGTAACTACGGTATTATCTAGGTAACCCGCAGTTCATCCATCGTAACGACTAAGCTACCTTAGAATAACTTAATTGTACTTGTACGCACAGAAATTAAACAATTTTGTTTGATTTCTGTGCTTGTACGTCCTTATTTATTCACACTAAACGGAACACATGTTTGTTTCACCAAAATCTACGAAGTCACACCAATTGTCTCTACTATTCGCTTCTAAGAAACCAAAGCGGGCCAATCATTATCAAAGAACTGTTGAATGTAAAAGTCCGAGATAAGTACATTACAACAAACGGAATTAAAAATATTTAACCAGTGTAATAGTGCCTAGATTTGACATACACCTAATCATCATCATCATCATCGTCCTAGCGCTTATCTCGTAATCCATTATTCTATATCTAATTATGACCTACCGAAAATATAAACCAAGCAATAAATTAACAGAAACCGATTTTATGGATATAATAAAATTGTGGAGACTATGTGCCACACAATGTTAGGTAAATTAACAAGTGTATATACACTATAGTGTATAAACGTTAGTATGTATAACTAAACTAACTGCTCGGAGTCTCTTTGCGCGATCGAATCAGAAATGAGGAGATCCGCAAGCGAACCAAGGTCACCGACATAGCTCTAAGGATTGCCAGACTGAAGTGGCAGTGGGCAGGGCACATAGCTCGAAGAACAGATGGCCGATGGGGCAGTAAAGTTCTCGAGTGGCGACCACGCGCCGGAAGACGCAGCGTGGGTAGGCCTTCCACAAGGTGGACTGACGACCTGGTAATAATCGCAGGTACCAGCTGGACGCGGAAAGCACAGGACCGGCCTTGGTGGAGATATCTGGGGGAGGCCTATGCCCAGCAGTGGGCGTCTTCTGGCTGATATGATGATGTATAACTAACGGGCCCGGCGCGACTTCGTTCGCGTGGCGTCCTACCCCTACCCTACCCCTTAAGTTACCATGTGGGTTTTTGCTAGCTTGCACATATGGAGCGCAGTTACCTTATCCTTCCTAAGCCTTTCCGGCCCATCTATTGTTAAATTACACATATTTGTTGATGCACTAGCAGCTTGAATAACAAACATCTATCCAATCCAAATATGCATCAATCCCTAATTCTTTACAAACTTTTAAATTAAAAATTATATTATGATTAGTACGAAGGAGGGAAGTAGAGATAAAAAGCGAGCAATAAACAGCAACAACAACTGTTGATGTTTATGGGTTTCTTGTATTTAAGGTATTTCAGAAAATCTTATTCCAAAAACACAAAAACATATAGCAAGCTTTCCTACTTTTACTTATTAATACATAGGCGACACATAAAATGAATTACTAAGCGGAATTCTTCAAAACATCACGATATCACATCTATAGTCAGGAGCACACAACAAATGAATGAGAGTCGGCCTGGACAGTCGTTTATTAGTTTTGTAAGTATATCATGCGACCAATATGTGGGTCCGCTTGCGTGTCCGTCCACACAGATCGAGTAGCTATACCACTTATTATATTGTATTAAATTAGGCTGAATCATTCCACTGCTGGGCAAAGGACTCCCCCAATTGTTCCACTCTTCACGATCAAGTGCCAATATCTGCCATTCGAAGGCCCGCAGCTCATCTGTCCACCTTTTTTTGGGGCTGCCGCGACGTCGTTCCGAGAATCGGGAGTTCAAACTGTAACGGTTTTAGCCCATAACTCCTCCGACTTGCGGCAAATATGACCTGCCCAGTCCATTTCAGCTTTCCAGCTTTAGTAGCTACATCAGCGATCTGCGTTTTGGAGCGCAGCTTCGAATTTCGAATTCAGTTCATCAATCTAACTCCCAACATGCAACGCTCCATGGCTTGCTGGCAAACCTCGAGTTTAGACTTTTGAGCGTTAGTCAAAGACCATGTTTGAGCCCCGTAGCTGAGTATCGGGAGCATGCACATGTCCATGAGCTTCCGTTTTAAGGAGAGTGGTAAATTTCCCTTCATGTAATCTTTCATGGACCAATAGCTACGCCACTTATTTAAATAAATTTGAGGATCGTTTAGAGTCGTCCTGCCGCCATGCATGCAACTGTGTTGAATGAAATATCAGGCTACTGGGTAACCAAGGTACTGATAAGGTGTGGTAATTGGTCCGATAGTTTAAGCCAGTACTTACTCATCATGCCTATCGGGCACGACCGCTTAAATAATTAGCGTAAACGAGTAGCGTAAAACGATTAACAGACGTTACGTTTTGGCTGGAGCCGACCAACCGTCAGTTGCAGTCGATACTAATTCCTACGCAGTATAAAATAAACCTTGGTCGGACGTCCGACCAAGGTTGGCCCACCCGCGCATCCGAATTAATAAAAAAGCAACATTATTCAATATTATTATAAGATATAACAAAAAGCAACATTATTTAGAGGCGGAATCAATAGTAAATTCTTGAATGTAGGAACTTTTAAATTTAAATTGTCCGTTCTCCAAAAGTACATCTAGGAGAAGGGAAGTCTGGACTACTCTCGACATATACCTACGTCGACATGGGGAGTAGTCGACATCTTGTTGTATCTTATAATATCTCATCTATAGGTACATAGTATAAAACAAAGTCGTTTCTCGCCGTCCGTCCCTACGTATCAATGTATGTATCCATGTACGCTGATCTTTAATGCGATTTTCAACAATATATAAAGTGATTCACGAGGAAGGTTTATAATCAAGAAAAAAAAGGATAGGTAGTGGTCAAGTGGTTGTACGCGAACGAAGTAGCGCCGTGTCCACTAGTAGTACATAAGCGATTAGTCAGCGATTATATTGGCTAAACGACGACAACCTGAGTGGTTCAGTGGTCAACATG
Source organism: Blastobasis adustella (assembly GCA_907269095.1). Taxonomy (NCBI): domain Eukaryota; kingdom Metazoa; phylum Arthropoda; class Insecta; order Lepidoptera; family Blastobasidae; genus Blastobasis; species Blastobasis adustella. The sequence continues at coordinate 17,282,367 of OU026121.1, read as the reverse complement.
CCGGTCTGCCACGCAAGAGGTCCCGGGTTCGAGTCCCGGCCAGGCAGAAATTGAAATGATGAATTTTAGTTTCTGTTACGGGTCTGGGTTTTCTATGTATAATAAGTATGTATTTAAAAAAGTATTTAAGTAGTTTATCAGTTATTTAGCACTCATCGCACAAGCTTTGCTTAGTTTGGGGCTAGATGGCGCTGTGTGAATTTGTCCACGAATATTTATTTATTTATTTATTTAAACACTTGCGAGACGCACTGTAGAAACGAGGCCGCTTCATAAGGATACGATATGCGTCATTATATTGTATCCTAATAACAGTCATTGCTCTCTGGTGTACCGGACCCAGAGCTGACATTGTGTTGAAGCATAAACAATATGCACTAAACAATGTCAGCTTCACATCACGTGTACACCCAGCGAATCTGACAATGTCGGCGTCGTCACTTATATCAGGCAGAATGTCTCTCAGGCAGAGTCTCGCATAGCAGAATACTCAGGCACGAGTCACCGAGCATTCGGTGGGTGCGTTCACACGATTCGTTTGATTAAAAGCCACAACATTTTGACAAGAGTACATAAATTCCGATTGTGTAAAAATATTCGAATATTGAGGTGAATATTCGACTTGCAAGCCCTAGTCCCGGACACCATGTGCAACCATAACAGCCGTGCAAGTACCTAACGAGAAATACGAGGGTTAATGAAGGCAGAAGTAGGGTCCAGGAATTACGTAGTGGAAATGGCTGATGGTCGGGTGTGTAGGAAACATATTGATGTAAATCTAATTTGGTGTGGTAATAATAATGCTTCGTTACTGGTTACTGGGTCGGACCCTGAGAGATCGGGGGAACCAGCGGCACCGCCACGGTCCGTGAGCCTTCGTGACTGAGGTTTCCTGATGGTACTATCTAGGGTTATTGGGTTGTAAATGAAATGAGTAAGATTCATGATCCTACTATAAAATAAGCTGTAAGTACTTAGCAATAAAAAGAAATTACTAAAATGTTCTTTATTGTTTATATCGCCTTAAAAGCTTATCTAATAATTTACCTACTATAAGTTCTATTACTTTTAAATATTGATTCGACACAATTAAGAGTTATCCACATTAGCTTGGGGGAAGGTAAAAGTTGTCAGACCTATTATTAGTACTTCTTAACCTAGTTCAATTTCTAGTACGGTCTTGTCTAGTTATAAGTTGATGTAAGTTCTTATGTATCAACTATATTATTTATTTATTTATGGTATGGCTCTTGAATTCCTACAGCCACTTAAATTTTTAAATTTTCAATTTACACTTCGTCAAGTAGGCGAGAGCTTCGGCTGAAAGGGCCTCCGCTTGCCCGCTGTACTTAATATCCGGACATTGCACACTTTCTGATGTAAGCTATTTCTAAAATGAGAACTGAATTAATATGTCCATGCGTCAGTATTTTTCCCAATGTTTCCTATGGCCAATGCCTTGTATATTAGTGTGGGCAAATTTCAAAATCACACCAGACTAGGTGTTGCTATCAGATTCCGACAGTGATCACTTTTATTGCCTACCGGTGACAGATTTAACCCGGATTATTTTTCCCGGATAGATCTCACCGCGTTATCTCTTTCTGAAGTCGATTTGTTTTCTGCCAAAAGGAGTCCATTCCATTTAACTCCAACTTTTCGGGATGTTCCTGTGGAAATTACCGACAACCTACAGCTTCTTGGCGTTGAGCTATCTGCAAATCTCAACTTCGGTCCGTACATCGAATCCAAGGCTAAGACTGCAGCAAAAAAGCTTGGTGTCCTCTCGAGGGTTAGGCGGTATTTTACATCAAAGCAGTTGCTTAAGTTATATCAAGCACAAGTCCGATCCTGCATGGAGTACTGCTGCCACCTCTGGGATGGATCAGCCAAATATCAACTAGCGGCTTTGGATTCGGTTGAAAAACGTGCTAAGAAGATAATTTGTGACCCGCAGTTGGTTGAGGCTAGGCTGCAGAGCCTCGAACATCGGCGTAGGGTTGCGCGTCTGTCGGTCTTCTACAGGTTACATTTCGGAGAGTGTGCGAAGCAGCTGCACGACCTCATTCCGCCGGCCCCTTTCCGCCATCGGGAGACGCGATCCGGGCGAGCGCTTCATCCTTATGTCGTGGATGTCCAGCTATCCGCACGAGCCGCTTTGGCTCGACCTTTATAATGCGTACGGCTAAGGAGTGGAACGCGTTGCCTGCGAGTGTGTTTCCTGATCAATATCATCTGGATGCCTTCAAGGCTGGAGTGAATAGGCTGTTCCAAGACGGGCATGCTCCATCTTCGACCGCATCGTCACTTACCAACAGGTGAGATGGCGGTCAAATGCTTGCCTTGTAAAATATAAAAAAAAAATAAAAAAAATCAAGTAATGCTTGCAAACGTTGTTGTTATGGTTTGAGTGAGGGCGTGGGTGTCAATCATTAACTCCAGCTGTCTGTCAAAAGTGAAGCTTTACTGTTGTTGCTTTATTGTTGTTGTGAAGTTACGGCCACGTGCCAAATGGACTTAATTATACGAATCTCATTAATTTGCATCTTGTCTAGACCCGCTGCGCTGATAACTGGCGCTCCAATATCGGAGTCTGGGGTCTAATTCTCTCGAAGTGACATCTCGATTTCGAAATTTTTTCTAGCCACGAATCTCTATTAATAACGACATTGCAGCCAAAAAACATTTTGTCAATTATCTTCGACAGTCGTATATTGTCAAGGATCTATTTCAGTGACGATATAATTCAGTTTTTTGGCTAGAGAAAATGTCGAATTCGAGATGTCACAACGCGAGAATCGCCCCCCTGGACTAATCACGACATATACGTCGTCATGGGGAATGGTCAACATCTTGTAGTATCTTATAAATATCTCATAGTAGGTACATATATAAGCGATTAGTCAGCGATTGTATCGGCTGAACACTTGCGAGGGAACGAGTAGAAACTGGTTAATTATGAAATATTTAATTTATTTTTCAATTAGGTCTATTCAATTACAAAGTTCAAAGTTATATAACTTAGATGTTTATAAGAGCACATATAAAAACATACAAGCACATAATTGTATTTACACATTATTGATATATCTTCACACTATCACTCACCTACCTACATTATTTAAGGTTAACGGGTTTTGATCTGACTTTTTTGGCAAATGGAACAAGATCTGTACAATTGTTAGGACCCTGTCAATCCAAAGGAGTCCACTTGGTGGTAAGTTTGTTGACACGCAAGTTATTCTTAACGATGTCTAGCCATCGCCCCTCGCAGGTAAGCTACTCCACTGAGAAGTTTTTGAGACAAATAAGTATATATATAAATCTTTTATCTCTAAAGATACTACTACATTGTATTATAATAACCGTATCTGCCTTCACGATATTGCAGAAAAAACTAAAACAAGGTTGAGATTTTGGGATACCTCAACCTTGTTATTTTTTCAGTACAGACGAAGGCAGACCAAAAATCTTTTTTGTGAAATTTTTGTCTGTTTGTCTCTCTGTGCGCCCATCACGCAAAAACCGCTGAACCGGTTTTCCGTAGCACTTGTTTTCAAACAATAAGGAGGTCATTCAAAATGGGCGCCTAAACGAAGTCGCTGGCAAAAGCTAGTAATTAAATAGTATTTATGAGTATTGTAGGAACTGTCGTCCGCGCATCACGTGCGTACGCACTGCTCATAGTTCTTAGTCCTCACCACGCTGAGGTACGCCGCCCACACCACGCCAAGGGGAAGCGCGTACGCCACTGAAACAGAGATCAGGGACTCTATTTTTGAATCACTTGCCTTGATTCTAACGGTTTTCGGCATGAAACATTCAATATTTTTCGGCATGAAATATTCAATATTTTTTTCGGCATGAAACATTCAAAATTTTTTTAACCACATCATTATCACAGAAAGAGTACCGTTCAAAAATAGGGAAAATCAGCATCATGTATACAAATACCGAATTTTTCATGCCGAAAATCAAAATTGAAGATCGTTCGTACTGGTTTTTTTATAGTCCCTCACGAAAAGAGAGGGGTGTTATCTGTAGAGGTGTGTGTCTGTCTGTGGCATCGTAGCTTCCAAACAGATGGACCGATTTGGGTGCAGTTTTCTATTTTTAAAGGCCAATTTAATCAAGAGCTAAAAACCAGCTTTGTTTAATTAAAATCGGTTTAGAAAATATTTGAGTAAGTATATGTAAACTTGATTTGAGGTTAGCTGACTTTTTCTGTCGATTACTTATTATTTTCGAGAGTAGAAGGTTTTTCTCGAGTTGAATGAATGACATGTTCCATGCATTATCTGCTAACAAGAATCATTAGGCATCTTACCGACTACACCTATCGTAATACCAATGATTACGATTTCTTCCGGTAACCAGCATAAAAATCCCGTACACGCCGCCAGCAGTAAGAACGTCTTTACAATCCCAAATACGAAATACGATAGGACGTATTTCTCATTTCTCTGTAAATAATGAAGGTTGGAAATTAAAAGTAAAAAAATGTGATTGTTAATAAGAGATCGAAGGAACGCAGGTTGGTACAGGAGGTGTCCAGTATTTTTTATCTTCTGGGGTTAGTAGGATCATGGTTGCTGTCAATCTTTAGATCATCTAGGCGTTAATGTCCCGGTTGTGCTCCCGCGCATGAGAGACTTTGGGGAAGGGATTACAAACTTGTCTAATACCTATGTTACTATGAGGTCTCACAGTCTGCGCTATCATGCCGCAGGATTCCAACTAACAATGCTTGAGTGGCCATCGGCGGGCTACTTTAGCTGCAGACAAGCATTCTTTGTAAATGCTAGTGTGTTAGGCAGCAGAAACACTTAAGTAATAAATTTTTGGAACGTTCTTTATTCGCCGCTAGAGAATAAAACTGCCACAAATCCATTCCATTGGCGGGGGTCTACCGGACGGCAGCCTCCGTCAGAGAGTGGCAAGAGCATTCGCTTGCCACTCCTCCCTCCCAATCAAGTCCTTCACAGGAGGCTCAGTGTGCAATGTGTCATTACTTACTTGCTTGATTCCCTTCAGCAGGAAAACAGCAAACCCGAACATCATGACGAAAGCTGCGACCACAAACAGCAGAAACACGATCGCGTAAATGAATGCTGGTTCTCTGGGGTTTGTAACCGCAAAGGCAATCATGTAAACCAGGTAAACTGTGAAGCTGAGAGCAAAGCCTAAGGACAGCGTCTGAAATAATATATGATAAAAAGTTTATTCAACAGTCCACAATTAAGAACACTTCAACGCTCTGCATAGCGTGTTTGCCTCTTGGTAGTTGGCGAGTGGGAGTCGGGTCTCTGGCTACAGGCAATGCCATCTAAGAACATTGGCACTGTACTCGACCGTGCCACATTCAGGCTTGCCACGGCCCTTCGTCTTAGCGCACCTTGTGGCGTTTCGAATCAGTACCGCTGTGGTCGCAATGTTGACCAGCTCGGCCACTACGGCCTGTCTTGCGGCAGTAGCGCCGGTCGCATTACTCATTTATTATTGACGTGATCCGCCAGGCCTTTACCTCCGCTGGTGCACCCGTGGTGCTTAAACCGTTTGGGTTAGCCGACAACGATAGTAAGAGGCCCGTCAGAATGACACTCATCCCTTGAAAACTGGAACGGCCTCTGGTTGCGGATGCTACATGCCTCGATACCCTTGCGCCGTCTTCCAGGGACCGCGTGTCAGGCTGCAGCTGGTGCTGGTTTGAAGAATAGTGTAGGCACAATTTAGGCATGAGGCAATTCATCTTATTCCTCACAGTGACAATGCACCTGTGGTTATGCATTTTTATTCAGCAGATATTATGGGTGACAGTTACCGCTTTCCATCAGATGGGCTGTCTGCTCGTTTGTCACTGCGTACAATAAAATAACTGGACTGTCAGTCCGTGTGTCTCCACAATAAAACGAAACTTACGCATCCGATGATCCCATATATCACAGCAATCAGTTCCACGCAGTTGTCCGTACGGATTCCGCAGCACGTCATTGTCACAGTAGTGTAATCGTACTTGCAATTTTTTTTCTAATAGTTAATTACTGAAAAATATATTTATTTGGATTTTAGCGTTGATACATGAGTAAACCATTTGTTACCGGCAAAGCACATATTTCAGTCATTGTATAGAATTCCTAGTCAGTCTACGTAATGCCAGGTTTGCCTAGGCAATGTATTTTATCTATCGGTTATCAAAAACCCATCCAGTTGTTGGACCCTGGCATGCGTTGCTTAAGTTAGGTTGTCGGAACCGGAATTAAATAATCGAAATAAAATAAAACGAATAATAAAAATGGATCGTAAGTCTTTCCATCCGTCGTTTTAGGTATTTTATAATTCAGTTTAGTATAGTTTTAGTTTAAGATTGGACCGGCCCACTAATTTCTAGATCCACAATCTGGTCCATTTATGGCAATTTGTAGCCAAAGCAAAAACATCCTTCAAAATATGTATAATATGTATCTACATATGTTGTAGGTATCAATCCAAATATCAAAACAAATTACAATTTTATAAAGATTTAAATTATCTTCCAAATATCTGGATTATTTTATGTGTACTTACCTGATATTTTTATAACCGAATATTTCAAAAGGTTTTGAAACTCAAGTTGGTATTATAATTATATGTTCACTTATTAGAATAAGATAGATAAGTATCGCGAGTATGAATGAATTTCTGAGCCTATGTTAAGCCTAAAATGCTAATAAAATGTAAATTCGTAATACAAGTTTACTGTAGAAAAATCAAGATTAACATGTCTGTATACTCCTGATCGACTGATTTTCTGGTATAGGACTTGACGGGTATTATGTATTATAATTAATTAGTACAATAAGAATAACACAGTTTGTAATATTATAGGAAAACTAGGTATAATGTATTGACGTCAATAAGTGTATTTTTTAAATACCTACACTAAATAAATTTGAATTTGAATTGGATTAATAACTAAATAAGCGTCTGCTGTTAGTAACATAATATTAACGTTAAGGGCGGCTTAAACCAAATTCATAATCGTATTAAGCTTTGGTAAGCTTAAGATGAACACAACATTTCATACCAAATGACCTTAAACGTCATTCTGCATTGTGTTTAAGATTTTGGTGTAAGTCGGGCTAAATAGTCTTAGGAAACCTACTTAAATATAGTAAATTATATTGCGATATTTTTATTTCGGAAGTTCGCGAATGTAGTACCTGCACATATTTGTAACTACGGTATTATCTTGGTAACCCGCAGTTCATCCATCGTAACAACTAAGCTACTAAATTTTTCGTCCTTATTTATTCACTTAACGAAACACATGTTTGTTCCACCAAAATCTACGAAGTCACACCAACTGTCTCTACTATTCGCTTCTAAGAAACCAAAGCGGGCCAATAATTATCAAAGAACTGTTGAATTAAAATCCCGAGATAAGTACATTGCAACAAACGGAATTAAAAATATTTAACCAGTGTAAAAGTGCCTAGATTTGACATAAATAATGAATGTGTGATTAAACGTATGTCGGTTTAATTTAAAGATACCCACCGAAAATATAAACCAAGCAATCAATTAACAGATACCGATTTTATGGTGATAATAAAATTGTGGCGACTATGTGCCACACAATGTTAGGTCAATTAGCAAGTGTATATATGTATAGTGACACTATAGCAATATTGGTTGGTTGGTATTTTATTTTATTTTATTATTGGTATATATTGGTTGTTTTCAGCGAGTACCTATAATTGGCTTGACTGTGTCTTGTTATTGCCATAATCTCCACGCTTGGCAGGCGGGTCGGAGATCGCAGTGTGAAAATTTAACAATGGAAAATGCTGCTGTCTATTTTCCAGACTACGGAGACTTGATCTTTTGCCTCGAAAACATAAGTCGCCTTGTACGACACCCATGAGTGTAAGGGGTTGGTGCTATTCTACTCAGTCGGACACTACACGGCGAGGTGTCTATTTAATTTATTTAATTTGTTTTATAAGGTGTTGGTTCTCCAAGAAATAAATAAATAGTGTACATTAGTTAGTATGTATAACTAACGGGCCAGGCGCGACTTCGTGACGTCTCGACCCCTTAAGTTACCATGTGGGTTTTTGCTAGTCTGCACATCTAGAGCGCAGTTACCTGTTCCTTCCTGAACCTTTCCGGCCCATCTATTGTTAAATTATTATTCTTATTATTTATTGATGCACTAGCAGGTAGAAGCTGATACGTGCATGCAAATCAGTAGCACTCCCTTCCTAGTATCCCTTTATTTGAAATATTAGTATTACCAATACTTTTATGGTATACTTTGCGGCCCAGATAGGTATGGTTTACTTTTCTTTATTTGAGTACTGTTTGTTTTGGTGCCGTTAAACATTTTCAAAGATGCCAACAATAGCTGACAAAGTTATTGCTGCACCGAGAGATACCTTTTTACCTGGAACTTCGGAGGGGACGTCGCACGTGGGACCCACAATCCCAAAGGAATATAAACACTAAGTTATACAGTAAAAAGTCACTTTCCGTTTTGGCTGCATCGCGCACGCCGGTGTCGCAGGCTGTCCGCTCTGTCCGCTCGCTTAAATTGTTTTCGCTTCTGCACTGTTTTCGCGCGCGTTTTTATTTAGCGTTGCGAGCCCGTATCCGCTGAACCTGTCTCTGCTTTCGGCGTTTTTAAACGCTTTTAGTTTTCTCTTGTCCCTATCGACTACAGCCTGCTCGTTGAAGCCCTTCTTTACGAGAAGGGCCTTCGTGGAATAGGCTGCCGCCGGGTTCCAAGAACACAGGGAGTACATTACGACCCCTGTTATCCTACATTATGTTGAAGCCCTTCTTTACGAGAAGGGCCTTCGTGGAATAGGCTGCCGCCGGGTTCCAAGAACACAGGGAGTACATTACGACCCCTGTTATCCTACATTATGTTGATGCCCTCGATCGTGGTGACCCGATCTTGGTTACAAAGGAGGAGTTAGAATTGGAGTCCCTCCAGGAACCCATTCTCCCTCTCCCCATCCCTGACATTTTGTCCATTTCAACCGCTTCGACGGCCCGCAAGAGGACGGCGGCCGAGGTTGAAGAAGGCTCATCTTACGAGACAGCCTCTTCTACGAGGTCTCGTCCGCATCCCACCCTATCCTCAGCTGACCAGCCTGAAGGCTTTGAGCTGGGCAAAAGCTCCAAAAGTTCTAAGTGTCAGCTAGTCCCCTCCCGTCCCCCGCCCCCAGTGCTGCGGCCGCTCCTAGGAGCCCGCCGGCAAAGGCCGCCTGTGCGGCCACTCAACCCTCCCCGCCCGCCCTGCCGAAAACTAAGGCCCCACCGCCGGTTTTCTTGCGGGACAAGGCGCAATGGGAAACTCTTTCCCGCTTATGCACCGAACATAAGGTGCACTACACCTTGGGTGCTCACAACACGGGTGTAGCCATCAAGATCGACCTAGCGTCGGTCGATGACTTCAAAAGCTTGATCAGGCTTTTATCCACCCACAAAACGGGTTTCCACACCTACGTGCTCCCCGAAATGCGTAAGGTGCGTGCAGTACTCCGTGGATGCTTTGTTTGCCGTGGAGAGCACGAGCTTTGTAACGAGGCCGTCCTCAATGACCTCATTAGTCAGAACATTCCCGCCGAGGCTGTGCACAAGATGTACAGCCATTCAGGCAAGCTCTTTCCGCTGGCGTTGGTGGTGCTTTCAAACACTGCCAATGCCAGAGACCTTTTCTGAAGAGAGCTCACTGTTTGTGGGCTCTCAGGCGTCACGGTGGAGCCCCCGCATAAGCGAGGCTTCCCACCTCAGGGCAGTGCCACCGCTGCCAGTTACATGGACACGCGGCGGCCAACTGCTCGGCCTCTCCCAGGTGCGTCTCCCCCACCCCTCCCTCTTGCGTGCTGTGCGGCCAGTCGGGCCACACAGCTGCTTTCAAGGGCTGCTCGCGCGCGCCCCGACACCCCCGTCTCTCCCAATTAAAGTCCCATAGGGGTAAGGTTAGAATGGGCGTTAAGCCACCGCCGCCGCCTCCGGCGTCCGCGGAAACGGCCCGCCTAAGGCACCCATGCAACCGGCCCCCCTCTTATCCCCGCCCAATCCCCCTAGTCACGAGACTGGGCCATCCCCATCCCTAGCAAATGATATACGTTACGTAACGTCTCTGTTAAGGAACGTCAATTTAGACGAAGTACTTGTACTGGCGAGCAAATTACGAGCCGCTTCGACCCCGACCGATCGCCTGTTCGCGATCGCCGAACACCAAGGTCTACTTCAGGCTCTGAAGTAAGTCCCCCGGCGCCTCACGCCGCACCTGATAATGTACTCCCTCCTGAACGACCGTGCGTCGTGCGTTGAGCCTCCTACCAGAGGGCGACTCGACACAGCCCCTCCGTGCCGTTTCAGCGGTCCCCGTAGGCCCCCATCCGTCTCATCTCTCCCCCTTCTGGGGGTCACCGCTATAATATCTCCAGCGTATGCTCTGCAAGGAGTGACGCTGTGCGCACCCCATCCCCATGGGGTGTCGCTTCCGATGAAACTTGAAAAGCCTTCCAGGCTACAGGTGCTCCCAGGGGGTGTTTAGCACGTAGTCGCTTAGGCTTTTTCAGCAAGTTGTGCATAACCAGACCGGTCGACCGGCTGGTAATCTATGAGAGTTCACCTCCTCCCTCCCAACTGCTACCGGAGGGTGCTCATGACCTTTGCGTTGAGCGCAAAAAAAAAACGGTTGATATAAAGCTAGTCAGTCTCCAACACCAATCCGGGCAACATACCTCCGTGCCGAAGCTCTTCCTACTTTAACTCGCGTGTGTACTTAGGGCACAGAATACTATCTAATCTACCGATTTAGGTACCGATCTATTTTATTGGATCCATTCCCGCGGGCACGAAAATCAATTTCGGGATATGTTTATTACCACATTACTGCCAAGTTTAATCAAAATCTGATGAGCAGTTTTTGCGAGGAGTAACATCTTTCCAACTCAATCTATTCATCCATCCTTAATACCTTTCAAACTTTCGAATTTATAAAATAAGCATGATTAGTAGAACGTAGGCAAGTATGGACAGCACAATGTCCAGATAAAAAAGCGTGCAATTAACTTGATGCTAATAGGTTTCTTCTTTTAAAGGTATTTGCGAGAAACCTATTTCAAAAAGCCCAAAAACACGTAGCAAACTTACCTACTTTCACTTATTAATACATAGGCGACACATAAAATGAATTGCTAAGCGGAATTCTTCAAAACATCACGATAGCACATCTATTGTCAGGAGCACACAACAAACAAATGAATGAGCGTCGGCCTTGGCAACTGTTTAGTTTTGTAAGTATATCATTCGGCCAATATATGGGTCCGTTCGCGTGTCCGTCCACACAGACCGAGTAGCTACGCCACTTATTTAAATTAATTTGAGAATCGTTTAGAGTCGTTCCGTGAGCAAGATGCATGCTACACGTTAACCAAGGTACTAATAAGGTGTGATAATAGCCGTGATAGTTTAGAACAGAATTTACGTTATGTATGCCTACTGTGCGCATGCGTATTCATGTCCATATAGAGTACTGCTCCCACTTATTGGCGTGTACACCCCAATACCAACTCCTTCCACTTGATTCTATCCAACGCCGGGCTATTCGTATTGTCAATGATCCCCGGTTTCTGCTCCGTGGGTTTAAGTCAGAGCGGGTTATGAATGTGCTTAATATTGAAATTAGCTGTTATTAATTATAATCAATTATGTTTTAATTATATATGTCTATTACTAGAATTAATTGATTTGATATGATATGACAGAGAAGGTGCTAAGTAAAGAAAAACAAACTTTATTTAGCCCAGCTCCCAAATTCTTAGACTAGCTTTCACAAAATTTTTAAAGGCGTTTAAGAATGACGTTTAACTATCTTTGTAAGAAGTTTTCTGTTTATGTATCAACTTAAATGCGTTTAAGAGTTTGGTTATTAAACACATTTAAGAATGACGTTTAACATTATTGTGTATGAAATTTTATGTTTATCGGCTTGGCTGACGAGGCTGTTCAGTCTGCGTGAACGCGCCAAAGATGAGTGAGTCATGCAATATCGAAGCGTGTTTTAGGTTGCTTCGATCCGGTCGCTCGTGTAGACGGTGTAGACCTTAACCTGGCTTTTTCCTGGGGTTTCAGGAAGTTCGCAGCATGGGGACAAATAGGATTTGGGTTGGATAGGAATGTTGATGGAAAATATATTACATACAGGTCAAAGTAAAATTATTTTTCAAAATATTAAAATACTTATTAAAAAAAATCCAAAAAAGGTACTTCACCATCGTCGAAACATAGTTGGATATCGCAATCACTCCTGCTGCTTACCTACTTTTATGCGTTCTTTCTTTCGCGAAATCATGGAAATCTATTAATGAGTTTCAATAGAAAATGACAAAATATGAGCGTGACAATTGTTAATAATGAATCTGGCGAAAAAATAAAATAACATGCACCAATTGAGAAATTAACGACTCAGTAATTGAAATTTGTGACTTCGATGCCTAGAAGCTGTTCATTGGTAAAATCCTGATTCAATTTTGATGTTGGGCGGTAGAGATAATGTTATTTTCGTGGAGATGACACGGTGAATGTTGGTTTGGGTCTAGGACGATTACTTGTTGTGTAACTCACGTGTTTATTATCACGTGTTGTGATGGCAGATGGACTGCATTACTTGTGATAGTCTGTATACGATGTACTGAATAGATTTGGTCGAAGGACTGACCACGAGCCGATAAAGTAAAGTGGGCTTAGTAAAGTAAAGCTTGTTAAATTTACTATTTTACGATTTTAGCAATTTCATATTGAGATTCTGTATAGTCTAACAGTAGTGTATCTACATACAAGAGTACGACCAGTACTGTACTAGCTTCTATGTATTACAAAGGTACTACTAGAGTCTATAAGTACCTACGGATTACAAAAGTAAGACGAATCAACGTCACTGAGTGGAAGCGTTAGCAATGTTTATTGATTTCGATTTGTATTTCCACGAGTTAAGGAATATTGTTTTGAGTTTAGAATGATAAGAGGAGAGCTAGTATAGTCTTTTACAACCATAGGGTCAGGAATGATCGAGCGAACATGGTACTGATAGGTCCTCTGTGACCTGCCGTCGGCATACAAATCTAGAGAAGCTAATTAAAATTTTGAAATTAAATAAAAAGTGAAATACATTAAAACATTTAAGATTATAAAATTTAGTCAAAGAAAATACAAAATGGTTTTATGTCAAAAGTATAGTTAATTTGTATTTAATGTTTTGCATTTCAAGTACTTAGCATTTTAAAAATATCTAGGATCCTCATCATGACGGATTAAATTTTCGGCTCGTTCCTGATAGAAGTCGAGAGTATTGTTAATTCTCGACCGCTTACCCATGTCACGGTCACCCCATGTTGCACCCTATGTTACGATCGATTTATGTCTCATCATACAGGATGCGCCAATCAAACTTTTAGGTACCAATTGATAATGCTATCATTTTGACTGTAGAATCTTGTAGACTGGTTTCAAGGTATTTTGCCTTCTAGAAATGACAATTTTTTTACGTATTTGTTTATGTATCTAAGGTAACAAAACATCGTTTAAAATCTTTTTATCTACACTCATAGCGTAATGTTCCAATTACATATTCGAAAACAGTTGTTTAAGGATACACTTTTTTCACGCCAGTCTATAAAAATTTTAAAAATTACTTTTCGATACAGCATTTCCCATACTATTTTCATTACAGCTGTATCGAAAAATAACTTTTTAATCATTATGCAACACTTTTCATTTTTTAATTTTTGTCGGTCGCCGGGACACGGCTAAATGTAGGCTGAATACCTAAATGTCTTCGACAAATTCAAAATTCCTGTTTATATTTCTGATCAGTTCATAGTCTGTGGTTGTGATTGTGTACATTTGGAATTATTTTCCCGCTAAACAAAATATTTTTTCTGTTTGTGTTTGTTTTTGTGAATGTTTGTGAATGTTTTTTCTTGTTTGAAGCAAATAAATAGATAAATGTGAAAGTAGTGAAGTGAATTTCGCTTGATATCCTCGACGCGTAGATACAACAGAACTGACACGCAGTTACTTCCAGCAAAGTTGAAAAAATTATAGGTACGAAATTTTAACATGAAGATATGAGTGTAGATAAAGTAGTGTATGCAACTGCATATAATTAGGTATTATATGACAGTCGCATAAACTACTATTATTTGTTGCTTTACCTTTACGCTCCGCTCAATGAAAATAAGCGATGAACGTCCTGTGGCAGTTACAGCGGCGCAAACCATCACTGATCCCGACGCTTGTTGATGGACACAACCAATCAATCAATCAATCAATCAATCAATTTATTTATTTGTGGTACACAGGTTATGTAGTTGTTACAAAAATTAGTAGGTAGATAGGTCCTCTGTGACCTGCCGTCGGCATACAAATCTAGAGAAGCTAATTAAAATTTTGAAATTAAATAAAAAGTGAAATACATTAAAACATTTAAGATTATAAAATTTAGTCATAAATAATCATTATAAAATTTCACCATTACTCGTTGAATGTCATCATTAATTAAAATGTCAATAGAAGATAATTTAAATAATAATTCGAATGTCAATAAAAATATAACGTCAAAGTAATTGAAAAATTTAAAAATGTCAGATTATTAACAAAATCAACAATTATCAACAGTGCCAAAACAATAAAATTCATTATCAATTCAACAATAATATAAAATATCATAAAACATACACAAAATCACATTCCTACTGTTTGTATTCCTTGCACGCCAAAAGAAACTCGTCAATTGTGTAAAACACCCTTTCAACAAGAAAACTGTAGAGTTGTTTTTTAAATTTAGTGAGATTTTCTGCTTGGCGTATAGTTTTTGGGATCGCGTTGTATAATTTAGGGGCCATCGCAAAAACACTCTTATGAAATAGAGCGGTCTTGCATGGATGAATATGGAGCTGGTCTCGGCGTCGTGCGCTTTCAACTTGCGGGAAAAGAGCCAGGTTAGTACGCACAAATATTAGGGTTTCGTAGACGTAGAGGGAAGGCAATGTTAATAATTTTAACCCTTCAAAAAATGGTCTACAGCTATCCGTACGTTTCAGGTTACATATGGCTCTTAAGCATCTTTTTTGTGCCCTGAAAACAACTTCCTTCCCTGTTGCGTTGCCTAAGAAAATAATCCCATATCGCAACACTGAAACTACAAGACCGTGATAGGCTAATAGCACAGTATTACAATTCACTACCCTATTCAGTTTGTAAATGTGCGAATTCCAACTCATATTCCGATCTATGTGTAGGCCTAAAAATTTTGTGACATTTAAATTGACTGGTTGGAAAATAACAACCTACAAATAAATCTAAATAAAACTAAAATAATTGATTTTAAGCAAAGATTCAAGGCCATTACTTACAACGATCAAATAATCGAAAATACAAATGTCACAAAATTTTTAGGCCTACACATAGATCGGAATATTAGTTGGAATTCGCACATTAATTATGTTTGTAACAAAATAAACCAATCCTCATACGCAATTTACAGTATTTACATAATAATCATTAATTGAATTTACAATGTCATTAATATAAATAATAAATATTAAAGGTCCCAATATACTTCCTTGTGGAACACCATAGTGCACAGTATTGCAGTTTGATAGGAATTGGGTTTCCATTCTTGTTCTGGGGCATATCCTGGTTATTTATGTCATTTGCTTTCTGTCACATAGGTAAGACTCTAACAAATTCCTAATAGTTCCTCTAACTCCTATGGCTTCTAATTTTTGTATTAATATGTTACGGTACACAAAGTCAAACGCCTTTGTGAGATCTAGAAACAAGGCTATGATTGGCAACCGGTTGTCCAGTTTTAAATGGATATTATACAACATATCGTATAAGGCCATATTGATGTTTTTGTTTTTACAAAATCCCTTTTCCTGAGGTACCAGTATTTTTTTCTTTTCGCAGTACTGATAAAGAGAGTTATATATAACCTTTTCTATTATTTTTGAAAATATAGGGATCAAAGCTATAGGCCTATAATTCCCAACATTCTCACGGTCATCTTTTTTAAAGATTGGTTTTATTATAGTTATTTTAAGTTTGTCCGGAAAAACACCTTCAGAGATGCATAGATTTATGATATGGCTAATTGGTGAAGAAATAATATGTGATACGTGTTTCACTACTTCGGTGTTAATATTGTCGTACCCAGTACTGTTCGTATTTTTCAGTTCTTTAATTATCATAAAAATGTCGCGTGGAGTTGTGGGAGTCATATAAAATGAATTTGGTTGGTTATTGCGGATTGTTTTTCTACCTAAAATAAACATCTCAGAACATGTCACCTCTGTTATTGCAAGGTGTCTGTATCTTCAAATACAATCACACAGAGCTATCCCGTTTGCTCTACCCGAACTTACAATGAAAATTTCAACTTTATAATTATCCATCAGTCGTCATCTGTGATCAACCTGATGATCATCACTGTGATTATCCATTAGGTAGGATTTCCAATCCCCGTGATTAGGTACATATTAGCCAACTCTAGGGCTTTTCATCGGAATCACATTTTATTAAAGAAATTACACTCTACTCTTGTACCCTAGACCAAACAATTGACTAGTCTCCATATTTTTTGTATTTGATTCATCGTAAATCATGTAGGAACATTATGTGCAAGACGCAAGCGTGATCTCTTGTGGAAATACAGATTTACAAAAAACAAAAGAGATAAAAATAAATTTAAAATATATTCTAGTAGGCTTAATAAAGTAATAAAGTTAACACAGACATCACAAAATAATAATTATATTACGACCGCGAATAATAAATCTAAGGCTAGTAACACTAAACAGCAATTCCCAAATGAAACTATATCCCAAATCAAATCAAATGGCTGCACTAACCGAGATCTAACCGCCATAGCGCAATATTTTAACGAATATTATACGAACGCTAGCACCACTAGCACACACAACCAGGCCAAAAACAACAGTTATATCCTTGGCTGCCGAACTCGAGGACGCCCGAAAAATATCATCTACTTCGGGAACTGGCTGGTTGACTATGAGTACTGGCCATCAAGACTTTATCTTCCTCGGTGCCAATTCGTTCTCGATCGAGTTTAAAAGAAGACCCGAGCCTTCGTTAGCAAGTGCGGCGGAGCAGTGGAGAGATTTCACACAGCCTCTGATCTAACCTTAACTTACCTAAGTACTTAACTTAACTCTAACTAGTTTATTATAATTGCCCGCATACTGCTGGGCCCAGCAGAAACTACCTGTGAAGATCAACTAAATTATTTAGTAACCGGACCAAAATATGCACATGGTTGCATTAAATCATTCTCTTTAATTTTTTTAATTTGAAATGGCCCAAAATAAATCCACTCAACTACTACTAGGGTGTAAAAAGACCGCTAGCATTAATTGAAACCTCATATTCTACCCATGGAACTGAACAACTTTACCCAAGAAACACACCCGCGGAAACTCTTAGTTCCGGCAGAAATCGAGATTAAAAATAAAATAAAAAGTTGTATTTTTGTTCTAAAAAATATCAAGTATCGATAACTAAATCGTTCAAAATTAATATAGACTCTCAAAGTTCAAATTTAAGTTGAAATAAATGCACTGTAAGTAAAAGAACGCAATGTAAAGCGCCGCTCGGCCGCACACGTGCGCTCACTACCTACCTACTCGCTGCCGCGCGCCCGGAGGTAGGTACTACCTACAGCGGCCGCGCCCGAGCCAACCGTCACCGGCCGCCCGTGGGCCCATGCCCATGGGACAGGGGTAAGCATACGTTAATGCATTACCTAGACGTTTGCTTACGGTCATTCACATTATACGAAAATCGTACCCAGCACCTACCTATCGTTCTACCTACCTAGGTAAATGATTGTATGACGACCATTCACATTACATGAGAATTTAACATAGTAGGTATTTACCGCGGCGCGCACTTGCATGATCAGGCACAGGATCAGCTGTCTACCTACCTAACTTACATATGAGAATCGAGCCTAGTACCTACTACCTACCTACTGTGGATATGTGCAGTAAAGATCACGATCGATAGTCCAATACCTACTAGGAACATGAGAATTGAACGTAGTTCCTGTGGTAGTAACTACCTACCGCCGCGCGAACCATACCTACCGCCCCGCGAACCATTTGTCATCAGCTGACAGGATGAACGGATGAACCAAACCAACATGTTTGTATTACGAATATTCCCAATTCCTGTCACACGACCGAACCGTGGAGACTAAAGCAAAAAAAAGAAGATAGGTAGGTACTGAATAGTCAAGCTTAGGTATCCCTACTAGTTAGGTAGAATACGCCAGAGCGGCCGCCGCGCGGGGTCAATGGCCACTGGTCACGTGGGCGAGCGAGAGCCGTGCGCTGGACGATGTACATTGCGCGTCGCAATTAATTATTTTTTTGAGGTAGCGAAATTATGAAGTCGTTTCCGCGGGTATGTTTCTTGGGGAAAGTTGTTCCGTTTCATGGGTAGAATATGGGGTTTCAATTAATGCTAGAGGTCTTTTTACACCCTGTATATTAGCTGACCAACAAGGAAAAAACATACAATATACTTTGCAGAAATTAATGGGACTCGACTTCCAGGTTTTCTGTATCTGGAAATCTGGCGCTAAAATAGTAGATGTATTACATTCCTGTAAGAACGAGCTTCTCCAACTTAATGCGAACGACTACGTTATTATTATGAGTGGTATTAATGATAGTGACCCATATGCATGTCTGTCTAGTCTGTTTTTATGGCTGTCTGATATTAAAACACCGAACATCATTGTCTGTGAAGTTCCTAGAAATCCGTATTTAAGTGAGAGCAAACTAAATTACGAATTGAAGTTATTGTGCAGTAGGTTTTCTAGATGTTTGTTTCTGAATTTAAATTTCAATGGGACATTACCTTCACGAAAATGTTATTCAATTTTTGTTTCTAGATGTTTGCTGAAATAAATGATACACATTGATTATAAGACCCGATACGATGTATATGTAACTTCGCAGGTACAAAATTTGCATAAAAATGAAACACTTCGAACTTGTACGTCCAAGGATGAACAAACTCAAACCAACTGTAGACCTCTTTTAGCAGGAATTCGTAAAAGTATAAACTGTAGCACACAAACAGACACTCAACCTATAATAAATATTAATGCCCCTAGCCCAAACGTTGTATCGATAAATAATTCGCCTAGCACACCTATACACACCACCACGGAATTCAACCGATCTAATGGAAACAAATTTTTTCGTGCACAACAGCAATAATATACTACATCAAAATGTAAACGGTTTGGTAACAAACAAGATTTACTTGTTCAAAGTTTAGACGAACTAGACGCTAACGGTAAACACGTAGATGTGGTGTGTATAACAGAGCACAATATGTTATACGACGACTGCAAACTACTTAAATTTCCTAACTTCGTCATGGCAAACTGCTTTTCACGAGGCAGTAGAAGCGGTGGAGCTTGTATACTTGTCAGAAATCAAATTAAATATAAAACTATTGACATTATGTCTAATTACAGTTTACCAAACATTATTGAATGCTGTGCAATAAAATTACTTGACCATAACCTAATCATAATCAGCCTATATAGAGTACCAAAGAACTTTGACCAATCCAAACATTTTGACATATTTTTTAATAAGTTCTAACAAATTTTGACATTGTATGCTTATAATAACAAAATTATTTAGTTTCAGTTCTTTAATTATCATAAAAATGTCGCGTAGAGTTGTGGGAGTCATATAAAATGAATTTGTTTGGTTATTGCGGATTGTTTTTCTGAAAACTGTTGTTTTTGGCCTGGTTGTGTGTGCTAGTGGTGCTAGCGTTCGTATAATATTCGTTAAAATATTGCGCTATGGCGGTTAGATCTCGGTTAGTGCAGCCATTTGATTTGATTTGGGATATAGTTTCATTTGGGAATTGCTGTTTAGTGTTACTAGCCTTAGATTTATTATTCGCTGTCGTAATATAATTATTATTTTGTGATCTCTGTGTTAACTTTATTACTTTATTAAGCCTACTAGAATATATTTTAAATTTATTTTTGTTTGTTTTGTTTTTTGTAAATCTGTATTTCCACAAGAGGTCACGCTTGCGTCTTGCACATAATTTTATCCCTCTAGATAACCATTGTGGACGTTTTTTTACAGTATGTTTAATCCTGATTGTTGGAAAACACATATCGTAGAATGTTAGAAATAAATCATAAAAGTTGTTGAATGAATCATTGGCTTTATTGCTTGAATATATTTCAGAAAAGGTTAATTGTCCGAGACATTCAGCAAACTTGTTTAAGTTTTCTTCAGAATAATCCCTTTTTTGTGTGTACCAGCTAGTTATAGTGCAGTATTTTTTTACAGGACAGCATACTAACTGAGCAGTATGGTCCGAAATACCGAAATACTGTGCTATTAGCCTATCACGGTCTTGTAGTTTCAGTGTTGCGATATGGGATTATTTTCTGGGGCAACAGGGAAGGAAGTTGTTTTTAGGGCACAAAAAAGATGCTTAAGAGCCATATGTAACCTGAAACGTACGGATAGCTGTAGACCATTTTTTAAAGGGTTAAAATTATTAACATTGCCTTCCCTCTACGTCTACGAAACCCTAATATTTGTGCGTACTAACCTGGTTCTTTTCCCGCAAGTTGAAAGCGCACGACGCCGAGACCAGCTCCATCTTCATCCATGCAAGACCGCTCTATTTCATAAGAGTGTTTTTGCGATGGCCCCTAAATTGTACAACGCGATCCCGAAAACTATACGCCAAGCAGAAAATCTCACTAAATTTAAAAACAACTCTACAGTTTTCTTGTTGAAAGGGTGTTTTACACAATTGACGAGTTTCTTTTGGCGTGCAAGGAATACAAACAGTAGGAATGTGATTTTGTGTATGTTTTATGATATTTTATATTATTGTTGAATTGATAATGAATTTTATTGTTTTGGCACTGTTGATAATTGTTGATTTTGTTAATAATCTGACATTTTTAAATTTTTCAATTACTTTGACGTTATATTTTTATTGACATTCGAATTATTATTTAAATTATCTTCTATTGACATTTTAATTAATGATGACATTAAACGAGTAATGGTGAAATTTTATAATGATTATTTATGACTAAATTTTATAATCTTAAATGTTTTAATGTATTTCACTTTTTATTTAATTTCAAAATTTTAATTAGCTTCTCTAGATTTGCATGCCGACGGCAGGTCACAGAGGACCTATCTACCTACAAATTTTTGTAACAACTGCATAACCTGTGTACCACAAATAAATATATTGATTTATTGATTGATTGATTGATTGGTTGTGTCCATCAACAAGCGTCGGGATCAGTGATGGTTTGCGCCGCTGTAACTGCCACAGGACGCTCATCGCTTATTTTCATTGAGCAGAGCGTAAAGGTAAAGCAACAATTAAAAAGACATAAACGATGCTTTGTTACCTTAGATACGTAAACAAATACGTAAAAAATTGACATTTCTAGTAGGCAAAATACCTTGAAACCAGTCTACAAGATTAATAATAATAAAAAAAAATCATCTTGGCGTTAATGTCCCGGTTGTGCTCTCGAGAACGAGGGCCGGGGTCCGCCTTGACCATGATCCAGGATTTGGCAGGTCAGGTAATTACAGTGGAGCGACTGCCATCTGACCTCCATGACCCTGCTACCAGGGGAACCTGACCAGATTTGATCATGGTTACACATCCAGTCGCCTGAATGTGCAGGTTTCATCACGATGTTTTCAAGTCAACCAGTCTACAAGATTCTACAGTCAAAATGATAGCATTTTCAACTGGTACCTAAAAGTTTGATTGGCGCATCCTGTATGATGAGACATAAATCGATCGTAACATAGGGTGCGACATGAGGTGACAGTGACATGGGTAAGCGGTCGAGAATTAACAATACTCTCGACTTCTAGCAGGAACGAGCCGCTAATTTCATCCGTCATGATGAGGATCCGAGATATGAGACGCTTTTAAAATGCTAAGTACTTGAAATGCAAAACATTAAATACAAATTACCTATACTTTTGACATAAAACCATTTTGTATTTTCTTTGAAACTCTTGTCATAGCGTACCATTAAAAAATCTACACTGCGCATTTAATTTCAATTGGTCAAAGTCAACCCATCCATTATTTTACGGTATTTTGCGGACAGGAAAGGCAAAGTGACCACCCCCCACAGCAAAATTTAGCATTTTGTAAAAACGTATGAAATAGTATGATGTGGAGCAGAGTACGCCAAAAGTACGACACTCGGCTAAATAGTACGTAAATCGTACCAAAAGGTATGATCTGGCAACGCTGTGCGCCGTATACTACAACCACCAAAACACAATACAATTAGTCATCATGCTCTGGTAAGAAAGCCAATGCCACCAGACGCCAGTATGGCCGATCGTGAAAGCCAGACGTTTGCGTCTTGATTCAAATCAAGGCGCAATTTGGATTTAAAAATATAATTAGGTTAAAAGTGATACTACGAGCGTTGGGAACAACCGGTTATTGGTGATTTGTTTACATATTTGGAAGTTTTCTACAGAGGTAAGTGTGCAAATTTGTTTTTTGTGTTACGATGATTGTTTTCGAGCGTCGCAACAATGTTAACATAGTTATGTTTGTGTTACTTTCAAGTCAGAGTTGTAAATAGTTTTAAAATAGATTAAACTAAAATTATCTACTACGTTCTACTAGTTATGAATTCGATGACCTATTATACACTAGTTCTACTTTATTATACTAACTTAATAAAATTGTAACGGGTTTCGAATTACTCATCTTCAGGCAATTTTCAGGCATTACAATTTAATTAAATTTGTAGAGCGGCTTGCACAAAAGTCTTAAAACACACAAGCACAAGTCTTAAAGAATAATACTATAAAGTAATACTACTATTATGACTACTTACTTACTAATTACTACTAACTACTTACTAATACTCATCATCATCATCACTTACTAATAATTATATTATAAAGAGGAAAAATTTGATTGTTTGTCGGTTTGTTTGTTTTGTTTGTATAGAAACTACTGAAGCGGTTTTAAAAATTCTTTCACTTTACTACATTTTATATCTATACTAATATTATAAAGAGGAAATGTTTATATTTTTGTTTGTTTGTATGTATTGAATAGGCTTCGAAACTACTGGACCGATTTCAAAACTTCTTTCACCGTTGGGAAGCTACACTATCCCCGGGTGACATGGGCTATATTATATTTTCTAAAAAATTACGGATCATTAATACAACTCCAATAATGTAACCCAAGGTGTAAAAAATACCCAAAAAATTCCTTACATCGCGTGTGCTGCGAAAACTATTGATGATAGTACAAAATAATGTACTACGACTTTGCAGAACACATCATTATCTACAAAAAGTGTCGCAACAGTATATGTCTAACTATTATACTTATGTCACAATAAGTGTTCTTTTATTTTCAAAATTTAATTGAAATGCCGCCGCTAAAAAACGCTCTTTATTTGGTACCTTGGTATTAATCCTTATCAAAATCAACTACTTCATATTCACGACTGCTTCAATACATTTATATAACTTTTTGAATTATTCAATTCAGACATTCCATTCGAAAGATATCACGAGTTTAAAAATGTGAATATTAGTAATTTAAAAAAGTCGCGTGTTCGCCGCTCAGTCCGCTCGGCTATCTAGGCAGCACGGGGTACGGGACAGTCAATGTCAAGAAATAAAGTGCCGCGCGGCTCATGTTTTATAAACTGACAAAACATTGTTATGATCTATATCTAAACATAAAAATGGTGTTTGTACATTGAATATATTTACAAAAATGTAGTTTAGGGCGATGAAGGAATAGTAATAAAAATTTTGTCTGTCTCTTTGTACGTGTTAATCTCCGAAACTAGACAGATTTAAATACTTTTTTATTGTATAGCTACTAGATAAGCCTGGGAAACATATAGGGTATAATTGATTTTGGAAACAACAGTTGTAGAACCATAATAGCTAGCTAAACTATCTATAAGAAGATGGAAATGGCCTGCAATGAATTTTGATTTTTGTACAGTACATTACGTACAGGAACAGTTTCGTAGTTTGGGGTCTAACTTAAAATCTGGGCCATGTTTGATCTAATTAATTTGGGTAGAACGAGATGAAACAGCTTGGCCTCTCCGTATTACTCCGTAGCTTTTATACATTAGGGAGGTCATTTGAAGTAGTCGCTCGGGAA
This sequence comes from Blastobasis adustella, assembly GCA_907269095.1. Taxonomy (NCBI): domain Eukaryota; kingdom Metazoa; phylum Arthropoda; class Insecta; order Lepidoptera; family Blastobasidae; genus Blastobasis; species Blastobasis adustella. Next base: position 17,258,076 of record OU026121.1, on the reverse strand, counting down.
AAATATAAACTGCCCTAAAAACGATTTCCACGCGGACGAAGTCGCGGGCAACAGCTAGTTAATATATATTTATATCCTGTCACACTGCAGGGCAAAGGCCTCCCTATCAGTCTTCCACGACTCACGACTACATATAAACAACATTTAATTTTTTTTTAATTTTGAGGTCTTTGGAAAAATTGCAATAAAATAACCTTTTATTATAATTAGTGTTGTGGTCTACTAAAATCAACAGGGTTGATCTAATCTGGAGTTGCATAAATTCGTAAAAAAAAATTTGCGGTACATTTACAAATTCTAGAGTTCAGCGTATTTTTGACATAATAAAACACAATCGGACCTCCTTTTTTATGACACAATGCATAATTCGAATGTCTCAACTTTAAATATATAGGAATAACAGACTAGACACAAATCACAAATATCTCCTGTTCGCTCACTCTACAACGATTATGAATCTTGCTTTCCCGTTTTTTCACCCGTAGCAACGAACTGTCAGAAAGTGAAACGCGTAATGTTTTGAACGTTCACCATGTTGCTAGAGCTCCTGAAGATCAGACGTTTCTTTTAAAGCATTGGTGTCAATTTTATAATTTCCTTATAAAATTTAAATCAAACTATTTAAAGTTTGGTAGCAACTTACATGCTCAAGAGTTTTCAGAGAAGACAAAGCAAGCAAACTGCCTTAGACCAGGGCAGCGTCACCGTAAATCTAGGTAAACCTATTCCGTAGAATGTCTTAAAATCTTCAAGTGCATCAGGGTCTTTTGCCTATCCTGATTTATCAGTTCATCTGTTTTGCATTTAGATTCAGTCTCCTAGATATATACAATGTCCATTTTCTTGTAGTATTACAGGAATAGGTATTTTGTTTGTTTTGTAGCTCACGCGGACGAAGTCCCGGAAACAGCTAGTAAGTTGATACTTAAACAAAAAACTACATATAAAAAAACGTTAAATGTCATTCTTGTACGACTCAAGCCAAGCTTAATACATAATCAATGGATTTTCATCACGAAGTCACAACACAACGTGTTTAATATTAACTACGTAGTTGTTTTGTTTAACATCATCATTGCCCGCTTTCCTACTTTTAACCGTCGACGAAAAAAGAGAATTTTTATAAGTTCGATGTGTGATCTGTGGCTCTATGTAGCTGGTAGTGTTGTGTGGTGTGTGTCTATTTGTGGCATTATAGCTCCTGAACAGACAAACCGGCTTCGATGCGGTTTTTTTTAATTGAATGACAGTTTAATCGAGATGATCATTAGCTTTGTTTCAACAAAATCGGTTTAGTTTAGAAAATATTTAAGTGTATGTAAACTTGATCGGTGTTTTCTGAGTTGATCTATCTGTTAGGTTATTCTTCTCCACTTCGCCTGATCTTCGACATCCTCACGTCGTAAGTCACCTCACTATATAGTCGTATACAAGGTGTAAAAACCCTGTCTGATTCGATAGGGGTATTATACCTAGATAAGAGAGTACTCATAATCATCTTTAAAATAATATTATCCATATTTTTTCGTGAAAATTACCCTAATGCTATTTATATTTTATATGGAGATTATCCGTTGCCACAATTTTTTTTTAAATATACATATACAATGACGACATCATCCATACATAAATAATAAAAAAACATACATAAATGATATTTTTACGCTTTATTACTTTCTCAATTTATTATTTCGAAGATAGATTTTTAATGATTTTACATTTTTATATGTCATACGGAGAAAGGGTTATGTTTTTCGCACGTGTTTAGTACAAAAACTAAAAAATAAACCCTGACTGCTATTAAAAATTGAAAAGTTAAAAACAAACCGAATGTTAGAAGTAAATTGGTGTAGTACAAATTTTAGTTTAATTTAAACTAGAAAGCAGGCTGGGCGGCATCCATTAAATATTAAGTATCCGTGTCCACCTGAAAATGTCACATATGAAAATGGGCCCCGTTGGTTGTTTTCACCGAAGGTGGCCGAAGCGGAGCCGAAGCCGAAGTCGAAGCTTCGGTTGGACACTCACTGTGCATTCGATTTTTTTTTTGCGCTCAACGCGAAGGAATAGGGCACCCTCCGGTAGCGGTTGGGAGGGAGGAGTTGAACTCTCATGAGTACATGAGTAGAGACTCACCCAAAAAAAGGGACCTAGGCGCATACGTGCTAAACATGTAGAATCTTGCCCTGACGAATGGTTGTGTCATTCGGTGTCGTATGTACTTACTGTTATTAGCACTTCTGTTCAAACAACTGTTCAGCACGTTGACACTTTTTTTTTTATTCATATAATTGGTATATTCTTGGGTTTGGCCCTTCAGGCTCTGATTGCTCATCATCCTTGCCTGGAAAATTAGTTAATACTGTAAATTCTGACTACGTTGTAACTACGTTCTACAAATGTTTTGATTCGAATCGAACTTCGATAGAGTATTTTCTTTGTGAGAAATGATCTCTCGTTTCCTAAATGTCCAATTGGTAGAAGTAATGATAGTTTTTGGACAAATACAAGGGTATTGGGCTGTGTGTCTGGATTCTAACCGCTGTAACGTCTTGTTTGTTGTCCTTTTATTTAAAATCCAGATGGACCCCAATGCCACGGGGGTCATTTTTCCATCACATTAGGGTGTTTAATTCACAAAATATCACTTTTTCCAAACTAATGTTTACTTTTTGTTATTTTATTCTTTGCACGTCATATGTTGTCATGCGGACACATTTTATAGTTGGCAGAGATTTTAAGCTTTTTTGTGCTCCTCTTATTCTAGATAATTGCTGGATCCAATTCTTCATCATGTCCTCATGGATTATATCCTTGGCTGTCAAACACGAGGTCGTCCGAAAATTATTATCGTCCACTTCGGGAACTGGCTGGTTGACTTTGAGTACTGGCCATCAAGACTATATCTTCTTTTGTGCCGAATCGTTCTCGAACGTGTTTAAGTGAAGACCCGAGCCTTCGTTAGAGAGTGCAGCTGATAAGTGGGCAGAGTTTCATAGTTTGTGGGTAGAGTTCTCCCAGCCTTCGAACTAGAAGGTGGATCAGTATCATAGCTAGAAAAAGCTATTGAAGAAGCAAGACCGGTGACCGGTGACCAAGAACCGGTGACCGGTGAACAAGAAGTGACCGGTCAAAATATGCACATGGCTGCATCAAATCATCTTTGAAATTCTCTAACTAACATAGTGTCGGGTCAATCTGCAATCTGTACTTTTTCGGCCAGCATAAATGAAATCCAAGTGAACTCAGTGATCCAGCCTGGACATAGGTTATGTGGAGTAGACTTTCGTAGGAACTTACGTGCTTAACTTTTAAATTCCTTTTTTGAATTTCTTGTTGTTGTAGTTTGTAGTTTCTGGAATGATCGAATATAAACCCATTACCCTGAATATTTGGGTTTCCTTAACTGAACATGGCACTGTCCGTGGGACAGTGTTATGTTACAAACACCCCTTGGGAGCACCTGTAGCTGGTAAGGTACACCCCGTAGGGACGGGGTGCGCACAATGTGCATTAGATATTTATCGTGGACATTTCATAGACATTCCCTGCCTTGGGCTGAATTCCCTTGTAGCCAGCGACCTTATGTTTTTAAATATGGGTATTAAAGTATTTTATTGTTATTAGTTGCATGGCCGTGTGGTATCCGGCAGAGTAGAATAGCACCAACCCCTTACACTCATGGGTGTCGTACAAGGCGACTAATGTTTTCGAGGCAAAAGATCAAGAGTCTCCGTAGTCTGGAAAATGGGCAGCAGCATTTTCCATTGTTATATTTAAACATTGCGATCTCCAACCCGCCTACCAAGCGTAGAGATTATGGCAATAACCTCCTCTTTCGTGAGAGAGGCCCTAAGTCCTGTTACGGGATGTGATGATGATGATGAGTTACTTATTATTCCGTGATTTCACTTGCCTGGGTTCAAATAACACTATATATATTTCAGATTCACATGAGTGCTATTTTCAATGCACTAGACTGGAAACAAGTTGACAAGGATCACGACAAACTATTTAATCTAATGAACAAATTCGAGAACTGAAGTGCACGCAATGGGCTGTTGTTCTGATAAATGCACCTGTGCAGAGGGTTGCGCGTTGGCGTATGCGATTGTAACTTGTGTAAGTTGTTTTGTCGAAATATTCCTAAATGTATAAAACAGAGGCTATAGTAACTGCTTACCATCGGGCCCATACTTTACGCACTTTAACAAGTTTCGAAGTAGAAATAATATTTTAAGGGCTTATTACATTTCTCTGTATTCAGTTATCTAAATTCAGCGTTGTTTTGGGATAATTGTATCACTTCCATTATGTTATGCGTCGCTCTGCTTTTCAAAAGAATTATACAAAAATGGACCTAATTTTATATAGGCTGCACTTTGATTTAGTGTCGCGCTTTTTGCTTCTAAATTCAGATGACTGAATTTAGTGAAATGTGAATTTAGCTCAATAGATAGGAATCTACAGTTAGGTAGTAGGTACCTATTCCTAATGACATTCGTAGGTACATTTGAAATTTTACATAGACTCGAATCCAGTTGTAAAATGCGCGAGGAAACAGTCGCTATTTTAGTATCTATAGTCAAATTTAAGATCCTTCAAAGTCTAAAGTTAGGTTTTTTGCGTAAGTAAACTACCAAATGCTTGGAATATACCTACGGACGGTCGCAGTGACAAACACATAAAGTGCTTCGATGAAGATGTAAAGTTAATTGTAAGTAGTTTAATATCTAGAGCCCGACCAAAAACAAATAACAGGCTGATCTATATGTTCATATTATTATAATAAAACAGTAAAAAAGTATTTCGTACATTGAAAATAATTTAGAACGATGAAGAAATGAAGAATAGACCAGCTAAACTATAACAAATATGGAAATGGTGCCGAATGGATTTTGATGGGGTTTTCACAGTTTGGTAGTTTGAGGTCCAACATAAAATCTAGGCCATGTTTCACCTAATTCGGTTGGGTAGAACCAGAGATACAGCTTGTCTTCTCCGTAGTACTAGCTTTCATACATTAGGGAGGTCATTTAAAATGGTCGCTCAGGAAAAAGATAAACTGCCCAAAAACGATTTCCACGAAATTGTTGGCAACAGATATTCATGAATATAAATTTTAAGTGGAAGTTCACGAAGTTCACGATTTCTGCAAGATTTCCCTCAAATGTTTATGCAATTTTGGTTTCAATACTAAAGCTTATTTTATTATTTGTATACAAACCCGCAGTCACCGCACAGAAATCGCGTCGCATCCGCATAGTCACCGCGTTGTGTACGCGCCAATGCCAATAGGACTGACTGCACGCTTTGTGTTTGGTTGCTACACGGTGACTAGGCGGGCAAGAAGCGTACGCGTTTGCTGACCGGTTTGTAAGCGGTGACATATAAACGGGTCTTTGTATTTTAGTTTTCTTTCGCTTATTAATGATTCACCACACCAACACGATTGTAGATCTGGTAAAGCTTTGGAGAGCCAACGCGGCTTACGACGCGAAGAGAACGCGTTACGCGGGCGAAGTGGAAGAGAAAGAGCGAACTCTGGCAGAACCCGGAATTTACCGATAGGATTATCATCATCATCTTGGGGTTAAATCCCGATTGCGCTCCCGTGCAACACGCAGAGGCCCAGCATCCGCCTTCCTGCTTTTCTTAGTCCACTTTGCTCGGTCTTCGGCATCTTTAGTGGTGTGTCCGTTGGCACGCATGTCACTTTTAACGACGTCGAGCCATCGCTTCTTGGGCCGGCCTCTCCTTCTCGTGCCTGGCGGGGGTGGCATGGCCAGACATCTGTTACCCACATAATTGGCCGGCATGCGCAAGACGTGGCCGTACCATCAAAGGCGGCACTCCTGTAGCTTATCTACGATGTCACGGGCATGAAGGCTACCGCGGATGTGGGCGTTCCGCACGCAATCTTTGCGAGATTGACCGATCGGATGGTGTGATGTAACTTTCATACAAAGTAATCTCAACTTAAATAGTTTTTATACAGCGATATACAAGTTAAGCAATCTTCTAGGTAAAAAAATTACAAGTTTAAAGGATTAAATAATAAATAAAATAAATAATCATGGACAGATTCACACAGCGCCATCTAGCCCCAAACTAAGCAAAGCTTGTGCTATGGGTGCTAGATTACTGATATACTACTTAAATACTTTTTTTTTTAATATATACTTATTATACATAGAACACCCAGACCCGTAACAGAAATTAAAATTCATAATTTTAATTTCTGTCCGGCCGGGAATCGAACCCGGGACCTCTTGCGTGGCAGACCACATGTTGACCACTGAGCCACTCAGGTCGTCAAATTTGTTGTAATTAGAGAACTAAGTACGAAAATCTTGACTTGTATGTATTTGTTAATCAAGCCCGGGCCCCTGGCAGCCTAATAAGAGGCTAATAATCACATTGTGACTCATTGTTTCCTTTAATTTCAGATTCTATCAGTTTGTGCCGCCGCCGGATGTGGATTGCTATTTGTTTTTCAAAACTTGCTTTTAATCAACTCAAGTGAAAAGCTGATTTACATCCACATAGGAGTGGCAGCTGCTGCTTTTTTTTTGTGCTGGATAACGTTTGGATTTAGTGTAACACTTGCTGTAGGTATTACAAAGGTACGTATTACAAAAGTATCTACGTTGGAATTATTTGGAATGCCTATTGTTTATCGTAGGAGCTTTTATCACCATTTTATCGTTGCTATTTTTTACATTATTTTGTCAATTACATGCCAGCCAGTTGGTACTGGGATTCTATTGAGGGTTTTCTGTTCATAGTTATTTTGATTTACAAATATTACCGCTATTTACAAAAACAATTGAAAAACCCAATCATGGTTAAATGCCCTAAAATAAAGATTTAAATTTGATATGAAAAACAAAGAATATGTACTTACTTCGTTATAAACTCAAAACAATATATATTTCCTGTGATTATAAAAATGATTTCATACCTACTAACAAAACATGTTAATAATACCTAAGTAAATAAATAATCATCAATCACATCTTGGCGTTGTGTCCCGGTACTCTTGCGTACGAGGGCCCGGGGTCCGCCTTGACTATGATCCAAGGTTTGACAGATCAGGTAATTACAGTGGAGCAACTGTCATCTCATCTCCGTGATCCACCCTGCTACCGTCGATCATGGTTACACATTCAGTGGCCTGAATGTGCAGATTTCATCACGACTTTTTCCCTCACCGTAAGAGCATCGGTTATTGTCCAACTAATGTCTCAGTAATTGGTACATGGCGCCAGTGGGATTCGAACCCGGTACCTCTCGCTTGCGAGTCGGATACCTTCACCACTAGGCCACCGACGATCACATGTTAATAAAAAGTAATTATGTAATAAATAATCATCTTGGCGTTATGTCCCGGTTGTGCGTCGCACGGGAAGGCCCTGAAGTCCGCCTTGACCATGATCCAAAATTTAGCAGATCTTAGATCAGAGACCTAATAATAAGTAATTATAAAGTACTCATGCAATTTTGTTGTTTGGTTGCAGAAAAAACCTAATTGTGTCCTGACCGCTTTCATTTTCGGAGTTGTGGAAATTATCCTAGTAGTGGTGGCATTTTCCACATACATAGGGTTGTACCCGAGAGACGCTGTGGAAAATGGCATCGTCATGGCTGTTTTGGGTGAGCTATTCAACGATTAATCTAGATACCTACAGCGTTGTAAGTTGTAACTTATATATATACAGACATATTATGAGTATAGTGGTGTAGCAAATTGAGACCAAGATACAGTCTAGTGCCGGAAAGGTTCAGCAGCAAAACATCAAACCTCTGAGGCCCTATTTTTGAAACCGCTCGCATCCACGCAAGCGCTCGCATGGCGCTACCTATCTCTTAGGGCCCCTGGAGTACGAGGTGTTACAGTCGCAGGCTATTGTTAATAATTGATGACTTTCAATCATGATTATAGGAGAGTAATGTTTCTGGGCAGGGCACATAGCTCGAAGAACAGATGGCCGATGGGGCAGTAAAGTTCTCGAGTGGCGACCACGTGCCGGAAGACGCAGCGTGGCTAGGCCTTCTACAAGGTGGACTGACGACCTGGTAAGGATCGCAGGTACCAGCTGGATGCGGAAAGCACAGGACCGGCCTTTGTGGAAATCTCTGGGGGAGGCCTATGCCCAGCAGTGGGCGTCTTCTGGCTGATATGATGATGATGATGATGAATGTTTCTGAGCAAACCAAGAGCAAATTCATTCGAATCGAGCCAAGCGATTTAAAAATAGAGCCCCTGAAGTCACGCGATTAGACATTTTCTTTCCTTGCTGAAATTGATTATTATTAAATTGATATTATTATGTCTTCAGTGGTGTACTCGCTGCCGTTAGCAGTGGTCTGGACGGCGTACAAGCACGTGTCGGCGTCGTCGAACTATGAACCCTGCGCACGCACTGAAAAAGGAATAGGAAACTAACGTTTTGTTTATTTTTTAAGTATCTGTGAACAAACAGGGTAGCGGGCCATCTTTTAGAAAGTGGTCACCGGACACTAAATGCATCACCGATGCTATGCTCACATAAATAGGTTCGGTTTTATTAGTCGAAACATACAACTTTCCCTCAGAAAACAGTTAATTTTATGACACGAACTTCACTCTGCTTCAGTTTTTATAAATGTATTATAATCTAGTTCAAAATAGGGTATACGTATCTATGGACATAACTACGTTTATTACAAGTATTGTATTCTGATTTACTGTTAATCAAGTATGCAAGACCTGCATTCGGACGTTAAGCCAGAAAGTTAATTGACCGGTGCCATTGCTATTTAGATGTAGGAAGCGGATGTAGCACATCCTGTGTTTAATACTCATTTATTTTTTATTTCGTTAATAATTCAAACTATACATTCTAATTCAGAGCTCTGTTGTATGATACCAAATGCAGTAAGGCCCATTACTGACAGACCAACTTTATTTGTGACTTGAATTGCTTTTGCTATATCGAAGTCTAGTCTAGTCCTCCTAATTATAAAATGACTTATTACATGGATGGGAAATCTTTGTGTAAAACCAAATAGATTTCATGACTGATCGGGATGGGGAGTTATTCAGGGTAAGCATATAAGTATACCTATTAAATTATAATATAAACAAATTATTAGATTTACCTACTGATCTACACGTTTGAATTAAAAATCGGTAAAGCCAAAATCTGGAAACAAAATATACTTAAGTACTCAAGTATTTTATTATAGGTATAATCAGTGTAACGTAAATACCATGTACTTATTTATACAACTTTTGTACCTATCTAATAAATCTAACTTACATATTGTTTTATCTTTATGCAAGGTCCACCGGGGCTAATGCGCCTGCGTGGGTTATTGTGACCTTACTAATTACGATAAGCTCCATTCATTAATTGGTGGAAGATCTATCTGGTTGTGTACTCATGGAATATGACGTCGTCAAGTATAACTGTAAGGCGTGAATGTTAGCAATAGACACAATAACCCAGCAGGCATATTAATTCTGGTGAACCATACGACCTAGCCTGTTCCTTGAAACCAACATGATACAGTAAATACTATTTAAATATTAAATTACACCTGTTTTTAATCCTTGACAAAAATTAAGGGTGTTGTAAGTTTGACTTTTGTATCTGTGGTGTTGTGTCTGTCTGTAGCATGGTAGCTCCCGAACGGGTGGACCGATTTGGATGCGGTTTTCTCAATTTGAAAGCTAGTTTAAATGAGATCGTTCGTAACTTTGTTTTATTAAAATCCATTATGTAGTTTTGAAAATATTTGAGTTTAAGTGAACTTAGTCGCGGGACTTTTTCTGTCGGTCATGTTATTATGTCTATCGGTAGACAAACAGGCAAGCAGGCCACCTAATGGTGCATATTCAACGCTGCCTATGGACATTAGCAACACCAACGCTATCACCAATGCGCCTGATGGAAAGTGGTCACCGCTGCCTATGGAGATTGTGTGCCCGGAGCCGCACGCTCTGTATCTTCGCACGCACACTTTAAATCTCAATACAAGTATATGTCAAACTGTCCATAGATTGAATCCGTGTTTTCCTCGTCTGTTCTGAGAAATTATTCTTAAGTTGTTTTCAAACGTCTGTGCATATATTTAACGTATTTTTGGTGCAGATTGACATAAATACAACAATTTCAGTAATTTTTTCGAACAAAATCCCGTGGCGATGGGACACCGTCGATACAGCGAACCCGCTGACTGGTAGGCTAATTATGTAATCCTGTTGCCAACAATTCTCTGATTTCAATGATTGAAATGGTTAAATTTGCGATTCAGTATCATAGATTTCATGGGTTCAGTTGCTAAAAAAGTTCCATTATAATAAACTGAAACTAATAAAACGATTTACGTAATTAGCCTACGGACCAGCAGCACCTAACAGAAATGCCTATACTTTTTTTTTTCTCAATTATTTTGGCACAAACAGTCATTTTACAGAAGTATTTACAGTAAAATTTGGTTACAATTTATCGACCTATAGTGCCGAATATGAATTATTAACAATAGAAATTTAACTTATTTTAGCCTTGTAAATAAACCAGACATGTTAAAAGAGAAAATAACTTAACTAAAGTAGGTGTGCCAGAGAGTTTATGTTGTTACAAATTCGAGTAATATGTTGAATCGGTGACGGCGATACTGTTGCAACAGTTCTAATTTGAGGCGCTGCGCTTTGTAGTACGACCAGCCAACACAAACATATGTATTTAATCCTGCAACGTAACTTTATTAAAAAAAAGTCGACGGAAAATGTTGTCGCATACAAAAGAGTTCAACGAAGCGACGCCCCCATTGATGTTTTTTTATACGAGTTAAATATAATTATGTATTATTAATTAATTAAAAAAATAATTTTGAAGTATGAAAGGTTTGTATTTGCTTTAATTAATGTTTTTATGTAATAAGGCTTTTTATGTAATTCGGTTGGCAAATAAGCAGGCCTATTACCAACACCAATGGTATCGCGAATGCGTTGACTACCTCTATAACACGTTGCTCTTACAGCAAAAAGTCAAAATCAAACCAAACCAAACCTATGCCTAGTGGGGGACTGTTATGATTTTTTAGATTCTGAATAAAAATATATGTTCCTAATTCATAATTTGATTTTTAATTTCCTGCTATAATTACTAACATTAGTACCTATAGTATAGGTATGGTACACCTAAAATAATAGCCATGCTTTTTTTAATTATCAATACAATCACATAGTTATTTCCCAATAATAATACCTAAGGTTAAAATTCTAAATGACCTATGTGTAAAACCCCAACCTCTTTAATCTCTTCAATGTCTTAGAGGCAGACCAACTAAGACATTCATAGACCAGAAAATAGACAGCAGTTTTGTGTACTTGTGTGTTCTCAAGACTGGAATCTGGACCGAGGCTAGAGATCCAACAGCATGTCATGTGCAGAGATTATGGTAAAACCCTCCACTTATGTGGAGGAGGCCCAAGTCCAACTGTGTACCATTAAAGACTGTTGTGTGTGTGATAAAAATAAAATAAAATATTAATTTTTCTTATCAATTTAATCTTTCATAGTATAGCACATAACATAAATTTGTTACAATATTGTTGTTGGAAGCAGTTCTGTGGCTTTATCTAGAGCATAATGAAAAACAAAAAATATTTGTTCATCTCTTCAACTTAAAAATATTAGTTTTATATGTAAAATAAATAAAACGGGCCAGCGAGTAACTTATATTATAAATATCACTTTCCACACATTTTATTATTATTATTAGGTGTTATAGGTTATTAGACAAGTAGCATTTCTGCTGATGTGTCTATACAACATCGCAGTGCTGATAATAGCTATCCCTTCCATAACACACACATTTTAGTTCACCGAATAATTTTATTAATTTTGCAAGTTGGACAACAACTTGTTTTTAAAAGAGTTTACAGAACTGGCGGTTACCTATGAGAGCATATTGTCCCATATCTGAGAACTTATTCTAACTATTCACAATTCACATCCTTATGGTGTAGCAAGTGATAAGCAATATTAGTCTTAGATGGTGTGCGATTTATCCTTGTGCTGTGTCCACGCGATGCTTCAGCACCTTTTATTATACATTCGGTAAAAGTAAAGCTTGTAAGTCTCAATGAGACCACCCCGTATCCTTATTTCTTCCAGTGAGGTTAGTTAAATTCTACAAGAATTCTTTCCTCATATGACTTCTGTTTCAGGGCTGCCGCTATCTTGGTGGCTCTTCGCTGCACACTCTCGAAAAGATAAATGTCTTGTAGGGAGTTTTAACTCGAAAATAAGTGAAAAAACTAAAAAATACTTCTCGCTTGAGAAAATACAGTGAGAGACGTAACCACGTATTTTTTTCAACCGCTTGGGCTTCGGCAAACATCTTTCAAGCTAAATATCGCTACCCAGACATTTTTGTCACGAAAATAATAACTATCTCAGAACGAAAAATACTTCTCACATTATAAATTTCAGTGAGTGACGTAACCACATTAGTTACCGTAATTTACTATCGCATCTGTCAAATTTGTGACTTACGGTACGGTTTTGTATGCAAGACGCTATGTAAACCACACTCCCTACGTAAACTGTAACGTGAGTGGTAAAGTAGATTAACCAATAGCAACTCATGGTACGGATTTTAGTTCCGCTACTGCCCAATAGAGGCGCTGTACGAATTCTCATAGAAAGCGATTCACGTTTACTGTACAGTATACGGAAAAAAAACTTATGGTAGAGGCACTGATCCAGTAGTCTTTTTGATATACTGAGAGCCTTGGTGACTGAGCGGTTAGGGTATTCGATTCGTAAGCGAGAGGTACCTTGTTCGAATTCCGCTGCGGTCATGTATCAATGACTCTTTTCTGAGTTATTTACATTAGTTGAACACTAACCGATGTTCTTACGGTGAGGGAAAACATCGTGATGAAACCTGCACATTCAGGCGACTGCATGTGTAACCATCACCAGATATATCCAGGCTCCCCTGGCAGGGTCATGGAGGTCAGATGGCAGTCACTCCACTGTAATTACCTGATCGGCCAAACCCTGGATCATGGTCAAGGAGGATCCCGGGCCCTAGTGCGCGAGAGCACACCCGGGACACTAATGACATTTTGATATACTGGACTATTTCTGCGTCATACTGCGTCATTTCATTTTAGTATCAATAGCTCTACTTCCATACGCATTTTAATGCACCGCATGACACATTTTTAATGTTATTTTAATTAATACGTTGTAGCCGCGGTTCTTTTCGGTGGTAATGTGTACTAACGTACTTTGCGATCATAAAAACTAAATTAAATATGAAGTTTTCATTCATAAAATAAATTCGAATCTAGAAAGGTACCCAGAAGGCCCCGTTGGATTGTGAGTCTTATACGTCGACCCAAGAACCCAGAGCCCCAGGTCATTAGTAGTTTCGACTAACCGTTTATACAATTCCCTTTCCTTACAAGGAACGTACTCCTGTAGGCTAATAACGTAACTCTGATGCTAACAACTCTCTGATTTCAATTATTGAAATTGTTACTTTTGCGATTATGTATAATCAATTTTATAAGTTCAGTTGCTTACAAACTTTCATTGCAATAAACTGAAACGATTAAATCGATCATACTTAATTACAAAAGTAACAATTTCAATCATTGAAATCAGAGAATTGTTAGTTACAGAGTTTTGTAATTAGCCTGCGGGTCCCCATGACCTCGGTTGTTTCAATGCCAAATGGCGCAAATATATAATCGCCACCGAGACTACCATGTTTGCGCCGAGGCTTTCAGCTAAGACGGCACCAACTTGACTGGAAAATGGAATGGCGCAAGGGTATCGATAGAAGCATCATCCAAGACTCGGTCCCAGTTTTCAGGAAGGGCCGAGGCAAGCCTGCAAGTGGCATGGTTGAGTAAAGTGCCAACTTTCTTTAGAAGGCATTACCTGTAGCCAGATACCCCATCGCAACTCAACAGCTACCAGGAGGCGAGCACGATCTACGAAAGACATTTTAAAGGAGGTCATTTCTTTTGTTTATAACAACTAGCCAGGCATTTGACCACCACCTCACCTGGTGGTAAGTGACGATGCGGCCGATGGAGCAACCCTGTCTAGGAACAGCTTGTTCACTCTAATCTTGTAGGCGTCCAGATATTAATGACCAAGAAACACTCGCAGGCAACGAAAAGCTACTGAAAATTGCAGCGTCTAGGTGACGTCATCAAAGGCTTACCTGGGGACCTATTTTTGAAACCGCTGCATCCACGCGAGCGCTCGCCTCCTAATGCTTGTCTTTTCTATCTCTAGCAATTTACAATGAGAGTGAAAGAGATAGCTTATGTCCACCCGTCATTTGCGTCGAATTCGCGACGCAGTTGTCTGTTGTTGGTTGTGCTGGTTTGAACACAGATGTGTGCAGTGAATTTACCTTAATTCGCATGCCGAATAAGGTACAAAGAGTTTAAAGGCTGTAATTCGAAACCTATTACATAGCACAAGTAAGTAGGTACATTTACAAAGTCACAAGACGACTACTTCTACTGTCATCATCATTCAAGGAAAATACTTGCACTGGATGGTGTGAGGCTGTCAAAAGCAGATAACAACCTACGCGCCTACGCATAAAGTGTATGGATCAAAACGCTGCTATATATTGAAACTATTAATGTCACATTGACAAACAGAATGTATTTAAGAGATTATTTACTAAATATAATGTAGTCATTTTTACTAATAATTTACACACGTATGACTGGGATAACCTTGTTGAAAGGGCTTGGAGGTACTCCTAGTACCTGTTTAGAAAATGTTCTATATGTAATTTAGTATTATTTTGACGTATATCGGAATCACACGAGTTAGTTCCTCCAGCCCCATTCCAATTTCGGGGCGTCAGGTATAGGTCAGCGTAGCATCCCTATGTTGTCGACATTCCACCTATACGCACTCAGCGTGTTTCTAACTCTTTTCTGTTACGAGCTGCAAGGGACTGGAACTCGCTGCCTGCACATGTTTTCCCTGAGCGATATAACTTGGGTCTCTTTAAGACAAGAAAGAATAGGTAGGTATTTAATAGACAGGTATGCGCCATCATAGACTGCATCTGCACTTAACAATTAAAAAAAAAAAAGTTAAAAAATTCAAATAGGTATAAATATATACAATTATTGACGTCAACATACAATATAGAATCCATAAAATCACCTTAGTTTAATAACTACAGTATAACAATTTAATTAACAATTATTTAAAAATCCCAAATTTCAGGGATTACGAATATGTAACATTGGATGATGAATAGTTAATATTATCAATAATTCATTAATATCCATTTCGAATCATTCACTTCCATTATAATAAAATATGATGCTTATTTGTTATTGGTAACTCCCCTGGTGATGTTGATGTCCATAGGCGGCGGTGACCACTTTCCATCAGGTAGCCCGCATGCCTGTTTGTCTGCCGGATAACATAAAAAAAAATCTAACACCAGGTGAGATGGCAGTCCAATAAATACCTAACAATACTCTATTAAAAAAAAATGTTTTCCCATAAAAAGTGTTTTGTAAGCCATCGTGTGGATGTGTGGGTTAATGACAATGTCCGTCTGCAGCGGTCTCAATTCCGAAATTTCAAACTTAAGATGTCACAAAAGTCATCCGCTCAACATTTAATTAATGAGTTATTCAAACTTGAAACATCATACTGCGAGTTGCGTACTACACGAAGTGATTACACTAACGATATAATATCGCATAGCTCTGACAAAATTTCAAGGGGTGTCTGGCGTGCGATTGCTTCAGAAACGTGTAGAAATAAAAACAATTACAATGCGTTGGATGTGTTGGTCCGGGGCGCGGCCGGCGATTGCGATGCGGAGCACGCTAAACGCAGTGTTTCTGTCCTCTTTGCAGCGCGCCGCCGCCGCACAGCTCAATCACAATTACATACAGGCCAATTGTAACAATGCAGTAACGCCATGCACCCCCCAAGCTTTAGTGTATGTCAGGCAATACCTTCAGTCAACGCCTTCCACTTATGTATTTGAACCGTTCACGTTAAGTGAGATAATAAAAACTATAAAACAAATCAAACGCAAAGAGTCAAATGACATAAATGATATGACTACATACGTTCTCGATTACTTACCTCCCGTTGTCATGTCACTGTTATTTAATTTATTTAATCAATGTGTCAATACGGGCACATATCCCGACCCATTGAAAGTAAGTAAACAAACAACAATACGCGTACCAGCCGGGGCGGTCGACGGTGGTGTCGCGCGGGACAGGCCACCTCGAGGGCAGGCGGCAGGTCGCAGCCATATTCTGCGACATGACACGCGCCTTCGAGGTGGTAGATCACTCTCTGCGAGATCTCTTGCGTGTGACTCTTGTGACTCTTGCGTGTTCTGAAACTAAATTAATTCGTTGAATGTAGATTAATCCCCGCGCTGCAGCTGGGTGACGTCATCGACTCGGGCGCCGCCGGTTTCGAGCCGCGAGTGGGTGCGTCGTGTGATGCTCAGTTGTTTACTGCACGCCATTGTACACGCCAGTGAATTTGTTTCTAGCAACAGGTAATGAACCACATTATTTACGAGTGATTAGTGAACATTCAGTCTTATTCCGCTAATAAGTGAGTATCTTCTTATTAATTTGAAATTTATTTAGTCCTGAAAATATGAATTTATTTCTCGGATCCATGAAAGCTATTTTGGGCGTACGCTCTATTTTCGGCCGTAAAGACTTCCATCCGTCACGGCATTATGTTTTTATGTGTAAATTCTACATACTATTAAGTTGTTAATATTAAAGTGAGTAGTATCTAATTAATAGATACTAAGTAATTATTTATAGAGTATATTCTTTGTTATGATTAAGGATTTTACTACATACTTTCTCTAAGGAAGTTTTTATACCGTTCTATCTACGGATAGAAATACTAACATATATTTATAAGCTGATATTGAAATATCTAAGATTCATCTGTTTTTTACAGATTAACACAACTACAGTATAAAATTATCGGAGGGAACTTATTAGGATAACATATCAGTCAAGGAAGTTGCAACAATGTCGTGTTGTGGAATTCGTACGAAGAGCGGTGTGGAGTTGGCAGCTTTGACATATGGCATTATCGGATGCGTAAGTCATATATTTATCATCATTGTTTTATTATACGGGAGTGTCAGCGGCCAAGTTGTTAAGCTATCCGACTCGTAAGCGAGAGGTACCGGATTCGAATCCCACTGCGGCCACGTTCCATTGACTCTTTTCTGAGTCATGTACAGAAGCTGAATGGTAACCAATGCTCTTACGGTGAGAGAAAACATCGTGATGAAACCTGCACATTCAGGCGACTGGATGTGTAACCATGATCCAATCTGGTCAAGTTCCTCTGGTAGCTGAGTCACGGAGGTCAGATGGCAGTCGCTCCGCTCTGCTCTGCCAAATCCTCGATCATGGTCAAGGCGGACCGCGGGCCCTCATGCACGAGAGCACAGACGGGACATTAACGCCAAGACTATTTTTTTATATTTTTATAGCAACCAAATTATTTTATAGCAACTGTCCCCCTCCTTGCGTCGTTTATCCTCCATGCTGCGGGTCGTGGCCTCTTCCGTGTAGTTAGCTCGAAATTTTTAAAATCCAGACGAACTTGATAAAAGGAACAAACTAATGAAGGAGTTAGCATAGTGAACACCCTCACTGTGTAGGTTCTGGTACCTCACTAGGAGGAGGTACCCAAATAAGGGAACTTTTAAAAGATTTCATTTTAAGGCGTAAACAATATCGCTTCCCGCCGTCTGTTCTTATGTATCTATGTACGCTTAGATCTTTTGAACTACGCAACGAATTTTAATGCGGTTTTCAACATTAGATAGAGTGATTCAAGATGAAGCTTTTTTAGGGATATAAAAGGGTAGGGGTATAGCAAGTGTACGCGAACGAAGTCGCGTCGGTCCACTAGTTATTATATATACGTACATTATACATACCAAATTTCTTTCCACTACTCATATTTTTTAGATAAACCGCGGATAGACGGACAGTTTGGTTTCCCACGGAAAACTGAAAATGAACTAGTTTATTCTTTTGACTTGTCTATTACTTCTAATGAATGTTTTTCTCTTGATTTCAGACAATGTCATTAGCAGGCGCACTCTGCTTTACGGTGTTCATGATATACATATCACTGATCTTGTTTACAATGCACCCTGGAGATAAATATTTAATTTTAATAGTCTCGTTTCTGCTATTGGTGGTGGTGGTGTCTGTCATCACTTTCGTGTTCGCCCTTTTCCTTATAAAGGGCATTAAATACGTAAGTACCCATCGTAACAAACATTTTAAGTAAAGTATAAGAATTTAGAAGGACAAAGGTAGGCGATTAATCCATGTAAGTGAAAGTATCAAGACCATATTAACCACTTAAAGAAGTTGTCTTTTCAAGAAGTGAAGTATTCGTTGAAGTATTCATTGAAAGCACTCATTTAAACTGCCAAAAGGTTTTTAGTACCTGCTATCTAATCGGAATTTGCCTTCACTTCAGTATTCATTGATAAACAAAACTTCTGTATTAACGTCGCCCTCGGATGGTTAGCCGGTTAATTAAATGGCTAGCTTGTTAAGCAACTATTCTATTAGATTCATGAACTTATGTTTGGATAATGTTGTGACAATGCATGGATTTGCTCCCCAACCTATCCCAGCTCCTCAACGTTTGAGAAGTCGTAAAAGTTTCCTCGCCACTGCCAAGGCTACTGACGATGCTCGGAAAGCCACAGCAAGTCTGTGGCGAGAAGAATATGCTCCTCAATCATTTGTCCCATTCGAGGAGAAACTGCCACCTGGGTATGAATTGCCCTGGCCGGTTTGGCAGTCGCTGAACAGGTTGCGTACGCAGGTCGGCAGATCTAAAGAAAACTTGTGCAGATGGGGGTACATCAACACCACAGAAAGTGCCTGCGAGTGTGGAGCCTCGCCGCTGACCATGGCGCATTTGCTCATCTGCCCGGCCTGCCCCGACTCCTGCTCGCTCGAAGATGTATTTAGTGCCTCAGATAGAGCCATCCGCGTTGCTCGGTTTTGGTCTGGGCAGATATAAGTACTTACCTAACAATAAACAAATAGTTTTATACTTAACCTATTGATTATTGAAACGATAAGACACCATTACTTCCAAAGTTCATGAATTTCGAGTCCCGTTCAATTGAATAATTGATTAATGATATAGCCGTTTCTAAACGGCTAATTTAATAATCCGGCTGCGGCATTAATATTATTAAGTGTATATGAAAAAAGTTTTAATAACGGTGGACACTGACCGTGTATATCCTAAGGCAATAAAAAAATTATGAAATGTCACTACTTCACTTATAATTTTTGCTTTGTATATTTTTAAATAAAACAAAATTAAGTTACCTATAATCATCATCATCACAGCCCGTAACAGTCTACTGCAGGACTTAGGGCCTCTCCCACGAAAGGGGAGGTTATTGCCATAATCTCCACGCTTGGCAGGCGGGGTAGAGATCACAGTGTTTAAATAACAATGTAAAAAGCTGCTGCCCATTTTACAGACTACGGAGACTCTTGATCTTTTGCCTCGAAAACATTAGTCGCCTTTTACGTCACCCATGAGTGTAAAGGGTTGGTGCTATTCTACTCTGCCGGACACCACACGGCCAAAGTTATCTATAGGTAGGTATTATTACAGAAACTAAACCCAAATCAAATTTTCCTTGCAGAGAAACCCTAAATACGTGCTATCATACTTCATATTCGGGATAGTAGAGACGATACTGCTGGTGCTGGCTTGTATTGGATTCATTTACTGGAATCACTTTATAACTAATGATTTCCAGATCATAGAACCCACAATCGCGATTGCTGTATTTGGTGAGTCAGATCACTATTTTAATTTATATTAATTTTTTTTTATGTCATATGGTAGGCAAACAGGCAAGCGGCCCACCTGATGGAAAAAGGTCACCACTGCCTATAGACATTAGCAACACCAAGAGTACCGCCAATGCGTTGCCCACCTCTGTATCACGTTGCTCTGGCAGCAAAAAAGCAAATGCCCCTCCACTGCCAAAGCCACGGTTCCCCAAATCCCCACCCCATGGAGCACTGGAGACCTTACTCACCGGCAGAAACACAATACTATTTAAAAGAGTATTGTTTAGCTGCGGTATTCTGAAGTGATATTATACGTATCTTTATTTGGTCCAATTACACATTAAAAAAAACTTTAAACTAACATAATAAGAAAGCAGGGCTTATGTGATAGTAAGTGGTCATTATGATTTTAACATAATGTTTTAAACTGTCGCGGTTATTATCACACATTTTAAGGGTATGTTCCGGGTTTCCGGGTGTCGAAATATTGGGCTGCTCGTCAACAAAGGTACGCGGTAGGAAACCCGAAACATACCCTTAAAATGCATTATGATTTTGTTTACTAATTGATAGCCATTTTTAATAAGTACGGGAAAAAGTGTGACGTCATGTTATTTAATTATGCTCTCTAATTAGTACAATCGTCGGTACTGCTTATTGATAAGCAAATACCAAAATATCAAATCATGCCTGTATAAAATAACCCTGGGTATATGAATAGACTATTTCACTGAATTTTTAATGTCTGCAATTAAAATAATCATAATTGTATGGCGCTGTGGTCTCGCGTGCGAGGGCAGACCCCGGGGCTTGGACCATGATCCAGGATTTTTCAGGTCAAGTAATTACAGTGGAGCGTGATCAGATTGGATCATGGTTACACATTCAGTCACCTGGATGTGCAGATTTCCTCACGACGTTTTCCTTCACTGTAAGAGACGTTTCGTACCAATAACAAATCTTATTTTTTCCGACAGTGGCGTATGCTCTGCCCCTGCCCGTGGTCTGGTCCGCCTATCGCAGCGTTGAAGGCAACCCGGACTATCAAGAATGCGCAAGAATATATTAACTGCACCTACAAATCTGGAATGGAGACTGGTTATGTACATCATTATTATTCGAAGAGACTCGAAAATCGATTCCGACAAAATAAGATACAAGAACTATGCACATGAAGAGTGCCAGAAAAAAGAGATTTTGGGAAGAAATCGCCATTCTTCTTAAAGTACGCAAGTCTCAATAGATAAAGCCGCGACAACGATAATACCGCATGTGGCAGCATACTGAAGAAAAGACAACTGACGCCCCCGTCACAACAGTATAATCAAAGTCACGGTCAACTATTTTGTCTGTTTATATTCTGCGACTGCAGCATCATTTTGTACAGCTGCAAGTCAGGGGTTTAATGGCGATTTATCCCTCCAGGGCCCTAGAAATGGGTGCTTCCTGGGAGCGAGTGATTCGTATTGTAAAGACGGCTCTAAAAGTTGCACTGAAGGAGCTTGCCCCCCGATAGGAGACTCTTGCTATTCTGATGATGGAGGTAGAAGCTCTAGTGAAGAGTAGCCCATTACTCACGTACCGACAGACCCTCATTACAGGTCGGTCGAACTCGCGAGTGACGGTCGCATTTACGTATATCTTTTATCCCCTTTGCACCCATATCCACCTACATTATGGACATAATTGAGATTGTTATCGAACATTGTTTTTAATTTGTGTTTTACAATGTCTAAGCGCAATAAATGTCAAGAAGATGTTACTGACTACGTGCCCTGTGGTCTGTGTAAGGGGCTCTTTCACCACAGTTGCGCAGGAGTAACCGAAGCAAGCCACCGAAAAATGGGACCCGAGAAACGCGCGGCGTGGCGATGCCAGTCTTGACGCACGAATTCAGCTCCGACCCCGATACCTGAGACACCGAAAACACCTGAAGATAGTACCGTGGCTGAAAATAAATTAAAGAAAATTAAAACTACCGTGCTGATTTCGGCTCCATGAGAGAAGTACAATACAATACAGTGATAACTAAGTTACAAACCTGTGTAAAAGCTATTAACGATTTGAATTCGAGATGAATAGCGATGGAGGACCGGTTTAGTGGATTGGACGATCGATTGTGTGTTGCTGAACACAAAATGACCACTCTGACGTCTATTCAACAGGATCTTCATGAGGAGGCAGACAATCTATATTTCAGGTCATCAGGCCCCCTTCTCGCACTACTGTACATAATATCTTGTTTGTAATGTTATTTTAGGGAATAATATATTATAGATATATAGAAACCAGTCAATATAACATATACATTTAGAGTACCAACCCAAATGTTTTCTTATACATACTCGTATGTGAATATAGGTTCATATTATGTGTTGGTATTGTTAGTAATATTTTTATGTAGCCAATAGTCGTAAGTATCACAAAATAGTAAATTCTGTTTTGGTGTAACTAGTGCCATTCTAGTTACATTTTTACACAAGTAGAGAGGTACAAGAGACTCAGTTCTATCGTACATAGCTGAGGTCTTTAAGGTAACTGATGACTCTCTTTTTGCATAGAAAAAAGTTAAGCGCAGATATATTGAGTACGTTATTAACAATGTTGTAAATGTCGCAGCCATCTGGTTAAATCAGCCATTTAATGATAAGGCTAGACCGTTAATTAAACGCCAGCATTCAATTGAATGCCTAGGCTGATCGCTGATTTAATTAGCAACACCAGCGTTTAAGTAGGTTTGGCTTATAGTAAGCAAGCCTTCTGAAGACGGGTGACGAAAATCAGGCAGGTGATTTAAATTTAATTCAAATTTTGTCCAAAACCAATATGGCCTCGGACAGCTTGTACAGCAAGAAATATTTTCGTATATTTTTCGTTTTAACTAAATTTTAAGTACCTACATGTTTTTAAGTGAGAATTAAGATGCACTCTCAGGTCACTGCATGCCCGCTGCGCGAAACTGGCCCACAGACTGCACGTGTAAAAAGAGTGACAGTATGATTTGAATAAAGTCAGCTTGACTGGCTTAGTACCTACACCGCGTAAGCTTGCGGTCCAACATCGATATCGCAGTCGTCTTTTAAATCCTCTGTGACCCAGTGACCCAAGTACTTGAACTTGCGAATTCTGCAAAGGGGTGTGCCACAATTCGCTCTTTTTAGCACTGTACTTGAGTCCCTGGGCCGCGGCATAGCACTCACATACAGACAGGAGCTTCCTCAACGCACCCACAGATGGGCTCAGCAGCACCATGCACCAGCAGGATAGCTTGAAGCTGAGTAATTGTAATACGTGTTCCGGAAGCAGTCATTATCATTTTTACCGACTAACTATTTAAGTGATTAGCAGACATTGGTATTTGACCGTGAAGAGTGGATAAATTGGGGGGAGGCGTTTGCCCAGCAGTGGGATGATTCAGGCTAATATAACAATATCATCATATCAGCCGAAAGACGCCCACTGCTGGGCATAGGCCTCCCCCAGAGATCTCCACAAAGGCCAGTCCTGTGCCTCCCGCATTCAGCTGGTACATGCGAACTTTACTAGGTCATCGGTTCACCTTGTGGGAGGCCTACCCACGCTACGTCTTCCGGTAGGTACTAGATTTGTAATAATAATAATATTATAACTATTTAAGTGGTAGGTAATGGCTTGCCACTCTAGATGAGCCCCTCAAACGAGCCAGTGTTTATTGCCTGCAAAGGGACACTTGAGATCGTTAAACGATTAGATCTCAGAATGACTAAGTAGGCAAAAGTCTAAAGTTAAAAAAAAATTATATATTATAATAGGTGACCTAGGCATAAAAATATATCATAGGAAATTATTATGTCATCGAGTATTTGGATTCGGTGTAAAAAACGTGCAGAAAAGATAATTTGTGACCCGCGGTTGATTGAAGCTAGGCTGCAGAGCCTCGAACATCGGCGTATGGTTGCGCGTCTGTCGGTCTTCTACAAGTTACATTTCGGAGAGTGTGTGAAGCAGCTGTTCGGCCTCATTCCGCCGGCCCCTTTCCGCCATCGGGAGACGCGATCCGGGCGAGCGCTTTGGCTCGACCTTTATAATGCGTACGGCTAAGGAATGAAACGCGTTACCTGCGAGTGTGTTCCCTGATCAATATAATCTGGTTGCCTTCAAGGCTAGAGTGTATAGGCTGTTCCAAGACGGGCATGCTTCATCTTCGGCCGCATCGTCACTTACCAACGGTGACCCTGCTACCAGGGGAACTTGACCAGATTGGATCATGGTTACACATTCAGTCGTCTGAATGTGCAGGTTACATCATGATGTTTTCCCTTACTGTAAGAGCATCGGTTAGTATTCAACTAATGTACATAACTCAGCCAAGAGTCATTGGTACATGATCGTAGCGGGATTCCACTACAGTGGCATATTTCGGTATAATTAAGCTCTTTGTTTTTCGACAGTTGCATCAACATTGCACACTTGCACCGAATAATTTCAAGACAGCTATCTTTCAGCCGCCATCGCAACGATTTTCACATTTAAGTCCTGCATATAATCCAGACAATGGGCCGCAGCGTTTTTTGTGGCATGCTTTCAACACTGCGGTCTCAAATCCGCCTGCCAAGCGTCTCCACTCGGAGAAGGCCCTCGTCCAACAGTGTATAGTTATGAGGTGTTATGAATATGAACGAAGTATGAATATGATTATATTAATTTTACAACCGACCGATAACCGGTGACAATCATACTTTGAGGCACTTTAGCACTTCAACAAGCTCGCCATTTGTTAGGCCGGAACTCCATTGGCGCGGTGCAGTGCACCGCGCGCCGCGCCGCGCGGTGCCACGTCATGCTGACAACCAAAGAAACGGTGGTGTTATTCTGGTTTTTCAAATTAGGCAACGTTCGCACGAGAGATTTTTCGATCTCGACTCGACTCGCATAATTAACGACTGTGTGTTCACACGCAGGCGTAAAAAGTGAATGGAGATTTTTTAAATCTGCCGAAAAGGATATCATTCAGTTTGGATTAAAACACTGAAAGTGCCGGCCCGAAAATTATGTACCTGTAAAATTATAACCTGTACGCCCACCACCACCACTATGTACCACTGGTCGTACAGTAGGTACTAAGTATCGCTATTCTAAAAGCCGTCGGACCGTCGTACGTGCAGATTTGACGTCATAGTAAACAATGTTAAGAACTGTTTTCTCTATTGGAAACTAATAATTTTGTTCTGGCCTTTACTTAGATTTTTTATCTAAAAATGAAACGCGAATGTTGCTTTTTTTAAACTAAAAAGTATATGATCATAAAAATGTAAAGAAATTGGACCACTGAGAGTTTTTACCCGACTTTGAGGAAGCCAAGGAAGGGTAATGAAGTTAACAGTCTATGTATGAAGAAGCCACAGAGATTTGTCAGGACCGTCGCAAGTGGAACAATGTGGTCTCTGCCTACCCCTACGGGAAAAAGGCGTGACCGAATGAATGTGTGTCATTCAAAGAATTTCTTTAAAATAATATTGATCTTGACAAGCACTATCATTTCTCTCTAGGAAGTAGTGGTGAGGACCAATAGTTTTATAGTCATTACCAGTTTAAGTTTGACAGCTGTCATCCGAAATGTAGATCTTGACGAGTACTGTAACACTCGGGATCGTGGGGGCTTTTAAGATAAACACTAGTAGCTCGAGATAGAAGTTATTAAAGTTATATTTGTGAAAGTCAACTCAAGAATCGTATAAAATACATAAGACATCTTACGTCTAATTCAAATGGAACCCATTTGAATTCCTGCCTAGCCAGTGCGATGTGTGCTCATAGAGACAGGCCAAAGACCTAAGTTCTGCTTGCTCCGAACTCCAAGCTAACCGACCTCCTTCCAACATGTTCTTACCTAACCTAACCTGCTTAACTAATTAAAGCCCCGGCTGCCCTATGGGAGCCCAACCTAACCTAATCTTACCCGGAAGCCTACTTAACCTAAAGCCCCTCCAGGCATGAGCCCTCCGAACGCCTTCCTATGGGAGCAGCAACCGCACCTGGAAGCCTACTTAACCTAAAGCCCCTCCAGACATGAGGCCTCCAAACGCCTTTCTGTCTTGGGATCCGTCCTAACCTACGGCCTGCCCGAGCACACATGCTACATCTACCCACGCCCCAAATAAAGAAATTACCTAGTAATTTCTTAAAAGAACCTCTATCTTTATTCCTAATCCCCTTGAATACAATGATTAAATCCTAACCTTGGATTAATAACTACATACTAGTCTTAAATTATTCTACCTAAATGGGGGAATATAAACGCAGGCATTGTGCAGAAGAACCCTGCTACGGATTTTGTTTTTGGGAGCCAGCTCCCAAAAACAAGGCTGGGCAAAACCCCGTAAAAAACCATGCCAATCTGCACAAGGCCTGCAGAACCCTATTGCAAAGCTTGACTTGACATATTTACTTCTTCAAAGCAAAATTGAAATAATTCTTTAACATTACAAAGTCTTAACCTTATACACGTACAAAGAAAAATGTTCTCCACCGCAGAATTGCCATATTTTCAAAGAGAAATACTTTAACATTAATCAAATATTGTCACAATAACCATAGTCTATCTTCATACTACGGTTGACTTGTCCATTACCAATTAAACAATATGGCATTCTTGATGAGCACTATCATTTCTATTTAGGAACTAGTGTTGTAGGACCAATAGTTTTAGAGTTATTACAGTTTTAAGTTTAAAAACTGTCATTCGAAATGTAGATCTTGACGAGCACTATCATTTCTCTTCAGGAACTAATGTTCTAGGAGCGATCGCATCAGAGTTAACACAGTATTAAGTTTGACAGCTAAGCATGAGCACTATCATTTCTCTTCAGGAACTAATGTTTTAGGAGCGATCGTTCAAAAGTTTGACAGCTGTAATTCGAAACGTAGATGTTGACTAGCACTATTATTTCTCTTTAGAAACTAGTGTTCCAGAACCAAACACGCCATATTTATAATTTGGGATGACGAGAGGACCACGATAACGAAACGAATACCTTATTGGTACAGAATCAGAAAAAGAGAAGGGGCTTACACATCAGCGGTCAAAATTTTTTTGACCAGGTCGACTTCCTATTTCATTCACACGCGTTATATCTGTACTTAAAAAAGGTAGACAGATATATGTGAGTGAACTATGTCAAATAAGGAGGAAAGATTCGAACTGTTGGTAAAAAGAAACAGTCAAATTTGACGTCTCATGTTGACATCCACTGACATCGCGCCGCACGCTGCACGATAGGGGCAAATTTAAAAAAATGTAGAAAAAGTTCATACATCATAGCTAACATTTCGGGCTTGGATTGCGGGTTTTGCCCCTATCTTGCAGTGCGCCGCGCGGCGCACCTCTTCGATGTGAATCGGCACTTAGCGCTGGAACACATTGAAGAGGTGCGCCGCGCGGCGCACTGCACAATGTGGCAAAACTTGTTCCACGCCGAGCAGTTTGTATGCAAGTACATTGACAGGTGGCGAAATGCCCCACTGTGCAGCGCGCCGCGCGGCGCACTGCATGATGGGGCAAAACGCGCAATCCAAGCCCGAAATGTCAGTTTGTATGAATTTTGTCCACATTTTTTCAATTTGGCCCCATCGTGCAGTGCGCGGCGCGCTGTCAGCAGATGTCAACATGAGACGTCACACTTGACTGTTTCTTTTTACCAACAGTTCGAATCTCTCCTCCTTAGGTGACACAGTTTACACACATATATCTGTCTTCTTCTTTTAGTACAGATTCAACGCGTATGAATGAAATAGGAATTCGACCTTGTCAAAGAAATTTTGACCGCTCATGCGTAAGCCCCGCCCCTTTTTGTGATTCTGCAACATTATCTTAGTTGTTTCGCTTTCGTGATCCTTTCGTCATTTTGTTCTTAGTTCCTCTCGAATAATAAATACGGCATGTTTTGTTCTAGAACACAAGTTTCTAAAAATAAATGCTGGTACTCGTCGAGATCTACATTTCGGATGGCAGCTGTCAAACTTAAGACTAATAACTCTCTTACTTTTGGTCCTAGAACGAACGTAGTTCCTAAAGAAAAATTATAGTGCTCGACGAGATCTACATTTCGGATGACACCTGTCAAACTTAAAACTGTAATAACTCTGAAACGATCGCTCCTGGAACATTAGGTAGTTACTAAAGAGAAATGATAGTGCTCTTCAAGATCTACATTTCGGATGACAGCTGTCCATCTTAATACTGTGATAACTTTGAAGCGGTCGCTCCTAGAACACTAGTTCCTGAAGAGAAATGATAGTGCTCGTCAAGATCTACATTTCGGATGACAGCTGTCAAATTTAAAACTGTAATAACTATAAAACTATTGGTACTACAACACTAGTTCCTAAATAGAAATGATAGTGGTTGTCGAGATCAACATTCATTGATACAACAAACAATGACACACATTCATCCGGTTACGCCTTTCTCCCGTAGGGATAGGCAGATATCACATTGTTGCACTTGCTACGGTCCTGACAAATCTCTGTGGCTTTTTCAAACTTACATAGACTGTTAACTTCACTACCCATCGTCGCTTTCCATCAGGTGAGTTGAGGTCAAATGCAAACCTATTGATAATAAAAAAAAAGCTTCCTTCCTTGGCTTCCTCGTAGTCGGGTAAAAAGGAAAAGTGAGGAGAGTGAAACAGGGTGTTATCTCACTAATATTATAAAAGCAAATGGTTGGATGGATGTTTGTTACTCAATCACGCCAGAACGCCTGAATGGATCCAGATGAAATTTGGCACAGCTATAGCTTAAAGTTTGAAATAGCATATAGGCTACTTTTTATCTCGGAATAATATACGGTTCCCGTGGCCGAGTTAAGAGCGTCGGTGGCCTAGTGATTACGGGGTCCGACTCGTATGCGAGAGGTCCCGGGTTCGAATCCCACTGCGGCCATGTGGCCGCAGTGGGATTCGAACCTGGGACATCATTGGTTCATACCAATGATTATTTTCTGAGTTATGTACATCTAACCGATGCTCTTACGGCGAGGGAAAACATCGTGATTAAACCTGTACATTCAGGTGATCCAATCTGGTCGAGTTCTCCTGGTAGCATATTCACGGAAGTCAGGTGGCAGTCGCTCCACTGTAATTACCTGATCTGCCAAATTCTGGATCATGGTCAAGGCGTACCCCGGGCTCTCGTGCACGAGAGCACAATTGGGAATTAACGACAAGATGATGATTATAATGTACGGTTCCCGTGGGATAGATAGCCGCGGGCGGTAGCTAGTATTTCATATTCGTATGTAAAAAGAGCGAACTTATGGTATTTAAGTCCGGTACCGACTCGCACTTACCTTTAATTTATTGGTCCAAATAAAAGCAACTGATGGCGTTAGTGTGAATAAATAAGGACTCAAACTATTTTTATATTTCATCAGAAGACAGAGTGCTACACGTATAGCGGGTCTGCCAGGTGCACGTGCGCACGTCAGCAAAATTTTGGAAAACTTAATCAATCACAGGTGACAGTCACAAATGCAGCACTTTAATAAAGTTTATACTTACGCAATGAATTAAATAAATTTTATCACTAGTTCCACTTTATTATACAATTTTTTTATTAAATTGGTACCGGTTTCAAATTACTCATATTCCGGCAACATCACTAACGCAAAACAAATATACCTCGGTATTAAGTAAAATGAGAAATTAACAATAGTGTTTTAGAACTTCAATTTAACGTTCTAGCCTTCCTTTTTATAACTGATAAAACTGTCGGAAAATATGTTAGCATAACTAAAGCTTTTATTATAAAGATTAGCTACATGAACGCCTAATAAATGAGTGCCTTGCACAGTTTGAATAACTAAACTTGACTTTAAAAGTTTATTTTGAACGAGAGGAACAAAATGGAACATTGAAATCAATCTTTCCAAGCAGTGATTCTGAATCAACATGATTATTCTGAATCAATATGGTTAAAACCTTACTTAAATCGTGATGCTTACTAGAAACAAAAACAGAGTTAAAATAAGTATTGAACATGTTACTCATGGTTGCGGCATCTGAAGACGTCTAATCTATGTGCCTATTTCATGCTAGCCGGTATGCTACCAAAAATATATTGGAGACACTTTAATTTTTTCTTCGGATTTCCGAAAGAAAAAAATAGGTATAATTCTTGTAACATTCTGACTGAAATGTATGATGAGTGTCGTGCGGCGTCGCACACTCAGCGAGCGACGCACCGCAACAACTACACTGCCTCTTCTCACACTATTGCTACCATTTACCACTCGATCGCAACTAAATATAATAAAGTTATGATGAAAATACTCGGCACCGCTGAAGTCAAGTGTACGCCAAGTCTCAGTAAGGTATATTATTTCGTAATTAAACTGCAAAACTTTAGTTAGAAAATATCTAAAGTTTGTACGCTTTGTAGTTCTCTTACATTTGGATAGTAAATATTAAAATTACTTATACTAATCATTTATAGTTCGAAGAAACTTACCTAGATACGTAGCTTTATTAAAGTAGCGTATTTTCCTCTTAGGAGTAGCAGGTAAGGTAACAAAGTAACGTTAATGTTTCTTTGTTATCTACTCGCATAGGACAGATAAGCAATAGGCAAGTAAACGACAATTGTTCGCATACCCACATTTTTTATTGCCTTTATATTACAAAGTACAAACGGCCGTGACGGCCCTTAATAAGTAAGTGAGGAACATTTGATGCAAGGGTGGACTACAACGAAAATGTTTAGCTTAATTGATTCTGACACGGTTGTGATACTAAAGTTGTAGATGGAATTAAAGATCAAAAATGTAAACACACAACTGTCAATGTCAAAGAGACTATGCAGGGGCTTAAAACCTTTTTTTATCGAATGTCTTTATTTATCAAATGGTTATGCATCACGCACACTTTTCAGTGTACTTTACAATGACTGGTAAACTTTCCATAACGAAAAAATCGATTTATCCCCATTTATTCAATTTATTAAAAACGTAATGAGTAGCTCGAAAACTATAATTAGTCCTAGAACACTAGTTAGAATACTCTTGTATTAGAAACAAGAGGCCAAATTACACATATTTTATTGATACAGGACTAATACGTAACAAAAAAAAACAATGTTCTACATTTAATTCAGTAAAAACTTTTTAAATATTCATATGATTTTATTTCATTTTGAAGGTAATAATTTTAATCAATATTTCAATGATTTTAAATAATCTACCATTTGGATTTTTTTTTTGTAGTGGTACCCCATTTGTATACATTTTTGATCTTTAATTAGATCTCACACCTTACGTAATAATGGTAAACTGTTGAAAATTGGCTACTTCATAAAAAAAATATAGTATTCTAAAATAATTTCGTTACTAAAAACCAACCAAAACGCTGCAATAAGCGGCTGCAATGGACATATGAAAAGATATAATGATAAGTAATTTAATAGATAATAAATGAGATTCTCTTGCTATGCGGATAATTTTTGACACATCAGTCTATCAATCGCATTAAAATTCTATTTTTTAACTCGAGAATTCGCTTTATTAATAACTTCATTTAATTAACTAAATTAATAATCAAATTCATATCAATCAAAATATTAGTTCATTAATATCAGCCGTCGTCAGGCTGTATAAGAACCCATGTGACACTAACCACAGTCCACATTGTAGGTGGATATGGGTACAAAGGGGATAACAGAAAGGTCGCGAGTTCGACCGACCGATTGTAATGAGGGTCTGTCGGTACGTGAGTCGACTACCATTACCTAGAATTTCTACTTCCATCATCAGAGTAGCAAGCGCCTCCTGTGGAGAGGCACGCTCCGTCAGTGCAACTTTTAGAGTCGTCTTTATAGTGCGAATCACTCGCTCCCAGGAAGCACCCATTTCGGAGACCCGAGGTGGGATAAATCGCCTTCCAAAATCCCTGATGGTACCTTCTTCTTGGATAAATCCCGCGTTCAGATTCTGGAGGCTCTGCTTGAGTTTCACATCCATCCAGTCCATCGTCCCGTTATCAGAATAGATAACCTGAGGTGTTCCTGGACGGGCTATCCTGCGTCGAATCGACATAATGGTGGCATCGGTTGACTGGCTCTCAAACAACTCCATGTGAATCGAGTGATACGTAACATAACACCTCAGGTTACGTAACGCCCAGGTCTAGGTGATTAGTGTGATTTTTATTTCGTTAAATATATCTCTGATCCTTTTTAACGTTGCTGGTAGAGAAACTTTTAAAAGTTCATTTGGTATTTGATCTTCTATAGCCTTGTTTCTATTCAGTGTTGAAATTGCATTTTTATTTCACTATCTAGAATCGGTGGTATGGGTTCTATTTCTTTTCTTTGATATAATGGGATAGTAATGTTAACCGCTTCGCAGTGTCTCTATAGTTATTTATAGAAATCAGTTGCAGCTTTAGAAATTTTCTTTCTTTCTGTTTCTAATTTCTTAGTTCTTCTGTCTTTTAAGTTAGGTATCCAATTAGTAGCGTCTTGCAATTGTTTGAGTGCTCTTTTCAGGCCGCCGATCTTCTACAAATGAAATTGCAGTATTGCCTGTCTCTCATTCTATTTTAACTTTCTGATGCTTTGCGTTATCTTTTTGCAAAATTCTGCAATAAGTTGTCTGTTGTTATTTCATTCTTTAAAATGTATGTTGATGAGAGTATGTGTCTTGGGATAAAGCTTTTCTTTGTCTCTTTTTATTGTTGTAATCTTTGGCAAATTCTTCTAAGTTCTCTTTGTAAGATATTGTATTTTTCTTGTCTTGATTGTTGTTCTTTGATTTCATGTTCAAGAGAATATCTGATCAAGAGATAGTTTAGAAGATGATCGGGTATCGTGGTAGTATTTGTTTATTATATCCTGATATGTTCCTTCTACTTCTCTTTTTTTGGATTTTTTATGACCTTGCCCTCTACCATTCTATGGTTGGTATTAAAGTTTAGTTGATTGATCACATTCATATATGGGAACAGTTTTGGTCTATTTGGTAGGATGAAATTGATTTTATTTTTCACTAAGCCTTTCGGGGATATCCATGTCCACTTCCTGTTATTCCTCTTTTTGAAGAAGCTATTCATTATTTGTAAATTATGTTCCCTTCAAAATTAACAAGTCTTTGGCCATTGTTATTCTGGAGTCTTTTACCTATACGCCTCTTGAAATTTCCCATTAAAATTAGGTATATCTGTGTTTTTTCTATAGCGATGTATAAATCTTGGTAAAATACTTCCTGTATCTAAAAGGGAAATAGGCTACGCGAAATGTCTCATCGAATAATAATGATGCACGTAATCAGTCTAATCCAGATTTGTAGGCGCAGTTACTATGCTCTTGCGCATTCTTGATAGTCCGGGTTGCCTTTCACGCTGCGATAGGCGATCCAGACCACGGGCAGGGGCAGAACATACACCACTGTCGGGAAGAATAAGGTTTATTATTGGTAAAAAGGTGGAGGAAAACGTAAGGAAACCTGCACCATGATCCAACCAGGTCAGGCTCCCCTGCCAACAGGATCATGGAGGTCAGATGGCTGTCGCTTCACTGTAATTACCAGACCTGTCAAATCCTGGATCATAATCAAGGCGAACCCCAGGCCCTCGCACGCGAGAGCACAACGCTAAGATGATCATATAATTATGAATACTTATGTAAAAACCTTTAGTTGTAGTCATTAAAAAATCCAGTTAACTAGTCTATTCATTGTACCCAGGGTTATTTTATACAGGCATGATTTGATATTTTGGTATTGCTTATCAATAAGCATTACCGACGATTGTACTAATTAGAGAACATAATTAAATAAGGTGACGTCACACCTTTTCCTATAATAAGTAAAAATGGCTATCAATTTGTAAACAAATTCATAATGACCGCTTACTATCACTTAACCTTATTATCGAATAACGAGGGGGACAAAAGATGGTAATCCATTTGTGGTAGACGTCCCACTATCTCGTAATAAGCGTTTTGCTTCCCTTTTTCTTAAGCGCACTGCAAAGAAACTGCACTGGAACTCTCTGCCTGAATCATTGTTCCCCGATAAGTATAACCTTGGGGCCTTCAAATCAAGAGTGAATAGGTATCTTCTAGGCACTCATCGTCGCTTTCCATCAGGTGAGTTGAGGTCAAATGCAAGCCTATTAATAATAAAAAAAAATAAAAAAAAACCGCCTATTAATCCTCTTATCACCCTATTAATATAAATGAAAATGCTCTGTCTCACCAAATACGCCAATCGCGATTAGGGGTTCTATGAGTTCGAAATGTTCAGTAATTGAGCGATCCCAGTAAATGTATCCAATACAAGCCAGCACCAGCAGTATGGTCTCCACTATCCCGAATATGAAGTATGATAGCACGTATTTAGGGTTTCTCTGCAAGGAAAATTTAATTTGGGTTTAGTTTCTGTAATAATACCTCACATATAAGTGAAATGATGGCATTGCGTGTTTTTTTTATTGCTTCGGAGGCCAACCGTTACAGGGTCCACCGATAAGTAAGTAGGACTTAATTTATTTTACATAGGAGCATTTTATTCAATATTGCTTGATTTGATAATAATGGTTTGATTAAAAATAAATTCTGAAGTAAAGGCAAATTCCGTTAAGATATATAAATACTTCAACCAGTGTATGGAATAATCGTCTTTCTACGTTCTTTGTGGTTCTGATACTTAAAGATGTTTAGGCATATATAAGTACTTACGTATTTGATACCCTTTATAAGGAAAAGGGCGAACACGAAAGTGATGACAGCCACCACCACCACCAATAGCAGAAACAAGACTAAGAAAATTAAACCTTGATCCCCATGGTATATTGTAAACAACAATAGAAATATCATGTATATCATGAACCCCGTAAAGCAGATTGCGCCTGCTAATGATATTGTCTGAAATCAAGAGAAAAACATTCATTAGAAGTAATAGACAAATCAAAAGTAATAAACTAATACATTTTTAGGATTTCCGTAGTAAACCAAGGAACCATTTTAGTTTCCCCATGTCCGTCCATCTGTCCGTCTGTCCACGCCTTATCACAAAAACTATTAGTAGGTACTAAAAAGCTAACATTTGCTATGGTTATATATAATAACTAGTGAACCCGGTGCGTCTTTTAATGGTATCCTTATTTGGGTACCACCCCTACACGTAAAGCGGGGGATGAATATTTGTTTCGCGTATAATCCATTGTGTGGGGCACCCCGGGAGCCCGCAACCAGAATCTACACAGAGAGGATGCTCTCTACGATCGCTACTTCATTAGTTTGTTACTTTTATTAAGTTCGTCTACGTCTTTAGAGCCTAAATATTAAAAAAATTTAACTCGCTACGTACACTTGGTGTAAAATAATTTTGACAATTTAACTACCTAATTTCATAGTTTAGTAAGAAAGTAACATCTCTCCTCTACATCCTATTTAAACTACATAGATAAAGAGCATGGTGTCTCGTGGTGTCTTGGTGGGCTTGAGACTGGCCCAAATTTTCATAAATGGCCCTTATGAAAATCCAATTTGACACCCCTGGGCTGCGGTAACTGCTTACCATCGGGCACACTGTAAGCTTCTTAGCCACCTTAGTGGTATAAAAAATACAATGATCATCATCTTGGCGTTCATTCACATTGATGGACATTTCCCGGTTATGCTCTCGCGCACGAGAGCCCGGGGTACGCCCTGACCGTGATACAGGATTTGAGAGATCAGATAATTATAGTGGAGCTACTGCCATCTGATTAACATGACAGGGGAACCTGACCAAATTAAATCATGGTTACACATTAATTCGCCTGAATGTGCAGGTTTTATCGCGAGCTTTTCCCTCACCGTAAGAACATCAACTGGGATTTGAATCTGGTACCTCTTGGTTACGAGTACGATACCTTAATCACTCGGCCACTGACGCTCCCGTATAAAAAACACAATGATGATAAATATATAACTTACGCATCCGATAATGCCATATATCAGAGCTGCCATCTCCACACCGTTCTTCGTACTAATTCCACAACACGACATTGTTGCAACTTCCTTGACTGATATGTTATTCTAATAACTTTCTCTTCTAGTTTTCCACTAAAATTTTAATGTGTAAAAAAACATATGTAACCTTTAATATTTCAATATCAACTTATAAATATTTGTAAGTATATTTGTTTTACTTTTAGGTATACGGTGTAAAAACTTCCTTAAGTAAGAATGTATGTATGTATATCACTAATCATAACAAAGAACGTACTCCATACACACATACTTTGTATTTATTAGACACTGCTTTGACTACAATTTAACAATATGTAGAGTTTTATACACATGAAAACATAATGCCGTGACTATAAAATGTCCGTTTGTAAAAGTTTTTACAAACAATTTTATCAAACAAGAGAGCGAACGCCTAAAAAAATATCTTACTTCATGATCAGAGAAAGTGTTTCATTACGCTTAATAATTTCAAATTATGTAGAAGATACTCACTTTTTAGCGGAATAAGACTGAAGGTTCACTAATCACTCGTAAATAACGTGTTTCCGATTGCCTGTTGTTGAAAACAAATTCATAGCACGCCTGTGTACAATGGCGTACCGTAAACAACTGAGTATCACACGCCCTTGGACTTGACATATTGAATGATAAGTCCATGCACACGCCCCACTCGCGCCTCGAAACCGGCGGTGTCCGAGATGATGACGTCACCCAGCTGCAGCGCGGGGATTATTTTTAGCGCCCACACTAATGTTATTCGACATTCCACGAAATAATTTAGTTTCAATGCTTTTGGGTACGGCACAATTTTCGTCTATTATAGTCCTATTATGAGTTTAAATCGATGTCTGACAAATTAAATGTGTATTTACGATTAATGAACGTCGATTATCATATATGTATAATGTTATATTATGTTATAGGTACATACAGGGTGTCCCAAAACTCGACTCAAAAAAAGTCGGGAAAAAGTCAACTCGGGAAAAAGTAAAGATGTGTGGCAACAGGACTGAATAGTCTGTCGCAGGGTGTGCAATATTGCGTTTTTTTTAAATGCCTATAATTTTGAAATCATGCAACTTCGATTTTTTTAAATATTTTTTACATGACGCCATTAGCCACAGGGCAGGTTAGGCTCCACTATCACAATATAATCGCACTACACCTAAGGTCCGTTCCTTTTTCTTCCATTTTTGTCTAGGAAGCAGTGTTGGTAGATATTCTTTCAGCCACATACCAAAAAAAATAACTGTCAAATGTTAGCTATACGCCACTGCTTCCTTAGACAGAGGTCGCTATTGTCATATTTACCATAATGGGGAAGAACCGAAGTGCCAATGAGAAAACGATTGGGTGTCAAAGCCTCAGGGTAATTTTTTTTAATCATTTATTCCGAAACTATACAGTCTTAAACTACAAATTACTAGCAAAAAGATTCGTTCAATTTGACCTAGAGACCCATCAAAGCTTACAAATATTGGACAGTAACAAATGCAGCACTCGGTATTAAGTAATATGAGAAATTAACAATAATGACATAGAACTTCAATTTAAATTGCTAGCCCTTAAACAGCTCACTCACTTTCTTTTTATAACTGATCAGACTATCTGAAAATATGTCAGCATAAGTCAAGCTTTTGTTACAATGATTACATGAACGCCTAATAAATGAGTGACTTGCATAATTTGAATAACTAAACTTGACTTTAAAAGGTTCTCTTGAACAAGCTGCTAAAAGCTTTAGCAGGTATATTGTCTATATGATTATTGAAATGTAATCTGCAATCCAACGTAACTCTAAGGTCTTGAATCGAACCGACACGTTTAAAAACATGCTCGGATAACATATATTTACACATCACCATCCGATTTCTTCGTGTTTCTTCATATTACTCTTATCTGTATTCAAAACAATAGATTCTTAGAGCAGAAGTCCTAAAATATCACCACGTCCTCTTGCAACTCCAAACAATCGTCCACAGTACGAACTACATTTAAAATTTTAGTTTCATTGGCATGTAATAAATGGAATGAATGTCGTTAACGTAGAGGGTGAAAAAGATAGGTCCAAGATGAGAGCCCTGAGAAATTCCTGAAGGAATTTTCAGGAATCTAGACCGGTAAGCTCGTCGTTGTTGTTGTTGTTTTTTTTTTTTATATTAAACAAGACAAGCATTTGACCGCCATCTCACCTGTTGGTAAGTGACGATGCGGCCGAAGATGGAGCATGCTCGTCCTGGAACAGCCTATTCACTCTAGCCTTGAAGGCATCCAGATTATATTGATCAGGGAACACACTCGCAGGCAACGCGTTCCACTCCTTAGCCGTACGCATAATAAAAGTCAAGCCAAAGCGGCTCGTGCGGATAGTTGGAAGGTCCACGACATAAGGATGAAGCGCTGTTGTTGTTGTCGTCGTCGTCGTTGCTCGCCGCTGTAAGTACACCGCCACCTCTCACACTATTGCTACCACTTGCCTTTACATTGAAAATACTCGGCACCGCTAAAGCCAGGTTTAAGCCAAGTCTCAATAAGATTGCGTAATTGGATTGCAAAACGTTAGAAAATAATGAGATTTTGTACGCAGTTCTCTTACGTTCGAATAGTAAATATTAAAATTACTTATACTAATGAAATATAGTTCGAAGACACATACGTAGTAGCTACATACGTAGCTACATTCAAGTCGTGCCTTTTCCCCTTAGGAGTTGGTAGGTAAGATAACAAAGTCAAAGTTAAAGTCAAAGTCAAATAATTTTATTCAATTTAGGTTAAAAACTCTTATGAACGTCTTAGAAAATACAAATAATAAAATAATAAATTTGAGAAAAATGGGGCCGCGGCCCGTGGCAACATTGAGCCGGCAACAGTTTGTTTTGGAACACTGGGTGCATTCCAGATATTATTGGTCCTAGGTTTGAACTGAGTGACTGTCACTGTCACTTTGACAGTTTGATTTACCGCCCGGATTATCGGCGCACGGTGCAACGCCGCGTGTTTTCTTTCGGTAGACAAACAAAACAAATATAATACAAACACGAAATAAAATCATATCAAAGGTGATAATCGTGACAATTAATGGTTAAATTACAACCGTTACGTATTTTCCGGTAGGTACATACTTCATACCTGTGAATATATAACGGTGTTACAATTTATTAATGTAAACATAACGTAATGAACCTCATGAATTTACATTTTTTTTGTTATTTTAAGTTGTACACTTATCTAAGATAGGGGGGGGGGGGGGCAGGAGATCCATAACACAGGCTAACCTAGTTTGGACTCCTGTCTCCCAATCTAAATATTTTAAATGTCTTTGTAAACTTTTTGGGAGAAAATAAATACCTAATAATCATAATAATAATTTTAGCTCGTTTATGACGTAATTACAATAACAGGGAATGAGTCCTGTAATGTATGAACATTTTTACGTATTACTTGAGATTTCGGTAACACATGATGGATGACATAAAGGAATTTACGTAAGTTTTCACGCTTTAAATTACATTCAAATCTAATCTATGTCAATAGCTTATTCACTCAAATTATAATACAATAAATAATATTAAATGATTAAATTGAAATTACCCATAATGATTCAATGTCTAAACAATAATATATTTATGAATGTCAACATGTATAATTAGAATTAAAATAATGAAAATAATAATAATACTTATTTCAGGTTGCACAAATAATCTAAAATGGCTTGATAACTTTAATGTTACTTTATTACAGACAATATAGGACAGAAAAGCAATAGACAAGTAAACAACAATTGTTCGCATACCCACATTTTTTATTTGCTTCATATTACAAAGTACAAACGGCCGTGGCGGCCCATAATAAGCAATAAGGAACACGTAATGCAAGGGTAGGCTACAACAAAAATGTTTAGCTTAAATGATTCTGACACGGTTATGGTACTACGTATTAATAGTAAACTGTTGAATATCGTCTACTTCATACACAAAAAATATGTTATAACATTAGATACAGTGCAATATTGTATTTTACTATAAAATAATTTACTAGGTTACTAAAAACCAATCAAAACCCAGATAAGCGGCTGCAATGGACATATGAAAAAATATAATGATAAGTCATTTAATAGATAATAAATCAGATTCTCTTGCTATGCGGATAATTTTGATACATCAGTCTATCAGTCGCATTAAAATTCTACCGTGCAATTCATTGTTTAACTCGAGAGCTCGCTTTATTAATAACGTCATATAAACCAAATTCATAAGCGTAAAGTGTTCATTGATAAAAATATTGGTTGCCGGGCCATTCAGCTTGATATCAGCCGTCGTCAGGCTGTGTAAGAACCCATGACACTGACCACAGGGCACGTAGTCAGTAACATATTCTTAACATTTACCTCGCCTAGACATTGTAAAACACATTTTAAAAACAATGTTCGATAACAATCGCAATTAGGTCCACATTGTAGGTGGATATGGGTACAAAGGGGATAACAGAAAGGTCGCGAGTTCGACCGACCGATTGTAATGAGAGTCTGTCGGTACGTGAGTAATAGGCTACTGTTTCCTAGAGTTTCTACTTCCATCGTCAGAGTAGCAAGAGCCTCCTGTGGAGAGGCACGCTCTATCAGCGCAACTTTTAGAGCCGTCTTTATAGTGCGAATCACTCGCTGCCAGTAAGAACCCATTTCGGGGACCCGGGGTGGGATAAATCGCCTTTCAAAATCCCTGGCGATACCTTCTCCTTGGAGAAGTCCCGCAATCAGCTCCTGGAGGCTCTGCTTGAGTTCCACATCAGTCCATAGTCCCGTTATCAGAATAGATAACCTGAGATGTTCCTCGACGGGCTATCTTGCGTCGAATCCTCATAATGGTGACATCGGTTGACAGGCTCTCAAACAACTCCATGTGAATCGCGTGATACGTAACATAACGTAACGTGGCGCCCAGGTCCAGATGATTGGTGTGATTAACATTTCGTTAAATATATCTCTTATCGTTTTTAACGTTGCTGGTAGAGAAACTTTTAAAAGTTCATTTGGTATTTGATTTTCTGAGGCCTTGTCCCTCTTCAGTGTTGAAATTGCTTTTTCTATTTCACTATCTAGAATCGGTGGTATGGGTTCATCTTCCTTTTCCTTGATATAATGGGATAGTAATGTTATCCGCTTTGCAGTGTCTCTATAGTTATTTATAGAAATTAGTTGCAGCTTTAGAATTTTTCTTTCTGTCTGTTTCTAATTTCTTGGTTCTTCTGTCTTTTAAGTTAGGTATCAAATTAGTAGCGTCTGGCAATTGTTTGAGTGCTCTTTTCAGGTCGGT
This sequence comes from Blastobasis adustella, assembly GCA_907269095.1. Lineage (NCBI taxonomy): Eukaryota > Metazoa > Arthropoda > Insecta > Lepidoptera > Blastobasidae > Blastobasis > Blastobasis adustella. The sequence continues at coordinate 17,216,862 of OU026121.1, read as the reverse complement.
CTTCTCCAAATGAAATTGCAGTATTGCCTATCTCTCATTCTATTATAATTTGCTGATGCATTGCGTTATCTTTTTGCAAACGTCTGCAATAAGTTGTCCGTTGTTATTCCGATCTTTAAAAAGTATGTGGATGAGTTTTTGTCTTGGGATATAGCTTTATTTGTCTCTTTTTATTGATGTAATCTTTGGCAAATTCTTTTAAGTTCTCTTTGTAAGATATTGTAATTTTCTTGTCTTGATTGTCATTCTTTGATTTCATGTACAAGAGAATATCTTATCAAGAGATCGTTTTGAAGATTATTGGGTATCGTGATTGTATTTGTATATAAATCCTGATATGTTCCTTTCACTTCTCTTTTTCGTATTTTTTATGACCTTTCCCTTGCATTCTATGGTTGGTGTTAAAGTTTAGTTGATTGATCACATTTATATCTTGGAACCGTTTTGGTCTATTTGTTAGGATGAAATCGATTTTATTTTTCACCAAGCCTTTCGGGGATATCCATGTCCACTTCCTGTTATTTCTCTTTTTGAAGAAGCTATTCATTACTTGTATATTATGTTCCCTTCAAAATTAACGAGCTTTTGGCCATTGTTATTTCTGATACCGGTAGTAAAGGGTCTCAGAATGTTATCATCCTGCTGGAGTCTTCTACCTATACGGCTGTTGAAATTTCCCCTTACAGTTAGGTTTTTGTGTGTTTTTTCTATAGCGGAAAATAGGTTACGCGAAATGTCTCATCGAATAATAATGATGCACGTAATCAGTCTTATCCAGATTTGTAGGCGCAGTTACTATGCTCTTGCGCATTCTTGATAGTCCGGGTTGCCTTCCACGCTGCGATAGGCGATCCAGACCACGGGCAGGGGTAGAGCATATACCACTGTCGGAAAGAATAAGATTTATTATTTGTAAAAAACGTCTCTTACGGTGAAAGAAAACGTCTTAAGGAAACCTGCACATTCAGACTACTGAATGTATAACCATAATCCAACTTGGTCAGGCTCCCCTGCCAACAAGATCATGGAGGTCAGATGGCTGTCGCTCCACTGTAATTACCTGACCTGCCAAATCCTAGATTAAGGTTAAGGCCGATCCAAGGCCCTCGCACGCAAGAGCACAACACCAAGATGATCATATAATTATGAATACTTATGTAAAAACCTTTAATTGTAATCGTAAAAAAATCCAGTTAAATACACCAATTCATTACACCAAGGGTTATTTTATACAGGTATGATTTGATTTTTTGGTCGACGCTTATCAATAAGCAGTATCGCCTATTGTACAAATTTGGAAACATAATTAAATAATATGACGTCACACCTGCCTGTAATTAGTAAAAATGGCTATCAATATTTAAACAAAATCATAATGACCACTTACTGCCTATTAATAGAAATGAAAATAGTGCTCTTGACTCACCAAATACGCCAATTGCAATTGCGGGTTCTATAATATCGAAATGTTCAGTAATTGATTGATCCCAGTAAATATATCCAACACAAGCCAGCACCAGCAGTATCGTCTCCACTATCCCGAATATGAAGTATGATAGCACATATTTAGGGTTTCTCTGCAAGGAAAATTTTGTTTGTGTTTAGTTTCTGTAATAATACCATACACTAACACTGGATAATGTCAATTTTTTAAATAGAATTAGATTGTTGTTAAACTGTGAAATAAATAAAATAATTCCTACTTATAGGAACTTACTTTTGTTTTATTTAAGAAAATAAAACGCTAGAATTATAAGTGAAATGGTGGCATTTCGTGATTTTTTTATTGCTTAGGAGGCACAGGGTCCACCGATAAGTACGTAGGACCTACTTTATTTTACATAGGAGCATGAAATTAAATTAAATTATTCAATATTACTAATGGTTTGATTAACAATAAATTCTAGGCAAATAAAGGCAAACTCTGTTTAAATATATACATAAATACTTTCAGTAATATCGGAATAATCGCCTTTCTACGTTGTGGCTCTGATACTTAAACATGTTTAGGCAAATATAGGTACTTACGTATTTGATACCCTTTATAAGGAAAAGGGCGAACACGAAAGTGGTGACAAACACCACCACCACCAATAGCAGAAACGAGACGAATAAAATTATATCTTTATCTCCAGGGTACTGTGAAATCAGGAACATAGACATGTATATCATGAACCCCATAAAGGAGAGCGCGCCTGCCAATGATATTGTCTGAAATGAAGAGAAAAACATTCATTAGAAGTAATAAACAAATCAAAAGTAATAAATTTATCCATTTTTAGGGTTTCGTAGTAAACCAAGGAACCTTTTTAGTTTCGCCATGGACCATCTGTCTGTGGTTTATCTCAAAATCTATTAGTACGAGAAAGCTAAAATTTTGTATGGTCAAATAAAAACTAGTGGACCCGGGCGTTTTTATAATAGTACCCTTATTTGGGTATCTGCCCTACACGTAAAGCGGGGGATGAATTTTTTTTCATGTTTCCATTGTGTGAGGTACCACGGGAGCCCGTAACCAGAATCTACAAAGTGACGATGCTCGCTACGCTCACTCCTTCACTTTTACTAAGTTAAATAAAGTTGTTACTTTTATTGAGTTCGTCTATCTCTTTAGAGCCTAAATTCTAATAATTTTGAGCTCGCTGCACTTGGTATAAAATTATTTGGATTATTTAACTACCTATTCTCTTTATAAAAAAGTTTGTAGTAACATCTCTCCTCTACATTTTATTCAAACTACATAAGTAAACAGCATGGTGTTTTACTTCTTGAGTCTGGCCCAAATTGTCATAAATGGCCGTTATGAAAATCTAATTTGACATCCCTGGGCTTAGCCACCTTAGTAGTATAAAAAAACAATTATCATCGTCTTGCCGTCAAAACCGGGACGGTTGTGCTCTCGTGCACGAGTGCCCGTGGCCCTGATCCAGGATTTGGCAGTTTAGATAATTACAATGGACCGATTGCTATCTGATCGCCGTAACAGGGGAACCTATCCGGATTGAATCATGGTTACACATTCATTCGCCTGAATGTGGAGGTTTCATCACGATTTTTTCCCTCACCGTAAGAGCATCGGTTACCATTAAACTAATGTACATAAATATTTAACACTTTGTGTTGTCTCTTCATGATGGAACTCCATTATTATGAATTAAATCACTTTTTTACACTAGTTCCACTTTATTATTCAATTTTTTATTAAATTGCTACCGGTTTCGAATTACCCATCTTCAGGCAATGATTTTATATTTTGTTTACAATCTATATGTGGGTACAGACACATAATAATTTCATCCTAACATTATTGTATACTGTCGGTACCCACATCAATTTAAATTATTATGTGTCTGTACCTACATATAGATTGTAAACAAAATATGAAATCATTGCCTAAAGATGAGTAATTCGAAACCGGCAGCAATTTCATAAAAAATGGTATAATTATTGATTCTTTTTTGAGTTATGTACATTATGAATTAAATAAATGATTTAATTCATAATGTACATAACTCAAAAAAGAATCAATGATACATGGCCGCAGTGGGATTCGAATCCGGTACCTCTCGCTTACGAGTCGGATACCTTAAACACTCGGCCACCGACGCTGTGATGACGCTGAAAAAATACAATGATGATAAATATATGACTTACGCATCCGATAATGCCATATGTCAAAGCTGCCAACTCCACACCGCTCTTCGTACGAATTCCACAACACGACATTGTTGCAACTTCCTTGACTGATATGTTATCCTAATAACTTTCTCTTCTGGTTTTCTACTAAACTTTTAATCTGTAAAAAAACAGATGGAACCTTAAATATTTCAATATTAACTTATAAATATATGTAAGTATATTTGTTTTACTCATAAATTTACGGTGTAAAAACTTCCTGACTAAGTATCTCATATAAATCACTAATCATAACAAGGAACGTACTCTATACACACATAAGTACTTTGTATTAATTAGACACTTCTTTGACTACAATTTAATAATAAGTAAAGTTTTATACATAAAACAACATAATGCCGTTACCATAAAATATCCGTTTGTAAATGAATGGTAGTTTTTACTGCCGATTTCACCAAAAAAGAGAGCGTACGCCCAAAATAGCTTTCAAGGATCAGAGAAAGTGCTTCATTCACGCTTATAAACTTCAAATTAATAGAAGATACTCACTTTTTAGCGGAATAAGACTGAAGGTTCACTAATCACTCGTAAATAACGTGTTTCCTATTGCCTGTTGTTGAAAACAAAATAGCACGTTCGTGTACAATGACGTACAGTAAACAACTGAGTATCATACGCCCCACTCTCGCTTCGAAACCGAAGCGCCCGAGATGATGACGTCACCAAGCTGCAGCGCGGGGATTATTTTTAGCGCCCACACTAATGTTATTGGACATTCAACTAATTAATTTAGTTTCAATGCTTTTGGGTACGGCACAATTTTCGTGTATTATATTCCTATTGAGTTTAAATCGATGTCTGATAAATTATATATATAATGAATCTTATTATATTATGCTACAGGCTACATACATTTTAAATTAGGAAATTAGGTAAGTACCTAGATATTACCACTTAGGCTTATTCCACTAAGGTGGCAAACAAGCTTACGGCCCGGCTGATGTCAAGCAGTGGTTATCGGATTTTCTGAGTGGACGTTCAATCCGTGTAGTTATCGATGGCTACTCGTCTAATCTTGAGGCTATCGACGCGGGAGTTCCTCAGGGATCGGTACTGTCCGCGACTTTATTCCTGCTGCATATTAACGATCTGCTTGTACCAGGTACCATTGGGTACGCAGACGACAGCACGGTAACGGATAGATATATGTCAGAGGCAAAAACCAATAGTGACGATATTCAGTTTTGTCGAGAGGCTATGGTTGTTCGTTTGGACAAAGCTCTCAAAGCTTGTTTTCCGCCAAAAGGAGTCCATTCCATTTAACTCCAACTTTTCGGGATGTTCCTGTGGAAATTACCGACAACCTACAGCTTCTAGGTGTTGAGCTATCTACCAATCTCAACTTCGGTCAGTACATCTAAGGTTAAGCAGTACTTAACTTTAAAGCAGTTGATTCAGTTATATCAAGCATAAGTCCGATCCTGCATGGAGTACTGCTGCCACCTCTGGGATGGATCAGCGAAATATCAACTGGCGGCTTTGGATTCGGTGGAAAAACGTGCAAAGAAGATAATTGGTGACCCGCAGTTGATTGAAGCTAGGCTTCAGAGCCTCAAGCATCGGTGTAGGGCTGCGCGTCTGTCGGTCTTCTACAGGTTACATTTCGGAGTGTGCGAAGCAGCTTCACGACCTCATGCCGCCGGCCCCTTTCCGCCATCGGGAGACGCGATCCGGGCGAGCGGATCTTCCAACTATCCGCACGAGCCGCTTTGGCTTGACTTTTATAATGCGTACGGCTAAGGAATGGAACGCGTTGCCTGCAAGTGTGTTCCCTGATCAATATAATCTGGATGCCTTCAAGGTTAGTGTGAATAGGCTGTTCCAAGACGGGCATGCTCCATCTTGGGCCGCATCGTCACTTACCAACAGATGAGATGGCAGTCAAATACCTGTTTTGTAAAATATAAAAAAAAAACACCACAGCTTTAGGACGTTTTCAGGAGCATCAACCACGTGTTTCGACCCCGTAAAAACCTTTGCACTCCTTTCTTGAAGAACTCCATGTTGTACTCTCCAGGGAAAACCTCTCCAGGTAGTACATTCCACAACCTTAGTGTACGTGGAAGAAAGTTCCTTTGGAACCGCACAGTTCGCGCCCAATTTGGCTCCAAGGTGAAAGGAAGAACTACCTGTCGGTAGCGAGCGGTACGATGATAGAATGTAGCTGTAGGCATCATGTCAAACAGTTCTTTAGAACAAACACCGTTGTACAAGCGGTAGAACACAGAAAGGGAGGCGAAATCCGGCCGCTGACTCAGTGGCTCAATACCATTTGTTAGCATGGTATCATCAACTATTCTCACAGCGCGCTTTTGGATCGAGTTACAAGGACCAAGCTGATATGCCAGTGCTCCCGCCCATAGATGGGAAAAACACTTCAAATGGGGCATGACTAGCCTTATATAGGAGAATTCGTTGTCCGGCGTGAAGAATTGCTTCGATCTGTTAAGCACACCCAGTTTTTTCGATGCGAACTTGACCTTTTCTTTCAAATGACTGCGAAACTGGACGTCACTGGAGATTTCGACACCTAGGATATGTATGCTCTTAGAGATGGTAAGTGGTGTACCCTGGAACTGAGGAGGTACAACGAATGGAGCTTTCTTGGCGGTAACGCGCATACTAATGTCTTAGTGGGGTTAAATTGGACTAGATTTAGTCGTCCCCAATCGGAGATTCTACATAGAGTACTCTCCATTTTAGACCCAAGTACTTTGCGAATTTCCTCCACTATAACAAGAGGGATATTGGCACGACCCGTATAAAAGGCGTCTCCAGTACTGTCCTCCGTATAACAAATCGCCGTCCGTCAATGGACAGCATATCACTGATATGAAGGAGGAACAGAGTTAGAGACAGCACCGAACTTTGCGGGACACCAGCGATAACGTCCAAGCTCTCGGAGCAAAAGAAGTCAACTACAACTTTAATGCATCTGCTGGACAAAAAGCTAGTTACCCATTTGCACAACCCCTCGGGAAGCCCGTATAATGGTAACTTCGACAGAAGACCCCTATGCCAGACTCCAGCCAGTGCTTCACCTTGACTCTCAACAGCTAAAGCCCAACTGTGTGTTAGATACACTAGAAGATCACACGATCAGCGACAATGTCGGAAACGATATTGACGGTCGCTCAAGAAATCGTGTTCTTGTAGGTAACTAAGATGCTGTGTTTATAACTCGCTCCAACACCTTAGAGAGAAGGGAGGTAATAGCGATCATCATCATCATCATCATATCAGCCAGAAGACGCCCACTGCTGGGCATAGGCCTCCCCCAGAGATCTCCACAAAGGCCGGTCCTGTGCTTTTCGCATCCAGCTGGTACCTGCGATCCTTACCAGGTCGTCAGTCCACCTTGTGGAAGGCCTACCCACGCTGCGTCTTCCGGCACGTGGCCGCCACTGGAGAACTTTACTGCCCCATCGGCCATCTGTTCTTCGAGCTATGTGCCCTGCCCACTGCCACATCAGTCTGGCAATCCTTAGAGCTATGTCGGTGACCTTGGTTCGCTTGCGGATCTCCTCATTTCTGATTCGATCGCGCAAAGAGACTCCGAGCATAGCTCTTTCCATTGCCCTTTGGGTAACAGTGAGCTTTCTTATAAGGCCCACAGTGAGCGGCCACGTTTCAGTTCCGTATGTCATCACTGGCAACACACATTGGTCAAAGACCTTCGTTTTGAGACACTGCGGTAATTGGGACGAAAATATATGGCGTAGCTTCCCGAATGCTGCCCAACCGAGTCGGATTCGTCGATTGACCTCTTTCTCGAAGTTGGACCTACCTAACTGAACTATTTGTCCTAGGTATGAATAGTCGTCAACAACTTCAAGTGGAATGCCTCCAACGGTCACTGGAGTAGGCACAACATGGACATTCGACATAATTTTCGTCTTGTCCATGTTCATTTTAAGACCTACTTGTTGAGAGGCACTACAGAGGTCATCGAGCATTTTGCCCAAGTCTTCCAGGGTTTCAGCCATGACTACGATATCGTCAGCAAATCTGAGGTGAGTAAGGTACTCGCCGTTAATATTGATGCCAAGTCCGTCCCAGTCCATAAGCCAAAAGATATCCTCCAGTGCAGCAGTGAACAACTTCGGTGATATGACATCACCTTGTCTAACACCCCGCTGCAGCTGGATAGGTTCTGTGGTCTTTTCCTGGAGACGAACTGACATAGTGGCGTTTTCGTACAAACCCTTCAGTGCTTCGATATATCGATAGTCAATTTGGCACCGCTGTAGAGACTGGAGCACCGCCCAAGTTTCGATCGAATCGAAGGCTTTCTCATAGTCCACAAACGCCAAGCATAATGGCCGGTTATACTCTTCGGTCTTCTGTATAACCTGCCGCAGCGTATGAATGTGGTCTATGGTACTAAAACCTTTTCGGAATCCGGCTTGTTCGGGAGGCTGGAAGTCATCAAACCTGCGTGCGAGACGATTCGTAATGACTCTCGAAAACAGCTTATACACATGGGTCAGCAGCGATATTGGTCTGAAGTTCTTCAAGAGAGCCTTATCACCTTTCTTGAAGAACAATATCACTATACTTCTGTGCCATGTTTCCGGCGTTTTTCCCTCGAGGATGACGGAATTGAACAGCTTCTGAAGGGTCTTAAGCACAGGTTTGCCACCAGCTTTCAGAAGCTCAGCCGTAATTCCATCATCACCCGGCGCCTTGTTGTTCTTGACCTGTTTGAGAGCCATACTAATCTCGTACAGGCTGATGTCCGGGATATCTTCGGTGTAGTGTCGGGTCAACTTGGCTCTGGGGTCTTTTGCCATACTGGTAACAGGTGCCCGTGTTGTCGTGTATAACTGTCCATAGAACCTCTCGACTTCCCTCAAAACCTCGGACTTGGTCGAAACAACTCTGCCGTCATCCGTTTTCAGTCTTGTCAACTGGCTCTGTCCAATCGACAGATCTCTCGCAAAGACTTTAGAGCCTTTATTCCGCTCGATCGCCGCCTCAATGTTGATAGTATTGAATCGGCGTATATCGCGAGTCAGAGACTTGGAGATCTGTCGATTAAGTCGCCTAAATTGAGAGACATCATCAGGGGATTGCAGAGTCAATGCGCGTCTTTCTTCCATGAGTTTGAGGGTATTGTAAAACTTTGACCCAACCGTATAGACAGTTTCCACGAACCTGTTATTGTAGTCGTCCACGTCGACGCAATCTCCTAGGCACTCGAAGCCAGTCTTCCATAAAGACGGGACTATCCCAGTGGAGTATGAGAGCGCAAAGAGGCGCATTACTACAGGACACAATTCGGTAACACACACTTTAAGCACCACCACCGGAATACCATCAGGCCCACTCGACTTTCGAACATCCAGAGAGATTAGCGCCCGCCGTATCTTCCGCTGAGAAATTAATATTTCCGGCATTGATTTGCCGCACCATGGGATGGTAGGCGGGTCGGCGCCTCCGTCACTCAGGGTCGAGTTTGAGGCAAAGAAAGTACCCATTAAATTGGTTTTCTCTATTGCACTATGGACCAGGGTACCGTTAGGTTTACGCAGTGGTGGAAAGGACGACTAACTAAAGTTTCCCTCGGCAGCATTGGCGAGCGACCAGAAAGCCCGGCTACCAAAAGGGTAGCTCGTGAGTCGCTCTTACATAACGCTGTTGCCAACAATTCTGCTTTCTATATAATGAAGTCAACGGGATTTTTGCATCTAATATATAATTTACTCTACCTTGCTGGTTTTTGGAGTATGGTCGCCTCCTGGTAGCTGTCGAGTGGGTGTCGGGTCTCTGGCTTTCTATAGAAAGTGCGCACTCTACTCGACTATGCCGGCAGGCATGCCTCGGCCCTTCCTTAAAACTAGGACAGGGTATCGGATGCTACTTGTATCGATACCCTTGCGCCATCCCATCTTCCAGTTACCGCGTGTAAAACTGGAGCTGGTGTCGCCCCAGCTAAAATTTTTGCGGCATTGAAACTACCGTGGTCGCAGGGACCAGGCGTACGTTCCTCATAAGTAGGTATGGGGAATTGTATAAAGGGTCAGTCGAAATTACTAATGACCAGAAGATTGGGTTCTGGGCTCTTCTTGGGTCGGCGTATAAGACTCACCAGTCACCATCCAGCGGGGTCTTCTGGGCACCATTCTAAATTCGGGGCCTAAGACATTTTTCAATATCTAGATAAGTTAGGATAAAGATTTTATTTTGTTAGGTTGAAGTTTGTTATTGTGTAGTAATACTGTGGTGTTGTTGGTTAAGCCTTGCTTGCACCAAATTCTTAAATAAGCGTGACGTTTAACGTCATTTCGTATGAAATATGTTTATTGTAGCTTAAATGCGGTTACGAATTTTGTGCAAGTCGCCCAAAATCTTTTAACCACATACCTAAGCTAAGTATAGATAAAGAAAAGATTTATGAATGAAAACTTAATATGTTGTTTAGTTCTTATGATCGCAAAGTACGTTGGTACTAATGACGACCGGAAAGAACCGCACCTACAACGCATTAATTAAAATAACATTTAAAATGTGTCAAGCAGCGCATTAAAAATGGGTTCAGTTGCTAATAAAGTTCCATTGCAATAAACTGACACTATTAAATCGATGATACGTAATCGGAAAAGTAACTAATTCCAATCATCGAAATCAAAGAATTGGTAGCAACAGAGCTACTTAAATAGCACAGATTACAGCTACAGATTTCGGCTTATGGACGGCAGGGTGGACATAGCGGGGTGGACAATTTTATGGAATGAAATTTTCTATAGTATCGGACATACCGGTTGAGTAGACATTTGGATGCAGTGGACATTTTAATACAGTACACAATCAACCTATTAGGTATTTAATTACTTAGTTATCGCGAGTTTTATAATGTGGTTAATTCGATTCACATAGAGATTGCTGTGACTCTCGTTACAAAGAGATACAAAACTTTAAATTGTGTTATTTTATGTTTATTTTTTTTGTATAACATTTCATGAGGAGGTATGTGTTAGAATAGAACAGAAAACATTTATTGCACAGTAAAACAACACAATAAAATTATGTACAAAGCGAGAGAAAAAAACATGTGTGTATTGTATATAAGTTAACTATATGTGTTATTATGTTAATTTAGAGTACACAGGACAGTACCTCAACCTACCCTGTTTAGACTTCGGTCTGTCTCCGGTTTGACGCGCATCCATAGTGATGCTTGTCTGTTTTAAACTGGTGGTGAGTAAGTGGATGGGATGCTTGAACCTACCTAAATAAAAATAAATAAATAAATATTCGTGGACAAATTGACACAGCGCCATCTAGCCCCACACTAAGCAAAGCTTGTACTATGGGTGCTAGATAACTGATATATTTCTTAAATACTTTTTAAATACATACTTATTATACATAGAACACCCAGACCCGTAACAGAATTTAAAATTCATCATTTCAATTTCTGCCCGGCCGGGAATTGAACCCGGGACCTCTTGTGTGGCAGACCGGCATGTTGACCATTGAACCACTCAGGTCGTCACATTATCGTCACCTATTTAACATTCCACGCGGGAACCACGGGTTTCCCTTACGATGAGTCAACTCATATCTATGCCTATCTGCACCAAAAATACGTTGAAAGCAGTGCTTACGATAACACGGATTTCCTTTACGATGACTCACCTCATATCTGTCTATCTGCACCAAAAATACGTTTAATGGATGCACAGACGGTTAAAAACAACAACAGCCCAGCCTGTAAAAAGCTTACGAATAACTTCTCAGAACAGACACGAGGAAAACACACAGTTTGACATTGATTTGTCTGGAGATTTAATGTGTGCGTGCGCAGTACAGAGCGCACAAACATATGCCGCGCGATGTAGGGAGTTGTTCGGAGTTGTCCTACTCTTGTTTTTTTTTTGCTATGGCACCTACTTACATACCTATTTCTAAATTTATTTATTTAACAGTGTATTGTACACATAAGGAAATTACACAATATTTCCTCCAGCATTCCTACCAAAGAGAGATGTGATAAAAGTTCAAAGTTCAATATTCTTTATTCAACGTGGGTATAGGTAATACATATACACTTATTGACATCATACATAGACATACAGATAAATGTAAATGTTTAATTGACTTTTGACTTTTGATACATGGTCATACAGATAAATAAAATGTTTAATGATTATTTTGGCTAATAACAAATCATACATTATATGGGGGACAATTTAATATTGGTCCACACGTCATAAGTACTTTATACCTACTTACATGGATATACATAATCTTACTTAATTTTTTGTATATTTATATTGCCAATAATAGTAATGTTATATTAAATCTATTATATTATTTTATAAACAATCATATATTTAATTGTGGGAACAAAACAAATCATTAAAACCTGGACTCATAGACCTTACATAAATTAAAAATTCGGGAGAGATTTATAATATCTACTTATTAGGTAATATTTTTAGTTTAGTTTACACGTGCTATTTACGAAGTTAAAAATATATTTAACTAATTAATTTATTAACATATCAACGTATACTTCTACAACTTCCAGACAACCTTCACAAAAATGTGGAAGAGAAATCGAACAGCAGGTAGAGTTGAGCACTTAACAAATATTAGAACAATCAGCTAGGAATACATATTGATAAAACACACATACACACAAACATCAATACAAAAGAAAGAATAATAACAATAATGAATTGAATATTAACAAATTAATTACCATAGATAGTAAATCTTTGTGATATAATAGGTCCGAAGCTTCCGAATCTCATCATCACAGCCCGTAACAGTTCACTGCAGGACTTAGGGCCTCTCCCACGAAAGGGGAGGTTATCCACGCTTGGCAGGTGGGTTGGAGATCGCAGTGTTTAAATATAATAATGGAAAATGCTGCTGCCCATTTTCCAGACTACGGAGACTCTTAATCTTTTGCCTCGAAAACATTAGTCACCTTGTACGACACCCATGAATGTAAGGGGTTGGTGCTATTCTACTCTGCCGGACACCACACGGCCAAAATTCCGAATCTATTTATAGATTATCATTTATATACCGACACGGTGTTCCAACCGGTTCTCGAGACTGTACCCAGTCTCAAAGTCCCTAGCGTAAAAAAGTGCTATGCATTATGAACACGGCAATATGGTGATACATAATGCTCTTATGCTCTTGTAATAGAACCTAACACCGTATTCATGGGTGGCGAGTTGCCTATTTGCAGCCAGAGCAACGTGTTTTATACTGTGGGCAACGCATTGGTGGTACCTCTGGTTCTGTCGTCCATAGGCAGCGGTGACCACTTTCCATCAGGTGCAATGATAATGCCGCTGGTGTTGCTAATGTCCGTGGGCAGCAGTAACCACTGTCCATCAGGCATATTGGTGATAGCGCTGGTGTTTGTTATGTCAGGTGGCCTGCTTGCCTGTTTGTCTATCGATAGACTGTTAATAACCTAACCGAAAAAAAGTCGGATAGCTCGCGACTAAGTTTACTTCATTTATAATATTTTCTAAACTTCTCTACCGATTTTAAATAAACAAAGCTAAGAACCATCTCAAGTAATCTGTCTTCCAATTGAGAAAATCTCATCGAAATCGGTCCGTCCGTTCGGGAGCTACGACGCCACAGACAAACACGCAAAGCCACAGTTACACTCGTTAAAACATCCCCCTTTTTTCCACAGGGGTTAAAAACAGCTGCAATTGACATTTAAATAGTACTTACTGTATCACGTTGGTTTCAAGAACCAGGGGGAGGTAAGGTCGTAAGATCCACCGAGAGTAATATGCCTGTAGGGTTATTGTGTCTATTGCTTACATTCACGCCTTACAATTATACTTCACGCCGTTATATTCCACGAGATAGATCCTCCACCAATCAATGGATGGAGCTTATCGTAATTAGTAAGGTCAAAATAACCCCCGGTGGACCTTGCACAAAGATAAAACGACAAATAGTATATAAGTTAGGTTTATTAGATAGGTACAAAAGTTGTATAAGTACATGGTTTACCTTACAATAATGAAGCTTTTAATTAAAAAATTTAGTACTTAAATATCTTTTGTTTCCAGATTTTTAACGCAAACGTGAAGGTTAGCAGGTAAATCTAATAATTAGTTTATCTTATAATTTAACAGGTGTACTTATATATACTTACCCTGAATAACTCCCCATCCCGATCAGTCATGGAATTTACTTGATTTTACACAAAGATTTTCCGTCCATTTAATAAGTCAATTTATAATTACGAGGACTAGATATATAGAGCTAGAGTATGACTCTTGTCGGTAGAGCAATCGCCACTCTTCTCTCCTGTCTGCCAACCTCTTCATCTCTCTATATTCCCCGGCGCTCACAGACTAGTAGGGATTATATGTTAACAGCTCCACGCATACCTTCGTAGTCGAGGGCAAAAGCCAAAGACTTCGATATAGCAACAGTAATGTTACAAATAAAGATACTGGTCTGTCAGTAATAGGCCTTACTGCAGGTTGGTATTATACAATAGAGCTCTGAATTAGAATGCGTAGTTTGAACTATTAATGAAATAAAATGCTAATGAGTATTAAACACAGGATGTGCTGCATCCGCTTCCTACTATTCCTATCTAAATAGTAATAGCATCGCTCATTTAACTTTCTGGCATACCGTCGGAATAAACGTCTTGCATACTTAATTAACAGTAAATCTAAATACAATACTTATAGTAAACTTAGTATACCTATAGATACTTTGAACTAGATTGTACAATATTTATAAAGACTGAAGCAGAGTGAAGTTCGTGTCATAAAATTAACTCTTTTTACAACTCAGTGACAAAATGAGCAGAGAGCCCAACTGATGGAAAATTGTATGTTTCGAGTAATAAAACCGAAATTGTGCTTTATTTATGTGCACAACGCATCGGTGATACGTCTAGTGTCCGGTGACTGTTTCCGCTGATCACTTTCCAAAAGGTAGCCTGCTACGCTGTTTGTCCACCGATTGACTTAACAAATGTATGAGATGTTAGTTTCCTATTTCATGGATTGAGAGTGCGTGCGCAGGGTTCATAGTTCGACGACGCCGACACGTGCTTGTACGCCCTCCAGACCACCGCTAACGGCAGCGAGTACACCACTGAGGACATAATAATATTAATTTAATAAAAATCTATTTCAGTAAGGAAAGAAAACGTCTAATTTCTGCCAGAGAAGAGGTGGGCAATACATTGGTGACTTCAGGGGCTTTATTTCTGAGTCGTTTGCCTCGATTCGAACGATTTTCATATTTGATTTTTGTCATGAAAAATTCGACATTTTGATGAATGATGCCGATTTTCCCTATTTTTAAAACGTACGCTTTTGGTATTGCCAATATGATTTAAAAATATTGAATTTTTTATGCCAAAAATCAAAACTGAATACGGTTCGAAACGAGGCGAGCGATACAAAAATAGAGCTCCAGGTGTTGCTAATGTCTATAGGCAGCGCTGACCACTTGCCATCAGGTAGCCTGCTTGCCTGTATGTCTATTGTCGATCCTATCTGAACCACATAGACCTAACCGAAGACACTAGAGGCAGGTATGGCTCGTTCTTCGCAGTGAAAGTTTACCAGGAAATCTATAGGCAGACTTTCACATTTATTTTTGAGCGAATTCCAAACCTGTAGGTTATGTAAAACTTATTTTTACGAACCAAGCTAGTTTATATACATTTTGATCGCAGTATTTTCTTAGTTAGAGGTTAAAATCCAGTCAACACCAATAATTTGGGGGAAAGCCGTTTTAATATTTAATAACGAATTATGGTGGATCCTTTTTGCACAATAAGCGAAAGTGATACAGAAATTGTATAAACGGAAGGAGATTTAGGTGCGAGTGTTGCAATTGTGTACCATTTTGTAGGGACTGGGGGAATATTACTTTGCGGTTTGCTCAGACACATAACTTTCCTATAATCACGATTGAAAGTCATCGATTATTAGCAAAAGCCTGCAACTGAAACACCTCGTACGGCAGGTTCCCTATTTTTGAAACCGCTCGCATGCGCTACCTATCTCTTTCGCACTCGTGGTAAGTTGCTAGAGATAGAAAAGACAAGCATTAGAAGGTGAGCGATCGCGTGGATGCGAGCGGTTTCAAAAATATGGCCTAAGAGGTTTGTTGTTTTGCTGCCGAACCTTTTCGGCACTAGACTGTACTTTAGTCTCAATTTGCTACATCACCATGCTCATAATATATCTGTTTATACGTTATAACTTACAACGCAGTAGGTGTCTAGATTAAACGTTACATTCGTTAAGCGTTAAAGGTCTCCAGTGCTCCATGGGGTGGGGATTTGGGGAACCGTGGCTTTGGCAGTGGAGGGGCATTTGCCTTTTTGCTGCCAGAGCAACGTGTTATAGAGGTGGGCAACGCATTGGCGATACTCTTGGTGTTGCTAATGTCTATAGGCAGTGGTGACTACTTTCCATCAGGTGGCCCGCTTGCCTGTTTGCCTACCGTATGACATAAAAAAAAATGTGCTTACCCAAAACAGCCAATACGATGCCATTTTCCAAAGAGTCTTCCGGGTACAACCCCATGTATGTGGCAAACGCCACCGCTACCAGAATAATTTCCACTACTCCGAAATAGAAAGCGGCTAGGACACAATTAGCTTTTTTCTGTAACCAAACAACAAAATTGCATTTGTACTTTATAATTACTTATTATTAAGTCTCTGATCTCAGATCTGGCAAATTTCGGATCATGGTCAAGGCGGATCCCAGGGCCTTCCCGTGCGACAGTGTAACCGGGACATAACGCCAAGATGATTAATATTTTTTTATAACATACTTACATCATGAGAGCGTCGGTAACCTAGTGGAAAATGTATTCGACTCGCAAGCGAGAGGTACCGGATTCGAAGCCCACTGCCGCCATGTACCAATGACTGAGACATTAGTTGAACAATAACTGATGCTCTTACGGTGAGGGAAAACATCGTGATGAAACCTGCACATTTAGGTGACCATGATCCACGGTAGCAGGGTCACAGAGGTTAGATGGCAGTCGCTCCACTGTAATTACCTGATCTGCCTAACCTTGTAACTTGGTCAAGGCGGACACCGGGCCCTCGTACGCGAGAGCACAACCGGGACATTAACGCCAAGATGAATATTTATTAACTTAGGTATATTAACATATTTTCTTAGTAGGTATAGGTACGAGATAATTTTTAAAATCACGTAAAATATATTTACTTTTGTGTTTATAACGAAGTAAGTACATAATCTTTATTTTATATTTCAAATTTAAAAAAAATTTGTAGGTATTTAACCATGATTGGGTTTTTTAATTGTTTCTGTAAATAGCTATAATTTTTGTAAATCAAAATAACCATAAACAGGAAATCCCTGTACCAACTGGCGTTCGGACTATTTTTATCGCCTGTAAGGTTAAGCTTATCGTTCCACATTAGACCAACAAACCGCGTAATTAAACAAATGTAATTGACAAATAATGTAATTGAATAATAATAGGAACGATAAAAGGCTGATAAAAGCTCCTACGATAAACAATAGGCATTCCAAATAATTACAACGTAGGTACTAACCTTTGTAATACCCACAGCGAGTGCTACACTAAATCCAAACGTTATCCAGCACAAAAAGAAAGCAGTAGCTGCCACTCCCATGTGGATGTAAATCAGATTTTCACTAGAGTTGATTAATAGCAAGTATTTAAAAACAAATAGAAATCCACATCCGACGGCGGCCCAAACTGCTAGAATCTGAAAAAAAGGGAAATAATGAGTTCACAACGTGGTTATTAGCCTGTTATTAGGCTGCCAGTGGCCCAGGCTTGATAAACAAATACCTACAAGTCAAGATTTCCGAAATAAAATATCTAATTACCCAAAGCCTTTATATTTGTAACTTTTGTATCCAAAACATTGCTTAACTTATATATCGCTGTATGAAAGTATTTAAGTTGAGATTTGTATGAATTACGTCACATCATCCGATCGGGCAATCCCGGATTTTGCCAGGGTTCGCTCTTTCTCCTCCATTTCGACCGCGTAACGCGTTGTTGTCTCTGCGCGTCGTAAGCCGAGTTGGCTCTCCATAGGTTAACCAGATGTAGAATGGTTTTGGTGTGGTGAATCATTAACAAGCGGGAGAAAACTAAAATTCTAAGGGCCCGTTTATACGTCGCCGCTTACAAACCGGTCAGCAAACGCGTAGGTACGCGCCTTGCCCGCCTAGTCACCGCGAAGCAACCGTGTACGACACGATTTACAGATAAATAAATAAGTTTCATATTAAAGATGCACTTAAAATTTATATTCATGATTAGCCTGTTCTTTGTTTTTGGTCGGGCTGTAGAAATTAAACTACTTACAATAAACTCTACTTGTTCATCGAAACACTTTATGTGTTTGTGACTACGACCGTTCGTTTTTTTAGGTATATTTCAAGCCATTGGTAGTTAACTTATCGTAAAAATACGTATCTTTCGACTTTATTGATCTTAAATTAGACTATAATTTACAGACTAGATACTAAAATAGCGACCATTTGCTCGAGCATTTTACGAGTTGATTCGAGTCTCTGTAAAATTTCAAATGTACGAAAATCATTTTATTTTTCTCGGAACAAAATAAAGCTATGCAATAAGGAAAATATACTACCTGTAGTTTATTATCTATAAAAGAATATTTCTGCTTCGAAACTATAAGTTCGTAAAATATGGGCCTGATGGTAAGCATTTACCACAGCCACTGTTCTTACATTTAGGAAAACTTCATCAAAACAACTTACACAAGTTATAATCGCATACGCCAACGCCCAACCCTCAACACAGGTGTATTTATCAGAACAACAGCCCATTGCGTTCACTTCAGTTCTGTTCTGGACTTTGTTAAGTAGATCAGCTAGTTTGTCGTGATCCTTGTCAACTTGTTTCCAGTCTAGTGCATTGAAAACAGCACTCATCTGAATCTGAAATATAGATAGTGTTATTTTTACCTAGGCAAGTGAAATCCAGGAACGACAAGCAATTACTTTAATACCGATATTCAAAAACAAGAGATGCTGGCTACAAGATAATTCAGCCCAATGATGGCACGGAATGTCTATGAAATGTCCACAATAAATATCGAATGCTAAACAGCTGTTAGTGTCCAACAGTGCGACTGTGGCATATCTCCGCAAACCATGAAACACCTCGTTTCATGCTCGGAGTGCCCTAAAACTTGTACAATGGAGGACTTGTTCAAGGCCAGTTCCAACGCTGTATGCGTCGCCGAATACTGGGCGAATAAAGTAAAAGTCAGAGTTTAGTCCATCGACTCGATAAGAAGAAGAAGAAGAAGAAGAAGAAGTGTCCAACCGAAGCTTTGACTACATAGTGAGGCTCACGACGTGAGGATGATTGTAGTGCAATGTGCATGAAGTTTTAAATAAATAAATAAATGTCGAAGATCAGGCAAAGTGGAGAACAATGACCTAACAGACAAAAAAAAAAAACATAACATACAACTTACACAGAGCCACAGTTTCACACGTCAAATTGATAAAACCTCTCTATTTTCGTCGAGGGTTAAAAGTAGGAAAGCGGACCCTGGCGGAAGCCCGGATTGACCGCTCGGATGATGATGATGTTTAACAAAGCAACTAGTTAGTAAATATTTAACACTTTGTGTGTCTTAAAATGAATTATTTACTATACTTTGCAAATATTGGACATAAATAATGTAACTTAATGACTTATACAGGTATTATTAGGTTAGTAGTAAAATAAATTTGACATAATAATTATTTAATAACAATATGACATGTGCGTAGATATATTTCATTTGATTTGAATGACCTAAAACTCTGAATTATTGTATGTCCGTGGGCAGACCACAGAGCTCTCTGTATTTACTTAAGATCTGTATATTATTTATAATTATGTATGTACCTGTGTGTCACAATAAAAGTATTTGAATTTGAATTTGTTATAACTTTGTGATACATGTTAATTAATTATTAACCAGTTATAGTTAAGTAGTTTTTGAGACAATACCATCCAAACAAACAAACCGACAAACAATCTTATCTTTTCTCTTTTTAATATTAGTATATTTGTTTAGGAATTTGGTGCAAGCACCAATTCTTAATCACCTTTTGTAGTGCACTAGTTCCACTTCATTATACAAATTTTATAATACTCCTCATCAGGCATTGCCTGAAGAAATACTTGCAGATGAATAATTCGAAACCGATTGCAATATAATCTAATTAGTATAATAAAGTGGAACTAGTGTACAAAAGGACCGAATTAACTACGTACGTAATAGATAATATTAATTTGATCTATTTTAAAACTATTTACATCTCTGACTTGAAAGTAACTCAAACAGTAACTATGTAAACATTGTTGCAACGCTCGAAAACAATCATCGTAACACAACAAATATATTTATTCACACACTTACCTACGTATCCAAATTTGTAAACAAATCAGCACCCGGTTGATGCCAACACTCGCAATGTCACTTTTAACGTACTTCTATTTTTAAATCCAAATTACGCTTGGCCTGCTTGATTCGCACCGAGAAGCAAACGTCTGGCTTCGATCAAACGATCGGCCATACTGGCGTCTGGCATTGGCTTTCATGCCAGAGCCGAACGTTTATAACGGTCTTGATGACATCATTGTATTTTAGTAGCTGTAGTATACCACAATCCATGCGCAGAGTAATTTTTTTATGCTACGCAATGACGTTTTGAAAAGTTTTGCCAGGTAAGTAAACTATTGTGTCGTGGCGTCTAGACGTATGTGTCATAAATGTTTCTTTTTTTCTTTCTAAGGTGAGTGATCTGGAAAAAGCCTGCGATTGGCTGACAGATCATTTTTGGGGTTCTATTTTTGAACCGCTCGCCTCGTGGCGGACGGTTTTCAAGTCTGAATATAAAATTCAAGGCTCCTAGCAGGATCGTCAAAGTCAGGGGCCAAGTTCTAATCGCGGATGGCGACCTCCTGGCGGGTCTCCGAAACCTTTCCGGGACGGGACGGCGTTAGGGCCGGGACACATAAACACGATACGACGTCGTGTCGTACTACGATGCGGCGTCCCGGCCCTTATGCGTGTCGTCGAAATTGACATTATGGCTAGTTCCGCAGCCGTCCCGTCCGGAAATTAGCGCTACTACCAGAGGAGTTTGTTTTTTTCATATGCAATAATAAGCAATAATGTTGCTTGGCGCCAGAAATAGATAACACGGTGATACTCACCCACGCTGACTCCTCAGACTTGACAGAATCCTACCACCTGATGAAGAATGTATCATTGTACCCCTTTTCTCATAACATTTAGCTGTCCAATATAATGAGGCATGTTCAATACAACATAAGAACATTACGTGACAGCCTTGGCGTGAGGGATATCGTGGATAAGATTGAAGCGGTTCGCCTGCGCTGGTTTGGACACGTGTTTCGGAAGCCCTAGCGACACTTGGAAAATACGAGTGTAAACTTGTCGGTACCAAGGAAAGAGGTCTCCAGCACGGCCTATGAAGTGATTTGACATCGTCGAGTCACATGCGAGAGCCGAACGGCTGACGACACGAAAATGCCGATCACCGGGCGAAGTGGAGAAGAAAGACAAAATCGAACCCTGACAGATGCGAACTCGGCAATGTACGTCAGATTCTCAGGTCGACAAATTCTGAGGTAGTCAGTTTCTTACTTACTTACGTCAGATTCGGACTACGTCAGATGATGATGATGATGATAGGAGAGGGTAGACAGGGGTTGATCTGGAATTATAGGGTGAAGGTACGGTTCCACATGACTGGGTGACATCCTAGTGGATCAGGATGTCTCCCGTACATGCTGATAGTCCCAGCATAGTTTGGGTATCCGCCGAAACGTCACAGTGCAAACTATTTATGAGGTCCTGTGGTGTTTCGATAAAAAGCGGTTGTGGATACACAGAGGGGTTTTAGTAGGTAGGGTCCTTTTCGGGCAATCCCACATATCCACGTCACTCCCCCGGGTGAAGTGATAACTCCAGAAGATTTCCTCTCATACAAAACAAAAGGGTGACGGTAGATTAGGGGTAGAGTTTATTAAATTGAAACCACGTCACGCGAGCGAAGTCGCACCGGGCAGCTCGAAGAAGGTGTATACATAAAGATAAAACGACAAATATTAAGTCGAATCATAGACCAAGTACATTGGTCTATGGTTAGATTTATTACAAAAGTTGTATTTACAAAACTTTTACATCACATTGAGTTACATATATTCCCAAATTAAAAATATTTGAGTATCTAAGTGAATTTTGTTAATCAGATCAATGCTACAGATATTTTTGATTACGCAACCGTGTAAGTAAATCTAATTATTGTATAACATAATTATAATTTACTATGTAATTAATGACTATATCCCGATCAGTCTTTAAATCTGCTTGATGTCGCTCAGGTATAATTTTTCGCCTATAGTCATCTACACCTAAAAACGTATACGTACCCTATTTCGAATTATGTATTATTAAAGTTCTCGAGTGGCGACCACGTACTGGAGGACGCAGCGTGGGTAGGCCTCCCACTAGGTGGACCGACGACCTGGTAAAGATCGCAGGTATCAGCTGAATGCGGACGGCACAGGACCGGCCTTTGTGGAGATCTTTGGGGAAGGGCTATGCCCAGCGGTGGGCGTCTTTCGGCTGATATGATGATGATGGTTATTAATAAAACATTTATAAATACTAAAGCAGAATGAAGTTAGTGTCATAACAAAGCTGACAGCTCACAAGATGACAAATGGCAACTTTAGCCCAAAACTTCATTCATGATAGTAGGGATGGGCAAAGCATTGGTGATACCCCCAGTATTTCCATGGGCAGCGGTGACCACTTTCTACAAGGTGGCTGGTTAGCTTGTCTATTCGTTTGTTACTGCGTAGAAAAAAAAAAACATCTTAGGACGTCCACTGCTGAACATAAACCTCCTCCAGACGTTCCTGTATGTTTTGCAATAGGGCGCAGACGTGTCCTTGTCTTTGATATTTCTTTTGCATGGCGACGCTTCTATACATTTTGTATGAAAGTAAATTAAAGGTGCGCCGCGTTTGCGACATGTCTGCGTTTTACGTCTGTTTGGCCGGTCACTGTGGCTCTTGTATCCGTCGGCTTCCTACGAAGTCGTCAATCCATCTCGTCCTTCCTTCGGTGGTCTTGCCGTTCGGTATGGGCGATTGCTGGTAGGTACGTAGTTATGTTATGAATGTTAATGTCCTGTATTTCACGGATCACTAGTGCGTGCGCAAAGTTCATATTTCGATGACGTCTCCACGTATTCCTTGTACGCTCTCCAGACTACCGCTAACGGCAGCGAATACACCACTGAGGACAAAAAGGTAATTTCATAAAATGTTTTGGTGTGTCAGGAAATGGGCATTAATACATAAAAGGAAATAAAGTGTCAAAAGTGAACAGGTAAATTGTAAAAGTGCTGGATCGGCTTATAATGTCTTAGGTGCTGCCCTAATTGGCAACGCTTGTGCGACTTTGGTCGTACGACGGACGTCACCAACCGATAGGAGACCTCAAAACAAGGAAATCAAGGTGCTGAAATTATTAGTTTAGATAGATATCTGTAAGGAGGTACCTATACCTATAATGGCCATCTTTGACAGAGCGGGGTAAGATTTGCTCAGGCTCAGACTGTGCAGTAGCGTAAATTCGCTACTGCACAGTCAACAATATTTTCAAACACTTATATTTTAAAAATTCATTCATCGACCACGATCCATCGATTTGGCAGATCAGGTAATTACAGTGGAGCGACTGCCGTCTATCCTCCGTGATCTTGCTACCAGGGGAACCTTACCAGATTGGATCACTGTTACGCATTCAGTCGCCTCAATGTAATGGTTTTATCACAACGTTTTCCCTCACCGTAAGAGCATTGGTTAGTGTTTAACTGATATCCATAACTCAGAAAAGAGTCATTGGTACATGGCGGCACTGAGGTTCCAGCCCGGTAGCTCTCGCTTACGAGTCGACTTAGCAGAAGAAGAAAAGATTTATAACACTGCGCTCGCCAACCCGTCTGTCATGCGTGGAGGTTAAGGCAATAGCCTCCCCTCTCGTGGGAGAGACCCTAAGTCCTGCTGGAGACTGTTATTGGCCGTGATGATGATAATCATAACTACACGATATCGTGGGACTGGTAGTCACTCATTATCCAACGAATGCTTTCACATTGTGTCGTCATCGATATTGTCATCGACATGATTATCATGCCGTTATCATCATCACAGCCCGTAACAGTTCACTGCAGGACTTTGGGTATCTCCCACGAAAGGGGAGGTTATTGGCATAATCTCCACGCTTGGCAGGCGGGTTGGAGATCGCAGTGTTTAAATATAAAAATGGAAAATGCTGCTGCCCAATTTCTAGACTACGGAGACTCTTGATCTTTTGCCTCGAAAACATTAGTCGCCTTGTACGACATCCATGAGTGTAAGGGGTTGGTGCTATTCTACTCTGCCGGACACCACACGGCGAATGCCGTTATCGGCGGACGATAATTAGTTTTAAAAAATCTCTCTCACGTACGAGGGCCCAGGGTCCGCCTTGACCATGATCCAGTATTTGGCAGGTCAGGTAATTACAGTGGAGCGACTGCCATCTGACCTCCATGACCCTGCTACCAGGGGAACCTTACCAGATTGGATCACTGTTACGCATTCAGTCGCCTCAATGTGATGGTTTTATCACAACGTTTTCCCTCACCGTAAGAGCATTGGTTAGTGTTTAACTGATATCCATAACTCAGAAAAGAGTCATTGGTACATGGCGGCACTGAGGTTCCAGCCCGGTAGCTCTCGCTTACGAGTCGGACCCCTTAACCATTAGGCCATCGACGCTCTCACTCTGGTATTCTCATGTGATATAGATAAGTGTAAAATATAAAAAAACCTTAATTATAACTTTTTTTTTATTTGAGTAAGTCCTTTTTTTAATATCTTTGCCAAAATTTATAAAATGTTAATTATTCGAATGTAAAACTACAGGTAAACGTACCTAAAATAGCCATGATGACGCCATTTACCACAGCATCCTCCGGGTAGAACCCTATATATATGGCGAGTCCCACCACCAATATGGTAACTTCTATTACTCCGAAAATGAAGGCAAGTTTCACTTGACTAGGTAATCTCTGTAATCAAACAACAACAAATTAAAATTTGAGATCAAATCAAATTGGAATGTACTGCTCATAAAATAAGGTCCGTCTTTGTATCACGCCTTTTGAAAAGCGGAACGACGCGTAACATAATTTATGTGCTACAAAAATTAACCTTATTTTATGAGCAATACATTCCACTTTGATTAGCTCTCACGTTTTTAGCTTCTGAATTTAGACGACTGGATTTAGTCAAATGTAATAAGCGTATTAAGTAGTATTTTCGCACTATCACATTTTATTATACGATTAGATATTATATTAAAAATCAAACGGAATCGACCATTCTTTTGTGTAGACGGTTTTTAGGATATATGGTACTTATTTGTTTTCCTAAAATCTAATTTTTAAGTACTAACTTATATGTATGTAGTTTCTACTATGACTGTCATTTTTTTTTCATTAAATAGCGATACTTTTCATAAAACAAAACAATCTTCATTAGGATAACGCCATCAAACCCCAGTAACAACTGGCCCGGACGACCGAATAGTTTTTCATTGGGTGAGTTGGTATCCAAAACAAAATGATAGTAAGCAGAACGCAACGTTGATCGTTCCACAATCAACCAATGTGTCAAGACTACTAATGAAACAAACTTTAATTAACAATATATGGTAAAAAAAATAAAATATTACAACTTAACCCACAGAAAGAGTCGGGTAACCCCTGACAATGTTTACATATACTTAAATAACTACAGAACCGATTTTAATTAAACAAAGCTGAGAACTATCTC
This sequence comes from Blastobasis adustella, assembly GCA_907269095.1. NCBI lineage: Eukaryota > Metazoa > Arthropoda > Insecta > Lepidoptera > Blastobasidae > Blastobasis > Blastobasis adustella. The sequence goes on along the minus strand of OU026121.1, from coordinate 17,191,224 downwards.
GATTAAACGGTTTTCAAATACAGAAATCTGCATCCGCACAGACAGACACACAGATACACAGAGCCACAGATACACATATCAAACTTAAAGTACCTCTCTTTTTTCGTCGGGGGTTAAAAATGTGATACAGATCCTATGGTAGGTATAAAATATTTCTAATAATTCCGACGTACTAACCTGTGTAATAGCTATAGCGAGTGCCACACTAAATCCGAACGTTACCGCACACAAAAAGAAAGCAGCAGCTGTGTGGAAGTAATGCAGCGTGTCTTGAGAAAAAATTGAATGCAGCAATTTATATATAAAAAGACCTCCACAGGCGATTGAGGCCAAAAATGATAAAATCTGGAATAAAAATAATAAGGTATCAAATAAAAAAACAATTAATAACAAGCTTTTATTGCGCGGTATAGTACCTACTCATCAAGACCATTCCAAAAATAAATTCAGTCATTTATTTGTTACCTAGTTATTATAAAGTTGGAGGTCTCGCTATGTCTAGCTCTATTTTAGGCATACAAATATTAAACTAGTATGTATAGCATATTTAACACAATTCACAAAATTAATAATTAATTGCACTTACACATAATTTAAGCAGCTTTTTCTGCAAAGTATGTGTAAATGGAACCATATCTTTATAATTAAAAAATTTAGCCCAAACACGATGGCGTTAGCATTGCGTTCACTAGTTTTTATGAACACCTTCCGACTCCATCACCAGACCAGCTCCATACCATATTAATGCATTGTCATCCAAGTTACATAGGTATACCAAATTTCAGCTCAATCGGATACCAACAAATAGTCGAAAAATGGTTTGCCAATTTTGACGGACAACTTACATACTTACATGCGAACAGTGCAAGTTAAATAAAAAGTAAAGTAAATAAAGTTGTTTTGATTTTTTTGGCACAAGAGTTCCTTAGAGTCGTAGGAGTATGTCCTGAAAGTTTGTCCCCTAGGGATCCGGCTTAACCCCCCAAATGTCAAGAGGTGTACCAGTTCTACACACCCGAATTAGATTAAATAAAATAAATATAAAATCATCTTGGCGTTAATGTCTCGGTTCTGCTTTCGCGCACGAGGACCCGGGGTCAGGATCTGGCAGATCAGATAATTACAGTGGAGCGACTATCATCTGACCTCCGTGACCCTGCCATAAGGGAAACCTGACCAGATTGGATCATGGTTACAGTTACGCCGTATGGTGTCTGGAAGTGTAGAATAGCCCCAACCCCTTACACTCGTGGGTGTCGTACAAGACAACTAATGTTTTCGAGGCAAAAGGTTTAGAGTCTCTGTACGCTGGAGCTATTTCCATTGTTACATTTATTACTGTGATCTCGAACCCGCCTGCCAAGCGTGGAGATTATGGCAGTAACCTCCCCTTTCGTGGGAGAGGCCGTAAGTCCTGCAGTGGACTGTTTTCGGGTGTGATGATGATATATAGTTTACGAGAAAATCATTTTTTCAAACACATACGATCAGTTTCGTTTTTTGAACATCCTCGCAAGCTCAGGTTTGAATGCGAAAAAGTTACAGATCTCATAAAAAGCTAAGCCCTTAACTCTACAAAGCCTGATTCTACTAACTCTACATTTTGGTCAGACTTGATCGTTTCATACGAGGTCTGTTCAAAAAGTATTTGATTTTTTATTTTTTTTGTAGCGTTATGTTTTTTGTAGCGCTGTAGCGTTAAGCTTTGGGTTGTGTGTAGTCACTTTTGCCGGGCTTAGGAATAAACACAACCCTTACCTCTAACGGTATATATATTTTAGCAAGACTGGCCCTGTATAACTGACCAAATGATCAAGTAGTCTCGCACCATACCATTTCAGTAGACTGGGAAATATTCCATCCCGGCCTGGTGCCTTGTATGGTAGGAAACTGTCAATTGCCCATCTTACCCTATCTCTGGTTACAACTTTAATATAGTACGGTAATATACCGTGTCCGATCAGTGAAGGTATTGTTGGATAATGGTAGAATGTACGAGGTCTGTTCAAAAAGCATCGCGAATTTTGAAATTCCGCGGGCTACGTATATTTGATTTTTGTTTTTTTTTTTGTAGCGTTATGTTGGTACTCATGTCCCTTACTTATGCTCACAAGGCCGGCCATTTTGAATGTTTAGTTATTTTTTTACAGCTGTTTTGCTTGGATATGTTTAGGCTCGTCTTTGATTTTAGTCTATTCCAAAAAATGGATCAAAGAATCTGTATCAAATTTTGTGTGTAAAACAAATTAAAGTGCGCGGACGCATTCCGAATGTTGACTGTGGCATATGGTGAAGCTACCTTGGACGCAACGTTTGTCGGGGGTACTAAATGTTCTCAGAGGGCCGAGAAGATGTGAAGGACGAACAGCATGCTGGACGCCCGGGCACGTCAACAGCTGACGATTGCAGGGGCGTGGTGTACCATATTCCAAAAAATGTTTTTTGTAAGTACTTCGAGGATTGGAAAAAACGTTGGCACAAGTGCATTATATCCGAAGGGGAATACTTTGAAGGGGACAAAATAGATATTCATGAATAAATAAATACTTTTTGAAAAAATACAAAATTCGCGATACTTTTTGAACAGACGACGTATATTCAAACGTAGCTCTTTTAATTTCAAAACCTGTGAAGTGCGTATGTGATGGTAAGCAGTTACCATCGCCCCAGTTCTATAGAACTAAAAGCTATAGCTTTAGGGACATACTCGAACATCGGCGTAGGGTTGCGCGTCTGTCGGTCTTCTACAGATTACATTTCGGAGAGTGTGCGAAGCAGCTGCACGACCTCATTCCGCCGGCCCCTTTCCGCCATCGGGAGACGCGATCCGGGCGAGCGCTTCATCCTTATGTCGTGGATATTCCAGCTATCCGCACGAGCCGCTTTGGCTCGACCTTTATAATGCGTACGGCTAAGGAGTGGAACGCGTTGCCTGCGAGTGTGTTTCCTGATCAATATAATCTGGATGCCTTCAAGGTTGGAGTGAATAGGCTGTTCCAAGACGAGCATGCTCCATCTTCGACCGCATCGTCACTTACCAACAGGTGAGATGGCGGTTAAATGCTTGCCTTGTATAATATAAATATATATATATATATATATATATATATATATATATATATATATATATATATATATATATATACGAGTACAGGGTGTAAAAAGACCGCTAGCATTAATTGAAACCTCATATTCTACCCATGAAACTGAACAACTTTCCCCAAGAAACACACCCGCGGAAACTCTTAGTTTCGGCAGAAATCGAGATTAAAAATAAAAAAAAGTTGTATTTTTGTACTAAAAAATATCAAGTATCGATAACTAAATCGTTCACAATTAATTTATACACTCAAAGTTCAAATTTAAGTTGAAATAAATGCACTGTAAGTAAAAGAACGCAATGTAAAGCGCCGCCCGGCCGCACACGTGCGCTCACTACCTACCTACTCGCTGCCGCGCGCCCGGAGGTAGGTACTAGCTACAGCGGCCGCGCCCGCGCCAACCGCCACCGGCCGCCCGTGGGCCCATGCCCATGGGACAGCAACACTGCCATGCTTCCACTCGGTAAAGTTCAACGCGACAGGGGTACGCATACCTTAATGCATTACCTAGACGTTTGCTTACGGTCATTTACATTATACAAAAATCGTACCCAGCACCTACCTATCGTCGATATTAGCAGTAAAGTTCACGATCGAAAGTTCCAGCTACCTAGGTAAATGATTGTATGACGACCATTCACATTACATGAGAATTTAACATAGTAGGTATTTACCGCGGCGCGCACTTGCATGATCAGGCACAGGATCAGCTGTCTACCTACCTAACTTACGTACACGTTTACTTACGGACATTCACATCATACGAGAATCGAGCCCAGTACCTACTACCTACCTACTGTCGATATGTGCAGTAAAGATCACGATCGATAGTCCAATACCTACTAGGAACATGAGAATTGAACGTAGTTCCTGTGGTAGTAACTACCTACCGCCGCGCGAACCATTTGTCATCAGCTGACAGGATGAACGGATGAACTAAACCAACATGTTTGTTGAACCGTGGAGACTAAAGCAAAAAAAAGAAGATAGGTAGGTACTCAATAGTCAAGCTTAGGTATCCCTACTTGTTAGGTAGAATACGCCAGAGCGGCCGCCGCGCGGGGTCAATGGCCACTGGTCACGTGGGCGAGCGAGAGCCGTGCGCTGGACGATGTACATTGCGCGTCGCAATTAATTATTTTTTTTAGGTAGCGAAATTATGAAGTCATTTCCGCGGGTATGTTTCTTGGGGAAAGTTGTTCCGTTTCATGGGTAGAATATGGGGTTTCAATTAATGCTAGCGGTCTCTTTACACCCTGTATATATATATATAAAATAAACACTCAACTCACACAAGTTATAATCGCATACGTCAACGCCCCCGCCTCAACACATGTGTATTTCCGAGTACGACAGCACATTGCGTCGTCTGTTCCCTTCTGGACTTCGTTGATTAGAACAGCTAGTTTGTTGTTATCCTTGTCAACTTCTTTCTAATGATCTAATCTAATAATTTGAAAATAGCACACATCTAAATCTGAAAGATGATGTTATTTATGTACACTCATAGCGTAATGTTCCAATTACATATTCGAAACCAAAGTAACGCAACAAACAAGTTACTTTGAAATACTTATTTATTCGTATGGAAAAATACAGTAAGTATACGAGAAACAATTTCAACTACAAATTTAAATCAAGCGAAGTCAGCCATTTAATGCAATACCTACTTACTTACTTAATATAAGTTCGCTTCTGCATTTAAAAACTATAAATGTAAACATCAACACCGCCACGTTCGCTAAGGTCACGCACGTCGCTTCACTTTTATCGTGTCTATTCTATTTTTAAATTCAAATTACGTATGCTCGACCTTTAGTTGAACAACAACGTCTGTCTTTAACCAGACGCTGAGCAATACTGGCGCCGCGTCTGGTCTATTTGGAACTGGAAGGATTAGTTAAAAAAGCGCTAGATTCCGCTCAACAAGTGTGATTTCAAAAAAGTGCTAGATTTTGACAATTAGGAGTTAAAAGTTACGTTCCACAACTACACCTAGTATTTGGCTGACCAAGATATTAAGTAAGTGGCTTTTTTTTCTTTTTTTTTTGCTCCTAACGCAAAGGAAATGGGCACCCTCTATGAGGAGGTGAACTCTCATAGAGCACCAGCCGGCCGGCCGGTCTGTCGACTCGCCGAAAAAAGACCTAGGCGCCTACGTGCTAAACACCCCCTGGGAGCACCTGTAGCCGGGAAGGCTTTTCAGGTTCAATCGGAAGCAACACTCCATGGCTTCTACTAGAGCGGCACAAACAGGAGCACGTTGCTCAGTCAATGGTTATATAACATACCTATATCAGTCTTTTGAGCCAAAATTTTACATATTTCGGTATATTTTAGGTATTTAACAACTATTTCGATAAAGCGCTAGAATTTCCGCTAGGAGTCAAATATTAAGAATGGCAGTTGATTGCCCTAAAATTGCGCTAGATCTAGCGCCGAAAACGCTAATATGGCAGCACTTTCGAGCGCACTGAACAATACCACTCTGGCGACTGGCCTGGCATTGGTCGTTTTGACATTAGGCGACAACGATAACTACGCACTGGCCGTGTGGTGTCCGGCAGAGTAGAATAGCACCAACCCCTAACACTCGTGGGTGTCTTACAAGGCGCCTTAATGTTTTCGAGGCAAAACTTGTAGTCTCCGTAGGGCTGGAAAATGGGCACCAGCGTTTTCTATTGTTATATTTATAACACCGACCACGACCTCAACCGACGACCACGACCACTCTGTCCAGAGTGCAGCGACTTAGAAGAAGAGATTTATAACACTGCGATCGCCAACCATTGCGATTACCAGTACGGATTCCGCCGTGGTCGGTCTACTGGGGACCTTCTGGTGTATGCCACACAATTATGGAGTGAGGCCATTGAGAGACATGGCGAGGCCCTTGCTGTGTCTCTTGATATCTCCAAGGCCTTTGACAGAGTTTGGCATGCGGGCCTTCTAAGCAGGCTTCCTTCATTTGGTATTCCTGCTGGCTTTTGCACCTGGATATCGGATTCTCTGAGTGGACGTTCTATCCGTGTAGTTATCGATGGCTACTCGTCTAATCTTCAGGCTATCGACGCGGGAGTTCCTCAGGGATCGGTACTGTCCGCGACTTTATTCTTGCTTCATATTAACAATCTGCTTGTACCAGGTACCTTTGGGTACGCAGACGACAGCACAGTAACGGATAGATATCTGTCAGAGGCAAAAGCCAGCAGGGACGATATTCAGTCTTGTCGAGAGGCTATGGTTGGTCGTTTGGACAAAGCTCTCAAGGCAGTCTCTGATTGGGGTGAAGCCAATCTGGTGGCGTTCAACGCAACCAAAACACAGGCGTGTTTGTTTTCCGCCAAAAGGAGTCCATTCCATTTAACTCCAATTTTTCGGGATGTTCCTGTGGAAATTACCGACAACCTACAGCTTCTTGGCGTTGAGCTATCTGCAAATCTCAACTTCGGTCAGTACATCGAATCCAAGGCTAAGACTGCAGCAAAAAAGCTTGGTGTCCTCTCGAAGGTTAGGCGGTACTTTACTTCAAAGCAGTTGCTTCAGTTATATCAAGCACAAGTCCGATCCTGCATGGAGTACTGCTGCCACCTCTGGGATGGATCTGCCAAATATCAACTGGCGGCTTTGGATTCGGTTGAAAAACGTGCAAAGAAGATAATTTGTGACCAGCAGTTGGTTGAGGCTAGGCTGCAGAGCCTCGAACATCGGCGTAAGGTTGCGCGTCTGTCGGTCTTCTACAGGTTACATTTCGGAGAGTGTGCGAAGCAGCTGCACGACCTCATTCCGCCGGCCCCTTTCCGCCATCGGGAGACGCGATCCGGGCGAGCGCTTCATCCTTATGTCGTGGATATTCCAGCTATCCGCACGAGCCGCTTTGGCTCGACCTTTATAATGCGTACGGCTAAGGAGTGGAACGCGTTGCCTGCGAGTGTGTTTCCTAATCAATATAATCTGGATGCCTTCAAGGCTGGAGTGAATAGGCTGTTCCAAGACGGGCATGCTCCATCTTCGGCCGCATCGTCACTTACCAACAGGTGAAATGGCGGTCAAATGCCTGACTTGTAAAATATAAAAAAAAAAAAAAAAAAAACCGAGGTTAAGGCAATAGCCTCCCCTCTCGTGGGAGAGGCCCTAAGTCTTGCTGGAGACTGTTACGTGCCGTGATAATGATAATCATAACTACACGATATCGTGGGACTGGTAGTCACTCATTTTCCAACGAATGCTTTCACATTGTGTCGTCACCAATATTGTCATCGACATGATTATCATGCCGTTATCGGCGGACGACAATTAGTAAAAAAAAAACTCTCACGTACGAGGGCCCGGGGTCCGCCTTGACCATGATCCAGGATTTGGCTGGTCAGATAATTACAGTGGAACGACTGCCATCTGACCTCCATGACCCTGCTACCAGGGGAACCTGACCAGATTGGATCATGGTTACACATCCAGTCGCCTGAATGTGCAGGGTTCATCACGATGTTTTCCCTCGCCGTAAGAGCATCGGTTAGTATTCAACTAATGTACATAACTCAGAAAACAGTCATTGGTACATGGCCGGAGCGGGATTCGAACCCAAGACCTGTGGCTTACGAGGCGGATACTGTAATCGCTCGGCCACCAACGCTCTAACGCGGACGACAATACGGCGTATACACATTTACACAGTTTGAAGTGCGCGACGGATGGAAGCTGCTGAACGCGACCACCCGAGACGGCTGTGGTATAACACATCGTCGGACGACCATTTCTGCGGTGTGACAAATTTTTTCTAGCTAAATATTTCTTTTAAAAATGTAATCTAAAACGATTTTCAACAAAAAAAAGGGTAAGCGCTAATCGTTGAGAAAAAGTTTTTTGCTTGTAATTGAGATTCGGTGTCTTTTAGTAGATATTTGTCTTCGTGTCGTGTAGATCGTTATCGTCAAATATAAAAACGCCCATTTGAATGTTTGGCTTTGACCATGTTTCGAGTGTTCAGTCATTTCGGCCCGGCCTGGTTTTGGCCCGCGGGCCGAAACGACTGATGCATAAATAAAGAAATAAATAATCATCTTGGCGTTAATGTCCCGGTTGTGCTGTCGAGAACGAGGGCCCGGGGTCCGCCTTGACCATGATCCAGGATTTGGCGATCAGGTGATTACAGTGAGCGACTACCATCTGACCTCCGTGACCCTGCTACCTGGGGAACCTGACCAGATTTGATCATGGTTGATGGCTGAGCATAATATCACTGTATGCTTGGGAACTGCATCGCTTCGGCACAGCTCACAGTGCAAGCTCACGCTAGAGCTTCGCCACGACTCACCGCATAGCCAGACTGACTACGCTAGTCAGCTTCAACGTTTCTAGCTTCGGTACCTACCTATATCGGTTTTGTTGGTCGTAGCTGCTGGTTGTGCGTACAAAATAATAATAAGTCTGCTCCACATTTCTTGAGCGGCCTTGACCTAATGGAATTTGATCTTGTAAACATTAGATAAGTAGACAAATAGCTACATATCCTTACTTACTTTTTCATGTTTATTATAAGACACCTGAAAACTAATTTGGCTCAATAAAATGCAAAGACTGTAAATTGTGCTTAATTTAAAATTATTTATTTAATATTAACAATAACATAGGCTTAAAATTTATTTGAGCCCATTCATGATAAGTTAACAGTAAAATAATAATAACAAAGTAATCTTGGATTTTAGGTAGCCCCAAACTAAGCAAAGCTTGTGCTAGACAACTGATAAGTAATAGGTATTAATCTCTTATTTAATAATACATTTATACGTCGTATTTCTCTTTCTCTGCGACTACATATCGTCCAATAGTTGCTGTTTCGCCAAGGTGTTGAAATTTCTTGTAAGTCGCGTGGACGATGTACAAAATTAGTCCATAAATTGCTGCAACAAATAATAAAAATAAGCAAGCAATTCTAAAAAAATATGCCTCTCTGTATGTTACGTTTAAACGCCTAAATCGATAAAATTTGCCAAAGTGATAGAAGGAAACCTGGGGAAAGGCTTAGACTAGGTACTTTTTATATAATAAAAAAATATTTAAGTTACTGGAAATCTAAGTATTCAACATTATAATATCTTCATATAAAAAAGTAAAACCATCACAGCCTATGCGGCTCTTTAAGTAAATGAGTAGTCGACAAAGTTATGAAATATAGTTGATATAGGTAGCAAACATTTGCCTAGCCTAATTTGTAACTTTGTAAACCACTTTCAAACGCTGTTTGTCGAAGACTGCTGCAGCTGTCAGCTGAGCCGGCAGACCAACTTTTATCAACGACGTTATGCTTTTCATGCCGAAAAGCAACATTGAAAACTGTTCGACTGAGGCGAGCAGTTTAAAAAGAGAACCACAGATGATGATTTTTGGAAGATTTTCATAATTGGGCTAAAAGCTTAAAAATGTATAAGCTCCTTTCCTTTCTCGGCTAAGTTCTTTCTTATCTCAATATGGACAAAACAAAAAAAAAACTAGTTAACCCGCAACTTAGGCGATTTCTAAATTTAGTGAAAACGGTCAACAGAGATTCACAGACATCACACAATACGAAAATTGGACCTTTACTCACCCATAACCATAGCCAAGATAGCAAACAGTGTTACAGGAAGACTGTCAATATATATCAGTATAACGGCGACTTTAATCACTCCCGTTATCACACCATATACAAAGTACGCCTTTATGTGATCCGCGTTTTTCTGAAAAATTAATGATCTTATTATCTACAGGCAATGAAGTTTACTGCAATACAGCTAGTCGGTCTTAGTTGCTATCTATCAACAGTAGCTTCATCAAATTTAACGGCTAATAGTCACAATATTACTTCACATATTCAAATATGGAAAGTAGGTACTACCTATGCCTAGGTACCTACCTAATTTAAAATGACGGAAAATCAACACGGGCAACAGTTATCACTTTCCATCAGGTGGACTGTCTGCTCATTTGGCATTTTGAGAAAATATAGAATGTTCTAAGTAGACTGAGAGCTACGGGGATACAGTGGCCAAGGCTGACTCGTGAGCGAGAGGTACCTACCGGGGTTGAGCCCCAGTGGCGCCATATATACCAATGACTCTTTTCTGAGTTATGTACATTAGTTGAACGCTAACCGATGCTCTTACGGTGAGGGAAAACATCGTGATGAATCCTGCACATTCAGACGACAGAATGTGTAATCATTATCCAATCTGGTCAGGTTAGCAGGGTGTTAACAGGGTGATGTAGCCAAATCCTGGATCATGGTCAAGGCGGTCCCCGGGCGCTCGTGCGCGAGAGCATAACCTAAGTAGACGGAAATTAAACATGTAATTTTCTATTTTAAATTTACACTCGTACACAAATACCTTGATTACTCCGTGCAATAGAAGACAATCGAAGACCAAACCAATTAAGGGTACCAATTCTGTAAAAAATACGATGTATGGGGAAGAATAGTCTAGCAATTTCCTGATGGTATTATCGTCATCAAGCAGTTCTTCCACGCCAGGTGCGTCTATATTGGTGGCAAACACGAATAGCGCACACACTATGACCCCACATCCAAAAATACTGATCAGCTGAAAAACATTTAAAGTATAAAGTATTATATACACTCGCCAGCACAATTTTATCATTCTCAGATGGTAGGACTCGAATCATCATCAGGTGGTAGGACTCTGTCAAACCTGAGGAGTCCGCTTGGGTGAGTACAACCGCCTTATCTATTTCTGCCGCCAAGCAACAATGCTTACATTGTTGTGCTTCGGTTTGAAGGATAAGGTACCCAGTAAAACTACAGGCATGAGGCATTTTTTCGTAGTCCTTACTGTGACAAGACAACGCACCTGTGGGTCTGCATTTTTGTTATCTGCAACCTACAGTTATCACGAGTATACTACGACAGTTACCACTCACCATCAGGTGGACTGTCTGTTCGTTTGTCACTGAGTAGCATAAAAAAAAACCGCCGATGTTGATCGCGCTTCATACAAACGTAGTTTGATCATATTTTCAATATTACACTATCACAACCAATGTAATTTTATAGGCATGATCTTGAAACCAATGTCTATGCTTGTGGTACGTCAGATTTTCGTTAAAATATATCGTTTCAAAGTTGCACGGGACATAAAGTTTTATGGAAAGCTTAGTATGAAAACCGCCTCATTACCCCTCAATACCCTATTTTGAAAAAAATGTCTAACGTAAAGGTTTCGCGAGCGATAAAGAAGTTAATTAAATAAAGGGGTGAAAAAGTTTTACTAGGTCGGCAACACGAGAGTCTCTCTACGCAAACGGTAATTGCTTAGCATCAGACATACCGTAAGGTTGTTTGCCACTTTCAGTGGTATAAAACATTATATTTTTCAACAATTTACACTTTTAGTCACAAACAATCCCTCGATAAATAATTATCGATCATCTTTCATCTAGAAAGTTTTAACTTACAAGGTTGATAACTGCAAATGTGAGGGTTACTGTCTCCAGTTTCACTGTACACCAGGCCATTTTTACAATAAAAGTTCTGTAAGTTAAAAGTAAAATACAGTTTGTTATCTGTGACAGCTGAAGAAGAAGTTCATTTGAAGCCCGTGATTGGAAGGTGTTAACAATGTGTCAATTAAAGGCTGAACCTGATGATGATGTAATTCAAATGGGGAGTGGCTTATCAACCGACGACATTTTTGATATTTTTGAAACCTCTCACATCCAAGCGAGTGCTCGCGTGCTACCTGTCTCTTCACATTCGTGGGACGGTGCGTGAAAAGACAGGCATTAGAAGGCGAGCGATTCAAAAATTGGGTCCAAGTTTAATCATAGGTTTATAAAACACAACTGAAACTGGCTTGTTCAACAATAAATACCTCAACATCATCACAGCCCGTAACAGTCCACTGCAGGACTTAGGGCCTCTCCCACGAAAGGGGAGCTCATTGCCATAATCTCCACGCTTGGCAGACGGGTTGGAGATCGCAGTGTTTAAATATAACAATGGAAATCTTGATCTTTTGCCTCGAAAACATTAGTCGCCTTGTATGACACCCATGAGTGTAAGGGGTTGGTGATATTCTACTCTGCCAGACACCACACGACCAAATAAATACCTAATTTCACACAATAAGTATTTAACAGCTCATCATAAGAATCCACTGATGGACTAGTCTCCTCGTTAGTAGAGCGTTTTCCAAAATCCTCACGCTCACGTACCTATCACACTTAGGGGTAGCAGTGTTGAGAAAGGTGCCTAATGTAGCTCGTTTTCTGTTCTTCCGAGGTCTGATCAGCCTCTAAGAAATTAATTGCATTGCAGCCGCGAATTCGCAGTGAATCTCTCATTGCGTCCAGGCGGAGCGTATCAAAGCTATTTGGGGACGAATATATTGAAAAAAATATATAAGTACTATTAATGGTATGGAACCATCAATTCACAAGCGAGTTAAGACTGGCTTGTTTTATTTATTTGCCACTTCAGTATAAAAAATCCTAAAACAAGGGTTTTAAATAAAATTATCAACACTTACCAGTCAACAAGGCGGGTACAGCCACTCACGTTTTATGTTTTCCCCAAATGAATTAATTTGTCACAACTATTATGTGGCCCGTGTAATTGTCAACGAAGGTTAATTCACTTCATATGGGAAATTACTGCGGTGGGCAACTAATTAAAGGACAATTATTAGTGTGACTATACAAAATACAGATGTGGCGGCACGTAATGCAGTTCTAGATAGATAAATAGATAGATTTCGGCTTCGTAGTGTCTGTTTTGTTTACTGTGTACCCAGAGGTACCAGGTTCGAAACTCAGTGCCACCATGTATTAATGACAATTTTTTTAGCAATGTATCTACATTAGTTGATCACTTACCGATGCTCTTACGTTGAAGGACAACATCGTGATGTAACCTGCGCATTCAGGCGACTGAGCGTGTAACCATGATCCAATCTAGTCAAGGGCCCCTGTACGGGGTCACGGAGGTGAGGTGGCAGTCGCCCTACTGTAATTACCTGATCTGCCAAATCCTGGACCTCTGCGTGGCAGAGCTGCATTTTAACCAATTGAACCACTCAGGTTCGAACCAGGTCAGCTCAGTCAGGTAAGTCGAATCGCTAAGTGAGGCGACAGTGAAGATCGTTTATAAAAACGAAGGTAATCTCTGTAACTAGAGTGCGCAATAAATCTGCAATTGGTGTATGGCATCCATGTCGTTGGTGTTGTTGGGAGTTGTTGGCTGCCTGTCAATTTTAGTTTGCATGTGCAACAGAATTACGGGTCTGGGGCTTATTTGTAAAATATGTATGTACTTATTTAAAAGTATATAAGTAGTTTGTCAGTTATCTAGCACCCATAACACAAGCTTTGCTTTTTTTTAAGCTAGATAGAGCTTTGAGACTTTTGTCCAAGCATATATATTTATATTTTATTTATTGAAACTCTTAATATTTTATAGGTCATTATTTAAATTTGTGTCATCTTTACTTATTTATAAAAGAAATATTTGCATGACAGAAATAAATTAAATAATGCTAATAATATAAAATAATATTTACAATTAAAAAACTTGCCCCAAGTCCCTTGTTAAAGGAATAGTCCCCAAAGATTTTATTTATTTGTTTATTTACTTAGAAATCCGCAACCACCGCTCTTACACGGGATGAACAATCTAATATCACTCACTACTGAAGATTTCAGGTGACCTGAGGTGGGAGCATCCAGTGCAGCATCAAAGTTGTACTTTAATTTTGGAACATATGAGCAAGGTGTATATAAAAACAAATAATTTGTAATTCACCATAGTAATTCATTTTTTTATTGCATAAAAGAAATTCACAATGCAAAAGAGTCTCATTTTTTCTACTACACATATTATATCATTCATATTTAATTTAATTATCGTAAACAACATTGTAAATATAATTTTGATACAAAAAAATTTGCGAAGGCCTGTCAATTATTTGACAAAGCTAATTGAATTCTTAATTCAAAATAGGTATTCTATTCTAAATTTAATATTCTAAACATTTTAAAATTTACCATATATCTAATGAGTAAAAAAGCAACAGATCTAATAAACGATAAATTATTGTTTATAAGAACTTAAAAGCAATTTAAAAACAAATAAGGGTCCAAACAATCTAATGATTAAATTATGTAGTTTCTACGAACCTACTCAGCCTTAACCATCAACACAGCACGTATCAATCACGAATACAAATACCATTTAATTAAAAATATATTTTTAATAATCTTAATTCGGTATAAACCCAAGTTTTCAAAACTGAATTAAATAACGGTAACTTTGTTCTAAGATAGGTTTAAACGTAAACACTTATGGTCTTATTCATAAAAATTATTTGAAATTTATTAAACCTATTTTAGCTAAAATATATTTTGTCACTTTCTTTCAAATTCAATCATTTCAGTCACAGATAACGATATATTTTAGCTAAAACGTCAAATTGCTTTTATGAATATGACGGTTAGACTATTTCTTGTCACATAAATATAAAAGGTTTTGGTTTAAAAAATGCAAGAGTTGACTATCTCATACCTTATTTAAAACAAAATACGTGTGGCACTCGGGGACTGCCGCGGTAAAGCTATTGCATAGCATTTTTTATCAACTTATGCAATTATAATTTTTATTTATTTTATTTATGCGGTATTTTTTTAACTTTGATATTAATTCAAGTTTTTTCTTTGATATTAACCATATACATACACGTTAAGGTTCAACTAGTCGCGGGCTCGAACTCACTCGTGGACGCGGCCAAAAAGCAGGCTGTCTCACCTAGCATTGTGTCTAGAAGAATCAGTTATGAGCAGTTAGCAGCTAGTCTACACGCATACGTTTAGTCGCACGCGCACAAACACCGTGCCGAAGTCTGCCAAACTGAAACGACGTTAGACGATGCACGGCTTTCAACGCCGCACCGCTGTGCCGGTCGGGTGTTAGGTTTTTTTCGTTACGGAATTTCTTGATTCGGTCGCCGCGCTCAAAGCCCGCGATAAAAGCTATGCAATAGCTTAAAAATAAAAATCCAAACCATATCATTTTCATTCAGCAGTGGACGCATTACCAACGGCTGTACATGATGATTACAGTGATAGCGATGATAACTGAAGAACAATCAACACCTACACATCACACTAAATGTCCATAAGTACGTGTAATGTGTGAGAACTTAGGAGTGCCTAAGGACTACTATTGGATATACTTATGATTATATACACGCAGTAGTACCTACAGTCTATTTCAGAAGACTGAAATACGTGATACTACTATCGTCGGAACTAAATAATCCTTGGTCAAGAAAAGAAAATCTGAGATGACGTAAGTACCATCGTATCTTAAGCAAACTATAGACAAGAACTACAGCAGTGCGTCAGACAGACAGCTAAGGTCAAACAAGGTTTTGTTGCAAGATCTAACACTTTTCGCTCTCGAGCAGGAGTTTCGGTCCATACTGCTGGTTGAAAACCTCCATCTGCCTGTAGCTCTTCCGAATCATGGTCAGGATCAGCGAGTAGATGACTGGAACGAAAATAAAGGCTGTAGCATTCAATTTTAGGCTTTATTTTTACCTAAAAAGTAAGATACCTACTCCGTATTCAACAAGTGTAAGTCAACGATGTTAATGTAGAATAAATAATTTATTTATGATTATACTAAATTCTATTCTTTGAGTTATCACTCATTTCGCTACAATTTTCTCTTTTGCAAGCATTTCTTATAAAGTAGGTAGGTATTATACAACATCCGTAAGTAGGTGTCTAATTATCCGGAATATAAAGCACAATAAGGCGCTATCCTAATTGGCAACGATCATGCGACCATGTCCGAAGACGGACGTCGCCAAACCAATAGGAGATCTCAAAACCGCCCGTCGCACGACATGGTCGTGTGACTGTTGCCAATTAGAATAGCACCTAACAGAGTGGATTGAGTAACAAGAAATCTACTCGTAACTCTTGGTAAGAAACTCCGTAATATCGTTAAATTCTTAAGTAAGCACAATACTCACAGATCAGTAGGATGAGGATTGCGAACGGCAACAGCTGATCGGCTCTGTAGAAGTGGTGACTGAACATGAAGGTGATGAAAGCGATGAATAGTCCTCCCAGGAAGACCAGGCTCAACACCACCACGCCAAAAACGAAATACGCTTTCATGTGTTCCGGACGTTTCTGGGGAAAGACACGGAAAATTTATTTTCCTTAACATATTGGAGCTGATTTTGCAAGAGAATAAAATAAAAATAAATCATAAAAATTCTTGGACAATTCACACAGCGCCATATAGTCCCAAAGTAGGCAAAGCTTGTGTTATGGGTGCTAGATAACTGATAAACTACTTACATACTTTTTTTAATACATACTTATTTTACCTACATATAACGTAACAGAAATTAAAATTCATCATTTCAATTTCTGCTCGGCCGGGAATCGAACCCGGGACCTATGCGTGGCAGACCGGCATGTTAACCAACTACACCACTCGTCTAGGAATAGGTACACTGTTACTGTTGTAAGGTATTTGGTTTATTATCAATTTAGTTAACCTTTTTCATCCAAGTCCTACTCAGTCTTCAAAATTGGTGCAACGGTTTCGGCGTAAAAACTTACAGACACACCTTTACAGAGGATGAACTGGATCCAGAAACATTCATGATAACAGCCCATATCAATCCACTGCAGAACTTCGGGTCTCCCCCACGAAAGGTGAGGTTATTGCCATAATCTCCACGCTCGGCAGGCGGGTTGGAGATCGCAGTGTTATAAATGTAACAATGGAAAACGCTGCTGCCCATTTTCCAGTCTTTAGAGACACACAAAAACACAAGGTTCAAATACATTTCAAAATGAATTGCCGTTATATTCCCACAGTTCCAATTTTGGCCACCGAGTCAGGTTAGTTTGTGGCACTCTACGTACTTATTATCGTTTTAAGTTTTTAAATGCATTAAATACACTACTTAGATACATACACACACACAATGACATATATCGTTGTTGTGTCCAATTGTTTTCTTTTTCGTTACCGACTTAGAAGAGGTACATACATGTAGGTATATAAAGTTACCTTAACTACTCCGTGGATGAGGAAGACGGCAAACATGAAAGACACCGCCGACATGATCGTTGAAAGCGCCGTCATTCCTATATCCCTGAAGGCGTACTGGACGACGTACACCGAAGGGGAGTCCTCACCACTCATGAGAAACACGATCGACAGTACATTGAAGAATACTAAGCCGACGGAGACCAGGCACCAGAAACCGGTGAATATCTGCAATTACAAGAATATAGAGGGTAATCTTCTTCTTATCATTTCAATTATCAATAGGTTAAGTTTATATATATATTTATTTTATTATTATCTAGGTATTTATATTTTCGCAGAGTATTTAGTGGGTAGAGAGTAATGAAAGGTTAAATAATATAGAGCTTATTATTAAGTTTCGTAGGGGGTACAAGAAGCGCTGAATGGCTACGTAATTGCTTCAATGTCAACATTTATACACACGTCAAAGTAGCAAGTAAAGACTTAGGAAGTACCTTTATAAGCACATTACATTGAATTCTAATTTAAAATGTCGACGCCGTACATTTAATTATATAATTAATATAAAATATTAAATGTCACAATTTCAAATTAATTAAATCATTCATAATAATTAAATAATTCACAATAAAATAATAGCATGTCATAGTTTAAAATTAATAATGACATAATCAGATACAACTGTCAGATCTATTTATTTCACACTAAGTGAAGGCAATTTACAATTAACAAATTCGTAAAAGTCGTGGAAATAATGTTCAGGATATCAGATTGGACATTGGAGGGTGTAAAGTATAAACAGTAGGTTCAATAATACGCAAAAAATCATACAAAAAAGTAGGAATGCTATTGTTTTCTATGGCTCTATCTATGCGGTAAAGGACTACACATCTGTAGGTAATGAATCACTGCAGCATCGAAGTCACGATTATTAAGCGCACTCCACATATGGACAGTTCCGCGGGAACACGAGAATGTGGAGGCAGTATTCGCCTATATTCGTGTAGTCCCGTGTATGTTTGGCATGTCTCGCCTATTTCATAGAGCGAGTAGAGATTATTTGTTGTCGTCTCGATTTGATCGATTTTATATTTATATTTCTAACGCTTTTTCTCGTAACAGGTTAGGGGCACACTTGACCAGGATCCAGGATATTAGTAGATCAGGTAATTACAGTAGAGCAGCTGCCATTACCTCTGTGACCCGGTTTACAGCAGATTAGCGATATTAAACCAATGAATCGATATAATGTCGACGCGTTGTGACACCCACCACATCCCTAATAGGCGAGAATGTAGAGGGTCGACCAAAGTCCCGGCCAAAGTTTCGCCGAAAGTTTCGGCGGACATGTGGAGTACGCTTTACTATCACAAATGGTACGTCAATGTGTAACGAACAAGTGAAAAATAATACCTAATCTGTGGAACAACAGAACGATAAAACATTAGGTTACAAAGAGTAGAAATAAAGAGTTTACACATATACGAGACACACATACATACATACATAGGTACAGAATTTTTTAACAAGCAAGCGGGCCACCGGAGGAAATATGGCCAACGCCGCATATGGACATGAATAGTACCTGAGGCGACACCAATTGGGCTGTAGATATTGATAGGTAGTGTTAGACTCATTGTTACATACCGGGCCTCTGTAGTGCCCCAGCTGCGTATAGGTACTTATTAGACTAGGGCGACCATTCATGGCGTCTATCGTTCCTCCGAACTCATCGAATTCGGCTAAGTTTTAGAAGAGTTTAAGAAAGGAGTATTATGAAATTATATCAAAATGAATAATTAATAATACCATTAAGCTATTGCCATTAACATTCGAGTTGACATTATATTATTACATAACATTTGGTTATTATTTTGTAATTTTTTACTATTTTACTATTATTAATTGTGACATTTAAATTTTGACATTTCTATTATTTCATGATGACACTCTAAACTTATTCTTTAATACATTGATTTATTTCACTGACATTTTGATCCTATAGGTACTTTTGTACAGAATAATAATATTTTTATTATGTTTCTGTTAATTATATTTATCTTAATTGTATATAAAGGTGCTTGTATTCACTTTGGGCACTAAACGAATCTGAATCGAAAATTTGCTTAATTTGCTTTACGGCTAATCCGGTAGGTACTAACTAAGGTAGTGACTGTTGACTATTAAGAATATAATTGCAAGGGAAACATTGTTGCTTTATAACTGCAACTGAAAATCAACCTTCGCGTGATGCTTTTTCGTCGCATTTCGGTCGAGTTCCTGCTCAACAGTCACAAAGAAATTAATAAGGTTTCTTGGTAATAGATAAGTACGTTTCTGACGCTATCAAAATACGAAAACAAGACGCCACCGATATTGTTCTTAATATTTGGGTTTAGCCGGTGTTCGTTATGTTTATTTTGGTAGCGTACCTAGTTTATGTCTGTATGTATGTCTATTTTAGCGTACCTAGTTTATGTCTGTATTTATGTCTATGGCCTTATTTTTGAAGCCTGTCGCATAATACTTGTCTTTTCTATCTCTAGCAACTTACCACGAGTGTGAAAGAGATAGGTAGAGCACGCGAGCGATTTCAAAAATAGGGCCCCTAATCCCGTCTGTGTCGCGTCCGTGGCCCTTTAAACAGAAGAACCTGACCAGACTGGATCATGGTCGCCTGAATGTGCAGGTTTCATCACGATGTTTTCATAGCATGGTTAGTGTTCTACTGTTCCTACATAACTTAGAAAAGAGTTACATAGCAGCACTGGGGTTCAATCTTCGAGCCCGGTACTTAAAAGTCGGACCCCTTAACCATTTTTCCACCATATAGGTACCTAACTGTCACTTAGTCGTATTATATTATTCTTCCGACCAATTTCGGTCATGGCGACCTCTTCGACCCCTAATCGAATCGGCGCTGATGCGCACAAAGATGGCTTGCATGGCCTATCTTAGCGACAAACTTCAGTGCACAATGTGCGCACGCCAGTTTGATTATTAATCGGAGTCCATTAAAAGGAAGCGGTCAAGTGAGCAGGATATAATGTGCACAAACGTTATATATTTAAATAAGGTACAGAACAGAACACACATTGTTACATTCAAAACAGTTTAAATAAAATAGGTTGATCTGGAAAATATGTATAAATCTGGTTGTATGAAAATATGAGTTGGTGATACAACATTCGCGTTCAGTAGAAACAGGAAAAAGGAATCTATTCATAGTATAAAACAACGTCGCGTCCTGCGGTATGTCCTTATGTACCTACGCTTAGATCTTTTCAACTACATAATGGATATTAATGCGGTTTTCAACAATCGACAGAATATTTTAAAAGGAAGCTTTAAAGCAAGAAAAAAGGGTAGGTAGGGGTAAAGTAGGTGTACGCGAACGAAGTCGCGCCAGGTCCACTAGTTAGGTATACACTAAAAGTAATACAGTGTTAAGCAAAGCATCTTAAACTACAAAACTTCGTAAGAACTTTCGCGGAAACGTAGATGCACACATTCTTCCTCCCTCTCCTCTCCTAAGTCGAATATTATTTTTTTAGGAGCCTTTGTTATCCCACTACATGGCAAAGGTATATCTTCCATTTTTCCACTTAGACCTATTTGTTGCCAGATCTCTCCACTCTTTCGCATACTTAACTGACAGAAAAGTCGGAACACTCCCGACCAACTATATACTTAAATATTTTCTGAACTACTACATCAATTTTAATAAAACAGAGCTATGAACCATCTCGATTAAACTAGCTTTCAAATACAGAAACCGCATCCAAATCAGTCTATTCGTTTGCGAGATACGATGCCACAGACAATCACAAAGATACACAAAGCCACAGATAATAAATAAATAAATTTGCTTAGACAAATTCAGACAGCGCTATCTAGCCAGAAAGTAAGCAAAGCTTGTGTTTTGGTGTTAAATAACTGATAAACTATTTAAATATATATTTTTTAAATATATTTTTATTATACGTACTACACCCAGACCCGTAACAGAAATTAAAATTCATAATTTTAATTTCTGCTCGGCCGGGAATCGAACCCGGAACCTCTTCATGACGACAGTCATGTTAACCAACTGAACCAGTCAGGTCGTCCATATATAGATCCAGATACACAAAGCCACATATACACAGATACACGTCAAACTTATAACACCCCTCTTTTTTGTCGATAAGGCGTATTGTAAATATTCTGTAACGTGATAGGAAGTGCGATTACATTGCTCGTCTAAGCACTATCATAAGCACATGCGATAGTGCACACAAGCAAATTTGAAATATGGACGCAATACATATACAAATGCCGTTCCGGTGAGACTCAAACGTAAGAGCACGCGCCGTTCGATTGAGCTGTCGACGCTCCCACACAGATGAAGTGTCGTTATTAATATTTGCACTCACACATCGAAATCAACTAATTAAGTAGTGGGGCGCGTCATTTCAGCTTAGATCAGCTCTACGCAGTTTGCAACAATGGTGCGCGCGTATGGCCAGCGAACATTGCAGTGTCATATTAATTAATTGGAATTGATTGCAGCGGTCAGTTTGTTGGGTTATCATTTTAAAATGAACGAGGATGGGTGTATAGGGCTTTTCCTGTTTTGATATATATTTACGTAGGCATTTGAATTTTCCTTAATCCTTAAGTTTCTATGTCTGCGTAATTTGATCCGGTGGTAAGACTCTGTCAAGCATGAGGAGTCCGCCTGGGTGAGAATGCTTGCATTGTTGTGTTCCGAAATTACAGGCATGAGGCATTTCATCTTAGTCATCACAGTGACAACGTACCTGCGGTTCTGCATTTTTGTTACTTGCAACCTAAATATATGAATTATAGATGTTATAGGCGACAGTTACCGCTTGCCATCAGGTGGATTGTCAGCTCATTTATCACTGAGTAGCCAAAAAAATATTATCAACGCATACGAGCATAGCCACCCACATCGCAACATGGATAAACCTAATGAAATTATATGTAGGTACCTATTTACCCATAAATGTGACATCTGCCGGGTCGTGAAAAGATAAGGGTAATGAGTAGGTCCAAGATAATATTGAAAATAATAAGCACTTTAGGTCAAATAGGTTATAGTTAACATATGACGTGTGTGTTGTTGTAGATTTATACTCACCACATTCAAAATGGCAAAGACTAATGCTCCCATCTTCGCCGAGAGGCACTTCGTCCTCTGCTCCTGCATGATCATCTTGAGACTGGAAAGAGAAACATGATAATGTTATTGTGTGTCTAGATCATTACTATATTGTAATAACAACTCGCCGTAGAAAACAGAACAGCAGAAGAAATTTTCTGATTACAATGAGATGCAAGGTATTTTGCTAAATAAAAATGCGGCTCCCCACCACCTGTCTTCGGGGAATCTTTGATTTCTTTGGTCACATCAAAAGAAAGAGCGGTGACAACATGGAAAAGCTGTGTCTGACGGGCAAAATGGGGATCTGAGGGATCACGGTCGAGAGGCCGAAGTCCTATGCGCTGGTCGGATCAAATACGCTCAACACTAAACACCCCTCAGGGTTGAGGAGATACGACGGAAGGAGAAGGTTATAGATACTCTTTTATACCACATTGTAAGAACTTCATAATTTAATACTGAATATAAATGATGTCCGTTCCTTAAAATTAATAATACTACAACCTAGATTATGCACTAGATAATCTCACAATGAAATCTCACAGCTGATGTACTGCAAACGTGTAACAACATAATACCTACATATGTATAACTTGATTTTTTCAATAAACTTATTTGTATTTGTATTTTTCAATAAACTTTGTATTTGTAAATATAAATTTGGGGCTAGATGGCGCTGTGTGAATTTGTCGACGATTATTTATTTATTTATTATTATTATATTGTTAGCGTCACCTAAAGCTTCCCAAAAATGAACACTCCCAAGCGGTCGATTGTTCGATGTGTGAAATACCATCGCCTATAATTTAAATTTCGTGGAACGACGAAGTGCCTTCCTGTCACGGTTGTAATAACATTATAACTTGATATCTTTTTCCGTTCCGGTTTTTACGAATGTACAATCAGCATACTAGCCGTCTTTTCTGTGGCCATACATAAATACGAGGAAACTGGTTTGAGGTTCCAATGAGGAAAGTTATTCGCAGCACATGCGTGGGATAAGTTTGTAACGAAATGGAATTCCCAGAAATGGGTAAATAAAATAAGGATAAGTTAAAGTTTCTAGGTATATATGTAGTTATGCTAGAAATAATTTCGCGCTGCAATTGCTTATGTGGGTATCTAGGTACAAGGGCACTACATTACATTACATTACAGTATATTATAGGCACCAAAACACTTAAGTATGTTGTCTTAGCACAATATGATATAAACCACTATTTATTTACCAAAGTTACGTAGCTAGCTATGTTATTAAGATTTCGCTTCCAATTTCTATTCCATCAAAATCATTGGTTCTATTGATATCTACTTTTCAACATAACGTTGCCGTAATGATACCTCTTCATTTAAGTAAATTAGGCGAAGTTAGGGATTTTCTCGGTAAGTAGATAGAATTGACCTGCTCACACGGTTTTTTCCGTTATGTAAACAAACGCCAAGGGAATGTAAACTCTGAGAACTCTTGAACCACGGACCTTGGACGTACGAAATTAGCTTAGTATTCTAAAATAAGCACGGGCATATTCGTACACACGCGAATATTGAGCGGACGGCGCTGAATTGAAGAATGCGAAGCTTTCAGCCAATTTATGGACTAACTTTAACACTATCATTTACCCCCGACTAAAAAAGAGGGACGTTATGTTTGACGTGTGGATCTGTGGCTTTAAGTATCTGTCTGTGACATCGTAGCTCACGAACAGATGGACCGATTTAGATGCGGTATTCTATATTTGAAAGCCAGTTTTATCGAGATGGTTTTTAGCTTTGTTTCATTGAAATCGGTTTAGTACTTTAGAAGATATTTGAGTGTAAACTTGTTAGGGCGTTATCCGACTTTTCTGCCGATTAATTGTCCTTAAATTGTTTCATGTACCTAAATGAATACTATTTTGAACTTGTTTTATTACGTTGAGCCAACAATAATAATAATAAAATCTTAAACATTTTTTAGTTTTAGGTTTCTTTATACTGGGTATATTTTATAATTTTGTTGTAAAAAACAGAAATTCAAGATATAACAAAGAACAAAGAGAAAACTAGTACCTAATGTTGTTTATTTCTACTGGGTTAGGGCTACACTCAGGTTACACGGATTATAAGGTTAGGTACCCACATACACAGAGATAGTGCTATAGGTACTTACACAAGCAACAGTTTCCTTACAACGAAAATTTCTACAAAAAACAAACGTCTTACGACTCCCATATTTTTTGCAAATGCAATCTACCTAACTCCTAATTGACGTCTGATAGTTGATCTGGTGCAGCAGACTGCTTCAGAGAATGGTGTGACGCAAACAAAAATCTGTTCCAAATGTTTGTGTTTCCAGTTCCACAAAATATAAACAGAAATACATCGGATGCATCGAATGAACAATGTGATGGCGTGTTTAGATGACATCGCTTGTCGCTCACAGCGTCTGTTGTTGTTTGTTATTGTGTCCGGTAGCTTCCTGTATGTAGGTAGGTAGGTCATCATCATCATCCTGGCGTCATGTCCCGGCTTCGTCCCCGCGCAGCACGCGAGGGCCCAGGGTCCGCCTTCCTGCTATTTCTGGCCCACCTCGCTCGGTCTTCGGCAACTCTCGTGGTGAGCTTATTGGCACGCATATCGTTCTTGACAACGTCAAGCCATCGCTTCTTGGGCCGGCCTCTCCTTCCTCTCCTTCCTCCTTCTTGTAGGTAGGTAGGTATAGGCACCTATAGATTTGGTTAAAAATCCAGTGATAAAAGTAGTTTAATAAAATACTCACATTAAATGAATTCAAATTCCGAGAGCAAAGTGAACACGACCACACGATTCAAGAACTTTTGCACGTATGAATGAGCGAGATCGCAATACCACAGCACGAGTGGAGAGTGGAGACGGCTGATAAAGCTACTGCGCATGCGTGACTCATGGACTTGCGCCGGGTCGCACACCGACTCGGGTTTTCGATTACGTAAACAATAACAAAAAATTGTAAAAACCGCTATGTTAAACGAGGGCGCCACTTTCCTTCGATCTTACAAGCGATGTTTTCGAAGAATAAGGGAAAAGTATTCGTTCCCGTTTCAAATTAAACGTAAATTAATTGTACTGCGGCAGTGTTTTGCGAACCGAATAATATACCCATATGATACTGCGGTGGGGTTTTCTAACTTTAAACTAGGTACATACTCGTAGACGACTTTGACTGCAATTAATCCCAAAATGTCCTAAATGTATTTATGTAATACTCGTTCGGCTATATGTTTAGTTTTAGCACTAATTCTTATAGGCTTTGCGAAATTAGTAGGTCCCTAGTGCCAGCAAAACTTCGCCTAGGTCTAAGTGAAGTCTCTCCATCTCATGTAGCTTCCAGCTTATATGCTAGCTATTAAAAAGCTAACGACCAGCACAGATGATCGGAAAGCTGGTTCGTTCCTCTTTATTGCTCTGGGCTCCAACAAAGCATTGCAGCCAGCGATTTAGAGGATGATCCTTAGACGTTAGGTAGCACATATATATAGGCATTAAGTAAGTAGGTATCATCATCAGCATTCGCTGGATGCGGAAGGCACAGGGGCCTTTGTGGAGATCTCTGGGGGAGGCCTATGCCCAGCAGTGGGCGTCTTTCGGCTGATGATGAAGTACTCGTCAGCATACTTACTTAATCTAAACTGTTTTATTCTATTTGCAGCTGCATCTTAATGGCAATGTATTGTTAGGTAGGTACTCTTTCCTTTTAATAACATTAGGTTTGTAAAATATTAATTGTCATCAAAATAGAGCCATATTAAATTGCAACGTTTATCATAAACATGTGTATGTTAGATACAAATGGCTGGTAATCCCAAATGATTCATGATGCAAAACAAACTCTATTTTGATCCATGATGTGTCGCTATTTACTACCCAATGAATGCTAACGAATCACAGTATAATATTGGTTCAAAAATTCCCGTTGCTTTATTATTATCACGCGATTCTGAGAACGTGACGGTGTTATTGTCTATGTAGAAGGTATGTAGTACGCGTTGCTGTGGGTTTTACTGAACATTCCCAGAAACACTATACTAAACAGTACCGAATATAATTATGTAGATCGCTATTTATGAACTGTTTGTTTTTTGGCTTGGCCAGTCTAGTGGGTTATTGGGGGGACTGCTCTGTAATAATTGGAAACTACGGATAGTGAATCTCGCATTTGCCGCGCGCTTCTGCATCGATCGTATCGATCATACATTCATCGATTTCCCCGTCTTTAAGACCCAAAATATCTAAGTTTTCGAGCTCGTTCCATTAGCACATAATTTACTGACCACCCTAAAAAGGAAGAAAGGAAATTTTATTTCGCTGCACTCGCTCATTCATTGATTGTATAGGTATAATTTTTGGTCCCCCCCCCCCCCCCCCCCCTGAATCAAAATCAACGTTGGCTCGCGATACGAGCGAGCGAGATGAAGGCTTGAACTAGGTATTGCTGTTGTGAAGGCTTTTGAGTTAGGTGGTAGCTCCCCGGATCAATGTGTCACGGTATAGTCAAGGATCTAATTATTTATCTCAGTAAAAGTAGATTTTAGTAATCAAACTTTAGGTCCAAACACCATTTAAACTCAACTGATCGTTCACAAACTGTTTATTAGCATTAAAAATCTCTATACACTCGTGAAAATACTTGCGTTCTGGTCCACTAGTTAAAATCAACGAACTAAGTTCCGGGGTTCAAATATTCTTATACTGACTACAGAACAGAGCACTACGGTCTCTAACACAAGACGATGTTATTGCTTTAATATAAACTTAGCCGAATTCGATGAATTCGGAGGAACGATAGACGCCATGAATGGTCGCCTTAGTCTAATAAGTACCTTTACGTATCTGGGCCACCACAGAGGCCCGGCATGCAACAATGACTCTTACATTAGTACGGTCTTATTGCTTTTATATAAACATAGCCGAATTCGATGTAACGATAGACGTCATGAATGGTCGCCTCAGTCTAATAAGTACTTCATGTGTACGGTGTGTCCGGCCCCAGCCAGCCTGCCGGCGCGAGCACCCGCACGCACCAGCCGGCCTACCTGCGTCACCCCCTGAGCTCGGAACAAATAAGTAAAAAGAATGTCGTCTGAAGAACTGAAATGTACGATTTTGAACGAACACACGGTCGGCCATAAACTACATAGAGGAAAGAACGACCGCCAACAATCAACACATTTATTATGTTCCGTTCCACTAACACTGAACACTAGCATACTTTTCTCGCTTTATAATATAGATTTTTTAATTACGATATTTCAAAATCAAAGTGCCAAAAGGATTGAAACTATGCTCCCAACTTCTCCTTCATTTCGTTTATTTTGACCGACACTGAAATCGGCGTAAAGCGCACAACACATGTGGACAGTTCCGCGGGAACACGAGAAAGTAGCGGAAGTATTCGCCTATATTCGTGTAGTCCCGTGCATGTTTGGCATGTCTCCCTATTTCATAGACAAAGTAGAGATGTATCGATTTTATATTTATTTATTTTATTTATTGAACAGTTCATTGTACACAAGAAATACATAGCAAATAACAGGCAAAGTAATAAATAGCACAACAGGCGCCATTACATTTATCTTCTTAGCTCTTTTTCCCGTAACACGTTCGGGGTACACTTGACCATGATCCAGGATATTAGTAGATTACTTAATTACAGTAGAGCAGCCGCCATAACCTCTGTGACCCTGTTTATAGCAGAAGGTACTAGATCAGCGCTATTACACCGATGAATCGATATAATATCGACGCATTTTGACACCTACCACATCCCTAGTAGGCGAGAATGTAGAGGGTCACCAAAAGTTTCAGCGCATAGGCATGTATTGCCTATTTCATAGACTAAGTAGAGATATTCTTTCGATTATTTGTTGTCGTCTCGATTCGATCGATTTTATATTTAGATTCCTAGCGCTTTTTCCCGTAACAGATTCGGGGTACACTTGACCATGATTAGTAGATCAGGTAATTACAGTCGAGCAGCTGCCATTACCTCTGTGACCCTGTTTACAGCAGATAGCGATATTACACCGATGAATCGATAAAATGTCGACGCGTTTTGACGCCCACTACATCCCTATATTCTCTATAGTCGTTGTCGAAGGGTTTTAAAATGTTGTATTAATAAATATGTATTTAAAAGAAAAAAAAATCGTTTGTTTTGTATAATTTGACACTAGGATCAAGAATCAAATGGATATGACAACCACGTATACCAGAAAGGGATAGACTCAAAGTACCAGTGTTGCAACCTCTACCAAAATTTAGCCCCATAATGTTTGAAAAATTCCCTATCATGTAATAGGCTAGATATAAGACAGTACGTATCAGACTTACATGTGGGAGAACGTGTATAGGAATTAAACAAAGAAATATGAATGATAAATCTATGTATATTATTACCAATAACATAATAAATGGACAGCAACAGATGTAGAGGACATATTTTAGTAGTTTAAGCGATGTACTTAAATTTAGCAACATACAGACAAATTGACAATCATTAATTGTTATTTCTATAGAAATTAAAAAATAGAACATAGAAATAATACGAGTTATACCTACGGTTAAGCAAGATTACTATTTAGGAAATACTGATTAGGTTTCATGATCGTAGCAATTTAATTCGTCAAACGTGACCGAAAACCAACAGCAATGACTACAATATAAAACAATACTGGCAGCACAGAACCAATTACAGGTTTCAACCGATAAAAACTGGATAAAATACTAAACTAAAAGTTAAGCATACCGAACAGTCTACAAGACTTTACAATTTCAAATTTAAACTCAAATATACCTACAATACTCTAAAGTAATGACACAATAGTCAATTCCATAATAATATGGTTTGAAAAATGGTACAACGCGTCGAAGTAATACTTGAGTATGCGGTCTCTCGCTGACTCACAACTTGTGTTAAATAAATCAAGATTTATTCTCCTGGATAAAACATTAAAATTATTCATTGCTCGCAATAGAAAGGTGTTCCTTCTGTAGTCGGTGGCAATGGCCAATCACATGAGCCATATTAAGCACCAAATCACAGGACCCTAAATGCCAATCCCCATGGCAGTGGCCAATTCTCATGGCAATGGTCAAATCACATGACCCTAAATACCAATTCTCAAGGCCAAATCACATGGCCTATAACTAAATTGCCAAATCACAGGGCAATGGTCAAATCACATGACCCGCATATCGCATTAAATACCCAGTACAACATCGCTGGCCACCGATATAATGTACAGGATAATTGATGCGCGCTTCATGAAGTCATAAATCGGTTAAAAATATTAATGAAATATAAATCATTGATCTAATGAGTTTGTTAACTCACAACCCATATCAGGGGATAGGAGTGTCGGCATGGGCTGCGGCCCGCTGCGATCGCGCTGCTACCTGCTGCCGAGAGTTGGTGACCTGGAGCCAGCGCTGGTCGGAGACCGCGCCGAATCGGGTGGTTCTTCGTTCATCGGAACACCGATGAAAGAAGAACGAAGGTCCCTTGATGATCCATTATGCAACACTCATTTATGCAGTTATGGAGTACGGCTACGTGACGTGAGGCAATAAATCAAGACTTCTTCTCTCATTAATAGATGAGCAGCTAGTTCCATGTCTTGGCCGTCGATGGTCGAATGCTAAGTGTTTGTTATGGCCGCGCGCCGAATATGATGTCATCACAGTATTTCCAGCTATCCGCAAGGTGGTGCTTCGATTGACGTTGCGTATTTTAGTCAACATGACGTCTAGGCTCAAGACCGTCTACACACGCTCTCGTGTCAAAAAATACCACAGCACAGTACCATGACTACCATGTTCGCTCGATAATTCCTGACCCTATGGTTGTAAGAGACTATACTAGCTCTCGTCTTATCATTCTAAACTCAAAACAATATTCCTTAACTCGTGGAAATACAAATCGAAATTAATAAACATTGCTAACGTTTTTACTCAGTGACGTTAATTCGTCTTACTTTTGTAATCCGTAGGTACTAATAGACTCTAGTAGTAACTTTGTAAAACATAGAAGCTAGTAAAGTACTGGCCGTACTTTTATAACCTGTACCTATTGTACGTAGAAACGCTACTGTTAGACTATACAGTATATTTCTCAATATAAAATTGCTAAAACCGTAAAATAGTAAATTTAACAAGCTTTACTTTACTAAGTTTACTTTACCAGCTCGTGGTCAGTCCTACGACCAAATTTATTCAGTACATTGTATACAGACTATCACAAGTAATGCAGTCTATCTGCTATCACAACGCGTGATAATAAATACGTGAGTTACACAACAAGTAATCGTCCTAGACTCAAACTAACATTCACCGTGTCATCTCTACGAAAATAACATTATCTCTAGTGCCCAACATCAAAATTAAATCAGGATTTTACTAATGAACAGCTCTTAGGCGTCAAAGTTACAAATTTTAATTACCGAGTCGATAATCGTTAATAATTACCCAAAATAAACATCTCAGAATATGTTATCTCTATTATTGCAATGTGTCGATATCTTCAAATACAATCATACAGAGCAATCCCGGTTGCTCTAACCGAATTTACAATGAAAATTTCAACTTTGTAATTATCCATCAGTCGTCATCTGTGATCAACCTGATGATAATCGCCGTGATCATCCACTAGGTAGGATTTCCGATCCCCGTGATTACATATTAGCCAACTCTAGGGCTTTTTATCGATATCACATTTTATTAAAGAAATTACACTCTACTCTTGTACCCTAGACAAAACAATTGACTAGTCTCCATATTTTTTGTATTTGACTCACCGTAAATCATGTAGGAACTTTCCACACCATTGACCCGTACTCACTACTTACACAACAATACTGCCAGTAGTTCGCAATGTAGGTTCCCAGCGCTGCAACTCCTATTTAGCCAAGATCTAAAGCAGCGTCATAAAAGACCAACTGAGTTTTGCCACTCAGACACGGTCCGTGGATAACAGAAGCGCAAATTCATTTCCCATTAAGTCACTAGCTTCAGGTCTCATTAGTAATCAAAGTCAAAATATTACCTACATTTATTTGTCTACCAGCGCGGTAAAATGATTTCATTCAACTGTGTTAACGTCTCTAAAATGTATTTTTTATTTATTTATTTAACAGTTTATTGCACACAGTAAAATACATAGAGAAACATCATACATTTAAACGACACAACAGGCACTACTTATTTCTAAAAGAAATTTCTTCCAGCAGGCCTACAGAAGAGAGATGTGATAAGTAAAGCAGATCGACGTGCGCGATATAGAATACATACTAAAATACTTAAACATAATTAACTTCTCAAATAAAATTTAATAAATATAATATTAACATATAATAATAATATAATATATATTATAATACAATACTATGCATACATATCTATGTACAACTAGACAGAGATAGATAATGTTCCTTGACACGCTTTTTAAAAGTCTGTATTGACGGACTGTCCCGCACCTCATGTGGAAGAGAGTTCCAAAGTCTCGCAGCATGAACAGTAAAGGAGTAGGAAAAGAAATCGGAGTGATGAATAGGGATGGCCAACAACGATTTAACATTAGAGCGACAGGGTTTGTCTTGGTCTCGGGAGAAGTGAAAAAGGTTACGGAGATAAGAAGGAGCAGAAGGATTTTGCAGGACATTAAAGAGGGTTGAAAGGATGTGAGCATTCCTGTGGTAGCGTATTGGTAGCCATTTGAGCTGTGTTCGTAAAGAGGAAATGTGGTCATACTTGCGTAAACCGAAAATGAACCGTATGCACACATTTTGGAGACGCTCAAGTTTGTTTAAAATCTCTTCTGTGGCATCCAGATAGCAACAGTCCGCGTAGTCAAGAATAGGAAGAAGGAGAGTTTGTACAAGGGTGATCTTGGTTTTTTGTTGTAAAAAGATTTTGAGACGTTTAAGCGAGTGAAGCGAAAAATGTATCTTCTTGCTGACCTCATTGACGTGAGGGAGCCAGGATAGAGTCGATTCAAGAATCACTCTAAGGTTTTTAGCAGATTTACTGCACTGTATAGGCGTCCCATCATTTATTTATTTATTTATTTATTTATTTATCATCATAAATCACCTGAGGGATATCATAATCAGAACCAAGTCGTCTGTACATGCTTGGGCTCCCTATCACTAAAGCCTGAGATTTCTTGGGATTCACTAGAAGCCCAAAGGCCTTAGCCCAGACAGATATGCGTTCAAGATCCGCATTGATTTGGGCAAAAGCATCTGCAACATCAGCGATTAAGAAATGCCGGTAAATCTGTAGGTCGTCAGCATACAGATGGAAATTTGAAGAGATGACAGGAGTGACGGTATTGATGAATATGGAAAACAGGAGTGGCGAGAGAACACCGCCCTGCGGTACCCCGCCGACGAGCTCGCACCAGTCTGAGGAGACCTCATGGTGGATCCGCTGGGAACGACCACGGAGATACGACTCAAACCACTCTATTGCAGGAGGAGAGACGTTGAGGGAGCGAAGAACAGCGAGAAGAACATCAAAATCAACCGAATTAAAAGCGCTGCTAAAATCCAGTAATGTCAAAACGGTAAGAGACTTATCCTCCATTGCAAGCTTCTTCCTGCCTTCAACAGTTACAGGTAACACAGTCCATCGGTTACTACACCAAAACAACGTAACATGGAAAGTAATCGTCATAGCTATCGTTTTATCACTGTTCGATCGAGTCTACTCTATCTGTGACTACATTACGTGTAAGTTCCCATTTCAAACAATTTAACAATGTTTGTAATAACGAAGAGGTCCCATATGCAGCCGCTTTCCAAAAAAAATCAGAACATAAAAACTTGTCATCTACAACCGATAACAACATCGAGACTTTCGGGGCTCTCAGGCTAAAGAGTCACACATACGACTCCCGGGCCACTCCAAGTCAGCCAAATAAATCATGATGAATCTTTTTTTTGCGGGTAGACGTCGCCCAATAAACAGTCATATAATCAGCTGTGCAATTTTATTTGATTTAAAAATACTCAACACCAATTTTTAAATAAATGTGGAACAGTGTTTAAATAAATACCTCATCACTACTTGCTGCAACTATCAATCACATCTCCTGTGCACTTTTCACTATTTGAAGCAACACATTACATCACTGCGCCATGGATGCATCTTCCCAGCTCTTCACAAACGATAACTTTGCAGAGTTATTTGCTCGAATGACCAGTTTCGAGGAAAGGCTGGAAAAAGTAACCACCTTGTCATCAACAGGATCATCATTGCCGCAACAGGATCTACCCACACTGGTCAATGACTTTGCAGAGTTCAGAGGTTTTGTCTGGCAGTTGGCGAAAAAGATGGACAAGATGGATGTCCAAATGGAGCAGTTGTCACTGGGCCTGGACCGGCATGAGGCCTTTCTGCGTAGAAAGACCCTTCTCTTTCACGGAGTCTCTGAGGAAAAGGATGAAAAGATCAGTGAAGTTAATAAGTTAATAAGTAAAAGTAATGACCGACAAAATGCAGGTGGCGGATATTACCGGAAAGATAGCCATCATACTACCCAACAAGGCGCGCATCAAAATCGAGACTTCTAGACAGCTGCAGTCTCTGATAAGTGGGTTCCCGATTGCTAAGGGCCATACTCCGAGCAAGACAACCACCAAGGATCCACCAACGGAAGCACGGGTTGCTAGGGCACCGGCTTCTAAATGTAAGACCGCTGCGACGAAGCCTACGGTGGCTGTTCCCGTTGTCAAGAGAATGAGACGATAGGAAATAACGTGCTGCTCTAATAATTTTATATATCCATTTCTTGCCGAGTAGGTCAATTCAAATCTATTTATGTTTGCTTGGAATGAATTTCTATTGGAATTTTTATTTAACAATCATTGTTTGTTTACTTTGAAAACGTAATTGACATTGCCAGGCTGTTTTCTTTTTCTCTTTTCTACGTTTTGTTAACGCAATGTAGTTTCTTTTTTTCTTTTTTTGGCCTGGATTCCATGCCTCGCCTCTCCGGTGTGTTGATTTGTTTACAAGTATATATATATTTTTTTATGTCTATAGCTCTATTATGTAACTTACACATAATTTACGTAACACTTTCACAATCCTACAATAGAGTGGTTTGAGTCAAATCTCTGTGGTCATTCCCAGCGGATCCACCATGATGAGGTCTCCTCAGACTGGTGCGAGCTCGTCGGCGGGGTACCGCAGGGCGGTGTTCTCTCGCCACTCCTGTTTTCCATATTCATCAATACCGTCACTCCTGTCATCTCTTCAAATTTCCATCTGTATGCTGACGACCTACAGATTTATAGTTGCAGATGCTTTTGCCCAAATCAATGCGGATCTTGAACGCATATCTGCTTGGGCTAAGGCCTTTGGGCTTCTAGTGAATCCCAAGAAATCTCAGGATTTAGTGATAGGGAGCCCAGGCATGTACAGACGACTTGGTTCTGATAATGATATCCCTCAGGTGATTTATGATGGGACGCCTATACAGTGCAGTAAATCTGCTAAAAACCTTGGAGTGATTCTTGAATCGACTCTATCCTGGCTCCCTCACGTCAATGAGGTCAGCAAGAAGATACATTTTTCGCTTCACTCGCTTAAACGTCTCAAAATCTTTTTACCACAAAAAACCAAGATCACCCTTGTACAAACTCTCCTTCTTCCTATTCTTGACTACGCGGACTGTTGCTATCTGGATGCTACAGAAGAGATTTTAAACAAACTTGAGCGTCTCCAAAATGTGTGCATACGGTTCATTTTCGGTTTACGCAAGTATGACCACATTTCCTCTTTCCGAACACAGCTCAAATGGCTACCAATACGCTACCGCAGGAATGCTCACATCCTTTCAACCCTCTTTAATGTCCTGCACAATCCTTCTGCTCCTTCATATCTCCGTAACCTTTTTCACTTCTCCCGAGACCAAGACAAACCCTGTCGCTCTAATGTTAAATCGTTGTTGGCCATCCCTATTCATCACTCCGATTTCTTTCCTACTCCTTTACTGTTCATGCTGCGAGACTTTGGAACTCTCTTCCAGACTTTTAAAAAGCGTGTCAAGGAACATTATCTATCTCTGTCTAGTTGTACATAGATATGTATGCATAGTATTGTATTATAATATATATTATATTATTATTATATGTTAATATTATATTTAATATATTTTATTTGAGAAGTTATTCTTATTCTTATTCTTATTCTTTATTGTACACAAAATAATAAATATAAATTAACAGAAGGTAACTTAAGTACAAAGGCGAGCTTAACTCAACAGTTGAGTTTTCTACCAGCAAACCTTGGAGTCAAAGAAACCGTAAGTCAGCATTTAGGCATAGGAAGTGCACACAAGTAAATTAAATACTATTATTAATAATACACAAATACTATAAATAATAATGAATACAATAAATATATACGTACTATAACTGTATATTAGAAAGAGAAAGATAATGCTCTTTTAATTTCCTTTTAAATGTAGTCAGAGAAGGACTAGCACGGATGTTAGGAGGTATGGAGTTCCATAAACGCGCAGAGTGTACAGTGAAGGAGCCACCGTAGCGACTTGAGGTGTGGGACGGGATCTTTAGGAGAAAGGATCTGATGGAACGAGTAGGCTTATCCTTGGGCACCAGATACTCAAAGCGCTCACGGAGGTACTGCGGAGCCAAAGGATTTTGTAGTATATTATACAATGTGCTGAGAATATGCACATCCCTGCGTCGACGTATTGGCAACCACTTAAGTTGAGTTCTAAACTCAGAAACGTGATCAAATTTTCGCAGACCAAAGATGAACCGGATGCACACATTCTGCAGCCTCTCCAATTTGTTTAACAGCTCCTCCGTGGCGTCAAGATAGCAGACATCTGCATAATCAAGCAGAGGGAGAAGCAGCGATTGTGCCAAGATGACCTTAGTCTCAAAAGGCAGAAACTTTTGAAGCCGCTTGAGTGATTGAAACGTGTAATGTATCCGTTTACTAACCTGCCCAATTTGACCCGCCCAAGACAGGCGAGAATCAAAGAGGACCCCCAGATTTTTGGCATTATCGGTAATTTGTATCGGTGCA
The DNA here is from genome assembly GCA_907269095.1 of Blastobasis adustella. Lineage (NCBI taxonomy): Eukaryota > Metazoa > Arthropoda > Insecta > Lepidoptera > Blastobasidae > Blastobasis > Blastobasis adustella. The sequence goes on along the minus strand of OU026121.1, from coordinate 17,154,809 downwards.
CCGTCGTAGCTAACAGGCGCCAAACTGACAAGATTCAGGCGACTGCGCATAGAAGACGTGCCTATTATTAATGCTTGTGATTTGCCCGGATTTACAAGAAGCCCATAGGAGTTAGCCCAGTCCCGAATTTTACATAAATCTTTATTTATCAAACTAATCCCCTGGTCAACTTCATCGATTTTGAAGTGGCAGTAAATTTGCAAATCGTCTGCATAGAGATGATAACGACACGATAACACTTGAGTAATCTCGTTTATAAACAAGGAAAATAAGAGAGGAGAGAGAACTCCACCTTGAGGCACACCAGCCGTGAGGTCACACCAGTTCGATGACCGATCATCTGATCGAACACACTGTGAGCGTCCCCTCAAGTAAGATTCGAACCAGCTAGTCACGGATGGCGATATGTTAAGAGATCTCAGAATACCAAGCACCACATCGAAATCAACTGAATTGAAAGCACTACTAAAGTCCAATAAAGTCAGCAGAGTGAGTTGTTTATTATCCATGGCTAGGCGTATGTCTTCTGATACTTTTAGTAGAGCCGTGACAGTACTATGGCCAGGGCGAAACCCCGATTGAAATGGACTAAGGAGATGGTTTACGGAGAGGTAATTTGATAACTGCTTTTGAACTACACTTTCAAGTACTTTGGAGAGGATGGGCAGTATGGAGATAGGACGATAATGTGATAGGGAAGAGGGATTAGAAATTTTGGGTAAAGGAAGGACAAGAGCTTTTTTCCATTTCGACGGGAAGGAACTTGTTTTGAGAGAGAAATTAAGCATGTGTGTAATTACAGGAACAAGCTCATCCAGTAGTAAGGAAAACATTTGGATATGAAGCCCATCATCCCCAATCGCCTTGGTAGTTATTGAGTTTAGAGATCTCTTTACTTCACACTCCGCGACCGGCAAGAAAGAGAAAGGGGTGCACTCGGGGCGAGGTTTAAGGAGAAGCTGGTTTAGTGTTTGGGATTTTAGGTAGTTGTTCAGAATGATAGGGGTTTGCGAGAAATGATTATTTAAAGTATTGAAGTCTAAATTTACAGGAGAATCATTTACACATTTACCTACGCCCATTGACTTCAAAAATCTCCAAACCTGAGAGGTATGGGAGCCTTCAATGGAGCTATGGATATGGCGCCTCTTAGCATCTCTACACAGACGATTGCATCGATTTCGAAGCATTTTATACACTGACAGGTTGTCATCACTAGGATCTCCATCGTAAGTACGCTTAGCTTTGTCCCTTTTAGACATCATCTTTTTGATGACGTCAGATAACCATGGTGCAGGTAAGTATTTTATCCGGACACGCTTAACCGGGGCATGCACGTCATAAAGGCCAGTAATAGCAGCGTTTAAATTATCCACCTTCTCGTCAATGCAATTCGAGTCAAGAACGCTAGACCAATTTACATTACACGCATCAGCCCGCAACCGCTCCACGTTAATGCCCTTAAAACTACGTAGGAATAGGAATTTTGGTCGGGGTTTGGGAGGACGGATTTTATAGGATAGGAATATAAGGTCATGGTATGAGAAAGAGGCTGGAAGCTGACCATGAGTAGCCACCATGTTTACATCGGAAACCATAATTAAATCCAGCAGCGAGTGGTCGGTATACTGAGGAGCCCGGTGTGTCGCCGAAAGTGGTAGGATACTCATGTTCAAAGAGGAGGCCAGAGAACGTAATTTTGAAGAGCGAGAATTATTTTTTATAAGGCATGTATTGAAATCCCCAAGAATAATTGTATGATCATAAAGGGGACAGAGGCAATCCAACTTAGATTCCAGGGAGGAGAAATAATCGATGTGCAGTGATTAATTATTAAGAAGTTAATTATGTTTAAGTATTTTAGTATGTATTCTATATCGCGCACGTCGATCTGCTTTACTTAGCACATCTCTCTTTTGTAGGCCTGCTGGAAGAAATTTATTTTAGAAATAAGTAGTGCCTGTTGTGTCGTCTATATGTATGATGTTTCTCTATGTATTTTACTGTGTGCAATAACCTGTTAAAAAAATTAATAAATAGATGTTTGACCTCAACAACAGTTTAGGTTACCAAACTTGTACTGGTCGAAGGATATGAAATCTCACCATTGCTTATACTGCCTCATGTTACAGGTACAACAACAGAACTCGAAATAGTTACTTGGTATCGGTAATCAATGAAATTTCAGTACTCGAAGCTAAAGTTAACATTATTTAACTGACTATTGAGCAATCACCAAAATATGTGGACTTTCTCATCATCATTATCGTTTAACATTTTTTTCACAAATCTTGAAACAACTACCATCTGTTGGCCACGCTCCCAGAGGCTCCATCAGCCTAGTACGTAAAACACCAACATCATCTTCATCCGGTGATGCCACAAGCTTGGGAGTAAATAAAACCAACCACATAAATGTCATAAAAACTTTTGCTCGATAGTCGTCACGTATGGACTTAGTTGCTTAAATCCGTCTGCCAAAGTCTTAAACAGGTCGAACTAAAGTAAGTCACAGGTTTAACTAAGTCACTCAAAACATAATTTGAAACTATCTACCGTCAATCTATTTACATTCCTTACGATAAAATAATTTGTCACCAACACGTTACGTTACCTACAATCGTTAATACTAATCAAACTCCCTTTTTTTTAGTGTTGGAGGTAGCTTTTTAGAATAATCGTATTTTGGCGGTCAACGTTAAAATTATAATAAAATCATACCCTCGGCAAACAAATATTGTTCAACGTTTACTTTTGTGTTCGTATTCGTTTCTAGACAGTTATAATTCATTGTAAAACAAAATTAAATTGTAACTCCGTAATTTGGTGCATAAAAACTTAGTCGGACTTTCTCAATTTTGTTCGTTACACGTTCTACGCGGAAACAAATGATTCTAACTCGGTTATAAACTCACTTAAATCAAGTAAACTCGTAACGACTCACCGAATGCTAATTTGCAGCCTGTAGTTGTTGTGGACCCTACGATGTCTGGTTTTGCATCTGCATGCACTCGACGGAAGCATCCAGTTTCCTCAGCCTCATGCGGGCGGTGCGAAAAGATCACGATGTAACATGAAAACAAAGGACATTGCATTAGAAATATTGTTGGACGTTGGGATCCTTTATCCCACTTTTGATGTGGGAGAACGTGTATAGGAATTAAACAAAGAAATATGAATAATAAATCTATGTATATTATTACCAATAACATAATAAATGGACAGGAACAGATGGAGAGGACATATTTTAGTAGTTTAAGCGATGTACTTAGATTTAGCAACATATAGACAAATTGACAATCATTAATTGTTATTTCTATAGAAATTACAAAATAGAACATAGAAATAATACGAGTTATACGGTTAAGCAAGATTACCTGAGGAAGACAGTTCAGAGCACTGGTGGTGCCGTGCCCGCAGTCGGACAACGTCTGACCTGTCGAGAGCGATGGCCGCTTATTTTAGACTGCGGTGTACCCGCATGTGTGGTTTTTAATTTAAGAACACTACCTTCATTTTATAAAAATGAAAATAAATACAATAATAATATTATTTCCCACATACATCATGCGAATAAATTTACTAGAGTGCGCGAATAAATCAATGATAAAATAAACTTACTGCGTAAGGTCTTTGCAATTTGACTAGACTATCAAATTTAGTTCCAAATCATTATCTTCGCGCACTCTATACTTCGGTTTTTAATTAAAACAAAGACATGAGTACAAAGCGTTTAGTCACGTAATACCCCACAACTAAGATAATTTATCAGTACCACAGCTGGTATCCCTAAAACGCTTGTAACACGGACAAATAAAAAGCATCATGAAATGCCGGACTGAAGCTTGACTTAACTTATTCCTAATTTGGTCGAATAGCCATTGTGTTGTTCCAACAAAAAATTCATATTCCGACAAGGACAACAAATAATGTCTTCATCCTTTTCATTTATTATTTGCTTGTTATCTCTATGTATTCTCCCTCTACGATTAGACAAAGCATAATAGGTAAGAATGTAGAGGGTCGATCAAAGACCCGGCAAAAGTTTTGCCGAAAGTTTCGGCGGATATGTGGAGCACGCTTTACGAATTCTGCGACGTCATTCCAGCAGCGTTACCGCCGATCTCCAATACCTCTCTGGAATGACGTCACATCATGCATTTCGGATATTCTGTGACGTCATTCCACACGGTTTTATCATGCTATTTGAGTTCGGCGGTGCCACTACTGGAGTGATCATGAAAAAAGGAATAATTTTATTTCCAATGTGGCCCGTTTCGGTAGCTACCAAACATTGACGATGGAAAACTTGGCAGTGTAGGCTAGATCTCTTTGCCTTTCCCATAAGGGATAACACAAAAATAAATGTAATTTTCTTAGTGATGGGACTTGAATCGAAAATTAATATTCGGATCGGATCGGAGTCCTCGGACTCCGTGTCGCAGTTCTCGGCGCCGACCTCTCGCAAGAGGGCGGCGTCCATGTCCGATCGCGCCTCTTCGTGCTCGGGCACCGTGACGGGACCCCGCTCCCTCACGCCATCACTCCCACCCCTTACGGGCGAACTGGACGAGTTCGAGCTCGTCCCTAAAACCAAGCGGCATCGCAAGCGCGCCGCCCGCTTGGAGTCCGAGGCCCCGTCCTCGGTAGTCGCGCCCGCCCCGGACGCGGCTACCCCCCGCCCCCCGCCCCCCGCCCCGAGCACTGCTGCCGCTCGCACGGGCGCGCCGACTAGCGTCAAACCAGTCGCGCGCTTCTCCCCGCCCGCCCCGCCTAAGGCCAAGCCCCCCCCGCCTATTTTCCTTAGGGAAAAGACCAAATGGGAGTTAGTCTCCCGTCTTTGCGCGGAACAGCGCATCCGCTACACCCGTGCGTCAAACACGGGTGTAGCCGTCAAGATCGACGTAGCGTCGACCGATGACTTCAGTCTAACCTAACCTAACCTAACCTCACCAGGCTCCTCGCCCTCAATAAAGTAGGGTATCATACCTACGCCCTCCCTGAGGAGCGTAAGGTGCGTGCGGTACTCCGCGGAGTGCCTGGCGCCGCAGGGTCTGCCGCTCGAAGTCAGAAACCTGATTAAAGCCAAAAATGCGGCCCTCCGGAGGGCCGCCCTCTACCAGACCCCAGAGTACAGACGCACTGCCAACCGACTTCAGCGGGCAGTGAGAGCACGTCTCGACGAAATGAGGAACTCCCGCTGGGGAGACCTCATGGAGACGATTTCCCCGTCCCATCAAGCGTACTATAAAGTGGCGAAAGCCCTTCGTACAGACTCCACCACCACCATCCCTCTTCTTGTCCGGCCAGATGGCACAATTGCGTTTGCGGACGACGAGAAAGCCGAATGCTTCGCAGACAGCATTGCTTCACAATGCTGCACCAAAGAGTGCGAGCCCGGTCACGTGCGTGCGGTGGAAGAAGAGGTCCGTCAAAAGACCTCTCTTCCCCCCCACCAGGGACACTCCCCCGACGAGATCCATTCCTTCATCAAGGGTCTCAAATCTAACAAAGCGCCGGGCGCGGATGGAATTTCCAACCGAGCGCTTAAGTACCTCCCCGAGCAGGTGCTTACTTTGTTAGCGGTCATTTTTAATGCTTGCTTTGACCATTGCCACTTTCCGACCGCGTGGAAAGAAGCCATAGTCATAGGCATTCCCAATGTTAAGCACAGACGGGGTGACAGCGACCCCCCTCCCCTCCGCATGCAAGGGAAACCAGTTCCCTGGCAGCGCGCTGTCAAGTATTTAGGCGTCACACTTGACAAGAGGCTCACCTTTGAGCCTCATGTCGACATAGTGTGTCGCACCGCCCGTTTTTACTTGGGTCGCCTCAACTGTATGTTGGGGAGATTCAGTAAAATGTCCCTCAGGAACAAGCGAACCCTCTACAAGGTGTGCATCCGACCGGTGTTGACTTACGCATCCCCCGTCTTCGCTCAAGCGAGCTCCCTCGTCATTGAGAAACTGCAAATTGTGCAGAACATCTTCTGCCGTAGGGCAACGGCGGCTCCATGGTACGTCCGCAATGCGGACCTACATAGAGACATGGACCTGTCTACCCTGCAGCAGTTTCTCAAAACACTCTCCGAGACCTATTTCAAGGCCGCGGAAGTGCATCCCAACCCACTCGTGCGAGAGGCAGCAGCCTACTCTCCCCGCCCGATCTCCGGCCACGCGATCCGGAGCCGAGACACGTCCTCATGGACCCCCCCAACGACCTGTCGAGCGCTCTGAACCTCCTCCTGGAGGCTCAGGTCGACCCGACAAAGCCCCTCCCTGCCCTTTCAGCGGCCCCCGTAGGCCCCCAATTCCAGTCCACAGCAGCGGGACCCCCTTCAGGGGTCACGCTATAAGTCCTCCAGTGTACGCTCCGTAAGGAGTGACGCTGAGCGCACCCCGTCCCTACGGGGTGTAGCATCCGATGAAACCTGAAAGACCCTTCCGGCTACAGGTGCTCCCAGGGGGTGTTTAGTACGTATGCGCCTAGGTCTTTTTTGGCGAGTCGTGCATAACTAGCCGGCCGGCCGACTGGTACTCATGAGAGTTCACCTTCTCCCTCCCAACCTATGCTATACCGGAGGGTGCCCATTTCCCCTTGCGTTGGGCGCAAAAAAAAAAAAATGTCAAGTCAAGTCAATTTTCTTCTCGCGCGTGAGCGGAGCGCACGTGCGGGGAGACCGTATTTGGGCGGTTGCCCACGGAGCCATGGAGATGGCCGGTCGTAGGGGTGAGCGCCTTCTTCACCTCCCCCGAAGTCGCGCGCGCTGGGTTGGACGGCCCATCCAACGCGACCTACATGGGGGAGGCTTCCGGGTCGCAAGCACGGTGTTTGGGGCTGCCATTGGCGTGGCAGGGGCGTCGCCGGAGCCTGGCAGGACCGTCGACCTCGAAGGGACTGGTCCTGCGGCTGCCGGGGGTCTCGTTCGGAGGAGGGGACCGCGGGACTAGGTCGCTCAACGGCCCCCGCGTTGCTGCCCAGTTGCAAGCAGCGCTTGGGGCCCGGCGTAGTTAGATCCGTCGACCCGTAGGGACGGAAATGCAACGCCGGGCAGTCGATCCGGTGGGTTGGCCGTCGGGGCGCGGTGCGCGCGTCGGCGGCTGGTGTCAGGTCAAGTGGGGCGCCGCGAGCGGTGCTCAGTGGCCATAGAGTCCGGTAGGGGTGGGGTGTAGGGTCTCGACCCGAAGGGAGCCCGCTTACACCCGATGTCGCGTCAGAGTGGAGTCGTCTTGTCCGGTAGGGCGCCGTCGTTGACGGCGATGAGTCAACGACGGCGCGGCGTCTACTTAGGGCCGCGCGGTGGCTACGCGGTTCGCGTGTGCGGGTACGCGTGCGCGGCGCGGCGGGGTGTTGGGCGCTCGAATCGCGGCGTCGGGATCGGTGGGGGACCGCCACTTCAACGGGATCACGATCGGTTGTGGCGATCAGTGCTTGTGCGCGCGCGCCCGCACAGCCCGAATCCAGCCCAGCGTTGGCGAGGCGCATGTGCCGCGACACAACACCATGTTGTGCGCGACACATTTTCGGGGGCTCGTGTGCGGCTTCGTCGGCTCGACGGGCGGAGGAAACAGGCGCGGTGCTCGATCTCTCGGCGGCTCGTTGCTCGACGGCTAGCTGTAGGCGCGGCGCAGGCAGTCCTGGGCCTATGTAGCCTGATACAACTAAATAAATAAATAATTGCAGCGCATTGAAAGATTCTAATTAAAGAAATTGGTTCGAATTACCTCGCAGATTCGAGTCAGTTCGTGGATTCGAATAAATTCAACAATTCGAATCAACTCGACAATTCATATCAAGCGATGATTCGAATCAACATGAAATCTCATTCAAATCGAGTTTTGACCGTAATCATTCGAATTAAAATGTGATTTGAGTCCATCTCTAGTTGTCATTGTCAAAAACAGCAAATGGACAGATCAGATGGAAGACAAAAATAGTAGTTCAGTTTCTGTTCCGTGTGAAAATTGGAGTTTTGGCTATAAAGTGCTATTTTGTTATTAAAACATGGATATTTCAAGTTAATATAGTTAATGTATAAATGTTGTATGGTGTGGTGAACGTGTAGTTTATTTATTTGTGTTTTATTTTGGTTAAATACAACAACAAAGATGGATGTCGTCGGCAGTGAAATAGGCCAGAAAATGCGGGTGAATAAATTGATTTTTGTAACTATTCTTGTTTGAAATACGTTACACTTATCGCCAAGGTTATACATTACCTGCAATAATCATGTGACATTTAATTTTCTGAGTACTTTCTCTATCGTCGGAACTTTTTACATCACGCTGTATTTTCTGATGTTCTCTGTATACTGTGGTATTTTTTACCATATTGGTTTTTCATTCAAACACTTCATACTTGTAAAAATTTATTAAAAGTGACTTACTTAAGAAAGTAATCTGTCCTGATGTCAGTTTATTTAATAATCGTAAACTGATGCAGTGTAAGAAAAATGACACTTATTTCACTTCAAAAATATCAATACTTTGGTAGTATTGTAACAGAATACCCATATAAGGCCTTACTTATTAATTTATGCTAATTTGACTCTAAAAATAATTTCCTTTTCAGTCTGCCATCAAAGCCAAATTAACAGAACTTGGGTGTTATGTTGGTAAGTTTCGGTTGAGTTATTTAGTATTGGCTTTCATTTAATTGGTCAACAAATTTTTTGGTCTGCTGCAACATGTTTTGTTAGCAAACAAAGTGAATTGAGCTGCTTCTCTGCATTGTGGTAAAGCCTTAAAATGTATGTTGTAGTAAATTATATATATCTTCAGCAGTGTTAATAATAGAGCAGAAAATCATGATTGTATTTATAACATTTTAGGAAACTGTTAAATTGATTCGCAACTGTAACAAAACTGCACAATTTTTTTGCGGCATTGAGTTATTCTTAAATTATTAATTACATTCATTATTTAAATTTCAAAAGACGACCAAGTGGGAGTTGATCTCGCTCTCCGAGTTTTTCCTACAAAAGAGGTGATGTAGGAATAATTTATAGTAGATAATGTGTAACAGTCATCATTTTGGCGTTAATGTCCTGGATATGCTCTCGCTCAAGAGGGCCCATGGTCCGTCTTGAACATGATCCAGGATTTGGCAGATCAGGTAATTACAGTGGACTCACATATCTACTTATTTTCTGACAATCGTGGATATAGTTGTTGACCAGGTGCTGCTGGTGTTTTTATTTTACTGTTGACAAAAACATTTCTCTATCTGACTGGATATTTAATAAAAATACTGCTTATTATTTAAAATACACAAATTAGGTGAAAAATGGTAAATGGACTTAGTATATCGACTGTCAAATTGGGCAACCACTATTTATGGTGGACAGGTCCTAGTCCACATAGTGTTTGCAAAGTTTCAGATTGCAGAGATTTGTAGTTTTTGTGTAGGAGATTAGTAGAATAGGGTAAGGTTGCAGGCAGCGAAGTGACGAGCATGTTAGTTGTTATGAAAAGCCCCACATGAGCCCAATGAGCGAAGCAGCCAGTGCATACCAGAACCATCTGCAATTTTTCGGAATGGCATTAAAAAGTCTCTTGCAGCTACGACTCGAGTGTTTTTGAACGCCTGAGTAGTAAAATTACCCATGTTCTTGTCAAATTTCAAAATCGAAAAATACAACTTATAAAATAAATTAGGCTGCTTCGTACCTCACCCAGCGAAGGGGGGGTTTTCTACTTTCTCTTCCTCCCTTTCCGCCCCTCCCACCACCTTAATTTGACGGTCCATATACTGTACTTATACCGTGTAAAAACTGACATATGTAAAATTTATTTATTACACTTTTCTACAATTATTATGTACATGGTTAATGTGTCATTCGTTTCTATAGATGATGAACTGCCGGACTATGTTATGGTAATGGTGGCGAATAAACGCACCCGTCTACAAATGGAGGATGACCTCCAGCTATTCCTTGGAGACAACACGGAGCTCTTTGTCAACTGGTTGCACCAGGTCCTCAAGAAGTTGCAGGAAGTCACTGTGACACCGCTCAGTGAGTAGTCATTTCTCTGTGTAATCTTTGATTGATTTTAGAAGTGCTGTCTCTAGACAATTTTAAATTTGTTTGTTACCATTAGTGATAAAAAATAGGAATCAGTCACATTGATTTTGTAACCTATAAAGGAGTTATTAATTTATTTTTTCTATTTCAGAAGCTGCAGTAGTAGAAGCAGAAAAGCCAAAAGAGAAGACGAAAGAGAAGAAGTCAAAGGATAACAAAAAAGTTAAGACAAAACTAAAGAAAGCTGATAGCAAGAAGTCCAAAAAGAAGGATAAAGATAAGGAGAAGAGTTTAAAGAAGAAAGAAAAAGAAGAAAAGAAAGCACATAAGAGTAAGAAAAAGAGTAAACATCACGAGATGATCCGACCAAATGTGCCTCCTCTGCTAATGAATATAGAAAAGGAATCTGAACCTTCAATAACTGATGTTTTTGCTGGCCAAATCTTAAAAAGTCATGGTATTACAATTGACATTACTAAAGAAGAAAAGCAAGTTGATGTAAAACCTGTCATCATAGAAACAAAGAGGCCAATTTTGCCTATAATAGATCCACAGACAATTCAGTCACAACCTGATCCCGATGAAAATGAATCACAGGAGAAAAGAGCTAGTGTATCCTCTGTTGGGGCACCTAGGAATGACCAGATAAAAGAGATGAACGATATAGAGGCTAAAATACAAGGCCTTAAACAGAAATTGGCCGAACAGTTGGATTCTATGTCAGAAGATGAAGATTTCCTGAATATAAGAACGGAAGCTGAAGAGTTAATGAATGATTTTGCTGAGGATGTATTTCAGGTAAAAAGACACCTGTCATACTGCCAAGTTGTGGTATTGTACGAGTCCTAAAACACAAATTAATATCATGTTTTGTTTATTTTTAGGAAATATCGTCTCAGGCCCCGGTAGCTACTCCACCTATACCTAAGAAGACTCCAGTGACACCGCCCCCAGCTGTAGAAGCTTCAGAGACCCCTAAAGAGCCTCCACCAGCCCCTATAGTACCAAAAGAGCCTGAAACTCTACCTCAAATAGAGTTGAACTTACCCAAGAGGCCAATAAGAGAAAGATTGGGAGCCCGTGAAGAGGCTAAGAAAGCACAAGAAGTGACGGAGAAGGTGGAATTGACCGAGAGCCCAGAAAGGTAAAATAATTATAATGTTCATTGGAATTATAATGTGTATTATCATAATGATATCATCATCATCCAATAGGTCCGGGGTTCTGCCATTATCCGCTTTTCGCCTCATTGTCCTCTATTTCGCGCGGACTTGGGTATCCTCGAGTCATAAGCCATAGCTCGCATCCGACTCGGCAGTGTCAATCCATCGCTTCTTGGGCCTTGGTATACTATCATAATGACATTTTCCAAACATGCCAAAATGAAGAGACATAAATCCCTCACTTTATACATTTTTAATTCATTCACCATGAATGGTTAAATTACACTTTACTTGGTTGGTTGTGCTTACAATCCTTAGGTATCTACCCAAAAACAACTTAACTGTTTATTTTGAGTCTAAATAGGTAACTAAATAGCCTGTTAAGTGTAAGCCTGTTTGCCTACTCTATGACAAACCAAACTGAATTAAAACAAATGTTTTTATTTATAAAAACTTGATTCTTATCATGTGTTAAGCTTATCAGCGACAAATTTCATGTCACGCTATACAACATTCGTATATTTCCTATTTAAATTATTATTATAGGCCTGGACATGGAATTCTGGACTTATCAAGTTGTTTTTATGATTACAATACATATATTTACTAACATGTAACTAATTGTATGCTGTCTTTGAGAATGTAGTAGCAATGCCATATAATATACATACTAAACTATCTCCTCATAGCTCTGTAGATTAGTAAATAGGCAGCAGCAGATTTTATAGTACCTATAGTGGAGAAGAAATAGTTTTAGAGGTGGAACTTATTGCAACAGAAATGATTATTTCGGTCAAGGTATATATGCTTCTAATCAACTTACTAAAAATATACATACCCCTTCGCTGCTTTAAGTGTGACGGGGGCGAAATGTCCCATTTTTTAGATTTTCATAACACTCTCGAAAACAGTGCGTCCTACGGGAATATGCTCCATGACTAGATTACAGCCTATAAAATTCTCTAACAAAATTTGCTTTCGAATTCCCAACCGCTTACAAGCTTAGTCGGTACCCTTTTCTAAGGGAATTGTATGAAAAATATTGTATAAAATATTTTTTTATGTCATATTTTTGCCAATTACGAATTACAAATTTTTGTGTGTTTTCTTTTATTTGAGTCAATTACCTATATGAAGGATGGCATTTTATCTCTACAGGTTCACACCAGACCGGGAGCCGGTGGTGCCAAAGGCGCAGTCGGCGCGCAGTCGGCTGGGAGAGCCCGCGCCCGCCGCTGAAGAGAAGGCCCCCTCGCTAGATTTGCCTAATAAAAGGCTCACTTCTAAGTAAGTCGCTATTTTTTTTTTAAACATACTTTGCAGCGTTACAGGCGATCAATACACTGTAAAATTTAAATATCACACCTATCTAATTAAAATTACAATATATGAAAATTGTCTCATAAATTCATCATCTCACAGAACTTCAGGCATTCCTTACACACATCCACTCATGGCCAGACAAATAAATTATAATATTTTTTTAAATGTTCTTGGACATATTCAGACAGCGCCATCTAGCCCCAAAGTAAGCAAAGCTTGTGTTACGTGTGTGAGACAAATGAAAACTGCCTTTATACATTTTTTAAATACATACATATTATACATACTACACCCAGACCCGTAACAGCAATTAAAATTCATCATTTCAATTTCTGCTCGGCCAGGAATCGAACCCGGGACCTCTGCGTGACGACCGGCATGTTAACCAACTGAACCTCTCAGTTCGTCTCTATGTCACACTCGTGACTCGGGTGCCACTGCCAGGAGCACGTTGAGCGTACCTAAGCCCCGGACGATAAGAGAGTTAGCGTGGGAGACGGTTTATGATGTCACGAAAATAACTACGATAGTTGATACGGGGTTGATTTTGCTCGTATACTGGTTGTGAATCTACTATATTATTGTCTACTAGCTCTCCGTCCGCGTGGAATATTGTATCTGTATCTTGTGAGCTTGCGAGTTGAGGGGAGTAAAAAGTATATCCATTCTCGGACACTAAACTAACTCCATACCACATTTCATTTTAATTGATGCATTCATTCATCCGGGTTAGCATTTTTATCCTCAAGTTGGACGGTGGCAGTTGAGATAGTGACATGCAGTCTGAGGGTAGACCGCTACTTTCTTTTTACAACTTGTTTTCTTCTGCGGCCTATACTCGCCTCATATTTTCCGCGTTTGTTAGCATCGCGCCAGTTTCTTTGATATTTGCGTTCACAGCGCAAGTGTTGTTTGTCCCCCGATTTCAATTGTTTCTGCACGACGCGCCTTGCCAGGATGGCTAGCCGTGGAATCATATGGAAACCCTTGCGAGGTCGCCACTTTTTTATAATCGATAACTATATCCTGCAACATACTACATGACCTTGTGGTGTCCGGCAGAGTAGAATAGCACCAACTCCTTACACTCGTGGGCGTCGTACAAAGCGACTAATAAGATCAAGTCTTCGTACACTGAAAAATAGGCAGCAGCGTTTTACATTGTCATATTTACAAGACTGCGATCTCCAACCCGCTTGCCAAGCGTGGAGATTATGGCAACAACCTGTCCTTTTCGTGGGAGAGGCCTTGAGACCTGCAGTGGACTATTGTGGGCTGTGATGATGATACTACATGCCTCTGACCCATACACTTCTCCCCAGGGTTTCCTCGTTCTGTCGAGACAGCAGTTCCCAACCGATCCGCGCGTCCGTAGTACGCGTCCGTCCACGACCGAGGCGCGCTCAGCCGGCGCCCGCGCTGCTGCTACGGGCAGTCGCTGATGCGCACAAGAGCCTGCTCGATGTGAGTATATACTGTTCGATTGCAGAACATAAGGTTTATTAAAAACACAGAATTAGTTTAAGATGCATTAGAAATAATAAAATGCGACTCTCATTACAAGGTGTGATGCGAAGTGGTTTAAAACGAGGGTGTGCTTTACTGCAGAAAATATTTAACATATATTTCGTATGTTGAGTTTGCATAAACAAAACGTGTAGGCGTTCTCGTGAGCTCTGAGCGGCAACACATACATACGCCCGTATCACGCAGGGGTAGGCAGGGACTATCGAGTACCACAAGCTATAATAATAATCGTCTTTGCATCAATATCCAGGTTGTAATGTGAGGGCTCGGGGTTCGCCTTTTGGTACAATATTTGGCAGATCAGTTCATTACAGTGGGGAGACCACTATCTGACGTGCGTAACTGGCGTAATCAGCGTTACGCAAGCTGGGCTGGGTAAGCTGAGTAAGATCGCTTCATAGCGATTAGCATCTTGTTTGCCCAGCTTCGCAATATTCGCAATGCTATCGCTTTGGCGTTCTTAAATTACAATTAGCGTCATTAGCAATCCCATTTTTCCATGCCTTTCTACTGTCAATCGCGACAATATACTTACCTATAAAAAGTTGTGAATCAACGTTGACGAAATAAACATATTTACTTATTATTTATTTATTGTAGGAGGTAAGTACGTTAAGGGCGGCTTGCACCAAATTCTTCATCGCATTTTCGCTTAAGATAAACAAAATTTCATACAAAATGACGTTAACCGTAATTCCTAAATGTGTTTAAGAATTTGGTGGCCGGGCTTATTGTGCCAACACATCTTAATTTGTCAATAAATAAAGCCAGCGTCTTATCTCAATCCAATGTGTTGACTCTCACACTCACTCTCTCTGAAACTCCATTGGTCACCGATTTCGCTGCCTTTTTTATTGCCTAAAAGTGCCTGAAAGTGGTCACCGTCGTCCAGGAAATCCACAACCTGACCAACACGTGTGTACGCGTACTTGCAGGCGGCGGCACTTTTGGGTGTGCGCACTTCTTGACTCACTGTATCTCTCGGATCAAACTTTCTGTAATCTTATTTAACGGGCTGACACCACAGTCCACATCACATTCTTTTCCCCGTCGGCTAGTCGGTCCTTGTCATTTGATATTCCTCCTCCATTTTCCCTACGGTGCCCTGGCGCACGTAAACTCCCTCAGCCTCGCGAAGTTCCGATCCGAGGGTATAAGTCCTAGAAATAATAAGACAGGGCCTGTTTCCTTTCTTACCCAGCAAGCATGATGCTGCGCTCCTCGCTCTAGAATTCCCACTTATGTTTCACCAATGACAAAGAAACTCCTTTTGAGAGGACAGGGCATACCGTCAAATGCGTGTACTGCATGTATATTTTTTTATATATAAAATAATCGACGGTGCCCAATAAGAACTAGCATAACAACTATAATGCCTAGCATCATACTACACTGTATTATGGCATATCAGCACGCTAATGGCCTGTCACCACCATAGTAAGGAGTTACCAATGCGTTGCTCGTCTCTGAAGAGACCTCTAATATACCTCTTGAACGATCCCACATCATAGTCCAAAGGAAACACTGAATAATACTTGAACTTGAATCGTCGTCGTCCTAGCGCTTATCCCGGCCTCTGCCAGGGTCCGCTTTCCTTCTCAATCTTCTCCACTTCGCCTGGTCTTCGGCATCCCCTCGTCGTAAGCCGTTGGCTCTCGCATTCCACTTAGCCATGTCAATCCATCGCTTCTTGGGTCGCCCACGGGGCCTCTTCCGTGATACCGGCAGATTCAGGCACCTTTTTCCCACATATCCCTGATATGAACTTGAACTCGAACTTGTATCCCAACAGCAGCCAGCCAAGCCGGAGTGCGGCGCGGGCGTGCAGCGCGCGCTGGTGCGGCCGATGCGGCGCGACCGCGACCGCGAACGCGAGAAGCATCACATCGTGATCGAGGTGCCGCAGCGGATCGATGCCGATGTGGGGGACAAGTAAGTGCTGTGTAGAGACACCCGGGGGCTTACCATGAGCTCCTACAGCAGGACCTAAACAGGACTGCCCTGCTTAGAACGAGACAGCGATATACGTGTCACATAAGTTTGTCTTGTTCTTAACAGGGCAGTTCTGTTTAGGTTTTGCTATAAGAGCTCGTGGTAAGCCCCCTGACGTCGTACATAGGTATCGATGTAGGGGCGATTGCTCTACCAACAAGAGATATACTTTCTTATACTTATCTAAAATATGTCAATTCATTTTAAGTAACTTTTGTTTGATTCATCTCACTCTAAAAGTTGTCATTAATTGAAATATGTATCAACATGCATTCTATGGAAGCGCAGGGCTTCCTGCTACAGGTATTTTATACTTAACAATCCCATTTTTATATATAACTAGCTGACCCGGCGAACTTCGTACCGCCTAACAGTCAATGAATGTCGTGTTACTTTTTAGCTGAACTAATTTAGGCTTTGATGAACGTAAAACAATGAGACCAATCAAGAACATCCTTGCTACGTCAACAGAGTCACGATCCGCATAGAGGGACCGATTGAGGAAGAGTCAATTAGCAGCAGCACCACCATAACTGCCCTACCCTACCCCTACCCTACCCTACCCTACCCCTACCCTACAACTACCCTACCCCTACCCTACCCCTACCCTACCCCTACCCTACCCCTACCCTACCCCTACCCTACCCCTAGCCTACCCCTACCCTACCACTACCCAGAAAATAAAGTTTAATAAATTACCTTAAATGTCGGATTATATCCGTGTTCTTCGATAATTTCCGCCCCAAATGAAGTCATTTGGAAACAGACATTGTATTTTTGAGTGTTCGCTAGAAAATGTCGTGATTCTAGTGTTTCGCCATAAAGCAGGGAGCACAATGGCTCTGGTGGCGGGACCAATAATGGCAATTTCACTTTACCACTAAGGCAGCACAAACCAGGCGTTTCACCAGCAAACTTCAATGCTCCACAATGCTGGCAAACAACGTCCATTGGACCAATGCAAACTAAACGATGCAAGCTGTAGTCGATGGTGCAATCATACAGAAACGCTGCTCGATTCAAATCAATACTTGAACCATTTCTTCTTGCACTTCGAAGATTATTCCTCTGTTCATCTGTACGATAAGCTCGACGATTTCTCGTTTCTAACCTAGCCGTTTCACGGGCTGCCTCTCTTTGCTCTTGTGTTTGAGAAGCACGAATTAAGGCCCTTCTTTGCTCCATACTAACGCGGCGCTGTTCTCGTGCAATTTCTCGTTCTCCATCAGATAATTGACTCGCGATATTCCGTTGCCTAATTGCATTACGGCTTCGCTGGGAAAGATTAGATCTTCTAGGACGCGGCATTGTTATTAAAATGTGCACTCGCATAAAACCACCAAATACTATCCTAGATCTATGACAGTGCCTGAACTTTCGAGACATAGATAACATAGACAACCTATCATAGACAACCTATAAAAAGACATTTACACTTTTTGAAATGATTAAGTATTCATTACACATATCGAGTTTTCATTGTTTTTAAGATGTATTCTGCTATTCGGGACGGAAACAAATCCAACAAATCAAAAACCATGGCAATCGGTCCAGCCGTTCTCGAGTTATAAGTGTTGTAACAAACACGACTTTCTTTTATATATATAGATTAAGCATGTTTATAAAATAAATAAAGTTTAAAGTTTTAGAGCGAATCAGCACGTTTTTGTTCTAAACACACGGATATTATCTTTTGACTGTACGGGACTAAATGTTGTTTAACTTTATGTGTGACTGCTGTCTCAGAACAAATCACGCCATTTATTATTAACTAAAATACTGCCATTCTAAAGTTGAGTCCCAAGAAGCATTAACATCCAAAAAGTGTGTGGATTTAAATGGATCCTAAATAAAATAGGGATTCCGCGATCCCAAAATCCACGAGATGGCGCTACTGCGACATTAAGGTTTGCTGTCAAAATAAAGCCCTGCCATTGGCTGGAATAGATTCGTTATTTTACGGTAGTTGCTTCTGTCCAATAGCACGGCAGTATTTAATAACAGACCTTACGCCTCAGTGGCGCCATCTATAATCGTGGGTCATTGCATCGAAACAAAGATAAATACAGCCAAGAAATATAATAATGTGGTATAAGCGCGCCTACTACGAAATTTTTTAGGAAGCTACTCTTAAAAATTGCTCATTTCTCCATGATCGCTCGTGACGTAGCACTAACTATCCCTCTCCAACCAACAGGTCGGCAATGGAGACAGAGAAGGACGGATACGTCTCGTCGGGGCTGACCAAGGTGATCCACAACACGGAATACATGCCCTCGCGACGGCCCGAGCGGACTTCCTGCCGGAGAGACGATACGCTTATCATTGAGACTATGTACGTTTGTTTTTATAAACTAGCTTTTGCGACTTTGTCTGTGTGGAAATCGTTTCTAGGGTAGTTTTGCTTTTTCCCGAGAGACCAGTTTAAATGACCTGCCTAATGTATGAAAGTTATGACAACGATAGTACTAAGGTGAGGTCAAGTTGTGTCTCTGGTTGTTCCGAACCGAATTAGATGAAACATGGCCTAGATGTTAAGTTCGACCCCAAAATACCAAACTGTGTAAACTCCATCAAAATCCGTTCGGCGTCATTGCCATATTTCTAATAGTTTCGCTGGTTTATTATGGTTCTACATCAGGTGTTTTAGTTTCCAAATCAATTATACCCTGTATGTTGCCCAGGATTTATAGCTACACAATAAACAAGTTTTATTCAAATCCATCCAGTAGTTCCGGAGATTAGCGTGTACAAACAGACAGATAGACCAAAAAGTCTTCATATCAGCCGAAAGACGCCCACTGCTGGGCATAGGCCTCCCCCAGAGATCTCCACAAAGGCCGGTCCTGTAAAAAGTCTTATTCTATTACTATTTCCTCAACGCCCTAAATTTTGTTGTTGTAAATATATTCAGTGTACAGACACACTTTTTTTCTGTTTTATTATATGTATGAACCATTAGGTCTTCGTTCCAGTGCACAATTTATAATTTACTTCCCTTTGTTTCAGAAACATTCACAACCCTACAGTAGGCAAAGACAAAGACACTCAATTCATAGTAACAATGGACGGATTCAATCCCAACGCTTTCTTAGCCAAGAAACTGATGACAGAAGGTCTACTGGACGACGGCGCCGAAATCAAAGAGAAGTCGACCAATTCCGTACTGAAAACTGCTAGTCACACCACAAAATCTCAAGAAGTATTAAGCACTGTAGATGCTACAGATAAAATTGACACAAAAACTAAATCGCTCGAAAAACACGATGTTACAGAAACGTCGCCAAAGAGAGATACAAGGAAGGATTCCGATACTGATAAGTCGGATTCTCATGAAAATATTAAGATAAGTAGCGTCCAGACTAAAAGGTTAAGCAATACTAGTGAAGACAGTGAGACTCAAGTCATAATCAACAAGGAGGAGACTAAAGCAGAGAAACGAAAGGGCCTTGAAGTAACTAGGTTAGATAGTCTAGAAGACAACCCAGCTAAGAAGAGAAAGGCCTCTCCTATAGTATTTGATGTAAGTAAGAAGGAGAAAAAGGAGGTTGAAAATGAAAGTGAGAGGAAAAGGACTGAAAGTGCAAGCAGTGAAACACAAGTTACAGTCACAACAGTTACTAACAGCCACAAGTACGATTCCGTACCGCCATGTAAGTTAATTTTTTGTACTATTTTTACTTGCTACCATCTTCCCGGTTCGCTAACCCTACCCTACCCCTACCCATGTAGGTAATAAAGATAAAACCTGTATTTTAAAAAACCATAAAACCTGTACTTTTCTTTGGGCCACTACCATAAGTACTGCTTGTTTGTAATAATTGTGAAGTCAACGCATTTCCTCAAGAAAATGTCATGTCATGTCATATACTGTCAGTCATAATCAAAATATAATATTAGCGAAGAATATTAGTATATATTATGTTTAGTCCAACAAAAGTGAATTAGTAAATCAGTGCCACTAGTGAGTTATCAATCAGTGGGTCCAAGAGAAAACTGGGCCTTAGATTGGTTGCAAAATCTCAACTGCTGATTACCACCCCGTAACAGGTGTCCGTGTCATCATCATCATCATCATCATCATCATCCGAGCTCAGTCCCCGTTTCTGTCAGGGTCCGCTTTCTGACTCATTTTACCTGAGCAAGTTGTATCAGCACAGAGTACATCAATGCCTTTAAAAATTGATTGGATGAATATTGAAAGAATAACAAAATGAATTAATTGAAAATGTCAAAGGTTGAGGATAGTGAGATCAGACATATCAGTTGTTCCGACTGCCTGTCTGATCAGTAATTGTAAGTAATAATTTTTTTCCATTTCACCCACTCTTGGGCATCCTCACGTCGTAAACCATGAAAGTGACAGGTGTTAGTGTATTTATTGATAAGCCGATTGGAACACCGTGTCAGTTGTATGTTTATTTATTTCCCATCTCTCCACCCAGTATCATCCACAAGCAGCACCACCGACCGCGCGCCCTGGTGCCGATCGTTCCCGCTGTGCCGGTTCGGCGCCGCGTGCGCGTTCCAGCACCCCGCGTGCAAGTTCGCGGCGGCGTGCACGCGGCGCGGGTGCGTCTATGCGCACGTGCGCCCGCCGGCCAAGGGGGTTGTTGCGCCTGTATTGGGTACGTAATAAATATGCTTGGACAAATTCACATAGCACCATCTAGCACCAAGAGTAAGCAAAGCTTGTGTAAATATTAAAATAATCATCTTGGTGTTAATGTCCCGGTTGTGCTCTCACGCAGGGCCGACGTCTGCCTTGACTATAATCCAGGATTTGGCAGATCAGGTAATTACAGTGGAACGAATGTCATCTGACATCCGTGGACCAGTTACCAGAGGAACCTGGCCAGATTGGATAATATGGTTACACACTTTTATTTACTTTAGGTTACTAAGAAAAGTTGCAATTAATTATTGATAATTTTTTTTTAAACTTTAATATTTGAACTTTTATTAGCTTATATTGACTGTACAATATATAATAGTTATTTAAATAAACTACCTTGTAATAATTTTCAAAAATAATAAAGAAAGCATGGCTATCCAACATCCCGCGCATTTAAAAATATACATCTCATCCATTACCACCACTACCTTTGCCATGAGTACTGCGCTGATTAATTTCTCCAATTGTAATTCTCAATCTGTAACTCAAACTAAAGTGTCCCATTTCCCCAACAGCATCGCACGTCGTGCCCGCAGCGGGTTTCAAGAGCATCAATACCAACGCATTGCCCAGCGTATGCAAGTTCTACCCAAACTGCGTGAACCCGGCCTGCCATTTCTACCACCCGAAGCCATGTCGCTACGGCAAAGCCTGTATCAACAAACTAGAATGCAACTTCTATCATAATGATACGCCAAAGTGGCGGTACCCTGTCTAGTGTTAATTAGAAATAAATTATAGTTCTAAACAGTCAGCTTGTGATTTTCCTTTTCCTGCGGTTTTGGCCAATTTCGGATAACTCGGTGTATCCGATTTTTTTCGGTAATTATTGACAAAACAATGAGGTTAAATGATTAATTGGTTGGCTAAATACGGGTCAATCAAAGAGATAAACATTTATGATTATTAATGGATGATTATTATTACCACGTATCGGAAGACGCAGCACGTGACCGAACCGGCGCAGACGAGCCTCTTCAATCTCATCACGCCAAGGCTGCCAACGTACCACGGATGTACTTGTTACATCTCGTTATCTATTTACTTCTTTACCACGTACCGCTAAACGCAGCGTGGGTAGGCCTTTCACCAGGTAGACCAACGGCCTGGTAAAGATCGCAAGTACCAACTGACTGCGGTAGGCACAGGACTGGCCTTTGTGGAGATCTCTGGGGGAGGCCTATGCCCAGCAGTGGGCGTGTTTCGGCTAATATGATGATGATATTTTAGATGAAATAAGTAGGCTTTTGGCGAATAATTTATTTAAAGTGAGCTGCATTTTATCTTAAACTAGCCGTTCCCAGCGGCTTTCACCCGCGCGCGTTACAGATATCTAAACATTCAACTTTCCCGCGGGATCCTGTTATTTTCCCGGGATAAAAAGTAGCCTGTCACTCGGGAATAACGTAGCTTCTTATTAGTGAAATCGGTCCAGTAGGTTTGGAGTACTACAGGCCTATCACTGGCAACTAAGGTACTCGATGGTATGCTGGACCTTGACTCCCTGTCTGCTGTCATCCCACATGGTACAGATGATACATGATGGTGATGAAGATGACTCAGCATTGAGGGAATCATAGAGGGAACGCAGGGGATGCCTGTACGCTGCTGTAACATGTTGGCACGCAGATTTGCGAGATGTCAGTAACTCTTTTTAAAGTCTACTGCCAGAGCATGTATACTTGAAGTTTATGGTGTAAATTTCACAAAGCGTGCGGTCGAATCCCCGCGAGTCCATTATAATAACGCGTTCCGGGTTATGAGAGCCAGAACACCATTTACGTCCTTTGTACATAACCTGTTATGCGACGACCGTGCGGTAAAGGAGAGATGGCGCTAGTATTTCCATGAGCTGCTGAACAAGTAGCATAAAGAGGTGCAGCCACCCGATCTATTTCCGAACCAAGGACTTGTGACACTAACAACACCTGAGGAAGTCGAGACTTGTCTTTGAAGAACCGGAAAGCTGTCGGATCCGATGACATCCCTATTGCGGCATAGAATTCGATGGGCTCTCGTGGTGTGAGCATCCTTACCGACCTTTAAACCGGTAAGATACCCGCCTAATGGAGGCCGAGTATCATTAGCTACTCCAGACTTTAAAGGTAAAGGCTCGGCGCGGGAGCAATTATCCCGGTATAAAGATTATGTCTCACACCATGAAGCTTTTCGAACGTATTGTGGACTTATGAACGGGGTGTCAATACGGGTTTCCGCTGAGGTGTTGGACCATGGACCCCGCATTTGCCCAGAGAACTCTCATGGAGGGAAACATCAAAATCCAAAGTCCAAAGTTTCTGCTTACAATCCAACCATACCCCCTTTATCAGCACTCATTTGCTAGGCTTATATGCAACTTTCTCACAGTGGAATAATTAATTAAATAATTCAATTAGTCTTTTCTAAATTGATTTCGTGAGCTTAGTCATGGTATAGGTAGGTACTTTACCCCACTGGATAGGTATCAGAGATTGTTTTTCCATACACAAAATTATGACATCGTTAATTAGTCCCATCCCAAGGGAAATTTTTTGACATCTTGTACACGTGTCCCAAACGACTAGCTTGTACACCGATTTGCGGTTTTTAGGCGTAGATACAACTATAATATAATACTACTGAACGAAAACATCGTCAGGAAACACGGCAGTCACTCTACTGTATGACTTGTGTAATCCTGGATTATGGTCAAGGCGTACCCCGGGCCCCTAGCGCGAAAGCACGACCGCAATATTGACACCAAGATGAAGATTATGATATCCATAAGTGTGAAGTCATCTACATCGTGGTGTCAATATCCCGGTTGGGACCTCGCGCGGCGCGCGATCCATCATCCTAGCGAGAAATAATAAGTAGATAGGTATCTATTGTTAACGCCTATCACACGCAGTGGTCCGGTCGGCAAGGTCGCCCCAATTGTGTCCCAATTGTAATTGTATATTTCGGACACAGATTTTCTAATCGTGTCACACCTACCTACTGCCGAGCGTCTGGCCTACACAAGCTACCTATTATAGACTGGAGGGCGCCGTTGTTTATCTGTAGGTTTAGTGACCCAAACTTTGCATTTTCTTAGCGATAGTATTTATCTCTTGTTGTAGAACTAATCAAAATCGGTCTGCCTCATCTCCACCTCCACATTGAAGTCAATTTTGGGAGTTTGGGTCATACATTTTTTTGTGTCAGGTTGTGCCGGGCAGACCAACGTTTGGTGGGTATCCTAAACTATCGCTACAAATACAAATACAAATACTTTATTGGTAACAGTGTTACAAGTTAATTGATAATGAATTATATAAGTATTACACTTTCATAATATTTTCAAAATACGAAGTGGAGATTTTCTTGTACTCGATAACGTAGGATAACATACGGCGCCCTCACAGTCTATACGTATAGCTAAGTTACACCTCTTGTGACAATGGTAATGAAGACCAAAAATAAAATGTGGGCGCGACTAGTGACTTATATACCTAAGGGGTGGTTAGAATCCAGTGCCTACCTACCTACCTATATTGCTGATTTGGGATTCTATTCAAAGTTCAAAATATTCATTTAGGCGACCCACACTAGGGAATAACCAAACCAGCCCAAGAACGGGGTTCATGGTGAATTTTTAGATTATTCTAAAAAAAATTTAATGGGTTCCTACTGTCAATTAACTGCTAAATACATATATACTTAGTTAAATTATTAAATTAAATTAAAATTAAATATGCTTGGACAAATTCACACATCGCCGTCTAGCCCTTAAGTAAGCTAAGTTTGTGTTATGGGTGTTAGATAACTGGCAAACTACTTATTTACTTTTTTCTTTTAAAATACATTCTTATTATACATACTACACCCAGACCCGTAACAGAAATTAAAATTAATCGGCTCGGCCTGGAATCGAACCAGGGACCGCTGCGTGGCGATCGGCATGTTTACCAACTGAACCACTCAGGTCGTCAAAATGTTATGTTCAAACATTAGATTAACAATGTACAAACACATGCAGTGAATTCTAAAAATTTACACATCCGACTCCGCTCTCTCCTACAATATCTACCCTTGTCTACAAAAAGGTTTAAAAAAAAATAACGGTTAAAAAGAAATACCCATACGTACAACGACAATTTTAATTTGGACAATAGCACATCATTCGATCGTCTAGATTAGATTACCTTATTACTGCATCATAATTACATACAGGAAATAGGTAGTGTGAGTCTGCCAGTATTTCCATGATAGCTCAGCAATAGAAGCTATGCAATGCCAGTGTTTAATTTTAAAAATTACATAATTTTTTTTTATAATTTGATTTGATTTTGTATAATTGTGTGTGTTGATATGTACGTAATTTTTGTGTTTCAATGTTGTGTTGTGGCGTCCAGTTGATAATAAATGATTTATTTATTTATTTAAGCTGAACGATATTTTAATGCGGATATCTCTGGTGGAATCATCTGGATAAGGTGTTCTATGAGAATACCTGTTTTTTATTTACCAAATGGGACTACTATTATTCTACAGAATGAAATATAAATAAACTGCACAGTGAATTTATCTTCTGCAATATTTTTTCTCTTATCAGTCAAGCAATGTTATGAGGTCGGTAACCTATCGATAGACGGATATTAAGTAACTAGTGGACTCGGCGCGACTTCGTTCGCGTACACCTACTTTACCCCTACTTACCCTTTTTTTATTGCTTATAAAACTTTCTCATGAATCATTCTATCTATTGTTAAAAAATCGCATTCAAATCCGTTGTGTAGTTTAAAGGTCTAAGCGTACATAGATACATCGGGATTAGAGACACGGCGGGAAGTGACTTAGTTGTCTTACTATGTATAGATATCTCTGTAAAACAGCAGGTAATTGTACTTGTGCTAGCTACTTGTAGAAGGCAGAAGACCAAGAGGCCGAAGCCCCAAGCGATGGCTCAACCAGGACCCCATCGCAGCTCATGGAGAACGAGAGCGTCTATGCTACGTCGACAGAGTCATGATCCTCACAATTGAGGGACAGGTGGGACCAATTGAGGAGGAATAGCTACTTGGACTACTAATTCAGTTCCCAGGAATCCAAGGGCACCTTTTATCCAACCGTTTGTTTTAAAAAACAAAACTTGATTCGTCACCATAGTAATACCTACCCACATTTAGAAATGCCACTCACCCACTTCTTCTCTACCTACTTCCACCTGAAACGACCTTTTGTGAAAGTTCGTACAAATCCGTACCTACCTGCGTCCGTACTTACAATACTTTTCTATTCAAACACCAAAATTTGAAATGCATTACCCACATTTTTATGAAAATCGTTATGTACCTACCTACAGTGTTCTGTTCCTTGACGTAGCTATAGCTCAACAAAGAGAAAATACATAAGAGTAAAAGATTTTAAAACATTTTGAAAAAAAAAAACTTATTTAGGTATCTAGATCTTTTTTCCAAAAATAGGGTAAATGATTGGTTATATAACCCTGTCCTTTGGTCAGGTAGTTTATTTAGTTTTTCTTGTTTAGACCACAATTTTCTTTCGGATCACTTATTTAAGCAAAAAAAATCACCCGCTATAGACTGTCTATGTGTAATAACATTTAAGTGGCGTAATAATGCTCATACCGCGGGTATCCTGCCGGCACCCTACCATAACGTCCTGTCATTCGGATGCAGTACCCACTTGAGAACTGGGAACCGGAGAGGCACCGACGACGCGTGGACGTGAGTTCGAATTGGGAGTTTTCGCGCCATTTCTCGTAAGTAGATACTTTTAATTTCTTTTTTTTTATGATACCGAATAAAGTGCTGATTCAAGAAGGCGCTCAATCAGAACTCATTGACAAACGAACAGGACTGACGGAAAGTAGTAACCTGTGGCGTCTGTGGCCCATAACACTTTCGGCTGCTCCAACTGAATTTCTTTGATTTCTGTAGAATATTTCTGCTCTGTTTTATGTAGGACCCAAATATATAGAACTGAGTGCGTAGTAGATATCTTCCTGACATTAAGACCGGTTTTGTTCACACACGACGCTTGAGAGCCCAGGGTCCGCCTTTCTACTTCTCCTTGTCCACCTCGTTCGATCTTCAGAATCCTTGTAGCACACATGTAGGCATTGTTATCCATAACGATACCAAGACATAATATCGTCACTAGAAAGGTAAAATTACATAACCGCCATATTGAGATAAAAATATACCTATAACTATTCGGAATCAGCGATATTTTCTGTGTCGATCTATCTAGGAATCATCGCGATCTTTGATCCCCATTTTTTAATAACTCGCCTCAATTCGAACGGTTTTCAATTTTGAATTTCGGCATGAAATATTCAATGTTTTTTAAATCACATTAGCAACACCGAAAGAGCACGGTTCAAAAATAGGGTAAGCAGAATTATGCAAAAATATAATTGAATTTTTCATACCAGCATTGATTTCAAGAGCATTTTTGTGGCGTTCCAGCAAGCTGTAAAAACGCGGAAGTTTCATGTTTCCAATTACTGAAGCGACAACTTTTCACTCTTTTTTCATGCATGTCGCTTAAGACTTGGTATAAATATATTAATAGAGCGGAATTTCTCAATACAAGCAAATCCTTGCTAAAAAGATATTCCAGATACTGAATATTGTAATGGATTTTAAGTTGCCGACATAAAGCTTTATTGATTTTTTTTTTTTATTTAGGTAATTTTAAGTTTTTGCAGTCTAGAAAACAATGTCGAATAAGTATTTCGTGCTCTTGTTAAAATGTTATAATAATCAATTTATGTAACTTTAATTTTTCTAATTTGAATGATGTATGGCGTAAGATTGATCTTTTCAGTTTTTATAGAGCTAATGACATATACGTAATTTAGGCCTGTTGTAGGTAGTTATAAAGTGTGTAGGCTATGGGCAACTTTGCTTTCAAGTCCTAAATGTACAAAATATATTTATTTAAAATATATTGCTGTCTTTTTTAAATACATCGATGAAGTAAGATTGGTAATCTTAAATATTTTGAAAATATGTGAGGTGGAAATTCATCTCGAATAGCATGCTTAGATTTACAAATGAAAAGAATTTATGATGAATTTAATTTTATCGATTAAGTAATAATCAAATACTAAAACAGGTATTTTTTTTGTTATTTGACTTCATTTAAGTACATTGAAACTGGCAAATCCGATGAAATATTATTCATTCAATAAGCACAAAGTTGGCTCTATAAATCTACAAAAACGCGCGGTTACGACCAATTGAACAGGCGGCACGCAGGTCACTTTGCGCTTAGTTTGGAAAACCATTAATTCGCTTTTCCTAACATTATACACGAGCCCGCAGGAACTAGCCTGTTCGCATAGTTATCAACCTCGTTAGTGCTGCAACGGGTGGACTCGACCAAAACTCATGATATGCACACAGTGGCCACCAATGAAGCATCCGAAACGAATATTTCCAAGCTAAATTATCAGCTGATTGACGTACAGGCTGAAAAATGAGTTGGAGGGAAGACCACCCTGTTTTACACCATACTCCATCCTATATGTATCAGATAGCTGTTCCTGCCATTTAAGCTGGTTAGTCTACCAATACTAAGTAAGTATATTAATAAATTCACCAGACACACATGAATCAAACTAATTTGGACCATTAAACTAGAATGAGTGCTTTTTAAAGGTCAAGAATCGCTGCGTATACCGCAGTACTCCTGTCAGTATATTTGAGAGACAATTTCACTCAGTTGACAGCGGTGGCCTGAATCCAAATTGACCTTCTTGCAAAGCTATATGATGTTTGAGATGTGCATCTGCACTAAGTGTCCTTTTTTTTAATGCTTGCACTCACACTCAGTTCAAACATTATCATCGTCCTAGCGCTTATCCCGGCTTCTGCCAGGGTCCGCTTTCACCTCTATGATGCGGCCTGGATGATCTTAATGTACGCCTTGGGCATAGACTTTGATCTCAGGGCCCATTATCTCTCAAGGGACACTGTCGGAGGCCCTCAATAGGTCCAGAAATGCGAAATGCAAAGGTTGATTCCTACTGCAGTGGGATTCGTAGAGGATCCTGAGTGCAAAAATTGGATCCATATTGCTGCAACCCGGCCTGACGTATTGGCATTCCGATAAGGAGCTTTCTTGGCGAAATCTTTGGTTTATAATACGTTCCAATAGGTAGGTAGGGGATAGGGTGGCTCATAAGTTTGATTCCTCGATAGTTCCCGCACTCTTGCACACTACCCTTTCACATGATCTCGGACATTACCCGTAATAATATTTTCGCGCCACGCATCAGGTAAAAGCATACTCGTATTTATAAACATGCAAGAAACAAACAGGATCATTTAAAATGACTAATTAGTAAAAAAAAATTTAAGCGCTTTGATAATAATATGTTTACGCTTTTATATTACTGTTTTATAATATATAACCGCCGATAAGTAATTTCACCATTTCAGTGTCGATATAATTAATGCATTTGAAGCCCACGTGGATGTCACACAAGACGACTAATGTTTTTGAGGCTAAAGATCTGGAGTCTGTAGGCCAGAAAATGGGCAGCAGTGTCTTCCATTGTTATACCTATATAACACTGCGATCTCCAACCGGCCTGCTAATCGTGGATATTATATCAATAACCTCCTTTATCGTGGAAGAGGTCCTTAGTCCTGCAGGGGACTGTTATGGGTTGTGATGATAATTATGAAGTCTATGTAAGGCATGAAAAGTCTTTGCTAAGTTTTAAAGAATCCGAAAGCAGTTACACCACGCGGTTCGGTTCTAAAAGTCTACAACAATAATGAAACATTATATACTACTTCACGAATGCGTTGATGTAAACAAACAAGCACGCCATTACGAGCTACAATCGGTGCTAAAAGTGTGAAATATCTTCAATTAGATACCTTATGTGATATGAATTACATAGCGAGGGAAAACATCGTGAGGAAACCTGCACGCACTTTCAGGCTACTGACTTATTCAGGTAATAATTATCCCACATGGTCAGGTTTCCCCTGTTTATAGAGCACGGAGGTCAGATGGTAGTAGCGCTGCTGTAATTGCCTGATCTGCGAAATCCTGGATCATGGGCAAGGCGGACCTCAGGCCCTTGTGTGCTAGAGCACAAACGGGAAGGGGGATCGGGACGCCAAGATTTTTTATTATCTTTACCTAATCAGGTACCAGTATTATAATATACTTTGGTTTTTAAATAAAGACAACGGCATCGAAATCGGGTGTAGAACATGGGTGCGAATGCCGAAAGCACGAATAACAGAGATACAGATACATACTTCAAACTAAAACACACGTCTTTTTGCGTTGGGTCTTGAAAATAGACCCAACGCAAAAAGTGTTCGAATTCGAAAACGATTAATCTAGCGTCGTCATTTTAAGATATTAGTCGCCTTTTACGACACCCATTCGAAGAGTTAGTGTACGAGCCGCTTTAGTTCAACCTTTATAATGCGTACGGCTAAGGAATAGAGCACGATGCTTGCGATTGTGTTCCCTGATCAATATAATCTGGACGCCTTCGAGCCTAGAGTTTGTAGTTTGATAGGAGTATTCTTGAATACGCATCTCAGGTTTGGGGTCCGTGCTATGCTATTTACAAGTCACGTACCGAGGCTATACAAAAGAAGTTTATGCGTTATTTATGCTATCGAGCGGGTCAGTATTATGAATCCGATAATTACTTACGCCTATGCAAGAAACACCACCTTCCTCCACTTCTTAAACGAAGAGAAATAGCAGACCTGAGATTACTTATCAGAATTGCATCTGGTACTGTTGATTGCCCGGAACTTCTCTCTCGTATTTTTATTAAAGCGCCTGCAAGATCCTTTAGACACCACTACCCTGTTTATGTTCCCGAAGCTACCACCAACGAGCAGCTCAAAATTTTAACGTCTTGTCCAAAGTTGTTGACCTTGACCTGTTTAATATAAGTTGTGAATCGGCGAGAAATCGTGTACTTAAGTATTACTTTGACACACTGTAATGCAAGTATTTTGATAAATTGAGTCGAGCAAAGATAATTTTTAGGCTTAAGTTGTCGTGTCTCATCAACTGTTGTACTTATTTTTATTATGGCGTGTTTTATCAGTGGAAGTCTATAATTGGCTATGTAATGCTATTATTGATTTTATTGTAATAACTGCTGTTGGCTTTCCTTAAGTAAATAAAAAAAAAATAGGTTGTTCCTAGACAGGCATGCTCCATATACGGCCGCATTGACGTTTACCATCAGGTGAGATGGCGGTCAAATGCTGATTGATGGATGCGGAAATGATGGCTATTATTATTAATAAAAATAACTTTACCAGACACCCGGGGTACACGGATCGTATCGTTCAATAAAAATCCAGAACAATTTAGAAGGCCACCAACAAGGCATTCAGGCAACGAAAGCACGACTCATTAAGAGTAAACTAAACAAAAACCAATCCACATAAAAAAACAAAAACAAACCACTGTTTCAAGGTTGCATTACATAGTAAATTTTAATTTTACTTCGTCAGGGTACTATTAAAGAAACCACATAAACTGTGGACGTAGCGATTGACGTCATAAGAAGTTGGAATTATTTTTGTCCCGATGGCTCGCGTTTCTGGCATTATGCGTCGAAAGGCTCTGATCTTATCACAGAACTGCTTACAAAAAATGTACCGGTGCAATAAATTAATTATTTAACATCGACAGGATATCAATTTTACCGGTGAATGGCAGTGGAGTAGGAAAAAAACTGCATGCGAGTTGCAATTTAGATTTTTAACAAAGTAATTTTCATATACATATTTACCTACAACTAAATTAAGTTAGTGAATGACATGAATGACTCGTAAGCAGGTTTAGACAGAATCTTGAGACCAGGGTAAACATGGGCAGAAAACGGTAGTTTGAAACTGATTGTCGCCAAAACAGAGCTCATAGCTAGCTGCACATCTTGAAACCATCCGTATAGGGATAGAAGCTGTCAACAAAGTGTTCGAGTACGTCGCTTCAGTTCTACACGACTCCGGTAATATCCGGCCCGGATGTCGAATCCCGAATCTCTGATGTCATATGGCGGGATCTCTCGGCCGCCATGTCGTCGCCATGTTGGCGTTAATGTCCCGGTTGTGCTCTCGCGCACGAGGGCCCGGGGTCCGCCTTGACCATGATCCAGGGTTTGGCAGGTCAGGTTAGGTTAGGTTAGTGGAGCGACTGCCATCTGACCTCCATGACCCTGCTACCAGGGGAACCTGACCAGATTGGATTATAGTTACACATCCAGTAGCCTGAATGTGCAGGTTTCATCACGATGTTTTCCCTCACCGTAAGAGCATCGGTTAGTATTCAACTAATGTACATAACTTAGAAAACAGTCATTGGTACATGGTCGGAGCAGGATTCGAACCAGGGACCTCTAGATTACGAGTCGGATACTGTAACCGCTCGGCCACCGACGCTCCTTCATGTACGATCCTAATCTCGTTTAAGCTCAAGGTGCTTATATACAAGAGCATCATTAGGTCTGTGATACTGCATGGCTGCGAGGGCTGACGAACCACGTCTACGAACTCCTCGCCAATGAAGTGAAAATTCTGCGGTGGATATGCGGAGTTATGGGACTTAACCAAGTACGTAACGAGATAAGATTGAGGAAGCTCGTCTGCGCTGGTTTGAACACGTGTTGCGTAAGTCCCAGGGATACGTGGGATTGTGCTTTGATGCCTAAAACTGACGGTATCAGACAAACAGTCCCGAGGGCGGTCCAAGAAGCGATTGATTGAGTCGGATGCGAGAGCTAAGAATTTACGAGGCTAGGATGCCGAAGACTGGGCGAAATGGAGAAGAAATATCGGCGAGCGGATCACTGGGACCGAGGATGATGATGTTGATAATGCCTTCCGGCAAATGTAATGATGGTCTGCGAGCGAAAAGTCAGCAGACTTTGACTGGATGTCCTGGATGTGGCACGGTCATTGAGGGAGTCAATGAATTGATCACGCATTTTTTCGTACAGCTTCTAAAGCGATGATACACAAAAAACGTTTCCTTTGACAGACAAGTTGTAGTATGGACGTCTAACAGGTGAACGCCTAAAAATCTAACATTCGGTTACACAGAGCCCAGTTTGTTGGTTTGTCCAGCTGAATTTCAAGGTGCATTATGTAGGGTGTAAGAGAGTTTTACTAAAGCACTAAGTTAGACATTTCTCATCCAGATTTTCTAAGCAAGCGTATATATTGAATGACTACAGTAGGTATAACAATAATATTAATTAGTGGTATCTACATCTAATCTATCTGAAGTATATTCACACTGCAATACAACGAAAATTTACTTTACAGTTGCTGTGTAGTTAGTACTTTAGTTAATTAAGGTTGGAATTTCTAGGTTTCTTAGGTACGAATGTTGAGTTGCTCCTAATTATTCATACGTTCACATTTAAACTCTGACGGTACACTGTCTAGACAAATACTAGGCATTTTTCCCTGTCAGAAGCTCAATCTGGCTTCATGCCTCAAGGATTTTTGATACCTTCTAAAACAAATACCGAAAGTCTAAATAGTATGCACTCAGCCCACGCCAAGGATAAAAATAAATCGATACCCAATGATACGACTTCCTTGAGTTTTTTGCTCTCCTTGTAACTTTATACTTGGCTTTTTGTGGAGATTTGTGATTAGCGTCGCGTTATTACGGATCGATTCGATACAATAAAATGATTTGTAGATTTTTTAGGTAGACAAATTGCACGTTGGAATTTGCTTAATTTGGATAGGTTTTGTAAGATGTTAAGTCAGGATTTTCCCTTATATCTGTGTCCCTTTTTTTCAAAATGATGTACTGTGAATAAACATATAGTAGGTCAATTTTATAACCACTAACTAATTCAATCTAAATGGTCAAGGCGGACCCCGGGCTCTCGTTCTCGAGAGCACAACCGGGACATAAACGCCAAGATGATGATGATGAATTCAATCTAAATGAGTAATGGACCAACTCAAAAACCATTTAACCGACTTCAAAAATTCTTTCACATATTAAAAGCTAATTATCAGCGTGTAAAATAGGCTATAGTTTTGCCGAAATTCAATTTTGATCCGACGGGAACGGGTCCGAAACGTAGTATCCAAATTTTACGGGAACGAAGTCGCGGCCAAAAGTAGCTAGTAGGTATATAATAACAGTTACTCTCTGTAGAAACATTTTATTATTCTGTGGTCTGTAATCGAACAGCTGCATTGTATAAGCTCATAAGTTTTAACTGACCTTTATAGTTGCCGCCACTTGCCGGCAACTCCTGCCCTTTCCTTTATAGGTATAAAGTCCTGTTTCTACGATCCTGTTGAAGTTCAGTGAGCAAGGTACGCCCCGGGATCTCGTTTTCCAGTGGGTATTCCATCATGACCGACAGTTTTTCTTCCCGTTTTTTGTACGGGCTAGAGACCTCGCCACGTTATTATCAGGGTTATCATAATTATCAGGGTGGTGGTAGCTCGTGGCCGGTGGCCTAGTTGGAGAGTTCCTTGAAATTACAGGAGATACCAACGGTGTTTAATAGACTTTGCGCTTATGACCAAATTGCCATCTTGGCATTTTATGGCAACACAATTTTCTAAATCGGCGTGACCCCGTGATTTTACCAGTTTATAGATGAGCTTCTGCTGCTCCACGATAGCTAGCACACCGTAGAGTGGGCTGAGCCGACCGCGCCCTTGCCGCCATTATTTTAGGTCGACGACCCTTTAATAATCGAAGAGGAGTCACTTCATCCAACCCGTGTCCTGAATTCTTCTGTCGCCTTTCGACGTAGCGACTAGCTATACTGTTCGTCTGAGTTTGAGAATATTTACTTAGACATATTATGTCCTTATTCGTAGGCCCGGGGTCCACCTTGACCATGATCCAGGAATTGGCATGCTAGTAATTACTGTAGAGCGACTGCCATCTGACCACCATGACCCTGCTACCAGGGGAACCTGACCAGGTTCGATAATGGTTATACATTCAGTCGCTTGAATGTCCAGGTTTCATCGCGATGTTTTCTAGAGATGTTCGCTCCCCCTCTTAATATAAACATGTGAGTATGTAAACAAATCTACCAAATTATTTGCTATTGAAATATACATTAACTGGAACTCATCCAACCGGTTAAGTTAGATGGTAACTCTTAAAAATTATTTATTATACCTCCTTAAACTATTAAACTAGACAGGCATGCTCATGCGTCACTTAATACCACGTGAGATAGCGGTCAAATGCCTGCCTAGTCTAATTATAAAAAACTTGTCTTTTCGGGTGTTTTCGGCGAAGTTGTTGACGTCATGACGAGTTCTGTGTCGTCACTAAAGTTTTCCTGTTGTGTTGGTTTTAAGCGTTATTCTTGTAAACAGAATTTCTAACCTGAGTAGTATTAAATTGAGAAAATTAAAAATACCGCACCTCCTTATATATCTATACCAATGTTATGAAGGTAAAATATTTGTTTGTTTGTCGTTTTGTTTGTTTATTATTGTAATGGATAAACTCAAACTTTACTTAACTAATTAAAAAAATATTTAACTAATAGAAAGCTACCTTATCAGGAGTAACATACGCTATATATTATCTTCGTAATATTAAAGATCCCTAAGAAAGTTGCAATAACCCAAGGTATCAAAATATTTCATGTTCGCGCATAATTTCAGAACGGCAGTACCTATTTGACTAATTCTTTTTCGTTGTGATTGTAACTATCAGAGTAAGGTTTGTAAGAAAGAAAAAGATAGGTGTAGAGTGGGGCTAGGGTAGGGTAGGGTAGGGTAGGTGTAGCGTAGGGTAGCTGTAGAGTAGAGTAGGCATAGGATAGGACAGTTATAAAATAAAGTCACTTTCCGCGTCTGTCTGTAAATCCACTACCACGCCACTCAAGGAATTTTTGATGTGGTTTCACCAACAGTTAGGTAGATAATTTCTTCCCATAGATTTATATCTTTAGTACATGCATAATACTATGGTAAACAAAACCAAAGAAAACCGTGCGATGCCTGGGCGGGTGCTAGTAACAGCATAAAATATTTAATATATTTTTTAGTAACAGCCCGCAAGACACAAAAATTAAAAAACATCTGTATTGGTCCAAATGAGGTGACTCTCTCCATCAACATGTTGTTTTCATTATGTAAAGTAGTAGGTAGCATATATAAAATATACGCTCATTAATTATCGCATGAGCCCAGCAATTTATACGTCTCAATCAACAGTTATTACGTGAACTAGCTAAGCAATTCGTCTTTATTATCTTGTATCAAACTAATTTTTGCCACTGACCTTTATAACTTATGTTGTCCACACTTGATGTCTTGATATATTACCTGGGTACATAGGTTAATATGATTTACCTAAGCTACAGCTACGTGAGGCGCATGATCAAAATCTGGTCATGTGCGAGCTGAAGCTACTTGTGAAGGGTTCTACATAATAAAAAACAAAGAGCAATAATTTTCTTTTGTCTTATTAGGCACACAGAGGCTATGTATGTATTTATGTAAACTCTTTATGGCTAAATAAATAAATACAGGAGTTATTTCATCGTGGACAAGCTACAATTCCTACCTACCTTCGATGGTACGGTCACGTCTTGCGCAGACCGGCAAATTATGTGGGGAACAGATGTCTTGCCATGCCACCCCCGCCAGGTACGGGAAGGAGAGGTCGGCCCAAGAAGCAATGGCTGGACGTCGTTAAGAGTGACATGCGTGCCAACAGACTCACCACAAAGGATGCCGAAGACCGAGAAAAGTGGACTAAGAGGAGCAAGAAGGCGGACCCCGGGCCCCCGCGTGTTGTGCGGGAGTGCAACCGGGATTTAACGTCAAGATGATGACGATGATGAAATAAATACAGGAGTTACAAAAATAATTTTACATAGCAAGGGCGGGCATATCCCACAATATGACTTCTTACGACCAACCTTATACCCTCTGAAAGGAGATCTAAGAAGTGGTGGAAACAATATTGAGCTCTAAGATAAAATTACATTTAAATCGTCAATCAAGGCCTTGATCATCTGATTCCAGCCGACAGAAACTTCAAAGGTTAAAATCTTGTTTACATTTTTGTTAAACAAATCATGCTAACTACGCTCGCTAGCTAAACGGTTCATATTTTCGTTAATCATTCAGTTCACTTCGACTTGTA
Source organism: Blastobasis adustella (assembly GCA_907269095.1). Taxonomy (NCBI): domain Eukaryota; kingdom Metazoa; phylum Arthropoda; class Insecta; order Lepidoptera; family Blastobasidae; genus Blastobasis; species Blastobasis adustella. Next base: position 17,117,953 of record OU026121.1, on the reverse strand, counting down.
CAGCTTAAACCGATCTACTTGGTTTATGGCCTGTGATTTTTACTTTTCGAAAGGTCTGAGGCTTATGGGCTTTATGTACCAAGTCTTTTACGTATAGTTAAATAAAAGAGCTAATAAGTCTTGCCACTGCTTAACTTATTTTACTTTACTTTTTAGATAGCCAAAATGCCAAACATTTCGAATTAAAAAAAATTACTTATTATGTACCATCAGGTAAGCTGTTTAGATATCCAAAAATGTCGAGCTTGTGGCGCTCGCTCATTTATTTATATGTTTTACCTTAATTATTAATATCGCGTAGTCGCTACGCTTATTAATTAAAAAAATAACTTACCTTACCAATCAGGCGACCAGTTTAAATTGCCAAAATGACAAAAATCAATCTCTCTCGCTCATTATTGATTTATAATATACTTCTACGCGAGGGCCCGGAGTTCGCTTTGACCATGATACAGGATTTGTCACATCAGGTAATTACAGTAGAGCGACTTCCATCTGACCTGCGATACCCTGTTAACAGGGAAACTTGACCAGCTTAGATCATGGTTACACACAAATGCTTTTCACAATCTTACGGTTATATAATTTATTGACATGTTCTACTGTCTATCATATTTATAAGGATTAATTTAGTAGGGAGGGTCCCGTTGCCGTTGCCCCGCTTTTTTACGGAACCCTATTGTACGTCGTTGAGCTTTGATAACGACTGCGCAGCTGAAGGTAAATAAAATAATTATTTTTCCACGTTACAAAGTTGTATGGTAATCCTGTTAAGTTATCCTTAAGGATCCTGTACATTCAGTTGCGCCCATGACTAATATAGGGCTCCTTTATCTGTGAAGAGTCATAGTGATCTGACATAACGTACGAATAGTGTAATGTTACGTAATTGCGTAAAACTTGACTTTATGGTAAATATTACTTAATTCGTTTGACAGGCAGAGTCGAACACCCATCCATAGAAGGCAACTAATGTCATAGCTAGAGGCAAATATCTATCCTGATTATTTTGCTTATAGGACGGCCTCTCTCGAGCTTCTCTCGAATGAACTGCTAAAGAGTGATAAACAACGTTTTTAAAGGTTAAGTTTGCCAATTTCAGAAACTATCGTCCCAGTTATTACAATGTATGGAGACAGAGACCTTACCAATTTGCAAAGATAGATAGAAGATCGATGTTATACATATAGTCTGGCAAAAAAAATCATAGAAAAGAACTCCTCTTACAACAATGAATTTCTGTCAAATTAAATACTTCTGCTATCAAGTGGCATCATGGCGCTCATGACTTTCTCGCCAGACTATAGAATGCATGATAGAGATATAGAGTTTACGAGAATTTTAAAACGAAATGTTCTCTGGCAGAATGTTTTCACAGCGGTCCACGATGCATGCTAGCTGCTGTTGAACAAACATTTGTAACGAGACAACGTTGACGTAAGCACATTTTTAGGATGCGGTATTGAAGATTACTTCGGAATTTTTGTTTCTGAATTAAATAAAGGTCGTGGTTAGGAAGAACTACGTTTCTTCGCCTGCTTTAAAAAGTCCACTGTGCCACAAGTGCCTGTAACAGACTGTACCTATATCAACTATGTTTCTATACTTCGTGCCAAATATATTGGCAATAGCGGACAATGATATCTCGATCGGAACTAATTTGTAAGCTACAAAGCGATTGTTGTAATGTTTGAAATCAGTGGTTTAACCTTTTGGCGATGAGGGACCATTTGCGTATTTTTTGTATAAAATAAAATAAAAGACATAGACATAGACAGCACTTTACTATAAAATTAAATAAATATCAAAATATAATAGTAAATCAAATCGCAGCGAGCACGATGTTTTTGGAATTTGTAGGTGGTTGACAATATCAAAAGTTCAATGTCTCTCGTACTAATATAACAGTTTTCGATGTAGTGTTTGAATTCAATTTGTATTTCCTCTTTAATGATGACTTCGCGGACCACTTGGAACGTCTATACGGATCACTGGTGGTCCGCGGCCAACCGGTTAAGAAACACTGGTTTAAATAGTCGTGGGGAGGAACACCTGCACTAGGGAGGCACTGTCCTGGCGACTGATAATGCTGTTGCCGTGGCCGACTACTGGGCAAGCCAGGCTTTCGAAAATGACTCGACGAAGAAGGCGCTACGGCGGCTTCTTCACTGTACACTCTGCGTGTTTATGGAACTCCACACCTCCTAACATCCGTGCTAGTCATTCTCTGACTACATTTAAAAAAATATTTTCAATTCTTAAAAGAGCATTATCTCTCTCTCTAATATGCAGTTATAGTACGTATATATTTATTGTATTAATTATTAATTATAGTATTTGTTTAGAGTATTTATTTAGTTTACTTGTGTGCACTTCCTATGCCTAAATGCTGACTTACGGTTTCTTTGACTCCAAGGTTTTCTGGTAGAAAACTCAACTGTTGAGTTAAGCTCGCCTTTGTACTTAAGTTTCCTTCTGTTAATTTATATTTATTATTTTGTGTACAATAAAGAATAAAGAAGAATAAAGAAAGAAGGAGAACAGTTACAAATTAACGAAACGTCCGCATCGTCACTTACCACCAGGTAAGATGGCGGTCAATTGATCAAGGCACGCTGTTGCCAATACATTTTTTTTGAGGATTTCGTACAAAGTTTGTGACCTTGATTTTGATACGATACGTGTTAATGTTAAAGATTCGCGATATTTTGATCCTAGGTCAAGGATGATAACTGATCAAGTTCAAGGTATAACCTGTTATTGTTTTATTTACTGGCGAACGGATATATTTAAACTGGGACGATAAAAAATACGCAAAAACAGATATAATGTGTCGTAGCGGTTATTTGAGCGATTTGGAGCACACAATACGTACGAGTACATCCCTGTCAAGTTCAAGAGGCTTATAAGAAAATCATTATTTTGATGATTATTCAAATGGATGTGCGGCGTTACACGACTTGAAGTAAGTAGGTAACGAAATGTAACGAGTACATCCGTGGTACGATGGCGGCCTTGGCGTGCGATTGAAGAGGCTCTTCAGCTCCGGTTCGGTCACGTGCTGCGTACGGGATACGTGGGAGAAAGAAGATGCCTAAACCTGACGGTATCAGGAAAGAGGTCCCGCGGGAGTCCCATCCCATCGAAACGATGTACGATATTTGTATAATGCTAGTGTCGAGTTACCCGCTTGACCGGAATTGACCGCTAGAGCGCGATGATGTTGATATGAATAAATACGAGCACAGTGCCCCAAACTTACTTGACCAGGTGGCGGCGTCGCTGTTGCTGGCATTGACAAGTCATTTCATAATGAAGTGCCGCCATTTTTTCACAGTTCCAGTTTTGGCCACCGGGTCAGATAAGTTTGTAGCACTGTACGGTAATTATCTATCAGACCAATGACTAGTCATCTGAAGACAGCTCTGAAGGACCATCACACATAACATGTCATATTGACAGAACCGTTTATGTGGTCATTAGCGCCAAAGACTTTGCATGTTACCTTACAAAATCTTTGATTAGCGCAAAAGTCTATGAATAGAATAAGCGGTGAGTTTTGTGTTGTTTTGTTACGTAACATCACATCATGGTTCGACTCGTAGGTAGGGCTTGCCGATTGTTTTTTGTATGTATGATTTATTTATAATACAGATACCTATTGACCAACTTTGTTTAAACACCTTTTCCAAAAGATTTTAAAAGGCACGTGATTAAGTTAACGGTGTGCATTGACATACATCTTATTTAAATCAATGAAGGTTGTTGTTTGTAATCAAGAGAATCCAATTTGCGGTTTGGTATTTCCCCGGGCTTCTAGATTGTCCGCTTGGTGTGTTTTGGAACATTTGGTTCTAAGAAAGTGTACCTTTTCCAAGTATCTAATTTAACATGGTTTAGAAATCGATTTGTTTTAGTTTGTGGTTTACTTAGAGCATCCTCAATGTAGGTATTGTTGGTATAAAATGTTGGTCTATGCTAAACAGATGCCAATCCATAAAAATAAGAAATAAAAACTAATATCTCTGTCGACTGTGATTTCTATCTTTTTGCTGTGTGTGCTTTCGGTCCTTTTGTAACGTGTTGCCCTTGTTGTCAAATAAACCAATTTATATCTAGCCAATCAGTTGTGATTTTACTTATAGAATTCCTACATAAAAAGTTTTAAGCTGTTTGTTCCAGGACGGCCAGATGGATTCGGCAATTTTTATTTGATACTTACCAAGTGTTCAGTAATTTGTGCGAATAAGGGTTTTAGAAAAACAATTATAAAGAGTAGAAAGCGCAACCGCGGACACCGACAGCGACGTCAAAGTTCGAATTTCCGCATCTTGGACGAATAGGTGACCTTGCGGATAAAGTTGGAGAGAGTTTATACCTGCTCTTCTACAGGTATGGCCACTCCAGACTTCGCTGAGGATACCGCGAAAGCCGTTGGGCGATGCGGCTTAGTCTGGTGGGTCGACGGTGGCCACGGCCGAGGCTCACCGGAAGAGAATCACTCTTCTGACACCACCCAGCGGTCACGTGTGATAACACGGGGTAATTCGGGGTAACCTTGGTGTCCGTAATATCGCAGATAAGCTGCCGCCTACGATGGTATGGCCGCGTCTTGCTTATACCTGATGTGGAATGAGCGCCCAGCCATAGTGTTTGCTTTGAACTAAGACATAGGATCGTTAAAGAGGTATATTAGAGGTCTCTCCAGAGGCAGGCAACGCATTGGTGACTCCCCTGGTGTTGCTGATGGCCATAGGCGGTGGTGACCACCTTTCAATAGGTGGCGGGCCACCTTGCCTGTTATTATTATTATTAATTTATTCATTAACAGTTCCATTGTGTGCGAATATACATATTTGTCTGCCGTATAACATAAAAAAGACCGGTAGACTACGTGTGGGACAAGTGTCTGGCCATGCCGCCCCCGCTTGGCACGGGAAGGAGAGACCGGCTCAAGAAGCGAAGGCTTGACGTCGTCAAGAATGATTTGCGTGGCAATAAGCTCACATCCAAGGATGCTGAAGACCGAGCGAGGTGGGCCAGGATAGCAGGAAGGCGGACCATGGGCCCTCGCGTGCCGCGCGGGAGCGCAACTGGGACATAGCGCCGATATAATGATGAAGCAAGTAGTATCAACCCCCAAAAGTGCCTTTAGGTATGAGATTTTTATAGGCAAAGTCTCGTTGGCTATAAGTCACGTGAAGATACCATAAAATTACGCACGAGTTCGCATATTTAAATTTTATTGTGTTATGAACGTGCAACCTCTACGAAATGGCACATGGAAAAAGCCACGTTTTGCACGTGGCGTGGTGTCAAAAATATTGTTTATCACATCAGTGCCATACAATGATTATCACATCGCTACCTAGCTGGAACTTCATCGCAATTAAAATCGTAGAGTGGATAAATATCTTCTGTACCAATGATATTACATTTTTATGTTAAATCATAGGTCCGATCCCAATGGTCAAATAGTTTCCGGGACAGAGTAGAATAGTACCAACCCCATCTCCTTAGGCTGGGAAATGGGCAGCAGCGTTTTCCATTGTTATACAGGGTGGGCCAGAATGTTGGATGGATTTGAAAAATTCATTAAAAAGAAAGAGAAATAAGTACACAAACGAATTTTTATTAAAATAAAAATAGATAAATGTAATTTTTATTTTAAATACATCTAGATGTGCACCATCGTGCTGCAAACACTCCTCAAAACTGGGACTCAGATTTTTAAAAACTCGCTGGCACACTGCGCGTGGAATAGCAGCCATTTCTTCTTGGATGTTGATCTTCAGCTGGGCAATCGTGGTTGGATTATTGAGGTAAACTCGACTCGTCATGTATTCCCACAGAAAAAGTCTGATGGTGTCAAATCTGGACTTCTGGGCGGCCACGCAATCTCATCTCGGCGCGATTTTAGTTTTCTTGCAAACATATCGTTTACGACTGCTATTGAGGCATCAGATGTATGGCATGTTGCGCCATCTTGTTGAAACCATGTTGCACGAATATAGCCTTCAAATTCTTGCAATTGTGGAAAGAAAAAATCTCGTAACATGGCTGTGTATCGGTCGGAATTTACAGTCACAGATTGCCCTCGCTGATTCTCAAAGAAATAGGGTCCGATGATTCCGTGTGCAGAAATGGCCGCCCAGACGGTTACCTTCGGTGAATGCAGGGGTTTTCGATGTTTTGAACTTGGGTTTTCTGGGGTCCAGTAACGGCAATTCTGTTTGTTGACGTGCCCATTTAAGTGAAAATGGGCTTCGTCGGAAAAATAATATTGTTCAGACTCAGAAAACGCTCCAACAATGTTTCGACAAAAACACGGCGTAAAATGAGGTCGTTTGGCTTTAAATCTTGCACTAATTGAATTTTGTATGGGTGAAATTGAAGATCTTTCGTTAAAATTCAACGCAAAGATGTTCTGGATACAGCAAGTTCAGCTGACCGCTTGCGAGTTGATAGATAGTTAATTGTTTCTTCTGTTCTTGTTGACCTTGGGCGTCCCCGGAGGTTTCTGGTTGAGAGTCGAACCAGTAGATTCGAATTTTCTAACCCAAGACCTAATCACACTCTCACTGGGACACTGATTTAAGTCGTGAAATCTGAACTCGGAACGAAATAAACGACGAACTACTCTGCACGAATCGCAATTTTTGTAATAATTTTTTAGGCAGAACGCACGCTGTGCACCCGTAAAGCGCTCCATGGCGACTAAATTTCCGAGAATCAAGCTACTCATCCTCACCTCCCGCGTCTCGCTATTGCATACCGCTCCAGCGCAATAGTGTTTCTAAAATCGTACATCTTTATGGCCCACCCTGTATTTATAACACTGTGATCTCCAACCCGCCTGCCAAGCGGGGAGATTACGGCAACGACCTCCCTTGTTTTAGGAGAGGCCCTAAGTCCTGCAGTGGACTGTTATGGGCTGTGATGATGTACGGGATATCCCGCCATGTCTTGCCTCTCCTAAGATAAAATTGCGAATGAGAACCCCTTTATCTCTTACGTTTAGGAATTGGGGATTATTGGTGTCGACATTTCTAACGATTTCGTGATCGTCTAGAGGATAAGGTCAAGTTTGCCCGTAGATAGCTGGATGTCCTGGGTAAGGCCGGGCGGTATTTCACCCAGTACCGACACATCGATTATTACAATGTTCTCCAAACATTGTCAAAATGAAACTCAGGAAATGGGTAATTAGTTATTATAATGAATTTTGAGGTTTTACAGGTTTTTGGTCGCTAAAAATGATCTAGGTACTCGCGAAGCGCGATTATCTAGATAATTTTTCGCGTTGTCCTGTAGATTCGATGGATTTATGATTATCTAACCAATGAATACTTTTAATTTAATTTATATCTCATTAGGCTGGGGCACCTCAGTATAGCTTTTTTTTGTTGACCGCGACCTGTCGACTTGACAACCTGGCTTTTCGGAGAGATATTGGTTGTTCATTATCTACTATCTATTTATATCATGGGGAGTGCTCTGGGGAATTGTTCGAACTTTTACCTACTGAAGAATTTCATGGCCGTACTACCCGCCGCGAATTAAAATTCCATCTCTACCATCTGGATGAGTGATTAGTTTCTGGTCTACGGTAGTCTTACCTGATCTATCTTCAATACCTTAATCTTCTTGTACGAAACCCGCAAGGGGAAAGGTCCGGTATTATTTCTAAACTGAAGATCACCACACTATCATACAGATACCTGCACATTACACACAAAATTACCAGACTCTACCAATACCTACAAAATATGAAAATCTTCTTGGCTCTACGTCGGCGTCATCCGAAGCGAATAAAAGGGGTGGTTCCACCCCCCTGCCCGCTGTAGAGCTTGCAAATGAAGCCCGCTCTGAATAGACGATACATAGCTCTGCAAAATAAACAAAACAGGGGGAACTGTACGACCGAGTTTGTAGTTTGTAGAGCAAATTTTTTTTCTCTTTCTTTACTCTACAGACTTCTGTGCTAAATGTTTATTAATACCGAATTAATTCGATGCATATTGCGCTGTTGCGCTATAACTCGCGTGCGAGAGCACAACCGGGATATCAACGCAATTATTATTATTTTTAAAACCTTTTTTTAACTTGCACTGTTCGTATGTAAGTTGTCCGTCAAAATTTGCAAACAATTTTTCGAACGTTTGTTGGTATCCGATTGAGCTGAAATTTGGTATACCTATGTAACTTGTATGAAAATGCAGGTACCATGAAGCGGTTCTGATGATGGAGTCGAAAATTTGCTAATGAACACAATAAGATAATCCCATCGTGTTTGGGCTCTTTGGAATGGTCTTGATAAGTAAGTAATATGCCATTACTAATGGTCTACTAATATAAATTACTAATGGTCTTGATAAGTAAGTAATATGCCATTACTTATCAAGACCATTCCAAAGAGATTAAAGCTTGTTACTAAAAAAAATATTTTTCATTTGAAAACTTATTTAATTATAAGAATATCCTTTGGTGTTAATTTTACTTAATGAACAATTTTTCAATAGTTCTATAGTTTCGATAGTTTAGTAAAATTTTTTGAAGTAAAAATTTGTTCTTTGTGACTTTAACAGCTAACACTATTCTATTTTCTCATAAACATAAAGGCATTGGATTATCATACTTTGGTTTATTGCTCAAATGCCACCAGTAGGGATTGTTACTTTTTTCCAGAAATCCTCCCTGACCACCCTGACCTCCCTGAGACCTCCCTACTATTAGAGACTGGTGGGGATTTCTAGAAAAGAAATACATGTGGTTCCGGACACGTTGCCGTGGAAACCTGTAAACCTGAAATGTAGCTTTCTACAAATAAAATATTTTTTTAAATCGGTTACGTAGTTTTTGAGTTTATAAATTACAAACAAACAAACAAATCTTTTCACTTTATAATATTAGTATAGATTACCTAAATAATTGGCGATTATTTTTGGATAAATAAACACAAATAGAATAGGTTTATCTTCAAATCCCATGGGGCTATCTTGGGGGTCTTAAATGGAGTTTTGATTAACGAACAGCAAACTAAAATACGCTTCACTGTGAAAAATCTATTCGATCTCAGGAAGAGCCAAGCCCGCAACTCTACAAAGCCTAACTCTACCAACTCTACATTTTGATCATAAAAGTATGGCTTGGCCGTTATATTACATATAATTATTTAAAGATGTTAAAGTATAAAACTTTTGCGCGAGAAAGTTAAATTAAATACGTACGTACTTAACGAACGCGATCGTGATGTACATATTTTACGTAAACATTTATAAGTAAGGAACAATTAGCACGCGACAGATTCAGCAAGCTCTGGCTGAATGCACGCACTGAATAAATAAAACAATCAGTCTGCATGCGAGCTGTTTTCCTGCTCTACGCAGTGTTAGTAAGAAAAGGACAGTCGCGGGGCGCATTCCGCTCGCTACATTGATGCTTTTATATAAAAAGAAGCTTGCCATTTCGCAATCATTTGAACTTGGAATCTCGGAGTGTTCTCACGGCCGCGAGCCATTTTCGAATTTCGAATCCAGTTCGCGCGGGAAAAGTGACATTTGAATTTTTCTTTTTCCAAAATCCAACATGGCCGTCACGAGTGCTAGGGATATGGTTAATTTGAAGGCGAAGGGACATTTTGAGCACAACAATGAAAATGAAAGGATTGATAAATATACGGTAAGTTTATTAGTTAAGTGTTCGGATAGCGTAAACTATGGATAAAAAAAAATACCTATACTATGATAAATATATTGTATACCAGTCAAAAAAAGACGCAATTAACTTCATACTTACTAAAACTATTTTTAAATAATTCAAATTCCGTATAGTGTAGCCAATGTTTATCATCTGTACAAGCCTACAGCTCAAATTATTTATTCAAATATTGGAAACATATTTGCCAAAGTAAATACGATATAAATATCATTAATTATGATTCAAACCTCAATTTAATTTTGAAAGTCAAACATTAATAACTCTTTTGCATTGAAATCCGTTTAAAGTATTATCACTTTCTAACAAAATATAGTATTATTTATTAACGACAGGCATCCATCAAGTATACTTGTAAACAAAATATTTAAATCTCAAAAGTATTCCTCATTCAACCCGTCTTGCACCAAATTCTTAAACACCCTTAATTGATTATTAGTTACTGTATTAAAAACCCAATAGTCATTGTTAAAGAAACGATATTAATTCAAGGATAAAAAGAAAATACGGAAGTATTTACAATTAGCTATCTGAGTTTTCATGCACATGTTATCACTGCTAGCACAAGTGTTATCAGCAATCTACGACGAGATGCCCTATATTTGACTTCAAAATGCACGACAAAATACGCGCAGACATTGACGTTTTTTATCTCTTAATCTGTATCTGAATCCATAAAATAAAAAACTCTATGCAGTTGTTAGCTTAAATTTACCAAACGTTTGTTTTATTCATACTACAGACCCATCGGTATGTTTGTGTTTGAAATGTTTATGTTAGTTGGAAATCTTGAGAAAAATGGCGTATTTGACAAACTGTCTCGAAATGCCTATAGATAAAATCCATTATCTTATTTCACTCCTTACTATTATAATTTCCTATAAAATTACCTAATTGGCATTAGAAATCTGTAGTATTGCGTACTACAGCAGATTAAATTATATTTTAATTAATCCCTGATCTAAAAAGACTTTCATATATTAAATATTTTTTATAAGAATTTGGATCCCCCAGCTGTCGCGGGTTCAACCTTTGAACTTATTTTATCCTAAGATATAGTCTATGACACAGTACACGGACTCTAGGTCAGGATAATGAGAATGACGAGGAATATTAGGAATACTAACGTACCTACACATTGGAATAGCTGGGAGAGCCTAGCTGTCCACCGCCCTATTTGGCGGAAGACCATTCACAACAATGCCTGGTTTAAAGATCTAGCCGACAAACGCGCGAAACGACACCAACGCGCTGACAATCCCTTACCACCATTCACTGTGTGACCGAATCTATCTTTCCCGTGTTGGCCTTTACAACCATCAGAGAAAGTGCCGTATCATTAAAAGTAATAAAAAAAACATCTTGGCGTTACTGTCCCGGTTGTGCTATCGCGCACGAGGGCCCGGGGTCCGCCTTAACCATGCTCTAGGCTACCATTAACAGGAACGCTGTTTAAATCATCTATAATAGATGTATAAGGCTAATGATGATGAACCTACTCTTTGTTACTAAGAGGTATTCAGACTATTTATCCCTTCAAAACAAGCTAACAAATAGTATAGATAAATGCATCTTTATTATATTATGTATGGAAAATGCAAATTAGTAGGTACAGATGTAGCAACATGGGATATTTTAGTGCTTATTGATTATTGAGTTACACATAACTTACATGTTATATTTTTAATCCGTAGGTACACTAAACAATATCCTTTATCAAAGTGACAGTGATATTTGCTTAGACATCGGTATGTGCATGACTTACGTCATAGATTCTTGGTAGTTACAAGAATGGCTCTAGCCTGATAATATTACAAGTAGATCCGTAACAAGTCAAGTTCCGGAACGGTGCGGTTGCGAATTTGGTCACGCAGTTGGAAACCAGTTACGAATTCGTCATCGGGCAAAGCACCACCACTCACTTCCATGGAACTCCTGTATCGTCAGGATCTACACAGTTGGCTCAAAAGCGCTACAGAGTATTTTTATTCTACACAGTGACAAACGAGCAGACAGCCCACCTAATGGTAAGCGGTAACTGTCACCCATAATATCTTCGATTCATGCATGCACGTTGCAGGCAACAAAAATGCAGAACCGCAGGTCACTGTCACTGTGAAGACTAAGATGCAATGCTCTGGTATGCCCGAGTTGAATTAAAGATATTTGATTCCGGCGAATTTACCAGTTACATTCGCTAGACGCTTATGGGTATATGTGTATATTGCAATAAATAAGGAATGATACATAATAATTTAATATTGGATTATAAAGGTTTCCATAATTTTAGATAGGCAGGCACATTAAATAGAAGGGAATAGGTATACCGAAAAAACCCAAATTAAAAATTAATTAATAAAAATTAATTCACATCCCTGCTATCACTCATTACCATGTTACGTAAAACAATTAGGTAATAGTTAATGTCACAGTTCAATTATAAATTAATTCAATCTGATTTAATGACACTGATTTCATTTAGATACGCAATACTTCCTCGATAAGTTACTCTTTATAACTTACAAAACTAATTCTATTGTTTATATTGTACCAATGCCTATTAAATTTTATATGTATATCACTCATTCTTATGGCCGTTTAACTTTAATCTGAAGAATAAAGAGGCACTTTAAATCTATAAATAACTTTAACACTAGACCGCAATACAGTATTGCTAAGTAATAATAGATTACATGATTCCGTTTTGATCTATCTAATAACGCTTCTAAAGAAAAAGCTACTAAAATCCTATCAGTAATTTGCGTGAAGAAGTAAATAACATATTCCCGTAATAAAAGTGGTTGGTTAGAGTGATAGTATGTTTAGAAGAAATTTACATTTACGCGGTCCGGCTCTGCTTGCATTGTCGGGCACTGACCGTCTCTGTCTGGTATTATCGGACCACGGCCCGGCCATGTCGGCGTGGGGTCGATGTGCTCTGGTCCAGGAGCGGCCAACATCTCACTGTGTGTCCTTCCTACTTTCCTACCCCCTCCTCTTGACGATTGAAAGTCCTACTCAATAAAGAAATTTTGATTTGATTAGATTTTCTGATTTTCAACAAAAAAAATCCGAAATTCGAAGACGCGCCCAACTTAATAGTTGGACTATAAAAAACTCAACCACTAGGCCAAGGAAATCCATTATGGTAATTACGCATGCGCAGTGCAGACCTCGCTCACGATCACTACCAAGGTCCAGAGTTCGATGCTCGATCCTTTCTCCGATTCGTTGCGAAACACGACAGTTAGCGGTTTGAACGTAATTAAATCAACTTTGTTCTTTAATTAATTGTTAGTCTGGGGTTTTTTTTATCAATTGCGGAACGACATTTTGTTTGAATTAGAAAGGATTGTGTCCTGTATGTCCTCTTGTGTGGGTTCTAGAAGTAAAAAGACCGATCTACCTCACATGCTCTGGGCAGTTCGCTTTTCAGATACATTAAAGTAACTATTTCCAGCCATATTAAAGTCACCAAAAATATTTGGTGACTTTAATATGGCTGGAAAGCGGAACTGTCAAGAGGATGTAAGGTACCCCAGTTTTTTTGAGAGGGTATGTAAATACTATTGCTATGAAAAGTTGAACTGGCATATCAACGTTTTGTGGGCCTCCTTAGCCACTATTGCAACAAAGGGAATGTTTCTTGTACTTGATGACGTAGGCTAAGCTACGGCGCCCTCACAGTCAATACATTCAGTCAGACATATGTCTAACACCGTCATATGAGATTACAATCTCAGGGTCGCAATACTGACAAATATGACACATCTTGTAAATCGTACACATTATTTGATGCAATATACTTACTTACTTACTGCGCTGGCTGAGCGACCCAAAGTGGATCTTGGCCTCCGACACCAGATATCGTCACCTCTTCCTATCCGATATGATATGAGACCATACCTATAGGAGATGGGAAATAAATATGCGATACACCTACCCTACACCTACTTTACTCCCCCTACTTATTTTTCTTACTTATAAACCTTCCCCTTGCATCACTCTATCTATTGTTGAAAACCGCATTGTGTAGTATAAAATATCTAAGCGTACATAGATACAGACAGCGGGAAGCGACTTTGTTTTGTACTATGTATAGGTATTAGAAGGATTAGTAGGATTATTTGCGACGCATGTAGTCACTAAATAGCTTAGTTATTGTAAAATCTGCTCACGTACTTGCATAATTACAACTAGGTACATTATAACACGGTAGCGTAATCTTCGCAATTGTATGTCGGTACAAATCTTACCTTATACATGTTTTATTGAGATTAAGATGACATTTTGTTAAGACTCGTTTACTTCCTGTATGTGAATCGTTCTCAATACTTATTTTATTATAAGTAAGATTAAAAATACCTTTTGGAAGTAGGTAGGTACAGTATCGTCGTTGTTGCTCTTTAGCCTGATGCGCATACCTATAGTTTTCGGCGAAATTGTGTAACACGAACTGACTAAAGATCGGAGCCCTATTTTTAAATTGCTCGCATCCATGTAAGCGCCCACGTACTCTACCTATCTCTTTCACACTCGTGGTAAGTTGCTAGAGATAGAAGAGACAGGCATTAGAAGGCGAGCGCTCGCGTGGATGCGAGCGGCTCAAAAATCAATCAATCAATCAATTTATTTATTTGTGGTAAGTTAAAATAGGGCCCCATACCTCTGTGTAAACTGTGTGTGTGAACGTTTTAAAATATATATCTTCATCTGTAATGTCTACGTCGTCCTTCAATCGAAACAGAGTTCCAATTTACATAAGTAACTTCGTCTGCGTAAAATTCGTTTATGCTCCAAATAGGTAACGACGAAGGTTGTCTTCGTAGAAATGCTCGAAATGGGCCGCACGATTTCATTTTTTTGGGTAGGTTTCCGTTACATCTCGGATTGGCAATTCGGCAAACTTTACGTCGAGTACTTAACTCATTCTTAACGTGATACTATTTTTATTTATACCCTACTTCGCTCTGGACCGAGAAAAAAATGATATCACAATAATGTAGACGATTAAAAACAATTTCTTTTATTCTACTAAGTTACAAACGAGCAGACAGACCATCTGAGTTGTAACTATCGCCCAAGACATCTACATTTCATACATTTAGGTTGCAGGTAACAAAAATACAGAACCGCAGGTGCGTCGGCCTTTTATCGCGAATAAATCTTAATAGAAAAGTATGTTTTCCTTGTAGGTTATCAGGTTTCATTATCAAAACATAAAAAAATATTTTATAGACCTACCTATTGTAAATAGCATTTATTATGACGCTCCAGTTCCTGACCTTTAAGTGGGTAAACGATTTATTGAACAGGAAAATGCACTACGACGCTATTTATACCACAGGGGAGGGATTAATAGGAAGTGCAATTAATTTTATTAGTCCTTTAAGCCCTACATGGATAAATCTAGGGTCTAGGCACTAGTGCAAAAATGTACTTATTTCCGGAAGTCTGCCGCGTTCCCCAGTCGTGACTTGGGTAGGCTCGATCAATTCCTAGATAATTGCAACAATGCAGACATAATATATACTTAATTGAATAGACAAAGACACCTAGGAAGTAGGATTTTATTGTCAGCTTGTAGACTAATAGGCGGCTTATGAAGGCTGCGTTTCTATCTATAGTTTTCGATTTGTATTGATCTCGTATGTGGATTGTTTTGTTAAGACGATTCTAAAAGTTATTTTTTCGCTTGCAATTTTGTGAGAATTTGTGAAACGTTTTGGAAGATACCTACATAAAATCGTGTATCGTGTATTTATGAGTACGCAAGATCACGTTGTTTCATTTGCTTCGGTTGGTGACAAACTTCTCTAGCCTCTATCACTTTCATCACTTTTACTTTTTTAATACTCTCATCTGACTTTTCTCTTTAAATAAACGTATATATGCAGTTGATTTTCCCATAAGATCAATGCATAGCCCCGATAACTACCTATAAGATTAAGATGGCTATGATCAACGTGAAATGTCGTTATTGAAATGAAATGAAATGAAAGATATTTATTGATTAACAAGGACACCACAATACAACAATCACATAATATAAAATAAACAATATCATACAAATAAAAAACATTTATGACAGATTACAAAATTAATTAATCGATTCGTAATTGCTGTGCTGTGGCACACCTTGCCAACAAAGGACCTCACTCAGCATGAGCCACGGCCGGAGCCGAGGCGCTGATCTTCCGCGAGTCCCGCGGAGTGAGGTCTAAAACGCTGCCGTCTAAAAATTGAAATACAGAACAAATATACTACATAAATCTACCGTCCTAAACTCCGAATAAATTACATATATACTATACCTACAGCTAGTTACATAAAGTTAAATTTCCAAAGTAACATTGTAATGCTGATGATGAATGTATTTATTATTATGAACTATAATTATTAATGAAATGTAATGAGAAACAATAAATAAATTATATTTAATTTAAGTTTGTAGTACTTCGTGATGCACCGGGGCGCTGGGGCGAGGGGGGCAAGCACCTAGGGCCCAGCCACCCAGCCCACAGATTATTGACCTCCACACTTTTGAACACAGCGCATTTTTTTTTCTGAGCTCTACACAGACTTTAAAATGATGTTCTAATGTTACAGTATCAGGCATGAAGGTAGCTAATATTTTAATTTGTTAGTTCCTCCACTATACAGGTTGAAGTTTTCACTAGAATTAATTACATATGGAAAGAAACAAGCGGTAGAAACCAGAATACAACAAGAAACTGGCAGAAATTCCACCCGTGCATGTACAGATGGTACAGTTTCTTGTTGTATCCGCATAAACTGCTTCAGTTGACCTTTATAATGCGTAGGTACGTGTACTTCTACGGAATGGAACGCTTTGCCTACCAATGTGTTCCCCGAACAGTACAAACAGTACAAACAGTACGACCACTGCAAGGCTAGAGTGAATAGGCTGTTTCTAGACAAGCACGTTGTCAGGCGCATCGTCACTTACGCATCAGGTGAGATGGCGGTGAGATTAAATGCTTGATTATAAATGTAATAAGTTCACAAATGAAAAATATTTTTCCATGAAAAGCTTTTATCGCTTTAGTACTCAAGACCATTCCAAAGAACCCAAATACGATGGAGTTAGCTTGTTGCGTTCAGTACTAAGGTTACTTTCCGTAATCATCATAAGATCTTGAATATCACCTAGGGGTAAAGTACTCATTAAGACCTTTCCAAAGAGCCCAAACACGACGGTTTCTTATTGTGTTCATTAGTTCTTAACACCTTCCGACTTCATCATCAGACCAGCTCCTAATGCATTGTCATCCAAGTTACATAGGTGTGCCAAATTTCAGCTCAATCGGATACCAACAAACGGTCGAAAAATGCTTTGCAAATTTTGACGGACAACTTACATACGAACGGTGCAAGTTAAATAAAAGCTTGCAAAAAAAACAACAACGTTTTTACTTGGTGGTAAAAATGCTCTCTGATGCTTGACTTGAATTAATTCAAACAAACATTGAGCTAATCTTACCGTTAACAATACTACGCAGAATTATATGGAGGTGATTAATTGTGGGAAAAATAGTATGACGTATGCTAATGATTCTCACAATGGAGAAGACGATTTATTGCAATTAGATTGCAGACAGGTTTTAGAGACGTCATTGCACTGAGTCAGTAGATGCTTCTAATAGTACTCGTTAGCATAATAACTGTGAACTGATCCAAGCGTTGGGATAAAATGTTAAATATACTCATTTGCAAAAAACGGACACGTGGGCAACTTTCATGCAATCGATACAATTGGGAGACCTTGAATCTCCCACTGGGAATTTTCTGGGTACTGGTTACAATTTGATATGCACATTTACAGCATGGACGGAGGTGTAGAGTTCTTAAAGTACCTTACTGATCCGAAAGTCTAGAACGTTATGGCCAAAATTTACGCGGACGAAGTTGCGGTAAAAGCTAGTAAATAATATGTTCCTATTGCTACAATTACACTTACACTTTCCCACAAGGTGGCCCGGTTGCCTGTTTGCCTGCCGTATAACGTTAAAAATACTACTTATTACGAAAATACTGCTGTTGCCCTGTGGTTTTTCTAAACTATAGAGGTCTACCTAATCCGCCTTTGATGTTAGTCGGGTTCTACCATAGCCGTCAATGGCCATTCCATATACGACAGAATCGACATAACATTTTACGCAAACGAAGGAATAACCTTAATCCAATTATAATTTATAACCATAATCATCCATCCGTTAATTAAAACAACAGCCGATCGTGACTGAAACACGGACAACTCGAGTTAAAATAAATTATTACCGACAATATCTGCCTACTCTATGTAAATAGATCAGGTGGTAGGACTCTGTCACGCCTGAGAAGTCCGCCAGGGTGTGTACCGGCCTTATCTATTTCTACCGCCAAGCAATAATGCTTGCAATTTTTGTATTTCGGTTAAAGGATAAAGTAGCCAGCGCAATTACAGACGAGGCATTTCATATTAGTCCTCATAGTGACAACGCACCTGTGGTTCTGCATTTTTGTTGTTTGCAACCTAAATGCATGAATCGCAGATATGATTGGCGACAGTTACCGCTTACCATCAGGTGCGCTGTCTGTTCGTTTATCACTGCGTGGAATAAAAAAAAACTCAGTACGCTTTTGAGCTATCTACTCTTGGTTAAACAGGAGTTGCGTGGAAGTGAGTGGTGGGGCTTTGCCCAATGACGAATTCGCAACTGGTTTCCAACTGCGTGACCAAATTCGCAACCATACCGTTCCGGAACTTGACTTGTTACGGATCTACTTGTAATATTATCAGGCTAGAGCCATTCTTGTAACTACCATGACGTAAGTAATGCACATACCGATGTCTAGCCAAATATCACTGTTACGGATTAAAACAAGAGACGATCGTGACTAAAACACGGACAACTTGAGTCAACATAAATTATTACCGACAATATATATGTATTTATGATATGAAATAAACAGATTTATTGAAACTAAACTAAATAAACATCGTCTAACACTTAAGGCCGCACCGTCTTGGGAAAATTAAATATGGGTGATGTACCCGTATTCAGAAACGTTACTATGAGGTACGAGATGATGATGACGATGACGATACATCGGGCGTAGACCAGTTTAAATTGCACTACGTACCTATATTTCCATAACGAGAATACGCTGAATTATTCATTTAACGTTAAGCAAAATAAGTATCAATTAATTTGTTAATTATGAGATAAAATCCAAATTACCTTAAAAGGTAAGTAGGTGTTACTCGTATTTTAGATATATAAACAAAAAATAACACGATTTTAGAACAAAAACTCTTGCCATTCGATTCCTAGATTACATGTAAGGTTTGCCTTGTCTGTTTGGCTTAACATTTATGTAAATTGTTATTGTCACCACAGCTTAAGAGCTGATAAATTAAATTAATTATTAATACCAACCAACGTCCTTTCTTATAGAACTTAGACTCCACATTGAAACGATTGTCTAATCTAATTAACATAAAACTGGAATACATAAACGCTAAATACCACAGCAGTAAATAAAGTAACTACCGGCCGCATGACAACCAACACTATGGGCTACAATTTACCTAGACTAGTCCAGTCTAGATCTAAACTAAGCGTGTCCTATGCCAAGGCAAAGTAGTAGAATGCCAAGTAAAGGGACGATGAATGGCCTAACTGGCTAAACTACAATACTATTGGATTAATGTATTAGCATATGGAATTGTATATAATCTTGCGGTTAAGTATTTTATAGTACAATTAAGCGCTCGTTGCGGTTCCGGCAGGAAACACTGTGCTTCTTGGCCGAGGTAGGTTTGCTACCCTATAAGTTACCTTTGGTCCAATTTCACAGCTGAAATTCGTAGCTAGCTACTTAGTGGGTATAAAATTTCTCTCTATGAAGCCAGCTACCAAATGGGAATATTTAAGAGACTTTTGAGGTTTAATTTCGTCGTAACTGGCTGCCAAATGGGAAAACTTTAAAATATCGAATTGAATGGGCAAAAAACTTGTAATTCGTTGATCTTTACCTAAGTAGTTAAACTTACAATTTAACAAAATATATCCATTACCACTTTCAACAAAATATTCCTTTGCAGCAACACACATCTTAGAGTATTTTGTGCATCAATAGCCAAATTGAATTATCTAAAAGAAGGAGGCCATTAGCTTTCCTTAGGCCTCAAGAACTTATCCTTGTTCCCCAGGATATTTTTATTTAGTAAATGCAAAGCCATTTCATTAATGCTGTAAAACACACAGAAATATGATTCTGATGAGGGGCCTTCAATTCACTTCACTATTTGGACATTCAGCTTGTGTCTTATGGCAGGGCCTTCATATTCATTACCTTTCCTATTAGTTGACTTTCATACCTCCATGCTAGCGCATCTCCTATGTTTTAATTTCGCCCTCCTGACCATAGCATGAGATGGGTGAAACGGGCGAAAATTTAATCATGATAATATAACTGCGAGGGGGTAACTAAAGATTTCTAAATCTTATGTGTAATAGGTAAACTATAATATTCACTTCCTAGGAATGCTAAATATTTAATTACTACGTGTATTTGCAATTCCATTTCAATACAAAATTAGCTTCTAATAAAGTGTTACATGATTGCGTCTAAAACGTCAATATTGTAGCATTCTATTTGCATTTCAAAGTAGGTACCGCACTAAAGGTCATAGAATTCTATAAATAACGTTGATTATAATTATACGTGTATGTTCCCCAGTAGAATCTAAAGATTTTAGTCAGTTCATTTTTTTGTTTACTATTAAGGTGGCAAACAAGCTTGATTGCATTGTATGTAGACTTGCATTGCATCCAGTGTGGAAAATTGTTATTATTATTTAAATCATTCATGATCATCTTGTCACCCCGTCCAATGCTGGACTTCGGTCTCTCCTAATGAGCGCCAAAGCACCCCGCCTTCACTCTCACTGTTTAGTCATTTAAATAATTTAGGAATACTTTTCGCAAAATTTCTTGCTTCTCACCGGTTTAAGGCTACTTTAAAATTTGTATGAAAATCTTAAATCCCGTGTAACTTTGAAACGATATATTATAACGAAAATCTGAAAAACCACAAGCATAGACATCGGATCACGTCTACAAAATTTCATTGGCTTTGTTAGCGTAATATTGAAAATATGATTAAACTATGTCTGATGGAACGCGCTCGGGGGAAACTCGTAAGAGCCTCGTTAGACTAGTGCCCACTGGTCCCGCGGTCTGCCGTGACCATAATCCAGAATTTGGCAGGACAAGACTGCCATCTGACCCCTGTGACCGTTTACATCCCCATGACCAGATTGGATCATGGTTACACATTCAGTCACCTGAATGTGCAGGTTTCATCACGATGTTTTCCCTCACCGTAAGAGCATCGGTTGTTATCGGACCAAGATTATTTTTTTATTTTTTTGGGACGGGATACTTCGCCAACCTCACCAGCTCGCTCGTAATTTTTGTGCGGGTATTTTAATGTAGAACAATATTACTTTATGCGCGTGCTCGCAATGACAGCTAGCTGTCAAGACCGAGTTATATTTTACGGGATATAATAAACCGATAAGTGGAAATGGCCTCATTGTTTGTAGTAGCATTCGTAATCACTTTTTAATGAAGCACAAACACAAGTAATCGACAAACTCATGTTTGTGATTGAAATATGATGGCAGCACCTCAATGCATTTGTTTGTGCATTCGAGTGCAGTTTATTTTCAGCGACAATACGGAGTTGGCAGTCTCGGGGCATCAGTTTTTAGTGTTTGAGCGTATTAAGTACTGCAGTGAGTGCGTGCGTCTTTAATATCACGAAGACTGTCCCACAGAAAATATTTAAATAGTAAGAATCCTTCCAGTGTTTTCTTTGGACTATGACAGGGGATTGATTTGGCGGGCAACGCATTGGTAGCGCCCCTGGTGTTGCTGATATTCATAGGCGGCGGTGACCACTTTCCATCAGGTGGCCCGCATACCGCATTGTGTGCCGTATTACATTAAAAACTAACGACCCAGACTCAGTGCGGCGTTTTGAGTGGTGATGAGTTAGACGTGAAAATAAAATTCAAATCCTCTTTGGATTTACAATACATCTTTATTTGAATCTATTGTATCGCTCGTCGAATCAGGAATCGTCGGGAATCAGCCACGGAATAGATTAGAACAGAGCAAATTAAAAAATATTCATGTTAAATATCAACCCAAAATTAAAAGGAAATAAAAGGTCTTTCGCTTAGTACCCCTGTGACGGCTTGAACAGTCTCGGGAGCGGATTGGTATAAGTGTATATAATTTAT
The DNA here is from genome assembly GCA_907269095.1 of Blastobasis adustella. Classification (NCBI taxonomy): domain Eukaryota; kingdom Metazoa; phylum Arthropoda; class Insecta; order Lepidoptera; family Blastobasidae; genus Blastobasis; species Blastobasis adustella. The sequence continues at coordinate 17,095,917 of OU026121.1, read as the reverse complement.
TTTTTTTCTCACATGACCAGTTGGCAGACGAGTTGCCGACGCGGCTGGCGTCGCTGCAGCTGCGACGCACCATGCAGCCAGGGTACTCCGTGCGGCTGCTCACAAGGGATGACGAGAAGGCCGTCCTTGACTTCTTGATCAGGTTTGTTGGCATCATCTTCGCGTTAATATCCCGTGCTCTCGCGTGCGAGGGCCCGGGCTCCGCCTCGACCATGATCCAGGTTTTGGCAGATCAGGTAATTACAGTAGAGCAACTGCCATCTGACCTCCGTAACCCTGTCAACAGGGGAACCTGACCAGATTGAATCATGGTTGCGCATTCGCTCGCCTGAATGTTCTGATTCCATCCCCATGTTTTCTCTCCTCGTAAGATCAGGTTTGTTGGAATGGTAGATAATTGAAGCTTCCAACCCGTGGTCCTACCGATATCTTGATCACATGAACCGCGTCTGACTGAAGACTGAATCACGGGAGATGTGCGACTATAAAATCAGGAGCAGTCCTATTATTACCCTCTCTTAGCGGGCTGACTATAATGCAATCTTCTCTCGTCGGCCAGCTACCCTACTTCCCTCCCTTCTCTTCTCTTTTCCTACTCCTGCTCCTATTTTCTTCAAATAGCGAAATAATGGAACCTGTTACCTGCAAATGTGTTCCCCGAATAGTATACTCTGAATATCTAAGTCAAGATATCTTCGAATGCATCGTCATTTACTAGCAAATGAGATGCCCAACCAGATATGCGAAGAAAAAGTATGAGACGTTCAACAAAACTGCATAAACTAAGTGTCCTCCTCCTTACGTCGTCCTCAATACTGATGATCGTGATCACGCTGAAGCAATTTTTCGTGGACTATTTGGCGGCATTTCGTCCTATCACAGATATCACAATAAAGTCAATATCCTGTCTCCCCACAGATTCTTCTTCCACGATGAGCCTATGAACTTGGCTGTGAACCTGCTTGAGACACCGGAGTCCCGCTGCGAAGACCTTGAGGAGTACGCAGCTAGCACCCTCGATGATGGAGTGTCCCTTGCAGCCGTCGATGAGAACGGAGACTTCGTTGGACTCGTCATCAACGGGATCGCTACTAGGGAGGTGAGTGTTCCATCGATTTTGACCTTTAATGCTGCGCTCGGTTCCACTGGCAAATCCGATTGCAGTGGACGAAGTTCCGTAGGCTAATTACAAAACTCTGTTGCTAACAATTCTCTGATGTCAATGATTGAAATTGTTGCTTTCGTTATTACGTATTATCGATTGAATAGTTTCAGTTTATGGCAATGGAACTTTGTTAGCAACCGAACCAATGAAATTGATTGTGCAAAATCTCAAAAGTAACAATTTTAATAATTGAGATCAGATAATTGTTAGCAACAGAGTAACGTAATTAGCCCACAAGACTACGTCCATTGCAATTAGTTTGCATCAGCGTTTCATAGCATTTAACTGACATTGAAAGGCTCTGTCTGGTCTGTACAAACCAATACCGGTGCAGTTTTATTATGCGTTCTTATTAAACACAGTAAATGTTTACTACTGATATCCTATCTAATCTGAAAAACAATATAGGTTATACATATATTAACTGATATTTCTATCTAGAGTAGGCGCCAACCTTAATTTACGAGCTAGAAGGACAGCTGACTTCATTCTCACGAATACAAACAATCTCTACGTCCTCTAAACTTAAATAAATAAAATGATAAGTACGCAACTGATGTATCAAAATCAACAGCACAGCTCAGTCGAATCGAGATGCAAATTTGCATGCAGATGGCTATTACGACGTCTATATCCTCTATGAGCGAGGATTTTTTAACCACCGACGAAAAAAGAGGTGTGTTATAACTTTGCGTGTGTATCGTGTGACGTGTGTGTGTCAGTGGCATCGTAGCTTCCGAACGGATAGACCAATTTCGATGCGGTTTTTTGAAAGCCAATTTAATATAATGATTTTTAGCTTTGTTTCATTAAAATCGATTCAGTAATTTAGAAAATATTTGTGTGTAAATTCGTGTGTTATACGACGTTTTTCTATCTAGTAGGAATTGTAATATCACAGAAAAGGGTACTGACCATTTACTGCGTGTTCTATGTTATTTTTATTGCCTAGAGAGGCACATGGACGGACAGTTCACCTGATGGAAAGTGGCCACCGTCATCCAGGATATCTGTAGCCTAAGGGGAGCGGATGTTTTCCATTTAATATTATTATAACGGAAAACATGGGAATGAAGCTATATTTGACAGATTTCAAAAACTACTTATTTACGAGTAGGTAAGTGATTTGAAATCCTTTTTCACGAAAATACGAAGTTGCTATTGTGTGAGATCGCATTAACATCAACGAAATCTTCATATTTTCTGACTTTTTGAGAATCTATCGCGAAAAGGCAGATTGCCTTCTTAAGCTCATAAAGGTTCAAGACAATACCTACCCAGTATCTCTAATTACCCACTCTGATTGAAAGCCAGCGCTAACTGCGTTGTGGTCGCCATATTAACACCTGGCCGGAAATAGACATCCATTTTTGGAATGGGCGCAACGAAACAATAGGAAAACGTTGCGAAGAACACCATCTCAGGTTTTGAAGGCGCAGATCGTCTACGTCTTTAAATAATTTAACAGAACTGGTTCTTGTAGTGTACGCTATTCCGAGCAGATATGAAATGTAGTTCATTTCAGTTTCGATCGCAGAGGTATCTTAACTTTATTCGTCAACAACTAAAAGAGAAAAATTTGAGCTGCAAATCGACCAGCTTACAAAATATTCATTAAATACTCATTTCTTATCAGAGTTCTTATGTAATGATTGGTTTACAAAAATGACAATTTTTTTTAATAGAAGTGCACACATTATTAGCTCATGAGTAATGCGCTTATTACATTTGGCTAAATTCACTCGTCTTAATTCAGAAGCAAAGCGCGTGAGAGCAAATCAAAGGACGCGAAACATAATATAAGTGATACAAAAATGGACATGAATTTAGTCAAATGTAATAAGCGCATAAGTAAATAATTGGCGGTCTTCAAATTTCTTCAGATTTCTTATTTTACTCTAGCCTAATTAGATTTAAATTGACATGAAGTGACCTTCGAAGAGAAGCTAGTAAAAGACAGCGAGTTCAAAAAAATCTTGCTTAGAAACATTTTAAAAAGTATCCGATGTCAGCAGCACACCAGAGTGCGAGACAGCAAAATCCCTCTTCAAACTTACTTTGGGATACTTACAATATAATTGACAGAAAATCGATACGCCCGTCGCAAGAGTTTCGCAAAAAGATTTCCTCACTCAAAAGAACTTCTGCTAGCTTAGATACCAAAGGCATTCAAAGGCATTCGTTTTCCAAAAACATATCCTACCGGTTTAATTTTTATTGGGGAAAGAGAGATGTATCGCTACGTATTAATTATTATTTTATTTTGTATGGTAGGTATTTGATTAAACGTATAGGTAGGGCATTAGATATATTATGCCTTAAGTTTAGGCAGGTCTGCATGTTTAAATTAGTATTTTTTTTTATAATTTGACAAACCAGGCATTTGACTGCCATCTCGCCTGGTGGTAAGTGACTATTCACCTTCGCACGGGTAGGTAGGGCCCTACCTATCGAATTCATAAGATCATCCGCTAGGCTAATATGTAGATAGCCTGAAACTGTCATCAACTAAAGAAAAAGGAAGGAAAAAGAAGAATCTACGCCGTTTCGATTATTACAATGCTAACAATGTCAATGTGATAAAAAATCTTATCGATGTAGGTCATTGTAGGTGGCATTAATTTACGTACGACTTCCTAGTTTGTCTTGTTCGATATAATTGATGCAGGCAGGAGTCGTGGAAACTATAATTAAATACCTAGGTGTAGTAGGTATAAATAGGGCATTTTGCTATTGTCAGTTTATTTACGTAGGTACCTACTCGCGATCGCGTGAGGTAAAGCAATTACGTATCGGAAATACGTAGGTAACTGATTATTGCCGTTAATAAAACATTATCTATCGGAAATGTTTTATTATGGAATAGCAATGTAGGAGCGTAGGTGGCTGAGTGGTTAAGGTATCCGACTCGTAAGCGAGAGGTACCGGATTCGAATCCGTGTACCAATGACCCATTTCTGAGTTATGTACATTTATTGAATGCGATTTTTGAATCGCTTGCTTCTAGACGAACGGTTTTCAATTGTGATTTTTGGCAAGAAAAACTCAATATTTTTTAATCACATAACACAATACTGAAAGAGCGGGGTTCACAACAGGAAAAATCAGCAACATGCATCAAAATATCCAATTATTCATGCCGAAATTCAAAATTAAAAATTGTCTGAAGCGATGCGAGCTATTAAAAAATTGAGCCATAGGGCTTGTTATAGAATGAATCCAACAATGCATTATTATCTGGATGTTCTTCGTTTCGCTCATTTCTCGTATTCCAAAGGGTAACGGGAAACTGATCTGGTGGTTTCGATCGAATACCCGATGCTCTTGTAAACCGGGCAGTCTATCACTATGTTTACATTTTTTTATAGACCCTTGTCTTGGTTCGCTTAAATCGCTAAAATCACGTGTAATAACATCTTTCTTTCTCTCCAATCACTTGTATAGGGTTCAGTTGGTGTTGATGATCGCAGGTCAAGGCTGTTAGTAAAGGTGTTACGGTCGAGCGGCTGCCGCGCTCTGACGGGCTCGACTCGTGTGGTCAAAGTGCACTGTTACTGGATTGAGCCGGTTTTTAGCCAAAACCTAAGAGTAAAAAACGCTTTATCTCGTACGCTTATTAGAAAAGCGATGTTCTTTGGAGATTTTAGACCTTTAGTTATTGGCCTTAGAATTGAAAGAAATGTACAACATAACAGTAACTGCTTTTCTTCATGCATGCAGCGTGTCACAAATGACGACCTGAGATTGACAAATGACGACCGACAGACATTTGACGACCTGAGTGGGTCAGTTGGTTAACGTGCCGGTCTGCCACGCTGAGGTCCCGGGTTCGATTACCGGCCGAGTAGAAAGTAGTTTAACAGTTATCTAGCTACCATAACATAGCTTTGCTTACCTCGGGGCTAGAAGGCGCCATATGAACTGTCCAAGCAAATTTTATATCAAAGGTCAGATTTTAGATTTTTATCGCGTAGGTACGTACTTTCTACCAAAAATAATCATCCATGGAATTCTACCGACAGGGAAAACAATTACCTGTTGTCACGATTGAGTTCCTGCTAAATTAACTAGTATCGGTAGGTATTACTTGTGATTTGAGCAAATTACATTTAGTCGTAGGTAGTTACAGGTAGTTGAGTGATGGAAAACAAACTGTAATGGAAAAGTTTGCATATTATGTCTAAGTCATGCACGACTTTGAACTTGAAGTCGTGCCCTTCTATAAATAAACCGCAAATAATTAAGTGCAGGCACCAATGAATCACTTTATATGAAGCTATATGATATCCGGAAAATGGTTATACCTAAAGCACATTGCGTCGTTGGTCGTTACGTTTCAGTATGGTATAGTTTTAGTTAGATGGCTCAGAATGGCCTATTTTTGTATCATTCGCCTCAAATCGAACGGTGTTCAATTTTGATTTTCTCCATGAAAAGTTCAATATTTTGATGCATGACGATGATTTTCCCTATTTTTGAACCGTTCGCTTTCGGCATTGCCACTGTAATTAAAAAATTACCAACAATCGAAATTAAAAACCGTTCGATTCAAAGCAAGCGGTTCAAAAATGATTTTGAACCTCATGCTTTGTTAACCAAAACCCCCCTGACTTCGTTAATCAAAATAGTCATTATGATATTTTAATTCTGCGTTGATCACGAATTATTCTCGACTTGAAAAATATGTTGATGCATGACGAACGCACTTTTTAACAGAATTAATAAAAAACATATTCAATTCACATTTTACAACGTCTTCCACTGGGGGCTCTGGGGCCCTATTTTCGAAGCCGCTTGCATCTTTGCGAGTGCTCGAGTGCGCTACCTATCTCTTTCACACTCGTGGTAAGTTGCTATAGATAGAAAAGACAAGCATTTGAAGGCGAGCGCTCGCGTGGATACGAGCGGTTTCATAAATAGGACCTTCTGCAGACTCTCAGCAGACCCATTGATTTTATACTCAGATCTATGTTGACAAATGATTCAATAATAGTGAAACCACAGGACAATAATTATGTAGGTTTATTTGTTTTCGAACAATCGTATCACAGCAATAAAGTCCACCGCTTCCTTAATTTATTTTTTTAACTTTAAACTGCAGGTGTTCCTTTGACTCATGTAGTTTGCAATAACCAACCGCAAACAATATTTCAATGCTTTGTAAACCACACACTCAAAATGGCAATTGAAATAAATCGATTTTTTTATTGCTAGAATTACAGACAGAATGGATGGCAGCTTAGTCGAAAAATAAACAGACAGACAGATATTATCTACGTAAACTGCTTAAAATGAACTTACATTTTGAATGAATGAATATTAGCATAAACTTACTGTCATTCATTATTATTAGTGAAAACTTTGTTGGAGTTATGCCCGATTGCACGAAACTTATTGTATAGGTAATAAAATCCCAGGATGAATTTCGGGATTTTTAGTGCTTATTCGATTTTAGGACAAACCAGAAATGGTCATCATCATCTCCGCGTTGAAGCAATGATAATTGGTATAATAGGAAATTTATAATGGTGGTGGAAAGGGAGAATCTAACTGAGCCATTTAGATCGCGATGTCTACGCATCAGCCACTCTGATGTCTCCAGACTAACGTAGTCCCGTTTCCATCCCCCAGGAAGCAGACTACAGCGACAAATCTGACGAGTGCGAGAACCCCAAGTTCCGGCGGATCCTCAAGGTCCTGAGTCACCTGAACCGCGAAGCCAGGATCTGGGAGAAGCTGCCGCCATCATGCGACAAGGTGGTGGAAGTCAGGATCGCTTCTACGCACTCAGACTGGCGAGGACGTGGCTTGATGAGAGTGCTCTGTGAAGAGGCTGAGTGAGTATCATATAATACAAAGCAAATGGTCTGTGTTGGTATGGGGTTGTGGTTTAGTTTGTCAAATGTAAGTGCCTAAGTATTCGCATAGGGGTTATATTGGGTTCTTAGTCCTTACCTATGAAATAGACCTTTTTTCCCCAAATTACACATTATGATAAAATATTTTTATTTGTACACAGGTTGTGTACAAAATTAATATTCGATTTCGAAAATAGACTATGTTTAGATGCCAGTAAGCCTCTAAAAATGAATAAAATATATATTCTCAACTTTTTATTAGGGTTTGATAATACCCCTGTTCATTTGTCCTCAGTTTTGCCTCCTTATACTGCCTTATCAAAATGAAATAATATGCACCAGTTAGTTTAATGTTGTTTGATTATACCTACAAACTTTCATGGTATTCGGATTGACCATTATTAAGAAATATAAAAATTGGCTTCTATGAAAATTCCAGTTTCTATCATTTTCGCCATACAAAAGGACCTAATATCTTGGTAGATTAGGGACTGTTTCTATATAAACATCAACGTAAGTTCGTCAATCATGTACAGTTCACGTTAGATGTTGGTACTTACATAAAATTTACACACATCACACATCACACATAAAGCTCACGCCTGTGTCCCACAGGTGGGGTAGGCAGAGACTATGGACCGCCACTTTGCTCTGTCCTGACACAACTACCTAGCCTCGCATATATCCACAACTCTTTTCATACATCTCCTTTTATTCTTACCACTTCGGACCCCAGCTTTTTTGAGAACATTACTGACCTGATCAGTGAATGTTTTCCTGGGGCGTCGATTACACACAGTTAGTATAGTAAGTACTTAGATAGAGCATGATATATAGGCAGCTTCAATCCAGGGCCTTGTTAACGAAACAAGTCTATAATAAAAATATAGGGTTTCGAACCAAGAGTCTATCTTTAATAAAAATTTCATCGAAATTGGGCAAGTAATTTGACAGTGAATTTGTCTTAATACTCCTTTTACTATTGAGGTAGAGCCTATTAAGCGTTTAGCTATCATTAGGAATACCTATCTTAATACAATGAAGCAGTAATAAAAGCACCAAGTATGCTTTGCTGTGCTAAAAGCTGTAACTATAGATGTTTCTAGTCGATAAAAAGAATTGTTCCTAATTTAAATATACATATAAACACATTCATATAATCAAACTAGTTTTAGAAACACGTGTGTGACGTTTTTGCATTAAAGGATCCACGTATTTGCCATTCATTTTTTCCACGCCGATTTATTGTTATGTAATGAGGTTGTAAAATATACCAGTACTCGCGCAAAAACACTAAATGATGTCGAGATTTTTAATTAAATTGTTTTGCAAAAAATCCACTCAATCCTAGACATAATTGTAACGGACAACATTTTGATTGACTTATAAGAATTTTGACCTTGTGCGGTGCGAAAAAAAATCACACAAATGCCTTAGTAACACGTGATTACATAAGTGCAAAAAAGAACTGTCATACTGCCATTCTGATTTAGTTTTCGTCTTGTTACAATCGCAATATATAGGTTGCATATTTTATAATTGCGTGTGTCATTTCTGGTTCCTTGGTTGAATAAAAAGTTACATTGCATTAAACTAAGTTAGTTACCTAAGTTATAGGCTTGTGCTAAATACATTAAGTAACAGAGTTCTGTTGAATGTTTCTACGCATCCTTGAAAAATACTTTATTACCGCATTTTTGCAATAAACGAATATCTACCTTCGTAACAATAATGTATTCACATACTACAATCATAAGGTATGTAGATACGTAGATAGAAAAAAATTATAATCCTTTAAATTATTTAATTGGGTTAAGTATAAAAGCTAATAAAATAAATAGTAGTTTAATAAAATTACAGAAAATATTCGTTTGTAATGAGTTACTAATACAGATAGAGCAAGAAATAAATAGAAATTTATTGTACTACAAATATGCAATAATTCTAAGGCGCTGGCACAAAGAGCATAGTACTAAAGCCTTAGCGTAAAACATTAAAAAGAAGTATAACTATGCCTCCAGGTCCGTAACCGTGCTTTTTGGTCTCTCGCAAAAGCTATCGAAGGTACTTTCTGTACGTCATCTTTCCACTGCTGGGAAAAGATGATTAGAAAATGTCGGTCTTCTGGGCACTCTCTTTGCTTCCAACTTGACTCCGAATGAGGGGTTGAAACCACCATCGGCTATACTGCGCTGCAGGAGTTCTATGCTGACAATTTAGCTATAAGAAAGCTTACTGTTACCCAAAGGGCAATGGAAAGGGATATGCTCGGAGTTTCGTTACGCGATAGAATCAGAAATGAGGAGATCCGCAAGCGAACCAAGGTTACCGACATAGCTCTAAGGATTGCTAGGCTAAAGTGGTAGTGGGCAGGGACCTAGCTCGAAGAACAGATGACCGATGGGACAGTAAAGTTCTCAAGTGGCGACCACGTACCGGAAGACGCAGTGTGGGTAGGCCTCTCATAAGGTGGAGGGGTTGGGACATGAGCATCTCGGTCAAGTACCAACCCTTCCGGAGACGTTTGTAAAACTGGAAGGATTGCTACGTCTCCTGGAAGAGTTAGGATGGCAAGAACAATAGGGTATCTAGGGTATCCACGCAGAATAGGCGCGAGTTCGTCGGACTCCGGAAACGGCCCAGATACATCTAATCTAAACCCCATCCCTAAAAATCGCGGTCGTTCTGATCCTCACACCTGCAAACACATCGCCATCACATCCCTGCTCTCGAAAATAATGGAATCCATTATTTTCATCACTTGAATCTTAGTTGAAACCTTTCTACGAACGTCAAATCCATGTCGTCCTACTAACAAGTAAAACAAATTTGACTTCGGTTTAGATAAGCATGGATTAGCACGTAGCACCTAGTTAACTATTATAATAAGTGCATAATTTCGTAAAATTAGTCAGTCCACTACTAAAATTAGTTTCAGGTATGACGTCTGAAACGTTGACAATATAATAGACTCATCAGCATGTCTCTTTGAAAATCTTCGTCGTGTTATTGTTATAGATACACGTAAAATTCTGCTCTAAGACAAACGTGGTAAAGTGCATTTTCTATTATCAATGTTTTCGCCTCGTCCATTGAATACAAATTCTCATTGTAACCTGCGCTGTGGCTTATTAAAATGTTGACAACTCGGAGTGGCATCTCTATAGAATAACCAGCGCTTGCAGTTTCATTAGCTGGCTAGTTGAACATCACTTTGAATAATAATAGTTTCGTGTGATCGTTTTGTTTGTGCTGCTACTGGCTGGCGCGCAAATGGGAATTATGAAGATACGTTTAAGTAGTTTAACACATTCTACTTCTCATCTTTTGCGTTAATGTCCTGGTTGTGGTCTCGCGCGCGAGGGCCCAGGGCCCGCTTTGACTATGATCCAAAATTTGGCAGATCAGATAATTACAGTGCAGCGCCTGCCATCTGACCTCCGCGACCCACCCCTCGAGCTTGGCATGGTTTTAGCTTCTAGCCGCCCCGTTACACTTTTATTAGCTCAATCACAGAAACCCTCGATGAAATTTCTGTGGTCTCAATCCTTGCTCATCTTTCCGTTAATGTCCCGGTGATGCTCTCGCGCACGAGAGCCCGGGGTCCGCCTTGACCATGATCCAAGATTTCGCAGATCAGGTAATTACAGAGGAGCGACTGCCATCTGACCTCCGTGACCCTGTTAACAGAGAAACCTGACCAGATTGGATCATGGTTAACACATTCAGTCGCCTGAATGTGCAGGTTTCATCACGATGTTTTCCCTCACCGTAAGAGCATTCAACTAATGTACATAACTCAGAAAAGAGTCATTAGTACATGGCCGCAGTAGGATTCGAAGCCGATACCTCTCGCATTGCGATTCGGATACCGTTACCACTAGGCCACCGACGCTCTGTGGCCTCAATTCTAGATAGTATCGAAGTGCATATTTGTGTCATCTGTTAGATGACTCGTTCCTAGATAACAGTTACATGAATTGCAGTGCGATGCAAGCGCAACGATCTTAGCATTGAACCGGAGTGCGTTATGCAACTGGCTCTATTATGTCATGAACAGTAATGCCAGCCGAAGGACGGCGTGCTACGCACGAGAGCCAGCCAATTAACGCATCCCGGTCATAACAATGACTACGTATAATTAGTAATGTTTGAACTGTTTAGTATGAATTATTATTGATGAAGTGATCGTAACATTCGTGGTTTATGTACTTCCTGATATTTTTGCTTCAATTTTATGCCTTTACATATTTTGGCAGACAAACTTTAAAAGCACGTTGGTTAACTCAAGGTCGATGTTTTCAATTTTGTTCACCGTACAGTATTTATGAATACGTAACTCAAAGGGTCCTTGATAGTTTGAACTTGGCTCTGTTCATTTGAACTTTTAAGGCTTCTCTATACTAATTAGAGAAAGAGTTTATCATGCGCTTCACAGGCGTATTGTGGCCGGATGTGTTGAAATATTAAAATTTAACAGGAAACGCTATAACCCATTTTCTGGTCTATGAAGATCCTTATTGTAGCATATTATAATTGCAAATATGCACAGAGATGAAATTCAAGATCAAAAGTGTTAACAAATTGCCACAAAAATAATTTATAAAAATTATCACATTCAAAATGAAATAAAATGATATAAATATTTAAAAAAAAACACTATTTTAAATAATACATCCCTTGGGTTTATTTTTATAGGGGCAATTTCTTTACACATTTCATTTTGTATTTCATCTCCGAGTTTATTGCAATTAATTTTATTCGTATATTCAAAGTTCCTTCAATTGAGTAACAAGCATTTCAATTCAACGCACATTTTGAATATGAGACATTTCGCATAGTTAGAACTTGCTTAAGACTGACATTAAATAATAATAAAAAATAATCGTCTTGGCGTTAATATCCCGGTTGTGATCTCGCGCGCGAGGGCCTGGGGTCCGCCTTTATCATAATCTAGGATTGAGCAGATCAGGTAATTACAGTGGAGCGATTGCAATCTGACCTCCGTGACCCTGCTACCAGGTCAACCTGACCAGGTTGGATCATGGTTACACATTCAGTCGCCTGAATGTGCAGGTTTTTCATCACGATGTTTTCCCTCGCCGTAAGAGCATCGGTTAGTATTTAACTAATGCACATAACTCAAATGATAACATAATGTTTTCGAGGCAAAAGATCAAGAGTATCAGTAGTCTGGAAAATGGGCAGCAGCATTTTGCATTGGTATATTTAAACACTGCGATCTCCAACCCGCCTGCCAAGCGTGGAGATTATGGCAATAACCTCCCCTTTCGTGGGAGAGACACTAAGTCCTGCAGTGGACTGTTACGGGTTGTGATGATGATGATGATGATGACATAACTCAGAAAAGAGTCATTGGTACATGGCGGCAGTGGGATTCGAACCCAGTACCTCTCGCTTACGAGTCGGATACCGTTACCACTAGGCCATCGACGGTCCTAACTGACATTTAATCCTAACATTTATACCTACTAACCAAAGCAAAAAATTGCGCACACATCATAGTCACATATCGGTTCAGTGGAGAGAAAAAATGCGAAGTCTGTTTCCGTATTCTATATTTAAAACAAAATCATTGTAAGTGGATGATTGTTATATATCGCATAATATGCGGAAGATATTATGTCACTACGAGTATAACACATAAGTGTAGGTACGTACGGTCCTATTGTCGGACGCTGTCCTTGGCGGTTGAACTTGATGAAAAAAATCTTGCACTGTCTGACACTAGGTCAGTATGAAGTGATAATTTGACAGAAATTAAACTTTACGCTTGTCATAAATGTCGTACTAGGTAATATCATTAACTATCGCGCAACTATAAGATTTGGTTATGTCGCGGTCGGATCGTTAAATTATAACCGGCTAGCTTTTTGAGCAATTAGTTTATAAATATACCAATTTAAAAAAAATGTTAAAAGCACGACTTTGCACCGAGTTTACGGAGCTCTTCCATACATTGTTACAACGCTAAGCTAACCATAGTAACCTCCAACAATAATAATAGTTTGCATTATGTTTATTGCATTATGTATATATTGCGTTAGGTTAGTGTTGTGACAATGCATGGAGGAGGAGCAATATCGTTCGTTAGATGTTACTTTTGACGTTAATGAATTTGGCTTTCCAATTAAATAATTGCATAAAAAGCTAGCCGCTTTGAACGGCTAATTTAACCATCCGACTGCGATAGATGCATATCCTTCCGGTCCATCGACAAATATCGGGTAGATAACTTCTCCGGAGACGACCCCGTTGTTAGGGTCTAAAACGAAAGTTACGAAATTGCAACCTCGAGTGTCTCATTATAATACTAGTGGACCAGGCGCGACTTCGTTCGCGTACACCAATTTTACCCCTTACTACCCTTTTTGTTTGCTTTTAAACCTTCCTCTTAAATTACTCTATCTATTGTTGAAAACCTCATTAAAATCCGTTGCGTAATCTAAAATATCTAAGCGTACACAGGTACATACATAGAGACCGACGACGGCGGGTAGCGACTTTGTTTTATACTATGTAAAGATACCTCGGACAACCAACCAAGCCTTAAGAAATATTAGGTCCTTCCGAAATCAAAATAATCAGTACCGTACCGTTAGGTACCAATCTCAAAACCTAATGTTCTAGGGCTGTTTTCATTTTGTGGTGTTAGTCCATGAATGGTAAAATATGTTGTATGGTGCGTGAGCAGTGACCCATACCATGCGAATGCTTAATTCGATCACTCAGGCTAACTACTGCGTGTATAGCTCGCAAGCGGTTGGAATTTTGAAAATATGTACAGTGTAATAAATAATTTTAATAAGTAGGTTTTGCTTTAATTTAAGAATAGACTATATTTCTTTATTATTTGGATATATCGGAGAATAAATCACAAGAGTGGACACCAGGACTTTTAGTACCAATAATCTTTTCCTAGATACCCTGGACGAGTTTCTGTAGCATTCCTTTAGGTCCCTACTATCGCTCTCTACAAACCATTCATTGACCTCGCCAGTAGTGTGGAGCTAACAAGCTTCAATAATTATCCTGCCTGGATTGTGCTCGGCAGACGCGTAGCGGGTACGTCGGTCAGTCTCCTTTACGGCGCGCATTAGTAGCGCCCCTGGTGTTGCTGATGTCCATTGGCGGCGGTGACCACTTTCCATCAGGTGGCCCGCTTGCCTGTTTGTCTGCCGTATTACATAAACAATTTTAAAAGTAAAAGATTTGTTAGCTGATAAATTTAGACTTATTATGTTGTAGGTTTTTAAAGATAATGGTCCTTTCAGAACAGAGCTTGCTATTTCCTTGATGTTTGTTTAAGTTTCAGTTTTAAGGGCGGAAAATTACATAAATTATATCATCCCCCATAGAAGCACAGACACGGACGAAAGTTGGTCAAACTGATATCACTATACTAAATAACAATTTTTTCTTTGCAGGCATATAGCAAAGTCCATAGGCGCTACTGCCATGCGCATGGATACCACGTCAGCGTTTTCGGCAGCAGCAGCTGAACGCCTCAAATACAAGCCGATTTTCAGCGTGTTCTACAAAGAGCTGGAATACGCGCCACAGCCTGATCCCCCCCACCTGGAAGCTAGAGTATACGTTAAAGAGCTGTAAGACCTGGAGGCTAGGATGCTTAACTGGCGGGTTGAGGTACCAGTTATTATTGTAAAGGATCTGTGATGCGATGATGCTGCGATCAGAATTGAGAGAAGTGGAATGGGAATCGGATAAACATAATTTTAGATATTATTGGCACAGAGGAGTATAGATGGTGAGAAAAAACGAGCTCGAGGAGATGCCTTGTCCGTATGGAGACTAAGTATAAAGCTGAAATGACTTCCTTGACACCTTGACATATTTGCTAGGGAGGCTTTTCATATTTCACATAGCAAATAAAATTATTTACTTCGATATTAGGTACTGAACGTGCGTTAAATGGATATGTGAATCCAATTGTCATTTCACTGTTAATTATATGAGGTCCAAAAGGGATCTGAAAGATCTGGATTTTTTTAACATTAGGTGTGTGATCTAATCTTATCTAATGTTCTGATTATAAGCATTATATACCTAAATAGTTTGCATTCATCGTTTCATAGCAATTCTAATTTCTTAATACTTGCTAGAATTACTTCCAATAAATAAAAAAAATCCATATAATCGATATACTTAGTCATAAAACCAATATAAGTAAAAGTCAATAAGACTAAGTGACATTTAGTTAGATCAGTAAAAAGTAACTACCTTGTAGTGTGTTTCGCATCTCGGTGTGTTCTTTGTAAAGAAATCATAGTCAATTATTTAATGACATAGAGAAATAGTATCACAATAATGCATTGAAATGTCGCAAATATAGAAACAATGGAATAAATTAAAATTGACACTTGATGAGTAATTCATAATTAAGTTACGCTGTTTAGGTGCTTATAAAGTAAAAGTAAGGGATAATGACAGATATGACCTATGTATATGTTGCTGCTTGTGTTTTTAAAGATTACTTTAAAAGTATGATATATTTCTAATGTATGTACCTAATTAGAACAATGATTGTCCGAAGATACCTGATTAAATGGAAATTTAACGATCCCATGATTGTAATAAATAGTATTCAATAGGTATGCTCATACCTGTCTAGAATAATGCGTTAGCTATACATTAACGTGGTAAAATAGAGATGAAAAAGAAACATTTAATGTACTAAGCGCGCGCAAGTGCATATCCACCGAGCCCGACTGTCTAACTGGAACGTATTATACATTGCCATCTCACTCGCTCAAACCGCAACCGAGTGAGATGACGATGTATCGAGCTGTCAATAATTGTTTAAGCAGTCGTTCCCAATGGACATTAACTCGTGCCCGCACAGTAGGTACCTAGGTGTGTTAGTTTTCTAAGATGTATAAATATCATTGAAGTATTTTCTGTAATATTAGGCCATAATTTCATTAGTTCCTTGGACTATCGAAGTCCGTGAAGATTATAAATAATAATGTTTATTTTGTAAATATTTGGTATGTTGTTGAGTAAATTAAATAAATATTTAATTGATGTATCTGTTTTTCTCTTTATAATATTTCTTCAGGTTCAGGTGCCCACATTACAATTCCGCCATCGCACCACCCGCCGCAGACTGGGTGCTCAGCCACATTACGTAGGCATTGTTGGTGTCCACGCGATGGTTCGAAGGAACGTTTCTCGCTCGTAATATGATTATATGGAATATCTTCCAGCCACAGTGTTTCTTCATGACATGGGCTCCTTCAAGAGGTATGTCACAGGTCAATTTAAAGGTAGGCGGACCCCGGGCCCTCGCGTACCGCGCGGGAGCGCAACCGGGACATGGCGTCGAGATGATGATTAATTTAGAGGTGGGCAACGCACTGGTGGAACCCCTGGTGTTGCTGATATCCTTAGGCGGCGGTGA
Source organism: Blastobasis adustella (assembly GCA_907269095.1). Classification (NCBI taxonomy): domain Eukaryota; kingdom Metazoa; phylum Arthropoda; class Insecta; order Lepidoptera; family Blastobasidae; genus Blastobasis; species Blastobasis adustella. The sequence continues at coordinate 17,079,452 of OU026121.1, read as the reverse complement.
TCAATTCCCGTCAGGTGGCCCGCTTGCCCGTCTGCCTAATCTATTACTATCACTACATATTATAAAACAAAATCCCACGCCGCGTCTGTCTGTTCGCGTTAACCTCAAAATTACTGAACGAATTTTATCCGGGTTTAGAACGGGGAATGGACAGAGTGATTCAAGAGAAGGAAAAAATTGATTGGGTGAGAACTTTGTCCAACTGATGATGATGATGATATCCCTATCTTTCTTTATTATCTGTAAAGAAAAACCTATAATATCATTCCTGAAACAAACCGGTACCGTAGTTGTCTGTCAATATGTATGCCTATAAAATAATCATCAAACCCCGTGCAAGTTTAAAACGATATATTATAACAAGATCATATCCAGCGGTACTAATGACTAATAAGCTGCAGTAGTAAGCAGTTATAGCAGCCTTTGGACGATCGCAATACCAGTTTCAGGCCCCGTAAAATTCTATGCTAAATAATTAAACCCGTTTTACTATTTATAATAGGTTAGGGAGAAAGTTTCTTCGCCTTTTATATGAAAATTCAAAACATTTTTTAATATGTTTATTTACATTTAACTAAAGTATGTAGGTACCATTTTGTTCGATAACTTTTTCGCCATCTTATAGGTAGGGACATGATCCCATTGCTATAGAAATTTTGGGACTTCTGATCAACACTGCGATCTCCAACCCGCCTGCCAAGCGTGGAGATTATGGCAATAACCTCCCCTTTCATGGGAGAGGCCCTTAGTCCTGCAGTGGACTGTTACGGGCTGTGATGATGATAAAAAAACTGCGTCAAGTAGTTTTGGCAGTCCTCTCGTGATGTTAACCTGACACTGCCTATAGAATTCTGAAGAGACCGAAACAGGTGGAAATCTGAAGGTGCAAGGTCAGGACTATACGGCGGATGCATTAACACCTCCCAGCCAAACTCTCTTAATTTTTGCTGAGTGGTTAAAGATGTGTGAGGTCTAGCGATATCATGATGAAAAACCACACCCCTTCTGTTGATTAATTCCGGCCGCTTAATCTCAACTTCTTGCTTTAATCTTATCAGTTGTTCGCAGTAGAGTTCTGAATCGATGGTCCTGCCTGGTGGTAACAGCTCATAATGAATAATGCCCTTCCAATCCCACCACACACACAGCATCACCTTGTTGCGAGTTAACCCGGGTTTTGCCACAGTCTGTGAAGCCTGACCGGCCTTTGACCATGACCTTTTTCGCACGTTCTTGTCGTACGTGATCCACTTTTCATCACCAGTTATCAATTTCTTCAAAAATGGTTCGGTTTCATTACGTCGTAATAATGAATCACAAATGAGTACACGGTTCATTAGGTTTCTTTCAGAGAGCTCGTGAGGTACCCAAATATCGAGCTTTTTTGTGTACCCATTTTTTTTCAAATGCGCCAAAACTGTTTTGTGGTCAATTCCCAGTTCTTCAGCTACGTCGTAACTACTGATATGCCGATCTTGCTCCACTTTTTCAAAAATAGCATTCATTTTATCCGTAATAGGGCGACCAGAGCGACGTGCATCTTTGACATCAAAATTTCCGAATTGAAAACGCTTAAACCAAATTTGTGCTACTCTCACAGACACTGCATTAGGTCCATAAACATCGCAAATTTTTTTCGCGGCTTGCGTTGCATTTTTACCTATTTTGTTGTAAAATTTTAAAATGTATCTAATTTCTTCATTAGATTCACTCATCTTGACGGTAAGAAAAACAAATGAAAATCACGCATTTGCATAATTTAAATTTGGAATTATCTTGTTTAAAATTTAAACTTTTAAATTATACCAAAACCAGCCAGGTACAAATAGTATAGCCAAAGAGGTTTTATTACAAGTTCATACATACTATATGCGAAATGACTTTTTCCCCAACCTAATATTATTAATTACCTCGAACTCAAAGAGATGCGTTGATGTTTTTTATATGGCACATTTTAAGGTTCCATATAAAAGACATCAACGCGAGGGAATTTACTTTCTACGCTGATGGACTAAGAAACCGAATCTTATTTGTTGCCCGACTTTATAAAAATAACTCAATCTAGGTAGCTATAATTATATGAAATATGGTTATCATTTAAATGGCCGAAGTGTCCTTCTCTTAGTAGAAGACCTTTTGTTTAAAAACATGCGATACAAGCTGAAAAGAGTTGTTTTTTAAAAAGTCTGGCACAAATCTTGACTTCATTTTTTAGTCCACCACTGTGTTTCTTAGGAAAATAGAATACTTCAATGCGACTTCTTTCTTAAACTGCTGGTTTAAGCAAATGAAACTAACTGGTTGTTTTGTTACTATTGAAAACTTTGTATGGACTGTCGACCTTGTTAGTGTCGTAGGCAGTCGATGGATGCAAGAGGCATAAAGTCGCGGCGTGGCCATCTATCCTGGAGGGAGGACTATATTTTCAGCAGTAGACGTTCTGCGGATATGATGACTATAATGAATAAAGAATAAAATATTGTAGATACTTACCTACTCGTAATACTTATGAAGCGTCAGTGGCCGAGTGGTTACAGTATATGACTCGAAAGCGACAGGTACCGGGTTCGAATTCCACTGCGGCCATGTACCAATGACTCTTTTCTGAGTTATGTGCATTATTTGAATGCTAACCGATGCTCTTACGGTGAGGGAACACATCGTGATTAAACCCTTCTTACCAGTTTTCTGTAAAGAGCAATTCGCAATATGAATCGTTAAGTCGCTGGCTGAACAAACGTGCCATGAACATGAACTAAATATAATATGTCCATGCATGAATCTTACAAATACGACGAGTGCCTTATTGAAATATTAGAGCAAAATCTAATTCCTATACTTTTGCTGAATTGAAAAAGTACTAGTTGTTAAAGGCTGATTTTAACAACGTGGTATGAAGCAAGATTTAAGTTGTGTCAATTGATAAATAGTAGTTTATGCAACTGTCATATAATACCTAATTATATGCAGTTGCATACACTACTTTATCTACATTCATATTTTCATGTTAAAATTTCGTACCAATAATTTTGCTAGAAGTATCTACGAGTCAGTTCTGTTGTATCTACGCGTCGAGGATATCAAGCGGCGGGAAATTCACTTCACTACTTTCACATTTATCTATTTATTTGCTTCAAACAAGAAAAAACATTCACAGGCACAAATTACCACAATTAGAAAAAATATTCTGTTTAGCGGGAAAATAATTTCAAATGTACACAATCACAACCACAGACTATGAACTGATCACAAATATAAACAGGAAAATTTGAAATTTGAAGACATTTAGGTATTCAGCCTAAATTTAGCCGTGTCTCGGCGCCTGACTAAAATTTAAAAAAGAAAAGTGTTGCATAATGATTAAAAAGTTCTTTTCAATACAGCTGTAATGAAAATAGTATGGGAAATGCTGTATCGAAAAGTAATTTCTTAAAATTTTATATACTGGCATGAAAAAAGTGTATCCTTAAACAACTGTTTTCGAATATGTAATTCGAACATTACGCTATGAGTGTAGATAAAAGTCATTATACGTATACCTATCATAGACACGGTCCTATCTGAAGAACAATTCGCAATGTGAATCGGTACAGGCTGCTGGCTGAACAAACGTGACATGAACCTTTCAAATGCGGTAGCGCTTTATTAAAATGTTGGAGCAAAACCTATTGCCTATAGTTTTGCTGAGTAGAAAAGAGACTTGTTGTTGGAAGCCGATTTTAACAGCGTGGTATTAAGCTCAATTGTTAAAATTATGTATGTGTATTCCTATATCATAGATATTGGTAACTTACCTACAATACAATACACAAGAAAATCAGATAGTGTTATCACGTTAAAATCTGGTCTACATCAGAATACAGGTAATCTTCACCTGTTTAATCAATTACTATGCAGTATCATATAGTGACTTTTTGCTAATATAACTCTTATTATTATGGGGTTATGATGTACCTACCTATATATAAATATAAATAATGTAAAATCCATTGACGTAGTTTAAATCATCATCACAGCCCGTAACAGTCCACTGCAGGACTTAGGGCCTCTCCCACGAAAGGGGAGGTTATTGCCATAATCTCCACGCTTGGCAGGCGGGTTGGAGATCGCAGTGTTTGAATATAGTAATGGAAAATGTCGTAGTTTAGATCAAAATTGATATATTAAGTACCTACATCCTATCTGTTTTAAATTTAATAAATATGCTTCATCACCATTAAATGCTGGATTTGAGCCTCCTCCACTTCACACTTCTGTGGAGGGTTGATAGTTTTACATAAGGGGAAGTAACTATACCTACACCTTATGCGCTTTTTACATTTGACCAAATTCAGTAACTAAATTCAGAAGCAAAAAGCGTGAGAGAAAATCAAAGTGAAATGTTTTGCACATAGAATAAGGTCCATTTTTGTATTACTGATATTGTGTTACATGTCGCTCCGCTTTTCAAAAGCCGTAATACAAAAATGTACCTTATTTTATGAGCAATACATTGCATTTCGATTTGCTCTTACGCTTTTTGCTTCTGAATTTAGTCAAATGTAATAAGCGCATTAGGTAGTACATCTTGTACTTACGTACCTACCCCTCCCTTTTATTTTCTTAAGTGGGTAGTAAGTAAATTTTTTAATAGATATACAAGTAGAAACAACAACATTACAGTAGGTACTTACATAAGTAGAAGCAATTACAAACAACTTAAATTATTTGTCAAGTAAAACATTTAGGTAAGTATTCAATACCTACTTACCTACCTAGGTCCAGGTACACGTACAGGACGAACTAAACTCTTGAAAAATTCCGAAAACTTAATAACTTACAAATACGCAAAACTTGGCCTTAACCATTCGTTTTTATCTTTCACCGTTATAATGTAAATGCGCAGTGCGCGTACGCCCATAGCGGCGACCGGCAGACCAATCACAGAAGCGTGTGCAATTCAAATTAGGAATAAGTATCACGTCGCGTCTCTTTATTTATCAACAAAACAAACTACAACAATCCAAAACACAGACTGGCCATCTATAAAACCGTTGCGTTGGTAAGTAAAAAAGAAATAGCTTTGTTTTTAATGTATAAACCAGACAGGTATTTTCATATGTTTTATTCTATTTTTTTGCAAACCAAATGCTTCTATTGACCATCTATTTTGAGAGTGTATCGTCATCGTTTATTTTTGCATGTTTTATTTGCATATTGCTTGCTCGTTATTGGAATTCGGGTATCTAATATTGTGGCCAGATGTTATTTAAGTACTCAGTTATGGAATAATACAGTATGGATATCATTTGTGTGCATAGTAGGAATACTAGAAATAAAGATAAACTTGTTACTAGTTCTTGTCGTCTGGCCAAAATCCACAAATTATTTATGGGTCAATGTGTACGCTTTTATAATAAGGTCCCAACAGATATACAGAATTTACCATTGAATAAATTTAAAGCTACTATAAAAAATAAATTATGTCAAAATAGTAGTTTATGCAACTGTCATATAAAAGGGGGTATTAAAACATGAGTGTCTGTTTATCATACGAGGCGTAGCCGAGTATGATAATAGTTTGACACGAGTGTTTTAATACCTAATTATATGCAGTTGCATACACTACTTTATGTACACTCATATTTTCATGTTAAAATTTCGTACCTATAATTTTTTCAACTTTGCTGGAGTTAACTGCGAGTCAGTTCTGTTGTATCTACGCGTCGAGGATATCAAGCAGCGAGAAATTCACTTCACTACTTTCACATTTATGTATTTATTTGTTTCAAACAAGAAAAAACATTCACAAACACAAATTAGAACAATTAGAAAAAATATTCTGTTTAGCGGGAAAATAATCCCAAATGTACACAATCACAACCACAGACTATGAACTGATCACAAATATAAACAGGAATTTTGAATTTGTTGAAGACATTTAGGTATTCAGCCTACATTTAGCCGTGTCCCGGCGCCCGACAAAAATTTAAAAAAGAAAAGTGTTGCATAATGATTAAAAAGTTATTTTACGATACAGCTGTAATGAAAATAGTATGGGAAATGCTGAATCGAAAAGTAATTTTTTAAATTTTTATAGACTGGCGTGAAAAAAGTGTATCCTTTAACTACTGTTTTCGAATATGTAATTGGAACATTACGCTATGAGTGTAGATAAAAGTTATTATAGTATACCTGAATATGTGAATGACAAAAGTCCACGGAACTGAACTGCAGTTTTAAACAGGTATTAAATTAGTTAAAATTAGTATGTAAATATAATGTATTTGTATATTTATATATTAAAAAAAAAAAAAAAATAATAATAATTAACTTAGGCTCTGTGGGTTTGTTGCCGTTTCTTTACCACGGATGACCACCTAGGAAGCGGCGTTAACATTCCTTCCCTTCCCACACACTGTGACTTTTGGTCGTAGCGGGGCTGGGGGGCGTCTGCTCTGCGCGGACTGCGGTAGGGATGGCGTAGGATAAGATAGGGGAAAAGTAGGGGTAGGGTTAGCTTAGGTTAAGGGGTAGGCCGGGGTAGGGGTGGGTAGGGTAGGATAGGGGTAGGCTACGGGCAGGGTAAGGGTAGGGTGGGAGCAGCTACCTATCATTGGTATTGTCGGACATGGTCGGCCAATGTCGGCGGGGGGTGGGTGTGCTGCGGCCATGGGGCGGCCAACATGTCACTGTGTGTTTCCTTCCTAATTTTCTACCCCCTCCTCATTGACGATTGAAAGAGATATATAATATCCTACTCAATAAAGTAATTTTGAATTTTGAATTTGATTTATTGAGGATAGTGTGCTAGTTTTAAGATATTAGTTATGCTTAATTTTAAACTGCAGTGAGATTATAGTACCTGTAAGTGCCTACATAGTGCGTGAGAATAACAACGAAATTGTGTTTTATATCTAAGGTTTGGTTACTTTTGTTTTAGGTTAAGATATTCCAAATATTGTAAAAGAATAAACCGTCTACAGACTGTGCAACTTTAACTAACGAAGGTATGTATTTAATATGTTATGACAATAAACAACTAAAGGCAGTGAATACTCAATAAAACCAGGTACAAACACTCAATACTTATCTTGTCTTGAAAGAAGGTGTATTGTGAAATCAAACAATTACGTTTTCCTGCTGATAGTTAGTCGATTTAATTGCATATCACATCTAATTGTCTTCTACCAGGAATCAATCGGCTACACAGTTAACCAGGCATGGCGCAACCAGCATATACTCTGGCACCGTTAGCTGAGGCTGATGTGGATGGGGCTATGCGGTTATTAAGAAAGTAAGTGACATTCTGACAGAAATATTGACAAGAAATTGTTGTCAAAATAATAAGTTCCAATTTTTTTAACAACTTAACAGTTCTGGAAAATAATTCATACCTTAATATATCAAACTACTTACTTCAATACATACCCAAGACATATATGTGGCCGCCACTCGTTTAAGCGTTAACGCTTAATTAGCAAAATTAGTTCCATTTAAATTAATTGTTATGTTGACAAGTGGGTTGGAACGGTTTTGAGTGGAAACGAGATCCGAAAAGTAACAAAAAAGGAAACCGTCAAACGCACGAAAATCTGAATAATAAATTAAGTACATACAGACCTAGGTACCTTCTTAGAAAAAGGGTCTTAATTGATTGGCTGTCAGAAATTTATCCGGCAGAAACAAAAACAAAAGTTTGTGTTTCCTAACGTTAATAATTAGGCTACTAAATAAGCGACAGCTTTATTTAACAAAAAACCTAACCGACAGAAATAGTCGGATAACCCCCAACTAAGTTTACTTACACTCAAGTAATTTCTAAATTACTGAACCTATTTTAATGAAACAAGCTAAGAACCATCTCGATTAAACTGGCTTTGAAATCTCATCCAAATTGGTCCATCCGTTCGGGAACTACGATGCCACAAATTGACACAGATAGACAGAGCCACATATGATACACCCGTGAAACTTATAACACCCCTCTTTTTTCGTCGGGGGTTCAAAATATGTACTTAGGTACTCTTATAAGAATCTGTGCCGAGAATGAGCTTCAATTGACAATATCTGGCAAAACACTGCAACACTGAAGGAGCGAACGATTACCTACCTACCGATAAAAGATATCGGTTGTTGACAATCAGATAATGTTTGAAATAACTATACCAAGTACTTACCAAGGTTACGATAATAGTCCCCAAAACAACCACAGAGACATACAAACTTGTCTGTACTTAATGGAAAACCACATCCGTATGATATACGTAGATACTTTATTACGTTGTGATGATACAAAATTGCGACACAGCAAGTCAGATGTCAGCAGTCAATAGAAGAAATACGTGTCATGTTAGGTATTACAGATTCGTCTGTGCGGGTTTTGTCACATGCTGCGTAAGTCCCACTGAAAGGTACGTAGGAAATAAGTGCCTGAACCTGCCGGTATCGGGAAAGAAGTCTCGCTGCGGGAGACTTAAGAAGCGATGAATTCATTGGTGAGCCAGATGTGGATGCGTACTACGCGAGGATGCTAAAAACTGAGCGAGAAAACTCGGAAAGTGGACCCTAGCAGAAGCTAGGGTTTACCGCTAGGGTAGATGGTTTGTTTTACCAACTCCTACAGGCGAACTCCAAAACACAACCAGACAATTTTCAGATTTAAGTACCCCTTTCTCCTAGAAGAAAAGCCAACGGAATGATTTACTAATGCATAGAATCTATCGGAGGTACACTTCGTGTTTATCACGCATTACACTACCTTATTCTAACATCAAGCTTACATTCCAGGACATTCTTCGTAGACGAACCTATGAATGCCGCCATTGGTTTATGCGATGGCAGCACCTGCACTGAGCTGGAAGAGTACTGCAGTCACAGCATGTTGGACGGACTGTCCTTCAAGGCTGTAGACGGAGATGGGAATATAGTTGGCCTCATGGTCAGTGGCGTATGTCCTTTGAAAGAGGTTAGTGTGTATTATATCAGGTGGTAGGACTGTCAAGCCTGAGGAGTCCGTCTGGGTGAGTACTACTGCCTTATTTATTTATTTATTATTTATTTAACTGTTTATTGTAAACAATAATTATATACAGAGAATTATAACAGCATAGAAGATGGGCGCAAAACAGGCGCTGCTTATTTCTGCCGCCAAACGAAAATACTTGCATCGTTGTGTTCCGGTTTAAAGGATAAGGTAGCCAGCGAAATGACAGGCACGAGGCATTTCATCTTAGTCCTCAGTGACAACGCACCTGTGCATTCTTGTTACCTGCAACCTAAATATATGAATTGTAGATGTTAGGGGCGGTAGTTACCACTTAACGTCAGGTGGGCTGTCTGCTCGTTTGGTCTTTGAGTAGCATAAAAAAATGCCGGCACCGTATCTCCCCTTACGTTACTGATATCCTGGACGATGGCCGCATTCCATCTGGCGGACCGTTTGACATATCAATGACATTCGGGCCTTATACGCAGTACCAGCCCACATATTGCAAGTCGGTACAGAATACCTGCTAGCGGAACATGTAGGTACTTAGTTTAGTAGATAACTATGAGTGTATTGTGCCTACGTACCTTCAATGCCCGCACTGTCAATGAACTGTGCGGTTTGGAGCCCTGTAGGTACCTAACTATGATAAGACGAATTCATTGTACCTATTTAACCACATAAATGAGGCTCCCAATTTTAAGGGGAGTGTTTCCCATGTGCACGCCATAATAACGTAGTTTGATCATATTTTTTAAATTACGCCATCAAAGCCAATGACATTTTGTAGATGTGATCTAGAAACCAATATCTATGCTTGTGGTTTGTCAGATTTTCGTTAAAATATAGGTAAAGATATTAAGATTAAAACCCCTTGTTAAAAAAGTTTCCACTTTTAAACGATATATTTTAACGAAAATCTGACCACAAGCATAAATGTATATATATCTTTGTAAACTCTTTTTTGCAACAACATAGTAGATTACAAAAGATTAACACTTACAAAGCAAAGCTTATCCCACAACGGGATCTCTTCCAGCTAACCTGAATAGTTACTGGTTTCTGGAACACGTCTACAAAATGTTATTGGCTTTGATAGCGTTATATTGAAAATATGATCATACTACTTTTGCTTGGAGCGCGCTCGGGAAACAACCACCTTAACATTTTTACGCGGTAGACCCGTAGACTCTCAGATTTGATCCTAGGATGGAGGTAACGCGGGAAGCGTTTTGTAGTTAGATGTACTAAGATTATAAACATGGGTTAACGTGAAAAGAATAACATGAAAATGAAATTAGTGCATTTAGGGAATTGTTTTAATAGCATAAACGTGGCAGAAGCGATCTCAAAGATGACCCAAAACCCGGCCAACCGCCACCGGTGGTCACATTCAGAAAACATCATCATGGTGGATTCGCGAATAAAGGAATGTCACAACACTAACTGTGAGATTCAGAAAAAAATTAAGATTCATGGTTAGGATACTAAGCGCATTCAGGTATATGTACCTAGGTAGGTGTACTTACCTATAACGCTCCGAAAGTTTTAGATATTATACAACTTTTTTTCAAATTTTTGTTACTTAGTATCAATATTGACTTTTTATATCGTTTAAAGTCAAATGGCACTGGCCGAAACGCCGGAGTACCTTTAGTCTTTTTTATATATTGTTACCTTAAAACGAACATTGTCTGCCACACCCAGAATAGAACCCTTACATTTCAGGATGACAACGGCAACGACCTAGCCAGTCAGGCAGAGAGATGCGAGAACCCCAAGTTCCAGAAGATCCTATACGTGCTTGCACAACGAGAGGCAGGCGCTAAACTGGCTGAGAAGTTTCCTGATGACAAGACCCTGGTAGACGTGAAGGTGGCAGCCACAGACCCTGGGTGGCGGAGACGAGGAATCATGAACGCTCTGCTCAAGGAGACTGAGTGAGTGCCTACTCTTTAATGTCCTGCCTGGGACAGCGAATGTTCGCTGAATACGTACAGACAGACTACAGTAGGGTAACCTGGTAAAAAGTGGATCACGCACAGAGCAAGGAAATTTAACTATTACAAAAACGGTAGACGTCTACCAGCATATACTTAACACTTCTCTGCCAGTCCCCACGAAGCTCAGGCACGAGGCATTTCATCTTAGTCTTGGGCATTATTCTAATTGGCAGCGATCATGCGACCATGGTCGTAAGACGGGTGTCGCCCGCCCGACCAATAGGAGACCTCAAAACCGTTAGCACGACCGTTGCCAATTAGCGCTTGCAATTAGCGCTTGCAGCTATCGGTTACCATCAAGTGGGTTGTCTGCTCGTCTGCCACTGCGAAGGATGTATATATAATCCATTTTTACAGAACGGCAACAGAGAACCTCAAGATCAGACTCCTACGGATGGACACGTCCAGCGCCTACTCCGCCATGTCAGCGGAGCACCTTGGCTTCAGCTGCGTGTACTCCGCAAAATACACAGACATAAAGAAAGACGGAGAGCCATTGATAGTGCCCGCAGCCCCTCACACAGAAGATCGGGTGTATATCAAGAAATTGTTTTAAGTTGTTTTTATATACCTACCTACTAGATAAAGCAGTAATATACAAAACGTTATCATTTTTATATAACCCATTTTTAATTAGACCTGTGATGCTCGCAGTTTGGTCACGAGTTGCGTACGCCTCAGGGATACGTGGGAATTAGGTGTCTGAACCAGCCGGTATCAGGAAAGGGGCCCCGTGGGCGACCCAAGAAGCGACGGATGGACATCGCTGAGTCGGATGCGAGAGCCATCGGCATACGACCCGAGGATGCCGAAGACCGGGCGAAGTGGAGAAGAATGGGTAGGAAAGCGAACGATGATGATGATAACAGCCCATTATTAGGGTCATAGAATAGATGAAGACCGTCTACCTTCTTTAATCCATTATCCACTATAATCAAACGTATCCCCACCTTATAGTAAGCAATTAATGAAGCTATGGAGTTAAGAAAGAAAACTACGAGTCCATCACGTAGCGAGTTGCCGACTCCGTAAAAACATTTTGCACTCCTTGAAGAACTCTTATGTCTGTGGCCATGTTAACTCACAATTTTATTTATTAAATGTTTTTCATTAAATTTTAAGTAACCTCATTTTTCCATTCTTTCAAGGGGTTGACGTTTTTAATGTATGATTCTATCAGTTTAGATGACTAGCGAAGGCATTCGACAGGTTCAGTTGCTATGGCAACGTGTCAATAAAATGTAACTCGTCCCTCAATGTCAGACACACAATCATTTAATAACGAACACGTATCCCAGAAATAATTCAATAAAAAAAATACATCCAGAAAATACTCATGAAGTCCCTGAAACTAAGTACTTATTTCTCTGAATTACGGGCTCCTGAAAACAAAAGTTACCAGATGAATGGGGGCTGACACGAATCAGAGTTCCACTAGGTGTCGCTAGTAGAGCTAGAGGTCCTATTGTCAACTTGTCAACTTTCAAAGATGACAGTTGGATTTCAGCCAATGACACGGCGTTTTTTGTCAGGGATAAAAGGCTTATTACACTTGACTAAATTCAGAGCGTGAGAGACAAGATCAAAGTGGAATGTATTATTGCTTGTACCCAAATATATATAGTACAAGCTTTACTTAGTTTGGGGCTGTGTGAATTTGTCCACAATAATTTATTTGTAGCACATAGAATAAGGTCCATTTTTGTATCACACTTTTTGGAAAGCGGAGCGTCCCGAAACATATTCGTTACAAATGAAACACAAAAATTGACCTTATTCTATGAGCAATACATTCCACTTTGACCATGCCCTCACGCTTTTTGCTTCTGAATTTAGCCAAGTGTAATAAGTCTTTAAAACCTGGCCGGTGGCGCCCTCTGACCAAAACCACGTCAGCCCCCATTGAAAGAAAATTACCGAGTTAGTCGTCGTAAATCGAAATGTATTGTACTAGGGTCGAGAATATCTTAAACATCATGTCGACGGTGGTATTTTTGGAGCTTACGTAGGGTTCCTCGTCGGATGGCTCGGCCTCTCCGAACTCGGCGTAGTCTACCACTTGGTTGTACAGCTTTGGAGGCTCACTGCGGACACCAGTAATATGTATGCTTAGTTGAGAGAATGGTAAGATGACTCGCAGTGACTCGTTTTTATATACTGACAGCCCACCTGATTGAAAGCGGTAACCGTCGCCCATAACATCTACGTATGGTTCGTGCATGCCTTTAGGTGTCATGTACCGCAGGTGCGTTGTCGCTGTGATAAGATGGTGGCGTCTTGCCAGTAAGTGTGTCTTATCCTCCAAACCAGAACACAACAATGCTTGCATTCTTGCTGGGCGGCAGATATAGACAAGAGGTGGTACCCAGGCGGCCTCCTCAAGCTTTAGAGTTCGACCACCGGAGACTACGCCTATATTTCTCAATTTGTTCACTATGGTTAGGTTAGGAACACCGGAACACATGCAAAACCAAAGTCCGTCATGTATGACTGATAAAATTTGGTATTTTGTAAGCATATTCCGGGTTTCTTACCGCGTACAGATCCCAGCAAACTTTTTGGCACAATTTGGGCCCAACTACGCACAAATTGTGCCAACAAGCTTTCCGGGATCTGTACCTTGGTTTATTATCATGATCATCGTATCAGCCGAAAGACGCCCACTGCTGGGCATAGGCCTCCCCCAGAGATCTCCACAAAGGCCGGTCCTTTGCCTTCCGCATCCACCTGATACCTGTGATGTATACCAGGTCGTCGGTTTATAAGTAGCCCGATATTTCGCCGCGGTGGCATGCACCATTGGGTGCGATTGTATACATGCCCATAAACCCAGCCCCGGAGATCTTCACAGTCCCCATCTCTTGGATCCACCGGGGTGAGGTGACTTTTGTCCGGCGCGACCTGGAGCCCTATTTTTAAATCTGTTCGACTCAAGACGAGCGGTTCAAATAGGGCCCAGGTCGCTGGTGTGGGTTGGGCACTCGCATTTGCAGTCAGAGGAGACAGTAGCTGAGTTCGGTTAGTATATTAAACTGAAACTTAGTACAATTTACTTATGTAAATTAATAAAACAGAAAAGTCACTGGTTGGTACATGGCGGTACTTGGGACCTAACTGCCTCTCGCTCGGGCCAGCTAGCCATTACGCCAACGCCGCTACCAGCCTTGGGACTCAACTGGTCAATTAACAATACCTATATACAGCTACATTTGTACTACTAGAAATAAAATGATATGAAACAATTCAATTTGCTACCATGTTTAATACATAGACAAATAAATACTTACGTTAGTTTATATCAAATATTTCAAAAGCCTCTAAAATTTACGAGGTAGTTCAAATATTAATAAATAGGTAATAATTTTATAAAAATATTTACAGAATAATCAACTTCAACTTGTAATGTAAAATTTCTAAATATCATGTTTGTTCTGATCATCTTCTTCATTATTACTAGCTGCTTCTTCAGGCCTGGTGAAGAATATTTCAAATAGTAACTGTTTGCAACAAAAAGCTAACACCTACTTTACTTAGCTACTATACAAATTGCGCTATCTCACTACTAAACTGTTTTTACTTAATATTTACACATAATAAATATTCGATAAGAAAGGTATGCTTTGAAAGACAAAATTTACAAAAAAGAAAACAGTTTCGTTGTTTTACACCTACTGTTATCAATACAAGAACATTCTTGTGTAGGTATATTAATATGTATTCTGTCCAAGCATATCTTTGTTGAGCAAGCAAATATTGCAACTAATGTCTAAAAATCTACATAATATCACATGTGAAAAATCACTTTTTCTCATTGGCGAGAGCCTGGCCAAGTGAAGCGGTTGCTACTGTAGGGTTTGATGCAATCACTATTTTGTCCAGCAGTAATCTTGTGTTCTCCTGTAATTAAAAATTTCAAATATTATTATTTTATTATGTAATAAATCTATTTATAGCTTAATGTCTGCAATTTTTTAAATGACTAGAGCTGTTTCCCGCGGTATTCATTAGCGCGCATTTTTGATCGCTGTAAATATTCAACTATCCAATGGGATCTTTTTATTTTGCCAGGATCATAAGACCCTATGACACTAGGGAAATAGGGGAGATTACTGTAAGGGAGATTTTTTTTAAATGCCCGATTTATTAGTCTAGAAGATTAACCCCCAAAATAAAAAAGTACAAACTTTTCCTCTTTCACCCACAACTAAAACTCAATAGGTAAATATTTATATTTCAGAATCGAGGTTCAAGACAAGTTAAATACATACTAGGGTCTTTGTTTTAGAGTTAAATATAAAATTGAAAGAACCAGGGTAATATTTAGTTTTACCAGATGCACTTACTTCATTACTGCCACTAGCAGCTGCAGCCCTCACTTTATCCAGCTCCTGGGACAAATACCTAGATCGCTCCAAAGCTTGCCGTCTGTGTACTACATACAGTTCTCTGAAAAATCAATGTAATATGTTGATCATTGATAGTGCCTTTGTTTAATATCAGACATCTTGTTGGCATGTGCCAACTATATTTGTAAGAGAGATTAATTTTTATTCAATTTACTATTACAGTAGGATTGAAATCATCTTTCATCTATTTCAATACTGTAATTAGTTTATTTGTTAATGGACTTCAAACAAACATTTTTTTTTTTTTATTGTAGTCTGATAAAATAAGCCGTGATAAACAATACTTTACCTTATAATAAACACTTGTAGCATTGTGCCCAGAAATGCAATTCCAAAACATAATAGAATAATCACATAATTTGGAACTCTCCTTATGCCTTTGAAACCATAGTATGTGCTGCTGTTGTTGATTGGTTCCTCAGGTTTGTGTTTCTTCTTTGAGTGATATGTGTATGTATATTGAGCGTTACTTTGAGGATTATACCTGAAACTGTGTATAATAACATGTTTGTAAATGTGTATTTTGCTCATTACATTGCTGTGAAAATTATGTATCAGACTCGGAAAAGATTTTTAGGCAAAAATTTTAGAAGTTACCTTTTTAGAGGTTTAGGTTTGGCCCCCAAACCAAAGGGAGGGAGGGAGTTAGACACAAGGTCACTAGACCCCCTTATACATCCAATATGATTATTTTCAGGCTAGTGATTTCTAAATCCAACCCCATTCTTACAAAATAATTTCAACAGTTTGTCTCACCCATAAGTCTCATACGTTCTGTAATTGTATTGGGGTGGTGGTGCCATCGTGAAATCCAACATACGATCATATGACGCCCTACTACTGGGTTTGCTCAGGACATTGTATGCTTCGACTACCCTTACAAAGTTCTGTTGAGCATTCACGTCTTTATTTTTGTCTGGATGGTACTGGAATATGGAATAAATACAAACATTTGTTATGTAAGAAGTATAACTCTTACATGTTTTCTAATGTTTGTGGCTACTGTTTATTTCCTATCTAGAAAAGTTAAGTTGATTTAGGTACTGTTTGTAAAGGCATACGAAAGGGGGTAATTAAGATGGCAAAACCATGAAATGGTCTAATAATAGAAGAGTGTAATAGGAAGGAACAGTAGGTTAATAGTTAAACATACTTCCTTGCTCATGTGGATATAGGCTTCCTTAATATCTTTGTCTGAGCAGTTTTTCCGTAAATTCAGCACGTCATAATGAGTCCCTTTAGCAATACTGTAAGCACAAAATACAAATGCGTTTAAAAAATAACAACAAGAAAATATGAAAACAGATGACAGATCGTAGATCTAAAATAGTACATACCTGTACCAGCGTACTATTGAACTAATAATTCTGAAGTCATGAATTTGTTTAATCATAAACATAACGATTACACTATAATTTAGCAATATAAAAAAATAAACTATTCATGACTATTTAGAAATTTACATTTTTGCATCTGAAAACTTGACGCGAATGCGAATTTCAAATTTGTTTGTATATTTTGACATTTCCGAGTTTGACAATTGGTTTTGAGGTGTGACCAGTAAATTAATGATATTGCTACTAATAGAAAAGAAAATTCTGCAGTAAAGATCAGCGGGACTATTGTCTTAACTCAGTTGGTAGCTGAATTTGACATTAAATAATTTTACACTACGTCATCTACGTTGGGCACTAGTTGTAGCGTGTACCAAATAGAGTAGTGTTAGATTACTATATGTCAAATTCAATTGTCCACTGAGTTAGACAATAACCCCCTATACTTTGTCAAATATAGGATGATAATTTTGACAGTTCGCTGGAGGGATGGGGTGGTGTAAAATCGTTAATGAATCGAATAGATTATCGATTATCATTCTCATAGAAGTTGGAATCGATAGTTGCATAAATTAATAATTTATTAATACTACATTAAAAACCCTTCCACAACGACGATTTCGACACGTAAGTGTTTTTATTTGGTTAGTCTGCCTATTCCGTAGAATACGCGCGAGTCAATATCGTTGTTGTTAAAGATCTCTTAGGGCGAAATACAAACAATGAATAAGAATTTGGTTACAAAAATTTGCATAATTACCTAAATGTTAATTTTAATAATTCGATTATTTTATTAGAAAACCGATTTTTGATGGTCTGTTGTTATTCGTGGCACTTCACTAAAGGGGACCTAACCTATCCATGAAGTACGACATTATCCGTAGAACATTTTACCCGTAAAAACACAACACTTCATAGGCGTGTGCCAAAGACCAACAATTGGTGAGTTGTCAAAATTATCATCCTATTTTAGACAAAGCATAGTGGGACTTCTACGACTGGTTTGAATGAATGAATAAATGAACACTTTATTGCATAAATACAGGATAGGGTTTTGGTTGGTGGAGCACGAGTCAAGGCGCGAGGCGACTGTGTAGTGGCGATATTTCATATTTTATTTATTTGCTGTCCGACATATAAAACGTGGAACGTTTGTTAAGCGATGAATTAATTTAAGTTGACTCCCACAAGTCTCACTATGATTGCAACGGTTGTGAGGGTGTTGGTGGCTGACCTGACACCCTAGCACCGAGAGTGTCCGACAGATAAGGCGGCGACGGCAAACTGTAAAATCTTGTAGAGTATAAACTTTTTATAATGTGATACCTAACATTATGGTGTAGGTACAATATTTTATATATTTTGCTGGTTGAGCTGTCATGATTGTGAATTCAATGTATTATTTGTTTCGTAATTTTTGTTGTAATTATACACTTCTATTTTAACAAGTCTCTTCTAAACTGCCTCTGTGAAATAGGTTCTCATTAATAAAAGTGTCATCACATTAATCGGTAGCACCAGCTGGGTATCGTCCGAAGAGTGTGTACCGGTTGCTCGAAAATGAATTATATGTTTATTAGGTAGGTACACATAGAAGTCTACAATGGTCCCGGACCGCACTACATAACAATCTAGGGCAACAACTACCGATAAGTGGGATGACGCTTTAAATAGGTGAAATGTGAACGCGATTTATCCGATAGGAAGCATGTCTACCTACTTCCTTTTTGTTACTTGAATAAAAATTGGAAAATTGCTGTTTATTTTATACTTATGAATTAACCCCCAATCTAAAACAACTGTGTCAAAATTTGCAAAATTTAAATTAACTGGAAATACATAAGACAGTTCCACTAAAATATAAATACTAATAAAATCGCAGAATTCTACATGGTTTGACCACACTTACAATTTAACAGCCCAGACATCTCTTTTGACACAAACATTTTTATATATTTATTGCTCTGGACTCAAGTACTTTTGAGTCATTGACACGAAAATGCATGGCATTCTTACCGTTAGTAAGAAATTATTGCCAATAATTATGCTGAAATTATTGTCTCAACCATAATGTACTTATATTTTTTTGGATTTAACTGCTGTAAAACTGGATAATGAACTAATAAATAAATAAATAAACTTCATAAACCGTTCTGCGGTCATTTTATTAGATATTGCCTGCGAGTTCCTTCACATAAACTTTATTAATATTATGCTGAAAGGACCGAGCTCGTAAACACTTTTCTACGACCGAGGTTTTGTGCGGTATGGACAGAGTTTATCCTTGTTTTCTTTCTGTAATTGTTTGATCTATCATTGATATTGAACAAGCCGATATTCTGTCTAGTGATAGTCTGAAGGACAATCATAGACGGCAGAGTCAATATTTTGTATTTGCGGAAGTATTCGCGAGTCTTCCGCGTCGCCCGCGATCGCACGAACCGCGCGCTTCTGCATGACAAGACGCGGCGCGCGTCGGCCGCGCCCGCCCACAGCCCAGCACCGAGTGTACCGTCGCGAAATAACACGAGTGGACCACGCTACTAGCCGCCTTAACGCGTAACACGCGCCTGCTGCACACATTATCTATGTGTTTTCCCATTAAAGAGCACAATCCAGCTGAAATCCCAACAGTTTAGTTGACCATTGACGCTACCTGCCTAATCATCCAGCACAACTCACACTTCCGACCTGCATTATCATTTCAGGCGGTAACCGTCCAGCGAGATTAAAGGGCATGAATAGGATCTTGTCTAGATTTTAATCTAATCCGTTCGCGTAAAACCATTGGGACAGCTGTTGAGCTATTTTATTGAGATTCGCCTCGAGTTCCTTGCGCGAGTCGACCATCACCACGCTCACAAGTCACATCACAACGTCATCGGCGTACATGAACACCTCAACACCGGGGACGTAGTGAGGTAGGTCATTTAGCCGCAACGTGAACAGATTATTCGACATGCATGATCCCTGTGGAACCCCTATCACGCTCGTCGCTTCCCTGACCACTACTTGTGTTCGGTAGCTCATAAATGACACTAACAGCCAAAGCGCCGGGCCCTGGATGACGTAGTGCTCTAGTTTGTTTTCGCGCAGCGCGTGGTTTGCGATGTCGAATGCGCGCGATAGATCGCAGCACAGCAGGGCCACCTTGCGTATCCTGTCCGTGTTGGATTTACCGCTCTTATAAACGTACTGTCTGTCCGAGACGTAATAGTAATATCCGTAACAGAACTAATGCCACCGACATAGGCCTTAGAGTCGAAAAATTGAACTTATTGCCTAGAGAGGCACACGGACGGATGGTGCACCTGTAGAAAGTGGCCACCGTCGTCGAACATCTGCGGAGGTACCTGTAGACATGCCTTTTGAAGAACCCTAAGTGCTAAGGAAAGACTTTGAGCTCATTCCACATCGTGCCCGGTAAAAATTCTCGTGATACCCGTACACTAGTTGGATGTTAGGCGTCTAGATGGTGTGGATGAAACCTATCGTCGGAGGGTGCGACGGCAGACAAGTGACGGTGGCGCCAATTTAAACAGTTCTTAGGAATATTCCCCGTAGTACAAACCATAGAGATCACAAGAGAGCCAACACGAATAGTCCGGCGTTGCATGGAATCAAGTGGATGGAGTTATTTATTTATTTATTTCCATACAGTTTTACAGTAATGAAATTTAGTTATAACTTGTACAATTCAAAGTTGCAATGCAAAACCATCTAGCAGTATGATAACCTAATGAGAAAAAAAAAGCTTACATATACATAGATAGATACATGTGCTCGTATATTTGTCCTTCTCCCACTGACTCTGTATGTATGTGTGTGTGTGTGTGTGTATGTGTGTGTAGGATCCTTCACTGCGACTGGAAAAACGTGAGAACCCCATTTGAACCCGCGCACAGCAAAACCCGTGACAATACTTGAGGACTATCAACTTCGCAATGAACTTTGTCAAATAGGAGTTTCAAGTCTGCCACCAGGCGCCTGTCCTTCAATGAACTAATTTTGTGTGAACTCAGACCAGCTGTACGAGTATAATCTGTGGTTATCGTGTGCGATATGATGTTAAGTTTGTTAACGAAGGATTTCTGTATGGACTCCAGTCTAGCACGGTGGATAGCGTAGATCGGTGACCATACAATACATACAAATTTTGGAAACTTCCTTCCATTGCTGGAATACCGGCAGGCCCGCTGGATTTCACAACGCCAAGGGTAAATAACTAAGTCGCACCGCGGTCTGTGTAAAACGCACATCAGGCATAGTCTATTTACATATAGTGCAAATATAGAGCACAAAGATCGGCCTTCTCTTTTGCTGACATAGTTTGCAGAATCGAAGGCTGATAGAGATGGACGGATGACGTTTATAAAATCATACGGAGCCGATAGATGCTGTTACATCATGGCACACAGTCGATCGATGTGGATGGAAGTCCTGCGCCTACATCTCAGCCGGCGATCCTGTTCATATGGGACACATTACGCTATAACCCATGGTTAGTGGCGAAGTCGAATTAACGGAAACTAGTCTGTAATAAGAGACAGTATTTATATTCAATTAAAAGTTTGTAACTTATTTATCTACGATCCTATTTGTACCTACTGGAAATATAATCTGGGTCAAGGAGAAACAAATACCACGTTCTGGGTTGTCCATTCCAAACGATGTTAATTTTTATTGCGTAGTATCTAAAAAATTGTAAACCTACCATTGTAATGTTCCTGGAATTAATTCATAGCGCTCAAGGACCCTCGAGGATCCCTTAAAATATTCATGAACAAACAAATTGGTTTTCAGTTCCCTTTTTAAGATTCCGTAGTAAAACAAGGAACTCTTACCTACAGTTTCTCCCAGACCGTCTGTCTGTATTTCCACAGTTTAACTCAGAGAGCTTTGGGATTAGTAGAGAGCTTAACTTTTATATGTTTTAATGCGTCTGTCAGCAATTATCTCATCTGAAATAACAAACTCTAACAATAAAAGAAAGAAATATAATATTAAAAAATATCTTGTCGTTAATGTCCCGGTTGTGCTCTCGCGCACGAGGGCCCGGAGTCCACCTTGACAATGAACCAGGATTTGACAGATCAGGTAATTACAGTGGAGCGACTGCCATTTTTTTATACTACATAGTGACAAACGAACAGACTGGCCGGATGGTAAACGGTAACTGTCGCCCATAACAATTACAATTCATGCATTTAGGTTGTAGGCAACAAAGATGCAGAACCCTAGGCGCGTTGTCACTGTGAGGACTAAGATGGCCTATAATTGCGCTAGCTACCTTATCCTTCAAACCGGAACACATCAATGCAAGCATTTATGCTTGGTGACGGTAACAGTGATTTAATTTTTCGTATTATAAGCTGCTGACTTCGCTTGATTTAAATTTGTAGCTGAATATGTTTTTCGTGTATTGTATTTTTGCCATACGAATGAATAAATAAAAGAAGCATTTTCAAAAAGTGCGATAATCATACATGAGTTTCCTTAAATACTTACTTTAAACACACAGCAACACTACTACTTGCGTGGTAGCCCAGCATGTTGATCACTGAACTACTCAGTTCGTCTTCGGTCCTGCTATCTCCAAGGCTTTCGTAGGTATACATTGGGTACATTTTTTTATATCACTATAAGTACAAGTTTACGGCATGGCAGGTAAGCAGTACTATGAGTACTATTACATTCTAACATTCTTACAAAACCGACGTCAAGTTCCATATTGACGGTAGGTTCGTCCGTCCTACACGTTACCAGTGGGACCGGCCGGCACTCCGTTCCGTCCGTCCGTAATCCGTGACCGTCCCGTCGTCCCCGTCCGCGGTCCGGCAGTGTTCGCGCGGCAAACGGCGCGGTCGCACGCCCCGCACGGTCATGCGAGAGTCCGCTGGCAGGATGGCCGAGCTCCAATTCGAAGCGCCGCTCGCGCAGATCGAAGACGCCGACGACTGCTTCTCAACCAGCGACTACCCCAAAAATGTGAACGGAAACGATATCCGCTTAAACAACATCAACAACCTCAAAAACGAGTTTGTAAAACTCAAAATCGATAGCAACAAAATCAACGACAACGACGAACCTAAAGTGCTGAAGTGCAACGCTCAAACCGGTGAGGGTGACAACTTCACGGAGACCTTCTCCGGCTCGCTGGAGGATCTGGTGAACACCTTCGACGAGAAGATTACCAAGTGCTTCGGGAATTATGAGGAGAGTGTCGAGAAGCTGGCGCCGGTGCAGGTCCGCACGCAAGAGGAGATCATGAACGAGTGCCAGTGAGTACCAAATCTCCTAATTAGTCCTATACTCCCAAAAATTAGGCTAGGAAATGTACCAAATAGACTTGACAAGACATTGTAATTATGATGTCATCGGTGGAAATTGAATCATACTGTCTGCTTGCACTTGCGTATGGTTTGTTGTTACCATTTTACCTTATAAGCATTTATTGCGGACAAAAACATTGTAGTCCTCTTAATGTTGAAATTTTAAACGCAAGCCAGTAATTTGCAAACTAAAGGAAAAGAAAAGATACAAACAAAAGGCGGGCATTGCGCATGGCAGTAGTAGTGATCGATCCACGGGTGAGGGTGTGCAGGGGTGCGTTCGAGAGGGTGGCCGGTGACGCATCGCACCCCCGCCCGCCCCGGCCGTCTCCCTGGTTTATACTCCAGCGATTTATTCAAAATATTGTCGTGCCCTATAAAGTTAGAAAATGTTGTTGTATCCAGAGATCTTGCAATCTATTTTTATTTTGCAAACGTCCATAAGCTACTGTAGCTGTTTAACATCAGGCCAACCGTAAACGTATATGCGGTTGTATTTAAAAGAATCTTACATCAATAAAACCGGGTTTCTCTTAGTTCTCAACCCACAGTTAAGCAGTTTATTGGGTATGATTTTAGCAGTATCTATCTCCTAATAATTACTTAGTTAAATAATATCATCAGTTCATCTACCTACCTGGATAACATCAGTATCATCGTCACTATTATTTTCTTCGCTCGTAAAAACCTGTGAAGGAACACGAAAGCATTGTAATTAGTTAACCTAATTTCGTATAATAAAATGAGTCATTTTCGTTTACAAAGGTCACTAACATCATAACATGTTTAATTTACTAACTACATGTTCTATATACATATCACTCTGCTATCGACGCCGCTGTGCAAGCTCGTAAAGCAAGCCATGAAATTTATCCCGAGGCAGTATTTCCCATGGGATGTCATAAAATAATCGCAACAGTCTCTCACATCTCGTCCATTGTGGACTTGGGATTCTGCTTTTTGTTCCGACATATTTTTGTATTGTCTGATGAGAACCCAATAAGATCTAATTGTTTTATTGTTTACATGCTTGTTACTTTCTTCTGTATTGGCATTCAATTTCTTGTCACTCCGTTATCGTTCCATTTTAAAAGTGAGCCGAACGACAGTGTTGTTCCCGGTCGACATAAATTTTGTATACACTTCATTCTTTTGGAGACTATCCAGGTGACCTAAATGCCGGGAACTGGGAACGTGTTATTTGCCACCGAGGCCGGAGGGAACGATTCACAAACATTCAGGGGGTGGTGAATTCGATATTGATAGCTCCAATACTGTAAACACACTAACCTAATTGGAAACTACACTTTGCTGACAACAATAATAACTGATACAAAAGGAAAGATAGTATAAGTATAAAACAACACATGACACTGTAAAGGGTTTTACAATACATCGGCCACCTTAGCAACAGGTGTGCGCATTGATTCAGTCGTGATTCGACAGTACAAGGCATCAGTATGCGCAGATGTTCTACCCACCTTGCCTCAAAGCTGATACACCTTTCAAAATATCCAATATCCGCCATATGGATTTTAAACCGCGATTGGTTAACCTGTACATTGGTACAATGCTGCCATTTTATAAAGCTGGGAAACAAAATTTACATGAAGTCTTGTTAGCTGTTGCTTATTATAATTCTGCACCTCATCGCTGAGTTCCGTTGCAATGAGCCACCTTCCCAAAATATGTTGGGAATCAATTAAAATGTTTGCAGCAGGCACTTCGTAGTCGTAGACACAGCAGTAAAATGTAACTGTAGTGCCTACGTAATTGTTGCACTACAATTAGGTTATCTTGTTTGTTCTTAGCTACATCTATATCAATTCAGATAACATTAGTTATTACAGTTCCTCTATAGAATTATATTATTTTCATTCATCTTACACATGAACGCCATTATTTTACATCGATATTTGATGAACAACCATTTCTCCGCCTTCGAACGACTGATATTTATTATAAATGGCGCCATTCGAATTTCTCATAACGTTTTATATGCACAGCGAATCCCCAGCTTGATGTGAGGCACACGACCCACGTCTAGAATACAACCCACTTTGAATTTTAATCGTACATTTATCCGCTTTTGCTCATAGCGTGTTGCCGGTATTATCATTTTTATGACAGCTAATATGGGAAAGTAGTGTGTTTCCTAGATTTGCTATCTTCAAAATTTTCGATGTAGAAACTCCTGAATTGCTTTTATTCGCCACTTAGGTATTATCAACAATTAAGGAGGAGTAGTCACCCACCTACTCGCACTGTATATTAATACCTACGTTGTATACAACCCCGAACACCGAAACTACATTAATTAATTACGTTTGCATTGCATGTCTGAATTAACTTGTGTGACCTTACTCGTTGTACTTCGCGTGTTCTAAAATCGATTTCATAACCACAGCTTTGCAACCTAACCATTTATAGCAAGTATCAGTTTCCAAATACCAAGTTAGCTATGATATGGTACCTATTATTGACAATTATACAATGTATTACAATTCTGTGTAAACTTTGACATTATTAATTTAATTTGTATTCATTTGACATTTTACTATTTACTTTTGTTGTGAATATGTATATTTTTTAAATTGTTTGTATGACATTATTTTAATTCTATTTGACGATATCTTTGTGACTTGCCTATATTATGACATGCGCTTAATATAATGTGAATTTCATTGATAAATAAATAATCTAATCTAATCTAATCTATTAATTAATAAAAAATAGATCGCGTGGCATGTTGGTCTTATAGAGCCGCTAAAGCGCGGCCTTATCAAAAACGACTTTCTAATTCGACTTAAGGTGATGTTTAATTAGATATGTATCTCTCAAATTAAACGATTTGAATGCGGTAAAATACTCACCACTCAAAGCCATTTACTTACATCAATCAAAACATGCATACCATGAAGCAAATGATGATGAATTAACACTTTCGTTTACGTACATCGAATAATATGCTGAGTTTCTAGTTTCTCTCTAGCTGCAGAGTCTGAGATGGATTGAATAAAGCTTAAGTTCTACTTTACAGAAATAAATAGAACGATTCATAATTTATGTCAATGACACGCAGCATATTGAATCAACAAAGGCGTCGCAATTTGCAACTTTATCGCAGTTTCCGCGACGGAAGCGCCCTACATCTCGCGATGCGGCAAATTAGCGAACTATCTACTCATCTAGTTCCACAGTGAACTGCAATTTGCATTTACCGACACGACGCTACTGGCCAACTAGCGTGTGTCCGCTTTCCTTCCGTCAGGTCTCAAATTGTATGTTTCCTTATCGAGTGTTTTACTCACACTACGCTTAGCCGACTTTCCAGTCCAATATGAGTTGATGCTGTCGCTGTCGATTATAAGTTGACCATTATGCTTATGACTTGACGACTTCACTGTTGATTTCATCTCGTTCGTATCCGATTGTAGTCTTGCAAATGTGACAGACATCAACGCCATAGTCGGAAGTCGCTTAGCGTCACCCACGTCGGGTGAACGGACTGCGATTCGCAACTACCCACATGGAGGAGCATAAATTACCCCCGTGTCGACTGATGCGTGACGCCCCTTTGACTCCCAGTGCTTATTAAGTCGCGACAAAGATGGTGTGTTTCATAAGAGCGAAGGCAGTACTGGCCCCGAAATATTTTAATAAATCTGTGTTAGAAAGTGTACCTAATCCTAATTCGTTAGCACTTCAGGTGGTCTCGCTGGTTCCCACGCGTGTATTTTTATAGACATCAATATTTATTTATCATGTTGGTAACTTCGGCTTTATTGTTTTCTAGTTGCCGCGGCCGCTTTGATGTCACGAATAATTTTGACTCAGATTGATCTATTCGATTCTAGGGTCTTCTAAGTGCCATCATTTCTCGCATTTTGCGTAGGTTATCATCATCAATAATTGTTAATAAAGAACCTTATATAAGTAAAAATTACTTTGTGAGTTGAGTAATTTTCACTGAATCGCACGTAATATTAATTACATTCTATCTATATGTTTTAACAGAAAAGAGCAGAGAAATCATGCAAATAGTGAGGGAAAATACAATTTCATACAAATAGCTAGCTAGCTGATTATATTAAAAAAGATGGATTCCCACATTATATTCTCTAAAACCGATTACGTGCTCATTTACACATCTTATAAACCATAGAGAAAAAAATATAAACGCTCTCTCTGCACAGACACTATGGTGTTTATTGCGTATAATGCTCATACAACCTTTTTATTGGTTACTTCAATAAACTTCTTAGTGCACTCGCTTGGGCGTAGGTTTACAACATAATTGTAACCATAAACTATTACCTACAGGCGTGGATAAATTTTACAACGCGTGTAATATCGGAATTTGTTGTTATGTCGTACACATTTTTTGTTTCTGAAGATATGATTGATTGATTGTGATTGCTGTTAAACTGTGAAAAAAAATATTACTTGCCTGCTTAATACTTCAATACAATAATGATAGTTACAATAATAGAAAATTAATATGTTAATATCAAAGCTCCTGATGCTTAAACGCATGATTTTCTAATGATGAGATCAAGGTCATAAACAATAACAGTTTCCTAGCTAGAGAGTCATCATCATCACAGCCCGTAACAATCCACTGCAGGACTTAGGGCCTCTCCAACGAAAAGGGAGGTTATTGGCTTAATCTCCACGCATGGCAGGCGCGGTGGGTTGGAGAAATTTACATATAACAATGGAAAACGCTGCTGCCCATTTTCCAGTCTACGAAGATTATACATATTTTGCCTCGAAAACATTAGTCGCCTTGTACGTCACCCATGAGTGTAAGGGGTTGGTGCTATTCTACTCTGCCTCTGCTTCTAGCTACGTACTAAGTACTCTTAGTGTCAAAAAGCGTCGCTCTGAATTGTTTCTTTTCGTTGACATCATGCCGGCTATCCTAGTCCATATTCCATGCAAACCGGAATAGTCAAAGAGAGTTTGAAGTAAGTATTTTCGCAAACATTTAAATCACGTGCAATTACAGTGTCAATAATGTTCAAAGGCGCGGCATGCACCAATTTCACGGTCGAGTAGTCAGTTCAACGACCATTAGTTAGCTTTTAGTGATACTGAATACAATCCTTAGGCACTTGTTAATTGATAGCCTGTCCTCTAGTACAATAGTGCAACTCGAGCGTGTCAAATGGAACGCGGTTTGTCGGTGCGTTAAATTGACGATTCTATCACCATTGAGGACCTTGTTTGGCGGTACGCGGTTGAAGGACAATGAAAGGTTCCTTTTTCAAATTCAAATTTGTTCATAGTTATTATAATAATCCAAAAAAAGAACTTGGCTTTAACGTCCCGGCTGTGCTCTCGGGAACGAGGGCCCGGGGGTACGCATTGACCATGATTCAGGATTTGGCAGGTCAGATTATTACAGTGGAGCGACTGCTATCTGACCTCTGTGAACCTGCTACCAGGGGAACCTGACCAGATTAGATCATGGTTACACATTCAGTCGCCCGAATGTGCAGGTTTCATCACGATGTTTTTCAAGAGCATCGGTTAGTGTTCAACTAATGTACATAACTCTGAAAAGAGTAATTGGTACATGGCCGCAGTGAGATCCGACTCCGGTAAATCTCGCTTACGTTTCGGATACGTTAACCACTCGGCCACCGACGCTCCAGACATTGTTATTATTTGAGTGTTATTCGAATTATGCATGTGTCGTGTTTCCTTTATGATCTGTCAAAATAAAATGGGTCATGTGCCTACTAACAATCAAAACTAATTGTAGTTTTATCAATGACAGTGTGAATTTCAATTTGTCCAGCATCAAATATGTGTTCAGCGAATTGATTTCATACATCATACGTCGCAAATGAACCTGTTTCATAATCAGCCGTGTCAAAGTATAAATTTACATGGCAAAGTAACGTCTTAATATAAAGGCGGTCTTGTAATTAGCTATCTTGTGCCTATGTCCCATGCTCTGACGCATCTCGCACATGTGTCGTTTGTTTCCTTGAATTCCCTAACACGATACGTCCTGCGCTTGCGCACTTTGACTCCATTTACCTACAGATATTTGATATATTTGACGTCATGTATTATGTTATACATTATATTACACGTAGGTATTTTGTGCACAGGCTGTGATTTTTCCTTCACTTGTATGTTTTCCTCTTTCCGCATTTCTAAAATAACAATAAGCATCTACTTAAATAATTATATTTACAAGTATTTTTGGTACCTAGGTTATTTATTTTGCGAGACTCAGCACTGCCAGGTTTTATTATCATGTAACGCCTGCATGCGATACCAACTTTCTGAATATGTTATCTTTTCTTTGAAATTTGTACTTCTTATCTTTATTATTGACTCAACTATCAGTTATTGCAAAAAACGTTGTCGAGAGTCTAGTATAAATTTAAATTTGAGTGCCACGTACACACAGAATCCACAGATACTTAGACAGTGCATACATGTTATAGATCTGTAATATCTAAAATAACACTCACCACAACCGATTCCTTTATCGTAGATTTCACAGAAGCAATGTGTGAGAATTAAACACAATCCGCAACAACATGTTTCATCTCACTCTGACCTTCCATCAATTTAAAATAGATTACGCACTGTCTGTCCGTAGCTCCGGCAGGCGGTGAGGTGAGCTCGTAAACTATGCATGTATTTGCGTCCCACATACCAGAAAACATCGTAGCGTATATGTTACGAAAAATTGGTTGAACTCGAAAACGATATTGACATTATGAGGGTGATGGGAGTCTAATATGTCTGAGGTGTCCGGCTAAATGTGTTCATCGCATTATCCATTTTTGCGAAGAAACGGCACTGGCCTACTGGCAGCGTGCTTGCTGGTTGGATTTGCTGCCAAGGTTAAGCAACGCTCGCAGAGTCCGGGAACTGGATGGGTGACCGTTGCGTACGTTGAGGCTAATCGAACTTCAGCACCGTAACGAGCTCGCCACTCGTTAGGTTTGCCTCCTTATGACATTGGCGAAGCAAGGTTGACCAAGGTATTTCGCTGGGGTCCTTGATAGTTTCTCGGGAGCCGATTGGCAACTCGTGCCGGTGTATTTTATTACATTTTATTCATTTCTGCCGCCAAGCAATTAATGCTTGAATTATTGTGTTTCGGTTTAAAGGATAAGACAGCCAGCGTCATCACAGACATGAAGTATAACCTCCCAGGATCTTTACAGGGACAACATATCAGCAGTTCTACATTTTTGTTACAAGAAACCCAAACTTGTCATAGGCGACAGTTACTACTTTCCATCAAGTGATCTGTTTGATGGTTTATCACTGTCGTATTCAAAGCCCTTGATAAATAGCTAAAGGAAACAGCTCAAAGTACCAGATGCTGTAAATCCCAAAATAGGAACTGCAACGCTCGTTCAAAGTCGAGAACAACTTCATAATTAGTCACACAATGTGCGTACATCTACAAATGGATTTTGCGTGTCAAGGAAGTTTAGTCAAGTGTAATGTTTGTTTGTGTACATTTAGAGTAAAGTGGACATAGGGGTAGCCATGTAGTACGTAACTTCTTAAAACATAGATATCACTCTAGTCAGCTCTTATCATAATCATCATCGTTGTGGTCAATTCCGGCTTCTGCCAGACTCTGTTTTCCTACCTTTCTTCTCCAGTTTTCTCGGTCTTCTGCAGAGTAGTCAGATCTTATCTCTATTTACATTATGGTTATGTTATTCGAAGATTATGTATTCGGATGTTAATACATAATCTTCGACACTGGTGTCTAAAATCTTTCGTCGACTAAGGTCTATGAGGAGAAATTAATATGTATAAAAATGATTATAACAAAAATATTGGCAAGAAAGAAGATCGAGGCAATAGAAATACATTTGCTTTCTTTTGGTTAAAAGAATGTTTTCTTTCTTCTCAAAGTTTTTCATTAAGTCCTTCACTGCGATTGGGTACACATTGCATTAGTTTTTCTTCCATCTGTGATCCGTTAATGTTCCTTGTGACACCATCTGTCAATTCGCATTGCCTTGTCTTTGTGGTCTATGATTGATGTTGATGGTCCCAGCCATCCGAGCCACATGTTATGTGGGTTATTGTTTTGTACAACTCTCTATCAACCGTTATCTTATAGCTCTGCAACGGGTTCAAAATTACATATTGTATTGTATCGTCTCATTCAACCTGTAGCTTTATGTACTGCTCATCGAGGGTAACGATAGAATCACAACTAGGTAGACATTATCTCGGTTTTGCCATTAGAGTGTAGGTTTATGAATGGCAAAGTCATCGTCCATCCGAGGAATGTTTCGACGCCTCTTCCATCCAACTGCCTTAACCCACAGAAATGTAGGATCAATTATTATTTTTAGTTTTAATATTTCTTATTAATTAAGATAATTTTGTATTGAAATAAAAATAAGTCATGTCTCAATATTATTTGGGTAGATTTCTGTCTCCATACCCAATTCCACGTTTCTTTTCGTGGGGAGGTTAATATCTAATTTTAAGTATCGCGTGCCGTAAGTCCTTTGAACTTTATGTAGGTTGCCTGAAAATACGAATTCCAGGTAAACGTTCATGGAACTTCGTGGTAGGTCAAATTATATTAGGTAGCCGCGTAATAAAACTCATTTATCTTGCTTTGCGCTAAACTTAAGTGGTAATGGGCAGGCCACGTAGCTCGCAGTTCCTGAACCGATGGCCGATGGGGCGGAAAGGTTCTGGAATGGCGACCACGGACCAACAATCGCAGCGCGAAACGGCTGCCACGAGTTGGACGAACGACATCGTGAAGGTCGTGGGGAATCGATTTATGCAAGAGCCGATCGGTGCCGAGCGTCACAGAGTCGATCGGTGTTGAAGACGTGGGGGACTATGTTCAGCAGTCGAGATGATGATGATGAATATTATAACGAATTTCTAAACTGCACCAGTTTTTTTCCATTTACTATAGTTTACACCAAAGCAATCATCCCAATTAACAAGCTGTTTACAAAATACACACCTCTGCTATTTTCGCTCGGTTCACGTCATCCCTCTGGGATTACATGCATGACTCCAAGCGTGACTAAAACTGTAACTCATGCTTGAAATGAGTAACAGTTTCTTGCAAGTTTGCTCGCCCTTTTGTGTGAACGTTGCAATCATCAAACCGCAGCCATTATTTCCCGACTTACCTATAACCCGCGTATAACGTTGCTAAAAATACACCCAAACCCAAACACCTTACCGAAATTGCGCAGCGGGCCACATCCAACCCAACTGAACCTACGAAAACATTGGCTTTAGCGTCTGCGGTCTATCCAAACATCGTCCCGTCAAAACTCTCGTAACCTTGCCAAAACAACCTCCTTTCAAGGACGGGACGCGTCCCATCCGGGCCTTTGTGTACCGCGACCCCCGCCTCACCTCCCCTTTCATCTCCTCTCCACGCATGCCCATAAAGAATTCCCACTGCGTAAAAGACAAAAAGCATACGCCTCAGAGATTTATGACCACGTAAGACGTTACTTCACTTGGTATGGGTACTTCGCTTTATCTCGCGTCCATTTATCCTGTGAATACGTGAGCGGTCACGCAAGCTGGGCTCGTCGCTCCCGAAGCGACTTGAACCGAAGCAATTTCTAAAGGACGTTATGGTTTTTAGGCATAAAATTGGCTTTCTAACTTCATATTTTCAACGTTATCTTTCTCTTTCTTGTGTCGTGTACTACGCGAATCTCTATCTAGCTTGAACTCGTCTTAAAAGGGTGCCTTATAAGTAACGATGAACAGTTACGCACTAGCCGGCACCGGTACGCAGTGGGGACTTCTATAAGTGGCATTGCTAATCGTGTTTCCACCGAAATAGACCGGTATTCAAGAGAGGACCGTCACCGATGTCAATTAGTTCAGGAATTCCTGTTGAGACGATGATCTTGGTGGTGGATTATTCGAATATTTACTGTATCAGTGTTTTAGGGTTTTATTCATTTGTACTTTTTCATCTTTGGAATAGTGTTTTAAATGCAATTTTTGTAAACATTTTTGCTTAAAAAAAGCAACATTACGTAAACACATACTTATGGTTTATTTTTTGTTGCTGTATTTTATTCAATATTTATCTATTCACTCTATTGTAATTACCTATATTGACTATAGGTACCTACCTAATTATATTTACACTTTTAGTACAACTTTTACTAAGTATTCTCTCGTTATTTCTCTATAATTCTTATTAAACTTTAAATTGTCGAATTACTTAACATATTCCTATCTCTTTCCGAAGGGATTAAGTACCAGTTTAACGAGGCTAACAAAATATTACGAGACAAAATTACGAAATCGACTTGCCCTGCAAGTAAATTCACGTACAGTACTTTAATGAGTTAATAAAGGTCATAACGCTTTTACATAAGCCGCTTAAATGCTGTAATCGTGATGAGAAATATATGTAAGCAATAAATTGATTGGAGACGGAAGCCATAGGTACGAGGGTACTGCAATAAAATAAGGATTAACGAAGCACCAAAAGCACGGTTTACCTTACGAGTATGGTGCAACTCTGTTGAGCTTCTACAATGTTACAGAACTTCATCGAAACATTGTGTAGTCCGGCACAATAAATTAAGTCAATGGACCGCAAGCCAGAGATTATATCGAAGGGTTCGCTTAAGAACAGGGCGAAGAAAGCTCTCCTCAAAACCGGAGTCTCCAGACCGGTTTAGTCGGCGAATCCTGGTATTAACCATACAAATGCCTATACACTTATAAGTACTTACGGTGTATGCATTATATAAGTCCCACAGCCAGCGGACCCGGTCGTTCCCTGTGAAAACTGGGTAGTAGCTGTGTTTCTTCGCACATCATATTTTGACGGCCTATGATTGAATAAAACAATGAGTTTTACTAATATTTTGTAGTTGGTAATTGTGAATGTAATTTGATATTTATCTAATGAAACTAAGAATAAAGTAGGTAGTATGTTGTAGTAGGAGATACGAGTGTCCCAAACTTGCCTAAAGTCTCCGAGCCGCTTTGGTTCAACCTTTAAAATGCTTACGGCTAAGGAATGTAACACGTTGCCAGCGAGTGTGTTCCCTGATCAGACAGGCATGCTCCATCTTCGGCCGCACCATCACTTATCACTAGGTGAGATGGTGGTCAAATGCCTGGCCAGTATAAAAAAAAAACTAATAAACCGATTTCCGAAAATCCTTCACTATAAATTAAATACTATTATGAAGATAATTTACGTCGTGCTCCCTGGCAACACCTTCTACTAAGTGGATGTGTGTCTACTTTTGGCCTTAGAAAAATATATATCAGGATGTACAGTTTCTGATAGCTTCGGACATATTAAAGAGGAAAACTTCATATGTTTAGACGAATAATCGAGATCCGAACTGCGCGCTGTTAAACCCGCGGCTACGGTTAGCAAAGTATAAAGTTAATGTTTAAATAGTAACTATGAAACATTGCCGCAACAAATCAATTGTTTCCAAATATGATTTCGGCTTATAATATTATTTAACTCGCTCGTCAGCTATGGGAAATAGAAGAATTGTATTTCGTAACAGACCACTGTGATGTTATTGTTACGTTCTTGCGATTATAAATGTTTATCAATATGTTATTGTTCATAGCTGTGCGCAGAGCGGCGACTGAGTAGTCAAAGCGCAATCAATGTTAATAATGAACACGAAATGATTAGGTATCGTTTATGCGTTATCGTGGTATCGTTCGATGCCTGAAGAGTAATGGACGAGGTGGGATAGTGGATGACGGGGGAGTAGACGAGGTATGAAGTGAACAAAGCGGGATATTTGACGATGTGAGAAAGGTGACGAAAAAGTTAAATGCTGCAAAAGCTTCAAATGTAATTCGAGCATGAACTATTTATTCCCTCATTCAATTTTCAATTAAAAGGTCAATGTTTAGAGACTTTATACCTATTGTAAATGAAAAAAAATTCAATTAAAAATGTTATTAATTGATCCTCCTTATTGGAAATGTCTAGGTATATAATATGAATACTATCTAGGCTGCTTATTTCTTCATTCCTGTTCTTCGTCGTATACCAGTTTATCCGTCAAAGTGTAAATAACAAACAAACAGATACTTTCGTATTTGTAATATCAAAATGGACGACACCGTACTATATTGCACCGTACTTATGTTTGAATGGTCGTTAATTTTATGAAATCTTATATTTTACGATCGACTTAGTAGATACAAGTTTTATCGATAACTGTGTCTAGCGACGGTGATCAGGGTGATATAAATATCTGCCTTAGATAGACCATTTCGACATAGAGCGCTCATTATTTTACCTACCTACTTAATAATTATTACGATCAAGTAGATAGTACTAACATGTAAATACCAAATACATTTACTTTCTACCAAAAGGGCAAAATGTTCTGAGGTTTCTTGCGAGCGAAGTGAACCAGGAAGAGTAGGACCAAGGGGCCTCGCGTACCACGTGAGCCAGAACAAGGCCTTTCGGCTTGGTCTGATTTTGGCTCGCGGGCCGAAACGACTGATTACACATGTCGGGTAGAATTAAGTGCTAATATACATAAAATTTTAAGACTATCAGAGGCAAAAAAAAATATCGCAGGCCCAATCGATAGATTCTTTTATGGTCTCAGTCGTTGCCAAAACCAGGCCGGGTCGAATCGCCTGAACACTCGAATACCTAGTAAATTTTTGCTTTACGATATTTCTCCACCTTGAGAAACCCACATAATAACACCTAAGCTGCTGCAGTCTCAGTGCAGGCTGTCACGTGAGATTTGCACCCCCACAAGTGCACGTGCTGTTCACTCATTGATTGACGCACGTGTCTGTTTCTGGACGTTATTATCCATAGTTTTCTCTTCTGAGGTTTCCTTGCGTCAGTTTCTTTCGCTAGTGTCGTGACTTGGATATGGCATATAGGGAAGGATATACCTAACTCAGTCAGAATCAATTTCTGGTAGCTATACGTCGGGAAAACAATTTATCAATTATTTAATTATTTAGAATTAAAAATGCCGTTATGGGGCCCTAAACTGTTCAACCAGTCATATCAATCCCTAGTGGAAGACCATGGCCAACTTTAAAATTACATTTTAAAATTAAAGTACACTACGTACACGTGATTTTTTGGTACACCAACCCTGGCTTCGACACATAGCACCGTTCTACTGCCTAAATCACTCCCAACCGATCCTAAACCGCAATGTACAGCGATCAATCGCACACAGCCGATCAAATTCAAGCAAGTGTCCAAACGAATTGTCTTCAATAGCGTAGAGCCTTTCATGTTGATGGCGTCTCGGCGAGATCAAAGTGTCTGATAATTGGGTGCGTAAGTTCTTCAGCTCCACTGGCGACGGTTTCCATCTCACTGCCTTCCTGATGGATATGTAGATGGTGCTAGTTATATTGGGTACCCACCCACGAGATGTTTACTATCAAAAAAC
The DNA here is from genome assembly GCA_907269095.1 of Blastobasis adustella. NCBI lineage: Eukaryota > Metazoa > Arthropoda > Insecta > Lepidoptera > Blastobasidae > Blastobasis > Blastobasis adustella. Next base: position 17,042,973 of record OU026121.1, on the reverse strand, counting down.
AGGCAAAGTAGAAGATAATTAGGATGCACTAAACGCATTTTTTGGGAATTACATTTGTATTAATTATTAGCACATTTACGCGACTGAATGTGTAACTATGGTCGAATCTAGTCCGGTTCCCCTGGTATGGAGGTCAGATGGCAGTCGCTCCGCTATAATTACCTGACCTGTCAAATCCTGGAGCTTAGTCAAGGCTGACCCCGGGCGATCGTACGTGAGAGCGCAACCGGGACAACTACGCCGAGATGATTTGGACACTGTAGTGTCCGGCAGAATAGATTATAGCACGAACTCTTTCGTGCCTATCGTTCACAGAGATGTATTAACTGTCGCTCTAACGTTCGTTAAAATTTCGTCTGTCGGAATTACATGGTAGATTCTGTCGTTCAAGGCCTTAGAGGCTGATCAGCTATAGTTCCTCTATAGGTACACCAGAATCTTCTGTTGAATATGCCAGCGATCTCGAACCCGCCTGCGGGGAGGTCATGGCAAAACCCTCCACACATAATACATATTTATCAAAGTAAAATCTGCTCAGATCAAGTTTGTTCTAATTTAAGGAAACGAGTTTAGCTTCCATTAATCCTTTCCATTGATTTTTTGGTTCCTAAAAATATATATTTTTTACTTAGGCATATAAACATTCTTCTTCTTAGAGAGTCGATGGCAAAAGACGTTTTATTTTAGACGCGGTCGACTCTATAAACATAAATGATAATATATTGAATTTAGGTTCTTACATTACAATTTACACTTTATAAAGTAATTAATAAAATATTTTTACAAGCCTGTTGCTCTATGTACTAATAGATAATAATATAACCACAAGTGTTTAAGTTGCGTTGTGGATTCTCTAATTAACCACTCACTGCCAGCACTTTTGCGTAACTCGGAACAGTATCCTTTAAACATACGTAGTTTCACTTTTAGTTGTACCACTCGACACTATTGTCGTTGCAAACCATTGTTTTACGTAGAAAACAACCGATGGGAGAGAGAAATAGACATTAACAAGAATTTTAACGAGGGAAAGTTGACATTTTAATGTTGTATTTATTTTATTTTGATGTGTTTATCGCTGTGGGTTTACGTAAGGAATGGATTTTGTTGTTGATTGAATTTTAGATATGAACTTACGAGAATGCGCACAATATTCGGAATACTGTATTCCACACTGATGTACTTTGTTGTTCCTCTTGCGTCCATCGGCCCCCTACGACCTTTATAAGGTCGTCCGCCCATCTCGTGGGGGCTGTCCTAATATAGGTACCTAATATCTCTACTAGATACTAATTTTTATTAAACAAAAACGTACAAACATAAAAACATAACAAACTAATACTAAATTTCTATCCTAAAATCCTAATCGAAAAATCTATATGAACAAATATCACCTAAATCGCTGCCTCTGTCCATAAGGCTGGCTGCATTCCCCCGCTGGATGGCTATCCCTCTTCGTTGGCCGAGGACTGAGCCAGCCAGCCCTGCGCTCACCGGTGGAACGAATTAAACCAACTCTTAATTTGGCGAATGGCTTACACTACTTCTAATACACACTATCAGAAACTTACCATAATGTTTGTCAGTTCTACGATACATAAGTTTTAGGTTATTAAGTCCTAGGTACGGAGTTGTACTTATATTTATAGGACGAACGTCAAACTTTCTCGGTATTATCTGTTATGACTGCAATAACTATAACCAATATAACCTACGTATTGAATGACAACGCTTGTTAGTTTCTCAGAGAAAGCTATGTGGCTGTTACTTTGTAATTTCTATGCTTAAGTGATTAGATATAGTATAATAAGTTTCACACTGCAAGCTTGATAAATTGTAAATTGCTATACCCCAGCGGGGTGTCACAGTTAATGTAAGATATATACCTATGTATATAGTACACAATGTTACGCACTGTACCTATTATATAGCAATAAATAATAGTACCCACCTAGGATAGGTAAGTAGTTTCAATGCTTGTATCAGACTTATGAACTGTATTTTTCATAGTTTTCGCTGTCCTATCCCGGTGGACTGTGGTCTCTTGTATCCTATTAGGTTAGGTTTAAATAAATTAGAATAAACATAGGTTCAACGCACTCATATCACCTTAGCGATAAAATGAGCACTCATTCCTCGATACATTTCCTTTGTTTACATGTGTGATAAGAGTTTCCTATGCGAGCCTAAAATTTACGCCACTAGGTGGAATGGTGTATTTGTCTATATAGACTATTTAGCTTTATGGCTATATAGCATTTTAAACTATGCAAATTTTATTCTGTTTGGAACTAGAAACGGTATTCGCGAAAGAATTTCAATAGGTTAGATACTCCACGGTCAGGTATCTTGGTAATGTAACGCTCGTAAAATGTTATAGATCTCGTCGTGAATTTATAATTTTTTTTTAGTTCATATAAATAACTGGTGTCAACTGACGGTGTTATTTATGATCGGAAACGTGTCAATTTGAGATAGATGAATGTCTTTGATGAATGGCTTGTCAATTAGGTACTTAATTAAAATGAAAGTTTTGCATAAATATATTAGTAAATTTACTTTCTTTCTGATATAAATTACAATATAAATACTGTGGTAAAACCATATTTGTATGTTTTCACGACTAATTAAGGTGACGGATTATTTTTGTTTAAGCTACGATCTCCAACTTGTCTTCTTAGCGTTGAGATGCAATGCAAGTGGTGGAGGCAATCCAGCAGTGGATTGTTTATACAAAAATTTAATTAAATTTTTGTAGTAATTATTAAATTTAAAAATTATTTAAATTTAAATTTAAAATTATTAGGTGAAATTTTAATTAAAAAAAAATTAATAAAAAATATGATTTAATAAATGATTAAATAAACTAGGATTAGATACCCTATTATTAGAAAAAAATGGGCTGTTGATGTGACTGCCTACGTGGTACATAGGTACATCTGCATTATTTTTAAGATACATACACAGCAGTAGGTCGTCGGTACATCGGTGTCCTAATTGTTAAAAGGGGTCCGACTCATACCCCGGAGTTCGAACTCCAGTGCTGAGATATGTAATTAAGTAGTTGAACACTAACCGATGCTCTTACCTGCACATTCAGGCGACTGAATGTGTAAACATGATCCAATCTTGACCAGATTTCCAGTTCTCCTGTAAACAGGGTCACGGATGACAGTCACTCCACTGTAATTACTAACCAAATCCTGGATCATTTGTCAAGGCGGACCCCCGGGACATTAACGCGCGAGAGCACAACCGGGACATTAATGCCAAATAGATCATACATAGCAATGATTCACATCACACAGTCGCATCTAATCGGAACTTCAACATGTCGATAAACAGTTGTATTTGAGGATTGCATTCCGATATGTTCTTATGCATTACATAAATTAGGCGTGTCAAGGGCGAGACGCTTACATTCCTACGCTATGAATGTTATGTGTGCTAGCGCACATTGTATCAGCGTTTGACAGCAAGACTATAGAAACGGCATGTCGTCGTGCCAGCAGGGACGTTTTTTTATGCTACTAGTGGCAAACGAGCAGACAGCCCACCTGATGGTGAGTGATAACTGTCGCCCATAACATATACAATTCATATATAAGGTTGCAGGTAACAAAATTCAGAACCGCAGGTGCGTTGTCATTGTGAGCACTAAGATGAAATCCCTCATGCCTGTAATTTCGCTGGCTACCTTATCCTTCAAACCAGAACACAACAATGCAAGCATTGTTGCTTGGCGGCATAAATAGATAAGGTGGTGGTACTCACCCAGGCGGAATCCTCAGACTTGACAGAGTCCTACCACCTGATGCTCAGCCCTCCATCAAGCTTCTATTTTCCTTCTATCCACTGCTGACCCTGAGTGGCCCTTGAGTACGAGTATTGTTTTTTTTATGTTATACGGCAGAGAAACAGGCAAGCGGGCCACCTGATGGAAAGCGGTCACCGCCGCCTATGGACATTAGCAACACCAGGGGAGTCACCAATGTGTTGCCCGTCTCTTAAGAGAGACCTCTAATATACCTCTTAAACGATCCTATGTCATTGTGCATATCGAAATGATTATCCAGCTAAGCAGCATGCGTAATCAATCGATCGGTTTGACGTAACACGTACCTAGTCGTCCCGTCAATCATTCCGATTTCCAATCGCGTTTGTATACAAACAAGACGAGACCATTGTATGACGTCTAGCTGAGTCGGCTATTGGATCAGAGAAAGCGGCTATCAGAAACAATTTAGTGGTCCTTCGGGCCGGATCAAATTTATAACTTTCTGATTTCCAATTTTGTACGTAATATCTAAAATTCATTTTGGTTTGTATTGTTTTCTAAATTGTGATAAGTGTTTTACAAATGACTATTTTAGTGAGAAATTACTTTAAAAGTTTACATCAGGTGCTATTCCTGAAGGCTGTCTGCTCGTTGGCCGTTAGGTTTGTACAAACAAAAATAAACCCTTTATTTTTAAATTAATAGTCGGTCAATTCAGTTCGTTCAATATTTGCATCAAATACACACAAATGTGTGTTCTTGGCCCATAACTATTCTCTAACCTAGTACGTCAAGCGAAAGTGTTTCAGTTCACAAACATTAGTAGTAATTAGGTGCCATCGTCAAAAGTACTGGCCTATTTTTCAAATACTTCGGATAATATATAGGTACCTACTTCTTCGGAAAACTATAACGTGGGTAACCTTCGTATAAGTACTTGATAAACATCGACACATATTAGTTTAGTGCCCTCTAAAATTCATTGAAAGTTATTTTAATTTATTAAAAAAAATATTTACGTAAGTAAGTGAAACATTCTATATCTCTTATAAAACAATCAAAATCATTGTGTATTTGTATCTAATGTGCAAGCCAAGTAGTTTTTAGAAGGTGTAGATACTTTAGGACATTCAGGTCTAACAGTCAAAATGCTTAAATTGTTTTGCATTCAAGAAGCTTGAAGTAGAAGAAGTCTTATAAAATATTTTTATTATCATGATAGAAGCTTAACACTTTACAAAACAGGTCAGAGTAAGGCACCTATTAGTAAATAGTGTGCTGAATAGGTTTCCGTAATAGGTAGGTCTTAATACTGCTTTGCGTAGTGATAATTTGTAGGTATACCTATACTTACGCAGCTTAACCCTGACCTTAGACGCAGTTTAGCAGTCATATTGATTCGTTTCGGTGCCAGGTACTACCTACCCACTTAAGCTAGAATTGGTACTATAACTACCTACATACGTCTTTACAAGGGTTTGCTTTTAGGTTTTTATGGGCTGGAGAGAACACTACACTCCTCCAAACGAGTGTAACGCGTTTTGGCCCGCGAAGCGAATACACGATGGATTTTTCTCAGACGTTTGACTCTAAACATTCATCATCATTATCACAGCCCATAACAGTCCACTGCAGGACTTAGGGCCTCTCTCTCCCACAAAAGGGAAGGATATTGCCATAATCTCCACGCTTGGCAGGCAACCCGCCTGCGCAGATCGTAGTATTATAAATATACCTAACAATGAAGAGCGCTGTTGCCCATTTGCCAGCCTACTTTACACTTTACTCTAAGTTTTTTCTACATTAGTCGCCTTGTACGACACCCACGAGTGTACCTACTCGTAAGGGGTTGGTGATATTCTACCCTTCGGACACCACACGGCCACTCTATACAATACTGTTTTATATTTAAGAAAAGTGTAAAGTACTTTAATGAAAAGTGAATTCAGGCGTAACCATAATCACTACAAACAAATTCAGATTAACTTCTAATTATTGTAGATAATGTCTAAATTATCCCGCAAAGTGCCCTACATTCGAACCCGCAATTCTCAACCGCAAGGTCGTAATTTCTGTAACAGAATTTCAAAAAGTCGGGTGACAAATAGATGTCGTCAAGACTGGCAGAATGAAATGAATAATGTAGAAGCTCAGTTCAGTTCCCTGGGATGTATCGGCGACCCATTTTGCATTTACAGTGTCAGTGTCCACCACAATCAGTGCAATTGCGTAAGCGACTACGCTGGTAAAATATTGGCCTACATTGCAATACGCGTGGGACGTACCTATCTGTCTGTCATATAGATCGATCACGAGGAATCTACCACTAAATACTAGTGACGAGGTCTGCAAATCTAATCTGCGTAAAACGTTCTCGTAGTTCTGTCTATTCGTGATTAAAAAAGTATGTAATTAGTATAGGTACCATGGGCTGACTCGGGCGGTCAATAAGAATGATGATGAAAATGGAAACAGGTGCAAGAGCATACCATATTCAAGTATACGTTAATTCCCCTATATAGCGACTTTGTTTAAAGATTACGAAGGTGATCATATTTTTCTTTGTAGTCCTTTCTTCACGTAGAAATTGAGTACCATAATGATTATAGACCTTATGTTTTTATACGGACGTTCATTAAACTAAGATTTCTTACGCTCTTTTCAAACGCAGTATGCAATAGGGAGCAGAGACTACTTCAGTCTGTATTGTCTTTGTTATTTAATTGAGAGCAGATTTATTAAATCAATTCGATGAAATTAGACCCTACCCACTACCAAATATTGCTACCACCAACTAACACGTAACTATTTTCGTTCGACGAATGACACAGCCGTTTGTATACCAGAAGCTGAATGTTTATTTTGTAGCTACTCACAATGTTATTGTACTCATCCGTATTTACAAAGCGGGTTTGATCATTCAAATAGTCATCAGGCCTACAGTTAAATCAAATAAAATCACGGCTTCAATGTCTAAAGTAAATCTCAGTCGAGGCTTCGCAACGACCTTGCGTAGGCGTCGATATGTGTATGGACAAAATGTGGTATACTTACGTAATCGAACGCGTGTTTATACGCTTAGCTTAGATTAGATAAGTGTAAACATAGAGCAGCTGTTGCAGATGCAAGATAGATATACTGTATTGATAAATGTATTTTTCGAATCACGGAATAGTATAGTGCAGTGTTGGGTAATGAGGATCAGCCACGACTTTTGTTTATTGACTTTTAAATTTGCTTATGATACCACATGGATGACTGTGAAGAAATTTTCACGATATCTCTTACACCAGAGATGATATGTGATTTAGGCATGTCTGATGATGTCATTCAGCACCAGGGTAAACCTTGCGTAACACTTAATAAAGAACATATGTCATTGTGTTCAATCCCATATAAGTTAGGCATTCCAAAATGGACTTTAAAAGTTCTTACACTGGGTTTCATTGCTATGAAAATGTGGTAAGATTTTATCAACAAACCTGTAAAATTCCATCATATGATTGATGCTTATTACTTATAGCTTTGTAGCGTAAAAACAAACGCCCGTACTCAAAAACGTTACTATGAAGTCTCATCTCATGGTCACAGGCTCACAGGGTTCTAACTGACAATACTTGAGTGACCACAAAGTGGCGATCGATACTGTGCGTCCGTCAAAATGAACGAATTTGACGAATCTGGTCGTTTGCGTATCTGGTAGTTTATTGTTGAAAATATGATCCTTTGCGTGTACGGCAATTTTCATTTCTGGCATTATGTCGTCGTAGCGAACCGTATTGAACGGAGTGCATTCACTTAATGTGAGAACCATAGAGTGAGAACGCATAGCGACGTTACTTTACTGATGTTATTTGTCATTACGGGTGTTTGACATTATATAAATGTATATTTTTAACCAATTTCTAAGCCATCTCACATAAGCATGCATAGATAAACTTAAACATGCTTATAGCTGTGAGTTTGTCTGCAATCTGTAATTGACACATAAAAGGTTTCGGTACTCCGTAACGCTTTTAATCACACCATGACGCACTCAAACCTTTATAGCTATTATTAGCTACATTTTATTGTCTGTTACACCATATACCCATATAGGTATGCCACAAGCTTTTACTATAAAGGAAAAATCGTGACAAAATATACGCATAAAGACATTTCTTGATTAACGATTGTATTTGCTGATTTTCCTAGATATATCTCCTAACAGTATGGCGGAAATAAACTGATGATGATGATGATAATGATAACGTCATTTACCTCCCGACACTGACAATACTATCGCGTTATGCAAAATCACACAGAGATTACCGACTTTCATTGCATGAACCATAACCAAGTTCCCTACCATCAACTCCAAACTTCCTAAAAGATATCATCAACAATTCACATAAACGTGAGATAAAGAATTTAAGCGTTGGTACGCAATGCTTGCTGTTAAAATTGTGTTTGTTCTTGTCTTACAGTTTTGGTAATGGTCGAACGGTACTTAGTACCTACCTACGTACAGAGGCCTGATTCTCGCGCTGTGACATTTCGAATTCGACATTTTTTCCATATATCTTCATGAATAATGAAATTGAAATGTCAATTGCAGCAACAAAATATTTTATCAGCTATTTTCAACAGTCATATATTGTCGAAGATCAATTTCGTTTTAATACAATTTTTGTCTAGAGAAAATGTCGAATTTGAGATGTCGAAAATCTGAAGGTACACGGTATCGCAATTGGACCACTTTTAGGTTTACTTACTCTTTATACAAGTTAGCGATAGTGTCATATCTGTTTTATTTGACATTTTGTACACTAACCGAACTCATACTGTGAGGGAATACATCGTGATGAAACCTGCACATTCGGCGACTGAATTATACATTGATCCAATCTAGTCAGGTTCCCCTGGTAGCAGGGTCACGGAGGTCAGATGGCAGTCACTTCACTGTTATTACTTGACTTGCCATATCCTGGATCATGGTCAAGGCGGACCCTGGGCCCTCGTGAGCGAGAGCACAACCGGGACATCAACGCCAAGATAATTATTATAGAGATGGTGCGAGTTATACAATGTTTAATATTACCTACGCCTTTTTAAAACAGAATTTGTACTTATTTTTGTAACATTGTCTTAAAATGTTCTAACAATGTCTTTTCTTTTTTTCAGGTAAGTTACCGGTGCCAACAATGTGGTTATAGTATTAATTTGACGGAGCATTTAGATACAATAACACGTGGTCTTGCCGGAAAACTATCAAATCTAACCATAAAACGACTATCTAAACAAATTCATACAAACAAACTTTACACTCCTTAGTGTGATGTGGTCTATTCATAACCCTTTTCACCGCATCATCGTTTTAAATAGGATTGAGAAGCGAGAGAATAACCGTTCAACTTCATAATGACGAATAGTATTAAACTCGAAGAATTTTGTTCCATTAATCTTTTGAAGAATATATCCTTATTAAGCTAACAGTTCGACATCCCAACTGGTCGTTCAGTCTTTCAAATAAATATAAAATTTCTATGGAGAGTAACCGGAGAAGCTATAAAATTTCTATTCCATAAAATCTTCATTTAAACTTTAGAAGTTTGTGTTTGTCTTATTAGAAAACCTTCATAGAGTAATATAGTAAATAGGTGGTATGGGTGACTTTAAAATAGCCCATTATATTACGCTACCATCCCATCGAAAAATAACCCAAACTCGTTTAAAACCGTCGGACGTTTAAAAATCTTCGCCCCCAAATTCAACACCTCCCCATTAGAAGGATACATCTTTTATTTTTAATCTTTTTTTTATGAAGGAAGTGGGCCATAAGGTTAGTCTACTACCTGCCAGTATCCCATCGCACCTGCTTTCTAAAAGAAAAAAAAAGAAAACAAACACGTTCTATTTCGAGGACCACTATGCCACAGACTATGCGCTCTGGGGCACGTGGAGTGCGCTTTACTGCCAGGCTCGTGTTATCTTTATGGAGTTTTTAAGAAAAAAAAATAAACTGCTCATTTTGCCGCTTGTCTACATGGCGTTTTACGTCAGCTTTAAAATCTTTTCCTTTGTACATGCAGTTTATTGACTCTCTCGACTCGACTCTAGTGGAGTTAACTATCCTCGTTTGCCATAAAATATCAGCAGAGACTGACAAATGAACCGCATTATGTATAGGTAAAATGTCTGGCATTTATCCTTCGTTTGTCTCTTCGTTCCTCTAGGCATGTTCCATTCGATTATTATAAACTAAAGTTTTAATTTCAAATTTTTGCAACTTTAGAGAAGTTACTTTTGAAGTCTTTAATGTAAGTAGCTAGTTAATTTAATTTTGCTTTATGGCCCAGTAAAATCCTACATTCTACCCTGCTAAAGGTCAGGTGTGAGCTATTTTTGGCTATGTTATACAGGTAGAGACTTTAATGAAAAATCCAAGTTTTCGACGTGCTATTGCGGGCTGCAATGCAATATCCATAAAATGATACGTTTTATTAGGTCACTCATTAATATCTCTAAAACGGTGCGTCGTAAAAAAAGTGTTATTTTACCGAATGAGAGGTTGTAAAATTCTCTACATATTTTTCAAATTCCCAACCGTTTACGCAACACACTCTCGATAGTGGCCGCAGATAAAACACCCATTTCTTTGGGAATTGTATGAAGAATGTAGCACAAAATGTACATGTCCTTTTATGACATTCATGTACAAATTAGAAGTTTTCGTTATTCCCCCTACTTGAGCTACATAACCGTGCTTGTTGCCAAATTTCATGATTATAGATTAGAGACAGGTGGTAGGCGGGTTGGAGATCATAGCGATGTAAATAAAGCAATGAAAAACTTCAGCCCATTTTCCAGCCCATGGAGACTCTAGAACTTTTACCTCGAAAACATTAGTTGCCTTGTACGACACCCACGAGTAAGGGGTTGGTGCTATTCTACTCTGCCCGACACCACATACCCAATAATAATTTAGTATAAAAATATAAATACAACCAAAAGTAGGTACCTTGTACCTAGGCTATGTAGGTACCTAGTAGGAAAAGTAGGTATCTTGAGAACATCATTCAGCAACAAACGCCAAACCCCACCGTGTCGTCGCCCCGTCGTGGTTTTTTTTATATTAATATCGTCTAATTTTAAACATCAGTATCTAAATCCCAAAGATGCTCCCTATCACAGGGAGTGCTATTCGCGTCGTCCCCATTCAGTGGACCCGGTTAGTGACATCGCGACGAGCGCGAAATTAAAAAAGTAAAAACACGAGTAGAACGAACGCGGCTGATATAAAATTCTAAATTTGAATCCTCCCCGCTTGCATAATGGGTTCGTTATATCATGCGACACGAATTCTTTCTCGGATCTCGGATGCGGTGGAGTCTGAGCACAAACTGCGTTGATAGGTTTATTTTAACCTAACAACAAACAAAGATTTTGACATATACATAGGTCGGTAAGTCGTCACAGTAAGTAGTGGCTGTGCCCTATAATTAAGTAATACAGAGCCTGCCAACCGAGACTAAATCACCTAAAACTTATACTGAGCGAAAACGATTGACAATATCTACTATTTACTTAACTAGACTTTTACCTAGCGCAAGCGCAAGAATGTTAATTTAGACTAATTCTCAGTGATCAACTCTAGTAAATTTTTTTTTTGTTTGTAATGTGTGATTTGAATTTCGACTGGACGATTTATTGAAATGAGTTAGGTACTTTGCTTAATCCCGCAGAAAAACTAGAGTAGGTAAAAATTTTATCTGCCATTACGGGCATGAAATCGCAAAAGGTTTGCCCCACATAAATACTTTTATATGCCATTCAGTGGCAAACGAGCCCCCCTGATAGTAAGTGGTAACTGTCGCCAATTCATACAATTAGATTGCAAGTAGCAAAAATGCAGAACCGCAAGTGTGAGGACTATACGCCTCATGCCTGTCATTTCGCCAGATCAATACCACAATGCCGGTAAATCAGCCTGCTCCATAAACGTGCGAGAAAACACTCCGTTACAACCATCAAGATCAGTCGTGTACTGTTAGCTTTCAAGAGTGGATAAAGCTCGTGTAGTTAAATAGATAATTATCTTTTATCTCCAGCGTAGAATGTAATGAATATAATCGAGGCATCTCCGATGCGTACGCCGTTATCCATTACAATGCACTTTGTTCGAATAACAAGTTCCTATTGTGGATCATTGGGCAAGCATTAAATGATTAGCGACTATGCAGATACCTGTACTGTAGCTGGTATGCTGAGACTTCTGAAAAACTCAGAGTTGTTTTGAAACATAAACATAAAACATATGGGGTCGGGAAAATCTTTGATACTGAACCTCAAATTCTGAAGGATCTAGTGGGCCGGTCTTTTGAGCGAGAGATTGTGAGTTTGATCTCTAGTGTTGCCATGTTCAATTACTTTTTCTGAGTTATGTACATGCAAATGTTGAACATTGACCGATGCTCTTATGGTAAGGAAAAATATCGTGAGGAAACCAGCACCTTCAGACGACTGAATGTGAAACCATGCTCTATTATCCAATCGGATTATACATATAAGCAAATGGTTACTTATTATCCAATAGACAAAACATCTAACCCACTGTCAAAGATGATCTTTACAAAATTTACAATTTTATCTCTGTAAAGCTTCAACTAAAATCTATAAGTACTGCCCCATCAGATGATCGTATATTTTATTTCTTTGCTTTATTAAATACTTTGTAGAGTCTAGGTTTGTGGGTCAATCTGAGACGGAGATTTGAGCCCGTTTGCATCTCCTCTCTTCTAACGAGGTAACAACTATATACATCCTTTTTACGAGAAATCGTGTGTATTAAAATAAGAACTCGTGATAAAGGTTAACACGTAACTTAACTCCTAGGTATTAATCTAAGTACCTATCAATGTTCTGTGGTATCGATAAAACCAGTTGGAACGTGGTTCTTGGTACTGGATCGGAAATTAAAACATAGTGCGATTCTTTTGCCCGTAGTTTTAGTAGCTACCTATTGTCTTGATACGTACGATCTTCATGATACGACAAAGAAAATTCACAAAGTTCTATACCGCACGTTGCCCTCGTTAACCCGCTTTATCCTTTTACCCGCAGTCTCGTACCACTCGGGACCAGTCCCAGTGGTTTCGTATAGTACTCGTAAAACACGACCCCGCGCGTCCTTACGGTCGTTCTACTTAGCGAACAATGTGAACTATAGGGCCAACTACGCAGTACTGGAATAAGAGAGTAAGTGCGCATAATATAAAACCGCACTCAGGGGGACAACATTTTTACTATGGAAAGAACCTCTGATTTTTGTTGGGAATGAGTTTTACATATAGGTGGTTTTTGACTTGTTTGCCGTCAATCAAGGAATACACTAAATGGATAACTAGCTACTTAAATTATCGACCAAACCATCCCGATTTTTGTTAGGGGCTAAAATAGCTTTGTCGTATGCCGAAATTTCTTTATCATATTTATAGCTAGTTTGGCTTGAAAACCTTATGACAAACCATAGTTTGACCTAGACCAATCTCATCATCATTATCATCATGTTGCCATTAAATCTCCTCGGTTGCGCTTCCACTGGACACGCGACTGCCCTGGGTCATACTTTAACAACAGCAAAGAGGAGCCCCGTGTAACTCTCAACACAAAATAGGGACATGTCTGACCACTTTCCCCCTAACCCAATTGGATTACATGGACCCCAACCAGCTGTAGTATACGTGTAGGTATCTACAGCTATGCACGGTAGTGGGGTGGCGCCTCGTAGACGGGGTTACCGGGGTAAACCGGGTAATACAGTTACCGACCACAGAAGCGGATCGATACTGCATTGCATCCGATGCACGGCTACCGCAAGTCCGCAAAGTTACGTACCCACAACGTAAATCGTTCGATGGTATTTTATCGCATACCTACAGGATGTCGGATGCAATATTATGTACGTCGGCTGTTTCGGCTTTGTAAGAGTGTCGGCTCTGTGCCTCTGTCACATGCTAGGACCTTATGGTCGCTCGCGTTTTCGTATGCGAAGCCGAAACTGGCCGATGTGCATATATATCTATTTGTCTACATATAAGTACTTACAAAGTATAAAATAAAAAAATAAAGTCGCTTTCCGCGTCTGTCTGTCTGCCAATTTTATGGGGTCATACAAAAGATAGTTTTCACCCAGTGCGAATCGTTTTGCCTAGTCACTTTATTTAAATTGCGTCATAAAACATATTTACGCTGTATTTAACATTGATGTCTATACGTAGGTACTTACTACATCTTAACTATTTATATTGACAGTAAAATGGGGGTTACATCCCGCTATATTACCTACCTTGTAAGGTTAAAACCACCAATGCGCACATCTAAACCCACATCTGTAGAATGTTTACAGCCAATAAAACAAGACTGGAAACCAAACAAACTTTTAGTAAGATTGACGCTTTCCATTCGATAATTGATCCATTAAAGCGGATTAGAGTACGCCCCGGGCCCTTAACTTTAGTACGTAATTACGGGAATTATTAATCTATGGAGCGACGCCTTTGTTTTACTACGAGATATTTTTGTTTGGTTTGTTGTTGTTCGATGTCTAATAACATAGTTTAGGTGGGTTCGAATTGCCGTATTTTTTTGGTGAAATTGATGGTTTCATCTTTCGACATGGTAAAAGCGAAGAAAGACAACTGATACGCTATGAAAAGACGTCACGGAATGGATAATAGGTAAGACATGGTCTTAAAAACTAATCGTGTATTATATGTAAGGAAACATTCTTATAACTAGTAACAGACGTTCCGTTTTGGCTAGAGTCGACCAACCGTCAGTTGCATTTGATACTAATGTTTACGATGTACAAAATAAAGTCACTTTTGGATTAATTCCTGTGCGTACCTTGGGCGGACGTCCGACCACGTCCCCCGCACCCAAAAGCGAGTTTATTTCATACATCGTAAGGCTTAGTATCGACTGCAACTAACGGTTGGTCGGCTCCAGCCAAATTGGAGCGTCTGTTATTAGTTTATAAACTGATTTTAACGTTTATGGGTCACAAAACTGATCATAATAATAGGTATCCCCAGAGCCCTATTAGTAGAAAGCTGTGTCGGTCACGGTCGACCTTTACCGCCCTTTGTAACTAATCAAAATGTCAAGCTACCCTCATTAATCACTTCAGTTATAACCAAGCTCGTCACAAGAAAGATATTGGTTCCGAACCTATCAGTAACGTTACAGACTGAGAGTTAATTATTAGTAAAACGCGTTTTCAAGCGAAGCAGAGGCAAGACCACATTTAAAAATATGCACATCAAATTACCTGTTCTAAGGGGGGCATTTTTATCGTACTAATCATATCCTCGACCCAAGTGGGTATACTACTATGCGAATGTTTGGAGGGATAGATTGTAACCTTAACGCGAAATCCACTTAACGAATTTTAATGCTTTTTTGCAGTTCTTATGTTTACATAATCCCAGAATAAGAAAGGCTTTAATTTACTCCAAAATTCAAGGTGGGAATATGGATGGTATGCTGACGAAGTTGCCGGTAGAAGCTAGTAAAATAATGATGAAGAATAAATGTACTCTTTCACATGCAAAGTTCATTAAGGCTAGTGTCCCCCGAACGCATTCCTTACAAACGTAGTTTGATCAGCTATACATAGTATAGTATCTATAAATAACTCAAGCAAAGCTTTTCGCTGCCTGTCCCTATGTATGTATCTATGTACGCTTAGATCTATTAAACTGAGGAAGGTTTATAAGCAAGGGTAAAGTAGGTGTACGCGAACGAAGTCAGTGACATTTACATTTTGTAGACGTGATACAGAAACCAATATCTATGCTTGTAGTTTGTCAGATTTTCGTTAAAATTTATCGTCATTTCATTGGCTTTGATAGCGCACATCGAAAATATGTACAACTTTGTATGGAGCGCACTCGGGGGCCAGTCCTCTCAAGAAACGGAGGAAGAGATAATCATACCAAACTCCGGGCGCATTCATAACTAGGTGCACCTACCCACAAATCTCGCATTCTAAAGCATAAATTACGTAACCGAAGCTAACCGACTGCCCATTGAGTTCTCAAGTTATTTAAGCAAAATACACTGACCATTGGAAAGGTTAACAAGACGTGAAGATCAAAAAATAAAGTGCCATTACAAAGAGCAGTTAGCCGTGGAACGCTGTGTGGGTGTTTATAAATGGCGATGTCAACAAACCATTTGTTGATGCGGTCTTTTTATCTATTTATATTAAGATACTATTGTTTACTAACAATGGAAGTTTAGTGAAATAGATGATAAGTGTAATATAGTCTTTTGGGACGCCGTTATAGAGGTCCTGGAGTTGCAGTGGAGGGAATGAGTGGTGAGGTGAGATCTAGTCCGTATATAAAAAGTATGTCAAATGTTTCTGCTTAATAATTGATCAGTAAATGTACTATATTAAATAGATACTATATTAAATAGTATCTATTTAATATAGTACATTTGTCTA
Organism: Blastobasis adustella; assembly: GCA_907269095.1. Taxonomy (NCBI): domain Eukaryota; kingdom Metazoa; phylum Arthropoda; class Insecta; order Lepidoptera; family Blastobasidae; genus Blastobasis; species Blastobasis adustella. The sequence continues at coordinate 17,026,702 of OU026121.1, read as the reverse complement.
AAGTATTACTACTATATTTTGGTATAAAATACTAAACACTTTTTCCTTTTATAAAAAATGCCTATAGCCACATGATTTAATTTTTTAACCGTTTTATCATGTGGTGTCCGGTAGAATAGCACAAACCCACCAACCACCAAAAAGTGTCATACGAATTGTAAAAAATCTGCTTAAAAATAAATTTAAATAATAGATAGGTACCGTATTTTTTATATGGATACTATTTCTTTTTCCACCCTTCTTGGAAATCTTCTATATTCTTATTGAAATTTTTTGGCACCCTTAAGTAAACTGTATCGAATACTGCGTAATTATAATATGAAAAGTAGCATACAAAATTAATAATGAGATAAGGCCAAGTACGCGACCTAACCCTGTTTCTTATCGGTGTCAATATGACCGCAAATTCCAGGCGTATCACATTACTCATACGGTTAACCATTTTATGGTCACGAGTAGATGTATTGAAAGTACCTACTGGAAACTTTCCACACAATACATTACAATGGATACAAATTATGCAAACAACGTAAATCCAATTTTAAAACTGTCGTCATAATGTAATATTAAAAGCGTACCTATTTAAAGGATAATTGTTTTTGTTTCTTTTTTTAAGGAATCTATACGTATCTTTATTAATTATATAATGTTAATTATGTACACAGTTAAACTACAATATAAACCAATTTAAAACTAACGTTTAGAAACCTAACTAAAAATGTCACACAAAAAAATTACATATAAAACACTGATTCTAGATCGTTGCCAAGCGGGCGCGTTCCCAGAATACTGGGGACGCTTGTTTACGCAGAATTGTTTCCTAAATTTAATATATACGTGCTTGAGTTTTTATTATATAAACAATTGAAGAAAAATACCTTAATCTACTAAATTACTTAAAGTAGATACATAATCATTTATCAATATCAATATCAAATCATTTATTTATTTAAGAGATTAAGAGATTTATTTATTTAAGAGTGATTTATTTAACTGTTGTCAGTCTAGCAATCGCCAAGGTAGAGCACGAAATTAAATACTAATTGTTTTTCCTCATATAAATCTCAGAAAATACGTAGCCGACACTCAGACCAAATTGGTCTGTCGCTAAGAGTTTTTTTCACGCTTTACACACTGAGAATATGTATTCCAAGCCCACATTTCCAGTTTTGGGAATGCGTTCTCCTGATCCTGTCGAGTGCGGTTCTCAGAATTCTGGACTGCCTCGAGGCCAGAGTGGCTGCGTTCTGAAACTTAGACTTTTAGATTATATGCGTAGTTTTGGCACGAGACTTCGTATGCGTAAAATTAGGTTTTTACGTTCCAAGTGGGTATCATGTTGGACATCGGGATAAATTATAGCCTAAGTGCTATTCTGGATTATAAGCTTCATAACTGCCAAAAATCCGTTATGTAGTTTTCGTGAAGGCAAACATCCATCCTTCCATCCTTATAATCTTTCGCATTTATAATAGTAGGATTTGATAGGACTATTAGGTTAATTTTTTAATTCGATGATATTCAATTTGGTATTTAATTGTGCTCTGGCGTTTTCTCTGTCGAAGGAGACCCGCGAACTATATGAATAGCCCACCCTGGCTTGAAGCGTAAGTAATTTCACTCAAACACATTTTTATAATAGTGTAATAATATGGAGCGACATGGTCGCTTCAATGTGACCAAGCTGCCTAAATTAAGACAAAAAAATGGCATTTGATAAGGAAATTATTTTTCTGACGACATTCCGTATCGGTTTGATAAAACGAGGTAGCGTAATCAGTAATTACTAGCGACCGGTACCGGCTTCACGCGTATGTTTTTTCTATTACAATATGCAAGTATTAGACACATAAACATTCTGGAAGTAGTTCTTTAAATGATAGTGAAAACTGTATCAAAATCCGTCCGGAGTTAGACTTTCTGTAAGTAAGGATTACAGACAATCATAGAAGCTTAGTCCTTACAGTGCCAATGGATATACTATTCAGTATTTTTATCACAAGTGGACATGAACTATCTGATGAACTGTTTTTTCATCCGTCACTACTAGGGTCGTAGATGAAAAGTGTTATATATAGAAAGAGTATCAGCATTGTTTTCGATAAACGTACTCTATTAAACTACTTTCGTATAAAGTACCTATAAATAAAGGTTTAAAACTTTCATTATCATAAAACACATGAGGGACAAAGGGGCCTTTCAACCACATGCACAGCAAGCCTACTTTTACGACCTGACATTGTTCCCTATAAGCATTTGTACGCGTGTAAATTGACACTAAACGAGGCAGTAAGGTGATGTTGGTGTGTTTATTGCTTTTCGACTTTTATTTGATAATATTCGCATGTACAGATTTAATAGAAAGGTTCTCCAGTGCCAGTCTACGTACTTAATCTATCATTTACTAAAATTTTATCGTCCACGCAGTTGTTTATTGTGATATGCAGAGGTCCCGTGTGCGATTCCCGGCCAAGCAGAAATTGAATTGATAAATATTTTCTGTTATTACCAATTTTAAATTCTTAAATTGTGTTACATTAAAACACAAGCTTTGCTTCCTTTGGAACTAGATGGCGCTATGTGAGAATTTTCCAAGCATATTTATATATATTTTTAATGATTTTTTTTTTTTGTTATACTACAGTTGGTAAAGCTGTGAAAAGTACCACAGACAGAATGTAGTCGTCATTAGATGTATACTGATTACGATTAAATATAGTCTACTTCCCCCAAAAGATTAGCACATTACGCCAAAGTCGAGCCAATGAGAGCCAATAGTTCAGTAGTGACAGGGTTACAAATAAACAGATTATTTTTATTATCTAGTAAGAATTCGCGATACGTACAGAATTGTTACCTAAAACGCAATGAGCTATTTCAGTTGTATATAACATATGTATTAGAAAACCTATACTCTGACTGGTTTATATAAATTTTTAATATATTACTCCTAAAACAACATTACAAACAAGATAACAGTAATGCAAAGTGCCTGGTGACCTGAAATAAAGGCTTCTTCCCTAGCTTAGACATCAGTCTCCAATAAGTGTTAAGATGTAAATTGTGAACTGTAAATTATCAGCAGAAAATAAACGTTTTATTTATTAATATTAAAGTTTAATCAAAAAAATATCTGACATACGTCGGATGTAAAAAGTAGAGGTCGACTGCTCCACCAAACCATCCAAACTCATAATTTACTACTACTAAAATATATATGGAATCAGTACATAACACAAACACTATTGATAGCCTAAAATACTCTCTATCGTCATATTGATAAATAAAATGTTTTTCGAACTGGAATATTTGATATGATAACCTTGGCTCAATAACACACGAATGCAACTATTAGGTATGTTCACAAAAATCAGAGCAAATCGTGCTTGAATTAAATACACTTTAGTTCAATTTGGCTTGTTGGAGATGGAGATCGTATGTGAAAATACACAAAGTGGAGAGCTCCACGTCTGTATGCATTTCCGTAAACACCTCCTACACCACGCAACGGATTTTGATGCTGTTTTCGTCATGGGTAGAGAACTTATCCGGAAGGTATATATGTATAAGACATGTATATTGTAGTAAAGAAAGCCGCAAAGATCCGGGAGCTAGTTAACTGTATAAATAGCACTCCCAACCTGCCTGGGCTACCAAATATCAGTAGGAGATATACCTTATGAATGCCACAAATATGCCATCTATGTTATTTTTATGATGCTGATGTTTAAGTGCTTTAATAGAACCCACATTAACAAAGTAAACATCTCAGAAGTTTGAAAGTTTCGAACACCGAAAAAGACGATGCGGTGACATCCCTCGCATATCACAAATGTTGTCTTTGGAAACTTTATTCAGCTCGTTGTGGGTTGCTGGTTACCATTTATAGAGTTACTGAGGTCACCACACAGTCACATCCCACACAAGTCGGTTCTCGGCTAACTGCTATGATAAATAGAGATAGTTGCAAAAAATCTTAGCACACAGTAACTATTACATTGGTAAGGTAAACATTGTGGGACCGTTTGTCTTTCTATTTGTGGAGATGTTAACAACATTGCAGTTTATTTGATAGCCAAGAGAAGGTACGTACAATAAATGTTATTTCAATTGTGTGAAAAGCTTTCGTGAGCAGTTGTGAGTCTGTATTTAGATTAGTGCTGATTAATTGCAATTTAAGTGGTCGGTCAGGCGGAACGAGCTACAGCATTATTTATTGAATTGTGACTGAAAATAGATATCTTGCTATTTTGATATCGTTTAGCGGTTTAGTTTTATGATCTGTACATGTTTTAATTAGACCTTGTGCTTTTACGGTAAAGGAAAACGTCTCGAGATTTGTGCATTCGCAGAGATCGCTGGGGATGTTTACCTACAGAGGTATACCTAAGCGAGTGAACCTAGCGTCCAATTCGAAACATCGAATCACGTTACATCGAATGCAAGTTACATCGAATTACGTGTGAACCTCTGTGACATTAATCGCCTTTTACAACACCTATCAGGCGTCTATGGATTATGTTGGTTTACTATGATTTTATAGTCCTCTGTGATTCCACTCTGTTAGACACTACACGGCCAACAAATCAATTGAAAACATATTTTAATTATTACTGTGGCTCAGTAGAGCACCGTAATCCTCTGTATCTAATTGGAAAATCCTTGAGAGTATGGCGTGCGAAAAGCAGCGGTAACTGTAAAAGTTAACGGTCGTTACTGGAATTAAAGTGAGGTGGCAATTGTAACCCCCGGCCTCTACCTTAATTGTCAATCATTCGCACGCGTGTTACCAAAAGAAAATTGGAATTTGCTTTAACGACTACAATAATTGTGGCACGCATGTAGCGGAGTCTAAATACTTATTTCACTAACGATTGTCGTACAACTACTATTCTACCAATTTATAAAATGCCTTGAAGGCAGAAGAACCTTCGTAGAGCAGAAAATGCGTAGCGCTCCAACACTGCGACTGCCATCATCTTGGCGTTAATGTGCCGGTTGTGCTCTGACGTGCGAGGGCCCGGGGTCCGCCTTAACCATGATCTAGGATTTGGCAGATCAGTTAATTACAGTGGAGCGACTGCCATCTCTCATCATCTGGATGCGACTCGGCAAGCGTAGTGTAGGACGCCCTCCGGCCAGATGGAGTGACGATTTGCGAAAGGCTGCGGGTGGATGCTGAATGCGGCAAGCTGAGGACCCAATGCACCTTATTGGCGCTCATTGGGGGAGGCCTATGTCCAGCAGTGGACTGGTATAGGCTGATGATGATGATGATGACTGCCATCTGACCTCCGTGACCCTGTTATAGTCTCCCCCGAACGCGCACCAGTGCGCTCCATACAACCTTAGTTTCATAATATTTTCAATATTACTCTAACAAAGCCAATGAAATTTTGTATACGTGATCTAGAAACCAATATCTATACTTATGATTTTGTAATATTATAGAAATAATAGAAATAGAAATAGAAACATTTATTTATACACAATAACACCACAAACACATAACATAACAATAATAAATAAATAAATAAATAAATAATGGCTCAAAAGGGATGAATCACTGACCTCCAAATAGGTATTTTTGAGGTCAGCGGCTCGACTCCAGAGCCGTAAACTAAACAATATACTGTTTCAAAGTTACACGGGATTTAAAATTTGTATCGAAATCTTATATCCCGGTACTCGCCATGTCGCCAGTCCCTCTAGTATATTATTCAATTAGTCCAAAGAGGATGAGAACCGAGTGTTATGTTGACTGGTTGAGACACATCATACGCAATTCATTTGCTTCTTCAACAAGCCCTCGACGCTCATAACCAACCCAAAACAAAACACCAATAAAAGAGACTAAGCAAACGCTGTTATCATGTAGTGTCTACATGAACAACCTTGCCCTTCTTTCCGACTGTACCTCCTAATCTCTTGCCACGAAGTACCGAAGCAAAGTGACGAACATATAACGGTGCCCACCATATCAGTTTCCGCGGTGAAACTTGACTTTTTAGGCCATCGGCCGATTTGCGCAGCGACATCCGCGCTTGATACACTTACGGGGCTTTCTTCGATTGTCAGGCCCGATGGGCTCAATAATAGCTGTCAATATTGTTCTGCTTTCGAGGTTTTGCGCCTACATTCCGGGTGGAATGGTCTTATTTTACATTTACATTCAAAAGTTAGTGAAGAAAACCACATTTAGGTACAATGCTGTTGTACCTAAATGTTAGTTTAAATTGAAAGTCGGTTTAATCATAACGATGTTTGATGTTTTAGGACTCTTCATAAAAATGTTTGTCGATCTTTTTAAAACATGTTTAAGGAATCATTTTTAGGTAGGCGCCTAAGCAAAGACGTTTATATAATGTATAAATCAATGTTTATATGATATGATGTGCTTCATTTGAGACATTTACAACTACGTTATCATAAAATACGACTCTTTTTTTTTCTTGCATATAATATAATCTTTTAATACGCTCTTAAAATTCAGATTGGAACATTTATTTCACATTGCTTTTCAAAGTACACTGCGGGCTGGTTTGAAATCGCTGCTCGTAAACCGGTCCATGGGCCAAAAGTGCCTTCGACTAACCCTCGACCTATGCGATACCTCCAAACTCGTCTTGCAACTTTCTTTGCAGACTGCCATGAACATTTTCGGTGACTTAAGTTTACACGGTTCCTAAAAACATTTAAAAATTACAAGTAATTCACATTTGAGTCATAAGCTGCTAGTTTTGAGCAATAACCCGGTATAATAACTCATAAGTAACAGTCTTAATTGTAATTTTTATGAGTCGTATTATAAATCAGAGTATATGTATATTTTCATAACATGATAGGTATCTCGTAGATACAAGAAGAAGAGGAATGCCAATATGTTTTTATTTATTTAAGTGCAGTAGGTATTCTTCCACTTAACTCAGATAAGTTATTTAACTATAAACACTCAGCACAAAATAAATGGCAATGACAACCAACAAGTACCTACCTACACAAAAACTTTAAAATCACGTACCTACCGACTTCTTTGTCTGTTTTTATCACACTAGTGCCCAGCCATATGGCGAGCGTGCGGTGTGATGCAACTAATGACCCGGCCAGACCTCACCGCGCTGATTATGGCTGACATTCCGCCTCGTTGATGAGCGGACGGCCACCGCAACTCCTGCGCATAAGATGTACTGTAGCATAAGTAACTACTTTGTGACGGAAAAATTAATCGTGTTCAAAATTTCAAGGCCTAATATTTCATTCAGGAACAAGTTTGTTGAAGAGGAGAAACAAAACACGCAATAATAAAAAAAAAACTGAATAAGGACGTTTGATAAACTTATTAGTCGCGCATGGAGCCAAACTTGGTTATTGTGTATGGCAGGAAAATTCGGATGTAATATAATACCTGGCAGCAACCTAAAGGGTTCTGAACTATCTAGGCGAGATTGGTGCAACTTAAATAGGCTACGCACGGGCCATGGCCTTTGTGCCTCCTACAAACACCGCTGTGGATGGAGTGTATCTCCCCAGTGTCCGTGCGGTTCCCCAATTCAGTCAATGTGGCACATACTATCGGATTGCCCAAACACAAGTTACCCTGGCCCACCGGAGGACCTGATCACCCTTAGTGACGAATTAAATGGCTGGCTTCGCTTGATTTAAATTTGTAGTTGAATGTGTTTCTCGTATATTGTATTTTTGCCATACGAATAAATAAATAAACTTATTTGATTACGATTACAAAGCAAGTTATTCTTATGTAGTGTTAGAAAGTGAGCAAGCAGCAAGAGTAACTTTATTGGAAGTGCACAAAAAGGCGTCAACAATAGGTATAAAAAAAACTGGAGTTGTCAACTAGCGTTCATCAATAGACTAACGGTCTTCAATTCCTCTCCAAGATACATATTTTCCAAAATATTTTTATACTTCAGTGCTAAGATATGCAGAGTTGGCTCAAGTCTGATGTAGGCCGAGAAAAAATCGAAAAGCGAACAGATTATCAACCGTCAAGACAATTTAGCTGAGCACAAAATACCATCTAAGGCAATTTGGAACACAACTAGCTAATAAACTTATCTGAACTGCTACCAATCGTAAATTATCATATTGTTACCATGTCTGCGACGTATAGGCCAGACCAATATTAAGTTTTTGCAGTGTCAACAGCTTTTGAGTCATAAAAAACTGTACAACAGCTGCGAATGTAGGCTGCATGGCCAAATGTGGTAGACTCGATACGAGAAGCGTTGAACATGTGACGTGGGACAGTGTGACCCTAAGCTTAAATAAAAGCACTGAGATTTCGCAGAATTCTTAAAATAGCTTTATTATTAAAACACATTGTTCATCATCTAGATTACGATTTAGGTAATTACCTACCTATATTATTTTTTTTGTGTGGAGCTTAGGTGGCTGAGTTGTTAATCCGACAAGTAAGCGAGTGGTACCGGGTTCGAATCCCACTCCAGCCATGTACCAATGACTCATTACTAAGTTATGTGCATTAGTTGACTACTTACTAACCGATGCTCTTATGGTGAGGGAAAACATCATGATGAAACCTGCACGCACAATTAGGCGACTAAATGTGTAACCATGATCCAATCTGGTCAGGTTCCCCTGGTAGCAGGGTCACGGAGGTCAGATGGCAGTTACTCTACTGTTATTACCTGATCTGCCAAATCTTGAATCATGGTCAAGGCGGACCCCGGGCGCGAGAGCACAACCGGGACATTAACGCCAAGATGTTAACACCGCTAGTAGGGCTTACACTGAAGTTGATACAGAACAACATAAATGCCTCTATGTAACTGAATAGGTACTAATATTCTATTGTTAATTACCCACCAAAATATTCCATTCATCATCATTCACAGTTGATGTTTAGAACCACACTGAAAACAAATCAAGTTGGAAGTATGATGTAAGAACTCGAGGTATATCTGACCGTAGTATAGACTGGGCCAAGGGAAGACGATTCAGTTCATTGCCGGCAAATGCTTATAGGTTATAAAGTCCGCAGCGCACTGTTTCACAAGAACATAAATTATAAATAGCTTATTCCGCATCATACTTTGCATTGGTCTTGCATTACACTGTTGCTCTCTGAACGGCTTTACTTAATATTAATTTCGAATATCTTGACAAAATTAAACCATTGATAATTTTAACATTTTTATCTCGTTATTTGGTCCTTCTTTAACTGTTTGAATTCTAAGACATACGTTTATTGGAGGCTTTCAAACACGTGGCCTACCAACTACAATAGCAGTGGCTTGCTTTAGGTCGCCGCTGTAGGTCCTGGCTTAATAGAAATGAGTGGTATCTAACTGGCGGCTTTTCCTCGTCGAGATTTGTGAGAAAGAGGCTTATGCCTCGGATAGATATAATTTTAAGTATTTTCTCCATAAAATGTTTCAATCCTATTTGTTGAGATCGAAGTAGGCATGGACAGTATCGTGATTTGAATTACAGTCAGGTATTCCTTCCACCCAGTCCTATGTTATTATCATTACCATTCAACTCTTGCCTCTCAGTAAGACCATCTATCAAGGCCATCTTCATTATCACTTCAATCTGAGTTGCCTTCCTGTCGTTCTCCCTCTTAAAGAGGTTTTCTCCGATCGAGTTATAATTTGGCAAGTTCGTTAAATCACCGTTCGGAGACAGAAGTTGGCTCTACCCAGACCTGCGCGTGAGTCAGCCGGAGACACAAATTGCCGCTAATTCGAGATCTCGCGCAGCCCAGTGCTCAATTGAGGAATGTGTCACTTTATATTACACGTACGGCGCGGCATTGCTTCACTGTGCGCTGTTTGTATTGTAATTACTAGCATACGTTTGTAATCGAACTGGTTACCTCTATGTTTGTCGATACATACACGCTATTTATAGACGATATACCTACACATAGTAGGTACGTAAGTGTCATAATTACTTTTGAATAACTTAAAATACACAAAGGTAAATCTTGGCCGTGTGGTGTCCGGCAGAGTAGAATAGTACCAACTTCTTACACTCGTGGGTGTCGTACAAGGCGACTAAGGTTTTATAGGCAAAATATCTAATCTACGTAGGCTGGAAAATGGACAGAAGCGTTTTTCATTTTCATATTAATAACATTGCGATCTCCAACCCGCCTGACAAGCGTGGGTTATAGCAAAAACCTCCCCTTTCGTGGGAGAGGCCCTAAGTCCTGTAGTGGACTATTATGGCTGTGATGATGAAATCTTGGCTTCTAAATGTCAATGCAAACGCTACGGATTGTTGTTGTCTGGAAAGGGAATAGATAACCTATCGAAGATGCAATTTATGGAGTTGTCATTCTTAATACAACCAGCAGTTATCAAGATCAGTAAACCTACGCTTCATTATGATGTAGCTCAGCATATCCTAGTAGCACCAAATATTACCGACCTTGCGAACAATTGGGAGTACAACATGACGCATTCGTCTGATGCGTGTAACTTCATCCCATCTGGTAAATGAATCATTTCATTTATTATGAAGTACGCACTTATATTTGCCAGTATCATCGTCATATTAGACTGTGAGGGCACCGTAGGTTAGTGTGGAATTTTTCTTGTACTCGATGACTTAGGATAACATACGGCGGTCGTCGTGAGGTCTCACAGTCTATATGAGGAACGTCCAATTCACTATCAGAAGACTCCTGCAACCACAATATGTTTTCAGATTCACTTTGGAACAAGACAGAAATTTGCCATCCAGTCAGTAAACAGTACCCCCAGACCTTCGTTGTCCTTTCGAACATCACAGCACATACACCAAATCAACAGTCTGAATTAGTCCAATTCTGAATCTGAACCTGCTTCACATTATTGGAGCCATAATCACCGCGTTTGGCAGGCGAGTTGAGGATCGCAGTGTTGAAAACACACAAGCTAAAATGGTGCTGCTCAATTTGTAGTCCACTGAGATTCAAACTTGTCTGAGACATAACCAGTCGCCTTACACGACACTTGTGAATGTAAGGGGTTCACAACAAGACTCTTCAATCATCGTTGTTATTATATCCTTTCCACTCCTTGATCAGATCACTTTCACCTCGTTATTGAGTCGATCTCGATATATCAAGCATATCTACAGTATGTTATGCTAGGTTTTGAATCATCACTGGAAAATCACTGATGAATGACTTCCGTCTTGAATTTCGACGAATTTCTGATGAATTTCGAACGCCAAAGAGCTCCACACCTTGTTTGGAACTGCCCAGCCATGCTGTTATTTAGATTTCAATAATCCATAGAGAAAGTTATTATAAAATTATTAGCCTTTGACCAATTCGGCACACAAAATGTGGCATTTAAAAAAATATCTACCGTAAAAGCAAACAATGGCTACTTTAACCTAGATTTCTATTACTTCATCTTGCCTGAAAGCTAGAAATAGCCTTATCTAATTACTCGAATCTGTATCAGAGCACTCACTTAAAATATCTATTTTGCATAAGAAAGCTTATTTACAATGGTCTACTTACTTAGTTCAAGTCACTTTTGTAGATAACTGGAGATTAATAAACCACTAAGATCAACCACGATTTGATGGAACAAATCTATGTCAATACTAGCGTTCGCCCGCGACTTCGCCCTGTTCATTTTGCTTCCTTATTATAATTGCGTTGATCTTCTTCGTTAGCATTTTATGAAGATGTTTTCAAAATCCATAATGGATACGGTGAAATACGAAAATTTTAGCATAGATTTTGATTTGATTTGATAGTTATGGTCCAAGCCATCCATGCATACCAAGTTTCATCCAACTCCGTTTATCATTGACCTGGGCCTCAAGTCTGCTAATTTACTACTTGCTGCGATTGCGATCCCACAACTCAATCTAACCATAAGTCAATTTGCGGACTTGCGCCCCTAGGGCTCTTTTTTGAATCGCTCGCCTCGATTAAATTTTTATTTTCGGCATATAAAATTCGAATCGAGGCGAGCTATTCAAAAATAAAGCCTCTGATTGAGTAACAAGTTAACAAATACAAACAAACACATCCAAAAACTCTCATTATTTGTAACATAGGAACTTGGAAGTTACGGTACTGTACAGAAATAAAGTCCACGCAGCACCAATGTGCGACCTTGCGTGCAATTGGGGCCTGACTCAACGCCCTCCCGGCCGGTAATGTGGGAACGAGCTGGAAATTTGACATTACATGGTCTTTTGCACAAGTAAAGTGACCTTGTTTCAGAGGAAATTTAGATTGAATTAAGAGGACATAGTCGCGTAGATATACTTGAAAAAAAATAAGTATGACCCTAAGTAAAATAAGTATAAGCCTTTGATTTTGGCATAAATCAAATTATTACCATCAGCCAGTCTACCTAAAACGTTTAAAAGCGGCATAAAAGTTAGCATACGTCTTTATGACTGTCATAGTTAAAGTCATCAAGGAGTTAACATTCTAACACAAGAAAGAGAATAAAGGATTTATGGATCTAATTTACGTATTCGTAATTTTCGTATTTTGTCTTCATGTGCAAATACAAAAGTCATTTCCAATTTTGAAAAAAAATATTGAGTTCTAACAATTTAAACCAGCCATTAAAGTATCTCCGTTAATCCAAAAATGGGCAGCAGCATTTTCTGTTGAGTATTTTCAAAACTCCCATCACCAACCTGCCTCCAAGCGTGGTGATTTCGGCAAAGCCCTTCACTAAAGTTGTCGAGATCTATTCAGCCCATTTTGACAGGTATCATCATTTCCTTTATGTCAACGACATAAAATTCATTTTCTGAAGAAGGAAGTCTATAAATAGAATAACAAAGTCCTAGAAATACATCATTGGCACCCAACTCCACACAATAGATTACAGATAGCAGTTATCATAGCTTTCGATTGTAGTACTTCAAACGAAGCCATTATAAATCAAGTCGTATTATCTAAATCACCTATCGAGGACTGCTATAAAACTAATACGAAACTTCCGTGGTCGGCCGGGTGTCTATGGACGTACAATAGCTGTATAATGGCTGTGTCCAATGGTTTATCTCTTGAGTTATTAAGCCAGATCGGGATAGAGTTTATAAAAAACCTGTTAAAAGTATCATTCGTGGTTGAATCGGGATTTCGGGATTTAGTGCCTGTAGAAGATTTGTTAGGTGTATAAAATGGGATGGCCAGTAATTTTTGAAATAATCTCCAGTATTAAGTTAAGTAGGTATGATTTTAGGTCTTCTTCTAGGTAGGTTATAGGATAAATTTGTAAATTTGCATCATATTTATGACTTTCTGTTTTGTCCTTAGGATGTGGTGGACCATCACCGGCAACTTTGGCAACATTCTTCCCATCGACTGGACCAAGTCCTTCTCGAGGAAGATGCACATACCCACGCTCAGCATGTCAGACAAAAAGGTATGTTTCTACATCTTTTAATTTTGTATTATCTTTTATGAACTGCTTAGTAGAAAATCAACGCAAGTAGGTAATAATCTTTATTCACGCTTTGGCATGTATTTTATCAGATAATTTCTACTTCTAATCAGTTAATGTCGTTAGTTCAAGACATTAGTTTTCAATTACACACAATCTAATCGCCTTCAATGCCGTGTTTTTGCAGAAAATTAGATTAGATTTTCTGCTCTGGCTGCCATTGAAGGAGGAACTAGCGTTGGTTCGTAGTGACATATCGCTACAATATCGGAAACACTCGTATTATTCGTTTTGTGTCTAAAAAGCACGTTTTAGCCCCCATCAAAATGCAAAGCCATCACCACCATCCTCCCACTGCCTTCATAAATTCTAAAACATCGATAGAAATTATAATGAACCGAATCGAACGATTAGTCACGGCCATGCATTCTGACGACAGCTCCGGCGGCGGCGTTATCTCATCTTGGACGGGTAATTAATCCGGGTAATCGCTGCACTCGGCTGCATTATCAGCTCTAGCTTCATGGAGAGTAGACGTCGACTTTTTTAATTCGACTTTTTCAAGCTTTGCGATCTGTTTGACGAAAAAAAAGCAATTGGTGCGTGGAAAGTGGTGGTTCTACGTATCTATGCTTCATAAAGATCTAGCGTCTGATAATAACACTTCTGTTCTGATTGATCGATGTAGATACCTACAAGTTATTATAGGGTTAGCAATGCACGAGTACCTAATTACCATAAACGTTCATGAGTCACATTTAAATATGCTTACTTTTAAACAGCATCTTATTTTGATATCGAAATAGATAGGTACGTTGATTTCGTGCCTCGCTGAAATGTAGTTTCAGGCCAATTTCTCAAATACTCAATCTCTTTACAAAAGCAAATTGTCTTCTACAATTAGGGTCGTCAGAATCAGAATCACCACACTACATAAACCTTGAACTCCTGTTCAATTCCAGGGCGCAATGACTCCGGACGACGACATCCACAGTTCGGAAGATGAGGCTGTAGCTTCGGACCTAGACATGCACGCGCTTATTCTGGGAGGCCTCCATCAGGACCATGAGTGTCCAGTCAAAACTGCAGACGAGGTGAGCAGCATTCTTAGTGGTAGATATTTAAGCTCTTAGGCGGACCCCGGGCCCTCGAGTGCCGCGGAGAGCGCAACCGTCTCTAACGCCTTGGCTTTGAATGAAGTTGCACTGTAGCATAAAATAGAGTAGTACTTATATTATATTTAGAAACATTCCATTTCATCCTTGCTGTACTGTCTTCTGTGCATTAAGTAGGTGTTGTCGCTTTTTGGTTATTGATTTTTACTTTACCTACTTAAGTAAATAATAATTGATATTACGTTAATGTTAGATTTATACTTTAAGTCAGCAGGTTCTTGCAATGTAAGCAACGTTTTATGTCATCCGCTCTCATATCTACCAATCAGACATCGCAGGAACTACTGACTGACTATGAGTACGCTAGACGTTATTTTTCTATCGTAAAAGACAAAATTTAATTCTTTGGTTCCAGGTCATTCAGGAAATCGACGATATGATGCAAGAAACGCCATCGTCAGAGGGTGACATCATCGAGTACAATGAAGCGTTGGAGAAAGGAAAAGAAATGCTCAGCTCGCCACTGTATGAAGACCGTAAGTATCATGCATATTATTTGAACGAAACGTATACATACTACAGTAATAATGTGTGTATGCTATATACCGGTAGTGGAAGAGGAAGAATAGAGAAACAGACCCTATTACAAACTGTAATATCATAATCAACATTCTACGTTCATCCCGGCATCATTAAGGCGGAAATAATAAGAAAGTTTATTTCAATAACAAAGTGTTTGCTACTTTATTCATCTACCCACGGTTCGAGTTTTTGCCGAGGCTTACCAGTAGTGTGACATAATTGGAATAAGTATGTTATGTGAGGCGCACGAGCACTTTTTGCTCTCATGTGATGAGTGTAATTGCGTTAATCGTGGGAAATTTATTATAACTTACATTGTAGACCTTAATAAAAAATCTACAATTTTTTTTTATTTAATTTGAACTTTAAAATTGTTATTTTGCAAAAATTTACTTAGGTACTTAATAGTCTCCGCTACTTCATTAGTACCAAAAATCAGTGTCTGTTTAGGTAGGTAGGCACTATGGGTCGCTGCAAATTATTTATCTAAAAGCAGGTCACTGCTGACAATGCTGTACCTTGATCTTCGCTGCCACTACCTACTAAATAATCATCATATATTTAAAAGTATGACTTGTCGTTGGAGCAATCGCCACTAAATATATAGGTATATTTTTTCATGAAAAAACAGATTGTTTACCCGTCTTAAATTCTCCAAGCTGTTCAAAAATAGAGATCCAAACAGCATTCGGCATTTTTTTTGTTGGATTGGAAGCATGAAGTTATTATTATCGCAAACTATTTTATGCCATTGGGCGGATCCCAAAAAATATTTTGTAACATCTTTATTATTTACTTGTTTCATAAATAAATAACACCTACTGTGACTATTGTATTAGTAAAATTGTGTGATGAATGTTGCAAGTAGGAACAGGAGTAGGTAATTTCACCGAGGTCGTCGACCCCGCGCCGATTGATTCGCGCGCCGCTGCGTGTGCGCATCCGATTCATTTACAGCTCCACCAACTTATTTGTTAAGTGGGAAAAATCAGAACTAAAGGTGCCATTTAGTAAATGTCATTCCACAGGTCTCACTAGCGCCACCGATTACTGAACAGAGTTAGTGGCCTTATTTGTTTGTAAAATATCACGGCAAATGCGGCGCGGGGCCAATAGCGATTGATCAGAAATAAAATTAGCATTTTACAGATATGGAAAACATGCCTATACCTAAGTTGGATTTTTTCATACAGAAGTTTTCAATTTATTATCGTGTTTGACGCTATCGACGTACATTAACCGGAGGTGAGATAAACAATCGGTATGAACAAATTTGGTCATTGTAATACGAACTGTTCGCTGCAGATTGAACGGACCGACCGACATACATAATTTTTAAATGTAGGTATGGTAGGTTCATTTTACTCTATAGCTGACTGTCTGTTATTTTTAAATGCAATCATGAGCATGAGATATAAAAAAGAAGAGAATTTGTCATTGTAACACCCATCAACATAAACGAATTCACAAAACTGTCTGTCTATGTCTGTTACCTTTGACTATAAAAGTATATCATGAAGCATTAAAATCTTCCAACTATACCTACACGAATCAATCCCTAACCAGTTTCCATCTTCTCTTCCAGAACTACGCCAACTATCCCTGGCGCAGGTGTCCAACATATACATGGAGTTAGAGGTCTTGATCCGCGAGTTCTCGGAGACTCTAATTTCGGAGCTGGCCCTCCGCGAAGACCTAGAGTATGAGAAGGAGCTGAAGAATACCTTCATCTCTCTCTTACTGGCGGTACAGAACAAGCGCAGGGCATACCACATAGAGAAGAAGAAGAGAAATGGAGTTCCGAGGTCTCCTAACTCGAATGGTGGCAGCTTAGAGTCTAAGGTTGGTTTTTGAGCTTTATTTATTTGTTCGTATACCTTACAAATTACAGATAATACAGAAGTAGAGAAAAAGAATATCCCAATCAACCCTTTATTATATTTTCAACTTATTCGTCTGAAGTTCTAAACACTTTCACTAGTTATTGTGTCATCTTGTAGCTTACCTTTATTTTGTTTTGTAAATACAAAAATAACAGAGATAAGCCCACCTTTGTAAACAACCTCTTGTAATATATGTTTTAACTTTTTTCATGTGCAATAAAGTATATAATAATAGTATCTAGTAGTAATATTTTTAAGCCATACAATTAAAAACCTTTGTTTTAGTACTTGACCACAGTCATACCGTTCCAACAAGAGAACGGGACCCCGGATAACCAGTCGCTGCAAGTCCTCATTAAGAGTAAGTTATTCCTATTCATAATATTATTATTGTTATCTATTTTTTACGGGAAAGCATGGTGTACCATACATTAGTTGAATAAACTTACGATACTCTTACGGTGAGGGAAAACATCGTGATGAAACCTGCACATTCAGGCGATTGAATGTGTAACCATGATCCAATCTAGTCAGGTTTCCCTGGTAGCAGGGTCGCGGAGGTCAGATGGCAGGCGCTCCACTGTAACTACCTCACCTGCCAAATCCTGGTAAAGGCGGACATCGGGTCCTCGTGCGTGAGAGCACAACCGGGACATTAACACAAAAATGATTATGATGTACTGTTCGTACAGTAAGCGTATATACTCTTTGCTGTAAAGGTTCCTAATGAACTAAACCATGGGCTACTTCTATGTATTAATAGATGTTACATTTGTTTCATTTGTTTACATAAGGGATTTCTTAATCTCTAAAATTGTTCTAACACTAGAAATCTGCGTTGTCCCTAAATAACGTAAATTGGAAAAATAATGATTTCGGCTCAACTTAAAAATCATGACGTTAGCAAATCAATTCTTAAAAGAATTCGAACAATCAATAATAGTTTTATTTTATTTTATAGGCATACTGTGCGTAGCTATTGCGCTAGTGTTTATATAAACAATTAGGTATTATAATTTTCATCTCCGTATATGGCATCTATAGCATATATTCCGAAAACAAATTATGATGTCACTTGTGAATAGGCTTGTTATGAGACTTGACTAACAATTCTCCATTTTCTCATTCCAGTCCTGAAGGCGATAAACGAAGACAGTCCCACTGTGCCGACGCTGCTCACAGACTACATCCTCAAAGTGCTTTGTCCCACTTAAACACAGCTCACGCTTAGCCAATTTCATGTAGTTCTTTGTCATTCTCCATAACGACACTAAACTTTATTGTTGTCAAGAACAGGCAGTCGTTTACTTCTGTAAATGTTTATGCACACTTTGTTAAATTCATGTATTCTTATAAGAAGTTGCTTGAGACATATATTTTATGATTTGAAATTTGGATTAACATCAGTCATTGATAAATTTAAGATATCGAGGGGGAAAGTAATTCTTCAACTTCGTTGTACAAAAGTCTTGACGAAGTCATCATACTGTCATGCTATGTCTAATATTTTATTATTGGACCAATTAGAAGGAAGACTTTTTGTAGCCTCATCCTCAGTCTCATATTAAGGTTTTCTTTTTAATTCCTTCCTCGAATGCTTTCCCCCTATTCTCAAAATATCATAATCTATTATAACTTTTAGGGCACTTTAAAATCGTTTGTAACTTATATTTTTTGAAATCATAAAATATTCAATTCGAAAACAAATTTTATCAATGAGCACATTAGATAGAGATTCTCTATATTTGTCTGTAAATATCCTAAATATTTAACTGTTATTTTATTATAATGTTAATTAATGTCTTGATTTTCTTAACGTATGCATGATCTCACGTCTAAATCTCTACTCGTTTTGTCAACAGTGTGTTTAAAATAATTTACTAAACTTCAATCCATACTGAATGAAATGAATAAATAAAATTTGATCCGAAAAATAAGTTCGTAAGTACCTAGTAAAATTAAAATACACAAAATATCCTGCTCTTTTCATTGTGTTACATAAATAATCGTTAGTCTATAAAACATTAAGATTAACTAAATTACTCGCTATTTTTATTAATATTGGCCAGTTTGTCTTAAAAGAGCATAATTTTTCTATTCATATTAATAAATTTCATTATTTTTAAACACCTAAATGTTAAAATGTTCAAGTTGACTTTATTTGCATAAATGAACTGTGATATCGTATTGTAGTTTGTTAAATTAACGCTTTATTTTAGAATTATGTCGTACTTTATCGTTTAAAAATACCTGTGTTTTTATTTTAGTGTTTCGACTTCAATTTCTCTTTATTGGAATTTAATTTATAATAACTGTCTATAATAATAAATTTAAAGTAAAAATGGAATTGTTCACAAAAGTGTTAATCTAATCTAGGTAGCTTGAGAGGCTTGTAAATAGTTTTAATGTCAGCTTCTAGTTAATTTTTAAGTTTATCTGCTAACTACCTACTCTTGTCATGTCACTATTTAGTTAGGTCCATCGATTGTTTCTTTCTACAGTAATATCCTTGTACGATTTCATTTCTTTCCCAGAATTCCATTTAAATACTAAAAATAGTTTAGATTAGGTAAATCGGAATAGTATAAGTTATGTATCTCTAGTCTCAACAATTTATAGTCATAATTTGTTATAAATTTAAAATATTATGTCCAAGATATAAGTTGTAGTGAGTATGAAAATACAATGGACATATTATTCGTAAATGTATGTCTTCGTGAAGGCTTATCGCACATATTGAAATTAGTCACAAACACGATCGGTCTTATAAAGTTTGAAAGAATGTGATGATGAGAAAGGTACCACATCACTGTATTTAATTCCGTGAATATTAGAAATATAACACTTTACTGAAAAAAACTAAAGCTTAAAAGACAAGCAAGAAATCTGCAAGATTGCTAGATTATAATGCTTGAGGCTTTAACCAATGCGTCTGCTTCACTGACCATTTTACCCATTTTGAATTTTATACAATTGTAAAAACAAGGCTGAGAGCGTAAATTAGAATTTTTTATGGAAGAAGTTGTACTTCGCCATTGTCGAAGTTCTGTAAGTTGAAAACGTGTCGAACAAAAGTAAACTGGTTTTATGGCACCATGTGACATTTGTTTAAGAAAAAACATCCCTAACTCTTAAAACCGTAGTTCAGACAATTACCATGGCAATGTATAATAATACACAGTGAAAACATTTCTCTGTCATTTTTGTAATACATCTATTTACTTATTAATTTTAAAAGCCACACGAGTTGTATGACTAGGACTGTTGGCGAAATGAATTTGTATATGTTTATGGTTAGATGTAAATGTGAAACAGTGGCATCACACGTCGTGTTATGTTGCTTTAGTGTTTAGTAAGAGTCTTTAAAAAACTGACGAGGCGTGGTACCTGGTTGAAATAAAGGAGCTTGAATAATACAGAACTGTTTTATTGGTTACAATTACAAGTCTCGTATGACTGGAAGACCTAAGATTTTACATAACATCCGAGCTGGGCAGTATGAGGTCCTTAAATGTTGGACAAAATTTTAAAGGCTTTCGGAAATAGTGATAAAGGTGGCTTCGGAAGAGATTCAGCTATAGTAACATCAAAGGATGTTCTGGAGGATGAAGTTGTGGAAGCTGGTGACTCTAACGAATGCGGAGGGGAAGCCGAGCTCGCAGCCGGCAGCGGCCACGAATGAACTGAGACCAACCTGAAAAGGAAAGCACAAGTTTCTTGCCATCATCATCATTAATTTTCTTCACATGTCTTTGATAAATAATATAATTAAAATTGTATACATTAAAAGCTTCTATGAATATACGGTCAAGATAATAACAACTTACAAGTATATTCTGTCCATTCTGGTTGACAATGAGAGGTCCGCCGGAGTCTCCGCCGCAAATGCCGACGCCTCCCGCGCCGTTGGTGCAGATGTTGCTGTCCAGGGCCCAGTGGCCGAACACGGCTTGGCAGGCCTGTACTGTGATGACTTGGAGTTGTACTTGGCTCACTTGAGTGGCGGTCGTCACCCCAGCTTGAGCTGTGGAATAAAAAAGTTTTAATTTTTCATCAACGAGCGTTGCCGACGAATGTTCATCTTGTGTCTTTAGGAGCGTGTTACGCTAGCATTTCTTTTTCTTGTCTATTTTCTAAATTCGTCTAAGCGTCATTCACGAAGCGAATGCTCGCCGTTATCATTATATCACCCTATCATCCGTTAAGAGGTTTACCTCTAGGATGATGGAATGGAACGTTTACCAAGGTAGGTATATTCCGTATAGATTGATTCTATATTTCGGATATACACGGTCAGACAATCTACCTGATATACACTATAGTATCAGTAGATATGCCGGTGGTAGGATTAAGCCGGTGGTGGTTTGAGGTCCACCTACCCATACCCTATTTACTTACTCATAATGTATTCCGATTTGAAGGATGAGGAAACCAGTTTATATACTATGGAGTAAAGCACACCCATAACCATAATGATGTAGATGAGTCTGTGGAAGCATTTTATAGAATATTATACAATCTTTTTGATCAATGCATGCCTAAAAAGAATAGATCACGAAAAGCTAGTAGAACATATCCGGTTTGGTTCTCTGCTGACTTGATTCGGGATATTAGATATAAAGCAGTCATCCATCGCAAATGGAAGGCAAGTAGAGATCCCAAATACTATACGCAATTTTCTCGCCTCAGGTCTGATATTAATAAGCGAACCACTCTTTCTTATACACATTACATTCGTCGCGTACAATCAAAAATTAAGAGCGACCCTCGTGCTTTTTGGCAACATATCGGCAGCCTTAGATCCAAAGCTGGATTTGAGGCTAAGGTTTCTTACGCGGGTGAGAATCATAGTGGCAGTGGGGCTGCTCGGGCATTTTCGTCATTTTTCTCAAGTGTATTCTTGCCTGACACTCCTACTCTCGATAGTGATTCGGTAAACTCTAACACTAATACGTTGGCTGGTCACGTCAGTATAGGAGAAATTACAGTTACAGACATTGAGGGCAGCATCAATGGGCTGAAATCCAAATGTGTTGGGCCTGATAAAGTGCCGGGATTTGTGTTAAAAGGATGTAAAGATTTTCTAAAGAACCCGTTATGCTATGTTCTAAACCTGTCACTCTCAACTGGTGTGTACCCGACTTGTTGGAAGACTACTTGTGTCACTCCAATCCTTAAGTCTGGTAATCCTTCTAGCGTTGAGAATTATCGGCCTATAGCTACTTCTTCGGCTCCTGCTAAAATGTATGAATCCATCCTACATAAGGAAATTTCATGGCAGATTAAACCATACTTATCTGACTGTCAACACGGATTTCGTTCCAAACGCTCGGTCAACACCAATCTTCTTACTTTGGTTGATATTATATCTGATCACCTTGACCGCGATATCCAGGTTGACGTTATATATTTTGATTTTAAAAAGGCCTTCGACCGGGTCGACAACGACATACTTTTGAGTAAGCTTTGTGCTATGGGATTTTCTCCAAAACTACTTAAACTATTCGCAAGCTATATGTGTGACAGGCAGCAGTATGTTCGCCATGAATGCTTCATTTCCGACACTTATCACACTCGTTCCGGTGTTAGTCAAGGGTCCATATTGGGTCCATTACTTTTTGGAATTATGATCAACAATTTAGATGCAGTCCTTATTTCGTCCCTAAGTTTATTATACGCCGATGATCTAAAAGTCATTTGCCCTATTAGCGATATGTGTGATTGTGCTGCATTGCAACGTGATATCGATTCCCTATTGCAATGGAGTATTGACAATAAGCTTAGTTTCAACCCAGCCAAATGCAGTATCATGTCCTATAGTCGAGCAAAAAACCCTCTGGTTGCCCAGTATGTGCTGGGTGGCGACCCTATCAAGCGGGTTACCACAGTAAGGGATTTGGGAGTTACTTTCGACACTAGACTAAATTTTCATGATCATATGACGTCCGTGGCTACTAGCTGCTACAAAAGGTTAGGCTTTGTTATTAGGAATGCCCGAGACTTTGACGATCCTAGTGCATTGAAATTGATATATATGGCTTTAGTGAGAAGCAAACTGGAGTTTGCGTCTATTGTTTGGAATCCGCATGAGAGTACTTACGCCTTACTTCTAGAAAAAATTCAAAAGGCGTTCCTGCGCTTTCTTTACAAGAAAATGTACGGTTATTACCCATTTTTGTACCCTACTAAGTTCCTGCTGGGGATACTACAATTTAACTCTTTAGAAGTGAGGCGTAATGCTGGCTTGCTTATTTTTGTGTGCCGTATTTTACGTGGGGACTCGGACTGCACGGAGCTCGTTGCTCGGGTTGTGAGACTTTCCGTCCCACATGTCTCTAGGCTATTGCTGAGACCACGCCATAATAATATCTTCGCGACCCCTGCAGCTCGGACTGTGTCCCGCGCCAACGCACCTCTCATTCGAGCGTTAACTACGCTGAATTCGCTTCTGGCATCGGCGCCTGACTGTGATATTTTTGGGAGTCGATGGGCGGATGTGTGTAGGGAGTGTTTGAAGTTCTGTGAGACGATGAACGGATGAGGAATTCGAAATTATATTTGTGTCCTACTATAAAGTTTTATTATTTTAAGATGTACCTAATATTAATTCTACAGTGTATTAGTTCTTTAACTGTATAACTGTAAAGTTTGTTGAATAAATAAATAAATAATCAGTAGTAACATAAGATTGTCTTAAAGCCCATTTCCTAATTTTTCAATATCACCTTCGTCTAATCGTAGATTATCACTTACCATCATTTGTTTTGCCGTAGCCAGCAGCAAGGCCCCACATACCAGCAAATGAGTCCGACAACTGCGTCCCGCTCGGTAGCGCAATGGGTTGGATACTCTCTGCAACAGTTATTATAATTTCATAAACCGTAGATAGTTTAGGTACATAAGTCGACATTAAGAATTATAATTTTATTTTATTGGTCATAGAATCAACAGCTCTTAAAATTCGTATATAAAAGGAGCCAATGACAGATTCTTACTCAATAGAAGTAAATCATAATAATATAATAATGTTAGCTCTGTAACTACATCAGATGTAGTGAGCCAAGAATTCAAGCGGGGAAAGATTCTGTGCTGCTGTAGGTACTAGAGTAGCTACACCATCATCCTCATCAGATAGAACTCACGAATTCCTTTGTCATGCTTGTCTTGAACCGTATTACTTTTATCTATGTCTGGACTAGTTACAAAGAAATTGGAAGTTTTGTTTATTTGGGTGACTCTCTCCCTTTTTTGCTAAGAAGTAGGTATACTATCTTTATGGTTAGATATGTAGGTATCTAATAGCTAGACACGTTCACAAAGTTCAATGGTAACGATAAGATCATACAAAGACGGTACAAGATGTCCAAATAAATACGAACTTACGCGAAACAAGAACGTTGCTCGGCAAATAAATGACGCCGATATCGTTGGCCAAAGTCGAAGGGGTCCATTGAGGATGGGTGACCACGGTCGAGGTGGAGATCCTGGTTTCCGACCCATCTCCGAAGAAGAGAAACTGGGACCCTACCACCACAGTGAAGAGAGAGGCCTGGTTGGTTCCATCAAACCAGCAGTGGGCTGCTGTGAGCAGCCGGTTGGTAGTCACCAGGGATGATCCGCACACCGAGTTACCGGCGATATGGGCAAAGCTGATGATCAAACCACCCTGGAATTTGTATCGTCATTGAGTTCTAAATTATAGGAATTGTTTAGGTCAATTAATGTGAGCATCTAGATAGGACTGCGGTGCGGAACACGAGAGGTCCCAATTACTCTACAAACGATTTTATTAGAAATCGCAGGCAGTGTTATACAGAATACAATGATCAGACATTTTCATTTCTAATAAGGTAGCTAATACAAATGTGTCTGACTAGATTTCGTGTCTCACACGTATCAACCGTAGTTTTATTCCTAAATGTACCCGTTGCCCCTATAAACGTAGGTACACGGTTTCAACATACTTTCTTTCTATAATAGTGACAGTACTAGTAGACCCGGCGCGACTTCGTTCGCGCACTGCCTACCTTCTTTAATGCTTATAAACCTTCCTTTTGATTTGTTATTCTATCTATTGCTGAAAACCGAAATAAAATCCGTCGCGTAGTTTAAAAGATCTAAGCGAATAGTTTTTTAGTAAACATGTAGACGCATACGTAGATACAAACATAGATACATAGGGACAGACGGCGGGAAGTGATTATGTAGATATATGTATAGATTTGTAAACAAACGCGCAGCGTCCGCATAGTGACCGCGTCGTGTGCGCCAATAGGGTAAACTGCACGTTTTCTGTCCGGTTGCTGCGCGGTGACTCTGCGGGTACGACGCATACGCGATTCCTAACCGGTTTATAATCCGTATAAATGGGCCTTTTTGGGATAAATATACGTATGTGACTCTATCATGAACCACATCAAGTTCTAGAGTACCTGCCTGACTTACTACATAAAACCTATGAAATGTGGATAGTCAGACTTGTTTGCGAACATAATAAGTATGTAAGGTAGATTATATATAGTAAAGGATACAAAAAGAATTAGTTGAAATAGAAGGTAATATTTACCAAATGCGGGTGCGCGTTGGTTGGCGCAATGACGCCACCGACTATTCTGCCTCCAGGGCCGTTTAGTTCTTTACTGGCTTCATATTCTCTAAAGATATCCTCTTCAGCTGCTTTAATCCTGGCCGCTTCTGGGATACCAATCGCTTCATGGTATCCTACAAGGACGTCCACAGCAGAAGCCGATGCCACCAAAAGCCCAATCAAAGCAATCCAACGCATTTTTATTGTGTTCCTAATTGTTTTCACAACATCACAGTTTTATACAGAAACTTTATCAAAGGTTATCACTAGACAATCTGAGATTAGTGGGTTTCTAATTCATTTCTTATATATATCAAATAAACCCGTTCATTAATCTGATACCGAAATCGTATACGACACTGGTGATTAATTACTGGGTTTCCATCAGATAATGTATTAATCTGCTTTATGCGTAAGTGCTAACGCCTGTATGTGATTGTAAAAATCTGATTTTGATAAACGTAAGCATTTGATACCTTTTTGTAGATAAAAGTCGTTATCTACTACAAAGAACTTTACTATTAAGACATTGCCAAATATGTGTAACGTAGGTAGGTATTTTTGGAAACAAAACACCTACTCAAAGTCAATTATCCACTTTATGTTTCATAAATCTTATTGAAAACCACGCATTTAGGAAAGGTTAAAATAATTTATTAATAATATCACAATAAATTTAAATGAGCAATTAAAATTTTATTATTAAAATCTACATGTGACTGACAATAAAGCTGTTGAAACTGGTGATCCTCGCGAAGGCTGAAGGGAAGCCGAGCTCGCAGCCCGCCGCGGCCACGAACGAGCTGACACCGACCTGAAAAATAATTTATAAGTTGAAATATTGCTATAGAAAGTGAAAAGAAAGAAAAAACTAAAATATGTGGTGAAATCGACAAGGCATAGTTTTTAACCGAAAGAATACAAAATTCAAGAAGAATTCAAATTCTTGATGACACTAACAGCTATGAGAGCGATGTTCAACGTTTTATAAATAAATCAATTTACAAAGCTTTTGTCCGCAACCTCATCTGCATGAATTACCTACATGCATAAACTACATATATACATATCGAGTGCCACAAACTACGATCCCGGCATACTTATTTGCCTTTTTCGCATGAATTTATTTTCTATTTTTCCCTCAACATACCTACAATTCACAGTCTTGTGAGGACTGTGAGAATGACTAATGGCAACAGCAGTGTATTTGGACGTATGAACTGCACGAATGGCGGCTGCTTGTGAAAGGAGCATTAATTGGAAGGGAGACATATTTCTGACTCCATCTAGTGTAATAAAGACAGGGAAAAAATCTTGACCGAAAAAGCTACTTACGAGGATGTTCTGTCCATTCTGGTTGACAACTAGAGGTCCGCCGGAGTCTCCGCCGCAGATGCCAACGCCGCCCGCGCCGTTGGTGCAGATGTTGCTATCCAGGGCCCAGTGGCCAAACACGGCCTGGCAGGCCTGTACTGTGATGACCTGGAGTTGTACTTGGCTCACTTGCGTAGCGGTAGTCACGCCACTTTGTGCTGAAATTAGTGGTCTGAGTTTTAGCAGATGGTTAAGAATGTCGTACTCGCCTGAAAAATCGGAACGATGTCTCCCTGAATTCCTATTAAGTTCATCGATGGGCTCTCGTGGTGTGGGAATCCGACCTTCATAATAGCATTCTCCATCAGGAAGATATCCAACCAATGGAGAGTGGAGTGCAACAACTATTACGGTGACTACTTTCCATCAGGTGACCCGCTTACCTGTTTGTTTGCAGTATGACATAAAAAAATAAAAAAATAAAGATAATGTCTCACAGCGTGAAACTCTTCGAACGCATTGGGGAATATCGGCTCCAGCAGGAATGCATAGTCTCGGAGTGTTTTGATCTAGGTGTGGGACTTTCTTGCCCTGAGAACTCCTCATGGAGGTATACGAGTTAAACAACACGCCTCCTCATTTCCTATTTCTGGACATGCAGAAGGCCCTCGATTGTGTCCTTGTGACATGTATTACCGCGATTCTGATTTCGTAGTTAGGACTGCTGGATTGGTGACACCGACACATTTTCTTTTACCGTTGGGGTATACCAGAGTTTGCTCAACCCATTTCTGTTCAGCGTCCATCCGAGACTATCATGAGCAGCATCCCTGACTGCTCGCTAATGTATGCTGA
Organism: Blastobasis adustella; assembly: GCA_907269095.1. Lineage (NCBI taxonomy): Eukaryota > Metazoa > Arthropoda > Insecta > Lepidoptera > Blastobasidae > Blastobasis > Blastobasis adustella. Next base: position 16,998,966 of record OU026121.1, on the reverse strand, counting down.
TTGTATCGCGCTGACAGACTGACAAGGATGGAAGTCCATCTTGTGAACGGGTGGAAGGAGGTAAATCTAAATGTGGCTAAGGCGCATAGGCGTAGATATGGTCAAGCGCATAGATCAGGATCTGTACTTAGCGCAACCAAAGAGATAGATAGCGACGTCAAAGCCTGAGAATATCCGCGGCTTAGGTCAAATGTCGGAAGGTGACGGGTGTCATTTGTGACCATATCATGCCGGTGAAACTGAAGGGGCAGGCCTCTAAGACCGTCATTAGATCTGTTCTTCTGTATGGCAGCGACACTTGGCAACCTTTAGAGCGGCATAAGCAGGATCTGTGCGTCACGGAAATGAAGATGCTGCCGTGGATGTGTGAACTTTGCCTTCACATTAGTGACATCGCAGATAACCTGCAATATTGCCGTTTTCGATAGTATGACTACTTCTCACCCAAACCGGCAAATTATGTAAGGAACAATTGTCTGGAAGGTGAGGCCAGGCACAGGAAGGTGAGGCCGGCCTAAGTAGCGATGGCTTGTCTTCGTATGGTATGCGTGCCATGAAACTCACCACCAAGGATGCCAAAGACACAAGAAGAAATAAGAAAGCATAACCCCGCGCCGTGCGAGAGCACAACCAAAATTAACGTAAAGATGAATAGAAGATCATAATTTCGTATTAACACATAATTGTCAACTTCGGTATTATACGTTTAGTTCAGTTGGAGTCTAGCGGCAATATTATTGACCCACTTCTTAAGTTTGTTCTGTATCTGAATAAATAATAAACTAGACATGCAATTGCATGCAATTACATTGCAAAAACAAGCAATGCATGTTGATAAAATGTTACACATTATGCAATTAATACATAATTCAATTATCTTTAGGTAACGTCCTAATACTATCATTCCTTGTTATTGTTGACAAAAAGTGTTTTCATACATATCGTGAATCTTTATTTATTTACTAATAAATACAAACTGATAAAGCTTTCCTTAACCAATCACACTTACCGTCACTGGTTTTGCCATAGCCTGCAGCCAAGGACCACTGTCCAGCGAAATTATCCCACAGCTGATTTCCGTTGGGGAGAGATACTGCCTGGATAAACTCTGTGAAATGAAACGAAAAAATTATAAAAAGTGTTTATAAGAAAACTCAGAAGAACAAATTCACTTCGATCAACAAGTTTTTGCAAACAATCTTTAAAAGTCTATTCTATATTTTAAATGCTCTTTTAAAAATTTGGAAATAATACTGTAGCAACCCTTGTGAGTCGGCAACTTTACGTCATACTTTTCGAGGATGACGGCAGTGGACCTTCTGACAGTGCGTATACACGCTGTCATTGCGTATACGCGGCTCATCCGCTTAAGCGTCACTTTTTTTACAGACAGACTGTAACAGACACAAACACAAACGAGACAGTTGCGTCTATTACGTCGGCCGGTGTAGTCGCGTCCTTAAGATGCCATGTAATTACTTATTGAGATTTTGAAGCAGCCAGCTTCTGCATATTTTGAGCTCCGGTGTGAAGAGCGCGCGTCAAAACATATACGCAGCAACATCAAAGTGTATGCTTTGAGTTTGGTCAGTAAATCAGTAGTAACTAGTCCGGCGCGACTTCGTTCGTTTTGTTTCAAGTTAGTTATTTTCGTGGCGTGTTTCGCGAGATTTGGCTGGACGCAACCAGGCGCATACCAGCTGCGATCTCCATCAGAAAATGTGCAGCAACTTTTACAACTTTTCCTTTTGCGTTAAGCATTGCGAATTTAAAGTCTCTAAACCGTCAAGCATGGAGCTTATGCTGATAAAATAAAAAGTGTTAGATAACTGATTAACTACTTATGTACTTTTTTAATACATACTTATTATACATACTACACCCAGACCCGTAACAGAAATTAAAATTCATCATTTCAATTTATGCCCGGCCGGGAATCGATCTCGGGACCTCTGGGGGATACTGAAGTGGATCAAGACTAGCAGTGGGCTGTTATGGTCTGTTTATAAGATGTTGAAGTGCTTACGGGTGAAAAAGACGCTGGTGGGCAAGTAGATCATGGCGACATCATTCTGCAGAGTCGAGGGCGACCATTGGGGATGCATGAAGACGTTTGACGTCGCGATGCGGGTACCACCAGAGAATAGGAACTGAGAGCCGAGGACCACCTCGAACTGGGAAGCCTGGCGGTTCCCGTCATTCCAGCAGTGAGCAGCAGTGATCAGCCTAGTCGCAGACAGCAGGGAAGACCCACAGACAGACACTCCTACTACGTTCCAAAAGCTAATCACTAGGCCACCCTGTAATCAGAAGTAAGGACGAAATTATAAGTACATGTTTTTCAATACAGTCTGACCTTGTGTCGATTGTACTATCTCCTAATAATAAACACTGATTGCAACATTATTAATAGGTCTAACTATGACGTAAAGCAATGAAACATGTCTAAATTATATAATAAATATGCCTATTGGTTCCCGAGACTGGGCATCCAGTCTCAGGGTCTCCAGACCTTGGTCAACGTCGTTTCGCTTCGCCTCGTGTTGGGAGGTATACCAAACGAGTGGCGAGCTCATTGCGGTGCTGACGTTCGACTAGACTCGACTATGAATCCAATAAGTCGTTAACCACATAGCCCCTACAAACTAGCATAAAGAACCTAGAGTAACTAAGACACAATTTATACACTGTCATTTTGTTTACGGGAGACGACTGAATGTATGACCATGATCCTATCTGGTCAGATTCCTCTGGTAGCATGGTCACGGAGGTCAGATGGCAGTCGCTCCGCTGTAATTACCTGATCTGTCAAATTCTGCGCTTCGTGCATGAGAGTACAACCGGGACATTAACACCAAGATGATTATTTATCTATTTTGATCGTAATCAAAAAATCTACCGTAGGAGGCACGTGACTTTGTCCTATCTCAATGTAGTAAATATCCACTTAGCGATTATTAGTCACATTTATTCTTCGTCAATCATAAATAATAATAATATTACATAATCAATTAAACGGGGATTGCATTACTACTTATACTCCGTTTACTAAGTTAGGGATGTTCCATACATAATGTACTAGTGAGAAAGAAGATGATCTTACCAGATAGGGATGCGCGCCAGTGTTCGCTATGACGCCGCCCACGATCCTCGGGTCGATGATGACATTACCATCAGTTTCTGTCAGCAGCGCGGTCTCCGCTTCCTTTATCTTGGTAGCCAAGGGAATCCCGACGGTGTCATGGTAGTTAAGCCAAGGGGACCCCTTCGTCGGGACCAGGGCAGTCGCCGCACCCACCACCGCCAGAACAAGCAAGACACAACGCATTTTGCACAACCTTAACAATAACCCCAGAACGGACTGACATTCGAGTTATATATAGCTACATTTAGCTACTTATCAACGACTAATCCGCAATCTGTCTCTTTGGCTAATTGATAGGTACCTGTGCGTATCATATCTTAATTTTTTGGCGATAAATTTTATTTGTTTAGGACGATAATTAAATAGGTAAATTTGTACGTAGCGACAGTTGAATTAGTTTTTTGATTAACTAAATTAATCTATTGTTAGGCTTTGTCTCACAAATAATAGTGATCAAATAGTGGTCAGCTTTTTTAGGTAAGATTGTAGATATTACCTTAAAAGTCTTAAAACTAAAAGTTGATAAAGTAGATCTTACTTAAATCTTACATCATGTATTGTTAGAATTAATAATTTGCCTAATCTACATGTACCAAACCGATGGAACCGCTATTTGTAAATAACTTTGTCAACTTCGTAAATTAATGTGGTGAACGGGCATGTCATGCCGAGAAAAGTAAATGCTAAAAAAATTCTGTATTTATTCATTCCTATGGCCCCCGAGCCAGATCGTACCTGGGTCGCATGCTTAGCTGTCGCTGACACAGAACTGAGCGAAACAGTTACATAAAGCAAGGTACGCGTTTGTGCGTTCTGTATTGTATATATGTAAATTGTAAATATGTAAAATTTTACAGCGCCCCTGGCGGCTACGCGATGAACTACAGTGCGCCATACAAGTCTCTCGTTAGCGACTATTGAGTAGATACGACACTGTAAACTCGCACTAAACCTCTATGTGCGGAACGCTCAATTCGCGTGACCGCTTTTTACCCGATTGTAAGGATAGAGTTGACATGTTTTTATCTGATATACTGTCTTGACGTAAAGTTCTCAGACATCAATTAGGAGTATGTCCTAATCGAAATTGATGTATGACATATACGAAAGCAATCAATCGGTAAACTCACGTAATCTACCACTTGATAAAACAATGTTTTCGTAATATTATTCGTATGAACGGAATATAGGCCTTTAAAAGAAGAAAGAAGCATGCCTTGACGTTGACCATGCCTTGCCATGGCCTGTAGAAGCATTAAAATAGAACAGTAGAAATGACAGCGTCAAGAAGTATGGAAGGAGCATAAATGACAGATAATTTAAATTACAAAATAGTGTATGGAATCGTGCCGGTGTGAAAGAAGATGTAACGACTAGGATAGATAAAATAATGCTTAGCTGGTTTCGGCATGTAGAGAGGATGAATGACAGGAGATTAACGCAGTAGATACATATTTACGACAGGAGTGAATGGGATGGTCGGAAGGGGATACAGAGACGTATGTATCACGCTTAAACGAAGGTCAGGTCAAGAGAACCCAAAACCTACGTTCATGTATAAAAAGCTGAATCTGGAAGAAGCCAGAGAGATCTGTAAGGACCGTAGCAAGAGGAACGATGTGGTCTCTACCTACCCCTATAAAATGCGTGACGTTATGTATCAACTATGCATATTTAGTAGTAGGCCTTCACCATCCAGGGTCCTATCGACGGTCATACGGACCTCGTCAGACCTAATCACAGGTGATGCGCACACTTACTTGCCGGTGGCTCTTTGGGCGTGCGCATTTCTTGACACCTTAAAATCCGGTTGTCCGGATGCACTCTCCCTTACGGGCTGACGTTACAATACACTTTAGGCTGGCTTACCGTGCGGTATCCAGCATATTGAAATTGCACCTACCACTTCTACGCCAAGGCAGACAAGGCTCAAAGCTCAAGGCTCTGTTGTCTTTACAATCTCCAACACGCCTACTGCTAAGCTCGGGAATAATGGCAAAACCGTCTATCAAAATGGAGTAGCCTCAAAGCCAACAATAAACTGTCCAAAAATGTATTTATTGGCTACTCAACAGAACCGCTTCAAAATTTATAAATATAACTAAGGTGTTGCCTGCGGGAAACGAAACTGTTAAATAATTGGTGGAGTAAGACCGATCGTTGGTCTGCTTGTTTATTTATTTATTTATTTATTTATTTAATACTTTATGCACAAAATAGTACAAATGTGGACTTAAAGCTTTGTAGCTTTATCTACCAGACTACCCCGAAAATTGGTAAAAAAAAAAATTGCAGACGGTGCACAAAAATTTACAACATTACACTTACGTATTCACATACCGAAACTCAAAAATGATATTTTAATTTAATTAACTATTTAATACTAAAAACCAACAACAACAAGATAGCACAACGTACTGTTTACTTGCCTGGATTCTCTTTATAGCCTCCCAAACCAGCCGAAAGAAAGAAATTACACTCAGAACCTACCGCTGCAACTTCTGTTTAGCCAAGCTCTACAGCAGCGAGCTGAAGAGTAGACATATAAAAACAGAACAGTGTGAGCATGTTGATTTTATAAATATTATTATGTTGTATTGGTAACGTCGACGAAGAGGAGGCGACGCGTTACCCGGCACTGATGTTGACGGTATTAAATAATTACAACAGAGCTTCCAATTTGTTTTCGTTGTAAAATCTATAAAGAGCTAACACATTCAAGGGGTGATATCTGATAAAATTATAAAGACAATTCACGGAAATATCCATTTTGTGGAACGGATGTTGCCGATTATCATTCTTACGTAACACATGCGATTTGGAAATCAATACGAATCTCCCATTCATTCATCAACAAGATAATAAACGGAAATTAGAAAAAAACCCACCTGAAATAATATAGTATTACCAGTAATTGATTAATCTGATTAATTGGAAAACCTGAGATTTGGGAGACTCGATAAGACAATGTTAGATAGTTTATGTTTATAAAGTAGTGTGTATGTGTCATGGTACCATTAAACACTTGAATTAGACCGTTGAAACATGTTGCGTTATATACTGTTGGTGACGCTAGCTGCTTCGGCCCTGGCGTTCGTGGAGCCGCAGCTGGATTACCATGACTCCGTGGGCATACCGCTGGCCAAGAGCATCAGGGAGGCCGAGGAGAAGCTGCAAGCCAGCCAGGATATTGGTCCCAACAGCGGCAGGATTGTAGGCGGAGTCATCGCGATGGCTGCGCAACACCCTTATTTGGTTAGTATAAGTTATCTTAGTAGTGTATTCAGGTATTTATACACATATGGAGTGATTCGTGCGGACTTTCCTAACTTTCTTGAACTCAGACGTCGTACGACGGGCGCTTTTGAGGTCTCCTATTAAGTCAGGCGACGTCCGTCGTACGACCATGTTCGCACGACCGTTCCCAATTAGGACAGCGCCTGACACACCAGAATAATTAATCGTTTATTTGACCAGGGCGGCCTGGTGATTGACCTCGTGAATGTGGTCGGTAACTCCGCCTGCGGGTCCTCGTTACTGACGATGAACAGGCTGGTGACGGCCGCCCACTGTTGGATCAGCACCAGGCAGCAAGCCTGGCGGTTTACAGTGGTGCTGGGATCCCAGTATCTGTTCTTCGGAGGCACCCACCGCATCCCGACCTCCAGTGTGGTGATGCACCCCCAGTACAACATGCAAACTCTGGCCAACGATGTTGCCATGATCTACCTGCCGACCAACGTTGTTTTCTCGCGTAAGTTTGATTTTGTATTTATTACGAGCAAAGACCCACTTTTATGATACTTACTTCGCTGGCTCAGCGACCCCAAGTAGATCTTGGCCTCTGATACAACAATTCGTCACATACACTGTTATGATCCCATGGCATGAGTTGCTGCAGCATATAGTGCAAATTAGTATGAGAGTTAAAAAATAATAATGCATAATAATAATATAAATTCAAAAATCTGCTTTGTGGTTCCTAATATACCTAATTTACGCTGACTCATTATTTTCGGATGCTTTTCATTGACCCATTTAGATTGATCACACTGAAAAATAAGCTTTTGTGCTGAATACCGCACAGCTCCCTCGCTCGCTTTTTTCTTTCTCAAAGTGTAAAACGTCAAAATGTCGTTTACAGAGGCCGTGCAGCCAATCAGCCTGCCGAGCGGCAACCAGCTCTGGGACAGCTTCGCCGGCAACTGGGCAATGGCCTCCGGATTCGGGAAGACCCTTGACAGTAAGTTCAGATCATGTGGAGATCAACCGCCTTCCGTAGGGCAAAGCCCTACACAAAAAAATCGAAACTATGTAAAAAATTATAATTGCACATTGTGTTGTTGTCTATATTTGTCATAACAGTCGAGGCGGAGCATAGGTGAGCCGAGAGTGTAATGATCAAGGCACAAGCGTGTCATACAACATTTTTATCACACTTGCGAGGAAAAAAACATACCTGTATTGTTATAATTATTAATACAGCGAAAACATTATCTATAACAAAATATTTATACGGAAAACGGCGCACAGTTGTCTTTTACTTCGCGCGCAAATGCTAGGTAGGCAAGGGCGCGAAAATTAAAATCAACATACAGCCTATATTTAGGGTGGGCTGTACCATAGGACCCGTTAATGTAAATGTTAAAGTCAAATTTAACAGTAACAATAGCGCTAACTTTAACCGATGTAGCGACATGGATTCCATCCTCAATTGTATCTCGAAGGAGCGACATGTTTACTAGGTTATGTTTATACTTTTGACAGTTGGCAATGGGCGCTTAAAGTTAGCGTGAAGTTATGACGTCATTTGGACCATTGTCAAAATGGTGCAACCCATTTATTGTCCAACCGGAACTTTAACTGACCTGCTATTGTTAAAGTAAGATCGTGCAACCTACCCTAAAAATAAAATTTTCAGCTGCATAAAAACTCTTTGTTGGTCTTAATAAAACTATATACATATTAAATTAAAAATGCTTGGTCTGCATACATATTACTTACAGCACAACACAGGTACAAACTTAACATACATATCATATCATACACACAAGTGCGTAATAGTCAAGTAAAAAGCATGTGTACACAATATCTTGGATGATTAAGTGATACAATAACATCCAACTTACGAGCAAGTGTGTGAAAAAAATATTACGAATTTCAAAACATACATAACACATGAAAGTATAAAAAGCTTTTTAACATACAATACTTTTGGTATAATTTATTTTAGAACTCGGTGTCAGTTTAAGGGGGGTAGGACTATTTGGGAGGGAGGAGGGTTGGTTTGTGGCACTGACTCCAAAAATAATTAATGATAATTAGATACATACAAAAATAAGAGCGTCGGTGGCCGGGCGGTTGAGTATCCGACACGTAAGCAAGAGGTACCGGGTTCGAATCCCGCTGCGGCCATGTACCAATGACTGTTATCTCAGTTATGTACATTAGTTGAATTCTAACCGATGCTCCTAGGGTGAGGGAAAACCTCGTGATAAAAATTGCACATTCAAGCGACTGGATGTGTAACAATGATCCAATCTGGTCAGGTTCCCCTGGTAGCAGGGTCATGGAGGTGAAATGGCAATCGCTCCACTGTAATCACCTGACCTGCCAAATCCTGGATCATGGTCAAGGCGGACCCTGGGCCCTCGTGCGCGAGAGCACAACCATTAACGCGGGACCACGCGGGACATTAACGCCAAGATGATAACATAACACATAACTTTTACTTTAGGACTCGGTGTCACCAGCACAGTTATGTTCGTCGTTTAAGGGGGGTAGGACTATTTGGGAGGAAGGTTGGTTGGTTTGTGGCACTGACTCCAAAAATAATTAATGATAATTAGATACATACAAAAATAAATTCTAAGGGTAGACAATGGAAACCCCTTTTTACCTTACCTACCAAATCTAACATGCTCCCCGTTACAGGCGTGGACCTGAACACCATGACGCAGGTCAGCCACGTGACCCTCCAGGTCATCACAGTACAGGCCTGCCAGCAGGTCTACGGCGCGGCACAGGTGCTTGCGAGCAACATCTGCACCAACGGCGCGGGCGGCGTCGGCATCTGCGGCGGAGACTCCGGCGGACCCCTCGTCGTCAACCAGAACGGACAGAACATCCTTGTAAGTTTTTTTATTGCCTGGGGAGGCTTAACGAGCAAGTGGCTTTGTTTGGGTTTCTATTACGGGATACGGAAGGTAAGAGAATTTGTGCAAAATTCGTCTAATTTCCAGGTGGGAATAAGTTCCTTCGTAGCGGCGGCCGGCTGCCAGCTCGGACACCCATCAGCGTTCGCCAGGGTCACCAGCTTCCAGAGTTTCATCACCCAGCACCTTTGGTAATCAGCCACACAGTCACAGTAGCCCTGGGAAGCCCTGGTAGCAATGGGCGAAGTCAGAGTACAATCTGAAGCATTAACAAGCGTTGTTAATAAATGAAATGAATTTGTGATTTACTTTATGTATTTTATTCAGAAAAGAAAACGATCTGCGTCCCGTATCATGCCACTGTTGGGCTTGAGTAACTTGAGTGAGGCCGAAGTAGGGCTCCCATCTTTTTTGAGGCAAAATTCAAAATATTTCGAGCTCGCTATATTCGCTCATTATTTCGCGCCGAATTCGCCTTTAAGGAGCCCACGTATTACCCTGATCCATCGGGACCTTTTAATGATAAAACAATTCCTTGACTTTCCTTAATTTAATTTTTAGTTATTTACATGTACATGTAGGTACACACCTATTTTCCATGCGAATAAATTCATTTTAAGAGCCAATATACCAAAAAGTCCGAGCCGAGATCGCTGCGCCCACTCAGGCATTGGTATATATTACATGTTACATTTATGATGTTCAGCCCGGGTCTTATAAACCAAAATTCGAACTAATCTGTCATAATCTGACCGAGAGGCCCCTAGTTCCAATAAGCCTGACCATCCCTGACCTGCAGGCTTTCTCCGTCAAAAACTATCGAATAAAATAATCATTTATTTCCATACAACCTATTTCGATTCCATAGCTTTTCGTAACAGTAACTAGTATTTGAGTAGGAACCTTATTTTCAGGTAGCATTTGTAGAAAAGAAGTACTGGAATCGTCTTTGTAAATTGTAAACTGACAGTAAGCCCTCAGTACGTCGAACGTTCAATTCGAACGCGTCACCGCTTTTTACCCAACTGCAAGGAAAACTGATATTGAATTAGTTGACTTGGGATCTAAATTTATGTATAATAGATAACGATAGCAATCAATCGTTAAACTCCCCTAATCATAGACTTGATAAAACGATGTTTTCGTAATATACCTAATTCCTATTCAATGAACGGAACAGCCTTGTGGCCACTACGCAAGCAGCAGAGCAATATATCAAATGCTTATGGTTATGCTAGACCGCAAATGGACCAGGCTATGTCATCATCATCATCAAAGCCCATATCAGTCCACTGCAGAACTTAGGGCCTCTCTCATGAAAGGGGAGCAGGCGGGTTGGAGATCGCAGTATTATGAATATAACAATAGGAAACGCTGCTCCAGTCTATTGGGACACTAGATCTTTTGCCTCGAAAACATTAGTCGCCTTGGACGATACCCACGGGTGTAAGGGGTTGGTGCTATTCTACTCTGCCGGACACCACACGGCTATGGTGTTACCTTTAATTACAATTTCCAATCCGCCTAAGCGTGGTAATGTGAAGGAGGCTTAAATACAACTATTTAAAACGACTGCAGTCTGTTGTATAGTCCAAGAATATTTACCTAAACTGACTTTAACCTTAGGAGACCAGCTTAAACGGAAGGTAAAGAGAGGTCACCGGGAAACGAAACCGTTGAATATTTGGCAGGGCAAGACCGAGCGTTGGTTTTGATCTGCCAAATCCAGCAGTGACAGTTGAATAATCTTCCAAATCGGCCGAAAGACGTCAGTCATATGGTCAATTGGTCAATAGAATTGCATGGACGGAAAAAAGGGCCCCAGGTAGACTGTTACCATGGGCTGCTGATGTTGCTGATATGTCGTAATACAAATGGGATTTGTAAATCAATAGGAAACCCCATCCATTCATCAACAATATAATCAGATACCTAATAACCGTAATTTAGGAAAAACCAAACTATTTATCGAATAAAATCGAAGAGCCACGGAAAGAAATAGGGAAAGTGAATAAAAAATAACAGAAAAGCGGACCCTGGCAGCAGCCGGGATGGACCGCTGGGATGATGATGATAAGGGAAATCCCCATTGTTATAGTATTACCAGGGCTTAATTGATTAAAGTGATTAAGGTAAACATCTGAGATTTGTGAGACTCGATAAGACAATGTAGATAGTATTTGTTTATGTCTTTATTCGTAGCGTGTCATTTTTACATTACACACTGTTGAATTTTACCGAAGAAACATGTTGCGTTGTATACTGTTGGTGACGCTAGCTGCTTCGGCCCTGGCGTTCGTGGAGCCGCGGCTGGATTACCATGACTCCGTGGGCATACCGCTGGCCAAGAGCATCAGGGAGGCCGAGGAGAAGCTGCAAGCCAGACAGGATATTGCTCGCAACAGTGGCAGGATTGTAGGCGGAGACATCGCGCCGGATGCGCAACACCCTTATTTGGTAAGTAAAATTTACCTATACTCGTACCTATCTCTTTGTTAGTAATACATGATATTTAGGTATTATAAGTAGGGTCAATGTGCCTAATGGGAAACGCAATATTTCAGCACTTCCCTATCAGTTGTTAGCTTTTGGTTCATCAGGTTTCGCTAAAAGACAAAAGTGGCGCGCTCACCACAAATTACAGGCTAACACTGATACAAAAGTGCTGAAATATTGATCACGTTTAATGAAAAGAAAGAAAGACATTTATTACATAAAGCACACCACGAAACAATAACAGTTACAGACAACGGAAACATTGATAATAAAAATATCTAAACCAATACGTAGCCTCCCATGCCGCTGTCGATGCCGCGGCGGCCAGCGTGAATGGTACCCACTCAGCATGTGCTGTGAGCCGCAAGAAACGACTCACAGTGCTGGTATTCTGTGGGCCTATTTTTTAGGTACGTCACGGGCGTTATACTACCTAAATATATGACGGATCCGGTCAATAGCATGGAATCATGTGGTCAATAGTACGTACTCATCACGCAGAACACGGAAGTGGGAGTGCGCCATCTGGTGGGGCGTGCTGACAGAGTCTCGACGGCACGACTCGGTAGAGGTGGGTCATTGACGGCTTTGGCGTTAACGAAATTTAACCGATTATTATTAATGATCAACTAGTTGAAAAAGCAGTTAACGTTATTAACTGGTTGGTTCAACTGAATACATACATTGCAGTTAATAGAAATGTACCATTCTAAGTAGTCGATTAACGGTACGCCAACCCGCTAAACAATTTTAAGGTAGTCATTCGTTTCAAAAATTGATTTTGTTTGTTTGAGTAAGTAATCTTTGCTGATAATTTAAGCAAAATTAAATCTGACTGTCATCGTTTCTGTACCCGTGAACCAGTTCTTATTAATTTTAATTAAAAGTGTCTATTAATTTTAATTTATAAGAATATTGTATTAGGTTAGATATTAATTACTGTAGTTAGGTTTACCCGTGTAATTAATTCTGTAAATAAATAAATAAGAGTGAATCTAGCTAATGGAATCAACTTCCCTTCATACTTTTCCAAAAGCGTTGACCCGTTGACGTGTCACCCAACCAAACAGTAAAAAACCTGTTATTCTTGGTTTATCTATGTGGTGGCCGATCGATCAGACACTCCTTTGTCTCTATTACTCTTAAACTATATTACGCGATGGCAGTGTTGCAATACCTTAATGTGTCTAATAAGAATCATCTAGGATGTCTCCATCTCTACTTACTCATATTAAAAGAATTTGGTCCCTTTCCCTCTATCCCGTGCACGACTATATGCGAAAAGCGACTTTATTGTTTATATTATAAGGATTAGAATCAACTGTAGTAGTTGCTTGTGAGGAAACAACCGACGACCGATGATTAAACGAAAAGCGACTTTATTGTTTATTAAGTAAGGATTAGAATCAACTGTCTCTTTCCTTCAGTGTCAGTCACAAATCGTTATTCATTCGTCTCGATTCGAAAAACAGGTTGATGCATTCAACTAGTTTGTCAGTTAGCACAAAGCAGTTGATAAGTTAATATTAGAAAAGCAGTTAAAAAAACACGTTCGTTGATTCAATGCCCACTCCTACGACTCGGGCGGAGTGGCGGGCAGTCTTGGCCCAACCGCCGAGGAGTGAACACGTCTTGAAACTGTCTCCACATTTCGTTTATAGAAAGTGTTGTTTACGTTTGAAAATAAAGTGATTTTAAAATAACCTTTGAAATAATAATGTGAATTACCTCAAATGCCTACATTGTAATACCTCTCTGATTTCAAGTAAAATTATAAGTGATGTGCAAAAATGAAGTGGAATAAATACAGTGGAGTAAATGTGAACCCTTTCTTTAATTTATCTGTACGAATACGATCTAATGCTGATATCACCACCCTGATGACAATGATCCTGATACACCACTTTCCTTGACGCAACGACATATATACAGGGTGTCCAGTGGCAGATTTCAAAGTTCGAAAAGTTGTAAAAAAAAAACTACACCTCTAATACAAAGTATGTTTATTGTAATTTAAAAACAACAAATGCGGATTTCATTTTTTGAAAACCACGTTCTCCAAATGGCGGCCATCGAGCCTGACACACTCTTCGAGTCTAGCACGCATGTTTTCAAAAACGCGTTTACAGAGAGGCTGGGGGATCCTGCTGATTTCGGCTCGAATATTGTCTTTAAGTTGTGTCGCAGTGCTCGGATTTGTTTTGTAAACAACGGATTTTAAGTATCCCCATAAGAAAAAGTCACATGGGCTTAAATCTGGTGACCTAGGTGGCCACGGTATGGTGCCGTTTCGGGATATGTTTTTTTCTTGAAATAACTGCCGCACTGCATTCATAGACACATTAGCAGTATGAGCTGTGGCCCCGTCCTGCTGGAACCACGTGTTTCGGTTGAAGTATGGACTATTCTGTAGTTCCAGTCTAAAAAAGTCATTTATCATCTCGGTATATCTCTCCGAATTCACAGTTACAGTTTGGCCACGTTGGTTTTCAAAGAAATAAGGCCCTATGATGGCAGATGCAGACATTGCACACCAGACTGTAACTTTAGGTTTATGTAAAGGTTCTTGATGCATTTGTCTTGGGTTGCGGACATCCCAGTAACGGAAATTTTGCTTATTCACATATCCTCCAATGTGAAAGTGGGCTTCGTCACTAAAGAATATGTTATCCATCCGAGTAGCAGTACGAAATCTCAACAACATCTCCTCCGCGTAAGTTTTTCTTAATGCAAAGTCAGAATCGTGTAAATCTTGAACGATTTGAATTTTATACGGATGGAACTTGAGTTTTTTTCGCATTATAACCTGTAAACTTGATTTCGTAATTCCCAATATCGATGAACGTGCACGAAGTGATAAACGGGGATTTTCAGTGACAGAAACCATAACACGTTCAACATTTTCGTCCGTAGCTACCGTTGGTATAGGTCCTGGTCTGGGTCTATTTAATGTTGATCCTGTAGCTCTGAACTTTGCTACCCATGACTGAATGAGGTTGATCGATGGTCCATCACGCAATCGACGAATACCGTAATGATAATTAAATCGACGGCGTGCTTCAGACAGCGAAAAACCACTCGAAATGTACGCCTCGACAGCAAAAGCGCGGTGCTCTCCACTCCACTGTTCCATGGCTACTTAAAAATCCGCAGCGCTTGCGCTTTCAACGACGCCCCCCGCGCCCCTCTCACATGTTGCGTTCAGAAACTACGTTTGTTCAAACTTTGAAATCTGCCACTGGACACCCTGTATATATAAATAACTAAAAAGAAATGTAATAATAAATACAAAATATGTAGGCCTGTAATAATAAATATTATATTAGTTAGGACGATACAGTTCCTGGCTGTTGTAGAATAGAATAGAATAGAAATTTATTTGGCACTCCATACATACACATACAACTTATAAGTAACACAAAAGGAGAAACATATTTCAGACGACGGAGTACTGACTAACTAAAGTCGCATGTGTATGCTGCAGTAACACAAAAAGGTCATGGCTCAGCACAGTGTTGCTTGGAAGAGCAACACACTGATATTCTGCCAAGACCCGCAAAGAAGAAGGGTGCACGCTAAAATTACGATGCCATTAATGAGGTGCAACTACCCAATTAGCATATGCTGTTAATTTGTGTAATGTTTGTGTGTTTGTGTGTGTGTGTGTGTGTGCTTATCAATTGTCAATTCCATAATAATAATAAATGACTATATATAAAATAAATTGAGTATAGGTGCTTATATATATATTTATATGTATAAAATAATAGTCATTACGCCTACAAATCCTATCCAGCAGCGTCAAGGACATACCTCCACTATCGCAAAAAGTGTTCTGGTATACCCTCTCCCTGAATTTGTAAAATATAGCATCTGTAGTGTTTCTTAAACGTATACTTTGTACCTAACGATCTTAAAGGAGGAGGTATGTTGTTCCAGCACTTTGTTGCTTGATAGCGGAAGCTGCCCCTAAACGCTGCAGATCCATGTTTGGGAACGGCCAGAGGAATACGAGCCGATCTATTGCCGTACTTTTCCTGTAGACAAGTAAAGTTTAACTTACTATATAAGTAGTCCGGCTGTTTAAATTTCACCACGTCAAACAGCATACATGCAAGATGAAATTTTTGTCTAGACGCCATATTTAACATAGACTTGCTATTAAGATATGGGGATATGTGACTACGATATGGTATATTGAAGCAGAATCGGCAGCAAGCATTCTGCACGCGTTGCAGTAATCGCTGTGTTTTAGCTAACAATCGCGGGCCATAAACCGTGTCTCCATAGTTTAACCGAGACAGAATCAGAGATTCACATAGACTGACGCGCACTTCCTCACTCAACAAGTCCCGCACCCTATACAACACTTTCAAGCGAAAGAAGCAATTCCTAACCAAATCAAGAACATGGCTGTCAAAGCGAAGGAGATTGTCCATATTAATGCCAAGGTTTTTAGCCCGATATACCATTTCTATATTTGCATCATTAATACGTACTATTGGAGTTTGAATTAATATTTTATCAATTTGTTTGGGGGTGCCTAATATCATAAATTTAGACTTCACTGGGTTTAACAACAAGCCATTCCTTCTGGACCATTCTGAAATACTTTCAAGGTCCTCGTTCATCCTATCCACTGCATGCTTAATATTTACTGGAATATCAGAAATGTATAGTTGAACATCATCTGCATAACAATGATAAGAACAATGTTTTATAACATTAGTAAGATCCGCACTATATATTATGAAGAGTAGAGGCCCCAAAATAGATCCCTGTGGCACCCCACGTTGTACATTCTGTGATTTCGACAGTTTCACACTACCATCCCTTTCGAGAAGTTTGACCGATTGATAGCGATTGTCCAGATAGCTACTAAACCAAGCAATGGTGTTACTGCCAAGTCCATAGTAAGACAGTTTAGAAAGCAAGAGTGACGTGTTTATACTGTCGAAGGCACGAGAGAAGTCAAGCAGTGTCAATATTGTTCCTCTGCCAACATCTTGTTCAGTTGTGTTATTCAGCTGTTCCTGCGGTCTCATCATGCCATGGTGCTGAAGCCGGGTGTTAACCATCCTATGACCCAATGTGGAGTGAATCCTACAGACTTTTCTAACTTTTTTGAACCTTGAGAGTAGGTACCTAGAGCTCATCATAACAAAACATATTTTCGAAGCAAAATTTTTCAACCCGCGTGTTATTAAAATTTAGGCCAAAAATCTCAGATTTACACAAGTGAGAACAAGTTAGATTGAATCTGATATTTATAATATAATCTGAATTTTGTTCCGCACTTTTTGTATTCCTGATACTGTCACACCTCTGATTGATTGATTGTTTATTTGACCAGGGTGGCCTGGTGATAGACCTGGTGAATACGGTTGATATCTCGGTATGCGGATCCTCGTTTCTGACGACCTACCGGCTGTTGACCGCCGCCCACTGCTGGATCAGCACCAGGCAGCAGGCCTGGCGGTTTACAGTGGTGCTGGGATCCCAGTATTTATTCTACGGAGGAACCTACCGGATCCAAACCTCCACTGTGGTGATGCACCCCTGGTACAACGTGCACACTCTGGCCAACGATGTCGCCATGATATATCTACCTACCAACGTTATCGTATCGCGTAAGTTTTTTTTTATTATTCTCCGGATTTCTTAGCGCGTAACTTGCATGCAACTGAAATATCGGGCCTACGTAATGACCGCGATAGTTTAAACTCTAAGTTTGGTTTTGCTCTTTTTACGGGCAACGAACCCACCGATAATTCCCCACCGCTGCGACTCTTCTACGCCATGATCTAAAAGACGATCTAAGCGATCTAGTCAGATTTACATTCGAATTACATTCGAATACCCAGCACTCATTCTTCTCGCAACCCTTGTTCAGCTAAGATCAACAGCTGCTACCCAAATATAACTTTATCTTAGGTAGCGCGAGGTGTACCTACAAGGCAAGGACAAGCTAATATTGTCTTAGGATCCGCGACACGTAATGTAGGTAACGTCATTATCATGATCTTCGCGTTAGGGTCCCGGTTGAGCTCCCACGCGCCCGGCTTATTGGACAGATCGTGTATTTACAGTGGAGCTACTGTCATCTGATCTACGTGACCCTGTTAACATGGGAACCTGATCAGACTAGTTTATTGTAGGTAGGTAGCGTAATTATGAAGTAAATATAAAAAGAAGTGGAAAAAACTCCAATGTTTATTATCTTTAAAATAATCAATCGTTCCTAAAATAAGCAGTTAATTACTACCTATATGTAATGCCAAGTCAGTCTTCCAAGAGCTTCTTCTCGTGTAGCTTCAATCTAAAAGTGTTTTTATGTGTTGCCGCAGTAGATCCTGGATAAACATCAGTATTCTGTCGCTAAACAGAATTTGCAGCAGTGGAGAAGAACGGTGGGTGTTCACCTGTATACACCCTTGGATTGAATAGCTTACTGTATACAGCACAGCTGTTTGACTTCTCTTTTTCTCAAAGCATAAAACGTCATGAGGAAAATAATTTTCCTTGCAGAGACTGTGCAGCCAATCAACCTTCCGAACGGGATATGGGACAGCTTCGCTGGCAACTGGGCAGTAGCCTCAGGATTCGGGAAGACCCTTGACAGTAAGTTCAGACCGGGTTGATTAAGACAAAACTAAAGGGTTTTGTTACTAGTATAATCATAGTAGGTAGGTTAGGCATCACTGCTAATTCATTATTTATCTGAAAATATATATTATTTATCTAATTATAAATAGAGTTGTACGTAACTGATACATATTGTAGATACTGATTTAGTATCTGCGATAATATTCACGTGTGCTATATGACACCTATTCTTAGAATTGTCATTCCCAGTGGGTAATACTTAATTCACAAGCATTAGAAACCAAAAAATATACAAAAGAACTTTTGTTACTTAAGGAAAATAATTTGTTAAAACATGCCATCGCACATGCTGCAGTCTACGATGGAGCATAGGTTTCTTTTTTAATAGGTAAGCAAAGGATATGACAGTTGGAAGAGCCGCTGAAACGTTCGTCCGATCGACGATGACGACAATATAAAGCGCAACAGTCTCAACCATAAAGCAATTTCCTTACGAATGAGTTTGGCCCGGGGCACGACGTTTGGTGGTGGGTGTGCCTTTGGTTGGAGACTTGGAAGGTGGTAACCTAGTCACGACCAAGGTCTTCCACTATAAGAGATCTATCTTCTAGTTTGTGTCACTTGTGAAGCTTATAGAAGCGTGTAGGTATGTGATACACCTCCAAAAACCTTACTTGTATTTCTTAAGAACAAAGCCTCACCACGGCAACGCCTGTTGCAGCATGGATTCCCTCCATCAACCATAGTCGCACTGACTCCCGGTCATAAGGACCGCGTCACGTGTCAGACCTTCTCAAGAGAAATACACGCTCTTACTTGCCTCCTTTTTTATGCAAATTGCCCTCTTACAAAACCCCGCAAAAAAAAAAAAAAAAAATTATGGAAAGGTCAAAAAGGAAACCGGACACGGATAGGGCGTCGCCGCAAAACGACGCGCAGGGGGATCGCCCTACTCCCGTGTCAAGTCGGTTAGGGCTACCGGTAGCCGTATTCACAATGGTTCGATTCGGATTCGGATTCGAAAAATTTTTCGAATGACCTTGAAAATGACAGTTTAATTCGAAAGTTGTCTATTATTCGGAAATTTTCACGAATGCTATTTAGCTCGCGGGAAGTTTTTGTGAATTGTGGATTAGAACGCTTTTCTTGGAAAATGCAGTTTGTACTGGCTCTATAACACCGTAATAGGATAAAGGCAAAGCAGAGAGCCGATACAATGCACCTAAATCGGCAAATAAGGGATTTGTCGAACCCATTTAACATGCACAACTTTAGTAGGGTTTATCGCTTCTCTGCGGAGACTGCGATCCGCATTATAGAAGATATAAAGCCCTATTATCCTAGGACCTCATATGCTTGTGCGATTCTGGTGGAATTTAAAGTAAGTATGACAAAAATTGTGCTAAACGCTGAAAAATAACCTAAATTTTTTTACAATAACAACAATACAAAACCATTGAAAATATCTATATTAATTTCAGTGTCTATGTGCGCATAAACCCACCAAATGAAATGGAAACTGAGGATAGTGATTCATTTGCATCTGCCACTAAATTTGAAGAGAGGGATATATACATATATGCAGAGGCACTGAGGGTGAGAAGGCAGTTAGTACAGAGGCTCTGCTATTGATTATGGTTAAGTGACTCTCTACAATAACTTGGTTGCAAAAGCACCAGCGTATCACCTTGGCCGTTGGGACTATATTAAAAAACACGCTGTGAAAATTGTAGTGTTTGTTCTGAAGAAATATTTGTCTTGATGCCTACAGCTACTTTCTATCAACGCACCGCTCGCCTTCGGCATAGTTCATCCTCACATCGTGGTCCCAAAGACACATGCGAGGTCTTCAAGAAAGTGGGTAAAAGGTTTTTACAGGGTCGGCAACATGGAAATTTTACCACTGGAATTGCAAACGTCCATAGATTGCGGTAACTGTTTACCATCGGGCAAACCACAAGCCTGTCTTCTTTGTTTTCTGAACATTGAAATGTGTTTTTTTTATTGGTCCTATATGCACTATATGTAAATTTTTTATATCTTTCCTTTTATTTCTGTTAAGTTTAAATTAGGTAACTAATTAAATTATTATTCATAAAAACGTTTATTCTCTTTTTCTAATTATAATAACCCTTACAAACCCTCTAAGAAATTAAAACTGTTTGTTTTTACTTACAACAGTACCGATCAGCTGATCACATTTTTATAAAGAGTTTAGTTCAATGAGTAGGACCTTCCTTTTGCGGACTTCTTACACCCTTCCTGATATAGGTATATTAATAAAAATATATACAGTTGTAAAAAATACTTTACTAATTATACTTTTAAAATCACAATTCATTTACTAATTTAAATTAGACTCAGTAAAATCACAGCAAAAATTAAATGATCACTACCTTATTTACAAATAACCTAATTATAGGTACATTTAAAATCACAATTCAGTTGCTAATTTAAATCACAGAAAAAATGCTGTCACTAGGTAAGTGATACATACAAAAGCATATCTCAATTATGAAATTTATTTAAAAATCAACCTACATTGTTAATTATAACTTTAATTAACAGTACAGTTCCTAATTTAAATCAGACTCAGTAAAAATGAAATGATCACATAAAACTAATAAAATAATAAAGTTGAAATTTAGTGAGTGGTGGGTAATAAAATTTAGGTAATCACTTAGTTAGATTTTCTATGGCAGTTGCGATTCGGATGAAAACCTCTACAAGATTTTCTATCGCAACGGCCTGTCTAATTATGCCTTCTTACACTTTATTCACCGCTGCGGCTTGCACTTCGGCTGCTTCAGCTTGGCGTTGAAGGGCATTAAGCATTGGGTCACCCCCACCAGAGAAGGTCCACCACCAGTGCCAGATTTAAATACCCGAATTGTACGGGCTTTATTTTTTATATCTGACTTCCAGTCCTGCCAAGTCTAAAAAATATATTATATTCAACCTACAACAACTTATGTTATATTCAAAATTAATCAATATTTACTTCTTCTTCGACCTTCATCCATTTGTCTGCAGTTTTAGTTGCACCATCACCGATAGCATTCAATTTTACAGCGAGGTCCGCTAACAATTTTTTCTTTTCCCTTGCTGTGTCTGGGCAATTCAGTCAACCCGTTGAGAGTGCGGGATGGGCCCGCATGTATTCTAACATCGCCACTCGTTGGCCGTATGATGTACGTGATGGCTGGAATCGCAAGAAAACAGGCAGTTTAAATAGCTATTTATCCAAAATATATTATATTCAACCTACAACAACTTATGTTATATTCAAAATTAATCAATATTTACTTCTTCTTCGACCTTCATCCATTTGTCTGCAGTTTTAGTTGCACCATCACCGATAGCATTCAATTTTACGGCGAGGTCCGCTAACAAATTTTTCTTTTCCCTTGCTGCGTCTGGGCAATTCAGTCAACACGTTGCGAGTGCGGGATGGGCCCGCATGTATTCTAACATCGCCACTCGTTGGCCGTATGATGTACGTGATGGCTGGAATCGCAAGAAAACAGGCAGTTTAAATAGCTATTTATCCAAAATTCAAACACCGAGTTTGTACTTGATTCAAGTGAATAGGTACTATAAATATTTAGTCAGGTACTTACGGTTAACATGGTTTCTTCGATTAGATTAGATACGAAAGGGTAAAAATTAATTAATCACTAAACTAAATCGTTTGAAGAAAAACGGGGAAACTTTTTTAAAACTTTAGTTTGACAATATTTATGTGTTCATAACGACAGAAAGAATTTAACTTTCAAATAATTACTTTATATTTTTGCAAATTAACTTCAAAGAAAAAAATATTCTACTTATAAACAATCGAATATTATATAAAAATTAATATATAGAGCGAAATATAACTTATTAATAGCATATTTTACAAACTTATGTTATTAATTGCCAATAATCCATTTTTCAATCAACAAAAGTGTCTTCGTAAACGCTCTTCTTTTCCGAGGAAGAACCATAGACATTTCCCATTCGATAGAGTTTCCGTGGCCGAATCTTCGACAAAGCTTTCGAATCATTGTGAATACGGCTACGGGTCCAGGGCGGGCCCGGTTAAAGACGCTAGCCCACAGAAAGGTCCGCTTCGCGTCGTGGAATCTTGGCACGCTGACCGGACGGGCGCGTGAGCTGGCCGATGTGCTCGCCAGGCGGAGGGTGGCAGTGGCGTTCGTGCAGGAGACTCGTTGGAGAGGCAACAGTAGCCGTATTCACAATGGTTCGATTCGGATTCGGATTCGAAAATTTTTTCGAATGACCTTGAAAATGACAGTTCAATTCGAAAGTTGTCTATTATTCGGAAATTTTCACGAATGCTATTTAGCTCGCGGGAAGATTTTGTGAATTGTGGATTAGAACGCTTTTCTTGGAAAATGCAGTTTGTACTGGCGCTATAACACCGTAATAGGATAAAGGCGAAGCAGAGAGCCGATACAATGCACCTAAATCGGCAAATAAGGGATTTGTCGAACCTATTTAACATGCACAACTTTAGTAGGGTTTATCGCTTCTCTGCGGAGACTGCGATCCGCATTATAGAAGATATAAAGTCCTATTATCCTAGGACCTCATATGCTTGTGCGATTCTGGTGGAATTGAAAGTAAGTATGACAAAAATTGTGCTAAACGCTGAAAAATAACCTAAAATTTTTTACAATAACAACAATACAAAACCATTGAAAATATCTGTATTAATTTCAGTGTCTATGTGCGCATAAACCCACCATACGAAATGGAAACTGAGGATAGTGATTCATTTGCATCTGCCACTAAATTTGAAGAGAGGGATATATATAGGCAGAGGCACTGAGGGTGAGAAGGCAGTTAGTACAGAGGCTCTGCCATTGATTATGGTTAAGTGACTCTCTATAATAACTTGATTGCAAAAGCACTAGCGTATCACCTTGGCTGTTGGGACTATATTAAAAAACACGCTGTGAAAATGGTAGTGTTTGTTCTGAAGAAATATTTGTCTTGATGCCTACAGCTACTTTCTATCAACGCACCGCTCGCCTTCGGCATAGTTCATCCTCACATCGTGGTCCCAAAGACACATGCGAGGTCTTCAAGAAAGTGGGTAAAAGGTTTTTACAGGGTCGGCAACATGGAAATTTTACCACTGGAATTGCAAACGTCCATAGATTGCGGTAACTGTTTACCATCGGGCAAACCTCAAGCCTGTCTTCTTTGTTTTCTGAACATTGAAATGTGTTTTTTTTATTTGTCCTATATGCACTATACATATGTAAATTTTTTATAAGTTTAAATTAGGTAACAAATTAAATTATTATTCATAAAAACGTTTAATAATAACCCTTACAAACCCTCTAAGAAATTAAAACTGTTCTTACAACTTCTTACTTACAACAGTACCGATCAGCTGATCACATTTTTATAGAGAGTTTAGTTCAATGAGTAGGACATTCCTTTTGCGGACTTCTTACACCCTTCCTGATATAGGTATATTAATAAAAATATATACAGTTGTAAAAAATACTTTACTAATTATACTTTTAAAATCACAATTCATTTACTAATTTAAATCAGACTCAGTAAAATCACAGCAAAAATTAAATGATCACTACGTTATTTACTAATAACCTACTCATAGGTACATTTAAAATCACAATTCAGTTGCTAATTTAAATCACAGAAAAAATGCTGTCTTGGTGCTTTTTGTATTTTCAAAGTGTAATTTGGTAAGTGATACATACAAAAGCATATCTCAATTATGAAATTTCTTTAAAAATCAACCTACATTGTTAATTATAACTTTAATTAACAGTACAGTTACTAATTTAAATCAGACTCAGTAAAAATGAAATGATCACATAAAACTAATAAAATAATATAGTTGAAATTTAGTGAGTGGTGGGTAATAAAATTTAGGTAATCACTTAGTTAGATTTTCTATGGCAGTTGCGATTCGGGTGAAAACCTCTACAAGATTTTCTATCGCAACGGCCTGTCTAATTATGCCCTCTGACACTTTATTCACCGCTGCGGCTTGCACTTCGGCTGTTTCAGCTTGGCATTGAAGGGCATTAAGCATTGGGTCACCCCCACCAGAGAAGGTCCACCACCAGTGCCATATTTAAATACCCGATTTGAACGGGCTTTATTTTTTATATCTGATTTCCAGTCCTGCCAAGTCTGAAAATAAATACCAATTTAATAAATATATTATATTCAACCTACAACAACTTATGTTATATTCAAAATTAATCAATATTTACTTCTTCTTCGACCTTCATCCATTTGTCTGCAGTTTTAGTTGCACCATCACCGATAGCATTCAATTTTACGGCGAGGTCCGCTAACAATTTTTTCTTTTCCCTTGCTGCGTCTGGGCAATTCAGTCAACCCGTTGCGAGTGCGGGATGGGCCCGCATGTATTCTAACATCGCCTCTCGTTGGCCGTATGATGTACGTGATGGCTGGAATCGCAAGAAAACAGGCAGTTTAAATAGCTATTTATCCAAAATTCTATCACCGAGTTTGTACTTGATTCAAGTGAATCGGTACTTTAAATATTTAGTCAGGTACTTACTGTTAACATGGTTTCTTCGATTAGATTAGATACGAAAGGGTAAAAATTAATTTCATCACTAAACTAAATCGCTCGAAGAAAAACAGGGAAACTTTTTTGAAAACTAGTTTGACAATATTTATGTGTTCATAACGACAGAAAGAATTTAACTTTCAAATAATTACTTTATAGTTTTGCAAATTAACTTCAAAGAAAAAAATATTCTACTTATAAACAATCAAATATTATATAAAAATTAATATATAGAGCGAAATATAACTTATTAATAGCATTTTTTACAAATTTATGTTATTAATTGCCAATAATCCATTTTTCAATCAACAAAAGTGTCTTCGTAAACGCTCTTCTTTTCCGAGGGAGACCCATAGACATTTCCCATTCGATAGAGTTTCCGTGGCCGAATATTCGACAAAGTTTTCGAATCATTGTGAATACGGCTACAGGTCCCGCAACATCGGGAACGGCTACAAGCTTATATACACGGGCTCTCCGAGTGGGGACAACGGCGTGGGGGTAGTGCTCTCTGAGGAGTTTCGGGACAGCGTCTTGGATGTGAAGCGTATAAGCGACCGCCTGATGGTTGTAGGAGTGCTTGTCGAAGGGGTCGTGACCAACTTGATAAGCGCCTACGCTCCACAGGTCGGTTGCGGCGATGCGGATAAGGCGCTGTTCTGGGAGCAAGTCGGGGAAGTGCTACGAAACATTCCGTTGTCACAGGGTATTGTTGTGGGTGGCGACCTGAACGGTCATGTGGGTGAGAAGTGTGAGGAGTTTGGCCGTGTACATGGCGGTTTTGGTTTTGGGAGCCGTAACGCTGAAGGGGAAGAAATTCTTCGGACGTGTGCGGCTGCCGATTTGGCCATCGTAAACACGTTTTTTCAAAAGAAATCCGAACATCTGATCACCTACAAGAGTGGGAGGAACGCTACCCAGATCGATTACTTTCTCACTCGGAGAGACGGTATCGGCAAAGTAGCCACCTGTAAAGCTATACCCGGAGAGAGTCTCACTGCCCAGCATCGGGTCCTTGTGATGGACCTGCGCGTTAAGCCTCGAGGCAAATACCGGGAGCAGTGCCGACGCCAAACCCGGTGGTGGCTGCTTGAAGGAACCAAGTCCCACGAGTTCGCCGCTGCTGTCAGCGACCTTAGTGTTGCGACAGACGGTGAACCCGTCCAACAACTCTGGTACAGAACTCAGGCAGCTATCGCACGGGCAGCGCGGACGGTGCTGGGTGTGTCTAGGGGTGGTCGCAGGCTTGACAAGGAGACCTGGTGGTGGAACGATACAGTCCAGAGGGAGACCAGGCTGAAGAAAGCCCTCTTTAAAAAGTGGCAAGCGTCCAGATCTCCTGAAGACCACGCTGCGTACAGGGATGCCAAACGTGCCAGCAAACGAGCGGTAGCCAGAGCCAGACGAGACCACTTACGTCCTTTATACGATAAGTTGGAATCGTCTGAGGGGCAGAAACTCATTTTCAAGTTGGCACGATCGAGGGTTAAAGGAGGAGGTAAAGCGGCACAGGACATTTCCACGTGCCGCTGTGTTAATGACCCTAGCGGTAACCTGTTATGCGATGACCGCGCGGTGAAGGAGAGATGGCGCTCGTACTTCCACGAGCTGCTCAACAAGCAGCACAAAGAGGTGCAGCCCCCGAACCTCCCTCGGAACCAAGGACTTGTGCCACCGATAACGCCTGAGGAAGTCGAGACGGCTCTTCGCCGCATGAAGAATCGGAAAGCTGTCGGGCCCGATGGAGTCCCTATCGAGGCGTGGAAATCGATGGGCTCTCGTGGTGTGAGCATCCTAACCGACCTATATAACCGCATTCTCCGCACCGGGAAGATACCAGACCAATGGAGGCTAAGTATTATTACTCCAGTCTATAAGGACAAGGGCTCGGTGCGGGAGTGCACCAACTACCGCGGTATAAAGGTGATGTCTCACACCATGAAGCTCTTCGAACGCATTGTGGACTCTCGGATCCGACGGGAGTGTACAATCTCGGAGTGTCAGTATGGGTTTCGGCCGAGTTGTGGGACCATGGACCCCGTATTTGCCCTGAGAACTCTCATGGAGGGATACAGATCAAAGAACACACCCCTGCATTTCCTGTTTCTGGATATGCAGAAGGCCTTTGACTGTATCCCTCGGGAGATGATATGGTGGACGTTGCGGTCCAAGTCGATACCTGAGGCCTATATTGACATTATCCGAGACATGTACCACGACTCCGATTCTAAGGACTGCCGTTGGTGACACCAAACCGTTCCCGATTACCGTTGGGGTACACCAGGGCTCTGTGCTCAGCCCACTTCTGTTCAACGTGATATTAGACGTATTGTCAGACAGCATCCGAGATTATCATGAGGTACCTCCATGGCTGCTCATGTATGCTGACGATATCGCGCTGACAGACTCTGACAAGGGGCGGCTAATCCAACGTGTAAAAAAGTGGAAGGAGGCACTTGAGAACGGCGGTCTGAAGATAAATGTGGCGAAGACAGAGTACATGGCCTGCAACAGTGCAGATCCCCTACCCGTGCGCATAGGCGATGAGGAAGTCAAGTGCACGGATCAGGTGAGATACTTGGGATCTGTGCTTAGCTCAACCGGGGACATCGATGGCGACGTCAAGGCCCGAATATCCGCTGCTTGGGCCAAATGGCGGGAGGTGACAGATGTCATTTGTGACCCCAAAATACCGATAAAGTTGAAGGGACAGGTCTATAAGACCATCGTTAGACCTGCTCTTCTTTACGGTAGCGAGACTTGGCCCCTTTTAGAGCGACACAAGCAGGAGCTGCGTGTCACGGAAATGAAGATGCTGCGGTGGATGTGTGGAGTTTCACGGAAGGATCGGGTTCGAAACGCCCACATTCGGGGTAGCCTTGGCGTCCGTGACATCGCAGATAAGCTGCAAGAGTGCCGCCTTCGATGGTATGGCCACGTCTTGCGCAGACCGGCAAGTTATGTGGGGAACAAGTGTCTGGCTATGCCGCCCCCGCCGGGCACGGGAAGGAGAGGCCGGCCCAAGAAGCGATGGCTTGACGTTGTCAAGAACGATATGCGTGCCAATAAGCTCACCACGAGAGATGCCGAAGACCGAGCGAGGTGGGCCAGAAATAGCAGGAAGGCGGACCCTGGGCCCTCGCGTGCTGCGCGGGGACGAAGCCGGGACATGACGCCAGGATGATGATGACTTGCCTCCTTTTTTATTGCTTAGGGAGGCACACAAATGGATGGGCCACCTGATGGAAAGCGGGCACTGTCATCCAGGACACCTCCAACCTTAGGGTAGATATTACAAGAACCCCATATGTTTTAGTGCAAAAGAAAGATTATTTGTGCGATCTTGCACGTGTGTGATAAAAAGGCTTGCGATGCCCGTACTTTAGTCGGATGGCAGGCGTGGTTTTTAGCTCTACAATTGAAATATAGATAGATAGATAAATTCTTTATTGCTCACACAAGATACATTACTCGTACATTAAAAAGTTCCGACAAAACCCATAACTAGTTGTGGGCAAAGGCGGCCTTATCGCTGCAAGCGATCTCTACCAGGCAACCTTTGTCTTGTATTTCACAAGATTTAATAAAACTTTTATTGTTATTATTATTATCTGGATGGTGTGGATGAAATCTATCTCATTCTGTTGCAGCGGTTTGTACAACCTTGCCTTTTCCCCGTTACAGGCGTGGAATTGAATAACAAGACGCAGGTCAGCCACGTGACTCTCCAGGTCATCACAGTGCAGGCCTGCCAGGCCGTGTTCGGCCCCTGGGCCCAGAACAGCAACATCTGCACCAACGGCGCGGGCAGCGTCGGCATCTGCGGCGGAGACACCGGTGGACCTCTCGTCGTCAACCAGAACGGACAGAATATCCTCGTAAGAGTCTTTGTTCTGTTTCTAATCCCGGAAACCAAAAGATTGTATTGCACAAATCATATTGTGGACCGTGTTTTGCGGATTGTTATACCTAAGTCCGTTTAGTCTATGAAGTTACTATATAAAAATAATAACCTTACAGAAAAATGTCGGAAAACCCCCGACCAACTTAACATATAGGTACTTATATATTTTCTAACTTACTGAACCTATTTTAATGAAGCCAAGAACCATCTCGATTAAACAGCCTTTAAAATAAAGAAATCCGACCGGGAGCTACTATGCCATAGTAAGACGCAGACCTCCACACAGACACAGAGCCACAGATACACACGTCAAACTTATTACATCCCTCTTTTTTCGTCGAAGGTTAAAAAGGAAGGTACGAGGATAAAATTCGTCTGTTATCCAGGTGGGAATAAGTTCCTTCGTAGCAGCTGACGGCTGCCAACTCGGCCACCCTTCAGTCTTCGCCAGAGTCACAAGCTTCCAGAGTTTCATCACCCAGCACCTTTGGTAATCAGCTATCAAAATAGCCCTTCAATGGGAGAAGTCAGAGGAGCCACAACCACACTTACGTTGTTCGTGGACAATTAATAAATGAGATTTGGGATAATATTCCGTTTTTTTTTTCAGAATTTGTCTTCATGCCGTACAGCGCCACTTGATTGAAGCGTTCTACACAACGGCATACTTTATATCATCATCACAGCCCATACTTGAGGAGGTCATTGCCATGATCTCCACGCTTGGCAGGCGGGTTGGAGATCGCAGTGTTATAAATATAACAATAGAAAACGCTGCTGCCCATTTTCCAGTCTATGGAGATTCTAGATCATTTGCCTCGAAAACATTAGTCGCCTTGTACGAAACCCACGAGTGTAAGGGGTTGGTGCTATTCTACTCTGCCGGACATCACACGGCTAACGGCGTACTTTATATATGTCCCTCAAAATGAACGAAATGGACCAATCATATATTATATGTTCATTTTCAGGGACGCTGCCGATCCCCACTTAAGTATTTACAGTTGAAACACTGTGCGATCTCGCGCACTGTGAGATCTCATGGTAACATCGAGCCATATTGACCGCAGAACACATAGTAACGCTACTTTACTTCGACAAGTATTGTAAGTGAATTCGGGTGTCAGGTAGGCAATGATGGCCAAGAATGTTCGACACTCCGATAATAGTAGGTAGAGTTTCAACAAATTAGTTGACCACCCGACCTTATGATAATTCATATGACGATATGGAGTAAGGGGTCAGCTAATTAGTTGTATGACTACCTCATACAATGAAGAAAGGGATAAAGGTGTGTTAAGGTAACATCGTGTAAGGTTAACATGACGTATTAATTGGACCATATGCTCATGCATCGTCCGTGTAGGTACAAAAAGGTTAAAAGGTTTGGTGGCCCATAACATGTTGGTAAGGGCGCGACGTTGAAGGCTTTTCGTTCAATTATTACGCTGTAATACTTTGCTTTGGGAAGGTTTATTGGGGGAATGTTTTTTGTACAAATGTATATAAATTAATTAACGCATGTTAATTAACATTTGTAACCAACACCGGCACTCAACGTAAACTCAACGATGAGTATGAAAAAAAATATTATACATGTGCGTTCAAGCAATTTGCAAATATCAAGATTAAGAACGATCAATCGAAAAGTCGTATTCAAATTTCATAATATTAATATTGATCAAACATTCATATTAAAATTAATATTCCATAATAACTTATTCGATAAATTGATATTGATATTGTAGCGTACAGTTTGGCCGCTTATCTTTGCACTTGGCTGTCATTATAAGCAACGGTCGTGCGACGGGCGGTTTTAAGGTCTCCTGTTGGTCGAGCGAAGTCCGTCGTTCGACCACGGTCGCAGCGACAACGCCAGTCTTTACAAAGTGCGGTCAGCTGAGCGGCACGCCCGTGACGCTGCTGATCCACTCCATATGTCGCTGGGTCCGCGTGAACACCGAGTGTGTGTCGTCGTTGCACCCGCTGCTGTGCACGAATGTTGTTACGCCGATCTGTGGTAGTTGATACTATGTTATTTTTATTTTAGTCTCTCGGTGGGAATATGGTGTTCTGTTATTTTAGCCTTCTGTTGCTTTTCTAAGCAATGACATTATGATCATCTTGGCGTTAATGTCCTGGTTGTGGTCTCACGCACGAGGGCCCGGGGTCCGCATTGACTGTGAACCAGAGTTTGACAAATCAGATAATTGCTTACAGTGGAGCGACTGCCATCTGACCTCCGTGACCCTGCTATCAAGGAAACCTAAACCCGATACCTCTCGCTTACGAGTCGGATACCTTAACCACTCGATCACCGATGCTCCCATTGATGACATTACTTACACACACCTATAACCGATTACACATCCTAATCAACTTTATTTTCATACAATCGGCCAACTTTTCGCCCCACCGCGACCAAAGCGGCAGCAGATTAACTAAAAATCGCGACAAAGATTTAAAAAAAATCCCTAATACCACAAAACAACCGTCACGGGGCCCTTAACTGTTCAACCAGTCTCCGGGTCCACAGTGGAACCCTCGCGACTAACCTGGCTTCGACAACGGAATACCGTTCTAATAAGAAGGCACACCTAACGATTGGCGAGCTCGTTGCGTACAAGTTTGACTACTAACAGCCTCAACGGCCACCCACCCAGTTCCCGGAGATTGCGAACATTATAAAAATTATTATGATCAGACATACCAGAATAACTTGTTCAGTAGCGTTGTGGAACACAGTGAATGGGCCGCCGTTGTCTCCCTGTAAACATGTATAAATTCTAAAAATTAATTTCAAGAGGACGGAGAACAAACCTACCCACACAAAACAACCCAACTCCCGGAAGTAAAACATCTTTAAGAAACCTCACGCATGATAATTATTCGGGAACTTTATTAAAATCAGTTCAGTAGTAAGACGAATTTGAGTAGAATTTGTCGAGGATTTTCGGTAACAGTCGGTATTAGTTTAAGGTAATAGACTAGGGGAGGCCTTTGCCCAACACTAGGGGATGCCTATGCCCAGCAGCGGAAGTCTTTCGGGCGATATAATTATGCTGATGTACCAGAGCAGTACCTTGCAAGTGCCAGCGTCGATGCTGAACCCGCAGACAGTGTCGTCGGGCAGCTGGTCGAAGTAGGTCGAGTTGCACAGCGGGTCCGTCATCACCGTCATCAGCCGCTCGCGTAGCGTCGGCGAGACGAATGTCACGCCTGTGGTATTGAGAATGTCTAAATACTAATAATAATAATAAATCCTTTATTAAATTAAATAGTATAGGTAAAGCAAAGCAGGCACTTGATTGTCGGGCCTGCCTAGAATCTGACAGTAGGTTTATGACCATAACAATGACTGTAGTGGCATACGTAGTGACGACCTGAGTGGTTCAGTTGGTAACAGATCCTACGGGAGCCCCAGTAGAAAGCGATGGGTTGACATCGCTGAGTCAGATGCGAGAGCTAATGGACTACGACGTGTGGCTACTGAAGACCGGACGAAGTGGAGACAGGACAGTCAGAAAGCGGACCCTAGCATAAGCCGGGATAGAAGCTAAGATGATTATAATGACAATAGTGCATACCTGGCGCTGCTATGCCCCAGCCCGAAGCAGTAGCAGCCTGGCCGGCGAAATTCCACTGCGTCATGCTCAAGTATGGGAGACGGACCACGTCGATCGTTTCTGCAAACATTGGTATCGCATTAGAAGTTAATTGATTGAAGCATATGTTCGTGGTGGCCAAGTGGGAGTGTGCCGCCCTTTTATTTCGTACACGATAAGAAGTTTGTGAGTAC
Source organism: Blastobasis adustella (assembly GCA_907269095.1). Classification (NCBI taxonomy): domain Eukaryota; kingdom Metazoa; phylum Arthropoda; class Insecta; order Lepidoptera; family Blastobasidae; genus Blastobasis; species Blastobasis adustella. Next base: position 16,966,275 of record OU026121.1, on the reverse strand, counting down.
GCGTCAATCGCCACCAACGCCAACTTTTACTGAAGTACCATGCTGACCATCAAACAATGCATCTCACAGGACATTTTATCACGTTGATGACTCAGTCCCGGAATGGTATTGCTGGGGTCCAGTTACACTAGAACGACGCCAGACATATTGAAATACTGGTGATGGATATCGATTTGAATTTTTATCTTCACTTCGTTTTGAGCGCTTTATTATTTTGTAGTGTCTTGATTAAACAAAGACAGTAGGTATCGCAGTAGTAGTCGCTGCTGTAGATCCTGCCTAAACCAGGAGTTGCAGCGGTGGGCCGTGGGAAAAATGGTAAGCCGCTCTAAATCCTGGCTATGCAGGAGCTGTGTGGTTGGCCTTTGCCTATAGTCTCCTACCAGTGATCTGAAGCGTGTTAGCGAGCCGCAGCAGCGCGAGGTCCCCGGCGAAAGTCTCCGGCTCCCAGGCGGGGTTCACTACGATCTGTTCCACGTTCACGACGCGCCGCCCGTTCTCGTAGCGGTCGTAGAGGGAGTGGGCGCCTAGGATCGCCTGCACAGAGAATATCGCATGTGAAAAGTCTGATTCACGAATGATACGTAGACAAGAAAACGGACAATACATACCTACCAATCTAGTTATTTTTGTGTAGTTTTAACACTGACTTCACTCGCACTTAAAAGCGTGGAGATTATGGTACAACCCTCTACTGATATGGAGGATGCTCAAAGTATTGGACTGTTTTTGCCATAATTTTCAGGTATTAACGAAAAACGCTGTTCCGCAGTTTCGGGTCCACGAAAACTAGACTGGTCTGCCTCTAAACATTTGTCGCTTTGTACAACGCCCATACAAGAAATCAATATATCTACCTGTCGGACACCATACGGCAGGTCGTCCATTCATTTGACAGTTATCCTACCTACCATTCAAAACTGAACGGTAAAACCTACACAATAAGACCTACCTGCACGTGGTCAACCTGCTGGCCGTCGTGGAAGCAGCAGTGCGCGGCTGTGAGCACCCATTCGGGGTGCAGCAGCGACCCGCCGCAAAAGCCGAGCTCGCCTGTCGTGCCCACGCGAAGGTATAGCGCTGCCTGTTTGATTAGGAAATGTATGAGAACTTAGCATGTGATGCATATGGTTCAATTTAAAATTTTTTGGAGATAAAAAATATAGCCTATGGCCTTCAATCTGTCTCCTAGACAAATTTTAAATATATTCAGCGGTGTAGGCGTGAAAATGTAATAGACGAAATTGTAATAAAGATTCGTTTCAGTTAATTTCATCCATCACACCTTGGAACCAAATTAGTCGTGAACTGTGTGGTTCCAAAAAATCTTTTTCCCACGCACACTAAGGTTGTGGAATGAGCTGCTATTTCTCGAGAGTTCTTCAAGAAAGGTGTGAAAAGATTGTTACAGAACTCACAGACAACCCCTGTTATTTCAGTCGTCCATACGCTTCGGTAAATGCTTACCATCAGGCAGGTCGTAAACTTATTTCTTTATGCCAACTTAGGTAGTGGTATAAAAAAGATTCATGGAACAGTAGATATACTCGTATACTTACCTACCTCTGGGTGGACACGGATTAATACGATGTCTCTAAATAGGACTGACTTCTCTTATTTGGTTATGGAAATTATGTATTTAAATTGATAATTCACATTCTATGTGGTCCTTATATAATTCAAGACATTTATACACAATGTACGTAACGTGATTTCGGATATTGTTTGTTCACCAAATAAGACAAGTCAGTCTAGACAGATCATACAAGTTGCATCTTCTACTATCGTCACCTAAATGATCCAGGATTTGGTAAATCAGGTAATTACAATGGAGCGACTGCCATCCGACCACCGTGACCCTGCTACCAGGGGAACCTGACCAGATTGGATCATTGTTACATATTCAGTTGCCTGTATGTGCAGGTTTTATCACGATGTTTTCCCTCACCGTAAGAGCATCGGTTAGTGTTCAACTGCAGGACATAACTCAGAAAAGAGTCATTGGTACATGGCCGCAGTACTATTGTCACCCAAGTACCACCATCTAATGAACTGGCGTAGTACCTACTGGCTTAAGTCTTAACGTGTAGGTAAGAATAACACTACGAAACGCCCATCGATCGCCCTAAAGTAACGTTTAGTAAAGATTATTTGAATATTTTTTCTTTGAACATTACTGGTAATGTACGAGCAACAAGGGGATTATTTTCACAATTAGTAACAGCGATACGTTTAACACTGTAGTTGTTGCCATATCGTCAGCTATGCAGAGTCAGGGGAAACGAGTAGGTCTGTATCTGCAGAAAGTATAGGTACTTTAGTTACAAGGAAGCAATGCATATCTAGGTACTTAACGGTGTTTGGGAACGTGTGAACATGTCTTTGTATTTATTCATGTCTTATATGTGTCAAAGTTATCCCATCCCAACCCTAAACCTATGGATAGCCGGTTTGTACCTCAATGGGTGGACTTTTAGCACAACTTCCACACTGTAGCACTTTCAATTTAGAATCACATACCTACTAACAACAACGTAGTAAGCAATTAATCATATTAGACGTTAATTCGGACTAACCGTCAACGTGTTCCTAAGGATGCTCCGTTCAGGAGTGAAATTTCTCGAGGTTTACCAGTGATAGTGAAATGGTGGAGATATAGTGGCGGCACTAATAGTGTAGTGTGGTAAGTTATTCATTTGTTGACAACTAATGAAGAACTTAATAACAATAAATCGCACATCGTACCTGGAAAGGTCTAGAATTCCTTTCAGAGATGAAGCCGCCGGCCACCCGCGCACTCCGAGATAGGCACTCTTCGCCATCACACTGAGATGCCCACAACACCGTAGGGAGTAGTACAAACATCACACACCATAGAACTTTCTCCATTGTAACTTGCTTATACCTCTAGGGAGTCTTACAGAACTGTGCTAGCTCATACCGGCGTGAGAGTTATTTTATCTCGAGCTGTTTTATCGAAGTGTCGAAAGTTTTATCTGTCTCCTATCTTGATATTTGGTTCACAAGTTGATCTGTTAGTAGTACAGATAAACCAATCGAATGGGAATGTGAAGAATGTGCCAGGTTCCTGTATATTCACTCATCAATTTAGTATCTTGTGAACAAATGCTTTTATATTTTCATTTTAGGGTGCCTAACATTTTGGTCCACAAGTAGGTATTTCTAATTTACCTAGCGTTTTGCAATGTTTACAGAATAACATATGTGTGTTGACTTTGCTTTCTGTTAACAAAATATCCTACCAAAACATTTCATGTACCTACCTAAAAAGTAGGAGGCGCTTACTCACAAGCTCATAACGCTTTCATTGTTAAAAGTTATCAAATCTCTATAAGAGCCAGGACAAAAAACTCTACAAATCTTACATTTTTGCATATATTAGTAGTCAGTTTCATAGATTCAACGCTCGACCGACGGGCCGCGGTAACGTGGGTCAACATTGCCCATTCGATGACAAAATAGCAACTTACGAAGTAGCTTGGTCCGACCGACATCAGCGCTGAAAGTTGGTCAAGCACTAAATCTAGCGTAAGGGACTAACTACCTTATTCAACTCAATTCAGATTTAGCCCACCCGTTTTGTATGGCGTTACGTACTTACGCATCCTTTTATCTTTCCGCGTACGAAAGGATGCGTACGCCACTAAAGCAAAATTGAGCTGAATAAGTGTAGTGTAATTTGTCCCTAATGTGTCATGTAATACTTATATGAAACGGCCAAGGCATACTTGCTAACCAAAATGTAAGGTTTGTAGAGTTAGAGGCTTGGCTCTTCGAGATCCCAAAACTGTATAACAGTTGAAGCTGATAATGAACTGACAAAAGGCTTCCGGACCAGTAAACTGGAGATATTCGAAAACCATAACCACTTTCACCATGACTTGAAGCACTACCAACAATGAGATTTGATGCCAAGGAAATTCGGTACCATCAGATTCAGTCAACTACTACGACCGGTTCTCCACCAACTACTATGGACTATGAGGTTATCAATCTTGGCAATCTATTACATGAAATGTGAATGGTGGGATTTCGTTCTTTTTGAAAAAGTGTTGTACCCGAGTAGCTCAATGGAATCGGAAATGACGCTGTTAAACTTGGGTCTAACCAAATAATACGACACATTTTTATTTGAAAACATCATTTATTATATTTTCCTCAAAAAAGTAAAATTTAAAAATAAAATATTTAAACATAAGGTTTACATGCAATAGTGTGAACAATGTGGCAGTAAGGCGGACTCGGCGGTAGAGCCACTACGCACCACACTCCATACAACTATACAATATTCATAAGACAAGTAAACAGAACTAAAAATGTGTGATCGTAACATTAAAGGTGGAATATTAAACATACGTATTGCTTATAAAATTAACAATTTGTGAATAATTGGCAGTTAAAATAATTAATTACTTTAAAATTAATTATAATTTAAGAGACACGTTACGTTTGTAGAAGCACTTACGCGGCGTTCGAAGCATACTTACAACTGCGGGCGCGCGTCGTTGCCGCTCCGTGCCATTGCTAATCTATTATGATGAAAGCCGAAAACGTTTGTAGAATTTTTTTAAACTGGCATACCAGAGCGGCAACGTCGCACCAAACCCAGAAGACACTTTGAAAATGGGAACTAACTCTAGTACAGTTACGTAGCTTATATTAGACGTCCACACACGCGATGCTAGCATGTAGCAAAGCAGTCAATGCAATAAAAGGTCACTGGGAATCGTGCTACTGCAGGTAAATGCGGTTACATTCCTTTGTCTTAGCTAAGTTTAAATATCGATTGCGATATCCAAATTCCGTCGATTGATATAATTGCTTGGTCAATTATTTTATTAGAATTATTATTACAAATGGCTAATAAAAGTTCTATTTTGAATTAGTAGTGAGTATCGAACGACATACATTTCTAGTTCAACTGAATTTACACTATCTCCACTTTCCATATAATATTATATAATATAAATAATTAAAATATATATATTTTTTATCAATCTGAATTTATTCATTTACTCATAAATAGCGTTCGCATTTAAAATTTTCAATTACAATGTTATATTTCATTTAATAATCGTTTCACTACAACAAATACTCGTTCGAGAGAGGGGGAGTGGGGACAATATAATTATGGGGATATACACATCTATTAAGTTTCACATAATAATCTTTCGATCGGTATAACCGCGTAATAAATACAGACGAAGGCAAATGATCCAAACACTCAATTTATCGAACAGTCTTAAATAACGTTTCTTACTTTTTGTACGCAACAAAAATTTATAACATTCATAATTTAAGCGACGAGGTCAACCAGCGGTCGCCGAGGTGCTCTAGGTAAAATCCTGAAACAAATTGCGATACGAACAACTCACTAGATGTCGCTACACCTGCCAGTAATAGACAGATCCACTCGTCCAATAGCGCAGCGCATGCCAGCGCCATCTAGTAGGTTCCCCGTAAACCGTCACCGAGCCCGAGTTAGTACCTCGCTCGGCCGCTGGAGGGCCCCGCCGCCTTGGGCCCGGGAGGCGCGGCTACACAATTCCGTCATTAGCAAAGCTTGCGTCGCAAGCGTCGTGAGAAACGTGTCGGCGTCCTCTGCGCGATACCCTTGTCCTGGCGACTGCGGGACTCTGCGGTAGCGCGGGGACGACCGGCTAATGGGGTGCCGTGTGGGCCGCCGCCGGGGGGCTTAGCTGCAATACAGGGGGGGTACGTTAGAGGGGGGGTAGTAATAGAGTTAGACTAGTAGTAGTAGATTTAGTAAAGAGAATTAGTAGAAAGCGGATTCTGGTAGAAGCCGGGACTGACCGCTCAGATGATGATGATGAGTCCGGCGAAGACTTGGGTGTAAATTATGCGAAAATAGGTGACATTTCACAAGAGCGTATTTTACGAGACGAGTTCATTGGTGGTTGATTATTTACCATGTTTTCCGGCCTCACTTAGTGGGGCAGGGGTAGGGAGATGATGATGATGATGATGTTGATGATAAATGTTTCGATAATCATACTCGTATGAAATCAATGTTAAAATTGTAGTCTGCATGTTTCTACACGTTATAGTATGTACGTGGAATATTGTTTTGATGATAGTACGATAAACTATTACTGAGTCACAGGAAAATTTACAAAATCACAAAAAAGGTAAAATACAAACAAACAGGAATTCGAAAACATATTATTACAAACAGAATGAAATTAGATTAAAACACGAAAATCGTAGTATGATAATTTGGACGTTCACTGATCCCCACATATTGGAAGAGCCCACGAAGCGAAGTGTTAACCGCGACATGTAAGGCGTCTCGTTTCCGATCGGTAGCACACACCAGGTAAAAGAAAAACAAAAAATGACGTTCATTCGCGTCTTTACAAGTTTTAAATCAAATCTATAGTAGCAGGCAACCTTATCACATCTTGAACTTTTCAAGAGGCACACGATCAGAAAATAACATGAAAATTGTATTCGTCAGTTCTGTAAAAGACCACGCGAGCACTCGCGTACGCTACCCGTCTCTTTCACATTCGTAGTAAGTTACTAGAGATAGAAAAGACAAGCATTAGAAGGCGAGCATTCGCCTTGTTATGGCTGTCTCTTCTACTTGTAGCAACTTAGCACGAGTGTGAAAGAGATAGGTACGCACGCGAGCGCTCGCGTGGATGCGAGCTGTTCAAAAATAAAGCCGCGGAACTTCTTTGCCGGACAATAGTGGCGGGGAATGTTACCGATAGGAAATGAACGTGACTGTGCCATCGACAGACATTCGCAGCGGCCGACCCCTTAAGCTATAATACACACTGGCCCACGGATGCCGTGTCCTGCTGCGGCGGGGTGGCTACTGGCTAGGCGTTAAGCTGGTACTGCGCCTGGTGTGATGACTTGACCGCAGTCACCGTGCCGGTCTGCCATGCAGACGGTCCCCGGTCCCGTTTAAAAATTGAAGCAATGACTTAATTTCTATTCTGGGTGTATGTGAGCTTGTCTTAAGTTCTTAAGATATAGCTCGATACGTGTGTGTTGGTATTTGTGCGTTCTTAAAATATAGTCGGATGCGCGTTGTCATCGAGATTATACAATTTTCAATTTTTTTAAATAAATTTAACTGCTAATAGATCGTTAAGCTGCAATAGCAGTAGTTTCACTTTAAGTTTTAGTTTAGACCTAATTCGTTCAATTATTATTAATCTTAGTTACCTAGACTTCTATTCCAAAGTATTAAGACATATTTGATGGGCTATAGTGTGACGCGTTAGTTAGACATCGCGGAGTCCAAATGCCGAAGATTGGGTGGTGTGAATTGGTGAAGAGAGTCCCTGGCAGAAGCCACACAATGTGGTGTGTTACAGGATGTTATTTAACTTCTAATGATTAAACCGTTAAAGGTAATTTCATAAAAAAAAAACGTTTTTTTCATTCAATCTAGGGTGCAAACAAAGCCGACAATGTATTAACTGACTTTTTTTTTTGAGCGTGAAGAAGGAGCGCAAAGAGTATTTTCAATGCTTCTTCTTTTTCCTTGCACTATTTCACGTTATGTGGGGTCTGCTCTTCTAAACTGTTTGCACTATGACATTCTATCTAGGGTTGTCGGGTCCGGTAGATGTTAATTGTTTCATGTTCGTGTACCATGTTTAAAATTCGTAACTATTCACCCGTTATTTTTTTGCCAATCTACAGCGCGAACAAATCCGACAATGTATTGACCGACTTCTACGAAACCCGTTATATTTTTTGGTAACAAATCTAGGGCGCAAACAAAGCGGTAAACGTGTTCACTGACTTCTTCTTGAGCGTGAAGAAGGAGCGGCGCTTGGGCTCGTTGGGCGCGTTGGCGGGCGCGGGCGCGGGCAGCGTGTGCGAGCGCGGCGCGGGCGCGGCCGTGCGCGCGCGCAGCCCGTCCAGCCACCACGCCATCTCCGCCTCGTCGTGCGCCTGCAGCAGCATCTCCGCGCCGGACTGCAGCCTGGGGGAAGGGGGGGAATAACTAATCAATATGTCATTCGCGGCGGGAGCACTATGGTCAAGTCCATAGAGCTGGAACTATACTCATCGATCCCCCTCGATCTATTAAAAATATAGAACCATCGAGGGTTTTCCAAAATCCATGAGATGGCGCTCCTGCGACGTGAGATCTGATGTCAAAATAAAGTTCCAAATACAGTAAGTTTGGAAAGTAAAAAACACATTCCAAAATTTGAATGTAATTAGAGGTAATCAGATGTTTTTCATATAGGTATCGTCTTTCTTTCTTTGTATAAAATAGAAAGTAGCACAGTGTGAATCTGTAACTAGCTTATTTGTTTACTTAAAATGTAATACGCTGTAGATTATTGTTGAACAAAGAAAATAGAAAATAGTAATTGCACCCACCTCAGCCGGAACACGTGCTTCTTCTTGGTGTAGTTGGCGGCCACCTCCACCACTGCGGCGGTGAGGTCGAGCGGCGGCTCCCCGCGCCAGGTGGCCTCCGGCGCCGACTTCCACGACTTCTGGTCCTTGTAGAACAACATGCGCCCGTCCTTCGCCACCACGTACACTTTGTCCCAGGACCTGGAGGGGAAATTGTTTTGTTTTATAATAGACTAGCTTTTCTAGTCCACGCATAATTCAGTTTTTACGTTTCAGAGCGGCTCCCGCTGGAACCACATTGAATTTCGGGATAAATTATAGCCTATATGCTATACTAGGCTATAAGCTACATTACTGCCAAATTTAATCAAAATCTGTTCAGTACTTTTGCGTGAAGGAGTAATAAACATCCAAATGTCCATATTTTCAATCTTTTGCATTTAAAATATTAAAGTATAGTAAGATAAGATATAGGTAGACAAGCGAGCAAGCGGGTCTCATGATGGAAAGTCATCATCCGCCACTCCATAACGAAGCATTCCATGTCCATCTGCATGTGTGTGGAAACACTATAATCGGGGAGCTCCTACATCTGAATAAAACGAGAGAGAAACGTTCCTAAAAATCATCTAGGCGTTATTGTCCCGGTTGTGCTCTCGCGCTTGACGGCCCGAGGTCCGCTTTGACCATGTACGTTCTTACAAATCATTTTGCAATTCATATTTTCTTATTCATCTTCAGTTGTCTCTTGAGATAGACCTCCTTCTCATACATTTTCATAAGTGAGGATGTAAATTGAGATCCACCATGGTATGCAGTGCAAATTCACGGATGTAACGCATGTATAGTAATTTGACAGCTAAGATTTTAACCATAGTTTTTATCTTTTATCCAGAAGAAAATTACGGGGGGTTTTATGCCTACGACTGTAGAGACTAAAGTAGAATAGTAATTTTAAAACTAAAAAGAACACATATTTTTGAAACAAATCTCCAGAACCAACACCAACCTGTTAGAGGCCCGCTTCGCAGCTGACTCCCACTCGTGCTTGCGGACGAGTGTGCCCTCCACGCCCTCGTCCTCGCTGGCCGGGCTCGCGCCTTCTGCACACCGCGAAACACATTGCCACATACGCCCGACCAGGGCCAACAATCGCCCCACGAGATGGCGCTAGTGAGACGCCGCGTGATTGGATGGAATGGCCAATAGGGAGGTCGATTTCGCCCAATCACGTGTCTGCTTTTGATTGAACTAGCGAGTACGGTGGAATTTCGAATGTTAGCCCTGGTTCCGGGTTGCGTAGACTGTAAGACTTGCACATGTTTATACTTGTACTTGAAATGAAATGTACTAGGTATTGCAAGTCTTGTAGTCCTGTTGAATAGCCTACGAAAATCACGATAAAATATACAGTTATGGGATAAATGCTTCTCCTAATTACTTAAAAATGAATGACATTATGAGACTGAATCTTGAAATGAAGAATTTGCTTTTTTTTATTATGGCTTCCTAAAGCCAAAAGCCAGTCTCATATCGCCATTGACTAATACCAAAATAGAAATACCACTACGATCTACGACCCTAGCTCCTAAGTCGTCGATAACATCAGTGACTGGTTTGATACGCCGTTGCGGCGGCACACCGCTAACACTCGCACTCATTCGGAATAAAAGCCACGCAAACTGACACTGCATTTATTGGTAACTCGTAAAACTCATGCGCACACGACACATCAGCACAATGAAAGCGTAATTCGCAGTAATACACATTACAATGATGGTAGTCGGAAACAGTGGACGAGTCGGTTTATGTTGTTGTTTTTTTATCTAGCTTTAACTAGAGATTATTGCAATAGCTAATCAAAGAAGTACAAGTTAGGTTATATCAAATGTTGCTAATTCTTTACTATGTTTATAATTTTAAATAATATCTAAATGAATGAACGAATCTAATATTGAGTTGATTATTGATACATATCAAATAGATATTCATTTCTACTTTTAACTATTATTTTTATTTTAGGGACCGTTGGAATTCGTTCATCTTCTTTCCATTCGCATATAAATGTATCCACATATCATCTTACTCATGATAAGTGCCATAAATCTTTTGCACGCGAATCGGACGCCGAATAATTAAAGAACACATCCCCAACAATCCTACTTCCAACGTGACTCAAGACTACTTTCAAACTATCAGAAAACTTGTTCCCAAACCTGGGTTGTCGGACATAGCTCGTTACAACACCGCGGCCGTCCACTGGCCTCCACTACTTGGTACCTTCGTCATCGCTGTGGGGGGTCCCGGCGATGAGGCGCTTGGCTGCCTTCCAGCGGAAGCTTCGGAACGGCGACTTGCTTCGGGACCGCGACTTCACCTTACCGGAGCTTGACGGGGTCGCGGGGGACGAGCTCGACCCGCCGGCTGTGGGACGGGACGTGCCACGGGACGGAGGTAAGCGGAGGTAGGAGTTATGGTATGCAGGAGTGTGTGGTTACGGGGCCAGTACGGGTTGTGTCCGGTGGTGGGTTCCAATTCGGATGTGATGAGAACAACAGTGATGGTAAAAATAAGTGCCAGGAAATCGACGGGCGAGGGATCGGGGGATAAGAGAGAAAAATAACAGATAAAAAATAAAATCAAAGCAACATAAAACTGAATCTGCGTCGCAGCAAATTATAACAGAAGCATTGTTCATGCTGGGTGGTCGGAAATAAATCTTATGGGGGGTACACATAGAATATTGAACACATGGGGATGACAACACAAAAACACAGATGGTTAGACAGGTTGTGGGGCATGCAGCAAGTTACATTCTAAATACATTTCTAGCATACAAGTCCACTACAATACTGGTTACGGCGTGCCTACACTACCACTACAGACTAATAATTATGTATTTCTAAGCCAAATACCACATTCATGGTTCAAATTCATGCACAATTACAACTTCAAGTAATGATTTGAACCACAAATACAACAATTGACATCACAGGGTTACTACACTGTGTTAAGGAGAGCTACTATTTGTCAGTGGTACGAAATCAATAGTAAGTATGTAACACACTATACGTTAAATGGTAGCCTTCTTCAGGGCTCAGAGAGCCACCAATGACCATTCTCAAAGCTCAACACTCGGTATTCTGTGCCGGGGTGGATGGAATTAAAATATTTTTGAAAAACAAGCTCTTTGAGAAAATATTACGGACTACTTAGATTATCTGAAGAGACAAGATAGTTATTGTAATAGAAAACCCAAAAAGGTGTGATAAGCGTTTCATTAATTATGAGACGGCTCATGAGCGAGAACAGTATTTGTAAAACATTAAATGTTTGGCTAGTCATTGGTCATTGGTACACTCTATTTAGTCCTAGACCGTATTCCGAAACTACGCAGTTCATCCATTTTATCTTACCCAGTCCAAGCTGAGTGAGAGACAGACGGCCTGCGTGGATTCGAATTCGAATACAGTAGTAGTCTCCCTGTGGTGTGTGCGATACTCACTGGAAAGTCGGGCGGGTTTGGCGGGGGTCTGTTTCGACGTAGATGGGCGCTCGGGGTGCCTTGGGGTCACTTCGATCTCGGGAGTCGGGGTCACGGGGGTCACGGGGGCCGGCTCAGCCACGGGGGCGGCGGGGCTAGCCTCTGCATGCAACATCTACGTGCTATTACCTACACTAAGGCACGCCACGTGCTCTGTGCATCATGCCACGCTTACGTGCGGTCAACCAACATGCTGCGCCTTGGATGAGTGTCATATTCGCCTATTCTTTTGTTCGTTTTGTTATTAATATTTTATTTGAGATTTCTCTGAAGTTGACATTCACAAAAGAATTTCACAACAGATCACAACGTGTCCTCGAATAATTGATTTTACGGTTGTAACACTCATTCATGACGACGTAAAACCATGCAACAGATTATCTAGTGCAAATTACCACTACAACAAACACCGCTACTACTTCTAGTACAACCTAGTTTACGCAATGTTATACGCTAATGTTCCCTTTGTACCTAGTAAACTATAAGTGTTATTACAGAAAACCCGTTTTATTCAATTTCAGACGCTATTACCTGGGAATAGGATCGATAGCAGAAAGCTCGTGATGTAATAAATACACACATATAACAGCTTAGTAGTAGAGCTAAATCGTATAAATATAGAGCAGACAGTCACAAGTGTATAGACAAAGCAACAGTAATAATAAGCTAGTAAATATAATACCTACCTTGAAGACTCCTTACAAGACAAAGCACGTCACATTTGTCGAAAGAAAAATATAGCCTAATAGCATCGTAAAAGACGTTTAGAGACAAAAACAGAGTGAAGACAGAGTATCAAACCATCACCGTGAATGTTAGCATTGAGACGTCACAAAATATATCTGTATACATATAGAGACTAGTGGTTATGTATGTAATCGTAGCTGTATTAAAAAATAACATATTTGTAGAAGAAACAATCATGTACTATGTAAATAAATGAATACAAAAATGCATGTCTAAAGTGTCGTACCATGAGTTTTCGAACCATCTAATGTTCATAAAAAATCATAAACATACAACTCATGATACGGCTGTAATAATGACAGAAACAGTAAGATGATGTAACAGAAGTGTGATTTGAAGTAGATTGTTGATGTCGGTGAGCGATCCGAAATAAACCATCACCTATTACGAAATGAACAGTGTAAAAGAGAACATTGAAACAGTGCATCTATGAAGAAAGTTGTGCTACATATAATTATAGCCCCAGCTACATAAGAAAATAACCTACTGAAATAATAACCTACAAAAACAAACCCGTGTAGGCACAGTGAAAGCTTAACTACAAAATTAATCACAGTAACCCACGAGGGTGTCCCTACGAGCGCAGTGTAAACCGTACAAATTAAGAAGACACCCATTGTACATCTACGTGGTAAGCTCATGCGTCCGGCCGGGTATCTCTTTACATCGGCAGTATTGTAAGCGCTCTGGTTACCTGGCTGGGAATGCGGTCGCTCTTGGGCCTTCTCAGCCGCTTTAGTGGATGTTCTCCTTACGACTACGCGTGTGCATGTGTGGACAACACATCGGTAAGTAACTCGCCCCTTATAATAGTGTCGTATGCACTCGCTCGGCCAGCCAACGGATTACTGTCGAGCCGCTCGAACAAATAGTACTGGTCTCGCGTCTCATCATGTTATTTTAGTTATTTGAAAGTAAACATGTTTTAAATAAGTAAAACCCGTTGGCCGTCCAACCGAATGTCAATCAGGGGGTATTTGTATGTAGATTACAAGTAAAGCGGCAAGCGTTGCCGTAAGCCTCACTCGGCTAAATCGCTGTGCTAAAATGTGCTAAAATTCTCCTATGATTTCAACCTAATTATAAATTTCGGGTTTCGCCAAATCTCATTTCGTAATTAGTGTTATTGCATTTGCAAGCAGCATCCACCAGTAAATGGTGAGAGTTAGTGGAAAATTTTGTTTGTCTCCTATCACGAAAGTATTTCATTCGGACAGTGCTAGAAGACAATACACATGCGTGCTTACATTGCAATTTGCAATCCGTGAATCGAGTGATGTTAATTTTGAAAGATTAAAATATTAAGTAGGTACTCTGTGTCTTTGATGATTTCTCCATTTCGTAATAAATAAAATAACTTAGGATCAAACCTAAAAACTATTTCATATTAGCAACGTCCTTAAAACAGCTCGATAAAGTCAGAAATAAACTCACTTCTTTTATGTTATGCCGCCAATACTTGACTCAGATTTTGAATATGAATTGACCACAATTATTACTCTAAAATAAAGCTGTGTTAAGGCCGGTGTCGCAATCTCGTCGTGCAAATCTTTAACATTTTATGCGGTCTTTTATACGCATACAATGTTGAAGCTTTGCACCCAACTTTGTGTGTTGTGTATGTAATTTTGTAATAATTATGTCATTCGATGGCTGTTGAATGGTATTGTTTAGTATGACCAGAATTTGATGAATGGCCATGAATTGTGTATCCTATATAAACCGATACTATGGCGAGACGTACCAGAGAAGATGATGCTTTACCATTATGGGTGTGTCACCTTATGTCACTGTGAGAAATTTACCCTGTACAGTGTGGTGATGTGTATCTGTCATGGCTTAGTATTACACGTGAGAACAAGTCGCACAAGACTTTATTTATTGACTTGACCCCTAGACATCGAAACAAAATTTTCCTTAGTGTTTTGGTTGATTGTCCTCGACAGTGTCTACTGGTGGTTAGAAACTCGTCGGATATAACTTCGTAGAGACCATTACAGTAACCCGTCCCCGTATATCTTCCGGTATCGTGTATTATCTATAAGCAAGCAAGTGGGACAATGCGGTCTCCGCCTACGCCTACGGAAAAAAGGCGTTATATGTATGTATGTATAGTGATCTTAGCGTGATCAAGTAACTCTGGCGCAGCTGTACCCCGTTCCTGGATGTCGTATATCGAGTGTCCTGTGTATAGCGAGTGGAACAATGTGGTATCTGCCTACACCTACGGGGAAAAGGCATTGTACGTATTATAGTGGTCTTAGCGTGGCCAAGTAACTCTGGCGCGGATATACCCCGTCCCCAGATGTCGTATAGTGTCCTGTGTATAGCGAGTGGAACGATTTGGTCTCTGCCTACCCCTTCAGAAAAAGGGCAATGTATATATAGTGGTCTTAGCGTGGTCAAGTAACTCTGGCGCGGATGTACCCCGTCCCCAGATGTCGTACATCGTCCGGTATAGTGTCCTGTGACGTGTGTGTGATGGTATGTATATGTATAGTGTCCATTACGTCCTGCAAGCCCATACCTTGCGGCTGATCGGGCGAGGCGGCGCGATCGACAGTATCGTGGGCCGCCGCGGCCGCCGCTTCGGCAGCTTCTCTCTCGCGGCGCTCGCGTTCCAGGGCTTCGGCGGCCTCCTGGCGTCGCTTCATTTCCTTCACTTCGAACTGGGGAGGGAGGAGGGAGTCAGTATGACAGTGTGAAGCGGGCCCAAGATGTTTGGAGTTGGTGGTGGAGGCGGACTTTTTGTAACAATGTAGATACAGTGTTCAATATTGGAAGATGAGGGCATAATAAATGACTAGATTTTGCAGATTCGGTCATTACGCCCTGGACCTGTTCCCGCGGGAACCACATAGAACATCGAGATCAATTATGGCCCTTTTTCAGTTCTGTACTATAATTCTTTCGATATTTGTATTTGTACTTGCAATTTTCTAGCGCAATGAGATGCATAAATCGTATTGACACTGATCTGTAATGAATTTCTTTTAATTAAGATGTTCTTATCATCTGTACGATTTGTATCGTAGAAATTCGAAGTACACAAAAAGCCGCCTCCGGTACCGGTAACTTTGAGTCTTGGAAGTAAAATATTAAACTAGTGACGCATGGCTATATTGCGTCGCGATAGGCATAGGATTAGATCGCTATAAGGTTTTGTGTTAGCGTTAGTTGGACTATAGCAAGTGTTTCATGCTGGTGAATCTCAACATAGGTTTTGGCCTCATTGTAACTCCCATACAATATTATGAATTCGATTATTTTTTAAATTGAGAAAATCTTTGAAATATCGGCATATATGAACATGAAAGGATGACATGTAGATGCTAAATTTATTAAATAACTACTTAAAATTACGTACAAAAATTACCGTCAAAAGCGTTTACCTCATGCGGCAAGCACACTGACAAAAGCGGAAGCTACCAAACACCACACTTACTTCATCCAAGTAGTTATAGTACCATGCACCGTCAGGGGACAGGAGGTTACGAGTCTGGCACAGTAGGAGGAGTGAGGAATTCAAGGGGATATATTTGACCTCTTTACCCAGGTCGTTCACAGCTTTGTTGCTGCTCGTCAAACCAGGGAGGGATAACACAGCTACATCAGAGTCGGAAGACTTTTTACGGGCAAGCTTTTGTATGAACCGTTTAATGCTACCAGATTTGGAAGAGCTAGTGCTGGCCGATCGGTTGTGAACTAGCAGGGAGACGTTCGGATACACTTGTAAGTAGGATAATCTCTCCCAGAGTATGAAATCGACGCAGGCCAGTTTTTCGTTAGGGTTATCTTTCTCGTTGTACGTATATTCGAAGTAGACTGATGTGTAGATATCAGGAGTTGTTGGACTGAAAGGGCTGTTATTGTTGCTACTCTCCGATATGGTTGAGAGGGTATTGTTAGTCGCTACAGACCAGAGGTAGGAATCGTTTTTCCCGATCTCGTCGAGAGATTTCTGCCTGTGTCGCTCTGGTACTGTGAACTTTTCGCTATTCTTCACAATGCAGTCTACAATTTTGGCTACTGGCTGGTCGTTTTTGGGTATGACTAAGGGTGGGACGGGAGGGGGTCTTCTAGACGTCTCTAATGGTGCAGTATCGTAGAAGACAATGTCATCGTCAAACGCGTCCCATTGTCTTGAGCTAGGTAACTGTTTGCGTGCCCGCAGTTCAAGCTAATAATGGATTAGAAAGAAAAAAGAATTAAAAGATGTGCAAAGTAATAGGGGGAAAACAGTGATAAGTGCAAATGTTAAACTACATAACCAAGTCACCAAATTAACTATATTTGTAATTGAAACATTATGCAACACAACAACTACGCAATACATAAGATAGGACATCTAGTTTTACAATTTGAGTATTAGACATTTCTTATAAAAATTTCCACATGCGTTAAAGTGACACCATATTTGAATAACTAGATATTCTATCCTGTATTAGCTACTTCTACTCAAAAAGACCACTGCACTACATAAACTCATGCAAACAACAAACATCTCGTTACGCAAATCATTCAATCATTTGTCACATTTTTTAAAGTTTTAAGCGAATGCATTCTCAATTTTAATATTTTCATTCTTTCTTTTGCACGAAAAAAAATCGCAAAACCATCACCAAACACAAAACCCTTCACCACTACCAAACCCATACCCATACCCATACGTGGAGTGGGCACCCAACTTACCGTAGTCAATCTCTGCAACGCGCTGAACCGGTCCTCCTGCGCGGCAGCCGACTTCTCGAAGGCCTCGTGCTTCTTGATGAGGCTCTCCACCTCGTCGATGGTGTGTCCCAGCTCCTGCGACATGAGGTACGGCTCCTGCGCGATCAGCCACGCCTCCGCCACGGCCGCGTCGCGCGCGAACTGGTACACCTCCAGGACTGGCGGGAGACGGGGCAGGGGTCAGTATTCAAATACTACAGGCACTAGGTGCACGCCATCTGGCATTCATGGTACTCTGCCAGGACTAGTGGGAGACGAGACAGTGGTCAGTATTAACACACTAAACTTCGGTGAAGAATGAGAGTCTATGTCAGTATTAAAACGCCTACACCATCTGCCTGATTTTGCCATCTCTCTTCCCTTGGTCGGCTGGAAGATAATTCTTTAGAAATAAGCTGTATCTGTCCTGTTATCTGTATAGTGCAGGAAAATTAGACATAGACCCGGATATTTGAAATAACAAGCTGAGAATTGGTAGATAAATGTAGAGAATAGTGTCCCGATTGATATCCCAAAAATAAAAAAAGTCTATCCTGGTGAAAAGTCGCAAGTTAAAAAACCGCCGCCATATTGGATTTTTCAACCTTTAAGTATAGCGAAGGGCGAGGGTGTATTGTCAGTATTAACTCATATTCCAGCCTTATACGACCAAGCCTAACGAGCTTCCTGCAGCAGTGTTTCCAAACTGTTACGCTAATGAACCCCTAATGAGACGAGCCTTCACTACTCTTAGTCAGTTTTAACATGATCCGTAGATCAGGAAAACACTTGCGTTGCGTACAACATGTGTATATATGGCGTGTGTGTATCCAGCTGAATGCGGAATACACAAGAACGGCCTTGATGGAGATATCTGGGGGAGGCCTATGGGCCCAGCAGTGGGCGTCTTTCGCCTGATATGATGACGATGATGATGGATGTATGTGTGTATGCACTCACTGAGCTGCAGATTCTCCCAGCGCTCCTCCCAGCGCCGTAGCAGCGCGTTGTGCTGGTTGGTCAGCGTCAGCAGCCGCTCGCGGATGTCAGCGCTGGCGTAGTGCTGACGGGCCAAAAGCTCCTTTCCAAGGACGATGCAAGCGGAGAAGTTGTCCTCGCGGGTGTCGATCTCCGCCTTCAGCGATTGGTGATTGTTCATCAAGAGTTCCACGCCGCTCACGTCCCTGGGTGGAGGAGGGGTGGTGAAGAATATGTGGTATTTTTTTTATACTACTTAGTGACAGAGGGGCAGACAGCCCGCCTGATGGTATGCGGTATTTGTCACCCATATCATCTACGATTCATACACTTATGTTACATGTAACAATGCCCAGAATTCGGTTTAAAATATTGGATTTTACCGAACTTCATAGTTGTCGTCAGTGACGTCAAGAAATCGAAATACAGCAACGCAACTGCACTTGCTTGACTTACTGGTAGAAATAAGGTTTGCAGTCCGGCTGCCTAAATGTCAAAGCATAGTGTCTCTTGTCGAACGTAGGTGTAATTCATAAATAAATTTAGTTGTTTAGTTGCAGTGGTGGTTCCAATTTATAAACGTTAAGTTTTGAGGCAAAAGGGGATGTTCCACCACCATTCCATAGAACTATCGGTCTGTCAATCATACGGACCGCCTCTGGAAGCAGAGAGAAGTACTCTCGGTAGTACAGATCTTTTTATTGTCTAGCTAGAGGGCATACAGTCAGACGGTTCATGTAATTGTGAACGTCTAGGACATGTGCAACAAGGAGAACGGGTGCGTACTGACAGGATGGCTTGCATCCACTAGGGGCTCTATTTTCGAACGGCTTGCCTTAAGTCAAATGATTCTCAATTTTGATTTCCGAAAAGTTAAATATCCTTAAAATTCCATTATCAATACTGAAAACGTCCAAATATTGAATTTTTCATATGGAAAATAAAAATTTAAAACTAGGGAAGGATTAGAACAATCGAGGCAAGTGGTTCAAATATAGGGCCCCTGGTTTTATAGGGCTAGCCAGGAGGCCCTACCACTTATTCCCCCACGCCTGCGACTCCTGTTTATCCAGGATCTACAGCGACTTAACAATCTACTAAGCTACCAACCTGGGCTTTTCTCCAGTATTCATCTGCCTTACGACGTCATCCATCCACAGCGTAAGCGCACGGCACTGGTTCAGGAACCGGTACAGGTCATCGGCAGCCTCAAGTCTCGCCCGG
Source organism: Blastobasis adustella (assembly GCA_907269095.1). NCBI lineage: Eukaryota > Metazoa > Arthropoda > Insecta > Lepidoptera > Blastobasidae > Blastobasis > Blastobasis adustella. The sequence continues at coordinate 16,946,696 of OU026121.1, read as the reverse complement.
CGTTCGTCACAGACGCCTGTAAGTGCTGCCCAGGCGGCGGCCACCTCGCGTTCGCGGCGGGTGATCTCGGCGGCCTTATCCCCGGCGTATGAGGCGCCTAGGCGGCCGCACTCACGGGTTATGCTCTCCACCTGGGTTACGGGTGGGGGGTTAGGCAAGGAATATAGAGAAGTTGACCCGTAGGCTGATTACGTAACGCTGTTGTCAACAATTCTAAATTCAATGATTTAAATTGTTACATTGAATATATGATTGGCGTAGGTAGGTTAGGTTGCAACGTATGCAATTTTTATTCTCAAAAGGGCAGATTCTCTAAAAGATAAAAGAGTAGACGTAAGTACAAATTATTTTCATTGCGATTGTCTGCCTGTCTGCCGGTGAATCCTCCACCAGGTCGCGTCGCAGCCAGCTCGTCCCGGCCCCGCCTACCTGATGCTGCAGCGTGGTGAGGTCCTGCATGAAGGTGAGGTGCTTCCGCTGCAGCGCGCCCACGGCGGCGGCGTCGCGGCCGAGCTCGTCCCGGCCCCGCCTACCTGATGCTGCAGCGTGGTGAGGTCCTGCATGAAGGTGAGGTGCTTCCGCTGCAGCGCGCCCACGGCGGCGGCGTCGCGGCCGAGCTCGTCGCTGACGCCGCGCGCCTTCTCGCCCACGCGCTGCAGCGTGTCCTTGCAGTCGTGGAAGTACTTGTGCAGCTCGCGGGACGCCGCCAGCATCTGGGGGGGACAGGTGCGTTCGTTATCGTCGTTCATCGTCATCGTCCGAGCGGTCGATCCCGGCTTCTGCCAGGGTCCGCTTTCCTACTTTTTCTTCTCCGCTTTTCTACTTTTTCTTCTCCACATTACGATTGTATAAAACGAAATATAAATTAATAACACACAGTTAAAGGCGGCCTTCCATAAAACCCCTACAAAATTTACGTAGAAACAACAAATTCTGATAGGACAGATTTGTTTAATAGACAAATGGTCGTTTCGACGATTGCTACTCCCCTGCCAACTGAGACCAAATTTCCGACCAACGTAGTAGTTTGGTCAAGTCAAGGTCAATGGGAGAATTCATCGGTTCATCCTCACATGTTAAAAAGTTCAAAACTCTGCTACGCTAACAAAAATTCACCTAAATAAGAATATGGTCTCTACTAGGGGAAAAAGACGTGACACCACATAAAAAAACACACTTACATATAATAATATGTAATATATATGTGTGTAAACAAAAAACCAACCTGAGTCCTGGTCTCGATCAGCTCGAGCAGGTCCTGCCAGGTCTCCTTGAGTCCCTCCTTCCACTGTGCGATGGTGGCGTTGTCCGAGTGCCCCATAGCGATCATCTGGTCGGCGATGCGCTCCGCGGTGGCTACGCGCTCCGAGCCCACGGCTTGCGTGTCGCGTGCGAACTCCTTGAAGCGCTCCCATAGCAGCTGGGTGGGCGGAAAGAAGTTAGTTTGTTGTGGCGAATGAATTTTAATGTTACCATTATATATTTATTTCAGTTTAAGACATATAACAATGGAATAATTATAAAAAACACAACACTAATTAAAACATAAAATGAACCCAAATCATCTGGTATAAGGACAGTATTCATGATATTTTGATTATTTATTTATAAATCTTTATTGCACATGAAATACAATTGGCGGACTTAAAGTCATTAAGGCTTTTTCTGCCAGTCAACCGGTAGTCCATGTAGAAATTGACTAGGTAGATGCTTAAAACAACACAGATGACTTAATTATATTACGGATTACATACCAATTATTTCAAAAGTGTTTAATTTATAAGTTTATTAGTGTGGTATTCGGGCGTAATAAACGATCTTGGTCAAACTAACTTCTCCAACGATATTAGAAGGCACACCAACCGCAAGCTCGTTGCGGTGCTGAAGATTCGATTGGCCTCAAAATATGAAACGGTCACCCATCCAGTTACCGGCTAAGGCCTGCGATGCTTAATTTTTATTATTGAGCACACTGCCATTAGACTGGGGCGCTATCTACAGCGTTAAAAGAAATACCTTATATACTACGCGACAGAATCCCTACCAGGGAAAGTCATCGTGTCATGGTCGTAAGGTCGTAGTCCTGTAACTCCTGCCTGTGAATCCCTACTAGGGACGACCAGCTCCCGCTCCGCGATCCAGTGCTCCAGGTCGTCGACTTCCCGGGACAGTTGGAACAATCGGAGAGCCTCGGAAAGGATAGTCCTGAGTCACCGTGTCATGGTTGTCAGTCGTAGTACTATAACTGCTGGCTGTGAATCCCTACTAGGCAAAGTGCTGAGTCACCCTGTCATGAGGTCGTTGTCCTGTAACTACTGGCTGCGTACCCCTACTAGGAAAAGTGATGAGTCACCCTGTCACGAGGTCGTAAACCTGTAACTCCTGTCTGCGAACCCCTACTATACAAACAGCTGACTCACGGTAACATGATCGTAGTCCTGTCCCAGCTCCTGGCTACCAGCGACCAGCTCCCGCTCCGCGATCCAGTGCTCCAGGTCGTCGACCTCCCGCGACAGCTGGAACAGTCGCAGCGCCTCGTCAAGCCTCGCGCGGCGCTCGCCTGCCAGGTCTCGGAGCCCGGCGTAGAGTTTGTCCACCTGGGATTGCTTTACGGAGATCTGTTCGCTGTACGGGGAAAGGATTCTTGGTTAACTACAAAGCTGACGCATTTTTGGTCGGCAGTTGGCGCCACCGAAAGGTCTAGTCACTCAAAATATCAGTTTATCTCAAAGATATTGGACAATATTCATAGATGGAGGCTCGAAATATAGATAATTTACACTGCCACTCTGTCACAACTATACAAATGACACAATATCATACAAAAAGTCAAAACATTGGGTGACCAACGCCAGCAAATTTGCCTATAGCAGTGGTTATCAAGAGGTATTTGACAACTCATAGCGGTCCCATTTGGACACGTTGTTATGCACGGCCATTTAATGTATCAAAGGTTTGTCAAGGAGTTGATTTTCTCATTGGTTTACCCATTGTGACACGATCTACTATAATTATACGTTTCAAACGTCAAACAAAGCACATACAAGGATATTTTTCAGGAAACACTGTCATGCCATAAGTCCTTTCTTACCTGAGCGGATGCTCTTCAGCAGTAAGGTGTCTCACGGTCTCTCCCAAGGCGCGGATGGTGTGTGCATAGTCCTCAACCGCCTGTTCTAAGACCTCGTGTTTCTTCATTAGGTTCTGGGCAGAAATCTCGTCCTTGCCGCGGTCCTATGGGTCAGAAACAGTATAATTGTAAAACAAAATAGTTTCTAATGATTCTTAGTATTTTTGCCAGTGGTAGGACTTTGAGACGGCTGACGAGTCTGTTTGTATGGGTGCCAGCATCTTATCTCCAGCTACCACAAAGCAACAATGCTTGCAATGTTATCTTACGGTCCGAGCTTAACGTAGATAGTATGAGACTATAATCGTCTCTCTCCGTTTATTACTTGAGTTGCATAAAAAACTAGCCAATTGCCCAGCCACTGACGTTCCATGGGTTTCAACCGCGTAGACAACGGTTTTGTATGTCGGAGTCGAAGATCAGTTTGAAATAATTCGCTACGACATCATCACGTCGTGATGAGCCAACTGCGAGGGCCTGAAAATAGTCACGTATCTGCAGAGCCTTACCGCCGATTCAGATAGTGCGCCGCCATCTTGATGCAATTGAGTGGACCAATCGCAGCGAGCCAGAGCCAGAGCTGTCTTGCTGCGATTGGTTGAAACTCAATTGCATCGAAATGGCGGCGTACAATCGGAGAAAAGCGGTACCCCTCATGTAACGAACCTTCTAAAATAAATGTAACAGTTCGATGGAACAATAACTTACTAAAAAATTAAACTACAACTGGAAATACTAGTCTCAAAGTGAACAAATTTCCCAACCAAGTAGCCACCTACCTCGACCATCATGTACAGCTCCTGCTCGCTCATCCAGGCCTCGGCCTCGTTGGCGTCGAACAAATACTGTTGCGCCTTCTCCCACTGGCCCAGCTTGCTCTTACGCTCGTCGATGGCGTCTAAAAAAGATGAAACAATTAATTGTTTTTCGCCCAGCTAAGTACTTTTTTTATTGCCTAGCTACACTACTACTGGTACTATCTGCCTAGTACACGGTCAGACGGTCCACCTGATGGTGCGTGGTTACTTAGACTAAACAGTTATGCAAAAAAATTACAGTTTTAAATAAGCTACAGAAAATGGAACACAGTTTATAATTCAAGGAATGTAACGAGAAACGACAAAATAATAAAAAATAATAATCAGGGCGTTCATATCCCGATTGTGCTCTAGCGCACGACAGATCGGGTCCCGCCTTGATCATGATCCAGGATTTGACAGATCAGTTACAGTGGAGCGACTGCCATGTGACCTCCGTGATATTGCTATCAGGGGAGCCTGATCAGATTGGATCATGATTACACATTCAGTCGCCTGGATGTACAGGTTTCATCACGATGTTTTCCCTCACCGCAAGCGCTGCTAACCGATGGATTCAACTACCAAATATAACGATACAAACCTTTAAGTTCTTGCCATCTGGCGGTGAGTTCCTCAATGAGCGCGTTGAACTCCGACGCGTCCTCGTGACCCTCATCCACCAGCTTTTGTCCATTAGCGATGACGGTCAGGATCCTGGGCTCGTGGTTCTCGGTCTCCGTACGAAGAGATTGATTCTTCTTCTGCAGCATTTGGACGTTGAACAGAGAGTTGCCGTAGTCCGGGCTGGTGGCGAGAGGCATCTTCTCGTGGATCCAGAGTTTCTCGTCCTCCACGTCGCGACGGAACTGGAACGCCTCCTTCTTCTTCGACAAGTGGCGCTGGCGTTCCTGCAACGGCGCCTTGAGTTGCTCGAAGCGCTGCTCGACGGATTTCTTCTTCTCTTTAATTTCGTCCATCTTGTCCGGAACCGTCTTCTGGAGGTACTCCGCCTGGGTTTCGAGCTCGGTCACCTGACGGGCCTTCACCGCCATTTGGGTCTCGATCATCTGCTGCTTCTGCATGAGGATGTTGACCGATGCGAGATCGGTGCCAGTATCTGTATTCTCGATTTGTTTCTCGAGCTCGTTCATCCAGGAATCGATATCGTCGCAGGTCTGGTGGAGGAGCACCTCACGATTGGCATCGAAGAGCCTCTCGCCCTTGTCCTTTGTAGTGGTTTGGAGGTTCTCGAACTGGTCCTGGAGCTCGTGCATCTTCGGCGAGATGATTTCGGCGAACTCCGGCTTCTGCTTCATGAGGTCCTCGGCCGCGTTCTGAACCGCGAACAGGCGCTCCTTGTTCGCGGCGATTTCGGCCTCGAACGCTTGATGGCGGGTCCATTTGGAATGAATAGTCTTGGCCGAGCGGTAGGTGTCGTCCTGCGAGGTCAAGTTCTTCTCCTGCACCCATTCGCCTAGCTCGTCGCAGTCTTGGAGGAACTGGTGGAGTTGCAGTTGGTCTTGGAGTCTCTCCAGCTGTTGCAGCGCTCGTTCGCGGTTGCCAAGGCGACGCTGCTCGATGGTATCCGCCTTTTGTTGGATCTTGTCGCCGTCGAAGTGTTTCTCTTCGACGAGGCGGTTGGCGAATTGGACGACGGAGTTGATCTTGTCGTCGTTGGCCTCGATGGTGGTGAGGAAGGCCTCGTGTTCCTTGATCGCGTTCTCGGCCTGCTCGAGGTTGGTCGGCGGCTCGGCCTTCGCGAGTCTGGGTGGGGGAAATATTTAATTTGAAAAGGGGTTGCAAGTTAATTCAAATATACAGGAAAATTGAGAACTTTACTTCTGTCGAGTTTCGGACCGCACAAAACCCATACTTTTTAATGCTGATTTCTAAGAAAGTAAGAACTACGACATAACAAAATATAGTATGGGAAACCTGAATGATCAGGCTATAATGATCCATTTTGACTAAACTTCCTAGTTTTAGTGTAACCAAAATATCGCTAAGACTATAACTGGCAAAATGTCATTACAAGAGAAAATTGACCCTTGTTTCTTTACGTTCGTGCATTAGAACTTCAAAACCTTAGATTGCAATTTAGTCCGTAAGCAATTCCCTGGCCGTGTTTACATCCATCGCTGTATATTCGCTACGATCGCGTCCTGCGACTCTGCATATTTCTATGTTCATCTAGAGCTGAAAAGCTTGTACCACAATGGTATCTCACCGGTGTTCCTGGTGCGCCAACAGCACCTCTGCCTGTCTGGCGTCCCTTCTCAGCAATTCCAGCTCGAGACTCTGAGCCAACAGCTGTTGGCGGGAGGCCCACATCTGTTGGAGCTCTGCCCAGCCGGCCCGGAGGGCCTTTAGACGCTCGCGCAGGAACATGTATTGCGGGTCGTCTTGCGTTGATGGCTCCTGGGGGTGGAAAGTAGTTTTAGAACTGATGATGATGGTGGTGAAAGATGATGATCGCTTCGTGGCGGTATTATTGCGATTGACGGACGATCGGAACTTGGCTACGTTCGGCCAGCGAGCAGCGTTCGCAGTACTGACCTGATCTACGAATGTTGGCCGAATGTAGCCGACAAAATCCGATCGTACGGAATGGCTACGAAGTGAATGGCATGTTGGCTAAATCTGCTCTATTTCGAGGGTGATCTTATGTACCCATGTTTGGTGAGAAACTGCATTGGGGTACGGACACCTAAATATCGGCAGCTTCCCTTGAATTAGGCAAAAGTTTGTTTTTTTATAGAAATGTAATAGCGCACTCCGGAAACATCGAGCGATTCTGATCAACGGTATGCCACCCTACTTCAATACTTATTGATCTACCCTCTTTCGTATATTGACGGCTACTAGATGTCTAGGAAGATAGATAAAAGACAAACGATGTAGTCCTAGATTTTGACAACATACACATACCTATAATTAAACATAGTAAGACAGTTTGCTCTGGGGTGGAGACCTGGTGACCTGTAGCACAGGTTTCCCTAGTTCAGGCACCAGTCCCCACAAATATGTATATGTTCTGATGACTTGTTAATGTACCCAGTTTCATATCAAATTATGTATACGTTGTTGTGGAGAAATAAATGGATTATTTATTTATTTATTTACCTCTTGGCATCTTTATCGTAGGAAGAGTAAATCAAACCCATAGTAAGTGGAACAAATGGTATCTATCTACGCTTACGGAAAAAGCCTTGACAGTGTGCATATACAATCTGTATTTGCTTAAGGAAATTATGCATTTCATTATTTAATAATTTACAGCAGTATTCGTTGAAATTCCCATTCAATGTGTCGTGATTTTGAGTATTGTTTGTTCACCAAATAAGACAAGTCAGCTTGGACATCAGTATGAGTAAGTGTCAACTCACCGCAGTGATCTTCTCCCCGTACTCCATCATCTTGGCGTACTCGTCGCGGTAGTTGTCGATCTCCTCCTTCACCGTCTGGTGCTGCGAGAGCAGCTTCTCCGCTTCGGCGAGGCTTGATGGGGTATCTGTGGTGCGGAAGAAGTATTTCAGTACTTTGATGGGGTGTCCGTGGGTCGGAGGGAGGATTTAAGTACTTTTTTCGAAGTATTTAATCGTTATTTGGCATCTGGGCAGCACTCAGTAAAATATCTAACTACACCCCTCCAACCTTTTCCTACTTCCTCTTTTAAACCCTTCCCTACCCTGTATTAATCACGACAACATTTGTCAAATGTTTGAAGCGCTAACTTCCATACCATTGTCAGTAGGATCATGGTTCCGGCAATCGAAGGCGAATTTTAAGTCACTAATTTCACTTGACAATTACTTATTGTCACAGTTAGAACACAAATATTTGTCTCAAACGGCGTCAATAACGAATTGATTATATTCGCTATAGTTTCACCGGTGATTTGCAACCACTTTTTAATATTTTATACGATAATTACGAGAGCATTATACTTCGGGTAAACCAACGAAGAACGAATCAGGCCAGATGGTTTTCCCCGTTTCCTTCTCTTCCCTTGGCTGTTCCCTCCCTCCCCACTACCCCCAAACCTTCCTCCCCTCCCCGTGCACTCACCCTCGGAGGCGACGTCGGTCTGCGTCTTGGTGAGCCAGGCCTGGAAGTGGTCGACGGAGCGCAGGAAGCGGTGCAGGTCGCCCGCCTCCTCCAGCTTCGAGTCGCGTTCTTTCAGCTGTAGGAGGAAACTCAGCTTAAGTATGGTTTTTAGGGAACCCTGTCGGTGTGATAGGGACTAATGGCGAATCTTTGGATCGATTGCCAAGGTCCATTTGGGATCGAATGAAGGAAATATAATGCAAACCTACACTAGTAACAAAGGAACACGTATCAAACGCGGATGGAAAGCGGTAACTGTCTCCCATAACACATACGAATCATAATTTTACAGTCTGGTAAAAAAGTTAAAAGGAAGTACTACTCTTTATAATCACTCCCATTACAGTGCACTGCAGCACTCAGGGCCTCTCCCACGAGAGCGGTTATTGCCATAATCTCCACGCTTGGCAGGTGTTCTACAGTTTTGTTTACGCGATGAAACCTACGCTCTGGCAAAAAGTCGTGAAAAATTGGAGGGCGCCACTTGTCAGCAGAAGCACTCAGTTTGACAAAAATTAATTGCAAAAGCCGTCTGTGCCGTGTGTGGTGTCGTGCAAGGCGACTAATGTTTTCGTGACAAAATATCTAGTCTCCGTAGGCTGGAAAATGGGCAGCAGCATTTTCCATTGTTATATTTATAAAACTGCGATCTCCAACCAGCCTGCCAAGCATGGAGCTTATGGCAATAACCTCCCTTTTCGTGGAAGGGGCTCTTATTCCTGCAGTGGAACTGTTATGGGCTGTGTGCTGTTAGACACAATATAATACCGTGACACAAGCGCAAGTGTGTGTTCGTAAGCATGCACTCACCATCTGCGTCAACTGGTCCCAGTTCTCCGTGATGGAAGCCACCCGCTGCCTGATGAGCAGGGCCTCCTCCGGGTGCGTGTCCTCGATGGCCGCGGCCTCGTCCTCCAGCGAGGTGATGCGCGCCTGGATGGCGGCCAGGTCGCGCTCCATGCCCGACAGCCGGCGTTGCAGGGTCATCACGCCTGGGTATGGGAGGGGGTGGGTTATTGTAAGTAGCTTGGGTTTCTTATTCAGTTCTATACTTCTAGTGATAATAAAGTCGAAAGTCCACCAGATTGTATATACATAAGAATATGCTTCTGAACTTCACGCCACCGATATAAAAATGTTGCGTTCGATGTGCGGCGCTACACGACTCGACCGAGTCGGTGGCTCAAAATTATTATAAAGAGGAAAAGTTTGTATGGATTGAAAATTCCGATTTTTGAAAATTATTTTATTAATAGGTAGCTACATAATTCCAATTGCACATTGATCCCGGAAAAATAATGGGATTTCGCTGGATAATTCAATGTTAACAGAGGATCTAACTGCGCTCGGTGAAAACCATAGAGAACGGTTAGTGATTAACATATAGTGATCCAACAATAAACTCGTACGATTCGAATGTGGAATGAGCTTCCTGTCACAGAGTATAGTTTGGACTATGACATGGAATCGTTCAAGAGGTATATTAGAGGTCTCTTCAGAAGCGCAACGCATTGGTGTTGCTGAAGTCCATAGGCGGCGATGACCACTTCCCATCAGATGACCCGCTTGCCTGTTTGACGTTTAAATAATTAAAAAAAAGCGTCTTGCCACTGACCGTTGAGGTCCATCTCCAGGTTGTCGGTCTGCTGCAGGATGCGCTTCTTGTCCTCGATCCAGGACACGGTCTCGCGGCACTCGATGTGGAAGGTCTGCACGCCGGCCGCTTGCGCCAGCTCGTCCTTCTTTTGCTCCGCCTGGGGGAAGGGAGGAAATGTTACGTTTAATATTTTTCTTCTTTTTATAGAAAATAGTCAGGTATTCGACTGCCATCTAACCTGATGTTAAGTACAGATGCAGTCTACGATGGTCATAACTGTCTATTAAATACCTATTCACTCTTGTCTTAAAGAGACTCAAGTTGTAGCGCTCAGGGAAAACATGTGCAGGCAGTGAGTTGCCGTCCCTTGCCGTTAGGAACAGAAAATATTTCCGCTATACATGTTATATGGAAAATGGGTACCAAAGTCTGCCGGTATAGCAAAGCCTAAAAAGCGAAGGATTGACATCGCCGAGTCGAATGCGAAGGCTTACATTTTGACGCGCTGCCCATGATCGGATGAATTGACGAAGGAAGTGTAGGAAAGCGAACTCGGGCAGAAGATGGTATTGACCGCTGGGATGAATGAATGATGTTCTTCCCTTCTGTGCGTAAAGGGTCCTCCCCTGTGTGAATGGTTCTCCTCTGTGCGTACAGTGTTATCCTTGTTCGTACAGTGTTATCCTCTGTGCGTATAGAGTCCTCTCCTTGCCGAACTCATTGCTCGAGATCGTCTTCCCACAAGAGGTGAAGAATCGCGCGACGAATCCCTACTAGGGAAAGTGCTGACACACCGTGATATGTCTAGCCCTGCCCCCAGTTCTGACTGCCGGCGACCACCTTCCCTACCCAGTACTCGAGGCCGGATCTCTATACTACTTCAATTTCAAATTTTAGCTAGTCCAATTTGTTTCGACGACGCATCGCCCTGCTTCCTTATTATGTATTTATTTCAATAATTTTTAGTTTTTTGAATGTGTTACTACGATACATATATGTCTATACGCTATCTAGAAGTTACATACCTTCTCCCTCAGCGCTCCCCAGGCGGTGTTGAGGTCCTGCTGCCTTCTCGCGATGGCGGGAGCCTCGGGGTGTTCAACGTGGACCAATTGGCGAGCCAGCTGATTGACGACGGCCACGCGGGACGCGTTCGCGTTCATCTCCTTGTCGAACCCGTCGTAGCTGGGTGGGGGGTTGTATGGTGTTATTAGGGTTTTATTTCATTATAGTGAGGGTTTTCGCGAAAAGCACAAGTCGTCTTCAACTTTGTATAGAAAATTTAAATTGAAAATAGAATATCGAGCAACAAACCAGAAACGTATGGCTCTTTGCTACCTCATTTTATACATTCAAATTCAAAATAAAGCATAACTTCTCAATTAAATGCCAATTCACGGGTACATCACGGGAGTGATATCCCTGGTATCCTGCTAGTAACTGCTTACCATCAGGCCGTAAACTTATTTTCCACCGTAGCGATATAAAAATCAACTCAAAAAAATCACTTTCAAACCCAAATCCGTTGAAACAAAAACTCACCGATGCTTCATAATCTCGACATCATCGATATCCTTGGGCGGCAGCATGGTGTCCAGCATCCTGTGCTTCTCAGCCACCCACTGGTCGACAGCATCCGCTTCGCCTAGCAGCTTGAACAGCGACAGTGCGTCGAGAAGTCGCTGTTTGCGGAGTCGAGCTAGTTCGCACAATTCACCATGGCGGGCGTCTACTGCGGCTAGGCGGGCGAGGACTTCGCCTGATGACGCGTCTTCGGGACTCAGTTCGCTTGCCTGCGGTGGGGGAGGGTAAAGGTTAGTAGATATTTCTTTTAGCAATATAACCATAGATTTTATTTTATTTTATTTACTTAAGGAAAACCAACAGCAATAATTACAATACAAAATAATCTGGCAGCAGATGTAGGATGTAAGTGGTTCAAAAATATATTTCAATGTCTATGGTGCAATCTTGTTTCGAGGGATATCTTAGCTACAGCAAAAAGTGCACATGTCGACTTTAGTTAAAAGTATCATGAGGATTTAGAAAGATAGCAGAGCAGTTGATATTTTGGATGGAATACCCTATTTACGTTGAGACAGAACCAACGAAGTTACTTCGATGACACTAAAGTGTAAAAGACTCGCATTATATCAAATGTGGTATCCCTCAATGGGGTGCGGACGTGATAGTGTATTTAATATTTCTAGTTTGCCTAAAGTAAAAATAAGCAAAATATGTAAAGCATTCCCAGCCACTCATATCAACTCACCTGTTGTTTGAGCTGCTGTATAACGTTCGCGTAGTTCTTGAGTTCGTCGGTGACGTCCTTGTGCTTCTTCAGCAGGCTCTGCACTTGAGACTCGTCCACGCCGGTGTCTTCGGACGATACCAGCCTGTGAATAAAATTACAGTTACAATTGTGCAACAATTTGATTGGCAATTGGTTTGAGGAGATATCTGCTGCAAGAAAAAGTTATTCGGCAGTTTATTTATGCTACACAGTCGCAGGGACTAACGAGGAGACAACCTATCTGATGGTAAGTGGTAACTGTCGCCCACAACATCTAAGATTCATGCATTTAGGTTGCAAGCAACAAAAATGCAGAACCGCAGGTATATTGTCACTGAAATGCTCAATGCCTGTAATTGCGATTTGATATTTTCTTACTTAATATGACTGATGGTATAATTATAATTTTCCATTAGGTGGTACTACTGGAGAGCGAGTTCCTGTTGTCCAAATACGTCGAGCTATTGGTCAGAATCAAGAACTTTAGAAAATATAATTGATAGAACATTGTACAAAATAGATCGTAGTTATTGTACCAATGCCAAGATCTGGTGAGAAAATACACCAAGCCGCTGCCCACCACTGCACATTAATCAGCCGCTTAAGTGTCGGCACCCACCTGAGCGTGTCGAGCATCCAGTTGTCGACGTCGTCGGCGTCGGCGAACAGCTGGTGGTAGCGCACGGCCGCGTCCAGCCGCTGCCGCCGCAGCGACGCCAGGTCCAGCAGGTGGTTCCACTGCGACAGGATGTCGCGCAGACGCTCCTGAAGGGGAGGGGCGGGGGTCAAATGCTGCTATAGGATGATGCCGAGCGATGTGTAACCATGATCCAATCTGCAGCCGTACCGCAGATTTCCGATAGGACGCCGCCATCTTAATGCAATTGAGTAAGGACAAATCGCAGTAAGCGAGAGCCAGAGCTGTATTGCCGCGATTGGTTTAAACCCGATTGCATCAAAATGGCGGCGTACTATCGAAGATAGGCGTTATCATTACTGGTCTTGTTCCCATTTTAACAGGGTCACGATGGTCAGATGGCAGTCGCTCCACTGTCTAACCTGATCTAAGAAATGAAGATGGTCTAGTTCGCGCTCGAACGCTCGCGTGGATTCGAGTGGCCCCACAGCGGTGTCAGTGTATGTGACAACCACAGAAATAAAAAAAGGACAGACAATAGAAGATCTATGCTCAAGTGAATTCGTCGCCATGCAAATGAGACGACAAACGATATACATATTTTACCAATAGTATCCGGACACCTGACAGTTATTGCGCAGTAGTACAGTTATGCGCAGTAGCGGCCAAGATGGCGGCAAGCGTTCTCAACAGTTATACTCTCCACATGGCATTCCTAATCTAATTTTTATTTCTTCGGTGTCAGCTCTCGTCTGACGTGTCATACCTGTATCCTGTCGGCGCCGAAGTGTCCCTGTTCGACGAGCTCGTCTCCAACAGCCGCTACGGCCATCAGGGCTGGTTCGTGAGCCTGGACGTCTGCTTCCAGGGCGCGGTGGGCAGCTATGAGCAGGTACACTGGAAGAAACGTATGGGATTATTTTATTATATTAATGGCTTACGATGCGAGGATGACGAAGACCGGGCGTAATGAAGCAAAAAGAGCAGGAAAGCGGACCCTGGCAGACACCGGGATTGACCGCTCATCATCATCATCATCATATCAGCCGAAAGACGCCCACTGCTGGGTATAGGCCTCCCCAAGAGATCTCCAAAAAGGCTGCTACTGTGCCTTCCGCATCCAGCTGGTACCTGCGCTCTTTACCAGGTCGTCGGTCCACCTTGTGGGAGGCCTCCCACGCTGCGTCTTCCGATACGTGGTCGCCACTCGAGAACTTTACTGCCCCATCGGCCATCTGTTCTTCGAGCTATGTGCCCTGCCCACTGCCAGTTTAGCCTTTAGATTGACTGCTCGGAAAATGATGATAATGAAGAACACGATGATAAGTGTAATAATATTTTACTGTTTACGCTTTCCAGGTTACAAGTCTTAAGGCAGACGTAAGCTTATTTGCCACCTCAGTGGTATAAAAAAAAGCCATACCCGTAGTAAGATCGTGTCCGATGTCATCCACTGAGACGATCTGCTCCTTCTCCCGGATCCAGTTCTCCTCGTCGGCCATGTCCCAGTAGAACTGCCACAGCTTGCGGCTGTCCTCGAGACGCTTCCTGTGAGTGGACGGGGAAGGGTTAGGATAGCAGATACAGGCGCTGTCCTAGTTGGCAACAGTCGTGCGACCATGGTCGGGCGACGTCAGACCTTACAATCGCCCGTCGCACGACCATGGTGGCCCATACATTCTCATACATAACGTCTAGCCTAGTTCCTGTAGGGTTAGGCAGACAGAGGCGACATTCTTCCACTTGCTATGGTTGTGACAAATCTCTATGGTTTCTTCCACATTCTTCAACCTTTTCAAACATGCTCGTCGTTTTAGTCTTTATAATATCTCAGATTTAATCGTGATATGTACGGTCGAGGTAACTGAATGTTTAGCAACTTGACATATGTCTGAAGTTAGCCGTGTTACTATTTTCTAATGTGTGGTTTGTCATTCATGTCACAATCAAAAATATTTTTATACGAATTTTATTCAGTTAGTAACATTGCATGAATTTACGATTTACACAACTAAAAAGAGTAAATTGCTAAACGTTAAGCTTTCCTCAACTGTTCATCACGGTCTTCTCTTCCAACGCTTCCATTCACTCTTGCCACATATCAATTTTTCGTTATACTCGCATTCATCCTCTCTACATCACCAAATCAAGTCAGCATTCCTTTATCTGTCCTAGTCACTACATCTTCTTTAACTGCAGTACAGTCAGGTTAGTAAAATCTAATAGACTGTGAGGGCGAGTAGGTAGCCACTTTTTTCTTTTGTGATTATAATGTGTCTGAAAAACGAAACGGCTAAGAGTATGTCAGGTACGCCGGTTTATTTTTTACTTATAGAATCCACACAAGAGGATATGTAAGTATTATCGCTATGAAAAGTAACAGGTTAAGTCACTAAAAATGTTTTTTTGTATTCCAGCCTGTGCACGGGCAGACCAACTTTTGTGGGTCTTCTAAACGTCTACGCAATTTTTCTTGTACGACAACATAGGATAATCTATGGGCACAGTCTAATATTTTTCGTTAATCTCCTCTTAATTTACTACATCTTCTTTCACTGCAGTCGAACCTTTCACGTCCGAAGTTATAGGCTTACAATAATCCTTGCGACAGTGCGTCACCACATCACCCCGTCACCACACCCTACCGTACCTGCGCTCCACAGCGAGATGCACGAGCTCCGCGTAGGCGTTCTCGAGCTGCTGGATGCGCTCCACCGTGATGGCGGGGTCGCACGGCCGGTACCCGCCCTCCTCTTGCGAGAGGAAGCGCTGCGACTGCCCCACCACCACCTGGGGGACCAGATAGTACATTCGTTTCGTTCTCATTATTTATTCAACAAAAATGAATCAAATTATTAGTAATTTAATTGAATAGTTCAATATTGCCTCCATCACTTCTCAGATCTCCTTTCGGAGGGTATAAGGTTGGCTGGAAGAAATCCTATTGTGGGATTAGCCTTTGCTATGTAAAGCTTTGCTTATTTTTGTAACTTCTGTATTTAAAATTCAGAATGCCATTCAAAATATTAGAAAATATATAATATAACATAGGACGTTGTGTTGAGCGGAAATCAAGACACCGGCTAGCAGTGAAAGTGTGCACTGGTCTAATCAATTTGGTCCAGACAGGTCAGGTATTTAGCTGACGGTATACCGACCTTGACCCTCTCCCCCAGCACGTTGATATCGGCCTCGACGAGCGCGTGCTTCTGCAGCAGGTCCTCGACGCCCATGAGGTGCTTCCCGTAGTCGTCGGTCAGTAGTCGCAGCTTTATCTCCTCCATAGAGTCCAGGATGTACAGCATCTCCTGCGAGAGGGAATAAAAAGGTTCAATTTGGACCATTTGGTTATTTTATCAACTAGAGATGAAACGGATATCCGATTATTATCAGGGCTAATGTGTTGCAGTTTGCACAGCTTGTGCAGACTTATTAGGATGGACAGACAGACTTATTACGAGGAGGATTATGTCCTGCTGAATATCCAGCCATGCGATATCCGGCTTATAAGCTGGCTAAATATCCTGTATCCGGCCAAACTATCCATTTTATTTCAGCTATAAAATGCTATTTTATGGGGGGTAATCAAGACATTTTTTTCTCTCTCCATTGCAAAGTTTCGAAAAGAGTTTACATAAGTAAGAAGACTGCCCATTGTAACTGCTTAGTCTCTTTCCCGCTGTTTCTCTCACTCTCCCGCTCTTTCCACCCATACACCCACCTGGAAGTTCTGTTGCAGCTGCAACGAGAGCTCCAACCTGGCGCGTCGGGCCCGCAGCAGGTCTAGAAGGTAGGCCCACAGCCGCAGCACGTTGTCGCGGCGGGCTGTCACGCGCTCCATGTCGTGGTATCTGGGGGGTTGAATTGGTGGTTAGAACGTGGCCAGCATTGGATGGGTAGATAGTTGGAATAGGCTTTTCGTATGATTCGATTTAGGTATAGCTGTAGAACATAAATCTATTGGGTAAAAAAGTGACCTAAAATAAACAATAACGTACACACTGTCTTCATAAGCGAAGATATCCCTCTCAAAGGTTTCATGCTTCTTGGCAGCTTTCACGGCGGCTAGGTTAAACCCTAAGCTGTCCTTTAGCCCCGACCTATAGTATTAGCTTATCCTAGTGTCCTAAGATGCTTTGTAATGTAGAAAACCTTCAATAGACCAACCTCTCAGCCTGCAACTCAGCACAAACTGCCACAACAGCTTGCACCCTCTCCTCATAGGCGAAGATATCGGTCTCGATGGCCTCGTGCTTCTTAGCGGCTGCTTCCACGGCCGCGAGGTCGAACCCGAAGTTGTCCTGGCTGACGAGCCGCTGGTTCTCCGAGAGCCACGTCTCGCGCATCTGGGCCTTGCGGTTGAACCTGGGGGGAGGGGTGGGGGGTCAGTTTGTGATTTTATGATAATGATGTATTAGTTTATCAGTTATTTCATATTGTAATCATTGTTGTTGATTTTTCTTAAGTAAATACAAGGCTTTCATTATTTGAAGTTACAATATTATAGCTTAGTGGGATGTAGGTATTATTGTACGTAGATTGTACATATACAGATAATACAAAACGTAAGCCAGGTCATCTTTCCCGTGCACAACACGTGCGGTTCACAACGTAGATTGTTGTGCAACCACAGATATCATGCGAAAGCTTCTGGCTTTGGCTAAAAGCAAAATAACCTAACCGACAAATGTCGGCAAACCCCCGACAAAGTTTACAAATACTCAAGTATGCAGAACCGATTTTAACGAAACAAAGCTAAGAACCATCTCAAATAAACTAGTTAACAAATAAATAAATAGACATTAGCACCATCATCACCAATGCGTTGCCCACACAATTAACTCCACATATCCTTTCGCATCGGTGCTTAAAAACAAAAAACCCAAAACATCCCCCCTACCTGGCAGCCAGCTGCTCCAACTTCTCCTGCCGAATCAGCTCCTCCCTCAGCGCCAACTCTCTCTCGTGCTCTGCCTTCTCCAGTCTTTCCCAGGCACGGTTGATGTCGTGGATCATCTTGCCCTCGCGAGGAGTATAGGGCTTCTGGTTGGCGGCTCGCATGCGGGATTGCAGCGTGAAGAGAAGCACTTCCAGGTTGCCCTTCTCTACGAATCTGGGTGGGAAATAATGATAATTAATTAGACAGAGATATAGACATAATGTTTATTTGGCAATTTCTACAAAATATTTCTTACTAACTTAAATTAGGTAAAAACATTGTAGTGTCATGCCAAATGATACCCAGTGAGTGATAAACGAGCATACAGCCCACCTGATGGTAAGCGGTTACTGTCGCCCATAACATCGACGATTCATACACTTAGGTTGCAGGCAACAAAAATGTAGAACTGCAGGTGCGTTGTATAATAAAAATGTTAAATCCCCTCTAATATTATAAATGCAAAAGTAACTGTCTGTCCGTTACGCTTTCATGGCTATACTACTGCACCAACTATCATTTAATTCGACATAGAGATAGTTTAGCACCCAAGGATGGACATACTTTTCATACCCATACTTGTCATACATTTCATTTCACTCGCAAGCTCCCAAGATATGGGTACAATAGTCCACGCAAGTGGAAAGCTAGTAAACACGGTAATGATACTCACTTGGGCGGCTTCTCGACAGTGCGATAGTTGGCGAATTGCACCAGCTGCTGTCTCACTCCCTCCAGCGAGTTGGCGAACGTGCGGTCGCCGAGCGCTTCGATCGTGCGCGAGATCCATTGCAGAAGGTCACTAAGGACAACAATGGTTTTATTTTATTATTACAGTTTATTAAGCACAATAGATAGTATACAATATTGATCATTACAATACATCACAACAGATTCTGAAGCTAACGTTAAGTCGGTGAATCGCTAACAACCAACAACCCAAAACGAAACGACCAAATGACAAACTCTCTACATCCTTCTGCCAGTTAGAACTTCTGAAAGTCTTATACACTATGATTATTATTTATTAGTGGTTTCGACCACCCATACCAAATTTCACTTTTCATTCTTTCATTCGTTTAGAGTGTTTACCAATTGTATTATGATTTATACTCATAATAAATGTATACAATGATGCGCAAAATGGGTTTCTATAGGTAATGATATACAAAAATGCAATTAAATAAAAAAAAACACAATTCGCCTCTAGACAGTATTTTGTGGTTTCATTATCTTTCTTTTTCATTGTTATTTTTTTGCATATTACAAATCCATTTTGCGGTAAATTGGCAACCAATTGCACAAACATACACTAAAACGTCATACCCTTGCAAAAAGTCAATCAAAGAATACACAAACATTCGTATGAAAATCGTACCAACTTAACGATCACTCATAACAAAAGAAAATGTTGAATGTTGTATTTACCTATACATTTTAAGAGTATGCTCCGGGTTTCCTACTGCGTACCTTTGTTGACGAGTAGCCCGATATTTCGGCACACTTGCATGCATCATGGTCAAGGGACAGTACAGTACATATCCTTAAAATGTGTGATAAAAACCGCGATAGTTAAAAACATTTTATACCTATAATTGGAGTGCATTGTACATTGTCTAAACTAAATTGTAACTTTTATATGTGTACTCTGTTAGTAAATTAAATAAATAAAAAATGAAAGTCCCCATGCACCGACCTGGTAAGCGACTCGTACTCCTGCACCATGCGGTCGTTCTCCATGGCGATGCCGACGACCTTCCCGATGCGCTTGCCTTGCACGGTCTCCTGCTTCAGCTTGCTGAAGTAGTGGTAGTAGGTCACCACGTACGTGATTATCGACTTCTCGTCAGGGTGGTCCACCGCGATGTCTGGTGGGAAAGGGGAGATGTATTGCAAATGGGTGATGAGGCTGCTTGTTGCTTTTTTTAATATCTGTGTCTATGGCATCGTAGGTCCCGAACGGATGGACCGATTTCGATGCACTTTTATTAAATTCGGTATTAAGATCGGTTCAGTAGTAGGAGAAATATATGTGACATACAGGTGTCCCAGAAATAAACATCGAGCCGGAAACGGATGATAGGCTAAGTCGTGGCATTTACAAGAAAAAGGCATAACAAAAAATTCGGTCTTATTCTTTTGAAATTATAGTTGTGTTGTTTTCTTTATGTCAATATTGTATACTTGTTTTTGTGCACAATAAACTGTTAAATAAATAAATAATTTTTATGTCATCTAATATCACCCGTTTTCGGCTGTGTGTAGATTCGGTCGGGGATTAACGACATCTGTCGGTTAGGTTATAGAGACTGATTGCAATGCGCTAGTTCTTTTATTATTGAAACTCTTTGAAGTCACTGACAAACAGGATAGTACCTGCTATGTTTTACAGGTGCAGAGCTAAGTCAGTAGGTACTGGCTGTATCTCGTATTGCACATTAAACTAGCTTTTGCATGTCTATTTTGTTAATTCAAAGTATAATTACCTTCAGCATCCAACAACTTGGTGAGTCCAAGCTTCTCCTCGGCGACATTGAAGGCGTTGTTCAGATTGTTCATCGGATTGCTCCGGTGCAGTTTCTCGAACTGAATCAGGTCAGGCCTGCGAATCAACGAAAATATAAGTATAAGTAAAAATCTTACTCTCACATACACTTATTTATGAAATTAATAAAAATGATTGCTCTGATTGCTCTCCAGAGCTACGACCTTTTTTATGTACCACTAAGGTGGCAAACAAGCTTGCATGTCTGATGGTAAGCAGTTACCGCAGCCTATGGAGGTTTGCAATACCAGGAGTATTTTGCGCTACTATTTACCGAATGACTCTTATATTTATCTCAAATAACTGATAAAATCCACACATTTAGACGACTGACTCTGTACCCATGATCCAATCTGGTCAGGTTCCTCTAAATTAACAGGGTCACAGTCGTCAGATGGCAGTCGCTCTACTTCTTCTTGGCGTGTCGACTCGTAGCTTTTCCTGGTACATGGTCAAGGCGGACCCTGGACTCTCGCGTGCGAGAGCACAACAGTGATATTGGCGCAAGTTGATTACTACAGTATCCACAAACCTGTGCTTGTGAATGATGGCGTTGAAGGCCAACCCATCGCGCCAGGAGGTGGTGAAGTTGCGCACGTTCACGTTGTTGTAGCCAGCCGTCTTCATCTGGCACCAGAGGAGGAGGGCGTCCTTCGCCGACTTGGTCTCCTTGTTGTCGGTCTCCTCGATCGTGATGTCTTGGATCTGTGGATCAAGCAGGCCAATTGATGGAAAGTGATCACCGACGCACATAGACATATGCAAGGTCGTCAGGCCTTTCTCCCATAGGGGTAGGCAGAGACAACATTGTTCCACTTGCTACGGTTCCGAAAAATCTCTCTCGCTTTTTCCACATTCATCAACCTTTTCGTACATGCTCGTCGGTTATTATACATCCGGGGATAATACGCTCCATTATTGACAAATAAAGTTTTCCCAATGGGGTGCTCTGTCGACTGAAATGTATAAATTCCGAGAAAATATGTACAACTCAAATAAAATAAAAATGATACCAGTGTTTTACTATTAAACAAGTAGGTAGGTAGTAAGATAGATCTCCCTACTACGCGGTTGACCAGTATGTAACATAGTACTAACACTGTATAACACATGGTCAGTTTCTGTTTCACAATAAGTATAGTCCGACTTAGCCTAATATCTTATGAATCAAGTGTATTGTTACTCTAACTCATACCCTATTTATAACATACATGTAGCTGTTTGTTATATTCATAACGGTCTAAGTAAAATGTCGTTATTAACACAGATTACAACCCGTTTCACGTCGAGGTGATCAGTGTTAATGGTTATAGAAACCCGGGAATTACCCGATAGTGGCTATTTACTATCCGAGCCTTGTAGGTTCCATGGGTGTTCTATGGTATAAAACTGTAATTCATAGCCTATAAAAGCTAATCAGGAGAACTGATCTCATCGCCTATCTAACTAGCTGGTAGAGACGTAGAGGATGCTAGATATAAACATCTTCGTAGAAATTTACGCCTCATTAAGTTGTACACACGCCGAGTACATACAGTATTAGAATTCCCATTTATAACGCATGCGGATAATATTACACAAGGCCAATTAGTCATCTAAAATGTGGTTGAATGTTAAAATTTAAAACATGCAGTCCTCGTTCGCGCAATATTGTATGCAAATAAATCGTACCAAAGACTGACGTAATTGGGCTGCTTTACATACCACATTAAGTAATACTGTTTTCTTACTTGCCTTTATTCATTCACGCTATAAACGTATAAAACTGTACAAAATAAGAGTAATTTGTAGTAGCCTTGCATTGATTAACTAGATCACCCATATATTCCTTGTCGACACTCACTCCATAGTCCACTCATGCATTTTACCATTCACACAGCCCATTTATGCTGTTCAACAAATACATACACTACACCACCTAAAACTGTCCACTGACAGTACTGCTAAAATCACACTCTTATAGGCAAGCATTTATCCACCATCTATCCTGGTGGAGAGCAACGATTCGGACGATTGTGTAGCGTAGCACACATACATACATATATACCGTCTCGCCTTGTTCCCGCAAGGGTAAGCAGAGACCACATTGTTCCACTTGCTACGGTCCTGGTAAACCTCTCTGTCTCTTCTTCCACATTCTTCAACCTTTTAATATATCCTAGTTGGTTTATGGTACTCTGACTTTTCTTTAAAATATCTCCGATTTGATCTTGATATGTACGACTATGCTTGTCCAGAGAGCCTAGCATGCTTATCCAGATAGTGGCCACTATCACTAGTATCTAGGCAGATAGTGTCTCACCTGGAACCTCAGGATGATGGTCCAAATAAGGCCGAGGTTCAGCCTTGGGTTGCCATCAACGATGTCGTGCGAGCCCATGTTCTCGAGGTGCACCCGCTGCTCGCGCAGGAACTGCAGCGCCTTGTCCACGTTCTCGAGGCAGTGGATACGCATCTTGCCTTTGGTCGGCCGGGGCTGGGGGGTGAAACGTTAGTGTGAGGTAAATGACGATACGCTGGATGTGTAAGCTTAGGTCGTGTTGTCCTGTTACCAGAGTCACGGTGGTCAGATGGGAGTCGTTCCACTGTAATTGCTAAATCCTGGATAATTGTCAAGACGGATTCCGGGCCCTCGCGTGCGAGAACACAACCGGGATATAGACGCCCTGATGCATAATTATTGTTGTATATAATTAAGGTAAATGACGATGATTAGCCGTGGCAGAGCGAATAGCATGGAAGTGTGAGTGTTGACCGGAAGTTCTACCCTTAGCACTTTAATGCCTGGGTAGTACGGTAATACTCGTAGAAGATTTAACATCATAAACACCATAATTCGTGTACTTTTGACGGTCTTCAGTCGCTGGCTGAGTTAACCCTATCTATTCCATAAATTCATTGTTGAAAACGCACATAATAAAAAGCTCACTTTTGATTACTAGGGATTTCTCCCTCTAAGGGCCGATTTTTCAACCTTCAGATAAAACATATCAGTCTGATAAGTTATTGTGCAATTAAAAAAACAAATTGTCATTACTTCTTAAATAAGTAAAGAATTATAATTTGTTTTAATTTGGCAGTATATTACTTTATCGGGCAAATAAATCATATCTGAGGATTGAAAAATCAGCCCTTAGAAATTATGCAAGAAATTACTTCAAACCTCATATCAAAAAGCCTGTCTACGAGGGATTGTTTTCTTTGACTTTGTAATACGCTTATAAACCTTTAATAGCTTTGTGATATTCTAATTCTAACACATATTCCCACATCGTCCTTAAACCTGTACAATTTCAATTGTTTTTATTTTAAATGCCTGTTCATCTGTTTATGTTTCGTATACTTTTTTCTATGATAGTATATCCTATCTCCACATTTACGAGTACACGTAACCGTTATCTTGCTTACGAAACCGAGTCTTTTGTCCACAAGATAGATCGTATAAACAAATTAGTCTAGTCTTCAACACACGTCACTCACCAGTCTCTCTCCAGACAGCACCTCCAACAGCTTGATGAGCATCTTGCCGTCCCGCATGTCCACGTAAAGGTCCCCAATGCGGCATCCCACTCGCACCAGGTGCGAGTTCACCCATTTCTGGAACGTCTTCTTCTGCACGCTCTCTCGTTCGTCTGCGGGCAAGTGCGTTCGAGGTAAAGTACCACATCTCACTAAGAAAGTCCCATTCTTAAAAAGACAGACAGAGGCCAACGAGCAAACGGGCCACCTGATGGAAAGTGATCACCACCGCCGATAGACACCCGCAACACCGGGTCACGAATGGTTATCAAAACGGCAGATTACGCGACCGACACCAGAACCAGAACCTGACCTGGGAGGGCATTGAAAAAGTGCACGTAATAGACGCTCATCGCAAGCTTAGTGTAGGGGGGTATATAAAGAGGTGGTAGTTAACACAGTAGTCGCCAGTGGGGGCGACCGCGTCGCGGCGACCAGATAGGCTCGGCGTGGAGGTTGGAGCCTCCGGCCTGCATCCCTCCGGCTGCCACGTAGCCCTCGGTGTAATGTTCCGAAATCAATACCGAGTAACACAACACGCGGATAGCGTTACCAGCGGCGCCCCGGAGCGGAAAGGGATGTCGTTATGCACCGCCCAGCCAGGTGTCGACGCATTGCGAAAATGCTGGTGTCCACACGCTCGTTGAGTAATGTCGTCGAACGCCGGTCTGTGTCAAAGTGAAGGCGTGCGACCATTTATTTCAATTGGTTCTCTTTTTAAAATTTTCTTGACTGCCGTCTGGCCTGTATGTCGAAATGGCCAGTAGGAAGGCTGAAATAAGCCAGGATTGACCGCTATAGTGACGATGATGATAATAATAATATACCGTCATAGGGGTACCGATCAGCTCCCGAGACTGTTCAACCAGCCTCAGGGTCCTCGCTTCATCAACGATGTTAGAAGGCACACCTATCGAGTGCCGGTGGCGGGTGAGCTCGTCGGGGTGCTGGAGTTCGATTAGTCTCATCTCAAACTACGACACGGTCACCCATCCAGTTACCGGCATCGACAATCGCACGAATCGTTATTAGACCTTTTCTGTGCTCGCGCGATTGCTAACAGCTTCAATTATGACACTACAAAAAGATTTGTGTTCAATTTTATCGCGCGACGAAACGCATCATTAGTTCCTACGATCGTTAGCCAATTATGTCAACGCCTACATATTCCCACGTATGGAATTTATATTCGGAAAAGATATCGAGAACAGATCAGCAAAAGAGAGGCCAAGTAATGCCATTTGGACCCCCGATAACAAAGCAATACTGCTAAAACGCGTCGTTAAACAAAATTAATATTAATCAACAATTTGTCCGTACATTTAAATATGTAGATAAACAAACAAACAGTTATCACGGCGTGATTATGAAACAAATTAACATTAAACGACCATAATGACTTAATTCTTATCAACAACTGGTTATTATGAACCACCGTTTATATCTAGCACTTGTTTGATGTTTGGTTTAGTATTATTTCGGTTTAATTAAGGTATACAGATAAAACACTAATGCCATAATGCCCTGGTGTTCCTAATGTCTATAGGCAATGGTGACCATTTTCTAACAGGTGAACAGCTTGCCTATTTTTCCAACAATTTTTTTTAGTAGCCGTCGGTATCCCACTGCTGGGCAAAGGCCTCTCTCCCTTTATTATTATTATAAAAGTACTCTTTATTAAAACACATCCCCCGCAAAACCGAGCCACTACGCACTTTGTCCAATAATATTTTGCATGTGTATCCTTTGGTGTGCCAGATTATATTTCGTTCTATTCTTTTAGATCGCACGCTTGCAGACAACGCATGAAACTGACCTCTGAGCTCGATGACGACCTTGTCATAATACACTTCCAAACCGGGTATCTCCACATCCACTCCCCGTTTGATCAAGTCGTAGCATTCCGAGTCCGTCATCACTCCCACAACACTTTCCACTAGCACTGTCTACTTTTGTTCATTCAATTTGGACATCACTACACAGCAACAGAAAAAGAGAAACGCACAACGTTTATCACAAAGGTATGAGAGTGACGCCACGCGGTCATTAAAACTAAATTCGATCGTCAATTATTCCACGCCAGTCATCTACCTTGTTGTTCAGATATTTGACCACGCACTGGACACTAACTGCAGTTAGTATGTTAACTCAAGACGGTAACAAGATATTAGTGGAACGGTCAGAACAGGATGAAATAGAGCGTCGAAATGTTATGCCCAGTCGAATAGGGATACTCGATATTACCGCGAATGGTGTCGCCAACCTAAAGGACTGGTTTAGGCACCTAATTATTTAATTAACACCGTTATTGCATCCACATTTCACCGACTCGCGTTCACGAATGTTTTGATTGGATTTTAGTTATGGTCCCATTTTTTTAATGCACCTGTGTAAGTTTTGATCGTAAGTTATAATTATAATAGAGAGATCGATACGATAAACGTGCAAACGTGTGACATTACTCTGGGTTTAGGGGCTATGCGAGAAGTGTAGAAACTCCATGATAAGACACCGGCAGAGCTGATAAACTAGTCAGATGGATGATAAAGGACAAATATTTTTTAAACTACTTACATACATACTGAAACGGTTTAGTACATCTGAGTTACATGGGGAAAACGCAAATTGTGGTGTATAAACTGATAATATTGTTCAACACATATTGTATTTTGTACTAAATTAAATTGTGGTCACTGAGTGTGTAATAGTAGTAAATACAATTTATACATACATACACAATATTTTGATATAAAATATGAATATATCTGATTACATAATTTTTACATACTTCTCGAGTTTTACCGCTTTATTGCGATTACAATTTACAGACCTATGTAAATACAAGTGCTTCGTAACATAACAGTCAATTTATATATAGGCATGACAATTAAGGTAAACAGCTAATGTTGGCCGCATGAAATGAGAGGATATTATATAAGACCAAAGACAGAGTCATCTTTTAGTTCTGGGCACTACGCTACTATGTTATTATAGTAGTGTTTTACGGCGATACACGTTTAGAAAAAATAAACTTACAAAACACTTCAACAACATAAGCCATTAGCTCAGTTCCTATCTGAAGGTAGACATGACTTACGTACTGGACATAATTTGGAAAAATTAAGACCAGTTGACCAGGTGTTAAAATGTATGGTTTGTCGGAAATATTACGTTTTAAGGATCCCAACTAAACCAGATTTACTTCCAGATTTGATTCGAATAGGTTGATTAGCTGTCGCCTATAGTACCTACAGTTACATCGTTACTTTTTTTATTATTCCGCGTCTTTTTCTGTCGCGACCTTTGCGGTCGGCCTTCCTTATTTTCCTCGACTCCGAGTCTCGTACCAACATCTTACCGTTATTATTACAACATCCCCCAAAACTCGAAACCAGTAGCAGCGACCCCAGTCTAGCGGCAACGACCTTCGAGACCGATAGTAAAAGGTAAACAAGACACGCCGATGCCAGTAACTGGATGGGTGACCGTTTCGTACTTTAAGGCGGAACTTCAACTCTGCAACGAGCTCACCACTGATTAGTATAATGTGCCTATCCTAATGCCGTTGGCGGAATGAGTTTAACCAAGGTCTTCCACTGGGGACCTTGAGACTGGTTAAACCGTCTAGGGAGCTGATTAGCACCGTCATCATCATAGCGGTCAATTCCGGCTTATGCCAGCCTTCTTACTTTTCTTGTTTAAGCGGTTGGCTCACGCACCAGACTCGGTAATGTCAATTCATCACTTCTTGCTGGACTCCCGCAAAACTTCCTTCGATAAACGATTCAGCACATGACCAAGTCAGCGCTTACTGTTATTATTATGGCTAATATATTAATAAATACTTTGTTAGTATTGACTAATGAATAAATGATTTGGTATAATGAATGAAGCCCCCCGTTACTCACCAGCCAGCGCCTTAATGCGCGATCGTTCGAAGAGCCTCGACGACGAGTTGCCGCCATCGTACTCGAAGTCGTCGATGATCTCCTGCCCGTGGCCGATGGACGGGTCCCACCGGGACACCGATATGTCGGTCGTCATCGCGACCCACTGGCTACAGCACCGCCACGCTCAAAGATCTGCAACGAGAGAGGGGGCCAGGTTATAATGGTTGTTCTATCTACCGAATTACTAAGTGGTCTAGGTTTAATTGTTATTGAGGCTTCCTTTGTTACCCTTTGCTGTAGGGTGGCGGAGTGTTCTACGCCTGTCTTGCTGGTTGTTGGAAAAAGAAAAGTGAGCATGCGGTTTATATTTGCACTTTTGGGGTGCCGATTTGATGACGTTGACTACATATCATGTTCAAATATCGAGCAAAATTAGTAAAAAATTTATACCAAAATCTTATTTACTACTAACTTCCCCATCGACGGCTCAGCCACCCTTAGCTGAGCCATTTATGTGGAGAAGTGAATTTTTGTTCTACGAATTCAGCTAAGTTAATATTAGAATAAAAGTTGTTTGTTTTAATCATAGGAACTACGTGCAAGGCATGACTAGACGGGAAGTGCAAAACAGCCAATGGATTTCTTTGGGAACGCCCGTGTCTACCGGATGGTAATGTCGGTGACGATTACCATAACTATTTAGTTCCTTTGGTAGTAATATTATATAAGGGAATGGGTATCGGTATGGTGCGGCTAGACTGCTGATACTCCTGCAAGTCCAGGTTGACATTTCGCTCTATATTTTCGATACGATAGGGGAAAAAACCGTCATTAGGGCTCAATATCGACAATATTATCAACATTAACATACCTAAATCGTCGCTGCAACCTAAGAAATAATCAGATTCCAACAATAAAGAAATAAATTATTATAATTATTTTGTCCAAAAAATTTCAGTGTTTGTTGATTGATGAATCGATCCTGATCTAAGAAAAAGAATGTGTCACGCTGAAACTTTCAATACATTCAGCACTCACGTGAGAACTATTACAACGATCAATCACTGAATTGATAGGTAAGAAATTATTTCGTTCATACATGAGAACTCTTGACTTCGTTCTGTCAGCTACATAGGAACACGACATATTTAGTAGCACCGATATTATATCTATCTTGTTAATTACAAACACACCTACACAATACATTCTCATCGTCATCATCATCATCATCAACATATCAGCCTAGCCTATCAGCCTAGAAAGAGAAAACACAGATATCTCCACAAAGGCCGGTCCTGTGCCTTCCGCCTCCAGCTGGTACCTGCGATCATTACCAAGTCGTCGGTCCACCTTGTGGGAGGCCTACCCATTCTGCGTCTTCCAATACTTACTACCGATACACAACAACACAAGAACTGCTTATAACAAAACGTTGTTGAACCCAATCCTAACATAATCGCACAAGAAAGTTATGTTACAACCCTCTTGGATGTACTTAAAACAAAATTGATAATAACGACCAGTTGTTTCAAAAACAATAAATATAACTACCCCAAACTTCAATGTAAATGTCACATAGCACGAGCATCAGAAAACTAGCAATCACTCGCGAGTAAGCCATGCAGTCTAATAAAGTACACATAATAGTTCACAAAAATATCACATTAAACAAACAATTGAACTGAATATCTTCGAATCACCGTGCGAAGGGAGACCTGTAAGAAAATGCACCTTACGACTCTATTTCATTTAAACGCCGTGACATCATTCTCAGTGATAAGATTAGATAGACCACAATTTCAAGAGTATAATGTACTTGGTGCCACGCCTTGAGACTAAACAGAACATTTACTGTATTGGAGTACTTACGTGGGGAAAGCCGATAACAATCTAGATGGTTCTATTGGTTTTAAAGGATACCAAATATCGGATTACTAAGGGTTTAATTTGATTAGGTTAGTGTTGCAACAAAGCGTAAATTACATAGTACCTTTTTTCAATGGGCTCCGTATGTAAGCCTAAAACGAAGCGTATTCGAATTAATACCGAGGTAGTCATTACGAATAAAGGTATCTATACGTTCAAATATGGAACCGGGATTACACATGAGAATTGTACACGCTACTCTCTCACGCGATACTTAACCTACTAGACAAAAACGATAAAAAGACAACTAGGGCTTCCTCGTCTGCAATGAGAATGATGCACTCCATCCATAAAATTCATACATAAACATGGAAGCACTCTATTTGATGACACACTTTATCAATTCCGAAGAAAAATAGGGTAGAGACTCGTAACGTGCCCAACTACATCTTTGCACGGAGTTATCTTTTATTTACTGTGATTTTTTAAGTCACCGATTTTTATAAGTATTTGACACTTTTGTAGCGAGATACGCAAACTAAATGAGCATTGGTATGAATTAGCGCACACTTGTAGTGAAGACTTGTCGAGCGATGATATCACAATTTAATATCAGTGCTAAAGGAAAAGATATGTGCATATTAAAATCCTTTATGCATTTGGTTTAAATCATTTATCTTTTGAACAACTTAAAATTAATCGCAAACTGTTAATCACCATCATTACTATACACAATGTGGTTCAAACCTCACCCTGTTAAAGACAAAGACTGACAGCTGAGTCACTAATGTTTCCTATGCGAGACAGGGAGTCTCAAGGACGATCGCCAGTGCCTACCTTATCACATTAGAACTTGGCGTGGTATCAAGGTCGGGGTCGCCATGCCATGGCTCATAGAGATAAATGTTCCGTTCAAACGCGATCATGTCACGTGTCTATTTGGCAAATGGTCCTTTGCGGTATCCATTTGGCCCGTGATCGACCATTCATAGGATTTCAAAAATGATAGAGTGGTAATCGTCTGCTGCGTTACTGCTGGCTGCACGGCTAGCACAAGGGTGCCCGTGACACAGTTTGCGCCGCAAGAAAGCGTTTGTTTCCTTCTCTCAATACTAAGATGAAAGAGATATCTTCTTAAGAGAAGAAATGGGTGTTTCTATGTCACACCTTTTCTCGCTTATCGCGCATGAGAGCACACTTATGCTAGCCGTGCAGGTCACGTAACTCCTACAAAAGACGCGAGTTTGGCATAATCTCCTCGCTTAGTAGGCAAGAGATACGCTGCTAACCATCCCATGTATGTATGTATACGGTCGTCCTAACTAGGTGGTCTGTCTATTTGTTAAAAATGCGAGTATTGTCCAAGACAATAGTCGCCTTCTACGACAAACGTTAGTTATATCCTGCTGTTCTACCGGACACCACAACGCCTATATGGCTTAAACTGCAATGAAATACTGTAATGGCCGCTTCGACAGCATTACATGCATTGCAATAAACTACGTATAGCTTTTTATGGAGCCTTTATTCGGAGCTTAAGAAACAATAGCAATAAGATAAGCATTCCTGCACCGACTAGGACTGAGATTGGACGTTTCTTCGATTCATGGGGTCTTCACACAAACCCTATGGTTACTAATATTACGTTGTGTTGTGATAGACTAGTTTTTGCCTTATGAAACACTTCTTGCCTTTTTGTTAAATATGAACAATGCCACATTTTGTATGGTTCACAACGGCTAATGCGGTTATTATATTTGGCTAAATTCGGTAGTCTAAATTCAGAAGCAAAAAGCTTGAGAGCAAATCAAAGTGGAATGTATTGCTCATAAAATAACGTCAATTTTTGAATCACGACTTTTGACAAGCGGAGCGACACGTAACATAAATTATGTGATACAAAAATTGACCTTATTCTATAAGCAGTACATTCCACTTTGACTTGCTCTCACACATTTTGCTTCTGAATTTAGTCAACTGAACTGAGCCAGGTGTAATAAGCGCATAAGAGAAATCGGGCGATACAGAAACAAAAACCAATACAAAACAACAGATTGCTTTCCGAACGAAGCCGCAGACAATGGTGGCTCGTTCAAATCTGGGTTAGCATTGCGTTTACTTTAGTTTAATTAGTGAGCTCGTAATAACAACACTGCAAGTTTCGTCGTACGGACGCTAAGTATCTTTGTCTAAATGTTCCCATTAGCTTCATAATCTTTTTGGACCACGCCAGGAGTTTTCTTTTTAATGTAATACGGCAGACAAATAGGCAAGGGAGCCACCTGATGGAAAGTGGTCACCGCCGCCTATGGACATCTGCAACACCAGAGGCGCCACCAATACGTTGCCAACCTCTAAGGGACCTCTGATATACCTCTTGAACGATCCCATGTCATAGTCCAAAGGAAACACTGTGGCTGGGAGCTCATTCAACATCTGAATCGTACGAGCGAGAAACGTTCTTTCGAATCTTCACGTGGTCGCCACTAGAGAGTCCAGAGAGTTGAGGAGTTGAGTGTAAATAACTATTTAATGTTTTAAACAATCGCGGTTATTATTATACATTTTAAGCGTATGTTCCGGGTTTCCTACCGCGTACCTTTGTCGACTGTCATCCCGTGACCATGATGCATGCAACTGTGTCGAAATATCGGGCTACTCGTCAACAAAGGTACGCGGTAGGAAACCCGGAACATACCCTTAAAATGTGTAAATAAGTATTATTCTTCGTATACTGCAATACTAATACTAGTTTTGTCAGTGATCGTTTTCTATTGATCATCATTGTCGTATAAGGTATAAATTCTGGTACCGGTCTTTGGTGTGGATGTGATACTAATATGTTTTGCAACGTTTCGAACGTGTGATGTTCCTAATTGGCCTACTTATTCCGCATTCTATTCGGATTCGGCTGTTGGAACTACTAATGTGGCATCTACTAATGTATGATAGATTCGACATTATTCCTAACTCGACATAATTGTCTTGGCGAAGTCGCACTGGCACTGAGCCACAGCACGAAAAACGTGAATTCTGAAAAGGTTAACTAATTTTAACATTCTTTCGGTCCACGTTCAAAGTTCAAAGGACGCCAGTGTTTGCTAGTCAAAGACGTACACAATGTCTATTATTTAACCTGTGTTGACTCGTAGAATACTATCTACCTAGTGTGCTGCTTTTCAATGTTGTTTGAAAACGGGCAATAATACTCCAAACCATCCAAATTCATTTATACATCCACACAGTTATACAACCATAACTTGGATGCGAGGATAGCGCAATCCATTGATTACATTTATACAATACAAATACAGACCAGAATAGTTTGTTTGTCTGTGGCCTTCTAATATAATAGATGGACTGCGATGACGAAGGTCGCGCCAGTTCCGTACAATGGGGATCAGTCTATGCTCGAAGGCATCTAAGGTAATATCGGCGAGTCGAATTAAAGTGGCCGTGTGGTGTCCGGCAGAGTAGAATAGCACCAACCCCTTACACTAGTGGGTGTCGTACAAGGCGACTAATGTTTTCGAGACAAAAGATCTAGAGTCTCCGTAGGCTGGAAAATGAGCAGCAGCGTTTTCCATTGTTATATTTATAACACTGCGATCTCCAACCCGCCTGCCAAGCATGGAGATTATGGCAATAACCTCCCCTTTCGTGGGAGAGGCCCTAAGTTCTGCAGTGGACTGTTATGAGCTGTGGTGGTGTGGTGGTGGAATTAAAGTGTGCCTTGGGAAGTAAGTATGTCACACGCATACAATAAGAGAACGAGTGTGTAACATTTGTTTAAATGACAAGTTTAGATGGATATATGTGTATGGACAGCCATATACCACTAAGGCGGCAAACAAGCTTAAGGCCTGCCTGTTGGTAAGCAGTCACCGCAGACGTATTGCGTGCGAATTAGTAGCAACTTGTCACCAATATTAAGGACTTTGTGGTTGTGGTGATAAATACGGTAAGAGGTGAGTTACTCACGAGTTGCCATTACTAAACCATCTATCTTCAAACATTGTGCCCACGTGCATAGCGCCAAAAAAAAGAAATGCCGATGTTAAGACTGATGATAAGCAGGCCGTAAGCTGGTTGCGCATTCATTTCATTAATTTATATAGAAAAATGTAAATGTAACTAATCGGCAACGTTAATATGAATAAGCATCAATTGTTAAAGAGAAATTAAAGAATTCCAATGTATGTGGCAGGAGTGTGACTCAAATATCAAGTACCTACAAATGCAAAGTTACTCACACATTACCGCAAACCAATCCAACAATTGCAGCGTTACCAACGTTACCCAGTGTAAGTCTACATTCCACACAGACGGTCGGTCACGGCGGTCCTATTTACATGGCAATAAGGTGCTATTTATAGCCACGGAACATCTCTTGCATGTGAATCACTGTGGCTCACCCACATCGGTTCATGGAAGCGAGAGATTCGTACTAGCCGAGATGAGCAGGAATTGGAATTTAGTATACAAATATACATGGACAGAGCGAGCGATACGTCTCGTAAAAATCTAGTTAGGAATAAAGCTATCGCAAATAGTATAAAATATTTAGCGTAAAACTCTTTTTTAAAGACTACATTATACTTTTCGGCCAGTTTCGTCGATTATATTTTTTAAGAAAAAGTAATTGAACTCGTTTTCGCAAACATGGAGGAAAGTGAAATTCGTGCATTGATTAACTAATAAACACTTTTTTTAAAGAAAATGGCTGGATGGAAGAAGTTTTAGCTCCAATGAAGAGATCATACACGAAACGAATGAATATTTTGAACGGTTGCCAAAATCTTATTATATGGAAGGAAACGGAAAGCTAGAGAAATGCTGGATTAAGTGTATTGAGATAGGGGGACACTATTTTAAAACATAAATAAAAAGTTCTACAAAAAAAATTCATTGTTTACTTTTTACAAAGCTTATCACTCTGCCCTCGTCAATATTAACGTCCCACATTTTTCAGGCAGAGACGACATTGTTTTAAATAAACCAATAAACTTCTTTCGCTTCTTCCAAATTCATAAAACTTATATGCTCGCGAATCAGTAATACTTTTATTTATTAATATGATTTTAAACGCTATTTTGGGCTACAATAATTTAACACCATCAAACGAATCATCATTCTATGATTCTTTGCATGGAAGATTTATTTCAACAACACTGAAGTTGTGAACAAGATTATTTATGCATACCAGCAGAGAACTCAAATAACCATCGAATATTCATTATTGTATGCCATTTTACGCACAACCTAGAGATAGAGCACGCAGTGGTAAGATAAAGTGGTGGCATACAACGTCGTGTGACGTCACGACGTCTATGGCGTATTGTTTCACATTATAGTGAGAATTTGCTTTAGAAGGTGACAGCAGCTTTGACGTCACATTCAACAATGGGGCGGTATGCCGGCGTTATTTACAATATTCAAATATTATCTATGTTTGAGTAATATTTCTAGGTGACTTGTTTTCTTCGATTACTTATTTAGTCTTTAGAACAACTATTGTAAAATATTTTAATTGTGACTTGTGCCAAAGGAACTTAATTTTTTGTCAGACGTTGAACATCATTACATGTGTAAGGCATGTTATCGGCTTGATTATAAAAATTATTATAACCATAAGTAAAACCAGTAAATGTAGGTATGGAACGTACCTATATTTTTCCTTATTAGTTTGAAGGATCCTCTATCTATCCAATGGGTTAAAAAACAACAACGATGGAATTAAAAGGAAATTCGAACTAACCTGGTTGAAGATTACTCCAACAAATAAACGAATAAAAAATTTGAAGATTTTCAACTAAAACCGATGCAATCATAACAGAAAGAAAGCAAACACAAAAAGCATTAACTTTCTAAAATCTGATGGAATAGTATTCAATATTTTTCTCTTCTATAAAGAAATTTGGAATCAATCAAACTCGCAAAAACGTACGCATTACCTAAACGAAAAAGATTTTGCAAAATTGTCTTCAATCGCTCTACGATATCCCGCAGGGCGCTTTATTATCGTACTGGATTGTATCAATGGACACAATGAAAGCAATTTCATTACTATTACTTGCCCTATTGAGCACCAAAAACGTCCAATCGAATTGCCCTACCTAATCGCAAAAAGCTTTACCCAAAAAATTTACTACCGACTACCGACAGTACCGACCCATCAAGGACAAGAACTCACCGCGCACAATCGGGGGCACATAACATAACGTCCTATAAGCCAAACACCAAGGGCTTCTTAAACTTGACCAGCTCGCGTCGGGCACGTGTAACCGCGCGGCTACACCGGTACGAATCCGCCGTGCCGCCGGTGTATCGAGCAACCGGGCCGTTGACCCCGGCAAGCAGACATGGCGTCGTCGATACCATAGCCAGCCATTACCCGCCCACCATGAATAGTGGAGATTCGTGGAAGCGAGGCTCTATGGGGGTTTGCTTTAAAGAAAAATTGTCACAAGCCGGTTATAACAATTTGTTTAAATAAAAAATAAGTTGCGTCGAGACGATGATGGACAGCGATACTGACACACTTACCATAGACAATTAACTAGATAAAAACGATTTGTATGAAACAACACACATTCACGTTAACTTGCAAATGCAACAGCGCGCACAGAATACAGATCAGACGTGGGGACTGGGAAGGCAAAGGCAAGACGCCACAATGCCACCGCATCAGGGTGACATCAAAGTTTAAGCTGCAACGGGCGCCACCCCCGTACGCCCCCATGCGTGAAAAACGATGGCATTCAAACGGCTGTCTTTGAGCCGACCATAAAAGGTTGAGACGAACAAGAGCCGCTGGAAACAAAGGGCGATAATGATAAAACCACTTTAGACGTGGTTTAAAATGAAGCAGTTAAAGTTATAAGAGGAGTTAATAGTTCATTTGCCGGCAATGCAGCTTTAATAGGAATAAACTTCTCATAAATACTTTAGATACAAGTTCCTTCCTTCCTTCCTATATATTTCGAAAGCAGAGAAAAGAGACAAAATTAATCAGGAAATCTTAAAACCGCGTTAGATTCTAGAAATCGGTCCGATATTAATCCACTAAGTGAAGTCGATAAAATAGCCATTACAAGTGGCGATTACAGTTTAATTGGCAAAAGATTTTAGCGATATCTCATTTATTGCTGCGAAGTATTAGTGTAAAGCCTAGGGTTTTTGCTCTCCGCCAGATTAATATCCAGATTGGAAATACTTTCTCTCGCGAGGCAATATAAAACGCGTAGGAATTTCTAATAGTTATTAGTACTAGTAGTACGGTGATTAGCTAATACTCCGCAAAGCTCCTGTTCTGGTGTTATCGCAAAACGAATCTCATACACAACATGAGTACAACATTAGGTCATTCATAGCCATTATTGGTACGATATATAAAAGGTAATGATATTTTCTTCTTGTTTTCCCAGAAATATTGGGCTGACACATCGGTGCATCACACGAGTAACGGGAGTACAAATAACTAAATATAATATGCAAAGGCGCTCTCCCCCAGTACGTCGTGTCTGGAAAACGACTAGATGTCACGCCACACCACATATTATTGCTGGAGGGGACTATGTGCGGTCACAAAGCGTCCACGCGATTCCAGCACACCGTGTGTAGATTATGAGGGTTCGTGTTTGCATTTGAGTTTTTTGTTTCAGCTTCTACTTGTGCATATACCTGTTTCAGTCTTAGGCATCACGTCTTTCTTCAACTTACAATGGCCTCATATCACAACAATAGTCGCGCCCGCGGAGATTCTTCCGCGGAAATAATCTTCAAAAGGAAAAAATTTGAAATACCTCAAACGGCGAAAATGTATGAATGCGAAGGTGTGAGAATCGTAGTTGCAGGTAGAGTTGAACAATTTTAAATATGAAGATTGTCTTTGGACATAAGCCTCGCAAAGGTACTATGGCACCAACTCTAAAAACGCGAAAAAAAATCAGTTGTTTCCTACAACATTTTGCTAAATTGAATGAAACAATTAATATTTTTTCGCGTTTTCAGAGTTGGTGCCTTTAAATGAATTTAAAGTCACTCGTGTAATGTAGCTACTATTTGTACTTATAGGTATGTGTGAAAATAAGCAGTAGTGTTTTCAGTTTAGTATTTTCAATATTGCTATCCCCAAGCCCCCTGCTGCGAATGGAGATAATTGAAAAACCCTTCATTAATACGTAGAGAAAGCTTAAGTCGATCAGTGGATTATTGTGAGCTGATGATGATGAATATCGTTACTAGCTAGATTGAACTGGACAAAGTCGATCCAAACCGGTCTCGGAAGCTGCACTTGGCTAAAAAAAACTCGCGTCCACGATCCATCTCATATTCACAATCCGTTCGTTCAAGCTTTTTTGGCGATAGACACCGTCATGTCCGTTTCACTCGCATTTAAAGCACTAGCTTTGTTTACGAGGTGATTGACCCGATAGATTAAAAAAAGCACTAGCGAGCATGATAAAACTTTATCGCCGTTCTAAATACAGTCTTTAGAAACGACCATATTTATATTCCTTAAGTATAGTGTAGGTTGCAATGTTAAACGGGTCATGCAGTAACTGAAAGGTACAATAATAAAAATTGTGAACCCTGTAACATGTTGCATGTTGTTACAGGATTATTAATGTTTGTATTCCTGGTTTTCATGTCGCGCTATGGTTTTTGTAACACAATATTGTGTATAATAAAGTAAGCCGATGAAGTTACTCCTACTTCACAGGAGTAACTTCATCGGCCTGCGACACGTCCACCGACAATGTAGGTGTGTCTACTCGTAATCTTAAAGTAAAAAGAAGATAACAAACAGACATTCAGACATTTAAAAGAATATTATTTACGATAAATGTAATGAATTGAGCTAAGTACGTTCCAACATTTACCTTATAAGCCTACAGAAGCGACGACCTTCAATACACTACTACATTAGCCATCGTCGTTCGTAGGTCATGCAAAAAACTTGCCTGCCTCGTCAGTAATTGAGTTAAAAAAAAATACGTTTTTAAATTCAATTGTTGAACAGAAATAGATATACGGTCTACGGTGATGATCTTGATTATACTTTTACAATACAATCTCAAACAGTTAGCGCATATGTATTGTTGTTGAGCTTTCAACTCCTATTCATGACAGGAAGCCCCACGATTTCTATCATTGCAACCCCATTCCCCACTAAAGGTCGGAGTACTGTTTATCCCGTTTGCAATAGAGCTCAAACTCGAGTGACAAACTAACTGTTATTTTTTACTACGGATGCAATATTTACGGGCCGTCACAGTTCGCGTGCCTCCGTCAACCGCAACTATGAATACTCGTAATTATTCTTTTTCACTCTTGCAAATAACAATGGGGTGTTGTGGAAAGAAGACGGACGCACGGAGCAGTCCCCATTAGAAAAACCCCGCTAACTAACTGCTGCTGCATTTCTGTTACGGCATTCCAATTTTGTTTGTTTTTGTAATCAGCGTTGTTGCTTTCATTTCGTAGTCTAGGGTATTAATTCGAGGGGCCCCTCGAAATAATCGCTCTTTGTATTGGCATCCTTGAATCGCGTTCGTCGAGCACTTCGTTCCAATATAGGTACAGTGGCCTCATTGTATCGAAACTCTACGCGATTTGTTCCAACTAATTAATAAGATTTCAATGCGAAACATTTTATTTCGTTGGCTAACGAAGTCTGGCAAATCTTGACGCACAGAATCGACCCAAATCGAGACAACCTTGCAGTCATCGCCAGCAAAAAGCTAGATTCACACACTGCTAACATTATTTCGAAATCCTGTCCAGCGAAACATGATTATACACACAAACAGAAATCTCACGATTTTAT
This sequence comes from Blastobasis adustella, assembly GCA_907269095.1. Classification (NCBI taxonomy): domain Eukaryota; kingdom Metazoa; phylum Arthropoda; class Insecta; order Lepidoptera; family Blastobasidae; genus Blastobasis; species Blastobasis adustella. Next base: position 16,907,541 of record OU026121.1, on the reverse strand, counting down.
CGAATCCGTAGCGTAAATAATGCCAACATGATGTGGTTCGGATAAAGTGTGAAGTGGCACGATTTCCAGCATCCGACATGACATCACGACCGACTCTAAAATTAGTGGCATTAGTTCGACCAAGTGGCTAGCTCCAGTTCTTTACTAAAACAAATCTACTATTTCAAATGACTTTCTAGCGTTCCAACTGAAGTTGACGTACATTTTGATGGGGGGCAATTATTAAAACCGTCTCGAATATACACGTACCTCGACAATCCATTAACGACCGGTACGAGTTGACGATCGACTAGACAAACAAACTGGCGTGACTCATATTTCGTAAAACAAACAAGACATCGGGGTCGATGAAAACGAAGCTGAGAACATCAAAGCTTTATGGACCTATTTCTCCAGTTTCCCCGATAAATTATATTATTATTATCATCGCACGACACTTCCGCGTTTTAAATAAAAGACGCTACCATTGGACATAAACAATGGTATGCTAGTAAGCGCTCCAAAAATAAACAAGCATAGGTGGCGTAACTAGTATTTTTAGACTTAAATTTCATTATTTTTAACGACGATAAAGTTATAAATAAAGATTAATGTACATTAGGAGAGAAGGTCGTTCAGCATAGTTTCTAGTATAGCGGCGCTTCTACCAGACCTATACAGCACTTTGTGGTATACTATTGCGACACAAGGTTTAACGTGAACGGTCTTGAAATTGCGGGATCCGTCACCGCATCCTCTCCGGCGTTCGAGATGTTTCCCGCGCTTCCTTTGAGCTGGTTCGGTTGGGTTTTCGTGCGGTGCATCCTGCCCCCACGCGTCAGAGCCGGCGGCCGGGGCCCGGCTAACAGCCACTTCCATGCGGCGCGGACGAATCCATTAACCCAAATATAGAACCGCGCCCGATCACTCCACCCGTGCTAGTTCAACCATCAGTTTTTACACTATTACGTAATGGGCGCTGATTTAATTAATTAGGCGGTAAGCGTGACTAGAGGGGTGCATGGTTAGCGACAGGAAATAGATGGATCAATAAGGAGAAGTGTGTCGGATTTCCTGTTAGAAAGTAAGCCAATTTATAGATGCCGCGACTTTTCAATAACATTCGATACGATTCAAAAATTGATATAGTTTTTTGACTCTGTATCCTATGCCACACTAGGAGACGTATCCAATACTAAGTAGAATATCGCCAAGGCCTGCCCTATTCCTTTCCTATAAAATGCCTTAAAATGTCTTACGCGAGGCATGTCATGTATTGTAGGACATCTATGGGCAGCAGCGTTTCATATTGTTCAACACTGTCTGACAAACGTGGGATTAATCTATGCTTCCACTCTTACAGCAACGCACGTTCATGGGTTGTCGATGATGATGATGATCCTATATTATAATATAAGAATCCTATCTTTTAAACATTATGTTAGGGTGTAGGTGCCTACATGATATTTAGGCTGTTCAATGTTCATCATGTCCTCATCAAAAATGTGTTAGGTGGCAGTATAGTGGCGAGGGGCCCCGGGGCGGCGCCAGCCCACCCTAATTAGGCGTCGTAATCAAAAGGCTCTCTCACGTGAAAACCGTGCTCCCCCCACGTAAACCACAACGATATAAATAATATAAATATAAACAAAGCGTTCGCTGACACGAAACCCGACGCATCGCAGCAAAAAACAAAGCTCTGGGATATCCGGTCCGCATAGCGACGGCCGTTGGACTGTAATTATTTACAGTAATTTAGGCACCGATCTATAGAATGTGACGTGCTTGTAGGCTGTTGCCGAGATATAATCGTCCGCAAATAAAAAAACCCATTAAATAATGTGACCGGTCGAAATAGACACCGAAGAGACAAGCCTAACCAATAAAGTGAGTAAAATGGAAGTACGGAATCGTTCACGATCAGACAGAAAACGCGTCCAGCCAGCATGACGTGGAGACAAATGGTGAAATTGTGACACATAACTGGATTAGTTTGCGTTAACACACCCCCTGTCAGGATTTCCACACCACCCCCGCGCGAGGTGACAGGGGCAGGAGGGGAAGGCCACTCCTCCCTAACGCCACTGACCGGAGATTGGTATTATAGCTCATGTCTATATTTGCCTGGTCATTTATTCTGATACATACGCAGGCCTATATTTCATGGTTTGTTATGTGGTGGGTTCGCAACAGTGTATGTTCGCATATTTTTAGCTCCGTGACGTCATTACATTACATTGTTTTCGAAGTGAGAATTCTTGAAACGGGGTCAGTGATTACCGTTTTAACGAGCTAGTCGCAAACTTTGTTGTCTTCAGCGAGTAATGAATGGTGCACATTTCGCGCAGTTCCACCACACGACTGTGCTGTAATAAGAGTTGGTATAGGCACACTTACATATTCAATTTTCTCTATTAAGGGATATTAGAGGCGTAGGTAATATCACGTCCAATTTTCTAATTCACTTTGACAAACACTCGGTCATCCGTTTAAATAGACTCTCGTCATGTTATGGTTGCAACAGCTCTACGGGTGAGGTAGTACTCAATGAGTCTAGCGCGTGGGCGTCGGCTCGGCACTGAGCTTTGTAGGAGGATGCGCCTAGTTTGTTGCCAACCACTCGCAATCCACCGGGCGAAGTCGTTGATCACTTTATCTCCACGAGGCAGGTACTTTTATTTCTTTTTACAAAAACCGATGAAGGATCGAGTTTAATCTTCGTATGGTTTCTTTACGTAACCGCAAGCACCTATAGGTTCGTAAAACCAGACAGCCGAAATTAAATTATCGACTTCCTTATGCCGTAGCCGTGAATTGAATCCTCAATATTAGGCGTATGATACATACATTACGATGCCATTCAATTGCAGACTGGCAATCGTCGCCGGATCCCCCGCCACATTGATTGTAGTGTAAACAGCGCTAACAACATGACGTAAATGCTATTTGCGCAAGCAACAGTAGCTAGCCTTACTACCATCATGTGGCCGATATTGGTTATTGTTCTAAATATTCATCGTCGCCGGCGGCGTATAGTCATGCAGAACGAATCTTTCGATGAATTCGTGATGGTCAAGCGGAGCGTAAACGCCCGTGCGTACTGAACTATTGAGCTACCGACTTGGCAACTGGGCGTTCGCGGTCTGTCAATGACTCATAGTGATCGCCAAGTGGTCGCGATCGCCTTGACATGATGCTTACTGGGGTTGCTTTGTGCGTCTGGCGTCGGACCTCGTAGCGGCGTGACATAAGCGCGGTGACGTCACACCGGCGCGATAGAAGGCCGCCGGTGTTTGTGCGGCGGGGGCTGGCGCGTCGCGATCGCGACTCACATACATCGCGTTGCGCGAATTCAGCGATCACATCACACATAATAGACTGCCGGAAACGTGCCGTAACTGTCCGCTGGTGGATTTGATCCTCTTCAATATTAGTATAGACTATACAGTTGCAAGCCTACGCAACATTGGAGAACGCTTGGAAAACGTTTCTGATCTACAGAGGTCATAGTTAGTCTGCCTCTAAAACATTACTTTCCTTGTAAGACACCCGGAACGGACTGGAAAAGAAGGAATTCAGCGCGTGTTACATTCCATTCCTCATTATCATCCTCAACAACCCATAACAGTTCACTGCCTCGTGCACTTTACATTTACACTCCAAATCAATGACTGAGTGTACAGCTAAATTAGATCTTGTTTGTTGGTGGATTTATTCTTGCAATGTAATCATCAATCTCTTTGAATAAGCTCGCTCCGGGAATTCAGACACCCCACTCTCGAATATGTAGTTCCGTAACTTAATTTATCGCCCTCATGCAAATGCTCAGTGTTGTTGCTTCTCAGAACCTTGCCGTTACTTCTCCTTGCACTTAGGTACCTAACAATATGCAACGGGCACGCACAATCACAATGCAAGATCTCTACGTTGATGGATGCGATGAGTCGATCCATCATCTGTCTCTCTCCTTATTCAGGTCAATATAAATTCTGACGCTCGTAAAACAATATGAAGTATCTACAGCGAAGACGCCCCAGATTCTTATTAAATATCAATTAAGAGGCGCCATGGGAAGCAGCTGACACAATAAAACCTCCATTCGTACAATGGGAAAATGTGTCGTCAGACGATTCGAAAATAAAGTATGGACTTGTGGCGGTCATTGCTTTCATACGGCTGGAATTTTTGAAAACCTGCCAATCTGAACGAATTTTCATTCAAAGTGTCTTTAGTTTTAGCGTAGGCTAGCTAATACTCGTAGTTTTAAAGTAGAGGCGTTGTTCCAAATTCGATTAGGTGGTTCCAATCGATACTCATTTATCAAATGGACGCCCAGGGGAAGTTGGGCGTAGTATATCGGGTTACGCTTGGACTTTATTGCAAGTAATAGTCTGAACATATAACGTTAACCGTTTTACGATAGGACTAGACAGATTGACGGCTCTCGTACCGGAACAAATTGAAAGTGCAATTAAGCAGATTACAATGAATTAATCCGTGATATGTAACGAGTGGAGAGAAAGTCGGGCTGGCTTCTTTGAAGAGTGTAGTCAGCAGTCATGTTGCGTCACTGAACGGTACCGGGCAGTGTGTTGGAGTATAAAATAGGTTAGTATTGTGTGTCGGCTAACGTTGGCGAGTAATGAATTATGTAGGAGCCGTACGCAGTCGCGGAGTGAAACCACGCAGAATGCGCCCGAGCATCACTTTCCATAACAATCAATAACTTCAAACGACAGCGACGGAGAGAACAAGATCGACTTGCCAATACAGTGGCCGCCATGTCTCCAATTAACTGTAAATTCCTTATTGTCTATGTTAGGGACATTATGCGTTTTGAATCCCACTACAATTTATTATGGGAATGTCGAATCAAAGGTGAGCGCGAGGTAACCTTACCTATACGCACACACATGCATGATGTCAGAAATGATGGAGTACTTATCAAAGGAATCAACAACAAACTAGGTTCACAACAATAACACGAAAGCTAAATCTATAAACATTTGTGCGTGGTTTTAATAAGAAAGTAGTTCTTGTAATGTCTGGTGATAACACCGAATCCATTCATAATTTGCAGCAAAGAATCGCGCTAACCACATTGAAATAAGGATGAAAGATACGCTGCGCCAATTTGTTAAGTAGGTCAAATCCGGTTTGAATTCCGCGAAGAAAGAAGATGGCGTGATGAATAAAAAAGCCGCTATTAAATCTTATAACGCTTCTATTTTATACTACGCACTGACAAACGGGCAGACAGCCCACCTGATACCTAAACGGTAACTGTCGCCCCTAACATCTACGGTTCATGCTTTTAGGTTGCTGGCAATAAACATGCGAAGCCGCAGGTGTGTTGTCACTGTAAGGATAAAGATGAAATTTGTGCGGGCTAAGTTATCCTTCAAACCGGAACACAACATTGCAAACATTGTTGCTTGGCGGCAGAAATAAATAAAGCGGTGGTACTCACCCAGGCGTACTCCTCAGGCTTAAAAGAGTCATACCACCTGATAACGCTTGAACTGTACATATGTAACACTCCAGCTTGAATACAACACAAGATAAGTTATTTAGCAACTTAATAGTCTTTTTGCGACGAAGTAGAGGTAAAGCAAAGTAAACAATTCTCGTAAAACCAAACAACAACGAAGCGTAAAATCGCCAAGGTCTCAACTAAACTAAACAAACGAGAATACATTTTGTAATCTACGAGCAAGAAAACCGAAAGTTGACAACCTGAGAGTTACAATGGTTAACAAGGCATTTTAATTTTAATTAGGAACGACGAACTAGCGTAAAAAAAGTGTCTGCGTTAATAAGCCGATTGATTGAATAGGTAGGCCTCCCACAGCACGATTAATAGTATCTAATGGTAGCATTTATTTGGTAGTCCATCGATTCACGACTCCGCGCGCTGATTCCATCCTCACTCGATCTTGTTTCTCCGAATATAGATGAAATCAAGATCAATAAGTGTTCGCTGAAAGATACGCTTTGCGTTTTCATTTTATGATGCATCAGTATCATCTGGTGTTACTATTGTTCTGAAAACGTGGGGTTAAATGAATTGTTAGATTTGATTGCTCACAAATATGGCCTCAAAATTGTGATAGAGTCAAGTAAAGTGTCTACTGAAATAGGAGTTCAAGAGGTAGGTCCATTAATCCAAGTTCATATAAGATCCAGTAGGTCCAAGATTGTTATGGAAACAATTTATTTGGAAATAAATCTAATAGCAACAACCTAACTTATCATGAAAATTAAAAAAAACCTAGGCATTGCCGGCTGCGTACGACCATCCTACGGAATGAGCTTCTATAGCGGTATTCCCGAGCCAGAACTCGAAAAACAACGCCGAATCTCGTGATAATTTTCACTTTGACACCGAACAAAATCAAAAGTTGCAAAAATCACTGTGCCGTACGTAACCATGTATGGGTAGCGGATAGAGCAGAGGGCTTGCTGAATTGGCCGATTTGATTGCCTCAAATTGGGCCTCAACAACCGGTAAATTGTGGATGCGAGCAGCGCGGGCGCTCCACTCTGCCGGTTACATCACCGAACTCTGATTGTTCGATGATGATTTGGCAGGTTGAGATTTCCCATAACCTATCTAAATGATACTTGAGGTTCTCGAAAAGCGCAAAGAATAGTTTGCTTCTGGGTTTCGTAACAGATAATGACGATAGCGGGTTTTAAGCTAATAGAGAACATGGGTTCGTTCCTTTAGATATTATTTTTATGTTATACGGACAAACAGGCAAGTGGGCTACCTGATGGAAAGTGGTCACCGCCGCCTATGGACATCAGCAACAACAGGGCAGTTACCAATGCGTTACCCGCCTCTGCAGCGACCTCTAATATACCTCTTTAGCGATCCCATGTTTTTGTGTTTTTATATGGTTTGTCATGGGATGACAACTCGATGTATGAGATACCTAACTGTGTTTCCCTAAAATAATGTATATGATACTTAATTGGATTGGCAAAAGGAAAGCTAATATATCCGCTCATATATTAATTAGAATCAAACTCAACCACGCAACCTAATTAATTATAATCGGCAACGAACCTACAGAGCGACTGAGCAAGTACATCACCTCAGTCTCGGCAGTTTCGCTGTCACATTCACAGTGACACGTAACATGCTGCCAAGCAAGATTCGCACACCGATCCCAGTATAGAAACTGGAACCTCATATAAGGCGACAGTACCTGTACTGTACTGTTTGTTATTCCGTGCTTCTGGTGGCGCAAGTGACAATATGACAACGTTATCCTCAACGATAACCGGTAAAGTCGAAATGGTTATATAAACAATAGCCATTTCGACCTCAGCTATGCATTTGCCTGAACATTGGTTTTAAAATTTTTTGGAGAACATCATGAAACAAATAAATTATTACACACATATACTCAATCACGCCTGTATTACATAGGAATAGAGGTAGGCAGTGAGAGGGCCACAAGAATAAATTGTAAGAACATATAAAACCGGCACTAAGTATTAAAATACAGCACATAATGTATAAAAGAACCAACATGACCCGCTGTGTAATGCAACTAATGCAAGGCACACAGAAGAATATCTTTCATTACTAGCTACAGCTATAAAAAGAGTGTAAACAAGTAGCCGACAAGAATTGGATTTAATTTCTCAATTGGCACAGGCCAACACAGTTGGGCTTTCAAATGCATGCGTCTAAGTTATAAAGTGCGTGTGAGTTATCAGCTACAGGGGATAAGGGACCTTATCTGGTTGGTGTAAGGTGGAATAATGGGGCGAAGACATTTGTAGGTGTGAGTATGTACAGAAAGCGGTAGTTAGTCGGCGAGTGGAAGACACGGACTGGGCTCGGGGTCGACGCCCTTCGCCGCGGGACTCAGGACTCCACAGCCAGAATATTAAACCGTCGACCATTTTGAAAATTGATGCCTTTCACTGAAACCTACTTTTTCCAGCTCTGAAGCTGTGGTTAGGTAGCTGATTCAGATTTACGATATGATCGAGACCGAAGATTAATGATGCAATTGTAGGTCATCATGATAAAACTAGAAAAACGAAATAGCAAGTTTTGAGCTAACACTACCAACGTTTCGAGCGACAACCAACAAAATGAAACGAGAAATTAAAGCCCAAAATAGAAAATCACTGAGCACAATAACCTTAAATCACATTTAAAAGTCTCATGGAACTTTAAAATGCAAACAAAACCGTAGAGAGTAAAGTTTACAATAACCCATTGTTGCTATGTCGATTGGAAAGGCTTTCTTGCTCGCCGTATTGTTACTGGCATTAACGCTTTCATTGCCCAATCGAAGGGCAGGCGAAAATGGGTTCCATCATTGCATTGTACTGGTGGGTCGTTGATGCATTGCTTTATGCATTCGCTGTAGAGAAAACTTTATCTGCATCTGTCTAGCTTGTCGAGAAAGGGGAGGAGATACCTATGTCATATTGGTTAGGGCTTCTTATTATACCTGCATCTGTCTAGTTTGTCGAGAAAAGTGATGAGATACGTCATCTCTATCAGGGTTTCAAGACTCTTCATGTGTTCAAATTAGAATTTATAATTGGTACAGATATATATTGTCACTATACGAACGACAGCGTCTGGCGAATAAGAATACTAAGTATATTTATGGGCTCCTAGTAGAAAAGGATAAATTAGTCACAATTGGTACAGGCACCGACAGTCAGTATACAGACGACCCCATGCTTTTTTGTCTGGCGCATAACCCTGGACGCTCTGGGTCTGGGCCGAGTTGCGAAACCTCAAATTCTATCATGTTTACATTTCCTTAACCTATATTTTTCACTACAGTTTACGTTAGTATTAGTATTCTGTGCGTAACGATACTAGAGTATCGTAATTGTTACTATTTTAATATTTCTAGAGATTAGGTTTGGGATGCGTCATTTAGAATTTGATAATGATTTTTTATCAGATAACTACCGCAAACTACACAATAATCTCTTCGACGCGGATGGATTTATAAATAGGCTGGCGTGACAACAAACAATAAAAATAATCATCTTGGCGTTAATGTCCCGGTTGTGCTCTCGCGCACGACTGCCATGTGACCTCCGTGACCCTGCTACCAGGGGAACCTGACCAGATTGGATTATGGTTACACATTCTGTCGCCTGGATGTGCAGCTTTCATCACGATGTTTTCCCTCACTGTAAGACCATCAGTTAGTATTCAACTAATGTACATAACTCAAAAAGTACTGAAGTACACGGCCGCAGTGGGGTTCGAACCCGGTACTCGGTCTCTCTTACGAGTCGGATACCTTAACCACTCGCCCACCGACCACTAAAGTGACAACAAACAATAACTTGCGTTAATCTTTCCTAGGAGCCGAACGGGCGTAGATCGGTGCACAGCCCTGCCTCGTGCGTGCTCGTGCCTCGGTTGAGTATTTCACACGTTAAATCAACCGATACCTTTTGACCACTCGTTTACGCCCAGCCGTAGGTACTGGCCGGCCATAACTCTAAATTTAACATTCTATAAAAAGGTCAGTCGGATTCCAGACAAACTTTGTTGTACTCTACGGTATACGATGGAAGAGCGTGCGAGCGTACAAACGGAACCGTTTTCTATACTCATATTAAAAAGAGGAAAATGTTTGTGAATTTGTTTGTATGGGGTAATATCCGAGACTACTGAACCGGTTCTGAATATTCTTTCAGTAATAGGAAGCTACATTATTACGGACTGACATAGGCTTTTCATCCTGCAAAAATAATAGTGACCCGAGGGATCATTGAATATTTACAGAGATCCGAACTGCGCGCGGGTGAAACCCGCGGGGAACTGCTACTCACTATCGCTACATATTGTAAAACAAAGTCCCGCGCGCGTCTGTCTGTCCATCTGTTCGCGATAAACTCAAAAACTACTAATCGAATTTTCATGCAGTTTTAATCAATACACAGAGTGATTCACTAGGAAGATTTAGGTGTATAATTTGTTAATGTTACTACCAGTGCGAAGTCGGGCCGGGTCGTATACTATAAGTTGTAATTCAATGCGAACTACCTACATTAGATGTAGTTGTATAATTAAATTCCTTTGTGGTTATCCAATAATATTGCACACAACAGATGTACGGTTCCAAAAACTTATCTGCTCAATTGACGGCGTCGCTAGTGGTGAACCAGTGGTCGTTTCAAACTGTTATTTCATTACAACAATCCTTGGTTCCGGTTTTGGCCACTGACCAGTTAAGTTGGTTGTACCGTTTATTGTGGTCGGACACGAAGTATTCGGTATTTGCATCGATGATTGTTTATGAAGTAACTCTTGAGCAATAATGACTCACGCTCACTGATGATGTTTCACATTAGAGGCGCATCCGATAACACAAACTCCTCGATGGACTTACGTACCTGGAAACGAGACAAATTGTTATTATTATGTGATTAGAGACTGATGGATGTGCATACGTAACTAAATAAACAGATACTTTCACAACGTAATGTTTGAAGTTGTCGCGGTAAATATTGGACATTTTATAAGCATTCACTGGGTTTATTGGTGGAAATATCGGGCTACTCGTAAAACAAAAGCGGTAAGAAACCCGGAGAATAATGTAAAATGTCAAACAGTTCAAGATAGCCAAAATACCTTGACCTGACAGACGTATAGATAACTTGACCGGCATGGATCAAGAACTATTTTCATTTTTCATCTACCTATAACATCACAAACCCCCATTTTACCCTCGACGAAAAAAGAGGGGTGTTAAGTTTGACGTGTATCTGTGTGTCTGTCTGTGGCATCGTAGCCCGTATCGTAGGCCCGAACAGACGGACCGATGTGGGTGCGGTTTTCTATATTTGAAAGGCAGTTTCATCGATTCAGTAGTTAAGAAAATATTTCAGGATATGAAAACTTGGACGGGGGTTACCCGAATTTTGTGTCAGTTAGGTTAGTCATAGAGAATTCGAGATTAGGTAGGTATGTATGCGAGCGGAATCCTTATATTTTTAGGATCAAAGGAGGAGCATTAGGTATGCCACTGGAATGGAAAAGAAATTTTCATATATTGCATAACAAACCCCTTATTTTACCCTCGACAAAAAAGGGGGGTATTAAGTTTGACGCGTGCATCTGTATGTCTGACTGTGCCAGTCTGTGGCATCGTAGCTTCCAAACGGATGGACCGATTTGAATGCGGTTCTCTCTATTTCAAAGCCAGTTCAATCGAGATGGTGCTTAGCTTTGTTTCATTAAAATTGGATCAGTAGTTTAGAAAATATTTCAGTACACGTATGTAAAACTTGGCCGGGGGTTTCCCGAATTTTGTGTCGGTTAGGTTAGTCATAGAGAATTCGAGATTAGGTAGGTATGTATGCGAGCGGAATCCTTATATTTTTAGGATCAAACGAGTAGCATAAGGTATGCCACTCGGGAAATCAAGTAATATCGGGTTTAGTACGAAGTGGTTGTTTCTTTTCGGCGATACATTTGCTCAATTTTTTATTTAATGCAGATATATATGTAATGTAAAAACTAGTAGTTGATTTCGAAAGTAGAGTATGTCTAAATGATTTTAAGATATTTAAAATAATATAAAATATAATTATTAAAGTTTGTAAACATCATTTAAAATACCCTTTTTATTTGTCATCAGTTTTGTGTCTTTACCTGATAGTTTAAAAAAATTACATTTCAGCAAGTTAGCTTAATGTTGTCTGATTATACCAACGAAGTCTCATTGAAATTGGATAAGCCGTTATCAAGAAAATTAAAATTTACTTGAATGAAAATTACAGTTTTGGTCATTTTCCCCATACAAAACGGCAATTTCATATATAAAGACCTTTTGAAGTCTTATCTACAATAAAAAATATTTGAGCAAATGCATACTTGCAAAAAAGGTAGGTTTCATAGGTAAATAAATACCTATTATCAAGCATAGTATAGTAGATGTATATGCTAGATGTTTAGTATAGTAGATGCTAGTCTAATAAAAGTACCGTCGGTAGTCATAGTCAATTAACAAAGTTCACTGGCTCCCAATCGATCCGGTCCCGGTTCTGTAACGATCCATCTCGGGACACATGCAGTAATACAGTATACTGATTGTATTATGTCACAGAGCTGGCATGTCTTCGGGTCAATTGCGGGGTCACGCGACAGAGCGGAGATAACTCCAACTAAACTCATAATTGCTTTATGTGAAGCTCGAATTTCGTCCCAGAAAAGAATTAATGGTAGGAGGAGCGTCTCGGCACAGTATCCTTCGGAAACCGGTTTCGTTGGCAGTTACGCAAGCGCAGTCATTGCAGTATTTTAGCCTTTTAAGCCATTCGATATAAATAACCTACAAACTTACACGAAACACGTCCGCAATAAGTTATCATATCAGTTCGTAATTACAAGAGATAGCGCTGTAACCGGTTATCACGCGCGCCAAATCGCGGTTACGAAATAAAATTCACTTTTAATTTTATAACGTTAAAATGCAAATACTTTTTGGACCGTGACCGCTTCTGTACAGATTTAGCGGGTCGCCCACTGCCGCGTCCGAAATATCAACAAGCGATTCCGAATTCGAATCGAAATCCGCACTCGAGCGAAATCTGCGTGTATGAATGGTCACTTCAATGCGCGGACAGGTCGACCGGATGACATCACCTATTATTTTTTGTCATTAGCACATGCTGGTGTATGGCAGTGGGGCTGTGTGTTATCGACACACACTGACTCACCGAGCGATTTTAATACTACAAACTTGGTGCAGAACAGACGGGCGTGGCTTCAATAACGACGATAAACAACTATCTCGTTACATAACTAACAAAAAATCTGAACAAAAACACTAGAGCGTAAACTCTGGAAGTAATGATAGCACTAGATACTTAGTATGAACGAGCATGAGCTTGAAACTAGTCACAAAAAACGTAATCGCTGCGAATATAGCATAATCGAAGCCTACACAAAACCGGTTTATCTAAGGATTTATAAGAATAAAACTAAGTTAATATTTTTCGGAAACAAAAACATTGTATCAGGTGGCGACCGCGTCTGGGGAGTGGGTGGAGTCGATGACATCATAACAGCAATAAAAATGAATACACAGTTGCATGATATCATCCGAAGATGGAACAATTTACGGAGCCACACACATAATCGTGGAGTTTAATTTTTAGAGCCTTGAGAATTTGTGATACTACACATTATATGGCTGCTAATGCAACAGCGGAGTGCTTGGCCCGTTTTATCTTGGCAACGGATTTTCATAGCCTTATAAAATTGCTTTTACGATAGTAACTGATAGTCGGTAGATATTAACTTGTACACCTATGACGTTTGGTTGCATATTCCTTCGTGCTTGAGCGATAACGGTGTTTTTAAATATTTATGTATGCCACGTAATGTTACTGGAGGTGTTTAAATATAACGTTTAATCACCCGGCACTCTCATATCGTAAACGTTTTTTTTGGTGGACGAAAAGACCACATCCGAAAAGGATAGTTATAAACCAAATTCGGACAGCACAAGTGTTGAAAACGGAACTAGTATAATTGAAGGACGAATGTTAAAGGAAGGAACGACTGCCCCCCAAAGAAGACGGTCACAAAGCGATGAAACGCGATGAATGACCTTGGAGGACTTTTCAAGGCAAATTATCGAAGGATATATTAAAAATCAAAATTTATTTATTGAGTAGGACATTCAATTTCAGGGTAGGAAAGTAGAATGGAAACATTGACATGATAGTGACATTATCGGATCGGCCGCCTCAGGACCGGAACATACCCACCCCACGCCGACAACGGCCGGACCGTGTCCGACAATACCAGACAGAGCCGATCAGTGCTGTCGGGCAGCAGAGTCGGACCGCGCCCGACATAATATAGGTATATTATAAACAACAGCAAGAGTAATCTAGTCCACCAAGGCACCACCCGTTCACGAGTATAACGCAGGGCCCAGCCATCGTCCAATTCAACCATATATGAGGGAAAAGGGCTAAAATAATGCTTACTTACTAAGCCGAAACTATAGTAACCAAGAAAGCCCTCGACGAAAGTCTTAAATCTCTAATGACTAGAACTCCACAATTCCCTAACACAGGTAGTCGGTACGTCGACGCCGGTGACCTCGATAGAGGGGTGGGGGCGGGGCTGTCGTCTCTAAATAACGGCCAGTGTGTAACCCAAATGTTTAGTCTAACATATTACTGAACTCGTGTTCATAATTCGAAACTGAAGGAAGGAACAATGTTTCTGGTGGTCATCGTGGATTTTGGTTTAGGTACACACAGTTAAACTGAAGCTCGACGCGTTTATGAAGTCGACTTTTTCCCGTAGGGGTAGGCAGAAACGACATTGTACCATTCTCTATGATACTGAACTGATACAGCACTTTAGCTTCGCATATTTAAGTATTTTTCTTTTCCTGGCCTTACTTTAAAACGCTGTGTCTTGCTTTCGTAAACGTTATCTTTATTTTTATTTTATTCTCTTTATTAAGGAAAACATACAGCTATATATTCATAATATTACAAAGTTAGTACGTACACTTGAGCCAATTAAGTTTCCACTTAAATATATTACATTGTTTTGCAATTTGAACCGGATTACAACAAACCAATAATTGAAAAAAAAAAAAAATTTACTTAAAAAGAGTTAAAATTAGACAAAAAATTAGATAGGTACACTACTTATCAAGCTTTTTAACTGCAGCAATGTAACTATTAAAACTTAAATACATCAAGTTTATTAAATTCACGGTTATACTTATCACAAGCTCTATGTATAAAACGATTTTGGGCGTAATTTGTACGACAAGTTGGTAAGTTGAATGTATCTACAGAACGGCTGCTGAATCGGGGACATTTAAATGATGTTTGGCCGAGAAGGTATGGCGAGTCAACCTTTTTATTTTAAACCAAAGTCAAATTTTAAACCATGTGACGATATAAAATATACCGTCACGTCACGTCATAATCGGTTTCCGAGACTCAAAAATACGATTTATCCAGAACAGAGTGATGGTATGCCCGTTGAGATGATTACAAGGTCACAAGTTCACCAGCTACAGGCAATTAGAACCTTAATTGGCTGCAATGCGACAACTTTGAATTTATATATTATTTTTTGTGATATGCGTCAGACAAACAGAAGAGTTACAAATGCGTTGTCTAATGGCGATGGTTGTCCAAGGAGACTTAGCAGACCTGTAATATATCTCTTGAACGATCCCATGTCATTGTCCAAAGGAAACACTATAGCTGGTGTGAGGAGATGGAAAGTGACGTGACATTGACTAGCAATGACACGCAAGTTGCGGTAAGAAACAAGACATTATTTTACTAAATTAGGTAAATTTACAACTCAAGTGATAAATTAATGATTTGATAATTCGAACAATTTAACAAGGCCAGACGACGAATCTCTACACAGTTACTCAGAATTTGGCTTATCATTATCGGTGTTATAAAAATACAACATACGACGGGTCAGGTCGACAAGGTCAAGTTACCGGGTAGTTGCTTAACGGCCGACGTGACAATGTTTGTTGATTGCAAATTTATAGAGTATATGATATGGATGGATGGATGGATGTTATGGTCAAGATATTAGCTGTTTTACATCGCTAATTTCCTAGGCGATACAATGCTGCGACTCCGACAGGGTTTTCAGCATTTGTGAAGATATTTTACCATAGGTACAGTGAAAAATCGGTCAAGTCAAAAATAGCAAAGCCTAGGCTCTCTTTGAAAATTTGGGTCAACTATTGACATTTGATTAACGTTTCTAATTTAAATACGTAGTCGTTTCAATAAGTAAGAGAGAAATGTAATGCTCTGTTTTCTGTTATTCATTCAATTCTACAGTAGGTATAGTATAGATTGCCCGAAAGAGAATTACGATCACATAACTACGAGTGATAGTGTTAAAATGGAAGCGAAAGACATGTTGTCACCCCACCTATTACGATAAGGGCTGTTGATGAGGTACAAAAAAGAGTTGAAACAAAAATCTGACAAAACAATAAATATTTATTTAGGTATATGGGACGCATCAATAAATATTTTCGGCATAGAGTAAACCTAATTTGGCGTTTTAAGACACAGCATGAAAGAAACCCTACCACAATTTCCACCGCGGCGCACGACAAATTGGCCTATCGCACCTCACATCCCGGCGGGACCTTGCACTACCTTCCCACTTCCTACTTAGCCGCAGCCGCAACCCGTTACCGGTATCGATCCGGCCGGAGCGGCACAATCACACGTACCAGCGTCAGGTGGAGGCTAGCTCATCTCCGCGGCATCCGACACACTGGAGCACTGGGAGTCCGGGTCAACAGTTCGCGCGGTGCGGCACAGGCGCGTCGCGGCGCGGTGTCCACGGAATGAGCCTCGAGCTGGTCGGCAGCCGACTCGCGCAATATCGATCGCGAATCGCGCTCCAGGCGCCGCCGAGCCGCATATCCCTATTGCACGCACGCCCCACCCCCGGCAGCGGCAGCGCCACCCCAGCGATACACCCTTTATAATACGGAACACGGGGGCATTAATTGAGCGACTTTCTGTTCAACGGACGCGGCCCATGCGTGCCGACTTGCGACGAAAGAAACACTTGTTTTTTATAGCCGTGTGATATGGATATTCAATATACAATACTATGTTTTGCACATGCAAGCACTCAAATTTTTTTTCTTACTATACTTCTATCCTTAAAACTATGTAACACAGAACTACAGGTACTACTAAGGGTAGACTGGAAGATAACGCTACTAAGCTTAAAGTCCACCTTTGTACCATTTCGTGCATAAGTGATAAATAAAATTAATTAATTAATTTAATTATGAAAAATATGTGCGAGAAATTTGCGTCCGTTTCGGGGAAAATTTTCGCCACGGCACGGGCAACACTGGCAACACCGTCGGCATGAAACGGCGACCTTGTACGGCCCAACGAATTCCTCATTATCCCCCGCGGCTCGACACAGGAACCCTCTCCTCATTGAATTAGATGGATAAATTATGCCGAAGCGCTGGCAAGACTGTGACGAGTGGCCCGGTAGAGATTCGCCTCTTGTGGGTGTCACAATTTATTTGTAAATATTATCTGGCAAGGCTGTTGACACATTAAACTTCGGAGAACCGATTTCGTTCGGTGCTCTGATACATCGGCTGCAAGGAGAAATTTTTATCATAGTCCAAAATAAACTAAAGCGTAGCCAAAATGAGCGACCGCAGTAGTGGAGTGTAGGTACCGCAGTACGTGCCTGCCGGCGCCAACTGCTGTAGTCACGTTTTAAATTTAAAACCGCGCGAAAGTACCGCCAATTTAGTGACTTGGCTTCTACCTATACTTGTTTAATGTGGCTGTATCTAAGTTACACCAATACCTATCTTATTTATGAACACATATCTATTTATAGTTCAAAATTTGAATAGTGACATAAGTAACTAATATAATATTGAAACTGACATGTTAAATTGGTTGTACGATTGCACGCAAAAATTACTGGATTTATTAATTTAGGTACTTAATTTTATACAATTGAATAGATTGTTGTAAAATGTTGACCATCTCTGTACATACCTTATTAAGTCCGGTACCTACCGTAAAAGTTTAATATATGAAAATTGTACTATTGATAAATATATGGGACAATAAAAATAGGGCAAGCTCTTTATTTGTGTCACTTATAAAATGGTTTCCAAAAGTTGAATTTTTTAATTTAACAAGTCACAATATTCAGCAGACCGGTATTCACAAAAAAGGCAATATTCACAAACAGAACAAAATACTCATCAAGTAGGTACTTAGGCACTCAATGAGCTAAGTCTGTACTAGTAGGGAACATCCCTTTGCCGACGCCGGCGCCTCGGGCTTGTTTGAAGCACCCTCGGCGCACAAACAGACGTTAGGTATAAAGCTTCAGACGGAATCACGGCAGTCACAACTCTCAATGGAAATGCTCTCACATATTCCACTTGATGTCAAGTAATAACCTATATTACAATTCTATGATGTAGAATGTAATCTAGATCTTAATTTTACATTTAATCATACCCAATATAATACATAAAATGTTAACGTGTTTATTTGTTTGTTCTGCTTTATCATACAGAGAAATACCAATAAGATTGATCGATTTGTTGCATAATAAAATTGATAAAACCTAGGTAGATATCTACTGTTTATCAAAATACACACAAACAAAGTTTTTAAAAGTAAAAATACCAAGTAAGGAGGTAAGTATGAACATATAATGAGTGCAATAAGTAATACAGGTCATAAGGATAAATGGATTGTAAATAAAAATTACTAATTTCAGCCATTCATGAACGTAACCATAATAAAGCTATAAGGAAAAGTATCCAGGAAATTGGCATTTATAGGTTCACAAAGAAAGTATATAAACAGAAATATAATTTAACAAGTGATAGGACAAAATTACAGATTAGTAGAAAAATTTGATATCTTGATGAACTGATGAAATTTATTATCTAATAATTTTGATACAAAAATTAGGTTGTTGGTTTTTTGGCAAAATTATTAAATAATTAAGGCTGAAAAATAATCTAATTTTGTATAGTGGTAGATTAAAAAATCAAACAATATGCTTGTTGCCTGACTTTTAGAAAATGGCTGTTTTCAGCTTGCATTTCTTTTTTTTAACAAATGTCCTATACTGAAAGGAGGATACTTAGGCCTTTTAAATGTTTTCCATAATTTTCAGGTAAGTTACATTTTCTATCTAGATAGACTAGAGTCGATTTATTAGTTCATCAGTGTACTTTACTTGCACAATGTATAATGATTCACTTCAATCAATCAAC
Organism: Blastobasis adustella; assembly: GCA_907269095.1. Classification (NCBI taxonomy): domain Eukaryota; kingdom Metazoa; phylum Arthropoda; class Insecta; order Lepidoptera; family Blastobasidae; genus Blastobasis; species Blastobasis adustella. The sequence continues at coordinate 16,888,738 of OU026121.1, read as the reverse complement.
AATATTACTTATTTGTTTGATTAGAAATAACATACATTTATGTGTGCATCACATCATTGGCGAAGCGAGGTTGACAAAGGTTCTACCGGGGACCCTGAGACTAGTTGGTTAGTTTTGTGAGCCAATCATTATAAAGTGTTACCTAAATTTTAAAATAAATTACATGTAGTACCTAGTGGCATTGAATCATATATAATTTGGCAGTGTTACGAGCATTCAGCTACATATGAACTTGTTTAACTGTAGATTTATTTTTATTACTTATATCCAGGGGGAAAACAGCTTCTTATGTATAACACTTGACAGGTAGCTAAAATGCAACACTTGTGTTGTTTCTAGGTTGTAATCTATCTACAATAATAACAAGCGTAAATAAACAGAGTAAATTGTTACAAATGGAGATCAATAGAGCAGAGACAACAAATGGCATAGTGATACGAGGCAACCTAACATTACCGCTGTCATGTCACGCCTCAGTAACTTCATTACTACGGCACTGATAGCAGTATCTCTTGACGATAAACTTACACAATTACTGGAATCCAATTCTAATTACTTTACAATACTGAAACCTCATAGTCTAAGGAAGAAATGGTTGATTTAAAAAAATATTTTGCTATTTATCAGGACATAACTTAAATGTAAGAGATTTTCATGCATACTGACACTGACCTAATTTTTTTATATTTTATATTTCTATTTTATTTTGGGAGTGAATTCTTGAACACACTGATATTGTTTATTTTATTTTATTTTATTTATTTATTGATATTAGCAATGTGTCAGTAATGTCTAAGGGAGTACAGGGTTAGTACTCTTGGCTAAAAATACTTAACAAGCATGTGAAATAGAAAACATTTTCTGGTTCAGATTTCATACATTTATTCGGCTATGCTGTGCAATATGTATGAACGAGTCTTGACGTCCATCATATGTGATAATATTTCTACATAGGTACCATCAAAGTGGCTCACATAATTAGAGGTCCAATTGAGGCAATCAAGAAGAATGTACCTATCATGGAAGTGTGCTACCTACCTAACTTCCCTTAATCTAGCTACTGCAACTGTCTTGTACAAGCCTAAGAGGCAAAATTATATTGCAGAAGTACGTTTTTCTATGAGCACCATAAAAATTTCGGTGACACCTGCTCTATACCTCCAATTGCAAATATTAAGATTTATTGGACATAAGTAAGGACTTACCGTCAACTACAGGTCCAAGTATGCTATTCCAGCACAATGTAACACACAAACTGCTCTGCACACACAATTTTTTCACTTTGAACGGTCGTTCCTTGGCCAATGTACAGATTTCAACTTCACAACACGAACACTCGAAAAACTGTTTTTGAACCGGCTTTCAGTTTTATATTCATAACCCACGCACTAATATCTGATGGAACTCATAAATTATCGTTATTCATATAGAAATCGGTGGTAAAATATCATCCCGTGAGTGCGAGTACGAACACGGAGTCGTAGGCGAGGCAAGGCAACGAAAAGATCGTCGTGAAAGCATCACCTTTCCGCCCATGTCAAAGATAATGGATGTTGTAGAAGCGTCATGAACAACTTTACCTACACGCATGAACCAAAAAATAATAGTGGCGTAATCTATTGTAAATCATGAGTTCTCAAATTATAAACATTTTGCATTTTGCATTTTGTGCAAAACGTCTTACAACATTAGTTAGTTGTATTAGTATTTAAACATTGGCGCTCTGTCCACCAGGACGCAAACCGAAAATGAAAAATATCTTATATTTATGTATGACTATTGTAAAGACTTTTGTCTTTAGATAGACCTTATTTTTAATGTTCTTCATGTTATTTTAGATTTTTAAATTATCTGTTTATTAATTATTGTATTCTTTTTCAATTATTTTGTGGGTCTTTGGTCCTGAATAAATAAATTTTACTATTATTGTTATTATTTTTAATATCACTCATCATGTTTGCTTCTATTTATTCAATAGTGCCTGTCGTCCGTCTCCATCATCAGATTAGCTTACTGATGCCAATATAATATACTACATTGGCAATTTGTCAACTGATTTATATGCATGCATTACCGTCTGCGTACCGATTCCCGCGTAAGCGACCAATCAAATAAAATGGCAGGAAAATATTGTAAATAGAATAATCATCATCATCACAGCCCATAACGATCCACTGCAGGATTTAGGGCCTCTCTCACGAGGGGAGGTTAATATCATAATCTCCACGCTTGGCAGGCGGGTTGGACATCGCAGTATTATAAATATAACAATGGAAAACGCTGCTGCCCATTTTCCAGCCTACGGAGACTAGATGTTTTGTCTCGGAAACATTAGTCGCCTTGTACGCCACCTATGAGTGTAAGATAGAATAATGCTTATAAAATACGCCCAACATAGAATAATACTTATTAAAATAGTGTAGTAGTAGGTTTAGTACAGTTGATTTCCTGAAAGAGATCACTTGTGCGATATGGCCGCCTTTGCTCAACTGTTTCACAAATTTTAACTGTATCTACTGTTTATTATGTTTTGTATGAGCAAGAAAGTGTTTATCTATCTATCTATAAAATAAATATAGAGTCACAGAAAATAAGAACTGTAGGTACGTACATTATACTATGTATTGGAGAATATCATAGAGTCACATATTCTATGTTAATCTAAAATCAAATTAGAATATTATGATGTAGGTAGTAGAAATAAAAAATGTATGTGACATTTCTAATATTTCTGCCCACAGTTGACTATCTACTATTGCATTATATTTTCATCTTTGTCAGAAATGATGTCATGCAATGCCGGTTGCAAGGGCTGTGAATTCTTGGAATCAATCCGTACTTGAAGTATCTATTAATTCCGCTTAAATTGTTATGAATCCAGTTCCAGTACAGAAAATCGAAATTATTGCTATAATGATAGATGGAAACAACTACTTTTTTATCACTGGTGACGCCGTCAACTGAACAGACAAGTTGAACATAAATATCACAAACCATATGGTACAAACATGTGCAACGTAACGTATCTGCTACCTGCCTCAATGGACATCACTAGTTTTCGAATACCATGGACTACAAATTTTATGCTTTTATTTGTTCTGCTTTGTGATTCTACTGCTCAACGCCAGATGGCGCTTTACCATAAATAACGTTACATTACTTATACTATTTGTCATTAGATGGCGTTTAGTCAAAGCTAGCAAGGCAGCAAATAGGTGGAAGGGAAAATTTGAAATAAAAAAATGGCCGGATTTTTTATCATCATCATCATCATATGATAAGATGACATGAGTATTGAATGTATGAATTGAATTTTCCTGGTTATTTATAATTGTATAGATATTCTGAATATAAGCCTAACCACGACATATATGTAGATATAGAACTAGAACTAGAACTGACTAAATTAAAAAAGATGTAAAAAACCAGGGCCCTGCGGTAAGGTGCCCATCATGGCGGCGGCATTCCCGCGCTGGATGGCGATACTTATCCGTTGCGCGAGAAAGCCGCCGGCACGTGGGTCACCCGTCGCCTCCCTGAGCCGCTTACTAAGCTCCCTGAAGAGCGAGTGTGCGCCCGGGCCCCACGGACCCAGTGTCTCGACACCAAATGCGACAAAGTCGTATTGGGCGCTGAGACAGCTGTACTTGCCCATCTTCGAGCGCTCACGCATCTCAGCCGCCGCGCTAGCCCGTTTGGCGGTTGCCGGAAGATAGGTCGCAGCTAGTGTGTCGGCGCACGTGGCGTCCCACACCAGCGGGCGACCCATCCTCCACGGTATCATAGACATCCCGTCAGGTCTCTTGCCATCGTCCCGTGCAATGTGTTGAGGTTCCAGGATTGCGGGGACGTCGGCGCTGACGAGAGACCGTCGCAGGATGTCATTGATCGCGGCGTGACGGGAGAGGCGGTCAGCGCTCGAAGAACAGGCAAGCCCATGGTGACCGAGACGGTCAACACTCGCTCCACAGGAAGCACAACTATGGTTGATACAAACCTCGGCTCCCAGCCGGAGACCGATGGCGAGACGGAGAGTGGTCGGGTCGATGAAAGTGCCGGTGTTGGGGGATGGGTAGGCGTTGAGCCAGTGGCCGGATTCCCGTCAGGCAACTGCTTCCAGCCTGGCGCGGTCTTTTAAAGATTATGAGTTATTTATGAGAGTGTCTAATACGACTTGAGATGAAATGTTATCCCAGGCCTTTTGAATTTTGGGTGTGGGAGGAAAATTTGGGCTTGGTCCAGCTAGCCAGGCAGTTTCAGCCTCCGCCAAGCACGCGACCTCACAGTTTGTAGCCACGGGGGCTTTAAGAATATTTCCTGTGAGGTCAGACGAGCTATAGATAGAGGACAGAAAAGCCGGCAGTGCTACACTAGGTTCCCAGGCCACCATACCTAATTGGCAGGGAGGCCTGGGTCCATGCCTGCTTTTGCATCTTTTTTAATTTAGTTGGGTAATAAAATATTTATAACTATAAGGTTTTAGTTTAGTAAATTTTATATGTATTAGTGAATATATTTGGTATTTTAGATGTAGGTATTAGTGTATTTTTTTATTATAACTGTAAATAATTTATGTGTACCTTAATAAATTACAAATTACTAGAACTGTAGAACTGTTTCCAATATTAATTTAAATAATATATTTTGCCATACCTACATGGGTTTCATGATGTATTTAAATACATTAAAACTGTAAGACCTTTATAATCTCATGAATGCAATAAATACATTGACTATTGACTATACCTATGCATTATTATTTTGCTCTAATTTTATATCATCATCATCATCATAGTGTATGTGAACCGTATTCTGCTGTGGATGTTATTGAGGTGAGTTATTCACTGCTCAACTTCCGCTTCTCCACCTTCAAGTATACAGAAAATATCTTCCATGTATCTTTTCCACATCTTAATTTTAAATGGTGCGGTTGCAAGGGTCTTCGAAATACTCCATCTATAGTTGGGTAAAGGAGCATAAATAAAAGCCATAAAAAACAAAAGAGCTATAATAGTCTGCCATTGCCCAACACCTCATAGAATCTAGCACTAACCAATGGATGGAGTTACATAACCCACGGGTGTTATTTACTGAACGACACTACATTCCACGTTTAATTAGGGAAGCCATCGAAATCACGAAATATCCAAATTTCAATCGTGAGGACGGATTTAAGTTATCGAATACTTGGTCACCAGTGATGCAGTCTCTTAAACCAGAACTAGCTCGAAATAAGACTAAAAAAGTGAGTGATACGGTCAGGGTAGAATGCCGTGACTTAAAAGTGAGTTCGAGTTCCAGTAGTAGCAGACAACTTTTGCGAAAGCGGGTAGATCGACTTCGGCCGTTTTATCGCTAACCCATACCGTCCGGCGCTTGCAGCTCTCCAGTCGTCCCGTGACCATGATGCATGCAACTGTGTCGAAATATCGGGCTACTCGTCAACAAAGGTACGTGGTAGGAAACTCGGAACATACCCTTAAAATGATAAATTGTATCTACATATGAACCTTTAAAATGTATAGGTATTATTCTACCTAGAGTGTCGCCCGCCTTCGATGGTATGGCCACGTCTTTTGAATATATTCAAATTAATTAATTATGTGTAGGTACATCCGCCAGGCACGGAACGCAGACGCCGGCCCAAGAAGCCATAGTGCCCACCAAGGACGCCGAAGGCCGAGCGAGGTGGACATGGAGGAGCGGGAAGGTGGACCACTGGCCCGCGCGCGCGATATCACAACCGGGATATTAAAGCCATGATGATGATGATGATGATTATAGGTATCTAGTTACAGCTAACATTCCAATCTTTTTGATTTCTTTTTGGTAGGTGAATGGTAGGTAGACTAGGTATCTTTCATTTGTGAGTAGGTGATAAGGTAAACAACTTAACTAAAGCCCTCTTGTTTGTGTACGAAAATAAAAATCGGTATCATCGGTCGGCTTCACGGTATGTAAGCAAACATTTTACTATACTTGCTGAGTTATTTAAAAAAAAAAAATCTTCGCTAATTTTGTAATTTAAATTTTGTAAATGTTTTTATTATGTCTGATAATGATACCAATAAAATATTTTTAACAAAATTTTTATTTTAAGCATATTATAAGTTAACAGGATTAACTAACTTGACTTGAACAAATAAAATGAGTTTGCAAACCGTACGTTAACTTACACATTTCAAATAGGTACCTACACACACATAAGAGAGGCTTTAGTTAAGTTTTACCATCAGCCGGTAAATAATAGGTAAATGAAAAACAAAATACATCAGAGAATTAATTTATTATAAAGTAGGTATATTTTAGAGATGTGCCGACTAGTCGGGAAAGCCGATAATTCGGCCACATTGCCGACTAGTCGCCAAAAACAGCCGACTAATCAGCTCTTTTCTTCACTTACATTTAGGTACAATCAAAGTCATTTTTATTTTCATGAAATCCTTTCGGTAAACTATCTTAACAATTTAACTCGCTTTTGATTTATTGATATGCCCTATGGCTGCTCACAGAGGACTGCAGGAGATTGTGTCTGAAAATCTCAATGCTGATTGCAGTAGAGCATTAAATTCTATTCTATCAAAACGCAGATGTGTTTGTGTTTTCCACCGAATGGAGTCCATTTCATCTTGCTTAGGCCTGTACTACAAAGGCAAAGCAAAAACTGTAGTAAATAAATCGGCATCCTATCAAAGGTTGGGCGGTAGCTTACTAAGCACAAGTTTGGTGTTGTATGGAGTACTGCTGCCAGCTTTGAGATGGAATAGCCAAATATTAAATGGCTGCTTTGGATTCGGTAAAATGCAAAGAAAATTATTCGTGATCGGATATTGACGCAAACCTACAAAGCCTTGGGTATCGGCGTATAAAGAAGACTAAATGTGACAGTGAACTTGAAAAGGGATCTAAATTTGGACCTTGAGTACACGTCATTCGTTATTAGATCATGGAGTGTATTCAATTATCAAATCGGGGATTTTATTTAAGTCAGGTCAAGAGTAGATACCCTAAACCTAAACTAAAAGTTGATGAATGTGGAAAAAGCGGCAGCAGTTTTGTTAGGGCTATAGCAGGAGGAACAACGTGGTTTAAGCTTGCACCTACGGGATAAAATGAAATAAAAGATATTTATTGACGTATCTGAATTCTGAACTTTGCCTAAAACAATTATCGGCTTGACCGACTAGTCGGCCTTTTTGTAGCCGACTAGTCGGCCAGTCGGCTAGTCTACCAAAGCCACAATCGGCCCATCTCTAGTTTATTTAAATATTACATTCATATCACATATTTTAAACAATAGTTTTTGTTTAAATAAGCACACAATTCAGCAGTTTGTTCTATATAAGTACCTAATTTAATTTATATCTATCTATAACATAATTTCGAGGAAATGCTAATGAAACTGATAAATTCATAGAGAAAGGAAATTCCCGTCTTGTAGTCTGATATAATCGGACCTACAATTCCCAAAACTATTCTATTTGTGCCCAAACCAAAAATAATAGTATATTATCTTATAAAATATTAGATAGGTCGATACGAAACATACCTCTCTATGGTTTAAAAGCATCTCCTCAAATGACTTTGCGTCAACTTAATATTAAAAATAAATAAAACTTAGCATTCATTAAGTAGGTATGGTAATAGGTAGTTGCATACCTAATTATCTATACTTATCTACTTATCTAAGAAAAGCTTTGGAAGCACATTTCAGAGCACAGTCTTAAAGAATGATGTAAGTAGGTAGGTAGCATCTGTTCAAAAAAATAATTAAGTCATTAAATACAATCAATGAACCCAGCTCTACTTTTTCAAATTAAACATTTTCAGCCATCTAAAAGGCTCTGGAATATGGCCAGTTATTGCTAGACGAGGAATGGTGGTCCAAATAAGGACTGTCAGTCAACAGCAGTTTGCTGCCACTCAATCCGGAACTTGAACTTTCGCTAGAAGAAAACAGACTCTTGCTGCCTGTGTAGAAAGAGAGAGATGTATGCAGCGGTTCCCTTCCTAGCCGCTTTCTTGCTCGCACTAATGAAATGAACGCCACAGCGATAGCGCAAAGGAATATCACCCCTAATATGCAGAAGGCTAGTGCCATTTTCCCTGGAGACAGGCAGATGGTTTTGTCGCCGGGTGAGAAGCCTCTGTACTCTTCTTCGTCGGTTTCTATTCTTCTTGATCCTGAAAAGACAGACGATACTATGTTAATTGCTTTGCTGAAAGGGTTTTTTAGCCCACCTGACTCTTGGCCTAATATTTTGTGCTTGAGCTATTGATGACCTTCGTTATCAATTAACTAGGGCAGAAGCCGGGATTGACCGCTTAGATGATGATCATTCTGGTGTATGTAGTTAGTAGTTGGTGCTCGTTATCATCATCACAGCCCATAACAGTTCACTGCAGGACTTGAGGCCTCTCCCACGAAAGGGGAAGTTAATACCATAATCTCCACGCCTAACAGGCGGGTTGGAGATCGCAGCGTTGTTAACAAAACAATGGAAAACGCTGCTGCCCATTTTCCAGCCTACGGAGACTAGATCTTTTGCCTCGAAAATATTAGTCGCCTTTTATAATACCCACGAATGTAAGAGGTTGGTGCTATTCTACTCTACCGGACATCACACGGCCTACTACGGTGCTCGTACTAACCTCTTATCGACGCTTCATCCTCAAGCTCAATGTTAGGCGCCAACACTTCAATGCTGTTATAGACCTCTAGTCTATCGATCACGACTCCCTTCGCATCCTTATCCAGCCTCGCCTTCCTGACGAGCCCTTCCCTCGTTTGCTGCGGTCTTTGCAGCATTTTGCAGTCTACAGGAGGGCAGGGACCTTTGCACAGCTCGACGCCACACGTTAAGTGCAACTTCGCCCTGTCAGGGAACTTGAATGCAGCGAATGTGGTCATCGCGTGCTGGTAAGTCATTAGATTCTTCAGCATATGCTCTGGGTCGTTTTTGGCCAGCTTCAAATTGATGTTCTCGTCGATATTGCGTTGGAGATCTACTGGTTCCAGGTCGGAGAAGTCGATCTCTGAGCTTCGGTGCTTGTGTCGATGGACTGAGGGCTTGTTGAAGATGCTCTCGTCTATTGGGCAGCCGGCCTCGTCTAGGAGCTTCTGAGACGCCTCCCCGAGACCGTCGTGTGCGATGCAGTTGGTCACACGCAGGCCGATGCCCACTGGAATTAATGGAAACTATGGTTAGCAAGAACTCTAAAGATTGGTGTAATATCTCAACTTGTGAACTTGTTTACCAGTGTAGTGATCCAGTGATTAGATTCCCTTACATTGACTTAGAGGCCCATACAATTATAGGATATAATCCGTGACCATATAGGTCATTAGGTCTTTACCTTTGAAATTGCCGTTTTTTCGCAAGTATACTTACTTCCATTTGTTCAATTATTTTTGCGAAAGGGTCGTTTGCCGAGGTGGACTGTCTTCGGCGGTTGCGGCCGATTCTGCGATAGTTTGGCCATACTGGTCAGTATGGCCAAACTATCGCAGAATCGATATCGCAAAAAAGTACATTCTATATTCAGCCTGGTAGGCTGTCTTACCTTGCCGATGTCTAGGTCGTGGCGTCATGTTTGCCGAGGTTGCCGAGTAGACGGTTCTGGTAGCCGGGTTGATGTACTCACCCGGCAAAGTGCACTGTATAAGCAGCCTGGTGGGCTGGCCAACCTCGACGGTGTCGGGGTCGCTCTCGGCGGCGGCGGCCGGAGCCAGCTCCATCCACGCGCGCGCCGACTCCATCAGCATCTCGCGCTGCGCCGCGTCGGCGGGCGTTGACCAGCCCTGGCGGTTGCGCCCGGTTCTGTGGAAGGTTTCAAATGATGAATGAATGAATGAATGAAAATACTTTCTGCATAAGTAGAGAATAATAGATACATATGTTTAAAGTTGGATTAGAATAGGGTTTGGGGCCCGCCTTGGTAACGATCCACGATTTTGTAGATCCATTGTACCCCCCTTTTTATAAAAACGCAAAAATGAAGTAATCAGTCTTGAACTTCGCACCTCATTCTCTTAACTTCTTGTCCGGCAATTTCTCGTAGTTTGGTTGAAATGACGTTTTCCAGAGCCGAGCTGTTGATGCGCACCGCACGAGGTTGTAGCTTGCATCTGGAATTAACAGAGTAATGTGTGTGAGTCATTGTCTAAATTTTGTTTCTTTCAGCATTATAAATGACAGAACACTTCATTATCATCAGCCTATACATGTCCACTGTTGGACACAGGCCTTTCCCAACCCGCGCCAATGCACCCTATCCTCGGCTTGCCACATCCAGAAACCACTTGCAGCCGCCCGCAAATCGTCACTCTATCTGGCCGGAAGATGTTCTACACTACGCTTGCCGAGGTCTTCACCCAAAAACTCGATTACCTCAGCGGTTGTTAGTTTCTCGGTAGATATGGCTACCCTGAATAAGCGTAAATGTGTGAGAGTATCAATGTGGAAGAGGGAAAAAAATTGTTTCAGGATCGTAGCTTGTGGCACTCAACAGTCTCTGCCCACCCTTATGGGATACTGGCGTGTGCAGAGAGATGGCTATGACTGCAGAATACTTACTTTACCAATATATCCTGGTCAGAAGACTGTTGAAGGTGCCGGTCCATCTGCACGACCAGCTCCACCGTGTAGTAAAGGTCGTCCCCGTCGTCAGGCTCGTCTCCTGTCGCGTTCAGGGTCGAGGTGCGGACCCCACACGCGTTCGAAGGTAGGTGGATGGATATTCTGTTCTGCAGAGTACCTGGAATCGGGAAGGAGTTGAATGGGGAGGAAGACAAATGAGCCGTAAGATCGATGTCATTTCGTCACTTACGGCCAATTTCATGTCGAACAGAAAACAAGTTCAAATGGAAAATATTTTTTTCAAGCTTTTATCGCGCGTTCTCTAAGCTATAATCAATCAGAGTACAAACGAGCCCAAACTTAAGGGTTTACCATGCGCAGTTTAGGAGTTCTCATGGCCACCTTCCATCTCCATCATCTGATCAGCTCGATGGTATCATAACATTGCATTGTCACTGAACTTACATACGTACTAGTGTGCAAAATTTCAGCTCAAGCGGGAATTGGGTTTTTAACTTGAAAGGTTTTATTAAGAACAGACAAGTTCTTTTTTAATAAATGTGAAACTAAATGAAAGCTTAAAAAACAGTGGCATAAAAACCAACAGCACCGTAGTGTCATCCTCACCTTGAACCCGACACTCTCTCGAGAAGTCCTTGCTGAACACCACCCCCTTGAAGGGCTGGTGCATCACCAGCTCCACCGTGATGGCGCCGCGGTCGCAGCGGCTGGACAAGCTGGTGACGCGGTTCGGCTGCGCGTGGGCAGTCGCCAGCGAGAGGGCCACCACCGCGAGCGCCCACAGCCACATGCTGCCTGTGAACGATCGAGAATAACAATTTTTAATATTATAAATACGAAAGTAAGGATAGATAGAAAATTAGATGTTGGTTGAACTACTGAACTGATTTTGACGAATTTGACAGTAATATAGCTAATAGTCCAGAATAGTTCATAGGCTAAATATGCCGAAATTTAATGTGATCCCCGCGGGAATGGGCCCGGAATGTCAAAACCTAATTTTACGCGAAGTCGCCGACAAAACCTTGTACCTTGGATGTTTGTTCCTAAATTATGCAAAGACTACTGAGCGACTTTTCTAACAGCAGCACGGATTAATATTACGTAGCATATAGCCAAGAATTTAATTTATCTCTAAATTCAATGTGTTTCCCGCGGGAACGAGTCCGGAGGGTCATAACAGAATTTTACGCGAAGTCTTTGGCAAAAGCTAGCAAACTATCATAAAAGAACTGAAGCGGAACAAATCACTCTCATAATAATAGCCAACCAACTTATCTGCCTTAGGCAAAGAGGAAGAAAAAGTTCGTAATGCATTTAAGTCGCGTTCGATAACACCTACAACAAAAACACGTTTCCGCTTTCATAACATTATATTTTACTCGAATCGCATTCCATAATAATCATAGGAACATGAAGGCTACAAATATTTATATCGCTTAATTGCTAATCGTGGCCTGCTGTAGGTCTTAAATAAACCAAGACTTTATGGTTTCATACATTATGTAAAAAGCGCATAAAAGCTAAAGTTGTATGATATAAAATAAATTATTTTACATAATAACTGCTGGAGAGCCTGCTAAAGGAGTGGTCGTTAAAAAGTTCAATCCTACGTTTATTAACTATAAGCCAAGAATTTACTTTTATGGCTTATAGCGTAATTGATTGTGGAATAGAAATAATGCGTTTTGAAGAATGTTACCAATAAAAATCGCTACAGATAACTACCATCTCAGCTGATGGTTACGTTCTATAAATAGTCTGTGCTGATGGTGCATGGAATATGCTATGCCTGGAAACAGACTGTTCACTCTGGCCTTTTTAAACCGCGACGGTGGCTTCGAAGCTCTCGATCGAATGATCCGATTTGGATGCGGTTTTCCCTGTTTGAAAGTCAATTTAATCGAGATGCTTCTTAGCTTTACTTCATTAAAATCTGTTTAGTAGTTCAGAAAATATTTGAGTTTAAGTTGGTCGAGGGTTAACCGATTTTTTTTGACGGTGAGGTTATTTTTTATTCTACACAGTGAGAGGCAAACGAGCAGGCAGCCAATCTGATAGTAAGTGGTAACTGTCGCCCATAACATTTACGATTCATAGGTTGCAGGCAACAAAAATGCAATACCGCAGGTTTCAAATCATCTACGTAGGTAATCTTCATTTTGAGACAATTTCGGGGATAATCATATTCTGGGTTAGTCGTCCTACATAAAGCTTAGAATCCAAGCAAAATACCATCATACGTATTTGTTGTCGACAGTCTTCAAGACGTTATCTTTTCACAGACGTAGCAAAGGAAGTCCTATTCATATGTGATGAAGACTTTAAATATGGTTGTTGTAAACTGTGATTAAGCATGTCAAAGCTGAGTTTGCCTGGACGGGTATCAACGCCTTATTTATTTATTTGTACCCCAGCTTGTACTGTACCTGTTTGAAGGAAAAGGTTGTGATGTGTGCGTAATTACAGGTAGAGTCTGCTCAAACATCAAACAGCCCTCACTTTGCATCTGTGTTCCAGGTTTCTGACTTTTTGTTATCCGTGATGACAGCTATATGTTGGTTGGAATAATTACATATTAGGTCGTAGATTTTATCGCGTAGAGTGGTAGTTAGTACCACTTACCATTGGATTGCCTGTACGATCGTTAGTTAGCCTTGAAGATTGTGTAGAAAATGAGAGATTAGAGAGGCGCCTTTTTCCCGTGGGAGAGGTAGGCATAGACCACATTGTTTTACTAGGTACGGATTTTTGCCCTTTTTATAGTTAGACTAGCCATGCATTTGGCCGCTATCTCACCTGGTGGTAAGTGACGACGCGGCCGATGATGGCTCATATATGACTACCTAGAAATAGCCTATTCACTCTAGCCTTGACGGCATGTAGATAATCTAATTTAATTAATAAATGATCAGGGAACACACCCGTAAGCAACGCGTTTCAATTCTCCTGCAGATAACGGTTCTGAAAAACCGCTTTCGCTTCTTAGATAATGTCAACCTTTTCATACATTCTCGTCGATTTAACAAATCTTTTGAAAGTGTAAGCCAGCAGGTCTTCCCATTCGTTAGTATTACTTAAATTCTGTGTATGTATATAAATAATGTCAATTTGAATTTCTGTTATGCTCCAAGAGTTACCCACCCGCAAATAAATTAGACTGAAGTACCTGTTATGGTAGAGTCATGGTAGAGTAAATAAATCAATCTTCATTAACGAATTTTTCAGGTAATAAACTAGGCTCAGAAAACCTGTATTTCAGGAGTCACCACTTGGTGACCGCGTCGCTGTTATGGACAACAAAATTACAATTCAATTGGTGACACTTAGTTCAAAATTGGCCATCGAGTTAGGCAACTTTATGCCACTGTACTTTAATGTACCTGACGCGTGCCCCATCTCGAGGAAAGCCCCCCGCGGCCGTGGAAAACGACCATAGGCAAAAAGCAAATGCTTTCTCAGAACCGTAATGTACCTCACATTGTTTGTGATACCGCTATATTTCCGCGCGAACGCGCTTTTTTATATCACACGACAAGACTAACGACGTGGACTACAGTACCTATGAAGAGAATGAAGGAATTTTTATTGCAACGGACGAAATAGTAGTCCTATCTATAAATAAATAAAAAAAAAAAAGGGTAGGGGTAAAGTAGGTGCACACGAACGAAATCGCGCCGAGTTCACTAGTATTTTATTATAATCATTAAAGAAGTTTCTGATCCACAATACTTTGCACAAAGTTTTTTTTTACAAAATTTGTGGTAGATACTTTTAACTTAAAAACTTAAAACTAAATCATTCAGTGTCAAGTAGATTTTCATAACAAAGCAAAAAAATTCAAAACGACTATCGAACGTGCTTGTGGTGTGGTATCACATTTGGTTTTTTTTACATCACTACGGTGGCAAAAAAGCTAGCGGCGGCCAGCCTGATGGTAAGCAGTTACCGCAGCCTATGGACGTTTGCATTTGTTGAGTATCCACCCGACAAATTACTTCCGATCACATGTTGTCGTGCCTATGTCGCCCTGTTAGAAGACGACCATTCCTACCAGCGGCCTCTGATAGTCCACTTCGATTACACTGTGGGCCACAAGTAAATTTTATAACACAAAATGTTAAACTCGGGGCCAAATTGAGAAACGATATCATAGATCGGGGGCAAGATACGGCTTGTACCTACTTGCAGTTTAATTCAATAAAGTACCTACCTATCTATTATTCTTCCAGAGCAATAGAAAGGGAAATGAAATCGAAACTTTAACACAAAAAAATGCTTATGGCACCAGAGGTATGACTGGATTGCTATCGCTTACGAATTCATATCGCTCGACGCGAAAGGCGCCGCGAATGATAAAAGTGAAGTGAAGAAATGCTATAGTAATGATTTAGGCGGTAGGGCTTCAGGGCTCCCTCGTACAGTTCCTACGGATCCTACGAATATTGTTTCTGGGACGAAGAGTAGATTCACTCTCAGTCTCCTCGGTGCCAAAGTACCAAATAACTTCATATGACTACCTGGGACCTTATTCTCGCGTTGTGCCATCTCGAATTCGTCATTCTTTCTAGCCACATATCTCCATTGATAATGACATTGAAATGTCTATTGCAGTCAATAAATATTTTCTCAACTATCTTCGACAGTCGTATATTGGCGAAGATCAATTTTAGTGACATTTTAATACAGTTTTTTGGCTAGTAAAAATGTCGAATTAGATATATCACAGCGCGCGAATCGCCCTCCTGATGAGTAGTTCAGTTGCTTAACTTGCCGCATGTCGATTCCCGGCCGAGCAATTAAAATTATGATTTTTAGTTTCTGTTTGGGTCTAAGTGTATATGTAGTTTATCAGCTATCTAACACCCATAGCACAAGCTTTTCTTACTTTGGGGCTTATGGTGATCGAAACCCATACTTAACTTTTATCATTCTTTCATTCGCATCGAATTTATTTCCATTGCCCTTTTAACAACTGCGCTTTACTAGAAAAGCCACTATCGAGGCCTAATAAACTAAGGCACTCAGTCCTAGTCATGTTTACTTCCACCTTATTATGGCTGTGACATTTAAATGCACGGGTTGGGCCGAGACAGCTTCACGGACATTTCCTATTAGTGCAGGGGCTGTGAGAAACTGAACATTTTATTTACCGGCAGTGCCTACCTATTTATCTGTCTTGAAATATATCGACCTAACCTATCTTGATATCGAGTTTCCTGCTCTGGAGTAAAAGTGCACGGGTTAAATATTCAATATTTATGTGTTTTCGTAAGTTTCATAAGTTGTACTTTTCTTTCACTGTATCTAATGATAATAGTTGCGACAGTTAATATTAGACTGACTTTAAAACGTTAGTGTTTGAGCAACTGAGCTTCTACTGTAGTAAAACACTATATTTGTTAAATCCACTTCTTGCCTTAAATTGTAATTTAAAAATGCCTGTAGGTACCCACAAATGGTAGTAGAAACGAAGAATAGATACTATAGAATAGAATAGGTACTACTAAGAAATACATTACGTATAATTTAGGATAACTCGATTTTCAGCACGATCTAGGTTGTGTTATTATAACACGTAGGTAAGAAGATATAAATCACCGCACGTTTGACCCTCGGGCAAGGCGGTCGGCACAGCATATCATAGAGCCCAATGTTACTTTCGTATACTCACTGAACGTAATATATTTCTGTAATCTATTCATGACTCCGCGATTTGAAAATGGTATCGTGGAATAGAAATGAGTAATAGTGGTTCAGATGATCGTATATTATGAGTTTTGTAAAGGATTACTGCCATTAAAATAGTATAAATCAAGATATTTTATGTAGAGGAAACAATGACAATTTTCTATAGAGGATGATCAAAGGTGTTCTTAAATTATTTTCAAACTTTATCGTTTAATTTCTTTAAGAATTTTCAAACAAGTTAAGTTGTTTTTTTTTAGTTGGACTAGCCAGGCATTTGACCAACATCTCACTTGGTAAGTCCTATTACCGGTAGGGCTCTATACTCTAGGTTTAGGTTTTTTTTTATTTTTGTACATGTACTTTATTTTACGTGTTTTTTTATTGTAAAAGACTTATAATTTTTAAAGTTTTAGGTTTTGTTATGATTTGTATATTTTTAAATCTCTATTGTTATAAATCTAATTTTAAGAAACAAAACAAATGGCCATCGTCTCTCGAGATAACTAAAAGAGGGATAAATCCTGCATAATATGTATTATGAACATTATAATCTCTCTAATTTATCTCTAATTATCATCATCTTTTGAGAGAGATTTTCTCTCATAAGATAGAGTTTCAATAGAAACCCCTATCACCTGTATCACAAACTCGTCCCCGGCTCAAAAGCCCTCGCACCATTAAGGGTAAACAAAAACTAGTCGGCAACTACTAAGCCGGTGACAATTACATAAAACAGTTATCTTCATTGCGCAACAGTAATCCGCTTAACAATTATAACTGTAGCGGAGTTCGTCGCGAGAGAACGGAAGGCTACCGTGGGACTGTCACGCTCGTGGTAACGATATTTGGGTATACTCAACGGCTGCGTTTTAGCCGGAAAGTAGCGCAAGAACAATGGTGGTGGGGGCGAGTGTGTCGGGTTTCCGGTGTGGTCCAAAACGAATGTTTCAAGAAAAGCGGATTTCCATACCTCTTGAAACATATGGGTAATCTTCGATGATCAGAAAGCGTCAATGGATTGACGCCCGAATGTTGGAATGCTTCATAATTTTAAGGGCTCCTTAAATATCATGCTGGCATTTTCAAATCTTTGACATTCAAAAGGGATAGTATAATATGTAATGAGAGATAAATTGAGAGACATTCAAGTATTCGGGCGTAAGTCGCTCATAATGAATAGTCCACCGCTGGACTAAATGTTAAACTCGAAATTGATACTGAATTATGATTTTGCCTTTATTTATTTGCTAAGCCAAAAACATATATGCGTGTACCTACACGTATTTTTTATATTTTGAAACTGAATAAGATATAGTTTGGAAGCTATACCTATTTATTTATTTATATCAGCCTGAGTCATCCCACTGCTGAGCAAAGGCCTCCCCCCTATTCTTCCATATTTCGCGATTGTTTGCTATGGTTTGCTGTGGTTTGCCAGTCCCTGTCGAATGTCAACAACTCTTATCTCCATCGTTAACATCCATGATTAAAAATTATTATGTAGCAATATCTATCGCTCCAAAATTAGGAAGATACTACCACTGTATCAACAACACATTACTCTATCGAATAAAACGATTTAGACACGATACAATTACTATCGAAGTTGTTTGTAACGTTGTGCCCCACAAAACGTAGGTAGTAAAAATGCTGAATCACTGTAGGTCAAGAACAGAACCGGGTTAAAGAAGATATTGGCTTGGAGCACGCTACTAAAACAATGGATCCGGCGATTGAGATGAAAGCTGTCGCGATCCGATTCCGATATCGGTGCGACCTCATTCGATATCGGGTAGCCATTTAATCGGAGATAAAACGATAGCCAGCGCTCCGGTTTCGTATCCGATTGTATGGGTTTGGTAAGTGATTCTTATGTTATAGGGAAATCTGGTTTATTATTAGATAATGCAAATGTAGCTTTAAGTCCGCCACTGTATATTTTCGTACAGTTTCAATAAATAAATAAACTACTGCTAATATTATAAATGTGAAAGCTTCTAAGGATGGATGTTTGTCACTCCTTCACGCAAAACTTACTAAACTAATTTTTGACGAAAATTGACAGTAATATAGCTTATAGCCCAGAATAGCACATAGACCATAATTTATCTCAACTTACTATGTAGTTCCCGCGAGTTCTACGCGGGAGTCCCGGGCAAAAGCCAACAAATAAATTAATGGACATCGGTTACTTTCGGCTTCGTATCTACTCACACGCGTGCGGCAGAGACGACGCTCTACGGAGCCGAAGTAGCCGACGTATTTTTTTCTTTATTTTTTAGCTATAATATCCAGGCATTAAACCGCCATCTCACCCGTTGGCTTTCAATGCCGACATCTGTACCATTCAAGAAACAAAGTCTTAAACACGGCTCACGGGTAGCCACGGGCAAGACTTTGAATCTGACCATTGTATTTCGCTGCCACAATAATCGCGAGCCCCATAAACACAGCCTTTTCCGAATGAAGGCATTTCAGCTGTTGTTATTTGCCGCATATTAAACACGGACCAACAATAAGTCAGAAATCAACGCCTTAATTCTTGTTCTCGCGAGCCTTGATGGCTGTGCCTAGAGGTGTTCGTTATATTAGGTAATGGGTATATTATAGCGGTTTAAAATTATACTTAAAACACCTAATATATTAAAATAATAATCTTGGCGTTAATGTCCCGGTTGTGCTCTCGAGCACGAGGGCCCGGGGTCCGCCTTAACCATGATCCAGTAATTGGCAGATCAGGTAATTACAGTGGAGCGACTGCCATCTGACCTCCATGACCCTGCTACCAGGGGAACCTGATCAGATTGGATCATGGTTACATATAACACATAATATTAATACATAATATTTCCTGCTACTAATATATTGCCATTTCACACGACACAAGATAACCATAATATTATTCTAATTACCTTTTGATATTAATATTCGATTGTTGTGTTATATTGTCTGTTACATTCTGTTATTTATGCGGCTAACGTCGAAAGTAGCAAAACTAATGTTTTTACGTGGTAATGCAAAATTGATTATTATTGATTAATAATGCATTTTTATATACCACTTTGTTTCCCAAGGTACTAAATCAACTGTAAATAATAATACATAACTGAAAAATAATCGATATACGATCGGTATAATTATATTAGGGTGTTATATTATAACGTTAAAAACAACATAATATTTTTAAAACAGCATAACGTTCTGTTATATTATTTAAAAATTTAACGGATCCGCGCACCTCTAGCCGTGCCGGGTAATAACATGCCAGAGAACAAACTACCACAATAATAACATTTATAATTCGTTTGTGGAGTGCTATGGTGCTCTACCATAGCCGCTGGAGTTCGTTGCCATCTAATTTTGTACGCTAAGGCTCGACAATTGCAGTGATGATCAATTAGGTATTATCCATGCGTACAAATCGATTTTGAACATTGTGATCTGATTATGGGTGTTAAGTTTGGATACCTATTATCTTTGTATGGTATAAACCAAAGTTACTTATTATATGTATGTATATGCTGAGTTCTTTTGAACTATGTAACGGATTTTAATGCGGTTTTCAGCAATAGATGGAGTGATTAAAGAGGAACATTATTATTTAGATAAGTAATATTGTTGAGAGCGTCGGTGGCCGAGCGGTTACAGTATCCGACTCGTAAGCCAGAGATCCCGGGTTCGAATCCCGCTCCGGCCATGTACCAATGACTGTTTTCTGAGTTATGTACATTAGTTGAATACTAACCGATGCTCTTACGGTGAGGGAAAACATCGTGATGAAACCTGCACATCCAGGCGACTGGATGTGTAACCATAATCCAATCTGGTCAGGTTCCCATGATAGCAGGGTCTTTGAGGTCAGATGGCAGTCGCTCCACTGTAATTACCTGACCTGCAAAATCCTGGATCATGGTCAAGGCGAACCCCGGGCTCTCGTTCTCGAGAGCACAACCGGGACATTAACGCCAAGATGATTTATTATTAATATTGTGCACGTCCTATCGGCGTCTCATGATCACATCACACTCCCGAAGGCCTGCTGGAAGAGATTTCTTTAGAAATAAGTAGCGCCTGTTGTGCCATTTTTTACTTTGCCTGTTATTAGCTATGTATTTCTTGTGTACAATAAACTGGTAAATAAATAAATAAGGTTTATAAGTAAGACAAAAAGGGTAGGTAGGGGTAAAGTAGGTGTACGCGAACGAAGTCGCGCCGGGTCCACTAGTTACATAGCAAAAAACAAAGTCGCTTATTGTATGTATGTATGTATACGCTGAGATTTTTTAAACTACGCAAGGGATTTTAATGCGGTTTTCAGCAATAGATGGAGTATGATTTAAGAGAAAGGTTTTTAAGGAAGAAAAAGAAGGGAAGGTAAAGTACGTGTAGGGTAGGGGTAAAACGGTACGTTAACTAAGTTAATCACCAACCCCTTACATTCATAGGTGTCGTACAAGGCGACTAATGTTTTCGAGGCAAAAGATCAAGAGTCTCCGTAATCTGGAAAACGGGCAGCAGCATTTTCCATTATTATATTTAAACACTGCGATCTCCAACCCGCCTGCTAAGCGTGGAGATTATGGCAATAACCTCCCCTTCCGTGGGAGAGGCCCTAAGTCCTGCAGAGGACTGTTACGGGCTATGATGATGAACTAAGTTAATAAGCTTATTTTATACTTTTTTTGTGATTTGATGACGGTTTTTTTTTATAAACAAAAATGATTATTTCAAAGTTATGGAGCGGTCATTTCATACTTTGTGCAGTGAGACCGCGTTGATGTCTTTTATTTGGAAGTTATAGGACAGCGCGAATTTGTCTTATTAGGTTGGGGGGTTTTAGGTTGTCCCCAAAAAGATTGGAAACTTAGCTACCTCCATATTTTTTTTTATATATTTTTTGCTCTGTTATTGTCCCGTTGAGTTTCTAATGATACGTTTTGGGATATACTGTTTAAAGGCTGAAAAGAGGCTCCAAGCGGAATACTAGGGAATCATATTTTGGTTTTAAGTCAGTGCTCTCTGCTCGCTTGCCACTGAGCCGTTTAAGTATAATTAATAGATTACCTGGCAAGTTATGGAAAAGAAATTTAGCGCTTTTGGCGCTAGATCTAGCACTTTTTTATATATTTGGTGCGCATTTCCTAGCGGTTTCCATACATTTAGGGCATCTTTTTTGTACGTTTAGCGCTTGTTTAGGAATGGTTTCTATGCAACATTAGGAAAATCTAGCAATTTTTCTAAGGCGTGTTGTTGCTAGAAGAGTTGGTAACGAGTCCAACAGTGGACAATTACGTGCAATTGTTGCTACCTCTTAAGGTGTACCTATTGGAAACTTAATTCATTAACGGAAGAGAAATTTTCCGTTAATGCTGTTGACAACATGTTTTTCTATTACTTTCCCATGGTTATTGTACCACTTTACGTTCGATTCTTATTGTGAGTACATGGTGTGAACTCTCTATGCGTCTAAACGAAGCTAAACATCTATACCAATATTGGTTGTAAGTATGTTTGTATGGTGTATCAGCTATACTACTCTTCAGTGTCAACATCACAGTATATTTTTAATCTTGATAATATTGAACAAATAAAACACTTAATCGCATTTAAGCATAAGATAACAGCAAAATTTAATGCATAATGACGTTAAACGGTTTATGTATGAAATTTTTCATTAAAAATTCTTAAATGTATTTAAGAATTTGGTGCAAGCCCGGCTAAGAGATTTCTCGCGATTATCGAAATATACCTTAGCAAAAATTTAAATATTTGAAATTTATTAACCCAATGCTTAATTCCGCCATTATAAATTTTAACGGCCCTATTAATAAACATGACAAAACTTGACAGGTAAGAATAGCCATATAAGTTTAAATTGCTAATCCTAGGTGTAAAGTTACGCTACGTTTCTTAATACCGGAGCTAGAGATAGTTTTAAAGTTATTTTGGAAAGTTTTAACAATAACTACTCCACAGGCTAATAGAGAGTTAATTTTTTTTAACTAGGCACCATCCTATCTTGGCCTCGATACCCATGTGTCTGATCTTAACTCTTTATTAAAATTGGTACAGGTGTAGAGAAAATTAAAACTTAATTTTGTGTTTCAACATCGGGTGTAATGGTAATCAAATATAAATAATATAAATATGCTTGGACAGTTCACACAGCGTCATCTAGCCACAAAGTAAGTAAATCTTGTGTTATGGGTGCCAGAAAACTGATAAACTACTTATATTTTTTTAAATACATACTTATTATACATACAACACCCAGACCTAAAATTCATCATTTCAATTTCTTCTTGTTCGGGAATCGAACTCGGGACCACTGCGTAGCAGACCGGCGTATTAACCAACTGAACCACTCAGGTCGTCAATCAATATCTTCAACGCTTACACGGTAAAAGCAAAAGATGTTACTAACATTCTCGTTCTAACAAGCACCATAAGCATGCTATGTGCTTATGATCTAAATACTTGCTATTGTTCCCCGCATGCATTGTTGTACTATAGATTTCCTTTACATGCTACAATTAATTGATCTCTCTTTTCTTTTAGTTTATTTTACACTTGAGGTGGTTTCCATAACGTATCGTTCAGATACACGATGTAAAGTCAATTACCGAAAGCTCGCGCGCTCCATTCAAACGAAGTTTGAAAAACAATTCTTAAATCCCGTTTAACTTTGAAACTTGTGTTTCAACGAAAATCTGACTAACCACAAACTTAGATATTGGTTTCTATATCGCGTTTACAAAATTTCATTGGCTTTGATTGGTTAATATGCAAAGTATGATCAAACTTCGTTTATATGGGGCGTAATCGCTTTAGTTTAGTAAAGAACGAAAGAGTTTACTTCTAATCCATGTTACAACAGCTGTTGATTTTGCTAAGAACAAATAAATCAATAAATAAATAAAAGAAAGAATACAAAGAGGATTCTTGGAGGAGGAGGAAGAAAGTCTGAAATATTTCCCAAATTGAACTACCTAGATAGCGGTGAACTTGTTGTGCTGAAGTCTGCACTAAAAGGCATGTAAACTAATGAGTTTACACTTTCATCGCACATGTTATCGGGTTTATTACCACAGTTACTATGGTTTTTAGCTCGATATTTATCGGCATTAGTTTAGTGCATTATCATAACTTAGATTTCAATCGTAAAACTGAAGTGACAATGGGTAGCGCAGCGTGGGATGGCTACCATGAGATCAACGCAATACCTTGAAAGGCTCGTAGGGAGCCGATGGATGCAAGAGACCATTCAGTTTGGAATGCCTATGTACTTTTGTCCAACAGTGAACGTCCTGCGGCTGCGATGATGATGATGATAATTCCGAGACCTATACCGAAAACCCTATAACCACACATTCCACCACATAAAAGTAACGAAAATGCGCCATAACGATGCCAATAGCTAGTACATTATTTAAAGTACAGAGTTCGCCGCAGTACCTTCAAAGCACGGTCACGGTGTCCTTGTTTTTTCGGTAATAAACAAATTGCTCATCCTCGCCCTTGTTCCATTCAATCATCCACCTCATCATAATTTTAAGTCATAACTAGGAAGGAGGGCGAACATCTATTAATATAAAACATAGGACAATGGTGGTCATCTTGGCGTTAATGTCCCGGTTGTGGTCTTGCGCATGAGGGTTCGGGGTCCGCCTTGACATGATCCAGGATTTGGCAGATAAAGTAATTACACTGAAGCGACTACCATCTGACCTCCGTGACTCTGTTAATAGGGGAACCTGACCAGATTGGATCATTGTTACACATTCAGTCACCTGAAAGTGATGTTTTCCCTCGCCGTAAGAGCATCGGTTAGTGTTCAACTAATGTATATAACTCAGAAAAGAGGCATTGGTACATGGCGCCACGGGATTCGAAACGGATACCTCTCGCTTACTAGTCGGACGCCTTAACCACTAAGTCACCGACACTCTCCTCTAAGTATAATACAATCCACCATACAAAAACTAGACCGCAACTAAAACGCAACCGACAACTAAAACTGTGCCAAAAATGACTACAGCCGACTACACCATTATCTGGCAAAGTATACCGAGTCTTGAACCCGGTGCCCCGAATTTTCGGCAATAAACCAAATCGCCCATTATCTTAGCTAGCGGCACGCAAAAATCGTCAACTCAAGAACCACAAACTCATCTGAAACCTTGACAACGTCGCTGTTGTTCGCATTGCCCTGACATTACAAAATGGACTCACTTAGTTCCTGTTTTAGCCACCGGGTCGGATAACTTTGTAACGCTGTAGTGTCTGTGTACCTACAGTTAGTTGCGTTCCGTTACACGTTGCACCGGTGCAAGCTAGCGTTAGGGAATGCGGACGTTGTACGGAACGTGTGTCCCGATTCTCGCTAGGGGATTAAACCCGGTAAATTGAGGCGATGTTCTTGTGCGCTCCAGAAATGCTAATGGCGAGCGAAATATGTAATGGTTTGGGTTTATGGATGGTTCATTTTGTTCTCTCACGATGCAGGTGGTTTGCAATGAACATACTCCTACATAGATTAAATACATATCTACACAATGTTATTACCTATTGATACGGGTATATGCTTTGTATTTCTGTCCTGAAGCAAATTTGTAGTAAATCTAATCTGCCTTAAGCAGAATCTGTCCTTCTATACATACTATCAAATAAAGCTGATATGTCCGTATGTCCCTATGTATCTATGTACGCTTAGATCTTATAAACTACGCAATGAATTTAAATGCGGTTTTCAACAATAGGTAGTGATTCAAGAGGAAGGTTTGTAAGCAAGAAGGTGTAGGGTAGGTGTTAGGTAGGTGTAGGGTAGGTGTGGGGTAGTTGTAGGGTAGGTGTAGGGAGGGTGTAGGATAGGATAGCCCACGCGAACGAAGTCCCTACGGGTCCACTGGTAATCGAATAAAGGGTGATGTCACCAGAGTAATTAAAGTAACAGTAACCCTGCTCACTCCTCAAAGCATAAGCAATGAGATAAGCGCCTCGACTGATAATGGTCACCTACCCAATAATTATTTATTAAGATGCGTTCACACGGATGCCAGTGCGTCGCGGGATGAGCAGCTAATGCGTGCGAACGCATGGTGAACGCAATCCTACTTCCTAGCTTTTGTCGTGTAATTGATGCGATTTCTTTCTGTTTGTTTGGAGTGACGTCTTAGTAATTTGATGTTATAAAGATTATGTTCTAGGTGTATAAAATAAAAAAATATATGTCTCGTTTACCTTGGAAACTTTGGGACCGTGAGGCCCTGAAGCTAAAAAGCTACTCGCCAATTTAAGAGTTCGCTTAATTCGTACCACCGGCAGCGCGGTGACCGGCTGGCTTATTCCTCGGCCAACGAATAGGGATAGCCATCCAGCGGGGGATGCAGCCAGCCTTACGGGCACCGTCCTCAACAGTGACAGCGATTTAGGTAGGTATTTTTATATTAGAGGATAATTTAATTTTAGTTAGTTGTTCTCATCTTTGTTTTGTTTCTATTTTGCTTATGTCTGTTGTTTAATTAAATTCCTTTTGTCACCTTAAATAAATAAAAAATATTTTAAACAACAAAGTTTACATTACACGACTACACTTACATCCATATTCAGAAAGGTTGCATAAGGTCTCACAGTGAGCACGTACACACAGCACAGGGTTCCATAATCAAACTGACGATAGATAGGTACTTAAGTGGCGATCGGTACTATGCATCCGGGTTTGTCAAACTGAACGAACGAGTGCCGTATTGAACGCAATGCGTTAATTTCGCATACGATCGCTGTGAGAATGTACAGTAATGCTACTTTACCTAGAGAAGTACTGTTTGTTTATGCGGTGTACACGCGTAAGGTAACGGTAGATACACCCATAGAAGTCTTGGAGTCTTGGAAGTCTGTTGCTACCGATATGTACCGACTGTTCCCTTATATATATACAATAATGTGTTCATTCATTCTTGGTGTACCTAAGAGATATCGGGGATAAGATTGAAGAGGCACGTCTGCACAGCTGTCGTGCTACCCCAGATATACGTGGGAAATTGGTGCCTAAACCTGCCAGTAGCAAGAAAGAGATCCAGCGGGAGGCCTAAGAAGCGAAGGATTTACATCGCTGATTCGGATGCGAGATAATGGTTTACGATGCGAAGATGGCGAAGATCGGTGAAGTGGATGAGAAAGAGCAGGAAAATGGACCATGACCGAAGCTAGGATGATGACGATGTTTTTTTTTGTAGGTAACGGTCAATTTAATATCTAATAATAATATAATGTAATAGAGAATAACATAAAGCAATAAATGAAAATCTACTAATCCACTTGGGAGAGTGTCCTGTGCGTTGGTAAAGGAATAATTCAGACCTGTGGGCACACTGGTGGAATCAATAATTTTTTCTTTAATAAAATCTTGATTGTACTACATATATTCATAACTCTTAGAACTCTCCTACTAGTCTACTTACTTTCATATAATTATGCTACATGCTAGCCACGTGTTCCAACTTACCAACAACAACACAATAAAGCCGCCGGAAGAAAAATGGCAATTTAATAGAGAGCGAAGCGAACACACAAAAAGATTTAGCGATTTCATTCAGCCCACTCGCAAAACCCGTCATGAATAGGTTTCCTGATCATTCAATCTCTGATTGAAAGAAAACTGTCTTTGCAACCGATGAATAACTTGCGGCTTCTTAATTGCAACAATTATTTGACAATCGCTATAGTTTAAATTGTTATACGTGGGTGTATAGGGTCTTCAGATCAGCTTCTATCATTAAAGAGTACCGGTAACCAGTTAAACGAATGTCTGACAGATAGCGGGAAGCGACTTTGTTTTATACTATCTATAGAAGAAACAGGATTGAATACAGTTCCATCCGTACTATCTGGATGAGTAGCGGTCGCTACTGTAGGTACTGTATACTTTTAAAAAAACTTCCTGCCGCTTACGATCATTCTATGCCTACTCCTGAGCCAGTACGACATCCGAGCCTTAATAGATTATTTAAGTTTCAATGTCACAAAAATGCAGAACCGCTGGTGCGTTGTCACTGTAGGAATTGAGATGAAATGCCTCATTTAATTGAATGGTATCCTTAAGTTATACGTCAATGGCTGGTATTAGCAACTTACACACATACATACATAAAGCTCACGCCTGTGTCCCACAGGTGGGGTAGGCAAAGACTATGGAGCGCCACTTTGCTCTGTCCTGACACAACTCCCTAGCCTCGAATATATCTACAACTCTTTTCATACATCTCCTTTTATTCTTACCACTTCGGACCCCGGCTTTTCATCCACTTAGCAACTTAATTCTACTTAATTAAACAAATAAACCCTTATCACCCAAAGCACTACAAGCATAACAGCGACCTCAGAGCCGTAGGTAACTTGACGTAATGCAACCGCGGAGACAGATCGCATCACACGCACGCTTTCACTCTCGCGGCTGCGCCTGCGCCGCCCTGCTGATTCTTATCCCTTTGTTAGGTGCTGTGGTAGGTGGCTAGGCGAAGATGAAGGTGTTTGCTATGACTATCTTGTAGAGAATATTCGGAAGTGACGCATTTCGTTCTTCAAATGTATCAAAATATTTGCGACCCTCTTATTTTGACACGACCACCTCAATCCCCTTTATACCATTTAAACGGGGGCCCGACAATTGCTTTTTCTTTTGCGACAAATATGGACAATTAACCAACATTTAATCCCAACAATCAGCTCTTCGCTACGTGGTGGGGTTCAAAGTGGCCTAGCCAAGATAAGCATATTTTGGCCGGGCTGTATCCAATCCATTTGAAACGGACCATATTAAGAGACCGTATAAAATCACTTACTTACCCACCTATCGAACTGAAAATGAACGGGCCAAAAATGGGCCCAGTTATCCCTACTTCACTTAACCTTCAATGTCATTAGAAAACACTCCAAACATACTCCACTTCCTCCCGACTTTCACAAGTCAAGGTTCTATAGGCCACAGGGATAGCGGGTCGCGACATTTCCCCCATAATAAACACGAATTCGACCCCGCCAAGCCACATTGCACCTTCGCACCTTCACATACGGCGTTCCGATTAAATTGTTGATTATACTACTCATACACCGAGTCTAGACGCCAGTCGATTCCTACGTGATAAGAATGCCGAGATTGAGAACGGTATGAGATAGGGGATAGCGGTATCGGACAGATTTACTTCCGAGCACTGCGATAGTGTCGGGTGGCCGAGCAGTTAGAGTATCCGACTCGTAAGCGAGAGATACCGGGTTCTAATCCCGCTGCGGCCATGTACCAATGACTCTTTTGTGAGTTATGTACCTACATTAGTTAAATACTAACTGATGCTCGATGAGGGAAAATATCGTGATGAATCCTGCACATAAAGGTGACTGAATGTGTAACCATGATCCAATCTAGTCAGATTCCCTTGGTAGCAGGGCCATGGAGGCCAGATGGCAGTCGCTCCACTGTAATTATCCAAGATTTGCCAAATCCTGGACCATGGTCAAGGCGAACCCTGGGTCCTCGTGCGCGAGAGCACAATCGTGACATTAACGTGACGATGATTATTATTATATTGCGGTAGTGTCACGTGGATTCGGCGATTATTGCGCTGAGACACTAAAAGTTCTAGTAAAGTGTATGTCGTTTTTCTCATAATGTTGTTCATAAATATGACATTGTCAGTACAGTAGCAGTCATAATCCTATTAACGCCGAAGTCGCGACCACCACATAAGCTAGAGAGTGACAGAGACACGCGATGCTACTTATCTCTTGACAGGGCTATACGGCACTGATCCCCACCGAGATAGCCGCCGAAACAGCGCGTTTCTGCCGCTATACTCGGAAGTGACCTTAAGGTTCACGAACTGCATCATCCAAACCATTCATCATGAGATTCCACGACGAATAATGTCGGTCCAAATTAACGACTTCCTACCGAGATGGCCAACATGCGTAGAAAGGTGAATCCGAAACGAGGTGTTATGTGAACCGTATAAACAGTTACCGTTTTTACGTTGTTCTCGTTCGAGACTACATAACACCGCTTTTGACTCCGCTTAACCTACTTTGGGCATAGTGCGGCTAATTAATATGAGTTCTCCTGTTTAATTGCGTATTGTATGGACTTTGTTAAATCTTAAAAGACAATTTAGTGACGTAACCAAATAAAGTACCTTAAGTTTAGATTTTGGTGTGATTAAGGCCGTGGTCCGGAAGACGCAGCGTGGGTAGGGCTCCCGCAAGGTAGATAGACGACCTGGGCCCTATTTTTGAAACCGCTCGCATCCTCGCGCGTGCGCTACCTATCTCTTTCACACTCGTGGTAAGTTGTTAGAGCTAGACAAACAAGCATTAGAAGACGAGCGCTCGCGTGGATTCGAGCAGTTTTAAAAATAGGTACTAGGTAAGTCCCAGGATCAGGATCAAACTTTGTACAGATCTCTGTAGGAGCCCTACGCCTCAATGGACGTCTTTCATCGATATGATGATGATCATGCTTATGATGATGAGAGATATGACCATATGCATACCGTATTAATATAGGGCATTTAGACATTTATCTAAAATTGTACTGTATTCCAAAGAGTCATTGCACCAGGCATCAGACAGTTTCAGATGTCTCCATTGTGAAGTCGTGAGAAGAGACCTCGCACATCTTTCTCGAGACAAACAAGTTTATAACAAAATTTTCATCCACGAGCACACGAACTGCATTCTTTAGAAAGTAGATAAGTGTTTAATTTGTTTAGATGCAAAAAAAAGAAAAGTAGCTCTATGACTTGGTTAAATGTGATAAGACCGCCTTTGCGCGGTGCCTATTGCTCTAAGAATTAGAGTTTTTATATTTATTAGTTAGGTACTTGGTAAGTTTATACGAATATATTACTTGTAAACAATTTACCTGTAGTAGGTAGGGAGAGTAAGTACCAACTTACATAGAAGAACCTACACAATACCGGCACCTAAGTACTCACAAATTCAATAGATAAATCAAGATCCTTCCTCTTACCCATACTCCGAAAAATATTCCGAGGTATGAGCTTAAAAACCTGCCTCATCATCTGACGGAGACGATTTGTCCATTAAACTAATGGATCTAACTATTCCCAGAGATTCAAGATGGCCGCGCCCATTCCCGCCCTTTTGTAGGGCTCGAGATCGAGCTACAGTTATTTGGCCGTGACCGCGCGCCGTGACTTGGCGGTTTGCCGGCCTTTCCTGAGGGCGTGATGCTGGCTGTACCAGTTACGTTAGAATCTGTGGTCAGTATTTATATGTTAGTAAATACAAATAATAATGTAATTAAATAGGTAAGTACCTACCCACATACCGGAGGCCGGCTGTGTTAAAGATTCGAAGACTACACTAGTTGACTTGCGACCGAAATCTTGCAAATATAATATCTAGATAGAGATATCATTTCTAACTCCGATTAATGAACGTGCTTACAAATTAGAAAGGTGACATGTAATGACAACGAATCACAGTACCAAAATTGCCTTTATAGGGGATACTTCGGCCTAGAAGTAGTGAGACTTCAACATTTCCGAAATAAATATCTTTTAACATGAAATCACGTTTTTGAAATACTAGCCAAGTTGTTGACTGCCATCTCACCTAGTGATAAGTGACGATTCGACCGAAGATGGAACATGCCAGTCTAGAAATAGCCGTGAAGGACGTGCAACCCTACGCCGATGGTCGAGGCTCTGCAGCTTTTATATTATCAATCATTTGAGTGTCACAAATTATCTCCTTTGCACGTTTTTCCACCAAATACAAAGCGACCAGACCTCGATACATCCCAAAAGTGGCAGCAATACCTACTCCATGTAGCATCGGACTTCGACAAAGTAAGAAAAACGCTTTTTTCAAAACCGCGTCAAATCTCGCGGCCTGTTACGACGACAAATGGCGATGACATGAAAGGTGACATAACAGGCCTCCGAGCCGTGAGAGCCCTAAACTGGGACATTGTCCCGTTACGGAAGATGAGCCTAACAGCTTACGAACAGTAAGTCGCTATGAACTTAACGGATAGACGTGCCAGTGAAATTGCTTCTGTATGAAAGCTCATGCCGTCGAGATCGTATCATAATGTGACGTAACAGCGAGTTTATTTGCGATGTGCGTTATGAGTAAACACGCACGGCATACGTTTGATATCTGTCTATGACTTTTGTTGGATCATCCTCTCTCGGGCTTTTGTCTATTTATGGTTTACACGCGAGATGCGGTTACGTGTATGTTATCAAGAGGAGTACAAAAATAAAAGCGTGTTAAAAATGTATTCACGCGATTCATATAATTTCGAATAAAGTAGGCGCGGGCTATTGAATTTACGATTTTCGTATTTACAATCGAAATGCACGTTTTTAAAGAAAGTTTGTGTTTTGTTTTTTTATCGTTATATAACATTTAAATAATCACTGACAATTAAGGCGTCTTGCAACAAATTCTTAAACGCATTTCGCTGATAATTAAACAAAATGCTTCATATAAAGAACGTTCAACGTCATTCTTAAACGAGTTTAATAATTTGGTGCAAGCCGGGCTTAGTTTTATTTGAGTCACGGACCAACCCCGTAATTTGGTACTAGCATAAGTTATACTTACCAGTAATATCGAACAGTATTGTATTTATTTATTCATTAAAAGTTACACTGTGCGAATATTCATTCATGATTTTTACATATTAAATTACATGTACATGTATGTAGTAGACGTACCTACCCACACAACTATTTTATCTAGGAAATTTAAAAAAAACTATGATCTGCCACCCAACACAGCCTTAGATCAATCCACAGATTCCATCTCTCCACTCCACAAGCAAATCGTTAAGGTAGTTAGTGTCTCAAGGCCTAGGATTATTGAGCACTAGTCCATGGCTAAGTTAGGACCTAAGTGGAAGGGTATCTCGGGCGATGGAACGGGAGTACCGTTATGGGGAAACTAGATCTGAATAATTGTGGCACATAGCGGGACCCGAACGCTGGGAATTCTGGGGTAGGCTGTGTGTACTTCCCACGTTCGTATAATCAGCATAAGTGCTGGTTTATATGTAAGGAGATGAACGGGTTAAGTATTAGATGTTGGCTTTTCCTCGTCGCTGGCGTATTTTAGTATTTACACACGTGCACAGCCACAGATACACAGATACACACGTCAACGTCACGTCGCGGGTATAAAATATCTGTACTTAACCGGTCAGCTAGCCCTATGAATGTGTCCTACCTAAATACCCATAAAAAAGTTATCAGTGTTCCTGTTATCCAGGTTTGATCATGGTTACACATTCAGTCGCCTCTTTATCGCAGGTTTCATCACGATGTTTATCCCTCACCGTAGAGCATCAGATCAGGTCAAATGGCAGTCGCTCCACTGCAATTACCTGATCTTCTAAATCATGGTCAAGGCGGACGTCCGGTCCTCGCGCGCGGAATCGCAATTGATCACATCCACGTAGCCTTTACAATACTAAAGTGGGTAAGTTCCTACTCCAGGACCAAGAAGCTATCTGTTTAACGGACCTGTTTATAGTTAACGGATATACGAAATACCTGGCGAGCCGTCCAAGTAACTGTAACAAACACTGGGTTTGCGACTGACGTAAACAACAAGCTCAAGTCCGGTACGGTAGAGACACTATGAACAAAGTACGGTGAAATTACTTGGAGAGACAACACACCACAAGTGACCACAACTGAAAGGTATATTTTTATTCATTTATTTGTTGGAGTACCAACAGCTTATAAATCAAATTAAATACTGTGAGTGGACACAGTCAAGCCAATTATAGGTACTCGCTGATAACCACAGACTCAAAATATAGTTAAACACTAAAAAAAAACGTGAAAAATAAAAAAATCAAACGTGGAACGTTATTTATGTATCATCAAACGTGGAATGGAGCAGTCGACTCGATCAATAATTTTTACCCTTGATGAGTGAGAGAAATGCAAACTGGTATTGGAAACGTCCATAGGCTACGGTAACCTTACCCTCAGGCTGTAAGATTGTTGCCGCCTTATTGGTATAATCTTTTTATTAGCCTGCCACATATCTACAAAGTGGGCTGCTACTATTGTCTATTCATGTGCAAAAAGAACGATTGTTTTAAGTACTAGGTTCATCTCGCACATTATCAATTCGCTGGTCTACGAAAGTGCCAGCTGATTTGAATCTGATCAGATCATATAAAAAAGAACAAATCACTTACTACAATCTCAACGGTGGCCATACCGCTTACCTATACCAAGCGAAGGGCTAGCAAAACATTAAATGCCGTTATACCCGCGGAAGATTGTGCGACGATTTGACACCGGTACAGAACAACCGGTCACCGTTCATAATAAAAGAGACTCCACGTGTTGGCCCAAACTTTTGATAGAACCTCTACATTCTCGTCTAGTAGAGATGTGGTAGGTATGAAAAAGTGTCGATATTATATCGAGATACGATATTATAAAATACAATTTATTAAAAAAGTGTCGATATTATATATTTCCGCAAGTCCATTGCCTACCATAGCTGTCTATTTATTATTGTTCATTTTGGACCATTTGGACCTAGCATCGATAGATGTAATTATTATTCAACATCTTACAAGATTTCCTGGGCCCATAGCTAATGATGGGCGTCTTGTCTATGGAAAACAGACGAGACATGACCACCATGCATTCTAATGCATGTTGGTCATGTCTCGTCTGTTTTCCATTGGTCATGCATCACGAATATAAGCCAATATTTCTTTTATTATATTTCATTTGGCCGTCATCTCACCTGTTGGTAAGTGAAGTTGCGGCCGAAGATAGAGCATACCCAACTTGCAACAGCCTATGCACTCTAGTCTTGAAGGCATCCAGATTATATTGATCAGGGAACACAGCGGCAAGTAACGCGTTCCATTTCTTAGCCGTACGTATTACCTATAAAAGTCGAACCATATTAATATTCCCCTACATTTTCGTATTAGCCAAGTCACGTGGAGTTCTGGCCAACTGGAGCTTCCTTGGCGGTACCGGTTGTCGTCTGTTAACATAGTGTGATTGAATTGGGTAGCGTTTGTTGACATGACGCAGCAATTCACAGCATTGCATGCCAAACGATTGGGAGGTCAATACACCTGTCGTATTGTTCGGTAATTATTTACGTAACGGATTTTGATATCGATTTCTGTGATAATACAAGGTTTTAGGATTCTTTTAGATAATCATTTGAAGAAGGTAGCGTAGGTGGCTGAGTGGTTAAGGTATCCGACTCGTAATCGGGAGGTACTGGGTTCGAATTTCACTGCGGCCATGTACCCATGATTCTTTTCTGAGTTAATACATTAGTTGAATACTAACCGATGCTCTTACGGTGAGAGAAAACATCGTGATAAAGACTGAATGTGTAACCTTGATCCAATCTGATCAGGTTCCCCTGGCAGAGCAGGAGCAAGCAGGACAGATGGCAGTTGCTCCACTATCAATGCGGACCCCGGGCCCTCGTGCGGTAGAGCACAACCGGGACATTAATGCCTAGAACATTATTATTACTATTTGAAGGGCATGGTCGCTAGTTTATGTGCCTGTTTTATTTATTGAACTTCCAATACTTTCTTGCCCTCAATTACATTCGCAAAAAAGAGACAGGGCTTTAAGACGTGTTTCGAATCCATAACAATACATTAACCTACTTTGAGGGCATTAAAGACGTCAAAATATATTAATCAGTAATAAGCCGTAATAATATCCGATATGCAAATATTACGTAAGTTGAAATATCTGAAAGATTTACTTAATATTTATGTTTATCTACCGACAGTATCTACGATAGTAGATTGATACATACTTATCCTTAAATTATAAGTAAGGCTTTCGGATATTTTTGGGTTTAAAGGTACTAATATTAAAGACGAGGTATATACCTACATGTTAATAATAGTATAAAGAAGAAAAGTTTGTATGTATGTAAGTTTGGGGATAACCTCTGAAACCACTACTTTGTTCTCGAAAATTCTTTCACTAACAGGAAGCTTGGAATAGTTGAAGGTTTACAGATCCGAACCTATGCGCGGGTGAAATCCGCGGGGACGAGATAATAATTATTGACACCAACATTCAAAGACCGCTCAATGTTTGTCTATTAGATATATTCTAGAAATACTAGTTGATCTAAGTCAATCGAGGTAAAATTTGTATTTGTATTTGAGGTATTGATCATTCTTTTACAACTACGAAGCTACATTATTCCTGAATGTCATAGAGTTAAGAAAAAATAATAAGTATTCGCAGATATAATAATATCCACGGAATACTAAATATTCGCAGGGTCGACCTACAGGCGAGTGAAAACCACGGGGACCGCTAATATGAAAGTGTTCATTCGTAACTTGTTACTAAAAACAGATAGCATGGGCAGACATTTGTGAGTTTGATCTGTAGATATGATAGTAGGTACCTACTATGTTTATTATAAAATATCGAATGTACTATGTATATTATTAAAATCTTTAGTGCGCAGAAGGCAGTGTTGGTTCAGGCACGATGCGCCGGCGCCGGTGCGCGATCGAGCCGAACCGCGCATTGTTCTGCCTCACCGGACCCGACCCTAGTTCAACCGGTGGGAAATAGTGTGCAGACTAGCGGATAGTTTAGGACTTGCTTAGAATGCTGTGGCGAATGGATTTTTAAACACCGATGCAGAAAAAAGAGTGTGATGTTGAGGTGTCTGTAGCATCGTATCTTCCTGGCTGGATATCGATGTGGTTTCTTTCGTTTGAAAGCCAGTTTAAACAAGATGATTCTCAGTTTTTTTTTTATTAAAATCGGTGTAGTTTAGGAATTACACAGATGGACTAACAACTCGACTCTAGGTTTGTCGCCTGAATTTTGGAAAATGACTCAATCTAGGTACAAACATGAAGCAAATGAAATATAATGTGGTTACCATTTGAAAGGCCTAAGTGTTCTCCATTTGACGTTTTTGAAAATGCGATATAACCTGGAAATAGTAATTTTTTCAAAAGTCTGGTAACAAACCTTGAGTCGTTTTTTTAGTCCACCACTATATTTGAGTACCTACACTACCGACATACTCTTATTAAAGTATTTATAATAGGTCTTTACCTATGAAATTGCCGTTTTGTATGAAAAAATTTAAACGATTTTTTTTCATGTATTTTGTATTTGTATTAATCGAAGTAATCACCCATGCAGTCAATGCATCTTTGCCAACGCAGTGGCAGTTTATTGATGCCCTTGTTAAAGAAATCAGCTGGACGGGAGGCAACAAATTCTTCAAAGGCATTTTGTACTACCTCTCGGGTATTAAATTTTTTTCCCGCCAAGAAGTTATCCAAATTCTGGAAAAAGTAGTAGTCTGGAGGCGCAAGGTCTGGTGAGTAGGGCGGATGACGGAGAGCTTCCAACCCCAGTTCTTGCAACTTGGAGACCGTCTGCTGTGCAGTATGAGGTCGCGCGTTGTCGTGCAGGAGCAGCGGAGACGAGCGATTGACTAATGCTGGTTGGAGATGTGCCAGCTTCTGCATCATTGTTTTCAGTTCTTCACAGTACACATCTGCAGTAATGCTTACCCCGTTGGGTAAGAAGCTGTGATGTATCACACCGGCGCTAGACCACCAAACAGTGACCATCACTTTTCTAGGGGTAAGTTTTCGTTTAGGGCATTGTTAAGGTGCTGAACCAGGATCCAACCAACTTGCTGAGCGCTTGCGGTTATCAAACAGAATCCATTTTTCATCGCAGGTAACAATGCGGTTCAAAATTCCTTCATTTGTGTGTCTGTTGAGCAGTGCAAGGCACGTCTCGACGCGTACTTCGCGCTGGCGCTTATTGAGTTCGTGAGGCACCCATTTGTCAAGCTTTTTTTAACTTGCCAATTTGACGCAAATGGACCAATATTGTTTTGACGCTAACGTCGAAAGCTGCTGCTAATTCAGCCGTAGATTGTGTATCATCAGCTTCTACAATCGCCTTTAATTCGTCATTGTCGACCAAAGTCTTCGGACGACCGCGAGGTTCATTTTTCAGGTCGAAATTTCCAGAACGGAAGCGAGCAAACCAATAACAGGTGGTGCGTTGGTTTGTAGTGTTAGCTCCGTAAACGTCGTTGATGTTGCGTGCCGCTTGTGCCGCGTTGCTGCCACGACGGTACTCATATTCCATAATTACTCGAATTTTTAACGTATCCATGATAACGAAAAAGATTGAAATGCGATGAAAATGTTACACTAATCAACACATGACTACTTTTGGAAAAAAAATTCCATGTTTTTAAAATAAAATTAATTTGAAATTAAAATTCTTAGCCAAACAAAAAATATTTTGATTTGAAATGGCCAGTATTGCAGAACGGCAATTTCATAGGTCCTAATATATACTGACTTTATACTAGGTCCTATATATACTGGATTTCTGACATCACTCACTTATCGCAGGTTTCCGACGTCAGTCGGTTAGGTTAGATCAAGGTTCGGTTATCAAAATAACATTAACACAAAGCTTGCCGTATCTAATAACAACAATTTGTTTGGTTTTTTGCAACGTGTCAGCTAGCGCTTAGTGTTGACATTATTTTATTGACCTGTATATTTTAAAAAGGAGGTCTATCTGACGAAAATGGAATAAATAAATCGTAGCTGATGTGTTGTTTTAAGCAAGCCTTTAGATACGCTTCTCAGCAGCCCATTAAGTCAAAACACTTTGACCATGACATAATGATTTGCGATTACACAAGCGTTAGGTTGACCAAAACTATTTATTTATTTTAAAATTTTGTTCTAGAGTCCATAAAACTCAACACCAAAATATAATGTTTTAAACTATCGTGGTTATTATCACACATTTTAAGGGTTTTCTACCGCGTACCTTTGCTACTCGTCAACAAAGGTACGTGTTAGGGAACCCGGAATATACCCTTAAAATTAGCAAAATATAAACTGCCAAAAAGTATAAAGGTTGCTTTCAGGTGGCTAAAGGAAGTAAATAATAATGTATGAACAAAGTATATCAGTAGTTGTACATGTAAAAACATGCAATGGCCTATTGTTCAACTATTTTCTCTATATATCAGTCAGGCGCTGACAACCTTATTAGCGTTTCATAAATCCCGCTCTATATTGAGGCTGGTCTGCAAATAACTCACGTTCCGAACATCTCTACAAACTCTAGCACTCTACCATACATAGAGTACAGGAATGCAGGAAGGAACGGGATAGCAGATGTCTAGGTTAATTGGAAAGTGGGATGCACGAACGAGATAGTAAATAACTCGGGCATGGCTGGCTAGCTTATTGAATAGATCTGATACCAGGTAGCCTTACGAATGTATATTGCACAGGGATTAATTTAAACTGGACATTGTAGAGATGTAGATTGCTCTACACGGCCAATAAGTCTCTGGTACGCCGATTTGTTAACGTGAAGGCTGTTAGAGTGAATTCTAGAATTCTGCAGTACCTTAATGTAAGTTGGGTTTAAAGTTTTAGGAATTTTTGTTTCAAAAATAATTATTTGACACGAATATATAAATTAGTGGGTAAGGTATCCGACTCATACGCGAAAGGTACCGGTTTCGAATCCCACTACAGCTATGGACCAATGACTCTTTTCTGAGGTACGTTAGTTGAATGCTACCCTATGCTCTTACGGTGAGGGATAAAATCGTGATCAAACCTGTACATTCAGGCGACTGAATGTGTAACCATGATCCTTGTAACCATGGTCAGGTTCCCCTGGTAGTTAGGTCAAATGGCTGTCGCTCCACTGTAATTACCTGATCTGCCAAATCCTAGATCATGGCCAAGGCGGACCACCGGCCCTCGTGCGCAAAAACCACAACCGGGTCATTAAGCCAAGATAGTTTTCTTTTCACACTTAACTATACATTTTTCCTATTTCTTATACACAAAAATAACTTACAAAGCCGTTTTTAACTCAACAATTACACAAATTCTTATATACTTACATATTTTATTGAAAACAGGAATATTTAGCCAGAAAAACGTAAGGTAGGTACGTTCTACATTTACATCATTCCAAGGCACACACGTAACACTTACGTACACAAGTAGTATCTAGTACCTACACCTAATATTAATCGTCCCATTAATAGCACCAAGTCGTGGGTTTGTGGTCCACGTTTAAATACATTTGCTTGACACGACACTTCTTTATATAACAGCTAAAATATTACCTAGACACTTGTAATCCACACGTACAAGACAAAATTAACGACTCCAATTAGCCTGGACAAAAACCTTTTTCGTCGTTTTCGTTCCGACCTTGTCTTTATCTCCCCACACGCAATCCTAAACCTGTTCTAATGATGCTACTCTAAACGCTAGTTGGGGTAAGTCATGCGATGGTGCATTTTGCAATGGACTTAGTAAAAAAAATTCAGCTTAATCGCTTTTCTAGCCGACGACGGCGGTACAATTATTGTGCCGTGACCAGGATTTATTCATGATTTATTTTCGAGAATTTTATTTTTCACATTGTGTGTACGTAAGTACCTATTGCGTTTATACAAATTACGTTAACAACCTTAAATTACACAAGGCCTCTTTTTAGTTAGACTAGCCAGCCTTTTACTTACATAAATACTGAACTTTTAAATGCTTGTCTTTTACAAAAATAATTACGTTAACATTTATTCCCATAAACAGGGGATTTAAATTGGAATGAAAACTTCAACTTGAACTTTAATTATAGAGCTAGACTGGACACAGGTAAATAAAATGGTACCTAGGTATACTTACTTCTAACTGTACATACGTTTTGCAATACTACACTGATTACGTATATTTTGGCCAAGCAATTGTATTTAGGTGATCGGTCCGCTTTCTAGACCTCATCTTGAATTTTAATCCAGTATTACGTGATTTTCCTGCTGTTTTTGGATTTACAACGAACTTTTGTATCGCTCGATGTTTCGGCTGTTTGCGCTGCGATGTGTTGGAAAGTAACGGTTTATGGACAGTATAAAACACATTTTAACATTAAATTGCTACTTCGTAATCGTACCAGGACGTAGGTACCCACTAATTAACAAAGTACGTTATAAAGACGTGCGTAATAAAAATAAAGTACGGAAAAAAATGTAAATGGTATAGCGTTAAAGTAAATCACAACCCGTATTTTACGAGAATATTCATACAACTACAGTTCAACATCAGAATATTTTGCTTCCATTGTGTGAAATTCGCGTCGGTGGCGAAAAAGTGAATGCAAGATTTCGTGATTAACATAAATGTTGGTCTAGCACGGCCTTCCAAACTCGTCCACATATTCCAACAGTGACTTCGCTTTCAATCTATTGTAAAAAAGAAACGTTACTTAATAAACGAAGATCTGCATTCGACTTGACCTAGCTCTGTCACGTAATGTTTGGTTTACATCGGCGCTATTGTTTAGGGCAGCTATACTCTAAGTGTGTTCCGCGGAACCCTAGAGTTCCGCGATACCTCTGTAGGGGATCCGCAACAATTTAGAAAAAAAAACAAAACACCTCTATTTGGTCGAACGTTTTGGTTCCGCGGCCACGCGTAGGTATATTTATTTATTTATTTGTATTTATATTTGTATAAACATGTGTTACAATAGCTGGTACAATATCTCATAAGTTTGGTATCAACATGTATACTTGTATACTTGTGAGCGCGCAGTCCCTTTGATAAAAGCCGCCTCTGAATTAGACGCTATAGTTGTCAACAAGCGACTTTCGACTCTAATTTCAAAAAATAAAGTCGAGATTGTTTACAACGCAATTTTTATATTTCTCTTTTTGTTTTTGCTTTTTGTTTATCAAAGGCGTCGCGCCTCGTCACTCAGTTGACGATTAGCGTTCGGAGCGATAAGTTCCTACCTACCTACTTACAAGCTCGCTAGCGAGAAACTAGTGTTCATTATTCTTCTGCCTGCTGTATTCTGTTGTCTCAGTTTTATACATTTCTTCATTGTACTAAACTTAGTCTCTTATACGCAGTAACGATTGTGCATTATTTAGACACCACCATCCTGACGTGTAACATTATAAATAAAGAAGAATGGAACGTTGGCTTAAAGGTGTTAAACGTGTTGCAACAACATCTTCTAATGACGCTGAATGTTCAAAAGCAGTACGCGCGGAGAATATAGCAATCACCGATCCAGACGATGATGCCACGACGTCAAGCTCGACGGTTTCAAAGACGAAAAAAAGGAAGTATGATGAATCATATATCAGTTTCGGATTTGTTGATTCCAACGGCTCACCTCTCTGCATGCTATGTAGTAAACTGCTTCCTAATAGTTCCATGGCACCTGCCAAATTGCGCCGACATTTAGAAACTGTACACCCCGAGTCTAAAGACAAGAATAAAGAATTGTTTTTTCGTAAAAAAGATCAGTTATTGGAAAGTCAAAAAAATATGATGCATGTAACACAAACTATCAACGAAAAGGCCACGGAGGCATCATATTTAGTTAGCTATCGCATTGCACAAGCAGGTGAAGCGCACACTATCGCTGAGAATTTAATAAAGCCATGTGTATTAGACATAACAAAATGTATGCTCGATGAAAAATCTGCAAAGCATATTTCTACTGTGCCGCTATCAAACGATACTGTTTCACGGCGAATCCATGATCTGGCAAGCTACGTCAAACAAGAACTAGTTACACGTCTACAAAAAACACGATTCGCCTTGCAAATGGACGAGTCGACTGATGTCGCTGGTTTGGCTATCTTGCTGGTTATCGTGAGATATCCATATGAAAGTTCTTTTGAAGAAGACATGCTTATGTGTTCACCGCTGCTCACAAACACTACCGGGGAAGAAATTTTTAATAAAATAAAAATATTTTTTGAAGAAAATAATCTCAGTTGGAACAATTGCATTGACATTTGTACAGGTGGGACCAAGGCGATGACAGGTAAAACAGCAGGAGCAGTGCCACGAATAAAAAATAAAGCGCCTAATTGTAGTTCCAGCCATTGTATTCTGCATAGACAAGCACTTGCGATGAAGCTAATGCCGTCAAATCTAAAATTAGTTATGGATGAAGCGGTAAAAATAATTAATTTTATCAAATCACGACCACTACAATCCCGATGGTTTTCATTATTGTGTGAAGATTATGGCAGCAAACATAAAACACTGCTGCTCCATACAGAAGTGCGATGGCTATCTCGGGGTTAAACTTTAACAAGGCTATTTGAACTTAGAGCCGAGTTACAAATGTTTCTTTCAGCAGATACTTCTTTTAATTTAAAGGACCGTTTGTATGATAAAACTTGGTTGTTCCGATTGTCTTTTATGGCGGATATCTTTCAAAAACTGAACGAATTGAATTTATCATTGCAAGGTAAACAGACAACAGTGTTTCAGGCCTATAACAAAATAACTGCCTTCAAAAGAAAATTAGATTTTTGGATTATTTGCGTTGGTAAGAAAGAAATAGAAAGCTTTACGTCACTCAGTGAGTTTGTTAGCGATAACGACTCAGAAATGTTTCAAGATGATGTGTTTGAACAATTGGTCCAATATCTCAGTTCGATGCGCGCATCTTTTGAAAAGTATTTTCCCGAAGAACAGAATAGAAAAATGAAAACTGAATTCATGGATTCATAATCCTTTTTTACCCAACTTGCAAAAGCCCGAAAGTATGTAAAACGAGATATATGAATCTCTTTTAGAAATGTCTTCAGATACAAGTATGGAGTCACTGTTCAAAACGACACCTCTCAACGATTTTTGGTGCAGAATCCGTGATGAATATCCAATACTTGACAAAATGGCTCTGAATATTCTTCTCCCGTTCCCAACAACATATTTGTGCGAAACAGGATTCTCAACCTATGCAGCCACGAAAACAAAATATCGCAATAGACTGGACGCCGAACCTGATATGAGACTTCAACTGTCTTCTATCAAACCTGATATCAACCAATTGATGAAAAATAAAAAATAGTTTCATACGTCCCATTAGTTAGATTTTTTCTTTTTTTATATCTTCTATTATTGTACTTGCCATGTGGTAAATTAAGTAATTAGTAACTGTTACATTGTACTTTTATTATGCTTATTAATAAAGAATACACTTTTTAAAACTATTGTTTTATTGTAGGGTTCCATCAAGTATTTTGCTTCCCAAAAGGGTTCCGTCACCAAAAAAGTTTGAGAACCACTGGTTTAGGGAACTTAACTACACACGACCGCATACATCACCGAACTCAAGTATAGTGGGCATTTCGTAATTTTTAAGTACAATGGCAATGAAGAGATGGCCCACAATGGATCAGTTGAGAGCTGTGGGGCTGACTGTAAGAGATGGATAACATTGGATCTATCAAATCTGGTGTTGTGAACATGATTCTCATATATTTTTCATTCAAACTAAATGGGGGAATTAACATTTCGGACACATCTCAAACTTCATCACGGTTTCTATGTGGGTGAATACACCGTACAAGAGGTTCACGTCCTAAATTCATCATCATCATCTACGCCCTAAACGGTGTGCAAAAGTATGGATCTAATAAAAGTTCATTTATTTGTAGGATTTCATTCGTACCGAAAGGATACCATACTGTCCCTAGAGATTTTTTCTATGACGTTGCATTTTTTGCCGCGACTTGCTTTTTTACCTTTCAAGCTGAGATTCGTAAACGAATTTAGTCTTTTCTTTGGCCATGGACAAAACAACTTTGCGAGCATCAGTGTCTGACACTTGCAAGTCTGAATATACTCCACATTCGTCTAGTCGAAGTCTAAGCCTCAAAAAGCAAGCCAGCCGAAGCAAATCCCTTACAATGGTAAAGTGTTAGAATGGCCGGATCTTTTGCAAGCCCCTATCGGTCGCGTTTCATCTGATTACTACACACATTAGCCTATATTGAACGGTTGTTAGCCAATTAGAATTCAATTCAATTGAGTTAGACGTCCAGCTAAGGAGATATGTCTAATTTAGTGTCGGGGCTTGTATTGGCCACCTAATAAATTCTTCATCACCATCCTCCCCTTCCATCCTCCTCCCTTCTGGACCATATTTCATTAGCTCAATATCAGTTCCAAATATTAGAACGCGTTTCATGGGTCTGATAGTAATAATGAAATGAAACGGCGAATAAAATGCGTTAAACTGTAATTTTTACTGTTTATGAAAGCCCATGGGGACGATTCTAGTGCTTTCGACATTAGAATTCGACCTTTTCTCTGGCCACAAATATCTATTAAAAAGCCACTGAATCTCTATTACAAGCAAAAAACTTATACTTAACGGTTTTCGCTAATCCTTTATTGTCCATGATCATTTTAAATTTTATTTTTAATACAGATATTTAGCTAGAAAAAAATGTCGAATTCGAGATGTCACAGCGCGAGAATTAGACCCCTGGAGCTAAATGTTCTTTAATTTTCTTGAAACTACTAGGTAAGTATTGGATGATATAGCTATCTAATAGTAGATTCCTCAGATATTACTAAGATAAAATGCTTAGGTACGTTTAAAATAATTTGTTTGAAAACGCTTGCGTTTCATATAGGTAATTAGATAGTATAAAAACAGCAAGTGTTATTACTTCTTTTTTGTTTCACAAAGAACACATAGCATTCTCTTTTGATTGTTCATATCACACTTTCTGAAAAGGAGCAAGTAAAAGTTAG
The DNA here is from genome assembly GCA_907269095.1 of Blastobasis adustella. NCBI lineage: Eukaryota > Metazoa > Arthropoda > Insecta > Lepidoptera > Blastobasidae > Blastobasis > Blastobasis adustella. Next base: position 16,843,780 of record OU026121.1, on the reverse strand, counting down.
ATATGACATTTCCCACGTTCAGCAGTTGTCTGCCTCCGTTCTACAATAGTCGTTTGTGAAGTAGATTATTCCCAAACTTGTGGTGTCCACCACACATTATCGTTAGTAGACCGCATAATATTTCGTTGGCTTCTTTGAGGAAAATTAGGTTTTTGTGGTACGCAACTTATTGTTGAGAGCCAGTCAACTGTACAATGTTTCAGATTCCATGGTACCCTGGCGATTATAAATAATTGATATATTATTAGGGTTTTAAGGAGTGACCCCTAGGTGGTGCCAAACCGATTCTAACTAATCCTTCATACTGGGAAATTAACGCCAAGATTTTTTTCTTTATATAGGGAATACATTTATGCAGTCATTCATACACGGTAATTCAAGACCCTTCTTTAAAGTACTTACGCGTCTAGGAATTAGTACTGAATTGTAATAAGTGCCGATCACAATAGATCAGAAATGGCCGCAGTGATACTAGGACTGAGAAAGCCTTGGAGAGCTCACATTTTAAATTAAAAAAAAAACGCATCTATGTTACATATTATAACTAGGTAATCTCTATCAAACAAAGATCATTTCACCGCGCAGCATTTCTTTATGATAGTAAAGTGATTACACTGAAAGCAAGCTGTTACATGCATAGCCATCATACTTGTAAATTAGCTCATCGACATAACAATGTTTTAGGAATTCAAAGACGCGTGGCGTATGCTCTTCGCTTGTGAGGTAAGGTAAAAACGATCATTAAAAGGCGTGTATCGTTTCCTGTTCCGGAGTAGAGCCCTCGCTTGAATAACACACAGTGGACCATTACCCACTCTGGCCAAACGGAACGGAGATGCAGCGGTATCGGTAGGTATCAGCGTTGTTTGCATCAGTGGGGCGAATTACGATAATCTAAGTTGTGCTTGTGGATATATGCGAGGCTAGGGAGTTGTGTCAGGACAGAACAAAGCGGTGCATAGTCTCTGCCTACCCCACCTGTGGGACAGGCGTGAGCTTTATGTATGTGTGTATGTGAATATATGATGATCGAGTCCTAACCGTGTTTATATATCGTCTATTTATGATAGTTTAGTATCGTAAGACGCTTTCCGATGACGAAAATTAGGAGGAAGCATTATATGTTATGTTACTAGTATGATCCGGTTTTGAATTAATAATTTCGAGGACGAGGTAAAGTCAAAACTTTACCGAATGTTTTTACTTTTTCTCAGCATGGTGCTTAGACCGATAGTTATGTAAATACATGTAAGCATATATTTAAAATTTTGAATAATAGTTACTTACCTATTTAAGTACCATTTTCTACCCGGGACTACGACCGCATAAAAGTCGGTTTAAGTGCCGTGACATCGCGTAAACCAATTTCGGCCCAAACTACAGCCGTCTATTTTTATGTCTAGGTATTTACGAGAAAGAGCAACAAACATACATACACCCACAAAAACTTTCGCATCTATAGATAAGTAGTAGGTACTAGGTAGTCGACCTACCCAATTGTTTTTTAAAACTCCATTCAAATCTACTATTTCCCTTTGAATTCTCAAGCTCAGAAACGTTGAGATCTGCGGAATCAGCGAGTGTAAAAAAGGCAACGACCATCATCTGACCACAGCCAGTAGTCGCGGTAATTGACCAAGCTTATCCGTTGCCAAGCTGTGGTCAAGCTAATAGGAAAAATGTAGTTACGTACCTACTTATTTAGAGTCAGGCGAAGACGGAATTTACTTGCCTATTGGAATGCCTAGATTCATCGGATCAGATAGCAAGGCCAGTAGATAGAAGATAAACTTACCTATTCCAAGCAAGATGTAAGTATCCTAGAGTATATTTTGTTTACTAGGTCTCTGAGGTTGCCTGGAAGAAATCGCTTTAATACAGTGAAGCGACTGCCATCTGACCTTCATGACCTTGCTACCAGGGGAACCTGATCACATTGGATCATGGTTACACATTCAGTTGCTTTAATGTGCAGGTTTCATCACGATGTTTTCCCTCACCGCAAGAGCATCGGTAAGTATTCAACAAATGTACATAACTCAGAAAAGACTCATTGGTACATGGCCGCAGCGGGATTCGAACCCGGTACCTCTCGCTTACGAGTCGGATACCTTACCCGCTCGACCTCAAATGAGCCAATGCTCTCAGAAAATAAACAATTTTATACTAATGTAATTCCGCAGAGAACTTTCAATTTTGTTTAGGGCAAAAAGTATTGCAAGCAATTTACTCGTAGCTTTTTCTAAGAAAGAAAAAAAACCTTTTTTCTTTTTGCACCACAATCGGCCAGTGTAGCGTAACAGAGAAATGGAAAAGCTAAGTTCGTACTAACTGAAGTATTGTTGATTTGCAAAAAAGTAGCGATACCCACTCTATGTTAGTATAGATATCTGCGTAACTTTCGCCGTGTTTTTGCCTTTGATATTTTTACTAACTTGTAATTGTTACCAGTTGAAATTATTCTTATTGATTTCTTATTAGTATTAGGTAGGTAGGTACTGAAATTTCCCTTAATAGCACCCTTTTTGCTTCTTGGCTCGTAGATTTTACTTGACAATAATAGAGAAGGTGGATTTCAAAGGATTCACTTTTTAAAGTCATTTGTAAGCCCCGACGAAAAAGAGGGATGTTTTAAGTTTGACGTGCGTATCTGTGGCTTTGAGTATGTCTGTGACATTGTAGTTCCTAAACGGATGGACCGATTTAGAAGCCAGTATAATCGACATGGTTCTTAGCTTTGTTTTATTAAAATCGGCTCAGTAGTTTAAAAAATCGGAACTAGATTCGGAAAATTTAGTTATAACCGAATCGGTTGATTTATATCGTTTTTTTATTTAAAGCCACGGGAACGAACACAAAAGATGATCTCGGTCTGGTTTACACGAACTAATTCATAATTTAACAGAGTCAGACGATAAATCGATTACAGTTTTTTTCCGCTAAAATAACATACAACACGAACGGTAAGGTAGGCAATTATGAGGAACAGAATTTGCAGGAAATGAATTTCTACAAAACCGACAAACATTAGTATTTCCGACTATTTCCGTTTGTATCTGAGTAAAGTAACTGACATCACATCGATGCGCACGCAGGTACGTGTGCGTGAGAGAAGAACATACAACCAATACTTTCGGGTGTCGTACAAGGCGACGTCTGTTGTCTTTAAGGGGATACCAGCTAAGAAAATTGTATAAACTCCTCCCGGATGTCATTCCAGTGCGCTTGAAGCGGATGATATTCGAGCAGTGGGTATATATCTACTATGACACACGGAGCTGAAAGCTGGACAATAACCAGACAGATAACCACACCAGCTGCAAGTGGCGCGAAGAGCGATGCACTGTATCTCTATTATGTAAGTCAGCTGCAGAGAGAACTGACCCACCTACCATAAATGTGATGTATGTTAGTGGGGTCTATTCACTCTGCAGCTGACTGTACATACATATAGTCACACCTTTTTAATGTAGGGGTAGCCAGAGACCACATTGTTCCACTTGCTGCGGTCCTGACAAATCTCTCTCGCTTATTCCACCTTTATTAAAATGTTCGTCATTGGTGTAGCGAACTCTTGACCTGATCGTGATGATCGTGTTATAATAGCGTGAGATCGTGTGCCAAATGTACCCGTATCACAGTATCAGGCGACGTTCGCGTATCACAGGCAATGCCATCTACGAATGTGGAGGAGGCGCAAGTCCACCAGTGGTATCGAGTTCGCTCCCTAGTGCCGCTTTTCTGATTTATGTACATTATTTTCTGACCACTAACCCATGCTCTTACGGCGAAGGAAATTTCGTGCAAGGACACTTGCACATTCAGGTGACTGAAGGTGTAACCATGTTCTAATCTGGTCTTGTACCCCTGTTAACAGGCTCACAGAGTTCAGACGGTAGTCGCTCTACTGTAAAAACCGCCTAAACCTGGATCATGGTCAAATCAAATCACGGGCTCTGGCGCACAATAGCATAACTATTGACATAAATATTGACACCAAAATAATTATAATATTCGAGACTGTTTACTTACTATTTATAATTATACGAGATACCTTCTACATGGGAGCAAAAATTCCCATATTGTTGATCAAAGAAGTAGCAAAGGCATAATATTTCTTTAGAAAACGACGCCATTAAATCACGGTCAGGTAGGTGACCCGATGTAACATGTATGCGGCTGAGTGCATAAAACGTCCTGGCTGGCACAGGATAGCACTTTTTATGCCAGGTAAAAACCAGGTTCCCGTGGGATCGAATACCTAATATCCGTAACCCGGTTCTGTGCATATCTAATGTAATGCGGCGTATGTGTCTTAGACCGCTGGGGCAAAGATAATATAGGTAATAAGTACCAGCATTAGTGCGAGTTAGGTGGAAACAGTGTCAGATCAAATTGTGTTAGACATAATTGCTTATGAATGTTCTCTTTTACATCTTAAATAAAAACACGCTTTTTTACACAAAAAAATTATGTATTAAAGTACATAAATAAAGTAAAGTTGAGCTAAAACGTTCATCAGCCTGTTTTCAAGCCGAAACTTTTTACGAATAAACAAAACAAACTCTTGAGGATAATTTTCATCGCGAACCTAGTTGGGGCATAATTTGGTTTTTAATAAAATAAGGATGAGCTGACAAGAAGACAAGCTACAAACTCGAGTTTCAATTATATTTCCAGCCTAGCATTAATTTAATTGCTTACGTATGTTTATCCTATCCGGCCGTAAAGCAAAATTAAGTTTACGAATAATAAAAATCCCGAGTCTTCGTCGAATTGTATCCGATGGCTGTAAACTGGTACGCAATTACATACGTACCTATACCATTACTAAAACTAGTATTCAAACAAATAATTTCATCTCCTGAGGGTCAGAAATAGTGAACAAGTTTTCTGCATCGAAGTTCAAAGAATCTAACAATCCAGTTTGTACTTACCACTGCCTATGATAATCGATTTATTTTCCACATCGGTCACTTGGTTGCAATTTAATTTTGGAACTATGAACTTCAATTATATAACCATGGCAGTTTGGTGTTATATTTTTTTAGGCCTTTGGCGCGAACGATTTTGAATTCGAAATGTGTTCGCGCGGGAAAAGGCGCGCGGCGGCCAGCGCGTACGTCTAAGCACTGGCTGGTTGTTTTCTTCGAACCAAGCCGAGACGCGCCGGCCACCTGTCAAAGCTATGTTAACGGGATGCCCGTGCGCAATGCTTGAACAGATTTAATTTTCAAAAAATATGACATTAATATTATTATGATTCACTGTAAAAACCGTTCGTTAATAATTTTTTGGCCGGCCATATGCTATTATGTCGTAATCATGGAGAAAAAAATATACCTATACAGTCGTAATTGTAGAGTTAATCGTAGAGTACCTATGATATTAATAAAAAACAATTTTCAATAAATAACTGTTTATTTAAAGTATGTAGTTAAGTTAAGAGTATAGGTTAGTATTGAACATTTTATTATGATCTCTAAGTACCTACAGCAAATTCATTAGGATAAAATTACAACTACCTAACTTAAATATAATTATTGTAATATTATTAGAACTAGAAAGAGAAGACTGAAGAAGAATATTCTCATCTATACAGTTATAAAACAGTAATTAATAAGAATAACAGTCTCTGGAGCCGATCGGCGCCCCGTTACGTTCCTCATAATATTGGCTATAACTTATTATACCCTGTTATCTATTTTATTTAACTGTATTTTCCTATGTGTAACAACGGCTTCAAAGACAAAGTGTTTGCGAGGGATTGAAAGCTTTTGTCAAACGTTAAACAGAAGTTGTTTGTTTGACAGTTAAATGCCAATGCAAGATCCCACTTACGATCCGGCTATAGATTCCAGAGCCAAATTAACCCGGCACTATACGGAAGATATCCCGGATATCAGCCTACAAGAGATTAAGATGGCTGTTAAGTAATGGTGTTGAATGGTTTTCTCCGAAGACCTACCCCAGTGGGTAAGTACAACACGATCTTTTAAGCGGAGTGCCTGGGAATCATCCTAGCCACACACGCGGTACGAGACAAGAAGGTAGAACAACAGCCTATTAGGATCTTATCAGACAGTAGGGCAGTACTCATGGCCCTTGAAAACAACAACATCACCTCAGGGCTTCTACTCTACTGCCGCCAATGCTTAAATGAGGTATATAAAACAAATCCCATAACCCTACAATGGATTAAAGGACACAGCGGATCGAGGAGAAACAATGCAGCTGACGAGTTGGCCAGGAGAGGCTCTAGTACGAAGCCCAAAGGCCCAATTCTACCTATGCCATACCTAGTGGATAGGATCAAGGTAAAACTCTGGTCATCACTAAAAGAATGCAGGCAAGCCAAGGAGGCTCTACCGAAAATTAACCCCTCCCTTTCTGAAAGGCTCTTAAAACTAACCAAAAAGCAACTCCGTCTGGTAACCGGAGCTTTAACGGGACACAGTCCATTTAATAAACACCTCTTCACCATAGGTCTCACCGGCAGCCCCCTGTGCAGAGCCTGCCTGCGGGATGATGAGACAGCCGCACAAATCCTGCAGACATGCGAGGGGGTGGCATCATACAGGCTTGAGCATCTCGGACAACCACAAACCCTTCTGGATACGTTTGTAAAACTGAAAGGGTTGCTGCGTTTCCTGGAGGAGTTGGGATGGCAGGAACAATAGAGTATTTTAGAGTACACCACATCCTCGCAGAATAGGCGCGAGTTCGTCTGAATGCGGAAACGGCCCAGATACATCTATCTATCTATCTATCTAATGGTGTTGACATTATTACGCCCCAGTAATGGTTGGAAGGTCAAATCTAAGAAGTTGTTGACAAATAGGTCTACATGACACAAACTGTCCAGTTAGGTAGATCCAGCTCTATTGGGCATTATTCGGGACACAATAATTACCGTAGGTCACAAAGCGAAAGTCTTTGATCATTAGGTAATGACATACTATGTATGGATTAGAGACGTCCATAAGGCTCAGGATCACTCAGCGTGCAACACAGAGAGTGTGTTGTGACGTCAGCCCGTTAAGGGAGCGTCCTTATGGAAACTGGATTTGTGGGTGTCAAGAAGTGCGCACGCCCAAACAGCCACTAGCAAGTATTACCCGTGATTAGACCTGACGCGGTCCGCATGACCGAGAGGTCGATAGGACCTTGGGTGAAGGAGGCTTAGTTGTAAGTACTCCCCAGTTAGGTAAAGGTAGTTAGGAAGCAAGGGGTGCAAGAAGCACCTAGTCGATAGGTGTGGAAGGTTGAGGGAGGTCTGTTCATCAGTGGACATCAAAAAGCACAGTCACAAGTCCACTAATATACTAGGCGTTGAGTCTGGTTATATACTTAGTGCGATTGAATTATAATTGGATCGCAATAGCAGCTCAACAGCAGTTTTAATTGTAGCAGAATACCAGGAACGCGTGAAAGTGCCATTGAGTTGCTTTTGTGATCCAATTACAATTCAATAGTGTAGTTAGTAAATTAGCGGACTTGAGGCCCTGAACTATGATTTATTTATATATTTTTATGGCGTTATTTAGTTTTGGCTGAGACCCTGAGGCACACCTAGATACAATGAACTGGTTTCAGTAGTCTCAATTTCTTAGGGTATTTTTATACTCTAGCAGCTAGCTAAAGCATATGTTTTTATTAAAATTGAAACTGAATGATATTTCCAAAAATTTATCATCCAATGTAAAAAAGGGATTTTTAGTCCAGGCAATATGTTTTTGAAAGAAATTACAAGGTCCAAAGAAGTCTTCCAATAGACTTAAATAATGATGTGATTCTAAATAATATTATATCACAGTAATGTTGCCCAAACTCATTATGACTATTCAGTTATGCTGTCCACATGTTATTTTTGGAAGCTTATACCTAACATAATCTTTTTTAAATACGACATAAGACAATTTTGTACAATTAATATGTAAGTATAACAATTTTGTTAAACTGCGTTAAAAGTATTATGCTCATAAAATGCTCATAAAATGATATGTCTAACATAATATAGCTCCCATCAAGGATTATTATATACAAACTATTAATGCAGATATCACAACAAAACCATACAGCATCAAAGTCAAATGCGGAAAAGTTTGACATAACTGAATTATGTTTCTTCAATATTTGGATTTTCAGAGAACAGTTGGTGATCATTGTAAGTCTTCAAGTAGGTCCTGGTAGTATGATGCAGTAAGTAGCCCGCCTTCATCATCATGAAAGACCAAACCAATCTTATTATGATGCTTGTCTGGATGGGCAGGATATCTGAAAGAATCCAATGACTGTAGTTCTAGAAAATTTTCGAGAATTTACTAACTAGTCAGTAAATTTGTCACAGTTAAATAACTTATAAATAAGGCAAACATGTACATTGTGAAACTAAATCCAAGCACCAAAACTGATAAAACACAATTATCACATAGTTTCATTAATTTCACAACACTTAATAATAATTTATCATTGTTTTATTTTTGGTGTTGCTGTAGGTACCAACAGATAAAGTTGAAGTTGGACAATTTCTTATCAACCAGACAATGGCAACCACCTTTTAACTTTTAAAATTATCTTCATAAAGAAATTTACAGTGTTGGTTCAACAACAACCTCTTACTAAATTTTGCTTTTAGACTAATTCAAGGCTATATTACATTCACCTGTTGTTGTTTATGTAAGACAACTCACCAGCTTTGTAGTACACTTCTAGAAAGATGTAGAAAAGTGTCAACGCCAGTCCAGAGACGAATCCTACCATGCCAAAGTCTCCTATGTATTGCAGGGCCTTCCGAGAGAAGTTAACATGTAAAGACTCCTTCGCATAATGGCAGTGCAGCATCAAAGCTAGGCCAGAATGTAGAGCTGAAAGAACAAAACTACGTATAGAATCGGAAATTCGGAACTGATGTTTGCTAGACAATAATGTTAATCTTTCTTTCAGAAGTAAAAGGTTTACTTACCCGACATTAGGCCCCACATCCCCGCTTCAATATTCGCGTAAACTAGGCAAAAACAAATAAATGCCGATATTCCTAAAAATACTCCAATTGAACTAAAAACGATGTGGAAGGTGCGCATCGACATACTTGACAATTCGAATTGCTTGTGTTTTCCAGAAACTTGCCACTATTTTACTATTTTCCACAAACTCCGCAGAAAAAACTGGTAAGAGACCGAAATGTTGTTCATTTGTGCAACAGTCATCTGTCAGATTGACAATTTGGGACTAATGGGTTTGTTTACTTTGTTTGTTTATGTTCGTTTCTTGACTACAAAACTCAAACCAATGCCATCTGATGGTGAGTAGGGGTACTGCCTCCCTTGACCTCAGACAATATAGAAAGCACCCAACTACTTTAACATCTCTACTCAACGTCAGGTGGCGCTAGTTCGCATAAGTCTCGTGAAGTGGTTCAAGTCATTTTCAAGTGAGGAATGCCCACGATGCCCACTCACTGCAATCCACTGCTGGACATAGCCAATAATTTTGCACATCATCGGCTCAACGACTCACGGTGTCAACATTGGCGAACTGGTGCTAGACGGCGACCTCGCGAGGCGGCAAACGCAGGGTCTGTTAGTCAGTCTAGTCTAAACCTAACTCAACCATAGAAAATGGGTGTACCACCCCTATAGGTACAATAGGTTAGTATAAATAGAAAATTAATCGACTGCTCAGTCAGTCAGTATTAGACTAATTCCCAGTTTCGTACTCGTCGAATAACTTCAACGGAGTCAAGGCTCTCAATGGCTGACAGACAGCATGCCTATGTCCTTAAACCTACTCTCTCCGTCTATGTAAGTATAGGATTAAATTCGCAACGAAGTAATCGTACGTAAAACCGAAAATCCGAGCCTATCCGTCAAATTTAACTATGTAGAGCAGCATTTCCCTATTTATAGTTAGTGGCCATGGAAATAAAGTACCGGGTCGCAAAATTGTCTCATTGGTTTTAATCATGCTCGATCATGATTATTAGACTTACTCGTAGCTTTGTGAGTAGTGGTCGTAGCGTTTTGTTTTACACACCCTGCGCCCGCAGGAGCATCAAAGAGCAACATATACGGTTCTTGTGGACTCAATCCAAAAGACGCGCTGTGAGAACAAATTGTCGAGATCATGTCATGCTTACAATTGAACCGGTAAGTCAACGAGGGAATTTCGGCTCCCTTTGTGTTCTATAGATACCGCTCGTAGGTACCTTCACACACTTCAGTGAAGTGTAACATAATGCATACACCTACGTTCGTGAAAATAAGCATGTTTAGTGTAAATTGGCTGTCAGTGGCGTGGCTTTAGGTATTACCTGTCGAAGAACCGAGAAAAGCTGGGTAAGCTGGGGTAAAGCTCTCGGGTCCTTGCGCCTAGCCGCGGTCTGGTACGTGTAAATCGGCCTTTAGTATTCAACAAATGTACATAACTCAGAACAGTCATTGGATGGCGGCAGTGGGATTGGAATCCGGTACCTCTCGCTTGCGAGTCGGATACCTTAACCACTCCGTCACCGACGCTCCGACGCGACGCAACGCGGAATGACGTAGTCAGTCAATGTATTGAAACATAAATATAAATTGCTACAAAAAGTCGTCAAAATGGAGTTTATCTTTGTGGCATGCCGTCGTAAGTCGTGATGCAATACATTCGGGAAAATTTTACGTCGCTGTTGCATACTATCGCACTAACGTGCATCGCGCGGGAAAACATTCGAGGTCATGTGGATCGATGTGGCGTACTTTTCCTATAACGGGCGTCGCATTTTAGTTCTTTAGGACTGCAGTGCTTCGCAATTTTAAACTTCGAAATTCAATATTGCACTTGTGAGCGAGAAGCGTTGTCGGACCTCCCATTGCGATTGCGAAAGGCTGCAGGTGGAGGATGAATGTCGTATGTCGAGGTCTACTGTAGGTACGTTGATAACGACCATGAGTCTGACTGTTCATAATAGACACAAAAGCCGTTGGAGGAATGTATGTATGCATGTAATCTATTTATTGCTTCTATCTATAACATTACAGGAAATAAAAACACAGTTTATAATGCAAAGGCGAGCTTATCCCACAACGGGATTTCTTCCAGCTAACCTTTGATAAGCCGAGAAGACCTTTGATGAGGTGAAACTGTTAGGGCCTAAAGATCACGAATCACAAAATCAAGAGCATAAAGCTAAGAGTGAGTAAGCGATTTTAGTTTTCACATAAAGTTGGTAGGTGCAAGGCTTTCTCTTGTTAGGAGTATCTCAAATCAACTTATGTGTCGTCCAAAGTCTAGTAGTGATTGGGCATAAGTTAACACTGCGCTTGCAGCTGCGCCGTGGGAGCGGATAGGAGGTGCGGTGACGTGACGTTACTATGTAGTAGCAGCTGATGCATTTATGTTACAATTGCTGCGAGTTGACAGTGAGCTGGAGACGAAGCATGGTACCCGCTCTGTGTGGCAAAGAGGGCCCATGGCGCATTGTACGCTTGTATAGTATACTATATCTATCGTTGCTATCATGCATACTGCCACCGCTTTCTGTGTCCATAAATAAAATTTAAGTAGTATATCACGACCGCTTTCCTCACCTCTGTTTGACCACCATCTTAGCAAAATCGGAAACATTGTACAATTAAAAAGTCTTTAATTTTCTTTACGAGAATTTCATATAAATCTTTATAACATAGTTAACATCTTTATAACATACAAACTAAAACATACACTCTGTATTCTTAAACCACATAATCAATCAACATGGATAAATATATTTTTTTTCTAACATAAACTTCAGGTTACTAACTCGAATAGCGATAGCTGCCGACCAAACCGGAGTTCAAATTACGCTGTCACTGCGATAACGCAGCTTAGGGATCCGTTACGACCTGAGTGGTTCAGTTGGTTAACATGCCGATCTGCATCGCAGAGGTCCCGGGTTTGATTCCCGGCCGGGCAGAAATTGAAGCGATCATTTTAATTTCTGTGACGGGTCTGGGTGTTATATGTATAATAAGTATGTATTTAAGAGATTATAAGTAGTTTATCAGTTATATAGCACCCATGATACAAGCTTTGCTTACTTTGGGGCAAGATGGCGCTGTGTGAATTGTTCAAGCATATTTTTTTTATTTTTTTTATTACACCTTTGCTTAATCCAGCAACCTAAGTCATCAGAGAGCAGATCAAAAAGGAATGTATTTTTGTATCACGCCTTTTCGAATGCGGAGCGGCGCGTAAAATATATAAGTGATACAAAAATATACCTAATTCTGTGAGCATAAATTCCATTTTGATCTGGTCTCTGATGACTCTCTGATGCTGGATTAAACAAAGGTGGAATCGATCCCTTACTGTCGCTTTTTTGGCTGACAGACAGTACGAGCTTGAGTCGATGAGCCGTGTTATCGAAGCGAGAGTGTATTTTGAGCGTGAGGACAGCTCGCCTCAAAAACACGACGAATGAGCTGATGAGCCGCGTTATCGCACCGACAGCGTATTTTGAGCTCTGGTTTGGTTAGTCCTATAAACAATCCAAATAAATATTTCGTGACATGTTCATGGTGCTTCTGAAAAAGAACCGATCAATAGAAATTAAGGTTTCATCAATCTTAAATAACATTGTTTTATCGTACTTATAGATATCGAATCCAGATCTGATATTTTGTGGTTATGACGTATGTGACTTTTCATGTTGCAACGCTGGGCATAGCCTTTGTTACACACAGGACACTTGAACGGAGTCTCTCCAGTATGTAAACGCATGTGTTCCTTCAGATAGTCTGCGTGGGAGAAAGTTGCACCACAAGTCTCGCATACGGCTGGCCGTTCTCCTGGAAAAGGTTGAATATTAATAAGACGAATTTTGGACATTGACATGGACATGGACAATACGAGGGTGGTCCGATAAGTACTTAGCCTACAAATGAAAAACGAAAATTTTGGAAAAGTGGCGATTTATTTCTCAACATAGTCTCCTTTCAACTCTATACACTTGACCCAGCGATGCTCCAACTTTTTTAACCCATCTGAAATATACGTTTTCTGGAGGTCTGCAAAGTAGGCCTCCGTAGCGGCGATAACCTCCTCATTCGACTCAAATTTCTGCCCGGCGAGTGACTTTTTCAAGTTTGGAAACAAAAAGAAGTCACACGGGGCCAAATCTGGAGAATACGGTGGGTGGGGCAGCTGTTCGTAGCCTAATGCGACCAATTTGGCCGCGACGACGGCGGAGGTGTGAGCCAGTGCGTTGTCGTGGTGGAACAGCACTTTTTTCTTCGCCAAATGGGGCCGTTTTTTCTGCAAGTCGGCGTCGAATCGGCCCAATAGTTCGGCATAGTAGAGCCCTGTGACCGTTTTGCCCTTCTCCATGTAGTCGATGTAGATCACACCTTGTGAATCCCAGAAAACGGTGCCCATCACCTTTCCGGCCGATGGGACAGTCTTCGCCTTCTTCGAAGCACATTCGCCGGGTAAAGTCCACTGTTTCGACTGTTCCTTGGTCTCTGGTGTGTACCAGTAAATCCATGTTTCGTCGACGGTCACGAAACGACGCAGAAACTCCTTCGGATTGCGCTTAAACAGTGTCAAACACTGCTCTGAAGTGGTCTCACGGATGCGCTTGCTGTCCGGAGTGAGCAAACGCGGCACCCATCGAGCCGACAGCTTTCTCATGCCCAATATTTCATGCAGGATATGACCCACGCGGTCTTTTGAGATGCCTACTGTCTCAGCTATCTCGCGCACCTTCAATCGGCGGTCTGCCAATACGAGATCGTGGACTTTTGTCACGTTATCCTCCGTGGTAGCCGTTTTTGGGGCACCTGGACGTGGCTCATCAAAAACTGACGTGCGACCACGTTGAAACTCGTTAAACTAATTTTTGACGGTCGCCATTGAAGGAGAAGAGTCACCGTACACAGCATCCAAGCGCTCTTTGATTTCGCTGCGCGATTTCCCTTCCAAAAACAAGATTCGAATCACCGACCGATATTGCTCTTTTTCCATTTTTCTAAAATCCGCGGACACGCCTGCTTCCACACGCGGTTAAAACAAAACCACAAATCCAATATGGCTGAAATTTTGCCAGTAGCCGTCTACGAGGGTGTACTACAAGATAGTAATTTTTTCTTACGATAGTGGTGCCGTCGGGCGGTAGGGCTAAGTACTTATCGGACTGCCCTCGTAAAACATTACACTTCACATAGGACAATAATACAACGTGTATTGGTACTTTAGGGCAGTAGCATAGTATGAAAAATTATGCATATTTATGGAATTAATGTTTTTGGAAAGTACTTACAGTGCTCACAAAAAACTACCCAGCCGTCATAAAGACTGGTGCAAGGTGAAGTAATAGATTTTAAATAAAATAATAAAATAAGAGTAATACCTGTGTGTACAGATCTGTCATGCATCAGTACAGACTTGGCACAAGCATACGTTTTATTACACTTTTTGCATTCATATACTTTCTTTTTCCTTTTATGTTTCTCATGTACAACAGTGTAATGGTGAGTCAGTTCTCCTTTAAAAGCATATGCCTTACCACAGGCTGAACATATGAAGTCTCTTCCTCTTTCTGTATGTAATCTTTTAATATGCCTGTTTAAAGCATAGTCAGAGGCACACACTCTAGGACAGTGTGGGCACTTTATCTGTATATCGGAATGAACTTTGGCTTTATGGGCTTTCAACCTCTCCATATTATTAAACACTTGACCACATAGGTCACACAATCTTACTGGTGGTGGACCCAAACTCTTTTCTTTTGGTACTGGAGGGGCTGCAGGTACTTTATCTTTTTCTTTTTTGACAGGCACAGACCCTATACTGAAAGAATAAGCCATACCTAATTATAAAATTAAGGCCAAGCCAGATGATTGGTCAAATTCACTAAGCGTAACTCCAAACTAAGCAAAACTTGTAAGCTTTGGGTGCAAATATTAAAATAAATGATTTAATTTTCTGCCCTTTCGCTGGTAAACCGAAATGTTGACCAATAAACCAGTGAGGTTGTAAATATGCTGGTTCAAAGTATAAGAATATTCAAGACATCGATTTTTAACATGTAGTTTAGTTAGAGAATAGAGATTTTAATGTATTTTTGGTAATAAAAATTAATATTATGCAACATTGGCAAAGGCAGTCAAAGGGCCAGGGGTTAGGGTGAGAGAGACTGAGAAATCAGAAGACAATCCCAGTGTTTGATACTTACTACCATTCATCTCCATTCCACGAAAATGTTCCTTCTAATAAAGAGGATGCAATAGTATTTGTGACATTAGCATATTCCTTTTTTGGTTTAACCCTCTTAGATTTTCTTTCCTTTTTATTAACATTTTCTTTAAATTTTTTTACTTTCTGATTTTTCTTAGCCTTATGAGATTTATTTATTGATATGTCCTTATATGGTTTCAACAGAGCGAACACATCTTGAGCATTATTAAATTCAATTTTGGGTTTTATTTTCATGTCTTCATAGTCATTTTCAAAACCAAAATCATTATCTTCATTGCAAGAGTCGCTCAGTTCAATGACTTCTTGTTTAACAACTGCTAGAAAACCTTTTTCTAAGGTCTTACATGAGGCTTTGTATTTTTTTATGAAGTTGCAGACAGTGTTTAGTGTTATTTGGCATAATTTGCAAATATGTCGAGGATATCCGTTCGTATCTTGTATCTAGGGACAAAAAAGGCAAATTAGTTTAGTGCTGTTGTAGGTACCCTTTGGTTTGGTTCAGCTGTCTGGAGTGCTATAGGTAATAGAAAACATATGATTTTTGGTGTCTTCCATACTGATAGACATAAGTAGATATTCTTTTTCTTATTTATTGCGAGAATAGGGGGCGCTGTGGGTGGGCCGGCAGGGGCGTACGTGTGTGCTTTGGTGCTGCGCTAATAACCTCACGATCATAGTGTATATGGGTGCACAAAGCCTCCTAGGCACCTCGTTAGCATTTGTAGGGTCTAATCGGTCTGTATGCGTCACCCCACTCTCGTATAACAGTCCCTTTGATTTTTGACGTTTGCTAAGCGATAAATTAATCCCAATAAATAACTTTTGAGTTGAGTAACCCAACTTGAGTATGAGATTCGTAATTACATAAACAATAAAAGTTGTTATTAGTGAATTAAACATTTAAAAGATTAGGATACTTACCGGGTCACCAAGACATAGAGATAACTTCGAATAAATGCTATCGGGTTTTTGAGCATTGTCGAATATCGGTGTTGTAGCTCCCTTTTCAAGACAAATTCTACACAAATCGCTGCCCGCCATCAGGCTCATCCGCTCATCGCCATTACCCGAGGGTTATATTAAGGAATTCTAAATATTTAAATTAGTATACATTTCCGAATTACTGTTTCAACAGTATTTATTTGCAAAATAGTACATTCTCTGGGTACATAATTCATACACAACAACAAATGAAACGAAATGTCAAACAAAAACAAATGTCAAAGTCAAACAGACAGAAAACGTCGTCGAAATTCAGTATTGCTAGTACGTGGTTTACGTTTTCGGCAAAATCGAAATAAGTGCTGCCGCTACCGATTGTTAAAGAGGTTCGATAGAACCAGAATTATTACATATTCAGTTTTATTAATTCATTTATTTAACACTTTATTGTACATTAACAGTATAATTATCAGAGATTCTGTAAGATTATAACCAGTACAAGGACGGTCTTATCGCCAATAGCGATCTCTTCCAGACAACCATTTACATGGATATGGTGGAGGTCGGAAAGCGAAAAACTTGTAGGCAATGTACATTTGAAATTCGATGCAGTAGTTACAATCACCGTACAGTGAAGAAATGCAATAAATATACATCTATATTAAACTAAACAAAAACAATCACTATTAAAATCCAAACCGCTATACAAGACACAGACGATAAAATCATGTGTTCAGGGTTGAAAGGAGATGACCTTTCAATCTTCTTTTGAATATACTCGGCAAATCCGAACATCTCACCTCACGGGGAAGCGCACCCACAGGCGTACCGACTGTACGGTAAAGGAATTATCGTAGAAGCATGTCACATGATGGGGCATTACCAACGTCAGATCTCGGGAAGAGCGCAGAGATCTACTCTGTACGTCCGAATCGTACTGAAAACGCTCTTTTAAGTATTGCGGTGAGCAGCGATCGAACAGCACATGATATAGGAAAGAAAGCGTATGAAAAATACGTTGACGGCGAATGGGAAGCCACTGTAGCCGAGCACGAAACTCCGACACATGATCAAACTTGCGGAGGCCAAAAATAAATTTAATACAGTAGTTTTGTAAACGCTCCAATTTATTAAGTTGCTCCTCGGTGAGATCAATGAAGCAAGTATCAGCGTAGTCCAAAATAGGCATCAATAAGGATTGTAGCAGCGCAATCTTAGTAGAAATAGGCAGAAAATTACTCAATTTTCTCATTGTGGACGAAGAGGCGAATAATTTACGGCTGATTTCAGCCATATGCGGTCCCCAGGACATTGTCTTGTCAATAATAACACCTAAAATTTTTACGGACTCACTAAAGGACACCTGCACACCATCGAAATACACGTTAGGCAGCGTTTTCGGGTCCACTCTAGACAAAATCCTCGAACTACCGACGATAATAAGTTGCGTCTTTAAAGCGTTAATTTTCAATCCATGCGTGGCAGTCCAATTAGAAATCCGATCTAGATCACAGTTTATGGTGTTAATAGCACTAGCTATGTTGTCTGGGGATGATTGATGTAGATCTGTAGATCATCTGCATAGAGATGACAGCAAGAACTAAGGCTGGAGGTAATATTATTAATAAACATAGAGAACAGGATTGGTGAAGGCACGCCACCCTGAGGAACACCGGCGCTTAACTCACACCACGCCGAGAGAGTGTCCTCCACACGAATCCGCTGACGATGTCCCCCAAGATAGCTGCGGAACCAGTCAATCGCATCCTCAGAAATATTAAGAGAGCGCATCATACCAAGTAGAATGTCGTGATCGACTGTGTTGAAAGCATTACTAAAGTCTAAGAGCGCCAAGACCGTAACATGACAGCGCTCCATAGCCATCCTGCAGTCGTAAGTAATCTTTACTAGAGCAAAGTTGGTGCTATGTCCTGGACGGAAGCCGGATTGGGAGGGAATAAGGAGGTTGAACTTAGTAAAGAAAGTAGAAAGTTGATGGTTGACAAGGCGCTCGAGGACTTTGGATAGGAATAAAAAAATGGAGATAGGACGGAAATCAGACATGGCCACCGGATATGATTTTTTAGGAATAGGGAAAATTAATGCCTCCTTCCAAAAACTCAGATGTGTCAAGCATAGCTCAAAATAAAAATGATTTAAAATTTAAATTAAAAAGAAAAAAAAAACGATTAATACTATTTTGTCAAACAGCTATAAGAAAATGTAGGCAACTACAAACTCAGCCCACCAGTGTAACATATACATATAATTTACAAATAGCAATCACGCTGAAATCACAAAAATACTTATGAAAAATAATAACATTAAAAAGCATAAATAACATATAATAATCTAAAAAAAGAAAACAGTTATCCTATTTGCACGCAGGCTATAAAATAAAAAAAGTAAAAAAAAAGACAAATAAGATGCTCCTGTCACTGTCAGACACTGTCGTGTCAATCACAGTAGTGTCAGAACTGTCAGATGAAAAGTGAAGTGTAAACAACCAAAATTTTAATACTTTTATGTGACTGAATTATTAGCAAAAAAAAAGCAAAATTTACTTAGTTGAAACATTTCGAAAACTTTTGTTGGATAAGGTGACAATAAAAAATGCAATCACCAAGTTGTAAAATTGACATTAGCCACCTAGAAGGTAACATAAATATTCAAGGCACCTTACTAATGCGAGGAATGTAGGGTGGGCTAGATGTGGTAATCGGAAAACTGGAAAATCCCAAAAACCTGTTACTGTAAGAGGGAATGCAGGGCGACGCAGTAACAAACAGCCAGGTATGCAAACGATGTATATTGTATATAAAGAATCGGGGTCCGGGAATCCGTCCGTCCGACAGAGTTTACACACACTATGGTACTAGAATACTAGATAGGAGGTGATCTAGTTAAGAGTGGCGGAAATCCGACTGCTCTTAGTAGTATAGAATACTAGGGTGGTCGATCGAATCTCGAACCTCAAACGTAGCCGCGAACTATATGTTGGCGGGCGCCCATTCTATAGCGCGATGTAGGATTTTGGTCAGCGTCATCTAGTGACCGTCGGCGGTACTATGCGTACTACGTTGTTTGGGTGCGTGGTGTTACATTACTGGTTATCCTATACTAATTTCCGAGTAGAACAAATCTCTGGATAAAGACTACTAAGTAGATAGTTCCGCATTTCTTATAATTGCTGCAAATATGTCAGATAAATAATGCTTATATTTTATATGCTGGGTCGGCAGCGGAAGCACACTCTGATTTTCATTAAAATGTAGTTATTTCCGTGCTGCCGCCAGCATAAGCAGAAATAGCCCAAAAAGTATATCCTGGAAGCACATTGGTAGCTGTCATTGTAGTGTGTTTTTGTAGCATAAAAGTAGCTTATTAGATAGATTATGTCATCCATGGACAGAAAAAAAAACACACATTTCCATAGACAGACACTATTTGTTTTTAAAATTTTACATTTTTATGGAAAAGTCAGGCAAAGGCTACATTGAACGCTTTTTCGTTCTAAGCCAGCGTTGATCGTAAAAATACATCTGATTATTATTCTAAGCAACAATAGCTAAATATTTTAATAAAAAATATTTTAAGTCTAAAATTCTACTTTATTTTGTTTTTGTCATTATTTATTACAGCGCCTCGAGTCACAAGACCAATCATAGACAAAAGTTTACATATCCATTTGTCTTCTGTCATCAGGTGATTTGGGAGTGAAAATCCTGAAAAGGGATAAAACGTAATAATTTCCTAAATCAATATGTCGGGAGGAAAGGACAAATTACCGATCTTCCCTTCTCGGGGGTGAGTATAATAGAGCCTCCTATTTCTATGAAAAGTGCGATATTTTTAGGTCGATAATTGGTAACAAGTTTTTTGTAAATCTTCTGGTTCCAGGGCTCAAATGTTGATGAAGAATCGTCTGGCTGGTGCACAGAAGGGCCATGGCCTGCTCAAGAAGAAAGCTGATGCCCTGCAAGTCAGATTCCGTATGATCTTGAGCAAAATTATTGAGGTATGTATTCGCTTCAACTGTCCCGATTAGAAACCCAATACAATTAGGAGAATTCAATTATTAATATTCTTAAACAAGCGCAAGATTTACTAAATTTTATCAATAACTGAAAATTATTATTATTATCCTATAGTAATTTCATCATATAATTAAGTAGTTCTTCTTGGGCACTTCCACCAATAATAAATTTGAAAACAATTTATTGCATTTTTACAGACTAAAACCACCATGGGTGAAGTAATGAAAGAGGCAGCGTTCTCACTTGCCGAGGCAAAGTTCACAACAGGAGACTTCAACCAAGTGGTGTTGCAGAATGTGACTAAAGCTCAAATTAAGATCCGTTCTAAGAAAGACAATGTTGCTGGTAAATACATTTTCTTAATTTACCAATTAGTCTTTTTGTTTATACTGTTTTGGTACTTGTTAAGATGATTATAATTTAAATACAAAAAATACTAATGTAAATACCAAATGTATGACAATAAGTATACCATCCTTCAACTAAATTCAAGTGTTAGTGATATACTTAGATATACATATTATTTATTTGCCATTTTGCCAATAAACACAAACAGTAACATGTAGTGCTTTATCAAATCTTAGAATAGGAATAATAACAATTAAGTCAAGTAAGTTTTATATTATTTATTTTACATTCTCAGTCTAAAAATTAGATATTACAGAAATGTACTTTAAATTCCCGTTTCTCAATTTACAGGTGTGACTCTGCCTATATTTGAATCTTACCAGGATGGTTCCGATACTTATGAGTTGGCTGGGTTGGCCCGTGGTGGCCAACAGTTGGCAAAGCTGAAGAAAAATTTCCAAACTGCAGTTAAATTGCTTGTGGAGTTGGCTTCTCTGCAGACTTCTTTCATCACCCTTGATGAGGTCATTAAGATCACCAACAGACGTGTGAATGCCATTGAGCATGGTAAGTGATGTTCTTATGTTATTCAGCATTTTAGTTCAAGAGCAGGCTCATTATAAGCATGCTCTGCCTTGCTGATGTCTATCTGTACCTTAATGGTATGATCACACTAGGCGTATGGGCTCCCATTTTCCATGTTTAGACTCGCACTTGATCATTTTTGAATGAGTGAAAACTTTAAAGAGTCAGTCAGCTCAGACTTCCAGGAGCCTATTAGTCTCTTAGGATGTTCACAGGCTGACTTTGATCCTACTGAGGCTTTGGCCCTGTAGTCGGTTGGACCCTGGCATTCAAGAGGTTGCATGCGTGCAAGATAAGACTGGTGTCTTCTTTGGACTGTGACAAAAGTCACAAAAATGACATTACAGGGATTTTCCTAGAAAAAAACAGACAGGATAACCCAAAGGCAGGGCAGCCCAAAAACATGTTTACTGGAATTTTCGTGTCTGTGCGCGCATCACGCTGAAACCGCTGAACGCGTTTTCACAGTTTGGTAGGTTGGGGTTCAACTTAAAATCTAAGCCATATTTCATCTAATTTGGTTAAGTAAAACCAGATATACAGCTTGACCTTTCCATAGTACTGGCATCCTTGCACTATAGAGGTCATATAAAACTGTCGCGTAGGCAAACATTTGAGAGGCTCGACGCTGCGCAATGAGGCAGGCATAGACCTTTATGACCCACAATTTCTAACATGTACGTCATTTCCTAGAGTAAGAAAGATGCGTTAGCACGGCCGCGGGCGTGCCGAGTGTGGAGGAGTACTACCGCGCGCGATGGCAATCTATATCGTATATGCCTTCAGCGCAGAACAAACGTCATTGCTGCCGCCATCATTCTCGTTCTGGAAAATGAACCTGCACGGCTAGTCCAAGTGTGACCTCGCGCGCGATAAGAGAGAATAGGCGCAACATAGATACTACTTTCTCTTTCATCTTAGTGTTGAGAGAAGGAAACAAACGCTCTCTCGCGGCGCGAGATGTGTCGCGGACACACTTGTGCCAGCGGATAGAGCTTAGAGAAAATGCGATTTAGTGCTAACGGACAGCACACAAACGCGTCCGTACGCTGAAGGACGCTCAGCACGCACGCTATATACCTACGGCAACATAGGACATAATACGCGATTCTGTGGGTTTTGACCCAAAATTAGTGTCCGACCGAAGGTCAATTTCTGGGCGAAGCCGATTAAGAAGATTAAGCCGAAGACTTAAAAGCACTAAGAAATGTTGTAGAAGTTGATCTAGAGATGATAAAAAAAATTACCTTTCAATTTATACTTAAAAAATATCAACATTTAATATTTATTATTTGTTTATTAAATTATGACGTTTGCTAGAAACCTTTCAAAATCATTCGTCAAAGGTGTTTTTTTTGGCCGAAGGTGGCCGAAGCTTCGGTCGGACACTACCCAAGGTTGACCGTTGCCAAGTTAGTTAGGTACTCATTGAATTTTCTACTAACGCAAAATGAAAATGTTCTACTGCAGTAATCATTCCGCGACTGGAGAATACGCTGGCGTACATTATTTCTGAATTGGACGAGATGGAGCGTGAAGAGTTCTACCGGCTGAAGAAGATCCAGGACAAGAAGAAGATCGCCAAAGACAAAGCGGCAAAGGTAAGGAGTGTTATATCAACTTGATGCGTATTGACGTTTACATATTGATACTAATTTCACGTGACACATCGGAAAAACAATAAATGGCCTCGTTTAGCAATAGACTTGCTAATGAAACTATGAAATTGCGCTAAACTCTTCCCTGATATCTTTCTGTCTGAGTTATCGAAAAAGTATAAAATTCTGTACGGAGTTTCACAAACTTTTTCTAGGTGGCGTTACTGGCGGGCAAGGTCTGTTATCGAATAGTCGTTCTATTTATCAGAATCAAACGGTCGAAGTTGACACTATGGTTTTAGCCTAAGACAAATTGGGTAATGAATGGACATGAAAATATTGAATTATACATATAGGAATCTTGGATCAACTTACGGCTGATTCGCCATTGCCGCTTTCCGTGGAAATAAAGTGGATTATCTGTTATTTTTTTTTACGTTGCAAGCAAATGGGCCACCTAATGGAAAATAGTCACCGCCGCCTATGGACATCAACAACGCTAGGGGTATCACCAATGCGGTGCCTGCATTTAAAGAGACCTCTAACATACAAACTCTCTTGAACGATCCCAGGTCATAGTCCAAAGGAAACTCAATTTAGTATGGGATCTGTCAATGAGTGTTGCCTATGAATGTTTGAAAATTTCCATACATATGATGTAACTACGTACCATGGGGCACGACGTGCCTGTTTCATGTCTATGTATTCCCTACGTCAATATCAAGACCTTGCTCGCCAGTGCGCCAACTCTGGTGATCTGATAAATGGGAAAATATGTCGGGGTTTGTTGGTATTGTTTTTCTTTCACGCAGCACGGAGCAATGATATGTACTTTCAGTCACGGGCACGAGTTAATTTTACTATATTACTAGCTTTTGCCCGCGACTTTGTCCGCGTAATAGTCGGTTATAACGTATAGCCGTTTGGTGACGGCCAGTGGAATATAGGACCAACTCCATCCTTACACGGCTATCGTAAAAGGCGACATATGTGATAGAGGCAGATCATTGTGTCTCAGGGTCATGTGCTCTCGCGCACGAGGTCCCTTGGTCCGCCTTGACCATGATCCAGAATTTGGCAGCTCAGATAATTACAGTGGAGCCTGCCATCTGACCTCCGTGACCCTGCTACCAGGGGAACCTGACCTGACTGAGATTGGATCATGGTTACACATTCAGTCGCCTGAAAACCGTCTATTACCTCCGTAAAACATAAAATGGGCAGCAGTATTTTCGGTTGAGTGTTTTCAACACTGCAAACTCAAACCTGCGTGGAGATTACGGCAATAATGCCGTAATGTGGAGGAGGCTATGTCCTGTGATGTGATGGCTGCCCTGAGATATAGTACTTTCATATTAACGTAAAAGTATAAAGGTTGTGTCAACTTTCATCAGTACTGATTTTCTAAATACGTGTCACCTTTTTGAGAAACTTAATAAGGGTTATACCAATCTTACTCGTGTATTGAGAACTCGAAATACAGTGATGGTGGTTGACATGACGCAATTTCGAACTAACATTTTGTTCTGTTCTTTGTTAAGTGTTTCCAGCTATACTTATACTTGTCACTATCTAGGAAGGAAATGCCTCAACATGAAAACATATTACGGTTATGTAACAAAGTTTTTGTAGAATATTTCTATGGATGGCAGTTATTTTTTTTTGTGGTGAGGCCAAATATTTAGGGATTTAAAAAAATGTGTGTTTGTGATTTGTGTGCAATTTTTGTCCTATGCCTATTAAAATTGTAATTACTCTTACTTGCTCAGAAGTTGTTCCCCACTTCTGAGATTTATTTAAAATGTGTTTCATTTTCAAACTACGCCAACGATGATCTCTCCGTATTTCTTTTTTATAGATTTTTGTTGTGTGCAATGATATTGTAGAGTTAACAAGAAAAAGATAAACATTGCGGTCGCGTAAGAACCCTTTTTCGAAGTGAACTAAAGTTAAACGCAAAACCGAATATCCATCTTTCTTGTATCAAATCACTTTTGCTTGCGGTCAAGCGCATAATAAAATCTTTTAGTCGTGTATCCTATGGGATACGCCTGGCGTACGACGTGTTAAAAATCTCACCAGTGTCCGTCATCACGGATAAATTAGGATTTAGTCTGTGGTATCAGGTGCCGATTACGCGGTGCGTTCGTGTACGCTACCGTACACCTTGGTATTGTGCTTCTGTACGCGGGTATGTAATGCTTCTCTACAATTGCAGAAAAAAGCAGAACTGTTAGCCGCCGGGCAGGAGGTGACGGACGAACACGACAGCACGAACCTGCTCGACCAAGAAGACAATGACATCATATTCTAAGTCTCGTCCTTTTACCTGCCACCATAGAAAAGCATTTATTCCGCATGCATTACTTTGAGACTATATAATGCATTATTTGAGACTATATACTCTCAGCGCAGACGTAACCGCCTATCGATGCTCGCGGCGCGAAACGTTGCAGCGGTTTCGTACACTTTATATTGGTTAGAGGGAAACGCTAGGTGCCTGGGTGCGTAATAGACATGTGACTAGATAAGGTGTATGGAACCGATTGCAACACGTCGCGCTGGCGTCACGCTAACATATTTCCACCGCTTTGTCTCTATGTTGTTCTTCACGTATCGGCTTCCGTATATTTCATGTAACTTTAAATGATACTGGAACATGTTAACAACCTACTACGTTAAGCGATGGGCGGTTAAACTGGGCCCATAACCTCGAAACTGACGCATGACGCTTGAACCCATGTTATGACTGGTTTTGACAGCTATATTTCGGTTAATATCGTTCTGGTAGCGGCGTTGGGTCGTGTAAGGCAGGTGTGAGTAAATAAATGCTTTTCTATTGCAGAAAAAGGCCGATTTGGCTGCCGCCAGCGGCACAGACATGCGCGATTTCATCGCGAACCTTTTGGACGAGGGTGATGACGATCTTCTTTTCTAGACCCTCGGTGTAGACACTCCTTTAGACCGTTGTTAGTAGTGGTGCAGTCAGGGGGCAAAGCTAAACAGTTCAGCCAATTCTTTTAAATCGTGTGCAATGTGAAACGTGCTATCCGCGTCAACTGTTTTTGTACAATGTATTTACGCCCTGTTATTTAGTATAGGCCTAATTTAAAACTTAAAACCGATGTTCTATTTAGTTTAAGCAAATGTAATAATTTATATGCCCTGTTATGTAGATAAGTATGTGTAAGAAGATCAGTTAATTGAAGCCTCTTAATTATAATTAATTCGTGACTTTTAACCGCTGACTGCACATGATATTGATATTACAGTGTTCAACATTTTGTAAATAATTATATTGTTGTCGTGTCTCACTTTAAATACTATTCTAAAATAAACATTTATCGCGGAAAGTGAGGCTGTAGCTACATCATATTGTAACGTTTATTAACTATAATCAGCTTGAGTGTCGTATGCATTCCACCGTTTAGTTTTGTTATTGCAAGACGATGTCTTGTTCTACGAACGAATATTCGCTGTAATCACGTAATCAGTATAAGTACATCCAACAAAGTATTTGTTTTTGAATTGTTGTTTTGAATAATAAAACCATTGTATTTTAAGTAAGCAATCATGTAAATACAAGTTTGTGAAGCGAAATATATGAAATATTATTGATTGAATTATTGGCCTATATTATTTTAATCATAATTCTAAGGGCGCGAAAGCCAACCAAACTAATAAACCAACGTAGAAAGAAATGCGTTTCTTAAGACAATTGCCCAAACTGGACAAAATAGTACGAAATGAATAAGACAAGAAAGAGCTGTAAACGTGTACTTGTAAAAAAAAATCTCAAAAGCTCTTGTTCCGTGTGGTAATACAGATAGCAAATTCTTATTTCGGGATTATCATGATTAATGCTAAGAAAATAGTATCAGGTGTTAGTCTTGTTGTGAACAATTCTAGAGAGAACAGTCTAGTTTGTTCACAAGTCTCCGACTTATTGCGGGTATCACGCAAGGTAAACTTAACAGTATGTATGTCATGTGAATGTTAAGAAATGGAACGTTATATAAAAATTCATTACAACTGAAACTTCACTAGGGAATCAATACAAGCGTAAAAATCACTGGTCATTTACATGTCATCTTCAACATGACTACAAAACCACTAATGGTGCCTGTCGCTTTTCTTGTAAGTGTTGAGGAAGTATCGGTTTCCCCTTTTCTGGATTAAGCCGAACTCCTCGGCACAGCGCAGCATTGTCCCGATGCTTTTGCCTGGCGATCTCCCGTGCGCTCTGTTCGTGAACTGATAGTTCTTCTTTATGAAGTTTATTACCCTCCGTGAAGTGAGACCCTCACGACCGGGTAACTTGTGGAATGCCCACAGCACAATAGCCGCCGGTACCCGATCCCTCACTCCCTTTTTCACTCTCTGGTAGTTGGTATCTCTGGTCGAGTTGCTACCAAAACTTGTGCGGCTCTGTGACACAGAGGTCACAGAAGATCTGGAATACACTGTCGACTCGTAACTCTGGCATTTACTACTGGTGCAACTCCCGCGCTTCCGTTTAGGAGACATGTTTATTCACAATCTAATGCTTTGTCTTCGACCTCAGATGGAGTCTCATCGTTGAAATGAAAATTTGAATGGTTTTACTTTTTTTTTGGTGTGAAAATGTTTTAACGTGACATTGACAGCACAAATATTTTCTTTCTGTCGCTCGTGCTTTATGCTTATTTTTCTCTTTTATTGACTTTGTACTTTGGTATAATCCTCTTTGCTCATTACCTCGTCATAAAATTATCTAAAGTGCATTCTACAGTCAGCTGCAATATTTTATCTCTGATAAACTATCAGTTACCTACAGCTTCGTATCAAAGGTTAATTTATTGGATTCTTTGGAAAGTTAGCTTCGATTGATTCTCAAATTGATTTGGAATTTAAAACTTGTAATTTTTTAATGCTTGATACTTTTTCGCCAGTCGTCACGCCACGCGAACCTTGCCCGCCGTACCCTTGCCATACACCTTGCCATTGCAGTCAACGTGCCGGCGGTATTGATATCAATAGACTGACTTGGGACGATAGACAGAAACCCGCATGACGCGGGTTGCGATCGCAACATCGATAGCCTGAAAGATCGTAAAATTATTTCTGGCGCTCGCCTCTCGCTTCGCTCGTATCGCTCGGTTCGAGCGCTGTGGCTGTGGTTTATAACAACCTAACAGCTCTTCGCTTCGTTCCTTGATACCTAAGGAGGGGTAAGGTAGGGAGGGGGAATGGCGTTCACTTAATGAAAACATGGTGTATTTTTTAAATTATTTTTTTATAAATCAAAATTACGAAAAGTAACAGTCTTTAATTATCGAGTAATCAACAAATTAACAACAAAAGCATATATCTTTGACCTACTAGTAGTAGGAATACATTATTAAAAAAACATGTTTGAGCGGCATTGCCCCTGACTTTGGGTAATGCCGCTCATGATACGGGGTAATGACGCTCAAACATGTTTTTTGGAATATAAAAAGTAAGATACATTTTAATTGAAGAAATATTAATGAGATCAATCTTATACAATAAAAGTAAAGTCTACAATCACAAATTAGCATCAATTATCCTTATTTGTACGTAAGATTAGCCTTTTTCAATTTAACAAATATAGTAAAGTCTTCGATGTCAAATCAACTTCAATTATTATAATATATTATAAAATAATAATTATTATTAGAGGTAAAACAAATTAGAAGTTGTAGTATTTTATTTTTGGACACATAAATCACAGATGTATCCATCTGGCGAATCCCACCCTGAACATATAGCATGAGCCCACAGGCCGCAGATGGTGCAGCGATACCACAACTCGTTATTTTTTCCAAATTCTTCGCAAATAATACATTTGTTATAATTTTCATCATCCACATTCACTTCGTCATCACTGTCATCGTCGCAAAGGTGCTCTTCATCTTGACTCTCTGAAGAACTTTCTTGTAAAAAATTTCTCTTGTAAGATTTTTGTTTCATATGTTTGTTCTTCTTTTCTTTGACAACTTTGTTTAGTCTTGATTTATCATCTTTTCCAGTCTTATTGAGTTTCGCTATTTTTTTCTTTTCTTTATCCTCTAAAATAATGTTCATAGGAGTCGCAGTTAATATGGTAGCATGTTTTCGCTTTCTTTCATCTGGCTTACAAGATGGTGCAATAGTTGGTGTCGTTGCTATAGCAGCAAAGGATACCGGAGTTCTCTGCTCATCAACAAGTTCTTGGTTACAAGCAACTTTTCAGAGCATTGATCCTTATTTGATGGTCCTGCCAAAGGATATCAATGTCCTGAAATTATGGCCATACCATCAGGCTGCGCATCTTCAAAATTCTGGACATTTGGGTCTTGGTTTTCAGCGATTTGTTCCGATTCTTGTGACATCAGCGACGCTGCCAGAAAATCTTGATCAGTCAAAACATTTGGGTTCAATGGGTAAATTCCCGTGGCTCGAAATCCCGATTCTGCCTTACTTATATTCGCAACTATTACGTATGCTTTATTGAAAAGACCTGCAACATCGTATGGAGTTATTTTAGACATTAAATGTGTCTTCATGTGCCTGTTACATTCGGCCCATAAAAAGACACATCCAGCGGCTGTGTTCTGTGAGAACTGTGTGGTGGAATCGAAAGCATTGTGATATGGTTTTCCTTGCAAAAATTAAAAGCTTGAAGGGAAATGTGCCTGCTGTGATTGTCCAGAATTAACAACACAGGTGATTTTTCGGTAGGCTTAGCAAATGCTGCGAAATGTTTGAGCCAAGTGACAAATAAGTCTGGTCCATCTTTTTCTAATAAAGGCGTCATTCTTTGTCTGGGAAAAATAAACATGGGCGGTATGAAGTTTCCGGCTGCACTCATCGCACACATAACTGTTATGTTGCTTCCTCGTTCGCAGCTTGTAACAGATCCGACTCTTCTTTGACCTTTTTCGGCGAGCACTTTTCCTGGGTCTGTCACCGTGGTGATATCAGTTTCGTCAACATTGTAAATGTTGTTGGGAATAAACATATGTTTTTCCATTAAGTCGCCAAGTTAATCATAAAAATGTGTTATTTCTTCTTTGTTGAAAGCAGAAATTCTGTTTAAGCTTGTCGCTTCAGCTTTGCGTATAGAAACTGAAGGATTGCGTCTCATAAAGGCGTGTACCAAATCCAATCCAGCTGCTTTGCTGCTTTGATCAAAATTGTTTTTGATATTGTTGAGTTCAGCATATTTATAAACAAGTTTCCGCAAATCTGCGACAGTGAGTCCATAGAATAGCGAACCCAGCAACTTAACGTGTTCAGCAATTTCAGTTTCTTGCGTTTGGGTGAATACGGGCTTGCGACCTAGTCTTGGGTTGCTCATGTTTTCATTTTTTAGTCGATCTCTCTAGTAAATGGTATGTTATATTGTTTTGCGGCTTTTCTTTTGGACAAACCTCCTTCCATCGCAGTTTTAGCAGATTGAAGCTCTTCTTCGGTCCAAGCCGCTTTAGCGGTGGTCCTTTGACGATTTCTTGGCATATCTACAACAATAAAAAAATAAGTCACTAAGGGGTAACGGCGCTCAGATGAGCGTTATAACCCCAAACGGTCGTTTTGTAATTAATTTGAAATATTAAAAAAATCATACACAATTGTTGAAAATTTATTGCATTATCACAAAATAGAATAGTTTTATTGTCAGAAAAGTAAATTTAATAATTAAATAAGCATTAAAGTTTTGGACTTACCGACAAAAAACACCTAACCAAAAATTTGATCTGCGCGGCCGCGAACGAAGAAACACATTTCACGGTCGCATAACGCGAGCTCACTGTCCGTTTGCATCGCTGTGTATTAGAGGCCCCCTCCCCACGCGCTTCACGCAACGTGGCGTGTTGCTACGTTCCATTTTGACAGAGTTACAGAGGTGAGCGCCATTACCCAGTGAGCGCTTTTCCACCTCCCTACCCTATTGTTGAAAAAGTTTAAGCATTTTACAATTAGCCTAGCCATTTCATAATTAGCCTAGGCATTTCATAGCCTGCGCGAACCTGAACAGTACCAATTACCACCGTTTCAATTATATATCGACTTTCTGCTGATTCGAAGACATGACATCGACACCACATGGTATCCCAATGCAAGTTAATCCTGGGTGAATGCCACACAATACCGATTCCTTGCCACGGACGTCCGAGTAAGTAGTAGACCCCCTACTTCAGAACGCTGCGAACCGTCTCTTGTAGACTCTGAGAGATAAGAGCCAGGAGTTCTTGGAGGCAACCGAAAGTCTCGATTCGAACCTCGGCTAGACCACAAGCATTCCTATACATTACGAACATTAGGTTCCTATAGATCAAGTCATCACTCATCAGAATAATTACCAATTCATTGAATATTAAAATTGTGCTCTTAGGCAGTGCTCGGCAACCTTTTGATAAGTCAAGGGCTACATTGTAAAAAAAAGTATTTGTTCTGTTTTTTTAAAAAAAAATCTATTTATCATTTATCCTGCTCTAAGGCATTGCCATAGTTATCTCTTCTTCTTCTTCTTTTCAGCCGTTTTCAACTTCTAGGGTGTAGGCCTCCTTCAATATACTCCACCTTCGTCGGTCTTGTGCTGTTTTCAACCATACCACTCCAGCTGTTCTCCTAATGTCGTCGTACCAGCGCATCTGAGGTCTTCCCTGTGGACACTTTTCACCCCACGGTCACCACTCCACCAGTGATTTGCACCATGAACCTCGCTCTCTAGCGACGTGGCCAGCCCATTGCCACTTCAGCATCGATGTGGGTTTGATAACATCTCTCACTTTACTCTGTACTCTTAGCCAGTCTACTATCTTCCTCTCTATTGCTTTTTGAGCGACTCTGAGATTGTTAAGGATCTCCTTCGTAAAAACCCACGTCTTTGCTCCATAGGTGGGAACCGGCAGTGATCACTGATCATGTATGCGAGCTTTTTGTTCTGATGTTAACTTCATTCTGAACACATAATCTATCTTGGCATAGGCTGGCTATTGATAGTCTTATGCGTCTGTAGATTTCGTTCGTCTGATTTTCTTTCCCCATTACCACCTCTTGACCGAGATATACATATTTATGTACCCTTTCAATGACAACATCATCCACTTTGATATTAAACGCGGTATCGGGGCAATTGGTCATGATTTAGGTCATATTTAGATTCATCTCTAGTCATGATTGAGGCATGATCTAGAGGCATGATTAAGTTCCCGCATCATGGTTTCCAGCTGTTCCGGGGTTTCAGGAAACAGGGCAATATCGTCCGCAAATCGCAAGTTATGAAGATTCTAGCCTTCGATACGTAGTCCATAGTTATCTAGCGCCTCTTAAATAAATCTCTCTTAAACAGTCAGTTTCATCACTTTCATGTTGAATATTGGATGGAATTTTCCGTGTCCGTGTGTTATATGGCAGAGTAGAGTAGATGACTCGACGGTTGACTAATGTTAAAGAGGCAAACCATCTATTGACTCATTAACTTTAGCATTTTCTGTTTAGTATTGTCAACACTGCGATCTTTCCCCCGCCTGCCAATCGTGGCTATTGTGGTAATACTCTCCATAAATGTAGAGTAGGCTCAAGGCCAGCAGTGGACTATTAGGGGCAGTTGATGTGTGATGCATTGGGTAGGCATCCACCCACATTGGACAAGAATCCAATATGAGGCGCACTGAAAACCAGCGCAACTGCGTCGGCCGTGGCATTATGCTGAGTGCGTCCCATTGCACTTCTCCATGGCACGAATAATGACAATTGTTATATTTTTTTTGTTTTGTCTTTCGTGCTTTGTATTTTTTGTGCCTTGGTGAGGCAATCAACATAATTATTTTACATTTACTTTACTTACTTTACAATAGAGACAGAGCACAGAGGACTAGTGGCCAGAGTAATTAGCGAATACTTATGTAAGTACTTATTTTCTGTGTATGTTTACATAGATACTTATTTTTAACATTTATCAAAAGGGACATTGCCCCTTGGCACCAAATTGGAACGTTATCAAACTTATCTGAGTTTAAAAGAAGGTTATCAAATGTCTACCTACCTACTATTTGGTATTTGGAGTGTTGTAATGCAAAAGATTGCATTGTTAAGACCTGAAGTGTCAATATTGTTTTTTCAAGGCTCTTTTAATAAATTCAAGGATGCATGGTAGGTATGGTTTATGCTAAGTGTAGGTTTTCACGAAATTGTTTTTTATACCACTAACGTGACAAACAAGCTTACGGCCTGATGAAAAGCAGTCACCTCATCCTATGGACCTTTGCAATACCAGGGGCATCATCCACACGTTGCCGACCCCGTAAAAACCCTTTTCACCCCTTTCTTGAAGAACTTTATGTTGTACTCTCCAGGAAAAACCTCTCTAGGTACTTCATTTCACAACCTTTGTATGCGTGGGAGTAAGGTCCTTTGGAACCGCACAATTCTCGACCAATTTGGCTAATCATCTCTAGATAACACAGTTGATAGGTAATAGATAACATATCTAGGTAAGCGGTACAAAGTGCTTGTTTTTTTACTCATCTACTCTGCCCAGGTGGATAAATTAAACTTACGTAAGATTAAGGTAAAAAAGTTAAGGAAGTAAATGGGGATTTATAAAAGTTTTCCTTAAAACCAGTACCCAACAAAGAGGCAACAGTTGCATCGAGGCCGAAACAGGTATTTTTTATAAGAACTATCCAGGCATTTGACTCTCTCACTTGGTGGTAAGTGAAGATGCACCCGAAGATGGCGCGTCTGTCTAGGAACAGCCTATTCACATTAGCCACCGGTTTTATGATCGGGGAACACACTCGTAGGTAGATACTTGTTCCATTCCTTAGTCGTACGCATTCCAAAGCAGTTTGTGCCGATAGCAGGAAGATCCAAGGCATAAGGATGAAACGTCCGGTCAGATCGTGTTTCGCGATGGTCGGACCGAAGGAATAAGGTATCTTATAATTACAACCGGAACACAACTTTGAAGCAGAAATAGGTAGGTACTAAGGCGGCGGTACTCGTTCAGGGAGATTCCTCAGGATCTCACAGTCCTACCACAGGCTGATCGGCAGTATCTCCATACACAGTGCACAGTTTAAAGAACACCTTCCATGTAAACTAACAAAGTCGTTTAAAAAGGTAATTTTTTCACGCTAATCTATATTTTTTAAAGTATTTAATGATACAACATTTTCCATACTATTTTCATTACATTACACCTGTATCATAATAGTAGTTTATGCAACTGTCATATAATACGTAATTATATGCAGTTGCATACACTACTTTATCTACACTCATATTTTCATGTTAAAATTTCGTACCTCAAATTTTTTCAACTTTGCTGGAAATAACTGCGAATCAGTTCTATTGTATCTACGCGTCGAGGATATCAAGCGGCGGGAAATTCAGTTCACTACTTTCACATTTATCTATTTATTTGCTTCAAACAAGAAAAAACATTCACAAACACAAATTACAACAATTAGAAAAAATATTCTGTTTAGCGGGAAAATAATTCCAAATGTACACAATCACAACCACAGACTATGAACTGATCACAAATATAAACAGGAATTTTGAATTTGTTGAAGACATTTAGGTATTCAGCCTACATTTAGCCGTGTCCCGGCGCCCGACAAAAATTTAAAAAAGATAAGTGTTGCATAATGATTAAAAAGTTATTTTTCGATACAGCTGTAATGAAAATAGTATGGGAAATGCTGTATCGAAAAGTAATTTTTTTAAATTTTATAGACTGGCGTGAAAAAAGTGTATCCTTAAACAACTGTTTTCGAATATTTAATTGGAACATTACGCTATGAGTGTAGATAAAATAAGTTTTTAATTATTATGCAACACTTTTATTTTTTAATTTCTGGTCGGGCGCGGTTCGTTGGCTGAAAACAGAACTATGCCATTATCTGTAGATAGAGGGTGAGTATACTGCGCTGATTATGACACTTATGTTTTAATACCCCCTTTTATACGCGAGTTGTATACTACTTTAATAATAGATACAGTTATCTGCTACAGTAACTTATTATTATGAATCTAAACGTGTTACACATCTTTCATAACATATTATAATTTTTGAGTGCCTCGTGTTAGCATGTCATAGATACAAATCTGTTCATATCATACGCATTGTATGTGTTAATTAACTCTGAGGTATAATTACAAGCATTGTGTCGTTAGGGACACAAATACACTTTAAATATTACAAAATAGTGGGCCTGGCCCAACTTCGTTCGAGTGGCGTTCTACCCTTACACTACCCTACCCTATCATAGACTACCTCAACCCTTTTTTCTTCCATACAAAACCTTGCCTTGACAATTAGAAAAACAACAAAAAAATAATTAGTTCAATTAGTGAGTCCATTGGTTCTGAAATTTTACTCGAAAATTGATAGGTTTCATTATTGCAATTTTTCAATTGAACTCAATCTTTTTGGATATAAAATTAGCCCAAGCATATTTTTTAAAAATCGGTTAATTAGTTTTTGCGTTTATCCATTACAAACAAACTGGCAAGCAATCAAATCTTTCCTCTTTATAATATTAGTATAGATAAGTGTTCATGTAGGTAAGTAATGTAAAAATTTAATGCTTATCTTCCACGCAAAGTTTATTTACTCATTGCCACAGATTCAGTGTCGGTCGGGTCGCTGAGAAAAGCGCGCGTAAACAAGCAACATGGCCACTTTGGCGCGTAAATTGATTTTTCGTGAACTCAAACTGTCAAGGCACAGGAAATATTCAAGTGCAGCCTTGAAAAATGATGACAACTTCGTGGTCCGGTCGCGGTTACCAGATGTTGTCATACCAAATATGAGAGTGTTGGATCGTATGTGGGTTGACTCTGCGGGTTTCCAAAACCATGTGGCCCTTGTGAGTAATTTTATAAATTTTCTATGTTATTTTTGTCATAATTTTTCTTGGAATAGCCGCCTGCGTCTCCTAGTTTTTAGATAGTTTATGAGTTTGTATAATTTTCAAAAGCATCGTTACTTGCTCCCTCCTTCCTCCTCCTCTCACACCACCTACCATCAGATCCAGGTCTAGATCTAGGTCCAGGACCAAGTCCTTGTCTAGGACCAGGTCGAGTCCTTTTTCTGGTCCTGGTCCTGGTAAATTTATAAAGAAGAAAAAATACGTGTAGCAAATGCAAATGGGGAAAAATGAGAATGGAAATTATGGTACAGGAAAATAAAGCATTGGGAAAAAATGGCACTGGGAAAATATGTGGTCATGGAAAAAATTACACCACAAATTGTAGGCCGCACTTCTATATACAATATTAAAAAAAATTAATTAGATGGAATAAAAAATAGTTTTGTTTATATCGTTATAAATGTGTTTGTTTTTAACCATGCCATGTACCAATGACTGTTTTCTGAGTTATGTACATTAGTTGAATACTAACCGATGCTCTTACGGTGAGGGAAAACATCGTGATGAAACCTGCACATTCAGGCGACTGGATGTGTAACCATGGTTCAATCTGGTCAGGTTCCCCTGGTAGCAGGGTCATGGAGGTCAGATGGCAGTCGCTCCACTGTAATTACTTGACCTGCCAAATCCTGGATCATGGTCAAGGCGGACCCCGGGCCCTCGTTCTCGAGAGCACAACCGGGACATTAACGCCAAGATGATTATTAAATGTGTTTGTTTTTAAACAGTGACTGTTTTATGCGGTTAAACAAATAAAAAACGCTGCTGTAGTCATAATAGTAGGTACCCATACAATATTTAAACATCCAAATCCGTTTATTCATTTAGGCGCTTTAGCATTTTTGCATTACATTAGTGGGATAATAAAATTTTACTTAACTGTAACTTAGATACCTTCATAAATTTAATTTTACTACGTAGTTACGCAAAGAAAAGTTTTAAATAACTATACAGAATGACATCAAAGAGGCAAAAAAAAGTAACATGAGCACATTAGCTTGATAGGTATCTAATTCTTTTAGTTCTTAAATTTTTTAAATGAAGTTCATACCTGAATCTTATGTTAATTTATCGCTGTGTAGAGTTTTAGGCTTTTTACGCACAATAGTTTTGGTTAACAAAATTGTTTCATTGAGAAACTATGTAAACACAAATGAAACCCACAATTCTTATTTCGATTAAGGTAGGCTATTTCATTTGAAATAGGTAAATATATGGAATAATTTTGGTTTCGTCGGGTAATTTTATTCAATAAATTCATTGGTTTATTTATCAAACTACACTTGAGTAAATAACACTTTAAAATGTTCGCATTTAATAGTGAGGGCTTTGTACGAAATAAAAAGTCAATGAATATGCTATGTAAACAAATGCATTGGTTTATTACTCAAACTCCCCCGCCCTCACCTCATCATCATAACCCATCATCGACCACCATCGAGTCATTTACGACCTCATTCCGCCGGCCCCTTTCCGCCGTCGGAAAACGAGATCCGGGGAGCGCTTCATCTTTATGTAGTGGATCTTCCAGCTATCCGCACGAGCCGCTTTATTTCAACCTTTATAATGCGTAGGGCCAAGGAATGGAAAGCATTACCCGCGAATGTGTTCCCTGATCATTATAATCTAGACGCCTTCAAGGCCAGAGTGAATAGACTGTTCCTAGACAGACATGCTCCATCATCGGCCGTATCGTCACTTACCAGCAGGTGAGGTGGCGGTCAAATGCCTAGCTGGTCAAATAATAAAAAAGAACTACACTTGTAAAGGTCGCTCCAATACAGTTAACTAAAGTGACCTAGGTACGTTTTGCAAACTACATTTTTCTAGCCGTAGATCTTGACCTTAGAGCTAATTATAGTAACCATGCCATTTCTTGTTTCGCTCATGTTTTCCTCATAATATCGTTGCAGGTAACTATAGTAACCATTAGCTTGATTTCGACAAACATGTGGCTATCTATAGACATCCGTATATTTTTATCATCCGGCTGTATTACATTGTTTACAACATGTTTGCAAAAATAAATGATATCTAAGTATCTACATAAGGATAGTTCAAAGAAAACTGACTGAAGTGTATTTAAGAGTATTTTTATATAAATATTCAGTCGCTCCACTGTAATTACTTGGTCTTTCAAATTCTTCACCATGGTCAAGGCGAATCCCCACCCTCGCGCTCTAGAGCACAAATGGGACATTGACGCCAACATGTTGTTTTTTAATAATTATACTAAGTTTTAAGCAAACAACCTGTCGCAATCGGGCGCTTATAATAATTAAACCCATCAGTTAAATTTATCTAAACTTATCTGACGGATATTGTTAGATAATGTTCGTGTCTTTTTTTGTTAATATTAATATTATTGTAGATAAATTAGTCAAGTGCTTACTAAAATAGGATTTATTTATATAACAACTAAGATAAAAACTATGTACATAAAAAGAAAGGTAGAAATTAACTAACATAAAAAATTAAAAAATTTGGGCCGCGTGGAAGCGTACCCAAGGTGCTGGCAGCATTACCTCCCTGAATAGCAATGCTTATTCTTTGCGCGAGGTCACAAATTTTTTTTAAAGATCTCTGTACAAAGAGAGGGCCCCGGGGCCCCAAAGACCCAGGAACCGTACAGTGCCTACTTAGTTCTGGAAAATAAAGAGCCCTCTAGTATTACTTGTACTTACTACTTGGCGCGCTAGTGACCTAGATATTACTTACATAACCGCTATATAGACTTGCTGGTCTACTGGCGATCTAACTGGAGATAAATAAACCGTTACGAGAAATAGCTTCAAATACTATTAATCTATTGAACAATATCACAACTGATTATGTTACTTAAATCGTTTCCAATACAAAAACAATAGAATAAAGTCAATACGTGTCTATGATTATGTTACTACACTTTTAGTACCTGCAAGTGCAAGTTAAACCTGTCCCTATGACTCCAAGGTTTGCTGGTAGAAAACTCAATTGTAGGGATAAGCTCGCCTTTGTACATGTCTATTACCTTATTGTACCATGATGGCATGTTTGTGTACAATACAGAATAAAGAGTTAAAGGTTTTATTTGTTTAACTATACCTGCACTCAGGTACATATTTTCCGACACGTTTGTTAGGTACATAAGTTAATTTTTTTTCGTAAACCTGAGCTATTTGCTACGTATTATAAGAATATACCTTCATGGTCGTTAATTTAAAAGATACCTGACGAATTTGAATCTGTGACCATTCTGCTATTGTACTATGGCTTCTTGACCTGTGTACCATACATGATACATATTATGGCCCTTTGATAAATAACATAGTAGACCCTTCAAACAGTGGTAGGTATATTTGCCACAATATTGTTAGAAAACCGTACTTAACTTGATTTGGATTTATAAGTATAGATACTCGATGTCGGTATACGTAATCTACTAGTTACTACCTAACTAACTAACTATAACTAGTAACTAATTAGTAATGGTAACTAGTTATGGTTTTTGTCGGAACTTTTAATTGTAATGTTTCTTGTGTAAGCAATAAAGAATTTATCTATCTATCTATCTAATGGCAGGCAAATAAAGGTCACCGGCATAGCCTGAAAGGACTGCGGGGCTCATGAGGCAGGGAGCAGGGCACATAGCTCGTAGAACAGATTGTGAGGAACTCCGAATTTGATTGTAATCGATCGCCATCCTCGAGTTATTGGATAATACGGAAATGTCATGAAAACAATTTATTTGGCATTCTGCTAATCTGGCATTTCTCTAAACTGGCGTTCTACTAGTCCGACATTATTCTAATTTGGCATTCTGCTGATCTGGCAATTTGCTAATCTGGCATTCTGCTAGTCCGACATTCTGCTAATTTAGTATTCTTCTAGTCCGACAGTCTGCTAATCTGATATTCAGCAAATCCGACATAATACGTCAAAACGGTTCTCAAGTGGCGACCACATACCAGAAGCGGTAGCGATAGCCTGGGCAGGTCTTCTGCATGGTGGACCGACAACCTAGTAAAGGTCCCGGGTACCAGTTGGATGCGGACGTCACAGGACCGACCTTTGTGGAGATCTTTAGATAAGGAGGCCTATGCCTAGCAAACTTTCTGGTGATAATATGATGATGAAATATTCATGTCCATCGGGTCTGACTCGAACGGATTGTACATTGCAATTTCACTCGCTCAAACTGCAACCGAGATGGCGATGTATCGAGCCTTCAAGAACTGCTACTCAAATTATTTAAGCTGTCGTGTCCGATGGACACGAACTCGCGCGTGCACTTTACGGCTTTGGTCAGTGTAGTAAAAGTCTAGTTAAGGTCTCCTACTGAGCCATGGTTAATTTTAGCTGGAAATTTAGGTTAAGTTTATTATAATTCATAAGCTAACCAAGTAGGACCATCGTAGACCATAAAATGGGCAGTAGCGATTTCAGTTGTTCCTTTTTTTTAATTTGACTAGCCAGGCGTTTGACCACCTTGTGGTCAAAATTATGTCAAAACCCTCAACTGATGTGGAGGGGCTCAAGTCTAGTTATAAGCAGTCAAGGCTTTGATGGTAATGACGAAACTATTGCCCTCACTGATTAGTGTTTTACCTCCAAAGGAAGATGCGGAATCTTCGAAGAGTTACACCTACAGTCAGCTGCAGAAGAACATGGCGGTGTTGGCAACGTCTTTGCTCAAGAAGCTGGGACTCCAAAATGGTGACGTCGTAGCTGCCATGATACCCAACAGCCCAGAGTTCGCGGTGGTTGCCTTCGGCGCCCTGCAAGCGGGTTGCGTTCTCACCACAATCAACCCGATTTACAAAGAGTGTACGTTTAGTTTTAAATACTTTTATGATACCTATAGTGATAAGTGCCGGCTTTACACAAGTGCGAACTAAAAAAATGTATTTTTAGTCGAAAACAAATGATTGAATTTAGGTAATAATATTGTTGGTATGGGGCCTTATTTTTGAATCGCTCGTTGCGATTCGAACGTTTTCCAATTGTGATTTTCGGCATGAAAGATGATATTTTTGAACTATTCTTTCGGTGTTGTCAATATGATTTAAAAATTTTAAGCCGGTAGGTATATTGACAAATAAATGATAAATTATCCAATAAATTTATGGATGAATTAGTTTATGATATGCTTACGAATCCGTCCGAGCAAAATTGAATAAAAAGGTCCAACGAACTTTTAATCCAAATTGTTACATGATTAAAGGTGTGCTACATACAAAAACAATCGATAAGGTGTATAAAAGTAGGTAAAGTAGTACGTCTCTTTCCTTTGGTGTCCTTATTTTTTATGTTATACGGCAGACAAACAGGAGCCTACTGATGGAAAGTGGTCACCGCCGCCTATGGACATCAGCAACACTAGAGGCGCTACCAATGCGTGGCCTCTAACGAGACCTCTCATTTACCTACCAAGTAGGTAGGTATACTACCTGTACATGGGGTATACCTATTCATTTTAAAGATAATAGGTAGGTGTTATACAAGTGGGGTTTATGATACCTATCAGAGTTATCATTTATGACCGAAGTGTTTTCTGGAGATATTTACGCTTTAGTTAAGCAATTTATAAAAAGGTCGATAAGTTTCCAAGTAATCAATTTATTATGTTTGTGACATATTTGTGACTTTCTAATTCGGCGGCTTACGTGTTATCTAGATAGATAGGTGACAAAATCCGCCACTAAATTCAATTAACTGGTTATTGTAGGTATGTGTTTTCAATGTATTAATTAGCTACGAGATGATCATTTTTATACATTTTTTACACACAATTTACATTATATCTTTAGTCATGCAATACTATAGATAGAACGTAATTTATATTTTTAAAGGAAAATAGCTAATTAAAACCGTTTAAAATCAATGGAATAACTAATAACAGCGTTTCCGAGTCATTCCCATCTGCCCCGATAGCTTTGTCCTGTAATTATAGGGCAGATGGGGAAAAATAGAGCGTTCTTTTGTCAACCCGGGTAACCTCGGCTTTGATGGGACAAATAGCACAAATAAGTTTTCGTTTATCTTTATTTCGGTGTCTGGTATAAAATGAAACTTTCTGCGCCATCTGCCCCACTAAACCGGGGACGGAGCTGCTATGGTAGATGACACTTTTTCCCATCTGCTCCGCTATAACGAGGCAGGCTACCGGGGCGATTGGGAGCGAGACACTTTTTCTGGTATCTCATTAAGCATCTCATGAAAGACACTTGTTTCAATAAGCATGTTTTAATAATGACAACCGACACAATTTCAGATGAAATATCCCATCAAGTGTCATTGACTGAACCGAAGTTGATTGTGACTGTGCCAGAGTGCTACGACACAGTTGTCAAAGGCTTAAAGGAAGCAAAGAATAACTCAAGAATAGTTCTCATAGACCATCCTTCGGCACCAGTACCAGACGGTGTCATAAGATTTAGCCAGATAGCTGAGACAGGAGATGCCGATTATGGACTCCTAGACAAAGTGGAAAGGAGACAGGACGATGTGGCTTTCATTCCGTTCTCTAGTGGCACCACAGGGTTGCCGAAAGGGGTGGAGATATCTCATAAAAATTTGCTAGCAACTATAGACATGATGGGGCGAGGCGAAAACTGTTATCCACAGCTTACTCATGGTAAGTCGGTATTAAGTGTATGTTGGGGTCGATACTTTAAAACGATGGAATAGAAAATATAGCATCAGTGGCAGAATAGAAAACTGCACCAACCCCTTTTTGTCACGGTGCGAGACTATGGCGCTGTCCTAATTTGCAACGGTCGTGCGACGGGCGGTTTTGAGGTCTTCTATTGGTCGGGTGGCGTCCGTCGTACGACCATGATTGCACGATAGTTTCTAATTAGGACAGCGCCTAAAGGTGCGAGTTCGTTGCCGACTGCGTACGGTAGGCATCGCCATAATCAGAACACGGCATCGGAGAAATTCATTTTCGCCAAGTATAGTTTAAGTAAACAATATTATTCATTATATTAATTAATATTAATGATTAATATTTGAGAGCGTCGGTGGCCGAGCGGTTACAGTATCCGACTCGTAAGCCAGAGGTCCCGGGTTCGAATCCCGCTCCGGCCACGTATCAATTACTGTTTTCTGAGTTATGTACATTAGTTGAATACTAACCGACGCTCTTACGGTGGGGGAACACATCGTGCTGAAACCTGCACATTCAGGCGACTGGATTTGTAACCATAATCCAATCTGGTCAGGTTCCCCTGGTAGCAGGGTCATGGAGGTCAGATGGCAGTAGCTCCACTGTAATTACCTGACCTGCCAAATCCTGGATCATGGTCAAGGCGGACATTAACGCCAAGATGATGATGATGATGATATTGATTAATATTTAATAATTTGTTGTCCTCATATGTAAAAATGAATTTCTCCGATTACGATGCTGCTGCTGCCGTATGCAGTTGGCTACGAACTCGCCCCTTTATGTCTTAGAGGCAGAACTTATAACCTCCGCAGGTAGATAGAATCTCGGTAGTGGTATTTTATGTTGTAATAAAAAGCTAACAGTAGAGTTATTTGCCTATTTCACACTATACGTTTGCTTTCAACAGGAGATTACCAGGATGTGCTTCCGTGTCTGCTGCCTTTCTTCCACATTTACGGATTGGTGATCACTCTACTAGGCCACTTAGGCAAAGGCTCTAAGCTGATCACCATTGGAAAATTTACGCCCACTCTCTACCTCGACGTGATGAAGAATTCACACCCCACTCTATTATACATTGTTCCTCCTATAGGTAAGAGATTAAAAGTAATTTTCATACAATATAAACGAACCACCACTTTTATCCACGCATCCCTAGGTTCTCAGGGTTTCTCAAAAGTTAAAAGCCTTCTTAATGAATTCCATTTTGTACTCTTTTAAATTTTTTAAAGGTAAGATAAGATTTTTGTACCTTGTCGGCAATACGCTAGTGATAACTCTGATATTATTTGCCACCTTATTTTATTCTTATAACGAGGCAAATATACCGGGGTTAATGAAACTGAATCTTTGCCATCCGCCCCGTTAAACAGTAGGCCCTAGCTGCCGGGGTCAAGAAAACTATTTTCCCATTTGACCCATTAATGCGACAGAGCCGGGGGTGGATGGGACTCAAAAGCGGCACGCTAATGTCATGGAGAACAAATACGATTCATCAATATATCATCGTTATTTTTAAGCGGAAACGCTGATCGGTCATCTTGCTGCCTAACTAGAGAAGAAGTGGTTGGCTTTACTATTTACATTGTTTATAATCATCATCTCTGCTAAATTTAACATTCTGTCATATCATATCCTTCTACGTAGTGAAATAAGTATACCTACTAAACACCTTATTTTTTGTGAAATCATTATGAGTCGCTTGAACCCCAATGATTATTATCATGATCATAGAAATTGCTTGTAAATGCCGCTGTAAAGTGATATAATTTGACCTTAGTGGGCTTCTAACAACCTAAACTCAGTGTGTAAATGATTTAAGACAATGACTCAATGTGTATGACTTATCACCTACCTATACACTTGAACCTTGTGATAAGAAATATTTTGAAGGCTCGGGCTGAACATTTAAGAGTAAGAATATCTAGTAATTGCTTCTAGACGACTAGATACAGTCCGTATAGAGACAACCGATTATATAATTTATGTAACTTTTTATAATAATATAAATATAATCCTTGATGATACCCCACATGTTTAGATATCGCATTATCTTCGTCATATTGCAGGTAATAATATGTAAGAATTATTACTTTGATAATTATTGACAGTTTAAGTACCAAGTAGACTTTGTGTGGTTAATTATATATGGACGTTTATAATAACAATCAATCGTTAAATACATTGTGCAAAGGAGGAATCTACTGATTATTGAGAGCCCCCAAAGTTTAAGTAAACCTTATGAACTAGATAAAAAGTGAGCGAGCTTGGTGAACTCCAAATTTTTCGAATTTTGGCTCAAGGGACCCGGGGTGAATATGATAAATTTATATAACAAACTAATACGTGCGGCTCGAATTTTTTGGTATATTGGCTCTTAAAACTCGAATTTGTTACG
This sequence comes from Blastobasis adustella, assembly GCA_907269095.1. NCBI lineage: Eukaryota > Metazoa > Arthropoda > Insecta > Lepidoptera > Blastobasidae > Blastobasis > Blastobasis adustella. The sequence continues at coordinate 16,799,075 of OU026121.1, read as the reverse complement.
CGGCGCGGGTGGTGTGAATTATTAAAAAATAAGCGAGCGTAGTAAGCTCGATGTTTTTCGAATTTTGGCTCATAAGTCCCAGTGTGAACATAAGGTAACATAGGTAAACCAATGACTGTGGACTTTGTGGACTGTGTGGGCGCAGCGAGTTCGGCTTAGACTTATTGTATCTTGACTCTCCTCGACTTGACACTCTTAGACGATGTGTATTATTTACGGCCGACACCTGTACAAATTACAAGTTATATTTAGCGATTCAATTGCTTCATCATTAAAAGTTCCTCCGGTGGGCTCTTAAAATCTGAAATGATTACGCGGCGGGTTAAATATGTAAAAAATGAGCAAGCGTAGCGAGCTCGAAATTTATCGAATGGCTATGCGCATCTATGCTCTACGCCGCCGTCGTGTGGTATCCAGCAGAGTACAATCACAAAATAGAGAAATACGGGCCGTTTTTTATTTCGTGGTACAATACTGTACCAATCTCTTTAAATTACGAGACTGTCGTACAGGGTGGACGGCTATTGGCTTAGAGGCTGAGCTGACCAGCGACAGGACCTCCGTAAATCAGATTATATTTTCTGTTATTCGTTTGTGTTGTGTATTTTAAACACTGCGAGCTCCATTCCACCTGCGTGTGGACTGTTATATCTGAGAATGGACTCAAGTTCGGCAGCGGACTGTTATGAGCTAAAGCTAAAGTTTCACACTGTAATCCTTCCTTCTCAGCCGTCCTCCTGGGAAAGCATCCGGACGTGAAAAAAGAGCATTTTACTAGCGTGCGGCACGTGGTCTGCGGCGCTGCGCCGCTAGCGGCTTCGGACGCCGACGCTGTGCTCGAGAAGTGTCAGGTGAGCTATACATTGAATAAGAATGAAAAAGAGAAAGAGAGAGAGACAAAGATAGAGAAAGAGACAAAGAGAAAGAGAATGAGGACAATTATTGCTACAAGACACCACGACACAAATAAACAAAGTTAAAAATATAACAAAAAACAAAACCATTGTCTTATGTAGGCAAGTAACACCATCTGTAGTAAAATGAAACTTACACCTACATAAGCAAACGCATACCTACATTGATTTCTATAGTACTGTCAATGTAGCGGCGGCCAGTGCAAAAGGATCCCACCCAGTTTATATGAACCGCGAGGCGTCTTACAGTGCTGGTTTGCGGTGGGACCTAGTGCGGCATGGGCGCCGGACATGGAGAAGTCGGGAGGGTTTTCTAGAAAGTAGGAAACCTGCGCCGATCTACATACGCTGGCCGAAAGTGTCCGTCAAGATTCCTTTCACCTCCGATTGGATCGGAGCTTGCCTGCTCCAACTACCAACTACTTGTGATGACGTACCGATAAGCGCTGGCAGATCGGCGCAGATTCTCGAAATTCGTGTGTTCATCCTAAGGCGATGTCCTAATTAGCAGCGCCTCAAAACCGCCCGTCACACGACCACGTTCAGACGACCGTTTCCAATTAGGACAGCGCCTAAAGCAGTCGCAGCAGGCTTGGCCGTTCTCAAATTTAATAATATACGTCAATTTGTAGACTAAATTGTAAATTTATAAATTGTATACATACTGTTATAAAAAATCATTATAAAAATAGTAACAACGGCGAAGAATGATGGATGGTATGGATGGGTGCCGAGTTATTAAACGCGACAAAACTCCCAATTCCAGAAGAAACTCGAGTTCAACCAGGGCTACGGTGCCACGGAGACCACGTCATGCGGCACGGCCACCTTCAAGGGCGCCCGGGAGGTCGACTACTCCGCCTGCGGCCAGCCCATGGCCGGCGTCAGTATGAAGTTCGTGGATCCACAAAGTGGAAAAGTCGTCCCTATTGGCGAGGTGAGAATCATTTTTTATGTCACTCCGCAGACAAACAGGTGAGCCTGATGGAAACACCACCGGTATCGCTAATGCGCCTGATGGTGCATGGTCACCGCGGTCTGTGGTCCAATGCGTTGTTCACTTTCCAGACACACGTAGTTCTGGTAGCAAATAGTACATAAAATACTAGGTTCTTGCTGTCTTCATTTTTTTTACCGGCAGCAACACAATACATTAATGGTGAATACATTAAATCCGAGCGGAACGCGTTGAATGAATCGAAGTCAAGGAGGTCTCGCATACCTACCCGCACAAAAAATCGACCACGCCGAAAGAATCATTCCCATTTCCTTTATGCCTGTCGCACTGTAATTGAAAACACATGTCAAAGAAAAGGAACGAAGAAGTAGTCTCGCGCCAAACTGCCAGTGTCAAAATGCAAGCGTATCGGTCGATTCGATCGCATTGCCCGCGCCGAATCTGATGACTTCACTTCATCATTAATTAACTATATTTATTACTTTTAACTATACCTGAAAGAAAGCAAGTAGGTACTAAATTTACCAAGAAATACATTTATTTGATAAAGAGGCTTTAGATTCAACACCGTATATCTGATATGAGGTCAACTGGGATTAACAGAGATCAACTGGATTTAAAGGACAGCCTTGGGAACATTTTCAGAACTCAATTGTCTGTTTCTCACAACGATTTCTCATAAATATACCCCACTGAAAGTATTATACTTGCTTCAATATTTAAATCGACTTCGATTAGGGGTAAAATGGCACGTTTTGTTTAGCAATGACGTTATATTTTTAAATAGATAAAAAAATTAGGAATAACCACATCACAGTGACAACGCACCTACGGTTCTACATTTTTGTTGAATTGTAGATGTTATGGGCGACAGTTACCACTTACCATCAGATGGACTGTCTGCTAGTTTGTCAATGAGTATAATAAAAAAAAATTACCATAATTTACCTTGAGCGCTACAACTTGATATGAGTGTCAGGTATGCTCTACCTTGAACTCCATCTCCACTGAACAATGTAGTGGCAGTTAGGTACAAAAGCAATAGTTTAGGTATCAGGGCGACCTATACCTAGTTTCGTAAAACTCTTGTTAGTTGTGGGTAGCTCTCATGAATTTGTTGTTGTGACTTCGTCACTTCGTGATTTTATCAGAATAAACGTATTTTTATTTTATTTTATTTTTAAAACAAAACGCTTTCCACTGTCTGTCCCAATGTATGTACAATGTATGTACTCTTAGATCTTTTAAACTGTTAAAAATACGCAACAGATTTTAATGCTGTTTTCAGCAATAGAGAGTGCTTCATGACGAGGGTTTATAAGCAAGGAAAAAAGGGAAGGTAGGGGTGTAGGGTAGGTGTAGAATAGATGTAGGGTAGTGTAGGAGTAGGGGTAGGATAATGTAGGGTAGGGGTTCGGGTGCGGGAACTTTCCGGGTCCAGCAGTCGGACTATAAATTATAGAAGAAAACTTATGGAAACTACCATAAAGAGATCCCGTTCTTTTTCCTATTACGCGTTACGCGGAGCCGGCTTTCGAGCGTCACACATAAATAAAAGAAATAAATCGATTATTATGCCAAAAAGCAAAGAAAATACAGTGCTACCGCTACCGCCAAACTGCATGGCAGTTTGTTGGCGGAGAAAATACAAGCTCTTATTACAAAGCGATATTATCTTTCTCTTGTGTACAATTAGATATTTAAACTTAATAAGTAGGTAAAACTAGGTACAATGTAATTACTATATGCCAACATATCTGTTCTATTGTATTATCCTGTTGTATTATCTGTAAATCTCGGTCTGTAAATGTTTTGTATTCTAATTTTATATTTTATTTTACGTTTAGACTATTTTATGTTCTTTTCTCTTCCTTTCTGTTGCACCGCCTTGTAATTTTTGTTTATTGCTCTCTGGTTGACTGGTAGAAAAAGCTATGTAGCTTTAAGTCCGCCTTTGTACTGTAATGTGCATGAAGTTTTAAATAAATAAATAAATAAATATCTAGGCCTCAGATTGTATTCTGCTAAACAAATTGTGACAGTAATTGTTTCAATTTTCGCTTAAACATGGGTTCACATGAAACGCCACGTGCTCCTCTGGTAAACATCGTTTTGTAACGAACTTTGAGTTTTACGTAGTTTTTTTTAGGTGTAATTGTTTTCCACTTACAAATATAGAAGGATTATAATTATCCCTGACGCCTGAGTGATTCAGTTGGTTTACATGCCGGTCTGCCACACAGAGTCCCAGATTCGATTCCCGGCTGAGCAGAAATTGAAATGATGAATTTTAATTTCTGTTACGGGTCTTGGTGTAGTATGTATAACAACAATGTATTTAAAAAAAGTATATAGGTATGTAGTTTATCAGTTATCTAACACCTATAACACAAGCTTTGCTTACTTTGGGGCTAGATGGCGCTGTGCGAATTGTCCAAGCATATTTATTTATTTATTTTATTATACTTTTACGAAAGATAATAATGATAATAAAATGTGATGTAAATGATACTTATAGCATTTTCGGCCCTTTTTTATGGAATTTATTAGCTTAATAATTATTAATTATTGTTTTTAATTGCGTAGTCATAAATATTGGTGGATTACCGAATGAATTATTTTATAATCTAGCTAATCGAATTTTTAATTAAAAGAAAAATTACTGAAATACATAGGCTAATGTTGAATCTTCATACTTTTTAGGCTTTTTTGGATCGCAAATAACTCCTTTGCCACCTGACGTTATTCTATGTGTTACATCGTCGGTTGTCGATCCATCTTTTGCTATTGCAGTATTTACTTATGGTAAGGTTTCACTATCCAGTTTGATATCTGCATCATTTAGGATAGATTTAGAATTTAGATTTAGGCGAGGTTGACCAAGGTCTTCCGATCTTAAGACTGGTTGAACAGTCACCCCTTGATGGTATATTATTACATATTAGGCTTAATTTATCGGGGTTCAATTTGTTTTTTTCTGTTTTTCCGTCCACACCGTCCGAGATTCTCTAATATCGAAGCTTTTTAACATTATACTACTAACATTATACTATTAAAATTATTGCTAAAACTGTTTAATTTAGGATATCTGTTAGAATATTTTTATTTCTTTGTTTAGTTAGAATTAATTTTAAACTCAAGGTATCACTTATTTTATGTTTGCTCACGTATTTTATGTTTGCTTGAAAATAGTATTGTGATTTTCGAAATAGATATCACTGATAAGGTCAGGGGCAGTCTGAAAATCAGTGCTGCAGGGTGTTAGCCCTTAGCGTAAACTGAGACTGTGCCCTTCCACGCAAAGATTTTGATTATTATTATGATTTTATTTTGTATGTACCCTAGGTATAAGGTCCTAATATTTAAAATGTATTATGTTATTCTTATTCTTATTCTTTTTGATAAATCAGCTGGCTGGTCTTCTGACACTTATTTATTTATTTAAAACTTCAGGCACATTACAGTACAAAGGTATACTTATAAGTACTTATAAGTATGTTATAATACTAATAACAATAGTCAAGTCAAAGTCAGGTCATACGTTCAGGGACACAATGAGCTCTATTTGCTTGGCATATTAAAGTTATTCATGCTAAATTAAAGTTGGCAAATTTAAGTATAAGAGAACCTCATAAATATTCTTAATATGAAGTTTCAGTAGATTTCATTCATATCTTAAATATGACAGTGTCGGTAGATCCCGTTGATGTTTTTAATATGACTATTTGGAGAGATCCCGTTGATGTTTTTAATATGACAGTTTCGAGAGATCCCGTTAATGTTTTTAATATGACTATTTGGAGAGATCCCGTTGATGTTTTTAATATGGCAGTTTCGAGTGATCCCGTTGATGTTTTTAATATGACTGTTTCGGGAGATCCCGTTGATGTTTTCAATATGACGGTTTCGAGAGATCCCGTTGATGTTTTTAATATGACAGTTTCGAGAGATCCCGTTGATGTTTTTAATATGACAGTTTCGAGAGATCCCGTTGATGTTTTTAATATGACAGTTTCGAGAGATCCCGTTGATGTTTTTAATATGACAGTTTCGAGAGATCCCGTTGATGTTTTTAATATGACAGTTTCGAGAGATCCCGTTGATGTTTTTAATATGACAGTTTCGAGAGATCCCGTTGATGTTTTTAATATGACAGTTTCGAGAGATCCCGTTGATGTTTTTAATATGACGGTTTCGGGAGACCCCGTTCAAGTTTTATAAGGCTGTGTCGGGAATGTTAATCTATTCAATATCGTACGTTCTACGTTTATATGGGAAATTCAGCGGTTGGTTGATTTGGAATAGTCAGTTATCTCTTTAAGCCGCTCGAATTAAAAGCAAAAGTTGTGCAAAAGACGTATTATTATTATATTATTATATTGTGACCTTGTATATCAAACTCTGGTTGTGACATTTTCAAAATTGATTTAATATAATAAGTATTTCAACAAGCTATCCTTGTATTTCAGTCTGGTGAACTGTACATCCAAGGGCCAATGGTCATGAAGCGGTACCACAAGAACGAGAAGGCGACCAAAGAAACCATCACCGAGGACGGATACTTCAAGACCGGCGACTTGGGACACTACCACCCTGAGAAGGGGCTATACATCACGGATAGGATCAAGGAATTGATAAAAGTAAGTTTGTGCAAAGGTTGGTGATAGCCCAGGTATTGCAAACGTCCATAGGGTGCGGTGATTGCTTACCGTCAGTCAGACCGTAAGCTAGTTTGCCACTTTAGTGGTATAAAAAAACAAAGGTCGCTTCATACTTAGGGTTGAAATGAATCTTAACTTGTCTATTCATTTGTCAAAGTATTAACTTTGCGATATTATAGGATATTTTTGCGTACCTGATACTCATCATCATCCTGGCTCGGGTCTTCACTCGGGTGAAGACCCGAGAGCACAAATGGATTGACCAATGAGTCTTTTCTGAGTTATATACATTAGTTGAATACTAGCCGATGTTCTTACGGTGAGGGAAAACATCGTGATAAAACCTGCACATGCAGGCGACTGAATGTGTAACCATGATCCAATCTGGTCAGGTTCCCGAAGCTGGGTCACGGAGGTCAGATGGCAGTCGCTCCAATGTAATTACGTGATCTGCCAAATCCTGGATCATGGTCAAGGTGGACCCCGGGCCACCATTAACGCTAAGATGATGAATATTTTTAATTGGATTTGGATTGATATTTTGTCAAATTAAAAAAAATAATAACTAAGACAAAATACCTAGGACATTTGTTTTGCGTCATCCTGGCGTTGATCCCAGTTGTACTCTAGGGCGATGAGTAACGTTTACTACTTAAATATTTTCAGGTGAAAGGCATGCAGGTGGCCCCAGCTGAACTGGAGAGCCTTTTGCGGACGCATCCAGCTGTATCTGAAGCTGCAGTTATTGGCGTGCCTCATGATATTTACGGAGAGACCCCCAAGGCATTCATAATTAAGAAGAAAGACCTGGATATCAGTTCTGAAGCGATCCAGGAGTTTGTTGCAGATAAAGTTGCTCCTTTCAAGAAAATCAGAGAAGTCGTCTTCGTTGATAGTATACCAAAGACTAGTTCTGGGAAAATATTGAGGCGAGACTTGAAGAATATGTAGATAGTGATGATAATTAAAGTATAACAGAGTTTGGTGCTTGTAATAATATAAGTAGTTAGGTTAGGTATCAAATTTGTAAAATTGATCAGGCGTCTAAAATGAGCTTACCTGGGTTTGTTATTTGGAGCAAATGGATTTATTATTATTATATTTGTTTATCAGGCAGGCAGTTGTAAACAACTGCTGGGTTGCCTTCTTTCGGCGAAATACGCAATTTTGAATACTAAATCATGGAGAGCATCGGTGGACTAATGGTTAAGGGGTCCGACTCGTAAGCGAGGGGTACCGGGTTAGAACCCCATTCCCAATCCGTCATTTACCAATTACTCTTTTCTGAGTTGTGTACATTAGTCGAACGCTAACCCGGCTAACACGAACGATGTTCTTACGGTCGCGGTGGTGGAAAACATATTGATGAAACCGGCACATTTAAGCGAATGTCAGCAAAAGCGAGGGTCATGCAAATTCTGGCAAACTATAAAAAGTAAAACATCATTTGTACTGTGAAAAATAAAGACTTGGCTTAAAGGTCTAGTTACCAGGCCAGAAACTTCAAAAAAAAAGCTCTGCATAAGACATTTCTGTGAAGTCCGGTACAGTACTATAGATAGTTCAACTCAGTTGTGCGCGCGGCGCTATGTGTGCGTGCGCTTGTAAATATACAGCTTTCATTTATGTGGCAGTGACGCGACCACTTGGCGTGCCAATGACGTGGCGTCATTGTGACGTGTCTGTATATGTACAAGGTTTACCCACACATAGGGCCGCGCGCACAACTGAGTTGAAATATCGTACCTATCTAGTAGTAGATTTGGATGTTTCTAGACATTGTTAAACACATGCAACTAATACGAAATAAACTTTTTAGTTAATTGTCTCATATGAAAATAAAGATGAAATAATTTTTAATATCTGTAACAAAATATTTCATTAAAGTTTAGTTTCTGCTATATTAAAATGAAAGTTGGTCAACGTTCCTATTGTATACGTCCATATTGTCCATAGGTATCATGGCTCGCTTATTGGGACTGTAAATAAGTAGATTATTATCTGTAGAGTGCATGCTAAATTTTAAAATTATATTATTATTATATTAATATGGTTTCTGATTATGGAAAGGCACGTACGGTGGGCACAAAGAGTATGTATTTTTGAAAGTTTTTATTTAACTTGCAATGTTAGTATTTTCGGAAGTTTAACCCACTTCCCGGCGTTCAATTGCTCTGAAATTAGGTATCCATGTAATTTGGATGATAATGCAATCATATGTAACATATGCCATGGAGCGGGTCTGATGATGGGGTCGGAAGGTGGCCATAGGAACTAATGAACGCAACAAGATAACGTCATCGTGTTTGGGATCTTTGGAATGGCCTTGAGGAGTACCATACTCCTATGTCAAAAGCTGCGTGACAAAGCTAGTTATAAAAAATTATTTAATATTAAGCCTTTACCTATATTTTATAATTTATTTTATATTTATTAAAGTGCCTTTGATTGATTGATTGATTTATGAAGTAAATCAATCAATTAATCAAAATAATAATAATATCATAATAATATAATCATGATATTTCATTATAATTATATTAAAGATTTTTTTTATATTCTGATTTGCATTTGACCGCTATCTTACGACGGACGTCGCCCGACCATGGTCCTACGACCGTTGCCAAATAGGACAGCGCCTAAGTTTCTTTTTGGGTTGCTGCTGTAGGCCCTGGCTTAATAGGAGTTGCAGGGGTGGAAGTTGGAATGTGAATGTGGATGCAGGGTGTGAATGAGGGTGGGAGACTTTGCAAGAGATTGCTTATTGCAAATAGAGATTCTTTACATCGTCTAATGCCCTAATGTAAATTTTGTATTATAAGTAATCCATGTATACCTACGAACCTCAATAAATTGTGTAGGTACATAGGTTATTGAATAACAATATTATATGTATATTTTGGAATTTGTTGTCTCATTGTTTTTTCGATTGGACTTTGTGTTCCCTTAAGATAAACCAGAAAGCAGATAGCGTTATCGTTCGATAACGTATTATATTTATTTACATGTGGTACATTAGTTTGCAAATGCTTTATCTGAGTTGTTATACAATCATTCAAAGTAACGCAGTAGGTACCTACATAATAATGTTATAACAAATAAAACAATACGTAGCCTTCCTGTATTTTGCTATGTTTTAATAAGTTCAGAATATTTCGTCGCCTTACTTGCTAAGTCATATCTGTACTAACACCATCGTATTTGTCGAATTTTTCTCTACAAGTTCTCTCTGACAGTCGTTTCTCTATCGTTAACCGTTTAGGAGATATCTAAGAAATTGGGCCATAGACAGAGATATACGCTTTTAGACCTGTCGCATCTGCAAAATTTTTAAACATAATATTCAAAAAAGGGTTGGTCTATTAGCGACCCACCGTGGCTTCACACTTAGGCTTTTGTTTGCACGTATTATATAAATATTTTTTACGATCAACGAGACAATTCACTTGATGAAAAGTGCTACTATCGCATACAATACCTACCATTCACATACTACTCTGGTTTTCATATTCCACTCGCCCTTATCCTACTAGGTGAGATTGGCACAATATGTCTTTTTAGGTGCGTCCAGTAGGCTAATTACGTAACTCTGTTGCCAACAATTCTCTGATTTCAATGATTGAATTTGTTACTTTTTGCGATTACGTATGATAGAATTAATTTGGTTTACTGCAATGGAGCTTTGTTAGCAACTGAATCCATAAAATCGAGTATACGGAATCGCAAAAAATAAAAATTTCAATAATTGAAATCAGAGAATTGTTGGCAACAGCGTTATGTTAGCCTACAGATCTCAAGAACGCGCCGCGAATGCGCCATTGTTGCGACGGCTCATGCGGCGTTTGCACGCTGCGCGCGAGCGTGTGTGCACGTCTTCAGCAACGGTGCCATTACACTCTACCCTACAACTCCTCTACTCTACCCCAACCTTACCCTACCCCTACCCTACCCCTACCCTAGATACCCTAGATAGATAACCACTTTATTGCTCATAAGACATAACAATACCAATCACTTACAGTAACAAGGAACACATAATATGTGCACCTACCCTACTTCTACCTACCCCTACCCTACAATATCTCTACCCTACGCTATTTTTTTTCTTACCGACAGCTGCACATTAGGAGTATGAAGTGAAGGATAAATACGAAGACATATCTAAGTGGGATAAATTATGGAAGTACGAGTCGCATTTTTCTGGCCAATTTTCAGGAGAGAGATAGGCTCTTTATTATCAATTTATTTCCCAAGAAGACGCCAAATAGTGAATTGCCGTCGCGTAATCCCTACGCAGTAAAAATGCAGCCCGAAAGAAACTGCCTGAAGGAGTCTAATAAATCCATTCTCAAGTTAAACCTGACGGGCGGACATCGAGAAGTTTCAGTGGGTTCCTCACAATTTGTCTATCTGTTAATTTAGGAGACCGCCAGAGGGCGCTGTACTGTAAAATTCGCTTTGTGTAACATTCGCTCCGTGTTATAGTTTATTTTAAAATTGCTATATATAGGTATATATATTGGTTTCTAAATATCGTCCACAAAATTTCAATAGCTTTGATTGGTATATATTGAAATGATGATCAAACTTCGTTCTTATAGAGCGAGCTCTGGGGACACTCCTCTTAAAAAATAAGAACGAGCTAATCCTTGATAATAATTGACAATGAATTATAAAGCACTAGTGAATATAACTAAGACAGGCATTTGACCGCCATCTCACCTGTTGGTAAGTGACGATGCGGCCGATGATGAAGCATGCCCGTCTTGGAATAGCCTATTCACTCTAGCCTTGAAGGCATCCAGATTATATTGATCAGGGAACACACTCGCAGGCAACGCGTTCCACTCCTTAGCCGTAGGCATTACAAATGTCGAGCCAAAGCGGTTCGTGCGGATAGCTGGAAGATCCACGACATAAAGATGAAGCGCTCGCCCGGATCGCGTCTCCCGATGGCGGAAAGGGCCCGGCGGAATGAGGTCGTGCAGCTGCTTCGCACACTCTCCGAAATGGAACCTGTAGAAGACCGACAGACGCGCAACCCTACGCCGATGTTCGAGGCTCTGCAGCCTAGCTTTAACTAACCGCAGGTCACAAATTATCTTCTTTGCACGTTTTTCCACCGAATCCAAAGTCGCCAGTTGATATTTGGCTGATCCACCCCAGAGGTGGCAGCAGTACTCATGCAGGTGCATGCAGGATCGCACTTGTGCTTGATATAACTGAAGCAACTGCTTGGAAGTGAAGTACCGCCTAACCTTCGAGAAGATACCAAATTTTTTTGCTTTGGATTCGATGCTGACCGAAGTTGAGATTTGAAGATAGCTCAACACCAAGAAGCTGTAGGTTGTTGGTAATTTCCACAGAAATATCCCGAAAAGTTGGAGTTAGATGGAATGAACTCCTTTTGGCGGAAAACAAATACGCCTGAGTTTTGGTTGCGTTGAACGCCACCAGATTGGCTTCGCCCCAATCAGAAACTGCCTTGAGAGCTTTGTCCAAACGATCAACCATAGCTCGACAAGACCGAATATCGTCTCTGGTGGCTTTTGCATCTGACAAATATCTATCCGTTACTGTGCTGTCATCTGCGTACCCAAAGGTACCTGGTACAAGCAGATTGTTAATATGCAGCAAGAATAGTCGCGGACAGTACAGATCCCTGAGGAACTCCCGCGTCGATAGCCTGGAGATAAGACGAGTAGCCATCGATAACTACACGGATTGAACGTCCACTCAAAAAATCCGATATCCAGGTGCAAAAGCCATCAGAAATAAAAAATGAAGGAAGCTTGCTTAGAAGGCCCGCATGCCAAACCCTATCAAAGGCCTTAGATATATCCAAATAGGCCTTAGATAGAACCAGCCGATATCTCAAAACTAGACGTAGTAAAGCACCCTGACGATGCTGATAAGGGATATTTCTTGGAGGTGGACTAAGAATATCCTAATAATTTACATGATTTACACAACGACTTTTGTTTTTGCCCTGAAAACAGAACACCAGAAATTGGTCAGACAAAAATGACAAAATTAATGTCTACATTATATTCTAAGGAGAAGTATATTATACATTATGTTAACTTTAAACAGGCTCTAGTGTTAGGTATTGTTCTGAAGAAAATTCATTGTGTTTTAGTTTTTACTCAGAGCCCTTAAGAGCTATATTGACTTGAATACTAAGAAGCGAACAAAAGCGAGCAATGCATTTGAGAAGGATTTCTATAAATTGATGAATAATGCGGTTTATGGTAAGACAATGGAGAATGTTAATAAGAGGTCCGACGTTCGTTTGGTAAATCGGTTTGAAAATGAGGGGAATATACTGGGCGCTAGAGCGCCTATTAGTACGATCAATTTTTACAATCGTACGATTCTACATGAAAATCTAGTAGTTATTTAGATAAGGCGTACCAGAGTGACTTATGATAAGCCCATCTATGTAGGTTTCGCAGTATTGGAATTGTCTAAAACACTAATGCTTGACTTTCATTGTAATTATATCATCCCTAAGTATAGGGGTGATGTCAATCTGTTGTACACAGACACCGATTCATTCTTATATGAAATAAAAACAGACGACTTCTTTAATAACATTAGAGGAGACGTTAAAGATAGATTTTATACATCAGATTATCCTAAAAACAATAGATATAACTTGCCGCTTGTAATTAAAAAAGTAGTGGGTAAATTCAAAGATAAGTGCGCAGGTGCGTTCATAAAAGAATTTATAGGTATAAGATCGAAGTGCTATTATATAGAAACGGAGGATGAGGAGGAAATAAAAAGAATTAAAGGAATTTAAAAAAATGTAGTAAGTAATGAGGTGTCCAGAAATGATTACTATAATTGTGTTAAGAGTAGTAAGGACTCGGTGCAGTAAAGAACAATGAACATAATATGTAGCAAATGTCACAGCTTGTACTCTTAGGCTCTTAAAAAGGTCTCCTTATGAAATTATGATGATAAAAGGTTTCTCATGCTTGACAAAAATTATGAAGCTTTGGCATGGGGTCAGAAAGATATTCCTAGGGAATAATATACACAGACGCATGCACACACACACCCATGTATGGATACATAGATAAAATAATCATCATGGTGTTAATGTCGTGCACGACGGCGCGGGTTCCCTTGACCATGACCACGTTTATAAATGGCAGATTTGTATATTTTTGTAAATTATAGTTGAGCTATAAAACTGTGAAATAAATAATGCGTGTAATAATGAAGAAAGAAAGAAAATACACATAACACACCACGATACAATAACAGTTACAGACAACGGAAACATTTATAATAAAAATATTTAAAACAAAAGGTATCTACGTAGCCTCCCATGCCACTGTTGGTTGGCGGCCAGCGTAAATGGTACCCACTCAGCATGTGCTGTGAGGCGCAAGAAACGACTCACAGCGCTGGTATTCTGTGGGCCAATTATAATAATGGATACGCTAGGGCACCATGGTCTTTTATGTACCCGTAGCGCGGACCGAATTTCCAAGGCTATCAATTTAGCTCGACATTTTGTATTTACACGGACATTTAAAAATTTATTTTATACCATTGATTTATATAGGCTAGTATATGGAAGTCATTGTTTTTTCAAAATTCAAAATTTCTTTATTGATTAGGACATTAAATATCTCTTCCAATCGTTAAAAAGGAGGGGGGTAGGAAAGTAGGAAGGAAGCACACAGTGACACATTGGCCGCCCCATGGCCGCAACAAACCCACCCCACGCCAACCACGACCTGACCGTGCCCGACAAAGCCAGGCAGAGCCAGGCAGCGCTCAATATATTATATAGGTATGTCTAGTATAATTAAGTAAAACCACCTAAAACTACAGCAAGAGTAAGCCAGTCCACCAAGATAGCACCCGTTCACGAGTATAACGCAGGGCCACCGCCAGACAGACTTTTAAGTGAGCGTGCATTAACACATACTGCATGTGATAGGTAGTCGCTCCCACGCTACTCTATCCTATCCCTACCCTACCCCTACCTTACTCCTACCTTACTCCTACCATACTCCTACCATATTCTACCACTGCCTTAACCTTACCCTACCACTATCTTACCCCTACCCTACCACTATCTTACCCTTACTCTAAGTACTACCCTACCCCTACCCAACCGCAGACAGAAGTCACCATATGTGGGAAAGGAAGAAAAATTAACGCCGCTTCAAGGTGGTTCTCCGTGGGGGAAAGAAACGGCAAGAAACCCACAGAGCCTACTTTTTTTTTAAACATTTCTTATGTACTAATACATAATTTGTCCTATATACTATCTTAAAAGTAAATGCCTGTATAGAACCGCAGTTCAGTCCCATGGACTTTTGTCATTTACATATTCAGATATACTATAATAACTTTTTTTACACATAATTTGTTTTTTATAGTGACTTTAAATTTATTCAATGGTAAATTTTGTATATCTGTTGGAACCTTATTATAAAAGCGTACACATTAACCCATAAATGATTTGTGGACTTTGGCCAGACGACAAGCACTCCTCACGACAAGGATTCCTGTTATAACCATCACTGTTCTTCATAAACAAGTGTATATTGTTATGAACATAGATCAAGTTCTCATATATGTATTGTGACGGCATTGTCATAATGTCAATATTCCTGAATTTATCTTTAAGTAAAGTTCTAGGTCTCAATTGGTAAATTGAGCGAATAGTCCTTTTCTGCAGTAGAAATATTATATATACTTTTTGGGCGGTAGGTGTTGAAATGATTAGACGTGTTTTTCGGTACTGCTAATTATTTAAGATTTAAAATTAATTACAAGTAAAATTTGTACTTACTGTTCTATTAAATGGTTTAATCTAAGTATAATCCATAATTGCCGGTAACATTTTTCAAATTTCCAACACTGAATCACATATTTTCACAAAC
The DNA here is from genome assembly GCA_907269095.1 of Blastobasis adustella. Lineage (NCBI taxonomy): Eukaryota > Metazoa > Arthropoda > Insecta > Lepidoptera > Blastobasidae > Blastobasis > Blastobasis adustella. The sequence continues at coordinate 16,783,630 of OU026121.1, read as the reverse complement.
ACCATGGACAACATTGCACAACTGATGAAAAGTTTAGAAGAAACTACGCAGTTCTTCAAAGAGAAGATGGCTGATTTTGAAGATGCTCTGTCCGCACAGTCTCCTAGTCGTGAAGAGGATGCCTTGACAAAAATGTTTAATGATTTTAGTACTCTGATGTGGAAAACTGTCTTAGGTATGCAGAGGCAAATGGAACTGATACTCTCTACATTAGACACTATGGAGATGAGATCCCGTGCAAAGGTGCTTCTGCTGCGTGGGCTGCCTGAGGAAGATGAAGAAGATCTCTCCATACGGGTAACAAAACTGGGCGTTGATTCACTTAAGGTGTCTGGGGTGACTACGGCTTCTTTTTCAGCATGTTTCAGGCTTGGGAGGACTGCGGAGCCAGATAAGCCTCGTCCAACTCTAATCCTGTTCACGAATTCTCATACTAGGTATGAACTGTGGTCTTCAAAGAAAAAACTTAAGGGTTCCGGCTCGACACTGTCTGAATTTCTGACAACTGTTAGACATGCTGTCTTCTTGGCTGCCCGCAAAGCGCTGGGGATTAACAGACGCTGGACCAGTGATGGAAAAGTAGTGGTAGTTGGGGAAGATGGCACACAGAGCAGAGTGGTGTCGTTGACCGAACTGCAGCCTTTTCTGGTGAAGGAGTCCAGAATCAAGTCCAGTGAGGATGCATCTCCCACTGCTACAGTTAAACCAAGTATTGCATCGAGCAAGCCGAGTGATGGGAAGTCCAGTAAAGGAAAGACAGACGGCTAGTTCTGGTACCCGTAGCCGTGAATTCCATGAATTCTGTTATACAAGCTGCTTGCCGTCGAGACCGTAATACAGCGCTACAATCAATATGTAAATAGGTTGAACGACATTCTCAAAAGTTTGAAAATCAGACTTATAACCCGTCAGTTCAAACCGAACACATGGGCCATCGAAAATGAGTCAGGAAACACTATCACAGAGATAAGGAAGATTGTCGGCGTCTGGAAGGACTATTGCGAGTCTCTTTTTGCCGATGTGACAACAGACGTCGCAACACCCTATAACGAAGCATCGGAAGCAGCCATTAATCACCTTAAGCGGAATAAGGCTGTAGGTTCCGATGAGATTCCGATCGAGATAATAAAAGCTATGGGGGAAGTCGAAGTAGACATACTGCACACCATCTGTTGTCGAATATGGGTCACTGGAGTCTGGCCGAGCGATTGGTCACACTCTATATTCATCCCACTCCATAAAAAGGGATCAACAAAAAAATGCAATAACCATAGACTGATTTCCCTCATATCACACGCTAGTAAAATCATGCTACATATTGTCAACACAAGACTCCAAGCTTACCTGTCCCGAGAGATAGCCTCTGAGCAGACTGGTTTTGTAAAGGGTCGAGGCACTAGAGAACAGCTACTCGTAATGCGACCAATTGTGGAAAAGGCCAGAGAGTTCAACATCACCCTCTATGTGTGCTTCGTTGCTTTCAGGAAAGCTTTCGATACCGTCAAGTCGGGGAAATTGTGGTGGGTTCTGAGAGATTGGGGGTACCACAACATCTAGTACACCTCATCAGGCACCTGTACGAAGATTGCACAGCCGCGGTCCGTGTTGACGGTGTTGACTCCGATTGTTTCAAAATGCAAGCCGGCGTTAGACAGGGCTGTATATTGTCTCTCTTACTGTTCAACATATACACGGAGTACATAATGCGTATAGTTCTCGAAGATTGGGATGGGAGAATATCTGTAGGCGGCCGAAATATCAAATTTAAGATTTGCAGATGACACTACCCTCCTAGCATCAAACAGAGATGAAATTGAGATCTTTCTTCGTCGGCTGGAAACTACCGCGTTGGATTTTGGACTTGCAATCAACCGTGGCAAGACAAAAATGATGATTGTCGACCGCGTCAACAACAAACAACCAGACGTCCGGGATATAGCGGGATGCGAGGTGATTGATGGCTATGTATATCTGGGGTCCACGAGATCACTAATGCTGGAGGCTGCGAGGATGAGATTCGGAGGCGTTGCGCCGTGACTAGATCATCAGTGGCAAAACTTGCGAAGATTTGGACCAGATTTGAATAACCAGAAACACAAAGGTTCGACTGATGCGGTGCCTGGTCTTTCCAACCTTTCTGTACGGAGCTGAGACGTGGACCCTGAGGACGAAAGACAGTCACAAGATCGACGCACTAGAAATGTGGTGTTGGAGACGCATGCTCAGAATCCCATGGACCGCGCACCGAACCAATGCATCGATACTACAAGAATAACATCAAAGAGAGATTATCGTCGTCTGTGCAAATACGAATTCTCAAGTTCTTCGAAAAGTCGAGGGTAAAAGATCTCGTGGGCACTCTCCAACACGGTGGACAGACCTCATTAAGTCTGCTACACATTCCACCATGACTGAAAACTCTTTCTCCGCTAGGCATAGGGACACATGGCGTTGAATCGCGAGGGCGGCGGTGGCGCAGAACTCGACCGATGCATGACCACGACCACTCTGTCAAGAGTGCACGACTGAGAAGAAGAAGGCATAGTTATTTATATATGTGTATTTTTATAGGTTTAAATATATTTATTTAGGTTAAGTTAATTTACTTTGTACGTTTATAGTATAGGTACTCATTGTTGCCTCCACCGCTCGTAGAAGCTCCTTTCAGCTTATCTAAGGTTAGCTTTAAGAAATCCCGCCTACACCTGCATCGGTTGTTGAACGACCCCGAGTAAAACCAAATTGTTTATGATGCAATAGATTATTTCCATAAAAATGAGCTTTTACTCGGTTTAATATGATTTTCTCAAATATTTTACTTAAAGCCGGTAACACCGAAACTGGTCTAAAATTTGTGGTACCTGTTTTAAACACTGTAATAATTTAACTATGCTTCTTCATGTCAGGAAATTAGCCATTTTCAACACATTGATTAAATATATTCGCGGACAGCAATAACATCAATTACAGAGCTAATAATTTTTACTGATATACTATAAATGTCGGCAGTCGCTTTCATTTTTATGCTTTTAAAAGCCTGAACTATATCTTGAGGTGCCACGTTCTCGAACTTAAAATCGATGACACTCTCGGGTACATTCAACAAGGATTCAGCGAGACCAGGAGACGACTTTAAGGACTTCGTAGTTGACACTGGAATGTCTGTAAAAAAATCATTGAATGTCTCCGCAACTTCCGAGTTTTTGGTAACAATATTATCATTTATTTTTAAATTGTATTTTGTATCGCGAGTTTTGACTTTTCCAGTTTCACTATTATCTGCCATGTGGATTTTACTACATTTGTGCTATTTTTAAGTTTGTGTTTAACGAAATTTGATTTAGCTGTAGCACAAACACGTGTAAATAACTTCGAGTAATGTTTTACATAGTCAGCAAATTCTACGCTATTATTATACGCCCGTTCTGAATAGAGCTTATATAATTTATTTCTACTTTTATGTATTCCTACTGTCGCCCAATCGCTAAACATAAGTTTTCTGTTTGTTTTGAATATATACCTTTGGTTTGAATATATATACTTTCAGTTTTTGTCATGTGTAAAACTGAATTATAATATTCATTTGTATAATCACAATACATTAAATTAGATGATTTTTAATAATATTATTTCTAAAAAATTTAATTTAAACTAAGTTTGACAATTTGAATAAGCTACCCACCTTACTGGTAGGTACTATTATTTTAGAAAGCATGAGTCTATCATGCACAATAATTTGACTTGGTCTGTTTGTATCAATCATTTTACCTTAGTGTAATTTTTTATATTAATTTTCTATTTTGACATTGATTAGTATATTTTTTTTTATTTTTTTATTGTGTGAAATTGCTTTCTTCTATGAAAGCAATTATCGATGTAATCATCATATGACTATAATTTGACTATATATTTTATTAAACTTATGTAATTTATAATAAGGACATTATAATTATGTAGGAACTTTAAGAGAGAAATTAATAAATCTAAATCTAAATGTGGTCATCCGACGGGCACTTGCAACATACGGGCCGAATGGTAGATACCATACGTGACGTGTCGTACAAAGTATCTAAAAAGTTAATTGACCCCACTGGTGACCAGAGAGCTGGCTCGTTCCCCGGGCAACTGATTAGTAACTAAACGTAACTAGTTTTCTGGGCACAATTCCGGATGACAGCAGAGTGGATGACATCTTCCTGTTTTAATTTGATTTATAATTTTTTTATAAGTTAGGTTAAAGTTTTTTATGTGTGACATATTTTCTCGCGCTTTACTGCAATTTGTTGAATTATTTTCGTAACTCCTGTATTTAAGCAATAAAGAGTTTACATCATGGTTTACATACAGACATACTTTTGTGGGAGTGATGTCGTGAAAAAGGACGTAAGTCGTCAAAAGTATTTATTGTAAAATTTCATTGTAAATATTTTATTCACACTTTTATACATGAGTGTCTGTTTATCACGAGTGCTTTAATTCTAATTTTAAAATTTTATAAATTGGCGTGAAAAATTGGCGTTTACCCTTGAACGACTGCTTTCGAGGATGTAATTAGAAGATTAAGCTATTTATTTATTTATTTATTTAACTGTTTATTGTACACAATAATTATATACAGAGCTATCAGTGTGAATAACATATTTTACTTCTATATTAATTATTTTACTACGTAATCAAAGTACCTGTATTTTTATAATCTTTTATAACTAAGGTAAGGTAATGTAAGTACCTAATATACAAATGTGTTAAATAAAGAATATATTTATTCAGTTTATCAGTGTTTTTTCCATCTACAATGAGGTCTAAAGCTCTCTTATTAGACGTAATCTTAACTATTTGTACTACAAAAAAAATATTAAATTAAATTAATTTGTAATAATTGTTTGTACTTTCATGACGTCAATGTATGTCACAAGTGGACCCGGCGCGACTTCGTTCGCGTTCACCTACTTTACCCCTATCTACCCTTGTTTTCTTGCTTATAAACCTTTCCCTTCAATCACTCTATCTATTGTTGAAAACCTCATTAAAAACAGTTACGTAGTTTAAAAGAACAAAGCGTACATAGATACATAGGGACTGACGGCGGGAAGAGACTTTGTTTTCTATTATGTATAGTATAGTCGACTTTTAAAAAAAAATGTAATATGGCAGACAAACAGGTATGCGGGCCACTGGATCGAAAGTGGTTACCGCCGCCGCCGCCTATGGACACCAGCAACACCAGGGTCGCTAGTAATGCGTTGCGCGTCACTACTCCTTAGTATATACTATCTCTGATATACTTCTAGAACGATCCCATGTCATATGACAACTTTTGAAACTGCACACTGATCACAAAAAAGTCGTTTTGTGCTTAAGATCCATTCCGACCGCCGCGCGCCGACCCACTCTTCGGACTACATCAATATTTTTTTTGTTGATTTAATTAATTGTTCGGACTACAAAAACTAAAGTTTTCATAGACCACGTGGTCCTACCTATTGGACGATGAAGTTTTGTTGTCGGGTTAGTTCGATAGACAGATAATTGGACAATATGAACGGTAGTTTTTTAGATCACGTGGTCCCTCCGATTGGCCCACGCATACTTGAATACTTTTTAGGAAATTATATAACACCAGGTTCAAGACATAGTTAAACGAACAACTTTTCAAGAAATTGTTTCGAAACAAATTTTTTTTTTAATTTAATTAAAAAAAAAGATAGAAATCAACATTACGCAAAATCGGATAATCATTCTCAGTAGGAGCAGCTACTGTGTATGGAAATCTTGTGGAAAAAACAAAACATCTGGAATCCCTTTAGGTTCTAGAATCTGTAGATCCAGCTCCAAGGAGCTGTTGCACCCTCGGATGTAGGTACCCTCTTATTTTTATTACGATACCCAAATCCAGCAGGTGTTTCCATCAGGTGAGTTAAGGTGAAATGCAAGCCTATTTATAACACTTAAAATCTTTATTTAGTCAGTTTTGTCAAGTGCAATTGTAAGTCAACGTCAAAGTGCAACGTCACTCCGTAATTTCTACAATATTATTCTCAAGTTCTTTTACTATGTATGTATTTTTAGTACCTATATGTTTATGTAAGTAAGTAACTGTGTTTATCAATATCCACAATACTAAGTTTAAGTGTACACTTTTAGTTCCTGCTTTTAAGTTAAACCTGTTCCTATGACTCCAAGGTTTGCTGGTAGAAAACTCAATTAATGAGTTAAACTCGCCTTTGTACATCTCTGTTACTGTTCTGTATAATTATGTCATGTTTGTGTACAACAAAGAATAAAGAATAAAACCTAAATTAACAAGTTTGTACAGAACTCTGGCAGAATCAGATGAAGATTATCCAGGGCACTTATACAACAAACTATATCATATTTAGGTAAATTTGAAATAATTTAAAAAAAAATTTCATCGGCAAAAAGCCAAAAAATATTTTCTATCAATATAGTCTATTTGTAAAAGGTTAATGATAGAATGGTGAGGAATGAATTGCGTGAATATCAAAATGTGTTGGTAACTCAACGATGTTAAGCCAATTTAAATATAGACACCAATGTTCCGATTCTTATAGAGATATTGGTTAGAGGGATAAGTGAATACAAGTTACCACAGTCGAATCTACATATGTGAATTCACATATTGTAAAACAGTAGAAATCCAATGAACTCAACAATGCACGTACATTAGTAAATAGAAGTCTTTAAGCACATACTGTTTATTAATCGCGCCATACAGTTAACCGCACACATCGCAGTCTACAATTAAGGACTGATGTATAAGATACATTGCCTGTTAAATTCTGACCAAAATTGAATGAGCACCGTATTTAAGAGTCAATGGAACCCGACAAATGTGGGTTTACCACTTCCTCGTTATATTTTTGGTGCACGGGCCCGTTGTTGTTTGATTTTATCTTCGCTCGCTTGCTTTTAGTTGACTGTTCGTGTCCGATGGAAGTATACGTTCGTTCGTTTGTAAACTGAACAACATTGTAGCAACGTTTTTGTTAATTTATTAAAAGATTAAAGTGCTGCCAAATTTCAACGTTGGGACTAATAAGTCAACAAGACTTTTACAATGTTATTGTAGCGGTAACAAGCAACAAAGCAAAGTAAGTCATTAAATTCCTTATTTATTTACATACGTCATGGTAAAGTATGTTCACTTTGTTCTTACTGTATTGCTGGTACAATGAAGTTATTGTACGTATTCACCTGTTACAATGCATTAAACAACATAGACCATGACCTTTCGAGTTGTTACCGCGGTATAGGAAATCCAACGTAAACAACATTCAACACGTAGGCAGATGCAAACTATTTTTAACCGTATCTAAATCACTGGAGAGTCGAGTTTATTATTGCTCTGTTAAGCAGTTACTTTGGTGATTAGATAATAATTGTATGAAAGAACCGGTAACTGGGTTTCGATGTTCATTGAATAAATAATGTATCGTCAAGGGGCTTTAGGTGACAAGTTGCTCGGTACATTCTCTGGCCTGCGGGCGATTAGTCTATTTTTATGAAGGCAAAGGGATATCTCGCCCTATCGCCAGGCGAGATTTCTGTAACAAGGGGGCAACAGTAACTATGTGTGTGGGGTGAAGTGGTGGTAAAAGAAACAGTTTTGGCTTAGGTATAGGTACTATAAATAACGAGCTCGCTACGCTCTGTTATGTTAACTATTATGTTTATGTTACTTTTATTATTAAATGTTAAGTCAAAATCTATAAAAATTCGCGCTTGATTCGCTCGCTCAATTTTCTCACATCCTAGAGCCCATAAGGTCAAATTTTTATATTTGTGGCGATTAAGCGGGTAACGTAGTTGATAGTCCCCAGATAGTACAGTATTGTGATGTGATTGAAGGCGTAGTGTATCTACAATAAGTATACTTGTTGTCACTGCGATTTAGTCACATCAACAGACTGCAGTATAGACTGGAACCTCCTCCACATCAGAGAACTATCAACATCTGAAAATGACATAGTCTTTTATTCATTAGATAGTCTTTATGACAAGCAAATTAATGAATGTGAGAGTTTTTAATATATTGGCTTTTAAATGTCGATCGGCACACGTCGCGGGCATTGTAAATAATAAAAAAATTAATGAAATCGAAATTTTTGAAAGGAGAATGGGCGAAATGTATGAACTTTGGTCTACTACCTACTCAATACTAACGCAATCTATGCCAATATAAAGATTATATGTTAATAAACAAATAACGAATAATGAGAAAGTACTAGGGGCTCGCAGAATTTAGAAAAGGGAAAAAATATCCTTCGATTTATTATGAAAAATATTTAATTAATTATAGTATTACATTATGCTATTGTCTATAATGACATTATTCAGGTGAGCAGCTGGCGGTGACAAACCTTCCTGATGGTGAGCCCAGCATAAATACCACAAGATAGATATTACATGTCCCGCTTCCCCGCGCGGCGCACTGCGTTCCCATCGCGCATTCAGTAACAATAGAGTGACGTCACAGCGCCAGGTACATAATTGAGTCGGATGGGTTGCACGTGCGTCCATATTTTAACCATACCCCACCGCCTGTCCTCTACCCAAAATAGTGTCAGATACATGTAAAATCTGCTCTTAGTAAAAAAACCTAAAAAGAAGTAGAACCTTACACTCTGCTATTATTTTTGACATTTTCACAAAGAACCCCACATTACCAAAGAATTACACATTTGATGTCATACAAAAAAATAAAGTTTAAGGAATACCCTTTTCATTGACATATAACTTGTTGGTATTGCGTAGGTAGACCAACTTGCCCATTCTCCTTTGTCTCAAAAGAGCCTAGACGAACATAATAAAAGTAAATAACGTCGGTATTTATGGTATGCCTAAGCCAAAACTGCACCTGCACCAACTCCTTTACCACAACCACACCCCACACCATACACACATTCGGCCTAGTTGTCCCCTTGTAACAGAAAACTCGTCTGGCAATAGGGCGAGATAATTTCTCTTTATAAAAATGGGCATCTCGCCCGCGAACTAGAAAATGTACAACGCGAGATTGCATGACCACCTTTAGAATGATATTCTTATGCACTTCTATGCAGTTGTTAAACGGTTTTTATTCATGAACAAAATTTTTATTTATAATAAAAAAAAATACCCAGGGGGTAAAGGACGAGTCCTTTGGGCATAAGGGACGGCTAATACTCACTTCATTTGGTAAACTGATTTCGGCTAAAGATGCACGAAATGCCGTTAATGTTACTGTAGGGACAAAGGAAAATTTTCTTGAAATGTTAATGCACTTATGCTCCTGTACTGTACCGGCGAGTTAGCACCTAAGGCTGCGTCCCCAGTAGGCAAACTGTTCGCCGCCGACTGAGTGAGCCGCAAATTTGTAGCCAACTAAAATTCGACTTAGCGGCGTACTCAGATCGATTTGCCGGGCGTCGCAAGCAAACTGTTCCGAACTAAAACTATTTCGCCGCCGACTGGAACTGGTTTTTCTTTGAGTCAGCCGCCCACTGAGATAGTCGGCGCGCGTAACGCTGCAAATTGCGTAAATTGAGCGCAAAGCTAGCAAACTGTGAACACTCCATTTAAAGTATATGGAAGGGCATACTAAACCGATACGCCGCTAACTCAGTCGGCGGCAAACAGTTTGCCTACTGGGGACGCAGCCTAAGGTGTCAAGATTACAATCAGCTCACGATACTGTTCAACCCAATGATATGTAGGTTTAAAAATACTTTATTCTCATTAAAGATGCAATGTCATGACGGTCGTTGACACCACACAAAACACTATTTAGGGATCGCGTAATCAGCACTCAATTTAGGTAACCTACTCTCACAGTAACAAAATCAAATCAAATTTAGATTTCTTTTGATATGTTGTGCTAATTTTAGCTTCAATTCATTGAAAGAATATTTTTTTTTAGTAGCTGAGGGTAACTTATTATAAAGTTCACATTTATAAGTAAACATTTGTTTGCCGTAATTTGTTCTAATCTTTTGGAGTGCAAGGTAGTGCAGTTGTGATGCGTTTAGACGAATTTTTTATTTGGATTAGTGTGATTGTTGTGTGGATATTATTGTTAAGGTATTTTCTGATGAGGATGATGGTTTGGTAGGAAAATAGTTGAATTATGTGCATATAGTTTCTTCACATATTTTACATGTTGATGTTGGTAAGGATAATGTAATTATTATAAATAACTTATAATATCATTGGTTCAACCAGTTTTACGGTTCCAATAGTAAACATCGCTTAGCAAACGGTATTGGGAGACACACCTAACAAGTGGCGACCTCGTTGCGGTGCTAAAGTACGACTAGCCTCAGAGTACGAAACTCAGCTAAGATCCATCCAGTTACCGGCGACAACAGCCAAGACTTAGGACCGTCATGGATTTAATAAATATTCATGTCCCGGTTGTGCTCTCGCGCACTAGGGCCCGGGATCCGTCTTGACCATGATCAAGGATTTGGCAGACCAGGTAATTACAGTGGAGCGACTGCCATCTGACCTCCGTGACCCTGCTACCAACGGAACCTAACCAGATTGGATCATGGTTACACATTCAGTCACCTGAGCGTGAAGGTTTCATCTTAATGTTTTGCCGGTGTTGGCCGCCATGGATAAAAACATGTTTAATTAACTTGATAATACTATAGTATAGTACCTACCTAACATGTTTTAACCTATCGCGGTTATTATCATACATTTTAAAGGTATGTTCCGGATTTCCTACTGTGTAGCTTTGTTGACGAGTTCGTCTTTGACCATGATGCATGCAACTGCATCGAAATATCGGGCTACTCGTCAACAAAGGTACGCGGTAGGAAACAAGGAATTTAAATTTAAAAAGCACTTACTAATGCATCAAAACGGTGTGAGATACTGGTACCCACAAAAAATTGTGATTTAATGTACAATCTGTCTGTAGTTACGACCTATGGATAGAATGGCTTTTTTCAAAGTTACGTACGATCAAGACTCTTATTAGAATAGTAGAAACCGTAGTAGAATCTTGCTCCCACTCAAACAGAGGTGTCATTTCTATGTATTTGCGTTTAGAATCGTAGCTCTCGAATGTATGCCTCAATCTTGATGCGGTTTTCTTCATATGAAAATGAGGTTAATCGCATAAACCATTTATAGGTACGTTGCTGCTTACAAATCGGACAGTAAATGCGTTCGCGACGTGCCCGCGTAGCAACCGGACAGAAAACGTGGAGTCTACCCTATTGGCGCTCACACGACGCGGTGACTATGCGGATGCGGCACGATTACTGTGCGGGGACTATGCGGGCGCTGCGCGTTTGTGTGGAAATAATAAAATAAACTTTATTTGAATAACAAAGAAAACAAAATTGCATAAACATTAATACGATCGAACGAAACTTAAACACCAACTTAGACTTACAAATAAGATTTTATTATTAGTAACGCGAGACCTGACAAGCCCTATTGTGAGACATTCGTTATTGATACATCACATACATATTACATTAATTTACTCATCTTGCCGTTAGTATCCCGGTTATGGTCTCACGCACGAGGACCCTGAGTCCGCCTTGACCATGATCCAGGATTTGGCTGATCTGGTAATAACAGTGGAGCCACTGCCATCTAATCTCCGTGATCCAGGGAGAGAACCTGACCAGATTGGATCATGGTTACACTGTGGCGACATCTATCGCTCTGTCGCTCCAGTAGGGAAAACTCAACGATACTCACCTTACGAGTACACGAACACAAGGTTGGCAAGCATCCGCACATAGATGGGCTGACTGTCCTACATCGCGCTAGCGAAGTTGTCAACATTGGCGGCTACCTTATATCCTTACCACCGCCAAAATACATTCAGTCGTCTGTGTGGGATGTTTTCCCTTAAAGTAAGAGAATCGATTAGTATTCAAGTAATATACCGTTAGTCATTGGTACATGACTCTCGCTTACGGGGCGGATACCGTAACCACTCGGCCACCGACGCTCCGACAATAGGTACATTAATTTACTACTTATCTAATATGTCCTCGTGAATCCAATAAATCCTCGCATATGGGTATGTTATCACAAAGAAGGCAGGTACTCAGCACAAAATAAAAGTATCCTATTCTTATCAAAACGAAATGGCTTTAGGTTTTTTTTAACATTCATGAGTACCTAGTTAATTCGCCAGATAACATGCCCAAATCAAATTGTAATGCTGCACTCAGCAGTCAGGTGACAAGTTAGTAGGGAACGTTGCATAATGTTTTTTATCAAGAACACGGCTTATTACTTCAGTAATAATGTATCTTATCAAAATGTCTACGATAGACTTATTTGGCGATAGATTGATTTGGTCAATCAATCGGGACGATCGGTCCGATACCGCCCGATTAGTAAATCGCGCAAAAACCGTATACATAGGTTCGAGTACCTATAATATAAGCCATATGATAAAGATAGCAATACAATTTCAATGCTTGAAAAGTTAAAACTCAAAATGTAGATATATGTCATTTATTTATTTAAAAATAGGTAATACATACCACAACATTAAACAGACAGAAATTACAAAAATACATATAAACCTAACAAAAGCGGGGAAAAAGCATGTGAATATGAAAAAAAACGATAAACTGGGATATGGCTCAGGGGAACAAAAACAAGAACAGAAAAAAAAACGAATAGCACATTAAACCAAGAAAGTAAAATAAAAGCAACACAAGCAATACATGGAAAAATCCAACATGGTTAACGATGTCAACGCATTACCCGCGAGTGTTTCCTGATCATAATCTAGACGCCTTCAAGGCCAGAACGAATAGGCTGTTCCAAGACAGGCATGCTCCATCATCGGCCGCATCGTCACTTACCAGGTGAGGTGTCGGTCAAATGCCTGGCTAGTCAAATTATTAAAAAAAAAAGTCAATTAATTTCAGACTCGATTCGTATCAAAAGTGGAATTATGGCCGAATTGAAGATGTAACCACGAATCCCCCACTCGCCCAACTTTGTGCCAAATTGTATCGTGTGTATCACCTAGTTGTTTTGTTACAGATAACTCAATATCAATTCACCGCTGTTCTAAAAATCGCCAGTTTGTAGTGAACAGTAGAGACGATGGTTTCCAACACGATGGCTTCCAACGGCTTTATCTTAGCGAAAAGGACTTTGATAGCATTGAAAAATGGTTCGAAGTGCATTGCTGTGCCGGCAAGAACGTTAAGTGTCTGGTCTCAAGACAGGATAGCAAAGTCTCCGTACAAAGACGTTGAAATACCCAATTATACGCTGTACGATTTCGTCTGGCAGAATTTGGAGAAATGGCCGGAGCGAACGCTTGCGGTAAGTGAATCAAATATAAGTCATTTTTGAAGACCGATTTTGTTGAGCGGAAACATCTGTTATTTAAGTAATTAGGTAAGGACCTATAATTATTTTTGCCCTAATTCACAAAATGGACCCAAATTAAAAATTATGTTAGTGTCATCATTTTTATCTCTACTGCTGATCTTAGACTAAGCCGTTGCACCAAATTCTTTAAGCATGACGTTTAACGTTTTATTGTATGAAGTTGTTTGTATCAACTTCAATGCGTGTATGAATTGGTACAAGCCGCCCTTAGTTCACAAAAATTTACTCTTAAGTTACTTCAATAGGTAAGGCAATGTAAATTCTACAAATATAATGTTTTATTTACCCACTCTGATAAAGCAAGGTCGGTTCATTACTTCAAATAAAACATCGCAAACACTCAGTGACAAACATTGCTATTTGAAAATTCCAGGTGTGTGCAACTACAGGCAGAGGCTACACTTACGAGCAAGCGTTTCGGTTGTCCAATGCCTTCGCAGCGAATCTCCGGAAGAAATTCAACATTCAAGATGGCGATGCAGTTGCCGTCATGCTGCCCAACATTCCTGACTTCCCACTTGTTGCCTTGGGCATATTGGAAGCTGGAGGGTTTATTTCGACAATAAATCCCGTGTATACTGCGCGTAAGTTGATTTTTTGGCATGTCTACCATCATGATCATAATCATTAACAACCCCTAACAGTCCACTGCTAGACTTGAGTCTCCTTCACATCTGAGGAGAGTTTTGCCACAATCTCCACGCTTAACAGGCGCGTTGGACGTCGCAAATAAAAAATACATATCTCACATTTTTATCGGGCCAATGGCTAACATTTTAATTTTATTTAGAAAAACACTAACATAAAAATTAAATAGGTATGTACAAAAAAAAGAAAAAGAAAAGAAAATTAACGAACTTCAAATAGATTCATATTCAATTTCTTTGAAAGATCTCTGTACAAAGAGCGGGCCCCGGGCCCCCGGGTCTACACTAAATTCAACAAAATTGTATTGGGTGTCGATACCCCGGTATTTTACTATTTTTTGCCTTTCAGCTGTCTCTGCCGCAGCCATCCTTTTTAGTGGTAAATGGCAGATGGGAGGGTGGCAGAGTGTCGACACACGTTGAATCGCACATTAAGGCCCGACCCCTTCATTCCGTTCGGTGTATTACGGTGTCATCGTCACGTACGATACGATACGTTGACGGTAGCGAGATGGCTAACTAACTTGTACATCCATATAAATAAGATAACGTTAAAAAAACTAGTTTACGTACCTATTGACATTGACCTTTTGAGGTGAGTTCCTGAGTGTCATACACATCACACGATCGTAAACCTGTCCAATGTCCATGTTATCGTTAGCAACGTGAACTCGAAGATAATAGCGTGCTATACTATTATTTACAAATGTTGAGATTCTCGTATACATTGTGAAAATCGGTTTACGTAATATGTACATGAGTAGATATGACCAAAGAAGCTGAACTTCGAACATATAATTGAAAATAAATTTCGTGACCCCGAGTAACCTTCGAACGTTTTCATTTTCTATACGTTTTTTCTAACTCTCCCCACAACTCAAGTAATGGGTATCTACCAATGTGAAAAACCAAACCCCATTTATGTATGCCATAACAACGAGTTAGAAACAGACGCAGAGATAATTGAAAATTTCTAGGAAATATTTCTTTTTTCGGTTTATAATTCAGAGTGTGACTTCCAGCTTTATCTAAGTACACCATTCTTCGTAGGTAGCTTTTTACCTATGTAGGTACAATCTATAGACACACAGTATATATCATCGTAAAAATACGAGTGTGTTTCCTAAGCAGTATAATCTGGACAGGCATGTTCGATACTCGGCAGCAGCGCCACATACTACCAAATGTGTATATCTATTTAAATTATAAATGCCTGCGTAGTTAATATTACAAACAAAGAAATTCTGGTTAATATAATATCTAATGTTTATAGAAGCTGATGATGAGGCTGTCCTAATACACACATATACACGTTATAATAAATTCTCTAAAATAGATGTATCTCTCGTTTCCAGATGAAGTGCAACGCCAGCTTCTAATGTCCAAAGCGAAACTCGTAGTAACACTGCCAGAGTTATCCAATGTTATCAAAGATGCTCTACAAAAAGCCAAATTGGATCTTAAAATCATCGTCGTAAAGACCAATACAGAAGCTACACCTGATGGTACAACGTCGTTTAGTGAATTGAGTGAAGATGTGCATATAGACAAGTCGTGTTTAAAAGAAGTGAGAAGAACTTCAAGTGATATTTGCTTCCTCCCGTATTCGAGTGGTACCACCGGATTGCCAAAAGGTGTCGAGCTTACCAATAGGAACATAGTAGCAAATTGCATTCAAATTGACGAACCAGCCATAAAGTGTCAGTCAGAAACTACAGGTAAAATTATAATAATAAATGCGTAATAAATTGAAAACTTATCAATCTGTGTAGTTTTACATGGAGCCAAGTGTCGGGACAATCCACTAAGCTAGTCCAATAATGGCATCGTATACATAGAGACAGTCCAGTGCATTGGATTGTCTTGAAGCCATTGATCAAGCCTGTCCATTAAAATAGAACAAAATCTCATTTTTCGGAGCCGTCGAACCCGTGCAGAGAACTGGCTTCACAAGTAAGTAATTGGCTTGTGTATTGGCTTCGTGTGAATACGCGTTGTCATGCTAGTTAGCCATTCTAAGATCTCTTTAAACTTTACGCCAACCGGTCTTTATAATTTCAGTCTCCGATTATAGGAGTAAAACAAAGTGTTACAAGGTTGTCATTAGTAGTTTAGGTACGTTACTACTAATTACAATTTAAGATCTTTTCATCATGCCTTATGCGTGGCACTTTATTGACTGGCTCAGTGATTTGTCCCAGGCGCCTAACAATAATAATGATGACAACGCTTCGTGGCATTATATCCGATCCGAATCTAAGAAAATGCTCTCCGAGGTTTTGCAGCAGTGCTTCTTTCTATGACAGCTTGCGTATATATCCTATATCAGAAGTTCCGTCCGAGCTTTCGGACGCATAATACTAGGAAAGCAATCATACACGCAAATGATTTTAAGTTCGCAATAGTTTTTGTGGTAGGTCTATTAGGAAGGATATTCCCAGTAGTACAACTTTTAAGAGTATTTAGCAAGACTACTGGGAACGCTTGAAGAAAACTAAGTATTTTCACACTACTGTATTCAGTTGAATGTTTCGCTAGACGCAATGTATGCAAAACGACTCGTTTTGTTAAGAGTAGCTATGTAGCCAGATGTTTGTTCGACTGTTGGTATGAACGCTTATTTTAACTGTACAAATATAGTTCTGTATTAGTTTAGGATCTTGAAGCGGATACAGTGCATAAGCGCTGACACAGAATATTCAGGATCTTCAACGATATTCTAACAGCTTCCACGGCTTAAAATTTCAGCTACACACCAAGACTCGGTGATGGCAGTGCTACCATTCTTCCACATATACGGCGCTGTGGTGCTGATGTTCCACAAGATGGCCCACGGAATTAAGATGGTAACACTCCCCAAGTTCCAGCCACAACATTTCCTGGAAACTCTGGAGAAGAGTAAACCTAATCTTCTATTTGCAGCGCCTCCTTTGAGTGAGTTTTTATTATATTTAGTAAGTTCAGTTTAGGAGTTTGTGGTGTTTAGATAGACAGACTGAGGAACTTTCCTTCCTATGAAATGCAAATGTTTCAACGATTCATGTGGCCTTGATTACCGCAATTGTTGTGAATTGAGCATACAGCTTGTAGAAATACTGGCAGAAAATTCATACATTGTCTATGATTATCATTAGAGTCAACCAAAGCAGAGATGTGCGGAGAGTAGAGAATATGCTTGACAGCCATATCCACCGAAGCTGTGCGGAGACTAGCTGGACCGGGGCAGAGATCTAGATGGATAGACTCTAGACAGTACATTTAGAGCGGAGCTGAGCTACGTCCCAGTAGCGTTGGATATAATGGACGGGACGAGCTTCTCAACCCATGCCTCTGGTCTCCGTTGATTGATCTCTGTGAGGCATATACCCAAATTTCTGCCTTGATCGCACCTGAAGCTAAGCAGATGCGAGATGTGAAATCCTGTTGGTTTTTAAAAACACATCTCCTCAATCCTCTCGTCTTCGCTTTGGTGGCGTCTAATGGAAAACCTTTTATTAGATATTGTTAGAGTTTTATAGACGTGTTTAGTGGACCTACCTAAGTGAATACGAGTAATGTTAGTGAATTTAACTTCCTTGATATTTGGCAAATTATTTTATCATTTACGATTAACCAAATCAACAAACATTTATATTTATTTTTAATTATAGTCTTGCTGATGCAGTCTCAAGCCACCAAGAAGCAGCTCCAGTATTTAGACGTCATCGTTAACGGCGCCGCGCCGTTGGCTGCGAGCGACATCGAAAAGTTTTTAGTCACAGCTGGAGTAAGTAGCGATAAATTATACATTTCCTTTTTATTGGGGTTAATCCTGGCTTCGGCTATTATCTAGTTTTCTTTTGTATTTTCTTCGTTTCGGCCCATTTTGAGCATCCTTGCGTCTTATGCCGTTGCCTCTCGCGTCCGATGCGCATCAATCATGACATCATCACTCCTTGAGCACAATCCACAATAAGGATGACAATCCTGACCTTCTTGAGCCTGGACCATAATAATTCAACTTCCTATTACGTGGTATTCCTTTTTTTAATAGATATTATAAAAAATTAAAAATAGTAAACAGCAACCTCGGCTGCGACCAAAATAATGTGATATCGATGCGATTAAAGATGTAGCCTGTCTAGAAGCATTATATTATAGGCCCAGAATTAAATAAAAATTATGCTGGTTACCTTATCCTTGAAACCGGAACACAGCTAAGCAAGCACTGTGCGAAAGTCAGGCTTCAGACAGCTTCACAGAGTTCTATTAGCGGCGAATTCCAAGTCACACATTTTATAATATGAGGTTTTCCGCGTACTTTGGTTAACGAGTAGCCCGGTCTTCCGTGATAGTTTAAAACATTGAATTTCGAAACCGGTTCAAAAGATTAGCTAATTCTTATTAATATGATTATGATGATTAATGTCACGCCAAACTTCAAACCGTTACTTTCTATAGCTAATATTTAACGCTTTTCTTTCTTTTCTACTTCAGCGCAAGGTCGACTTTAGACAAGGATATGGCCTCACGGAGACATCGCCTGTCGTTTCCATGGGTTACAAATATATAGACAACTATGCTTGTGTTGGTCATGCGATACCAAACACCGAAATGAGAATTGTTGACCCCAACCTTAACAGCCTTGGACCTAATGAGGTGAGTTGTCGTTTTGTTTTTGGTATCTGTCCAAAACGACAGTAGCGACTGTCGTTTTTACTTTTAACATAATTCTCAAACAACGGCCAGCAATGCATTCGCCACCCTCTTGGTGTGGCGAATGTCCATGGATAGCGGTGATCACTTACAATTGCTCGTTTGCCTCTCCCTATTATATAAAAAAATAGAATTCATCATCATCACCAGCCCATTGGGGCTTTCAAGAAAATTTAGAAATAATAACAGTAATAAATACTTACGTATTTAGTTTTCATGTATTCTTCATTTAAAACCCACAGACCGGTGAGCTTCTAGTGAAGGGGCCGCAAGTTATGAAGGGCTACAGCGAGAACCCTGAAGCGAACGCGGCTACCTTCACAGAGGACGGCTGGTTCAGGACAGGCGATTTGGCTGTCATCGACGACTCCGGAATCCTCACCATTGCCGACCGGCTTAAGGAGCTCATCAAGGTATTTTTTTGCCAAACGAGCACAGCACACAGTGTATAATACTGGATAGGTACTCCATATATTGGGTCCAAATCTATGAAATTAGCGTTTTTTTACTGCTATTAGACATTTGCTTAAATATTTTAATCGTACATAACATATTAAAATTAGTACTCGATTTCAAAAATTGAGTATGTTTATTTGCTATAAAAAATTTGCTTGTATGAAAATTTCAATTTTCGTCATTTTTGTCATACAAAACGCCAATATCATAGGTAAGGACCTGATAATATAAAAAACCATAGATGCATTGTCTTGAGTTCTCATCATTATCCTGACGTCAGTCTCGGTTGCGCTCTCGGGCGGCGGTCACTGATTTGACTAAGCTGGTATAAAAAAAGAGGTATCTTTCAGGCCAGGCTTGATATGATGTTTAATGTTTATTAGATGTTGCTCGCATGCTTGTCCAAAGTGAATTTAATGACCTTCTAATAATCGATTTTTCAAGGATCAAGTGAACTGTATATAACTTTTAACTTAGAAACTTATACCGAAAGATCGAAATAACGATTGAAATAATCAGAAAATCTACAAATCGTTGCTTTGTTATTAATCCTATATTCACGGACTATTTAACTTTTTCAGGTCAAAGGCTTCCAAGTGCCACCAGCCGAGCTGGAAGGCGTTCTGCGCGAACATCCAGCAGTAACTGATGCGGCAGTAGTGGGCGTCCCACACCCCACCTCTGGAGAAGCACCCAAAGCTTTTGTAGTCCTCAAACCAAACCATAACGCCGAAGCCAAAGATATTATAGACTTTGTTAAGGAAAGAGTAGCACCATTCAAGAGAATTGAAGACGTAGTTTTTCTAGACGCAATTCCTAAGAGTGCAGCTGGGAAAATTTTAAGAAGAGAACTAAAAGAGACACATTGTTAGTTGTAAGATATAATCTGACCGAATTTCAATAAAACATATACACCATACAAGTACTTAGTAAACGCTAGAATTTGACGAAAGATCGAATTATAATTGTAGATATATATTTGTTAAGTTTAGCTTTTGTAACTTGTTTTATATTATCAATTCCAATGTATTGCATTTTTAATAAGTTTTATATTGACATAATAAAGTGAAACTTTATTTAGACGTACATAGAATAGGCCCACGATAAGTCCGTATTGACTAAAAGTAGTAAAAATTATAAAGCGTGGATATGGCAATAATCTGGGGATAATCTTTTCTTGTCAGTCCTTCTTGGGAACATTCAGTTATTGGTCACTATTAGCTCATAAGTGCTATGTATAGCCTAATCTGAATAAATTATTTTGACTTTGACTTTGACTTTGACTTGAACTAGTACTTTTAGCTTATCTA
Source organism: Blastobasis adustella (assembly GCA_907269095.1). Lineage (NCBI taxonomy): Eukaryota > Metazoa > Arthropoda > Insecta > Lepidoptera > Blastobasidae > Blastobasis > Blastobasis adustella. The sequence goes on along the minus strand of OU026121.1, from coordinate 16,763,133 downwards.
AATTATTAATTATGCTGAAAATTATCTCCCGCATTTCCTTTTGAATTGTTTTGCCCATTATATAATAATATTTTTCATAACTCACGAAAATAAACAATCCAGACCATACAGAAATCAAATTGTTTGTTATGACTTTTATGAATGACGTTCTATGACGTTTAAAAAACTTGGCGTAAGTGGCTATACAGAGATTTTTATTGTTTTAATAAGCGATTCGGACTTAGCGTGGTCTTATTCTCGGAACTTTTTGTACGTAGACTGGGAACAGCAAAGACCATATGTTTTGTTAAAAAATTAAAGTTATGTACATTTTTTAGCGGACTATCGTTTTAATATTGATTTTCTTCTCGTCCCAAATACAATAATGTTGTAAGGGCTAGGGCTAGGACTCTCTCCACACAGTTATATCAGAAATAGCGATAACCGTAGCGTAAGCAAGGTAATTAATTTAAAATGAATAAAAAAAAATTTTCTGGCAGCGATCTATGAAGTCAAAAATCGGTTGGGGCTGTGTCGGCACACGGCCGTTGGTTTTAACGTGAAATGTCTATGTAGTTGTGCTCGTAGAATAGGCGTCATTTAGTGAGCGCATCTTTGAGACACACTCGAAACCGCGTCGCTCACTCAGAATATAATAGAATAGAATTTTGTATTGAATGCTGGCTCTTGCACATGAATCCCCGCTCTATCACGTGTGAGTTGTGTGTTACACTGAATAGAAATGCGCGAGAGCACGCATGCAGCGTGTCAATGCAGTGCCCTCCCCCACCGCCCCACCCGCTCCTGATGCAAATTCAAGCTTTTAAAACAGCGAGCTGACTATATACACTAAGCTACGACACTCGATTCACGTTTCTAAGACTAATAGTTTTGCAGTTATTAAGGTAGGAGTAACTTACTCACCTCAGATTTGCTGACGATATCGTAGTTGTGACTGAAACCCTAGACTAGGGCAAAATGCTCAATGACCTCTGTAGTGCCTTTCAACAAGTAGGTCTTAATATGAACATGCACAAGACGAAAATTATGCCAAATGTCCATGTTGTGCCTACTCCAGTGACATCAGTTGGAGACTCCACTTGAAGTTATTGACGCCGATAGATACATACCTAGAACAAATGGTCCAGCTAGGTAGGTACAATTTCGAGAAAGAGGTCAATCGACTAATCTTACTCGGTTGGGCAGCGTTCGGGAAGCTAAGCCATAGATTTTCGTCCCAATTACCGGAGTGCCTCAAGACGAAAGTCTAACTGGCAGTGGGTAGGGCACATAGCTCGAAGAACAGATGGCTGATGGGGCAGTAAAGTTCTCGAATGATGACCACGTACTCGAAGACGCAGCATGGGTAGGCCTCCCACAAGGTGGACCAACGATCTAATAAAGACCAGCTGAATGCGGAAGGCATTGGACCGCCCTTTATGGAGATCTTTGGGGGAGGCCTATGATCAGCAGTGGGTGTGGGTGATTTTGATGATGGTGACTTACTTATTTAACCATTTTAGTCAAATATTGCCTTCTTTTCTAATAACTACTTAGTTTCTAATAACTAGTGTAACGGCAGATGGGGCCAACGCACAAACATGTACCTACTACAAACATAAGTAGGTACACGCTGACGTAACCGTGATATCGCTTTCACACCTCTCAGGTTGGCAACCACGTACCTTAGTAAAGTTCTCGAGTGGCCACCACCTAGGCCTCCCACAAATTGTACCGACGACCTGGTAAATATCGCAGGTACCAGCTGGATGCGGAAGGCACAGGACCGGCCTTTATGGAGATCTCAGGGGGAGGTCTATGCCCGGCAATGGGCCTCTTTCGGCTGATATGATGATGATGATGATATAGACCTTTTCGTTACGGCCCGGTTTTCTGACTTGGTACTCAGTCTGATTTTAAAGACGTTTCACGTCAAAAACTTCTCGTGTGACAAACATATACTTCGGCAAGTGCAGAGAACTGAATATTTTGCTAAAGATCAAGATTCTTATTAGAATAACTTGCAGTGTTCAACTGCATAATATTTCTTAACTTCTTGTTGTGTTAGATAGGTTTTTTTAGAAAATGACGTCCCTCGAAATTGACCTACTGAGAAGATGACTAACACAGATAATGACTTGGAACGAACATGACGTTCTTCTTAATTGACTTTTCAAGAAAATGACCTGCGTTGCTAGAAGGGTTTTTTTCTAACCTCCAACATAAAGAGAGAGGTGTCGTGATTAGGGATCTACCTTTAAAATTGTAGCTCCTGACCGGATGGATAGATTTTAATACAATTTTCTTTATATGAAAATCGATTTTAATAGCGTAAGAGTTTGCTAAAATCGGTGCAGTAGTATGGGTAGTTACACAGACTTTTAGATGTCGGGTCTCGGCACATATTTTGTCGGTTAGATAGGACTAGATAGGACTACGGTTATATAGGACTACGGACTACGGACTAGACAGAACTACGGACTACTATACGTTAGATAGGACTACGCTTATGGAATCATGGTCGACAACAATCTTTGTAGATATAAAAATCTAGAAGGTACAAATTTTAATATTTTCTACTTACATTTGTATTTATCCTATGCTTATCAAAACTAAATTGTTACTATCAATGTGTAAGGTCTTTAGGTTGTTTTATTACATATTTATGTAATATAAACTCAGCAATTAAAAGATATAAGAAGATAACGTTGCATACTTTTTTTTGTCAAGATCACGGCTTATTATTTAAGTAATAAAATGTGCGTTATCATTTTGTTTAGTGAATACATACGCTACGATTTGGCCTTCAATCAGTCGGGACAATCTGTCAGATATCGACAAATTATTACGGCGGATTAGACAGATAAACCAATATAATATACCCACAATTCATACAAGCCGTAAACTTGTTTGCCACCTTAGTGGTGTAAAAAAAATACGATTAACAAAGGGAATGCTTGATGAATCAAACTCAAAATCATTATCCACAGGCCACCGTTAGACGTAAGCCAACATGGTTGACAAGGAGCAATGAATATTTACTATGTAGAAAATCACCACCCACTTTACACCATTTTGAAAAATTAACTATTTTGCGACCACTCATAAAACATATTAAAGTTTCCTATCGATTGACGTAAGTTTTATAATTGGCCGCAAAATCGTTATGTTTTCAAAATGGCCAAAAGATGGTGATGACGGAAAAGTTCAATGGTTTTGAATAAATTTTAGACACAATTCATACCTAAAGTGGAGTTATGGGCGAAGGAAAGATGGAACCATGAGCGACTCGTAGTTCCATCTTTCGCATATCTTTCCCAACTCGCCCAACGTTCCGCCAAATTGTATTGTGTGTATCACTTAGTTGTTTTGTTACAGATTACTCAATAACACTTCGCCTAAGTTCGAGATATTTCCAGTTTGTAGCGAACAGTAGAGACGATGGTTTCCAAAAATGTTATCTTAGCGACAAGGACTTTGATCGCTTTCAAAAATGGTTCGAAATGCATTGCTGTGCCTGCAAGAGCGTTAAGTGTCTGGTCACAGGATAGGATAGTGAAGTCTCCATACAAAGACGTTGAAGTACCCAATTGTACGCTGTACGATTTCGTGTGGGAGAATTTGGAAAAATGGCCTAAACATACGCTTGTGGTAAGTAAATCAACCTAAGACATTTTTTGAAGACTACTTTTGTTTCTTGTTAAGCGAAAACATCAAAGTTCTTTAAGCACTAAGGCAAGGATCTATAATTTTTTTGGCCTTATTCACAAAATTGACGCAAGTTAAGTTAGTGTCAATATTTTTATCATAAGTCAATACTTGTCCACTGCTAAACTTAGACTAAGTTCACAACAATTTACACTAAATTACTTAAGTAGGTAAGTAGCGGTGGAGTCCATTCCACCTAGCTCCGATTTTCCGGAATGTATCTGTGGAAATTATTAGACTGGTTGAGAACTGCAGCCAAAAAACTTGGTATTCTCTTAAAAGTCAAGCGGTGCTTCACTTCAAGGCAGTTGCTTCAGTTACATCAAGCACAAGTTCGATACTGCATGGAGTACTGCTGCCATTTCTGGGATAGATCTGCCAAATACCAACTGGCCGCTTTGGATTCGGTCGAAAAATGTGCAAAGAAGTTAATTTGTGATTGATCCGCAGTTGATTGAAGCCAAGCTGCAGAGCATCGAGCATCGGCGTAGGGTTGTGTGTCTATCGGTCTTCTACAGGTTTCATTTCGGAGAGTGTGCGAAGCAGTTGCACGACCTCATTCCGCCTGTACCGCGCTGCTATCGGGAAACGCGATTCGGGCGAACGCTTCATCCTTATGTTTTGGATCTTCCAGCTATACGCGCGAGCGGATAGCCTTTATAATGCGAACGCGTTACCTGCGAGTGTATTCCTTGATCATTATAATCTAGACGCCTTCAAGACTAGAGTCAATATGCTGTACCAAGGCATGCTTCATCATCGGCCGCATCGTCACTTACCACCAGGCGAGATGGCAGTCAAATGCCTGGCTTGCCTAATTATAATAAAAGACAGTGTAAATTGTACAAATATAATTTCTTTTTTACCTACTCAGATTCGAAAAGGGTGTGTTTATTTCTTTAAATAAAACATCACAAGCACTCAGTGACAAACATTGCTATTTAAAAATTCCAGGTGTGTGCAACAACAGGGAGAAGCTACACTTACGAACAAGCGTTTCGCTTGTCTAATGCCTTCGCAGCGAATCTCAGAAAGAAATTCAATATTAAAGATGGCGATCCTGTGGCAGTCATGCTGCCCAACATTCCCGAGTTCCTACTAGTGGCCTCGGGCATATTGGGAGCTGGAGGGCTCATTACAACAATAAATCCCGTGTATACTGCATGTAAGTTGAATTTTTTGGCATTTATACCATCGTTCACTGCTGGACTTGAGACTCCTTTACATCGATAGAGAGTTTTGCTATAATCTCCACTCTAGACAGGTGCGTTGGAGATCGTATTTAAAATTTTAAATTTCCTTTCGGCCGTATTGTTAACTGATAGCTGAGTTTCGTAACTGATTTTTGTAGAAGTCTGCTTTTTTGTTGGAAACGGGTTTCGTTAGAGGGAATTTTATTAAATTGGTAATTAAATAATTATTAAGCAAGCAAAGGGAATCTTCTAGTTCGGGGCAATTAAAGTGACATTCGTAATTGCTTTGCCACTCTGTGGGCAGTCAATTTGTTGACAGGGTATCGTCAACCTTACAAAGATTCAAAATATTTATTTGTAAGAGATGGGTATTACAGATGTTATTTTTATTTATTTATTATTTTATTCTCAGTTTTGGGGAATAATCAATTATTCATCATAATAAACTTTATTAGAAGTAAGAATGTAATTTAGTTTTAAATTTCATAAAATCTGTACGTTGGTATTTATTATAAATCTTTGGGGCTAGTAGTGAGACGTTTCTGATAAAGAGTAGTTTTCTCATATTTCCTCTTTAATATTTTTCCAATTTCTTATAAAATCATATTTCTTGAGGTCTAACGACCAAATTCTCCTACGTTAATCTATTGTTAATCATGAAATAAAACTCGTCATCCTTATGTATGACGAGTTGTAGACAGAGACGGAAAGAGTTTTAATCATTGATTAATATTGACAAGCGTTTCAGAAACTGTACTTTACCCTAAAATCTTCTTGTACGTATATAAAGATAAGATTAGGATAATGGAAAAGTATAGTTTACGAATACATTGACATTGATCTTTGGTTTTAACGTGTGGTCCAGAGAGTTATACACATTATAAAAAAAAAATAATCATCTTGGCGTTAATGTCCCGGTTATGCTCTCGCGCACGAGGGCCTGGGGTCCGCCTTGACCATGATCCAGAATTTGGCAGGTCAGGTAATTACAGTGGAGCGACTGGCATCTGACCTCCATGACCCTGCTACTAGGGGAACCTGACCAGATTGGATCATGGTTACACATCCAGTCGCCTGAATGTGCAGGTTTCATCACGATGTTTTCCCTCACTGTAAGAGCATCGGTTAGTATTCAACTAATGTACATAACTCAGAAAACAGTCATTGGTACATGGCCGGAGCGGGATTGGAACCCGGGACCTCTGGCTTACGAGTCGGATCTGTAACCGCTCGGCCACCGACGAGAGAGTTATGCACATTACTCAATCATAAAAGTGCCGATATTTTTTTTAGCGGTATTAAATTCGCACAAAATGACTTGTTGTCATTATTTTTGAATGTTAAAATTAAGACTAGTTCTCATATACATTGGTAAAACCGTTTTAGGTTATAAGTACATCAGTATGTACCTATTTACTTAAGCAGATATAATGTATAAACACACAGCATCTATCATAATGTAAATACTGAAATTTAGGTATAATCTGAATGGGCATGTTCTTTTTTGGTAGCAGGCATGCTCCATCATCGACCGCATCGTCATTCACCACCAGATGAGGTGGCGGTCAAATTCCTGCCTAGTTAAATATAATAAAATTAAAATAAAAAAGCAGCATCAATGTATTTATTGCATTCATGAGATTATACAAAATATGTACTACAAATTGAATAAAAAAAAGAACTTACTTACTTACTGGGCTGTCTCTTCCTATCCTGCACCATCTCCTGGCAATCGAGGATGCCCAGTGCGTGCATGTCTTTTAGGACTTCATCCATCCAGCGATATCTGGGTCGCCCGACCGGTCGACGTCAGCTCGCCCGACCCACATATGAATAAATAAATAATCACACAATCCCATCTAGCCCCAAACTTTGGGTGCGCACTGATATACTATTTCAATACTTTTAAATACATACTTATTATGCATACAACACCCAGACCTGTAACAGAAATTAAAATTAATAATTTTATTTCTGCCCGGCCGGGAATCAAACCCGGGACATCTCGCGTGGCAGAGCACTAAACCACTCCGGTCGTCGAATATATCTTCATTTAGTTAATAGTCTAATAATGTTTATAGAAGTTCATGATAGGGTTGTACATAATACAAGCAAATACACACTAAATTATTTATTTTTTAAATATAACTCGTTTCCAGATGAAGTGCAACGTCAGCTTCTAATGTCCAAACCGAAACTCATTGTAACACTGCCAGAGTTAGCCAGTGTTATTAAAGATGCTCTACAAAAAGCCAAATTGGACCTTAAAATAATCGTCGTAAAGACCAATACAGAAGCTACTCCCGATGGTACAACGTCCTTTAGTGAATTGAGTGAAGATGTGCACATAGACAAGTCGTGTTTAAAAGAAGTACGAAGGACTGCAAGTGATATTTGCTTCCTCCCATATTCGAGTGGTACCACAGGATTACCAAAAGGTGTCGAGCTTACCAATAGGAATATAGTAACAAATTGCCTTCAAATTAACGAGCCAGCTATAGCGGCTCAGTCAGAAACTACGGGTAAGTTTATAAATTGCAAATGAGTAAAAAAATTGGTATTATCAGTCTGTGCAGTTTCACACTAATCCTCTTAGCCAGCTTAAAATTGGCATCGTCTCTATGCGACAGTTCAATGCATTATCCTCAAGGCACCCTCCACCACCCTCGCAGTGGACTGGCTTCCCAAATTAGTAGTTGGCTTGGGTATTGGCTTCGTGTGTAAGTGAACAGGCATTGCCAGGCCTTTGATTACAGATAAAGAGGCTCTATGATCTTTATCTGTAATCAAAACTTTTCCTTCTTCTAACATAAATTTGTGCCTGTTGTGTCATCTATAACTATGTATTTTTCCTCAAACTTTCTTGTGTACAATAAACTGAAAATAAAAATAAATAATAATAAATAAAATAAATAAATTTTGGGCCTAAATATATATCCATGTTTGTAATTTTGGTCTCCAATTATAGGAATTAACTCGAAATAAACTGTTTTTTTGTCATAGACATAATATGTTATAAAATCATCCTCATCATCATCCTAGCACTTATCCCTGCCAGGGTCCGCTTTTCTACCCATTTTTCTCCACTTCGCCCGGTCTGCGGCATCCTGACGTCGTAATCAGATTTTTTGTCATAGATGTTTAATAATATGTCATGTCATAATATTATGTCATAAAAAACGAACCGATAATTACAATTTATAATATTTTCATAATGGCCTATGCGTGGCACTTAATTGACAGGCTAAATGTTCTGCAAGGTAGCAGTACTTATTTCTATAATAGCTTATATACATATATCTATTTATTCATTGTTATATATACACACTGTTGTTATATGCACTTAAAACTAATTAGAAATGGTACAAAAATTTAAAAAATAAATTACTAATAAAAAACAGTCTCTAAATCGCTGCCTTGCAGACGTGTCCCCATAAGGCTGGCAGCGTTACCTCTCTGAATTGTCAGACTTATACGCTGACCGAGGTAAACGCCAGCACGTGGGTCTCCGGTAGATTCAATAAGCCGGGTAAATATCTCATGGAACATCTTTTTGGCGCTAGGGCCCCAAGGTCCCAACGTTTCCACCCCAAACGGCGCAAAAAAATAACCCTGAGCTAGGGATCCATATTTGCGCCGCTTGAGGTTCTCCGCCGAAGAAGCAGCCGCGCCAGCGTTGGCCGAGGTAGCTCTAAAATGGGATGGGGCCAGGGTATCTACACAGGTCGCATCCCACACCAGAGTCCGGCCTTGTGACCAAGCAACGAGCGCCATGCCGTCGGGCCTCTTGCCATCATCCCGAGCCAGCCCATTGGGTTCTAATACAGTTGGCACGTTGATGGTGGCAAGGGCACGGCGGATGACATCGTTGAGATTGGCGTGGTGCAACACTTCGCTGGCACGAGAGGCCATGGTGTCCAAGGATATCTACAATACTTCCGCGGTGGCAACGATGCAGTTCATTTACCTTCAGGTCCAGTCGCAAGCACACTGAGAGTGACATTGTAGCTCCGGTGAGCAGAGTACCCGTATTGGGTGATAGGATCGCATGAAGCCAATATCCCGCCTCCCTCTCCGAAACGGCGAGAAGACGAGCTCGATCTGCAGTATTGGCCGAGGTTTCTAAGAGTGTGGAGAAGGCCAATCTGCAGAGTGGCTCGTCCCAAAGCCTTTGGGAGTTAGGGTTGGCGGGAATATCGGCGTTGGGGCAGATGATAGACCATGCATTCCTGGCCTCCGACAGGCACGTCGGCGCGCAACGTCGCGGCGATCGCTTTCGCCGGGACGGGTAACGGCTGAAGAGAGACGTCCACGCGCCCGGCACGGGGGTCCAGGGGACCGCGGCTGTGGGGGAAAACGCGTTTTTTGTATGGCCATTCCATTCGTTCTGAACGAATATGTGAATGGAAATGAATGAAGTGTACGATGGAAAATTAGCAAATCCGTTCTTATAATAAACTAACTGACTTTCAAGCAGAGACCGACTTTAATCGGTGGCAACTCGCCGACTTATATACTAGATTTCAGAACAGAGTTTCCGTCCAAGTTTTCTATAGTCACGTACAACTAACGTACACGAAAATGAATTTAAATTGTCACTTGGTTTCCTTAGAAACGAAATAATTTCGATAGATAGTATTGTGTATTTCTATTTGTCTGTATGCAAAACGTCGCGTTTTCTTAGAGCTTCTGTGTAGCCAGATGTTTGCTCTACTGTAGATATGAACGCTCATTCAAACTTTACGTCATATCTGTTGATCTTAAATTTGATGCTGTGCATAAGAGCTGCAGAATATTCAGGATGTCCAACGATATACTAACAGCTACCTTCCACGGCTTAAATTCCAGCGTCACACCAAGACTCGGTGATGACAGTGCTGCCACTCTTCCATATCTATGGCGCTTCGGTGATGATGTTTCACAAGATGTCCCTCGGAATTAAGCTGGTGACACTGCCCAAGTTCCAGCCACAACCATTTCTGGAAACTCTAGAGAGGTGTAAACCTAATATTCTATTCGCGGCGCCTCCTATGAGTGAGTTTTTATTATAAGCTACTAATAACTATTGCAACTTATCCTAAGTAACTTGAGTAGTTCCGGAATTGGTCGCGTTCAGGGCGCCCGCTGCGTTGAGCGCCGAGTTTTGTTATTGCTGGCGTTTAAGGCATTCTGTTACGCGTACCAAGTACTAAACTCACAATGGATTCAATTACATTTTGCACGCGGACCCCGTCGTCACAGCGGACACCCTGAGGCAAACAGACATAGAGGCATATTATATCAAGTAGTAGAACACTCTCAAGTATGAGCAGTCCGCCTAGGTGAGTACCACCGCCTTATCTATTTCTGCCGCCAAGACAATGCTTGCATTGTTATGCAAGGTAGCCAGCGCAATTACAGGCATAAGGCATTTCATCTTAGTCCTCACACGGACATGACAATGCACATAGTTTACGGGCTTCAAGTTTAACAGGGGAAACTGGTGGTTTGATATAGCGGTGACTCCATATGCTATGGAGTTACACCAAATAATTTACTTACGTACAGGTTAAACATAACGCTATATATATGCCTATTACTATAAATATATATGCCTATTTAGATAGGTAATATTGTGCACGTCATATCGGCGTCTCATAATCACATCACACTCCCGAAGGCCTGCTGGAAGAGATTTCTTTAGAAATAAGTAGCGCCTGTTGTGCCATTTTTACTTTGCCTGTTATTTGCTATGTATTTCTTGTGTACAATAAACTGTAAAATAAAATAAATAAATAAACGCTTCATACAGGTGATACTCAAGCTAGGTATCTACTTTATTCCTGAAATAGAAATCATAACCGATAAACTGTTTCAGAACATAACAATTCTATAGCAATAAATATATGTTAATGTGGCATAGGAGTCTGACTAATATGACCCGTTGATTTAGACAATGCTAAAGATTTAAAGACACTAGTTTAAGTTTACGAATAACGTGAATTGAACTTCTTTGACATGGAAAATCATTTTATAATTTTTTGAGCCAAATCAGAGGACTCTTTCAACATTCTTATTTCTTTCCATCACAGTCCTGCTGATGGAGTCACAAGCTACCAAGAAGCAATTACAATATTTAGACGTCATCGTCAACGGCGCCGCGCCATTGGCTGCGAGTGATGTGGAAAAGTTTTTTGTCACCGCTGGAGTAAGTAGCGATCACTTTGAAAGCTAAGGGGGAAGAAAGATCATAGTAAATAGAAGAAAAATTCCGTTAGATGCACATAACTGCACTAGGTATTTCAATTCTAAATATGCATATAATTCCAAAATACATGGAAAAGCTGAATTCTTTCGGAATTAAAAATCATCTTAGCGTTAATGACCTGGGGTCGGCCTTGACCATGATCCAGGATATGACAGATCAGATAATTACAGTGGAGCGACTGCTACTTGACCTCCGTGAGCCTGTTATCAGGGGAACCTGACCAGATTGGATAATGGTTACACATTTAGTCGCCTGAATGTGCAGGTTTCATCACGATGTTTTCTCTCACATAAGAGCATCGGTTAGTATTCAACTAATGTACATAAGTCAAAAAAGAGTCATTGGTACAGGCTGCAGTGGGATTCGAACCCGGCTTGCGAGTCGGATACCGTTACCACTCAGCCACCGACGCTCCTGATGATAAATGATGAGGGTGATAAATGTCACACCAACACTCAAACCGTTACTTTCTACAACCTCATATTTACGCATCTTCTTTTCTTATTCAGCGCAAGATCGACTTCAGACAAGGATATGGCCTCACGGAGACATCGCCTACCGTTACTGTAGGTTACAAATTTATAGAGAACTATGCCTGTGTCGGTCATGCGGTTCCAAGCACCAAACTGAAGATTGTTGACAACAACCTTAACAGTCTTGGACCTAATGAGGTGAGTCATCATTTTGTTTTAGTTTCGGTCTGACATACAGTAGCGACTGTCTTTATCTTTTCACAATTTCTCAAATAACTACCGACGCATTCATGACCCTGCTGTTGCAAATGTCCTTGGACCGCGGTGATCAATTACCATCAAGAGACCTGCTTGCTCGTTTGCTTTCCGCTAATATATCATCAACGTCAACGACATTGGACATAGGCTCCCCCCACACTACACCGATCGACTCTGCTATCAACCTTTGTACTCATGTATCTGTCTTATTCAGATTGTTAAATTAGCCGTTTAGTTAAACGGCTAGATCGTTAATAATGTATTCAATTGATCCGTTATTATCAATCTGTGGCGGAATTCTAAATTCATGAACTTTGAAAGCAATATCTAACGAACGACAATGCTCCGAGTTTGCGGACCTAGTACATAGGTACATTTACAAAACACTATCCTAACCCACTTCAAGCAAAAATTGTATTATGCATTAGATTTTAATTTGGTTAGAACAGGTCAGCATTGTGACAATGTATGGAGGAGCTCCGTAAACTTGAGGCAAGTAGACGTTACTTTTGCCAAAGTTCATGAGTTTGGCGTTCCGTCCAATTAAATAATTGCTTAAGTTCGCCTTCTAATTAACCGGGAAATTTTAACCATCCGGCGACGACATATTATCTATTTCATGTGATGTACGAGGAACTTACTTTGTCGAACTCTGATGTTACATGACAGAGTTACCTTCAGTATTTATGTATTCTTCTTTTAAAATTACAGACCGGAGAGCTTCTAGTGAAGGGGCCACAAGTGATGAAGGGCTACAGGGACAACCCTGAAGCGAATGCTGGTGCGTTTACAGAGGACGGCTGGTTCAGAACAGGCGATTTGGCTGTCATCGACGACTCCGGGATCCTCACCATCGCCGACAGGCTTAAAGAGCTTATTAAGGTATTTTTTGCCTCGACTACAGTCTAAATATAATGGATACTCCATCTACTATACAGAATATACTCACTATTTTGAGTAAACTGATAAAAAAAAAATTGATGAGGATAATGTTTAAGAAGTTTGTTTGTATAGATGTTGCTAGCATGCTGTCGAAAGTGAATTTAATGAGAACTTTCCTAATAATCGTTTCTTCAGAGATCAAGTGAACTGCATATTATTTTTACGGCAAAACTTACGTTAATCAAAACAACTATTGAAATAATCGGAAAATCTACACATATTTACGTCTTCAACTCTGTCTTTTCCAGGTCAAAGGCTTCCAAGTACCACCAGCCGAGCTGGAAGGCGTTCTGCGCGAACATCCAGCAGTAAGCGATGCAGCAGTTGTGGGCGTCCCACACCCCACCAGTGGAGAAGTACCCAAAGCCTTCGTAGTACTCAAACCAAACCATAACACAGAAGCCAAAGATATTATCGACTTTGTTAAGGAAAGAGTAGCACCATTCAAGAGAATTGAAGACGTAGTTTTCCTAGACACAATTCCTAAGAATGCAACTGGGAAAATTTTAAGGAGAGAACTAAAAGAGGCACATTGTTAGTAGTAACATACAATCTGACAGAATTTCAAGAAAGCATACACAAATATGTATACATAATTTATACAATATACAAGTCAACGCTAGAGTTTGACGAAAGTTCAAATTATGTAGGTACATTTGTTTTAAGTTTAGGTTTTGTAACGTAGTCGTTTGTCTGTATGTCGGTTTGTATGTAGTCGCCCAACTTCAAAGAAATCAAGACAGTAAATGTTCTGTACTGCACATACTCGTATGTACGTAGCATTCTTGAATATGCAAGTAAAGTATGGAGTATGGAGCAATATGACATATACAAGTCTCGTATTGAGGGCATCCAAAAGCGATTTTTAAGGTTTCTGGACTTCAAATGCCGCTGCTATACTTGGGGGTACCTACAGATTTGTAAGAAATATCACTTCTTACCCTTATCAACAAGACGTGACATAACTGATATCTCCTATCTCCTCAAAAAAGCGAACTCCACTGTGGATTCCCAAGAGCTCCTTTCAAAAATAAGCATTTGCTGTGGTGGGCGGTCACTCAGACCACGTGCTATTCAACACGTATGCCCGAACTAACATAAGAAAAAACTTTTACATACTAAGAGCCTGTAATTTGTTCAACAAACTCCCATTAGATAGTGACCTATTTTTCACCCATGCACAGTATTAAAAAATCACTAACAAAGAATTACTTTGATCATTATGTGCCCCCGGTGATACTTAACGACGACACAAACACAATCAAACAAAAATAAAAATTTTCATGGTACCAGTTATTTTATCCAATCTTCTTGAAGCATACAAATTGTAATAAATTTGTTTGTTATACTTGAACGCGGCAATAAGATATTATTTGAAAGAGCGAGATCTCCTGATACAGGTATGCATACCTAATACGAGGTCTCAACCACTGTAACTAGTTATTATTATATTAGTCTGAATCATCCCCCTGCTGGGCAAAGGCCTCCCCCCGATTCTTCCACTCTTCGCGATCAAGTGCCATTGTTTAATTAAGTGACTGTAACTAGTACCTAAGTCTAAAAATGAAATAAAGATTTATTATGATTATTATTATCTCCATTTTTTTTTTCTTAGATTTAAATGTTTTGTAATATAATTGTTAAATATAAATTGAAATATTGTAGATATCCTTGGACACCATGGCCTCTCGTGCAAACGAAGTGCCGGTCGGCTGTCGCGCCACGCCAATCTCAACGGGCGTCATCCACCCTGCCCTTGCCAACATCAACGTGTCAGCTGTATTAGAACCCAATGGGCTGGTTCGGGATGATGGCAAAAGGCCCGACGTCATAACGCTCGTTGCTTGGTCACAAGGGCGGCCTCTGGTGTGGGATGCGACCTGTGTAGACACCCTGGCCCATCCCACATTAGAGCTACCTCGGCCAACGCTGGCGCGGCTGCTTCTTGGGCGGAGGACCTCAAACGATGCAAATATGGATCCCTTTGGTTAGGTTTATTTATTTATGCGCCGTTTGGGGTGGAAATGTTGGGACCTTGGGGCCCTAGTGCCAAAAAGGTGTTCCAAGAGATATCTACCCGGCTAATTGAGTCTACCGGAGACCCACGTGCTGGCGCTTACCTCGGTCAGCTTATAAAATTGACAATTCAGAAAGGTAACGCTGCCAGCCTTATCTTGGGGACAAGGCTGGAGGACACTTCCGCAAGGCAGTCATTTAGATTATGTTTTTCATTAGTAATTTTTAATTTTAATTTGTTTACCATTTTTAACTAGTCTTAGGTGTATTTAATACTGTATATAACAATTAATATGATTGAATAAATAAGTTTTAATATAAATTATACACATTATAAAAAACCTAAGGCCGGAACTCCATTGGCGCGGTGCAGTGCACTGCGCGGCGCGCCGCGCGGCGCCACGTCACGGTGACAACCAAAGAATCGGTGGTGTTATTCTGGTTTTTCAAATTAGGCAACGTTTAAGTTAGGCAACGTTTGCACGTTTTTCGATGCTTTTACGCACGTTATTTGAAATTACTCGCATAATTATTGACCATATGTCTTCTCGACTGTATGTTCACACGCAGGCGTAAAAAGTAAATGGAGATTTTTTTAATCTGCCCACTTAAATGCAACCAAGATAAACGTACGAAAAGGATATCATTCATTAAAACACTGAATGTGGATTAAAACACTTTCAAAATATTATGCAATTTTCAGATACAGCATACAGTTTCTATAATATTTTACTATGGTGTCAAACCTGTACGCCCACCAACACCACTATGTACCACTGGGCGTACAGTAGGTACTAAGTATCGCTATTCTAAAACCCTATAACAATCGAACCGTCGGACGTGCAGATTTGACGTCACAATAAATAATGTTAGTAAATAATTGTAACAACTGTTTTCTCTATTGGAAACGAATAATTTTGTTCTGGCCTACACTTAAATTTTTGATCTAAAAATGTATTAAACGCGTCTGTTCCTTTTTTTTTACTAAAAAGTATAACATCATAAATATCTAAAGAAATTGGACCACCTCGATTGGTCTTCCATATAACTATGATAACTGTTCCTTTTTACCCGACTACGAGGAAGCCGAGGAAGGGTAGCTTTTTTTTATCAATAAGCTTGCATTTGACCTCAACTCACCTGATGGAAAGCGACGATGGGTAGTGAAGTTAACAGTCTATGTATGTATGAAGAAGCCACAGAGATATGTCAGGACCGTAGCAAGTGGAACAATGTGGTATCTGCCTATCCCTATGGGAGAAAGGCGTGACCGAATGAATGTGTGTCATTGTTTGTTGTATCAATTAATGTTGATCTCAACAAGCACTATCATTTCTTTTTAAGAACTAGTGTTGTAGGACCAATCGTTTTAGAGTTATTACAGTTTTAAATTTAACAGCTATCATCCGAAATGTAGATCTCGTCGAGCACAATCATTTCTCTTAAGGAAATAGTGTTCTAGAACCAAAAGTTACAGACTTATTAGTCTTAAGTTTGACAGCTGCTATCCGAAATGTAGATCTCCACGAGTACCAGCATTTCTTTTTAGAAACTTGTGTTCTAGAACAAAATATGCCTTATTTATTATTCGGGAGGAACTGAGAACAAAATGACGAAAGGATCACGAAAGCGAAACAACTACGATGATGTTGCAGAATCACAAAAAGGGGCGGGGCTTACGCATCAGCAGTCAATATTTCTTTGACAAGGTCGAATTCCTATTTCATTCATACGCGTTGAATCTGTACTAAAAAAAGAAGACAGATATATGTGTGTAAACTGTGTCACATAAGGAGGAGAGATTCGAACTGTTGGTAAAAAGAAACAGTCAAGTGTGACGTCTCATGTTGACATCTGCTGACAGCGCGCCGCACACTGCACGATGGGGCATAATTGAAAAAATGTGGACAAAATTCATACAAACTGACATTTCGGGTTTGGTTTGCGGGTTTTGCCCCATCATGCAGTGCGCCGCGCGGCGCGCTGCACAGTGGGACATTTCGCCACCTGTCAATGTATTTGCTTACAAACTGCTCGGCGTGCAACAAGTTTTGCCACATTGTGCAGTACGCCGCGCGGCGCACCTCTTCAGTGTGTCCCAGCGCTAAAATTATAAAAATAATAAGTTTTTTACAATACATAAACATACATATATGAAAAATAAATATTATAAAAATCTAAATCTAAATACCGCCAGCACGCGGTAGTAGGGCGAAGTCCAAGCTACTGGTGGTTAGGGCTGCAGAGACCACAGTTTGGTCAAGACCCAACCGTCTAGCGAGAGACTCTTAAGATGTTAGTCGAGGCTGAGACCGCTCACTGAAACGACTAATTATTATTATTAATCTGGAAGCCTATGCATGTAACTAATGTAAATACGACCGCTGGTACAAATATCGACAGGTATTTATTTGGATTTATCACATTAGTTGGACGATCCTCATCAAACAGGCTTAGTGAGGATTTGTTCGAGCCAACGCTAATCGGGGTGAAAGCCCGCAGTCAGGTGGAGTGATTATTTGATGGAGGCTTCGGTTCGGAGGCGCGGTTCTGCATTTTTATTGCCTGCAACCTAAAGGCATGAATCATCATGGGGGACAGTTACCGCTTACCTTAAGGTGGGCTGTCTCCTCGTTTGTCACTAAGTAGTATAAAAAAGGCATTTGGCGCCATCTCCTACCGGGCGACCGTCTATCTCAAATGGAACCAAAGAGATTGGTATACCAGAGAACTCCATGAATTGACCGTAAACGCCATCGTAAATGCTGTCGCCATCTCACTCTCACTTTTGAGCATGTGGCAATCCATCTTTTCAAGATGGCGATGTTCAATTGGAGACAGGCGGTCGCTCCCCTAGTGCTAAACCAGTAAGTGACGATGCGGCCGAAGATAGAGCATGTCTGTCTAGGAAAAGCATATTCATGTATTTGGCGTGTATTAGAAAATAATGATAAGAAGGTCAAAAGCTCGTTTTAACATAGGTGTATAATCCAAAGGTTCCTTGGCAAACAATTTTTTTTATGCTACTCAGTGACAAAAAAGCAGACAGCCCACCTGATGGTTACAACTACAATTCCTACATTTAGGTTGCTTGTGATAAAAATACATAGCCGCAGGTGGATTGTCACTGTAAGGACTAAGGTGAAATGCGTCATGCCTGTAATTTCGCTGGCTACCTTATCCTTCAAACCGGAACACAGCAATGCAAGCATTATTGTTGACGGTAGAAATAGATAGGGCAGTGGTACTCGTCCAGGCGGACAGACAGAGTCCTACCACTTGATAATGCTACTACTGTAACAAAACAACTTCCGATTCTTTAACAAGATTAGACCGAGTTCGATTCTCGATTCTATATGATCTCTAGACTTAATTGTACTAGTATAAATTTTCCTATATTATTTTAGCTTTAGTTAGTATGTTTTATCACATCGCAAATAATTAAGTATGTATTTTATGCATTATTCCCTAGCAACATTTTTTTTTTTTTTTAATCCTTTGTTTTATTTCTCTCTCTTTGTAATCTAATGTTAGAAACGGTGTCTTCTGTCACAGGCTTTGCCTAAAAGGAGACTCCAGAAACGATAGATTTAAGTACTATTTGTTAATGAAATAAATATTTATTATTATTATTATTATTAAAAATTGTCAAAACGATAAAATGTATGACTAAAACGACAATATTTTACTTCCCAAGGTCAAACTCTCTAGAGGAATTTCCATAGATAGCGCGTATAAAATTTGATTCGTTGCTGCTGTAATGAATGCGAAATTCGATCTCAGTTTGGATATCTTGTAACTAAATCGATGACTTGCATTTTTTTGCAGTTATTCTATATAATTATTCTAAAATCAGCCTCGTGGTTCTGAACAAATTACCCTATCTATTATACTTTCGCATCTCTTTTCACTATGGTATGAATTATTCACTTGTTGCATATTCTAAAAATGTCTAAATCAGGTAGGTAGGTATTATGTCAAGTGGACCTTTAAACTGTTGACATCTGACGTTTGACGAGAGCCCGACACGCGTCGCTAGAATAAAGCAACTTGCGTTGATATAATCCGCGCAAGAAAGGTTTTAAGGGCATGGACGGCAGCTTCGCAGCCACCATTCGAATCGAAGTTTAACTGGATAGGCTGAAATAATCTACTAAACTGACGGCGGAGAACCTGTATCAAAGCTTAGCTACCAGGCGCCAGTAGGCCGTGCCCACTGTGATGGGCACAATAAAAAGAACTGACTATAGACCGCTCAACCGAGCTTGAAAACATTTAAAATATTGCATAATCTAAATTAAATATAGATTCACATATAATTATACTGTTTTGACCGTTTGGTACAAAAATAGAATAGAACATCTCAGAGCTAGGCAGGTGGTTGTAGTGGTTCACGACATGGAAAATTTCAACTTAGCCTGTTTGACTATTTATATGTATAACTTATCGATTTATTCCAAGTATAAATATAGCCAGAATGTAGACTCGTGTAGTTCGAATAAAACAGTAAGGTTAACGAACCAGACAGAAACAGTAATTCTTTCTGTTTTAATGTCCCATGAACAACATTTTTATGTAAAAATTCGCCAATTCCCGTAACTCTCCCGTAAAAATATATGAGATCTAAGGTGTGAGCAAAATCTGACAGTACTTTTAAAATAAATATTCTGTCTATTGCATCGTAGCTCTCTTTTAAACATACTGAGTGTAGCGACATCTCTCGCTCCAATAGGGAAACTCAACGATAGTCACATTACGAGTACACGAACACAAGGTTGAAAAGCATTTGTACATAGATGGCGCTGACCGTCCTACATCGCGCAGGAGAAGTGTGCCAACTTCCGCGGCATATATACGACTTCCGACGATAAACTGTCGGACCCTGGGTCCAACACCCGCTTGCCAACATTGGCGGCTATCTTGTCCCTGCACCGCCCAACTGAGTAAATAATAATACTTAAACTCATGATCAATATAAAGATTATGACGACATGAGTGGTTCACTTGATTAACATTCCGGTCTTACACGCAGAGGTCCTGGGTTCGATTCCCGGCCGAGCAGAAATTGAAATGATCAATTTTAATTTCTGTTACGGCTCTGGGTTTTTTCAGACTTTTTCTTTTATAAAATCCCAAATACCTATATACCTATATGCCAAATGTAAACTTTTTAAGTAACCTGGAAGTTGTCCATCTTTTTGATTATCAATGAATCAGTCAGCCAGTCAGTGAGTTAGTAAGTGACGAAATATTAAAACCTCCATAAAAGATAATTTCAAAACCGTTAAAGGTACAAAGTTATAATTTGAAATGTACGCTATGTACATTACGTAAATAATGCAATATAAAATTCAGGCAGTTTCTTAAGTCCCTAACAAAGATATAAAAAGCTTCACAATGCGTTGAGTTGCTTCGATAAAACGGTGTACTGCCGTGCTTGTCTGCTTAGCTTGGCGGGGAACACTGCAGTGCCCCCTGATTAACACTTTTCGGGATCCCATTACAAATATAAAAGCGATATCTGATTTGTCTATTTTTTCTCTCCATACCTTTGCCTGGAAAGATCAAAGACCGCCCTTTGTACAATGGCTTTAATATTTGATCTGTTATTTTTATGTATGTCCTCTGGTATGCAATAAAGAGTTATTGTATTGTAGGTGGGAAATCCTAGGTGTTTTGTTGTTGGTGTGAAATGGTAGGTGGGTAGGCCTCAAGTAAAGAGGTCCAGCGGGAGGTCTAAGGGATGGATAGTCGGATGCGACAGCCAATGGCTTACGACGCGAGGATGTCCAAGACCGAGTGAAATGGAAAAAAATGAGTCGGAAGCGGACCCTGACAGAAGCAGGGACTAACCGCTCGGAAGATGATGATGACGCTTAAAGTTCGTTTAAAGTTTCATTAAAATTTTTTATTCGTCTAGGGAGGCACACGAACGGACGGTCATGATGGAAAGAAACCACTGTCATCCAGGACACCTGCAATCTGAGGGGAGCGGATACGGTGCCGGCCTTTGAGGCAGGTGGACCTGTAGACATGCCTTTTGAAGATATAGATTATAGTGATTTGAAGATGTAGATGATAGATTATAGTGCAAAGTAAAGACTTCGGGAGGGAGCTCATTCCACAACATTCCACGTGTAAAATGGGAGATAAATCCTATAATACCACAAAGAGAATATGAAATGTTAAACATTAAGGGCGTGCGCTATATTAAGCGGGGTGCTCCGGGCGCTGATGATAATTATAATCCATTGCGGGTTTAGTAAGGGGCGCACATCGGAATTCCCGAAGAGCTAGCTATGCAACGCCCGCAGCGGACGCCCACGCACGGGTCCCGCTCAACGCAGCACACGCTCTACAAAATTGAAGATAAGTTTATTGTGGATGTGTTGGCTACATGTCAGGACAGAGCGAAACTGGTGATCTCTTTTGGAATATGCTTTTTTATTAAAATCGTTCTTAAATCATCATCATTGGTTCAAATGACTACAAGCATCGCAAAAGTTTACGTCGTCCGATCGTCGATCGGTGGGACCACACGGTCTAAGAAAAGAGTTGGTAGACCGATTAGGTAAACCGCCAGAAAAAAAAGTTCATGTAACACGATTAACAGTAGCACATAGTAGTCGGACCACGTGGGCAGAGGTGGTCCCACGCTACCCTCATCTAACGGCCCCCCTTACTCTGATCAGATCCTTGGCCCTCGGCTCATAAACAATCAAATTAATAGTTGAAACCCAAGGTAATTATGAAGTCTCTTTGAAAATCCGTTCTAGAAATTCCACGAACTCCCAAAACAAGTTGTAGTCCGGCACAATGCCATGCGCGGAATGAAATCTTTAAAATAATACCCAATAATTCAGCCAGTGCCATCGTCTTAAAATATTCAAATTTAGAATAGTACTGAATTAATCACGGCGAACGTTGGCGCCAGTTTTTTGTATACGATCTTTTTTAAGTCTCTCATAAGGTATGTCGTTGACGCGATGTTATTGTTGAAAAGGAACTCAAATGCTGTATTAGCATTAATTTTCTTGTATTCGCCGTGAAAACAGAATCAACATCTATTATTTATGGTTTTGTTTTTTGCTTATTTGTTTTTCTGGTGACGTTCCAAACAGAAGTTGCTTTTTGTTCACAAATATTATCAAATGCTAAATTATTGATGAGTCGTTTCGTGGTTAACATAGGTGGTCTGCCACGCAGAGGTCCCGGGTTCGATACCCGGCCGAGCAGAAATTGAAATGAAGAATATTAATATTTGCTACGGGTCTGGGTTTATATGTATAATAACTATGTAATTAAATAAGGACATAAGTGGTTTATCAATTGTCTAGCACCCATAACACAAGCATCATTTATTTATTCATACTATCTTTTGCCTGTGACCTTTGTACGGCGTTCAAGGTACCCGTGTCCGGAGGTTACCCGGAATAGGATGCCATTGCAAATTCAAACGTAATCTAACTACGTTCTACGGTTTCGTCAGGCTTTATATCACTGTCAAACCGTGAGGGATTAGCGGGCAGGAGATTGGACACGTCAAGAATAATCGTTCACTATGTATGTGAATGCACTTGCTGCGCGGCATCGTAGGTTCCGAATAATCATTCTCCTCCTTAGTTAGACTTAGCTACTTTCTGGCCTGTTTTTTCAAAGCTGTAGATCCGTCGAATTCAAATAAACTTCAAATTAAGACTCACAGACTCCGCTCGGGCTTCCAGACAAGCCCCCAAATGTGTACACAAATAACCTCTTTACTTCGTGGTTGTCAGCCTGCAAAAGTTTTCACAAGCCATACTCTACAAATTGGTCTAGGTCACTGCATTTTTGACATGCGATAGATGGAAACACGTGATAGTTATAGAAATTCGTTATACATACATATTTAAAATTAAGCGTTTATATAATACAAAACCGTGTCGCATGTGCCGTGTGGTGTCCGGCATAGTAGAATAGCACGAACTCCATATATTCGTGGGTGTCGTTTGTACGACTAATGACAAGGCGACTAATGTTTTCGAGGCAAAGAATTAGAGCCTCTGAAAGCTGGAAAAAGAGCAGCCGCGTTTTCCATTATTATAATTATAACACTGCGATCTCCAACCCGCCTGCCAAGCGTGGAGAATATGGCAATAACCTTCCCTTTTTTGGGGAAGGCCCTAAGACCTGCAGTGGACTTTTACCAGCTGTGATGATGATAATGCAAAACATACCCACTTGGAGGATACTCAGTGCGCAAATCAAACCAGCTGGCTCTACCAGCATAATATCTTTACAAGAACTGCTTGAAGCCTCCAACTCCGTACCAATTATAAAAAAGAATAATTTTGGCGTTAATGTCCCGTTGTACTCTCGCGCAAGAGGACCCGGAGTCCGCCTTGACCATGGTCCAGGATTTAGCAGATCAGGTAATTACAGTGGAGCGACTGCCATTTGACCTCCATGACCCTGCTACCAGGGGAACAGATTGGATCATGGTTACACATTAAGTGGCCTAAGGCAGGTTTGATCACAATGTTTTCCCTTACCGTAACCCGTTTCAATTAAAAACAGCAAAAACGAATTCTAGAATCCGTAAACAGCATTAGTGAAATAGTGACAACAGGATGCGAATCGATGCGCAATAAAAGTGAGGAAATTCTCGACGCCCCGTGTTTTCCAAAATACCGGTCGCAAGCGTTGTAAACTTATAAAACTGTAGCAAAGCCGGCGGGACAACAAAAAAATATAACAGAATTTAATAAATAAAACATGCGGCCGAAGCGACGCGTCTGCCCGGATCTCTCCGAGTGGCGCCTCAGAAATTTTAAGCGACTTACCTGCTTACGATTGTTGTGATCTAATAAGCGACATTTCTGAGCAACTCTTCGCGTTTTTGTGAATGTTTTAAAGTCGTGTAGTTGGTCGTCTTCTGTGTCTTAAGTTGTTGTGCTTGTAGTAACGTTATAGGTTATATGGCGTTATGGGATCTTTGATCTTTGTTACTCATAATAAAAATAGAACAGTTTTTTTTTAATAATTTTCTGTTATGTTAGGAATTGAACCCGCCACGGGTTCTGTCACTGTCACGGTATCTGGGAACTAACTGGGTGTTTTCGGGTTCTCTATTTTATACAAATAAACTCTCCGGAAGTAATTTTGTAACTCATGCTGAAAACCGCATCAAACAATTGCGTGATTTGGAGGAGCTAGCGGTTGTACAGACAGACGCGGAAAGCGACTTTATTTTATTCTATTTAAGAGTGTGTCCAAATCCTGAGTCCTGAGTCCAAAGAACCTGAGTCGCTCTGTTAAAAGGCTAGCGCTATAGCCACCTACGCTATCGCTCTTCTAGCCTTATAATATCGTTTGAATATTAATTTGTCCCTATCCGTCTTTGGAGCTAAACATTGGCCAAGTTCGTCAGTATAGTGAACTGTGGTTGAGCCAAGCTTTCTAATTGGGATCCGAAACTATGCGCGGTGAACCCGGACTATTTCTCCAAAAGCTATGAATGCGGTAGTCGAAGTTGCGTTGTATACTGTGGCTTAGAATTCTTAGGGTTAAACTGGTTTATTTGGAGTTTGCGTAAGCGATTACTTGTTTAGGTTGAATTGTGCACCCTTAGACACATTTACATACTTACCCACGCACACGAAATTACTACGTTTATCATTCTATTTTTTTTCTGTGTCATTACTGAACAATTCATGTTTTGGTATAGGTACTTAGCTATATAGTTTTTAAGTAGCTATATTCTTAGCTTCACTAATTCCATCTGTAAATTGCAGTTTGTAAGGAAGTTCTACTTACATCTATACTTGATTGTATCCAAATGTGATTGCTGTAAAACTGTGAAATAAAAAAATAAATAGAAGATACACTGCTTATTAAGTTTTTTAGTAAACGTTCACATCTATTAATAAATGTATGAGTAGGTGGAGCAATTATCTAAAAATAGATAAAAGAAAACATCAATTATATAGTATGCGGATCTAACTATTAATTAACTTTTTTATGGCTTCAAAAGAAAAGAACAATACAAACATGTTGTAATAATGTCCGCTCCTACAAAAGATATTGCTCCGTTTGCTCCATGAAGTCATTATTTTGTTAGATAAAAAATTCGAAAGGTAGTTAGTACAAAGTGTAAATTAAATGTCGTAATTGGAGCCGGGGCAAAAGTGGCAGCATTTTTGATGGCGCTTTCTATAGGCTTCTTTTTCTTGGCGTGTCGATTAGTAGCGATTTAAATTTGCGAGGACCAGGGGTCGATTGTCGCGCTTTCGACATTAGAATTCAACATTTTCTCTAGCCACAAATATCTATTAAAATATCACTGAATCTCTATTGTAAGCAAAAAACTTATTCTCAACGATTTTCGCTAATCCCATATTGTCGATGATCGTATTAAATTACATTTTTAATAGAGATATTTATCGAATCGAGTTGTCACAGCTCGAGAATTAGGCCCCACACACATTATCCGTGACCGCGTATAAATTTTCGCGCGTGCAGGTGGTAGGGCATGCTGGACAAATGAAAAAATGTGCCATTTTCTGAGGGGAGACATCACACAGGCAAACCATCTTCGAGCTGTAGCCCCACCGACACATGTTTTCCTTGCTTCGGCCGACTTGAACCCGGAGTCTATTCAGAGACTTCCATGACGCAGTAAAAATTAAGGTTGCTACAGTTCTACAGTAAAAATTACACACACTTTTAATGAAATGTAAACACAAAAAATAACAAAAAGCAAGTCGCAATTAAACCAAGCCTGTTTACTAGAGTAATTGAATCTCGGCTAAAACAAAACACACGCGCCACGAAGTTGCCAGAAGCGAATTCATTAATTCCATTAATGAAAAGGCATTGGCATTCATCAGCAACACGTTTATTTAATTAAAATTTGTCAAGACGGTATTCATTCAACATCCAATATCGGGTAAACCTTGAGCAATCCTTGGATGAACTTAATTACTGCTCAGGCAGAGTGTTCTGAATTGCTTAAGGAGGATGACGACTCTATAATTCACTTTGTAATCGTATATCCAATTATTTAATTATTATTGACGTACGAGCTTACGCTGCGTTTCTGCTTCTTTGAAAGAACCACAGATCAGGTAGTTCTATTTTTCTCGCCTCGAAGCAAACGGTTTTCAATTTTGGGTTTCGGCATGAAAATTCAATATTTTTTAATTCACATTGGCAGCACCGGAATTCTCATCATCATAAGGTCAAAATCATGCATAAAAATATCGAATTTTCATGCCAAAAATGAAAATTGAAAGCCGTTCAAATCGAGGCGAAAGGTTAAAAAATAGGGATATGCTCTATGAAATTTGACATAGACGCATAAAAGGAGCCTACTCACAGCTGAAGTCACAATCTATATTTTACAGGCTTTTTTAATAAAATATTAAGAAAGCTAGGGCATAGCGGGGTATCCCGTTCAAATTGGGGCCGCCCAACTGGGGATGTACTTCCACCTTACAGAATACCGCAGCTAAACGATACTCTTTTAAATGGTATTGTATTTCTGCCGGTAAATAAGGTCTCCAGTGCTCCAAGGGGTGCAGATTTGGGGAACTGTTGCTTTAGCAGTGGAGGGGCATATGCCTTTTTGCTGCCAGAGCAACGTGTCATAGAGGTGGGCAACGCATTGGCGTTACTCTTGGTGTTGCTAATGTTTATATGCAGTGGTGACCACTTTTCATCAGGTGGCCCGCTTGCCTGTTTGCCTACCGTATGACATAAAAAAAAAAAACAAAAAAAATAGTGCCTATAACGTGTCCAAAAAGGACGGCAAAGGCTAAGGCCGGTCCTGTGCCTTCTGTATCTAGCTGGAGACGATAATATTAGCAGAAAATTGAGAGGGCATCGATGCAAACAACCCTGTTAAATAACAAGGCAAGTATTAAAAAAAATCTTGGCGTTAATGTCCTGGGGTCCGCTTTGATCATGATCCAGGATTTGTCATATCAGGTAATTACAGTAAAGCGATTGCCACCTGACCTCCATAACCCTGTTAACACAACACAACAAGACCAGGGAACAAGATCAGATTGCATCATGGTTAAACATTCAGTCTCCTGAACGTGCAGGTTTTATCACGATGTTTTTCCTCACCGTAAGAGCATCGGTTAGTCTTAAACTAATGTACATAACCTATGAAAAGAGTCATTGGTACATGGCGGCACTGGGGTTCGAACCTGGTACCTTGGAGTACTAATCGGACCTCTTAACCATAACGCCACCGGCGCTAATATAATAAGGGTATAATATAATATAATATCATCAAATAATTGTGCACAGTAGAGAGCACCCCACAAAATTTACAGAACATTAATTGCAATAGTTTATGCAAAGGGGGTATTAAAACACGAGTGTCCGTTTATTCAAAAACACAAATTACAACAATTAAAAATATATTCTGTATATCGGGAAAATAATTTCATACATACACAATCACAAACATAAACAGGATAGTTTGAATTTTGAATTTTATTATGACATATTTAGGTATGCAGCACACATTAAGCCGCGCCCGCGCGCCGCCAAAAAATTATAAATAATAAAAGTGTTGCATAATAATTAAAAAGTTATAGACTGGCGTGAAAAAGGTTTATCCTTAAACGACTGTAACCGAATTGGAACATTACGCTATGAGTGTAGATAAAATATTTTAGGATGTGTGAAGTTTCAACACCAAGTGGATTGTTGTTTTATTATGATTGTCCTTTTATATTTTATAACACCACAATTCATAACGCCGTATATCTTAACGCGTTATATTTGAGCAAAAACATTTTATGATATAACATCTCGGCATTCCAACCCACACACAAAACTAAAAAAAGACCTAAGCGACCAGGTAACAATTGGTGTAGGTACCATCATTACTAGCCCATGGCAGTATCTGATTGGGCCTCCACGCTTGGTAGGCGGGTAAAGATCGCAGTGTTGAAAACATTTCACAGAAAATGTTATACGGCGGTACTGTGGACTTTTTCCTGTGGCCGTGCCTACTGGCTATTTTGACTGGTCGGTCAGTCTCAGCACGGCCAAGGAAATGCGTTCGATGATGCCGCGGCGCGTAGAATTTTAAATTGTTATAGATTTTTATGTAATGTTACGTATGTAAGTATGAATAAATTAATGAATTAAGCTGTATTGCACATTTAAAAGAACGACGGTGACGGTGTGTGACGAAGAGACAACGACGACGAGACGTAGAATACGACGTTCATAAGTCTTTGTAATAAGTGTTTGTAACCATAATTGAATAAACACATTCGAATTGAATTGATCGAACTCGGTACCCGTGTGGTGTCCGGTAAAGTAGAATAGCAACAAACCCTCACTCAGCAGGTCTCACTGAAAACCAGCGCCCTAGTCTCCGCCAGGGCATGAAGCTGAGTGAGGTCCCTTGTACACGCCACACCACGTCCACATGCAACGACTCTGTTCTTCATTTTATTTTATTCGTCCAGTTGTTTCATAATTTCATGTTGTTTGTTTTTATTAGTTTTGTTTATTTATTTATTTATTATTTATTTAACAGTTTATTGTACACAAGATAACAAATACAGAAAGTACAGATTAGTTACGACACAACAGGCACTACTTTGTTTGTGTTTTTATGTAAATTGTTTGCACTGACCTTAAATAATACCTGTATTGTAGGAGGTCAGTGCTTCGAACCCTATCTAAGCCATTATGTAATGTGTTTGTGTTGTGAGTAAATAAATGTTTTTCTTTCTTTCTTTCCTTACACTCGTGAGTGTCGTACAAGGCGACTAATGTTTTCGAGGCAAAAGATCTAAGCGTCTCCGTAGACTGGAAATGGGCAGCACCATTGTAATATTATAACACTGCGACCTCCAACCCGCCTGCCAAGCGTGGAGATTATGGCAATGACGTCCCCTTTAACGGGAGTGGCCCTAAGTCCTGCAGTGGACTGTAATGGGCTGTGATGATGAACTCGGTACCTCTCGCTTAACAAGCCAACCCGCTCGCCATTGGGGCGACGCTCATACGGGTACTAATATATCAGGCTTTAATATAATCATCCTCGTTCACATACAAAACGACGTCCATTTAAGTATGTATTGAGTATTATTTCCTCCAAGCCCTTATGACCTTGTGCTGGTTAACATTTAACTGAAGGTATTTTAAATCGGATACCGAAAACACCGTATTGAGCCCTCATTACGTTCTGGTTAATAAATGCGTTATTTATACTCGCACGTAGTAAAGGAGTCAACCGATACTTAATTTTTTGCTGTTTTTCTCTTAATTTTTGATGACCAACTATTATTTTGGAAGAAATTCGATAAATTATGAACTTGTCACTTACGGTAGGGCTTGTTCAGTTCAAGGTGTCTCAGCGTGCTATGGAACGTGTCTACTATGAACGGTGTCACTTTGAAGGACAAAATTCGCAAGTAATCTGACAGAGAATCAAACTTACTGACAGCGCACAGAAGTAGGCTGAAGTATGCGGTTTCCTTCCGGCCAGATGGAGTGCTGATTTGCGAAAAGCTGCGGGTGGATGCTGGATACGGCAAGCCGAGGACAGGGTGCGTTGGCGCTCATTAGGCTCCCCTAGACTCATAGGTCTCCGCCTATGTCCAGCAGTGGACTAGTATAGGCTGACGATGACCTTGTTATCTTTATAGGATACAATAATATAATAATACCTATATGCGTTTTTCGCGATGCTTTGGTTAGGTGATTTTTGTGTACGCAGACTAAATTCTGAATCAAAATCCGCCCAAAAACAAAAACAAATGAGGTTTAATGATAAACTTAGTAACCATGTTGCTCTAAGTACGAAAATAAAAAAAAACATTTGAAAACAAGTATTGACGCTTTCGAGCATTTATATTATTAAAATTATGTAAGTAAATATAAGTTAACAAGGGAATAATGTATACCTATTCAAGTAGTCAGTATTTCGCACATGGATCGGACCTTACCAACGCATTTTATTAATAATTTTTCCCAAAAATACGTCAGCACCCAGCGCTGCCTCCGAACCAGTACTTAATGCGAAACGATCAAATTAAAATCGCGTCGAAGCGAAAATTTATAACATCCTTTTTGGATGACGCATGAGACCATGAGCTAGCATGTGTGACGTCGAGCCGGTACTAAAGCGGTTCTATAATAATCGCATTTTTTAAACTTAGTAGGTTAGGTCAGACGATATAACGATTTATGTCGGAAAAGCCCCGATAAAGTCAAATATTTCCCAAAATACTAAATCGATTTTAATGAAATAATGCTAGGAACCATCTACATTAACCTGGTACTCAACAATAAAGAAACTGACTGGAAATCGGTGCATTCGTTTGCGAGCTACGACGTCACGAACAGACACAGACACACTTAAAACTTATATAAACTTCTTCGTGCGTCCGGGCTTCAAAAGATATAATTCGTTTTGGACCAAAACGCTGAAAGTGCAGGCCAGAAAAAATTTGAAATTTTCAGATAGAGTAAGTATACAATTTCAACTTTTTGCTATAGTGCTAAACCTGTACGCCCACCAGTGTACCACTGGGCTACCACTGTACCTATATGAATCACTGGGCATACAGTACTAATGATAGTGGTCATCTGGACCCGCAGGCTGAGTTAACTATAAAAATATAAACATAATTGATAGTGGTCATTTTGGCCCGCGGGCTGAGTTGGATGTGGGCTAAGTAGACCCCTGAAAGTAAATATCGTTATTATATAACAACCGAACCATTGGGACCGAACAGTACAGATTTGAAGTCACAGTAAAAAAATGTTACGAATTGTTTTCTCTATCGGAAAATAATATATTCTTTTTGTCGGTACTTTCAGATTTTAGGTACAAAAATATAGGAAACGTGGTGATTTGACTTTTAGATCACCAATCCGTCTACAAGCGCGCAATCGTAAATTATTGGAAGTTACTATTTTAGTGTACATTATAATTGGACTTAAATCAAACTCTTTAAGAAAAATCGTCTCTATCATCTTCAAATCATCAGAACGTAACAGACCACGTTGCGTCAAAAAAATAACAATAGGCATTACCGAAACGCGATAAAAATTACATAGTTTTTATACACATTAATACACATTCAACATTTCCTGCGTAGACATTATTTTAAGAAAGGTAAGGTATATTACCTTTTCACACAAGTTTACGTAAAATACCTAAATGTATACTTATGACGTTATATTATGACGACGTCTTCTTCAATAATAGTTAGCCAAATAAGCTGCATTTGCCATCACTATGACCATAGTATTTTTGGTAGACATACACACGAGAGTCTCGAAGGAGGCTCCTAATTACTTGTGATGATCTCGGGTTAGATCATCGACGGATCGAAGCCGCTGATAAACTCTAGCCGATTGTGTAAACATGTCGGCCAATGAATCACAACTTTGACGAAATAATGACGGATTGATTTACATGACGTCATGTACGGTGCAAAGGTCTGTTTGACATGTCTATAGCCAGAGGCACAGAGGTCATTAGTGGTTTCTTTTACGTCATTATCTACAGGATCCAACGAGCGCGCTCCATACAAACGAAGTTTGATATAATTTTAAAATATTATTAACCAATCAGAGTCGATGAAATTTTGTGGATTTTATTCAATAATCAATAAATTTTAGCAAAAATCTGGCAGACCACAAAGCCAGATTTTGGCTCCAGCTCCAGTCTTCGAAACCCACTGCCGCCATGTACCAATGACTCTTTTCTGAATTGTGTACATTAGTTGATCACTAAGCGATGCCATACCGTAGTGAGATTTTATTCTCTGCAAATATCTCTTATGATCTCGTAATGTGTGGGCGACAATATTTATTGTTTTGTTTTCTAGTTACACGAGGTTCTAACTTATAACAAAAGAATAAGTAATTATTTTTTGTTTATTGCCCATGGAGGTACACGTATGTACGGTCCACCTGATAGAAAGCGGCCACCATCATCCAGGACATCTGCAATCTAAGGGGAGAGGATGCGGTGTCGGATGTAATTAAAGAGGGAAATGGATTTATGACATTTAATACCTTCCTATAAAGACTTATAATAATTATTCTAAATCGCAGGCATCGGCTGGATGCGGATGGTACACGGCAGGCATTTGTGGAGATCTCTGGGGGATGCCTATGCCTAGCAGGGGGCGTCTTTCGGCTGATATAATGATTTTTTATGCTACGCAGTGACAAACGATCACGCCCACCTGATCATCATCATCTTCTTGGCGTTAAATCCCGGTTCGCGCGGCACGTGAGGGCCCGGAGTCCGCCTACCTACCTACAGACTTAGACAATCCACCTGTAAGTCGTAACTGTCGCCTATAACATCCACGATTCAACCATTTCGAATGCAGGCAATAAAAATGCAGAAGCGCAGATGCGTTGTCACTGTAAAGACTGTAGAAATGCCGCATGCCTGTAATTGCGCTGGCTACCTTAAAATATGATATAATGATGAAAATATAATTACTGTGGCGCCATCTTCGGCTGCATCGCAAATTACCGCCACTGAGATGGTCAAATTTATGGCCAAGTGTAAAAACAACGGGACTATGAATTTAATTTTTACTTTTAGCACCAGGTATTTGACCGCCATCTCACCTGGTGGTAAGTGACGATGCGGACGAAGATGGAGTATGCCTGTCTAGGAACAGCCTATTCACTCTAGCCTTGAAGGCGTCCAGGTTATAGTAATCAGGGAACACAGTAGCAGGCAACGTGTTCCATTCCTTAGCCGTACGCATTATAAAGGTTGAACCAAAGCGGCTCGTGCGGATAGCTGGAAGATCCACGACATGAGGATGAAATGTGCCCGAATCGCGTTTCCCGATGGCGGAATGGGGCCGGCGGAATGATATTATTGCTGTATGAAGCACCAACTCGCTCAAAGTTAATTACCCAGCGGTCATCCATTCGAACACTTTGCGCTTGAGTTGCTAAACTAATTGGTCGATGAGAACCATTAGATCCACTTTACTTACATATACACTATTATAAAGATTATTTAGTGTAGTAAAATAATTAGTCTTGAAACATAAAGAAATTAGTTTTGCCGGTCAAGTAAATAATAGTTATGTTGCTGTTGTTTCTTCTCCTTTTTTAAAAATATATTCGATAAATTATAACGATTTTGCCAAAGGCTTCCCAATAGCCGTTGATACTACAGCTACTTCTAAGTAGAAAACAGATAACTTTATTTTTTTTTAAATTATTCTTTGTCATTAATTGTCAAGATTGTATAAAAAAGTTAAAGTCAGCTGCAGAGGAACGTAGTACGTAGGGCTTTGATCAAACCAAAAAAGGGGTTACATCTGAGACACGGAGGTTATTTTTCTCTGAAGCTGGTTTTACTACCCGTTCGCTACGTTTGCCCGACCGTGAATCACAACCAACCATTACGTTTGAGTTTCTTCCATAAGAGTAATGCAGCCCATAAGAGAAATACACGAGTCGCAGAAAGACTAAGTTCAATAATGACGAAGCGATATATTAAGGTAGAAAATGCCTTAAATAAAAAAGAAACTCCAATAATGGAGCTACTTAAAGAATGTGCTAAGTTTATAGAACACTGGGCTTCCCGACACACGGCACGAGTGTAAAAACGATCTTTTTAGCATTCGGCACAATTTTTCTAGGATTGATAACGTCGAATTCAACGTGTTTTGAGTGAAAAATCTTGTGTAACAAGATGTGGGTTTTAATGTTTAATTTTATCCGTCGTCGTAAAAACTTTGGATTTTAGACTCATGTCCAGGTAGGTTATTTTTGTTGAGTTCATCATCATCATCATCTTGGCGTTTGCATCCCCAGGCAGCACGCGAGGGCCCAGGGTCCGCCTTCCTGCTACTCTTGGCCCACCTCGCTCTGTCTTCGGTATCCTTAGTGGTGAGCTTATTTGCACGCATATAATTCTTGACTACGTCAAGCCATCGCTTCTTGTTGAGTTATTCGTTGCTAACTTCGTTTCTTTGATTACCGTTTTGTCATCGATAGCTTATACTTTTTCTCTTGGGTTTGAGGCTTCTTCATTGTAGTGGAGTAGTCCACAAAACTCCTCCGCGCTTTGTACAAGGTCTTGTTGGTGGTCACCTATTTTGACATATTTGTGTACCTAATCTATATTCTAGGTTGACTAAGGTCTTCCACAGGGGACCCTGAGACTAGTTTCGAGAGCCAATTGGCACCTTGTGATGGCGTATTATTATCATTATACTATAATAACATCAAAACTTATTTTATTATATTGGATATTTTAAACAGTGTCCTTTACATAATTTGTTATTGTAAGATCTGTATTTTACGATGTGATGCAATAAGTACATGACAAAATGACTTTGAAATCGATATCAAAGCCTAACGTTGAAGAACATAAATATAATTTACAATCTCAAAGTGACAATAAAAAATATACATAAAATAATCTACAAATTCAAAAACACGGTTCACGCAAGCCTTCTAAGAATTCTGACCAATTAGGTAACAGTAGCACCCTCGTAAAATGTGATATTATCTTTTTGCTAGGTAGATGTGGACTTTGTGTCCATACAGTATGTATCGAAAACATCTATCAAATCCGTGAAGGTATTGTTAGGTATGGGTATTAGAATCAATTTATGTAATTATTTTGAAAAATAAGTAAGTAGGTAAGTATTGTAAAAAAAAATCAATAAAAATATAATGCGCTTATTACGCGTAGCAATATTCAGTCGACTAAATTCAGAAGCAAAATCCTGAGAGCACGTCAATGTAGAATGTATTGCTCATAGAATAAGGTTCATTTTTGTATCACTTATGTTTTTTCGCGTCGCTTCTCTTTTCAAAATTTTATAAGTACTACATTCCATTTTAATTTGCTCTCACGCTTTGTGCTTCTGAATTTAGACGACTGAATTTAGCCAAATGTAATAAGCGTATAAGAAGGCGCCAAGTTACAAGCAGCAATGTTCTTGACCCTAGGTATATTGGACCCTTTGTGGCCGTGTGCTGTCCGGCAGAGAAGAATAGTATAGCACTAACCCCTTATACTTGTGGGTAGGGAATCCAATCCCGCAAATGCCGGAATCCCGTACCGATTTTGCGGGATCAGTAATGCGGGATTTGGGTAACTGAAAGAGAAATGGAATTCTAAAAGAAATAGGTACACGTGTATATTCGACTTGGTCCCGGCCTCATTAAACAACTTTCTTAATGAAACTCATGACTTTGTCACTAGTAATGAGCTGATAAATTGTTAGACTTTGTATGAAAAATCGTTCCTTTTTAAATTTCGGTATAAACTTTCAAGATAACTTGTTTAATTTCTACATCATATTTAAATTCAAATATTTCAAGAAAATATTTATTTTGCTTTGCTTATAAGCAATACCTACAGCATTTTTAACGTTTTAACTTCGTCGAAATGTTGGGTTACTTTGTAACTCGTTAGGAGGCACACCTAATGAGTTAAGAGCTCGTTGCAGTGCTAAAGTTCGACTAGTTTCAAAGTACGATACGGTCAACCATCCAGGTCCCGGATATTGCATAACGTTGGTTTTCGGACTCGCAAGCACGCTGCCAGACCAGACTCGCTTCCAACAATCAAATATAAGATTAAAAAATCAACCAGTTCATCATACTTTTTTACAATCCCGCAATTCCCACGGATCCGCGTGAAAGATAGCCTCGATCCCGTAGACTTGCGGTATTGAGATATTGATACTGATTTGAATCCCTACTCGTGGGTGTCGTACAAGGCAACTAATAAAGGCGTTTTCAAGGCAAACGTTCTGGAGTCTCCGTGGGCTGGAAAATGGGCAGCGTTTTCCATTTCTATATTTACAATACTGCGATCCCCAAACCGCCTGCGTACCAAGCGTGGATATTATCGCAATAACCTCTTCTCTCATAGGGTCTTAGTCCTACGGTGGACTGTTATGGCTGTTATGATAAAGCTGTCCCTTTGGGGTCTTTTTTACATCCTGTATACCAGTTGGCGCCAACAAACCCACAGTTTCGTCCGCCGGCGTATTGACTCAAGAGTTTGACGCCTCCGAGCCTACGCTCCGACATTCCTGGCTCCCAAAATGGAAAGTACGTGAAAACCCATTGTTGTCTCTGTTTGTAGAGATGTTAATACCCCTTATGGGCCCAGAGCATGTCCTCACGGATCTAACGCGTACCAAATAGGTAATAAAAACTTTGTTTACATCCGAAACGATGATTCAGAAGTAAATCCCAAGAGCGTAGCCATTGTACACTTAGATGGACTCGCTGCTCGTCCTATCTTTCCTCTCAGAGACCCGGTTAAGTATTGGTAGAGGGGGGAAGGGAAGCCACGATAGCTCGCGCCATATCGATACCACATTCCAATCGAACGTCCTTCGTAAGGTCGCCCACACACGGTACTTGTGCACATTTTTTTTCAACAATACCATCTTTTATGACATTAAAATATTAGTAACATTAAAAATATTATGATAGCACGATAATTGATTGAGATCACATCGATTATAGGTAACATGTGGGCAGTTGTTAATCGTAGAACACGCTAACTAATTTAAATTGGGATGAGGTTGGTGTGCAAAAAATGTATGACAACATGCTTCTCACCCCAATAAGTCTCATTGCAATGAATCTCACTCTTAGAATGATTTAATTTACAAATAATAATAGCTAAGTGCCTAGGTCGATATAACTAATGACTAGAATCTTCATGGCCACCATAGTAGTCTCGCACAGGGGGGCGACATACGCAGCTAAACTACTGGGCAGCTATATTCCGTGGACCTGGGTCAATAATTTTATTTCTAGGTCATTTAAAATAAGCTTAGTACAACAGTATCTATACGTTACGAGCATCAGTTACCGCTTTCCATCAGATGGGCTTGTCTGCTCGTTTGGCAAAGAGTAGCATAAAAAAATCAAGAATGATTTCGCTAATTGGTAAATAGTTAACCCTAACACAGGCCTACTTGGACTGTTTTGTTCATATACTATTTAGCTTATAAGTACAGTTCTTTGGACACATGCTTCGAAAGGTATCAATTATTGCCATAACGAATTGATGAAATTTCTCTGACTTCCTTTTCCAAACCCCCCAAGCAACTATGCCAAACAATTATACGCAAAAGTGTAAACGCACATAATATTACGCAGTCATTACATAACTGGACCAAAACGGCAAACTGTCAAGAGACAAACGACATAGGAAACACGTCTCATTAAAAAAAGAACCATATTTCTTCTGAAGTGGGTTTCGAAAAGTAGTTTTAAGCGGAGCTTGTAAACACGACGCCGATTCAGAATAAAAACAAGTCCAATCCGAGCAAGCGGTCAGTCGAGTTGTGGACGCGAGAGATCTGACACTCCTTGATACTGAGTTTACTTGCGTACTACCGCGGAGATAACTTGATACTTGACACTTACCCTTGACCTGTCATACGTAGATAAGAAGATGATGCAGAGGATTTTGTACTTTGTTCTGTTGGTGGCCCTGGCCCATGCTGCGACTTGGATGGAGAGGTTACCAATGAAGCCGGTACATTTAGGTGAGTAAGCCTCTGTTTACTAAATTGTCGGAAAGTTTTGACGATGTCAATGAGTAACTGTTCGGGGTAGTAACTCAAAGACGTCAATGGGCCAATATAGTGTGGTAACTCCTGTTTGACATATCTGAACCCTTTGGGTACCATATCACAGTAAAGTAGGGAATGAGAAAAATGGTCGCGGGATGGAACAATTGTGTTCAGAACACAATTTTCGTCAATAGAGATTGGAAAATAATAATTAGTAATTACTTATTTCCAATCGTAGATACACATGTAGACGTATATTTTCAACGTGACATTGTCAGAAGTAGGTAAGGTAATGTGATCGAGTTTTCTCACATCGTAAACAAACTTTATGATATGAAAAAAGGTATTTTATTTAACTTGGCCGTGTGGTGTCCGGCAGAGTAGAATAGCACCAACCCCTTACATTCATGGGTGCCGTACAAGGCGACTAATGTTTTCGAGGCAAAAGATCAAGAGTCTCCGTAGTCTGAAAAATGGGCAGCAGCATTTTCCATTATTATATTTAAACACTGCGATCTCCAACCCGCCTGCCAAGCGTGGAGATTATGGCAATAACCTCCCCTTTCGTGGGAGAGGCCCTAAGTCCTGCAGTGGACTGTTACGGGCTGTGATGATGATGATGATTTAACTGCATATAAAATCAGTGGATATTTGAAATATACATATAGAATTGGATTACTTACGCGTTTAACTGATTACTAAAGCATTGTAAGACTTTGTTTTCAACATAATACGAGTGTTAAGTTTAGATAAGGTTTTAAGGGTAAGGTTTTTAACTTTTGTGATAGTGTGGTGTTTTTATTTAAAGATAAATAAAATCCTGAGAAATAAGTTGGCCTGTTGTGTCTGATATATTCTGTCATATAGTTTTGTAAAAATCTTGTGTACAATAAATGGTTAAATAAATAATAATAAATAAAATCATTTTTAATTTTTTTGGTATAATTTATTCATTATTTTAATCGATTGAAAGTTGTAGAAAAATTATAGGTAGAATGTTTGAAAAATTTAAAACATTGTCCAGATAAGATTTATAGTAGAAGTGGTAATCATTCGTGCTGTTTAGTAATTGAATTATGTATGATCATAACAATTAATTACAGCCGAAAATTGGGCTTAAAACTCGTACGAAACCGGTCTGTATACGTAATCTAACCGGTGCTCGTATATTCCTCACTTGCATAACAGATAAGCGAGATATCATATCCTGCTTGGTAATACGAATATATGTATGTAACAACGAAAGTTTCTTGTTTGTTTAAACAGCTACCTTATCATTGAAACTGGAACAAAACGATGCAATCACAACATTTACATTGATTGTTGTATATAAAACAATATTGTAAATGCGAAACTATATCTGTCTGTTATATTTCATGCCAAAACCGCCGAATATATTTAGATCATGACAATTAAGGAAGGATATATACGAAGTTTTATTTTACAAAAGAAAAAATAACAAATTAGTAGACGGACAAAGTCAAAAGCTAGTTTTAATAAAAAATATTTTTTCGTTATTGATTTTCTTGTACAAGCAAGCGAACAACCCGAATGATTAGAAATATCATTTGCACATTATCTAGAGGCAGCACTGTCTGGTAAAAACTTTCATATCTAGCCACAGTTAGAACGATGATCAAACTCTTCTACTGTAGCAGACTAGGTGTTCACTTAGGGCATTAGCAGACAGGAACAGCGGACTTAGTTTTAACATCGTTAAAGCTGTGTCTGTTCATATACGTCATTTTGATAATTTCCATTCGTATTAACTCGTCTAACTTCTGGTTAACTTGCAATTCCAACGCGCGTCCCGTTTGCTTGCCGACCTCAAATTGTATTAACTCCACTTGTTGCTGAGATTTCTGAGTTTATTCTTTGAAGCATTCCGATGCCAAGTTGGAAATCTTGTTTGTGGTTCTTACGAAATATTTCGTGCTAATTTACATACAAGACGTCATGAATTTCTCACGAATACAAACATTAGTATCAATAAGCATTTGATCATAATTAAATTATTGTATTCGGCGTTCATAGAAAATTATGAGCAAAACATCGTAAATAGGTACCCGAAGATTATAAACAAGCCAGTTGGTATCGAAAATATTATCTTCGGTCAAGGACTATATTTGTAAACACGAAAGGTCAACTTTTGTGAATTTATTATTATAAAATCCATTATATTACCGCTACCTTCACCTGAGGTCAAGTTTTGTCGGAGTATTCTACTCGATGCCTCCGGGATCTCGTATACTTATTATACTCAGAACACTATAAGTTTCCGCAATATTATATTTCGTATAAATTCCTATATTTATAATTTCTGCCTCACACCATATGCAAAGTAGGATAATTTGCCTCGTTAAATGTAAACGTAATAATATGCTTCGAATTTTAATGTCCAAGGAATCGAAGAATGCATTTCACTCCCTCAAAAGGATTTTATTAAAACTGTTATACTTAAAGCTTATGATTGAACACCTACTAGAGATTGCCTCATTAATGAAATAATCGAAGCCTCATAATCTCTAAACGATGGAATTTTAATTACTTTCCGAGATCAAAACACATTATCGTCTTTGAAAAATTATAATTACACTCACGTCCTTTGTAACATAGAAAAATTAAGTACCTCTACTTCCTATTATAGACAACAATTAATTATCATTTAATATCAGATCGTCATAAACTATTAGGAGGATACGTAATCACTAAAGCCGTGAATTTATTTGAATAACTATAACGTGTTGTTCGGTGGAAATTTTTCACTCAGTAGTCGGAATAGCAATGTAATTTGCAAAGCAGGGCCATTAGCTTACCAAACTGAATTAGATTTAGTTATAAAAAAAGACTCGAGGTACTAATACGAAGTCTATTCGTAGGGCTGACGCTATGTTAACCTTTTTTTTTCTTAGAAAATAAAAAACTGCGAGGCACCAAAGCAGCAATTACCTACGAAATATAATTACAATTTAGGTCCATAAATTATAGCTGTGTATTTAAAATGTTGTTGCCATTTTAAAGCTCTCGTGATTTAATCTTGATAATGCGTTTATGTGGGTTACATTTGCTTATTTTATGAATTAAAATTACTTTAGCAATAACAACGTCAACAAACTCAATAAAAACGAATTTATTACGACGTTTTCGTGCAGCTATAAAATATAAAAGATTTCTTTTTCTGATTTTTAATTACATAGATTCTTTGAATCGTCTTTACTTTAATAGGCGTCTTTCGTGAATATATACAAGTCACTGTTGGACATGGTATATTCCTCCATTGCTTTGTATTTCGTGGGCTTTGTCTCTTGCATATATCGACTCTCAACGGTCTTTTAATGAACTATATCCTAAGTAGGCTAAGTATCCCTGTTAACTAACCGAACTAAACATATGTTTCTCTTCTTTACAGCACAAAAACAAGGCTGCTACATAAAGGACCTAAATGACGTCATACCGTTCGGCGAATCAGTATTCCCTGTCGGTGCCTGTTTCAGAATCGACTGCACAAAACGGATTATACATTATGCATCGTAAGTATCATTAACAAAGTCAGCTAATTTATAAAGTTAAAAATAAGTTGCTAGTTAATCGCTTATTCAGCGCTAATATAAGATGTTGTAAGAAAGTATTTACTAAAACTGTTACTAGTTACGTAGTAGTTCTAGTTCTCTGTACTTATCGGTATAAGCGAACTTATTCAGTTGAATAAACAAAGTCGCTTCCTGCCGTCTGTCCCACTGTATGTAGGTGTGTATGTACGTATGCACAGATCTTTTAATCTACGCAACGGATTTTAATGCTAGTTCGATTCTAGAGCAAAATTGATATACATGAAAAATAGGGTAGGTAGGGGAAAAGTAGGTGTAGGGTAGAATTCGACACTGTATCTCGTTAACCCATAAAAAGCAGTGGTTACCATAATCTTCTTGTCCTTATCCCTATACGGGGAGGTCACAACGTATCCCTCTCTTCAATTTTACCCTATTACAAGATTACGATCTCGGTACACGCTAGTACTCGGTCGCTTCTTTCAAACGTATATTGCTATTCACTGTAACTAACTTACTATCATTTCCAATCGTTTCAGATGCGCTGTGATCAGCACAGAAGACCCCAAGTGCGTGGTCACTAACTACGACCTCCGGAGGCCATACCCCGACTGCTGTCCAGATGTGAGATGTGACATCGACAACGCGATACTATAGTTAGCTTAGCTAAGTGAAGCCATTTCGCAGTCTACGATAGTGAAGGCATTTGAGACAAAACACTAGTTGACAGTAAATATACAATCAAAAAGAAATAAACAGGGAAATGGGCTGTTGATGAAATGGAAGACACGGCCAATTAGGAAAAGAATAGTGCAATGCAATCATCTAAATCTAAAAATCGATCTAACAAGTAATGAAAATTTGAAAAGATATTGAAGCTACGGAAGATACATTGACATGAAGACTGAAAAGCGACGAAGAAATCAATATGATGCAGTCTTCTTTAAGTTAAAAACGTAAAAGGGATTGCTAGTGAAGTGAAGTTGAAAATGCCAAGACAAAATTATCAGTGGATATGTGTAAAGACATTTTGATAGAGTTCCTCAAAGAGAGTTGGAGTGCGGAGTAGATTTACTCCGCCTCTAGAAGCTATCTTGCCACCAAATTATTGATCTTATTTATTTTAGTAAATTAAATTTAATGCGTAATACTTATAACTTGTTGTTTTTGTTACTTTTAGTATTAATATAAATATATTAAGGATTCCCGAAGAAGTCTACAGTAATAAAAAGACTACAACAATTTGAACATACATGATATCTACACCGCAGGTTTTTCTTTTGGAAAGTCAATTTAGGGGAACGTCAGGTTCGTTCCAAGTCATTTTCTGGGTTAGTCATCTTTTGACATTGCAACAGCTTTTTTAAGTAATTTTTCTAAACCGATCTATATGAAAGTTGGCACACATACTAAGTTCCTGTCAGGTTTTCACCAACTCCATAACACCGAGATTAGCTTTAGAGATTAGACCCGTCTTACTAATGAAAAAGTATTGATCAACAAGCGATGAACGCTGTAAACTTACCTGGCCCAATGACGGCATCGCTGTTGTTGAATTTAGTATTGCCGAAAAAGGATGTTTCAACTGACGACACTTAGTTCCACTTTAGGTCACCAGCACGCTTACACGGCCTGTGAACTGCTACAAACATATCTGGCCCATTGACGGCGTCGCTGCTGTTGAAAATAGTATTGCCGCCAAATTATATTTCAATGGTGACACTTCATTCCAGTTTTGGTCACTGAAATAAGTTTGTGGTGGCGTGTGTGTAACTTGACAGAAGCCCAGTATAACTCCACAAACTATCTGACCTGGTGGCCATAGCTGAAAAAAAGTGTCGCAATTTTGAAATGTCAAGACAACCAACAGCAGCGACATAGCTAAAGGGTCAGATAAATTTGTTGCATAATATGTCAAAGGTATTTGACGCCTTGTAAAGTTATACCAAAAAGATTGGAAAGCTAGCTACCTTCATGTTTCAAATTGTTTTTTGGCTCTGTGAGTTATACACTCGTTAAATGAGCGTTCACCGCTTGATCAACATATGAACAATTTTTATTGGAGACGGTAGCTTTTGAGTTTAGCTTTGATCGT
This sequence comes from Blastobasis adustella, assembly GCA_907269095.1. NCBI lineage: Eukaryota > Metazoa > Arthropoda > Insecta > Lepidoptera > Blastobasidae > Blastobasis > Blastobasis adustella. The sequence continues at coordinate 16,720,106 of OU026121.1, read as the reverse complement.
CATGCATGACACGGTTTAGAATACCTGAACTGTGATTAATCTCGTGATAAAAACCGGTCAGCAATTATAACACTTGTGATAAATAAAATTGCTGTACCAGCCATAAAAATATAATTACTATGCCGGCTTTTATTTAGCAATTCTACATTAAATCAACCAGTTGACAAAACTTCAAAAAACACAATTACCCAATTGAATAGAACAAAAATATAATTTCTGAACTTCATTATTTTTGCCTTTCAATGCTATAAGCAAATAAATTTTGTGGCCTAAGAAAAGGAGCGACGCATTAACATCGCTCAGTCGGATGCGCGAGCTAAGATCGGAACTGGTCACGGACCCGGTCTCCAGGACAATTGGTGGAACATACTGCAACTGCAGTAGTGGTCACACAGTATTGCTCTTAAAAGCTATAGCTAATATAAAGTCAAGATACAGTTTCCGACATTTTAAATGAAAACGGTACCTATACACTTACCATACCCATACCCACCTACGAGTATTTCATGAAATTGGATACGGTGCATTCTTTTTAGTCGGCACATGTGTTCACGTACAGTATCGCCTATTCCGGCTTTTCAACCTGCAGCATCGATTGCGGTGCCAAAATTGCGGTTGCGATGTTTTTGCGGGTTTTTGCAGCTTAATAGAGGGTCGACTTACGATGCTAGAGGGGTACGACTCCTAACCGAGAGGTAGTGAGTTCGATCTCCAGTGTCGCTATTCCAAATACATGTGTCGCATGTTTTATCAGGTGGTAGGACCCTGTCAAGCCTGAGGAGTCTGCCTGGGTGAGTACCACCGCCTTATCTATTTCTGCCGCCGAGCAACAATGCTTGCATTGTTGTGTTCCGGTGTGAAGGATAAGGTAGCCAGTCCATGTTTTGAAATAATAGGGTAGGTAAAGCTAAAGTAGGTGCCGGGTCCACTAGTGCATTTTAAAATAGTTTTTAAAACGTAATTTTTTTTACTTAAACTAGTCCGTTAGCTGATCTGAATTCTGAATGTCGGACATATTCTGCCACTCTTTGCATGTACATCGTCTACATTTTTCTGTCACTTCACACTTCTAGCTCGGAGCGCATTGTTCATTGGGCAATATCTTGATCAATGCAAAACTGTGATTGGTTTCTCTATAGTTCTGTGCACTGGCATTGACAGATTTTTAATTATCTTTTTGCATTCGATCCAGCGTTTTATGCAACTTAATATTCTGAGTCACGCTTTTTGTTTTGCGTTCATATAATAATAATAATCATCATGTCGTCAATATCCCGGTTGTGGTCTCGCGCGAGAGCCCGGGGTTCACCATGCTCAAGGTCTCGGATTTGACAGATCAGGTAGTTACAGTAGAGCGACTGCCATCTGACCTCCATGACCCTGTTAACAGGGGAATCTGACGAGCATAAATCACGGTTACACATTCAAAATTCGATTTTTCCGCGTTAATCAGTTTGTATTTAACCGATGAGGTACCTATTAATGACAGACTTTGATCAGTTGCCCGAATGTGAAACCTGAATGTGTAATCATGATCCCATCTGGTCAGGTTCCCCTATTAACAGGGTCACGGAGTACAGATGGCAGTCGCTCCACCGTAATTATCTGATATGTCAAATAGTGTATCGTACTTAAGGCGGACTCCGAACCCTCGCATGTCAAAATTATGATAATTAGTTATTTTATTACAAATGTCTGGAATCAAAGCCACAATCGCAAACACACCTCGCATCCCAAAAAAAGCGCCAAAACGGCAAAACACTTAATTTCCGCAGCAAAATCGAGTCGGCCATTAAATATCTTTTTCATATAAAGTCCCGTAAAGAAGACAATAAACCTTTGGGCTGAAATAAACCCTTGCTCGAGTCCGCTTTATGATTATTACGTGCCTGGAACCAAGAGCCCCCGAAATTATCCCATTCCCCTTAATGTTAACAGTTACTGCCAATCTTTAGATCTGTTTTTTAATTTGTTAGCATATTATCATCTTGTCTAACGGTTGATGGCTTTTCACGGAGTTGGCGGTAGCGTTTTCTTCAAGAACCCTCTTGCACAAACTTCTAATTATTGGAACTTTGTGGATTCCCTGTTACGTGCTGTTCCTCGTTATTCCCTGTTAGCTGATGGATTGCTCTGTCTTACAGAAAAACCCCGTGCAATCAAGGCACTGTTATACTTTCATTACACATATTATCGGGTTTTTCACCACAGTTAAAATTGTTTTTATGTCGATATTACGATATTTGTGTAGTGAATAACCACGGAAGTCTTAAAACATGTAAGGTGGACGGTATCGGTAAATAGGAATCATTTTCAATAATGACAAGCGACGCAGAGGTTAGCTGTTGGTGCATACATTACGTGAAGTTCGTTAATTCCTCTAAAAATCTGAAATCATAATACTTTTTTGTGTCATTCGGTAGACAAACGTGATGGAAAGTGGTTACCCCTGGCTATGGACAATTAGCAATAATATAGCACAATGCGTTGCCGCTACGGGTCGGCAAGGCCCATCCACTTCCAAAGCCATAGCTTCCCATGGATCCCCACGGGGCACTTTCTTCTAAGATATGCTTATGTTTTCTCTTTAGTACGTAGTTTAGATGTGTACTGACTGACGCCGAGGTTTGGATCTTATACCTACGTACAAAGTATAAAAATAAACACATTTGCTTTGACTAATTCTCACAGCGCCATCTAGCCCCAAAGTAAGCAAAGCCTGTGTTGTGTTTGTTGTTATAAAACAAACAATTAAAAGAATATTTTATATAAATAGTATAAAAGTACTGTGTATGTACAGTATTTATTATCCATACAGAGGATAAAACAAATTAGTTTCCCGCCGTCTGTCCTTCTGTATTAGATATTTTAAACTACGAAACGGATTTTAATGCGGTTTTCGACAATAGATAGAGTCATTCAAGAGGAATGTTTATAAACTAGAAAAAAAGGGTAGGTAGGGGTAAAGTAGGTGTACGCGCCGCGTCTACTAGTATAATATAATATTCTATTTTGATATAGTTTGATGGCATTAATCTCCCCTTTCGTAGGAGAGGCCCTTGGTCCTGCAGTGGACTGTAATGGGCTGTGATGATGATGTAGTTACTATTGTATTTAGGTAAATTGCATTATAACATCACGCTTTAAAAAGCACCGACTTACTCACTATCTGTATGGTCTACTGGTTGACTGGAAGGCAAAGCCTTAATAGCTTTAAGTCCGCCAATTGTGCGGTTGCGCAATAGAGTTTAAAAAAATAATAAAGCAATAGTTTTATAAAGTTGAGCCATACAAATAAAAATTCTAATAATCCTGTACATTACAACAAATAAACATAGGTATTGTGTTAATGAAGCAATTACTTAAGTATTTCTCACTTCCGTTTCGCTCTACTTCTTGTCTATTCCCAATCCAATCGGAAAATGAAAAAATAAAATTTTATTTCCCTAAGCGCCATATTTAAACAGCTCCCAGATATGGGTCGTAAACTCACCAGTGGCCTTTCTCGTAAACGTAAAAGCGGGTACTCCACCTCGAGAGCCAGTGCTACGTAAATTGTCGAATTTCCCACATTTCCGGGGAAAACGTCAAATTACCCACTTTTTGGTGTCCGCAGCGCAGAAATTTAGATTGCTTCGTTTACTGTAAGTGACACTGGCTTACTATGCGGTAACGTGAAGATAAAATGGCCATTTACAAGCTTTTATTTACTTTGTGTTTGTTCGCAATAAAATCTTGCAAGTTTTTTACCCATTTTCCGGTTTCCGATTGAGGTGAAATTTTGCATACTTATGTAAGATCGGTAACAGTGCAATATTGTGATATAATTGAGCAGATCTCATGATGAAGACGGAAGGTGGAGGAACTTCTGAACTACCCATGATGATAAACCCATCGAGTTTGGGCTAGTTTGACTAGTCTTGACAAGTACTCTGACTGATCATAGAGATATGAGATAAAAGCATGCTGTGATTTTTTTCCATTTGAGAACTTTCTATGAATTTTATTTTTATATGAAATTGAAACAAACTTTATTCCTTCACGTTAGTGTAGGGTATTGCCATAATCTCTTGAGAGACCGCAATGTTGATGACACTCAACAGAAAACGTATACGGTTTACAGAGGTAATAGCGGTCTGCCTTTATGATATTTATGCCTCTTGCAATACCAGATAATTGATGTAATTTTCGCTACAATCTGCTAATTACAACGTGGCCAATGGCCATGCAGTTTCAAAATAGCATGGAACTTCGTTATTTTTTAGATTGGTAATTGGTATTAGTAAATAATTTCTTTCCTTCTTTCACGTTAAAAGACTTTCAAACCGCATTTTCTCTCATCGATAGGTGCACATGCCTTTGTTTCATGTGAACTTGTTATTGTGAGAACTGCCTTATAAAGTATTATCCTTGAGACCGGAACACGAGCACGTAACCTACCACGTAGTAGATAATTATTATTGCACAATAAGGAATTTTTAATATAAATAAATAAATATAAATATTTTTGGACAAATTCACACAGCGCCATCTAGCCCCAAATTAAGCAAAGCTTGTACTATGGGTGCTAGATAACTGATATACTACTTAAATACTTTTTTAAATACATACTTATCATACATAGAACACCCAGACCCGTAACAGAAATTAAAATTCATCATTTTAATTTCTGCCCGGCCGGGAATCGAACCCGGGACCTCTTGCGTGGCAGACCGGCATGTTGACCATTGAACCACTGAGGTCGTTTTACGTAACAGTAATGAAGTAATGAGACAGCGAGTCATCTCGATTCTCGCATCTGTTATGCTCGAGCACGCGAAGGCCCGGTCTGCCTTTCTGCTTTTCTTTGTCCACTCCTATCGGTCGGCATCCTTAGTGGTAAGTTTATTGGCAAGCATGTCACTTTTTAATACAAATTTTATGTAATCCTAGGATTAGGATCCTAGGATAGGTATCTCCATTTTTTGAAGTGTTGTGACGTTTTTGATGTACATTTGTGCAATTGGCCGTAAGTAATGTATCAAATGTCTCCCTCGAGCCTTTCACAACGATCGGCTTTGTGAATCATATATCCACCGGTACCCCAAGAATTTTATCATGCTTACAGATATAGGTAGTAACTGTGTTGCTATACGTTCTTTAACCAAAAGTTCGCCTGTAAAGTATAATATAAAATGCGCCAAACTGCTAATGCTAAAGTCGACTAAGACCGCGATAGTTTGATGTTCATGAGTCCACGTCATTGATGTCTCTCCATCCCTCGAAAGAGCAGAAAAATAATGCGAAAGGTATAAATTCATTTTAAAGCCCCATAGCATTCCAGTATGATGTCTTCCTATGCAGGCCAGCTAAAGTAATGAAGACACAGGTATGTGGTCCATTACCTCGCTGGGTTGCAGTTGACTAATATACGTTATTTCCGGGCTTAGGAATTAACTATGCCTATGTTTTCCTCGTCTGTCTGTGGGTAGTGGTCCTATTGTAGGGAGACAGCGAGTGAGCACTTAGATATTTTGTTTATGTTGTTCCGAACTTTTTACTAACTCTCTAGTAACTAAATATTTTGATGCATGACGTGGATTTTTCCTATTTTGAAACCTTTAGCTTTCGATGTTATCAATATAACATCTTATAAGTGACATTCTGTATATGAATTTATTACTTGATCTCGAAAATATTGGAATGTCTAATGTAAAATAATTTAAACTGTGAGCACTTAAAGTAGTGCCTGTAGAAGATGTCTGATTTTAAGCCACTCATTGTACATGAGTATTATTTCACCTATGTATGTATTTCATCATCATCATCTTGGCGTTATATACCGGTTGCGCTTCCGCGCGGTACCTATCGTACCAGGCCCGCAGCCCAGGTATACCGCCGGTATACCTATGTATGTATATAAAATAATCATCTTGGCGTTAATGTCCCGGTTGTGCTCTCGAGAACGAGGGCCCGGGTCCGCCTTGACCATGATCCAGGATTTGGCAGGTCAGGTAATTACAGTGGAGCGACTGCCATCTGACCTCCATGACCCTGCTACCAGGGGAACCTGACCAGATTGGATCATAGTTACACATCCAGTCGCCTGAATGTGCAGGTTTCATCACGATGTTTCCCTCACTGTAAGAGCATCGGTTAGTATTTAACTAATGTACATAACTCAGAAAACAGTCATTGGTACATGGCCGGCGCGGGATTCGAACCCGGGATCTCTGGCTTACGAGTCGGATCTGTAACCGCTCGGCCACCGACACTCCTATGTATGTATATACTAGACTGCAAATAAATTAATACTGAATACTGTAATTTAAAAACATTAAATTTTCACGCCGGAAATCACAATCGAAAACGTGACTTGAGGCGGTTGTTTCAAAAATAGACTTCCTGTGCCTTGCATCGTCGCGGGTACCGTCGGCCCGTCTAACCGCTGCAATTTAAACCCATTGTCTTAATGAAACAGGCAGTTTCCGTACGTCACGAGCCTGTCTTGGCTCGTTCTCACGCGCTGGGGTACCAGAGGTTCAAAAGAGATAGCACACTGCGAGCCTTTGGGACTCGGGCATTGATAACAAGCTGGTACGAGTATGCCTAATGCCCCTTAAGTTGTGTCTAGTGTAATAATTTATTAAGGCTTAGAATAGAGCATATTAGGTTTGCTTTTAGATGCTATTTTGTCCGTGTGGACCTGTATTTGTGGATTTTGTATTTTCTTCTTAAGTACCTAGTCTTAACAATTTAGAGAGGAACTATCTTTCCATCAGTACCTAAACTTGTATTTTTTAAATATCGGATCTATTATTCTATTTAATAATACCTACAGTATTCATAATCTACCTGCCCTTTATCCCACTACGTTGGGTGGGCACGATATGTCTCTTTCTTCTTAACCCTATCACTATCTCGGAACTCATTTTTTTCTTTAATGGAATGGCTACTGCAGTATCCATTCACTTATTTTTCACCTTCCTTGTCAAATGATTTTTATCGTTCCGCATGCCACGCCTTATCTTTTTCTTACATTTATTGGATTCATAAAAGTTCAGCTATTGTTCCGTATTGTAAGACAGGAAAAAAGAGCAAATTGTAGAAGTAAACAGTACGAATAAATCACCATTATCATATTAGCCGGAAGACGCCCACTGTTGGGCGTAAGCTTTCTCGAGAGATCTCCACAAAGGCCGAGACCCAAATCCGTCTCCACAACTGTACCTGCCGCATCCATCTGCTACCAGGTGGACGGTCCACCTTGTGGGAGGCCTACCCGCGCTGCGTCTTCCGGTACGGTCGCCACTCGAGAACTTTAATACCCGATGGCCGATGGTCCATCTGTTATGCCAGCTATGCATAAACATTCTTAATGAACGATTCTGAAGAAAAGAACATTTTAGAACAATTTAGCACCGCCCGCAGTAAGTGCAATAATAATCCGTCCAAATTAGATATCGTCTAGCGAATTCCAAATTACCGGCTGTATCCTGTATTTATGCAATAAAATGTTCATTCATTCATTCATTCATAATTGCCTGTACACTTCGCCCCATTTACCTTGCCGCTGTAAGTGAAACATTCCGCGATATTACACAGAACGTTCCCTTTGCAGTCCTTCATGTAATATTAAAAGTTATATCGTTCGGAGGTTTTCAAACAATTAACAGAGTACTTGAGCGCGTATTAGCCGTACTGATGTTCCCTCCCCCGCCCCGCGCCCCGCTCTTCCACTTGTGAAATTAATAAAATAATAATTGCGTTCTGAAACATCCCCTAATACAAGATTAGACGGTACACTGGTGAGCAAAAAAGTGAGACGATATGAAAAGTTAGGATATTAGGTTTTTATTTTTGGGGGTAATTATTGTACGTATGGGTACGTAAGTATAGGTCCAATACCGAAAGCTGGCACACTCCATACAAGCGAAGTTTGATCATAATTTCCATATTAACCAATCAAAGAAAATTAAATTTTGTGACGCGATTTATAACATTTTTTTGTACCACTAACGTGGCTATGTCTGTGGTTTGTCAGATTTTCGTTGAAATATATATTTACTTAAAAAGGATTTAAAATATGTAAAATATTATACATATAGCAAACGAAACAGTAACGGAAATAAAGACTTGTAGTGGCAAGTTAACGCAAAAAAAATGTTTAACCGACTTCAAAAATAATATAATTTACCTAAGCATATTTCTATAACTTATTAGCTTAATTTTTCAGGACACTATCTTTAGAAAAGAACGTTTACGAAAACTATTTGTTAAAATACTGGAAGGTTTTAACACTAAAGTTTGCTGCAGCGCTAACATTTATTTAGTCATACAATGAGTTTCCACCAGACAAATATAGAGCAAGAACATTTGCTCACTGGTATATCTTTTCCAAACATAAACAAAAACAATGACAGAACGACAAGCATTCTATCTCAGTTTACACCAAACCAAACAGAAAAACAATGTTGTAAAAGCACTCGCTCGCTTGTTGTAAACATAGCGTATCTAGACTTTCAATTTTTAATACAAGTATGACTGACAATCACTTTAATAATTTTCTGGAACAGGATTTTCCATTAATATTTCATGGCCTTTACGCGTGAAGGGCAAGTGAATGTCACGTGTCTAAAGTAAGTCGTATGGATTTCAATACGAATCAGTCCAACGTAGAGAGTTGTCGGATCTCAAAACCTAACTAGAGTATCAGTGTATTGTGCTTAGTGTGCAGTAAACTTTTCCGGGCCCCAATGGGCTCACCCATGCAAACATCCGTTCATTTAAACAAACTTTAACATATAATCATTAGTAGGATCTTCTAAGAATTGATGAAGAACATTTTTAGATATTTCACGTAATATGTTCCGTTAATTTTGCAAGGAAGTGTAGCTCAGCGAGCTTTTAAGCTGTCTTAAGTTTGAAATATCCACTCATCAAGCAATTTAATTTGTTGACATGGATACTAATTTAACCTTACATACATATATTTATCAAACGCCTATAAAATATAAACCTATTCATCTTACCTGTCACCTGTTAATATTTTACTACAATCAAATCTCTTAATGAATTTAATTGCCCTTTGTTCCCGGGGTCACTTTTGTAGTCCTCTTGAAAGGACCACCGGAACAAAAGTGACTGTGGTCCCTGTTTCTTGTATAACCCTAAAAAAAAAAAGGAATTGCAATAATTACATATTATAACTAGTTGACCCGGCGCGACTTCGTTCGCGTACACCTACACGGGCTAAAGTACCCCTATCTACCCCTCTTCTTATCCTCCTATCTACGTCTATAAACCTTCCTTTGACGACCTGAGTGGTTCAGTGGTCAACATGCCGGTCTGCCACGCAAGAGGTCCCAGGTTCGATTCCCGGCCGGGCAGAAATTGAAATGTAGAATTTTAATTTCTGTTACGGGTCTGGGTGTACTATGTATAATAAATATGTATTTAAAAGTATTTAAGTAGTTTATCAGTTATCTAGCACCCATAGCACAAGCTTTGCTTAGTTTGGAGCTAGATTTCGCTGTGTGAATTTTTTCGCGAATATTTATTTATTTATTCCTCTTGAATCACTCTGTCTATTGTTGAAAACGGCATTAAAATCCGTTGCGTAGTTTAAAAGATCTAAGCGTACATCGATACATACATAGGGGCAGACGGCGGGAAGCGAATTTGTTTTATACTATTAGAAACCCTTTTTAAAATAATATATACTCAGGTATATAAAATATATCAGTCTTTTGAATCGCAACCTTTTAAGTGCATGACCTAATGATATGCTCTCGTTTAGTTATTCAAGTATAACACCCACAGCCTGGTAAAGAGCGCAGGTATCAGCTGGAAGCGGAAGGCAGAGGACCGGTATTTGTGGAGATCTCTGGGGGAGGCCTATGCCCAGCAGTGGGCATCTTTTGGCTGATATGATGATGATGACACAGCAAACGGCACGGCCCGTTATCTGGTCTACAGAGGTCTTAGCTGGTCTGCATCCAAGTTCACCGAGTTTTGTCGTTTTAATTCTGATTTCGATGCTGACTCAAACGCACTTTGAAATTATTTTTAAAATTTTATCTTTTTACATTTAAAATTAATATTTGACATTTGCTATTGATTGGACCTTTCCATTTATTTACAATTATTATTGAAGTTACTTTAATATTCGATCCTAATTAACAAAATCGATTACTCATTTAATATTTAAGTTTGCAATCCGATAACGCCACAGCCTGACTCAAGTTATGACATAATGTTGGTAAGGCCTCATAAGCCCTACTGCCCCCGATAACTATTGCGTAAGGTACTTACAGAAATAAAGTACCAATACTCATCATTATCATCATTATCACAGCTCATAACAGTCTCCTGCAGCACTTAGGGCCTCTCCTACGAAAGGGGTGGTTATTGGCATAACGGGTTGGCGGGTTAGAGATCGGTGTGTTATTTATAAATATAACAATGGAAAATGCTGCTGCCCATTTTCTTGCCTAGAGAGACTCTAGACCTTTTGCCTCGAAAACAGAATATGGTCTGCTGGACACCACACGACCAATATTAGTCATTTTTTTTAATGTGCCGTACAGGCAGATAACTCAGCAAGCGGGCCACCTGATGGAAAGTGGTCACTGCCGCCTAAATGGACATTAGCAACACCAGGGGCGCTACCAATGCATTCGTTTAAGTTGCGCTCGTTCAATGAGTTCATTTTATTTTCATCATAACATTGTGCACATTTTTGAATTTTCTTGATATCAACCTATCGACTCATGGACGGAACAGGCATAAGTGTAAAAGGGACAAAAAATCCGCCGAATGTTGGCAATGATCGCGGCAGGTGTCGCAAACTGCCCCTCAAAGCGGAGATGTAAAATTTTTTATTACCCCTAGAGAATTACGGCCGATATGAACGGACCCAAATTAGTGCCAAGGTCTCCGCGCGTAAACCTCTGTTGGCTACATCTTTTGGGACATTCAGATTTGTTGCATAAAATATCAGTTTAAAAGATTTACGATTTGTGTTATCGATCACACACAAGGTGGTAGTCACTCAGTCACGCTTGATGTGGTGCTCGCACGGGTGTCGCTTTGTCTATTTCTGGCGCTAAGCAATAATTATGGCGTTGTTGTGTCCCGGTTTGAAGAATAAGACCCTGTCCTAATTAGCAAAGGTTGTACGACCATGGTCATGCGACAGGCGGTTTTAAGGTCTCTTATCGGTAGGGCGATGTCCGTCGTATGACCGTGGTCGCACGACCGTTGCCAATTAGGGCAACGCCTCACTAGTTTTCTACGGGAATCTTAATCACTACAGGGACTAGCAATTTAGCTCGGCCATGAGGTTTGAGATCACAATTTTAGAAATACCTCACGCATGACGTTGTTGTACCACTTGACGACAACATAGAGGAGGCATGATCGTATTTAGACGGGAGTAATAAATAAAGACACTCTGAGCAACCTCTACAACGTCTCAGTAAACGAATAAGACAAGCACAAGTATCGGCGTGTATTAAGGAAAAATAGGTCACTTAGAATTCAATGCACACAATAGCAGAAGGAAAACATTCCCCTTGTGTCTGGACGAATCCGCATATGCGGTTAACCTCCGCGTAAAGGACTCGCATAAAAGCGGAAAACTGGATTGAACCAGATTACCGGCGCCCTCTCCACCTTATCCTGTAACGTATTTTATAGGAGCCTTCGGATTACGCTGTGACGGCTTGCAGCTGTTTTTTGATTTATGCCCTGTGTTGTTGTTTTAAAGTCTTAAAAGCTTCGGCTCGATGTAGGTCTAAAAATAAGTGGAAATTACGCTCAGGAGACCCGGATCTGGAGCTAGATAAAACCGGCAAAAAGATCCTCGGCTTTGAACGTCAAGGATCGAAATTTAATTATCGGGATGAAAAATATGCTTAATAAAGCTATATGATGAAAACTAAGCTAAAACCCTCTGCGGCGTATTCTGTCTCTGAATAAATAAAAAATCCTTATCGAGCATATTACATTCCAACTCCGAATAGAATGAAGTTCAGAGTTCACCTTTCTCCTCGACAATAATTGATACATAGGTAATACTTGTAGCAATGATAGTATTAGGACACCGGACATTACACTATGTTTCGGAGACTGCGCCGCGGGATTGCGCCCATCCACTTAAACGAAAAGGATTTTTACAGCGCAATACACTCACAGAACCAATTTGTGAAAATCAATGTCCAGGCACACTTGGCTCCGGAATAGAAAACAATGGAGCAGGTAGACTTACCACTACGTGTTGAAATAAATGGATAAGATGTGTATTGATTCGCTAACTTACATATAAGATCATCAACATTATCAATTCAGCTGCAGGACGTCCACAGCTGAACATTGTAATGTAACACTATTACACGTACAGTGTTAGTTCAGCTAGCAGGAAGTTAAAAGGAAAACAGGAAAAATCCACGGAATTCATTACTTTCAGTACTGGAACTATGTAACTAAGTACAGCAAGTTAGAAAATTTATCTAAATAATTCTAAAACACATAACCTCACTCCTGGCTGGATCACAAACTTCATCGTGGATTTTGTAGAAAACCGTAATTGAACGAACAGAGTTCTTCAAGACTCTGTGTCGAAAGATTAAAATTATATTGGGCAACCGTGTGCTATATTTAGTTGGAAATTTGGTTAAATATGATCCCTGCTTGGGATAAGATAATTCCCGCTGGGCCCAGCAGAGTGCAGGCCATATAATTAGGCAGCTTTAAGTCCGCCATTGTACTGTGCATGAAATTTTAAATAAATAAATAAATATACTACTGGAGGTGGATAGTGGATAACTATACTCCTAGATCGGAGGCTGGGTAGAATCTGTCCAACTCCTCCGCCACATTTGCTAACGAAGACTCGGTTTACTCTTAAACGCGTTCTTAGGCGAATTGGCAGACAAGTAAGGTCAGTACTCGTAGTGAACCAGCCAGTATCCGAAGTAGGTACTATATAATTTCCAACTCGCACGGCGTTTGGCAGCTAAGGCCTATCACCTGCATTAGTAACAGGATATAATCCAGATTACATTCCAGGAGGAATATAATCCAGCAGTCATCTAGAACGAGAAGAACTCAAAAAAGATTAAAATATTCACAATCTTCCATTTATGGCATCTATCTATGATATGTCTCAGCTTGACAACTTGCAACTCAGAAAAAACAAAAGCATTTAGTAAACAATGGTTTTTAGCTAAAAACGTGAATATCCCTACTTAATTATAATACTATTACGAAAGTTTGTAAATAAAGTGATGGGGAAAATTGCGCCCGAGTAAACGCAATGGACACCAATATCCTTGTTTTAATAACAAGAACCTATTATTACTTTTATAAATAAAGTAAATACATAACGGGAGACCATTCCACCAAAAAGAAATACTCATGGCGAAATCAAAAACATTAACGTAATGTAATAAATCATCAGTAGAACGTAGTTCCACCTACATATTTCTATCATCTTGTAAATAATCTCTCATTTTCCAGGAAATAATGATGAACCTTCAAAGCGACAAGGGCTTAACTCGATAAAAAGACAAATCCCTGAGTTTAAAATCATAGATCATCACAGACTAACATGTGCGTAATATGTAAGATGCGAATATTGGATTGGATTTATTTCCATCCAACGAGTTGAATACAACGAGCGGAACAGTTGTTTAATATTAGAAATTCTAATTTCATCACAATCACACATAACACAACTTTCACGATGTCAGGTATCCATCATTGTGGAGCGTCAGCAATTACCTTATGGATGAAATACAGGGACAAGGCGACTAATACTTTAGAGGGACACCGGCTAAGACTTGCGTACAACAGAAAACACGCAGCTGCTTATCCCGTTCAATAATATCAACAATGTTATCTCCATCCAGCCTGCTTTGCTTGGAGATTAAAACAAAATCATTTCGCCGACCCTCTTTCGCTATTTTGGACGTTTCATCCTTATGTCGAAGATCGTCCAGCTACCTTTTGTAATGCGTACGGATAAGGAGTAGAACTGGTTGCCAGCGAGTGTGTTACCTGGTCATTGTAATCTGGACCCTTCAATGCCAGACATGAGGTTCCTAGACATGTATACTCCATCTTCGGCCGCATCGTCACTTACCACCAGGTGAGACGGCGATCAACTGCCTGGTTAGTTCTTATGAAAAACACTTTCGACTGATGTAGCGCTCTCGTCCAATAGCAGACTGTTGTATGGTCCCAATATATAGGTATATGACACTCGTTTGCTTTTCTGAGTCCACAGCGAATATGCCTCATCGGAAAGGGATAAGCTTTCCTAACTCTGCGTCACTAAGGCAGTGTTACGTACCGGTGAGGCACCGACATGAGTACCATCTGTTCAATTTGGCCCATTCCGCCTCTATCGGGTCCGAACCTTGCGGAATATTGTTCCCACTTTCATTATGATAAAAGGTACAATCACTTTGACAGCTCTGTCGACTGTACGTCCTTCGTAAGCTAATTTGAGGGTGTTTCGGCTTGATATGTCTTAATGCAAGCTAAAGGAATGAGGCCTTTTGCCGTCCCGGTAAAAGATTAAGTGATGCTGCCCATGGATGCTGCCTTTTTTTCCTTCGGAATTGTTTCGTTTGTTTCGGAGGTTTATCTTGAGCGTAGCTTGTGGCACTCGATAGTCTCTCTTTAGTTCATAGTCTGTGGTCTCTGCCTACCTCTGTGTGTAAATAAATACTATACTGAATATGAACGCGAGTGAATAAATGCTAATGTAGGTATGTTGTTTATTTTTAAAAAGTTTTCATCAAAGACGCTTCCTAAGAAATATTACTTTGTAAAAGCCTTAAGGTTTTGAATGATTTCTATGAAAACTGAAGCAGCTAATTAAAATATAAGTAATCCAAAAGATATATAAAATTGAGCACAAAGAAATCTTACATAATCATGGCCCCTCTAGAGGTTTTTCCCTGTAAAAATCAGCCACGGACAACATTAATTCGGGCACGGTTGCAATATGTCTTCTCGAACTTTCCAATTTACACAATCCGATCGTAAATCTGGGAGCTTTGTCTAAAATTTTAAAATATTGCCGTGTGCCTGCGAAGAGGCGCGCGAAGACAACGCCCTAAGATTATTTTAAGGGTTGAATGATTTATCGCGTTCGAGTTAGTAAGGAAATTAGAAAATTTTCAAATTTCATGTAGATACTTGCTTTTGGGAGGGCCTTCTAGATTTTTAAAGGTAAAATGAAAAGACCTTGATGAGATGTTTTGAAGTCGGGGAATGGTAATAAAATAAGTAAAGAAATAAAACATCGCTTCTTTCTTCTTAGTAAAAGGTATGTACAAAATTTAAAATAAAATATGCATTATTTATTTTATTTAATAAGTATAAGAATTTTACTGGTAGTAGGTGACAATTTCGAAGGTTTGGTTATTCTTGTTACAAAGTCAACCTTTCAGTGAAATTGAAATAACATTTTTTCACCAAACTGGTGGTAGTTTTATAAACTTATTGTCTGTGTATATATACTTATTTAATCTAATAATACAATCACAAAAATCTAAAGTCTTATCTTTACTTTATTTACCTTACTTTAATTTCTGTGTTTAAAGGAATGATAGAAATAATTTCTAAGGTTTTGGATCACCATCACGATTCAGGCGCTAGCCTAATTGGCAACGGTCCTACGTCGGGTGACGTCCGTTACACGACTATGGTCGCATGACCGTTGCCAATTAGAACAGCGCCTCACCTTCCTAAATCTGCATGAAATGAGTCACTGAGAAATACAAGTTGTGTTGGCGTATGTTGTGTTGGAGTATCACTATTAATTTAAACGTATCTTTTTTTTAACTCTAGAAGCCATTGAGTACACAGTCCATCTGATGGAAAGTACAACTAGTAATGTAACTGTATTCACATTGGATACTTTATCCTTCAATTCTTCAATGAACTATAAGTATAAAATAATACAAAAACTAGAAACTGTAAACTCCACGTCACCATTGGGAATTCAACTTTACACAATTTTTTTTATATACCTATCTATACGGCAGACAAGCAGGCAAGCGGGCCACCCGATGGAAAGTGGTCACTGCCGCCTATAGACATCAACAACACCAGGGGCGCTAATAATGCGTTGCTCGTCTCTGAAGAGACCTCTAATATATCTCTTGAAGGATCCCATGCCATAGTCCAAAGGAAACACTGCGACTGGGAGCTCATTCCACATCCGAATCGTGCGAGCTAGAAACGTTTTTTCGAACCTTCGCGTGGACACCAACAGAGGATCTACGTAGTGGCGATGAGTACCCAGCCCACAGCGGGTGGTGCGGCGGCGAAACTGTGCTGTGGGGCACCAGACCATAAAGTTCCTCAGAAAATTTTGCGGGTAGAACACACACAGTGAACCAAAGTCCCATCGGTCAGCCAGTGATTCTAACCGGCTTGTTAGTATGGGGTCGTCGACAATTCGTACAGCGCGCACGAAATTCAGAGGACGAATGAGGCCGGAAGTTTCGCCGGCCCAAAGATGGGAATAATACTCCATATGAGGCAGCACATGTGCAGCAATATACAGCAAAAGGCGCTGCTCTGGGGTGAAGTATCGCTGGGACCGGTTAAGCACTCCAAGCTTCTTCAAGGCTAGTTTGGCCTTACCTTCCAAATGACACAGGAACCGCACGCTATCCAATATGTCGATACCAAGGATCCCGATACTTTCTGAGCTGGACAGGGGTGTTCCTTGGAACTGCGGCACTATATCGAAAGGATCCTTTTTAGCGGAAAATGCGCAGGGTTGTGTATTCGAAGGGCTGAATTCGGCCAGGTTTAGTCTGCCCCACTGAGTAACTTTCTCCAAGGAATGTTCAATATTTGACACAAGACATCAGAGGGCTGAGTGTACTTTTACTTTAACTATACTTTACTATCGCGTTTGTGTTTACGTGGAAATTAGTATACAACAATGTATAGCGCTATCTAATGCCACGTAAATGAAGTTTTTTCTTCATAGTAAAGTAATGGTAAAATTAAAGCAAAACTTACACTCAGAGCAGTAAACGCCGCTGCCCATTTCTGGTCTACCCTAGGAGCTGGTTTGTCTTTGAGACATTAGTCGCCTTGTACGACTTCGGTTAAAGGGGTTGGTCTTATCAGCCGTCTACTCACCGCACCGCCTCTGAATTCTGTTATTTAAAGTCTGAAAGTGCCTGGGAACACTCCTCATGGCTTGACACAGTATTACCACTGGTGACATTGAGATCCTTTTATTATCAAGGAAGACTGCCTTTTGCATCAGCTTTATTATTGTTTTTACTTTGAAGCTCAATCTGTTCAGAAGGTTTGACGAGTAAATTGGCACCGAACGTTGATATGGTGTCACTTCGTTGGTGGACTCCACCACCCCATATATCAGCGGTCTCGCTATAGATCGACAACACAACTGGTGTATCGTCCGCGGCGAGGTAGGCAGAATGGGGAAGTTTTGTGGTTATTTCGGGGTTGTAAGCGGGGGCGTGTTGTAGCTCAAGTGTTTTTGACAAAATTCCTCGAGCCTTGCCAGTTGTGTTGGAGGGCCTATCACGTGATATCATCGAAAGGGTTAGTTATGTCCACTAAAACAGTTGAATATTCGCTTGTTCGCTTATCAATATTAATCTTCTGTAGTGTTATGGTTGTGCTGATTTTTTTCTCGATGAGAACAGGAACGATCAATATGTCATTTACTGGAGCCTCATTTAATAAACTATTAATATATTCACTTTCTAGACATTTCGCCCTTTCATACACTCACGTTGGTTGCTGTTCACTTTTAACGCTGTATGTCTAAGTCTTCCATTCACTCCTGTCGTCTAAACTTAATAAATCATTTTCCTTAACCTACTTTCATTCATCACATCTACATGAATAAATTAGCTGAGTATGATATTCTTTATCCCAGCCACTTCCTCTTTATTCACGACAATGACTATCGATTATAATATAATTATATTCCTATTTCATTCCTCAAAGTATACTCTCGGTTTCTTAGTCAATTTTACATCAAACGGCAGTTCTTTAGTCTTTGCACGTAGGGACCTTTCAGTAACCGAGAGTATTATTAAATAATCATAGATGTATTGATTTTTTTGATATATAGGGGTTTGTGGTATTTTTATATGAACCCGTTACTTTCAAAGAATCCATTATCACTGCCTTATTTTTTTTCAACCATATTATTTTTTTGTTGGCCTTAAAATGAGAACGTGAGTTTTCGTGTGGATGCACTCGAACATTTGCTATTTTTGTCCACCCATTGTCCATACTGCCTCGGGCATTCTTCCAGTACACTGCAAGTCTTGGATTCCTCGCACCAGCCGCAGTTAAAATCTTTATTCAGCCTTTGGCAGCTGCTGCAACTATTAGCTAGTCTCCGACAGTCGTAGATGATCATCAGCACAGTGTTCGAATACGGTTCGGCACCTCCCCACCGCACCCTTACATGAGCCAGGCTGACTTTTTCGTTGATCTTAAGCGGTACCTCTTCACAAACTATAGCTTCCCGGCTGAACCCTCCGGGCACCACTACGTACTTATCTTCCACCACTATCTCGCACTCCACATCGTGATCGTATATCGTTGTATCGTCAACCTGCAGATTCAACACGATTAACCTTCTGACGTTCGCTGGGAAGTACATCTCTCTCGCTGACACGATCTCTGTGCAGCGATGATTTGACTCGTCGACGTTGTATATGTTGTTGAGGACCACTTTGCTCGAGCAGTGCAACTGGCTGTCGTGTGTACATCCGTAGTCGTGGCACCACTGACAACCGTGAGCGAACCGCTTGCAGTCCCAGCAGTTCGTGAACGAACGGCAGTAGCTGTGCGTATTCAATTTCTCGGCGTGCATGTTGAGTGTCATCTCAGACAGAACTTCCGCTAGACTCATGACTTGTACAAGATAAACCGCTACGTAATTCATTCTCGCGGACACAATTCGAGATTTTCTCAGGACACTTGAACAGAACTGAGCTTTACAAGAATCATCTGCACTGGATAGCGTTATCTTGTAAAAAGCCACTAGCGCTCTTCGCTCCATTCTTTTAAAGACTTGGATATGAATCAATGAGAAAATAATTGAAATTATTACACGTGTTTATAAACTACAGGGTATTGTAGTTGTGTAGTTTGTTTTCGTTGAGTGCTACACAATAAAATGGTGTTTACAATCTTAGTCGCGATTACAAGACTTAATGCAATTGTTGTTACGGGAGGCGGGCAGCGTACAAGGATGATGTGCATTTATGCTCGTACTTTGCTCGTCCATTGCATGTTATTACTACAACGCATACGTAAATAACTAGCTAATCAGCGTGATGCAGATGGAAGGAAATGCGCTGACGTAATATAAAATCTTACTAAATACAGTCCTAACGTTTTGTACGCTCGGAACATGTTGTGGAACATATCCGTCGTCTAGAAACTGTCGCACGTTTCGTTTATCTTTAAGTGTAGAAGTGTCTATTAGTAAACGTTAAATTTCCTTTACAACTTTGACCGTCATCTCACCATGGTAAGTTCCTTTTCCGTGTTTTGGATCGGTTTTGGAGTAAACTGGGCTCAGCGTCCATTAAAGGTCTGTAGCTCGCATCGGATTTGTGGCTCGTCATTATCATTGCTGGCCGTTTGCAGAAGAACGTCGGTGGTCCGACTCGTACCCCGAGGTACCGGGTTTGAACCGTTGTACTGCCATATATCAATGCCTCTATTCAGAGTGATTTGAATTAGTTGAACGCTAACGATGATCTAACGCTAACGCTAACATCGTGATGAAACCTGCACATTCAGGCGACTGGATGTGTAACCATGATCCAATCTGGTCAGGTTCCCCTTGTGGCAGGGTCATGGAGGTCAGATGGCAGTCTCTCCACTGTAATTAGCTGACCTGCCAAATCCTGGATCATGGTCAAGGCGGACCCCGGGCCTTTGTTCTCGAGAGCACAACCGGGACATTAACGCCACGATGGTTATTTATTATAATTGCTGGCCGTTTGCAGAAGAACGTCGGTGGTCCGACTCGTACCCTGAGGTACCGGGTTCGAACCGTAGTACTGCCATGTACCAATGACTTTATTCTGAGTGATGTGCATTAGTTGAACGCTATCGATGATTTTACGATGAGGGATAATATCGTGTTGAAACCTGCACATTCCGCGACTGAATGTGTAATCATGAGCCAAACTAGTCAGGTTCCCCTGTTAACAGGGTCACAGATATCGGTAGTCGCTCCACTGTAATTACATAATCAGCCAAATACTGGATCATGGTCAAGGCGGCCCCGGTCCCTCGAGAGCACAACCGGGATAGTAACGCCCAGATGATTATTATTATATATCGAGGGAGGCTGTTACCGGCTGCCAATGCCAGACATGGGTCTGTTATTGGTATTATCTTGGAGAATGCTGCGTCTGAGGCCTCTTAAAGATCTTCTTTAGTAGAAAGAGAAAACAGGTGGAAAAACTCGTCTGGGAGGCGCGAGTCAAGCTGATATTTGTTTACAAAATTACTTGACCTTGGCTTAATAGAACTACCTACTTGAAAACCTTCCTACTTGAGTTAATCGGCTTCACCGCCTAATTCGAACATTATTACTTTGACTAATCGCAAACCAAATATTGTAAACAAATAGTGAGAGCCGTTTACCCACCAGCGGCCGTAAGCGCACCGGAGCTGCACCAACATCAAAGCACGGCAGGTTCAACTCAGACACCGGCTTGTGACACCGCCGAGGACCAAGACGGTTTCATAAAGGCTTAGAAAAAGAAGAGTCGCGCCGTCTTGCCGTTATATTCAAAATTCGTCTATTTACGTTACACGTCCGCGTTTTAGTCCCAGAAATTGATATGTGTACCAAGATTCAACTTAATCGGTTCAGCATTACTTTCGAAGGTAATTGGCTGTCACAGACGGCCAGACGGGCGCACGAGTGATCCTACGGTTCCGGAACCTTAAAGGTAGACCCAAAGCGATTTGTGCGGATAGCTGGTATGTCTACTACCCACGACATAAGGGTCGAACATATGCTCACGTCTTGTGCCCCGAAGGCGCAAAGGTGCTGGCAAAATCAGATAGTCCAATTCCTTCGTACACTCCCTGAGGCGCAACCAAATGGTCAAAACATAGCAGCTTAACGTCTGTCATCTGTCGCCCTAAAGACTTTTAGCTTGGTTCGCCACTGACCCCGTTCATATTTGGCTGATCTATCCCAGAGGTGGCAGCAGAATTATCAAGCACTGAAGCTGATTGTATTTTTGGATAAAAGCTCTCCACGTCGGGCGCTGGTAGCGATGCGTTTTTTGCTTTTTTGCGTTTTTTGCGTTTTGCGTCCCACTGGCTGTGGGAGATAATTACAATGAAACATTTACACTATGTAGATTGTGAGACCTGTCTCTGCCTGTATCAGGAAAGAGATACCGCGGCAGGCCCAGGAAGCGATGGATTAATATCGCCGAGTTTGATGCGAAATCCAATGGCCTACGATGTGAGGATGACCAAAGACCGCGTAGGAAGTAAAGTAGGAAAGCGGACCATGCTATAAGCCTTGTAAGACGCTAAGACGATGATAATGATCATGATCGTCTGCGACAAATACATAAAAATAGTATCGTTCGGCTGGAAGACGTCCATTGCTGGATAAACTTCTAACTCTATAGCTTGTTTTGCATGATTGATTATTAGCCGCTGGACGTCCACTGCTGGACATAATTTATGCCTCCCCACCGAGATATTAACATTGGTGAGCACTGTACGATGACAGCATTCATTGGCAAAACCACCCAAGTAACGAGGGTAATTTTGCGGTGCCCTTGTTGATAGATGTCGAGCGATGGTTGCCTAATGGTTATGGGGTCCGACTCATACCTTGAGGTACCGGGTTCGGACCCCAGTGCCACCATGTACTGATGACTCTTTCCTGAGTTGTGTACTCTTAGTTGAACACGAACCGATGCTCTTACGGTGAGAGAAAACATCGACAGACGACTGAATGTGTGACTATGAGTCACGTAGGTCAGATGGTCCACTGTAATTACCTGATCTGCTAAATCCTGGATCATTCTCAAGGCCGACTCCTGGCCCTCGAGAGCACAACCGGCACATTAACGACAGGAAAATATGGCTGTTATTGATTTTAATTTAAGATTTGTCGCGAATTATTAGAACAATTAAAAATAGAATGAAACAACAACACCGTTTCATGAAATAGCTATTGTTTTATTTTTCCTTAAAAATAGAATGAAATAATATCTAATTATATTTTCGCAGCACTTTTGCAACACCTTGTATAACAGACCAGTTAACAATCGCTTAATTTATGCTCAGTATTTTGTTACTCTTTATTATAATAATACATTTCATTCTTTAAAAGAATGAAAGCGGCAAAACAAGTATTTTATTCATTAATAAGAACGAAGAAGAAAGAAGTAGATTTCATGAATTTTATTTATTAAGGTTTACATTTATTTTATACTAAAAATTGGTCAAAGAAATAAATCGATCGAATTAACATAATGTCGAATACTCAAACAATAGATATTATGTGACTCAAGTAATATGATAACTTACATGTAGACAATAAATATGTGATAGCTTTCCCGTAGAAATTTAATCAAACAATCAATGTACAAAATACAATCTTTACTTAGCTTGACTTTCACTACTCTATTTATTATAGAAGCACAAAGTTAGCAATATTTAAAAATAAGATTCCAAAATGAAATAATTGCTTGACTCCATGATGGTTTCTAAGGCTGCTGTGTGACAGTGTGAAAGCTGCGAACGATATAAACCAAACGGCTAGGAACGAGCACTACATGGCAAAAATTCTATTAGAGCTGTAAAGATTCTTTCATTCAAACTATCCATTCTACCCCTAAAACTGATCTAGTTACTTTTGTTGTTACTTTAGTCAAGATCACATTACAGGTGGTTCTTAGTATGAATGAAATGTAATATATGCACATTATATGCACAACACTCAATATTCTATATGATATTCTAATTAAAAGGTATACAATGATAAGGAATTCTGTGAAAATATACATATTTTAGTAACTTGAAGACAGTAGAAGAATTGACCCTCACATTTAAAGGAAGTCAATGTCCAATTGCACTATGTCTATTTTAGACAGTTGACCGCTATCTCACCTGATGGTAAATGACAGCCCCGGATCTACGATTTTACAGAAGGTGGCAAAAACGGCCCCCCTCCCTATCTCCTTTACTACCTACGTACACAAAAAATCAATGTACGAGCAAGAGTATTATGTTCGAAATTATTGTGGATGTCAATGGATGAAAGGGAGGAATTCTATTAGAAAAATGACACAAGAATCCGCTGTAAAACAAGAATCGGTCATGGATCGATCTAATCCACGCTCAAATTTTGTTTATGACGACTACAAAGACGTTTAAGTTATGGTGGTATGGTTGCACGAAAACCTAAATTAAGCGAGAGCAAATATATATAAAAAGCTTGCACAATTTTAATCAAACCCTGAGATTTGTGATGAGTGGATTCAAAGAAAGGTTTATTTACAAGTCCCAGGCGGGGTTATCTCATTTTGGCTGTCTGTGAACAAAGATTGAAACTAAATGAAAATTTAATTACTACTATGAATGAGAAATAGAAAAATTAGGATTAAGCTTGATTCACTAAAATTTACATGATTGGATAGGGAAGATAAAGTAGCGTTAACTTTTCAAGCGGCAAGCGAAGCGCGCTAAATTTTTTTACATTTTGACTCTCTAAAAGGCTTAAGTAACACAAAGGAGTGTAAATTAAATAAATTTTTGTCCTCCCCCCTAGATCCATAACTGTTAAGTTACAGCTAAAGAAGAAACATGCATCTCTAGAAGCAGATTACACTGATAATGGAAGCCCAAGCCAATGGATGGAGGAACGGAATGGTGCGAAACTCAGTCCATGGCATTCAGAGCATTCTCCTCCAGCACCACATACCAAGAGCACCTATTTTCTTCCTTTCGACATCTCGTCGGTCCTTGGCTCTGGCGCACAGAGGACTGCAGGGAGAACGAGCGCTCGCTCTAGTCGCGTTTTGGTCGATTTTGATATATCCCTGTTCCACCAAATTTTCTACTGCTTGTTTATTGCGATGCGTTAATTTCGTCTACATTTGTCGTCGTTGTCTATAATATCATACGAAAATAATCTCTAATGCCACCACGGTCCACCACTGCCATCCAGTACGTAGCTCTACAAATTTTCTCTAAACGTATAACAGGTGCTTCTTACTAGCCGGGCATTTCAATTTGCTCAGTGACCATTTCAGGTAGTCTTTCACGCAGTGTTCAGCTACCACACATTTGTTTACCTGTTCACACCAACCGCACTGGTATTCCGCAGGCAGCAATCGACAGCTGTCACAGTCCTCCGCCATAGTTGCGCAGCTATACACAATTACCGGGAGTTCGTTGGAGAAAGGGTCCACTCCGCCCCATACGAGTTTAAATATCCCGTTCTCCGTCACACTATGTTTCGGGGTCGTTAACGTGACGGAGTAACAGTAGACCATGTCGTTCAATAGCAGTCCCTTCACACGTATTGTCTTGTCTTTCAATTTCAGCGCGCACATAATATCCTTCTCGTAAATCGAGGGGTCGACCGTGTTGATCCTCACACGTATGTTGCTCTTCACCTCCGAAGCTATCAGTATGTAACCCTGGTGGGATATACTTGGACACATATTGTCTGCAGCATTTTTCTTGAAGGTGTAACTCGCGTAGGGGCACAGCGATTCACCGATGTGGGTACATCCGTAGTTGTGGCACCAACTGCAGGGATACCAAACGGCTCTGACGCACTCGGCACACGTGTGTAACGAATCGCAATACGCAGCCGCGTCCTTGAACGCAAGCTTCTTTTTCTCGATTTTCGTAGTTGATTTCAAGTTTTTCATCTTCAAGTCGTTTGCCACGGACATTTTGTCAATATCCTCGTCGGTTCCTTTGAAAGTGTCCGCCAAAACCGGCTCAGTGTCGACTTGTAGTAAGCATTTAATTTCTAGGAGAGCAGCAAGAATTAATATCGCCGTTTCTGTCAACATGATGTTCAACTTTATGCTGGGAGCGCCGTTCTACAAATAGCAAAAGGTTAAACAAAATAAGCCTTTATATGATTTCTTAGTGATGCTGTTGTACAGCAAAGGATATATTTCAATAGATCGAAGGTATGCGAAGATGCGTAGTTGAATAGGATGTATTATGATAATTATAAAACAAAACTAATTTGCGCTAGAAAATTGTTGAATCTGCGTCTAAGAAAATAAATATAACTGAATGTAATGCCAATATTATGTTTTAGACCTCTTATGAGCCTCGTAAACTATTCATAATACCTTCAACCTGTTGAGATCATTATCTAGGCAACCTAGCGTTAGAAAAGAAAAATTACGGTAAAGTACGGTGGATGCAGTCTGGAATTGTAAACTATTTATGAAATTCAGAAAGACATGCTTTCACACACTACACTCTCTATATATATCGTATCCGTCTCCTAAGCGAGAGGTACCGGGTTCAAATCCCGCAGCGACCATGAGCCAATGACTCTTTTCTGAGCTATGTACATTAGTTGAACACTAACCGATGCTCTTACGGTGAGGAAAAATATCATGAGGCGAGTGAATGTGTAATCATGATTTAATCTGGTCAGGTTTCCCTGGTAAAGCAGGGTCATGGAGGTTAGATGGCAGTCGCTCCACTGTAATTACCTGATCTGCCAAATCCATTGAGAGCACAACCGAAACATTAACGCCAAGATGATGAGATGACAGCAGAATAATTATAAAGCTACGCATATGTTATTGTAGGCTACGAAACAACAATGACTCAATGAAAATTTCATATCACTTTAGGTCGTACTTAACTAACTTTTAACTTAAACAACTTTTAACTTAAGAAAAATAAATATTTCTTTGTTGGACTTATGTTGTAGTATAAAACTATGATGTTTCAAATTACGAACGCATTTTAATTATATTATTTCAAAACAATCATTATACTGATAGGTAATAATATTTTACACTGTATGAATGCTCAACGTGATAATCTTAAATAACTCTGTACGGGATTTCATATCAGAGGAATTTGCCTGAAAAATGAAAAAAAAAACTGAAAATGTAGTAAGCAATAAAGTAGATTGCCAGG
The DNA here is from genome assembly GCA_907269095.1 of Blastobasis adustella. Lineage (NCBI taxonomy): Eukaryota > Metazoa > Arthropoda > Insecta > Lepidoptera > Blastobasidae > Blastobasis > Blastobasis adustella. Next base: position 16,693,916 of record OU026121.1, on the reverse strand, counting down.
TTTGTCTGTCATTATAATTGCTAACTTCTAAACCACACAACGGATTTTGATGCGGTTCTCACCATCAGTTAGATAATTTTTTCCTGTTTATGCACATAAACGTTTATTACATACATAAAACCAACAAAACAGAAAAGCCAAGGTCGAGGCGGGTCGCTAGTATGTAAAATGAATGTGTTTTTATGTCTTACCTTTTAAACCGTTCCGATTGTAGGAAACTTTATCACCGAGTTAATACACTTATCACACCATTTTCTTAAGGTTCAAATGTTGAATCCACGCACAAAAGCCAGTGTTCTTGCCTAATTCAGCAAAATAGTACTTCAAAAGTTGGCAAATAGGTAGTAGAAAAAGGTTGATAAAAGTTTTATTTCCTGGCAAGCAACATGAGCCCAGCTGTACTCAGCAACTCGTATACAGTAAGGAGGATTTTGACTTTACTTTTGACCACAGACACGACGCAAGTGCCCGCCTCCCCTAAAATTATCCCAGTGAAAAAAATTTGACAATAATGGTTGTTATTTGATGTTTATACCTATTTTGCTCCTCGTTGGCAGGCTTTGTTTTTTATCTTATTTATTATTGTTTAATGGCATGTATGGGTATGTGGTCATGTTATGATAAATATTTACCATTACATTCAATAGGAGGAGCGTCGGTAGCTGAATGGTTTAAGGGCCAACTCGTACGCCGTGGTACCGTACAGTGCTGCCATGTACTATAGACTCTATTCTGAGTTAGGTATGTGCGTGCATTAGTTTTTTCTTTTTTTTTATTCTACTCAGTGACAAGCGAGCAGACAGCCCACGCCTATAACATCTACGATTCTTACATCTAGGTTGCAGGTAACAAAAATGTAAAACCGCAGGTGCGTTGTAGGACTAAGATGAAATGCCTCATGCCTGTAATTTCGCTGGCTACATTATCCTTCAAACTGGAGCACAACAATGCAAGTATTGTTGCTTGGCGGCAGAAATAGATAAGGTGATAGTACTCACCCAGGCGGACTCCTCAGGCTTTATAGAGTCATACCACCTGATGAGATGATGGGTAGTAAAGTTCTCGAGTGGCGACCACGTACCGGGAGACGTAGCGTGAATAGGCCTTCCACAAGGTGGACGGTGGAAGGTGCCTTCCAGAAGGCACAAGACCGGCCTTTGTGGAGATTTGTGGGGGAGGTCTATGCCCAGCTGTGGGTGTCTTTCGTCTGATATGATGATAATGACGATTAGTTGAATACTAACCGATGCTCCTAAAAACATCATGATGAAACCGGCACACTCAGACGACTGCCCATTAGTGCATTACTGGACTTGAGTCTCCTCAGTGGTGGGCATTGTCACATGTCAATGCTTGGCATGCGGTGCGGGCCCGCGGGCAGGAGAGCGTCCTTCGGACCTACACTTTATAACCACACCTAAGACTCTTACGCTTTCTTTGAGCTCAAACTATGGCGCCTAACTATATTTTTAATTGCATCTACATAATTAATTATTATAAATTATTTATTTATTTATTTGAAGTCAATCCTGAGCAAAACTAGCCTTTACCTTTACTACCTCTCTCTTAGGAATAGAAATCTTAAAAGATTACAATCTTCTAAAAAAGGTCTACTCCTAGATTTCGTAACCTGGATTGGACCCTGCGTCGTGACACGAGACGGCGTGTAATGAAAAAGTTGTACGTCCCGAGTACCTGTTCATCTGTTACAGGCGAGTTTGATTGTGTGCATTGTACTGGTCTTAACTTTGACGACTACTGCTGCCATCATAAGAAGAAAGCGCGAAACTGACAGTTTTCCTAAAAATAAGATTTTAACACATCTGGACTTTTAAAAAATAGGTGATTCTGCTCAATTTGTTTTTATCTCGATAAATTAACGTTTTCTCCCAAATCCTCAAGGGAAAAAGACGTAATTGGTGATCTAAAATAAAGTGTTCAGAAGTTACAAAGACGTATTTCATGAAAATAAATAGAAAATATCGTAACCTACGATAATACTATAGGTTACTTCTAAATTTAAACCAAATATTTGTGTCTGTTTTAATAATATTCGGTACCTTTTATTTTTTTACTCAATTTTTTATATTTGTTAAATGTGCCCTTGTACATTATGACAGCAGACATGCCCTTCGTACTTGGAAATATCAGCCGAGCTCATAAATACAGTACATTGTGCGCTCGAAGCAGTTAAACACATTGGTCTATCTAGATTAAACAGCATCATCGTCAAACACTCTTTAATACGTCCTTAAGTACTTTATCCATCTATTAACTCGCAAAGATATTAATTCGACAAAGGTTCTTTCTTTTACAAGCTTCTATTTTAGTTCCACATGTTCTCATGTCTATTCGTAATAAAATTTTGCAAGTAAAATTTTTTACCCATTTCACAGTTTCCGATTGAGCTGAAAGTTTGAGCACTCATGTAAGTACTCAACTCAATGTTATAATACCATCGAGCTGATCTGATGATGGAGACTGAAGGTGGCCATAGGAACTCCTATACTTCGCATGGTAAAAGCATCTAGCTTGATCTCGTTTGATTAGCCTTGACAAATACTTTGTCTGATAATAGAGAACGCGCGATAAAAACTTGCTATGAAAAAATATTTTACATTTGAACCTCTATTTCACTCGATCTCAGGGATGCCTGTAAGTCGTAAGGTGTTCGCTCTCCCATCCCACTCACACATATTGCTTCCTTGGCCAGACGGGGGATATTCTTTTATTTTTATACAGACTTAAACACAGACAGACAGACATTTAATCGCCATCTCACCTGGTGGCAAGTGATGATTCGGCCGAAGATGGAGCATGTCTGTCCAAGGACAGCCTATTCACTCTAACTTTGAATGTATCCAGATTATAATGATCAGGATCATGCTCTGAGGTAACGTCTTTCATTCCTTAGTTGTACGAATTATAAAGGTCGAACCAAAGCGGCCCAGAATTATTATTCTCTTCAACAAAACACACTTACACGTATATATATATATTACAGTTGTTTTATTTATCAATCTAAATAATTGATGTGCACTTAATTTAAAAAAAAGATTCCATTAAACAATTTGAACTTAAAAGTATCGAACCGAAATGGAAAATTAACTATCGCATACACAATGATCATCATCTTGGCGTTAATGTCCCGGCTGTGCTCTCGCGCACGAGGGCTCGGGGTCCGCCTTGACCATGATCCAGGATTTGGCAAATCGATAATTACAGTGGAGCGACTGCCATCTGACCTCCATGACAGTTGCCTGAATTTGTAGGTTTATTTATTTATTTAGATAACGATTTTGTGGGTCACCCCAAATTACCCCCCCCCATTATTTGTGTGACGTCGTAATAATGCACAAATGGACCTTTTAAGAATTATGGAATCTACGACAATCAAAATATCTATCGCAATAACATTGTTTCATTATGATTGTCAAGTACCCACTACAATAAAATAACAGTTTCGTATTTTATTATGGCAATTTATAATGTAACCTTAATTAATAATTACACACCTAAGAACATTTCTTAATTGCTACTACACTTTTTCATGTTCTGCCATTTTTTCTGTCAAATTTTACTAATCCTATGATTTTTTTTATTAGTCTAGACGGCATTTGACTGCCTGAGGTGCCTCGATGGAGATGGAGCATGCCTGTCTAGGAACAGCCTCTTTACTCAAGCCTTGAAGGCGTCCAGATAACCTAATTATATTCTTAAGAAATCACTGAAAAGAGACTGCGTGAAGTACGTATTACCTTGGACAACCAACATGTGCCCAGGGCTGAGACCTCTGCATTTTTTAACTTGAAACCCTATGGTTTCGAACATAAAAAACGGAATAGAGGTTCTATTTTCTGTGGTTACGAAAATTCCATTGGATTCGAAAAATTTTTGACAGCAACAATGGCGGTTCAAGAATGGACCCTTAAATTATCAAAACAGGAAAATCACACTCCATATTTCCAAAAAAACTAAAAGTAGACTAAAACTATAGTAGGTGTCAAATAGTTTGGCAATGCCGGACGGTGACCTCTATACTTACTACTAGTGGACCCGGCGCGACTTCGTTCGCGTGGCGTCCTACCCCTATATACACCTACTTTACCCCTACCTATGCTTTTTTTCTTGCTAATGAACCTTTCTCTTAAACTACTCTATCTATTATTGAAAACCACATTAAAATCCGTTCCGCATAAAAGATCTAAGCGTACATAGTTACATACCTAGATACGTAGGGACAAAGGGCAGGAAGCGACTTTGTTTTTTAATACTTTGAGTAGATGTAGTCGTATTCGTTAGAATTTTATGGAAGCACAACAGTGCATTATATTTTTCATATAAGTTTCATGAAATATTGCCTGCAGTGTAAATTTTATTATTAAGTGCATTATTATTACATACTTTATTGTACACAACGAAACGTTACAAAATTGAAACCAAAACATAGTTCAAAAAAGCAAGCTTTTCTCTATAAGAGATCTCTTCCAGCCAACCTGAGAGGTGTGAAAGCGATATCAGGGGTACTTGAGCGTGTACTTATGTTCGTAGAAGGTATATGTTTGTGCATTGACCCTATCCGCTATTACACTAGTTATAAAAAACTAAGTAGTTATAAGAAAAGAAGACAGTAATTGACTAAAATGGTTCAATAAGTAAGTCTGCTGGTACGCTTAGAGATCTCCACAAAGGGCAGTCCTATGCCTTCCGCATTCAGCTGACTTTACCAGGTCGTTGGTCCACCTTGTGGGAGGCCTACCCACGCAACGTCTTCGAGTACGTGGTCGCTACTCGAGAACTTACTGCCCCATTGGCCATCGGCTCTTTAAGCTATATGATCTGTCCACTGCCGCTTCAGCCTAGCAATTCTTTTGGCTATATCGGTGACCTTGGTTCGCTTGCGGATCTCCGCATTTATGAATCTATCGCGCAATGAGACTCCGAGCATAGCCCTTTCCATCGCCCTCTCGGTGACAGGTAGCTTTCTTGTAAGGCCCTCAGTAAGCGACCACGTCTCCGTTTCGTAGGTGTCTACTGGGAACACACACTGGCAAATAAGAAAGTACTACATAACATTTTGAAAAATATGACCTTTTGAAGTACAATAATCGCTCTGGCCACGTGCGAATTCCTTTCGGCTAAGAGATGAACGACTGCTATTGCCAATCTGTTTACCATCTAAGCCACTAATATGCCTTTATTAGTTGTAGTATACTTATTTGGATGACTTACGTTTACAAGTACTCGGCTGGATTTAGTACTAGATGGAATTACGAATACTAATAAACATATAGTAGGGGGAATGTACTAACGAGTTTTTATATTTTCGCACTACTTTCTACTTTAGTCTACCCCCTGTTCAATTAAATTATAACGTCTGCGTTCTACTGGTGGTGCTTCTTCTTCTGCTGGTTCTTCTCCGTCTGCTCCACCTTCTGCGTCACCGCCTTCCTCTTCACCAGTAGCAGTCGCGTTACCATCTTCTTCTCCTCCTCCTTCCTCTTCTGCCGCGGGAGATGGCGTGGTGGTCTTCTTCGTTCTAGGCATTTTGTTCTCGCACCCGACGTAGACGTTGACAGATATCGGCATATTGTACGCCCCGATCATTCGGAGTACCAGATAGCTGGAATTGGAAGTGAAGAGTGTATCTTTAAAAGTCAATTAGACAAAAAGGCAAACGGCCCACCTGCTGGTGTGTGGTCACCGCTGCCTATGGACATTAGCAACTACAGGGGTATTGCCAATGCGTTTTCGAAAACCCCTGGAAAACGTTGCTCTAGCAGCAAATAATCAAATGCTAGGCCGGTGCTTAAGCGGCGGGTCCTCATGAAGAAGAAGGTTGAGATATCAGTATTGGTACACTGCGAGTTTCTCACAACCACTTCGATCAATGCAAACATGTTATTTGGACCTTGGATGGATGGGGTAAGGCAATATATTTTTGAAATCATAATGTCAGTAATAGACAATTACTTCTTCCGTAGACCACCTCGAATGATTCTAATGGCGGGTCCTCTCCCGTAGCCCAGTCGATCCACCACTCTGAAGTACGTTATCTGTAAACAAATCAGTATCTTTTTAATCTAGTTAAGTTATTCTAGTCTCCACTGATATTGAGTTTTTTGGTCCCCTAAATATGGTCGTCTTAAGTCTAATTCTACCAAAAACACTCATGTAATACCTACCTATAAAGCCCTCCTGTTCTAACAGTATTGTTATTTTTTCATTAATAGAGAGAGACCAGTAAAACTTGCGAAGTCAAAAAAGACTGGAATAGTAAAGTTATTGCCGAAGAAAGAAAGAAAATTCAACAAAGAGTATGCTAGGTATGCAAATGATTTAGAATAAAATTGTGGCCATAACTGGGTCTAATTTAAGATCCCAGTGCATTAGAAAGCCGAGATTTTTGGACAGGAACTTGGGCCTTACATTACATGTGGTGTTTTTGTGGGATCTCTTCTCTTTTTTCTGAGTTCCTAAAAAGTATTTTGCTCTGGGGCAGAGTTGTAGAAGTCGAGCTCAAAGGTTTCCATGACTTGGCTTTAACTTCTTCCTCCCTCTCGTCTTCTCATACTTTCTCTTTTTGTCTCTTGTTGGCAGTGTAATGAGCCGGATAGTCTGTTATCAAGTAAAGCTCTTTGGCTAGTCCACAATGTAAAAGAGGATATTTGAAGGCCATAGAAGATCGAAATGCTCACCAGAAAACTGTAACTACTGAATGCCACTCTAAGAGTCCATTACATTCAACGTGTCTCTTTTTGTGGACAATGATGGGTATCTGGAATATAGCGGAGGCCGCTGTGACTTCTAAATACTCCCGGTAGTACATACGGCTGCAGCTGACTCATGCTCAGTGTTGGATTCTGTACTATAATTGCAGTAATTTCACCATTTGTACTATATATCTACTATCCGAAGTCAAGGATAGTACACTGATAGTACATAGATTTGTGAAACTTTATTTTGGTATACCTATATAAGTATGATTATGTCCCAAGCCCATATAAATTAAGGCCGAGCTTGCGAGACCCTACTACTGCCGATACTTGAATACGCTGACGTCCGTTTTCTTGATATTAACGAGGTTCTCCTTAATAAACGCCAACGTTTGCAGAATCTCTGTGTGAGATTTTTGTTCGGTCTGCGCAAGTTCAACCATATTTCGAACTACCGACGTAAGTTTCGTTGGCTTCCTATCCGGCTTAGACGAGATGAGCATGTCCTTTCCTTCCTGTATAACGACTTGTACGATCCCCGGTCTCCTGCTTATCTCCGAGAGCACTTTCGCTACATAGGAGACGGCTATGACCGTACGCTTTGCTCTGCTTCAGACAACATTCTGTCAGCCCCGTTCACGCGTTTCGGGTACTACTACGACTCGTTAGTAAGGGCAACTCACTTGTGGAATAATCTGCCCTAGCTAGAGCGAGATACGAGTGTAAGGGATAATAAATATCATGGCGTTAATGTCCCGGTTGTGCTCTCGCGGAGCCAGGGGTTCGCCTTGACATTGATCCTGGATATGGCAGATCAGGTAATTACAGGTTTCATCGCGATGTTTGCCGTCACCGTAAGAGCAACGGTTAGCATTTAACTAATATAACTCAAAAAAGAATCATTGGTAGATGGCCGCAGTGAGATTCGAACTCGGTACCTCCCGCTTACGAGTCGGATACCTTAACCACACAGCCACCGACGCTTCTACGAGTGTAAAGGATAAAAATGTGAAAGAACTTACGGGACATTTGAAAACTCTCCCATACTTCGCCCAAGCTTTTCGAAACGGCTCTCTCTCCTTATACACATTGTCTGAAGCTACTAATATGTCATTTTTCTTAAACATCCCCACATAAAAGTCTCGACATATTACAAAATGTATGAAAAAAGTGAGCGTTAATGTCAGTAAGGTTTTAAACTGCATTGCTTCTATTGTTTTGATCGCGTCTAAACTAAATTCAAGTACAAGCGCTAGCGTGATAAAAATTACGGCCCAGAATTTAATTACATTCAATCACAAATAGGTTGTAGTTAATTCTGGAGAAATTGGTAATGTAACTTTTACTTGAAATATATTAATAGATACGTTGTTTGTAGTTTACCTCCGGTACTAAATTTTGTGATATCTGTGATCATGTTCGCACGAGGAAGACCGGTTGGCGTCGCTGTGTTTAAAAATCAAAACAAAAAACGCAGCTTTTTTGTTTTGTTTGTTTAATAACTAGTTGGCCCGGCGCGATTTGTTCGCGTGCTGTCCTACCCCTACCCTACTCTACACCCACCCCTAAATTACCGACACCTTTTCCTACCCTAAACCTACACTGCATCTATTCTACACCTATTCAACATCTACTATGCATCCAGCCTGCACCTACCCTACACATACACCTCAAACACCACCCACCCACCCACCGACAACCCACCCTTCACATACACCACAACCCCACCCACCCCCCGACAACCCACCCTTGCCCACCTGTGTGGGCATTTGCCCACTACTAGTAGATGGTTTTTCGCTTCTTTTTAATGTAATTATTCTTGTGAACAATAAAGAATTTATCTATCTAACTACCTTTTGAAATGAAAGGAAATGAAATGATTTATTGGTAACATACGTTATAAGTCGGTGAGAAATTATAAAAATTCTTGTAAGATGAGCGATAATGCATTAGGTTACACCTTATGTTATCATTCCATAGTGTGAAATCACGACTATTTCAAGTTATAGTTGTTAAAATAAAATAATATCAAGTTTCAATTGATATTATTCAGGAAAGTCAACTTACAATATTTAATAGGTATACATAAAATACAAAATTGTCAACATTTTTATAAAATTGGAAAATGTTAAGTTAAATAATTTCAAAAGATAATAATATTTATTTTACAATTAGAAACTAAGATTTACATCGTCACCTAATTTTAACCTACCTACACAATAAAAAATATTTACAATATATCAAAAATAAAAAACAATATCATACAAAAAAAAGACTCCAAATCGCTGCCAGTTGGGAGTGTGCCTAGGAGCCTTAATCTACTTTATCCTACCTATTTTTTTTCTTGCAAGCCAGCCCTGTATAGTACAATAGATCCAAAAAATATATTCAAATCGGTCAAGCCGTTCTTGAGTTTTAGCGAGACTGTGGACAACGTTAGAGAATGGGGACAACTTGGTGGTGCTCTCTGAAGAGTTTCGAGACGGCGTCTTAGATGTAAAGCGTGTGAGCGACCGCCTTATGGTTATCGGGGCGCTTATCGAAGGGGTCGTGACCAATTTGATAAGCACCTACGCTCCACAGTTCGGGTGCAGTGACGTGGATAAGGTGTTATTTTGCGAGCAAATCGGGGCAGTACTACGAAACAACAACAGCCGTCGGGCTCGATGGAGTCCCTATTAGTGGTCGGGCTATGTGAAAGAAAAACCGCAAATCGATGTACAGGATAGCCGTTTGGTACACGGGTAAAACAATCATTTTGAGCGGTAGTTCTTAAAAATATTCCCATAGGGGGAGCAGTAGTGACGTCATCAATTTTTTATATGAAATTAAAAATTATTTTTTAGAATCTTATTGTGTTTGGTATCAAATGAAAGGGCATCATGAGCTGGTTCTAACAATATACTACACAATTACCTTTCTGCCACGTGTTTTCTAAAATTCATGATATATTTTCAAAACATACCAAGTTTGGGCTCTTTCAGGTAGGACACCGTCCACTATATTGAGGCGTAAATCGGTTGGGTCTCGTGGTGTGAGCATCTTTACCGACCTTAACGCCAAGATGATGATGATGATGATGATGATAATTAATCATTGAGATTTAGAAAAGAACTGCATTATTGAAATGTGTGGTCAACCGAGTTTTGGGTGAGTTGTTTAAGGCAGTATATTTACTTTGTAGTAAAATTTTATACCTTCACCACGTAACACATACTTATGAATATTTTATGCTGAAAAATACGTAGACTGAGCAATTAAATTACGTAATCGAATATGAGTAGGTAAATTATAATTATCTTTCTTTATGATTAAGCTTAAGACGTCAGTAATTATGTCTTACATACAATAGAATGTTACGTCTTCGAAATCTTGAAACGGGGTATATGTTCCATCGGTGAAATAAGCAATCAGGGAAACAACTAATCGTTTTTTTAATATATCGCTTAACTGTCATCCAGGAAACTTACTGTCTTCCTATAAATGGTGTTTCGAAATTTCGTATCAGACCCGTTATGTGAAGAAGGTGGTATTGCCAAAACGTCCACGCTTAGGCGAAAATACAAAACAGTAAATCGCTATTAACAATCGCATGCCATCAGCAGATAAACCCTCGAGGATTGCGCCAATGTTTCAATAAACATTAATCCAATCAAACCAATGTTTGATTGTATCTACTAAGTTTAGCTATTACATTTCGGACCTATTCACACGGGAAACTCATTGAATTTTGGGGTTAATTTTAGCCTACCTATGTGCTATTTTGGTATATAATAAGCTATAATACTGCCAAATTACATTAACATCCTTTTTGGAGGGTTGCGTGAAGAAGTAACAAACGTCAATCATTAGTAGAATTCCCAACTCGGCACAATTCACGCCAGAGACAAGTACCCACGATATAAGTGAGCAATACGCTACAGTATGTATTTGAATTATTTCCATATCACGTGAAACAGCAACGTGCTTCGTTTTGCCACTGTCGGCAATGCTTTCGACAGGTTTCAACGAAAATTCAAAGGTTTCGCACGAAGGTTTAACAGTTAGAGATCATTTTATGTCGTACCCGGCGCGACTTCGTTTGCGTACACCTACTTTACCCCTACCTACCCTTTTTTTTCTTGCTTATAAACCTTGCTCTTGAATCACTCCATCTATTGTTGAAAGCCGCTATAAAATCCGTTGCGTACTTTAGAAGATCTAAGCGGACATACATAAATACACAGGGATAGACGACGGAAAGCGTCTTTATTTTTATACTATGTACTCGTATAAAAATTTAATGGCAGGAAATATCTTTATCTGAGTTACGAGTACGTACATTAGTTGAACATGATGCTCCTACGGTGAGAGACAACATCGTGAGGAAACCTGCACATTCATTATACTCGCTCTACTGTAATTACCTGGTCTGCCAAATTCTGGAACATGATCAATGCCGACCCCGAAGTTAATTAAATACCCGTGTAGTTTAATTAAGCAAATTGTTACTTCGCTTGCATTGTAATTGTATATTCGCTATGGGTAAACTGTTGTTCTTCCTATTTGTAAAACCATCTGCAGAAATGTAACTACACAGTTTACGAAATAAAGTTATTCTATTATATTATATTCTAAAAACTCTCTTTTGCCAAAATGCAGCCTCCATCTTCGCCAGCAGCTCCTGCTAAGGTAAACGCGACTTGTCAAATATATCGCAAACATATTGGGGGATTTTATTAAGGGGAGCGCACATGTGCCGAATGCTCGGACGACGAAATATGTCCGTAACTGTATCACTATGAGACATGTGTAGTGTAAACGGTTATGTCTCCTTATAGGACGTATGGGGATATCAGAGATAGGAATGCTTTTCGTGGAAAAAACTTTGATTACAACGAAGTTTTATGTGAAAGTTTTATCTGTCTAAGAAAGGTATCTTAACCTGTTTCAACTCTTTTTTATACCACACAGGTGGCAAACAAGCTTACGGCCTGCTTGATGGTCAGCAGTCACCGCAGCCTAGTTTCTAAAATGCCAACCATTCCTAGGTCATCGAGCCACTTATGTGTCATGATACTTGTGCCTACCTACTTTAAGCTTTTTTTTCCATCAAATATTATGAACTCGCTGCGCTCATTCATTCATTTTTTATAGGTACTTTTATTAATTGCAAATATCTATAATGGTACCTAGTTGTAGAAGAACTGAACAACTTATCAGAAATAATCAATACTTTCGATGCATATAGTTTTAGCTACGGGCAAGGGCCTCTAAACCGTTAAGGTCGCTCCTGGCAGTTTTATCTAATAACCACAGGACTTAAAAGATATAAAGCTGTCTAATCATCACAGCCCATAACAGTCCACTGCAGGACTTAGAGCCTCTCCCACGCAAGGAGAGGTTATTGCCCTAATATCCACGCCTGGCCGGCGGGTTGGAGATCGCTGAGTTATAAATATAATAATGGAAAACGCTGCTGCCCATGTTTCAGTCTACGGAGACTCTAGATCTTTTGATTCGATAACATTAGTCGCCTTGTACGACACCTACGAGTGTAAGGGGTTGGTGCTATTCTACTCTGCTGGACACCACACGGCCTGACAATTCCACACAGAAGGAAGGGTAATTTTCTTCCAGACTCGACCAGCATTTCGGTGACAAACTAACGTGTTAAATTATGTGTTACCTGTGATTTCTTCCCGTCGACCACAACAGAAAGAATGTATCTAATGACTCATTATCATCCTAGCGGTCTTTTCCGGCTTCTGCCACAGTCCAAGGGTAAGGTAACGCGAACGCGTTACCTATTTAAGTAGTTTAATAGCAATCATTATATTATTGCCCCAACTTCCTTCCTAATTCCGGGCGTCGAACCCACAACAGCAGAAATGGCCTAATCCACCATATGACGTCATACGGGGCGATGAATCTGGAAACTTTTGCCAGCGCCCTCAAATCCGGCTTTCACGCTAATGTGTTTATTTATAAACGATTTCCTTTCCAGAGTATGTGTACGTACTGATGTGTAATTGGGACGGGAACGTCGAATGTGAACTCGAAAATCTGCTTTGTCACGCTAAGGTAAGGTAAGGTATTTCAGTTACACGTAATAAAGCAAGGTCGATATTCCCTCTTGCTATGATTTTCAAGTTCAAGTTCAAAATGTTGGTTTCGAGGAAACACATATTATGTTGTGGCGTTCATAAGCCACAACATAACACTGAAAATACTTTAAATCTGATATAAAATTTATCCATGTCATTTAAATAAAAAAACAATATCATAAAACTAATGATAATAACAAATCATTATGAATTATTTCATAGGATTAATTCCATGGATTTTTGTAATTAACGTATTCTATTAGTTAACAGTCTCAATCTTAGCAGTATTTTGGTAACACAGCATTTGTTAAAACTGATAAAACACTTTCTTTGCCCGACTGGTCGATATTAAAGAGATTAATCTTTAGGACCTTCAAGGACAAGGTTATTATTTACAGTTTAGACCAACCCATTCGCCTTGCATGCAGGTTATGGCAAGCTCCTATACTATGTGGACGAGATCAAGTCCACAGCCAGAGAGTGAGATAGTGTGGAGTCAACAAATGCTACGTTATATTCTGTTTGTCGGAATTATTGGGTAGATTCGGTCTGTTCATGATTAATGGTACCAAAAGGATTTTTTTATATTACTCAAGGAATTTGAAATATTACGAATGTGACTCAACCCTCGATGCGACCGGCTATTAATATGATTTAATAATAATACATAAAAACTGTATAGATACTTATCTATTTTTATTTTATTTAACAGTTTTTAGATTTCAGATTTTATTTAACAGTTTATTGTACACAAGAAATACATAGCCAATAACAGGCAAAGTAAAAAATGGCACAACAGGCGCTACTTATTTCTAAAGAAATCTCTTCCAGCAGGCCCTCGGGAGTGTGATGTGATCATGAGACGCCGATAGGACGTGCACAATATTACCTATCTAAATAGGCATATATATAAGTATATTTATTCTACTTACACACATAAGTATCTATAAATACATACATATATACACGATTCTATACGATTATCACCGCGTACAAATTAGCTCTAACCTAGAGATCAATGTCCGCTATGCATTTGGCACGAACTATGCGTGGGTCTACCGTGTACCTTAATTTAACCGGGATTAAATATTCGAAATGAAACCAAGATCAATCTGATGAAGGTGTTCCATTTAGAAGTCTGGGCATCATGTAAACATCAGTGCTCCAATATTTCAAAAATCAAAAATGTATTAGGCGTACCCGCCGCTACTATTTTCCCCTGTGTTTTCGCCCTACCAATATAATGCTCGTCGAAGGATGCGTAGGGCTGATAATACTGTAAATGGATGGCGGCTAATGCTGCGTGAGGGTGCATTTTCGTATGCACTCGTGTTATTACGGATTACGAGTCTGATCCCCCTTTCATATCGAAAATGGGAATGTGATTATTCAGATTTTTTGAAAGGGGCGCGATATCACGACCATATTGACTGCCCATTCCGGCTGATGGCTCGCTTATGGAGACCCACGGCTCCAAATCCCTTAAAGTATTAGGTATCATGAGACACTTCGTTTCGTCTTTGTTTCGCCTCACCGATTTGATGTAGGTAAAATAAAAGGAAGGAACCGGACGTTTTTGTGTTTGGTTTGGTCGCGTCGTCGTAAATTGGTTGTAGTTTACATATGGAAATTTGATAAACAAATTGACTATGATCTAGGATTTGAATATAACATTATCTTGTCTATCCTAGTATGCAAGAACAATACCGCGAATCGATTGGCGATAGCTTCCAGTTTTCACGTATCTTTATTATATTGGCTAAATGGCACTAATGTTGTCACTATCGAACACTGTCTCTAATACAGGGTTTATTTGTAGTTTAGGAGGCAGGGTTGTAAAATATTGCCTTACTGCTGTCACTTTGTCAAGGCGGACTCCGGGCCCTCGTGCGTGAGAGCACAACCGGGACATTAACGCCAAGATGATTTTTTTACTGTCACTTTGTAATTACCTATATTATCAAAATGAAAATGATATAATTTGTGTCAGTAACTTCCTTTTGATTTGATTTTGATTAGACCTTAACAGTCAGAAGACCTCTACTGGGACTATTCGCTCCTAAAGGGACCAGAAAGTCTACACTGCGTCTTCGGGCCCGTTGAAGCTATGACTTTTCATGATCAACCATCTCAAAATTAAAGTCTGACTGATTAACTAGCTCAGCAGAACATGAAATTTAGCTCAGTAGTTTTACAAATGCACGTACTTCAAGTGGGTACAAAGAGGTGGAATTCTTACATTTGGGAATAATTTACTTACAATATATTGCAGATAGTTATACTTATTGCCAAAAACGCGATATTATAGACATACTAGTGAATATAACATATATTTTTTTATCACTTAGATTTTAATAGGTTAGGTTTGTTTAATGACTTTGTGACAAAGCACAATCGGTCCCCATTTAAGAGATTATTATTTAAGGGGTCCTAGCCCTCTGTCGCTGCAGCAATGTTCAATTTGCTCTGTTCTGAGCTATCGATTTTGTTGTCTGATGGCTACAGCACCATTCATTTACTTGTTGCATAGATGAGTAGATGACCTGAGTGGTTCAGTTGATTTACATGCCGGTCTGCCATGCAGAGGTTCCGGGTTTGATTCCCGGCCGAGCAGAAATTGAAATTATAAATTTTAATTTCTATTGCGGGTCTGGATGTATAATAAGTATATAAAAAAAATATATAAATAGTTTATCAGTAATCTAACACAAACTTTGCTTACTTTGGGGCTAGATGGCGCTGTGTGAATATGTCCAAGCATATTTATTATTATACAATTGTAGAGTAGAAGATAGTAACAAAAAATGGTTTTGTTTGCATACGTTGGCGTTGAAAACGACAACCGGGTTCTAGGCACACGGAGCGATTGTGATATAGTACTCACAAAGGAAGGAGGGAAGGGGACGGATTGTGGTGGGTCTAATGTAAAAGCCCAGTAAAATATCTCAAGCTATAGAAGAGAAAGAAGTTATTTACTGGGTGGGCTAACTCCACTACATAATCTTCTGCCGTATCACGTGTCGGCACCTAAACTCCTTCCCTCCATTCTATCCTCTACTTTGCTACTCATCATCTTGGGGTTAAGTCCCGGTGGCGCTTCCGAGCGGCACGCCAGGGCCCTGGGGTCCGCCAGTGCTCTTTAGTGCAAAGATAAGGACAGACCTATAAAAGATAATCATATTGGTACCCAGCCGGGATTCCTCGTAGATACAGCTCACTGCGCAACACGAGTCATCCAACGTGGTTCAAAAATGACCACTCAACCAGGGGGCTTACCAAGAGGTCTTATGGCAGGACCTAAACAGAACTGCCTTGCTAACTAGACAAGTTGCTGTCTCGTTCTAAGCAGGGCAGTTCTATTTA
This sequence comes from Blastobasis adustella, assembly GCA_907269095.1. Classification (NCBI taxonomy): domain Eukaryota; kingdom Metazoa; phylum Arthropoda; class Insecta; order Lepidoptera; family Blastobasidae; genus Blastobasis; species Blastobasis adustella. The sequence goes on along the minus strand of OU026121.1, from coordinate 16,677,751 downwards.
GGTCCTGCTAAAAGAGCTCATGGTAAGCCCCTAGTACAAAACTAGGGCATCTATATGCGCTATGTAGGCATCATAGGCAGGTCAAAATAAAACCCGCAGAGCACACAGACGGCCCTGTGGTGTGGCTAGCTGACTACGAGCAAACAGCAAGGGGTTTGCGTAGGGCTCGAATCAAATATTTGTATGGGGCGACCGCCGCGGGCGATGATCGCCCTACCCTCGCCGAAGATATTTACAAAATAATCTGAAAGCTGGAGTGAAATATCCAAATCTGAGCCCTCAAAGGCTCCTTCAATACGCTAACAATACACGTGCTCGCAGGCATTGAACATTGTAGAGACTTTTCCCCTGTTTATATTATGTAAATAATGAAATTTAATTTCACACACAGAGACCCGTCGTACCGATATCCAACTTCAAAAGACTCGGTAAAATACGATGCCAATTTCGTAAAAGGAAAAAAACACAAACCACCCCTCAATTTGAAAATTTACTGTCCTCTAAATTTTAATTTCCGGACCGCACAATGTTTGCTTGAAGCTGGCCGGTGGAATTTGATTAGGTTATCACGATGGCAATTAAATTAAGCGGAAAGAGGAAAAGCGGAAAGAGGCGAGCGAGAGTGTTCCCCGAAGGCACCTGTGGCACTGAGCACTGCGAAATGAACACTTTCCGACAATTCCTATGCAGCTGTCGACTTCGCTCCCCTTCCAAAAAATAAACCTAGCGAATTAAAAAGTTTAAAAATTTTGCCGAAATGTAATTTGTTTTCAGCTCAGCTTTGGTTCGTTGCATGCATTAATAAAAATGAAAATGTATGGTAAATTCCCGAAGGCAGACGGTTATTTTAGGGACATTGTTATTTCAGTATAGTGATCTAAAAACATCCCTATTCCAGAGACAGCACTCTGTCAAACCTGTCGCATGGCTGTGTACCTATTTACCTTTATCTATTTTTGTGCGAAATAATACTTGCTATTGTGTTAAAAATATCGTGTAATAGAAATGTTGAGTAATCGGTGTGACTTATTAAGCCTGAGGAGTCCCCCTGGATAGGTACCATTGCTCCTATTTCGGTCGCCAAGCAATAACTTATGACACCCGTATTCAGAAACGTTATTAAGAGGTCCCACAGTTCGCGCGAACGCACTAGGGTTCCAACAAGGTTTGAGTGGCGATCGGCTTTATATGTACGACAAAATGAACGAAATTGACCAAACCATCATCATCACAGCTTATAACAATCCACTGCAGGACTTAGGGCGTCTCCCACGAAAGGGGAGGTTATTGCCATAATCTTCACGTTTTTCAGGCGGGTTGGAGACTATATCATTTGTCATAAAAACATTAGTCGCCTTGTACGACACCAACGAGTGTAAGAGGTTGATGCTATTCTACTCTGCCCGATACCATACGAATTGACCAAACCATGACCAAATATAAAGTCGTTTTTCTTTGTAAATTAACACAGCGCCGTTTAGCTCCAAAGTCAGCAAAGCTTGTGTTATGCAACGCCCTAAGCATAATGCGTTCACTTAGCAATTCGCTGTCAGAAGAGTCTTACTTCGCTTTGTTTACGCTATTATGAATACTCTAAGGTGAGTCCTCACAGTGATAACACATCTGCCATTCTCCATTTTTGTCAGACAAAACTTAAGTGCATGAATCACAGGTATTAGGGGCGCCTTACTGAGTTCCATCAGGTAGGCTGCTCGATGACCTGTCTAAAAAAGACGACAAAATTACATCTAAATTTAGAAAAATCCTGAAAGGGAGATAACAAACGACCAGATATCGAATATACGGCTCCAACTGAAAATGCGTCGAATTATCCTAAATTCAGAACGGGATGGTGACATCAAGTTATGCCTCATTTGTTCGCAAAGGCGGCGGTGCCAAAATCCCCCTTTAGCGTTCCTTTTTATTCTCTGACGCCTTTACGTAATGTAATCGCTTTTACGCTTTTAGATGACGGGCTTTTGGTCCGGGGCGACTGGTATTGGGGGAATATTTTCCAAAAATGAATGAAATAGGTCTGTGTCAACCGGCTGCGAAAGACAGGATGTTTTATGTAGAAAGTGGTCTTCTATACATAGTATAAAACGAAGTCGCTTCCCGCTGTCTGTCCCTGTGTATCTGTATATGTGTCTGTGTATCTATACATACTCGTCGTATACAACAAAGTCGCATCCCGCCGTCTACCCTTACCTACGCTTAGATCTTTTAAACTACGCAACGGATTTTAATGCGGTTTTCAAAAATATATAGAGTGATTCAACAGGAAGGTATAAACCTTGTTTATAAAAAACAAGCAAAAAAGGGTAAGTAGGGGTAAAGTAGGTGTACGCAAACGGGGTCCCATCAGGTCTCATCATCATCTTGGCGTTAATGTCCCGGTTGTGCTCTCGAGAACGAGAGCCCGGGGTCCGCCTTGACCACGATCCAGGATTTGGCAGGTCAAGTAATTACAGTGGAGCGACTGCCATCTGACCTCCATGACCCTGCTACCAGGGGAACCTGACCAGATTGGATCATGGTTACACATTCAGTCGCCTGAATGTGCAGGTTTCATCACGATGTTTTCCCTCACCGTAAGAGCATCGGTTAGTATTCAACTAATGTACATAACTCAGAAAACAGTCATTGGTACATGGCCGGAGCGGGATTAGCGGGACTTACGAGTCGGATACTGTAACAGCTCGGCCACCGACGCTCCGGGGTCCCATCAGGTCTACTAGACTTATATTCCATAGGTTAACATAAGAGGGAGCGTCGGTGGCCGAGCGGTTACAGTATGAGACTCGTAAGCCAGACGTCCCGGGTTCGAATCCCGCTCCGGCCATGTACTAATGACTGTTTTCTTAGTTATGTACATTAGTTGAATACTAACCGATGCTCTTACGGTGAGGGAAAACATAGTGATGAAACCTGCACATTCAGGCGACTGGATGTGTAACCATGATCCAATCTGGTCTGGTTGCCCTGGTTGCAGGGTCACGGAGGTCAGATGGCAGTCGCTCCACTGTGATTACCTGACCTGCCAAATCCTGGATCATGGTCAAGGCGGACCCCGGGCCCTCATGCGCGAGAGCACAACCGGGACATTAATGCCAAGATGATTTTTGTCACACATAAGAGGGAGTTAAATGAGTGAGTCATCACCGCCGCCAATGGTATCACCAGAGGTGTCGCGGATGATTTGACGGCCTATAAATAAGATGTAGGTCTCTTTCGAAGAACTATATAAAACAAAGTAGCATTGGCGGCTGTCTCTTTCTGGACGTAAACTACTACAAACAACTAAATTTAATATGGTTTTCACAAAAAAAAATATTTTTGTTAATGTCCCGGTTGTGCTCTCGGGCACGAGGACCCGAGGTCCTCCTTGACCATGATCTACAATTTGGCAGATCAGGTTATTACAGTGGAGCGACTGCCATCTGACCTTCGTGACCCTGTTACCAGCGGAACCAGGGGAACCTGACCAGATTGGATCATGGTTACACATTCAGTCTTCTGAATGTGCAGGTTTTATCACGATATTTTCTCTAACCGTAAGAGCATCGGTTAGTATTCAACTATTGTACATAACTCAGAAAAGAGTCATTGGTACGGCCACAGTGGGATTCGAACCCGTTACATCTCGCTTGCGAGTCAGATACCTCAACCACTCGGCCATCGACGCTCCTATGGTTTAAACAATAGATAGCGTGAACGAAAGAGAGAAACAGAAACTTTAATTGCATGTTTGAAGCTCATTTGGCATGTAAAAATACATATAAAATATTAGACTATAAGAAAGTCACTAATTTATTTTTGACAAAAGCACTATTTAACTTATAAAGGAAAACACCAAGTTAATTAATTCAATAAGCTTTAGAAATAAAACACATTAGCTGTCTCATTCGCTTACTACGCTCGTCTGTGCAACAGAAAGGGACGGACGTTGTTCCCAGTAAACACGGTCTTGTTTCCACCCCGGTGAAACTTTCATCTGTATTGAATCCAATAAAGTTCCCCTGAAACATAAGATACTTTCCTGTAAAATATTTTAAAGGGTTCTCCTGAGCTGTTTTGCTGACGGAGCGACGAGAAATTTGATTTCACTAAGGCTTACTTGGTTACATATTTTACGGATGGGTTGAAATGTAGGTACATTATGTACCTATAACATGTAATACTTTATCTACTTTAGCGTATTTTTGGTAATAAATAGTATGGTTTGCTCTCATGAAGTCTAGAGTAACTATAGGTACTATGGTTTCTTGCTGTACGGCTTGCTTTTTAAATATTAGACTATCCAGGCATTTTACTGCCATCTCACCTGGTGGTAAGTGACGATGCGGCTGAAGATGGAGTATGCCTGTCTAGGATCAGCCTAGGCAACGTAGGTATTAGCTGACCACCCAAGTTTATCGATCTCTTGAGAGCTACAGGATTTGGCAGATCGGATAATTACAGTGAAGCGACTGCCATTTGACCTTCGTGACTCTGTTAACATTGAAACCTGACCAAATTGGATCATGGTTACACATTCAGTCACCAATAGATAAAGTGATTCGTGAGGACGGTTTAGGTTACTACCTGTGCAAAGTCGCTAGTAGTAGTAGGTCGCTAGTAGTTATTAATATACAAGTCATACAATACATAAAGATTTGGTCAAAAGTATGTTTAAAAGCGACGACGCAGACGAGGGATGCCTTACAAGAAACAGCGTATTACGTCCATAGGCTGCGGTGATTGCTTACCATCAGGCTGGCCGTAAGCTTGTTTACCACCTCAGTGGTATAAAAAAAAAAAAAAATCTGGCCTTGAAAGAGTCCAGGTTGTATTGTTTGGGCAACACATTACAAAGCCCTCCATAGTTATCCGTACGCATGAGAAAAGTCGAGCTAAAATGGTTCGTGCAGATAGAAAGAGGGAAAGAAAGAAAGAAAGAAATTGTGAAATGGGCACTTGGGCAATTTTCATACAAATTACAATCGACACAATTAGGAGACCCAGGACTTTGTGGGTATTGTACCTTGGGCAAACTATTAGCAATGAAAAAATAATTGCTTCCAGTTGTCGTGCTTACAATAGAACTTCCTTTTCTCATTAAATCTTCGTCTGGACGGTTAGGGCTCTTCAGCTTTGTGAAATATGTTTACTTACTCTAATTAAAGAACGAAGAAAAATTGCCCGAGAAATGTCTTGTGACCGTTTTGTTGCTGCATAACGACTTCTTAACTCCACTATTTTAATGTAGTTTTTGCATATTGTTTATCCTACTCGTAATTGAAATAGTTTTTAATTGTGATATTAGAGAGAGCTGTAACGCTTTGTGATGTAGTAGTGTTTGTAGAATAATTCCTTAAATAATAGAAATGTATTTCTTTTTTATCGAAATTGCTGAAACAAACTTTTGTGGCTTTATTTTGAAATATCGTGTGATTTGTTACTCACACGCTTCGTATTCATCCATTTTGAATATTTTTAAGAACTACCGCTCAAAATGATTGTTTTAACCAAAAGTACCCATGTACCAAACAGCTATCCTGTACATCGATTTGCGTTTTGTTAATCGTAGCCCACTAGTAGAATGATGGCAATGATCACGACTTTAGTTTTGTACAGATTCATGCGTAGACCCCGCTATGAATTATACACTGCAACGTAATCCACAGCTTCACCTACATCAATCCACGAATAACGTTATCAGGGTGGTTCGTTTTAATCTGTATGTAATCTTGTATGAATTTACATGAGCCGTGGCGTATCGTGCCTGGGACGAGGTCAATCGCCGATTAACTCAAATGGCCCTTGTATCGCATAATGTAGGATACGTACGCATAGTGCGGCGATAATATTCAATTACTGCTGTATATGTAGCGGCTGGCGGCTGGCTAATGTAGTAGAACAGAATGTAGATAGGTTATGTTTACTTAGATATAGTCTGGTGCACACAGATACCTAAACCCTCATACCGTATTATTCCTAACCTAACCCGGTTGCGGGTTAAGTTAGGAATTGTATATTTGGATTATTATTTATTCCCAACCTAACCCTCTCTTAATCAAACCCGATATGATATTCCTAACTGATGTCGGAAGGTTGTTGAGAATTTTTTTGGCTGTTCAGAGATTTAAGTACATTTTAAATTTGTAGCAAAAAAAAATCGATTTCGAGATGTCGTGGCGCGGCCCCTTTCACAAATAAATGTGTCGCATGCCGTCCATCTCTTTTGGCGTCACCCTTTATGCGATGGTTAGCTTGTGTCCAGAATGCAGAGTCCGTCGGGATGGGTTCCAGCCCTTTATCTAGAGCTGTGCTAATTTTAACATAACATTTTGATATACCTAACAATAGGGATTCAGGAGCCTACCTCATTCAACAAAATCACACTTCCTGAATATGTTCATGACTACTGGAAACTCTATAACTATAATTTTAAGGGCAAAGCAGGGCCTCAAACAGTCATATCCAGTGATATATAATAATGGATGTGGCACAACTCCAACATCCGATAGTCAATGATTTGGAACACCAGAGACCATACTTTGGTACCATATGTTCTTGACGTCTTGGAATACATGTGATTATAAAATGACTCACGCTATATCGTGCCGAGTCGAATCCCGGTCGTAGCACGATCAAATAATATTCCATATATTTTTTATGGACACGCTCATGCTAAACCGAGCAGCAACGGAGTGGCGGTTGCCTCTGTATACCATATGCGTGTCCATACGAAATATATAGGATATTAGTTGACCGAGCTACGGCCGAGACTCGACTCGGCCCGGCACGGTTTATTTATAATTTTTTTATTTTACCACAAAGGTCCCAAACAATCTTACGGCCCTCCTGATGATAAGCAGTCACCGCAGCCTATGGCCGTTTGCAATACCAGGGGCATCACCTATGCGTTGTCAACCCCGTAAAAACCTTGTGAAGCGTGAGTCATCCTAAATTGTACATTTAATTTGAAAATTATTCCTGCTGAGGTTTACCCCAAGAGAGTAAAAGATGGCGCTCTTCAAGAAGGGTGTAACGTGCCACAAACCTATCTGACCCGGTGGCCAAAGCTGGCACTAAGTGTCGTTATCTTAAAATGTCACTTTGTTGTCATCAACAGCGACGCCGTAACCGTTTAGATATGTTTGTGGCGGTCTATAAAGGTTTTTGCGGCGTCGGCAACATGTTGAAACCGTACGTACGAGTACATAGGCTACGCGCAACTGTTTACTTACGATCAGATAGGACGTATTCTTCCTGTGCACTACGTGCAGTTGTTCAGAAGGTTTTTATAGCTTTCATGAATTAAATTTTTATTTATTTTAAAAAAACCCTGGAGATAAAGAACGAGTTCTTCGGGCCTAAGCGGACACATTGAAGAGGTGCGCCGCGCGGCGTACTGCACAATGTAGCAAAACTTGTTGCACGCCGAGAAGTTTGTATGCAAGTACATTGACAGGTGGCGAAATGTCCCACTGTGCAGCGCGCCGCGCGGTGCACTGCATGATGGAGCAAAACCCGCAATCCAAGCCCGAAATGTCAGTTTGTATGAATTTTGTCCACATTTTTTCAATTTGGCCCCATCGTGCAGTGTGCGGCGCGCTGTCAGCAGATGTCAAATTGAGACGTCACACTTGACTGTTTCTTTTTACCAACAGTTCGAATCTCTCCTCCTTATGTGACACAGTTTACACACATATATCTGTCTTATTTTTTTTAGTACAGATTCAACGCGTATGAATGAAATAGGAATTCGTCCTTTTCAAAGAAATTTTGACCGCTGATGCGTAAGCCCCGCCCCTTTTTGTAATTCTGCATCATTATCGTAGTTGTTTCTCTTTCGTGATCCTTTCATCATTTTGTTCTCGATTCCTCCCAAGTAATAAATAAGGCATGTTTTGTTCTAGAACACAAGTTTCTAAAAAGAAATGCTGGCACTCGTCGAGATCTACATTTCGGAGAGCAGCTGTCAAACTTAAGACTAATAACTCTGTAACTTTTGGTCCTAGAACACTACTTCCTAAAGAGAAATGATAGTGCTCGACGAGATCTACATTTTGGATGACAGCTGTTAAATTTAAAACTGTAATAACTCTAAAACTATTGGTCCTACTTTACTAGTTACTAAATAGGAATGATAGTGCTTGTTGAGATCAACATTCATTTATACAATAAACATTGACACACATTCATTCGGTCACGCCTTTCTCCCGTAGGGATAGGCAGATACCACATTGTTCCACTTGCTACGATCCTGACTAATCTCTGGGGCTTCTTCATACATGCATAGACTGTTAACTTCACTACCCATCGTCGCTTTCCATCAGGTGAGTTGAGGTCAAATGCAAGCCTATTGACAATAAAAAAAGCTACCCTTCCTTGGCTTCCTCGTAGTCGGGTAATAAGGAACAGTTATCATAGTATTCGAGAAAGACCAATCGAGGTGGTCCAATTTCTTTACATATTTATGATGTTATACTTTTTAGTTAAAAGAAAGCAACAGTCGCGTTTAATAAATTTTTAGATCAAAAATCTAAGTGTAGGCCAGAACAAAATGATTCGTTTCCAATAGAGAAAACAGTTCTTACTATTATTTACTATGACGTCACAACAGTTCTTAATATTATTTACTAACATTGATTACTGTGACGTCAAATCTGCACGTCCAACAGTTCGATTGTTATAGGCTTTTAGAATAGCGATACTTAATACCTACTGTACGCCCAGTGGTACATAGTGGTGGTGGTGGTGGGCGTACAGGTTTGACACCATAGTAAAAAATTATAGAAACTGTATGCTGTATCTGAAAATTGCATAATATTTTTCGGGCCGGCAATGAAAGTGTTTTAATCCACTTTCAGTGTTTTAATGAATGATATAATTTTCGTACGTTTCTCTTGGTATTTTGAGCATTTGAGTCGGCAGATTTAAAAAATCTCTAAAAAACTTTTTACGCCGTCGAGAGGTCAATAATTATGCAAGTCATTTCAAATAAAGCACGTAAAAGCAACGAAAAAGCTCTCGTGCAAACGTTTCCTAATTTGAAAAACCAGAATAACACCACCGTGTCTTTGGTTGTCACCGTGACGTGGCGCCGCGCGGCGCGCCGCGCAGTGCACTGCACCGCGCGAGTGGACATCAAGCCTAAGGGACAGCTAATGCCCTCTTTTTTATCAAATTAGTTTTGGTTGAAGATGCACCAAATATCATGTATGTTGCTGTAGCCGCAAAGGATTTTTTTTGAAGTAGAAATGCACTTATGCTTTTGTACTATACCCCCTAAAACTTACTGACAATACCAATTGAAATCGATACTACTATTGAACCTGTACGTACGTCTAAACGAACTGAATTGTATCTTTTTTGGCAACAGTGGCGGGTTGAGATATCCGATATAACAGACAGTTTAATTTAGTTCGGACAGCCAGGTCGCGAAGTGATTGACACTGCCACCTGGATCACTGGCGTGGGACATAGGTTTGAATCCGCGAAATGTTATTTTCAGATACTTTTACCAATACTTATTCGTATTGCGTTTGTTCTTCCCAAAGTACGAAAAATGTTGTCCTGCTCAGCTTGGATTAATGGATAACACTGGCGTTGAGTCCTTGAAATGTTATTTTTAGATACTATTATCAATACCTGTACCTGTTGTAGAACAAGCTCGAAAGTAGAATAAATGCAATAGAAATGAGAGCCTTAAGAAGTATGGAACTAATTGAAAGATAAATTACGGAATAGTGTAATAAGTGAACATCGGTTAAGGTATTTGACTCATAAGCGAAAGATACCGGGTTCGAATCCCACTGGCCATGAATACTAACCGATGCTCTAACGACGAGGGAAAACATCGCGATGAAACCTGCACATTGTGCAGTGCATGAATGTGTAACCACGATCCAATTTGTCATCGTTAATAATGATTATTTATTTTTATTTTGCTCACAAACACTTGCTTGCAAAAATATTGATATCTTGTTTTTCAGACTATTTCCGTTCGCCGCTCGGACTCACAGGACACATAAATTGCAGTTGAAACTTTACTATGTAAAAAAACTTTGCATTAAAACTGGCAAAACAGCGCAGCCGTATGCTAATAAAGTTTTATTTATTTTGCTTCAGCGGTCCGGAAACTGTTAGTTTTACTGATGTCTAGAGAATATCTACGTACAACTCCTGCTTTTGTTATGGGACGACTGTTTTTGTAGCAATTTAACCAACAACATAATTAACAGTGAACTTGTTATACCTATCTGAGGTACCTAAACTTTGGATCAAACCAAATTCCATCAATGTAAACAAAACACAAAATGCACTAAAAGAAATTCTTATCAATGCGTCGCTGATTACTATTTACGCATATCGATCTACAAATCACCATGAATTATAATTTTAGTTTTTCCATTTGTCTACATATATGGAAAATTTGTTTGAGACAGACTGTACTTGTACATCATTCCAGTTTTAAAGAATGAAGTATCTCAATATAACCGAGTGCATTCGTTTAAAACATGTTCGCTGTCCCAGGTAAAAAACATAAGGATACTTACATAAAGAAAATTCGCACGTTCTGCAGTCTCTGTAGCTGGGCTGCGTTCCGGGTCTATATACCTACTCTCCGAGCGTATCCCGAGCGTAATTTTTCACTCGATGGGCGTTCCGAGCCTCGGCGTCAAATGCAATTCGGCCGTTCCGAATCGTAAATGGTTGCAACTTTCCACCCATCGAATTCGACGCGTCGGACGGTTAGAAAACGCTCTGACGTTTGTAAACTGACAGGTGTCAAAATTTGGTTTTGACAAGATCGTGAAAGCCGAAAGTCACTGAGTTTTGCGTAAGATTCTTTTTACTTTTGTCGTTTGTTAATCAACAATATCCATCATTTTCCTTTATTTTACAATCTCTAAATTACTTTGACATGTCCCGTTTGCTCGTCGTTTATTCGTTAAATTATTACAAATTAAATTTGACCCATTACCCGGTTTTTAATTGAGTTGAAATTTTGCAATTTTTATGTAAGTTCGGTGACAATGCTATGTTATGATACCATGGAGTTGAGTTGATGATGGAGACGCAAGGTGGTCATAGGAACTTCTAGACTACGCATGATAAACCAGTCGAGTTTAGGCTCATTTGATTAGTCCTGATAAGTACTTAGTCATGATCAGTAGTATCACGAGAAAGCTTGGAATAAAAAAAAATTACAATGTCAATGTAACAATTTTGAGGTTAGAACAACCGTAGCCGTTCCGTACAGTGGGGTGAGTTAGAAGTAGACATAGACATTGACGTATATTTATTTGGTCCAATAACACATTAAAAAATCACTATAATCTATGGTACAATCCGTGCTACCGCACTCCGAGGCCGGGGACGCACCCCTGCGATGTTGTGTATTTTATCAGCAAACTTCACGTGTCAAGTCAAAAGAAATTATTAATGAATCTTTACGTGCCTAATTAATATTCGTAAGTAAACAGATTTCTTGTAATTTGTAGTATGGTTCAATTCACAGACAGATAACGGTAACGTTATATTAATATAATATTTGCATTATAGGTATTATACACTATTGTAGAGTTAAAACAATTTTGTTTTAGTTTGTCTCTCTAAGCGCTGAGACACATTGAAGAGGTGCGCCGCGCGGTGTACTGCACAATGTAGCAAAACTTGTTGCACGCCGAGCAGTTTGTATGCAAGTACATTATGACTTGTATGATGGGGCAAGATCCGCAATCCAGGCCCAAAATGTCAGTTTGTATGAATTTTGTCCACTTTTTTTTTAATTTGGCCCCATCGTGCAATGTGCGGCGCGATGACAGCAGATGTCAACATAAGACGTCACAATTGGCTATTTCTTTTTACCAACAGTTCGAATCTTTCCTCCTTATGTGACATAGTTAACATACATATATCTATCTTCTTTTTTAGTACAGATTCAACGCGTATGAATGAAATAGGAATTGACCTTGTCAAAGAAATTTTGACCGTTGATGCGTAAGCTATCTTAGTGGACAACTGAATTTAATTAAAACATTTTACACTACTCTAATTTGGTAGACGCTATAGATAGTGGCCAACGTAGATGACATAATGTAAATTTTTTCAATGTCAAATTCAGTTTCCAACTGTCGTAGTTCGCCCCCCGCACCGATACGACGCCTCGCAGACTTCTGGTGTAGATACAGTCACGTTCATAATTGTTATCGATCGATAGCTCATTCTTTCTAAAAAACTATTTGGATGACATACATTAATACTGTCACGCCTTTCTCCCGTAGTGGTAGACGGTTCTAACAAATATCGATGGCTTCTTCATACATACATATTTATGCGAGTAGTTTAAAATAACGCGCGTATAAGCGTATAAGCTCTCGTGCATACGTTGCCTAACTTAAAATCTCTTGCAAATCTGTCGTGCTAACATTGCCTAATTTGAAAAACCAGAATAACACCACCGTTTCTTTGGTTGTCACCGGGACGTGGCACCGCACCGCGCCAGTGGACATTCGGCCTAAGCGTGCTATCAGACAGAAGGCGGTCACGTGTCCGGGGGTTCCGAGTTCCCGTTTTGCGTTCGTTTTTTTTCAAACCGCGTCGGTCAACGTCACGTCGGTCAAAGTCACGATTTTATTGGTTATTGTTTAATGTTTAGCGTTTAGCGCCGAAGTTACAAGAAAACATTTCCAGCTTCATTTCTTCACAATAATAGCCGCTATATTCTTACCAACCTAAACCCAACGGATTTTTCCATGTTATTCATTCGTAAGGCCAAAGCATCAGCTAAGCAATATGAGACAGCCGATGTCTTAAATATCGCTCTTTGATGAGAATGGAACAAAATATCATCAGACCGCATTCGTGCAGCGAGCAAATTCTTCGGGACAGACTCGATGCTGTTATCCGCGCTAAAGGTGGCTTAATCGAACAATAACCTATTTTACTAAAACTCGACATTTTCTTTTTCGTTATGTTTCGTGAAGTTTTTAATTAAATAAACTCAAAATTTACAAAAGTAAGCTGTTTCAATTGGTAACACTTCAAGCACCCTGTATGTACGCTTAGATCTTTTAAACTACGCATCGAATTTTAATGCGGTTTTTAACAATAGATAGAGGGATTTAAGAGGAAGGTAAATAGGCAAGAAAAAACGTTACGTTGGTGTAGGGTAGGTGTAGGATAGGTGTAGGGTAGGGCAGTGTAGGAGTAGAGTGGAGTAGGCGTAGGATGCCTCGAACGAATTCGCGCCGGCCCGCTAATATTATTACATAAGTATAAGTATAGAACACGACAAGTCTATGACTTGCGAGCCATGTAAATCTCCCATGAGTTGGAAAGCGAGGAAAGTTGAAAAACTTGGATGACGAGAAGTAATTCGGGCCGACGTAGACTCGTGTAACTTCGGATGGCGTCATGTCTTCCAAACTTCACGGCGTTGCTTTTAAAATTTTTACATCACATCTTCTTAACGAAGTAATTCAGTCATCAGTGTTGTTTTGTGGCAATTTCTAGCGATGTCGTCGGTGAAACCTTCTATACAGCTTTTTTTTTATTGTACGCAGTACGCAAACGAGCAGATAACCCACCGGATGGTAAGCGGTAACTGTCGCCAATAACATCTACTGCTTATTAATGCTTTTAGGTTGCAGGCAACTAAAATGCAGAACTGCAGGTGCGTTATAACTGTGAGGACTAAGATTAAAGGCCTTGTGCCTGTAATTACGTTGGCTACCTCCTTCCTTCGAACCGGAACACAACCATGCAAGCATTGCTGCTTGGCGGCAGAAATAGATAAGGCAGTGGTACATATCAGGCTTGACAGAATCCTCTCACCTGATAAAAGCATAATAAAGACTAGCTTTTGACGGCGTCTTCTTACGCGTTATAACACCCCAGTCCTGTTGACGCGGGAACTACATTGAATTTCTGTATAAATTGTAGACTAATTACTATTCTGAGCTATAAACTATATTGCTGCCAAATTTCATCAAAATCTGTACTGTAGTTTTTATGTGAAGGAGTAACGAACGTCCAAACATTTTTATAAACTTTCGCATATTTTATAATATTAGTAGGAAGTAGAATATCAATAATTCTATCTGCAGTATACTGCAGCGGTATGTCGGTATATAGTTGAAGTGTGGAAGATCCGTGATCCGAAGTGATCCGTGAATCCGTGATCCGTATGTATGTATGTATGTATGTAAACTCTTTATTGCAACAACATAGTACAATTCAATAGGAAACAGTTACAAAGCAAAGGCGAACTTATCCCACAACGTGGGACACATCCGTGGTATTCTTAGGTATTAGAATCTATCATGAATCTGTTTTATCATCATCATTACAGATCATAACAGTCTACTGTAGGACTCAGGGCTTGTCCGACGAAAGGGGAGGTTATTGTCATAATCTCCACTCTAGGCAAGCGGGTTGGAGATCGCAGTGTTGTAAATATAACAATGGAGAACGTTGCTGCCCATTTTTCTGCATATGGAGAGACCTTATCTTTACGACACCCGCAAGTGTAAACGGTTGGTGCTATTCAACTCTGCCAGACTCCACACAGCCAACATTTATACAAGGCCAGTTTATATATAATGCTTTTCAGAACATAGCTAAGTTTCTGTACCGTTCCCCTTTTTGTTGCTGTGAACCATCTGACCGTGAACTAAGCAATAAAAAAATCAAAATTATCTCTATTATTTAGTTAGAGTAAGGAAGTTACAATGTTTGGACACCGCACGAGAAATGTTTGTTGATGTTCGTCGAAGATCTTGTAAAAATATTGTGATAATTACCATACAACATATGTACGTAATAAAATATTGCAAATAGAATTTTACCCATTAAGCTGACATTTTGCAAACTTATGTAAGTTCGGTAACAATGCAATGTTGACCATCGAGTTAACATGATGATGGAGACGGAAGGTGGCCATAGGAACTCCTAAACTGCGCATGATAAAGACATCGAGTTTGGGCTCGTTTGATAAGTCTTGACAATAACTCTGACTGATCATAGAGAATGTGTGAAAAAAGCTTGATTTGAAAACTTTTTGATTTGAGAACTTGTATTACAATATTATCTCTGAAATATAAAATCGACAGTACTCCGTATAGTTACGTACTGCCACCCTATCGAAGCTACATCTATCTCCGCCGGTAACACATTCGCGACACCCCGGGTGTTGTTTGTGATCATAGGCGGCAGTGATTACATGCCGTTCCTACAAGGGTCGGTGACGCACGTTGGCGACGCGCGTTGTGCTGTCGCAAATGTCACTTCAAAATTGTATGAATGACTAAGAAATTTGACATAATATTGTAAATTAAACACCGATTAAGCAAAAATGTTGAATACTTTTATAAGTTCGGTGTCAAAAAGTCAATAGTCAAAATTTCTTTATTGAGTAGGATATAACATATCTCTTTTTAATCGTCAAAGAGGGTAGGAAAGTAGGAAGGAAACACACAGTGACATGTTGGCCGCTCCACGGCCGCAGCACACCCACCCCCCGCGGACAACGGTGCGGTCCGCGCCCGACATAAACTGTGACACTGCAATGTTATGATACCATCGAGCTTACTTGATGTTGGAGACGGAAGGTGGCCATAGGAACTCCTGAACTCCTGCTCTCCGTCCAATATGTTTGATGAATGACTATTGAATAATGCGATGTATGCATTTCTTTTCAAACCGGTGAAACTTTTTCAGTGTGATATCCTTGCAGTACAACACTGGCAATAATGGTTGTCAGGCTGTTGACTTACCCGTTGCTATAAGCAAAAATTGAACTGATGCACGCGCAGATGCGGTATCCGAAACTACAAAATTAATAGAATAAAAAAAATACTTCCTTTCAAATAGAAATCCCGTACTATTTTTGCGTGTCACTGGCTACTTTGATCCCGACAAAAAAATGTAAGGATCCGCGGCAAAATTGTGGAGACCGCAGGCAAACGGCTTGTAATACAGACATTCCTTTGACGTTGGAATTTTTAAAAAATCCCTGCCAAGATTGCAGGGAAACAGTACCTATAATATATCTGGTGCAGGATACCCGCCCTCTCGTAGCGAATAAACTTTTGAATTTATGACAGTAGGGCGAGACCTCCATAATGAGATTCTGAAGTTACATCTCGACTCGTGTGGCTTCCAAATATACTCCTAATATTGTTGATATACGGACGAAGACTTTTATACGTAAACAATGCTTATAAGAAACTGTGATTTACGTGACGGTGCAAATGGCTGCGTATATAGATATTATAATATACTAGCGATCCGGCCTGACTTTGCACGGGTTTTTGAGATTTCTCTACCTTTAATATGCATGCATTATATTTATAAACAAACCTTTTGGATCCTTTACATGATAATAAAAATATCAATATTATGTAATAATTTGTAGGGACTGTGTAGTCTTCCTGTGTATTTTATGTTGTAATTGTGTTCTTTTTATGTCTTTTTGTATTTCTTGTTCTTTTCCAATATCGTGGTGTTGTTGTTTGTGTAAATAAATGTTATCTTTTCCTTTCAATAAAATCTGTAAAATCTGTTGCATGGTTTAGGAGGAGATAGGGATATACAGAAAGACAGACGCTGAAAACGACTTTTTTGTATACTATGTAAGGAAGGATATAGGATAGTATAAGGATGTTTGTAAGTCAGCTCTACAGTATTTGTATAGGTACGGACTATCTCTTTCAGAATTGAATGTTGAGGTGCTCCCACACATGTGTTGAGACTCAATTATAAACATTTAGAAACATCCACTGTGATAGCACCTGCAGTCATGTCAGAGGTGTCATAATACACGTGATAATACCCAAGTATATATATAGTCTAGGATCTATCTTAGACTGCCCAGATTCCTAGGGCTTCCCCAGACCTAAATCCGGAACATGAAGCACGTCATTTGGTAGTGGATGACCAGCAACGGCCGAGTATCTCCAGCAGTGGAAGTAGGTCGCTTGAAACATTATGCATAGGTACTTACTGAGCTGGGTTTATAATCCAATCTGGTCAGGTTCCCCTGGTTGCAGGGTCATGAAGGTCAGATGGCAGTCGCTCCGCTGTAATTACCTGATCTACCAAATCCTGGATCATTGTCAAGGCGGACCCCGGGCCCTCGTACGCGAGAGCACAACCGGGACATTAACGAAAATATGATTTGACTTACTGAGCTGGGTCGGCGACCCAAAGTGGATCCTGGCCCTCAATATCTGAGAACACCATTTGTTTCTACGCCACCTCCAGATGAGGAAACCTAGTGCTTGCAGGTCTTTCCATGTTTCCTTCCTTATGAATAATACCACGAAGTAGATATTATAGTAATATAGATTTCAATAGTGACAAACCTAATTTAATATTAAAACTGACATGTTAGATTGGCTGTACGATTTTGTATAAAAATTACTTGGTATTATTAGTATACAATCCAAGAAAATGTTAAAGTTGACGATCTCGGTACATTTGACCTTTATATTTCATATCACAGTTTAAAATGAAAACTGTACTTTTGACAAATAAATAAATCTAATATAAATCTAATCACGGGGTGCTATTCTGCTCCTGCGACTGTTCAGCCAGTCTCATATTCCAAAACGGAAAACCTTGGTCCACGTTATTAGGAGGCACACCTAACAAGTAGCAATTACAGGCATGACGCATTTTATCTTAGTCCTCATTGTGACACAGCACCTGCAGTTCTGCATTGTTGTTGCTTGCAACCTAAATGCATGAATCATAGATGTTATGGGCGACAGCTACCGCTTATCATCAGATGGGCTGTCTGTTTGTTTGTCAATGCGTAGACTATATAAAAGCAAGCTCTTTGTGGTGCTGAAGTTCGACTTAATTACAAAACGGTCACCCATCCGGTTCCCGGACTCTGCGTGTATTGCTTAGTTGTGGTTATCATATCACTATCATTTGGTTGTGTGAGCCTGGCTTTAGCCTTTAATATGTTATTATGAAAATGTCTGATAACTTATGATAACAGTACACACTCTTGAGCCAGCTTGTCAATAGCTTTGACCCAACACATACAATATGAACCTTAACTTGACCCCTCGGTATAATATACGGCCATTAGTACTTGAGAATTGTTATAGAGAGTTTCATAATGATGGTTACTCAGTTTTCCAACAAACTAGTCGCATGTATAAAGGGTGTTAGAATATAGATTATATTATTTTAATCCATTTTAGTACGTGATTCTTATTGTAGGTGTGTATTGTATACTATTGTACAGTTTTTAATAAATCGACAAGTGATTTCACAGGTGGTGTATGCGGTAAAAATAATATTTCTGCCCAGTAATATTATTACCCAAAGTATTTCTACCCAGAAACATTACTTTTATCGCAATATTAACTGTATTGAAATCTGAAAAAAATGTTTTTAATACAAATGTTGAGAATTAAATCACCTTTTGTACACTAGTTCCACTAATAATTCCAAAAATAAAAAAAATATTAAATAAAGAAATAAAAATCATTTATTACATCTATCTCACACATGGCGCAGTACATTTGATCACTATACATGGCATAATACAACATACAAGAAACAATGAGAAAAGGACAATGCTATCGTTACTTCGTTACCTGTGCCATAAGGAGACGTGCAACGGGGCCACACTCAGCATAAGCCACGGCTTACGCCATGGCGCTGGTTTTCAGTGTGCCCCTCAGTGAAGCACGGACGCAAGTGGTTAACATGCCAGTAATAAATAAAAATAAAAACAAAATACTTATCTACAAAATACTATAGGTACATCATATAAATAAATGAATTCTAAATAAATTAATTGTAGTTTGTATAGTGGAGAGTGCCTGCGTATTGCGGAGTGCGTATTATGCATATTTAATTAAATTGCAATTTAATTTTGCATAAACGTGGAACTAGTGTCTGTACTAAAGATTTATTCATTATAATGGAGTTCCATCACGAAGTGACGACACAAAGTATTAAATATACAAATATTGAGATTTGGATAAATTCAAGAATCTTTGAGAATAAATATACATCTTACCAAACATGTAAATTAGTTTTCAAGTCTCGCTAACTCCTAAGGCTAAAGTTAAAAGATCGAAGAGCCAGGCTCATAACTCTACAGCGCTCTAACAGGAAGCGTAGCATCGTTTAAAAAATTGGCTAGCCCGCCGGCGCCAGCCTATAATGGATCCAGCGTAATTAAGTTAAAGCTCAAAATGGCGCGTTAACGAAACTGCACACCGTTGCCACTCCGATATGATTTAAGCCTTAGGGTTCCTTTCTAGAAATGGTAGCTAATATACTCTTGCGTAGCTAGATAGCTACGATGGCATGGCGTGCCTCAGCTTTTTTTAAATATTATATGGTAGACAAACAGGCAAGCGGGCCCTGATAGAAAGTGGTCACTGCCGCCTATGCATCAGCAACACCAGGGGCTCTACCAATGCGTTACCCGCCTCTGAAGAGACTAGCTATGTGCAAAACAAACATCCTGTTGGCTAGCTGGGAGGAACGCCCTAAGTAATACACAATTAACTGGACCCCTAATTATTTAGGCAAGAGATGACCCCCGGCTTCCCGATGTGGCCAACTTTAATTATCTCGGAACTACCCTCATCCGTAACTGCGCCCAGGCGGGTAATTGCAGAGGTAAAGAAGGGGAACACCCGTACTCCTTCGTATAAAGGAGATCCTGAGTTGACTTGTGTTCCTTGAGGTATCAGTGCGATGAATAAACATGCCGATTCAAAATATGTGGCTAATTTCTAAGCCGTAACTGTAAATGCGCTAGCCTCTCGTTAAAGGACACTCAAAATTTATATAGACAACTGTTAGACAGAGGAAGCTTAGTACTAATGTTCCAAAAATGCATGTACTGGATGAATGATGGATGTATGAATGATGACATGCGGGGAAAGGAGTGAATACAGAGATGACGAGTGATAGGCTTGAATGGAAGAAAGAGACATATTGTGCCGAACCCGCCTAGTGGGATAAGGGCAGGTAAATTATGTTTACACTATGGATTACATAGATACATTTCATGTTTGCATGCGTAAATATGAATAAAATTCAATATTAGTTTGGAGCTGCCGTAGATTATAGAATCTTACATCATACGACTGAAGCTGTAAAAAGCCAACTCACTGGTTAATACTTTACATCGACCTTTGCAAGAGAAATGCTTCTTCTTCTTCTTCTTTTCAGCCGTTTTCAACCTCTAGGGTGTAGGCCTCCTTCAATATACTTCAATATACGACGACCTGAGTGGTTCAATGGTCAACATGCCGGTCTGCCACGCAAGAGCTCCCGGGTTCGATTCCCGGCCGGGCAGAAATTTAAATGATGAATTTTAATTTCTGTTACGGGTCTGGGTGTTCTATGTATAATAAGTATGTATTTAAGAGTATTCAAGTAGTATATCAGTTATCTAGCACCTATAGTACAAGCTTTGCTTAGTTTTTGGATAGATGGCGCTGTGTGAATTTGTCCACGAATATTTATTTATATATTGAAGAGAAATGCATGAAAGTAAAATGTAAGTAAAACGAATATAATGATGGTCTTCGAAACAAGTAAAGATATGACTATCCTAACACAGGTATTTATTTTATCTAACAGGAGACTTCAAGAGTGGTTAAAAAAAAGTATGGAAAGTGTGTAAGTGATGTCGAAGCATAAACTGGTTTGGCCTAGATCAAATTGGCCGAGCTTTAAATTAGGTTTGGCTGGTATCATTACAATAAATAAGAACATAAATTCAGTTTGCACTAGGCTAAGCTACTTTTACCTAATCTTTTTAGGCTAAACTGGTTTGCCTTAGGACAAATTATAAATAAATTATAAAATCATCATTTTTAGTGGATTACAAAAAGAGTTATAAATGTATCTGTATTTAAATCAGACATAGTTTTTCCTCTAAATATGTTAGAACTGAGATGTCATATAATAAAATGATCAGAATGATCAGGTCTTTCATTTAGGGCAAGTAAGAACGTGCTACATTCTAGGGAAGATCTCCATACATTTTGTCCATTGTTCTTTCATATTTACGAAACAAAGATTTTCTCGATTTAAGGAACCCTTCCGTTGGTCCGTTTACAATAATTTCCCAAACACAATAGAACCTATGGGGCCCATCTCCACGCCCACTTCATGGGAAACCACAGGGTGCTCCTATAAATACGCTAAAGCCAGGGTCGTCAAGTAATTTTAATCGGGGTCCGGATATTGGTAAAAAAGTTTATCGAGATCCAGAAAAAAGCTCATATACTTTTTAGTTGATTTTTTAAATTATGACAAGTTACAGAGAAGTTAGGACATTATTATGAACTACAATAGACCAATAGGCCTTAAGTTATTTCATATATAAGATATTATATCTTGAATACATGGCGTATTCGCGTTCAAATAAAATAAAATAAATTAAATAACTCCATCAATGATTAAGAAAGTAAGAAGGAAACATATTGGCTGCTCCAGAGCCAAAGCATACTGCGATCGCGTCCAACAATGTCATTCGCAATATGAATAAAATGATAAATTGTTGTTGACAATTTATTTTCAATTATAATAAACCTATAATGAGTTATTTTACCACACTTACAAACTAAACATGTTGTCATGGGGGATCTGCAAGTAACTTTTATACAGACCGACAAAAAAGATGTTAACACAAGTTAAGAACCCAGCAACGATCGCAACGAGAGTTAGGGCATAGCGGGGTATCACGTCCGAATTTTAACCACCTGACTGGGGAAATAACAATACTGTTTTAAAAATTATGGTGGTATGCAAACCAAAGGTCACTAGCGCCATCCTTCACATTCATTACGATCCTTGTCGCACTGTATCAGACTGACTTTAGAGAGTTGAATTCATTCCTTAATTACTCTTTGTTTTTTTAATATTAATCCGCTTAGTCCTAAGTTCGTTCATGTGGAAAGTCTTAATGTGTTTCAAGACATATGGCTTTGTCTTAAAAGTTTTTCCGCAGACGTCATAGCCGAAGGGGCGTTCGCCTGTATGTACCAGTTGATGACTTTTTAATTTGCTTTGCAATTTGAAGGCCTTGCCGCACTGCGTGCAGGGATAAGGCCGCGCTTCGCTATGTAGCTGCTTAGAATTATTCTGAAGATGACCCTTTTGCTGGAACATATTGTGCAGTTGTCTAGTATGGACCTGAAGATATTTCCTTCTCTCTTGAACCCCTTGCCGCAGATGTCACAACGGAAAGCACGTTCGCGTGTATGCACCAGTTGGTGAGTCTTTAAAGTGCCTGGAATTTTGAAGTCCTTGCCGCACTGAGCGCAGGGATAAGGCCGTTCCACGCTGTGTATCTGCCTAGTATGGTTCTGGACATTGCTCTTATCCTTAAACATCTTGCCGCAGATGTCACAACCGAAGAGCCGTTCGCCTGTATGCACGAATTGGTGTCTCCTTTAGTGTTCCGGCAATTTGAAGGCCTTGCCACACTGCACGCAGCGATAAGGCCGCGCCTCTCTGTGTAGGTGTCTAGTATGAACCTGGACCTCTTTCTTAGTTTTGAATATTTTGCCGCAGATGTCACATGCGAAGTGACGTACGCCTGTATGCACATGAGCTTTCTTATAATGTTTTCTTTTAGATAAATCACTCTCATTTGTAGTATCTACAGATTTTTGGCTTAACATTGTGTTCTCTTTTAAGAAAGTTCCTACTTTGCCTTTACTATTAGTGACACTTCCGATATCTATTGCAATAAGGTTTTCTTTCGACTATTTTCAAAGGATCTGCTTCTGTATTGTGGATTGTATCTTTATAAAACGTTTCACGTGAGTAATTGGATTGTATAAAATTTCCCTCAAGCTCATTGGTAGGTGAAGTTTCAATTTTAACTTTACATTCTGATTGTGTTACCGTTGTTGGATAAACAGCCAAGGCTAATTTGTTTACAACGTTGGGTGCATTGTTGGATATGTTTGATTTGAAACACTCATTTGAAATTACTTTATTGTTGCATGCCGGTTCTTCTTTAAGTGCTACGTCATCTGTCATAACCATTACGTCATGAGAATCAATATTCTTGACACATTTATTTACTCCACCAAATGCAACGACCAACGTTTCTGTGAATTTCAATTCATGCAGCCAATAGGCTTTCTGTTCAAGGGTACAGTTCAGGTCCCCAGCATTTTGTGATATAATTTTATTTGATTCCAAACACTTTACACGGAACTGGTAGGTCTTTAACAGCAGAGCACGGCAGAAACTGCAAATATGCTTAGGCGTGCCATCAATTGGGCAAAGCCTCAACGATGTCACTTGCTGAAATTTGTCTACCAGTCCATATTCCTTGAGTTCGTGTAACTCGCAGTCCGTTACCAAACACGCCCGGCACGCGCGTAGTTCCTTTGTTTGCCGCATTTGATTTGGTTTTTATATGGTGGCTCGCAGATTCAAACCACATGTAAACTTAAGCGCTTTAAGTCATTGGACTACGTTTAGAAAGTGTAGACGCTCGAATAATATATTCATTCATTCATTTTTTATGAAATGGCTACGGGTCGTTCAACAGCTTGACAACCATTATTGCCAGTGTCAAAGTGCAAGGAAAACACACTGAAAAAGTTTGACCGGTTTAAGAAAAAAAACATTGCATTACCCATCTGTGGCATTGCCTGAAGCCAAGAAATATACATAATTTGAATAACATACAAAATATACTGTGTAAATGTTAACATTTATGTTTTGCGACTATATTAGAGTTTAATATTATAAGAACAAATATATTTACAGATTAATCGAATTAATGGACCATTTGTATGAATAAGTAACGATTTAAAATTAGTTGGCCTTGGTACTTTAGAAGGAAGCAGGTCATATAGGGAAACTGGTTGTAATGGGCAGTTGAAAAGGATGTGATCATCGGTTCCAATATCCGTACCACAATCACACACAGGGGAAGGACGAATGCAAAATTGATGCAGACGCACAGGGGAACACGTATGACCTAGTCGAAGTCTACAGACAACCGAAGTGGCCCTTTTGGAAGTTAAAAAACAATGGTCTTGCTGGAATATCTGGTTGGATGTCGCCATAGTGCCTGCCCTTAATCTGCCTAGAACGCGTCCAATCTGTCAGTCAAGCTAAATTTAAATCCGTATTAGCTGAAGAACAAAGGTCATGTCGGAATAAGTAGTAATGATCACGACAACCTAAATTAACCGCCTCTTTAGCAAAACGATCCACTGTCTCATTGCCCTGGATGCCACAATGACTTGGGATCCAGGCCAATGTCACGTCGAAACCAGCAGAGTAACATTCGAATAGAGATTGTCTAATGTCAAAAACTATAGGAAAATTCCTGGAGCAAAACGGATTAGATGAAATGATTGTAAACAGCTAAGAGAGTCAGAGAAGATAACAGAATTGGAAATTTTATGAGAAGAAATGTACCTAATAGACTCCAATATGGCGACAGCCTCACCCGTAAAAACTGAAGCAAGAGGCTGGCACTTAAAATTCAAAAGAATCTGATATTTGGGGATCCAAACAGCAGCACCCACCTCCCTGTCGTTATTCAGTTTGGAAGCATCAGTGAAAATATGAATATGTTCACTCTAATGGGACTTTTCAATTTAAAAAAAAAAGGCATTGGCTGCTGGATGATCCTTATCGATGCCAATATTCAGTAATACTTGGGGTTCAAAAACGAGGGATTGAAAAGTGACTGAAAAAAGAGGGTGCAGATTTTTGGAAGCAAGGTTGCGGAAGGTCGGAAATTTTTTGAAAACTTTTTACTAGACAAGAAAAATCTTTGTAATACCAGTATCTATTACCTGGTGTGATATTTATCAAGTCATGCAACTTAGGTAGGAGAGGATGAGAGCAGTTCTGGACAATTCTAAATATAAATTGTCACTGAGGAACGAACGACGAATGGATAAGGGTCTATAGCCTCGACTTGCAGGGCATTAGTTGGTGAAGATTTCCTGGCACCTAAGATAATGCGCAAATACTTGTACTGTACTTCTAAGTAAGATAAAGCTACTTTACTGCAGGGCTCCAGTATAAACGATCCATAGTCAATCAGACTACGAATTATAGCATTATAAACCAGATTTGACAATAAGGATGGGCTCCCCACCAAACACCCGACAAACAACGCATAACATTATCATTTTTTTCGCACTTTTGTATTATATAATTTAAATGCGGAACACCGGTCATTTTACTGTCAAAAAATAAACCCAGAAATTTAACTTTATTAGAAACAAGAATAGACTCACCACAGTACATTATGTTAATATCGGGCATATTACTTCTCCTAGTGAAAACAACGACACTACATTTGGCAACAGATAAAGAAAAACCATGCTCCGTTAGCCAAACTTCCAGATATGATAGAGCCCGGTTAAGCCTAAGGCATGCTTCTTCTATTGAGCTGCAACACACGTGAAGGGCTAGGTCATCAGCATACTGGAGCAAGTCGCAAAAAGAAACTACGACCTGCTCCAAATCATAAGTGTACAGGTTGAAAAGAAGCGGATTAAGGACAGAACCTTGCGGAAGGGCCTTCCATAAACGCCTTGTGGGAGACAGGCTGCCATTAGCACGTACTTGAATAGACCTGTCCATCAGAGCGTTGCAGATGAAATGAGTCAGTCTCTCAGGTATACCTAGCCTGAGCATTTTTTGCCTGAGTATAGGAAGCAAAATATTATCGTAAGCTGCGGATATATCCAGAAACACGCCCACAACTAATTTATTTCTAGAAAAAGCACGCCTAATGTCTGTAGATAAGATGGATAGACTATCCATACAGCCCATTCCTCTACGGAATCCAAATTGAGTATGGGCCAATAAACCCTTGGCCTCTACAATCCACTCTAGACGTTTTTTCAACATGTGTTCCATAACCTTGGCAGGAGTAGGTGATAGCGCAATAGGTCTCCATGACGATGCATCAGCTGCATTCTTACCCGGTTTCAATATGGGAATCACAAGTTGGTTTTTCCAGGATTTAGGAACACAACCCAGCTCAAAGAATTTGTTGGCAAGGGAAAGAAAGAGAAATTTTGTCGCTTGTCCCGCATTTGATAAAAAGGAGTAAGGGATGCCATCCAAGCCAGGGGAAGAATTTTTGAAATTTTGTAGATAAATTGACAATTCAGCCAGAGAGAAGGGTTCATCAAATTGATGGGAAGAGGTGAAATTAGGGTAAGAAATGGGTAGGCAATCACGATTGGGAACAGAAGGAGGGGCCAACTTATTCATGGACTCATAAATCCAAATGGAGAAGTCATTCGAACTCATACTATTTGACGCGAAGGAACATCTAAAAGCACGGATAGATTTCCACAGCAACCACGAAGGGGAACGAGGAGCAAGGTTCTCACAAAAACGGGTCCAAGCAGATCATTTCTTCTTTTTAAAAAGACGCTTGGCTAACGCCGCAGTTCTCTTAAAGAGAAGAAAATTGACAATTGTCATCGATAGACAATACGACGCTTCCGCATCCTATCGACGCTTATTCATCTCCGTACACTCCGCATCCCACCAAGGAGGAGATGATTTAGACCCGGGGGGTTTTTTCAAAGGGAAATTAACGTCAGCAGCATGGGTCAAAGAATTAATTAAACTATCGAAACATGAAAACAGGTTATTATCGTTAACCGTAGGAATCCCCTGTACTTGTGAATCCGTATCCCTAGAAAACTTGCCCCAATCTGCCTTCCCCAAACGATACTTAAGAAGAGGTGAAAACACCCTTTTAGGAAGGTTAAAGCAATTTGGTGCAGTTATCAAAATAGGCATATGGTTACTACTATGGGAATCCTTCAGGACCTTCCATGATAATTAAGACCGCAGATCAGGTGAGCATAAAGATAGGTCCACTGCACTAGGATTTTGACCAGGATATGATCGGCGAGTTGGGGAGCCATAATTTAGTAAGCAGATATTAAGCTGATCCATGTGATCTACAAGATCACAAGCAAAAGCATCGTAATGGGAACCACCCCATAGTACATGGTGACAGTTTGGATTTGGATTTGGATTGGATTCAGATCTGATATTGAAATACGGTTTGGGTAAGGGATATAAGCTGAAACGATAGTTAAACCAAGGACCTTGACAGCAACTGCGTTAATTTCAAAGGAAAGAGGAGGAAGAGCCATACGAGAATATAAAACAGAGGATTTAATTAAAATCGCAGCACCAGCATAGCCATCCTGTCTATCGTCACGGAGACAGACATACCCAGGGATCCGAAACCGGTCCCCGGGGACCAGCCATGTCTCAGAGACAGCAAAGACAAAAGGGCTATAGGTGTTAATTAATTGAAAAACTTCATGTTTCTTGGTAACCAAACTCTGAGCATTCCATTGTATGATCTGGAATTTTAATCAGTTTGAAAAGCAAATCGAGTTTGTGAGCAACGTTGGACGGTGGAGGAGATTCGTTTTATTTGCTAAAAAAATTTATAAGGAGGGAAATGGTGAGGTCAATCAGGTTGACATCCTGAGGAGCATTGAGAATTTTGAGAAGCCCTTGGTTGAGACAAGGGCTGTGAACGTGGAGACGGAGCAAATAGAGCTCGAGAGACATCAGCATACAATGGCTGATTGATAGTAGGGAACATGATATATTTCAGAATATGATATATTTTCTTGGGCTATCGTATACTTTATGTCTTTTTGCCGAGTATGCTCGCGACACCTCTTCTCCGTGGCTAAATGTTTGCCAGTACATAGGATACAGGAAACTTCATCATCAGGGACCCTGCAGGAGTTCCCTAAATGAGCCTCACCGCATCGAAAACACGTTGGCCTTGAGCGGGACTTGTCCTGGGTGTGACCAAACCTACAACAGCTATTACACTGGATAGTGGGCAGCTAGTATGTGTTAACCTCAAGGACTGTATGACAGCAGTAAACCTTAGAGGGGAGGATTTGGCCTTCAAAGGTTAGCACGACAGTGCGCGTCGGAACCCACTCCACACCACTCTCTCTAAGGACCTTACGATTTAGTCGGCGAGCTTTAAGCACTATTCCACAACCTTCGGGGACTTCTATTTCATTAACAAATTCGGACATAGATCACTCAGTGGGGACATCTCTGACAATCCCCATTCGAGTAATATTGAACGTTGGGATATTAGCAACGAATTTATTATTAAGAAGAGCAGGTTCCCGAAGGAACCTGTTCGCGTAATTAGCTGACTTAAATTCCACAGAAACTCTGTTCCTCCCAACACTTTTTACGCCATGCTTGAGGATGCCTCCAACCTTTGCCCTCATGAGGGTCTGGCCAAATTGCATGGGATTCAGGGTAGTGCCAGCCCTAGGGTGGGACTCCTCCCTGAATACATAAATAATGAACGGACCGGCATCTATATCGGCGTACGTTTTAGGCAGCTCATATTTCGGGTGCATATAGACCGACTGATTAGAATCAGCCGGACTATGAATTTTTTTAGAGGCGACACTTGATTCACTAACAGCAGCTCTTTTCCTGCGCTGGGACTCCAAAGAAACGGACGCAGGAATCTGAGATTCCTCCATCCGTTCCTCGGGCGCGTGCCCAGAAGGGGAATCAGGTGAATCAGGAGGGACCGACGACATAGTCGTCGGCCCAAAAGAGGGGTCGCGTACAGGTAAAAACCACTTTCTTAGCACACGGGGCAACACAATATACAAAAAAGGAATGCAATGCTTAAATCAAATGGAAAAACAACAAGAAAAAATTATTTGAGGTCAAACCGCGTGTGTCACCCTAGGCACTCACTTGACAGCCGAATAATATAATACAATTCGAAGATTTTGCTTTTGACATTTGTCACAATCTTGTGACCTTTTGACAACCAGTAGAAAAGTAAAATTAAAAACCACATAGGTTATATACCTAGGTCAGACAGGGATTCAAAAAGACTTTAGATTCCGTCGAAGAAATTGTATTATGGCTACATGAATTATGTTCAACTCGGTCTCTTTTTGCTTACGGTTTGTACTTACGCCGTAGTCGCAGATATACACCTTACCTTTGAAAATGGGTTTAAATTCTATTCTACCTAATTCATATATGGAATCAAATAATTTATTGGCTATCTAGTGAGGGAAAATATCGTGAAGAAACTTGCATTTCAGAGATTAATTCGAATTGTGAAGTCTGCCAATCCGCATTGGGGCTGAGTGGTAAACTATTGCCCGTTCTTTCTCAATGAGAGGGCAGATCTGTAGTTTCGACGTGTATAGGATGACGACGACGAGGTCGGCACCTTCATTGCACTTTTATTATAATGACAATATAAATACGCCCGCAAGTCAGATTTATTAGTGTTCGTTACGGAGTAGAAATTAGTAGTAAAAAATAAATTATCTGCAGATGGGCTACCTTGTTTGGTCCCTGCATTTGCATTAGTGTGTGTGTTATAGAGATGTGTGACATTTTGCCTCGAATTGAAACTCGGTATCTACTCTCTGCTCCTGTATATAATTTTTTTTCTCTATGGTAAATACAAATAGCGCGAGCAAATACAAATATCGAGCAACATTTGATTATAAATAAGGGTTAAGCAAAGATAATTACAATGTACAGCCAAAGTTTGTATACAAAAATATATATAACATTAGAAATGAAATTATTAACATTAATTAATAGTTTTACTAAAATCTGAACAATTATAGTTTGGGGTCGCAACGCGTGGGTGGGTGATGGGCACTTTCATGGATTTCTGGACAATGTAGTTTATCCTAACGTTCTTAGGACAAACTAGATGAACTACCTGGACAGGTTTTCCCTGGAGAGTACAAGTTCTTCAAGAAAGGGGTGATAAGGTTTTTACGGGGTCGGCAACGCGTAGGTGATGCCCCTGGTACTCCAAACGTCCATAAGCTGCAGTGACTGCTTACCATCAGGCAGGCCGTAAGCTTGTTTGGCACTTTAGGGGTATACAAAATTCAGCATAAGTTGGCGTTTCAATGGGGCGGCGCCTACTTTAAATGAAATATTTCGTCCATAAATGAAACAATGAAATTGCGATTTTTTTATAAGGACGCTGTCGCCTTTCATTTGGTTTTTGCATGACGCGCCATGCCAGATTCGCGTTTATGTATGCTGCCATAAAGTTAAAGATCACGTGTAGGTACTTGGAAAAAAAAACGACTCACCTATGCTAATGTGCATTTTACTTTTTTTCGTAAATTACCGGAAATCTAAACAAATTTGCCAAAAATCCTCTATACATATTTTAGCTTACTGTTCTTGTTAAAGGTATTTATTTAGTCTTCCGACCGTAAGCGGTTTAGGGAGTAAAACGTAATGAAACCTCAAACTCATATTACTGTAAGCTGAAAAAAATGTAGAAAATTCAATAAATTGTAATTTTGTCTATACTAGACAATCGTTCGATAAAGTACATAAGTACTTCTATTTCACGTGTCTGTAAATCTAGCTCAGAATCTGTATTAAAAACTATGAAAACGGCAATAGCAGGCAAACAGGCCAGCGGGTCATCTAATGGAAAGTGGTCACTGCCGCCTATGCACATCAGCAACACCAGGGGTATCACCAATGCGTTGTCCACCTTTAAAAAGTCTAATAGAAACACTCCACAGTGCTGGAGAGCTGGGGAAAAGCTCCACTGGGAGCTCATTTCACATCCGAATAGTAGGTACGAGCGAAAAATGTTCTTCTCTCGTGAATACTACGAGAGGGTCTGCGGTGGTAGACCCACCAGTCCAGTACTATAATATTTAGATCGTTTCCTTGCCACGCGTATAATATCTAGATATTTTCCTTGCCACGCGACAATTTTGACTTGTCAGAGTATAAATTACTAGCAGCCGCACCGGCTTCGCACGGGTACGTAACAAAAATATCAAAAATTATTTCTTGACATTGACTCCCCTCCCGTAACCCGTGCTGCCTAGATAGCCGAGCGGACTGAGCGGCGAACACGCGACTTTTTTCTAATATTCACATTTTTAAACTCGTGATATCTTTCGAATGGAATGTCTGAATTGAATAATGCAAAAAGTTATGTAAAGGTATTGAAGCAGTCGTGAGTATGAAGTAATGATTTTGATAGGAATTAATACCAAGGTACAAATAAAGAGCGTTTTTTAGCGGCGGCATTTCAATTAAATTTTGAAAATAAAAGAACACTTATTGTGACATAACTATAATAGTTATAATAGTTAATATATACTGTCGCGACACTTTTTGTAGATTTTGATGTGTTCTGCAAAGTCGTAGTACATTACTTTGTTCTATCATCAATAGTTTTCGCAGCACACGCGATGTAAGGAATTTTTTGGGTATTTCTTTACACCTTGGGTTACATCATTGGAGTTTTATTAATAATCCGTAATTTTTTAGAAAATATAATATAGCCTATGTCACCCGGGGATAGTGTAGCTTCCCAACGCTGAAAGAATTTTTGAAATCGGTCTAGTAGTTTCGAAGCCTATTCAATACAAACAAACAAACAAAAAATCAAACCTTTCCTCTTTATAATATTAGTATAGAAGTATAGATATAGATATAAATTACTCACTAGACGTTCCCAGCGGCTCTCGCCCGCGCGCAGATCGGATCTCATCTTATTATTTTCCTGGGACAAAAAAGTAGCCTATGTCACTCGGGAATGACGTAGCTTCCTATTAATGAAATAATTTTTAAAATCGGTCGAATAGTTTTTGAGTTTATTCATTACAAACAAAAATACTATAATAGATACAAAAATCTCTTTATAATATTAGTATAGATTATTGTCAGTTGAAAATCAAGCGTCGGTGGCCGAGTGTTTAAGAAATCCGACTCGTAAGCGAGAGGTATCGGGTTCGAATCCCACTGAGGTCATGGACTTTTTTCTGAGTTATCTATGTAAATTAGTTGTATGCTTACCGATACTCTTATGGTGTTGGAAAACATCAACCACATAACTATGATCCAATCTGGCCAGGTTCAGTCAGATGGCAATTGTGCCACTGTAATTATCTGATCTGTAAAATCCTGGATCATGGTCAAGGCGGACCCCGGGTCCTCGTGCGCGACAGCATAACAGGACATTTACGCCATGATGATTATTATTATTATTGTCAGTCGAAAATCAAGCATCCTGTATGAAGCAAAGTAGAGCCCCACGGTACAATGGTACCCTTCCAGCCGGTCATTTATTCAGGTTTTTGAACATCTGTTTTTGACTTCTGTCCAACCTACGGACTAGGGCGTTTCTTGTTATGATTTGTAGTGGATTACTGCCAGAAAGGATGTTCCGATTACTCGTAATGGTTTCCAATTCAAGCATTACACAGATTAAAACCCGCAGACCATCTACACATTACTTTTGTTAAATGGGAAACAGCATTTCCTGTATAGTATTTTCAACACTGCAATAATTATGGAATGGAGATTAAAAAAAAATGCTAGATACGAACCAATTACTTGGACTTGGCAAAACTCTAAGGGAATCCGATTTATAACCACGACTTATCTCCAATCTGCTTGCCAAAAGTGGAGATTATGGTAGAACCCTCCCCTAATGTAGAGATGTAAGACAAGACTGTGCCAACCTGTATTACGATTCTCATGGCGCTATTTTACAAGGGCGCGGTAGATTTGTGAAGAGAACTCGTCCAACTTCTTTAAAAGTCTGAATACAATTTTTTATATCAATTGAAGCG
The DNA here is from genome assembly GCA_907269095.1 of Blastobasis adustella. Classification (NCBI taxonomy): domain Eukaryota; kingdom Metazoa; phylum Arthropoda; class Insecta; order Lepidoptera; family Blastobasidae; genus Blastobasis; species Blastobasis adustella. Next base: position 16,645,082 of record OU026121.1, on the reverse strand, counting down.
CCGTTGCTGCAGTTGACATGGTCCCTTCGCCACGATTTTTCACGTCGCTGCGATCAAGGATATTTATTTTATTTTATTTACAATTAAATAGCAATAAGATTTTTACAATGGCATAATTTCTATCAGCCATTTACAAGACAACACAGATGAACCCCACCACAGATAAGATGTTGCCAGGTACATAATCAAAGGATTATATACCTTCACAGAGGGCCATTAAATCTCAAAAAGCCATCAAAGCGACAATCGATCGAGCCCATTCTTCAAAATAACGCAACTCAATTTGGAGACGTCTAGCGGAAGAGGAGACCGGGCCAAATCGGCTACTCGGCATCAGTTGCTCACTCAATTGGCTGTGGATCGAGAAATGCAGTCCAGGGCAGAGATGCGAACATGTCGTTGAATCGAACAATCGAATGGACAATGACTCGATGAAATGAGATCGGATTGCATGCAATTGAATCAAGTATAAGTAAGGATACAAAATAAAATTAGTAATCTTACTGCCCTACTATTATTATGGATGCTTGTATGGATGTTCATTACTCCCTCACACAAAAACACCAAACATGTGGCAGTAATGTAGCTTGCAGCAAAAAATAGCACATAGGCTATTATTTTTCCAGAAATTCGATATAGTTGCGGAAATAATAATATAACCTAATTTTACGCAGACGAAGTCGCGGCCAAAGACTATTTAGTTCAATCTAAATAATGCTTTCAGAATGTTGTTGGCGCTACCCCTGTAGTGCATCAAGGATGTTCGTAGAAGCTCGAGTAGATTGCTTCTTAACTGTGATGCGAAAGAGAAATGCGTCCCTGGTGCGCCGGGTGCTGGGATGTGGTAGCGGCATTCTGAGGGCCGAGTGTAAGTTTTGTTTTACTTTACTATCGCGTTTGCGTTTGCGTGGAAATTAGTATGAAAAAACATATGGCGCCATCTAGTGGTAAGTAAGTGAAGTTTTTTCTTCATACTAATTTCTACGTAAACGCAAACGCGATAGTAAAGTTAAATCGAACGAAAACTTACACTCAGCGCTCTGGGGCATGTTTGCGGCCCGTTATGACAGCGACTTTTCATACATGAGGCGCTCCCGTCTAGCCTCTCATGGGTTATTGGGTGACAGTTTCTTACGTCGTTAGTGGTGTTCATTTGAGATAGGTACCTACTTATTATACATTTGACATCATAAATCGACATCGATTTGACGACTTGAGTGGTTCAATTGGTTAACATCGCTGATCTGCCTTGCAGAGGTTCCGGGTTCGATTCCCGGCTGGGCAGAAAATGAAATGATGAATTTTCTGTTACGGGTATGGATATAGTAGGTATATATAATAAGTATGTATTAAAAAAAGTATTTAATAGTTTATCAGTTATCTAACACCCATAACACAATATTTGCTCACTTAGAGGCTAGATGGCGCTATGTAAATTTGTCCAAGCATATTTATTTATTTGACATCGCAGATCATCCCATTGAATTGTTTCATTGATTAAGCACTTATTATTCTAATGTCAACGTGAATGAGTTGGTTCTGAAATCCTTAAATTGAATGCTTCTGTTATGATATTCGATTCATATCGAATCAGATGATCACATTCCTAGTCTCGGGCACCGAACGACTCGCAATTCGGTCACTCGTCGCAAAACGCTCGCCATTTGGAGTGCATCGCTGGCGTTGCAGCGCGTCAATTTGATACGATCAAAATAAATGTAGGTATTCGGTGTCGTGTGACAGTGCCTTATCGATGGTTGTAGGTATGAAATTTCAGGAAAGGGGGGGCTTAAGGGCCGTACTAACATTTAATGTAACAAGACATAGTGCAGGTCCTATACGTCAAACTTTTTTAAATTAAAACTCTTTCCTATGATGAGAAAATTACGCCTTTCCAGCATTCTATGGATTTTTTTCTAAAGTGATTATGCCTCTTGTAATTTTTTTCTCAAATTACCAAGCCAAAGATTTGATTTTAATGTCAAGTACTTTAAACTACTGTTTTACTAGCATATTTTCTTTTTTAGTTGCAAAGTTGCATGTACTTTTCATAAAACTCAATGTTTTAATGCGGCCCCATCACATCGGTGGGTACGTCATTAACACAGATACAAAAAAATAATAAAACTGAGATGGTAGTAACATAGCCTGTAGTCGTCGCGAATTTTCCGAAGCTAGGAAATACAAGTTGAAACAAAAGAAATCACAATCTCCGCTGGCTTTTGTTATTTTTAGACGAAAGGCGTTTTATTGTTTAGATACAACTGTCTACATATAAACCAGAAAGGTTTTAACTTATAGCCGCTTTATACTGTTACACACAGAAGCGGAAACTACATGATTATTGGCCAGTTTGAAATTTTATTAACCTACTTGGGCACCAAAAGTTTGCACGCTATTTCATTTTGTATTAAGCTGAAGCTTAATTGATATTTTGTTCCAAAAAATAGGCAAGTTATAATTACACATTGGACCTATAACATCGTCAGAAATACGTGGTAAAAGATTATCGGGTTACTCGGTCCCACGATGTGTAGTTGTGAGAATGTATAACTATATTAGACATAGTTTTATTGGACGTTGAGCATATTCATTAACCTCTAAGCCTAGTTTTCATTACCATATTTGAATCGTTATTTCAGAATTTTTCAGACTTGTCTAACTGCACTGAGCCCAAATCAGAATCCGATCGTGTTTTGCCGATTATTTGAACTCCGTGAATTTAAAAAATTTCAGTAAATTATGTCGATGAGAGTAGGTACCTATCAGTTTTTAGACGCTACGTATAAAATTTTGTTTCAAATTGAGATTATAAAATGGTCTCGTTTATAAAACTATATAAAAATTAAAGCTTTAAATCTCATCTCTCTATTATTAGAAGCATTCAGTGTACCACGTGTAAACAAGGGTCTATCCACACGTGAACGAGTAATTGGCCTTTGCGCGCCTGGGGTTGAAACACGTGACTACAACTAGTACGAGGAAATGATAGGTACATATGAACTAGGTATATGTTAATCCCAGTTATAATCCGCGAGTTGACTAAATCTCAAACCAGTAACTCTTTATGATCTGTCAAAACAGATCACTTCTATGAAAGGATGAGGCTTAGAACGGTGACGTCATTGCGCTAATGCGTCAAATGTGCTTTTAAGTTGATTTAAAATTTTTAAATATTACGATTTCATTGATTTTCTTGTACTCAATGCTGGTTCTACTTGAATCTTTTTAATGATATCTAACCTGGTTTCATACTTTAACAAATCTGAATTTTTGAATCTAGTCAAGCCCTTAATTGTGCAAACCAGATCTGTCTAATTGACAGTCTTGTTCGAAAATGGAATTATGGATTATATAAGGTTTTATGACAAAAAAAAATGGCTAAGATGTATTTAGCCACGTGCAGTGTAGAATTCCTCAGCGACATCCTAGACCTCATAGCAACAAAACACCTACGGTTCTGCTTTTTTGTTACATAAAACGTAATGCATGAATTGTATAGTTGTTATTAAAATGTAGGTGACAGATACAGTTAAGAAGTGGGCTGTCATCTGAATACCTAACGTTTGTCACTGAGTAACAGAAAATAATTTATCACGAAATTGTTTCCCTCGAGGACACAGCATGATCGAATTTCCCACGAACCAAGTCCCGAGCTATAGCTAGTTTCTTATAAATAACAGTCATCTAGAAAACGCATAAATTTCCCCGTAATAGAAGTGCTTTCGAAGCGAGCCTGACTAATAAAGATCCGTACACAATAGGTACACGTTTATGTGAGCACTATTCCTCTTACTAGTTTTTTAGGCCATTAAAAACGTATCAAAGTCTACGATCGTTTGTAAGCTCGAAGCACAATTAGCGTCAGTCACGTGAAGGCAACGTTCAGGCTCCGCTCCTCTCTGGTCCTCCCTGTACTCTCGGAGCATTAGTCTTTAGAATTTTTATGCGACCTTCGCAGCTATGATAAGTTGTTTTCTTTTAGTCTTTACTAGAGAGCCGCTTCGGTTTCGCACGAGTCTCACACTTCATGGGAGGGATCACCTGATGGTTGTTGTCCCTGGGTACCAAAGTTCGACACTTAGGTGACCAGATATAGACGTTTGTCTCTCTCTGAATGTGTAACCATGGTCCAATCTGGTTAGGTTCCCTTAGTAGCAGGGTCACGGAGGTCAGATGGCAGTGGCTCCACTGTAATTATCTGATCTGCCAAATCGTGGATAATGGTAAAGGCAGACCCCGTGCCCACTCCACTATAATTATCTGATCCACCAATTCCTGGATCATGGTCATGGCGGATTCCAGGCCCTCGTTCGAGAGCAAAACCGAAACATTAACGCCAAGATTAGTTTTATAGTTAAAATAGTAGAGAGCACAGACACGGCTCTTTATTACGACAATATTACCAAATATTCCGAGGCCGAGTCCTCATATTACCACGAAGCTCATTAGCATTCGCATGCCAATAAACTGTGTACGAACACATTTTTGCGCGACGCATAACATTTTATGGATTTCAATAGTGTATGTATGCAAATGGTATCCGTTTAAATTGGCGGCGGGAGTACTTTGTGCGCCTTATCACCCACCCCGCAGCCAATAATATTCCAATTTTCGCACCAACTACTAGTGATGGGGGATTGTTTATAAAAATAATAATGGAATATAAAAATAATAATGGAATGACTTAACGAAACTCTCTACGAAAATTATTTATTCATATAATTTCATTCATTTGAATGAAAAGGGTTAATAAATTGTATATTTTTTATTTAAGTACCTATTCCAGGTTTTTTTGTGAATTTTGTCGACATTGAGTGTACCAGTAGTTTTAATATGTACCTCTTTTTTACAATCGAATAATTCGAATACGGGGTTGAGGGGTCCGACTCGTAAGCGAGAGGTACCGGGTACGAATCCCAGTGCCGCCATATACCAATGACTCTTTTCTGAGTTATGTGTACAGCAGTTGAAAACTAACCAAGGGAAAACATCGTGATGAAACCTGCACATTCAGGTGATTTAATGTGTAACCATGATCCAATCTGGTCAGGTGTCCCTGTTAACAGGGTCACGGAGGTAAGATGGCAGTCGCTCCATCGTATTTACCTGATCTGCCAAATCTAGGACCCCGTGCCTCGCATGCGAGAGCACTACCGGAATATTAACGACAAGACGATTATTAATTCGAATACATGTCAATTCGAATAACCATTCCAATGAATCATTCTTATTCGCTCGTCACTAGCAACTACGCAGTAACCGTGTAGCGGTCGATTGTTGGCTCGGTGTGTTTTAATTTTAATACTCTCCCTCGTTGGACTAGTTCCATTTTTAGTACAACATTATACGTGCCCACAGTCCATTTAAGTACTGGAGCGGTTGGTCTTTTACAAGTCAGTTTATTTTAAGTGTATCAAGTTCAAAATTTAAATATTTTAGATAGCGACCGGTCCTGGCTTTGCATGGGTATCCTCAGGGGTTTTCTATGACTGTGTCAATATGTCTCTACCTAATAAGTGAGGGCATTATTGATAATGCTCGGTCAATTTAATTATTTCAATAGTTAATATCAAATTCTCTACTCATATTGGGCATTATTCTTATTGCCCGGACATTATAAATAATACCCTATTAATCACATTGTCCATAACATATAGGTGTTGGCTTCATTGAGAAGCGGATATCTCAGGTTTGACAGAGTCCTACCACCTGATAAAACTATATTACCTGATAGTAGCGTGTTGGTGCCCTAGAGAAACCGTTTTTATACTGTGGTTGGTGCAATAATTGACGAAAACGTAAAAGCTAGCAGCTGTAAATCACCGCTTTCGTGTGACCGTTGTCCACTACATTCAGTTTGTAGCAGCTACAATCCTCATTCGAATGGTGCCCACTATATGAAATGTCGTCTGTAGTGGCTCGTCGACAAATAAGACAAATGATTCGGTTGGCCTGTGGTGATCTAGCAGAAAAACAATGATGGAAACACTATAGTCATAACACAAACGTCACAAACTAGTAAACACAGTTGAGAACCGATTATACTTGCGCTAATTTTAGCAACTGTTTTGTCACACGTAACTATTTATCGCTAGGCCAGTTTTCGCTAATATAAAATTAAACATGCTCAAGTTTATGGCGGCTATTTTTCGGTCAGCGATTTTTAAGTAGATCACGTTCACACGAAGCTAATTTTTGTTTGCTGAAAGTAGCAGCTATAAATCGCTGCGTGTGACCGAGGCTTAAGAAATAGTCAAAAGATTCATTGCGGCCGTCTCATTTTTATGGACTGCCACTAAATGATAAACAAGCGTAGAGTGCCCGCATGATTGTAGGCAATTGCCGTAGATTATGGGCGTTATGTAATTAAATACGTGGGTATTGAAGTAGTTCCTATCTCTTGCTACAGCTGTTGTAGTTGTAGTTTAACTTGGATCTCAAATAACGAGGTTATTACTGGCATTATCTAAAGTCCGCAAACATAATTCAGACGTATATCTGTGCAACGGTTTATTAGCTAAACAATAGATAATATAGTATGCTAAACTATGCAACGTATATGATGAATTTCTTAAATAATTAATAAATTATAAAACATAATTGTCAATTGCATTTGCGCACTACAAATATGATATAAAATAAAATAAATTACGTATCTGTCTCAGCAATACTTGTCCAAAAACTATAAAAGAGAAATTAACAACGGACTATTAGAGCTCGACAAAAGCACGCTCATAAATAAGAATGAAAGAAAGAATAACTCAACATGCAGTAACAAAATATCACCTACCGTATTGCTGGCATTAAAAAAGCTCACGATGCATTCGCCAGTAGTAATGAAAAAGAGAACTATTCCACTTTAGCCGGGTACGATGTGGAACTAACACCAAAGTGCTCGCATAGTTTGCTAGCACGGATCTTGTAGTGCCAAACTAAGTAAGCTTCTATTGAAATGCCGGCTTGTTGGGTGCCTTGGTATCCTATTTTGAGAGTTACTGTACGTTGTTAAAAGTTAAGTTTAATCCATGGATCTATGGTTATAATATACAATCCTGCCTATATCGTACTAGGTGGGGTTTCCACAACATATTGTGGATCGGAGACATGATGTCAAAAGGGTTGGCTTCATATTTTATGACAAGCCGCCTGCCTGTCAACCCTCCTAGGGAATGCCGTTGATATCGCAGTTAAGCGCCCGTCTACGTTTCTAAATAACAGGATCGTTACTATTCGGTGCGTCGGTGGCCTAGTGGTTAAGTGGTGCGACTCGTAAGCGAGTGGTTGTCATGTATCAATGACTTTTTCTGAGTAATGTACGTTCGTTGATCACTAACCGATACTCTTACGGCGAGGGAAAACACCGTGATGAAACCTGTACATTCAGGCGAATGAATACGACCATGATTCAATCTGATCAGGTTCCCCTATTAACAGGGTCACGGAGGTCAGATGGCAGTCGCTCTACCGTAATTACCTGATCTGCCAAATAGTCAAGGCGTACCCCGGACTCTCGCATACAAGAGCACAACTGGATCATTAACGCAAAGATTGTTACTATGTGGTCGCATAGGGTTAAAACCGACATTACTTGAGTGGCGATTGACCAATCATAGAGCCGCATAAAACGCAGTGCATATTTCTACAAACAATTCTACTCTGATGTTTATGTAGCCGAAAAAAGCTTACTTTCTACAAATTCCACATAAAAATGTTCGCAGCAAGCGCTTAACAGTCGGGCGTATGCGAATTATAATAAAACGTACAAAACACAAATCCTCTTAGTTTTTTCATTAAAATAAAGTTTTAGCTGTTCGCTGCGATCTGTCGACAGTAGCCCCGCTAAGTAGTTCACAAATAGAACGGCCCAATTAAACGGTTCAAATTGCATATTTGACCAGCAGACATCGTGCAAAAACGCCAATTTGACTTTCAAATATGATCGGGTTACTGTAGTGCTCTGCCGATTGTACTTTTTAAGGCCATTCCCGTTTGCCACAACGTTATATAATGTATTCATGATCTGGCGTCGTGGTATAATTGAGTCAATGTTTTCTCGATTTCCTAGCCTATTCTTTCTGTGGTCGGGCCTTCTTGTGCATTTGGGCCCGTAACATAGGTGCTAGGTTTCTCGATTTGCTATCAGTCTATAAGATATCTCTCTACGTACTTCTGTGACACTATAGGGACTAAGGTTCTCCAGTAATTTCATCATAGAACTATTGGCTGGAGCTACTGGAATTCAGAACATAACTCTAGGTAAATATTTAGCTGTTAGGTTTTCGTGAAGTTTTAATTACGTGTAATAGAATTATTCGGTGTGACATCCAACATTATAAGCTTTCCTGGTGGCTATACTAGGTACGTACTATTTTGGTTCGGCACACAGTGTATTATTTCGATGCGTAAGCTACATCACTGTAAAGTTTCGTCAATATTATTTCAGTACTTTTTTGCGTAATTTAAACGTACATGAGGACAGTATCCAGATATACAGTGAGGTACATTGATAAAACGAGTACCTATCTATTCATTGCTTACAATATCTATACCTACTGGTTATATTACCCGTAGCAATTCTGAATCCAAAATTATTTATATTTATATTAGCCTGAATCATCCCACTGCTGGGCAAAGGTCTCCCCCCAATTCTTCCACTCTTCGCGATCAAAAGCCATTGTTTACCAGTCACTTCGAAGGCCCGCAGCTCATCTGTCCATCATAATAATACAATTACAAAATAAAACAATAAAACAATTACAAACTAAATACCACGATGTCACAATAATATCTTTTTTGGACCGAATAGGAATAAACCAATATCCAATTCACTATTGCAACTAATTAAAACTTTGGTATAATCCGAGATTCCCATTATACTTTCAGAAATGGCAACGGGGTACCCACCCCCGACCGCAGACGGGTTGAGCTTGAAGCACTCTTACAACAGAGTATTATAAGCTCAATAAGCATATAGAGTGTAAGGGCACCGTAGGTTATGCTCCGTCATTGATTACAAAAAAAAACCACTTTGTAGTGATAGTAGACGTTTAAGAGACCCATAAAACGGTGGTCTGCCTGCGTGCAGTAGGGCAAAAAAAATGTTTTTTTTAGTGACCTTTGACTTTTCGTAGCGTTAATACTTACATATCCTCTAGAGATGGTTCTATAAGTAAAAAAAACCGGGGTGCCTCACATCCTCTTGGCAGTTTCGTTTTTCAGACACATTATAGTCACAAAAGATAAACACGACTAAGCAATGCTTCAGAACTTCGATATTCAATTTGACACGCGAAGGTTAACATAAAGTGCCACGAACTTATCTGATCCGGTGATCAAAACTGGAACTAAGTGTCGTCAATTGATAACATTTGGCGGCAACACAAAATTCAACAATAGCGACGCCGTCACTGGTCGCACGTGATAATATAAGTGTCGCGAAAACTTGGGATATGGACAGCGCATTATCACCCAGCTGATAATGGTAAATTGTTATTAATTTTTAGATATTTATTTTTGATAACAGTTTGAGATAGAACAAACAAAAAATAAGGAAACTTAAAGAATACTTTCCAGCTAAATTCTTTAGCTTAATTCTTAAATTAATTGTGTTTTCTAAGTGTTAGATACTTATTAAATTACATATTTGTAAAATTTATAAACAATGACAAAACACACGCACTTGGGGCCAATGTTGTATATTAATGGATAACGATTATTTACGTACGTTGTGCTATAATCTGGAACGGTTACGCTGGCGAAGATGATAAAGCACAAGTTTAAGAATTAGTTGGTCTATGTTACGTATGGACTTATTGATACAGCTGGTGGCTTTAATAAGAAATGTTTCTACACTGGCGGACTAAAAATCTACTCAAGGTTTGTTGCCCGACTTTTTAAAAAAATAAATACTTTTCAAGCTAGGTAGCACATTTAATTTTATGAAAATTATGGATAACATTTGAAGTGTCCTTCTTTAAGTATTATGACTGTTTTGTTCAAAAAATCCAATCCCTACTAGCTGAAAAGAGTTATTTTTTCAAAAGTCTGGCAACACACGTGGAGCCGATTTTTAGTCCACTTCTATATATTCTTTTTCTTATAGATTGAAAATACTACTTCAAAAGCTTTCTGACCACAAGCTAACAATATAAAGTAGGTACAGCCCAGGCTAAACCCAGTTTCCAGCACATTACTGGTTACTTGCATTCAGTTCCGGAGATTGCTAAACTTAAGTTGTTAGATGCGAACGTGCCGAGTTCGTATGTGGCCCGGCTATAATGAAGGTCTTAGCTTCTCTAAAATGTTGTTGTGGCTTCTTAAAAACAATTGGGTACAAAGTGTGTTGTCTTTTGGAAATACAAAATAGTCAATACTTCAAGTTATGTTTGTCAAAATGATTCCTCCAATATACAATACCGTAGTTGGGTATAGTATGTCAATATTTTTTGGATATTTCAAATTCATGACAAACATTGATTAAAAAACGCTTAATTGATCTTATAATTTAGGAATAACTTTATTGTCTTCAATTATCGTTGTACATATATCAATGCATAGATTATTATTACGTATATTTATCTCTTATCTCTCTCCTCAATAACTTTCCTGAAGGGTTCTTTGGTAGACTATCTAAAATAACAACGTCTTTGATCTTCTTATAATCGGCTACTCTGCCGTTTATAAAATCTGCAATTTCACCAGGCCCTACGTCATCGCCAGATTTCAATACAACAAATGCTTTGGGTATCTCTCCTTTTCTTTGATCTTTAACACCTATGACACATGCGTCTAAAATTGATGGGTGCTCTTTCAACACTGATTCTAGTTCTGCCGGTGGTACTTGATATCCTTTGACCTGGAAATTAGAAAACTACATTTATATATAGTCTTGATAAAGTAACATAATATACATTACATTAACAAAAAATTTGAAAATCGTTGCAGAACACGCAATACTCGGAATTTCTCTTAAGGATAAAATTCGCAACAATTAACCAAAATTATCGACACAGCGAACAGAATTAGTGGTAATTGTGGGCTAGCCGTATCTTTTGAAAAACTGACAACCATTGTGGTAAACGAGTTCTTTTGTGGATATCGCGACTCAGCAAGCGTAGTATAGAATGCTCTCCGATCAGGTGAATTGACGATTTGCAAAATGCTGCAGGTGGATCCTGCATGAGGAGTGGCCTATTTATAGCAGTAGATTAGTATAGACCAATGATTTGTTGAATACGAGCATTATACATAGTCACAGTTACTTCAAAAAAGCTGATTTTGGTTATACATACCTTGATTAGTTCTTTGAGCCTATCTAAGATGACAACGGTACCATTTGGATTGAGCGCACAAAGGTCACCGGTTTTAAACCACCCATCAGTTGTAATTGCATTTTTTGTGGCTTCCGGGTTGTTTCTGTAACCTTTCATCACTTGGGGTCCTCTTATTAGGAGTTCTCCAGTCTGTGAAAAGATTGCGTTGAAAAGTAAAAATATTGTAAACTGCAAAATATTCGCAAAACTGTCGTGAGATCGATAGTTTCTGTTCTAGTACAGTTTTTTATATTCCCGACCAATGCTATAAATGTGAACATTTGCGAAGATTTTATAATTTATTTATTTATTTATTTAACAATTTATTGCACACAATACATAGTAAACAGAAATTACAAAAAAGAAAGTCGACACAACAGGCACTACTTATTTCTAAGAAGAAATCTCTTCCAGCAGGCCTATAGAAGAGAGACATGGTAGAGTATAGGGGATGAGACGTGCGCAATTATAATAAAAAAAAATTATAAACTACATAAATCATAAATAAGATACTAAATACACACAATAGTATAAATATATATAAATATACACATACACATATACATAATAATAACAATAATAACAATAGCAATAACCTCCCCTTTCGTGGGAGAGGCCCTAAGTCCTGCAGTGGACTGTTACGGGCTGTGGTGATGATGGTGATGACATATATATACTAAAATATATTCAGGTATTGTAGAACATTCAGGCACATAAGGAAAGATAATGTTCTTTTACACGTTTTTTAAAGATTGCTATAGATTGACAATCACGCACTTCGTGCGGGAGAGAATTCCACAGTCTTGCGGCATGAACAGTGAAGGAGTAGGAGTAGAAGTCTGAATGGTGGATGAGGATATCCAGCGTATATCTAACACTGGAACGACAAGGTTTGTCTTGTGGACGAGAAAAGTGGAATCGGTCACGGAGGTATGAGGGAGCGGAAGGATTATGAAGGACGTTATAGAGGGTGGATAGGATATGAGCATTCCTGCGCAAGCGAATTGGGAGCCACTTGAGTTGAGAACGATAGTTTGAAATGTGGTCATATTTGCGCAGGCCAAAAATGAATCTGATACACAGGTTTTGTAAGCGCTCCAATTTATTTAAGAGTTCCTCTGAGGCATCCAGGTAGCAGGAGTCTGCATAGTCGAGCAGTGGAAGGAGAAGAGTATGGACAAGTGAAATTTTTGTTTTTTGGGGTAAGAAACTTTGAAGGCATTTCATAGAATGGAACGAGAAGTGCATCTTTTTTTATAATGTTTGTGTCAATAATAAGTACATAGTTTGCTTACCTCATTTGGACCTAAAGCATTTAGATTTGAATCGACAACTTTCAGTTCTGTATTAGGCACAGCCACTCCAGAAGCAACATAATCCGTGGAACCTGGTGGCATGGCGGTGGCCAAAGGAGACGTCTCAGTGAGACCATATAACTGGAGGAAATCCATGCCTGGCTGAAAAGAAAAATTAAAGTAGACTGATTACAGAATAAGAAAAAGGGCCATTGGGATTTTACGAAAAAGTAAGTACGCAAAAGAAAACACGGCGTCTCTACTAAAACAACCATAATACACTACAACCATTGATTTTACATTTGCGTATTTTTTAGATTACTCTTGTTTAATGAAATAAGAGAAAGAATTAATTCATAGTAAATGTGTGTAGTGGTCTAATGAGACCACTCCAAATGTCGAACTCTACAGCAATAAGAAACGATGGAAATTGCAATTAATGACAGTTGATAATTGCTTTCGATTGGTCACAGATTTTTGACAAAGTTAATATGTCGTATCACTAGTATTAGTTTCAAAAACAACCTTTATTTATTTATTTGTAAACACTATAATTTTTAACCTGAGCTTTGTTTACTTTTTATCCTGAATTTACTGAATTTGTAACCATGATCCAATCTGGTCAGGTTTCCCTGGTAGTAGGGCCACGGAGGTCAGTTGGTAGTCGCTCTGCTGTAATTACCTGATCCTAAATGATGCTGAAGAGCACAGCCGGGACATTAACGCCAAGATGATTATTTTTTTAGTACCTTTGTTTTCTTTAAGACTAGCTCAACGTCCGACGTCGGCAATGGCGCTGCGCCGCTCATAATTTTATCAATATATTGTAAATTCTCCTTTTTGACGTCCGTATTTGAAGCCAAGAACAATACTGAAACGGGAATGGTAAGTCGTAATATTTAACATATTCGTAACAATGGTGCGACATCAAGTAAATTATATTTATGATTGTGATGAATGATAATACTTACTTAAAGGTGGAGCGGCGTATAACAAACTTATTTTTTCTTCTTTTAAAGTTTTCAGAAAAGTATCAGGTTTAAATTTAGGCACAGTTACTACTCTTACTCCTACAGTAAGTTTGTGAACCATCAGAACTGACAAAGCGTACGTGTGATAAAATGGAAGAATGGCAATAACTGAATCTTGATAAGATCCTGAAAAAATAATAAAATGTTACTTTGTATGATATAATAACTAAAACATGAGTTTTGGACATTAATTGAAACATAGAAATAATGTGGTCTCTGGTAACCCCTGTACGAGATTAAGGAAAAAGGCACGACGTTAAGTAAGTACATAGTGATCGGGCGGTTTGACTTTGCAGGCATTGTAATTATATGCAGATCTTCCTTTCTCAGAAAGTAAGCCTCTTTAAGTAAGTAAAGTATCAATCGAAATAGTATTACACAGAAACGCGTTTCGTGTTACGATTACAGTAGTTACACTTTCGACAATGTCTTGTTTTAAATCTGTATAATTCTAATTTCCAACATTGTACACTTTTGTATCATATTCGTATTATCGTATACTTACCCAAAATGAACACTGTATTACAATGTCTTGTTCTCAATTTACTGTCGTTACTTCACCGAATGAAATCAATCAGTCATGATAGGTCCTCATGACTTTATAAAACGTTGACCAAGCGATTTCCGGCAGTGCATGTTTGATTTATAAATTGTAACAGTAAAATAAACAACGTTATTTTTTTAAATTGGAAACCATGATTTCGATCGAATAAAGCAGTATGAAGTTGCAAAGACATATTAACTTATACATTAGTTATGGCAAAGACTCACCTGTGGTATCTTGATATAGTTTTACGCCCTCAACATCTTGTTGCACGCAATTCACGACAGTATTTCTATGAGTCAACTCCACGCCTTTGGGCAATCCTGTTGTTCCACTGGAGTATGGTAAAAGAGCAACATCTTCAGATTTCACTCTGACTTCTCTAAGTACACTTAGATCTACATAATTAAAAGCAAACTCTTTTAACGAAATTGTGCCAGGTGGTAGGATATTTTCTACACTAGCACATACGATAGGAATTTGGTTCTTTGTTAGATTGAAAGCTTCTTTTATAACGGGAACTGTCTCCGTAGACCCAATAATGACCTTTGGTTGAGATAGATCTAGTTGTCTTTTTATTTCATCTGCAACAATGAGTTAATAAGTTTTATTGTCAACATAAGTTTACAAGACAGATTTGCTATACATATTTTCTACTTAACCACTATTTGGTTCGGATTGGAATACTTAGTTTACCTTGACTTGATTGACAACTATTAGGAGTAAAAAGGTTGGGTCGCATTATCTACAAAAAACCACTGGATATGGTCAACTGAGCTCACGGGCTAAATAGGCTGTGTACTCAGATGACCCCGAAAGGAATTTGTTATATCACAAAAAAACATGGTTCAGTAGTTTACAATTTTAAAGTTTTTTTATATATATATGTATAAAATTTATAAGTAATAAGAGGCGCGGATAAGATCGAAAAGGCACGGCGCGCAGGTTTGGTCACGTGTTGCGTAAGCTCCAGGGATACGTGGGAAATAGGTGCCTGAACCTGCCTGTATCAGGAAAGAGGTCCCGCGGGAGACCCAAGAAACGATGGATTGATGATTAAAGTGAAGATGCCGAAGATCAGGCAAAGTGGAGAAAGCTAAGCAGGAAAGCGGACCCTGACAGCAGCCGGTATTGACCGCTCGGATGATGATGATATATAGATGAGATTTAAAGATTTTTTTTAACATATTGGGGGTGTCTTTCTGGCAATTGCGCAGTCAGTAATTTGGTTTGGTTCTGACTTACGAGGAGTATAGATGGGGTTGATGGTGGTCACTTGCCCTCCGGCCTCTAAGATACCATAAGTCACTATCGCGAATTCAGGACTGTTATGGAGCATGATGCAGACCACGTCTCCATCTGATATATTCAGTTTAGTTCGGAGATTCGCGGCGAAATTCCTGGAATACTTCTGGAGTTGGTGGTATGTGTAGCTGCGTTTTGTTATTCCACATATCTGGAATACAGATTAAGAAAAATCAGATAAATCGTCGAAGGTTTAATATGGTATTGGGACAGTAGATTGGTAATTGCTGAACCAGTAAATGAATATGGATGAATGAAATGTGAACGACCTGATATCCTGATATCCTGATATGCATCCTCTTTTCAATACATAGATACTGGTTGTTTTGCTGGTAGGTACCTATATTTTACTAGAAGTCCCCCGAGGTTACCACCCGGGCGCAGTTCGGATCTCTGTAAACATTTACCTATCCCGCAGGGCCTATTAATTTTTCGGGAAAACAAGTAGCCTATGTTACTTGGGAATAATGTAGCTTTGTATTATTGAAAGAATTTTCAAAAGCTTTAGTTGTTTCGGAGAGTACTCCCAACAAACAAACTCACAATCCCACATACATACAAACAAACCTTCTCTCTTTATATAGATTTGCCGAGAAGATAAAAACTGTGACGTAGGCATAATTTTTTTAAAAGTCCGGCAGTTGCGGCGTATAAAGCATTTTTAAAATCATGCAACTTAATATGTTGTGTTGTGTTTAACCATGTGTTTAACGATTGACAAAAAATTAAACACACGTTTTGTGACGAATACAATTATTTTAAATCAGTAACTTAAAATGACATGGCCTTTAAAATACAATAGTAACTAAACTAATATTATTGTTTTCTAAAACCATGTACTATTATAATTTGTTGATAGATGACCATTATCAAATTATGTTTACCATTGCGGACAATAAGTTAACTTCCTTGTTTATTAGCCGACAGCATTGTAAACCGAACAAAGAATATCGGCAGACTGCTCTTGACTATACTTGAGCGTACCTTTCAATGAGAAATAAACAAGTACGGTATACGTTCTGTTCTTCAGTAGTAAAGATTTGTTATCGAAGAGAAGGCAAACACAATTTTATAAGAATGGAATATTTTCTAAGCATATACTTGAAGAAGTATCACTTGTGGCGCCCCTTATAATGATATGTTGCTTGCCCGTTACTCCTTACGTTGCTAAAAGTTCATAGTTTTCCTTTAATGCTTAGGAATTGCGTTATATCACTAGTCTTATTAATATAAATATATTATGTTATTTTATCTCTCGCTCCTCTCTACTGCCAAAGTGGTAAGGTCAACTACCTACAGGGTGAACGTACCCGACCAGCACACATAATATATTATGTGGTAGGGGGGTCCATTCATGCTGCAGCTGACTGTACAGGTTCAATGTAAACGATTTACGGCATAAGTGAAATTATGCAACTGAAAGTACCGAATATTTCAATGAACAAAAGTAAATATCATCTTAAGGTTTACTTAATCTTGACAAGATTTTGTTATTGTCAACTAAAGATTTTATTAGTTACAGGAGATAAATAAAGTACATGAGTGTTAAATATAATTAAATGAATCAAAAACATTATTTTATCTTTGTGTTTATTGTTTAGCCAACATTTCTTTTAGAAAAGATTTGTTGGTCCATCCATTCAGCTCATATGCTTGGGTAAATTTACCAAATTACCTCCCAAATGTAGCTTGTACTACGGAGAGGTCAAAATGTATCTTAGGTTCTACCCAACCGAATTAGTAGAAACATGGCCTACATTTTTAGTTGGACCCCAAACTACCAAACAATGTAAAAGGTCCATGCTAAGTTTTCGCTGTCTTCTGTGTGTATTAGAAAGAAAAAAGAATAGAACAACAATATAATAAAAATTAACAATTGAAAGTGTGCACATCAACATCATTTAATGTTAGTTATTTTAAATTAATGAAAAGTTATGTGAAAAATAAGATTGTACCTTTTACAGTCTCTTTTAAATGTTGAAGTACCTAGGATATGCAAGAGTGAATAGGCTAGAGTGAATAGGCTGTTCCTAGACAGGCATGCTCCGTCTTCGGCCGCATCGTCACTTACCACCAGCGGGGGTATGGGTTATCTGAGTGGACAACTGAATTTGACATAAAAAAATCTTACACTACTCTAATTTTGTAGACGCTATAGTCAGTGGCCAACATATGTGACGTAGTGTAGAATTATCTAATGTTAAATTCAGTTGCCAACTGCAATTAGTTAGTTAGTTAGCCAATAACCCCGTAGGTGAGATGGCTGTCAAAAGCCTGTCTAGTCAAATATAAAAAAAAGTGCAATAATGCCATTCAAAACTTACCAAAGCCGTTTTGTCTGCCCATTTGTCCAAGTTCTCCCAAAGATGTTCAGTGATGGTGGTGTTTGGTATCTCAACATTTTTATATGGCGATACGACCACGTTGCCTGGAGTCCAAAGGTCACCGGTGATTGTCGAATACCTCCTCAACTTCACGAGGTCAAATGACCGTCTAAATAGTTTTGACGACGCCATTTTTAACTAGAAAGAGTTAAGGTTAACAATCGAATACACCCTTATTAAGTTAAGAGTTAAAAATGATAATTGCTATTTCTACTACTAAAATAACCATCTTGGCGTCAATGTCCCAGTTGTGATGTCGAACCGGGGTGAGCCTTTGATAATGAACTAGAATTTGGCAAATCGGATAATTACAGTAGAGCAACTGCCAAGGTTTCTCTTCAGCATAAGAACATCGGTTAGTGTTTAACTAATAAACTACAGTACATAATTTAGAAAAGGTTAGGTATTGGTAAATGGCGCATCTGGGGATCGAACTTTGTACCTCTCGCTTACAAGCCCGACAGCTAGTAATAGGGCCACCGATGTTTCTCAATAATTACTATACCACTAATTACATTAATCATATTTATCATAATTTCTATTATAGTGTGTGAACCATAGCAAACGATCGCGAAGTATGGAAAAATAGGGAATAGGTATTTGCCCAGCTGACAGTTCAGGCTAATATAAAACTATTATAGTATGTCTATACAATACAAACAGATAATTGATATATAATTGTTCACGTCCCCTTTTTAATGGGCCGCATAATATCAGAAACCCAAAAAACCCGATTCGCTTATAAATGAGATTCTAATAACATATTCTTAAAATAGCCAAGGCGCAGTATTATTATACCATCAGAGGTACAGTCGTCCCCAAGTAAGTAAAGTATTTTAAGAATTTACACACGCTACAATGGTCAACATTTTTAATATAGTTTCTGATTGTAAAAGTGCAGATAATACAAGAGCTTTAACCGTACCTTTGTTTACGAGTAGCCCGATATTTCGGAAACGATATTAGAATACCCGAAACATTCCTTTAAATACGTGTTATTGACCGCGATAGTTTAAAACAAAACTAAATAAAATACACTCACCTCTCGAAGGAAAAACTCAACGAGTAAACTTACTTTTGACACTTATATGTAACATTCAAGAAGTCTATTACGCAACTACAGTATTTGTTTATCAAACAATGTTGATAAGAAGTTTATAATAACCAAATTTATCCACAGTTTACATAATATCTTAAAATACGTCCATATCACTGGAGTGTGTATTATTTACTGTCAACTCATACACTGTTAACAACATTAGTGTATGATAGTCAGCAAAGTAACAAGCATGTT
Organism: Blastobasis adustella; assembly: GCA_907269095.1. Taxonomy (NCBI): domain Eukaryota; kingdom Metazoa; phylum Arthropoda; class Insecta; order Lepidoptera; family Blastobasidae; genus Blastobasis; species Blastobasis adustella. Next base: position 16,625,914 of record OU026121.1, on the reverse strand, counting down.
CATTATCGGTAGCTAGTGTGATTCCGCTTACTGTTCAAGGTAAAACTGGTTTTTGGGTCTCATTACGTGAAGGTACAGTAGTATTGTGTATTTGTATGTAACTTAAACCTTCTAAATAATATTTCGGAGGCATTGCCGCCAGTGGTTGTTTTATAAAATACGACTTGTTTAAAATGAGCGACCTATTCCGGCTTTGCACGGGAGATATCGCCATTTTTCCACTATGATAAGCAAGTATTAAACATACAAACCTTCCGCAAGAAGTTAGCTACATTAGCTGGCATTAGCATTAGTGGTAACAGTATCAAAATTAGTTCATTCGTTTAGAAGTGGAAAAATTGTTAGAACAAAACAGCGACTTCTCTTCATGGTATTCCGCACATTGCCGGGTTGCCCGCCGCCATGTGTGTAAGAGCCTTTTGATGTTCTTAAGGTACTTCCAAATGAGATAACTTGGTGTGATTGTTATAATCAAATCATTAGCCGCGGCGTGAAACCACTGATTCTCGTAACACAGGTTTAAGTACCTAGCTCAAGACTCAGGAAAAGATAATAGCGTCATTTTATTTTATTTATTTATTTATTTTATTTTGTAAATTATTGTACACATGAAGGTTTAAGGAAAAATACAACGTTATAAATAATACAACAGGTGCTCTTATTTCTAAGAAGAAATCTCTTCCAGCATATGTGATAATTAGCCGCAGATCAGACATCCTCCTTGCGTCGTTAATCCTCAGTGCTGAGGGCCGTGGCCTCTTCGGATGACTTTGTCGTGGACTATCTTGCGCCAGCTCACTCTATCTTCGGCAACATGGATGGCATTGCACACCGAGGTGTCCAGGGCAGAGCGGATCTGGTCTGACTAGCGCATTGGGTTTCTACCTCTAGGCCTCTTCCCGCACAGATCAGACATGCACAATAATAATACATACCCATTATATTCTAATTAAATATACATACACATAAAGATGCCAATGTAATAAACTAGATATACCTACTACTTATACCAATATATTATTTTAGTTGGCTTATATGAATAAATAAATCATTTATTACAATTATCATCTTGGCGTCAATAACCCTGGTTATGCTCTCATGTGAGGGCCTGCAATCCGCTTTAACCATAATCCAAAATTTTTCACATCAGGAAATTACAGTAGGTAGAGCAACTGCAATCTGACCAGTTTGGATCTTGGTTGATTGGCTAACAATAACACGTAATAATAACTACAGAAAAAACAACTCAAATCAACTCCAAACAAAAAAAAAATGCTCCTAAAAACCAATATTCAACATAATTGTCATTTAAGAATTGAATGGAGAGTAAAAATTATTACGCAATATCCGGGTGTAGATCGTAAATCTACGATTCATACACTTCGGTATACCTATGCCTATTCCTAATCATTAAGGCTATCTTATCATTGTCGCAAGCAGCTGAAGTAGATAAGGCTCAAAATATATATCTATAGGTACGGACTATAGTTTAACAGACACCGGTTGCGCAAGTTTCTAAATCGTCATAAAAACGCATACCAAAGCCCGGTTTCTGTCAGGTTCAGCTTTCCTACTCTTCCTTCATCTCGGTCTTCACCAACCTTACGAAGCGCGTAAGCTGATGGCTCTCGCATTCGACTTGGCGATATCAATCCAACGCTTCTTGGGCCTCACTCACTAGTTGGACACTCATTGATAACCACCTCCTCAGATCAAAACTACTTTTATCTTTATTAGCTAGCTGTTGCGTTCGCTTGGTGTGAGGGGAAATAGGTATCTCTAGTCCTTCTGAGATCTAATCTGATCACCGTTTGGGACCTCGGCCTCCAGATCTTTTGCTCTTAATTTTGTTACTGTCATCATCGTACAACGATATCCAACGCCTACATGCAGTGTGCCTAAAATACCACACTAAACATTGCATACAGTTTGTATACAGGCGCTGAACATTTTGTAGGTTTTATGATCGAAATCACTGTGCGGTAGATATCTATGATATTCTTAGTATACAGGATGTCAATATTTCGAGTAATTTGCACCGATTTCCAAATTTTAAAGGCGTCAAAAGATAGGGCGAAGCCGCAAAGCGACGCGCAGGAGGATCGCCTTACTCCTGCGTTAAGCCGGTTACTCCAAAGGACGAACCACTCGCTAAGCGGAAAATGGCAGTGGCCCTCTTGCAGGAGACGAGGTGTAGAGGCAACAAGTCCTGAAACATGGGGAACGGATACAAGCTAATATACGCACGTCGTGGACATGCGTGCCAAAGGACTCACCACTAAGGATGCCAAAGACCAAGCGAAGTGGACGAGGAAGAGCACGAAGGCGGACCCCCGGCCCTCGCTTGCCGCGCGGGAGCACAGCCGGGATTTAACGCCAAGATTATCATGATAATGATAATAACTGACAAATCCTGGATCATGATCGAGGCGGATATCGGGCCCTCGAGATAAATCCTCGTGATCTCGAGTAATAGAGTGATAAATTTCACAAAGAAACAAATTTCTGTTCAAATTAATGTTGTACTTCCGCGTCAAAACGCGGAAGTACAACAGACTAACCATTGTCATGTCATGTAAATTATTTTGTTTTTTTTTTTATCCTACTTTAACAAAGTACCATATTAATTTTCAAATGGGTTGTACATAAACGGTTATTACAATTGAAGTGTAGCGTAACTAATTTAGCCAGCTATTTGTGAACAAAATAAACATACACTGCAATTACCCTTATTTCAACAATTGATGGGCAGTCTTGTCTTTAATAAGCGAACATGATACGCTACCTTGTGTCTGTACAAAATTACTCGAAATGGTTTTGTTTTGTCCTATTTGTGTTCAATTTGTTTCAAAAAACTTTATCCAGTACCTTGGAAAAGACTTTTGACAATTATGTAAGTTAACTAATATTTCTCAAAAAATCGTAATTAAAAACAAAAAATTATCTCAACTGCATTCTAATTTAATCTAATCTAATATTTCAATCGAATCTTAATCTGTCTGTCATTTTCACGCATAAACCCCTGAAATCATTCAGATAAAATTTGGCAAGGAGATACATGGCAACAAATTTATTTCAAGAAATTCCGATTTGTTTTCGAGTGAAATCCCGCATCTTCGTCCGTCCGTCAAAAGCTAGTAATGTTGTCATCACAAAGGATATATATTTGATACCCTTTGCTGCAAACATTATTCAACGAGTAGGAATAGGTTGCTATGTAACGGAAGGGCGCAACCGTAAGGTAGTATTCATGATCCTCAATAGCTCCTAACAGTCCAGTACTGGGCTTAAGCGTCCTCCAAATTAAAAAAAAGCTTTACCATAATCTTCACATTTGGCTGGCGCGTTTTAGATCACATTTGAGAAAATATTCTACAAAAAACGCACCTTAAGATCGCTTAACGAGCTCCCTCAAGATGGACTCCCTGGAGAGAACAACATGGAGTTCTTCTAGGGGCGAGAAGAGTTTCCAGGCTCGGCAACATGGGAAGATATGAACCCGAATTAGTATTGCAACGTCCATAGGCTGCAGTAGCTACGCATACCATCAAGCAGGCTGTTAGCTTGTTAAACACATTAGTGACATTTAAAAAGGAAACTAACCTAACCTAACCATTTTCTTTTTTTGTATTGTTTTACAAAACGATACTTGTACGATACTAATTTCTTTATATGATACCCTTGGGTGGAAAGGGGTGGTGTGGTGGTGTAGTCTAACCTGCCGGATACTAGAAGGCCTAGCTAGCATGATTGAAATGTAATACTACTTCTACATACAACAACCATACATTTTTAATTTAGTAAGGTTCCCGTGGAAACACGTCACCACGAATTTTTGCTCGAAGAAAGCAAAAATATCTTCCTCTTTGTTCTCAGGGTCCATATTACATAGACATCGATCGGTATGAAAAATGCAAAGGCCCAAAATCAAAATCTGTGACAAAGTTCGAAATCGGAAGGCAAGCTGATAATCTGGAGATAGCACAGTTCAATGTCACTTTTCTGGACCAAGCTCTGATAAATGACGTAAAAATTCAATTTTTAACATTAATTATTATTTATTCTGCTACAATGATCAAATGTGCGGAAAAACCAATGGTGGACTTTTCTCCTGGTGCATTACTGGAGATTAACTTATTTATTCGTCTTCATATTAACCGAAATACGTTTACTGCTGGGCATAGGTTTACTCCAAAGTCCGACAAAACTAAGCAGAGCCGGACCATAGCCGACAATATCAGACATAAACGGACCGCACAGGCAAAGCCGCGCTGCTTCCGACAATGACAGACAAAGCCGGTCAGCTCAGCGCCCGACAATAAACCAGGCCTAGCCGGATCATAATCATCACCGAAGGTCTGATATCGCCGATGTCCGATAGTACGCCGCCATCTTGATGCAATTAAGTGGCATCAAAAGTGCGACTTACTATCGGAGATAGGCGGTACTACAGCAGGCAGAGCCGGACGCGTCCTTTTTTCCGACAAAGCTAACCGCACCACACGCTTGCCAAATTCATTCCAGATAATTAATTTTAGTATAAAATTATTCCAGGTCAGACTGACTTTGTTCTCACTGTCGGATAAACAACGAAAAGTATTATTCAGCTATAGAACAGATAAGCCGTGTCAGCACTTTGCTATAGCAAGCTCAATAGAAATGAATTTTCACACGAAAAATTGCCTCGTGAAGAAGGTAATATATTGTTTCATACGGTAAGCAAACAGACCACCTGATGGAAAGTGGCCGCGGCTGAAAATATACCTACACTTTACGTTTAGGCCTCCCATTGCAAGGAGTCGATTTCAGTAGCACCAGAGGAAAGAGACTAATGATAGACCAAACCTTTCGGCGAATACTGCTCCTTCGTGATCTCTTCTCAGTCCTTCGTCGGAACCAACACCACCAACGAGTTGAATTAATGGCTCGATTCCAAGTGCTGGACTCATGAGACATAGTTTTTGGTGTGCCGTAATCCACCATATCATTCGCTGTCAAGATACACCGTCCTACATTACACTACATACATTGCACTACTGTGCAGGCCGGAATAGTAGAGTACCTTCGTCGGAGTCCCCAGCATAATTAGGGGTAACATGACTACGATGTTTACTCTTCTCCTTATTACTAGAAACTTACTTCTCACTATTGGTAGTGTAAAAAATTTATGTATGTGTAATATTACCATTCAATAAGCTTTTCTGTTTTCAATGAGCATGTTATCAGCATTTTAGCTTTAAACAAGTCAATAAAAACGTAGTACAAAAACTTAAAGCCGTACTGCTTTAATAACCTGAAAAATGGATCAAGCCAAATGGTATATAAAGTGCAAACGTTAGTTTAATTTAAACGAAAGCAGGCGGGGCCCCATTTTCATATAAGTAGGTGGACACGGATACTTAATATTTAAATAAAATAAACTAATATTTATTGTAAATAACATTTAACCTTGTCTGTTTTATGAATAAATAAAACCTATATTTTAGTTTATAAAACAAAGTATGGGAATAAAAACAAATAATAAAAAAAACGGTCATTCTAAATGAAAAATGGTTAGAGAAACCTAGATGATTTTTCAATACCTATTCAACGATACCCCACATGACATATTATGTCTTCACTGACACTCTTAAGATTAAGATAAATCGATAGACGTAAGAACCATCAAAATCGGCCCACACGTTTGGGCTCTAGAGTGCCACAAAAGAACAAACATAAATACATACATGGGCTGATAAACACAATACCCTCCTTTGCGTCGCGAAGTCGTGTAAAAAGAGTTTACTTACATTTGAATACTTACATTACTATCCTATTACTTTACTTCCAGGGGAGTTACTACGTCAGTATGAACTACATGGAGTATTCCAGAACATTCTTTGGAGGATCATTTTTCTATGGCGATTATCAGTTAAAGTCTGTCAGTCTCTCGACGAAGGGAAACGTTATGTGCTTCGTGGTCAATTGCAGTTTTAGAAAGTTGAATAAAGATTAACATAATTTATATATTTACGATACAGACACCCAAAATGAATCCCAATGTCCTCCCAATCCTGCGCCATCTCCTGTTAAAAGTTAAAGAGTTAACCTGGAGTTTCACCACTCTATCCACTTCGTTACTTAAGCGGTAAGGTCATTCCACGGTCATTCGAAGTCATTTTTCTTTACTACGACGCGAGTCATCATCTAGGCGTTAATGTCCTGGACCCATCCAGTCATAAAATTTACCGCCATAAGCACCCGATTGGCAACGCGCTAATGTGACAGCAAGCTTAATTAGCAGTGGGTACTGAACTCTGGTAAATTAGTACTGGTTTGTATATCATACAAAAAACAATACTATTGAAAGTAGGACTGTTTGGCTCCGGTATTCTGTAAATGGTGGAGGTAAACACTTTCTCATTTGGGCGGACAAATGAGAAAGTGTTTACCTCAAATTCGAACGTGATACCCCTCTATGCTATCATCTCATCTCGGCGTTAATGTCCCGGTTGTGATCCCGCGCACGAGGGCCCAGGGTCTGCCTTGACCATGATTAAGGATTTGACAGATCAAGTGATTACAGTGGAGCGACTGCCATCTGACCTCCGTGACCTTGCTACCAGGGGAACCTGACCATATTGGATAATGGTTACACATTCAGTCGCCTAAAATTACAGGATTCATCGCGATGTCTTCCCTCACCGTAAGAGCGTCGGTTAGTACTCAACTAATGTAAACAACTTAGAAAAGTGTCATTGGTACATGTCAGCAATGGGATTCGAACTCCTATCTCTCGCTTACGAATCGGATACCGTAACCACTCGGCCACCGACACTCCAGTGCGATCCTGCTATGCTCTATATCTCTATATATCTTGAGTAGAGATCGCGACTCGGCAGGTGTAGTGTAAGACGCACTACAGCCAGGTGGAGTGAAGATATTATGCAAGCTGCAGGTGGTGGATGCGGTAAGCCGAGAACAGGCCCTACATTCATTGTTTTCATTTTTGACAGCGTCGGTGGACTCATGCCAAGCGAGTCTGACTCGTAAGTGTTCAACCCTAAGTGCCACCATGTTCTAATTACGTTTTCCAGCTGAACACTAAACGGTGCTTTTACGGTGTGGGAAACGCTGTGAGGAAACCTGCACATTCAGGCGACTGAATGTGTAATCATTATCTAATCTGGTCAGGTTCCTCTGTTCTCAAAGTGACAGAGGTCAGACGGCAGTCGTTTCACTCTAATTGCCTGATCTTCCAAATTCTGGATCATGGTCATGGCGGGCCCGGGCCCGGGCCCTCACGCGCGATATCGCAACCTTAATGACGTCAAGATGATTATTTTTTAATTATCGACTTATCTGTAAAGTTATTTTCTTATTTCGCAGTTTCTCAATCAATCAATCAATGTATTTATTGCATTCATGAGGTTATTAAGGTCTTACAATTTTAAAGTACTTACATCATGAAACCCATGTGGGTATGGCAAATATATTATATAAACTAATAATTGAAACATAAAATTACAAAATGTCAATTAAATGGTAAAATATTCAGGACTGTTCAATTCATCAATACTCATGTTATCTTATATCTATATGGAACATTTCTGAATAAGAGAGAGGCTCTTGCATCATATCCAAATGCGTGGGAGTAATCTCCCTTACAAAAAAATCCTACAATAAAATCGCTGAACAGAAGTAAATTGAAAAAATCTGAGATTTCCAAATGGAAATGGGATATAGTTCGAGGAAGCACAGTATTTTGTCTAACAAATGCAATAGGAATGTATTATAATCATAAATCATCGTCCTAGCCGTCAATCCTGGCTTCTACCAGGCTCCGCTTTCCAACTCTTTCTTCTATACTTCGCCCGATCTTCAGCATCTTCGTGTCACGAGTTAATACTGGTTTAAACTAATGTTTAATGTGTATATAGGTACTCGCATGTTAGCGGTAAACCAGATAGCAGGTTAAATTTGAAGTTGATCTTAGAGCAAACTAGACCATCCTAAGCGTTTCAAGACAAATAGCTTGACCTAGGATATATAAGATCGGCCTAAGCTGAATTCATTTTGGGTTATCTTTTACGTATAGCTGAAGTAATATAGATAGGTTTATGTACTGTACCACATTAAATAGTTCAAATGGAGATACGAGTATATGATATGTCTGCTATTACATGCCATTACCTTTAACGATTAGATCAATAACATATTCATTAGGTATTGTTGATGTAACAATATCATAGTTTACATAGCCTATCTAACGAGTACGTTTAGCTTCAAACATTTTTAGCTTACAGCATTTCGATGCACGCTTTAAAAATAATAATGAGAATCTTCCACTTAATGCTGTTTATCTCTCTGAGATTCGTCTCTGCCACTGAAATTAATATGGGTGCAAAATCATTTGAAAATTACGTAAGTTCGTAACCTGTTTGCCTACCTCATGAAATAAAAAATAACTTTTTACCACTTATGATGATTTTTCTAATCCTTAAACGACCTGTCATTAGTTTTGTGGGGTTGAAGCTTTCTATTAATTTATGCGTCGACTCCCATCCGACTCGCACAACCCGTTAGGGAAAAGCCGATTCGAAAGAGCCTTTTTAAAAAGTTGCAAGCGTCCAGATCTCTTGAAGGCCACGCTGCATACAGCGATGCCAAAATGTGCCAGTAAACGAGCGGTAGCCAGAGCCAGACGAGACCACTTACGTCCTTTGTACCATAAGATGGACTCGTTTGAAACTCATTCACAAATTGGTACGATCAAGGGTAAAATCGGCACAGGACATCTCCACATACCGCTCTGTAAATGACCCTAGTGGTACCTGTTATGCGCCCGGTCGTCGCATCCTAAAGGAGATATGGTGCTGGTACTTCTACGAGCTGCTCAATAAGTAGCACAAATAGGTGTAGCCACTGGACCTCTCTCGAAACCAAGGATTTGTGCCACCGATATCGCCTGAGGATGTCGAGACGGATCTTCGCCGCATGAAGAATCGGAAAGTTGTCGGGCCCGATGGAGTTCCTTTTGAGGCACTGAAATCGATGAGCTTTTGTGGTGTCCTCCTGTGGTGGTGGGGGCATCCTTACTGACCTTTATAACCGCATCCTGCGCACCAGGAAGATACTCAACCAATGGAGGCTGAGTATCATTGGTCTAGTCTACAAGGGCAAGGGCTCGGTGCGGGAGTGCACTAACTATCGCGGTATAAAGGTGATGTTTTATACCATGAAGCTCTTCGACCGCATTGTTTACTTACGAATCCGACGGGAGTGTACAATCTCGGAGTGTCAGTATGAATCCCATGTGCATGATAGAATAATTAGATTTAAGTCATATCATAAAAGTAATTTTGTATATTTCATAAGGGCCTATGTGAAGAGAAATAAACCTTTTATTTTTTTATTTAATAAGGCCTATTTTTAGAGCACGTCTTTTGTAACGTGGAGAACATGTATATGTCATGCAAAGACGAAACTTATTCTATGAGCAATACATTCCACTTTGGTCTTGATCTCACGCCTTTTGCTTCTGAATTTATGTAACTGAATTTAACACGTAAATAATAAGACCATGTCTTACAGTAGATACGAGTATGTAAAGACACATTGTAGGTTCGTGATTGTCTCGCGATGACCCCCGTATGGGTCGACGAATAACCTACGTCTTACCAGTAGCTTCACTCTTGATGATTTGTAAAGAGATTAATGATGACGATTTATCTTAACAGGGTCCGTATGACATAGAGTTCTATAACATAGAGAAGTGTAAAGGTCCAAAGCCCAAATCGCTTACAACTTTTGACGTAACGAATGAGAAGGGCGCAAATGGAGATAATCTTATAGTTTTTAACATAACATTTCTGGAGCCAGTAATAATTGATGATGTAAGTTACGTTAAATTAAAGGATATTGTTTGACAGAAGGTGTCGTATCATGCCTCATCATCATTATCATCTCGCCCGCAGAACGTCACTGTGGACGCTGGGGGAGGGGAAGGCGTGGAGGGAAGCCTATGTTTGGCAGTCTAACTTTAACCGCTCGCCTCAGAGTTTCTTGCATGCATTGACTCTTGCAACCTTTACAAATCCGTCCATCTTGTAGGGGCCATCCTATGCTGCGATTTCCGGTATGTGATCGCCACTCGAGAACATTTCTGCCCCATCGGCCATTGGTTCTGCTAGCCAAGTAGCATGCCCATTGGAACTTCAGTTTTGCGTTTCTGAAAGGTTCCAGTGCAATATTATCATCAACATAGGAAGGTTCCTATGTCGGTGATAATAGTCAGCTGTCAAACTGTCAACAAGTAACAAACTGACTTTGGGACTGTAGTTCCCTTGTACGGTTGTGAATTTTTTTTTCGGGTACTACGCTTCCCGTGGACGTGTCTAAGGTTGTCATGTAGACAAACTTCGAGCATAGTTCTTTCAATCGCATATTGAGAGATCCTGAACCTTCTTATGAGGCCTGTCGTGAGGCACCACGTCTCAGATCCGTAAATCATTACCGGCAATAGACTGGTTAAGTACTTTCGTCGAGACAATGGGGTATTTTGGATCAATAGATCTTCCACAATTTCCCGAACGCTGTTCAACTGAGCTGGATTCGTCGATTAACGTTTCATCATCAACTCAGACACTGGAAGTCCGTACACTCTTCCGAGTTGTTTACACCGAAGAGCAATCCATTTCGTAGTGGAGGCCTTCGAAAAGCTTGACTGCAAGTTTATTTCTGTCCATAGAAATTAATGCAAATTATTGTCAATCCAACAGATTAAAGTTGCGTTCTACAGTATTCAAGATGACATAAACGTAAAGAAACTCTTGCTTACCTACAGAATAAACAAACCTTGCCAACATTTTGCAACTGCTGCGTTCATAGAAGGTGCAACGAACAATAAAGGCTGCTTGATGAAGAAGGTAATAAACTGTCTATACATAGTATAAGGTTTGTGCTGCGGTGGATGTGCAGAGTTACGCGACTCGATCGAGTACGTAACAAGTATATCCATGGCAGCCTTGGTGTGAGGGATATCGCAGATAAGATCGAGCAGGCTCGTTTGCGCTGGTTTGGTCACGTGTTGCGTAAGCCTCAGGGATATATGGGAAATAGGTGCCTGAATCTACCGGTATCAGGAAAAAGGCCCCGTGGGCGACCCAAAAAGCGATGGATTGACATCGACGAGTCGAATGCAAGAGCCAAGGGCTTACGACGAGAAGATGCCGAAGACCGGGCGAAGTGGAGAAGATTGAGAAGGAAAGCGGACCCTGGCAGAGGCCGGGATAAGCGCTATGACGACGATGACAACGACATAGTATAAGGTTGCACCACATCCGCTTCCCGTAGGATACACACGACCTGGAGGACGTTGACCACTTTCCATCAGGTGGCATACCTACCTGCTTCCACCATAAAAAATTGCAAATTTAAAATTTCGCCAACCTAATGACAGACAACAGACGAAAGCAAAACACAGAGAGGCAACGGAATCTATAATACTGTATCATGTATGTTGCAGTAGCTCTACACAATCTTGAGAAACCAGCAAATTGTTATAAATAAATTGGAATCTATAAAATTAATGCTTTGAAAAGAGGCGGGGACCCATTTTATACTTCTATAAAAAACAATTTAACCCTTCTGGCTTCAAGTTTCTTAAAATCTAAATCATATGAAGAAATCGAATCTCTCTTATTAAGAAATAGGTAAGTATAACCAAACAAACACATGAACGCTCTCTCTCACAGACACACGCACACGTTCACACACACACACACACACACTCTCACACACCCACCCAACCACCCACCCACCCACACACACACACACACACACACACACACACACACACGCACATATACTTACTAATATAACTTGCATGCAGTCACAGGATTTTTCTAAATTCTTTTTTGAGAAATTGAGTACCATCCTACTTAATCAATTGTTTAATGGTATAGAAGAGCGGGCACACCTAACACGGGCAAATATATTGCTTACCAGGCGTGTCCAACACCGATTATGTACCCTAGATTAAGTGAAGGAAAATAAAAATTATTATTATTATTATTAATTATTATTATTATTATAGTTTAAATAAAGCTAATATTTGCATTACTTATGTAGATACATATTTACTTACAACAACCTGCTTGTTTCTTACTTTACAGTTTTAATAACAGTCGGGGTTTTATTTTCTTTGCGTACTGCTTTTTTGTTCAGTATCGAGAGCTTTTAATTTTACTTACTTTAAATTGTAACCAGTGACATTAATTTTACAGGGTAACCTGTATACTGCTCGGAATTTTGCGGATTACGTAAAGGCATTCTACGGAACTTCATTCTTCTACGGCAATTTTCAGATCAAATCGGTGGTAGTGTCAACGAAGGGAAACATAATGTGTATAACGACGAACTGCTCAATTAAAAAGAAACAAATAATTAAATCGTAAAATAAAAAAGGTGTATGTTTGTTTTATTGTTCGGTTGTCTTTTGCATCGTAACTTAACAAAGGAAAGACTAAAGTACGTTTCGGTATATGTAAAAAGACGCATGTCTGGTCAGTTTTTTGTGTCACATATTTCTGTATCATAACTGTAGTAAGTATATTTTATATTAAAATGTAGGTATATTTAACAACAACTTTTAAATAAATAAACAAATAAAAGACAAAACTAAGCCTGATAACGATAAGTATTATCCACAGAAGTCTAAATAATTTGACTTATTAAAATAAAGTACTTCGATTTTTCTTCAGTCATTTATTAACAATAAAAAAGTCAATTTACTGAGATTTCCGTGAATAATATTTGACTGATTGATTGATTATTACAATCCGTCCATCCATTGCCGTGCACTATCTTTTCTTCTGGAAACGTTTCAAACATACTACTTTGGAAGGTATCTGAATACGAATTAAATCTTAGTCTGGTTTTCTATCGATAAGTCCCCCGCTGACCATCGATCTCAACTACAAAAGTAAACTCCGCCGATTGTACTGGTAAATACGAAGTTCCGCCCATCTGAAATGGGTCAAGGAATAAATCTTGTTGAAGTTAGTTCTCGGCTTGTGTACATGATTCCTGATCCTGTGAAGTGTCGTTTAATACACTGCTCTTAAACTCCCATAACTCTTCCCGCGTTAAAGTTCGATACCGAAGTCTACACGTTATTAAGCTACAGCCGAGTGGCTCCGCTGTGATGTCGCTTCGATTACGCACAGTACATTAAACAATTGCCATTGGAGTCCAACGGAAAACATTACCCAACTCGGTGTTTCTGATGCGCCGTAAAATGAAAAATGTAATCGTGAGCCCTTTAGTTTGAGTTGATGTTTTGATTGGCATCTAAGCGCAATAATAATAAGACACACATAAGAAATCATTCAAAATTTCTTAATTGAGTATAACATTGAATATCTCTTTCAATCGTCAAAGAGGAGGGTAAGAAGGAAATACACAGTGACATATTGGGCGCCCCAGGCCTGGAGCACACCCACCCCCGCTGACAACGGCCGGACCGTGTCAGATAATACCAGACAGAGCCGGTCAGTTGCGGACAATGCCAAGCAGAGGCATACAATACCTACACAAGAAAACTACCTAAAACTACAGCAAGAGTTAAGCCATTCCACCAAGGCAGCACCCTTATACGAGTATAACGCAGGGCCCAGCTATCGTTCAATTCAACCATATTTAAAGGAAAAGAGCGACCCGGCCCCCACGCCACAGTCAGGTGGGACAGATACCAGACATTATGGAATAATACCACAATAAAGATTCATGTAAAGATAAGATATAAACTTCATATTTTTTTAATGCTAGTGTGGTGACCAGGTTCAAGGTTTTCTATTATGGAAAAGTTAACAATCTTTTTCAAATGTACTTATTCCTTCCTCCTTCTCCGGGTCAGATGGCAGTCGCTCTATTTAAATACAAACACTGGTAAGCCCGCCTGATGGTAAGCAGTTACCGCAGCCTTTGGCCGTTTCCAATACCAGAAGCATCACACTAGCATTGCTGATCCTGTAAAATCATTTTTACCCCATTCGTGATGAACTCCATGTTATAGTCCGCAACCATAGTGTGCACGGGACGAAGTTCATTTAGAACCGCACAGTTCGCGACCAATTTGATTCCAAGATGTGAGAACTCCTTGGAACCAAATTGGTCGCGAACTGTGCGGTTCTTGATACTTTTGTCAACTACGTACAACTTACTGGCATAACGAGCCTTTTTACCAAGAATGCGCTCCCACCCGAAGTCTTTCCTCTGCACTACAACATGGGGTTCTTCAAAAGGTATGTCTACCAGCACCGCATCCGCTCTCCTTAGGTTGCTGATGACGACGGTGGCCGCTTTCCATCAGGTTGACCGTCCGTCCGTGTGCCTTTTTGTCATGCCTTTTGCGAAAGGAGGAGCATATTTATTAATAAGTGATCAATATGTCTACTTTCCTTCTAAGTTGGCAGCAGGCATGACTTTAAGATCTTGCCTTGCTTGGTTACGTCATGCTTTATGGACCACACTGTTCTATCCTGTCGCACAACCAATTTGAAACATTGTTATTACGAAATCCGTGTTAGCCGGAAGTAGGTGACAAAAGCCAATAACTAATTATGAACCGATTAAATGTTATCTATACAATTACCCGTGCCTAACAACTACCATTTACTGCAATAAAAAAGTCAATTGAAGCAGTAAAATGTCGATTTTAATAGCACTTGCTTACTGTACACAACAATGTTAATATTTCATAAGAAACCGTTTTTAATTACGCACTTCATAGCGTGTATTTGCTTAACAGAAACGAATTCTGTCGGATTTGATTTGGGTGAGAAAACATTCGACAATTATGTAAGTAGTAATTTTTTTTTTTTTTACTTTCTACAATCAGAAAAAGATAGTAGCGACGATCTAATTCCGGCCACCATCATGCTGCTTATCAAGTGGTACGCAAAGCGGATGGCCATTGACTGCGATAAATTGACAATTACTATGAGGTCTCACAACGCGCGCCTGGATCCCAACTAACAATACTTGAGTGACGATCAATACTACACGTGCCAACACAGAGCCGTGTTGAATTCACTTAGCAGACGATGAGTGTAAGAACGCAACGAAACGCTACTTTATTTAAACTAGTACTTATTGTTCGTGAAAACCAATCTAAGTTGCACGCGTGCTGATGATAATGGTAGTAGGAGATGATACAAAGTGTAAACATTTCAATAAGATGATGATGATCATAGGATCGGCTGCGGCGTGGCTAGTATTATCAGAAATGGTCTGATTCTGCTGACCATTGTTGGATTTGGTCGGACTCTTCGAATATTGCCGGATGCCCTTCGTCCCCGAGATCATCAATCGATACTGTATTGTTTGTTAAGTAGTATAAGTTGATATGTGAATTTTCTTTTTCAAATTAGAGCCTTAGTTAAATTTGTATTTTCCTCCAGGGCCCGTTTGACGCCGAATTCGAAGGTATAAAGAAGTGTAATGGGCCTAAATCGAAATCGCTGGGCACATTCGACGTATGGATGGAGAACGACTCCACAGGGAAGCAAGCGATCGTGGTTATCAACTTCACTATGCTCGAACCAGGCCGTATTGATGAAGTATGATTTTACCAGAGATTTAAATCTGACTTCACATGGTGTACCGATAATGTTGCACAAGTCTAGAGTTATCCCAACTCGCGTAAATGTATTTACTTTAAGATAGGCATCCCCGTTCAGCCGCCCGGCTGGGAAAGAACCTTTCAGAATACTGCAGCCAAAGTTTACTGATATATATAGTACCCATTATGTTCCTGTCGGTGATTGAGGTCTCCAGTACTACGTCATGGAGGATTTGAGGAGCTTTAGCAGTGGAAGGGAATTTGTATTTAGCTGCTAGACCAATGTGTTATAGACGTATACGATTTGGTGAAACCCCTGGTATTTCTAATGTTGGTATTTCTAATGTTTCTAGGCACCGGTGCCTATTTGCCATCAGGTGGTTGTTTATTTGCATACCTTACCTTGAGTGTCAGGATCTGCCTGGCCCTGTTGGATGTGTGAATGTTATCTCGATACATATCTATATTATGTTGTGTGGTGAGTGATGTACGAAATTGGTAAATGTATGAACATAATAACGGTTAAAGCCAACCGGTATTATCAAACTGTCTTGATTAATACAATACGTGTATGGTAATTGGGGTACAGATCAGGTTACCAGTGCATTTTTTTTTTTTAATTTTATAAATATGTTTGTTGTCCAAAAAACATGTAGCAAATTGTTTTGTAGGTATCTCTGCCTGCTGTCTTACGCTGAATAATCTGTCTGAAAGGTAAGATTTAACGAATATGCAAGGTACCTAGGACCCCAAAAACCACATCTAAATGAGAACAAAAGCTTCGCCCTCGCCTGTAAGAATTGGTGGATTAGTATTTGGTAGTAAGGGTATTTTTAATTTCAACCTTTTAACGTGAGTAGTCGCTGGCTGCTGTTGCATCCAGATTTTAAAAATAATTTTGCATATTCTCATTTCTCTCGGTATGTAGCGTTTGTTTGAGTTTAGTTACTAGCTGGTTGAATCTGGTTTTGTCAGCTGGGTATCTAGTTAATTGCCACTTTTTGCGGGCTCTTCGTTCCTCAGCAAGTAGTTATTTTACTTTAACCTGAGCATATAGGATTACCATGCACGTTACTCCGTGCTTCGGAGAAAGCACTAAGCCATTGGTTTCGCTCAATATCGATTTATGTTACGTCTACTCTATGTCGGCCCAAAACCTTACGCAATTTTAGTTTTTATACAGACAATAAATTTTATTATTTGGGAGCAAGCAGGCAGCGTCAGTCATACGTCATCGCGTAGCCACTGCGTCTTGTCCGCCAAGTCGTCGTGTCGCACCTGCATATTCAGCGTCATCTCTGTCAATAGGAAACGACGCGTACGCGGTTTCCAAGCAGGCGGTGACGTATAAACGGACCATAATTAGGGGATAATTCTAACTTTTGCAATAAGACTGAATTGGGTCTATGCTATATTTACAGGTCAAAATCATCATGAATTCTATCAAAGAGAAAGAAACAAAGCAGCTATGGAACTACAGGATTCACAAGCCGTGTCAGCATTTCGTTATCGCCGCTACCATTGAACAGACATTGAACAATAAAAACTGTTTCATGAAGAAGGTAGAAAATGGTAACCATATTACTTGTAATTAAGGCGAGGCCGTTCACAAGCTTTTGATTATTCACACTGACAGATCAAACTAGAACGCGTTGCTTATGAGCATGAGAATAAGGGTCATTGTTGTATCACGTATTTTGGAACGCGGAGCGATGCGAAGTGCAAAAAAGTGCAAATATTGATAGATTTTTACTTGTTATTAAAAAAACTGTCCCCTAAATAAATAATCTATTCGGCGATACTTTGAGTTTAGCTATAGATCTACATATTTGCATACCTAAAAGAAATTGCAGTCGTGACTGTACATCGTGAGATCAAAGTGATTTAAACAGTCACCGTGTCGCACCTGCACAGTCGTCGTCGTCGTCAAATCAAATCATATCAAATACGTTTATTCAGTTTAGGTTTTCATAAACACTTATGAACGTAATAAAATATAGACATCATACAATATCGTCGTGTCACCGGCTAGTCACCGCGTCGCGTCTGCGCCAAATCACCAATAGGGTAGGTTGCACGTATAATGTTCGGGCCCTACGCGATGACTAGGCAGATGCGACGCGTACGCAGTTTGTAAGCGGCGACATATAAATGGGCCCTTGTCATACCAAGTTTGTGGCCTAATCCAGTTTATAGAGAAAAAGAACCACTCTCATCGGTTTGTGAGCAAGGCACATCCCACTAAAAAATAAATGCAAAAGTTTGTGTATTTGTTTGTTTGTAACATCTTTACGCCTAAACGGACAAAAGGATTTGGATGAAATGTGATAGGTGTGTGGGTGTGGTAAGTGTGATAGAATTAGGGATAAGATTATCTCTAATAAGACATAGGCAATTTTTATCACGCCCCTACCCCAATTTGCGCGTAATAACGTGAAGTCTGCGCGGTGGAGCTTCGGGAAAGCTGATATGTATGATCAACTTTAAAAAAAACAGCTTCTAAAAGAACAAAGGTTCACCTCTGCATCTCCTATTTAAACAGGGTCCATAGCAGCGACCCAAGGAGACCCTGACTAGCATCAAATTAGTTGAGAAGACAGCTTAATTTTTTATTTAGAAGTACGAGTAACTTATAGTTTAGTAAAACTATGAATTCGTTAATTCTATGTCTAATGCAGTATTAAATATTTTTCAGGGCACATATTTGTTGACTATGAACTATGCGGAGTACACAAAAACGTTCTTGGGGACATCATTCTTTTACGGGCGGTTCCACATGAAAATAATGACGCTGTCATCAAAAGGGAATCTTCTCTGCATAGAAGTTGATTACACATTTAAAAAGAAACAGAAGTCATAAACTTGTAATTTGTGAAGATTTTTGTTCCATTTATTTGCTAATATGCTCGCACAATCTCATGAGATATCACAGAGAAAAGACGATCAACTCCTACCTATTATTGTGGATACCGTACAACAGAGTTCAGAATTTTTTTCTGTTCAATGTACACCTTTGAAATCCGATCATTTTGGAGGTACATACATCACAATTAAACGTGTTTTTTAATCGTATTTTTATATTAATTATATAATTATATCTACAGCATGTTAGGAATAAATAAAGAACAGAAGATTTAACGAGAAATATGTGTCCATTTTATTGAGCAAAGGCAGTCCCGTTGTAAAGTCTCGATTGTTCTTTTGAAATCTGGATTGAACACACGGTGTGGGCAATGTGAACGATAAACAAAATTTGCGAGCGTAGCGAGCTCGAAATTTATTTTAATATTGGCTCCAGAAAGCTGGGCTGAACATAATAAAAGTAACATAAACTAATGAATGAGCAACTTCGAAATTTCTAATACGGTTAGATCACGCGACGTGAAAGATTAAAAAAAAACCACAGCAGCAAGCTAGAAATTTTTCAGTTTTTTGCTTAAAAGGATGAGGGTAATGAAAGTAACATAAACCAATGAACTATCGCGCAACGAGCTCGGTAGGTATTTATCAACTTAGCAGATTCATTACAAAGATGGCAGTCACAATCATAATATTTAAACAGCGCATTTCGTCATTATGTTGCTTTCGACAAATCTAAAAGAATAAAAATAGGTGAACTTACTTACAAATTTTAAAGCTCAATTATTATTATTAGCCTACATCCACTGCTGAGCAAAGGTCTTCCCCAATTTTTCCACTCCTCGTGATCAATTGGTATTTTTTGTTTACATCGACATTGGGAAAAAGCAACGAACACTATTGCACGCCCGACCCACATTCATTTTATAAATATTTTGGGAGTAAATAAGTAATTATGAATTATCATGGTTTTCACTGTAGATATATATTTAAGAGCTTGCCGTATTATTTATGTCAAGATATTACTGAAGACTCAAGATATTTATAAAAAAGCCCATAAGATAATAATAGTAATAATAATCTTTATTAACATATCAGGATACAACCATAACAGAATAAAAACAGATTGAAATATCAGGTAATACATGTTATGAGATATCACGTTTTTTTTTTTTTTATACAATACAGGTACTGGTTGTAATCAGTTTAGAGTGGAGTCCCTGCTTCCCAAACTAGGAATATCCTGTGCTATGGGAAACAGGTTTTCCCACAAACTAGGCTACATTACAAATAGTATTTTGATAGGCCGTGAACAGACAAATAAATTTCAGTATTCAAATTTGTTTCTGATTTTGTTTTCTAGATTTGTGTGTGTGTGTGTGTGTGTGTGTGTGTGTGCGTGCGTGCGTGCGTGCGTGCGTGCGTGCGTATGTGTGTGTGCGTGTGTTTGTGTGTGTGTGTGTGTGTGTGTGTGTGTGTGTGTGTGTGTGTGTGTGTGCGTGTGTTTTTTTTTTAATAGCATTTATGAGTTGTAAAATAGGACAAGAATTATTAACACGACAAAAGGAACGAAATTGGCTAATCATAGAGCCGTATTGTACTCAGTGCTTTCACTTGCAGACGACCACTGTCAGAACTTTACTTCTCCATTTATTCATTCCGTGGAATTTTGACAAATGTCTCGCCATACAAATGTGCGATATACAATAGCATTAATCGCACGTTAATCAACAAAATATCATACTAATAATTATTTGTGTTTAATTATTACGGGTATATCTGATATTGCCTGAAATATTTTAAATTAAACTTTTTGTCGTTAGTATACGACTCAAAATAGCATCAGCCATAAATCCGCGCACCACCGTACGTAATACTTTAGAAAGAAACACAAACTATAGTTTTAAAAGAATAGCCGCAAAATAGTTTTACTCAAACTTTGAAATTAGTTTCGGAGTTTTGACAGGTTATTTGAATCCGCATAATCATTGTTACAATTTCTTTCTGTTTGACAAGGGTTCTTGATAAATTATTAAATGCGTATACTCATATTGTAATACTTTTTAGGTACGACATGCACAATGCACATTTGGGCGATAGCAGGGTGGAATAACACCAACGCTTTCTACAATCATTGCGATCTTCTTCCCCATGTGACATGTGAGTACGGTAACCACTGGAGAAAGCTATAGCTTTCTCGATTGGTTACCGCTCCTCCCGTTATAACGGGAGGATGATACTCACCGAATATGATATAATATTTTTAGTATACATGTAGGTACGTATATGCAAATATTTCTTTTGCCAATCAGAGTCATTTCTGCGTCAGTTGTGCGTAGGCCAATGACATTCAGTAATGCCGCGCAAAGGCCCAATAGGTTTGCAAGAGTTAATTCGCTCTCCACATGAGCAATCCATATCCTTACATGTGCTACCTGCCAACTAGTACCTATGCCTGTTCTACTCACCAAAACAGGTATTAAAATAGGCGAGTAATCTTACATGAGCCTCAGTGAACCAGAAAATGGGCAGCAGCATTTTCTTTTCCGATTGTTAAACAAAGCGATCTCAACCATGACTGCGAGCATAGACATTAGGCAAAATTCACAAGTTTTGTATTCTTGGAGCTTGAATTCTGGATAGTTCCGAACCATTGAAGATGAAGATAGACTTTAGTAGATATGGCAGCATAAACAGTTTCGTATGATTTTAATAGCGTTTACGCGCTGCATCCGAACCAAATCCGAGAGAATATAGGTCTATAAAGTTTTAGTTGGCGTACCCAATGGCAGAGACTACGACTTGTTCGAAACACTTCATCTCGACACAAAATAGTACTGACAAAACTTCACGCCGAAGCGTTTTCTCGACGGAAGACTCGGCACCTCGCCTACATCGACGTGAAAATCATGATTTTATCCGACCACATCGTCATTTACCTACCACATGTAAGATGGCATACAAATAAACGTTAAATGGTAAAAAACGAGATCCCAAATAATCAAGACGAAAAAGAGCACGTATCTGTTAAGCCGTCTCGTTCCCCAATAACAGCAAATGGCCCAAAAGTCGGGTGTTTCAAAGCCGTGTCTGGTGTTAGGTTAGCGAAACCGAGCGTGAGGCAAATCACATACAATTGAGACGTGTTTTCTGCTTCGCGGAGCTGGTATCATCTGAATGAGCTAAGAAAAACGTCCCATGCCATAATGCCAACCTGCCGCGACACACTGCGCCCGAGAATGGTCGGGGACCTCTTGGTATTAAGATTTTAACATGTTTATCTGCGTTTCAGTCTGTTTCATCGCAAGGTTTTCCACAAAAATAATTAGGTTAAAAAAATAAATTTCATCTTGGTACCTGAGAAAAGGCATATTGAATGTCCGACAAACAGATGACCACAAGGTAATCCTATAACGGTTCTTCCATAAACTTCTTCAAGTATAGTAAACATAGTCGTTATGTCCTTCGTATTAATCATGAAAAAGATCTACTGCATTAAAATAAAGCATAGTCAGGACCACCCACTTATATGGCGATAACGTTCGTCCACGGAAGAGGATTGTTTTTACGATCATCATAGTATCATCGGAAAATGTAAATTACTACGCACAAGTAAATAACTTAAGTAAAGCCCCTCTTTCGTGTGTGAGTGACGGGTTCGGATAGACATGGAATGTCTGAATTTGAAAGTATTTGAATTTTGAGCTTTTGAATATGGAATGACACTTCACTCACACACAAGAGGGGCATTCAAGTTTTATATACATTGGGCTTTTATATTGGTATTATCTACCATCGACAATACCACGGACTAACTCTTCGTTCGGTATCGACCAGTTTATCGTATGGTGATACATGCGGTGATCGTATGAACGATCTCGTTCAGTTGACGAACAGTTTGACATAATCACTACGAGCTCCACACAGGTAAAACTACAGTGAGTTTAACATTATCTTATTATTACAGATAGACCATGTTTTTTTTTTTTAAGTATTAATTGTTAAAATAACCAAATTGCCTTGATATGTCTACGAAAAATTAGACAAACTTCCAACAAAATCTTTATCATTGTGCAATACGTCACGCCGGAAACGCAGTCCATTGGCAGTGTGTCGCGTGAGGCGTGCTGCCTTCAAGTAATTTTCCACTTGATCAGTCTACCGACTTTTTTCTCTTTTCCGTTCCCCCATCGCAAGTCAAGTGTGAGCTTATTGGCCTGCTAAGAATTCTAATAAAAGTTAGGTACATCGAGTTAGTGCCTCTTTACCTTTTATAGGATTTCGTATCGCCTCCAATGACACTCGGCTTAACTGTAACGGCGGATGGGGATGCGGGAAACTTGTTTTGTGAATTCGGAATTCAGAACATTGGTTTAAAAGGCCGCGCGATTCAGAATAGAGGAGCAGCCCGTGACCGGAATCCGTAATGGGTGGTTAACGATAATTTTACTACCACGTTTTCAGGCGAACCCTAAGAATTCTTGGATGTAAATTATTTAGGCACCTAGCTCTTGTTCACCTTGTTTCAATAACAAAATTATTTTGTCTAAGTTCATAGCTTTTTTACCAACATCAAAGCCAATTCAAACACTTCACAACCACAGCGAAGTGTTTTGGCCTCATCAGTCATAGTGCACTGTGCATATTAGTATTAACCATTTCCTTAACAATATTTAAACCCCTATTCAAATAATGTTTTTTAAAAAAATTTCCCCATAATTAATCACGTTTTCAATACTGGTATCGATTTCAATACTCAAAAGAATGTTTTACTTACTGGCAGAAATCTTTTAAGATTTCAGATTTGAAATATAATATCACAGTTCAGCACGAAGTAAGAATAAAGTTTTATTTTAATCAAAATTACTCTTCGTCACTATTTATTGAATTTATTACGCACGAAAGGATAGCATTGTAGCTGATTTTTGCTCCTGCGTCTGAGCTAGTAATTTGTTTTCAAAATGAATGTTTGCTATGTCAAATATTACACATAGACACGAGTGTCACCGCATATTCATACAAAACAAGTTCAGTACAAGTATTCATTTTCATTTCCAACTGCCATACTGCCATTGGTGGTATAATATAATACCCCTTTCCTAGGTAAGCTCCATCATAGTACACATCTAAACTTAACGTCCTGAAATACCTACCTGACTACATGAAATGAGTTCAAAGTAAAATTTATAGCCATTGTTACAATATTATTATTCAATGATCATTAAAACCATCATTAATACACCGCATAGTCCTCTCCAGAAAAACGTTTGAATTTTTCTGATTAAAATATTAATTAATTATCATTTCTGATTTAATATACCGCGTAACTACTTATATAGAAGAATTCCGAGAATACAACTTTAATCATCGGTTTCGCAGAATAACGGTATCCGTGTCGCAGAAAGAGCGCCAGCTAATAGATTTCATTATAGAGATCCTGGAGAGGTTGAATGAGGCAAAAAAATGTTGAGACCAAATTGATTGGACGTCGAGAGTCAGATTAATTATGAGTGAGCAGAAGGACTTTATTGAAGAAGGGATTCTTTTCCTAATTAATTGGTTTTGGAGTCTGCTCTTTCATAATTTTAGCTTTGAGAAGTTTTGTTGTGCTTCCCAGTCTATGGAATTCTTTCGAATAAATATTTAACGGACTATTATAACATTTGTGGCCTTTTAATTGACGGGGAAATTAAAAGAAGACTTATAATAGTTATTGCGTTCTATTCATTGGCCTTATTTGAAATGATTTATAGGTAAAGGTGATCGTGACTTTGAAAGAATATTTTAATTATATTTTCGCAAAGCAGTACTCTGTGAAGATTTAGTACAATATTCTTTTTAAAGTCATAAAGTATAATAAAGTATAAGAAAAGTCGTTTCAGAGGTCTATCTGCTGTTTTCACTAAACTTAGGAATCGTTAAAGTTCTTTCTTATCTCAATTTGGACGTTGCTGATTGGCTAAAAATTTGTTAAGATAAAACTTAGGCCATGCTTATGTTTAGCGTAAACGGTTCACTTTCAACAGTTCACGTTTGTCACATCAACAATTTGAAAATCTTTGAAAATACCTTACTTTGTTACTTCGATTAAAGTACGTACTTATCTGATTTTAATATGGTTTTCACTGATATGCTCGAGGTACTTGTGCTAGAATCCTTCGCAATACCTATTTATCAACAGCAGTATAGTGTAAATGTAACATTATCTGTGATTTTATGTGCGGCTCTTGGAAATGGCTCCGTTGGGCATTGGAGTGTTAATGTGCAAGTTGGGATACGCTTCCGAACCTCAGATAAGACAAAATCCCATATTTTCCTCCGATACAAGTTTCCTTGTTTCGCTTCTCTGGCTGTGTTCATTGAAATAAGTAGATGTTATATTTCTTGAAGAACGCTGAGGGGCAGTGCAGAATATATCTGTCCTCTTCACACAATACCATAGAATAGCTATACTACTTACAATACAATCAAATTGTTGTATTTTTGTCTACCTAAAACTTAAAAAACCGACCAGCATTATCTTTAGGTGATCACATATTTTGTCATGTCGAGTTCATGCTCCGCAGAGTATCTACGCAGCGGATGCCATTTTTTTGGGAAGAATTATTTACTCTTGCAATTAAATCTTTTTTACCATACCGATAGAGGTAAAATATTGTTGATAGAATTGTAGATAAGAACGTGAACTTAAAGGATTTAAAGGGCCAGTATTTTCATAAAATTGAGAACGGAGTAAAATATAGTAATCTCGTGTTTTTTTGAGGAGCTTTGCTATTTTTCCTGATAATATTGATAAATCCTTCTAGTAGAATATAAAAGAACTTATTATCTTGACGTTAATCTTGTGGTTGTGCTCTCGCGCGCAAGGGCCCGGGGTCCACCTTCACCACGATCCAGGACATTGCGAGCATTGCTTAACCTTGGTTATCAGTCTCGCAAGCGCTCCGTGCGCTCCTGCGCTCTCGCAGACCTAGTACCGCTACTTCTCTCTCATTCTCGGGAAACATTACATATCTTATATCGCTGCAATACCTCGAACATTGTCGGATGGTCAGTTACTTGTCAGAATTCTATAGTAGATATACATTTCCGCGAGTATCTATGTTGGCACTTCATACCTTTTACCCTTCCATCTTTCGGACACTAGACGTGGACGTCCACAATATATCGTGGAAGTCCACGTCCACGATAACGTGACGTGCAGATTATAAAAGCGCCCAATTTAATCTGGACCTGCTTAAGTGAAAATACACTATCTAGGCATGCTACACTATCGACCGCATCGTCACTTACCACCAGATGAGATGAAAGCGGAAAAATACTTGCCTATAGTATTAAAAAAACCGTAGACCAAAAAACAGGCAGCAGTATTAGTAGACAGCGTTTCATCTTTAAAGTCCCGTAGTTTTAAACAGAACTGACAACATTGGCTCAGTATATAGGTAGTCTGAAGGCAACAGCAGAGACAACAGCGCCACTCTTCAAAGGCATTAAATGTTGAAACCGATTTTAGCTCCACTTGACACCTTAGAGAAACAACTTACTATCATACAGTAATAAGTAAGAAAACTAAGAAATCTATTGTAATAAGTAAGTTGTAAGTATGCTTGACACCGACGATGGTGTGGCTACTACCACATCTTGCGTTTTCGTGTCCCCATACCTTCTCCCCTCGCTCTTTCAAGGGACCTTAGCGTTGAAACTTATCGAGTTAAACTTTATTTATTTGATAAGCTCGCCTCAGGAGTGTTAGAGATGAAACAGTTTTTATTAGTCGATATTTGATTTTACTTCTCCATGTAGCAAATTCTTTATTTTGATGATTTTTTGCCGATTCTAATCACAGTGTATGATTATGTATAGCTCCAGTCGAGCGGACGTGCTGATGACGGCGTACTTCCGAAAACATGCATTATACGCCATCAAAGTAAAAAAAACTCTTCAAACATTATTTAATGATAGAGAAAAAAATTGAAAGTGCCTATTTTTGTTGCAAAAGGGTATCATTATATTTCATATTTTTCTGACTATTGCTATAGATTTACACCATAATCGGCATACGAGTATCTTAATTCAAATCAAAGGAGCTGTTCTCCTCCACAGGTTTTTTTTTTTTTTTTTTTTTTGCGCCCAACGCTAGTGGAAATGGGCACCCTCCGGTATAACGGTTGGGAGGGAGGAGGTGAACTCTCATGAGTACCAGCTGGCCGGCCAGCTGGTTATGCACGACTCGCCAAAAAGAACCTAGGCGCATACGTACTAAACACCCCCTGGGAGCACCTGTAGCCGGAAGGGCCTTTCAGGTTTCATCGGATGCTACACCCCGTAGGGACGGGGTGCGCTCAGCGTCACTCCTTACGGAGCGTACACTGGAGAACTTATAGCGTGACCCCTGAAGGGGGTCCCGCTGCTGTGGACTGGATTTGGGGGCCTACGGGGGCCGCTGAAACGGCAGGGAGGGGCTTTGTCGGGTCGACCTGAGCCTCCAGGAGGAGGTTCAGAGCGCTCGACAGGTCGTTGGGGGGGTCCGTGAGGACGTGTCTCGGCCTCCGGATCGCGTGGCCGGAGATCGGGCGGGGGGAGTAGGCTGCTGCCTCTCGCACAAGCGGGTTGGGATGCACTTCCGCGGCCTTGAAATAGGTCTCGGAGAGTGTTTTGAGAAACTGCTGCAGGGTAGGCAGGTCCATGTCTCTGTGTAGGTCCGCATTGCGGACGTACCATGGAGCCGCCGTTGCCCTACGGCAGAAGATGTTCTGCACAATTTGCAGTTTCTCAATGACGAGGGAGCTCGCGTGAGCGAAGACGGGGGATGCGTAGGTCAACACCGGTCGGATGCACACCTTGTAGAGGGTTCGCTTGTTCCTGAGGGACATTTTACTGAATCTCCCCAACATACAGTTGAGGCGACCCAAGTAAAAACGGGCGGTGCGACACACTTTGTCGACGTGAGGCCCAAAGGTGAGCCTCTTGTCAAGTGTGACGCCTAAATACTTGACAGCGCGCTGCCAGGGAACTAGTTTCCCTTGCATGCGGAGGGGAGGGGGGTCGCTGTCACCCCGTCTGCGCTTAACATCGAAGCAAACCGCGGAGCTCTTCTCCGGATTCACTTCGATGCGCCACAGTTTGAACCAAGCTTCGAGCTTGTTCACCGCCTTTTGGAGCTTAGCCATCGGTGGCCTTCGCCCTTTGGCGTAGATTGCCGTGTCGTCGGCGAAAAGGGACAGTTGTACCCCGTTGTCGGGGACGGGGATATCGTTTGTGTACGATATATAGAGGAGGGGAGAGAGTACAGAGCCTTGCGGGACGCCGGCCTTCAGTGGACGTGGGGAAGACAATGTACCTTCGTGTCTGAACCGAAAGGTACGGTGCTTTAGGTAGGACGCTACTAATCGGACTAGTCGATCGGAGAGACCAAGCTTGTATAGCTTGTATACAAGGCCTTCGTGCCAGACTTTGTCGAAGGCCTTGGCGACGTCGTAGAAGACTGCAACCGTCTTTTCTCTCTTTGGGTAGAATCCACTGAGGATGAATTCTACTATACGATGGACTTGTCGGGGGCAATTGTGTTTGGGACGAAAGCCGAATTGATGGGGAATAAGAACATCGTCTTTGAAGAGATGTTCTTTCATTCGAGAGAGTACAACTCTCTCGAATATTTTCCCTAGTGCCTTGAGGAGGCTTATCGGGCGGTGGGATGACGCTACATTTAGTGGCTTTCCCGGCTTGGGAATGCCTATGACTATGGCTTCTTTCCACGCGGTCGGAAAGTGGCAATGGTCAAAGCAAGCATTAAAAATGACCGCTAACAAAGTAAGCACCTGTTCGGGGAGGTACTTAAGCGCTCGGTTGGAAATTCCATCCGCGCCCGGCGCTTTGTTAGATTTGAGACCCTTGATGAAGGAGTGGATCTCGTCGGGGGACACTGTGACTGGGTCCGAGGTAGGGGGAAGGGAGGTCTTTTGACGGACCTCTTCTTCCACCGCACGCACGTGACCGGGCTCGCACTCTTTGGTGCTAGGGGAGCATTGTGAAGCAATGCTGTCTGCGAAGCATTCGGCTTTCTCGTCGTCCGCAAACGCAATTGTGCCATCTGGGCGGACAAGAGGAGGGACGGTGGTGGTGGCGTCTGTACGAAGGGCTTTCGCCACTTTGTAGTACGCTTGATGGGACGGGGAAATCGTCTCCATGAGGTCTCCCCAGCGGGAGTTCCTCAATTCGTCGAGACGTGCTCTCACTGCCCGCTGAAGTCGGTTGGCAGTGCGTCTGTACTCTGGGGTCGGGTAGAGGGCGGCCCTCCGGAGGGCCGCATTTTTGGCTTTAATCAGGTTTCTGACTTCGAGCGGCAGGCCCTGCCGGTCGACGGCAGGGGCCACTTGCTCGTTGTCTTTCAACGCTGATTGAATGTGGGACGTTAAGGAGGCAACCGCTGCGTCGATTTTATCCGTACTATCGAAATAGTCGGGTGAAAAAGCGAGCGGCGAGTCGGGCGCGTCCATGATGGCCGCCATGGACTTCTTGAAGCCTTCCCACTTCGTGAAAGTACGCGGAAGTGGGGGTGAGATGGGGGTGGGTGAGCCTAGTACGAGGGAGACTGGACGGTGGTCGGAGCCTAGGTCGTCGAGTGTGTCGATCGACCGGAGAATGAGCGACACGCCCTTCACTAGCGCAAAGTCTAGTACATCGGGACGGTGATCCACTCTGTCGGGGTAGTGGGTAGGGGAGAGGGGACAATACACGTCTAGGTCGAGGGACCTAGTGATGTCCATTAAGTGGGCACCGTTCGTGTTTGTGGATTCGCAAGTCCAGTCGGTGTGTTTGGAGTTGAAATCTCCGAACATCACGACCGACTCGCCTAAAGATAGAAGCGCTTCGAAGTCGCTTTTGAGAGGGAGGGAGCCTGCGGGGATGTAGACAGAGGCTATGATCAGGGACGGATGTCCAGTCATGCCTAACTGTGCTACAGAAGCCTCCATGCTCGAGAGAGTAGGAGTGGGGATAGGGGAGCAGTGGAGCGATCTCTTGTAGTAAATGGCAGTCCCGCCGCGCGCGACGGCAGTGGGTCTGTCATTCCTAACAAGGGAGAATCCAGGGATCGACATACCCCTCCGGATCGATGGCTTAAGCCACGTCTCCTGGAGGAGAAGTAAGTCGAGTTCCCTGCTACTAACGAACTTCCTGAGTTTGGGGATGTTGGTGCGTAGGCTGCGCACATTGAAAGAAACAAGCGAAACCCCGGCCGGCTTTACGCGACCGGTGCCGACGTTGGTGGGAATGGCGGGTGTGGCGTGAGGCGCCTGGGTCATTACTTCAGAGCTTGAAGTAGCGTGAAGAGCGTTTACACGCTCGAACTGAGACGACGCGGTGCGCAGTTTGTGCGCCAGGATGGGGATTTCGTCAATATTGACGGACGATACGATAGAGGAGATGTACCGTAAATCCTCCGCCAAAGAAGAGGAGGGCTGGGACTGGCTGATGGCCTTAGGGGGGGCGGTGGTGGGGGGGGGCTTTGGCCCCGGGGCCTTGGGTGGACCCCAGGCTGCAGCTGGAGCTGCGCTAGGGGGGGTGCCTTTGGCCTTGAGGGGGGGAAAGTGGGTCGCTGACGCTGAAGGCGGCGGCGGCCTTGCACCTTTGCCCTTAGCGGGCTTCGGTATTTGAGGGTGAGGGTGGGGGTTCGCACCTTTGCCCTTAGCGGGCTTCGGTGCGGAAGTACGGGGGCGAGGGGCGCGCGGGCAACCCCTGTAATTTGCAGTGTGGCCAGATTGGCCACAGTTGCAGCAGAAGGGAGGGGTGGTGGAGTCGCGCGTACGCGCGCACTCCTTAGTAGCGTGGCCTTCGCCACACTTGACGCACCGAGGAGGGGCTGTGCAGTTGGCCGACGCATGGCCATACAGCTGGCAGCGATGGCACTGCCCGGGGGAACCGCGTTTGTGCGGGGGCTCTACCTTGATCCCGGAGAGCCCACACACTGTGAACCCTCCACGGAAAATGGTCCTGGCTTCGGTGGTGTTGGAGAGCACCACCAGAGCCAGGGGAAACACCTTGCCGGAGCGGCTGTACATCTTATGTACAGCCTCGGCGGGGAAATTTTTGGCTTTGAGGTCATCTAAGATGGCCTCATTTGAGAGTTCGTGCGGCACTCCGCGGAGTACCGCACGCACCTTACGCTCCTCAGGGAGGGCGTAGGTGTGGTACCCTACTTTATTGAGGGCGAGGAGCCTGGTAAGGCTCCTGAAGTCGTCGGTCGACGCTACGTCGATCTTGACGGCTACACCCGTGTTTGACGCACGGGTGTAGCGGATGCGCTGTTCCGCGCAGAGACGGGAGACTAACTCCCATTTGGTTTTTTCCCGAAGGAAAATAGGCGGGGGGGGCTTGGCCTTAGGCGGGGCGGGCGGGGAGAAGCGCGCGACTGGTTTGGCGCCAGTCGGCGCGCCCGTGCGAGCGGCAGCAGTGCTCGGGGCGGGGGTCGGGGGGCGGGGGGTAACCGCGTCCGGGGCGGGCGCGGCTACCGAGGACGGGGCCTCGGACTCCAAGCGGGCAGCGCGCTTGCGATGCCGCTTGGTTTTAGGGACGAGCTCGAACTCGTCCAGTTCGCCCATAAGGGGTGGGAGTGATGGCGTGAGGGAGCGGGGTCCCGTCACGGTGCCCGAGCACGAAGAGGCGCGATCGGACGTGGACGCCGCCCTCTTTATTTATTTTATTTTATTTTATTTTTATTTTATTTTATTTTATTTGGAAGACCAACAGCTATCCAACAACATAATATTAACTATCTTACACAACAGAAAGCCAATTACAGGTCTTCGCTGATAGACTATGGAATACAATAAGAAAAACTGTTGAAACACTCATACCGAATATAAATTAGACACTTAAAACTGATACAGTACTACAGTATTACCACAACTAGTACAATACTACCAGTACTACTACAGTATCTACATAATACATATAAACTAAATTACAACTATTACAATAATAATACAAGTAATTCCACCACCGAACATGCTCGCCCACTTATGTAAAAATTTTAGCTACGCATAATAGAAATTATTTGTCAAAAGCCCTCCGCGTTAACAGACGTCTTGCCGCTACAACGCTTGTGTTAAATAGATCTATATCAGTCTCCAATACTAAGTTATTGAAGTTCCTACAGGCACGCCAGAGGAATGTGTTCTGAGTGTAATTAGTAAATACAGTGCTAAGGGAGAATACATTATTATGACGTAGATTTCTTAAGGGTACACAGAAATTTAATTTAGAGAGAAGCTCGGGACAATCAATAATGCCAGTGGAAATTTTTATTAAAAATACCGTGTCTGCGGTCTCACGGCGTTTCACGAGCGGAACCAAATGATGTCGACTACACACGTCCAGGTAATCCTGTGAATGATACTCCTCACCTAGGCGAAAGCACAAGTAACGAACAAACCTTCTCTGAATGTTCTCGATGCGCCTGACGTATACCATATATGCAGGGTTCCAAATTTGAGACGCGTACTCCAGGTTACTGCGCACGAAAGTGCAATAAAGAATTTTTAAAGTTTTCGCTTTGGAGAAGTCCCTGGAGCAACGCATCACAAATCCCAACATTCTAAATGCTTTATTAATAATAGCGTTAATATGAACGTCGAACATTAGCTTGCAGTCATGTATTACACCTAAATCGCGCATGTAAGGCTCCCTAGAGAGATTAGAGTTAAACAACTTATAATCGAATGTAACCTGTTTCCGCTTTCGGGAGAAGGTGACAATGCAGCACTTTGCTGGATTCAAGTCAAGATGGTTCTCATGGCAATATAGCTCAAGCCTTGAAATATCATCCTGCAAAGATAAAGCGTCAGCCAGAGTAGCGACTGCTTTAAATATTTTCATATCATCCGCAAAACACAATAACTTTGATGAATGAAGACAGCTTTCTATGTCGTTGATGAAAATGATGAAAAGCAAAGGGCCCAGCAATGAACCCTGTGGTACCCCGCTAGAGACGTCAACCCAGCTAGAAATGTAATTATTGATCACGACAGCTTGGCTCCGATTCATTAAATAGGATGAGAACCACCTCAACAGATCCCCACTGATTCCCACAAGCGAAAGTTTATTAAGTAGTATGTCATGCCGAATACGATCAAATGCTTTGCTGTAATCGGTATAAAGAACGTCCACCTGGATACCACTGTCCATAGCTTCCGTTAGAAAGGAGTTGAGCACGACTAGGTTCGAGACTGTTGATCGCCCTTTTAAAAATCCG
The DNA here is from genome assembly GCA_907269095.1 of Blastobasis adustella. Classification (NCBI taxonomy): domain Eukaryota; kingdom Metazoa; phylum Arthropoda; class Insecta; order Lepidoptera; family Blastobasidae; genus Blastobasis; species Blastobasis adustella. The sequence continues at coordinate 16,593,200 of OU026121.1, read as the reverse complement.
TGTTGCGTTGGACTAAGTAAGTGTCTCACTGCGAAAAAGACTTGGTCGTGTACAAGTTTTTCGAAAACTTTCGACACAATGCATAATTTCGAAATTGGCCTATAATTGTTTACGTCTGCCTTAGACCCTTTCTTATGGACCGGAGTGACATATGCACGCTTCCAATTAACTGGGACAATTCCCTCTTTGAGAGAGCGCGCGAAAAGTAGACTTAATGGGTATGCGATTGTGTCTGCACAGTTAATCAGAAATAAAGCCGGCAAGTCATCTGGCCCAGCTGTTTTTGCAGGGTCTAACCGTTTGAGTAGGGTGGTCACAGTTCGGGGCTCTACGGAAATTGTGGAAATACCGGTTATCGATGCAGGTTCAACTGCCTCAGCACATGCAGAAGATGAGGAATATGATGTACTCAAAAAAGTAGAACTAAAATAATCCGAAAAAGCGTTACAAATAGATTCGCCAGTGTTAGCAATAAGACCGTTATAATTTAGACTGCTGGGCATACCCATGGATTTATATTTTGACTTAACAAAGGACCAAAAATACTTAGGGTCCTTAACGAGTGCATCTTCAATACCACAAATATAATTTTGGTAACACTTCGCTTCAATTGCCTTAACTCTCTCTCGGAGAAGTTGGAATGTGTACTTGTCAGATAAGTTTCCATAGACTTTATACTTGCGCAAAAATTTATTTTTTTCTTTAATAGCCTTTTTTAGAGCGGGTGAATACCAGTGAGGATAACCATCGGGCCTTATAACCTTAGTCGGAATATAATTACTTCTTAGTGTTAGGTAGACTGAATAGAAGTAATCAACCGCGTCCGGCAAGCTAAGTGAATCAAACTCCTTTGACCAGTTAATATTAAAAATGTCATCATTAATGGAAACGTAATCCCCTTTCTCGTATAAGAACTTAGTCCGCGGAGCGATACTCAGGCAGTTAAGTTCAACAAACCCCAGCTGAATCAAAAGGGCCCCATGATGTGGGTCTATTGGCACGAGTGGGTCCCCACTTTGATCGGACACGATGGCACTATCGTTACACAGAACCAAGTCCAACGTTTTCCCATAACAATTACGGATACCGTTAAATTGAGACAGATTATGAACACCGAGTTCATCAACTAGAAATATTTCATCAGAACTAGTGAAGTTAGTAGGAAGTAAACTATTTCCGCTCGAGTGTGGTTGCCATATAATGTTGCTGAGATTAAAATCTCCAACTATAAGAAAGGTATCCATTGAATTATTTATCATTATATTGTTTAAACTGTCCATAAAATTTGACAATTGTTGGGAAAAGCTATTACCTAACCCTTCCTTGCATAAATAAAGTACACAAACATGTAATCGTATTTGTTGCTTGTTGCTACGTCGTTTAATCGTAAGAGTTAGCCAAAGATCTTCAGCGCTCGAACGGAAGGTAGGCTGCGAAGAGATTAATAAATCGCGCCTAGCAGCTATTAAAACTCCCCCTCCATAGTTTTGCCTCGTAGCACTGTAATTTCGATCGCGCCGCCACACAACATAACGACTATCGAACAGTTCCGTGTCAAGTATACTGTCCAACAGCCAAGATTCAGTGATAATAATAATGTCGTAGTTACTAGTACTTACGTTACGGTGAAACAGGGACGTCTTGGTTCGTAATCCACGAGCGTTCTGATAATAAATCCATAGGTTGTTTATACAATTATTAGTTGCACTAGCCATTTGCACTATTAAACCTACATATCAGAATAAACATTAAATTAATTAAATCGACAAATGTTAATACAATATAATAACTGCGCGTACCCGCTAGTGGGCAATAGAAAATACTTACGCACAATTGCAGGACAGAAGATAAGTAGCAGTGGCGATAGTAATGCAAGCGTAAGCGGGATAGATAGCGGTTACACGGTGACGCGTCCGTGGGGACGGTCACGCGGAGACGTAAACAATAGCAAGCGGTCAAGCCGACGGCGAAAGCAGGTGTTAGCAACATTTTATGAAAATTATAAAAATAGTAAGCGTGCATGCCCGGAAGCGAAATAAAGGTACATTTAAACAGATAATTATATACGAAGCTAATTAAACTATTTTGTTTAAATGGTTTTCATTACCAATTATAATAACGGGAGACTCCTTGTTCTTTCTTACATGTATTTTAGAAAACTTCACCCAGACGAAGCTATAGTTTTTTTCTTTAGCGACTGCTTTGACTTTGTTAAGCAGCAATTTGTAATTCGGCGTAAGATGATCATTAACATATATTTTGTCAATGTTACCTGTGAACCCAATGGAATTGGCTGGGATAGTTTTTATTTTCCGTGCTGCAGCAATAAAATCCTCCTTAATATACCGGTTAAGAAAGCTCACCACAATAGATTTACTCTTCGGGTCATGAGTCGGAACACGTGCGATGTAGTTGATCTGTGTTTTTGGGAAGGTATATTCGACATGTTTACTCAGGCTCTCCACTATTTTAAACAAGTTTTCGCCTGACTTTAACGGGACTCCTTTCACCTCCACATTGTTCAAGCGCGACCATTGTTCTCGTGCCAGCAAATCATCCTTCAACGCAGTTACGTCGCCTGTAGTGCGGTCTATGGACGATTGCAGTACAGCGAGCGCAGGTAGCCTGTCTTCCACATCGGAAAGCCTTCCACTGAATTCATCCAGCCTTGCAGAATAGACCTCACAGTTAGCTTTGAGTGTAGAAAGGTCGTTCTTTATGGTCTTAACATCTTCAATCAACGCCGGTAAACCACTAAGTTGCAGGCGCATCTCTTTGATCTCCAGCAGTATTGTGTCCAAGGATACAGGAGTTGGTGACACAGAAGGAGACTGTATACGGCATTGTGCACACTTCCAAGACGCCCGACGATCTTGTCCCAGGTTGCGGTATCCTCTCTCAGATATTCCCGCACATCCGAAGTCGTAGTTGTTTTTACAGGAACTGCACTGCACTCCTTCGTTGAACGCAACACTACATGATGTACATTTCATCATATTTATAGAAAAAAAAATTTGAACTACTATGAAAAATATGAATACAAGTGCTAGATGAAAAAGGTTGACTATATCTGAATGATTTATAAAAGTTGTAAGTGTCTGACCGGTACGAGTGCGAACACGGGACTCTTGCGAGAGATCGGCGCCGAGAACTGCGACACGGAGTCCTCGAACTCCATGTTCGCTTCGGAGGGGTCACAGGGGGCCTGAGGGGCACTCCCCATTGCCGCCAGGTAATTACGGACAATGTAATTGTCCTGGCCTAAATTGGCTTTTAGAAGGAGCTCGGCCGCCTGTGCAGCGAACTGCTCCATGGTGACCGGCGCCATTCTAAGGCGAGAGGGATGAGTAGGGGACTGAAAGCGGGTAATACTAGTAATGCTATCGTTGAAGACGAGAGAGGGAGAGAAGTCCTCCCTGCGCGAGGCAGGGGGGAGGGGACGGAGTCGGTGGAGCGGTTATCCCTAATGGATATAGCCGCCTAAAAAACGCGGTAGAGACGTAACTTTGTGCTACCAACGAATCGGTAGCAAGAACCTACGCCTCTAAGCGAACGTACCTAGAAGTCGTTCCGTTCGGCGGGACACGGGCACGCAGCGTGAAGTGAGCACAACACAACACCACACACAACACACGCGAAACTTACGCACTCGTAAAAATGCGAGGGCGAGCGGGCAGCGTGCGACACGAGTGTGCGCACCGAAGCCCAAACGGAGACTCCTCCACAGGTTGTACGTTACATACACATATTACAGTTTTGCCATCAGCATCGTTTATAGAGTTCTCATCAATAAATTTTTTTTTAATATCTTCAATGCTTCGTGGGAAACATCGTGATGAAACCTGCACATTCAGGCGACTGGATGTGTAACCATGATCAAATCTGGTCAGGTTCCCCTGGTATGGTCATGGAGGTCAGATGGCAGTCGCTCCACTGTAATTACCTGACCTGCCAATCCTGGATCATGGTCAAGGCGGACCCCGGGCCCTCGTACGCGAGAGCACAACCGGGACATTAACGCCAAGATGATTATTTTATCTTTAATAATGAGAATTGAACCTGATACCATTTTATTATGATGTATAGGTTAGGTACCTACTTGAAGAGGTGGTCTAGGAAGTAACATCAGTAAGAAAAATCTAGGACTTTCTGGGTAGCAACTGCGTTATTTTTACTATCACTTTAATCATAATTGACGACTTGAGTAGTTCAGAGATTAACGGCCTGCCACGTTAGTGGTTCCGGGTTCGATTCCGGCCGAGCAGAAATTGATACGATGAATTTTAATTTCTGTTACGGATCTGGGTGTAGTTTGTATAAAAAGTAGGTATTAAAAAAAAAGTATATAAGTAGTTTATCAGTTATCTAACACCCATAATACAAGCTTTTCTTACTTTGGGGCTAGATGGCGCTGTGGGCAAAGCATATTTATTTTTATAGAGACTCTAGACCTTTTGCATCGAAAACATTAGTCGCCTTGTACGACACCCACGAGTTTAAGGGGTTGGTGCTATTCTGCTCTGCCGGAAACCACACGGCCATACTGTGCACGTGTACAAATATAATTTACCTACACACGCACACACCAGCTTAACCTGCACGTGTGACAGACAAAAATTAAGACGGAGACATTTCCTAATGCGGCTCTCATTCCGTATTCAAGTGGCGAGGTTGCTCTTAAGAGGGTGGTGTACAATAAAAATAGATGAACCCTTTACAGGGGCTGGTAATTTGTTTTAGGCAAAGTGCCGCGCAATGGCGAGCCTTTATTCTACAAGGAAGCAACAGCTACTAGATATGCAATGCGTTAAATTCTAGCTAGTGGGTAAGTTCTCTACCAGATTTATATCGGGTACCTAATCATACATACATTAAGCTCACGCCTCTGTCCCACAGGTGGGGTAGGCACCTAATCATCATCAATATAAATCAGAAAACTATTTTATTTAATTATAAATTTAATAGGCCTGCCTCATGGTAAGCAGTCACCGCAGCCTATGGACGTTTGCAATATCAGGGGTATCACCCATGTGCTGCCAACCCCTTAAAAACCTTGTCCCCTTTTTGAAGAACTCTCGAGGTTTCTCATGTTGTACTCTCGAGGGAAAAACTCTCCAGGGAGGAGTGGATTCCACAATTATCATCTTCATCATCTTGGTGTTGCGCCCACGCACGGCACGCGAAGGCCCGGGGTTCGCCTGGATTTCACCATCAATACGTAATTATTTTCTCAACTCATATTTGAAGTAAGGCCTACGGAACTAAATAATTATTTTGGATGGATAGACGAAGTTTATATGGATGGACGGACGGACTAACAAACGAACAAAAAAAAACAATGGCTATCTACACTGTACAATATAAATAAAATAAATAAATAAACATGCTTGTACCATTCACACAGCGCCATTTGGCCCCAAAGTAAGCGAAGCTTGTGTTATAAACTACTTAAACATATACTTTTAAATACATACTTGTTATACATATAACACCTAGACCCGTAACAGAAATTATAATTAATCATTTCAATTTCTTCTCAGCCGGGAATCGAACCCGGGACCTTTGCGTGGCAGACATGTTATGTTATGTTAACATATTATGGTATGGCATGTTAGCCAACTGAACCACTCAGGTCGTAAAAATAAAGAAAATAAATCTCGTCAGTCCCATCCAGTCTCCGCACTCCAGGTCGGCATTATCTCTTCTTCACCTACAGCCATGTGGTTTACTTTAGGTGGGACGAAAACTTTTGCTGTTCGGCGACACAGCAACATTTTGCTTAATTACATTACGCAGAGTTAGTCTGCCCGTCCGAGAAAACATACAAAGATATATTATAAGAAAGTCGGTGGAGCCATGTGGTTAAAGCTACTTGCAGGGAAAGCACGGTGATCTATGCTCTACCTGTCAAGATTGTTCGTAGATGTTTAAGATTTATCGTTTATAAATATGCCAAACGTATTTATTGATAAACTGTGACTAAATAAAAACACAAAATGGAGGATAATAAGAAACGGAAGCAAAGAAAAAAAAGTAACGTGACGCCAAGTTGCGTTCTCATTTAATCTTAACAGATATCTATATTACCTATTCTAGTCTGGATCAGCTACAGAACTCATTTGCCAATATACCGTCACGGGGTGTGGGATTCCGAGATTACCAGCAGCAGGGTCCCGAATGGAATACCTTGTTCAACCTCGCTTCGCTAATGCCAAGAACAGCTTGCAAGGACCCTGTCTAAGCCATAGTGATAGTGACAGACAATCCGCAAAGCGGCGCTTGTTTTTTTTAAAGGCTTAAATAACACAAACTCTGGCAACTAGGCCATCAGCAATGACTGACCACAACAGCAACGAGTCAAACAAACCGTTGCCGGCTCGATGATATCGTGGCGTAAAGCATTTTTTATGTTGACATTCATAAGTGTTTTATTAAAAACCCAACTTAAATAAACTGTTGGACTATGACTACTACTATAATGTAACTAGCGGGGAGTCCAATTAGCATCAAAGTACGAACCATTCACCCACCCAGTTACCGGTACCCGGGTGCGTTCTTAACGTTCAAATCATTCATCATCAATCAATCAATCGTTCATCAAATTTGTACTGATACCCTATTCTATGGTATTCCTGCCTATTTGATGCGTATGAAGAATTTCACGTAAATATCTTTTGAATTCGAAATAACTTCTGAATAGGGTGTAATTAATTAACGCCGTAATCAGAAATTTGACCGACAGAATCAACGTTGGCAATCTCATTACTACTTTTGGTAGAAATCTCTATACTGTCTCTTAAAATATATTTTCTGAAAATAACGAAAGCAATAATACTACTAGAACGGTGTAGTGTATGCTAATGTTAAAAATTCAAGCTACTAATCTGGCTCTTAAAACTAAAGTTTACTTAGATATTTAGAACAGATAGATTTAGTTTAGCTGTGTCTACAGAGGTTCGGTGTCTTGGACCTTTTGTCAAGTTATTGGATTACGTTCTCATTCAGTACCTAAGTACCGCATAATTCAGTAACAGGGTTGATTTCTATCCCAGCAGGAATTCGAAACATCTGGAGCAGGGTTGAAAATCATTGTCACGTTTTGAATTAATTCATAACACCTGGATAATGGGTGTTGTTTAGCGCGCAGAGGGCTGAAGTAGCAAGTTATAGCAAGAACTCTTAAGAAGTACTTTTAGTTTCGGCTTTACAAATATGTTAGTTACGTCAAACAAAATGTTTATGTAATGTGTATATGTAGGTCAGATCAACATCAATTCGCCTACATGAGTAAGGTTTCCGGTGCTCCATTGGGTCAGGATTTGAGGAACTGGGGCTTTGGCAGTTTGCTGCCAGAACAACGTGTTATAGTGATGGACAACGTATTGTTGTTGATATCTGTAGGCAGTGGTGACCACTTTCCATCAGGTGGCCTGCTTGCCTGTTTGCCTACCGTAGGACATAAAAAAATAGTGATGGAGTCCTACAGTGGACATTCTGCGATTTTTTTTTTATAATTAACTAGTTACCATCATTCTAGATGAACCATCTCCCATTTCACCGACAGTAAATAACGATACGGTCGAAGTACATAATACTGAAACGTTTGTCCAAGACGCGTTTCCCGAAGACGAAAAGGAGCCGGCGGAATTAGGACTGGCACCTCCTTCGCACCTTGTAGAAGATGCAGATTGGCTTTCATCAGTTGAGGGTCGCGTGATGATTCTGGAGTCGGTACATAATGATGACGATGATAATCATGAATGAGAATCTTAATAATAACATTATGTATCAAAGTAATATTATGTATTTTGGTAATATTTACATAGCACATGTACATAGTCGTGATAATAAAAACCTGAGCGACACTTAATCGTTCCCAAATTATAATATAATAATGGCATATAAAAAACGTAATTACTTTGATTCATTTTCGTCATTTGATTTACATTACTTCGGATGGATATTCACCATCTGGTGAATATCATGAAACGAATACGTTACATTGTGATCAAAATGGGTTGCGGTTACTTACTCGTTTTGATGTTTTTTCTGTACCAGGCTGATGCGTTTATTGGTTTAAAAACTAATGAGAATTATGTAAGTTTCTTTTTCATTTACATGATCGTGTTATGTAGGTGCTTATCACCTTTTGCTGTCGGACATTGATTCCTAAGGTGGCAATGGAGTATAGCAATAGATCAGCGTTACTTTTTCTGTTATTTCACCTAGGAAATCTGTTTTTTTTTTTATTTTAATTATAATATAATGACTCCTACATACATACTTTGAGGGGCAGCTGAAGATTTAATGAGAAATATGAATCCGTTTTATTGAGCAAAGAGGCAGTCCCGTTGACAAGTGTGCTATGACCTCTTCGTTGATTGTTCTCTTGAAATCTAAATTGAACACGCGGCACGTGATGTGTGAACGATTAAAAAAAAATTAGCGAGCGCAGCGAGCTCAATCATTTTCTAATTGTGGCTCAAAAGAGCCGTGGCAAACATAATAAAAGTAACCAAACTAATGAATGAGCGACTTCAACGACTTTCTTCTTTAAATCTGGTTTGATCGCCGATCGGCGTTCGACAGACGCGAGCGGTTTGAATTATTAAAAAATGAGCAAGTGCAGTAAGCTAGTAATTTTTCAACATTTGGCTCAAAAGAATGGGGTGAATATAATAAAAGTAACGTAAACACATTAAACGGGCGTAACGGCTCGGTGGAAAATTGGTGCTAAATCGAGAAGCGATCTTGTGGTTGAATACTATCAATCCAAATGTTTGTCAGCACACTAACTAATGGCCACGTTTCATCAGTATGTCGCGGCACACGTTTTACGAAACACTGAACTGCAGATTATTCCAAATTACTTAGTATAAAAACTATGCAAAATGACCACCATGACTCGTTCAACTATAATGTTCTCTCCGCGAAAGGGTTGACTTGGCAATTTTCTAGCGATGCGACATCACTCGATAATCAATGTCGGTATTTCTTTTTAACACTTGTCCAAATCTTTCTCCTCATAATAATATTGTGACATAGCTCACGTCCGCGACTGGTCGACGTGGCGATTTTCATAACTATCGTGGCAACCATAACTTTCAAAGACAATACAGGTTTGATGAGTAAACCAAGTATGCCGAAGGCCGCACGAAGTATGCACGAAAGAGTAGGAATTCGAACTTATATAACAAATAATGTATGAGATTAACGCACTTGGAACCTTATGGCCTCCTTCCAGCTCCGCCGCCGGAACCTGGCTACCTTTTAGGACTAGTCTTGGTCTAAGCAAATCAACAAAGCCAGTCTAAACTTAATACAATAGCATTGTTTTTGCCACCGTTCGTTTCCATCATTAGATCAGCTCATTGATACCATCTCATTGATCTATTATATTCTATACCATCATATTGAATTGTCTGACGCGTATTCAAAAATTTATTTCAATACCAGGACTTAATCGAATACCAGGAATTTGGGTTCCTGCAGCCAACTTCCGTCTCCATCATCAGATCAGCTCACTGTCACCATCATATTAAATGGTCACCTGAGTTACATGCGCATGCAAAATTTAAATTCAATCGAATATCAGGAATTTGAGTTCCTGTAGCCAACTTCCGTCACCATCATATTGAATGGTCATCTGAGTTACATGAGTATGCAAAATTTTAATTCGATCGAATTCCAGGAAGTGCCTCAAATACTATACACGATGGTCAAACATAGAGTGCCAAAGTTCTAAGTGCCTTATTCCATTACGATATGCACAGTATTTGACCCACTTACCGGGAATCAATTGAATTGAAATTTTGTATACACATTTAAGATAGATGACAATGAAATATCACGGTATCCAAGTGTGTTAGTCACATATATTATATGGAGTCCGACTTCGTATTTCTGCATTCCTTCAACAGTGATTGACTGATGAAGGCATCCGTCTGTATACAACAAGAGATAGTAGCAATAGTGTTTAACGTGCGTACGTTTGTGTAAACATGGCGTGTCTTATCTATGTAAGCTATGTCACAATATGAGGAAGAAAATTCAGACATGTGATTAAAAGAAATATCGACATCGATTAGGTACCTGGTAGGTGTAGCACTAAGCGAGGGGCTGTAAGGGTGTGCGGGGCGTCCACCCTATTGCGCGTACCTCATACTGTGATGGCAGTCAAATGACTAAATATTTAAAAAATATGGTAATATGTTCAAAAATGTTCTAAATTTGCTAATTTCGTGAAGGTCGAAGAAATCCAATGGATGCACATTAGCGATCAGTCTGGAAGCTGTAGAGGGAAGCTTATGTTCTGTTCAACAGTGGACGTCCAAGGGCTGAGATAATAAGAATGGTTTCATAGTTCATTTAACATACTTTGGCTTCACAGGGTCCTTACAAAATAGAATTCTCGAACTACCGCGCCTGCAACGGCCCCAAATCGAGGAACATTGCTTATTGTGGCGTGGAGTTGAACACGGATGGCACAGAGCCTCAAATCGCCAAGTTCAATCTCACAGTATTTGAACACAGCGGCTTTGACCAGGTTAGTCTTCATTGCACTTTTTTATTTGGAGGTGCCAAGCAGGAAAGGTAGGTCGCGTAATGTAATTAATAATAATAAAAAGTTTCATCAACGGCTGAGTATGGCACTAATATAAAAGGAATGAGATGTATGTTGATAAACTGACGATAAAGTAGGCATTGTCCTAATATAGAGGGTTTCCATCTTATTTAAGATTCTTCTTAAATAAAATCCTTGTATCAGTATTGATTCAAGGGTTTTTTGCTTGAAAGTCTTAAAGACCGGCGCAGCTTTGAAACGATATATTTTAACGATAATCTGAGAAATCGCAGTCATAGATATTGGTTTCTGGATGATGTCTACAAAATTTCATTGGATGCTCGGTAACTGCACTTAACTTAAACAATATTTAATTTCGAAACAATGTGGCCCTTCTTGTCGCCAGTACCATAAGATACAAATTATGAGTAGGTAAATTCTTTGTTTGTAAAGAAACAGTTTTTCATTAACACGAAATCTCCAAATCTTATGTCCCGCATATAACACTTCCTTCATAAATGTGCGTGTGAGTTTCATAAGATCCACTATCAAGTAAGTGCATATGTGGTTTACTTAAATGTATTTGTAAACCCTTCAAAGCTAGTACCGAGATGCAAAGCAAATCACAAGAGGACTTATAAAATCTTTTTTTTTTTGACATATTAGTGAAGTCTGATTTCAGTTAAGGCACAGTTCCGACAACAAGTTCAAGTTCAATTTATTTATGATATTTTCAGGTGAAAATTACTGTATATTCAATGTCTGGAACACGCAAGTCTATACTGTGGAGCTATAGATTGAACAGTCCTTGTCAGCACATGGTCGTGGCCAGTACTATAGAAGCCAAATTGCATACGAAGAACTGCATAGTAAAGAAGGTGAATATAAATTTACAAAAAAGTAAGGGTGTGTAAACTCATGTTTTTAACACTCCGGGTTTTAAAAAAGAGATCCCGCCGGAGGCCCAACTAGAGTTGGATTTACATTGCTGAGATAGATTCGAGAGAAGTCACTTCTGTGAATCCGCTTTAAAACAAAAATAAAGTTGAATTTGAATCATAATATACCTAAATATGTACGTACACAAATCTGCTTGTTATTAACTTTCTAGGTTTTAACAGCAATCGGGGTTTTTAAGTGACCAGTGATTGACGAACAATATAATTGTCAATAGGATTGTCAATTTATACTATTTAATTTGATATTTATTTCTATTAGATTCTGAATTTTAATTATTTGTATTGTAAGCTTATGGGTCTATTGCCTGAAATAAAGATTTATTATTATTATTATTATTTAAGTATTTGTTCTGCTTTTTTTATTTTTGACTTTCTGTAAAATTATAATATGATAATTATAAGTAAGGCTGATAAAATATTAATGTCATGTCTTCAGCGACACTCGCAAGATTAGGACATATCGATAGACGTAAGAACCATCATAATCGGACGAGTCTGGTAACAAAAAGAAGAGTAGGAGCAAATGCTGACGACTTGTGTTTTAAAAACTAATCTTTTTTAAGGGTCATGTTCCGGGTTTCCCACCGCGTACGAGTAGCGATATTTCTGCATCGTGATAAACTGCGTCGAAACCTCGAGCTACTCGTAAACAATAGTACGCGGTAGGAAACCCGGAACACACCTTTAAAATGTGGGATTATTTAAAACATTAAGTATTCTTCTTCTAAAAAATTATGTTTTTTTCTTCTCCTTCGGCCCTTGTACGCGAGAGCACAACCAATTATACAAGGAAACATTTTAATGCCAAGATAACTTAGTTATTTTTATGAATTTTCAGGGTAACTACATATATGAACTCAATTACACAGAATTAACCAGAGGCTTCTTCGGCGAATCATTTTTTTACGGGGAGTTTGATTTAAAGGCAGTGGTTCTTTCAAAAAGAGGTAACATGATGTGTCAAATTGTGTACACAAAAATTAAAAAGGTGTAGTCCTGACAAAATTTGAATTTCGCTTTTTCTTTGCTTTATTGACAATAAATTTTACACGTTTTCGGTACTTTTTAACTTAAAATATTCAACAATAAAAAATTAAAATACGCTGAAACGTACCCATTGTTTAAAATAATGTTCTAACCCAAGCAAAATATTAAAAAATGATTTATAAAAAAGTTAAGTAGTTTTCTTTTTATTCGTTTTCCATATTTATTTAAGTATAGGCTTTTGAGTACCTCTAATTGCGCTACGTCTACAGGAAGTAGCCAAAAACTTTACGGAGCATTCAGAACTAAACTCTAAATACCCATTACTACGACATAAAACCCGATTTGACTTATTACCAAAATGTGCTGTTTTTTGTACTTAAGTTAAGACTCAATTTCTGATCGCTGAATTTAAATAAAATTTCAGATTTACAATTTGACTGATTACTACGCAGGGGTAGGGTGATAGGGGTAGGGTAGGGGTAGGACGCCATTAGACTAAAGGGTTTAGGGTCGCTAGTATAAAATAAAGTCTCTTTTTGTATCTGCCTGTCTGTCTGTCTGTCTGTGTGTACATCCGCTAACACCTAAACCACGCAACGGATTTTGCGATTATAATACTAACAGAAGCTCTTAAGATGAGAGAAAACATTATGAGTAAGACCTGCACATGCAGGGAAATCATTTATAAATAGAAAAATATTATTTATAGGTTTGGGTTGGGTGTTTCACTTTGAAGTGTACAAAACAAGACACAAAACATAGTCATTTTCATTAATTACTATTCAGTGGCGGGTTACTAAGTGATTTTAAATTGATGTTGATGTTTATCCTGTTGTAACATGCATTTTTATTTGGTATTTTTATTTGATGGTGATGATGATGATGAACATGCATTTTTATTGTGGACACTACAGCGAATATGACGTGGAAGTTTGTTTTTATTTTTTTGCTAAAGCTCAGAAACACTCACGGTTATGTATTGGATTTTGCAAAACCAAATAATTCAGAAATTTACGTAAGATTATTTTTTGTTCCGTTATTTTAGTGATTTATTTTATGGCATAATTTTTGATATTTTTAGTTTATCATGTAATTACTTATGTGAAACTTTTTTTTTTAACAAATTGAACTGTGGGTCTAGCCAAAATACATTATTTGATCGTTTTGTTAGTAGTAGTATGTAGAATGCAATTGCAGTCACTGCTGTGAGCCCATATTGATTAAATAGTTGAAGAATTTATAATTATGTATTTATTTGTACATAGGGGCCTTACAGTATAGTATTCTACAATGTGAGTCTTTGTAATGGACCAAAATCCCATGACGTAGCGATCAGCAAGTTGTCAGTTGACGAGAGTGGAACTTGTCCTCAAATTGGGAGATACAATACAACATATTTAGAGAGAGCCACTCTGGATGAGGTTAGTGAATATACCTATTTTGTAATACCTATACCTATACACACGCAATACAATACTTGCTATTACAATTTGTCAGGTGCTAAATATAATCCGGATAAATGATAAGGCTTTAACAAAAAAGATGTGTAAAAGAGGATCGAAAGGAATAGTTGGTGGGGAAAACATTGTGTACATGAAGTAAAGAGGAGTCTAAACCGACCATGGATGCAGAGACCACTTCAATGGAAATTAAATATTTATGATACTAAATATCACGACACGAAAAAGCGTTACGTTATGAATGATGTATGTATGTAAATACCATGCATATCGTAATATAAACATACTACGATATGTACTACATTCATTGTAAATAATAGACATTTAATAAAAATTATACTAATTACAATAAATGGATGCTAAATGCATTGATATCCTTGGGCCGTCCCAACTTCCAGTGACCGCGTGATAGGCTGAGGCGCGTGCTGCCTCGGTTGAGAACGCCAAGCGGCGCAAATATGTTAGTCTCAGTGGCGATTTCATATTAGCGACATTTGGCGTTGAAACTCTTAAGCCGTGGGGACCAGGCGCACATTCCTTATACCGGGAGTTATCTAAGCGCATGGTCAAAACTACGAATCACCAGAAGGCTGGCCTCTTCTTGGGTAAGCGCTTAAGCATCGCTATTCATCGGAACACCGCGGCCAGTCTTCTGGGGACCTTTCCGAATTCGGGGGATCTAGGTAAAGTTTTTTATCTTTACTTTAGTTAGAATTAAGAAAGTTTTTTTAAATATTAATAATTGTATTTTATTATCTTTGTCTAAATTAAATAAAGGTATTTTAAATAAACCTATATTACAAAACATAGTCAAGCGAATAGGATACTTTTAGGGTTCCGTAGCAAAACAAGGAAGCCTTATAGTTTCGCTAACTATTAGCAGTAAAGAAATAAAATTTGGTACACATTAATCACACCGACAAAGTTGTAAAATAAAATCTTTAAAAAGTTCCCTTTTTCACTGCATATAAAGTGGAAAGCGAGGATGAAATTTACTTGCCAATTCTATTCCGCCGTGTAAGGTGTCATTGGATAGGGAATTTACAATCATTATTCTGGTACATTCAATAATAATTCAAGGTCAATAACAATTTTGGGTTTAACGGTCTGTTTGTGAACCGTAATATTTGGATTTGCGTAAACTATTAAAGTACATTTTTAAGTATCTTCATACTAATTGAGTACACATTATGTACAATTATGTAACATCAAAACAGACGATGGGATTGCCAGTAAGCACAATGTAATAATTCAATAGTATATTGAACGATGTTAATCGGGAAATTATCACAGCTTGGTGGATTCTTCAAGTTAACGAGTTTTTATTTACGTGCTCATACTTAGCTGGTGTCTGAATTGAGAAATATTGCAATAATCAGCAGAACAATGCTGTAATGTTTGATTAGTATTTATGTGCCTCATTTTTCTAGGAAAACAATGCATTTATACAAAATGATTTTAAAAAGCATTTCTGAAACTGCTTTTTAAGTTCCAATGTAAAGAATCGGTATTTTAACCGGTGATCATATCATAAAATCAAAATGTAAAACAAAAATTTACAATATTAGACTTTTTGTTTTGGGAAATGACTTGAACACGAATTTGTGAAACGAAATACTTTTAAATGTCGAAACTTTTTCGACGGTCAGGTAAAAGATAGGTAATCATAATAGGTAGTTTGTAAGGAAGAAGATTGTATAACTTATCTTTGTTGCAGTCTCTAGAAGGAGATTGAAGAGTCAGTTTGCCAGGTTGTAAAATACAATGGAACCAAAAGGGATATACGGCTTATTTACACGCTCTACAAGTTGATGTTTATTTCGTCCGACTCTCTCATAAATGATGTCGTGAATCTAACTTGACAATATCAACTCTGCCATGAGAAGTCAAGTCGTTGTGTTCAGAAAGCGATATTTCGAGTTAAGGAAGATAAGGTAGCAAACTGTCGAAATTGAGATTTCTCAAGCCCAAATACTTAAACAATACTTTAAATTAATTTAGTATCTAATTTTTTTTAAGTCATTCATACGTACATTCTCAACTTGTAATTCTCAATTCAGAAACCGACAGATAATGTAATTGGATATTTAAAAAAAACTTCATACAAATTGTATAGAAAGAAATTGGGTCTAAGTGCACCTTTATATTACGTTTAACAATTTTATCATTATTTTTATAAGATACAATATTAAAAACTTATAACACGGCGATAAAAAATCCGGTATGAATATTTAATATAAAGTTTTATATCAAATTAGACCAGGAAAAGCCAATTGCCTTGTACATTGTCAGTGCTTGTTTAAAACCTTTATTACAGCGATTAAACAATTGTTTTATTAAAAATTATAGTTCTATTTAGTTGGATCAACGAAATATATCGACGCCATACGAAATAATCAGAAAAAATCAATCCTTATCCGAAAATATCCTAGGTTAAATATGGTCAAAATGACCCATCCGTGAAACAATGTTCTACCATGACGTTGCTTTTTTATACTACTATTTAAAACAAGCTTACGACCTCCTTGATAGTAAGCAGTTACCACTAGAGTTATCACTCCTATGTCACCTTTGCCAACCCCATAAGTAGTTAAAACCTTTTATCCCTTTCTTGTTGATCTGATTATCACTGCCAGAAACATTTAAGGAAAAATTTAAAAATCTTTAAATCTCTAGTCTAAAAATTTCTGATTATTCCTTGTAAATTTCAGTTTATGAAATGATTATGTAATAGCGCCCAAGTTTTAAAATTACAAGATTATTGCAAGAACCGTCATTAATTTTGATTAACTTTAATCAATGTAAAAGAAAACTGACAAAACTTTGAATTGTAATAAAAAAATGAAAGTAAAATATTCGTTTTTTTTAAATGTTCTGTATGTACAGTATATCTTCGTTCTAACGACGCGAATACTTATATATGCTCTTGTACTATCCATTACTTGTACATCTAAAAATCTGTCATCATCATTAATTATATAGGTTAGTACAAAGAAGTCTACATCATCTTATCGTGTGAGGTATCAACCTCTCTTTCGATACTAACTGAAAGTGTTTCTGACTGCTGCTATCAATTGATATCAACCCTAATTTTAACGTATACGCTAATAATTAAATTTCAGATAAGATTTATGGTTTATTCCATAAACGGTGGCCATAAAAGATTACTATACAAACATAGCCACAAAAAGCCGTGTCAACATTTTATCGTTGCAAGCCTTATTCAGAGTGCGCTCAAAACCACAACTTGTGTGGTGGAAAAGGTGAGGTGACTTTTTTACAGTTCATGTACCTTTAGTATCGATATGTATTTATAGTAAAGCTACAAATGTTCGTGACTTCACTGGCTTCAAATATCTTTGAAATAATGCCATAATTTTGTGTCTTTATAATATTTCATGCTGAATGTGGTCCAGACGCGGTTACGATGGTCAAGTGTATTTAATTATTGTATATCGTACTTGCTTTGTCCTCGTGGATAATTTTTTACGTTTTCCCATCCATTTCAAATGCAAAACCAATTTATCCCGTTGCCGTTCTAAGCGGACGCCTTTAAAAATATCAACACACAACAAAAATAGAAGGAGGACATTGGCATGAAACTTTTCTTGTACAATATAAACTAACTTCACCCCCAATTCTGCCCACTCGGGGGTTAATTTCCAGAAATCCCTTCTTAGTGCTCCCTTACGTTCCATTAGAAACTTCTGTACCAAATATTTGTTCAACGTTGTTAGAAATTATTTAATATTACAGAATTCCAGTCCCTGTTACACCTCCCTAAAAGACAAATTTATAAAAATCTTGAATTACATATAATTTAATTATTATTGGTTAAATATTTGCACTAAGTTTTAGGAAAATCCACTGAAGGTATACAAATTTTCAGCTCCTGTTATACATCCCCAGGGGATGAATTTCCAAAAATACCATCTTAGTGCTCACGTCTATCTAATTGCAAACCTACTAAAAAAAATTCAAGATTCAGTGGTTTCGGCAGTACATTGTCAGGTAGCAAGCAGTTGTCAGCAATGCTAGCTTTCACCCCCTATTTCCCCTTCCCCCTTAGGGTACGAATTTCCAAAAATCCCTTCGTGTCAGAATTCAAACTTACGTCTCTTCAAAAAGTAGTTAGAGTTCTTCGAGTACGTATATATTTTTTAAAGTATTTGTATAAAGTTTCAAGCGAATCCACTGAAGGATGCATACAAACTTCCATCCCCTGTTTCACCTCCTTAGGGGCGATTTCCAAAAATCTCTTCTTAGTACGCACTTATGTTATATAACCTTAGTGCATCATTTCAACGGCTCTGCGTAGTCCCTCAGATTCTGTCTATACTTCCATATATATAGATTTCTACGAGTTTGTGACCAAGAAAAGAAATCATCTTTAATTTAATTTGGCCGGATTAAACGTCTACTTTTACTATGAAAACTGAATGAAACACCTAAGAATCTGATGATATTCTGAATCTGAAATAGATAGGTTTTTATAGGCACTAAATCTGTTAGTCACAAAATCATTACTTGTGCCGTTCGTATAGAGATAGGGCTTATAATAGATATTTACACCATGACCAAAGAGATTGGAAAGTTAGCTACCTTCATTTGCCAGTCTATAGAGAGGGCTGTGACCATAGATAATTTTTTTTATATACAGAAGCAGAGAGTACAATCCGAGTTAAAATACGAGACAAAATGTCACACATTTCTATAACACACACACACTAATGCAAATGCAGGGACGGAACAATGCAGCCCATCTGCAGATGTTATATTTTGCTACGACTTTCTACTAGTAACGTACACACAAAATCTGACTTGTTGGCGTATTTCGCTCCTGACGACTTCGTCATTTTTTTAAACTTGTACTTATAATTTAATTTTATAATTATAATAAAAGGTAAGGTGTCTAGTGAATCAAACTCACGCCTTGATACCTACCACCGTCTTTTCGATCTCTCGATTCTACATACCGTGAATCGGCAGTGCTTGCTTTTGCAAAAAGGAGGGTTATGATTTTGACCAGTATGAATGTTTATTTGTTGCCTTATAACTTCTAAACTAAGTAGGTACCTACTTACTTATCGTTAGAAGCGTCTTCAATGTCCACAGGTAGGCCTATGTGACTTCACAATAAATTGAATATGATGTCCTCTAGAGGACATAGCCATGAAAAAAGAAATAATAATGAAAAGGATAGGTACATAAATATGTTAAACAGGCAGCATACTCTTTATTTTCAGTAAAAATTCATATAATTATGTTGCACCAGGACAGAAGGGACTTGCATCTAATTATTATCTTGTTCTTCAAAATGTTTACAATGCAGCACTTCCAATTTGCAACCCAGACATCACCATGTCTGGTCTTTAGGAAACCTAGAAAAACAAATAAATGTAAATAAACGTAAATACGCGATTAATCCGTTTAGAGATTTAGATTAAGTCATTTAGGTATATTTTGTGTATGAAACCCAAATACAATACAATTACAATAAATTCTATACAATAAATACTAAGTCCGACCCTGTTAGCATCAAAATTCATTGACGAGTTACGGAGTTGTGAGTACCGTGTTGGTGAATACTCCATAATTTTATTCCTAAAAACAGTTTATCTTAACTTAACATACTTATTTCGGTTTGCATTTGCCTCAGTATCTTCCTGTCGCCACATTGTGATAAAAATTTACTATTTTAATCTGTGTATTATAACATAAAGTGTAACGTTTAGTGCCGCGCTGACATACCGTCAACACACTGCTGATCGTGAACGAACTTGTGTGCATCGGAAAGTGACCCGAACGCGTACCGCACAACCGTGACACTCGCCTGACGCCTCATTCCAGTGGCTTATCGCGGTTGTTGACGGGTGATTAGCCAACGCAGAGCGGTCAGATAAAAGTGGTATCGTGTTGTTTGTCTCCGAGAGACATTTTCCTTATTATATTTACATTTACACACATTTACTCTTCAACATGCTGTGTACGGCGTGCAATCAGGTTGCCAGCGCTACGGAGATGCTCCTAAAGTGTTCAGAGGGCAACTGTAAAAATGTTTACCATTATGAGTGCCTAGGGGTGGCTAGATCGGCTTTCATCAAATTAACACCAAAGCAGAAGTCGGCTTGGAAATGTAAGCAATGCTCGACACCGAAGGAGCGAAAGGGAGACAATACCCCCATTCGCGCCGTCCAGTCCTCCCAGCCGACGTCGGCGGTACCGGTTGATCAGAGTTCCCTACTGGGGGCAGTTAAGCCGGTAAATCCTGGCTCCCATCGGGGCGAAGCTGTGGTTGCTGATCCGAGTATCAAGACGGCTCCTGCCACGTCCGACACACCCGTAGTCGCCACGGAATCTCCGTTACCGAAATCTATTCACGCCGACCTGCTTCAGACTATTTCGGACAACAATGACCTACTTATAGCCAAATTAACGGCGCTTATCGACAGTAAGATGTCTGAAAATAGCAGAGCATTACAGGATAGGCAAGAGGCTATAAGTCAGCAGTATAACACCATGCTGGAGTCTCTAAACAAGTACAGTGCGTTGTTTGATGAGACGGTACGAGACATCAGTGCGATAAAAACTGAGCTTAAGGAACTGCGCAAAACCAAGGACGAGGTTTCCGAGTTACGGTCAACTGTTGATGATTTACGACAAACCATAAATGGTCTCGAGCAACGGGAGCGGCTGCTTAACTTGGAAATATTCGGAGTCCCTGAACGGAAATCTGAACGTGTTTGTGACTTGGTAGTCTCCATTGCCAAAGCGGTGGATGTTTCTCTGGACTGCACGGAAATCATCTCGGCGGTAAGAATACCTACACGGAACACCGCAGGCCTCCCTAAGCCAATTATTGCGAAGTTCAGCACTATTAACAAGAGGGACGAATTACTGACTGCAGTTCGTAAACAAAGGGGGGTCAGCACCAAGGACATCGATTTGCCGGGTGATCCTCGCCAGATTCACGTAAACGAGCACCTGACGCCCGCTAATAAAACGTTACTGAAACACACCAAAGCCAAGTGCAAGGAAGTGGGGTTTCAGCACTGCTGGACGCGCAACGGGAAGATTTTTGTTCGTCAAGCCAACAATTTTCCTCAGCAACGAGTAGACAGACAGTCGCAATTGTCGAACTTGAAAAAAACTGTAATGTCGTAAATAGTAACACCCAGCCATATAGGGCTATGTTCGACATATTTATAATCAGAACATACTCCTATTCGTCTAAATTACTTCGCACACTATACAACAATACACACCATCACTTACACAACTCATCACTGTATGCATACCTATGTGAATCCCTGCACCGGGACTCGGTTACTATGCCTGGAGGCATATGGTATAATAGCTGCGCTCCTATTCTCATACATTTTTATACACTATATTCTAACTCGCTTTTAAATTGTTGTTACTTATAAATGGCACCGCTAACTGTATATTTACAGAACACGAGGAGTATAAGGGGTAAAACTGTTCAATTTAGGCAGGGTTTACTTAATAATAACTACGATGTGGTGGCTGTTTGCGAGACGTGGCTAGTGGACGGGGTTTTCGACTCGGAAGTCAGCGATCCGCGTTACGACGTGCATCGCCGGGACCGGCCGTGCGGCGCGCGCGCAGCCAGTGGTGCGCGTGGCGCGGCGCGGCCGGTCGGCGGAGGTGTGATGCTGCTTACGGCTCGGCCGCTCGCCGCGCGCCGCGCCCCGCTGCCCGACGCAGGCCTGGAGTTGGTACACGTAGTTATAAGCGCGCGTGCTATACACTCACATTTAGATTTACATATATTATGCGTTTACTTGCCTGGCTCCGGGTCTGCTCACGACGATCAGTTGCGCCGACTCAATATTTATTTACAGTCCCATTGCACTATGAGCGCCCATTATTTATTGTTGGGAGATTTTAATTTGCCTAATATTACTTGGAGATCTCGTACGGGAGGATTCTTTGACCCTAGTGGAATGTCAGGCGAGGGTCAGGAGTGCTTTTTTGAGCATCTTCTCTCCAGCGGATTGTCACAGTATTGCGGCGTGCCCAATGGCAATGGACGGCTTTTGGATATTGCTTTTTCCAACACGGAGGTAGAGGTGCGTCGAGTTGTTGATCCCATTATCCGGGAAGATTGGCCTCACCACCCGGCGCTCGCGTTGGACCTTGTTAATACTAGTCTTAAACACTTTAAGGCACCCCCAAGGAAAATTTATAAATATAACAAGGCCGATTATGATGTAATATTCCGTGACTTATGTGCGATTAATTGGATGCGGGCTCTAAAGAACGTGCCGTTGGACGAGGCAGTACAGTTTTTAAACAACACTGTAAGGTCAGTGATAGATAAGCATGTGCCTTTTTTCTACAGTACTCCGGATGGATATCCAGCTTGGTACACCAGAGCGCTAGTACACATAATTAAGGAAAAACATAAATATCACGCACTCTGGAAGAAAAATGGTAACAGTGCAGACCGCGAGGCTTTCTCTTTGTTGCGTGCGAGACATAAAAGGCTGCAACGTCAATGCTGGAATAAGTACACGGAACGCTGTAGAAATTCCATTGCCAAAGACCCAAAAGCGTTCTGGAGCTATACGAAGAGTCTGCGCCGCGATCACGGGCTGCCCGCTCAGATATATTATGGCACTCGTGCGGGCAGCGACGGTCCCGAAATTTGTGATGTTTTCTTAGACTATTTCTTATCTGTTTATAAAGGCACTCCTGACGATCTCACTCCTGGTTCTTTCACGGAAACTATGCACAGCAATCCTTTGAGTTGTGAGAGCACACTGACGATTGATAGCGAATTAGTACAAAAGTACCTACAAAAATTAAAAATTAACAAAGGTGCGGGTTGTGATGGCATTGCACCGGTTTTCGTGCGTAACTGCGCTCGCTGTCTAGCATTGCCTTTGAGTATTTTGTTTAACAGATCTCTTGCGGAGGGTATATTTCCAACTGTTTGGAAGCAAGCCTACATTATACCCATACACAAATGCGGCTCCAAGGTCCTCGCGGAGCAGTACCGCCCCGTGTCGATACTAACTATATTCAGTAAAGTATTTGAGCAGATTGTATATGATCAGGTGTACCCTTCTCTTGCGCGTAGTATTCCGCTCGCACAGCATGGCTTTATGCGTAAGCGCTCCACTGTGACTAACCTGGGCGAATTTGTGGATACCGTCACGGGCTACATGGACGGAGGCTATCGGGTGGATGCCGTGTACACCGACTATTCTAAATGTTTTGACAGACTCAACCATGATATTATTCTATATAAATTAAACCAGATCGGTGTGCACGGTGATCTACTTCGTTGGTTTGAGTCCTACCTGCGGAACAGGAGCCAGGCGGTTAGGATCGGCTGTTACCAATCTCGATTCGCACCCATTCCAGCTGGGGTACCACAAGGGTCCCATTTAGGGCCTTTGCTTTTTAATGTATGTCTCTTCGATTACTCGACCTGTTTCCGACATGCATTTTACCTTATGTACGCCGACGATACGAAGATCTTCATGCCCATAAAAAGTACCGATGATTGCGCAAGATTGCAGGAGGATCTAGATAGAGTGTCGGAGTATTGTACGCGTAACTGTCTAGATCTGAATGTTAAAAAATGTACGACCATCACCTTTACGAGGCAGGCACAAACCGTGAACACCACGTATAGGCTGAATAACGAGATAGTGGAACGCATTAATCAGGTTAGGGATTTGGGAATCATCCTCGACTCGAAACTTACCTTTAACGCCCACTACGAGTCTATTTTTGCAAAAGCAATAAGAATGATGGGTTTCATTTACAGAACAGTTAAGCCCCTTAACTCAGCGGCAGCTTTTAAAATCTTGTACTACGCTTATGTCAGGAGCGTCCTTGAGTACGCTTCTCCTGTCTGGTCTCCTGTTTACGACGTCAGCCGTAATAGATTAGAGTCCGTGCAAAAATCCTTCATCAACAGACTAAATTACTTGACTTGCATGGCTCACGTAGATTATTCTGCTAGTCTGAAGGCTCACGGTATACTTACTTTGGAGGATAGACGTTTCCTGGCAGACGCGAGGCTTCTACATGACATCATCCACTCCGGGGTGGACAGTCCTCAGCTGCTGTCCCGGGTGTTGCTGAGCGCGGGTGACCCACGCGCGCGCCGCGGTGGCCGCTGGCCGCGTCTACTCGACCATCGTCGCGCGCGCAGTAATTATGCGTTAGGATCACCGCTCAATAGGGCTATAGATGGATATGAAAAGCATTTGTCCAAAACGGTCGACATTTTCCATCTGGACCGCGCACCCTTTTTGAGCGGGATTCTAAAGTTTCTGCGGTCTCGGTGAGGGACGATAATAGTGACGAGATATTACTATTATCAGTGATTCGCTTCGGTAGGTATAGGCATACGCATGAACATACACACACGCGCACAAACACGCACACACACATACGCAAACGCACACACGCACACCCCCACACGCACACAAACTCATGCACGCACACGATATTACTATGTTTATTCATCATTATATTATTACTATGTTATCCGTATTCAACCCACGTGTTGGTATAGGTACTTTGCTGTATGGTATTCTTAGCTTCGCTAATCCCATTTGTAAACTGCAGTTTTGTAATTGGCAGTACTACTTTTACTTGTATCTGACTATAACGAAATGTACATTGCTGTAAAACTGTGAAATAAATAAATAAATAAATAAATAAAATAAAATATTTTCGTACCTATTTAGACACCGAAATATTGCTCAATTTGGCAATAATCTATCTTTAATGGCATATTGTTTTAAGGTAAAACATTTCAATTATTGCAAATTCACACTATTACGATGCTTATTTTCATTACAATTTCTAAAATTGATTCCCGATCGCCGCGACCACGAATGAAATTACTTACCGATGAAAAGATTATCCATTTGTATTTCCATACTTTGCGCTTTCTCATAAATGTGCACTAAATTACACCGTCTTTTGAATTGTTTGATTTTATTAGGAAATTATAAAATTTACACCGATGTTTCAAAACAAACGTCAGGTCGTTAGGCCCTCGAGCAATATGTCGAACGTTCAAAACATTACTTGTCGTAATATTTAAGTCAAGAAATTACTGAAACCTCGAGATATTTAAAAAAAAGCGAATGATACAAGAATCTTTAACACTCATTAAATAACACACCTCTACACACATTCTACGAGCAATAACCAGCGACTTACAATATATTTAAAAGGTAGCGATCTAATATAATAAAATAACAAAACATTCAACACAAAGTATGAAATTATTTCACCAATAAATAAACTGATCTGAAACTGAGAATCTGAATAGTTTTTTTACAAATTTGTGTTTGACAATCAATTGCTTGTCAAACTGACCAGTAACTTGATTGTCAAATACAGTGGCACGCTATTTGTCTATAAGGGCCGCTCTACTTAACTATGAAGGTAGCTAACTTTCCAATCTCTTTGACCGTGACCATGCCGTGATGTGATATATCTTGGCTGATATCTCGAGCACAAACTCTAGAGAGAATCACAATTTGTCAAAGGATTTGTGAGAGGCACTAAATGTATGCATATATTGAAGACTGGGTATACCAAGTATTGGGTACGCTATAGCGTAGAAAATTATTTTACCACTGCCACATGTGACGACCGAAACTGCTAAGCACAAATTGTGATATTTAGTGCAAAAATAAACACTAAATGATGACATCATTTCGAAGCTATTTAAGTTGGGAGTCCCGCTGGGTCATGGACATAAGTCGCAATAAAATAAAATAAATGTTGAACAATTGTTCTAGTAAGGTCATCACCATCATTATATTGGCGCTATGTCCCGGTGGCGCTCCTTCGTGGTACGCGAGGGCCTGGGGTCCGCCTTCCTACTCTTCGTGGTCCACTTCGCTCGGTCTTCGGCATCCTTGATACTTACCTACTTTTAAGCTCCAATGTTATTATATTACCATGTGAAACAATAAATAAATGACTAATGACATATCACTCTTGACGACGTCAAGCCATCGATTCTTGGGCCGGATCCCATTATTCCCTCCGGGCCAATTATTCTAGGAAGGTAGGTTTTCAGGTAAAATTTTAGTAGTATGATTTTTTATGCTACTTAGTGATAAACGAGCAGACAGCCGATATGGAAAGTGGTAACTGGCCTCATAACATCTACAACTCATACATTTAGGTTGCAGGTAATAAAAATACAGAACCGGAGGTGCAGGACTAAGATGAAATGCCTCATGGTAGTAATTTCGCTCGCTACCTTATACTTCAAACCAAAACACAACAATGCAAGCATTGTTGCTTGGCGGCAGAAAAAGATAAGGCGACGGTACTCATATAGGCGGACTACTCAGGCTTGACAGTGGTAGGAACCACTTGATAACATGATAGTAGGTTTCCGTCAAGCAACTCTAAGTCCGTCCATCGCGTTGTCTATTTCTGTCGCCAACCTACATTTGTTTCAGTTTCAAGGATATGGCAGCCAGCGCTGAGACATATCACATCGTCTAGTGTTGTCACAGTGTTAACGAACAAACGATGCTGCATTTTTGTAACAACAAAACCTGAGTGGAATCGTAGATGTTATAGACGACAGCTTCAATTAGACTAAAAAAGTTTATTTGAATGCCATATGTGTACTAATGGAGATGTAGTGTGAAATAAATACGACTCCGAAGGTGTTTAAGTGGGCAATAGAGAATGAAAAAAGGAGTATTATTCTAAAACACTTGCTTAATGATGGTACTGTTTTCCTTTCAGGGTATATACACATTCCAGATTAATTTTTCAGAATTAGCAAGAGCTTTCTTTGGATCTTCATTTTTTTATGGAAAATTCGAAATCAAGTCATACGGCTTATCCAGAAAGGGCAACATTATGTGTCACCTGTTATATCCTACTATCACTAAGATTTAGTAATAATCCCTATATTTAAGGAGCTAGCGAACAAAACGGCTTAATTACATGAAATAAAATTTTACAGCAGTAGCAAAAAACTAAAATGGTATCGATCAAACACGGTACAATTACATAATAATATGGCGGTATGATCAAAACCACTAACTTTGTATGCAATTTTAACACAATTTTAGGCCGTTTCAATTAAAAATGAGTTGAGAGGTTCGTATTAAGCGGGCCTAAAATCTCGAGATAAAAAAGATATAGATATTTTCACCAGAAGCAGGACTATGTCGTGTTGTATGCCACCTCCTCATTTAAATTAAATCTGGTATTGTCTTTCAGTCCTTGCAACTCCTGGGGGTAAGGTTTTTTGTTATATCATACGGTAGGCAAACACGCAAGCAAACCACTTAATAGTAAATGGTTCCTGCTGCCTAGAGACATTAGCAATACCAGTATACTTGATTAAAAACTTACAAGAAGAGAAACATGTTATCTCTTGATTGGGAACACAAAAAACGTATTTCATAAATTTAAATTAAAAAATGGGAAGCAATATAACAGTAACAGTAACTAAAAGTATCCTGAAATCCATGAATGATAGGTTTGATTCGATCATCGTTAGACACATCGTCTTCGTCCGGAGAAATTAGATGATGTACTTGTACTTTTTTTTTTTTTTTTTTTTTGAAAGATAGGCTCTTCAAGGCTTTCCAGACCCAGTATCACTGCGACCATCCCTGATCTATTGTGATCGCCTCTTTCTACAATTCAGTACTAATTCCTATAGCTTCTATGAACTGTAATAGTTTCTTAGTACTGATTTCGTGCACCTCATCGGGTAGTAGTTGGTGTTTACCCAGATGGATGCTGCGTTTGCGCACCAGGGCCTCACATTTGCAGATCAGGTGGAGAGGCGTTTCGTCCTCCTCCTTGCAGAATCTACAGTCCTTGGTTCTGCTGATCTTCAAATTATACATGTGTTTGTTCAGCCCACAGTGGCCAGTCAGTGCCCTTGTTAGGATACGCAAGTTATTCCTACTAAGTAGTAACAGTTCTTTGGCATGCCGCCTATTATAGGGTTTGACTAATGCCTTAGAATGTGTTAGGCCTGGCTGATTTTTCCAGTGCTCTAATGATTGTTCTTTGAAATTTATATAAAGGGTCAATTTTGCAAGGCTATTTGGTATGCCACAGAATGGTTCTGGACCATATGTCGCAATTGTGCTACCAGCCTTCGCGAGTTCGTCCGCAATTTCATTGCCTTCGATCCCTTCATGCCCTGGGACCCAGCGCAAGATCACTTGGTTTTTCTCACCCAAGGAATTGAGGACCTTCACGCAGTTTAGCACCAATCTTGAACTCACAGAGTCTGATGAGAGGGCCAATAGAGCTGCTTGACTGTCTGAGTGTATATAAATACAATGGTTCATGTATCTCTTTTTGAGGTTTATGTCCGCACATTCTAAAATAGCGTACACCTCGGCCTGAAATATGGAGGTGCATTTGCCCAAGTTTAGGAATTTCTTGACCTTGGGCCGCTCTCCGTATATTCCACACCCTACATGAGCACCTGATTTGGACCCATCGGTGTACCATATCAGGCTTCCATTTTTCCAGTATACTTGGCTTTTAAGCCAGTCATCTCTGGATAAAAGTTCCACAGAGTATCGTTTCGGGAAGCTGCTCTGTTTTGTCATAGAGTCAGTGTACATACTCAGTATGTTGCTGCCCATAACAGTGTCCTGGAACGATCTCAGTGACTTTGAGAGCCAGTTTCCTTCTCCCTGGGTGGTTAGCCTGTATATGCTGTTTACCGCCACCATCTCTACATGCAGGTGTAGGGGCGGGATATCCAGCATTGCATTCAGGGCCTCACCAGGTGAGGTTGACATAGCTCCTGTGACCAAGAGACACGCAATTCTTTGCATGCCGCTTAGTTTAATTGTAGCAGTTTCCTGGCTGGCTTTCCTGTGCCACACTGCGGCGGCATATGTTATTATGGGCCTTACGACCGTCTTATAAAGCCATAGGGTGTTTTTAGGAGATAACCCCCACCGTTGTCCTGCCAGTCTGCTACATATTCCCAAGGCTGTTTTAGCCTTGTTCAGTATTCCGATTATATGGCTGTTCCAAGTAAGTTTTTGGTCCAATATTACACCTAGGTGCTTGACCTCCTTGGAGAATTCTACTTGTACTTAGTAGACCCGCCAGCGTTTGCCATGTGCTACTCTGATTTTTAGGGAATGGTATTCCTCCCTTTTTTTCTGTGGGTATCCTCACGGCCCGCCATTTCGTTGCTAATGTCATTTAGAGTGGGGGAATCTCTACTAGATATAGGGTGGGTTCCTTATCTTTCCGGACAAAGCCTCATATAATTATGATTACTGCACACTCTCGCACGACGTGCACTACGTTTTCCCCGCTGGTTTCGGATATGTCCACGTCGTTCCTTAGGGTGTCTTGCTCGCGGTCCATTAAGTCGAGCTTAAGCCAGGCAACGGTGTCCTCTAGCGTTTGGATGCAATGTGCAGCTTTAGCTACATTTTCCTCAACCTAATTCTTCAAGGCGTTCATCCGAGCCTCCACAGCACTGGTCTACCAGCGCCATGAGCTCCAACACGTAGGGAACCGACATTTTATCCCGACACACTGAACACCGCCAGGACTCGTTCACCGGTACTCCCGCGGGAACCTGCATACACTTCCGTGCCTCCGGCGCGGACAAGAACCTCCCGCACGCATTACACTTTAAATCTATGCTAGTTATAAACTTAATAAATGTACTTTTCACTTATGTAATGTAAACAGCAGCTGTTATGCGGGTACCCACTAGTGATTTACACTAGTGGATACCCGCAGTAAGGTCAATGCACTGCACTATATTAGATGTTCGTGATTAGGTGTAATGCTCGCCGTATTTCATATTTGACCATATCACCACTGAATTGTCTTTAACAACTAGTTTTTAAAAATAAATTTAAATTAAATTATAAATTCTATTATTTTTAAAACCGCAATGAAATAGCAACAACGACTACGCTAGGAGCGTATGTACTAGCAACAACGTCCGTGACGTCACTCAATAAGTAGGTCTTATGCAAGTACTCATGACAGTGGAGAAGTAAGTCCGTAAGCTCTCCACAACAATTTCTTAAAAGTAGATACTGTGGCACACCCAAATAAGGAAATTTTGGTATAATAACCATATACAGAATTATTAATTTAGTTTTATTTGTTTTTTTTAAATACACAATTTAATTTAATTTGCATGCCTTTTTTATTATTTATATATTTATTTATAGAACAAGACGATTTAACTATAAAAATACACTAAATATAACAGTTTTGAACTTATCACGAACAGCCTCCCTGCCAAATGTGCCCAATATTCCAGCCGCGTTACCTCGTTGCACAGCCAAAGATATATGCTGGCCCAAAAAGTGCCCAGACCTTGGGTCCAGACCCCTACGCCTCATCCGGGGCCCAGCTCTCGGACAAGTTTTTGGCCGCTGCGCACCAAGAACCCGCTGTTTCTACAGCGAACGGCACAAATTCGTACGCTGCCCAGCGTATTTGGCCTGTTTGAGGTTTGCCGCTGCTTCAGCTGCTGCTCCAGGGATCCGTCGTGTATTTCTCAAGTGAGAACTCGCGAACGTACTTACGCACGTCGTGTCATACGCCAGGCCTTTCCCTCTTTGCCATGGGATGAGTGTGAACCCATCTGGACGCTACCCGTCAGAGCGACTCAATCCAGGGGGCTCCAACAAGCAAGGCACGCCTGCAGAGACCATGGCCCGTCTTAACATTTCGTTAATTGCCTGATGACGTGGTATTCTGCCAGCACAGAGCGCGCATGATAAGCCGTGGTGTCCGTTAGCCTCAACTAAGCTCCCACAAACACACGTATGAGGCTCACAGACACCACACCCTATATTAAGCGCGACAGCAATTCTGACAGAATCGTCATCAAGCAACGTACCCATACTAGGAGTCGGCAAAGCATGCAGCCATAACCCTGACTCCGGCTGGAACACGGCCCAAAGGCGTCCCTCTTCAGCCTCCGAGCATTGCTCCAAGAGTTTTCCCGACGCGTGTTTTGATGTATTGTCATCCCATTCTCGCTGACACTTTGGATTCGCGGGCCGGACTGAGTTTGGGCATAATTCCGAAAATGTTTCATAGCACAAAGGATATACGTATACGTAGGTATAGGAGCTCGTCACCATGATCTGGTAACATTTGAGCAACCAACTCCGCCACCCCATGCGCAGATGCCAGAAAAGCATTAGCGCCCATCTCGCGCAGCCTACGAATACTAAGTCTCCCATAGCGAATCGGCAAACTAGCCTGGCTCCATTGTGAATCGTTGAGCTGCACGTTCAATACCTCTTGGAGAATGAGCTTCGGCGTCTCATCAACCTCACTCACCTCTTGGTGGGATACATCCACATGGGGGCTGTCCTCATGATGTACGTTGTATTAGGGTACAGCCATGCGTTTTTGAGGAGAACAAGCGACACATGGGCTGGAAGATTGATCAGGTGCTCCCTTAATGGAGCAAGCATGTCGATTTTTTCCCGCAGACTAGCGCTGACTCCCTCCTCAAAAATGAGTGCATCAAGCAGGCCCAGGCTTGTTCTATTCACCCTTCTTAGGCCTAGGATGAACACCTCGTACTCGGTCAAGGCCCACCTCGATTCTGATCTGCACCAGAAAAACTCGCACTTCGAGGTATTCACCTCCAGTCCCAAGTTCTGTAACGCTGGGAAGAGTCTTTGCACATCCCTTGCCACCGTATCCGGGCTTCCCCGTATAACGCCATCATCCAGATACCAAACGTTTAGAGGAGATTCCAGGCTCTTGATGGTCTTATGTATGGGCAAACTAAAAAGCAGCGGACCAAGGGGATCACCTTGTTGGGCACCTATCAGAAATGGTATCAAAGTCAAATTATAATATAAATTGCTGAGAAATGCATATACCTGATGCATGTGTTCCCTAACCTCCCCCAAGATTATAATATCTCTTTCCACGGAGTTGAAGGTGTTTTTTATATCTATTTTCAAAACGATATTATCGCTATCTTCCTCCATCGCAAAAACCCGGGTAGCGTGGATCGCCGCCTCACAACCCAGGATTGTGCCAAATCCCACTTGGTGTGGCTGCAAATAGCTTTTTCCCTAACTGCTCGGCCATTAGGCCATAGGCCATTCTTTCCCTAACTGCTCGGCATCCCAGTTTTGCTACGAGCCTACGGAACGTGCTACCTACAGCTATAGGCCTTACTTCACCTTCTTTTTTTTGTAATGCACTTAGCGACCCTCCGTACAAATATGGGCAAAGCTCGTGGTTCAGTTTGCCACTGAGCAAAAAATTATTCAGCCGTGTAAGAGATTTCTGCAGCTTGAGGCCATTGTCCCCAGTCGACAACGAGGTGAGCTCCTTTAAATCCCCTGGGCGTATAACGTCCAAGCCAGAAGCGGATCCATTCAAGAAAGATCCTAAAGCGTCCACAACTTCCTCTGGTTTTACCGTCAGAGAATCATCTGAGGGCTGAGGTACCGGCGGAAAACACAAAGGGCGAGTAGGTCCAGGATGCTTATCTCGCAACGCCAAAAGTGTAGCCTCGTTTGACGGAGCCAAATCTAGCCTAAACTAGCCACTCCTCTCAAGTCCGTCATATAACTTTGTCTCTACTGCTCGATACTTAGAATGTGGTTTATGAACCCGAGAACTCCCGAATATCCTGAACTGGTTATTTGTTAAGTTCTCTTTAACTTTACTAGTTAGAGACCTTTTATCGCCGTCTACCTCTCCGGGACTCGCAAAGCAGTAAACGCAAATGAAAAAAGAGTAAACCAGTCTCCCGTAGCCTTAGACTGCAAACAGCGGTCAATTATTGCTGTCAGGTTTCCCGCTGCTAAATGTCTGGCATTTGGTACATGCTTTAAAACCTGTACATCACATTTTAACCGAGGGAGGTCCATAATACTCGGAGATCCCGAATCGTCCGACAAACCGGCGATACTGGCCACTATACCCGAACTCGCGACAACATCATCCGTGCCGGCCCCGTTCTAGTTCGTAACAGTCTTATGCATACGGCCAATGTGAATATTCAAGCCCTGAGGTACTGCGAAAAGCCTCCCGGAACCAGGGCAGTATGGGCAGGGAGCTCGAGCCATGGGAACACTCATCTTTCTAAATGTTATGTCTACTTATGTAATTAAAATCTAGTTACAAGAATATTCTGAAATTTTATAAAAAATGTAAATAGCTAAAATCTTTGACAAAAATAACTATTATTTACCTGATCTATTATTAAACATTCAATTCACAAAATAATATATACCTACAACAAAAATAAAAGAAGACAGTCTAAAATATTCCTGACCACCAGCCGGCATAATGAGAGTCGTAATGGATAAAGCTTATAAAACGTAATATCCTCGCGTAATTATTTAAATTCTTTAGCTAGCCAATTTTATTATATTGATGTTTAAAAAATTACTAATTCGTTATAAAACGAACGCATTCTTTGCATGAAATTATGAACACACCCGGAAAAAGGTATGGATGCACAAACTTATCTGACCCGGTGGCCAAAACTGGAACCAAGTGTCGCCATTTTAAAATGTCATGTCAATGCCATTAACAGCGACGCTGTCACCGGGTCAGATTAAGTTTGTGGCACTGCTTAGACAGACAGGTAAAACAATCCTAGGTTTTGACATTGACAATCATACACTGCCACTAATGACGAATGAAACTCCTTACTCCGTTAGGAGGACCTGCCCTGTGGTTGTGATTTCTATGGCGATGACAGGCTGTAAAACAATGACTCTTTTCTGAGTTATTTACATTAGTTGAACACTAAGCGATGCTCCTACGGTGAGGGAAAACAACGTAATGAAGGCTAACCCCGTGGAATTTGAGGGCCTCCAGGATCGTCGCGGGGGGGATCGAGTTAAATGCGTTGGCTATATCAAAAGATACAGCCAACACACCCTCCCTCCTGGCCGCCGCCTCACAAGTCAGACTTTTGAGCTTGGTAAGGGCGTCGATCGTCGATCGACCCTCCCGAAATGCGAACTGGGCATCAGACAAACCCGGGCCGATCGTCGATAAGTGTTCCTTGAGGCGGGAAACAGCGATGCGCTCAAAGATTTTACCACCTTCATCCAGGAGCACTAGTAGGCGGTAGCCTGACGGAGAGTCCGCTGGCCGCCCTTCTTTCCGGAGCAGTTTCCCCCTTTCCACGGTTTCGGGAACCTTCCTGTCGCAAAACAGTTATCAAAGATGTCACACGCGCCGGAATGCCATCTGGCCCTAGTGCCGTCTTTTTAGCACGAAGGCAAATTGTCGCCGCGCTAAACTCCTCCGCGGATACCGGGTACACGTCACTTTGTGGGAGGGTACTCTCAACAGTGAGGGTCATCCGCGGTGGGGTGAATTCAGTTCGGTCTGGGAACAGACCCCGGACCACTTCGTTTAAGAGATCTGGCTGAAGGGTTTCGGTCAGCGAGGGACCAAATAGGCGTAACTTATTTCGTATTGCCTTATACGGTCTCCCCCACGGATCATTGTCCAGACCCTGCAACATCTCCGGTCTCGAGCAATCCTTCCCCTCCGCAATTGCCACCCTATGAACACGCTTCGCCTCCCGGTAAGAGACGTATAACCGTTCTTTATTTTGTTGGTCTCGCCGGCGGCGACGGCATCTTGTTGTTTCGGCCCTCCTGAATGACACACAAATTGTGCGTAGCTCCGCAATTTCCGTCGACCACCAATCACGGCCCGTCGCGGAGGCGGCCGTCATTGGCATTGCATACCTCGGTTAGAGTCCCGCAGTTGCATCCCGCAGTTGCATTCAATAATAAAGGTTCGAGTATCGATACCTGCGGGACACCGGAAGTGACGTTGATTAATTTCGAGCTGTATCCGTTGATTACATCCGCCTGCGTTTTATTATTGATGTATGAGACAAACCATCGCAACAAGTTTTCTCTTATGCCATTGAATGCTACCTTTCTCAAAAGAATTTTGTAGTCAAAAGCTTTCTTTAAATCAGAATTTACTCGTACTACAAAAGTCTGTATTCGTTGATTTATGTTTTGGAAAATAAAACTAGTAAAAAGTACTAGATTTGTGGTCGTGTATTTCTATTTGACAAAGAAATATTGTTCAGGAATTAAATAGTTAGATTGCATAAATTGCTAAATGTACAAGTTTCTCAAAAGCTTTGGTTATTATATTTTTATGGTTGGTATGGTTTTTAAATTGGTGGATAGTTACCAAGTTCTTGTTTCGAGCCATTTTTGAGTATGGGAATAATATTCGCGCGCTTCCAAATTTCCGGAACAAATCCGTCAGTAATACATTTATTAAAAATGACTTGCAGTGGTAAATGGGAGGCAGTATGTCTGGACCAGGACCTTTGGAAGTATCGAGGGATTTGAGTGTTGTACGTACCTATAGTAGAAATATCAAAATACAGCATCAACAGGTTACATTTAGGGGAATGTGCAAAGCAGTTGCACAACCTCAGTACGCCGTCCACTTCCGAAGTTGGGCGGATGTGTCATCTTTACGTCGTAGATCTTCCAACTATCCACATCAGGCGCTTTGATTTACAATGAGTACGACTAAGAAATAGTACTAATTGTTTTGTACAATAAATGACGTTATTATTTCGAAGCTACTTGAAGCCAGGGTCCCGCTGGGGCCACGGACATTAGCGGATTTATTATCACACCTCACCTTTTCCGCAATGCAAGTTTTTGATTTGAACACGGCCTCAACAATGCCTGAAATAACAAAATGTTGACACTGCTTTTTGTGGCCACAGTAACCCTTTACGGCCATCTTTTATGGTATAAACCAATATTTTTACCTGAAATTTAGATGGTACAGTAGTTTACATTAGTATGTCGGTTGATAGAGCAAATTATCATTAGTCACATCAAAAGCCCCTTCGTATTGAAATAAGTAAATAATAATTTATTTCATGCATTTTACGCCCATATAGAATTAAGGAGATATGATAAGATCACGCTGTACCTATGCACTTAAAATATACTTAATTGGGGTAGGTATAATAGTAAGACTATCAAATGAAAACATAAATAGTATCGTTTATTAAGGTACACATAAATTATTTAAGTTATAATAAAAATATACCCTAATACCTACATCTAAAATACCAAATATTTACACGAATACACATAAAATTTACTAAATTAAACCCTTATAGTTATAAATATTTTATTTCCTAACTAAATTAAAAAATATGTAATAGTATCGTTGTACTTGTACCTACGTGTTTGTTGGTATAGTTTGAATATAAATCTTCACTTAATTCATCTAAACTGGCTCTTTCAAAAAAGGTAAAGTTGTATTTCGCTATTTGGGGGCAAGTTCCACTCTCGTCAACTGTCACGCTGCTGATCGCCACGTTACGAGATTTTGGTCCAGCACAATTGGTCAGGTTGTGGAATACTATACTATAAGGCCCCAACGTAAAGACCTTTCGGTTACATTTAAAGATTGTTTAATTCTTCATCTATTTAATAAACAAAGGCTAAGAAATAAGAAAAGAGTGGCGACAACGTACCGGAAGATGCAGCGTGGGTAGGCCTTCCACTAGGTGGACCGACGACCTGGTAAAAATAGCAGGTACCAGCTGGATGCGGAAGGCACAGTAACGGCCTTTGTGGAGATCTCAGGGGGAGGCCTATGCCCCAGCAATGGGCGTCTTTCGGGTAATATGATGATTATGACATAAACGACGATATTTCATAATCTGGTAAAAAAAGCTTCATGGAACAAAAAGGTCCATGACTACATTTACAAAAAGGTACAGACTATTTTTAATATGGTATATTAAAAATAGTTTTATTTTACACATTTTAACTTTGATTAAAAATATTTCAATGTTCGTTTGACGTCGAAGACTATCTTAGTGGTTCATTTGGCCGGTCTGCCACGCAAAGGTCTCGGGTTCGATTCCCAGCCGAGCAGAAATTGAAATGATGAATTTTAATTTCCGTTACGGGTCTCGGTTTAGTATGTGTAATAAGTATGTATTTAAAAAAGTATATGAGTAGTTTATCAGTCATCTAACACCTTCAAGCTATGCTATATATAGCAAGGGGCTAGATAGCGCTGTGTGAATTTGGACAAGCATTATTTTTCCTTTACTTAATAACGAATAGTCTTTAACAAGTTTTATGAATTAACAAAGATATTTAAATGGACGTATAGTTTCCTATATGTACTTCACAAATGAAAAATAAGCTGATACGACGGACAATAATTCTAAGTACCTAAATAATATAATTTGCTACAATTGTGACAAGTATAACAAGTTATTCTACAGTGCTAGCATATAACAGTTTGTGTTTTGATTTATTTTTATACTGTGGCAAGTTGTTAACATTGGTGTCATTATAGAAATGTAGCATGTGTGCTCTGGCAGACCTTAGGTTAGGACTGGCTCTAAGATAAATAGGCTTTCAGGACGGGTTGGTGCTCCTATACTGTGGCCTAGGCTTTAGTAGGTTAAGCAGGTTGCAGTAAGTAGTATAAAGGTTGGGGGAGGCCCTATGAGTGTTTTCGGTACATTACACGGTGCATACGCTACGTCCACGTCGTCTACCCTGGACCACTTCCTATGCGCGGTAACGCAGTGGCAGGTTGGGTGACCGAACGCCGTATGCACATACGTGGGGCAATCAAGGTGTCATTAACATCCAAAAATTATTTTCTGCTTTTTCCGGTGTCTGCCCTCTCCAGGTTCAGGTTGAGCGGTTTTTCGCTGGCGATTGCTGCTTTGGTGTAAGTAAGTAAGTAAAGTAAAACGTCGTCTAAGACGTCTAAGACGTCCGGCATCTTCCAGAAAAAATTTTTGCGACCGACCGACGAAGGCGAAGTTAATAATCTTATAAGTGATCTAAAACTTGATAGTGCTCCAGGACTAGATAAATGCACCCATGTTTAATAAAACTACTCAAAACTATTATAACTAAACCCCTTACTCACATTATCAACCTTAGTCTATCCTCAGGTACATTCCCTGAGAGCTGGAAAACTGCAATAGTTACACCTATCCATAAGACAGGCGATAAAGACACTCCTGCTAACTATCGTCCAATATCCCTCCTAATAATTTTCTCCAAACTGCTAGAAAAAATTGTAAATAAAAGACTGACCCAGTATCTCGACAAGTATAACCTTATTCCTCAAAGACAGTTTGGTTTCAGACGTGGCAAATCCACAGAAGACGCTGTTTTGCTCCTTAGTGATTTAGTATCCAGTGCACTGGACTCAAATTATTGCTCTATTGGTGTATTTCTAGATCTTGCTCGTACATTTGATATCGTCTCGATTCCCATCCTACTTGAAAAACTCCACAATCTTGGTATCAGAGGAGTAACAAATGACTGGTTCCGAAACTACCTTTCCAACCGTACCCAACGTCTAAGAGTTGGTTCTTACAATAGCGACATTTTTCCCATCGACTTTGGTGTTCCCCAGGGCAGTATCTTGGGCCCCATCGTGTTCTCAGTTTATATTAGTGATATAGTAGATATACCGCTGGACGGAGCTGAAATTGTCTGCTACGCTGACGACACAGATGTCATCTTCCGTGGTTCGTCCTGGAAACAAGTACAAGAAAAAACCGAAAATGGCATACTTAATATAAATTTATGGTTGCTCAAAAATCTCTTATCACTAAATACAGCAAAGACCCAATACATCGCTTTTCATAAGACCAGTGCTACTCAACCTCCGCCTTCTTTGAACCTAAAACTTCATTCTTGCCTACAATTATACCGGAAAACTAGCGTAAAATACTTAGGAATCTTTATTGACGAAAAGTTGTCTTTCAAAAGCCGTATAGAATACCTTACTAACCGAGTTCGTAAAACTATTTACGTAATGAAAAGTCTACGGCACTCAGCTGATTACAAAACCCTCATTTTAGTTTATAAATCCCTTTGCCAATCCGCCATTTTATACTGTATCAGAGTTTGGGGTGGGGCAGCTAAATCGACCTTGCTCTTTTTGGAAAGAGCTCAGCGCCCCGTATTGAAAGTGATGCTCTGCAAACCATATAGGTTTCCCACCGATGATCTCTACCGAGAATGTAAAGTTTTAAGAGTCCGTCAACTATTAAGAGCAGCGCTCGCAATACATAGCGTCACTCTCACATCCCCAGACTATGAGCGCCTTGCCAACCGCAGAGTGTACAGAGTCCCTGTTCCCAAGGTACGCTCTACTTTTGCTAAAAGACAATCACATTTTTTGTTGCCTTACATTTATAATATCATTTGTATGAAAGTACCTGAAATCACAAAACTCCGCAGCTCCAAAGCCAAACTGAGCATCGAGAAGTGGTTAATGAACCTTAATTACATCGAAACAGAAAATATTCTGACGGTGTTAGTTTAACTAACGCACTCACATGACACATTCACACGCACACACACACACACACACACACACTTACTCACTCACGCACGCACGCACTCACTCACTCACTCACTCACTCACTCACTCACTCACTCACACCCACTTTAGACATAAACATATGTAGACATTACAATAACAAGCCCCCAGACACAAGTTTACGTTTAAGTATTATTACGTTTATAAATGTTTTAATTTTCGTTTTTATACAGGTATAACTTACCTATTACTTAATTACTTACCTTACTTACCCATTTTTATTCATTACTGATTATAGATTGAACCGCGGCAAATGAAGAAATGTGTACCCTTTTTTTGTAAATCTCGGGGCCTGCGACACAAGTCGATCTTAGTGCAGAGCCCACAGTAACCCTGTATTTTTCAATTTTTTATGGAAATAAATTTCTACTTTACTTTACTTACTTACTTACACCAAAGCAGCAATCGCTAGCGAAAAACCGCTCAACCTGAACCTGGAGAGGGCAGACACCGGAAAAAGCAGAAAATAATTTTTGGATGTTAATGACACCTTGATTGCCCCACGTATGTGCATACGGCGTTCGGTCACCCAACCTGCCACTGCGTTACCGCGCATAGGAAGTGGTCCAGGGTAGACGACGTGGACGTAGCGTATGCACCGTGTAATGTACCGAAAACACTCATAGGGCCTTTTTTTTTTTTTTTTTTTTTTTTACGTCAGGAAATTCTTTTACGAATCCCCATCCGCAGGGGAAGCGGAATGGGGTATGTGGGACTCACCCGTCGTGATGTACGGACGGTTCTACCCACTAAAACCTGACGGTGTCCTTCTCGCCGCAGACTGGTGGAGCCACGGTACCTGCGCAGAAGCTCTACGTATTACCCCGATGACTCCGCCGGCGGATCTCGCGGTGTGCGAGCCAATACTCGAGGAGTGAGCTTTAGGCTCACTCCCAAAACAACACGCTATGGTGACGTGCCGGGACACAGCGACACATCAAACCATCTCGGGAGCCAGTCATTACATGATGAGCGGCAGATGATCCCCACATCCACCGCACAGACTCCCATTAAGGGGGAAGGTGACGCAGATATTCGCGCCTCCTGCGCCCGGCTCTCCGGCGGCGTATCGGGTTGACGACGGCATCCTCTCTCACCCGTTCTGCCGCCTCCTTCTGGGAGATCACTATCTCGCAGAAGTTCACCATTGCTGCCCACGACCTCTCGCTATCGACCATGGATTTAACCACGGCTGGTAGCGAGAGGTCGGCTCCCACTTCTTCAACGAGCGCCGCACGCGGCACCGCCCACTCTGGGCATTCCTCCAATGTGTGCTGTGCTGAGTCTTCAGCACAGCCGCAGTGGTGGCAGCACGTCGTTTCCTCCCTCCCGGCGATATTGCACAGGAACTTTCCAAAGCAACCGTGCCCGGAGAGCACCTGTACCAGCCGGAAGGTGAGCGACCCTCTTTTGCGATCCACCCATGCTTTCAGTACGGGACGGATGGCCTCCACCGTGCGCCCTCCAGCGCTAGGTGTCTCTAATTGTACCGCCCATACGCGGAGGGCCTGCTCACGGGCGTCCTGACGCCACTGTGTCGCCTCTTGGGGCACCGGTTCCACTCCGTCGCGGCGTACCTCAGCTGTTCTGCGGTACATGTGCGCCAGGATCTCCGCTTCTAGGTGCCAGGGCAGGGTGCCCGCCAGTACACATGCCGCCTCGTGCGATATCGTTCTATATCCTCGAATCGCCTTGACCGCAATCACACGTTGTGACCTCCGCAAAAAGGCCTTATTTGGAGTAGTCAGCGCGTCAACCCATATTGGTGCCCCATAGAGAGCCATGGATCGAATTACCCCCATGTACAGCCTGCGGCAAGCAGCATTTGGCCCTCCCAGGTTGGGCAATAGACTGCCGAGTGCGCCAGCAGCCTTAACTAATTTCGGCGATAGGCGTCGGAAATGTTCACGGAACGTCCACCGGCTATCCAAGACGATTCCCAGATATGGAATCGCCGGTAGCACGGCGATTTGAACCCCTCCCACCATAATTGACGCTCCGCGGGGTGGCGCTTTCCGAGGCCCGTGAAAGCACACGGCCTCAGATTTATTCAGGGCCACTTCCAGACCTAACCCTCTTATCCGGCTCACTGCTTCGGCGACTCCCGCGGTGGCAAGGATACTGGCCTCCCTGAAGTCACGACCCTTTGCTGTAACGAGTGTGTCGTCAGCATAACAGGTCAGCTCTACACCTCGAAGGGTTTCGCCTCGGAGCACGAAATCATATCCGATGTTCCAAAGGAGTGGTCCGAGGACTAATCCTTGTGGAACACCGCACTCCATTGCTCTCTGGTGTTCACCATCCTGGGCCTGATAGGTCACAACTCTATCGGCCAGGTACGACGCTATAATGCGGCGCAGGTACAAGGGCACCCTGAAAAACAAGAGTGCCTCCATGATGCATGCCCAGGGCAGGGTGTTAAAGGCGTTGGCGATGTCTAACGAAACCGCCAAGACCACCTCGTTCTGGGAGACTGCTTCCTCAGCTATCGTCCGAACGCGCTTGATCGCGTCGATGGTCGATCTGCCCGCTCTGAAGCCAAATTGCTTCTCCGACAAGTCGGGCCCTATTTGTGTCATATGCTGGACAAGCCGGTTAGCAATGATACGCTCAAAGAGCTTGCCCTCGTCATCCAGCATCACAAGGGGCCGGTACCCTGACGGAGAGTCCGCCGGCCTACCATTTTTTTGCAGGAGAACCAAGCGTCCATTCTTCCACGGTCGCGGGAAGACACCCTGTTCAAGGCATGCCGTGTAGAGTGCACGAAGCCTCGGCTCAAGAGCATCCAATGCCAGGACCCAGGCCTTCCCAGGAATTCCATCCGGCCCAGGGGCAGTATTCTTGGCGCGTAGCCTTAATACCGCAGCCGCCAACTCACCAGGCGTCACCTCTGGCGGAGGGTCTTCAATAAAAACCGACGTAGGTTGTTCCATCGGTGGGGGTGTGCGTTCCGCTCTGCTTGGAAATAAAACCGCTAGCACCCTCTCCAGGAAATCTGGTTGGAGGGTTTGCGTCAATGGAGGAGTCCAGGAGCGGAGCTTTCCTCTTACCATGCGGTAAGGGCGGCCCCACGGGTCGCGGTTTAAAGATGCGAGCAATTCTTCACGGGCTTCCCTTTTTGCTCGGCTGATGGCCGCTTGGAGCGCCTTCTTGCGTTCTCTGTACGTTGTTAGGCGAAGAGCCTCTTCGTCCTCGTTTCGACGCGGCCACCGTCTACATCTGGTGTATTGGCGACGTGCGGCCATACAGTCTTCACGCAATTGTGCGATTTCGGCAGTCCACCAGTACACCTGGCGTTTAGGGGCAAATGGTTTAGATCGGGGCATCGCCGCATCGCACACGAGCGTCATTGCCTCCCGGAACCACTCAGCCTCTTCCTCGATATCTATGTGGCCGTTAGGTGCTAGAACCCAAGCTTGGACCTCCGCTGCTATGGCAAGAATCTCCGAGTCGAGTTGCTTGAGGGCCCAACGTGGACCAGTTGGTACCGGCATTGACCTCTGTGGGTTGTTTGGGCTAGCCTGGAGAGCAGAGAAGTCCCACCGGATGTACCGGTGGTCTGACAGAGTCTCGATGTTTTCCACGACTGCCCAGTTCTCAACACGGCGTGCCAAAGCAGGGCTAGCGAATGAGATGTCCACTATCGAGCCGCCT
Source organism: Blastobasis adustella (assembly GCA_907269095.1). Taxonomy (NCBI): domain Eukaryota; kingdom Metazoa; phylum Arthropoda; class Insecta; order Lepidoptera; family Blastobasidae; genus Blastobasis; species Blastobasis adustella. The sequence continues at coordinate 16,550,151 of OU026121.1, read as the reverse complement.
TGATGACGCACGCATGTCTCCACTGTTCCCCTGTTGAGCGAGGACAGAGCGTTTGAGATAGCCCATTCTTCCAAAACTGCGCCACGCGCATCAGTAGCTGGAGAACCCCAGGTCGTGGACTTGGCGTTAAAGTCTCCCGCCAAGAGCACAGGAACGGGGTGATTTTGACCAATTAAGACTCCTATCCGTGCCAATAGATCCTCAAATTTGACTAGAGGTCGATTTGGAGAAAAATAAACCCCTATGGTCATGAATCCTCTTAGTTTTACGGACACGAAGCCATCTCCTCTTATGACTTGGTCATACGGTTGTGAACTCGGTGGGATGATAATTGCCACCGACTCTTGACAATCGCTCGCCCATCGAACCTGCTCCGGCACAATGTACGGCTCGGAGATGATGGCAATGTCGATAGACCACTGCATCAAGGTATGCACCAAAAGATCTTGGGCCCTGATGCAATGATTTATATTCGCCTGGAGGAAATGGAGGGCCATTATTGATGTTCCATTGCCTCAACCATCTCTTGCTCAACCTGGGGGACAGGTGGTGCAGCTCCAGCCGATTGCTGCTGGGCCGTAGCAACAGCAGCAATAGGCTTCCTAGCTTTCGTGGTTTTTGGAGCATTGCAAGAAGAGCTCCCGACTTTATGCCCTGAGGGCTTACCGGCTGACGCGCACAGTGTACAGTGGGCCGCTGCTGAGCATTCCGCAGATCTATGCCCTGGCTGTCCGCAGCGGTAGCATAGACCGCTCCTGTCTTCACGAGCAGAGCACTGGGCACGCACATGTCCCGCCTCGAGACAGCGGTAGCACCGCATAGGCCTGTTTGGCAATAGCTTAATTTGGGCGGAGACCCACCCAACTAGTAGCCTACCCTTCTCGGCCAATGTATTAGCCGCCGTGACCGGACAACGCACCCAAATCGAGCCCATCCCACTATAGGAACGACGGATTTCCCCGGCCTTCAGGGACTGAATTGCGCAGTTGCCATCTTTGGCGACGGCAGCCAGGACTTCATCGCTGGACACAGAATCGTCCAAGCCTGAAATGCGTAGTTCTGCACACTTTATTGGCCTGGATACTCGAACGGTGTCAGTATTAAAGACCTCTTCCAACTTCTTGGCCAGCTGGTCAGCTTTGGGCCCGCTCGTGGCACCAGGCACCTCGATTAAAGTTGCACATGTTGCCGCTAGTCTGAAGCGGACAGACGAGATTCCTATTTCAGCCAGATCGACCCTTGATCTAGCATCCTTGATGACTTCAGCATAAGTGAGAGGATCCCCTTTCGCATTTTTTGCCTCCGGTTGAAGAGCAAGTACAATAGCCGCTGACCGTGGTGGCCGAAGCTTCGGCTTGCGCTTCTTTGTGCTTTGCTGTTGCGGGGCAGCGGCTTCAATGCCAGGATTTGGACGGCGTTTACCCTTCTTGACAACGGTCGTCCACTGTTGATTCATCGACACTGGAGCCGACGGCAGAGGACGAGGTTGGGGTTGAGCTGTGGCCTCTTGTAGCACTGCACCTTTTACCACCTTTTTCTTCTTTTTGCCACTTTTAGTACCACTTGGCCTGGAAGAGGCGGAAGTAGAGTTAGTACCCTGCATATCCAGTGTCGTAGGCACTGCGGGAGCTATGGGCCGGCTCTGACTTAGGTCGGAATCCGTTGTAGGCTGGTTCTTCTTTCGATCGGCAGCTAGAGGGGGTCTAACTCTCTTCTCCGGTAATAACCGATCTTGTAGAGCGCTAAACCTCGCATCCATCATATTCCACACCTGGGATATGATAGCGCTATATACACTATCGAGTTGTAACGTTGGTGCGGCAGGTAGAACCTCGATGGAGGATTGATCTATCTCCCTCCCTTTCTCTACGGCCATGCTAGCCTTAAGCATCTCCACCTCGCGGCGTAGGTCAATAAGCTTGGCCTGCAGCTTATCATTTCTCGACGCTAGTAGCGTTGTCTCTTCGGAACTGGTCCTGTATTGCAAGAGCTCTACGCTTTTTTATGGAAGTAGCCGCTTCTTTCAGGGCCTTCACAAACGTTCCCTTGAGGTGTTTTGACCTCTTGGTTACATTTAAAACCATCTCTGCACTCGCCATCGCCTGCTGGGCCAGCTGAGCGGCCGTGTGGGGATCGTCGCAAGCTGAGGGATCGGCAGCTACTTTTGCCATTAGAGCCAAACGGGCCGATCGAGATCTTTCTGTTTGCTCAGACACCTCCGTCTCAGATCTCGACTCCGGTTGCCGCGATTCAACAGCCATGTAGTCATGCTGGGTCTTTGCCAGACCAGTCGTTGGCGGACGTCCCCGTCCGCGACGTCCCTTGTGCGTCATCTTCGACCGAGATGACCGTCGACTACCAGCGGAGTCTGATTCAGATTCCGACCGTCGTCTCTTTCTAAACGTATTCCTTGACGAAGCGAAAGACATAGCACTGCAGTGCGAGTTACAATCCGATACATTTGTATCGAAGGCCTCAATAGGCAAACGCTCTAGCACCACAATTGGCGACTTAGTAAAGTAGGAATCTATGGGTTGAGATTCTAGGGTCACTGCCGCGCCACCATCACCGCCCATCTGCGGGCAACTGTCAACGTTTTGAGAACCTATTCCGGGTTCTGGGTTAAGCGGCGCGAGCGCGCCGCCACTAGCGCCTAAAAACGGACTATCATCATAAGCACCGCCCTTCTCGGGCTCAGCACAGTCAAGCACAACTTTGCCCCCCCCGTATAAGATGGGGCAGCTCGAATTCCCGTGAGAACTCGAGGAGGGATTCCCCAGCTAAGACCCTGAGACTGGGACCCTCCCGGGGAAATTATTTTTAAGATGGGCCATCATGTCTTAAAAGATTTTTTTGCAGCGAAAACCTTTTATAAAAAACTGATCTCCGCCTGTCACAGGCACCTCGCAACGGGGTTATTACTGCAGGAGGGCCCCATTTTTCTGCAGGTTTTAACGTCTTTGCTGACGAGACTAGGCTACCCCCTAGTTAGGATGTATCTCACTTGGTCTGGATCCTCGCCTTAGACCTGTCCGGCATGAGTGGCTCTACCGGCATAGCTCTAAGGGTCATTGGGTCACGCAAGCCCCGCCACGACGACAACGTGGAGATACTGCGGCGGGGACACTCATAGGGCCTCCCCCAACCTTTATACTACTTACTGCAACCTGCTTAACCTACTAAAGCCTAGGCCACAGTATAGGAGCACCAACCCGTCCTGAAAGCCTATTTATCTTAGAGCCAGTCCTAACCTAAGGTCTGCCAGAGCACACATGCTACATTTCTATAATGACACCAATGTTAACAACTTGCCACAGTATAAAAATAAATCAAAACACAAACTGTTATATGCTAGCACTGTAGAATAACTTGTTATACTTGTCACAATTGTAGCAAATTATATTATTTAGGTACTTAGAATTATTGTCCGTCGTATCAGCTTATTTTTCATTTGTGAAGTACATATAGGAAACTATACGTCCATTTAAATATCTTTGTTAATTCATAAAACTTGTTAAAGACTATTCGTTATTAAGTAAAGGAAAAATAATGTTTGTCCAAATTCACACAGCGCTATCTAGCCCCTTGCTATATATAGCATAGCTTGAAGGTGTTAGATGACTGATAAACTACTCATATACTTTTTTAAATACATACTTATTACACATACTAAACCGAGACCCGTAACGGAAATTAAAATTCATCATTTCAATTTCTGCTCGGCTGGGAATCGAACCCGAGACCTTTGCGTGGCAGACCGGCCAATTGAACCACTAAGATAGTCTTCGAAGTCAAACGAACATTGAAATATTTTTAATCAAAGTTAAAATGTGTAAAATAAAACTATTTTTAATATATCATATTAAAAATAGTCTGTACCTTTTTGTAAATGTAGTCATGGACCTTTTTGTTCCATGAAGCTTTTTTTACCAGATTATGAAATATCGTCGTTTATGTCATAATCATCATATTACCCGAAAGATGCCCATTGCTGGGGCATAGGCCTCCCCCTGAGATCTCCACAAAGGCCGTTACTGTGCCTTCCGCATCCAGCTGGTACCTGCTATTTTTACCAGGTCGTCGGTCCACCTAGTGGAAGGCCTACCCACGCTGCATCTTCCGGTACGTTGTCGCCACTCTTTTCTTATTTCTTAGCCTTTGTTTATTAAATAGATGAAGAATTAAACAATCTTTAAATGTAACCGAAAGGTCTTTACGTTGGGGCCTTATAGTATAGTATTCCACAACCTGACCAATTGTGCTGGACCAAAATCTCGTAACGTGGCGATCAGCAGCGTGACAGTTGACGAGAGTGGAACTTGCCCCCAAATAGCAAAATACAACTTTACCTTTTTTGAAAGAGCCAGTTTAGATGAATTAAGTGAAGATTTATATTCAAACTATACCAACAAACACGTAGGTACAAGTACAACGATACTATTACATATTTTTTAATTTAGTTAGGAAATAAAATATTTATAACTATAAAGGTTTAATTTAGTAAATTTTATGTGTATTCGTGTAAATATTTGGTATTTTAGATGTAGGTATTAGGGTATCTTTTTATTATAACTTAAATAATTTATGTGTACCTTAATAAACGATACTATTTATGTTTTCATTTGATAGTCTTACTATTATACCTACCCCAATTAAGTATATTTTAAGTGCATAGGTACAGCGTGATCTTATCATATCTCCTTAATTCTATATGGGCGTAAAATGCATGAAATAAATTATTATTTACTTATTTCAATACGAAGGGGCTTCTGATGTGACTAATGATAATTTGCTCTATCAACCGACATACTAATGTAAACTACTGTACCATCTAAATTTCAGGTAAAAATATTGGTTTATACCATAAAAGATGGCCGTAAAGGGTTACTGTGGCCACAAAAAGCAGTGTCAACATTTTGTTATTTCAGGCATTGTTGAGGCCGTGTTCAAATCAAAAACTTGCATTGCGGAAAAGGTGAGGTGTGATAATAAATCCGCTAATGTCCGTGGCCCCAGCGGGACCCTGGCTTCAAGTAGCTTCGAAATAATAACGTCATTTATTGTACAAAACAATTAGTACTATTTCTTAGTCGTACTCATTGTAAATCAAAGCGCCTTATGTGGATAGTTGGAAGATCTACGACGTAAAGATGACACATCCGCCCAACTTCGGAAGTGGACGGCGTACTGAGGTTGTGCAACTGCTTTGCACATTCCCCTAAATGTAACCTGTTGATGCTGTATTTTGATATTTCTACTATAGGTACGTACAACACTCAAATCCCTCGATACTTCCAAAGGTCCTGGTCCAGACATACTGCCTCCCATTTTACTAAAGAACACTGCTGATTCCATTTGTGTACCACTGCAAGTCATTTTTAATAAATGTATTACTGACGGATTTGTTCCGGAAATTTGGAAGCGCGCGAATATTATTCCCATACTCAAAAATGGCTCGAAACAAGAATTTAGTAACTATCCACCAATTTAAAAACCATACCAACATAAAAATATAATAACCAAAGCTTTTGAGAAACTAGTACATTTAGCAATTTATGCAATCTAACTATTTAATTCCTGAACAATATTTCTTTATCAAATAGAAATACACGACCACAAATCTAGTACTTTTTACTAGTTTTATTTTCCAAAACATGAATCAACGAATACAGACTTTTGTAGTACGAGTAAATTCCGATTTAAAGAAAGCTTTTGACTACAAAATTCTTTTGAGAAAGGTAGCATTCAATGGCATAAGAGAAAACTTGTTGCGATGGTTTGTCTCATACATCAATAATAAAACGCAGGCGGATGTAATCAACGGATACAGCTCGAAATTAATCAACGTCACTTCCGGTGTCCCGCAGGTATCGATACTCGGACCTTTATTATTAATATCTTCATAAATGGCATAAACAAGTGTTTCAAATGCACAAAATTCATCCTATATGCGGACGACCTAAATATATACAAAAGCATAAAAGTGATATCGACCAACGCGGCTGAGCGCGCTCCGTTGCAACGAATTGCAACCATATTTAACACTCACTGTAGTACCAATGACATATGTTCATTACCCTCAGTTAGATTTAAAAAATCTGTGATTGAAGTACTTATGAAATCGAATAATGCGTAGGATCTACTTTTTCTTATTATCTGTTTCTTGTGTGGTATCCCTACAGCTCTTGCTTTAGTTCTAACTACATATAATTATTTTGTGGAAAATGTAGTTGGTATTACTGTTATTAAATAGTTTGTAACTTAATCTTAAGGTTTGTATTTTGTAATTTTGTAAATTTTTTAAAAATAGGTGACCGTAAGACGCGCAACCCTACACCGATACCCAAGACTCTGCAGCTTACAATCAATCAATTGCGGGTCACAAATTATCCTCTTTGCACGTTTTTTCATCGACACCAAAGCGGTCAGTTGGTATTTGGCTGATCCAACCCAGATATTGTAGCTTCTGCCACTACTTGATGCATGCACGTACTATTGCTTGTCATAATAAGAGCAACTGCTTTGAAGTAAATCTAATAAGCACAAATTGTGAATTTTTGTGCACAAAGTATCCGTTAATAATAATTATAATAAACTATTTCCAAAAATTTCGAAGGTGTGTGAAGCCGTGGTTAAGCTGGGGCCATGGACATAAGCAGTTATCAAAAGGTAATCAATTTACCGATGTGTTCGTAGGATTATCTCAATCCTGAGGAGTCCGACTGGGTGTGTTCCACCGCCTTATCTTTTACCTTTAATGTTTGGTTTAATAAAACTATCGTTTAAAATAAATCTCATTTAAAATGATTTAGCAGTACCTCATGTTTTCGTCCGCAATTTTATCCATTCCATAGTGAGCTGCGGCGTGCAATCAGCGCCACCACACTCATGGCATTGTGGCATCAGGGCCCTTCTCGCTACTTTGTGTAGGTATCTTCTAAACCAGATATGGCCGGCAGACCCTGCACCAGTTAAGGTCATAGAAACTTCTAAAATATACGATAGTTTTGTTGTACGGACGTGGAAGGACTCTTAGCCACACGGTTTACCGAAAACAAATTCACACGGAGCGATATCTGCACGCGTCGTCATATTACCACCCGCGACAGTTGCATTCCCTGGTGTCATCACTTGATCTTGGTGACAACTATAATTTAAAAGAAGAGCTATCACATATTGAATGTGTTCGACATAGTAATGGATACAAGGCCAAACGCATCATAACCAAGCCTAAGAGGAAGAGACCACCGACAGTAGAACGACAACCAGCTTACCTGCCGTATCTCGAAGGAGATACGGCAGGTAAGCCAGTGCCTAAGTAGGTACCGCATATTTTAGTAACAGCTTTGATATCAATTACTGCAGGCCATCGAGAAATCTGGAGCAGGTTTGAAAATGATTGTCACGTTTTGAATTAATTCATAAGACCTGGTTAATGGGCATTGTTTAGCGCGCAGAAGGCTGAAGTAGCAAGTTGTAGCAAGAACTCTTGAGAAGTTCGTTTAATTTCTACCTCTATATCTATTTCTGGCACAAATATTAGTTGCGCCAAACAAAATGTTTATGTAATGTAAATGTGTATGTCATATCAACATCAATCCGCCTATATGAGTAAGGATTCCAGTGCATTTTTTGAAGAACTAGCCAGTTATTTAACCGCCACCTCCCACCTCGTAATAAATGACGATACGGCCGTAGTACATAGTACTGAAACATCCGTCAACGACGCGTTTCCCAAAGACGAAAAGGAACCGGCGGAATTAGGACTAGCACCTCCTTTGAACCCTGTGGAAGACTGATAGATGCGCAACCCTACGTCGATGCTCGAGGCTCTGCAGAGTAGCGTGAATCATTTGAGGGTCACATGATATTTGTGGATTCGGTACAGAATAATGATGATGATAATCATGAATGATAATTTTAACAATAACAATATCATGTATTTTGGTAATATTTTAATACTTATATTGTACATACTCGTGACGATAAAAACGTGATCGACACTTAATCGTTCCAAAATTGAAATATAATATTGAAATGCAATTACTTGGGCTCATTTTCGTCATTTGATTTACATTATATCGGATGGGTTTCCCATCTAGGTATCTACTTATCACCTCTTGCTGTCGGACCTTGATACCTAAGGTGGCAATGGAGTATTTTCTGTTCAAGGTACACCTATGAAATTAGATAATTTTTAAACTAATTATATAATGATACCTACATTTATTTAAAACAAATAAAAATCTGAAGATTTTGCGGCATGGGCAGTGTGACTGATTCAAAAATTAACGAGCGTAGAGAGTTCCAAAATTTACTATTTCTGGCTCTAAAGAGCTGGAGTGAATATATTCATATTCATATTCATTTATTCTAGTAATGTACATACATTGTCATCATATAGGTAAAACATAGAGAATTTAAATAAAAATTAACAAAAGTTAAATTTCAAATAATAAAATCAAACATTCTAGTAAATAATTAAAATAATACAATGCATCATGTCAACAATATTAATATAAATAACAATATAAATGTCATAATTAAAATTCACTAATTTGCGTCAATAAACATAAATTCGTAATGTCCTTAAATAAAAAATTTATAAATAAATTGTACATGTCAAAATAATCGAAGTACCAACAAAAGGAACATAAACTAATGAATGAGCGAGCTCAGCGACTTCGGAATTTTTGTTCTTTACAGATATACGGTTTAATCACGCTGCGCCGGCGGATTGAATGATTAATAAATGAGTAACATCAGTAAGCTTAAAAATTTTAAACTTTTGGCTTAAAAGGATGGTGAACATAATAAAAGTAACGTAATTCAATGGACGGGCAAGCGCAACGAGCTTGGTGGGCAATCGGCGCAAAATCGTGAAGCGAATTAGAGGTTCAGGTACCAAACGAAATATTTGCCGGCTAACTAAACAGTACATCAGTGTGCCCTGGCATACGGTTTGCGGAACATTAAACTGCAGATTATTCTAAATTAGCATATAAAAACTATGGAAAATTACCACAATGACCAAAGATTTTATAAATTTCTCCAAAGGTCCTCACTATTTCATCTACAGCCGAAAGTAAATATTAAATCCAATGGTATCAACGTATTTATTAAACCTGCTTTTAGGGACTCGATAGTATAAACCTGAAGTACGAGTAAGCCAGAGTTTAGTACATCGAGTCGATAAATACCTCGATGAGACTATAACAACTTTCACGACCATTCTAACAGATCTAAGAGACAAATTTGTACTGTTCAGAACTGGACGTCCAAGGCCTGAGATAATTATGATGGTTTCATAGTTCACTAAACATACTTTGGCTTCGCAGAGTGCTTACATAACAGAATTCTCGAACTACCATGAATGCAAGGGCCGCAAATTGGAGAACGTCGCACATTGTGCCGTGGACTTAAATACGGATGGCACACAGCCTCAAATCGGCAAGTTTATTCTCACAGTATTTGAACACACCAGCTTAGACGAGGTTACTCTTCATTGCACTTTTTTCTTTAGAGATGCTATGCAGAAATTATATTAACAATGAAAAGTAACGAAAACCTTGAAAATATGATCAAAGTATGTTTGTATGGAGCGCGCTGGGGAAACACTTAACATAAACAAAACATTTCGTTTCGAAAGGTGGCCCTTATTGTCCAGTACCTTAAATACAGTTGCTTCAGTAATATCAAGCACAAGTCCAATCCTGCGTACTGTTTATTCAATGACAAGAACACGCAAGTCTACACTATGGAGCTATAGACTAAACAATCATTGACAGCACATGATCGTAGCCAGTGCTATAGAATCTAGATTGCATATGAAGAACTGTGTAGTAAAGAAGGTAAATATAAATTTAGAAAGATATAAGGGTGTATACGCTTATATTTTTTACGTTACGGGTATTAGTACAGAGATTACGCCGGATGCCCAAAACGCGTTGAATTGACATCGCTAAGTTGAATGCGAGAGAAGTCATAGAGAAGTGAAAACGAAAAGTAGGAGCGAATAATGACGACTTGTGTTTTATAAAACATTATTTTTCTAAAAATGTTTGTTCGTTTTGTCCTCTCCTTTGACCTTCGTTTGCGAAAGCACAGCGAATGGGAGATTTTCCACGGCATGTTTATAAAATCGTCAACAGATATCGCTCATTTATAGTATCTGTCATTGTCAAAAAAAAAGAACAAGTTTTTATCACTGGTAGAATTTTGGTCTAAGATGGATGTCTGCCAAGATAAAAAAAAATACAAGTGTTTGCAAAAATCCGTAATCCTCTGCTCTGCTTCCTACTAAACATTCTATTGTAACATATTTTGGTAGCAAAGGTACTGTTTTTCAGTGCCATAGCTTTTTGAAAAATCTCTCATTAGATAAGACAACGTATTGTTTCATATGTTCGTTATTTTTATGTATTTTCAGGGTAACTATGTATATGAAATAAATTACACAGAATTAACCAGAAGCTTTTTCGGCGAATCATTTTTACGGAGAGTTTGATATAAAGGCTATTAGTACTTTCAAAAAACGGTAACATAACGTGTCAAATTGTGAATATAATAATTAAAAATGTGCAGCCCTAAGGTAATTTGAAATACCTAGTTGTTTTTCTTCGCTTTATATTTATCCTTTTAAATGATAATACGTTGAAACGTAGGTAGTTGCTTAAATCAATTTCCCTACAAATGCAAAATATTAAAAAGTCCTATATAAAAATGAAGTTGATTCCTTTTTTAAATTTTCTATTTTTATTTAAGTGTAGTCCATTGCTCCATTGCTCTTACATCTACAGAAGGTAGCCTAAAACTTTACGGAGCATTCGGAAGGAAACTCGAAATACCCATTACATAACATGGTACGTTTTCCATATAAATTTTATGTCTTTATCTTTATCTTTATTCTTTATTGTACACAAATATGACATCATTATACAGTACAGTAACAGAGATGTACAAAGGCGAGCTTAACTCATTAATTGAGTTTTCTACCAGCAAACCTTGGAGTCATAGGAACCGGTTTAACTTAAATGGCAGGTACTAAAAGTGTACACTTAAACTTACTACGGTAGATATTGATAAACACAGTTACTTACTTACATAAACATATACTAAAAATACATACATATTATATATAAACACATATTATACATACATAATATTATATACATACATATATATTACTATACATACCTATACATTATAGATATATATACCTACTATGAAAAACTAAAGGGAGAGATAATGCTCTTTTACTCTTTTTTTAAAAACATTCAAAGATGGACTATTCCGAATGCTATGAGGAAGGGAGTTCCATAAACGCGCGGAGTGCACAGTAAATGAACCACCATACCGGCTAGATGTATGGGATGGTATCTTTAAGAGTAAGGATCTAACAGAACGCACAGGCTTATCCTTGGGCCCTAAATATTCAAAACGCTCACTGAGGTACTGAGGAGTCCGTGGATTGTTAAGAACATTAAACAGCGTGCTAAGAACATGTACCTCCCTGCGCCGACGTATCGGCAACTATTTCATTTATGTATACTTTTATTTCCATTCTTTTGAGAATTTGACGTTTTTTACGTATGTTTGTGCAATCGGCCGTTAGTATATGTATCCCTTTGTGTGTGAAATTGATTTCTACATGTTGATAATTTAAAACAAAACATTGAAACAGATAAATCACAAAGTCATAAAACAATGCCATCTAGCGGCGAGTTGTGGTATCTTTAATTTAACTGTTTTCTTATATAATTGAGCTATTGAAAGCCATTTGGCGTTGAATACATTTACTAAGAGCATAAACTTAACAATCTAACAGAACGGTTTTTTTTATTCGGTTGGTAATACCGATCGAACTAATAGTATAATAGTCCGTAACGGAGAAATACAATTACTAAACACTAAAATGAATGAAAGATTGGAAAAATCAATTTAGAACCAACCACCAACCCCAACCAGGTTGGGGTGACCAACCACCTTTATACGATCTAAAACCCGATTTGGCTTATTACCAGAAATAGCTGTTTTTGTATTTATCGATAAGACTAAATTTCAAATGACTTACAAAACGTCCCAACACCTTAAATTACAGTTTTATAGCACGCGACTCTCATAAAGACTGATTCTCAAAACGTCGTAGTCCTTAGATACCCTAAGACCCTAAGTAATAGTGTCATATCCGAGTCAAAAGACAAACAAAACGTCATTCGAATACCGGTTGCTTTAAGAAAACATAAGTTATAACATGAAGTGCTAGACCGATGCAAAATTACAAATAAAATGCCATATGCAATGAGTTTTTTTATAACTTGGAGGTTTCTGGGTTACATTTACTCAGGATCAAGAGAAAACCTGATGGTGGCGCCATTTGCACCTCTTTCTCATGGTAGTGCTAAGGAGTAACCCTTAGTGGGACGACAATAGTTGTGTGTCAACCAAGACCGTGGCTGGATGTTTGGATTATCCATGCCTCGGGTCTCATTATTTTTATTATCTTTGGAAAATTTACAGTTACCACAAACATTATGGTCAACATAGTAATGGTTAGTCATGAGCCATTTACAAGTTTTCGCCAAAAGCAAGATCACATTTTGAAAATCTAAATAACAATAATTTTAGAAAAAAATTAATTGCTGAAAAAATAATTTACTGAATTACAACTAGTTTGAATTGCAGCTATACAACCAATTTACATAATTATAGATTTAATTCATTATAGATATCCACATAAAACTGACAGTTCTCAAAAACATATTGGTACACAGTTGCATGACTTCTGTGGTTTATCGCAAAATATGTGTAGGTACTGATATTATGATGACGATGAAGCCGTAAGATAAATAATAGGTGCAACTAACTAATTCCGTTACATTAATCGTTTTGGGCGAAGTAGCGGATAAGAACTAGTACCTACTTTATGAATAGTTATTTATTTCGTTAGAGTATGTTTCAATAATAATATTTAAAAGAATTGAAACTTTTGTTATGTAATTCCTACATTTGGATTAGGTATTTTACATGGAACATTAAATGTAGAAACATACATGCATTAACGATTATGCACACATTAATTACTTCAGTGGCGGGTTTATAAGTGACTTTAAATTGATGCCAAACATTAAACTAATTTAGAATTTTTTAATATTGTGACATTACTCCTATTGTGGACACTAGCGATTACGATGTGGAAGTTGATATTAGTTTTTTTGTTGAATTTGGAAGATAGCTATGGTCATAACTTCGATTTTGGAAAAAGGGATAATTCAGAAATTTATGTAAGATTTATGTTTATTTCAGTATTTTAGTTATTTATTTTATGGTTTTATACATTGTTTGTTTTATATGTATATTGCTTTTAACAGTTTCATTTGTAGCTCTCTTATTCATCATCACAGCCCATAACACTCCACTGCAGGACTTGGACCTCTCCTACGAAAGGGGAGGTTATAGCCATAATATCCGCGCTTGGTAGGCGGATTTAAGATTGCAGTGTTGTAAATTTAACAATGGACAACGCTACTGCCCATTTTTCAGCTTACGGAAACTAGCTACATCTTTTGCCTTAAAAACATGAATAGCCTTGTACAGAAGCTTTTTTATTTTTTATTAAAATATACAATTAACTGCTGATCTGGCTAAAATACATTCTATAATCGTTACGCTAAGAAATAATGATTGTAGTATTTATTCGATTTGGCTAAGTGTGATGCTATTACACTCATGAGCAAATATTATAGCTCACTTGTATAGACTACTTTTGAAAAAGCTGTTGGATGTTGGGATGCATGGCGATCTTTGTTGATGGGTGGAATTCTAACTTGATAATCACAGTCCGGTTGTGTCGCTGAAAGGGTTTACGTCAAAATATATGCGTCCTTATATATATGCGTAATATTTGGGTCCTTTTCTCTTTATATTGTACCTATGTAAATGATGTTGAACAGTCTTTCCTCAATTCATGCTATTTGATGTTTTTTTTTTCATACCACTAAGGTGGCTCACGGCCTGCCTGGTGGTTAGCAGTCACCGCAGCCTATGGACGTTTGCAATACCAGGGGCATCAACCACGCGTTGCTGACCCCGTAAAAAAATGTTTACCCCTTTCTTGAAGAACTCCATGTTGTACTCTGCAGGGAAAACCTCTCAAGGTAGTTCATTCCACAACCTTAGTATGCGTGGGAAAAAGTTCCTTTGGAACCGTATAGTTCGCGACCAGTTTGGCTCCAATCGACAATTCTCACAGCGCGTTTTTGGATCAAGACACTAGGACAACGCTTATATGCCGGTGCTCCCGCCCATAGATGGGAGCAATACTCCAAATGGGGTCTGACCTGAGCCTTATTAGGAGAAGCCGTTGCCCCGGCGTGAAGTATTGCTTTGATCTGTTAAGCATACTTTTAGATGCGAGCTTGACCTTTTCTTCCAAATGACTGCGAAACTGAACGTCACTGGAGATGTCGACACCTAGGATATGTATGCTCTTAGAGATGGTAAGCGGTGTATCCTGGAACTGAGGAGCTACAACGAATGGAGTTTCCTTGACGGTGAACGCGCATACTTGTGTCCTAGTGGGGTTAAATTGGACTAGATTTAGTCATCCCCAATTGGAGGTATTAAATAACGTACTCTCGATTTTAGACACAAGTACTTCGCGACTTTCCTCCACTATGGCACGAGGGATATTGGCACGACCCGTATAAGAGGCGTCTCCAGTACTGTCATCCGCATAGCAATGAATGCTGTCAATAGACAGCATATCATTGATATCAAGGAGGAACAGAGTTGGAGACAGCACCGAACCATGCGGGACACCAGCATTAATGTCAAGCTATTGGAGCAACAGCCGTCAACTACGGCTTTGATGCATCTGCTGGAGAAAAAGCTAGTTACCCACTTTCACAATCCCTCGGGAAGCCCGTATGATGGTAACTTCGATAGAAGACCTCTATCGAACCCGATCGAACGCCTTCGCCATATCTAGGCCAAATGCCAGTGCCTCACCTTGACTCTCAACAGCTAAAGCCCAACGGTGTGTTAGGTACACTAGAAGATCACCCGTTGAGCGACAATGTCGGAAACCATATTTACGCTCAAGTCGCTCAAGAGATCGTGTTTTTCTAGGTAACCAAGGAGCTGTGAGTTTAGAACTTACTCCTTATAGAGAAAGGAGGTAATAGCGATAGGCCTATAATTCGATGGGTCTGATCTGTCGCCGATTAGGCTGCGGCGGGACGAGCATGTGTTGGTGCTGCTGTATAAAATACTGTTCGATCCCCGTTCTCCCAAATAAATACCTTAGAGATGGCTTCAGATTCCAGTGTGCTGACCTAGTCCGGGATCTTCGATCGGCGCTCAATAATACTCTGAGGCCACCGTTTACACGATCTGGCTATTTTAAAGAGTCCTTCACTGTAAAAGCTACCGACTTGTGGAATCAGTTACCTAAAGAGATTCGACACTCCAAGTCACTGAGCTCCTTAAGGGCAAAGTTGCACACGCATCTCCTCTCAGCTGGCATATGAATAATGCTAGCGGTCTTTTTACACCCTGTATATCTACTTTGTATTAAGTGTAAGGTCGCTAGTATGAGTTCATGTTGTTGACTTGCCTGTGTATCAAGCGGTTCTTTAGACAAAGGTTGCCTGGTAGAGATCGCTTGCAGCGATAAGGCCGCCATTGCCCACAACTAGTTATGGTTTTTGTCGGAACTTTTTAATTGAGTGTTTCTTGTGAGAGCAATAAAGAATTTATCTATCTATCTATCTATCTTTTTTGGGCACAGGGTGCACGTGGAGTCAGTCTTCCATGAAGACGGAACTATCCCAGTGAAGTATGAGAGCGCAAAGAGGCGCGTTAGTATCGGACACAATTCGGGAGCACACACATTAAGCACCACCGCCGGAATACCATCAGGCTCACTCGACTTTCGAACATCTAGAGAGAGTAACACCCGCCGTACCTGCCGCTGAGAAATAGATATTTTCGGCATTGATTTGCCGCGCCACGGGATGGTAGGTGGGTCGGCGCCTCCGTCGTTCAGGGTTGAGTTTGAGGCAAAGTAGAGAACCCAATTAATTTACTTTCTCTATTGCACTACGGACCAGGGTACCGTCAGGTTTACGCAGTGCTGGAAAGGACGACTGACTAAAGTTTCCCTCGGCAGCTTTGGCGGGCGACCAGAAAGCCCGGCTACCACAAGGATAACTCGTGAGTCTGTCGCCAATTCTGCTAACGAAAGCGAACTCTGCTCTGACGATCGCCCTCTTGCTGTTCCTCGAGGCAGCATTTAACTTCCACTTTGCATGAGCAATATTCGGGTCCCGATTGAGACGAGCCGTGGTCCAAGCTTCGTATGCAGATTGCTTCGTTCGTCGAGCCTCTCTGCATGGCCGATTAAACCACGGTCGTCTCCGTGCACCAGCAGCCACTAGCGGGTTAGGAATGAAGCAGTCCATACCCGCTAAGATAGTCTCGGCGACTGCAGTGGCACATGTATCAGGATCATTCGATGCAAAGCAAAGCTGCCTCCACGGTTATGATGCGTAAAAGTCACGCAATCCATCCCAGTCTGCTGACTTATAGTGCCAAACGCAACGCCATCCAGTGGGCCCGGGAGAGTCGGATAGTGTACTAGGCACTTGTGTACAAGACAGTGATCCGACGAGCCAAGAGGCGTATCCACGGAGATGGAGTACCCACTGGGGCACGTAGTCAGCAGAAGGTCCAGCAAGGAGCTTGTATGGTCCTCAACATCTGGGATTCTAGTTGGAGAGTGAATCAATTGTGAGAGACCAGAGCAAATTCGTGAACAGACCTCCCCGCATAGTTAGGGACCGAGAACCGAGCCTCTCCGTATGGTAGGCATTAATATTTCCTAAAACCACTAACTCGGCAGAAGGATACTGCTCAAAGACTTTATAAGTCGTCACCTTTAGGTGCTCATAAAGTCGCTTTGTGTCCAAGTCACCACCATGAGACCTATATAGGGCTGCGTAGATACGGGTGTGGCCACCGTAATCCACACGAATCCACATAAGCGACAGGTCCCTGTCTTTAAGGCCGTGTAGACGACGCCAACAGACATCCTCCCGAATGGACATACACACCCCGGCACGACGCACAAAATTTTGCTCGAGCTCGGGTACATCGAGGTACGTTAGGTATGATGTATCAGCCGGGCAGGATATCTGTGTCTCCGTCAGAAAAAGAAGGGCCGGCCGGTGTTCATGGACTGCGTTGATGTAGCTGTGACATTGATGTAGCAAGATCTCTGACATTGCAAAAGTCCACCATCATAGTGTATGGGGTTGACGCTGTAAAATCAATTTTCTATTTTTTTCTTGGCCATTTGGGGGGTAATAATAAGTTTAAAGGGGAAACGTTACTCTGGCAGCAAATAGGCAAAGGGCCTGTCATGACTGCCACGGAGACTGGTAAGTATGCGGTCTGCTGGTGCGACGGGCGGAAGGGCCCCTAGTCCCCCCCCTGACGTAACATCCGAGTCCACTCCAGTCTCTTTCTCCGGCACGAACATTACGCCAGGGACTTTTAGCAAGACTGGCAGCTCAGCCTCCCAGGGCGGAGATTATATACTCCCTGGGTTCTAGAGCCCGCTCAGCCTGCGGGCGGCCAGTGAACAGCCGTTTCACTAGGTCTGCCTGACCACCGCGCCAACACACCGCCCCCACTCAGCCACGTAACAGCGAATATGAAAGGACGGCGCCTCTACTGCCAAAGCCACGGTTCCCCATGGAGCACTGGAAACCTTACTCACCGGCAGAAACACAACACTATTAAAATAGTATTGTTTAGCTGCTGTATTCTATAAAGAGGTACTTTCCCAGTCGGACATCTCCGATTCGAGCGGGATATTCCACTATGCCCTACTATGCACTATGCCCTCTCTTAAACGATAAAAAATGCGGGCGATTTAAAAACATGAAAATGATCTACTACCAGGATGGCTGCTTACACCTGCAATCTGATATAGATAGATTTCATCAATTATGCATAGACAATAAACTCGGCTGCCCTACGCTGAAGTCAAAATATTTTTTATTTCATTTTCAGTTAAAGCAAACCAGGCCACATCTATCAATTTTTTTATTTTGGTAAAATTCGTATTAATTCGAAAATACAGATAGTTTTCTGTTTCAAGTATATTTTTCTGTTTATAAAATCTACGCTAAAACAAAGTATATTTTCCGTTTCTAATCTAAAAACAAGTAAGTTTTATCAAGATACTAGTAATTCATATAGACTAACAGATACTTTATTTATATTTACTAATTTTAGTCATAAGTAAAATTCTATGCAAAGCTGAAAAGAAGTATCTACAGAGATACTTGGTTTCAACATACAATTAAAGTGTTAGTCGATGTTGAGGGTAGGTATATATTTTACTCCAGGAAGAAACTTTTTTAATACAATTAAGTAGTTTGTGCGTTTAGATGTTTGGTAGGAGCATAGTACCTAACATTCAGGTATTTGTGTGTTACATTCAGGTATTAAGAGAAGTTGGAAAAAAATGGGTACGAGGCGTGCTCTTGCTTAAGCATACTCCACATGTGGGCAGTTCCGCGGGAACACGAGAATGTAGAGGGAGTATTCGCCTATATTCGTGTAGTCCCGTGCATGTTTGGCTTGTCTCACCTATTTCATAGACTAAGTATAGATATTCATTCGATTATTTGTTGTCGTCTCGCCTTGTGTTGAATCACTTCACTTTGGTTCTTCCTAGTCTAAAATCTACTAGGTCAATCCAAAAATGTACAAAATTCATAGAGAAGTGAATTCACTCACTACAAACAAAATGAACAATATGCATAGAATGTTCAATCTGAATAAAAAAAAAATTGATGTATCCGATGACCGATGTATCGATTACATATTTTTCGTTATAGTGCTTTTTTGGGATTAACTTGACCATGATCCAGGATTTTAGTAGATTAGGTAATTACAGTAGAGCAGCTGCCAACACCTATGTGACCCTGTTTACAGCCTAAGGATTTGAATCTGTTTACAGATTAGCGATATTACACAGATAAATCGATGTAATACCGACGCATTTTGACAGCTACTACATCCCTAATAGGCGAGAATGTAGAGCGTCTACCAAATTCCCGGCAAAAAATGCCAAAAGTTTCGGCGAACATGTTTAGTACCTACGCTTTACTTAACTATTTAACAGAATCGAAGCTATGGGGTATGGCTGATCTGACGCATGGCGCGTTAAATATTATTACGCCAATCTATAAAGGAAAGGACAGTGTGCAAGAGTATACGGCAACTATCGAGGTATCAAAGTTATGAGTCACACAATGAACTTATTATAGATCAGAGAGTTCGCCAGGAATGCTCCTTGTCGGAATGCTAATACACCTTCAGGCCAGGTTGCAGCACCATGGCTCCAATCTTTGCCCTGAGAGTCCACCAGAAGTCCCACTGCAGTAGGAATCAACCTTTGCATTACGCATCTCTCGACCTGCAGAGGGCTTTCGGTAGTGTCCTTCGAGAGATAATCAGTGATCTGACTCTGAGATCAAAGGCCGTGCCCGAAGCGTACATTAGTGTTCACCAGGGTTCAGTGCTGAGCCCTTACTTGTTTGGCATTGTGCTCGATGCCCTCAGCGAAAATTCAGGACATACCTTCTTGGCTTATGAAGTACACTGACGACATTGAACTGGTGAGCAAGCTTAGGCAGGATCTTGAGACAATGGTAAACATGTGTAAGGATGTGCTAGAAAACGGTGGTTTAAAGCTGAATGTCGCTACAACAGAATATATGGCTGCAGCCAGTGCGGATCCCGAAATCATCCATATAGGTAACGAAGCTGTCAATAGAACAGATCAATCCAAATACCTTGGATGCGTGATGCATGAGTCCGGCTGCCAGATGTTAAGTCACGAATCTCTACAGCTTTGGCCAAAAATGCTGCGGTGGATGTGCGGAAATACGTGACTTGAAAAAATATCGAATGAAATATTAGCAAGATAAAACATATCTATGACTTTGAAACTTTAAAAAATGTGTTAATTCATGCCAAAAAATATAGATAGTATTGAAATAAAGAAAAAACATGTACATGACTGTACTAGAAAGAAAATAAATAATAGAAGATACACAAAAACGACAATTTACAGGGATTCACGTTGAAAGATTTTGTAAAAGTACCTAAAGTTTTTAAAAGTAGATAGAACAATAAGAAAGAAATCGAAGACGAACACAAAAGTATAGATTTTTGAAATTTATTTAGTCCAGGATTTGCCTAAAACACACAATTATAAGAGGTGTGACGATCAATTACTTCCACAAATGCCTAGAAATAGACACACATATTAAGTGACAATGCAAAATCACATGATTTAATTGCTAATAACGATGTGTATGAATTGATTCAATATAATATCGTTGTGCTCAATTTATTTATATCCAATGAATCATCGAAACCATAGCGATTCAGATAAAACCGTTGTGAAGGATTGAAGAACGTGAAGTAAAAGAAAAAGCGGAGCCATTAGTTCTAAAGATATTAATAAAACAATTTAGTTTACTTTCTACAATACTTGCAATACTATTCATTAAATCGTGGTTTCGAAGGTTTCGTTTTAATTTACAAGAAAAAGTAATTTTTCGTTAAATTCTTTTGTTTAAGTAATTTTTGAAATTGTTTTGTTTGATTTCAAAATAAACCTACTAATTAATTTTTGTTTTTATCTAAATCATATATACTCAAATCATAGATATACTTGTTTTCTGTTTTAAATAAACCTTAAAAACAGTATTGTCTACTAAGGAATGAACGAGTATCTCAAGTTACTTGTCTTTAGCGTAAAATCAATCAATATTTCTACGAAGAACACTATTTTTGTTCGTCAAAATGTAAGTAGATATAAATATTTATATTTTTTGACATATACATATTTTAAACTTTATTTCCTATGATATTCTAACATTTTTGTATTTACAATTTCCCAATTTATCAACAATAACACTGAATAACGTTTCTCTAACTCCTGTAAAATTTGCAATAAATGAGATACTTGAATTTGGCTTAGGGCAGCCGAACTTATTCTTAATGCATCAAAGTGTCATGTTTCGTTTCACTCGCAAACTTAATAAGATTACATACAATTATCGGATTTTGAACGACACTGAATAGGATGGATAAAGTTAGGGATTAAGTCGTCATTCTGGATCATAGGTCGATTACAATTCCCAAATCCTTGATTAAATGTTAAAAAACACAAGTTCCTTTGTTGGGAAAATATTATTGAATTAATTAAAAATACATCTTTATTTATTTTTTGGTTTATTTGACCATTTATTGTGCACAATGAGAGAGCGTCGGTGGCCGAGCGGTTAGGGTATCCGACTCGTAAGCGAGAGGTATCGGGTTCGAACCCGCTGTGGCCATGAACGAATGACTCTTTTCTGCGTTACGTACATTAGTTGAATACTAACCGATGCTCTTACGGTGAGGGAAAACATCGTGATGAAATCTGCACATTCAGGCGACTGAGTGTGTAACCATGATCCAATCTGGTCAGGTTCCCCTGGTAGCAGGGTCACGGAGGTCAGATGGCAGTCGCTCCATTGTAATTACCTGATCGGCCAAATCCTGAGTCATGGTAAGGACGGACCTCGGGCCCTCGTGCGCGAGAGCACATCTGCGACATTAATGCCAAGGTGATTATTATATTGTGCACAATGAAAGTTACAATAATTTGAACGTAAAGATAACAATCACGAAAGGTACAGCTTATTTCTAAAAACAAATGTCTATTTCTGAAAAGTAATCTTACTTCTAATTCAATTGGAATCCATTTGAATTCCTACCTAGCCAGTGCTATGTGTGTTCATAGAAGCAGCCTACATACCTACATTCTACTAACTGCAACCTACTCAACCTATTAAAGCCTAGGCCACACTATTGAAGCACGAACCTATCCTGAAAGCCTACTTATCTTAGAGCCCGTCCTAACCTAAGGTCTGCCAGAGCACACATGCTACATTTCTATAATGACACGCTGAGTGATATCGACATCTTTGTTAACAACTTGCCACAGTATAAAATAAATTAAAACACAAATTGTTATATGCTAGCACTGTAGAATAACTTGTTATTCTTGCCAAAATTGTAGCAAAGTACAGTATTTTGTTTCTGTTTATTATACAATTTGTGAATTACATAAAGGAAACTATAAGTCTATTTCAATCATCATCATCGTCCTAGCGCTTACCTAGCCTCTGCCAGGGTCCGCTTTCTTACTAATTAGTAAGAAAGAGTATAAGTCTATTTCAATATTTATATTGATTAATAAGATTTGTTAATGACTATTTGTTTTTAAATACAGAAAAAAATGCTTAGACTAATTCATACAGCGCTATCTAGCCCCAATGTAAGTCAAGCTTGTGGGTGTAGGTCAAGCGATGGAAAGCATCGATGGGTAGTGAAGTTAACAGTCTATATGAAGTCAGTATGAAGAAGCCACAGAGATTTGTCAGTACCGGAGTAAGTGGAACAATGTGGTATCTGCCTATCCCTACGGGAGAAAGGCGTGACCGAATGAATGTGTGTCATTGTTTGTTGTATCAATGAATGTTGATCTGGACAAGCGCCATCATTTCTATATAGGAACTAGTGTTGTAGGACCAATAGTTTTAGAGTTATAACAGTTTTAAATTTGACAGCTGTCATCCGAAATGTAGATCTTGACGAGCACTATCATTTCTCTTCAGGAACACTAGTTCCCTATAACACTCCTAGAACACTAGTTCTAGGAGCGATCGCTTCAAAGTTATCACAGTATTAAGTTTGATAGCTGTCATCCGAAATGTAGATCTTGATGAGTACTATCATTTCTCTTCAGTAAATAATGTTCCAGGAGCTATAGTTTCAGAGTTATTACAGTTTTAAGTTTGACAGGTGTCATCTGAAATGTAGATCTCGACGAGTATCAGCATTTCTTTTTAGAAACTTGTGTTCTAGAACAAAACATGCCTTATTTATTATTCGGGAGGAACTGAGAACAAAATGACGAAAGGATCACGAAAGCGAAACAACTTCGATAATGTTGCAGAATCACAAAAAGGGGCGGGGCTTACGTATCAGCGGTAAAAATTTATTTGACTAGGTCGAATTCCTATTTCATTCAAACGCGTTGAATCTGTACTAAAAATGAAGACAGATATTTGTGTGTTAACTGTGTCACATAAGGAGGAGAGATTCGAACTGTTGGTCAAAAGAAACAGTCAAGTGTGACGTCTCATGTTGACATCTGCTGACATCGCACCGCACACTGCACGATGGGGCCAAATTGAAAAAATGTGGACAAAATTCATACAAACCTACATTTCGGGCTTGGATTTCGGGTTTTGCCCATCATGCAGTGCGCCGCGTGGCGCGCTGCACAGTGGGACATTTCGCCACCTGTCAATGTACTTGCATACAAACTGCTCGGCGTGCAACAAGTTTTGCAACATTGTGCAGTACGCTGCGCGGCGCATCTCTTTAATGTGTCTCATCGCTTAGATAACTGATAAACTACTTATATACTTTTTTTATAATAATACTTATTATTCATACTACATCCAGACCCAGGCCGGGAATCGAACCCAAAACCTTTGCGTGGCAGACCGGCCGGGATATTAAGCAATTGAACCGCTAAGCTCGTCTTTGAAGTCAAACAAACATTAAAGTACTTTTAAAAAGTAAAAAGGCTTCATTGTGTAAAATAAAACTTTTTTAACATACTATATTAAAAATAGTCAGTCATGCAGTAATGGAACTCTTGTTCCATGAAGCTATATTTACCAGATTATGAAATATCGTCGTTAATGTCATCATCATCATATCACCCGAAAGACGCCCACTGCTGGGGCATAGGCCTCCCCTTGAGGTCTTCACAAAGGCCGTTCCTGTTAATTCCGCATCCAGCTGGTACCTGTAATTTTTACCAGGTCCTCGGTCTACTTTGTGGAAGGCCTACCCACGCTGCGCCTTCCGGTACGTGGTCGCCACTCGAGAACTTTACTGTCCTATCGGTCCTGCCCACTGCCACGTTAGCCTGGAAATCTTTTGGGCTATGCTTATGTAACTAAGTGATTTTGTTCATGAGTGTATTTATTATATCTACCTTCGTTATTATCACGTTATATCGCTCTACACTGATCAAGACATGGCTTAATTCATTATTTATAACCTTAAACTTTAAACCTTCTTTCCTAGCATTTGTTGATAAAATAGATGAAGAACTAAACAATCTTTAATTCTTCATGTATTTAATGTAACCAAAAGGTGTTTACGTAGGGGCCTTATAGTATAGTATTCCACAACCTGTCCAATTGTGCTGGACCAAAATCTCGTGACATGGCGATCTTCAGCGTGACAGTTGACGAGAGTGGAACTTGCCCTCAAATAGCGAAATACAACTTCACCTTTTTTGAAACAGCCAGTTTGGATGAGGTAAGTAAAAATTTCTGTTCAAACTATACAAACAAACACGTAGGTTCAAAACTAAGAACGAGTCCAATACAACGATATAGTTTAGCTATTGAAAGTAGAGACTGAGTATAGGTAATATAAACCCTGTATATTAAAGCAAACTTTTTACATTCAAAGTCAACATTTAACATCACATTCAACGTACGTCGTTTACATTTAACGTCAATTTGTCAGTTCGTCCAAATTGTCATATGGTTGTCATTATTTTAAGCTCCCTCAAGCAATGAACGGGAAAATCTAAAAAGTGGTCCAAAGCGGGTAAAAATTTAATAAATGGCTGTTTGCCTGCGGGTGCGGTTGGTCCAAAAGTACCACCGCGAGTGGATAAATAAAACTATTAAAAACTGAAGGGCGGAAGATATTGTTGTGGCAAATTTGAGCAAAAACAACTCAAGAAAAGTGCTGAATTCAACGAAAAGCAAGATTAGTAATATGAGGTCCCGTCATATCTGCATTTTTTTGTATAAAGAGTGTAAAACAAAGTTCTAACAAAGTCACGTATCTACTTTAAAGTGATGTAACTCTTTACGTGGGCGTTTAAACTACATAATATTAATACAGAGTTTTAAAGAATTTTGTTGAATGTAATACCTAGTTCAAAATTTTTTTATAGACTAAAAATCAGCCGACTTACAACGCAGAAACCACATGCGCTCAACCGAAAAGTTATGACAATATTCAAGAAAGGCGACGATATAAGATCTCTATACTGACGGCAGTTTATAAATCTATGCTCAGTCTCTACTTTCAGTAACCAAATAATGTATGTATTTGACAGCCGTACTATTGCACTTACCTTCATTATATTTTAAGTGCATACAGCGTGATATTGTTTATTTTAAAATTATATCTTCTCTTATTTCAATAATCATCATTATCATCTTGGCGTTAATTGGCCCAGGGTCCGCCTTGACCATGATCCAGGATTTGGCAGATCAGGTAATTACAGTGGAGCGACTGCCATCTGACCTCCGTGACCCTGCTACCAGGGAGGCCTGACCCGATTGGATCATGGTTACACATTCAGTCGCCTGAATGTGCAAGAACATCGGTTAGTGTTCAACTCAGAATTATACAGGGTACATAACTCATAAAAGACTCATTGATATATGGCCGCAGCGGGATTCGAACTCGGTACCTCTCGCTTACGAGTCAGATACCGTAACCGCTCGGCCACCGAGGCTCCCTTTTTTATTCCAATATGGGCGTAAAATGCATGAAATATATAAATACTTTTTAATTATTTATTACAATACTTTTCCGAAGGGGCTTCTGATGTGATTAATGGCAATTTGCTCGATATACTAATGTAAACTACTGTTCCATCAAAATTTCAGATAAGAATAATGATTTATACCATAAAAGATGGCCGTAAAAAATTACTGTGGAGACATAGCCACAAAAACCAGTGTCAACATTTTGTTATTTCAGGCATTGTTGAGGCCGTGTTCAAATCAAAAACTTGCATTGCGCCAAAGGTGAGATGTGATAATAAATCCGCTAGTGTCCGTAGCCCCAGCGAGACCCTAGCTTCAAATAGCTTCGAAATAATAACGTCATTTATTGTACAAAACAATTAGTACTATTTCTTAGCCGTACGCATAGTAAACCAAAGCGCATTATGCGGATAGTTGAAAGATCTACGACATAAAGATCTGCCCCAACTGCGGAAGCGCACGTCGTACTAAGGTCGTGCAACTGCTTTGCACATTCCCCTAAATGTAACCTGTATATGTTGTATTTCGATATTTCTACTGTACCTACATACAGCACTCAAATCCCTCGATACATCCAAAGGTCCTGGTCCAGGCAGACTGCTGCCACTGCTAATTCCATTTGTGTACCACTGCAAATCATTTTCAGTAAATGTATTAGGTACTGACGGATTTTTTGCAGACATTTGGAAGCGGGCGTATATTATTTCCATAGGTACAAAAAACGGTTTGAAACAAGAAATTAGTAACTATTTACAATACTATAGACAATATACAGCGATTTATCTATTATTTAATTCCTGAACAACATGGCTTTGTCAAACAGAAATACACGACCACAAATCTAGCATTTTTTAATAGTTTAATTTTCCAAAACATGGATCAATGAATACAGCCTGATGTAATATATACCTGTTTTAAGAAAGCTTTTGACAGAGTAGACCACAAAATTATTTTGAGCAAGATAGTATTTAATGGCGTAAGAAGAAACTTGTTGCGGTGGTTTTCTCGTAAATAAAAAATAGAACACTGGCGGTTGTAATCAACGGATCCAGCTCGAAATTAATTAACGTCACTTCCGGTGTCCCGCAGGGATCGATACTCGGAACTTTATTATTTAATATCTTCATAAATGACATAAACAAGTGTCTCAAATGTACAAAGTTCATCCTATATGTGGACGACCTGAATATGTACAAAAGCATAAAAAATTATACTGACTGTACCACTTTTCAAAGATATTTGGATAGACTTGGCATATATTGTACAAGTAATAAACTACAACTTAAGATTTCTATGTGTCATCAAATAAGTTTTACATAAAATAAAATAAATAATTCAATAAACATAAGTACACATTGTGCGGTCAGTCTTTATCAAGAGTAAACAACGTACGTGATTTAGGAGTATTACTCGACAATAAGATGTATTTGAATCTACACATAGAAAAAATAAATAAGAAATGTACGGTTTTATACTGAGAGCATCCCGTGATTTTAAGAGGCATGCAACTTACTTAGACTTGTATCGATCCTTTGTCCGCTCACAAATATATAATGCCTGTATAATGTGGGACAATTT
Organism: Blastobasis adustella; assembly: GCA_907269095.1. Taxonomy (NCBI): domain Eukaryota; kingdom Metazoa; phylum Arthropoda; class Insecta; order Lepidoptera; family Blastobasidae; genus Blastobasis; species Blastobasis adustella. The sequence goes on along the minus strand of OU026121.1, from coordinate 16,522,840 downwards.
TTTACTCAAAATATAAGCAAGCCATAGAAAATGTTCAGAAAAAATTCTCCGTGCAGTACAATTTAAATGTCACAAATACTTGTCTTATAGTACTTGTCTTATAGTCAACTTTTAGACAAATACAAGTTATTAACACTAAGACTAGCCGATTGCTTCTTCAGGTAAATATACTTTATAGTCATGATAATTTTAATAGCATAGATTTATATAACACAATTAGATTAATAGTATCGAGAACAGCGCAACATAGTGCTGCGCGTGCCTACCCGCTGTTTGCTTCGAATCTCTCGCGGACCAACGCAGGTGAATGCGCTCCGTTGCAACGAATTGCGACTATATTCAACACACATTTAAGTAGCATTTAAATATTTTCATCATCCTCTGGCAGATTTAAAAAATCTGTAATTGAAGTACCTACTTACAAAATGGAATAATGCATAACCGTTTAGGATCTACTTTTTCTTATTCTCTGTTGTTTGTGTATCCCTACAGCTCTTGTAGAAATTTGGTTGGTACAGTTACTACTTTGTGACCTAATCTTAAGGTTTAAATATTGTAATATTGTAAATTTTCCCTAATAAAATAAAATAAAATAAAAATAGAAGACCGAGAGCGCAAGCCTACACCGATATTCGTTACTGTGCAGCTTAATAATAATAATAATAATATCTTTATTAAAGGCAATATAAAACCCAATATAAAATAATTACAATAAAATAAAGAAAATATAAAAACACAATAATAATAATAATAATGTAAATTGAGTGTGGTAAAAATACACTGTCGTCTAGTAAGTAGCTACATAATTTCTTGTTCCGGTCACCATGGACAGATAGCCAATATTTAAAAATAGGACTAGTGAGATCCTCAGAGACGGCCCTGAGTATGGTGTTACCCGAAGTGCGCAGCGCGCTCTAGAAGGAGGCTATGCGAGACCTGACGATGGCAAAATAATCCGGCACGCGGTGTTCGGTGAACACGCCCGACGCGCTGCTGTAGCGCGGCATACCCATGAGAATGCGAAATGAATCATTATATTGCACTCTCATGGAGTTACGCGATTTACTAGAGAAGTTTATCCATAGTTGACAAGTGTAGAAACACTGACAAAAGGCTTTAAAAAGTGTTATTTTAACTTCTTTACTACACTTGCCAAACCTGCGCGCGAGCATGTTCGCCCTCACGGATAACGCCCTCCTCTCCCTCTCTATGTCAGCGTCGTCTCTGTTAAAAAATGTCCCAAGTATTTAAATCGCTTCACAACCTGCACTGCCAAACCGCCCAGATATACCTCTGGCACCTTGTCCAGACCCCTTCCTGCTCGAAAAATAAGCATTTCGGTTTTCGCCACATTATATTTCAGTCCATGAGCATTGGCATAATGTTCACAGACTGAAAGCAGCTCCCTGAGCCCGATAATCGAGGGGCTGAGAAGCACCATATCGTCCGCGTAGCTTAGACTGTTCATATTTATACCACCTTAGTGACAGCCTATTCTAGTACTCCTCAGCTCCTCGATCAAACCATTGATATAAACATTGAAGAGGTCCGGAGAAGTTAGCCCCCCTTGGCGTACACCGCATTCTAATTTGTAAGCATTAGATGTCGCGTCGCCCCAATTTACACAATTTGTTTGGTTGCCGTACCAGTACCCCAACAGACCGACCACATCATTGGGAACATTTGAGTCGCGCAGTTTTTCCCAAAGAATTTCATAATTCACCAGGTCAAACGCGCGACTCAAATCCAAGAAGCATGCATAAACTGACGTTTCCCGATTGGTATAAAATCGTACTGCATTTTTTAATGCTATAATGGCTGAATCTGTTGAGAGACCGGGCCGGAAACCAAACTGCCTGTCGTCTATCCTAATGTTATTGAGCAGTGCAGGCTGTAGCAAGCGCTCAAACACTTTCCCTATCACCGTACACAAGGAAATGGGACGGTAGTTGGACGACGCTCCCAAGTCGCCCGTTCTGCTCTTGATTATCAGAGTTACAACCGTTCGCATGAGGTTGCTAGGCAAATATGAATATTTAATACATAAATTGTATAAGGTACATATTTTACTGTAGAGAGGATTGCCCGCATATAATAGGTGTTCTATGCTTAATTCATCAGGGCCAGGGAATTTACCCCTTTTCATCTTTTTCATTGCTTCCTCGACATCGTCTACAGTGAACAAATAAGACAACTGTGCCCTCGACCTGCACACACTGTCCAGCACGGGCGACTCGGGAGCGTTGACCACTGGCAAGGGCTCTACTTTAAATTTTTGTGCGAAAATATTGGCTACCTGCCCATGGTCCACCACATTATCCACACTAATAGGTACACTTTGCTTACAACTAAATTTCTTAGTTTCTCTCCAGAACTTTACAAAACGTTTATCATTTCGAGTCGACGCCAAAATGTCTAATTTAATTTTCTCTTCATTAGACTGACACCATCTCAGCTTATTCTTAAATGCCTTACGGCTTTCGCGCATTGAAAAGTACATATCACCCGACGACGGCTTGTCGGCTAGTACCCATTCATTAAATTGCAAGCGATACCGACTGTAGCTATCGCGAACGTGGTAATTCCAGCCGACAACCCGCTTATGTCTATTTGATTGTTTATTCCGTGCTGCAGCCGAGATGATTGCAGCCTCTTGAAGAACACATACAATATCATTGTACAGACGATCTATAAACAAACAATGATCCTTTTTACGGCTACAATTAAAGTTATTTTCACACTCAAAACAAGTAAAATTTTCATTTACACCTTTTAGGTTCAATTCACAACACTTAAAATATTTCTCTATTTGGCCAAGATTCCTGACACCCCAACGAACACTCTTCGCGCTAGATGCGAGTGTGCTATTATCATTTATTGTACGAGTGCCTACCAGTGACGAGCTGCCCATATCACAGATTATACGCAATGGGAAATGGTCCGACCATGTCACCTCACTCATTACATCAACAGACCTGACTTGGGCCCAAGCCGCCTTTGTAGTCAAGCAGTGGTCTAACCACCGTCGACTACCATGTGAGTCACTGAGGTAGGTGTAAGTATCGGAATCTATACCTAACTTTTCTATGTCAGCGCAGACCCACAGCTGTTCACCACAGAAGTTTAATAACTCGGACCCAAATAAGGTGCTAGGGTGCGCATTAAAATCACCCATAACATAAACAGCCTGTACGTCCATCTTGTCTATTATTGCGTGTATTTTCGACAAAGTATCCGTAAACTCAATTAAGTTCTCTGGGTGTCCGGAATCTTCATATGGCATGTACACATTAAAAACAAGCATTGAGCACAAATCCAAATTTAGCTTACCATCAATAAATTGTGGGTCACAAATTATCCTCTTTGCACGTTTTTCTATCGACTATAAAGTGGCCAGTTGATATTTGGCTGATCCAACCCAGATGTTGTAGCTACTGCCACTACTCGATACATGCACGGAGTATTGCTGTCATAACAGGAGCAACCGCTTTGAAGTGCTTTTAAGCACAAATTGTGATTTTTGGTGCACAAAGTAAATATTAATTAGAATAAACTATTTCCAATAATTTTGAAGCTGTGTGAAGGTGTGGTCAAGCTGGGGTCATGGACATATAATAAGCCGTAATCAAAAGGAAATTCGTTTACCAATTTGTTTGTAGGATTATCTCCTCAGGAGTCCAACTGGGTGTGTTCCACCGCCTTATCGCAACGATGCCTGGCAGTCGTGTGTTTTGGTTTGAAGCGGTTGCCAGCGCTATTACAGGCATGAGACATATTTTAAGCAACTGAGATAGGAAGGTTTCTTAATTATTTATAACAAGAAAAAAAATTATTCTTTTTTAAATTTGTGTTTTACGATCCTACTGCTTTATTTTCAGGGTAAATACGCATTCGACATAAACTTAACAGAAGTATCAAGAGTTTTCTTTGGAGATAAATTTTTTTACGGAACATTTGAAATCAAAACATACAGTTTGTCCAAAAAGGGCAACATAATGTGTCATGTGTTGAATTCTACTTTAAGTAAGATTTAATAAAACTATCGTTTAAAATAAATCTCATTTAACATGATTTAGCTGGACCTCACGCTTCCGGCCGCAATTTTATCCATTCCATAGTGAGCTGCGATGTGCCGTCAGCGCGACCACACTCATGACATTGTGGCATCAGGTCCCTTCGCCTACGGTATTAGGTAGCACAAGTTAGGAATGACGACCTCGTTGCAGTACTATATCACCCTTGTAATACACCCCTCTGTTTGACGTCTTGGCCCTCTTGTTAATTTAGTTACCTTTTTATGAATGAATGAATTAATGAATAATTTATTGCTGTAAAATGTGGTACATGGTAGATGTTACAAATTTTTATAGTCGTTTCTCACACTTCACCAGAATCTGGCATGCAATATTTGAGCATAATTAATCAAATTATTATTAAAATGTCCGCAACAAAAATTCCTAAGTATAAAAAAAGTAATAGGATATAAAGCTATAAAACAATCATGTCACTTTCAATAATTAACAATAATAAAAGTCATAACACTTGCGCTAACACGTTAGAAATGTCAAAATAAGAATCAACGTAACCAAACGCAAACTTTTACTTTACACTGGCAACATTTCCATACGTCACAACCACTTCATGTCATATTTTTTATTGTATTTAGTTTGACAGCCAACGGCCATTCTGACTCTTCGCAAAACGACCAGCGAAACAAATATAGTTTGGCGAGCTATTAAATCTAAATCCGAGTTTTCTGTGATGATCACAACGCAAGTGAGTCTACATAATATTTTTAATTTTATTGCTGTGATCAAATGTCGCTTTATTTTGTGTACGAGAACGTAATGAAAAATTTGTCCTAAGCTATACGTTTTATTAATTGCAGGTAGTATACAATTCAGCGACGGCGCTGATTTGACTCAAAGAATTCACTAATACTGTAAAAACAGCTTTGTATCAACAATTTTTTTAACTTGCGTTTAAACATATTTAATGGCAATAATTTCATAGTACTGTCAAGGCCATTATATATTTTAATTGCCATTGCATTACTGTTTGTGCCATATAGTGTCGTTGAATGGGAAGGTACTACCAATCTATCTGGAAACCTTGTGTTGAAAGCAGTAGTTTCCGAGACTTTAGTGAATAAGTGCATATTACTCTTAACAAATACACATATCTCGTAAATGTACATGCTTGGGACAGTCAACATATTATGAGATCTAAATAGAGGTCTACAAGATGTCAATGAATCAACATCACAAATCGCTCTAATGCACTGTTTTTGGCAAATCAGTACTTGATTTACGTGGGATGAGTTACCCCATATTATGATGGCATATCTCATAATGGAACATACGTAACCGTAATATGCCTGCAAAGCAATTTTCTTACTGCAAACTTTTGAGAGCCGCCAAAGTGCATACGCAAAAGAGTTTATTTTATTGCACAAGTTGGAGATGTGCGTGGCCCATGAACACCTGTCCTCCATCCAGATGCCCAGAAACTCAGTTTGACTAGACTCCGCAATAATTTGATTATTTGCTATTACGGTTAAAGCTTTTTTATGACCATTTCTATTTACAAATTGTACATATGTTGTCTTTTTTAAATTTACTTTAAGATTATTGTTATCCAGCCATTTTATAATGTCATGTACTGTTTTATTCACTTCGTCATTGTAATTGTTAACATCTTTACAATCTATTACCACCGATATATCGTCAGCAAATAGGGTGCAGTCATAGTTAGATATACTTGGCAGATCATTTATATATATTAAAAATAATAATGGCCCCAAAATACTGCCCTGTGGAACCCCCACCTTATTTGGTTCTATTGAGGATCTGTACGCTCTACGCTCTGCATTACATAATTTTGCCGTTTCAACATACTGTCTTCGGTCGCTTAAATAGCTCTCAAGCCATTTATAAGCTAGCCCCCTTATTCCGTAGCGTTCACATTTGTCGAGCAGTCTCTTGTGGGATACAAAGTCGAAAGCTTTACTCATGTCGAAGTATACTGCTGTAACAGCTGATCTTTTGTCAAGACATTTACAGATATTATTTACGAGAGAGAATGCAGCCAAAGATGTCGATTTACCCTTTTGAAACCCATACTGACAATCTCTAAGTATTTTAAATGTCTTTAAAAAATTGGTAATGCGTTCGTGCATCGCCTTTTCAAATACTTTGGAGAATATGGATATAAGTGCTATAGGTCTATAGTTATCCATATTGTCCTCACTTCCCTTTTTGTGCACAGGCTTTACAGTTGTCAGCTTTAGCTGATCTGGGAATGAGCCATTTGTAAAAGACAAATTTATTAAATAACTAAGGACAGGCGCAATTTCAACTTTACAAGCTTTTAGCACTTTTGTATGAATATTGTCATAGCCTGTCGCATTAGTGGTGTTCAAATTATTAATTATTTTGATTATTTCTTGAGCGTCAGTGGGTTTCAAGAATATACTAGCATGATTTGTATTTATATGTTTAATGTCAGAAGCAGAGTCACGAGAAATGGGGTTGGTCAGATTTATATAATATTTATTAAATGAATTGGCAATGTCAATCGGGTCACTAATTATCATATCATTAAGTTGAATTTTATTTATGTATTTATTACAAGCTACATTATTAGTTTTATTTTTTATTAAGTTCCACGAAGCTTTACATATATTTTTAGATTTCATTATATACTCACTATTGGACAGTTTTTGAGCGTGATTTATACATAGTTTGAGCAGTTTTGCATAATTTTTATATTTCAGTTTTGTTGTGGTATTTGAGTTCGTGTAATAACGGAACCGCAAATGCCTTTTAGTGATGACAGATTTTTTAAGTCCCCTTGTGATCCAGGCTGTAGGATGTTTTTGAAGATGGCATCTCTTTTTATGAATTGGAAAGCATAATTCATAGAACATCACGAAAACAGTAAAAGTTCGTGAATGCCGTTTTAATGTCATCCTCCTGGTACACGTCTGACCAAGTTAATGACCTCATGCACTCCTGAAACTTCGTAATATTTTCTTGGCACAAGTCACGCATCGAAAAGTATTTACACGTCTGCGGTTTAGTTTGATGAGATATGGGAAAGTGAATAGATTGGGCCGTTTCATGATCTGATAGTCCTAGATGATGTATTTCACATTCTACCTCTGACATATTACTTAAGTCTAAGCATGAGCTTTTCCTCGTGGGTTCTGAGATATGTAACTTAAAATTATTACTTATAACTATTCTATTCAGTTCACGTGTACCGTGTGAGTCTTTTAATATATTTATATTTAAATCTCCGGATATTACTATCTTATATCTTGTTTTCTTTTTTAATAAATTTAATATCCGCTCTAATTTGATGAGAAACAAAGATAAATCTGATGTTGGGGTTCTGTATAAGCAAATAATAATACACTTAATTGAAGTTATTTCTACACCACAGCATTCAAATAAGTGATCCTCATTAAATTCCTTTAAGAATTCAACTTCTCTAGATTCAATGTCCCGCTGACACATTATACAGACACCCCCCCGTTTCTGATGTTGCCTGGAGTATGATGCCCGAACTTCATACCCGTCTATTTTTACATTGTTTTCGCTGCCCAACTTCACAAACGTTTCACTCAAACATAGTATGTCAAACCGTTTGCCTTTACCTAAAAGCTCATGCAAGGTCAGCTCCAACAGTTCAGTTTTGCTCAAAATACCTGCGATGTTCTGGTGCAAAATGTTGAATGTATTATTCACGAAAAAACTTGTCCTGAGGGTCCGTAATATGATTACGTTTGGTGTGATTCGAGAAGTAATCCGTGATACGTTGCTGCACCATAGGTTTTGTTTTAGTTTGTTTTCGGTTACGCTGTCCTACATTAATAGATTTAGACATCTTATTTTTCATGTCATTAAAATTGTAACGTAGATATTTGTTCGTATAATAAATCATGTCAATCTTATTGCTAATTTCATAAGCTAAATTTGTCAAAAACATTTTATCACAATCAATGTCACTTAAATCTAAGAATGTACTATTTCTAAACTGATTACTTATTATCCTCAACATTTCATTCAATTTATTTTCATTTAGATGTACAGCCTGTTTTACGCCGAATATTAAAACTTTTGGTATCGTATATGACTTCAGGAAAAAACATACCTCTGTATAAACTTTCATCGGATTTGTGTCATACTCACCGATATTTATGATGATCATGTCATTAGCCGTGGGTTTCAGTATCTCTGACGTCTTCAGAATTTCTTCACTATTGGCGTGAGGTTTTAGAAACGATGTGACTTTATACTTTGCGTACTTTGTTCTTTCTCTAGTTTTTATTAATGTTAGTGCTAATCCAGAACATTGCTTTCCGCCAAGAATATAAATGTTTCCGTTATCATTGTTCGGGATTGATGCTTCCGCATTTTTTAAGTTTCTGCGATGGTCTTTCCTATTTCCTGAGTTTGAAGTTTCCTTGTCCATTTATACTTTTTAAACAAATTAAAATCGATACTAATACTTTTCCATTTAATACCTTAGTACCGCATAATTCAGCAACAGCTTTGATATCTATCCCAGCACGAAATCGAGACATCTGGAGCAGGGTTGAAAGTCATTGTCACGTTTTGAATTAGACATAGACATAATATTTATTTGGCAATTTCTACAATATAAATAAACAAAATATTTCTTACTAACATAAATTAGGTTAAAGATTGTAGTGTCATGCTAAACTAGCGCTCAGCTCAGCATATGCTGTAGGCAGTAGACCACAGCGCTAACTTTCAGCTATTAATTCATAACACCCGGTTAATGGGTGGTGTTTAGCGCGCTGAAGTACAAGGCTTTAGAGGGGTGAAGTAGCAAGTTATAGCAAGAACTCTTGAGAATTTCGTCTAATTTGTACCTTACAAATATTAGTTGCGCCAAACAAAATGTTTATGTATTGTGTATATCAAGTCAACATAAATCCGCCTACATGAGTAAGGTTTCCAGTGCATCATAGGGTCGGGATTTGGGGAACAGGGGCTTTGGCAGTGAAGAGACATTTGCCTGTTTGCTGCAAGAACAATATGTTATAGTGGTGGGCAACGCAATGGCGATACCCCGGGTGTTGTTAATGTCTATAGGCAGCGGCCCACTTGCCATGCTTGTAGGACATAAAATAGCGATTGTGTCCCGCAGCGGATTGTTTCCTGCGAATAAAATATTTTTTTAAGAACTGTCTGGTTATTTGACCGCCATCTCCCACCTCGTAGTTAATGACGATACGGCCGCAGTATATAATACTGAAACGTCTGTTCACGACGCGTTTCCGCGTCTATAGTCAGCGGTGATCACTTTCCAGCAGGTGGCCCACTTGCCATGCTTGTAGGACATAAAATAGCGATTCCGACGAAAACGAGCCGGCGGAATTGGGACTGGCACCTCCTTCGGACCCTGTAGAAGACTGACAGACGCGCAACCACACATCGATGCTCCAGGCTCTGCAGATTAGCGTCAATCACTTCAGGATCACATGATGATTGCGGATTCAGTAGAGAATAATGATGATGATAATCATGATCATTATAAATAATAATATCTTAATACTTATATTGTACATACTCGTGATGATAAAAACGTGAGCGACACTTAATCGTTCCCAAATTGAAATATAATAATGAAATGCAATTACTTCGGCTCTTTTTCGACATTTGATTTACATTATTTCGGATGGGTTTCCCATCCGTTTCATGATCACTCACCGACTACGTTGTTGATAATTTTGTGTTCAAAATGGGTTCCAGTTACTTACTCATTTTGATGTGTTTTTTGTACCAGGCTGATGCGTTTATTGGTTTAAAATCAAATGCGAACTATGTAAGTTTCTTTTTCATTTATATTATCGTGTGTTCATATCACCTCTTGCTGTCGGACCTTGAATCCTAAGGTAGCAATAGAGTGTTTTCTGTTCAAGGTACTATGCTACACCTACGAAATTAGATCATTTTTATACTAATTATATAATTATACCTATTATCATTTGCTCTTACGGTGAGGGAAAACATCGTGATGAAACCTGCACATTCAGACGACTGGATGTGTAACCATGATCCAATCTGGTCAGGTTCACCTGGTAGCATGGAGACTTGGGTCATGGAGGTCAGATGGCAGTCCACTGTAATTACCTGACCTGCCAAATCCTGGATCATGGTCAAGGCGGACCCCGGACCCTCATTCTCGAGAGCACAACCGGGACATAAACGCCATTTCTAAATTTTTGGTATTTTTTTAATTTTGATTGAATGATTAATAAATGAGTACCATCAGTACCTAAGCTAGAAAATTTTAAACTTTTATCTCAAAACGATGGTAAACCTAGTAAAAGTAACGAAAACCAATAAACGGGCAAGCTCGGTATAAAATCCTCGCAAAATCGAGAAGCGAATTAGATATAGCGAATATTTGCCGGCTAACTAATGGCCACAGTACTTCAATGTGCCGTGACTTACGGTTTGCGGAACATTAAACTGTAGATTATTCTAAATTAATATTTAAAAACTAAGGAAAATGACCACAGTGACCATTATAAATTTCTTCAGAGGTCCTCCTTAATAAACTTGAGCGTCTGCAGAACATCGGTATACGGTTTATATATGGGCTGCGCAAGTTCGACCACGTCTCTGATTTTCGTAAGAAGCTGCAGTGGCTTCCGATTAGGCTGCGGCGGGACGAGCATGTGTTGGTGCTGCTGTATAAAATACTGTTCGATCCCCGTTCTCCCAAATACCTTAGAGATGGTTTCAGATTCCAGAGTGCTGACCTAGTCCGGGATCTTCGATCGGCGCTCGATAATACTCTGAGGCCTCCGTTTACACGATCTGGCTATTTTAAAGAGTCCTTTACTGTGAAAGCTACCGTCTTGTGGAATCAGTTACCTAAAGAGATTCGACACTCCAAGTCACTGAGCTCCTTTAAGGCAAAGCTGCGCACGCATCTTCTCTTGCCTGGCATGTGAATATCTATGTCCTTAATTGGTAATATATTATTTAGTTTATGTAGGTATATTGGTTATATGTATTATTAGTTTTGTTATATGTGTATATTTCTACTTTGTATTAAGTGTAAGTTCCCTAGTATAAGTTCATGTTGTTGACTTGCCTGTGTATCAAGCGGTTCTTAAGACAAAGGTTGCCTGGTAGAGATCGCTTGCAGCGATAAGGCCGCCTTTGCCCACAACTAGTTATGGTTTTTGTCGGAACTCTTTAATGTAGTGTTTCTTGTGTGAGCAATAAAGAATTTATCTATCTATCTATCTATCCTCTCCATTCGTCTACAGCCGAAAGTAATAATAATATTTCCAATGGTATCAAAGTATTTATTAAACCTGCTTTTAGGTACTCGATAACATATTATACCTGAAGTACGAGTAAGCCCTCTGGCTTACTCGTACTTTGAGTACATCGAGCCGATAATACTTCGATGAGGCTATGACAAATTTCACAAGCATTCTAACAGACCTTAGAGACAAAGGTGGTCCGGACAACGCAGCTTACATGACCAATAACGTTGAGCGATGTGTCATTGGAAAGGATATTTTATTTTGTACAACATTTACTATGGCAGCAACTGTGGGTGTGGCTGACGACTAGCTGTACCGGTTTGCATTCTTTTTAGAAGGTCCATAAAATAAGGATGTATGCCCAAAATATGGAAGTATGCTTCTGTAACACCAATTCATAAAAAAAGGCTCGAAGCGAGACATAACGAACTATAGACCTATTTCTAAATTATGCATATTAGCCAAATTATTTGAGAGATTATCTCAGATCTTAGTTTTTGGCTCAGCAGCATGGGCTTCTGAAGGGTAGGTCCGCCACAAACAATCTTATTACTCTCATTGATGCAGTAGTCTCTGAAATGGAGACCGGGAGCCACGTTGATGCGATCAATATGGAATAAAGTAAGTCATTCGATCGAATTGACCATGTAATACTACTCAAGAAATTGTTTGCTGCTGGCATACGACAAAATCTATTTAGGTGGTTCGCCTTGTATGTTAGAGATCGTTACCAAACTGAGTCCTGAATGGCTTCGTGTCAGCGCCATCGCCCATTTGTCTGGAGTTTCCCAGGGGTCTATTGTAAGCCCTCTATTATTCATCCTGTTCATCAATGATATTAGTATGTGCTTCAATAATTCTGACTTCCATTTAGTCCCTCTACTAATTACCGACTAAACTTATTTTTTGTACGTACCAATCATGTCATTAATGTCAATCTCTCGTCAAAAGTTGACTTTTTATAATGAAGCGTGAAGGTTTCAGTACGATTGCCTGTAACGATTTTTTCACAATGTGTAGGTAATATGTGAATTGTTGTGATTTGCTGGGTTGGTTTGGCATTGTAACTAATTACATGTTTGTAGTTTGACTTCACATCTGAATGTAGATTAATGTAGTACCTATGATATTTGTTTCAATTAACTGGTCAAACACAATTTTAAATACACATAATTTCTTGCATGAGTTTTTCAATTTCAGCACCCTTCTTTTTCTATAGACAAGGAAGACTGTTTTGGCTTATGTTTTCCATAATATTTGTACCTTCTTCACAGTTGTATGGTGACACCGAACTTCGGATTTGTCTCATTAGTTTTATTGGGAGCTCGACAGCATTGTTTTACCGGTTCATTAAACTATAGTGTACAGTCATACAACTAATTAGCTGACCTTTACTGTATATTGTCATATGGATTATCATAAGGTTTGGGGGTCAACATATTGTTACACGAATTAGGCCGTTATATTGTTATGGCAGTCAAATAGCTAACTTTATATATAAAAAGTATATGGTAATATATAAAAATATGTAGTTGGTTTCGGCCAACTTCGTGAAGGTCGTAGGAATTCGATGGATGCAAAAAGCACAGAGGCGATCAGACTGAAAATGGGAAGGGGGAAGCTTATGTTCTGTTCAGAACTGGACGTCCAAGGGCTGAGATAATAATGATGGTTCCATAGTTCACTTACCATATTTGGCTTCACAGGGTCCTTACATAACAGAATTCTCAAACTACCGTGACTGCAAGGGCCCTAAATCGGAGAACGTCGCTCACTGTGCCGTGGACTTAAATACGGATGGCACACAGCCTCAAATCGGCAAGTTTAATCTCACAGTATTTGAACACACCAGCTTAGACGAGGTTAGTCTTCATTGCTGTTTTTTTCTGAAAGATGCTATGCAGATAATATAGTAACAATGAAAAATAATAAAAATCTGACAAATAAAATTTTATTGATGTTGATAGCGTTATATTGAAACTATGATCAAACCATGTTTGTATGGAGCGCGCTTGGGAAACACTCAACTTAAACAAAATAGTTCGTTTCGAAATAAGGTGGCCCTTATTGTCACCAGTACCTTAGATACAGTTGCTTCAGTAATATCAAGTACAAGTCCAATCCTGCATGGAGTTCTGCTGTCACCACTTTCTCAGCTAGAAACATATGATATTTTCAGATAAAAATTACTGTTTATTCAATGACTGGAACACGCAAGTCTACACTATGGGGCTATAGATTAAATAATCCTTGTCAGCACATGATCGTAGCCAGTGCTATAGAATCTAGATTGCACACGAAGAACTGTGTAGTAAAGAAGGTAAATATAAATTTAGAAAAATATAAGGGTTTATAAGCTTATAATTTTTACACTACGGGTATCAAAAAAGAGATTACGCCAGATGTACAAGACGCGTTGAATTGACATCGCTAAGGTGGATGCGAGAAAAGTCATAGAAGTGAAAAAGAAGAGTTGGAGCGAATAATGACGTCTTGTATTTAAAAAAATATGATTTTTCTAAAAATTCATGTTCGTTGTGCTCTCCTTTCTCCCTCGTTTGCGAGAGCACTACCAATGAGCAATTTTTCACGACTTTTTTTTAAATCGACAGATGGCGCCCATTTATGGTATCCGTCATTGTCGAAATAAAAAAAGAACATGTTTTATCAGTGGTAGAATTTTGGTCATAGATGGATGTCTGCCAAGATAAAAAAATTCAAATGCTTGAAAAAATCCGTAATCCTCTGCTCTGCTTCCTACTAAACGGTCTATTGTAACATATTTTGACAGGTAGTTTTGGAGCGCCATAGCTTTTTGAATAATCGCTCATTACATAAGAGAACATATTGAGGCCAAAATGATTGTTTTATTTGTTCGTTATTTTAATGTACTTTCAGGGTAACTATGTATATGAAATAAATTACACAGAATTAACCAGAAGCTTCTTCGGCGAATCATTTTTTTACGGAGAGTTTGATATAAAGGCATTAGTTCTTACAAAAAAGGGTAACATAATGTGTCAAATTGTGTATACAACAATTAAAAAGGTGCAGCCCTAAGATAATTTGAAATACCAAGCTGTTTTTCTTCGCTTTATATTTATTCTTTTAAATTATAATACGTTGAAAAGTAGGTAGTTGTTTATAACAATTGACCTACAAATACAATATATTAAAAAGTCCTATACAGGGTGTTTCGTAATATATGTATAAAGCCGTGAACTGGATGGAGTGCTAAACGTATTAAAACGATAGGTACAATTATTTTTTTCTTGCGTGGAATAGTTAGCGAGAAAATGACTATCGAACTTTTTCTTTTTCAATGTCGATAATGACATTTTGAAAACGAAAGACCGCATCTCTAGAAATCAGTTGTAATAGGTTACTCAAGTTCATAATCAAGTCAATCAACCGAAGACTACAAATTTACCAATTACAGATAGGATATAGGTGTTGTATTTTTTGGTTCGAGGGTTCTATACAAAAAAATATTGTAATCAATTATGATTTTAATTCAAAAGGTTCATTCATAATATTATCGAAAGTGCACCACCACCTAACTAATAGCAAAGTAGACTAATCCAAATTACTGTAGCATATTAATGTAGCAAACTCTAATTAATGTAACATCTTTGTTTTTACGAGTTTGCTTTCTCATGTCATGTCTGTCAGTAATGTTTCAGTGTCGCGTAGGTAATCGTACCTATCTACCATGACATTTTTCGATACCTACACACACACAATGTAACATAAATAAAACAAAGACTGTAGGTAGTGGAGCTTAAGACAGATCCCTGTACTGATGTGGGGAAGGCTCAAACTCTCAGTAGATTGTTATCGGCTATTAATGATGATTAAAATGCGTAAGATTTCACGAACATTTCTCATCAACTAAAATTAACTAAATTATTCTTAGTTGATGGAGCTATACCTGTAAATATCCCATGCTTCACCCAGTTGGAGAACTTAGGTTACCTAGGTGGAGCACGGACACAAACACAAGTTTAGATATTACTGTCTAAGTTACTGTCATTGTACCAAATTACCCGATAAAATAGAGGTAAGCAAATGTAATCTATCAGCGTCATCATAAGTATTATTATTATCCCACTGTTGGATTCGCTTGAGTCTCATTATATCAAATAAATAAAATTTACAACATTACGGTGCATCTACCAGGAGAACATAAAAGGCGAAATAAGTAAGACTCCTAAAACACGGCTCCCTAAATAGGAATCCTTTTGTGCGCCGCCGTCGCGCCGACAAACGCCGCGCCGCCACGGGCCGAGGCGAGCCGGCCTGTGGCGGTGCCTTTGACCTACGGCGCGGCTTCCATTGACGAAATTTACCTACTTTCATGTCGTGTTCGTTCATTCGGTTTTTAGCTTTTCGTGTGATCGAAGTGATTACTTGTTGCGTTGTATGTGTAGGATACCTAAGTACCTACTGTGAAGATAACTGTGATAAGAGTGTTAACGATATGAATGAATTAATGATTTATTGCTTCATGTACCAGCATTAACGTAGTCTTGTCTGTGTTCAGCGTTCAACAGTTTAAGTATTGTGATAATCATTATTCTATGCATGAGTGCAAACTAGCAGTAGGCCAAACACCATGCTACCTACCTACTTACGTATTGCATAGCAACCAGAGCCTGCGTAGTGTTGTGTATCTGTGTGTATGGAGTGTACCTACCTGCCTACGCTACGATACGAGTACAAGCTTACTTGATAGTTAATACCTATCAGTCATCCGAGCCACAAGAAAGCAAGAAAGTATGGTTTAACCGCGCTGGCACCTGACGCTGTTTGTTTTAATAAAATAGCTTTAAAAAGGTACGTACCTACATGCTTTAAAGGTCTAGGTTCTAGCTAGACTAGGAGACGCTACCTACCACCTAAACGTTAGAAGCGCAACCGCCGCCGTCGGTTCTTTTCCGACGGGAAATAGGTAGAAAAGACAGCGCTTTTATCTTTTCATAAAAAATGTAGGTATTTAGTGGAACCTGCCTATAATGTGTTTCACCAAAACTAGACTCGACTCATAAGTGGTATCCCACGCTACGTAGGTACTTAGATGAGGGACCCGTGTTAGTAGGGACCTAGTACTTACCTATCTGTGTAGAGAAATTTTGTCAATTGCGTATGAGTCATACCTATTGAAAATAATTTGTGTAGGTAAGTTCCTAGTCAGAAGATCTTATGCATTTATTACATTTGGCTAAATTCAGTCGTCTTAATTCAGAAACAAAAAGCGTGAGAGCATATCAAAGTCAAATGTATTGCTCATAGAATAAGGCCCATTTTAGTATCCCTTTTGAAAAACAGAGCGACGCGTAACATAATACGGGTGATACAAAAATGAACCTTATTCAATTAGCAATATATTCCACTTCGATTTACTCTCACGCCTTTTGCTTCTGAATTTAGTCGACTGAATTTAGTCAGGTGTAATAAGCGCATAATTCATGTAGATAAGTAGGTAACATTCAGTTCGACGCCTGGTAGTAAGATGTAGGTGGTTCGTTTGTTTTGATATGGATGGCATGAGGTTATTAAACTCCTTATGGTGCGTACACACTCAACGTACGCCAACGAAGTGCTGTCGGGCGAATTGGCCGTTGGCTACAGCACGTTCTTTGGACTTCTAAGGTGAAATACTTGCATTTCGTTTTCAAGCAAGTAGCTTTGCAAGATTTGGGAGTTTTGACCGATACAGGCTCGTATTCGCACGTTTGTTCGTTGGCCTTCGGTTTCCGCCCAAACTGCGTTTGGTCGATTGTTTCTATACGTTTGATGTTACCGCCACGCTGCGCTGCGGATCGCCGGCCGGCACGCGCCAACAAACAATCGTTGACCGAAACCGGTGCGTCTGTACGTAGCATTAGGCTCCTGGTAGTAGGCTTAAGAAGATTGCTCTATTTTCATAGGGGTTCGCACGAGGTTATTGAACTGCTCCTTGTAGGAGCATCAACTTGAAATAGAGCTGCGCTTCAACGTAGTCGATATGGTTATTTTTCTTTAAAAACGAAGATTTTTAATGAAAATGAAAATTCAATGTCTGGATAATATGAAGTCGCCAGTGTATTCTTTGCAAGCTATACTTTAACACCCTTTCGGCTTTATACATGTATTACGTAACATCCTGTATAAAAATGAAGTTGTTTTCTTTTTCTTAATTTTCCATGTTCATTTAAGTGAAGTGTATTGAGTACCTCCGTTGCTCTTACGTCTACACCATGTACATTACGAAAATAAGTTAACGCCTGCCTGATGGTAAGCAGTCACCGCAGCCTATGGACGTTTGCAATACCAGGGGCATCACCCACGCGTTGCCGACCACGTGAAAACCTGTAGCAACATCTATCGCTCCAATAGGGAAACTCAACAATACTTACGTTACGAGTACACGAACACAAGGTTGGCAAGCATCCGCACATAGATGGCGCTTATCGTCCTACATAGCGCTAGAGAAATGTGCCAACTATATACAACTTTCGACGACTGGCGGACCCTTGGTCTCCTAGTAAGAACACCCGGCCAGGTGGGTAATTACCCGTTTCTACCTTCTCCATCTTCGCTTGGCAACATTGGCGACTACCTTATCACTCCACCGCCTAAAACCTTTAAACCCCTTTCTTAAAGAACTCCATGTTGTACTCTCCAGGGAAAACCTCTCCAGGTAGTTTATTTCACAACCTTAGTGTGCGTGGGAGACAGTTCTTTTGGAACCGAACAGTTCGCGACCAAGTTCGCTACAAGGTGTAAGGATGAACTCCTTGTCGGCGGCAAGCGGTGCGATGATACAATCTAGCTGTAGGCATCATGTAAAATAGTTCTTCAGTACAAACACCGTTGTACAAGCGGTAGAACACACAAAGGGAGGGGAAATCCCTCCGCTGGCTCAGCGGCTCAATACCACTTGTGTGCGTGGTATCACCGACAATTCTCACAGCGCGCTTTTGAATCGAGTCACAAGGACCAACCTGATATGCCGGTGCTCCCTAGGGGCATAGATGGGAGCAATACTCCAAATGGGGTCTGACTTGAGCCTTGTATAGGAGAAATCGTTGCCCCGGCGTGAAGAATTGCTTTGATCTGTTAAGCACACAAAGCTTTTTAGATGTGAGCTTGACCTTTTCTTCCAAATGCCTTTGAAACTGGACGTCACTGGAGATGTCGACACCTAGGATATGTATGCTCTTAGAGATGGCAAGCGGTGTATCTTGGAACAGAGGAGCTGTAACGAATGGAGTTTTCATGGCGGTGAACGCGCATACTTGTGTCTTCATCATCACAGCCCGTAGCAGTCCACTCCAGGACTTAGGGCGTCTTCCATGAAAGGGGAGGTTATTGCCATAATCCCCACGCTTGGCAGGCGGGTTGGAGATCGCAGTGTTTAAATATAATTATGGAAAATGCTGCTGCCCATTTTCTAGACTACGGAGACTCTTGATCTTTTGCCTCGAAAACATTAGTCGCCTTGTACGACACCCATAAATGTAAGGGGTTGGTGCTATTCTACTCTGCCGGACACCACACGGCCAACTTGTGTCTTAGTGGGGTTAAATTGGACTAGATTTAGTCGTTTCCAAACGGAGATTCTAGATAAAGTACTCTCGATTTTAGACATAAGTTCGCGACTTTCCTCCACTATGGCACGAGGGATATTGGCACGACCCGTATAAGAGGCGTCTCCAGTATTGTAATCCGCATAGCAATGAATGCCGTCAATGGACAGCATATCATTGATTAGAAAAAGGAACGGACTTGGAGACAGCACCGAGCCTTGTGGGAGACCAGCGTTAATGTCCAAGCTATCGAAGCAACAGCCGTCAACTACGGCTTTGATGCATCTGCTAGACAAAAAGCTAGTTACCCACTTGCAAAATCCCTCGGGAAGCCTGTATGATGGTAACTTCGATAGAAAACGCCTATGCCAGACCCGATCGAACGCCTTCGCTATATCTAGGCCAACAGCCAGTGTCTCACCTTGACTCTCAACAGCTACAGCCCAGCGGTGTGTTAGATACACTAGAAGATCACCCGTTGAGTGACCATGTCGGAAACCACATTGACGGTCAAGAAATCGTGTTCTTTTAGGTAACTAAGGACATGTGCGTTTATAACTCGCTCCATCACCTTAGAGAGAGGGGAGTAAATACCGATAGGTCTGTAATTCGATGGGTCTGATCTGTCGCTCTTTTTGGGCACAGGGTGCACGTTGGCAGTGTTTCAAGAAAATGGGACTATCCCAGTGGAGAGTGAGAGTGCAAAGAGACCGTTAGTGCTGGACATAATCAGGAGCACACACTTTAAGCACCATCAGGCCCACTCGACTTTCGAATATCTAGGGAGAGCAGAGTTCGCCGTACCTTCGGCTGAGAAATGGATATTTCCGGCATTGATTTGCCGCACCACGGGTAGGTAGGTCGGCGCCTCTGTCGTTCAGGGTCGAGTTTGAGGCAAAGAGAGTACCCAATAAATTTACTTTCTCTATTGCACTACGGACCAGGGTACCGTCAGGTTTACGCAGTGATGGAAAGACGACTGACTAAAGTTTCCCTCGGCAGCTTGGGCGGGCGACCAGAAAGCCCGGCTACCACAAGGATAGCTCGTGTCGCCAATTACAATTACAAATACAAATACAAATACAAATAAGTTTATTGAAAAAATCAAGTTATACATATTATGTTGTTACACGTTTGCAGTACATCAGCTGGTGTAACAGATAAATGGAAAGGTCATTATGGCCTCCACACTAGGACATGTCTGTATCGTGGGGCCAGATTGTACCTAAGGATTAATCTATGCTTAGATAAAACTATACTGTGGGCAACATAACCATTTCTTTGTGAATTAAATTCAATTAAATAAAAAGTAAAAATAAAAGAAGAAATATAAATAATTACTTAAATTAAGATTATGGTGTGTGTGTGTGTGTGTGTGTGTGTGTATGCGTGCGTGCGTGTGTGTGTGTGTGTGTGCGTGTGTGCTTGTGTGCGTGTGTGTGTGTGTGTGTGCGTGTATGAGTGTGTATTTTCTTTATTGGATTATTTTCAACGTGTCTTCAGTTTCCGAGTAAGATAAAGTAAGTAGCCACACGGTCACCAGTTTCCTCGCCTCCCAAACTGAAGAATATTTGATGTCGCACTTATGCGCAACCAAGTTATATATAAAGGGAGTTTTGAAGGTGAGGTATTTATTTGCAAATAGTCTTCACAGGGTTTGATGGAATACGGTAAACCCGCTTTGCCACTAGTACTGGATACTCAGCGGACTTTAGAGTGTCTCCTTGACAACACCTTGAGGACGTACAGTTGGCGGACGTTCAGGACACCGGCCTCGGAATAAAGATCTTTAGTTGGGAATCTATATAGCTTCTTATACATCACTTTCAGGATGGACCTCTGCGCTCTTTCAACGCAGATCATTGTGGAGACAGCCCCACCCCAGACAGGTATGCAGTAAATAAGGATCGACTCGCATAATTCTCTGTAGATGGACTTTAGGAGAATGGGATCGGCCGAGTTGCGGAGGGTTCTGAATATATGAATAAGCTTTCTTACCTTAGTGGCAAGCTAACCAATGTGATCTTTAAAGGAGAGCCTGTCATCGATTTGAACTCCTAGGTACCTTATGGGCTCCGTCCTCGTTACCGCTTCACAGCTGCAGGAAGAAATAGAACAGGAGTGGATTTGAATTTCGGCTAGAGTTGGTGGAGCTGATGCTGCAGTTTTATAGAAACAGAGGTATTTTGTTTTTAGGAATTCTGCTAACGAAAGTGAACTTTGCTTTGGCGATCGCCCTCTTGCTGTTCCTCGAGGCAGCATTTAACTTCCGCTTTGCATCCGTAATATTCGGGTCCTGATTAAGACGAGCAGTGGTCCACGCTCCGTTCGCAGATTGCTTCGCTCGTCGGGCCTCTCTGCATGGCCGATTAAACCACGGTCGTCTCCGTGCCCCAGCATCCACTAGCGGGTTAGGAATGAAGCAGTCCATACCCGCTAAGATGGTCTCGGCGACTGCGGTGGCACAGGTATCAGGATCATCCGATGCAAAGCAGAGCTGCCTCCACGGGTACGATGAGTAAAATTCACGCAATCAATCTCTGTCTGCTGACTTATAGTGCCAAATACGACGCCATCGAGTGTACCCGGGAGAGTTGGATAGTGTATAAGGCACTTGTGTGCGCACAGTGCAGTGATCCGACGAGCCAAGAGGCGCATCCACGGAGATGGAGTACGCACTGGGGCGAGTAGTCAGCAGAATGTCCAGCAAGGAACTTGTATGGTCCTCAACATCTGGGATTCTAGTTGGGGAGAAAGTTGTTCTTTAGAAAAATGGCAGACTGCTGCAATTTTTCTAAAGAACACTGCTAATTCCACTTGTGTACCACTGAAAATTATTTTCAATAAATGTATTAGGTACTGACGGATTTTTTGGTTTACTATGCGTACGGCTAAGAAATAGTACTAATTGTTTTGAACAATAAATGACGTAATTATTTCGAAGCTACTTGAAGCCAGGGTCCCGCTGGGGCCACGGACATTAGCGGATTTTCTACCTCACAAATATTAGTGACGCCAAACAAAATATTTATGTAATGTATATGTGTATGTCATATCAACATCAATCCGCCTATATAAGTAAGGTTTCCAGTGCATTTTTTGAAGAACTAGCCAGTTATTTAACCGCCATCTCCCACCTCGTAATAAATGACGATACGGCCGCAGTACATAAACTGAAACGTACGTCCACGACGAGTTTCCCAAAGACGAAAAGGAGCCGGCGGAATTAGGACTAGCACCTACTTTGAACCCTGTGGAAGACTGATAGATGCGCAACACTACGTCGATGCTCGAGGCTCTGCAGAGTATCGTCAATCACTTGAGGGTCACATGATAATTGTGGATTCAGTACAGAATAATTATGTGAATGAATGATATGAATGATAATCTTAACAATAACAATATCATGTATTTTGGTAATATTTTAATCTTATTCTTATTCTTTATTGTACACAAAATAATAAATATAAATTAACAGAAGGTAACTTAAGTACAAAGGCGAGCTTAACTCAACAGTTGAGTTTTCTACCAGCAAACCTTGGAGTCAAAGAAACCGTAAGTCAGCATTTAGGCATAGGAAGTGCACACAAGTAAACTAAATACTATTATTAATAATACACAAATACTATAAATAATAATGAGTACAATAAATATATACGTACTATAACTGTATATTAGAAAGAGAAAGATAATGCTCTTTTAATTTCCTTTTAAAGTACACAAATATGTACAATACTTATATTGTACATATTTGTGACGATAAAAACGTGAGCGACACTTAATCGTTCCTAAATTGAAATATATTAATGAAATGCAATTACTTGAGCTCATTTTCATCATTTGATTTACATTATCTCGGATGGGTTTCCCATCGTTTCATGATCACTCACCAGTAAGTAAGTTTATGTAAGTTTCCATTTTATTTACATTATCGGGTGTTGTAGGTATCTACTTATCACCTCTTGCTGTCGGACCTTGATACCTAAGGTGGCAATGGAGTATTTTCTGTTCAAGGTACACCTATGAAATTAGATAATTTTTATACTAATTATACATTTAAAACAAATAAAGAACTTAAGATTTTGCGGCATGGGCAGTGTGACTGATTCAAAAATTAACAAGCGTAGAGAGTTCCAAAATGTACTATTTCTGGCTCTAAAGAGCTGGAGTGAATATAAAAAAAGGAACATAAACTAATGAATGAGCGAGCTCAGCGACTTCGGAATTTTTGTTCTTTACAGATTTACGGTTTGATTACGCGCCGGCGGATTGAATGTTTAATAAATGAGTACCATCAGTAAGCTTGAAAATTTTAAACTTTTGGCTTAAAAGGATGGTGAACATAATAAAAGTAACGTAATTCAATGGACGGGCAAGCGCAACGAGCTTGGTGGGCAATTGGCGCAAAATCGTGAAGCGAATTAGAGGTTGAGGGACCAAACAAAATATTTGCCGGCTAACTAAACAGTACATCAGTGTGCCGTAGCATATGGTTTGCGGAACATTAAACTGCAGATTATTCTAAATTAGCATATAAAACTATGGAAAATGACCACAATGACCAAAGATTTTATAAATTTCTCCAAAGGTCCTCACTATTTCGTCTACAGCCGAAAGTAAATATTAAATCCAATGGTATCAACGTATTTATTAAACCTGCTTTTAGGGACTCGATAATATATTATACCTGAAGTACGAGTTAGCCAGAGTTTAGTACATCTGTGACAACTTTCACGACCATTCTAACAGATCTTAGAGACAAATTTGTACTGTTCAGAACTAGACGTCTAAGGCCTGTGATAATTATGATGGTTTCATAGTTCACTGAACATACTTTGGCTTCACAGGGTGCTTACATAACAGAATTCTCAAACTACCATGAATGCAAGGGTCCCAAATCGGAGAATGTCGCTCATTGTGCCGTGGACTTAGATACGGATGGCACACAGCCTCAAATCGGTAATCTCACAGTATTTGAACGCACCAGCTTAGACGAGGTTACTCTTCATTGCACTTTTTTCTTTAGAGATGCTATGCAGAAAATATAGTAACAATGAAAAGTAACGAAGACCTGACTTTTAACCAAAATTTTATTGACGTAGTATTGAAAATATGATCAAAGTATGTTTGTATGGAGCGCGCTGGGAAAACACTCAACTTAAACAAAATATTTTGTTAAGGTAATAAGGTGGCCCTTATTATCACCAGTGCCTTAAATACAGTTGTTTCACTAATATCAAGCACAAGTCCAATCCTGCTTACTATTTATACAATGACTAGAACACGCAAGTCTACACTATGGAGCTATAGACTAAACAATTCTTGTTAGCACATGATCGTAGCCTGTGCTATAGAATCTAGATTGCATACGAAGAACTGTGTAGTAAAGAAGGTGAATATAAATTTAGAAAGATGTAAGGGTGTATAAGCTTATATTTTTTACGCTACGGGTATCAAAACAGAAATTATGCCGGATGCCCAAGACGCGTTGAATTGACATCGCTAAGTTGGATGCGAGAGAAGTCATAAAGAAGTGAAAACGAAGAGTAGGAGCGAATAATGACGACTTATGTTTTGTAAAACATTATTTTTCTAAAAATGTTTGTTCGGTGTCCTCTCCTTTGGCCCTCGTGTGCGAGAGCACAACCAATGAGAGATTTTCCACGGCATGTTTTTAAAATTGACGACAGATATCGCTCATTTAAAGTATCTGTCATTGTCAAAAAAAAAAGAACATGTTTTATCAGTGGTAGAATTTTGATATAAGATGGATGTCTGCCAAGATAAAAAAATACAAGTGTTTGCCAAAATCCGTATGCCTCTGCTCTACTTAATACTAAACGGTCTATTATAACATATTTTGAAAGGCACTGTTTTTCAGTGCCATAGCTTGTTGAAAAATTTCTCATTATATAAGACAACGTATTGTTTCATAAGTTCGTTATTTTTATGTATTTTCAGGGTAACCATGTATATGAAATAAATTAAACAGAATTATCTAGAAGCTTCTTCGGCGAATCATTTTTTACGGAGAGTATGATATAAAGACATTCGTTCTTTCAAAAAAGGGTAACATAACGTGTCAAATTGTCTATACAACAATTAAAAATGTGCAGCCCTAAGATAATTTGAAATACCTAGCTGTATTAACCTAGATTTATCTTTTTAAATTATAATACGTTGAAACGTAGGCTCTTTGCGCGATCGAGTCAGAAATGAGGAGATCTGCAAGCGAACCAAGGTCACCGACATAGCTCTAAAGATTGCCAGACTGAAGTGGCAGTGGGCAGGGCACATAGCTCGAAGAACAGATGGCCGATGGGGCAGTAAAGTTCTCGAGTGGCGGCCACGTGCCGGAAGACGCAGCGTGGGTAGGCCTTCCACAAGGTGGACTGACGACCTGGTAAGGATCGCAGGTACCAGCTGGATGCGAAAAGCACAGGACCGGCCTTTGTGGAGATCTCTGGGGGAGGCCTATGCCCAGCAGTGGGCGTCTTCTGGCTGATATGATGATGATGATGATGATGAAACGTAGGTAGTTGCTTAAAGCAATTTACCTACAAATGCAAAATATTAAAAAGTCCTATATAAAAATGAAGTTGTTTCCTTTTTTTTAATTTTCCATGTTTATTTAAGTGTAGTGTATTGAGTACCTCCATTGCTCTTACTTCTACAGAAGGTAGCCTAATACTTTACGGAGCATTCGGAAGGAAACTCGAAATACCCATTACATAACATGGTACGTTTTTCATATAAATTTTATGTATCCTTTTATTTCCATTCTTTCGAGAATTTGACGTTTTTTACGTATGTTTGTGCAACCGGCCGTTAGTATATGTATCCCTTTGTGTGTGAAATTGATTTCTACATGTTGGTCATTCGAATACCGGTTGCTTCAAGAAAACATAAGTTATAACAGGAAGTGCTAGACCGATGCAAAATTACAAAAAAATGCCATATGCAATGAGTTTTTTTTTAACTTGGAGGTTTCTGGGTTACATTTACTCACGATCAAGAGAAAACCTGATTGTGGCGCCATTTGCACCTCTTTCTCATGGTAGTGCTAAGGAGTAACCCTTAGTGGGACGACAATAGTTGTGTGTCAACCAAGACCGTGGCTGAATGTTTGGATTATCCGTGCCTCGGGTCTCACTATTTTTATTATCTTTGGAAAATTTACAGTTACCACAAACATTATAGTCAACATAGTAATTTAGCAAGTTAGTCATGAGCCATTTACAAGTTTTCGCCAAAAGTACACATTTTGAAAATCTAAATAACAATAATTTCAGAGAAAATAATTTACTGAATTACAACTAGTTAGAATTGCAGCTATACAACCAATTTACATAATTATAGCTTTAATTAATTGATGTAGGTTAGTAGTTAACCTCACCATTATGTTTATAGATATCTACACAAAACTGTCAGTTCTCAAAAACATATTGGTACACAGTTGCATGACTTCTGTGGTTTATCGCAAAATATGTGTAGGTACTGATATTATGATGACGATGAAGCCGTAAGATAAATAATAGGTGCAACTAATTCCGTTACATTAATCGTTGTGGGCGAAGTAGCGGATAAGAACTAGTACCTAGGGAGGGTACTTGCGTGATTTACACAGCTGACCAGTTTGTTTACACTCTTCATTTAATATTTATAAAACAGTGGTTAAAGTTAATATTTGACAGTAAAAAACTACCAGTGAGTTCAATAGTTGGTGCCGCATCTGGTGACAAGCCTAACGTTCGTATTATTGGTGGATTAACTGTTTGCGGTCAGTGAATTGGAATCGAATCCATCGGTTTGTTATGAACATTTTTGTCTATACGAAGGTGTGTGACAGAATATTTAACTCGCGCTATTATACTCCGCGCTTGGTTGCCACTAGTATATGCAAATTTCGCGCCGGGGAGATCCGGACAAGTGGTGTATTGGTGAAATCGTGGACTTGTGTGCGCGACGCCCCGAGTTCGAAACCCAGATATATATTTTTTTTGTTTTTTTTTATTTACTTTTTTTTAATCTTCTCTCTTATAAGATGGGCAAATGCTCGGTGTGCGGCAAATTTACTTCACCATCAGATAGTGTAAATTGCAAAAAGTGTGGGAACTGTTATGACCGCACTTGCTCGAAAATAGGGAAAACTTCCAAGATTCCTCCAAATTGGATATGCACGGCCTGTAAGACAAAGTTGCCACGTTCGGAAGACACAGTAACGCCTGATAAATGCCAATTAGCATTGGAGGATGGTAGCCCTGTTCTTCATACTATAGGTGAATCCAGTAGCGGTAGTGCTGTATTGAATGCCGGTAGCCTTGTTCATGGTAGTCCATCCCTTGATAAAGGAAAAGTTTGTACTCCTGATCGGGAAGTTGGTTCTGGGGATGGTGGAGTAGTAGCAGAAGAAAATGGGTCTGGTATTGCCGATCTAGGGGACCAACGGGAACCCTCCGATTTAATAGGAGAGTTGCGTCTCTTCCGGAGCGAAATGGCAGCGATGCGGGTGGAACTCTGCTCCTTCGGGTCACGGATCACCACACTAATTGACAGGATCCAGAGCGTGGAGACGCGAGTTGGTTCTGTGGAGGATAAGGTGTGTGAGCTGCAAAAGCGGGCGGAAAGCGACTCAACGACTAAAGTTAGTGAGATCGCAGATACAATAACGCAGCTTAAGATGGAGCTCAATGAGCGTGATCAAGAGTTACTACTTACCGATGTAGAAATAACTGAGATTCCCGAATCTCGAGGTGAGAACGCTGTTCATCTCGTCAGTCTGGTGGCTGAGAAGTTGGGTGTTACGCTGGAGGAGCGGGATGTGGTGTACGCGGAGCGCGCGGGGCCGCGCCGTGCGCACGTGGAGGGCGAGGACGCCCCCCGGGCGCGGCCGATCGTCGTGCGGCTGGCGCGCCGCTCGACAAGGGACCAGATGCTGCAGGCGGCGCGCGTTCGCCGCGGCGCGGACACGTCTGGCTTTAATCTAGCGCAGGTTTGCAAGTTCTACGTTAATGAGCGACTCACACGTGCCAATCGTCACCTCTTCTACAGGGCGCGTCTGGAGGGCGCACGGCTCGATTGGAAGTACGTATGGACGCGAGCCGGCCATATCTACGCCCGGAAGCACAAAGAAGCCGACGCCCACCGTATTCGACGTGAATCCGACATTGATAAAATTTTTCGTTAGTCTTAAATTCGCCTAAATTATTTTTCACATCGTTTTCATTTTTATTTAAATGTATTCTAGTTGTCTTAAGGTGCTTTTCTTGTTGTAGACGTGTATTCTGCATATTTTATGTGTATGCTTTTATTGCTTATTGTGGCTATTTAAATTATGTTTTATGGAATAATGCGCTTTTAGACCTATTTATATATTGCTCATTCGACTTAAGTATGTGGGACGTGTGTAAGGCACTTATATATTTTATCTTATTTTCTCAGTATATCATAGCATTCGTCACAAACATATTACAATATATATTAATCGTTGGCATACTCTTTACAAAACACTATAACGCTATAATATGTAATAGTATTACATTCATAAAATTTGAATTTGCTTCGCTTATGGCTATTTGCTGTGCATGGCTAGTATTGGTGGTGGTTTATGCAATAAATTCAGCATGAAACGGTTTAAAGTTGGACTTTTAAACGCGGGCTCACTAGGCACGAAACATGATGAGTTTATAGTTGCAATGGAGAGAGAAGCCGTAGATATCATGGCTATAAACGAGACTTGGCTAAGACCAGGCGAGGGCGGGCGGGCGCCTGTCGTACCCAACTACCGTCTCCGGCACGTGCCTCGCGCCACGGGAGTGCGCGCGCGCGGCGGCGGGGTCGGGTTTTACCTACGCCGTGGTGTGGCCGCGCGGGTCATGCGACTCCCCGACATATCGCCCGTGGAGCAGATGTGGTTGAAGGTTACCGTCAATGGCAAGAAGCTTGCTGTTGGTACTGCCTATCGTCCACCGTGGTTTGATGTGGACACCTTTTTGGATGTGATGTCCGATACAATTGCGTCATTGACGGGGGTCGACCATATTTTGCTATTAGGTGAT
The DNA here is from genome assembly GCA_907269095.1 of Blastobasis adustella. Classification (NCBI taxonomy): domain Eukaryota; kingdom Metazoa; phylum Arthropoda; class Insecta; order Lepidoptera; family Blastobasidae; genus Blastobasis; species Blastobasis adustella. The sequence continues at coordinate 16,493,891 of OU026121.1, read as the reverse complement.
TTTAATATTAACCTTCTAAGCACTGACTTAAATACAACAAAATTGTCAAATTTTCTGCATTGCCTGAACTTGTCACAGCATGTACGCGAGCCGACTCACTTTACAGATCACAGCGAGACATTAATAGATTTAATATGTAGTGATATTTCAGTAACAAACTTGTGCGTGATGCATATACCAACTTTGGGCCATCATGCATTTCTGTCTTGCGAATTGCTGATCAAAGTAAAAAAGCCTACACCTCGCTCATTCGAGTACCGTCCATTAAAGGAAATTGACATTGCACTGTTCAATCGTGTGGTTGGTGATATCGATTGGAACGCGTTGGTCACAGGCTCAGACGTAAATGTTATGGTAGCTAATTTTACATCTATGCTGTTGGAATTATTTGATGGGTTTGCGCCAATTCGGAAAGTTGTATCTAAAGAGCGAAGCTACCCATGGATTACATTTACAATTAAAGAAATGATGCGATTGCGAGACGATGCACATGTTAGGTCGAAGCGTACTGGATTGGAGTGCCATAAATTATACTATAAGGAGCTAAAGAGCAGTGTTAACCGTGCATTATTTAATGAAAAACGAGCTTATTTTTCGCAGTACGTAAATAAAAATGCTGGCAGCTCCCGTGATCTATGGTATAATATAAAGCGGACTATTAGCTTTTCTGACTGTGACCAGCGTACTGAAATTCCAGAGCACCTATTAGATGCCGATCTTATAAACGTTCACTTCCTTGACGTGCCTGGCGGTGATACTGCCGATATGTCCGAGGTTTCTTACTTTGAAGGAAGTCGACATGGTACGTCAATTTTTTCTTTAAGCCCAATAAGTGAAGACGCTGTGCTGAAAATCATAATGTCGCTTAAATCAAAGGCGATAGGGAATGACGGCATATCACTCGATATGCTGCTTTTAACGCTACCGTTTACTCTTTCAGCGATAACAAGAATCGTTAACTTCTCCATCTTGTCGGGTTCTTTCCCGGAGGCTTGGAAGGTAGCTTTGGTGTGTCCTCTGCCTAAGTCGAGTACAGTTACTGAGCTAAAAGATTTGCGCCCAATAAGTATATTGCCGTGTCTCTCTAAAATAATAGAAAGAGCCGTGTGCATTGCACTGACGGCATACCTTGAAATCAACAATATATTGCCAATTCACCAGTCGGGGTTTAGAAAGGCTAGGGGCACGGCGGTCGCTTTGGTGGATGTTGTTGATAATATCATCGCAGCACAGGATGAGGGTAAGGGCACCATCATGACGTTGCTAGATTTTTCGCGGGCTTTTGACTGTATTAATATACAGTTATTATTAGCTAAAATGGCGTTCCATGGATTTGATGCGATGACAATACGTTGGTTCTCTAGTTACCTTACTAACCGTTATCAGATTGTTAAGGTGAATAACGATAGGGGACAGACGTTCTTGTCCAGTCCGAAATTACTGCATAGAGGCGTGCCTCAGGGCTCAATCCTGGGCCCTATTTTATTTATATTTTACACCGCAGATATGAGCAACGTAATCGAGCATTGCAGAAATCACATTTATGCTGATGATACACAACTTTATATTTCTTTTAACCCTGCAGAGACTAGTGTAGCGGTGGATATGTTGCGTGCCGACCTAGAGCGATTAGCCGCTTGGTGTGACAGGAATTGTTTACTTTTGAATCCCATAAAAACAAAGTTTATGTTATTGGGATCTAGGCAACAAGTTGCAAGTATGGCAGGCTGTAATCCGGTAATTTCAATTAAAGGTGTCCAAATCGACCGAGTAAAGGAAACCCGCAATCTAGGTCTTAAATTAGATGAAGATTTGCGTTTTGAGGGGCATGTTCTTGACACAATTCGCAACTGCTTTTATCGATTAAAAGTACTATATCGCATACGGGATTTTTTATCAGTTGACTTGCGTGTCAGGATATGCGACTCTCTCGTGCTCTCTAAGTTGGAATACGGAGACGTTGTCTATGGACCTAGACTGTTGGCACGAACGGACAGAGCTGTACAAAGGGTGCAAAACGCTTGTGCCCGTTATTGCTTTTCGATTCCTCCTAGAGGCCATGTCACCCCTTTTCTCAATGATGCGAATGTGTTGAAAATGACATTGCGTAGGGAACTACATTTGGCTACACTATTGTTTGGTGTAATTAATACTGGAAAGCCAGAATATATTTTTGAAAAACTTAGATGGCTGAAGGGAGGAGGTTCGAGAGGACTGCGCACTGTCAGGGAGGTCCTGAGCGTCCCGCGCCACCATTCTGCAGCTTTTCGTGGCAGCTTTCGTTACGCGGCTACCAAATGTTGGAATAACTTACCACCACCATTGCGTTTATGCAAAACTAGTAATGCTTTTAAATGCAACCTTAAGAAAATGCTTCTAGATTATCAGAAAAGTATTCCGCTTGGTGGTCGCGCCATTCCATGTTACTTGGCAACATCTTGGCAATGATGTATATATATGTATATAGGTATCTTCGTTCTTTATGGTAGATGCGTAGGCGTAGACCTACGTAGTGTTTAAGTAATTATTATATTTCACTTAATATACACTTTTTTACACATATACTTTAATTTAAATACGTATATATTTCATTTATTTATTTATTTTATTTATGCTGTGTCCTTCATGCAGGTCTCCTTACAGTCAAGATCCCACTGAAAATCAGCGCTGCAGCACTTGTTGTAGCTAATGCTGAGCTGGGGTCTTTTTTTGGCATCGCATTGGTCCATGATTTATTGTATTTGTGTGTTTGTACCTAATTTGCTTTTGTTTAGTATTGAAGTGTTCTATCATTTTCTTAATATGTAAACGCTTATGGATTTTTGTGATGTCAAAATAAATCATGTCTATGTCTATGTCTATGTCTATGTCTACCTACTTTATGAATAGTTATTAATTTCGTTAGGGTATATTTGAATAATAATATTTAAAAGAATTGAAACTTTTGTTATGTAATTCCTACATTTGGATTAGGTATTTTACATGGAACATTAAATGTAGAAACATACATGCATTAACGATTATGCGCACATTAATTACTTCAGTGGCGGGTTTCTAAGTGACTTTAAATTGATGCCAAACATTATTAATTTTGAATTTTTTAATATTGTGACATTACTCCTATTGTGGACACTAGCGATTACGATGTGGAAGTTGATATTAGTTTTTTTGTTGAATTTCGAAGATAGCTATGGTTATAATTTCGATATTGGAAAAAGGGATAATTCAGAAATTTATGTAAGATTTATGTTGATTTATTTTATGGTTTTATACATTTTTTGCTTTATATGTATATTGCTTTTAACAGTTTCATTTGTAGCTCTCTTATTCATCATCACAGCTCATAACACTCCACTGCACTACACTATTAAGCACACCCAGCTTTTTAGATGCGAGCTTGACCTTTTCTTCCAAATGACTGCGAAACTGAATGTCACTGGAGATGTCGACACCTAGGATATGTATGCTCTTAGAGATGGTAAGCGGTGTATCCTGGAACTGAGGAGCTACAACGAATCGAGTTTCCTTGGCGGTGAACGCGCATACTTGTGTCTTAGTGGGGTTAAATTGGACTAGATTTAGTCGTCCCCAATCGGAGGTATTAAATAACGTACTCTCGATTTTAGACACAAGTACTTCGTGACTTTCCTCCACTATGGCACGAGGGATATTGGCACGACCCGTATAAGAGGCGTCTCCAGTACTGTCATCCGCATGGCAATGAATGCTGTCAATGGACAGCATATCATTGATATCAAGGAGGAACAGAGTTGGAGACAGCACCGAACCTTGCGGGACATCAGCATTAATGTCAAGCTATTGGAGCAACAGCCGTCAACTACGGCTTTGATGCATCTGCTGGAGAAAAAGCTAGTTACCCACTTTCACAATCAATCGGGAAGCCCGTATGATGGTAACTTTGATAGAAGACCCCTATGCCAGACCCGATCGAACGCCTTCGCCATATCTAGGCCAAATGCCAGTGCCTCACCTTGACTCTCAACAGCTAAAGCCCAACACTAGAAGATCACCCGTTGAGCGACAATGTCGGAAACCATATTGACAGTCGCTCAAGAGATCGTGTTCTTCTAGGTTACCAAGGAGCTGTGAGTTTATAACTTACTTTATCACCTTAGAGAGAAAGGAGGTAATAGCGATAGGCCTATAATTCGATAGGTCTGATCTGTCGCCGATTAGGCTGCGGCGGGACGAGCATGTGTTGGTGCTGCTGTATAAAATACTGTTCGCTCCCCGTTCTCCCAAATACATTAGAGATGGTTTCAGATTCCAGAGTGCTGACCTAGTCCGGGATCTTCGATCGGCGCTCGATAATACTCTGAGGCCACCGTTTACACGATCTGGCTATTTTAAAGAGTCCTTCACTGTGAAAGCTACCGACTTGTGAAATCAGTTACCTAAAGAAATTCGACACTCCAAGTCACTGAGCTCCTTTAAGGCAAAGTTGCACACGCATCTCCTCTCAGCTGGCATATGAATATTTATGTCCTTAATTGGCAATTTATTATTTAGTTTATGTAGGTTGTCTATATATATTTTAGTTTTGTTATATGTGTATATTCAAATGTCGGTGTATATATCTACTTTGTATTAAGTGTAAGGTCGCTAGTATAAGTTCATGTTGTTGACTTGCCTGTGTATCAAGCGGTTCTTTAGACAAAGGTTGCCTGGTAGAGATCGCTTGCAGCGATAAGGTCGCCTTTGCCCACAACTAGTTATGGTTTTTGTCGGAACTTTTTAATGTAGTGTTTCTTGTGAGAGCAACAAAGAATTTATCTATCTATCTATCTATCTTTTTTGGGCACAGGATGCACGTGGGCAGTCTTCTATTAAGACGGGACTATCCCAGTGAAGTGTGAGAGCGCAAAGAGATCCCTATTACCTTTCCTTTCCAAGGTCCTTGAACACATTATCCATGATCAACTCACTCAGTACCTAACATCGAACTGTTTACTTTCTTCATTTCAATCTGGGTTTCGTAAAGGCCACAGTACTGTGACAGCACTGCTGAAAGTCACAGATGACATCCGTCTTGCGATGGAGAATAAGTCTCTGACAGTTTTAACTCTACTTGACTTCAGCAGTGCTTTTAACTCTGTAGACTTCGAAGTACTTCTCGCCATTCTTCGTTCTCTTAACATCTCTCCAACAATAATGTCGTGGTTTGATTCTTATCTTCGTGGTCGCTTGCAGAGAGTCCGTTCCGGTGAGGTCTTCTCGGATTGGTATAATCTCCTTGCAGGTGTACCGCAGGGTGGCGTTCTATCTCCTCTTCTGTTCTCGATCTTCATCAACACTGTTACGTCAGTCTTCTCCTCTAATTTCCATCTCTATGCAGACGACTTGCAAGTTTACCGACATTTTAAAATTTCCGATATTGAGGAAGCTTTTGACAATGCGAACGCCGATTTAATACGTATATCTTCCTGGGCTAAATCATTTGGGTTAGTAGTAAACCCAAAAAAATCGCAGGTTCCACTTATCGGCAGTCCGTACATGAGTAGGCAGCTTATGGGTATTACTGTACCTCAAATATTTTTTGAAGGGATTCCAATTCCCTTCAGCACAACAGCTAAAAACCTTGGTCTAGTTTTAGATACCAACTTATCTTAGGGGTCTCACGTCAATGCGGTCAGTAAAAAGATTCATTTCTCGCTTCATTCACTCAAACGCCTCCAAAGTTTTTTACCCCTAAAGACCAAAATTTCCCTTGTCCACACTCTTCTCTTACCTCTTCTTTATTTACGCAGACCCTTGTTATCTAGATGCCACTGAGGAGCTTTTGAATAAACTGGAACGTCTCCAAAATCTATGTATCCGTTTCGTTCATGGTCTGCGTAAATATGACCATGTATCTAGCTATCGATCTCAGCTTTAATGGCTACCTATCCGCTTGCGAAGGAATGCTGACATCCTATCCACCCTCTTCAATATCCTTCACAACCCTTCTGCTCCTTCATACCTCCGTGAACAGTTCCATTTCTCCCGTCCACAAGACAAACCCTGTCGATCCAGTGTAAGATCCTCATTGGCAATTCCTATCCATCATTCCGATTTCTATTCCTACTCCTTCACTGTTCATGCTGCAAGACTTTGGAATTCTCTTCCGCACGAAGTGCGTGATAGCCAGTCTATTACCATATTCAAAAAGCGTGTAAAAGAGTTTTATCTATCACAGAGTGATCCTAAGTTATAGATTATGCATTATGTAGTATATATTATTATTGTATTATAAGTCGATATGTATGTATGTATGCGTGTATATATGTATGTATTTATAGATACTTATATGTGTAGGTAGAATAAATATACTTATATATATATGCCTATTTAGATAGATAATATTGTGCACGTCCTATCGGCGTCTCATGATCACATCACACTCCCAAAGGCCTGCTGGAAGAGATTTCTTTAGAAATAAGTAGCGCCTGTTGTGCCATTTATTACTTTGCCTGTTATTTGCTATGTATTTCTTGTGTACAATAAACTGTTAAATAAATAAATAAATAAAATAAAAGAGGCGCGTTAGTATCGGACATAATTCGGGAGAACACACATTAAGCACCACCGCCGGAATACCATCAGGCTCACTCGACTTTCGAACATCTAGAGAGAGTAACACCCGCCGTACCTTTCACTGAGAAATAGATATTTCCGGCATTGATTTGCCGCGCCACGGGATGGTAGATAGGTCGGCGCCTCCGTCGTTCAGGGTTGAGTTTGATGCAAATAGAGTACCCAATAAATTTACTTTCTCTATTGCACTACGGACCAGGGTACCGTCAGGTTTACGCAGTGCTGGAAAGGACGACTGACTAAAGTTTCCCTCGGCAGCTTTGGCGGGCGACCAGAAAGCCCGGCTACCACAAGGATAACTCGTGAGTCTGTCGCCAATTCTGCTAACGAAAGCGAACTTTGCTCTGGCGATCGCCCTCTTGCTGTTCCTCAAGGCAGCATTTAACTTACGCTTTGTATCAGCAATATTCGGCTCCCGATTGAGACGAGCCGTGGTCCAAGCTTCGTACGCAGATTGCTTCGCTCGTCGAGCCTCTCTGCATGGCCGATTAAACCACGGTCGCCTCCGTGCACCAGCAGTCACTAGCGGGTTAGGAATGAAGCAGTTCATACCCGCTAAGATGGTCTCGGTGACTGCAGTTGCACATGTATCATGATCATTCGATGCAAAGCAAAGCTGTCTCCACGGTTACGATGCGTAAAAGTCACGCAATCCATCCCAGTCTGCTGACATATAGTGCCAAACGCGACGCCATCCAGTGGGCCCGGGAGAGTCGGATAGTGTACTAGGCACTTGTGTATAAGACAGTGATCCGACGAGCCAAGAGGCGCATCCACGGAAATGGACTACCCACTGGGGCACGTAGTCAGCAGAAGGTCCAGCAAGGAGCTTGTATGGTCCTCAACATCTGGGATTCTAGTTGGAGAGTGAATCAATTGTGAGAGACCATAGACCAGAGCAAATTCGTGAGCAGACCTCCCCGCATAGTTAGTGGACCGAAAACCGAGCCTCTCCGTATGGTAGGCATTAAAATTTCCTAGAACCACTAACTCGGCAGAAGGAGACTGCTCGAAGACTTTATCAGTCGTCACCTTCAGGTGCTCAAAAAGTCGCTTTGTGTCCAAGTCACCGCCATGAGACCTATATAGGGCTGCGTAGATACGGGTGTGGCCACCGTAATCCACACGAACCCACATAAGCGACAGGTCCCTGTCTTCAAGGCCGTGTAGACGACGGCAACAGACATCCTCCCGAATGGACATACACACCCCGGCACGACGCACAAAATTTTGCTCGAGCATGTACCCGGGGTATGTTAGGTATGATGTATCAGCCGGGCGAATATCTGTGTCTCCGTCTGAAAAAGAAGGGCCGGCCGGTGTTCATAGACTGCGTTGATGTGGCTGTGAAGACCCCTGACATTGCAAAAGTCCACCTTCATAGTGTATGGGGTTGACGCTTTCTTTTTTTCTTGGCCATGTTTGGGGGGGGGGGGGGTAATTATAAGTTTAAAGGAGAAACGGGAAACGTTGCTCTGGCAGCAAATAGGCAAAGGGCCTGTCATGACTGCCACGGATACTGGTAAGTATGCGGTCTGCTGGCACGGCGGGCGGAAGGGCCCCTACTCCCCCCCCTGATGTAACATCCGAGTCCACTCCGGTCTCCTTCTCCGGCACGAACATTACGCCAGGGACTTTTAGGGAGACTGGCAGCTCAGCCTCCCAGGGCGGAGATTATATAGTCCCTGGGTTCGGGAGCCCGCTCAGCCTGCGGGCGGCCAGTGAACAGAAGTTTCACTAGGTCTGCCTGACCGTCGCGCCAACACACCGCCCCCACACAGCCACGTAACAGCGAATACGAATGCTCTACTGCCAAAGCCACGGTTCCCCATGGAGCACTGGAAACCTTACTCACCGGTAGAAACACAACACTATGAAAATAGTGTTGTTTAGCTGCTGTATTCTATACGGTGGAGGTACTTTCCTAGTCGGGCAGCTCCGATTCGAGCGGGATATTCCACTATGCCCTACCTCTTTTAAACGATAAAATATGCGGGCGATTTAAAAAAATTATAATTATATTCTACCAGGAAGGCTGCTTACAGCTGCAATCTGATATATATAGATTTCATCAATATTGCATAGACAATAAACTCGGCTGCCCTACACTGAAGTCAAAATATTTTTTATTTCATTTTCAGTTAAAGCAAACCAGGCCACATCTATCAATTTTTTTATTTTTGTAAAATTCGATATAATTCGAAAATTACAGATAGTTTTCTGTTTCAAGTATCTTTTTCTGTTTGTAAAATCTACGATAAAACAAAGTATATTTTTCGTTTCTAATCTAAAAACAAGTAAGTTTTATCAAGATACTTGTAATTCATATAGACTAACAGATACTTTATTTCTATTTACTCGTTTTAGTCGTAAGTAAAATTCTATGCAAAGTTGAAAAGAAGTATCTACAGAGGTACTTGGTTTCAACATACAATTAAAGTGTTAGTCGATGGAAGAAACTTTTTAATACAATAAAGTAGGTAGTGCGTTTAGATGTTTGGTAGGAGCATAGTACCTAACATTCAGGTATTTGTGTGTTTATTTGCAAAATATGATAATTAAGAGAAGTTGGAAAAAAATGGGTACGATTTGTGCTCTTGCTTAAGCACACTCCACATATGGGCAGTTCCGCGGGAACACGAGAATGTAGAGGGAGTATTCGCCTATATTCGTGTAGTCCCGTGCATGTTTGGCATGTCTCACCTATTTCATAGACGAAGTAGAGATATTCATTAGATTATTTGTTGTCGTCTTGCCTTGTGTTGAATCACTTCACTTTGGTTCTTCCTAGTCTAAAATCTACTAGGTCAATCCAAAAACGTACAAAATTCATAGAGAAGTGAATTCACTCACTGCAAACAAAATGAACAATATGCATAGAATGTTCAATATGAAAAGAAAATATTGATGTATCCGATGACCAATGTATCGATTACATATTTTTCGTTCTAGCGCTTTTTCCCGTAACAGGTTCAGGGTTCACTTGACCATGATCCAGGATTTTTGTAGATTAGGTAATTACAGTAGAGCAGCTGCCAACACCTATGTGACCCTGTTTACAGCCTAAGGATTCGAATCTGTTTACAGATTAGAGATATTACACAGATAAATCGATATAATATCGACGCATTTTGTCACCTACTACATCCCTAATAGGCGAGAATGTAGAGCGTCTACCTAGTCCCGGCAAAAGTTTCGCCGAAAGTTTCGGCGAACATATGGAGTACCTACGCTTTACTTAACTATTTAACAGAATCGAAGCTATGGGGTATGGCTGATCTGACGCATGGCGCGTATAATATTATTACGCCAATCTATACAGGAAAGGACAGTGTGCATGAGTATACAGCAACTATCGAGGTATCAAAGTTATGAGTCACACAATGAACTTATTATAGATCAGAGAGTTCGCCAGGAATGCTCCTTGTCGGAATGCTAATACGCCTTCAGGCCAGGTTGCAGCACCATGGCTCCAATCTTTGCCCTGAGAGTCCACCAGAAGTCTCACTGCAGTAGGAATCAACCTTTGCATTACGCATCTCTCGACCTGCAGAGGGCTTTCGGTAGTGTCCTTCGAGAGATAATCAGTGATCCGACTCTGAGATCAAAGGCCGTGCCCGAAGCGTACATTAGTGTTCACCAGGGTTCAGTGCCGAGCTCTTACTTGTTTTGCATTGTGTTCGCGATGACCTCAGCGAAAATTCAGGATATACCTCCTTGGCATATGAAGTACGCTGACGACATTGAACTGGTGAGCAAGCTTAGGCAGGATCTTGAGACAAGGGTAAACATGTGTAAGGATGTGCTAGAAAACGGTGGTTTGAAAGTCCATCCAAATACTTTGGATCCGTGATGCATGAGTCCAGCTGCCAGATATTAAGTCACGAATCTCTACAGCTTTGGCCAAATGGCGAGAACTCACGACAGTCATCTGTGACAATAAAATACCTGTCAAGCTAAACAAGCTTATATGCAAGAGTATAATTAGACCTGTGAAGCCCTATGGCTGTGAGACATGGCCAGCGCTGACGAAACACGTTAGCGCACTCCACGCCAATGAAATGAAAATGCTGCGGTGGATGTGCGGAAATACGCGATTTGAAAACATATCGAATGAAATATTAGCAAGATGAAACATATCTATGACTTTGAAACTTTAAAAAATGTGTTAATTCATGCCCAAAAATATAGATACTATTGAAATAAAGAAAAAACATGTACATGACTGGACTAGAAAGAAAATAAATAGAAGATACGACAAAAACGACAATTTACAGGGATTCTTGTTGAAAGATTTAGTAAAGTAAAGTTTTTTAAAGTAGATAGAACAATAAGAAAGAAATCGAAGACGAATACAAAAGTATAGATTTTTGAAATTTATTTAGTGCAGGAATTGCCTAAAACACACAATTATAAGAGGTGTGACGATCAATTAGTTCCACTAATGCCTAGAAATAGGCACACATATTAAGTGACAATGTAAAATCACATGATTTAATTGCTAATAACGATGTGTATGAATTGAGTTGTGCTCAATTTATTTCTATACAATGAATCATCGAAACTATGATATAACCAGCGATTCAGATAAAACCGTTGTGAAGGATTGAAGAACGTGAAGTAAAAGTAAAAGCGGAGCCATTAGTTCTAAAGATATTAATAAAACAATTTAGTTTACTTTCTACAATACTTACAATAAAATAATCATAATCATCTTGGCGTTAATGTCCCGGTTGTGGTCTCGAGAACGAGGGCCCGGGGTCCGCCTTGACCATGATCCAGGATTTGGCAGGTCAGGTAATTACAGTGGAGCGACTGCCATCTGACCTCCATGACCCTGCTACCAGGGGAACCTGACCAGATTTGATCATGGTTACACATCCAGTCGCCTGAATGTGCAGGTTTCATCACGATGTTTTCCCTCACCGTAGGAGCATCGGTTAGTATTAAACTAATGTACATAACTCAGAAAACAGTCATTGGTACATGGCCGGAGCGGGATTCGAACCCGGGACCTCTGGCTTACGAGTCGGATACTGTAACCGCTCGGCCACCGACGCTCCCTACAATACTTACAATACTATTCATTAAATCGTGGTTTCGAAGGTATCATTTTAATTTACGAGAAAAAGTAATTTTTCGGTTAATTGTTTTGTTTAAGTAATTTTTGAAATTATATTGTTTGATTTCAAAATGTGGTGTGTGGTGCCGCCACCTCAAAGAATAACACCACCCCATCTCTTCCCGTGGGTGTCGTAAAAGGCGACTAAGGGACAAACCCGAAAGATGGGCAGCAGCATCTTTCTGGGTACATTAACATATACTGTACTGCGATCGCCAACCCGCCTGCCAAGCGTGGCGATTATGGCAATTCCCCCCCCGATGACAAGTACACACAAGCCACGGCCCCCAGTACCCGGCGGCCCCGCTATTCCGGACCGTGGTAGCGGTCACGGTAACGGCGGGGCAGGGGGTGCGAAAAATCACCGGACGCGATCAGGCTACCGCAAAGAACGACCACTGGCCCTGGCAACATACAATGTCCAGACACTGCGGACCGACGAAAAGCTCGTGGAGCTGGAGGAAGTGGTAAGCAGATTACATTGGGACATAATAGGGATATCTGAAGTCCGAAGAAAGGGGGAGGACTCGATAACTCTGAAGTCCGGAAATCTGCTTTACTTCCGGGAGGGCGACCATCTGTCCCTAGGTGGTGTCGGGTTTCTCGTCCACAAATCCCTTGTGAACAACATCGTCAAGATCGAGAGTGTGTCGTCTAGGGTTGCGTACCTTATACTCAGAATTACCAAGCGGTATTCGTTGAAGGTCATACAGGTCTACGCACCGACTTCGACTCACTCCGACGATGAAGTGGAGGCTATGTATGAGGATATAACTACAGCCATACATACCTCCAAGACACATTACACCGTTGTCATGGGGGATTTTAACGCGAAACTGGGCAAACGAAGCGGAGACGAGTTGAGAGTGGGGCAATTTGGAGTTGGAAGTCGGAACGCCCGTGGCCAGATGCTGGCCGGCTTTCTGGAGAAAGAGGGACTCTTTATGATGAACTCATTTTTCGGGAAGCCGGATCATCGCAGATGGACGTGGGTTAGTCCCGATGGTGTCACAAAAAATGAGATCGACTTCATCCTATCTACGAAACGGCATATATTCAATGATGTCTCGGTGATCAATAGCGTAAAAATTGGCAGTGATCACCGCTTGGTAAGAGGCACATTGAATATTAATCCACAGCTGGAAAGATCGAGATTGATGAGGTCCACGCTCCGGCCTGTACCCACCCACATCCAAAACCCCGAGAGCTTTCAACTCGAATTACAGAATCGCTTCGAGTGCCTAGGAGATTGCGTCGACGTGGACGACTACAATAACAGGTTCGTGGAAACTGTCTATACGGTTGGGTCAAAGTTTTACAAAACCTGCCGTACAAAAAGAACAAGCAAAATCTCTGACAATACCCTCAAACTCATGGAAGAAAGACGGGCAATGACTCTGCAATCCCCTGATGATGTCTCTCAATTTAGGCGACTTAATCGACAGATCTCCAAGTCTCTGACTCGCGATATACGCCGCTTCAATACTATCAACATTGAGGCGGCGATCGAGCGGAATAAAGGCTCTAAAGTCTTTGCGAGAGATCTGTCGATTGGACAGAGCCAGTTGACAAGACTGAAAACGGATGACGGCAGAGTTGTTTCGACCAAGTCCGAGGTTTTGAGGGAAGTCGAGAGGTTCTATGGACAGTTATACACGACAACACGGGCACCTGTTACCAGTATGGCAAAAGACCCCAGAGCCAAGTTGACCCGACACTACACCGAAGATATCCCGGACATCAGCCTGTACGAGATTAGTATGGCTCTCAAACAGCTCAAGAACAACAAGGCGCCGGGTGATGATGGAATTACGGCTGAGCTTCTGAAAGCTGGTGGCAAACCTGTGCTTAAGACCCTTCAGAAGCTGTTCAATTCCGTCATCCTCGAGGGAAAAACGCCGGAAACATGGCACAGAAGTATAGTGATATTGTTCTTCAAGAAAGGTGATAAGGCTCTCTTGAAGAACTTCAGACCAATATCGCTGCTGACCCATGTGTATAAGCTGTTTTCGAGAGTCATTACGAATCGTCTCGCACGCAGGTTTGATGACTTCCAGCCTCCCGAACAAGCCGGAATCCGAAAAGGTTTTAGTACCATAGACCACATTCATACGCTGCGGCAGGTTATACAGAAGACCGAAGAGTATAACCGGCCATTATGCTTGGCGTTTGTGGACTATGAGAAAGCCTTCGATTCGATCGAAACTTGGGCGGTGCTCCAGTCTCTACAGCGGTGCCAAATTGACTATCGATATATCGAAGCACTGAAGGGTTTGTACGAAAACGCCACTATGTCAGTTCGTCTCCAGGATAAGACCACAGAACCTATCCAGCTGCAGCGGGGTGTTAGACAAGGTGATGTCATATCACCGAAGTTGTTCACTGCTGCACTGGAGGATATCTTTAGGCTTATGGACTGGGACGGATTTGGCATCAATATTAACGGCGAGTACCTTACTCACCTCAGATTTGCTGACGATATCGTAGTCATGGCTGAAACCCTGGAAGACTTGGGCAAAATGCTCGATGACCTCTGTAGTGCCTCTCAACAAGTAGGTCTTAAAATGAACATGGACAAGACGAAAATTATGTCGAATGTCCATGTTGTGCCTACTCCAGTGACCGTTGGAGGCATTCCACTTGAAGTTGTTGACGACTATTCATACCTAGGACAAATAGTTCAGTTAGGTAGGTCCAACTTCGAGAAAGAGGTCAATCGACGAATCCGACTCGGTTGGGCAGCATTCGGGAAGCTACGCCATATATTTTCGTCCCAATTACCGCAGTGTCTCAAAACGAAGGTCTTTGACCAATGTGTGTTGCCAGTGATGACATACGGAACCGAAACGTGGCCGCTCACTGTGGGCCTTATAAGAAAGCTCACTGTTACCCAAAGGGCAATGGAAAGAGCTATGCTCGGAGTCTCTTTGCGCGATCGAGTCAGAAATGAGGAGATCCGCAAGCGAACCAAGGTCACCGACATAGCTCTAAAGATTGCCAGACTGAAGTGGCAGTGGGCAGGGCACATAGCTCGAAGAACAGATGGCCGATGGGGCAGTAAAGTTCTCGAGTGGCGGCCACGTGCCGGAAGACGCAGCGTGGGTAGGCCTTCCACAAGGTGGACTGACGACCTGGTAAGGATCGCAGGTACCAGCTGGATGCGAAAAGCACAGGACCGGCCTTTGTGGAGATCTCTGGGGGAGGCCTATGCCCAGCAGTGGGCGTCTTCTGGCTGATATGATGATGATGATGATGATGATGATGATGATGATTTCAAAATAAACCTACTACTTAATTTTTTATTTATCTGAACCATAATTGCTTATTTTCTGTTTTAAATAAACCTTAAAAACAGTATGGCTACTAAGGTATGATCGAGTATCCAAGTTACTTGTCTTTAGCGTATCAATTAATATTTCTACGAAGAACACTATTTTTGTTCGTCAAAATGTAAGTAGATATAAGAAGTTATATTTTTTGACATATACATATTTTAAACTTTATTTCCTATGATCTTCAAACATTTTAACATTTTAACATTCTTTTTGTAGTTATAATTACCCAATTTATCAACAATAACACTGAATAACGTTTTGACGCTCTCCTGTAAAATTTGCAATAAATCAGATACTTGAGGCTTAGGGCAGCCGAACTTATTCTTAATACATCAAAGTGTCATGTTTCGTTTCACTTGCAAACTTAATAACATTACATACAATTATCGGATTTTGAACGACACTGAATAGGATGGATAAAGTTAGGGATTAAGGCGTCATTCTGGATCCCAGGTCGATTACAATTCCCAAATCGTTTATTAAATGTTAAAAAACACAAGTTCCTTTGTTGGAAAAATATTATTTTTGAATTAAAAATACATCTTTATTTATTCACTTATTTAACCATTTATTGTGCACAATGAGAGAGCGTCGGTGGCCGAGCGGTTAGGGTATCCGACTCGTAAGCGAGAGGTAACGGGTTCGAACCCGCTGCGGCCATGAACAAATTACTCTTTTTTAAGTTACGTACATTAGTTCAATACTAACCGATGCTCTTACTTGATTGAGGGAAAATATCGTGATGAAATCTGCACATTTAGGCGACTGAATGTGTAACCATGATCCAATCTGATCAGGTTCCCCTGGTAGCAGGGTCACGGAGGTCAGATGGCAGTAGCTCCATTGTAATTACCTGATCGGCCAAATCCTGAGTCATGGTCAAGACGGACCCCGGGCCCTCATGCGCGAGAGCACATCTGCGGCATTAATGCCAAGATGATTATTATATTGTGCACAATGAAAGTTACAATAATATGCACATAAAGATATCTGTCTATGTCTATGTGTATGATAAATGTCTATTTCTGAAAAGTAATCTTACTTCTAATCAATTGGAACCCATTTGAATTACTACCTAGCCAGTTGCTATGTGTGTTCATAGAAGCAGCCTACAGGCCTACATTCTATTAACTGCAACCTATTCAACCTACTAAAGCCTAGGCCACACTATTGGAGCACCAACCTATCCTAAAAGCCTACTTATCTTAGAGCCCGTCCTAACCTAAGGTCTGCCAGAGCACACATGCTACATTTCTATAATGACATGCTGAGTGATATCGACATCTTTGTTAACAACTTGCCACAGTATAAAAATAATATAAAACACGAACTGTTATATGCTAGCACTGTAGAATAACTTGTTATTCTTGCCAAAATTGTAGCAAATTACAGTATTTTGTTCCTGTTTATTATACCTTTTGTGAATGACATAAAGGAAACTATAAGTCTATTTCAACCATCATCATCGTCCTAGCGCTTATCCCAGCTTCTGCCAGGGTCCGCTTTCTTACTCATTAGTAAGAAAGAGTATAAGTCTATTTCAATATTTATATTGATTAATAAGATTTGTTAAAGACTATTTGTTTTTAAATACAGAAAAAAAATGCTTGGACAAATTCACACAGCGCTATCTAGCCCCAATGTAAACCAAGCCTGTGGGTGTTAGATAACTGATAAACTACTTACATACTTTTTTTTTTAAATACATACTTATTATTCATACTACATCCAGACCCAGGCCGGGAATCGAACCCGAGACCTCTGCGTGGCAGACCGGCCGGGATATTAACCAATTGAACCACTAAGCTCGTCTTTGAAGTCAAACAAACATTAAAGTACTTTATAAAAGTAAAAAGGCTTTAATGTGTAAAATAAAACTAGTCATGCAGTAATGGAACTCTTGTTCCATGAAGCAATATTTACCAGATTATGAAATATCGTCGTTTATGTCATCATTATCATATCAACCGAAAGACGCCCACTGCTGGGGCATAGGCCTCCCCTTGAGACCTTCACAAAGGTCGTTCCTGTTCCTTCCGCATCCAGCTGGTACCTGTCATTTTTACCAGGTCGTCGGTCCACTTTGTGGAAGGCCTACCCACGCTACGTCTTCCGGTACGTGGTCGCCACTCGAGAAATTTACTGTCCTATCGGTCATCTAATCTTCGAGCTATGTGCCTTGCCCACTGCCACGTTAGCCTGGCAATCTTTCGGGTTATGTTTATGTAACTAAGTGATTTTGTTCATGAGTGTATTTATTATATCTACCTTCGTTATTATCACGTTATATCGCTCTTCACTGATCAAGACATGGCTTAATTCATAATTTCTAACTCTTATTTCTTAGTCTTTGATGATTAAGTATATGAAGAACTAAACAACCTTTAATTCTTCATGTATTTAATGTAACCAAAAGGTCTTTACCTAGGGGCCTTATAGTATAGTATTCCACAACCTGACCAATTGTGCTGGACCAAAATCTCGTAACGTGGCGATCGGCAGCGTGACATTTGACGAGAGTGGAACTTGCCCTCAAATAGCGAAATACAACTTCACCTTTTTTGAAACAGCCAGTTTGGATGAGGTAAGTGAAAATTTCTGTTCAAATTATACAAACAAACACGTAGGTTCAAAACTTAGAACGAGTTCAATACAACGATATAGTTTAGCTACTGAAAGTAGAGACTGAGCATAGGTAATATAAACCCTGTATATTAAAGCAAACTTTTTACATTCAAAGTCAACATTTAACGTTACATTCAACGTCAATTTGTCAGTTCGTCCAAATTGTCATATGGTTGTCATTATTTTAAGCTCCCCCAAGCAATGAACGGGAAAATCTAAAAAGTGGTCCAAAGGGGGTAAAAATTTAATAAAAGGTTGTCTGCCTGCGGGTGCGTTTGGTCCAAAAGTACCACCGCGCGTGGATAAATAAAACTATTAAAAACTGAAGGGCGGAAGACATTGTTTTGGCAAATTTGAGCAAAAACAACTCAAAAAAAGTGCTGAATTCAACGAAAAGCAAGATTATTTACATGTTGCATTTAGTTTTATTTTAGTAATATGAGGTCCCGTCATATCTGCATTTTTTTTGATAAAGAGTAAAAGAAAGTTCTCACAATGTCATGTATCTACTTTAAAGTGATGTAACTATTTACGTGGGCGTTTAAACTACATAATATTAATACAGAGATATAACGAATTTTGTTTAATATAATACCTAATTCAAATTTTTTTTATAGACTAAAAATCAGCCGACTTACAACGCAGAAACCACATGCGATCAATCGAAAAGGGTTGCCCTGAAAAGTTGCAAAATGCTAGTTATGACAGTAAGCAAGAAACGCGACGATATAAGATCTCTATACTGACGGCAGTTTATAAATCTATGCTCAGTCTCTACTTTCAGTAACCAAACTATACATATGTATGTATTTGACAGCCGTACTATTGCACTTACCTTCATTATATTTTAAGTGCATACAGCGTGATGTTAATTATTTTAAAATTATATCTTCTTTTATTTCAATAATCATCATTATCATCTTGGCGTTAATGTCCCGATTGTGCTCTCGCGCACGAGGGCCCAGGGTCCGCCTTGACCATGATCCAGGATTTGGCAGATCAGGTAATTACAGTGGAGCGACTGCCATCTGACCTCCGTAACCCTGCTACCAGGGAGGCCTGACCAGATTGGATCATGGTTACACATTCAGTCGCCTGAATGTGCAGGTTTCATCACGATGTTTTTCCCTCACTGTAAGAACATCGGTTAGTGTTCAACTCAGAAACATACAGGGTACATAACTCAGAAAAGACTCATTGGTATATGGTCGCAGCGGGATTCGAACCCGGTACCTCTCGCTTACGAGTCGGATACCGTAACCGCTCGGCCACCGAGGCTCCCTTTTTTTATTCCAATATGGGCGTAAAATGCATGAAATATATACATATTTTTTAATTATTTATTACAATACTTTTCCGAAGGGGCTTCTGATGTGGCTAATGGCAATTTGCTCGATATACTAATGTAAACTACTGTTCCATCAAAATTTCAGATAAGAATATTGATTTATACCATAAAAGATGGCCGTAAAAGATTACTGTGGAGACATAGCCACAAAAACCAGTGTCAACATTTTATGATTTCAAGCATTGTTGAGGCCGTGTTCAAATCAAAAACTTGCATTGCGCCAAAGGTGAGATGTGATAATAAATCCGCTAGTGTCCGTAGCTCCAGCGAGACTCTAGCTTCAAATAGCTTCGAAATAATAACGTCATTTATTGTACAAAACAATTAGTACTATTTCTTAGCCGTATGCATTGTAAACCAAAGCGCATTATGCGGATAGTTGAAAGATCTACGACATAAAGATCCGCCCCAACTGCGGAAGCGGACGTCGTACTGAGGTCGTGCAACTGCTTTGCACATTCCCCTAAATGTAACCTACATACAGCACTCAAATCCCTCGATACATCCAAAGGTCCTGGTCCAGGCAGACTGCTGCCACTGCTAATTCCATTTGTGTACCACTGCAAATCATTTTCAATAAATGTATTAGGTACTGACGGATTTTTTGCGGACATTTGGAAGCGGGCGTATATTATTCCCATAGGTACAAAAAACGGTTTGAAACAAGAAATTAGTAACCCTTTACACTCATGGGTGTCGTACAAGGCGACTAATGTTTTCGAGGCCAAAAATCAAGAGTCTCTGTAGTCTGGAAATTGGGCAGCAGCATTTTCCATTGTTATATTTAAACACTGCGATCTCCAACCCGCCTGCCAAGCGTGGAGATTATGGCAATAACCTCCCCTTTCGTGGGAAAGGCCCAAAGTCCTGCAGTGGACTGTTACGGGCTGTGATGATTTACAATACTATAGACTATATACAGCGATTTATCTATTATTTAATTCCTGAACAACATGGCTTTGTCAAACAGAAATACACGACCAAAAATCTAGCACTTTTTAATAGTTTTATTTTCCAAAACATGGATCAATGAATACAGCCTGATGTAATATATACCTGTTTTAAGAAAGCTTTTGACAGAGTAGACCACAACATTATTTTGAGCAAGATAGTATTTAATGGCATAAGAGGAAACTTGTTGCGATGGTTTTCTCATAAATAAAAAATAGAACGCTGGCGGTTGTAATCAACGGATCCAGCTAGAAATTAATTAACGTCGATACTCGGATCTTTATTATATCTTCATAAATGACATAAACAAGTGTCTCAAATGCACAAAGTTCATCCTATATGCGGACGACCTGAAGATGTATAAAAGCCTAAAAAATTATACTGACTGTGCCACTTTTCAAAGATATTTGGATAGACTTGGCATATATTGTACAAGTAATAAGCTACAACTTAAGATTTCTATGTGTCATCTCATAAGTTTTACATAAAATAAAATTAATAATTCAATATACATAAGTACACATTGTGCGGTCAGTCTTTATTAAGAGTAAACAACGTACGTGATTTAGGAGTATTACTCGACAATAACATGTATTTGAATCTACACATAGAAAAAATATATAAGAAATGTACGGTTTTGTACTGAGAGCATCCCGTGATTTTAAGAGGCATGCAACTTACTTAGACTTGTATCGATCCTTTGTCCGCTCACAAATATATAATGCCTGTATAATATGGGACACTCTTTATTCAAAATATAAGCCAGCCATAGAAAATGTTCAGAAAAAATTCTCCGTGCAGTACAATTTAAATGTCACAAATACTTGTCTTATAGTACTTGTCTTATAGTCAACTTTTAGACAAATACAAGTTAATAACACTAAGACTAGCCGATTGCTTCTTCAGGTAAATATACTTTATAGTCATGATAATTTTAATAGCATAGATTTATATAACACAATTAGATTAATAGTATCGAGAACAGCGCAACATAGTGCTGCGCGCGCCTACCCGCTGTTTGCTTCGAATCTCTCGCGGACCAACGCAGGTGAATGCGCTCCGTTGCAACGAATTGCGACTATATTCAACACACATTTAAGTAGCATTTAAATATTTTCATCATCCTCTGGCAGATTTAAAAAATCTGTAATTGAAGTACCTACTTACAAAATGGAATAATGCATAACCGTTTAGGATCTACTTTTTCTTATTCTCTGTTGCTTGTGTATCCCTACAGCTCTTGTAGAAATTTGGTTGGTACAGTTACTACTTTGTCTTAAGGTTTAAATATTGTAATATTGTCAATTTTCCCTAATAAAATAAAATAAAATAAAAATAGAAGACCGAGAGCGCAAACCTACACCGATATTCGTTACTGTGCAGCTTAATAATAATAATAATAATAATAATATCTTTATTAAAGGCAATATAAAACCCAATATAAAATAATTACAATAAAATAAAGAAAATATAAAAATACAATAATAATAATAATAATGTAAATTGAGTGTGATAAAAATACACTGTCGTCTAGTAAGTAGCTACATCATTTCTTGTTCCGGTCACCATGGACAGATAGCCAATATTTAAAAATAGGACTAGTGAGATCCTCAGAGACGGCCCTGAGTATGGTGTTACCCGAAGTGCGCAGCGCGCTCCAGAAGGAGGCTATGCGAGACCTGACGATGGCAAAATAATCCGGCACGCGGTGTTCGGTGAACATGCCCGACGCGCTGCAGTAGCGCGGCATACCCATGAGAATGCGAAATGAATAATTATATTGCACTCTCATGGAGTTACGCGATTTACTAGAGAAGTTTATCCATAGTTGACAAGTGTAGAATCACTGACAAAAGGCTTTAAAAAATGTTATTTTAACTTCTTTACTACACTTGCCAAACCTGCGCGCGAGCATGTTCGCCCTCACGGATAACGCCCTCCTCTCGTAGGTGTAAGTATCGGAATCTATACCTAACTTTTCTATGTCAGCGCAGACCCACAGCTGTTCACCACAGAAGTTTAATAACTCGGACCCAAATAAGGTGCTAGGGTGCGCATTAAAATCACCTATAACATAAACAGCCTGTACGTCCATCTCGTCTATTATTGCGTGTATTTTCGACAAAGTATCCGTAAACTCAATTAAGTTCTCTGGGTGTCCGGAATCTTCATATGGCATATACACATTAAAAACAAGCATTGAGCACAAATCCAAATTTAGCTTACCATCAATAAATTGTGGGTCACAAATTATCCTCTTTGCACGTTTTTCCATCGACTATAAAGTGGCCAGTTGATATTTGGCTGATCCAACCCAGATGTTGTAGCTACTGCCACTACTCGATACATGCACGGAGTATTGCTGTCATAACAGGAGCAACCGCTTTGAAGTGCTTTTAAGCACAAATTGTGATTTTTGGTGCACAAAGTAAATATTAATTATAATAAACTATTTCCAATAATTTTGAAGCTGTGTGAAGGTGTGGTCAAGCTGGGGTCATGGACATATAATAAGCCGTAATCAAACGGAAATTCGTTTACCAATTTGTTTGTAGGATTATCTCCTCAGGAGTCCAACTGGGTGTGTTCCACCGCCTTATCGCAACGATGCCTGGCAGCCGTGTGTTTTGGTTTGAAGCGGTTGCCAGCGCTATTACAGGCATGAGATATATTTTAAGCAACTGAGATAGGAAGGTTTCTTAATTATTTATAATAAGAAAAAAATTTATTCTTTTTTAAATTTGTGTTTTACGATCCTACTGCTTTATTTTCAGGGTAAATACGCATTCGACATAAACTTAACAGAAGTATCAAGAGTTTTCTTTGGAGATAAATTTTTTTACGGAACATTTGAAATCAAAACATACAGTTTGTCCAAAAAGGGCAACATAATGTGTCATGTGTTGAATTCTACTTTAAGTAAGATTTAATAAAACTATCGTTTTAAATAAATCTCATTTAACATGATTTAGCTGGACCTTACGCTTCCGTCCGCAATTTTATCCATTCCATAGTGAGCTGCGATGTGCCGTCAGCGCGACCACACTCATGACATTGTGGCATCAGGTCCCTTCGCCTACGGTATTAGGTAGCACAAGCTCGTTGCAGTACTGTATCACCCTTGTAATACAACCCTCTGTTTGGCGTCTTGGCCCTCTTGTTAATTTAGTTACCTTTTTATACTTTTTAAACAAATTAAAATCGATACTAATACTTTTCCATTTAATACCTTAGTACCGCATAATTCAGCAACAGCTTTGATATCTATCCCAGCACGAAATCGAGACATCTGGAGCAGGGTTGAAAGTCATTGTTCGGCAATTTCTACAATATAAATAAACAAAATATTTCTTACTAACATAAATTAGGTTAAAGATTGTAGTGTCATGCTAAACTAGCGCTCAGCTCAGCATATGCTGTAGGCAGTAGACCACAGCGCTGATTTTCAGCTATTAATTCATAACACCCGGTTAATGGGTGGTGTTTAGCGCGCTGAAGTACAAGGCTTTAGAGGGGTGAAAAAGCAAGTTATAGCAAGAACTCTTGAGAATTTCGTCTAATTTGTACCTTACAAATATTAGTTGCGCCAAACAAAATGTTTATGTATTGTATATATCAAGTCAACATAAATCCGCCTACATGAGTAAGGTTTCCAGTGCATCATAGGGTCGGGATTTGGGGAACAGGGGCTTTGGCAGTGAAGAGACATTTGCCTGTTTGCTGCAAGAACAACATGTTATAGTGGTGGGCAACGCAATGGCGATACCCCGGGTGTTGTTAATGTCTATAGGCAGCGGTGATCACTTTCCAGCAGGTGGCCCACTTGCCATGCTTGTAGGACATAAAATAGCGATTGTGTCCCGCAGCGGATTGTTTCCTGCGAATCAAATATTTTTTTAAGAACTGTCTAGTTATTTGACCGCCATCTCCCACCTCGTAGTTAATGACTATACGGCCGCAGTATATAATACTGAAACGTCCGTTCACGACGCGTTTCCGCGTCTATAGTCAGCGGTGATCACTTTCCAGCAGGTGGCCCACTTGCCATGCTTGTAGGACATAAAATAGCGATTCCGACGAAAACGAGCCGGCGGAATTGGGACTGGCACCTCCTTCGGACCCTGTAGAAGACTGACAGACGCGCAACCACACATCGATGCTCCAGGCTCTGCAGATTAGCGTCATTCAATATAAATAATAATATCTTAATACTTATATTGTACATACTCGTGATGATAAAAACGTGAGCGACACTTAATCGTTCCCAAATTGAAATATAATAATGAAATGCAATTACTTCGGCTCTTTTTCGACATTTGATTTACATTATTTCGGATGGGTTTCCCATCCGTTTCATGATCACTCACCGACTACGTTGTTGATAATTTTGTGTTCAAAATGGGTTCCTGTTACTTACTCATTTTGATGTGTTTTTTGTACCAGGCTGATGCATTTATTGGTTTAAAATCAAATGCGAACTATGTAAGTTTCGTTTTCATTTATATTATCGTGTATTCTTATCACCTCTTGCTGTCGGACCTTGAATCCTAAGGTGGCAATGGAGTGTTTTCTGTTCAAGGTACTATGCTACACCTACGAAATTAGATCATTTTTATACTAATTATATAATTATACCTATTATCATTTGCTCTTACGATGAGGGAAAACATCGTGATGAAACCTGCACATTCAGACGACTGGATGTGTAACCATGATCCAATCTGGTCAGGTTTACCTGGTAGCAGGGTCATGGAGGTCAGATGGCAGTCGCTCCACTGTAATTACCTGACCTGCCAAATCCTGGATCATGGTCAAGGCGGACCCCGGGCCCTCATTCTCGAGAGCACAACCGGGACATGAACGCCATTTCTAAATTTTTGGTATTTTTTTAATTTTGATTGAATGATTAATAAATGAGCACCATCAGTACCTAAGCTAAACAATTTTAAACTTTTATCTCAAAACGATGGTAAACCTAGTAAAAGTAACGAAAACCAATTAACGGGCAAGCTCGGTATAAAATCCTCGCAAAATCGAGAAGCGAATTAGATATAGCGAATATTTGCCGGCTAACTAATGGCCACAGTACTTCAATGTGCCGTGACTTACGGTTTGCGGAACATTAAACTGTAGATTATTCTAAATTAATATTTAAAGACTAAGGAAAATGATCACAGTGACCATTATAAATTTCTTCAGAGGTCCTCTCCATTCGTCTACAGCCGAAAGTAATAATAATATTTCCAATGGTATCAAAGTATTTATTAAACCTGCTTTTAGGTACTCGATAACATATTATACCTGAAGTACGAGTAAGCCCTCTGGCTTACTCGTACTTTGAGTACATCGAGCCGATAATACTTCGATGAGGCTATGACAAATTTCACAAGCATTCTAACAGACCTTAGAGACAAAGGTGGTCCGGACAACGCAGCTTACATGACCAATAACGTTGAGCGATGTGTCATTGGAAAGGATATTTCATTTTGTACAACATTTACTATGGCAGCAACTGTGGGTGTGGCTGACGACTAGCTGTACCGGTTTGCATTCTTTTTAGAAGGTCCATAAAATAAGGATGTATGCCCAAAATATGGAAGTATGCTTCTGTAACATCAATTCATAAAAAAAGGCTCGAAACGAGACATAACGAACTATAGACCTATTTCTAAATTATGCATATTAGCCAAATTATTTGAGAGATTATCTCAGATGTTCGTTTTTGGCTCAGCAGCATGGGCTTCTGAAGGGTAGGTCCGCCACAAACAATCTTATTACTCTCATTGATGCAGTAGTCTCTGAAATGGAGACCGGGAGCAACGTTGATGCGATCAATATGGAATAAAGTAAGTCATTCGATCGAATTGACCATGTAATACTACTCAAGAAATTGTTTGCTGCTGGCATACGACAAAATCTATTTAGGTGGTTCGCCTTGTATGTTAGAGATCGTTACCAAACTGAGTCCTGAATGGCTTCGTGTCAGCGCCATCGCCCATTTGTCTGGAGTTTCCCAGGGCTCTATTGTAAGCCCTCTATTATTTATCCTGTTCATCAATGATATTAGTATATGCTTCAATAATTCTGACTTCCATTTAGTCCCTCTACTAATTACCGACTAAACTTATTTTTTGTACGTACCAATCATGTCATTTATGTCAATCTCTCGTCAAAAGTTTACTTTTGATAATGAAGCGTGAAGGTTTCAGTACGATTGCCTGTAACGATTTTTTCACAATGTGTAGGTAATATGTGAATTGTTGTGATTTGCTGGGTTGGTTTGGCATTGTAACTAATTACATGTTTGTAGTTTGACTTCACATCTGAATCTAGATTAATGTAGTACCTATGATATTTGTTTCAATTAACTGGTCAAACACAATTTTAAATACACATAATTTCTTGCATGAGCTTTTCAATTTCAGCACCCTTCTTTTTCTATAGACAAGGAAGACTGTTTTGGCTTATGTTTTCCATAATATTTGTACCTTCTTCACAGTTGTATGGTGACACCGAACTTCGGATTTGTCTCATTAGTTTTATTGGGAGCTCGACAGCATTGTTTTACCGGTTCATTAAACTATAGTGTACAGTCATACAACTAATTAGCTGACCTTTACTGTATATTGTCATATGGATTATCATAAGGTCTGGGGGTCAACATATTGTTACACGAATTAGGCCGTTATATTGTTATGGCAGTCAAATAGCTAACTTTATATATAAAAAGTATATGGTAATATATAAAAATATGTAGTTGGTTTCGGCCAACTTCGTGAAGGTCGTAGGAATTCGATGGATGCAAAAAGCACAGAGGCGATCAGACTGAAAAGGGGAAGGGGGAAGCTTATGTTCTGTTCAGAACTGGACGTCCAAGGGCTGAGATAATAATGATGGTTCCATAGTTCACTTACCATATTTGGCTTCACAGGGTCCTTACATAACAGAATTCTCAAACTACCGTGACTGCAAGGGCCCTAAATCGAAGAACGTCGCTCACTGTGCCGTGGACTTAAATACGGATGGCACACAGCCTCAAATCGGCAAGTTTAATCTCACAGTATTTGAACACACCAGCTTAGACGAGGTTAGTCTTCATTGCTGTTTTTTTCTGAAAGATGCTATGCAGATAATATAGTAACAATGAAAAGTAATAAAAATCTGACAAATAAAATTTTATTGATGGTGATAGCGTTATATTGAAACTATGATCAAACCATGTTTGTATGGAGCGCGCTTGGGAAACACTCAACTTAAACAAAATAGTTCGTTTCGAAATAAGGTGGCCCTTATTGTCACCAGTACCTTAGATACAGTTGCTTCAGTAATACAGTAGTACAGTAATATCAAGTACAAGTCCAATCCTGCATGGAGTTCTGCTGTCACCACTTTCTCAGCTAGAAACATATGATATTTTCAGATAAAAATTACTGTTTATTCAATGACTGGAACACGCAAGTCTACACTATGGAGCTATAGATTAAATAATCCTTGTCAGCACATGATCGTAGCCAGTGCTATAGAATCTAGATTACACACGAAGAACTGTGTAGTAAAGAAGGTAAATATAAATTTAGAAAAATATAAGGGTTTATAAGCTTATAATTTTTACACTACGGGTATCAAAAAAGAGATTACGCCAGATGTACAAGACGCGTTGAATTGACATCGCTAAGGTAGATGCGAGAAAAGTCATAGAAGTGAAAAAGAAAAGTTGGAGCGAATAATGACGTCTTGTATTTAAAAAAATATGATTTTTCCAAAAATTCATGTTCGTTGTGCTCTCCTTTCTCCCTCGTTTGCGAGAGCACTACCAATGAGCAATTTTTCACGGCTTTTTTTTAAATCGACAGATGGCGCCCATTTATGGTATCTGTCATTGTCGAAATAAAAAAAGAACATGTTTTATCAGTGGTAGAACTTTGGTCAAAGATGGATGTCTGCCAAGATAAAAAAATTCAAGTGCTTGAAAAAATCCGTAATCCTCTGCTCTGCTTCCTACTAAACGGTCTATTGTAACATATTTTGACAGGTAGTTTTGGAGCGCCATAGCTTTTTGAATAATCGCTCATTACATAAGAGAACATATTGAGGCCAAAATTATTGTTTTATTTGTTCGTTATTTTAATGTACTTTCAGGGTAACTACGTATATGAAATAAATTACACAGAATTAACCAGAAGCTTCTTCGGCGAATCATTTTTTTACGGAGAGTTTGATATAAAGGCATTAGTTCTTACAAAAAAGGGTAACATAATGTGTCAAATTGTGTATACAACAATTAAAAAGGTGCAGCCCTAAGATAATTTGAAATACCAAGCTGTTTTTCTTCGCTTTATATTTATACTTTTAAATTATAATACGTTGAAAAGTAGGTAGTTGTTTATAACAATTGACCTACAATATATTAAAAAGTCCTATACAGGGTGTTTGGTAATATATGTATAAAGCCGTGAACTGGATGGAGTGCTAAACGTATTAAAACGAAAGGTACAATTATTTTTTTCTTGCGTGGAATAGTTAGCGAGAAAATGACTATCGAACTTTTTCTTTTTCAATGTTGATAATGACATTTTGAAAACGAAAGACCGCATCTCTAGAAATCAGTTGTAATAGGTTACTCAAGTTCATAATCAGGTCAATCAACCGAAGACTACAAATTTACCAATTACAGATAGGATATAGGTGTTGTATTTTTTGGTTCGAGGGTTCTGTACAAAAAAATATTGTAATCAATTATGATTTTAATTCAAAAGGTTCATTCATAGTATTATCGAAAGTGCACCACCACCTAACTAATAGCAAAGTAGACTAATCCAAATTACTGTAGCATATTAATGTAGCAAACTCTAATTAATGTAACATCTTTGTTTTTACGAGTTTGCTTTCTCATGTCATGTCTGTCAGTAATGTTTCAGTGTCGCGTAGGTAATCGTACCTATCTACCATGACATTTTTCGATACATACACACACACAATGTAACATAAATAAAACAAAGACTGTAGGTAGTGGAGCTTAAAACAGATCCCTCTACTGATGTGGGGAAGGCTCAAACTCTCAGTAGATTGTTATCGGCTATTAATGATGATTAAAATGCGTAAGATTTCACGAACATTTCTCATCAACTAAAATTAACTAAATTATTCTTAGTTGATGGAGCTATAACTGTAAATATCCCATGCTTCACCCAGTTGGAGAACTTAGGTTACCTAGGTGGAGCACGGACACAAACACAAGTTTAGATATTACTGTCTAGGTTACTGTCATTGTACCAAATTACCCGATAAAATAGAGGTAAGCAAATGTAATCTATCAGCGTCATCATAAGTATTATTATTATTCCACTGTTGGATTCGCTTGAGCCTCATTATATCAAATAAATAAAATTTACAACATTACGGTGCATCTACCAGGAGAACATAAAAGGCGAAATAAGTAAGACTCCTAAAACACGGCTCCCTAAATAGGAATCCTTTTGTGCGCCGCCGTCGCGCCGACAAACGCCGCGCCGCCACGGGCCCAGGCGAGCCGGCCTGTGGCGGTGCCTTTACGATAACGATATGAATGAATTAATGATTTATTGCTTCATGTACCAACATTAACGTAGTCTTGTCTGTGTTCAGCGTTCAACAGTTTAAGTATTGTGATAATCATTATTCTATGCATGAGCGCAAACTAGCAGTAGGCCAAACACCATGCTATCTACCTACTTACGTATTGCATAGCAACCAGAGCCTGCGTAGTGTTGTGTATCTGTGTGTATGGAGTCTACCTACCTGCCTACGCTACGATACGAGTACAAGCTTACTTGATAGTTAATACCTATCGGTCATCCGAGCCACAAGAAAGCATGAAAGTATGGTTTAACCGCGCTGGCACCTGACGCTGTTTGTTTTTATAAAATAACTTTAAAAAGGTACGTACGTACATGCTTTAAAGGTCTAGGTTTCTAGCTAGACTAGGAGACGCTACCTACCACCTAAACGTTAGAAGCGCAACCGCCGCCGTCGGTTCTTTTCCGACGGGAAATAGGTAGAAAAGACAGCGCTTTTATCTTTTCATAAAAAAATGTAGGTATTTAGTGGAACCTGCCTATAATGTGTTTCACCAAAACTAGACTCGACTCATAAGTGGTATCCCACGCTACGTAGGTACTTAGATGAGGGACCCGTGTTAGTAGGGACCTAGTACTTACCTATCTGTGTAGAGCAATTTTGTCAATTGCGTATGAGTCATACCTATTGAAAATAATTTGTGTAGGTAAGTTCCTAGTTAATTTAGAAGATCTTATGCGTTTATTACATTTGGCTAAATTCAGTCGTCTTAATTCAGAAACAAAAAGCGTGAGAGCATATCAAAGTAAAATGTATTGCTCATAGAATAAGGCCCATTTTAGTATCCCTTTTGAAAAACAGAGCGACGCGTAATATAATACGAGTGATACAAAAATGAACCTTATTCAATGAACAATACATTCCACTTCGATTTACTCTCACGCCTTTTGCTTCTGAATTTAGTCGACTGAATTTAGTCAGGTGTAATAAGCGCATAATTCATGTAGATAAGTAGGTAACATTCAGTTCGACGCCTGGTAGTAAGATGTAGGTGGTTCGTTTGTTTTGATATGGATGGCATGAGGTTATTAAACTCCTTATGGTGCGTACACACTCAACGTACGCCAACGAAGTGCTGTCGGGCGAATTGGCCGTTGGCTACAGCACGTTCTTAGGACTTCTAAGGTGAAATACTTGCATTTCGTTTTCAAGCAAGTAGCTTTGCAACATTTGGGAGTTTTGACCGATACAGGCTCGTATTCGCACGTTTGTTCGTTGGCCTTCGGTTTCCGCTCAAACTGCGTTTGGTCGATTGTTTCTATACGTTTGATGTTACCGCCACGCTGCGCTGCGGATCGCCGGCCGGCACGCGCCAACAAACAATCGTTGACCGAAACCGGTGCGTCTGTACGTAGCATTAGGCTCCTGGTAGTAGGCTTAAGAAGATTGCTCTATTTTCATAGGGGTCGCACGAGGTTATTGAACTGCTCCTTGTAGGAGCATCAACTTGAAATAGAGCTGCGCTTCAACGTAGTCGATATGGTTATTTTTCTTTAAAAACGAAGATTTTTAATGAAAATTAAAATTCAATGTCTGGATAATATGAAATCGCCAGTGTATTCTTTGCAAGCTATACTTTAACACCCTTTCGGATTTATACATGTATTACGTAACACCCTGTATAAAAATGAAGTTGTTTTCTTTTTCTTAATTTTCCATGTTCATTTAAGTGAAGTGTATTGAGTACCTACGTTGCTCTTACGTCTACACCATGTACATTACGAAAATAAGTTAACGCCTGCCTGATGGTAAGCAGTCACCGCAGCCTATGGACGTTTGCAATACCAGGGGCATCACCCACGCGTTGCCGACCACGTGAAAACCTGTAGCAACATCTATCGCTCCAATAGGGAAACTCAACAATACTTACGTTACGAGTACACGAACACAAGGTTGGTAAGCATCCGCACATAGATGGCGCTTATCGTCCTACATAGCGCTAGAGAAATGTGCCAACTGCGCGGCATATATACAATTTCGACGATCAACTGTCGGACCCTTGGTCTCCTAGTAAGAACACCCGGCCAGGTGGGTAATTACCCGTTTCTACCTTCTCCATCTTCGCTTGGCAACATTGGCGACTACCTTATCACTCCACCGCCTAAAACCTTTAAACCCCTTTCTTAAAGAACTCCATGTTGTACTCTCCAGGGAAAACCTCTCCAGGTAGTTTATTTCACAACCTTAGTGTGCGTGGGAGACAGTGGAACCGAACAGTTCGCGACCAAGTTCGCTACAAGGTGTAAGGATGAACTCCTTGTCGGCGGCAAGCGGTGCGATGATACAATCTAGCTGTAGGCATCATGTAAAATAGTTCTTCAGTACAAACACCGTTGTACAAGCGGTAGAACACACAAAGGGAGGGGAAATCCCTCCGCTGGCTCAGCGGCTCAATACCACTTGTGTGCGTGGTATCACCGACAATTCTCACAGCGCGCTTTTGAATCGAGTCACAAGGACCAACCTGATATGCCGGTGCTCCCTAGGGGCATAGATGGGAGCAATACTCCAAATGGGGTCTAACTTGAGCCTTGTATAGGAGAAGTCGTTGCCCCGGCGTGAAGAATTGCTTTGATCTGTTAAGCACACAAAGCTTTTTAGATGTGAGCTTGACCTTTTCTTCCAAATGCCTTTGAAACTGGACGTCACTGGAGATGTCGACACCTAGGATATGTATGCTCTTAGAGATGGCAAGCGGTGTATCTTGGAACAGAGGAGCTGTAACGAATGGAGTTTTCATGGCGGTGAACGCGCATACTCGTGTCTTCATCATCACAGCCCGTAGCAGTCCACTCCAGGACTTAGGGCCTCTTTCATGAAAGGGGAGGTTATTGCCATAATCCCCACGCTTGGCAGGCGGGTTGGAGATCGCAGTGTTTAAATATAATTATGGAAAATGCTGCTGCCCATTTTCTAGACTACGGAGACTCTTGATCTTTTGCCTCGAAAACATTAGTCGCCTTGTACGACACCCATAAATGTAAGGGGTTGGTGCTATTCTACTCTGCCGGACACCACACAGCCAACTTGTGTCTATGCCAGACCCGATCGAACGCCTTCGCTATATCTAGGCCAACAGCCAGTGTCTCACCTTGACTCTCAACAGCTACAGCCCAGCGGTGTGTTAGATACACTAGAAGATCACCCGTTGAGTGACCATGTCGGAAACCACATTGACGGTCAAGAGATCGTGTTCTTTTAGGTAACTAAGGACATGTGCGTTTATAACTCGCTCCATCACCTTAGAGAGAGGGGAGTTAATACCGATAGGTCTGTAATTCGATGGGTCTGATCTGTCGCTCTTTTTGGGCACAGGGTGCACGTTGGCAGTGTTTCAAGAAAATGGGACTATCCCAGTGGAGAGTGAGAGTGCAAAGAGACCGTTAGTGCTGGACATAATCAGGAGCACACACTTTAAGCACCACCGCCGGCATACCATCAGGCCCACTCGACTTTCGAATATCTAGGGAGAGCAGAGTTCGCCGTACCTTCCGCTGAGAAATGGATATTTCCGGCATTGATTTGCCGCACCACGGGTAGGTAGGTCGGCGCCTCTGTCGTTCAGGGTCGAGTTTGAGGCAAAGAGAGTACCCAATATATTTACTTTCTCTATTGCACTACGGACCAGGGTACCGTCAGGTTTACGCAGTGCTGGAAAGACGACTGACTAAAGTTTCCCTCGGCAGCTTGGGCGGGCGACCAGAAAGCCCGGCTACCACAAGGATAGCTCGTGTCGCCAATTACAAATACAAATACAAATAAGTTTATTGAAAAAATCAAGTTATACATATTATGTTGTTACACGTTTGCAGTACATCAGCTGGTGTAACAGATAAATGGAAAGGTCATTATGGCCTCCACACTAGGACATGTCTGTATCGTGGGGCCAGATTGTACCTAAGGATTAATCTATGCTTAGGTAAAACTATACTATGGGCAACATAACAATTTCTTTGTGAATTAAATTCAATTAAATAAAAAGTAAAAATAAAAGAAGAAATATAAATAATTACTTAAATTAAGATTATGGTGTGTGTGTGTGTGTGTGTGTGTGTGTGTGTGTGTGTGTGTGTGTGTGTGTGTGTATGCGTGTGTGCGTGTGTGCGTGTGTGTGTGCGTGTGTGCGTGTGTGCGTGTGTGCGTGTGTGCGTGTGTGCGTGTGTGCGTGTGTGTGTGCTTGTGTGCGTGTGTGTGTGTGCGTGTATGAGTGTGTATTTTCTTTATTGGATTATTTTCAACATGTCTTCAGTTTCCGAGTAAGATAAAGTAAGTAGCCACACGGTCACCAGTTTCCTCGCCTCCCAAACTGAAGAATATTTGATGTCGCACTTACGCGCAACCAAGTTATATATAAAGGGAGTTTTGAAGGTGAGGTATTTATTTGCAAATAGTCTTCACAGGGTTTGATGGAATACGGTAAACCCGCTTTGCCACTAGTAGTAGTGTCTCGGTGAGCCATTGAGAACACCTTGAGGACGTACAGTTGGCGGACGTTCAGGACACCGGCCTCGGAATAAAGATCTTTAGTTGGGAATCTATATAGCTTCTTATACATCACTTTCAGGATGGACCTCTGCGCTCTTTCAACGCAGATCATTGTGGAGACACCAGCCCCACCCCAGACAGGTATGCAGTAAATAAGGATCGATTCGCATAATTCTCTGTAGATGGACTTTAGGAGAATGGGATCGGCCGAGTTGCGGAGGGTTCTGAATATATGAATAAGCTTTCTTACCTTAGTGGCAAGCAAACCAATGTGATCTTTAAAGGAGAGCCTGTCATCGATTTGAACTCCTAGGTACCTTATGGGCTCCGTCCTCGTTACCGCTTCACAGCTGCAGGAAGAAATAGAACAGGAGTGGATTTGAATTTCGGCTAGAGTTGGTGGAGCTGATGCTGCAGTTTTATAGAAACAGAGGTATTTTGTTTTTAGGAATTCTGCTAACGAAAGTGAACTTTGCTTTGGCGATCGCCCTCTTGCTGTTCCTCGAGGCAGCATTTAAATTCCGCTTTGGATCCGTAATATCCGGGTCCTCATTAAGACGAGCAGTGGTCCACGCTCCGTTCGCAGATTGCTTCGCTCGTCGGGCCTCTCTGCATGGCCGATTAAACCACGGTCGTCTCCGTGCCCCAGCATCCACTAGCGGGTTAGGAATGAAGCAGTCCATACCCGCTAAGATGGTCTCGGCGACTGCGGTGGCACAGGTATCAGGATCATCCGATGCAAAGCAGAGCTGCCTCCACGGGTACGATGAGTAAAATTCACGCAATCAATCTCTGTCTGCTGACTTATAGTGCCAAATACGACGCCATCGAGTGTACCCGGGAGAGTTGGATAGTGTATAAGGCACTTGTGTGCGCACAGTGCAGTGATCCGACGAGCCAAGAGGCGCATCCACGGAGATGGAGTACGCACTGGGGCGAGTAGTCAGCAGAATGTCCAGCAAGGAACTTGTATGGTCCTCAACATCTGGGATTCTAGTTGGGAAGAAAGTTGTTCTTTAGAAAAATGGCAGACTGCTGCGATAAAGAACACTGCTAATTCCACTTGTGTACCACTGAAAATTATTTTCAATAAATGTATTAGGTACTGACGGATTTTTTGGTTTACTATGCGTACGGCTAAGAAATAGTACTAATTGTTTTGAACAATAAATGACGTAATTATTTCGAAGCTACTTGAAGCCAGGGTCCCGCTGGGGCCACGGACATTAGCGGATTTTCTACCTCACAAATATTAGTGACGCCAAACAAAATATTTATGTAATGTATATGTGTATGTCATATCAACATCAATCCGCCTATATAAGTAAGGTTTCCAGTGCATTTTTTGAAGAACTAGCCAGTTATTTAACCGCCATCTCCCACCTCGTAATAAATGACGATACGGCCGCAGTACATAAACTGAAACGTCCGTCCACGACGAGTTTCCCAAAGATGAAAAGGAGCCGGCGGAATTAGGACTAGCACCTACTTTGAACCCTGTGGAAGACTGATAGATGCGCAACACTACGTCGATGCTCGAGGCTCTGCAGAGTAGCGTCAATCACTTGAGGGTCACATGATAATTGTGGATTCGGTACAGAATAATTATGTGAATGAATGATATGAATGATAATGTTAACAATAACAATATCATGTATTTTGGTAATATTTTAATACTTATATTGTACATATTTGTGACGATAAAAACGTGAGCGACACTTAATCGTTCCTAAATTGAAATATATTAATGAAATGCAATTACTTGAGCTCATTTTCATCATTTGATTTACATTATCTCGGATGGGTTTCCCATCGTTTCATGATCACTCACCAGTAAGTAAGTTTATGTAAGTTTCCATTTTATTTACATTATCGGGTGTTGTAGGTATCTACTTATCACCTCTTGCTGTCGGACCTTGATACCTAAGGTGGCAATGGAATATTTTCTGTTTTAGGTACACCTATGAAATTAAATAATTTTTATACTAATTATATAATGATACCTACATACATTTAAAACAAATAAAGAACTTAAGATTTTGCGGCATGGGCAGTGTGACTGATTCAAAAATTAACAAGCGTACAGAGTTCCAAAATGTACTATTTCTGGCTCTAAAGAGCTGGAGTGAATATAAAAAAAGGAACATAAACTAATGAATGAGCGAGCTCAGCGACTTCGGAATTTTTGTTCTTTACAGATTTACGGTTTGATCACGCGGCGCCGGCGGATTGAATGTTTAATAAATGAGTACCATCAGTAAGCTTGAAAATTTTAAACTTTTGGCTTAAAAGGATGGTGAACATAATAAAAGTAACGTAATTCAATGGACGGGCAAGCGCAACGAGCTTGGTGGGCAATTGGCGCAAAATCGTGAAGCGAATTAGAGGTTGAGGGACCAAACAAAATATTTGCCGGCTAACTAAACAGTACATCAGTGTGCCGTAGCATATGGTTTGCGGAACATTAAACTGCAGATTATTCTAAATTAGCATATAAAACTATGGAAAATGACCACAATGACCAAAGATTTTATAAATTTCTCCAAAGGTCCTCACTATTTCGTCTACAGCCGAAAGTAAATATTAAATCCAATGGTATCAACGTATTTATTAAACCTGCTTTTAGGGACTCGATAATATATTATACCTGAAGTACGAGTAAGCCAGAGTTTAGTACTTCTGTGACAACTTTCACGACCATTCTAACAGATCTTAGAGACAAATTTGTACTGTTCAGAACTAGACGTCCAAGGCCTGAGATAATTATGATGGTTTCATAGTTCACTGAACATACTTTGGCTTCACAGGGTGCTTACATAACAGAATTCTCAAACTACCATGAATGCAAGGGTCCCAAATCGGAGAATGTCGCTCATTGTGCCGTGGACTTAGATACGGATGGCACACAGCCTCAAATCGGTAATCTCACAGTATTTGAACGCACCAGCTTAGACGAGGTTACTCTTCATTGCACTTTTTTCTTTAGAGATGCTATGCAGAAAATATAGTAACAATGAAAAGTAACGAAAACCTGACTTTTAACCTAAATTTTATTGACGTAGTATTGAAAATATGATCAAAGTATGTTTGTATGGAGCGCGCTGGGAAAACACTCAACTTAAACAAAATATTTTGTTAAGGTAATAAGGTGGCCCTTATTATCACCAGTACCTTAAATACAGTTGTTTCACTAATATCAAGCACAAGTCCAATCCTGCTTACTATTTATTCAATGACTAGAACACGCAAGTCTACACTATGGAGCTATAGACTAAACAATTCTTGTTAGCACATGATCGTAGCCTGTGCTATAGAATCTAAATTGCATACGAAGAACTGTGTAGTAAAGAAGGTGAATATAAATTTAGAAAGATGTAAGGGTGTATAAGCTTATATTTTTTACGCTACGGGTATCAAAACAGAAATTATGCCGGATGCCCAAGACGCGTTGAATTGACATCGCTAAGTTGGATGCGAGAGAAGTCATAAAGAAGTGAAAACGAAGAGTAGGAGCGAATAATGACGACTTGTGTTTTGTTAAACATTATTTTTCTAAAAATGTTTGTTCGGTGTTCTCTCCTTTGGCCCTCGTGTGCGAGAGCACAACCAATGAGAGATTTTCCACGGCATGTTTTTAAAATCGACGACAGATATCGCTCATTTAAAGTATCTGTCATTGTCAAAAAAAAAGAACATGTTTTACAGTGGTAGAACTTTGATCTAAGATGGATGTCTGCCAAGATAAAAAAATACAAGCGTTTGCCAAAATCCGTATGCCTCTGCTCTACTTAATACTAAACGGTCTATTATAACATATTTTGAAAGGTACTGTTTTTCAGTGCCATAGCTTTTTGAAAAATCTCTCATTATATAAGACAACGTATTGTTTCATAAGTTCGTTATTTTTATGTATTTTCAGGGTAACCATGTAAATGAAATAAATTAAACAGAATTATCTAGAAGCTTCTTCGGCGAATCAGTTTTTACGGAGAGTATGATATAAAGACATTCGTTCTTTCAAAAAAGGGTAACATAACGTGTCAAATTGTCTATACAACAATTAAAAATGTGCAGCCCTAAGATAATTTGAAATACCTAGCTGTATTAACCTAGATTTATCTTTTTAAATTATAATACGTTGAAACGTAGGTAGTTGCTTAAAGCAATTTACCTACAAATGCAAAATATTAAAAAGTCCTATATAAAAATGTTTTTTAATTTTTCATGTTTATTTAAGTGTAGTGTATTGAGTACCTCCATTGCTCTTACTTCTACAGAAGGTAGCCTAAAACTTTACGGAGCATTCGGAAGGAAACTCGAAATACCCATTACATAACATGGTACGTTTTTCATATAAATTTTATGTATCCTTTTATTTCCATTCTTTCGAGAATTTGACGTTTTTTACGTATGTTTGTGCAACCGGCCGTTAGTATACGTATCCCTTTGTGTGTGAAATTGATTTCTACATGTTGGTAATTTAAAAAAAACATTGAAACAGATAAATCACAAAATCATAAAACAATGCCATCTAGCGGCGAGTTGTGGTATCTTTAATTTAACTGTTTTCTTATATCATAAAGCTATTGAAAGCCATTTGGCGCGACGTTGAATACATTTACTAAGAGCATAAACTTTACAATCTAACAGAAGGGTTTTTTTTTATTCGGTTGGTAATACCGATCGAACTAATAGTGTAATAGTCCGTAACGGAGAAATACAATTACTAAACACTAAAATGAATGAAAGAATGGAAAAATCAATTTAGAACCAACCACCAACCCCAAACAGGTTGGGGGACCAACCACCTTTATACGATCCAAAACCCGATTGACTTATTACCAGAAAGAGCTGTTCTTGTATTTATCGATAAGACTCAATTTCAAATGACTTACAAAACTCGTCCCAGTTAGTAAAACCCTAAGTTATAGTGACATATCCGAGTCAAAAGACAAACAAAACGTCATTCGAATACCGGTTGCTTCAAGAAAACATAAGTTATAACAGGAAGTGCTAGACCGATGCAAAATTACAAAAAAATGCCATATGCAATGAGTTTTTTTTTAACTTGGAGGTTTCTGGGTTACATTTACTCAGGATCAAGAGAAAACCTGATTGTGGCGCCATTTGCACCTCTTTCTCATGGTAGTGCTAAGGAGTAACCCTTAGTGGGACGACAATAGTTGTGTGTCAACCAAGACCGTGGCTGAATGTTTGGATTATCCGTGCCTCGGGTCTCACTATTTTTATTATCTTTTGAAAATTTACAGTTACCACAAACATTATAGTCAACATAGTAATGGTTAGTCATGAGCCATTTACAAGTTTTCGCCAAAAGCAAGTACACATTTTGAAAATCTAAATAACAATAATTTCAGAAAAAATAATTTACTGAATTACAACTAGTTAGAATTGCAGCTATACAACCAATTTACATAATTATAGCTTTAATTAATTGATGTAGGTTAGTAGTTAACCTCACCATTATGTTTATAGATATCTACACAAAACTGTCAGTTCTCAAAAACATATTGGTACACAGTTGCATGACTTCTGTGGTTTATCGCAAAATATGTGTAGGTACTGATATTATGATGACGATGAAGCCGTAAGATAAATAATAGGTGCAACTAATTCCGTTACATTAATCGTTGTGGGCGATAAGAACTAGTACCTACTTTATGAATAGTTATTAATTTCGTTAGGGTATATTTGAATAATAATATTTAAAAGAATTGAAACTTTTGTTATGTAATTCCTACATTTGGGTTAGGTATTTTACATGGAACATTAAATGTAGAAACATACATGCATTAACGATTATGCGCACATTAATTACTTCAGTGGCGGGTTTCTAAGTGACTTTAAATTGATGCCAAACATTATTAATTTTGAATTTTTTAATATTGTGACTGTACTCCTATTGTGGACACTAGCGATTACGATGTGGAAGTTGATATTAGTTTTTTTGTTGAATTTCGAAGATAGCTATGGTTATAACTTCGATATTGGAAAAAGGGATAATTCAGAAATTTATGTAAGATTTATGTTGATTTATTTTATGGTTTTATACATTTTTTGTTTTATATGTATATTGCTTTTAACAGTTTCATTTGTAGCTCTCTTATTCATCATCACAGCTCATAACACTCCACTGCACTACACTATTAAGCACACCCAGCTTTTTAGATGCGAGCTTGACCTTTTCTTCCAAATGACTGCGAAACTGAATGTCACTGGAGATGTCGACACCTAGGATATGTATGCTCTTAGAGATGGTAAGCGGTGTATCCTGGAACTGAGGAGCTACAACGAATCGAGTTTCCTTGGCGGTGAACGCGCATACTTGTGTCTTAGTGGGGTTAAATTGGACTAGATTTAGTCGTCCCCAATCGGAGGTATTAAATAACGTACTCTCGATTTTAGACACAAGTACTTCGTGACTTTCCTCCACTATGGCACGAGGGATATTGGCACGACCCGTATAAGAGGCGTCTCCAGTACTGTCATCCGCATGGCAATGAATGCTGTCAATGGACAGCATATCATTGATATCAAGGAGGAACAGAGTTGGAGACAGCACCGAACCTTGCGGGACATCAGCATTAATGTCAAGCTATTGGAGCAACAGCCGTCAACTACGGCTTTGATGCATCTGCTGGAGAAAAAGCTAGTTACCCACTTTCACAATCCCTCGGGAAGCCCGTATGATGGTAACTTTGATAGAAGACCCCTATGCCAGACCCGATCGAACGCCTTCGCCATATCTAGGCCAAATGCCAGTG
Organism: Blastobasis adustella; assembly: GCA_907269095.1. Classification (NCBI taxonomy): domain Eukaryota; kingdom Metazoa; phylum Arthropoda; class Insecta; order Lepidoptera; family Blastobasidae; genus Blastobasis; species Blastobasis adustella. Next base: position 16,453,031 of record OU026121.1, on the reverse strand, counting down.
CCTCACCTTGACTCTCAACAGCTAAAGCCCAACACTAGAAGATCACCCGTTGAGCGACAATGTCGGAAACCATATTGACAGTCGCTCAAGAGATCGTGTTCTTCTAGGTTACCAAGGAGCTGTGAGTTTATAACTTACTTTATCACCTTAGAGAGAAAGGAGGTAATAGCGATAGGCCTATAATTCGATAGGTCTGATCTGTCGCCGATTAGGCTGCGGCGGGACGAGCATGTATTGGTGCTGCTGTATAAAATACTGTTCGCTCCCCGTTCTCCCAAATACATTAGAGATGGTTTCAGATTCCAGAGTGCTGACCTAGTCCGGGATCTTCGATCGGCGCTCGATAATACTCGTTTACACGATCTGGCTATTTTAAAGAGTCCTTCACTGTGAAAGCTACCGACTTGTGAAATCAGTTACCTAAAGAAATTCGACACTCCAAGTCACTGAGCTCCTTTAAGGCAAAGTTGCACACGCATCTCCTCTCGGCTGGCATATGAATATTTATGTCTTTAATTGGCAATTTATTATTTAGTTTATGTAGGTTGTCTATATATATTTTAGTTTTGTTATATGTGTATATTCAAATGTCGGTGTATATATCTACATTGTATTAAGTGTAAGGTCGCTAGTATAAGTTCATGTTGTTGACTTGCCTGTGTATCAAGCGGTTCTTTAGACAAAGGTTGCCTGGTAGAGATCGCTTGCAGCGATAAGGTCGCCTTTGCCCACAACTAGTTATGGTTTTTGTCGGAACTTTTTAATGTAGTGTTTCTTGTGAGAGCAACAAAGAATTTATCTATCTATCTATCTATCTTTTTTGGGCACAGGGTGCACGTGGGCAGTCTTCTATTAAGACGGGACTATCCCAGTGAAGTGTGAGAGCGCAAAGAGATCCCTATTACCTTTCCTTTCCAAGGTCCTTAAACACATTATCCATGATCAACTCACTCAGTACCTAACATCGAACTGTTTACTTTCTTCATTTCAATCTGGGTTTCGTAAAGGCCACAGTACTGTGACAGCACTGCTGAAAGTCACAGATGACATCCGTCTTGCGATGGAGAATAAGTCTCTAACAGTTTTAACTCTACTTGACTTCAGCAGTGCTTTTAACTCTGTAGACTTCGAAGTACTTCTCGCCATTCTTCGTTCTCTTAACATCTCTCCAACAGTAATGTCGTGGTTTGATTCTTATCTTCGTGGTCGCTTGCAGAGAGTCCGTTACGGTGAGGTCTTCTCGGATTGGTATAATCTCCTTGCAGGTGTACCGCAGGGTGGCGTTCTATCTCCTCTTCTGTTCTCGATCTTCATCAACACTGTTACGTCAGTCTTCTCCTCTAATTTCCATCTCTATGCAGACGACTTGCAAGTTTACCGACATTTTAAAATTTCCGATATTGAGGAAGCTTTTGACAATGCGAACGCCGATTTAATACGTATATCTTCCTGGGCTAAGTCATTTGGGTTAGTAGTAAACCCAAAAAAATCGCAGGTTCTACTTATCGGCAGTCCGTACATGAGTAGGCAGCTTATGGGTATTACTGTACCTCAAATATTTTTTGAAGGGATTCCAATTCCCTTCAGCACAACAGCTAAAAACCTTGGTCTAGTTTTAGATACCAACTTATCTTAGGGGTCTCACGTCAATGCGGTCAGTAAAAAGATTCATTTCTCGCTTCATTCACTCAAACGCCTCCAAAGTTTTTTACCCCTAAAGACCAAAATTTCCCTTGTCCACACTCTTCTCTTACCTCTTCTTTATTTACGCAGACCCTTGTTATCTAGATGCCACTGAGGAGCTTTTGAATAAACTGGAACGTCTCCAAAATCTATGTATCCGTTTCGTTCATGGTCTGCGTAAATATGACCATGTATCTAGCTATCGATCTCAGCTTTAATGGCTACCTATCCGCTTGCGAAGGAATGCTGACATCCTATCCACCCTCTTCAATATCCTTCACAACCCTTCTGCTCCTTCATACCTCCGTGAACAGTTCCATTTCTCCCGTCCACAAGACAAACCCTGTCGATCCAGTGTAAGATCCTCATTGGCAATTCCTATCCATCATTCCGATTTCTATTCCTACTCCTTCACTGTTCATGCTGCAAGACTTTGGAATTCTCTTCCGCACGAAGTGCGTGATAGCCAGTCTATTACCATATTCAAAAAGCGTGTAAAAGAGTTTTATCTATCACAGAGTGTTCCTAAGTTATAGATTATGCATTATGTAGTATATATTATTATTGTATTATAAGTCGATATGTATGTATGTATGCGTGTATATATGTATGTATTTATAGATACTTATATGTGTAGGTAGAATAAATATACTTATATATATATGCCTATTTAGATAGATAATATTGTGCACGTCCTATCGGCGTCTCATGATCACATCACACTCCCAAAGGCCTGCTGGAAGAGATTTCTTTAGAAATAAGTAGCGCCTGTTGTGCCATTTATTACTTTGCCTGTTATTTGCTATGTATTTCTTGTGTACAATAAACTGTTAAATAAATAAATAAATAAAATAAAAGAGGCGCGTTAGTATCGGACATAATTCGGGAGAACACACATTAAGCACCACCGCCGGAATACCATCAGGCTCACTCGACTTTCGAACATCTAGAGAGAGTAACACCCGCCGTACCTTTCACTGAGAAATAGATATTTCCGGCATTGATTTGCCGCGCCACGGGATGGTAGATAGGTCGGCGCCTCCGTCGTTCAGGGTTGAGTTTGATGCAAATAGAGTACCCAATAAATTTACTTTCTCTATTGCACTACGGACCAGGGTACCGTCAGGTTTACGCAGTGCTGGAAAGGACGACTGACTAAAGTTTCCCTCGGCAGCTTTGGCGGGCGACCAGAAAGCCCGGCTACCACAAGGATAACTCGTGAGTCTGTCGCCAATTCTGCTAACGAAAGCGAACTTTGCTCTGGCGATCGCCCTCTTGCTGTTCCTCAAGGCAGCATTTAACTTACGCTTTGTATCAGCAATATTCGGCTCCCGATTGAGACGAGCCGTGGTCCAAGCTTCGTACGCAGATTGCTTCGCTCGTCGAGCCTCTCTGCATGGCCGATTAAACCACGGTCGCCTCCGTGCACCAGCAGTCACTAGCGGGTTAGGAATGAAGCAGTTCATACCCGCTAAGATGGTCTCGGTGACTGCAGTTGCACATGTATCATGATCATTCGATGCAAAGCAAAGCTGTCTCCACGGTTACGATGCGTAAAAGTCACGCAATCCATCCCAGTCTGCTGACATATAGTGCCAAACGCGACGCCATCCAGTGGGCCCGGGAGAGTCGGATAGTGTACTAGGCACTTGTGTATAAGACAGTGATCCGACGAGCCAAGAGGCGCATCCACGGAAATGGACTACCCACTGGGGCACGTAGTCAGCAGAAGGTCCAGCAAGGAGCTTGTATGGTCCTCAACATCTGGGATTCTAGTTGGAGAGTGAATCAATTGTGAGAGACCATAGACCAGAGCAAATTCGTGAGCAGACCTCCCCGCATAGTTAGTGGACCGAAAACCGAGCCTCTCCGTATGGTAGGCATAAACTTATAATAAATTATAAGTTTAAAGGGGAAACGGGAAACGTTGCTCTGGGAGCCAATAGGCAAAGGGCCTGTCATGACTGCCACGGATACTGGTAAGTATGCGGTCTGCTGGCACGGCGGGCGGAAGGGCCCCTACTCCCCCCCCTGATGTAACATCCGAGTCCACTCCGGTCTCCTTCTCCGGCACGAACATTACGCCAGGGACTTTTAGGGAGACTGGCAGCTCAGCCTCCCAGGGCGGAGATTATATAGTCCCTGGGTTCGGGAGCCCGCTCAGCCTGCGGGCGGCCAGTGAACAGAAGTTTCACTAGGTCTGCCTGACCGTCGCGCCAACACACCGCCCCCACACAGCCACGTAACAGCGAATACGAATGCTCTACTGCCAAAGCTACGGTTCCCCATGGAGCACTGGAAACCTTACTCACCGGTAGAAACACAACACTATGAAAATAGTGTTGTTTAGCTGCTGTATTCTATACGGTGGAGGTACTTTCCTAGTCGGGCAGCTCCGATTCGAGCGGGATATTCCACTATGCCCTACCTCTTTTAAACGATAAAATATGCGGGCGATTTAAAAAAATTATAATTATCTACTACCAGGATGGCTGCTTACAGCTGCAATCTGATATAGATAGATTTCATCAATATTGCATAGACAATAAACTCGGCTGCCCTACACTGAAGTCAAAATATTTTTTATTTCATTTTCAGTTAAAGCAAACCAGGCCACATCTAGCAATTTTTTTATTTTTGTAAAATTCGATTTAATTCGAAAATTACAGATAGTTTTCTGTTTCAAGTATCTTTTTCTGTTTGTAAAATCTACGATAAAACAAAGTATATTTTTCGTTTCTAATCTAAAAACAAGTAAGTTTTATCAAGATACTTGTAATTCATATAGACTAACAGATACTTTATTTCTATTTACTCGTTTTAGTCGTAAGTAAAATTCTATGCAAAGTTGAAAAGAAGTATCTACAGAGGTACTTGGTTTCAACATACAATTAAAGTGTTAGTCGATGGAAGAAACTTTTTAATACAATAAAGTAGGTAGTGCGTTTAGATGTTTGGTAGGAGCATAGTACCTAACATTCAGGTATTTGTGTGTTTATTTGCAAAATATGATAATTAAGAGAAGTTGGAAAAAAATGGGTACGATTTGTGCTCTTGCTTAGGCACACTCCACATATGGGCAGTTCCGCGGGAACACGAGAATGTAGAGGGAGTATTCGCCTATATTCGTGTAGTCCCGTGCATGTTTGGCATGTCTCACCTATTTCATAGAAGAAGTAGAGATATTCATTAGATTATTTGTTGTCGTCTCGCCTTGTGTTGAATCACTTCACTTTGGTTCTTCCTAGTCTAAAATCTACTAGGTCAATCCAAAAACGTACAAAATTCATAGAGAAGTGAATTCACTCACTGCAAACAAAATGAACAATATGCATAGAATGTTCAATATGAATAGAAAATATTGATGTATCCGATGACCAATGTATCGATTACATATTTTTCGTTCTAGCGCTTTTTCCCGTAACAGGTTCAGGGTTCACTTGACCATGATCCAGGATTTTTGTAGATTAGGTAATTACAGTAGAGCAGCTGCCAACACCTATGTGACCCTGTTTACAGCCTAAGGATTCGAATCTGTTTACAGATTAGAGATATTACACAGATAAATCGATATAATATCGACGCATTTTGTCACCTACTACATCCCTAATAGGCGAGAATGTAGAGCGTCTACCTAGTCCCGGCAAAAGTTTCGCCGAAAGTTTCGGCGAACATATGGAGTACCTACGCTTTACTTAACTATTTAACAGAATCGAAGCTATGGGGTATGGCTGATCTGACGCATGGCGCGTATAATATTATTACGCAAATCTATAAAGGAAAGGACAGTGTGCATGAGTATACAGCAACTATCGAGGTATCAAAGTTATGAGTCACACAATGAACTTATTATAGATCAGAGAGTTCGCCAGGAATGCTCCTTGTCGGAATGCTAATACGCCTTCAGGCCAGGTTGCAGCACCATGGCTCCAATCTTTGCCCTGAGAGTCCACCAGAAGTCTCACTGCAGTAGGAATCAACCTTTGCATTACGCATATCTCGACCTGCAGAGGGCTTTCGGTAGTGTCCTTCGAGAGATAATCAGTGATCTGACTCTGAGATCAAAGTCCGTGCCCGAAGCGTACATTAGTGTTCACCAGGGTTCAGTGCCGAGCCCTTACTTGTTTTGCATTGTGTTCGCGATGACCTCTGCGAAAATTCAGGATATACCTCCTTGGCATATGAAGTACGCTGACGACATTGAACTGGTGAGCAAGCTTAGGCAGGATCTTGAGGCAAGGGTAAACATGTGTAAGGATGTGCTAGAAAACGGTGGTTTGAAAGTCCATCCAAATACTTTGGATCCGTGATGCATGAGTCCGGCTGCCAGATATTAAGTCACGAATCTCTACAGCTTTGGCCAAATGGCGAGAACTCACGACAATCATCTGTGACAATAAAATACCTGTCAAGCTAAACAAGCTTATATGCAAGAGTATAATTAGACCTGTGAAGCTCTATGGCTGCGAGACATGGCCAGCGCTGACGAAACACGTTAGCGCACTCCACGCCAATGAAATGAAAATGCTGCGGTGGATGTGCGGAAATACGCGACTTGAAAACATATCGAATGAAATATTAGCAAGATGAAAAATATCTATGACTTTGAAACTTTAAAAAATGTGTTAATTCATGCCAAAAAATATAGATACTATTGAAATAAAGAAAAAACATGTACATGACTGGACTAGAAAGAAAATAAATAGAAGATACGACAAAAACGACAATTTACAGGGATTCTTGTTGAAAGATTTAGTAAAGTAAAGTTTTTTAAAGTAGATAGAACAATAAGAAAGAAATCGAAGACGAATACAAAAGTATAGATTTTTGAAATTTATTTAGTGCAGGAATTGCCTAAAACACACAATTATAAGAGGTGTGACGATCAATTAGTTCCACTAATGCCTAGAAATAGGCACACATATTAAGTGACAATGTAAAATCACATGATTTAATTGCTAATAACGATGTGTATGAATTGAGTTGTGCTTAATTTATTTCTATCCAATGAATCATCGAAACCATGATATAACCAGCGATTCAGATAAAACCGTTGTGAAGGATTGAAGAACGTGAAGTAAAAGGAAAAGCGGAGCCATTAGTTCTAAAGATATTAATAAAACAATTTAGTTTACTTTCTACAATACTTACAATACTATTCATTAAATCGTGGTTTCGAAGGTATCATTTTAATTTACAAGAAAAAGTAATTTTTCGGTTAATTGTTTTGTTTAAGTAATTTTTGAAATTATTTTGTTTGATTTCAAAATAAACCTACTACTTAATTTTTTATTTATCTAAACCATGATTGCTTATTTTCTGTTTTAAAAAAACCTTAAAAACAGTATGGCTACTAAGGTATGATCGAGTATCCAAGTTACTTGTCTTTAGCGTATCAATTAATATTTCTACGAAGAACACTATATTTGTTCGTCAAAATGTAAGTAGATATAAGAAGTTATATTTTTTGACATATACATATTTTAAACTTTATTTCCTACGATCTTCTAACATTTTAACATTCTAACATTCTTTTTGTAGTTATAATTACCCAATTTATCAACAATAACACTGAATAACGTTTTGACGCTCTCCTGTAAAATTTGCAATAAATCAGATACTTGAGGCTTAGGGCAGCCGAACTTATTCTTAATACATCAAAGTGTCATGTTTCGTTTCACTTGCAAACTTAATAAGATTACATACAATTATCGGATTTTGAACGACACTGAATAGGATGGATAAAGTTAGGGATTAAGGCGTCATTCTGGATCCCAGGTCGATTACAATTCCCAAATCGTTTATTAAATGTTAAAAAACACAAGTTCCTTTGTTGGAAAAATATTATTTTTGAATTAAAAATACATCTTTATTTATTCACTTATTTAACCATTTATTGTGCACAATGAGAGAGCGTCGGTGGCCGAGCGGTTAGGGTATCCGACTCGTAAGCGAGAGGTAACGGGTTCGAACCCGCTGCGGCCATGAACAAATTACTCTTTTTTAAGTTACGTACATTAGTTCAATACTAACCGATGCTCTTACTTGATTGAGGGAAAATATCGTGATGAAATCTGCACATTTAGGCGACTGAATGTGTAACCATGATCCAATCTGATCAGGTTCCCCTGGTAGCAGGGTCACGGAGGTCAGATGGCAGTAGCTCCTTTGTAATTACCTGATCGGCCAAATCCTGAGTCATGGTCAAGACGGACCCCGGGCCCTCATGCGCGAGAGCACATCTGCGACATTAATGCCAAGATGATTATTATATTGTGCACAATGAAAGTTACAATAATATGAACATAAATATATCTGTCTATGTCTATGTGTATGATAAATGTCTATTTCTGAAAAGTAATCTTACTTCTAATCAATTGGAACCCATTTGAATTACTACCTAGCCAGTTGCTATGTGTGTTCATAGAAGCAGCCTACAGGCCTACATTCTATTAACTGCATCCTATTCAACCTACTAAAGCCTAGGCCACACTATTGGAGCACCAACCTATCCTGAAAGCCTACTTTTCTTAGAGCCCGTCCTAACCTAAGGTCTGCCAGAGCACACATGCTACATTTCTAAAATGACATGCTGAGTGATATCGACATCTTTGTTAACAACTTGCCACAGTATAAAAATAATATAAAACACGAACTATTATATGCTAGCACTGTAGAATAACTTGTTATTCTTGCCAAAATTGTAGCAAATTACAGTATTTTGTTCCTGTTTATTATACCTTTTGTGAATGACATAAAGGAAACTATAAGTCTATTTCAACCATCATCATCGTCCTAGCGCTTATCCCAGCCTCTGCCAGGGTCCGCTTTCTTACTCATTAGTAAGAAAGAGTATAAGTCTATTTCAATATTTATATTGATTAATAAGATTTGTTAAAGACTATTTGTTTTTAAATACAGTAAAAAAATGCTTGGACAAATTCACACAGCGCTATCTAGCCCCAATGTAAACCAAGCTTGTGGGTGTTAGATAACTAATAAACTACTTATATACTTTTTTTTTTAAATACATACTTATTATTCATACTACATCCAGACCCAGGCCGGGAATCAAACCCGAGACTTCTGCGTGGTAGACCGGCCGGGATATTAACCAATTGAACCACTAAGCTCGTCTTTGAAGTCAAACAAACATTAAAGTACTTTATAAAAGAAAAAAGGCTTTAATGTGTAAAATAAAACTAGTCATGCAGTAATGGAACTCTTGTTCCATGAAGCAATATTTACCAGATTATGAAATATCGTCGTTTATGTCATCATTATCATATCAACCGAAAGACGCCCACTGCTGGGGCATAGGCCTCCCCTTGAGACTTTCACAAAGGTCGTTCCTGTTCCTTCCGCATCTAGCTGGTACCTGTCATTTTTACCAGGTCGTCGGTCCACTTTGTGGAAGGCGTACCCACGCTGCGTCTTCCGGTACGTGGTCACCACTCGAGAAATTTACTATCCTATCGGTCATTTATTCTTCGAGCTATGTGCCCTGCCCACTGCCACGATAGCCTGGCAATTATGTAACTAAGTAATTTTGTTCATGAGTGTATTTATTATATCTACCTTCTTTATTATCACGTTATATCGCTCTTCACTTATCAAGACATGGCTTAATTCATGATTTCTAACTCTTCTTTCCTAGCCTTTGTTGATTAATTAGATGAAGAACTAAACAACCTCTAATTCTTCATGTATTTAATGTAACCAAAAGGTCTTTACGTAGGGGCCTTATAGTATAGTATTCCACAACCTGACCAATTGTGCTGGACCAAAATCTCGTAACGTGGCGATCGGCAGCGTGACATTTGACGAGAGTGGAACTTGCCCTCAAATAGCGAAATACAACTTCACCTTTTTTGAAACAGCCAGTTTGGATGAGGTAAGTGATAATTTCTGTTCAAATTATACAAACAAACACGTAGGTTCAAACTTAGCACGAGTCCAATACAACGATATAGTTTAGCTACTGAAAGTAGAGACTGAGCATAGGTAATATAAACCCTGTATTTTAAAGCAAACTTTTTACATTCAAAGACAACATTTAACGTTACATTCAACATCAATTTGTCAGTTCGTCCAAATTGTCATATGGTTGTCATTATTTTAAGCTCCCCCAAGCAATGAACGGGAAAATCTAAAAAGTGGTCCAAAGCGGGTAAAAATTTTATAAAAGGTTGTCTGCCTGCGGGTGCGTTTGGTCCAAAAGTACCACCGCGCGTGGATGAATAAAACTATTAAAAACCGAAGGGCGTAAGATATCATATCTGCATTTTTTTGGATATAGAGTGTAAAACAAAGTTCTCAGAAAGTCACGTATCTACTTTAAAGTGATGTAACTATTTACGTGGGCGTTTAAACTACATAATCATAATACAGAGATTTCAATAATTTTGTTTAATATAATACCTAGTTCAAAATTATTTTATAGACTAAGAATCAGCCGACTTACAACGCAGAAACTACGTACGCTCAACCGAAAAGGGTTGCCCTGACAAGTTGCAAAATGCTAGTTATGACAGTAAGCAAGAAAGGCGACGATATAAGATCTCTATACTGATGGCAGTTTATAAATCTATGCTCAGTCTCTACTTTCAGTAACCAAACTATACATATGTATGTATTTGACAGCCGTACTATTATACCTTACCTTCATTATATTTTAAGCGCGTACAGCGTGATGTTGTTTATTTTAAAATAATATCTTCTTTTATTTCAATAATCATCATTATCATCTTGGCGTTAATGTCCCGATTGTGCTCTCGCGCACGAGGGCCCAGGGTTCGCCTTGACCAGGATCCAGGATTTGGCAGATCAGGTAATTACAGTGGAGCGACCGCCATCTGACCTTTGTGACCCTGCTACCAGGGAGGCCTGACCAGATTGGATCATGGTTACACATTCAGTCGCCTGAATGTGCAGGTTTCATCACGATGTTTTTCCCTCACTGTAAGAGCATCGGTTAGTGTTCAACTCAGAAACATACAGGGTACATAACTCAAAAAAGACTCATTGGTATATGACCGCAGCGGGATTTGAACCCGGTACCTCCCGTTTACGAGTCGGATACCGTAACCACTCGGCCACCGAGGCTCCCTTTTTTTATTCCAGTATGGGCGTAAAATGCATAAAATATATAAATACTTTTAAATTATTTATTACAATACTTTTCCTAAGGGGATTCTGATGTGGCTAATGGCAATTGGCTCGATATACTAATGTAAACTACTGTCCCTTAAAAATTTCAGATAAGAATATTGATTTATACCATAAAAGATGGCCGTAAAAGATTACTGTGGAGACATAGCCATAAAAAGCAGTGTCAACATTTTATGATTTCAAGCATTGTTGAAGCCGTGTTCAAATCAAAAACTTGCATTGCGCAAAAGGTGAGATGTGATAATAAATCCGCTAGTGTCCGTAACCCCAGCGGGACCCTAGCTTCAAGTAGTTTCGAAATAATAACGTCATTTATTGTACAAAACAATTAGTACTATTTCTTAGCCGTACGCATAGTAAACCAAAGCGCATTATGCGGATAGTTGGAATATCTACGACATAAAGATGCGGAAGCGGACGGCGTACTGAGGTCGTGCAACTGCTTTGCACATTCCCCTAAATGTAACCTGTAGATGTTGTATTTCGATATTTCTACTGTACAGCATTCAAATCCCTCGATACTTCCAAAGGTCCTGGTCCAGGCAGACTGCTGCAATTTTTCTAAAGAACACTGCTAATTCCATTTGTGTACCGCTGCAAATCATTTTTAATAAATGTATTAGGTACAGACGGATTTTTTGCGGACATTTTGAAGCGGGCGTATATTATTCCCATAGGTACACAAAAACGGTTTGAAACAAGAAATTAGTAACTATTTACAATACTATAGACAATACACAGCGATTTATCCATTAGTTGGCTTTGTCAAACAGAAATACACAACCACAAATCTAGCACTTTTTAATAGTTTTATTTACCAAAACATGGATCAATAAATACAGACTGATGTAATGTATACCTGTTTTATGAAAGCTTTCGACAGAGTAGACCACAAAATTCTTTTGAGCAAGATAGAATTTAATGGCATAAGAGGAAATTTGTTGCGGTGGTTTTCTCATAAATAAAAAAAAGATCGCTGGCGGTTGTAATCAACGGATCCAGCTCGAAATTAATTAACGTCACTTCCGGTGTCCCGCAGGGATCGATACTCGGAACTTTATTATTCAATATCTTCATAAATTACATAAACAAGTGTCTCAAATGTACAAAGTTCACCTATATGCGACGACCTGAAGATGTACAAAAGAATAAAAAATTATACTGACTGTACTACTTTTCAAAGATATTTGGATAGACTTGGCATATATTGTACAAGTAATAAACTACAACTTAAGATTTCTATGTGTCATCTCATAAGTTTTACATAAAATTAAATAAATAATTCAATATACATAAGTACACATTGTGCGGTCAGTCTTTATCAAGAGTAAACAACGTACGTAATTTAGGAGTATTACTCGACAATAAGATGTATTTGAATCTACACATAGAAAAAATAAATAAGAAATTTACGGTTTTGTACTGAGAGCATCCCGTGTTTTTAAGAGGCATGCATCTTACTTACACCTGTATCGATCCTTTGTCCGCTCACAAATATATAATGCCTGTATAATACGGGGCACTCTTTATTCAAAATATAAGCAAGCCATAGAAAATGTTCAGAAAAAATTCTCCGTGCAGTAGTGCAATGTAAATGCCACAAAACCAAGTACTTGTCTTATAGTCAACTTTTAGACAAATACAAGTTATTAACACTAAGACTAGCCGATTGCTTCTTCAGGTAAAAATACTTCATAGTATTTGTCAAAATAATTTTAATAGCATAAATTTATATAATCAAAAGGAAATTCGTTTACCGATTTGTTTGTAGGATTATCTCTTCAGGAGTCCAACTGGGTGTGTTTCACCGCCTTATCGCAACGGTGCCTGGCAGTCGTGTGTTTTGGTTTGAAGCGGTAGCCAGCGCTATTACAGGCATGAGACATATTTTAAGCAACTGAGATAGAAAGGTTTCTTAATTATTTAGAATAAGAAAAATATGTATTATTTTTAAAAATTGTGTTTTACGATCGTACTGCTTTATTTTCAGGGTAAATACGCATTCGATATAAACTTAACGGAAATATCAAGAGTTTTCTTTGGAGATAAATTTTTTTACGGAACATTTGAAATCAAAACATACAGTTTGTCCAAAAAGGGCAACATCATGTGTCAGATGATGAATTCTACTTTAAGTAAGGTTAAATAAAACTATCGTTTAAAATAAATCTCATTTAACATGATTTAGCTGGACCTCACGCTTCCGGCCGCAATTTTATCCATTCCATAGTGAGCTGCGACGTGCCGTCAGCGCGACCACACTCATGACATTGTGGCATCAGGTCCCTTCGCCTACGATATTAGGTAGTACAAGTTAGGAATGACGACCTCGTTGCAGTACTGTATCACCCTTGTAATACAACCCTCTGTTGGCGTCTTGGCCCTCTTGTCAAGTTAGTTACCTATTTATACTTTTTAAACAAATTAAAATCGATACTAATACTTTCCCATTCAGTACCTTAGTACCGCATAATTCAGCAACAGCTTTGATATCTATCCCAGCACGAAATCGAGACATCTGGAGCAGGGTTGATAGTCATTGTCACGTTTTGAATTAGATATAGACATAATATTTATTTGGCAATTTCTACAATATAAATAAACAAAATATTTCTTACTAACATAAATTAGGTTAAAGATTGTAGTATTGTCATGCCAAACTAGCGCTCAGCTCAGCATATGCTGTAGGCAGTGAGACCACAGAGCTGATTTTCAGCTATTAATTCATAACACCCGGTTAATGGGTGGTGTTTAGCGCGCTGAAGTACAAGTCTTTAGAGGGGTGAAGTAGCAAGTTATAGCAAGAACTCTCGAAAAGTTCGTCTAATTTGTACCTTACAAATATTAGTTGCGCCAAACAAAATGTTTAAGTAATGTGTATATGTATATCAAGTCAACATAAATTCGCCTACATGAGTAAGGTTTCTAGTGCATCATAGGGTCGGGATTTGGGGAACAGGAGCTTTGGCAGTGTAGAGACATTTTCCTGTTTGCTGCAAGAACAACATGTTATACTGGTGGGCAACGCAATGGCGATACCCCTGGTGTTGTTAATGTCTATAGGCAGCGGTGATCAATTTCCAGCAGGTGGCCCACTTGCCATGCTTGTAGGACATAAAATAGCGATTGTTTCCTGCAACGGATTGTTTCCTGCGAATAAAATATTTTTTTAAGAACTGGCAAGTTATTTGACCGCCATCTCCCACCTCGTAGTTAATGACGATACGGCCGCAGTATATAATACTGAAACGTCTGTTCACGACGCGTTTCCGCGTCTATAGTCAGCGGTGATCACTTTCCAGCAGGTGGCCCACTTGCCATGCTTGTAGGACATAAAATAGCGATTCCGACGAAAACGAGCCGGCGGAATTAGGACTGGCACCTCCTTCGAACCCTGTAGAAGACTGACAGACGCGCAACCACACATCGATGCTCCAGGCTCTGCAGATTAGCGTCAATCACTTCAGAATCACATGATGATTGCGGATTCAGTACAGAATAATGATGATGATAATCATGATCATTATAAATAATAATATCATGTATTTTGGTAATATTTTAATACTTATATTGTACATACTCGTGATGATAAAAACGTGAGCGACACTTAATCGTTCCCAAATTGAAGTATAATAATGAAATGCAATTACTTTGACTTATTTTCGACATTTGATTTACATTATTTCGGATGGGTTTTCCATCCGTTTCATGATCACTCACCGACTACGTTGTTGATAATTTTGTGTTCAAAATGAATTCCAGTTACTTACTCATTTTGATGTGTTTTTTGTACCAGGCTGATGCGTTTATTGGTTTAAAATCAAATGCGAACTATGTAAGTTTCTTTTTCATTTATATTATCGTGTGTTCTTATCACCTCTTGCTGTCGGACCTTGAATCCTAAGGTAGCAATAGAGTGTTTTCTGTTCAAGGTACTATGCTACACCTACGAAATTAGATCATTTTTATACTAATTATATAATGATACCTATTAACATTTGCTCTTACGGTGAGGGAAAACATCGTGATGAAACCTGCACATTCAGACGACTGGATGTGTAACCATGATCCAATCTGGTCAGGTTCCCCTGGTAGCAGGGTCATAAAGGTCGGATGGCAGTCGCTCCACTGTAATTACCTGACCTGCCAAATTCTTGATCATGGTTAAGGCGGACGCCGGGCCCTCGTTCTCGAGAGCACAACCGGGACATTAACGCCATTTCGGAATTTTTTGTATTTTTTAATTTTGGTTTAATGATTAATAAATGAGCACCATCAGTACCTAAGCTAGAAAATTTTAAACTTTTATCTCAAAAGGATGGTAAACCTCGTAAAAGTAACGAAAACCAATAAACGGGCAAGCTCGGTATAAAATCCTCGCAAAATCGAGAAGCAAATTAGATATATCGAATATTTGCCGGCTAACTAATGGCCACAGTACTTCAATGTGCCGTGGCTAACGGTTTGCGGAACATTAAACTATAGATTATTCCAAATTAATATTTAAAGACTAAGGAAAATTACCACAGTGACCATTATAAATTTCTTCAGAGGTCCTCTCCATTCGTCTACAGCCGAAAGTAATAATAATATATCCATTGGTATCAAAGTATTTATTAAACCTGCTTTTAGGTACTCGATTATATTATACCTAAAGTACGAGTAAGCCCTCTGGCTTACTCGTACTTTGAGTACATCGAGCCGATAATACTTCGATGAGGCTATGACAAATTTCACAAGCATTCTAACAGACCTTAGAGACAAAGGTGGTCCGGACAACGCAGCTTATATGACCAAAAACGTTAAGCGATGTGTCATTGGAAAGGATATTTCATTTTGTACAACATTTACTATGGCAGCGACTGTGGGTGTGGCTGACGACTAGCTGTACCGGTTTGCAATCTTTTTAGAAGGTCTATAAAAGAAGGATATATGCCCAAAATACGGAAGTATGCTTCTGTAACACCAATTCATAAAAAAGGCTCAAAGCGAGACAAAACGAACTACAGCCCTATTTCTAAATTATGCATATTAGCCAAATTATTTGAGAGATTATCTCAGATGTTCGCTTTTGGCTCAGCAGCATGGGCTTCTGAAGGGTAGGTCCACCACAAACAATCTTATTACTCTCATTGATGCAGTAGCCTCTGGAATGGAGACCGGGAGCCACGTTGATGCGATCTAAATGGAATAAAGTAAGTCATTCGATCGAATTGACCATGCAATACTACTCAAGAAATTATTTGCTGCTGGCATACGGGAAAATCTATAGAGGTGGTTCGCCTTGTATGTTAGAGATCGTTACCAAACTGAGTCCTGAATGGCTTCGTGTCAGCGCCATCGCCCATTTGTCTGGAGTTTCCCAGGGCTCTATTCTAAGCCCTCTATTATTCGCCCTGTTCATCAATGATATTAGTATATGCTTCAATAATTCTGACTTCCGTTTAGTCCCTCTACTAATTATCGACTAAACTTATTTTTTGTACGTACCAATCATGTCATTAATGTCAATCTTTCGTCAAAAGTTGACTTTTTATAATGAAGCGTGTAGGTTTCAGTACGATTACCTGTAACGATTTTTTCACAATGTGTAGGTAATATCTGAATTGTTGTGGTTTGCTAAGTTGGTTTGGCATTGAAACTAATTACATGTTTGTAGTTTGACTTCACATCTGAATCTGGATTAATGTAGTACCTATGATATTTGTTTCAATTAACTGGTCAAACACAATTTTAAATACACATAATTTCTTGCATGAGCTTTTCAATTTCAGCACCCTTGTTTTTCTATAGGTAAGGAAAACTGTTTTGGCTTATGTTTTCCACAATATTTGTACCTTCTTCACAGTTGTATGGTGACACCGAACTTCGGATTTGTCTCATTAGTTTTATTGGGAGCTCGACAGCATTGTTTTACCAGTTCATTAAACTATAGTGTACAGTCATACAACTAATTAGCTGACCTTTACTGTATATTGTCATATGGATTATCATAAGGTCTGGGGGTCAACATATTGTTACACGAATTAGGCCGTAATATTGTTATGGCAGTCAAATAGCAAACTTTACATATAAAAAGTATATGGTAATATATAAAAATATGTAGTTGGTTTCGGCCAACTTCGTGAAGATCGTAGGAATCCGATGAATGCAAAAGGCGCAGAGGCGATCAGACTGAAAAGGGGAAGGGGGAAGCTTATGTTCTGTTCAGAACTGGACGTCCAAGGGCTGAGATAATAATGATGGTTCCATAGTTCACTTACCATATTTGGCTTCACAGGGTCCTTACATAACAGAATTCTCAAACTACCGTGACTGCAAGGGCCCTAAATCGGAGAACGTCGCTCACTGTGCCGTGGACTTAAATACGGATGGCACACAGCCTCAAATCGGCAAGTTTAATTATTTATAGTTTAAATATTAGTATTTGAACACACCAGCTTAGACGAGGTTAGTCTTCATTGCTGTTTTTTCTGTAGATATATGCAGATAATATAGTAACAATGAAAAGTAACAAAAATCTGACAAATAAAATTTTATTGACTTCGATAGCGTTATATTGAAAATATGATCAAACCATGTTTGTATGGAGCGCGCTTGGGAAACACTCAACTTAAACAAAATAGTTCGTTTAAAAATAAGGTAGCCCTTATTGTCACCAGTACCTTATATACCTCATCACCAGATCTTGTCGCCGCACACGGGCAGTTTTCTGCACCCGGTTTCTCACATCATGACCTCATATATGCCTCGTACAAGATTAAAACCCCTCGACAGAAGCCTGTAACTCTGGCTGTACGTAGCTATGCCCATTTAGACACGGATGCTCTTCAAAGGGATGCTTCGCATATTGACTTCGAGTTGATGTACGGGGCATCATCAGTGGACGATAAAGTAAATTTCCTCAACAAAGCAGCCATTGCACTCTTTGATGCTCATGCCCCAATTCGTAATGTTAGGGTGAAGCGTCCACCAGCTTCGTGGATAACGACGGATATACGTACGGCAATGGTGCGTCGTGATGCATATTTTAGGAAATTTAAAAGGAACCGTTCGGAGGACAACTGGACTCTGTTTAAGGCTGCCAGGAATCGATGCAACCAAATGGTACGGGCTGCTAAGCGCCGTTACTATCACAGCAATATTTCCACCATATCGTCTGTTAATCTCTGGAAATTTCTTAAATCTGTGGGTATAGGTAGGTCTGATGACGAGCAGTTGATTCCCTCGGTGCCTCTTACCGACATCAATGGTCATTTCTCATCGGTTGAACCCTTTGATCCAGCCCTGAAACTTGCGACCCTTAACAGCATTTCTGCCTTACCAGATCCCTGCGTTGAGCCTTTCTCATTTGAGGCTGTTAGTGAAGATGAGATCAGAAAGACTATCCTCTCCATCAAGTCTAATGCAGTAGGATGTGATGATGTGAGTCGAAGGATGATTATAATGGTACTTGAAAGTATTCTTCCAGCTGTCACTCACATCGTCAATTACTCGTTGCTTAGCGGCCAGTTTCCTAGCTTGTGGCGTAGAGCTTATATTCGTCCGCTTCCCAAGATTCCACTCCCTTTCCATCTTAGCCATTTCCTTCCTATCTCCGTCCTCCCTTTCTTTTCTAATGTGCTGGAGGCAAGTGCGCATAAACAGCTCTCTGAGTTCGTTCACCACAACGACCTTTTAAGTCCGTATCAGTCTGGCTTTCGGCCTGCGCATAGTACCACCACTGCTTTGCTGAAGGTGACCGACGATATTAGAAGGGGTATGAAGGATACAAAGGTAACTCCTCCTCAACCTCATTTTGATTGATTTCACAAATGCTTTCAACACGGTGGACCATGACATCCTTCTTGCAATCTTATCCCACTTTCAAGTGTCGTCGGTATCTCTGGATTGGTTCTTAGCCTATCTTTGAGGTCGTCAACAGGTGGTCTGTTTGGGGCAGGCATCTTCAGACTGGTGTAATCTTGAGGCTGGGGTTCCCCAGGGAGGTATCCTGTCTCCCTTATTGTTCTCAATCTTTATTAATATGATTACCATCTGTCTCTCGTGCTTGTACCATCTGTACGCTGATGACCTGCAACTTTACGTACAGTGTGGTGTGAATGAGCTGTCGGATGGTATAGATGGTCTTAATGGGGATTTGGACAGAGTTTACCAGTGGTCTATGAGTTTTGGTATTGCCGTGAACCCGAACAAATGACAGGCTATTATTATTGGTAGCTCGCGGCTCTTGGCTAGGATCGATCTGGCTGTTCTGGACCCGGTGTTGTACAATGGTATTGTTATTCCGTTTGCCCCTCATGTAAAAAACTTAGTACTCTATCTAGACCAATCTTTGAGTTGGAACGTCCAGATTGCTGAGGTAAGCAGAAGGGTCACATATATGCTGCGCAGTCTGCATCGCTTTAAGTTCTTTTTGTCGATGAAAACTAAAATATTATTGATGCAGACTCTGGATTTGCCTATTTTAGATTACGCTGACGTATGTTATATTGATGTGAACGAAATCTACCTCAGTAAGCTGGAACGTTTATTGAATCATTGTATTCGTTTTATTTTCGGGCTACGGAAATATGATCACATCTCCGAGTACAGAGTGAGGTTGTCGTGGTTGACTGTTCGGGAGAGAAGGAGATCACGTGTCCTTTCTACACTTTTCTCAATTCTGGATAATCCTCTCTCGCCGGGTTATCTCAAGCATAATTTCCGACTACTGTGTTCGACTCATGACCGTGATCTCCGTTCCTCCGATACGTTATGCCTTGACATTCTCCCTCATCGGACCAACTTCTTCAGCCATTCTTTCACAATACAGGCAGCTCGTTTTTGGAATGACATACCTGAGGGCGTACGAAAAGCGCAGAATCGATTAATGTTTAAAAAATTGCTAAAAGATTTTATTTTGAGTAAGAGGTCGTAGGTTGAGTGATGAGTTTGGCGTAGTCATTATCACATTTTGTATCTAGTGAAAGTATATATAATTGGTATATGTTTATTGTATCTTTTTTTTTTTTAAAATAGTATTAGTATTTATAGTTTTCATTTTATTTCATTTAATTCATTTAATTTAATTAAATCTCAAATGTATTTCTTTCACTTTTATCAATTTTTTTCTGTTAAGTAGCACCTACTTAATCACTCTCTGCATGGCCTCCTGGTTGACTGTTAGACAAAGCCTCAATGGCTTTAAGTCCACCAATTGCTGTAATTTGTGCAATTAAGTTTTAAATAAATAATAAATAATAATATACAGTTGCTTCAGTAATATCAAGTACAAGTCCAATCGTGCATGAAGTTCTGCTGTCACCACTTTCTCAGCTAGTAACATATGATATTTTCAGATAAAAATTACTGTTTATTCAATGACTGGAACACGCAAGTCTACACTATGGAGCTATAGATTAAACAATCCTTGTCAGCACATGATCGTAGCCAGTGCTATAGAATCTAGATTGCACACGAAGAACTGTGTAGTAAAGAAGGTAAATATAAATTTAGAAAAATGTAAGGGTGTATAAGCTTATAATTTTTACACTACGGGTACCAAACAAGAGATTACGCCAGATGCCCAAGACGCGTTGAATTGACATCGCTAAGGTGGATGCGAGAGAAGTCATAGAAGTGAAAAAGAAGAGTTGGAGCGCATAATGACGTCTTGTGTCCCATAAAATAAAAAATTTCTAAAAATTCATGTTCGTTGTCCTCTCCTTTCTCCCTCGTTTGCGAGAGCACTACCAATGAGCAATTTTTCACGGCATGTTTTTAAAATCGACGAAAGATGGCGCCCATTTAAAGTATCTGTCATTGTCAAAATAAAAAAAGAACATGTTTTATCAGTGGTAGAGTTTTGGTCAAAGGTGATGTCTGCCAAGATAAAAAAAATTCAAGGTCTTGAAAAAATCCGTAATCCTCTGCTTTGCTTTCTACTAAACGGTCTATTGTAACATATTTTGACAGGTAGTTTTGGAGCGCCATAGCTTTTGGAAAAATCGCTCATTACATAAGAGAACATATTGAGGCCAAAATGATTGTTTTATATGTTCGTTATTTTTATGTACTTTCAGGGTAACTACGTATATGAAATAAATTACACAGAATTAACTAGAAGCTTCTTCGGCGAATCATTTTTTTACGGAGAGTTTGATATAAAGGCATTAGTTCTTACAAAAAAGGGTAACATAATGTGTCAAATTGTGTATACAACAATTAAAAAGGTGCAGCCCTAAGATTATCCTTTTAAATTATAATACGTTGAAAAGTAGGTAGTTGTTTATAACAATTTACCTACAAATGCAATATATTAAAAAGTCCTAATAAAAATGAAGTTGTTTTCTTTTTCTTAATTTTCCATGTTCATTTAAGTGAAGTGTATTGAGTACCTCTTA
The DNA here is from genome assembly GCA_907269095.1 of Blastobasis adustella. Classification (NCBI taxonomy): domain Eukaryota; kingdom Metazoa; phylum Arthropoda; class Insecta; order Lepidoptera; family Blastobasidae; genus Blastobasis; species Blastobasis adustella. Next base: position 16,431,792 of record OU026121.1, on the reverse strand, counting down.
CGTCTATACCATGTACATTACGAAAATAAGTTAACGCCTGCCTGATGGTAAGCAGTCACCGCAGCACATGGACGTTTGCAATACCAGGGGCATCACCCACGCGTCGCCGACCACGTGAAAACCTGTGGCGACATCTATCGCTCCAATAGGGAAACTCAACAATACTTACGTTACGAGTACACGAACACAAGGTTGGCAAGATGGCGCTTATTGTCCTATATCGCACTAGAGAAATATGCCAACTGCGCGGCATATATACAACTTTCGACGATCAACTGTCGGACCCTTGGTCCCCTGGTAAGAGCACCCGGCCAGGTGGGTAATTACCCGTTTCCACCTTCTCCATCTTCGCTTGGCAACATTGGCGACTACCTTATCACTCCACCGCCAAAAACCTTTAAACCCCTTTTTTAAAGAACTCCATGTTCTACTCTCCAGGAAAAACCTCACCAGGTAGTTCATTCCACAACCTTAGTGTGCGTGGGAGACAGTTCTTTTGGAACCAAACAGTTCGCGACCAAGTTCGCTACAAGGTGTGAGGATGAAGCTCCTTGTCAGCGGCAAGCGGTGCGATGTTACAATCTAGCTGTAGGCATCATATAAAACAGTTCTTCAGAACAGAAACCGTTGCACAAGCGGTAGAACACACAAAGGGAGGGGAAATCCCTCCGCCTACTCAGCGGCTCAATACGACTTGTATGCGTGGTATCATCGACAATTCTCACAGCGCGCTTTTGAATCGAGTCACAAGGACCAAGCTGATATGCCGGTGCTCCCTATGGGCATAGATGGGAGCAATACTCCAAATGGGGTCTGACTTGAGCCTTGTATAGGAGAAGTCGTTGCCCCGGCGTGAAGAATTGCTTTGATCTGTTAAGCACACAAAGCTTTTTAGATGCGAGCTTGACCTTTTCTTCCAAATGCCTTTGAAACTGGACGTCACTGGAGATGTCGACACCTAGGATATGTATGCTCTTAGAGATGGCAAGTGGTGTATCCTGGAACCGAGGAGCTGTAACAAATGGAGTTTTCATGGCGGTGAACGCGCATACTTGTGTCTTAGTGGGGTTAAATTGGACTAGATTTAGTCGTTTTCAAACGGAGATTCTAGATAAAGTACTCTCGATTTTAGACATAAGTTCGCGACTTTCCTCCACTATGGCACGAGGGATGTTAGAACGACCCGTATAAGAGGTGTCTCCAGTACTGTCATCCGCATAGCAATGAATGCCGTCAATGGACAGCATATCATTTATATGAAAAAGAAACGGACTTGGAGACAGCATTGAGCCTTGTTCCCACAAGGCCAAGACCAGCGTTAATGTACAAGCTATCGAAGCAACAGCCGTCAACTACGGTTTTGATGCATCTGCTAGACAAAAAGCTAGTTACCCACTTGCACAATCCCTGGGGAAGCCCGTATGATGGTAACTTCGATAGAAGACTCCAATGCCAGACCCGTTCGAACGCCTTCGCTATATCTAGGCCAACAGCCAGTGCCTTACCTTGACTCTCAACAGCTAAAACCCAACGGTGTGTACTAGATACACTAGAAGATCACCCGTTGAGTGACCATGTCGGAAACCATTTTGACGGTCAAGAGATCGTGTTCTTCTAGCATTCACTCCTCTCTCAGATAGGTCTGTAATTCGATGGGTCTGATCTGTCGCTCTTTTTGGGCACAAGGTGCACGTGGGCAGTATTTCAAGAAGACGGGGCTATCCCAGTGGAGAGTGAGAGTGCAAAGAGACCGTTAGTACCAAACATAATCAGGAGCACACACTTTAAGCACCACCGCCGGTATACCATCAGGCCCACTCGACTTTTGAATATCTAGGGAGAGCAGAGTCCGCCGTACCTTCCGCTGAGAAATAGATATTTCCGGCATTGATTTGCCGCACCACGGAATGGTAGGTAGGTCGGCACCTCTGTCGTTCAGGGGCGTGTTTGAGGCAAAGAGAGTAAAACCCAATAAATTTACTTTCTCTATTGCACTACGGACCAGGGTACCGTCAGTTTTACGCAGTGCTGGAAAGACGACTGACTAAAGTTTCAGCAGCTTTGGCGGGCGTCCAGGAAGCCCGGCTACCACAAGAATAGCTCGTGAGCCTGTCTCCAATTCTGCTAACGAAAGTGAACTTTGCTCTGGCGATCGCCCTCTTGCTGTTCCTCGAGGCAGCATTTAACTTCCGATTTGCATCCGTAATATTCGGGTCCTGATTAAGACGAGCAGTCGTCCACGCTCCGTACGCAGATTGCTTCGCTCATCGAGCCTCTCTGCATGGCCGATTAAACCACGATCGTCTCCGTGCCCCAGCATCCACTAGCGAGTTAGGAATGAAGCAGTCCATACCCGCTAAGATAGTCTTGGCGACTGCGGTGGCACAGGTATCAGGATCATCCGATGCAAAGCAGAGCTGCCTCCACGGGTACGATGCGTAAAATTCACGCAATCAATCTCTGTCTGCTGACTTATAGTGCCAAATACGACGCCATCGAGTGTGCCCGGGAGAGTTGGATAGTGTACAAGGCACTTGTGTGCGCACAATGCAGTGATCCGACGAGCCAAGAGGCGCATCCACGGAGATGGAGTACCCACTGGGGCGAGTAGTCAGCAGAAAGTTCAGCAAGGAACTTGTATGGTCCTCAACATCTAGGATTCTAGTTGGGGAGCGAATCAATTGTGAGAGACTATAGATCAGAGCAAATTTGTGAGCAGACCTTCTCGCATAGATAGTAGACCGAGAACCGAGCCACTTCGTATGGTGGGCATTAAAATCTCCTAAAATCACTAACTCAGCGGAAAGACGTTGTGTCGAGACACAATGCGACTTTTTGAAATGAAATGAAATGAAATGAAAAATTCTTTATTGCATATACATAAAATAAACAAAAACAGAGGAAAGAAAGAAAAGCAACCGGCGGCCTTATCGCTTAAAGCGATTTCTTCCAGGCAACCTTAGACAACTAGACACAGAGAATATTATAGGATAGGTGGTAAGTCTGTTCTACAGAACATTACTGTGGTATATTTCTTTAATACTAATAAACCTATACATATATTACTACAATACAATACTATAAATACATAATACCTACTTATTAAACATCACAAAACAATATAAAGATGATAATAAAAATAAAAATAAAATAATTAAAAAAATACAAATATTGTTGTGTATCATGTATCCGCATGAGTAAGGTGAGACGATGATGATGATGAATGGATGGACCTATATGTCAGCTTTGAGGAAGTGCGCTTTGACCAGCTTTTTAAAGGTCGGTAATGTTTTTGCTAGACGGATTTCGACAGGCAATGAGTTCCAGAGTCGAATCGACTGGATAGTAAATGACTTAGAGTAGAAGTTAGTGGAGTGAAGTGGGACAGTTAGAAGAAGGTTATCAGAAGAGCGGAGGGAAAGGCAATGAGAGGAAGATAGGAATTGGAAACGCTCTTTTAGATAACGCGGAGTAGAGGGATTAAATAGTACTGCATATAGGAGTGACAGCATATGGAGATCCCTACGCAAACGAACCGGGAGCCACTTTAGTTGCTTTCGGAACTCCGACACGTGGTCAAATTTCCGCAGTCCGAAAATAAATCTTATGCACATGTTCTGTAGTCGTTCAGCTTTATTGAACTGCTCAGCCGTCAGATCTGGATAGCAGCAATCTGCATAGTCCAGGATTGGGTGCAGGAGGCCCTGAGCAAGTTTAATCTTGGTACACGTTGGCAAAAAGTTGCGGAGGCGCTTCAACGATTTTGAAGCAGCAAATATTTTCCTGCTGACCTCATTTAGCTGGTTCCCCCATGACAGTGTGCTGTCAAAATAAATCCCTAAGTTTTTTACTTTTTTGCTGTAGGGTATGTGCACATTATCAAAGCAAACTGGTATGAGACTGTTTAAATCTAGTTTAGCAATGGAGGTAGGACTACCGATAATAATCGTCTGTGTTTTTGTGGGGTTTACTTTTAGGCCATATTTACTGCTCCAGTCCAAAATAGAATTCAGATCGACATTTATACGCATAATTGCTTCGGATAGTTCATCAAGTCGAGCTTGCGTGTATATTTGAAGATCGTCTGCATACAGGTGGTAAAAAGAAGCGATCTTATGCGTGATGGAGTTTATAAAAATATTTTTGAGCGCCTGAACCTCCTTTGTCTCCCTGACCGCTGCGCTAATACACCACCCCCGCTCAGCCACATAACAGCGAATATGAAAGGGCGGCCTCTCCACTGCCAAAACCACAGTTCCCCATTACTCCTAGGGAGAAACACAATACTATTTAAAAAGTATAGTTTGGCTGCTGTATTCTGTAAGTTGGAGGTACTTCCCTAGTCGGGCAGCTCCGATTTGAGTGAGATATCCCTCCATGCCCTACCTCTCTTTAACTTTCATATCGTCAGTAAATAAAATAAATTATGAGAACATTTGTTATTATCTGAAATAAATAGGATGAACAGGAAGGGCCCAAGAATCGATCCCTGTAGGACACCTGAAGGGTTAAAATGGGAGTAGAGAAGATATCTTCCAGTACTACAGTCTAAGTGCGATAAGCGACATAGAGGAATATCATCTAAATAAGCTCCTACGAAAACCAACGCAGAAAACTTTATATCATGTATATGTGTCAACTGTATATCATGGTCTATACAGTGTAATGCCTCGATCTGATCTATATTAATACAATCTATTTGATTTTCACTATCAATATCCTCTGTATTTTATCCAGAAATGTTAGTAGTATAGTGAGGAAAAACATCGTGAGAAGACATGTTCATTCGGGCTGCACATTTAAGTGAAAAATATTAAAGTACACAAAATGTTGTTTTCGTGTTCTACCTTGAAGTGTATAAACATAGTCATTTTGATTAATGAGTAGTCAGTGGCGAGTTACTAAGTGATTTTAAATTGATGTCGAACATTATACTTTCATGATTTGTTATTTGTTTATTATTGTAACTGACATTTTTATTGTAGAAAGTACAGCAACCATGACGTGGAAGTCGGTTTAAATTTTTTTGCTAAAGCTCAAAGACACTCACGGTTATTTATTGGATTTTATAAAACCTACTGACTCAGAAATTTACGTAAGATTAATTTTGATCCTGACATTTTAGTTATTTATTTTAGGATATCATTTTGATTTGTTTTGTATAATAGGCATATATAGAAGTCTTTGATAATAGTTAATTACTTTTGTCAGATAGTTCAGCTGCTTTTTATATTAAAATGATAACATTAATTGCGAGCCTAATCAAGATCTTTATTCATATAATAAGACTCAGGTCTAATTCTGAACTTTTATTTAGCTGATATTTTGAAAATTTTTATTAGAGTGTACTTTAAAAACGATACATAGTTTACGTACCTGTTTTCACTTATGTCTGTCGGTCGCGCATCAATCCGAAACTAGTGAATAAATTTAAATAAAACTTGATAATTATGATTTGAATTCATCACGGTTCCCTTGGAAGAGGGGATGGACGTCAAAATGTATACTTAGTTGTGATTCATTAACGCGTAGTCCAATTTCAATAATTCTAATATTTTTGTTAGAAAGAAGGTACTTTGTAAATTGTCTCGTAAATCTTTCAAGGTAATCGATATAGTAGTTCCGAAATTACACCTCATTATTAAGATCAAAAAACTTGACACCCAAAATGTTTATTTTTTACATTTTTGTTATGTAATGTAAAGGAATCTTTGAAAGTACGGCTCATCTTAAGCTGGCGTATGCACTTTAATGTATAGGCTTATAATAGATAGATATGCCCTTTGTGAAAGTCAGACCACTCCAAATAAATCTGATATCTGATATATGATATTTTTTCATGAAAATCCTATTCCTTCTATACTAAACTTACTCGACAAAGGGACAGGAGTAAAGAAAGCGGGTAGGGATGTTTGAGGGTGTTGAGACAAGCGAATCTCTGTGGGCGCCCCAAAAATATAAAATTTAAGATATGCAGATGACGCTGCCCTCCTACCATCAACCAGAGATGAAATTGAGACCCTACTTCGTCGTCTGGAAAGAACAGCGTTAGATTTTGGACTTGCAATCAATCGTGACAAGACAAAAAATGATGATTGTTGACCGTGTCAACAGCAACCAACCGCACGTCCAAGATCTAGAGGGATGTGAAGTAGTTTAGAGCTATGTACTGTAGGGTCTCGCCCTGAAGGTACTTACGGTTACTCCTGTTCAAATAACTGTTCAGCACGTTGACACTTTTTGTCCATTTTTATACATATAATTGGTATATTCTTGGGTTTGGCCCTTCAGGCTCTGATTGCTCATCATCTTTGCCTGGAAAATTAGTTTAATACTGTAAATTCTGACTACGTTGTAATTACGTTCTACAAATATTTTGAATCGAATCGAACTTAGATTAGAGTATTTTCTTTTGGGGAAATGATCTCTGGTATCCTAAATATCCAATTGGTAAAAGTAATGAGGGTTTTTGGACAAATACAAGGGTATTGGGGTGTGTGTCTGGACTCTTACCGTTGTATCTTCTTGTTTTTCCTTTTTATGAATTTAAGTTTGCCCCCTTGCCACGGGGGTCATTTTTCCATCACATTAGAAGGTTTCTTTCGTATCAAATATTACATTTACATATACAATAGCACATTTTCCAAATTGACGTTAATCTTTTATTATTTTATTCTTTATATGACATATATTGTCATGCGGACACAGTCCATAGATGGCGGAGATTTTAATCTTTTTTGTGCTCCCCTTATTCTAGATATTTGCTGGATCCAATTATTCATCATATCTTCATGGATTATATCCTTGGCTGCTAAACACGAGGTCGTCCGAAAATAAATATTGACCACTTCAGAAACTGGCTGGCCGAGTACGAGTACTGGCCATCAAGACTATATCTTCTTTTGTGCCAAATGCGTTCTCGAACGTGTTTAAATGAAGACCCGAGCCTGCGATAGAGAGTGCAGCGGATGAGTGGGCAGAGTCTTCCCAGCCTTCGAACTAGAAGGTGAACTAAATCATAGCTAGAAGAAGCTATCTTCAGAAACTAAAATTTAAAATACCAATCGACCGGTCAAATTACGCACGTGACGTCATAAAAGTTATCTTCGAAGTTTTCAAAGTCTTATGCACGTGACGTCATAAAAGTTATCCTCGAAGTTGTCAAAGTCAATCTGCAAACTGTACTTTTCGACCAAAAGTGAACGCAGTGATCCAGCCCGGGCATAAGTTGTGGACTTTCGTGAACTTTCGTACTTTTAGCATTTTAAATTCTTTTTAAAAATTTATTGTTTAGTTGATTATAGTTTCTGGACTGAATGTATATAAACCCATTACCCTGTTATTAGTTGTTTTTATTATTTACTGAGCCTGGCACTGTCCGTCGGATAGTGCTACGTTACAGTTTGGCGCCCAACGTGGGGCCTTTCAGTCCAGAAGTCTAGTCTAGTAGATTCATTCATAATTATTCAGTCGGTTCACTCTTAATTATTTTGCGTACATAAAATCTTTAAATATATATTTAAATATATTCATTACAAATATTACTTAACATTACATAACATACATACTCATATACTTACATTGGCATCGGTCCCAGGGCTACCCTCTGGCGGTGTTTACATACATACGCATATACTTACATTGGCATCGGTCCCAGGGCTACCCTCTGGCGGTGTTTACATACATACTCATATACTTACATTGGCATCGGTCCCAGGGCTACTCTCTGGCGGTGTTTACATACATACTCATATACTTACATTGGCATCGGTCCCAGGGCTACCCTCTGGCGGTGTTAACATACAAACTCATATACTTACATTGGCATCGGTCCCAGGGCTACCCTCTGGCGGTGTTTACATACATACTCATATACTTACATTGGCATCGGTCCCAGGGCTACCCTCTGGCGGTGTTTACATACATACTCATATACTTACATTAGCATCGGTCCCAGGGCTACCCTCTGGCGGTGTTTACATACATACTCATATACTTACATTGGCATCGGTCCCAGGGCTACCCTCTGGCGGTGTTTACATATATACTCATATACATACCTATTACATATCTAACTTGCTTTTTCTCTAAATTCTAAAAAAGACACACACTTGTCTTTAAAGTCATATAGTATTTCGGCTCTAATTTTGGCAATTACTATTTAATCATGGCACGCCCTATCAATTTTACGCTACTAAATAAGAGTGAGTTGGAGTATGAAGTAAGGATACGTTTGGAAACGCCCGCTTCGGACTTAGTTAGTCTTAAAAAGCAGATATTACTTATATCTAAAACTTTTTCGACTGAAGAGGTCATTATTTCGACCTTGCCTTTAGAAGAGGATATTAGCCAGGTGGAGTCAACTCTACTTTATGTTGAGGAGAGACTAGACTCTCTCCAGAAGAAGTTTACATCTGTGACTTCTAATAAAGTCCGGACCTACATTAATCATTTATACTATAGATTTGAGCGCCTGGACTACGATAGTTGCTCCCCTTCTTTAACGACTAAAATTGACTCACTAAAAACAGTTTTTGAACGCTGTGAATCTAAATATATTTCCATTACGGGTGAGGTGGAGCAAACCTTTTTCGACCCGATACATCAATCAACTATTGTATCAACACATGCGGTGGAGCAAATTCCTGCTGCCCCTGTTGATGCTCCCTGGCCTTCTGCATTAATTCAGGAACAGACACCGGTTACTGCGTTTCCCACTTTTCAACCTCCGGTTGTTCAGATGACTTTCATTATAAATGACATTAAAAAATTATCTTATTCAGGCGACACTTGCCCTAAATCTTTTTTACAAAAACTCGAGGAGTTTCGAATCTCGCGAAATTTAACCCATGAGCGGCTGCTCGATAATGCATTTGAAATTTTTACAGGCAAAGCATTGCATTGGTTCCGTTTTCAAAAACATAGAGATATAAAACTTTCTTGGGCTAAATTATCAGAATTACTAATACAGGACTTTGGCAGCTTTGATTTCGATTATAAACTCCTATCGGCAATTAACTCTCGCACTCAGGGCGAGGATGAAACAATAATTATTTACGTATCAATTATGTACGAGATGTTCTCTCGTCTTAATCAAAAACTAACTGAACCCGATCAACTCCAAATTTTACTTAGAAATATTCGTCCTTGTTATTCGGTTTTTGTTGCCCTATGCGACATTACCACGATTGATTCTTTAATTTTGTCATGCCAGAAGTATGAGAGAACCTCAAAATTCGGATCCTTCTCAATTATTTAGCGACTTTTACTATAACTCTAAACCTAATAATCAAGCTAATAATAAGCAAGTTAATTATAAACAACCTTTTAATAACAGTTCAAAATTTTCTCAAAATAATTACCAAGCCAAGGGTAATTTGCAAGTAAATGCAATTGATACAATGAAATTTAACGCTCACGAATTTTGTGTTCGTTGTCGGGTTAATGGCCACAGTTTATTCTCGTGTCCTCAACCTAAATTTTTGATTTGTTTTGGTTGTGGCCTTAAAGGGGTTAGACAACCTGAATGTCCTGAGTGTAAAAAAAATCGTCCATCTACCTCTACTCAAAAAAACTAAATAAAGACTTGATTAATTTTCGTTTAAACGATTGGCGTGATTGGATTGCTAAAATCCGTAATTTCTTTGGTCGGAATAAAATTTCTACGGTTCACTTTGACGATGAGACTGATCAGAACAGACCATTCGTGGATGTCGCTATTAATAATGTTCATTTCTCTGGTCTTCTTGATAGTGGAAGTTCTATTACAATTTTAGGAAACAATTCTCATTTTAATATTTTAAAATTGGGGTACACATTAATCAAGTCTGATTTTATTTATGTATCCACTGCTAATAACTCTAAACTAAAATCAATTGGTTATTTTGATTTACCAATTTGTTTTAATAATCGCAATTGTTTTATTAAAGCTCACGTATTTCCGGATATTTATCCATCTTTGATCCTCGGAATTGATTTCTGGAGACAATTTAACCTCTTACCTAAGGTCTTAATTTCCTCTTGCTCACCTTCGGTGAATTGTAACTCTTTGGATATTGATCCTAAAGTTCTTTCCTACTCTGCACTTTCCGCGGACCAAAAATGCGTGGCCGATAACATTATTTCGCGTTTTAAGGATATTTCAATAGAAAAGAAGGGTGTGCTTGGTCGCACTGATTTAATTACTCATAAAATCGACACTGGTGATTCCCTTCCGATTAGACAACGTTGTTATAGACTATCCCCTATCAAACAGGAAGCTTTAATAAAGGAAGTTGATAAGATGTTAGCGCTAAAAGTCATTGAGAAATGCGAAAGTCCGTGGTTATCTCCTGTTCTCATAACACCTAAAAAGGACGGTGACTGGCGTTTTTGTGTTGATAGTAGGAAAGTTAATTCTGTTACTCGTCAGGACGCGTACAGATTGCCTTATGTAAATGAAATTTTAGATAACCTTAAGGACGCAAGATATTTATCTAGTATTGATATTGCGAAAGCTTTCTGGGAGATTCCATTATTTGAACCTGATAGGGACAAAACCGCTTTTTATGTTCCCGGTAGGGGGATGTACCGTTTCGTAGTAATGCCATTTGGACTTACCAATGCACCGGCCACTCAGCAACGATTAATGGATACTCTTTTCACGCCAGAATTCGAAAATAAAGTATTTTGTTATGTTGACGATATCATCATCATTAGTTCTAACTTTGAGGAACATATCTCCTTATTACTAAGGGTTCTTGATAAACTCTCAAATGCGAAATTAACGATTAATTTTGGAAAAAGTCAGTTTTTTAAGAATGAACTTAAATATCTTGGGTTTGTTGTAAATAAAAATGGTCTACTTGCTGATCCTGATAAAATCCGTGCTATTCTGGAATTCTCTCCTCCGTCTTCAAAAAAACAGATAAGGCAATTTCATGGCATGTGCAGCTGGTTCCGTAGGTTTATACCTAATTTTAGCACTATAATATCTCCTTTAAACAAACTTTCTTCTTCGGGGAAAAATGCGCCAAAGTTTTCATGGACCCCTGAGGCCCATGCTGCATTTTTGAAGTTGAAGAAACTTTTGATGTCTACTCCAGTCTTGGCTAGTCCTGACTTTGACTTGCCATTTAATGTACATTGTGATGCGTCGAATTTGGGAATTGGTGCTATGCTTACTCAAACGCGCGATAGTTCAGAAGTTGTTATTGCCTACATGAGCAAATCTCTGAATAGGCATGAACAAAACTACTCCGCAACTGAAAGGGAAACTCTCGCTGTCATTTCTGCGCTGGAACATTGGCGTTGTTATTTGGATAATGGCAAACAGTTTACTGTTTTCACTGATCATGCAGCTCTAAAATGGTTCCTGAACCTATCTAATCCTACGGGAAGATTAGCGAGATGGTCTCTACGACTTTCTTGTTTTAATTTCGTACTTAAACATAAAAAAGGAAAGGATAACGTAGTGCCGGATTATTTATCTCGTTTCCCTGAAAACGAAGTTGATTCATTACCGGTAGCTCCGATAGCTGGGGACACTAACCAATCTCCTGCACTTACAAAGTTCAATAACCTTTTCCTCGGATGTCGTAACGAACCGGAACGTTTTCCTGATTATAGAATCACTCAAGATAAATTATTTCATAATTTGCGTAGCTCATGTTCTCTAACGAATGATTTTGTTTGGAAACAGATTCCACATCCTGACGAAAGGGAGAGTCTTATTAAAGGATGTCATGGGTTGCCATCAGAACCACACCTTGGGGTTTTTAAAACTTATAAAAAACTAACACTATTATATTCTTGGCCGGGGATGTTCAAGGACGTGGCTCGCTACGTCTCTTCATGTGAGTCGTGTCTTGCTTATAAACACACCAATCATTCTCCTTATGGGTTAATGGGTAAGCCTAGAATCTGTTCCAGACCTTTCCAATGCATTTCCCTCGATTTAATTGGACCTTTGCCAATGACTCGTTTAAGAAGTCAGCATATTCTTGTAGTAAATTGCTGTTTCACAAAATTTTCTCTTCTTTTCCCTCTTAAAAAGGCCACAGCGGCTGCTATTATTAAAATTTTAGAAGAACTTGTATTTCTGATACATGGTGTCCCTCAGACTATTATTATGGATAATGGTTCCCAGTTTCAATCACGTCAGTTCCACGATCTCATTGGAAAATATAAAATTCCTTTCGCTTCTTTCACTCCTAACTATTGCCCGCAAGTGAATCCTACTGAAAGATATAACAAAACTATTATTACTGCCTTAGCTTCCCTGGTCGGTAATGATCATCGCAGCTGGGATACGTTTCTCCCAGTTGTCCAATCGGCTATGAACAATTCAGTTAATTCTGTTACTGGATTTTCCCCATCTTTTCTTGTATTTGGTCGTGAGATCATTACTTGTGGGTCTCTGTACTCTCAAGTAAGCAATATTGATGAGCTGATCTTTTTACCCAGAGACACTTATGCTGAAAATATTGGTACCTTGGCACATCTTTTTGACAGAGTGCAGGTTGCTCTGCATAGTGCTCATATGAAGAATGCGTCTCATTATAATACGAGGCGATATCTTAAAGAATTTAACGTCGGTGATATTGTATGGCGTAAGAACTATGTAATTAGTGATGCTGGTTCATATTTTTCTAAAAAGTTAGCTCCGCGTTTCATTAGATGTAAGATAATTCAAAAGCTCTCTGCTTTGGTTTATCTTCTGGAAGATCCTAATGGATCTCGTGCTAGATGGCATGTAAAGGACTTCAAGATTTAAACTTCTTGAACTTATCAATTTATCTCTTAATTATATTTTTGTTTATTTTTCCTGGGTTATGGGTCGGACCGCCGGTATAAAAAGCCTACACCGAGTGCGGATTGCGACACTTTAAAAAAGCCTTATGCTGCAACTCTTAGAGCGGTTGGTGACTCTACAATCCCGTGTTAGGTACCGCCTGTTCCCACTAATATTTATTTCTTTAATTTTGTTTTCGTGATGGGTAGGACCGTCCAGATAAAAAGCCTACACCGGGTGCGGTTCGCGACACTTTAAAAAAGCCTCACGCTGTACCTCTTAGAGCGGTTGGTGACTCTTCAATCCTGTGTAAGGTACCGCCTGTCCTCTTGTACATTCTTTTCGTTGTGGATGCTACGAGCGCTTGCAAATGAGATGAACTTGTTGAATCCCGTTTGCGGTCATCGTATATTTCCATTAATATAAAACATATTTATTATAACGTATTTATTGATTATCAAGTTTTCGCGTGTTCTGTGTGGTAGGTAAAAAAAAATTAGCCTTTCACTGATGCGGATCGTGACATCTACCTAAAGCCTACACGTTTCGTTCTGAGCGGGTGGTGACTCAGATTTACGTCGCACAGAACATTCGAATCTTTGAGTCACCCTTTTTATTTATTCTTATTAATATTTATCCTAACGTATTTATTTAATGTTTATTTATAATATTTTACAGTCGGAAAAGTTTTACTTTATTTTCTTTTATTAAAAATAAATAAATTTTTAACTGTTATGTTGGAATGTTAGGGAAAATAATATAAACATGTTACAAACTTTATTTTATTTGAACTTCATATTCCAATTTCATTCTTATTGTATGGTGATTGATACAATATTTTCTTCTTCAAAATAACTAACAAACATATTCTTACATTTACTAAACACTTTCATAATAACCTTGTTTTTTCTTTTTCTCTTGTTTTCTTTTATTTCTGTAAATATTTAAAGATTTTAGTTTTTTTTTAAACATTGTAAAATGATAAATCTACTTTAATGGTTTTTTTTTTACTTTTGTTGTAACAGGGGATTTTCTACATATTACCCATATTTTTTTTTTCTCCCTCTACATGTTAACCCCTCTAAAGGGTTAGCGTTCTTTCTTATACTTTGACCCCTCTAAAGGGTTAGGGTTGTCCCTATACTTTAACTCCTCTAAAGGATTAGGGATGTCTCTATACTTTAACCTCTCTAAAGGGTTAGAGAGTTCTTATTTACTTTAACCCCTCTAAAGGGTTAGGGTGTTTCTGTTTACTTTAACCCCTCTAAAGGGTTAGGGTGTTTCTGTTTACTTTAACCCCTCTAAAGGGTTAGGGAGTTCTTGTTAACTTTAACCCCTCTAAAGGGTTTGGGTAACCTTTAACCTCTCAAAGGGGATATAGGAATTACTTGGAGCAGCTAACAACTCCTTAAATAAGCCATTGTTTTAACTGCCTAATACAGGTTATAACTCACTTGGACTTTAGCTAAAAAAAAAATTTTTTTTTATAGTATCAAATTTTTTTTTTCCCGGGTTTTTGGGGTAATATGTAGGGTCTCGCCCTGAAGGTACTTACGGTTACTCCTGTTCAAATAACTGTTCAGCACGTTGACACTTTTTGTCCATTTTTATACATATAATTGGTATATTCTTGGGTTTGGCCCTTCAGGCTCTGATTGCTCATCATCTTTGCCTGGAAAATTAGTTTAATACTGTAAATTCTGACTACGTTGTAATTACGTTCTACAAATATTTTGAATCGAATCGAACTTAGATTAGAGTATTTTCTTTTGGGGAAATGATCTCTGGTATCCTAAATATCCAATTGGTAAAAGTAATGAGGGTTTTTGGACAAATACAAGGGTATTGGGGTGTGTGTCTGGACTCTTACCGTTGTATCTTCTTGTTTTTCCTTTTTATGAATTTAAGTTTGCCCCCTTGCCACGGGGGTCATTTTTCCATCACATTAGAAGGTTTCTTTCGTATCAAATATTACATTTACATATACAATAGCACATTTTCCAAATTGACGTTAATCTTTTATTATTTTATTCTTTATATGACATATATTGTCATGCGGACACAGTCCATAGATGGCGGAGATTTTAATCTTTTTTGTGCTCCCCTTATTCTAGATATTTGCTGGATCCAATTATTCATCATATCTTCATGGATTATATCCTTGGCTGCTAAACACGAGGTCGTCCGAAAATAAATATTGACCACTTCAGAAACTGGCTGGCCGAGTACGAGTACTGGCCATCAAGACTATATCTTCTTTTGTGCCAAATGCGTTCTCGAACGTGTTTAAATGAAGACCCGAGCCTGCGATAGAGAGTGCAGCGGATGAGTGGGCAGAGTCTTCCCAGCCTTCGAACTAGAAGGTGAACTAAATCATAGCTAGAAGAAGCTATCTTCAGAAACTAAAATTTAAAATACCAATCGACCGGTCAAATTACGCACGTGACGTCATAAAAGTTATCTTCGAAGTTTTCAAAGTCTTATGCACGTGACGTCATAAAAGTTATCCTCGAAGTTGTCAAAGTCAATCTGCAAACTGTACTTTTCGACCAAAAGTGAACGCAGTGATCCAGCCCGGGCATAAGTTGTGGACTTTCGTGAACTTTCGTACTTTTAGCATTTTAAATTCTTTTTAAAAATTTATTGTTTAGTTGATTATAGTTTCTGGACTGAATGTATATAAACCCATTACCCTGTTATTAGTTGTTTTTATTATTTACTGAGCCTGGCACTGTCCGTCGGATAGTGCTACGTTACAGTACATCTGGGCTCCAGGATCACTATTGCTGGAGGCTGCAAGTATGAAATTCGGTGGTGTCAACATCAAAGAGAGATTTTCGTGGTCTGTGAAAATACGAATTCTCAAGTTCTTAGGGCACATCACTTGTAACGAGGACGGAGAAACGATTGGTGGTGCTGGCGCAGGACTCGACTGATGCATGACTACGACTATTCTGCCAAGAGTGCACGAGTAAGAAGAAAGAAAAGAAATAGAGGTAACACCGATCGTAAATGTATATGGACAGCGGTAATAGTGAATTTGCATGCATATACAGGAAAGGGAATACGAACAACTTTTATCATGAGACCAAACCTGAAATCGCGCATAAGAAAATCAGATTAGAATCAGAAAACTATTCTAAGAATTCATTGCAGAGCGGCGAATGTATGGAACAACAGATTTAACCAGGCGTTTCATTTTGACCTTTGGCCCATCTTGACGCCGACGTAATAGAGACTTGGCCGTGTGGTCTCCGGCAGAGTAGAATAGCACCAACCCCTTACACTCTTGGGTGTCGTACAAGACGACTAATGTTTTCGAGTCAAAAGATCTAGAGACTCCGTAGACTGGACAATGGGCAGCAGCGTTTTCTAGTGTAATATTTTAACACTGCAATCTACAACCCGCCTGCCAAGCGCGGAGATTATGGCAATAACCCTCCATTTCGGGAAAGGCCCTAAGTCCTGCAGTGGACTGTTATGGGCTGCGATGATGAATAGAGACGTTGTTGCAGTGCAATTGATACACTTCATGTGCGGTTGACTGTACAATGCATCAAATATCGATAATGTTGCTGTAGCGGCAAAGGAAAATTTTCTTGAAGTGGTAATGCACTTTTGATCTTGTACAGTACCTATATGGATAATTTATTGTTATAAATTCATGGGAATTTACGATAAAAATATAAAACTTTTTGAGTACTTTGAGATTTATATCAACTAGCGACTACCGATTCAACTGAGAGGCAACAAGGCAAGAGGTTTAAAAGGAAAAAATTACCTTGCTAAAATTAAACTCGATATCTAAAACCTGGAATATATCCTCAATCAGTCTGTCTTTGTATAAACTATTTTACCGGATACATTTCGGAGACTGCAGTGCAACTGCACAATTATTATTATTTTTTATTTATTTTTTATTATCGATAGGCTTGCATTTGCCCTCAACTCACCTGATGGAAAGCGACGATGAGGTCGAAGATGTAGCATGCGTGCCTAGAAGATACCTATTCACTCTTGATTTAAAGACCCCAAGGTTACGTTACTTATCGGGGAACAATGACTCAGGCAGAGAGTTCCAGTCCTTTGCAGTGCGCATAAGAAAAGTGGATGTAAAACGCTTAGTACGAGATGGTGGGACGTCTACCATAAATGGATGACGATCTTTTGTCCCTCTCGTTGTTTGATAATAAAAAGGGCACGATGGATCAAGGTTGTGGAGCTCCTGGGAGCACTCACCGAAGTGAATTCGATAAAAAACCAACAATCCGGCCACTTTACGACGGTGTCCCATACCCAGAAGGCGAGACTAACGAGACTAACTAAGACAATCTAATAGCCCCATCGTCGTTCCACCACCAAACGAGGAGAGCCTTGGCGAAATGACACTGTTTTACAGTTGAAATCTCTCACAAACAACATTCTTCAACATTTATTGTGCGAACCGCGACGGAACTCGCTACCTAACTTTCTGTCGTTTGATAAATACAACCTAGGAGTATTCAAATCCTAAGTAAAAAGCTTATTTTTTTATAAGAGTGCTTCACCGTAACCACAGTGTTGCTTAATATAAACCAAACATCCTATAGTCCACGCAAAAGAAGTCACGGGCACAGCTAGTCCATTCTATAATCGTTTCGATAAGCGATAACGATAGCAGAATGCAACTTTATCCACTACTTTAGGCCCATGTTGATTAAATAGGTGAAGAATTGAACATTATGTATTTACTCGTACATAGGGGCCTTACAGTATCGTAGTTCGCAACGTGACTATTTGTGCTGGACCGAAATCCCATGATGTGACGAGCAACAGCTTGTCATTTGACGAGAGTGAAATTTGTCCTCAAGTGGGGAAATACAATACAACATATTTAGAGAGAGCCTCTCTAGATGAGGTAAGTGAATATATATTTTTAAACAATACGCACGTAGCATAGTAAATACAATATTTGCCATTATAATCTGTCATGTTCTGAGAACAAATTATACGAGTTTAACAAGAAAGAGAAGGGAAAGGAATAGTTGGTAGGCGAAGAAAGTGTACGTTCCACGGTCAAGTCGAGATCAAGAAGTAAAAAGAAGCTTAAACAGACTTTTCTGTATATCTCAACGGAAACGACATTTTTAATCATCACGACGCGAAGAAGCATACCGTTATGTTTATATACATACATCATACCTACATAATGTTTGTATGTAAACAGCTTGCACATTTAGGTTAATAACCGAGTCATCATCAGCATCATCATCCTGGCGTTAAATCCCGGTTGCGCTCCCGCGCGGTACGCTAGGGCCTGGGGTCCGTCTTTCCCCTCCTCTTGGTCCACTTCACTCGGTCTGCGGCATCCTTGGTGGTGAGTCGCATGTCATTCTTAACGACGACGTCTAGCCATCGTTTCTTTGGGCGGTCCGCGAACATGGCCGTGCCATCGAAGGCGGCTCTCTTGTAGTTGTCACGGTGTGCGATGTTATGGACGTGAAGGCTACTGCGGATGTGAGTATTTAGCATGCGAACTTTGCGAGAAACTCCATACAACCACTGTAGCATCTTTATTTCCGGGACTAGCAACTCCTGCTTGTGCCGCTCTAGTAGAGGCCACGTCTCACTACCTTATAAGAGTAAAGGTCTAATGATGGTCCTGTAAACCTGCCTTTCAGCTACATCAGCATTTTGGAGCCACAAATGTCACATCCCGCTATTTGGCCCATCCCGCCTTTGACGTCTCTGTCGATGTCACCGGTTGCGCTTAGTATCGACTCCAGTTACCTAACCTAATCCGCTTGACCTCCTCTTCGCCTATGCGAACGGGTAGGGAATCTGTACTGTTGCAGGCCATGCACAATGTCTTTGCTACATTTATTTTCATATTCTTCCCACTCATTTACACGTTGGACGAGTCGCCCCTTGTCAGAGTCTGTCAGTGCGATATCGTCATCATACATGAGCAGCCACAACGGTACCTCATGATGGTCTCGGATGCTGTCTGAGAGTATGTTTAATATCACGTTGAACAGAAGTGGTATGAGCATAGAGCCCTGGTGTACCCCAACAATTATAGGGAACGAGTTAGTGTCACCAACATTAGACCTAACTATAGAATCGGAATCGCGGTACATGTCTCGGATAATGTCAATAGAGGCCTCATGTACCGACTTGGACTGCAATGCCTACACACAGCCAAAGGCCTTCTGCATATCCAGAAACAGAAAAAGGGGCATGTTCCTTGTTCTGTAGATATCCCTCGATGAAAGTTCTCAGGGCAAACATGGGGGCCATGGTCAAAAATGAAACTTGAAATAAGTTTGCATTGTTCAACAGCAATGTCATTTCGAACTTAAATCACTTTTATCGTGTCTCCAAATCCCGATAGCACATGGGGAAACTCGGCAGCTGCGCCAATGGCTGGCATGTACGTGTTCATACTGTTCTATTCCATACCAGCGCTGGCGCCGGTGCTGGACGGGTACAATAAAACGTTTACACGGTGCCAGCACTGGCATGCCAGCGACATTGGTGCTAGCTACAGTATGTAATGTGAAACGCTTTATATTGTATCCTCTTTTTAGCAACGCGAATATTTTTGCTCTAGTATTCAACAAATCTGTCATAATATTTCTATCTACCAATAGTGTCGTAGTTTCGATTTTTGACACTGAAATTGCTTCTGACTGGATACTCTAATTTTAATGTTGCACTAATATTTTAATTTCAGATAAGAATGATGCTTTATTCCATTAAAGATGGACATAAAATATTGCTATACAAACATAGCCACAAAAAGCCGTGTCAAGATTTTATCGTTTCACACCTTATACAGACTACGCTGAAAACCAAAAATTGTACAGTGGAAAAGGTGAGGTGACTTTCTTACGGTTCATGTAGGTATATTATAGTAAAGCTGCAAATATCCGCGCCCCCAGCAGGATGCTGGCTTCAAATATCCTCAAATTAGTGCCATAATTATGTGCCCATTTGTGCCCCAAAAATTTGCGGTCGTCACAGCGGCAGAATGCCATAAGAATGCCAGTGACAGAATAAAAATAATAAATAATCATCTTAGCGTTAGTTCCCGATTGTGTTCTCAAGAACGAGGGCCCGGGGTTCGCCTTGACCATAATCCAGGAATTGGCGATCAGGTAATTACAGTGGAGCGACTACCATCTGACCTCCGTGACCCTGTAACCAGGGGAACCTGACCAGATTGGATCATGGTCACAAATTCAGTTGTCTGAATTTGCAGTATTCATCGTAAGAGCATCGGGAGCATGTTTTTCCTTGCTGTAAGAGCATCGGTTAGAATCCAACTAATGTACATAACCCATGGCCGCAGCGGGATTCGAACCCGGTACCTCTTGTTTGCAAGTTGGATACTCAACCGCTCGGCTACCGACGCTCTCGCTGGCAGTATGCTACAATAATTCTACTTCATCATTTGTGAATCCACAAGTAAAAAATCAAAAACTGTTAGCTATACTTAGTACTATTGTTTGGGTATATGATTTGTTTAAAATATAATTGTGGCCCATACTTGGTCTTTTTATGCATCTGGAGTTTACTTTAAGAGGCCGAGATTTAGATATAACGAGTACAGGCCCATTGTATAAAAAATTAACTTGTGGCGACATCTGTCGCTCCAATAGGGAAACTCAACAATACTCACATTACGAGTACACGAACACAAATTTGGCAAGCATTCGCACATAGATATCACTGACCGTCCTACATCGCGCTAGAGAAGTGTGCCAACTTCCATGACCTATAAACTACTACCGACAATCAACTGCCGGACCCTTGGTACCCTGGCCATAACACCCGGGTAGGTGGGTTATTACCCTTTTCCACCTTCTCCATCTTCGCTTGCCAACATTCGCGGCTACCTTATCCTTTCCACCTTATTTAAGACCCTTAAGCTGCAGAGATATTGGACTTGACATCGGAATGGCTATCTATATAATCTCGGGCTCGTGCAGCAAGCACAGATCCGAGGTACTTGAATTTATCTGTTCTATTAACAGCTTCGTTCCCTTTACGGAAGTTATCCGTGCTGCAGCTAACCATGTACTCTCTTTGGCGACGTTACTTTGGGTCAGAAAGTACTAAATGTTAGTAAAAGCAGAATCGTCGTAGCATGGTCCTTTAGTTATGTTAATTTGGTATGTCAATAGCGGAATTGTGATATTTGGGCGGCAAATAAACACTCAATTATGGCATCACTCTAAACGTATTCAAGTTGGGAGTCCTGCTGGGTCACTGACTTAAGCCGTAATAAATAGAATAAATGTTAAACAATTATTCAAGTAAGGTATTCAGGTAAAATTTACATATGCATTAGTTTCAAGGATGTAGTAGCCAGCGCTTAGATATTATAACTATCGATATTGTTAGTTGTCAGTGCTAACGAACAAGCAGTGCTGCATTTTTGTAATAGCAAAACCTCGGTGCTTGAATCATAGATGTTATGGACGACACCTTCATGTAGGAATTTTGAATGCCATAGTGTGCTATACTAATGGACGTGTACAGATGTAGTGTGAAATAAATACGACTCGGAAGGATTTTCAATTAGTTTTTTTTAACTAGCCAGGCATTTGACCGCCATCTCACCTGGTAAGTGAAGATGTAGCTGATTATGGAGCATGCCTGTCTAGGAATAGCCAATCCACTCTAGCCTTGAAGGCGTCTAGATTATAATGATACGGGAACACTCGCAGGTAACGCCGTTCCATTCCTTAGTCGTACGCATTATATAGGTTGAACTAGAGCAGCTCGTGATTTGAGTGGGCTGTAGAGGAAAGAAAAAAGGAGTATTTGAAAACACTTGCTTAACGATCGTACTATTACATTTTCAGGGTATTTACATATACGAAGTAAATTATTCAGAACTATCAAGACGTTTCTTTGGGACATCATTTTTTTACGGAACAGTAGAAGTCAAAACATACGCTTTGTCCAAAAAGGGCAACATTATGTGTCACATGTTACATGCTACTTTAACCAAGATTTAAAATAAATTAAAATAAATTATCTATAAGGATAGACTATAAGGATAAATATTACAAGATTTAATTTAAAGGCGAAAGGTCGCCATTTCCTTCTTTCACACTTTTGCAACCTCCTGGGGTAGGCCTATTTCAATATCTTTTATCTTTCTCGGTCTTGTGCTGTTTTTTAATATTTCACATCCTGCTTTTTGGCCCTACGGTAGGCAAACGGGCATGTTGGCTACCTGATGGAACATAGTCACCGTTGCATATAGATATTAGTAACACCAGGGGTATCACCAATGCGTTGCCCGCCTCTCTAACTGCCACAGCCACGATTTCCCAAATTTCCACCCAAAGGCGCACTGGATACCTTACTCACCTGCAGTAACACAATAATATTTAAAATAGTATTGTTTAGCTGCAGTATTCTGCAAGGAGGAGATACTTTCCCAGTCAAGGGCTCCAATTCAGTCGCAATACCTCTCTATTCAATACCTCTCTTACCCTGTTCTCTTAATATCATTAAGGCAAAGCATCGAAGGTCTTCCATCGGAATTTATTCACCTCATGATCTCTGCTCCACCAGTGATCTGCACTATTCCGTTTTCTGACGATATGGTCAGCCCATTGCGACTTCAGCTTCGCTATAATATTTGATAATATCTGGAAAATCATCTATAAGCCACGCTTGAGCCGTTAGTTAGATGTACCGCGCGCCACGCGGCGCCACCAAAAAAGCCAAAGAAAGGTGGTGTTATTCAGGTTTTTTAAGTAATAAGTAGTAACATCACCTCCAAAAGTGGCCTGCACCAATCACAGATCGATTATCTGCTGATTTGAAGACATGACATTGGCCATGTATACAAGATCATCCAGGGGGAATGACTTACAACACAGCACCAATTCCTTATCATGGACGTCCAGATAATTAAAAGACGGTCTACGGCGAAACGTTGCGAACCATCTATTAAGTTGTGAACTCTGAAAAACAAGAGCCAGGAGTTCATTAAGGCAGCCGACGGCCGCGATTTGAATGCGACAAGCAAACCTCCAATGAACTCTAGTGTCATTATCAGAAATCCGTCCTCAGCCTCGGACGAATAGTATTCGGCACGTCGAAAGGCTGCCGAAGAATTGACAAGGACACGGGATGGTGAAATAGTGAGGTGCAGGAAGCAGTTAGGACATAATCTGGTGGATTCTGAGATCAATGTCTGTGCCCGAGGCCTACATTAAGATTATCCAGGACATGTACCTAAAACTGGAGCCGTCGTCAAAACCATCGTATTCCATACTAATCCCTTTCCGGTTACAGTAGGTTTTCAACAAGGTTCAGTGCTGAGCCCTTACTTGTTTCGCATTGTACTCGATGTCCTTTTAGCTAAAATTATGGACGCGCCTTCTTGGCTTTTATGGATAGCTGCAGCACGGATCATGATACCATCCTACCATCCGTATGGAAAACGAAGAGTCCGGCGATATGGGCCCCGATGTCAAGTCCCGAGCCACTCTGTGGCTTGGGCCATATGGTAGGTTTTAGAAGTCATACAAAATTATGGTGGTTCGGTGGTTACCAAGGTACAAATTAACAAATTGCAGAACTCACAACTTGTAAGGGTATGCCTGGTTGGTAGGTATATATACTGTTGTTATATATACTTAAAACTAACACGAAATGGTACACAAATTATAAAATTAATTATAAATAAAAAACAGTCTCTAAATCGCTGCCTTGCGGAAGTGTCCCCATAAGGCTGGCAGCGTTACCTCTCTGAATTGTCAGACTTATACGCTGACCGAGGTAAGCGCCAGCACGTGGGTCTTCGGTAGATTCAATTAGCCGGGTAGATATCTCATGGAACATATTTTTGGCGCTAGGGCCCCAAGGTCCCAATAAATAACCCTGTCCTAGGGATCCATATTTGGTATACATTGTTTCTATTTGTGTAAATCATTTAAATACCTATAATGTAAAATGAACGTCTACTGAAATCTTCCACTTGATACGAATTTGTCTAAAATATTTACTGATGTAGGTTATTGTTGCATAAAATTGTTTACCACTATGACTCATGCCAACCGTAGTTACAGTAAACTACTTCGCTAACGTCTGCTGCTCCTTACCACGGCGAACCGTCGACTAAGCAACTTTAGTTACTGTTCATTCTTCGCGATCGCCTGCGCCCAGCCCGTAAAAGTACCTACCAAAACTTGTGAAAAGTACAGTATAATTCATTCATACTTTTTTTTAGACTTTCTATTCAATGAAATAATTTTCCTTTACTATTAAAAAGTGGAGTATGGAAATAAATATGCTGTATTCTCTTTTTAAGAATTTAGTGACGTTACCGTTAACATATACTACACAATAATACAGTATGGAATTTGTACTGTACTTTACCTTTGTAAAATTATTTGTATGGAATCGTAATGTGCTAAGCGATAATACAGTAAGGAATGTATAGATACTGTACCCTTTCTTAGGATTCACAAAGTTCAATTTATTCATGAAGCTATTATAAAGTAAGGTATGTTATCCACTTACTGCACTGTTTGTTAGTTATATGATATTCCTAGTAAATAATACAGTAAGTTAACTAAAACCTAATCACTTACTGTACTATTCCTTAGGAACTCTTAACATGGTACTCAGACATACTGTATTATTTATACATGCAAAATCGCCGAAAGACATAATACAGCAACGAAATCTATAGAGAAAGACGCGTTATTTTTCAGCGATCATTTCTGTGTATATAACTCAATTTACTTACTGTACTCTTTCTTATGACGGCAGCGTAAACTACATATGTAGAGGGTTGATTTTGGATATGAAGCCATCTTTGATTTCCCCTATGGCAGTAATGGTGGACATTCAAAATGGCGGCCTCTGAATACTGTTATACACCAATGTTTTATTGTTATTTGACGATTACTTTTTGTTTTAACTATGTATGCATGACATAATTTTACATATATTCAATGACAGGTAGTACGCACCTTTGTTTTTACCCGACTGCGCGACGCAAAGAAGGGAAATGTGATTATCAGTATATGTATGTATGTATTTGTTCCTTTGTGGCACTGTAGAGACTAAACGCGCGGGTCGATTTTGATGGTTCTTACGTGTATCGATTTGTCTTAATCTTGCGAGTGTTATCAGTAGACTTAATATTTATCAAAATTCAATATGGCGACTATCAGTCGCCATTTTGTGAAAAATAAAAAAATTAATGTCGACAAACTATGTCACGTGGGGAACTTAGGTTTTAAAAATAATTATTAAGTTTCTCACACCATTTTCCATTGACCGTATAGAATCTATAACGATTTAATGTTAGTAACCATTCTCACTTTTTTCCCTTACACTTTCATGGTACCGTACTTTTACTTTTTGCGTTAAACATTTTATTTAAGCAAATTATGTTATAATTTAAGCATCTATCTCTATATATAGGTATATAGTATAAAACAAAACGTCTTCCCACCGTCTGTTTTTATGTACGCTTAGATTTTATGAACTACGCAACGAATTTTAATGCTGTTTTCAACGATAGATAGAGTGATTCATGAGGAAGGTTTATAAGTAAGGAAAAAAGGGTAGGTAGGGGTAAAGTAGGTGTACGCGAACGAAGTCGCGCCGGGTTCACTAGTAATACATTATGTACAAAAGTGTCTATTTTTTTATACTAAGATTTATTACGCACAGAACAACAATTACTTGCCACTACTATACTATTTATCATTTTTAATCATCTAAGAACATTTAAAGGCAGCATTTATCAAACTCTCTGGAGCCGCCATTTTAAATGTCCGCCATTGATAAAAAAGGCAAAATTTGAGGCATCATATCCAAATTTAAACCTATATATTATTGTAGTATAAGTGGCACAAATTGTATGCTTCTATCATTAAATGCGCAATTATTTCACATGTCTGCCGGATTAATACACGTATTATGATTAAGTGTACAATAATGACGTTAGTGGCGGATTTATAAGTGATTTTTAATATTGTTAAATTATTTCTATTGTGGAAACTACAGCAACTATGATGTGGATGTTGCTATTTACTTTTTTGCTGAATCTCAAAGATGTCATGGGTATATCTTAGATTTTGAGAAACCGTAAAATTCAGAAATTTATGTTAGAATAATTTTTGTCCTGCTATTTTAATTGTTTATTGTATGGTTCTATTTTTTTATTAAACGTATTTTGCTTTTACCTATTTTTATTTTCCTCATTAAAAATATAAAATAAATTGCAGGTCTAGCTAATATTCGTTACGCTGAGAAATACCGATTACATAGTAGGATGCAATTTGTCTGGTGTGGTGCTTTTAGACTCAAATATTACTAGCGAGGACCTGTAATTTGCTTGTTTGTTCTAAGATAATATTTATTATGTTTTAAAGAGCTATTGGTACTCTAATAAATAAATAAATAATTCAGCAAAAACAACATGTCACTTTTATAAACTAGGATATTTCCTAAACAACTCATTATATCTCTATCTAGATGTGTATTTAATCCAAGTAATAAGGTTTTAATGTGTAAAATTAAGATATTTCATATAGGTACTCTTTTCGCCAAGAAGCTATCTTTACCAGACTATGAAATATTGTTTTCACACCTCCTGGTGACGCCGTTTGCGTCTTTCTCAATGTTAGGGATAGGTATTCGGGTACTAGGTTATAGAGTGTGGGTTTAATGGGGACCCAGGTCGTAGTGGAGTTCGTCGATTGCCACCGCCTCTAGTGGAAGAGTCCTGAACAGTTGCATCCAGCGCCACCTATCGTGGTACTGTAACTGTGGTAAGAATTGTGTCTGCGTCACGTTAAAGAAATCTGTTGCTGACCAGGATTCCAGCGGGAAGCGCGCGTCGTAACCTTTACTGATCTCGCGTCACGTGGTTTGTCGGGAGTGGTTTCTGGCTAGCGCTCATCGAGGAGCAGAGTCTCATTGGACTTCCTGCAGTATTTTGCGTGATATTTACAGACATTTGTACACTGGAACCCGAACACGAGGTAGCTGCCTCCAGATCAAGCTTAATGCAGATGAGCATTAACAGCATTGTAGGGAAGCCAACCTGGTTAACGTCTGGAATGTAAACGCAAACGCGACAGTGTGAACAACATTTGCACGCGCAGTCGTCGCCACCATGCACGCGAACGCTAGCTGAACGCGTTGGTTTAGCCTATCCTTTAGCATTCGCATTTATTTCGGAAATAAGCAATTGTAATAAACACTTTTCTCAAAATGAAACACGGGTAATAACTTACTTTTTGATGTTATACAATAATTAAACACGCAAGCGGGCCACCTGATGGAAAGTGGCCACCGCTGCCTGTTAGCCATTAGCAACACCATAGGTATCGCCGATGTGTTTTCCCGCTCTATAACACGTTGCCCTGGCAGCAAAAAGGCCAAACTCACGGTTTACCAAATCCCCACCGCCTATAGCACTGGATATTTGACTCAAAATAATATTGTTTGGCTGCGATATTCTGTAAAGTAAAGGAGTACCTTCACTTTTTAGAAGTACACTTTACAGGGGAAGTCGTGTGGACCTCTTAAAATATACAATTAGCCTTGGATTATGGATTGAAATCTCGTAGCTTCTCCACGGAATATCGTGGTAGGGTTCCTCAGTCCTGTGCGGATAGACAGCAGTATTTATAATATTTTTTTTATATTTCGACTAGCCAGGCATTTGACCGCCTTCTTACCTGGTGGTAAGTGACTATGCGGCCGGTGATGGAGCATACAAGGCTTGTGTCAAGTTAGACACCCGTTCCACACACGTCACCACAAACTTATCTGACCAAGTGAGCAAACCTGGAACTAAGTGTATGGAATATCCTTTGCCGGCAATATTAAATTCAGCAACAGCGCCGTCGTCTTTGGGCCAGATAAGTTTCAAGTAGTAAACACGCTGTGTGTTTAACACTACATAAGTATTAAACGCATGATAAGCGACTTTTTATTAGTAAGACAGACTATCTCTACCACGAGTGTGACAGATAGAGGTAGGTAGGGAATACGCATACGAAATAGTAGTCGAGTCGCGCACAGTAGCGAGCACCTATTCGCATATTCTTTCCGAAGGACACGAGCCCGTCTCAAAGGTCCGAAAACTTACCTTATCACAAAGAACAGGAAGAAGACCTGGAATGAAACGTCTGCCTGTCTATCACAGGCCTGTATTTTTGGAACTGTGTTAGTTACTTGCAATTTTCACAAAACATGTGTGGCCGCTTTAACAAAAAGTAATAAAAATTAAAAATGTTGAAAGCAGGGTGCAGGCCCCACCTCCACTAATTTTCAACATTTTAGCCATAAAAACACAAGTCTTGTGAAAATTTCAAGGTGGGAGGGATTAGTTCTTTATGAAAAATGAACAATGCGAGTTGTTGTTTAACCTTGAAATTTTCATTAGTCATTCAGCAATTTACTAAGTGATTTTAAATTGATGTCAAACAATTACTCTAATAAATTGTTTTTTCTACTATATTTTTTAAAACATATCATACATTTCCATTGTGGATACTACAGCGACAATGATGTGGAAATTTGTCTTTCTTTTTTTACTTAACTTCAAAGAAGGCCTTGGTTCTGACTCGGACGTTACGAAATCCAACATTTCGGAATCTTACGTAAGATTATATTTTTAAAGTAATAGTTTTGTCGTCGTTGTTTTATGATAGTGGTTGCCACTAGTTGGGTATTGGCTTCTAATACCCTTGGCTAAGCGAAGTTGACCACGGTCTTCCGCTGGGGACCCTGAGACTGGTTGTATATTCTCGGGAGCCGATTGCCACCCTGTGACGGTGTATTAGGTAAGTACTTATTAACAAGTGCTGACAACTATGAAGAAAAGTTATATTTTGTTTTTATAAATTTATCACAGTCAGAACAGTCGCCTTCTAACGAAAAAGTTGAAAAATACTTAAACACACAGTGAGAGGGTCCCACCTCAAGCAAAAAGACGTGGTCGGCCGCGAAAAAGATGGCACGACGAATTAACAGCATATACGAAAGAGTGAAGAGACTTGGCAAATTGTAACCAGGGGGCCTAAAAAGACCACATTAGCGTTTCATATGGTGATTCATATTAATTTGTCACAAACTTATCTACAGCGTCGCTGTTGTTGACATAGACATGACAATTCAAAATGGCTTCACTTAGTTCCAGTTTGGCCACCGGATCAGACAAGTTTGTGGCACTCTAATATGAATCATAATATTAAACGCTAATGTGACCATTTTGGACCCCCTGGTCTAAATGGAGAAATGGGAGAGAGGCCTTTGCCCTGCAATGGAAAACAGACGGCTCGATTAAAAAAAAACTTAAACATTTCTGTCCCACTAGTATTTATTATCAAACAAATTATATACATTTGACAAGAGACTAGTCTTGTCACAATATGATTTATAGTTCAAACAAGAATTACTCGAAAAATAAAATTTAATTTTCTACAGGGACCATACAGTGTGGTATACCACAACGTGTTAAGTTGTGTTGGCCCGAAATCCCGTAACGTGGCGTTCACCAGCGTGATACTTGATGAAAATGGAACTTGTCCTCAAATAGGGAAATTTAATATGACGGTTTTGGAGAGACACAGCATTGATGAGGTGAGGTATATTAGAGGTCTCATTGGAGATAGGCGGCGCACTGATAGCGTTGACCACTTTCCATCAGGTGAACCGCTTGTCAGTTTACCTATCGTATAGATAAAGATACCTATAGATAAAGATGGTTGGTGGTGATAAAGAGATCAAAATATACATTATTGAGGTCTGTAACTTATACACTTTCGCATTGTTCGCATTCGCATGTTGACAAAACAATAAAATCATTTGAATTACCAAAAAGCAGTAAGAAACAAGTCAAACTAAATAACTTAGTCAAAGCGAAATACTTGTACAAATAATCTTGAATATGCTTTTAGGCAGAATGATCTAAAAGAATTACAAAATTATCTTTTCACAGAATTTAAACGCTTTGCTATCAAATTACACAAAATTTAAAGAAATTTACACTATTCCCTTATATTTCAGATAAGAGCTTTGGTTTATTCAGAAAAAGATGGCCGTAAAATACTGTTATGGCAATATAAACTCAAAAAGCTGTGTCAGCACTTTATAATTTCTAGCATCCTTGAATCTACGCTCAAAACCAAAACTTGTGTGATGGACAAGGTAAGGTGATTTTTCGCAATTCACGTGTTGCTAAAGTTCTAACTTTGTATTGAAATACGCAATTCTTGAAAATTGTAGACAAATTGTTATTAAATGTGCTCACCATGTTCAAATTGCGTAGGTTACGTACCTTTGAACGCAACGCCACACGCATGGATACTATAGCCGATATAGGTATTACTACGTACTAAAAAAAAAATATTGGTATTTGATTGACGCTCCTTAGCAAATTTTAATTTTAAAAATAAATGCGCGGCACCCAGGCCGTCTTTGAGTTTCACCCCGGTCGCCCCATGTGCTAGTGCGACGGTGTGTGTGTGTGTGCAACAACCAAGCTACGCCACCGGGTTACTAAGGAACTCCGTTACGTCACTGCGCGCGCAGCCTAAGACAAAGGCAAACCAGTACAAAACATGTGCGCGCAAACTTCAAGAAGTCAATGAAGTGATGGCAACATGTCTACTGCAAAATTGACAAAATATTATGGACTGAATTTTGATGTTATTATAATGTGTTATTTGTATTTGTCTTTGCTATATAATAATAATAATATATAAGCCTATACAATATTATATATACCTAATAAGGTTCAACTCTTTTTCTACAAAAGTACAGCGGAACACTCGAATGGATGTCGCTGAAAATGAACGCATTGTGACACTAGAAAATCTCGTGCAGTGCTGTGAATGCTCCCAGGCTCGATTCGTCAAGGGACAGAGAGGTTTAAAAATACATAAATCAAAACGCCATAAACCATTAATACCACTCTCAGCCCCAACAACAAGCCATAACTTTAAACCCTTTTGGCAAACTTAATAAATTTACAACTCCCATTGTAAAACGCATTCCCTGAGGTGCCCACTTCACAGTCGCCGCAGCACTATCATAATCAATCAAAACAGTTATATCACAAAACTCTAAACAAGCCTGGGAGAATTCACTTGTTTTCCCATATGCTGTGTTTTATGTAGTTCCAGAGGCTGATAATAAGAAGTGGTTAACGGCAAGAATAACGAAGAACTGCGTAAAACACAGCGCTCTTTTAGATCCAACCTACCCAAATAATGCCTCTATAGCAACTCAAAATTCCAAATTGTCTGTAAAACCCATCGCTGAGTCTTCTACCTACAGACTTGTGGAACAGAAACTCAGCGACGGCGATGTTAAAGGTGCTGCACGAATCCTATTTTCTTGCGACACAATAGCGCCCAATACGCCTGAAACCCTCTCTGCTTTGAAACTAAAACATCCATCTCCAGTTGCCGGCTCAAAACTTCCGGAAGCACCACAAGATTTCAATGACTCCATTGAATCTAGTGCCCAAGACGTCTCTGCAGCCGTCGCATCATTCAACAGCGGTTCTGCGGGTGGTCTAAATGCTTTAATTCCGCAACATTTAAAATACCTACTTTGCGGAACTAGCGGCGAGTCTGGTGATAGTCTTCTTCGAGACTTAACGTCTTTAATGAACTTGATGCTTTCAGGGCGAGTCAATGGTGAGATCATTGAAATCTTGTACGGTGCTAACTTATATGCCCTAAAAAAGAAGGACGACGGCATCAGACCCATTGCCGTCGGTATGACGTATCGACGTATTGTGGCTAAAATCTGCTGCAAGAAGATTGCGCCTAAGCCACACCTTTGCAACCGATACAGTTAGGTTTTGGGTCGCGTGAGGGGTGTGAAGCTGCCGTTCATTAATTGCGAACTTATTTGAAAAAAGATTGTGGACAAGCGTTGCTGAAGTAGGATGTAAGGAACGCCTTCAATTCGGTGGACAGAGGTGCACTACTTACGCAAGTAAAGGACAAAATTCCAAATTTATACAATTTTCTTTGGCAATGTTATGGTTACTGACTTTTAGTGTTATTGACTTATAATAGCAACGAAATTACATCTGTAGTTGGCTGTCAACAGGGAGAACCCCTGGGGCCTGCAATTTTTAGTCTCGCCATCCACCCAATCATTCAACGCCTTCAATCGAAGTTGAATATTTGGTACTTGAATGACGGGACTTTGGGATGTGATGTAGACACTTTGTGTAAGGATCTCGTCTTTTTAATCGACGAGTTTTGAGCAATCAGCATTGACCTAAATTTATCAAAATGAAAACTTTATGTTTCAGACATGCCCTGCAAAAAGTTTGGCTATACAGAAATTTAACGATTGGCGCCTAATATAACAATTGTTGATAAGGATTTGCTTCGTTTGTTGGGTTCCCCTGTCTTAGATGAGTCGTTTCTCCTGTTTTCAATGAAAAAATTCAAAAATTGTTGCAATGTTTGGATCTTTTGACTAAAATTAATATTCATATGGCATTTACTATTATTCGTTTTTGCCTATTTGTCCCAAAATTTACATACACTATTCGGTGCTGTCAACTCTGGAAACACTCGGATATTATTCAAGGAATTGACAACATCGTTAAGAATACTTTGGCTGTAATTTTCAATATAAATTTAGAAAAGCGAGGGTGGTTACAGGCTTCACTTCCAGTGCGTATGGGAGGCCTGGGCATAAGATCGATTTCCGGTGTTGCCCTGCCAGCGTTCCTGTTGTCGATTCATGGCACTGCAAATTGCAGTAATTAATAAAATCCCGTAAACTCCACTTAGGATGCAAAAATAAGTTACTTGGATGATGCCAGGAACGCATGGCTATCAGCCTGCCCAAACTCGGACCCGCCCATAACTCTCCTCGCAGAGGCTATGGGATGGGCCGCTCTGCAAGCAAGTATGGAATAATCTCCTTCATAAATGCGTAAGCTCCGCGGATCGTGCCCGTCTCTTAGCCGTTGCTGAGTGTCCTCGTACAAGTCCTTCCTTGCGCGAACACTAGAACATTATTAGATAACCCCTCCTTTAGAATTGTTGCATCACTCCGTTTGGGTACTCCACACCGCTGCCAGTGCGGCGTTGCTGTTGATCGGCTCGGTCACCACGGCTTATCATGAGTCAGGAGTGCTGGACGATTTTCTCGCCACTCTAGCCTCAACGATATAATTCGTCGGGCCTTTACTAGCGCCAAATGTGCGGCCGTTTTAGAACCTGGCGGCCTCATGTGTGACGACGGTAAATGGAATGACCCTGGTTCCGTGGAAGTTGGAAAGGCCTTTGGTGTGGGACGCTACTTGCGTCGACACCTTGCGTCTTCACATCTTTCTAGAACACAGGGTAAGGCTGGAGCGGCGGTGGAATCCATTGAAGCCCTCAAAAGGCTCAAAGTAATCTCGACAGTGGTTATTTATTTGAGCCTTTTGGGGTAGAAGCACTGGGTACGTGGGGACCTCGAGCCCATCGAATTTTTAAAGATGTCTCAGCACGTCTCATCGAGGCAAGTTGTGACCAAAATGCTGGCCTTTATTTTTGGGCACCTTGCCGAATGGCAGCGTTTCTTTATTATTTATAGTTTTAGATTAACTTAGTTTTAGATACCTAAGTTTTGTTATATATTATGAATTAGTATAATTATTATACAAGGTGTCTCAAAAGAAAGTTTATATTTAGTGGATCGATTAAAAAAAAAGTAAGCCGTGTATCGAAAAAATGTTTATTGATTATTAAAATACACAATTTGGGGATTTATTTCTTAAAAATAATATCGTCCAAATGTAGACCCTCGCGTTCGCGGCACTCATTCAATCGAACAGTAAAATTATTTATGACGGCTTGGCAGGTGGACTCAGTGATGGCTGCCATTTCGTGACGGATATTTTCTTTCAAACGCGCTCCTGGAGATCAATTTGCCCGAGAAAATTTCACGAACTCGTGGCAGAGATGTATTGGACGTGTGTGACGTTGCTCCGTCCTGCTGGAGCCATGTTCTTTGGTTATAGCCAGGAAAGTTTTGCAGTTCAGGCACCAAGAAGTCGTCTAACATCTCCACATAACGCTCTGAATTCACTGTAATTGCACGCCCCCTTTCGTCTTCAAAAAAGTAAGGGCCGATAATTCCTCGCGCCGACATCGCTGCCCATACGGTCATTTTAGGCGAATGAAGGGGTTTCTGATGCTTGCGATTTGGATTCGTTGCACTCCAGTAGCAGCAATTCTGCTTATTTACGTGTCCATTAAGATGAAAATGAGATTTATCCGAAAACAAAATGATGGTAAACGTTGAAAAGCGCTCAATTGGGTGATTTACGAAGTCAAGCCTCTGACTGGCATCTTGGGGCTTTAATTCTTGCACCAATTGAATTTTGTAGGGGTGCAGCTTTAGATCTTTGTGCAAAATGCGGTGTAATGATGATCTATGCACATTTAAAGCACTTGCGCGCTTCCAAATTGAAAGGTTCGGGTCATTACGAACAGACTGATTAACACTCTCCACGTTTTCTACCGTTCTTTATGACCTTGGTCGCCCGGATTTTAGTTTTTCCAGCGTTGAACCGGTCTCTTCAAACTTTTTGACCCATTTTCGAATAAGAGGAATGCTTGACACATCATTTGAGTGGCGAAAACCTCGAATACTGCTGAATCTCTTACGCGCTACAGTCGCCGAATCACCGTTTTTGTAAAACTCGCGCACGCACAACGCGCGGTCTGCTCCTGCGAAACGCTTCATAGCGACTGAATTTCCAAGAGCCAGGCTATCGATTGACATAACCCCCGCGCCCCTCGGATTCGTTGCGTTCACGCAGTAAACTGAATAAATATAAACTTTCTTTTGAGACACCTTGTACATTAGCAAAAGAGCAACTTAAATGTAATCCTACGTACTATAAGTATCTTAGCATCAATATCCCGATTGTACTCTCCACATTCAGTTTAATACCAATGGGTACTTGTGTGGAGAGTTTAGTAGATACGGAAGTTTATTAGATGAAAAGAAATACAAGAATATTTTTGAATGCTTACTTAAGTATCTTACTTTTTTACTTTCAGGGCACATTTTTATTTGATGTGAATTATTCGGAATTTGCAAGAGGTTTGTTCGGGATATCATTCTTTTATGGTACATACGTAATCAAGGCATACACTTTGTCTAAAAAGGGCAATATCTTTTGTCAGGCGTTTCACATTACTTTTACAAAAATTTAAATATGTACGTACATACCTACAAATTGTAATATGAATTCACTGTGTATCTTATTGTGTACAATAAATATTTTAATAAATAAATACATGCATACCATCATGTCTTCTTCCAGCGGAAGTATGCAGAGAGAACTTAATCAGTAATTTTCGTATTTTTATAACAAAAAAAAAGAAAAAATTGTCAAGCGCCCTTTATAAAACGCGCTTGTAAAGCGCTAGCTGAGGAGGAGTTGGAGAGCCTGGCTGTAGCAAAATGAACCCGATCTTTGGCTTCGGGATCTTCCATGACTCCCACTGGAGTAGAAATCATTCTTTGCATTTCGTATATCTCGACCTGCACAAGGTTGCATTCGACAGTGACCCTCGGAATTGGAGGGCTCTGATATCAAAATCTGTGCCCAATGCTTATATTTGCATTATTTATTTATTTATTTATTTGATATACCATCGACAGTAACACAGCACAATAAAAATAATAATAAAAAAATAATATTATTAATTATTCCATCCAATTATCCAGGATATGTACGCCAACACTGACGCAGTCGTCAAAACCATCATAGGCCATAACAAATAATCCCTTCCCGATCACCGTAGATGTTTAGCAGGGTTATGTCTTGAGTCCTTACTTGTTCTGCATTGTGTTTGATGCCCTTTCAGCTGAAATTCTGCACACGCCTCCTTGGCTTATTAAAATACGTAGATGACATCGCATACTTGAGCAAGCGTGGATAGGGTCTTGAAACCAGAGTAAATAAGTTGATCGTCGCCATTTATCAATAAAACAAATACCACCAACTCATACTACCTCATCATACTCGTGCTAACCTCACTGTAGGTATACTGAGCGAGGGAGGTACGCGCAGTACTTGCCAGTGGATCTTTCCCCATCGCGCATTTCTTGACTCCCTTTGAATTGATCTAGATCCTTGTATCTTCTATACATATAATGGCATTAGTCTTCCAGTTCTATTTGACGCCTCTTATGCCACTTTGAAATCTGTGTTTCCATCAAGTCTTGATGTCCGATCATGCCGACTCTTGGTAACGTGAGTTTCTTGAACATGGAGTTTCTCAGATCCTCGTAAAGGCTGCAATTCCATAGTATGCGATCTCTGATTTCCTCTGAATCTCAACAATAGCAACAAGGCGCACTTATTGAAAGTGCAAACTTGTGCAGACGACTCCTAAAATAGCCGTGATCGGTCGACAACTGAGACGCCTGATAATCCGGCTCTATCCATCCGCTCATAAACTACTATTCGACCGACGGGAAGAAACTTGACAACTCTCGCCCGTCCGCCGCAGCCACCGCTCTTTTGCCACTGGGAAACGACCTCCCCGCTCGCTCGCTCCTTTAACTTAGTGCGCTCTCTACCCGCAAGACCCACCATTTCTTGCTCGACGACTACCACTCGAAGGACCTCCAGATCAGCTGACTATACTTCCGCTAGCACCAGCTGTACTGTCGAGCTCGTAGACCTGTAAGCCTTCGTCAATAGGACTAAGTGCCTGCCTTTGTGACCTTACAAGCACCTGTCAAACTACATTTTTTTTTTTTTTTTTTTATGTTATCCGGCAGACAAACAGGCATGCGGGCCACCTGATGGAAAGTGGTCACCGCCGCCTATGGACATCAGCATCCCTGAAATGCGCCCCACGTATGTTTATGTGGGCGCCAAGTTGACCAGCGCGGCCACCATGGCCTATCATGCTACAGGAGTGCCGGTCGCATACCTCGACACGCGGACCTCAATGATGTTATTCGCCGGGCCTTTACCTCCGTCGGGGCTCCTACGGTGATTGAGCCTAATGGCTTAGCACGCAACGACGGTAAAAGGTCCGATGGAATGACTTTAATACCCTGGAAGCTGAAGCGGCCTCTGGTCTTGGATGCCACTTACATCGACACCATTGCGCCGTCCCATCTACCTGCCACTTCC
The DNA here is from genome assembly GCA_907269095.1 of Blastobasis adustella. Lineage (NCBI taxonomy): Eukaryota > Metazoa > Arthropoda > Insecta > Lepidoptera > Blastobasidae > Blastobasis > Blastobasis adustella. Next base: position 16,394,851 of record OU026121.1, on the reverse strand, counting down.
ATTCATCCTGGAGCTTGTGCTATATCGGCCGAAAACGCCAAGTGCCGCAAATATATTTGTCTGAGCAGGGATTATATATTTGCGCCGTTGGGCGTGGAAACCTTTGGGTCGTGGGGCCGTTACTGTCGCTATGACAATTGACTTTACCACCCAGATCTACGTTGCCGTTAACATTTTATTGAAGAACTATAGAATCCTTGCGCTTTTAGTAAAGTAAAACCATTTTATCCATTTAGACACACGGCGCAAAATTCTTAAATATTCACATAGAAAAAAAAATAGTATTTGAGTATGGATATAAATATAGTATTTTGAATATATTCTATAAGTTTTCAATACTCGAGCATAGGTTTGACGACATTCCAAAACATTTTCAAGCTCTTGGATTGGAAAGGATCCGGCACCAACGTCAACGGCGTAATGTGACATGCAGTAACGACTTTATACACAAACATTCCTCGTCAAATCTTCCCCAACCATGTCAACGCAAGCAAAAACAACGAAGCAACCTCAAAATCTTTAACACATTTGCTGTTATGGGCTGGCGCAACGTAAACTAACAAATGAGCGAGCATAGCGAGCTCGAAATGGTTCTAACCATCGCTTGTTGGGTCTCCCGCGGAACCTCTTTTCTGGTACCGGCGGGTTTAGACGCGTATTTCCCAAATATCGCTTAGGCTTGCGTAATACATAATCCGTGATGTCCTTGTTACGCTTGTCCTCAGCAGGATTTTCATTTTGTTGGCATGGAGTTAATTAACGTTCTTCGTCGATTGTAATAAAAGTAATAAATCAATGAATGAGCGAGCAAAGCGACATATAAACTTTTTACTTTTTGCCTAGTCGTCAAAGGCAAGAGTGGGTAGCGATCACAAAAAACACAGATTTTTTTTAATTATAGCTCCTGGGGTAATCGTAATAAAAGTAACTGAAATTAATGTACGAGATTATGAATTTTGTTAGTAAACCCGTTGTCATGGGGGAAGACAATGAGCAGTTTTCCAGTAGGTATTGTCAGTTGGTTTCAAAAAGCATCAATAGATGGCGCTCCCACAATTTTGGTACTTCTTTTTTAAATCTTTATGATTGTTGCAGTGATGTCATGCAGCCAACTAATATTAAACTTAAAAATAAAAAGTTTATTAATATTAACATAACTTTTAAAGGTTTCAACCTTCAAGAAATGTACGAAAAATATTTATAAAAGTAGGCACTATGATCCATTCTATGAGCGCACCCCGTCCCTACGGGGTGTCGCATCCGATGAAACCTGATAGGCCCTTCCGGCTACAGGTGCTCCCAGGGGGTGTTTAGCACGTATGCGCCTAGGTCTATTTTTTGGCGAGTCGTGCATAACCAGTCCGGCCGGCCGGCTGGTACTCATGCGAGTTCACCTCCTCCCTCCCAACCGCTATACCGGAGGGTGCCCATTTCCTTTGCGTTGTGCGAAAAAAAAAAAAAAACAAAATTCAGTTGTAATACAAACCTTTAATATTTGGATTACGTCCATTCTTGATTCTAGCGTCCATGAAACGAACTGACTCAACGAAATTGATGTTGGTTTTATTGCATAATTTTTTAAAAGCTCTAAAATTGATGAAAACGATTGATAAATGCAATTATCCAGTACAACGTATCCAGTGTTTATATCCTTTTCGCTAAGTACCCATTTCAAGCGATCTTCAATTACCAAAATTGTCGGGGCGCCATCTAGCGAGTGTTTAGGAATGCTTTATATACCTATTGGAAAACTGCTCAGGGTTACACGAACGAGAGGATGGGTCGTTTTGACCATAGATTTACCTTGGGATATCACCGTATTTTTTAAATGAATCATAATGTTTTTATATGAATATATTTGGTAGCTTCGATCAAAACTATAATATAGTAAACTATACTTTTTATTAATACGATTCTTTAATCGCTGTCATAAAGGTTTTAAAAAAGCACTAACAATAATCAAGGTAATTGGCTTTTCTTAATCTAATAATACTTGCATTTTTAAATGTCTTCAACCTTGTATTCTTGTAAAATAAATGATAAAATTTTAATAAAATGTGCAAAATACAAATTACAGAAATGTATTGAAAATGGCGCGAAATTGTTACTTCAACTACGGGGACGGCTAAAATTTTTCCTTTTTAATTTTGAAGTCGTGTTGCTCGTGGCGTGAGCGGTCCGTGTCAACACCAGTTAATGATACTCATTAACTCCAGCTACTGTAAATAACAGCGATGTTGCTTTTACAGTTTCTATACTATAGTCATGGGGGATGGGTCATTTTGACCCATCCCCTATGTCGCCGGGTAAACGACTCATATCCAAAAGATTTTGAGTAACTATTAAAACAACAGGCTCACGTTTATTACAATACCTACTGATAAAATAATAACAATAAAAATATAATGACGAACAATCAATAAGAAACAAGTCAAACAAAAGAAGTTGGTCAAAGGGAGATTGAACCTATTTGTAAAAATCATGAATTTGCTTTTAGGTAGAACGTACGTCTCCCTATAAATAAAAGATTGTTTCACTATCAAACTATATCATAGCTTAAATTTCAGGTAATAATTATAGTTTATTCAGTAAAAGATGGGCGTAGAAGATTATTATGGCGTTATAGTGTCAAAAAGCCATGTCACCACTTTATAATTTCTAGAGTCATTAAAACTAAGTTCAAATCCAAAACTTGTATGGTGGACAAGGTACGTTGTTTTTCGTAATTCAAGTGTTGTTAAAGTTCAAATTTTGTGTTACAAGACTCAATCGTTCAAAGTAGTGGCCAAGATGTCATTAGAATTGTTTTTAAATTACGCAGGTTTAAACGTAATGCCCCACAGATACAATATATAGGTACCTACTTGCACGAATCATATCAGCTGGAAGACGTCTATTGCTGGGCATAGGCCTCTCCCTGAGAGCTCCACAAAGAGCGGTCTTGTGCCTTTCGCATCCAGCAGGTACCTGCAATCAGTTTTCAGATCGTCGGCCCACTTAGTGGGAGGCCTACCAACGCTGCGTCTTTCAAGCTCACGAACTTTCCTGTCCCATCATCTAGCTGTTCTGCGAGCTTTATGCCCTGCCCACTGCCACTTAAGCATGGCAATCCTTCGGCCTATGTCGGTGACTTTAGTTAGCTTGCGGATCTCTTCATTCCTGATTTGATCGCGGAATGAGGCTCCGAGCATAGCCCTGTCATCGCCCTTTGGGTGACAGCGAGTTTTCTTATAAGGCCCACAGTGAGCGGTCACATCTATGTTCCGTAGGTCATCACTGGCATTACACATTGCCAGTGATGTCAAAGACCTTTCTCTTTACGAACCTTCGTCTTGCACAAATCAAGGAAGCTTAACATAATAATATGATTAAATATCTCACTGTTTCATTTTCATGTATGTGATATATTGATTGAAAGTTATACAGAAATTACAAGAAGTTTATTGGGGCCGTCATTCTTTTACGGATCAATCGAAATCAAGGCATTTACTATATATAAAAATGGTAATATAGGCAACATAATGTGTCAGTTGTTGCATCCTACTTTTACTAAGATTTGAAAGTACTTCCATTAAAATTTAATATTTATTTCATGAAATGGTTTTTAAATGTTATGTTAGAATTATCGTATGTTTCCGAGTGGCTACCATATTCAGCAAGCATCAGACAGTCAAGAAGTGAAACTAAGACCGTGTAAAACAAATGACCAGCACTCAGTCGAAGGACGACCGGGAACGGATGTCCTTCGACTGAGTGCTAGATAGATATACATATAAACAAAAACACAATACACAACCCTAAAAAATACAATACACCGTATAACGCAGCCAAAGACGCTACATAGGTTATAATGAAACATTGAAATAAAAATTTTAGGAAAGAGAAGAAAGTTTTCATAAGGTATGTAGTTGCGGGTTTTGTAAGTTCATATTTAGGTACAGTGTTTTTGGCGATGGTAAGGGGTGAGGCAGCCGCCAATATTGGCAAGCGAAGATGGGGAAGGTGGAAAAAGGTAATTACCCACCTGGCCGGGCATTGTGACCAGGGGACCAAGGGTTCGACGGTTGATCGTCGGAAGTAGTAGATATGCCGCAGAAGTTGACATATTTCGCTAGCGCGATGTAGGACGGTCAGCGCCATTTATGTGCGGGTGCTTGCCAACCTTGTGTTCGCATACTCGTAATGTGAGTATCGTTGAGTTTCCCTATTGGAGCGATAGATACCGCTACATGTCAATAAAAATAACCGTAAACCTAACATGTAACAATTACCTCTGGAAACAGAATTTGAGGTGGAAAAATATTTTGTGATAGTTTTTTAAATCAGATTGTTATACGACTGAAAATGCCATTCGGTATCCGCAAAATTTCAAACCTATCCTTACCAGCTTTTTTATCTTCAATCCACAGCACGTCCACCCTCATAAAAAAAAATCTAAATCCTTCCGTCCCAAACTTTGAGGTGGCGTGTCTGGGCTAGGCTACAAACGTTTGGCTTACGGCTGTCCGGAGTCCAAATTCAGCATTAAGCCCTAGTCAAAAGAGCTGGGATGAAATTCAATCCAAATGTATACGTTCAACTCTATTTAGCAACTGCACCGACTCTACCCACGCCAGGTTGGAAGCTGTGTCCAGGTGGGAGTCTGGCCCGTGGCTCCAGGCCTACCCATCGGCCAATACCGGCACTTTTTAGATAACTCCACCTTTCGTTCGTATGATTTATAAAATTGTACGTTTGTCATAGGTAGGAATTGTCATTAATGCTCTTCACATTATTCTTCAATTTGCGGAGCGCTAACAGAGTCGTGTTGAATTTGGATAGTGTAAAGGCTGTTGAAAATGATGGTAAATGTTAAAGGCTAATATAACCTAGGTGCATTGCTAGTGGTTGCTAGTGCATATAGAAGACATTGTCATTTTTTTTTTAAATGTCATTTTATAGCACGAAAAAATTATTATGGTTGAATTCAGAATAGCATACTCTACACGCCAACAAAGTTTCATTGAATTTGATGAGTTAGGGGGCTTGTACGTTTCTTATAAGAATATAGAACCCTTCTTAAGTCTAAATTATCGTATGGTCGATGTCTTGACTAGATAATCACAAAATGTTTGATCAAGTTATTATTTTATAATGCCTAGATAATATAATATCTCATACTTTTTTTTATAATAGATGTAATAATTCCGGAAATGGTTGATGGTTTGATTAGGTTATATGTTATTATTACCATGTTTTCAACTTTTCATTAATGGCTTTGAACATTAATGTAGAGCATTTTTTGTGACATCAGATGAAGTGTATTGAAAATACGTTCTGCTACAAAAAAAAATACATTTCTAATAATTTATAGAGTTTCACGTTTACTATGGCGAGGAAATTTATTTTGATTTTGTTTTTGATATTTCAAAACGGACATGGCCATACACTGGATTTTTTATCATCCAAGGATTCAGAAATTTACGTAAGAACCATTTTTTTCTTATGATTATTAATTAATGACGTCACGTCTTTTTCGTTTTAGATTTTTAATGAAAGCTTTACGCATATAAAATATTTATGTGCTTTTTCACCACCGATAAGAACCATTGAATTGTAATATAATTTGCATGATTATTTTTCATTCTCCTGCTTACAATACAAAACTTTTTTGAGCCTAAGGAGACTTTTTGTGGTTCGGAATGTATCAAGATATCTGATATATTCCTAAACAAATCGATACAAAACGAAACGGTTTACAACAGTTGCAAACACCGATGTGGAAGCACCTAAGCGGATGTGCGAGTCAGATGGTAGTCGACGCACGTAAAAGTCAATATGCCACATAAGAATATAAAGGTCCAGTGGGAATCCTGTGTGCCACCCAGAAAACCAAGTTTGTTAACCAGTAATCTAGGGGGAATATATATTTCGCGGAGAAAATCCACTTATGGGTGGTAGGGAAACAGAGGTGGAATTGTAAACCCGGGATAAAAGTAGATTATGTTACCCAATGATAATGTAGCATTCCATTAGTAGAAGAATTTTTTAATATCGGTCGATTAGTGTTTAGGTTTATTCATTAAAACATGCCGTGTGGTGTCCGGCAGAGTAGAATAGCACCAACACCTTACATTCATGGGTGTCGTACAAGGCGACTAATGTTTTCGAGGCAAAAGATCAAGAGTCTCCGTAGTCTGGAAAATGGGCAGCAGCATTTTCCATTATTATATTTAAACACTGCGATCTCCAACCCGCCTGCCAAGCGTGGAGATTATGGCAATAACCTCCCCTTTCGTGGGAGAGGCCCTAAGTCCTGCAGTAGACTGTTACGGGCTGAGATGATGATGATGATGATGATGATTACAAACAAACAAAAATAGATATATTTTCTCTTTATTGTTTTGATCATAAAGTGAGATACGATACTGTCGACGCAGACATAAAATGTATGATGAATGTGATTATGTGATAATTTTAACTGGATATTAACTTGAATAGAAACGCAATGTTTGCGGTTAGATTGATGGTTTTATTGTCGTAGCTAAATTGATACGCAGGTATATAGAATGCTTAGGTGGAAGTTAGCTGTCAACGTGACATTAATAGTTTTAATACATTGCAGCGTTTTGATCCGTGCACTTTGTGCGTAGGCGCGTACATATTCGCCCCCCTTGAAGGCTACGGTTTCAGTCTTCAAGAATCATTACTTTCGTCTATGTTCTCGTCTTGGGGTAATGGAGAAATTCTTGTTAGTGGTCTTCTGAAAATTCCACGTGAAGTCTGTAATTCAGCGACTCTTGAAATTCCGTCAGCTCCCGGAAAAAGTTGTGAGACGCGACCCATGCGCCAATTGAGTGGGGGAATGTTGTCTTCTTGAATCAGTTCCAAGTCTCCAATGTTTAGTTTGTGCCGGTTGGTACGCCATTTAGAGCGTTGTTGTAATTCAGCTATATATTCGTGTTGCCATCGATTCCAAAAATGTTGATAGATTTGTTGTATTCTTGCCCAACGGCTAAGATTGCTGAAGTTATTATCTCGTAGATCCGGTGAGGGCAGCGACGTGAGCGGTCGGCCAATCAGAAAATGTCCTGGGGTGAGTGATAGGAAATCATGAGGAGAGGAGGACATGGGACAGAGTAGACGGCTATTCAAAATAGCTTCAACCTGCGCAAATAGTGTGGCTAACTCTTCATACGTGAGATTTGTATTACCCAGAACTCGTTTTATGTGAAATTTTGACAATTTGATACCAGCTTCCGCGAGTCCGTTAAAGTGAGGAGCGTAAGCAGGAACAAAAATAAATTTGATGTTTTAATTCGCTGCAAAACCAGATATAGGCTCCGAATTCGCTTTGATGAAATTACCAATGTCTTTAGCAGTAGCTACAAAGTTGCGACCGTTGTCTGAGTAAATCTCAGCCGGCTTTCCTCTGCGGGCGATGAACCTACGCAGAGCGCTTATGAAGGCATCCTTTGACAGCTCTGTTACTGCTTCCAAATGGACGCATTTGTAACGGAAACATATGAATAAGCACAAATAGCATTTGGAAGTTCGAGCACCTCGTCCTTTTTTGTTTAATATAGTAAATGGACCAGCCATATCCATTGCCACAGTTTGAAATGATTGGTGTTGTGATAGTTTGCATAAATGTAAAAATGAGTTGATTAATTCGTGTACTGATAAATGTCCTTTGTATTTGTGTGTCGAGTGTCTTGTGTTATGTATAAATCGTAGAACATATGCAAATGTACGTTTTAATTTTGTAAGCTTTGAGAATGCTTCGAATTCAATTATGGGATTTTCTGATTCAGTAGAATGAGATCTGATTTCGGGCAAGGTTTCGTCTTCGTTGAATTTAGAAATAGGCCATTGAGATTCATTTTGTGCCAAGAAAGCGGGACCTGACCACCAAGACTCCATACCTTGCAGTTGAACTGCGTCTATTCCTCTGGATATATAATCAGCAGGATTTTGTGAAGTAGGTATGTGACGCCAAGATGACTGCTTAGTGTTTTCAGTGATATCTACAACTCTATTGGCTACAAAAGTTTTGAGTTTGTTTGGGCTTGTATTTAACCAACGTAGGACAATACTCGAATCACACCAATGTGTGCATCGTGAAATACTATACCTTAGCGAATCCAGGACTACTCTACATAGGAGAGCCGCTAAGACAGCTCCGCATAATTCAAGCCGAGGGATAGTTTTCGGTTTGACGGGTGCCACCTTAGATTTTGAGCATAATAGACGAACAACGATATCGCCGTTGTCGTTAGTGGACCTTAGGTAGATGCATGCACCGTACGCGTTGACTGAGGCGTCGCAAAACGAATGCAGCTCTATATTTGTTGGATTGTCACACAACGCGTGTCGCGGTTGTTGAATTGATAAGAGAGAAGGAAAATTGCTATGGATTTTGTTCCACTCCTTTTGAATGTCTATGGGTACAGATTCGTCCCACTCTAGTTTACGTATCCATAATTGTTGCATAAGCATTTTAGGTATGGCAGTGCTTGGTGTTAGGAGACCAAGAGGATCAAAGATTCTGAATGTCGTTGATAGAATTAAACGTTTTGTTAGATTTTCTGGTTCACAGATAGACAAATCGACAGAGAAATGTAAGTTATCGGATTTAGGATTCCATCCGAGACCTAGAGCGCTGGAGGAATCACTTAATGAGAGGTTACCTTCAAGATTGATCTTTGATAATTCGAATAAGGCAGGTAAGTTAGACCTAAACTTTCTGAGAGGGAAACATCCTGACTGAAGAGTAGAAGTAACTGAACTCAATATGTGTATAAGTTCGGCTTTAGTATTAGCGCCAGTGAGCAATCATCGCAGTAAAAGTCTCTTTGTATAATGGTTTTTATAACGTCGTCAGTACACTCCTCGCCTAATTGCCAAATACATCTAGTGCATAAATAAGTCACTGTATTTAGTCTAAGTGTTTTGATAGGTTCTGACTCATAATTGCTCCATAATATTAGTTGGAAGTTTCTGTCAAGCTCGTTCATCTCTACTTGTCGAAACATTTTTTCGATATCGCCTGTAAGAACATACTTATGTTGACGAAATCTGAGGAGAATGGAGAAAAGTGAATCCTGAATAGTAGGGCCTAAAAATTGTAAGTCATTGATTGATACGCCTGAAGTTGTTGGGAGTGAACCATCGAACACGACGCGTAGTTTGGTCGACTCACTGTGATCACGAAATACAGCATGATGACACAAGAAATAGCTAGGTTCTGGTCTAACTAGTGGTGACTCAGAACGTGTCCCAATGCTATGTATTCATTAATGAAATCTGAATATACCTTTTTTAGTTGTGGTTGTTTTTTAAATCGTTTTTCTAGGCTGTGAAATCGTTTCAATGCAATATGATACGAATCACCTAAACAATCTTGTGAGTCTTTTAGTGGCAAACGCACGGAAAAACTACCGGATTCGTGTTTTGCAAAATTACATTGTGTGCTTTGTTGTTTTAGATTTAATGTGATTGGACCACTTATTAACCAGCCGAAACGTGAATTTCTTAGAAATGGTTTATTGGGGCCCAACGACCGCTGTTGGTTGCCTATGATTTGCCAAAATAGATCAGCACCTATTAGTATCTGAACCGGAGCACTATGATTGAAATTAGGGTCTGCTAATTTTATGTTTTGTGGGAGACTAAATTGTTTGATAGAGAGCTTTGGAATACTACCTGTAAGCTCTGGCAAGACAGAAAAAGCCATTTTGACATTGTAATTGCTATGTAAAGAGGTTAACTGAGCGATACAACGTTCAGTTACATAGTTACATGAATTGTTGCCTATGCCTATAATTTTTATTGCCTTAGTAGGAATGCTTTCAAGATTTAATTCGTTCATGAGAGACTGGGTCACAAAACTAGATTGGCTACCACAGTCTAAAAGTGCTCGAACAGTTGTTTCCTGTCGAGTAGAAGGATTAGCTACCCTTATCATGACTGTTGACAGCATGACATGGTTGATAGGCTCACTTGAAAAGTTTACAGTCACGTCAGATGTAGAACCGCTGTGTATTGTTGTAGTGGAATCTGTTTTCTGTTGTGTCGCTGATGACGTAAGTGGCTTCTTGTGCAGTAATGTGTTGTGTCGTTTTTGACATTCACGACATGATCCTACGCGGCAGAGTTTGATTGAATGGCCTGGACGTAGACAGCTTAAGCATAATTTTAATTTGATAGCATCTGTTACTCGTTGTTCGGGAGACTTGGCTAAAAACATTGGACAGCTGTATATTTTGTGTGCTCCTTTGCAAACAACACAAACATTGATGTAAGTATTATCTGTGGTGTCTTGAGTGACTGAAAATGATTTTGTATCGTGTTTTATACTAGGTGTGGATGTAGCGATAGAATGACGTTTGAATTTATTGTAATAGTGGGTCTCTAAAACATCGGCACGATTCTTTAGAAATTTGAAAAATTGATCAAGTGTAGGCATCTCCTTGAGAAGGTTGCGATGCTCTTCCCATTTCAAACTAGTGTAATCCCATTTCAAAGTAGTGGAATAAGGAGGGTGTCCCACTTCTCGGTGGGTTGCCCTAGACTGGACAATGCTCGCAAATCTTTAGAGACGTTGTCGATTATAGCTCGTAAAGAACGATCAGACTCGCGTTGAATCGGTTGTAAATTAAACAATGAATTAAGGTAATTATTAATTAATTGTTCGTATTATCGTATCGTTCGCATAGTAGCTCCCAAGCTTTGATATAATTGGTGGCGGATACCTCGAGATTTGAGATGACGCGAGCGGCGTTCCCAACTAAGTACTGTAACACTCGGGATCGTGGGGGCGTTTAAATAAATACTCGTAGCTCGAGATAGAAGTTATTATAGTTATATTTATGAAAGTCAACTCAAGAATCAAATAATGAATAATGATATAAAAATACATAAGACATCTTACGTCTAATTCAAATGGAACCCATTTGAATTCCTGCCTAGCCAGTGCGATGTGTGCTCATAGAGACAGGCCAAAGACCCAAGTTCTGCTTGCTCCGAACCGTCCAAGCTAACCGACCTCCTTCCTACATGTTTTAACCTAACCTAACCTGCTTAACTAATTAAAGCCCCGGCTGCCCTATGGGAGCAGCAACCTTACCCGGAAGCCTACTTAACCTAAAGCCCCTCCAGGTATGAGCCCTCCGAATGCCTTCCTATGGGAGCAGCAACCGTACCTGGAAGCCTACCTAACCTAAAGCCCCTCCAGGCATGAAGCCTCCGAACGCCTTCCTGCCTTACCCTATGGGAGCAGCAACCGCACCTGAAAGCCTACTTAACCTAAAGCCCCTCCAGACATAAGGCCTCCAAACGCCTTCCTGTCTTGGGATCCGTCCTAACCTAGGGCCTGCCCGAGCACACATGCTACATCTACCCACGCCCCAAATAAAGAAATTACCTAGTAATTTCTTAAAAGAACCTCTATCTTTATTCCTAATCCCCTTGAATACAATGATTAAATCCTAACCTTGGATTAATAACTACATACTAGTCTTAAATTATTCTACCTAAACGGGGGAATATAAACGCCGGCATTGTGCAGAAGAACCCTGCTACGGATTTTGTTTTTGGGAGCCAGCTCCCAAAAACAAGGCTGGGCAAAACCCCGTAAAAAACCATGCCAATCTGCACAAGGCCTACAGAACCCTATTGCAAAGCTTGACTTGACATATTTACTTCTTCAAAGTAAAATTGAAATAATTCTTTAACATTACAAAGTCTTAACCTTATACACGTACAAAGAACAATGTTCTCCACCGCAGAATTGCCATATTTTCAAAGAGAAATACTTTAACATTAATCAAATATTGTCACAATAACCATAGTCTATCTTCATACTACGGTTGACTTGTCCATTACCAATTAAACAAACAATATGGCATTCCTTCGATCCTTAATGATAACTTATCTGTAACTACCTTAATACTAAATCTATGAAAAGAAATAATACAACAATATGTATGAGCCATGCAAACAGAACGAAAATCAGCAAGTTATAGTCAGAGCAAAAAAACTTGATTGCTGCAAAACTATATGTTACGACTTCCTACAATTTGCAAAACAAAACACATTCCCATATCAAAACATTTAATTCCTACCATACAATAACATATTATATCAATGTCAGGTTAATACCCGAAACCCATGCTAATTTAATATTAGACATCCATTTCAGAAACTGATTGGTTCACGACCGTGTCTGTGAACCGACCTGTCATATAGATAAGCCAAAAGATTAATTGGACTGCGGTTGAACCAGACATTGACAGCCTCCCTAAATTATTTATTGATCCCTGACGGATCTGTGATCCCATGAACAACAAAGAGATATTGTGACCCTATGGTCAACCCAAAAATAGCGTACCACCAAGATGCCTCTTCAGTTCATATGCCAACTCTATGCTTCTATTCAACCCTTATTTCTGGTCTCGCTGCCCATATAGCAGCTGTGACACAACACATGTCACGCCATATCCATTATGGGAAAAATGGCTGCTGCCTTGAAGGCCACCTTCGACCATCAATACTCCCTTATTTCATCTACCTAAATAATCGAACGCCCCAAAGTCGGCATATTCAGAGTGCAAATTATTGCGTACAAGCGCTCGTGAACAGGTGAACCGGTTGGATCACCCCTCCACTTGATCAGGTATGGACCACGAGTTTATTCCTTCAAATGACATCCAAAGCTATCGTCCATGTACTGACAAAGCGATTGCACCCAAATAGATGAATACAAAATATCCCCTTTCTTCCTAACATGAAGAAACAATTCGACAAATCTTAAGAACTTCCCCTATTATTCATAAAGATTATAAAATCTTTCATTTTGAACCTTAAATATTTATAAATCATTCTCTTACATAAGTGATATGGCTTGCAGTAAACTTGCTGATTTTCTTTCAGCCGAATTACAATACAGGTGGTGCAGCACCAGCGAAGAGATGTCCTATTCGGAACACCTCGCAAGTGGCTCTCATTTACGATCAGTGTAGCGCACCACTCAATACAGAAGTGGCCCGCACACCAACTCGGACATTGTGAAGTAATCGCCATATAGAAAACACAAGACATATGATATTAAAACTTATTAAATAAAAGGTAGGGAAAGAAACATGCACCATATTCAATTAAATATCATTGAGACCAATTCAAATAAATCTTTTCATTATAATATATGGACCGTCTATAATTCATCCATAACAGGGATATCCCTACAGGCTGATCCTTTTCATAAGTGAAATATCATCCAGACCACCTAAGTGGATCCCGCACTGAGGACCATAGGAAATCCTTACCAGAAATTATAACATCTGGCTCCAATCTGATGATGACCAAAATCTAACTAAAAAATATCCGCATATAATAACGTCTAACCATTCCCACCAATCTACTCTACCTCAAACAATGAACTTTTGAAGTGCTTGACCAAAAGTGATGAAATTCATCCCAAAAGATAGGCACAAAAATATCTGATCTTGTATAGACTTTGAAAATCAAATTCTTAGACCATCAGTATTCAGCGTTATTCCAATTCGTGTTTACCTGCTGTCCAGAAGCATTACTTATTAACTTACCACGAAAAAGGGGAGTGTTATGAAATTGTTTAAGGGAATGTTTCGAAGGCGAAACATCAGAAGAAAGAAAAGGACTCTGTCCAGAAAAAAACTTATTAACCTACCACGAAAATCGTGAGTGTTATGAAATTGTTCCCTACGAAAAATCAGAAAATCCAAACCGAAAATTCTCATATACGGGGAAACCTTCACACTACTATTGTGGGCGAAAACTATCAAAGGGAACGCAGTGCACCCATCAGGTGACCTGACTCTATTACGCGCCCGTTTATACCAGAGATTATCTCGTATGAAATAACCTTTATCTATGTTATTCGAGTTTTCGCGAGCCGTACCTGCACGCCTAGCAGAAACTTTATCTGCACGTCTAGTACGAACTTCACCTGTACGCCTAGCACAAACTGTATCTGCACGTCTAGCACAAACCTTATTACGAGTTTGATTTTCACCCCTCTTAGATACGATGGACAATTCATACCCGTCCGGAGGTACAGATTCCATCACCGGAGCTGGATTATCCTCCGCTAGAGGATTTTTACTAAGACAATCAGCGACGACATTACCATCACCTGTACTATGAATCAAACTAAAATCCCGCTCTATATTAGACGAACTAACTACGTCTAACTCCAATGTCTCCACCGCCTGGGTGTCCAGTCTCTCGCTCTGCACCTGCGAAATACGATGCGGATAACTATGAATAGGGACATCATCATCCGTTTTCTCGTCCGTAGTCACAATGCTCGACCGACTACTATCAAACGCTAATATATGTACAAGTTGATTTGACGCGATCCCTGACTCCTCTCGTTCCTGATAAGGCAAATTATCGCTCAACCAGGACAACTGCTTGTCCTCTGGAAATTGTGGAGAAATAACGGTATTTATTAACGTTGGAGATACGTCCCTTTCGTTTAAGGACGCACAATAAATGTAATCAAATTGCTCCTGGTGCCCTAACGAATCTAGAGAACCCTGATATAAATTCCCATTGTCATTACATAAATTTCCACTCAATACAAAGTTTACGTGATGGTTCTTTCCCAACGTCACGTACTTTTGAGAAAAATCTATACTTGCCATTTGGCGATATAAAAAATCTTGGCCGATGATGACCTCACACCCTAGGTGTTCTACTACCACCAGAGGTAATACATACTCCCTATTATCTATCTCAACTATTTCGCTACATTTGCCCAAAATGTTAACTTTTGCTCCGTTTACGGCTTTGACATAGATGTCATTACAATTCATCATATTTAAACCGATTCTATCAACAACACTTTTTGACACACAAGAAATAGATGCTCCTGTATCGACTAACGCAGGAATATCCTGGCTACTTCCAAATCTACACAAAATATATGGTCTGACCGTATTAAAATCATTCGAAAATGACTGCGACATCATGGGTGCGTTCTCCTCGGCGAATGCACCTCTCACATGATGTTGTGCCAAGTATTCTTGCTGCTCCTGTCGCTGCTGGGGTTGCTCTTGCTGACGGCTATACGGCTGTTGCCGCGCAAAGTATCCCTGCTGTTGTGGCTGCTGCTGAGGCAGCTGCTGTTGGCGCGTATAAGGTCTTAGTGGATATCTTGGTACCCTCGGCCTTTGAGGTGTGCCGCTAAACATATTCGGTGGGGTGTGGAAGGCTGGTGACCCCTGAACTGGACCGGGGGAATGGACCGGTACACTGTGATGGGCATCCATGGTATAGGGAAGGCTTGAAAATCTCACAGTAGGATTCTGTTCTGTTGGTTTGTCATATACCATAATCAATTGCCGTATTAAGGCCTTTAATTGTTCCTTGGATGTGATCAACGAAGAATTAATTTTGTGTGCAAAGGGACCGCGGATTTTTTTTAAAAAACTATTGACGAATATTTTATCATCATCAATTTTCGCTTTCGCGGCTATTTCGGAGAGATTGTAAAAAAAAGACATGATATCCTCGCCCGGTAGATGCTGGCGAGAGTAAAATTGTTCCACATAATTTGTGGTGGGCGAGAACTCGTTTTCAAGAGCAACGACGAGGTCTTCAAATGTGAATATCTCATTCCTTTCTTCGTATTCATTCATGAACGCCGCCGCGGACCACCGAGGTATGCCGGCAGCGTAGCGATCTTCTCATTTTCATCTAGGCGTTTGATGATAAAGTATCGCTTGATTCGCGATAAAAATGAATGAACATTTCCGTTCATACCATTAAATATTTCTTCATTCATCATCGAATATAATAAAGTAATAAAAATAACGATACGCCATCTGACAGTCTTGGTGCGTGTCCGCTTGTGTCCACTTCGGTTTTTATCCTTTTCTTTCTCTCAAGCCACTTCTCCTTAGGTCCTTTAAATCGTTTTTGGGCTTCTGCGTTTTCCTTTATTGCTCTGTTGTTGTGGCTAGAATTTTTCCTGTCCGCGGAAAAAAAATGACTCGATATGACACGGTTGTCATTCACTTCTTCTTCTTTGTTTTTCTGAAAATATATTTATTAGCGATTGTGGACTCCGGCGCCTCCACCAAAATGTAACACTCGGGATCGTGGGGGCGTTTAAATAAATACTCGTAGCTCGAGATAGAAGTTATTATAGTTATATTTATGAAAGTCAACTCAAGAATCAAATAATGAATAATGATATAAAAATACATAAGACATCTTACGTCTAATTCAAATGGAACCCATTTGAATTCCTGCCTAGCCAGTGCGATGTGTGCTCATAGAGACAGGCCAAAGACCCAAGTTCTGCTTGCTCCGAACCTTCCAAGCTAACCGACCTCCTTCCTACATGTTTTAACCTAACCTAACCTGCTTAACTAATTAAAGCCCCGGCTGCCCTATGGGAGCAGCAACCTTACCCGGAAGCCTACTTAACCTAAAGCCCCTCCAGGTATGAGCCCTCCGAATGCCTTCCTATGGGAGCAGCAACCGTACCTGGAAGCCTACCTAACCTAAAGCCCCTCCAGGCATGAAGCCTCCGAACGCCTTCCTGCCTTACCCTATGGGAGCAGCAACCGCACCTGAAAGCCTACTTAACCTAAAGCCCCTCCAGACATAAGGCCTCCAAACGCCTTCCTGTCTTGGGATCCGTCCTAACCTAGGGCCTGCCCGAGCACACATGCTACAGTACGAACTCAAATAATGAAACTTGTAAATAGGCAATAAGTTATCGATCTCATGACTTAAGGACTTGTAGGTATCTCGAAATTCCAACCATCGGTTATATGATCCATCGAATTTGCTTATTTCTATTTGTGGCAATTTAAAACTTACTTTGTTTTGCGAAGGTGAGCGAGAACGAGATAAATGAGACGAGCAGCTTCGTATATCGCAATCAGCTGCGTTAACAATTGATTGCGCTAAAGCGATGCACGTAGTGAAACTGTGTTCGATTGAATTTCGCTCTTGTAATTCCTCATCTAAAAATTCGGAGTTAAGAACCTCTATCTGGTCTTGCAACGAGTCGAATTCGTTGGACAAAGTTGTAAATTTTGTGAGTTTGATATTTAATTCATTTAGTTGAATTTCGCTAGGATTAGGCACAACTTTAATTAAATCTAGATAGTTTTTAAACGTAGTTAAACGACTCTTTATAGATCTACGCTTGTTGCAAAGATCCTTTAACTCCGTCATAGTTACGATTAGGTAGGCACTATTTTATAACACGTGATAGAAATACAATTTTTGCGTATGAAATTATTATTATTATTATTATTATTATCATTAAGCAGGCAAGCAGTTGTCAAAACAACTGATAGATGCCTGTATCTAGCTCTTCTCTACTCATTATTAAACTGTATTTAAATGTTTGTCGAGTCTGTTTTTGAATTGGTTAGTATTTTCCGCTGTCACCACGGATTCAGGCAACTTATTCCAGGCATTCACGACTCGGTAAATTAGATAAAATAAGCTATGAACAATTGCTGGAATATAGGGCTGTGTAGGTATAACAGTGGAGTGCGTACCAAATGCACTCAACCAAACGCGTAATTATATTATATACTGATACTATTGATTAAAATGGATAGATCTTACGCTCGTCGCTCGGTATCGGACTGCACGGGTTACCGGTCCGGGGCCGCGGGGCGGAGGATGCGCCTGCGCTTCTATTGTTCTGCGCCGCGTCAACAGATCCAAACAGCTGATCTACTGATTAGCGGTTGCGCTGAGTGCGTGCCGGACGGAACCTGGAATAGTTCGGCGATACGCGTTCACTAATGCCTAAATATGGATGATTAACCAGTAATTTAGGTGCGAAGAGCTTAAGATGAGTTGATTAGGCCGAAATATAGTGGAATAGTGAGAAATATTGGTATATTTGTGATAATAAGTGACAAGCTTTGAAGTGAATACGTTAATAGCTGTATGCGGCTGTATACGTAATTATTATGCACTTATAGTATTCGCATACGCCAAATGGATTTTAAATGCTAAGCAATTTTATAGTTGTGCCTTGGATGCAGTAATTAGAAGATACAAACTTAGCCAAGAAACCCTTGTAGCTAAGTTATTGAAACCACAATTGACGGTTAGTAGGTAGGTAGTTAAGTAGTAGTTAAGGTAACAAAATGTTAATCTTGACTATTAAACCGATTTGTAGTGAGAAATGTGGATTTTAGGTGCATAAGCAGGGTAATAATAGCGTGCTATGCCAAAAATAATAGTTGTATTAGCGAAATTAGCGATTTTAAATGTATGCAGAGGTCGAGTGACCTTTGGACCCACGCAATGGTAGGCACGTAAGATGAGTTTAGCTTTGTACTTGCACTGATTTTAGCGTGAATGAATAGCTAGGTATTGAATTATGGATAATTTGACGTGTGAATGGATAGGACCGGCGGCTTGTCGCCTCGTATCGTCTCTTCTTGATTGCTTTGAACGGTTGTCTTTATTTTGCACGGTCGCCTTTATGTCGACGCAGACATAAAATGTATGATGAATGTGATAATGTGATAATTTTGACTTGATATTAATTTGAATAGAAACGCAATGTTTGCGGTTAGATTGATGGTTTTATTGTCGTAGCTAAATTGATACGCATTTGATCCGAGCACTTTGTGCGTAGGCGCGTACAGATACTTAAAATAACCATCAAGCATTTCCACAGGGACCATATAGTGTGGAATATCGCAACTTGACCGGTTGTGCTGGGGCAAAATCTCGCGACGTGGCGATCACCAGAGCGACAATGGACGAAAATAGTGCTTGTCCTCAAATAGGCAAATATAATATGACGTTTTTGGAGAGAACTGACCTTGGTGAGGTAAGTAAACATTGAATTTTAAAATGCATGGTATATTTATTTTCGTATTATAATATAATATATTTTATAAACATCTTACTAGCTGCCCGTCCCCGACTTCGAATGCGTGGACTGCACTTTATAACGCTGTCGCCGCCATATTGAATTTATGACGACGTCACATAGCTTATGTCCACCTCAAAGTTTCTGAGAATATCCCTCTTAAGTTTGGTCAAACTTGGTGAACCGGAGGCAGAGTTGACTTGTATAATATTTTAGCTGTAAATAAAATTCCTCTTGCGTTGAAGGGTATGTGCGAATACTCATACAAATGTGTCAAATCAAACACCCATAACACAAGCTTTGTTTACTTTGAGGATAGATGGCGCTGTGTGAATTTATTTTATTTTATTTAGTTTAGAAAATAACGTTCATTTTTCATGCAAATATTGCGTTTGGCTGTTTTGACAGGAACGACACGTGTTTCTAACAAAAATACCACTTTCAAGCTTCGAAGCATATGGAAAACGGAATTTTAATCAAACCAAGTTCTTTATATACCCAATATTTCTAAATTTTCAGATAAAAATAATCATCTATTCACTCAAAGATGGCCGTAAAACTGTTTTATGGAATTATAGGCTTAAAACTCCCTGTACCCATTTTGTATTTGGCAGCGTCGTTGCAGTAATATTGAGTAACAGCAAAAATTGTGTGGTGGAAAAGGTAAGGTAATTTTCTTGTAATGTTTATGTACTTTACTGTTCAAACTTAAAGTAATTTGACTAAGCTCAATAACCATATTAGATTTGGATTCTGAGTTCCCTTTTCCGCACTTGTACTCTGGTTTATCTTTGAGCAAGGGCAGTTAATCATCATCATTATCTTGAGGTTTATGTCCCGGTGATGTTTATTCTCTCGCACACGAGGATCCGTGGTCCGCCTGGACCAAAATCCAAGATTTGGCAGATCAGGTAATTCAGTGGAGCGACTGCCATCTGACCTCGTTGACCCTGTTATCAGGGGAACTATCACAGTAGTCGCAAAATGTCGCGAGAACACAACAACATAGCATTGTGAAAATCCATTGATTGTAAATCTATTATTTTTACTTCGAACTAAGGAACTTTGAAACATTAGGACCAAGTTGTAATAACTGTGGATACGTTCAGGAATCCGTGTTTCAATTATTTACTCCAGCTACAGGGCTTACGACGATGGCAAAATCACCAGATTGGGTCAAGGTTACACTTCAAGGCCTGATCGTGTAAGTTTCATCACGATAGAGTATCGGTTATATAATGTACACAATTCAGAAAAGAGTAATTGGTACACGGCTGCAGTGCGATACAAACCCGGTATCTCTCGCTTACGAACCGGATACGAAATATTCTTAGAAATAAGTGGTGTCTGTTGTGTCGTCTTTCATTTTGTAATATCTGTATGTTATTTCTTGTGTGCAATAAACTGTTAAATAAATAAATATTATGAGTTCTGGAAGGAAACCGCCGTTAGTAAACCGCGTTCAGTTTCCTAAATCCCGCCCTGGCTGGCAGCATTATCGTTAGCTGATGAACCGTGATTTGCCGCTTGGATGAAGAAGAAGAAGCAGACTTACATGGGCTGATGTTTTCTCAGCTTCCAGATCATGAACATAGGGCTGTATAAAACTCAGATGGCGAATATATCTAACCTTATTTAGGTACCTGGTCTTCTGCCTCCTGATTATGTGGAAGGAGGTCTGCGGGCCTATGAGGCTGTGCCTCGTGCCCGGGCATCTTCTCTGCCAGGTTACTACTCGGCAGGTCAATGGGTGGGCTTCCCCTTGTGGCTTCTTGATGACGCGCCGGCCTGTGTTTCCTTACTCGCTAGCGCTTCTTTGCCGCCCTCGGCACGGTACTGGAGATGTCCTGTAATTGCTGCGAGTTTGATGTTTGGCCGGTTCGCGTCCACAAAAATAAGCTTTTTGTCATTAGCATAGAACCCAAAATTACATAACCAGGAAACACGTCCTTACCCTCTAAAACCGTGTTGATGCTATACAGGTAGGGGAAGGTGGCTTAAGACGGGTGGCCCGCCTAAGACGGGTAAGAGCTCGTACGCTGCCATGTCAATAAGTAGTGCCGACAGGTGCATGTTCCGAAAGTAGCCGAATGATCACGAGTTTTAATCCGTTTTGCTCGGGCACCGGAGCTGCTTAATGGCGGACGTATGTTTAACAAAAGTTTTTTGGCTTTTCTTAAAATATATTAAGATATGTGTTCCTTGATTAGTTAAAAACCTTTATAATTAACACATTGTTAATATTGCGCTTATATTTTAGCGCTATCTAACTTTAAATTAAGGCAAAGAGTTATCTCGGATTACCTTTTATTTTAAAGTCTTAATTTACTTTACAAAAATATGTGCTATTGCCCAAAGCGGGTAAGGGCAAAACAGGTATGGTTTTGTATGAAAAATTGAATACAAAATGGATTACATGAAGAACTCGTTATTTCAATATATATTGTAAAAATACCTCAAAGGAGTTTGGATATTTTGATCTACAACTCCTGTAGCTATTAATATAACATCTATAGAAAGGTTGATTTTGTTAGGTAGTTGTGGTTTAACAGTAAACAAAATGTTAAATGCTCATAGTCGAAATGATAAACTATAGTCGGTAGGTAAAGTATTTTTTCCTACTTGTTAGGTTTTAAGTTTGGTTTACATATCCTAAAAATTATGACGTCTACCCGTTTTGCCCAAATTAGATACAGGGTTTAGGCTCATATGCGGGCAAAACGGGTTTATTTAGAGGTTTATTATTTTTTCTATTTATAAAATATTTGATAGAAAATGCGTTAAAATTGTGTTTTATTTTCAAGCTTAATTAACATCCTATCTTATAAACTAAATCAAGCTAAGATATTCACCACATTTCTAGTTTTTTTTTTATCCTCGCGCGAAGCTTACCCGTTCTAGGCCACCTTCCCCTACCTGAATATGGAGAAAGCGTTGACACGATAATTTATCCGTTGATCAACGGATAAATTATCGTGGTTAGGAAAAAGTTTTAATACAAGTTTATATTAATTGATAATATAAATATAATACAGTTTATAATTTTATCTTTTCACTTTCAGGGCACATACGTATTTGATATTAATTATACGGAACTGACAAGAGGCTTTTTCGGAACTTCGTTTTTTTATGGAGCTTATGCAATCAAAGCACATGTAGTATCTAAAAAGAAGGGGAATATTTTGTGTCATTCACTACACACAACCTTTGATAAGGTTGAAAAATAACAGATTAAAGGTTATTAAAGTTGTTCTGCTGTGTTTTTCTTTTTAAACTATTTGAAAATTAAGCATTTCTTTATATCGTTGAGAAAAAGGAGGTTATTGTCATTATCTCCACGCTTGGCAGGCGGGTTGGAGGTCGCAGTGTAGTAATATACTATGGAAAACGCTGCTGCCCATTTTCCAGCCAACTGGGACAATCTCTGGATATTTTGCCTCGGAAACATTAGTCGCCTTGTACGACACCCACGAGTGTTACTGCTATTCTAGTCAGCCGGACACTACACGGTCAAGTCATCTATTTATTTATTTATTTATTTATTTATTGGAGTACCAACAGCTATATAAAACATAATAAATATTATCTTAGAATCAATAAGCCAATTACAGGTTCTCGCTAGTAACAACAAACAAAAAAAAGGGAAGTAAAACTGCACTACAATAATATGATGACAGAATATAAAATAAAATTATTGTATACACAAAAACAAAAAAATGCACTTACATTATTCCCAATATTAATCTATACTAATAATATACGTTATACGTCTTAACATACGTTATATCCCAACTTAGGTATAAATAATATAAATAAATAATCGTGGACAAATTCACACAGCGCCGTCTAGCCCCAAACTAAGCTAAGCTTGTGCTATGGGTGCTAGATTATTGATAAATTACTTAAATACTTTTTAAAATACTTATTAATTGTACATAGAACACTCAGACCCGTAGCAGAAATTAAAATTAATCATTTCCATTTCTGCCCGGCCGGAAATCGAACCCGGGACCCCATGCGTGATTGAGATATAAAAAATTAAATGAAGCCAGCGTGGACAAGCTACTAACTGAAGTCTACTTTATTTGCACTATAACATGGGGTTCCTCAAATCCTCAAAAGACTTGTCTACAGGTACCTAAAAGGCTGGCATCACATTTACTCCCCTAAGGTTGTAGATGTCCTGGACGACGGGGCCGCTTTCCATCAGGTAGACCGGCCGTCGGTGTGCCTCTCTAGGCAATAAAAACTCTTTATTCATCACAGCCCGTAACAGTCCACTGCAGGATTTTGGGCCTCTCCTACGAGATCGCAGTGTTTAAATATAACAAGTGAAAATGCTGCTGCCCGTTTTCCAGACTACGGAGACTCTTGATCTTTTGCCTCGAAAACATTAGTCTTCTAGTACGACACCCATGAGTGTAAGGGGTTGGTGCTATTCTACTCTGCCGGACACCACACGGCCTCAGAAATTCTTTAAATATTATAGAAATGTTCAATTTCATACTTAAGAGGTTAGATTGGACTATACAAATATAGAGTTATAAATAATTTCAATGAACTACAAAGTCATCGCTAATAAAATCGCTGCTATGGGTTATCATTTATTTTTATTATTGTTTGACTAGCCAGGCATTTGACCGCCACCTCACCTGGTGGTAAGTGACGATGCGGCCAATGATAAAGCATGCCTGGCTAGGAACAGGCACTCTGACATTCACTCTGGCCTTGAAGGCGTCTAGATTATAATGATCAGGGAACACACTCGTGGGAAATGCTTTCCATTATTTGGCCGTACGCATTAACTTAAGCGGCTCGTGCGGATAGCTGGAAGATCAATACCCAAGTACCCATTGTATTCTTTTTAATTGTCCAATAAAGCATTATTCATTTATTCATTCATTCATCGATATTTGCGCCATATGCTCTATCTTACGTGACTTTTACTAGAAAAAAACACGCAGATAAGACTTTTTGTAAATTCACTTTTAATATTAAAAAGTTACATACAACAAATCCGAACTTAATCTAACATTCATGTTATTATATACTACGTAAAATACCTTGTTGAATTAATAATGGTTCATGTTTTCTTTTTAGTGAATTGAGTACTTAATATAAGGCACATTATATTAGCTTTGGACGTCAAAACGTTTGACTTCAAGAAGAAATCTCCGTAGAAGAAAGATGTGCCAAAGAATCCTCTGAATAGTTCACTGTAGTTCACGTCGCAGAGATATATGCCCTGAAACGAAATGAAACAATTTAATTGCCTTAGAAGCGCTTTGTCTCCCTTCACCGCAATTAGGTTTGTCTGGCAGATGAAATATATCTGGTACTGACCAGTTCAATTTGCAGGTAAAGTACAAGACTATTGAAAATGTCATAACTCTGGCTAATCTTCATAAATCAGATATTGGGCAGCAGTTATTTTTTATATGTCATACGGTAGGCAAACATACAAGCGGACTACCTGATGAAAAGTCGTCACTGCTGCCGATAGATATTAGCAACAACAGTGGTATCGCCAATGCGTTGTCCACCTCTATAGCACGTTGTTCTGGCAGAAAAAAGCAAGTGGCCATCCAGTACCAAAGCAGCTACTAGTTCCTCAGTCGGGCGACTCCATTTTTCACATTTCGCTGATACACACAGAAGTAATGATGAAACGAAGGACGGAGGGGTTCGAATGTGGAGCAGACCCAAGTCCAAGCTGCGTTATAGGTCGATATGTATACGTGACTCAAGTCAAACAAGGAATCGCTAGAGTCTGATGACAGAGATGATGTCACATATGTCCGTAAAGTGTCACAACTTATCTGACCCGGTGGCCTAAGCTGGAACTTTGTGTCGCCATTTTGCAATGTTATGTCTTACGCTGTCAGATAAGTTTGTTTATCTATAAATTGAAATATATATCTAGTGATACAAACATATCTGACCAGATGACAGCGTCGCTGTTGTTGCAATTAACATGACATTTCAAAATGGCGACAACTAGTTCCAGTTTTGCCCACCGGATCAGATAAGTTTGTGGTATAGAAGCTCTATTGGTAACAAAACACAGAATACCTAACGTGAGAAAATCTAAAGAATCTTAAGGAGACCATACAAACCGGCTGCACAACGCAATTTTTAGCACGTAGATAATATTCAATTTTGTCCGCGAACAGGAAATGTTGACACGGCTTGTTCAGCCGGTAGTTCCACAATAAATGCTTTTTACCATCTTTGAAAGAATATACTATTATTCGGATCTGAAATTATTACCATTATAATAGATTTTTTTCTAAGGGAGGCAAAAAATATAGTGGGTCACTTGATGGAAAATGATCACCGCCGCCCATAGACAACCGCAACACCCGGGGGGCTCCCCGGGTTTCGAGATATATAGGGTAACCTATAACTGGAGCAAATAATTAAAACAGAGATTCCTTAAAGTATCCACAGTTATAAAATGTGTTCCTAATGTTTCAAAGGTCATAAGTTCGGAGAGAGAAATAATAGGTTTACATTCAATGGATTTCACATTGTGATTTTGTTGTCTTCTCGCGACATCTCACGACCCCCGTGGTGGTTCTCCTAGTAGCACGGTCACGGAGGCCAGATGGCAATCGCTCCACTGTAATTATCTGATTTGCCAAATCCGGGATCATGGTCAAGGCGATGAAGACCAAGATGATAATTGTTATGGTCGCGAGATGTCTTAGTACCGGATACTGACAAGGGGCCAGTGAAATATTTTAGATGTCCATGGAAGCGAAGTGTTCTAACTGCATACGATGTAGAAATGAACCATATTTTGGTATAAATTTCTGGTGCGATTAATTTTGTTACAAAATATTTGTTTTTGATGTGACACGTCTTTAAAATCACACTGAAACATTATGAGTACCAAGTCAGATAACAGGACCGTAACGAAAAGGTCTATATCGTTTTACCTTAATAACTGCAAAACTATTAGTCTTAGAAACACGAGTCTATAGTCATTGCTTAGCGTATTAGTCAGCTCGCTGTTTTAACCTGGAGTTTGCATAGAGGACGGGTGGGGCGACGGGGAACCGGTACTGTATTGAACGAACGAAACGCGCGCTCGCGCGAATTTCTAATCAGTGTAACTCACGACTCATGTGATAGGGCGGCGATTTTTGCGTGTATTTATTGAGTTTGTTTACAACAATCAATCCATATAAAAATATGTGTAATTTGTTAAAATTTTAATTATTTGCTCCCCCTCACGAGATGGTCAGACGACATCGTGAATCTCGCAAGGAGCCGAAGAGGCATAGCGTCGATCGGTTGTGTGAGACCTATTTTGAGCAGTGGACTTCCTGAGGCTAAGATGATGATGTGAATTATGCTATAACACTGAGATAAAAATGTTACCAACCTCTTCAAATTTCGTGGGTTCAAGGATATTAAAAAACATCTTAGTGAAGACATCACTTCCATTCCTACTTAAAGTTATGTTATAATCAGCAACAGTTTTAAGTTTGGGTCCTGCGCATTTCTCCTCAACGGACACATTTAAATCATACAAACCCTGGAAATAAATTAAATCTTACTATACATTTTATAAATAAATCCTCCTCCTCCGTTCGATTGGTCCGATGTGCCGTTCGTGTAATTCGATTCATCCTCCAGCACCGCAGTTAAAAGGCATCAACGCGATTGCGATCCGCGTTGATGATAGTCTCGTATGCTGTCTGACAGTACGTCTAATATCACGTTGAATAGAAGTGGGCTGAGCACAGAACCCTGATGTACCCCAACGGTAATAGAGAACGGGTTGCTGTCACCAACAGCAGTCCTCACTATTGAATCGGAATCGCGGTACATGTCTCGGATAATGTCAATATAGGCCTCGGGCACTAACTTAGATCGCAATGCCCACCAGATCATCTCCCGAGGGACACAGTCAAAGGCCTTCTGCATGTCCAGAAACAGGAAATGCAGTGGCGTATTCTTTGATATGTATCCCTCCATGAGAGTTCTAAGGCCAAATACAGGATCCATAGTCCCACAACCTTGCCGAAACCCATACTGACATTCAGAGATTGTACACCCCGTCGGATCCACGCGTCAACAATGCGTTCGAAGAGCTTGATGGTGTGAGACATCACCTTTATACCGCGGTAGTTAGTGCACTCCCGCACTGAGCATTTGCCCTTGTAGACCATCGGGTCCGACAGCTATCCGGTTTTATATGCGGCGAAGAGCAGTTTCGACTTCTTCAGGCGTTATCGGTGGCACAAGTCCTTGATTCCGAGCAAGGTCCGGTGGTTGCACCTCTTTGTGCTGATTGTTGAGCAGCTCGTGAAAGTTCGAGCGCCATCTCTCCTTTACCACGCGGTCATCGCATAACAGGTCACCGCGAGGGTCATTAACACAGCTGCACGTGGAGATGTCCTGTGCCGCTTAACCCTCGATCGTGCCAACTTGTAAATGAGCTTTTGCCCCTCAGACGATTCCAACTTATCGTACAAAGGACGTAAGTTGTCTCGTCTGGCTCTGGCTACCGCTCGTTTGGTGGCACGTGGCATCCCTGTACGCAGCGTGGTCTTCAGAAGATCTCGACGCTTGCCACTTTTTAAAGAGTGCTTTCTTCAACCTGGTCTCCCTCTGGACTGTATCGTTCCACCACCAGGTCTCCTTGTCAAACTTGCGACCACCCCTAGACAGCCTCAGTACCGTCTTTGTCGCCCCTGCGATAGCTGCCTGAGTTTTGTCCCAGAGTTGTTGAACGGGTTAACCGTCTGTCGCAACACTAATGTCGCTGACAGCAGCGGCGAACTCATGGGACTTGGTTCCTTCAAGCAGCCACCACCGGGTTTGGCGTCGGCACTGCGATCCGGCCCAAGAATGCATGCCAACAAGCTCACCACTAAGGATGCTGATGACCGAGCGAAGTGGGCCAGTAAGAGTAGGAAGGCGGACCCCGGGCCCTCCCGTGCCGCGCGAGAGCGTAACCGGGACATAGCGCCGACATGATGTACGCAATTGCGATCCGCTGTTTTTATAATTACAATTATTACCAGTAATCATTTATTATTTTAGACCAATTTATATAAAAAATTTAAAAGTCCATATTATTGAGTTTCTTATTAGCTTTATCCTTCCTAACATAATGTTTTAAACTATCGCGGTTATTATCACACATTTTAGGGGTATGTTCCGGGTTTCCTACCGATCGTCCCGTGAACATGATGCATGCAACTGTGTCGAAATATCGGGCTACTCGTCAACAAAGGTACGCGGTAGGAAACCCGGAACATACCCCTAAAATGTTTGTCCTTCTTGTGGCAATTTTACTGTTTTGCATTCTTGCCACGTCACATTGGAAGATTAAATCAGCCCATATTACTGGAGGGATTAGTGTTATCTCCATTCTTGGCATATTTGTTGGAAATCAAAGAGTTTAAAAATATCGATTGTGGCCCTAAGGTAGGGTGCTTCAAAATCATTAGTCGCCTTGTTATTTTTATTTATACCAATTTTTGTGAAAGTAGGTATTACAGGTAGAATGTATCAAATATTTCAAAACTTAGGACAATTTATTATAATTTTCGTTGTCCGTTACTTACATAATTCTCCATCGTTGTTGGGCCTTTAAAGCTAGTTGCAAGGCAATAGGAATAAATTGAGATTGTCAAGACTATTATAATGTTTTGCTTTTGAAACATTGTGTACCTCGTTTTTTTCACACTGCTACGCTTTTGTTGATTATAAGCTGTTTGATTTCATTTAAATCCCGTCAGCAGATGAAATAAATTTTGCACGGAAACGCTGTTTTGATAATGCACGAGTCCATTAGTAGTTATTTACTGACAGAAGTTAATCTCATAATGATTAAACCATCTGTATTCAGAAATTATTGTTAATGAAACATGACGAAATGTTTTATGCTTGAACTCATTATGTCATGCGAAATAATATTTTGTTGTTTTGCCGAACATAATAAGTAAATTATGTATCTCGTTTTGAGAAGGTAAGAAAGCGAAGTGTGGAACGTTGCTAAAGAGGTGTCTAGTTGCACCTCTATCGGCTCGTCTATTTATGACACCAAGCGTGGTTGCTGCCGACGGGTCTGCGTTTTTGTTATTTTTAATCAAACCTTCATGTAAATGAAAACCCCTATTGTAGGTGTTATGGGCGATATCATAGCTGTTGCCCTATTCCACTAGTCCATACAAACGCTTCGTCCCTGGTAGTTGTTTATTTTCCATCTGTATCTGCTTTTTTTTACTACGCAGTGATAAACGAGCAGTCAGCCCACATGATGGAAAACGGTAACTAAGATTGCAAGCAAAAAAATGCAGAACGTGGCGGTGCATTGTCACTATGAGGACTAAGATAAAATGCCTCATGTCTTAAATTGCTCTGAAATTGATGAATGAATAGAAATTCATTTCCGCTTATCCCTACGTAGTGCATACGCATAATGCTACGCAGTGGCGTTGCATAAAAAAAGCAGATACAGATGGATAAGCAACAACTCTTATAAACCAGGGAAGAAGCGTTGGTAGGGACTAGCGGAATAGGGCAACAGTTATGGTATCGCCCATAACAACTACAATAGAAGCTTTCATTTTCATTTTCATAAGGTGTACGGTACAAACACCGTGCATTCGGCGCACTGTCCAGTCAGCACTGTATTTTATTTACTTGATAACCTAATTAACATATTGTTAGAAGTTAGTTGTCCACGGCACACCAAACAGTGTACATGTCTTACCATACCATATACCAATTGTAGTTCATTTAGTATATATATTAAACCAATCAGTGTTAAAGTTAAAGTGTGTCTTATTATCTACCAACCTCAAGCAACCAAGTCAACACTCAGCCTACTTCAACACAGCACCATCAACCATCATCTAAAGACTGTACGGTCACCATAAATCGTATATAAGGGTTTTATTTAATATAACAAAAATACAGAGCAGTGGGCAGCAAGCACGCTTCGTGGAAGAAACAGACAAGCCGATAGAGGTACACCTAGACACCTCTTTGGCAGCGTCCCACACTCAACCTTATTACCTATTCAAAACAATATACATAATTTACTTATAACAATTGGCAAAATAACAAAATACTTTTCAAGTGACATCATGAGTTCAGGAATAAACTGTTTCGTCATGTTTCATTAACAATAATTTCCGAATACAGATGATTTAATAATTGTGAGATTAACTTCTGCCAGTAAATAACTACTAATGGACTCATGCATTATCGAAACAGCGTTTCCGTGTAAAAATTGTTTCATCTGAAGACGGGATTTAAATGAAATCAGACAGCTTATAATCAACAAAAGCGTAGCACTGTAATAAAAATATGTACATCAAGTTTCAAAAGCAAAACATTATAGTAGCATTGATCATCTCAATTTATTCGTGTTGCTTTGCAACTAGCTTTAAAGGCCCAATAACGATGGAGAATTATGTAAGTAACGGACAACGAAAATTATAATAAATGACGTCCTGAGTGATTTAGTTGGTTAACATGCCGGTCGCCACGCAGAGGTCCCGGGTTCGCTCCACGGCCGAGCACAAATTGAATTGATTAATTTTAATTTCTGTTACGGGTCTGGGTGTATGTATAATAAGTAGGTATGTTACATCCGTACCTACCCTTAGAACCGCTGACCACTGAAACCTACTTGACAACAGCGATCACGCCACCGATATGTGCAAGCGAAGTCCAACCGGCACGAGGCACCGACTCAGCGTTTACCTCATTGCAACACATTTCCGCTCGCCCCGCATCGGTATTTTTACTAATGTATAGAATCACTTTTAGACCTATTATCGGCTAGTCGACACGTAATTTTAATTTGTAATTTTTCTAATTAATTAATAAATTAAGTTAATTAATTTTCGTCTTTTTTTCAATACTTCGACTGTGACCTTCGTATTTGGCGCAGTCGTGGTAGGATTCTCGCGATCGGTAAGAGAAGATTTCCGTTTCCGTATATCTTGATCGAGCCATCGGTGGCTCTCAAGCCACGAGCAGAGAATTCCGAACTTACGCAGCGTCGCAGTTCCGGAGGAGTATCCAGAAATCGATACATGAAGAAGACGAAAACCAGTATGTTCCTGTGAGTACCTTTGAATCGATCTATCTTTTCCTTAATTATATTTTATTTCCTGTATGTAAGTTTATTATATGTGCAGTGCTAAGATTTTCCATCCTAGGCGATCAAGTACTCCTAGGTTAGATAGAGAGTTTAGAAATAGAATAGTAGATAGTAATAGATGTTTGAGCAATTCTGAGTCTGAAACCGATAGTGAAATTGCAATGGCGGACTATGACAGTGTATTTAAAGCCCTCCGCTTAGTTCCCGATTTCGATGGGAATGCGAATGTCCTGCCGCGATTTATTAAATTATGTGACCAACTTGTATCAGAATTTAGTGAACTTGAACAGCCGTCGCTTTTGGTTGCTTTATTGAACGGCATTTTAAATAGAATAACTGGGCCCGCAGCTCGTTTAATTAATATTAGCGGTGTTCCCGGAGACTGGCAAGGAATACGTAGAGCACTTATTAATAACTTTGCCGACCATCGAGATGAGGTAGCTCGATATAATGATCTTTCAATAATTACTCAAAGCTCAAATACACCCCAAGAGTTTTATGAACAGTGTCAAAATCTTTTTAGCACAATGATGACCTATGTCTCGCTTCACGAGACGATTGAGAGCACAATTAATTCAATAGTAATAGTAATATTCACCTCAATGGATCCAGACAAATGACGTTGATGGCGCAGTGAAGAAAGGAGATTGGTCCACGATGATCCACATGCACTGATGCGACACTGTATCGAGCTCCACGCTCCACGTGCGTCGATGTGCAAAACAAAGTACACACACACACTATCACATGGTAACCGTTTTTATTTAAATAATTTGTAGGTTGATTAGTTGTTAGGTTGATTTTTAATTGCTTTTGGTTGGCATCACTGTTGTGGAAATGTTAATCGAATTATTATTATTACGCACGTGTTAGATATAAGGTATTTTAGTATATTTTAATTGTTATTTAAAGTTACATATATATTGAAAACTATCGTGATTATTAATAATTAACATTTCAAAATACTTTCATAAAAATTTTACCAACTTCAGAACGAAATGTCTGGATTTCTGAACGATTGTGACTTTTGATCAGATTAAATACTGTTTATGAGAAACTTCCTTAATTAATAATGTAATAAATTTATTATAATGTTAAAAAATGTTAAAAGTATTGTAATACATTAAATTAACATGTAAGCTATCTATCACTAAATTTAGGAGACCGGAAATGAGAATAAGAATGACATTTCCAGCTAGATAGCTAGTATAAAGGTTCAGTCGTGACAGTGAGAGGGACTTTTGCTCCAGAGCCGGCACAGAGTTAAGTACACTTGCATTGTATTATTGTTGCTTTATATTTTGTATTAGTTTTATTTATTTATATAATCGGTTATTTATTGAATCGTATGTAATACCACTGTACCATTTTTAAAGGATAAATATTTGGTTATGTGATCGATAATTGTGTCATTACATTTGGTTAGAATGTTGCATAAATGTTGTTTAAATAAATACCTCATTTTATCATGGATTACATGGCTTATTAAAATATACCTAATATACTTAAAATATGCTTTTGTTTGATTAAATAATGTGCACTAGAATAATACTTAATCCTAGATAACATATTCAAGTTATCAAGTCTTACTCCTCCACTTCGCCCAGTCTCTCTTAAATACTTTATAACCTATGTCCTAAACAAATAGCACTACCTCCATGAACCATATTTTACATGACATAGATATCCATTTATTAATATGCTCTTGTTTACCTAATTTAGCGTTTTCCATATATTTCACTGGGGTTTTGGATAAATACTCACACTCTGTTATTATTCTGTAGCTTAATTACTAAAATAAAGGTTTAAACTAATAAAAGTCACTATAATTTTAAGTAGGACATATATTAAATCTAACACACGCGTTTTACGAGTATCTCAGTTAGTTGCATTGAGGTTATGCAATTTATGCGCGATGCGCGCGTGACGACGGTCCCGGTCGACTGCAGGTAAACAGCGCGTGGTAGGGGTCCTCATGGTGCGCCCCGGATACCTACGTGTTTGTACTACTCATGAGTTGCCGCTTATATTTATATATTTCATATTCAAGTTATCAAGTCTTACTCCTCCACTTCGCCCAGTCTCTCTTAAATACTTTATAACCTATGTCCTAAACAAATAGCACTACCTCCATGAACCATATTTTACATGACATAGATATCCATTTATTAATATGCTCTTGTTTACCTAATTTAGCGTTTTCCATATATTTCACTGGGGTTTTGGATAAATACTCACACTCTGTTATTATTCTGTAGCTTAATTACTAAAATAAAGGTTTAAACTAATAAAAGTCACTATAATTTTAAGTAGGACATATATTAAATCTAACACACGCGTTTTACGAGTATCTCAGTTAGTTGCATTGAGGTTATGCAATTTATGCGCGATGCGCGCGTGACGACGGTCCCGGTCGACTGCAGGTAAACAGCGCGTGGTAGGGGTCCTCATGGTGCGCCCCGGATACCTACGTGTTTGTGCTACTCATGAGTTGCCGCTTATATTTATATATTTCACGATATAATATGTATCTATAAATTATTAATATATTTATTGTATGTATTTATAAATTATTAGTATATTGCCGACTGTGCGGTGTTTCCGGGTAGGAAATGGGCCCACTGAAAACCAGCGTTGTGGTTCGCGTCAAGCGGCCACAACATTATGCTGAGGGGGTCCAGTTGCTCTGGAAGCCGCGACACGGAGATTAAACAATGCCACTGGGAATAGATACTCGTACAGTTTTGTTATTTAAAGGAATAACAAAACTGTACGAGTATCCTTTTTACTTTTTACTTTTTATTTTATTTTCAAATATTATTTGTATTTTATGTTGTACCTAATTATCGTGTCGTGGTGTCTACTGTAATAAATGTTTTCTTTCTTTCTTTCTTTCTTTCTTTCAAAACGCGACTTGTACAAAAAGTTGACCCTTCAGGCATTTTTACGGGGATTAAAAGAACCTTTAGGATCCCGGATTCGATGTATGCGACCGGAAACCATAGAAAAAGCACTAGAGTTTGTTCACGAGGAGTCCAACATCCTATATTTGCAAAAGCGCAGTAATGAAAGTGTTCCCGACAGGAAGCCAAACTAACTAAATCATAATCTTCCCTTTAAACCCCAATTCGGTAAATTTGATTAATTTTCGTCTTTTTTTCAATCCTTCGACTGTGACCTTCGTATTTGGTATGCATATAAAGCAACAATGTAAGTTGTTTATCAGTTATCTAAGACCCATAACACAAGCTTTGCTTACTTTGGGGCTAGATGGCGCTGTGCGAAGTGTTGAAATCTTTGATACTTTCCACCTGTGATAACTACTTTGACATAAGTTGGGTATTTTTGGTTTTAACTCCACTTGCTATTGCAATCTGTCTAAATGACATTCCGCAACATTTGTGTACATTTTTCTATTCATGCAAGGTAAATGTCTTATGACATCTCCTCATAATAGTACAAGTTAGTTAAAATAAAAAGTACAAGGCGACTGATGATTTAGAAGCACATCACCTAAGGGCCTCAGTAGACATTTTTTTTAACTGTGATTTTTAACCCCTTGCCAACTGATAATTTTTTCCGGTAATGTGGACTAATTTAATGACATTGACGTGACAAAAATGCAGAATAGTAAAATTGCCACTAGAAGGACTAAGCTAACAAGAATCTTCATAAACACGGACTGTTAAAATTTTTATATAAATTGGTTTGGAATGATTCATAGTAATAATTTTAAGTAATGTATTAAAAAATGTGTTTTAAGATTTAAATATTTCCAGGGTTCGTATGATTTAAATGTGTCGGTTGGGGAGAAATGCGCAGGACCCAAACTGAAAACCGTTGCTGATTATAACATAACTTTGAGTAGGAATGAAAGCGTTGTCTTCGCTAAGATTTTTTTAATATCCTTGAACCCACTAAAATTGAAGAGGTTGGTAAGATTTTCACCTCAGTGTTATGGCATAATTCCCATCTTCATCTCAGCTGCAGGAAGTCCGCGGCTAGAAATAGGTCTCCACAGCCGCTTACACAACCGATCGACGCTATGCCACTTCGGCTCCTTGCAAGCTATACGATGTCGTCTGACCATCTCGTAAGGGGAACAAATAATTAAAACATAGGTATTTTAGTTTCTCAGTATTGGTCTCGAAATGGTTATTGCTATTTTTACTAGAAATATTATCCAAATAACACATTTAAATGAATGGATTGTTGTAGACAAGCTCAATAAATACACGCAAAAAACACGCCTTATCACGTATGAGTCCTAAGTTACATTGATTAGAAATGCGCGCGAGCGCGCGTTTCGTTCGGTCAATGTAGTGCCGCTTCCCCGTCGCCAAACCGGATATCGGCGCAAACTCCAGATTAAAACAGCGAGCTGACTAATACGCTAAGCAATGACTATAGATTCATATTTCTAAGACTAATAGTTTTGCAATGTTACGGTAAGACGATATCGACCTTTTCGTTGCGGTCCAGTTGTCTGACTTGGTACTCCTAATGTATCCGTGTGATTTTAGAGACATTTTACACCAAAAACAAATATTTTGTAAAAAATTCATCGCACAAGAAATTTATACCAAAGTATGGGTCATATATAGGTACATAGTGTGCAGTTGGAGCACTTCGCATCTAAAATATTGCGCTGGCCGGGTGTCAGTGTCAGGTACTAAGACAAGTCGCGACCATAATAATCATCATCTTGGGCCGCCTTGACCATGATCCAGGATTTGGCAGAACAGGTAATTACGGTAGAGCGACTGCCATCTGGCTTACGTGACCTGCTACTAGGGGAACCATCACGGGTGGCGAGATGATGTGAAAATCCATTGATTGTAAATCTATTACTTCTCTCTACAAACTTATGAACTTTGAAACATTGGGACCACATTTTAATAACTGTGGATACCTTAAGGAATCTCTGTTTTAATTATTTGCTCCAGTTACAGGGCTTACTCTGTATATCTGAAAAGAGGATTACAGCAAATATGGCTCCCGGGTGTTGCGATTGTCTATGGGCGGCGGTGATCACTTTCCATCAGTTGACCGCTTGCCACTCTCATTAAGAAAGAAAAAATCTAAAACAAAGGAAATAATTTCTGATCCGAATGATAGTATATTCTGTCAAAGACAGCAAGAACCATCAATTGTGGAAGTACCATCTAAAGATACCGTGTCAACATTTTCTGATCGCGCAAATAATTGAACAAAATCTACGTGCTAAAAATTGACTTGTGCAGCCGGTTTGTATAGTCTCCTTAACAAAACTCTTTAGAATTATTCAACAGAGCTTTTACCGTACAACAAACGTATCTGACCCGGTGGGCAAAACTGGAACTAATTGTCGTCACCGGATCAGATGAGTTTGTATCACTTTAAATATCAATTTATAGTGCAACAAACTTTCGTGATCCGGTAATTGTGTCGCTATTGTTGAAATTGAGATGACATTTCAAAATGGCGATACTAAGTTCCAGCTATGGTCACCGGGTTTGAACGACCGCATTCTACAAACCTATGTGTCATCATCTCTGTTATCAGTCTGTAGCGATACATTGTTTGACTTGAGTCTCCTACTGCGTGTATTAGCGAAAAGAGAGGATTGGAGCCACCCGACCGAGGAAGTACCTTGGATAGTATAGGGGAATTTACTTACTTCTGCCAGAAGAAACATGTTCTTGTGTCCCGGGGTTGTAGAGGTGAAGAACGCATTGGCGATACCCCTGGTGCTAATGTCTTTAGGCAGCGGTGACTACTTAGGTTGCCCGGTTGCCTGTTTGCCTACCGTTTGACACATAAAAAAGGCTGCTGCCCAATATTTGATTTGTCAGAGTTATGACATTTTCAGTCGTTTTGTACTTCACCTGCAATTTAAACGGATCGGTATCAGGTATATTCCATCTACCAGACAAAGCTAATTGCGGTGTAGGGAGGCAAAGCATTTCTAAGGCAATTAAATTGTTTCATTTCGTTTCAGTGCATATATCTCTGCGAGTTGAACTACAGTGAACTATTCAGAGGATTCTTTGGCACATCTTTCTTCTACGGAGATTTCTTCTTTAAGTCAAACGCGTTGACGTCCAAAGCTAACAAAATGTGCCTTATATTAAGTACTCAATTCACTAAAACGATATCATGAACCATTGTTAATTCATCAAGGTCTTTGACGTAGTATATAATAACATGATTGATTGTTAGGTTAAATTCCGATTTATTCAATTCAATTCAATTCATTTATTTGATAAACACAAATTTACACGTCAAATGTTATTAAATTCATAAGTAGTCATTATTCTTAAAATAATGTTACAAATGAAACATTTTAATATTACAAGGTATCACAGAAATCACGATCATAAAATTCTTCTATTAAGAAAAGTGAATTTACAAAAAGAATAATTTGCGTTTATCCTTAGTAATAGTCACGTAAGATAGTACATATGGCGCAAATACGGCAATTTTATTATTATGAGAAATTACATAATCGTAATATTTGTAGGTACCATATTTTTAACAAACGAAACAGTCAATTTCAGAAAAGAACGGTTAAAAACTTCTAGCTCACCAAAACCTTTTATTGCCTAGGGAGGTCCACCTGATGGAAAGTCACCACCGTCAAAAGTCAAAATTTCTTTATTGAGTAGGACATTACATATCTCTTTCAATCGTCAAAGAGGAGGGGGTAGGAAAGTAGGAAGGAAATACACAGTGAAATGTTGGCCGCCCTAGGACCGGAGTACATCCAGCCCTGTCGATAATGGCCGGACCACGTCCGACAATACCAGACAGAGCCGGTCAGTGCTCGACTATGCCAAGCAGAGCCGTTCCGCGTCCTCCATAATATATAGGAACCTATATTATAGTTACTTGAGAAAAAACACCTAAATATACAGCAAGAGTAAGCCAGTCCACCAAGTCAGCACCATCCATCTTCAGGGCTCCAGGTGTAGGTCAGCGTACTATCCCTATATTTTCGACATTCCACCTATAATAACTCAGCGTTTTCTAACTCTTTTCTGTTGCGAACAGCAAGGGAATGGAATTCGCTGCCTGCACATGTTTTCCCTGAGCGCTACAACTTAGGTCTCTTTAAGACAAGAGTGAATAGATACCTAATAGACAGGTATGCGCTGTCGTAGACTGCATCTGCACTTAACATCAGGTGAGATGGCAGTCAAATACCTGTCTATTGTACATACAAAAACAAAACACAGGCACTCGTTCACGAGTATAACGCAAGGCCCAGCCATCGTCCATTTCTACCATATTTGAGGGAAAAGGGCGACCCGACCCCCACGCCACCACCAGACAGAACTTTAAGCGAGCATGCATCACATACGCTGCATGTGATAGGCAGCTGCTCTCACCTACCCTTACCCTGTCCGTAGCCTTCCCCTTCTTTTCCCTATCCTACGCTATCCCCACAGAGAGAGCAGGCGCCCCCAGCCCCGCTACGACCAAAAGACGCCGTGTGTGGGAAGGAAAGATAAAGAAACAAGAAACCCGCAGAGCCTAAGTAAATTTTTTGTACTTAGATTATGGGACCCTGGGAGGCTCAGCAGATTCCGTCTTAGCTGACCTCGCCAATGTTATTCAGAAATTTCAAACAATAGGTCTCGAACTGAATTTAGATAAATGTGAGCTGTTCGTATCAGATAACATTCCTTGCGGAGATGTTATAACCTCAACATTTCAACTAATAACTTCAACATTCTGGCCCCCAACATCAAAATTATTTTCAAGACATCACTTAACCTTCTAGGGTCACTCATCGTCGATGATTCCATAACACCCCTAGTACAGCATTCCATTTCTAAATTCAACTCATATTCGGACCGCCTAATTAAAATCAACACACATTCGGCTATTTTTATTTTGAAATTTTGCCTCTTTGTACCCAAGTTTACTTACCTTATTCGGTGTTGTCCTCTCTGGAAATTCAAAAATTTAACTGATTCTATTGACAGTTTGGTCAAAAGTCAATTAGAATCTATTCTAAACGTCAACCTTTCCGAGCAGGCCTGGACTCAAGCCTCTCTGCCTATCTGTTTTGGGGGCTTGGGTATCCGCAAAATTTCAAACGTATCTTTACCAGCTTTTTTATCTTTAATCCACAGCACGTCCATCCTCATAGAAAAAATTCTAAATCCTTCCGTCCCAAACTATGAGGTGGCGTGTCTGGGCGAGGCTACAAATGTTTGGCTTACGGCTGTCCGGAGTCCAAATTCAGCATTAAGCCCTAACAGTCAAAAGAGCTGGGATGAAATTCAATCCAAATTTATGCGTTCAACTCTATTTAGCAACTGCACCGACTCTACCCGCGCCAGGTTGGAAGCTGTGTCCAGGTGGGAGTCTGGCCAGTGGCTCCAGGCCTACCCATCGGCCAATACCGGCACTTTTTTAGATAACTCCACCTTTCGTTCGTATGATTTATAAAATTGTACATTTGTCATAGGTTGGAATTGTGATTAAAGCTCTTCACATTATTCTTCAATTTGCGGAGCGCTAACGTCGTGAGAGTCGTGTTGAATTTGGATACTGTAAAGGGTGTTGAAAATTATGGTTAAAGTTTAAGGCTAATATAACCTTGTGCATGCTAGTGGTTGCTAGTACATATAGAAGTCATCAACATCTATTTTTTAAATGTCATTTTATAGCACGAAAAAGTTATTATGGTTGAATTCAGAATAGCACACTCTACACGCCAACAAAGTTTCATTGAATTTGATGAGTTAGGTTAGGTTAGGTTAAGTCTAAAGTATCGTATGGTCGATGTGTACTCGACTTATGTCTTGACTAGATAATCACAAAATGTTTGGGCAAGTTATTATTTTATAATACCTAGATAATATAATATCTCATACTTTTTTTATAATCATTCCGGAAATGGATGATGGTTTGATAAGTTATATGTTATTATTACCATGTTTTCGGCTTTGAACATTAATGTAGAGCATTTTTTGTGACATCAGATGGAGTGACTTGAAAATACGTTCTGCTACGTAAAAATTTACATTTCTAATCATTTATAGAGTTTCACGTATACTATGGCGAGGAAATTTATTTTGATTTTGTTTTTGATATTTCAAAACGGACATGGCTATACACTGGATTTTTTATCATCCAAGGATTCAGAAATTTACATAAGAACATTTTTTTCTGATGATTATTAATTAATGACTTCACGTCTTTTTCCTTTTAGATTTTTAATAAAAGCTTTACGCATATGAAATATTTCTGTGCTTTTTCACCACCGACAAGAACCATTGCATTGTAATATAATTTGTATGATTATTTTTCATTACTATTCTTTAACATTCTTTGTTGTGGTGGGACAACCTCTCCTGCTTACAATACAAAACTTTTTTGAGCCTAAGGAGACTTTTTGTGGTTCGAAATGTATCCAGATATCAGATATATTCCTAAACAAATCGATACAAAATGAAACTGTTTGCAACAGTTGCAAACACCGATGTGGAAGCACCATAACGGATGTGCGAGTCAGATGGTAGTCGACGCACGTAAAAGTCAATATGCCACATAAGAATATAAAGGTCCAGTGGGAATCCTGTGTGCCACCCAGAAATCCAAGTTTGTTAACCAGTAATCTAGGGGGAATATATATTTCGCGGAGAAAACCCACTTATGGGTGGTAGGGAAACAGAGGTGGAATTGTAGACCCGGGATAAAAGTAGTAATGTTTAACATCGGTCGATTATTTTTAGGTTTATTCATTACAAACTAACAAATATATTATATATATATATATAGATATATATATATATATATATATATATATATATATATATATATATATATATATATATATATATATATATATATTCTCTTTATAGTATAGATCATAAAGTGAGATACGATACTTACAATAACTATCAAGCATTTCCATAGGGACCATATAGTGTGGAATACCGCAATGTGACCGGTTGTGCTTGGGCAAAATCTCGCGACGTGGCGATCACCAGAGCGACAATGGACGATAATAGTGCTTGTCCTCAAATAGGCAAATATAATATGACGTTTTTGGAGAGAACTGACCGTGGTGAGGTTAGTAAACATTTAATTTTAAAATGCATGGTATATTTAATATAATATATTTTATAAACATACTTACTAGCTGCCCGTCCCCGACTTCGAATGCGTGGACTGCACTTTATAACGCTGTCGCCGCCATATTGAATTTATGACTACGTCACATAGCCTATGTCCACCTCAGAGTTTCTAAGAATATCCCTCTTAAAATTGGTCAAACTTTGTGAACCGGTAATAGAGAGGCAGAGTTGACTTGTATAATATTTTAGCTGTAAATAAAATTCCTCTTGCTCTGAAGGGTATGTGCGAATACTCATACAATTCTGTGTCAAATCAAACACCCATAACACAAGTTTTGTTTACTTTGGGGATAGATGGCGCTGTGTGAATTTATTTTATTTAGACATAGACATAGCTTTTTTCATTTGGCAATAACTACAAATATATATGACAAGTTGTAATAATATCAACAATGATAGGTATAACATGTTAAGACTAGGGTACATTCAATTAAAATTTATGGTGAATATTGTAGTGTCATGTTAAATTAGAACTCAGCTCAGCATATGCTGTAGATAGAAAAACTACAGCGCTGATTTTCAGCCGAGCCCTATAGTGCGTGCGTCACTCGCCAAATGGTTGAACGAGTACGAAGTGCCATACATTTGCCATAAATACAAATAATTTTATGAACAATGCTATAAATTATAACTCTGTAACTAGTCCATAAGTAAATGCTTGTTACTATTACAAATTAATTTATACTAACGTTCCTGATGGGTGATAGGGTATACAGTTATTATTTACTTGTTCACCTTGCTTTATTTAATTTTGTTTAGAAAATAACGTTCATTTTTCATGCAAATATTGCGTTTGGCTGTTTTGACAGGAACGACACGTGTTTCTGACAAAAATACCACTTTCAAGCTTTGAAGCATATGGAAAACGGAATTTTAATCAAACCACGTTCTATACATACCCAATATATTTAAATTTTCAGATAAAAATAATCATCTATTCATTTAAAGATGGCCATAAAACTGTATTATGGATCTATAGGCTTAAAACTCCCTGTACCCATTTTGTAATTGGCAGCGTCGTTGCAGTAATATTCAGTAACAGCAAAAATTATGTGGTGGAAAAGGTGAGGTAATTTTCTTGTAATGTTTATGTACTTTACTGTTCAAACTTAGCGCAATTTGATTAAGCTCAATAACCATATTAGATTTAGATTTTGAGTTCCCTTTTCCGCATTTGTACTCTGGTTTATCTTTGAGCAAGGGCAGTTAATCATCATCATTATCTTGAGGTTTATGTCCCGGCTATTCTCTCGCACACGAGGATCCGTGGTCCACCTAGACCAAAATCCAAGATTTGGCAGATCAGGTAATTACAGTGGAGCGACTGCCATCTGACCTCGTTGACTCTGCTAAAAAGGGAACTATCAGAGGGGTCGCAAAATGTCGCGAGAACACAACAACATCGCATTGTGAAAATCCATTGATTGTAAATCTATTATTTTTCACTTCGATCTTAGGAACTTTGAAACATTAGGACCAATTTGTAATAACTGTGGATACGTTCAGGAATCCGTGTTTCAATTATTTACTCCAGCTACAGGGCTTACGACGATGGCAAAATCACCAGATTGGGTCAATGTTACACTTCAAGGCCTGAACGTGTAGGTTTCATCACGATAGAGTATCGGTTAGTATTCAACTAATGTACATAATTCAGAAAAGAGTCATTGTTACAACGGTCATTTTGTAATATCTGTATGCTATTTATTGTGTACAATAAACTGTTAAATAAATAAACATTATGAGTCCTGGAAGGAAACCGCCGTTAGTAAACCGCGTTCAGTTACCTAGTTCCCGCCCTGGCTGGCAGCATTATCGTTAGCTGATGAGCCGTGATTTGCCGCTTGGATGAAGAAGAAGAAGCAGAATTACATGGGCTGGTGTTTCTTTAGCTTCCAGACACTTATCTTGGACATAGGGCTGTGTAAAGCTCAGTTAGTGAACATACCTAAGCTTATTTAGGTGAAGGTGTCCTGTAATTGTTGCTAGTTCAGTGTTTAGTCACTTCGCATCCACATAAATAAGCTTGTTGTCATTAACATAGAACCCAAAATTACATAACCACAGCACACGTAACGCGAGCGGAATCAGCGCACCTTCTAAAACCGTGTTGATGC
Source organism: Blastobasis adustella (assembly GCA_907269095.1). Taxonomy (NCBI): domain Eukaryota; kingdom Metazoa; phylum Arthropoda; class Insecta; order Lepidoptera; family Blastobasidae; genus Blastobasis; species Blastobasis adustella. The sequence continues at coordinate 16,351,579 of OU026121.1, read as the reverse complement.
CTGTACAGGTACCTGGATATGGAAAAAGAGCTAACTTACCAACCAACGGATATATTATCGTAGCGCGATTAGGGAAAAGATTTTGTTGATGTTTTCTCAGCTTCCAGATCATGAACATAGGTCTGTATAAAACTTAGATAGCGAACATACCTAACCTTATTTAGATACCAGGTCTTCTGCCTTCTGATTATGTGGAGGAAGGTCTGCGGGTATATGAGGCTGTGCCTCGTGCCCGGGCATCGTCTCTGCCAGGTTACTACTCGGCAGGTCATTGGGTGGGCTTCCCCTTGTAGCTTCTTGATGACGCGCCGGCCTGTGTTTCCTTACTCGCTAGCGCTTCTTTGCCGCCCTAGGCACGGTACTGGAGATGTCCTGTAATTGCTGCGAGTTCGATGTTTGGTCGGTTCGCGTCCACAAAAATAAGCTTTTTGTCATTAGCATAGAACCCAAAATTACATAACCAGGAAACACGTCCTTACCCACTAAAACCGTGTTAATGCTATACAGGTAGGGAAAGGTGGCCTAAAACGGGTGGCCCGCCCAAGACGGGTAAGAGCTCGTACGCTGCCATGTCAATAAGTAGTGCCGACGGGTGCATGATCCGAGAGTAGCCGAATTATAACGAGTTTCGACCGTTTTGCTCGGGCACCGGAGCCGCTTAATGGCGGACATATGTTTAACGAATTTTTTTTGTGCTTTTCTGAAAAATTATTAAGATATGTGTTTCTTGATTAGTTGAAAACCTTTATAATTAGCACATTGTTAATGTTGCGCTTATATTTTAGCGCTATCTAACTTAAAATTAAGACAAAGAGTTATCTCGGATTACCTTTCATTTTGAAGTCTTAAATTACTTTACAAAAATATGTGCTATTGCCCAAAGCGGGTAGGGGCAAAACAGGTATGGTTTTCTATGAAAAATTGAATACAAAATGGATTACATGAAGAACTTGTTATTTCAATCTATATTGTAAAAATATCTCAAAGGAGTATGGATATTTTGATCTACAACTCCTGTAGCTATTAATATTACATTAAATTAGCGGGCAAAACGGGTTTTTTAGAGGTTTATTATTTTTTCTATTTATAAAAATATATGATAGAAAATGCTTTAAAATTGTGTTTTATTTTCAAGTTTAATTAACATCCTATCTTATAAACTAAATCAAGCTAAGATATTCACCACATTTCTAGTTTTTTTTATCCTCGCGCGAAACTTACCCGTTCTAGGCCACCTTCCCCTACCTGAATATGAAGAAAGGGTTGACTTACCAACCAACGGATAAATTATCGTGCTTAGGAAAAAGTTTTAATACAAGTTTATTTTAATTGATAATATAAATATAATACAGTTTCTAATTTTATCGTTTCACTTTCAGGGCACATACGTATTTGATATTAATTATACGGAACTGACAAGAGGCTTCTTCGGAACTTCGTTTTTTTATGGAGCTTATGCAATCAAAGCACATGTAGTATCTAAAAAGAAGGGGAATATTTTGTGTCAATCACTACACACAACCTTTGATAAGGTTGAAAAATAACAGATTAAAGGTTATTAAAGTTGTTACAATGTCTGCGGTGTTTTTCTTTTTAAACTATTTGAAAATTAAGCATTTCTTTATATCGTTGAGCCTAAACGTAAGTCATCTCTCCCTCGAAAACGGAGGTTATTGTCATTATCTCCACGCTTGGCAGGCGGGTTGGAGGTCGCAGTGTAGTAATATAACAATGGAAAACGCTGCTGCCCATTTTCCAGCCAACTGGGATAGTCTTTGGATATTTTGCCTCGGAAACATTAGTCGCCTTGTACGTCACCCACGAGTGTTACTGCTATTCTAGTCTGCTGGACACTACACGGTCAAGTCATATATACTAATAATATACGTTATACGTCTTAACATACGTTATATCCCACTTAGGTATAAATAATATAAATAAATAATCGTGAACAAATTCACACAGCGCCGTCTAGCCCCAAACTAAGCTAAGCTTGTGCTATGGGTGCTAGATTATTGATAAATTACTTAAATACTTTTTAAAATACTTATTTATTGTACATAGAACACTCAGACCCGTAACAGAAATTAAAATTAATCATTTCCATTTCGGCGCGGCCGGAAATCGAACCCGGGACCTCATGCGTGATATGAGATATAAAAAATTTAATGAAGCCAGCGTGGACGAGCTACTTACTGTAGTCTACTTTATTTGCACTATAACATGGGATTCCTCAAATCCTCAAAAGACTTGTCTACAGGTACCTAAAAGGCTGGCACCACATTTGCTCCCCTAAGGTTGTAGATGTCCTGGACGACGGTGGCCGCTTTCCATCAGGTAGACCGGCCATTGGTGTGCCTCCCTAGGCAATAAAAACTCTTTAAATATTATAGAAATGTTCAATTTCATACTTAAGAGGATAGATTGGACTATACATATATAGAGTTATAAATAATTTAAATTAATTACAATGTCATCGCTAATAAAATCGCTGCTATGGGTTATCTTTTATTTTTATTATTGTTTGACTAGCCAGGCATTTGACCGCCACCTCACCTGATGAAGCATGCCTGGCTAGAAACTATTCACTCTGTCCTTGAAGGCGTCTAGATTATAATGATCAGGGATCACACTCGTGGGTAATGCTTTCCATTCCTTGGCCGTACGCATTAACTTAAGCGGCTCGTGCGGATAGCTGGAAGATCGATACCCAAGTACCCATTGTATTCTTTTTAATTGTCCAATAAATTTGCGCCATATGCTCTATCTTACGTGACTTTTACTAGAAAAAACACGCAGATAAGACTTTTTGTAAATTCACTTTTAATATTAAAATGTTACATACAACAAATCCAAACTTAATCTAACAATCAATCATGTTATTATATACTACGTAAAATACCTTGTTGAATTAATAATGGTTCATGTTTTCTTTTTGGTGAATTGAGTACTTGATATAAGGCACATTATATTAGCTTTGGACGTCAACATGTTTGACTTCAAGAAGAAATCTCCGTAGAAGAAAGATGTGCCAAAGAATTCTCTGAATAGTTCAGTGTAGTTCACGTCGCAGAGATATAAGCCCTGAAACGAAATGGAACAACTTAATTGCCTTAGAAACGCTTTGTCTCCCTTCACCGCAATAAGCTTTGTCTGGCAGATGGAATGTACCTGGTACTGCCAGTTCAATTTGCAGGTGAAGTACAAGACTATTGAAAATGTCATAACTCTGGCTAATCTTCATAAATCAGATATTGGACAGCAGTTATTTTTTATATGTCATACGGTAGGCAAACAGGCAAGTGGACCACCTGATGGAAAGTGGTCACTGCTGCCGATAGATATTAGCAACACCAGTGGTATCGCCAATGCGTTTCCCACCTCTATAACACGTTGCTCTGGCAGAAAAAGGCAAGTGGCCATCCAATATCAAAGCAGCTACTAGTTCCTCAGTCGGGCGACTCCATTTTTTAAATTTCGCTGATACACACAGAGGTAATGATGTGGAGCAGACCCAAGTCCGAGCTGCGTTACATGTCGATATGTATACGAGACTCAAGTCAAACAATGGATTGCTACACCCTGGTGACAGAGATGATGTCACATATGTCCTTAGAGTGTCACAAACTTATCTGACCCGGTGTCCTAAACTGGAACTTTGTGTCGCCATTTTAAAATGTCATGTCAATTCCAACAACAGCGATGCTGTCACCGGGTCAGATAAGTTTGTTGGACTATAAATCGATATCTATAGTGATACAAACCAGGTGACAGCGTCGCTGTTGTTGCAATTAACATGACATTTCAAAATGGCGACAACTAGTTCCAGTTTTACCCACCGGATCAGATAAGTTTGTGGTATAGAAGCTCTTTTGGTAACAAAACTCAGAATTCCTAACGAGAGTAAGTCTAAAGAATCTTAAGGAGACCATACAAACCGGCTGCACAACGCAATTTTTAGCACGTAGATAATATTTAATTTTGTCCCCAAACATGAAATGCTGACACGGCTTGTTCAGTCGGTAGTTCCACAATATATGCTTTTTACCATCTTTGAAAGAATATACTATCATTCGGATCTGAAATTATTACCATTGTATTAGATTTTTTTCTAAGGGAGGCACAAGAGATATCGTGTCACCTGATGGAAAATGATCACCGCCGCCCATAGACAACCGCAACACCCGGGGGCCCCCAGGGTTTTCAGATATATAGGGAGCAAATAATTGAAACAGAGATTTCTTAACGTATCTACAGTTACTAAAATGTGTTCCTAATGTTTCAAAGTTCATTAGTTCGGAGAGAGAAATAATAGGTTTACATTCAATGGATTTTACATTGTGATTTGTTGTCTTCTCTGTTTTTGATGTGAAACGTCTCTAAAATCACACTGAAACATTATAAGTTCCAAGTCAGATAACAGGCAGATAACAGGACCGTAACGAAAAGGTTTATATCGTTTTACCTTAATAACTGCAAAACTATTAGTCTTAGAAACATGAGTCTATAGTCATTGGTTATCGTATTAGTCAGCTCGCTGTTTTGACCTGGAGTTTGCGCCGAGGACGGGTGGAGCGACGGATACTGTATTGAACGAACGAAACGCGCGCTCGCGCGAATTTCTAGTCAGTGTAACTTACGACTCATACGTGATAGGGCGGCGATTTTTGCGTGTATTTATTGAGTTTGTTTACAACAATCGATCCATATAAAAATATGTCTAATTTGTTAAAATTTTAATTATTGGCTCCCCCTCACGAGATGGTCAAACGACATTGTGAAGCTCGCAAGGAGCCGAAGAGGCATAGCGTCGATCGGTTGTGGGAGACCTATTTCTAGCCGTGGACTTCCTGCAGCTGAGATGAAGATGGAAATTATGCCATAACACTGAGGTAAAAATCTTACCAACCTCTTCAATTTTAGTGGGTTCAAGGAAATTAAAAAATATCTTAGCGAAGACATCACTTCCATTCCTACTCATAGTTATGTTATAATTAGCAACCGTTTTAAGTTTGGGTCCTGCGCATTTCTCCTCAACGGACACATTTAAATCATACGAACCCTGGAAATAAAATAAATCTTAATATACATTTTATAAATACATCCTCCTCCTCCGTTCGATTAGTCCGATGTGCTGCTCATGGAATTCGTTTAATCCTTCTCCAGCACCGCATTTAAAAGGCATCAATAAGGCAGTAATAATAATTATTATTACTAGTGATTATTTATTATTTTAGACCAATTTATATAAACATTTTAAAAGTCCATATTATTGAGTTTCTTATTAGCTTTATCCTTCTAAACATAATGTTTTAAACTATCGCGGTTATTATCACACATGTTAGGGGTATGTTCCGGGTTTCCTACCGATCGTCCCGTGACCATGATGCATGCAACTGTGTCGAAATATCGGGCTACTCGTCAACAAAGGTACGCGTTAGGAAACCCGGAACATACCCCTAAAATGTTTGTCCTTCTTGTGGCAATTTTACTGTTTTGCATTCTTGCCACGTCACATTGAAAGATTGAAACAGCCCATATTACTGGAGGGATTAGTATTATCTCCATTCTTGGCATATTTGTTGGAAATCACAGAGTTAAAAAATATCGATTGAGGCCCTAAGGTGGAGTGCTTCAAAATCATTAGTCCCCTTGTACTTTTTATTTATACCAACTTTTGTAAAAGTAGGTATAAAAGGTAGAACGTATCAAATATTTCAAAACTTAAAAGATTTAAAACTTAGGACAATTTATTATAATTTTCGTTGTCCGTTACTTACATAATTATCCATCGGTGTTGGGCCTTTGAAGCTAGTTGCAAGACAATAGGAATAAATTGAGATTATCAATACTATTATAATGTTTTGCTTTTGAAACATTGTGTACCTCGTTTTTTTCACACTGCTACGCTTTTGTTGATTATAAGCTGTTTGATTTCATTTAAATCCCGTCGGCAGATGAAATAAATTTTGCAAGTAAACGCTGTTTTGATAATGCACGAGTCCATTAGTAGTTATTTACTGACAGAAGTTAATCTCATAATTATTAAATAATCTGTATTCAGAAATGATTGTTAATGAAACATGACGAAATGTTTTATGCTTGAACTCATTATGTCATGCGAAATAATATTTTGTTATTTTGCCGAACATAATAAGTAAATTATGTATCTCGTTTTGCGAAGGTAAGAAAGCGCAGTGTGGAACGTTGCTAAAGAGGTGTCTAGTTGCACCTCTATCGGCTCGTCTATTTATGACACCAAGCGTGGTTGCTGCCGACGGGTCTGCGTTTTTGTTATTTTTAATCAAACCTTCATGTAAATGAAAATGAAAACCCCTATTGTAGGTGTTATGGGCGATATCATAGCTGTTGCCCTATTCCACTAGTCCATACAAACGCTTCGCCCCTGGTAGTTGTTTATTTTCCATCTGTATCTGCTTTTTTTTACTACGCAGTGATAAACGAGCAGTCAGCCCACATGATGGAAAACGGTAACTAAGATTGCAAGCAACAAAAATGCAGAACGTGGCGGTGCATTGTCACTATGAGGACTAAGATAAAATGTCTCATGTCTTAAATTGCTCTGTAATTGATGAATGAATAGAAATTCATTTCCGCTTATCCCTACGTAGTGCATAAGCATAATGCTACGCAGTGGCGTTGCATAAAAAAAGCAGATACAGATGGAAAAGCAACAACTCTTATAAACCAGGGAAGAAGCGTTGGTAGGGACTAGCGGAATAGGGCAACAGTCATGGTATCGCCCATAACAACTACAATAGAAGCTTTCATTTTCATTTTCATAAGGTGTACGGTGCTATCCTCTTCCCCCCGGACCACCGCAAGGTGTAAACGTGCCCCTGACCTTATTTCGTTAAATTTAAAATATTTTATAAGAATTTCTATAAATAAATCAGTTAAAGAAATTAGGAGTGCATGAATCACGAGGAGTTGCATTGCTACCGGACCGCACGGATCGACGAGTCGATGGTACGTCAAGCTACTACTACATAAATAATACGCAGCTTATTGCAATGCTTGCTTGTGTGTATGAATGCACTTAGATTGCACTCACCGCTTGTTGTTTACCGCTGCGCGCGAACTGCTTTGAGCTTATGCAATCCTGGTACCTGGCCTGCCGTGTGTGAAATAACAAAATAGAGAAACTAGATAGAAGATCTAGCTTTTTATAAATCCTACTTTTGCCTATTACTGCGCATAGTCTACTTGAAGATCATGCTTTCCTGGTGTCGGCAGCGCTGAGCGAAGTGAGGACCAACCGACGCTGGAGAACCAGCCAGCGGCCCGATCGCCGTAATTTTATGCAGCGCGTCTTGACTGCGTTTGCGTCATAACGTTTGATTTCGTATTGCCGTAATTATCTAACGACGCACACGTCACGCAAACCTAAGCGCCGCGTGTCGCCGTATCGCCCTAATAGAACCTGAGTTACGCGTCTTTTGTATCGCACAATCGGTATCGCGCTAAATTTTTACGTTTCATAAATGTCAAATGAAATGTCACTGTGCAGTGTTTATTACTTGTTTCCCGCGTGTTGGTGACGCTTTGCACAAGTATATCTTTAGTTGAGTTTGCAAAGTTTGTAAGTAACTTTTATGTTCTTTTCGTTTTATTTCCTACAGAAATATAGTTAAAATACCATCATACGCAAATAATTGATTAATAAGTACCTAAATTTTCAGCCACAATTGAAAAAAATAAACGATTTGCGTTGGCAAATATTAGATTTGGCGGATGAGGAAGATCGCCGCCGCCGACGTCGTATCGAAGCAAGGCGAGCCAGACTTCAGGCAAGGGAATTTTACCTCGGTGATATGACGGACACCCAATTTGTTAAAACCTATCGGCTTAACAAGGTTGCGGTTCGAGAGCTGGTCACCTCATTAACACCCGTTATGCCCAGGCAAAGGAGGAACGACGCAATGAGTGTGACTACAAAGGTAAATATACTTGTGTAGGATGTAGTTGGTTGGGGATGGGACTATATACATATTTTAACGGCGGAAATTTTACAATTTTACAGTCCCTACTGTGCCCCAACTTAAATAGGTTTATTTAAACAATAATAGAGGAAACAACTTTTCTTTCTTTTCAGCTACTGATGGCACTGGCATTTTATGTCTAATTCCTGTCCCACAACTTCCGTTACAAGAACGCAGGCGTGAGCCGCATAATCAGGTCTGCAGGGGGGCTGCTGAGGCAGAGTTCTAGCTCTAGCACCGCCGAATGTCGCTAGGCGTGGCGTGTCGCATAGAGTTAATACAGGGGAGGGCAGCCTAACAGGCTCTTATTGAAAGGCTTTGGGATGAGAGAAACCTTTTGTAAAAAATAAAAACGAATAAATTGTAATTAAGCAAAAATTGTTTTATTTATTTAGTTTTAGTTCTGCTTAAATCATATTAAACATAATCACAGTCTTCAACATTAATCTCTTCTTCAACATCAACAATAAGTCTCATCGGTATATTAAAGTTCTGCTTAAATCATATTAAACTATAATGACAGTCTTCAACATTAATCTCTTCTTCAACATCAACAATAAGTCTCATCGGTATATTAAAGTTCTGCTTAAATCATATTAAACTATAATGACAGTCTTTAACATTAATCTCTTCTACAACATAAGCAATAAGTCTCATCGGTATATTAAGGGATGGCTTTGTTCTGTTCATCTTCAGACCGCAAACAATGAGAACAGCAACGTTTATTCTGAAAGCAAAATATACATTTTTAAATAGCAGTACAGTCACATCACAAAAGCTGAATTGAAATAATTATAGCTCACCATATCTAAACGCATAGATTGTGCAAGTTCCCTAGTGGCCTCTGTATTTTGTACCATGGAAGATGCTAATTGCCTCACACTATCGGCTAATAATTTTGGTGTCTCGCATCTGAGACTCTCCAGTTTTATCAACATTTGCCTGCAGTGCGCTGGGATTTTCAGGATGAGGCACCTCTTCCTCCCTCAACCTCTTTGCAGGTCGCCTTGAACGTGTCGGTCTGAAAATATATTTAAATGTTTAATCATTTTATAAATAATAAATTTTATTGAAACCTAAAATTATTTTCTTTGTCGGGAAAGAAGGCGACTCTTATAGTCTGTGTAACCAAAGATTCACCTTTAGTTATAACCAATAACAATGTAATTAACATGTACCGAAGCGACTAATTACAACATGTACCTTTTGCCATACTTTGGGGCTCCGACTTATTCCATCAGCCTCTGCGTTGAGTAAATTGGCGCATTCTGCCCAGAGTCTTTGGCTCAAAGCCCGAGCCTCCTTGTCCGAGTCCCGGTGGTTCTCAAGGAACTCAACCAAGACCTCAATTTGTCTCAAAGAAACTATTTTTTTTCTCGACGTCATAACCGTAAATCTGCAAAGTAAAAACTTTTTATTGACGTTATCTTTGTAGTTGCCGGCAAGTTAAATAAACGGCAAGTTACTTTTACTTTTAATACATACCTTTGCAAGCGAAACAAAAACAAATAAAATACAATTTTAATCTTGTCGTAGTAAACAAACATAACCTTTGACATCACCAATGTTTTCTTTTTTCTTCCATGTCAGGGCAAAAGGATACAGCTCAAACAGCCATTTACCAACTTTTTTGTATTAAATATCTCCGTTTTATACAATTTTTAGTACATTATAACAAAATCAAGTGTTTTGCATGTGTATAAACATATATACTAGGATATTTAGTATGATATAGCCATCTAATACCAAGTTTATGAGTAAACCTAATCGATTTCATAATGAATAATCGATAGGTAGATTGTCAAAACTGGCGCACGGCAACACACACTTGTCTTAAGCGTAGGTGAAGTAGACGTGCAGTGTACGCAACGCTTACGCGCAGTTTTATTTTACGGCAATACCGATGATTATTTGCGTTTAACGTGCACGTCGCTTAAGCGTCAACTGCACGTACACTCGACTAATGCGTCATAAAATTACGGCGATCGGCCCGCAGCACTGTGCATCTTTGCTTGTGTGCAGTTTCTCACGTACTCACCTGCACTGCACTTAAATATAGCTATTATTGTTGCTTACCGATGTGCATTAACTGCTTTAAACTTATGCAATCCTAGTACCTGGCCTGTTATGGATGACTGAAAAGTACAAAATAGGGAGGATTCTATTAGACCTACGCCTAAATAAATCTAAACTTTGCCAACTACTTACTGCGCACGGATTACCTGATTACGTGATGGTCATGGTCTCCTAGTACCAGCAGCGCTGCGAAGACTGCTTAGCGTGGCTCCGACCGTCTTTGATTGTGAGCAACTATTTACACGCACCTACCTAACACTACACACAACCACACGGGCCGTTCTTCATTTTGTGACACAACTATCTACTGTTGCCTACCGCTGCGCACGGATTGCTTTAAATTCATATTGTCCTGGTGCCCGGCCTGCTATCATTTGGTTTTTTATTGTTGTCAATGACGCTACTGTCTTACTGTGCCCACTACTACGTATGAACTACTTGGAGCTTATGAAACCCTAGTAACGGGCCCGCTACGAACAAATCTGAGAGCGTTCGTTGGACTCAAAAATACTTTTCTGATTGTAAACGTACCTTGCCCACTGCAACAATGGACGGCAAGATGAATAAATCGTCTTCGGAATCCGAAATAAACAATCTAATGCAAACTGATACTACGCCGAAGTCCTTTACAATCAGTCGCAGTAAAAGAAAGAGATCTGATGACTTCGATATTGCTGGTGAACTCGATAAATTTAAGGAAGAAATTAAGTCTATGTTTTCTTCAATGATGACTACCCAACAGCTAGAATTTAAAAGCCATGCAGCTACTCTAAAAGAAATTCAACAAACGAAACTCAATATAGAGACCTCTATAACTTTCTTATCAGCCCAAAACGACGAGTTCAAAAAAAGAATCGAGCTCCTCGAGGAAGGACGGAGGGAAGACAGGAAATACATATCTTTACTTGAGGATAAGATTGAAAACTTGGATTCTAGAAAAGCAAACATAGAACTCAAAAACGTACAAAGGCAGCCAAAGGAGGACAAAAATGAATTGATAGACATGGTACTATGTATGTCGAAAACAATTGGGTGCCAAATAAATAAGTCAGACATTAAAGACGTGTATAGAGTTCGAGGGAAGAAGGACACCAATAAAATAACCAGCACGCCAATTGTGGTGGAAACTACCTCCACACTCTTGAAAAATGAGATACTGAAATCCTGTAAACATTTTAACACAACTCAAAAAACGAAATTATCTGCAAAACACCATGGATTACAGCATTCAGAAGACAACCCCGTGTTCATTACAGAGCAACTGACTGCAAAAGCGGCTCGTCTCAATTTTTTAGCGAGAGATCTCGTAAAAGCTAAACAGTATAAATTCTGCTGGACAGCTTACGGGAGAGTCTACCTGCGGAAAGACGAAAACTCACCGATAATCCTTATAAAATGTGAAGCTCAAATTCAGGATCTCATTACAACCAAATGACTAGCTCCAAAAATTGTTCATTATCAAGATTGTTATTATAAACAAAAGATTAATTTATCTCATCATGTACTAGAATTATTGTGCTGTTACGGTTTTATTATAAATATGTACCAAACACACACAAACATCATCCCACCGCCCGATAAGCCTCCTCAAGGCACTAGGGAAAGTATTCGAGAGAGTTGTACTCTCTCGAATGAAAGAACATCTCTTCAAAGTCGATGTTCTTATTCCCCATCAATTCGGCTTTCGTCCCAAACACAATTGCCCCCGACAAGTCCATCGTATAGTAGAATTCATCCTCTGTACTCTCTCCCCTCCTCTATATATCGTACACAAACGATATCCCCGTCCCCGACAACGGGGTACAACTGTCCCTTTTCGCCGACGACACGGCAATCTACGCCAAAGGGCGAAGGCCACCGATGGCTAAGCTCCAAAAGGCGGTGAACAAGCTCGAAGCTTGGTTCAAACTGTGGCGCATCGAAGTGAGTCCGGAGAAGAGCTCCGCGGTTTGCTTCGATGTTAAGCGCAGACGGGGTGACAGCGACCCCCCTCCCCTCCGCATGCAAGGGAAACTAGTTCCCTGGCAGCGCGCTGTCAAGTATTTAGGCGTCACACTTGACAAGAGGCTCACCTTTGGGCCTCATGTCGACAAAGTGTGTCGCACCGCCCGTTTTTACTTGGGTCGCCTCAACTGTATGTTGGGGAGATTCAGTAAAATGTCCCTCAGGAACAAGCGAACCCTCTACAAGGTGTGCATCCGACCGGTGTTGACCTACGCATCCCCCGTCTTCGCTCACGCGAGCTCCCTCGTCATTGAGAAACTGCAAATTGTGCAGAACATCTTCTGCCGTAGGGCAACGGCGGCTCCATGGTACGTCCGCAATGCGGACCTACACAGAGACATGGACCTGCCTACCCTGCAGCAGTTTCTCAAAACACTCTCCGAGACCTATTTCAAGGCCGCGGAAGTGCATCCCAACCCGCTCGTGCGAGAGGCAGCAGCCTACTCTCCCCGCCCGATCTCCGGCCACGCGATCCGGAGGCCGAGACACGTCCTCACGGACCCCCCCAACGACCTGTCGAGCGCTCTGAACCTCCTCCTGGAGGCTCAGGCCGACCCGACAAAGCCCCTCCCTGCCGTTTCAGCGGCCCCCGTAGGCCCCCAAATCCAGTCCACAGCAGCGGGACCCCCTTCAGGGGTCACGCTATAAGTTCTCCAGTGTACGCTCCGTAAGGAGTGACGCTGAGCGCACCCCGTCCCTACGGGGTGTAGCATCCGATGAAACCTGAAAGGCCCTTCCGGCTACAGGTGCTCCCAGGGGGTGTTTAGTACGTATGCGCCTAGGTTCTTTTTGGCGAGTCGTGCATAACCAGCTAGGCCGGCCAGCTGGTACTCATGAGAGTTCACCTCCTCCCTCCCAACCGTTATACCGGAGGGTGCCCATTTCCACTTGCGTTGGGCGCAAAACAAAAAAAAAAAAAAAAAACACAAACATTACAACGCACCTACTCATACAAACTATCTTCCACTTAATATTAAATTCACACACTCACTTCTTACAGACTCACATCACTCACTATAATTTTATGCATAAAGTAAAATACACTCGATATAACACAATAAAATTGTATTTCATTCATAATTACACAAAAACACACCATTCCACAATACATCATAGTTCTCATAATCTGACCCATTGGATATACAGCGGTTTAAGACTACTCCAAGCATCAATGTGGACAACTTTAACCTATAACAAAAACATACCATTACATCCTGTAACTATTAGTATACATAAATAATGTCCAGTATCCTAAATACTATAGATGATATAGACACTACGACGCTAGCAAACTCAATAGAGTGCAATGTTCAAGACCTATCTAATGTACTTAATTTGAATGCGACAGATGTCACCGTGATAGCACAAAACATTAGAAGTATATATCGCAACCTCGATGATTTTGAAGTGATGCTTACCGGTCTTAATTTTTGTGTTGATGTAATTGTATTAACGGAATGTCGTCTGGACAAAAATAAACAACTTCCTCAAATCAAGAATTATACAGCGACTGCAACTTCATTCAACCAAAATCAAAACGATGGAGTTGTTGTGTATGTAAAAGATGACCTCGGGGCTCATTCTAGAGAAATTAAACTAAAACACGCAACTTGCATCCAGACCACCGTTTCCAAAATGTTGTCCTGGGAATCTATCGCTCCCCCTCACAAAGTAATGCTAGTGATTTTATTGACTCACTAAATTCCCACTTGGAATCGATTAAGACCTCAAATAGCATAATTATCACAGGGGATATAAACATTAATCTTATTCATAAATCTAGTGCAACGCCAAATGAATTAAATAATAGAGTTAATTATCTTAACATGCTCTCTATGCATGGACTACTTCCGGGTCATACTCTGCCAACTAGACATCAAAGCTGTCTGGACCACTTCATCCTAAAAATCAGTAAAACTAATTCTAGGGCTTCTATAGCAGTCCTGAACACCACCATTACGGATCATTCTACGATTTTCCTTAGCATAAATAAATCAAAACCCCCTAACCTAAGCCCGAAATCAATAACAATTACCGATTACGATAAAGTCTTTGAAAATGTGTCTGATGCAAACTTAGAAGCCCTTTTAAACTGTAAAGACCCAGAAGAAATGTCAGGGCAGCTGATAAGTAAGCTGAATGACGCATTAAATGGAGCTAGATCTGTAAAAACGATATCTAATAAGAACCGTGCCATAAAACCATGGGTAACTCCAGGTATTCTGCGGTGTATCAGAAACAGAAATAACTTACAACTTAAAATTAAGGCTGATCCACACAATGAGGTTTTGAAAATAACGTTTCTAAGATACCGTAATTATTGTAACAAGCTAATTAAACGACTTAAAAGAAAATATGAAAGAGATTTTATAGAGAAAGCAAGTAATAATAATAAAAGCCTATGGTCAGCAATAAAAACTGTCACTCACATTAAAAAAAGTAAGACGCAAAGCGGAGAACTTCTTAATATTAAGCCATCTAATACTGAATCTGTCAATTTCATAAATGATTACTTTGCCAGAATAGGGAAATCACTTGCAGAAGAAATATCAATCAACAACACACAGGATCATGACTTATCAACTTCATTTTCCCCTACATCGCAAATAAATTCGTTTGCTCTATTAGACACTGATCCCTATGAGGTCAAAACCATAATTATGTCTCTGAAAACGGACAGTGCCCCTGGCTGGGATAATTCCCAACAAAGCTTCTTAAAACATGTCTTCCCATTCTTGCCCCTGTCATAAGTCACTTGGCTAATCTGTGTTTTGGGACTGGCATCTTCCCAGCTACTCTTAAAAAATCACTTGTTACTCCCGTGTATAAGAGTGGGAGGAGAGACGATGTTAGCAATTATAGACTGATATCAGTGCTACCTGCTATTTCCAAAGTTCTAGAAAAACTGATAAATATACGGCTTATGAATTATTTGAATAATAATAACATACTCTCCAATTCTCAGTATGGGTTTAGACAAAAAGTCTCAACAGAGGATGCAATATCATCTCTAACGTCATCAATTACGAATCAGTTAGATCAAGGTGGTAAGTGTCTCACTGTATTTATCGATCTAAAAAAAGCATTTGACACCGTTTCTCTTCCTCTCCTACAACACAAGCTTGAAGATATTGGCGTTAGAGGCACACAGTTAGACCTGATGAAAAGTTACCTGCAGGGGCGTACACAGAGGGTAAGAATGGGTGACATAAGTAGCGAGGACACTACTGTAACTTTTGGGGTCCCTCAAGGTAGCGTGCTAGGGCCGACACTATTCTTGATATACATTAATGCATTGACGAACCTCAACATGGACGGTGGTAAAGTATTTTCCTACGCAGACGACACGGCCATTGTATTCACTGGAAAAACCTGGAGCTCGGTGTTCGAAAAGGCGGAGTCAGGACTTGATATAGTTTCCAAATGGTTGAAACGTAATCTACTTACCTTAATATTAGTAAAACTAACTATATATGTTTTACCATCAACAAAAGAACTCAGCCTGATAACAATCTTTCATTAAAAATACATAAATGTGACTACATGAACACCAAATCCTGCCGTTGCAATCCCCTAAAACGAATGGCCTCCATAAAATATCTGGGGGTAGTGTTGGATCAGCACCTTTCCTGGCACCCACACATAGATTATGTCACCGATCGGACAAGGAAACTAATATGGATGTTTAAAACTCTACGACATATCACCTCTACTCAGCTATTGAAAAAGATTTCTATTTCACTGGCCCAGTCGATACTAGGATACTGCATTTCAATCTGGGGGGGCTCAACTAAAACTAAATTCTTAACTGTAGAAAGAGGGCAACGAAGTCTCCTAAAAGTAATGCACTTCAAGTCCTTTTTATTTCCCAGCGTCGAACTATATCAAACGGCTGATGTACTAACAGTGCGCCAATTATATATTCTGGCAGCCACTTTAAAAGTTCATAAACATTTGAATTATGATTCGACTCTAACACTGAGAAGGAGAAATGATAATGTCATTGTACCTCCCGTAAGTAAAACTACATTTGCAAAACGCCAATTCCCTTCTCAGTCCAGTTATATCTACAACAAATTAAATAAAAACCTCAGCATTTACTCATTGCTACTACATGAGGCAAAAAGAAAAGTCACTGCATGGTTAAAATCGAGCACTTACACGGACATTGAAAACTTTTTAAAAATATAACACTGACTTGCAGCATTCATGACCCCATAAACACTATTAAACCAAAATATTTATTCTATATCACAATACAATAGGCATCCACACCTCACAACAAACCTTCATTAACACACATACACCCACACACCCACACACACACACACACCCACACACCCACACACAGACACACACACACACACACACACACACACACACACACACACACACACATACATGCGTACATTTGGAATAATTTGTGCACGACACAATATTTTTAATAAACACGTCAAACTTATTGTTAATTAAATAAGTATTATGTATAATTAAATAATTTGATTTGATTGAAACTTTATTTTCCAAGTTTTGTTTGTATAAATTCTATATCACGTAAAAGAAATGTAAGACAGCGTTAAGGAGGAGCGGACTATCCCAACACAGACAAATAATATTTGTCTACTGGGAGTGTTCAACCTGATATACCCACTACAAATGTTGATTGAAGAAATAAATTATTATTATATTATTATATATATATTTTATTTACTTGATAACCTAATTAACATATTGTTAGAAGTTAGTTGTCCACGGCACACCAAACAGTGTACATGTCTTACCATACCATATACCAATTGTAGTTCATTTAGTATATATATTAAACCAATCAGTGTTAAAGTTAAAGTGTGTCTTATTATCTACCAACCTCAAGCAACCAAGTCAACACTCAGCCTACTTCAACACAGCACCATCAACCATCATCTAAGGACTGTACGGTCACCATAAATCGTATATAAGGGTTTTATTTAATATAACAAAAATACAGAGCAGTGGGCAGCAAGCACGCTTCGTGGAAGAAACAGACAAGCCGATAGAGGTACACCTAGACACCTCTTTGGCAGCGTCCCACACTCAACCTTATTACCTATTCAAAACAATATACATAATTTACTTATAACAATTGGCAAAATAACAAAATACTTTTCAAGTGACATCATGAGTTCAGGAACAAACTGTTTCGTCATGTTTCATTAACAATAATTTCCGAATACAGATGATTTAATAATTGTGAGATTAACTTCTGCCAGTAAATAACTACTAATGGACTCATGCATTATCGAAACAGCGTTTCCGTGCAAAAACTGTTTCATCTGAAGACGGGATTTAAATGAAATCAGACAGCTTATAATCAACAAAAGCGTAGCACTGTAATAAAAAATATGTACATCAAGTTTCAAAAGCAAAACATTATAGTAGCATTGATCATCTCAATTTATTCGTGTTGCTTTGCAACTAGCTTTAAAGGCCCAAACGATGGAGAATTATGTAAGTAACGGACAACGAAAATTATAATAAATGACGTCCTGAGTGATTCAGTTGGTTAACATGCCGGTCGCCACGCAGAGGTCCCGGGTTCGCTTCACGGCCGAGCACAAATTGAATTGATTAATTTTAATTTCTGTTACGGGTCTGGGTGTATGTATAATAAGTAGGTATGCATATAAAGCAACAATGTAAGTTGTTTATCAGTTATCTAACACCCATACCACAAGCTTTGCTTACTTTGGGGCTAGATGGCGCTGTGCGAAGTGTTGAAATCTTTGATACTTTCCACCTGTGATAACTACTTTGACATAAGTTGGGTATTTTTGGTTTTAACTCCACTTGCTATTGCAATCTGTCTAAATGACATTCCGCAACATTTGTGTACATTTTTCTATTCATGCAAGGTAAATGACTTATGACATCTCCTCATAATAGTACAAGTTAGTTAAAATAAAAAGCACAAGGCGACTGATGATTTAGAAGCACATCACCTAAGGACCTCAGTGGACATTTTTTTAAACTGAGATTTTCAACCCCTTGCCAAGTGTCGAGATTATGATAATTTTTTCCGGTAATGTGGACTAAATTAATGACATTGACGTGACAAAAATGCAGAATAGTAAAATTGCCACTAGAAGGACTAAGCTAACAAGAATCTTCATAAACACGGACTGTTAACATTTTTTTATAAATTTGTCTGGAATAATTCATAGTAATAATTTTAAGTAAGGTATTAAAATAGTGTTTTAAGATTTAAATATTTCCAGGGTTCGTATGATTTAAATATGTCGGTTGGGGAGAAATGCAAAGGACTCAAACTGAAAACCGTTGCTGATTATAACATAACTTTGAGTAGGAATGAAAGTGTTGTCTTCGCTAAGATTTTTTTAATATCCTTGAACCCACTAAAATTGAAGAGGTTGGTAAGATTTTCAATTCAGTGTTATGGCATAATTCCCATCTTCATCTCAGCTGCAGGAAGTCCGCGGCTAGAAATAGGTCTCCACAGCCGCTTACACAACCGATCGACGCTATGCCACTTCGGCTCCTTGCAAGCTATACGATGTCGTCTGACCATCTCGTAAGGGGGAGCAAATAATTAAAACATAGGTATTTTAGTATATCAGTATTGATCTCGAAATGGTTATTGCTATTTTTATTAGAAATATTATCCAAATAACACATTTAAATGAATCGATTGTTGTAGACAAGCTCATTAAATACACGCAAAAAACACGCCTTATCACGTATGAGTCCTAAGTTACATTGATTAGAAATGCGCGCGAGCGCGCGTTTCGTTCGTTCAATGTAGTGCCGCTTCCCCGTCGCTAAACCCGTTATCGGCGCAAACTCCAGATTAAAACAGCGAGCTGACTAATACGCTAAGCAATGACTATAGATTCATATTTCTAAGACTAATAGTTTTGCAATGTTAAGGTAAGACGATATCGACCTTTTCGTTGCGGTCCAGTTGTCTGACTTGGTACTCATAATGTATCCGTGTGATTTTAGAGACATTTTACACCAAAAACAAATATTTTGTAAAAAATTCATCGCACAAGAAATTTATACCCAAATTTGGGTCATATATAGGTACATAGTGTGCAGTTGGAGCACTTCGCATCTAAAATATTGCGCTGGCCGGGTGTCAGTGTCAGGTACTAAGACAAGTCGCGACCATAATAATCATCATCTTGGGCCGCCTTGACCATGATCCAGGATTTGACAGAACAGATAATTACGGTAGAGCGACTGCCATCTGGCTTACGTGACCTGCTACTAGGGGAACCATCACGGGTGGCGAGATGATGTGAAAATCCATTGATTGTAAATCTATTACTTCTCTCTACAAACTTATGAACTTTGAAACATTGGGACCACATTTTAATAACTGTGAATACCTTAAGGAATCTCTGTTTTAATTATTTGCTCCAGTTACAGGGCTTACTCTGTATATCTGAAAAGAGGATTACAGCAAATATGGCTCCCGGGTGTTGCGATTGTCTATGGGCGGCGGTGATCACTTTCCATCAGTTGACCGCTTGCCACTCTCATTCAGAAAGAAAAAATCTAAAACAAAGGAAATAATTTCAGATCCGAATGATAGTATATTCTGTCAAAGACGGCAAGAACCATCAATTGTGGAAGTACCATCTAAAGACACCGTGTCAACATTTTCTGATCGCGCAAATAATTGAACAAAATCTACGTGCTAAAAATTGACTTGTGCAGCCGGTTTGTATAGTCTCCTTAACAAAACTCTTTGGAATTATTCAACAGAGCTTTTACCGTACAACAAACGTATCTGACCCGGTGGGCAAAACTGGAACTAATTGTCGTCACCGGATCAGATAAGTTTGTATCACTTTAAATATCAATTTATAGTGCAACAAACTTTTTTGATCCGGTAATTGTGTCGCTATTGTTGAAATTGAGATGACATTTCAAAATGGCGATACTAAGTTCCAGCTATGGTCACCGGGTTTGAACGACCGCATTCTACAAACCTATGTGTCATCATCTCTGTTATCAGTCTGTAGCGATCCATTGTTGGACTTGAGTCTCCTACTGCGTGTATCAGCGAAAAGAGAGGATTGGAGCCACCCGACCGAGGAAGTACCTTGGATAGTAGAGGGGAATTTACTTACTTCTGCCAGAAGAAACATGTTCTTGTGTCCCGGGGTTGTAGAGGTGAAGAACGCATTGGCGATACCCCTGGTGCTAATGTCTTTAGGCAGCGGTGACTACTTAGGTTGCCCGGGTGCCTGTTTGCCTACCGTTTGACACATAAAAAAGGCTGCTGCCCAATATTTGATTTGTCAGAGTTATGACATTTTCAGTCATTTTGTACTTCACCTGCAATTTAAACGGATCGGTATCAGGTATATTCCATCTACCAGACAAAGCTAATTGCGGTGTAGGGAGGCAAAGCATTTCTAAGGCAATTAAATTGTTTCATTTCGTTTCAGTGCATATATCTCTGCGAGTTGAACTACAGTGAACTATTCAGAGGATTCTTTGGCACATCTTTCTTCTACGGAGATTTCTTCTTTAAGTCAAACGCGTTGACGTCCAAAGCTAACAAAATGTGCCTTATATTAAGTACTCAATTCACTAAAACGATATCATGAACCATTGTTAATTCATCAAGGTCTTTGACGTAGTATATAATAACATGATTGATTGTTAGGTTAAATTCCGATTTATTCAATTCAATTCAATTCATTTATTTGATAAACACAAATTTACACGTCAAATGTTATTAAATTCATAAGTAGTCATTATTCTTAAAATAATGTTACAAAAGAAACATTTTAATATTACAAGGTATCACAGAAATCACGTTCATAAAATTCTTCTATTAAGAAAAGTGAATTTACAAAAAGAATAATTTGCGTTTATCCTTAGTAATACTCACGTAAGATAGTGCATATGGCGCAAATACGGCAATTTTATTATTATGAGAAATTACATAATCGTAATATTTGTAGGTACCATATTTTTAACAAACGAAACAGTCAATTTCAGAAAAGAACGGTTAAAAACTTCTAGCTCACCAAAACCTTTTATTGCCTAGGGAGGCCCACCTGATGGAAAGTCACCACCGTCAAAAGTCAAAATTTCTTTATTCAGTAGGACATTACATATCTCTTTCAATCGTCAAAGAGGAGGGGGTAGGAAAGTAGGAAGGAAATACACAGTGAAATGTTGGCCGCCCTAGGACCGGAGCACATCCAGCCCTGTCGATAATGGACGGACCACGTCCGACAATACCAGACAGAGCCGGTCAGTGCTCGACTATGCCAAGCAGAGCCGTTCCGCGCCCTCCATAATATATAGGAACCTATATTATAGTTACTTAAGAAAAAACACCTAAATATACAGCAAGAGTAAGCCAGTCCACCAAGTCAGCACCATCCATCTTCAGGGCTCCAGGTGTAGGTCAGCGTACTATCCCTATATTTTCGACATTCCACCTATAATAACTCAGCGTTTTCTAACTCTTTTCTGTTGCGAACAGCAAGGGAATGGAATTCGCTGCCTGCACATGTTTTCCCTGAGCGCTACAACTTAGGTCTCTTTAAGACAAGAGTGAATAGATACCTAATAGACAGGTATGCGCTGTCGTAGACTGCATCTGCACTTAACATCAGGTGAGATGGCAGTCAAATACCTGTCTATTGTACATACAAAAACAAAAAACAGGCACTCGTTCACGAGTATAACGCAAGGCCCAGCCATCGTCCATTTCTACTATATTTGAGGGAAAAGGGCGACCCGACCCCCACGCCACCACCAGACAGAACTTTAAGCGAGCATGCATCACATACGCTGCATGTGATAGGCAGCTGCTCTCACCTACCCTTACCCTGTCCGTAGCCTTCCCCTTCTTTTCCCTATCCTACGCTATCCCCACAGAGAGAGCAGGCGCCCCCAGCCCCGCTACGACCAAAAGACGCCGTGTGTGGGAAGGAAAGATAAAGAAACAAGAAACCCGCAGAGCCTAAGTAAATTTTTTGTACTTAGATTATGGGACCCTGGGAGGCTCAGCAGATTCCGTCTTAGCTGACCTCGCCAATGTTATTCAGAAATTTCAAACAATAGGTCTCGAACTGAATTTAGATAAATGTGAGCTGTTCGTATCAGATAACATTCCTTGCGGAGATGTCATAACCTCAACATTTCAACTAATAACTTCAACATTCTGGCCCCCAACATCAAAATTATTTCCAAGACATCACTTAACCTTCTAGGGTCACTCATCGTCGATGATTCCATAACACCCCTAGTACAGCATTCCATTTCTAAATTCAACTCATATTCGGACCGCCTAATTAAAATCAACACACATTCGGCTATTTTTATTTTCAAATTTTGCCTCTTTGTACCCAAGTTTACTTACCTTATTCGGTGTTGTCCTCTCTGGAAATTCAAAAATTTAACTGATTCTATTGACAGTTTGGTCAAAAGTCAATTAGAATCTATTCTAAACGTCAACCTTTCCGAGCAGGCCTGGACTCAAGCCTCTCTGCCTATCTGTTTTGGGGGCTTGGGTATCCGCAAAATTTCAAACGTATCTTTACCAGCTTTTTTATCTTTAATCCACAGCACGTCCATCCTCATAGAAAAAATTCTAAATCCTTCCGTCCCAAACTATGAGGTGGCGTGTCTGGGCGAGGCTACAAATGTTTGGCTTACGGCTGTCCGGAGTCCAAATTCAGCATTAAGCCCTAACAGTCAAAAGAGCTGGGATGAAATTCAATCCAAATTTATGCGTTCAACTCTATTTAGCAACTGCACCGACTCTACCCGCGCCAGGTTGGAAGCTGTGTCCAGGTGGGAGTCTGGCCAGTGGCTCCAGGCCTACCCATCGGCCAATACCGGCACTATTTTAGATAACTCCACCTTTCGTTCGTATGATTTATAAAATTGTACATTTGTCATAGGTTGGAATTGTGATTAAAGCTCTTCACATTATTCTTCAATTTGCGGAGCGCTAATGTCGTGAGAGTCGTGTTGAATTTGGATACTGTAAAGGGTGTTGAAAATTATGGTTAAAGTTTAAGGCTAATATAACCTTGTGCATGCTAGTGGTTGCTAGTGCATATAGAAGTCATCAACATCTATTTTTTAAATGTCATTTTATAGCACGAAAAAATTATTATGGTTGAATTCAGAATAGCACACTCTACACGCCAACAAAGTTTCATTGAATTTGATGAGTTAGGTTAGGTTAGGTTAAGTCTAAAGTATCGTATGGTCGATGTGTACCCGACTTATGTCTTGACTAGATAATCACAAAATGTTTGGTCAAGTTATTATTTTATAATACCTAGATAATATAATATCTCATACTTTTTTTATAATAGATGTAATCATTCCGGAAATGGATGATGGTTTGATTAGGTTATATGTTATTATTACCATGTTTTCGGCTTTGAACATTAATGTAGAGCATTTTTTGTGACATCAGATGGAGTGACTTGAAAATACGTTCTGCTACGTAAAAATTTACATTTCTAATCATTTATAGAGTTTCACGTATACTATGGCGAGGAAATTTATTTTGATTTTGTTTTTGATATTTCAAAACGGACATGGCTATACACTGGATTTTTTATCATCCAAGGATTCAGAAATTTACATAAGAACATTTTTTTCAGATGATTATTAATTAATGACTTCACGTCTTTTTCCTTTTAGATTTTTAATAAAAGCTTTACGCATATGAAATATTTCTGTGCTCTTTCACTACCGACAAGAACCATTGCATTGTAATATAATTTGTATGATTATTTTTCATTACTATTCTTTAACATTCTTTGTTGTGGTGGGACAACCTCTCCTGCTTACAATACAAAACTTTTTTGAGCCTAAGGAGACTTTTTGTGGTTCGAAATGTATCCAGATATCAGATATATTCCTAAACAAATCGATACAAAATGAAACTGTTTGCAACAGTTGCAAACACCGATGTGGAAGCACCAAAACGGATGTGCGAGTCAGATGGTAGTCGACGCACGTAAAAGTCAATATGCCACATAAGAATATAAAGGTCCAGTGGGAATCCTGTGTGCCACCCAGAAATCCAAGTTTGTTAACCAGTAATCTAGGGGGAATATATATTTCGCGGAGAAAACCCACTTATGGGTGGTAGGGAAACAGAGGTGGAATTGTAGACCCGGGATAAAAGTAGTAATGTTTAACATCGGTCGATTATTTTTAGGTTTATTCATTACAAACTAACAAATATATAATAGAAATAGAAATAGAAACATTTATTTACACACAATAACACCACAAACACATAACATAATGGCTCAAAGGGGATGAATCACCGACCTCCAAAAAGGTATTTTTGAGGTCGGCGGTTCGACTCCAGAGCCGTAAAATAAACAATTAGAAAAAAAGAAGATTAAGAAAAATAAAAAAAAGTGACAACAATGCACAAACAATACCATTAATTACAAACAACATGAAATAAGTAAACGACAACTAGACAAACATACATGAATAGAAGAAAAATTTTGAATAGAACCGTTGCATGTGGATGTGGTGTAGCGTGTAAAAGGGACCTCACTCAGCTTCATGCCCTGGCGGAGACCAGGGCGCTGGTTTTCAGTGAGACCTGCTGAGTGAGGCACGGACGAAGACGTTTTAAATAGATACGACATGTGGAGTGTAAAATACGTGTTTAGT
Source organism: Blastobasis adustella (assembly GCA_907269095.1). Taxonomy (NCBI): domain Eukaryota; kingdom Metazoa; phylum Arthropoda; class Insecta; order Lepidoptera; family Blastobasidae; genus Blastobasis; species Blastobasis adustella. The sequence continues at coordinate 16,326,809 of OU026121.1, read as the reverse complement.
GTAATGTATTGTATGGATGTATTGGCCGCAACGAAGAGTCAACAATACAAAAACGACTTATGTATCTAACCTATTAGGACTAGAAAAATAAAAAAATAAAAATTGGTAAAAGGTAATTATTGTGTCAGGTGAATATTAATATTATAATTGTATTGGATTTTGTCAAGCTATTGAATAAAGTAAATGTCAATGAAAGTTTTAGAAAAATAATATAATTATGTCAAACTTGCATTTTCAGATATCTTTATCTACCTACCTATGTCTAAGCAAAAACACTAAAGCAACTCACATTAAAATGACTTGGTAATCCCTTGCACACCCAATGCGAAACGACCCAGCCAACGCCCCGCTGTGAGTCTGCAACCCTTGTGGTAAGTTGAATATTTTATATTTGCTTCTTTTGAATATCCAATAGCAATATTTTGAGGTGTTTTCTAAAAGTAAACAATGATTGCAGACTACGCAGAGGCGGCGGCAAGTCATTCCAACATTTGGTGGCTGCAAATTTAAATGACCCACGAAATGCGGTCGTTCTGTGGCAAGGCAACACCAATGAATACCGAGAGGCTCTGGTGACATTTTGGATATCGCTAGTCCACAAAAGTTTATCAGCGAGATATGGTGGTGTCCTGTAACGAACTACTCCAAACAGGAGATTGGCTAGGTGTAGCTCTCTACGGTATTGCATTTTCAGTATATCAGCTTTATTCAAATATGGAGTGACATGCGTGCGGGGAGGAATATGAAAGTAAAACCTGGCGCATGAGTTTTGCATCTGCTGTATTCGTTTCTTTGTCCTTGCCAGCAGTCGAGGGCCATAAACAATGTCCATGTAGTTCAGCTTGGAGAGGACAAGCGCGTCGCAAAGTTGAATCCGTACCTTGGTATTAATAAACGGTCTGATTTGGTACAACACCTTTAACCTATAAAAACATTGGCTTAGCACATTTGAAACATGTTTTTCGAAGCGAAGTTGCTCATCCAGAGTCAGCCCTAGATTTCGCGCCTCACTGACACGCTGAATGGGTTCGCCTTGAATTTGCACTATTGAATTTTTTGCCGCAATTTTCTCAATTTGCTTTCCGCTACCTAAGATCATAAACTTGGATTTGCTACTGTTTATAACTAGTGAATTCGATTTTGCCCATTTGGCTATATTATCCAAGTCTTCATTTAGCCTTATGATTGCCGAATCCACATCATCAGGACTACAGGGTATATAAAGCTGCAGGTCGTCGGCATAGATGTGATAAAAGCAATGCCGAATGACCCTTGTGATATCGGCTGTGTAAATGATGAAGAGTATTGGTCCTAAAATCGATCCCTGGGGAACGCCCCTCATAACAGCGGATTGTCCAGATTCATGCACCACACCATCCCCATCCATTGTTTCAACGTGCTGTTTACGGTGCTCGAAGTAACTGGCAAACCAGTTCAATGTTTGACCACAAAAACCATAATATTTGAGCTTCGCTAACAGTAGAGAAACATCAATGCTATCAAAGGCTCGGGAAAAATCAAGGAGAGCCAAAAGAGTCCCCTGACCATTGTCTTGCGCTTCCAAGATGTCGTCGACCACTTGAGCCAAAGCCGTGCAAGTGCTATAATGTCTTCTGAACCCCGACTGCACCACGGGCAATATGTCATTTTCCTCCAAGTACTTACGGACTTGGTCTCCAACAACCTTTTCTACAATCTTGGAAGCGCAAGGCAACACACTTATAGGTCTCAAGTCGCTCACCGTGGCCGGGCTACCGTTTTTGGGCAATGGCCTGACTATTGCATGCTGCCAAGCGGTGGGGAATTGACCAGTTTCAATGGAGGTATTGATGACAGAAGTAAGAACGGGCAAAATGTGTGGTGTCATCATTAACAGCATATCCAAGGATATACCATCAACTCCAACCGCGTTAGACTTAAGGCTTTTCAATGTTTTGTAAATAGTCTCCTCTGTCACCGTCCTCAACCGAAACTGATTAAGGTTACCGCAGTGGGTCTTGAAGTACTCAACTTCCAAACTAGAGACATCCAGACTGCCTGGAACCTTTAAAAAGTGATCGTTAATTGTATTTGGATCCTTCAGTAGATGGTCAGGTACTTCGCCAACGCTTCGAATCCTAACGTTACGTTTTATGTGAGACCATAAGCTACGTGGGTTGTGTACGTTAGAATTGACATAAAAATCATAGTAAGCACGCTTTTCCCTCACTAGCGCCTCGTCAACAACCTTTTTTAATTCTTTATAATATCTAAAATGTGTATCTAGGCCAGAAGAACGGGCGCGAGCATGGGCCTCGTCGCGTTTTGACATCATTTGTTTTATGTTGTACGTGATGCACGGGTATTGATGGTCTTTTATTCTACGATTTTTTAGCGGGGCGTGTTTGTTAAATAGCAAGAGAATGCATTGATTTAGATAAGTCACCATATCATCGACTACTTCCAGTGAGGAAATATAATTCCAGTCAATTAAAGCTAAGTCGGCATTGAACTGTTCTAAATCCACTGATAATATGTCCCTACGTAATACATTAAATTGTGTTAATTTGGGCTTACTAATATTTACTTCACAAGTAAGAAATGCGTGGCTGCCAAGATCCCTCACATAATCAACCCCGACCTCACGGACCTTAAGATCGGTGGCTATTACATCAATTAATGTCGCACTCGTATCTGTAAAGTGTGTTGGCTGAGTGACACACTGAGAAATTCAAAAACAAGAAAATAAGCTTATAAGTTTTTTTGTGTTTGTGGTATTAGGCTCTAATAAGTTGATGTTAAAGTCACCTAGCAGTATTATATTATTTGCCCACGAAAATGTGCTCAGTGATTCCGTAATTGCATCGATAAACGTATCGACGCTCAGCCACGGCGGCCGGTAGGCAGTCCCAACAACAATGACGGTCCCGCGCACAGACAGCCGCAGCCACATTTGTTCGACTTGGGGCGCGTCGGGATGGACCAAAGTGCGAGCGTGTACTGTGCGCGCAACGTAGAATCCAACGCCGCCTCCGCGCGAGCGCACGTCATTCGATCGCGGAATATGCCGCAGACGATAGTTCGGCACCGCCGGCGCTCTGGCGGTTTGGTTGTCCCGCAGCCAGGTCTCGTTAATCGCCATGATGTCGACCCTGTGACGGTCCATAGCCACCAAGAACTCGTCGTGTCGTGTGCCTAGTGAACCCGCGTTTAGCAAACCTAACTTTAGTCGTTTGTTATTGAATGTTGATAATATTTGATGCGGGTGTGAGAGAATTCGATTTATAGTAACTGCATTTGATCGTCAGTGAATTAGATAACTGTTGGTTTGAAAGTGTAGTGCGATTGGTGTCGTGTATATTATGTGTATGACTGAGTGGGTAGTGTACGTATATAGAAAATGAATTTAGTAAGTGCTGACAGTAAACGCGGTTTGTAGGTAAATACATAATAGGGCAATTATAGGTTATAAGCTTTGGACGTGTTAATAAGATGTGTAGGTTATGGGAATGTTTTTGATTGTAAGTATGAATGTTGATAGTAGTGAATGGGTAATGTATATATTGTGTGATTATGTAAATATTAAATATAAGTTGATTATATAGTGTGTGATGTTTATAATTACACATGCAACGGCACTGAACAACAAAAAGTATACGGTAAAAGAAATAGACGAAATACAACAAACAAATATAGTTCCGCGAAGATAGTAGATAGTAGTTCCGAGTAGATAGTAGTTCCGAAGCGTTGGCATTAGGGCTTGGGGTCGATCTTAGAGAAACCAACGCAGCCAGCCCCAAAAACACGCAAAATATCTGGCTCAGAGCGAATGCGATGGCCTGGATCACCTTGAGCCTTACGCGCGTAGATTCGGCCCTCCCGTGTCCAGACGTATCTCCATTCTAGAAGGCGAGCCGACTCCCGCGCCGCGTAGAGAAGTCGCCTGTTTTCCTTCGTGAGCCGCTCATTTATATAAAACATTTATATATATATATATATATATATATATATATATATATATATATATATATATATGTGGCGAACATCTAATCCGCTCAAGCGGTTTGCACTTGGGCAACCGCCTTACAATTTGGAGAGAAACGCTCCGCTTGTGCATCTTGTACCAAACGCAAGATGCACGAGAACAACAGGCTGGAGTGAAGCGCGCGGCGGCGCGCGGCTAATCACGAGGCGCGGTTGTTGCTAGCCGCTGCCACTATGCGCCCGCGCAGATCGACACACCGCTACTGGACTTAGACGCATTCGCTTATTTACGTTATATTGCTTACCGCTGTTAATTTGTGCTTAGCGCTTTGTATTGGCTTTATAAACCGATTAAATTTTAACTCGTAAATTATTAATCTTTATTCAGTGTTTGTCTCTTAATTATCTTACCTATCTAGCCTTCAGCTAACTGCTAGCCTAAACTTCTAACCTGCCGCTTATTGTTATAATTGCCTTATGCAATTATAACAGCCCCATTTCTTATCGGGCGAGGGTTCACTAACCTGCGCCCATATTATATATATATATATATATATATATATTATCTTTATAGTATAGATCATAAAGTGAGATACGATACTTACAATAACTATCAAGCATTTCCATAGGGACCATATAGTGTGGAATACCGCAATGTGACCGGTTGTGCTTGGGCAAAATCTCGCGACGTGGCGATCACCAGAGCGACAATGGACGAAAATAGTGCTTGTCCTCAAATAGGCAAATATAATATGACGTTTTTGGAGAGAACTGACCTTGGTGAGGTTAGTAAACATTGAATTTTAAAATGCATGGTATATTTAATATAATATATTTTATAAACATACTTACTAGCTGCCCGTCCCCGACTTCGAATGCGTGGACTGCACTTTATAACGCAGTCGCCGCCATATTGAATTTATGACTACGTCACATAGCCTATGTCCACCTCAGAGTTTCTAAGAATATCCCTCTTAAAATTGGTCAAACTTTGTGAACCGGTAATAGAGAGGCAGAGTTGACTTGTATAATATTTTAGCTGTAAATAAAATTCCTCTTGCTCTGAAGGGTATGTGCGAATACTCATACAATTCTGTGTCAAATCAAACACCCATAACACAAGTTTTGTTTACTTTGGGGATAGATGGCGCTGTGTGAATTTATTTTATTTAGACATAGACATAGCTTTTTTCATTTGGCAATAACTACAAATATATATGACAAGTTGTAATAATATCAACAATGATAGGTATAACATGTTAAGACTAGGGTACATTCAATTAAAATTTATGGTGAATATTGTAGTGTCATGCCAAATTAGAACTCAGCTCAGCATATGCTGTAGATAGAAAAATTACAGCGCTGATTTTCAGCCGAGCCCTATAGTGCGTGCGTCACTCGCCAAATGGTTGAACGAGTACGAAGTGCCATACATTTGCCATAAATACAAATAATGTTATGAACAATGCTATAAATTATAACTCTGTAACTAGTCCATAAGTAAATGCTTGTTACTATTACAAATTAATTTATACTAACGTTCCTGATGGGTGATAGGGTATACAGTTATTATTTACTTGTTCACCTTGCTTTATTTAATTTTGTTTAGAAAATAACGTTCATTTTTCATGCAAATATTGCGTTTGGCTGTTTTGACAGGAAGGTTTTGTTTGACTAGCCAGGCATTTGACCGCCACTTCACCTGATGAAGCATGCCTGGCTAGGAACAGGCTATTCACTCTGTCCTTGAAGGCGTCTAGATTATAATGATCAGGGAACACACTCGTGGGTAATGCTTTCCATTCCTTGGCCGTACGCATTAACTTAAGCGGCTCGTGCGGATAGCTGGAAGATCGATACCCAAGTACCCATTGTATTCTTTTTAATTGTCCAATAAAGCATTATTCATTTATTCATTCATTCATCGATATTTGCGCCATATGCTCTATCTTACGTGACTTTTACTAGAAAAAACATGCAGATAAGACTTTTTGTAAATTCATTTTTAATATTAAAATGTTACATACAACAAATCCAAACTTAATCTAACAATCAATCATGTTATTATATACTACGTAAAATACCTTGTTGAATTAATAATGGTTCATGTTTTCTTTTTAGTGAATTGAGTACTTAATATAAGGCACATTATATTAGCCTTGGACGTCAACATGTTTGACTTCAAGAAGAAATCTCCGTAGAAGAAAGATGTGCCAAAGAATTCTCTGAATAGTTCAGTGTAGTTCACGTCGCAGAGATATAAGCCCTGAAACGAAATGGAACAACTTAATTGCCTTAGAAACGCTTTGTCTCCCTTCACCGCAATAAGCTTTGTCTGGCAGATGGAATGTACCTGGTACTGCCAGTTCAATTTGCAGGTGAAGTACAAGACTATTGAAAATGTCATAACTCTGGCTAATCTTCATAAATCAGATATTGGACAGCAGTTATTTTTTATATGTCATACGGTAGGCAAATAGGCAAGCGGACCACCTGATGGAAAGTGGTCACTGCTGCCGATAGATATTAGCAACACCAGTGGTATCGCCAATGCGTTTCCCACCTCTATAACACGTTGCTCTGGCAGAAAAAGGCAAGTGGCCATCCACTATCAAAGCAGCTACTAGTTCCTCAGTCGGGCGACTCCATTTTTTAAATTTCGCTGATACACACAGAGGTAATGATGTGGAGCAGACCCAAGTCCGAGCTGCGTTACATGTCGATATGTATACGAGACTCAAGTCAAACAATGGATTGCTACACCCTGGTGACAGAGATGATGTCAAATATGTCCTTAGAGTGTCACAAACTTATCTGACCCGGTGTCCTAAACTGGAACTTTGTGTCGCCATTTTAAAATGTCATGTCAATTCCAACAACAGCGACGCTGTCACCGGGTCAGATAAGTTTGTTGGACTATAAATCGATATCTATAGTGATACAAACCAGGTGACAGCGTCGCTGTTGTTGCAATTAACATGACATTTCAAAATGGCGACAACTAGTTCCAGTTTTGCCCACCGGATCAGATAAGTTTGTGGTATAGAAGCTCTTTTGGTAACAAAACTCAGAATTCCTAACGAGAGTAAGTCTAAAGAATCTTAAGGAGACCATACAAACCGGCTGCACAACGCAATTTTTAGCACGTAGATAATATTTAATTTTGTCCCCAAACATGAAATGCTGACACGGCTTGTTCAGTCGGTAGTTCCACAATATATGCTTTTTACCATCTTTGAAAGAATATACTATCATTCGGATCTGAAATTATTACCATTGTATTAGATTTTTTTCTAAGGGAGGCACAAGAGATATCGTGTCACCTGATGGAAAATGATCACCGCCGCCCATAGACAACCGCAACACCCGGGGGCCCCCAGGGTTTTCAGATATATAGGGAGCAAATAATTGAAACAGAGATTTCTTAACGTATCCACAGTTACTAAAATGTGTTCCTAATGTTTCAAAGTTCATTAGTTCGGAGAGAGAAATAATAGGTTTACATTCAATGGATTTTACATTGTGATTTGTTGTCTTCTCTGTTTTTGATGTGAAACGTCTCTAAAATCACACTGAAACATTATAAGTTCCAAGTCAGATAACAGGCAGATAACAGGACCGTAACGAAAAGGTTTATATCGTTTTACCTTAATAACTGCAAAACTATTAGTCTTAGAAACATGAGTCTATAGTCATTGGTTATCGTATTAGTCAGCTCGCTGTTTTGACCTGGAGTTTGCGCCGAGGACGGGTGGAGCGACGGATACTGTATTGAACGAACGAAACGCGCGCTCGCGCGAATTTCTAGTCAGTGTAACTTACGACTCATACGTGATAGGGCGGCGATTTTTGCGTGTATTTATTGAGTTTGTTTACAACAATCGATCCATATAAAAAGATGTCTAATTTGTTAAAATTTTAATTATTTGCTTCCCTTCACGAGATGGTCAAACGACATTGTGAAGCTCGCAAGGAGCCGAAGAGGCATAGCGTCGATCGGTTGTGGGAGACCTATTTCTAGCCGTGGACTTCCTGCAGCTGAGATGAAGATGGAAATTATGCCATAACACTGAGGTAAAAATCTTACCAACCTCTTCAATTTTAGTGGGTTCAAGGAAATTAAAAAATATCTTAGCGAAGACATCACTTCCATTCCAACTCATAGTTATGTTATAATTAGCAACCGTTTTAAGTTTGGGTCCTGCGCATTTCTCCTCAACGGACACATTTAAATCATACGAACCCTGGAAATAAAATAAATCTTAATATACATTTTATAAATACATCCTCCTCCTCCGTTCGATTAGTCGGATGTGCCGTTCATGGAATTCGTTTAATCCTTCTCCAGCACCGCATTTAAAAGGCATCAATAAGGCAGTAATAATTATTATTATTACTAGTAATCATTTATTATTTTAGACCAATTTATATAAACATTTTAAAAGTCCATATTATTGAGTTTCTTATTAGCTTTATCCTTCTAAACATAATGTTTTAAACTATCGCGGTTATTATCACACATGTTAGGTGTATGTTCCGGGTTTCCTACCGATCGTCCCGTGACCATGATGCATGCAACTGTGTCGAAATATCGGGCTACTCGTCAACAAAGGTACGCGTTAGGAAACCCGGAACATACCTCTAAAATGTTTGTCCTTCTTGTGGCAATTTTACTGTTTTGCATTCTTGCCACGTCACATTGAAAGATTGAATCAGCCCATATTACTGGAGGGATTAGTGTTATCTCCATTCTTGGCAGATTTGTTGGAAATCACAGAGTTAAAAAATATCGATTGAGGCCCTAAGGTGGAGTGCTTCAAAATCATAAGTCCCCTTGTACTTTTTATTTATACCAACTTTTGTAAAAGTAGGTATTAAAGGTAGAACGTATCAAATATTTCAAAACTTAAAAGATTTAAAAATTAGGACAATTTATTATAATTTTCGTTGTCCGTTACTTACATAATTATCCATCGGTGTTGGGCCTTTGAAGCTAGTTGCAAGACAATAGGAATAAATTGAGATTATCAATACTATTATAATGTTTTGCTTTTGAAACATTGTGTACCTCGTTTTTTTCACACTGCTACGCTTTTGTTGATTATAAGCTGTTTGATTTCATTTAAATCCCGTCGGCAGATGAAATAAATTTTGCACGGAAACGCTGTTTTGATAATGCACGAGTCCATTAGTAGTTATTTACTGACAGAAGTTAATCTCATAATTATTAAATAATCTGTATTCAGAAATTATTGTTAATGAAACATGACGAAATGTTTTATGCTTGAACTCATTATGTCATGCGAAATAATATTTTGTTATTTTGCCGAACATAATAAGTAAATGATGTATCTCGTTTTGAGAAGGTAAGAAAGCGCAGTGTGGAACGTTGCTAAAGAGGTGTCTAGTTGCACCTCTATCGGCTCGTCTATTTATGACACAAAGCGTGGTTGCTGCCGACGGGTCTGCGTTTTTGTTATTTTTAATCAAACCTTAATGTAAATGAAAATGAAAACCCCTATTGTAGGTGTTATGGGCGATATCATAGCTGTTGCCCTATTCCACTAGTCCATACAAACGCTTCGCCCCTGGTATTTGTTTATTTTCCATCTGTATCTGCTTTTTTTTACTACGCAGTGATAAACGAGCAGTCAGCCCACATGATGGAAAAAGGTAACTAATATTTGTAGGTACCATAATTTTAACAAACGAAACAGTCAATTTCAGAAAAGAACGGTTAAAAACTTCTAGCTCACCAAAACCTTTTATTGCCTAGGGAGGTCCACCTGATGGAAAGTCACCACCGTCAAAAGTCAAAATTTCTTTATTGAGTAGGACATTACATATCTCTTTCAATCGTCAAAGAGGAGGGGGTAGGAAAGTAGGAAGGAAATACACAGTGAAATGTTGGCCGCCCTAGGACCGGAGCACATCCAGCCCTGTCGATAATGGCCGGACCACGTCCGACAATACCAGACAGAGCCGGTCAGTGCTCGACTATGCCAAGCAGAGCCGTTCCGCGCCCTCCATAATATATAGGAACCTATATTATAGTTACTTAAGAAAAAACACCTAAATATACAGCAAGAGTAAGCCAGTCCACCAAGTCAGCACCATCCATCTTCAGGGCTCCAGGTGTAGGTCAGCGTACTATCCCTATATTTTCGACATTCCACCTATAATAACTCAGCGTTTTCTAACTCTTTTCTGTTGCGAACAGCAAGGGAATGGAATTCGCTGCCTGCACATGTTTTCCCTGAGCGCTACAACTTAGGTCTCTTTAAGACAAGAGTGAATAGATACCTAATAGACAGGTATGCGCTGTCGTAGACTGCATCTGCACTTAACATCAGGTGAAATGGCAGTCAAATACCTGTCTATTGTACATACAAAAAAAAAAACAGGCACTCGTTCACGAGTATAACGCAAGGCCCAGCCATCGTCCATTTCTACCATATTTGAGGGAAAAGGGCGACCCGACCCCCACGCCACCACCAGACAGAACTTTAAGCGAGCATGCATCACATACGCTGCATGTGATAGGCAGCTGCTCTCACCTACCCTTACCCTGTCCGTAGCCTTCCCCTTCTTTTCTTTATCCTACGCTATCCCCACAGAGAGAGCAGGCGCCCCCAGCCCCGCTACGACCAAAAGACGCCGTGTGTGGGAAGGAAAGATAAAGAAACAAGAAACCCGCAGAGCCTAAGTAAATTTTTTGTACTTAGATTATGGGACCCTGGGAGGCTCAGCAGATTCCGTCTTAGCTGACCTCGCCAATGTTATTCAGAAATTTCAAACAATAGGTCTCGAACTGAATTTAGATAAATGTGAGCTGTTCGTATCAGATAACATTCCTTGCGGAGATGTCATAACCTCAACATTTCAACTAATAACTTCAACATTCTGGCCCCCAACATCAAAATTATTTCCAAGACATCACTTAACCTTCTAGGGTCACTCATCGTCGATGACTCCATAACACCCCTAGTACAGCATTCCATTTCTAAATTCAACTCATATTCGGACCGCATAATTAAAATAAACACACATTCGGCTATTTTTATTTTGAAATTTTGCCTCTTTGTACCCAAGTTTACTTACCTTATTCGGTGTTGTCCTCTCTGGAAATTCAAAAATTTAACTGATTCTATTGACAATTTGGTCAAAAGTCAATTAGAATCTATTCTAAACGTCAACCTTTCCGAGCAGGCCTGGACTCAAGCCTCTCTGCCTATCTGTTTTGGGGGCTTGGGTGTCCGCAAAATTTCAAACGTATCTTTACCAGCTTTTTTATCTTTAATCCACAGCACGTCCATCCTCATAGAAAAAATTCTAAATCCTTCCGTCCCAAACTATGAGGTGGCGTGTCTGGGCGAGGCTACAAATGTTTGGCTTACGGCTGTCCGGAGTCCAAATTCAGCATTAAGCCCTAACAGTCAAAAGAGCTGGGATGAAATTCAATCCAAATTTATGCGCTCAACTCTATTTAGCAACTGCACCGACTCTACCCGCGCCAGGTTGGAAGCTGTGTCCAGGTGGGAGTCTGGCCAGTGGCTCCAGGCCTACCCATCGGCCAATACCGGCACTTTTTTAGATAACTCCACCTTTCGTTCGTATGATTTATAAAATTGTACATTTGTCATAGGTTGGAATTGTGATTAAAGCTCTTCACATTATTCTTCAATTTGCGGAGCGCTAACGTCGTGAGAGTCGTGTTGAATTTGGATACTGTAAAGGGTGTTGAAAATTATGGTTAAAGTTTAAGGCTAATATAACCTTGTGCATGCTAGGGGTTGCTAGTGCATATAGAAGTCATCAACATCTATTTTTTAAATGTCATTTTATAGCACGAAAAAATTATAATGGTTGAATTCAGAATAGCACACTCTACACGCCAACAAAGTTTCATTGAATTTGATGAGTTAGGTTAGGTTAGGTTAAGTCTAAAGTATCGTATGGTCGATGTGTACTCGACTTATGTCTTGACTAGATAATCACAAAATGTTTGGTCAAGTTATTATTTTATAATACCTAGATAATATAATATCTCATACTTTTTTTATAATAGATGTAATCATTCCGGAAATGGATGATGGTTTGATTAGGTTATATGTTATTATTACCATGTTTTCGGCTTTGAACATTAATGTAGAGCATTTTTTGTGACATCAGATGGAGTGACTTGAAAATACGTTCTGCTACGTAAAAATTTACATTTCTAATCATTTATAGAGTTTCACGTATACTATGGCGAGGAAATTTATTTTGATTTTGTTTTTGATATTTCAAAACGGACATGGCTATACACTGGATTTTTTATCATCCAAGGATTCAGAAATTTACATAAGAACATTTTTTTCTGATGATTATTAATTAATGACTTCACGTCTTTTTCCTTTTAGATTTTTAATAAAAGCTTAACGCATATGAAATATTTCTGTGCTTTTTCACTACCGACAAGAACCATTGCATTGTAATATAATTTGTATGATTATTTTTCATTACTATTCTTTAACATTCTTTGTTGTGGTGGGACAACCTCTCCTGCTTACAATACAAAACTTTTTTGAGCCTAAGGAGACTTTTTGTGGTTCGAAATGTATCCAGATATCAGATATATTCCTAAACAAATCGATACAAAATGAAACTGTTTGCAACAGTTGCAAACACCGATGTGGAAGCACCAAAACGGATGTGCGAGTCAGATGGTAGTCGACGCACGTAAAAGTCAATATGCCACATAAGAATATAAAGGTCCAGTGGGAATCCTGTGTGCCACCCAGAAATCCAAGTTTGTTAACCAGTAATCTAGGGGGAATATATATTTCGCGGAGAAAACCCACTTATGGGTGGTAGGGAAACAGAGGTGGAATTGTAGACCCGGGATAAAAGTAGTAATTTTTAACATCGGTCGATTAATTTTAGGTTTATTCATTACAAACAAACTTCTCTTTTTCTATTTATAGTATAGATCATAAAGTGAGATATGATACTTACAATAACCATCAAGAATTTATGGGTGGTAGGGACAAGGCGAAACAGAAGTGGAATTGTAAACCCGGGATAAAAGTAGCTTATGTTACCCAATGTGTAATATCTATATTTCTACACACATTTGAATACATGCAATACAAAACAAAATAAATACCTATCTATATCATACTATACATAAAAAATACACTAATAAAATACATATAAAATTTACTAAACTAAAACCTTATAGTTATAAATATTTGATGACCTAACTAAATTTAAAAAGATGTAAAGGACCAGGGCCCCGCGGTAAGGTGCCCATCATGGCGGCGGCATTCCCGCGCTGGATGGCGATACTTATCCGCTGCGCGAGAAAGCCGCCGGCACGTGGGTCACCCGTCGCCTCCCTGAGCCGCTTACTAAGCTCCCTGAAAAGTCAGTGTCTCGACACCAAATGCGACAAAGTCGTATTGGGCGCCGAGACAGCTGTACTTGCCCATCTTCGAGCGCTCACGCATCTCAGCCGCCGCGCCAGCCCGTTTGGCGGTTGCCGGAAGATAGGTCGCAGCTAGTGTGTCGGCGCACGTGGCGTCCCACACCAGCGGGCGACCCATCCTCCACGGTATCATAGACATCCCGTCAGGTCTCTTGCCATCGTCCCGTGCAATGTGTTGAGGTTCCAGGATTGCGGGGACGTTGGCGCTGACGAGAGACCGTCGCAGGATGTCATTGATCGCGGCGTGACGGGAGAGGCGGCCAGCGCTCGAAGAACAGGCAAGCCCATGGTGACCGAGGCGGTCAACACTCACTCCACAGGAAGCACAACTATGGTCGATACAAACCTTGGCTCCCAGCCGGAGACCGATGGCGAGACGAAGAGTGGTCGGGTCGATGAAAGTGCCGGTGTTTGGGGGATGGGTAGGCGTTGAGCCAGTGCCCGGATTCCCGTCTGGCAACTGCTTCCAGCCTGGCGTGGTCTTTTAAAGATGATGAGTTATTTATGAGAGTGTCTAATACGACTTGAGATGAAATGTTACCCAATGATAATGTAGCATTCCATTAGTAGAAGAATTTTTTAATATCGGTCGATTAGTGTTTGGGTTTATTCATTACAAACAAACAAAAATAGAAATCTTTTCTCTTTATAATATTATTATAGATAGTGAAGTGAGATGCGATACCTACAATAACCATCAAGTATTTCCATAGGGACCATATTGACCGGTTGTGCTGGGGCAAAATCTCGCGACGTGGCGATCACCAGAGCGACAATGGACGAAAATAGTGCTTGTCCTCAAATAGGCAAATATAATATGACGTTTTTGGAGAGAACTGACCTTGGTGAGGTTAGTAAAGATTGAATTTTAAAATGCATGGTATATTTATTTTCGTATTATAATATAATATATTTTATAAACATACTTACCAGCTGCCCGTCCCCGACTTCGAATGCGTGGACGGCACTCTATAACGCTGTCGCCGCCATATTGAACTTATGACGACGTTACATAGCCTATGTCCACCTCAGAGTTTCTGAGAATATCCCTCTTAAGTTTGGTCAAACTTGGTGAACCGGTAATAGAGAGGCAGGGTTGACTTGTATAATATTTTAGCTGTAAATAAAATTCCTCTTGCGCTGAAGGGTATGTGCGAATACTCATACAATTCTGTATCAAATCAAACACCCATAACACAAGCTTTGTTTACTTTGGGGATAGATGACGCTGTGTGAATTTATTTTATTTTATTTAGTTTAGAAAAGAACGTGTATTTTTCATGCAAATATTGCGTTTGGTTTGACAGGAACGACACGTGTTTCTGACAAAAATAGCACTTTCAAGCTTCGAAGCATATGGAAAACGGAATTTTAATCAAACCACGTTCTTTACATATCCCATATTTCTAAATTTTCAGATAAAAATAATCATCTATTCATTCAAAGATGGCCGTAAAACTGTATTATGGAATTATAGGCTTAAAACTCCCTGTACCCATTTTGTATTTGCTAGCGTCGTTGCAGTAATATTCAGTAACAGCAAAAATTGTGTGGTGGAAAAGGTAAGGTAATTTTCTTGTAATGTTTATGTACATTACTGTTCAAACTTAGCGCAATTTGACTAAGCTCAATAACCATATTAGATTTAGATTCTGAGTTCCCTTTTCCGCACTTGTACTCTGATTTATCTTTGAACAAGGGCAGTTAATCATCATCATTATCTTGAGGTTTATGTCCCGGCTATTCTCTCGCACACTAGGATCCGTGGTCCGCCTAGACCAAAATCCAAGATTTGGCAGATCAGGTAAATACAGTGGAGCGACTGCCATCTGACCTCGTTGAACCTGCTACCAGGGGAACTATCACAGGGGTCGCAAAATGTCGCGAGAACACAACAACATCGCATTGTGAAAATCCATTGATTGTAAATCTATAATTTTTCACTTGAAACTTAGGAACTTTGGAACATTAGGACCAATTTGTAATAACTGTGGATACGTTCAGGAGGCTTACGACGATGGCAAAATCACCAGATTGGGTCAATGTTACACTTTAAGGCCTGAACGTATAGGTTTCATCACGATAGAGTATCGGTTAGTAATAAACTAATGTACATAATTCAGAAAAGAGTCATTGGTACACGGCTGCAGTGGGATACAAACCCGGTATCTCTCGCTTACGAATCGGATACGAAATATTCTTGAAATAAGTGGTGTCTGTTGTGTCGTCTTTCATTTTGTAATATCTGTTTGTTGCTATTTATTGTATACAATAAACTGTTAAATAAATAAACATTATGAGTTTCTGAAGGAAACCGCCGTTAGTAAACCGCGTTCAGTTACCTAGTTCCCGCCCTGGCTGGCAGCATTATCGTTAGCTGATGAGCCGTGATTTGCCGCTTCGATGAAGAAGAAGAAGCAGAATTACATGGGCTGGTGTTTCTTTAGCTTCCAGACACTTATCTTGGACATAGGGCTGTGTAAAGCTCAGTTAGTGAACATACCTAAGCTTATATAGGTGGAGGTGTCCTGTAATTGTTGCTAGTTCAGTGTTTAGTCAATTCGCATCCACATAAATAAGCTTGTTGTCATTAACATAGAACCCAAAATTACATAACCACAGCACACGTAACGCGAGCGAAATCAGCGCACCTGCTAAAACCGTGTTGATGCCTGTACAGGTACCTGGATATGGAGAAAGAGCTAACTTACCAACCAACGGATAAATTATCGTAGCGCGATTAGGGAAAAGATTTTGTTGATGTTTTCTCATCTTCCAGATCATGAACATAGGTCTGTATAAAACTTAGATAGCGAACATACCTAACCTTATTTAGGTACCAGGTCTTCTGCCTTCTGATTATGTGGAGGGAGGTCTGCGGGCCTATGAGGCTGTGCCTCGTGCCCGGGCATCTTCTCTGCCGGGTTACTACTCCGCAGGTCATTGGGTGGGCTTCCCCTTGTGGCTTCTTGATGACGCGCCGTCCTGTGTTTCCTTACTCGCTAGCGCTTCTTTGCCGCCCTAGGCACGGTACTGGAGATGTCCTGTAATTGCTGCGAGTTCGATGTTTGGCCGGTTCGCGTCCACAAAAATAAGCTTTTTGTCATTAGCATAGAACCCAAAATTACATAACCAGGAAACACGTCTTTACCCTCTAAAACCGTGTTGATGCTAATTGATACAGGTAGGGGAAGGTGCCTTAAGACGGGTGGCTCGCCTAAGACGGGTAAGAGTTCGTACGCTGCCATGTCAATAAGAAGTGCCGACGGGTGCATGTTCCGAAAGTAGCCGAATGATCTCGAGTTTTACTCCGTTTTGCTCGGGCATCGGGGCCGCTTAATGGCGGACGTATGTTTAATAAAAGTTTTTTGGCTTTTCTTAAAATATATTAAGATATATGTTCCTTGATTAGTTGAAAACCTTTATAATTAGCACATTGTTAATATTGCGCTTATATTTTAGCGCTATCTAACTTTAAATTAAGACAAAGAGTTATCTCGGATTACCTTTCATTTTGAAGTCTTAAATTACTTTACAAAAATATGTGCTATTGCCCAAAGCGGGTAGGGGCAAAACAGGTATGGTTTTGTATGAAAATTAAAATGTTACATACAACAAATCCGAACTTAATCTAACAATCATGTTATTATATACTACGTAAAATACCTTGTTGAATTAATAATGGTTCATATTTTCTTTTTAGTAAATTGAGTACTTAATATAAGGCACATTATATTAGCTTTGGACGTCAACGTGTTTGACTTGAAGAAGAAATCTCCGTAGAAGAAAGATGTGCCAAAGAATTCTCTGAATAGTTCAGTGTAGTTCACGTCGCAGAGATATATGCCCTGAAACGAAATGTAACAACTTAATTGCCTTAGAAACGCTTTGTCTCCCTTCACCGCAATTAGCTTTGTCTGGCAGATGGAATGTACCTGGTACTGACCCGTTCAATTTGCAGGTAAAGTACAAGACTATTGAAAATGTCATAACTCTGGCTAATCTTCATAAATCAGATATTGGGCAGCAGTTATTTTTTATATGTCATACGGTAGGCAAACAGGCAAGCGGACCACCTGATGGAAAGTGGTCACTGCTGCCGATAGATATTAGCAACACCAGTGGTATCGCCAATGCGTTTCCCACCTCTATAACACGTTGCTCTGGCAGAAAAAGGCAAGGCCATCCACTACCAAAGCAGCTACTAGTTCCTCAGTCGGGTGACTCCATTTTTCACAATTCGCTGATACACACAGAGGTAATGATGAAACGGAGGGGTTCGAATGTGGAGCAGACCCAAGTCCGAGCTGCGTTACAGGTCGATATGTATACGAGACTCAAGCCAAACAATGAATCGCTAGTTCCTGATGACAGAGATGATGTTACAGATGTCCGTAGAGTGTCACAAACTTATCTGACCCGGCCTAAGCTGGAACTTTGTGTCGCCATTATGAAATGTCATGTCAATTCCAACAACAGCGACGCTGTCACCGGGTCAGATAAGTTTGTTGGACTATTAATTGATATCTATAGTAATACAAACTAGGTGACAGCGTCGCTGTTGTTGCAATTAACATGACATTTCAAAATGGCGACAACTAGTTCCAGTTTTGCCCACCGGATCAGATAAGTTTGTGATATAAAAGCTCTATTGGTAACAAAACTCAGAATACCTAATGAGAGTAAGTTTAAAGAATCTTAAGGAGACCATACAAACCGGCTGCACAACGCAATTTTTAGCACGTAGATAATATTCAATTTTGTCCGCGAGCAGGAAATGTTGACACGGCTTGTTCAGCCGGTAGTTCCACAATATATGCTTTTTACCATCTTTGAAAGAATATACTATCATTCGGATCTGAAATTATTACCATTGTATTAGATTTTTTTCTAAGGGACTCATTTTCAGTTTTTGATGTGACCGTCTCTAAAATCACACTGAATCATTATGAGTACCAAGTCAGATACCAGGACCGTAACGAAAAGGTCTATATCGTTTTACCTTAATAACTGCAAAACTATTAGTCTTAGAAACATGAGTCTATAGTCATTGCTTAGCGTATTAGTCAGCTCGCTGTTTTGACCTGGAGTTTGCGTCGAGGACGGGTGGGGCGACGGGGAAGCGGTACTGTATTGAACGAGCGAAACGCGCGCTCGCGCGAATTTCTAATCAGTGTAACTCACAACTCATACGTGATAGTGCGGCGATTTTTAACTGTATTTATTGAGTTTATTTACAACAATCGAGCCATATAAAAATATGTGTAATTTGTTAAAATTTTAATTATTTGCTCCCCCTCACGAGATGGTCAGACGACATCGTGAAGCTCGCAAGGAGCCGAAGAGGCATAGCGTCGATCGGTTGTGGAAGACCTATTTTGAGCAGTGAACTTCCTGAGGCTAAGATGATGATGTGAATTATGCTATAACACTGAGATAAAAATGTTACCAACCTCTTCAAATTTCGTGGGTTCAAGGATATTCACAAAAATCTTAGCGAAGACATCACTTCCATTTCTACTTAAAGTTATGTTATAATCAGCAACAGTTTTAAGTTTCGGGCCAGCGCATTTCTCCTCAATGGACACATTTAAATCATACAAACCCTGGAAATAAATTAAATTTTATTAATACATCCTCCTCCTCCGTTCAATGGGTCCGATGTGCCGTTCATGTAATTCGTTTCATCCTTCTCCAGCAACACATTTAAAAGACATCAACGCGATTTCGATCTGCGTTGATGGTAGTCTCTTATGCTGTCTGACAGTACGTCTAATATCACGTTGAATAGAAGTGGGCTGAGCACAGAACCCTGATGTACTCCAACGGTAATAGGGAACGGGTTGCTGTCACCAACAGCAGTCCTCACTATTGAATCGGAATCGCGGTACATGTCTCGGATAATGTCAATATAGGCCTCGGGCACCAACTTAGATCGCATTGCCCACCAGATCATCTCCCGAGGGACACAGTCAAAGGCATTCTGCATGTCCAGAAACAGGAAATGCAGTGGCGTATTCTTTGATCTGTATCCCTCCATGAGAGTTCTAAGGGCAAATACAGGATTCATGGTCCCACAACCCGGCCGAAACCCATACTGACATTCTGAGATTGTACACTCCCGTCGGATCCGCGCGTCAACAATGCGTTCGAAGAGCTTCATGGTGTGAGACATCACCTTAAGGAGGATGCGGTTATAAAGGTCGGTAAGGATGCTCACACCACGAGAGCCCATCGATTTCCACGCCTCAATAGGGACTCCATCGGGTCCGACAGCTTTCCGATTTTTCATGCGGCGAAGTGCAGTTTCGGCTTCTTCAGGCGTTATCGGTGTCACAAGTCCTTCATTTCGAGGGAGGTCCGGTGGTTGCACCTCTTTGTGCTGCTTGTTGAGCAGCCCGTGAAAGTTCGAGCGCCATCTTTCCTTTACCACGCGGTCATCGCATAACAGGTTACCGCGAGGGTCATTAACACAGCGGCACGTGGAGATGTCCTGTGCCGCTTAACCCTCGATCGTGCCAACTTGTAAATAAGCTTTTGCCCCTCAGACGACTCCAACTTATCGTACAAAGGACGTAAGTGGTCTCGCTTGGCTTTGGCTACCGCTCGATTGGTGGCACGTTTGGCATCCCTGTACGCAGCGTGGTCTTCAGAAGATCTGGACGCTTGCCAGTTATTAAAGAGTGCTTTCTTCAACCTGGTCTCCCTCTGGACTGTATCGTTCCACCTACAGGTCTCCTTGTCAAGCTTGCGACCGCCCCTAGACACCCCCATAACGTCTTTGTTGCCCCTGCGATAGCTGCCTGAGTTTTGTCCCAGAGTTGTTGAACGGTTTGACCGTCTGTCGCAACACTAATGTCGCTGACAGCAGCGGCGAACTCATGGGACTTGATTCCTTCAAGCAGCCACCACCGGGTTTGGCGTCTGCACTGCGATCCGGCCCAAGAATGCATGCCAACAAGCTCACCACTAAGGATGCTGATGACCGAGCGAAGTGGGCCAGTAAGAGTAGGAAGACGGACCCCGGGCCCTCGCGTGCCGCGCGAGAGCGCAACCGGGACATAGCGCCGACATGATGAACGTAATTGCGATCCGCTGTTTTTATAATTACAATTATTACCAGTAATCATTTATTATTTTAGACCATAAAAATTTTAAAAGTCCATATTATTGAGTTTCTTATTAGCTTTATCCTTCCTAACATAATGTTTTAAACTATTGCGGTTATTATCACACATTTTAGGGGTATGTTCCGGGTTTCCTACCGATCGTCCCGTGACCACGATGCATGCAACTGTGTCGAAATATCGGGCTACTCGTCAACAAAGGTACGCGGTAGGAAACCCGGAACATACCCCTAAAATGTTTGTCCTTCTTGTGGCAATTTTACTGTTTTGCATTCTTGCCACGTCACATTGGAAGATTAAATCAGCCCATATTACTGGAGGGATTAGTATTATCTCCATTCTTGGCTTATTTGTTGGAAATCACAGAGTTAAAAAATACGAGTGAGGCCCTAAGGTGGGGTGCTTCAAAATCATTAGTCGCCTTGTACTTTTTATTTATACAAACTTTTGTGAAAGTAGGTATTACAGGTAGAACGTATAAAATATTTCAAAACTTAGGACAATTTATTATAATTTTCGTTGTCCGTTACTTACATAATTCTCCATCGTTGTTGGGCCTTTAAAGCTAGTTGCAAGACAATAGGAATAAATTGAGATTGTCAAGACTATTATAATGTTTTGCTTTTGAAACATTGTGTACCTCGTTTTTTTCATACTGCTACGCTTTTGTTGATTATAAGCTGTCTGATTTCATTTAAATCCCGTCGGCAGATGAAATAAATTTTGCACAGAAACGCTGTTTTGATAATGCACGAGTCCATTAGTAGTTATTTACTGACAGAAGTTAATCTCATAATGATTAAACCATCTGTATTCAGAAATTATTGTTAATGAAACATGACGAAATGTTTTATGCCTGAACTAATTATGTCATGCTAAATAATATTTTATTATTTTGCCAAACATAATAAGTAAATTATGTATCTCGTTTTGAGTAGGTAAGAAAGCGGAAAGAGGTGTCTAGTTGCACCTCTATCAGCTCGTCTATTTATAACACCAAGCGTGGTTGCTGCCGACGGGTCTGCGTTTTTGTTATTTTTTATCAAACCCTCATGTAAATGAAAATGAAAACCCCTATTGTAGGTGTTATGGGCGATACCATAGCTGTTGCCCTATTCCACTAGTCCATACCAACGCTTCGCCCCTGGTAGTTGTTTCTTTTCCATCTGTATCTGCTTTTTTATACTACGCAGTGATAAACGAGCAGTCAACCCACATGATGGAAAACGGTAACTAAGATTGCAAGCAACAAAAATGCAGAACGTGTCGGTGCATTATCACTATGAGGACTAAGATAAAATGCCTCATGTCTTAAATTGCTCTGTAATTGATGAATGAATAGAAATTCATTTCCGCTTATCCCTACGTAGTGCATACGCATAATGCTACGCAGTGGCGTTGCATAAAAAAAGCAGATACAGATGGAAAAGCAACAACTCTTATAAACCAGGGAAGAAGCGTTGGTAGGGACTAGCGGAATAGGGCAACAGTTATGGTATCGCCCATACCAACTACAATAGAAGCTTTCATTTTCATTTTCATAAGGTGTACGTTGCAAACACCGTGCATTCGGCGCACTGTCCAGTCAGCACTGTATTTTATTTACTTGATAACCTAATTAACATATTACTGTACTAATTATCTGTACTAATTATCGGCGTAATACGTTCCTGTGGCGTGCATGTAGTTTATTTAATGGTTTGTGCAAAGATCATGACTTTGATTTATTCAACAGTAAACTCGAAACTGTAAGGCGGTTGTTAACGCGGTCATTCTTTGACGGCGTTCCATAAGGTTGCACTTGAGGATTGTAGGTGTATGTTGTTAATTCACTTATGATTGTACCTACTATAGCTGTAAGTGTTATAATTGTAATTTGGTATGTACTTATTTATACTATTTTCACGTTTTCGATCTATATAATAATTATAGTTATTATAATTTAAATTATAATAATAATACCTAGGTGCCTATTGTACGCGCTACTGCGTGATTGTGTGCTTGTGTAGTTTTTTACTTATGCTGTCTTTATTGGCGAGGACCTGTAATTGGCTTAATGTTTTATATTAGAGTTTTATACATTGTAATATACAGCTGTTGGTACTCCTACAAATAAATAAATAAATAAATAAATAAATATTGTTAGAAGTTAGTTGTCCACGGCACACCAAACAGTGTACATGTCTTACCATACCATATACCAATTGTAGTTCATTTAGTAAATATATTAAACCATGATTCCACCATGTTGCACTGATGTGTTAAAGTTAAAGTGTGTCTTATTATCTACCAACCTCAAGCAACCAAGTCAACACTCAGCCTACTTCAACACAGCATCATTAACCATCATCTAAAGACTGTACGGTCACCATAAATCGTATATAAGGGTTTTATTTAATATAACAAAAATACAGAGCAGTGGGCAGCAAGCACGCTTCGTGGAAGACAAGACAAGCCGATAGAGGTACACCTAGACACCTCTTTGGCAGCGTCCCACACTCAACCTTATTACCTATTCAAAACAATATACATAATTGCAAAATAACAAAATACTTTTCAAGTGACATCATGAGTTCAGGAATAAACTGTTTCGTCATGTTTCAATAACAATAATTTCCGAATACAGATGATTTAATAATTGTGAGATTAACTTCTGCCAGTAAATAACTACTAATGGACTCATGCATTATCGAAACAGCGTTTCCGTGCAAAAATAGTTTCATCTGAAGACGGGATTTAAATGAAATCAGACAGCTTATAATCAACAAAAGCGTAGCACTGTAATAAAAATATGTACACCAAGTTTCAAAAGCAAAACATTATAGTAGCATTGATCATCTCAATTTATTCGTGTTGCTTTGCAACTAGCTTTAAAGGCCCAACAACGATGGAGAATTATGTAAGTAACGGACAACGAAAATTATAATAAATGACGTCCTGAGTGATTCAGTTGGTTAACATGCCGGTCGCCACGCAGAGGTCCCGGGTTTGCTTCACGGCCGAGCACAAATTGAATTGATTAATTTTAATTTCTGTTACGGGTCTGAGTGTATGTATAATAAGTAGGTATGCATATAAAGCAACAATGTAAGTTGTTTATCAGTTATCTAAGACCCACACAAGCTTTGCTTACTTTGGAGCTAGATGGCGCTGTGCGAAGTGTTGAAATCTTTGATACTTTCCACCTGTGATAACTACTTTGACATAAGTTGGGTATTTTTGGTTTTAACTCCATTTGCTATTGCAATCTGTCTAAATGACATTCCGCAACATTTGTGTACATTTTTCTATTCATGCAAGGTAAATGTCTTATGACATCTCCTCATAATAGTACAAATTAGTTAAAATAAAAAGTACAAGGCGACTGATGATTTAGAAGCACATCACCTAAGGACCTCAGTAGACATTTTTTTAAACTGAGATTTTCAACCCCTTGCCAAGTGTGGAGATTATGATAATTTTTTCCGGTAATGTGGACTAATTTAATGACATTGACGTGACAAAAATGCAGAACAGTAAAATTGCTATCAGAAGGACTAAGCTAACAAAACTCTTTATAAATACGGATTGTTAAAATTTTGATATAAATTGGTTTGGAATGATTCATAGTAATAATTTTAAGTAATGTATTAAAAAATGTGTTTTAAGATTTAAATATTTCCAGGGTCCGTATGATTTAAATGTGTCGGTTGGGGAGAAATGCGCAGGACCCAAACTGAAAACCATTGCTGATTATAACATAACTTTGAGTAGGAA
The DNA here is from genome assembly GCA_907269095.1 of Blastobasis adustella. Taxonomy (NCBI): domain Eukaryota; kingdom Metazoa; phylum Arthropoda; class Insecta; order Lepidoptera; family Blastobasidae; genus Blastobasis; species Blastobasis adustella. Next base: position 16,302,494 of record OU026121.1, on the reverse strand, counting down.
TGAAAGTGATGTCTTCGCTAAGATTTTTTTGAATATCCTTCAACCCACTAAAATTTATGGGGTTGGTAACATTTTTACCTCAGTGTTATGGCATAAATCCCATCTTCATCTCAGCTGCAGGAAGTCCACGGCTAGAAATAGGTTTCCACAGCCGCTTACACAACCGATCGACGCTATGCCACTTCGGCTCCTTGCAAGCTTTACGATGTCGTCTGACCATCTCGTAAGGGGGAGCAAATAATTAAAACATAGATATTTTAGTTTATCAGTATTGGTCTCGAAATGGTTATTGCTATTTTTATTAAAAATATTATCCAAATTACACATATTTTTATATGAATCGATTGTTGTAGACAAGCTCAATAAATACACGCAAAAATCACCGCCTTATCACGTATGAGTCGTAAGTTACATTGATTAGAAATGCGCGCGAGCGCACGTTTCGTTCGTTTAATGTAGTGCCATCCCCGTCGCCAAACCCGTTCTCGGCGCAAACTCCTGATTAAAACAGCGAGCTGACTACTGCGCTAAGCAATGACCTTTATGAAATGAAACCAATGAAATAAAGACCTTTTCGTTACGGTCCAGTCGTCTGACTTGGTACTCATAATGTATCCGTGTAATTTTAGAGACATTTCACACAAAAACAAATATTTTGTAAAAAATTCATCGCACCAGAAATTTATACCAAATATGGGTCATATATAGGTACATAGTGTGCAGTTAGAGCACTTCGCTTACATTGACATCTAAAATATTGCGCTGGCCGGGTGTCAGTGTCAGGAACTAAGATAACTCGCGACCATAAAAATGATCATCTTGGTCCGCCTTGACCATGATCCAGGATTTGACAGAACAGGAAATTACGGTAGAGCGACTGCCATCTGGTTTCCGTGACCTACTACTAGGGGAACCATTACGGGTGGCGAGATGATGTGAAAATCCATTGATTGTAAATTTATTACTTCTCTCTACAAACTTATGAACTTTGAAACATTGGGACCACATTTTAATAACTGTCGATACCTTAAGGAATCTCTGTTTCAATTATTTGCTCCAGTTATAGGGCTTACTCTGTATATCTGAAAAGAGGATTACAGCAAATATGGCTCCCGGGTGTTGCGGTTGTCTGTGGGCGGCGGTGATTACTATCCATCAGTTGACCGCTTGCCACTCTCATTCAGAAAGAAAAAATCTTAAACAAAGGAAATAATTTCAGATCCGAATGATAGTATATTCTGTCAAAGACGGCAAGAACCATCAATTGTGGAACTACCATCTAAAGAAACCGTGTCAACATTTTCTGTTCGCGCAAACAATTGAACAATATCTACGTGCTAAAAATTGTCTTGTGCAGCCGGTTTGTATGGTCTCCTTAACTAATTAATTAAAACTCTTTGGAATTATTCAACAGAGCTTTTACCGTACCACAAACGTATCTGACCCGGTGGGCGAAACTGAAACTAAATGTCGTCACCGGGTCAGACAAGTTTGTATCACTTTAAATATCAATTTATAGTGCGACAAACTTTTTTGATCCGGTAATTGTGTCGCTGTTGTTGGAATTGAGATGACATTTCAAAATGGCGATACTAAGTTCCAGCTATGGTCACCGGGCTTGAACGACCGCATTCTACAAACCAATGTGTCATCATCTCTGTTATCAGTCTGTAATGATCCATTGTTGGACTTGAGTCTCCTACTGCGTGTATCAGCTAAAAGAGAGGATTGGAGCCGCCCAACCGAGGAAGTAGCCTGGATAGTAGAGGGGAATTTACTTACTTCTGCCAGAAGAAACATGTTCTTGTGTCCCGGGGTTGTAGAGGTGGAGAACGCATTGGCGATACCCCTGGTGCTAATGTCTATAGGCAGCGGTGACTACTTAGGTTGCCCGTTTGCCTGTTTGCCTACCGTTTGACACATATAAAAAGGCTGCTGCCAAATATTTAATTTGTCAAAGTTATGACATTTTCAGTCGTTTTGTACTTCACCTGGAAATTAAACGGATCGGTAGTTTAGTTTAGTTTAGTTTTTATTTATTTCTCAGAGATACAATTTTCACATAAAATTATTACATAAAATATAAAAGTATGTATCGAGATAGTCATTTTTATATAAATACCCTACTGATATTAATTATTATTATTTAAGTAAACAAAATCATTTATATGTCATTAACAATGCACTAACAATCATTGACTTCATTAAAATTATAAATAGGGTACCTATTTAAATTACAAATATAAATTTTAAAATGTTCCAATTAAAGTATATATTATGTAAAATTAAAATTAAAATTTCGGCTTTAAATAATTATATAATGTCAATTTCATTTAAAAAATATTGTCAATTAATATGTAATGTAAAGTCAATAAGATTAAATAAATGTCAACAAATTATATATTATAAAATAATGGATTCCATAAATACATTATTAATAATGCAGTATGTGCCTAGCTAAAACTTTTCATTAATATATTCATTTACTGAATAAAAAGGTTTATCTAACAAGAAGTTTTTGAGAAGGGTGGCAAAATGCGAGTAGCTACTGGCATTTTTAATTTCAGATGGCAGGTGTTCATAGTACACTGGCCCAATGACACGAGGATTTTTAGTCGCCAGTGTGGTATTGTGTTGCACCGATTGCAGTTTACCATTTTGGCGAGAACGACTTTTAATACGTGTGAACGAATCAATATTACGTCTCGTATATAGAATTATTTCATAAATGTATTGGGAAACTTGAGTCATTATTTTATTTTCAGCGAAAATTTCTCTGCAGGATTGCCTACTTTTTGCCCCTACTATTATTCTTATTGCTCTTTTTTGTGCAATCAAAACCCGTTTTGCGTCTGTTGAGTTTCCCCATAGAATTATTCCATATGATAATAAAGAATGGAAATACGCAAAATATGTTTGGCGCAGGATTCTCAACGAAACAATGGGTTTCAGTTTCCTTAAGGCATATGTTGCACTGGATAATTTTGCGCAAAGGTTGTCTAAGTGTATTGTCCACTTCAATGTAGAATCAATATGCAGTCCTAGAAATTTACTACTAGAGCACAAGGGAATCGGGGTACGCAATACCTGCAAATCACGTTGAACTCGTCCAGAAAATAATATAATTTTGGATTTCTTAGTGTTAAGTATGAGACCGTTACCACTAAACCACTCATTCAGCTTAGAATATGCATCCTGGATTTCATTTTCTAATTTTTCATGTGTCGGTGCTTTCACTATTACCGTTGTGTCATCCGCAAAGAGCACAATTTTATATTCTTTCATAAAGTTTGCTAGGTCATTTATGAAAATCAGGAATAGTGTATTCCCTAGTGATGATCCCTGTGGAATGCCTATCGATATGCTACCAACGTATGACCTGTACTTTTTTCCATTTATGGGAACTTCTACCGTCTGTTTTCTGTTAAATAAGAAAGACTTTAATAGTTTTTGGGCGTTCCCTACTATTCCATACCGTTGTATCTTGTCAATTAGAAGGTTATGATTAACAACATCGAATGCTTTTGATAAATCGCAAAATATTCCAGCAGTTTTAACTCGTTTGTCTATATCACTAATGACAGAGTCGACCAGTTCATGGGCAGCCAATACTGTGGATTTACTTTTGCGGTAGGCAAATTGTTTATCTGCTAGAATGTTGTTTTCTTCCAAATGACTAATTATAGATTTTGACATTATGCATTCTATGATCTTTGATATTATTGGAACTATAGTAATTGGGCGATAGTTGTCAACACTTGCTTTCTCGCCACTATTTTTATATACTGGACATACGCGGTTACTTTTAAGAATATCAGGATATATACCAGACTCAAAAATTTCATTTACTAGTGTTACTAAGATATTGCTGATCACAGGCCACGCTACAAGTAATATATTCCCAGATATGTCATATATATCCATTGTTTTTGGAGACTTTAATATTTCTCTCATTATTTTAGTGAGATAATCATTCGTGACTTTAGGCAGCTCAAAGTGAGGAATTTTAAGATCTTCTGTATATTGTTCTAAGTATTTAATGGCAGCTGCGTTATTAGCATCAGTTTTACATTTGTTTGCTATATTTTAAAAATGATTGTTGAACATGTTAGGTATTTCAGTAGGAGGGTTTGTTAGAATCTATTAAACTAAATGTATGGGAAGTCAATTTTTTATTCGATACTTCCTCGTTTATAATCCTCCATACTTCTTTAGATATATTGTTTGTGCAGTTTATTCGTTGATCTACATAATTTCTACGTGCTTTAAGAGTCTCAGATTTCAGTAGTTTACCTCATTTTTTTATCGAGGTCAGTATGTGTTCATTATTTTTATATTGTTGCCTAATACAGTTTAAATTATTTATTTTTGTTAAGTGGTTATTTATTTCCTCAGTCATCCATGGTATATAATTAGTTTTACCCTTTTTTATTTTTTTAACCGGAAAGTGAATGTTCATAGCTAATTAGATTGTCAAATAATTTTTTAAATTTATTGTTTATGTCCAATTGTGAATTATTAATAAATGTCCAATCATACTTAATCAAATCTAAATAAAACGAATGTATTGCATCTTTTTTATAAATACGACGTTCGATCATGTTTGTTTTTAAGTTATTTGAGGGTAGCATGTCAACTTTGTAAATTTGAGCATTGTGATCACTGATTGCCATTTCAATTGGAGATACATTAAATAATGGTTTATCAGATCGTGATATTATACCACAATCAATGGATGACTGGCACATATTGGTCACTCGAGTGGGAAAGTGTACTATATTTTCTGCATCATAGCTGCACAAAATGTCATTTAATTGTTTGTAAGTATTGCATTCTTTGTTAATCCAATTTACATTTATGTCACCCACTATCAAATACCTCTTGTCTTCGTTATTAATTATTTCTAATATATTCTCAATAGCATTAAAAAAAATGTTCAAATCTCCATTTCCAGTTCTATACAATAGTATAATAATAAGTTTAGATTTTACTACTTCTATAGCCGAGAGATCGCAATGATACTCGACCGCATGTGCCTGTAAGTCATCCCTTCTTTTGTATAACAAACCATCACGAACAAATAGTGCCGTGCCGCCATGAGCGATTCGTGGCCGACAATAACTCGCGGCTAGTTCATAGCCAGTCAGGCAGATGCGTTCGATATCACCGGGCTTACAGCATGTCTCTGAAAATGCTAATACATCCGGCTCGAATTTATCTGTCATAATATTCAACAACCCACTTTTGTTTGTAATTGATTGTACATTTTGATGCATGATTTTTAATGAATTATTGTATTTCTTAGCAACGTTATTATTAGTTTTCATTAAGTTATTTGATTTATTCACGAAAAAAAATGTCATCATTGTAATACATGTCAATATTTTCTATTAAGTTACTTATGTCATCAAAAATTGAGTCCCTTTTGTTTTAGTAGCCCGTATTTAGTAAACATGTCAGATGTATATTGCAAATTTCTATTTGAGTCCAATACGTATGCATATTCATTACTTATGATGTCAGATTGTAATAATTCATTAAACATCTCGATCCTTTTATTAAATATGTTTACATTTAATGTGCATTTATACGTTGGAACACATATGATAAAATTAGTGTTTCCACATAACGTTTGTAATTGATTTTTTATGTATTTCACTAGATCTTTGTAATTTGATTCTGATGTATTAAAATCATATTCGCCGATAAATATTATACAATAATCCTCAAGCGTATAGTTATGAACTTTTATTTCGATGTCTTTCAATAACTGTTTTATACCCCCACCAGCAATAATGTGGTGGCACATGTTAAAACTTTCGAAATATTTTTCCGCTGTTGTAAGGATTTTGTTCTTGTTATTGCTACTGATTAAACATAAATTCCTTTTTTTGTTTGATGATCGAGTTGGTGTATCATTAGATATTGTTTCCAGATCTTCAGATGTTATTGAATGAAGTTCTGCGTCAGGAACACTTATGCTAATATTCAACTTTTTTAGTTTATTTTTCTTTGTTTCGCTCTTCTGTTGATCAATGCTTTGGTTACTGTTCTTTTTGTTTGCCTTTTTGGCAGAACATTTTTGCTTTGTGGTAGAACCAGCAATCCTCTTCAGTTGATCAATTTTTAGGTCCGAACACTTTATTTGTTTGGTCAAATTTCCATTTTCTATTAATAATTTTGTTATGTAATCGTCAGCTTTTTGTAGTCTCTTCCTTAAATCACTTATATCATTTTTCATGTCTTGTATGTCTTCATTATTTTTAATATTTGATTCGGGGCAACTTCGGTTTAGACACTTAGTCATACTTATATAATTGTCTTCTTCATCATCCTCATCATCAGAAGACAAATTCACCTCTGACAGCGAGCCAAATGAGTTATGTGTTAAAATATTAGCAACCATAGTTTGTTCAGATCTTTTTGTATTTTCATGTAATGTGTTGTCATTTTGTAATGATATGTCTACTTCTGTTGTATTTGTAGGTGACGAGGTATATGGCGACGGATTGTATAGTGATGAATTTTTAGGTGAAGAAGCATTATGTGACGAAATATTGTTTATTTCTTTTACTTCTTCCGAGCAAAATTGACATTGCCACCTTTCTCGTTTTTTCATCGATATCGCAAGAAATTTTCTTAGGGAAATTCCTATACATTTTGTGTGATATTTACTTTTGCACTTATAACATATCATATATTCTTTTTCATTTATGGCCTTAGCACATTTTTTAAAATTAAGCGCCATTTTACTGCGCGTGTTAGGACCTTTAAAACCTGTTTTGTTCATATTGATACCTGATAGTTATTGCCGATAGATGTCGTTGTTGTCAGTTGATTGCGAGTTAGTTGAACAAACTCCGTAAACGCACCTCTTTTTGTCATTCACATTTTCATCATTGATTGGCAGATGACAGGTAGATGACAGTTCGGAAAGTAAACAATGAACAGTCCGTGGCGCCAATGTTTTATCTGATGTTTTTGAGGGTGATAACAATAGTTTGGGTCTTAAAATTTCGGCCTTTTTGTGTATGTGTGCGTGAGATTCGAATATGAGTCACCGTTTACATATAGTACAATGTGAATTGTGGGATAAATAACAGTATTTACCCAGTGTTTTTCAGCTCAGTTCTTCTTTTGAGGTTAGTTTTACTATTTCACTAACACTAAACTTATAAATTCTCAAAATTTTACCACTGTTTTAATTCTTTTCATTGGAGCAAACGTCGCGAAGTGTTTACACATGAACGGCCCAGGAGGGTATCAGGTATATTTCATCTACCAGACAAAGCTAATTGCGGTGTAGGGAGGCAAACCATTTCTAAGGCAATTAAATTGTTTCATTTCGTTTCAGGGCATATATCTCTGCGAGTTGAACTACAGTGAACTATTCAGAGGATTTTTTGGCACATCTTTCTTCTACGGAGATTTCTTCTTTAAGTCAAACGCGTTGACGTCCAAAGCTTATATAATGTGTCTTATATTAAGTACTCAATTCACTAAAACTATATCATGAACCATTGTTATTTCATCAAGGTCTTTGACGTAGTATATAATAACATGATTGATTGTTATGTTAAATTCCGATTTATTGCATGAAACATTTTAATATAATAAGGTATCACAGAAATCACGTTCATAAAATTCTTCTATTAAGAAAAGTGAATTTACAAAAAGAATCATTTGCGTTTATCCTTAGTAATAGTCAGGTAAGATAGTGCGTATGGCGCAAATACGCCAATTTTATTATTATGAGAAATTACATAATCGTAATATTTGTAGGTGCCACATTTTTAACAATCGAAATAGTCAATCTCAGAAAATAATGGGTAAAGACATCTAGCCCACCAAAACCTTTAATTGCCTACAGAGGTCCACTTGATAGAAAGTGACCACCATCAAAAGTCAAAATTTCTTGAGTAGGACATTACATATCTCTTTCAATCGTCAAAGAGGAGGGCGTAGGAAATTAGGAAGGAAATACACAGTGAAATGTTGGCCGCCCCTGGACCGGAGCACATCCAGCCCTGCCGATAATGGCTGGACCACGTCCGACAATACCAAACAGAGCCGGTCAGTGCCCGACAATGCCAAGCAGAGCCGGTCCGCGCCCGTCATAATATATAGGAACCTATATCATAGTTACTTAAGAAAAAACACCTAAATATACAGCAAGAGTAAGCCAGTCCCCAAAGGCAGCACCATCCATCTTTGGGGCTCCAGGTGTAGGTCAGCGTACTATCCCTATATTGTCGACATTCCACCTATACTTACCCAGCGTTTTCTAAATCTTTTCTGTTGCGAACGGCAAGGGAATGGAACTCGCTGCCTGCACATGTTTTCCCTGAGCGCTACAACTTGGGTCTCTTTAAGACAAGAGTGAATAGATACCTAATAGACCGGTATGTGCCATCGTAGACTGCATCTGCACTTAACATCAGGTGAGATGGCAGTCAAATACCTGTCCATTGCACATGCCAAAAAAAAAGGCACTCGTTCACGAGTATAACGCAAGGCCCAGCCATCGTCCATTTCAACCATATTTGAGGGAAAAGGGCGACCCGGCCCCCACGCCACCACCAGACAGAACTTTAAGCGAGCATGCAACACATACGCTGCATGTGATAGGTATCTGCTCCCACCTTACCCTGCCCGTAGCCTACCCCTATCCTACCCTACCCACCCCTTACCCTTACACCTACCCTACCCCGGCCTACCCCTACCCTATGCCTACCCCTACTTTTTCCCTATCCTATCCTACGCTATCCCCACCGCAGCCAGCATAGAGCAGGCGCCCTCCACCGCCCTACGCCGTGTGTGGGAAGGAAAGGAAAGTTAACGCGGCCTTCTAGGTGGTCCTCCGTGATCCTCAAACGAGAAACCCACAGAGCCTAAGTTAATTTTTTTTAATGTCTTATATACTAATTAATACATTGTATCTGCCCTACATACTAACTAAAAAGTAAATAAATACCTTTATAGAACTGCAGCTCAGTTCCATGGACTTTTGTCATAGGTATACATATTCAGATATAGGTACTATAATAACTTTCTTTACATCATAATTTTATTATAATTTATTATTTATGTACCTGAGTTGGTACATAGCGTATGTTAAGATATTATATTATTATTATAGATGACTTACATCTAGGCTCAATGAATTAAAAAAAGAACACAACAGGACAACATTAATTACCTTTAATCTGTTATTTTTAAAGCTTATTAAAGATTGTTTGTAGTGATTGACACAAAATATTCCCCTTTTTAGATACCACAAATGCTTTGATTGCAAAAGCTCCATAAAAAAACGAAGTTCCGAAGAAGCTTCTTGCCATTGTCGTATAATTTAGTTCAAATACGTATGTGCCCTGAAAGTAAAATGATAACATTAAAAACTGTAATATATTCTTAAATACACACGGTTTTAGGAGGTGCGCTGATTCCGCTCGCGTTACGTGTTCTGTGGTTATGTAATTTTGGGTTCTATGCTAATGACAACAAGCTTATTTATGTGGATGCGAATTGACTAAACACTTAACTAGCAACAATTACAGGACACCTCCACCCAAATAAGCTTAGGTATGTTCACTAACTGAGCTTTATACAGCCCTATGTCCAAGATAAGTGTCTGGAAGCTAAAGAAACACCAGTCCATGTAGTACTACTTCTTCTTCTTCTTCATCGAAGCGGCATATTACGACTCAGCAGCTAAAGATAATTCTGCCAGCCAGGGTGGGAACTAGGAAACTGATCGCGGTTTACTGAAGGCGGTTTCTTTACAGAATTCATAATATTTATTTATTTACAGTTTATTGCACACAACAAATAGCATACGGATATTACAAAATAAAAGACAACAGGCACCACTTATTTGTTATCTTAGTAACCCTACTATCTATAAGGGATGAGACGTGCGCAATAGTAATAATAATTAATTAATAAACTACTTAATAAATTTGTCTTTTTACGTGTGGCAACTACTATCTGACAGTTAGGGAAAAGCTGGTTCGCCAGAGCTTCGTCCGTATCTGGCCTGTAGTCCTGACGGATTAAAGGACTACAGGGCTAAAGCCTCATTAGGAACAGGGCTAGAGATGCCCATAAACGTTTAATGAATTTATACTAAGGCTTTAATAGGTTTTTAGAGGAAATTGGGCTGACTAAATTAGCACGTTTAAGAGCAGTCACTGCTTCTGATCGGCGTCTGAGATAATACAGATCTAGATAAAATCCGTCAAGTTTCAGTTGGCGTTCCAATGGTGGCCAACTTAATTTTGCTTAAAATTTCTTGGTTCCCTATGATACAGTACGTACCTTCTGTCAAAATTTTTTCATTTTCTATGGTGCAGTGTCACAAATCTGACGCGGTGGCCAAAATTGGTACTGTGGTTGTTATTTTGAATGAAGCCAAGCAGTGACACTGTTAACGGGTCAAACAAGTTTGTGGCACTCTACGAGACGACCTAAACTTGACGGAATATAGAAAATCTGTACTTGGCCGGCGGTATACTATCCACAGCTGGCCACTTCGGTTTCAGATCGTATATCCCTAGGTTATGAACCTTCGTCGATTCGACGACGCGGACTTTTAAAAATTGCGTAAAATGCTGCGCACGTGATCGTACTTCTTCCATACTTTGTCTAATCTCAATGGACCGGTTGCCCTCGCGTCTCATGAGTGTATTTTAAGTGTAGGGGGCTCATGATCGCTATTCCAGAAACAGTTCTTATTTCTGTTGTAGATGTATTTAATTAATTTTCAACGCTATTTATTAGTCATTGTTTTAGATACAATTCGTCAGTTATCATTGCAAGTACCAAAATTCATCAGGAAGTGAGAAAGAAGACCACTATTTCAAAACCTTAACAATACAAAAATGTAAAGAATACTCAGGGACATAATAAAATGAGAGCAATTATGGGCATATACTCGGATATATTATCTGCAGCAATGAAACTTAATCAATTATCATCAAATAATTGTATTTGACCGTACATTTTGTGGAAATCCCCATATTGCACCAAGTGCAATAAATCGTGCGGCAAACAAAAAGTTGACGTGTGTCACAAATGTATTAGTTTTTAGATTTTACAACAATGTTTATGTTAGTAGATTGTTACATTCATTATTTTTGTCATTTTAAGGATTACGACATAAATGATATTAGGTACGCATTTTAAAATCTTACAATTGTTTATTTGGCATAAATGCTATGATCTTATTCATTAAGCTGTTAGATTAATAATTTGACATAATATTAGTTATGTAAATGTAAAAATAACATAAATACTCTTCATAATTAATATAAACTGTATTTTATGTCTATTTTCTGTTAATAAAACCCATTAATCCCCTTTATTAAATACCGTAGTCAGAGCGACGACGGTTCGTATTAAGCGCCGAAAAATAAGGTTAGTGATCTAGGGTTGCAGTGCGTGTTAGTGCCCTTGCTCACGCAAAATAAAGCATAGTTCAAGTACAGTAAAAAGGAACTTACAATCTAAATCTAATATGGTTATTGGGCCTAGTCAAGTTGAGCTAAGTTTGATAGTACTGTTCATGTAAAATGAACTTACCTTTTCCACAATACAATTTTTGCTGTTGAAGTTTGTTTCAATGGCAGCGGCAAATATAAAATGGGTACAGGGTTTATTAAGCCTATAATTCCATAATACTGTTTTGCCGCCATCTTTGAATGAATAGACACTTATTTTTACCTGAAAATTAAGGACATGTAAAGATCGTGTCTTAATTAAGTTTTCCGATTTAGATGCTTCGAAGCTTAAAAGTGGTAGTTTTTATTTGAAACACGTGTCGTCGTCCCAGATAAGACAGTCAAACCGTAATATTTGTATAAAAAATAAGCATGCTTTTCTAAAGTAGATAAAATACTAATACTAACATATATGCTAGGACAAATTCACACAGTGCCATCTATCTCCAAAGTATGCAAAGCTTTTTACCAAGTTTGATCAAACTTAAGAGGAACATTCTCAGAAACACTCAGGTGGACATAGGCTATGTGACGTGATCATAAATAGCGGCGACCGCGTTATAATAATAATAATAAATTTCTTTTCGGACTACTGGTTCATAGGTATAATATAGTACTTAATAGCAAATTAAAAAATTACAATTAAATACAATACCTAAACTAAGAATGAAATTAAATAATAATCTCAGTCTACATTAGGAATTATAAAATGTAGCTAGTAAGTATATTAATAAAAGATATAATATTATAATACGAAAATAAATATTTTATGCATTTTGACATTCAATGGTTACTAACCTGACCAATGTCACTTCTCTCCAAAAACGTCAAATTATATTTGACTATTTGCGGACAAGCACCACTTTCGTCAATTGTCACTCTAGTGATCGCCGCGTCGCGAGATTTTGGGCCAGCACAACCGGTCACGTTGCGATATTCCACACTATATGGTCCCTATGGAAATGCTTGATGGTTATTGTGAGTATCGTATCTCACTTTATGATCAAAACTATAAAGGTAAAATATATCTATTTTGGTTTGTTTGTAATTAATAAACCTAAAATTACTCGACTGATGTTAAAAATTATTCTACTAAAGGAATGCTATATTATCACTGGTTAACATAGGCTTCTTTTATCCCGGGTCTACAATTTCCGAAACCTGTTTCGTCTAGTCCCTAAAACCCATAACTAGATTTTCTCCGCGGAATATATATTCCCCCTAGATTATTGGTTAATAAACTTGGTTTTCTGTGTGGCACACAGGATTCCCACCGGACCTTTATATTCTTATGTGGCATATTGACTTTTATGGGCGTCGACTACCATCTGACTCGCACATTCGTTTAGGTGCTTCCACATCTGTGTTTGCAATTGTTGCAAACAGTTTTATTTTGTATCGATTTGTTTAGGAATATATCTGATACCTGGATACATTCCGAACCACAAAAAGTAACCTTTTGTTTAAAAAAGTTTTGTATTGTATCTAAGCAGGAGAGGTTGGCCGACCACAACAAAGAATGTTAAAGAATAGTAATGAAATAATCATACAAATTATACTACAATGCAATGGTTCCTGTCGGTGGTGAAAAGGCACAGAAATATTTCATACACGTAAAGCTTTTATTAAAAATCTAAAAGGAAAATTGATTTCTTACGTAAATTTCTGAATCCCTGGACGCAATAAAATCCAGTTTAGTGCCATGTCCGTTTTGAAATATCAAAAAGAAAATCAAAATAAATTTTCTCGTCATTGTAAACATAAACCTATTACAATGATTAGAATTGTTAAATTTATTGTAGTTGTACATAATTTTCAAATCACTTCATTAAAAAATGCTTTACGCTAATGTTCAAAGCCATTAATGAAAAGTACAAAACATGGTAATAATAACAAACTTATTACCTAACCTTCCATCATCCATTTCCGGAATGAAAATTACATCTATTATTAAAAAGACGAGATATTAATTATCTAGCCATTCACAATTCTACCAGGGCATTTTTCGTACCTTATAACCACAAATTCACGATTTTGGATCTTTGGTTTTGTTGTGAAGGAATTGTGGCCACGTGTACCGAGACGACTGGCTTCAAACGCTCGAGGATACGACAGAAGAGAAGTCCAGGGCAAGGCTGCCACCAACGCCGCCACCATAAGTTTCCTCTCTCGAGCGACCCGTGAGTGAGCCACAGGGCCACGGTGTCCGCTTTGATTATGATCCAGGATTTGGCAGGTCAGATATTTACAGTGGACCGACTGCCATCTGACCTCCGTTATCCTGCTACCAAAGAAATCTGACCAGATTGGATCTTGGTTACACATTCAGTCCTTTGAATGTACAGGTTTCATCACGATGTTTTCCCTTACCGCAAGAGCCTCGTTTACTTACTCACTTACTTGGATCTTGGCCTCCGACTCCAGAGATCGGCTCTTCCTATCCTGCGTCATCTCCTGCCAATCGAGGATTCATAATTCATAATGTACATAACTCAGAAAAGTCATTGGTACATGGCGGCATAGGGTTGTAAACCCAGTACATCGGGGTATAGGTCAGACCAAATAAACAATGCAATCAGCAGCTTGACGGGAAAATTGTAAAGGTGATGATATCGGCGGGACTTGACACAGGCTTACCAGAGTAGTATGGAGAGTGAGTGATTTACTCACGGTGATCGTAGAATTGGTCGAGGGATAATAGTAAATCTTACCTGCGCTTATACGTCTCAGTTCAAGTCACGGGCGGCGGTGATGGGGCCAACATTACAAGTCACTACATAAATAAATAATTAAAATGCGATTCTTTATGAATATTTATTTAAGTAGGTACTCTATTTGATCCTTACTGAGACTTTGCTATGGTAGCACGAGGATAAAGTTTATAATTATACAGCATAAAGTATTATACAATCGACAATAAAAGTTTAGCTGGTCCCATAGACCACAGTAATAATATGCATAAAAATAATGAGAAGTTTTGAAAGCATTGTAATATATTAAAATAAGATTATCATCAGAGCGTTCAGTTCCGGCTTCTGCCAGGGTCCGATTACCATGCTGGTCATTTAGTTGATCAATATAATATCCTTCTTGGGCGCTCTTTCGACCCTTCCATTCATATTCATACGATAGATACCATTCGTATGCTGTTTTTCTGCCATCCTCTCCACGTGTCAAAACCATCTCAGCATACCTCTTTCAATCCTAGTCATCACATCATTATTACGAACTTTTATCACATTACTCCTCATTTTATCAATGATGATTACCACACATACTCGTTATATGTATTATACCTTAAATATATTGTTATTTTTTATTACACTCCTTTAGACATGGAATGGAATTCAGGAACAAGAGTTCTGAGATCAATAGTTTCCAAGTTATTACACATTTCACGTTGGACAGCTGCCATCCGAAATGTAGATCTCGACGAGTACTATCATTTCCCTAGAGCAACTAGTGTTCTAGGACCTTTAGTTTCCGAGTTATAACTGTTTTAAATTTGACAGCTCTTTAGAAACTAGTATTCTAGGACCACTAGTTTCCGAGTTACAACTATTTTAATTTTGACAGCTGTCATCCGAAATGTAGATCTCGACGAGTACTATCATTTCCATTTAGCAAGTAGTGTTCATGGGCCACTAGTTTTCGAGTTATAACTATTTTAAACCCTAGAAGCCCAATGTACGTCATTTTGACGTATACTCCGACGAAAGTTCGTTATCTCTCGCACGCTCAATTGAATCGGCGAGACCTCCCGAACCAACTCAGTACCCGCAGAGAACTAACAGGAGACGGCTGCGTCGAATCGGTAAGTGCCGCCATTTTGTTGTTTTAAGAATGTTGCACGTCAGTCTGACGTATGTTTGGGCTTTGTGTAACTTATAGCAATTGTTTTAAGTTTTAGTTATTGTGTTTTATTTTAGATTATTGTTTTAATTTCTAACATTTTTCAAACTATATAACTTTTTTAGGAACAACGATATTATGAAGCACTCACGACAGTTAAATTCAGACGAAATAGCATCTATTTTGGAAAATGATGACGATTATTCTACCCACGATACTGACTCTGAAGAGGAAGATTGTATTATTCAAGATGACGTCAGGAGTGATGTTGAAGATGAGATGGTGGACCACATAGAAGACACAAGTTCGACCAACAGACAGGAAGACATTCAAAGGCCTATTCCATCTCCAGAATCGACTAGTCTTGAAAGAACTTCGAACAGGATCATTATATTGCCTCAGCGTTCAATAAATGGGAAAAATAACCACAAATGGTCAACTACAAAAGGACGATCAAGTGGCAGAACTTCTGCTATCAACATAGTTCGTACAAATAGAGGACCCACTCGAATGTGCAGAAATATTGTTGATCCTTTACTCTGCTGTCAACTGTTCATCAAAGACGAGATCATTGAAGAAACCGTAAAGTGGACAAACGTGGAAATGATACGAAAACGTGAAAATTTGAAGGATGTCTCGATCTTGACTGTAGATGAAAAATTACTGGGCTTTCGGGGCAGATGTCCATTCCGCATGTACAAACCGAACAAACCAGATAAATATGGAATTAAATTTCCTATGATGTGTGACGCTTCCACCAAATACATGGTAGATGCTATACTATATTTGGGTAAAAGTACAAAGACAAATGGTCTGTCATTGGGAGAATTTTACGTGAAGGAGTTGACTAAAACCGTACACGGGACAAATAGAAACATAACATGTGATAATTGGTTCACATCTGTACCTTTAGCCAAGAATATGCTAAAAAGTCCATACAATCTTACATTGGTTGGAACCATCAGATCAAATAAGAGAGAAATTCCAGAAGAACTCAAAAACTCACGTTCCCGCCCGGTGGGTACCTCAATGTTTTGTTTCGATGGCCCTTTGACACTGGTATCCTATAAACCCAAGCCGTCAAAAATGGTATTTTTGTTATCATCATGTGACGAAGATGCCGTGATCAATGAAAGTAGTGGAAAGCCGGAAATGATATTATTTTATAATAAAACAAAAGGAGTGGATTCCTTCGATCAGTTGTGTTCTTCCATGGCTTGTAACAGAAAGACCAATAGGTGGCCTATGGCAGTGTTTTATGGCATTCTTAACATGGCTTTTGTGAATTCCTATGTTATTTACTGTCATAACAAGCTAACTAAAGGGGAAAAACCATTAAGCCGTAAATAATTTATGAAATAGTTGAGCACAGAATTGACTGTGCCGTGGATGTAAAAACGTCTGGAAGCACCTACTTTGAAGAGAACCCTACGTGATAATATAACAACTATACTAAATACGGCTTCACAAACACCAGCAGAGTCTACCTCTGATGAACCGGAACCTAAGAAATGACGCTATTGTGGATCTTGCTCCTATAAAAAAAAGCGGATGACCAAAACACAGTGCTCTAAATGCAAGAAAGCAATATGCGGAGAGCACAATATTGATGTTTGCCAAAACTGCATATAATGACTGAATTACGAAGATTTAATTATTTAATAATAATAAGAGTTGATTTTATTTTTGAAAAAAAAATTAATATCCTTGATTTTTGACAAAGGGTTTTTATTATGAGGAAAAACCTGAGAGTATCTCATTTTTTTTGCCATTTTATTAGTATTGTAAAGGTATTGTTATAAATATTTAAATACAATAAATATATTTTTTTAATATTGGGTTTTTATTTCATTATATTGTATTTTAAATAACTAATATATAAAATATATATATACATATTAAAATAGTTAAATACAATTACATTTATTATAACACGTCATTATTACGTATGATTGGGCTTCTAGGGTAAACCCTAGGTTTGACAGCTGTCATCCGAAATGTAGATCTCGGGGTGTGCTATCATTTCCCTCTAGCAACTAGTGTTCTAGGAGCTTTAGTTTCCGAGTTACAACCACAGACATACCAGACTAAACACAAATCACAAATATTCCCTGTTCGCTCGCTCTACAATGATTATGAATCTTGCTATCCCGTTTTTTCATCCCTTGGAATAAGTTCACGGAAAATGACGTGCGCAATGTTTTGAACGTTCGACATATTGCTCGAGGGCCTATCGACCTGACGTTTTTTTTGAAACATCGGTGTAAATTTTATAATTTCCTAATAAAATTTAAATTAAACCATTTAAAAGATTGTAATTTTGTGTGTAATTTAGTGCACATTTATGTGAAAGCGCAAAGTATGGAAATACACCTGGATTATCCTTTCACCGGTAAGTAAACATTCGTGGTCGAGGCGATACGAAATAAATTTTAGAAATTGTGAGAAAAATATGCATCGAAATAGTGTGAATTTGCATTAATTGAAATGCTTTACCTTAAAACAACATGCCATTAGATATAGATTTAAAATTATTGGCAAATTGAGCAATATTTCGGTGTCTAAATAGGTACGAAAATATTTTGATGCTAACAGGGTCGGACTTAGTATTTATTGTATAGTATTTTATTACTCAAATCTTGTGAATAGCGGTCCACAACTTTATATGTATCAGGGTTCCATACCAAAAATGTACCTAGATGACATTTTAAATGTTCAGACATTATATGAAACAACGGATTCATCGCGTATTTACGTTTATTTACATAAATATTTGTTTTTCTAGGTTTCCTAAAAACCAGACATGGTTATGTCTGGGTTGCAAATTGGAAGTGCTGCGTTGTAAACATTTTGAAGAACAAGATAATAATTAGATGCAAGTCCCTTCTGTCCTGCTGCACCAGCATAATATGAATTTTTACTGAAAATAAAGAATATGCTGCTTGTTGAATATATTAATGTATCTATCCTTTTCATTATTATTATTTTTTTCATGACTATGTCCTCTAGAGGGCATCATATTAAATTTGTGAAGACACATAGGCCAACCTGTGAACAATGAAGACGCTTTTAACTATAAGTAAGTAGGTAGGTACCTACTTAGTTTAGAAGTTATGAGGCAACAAATAAACATGAATACCGGTCAAAATCATAACCCTCCTTTTTGCTAAAACAAGCACTGCCGATTCACGGTATGTAGGATCGAGAGATCGAAAAGACGGTGGTAGGTATCAGGGCATGGCTTTGATTCACTAGACACCTTCCTTTTATTATAATGTCAATATTAAAATATATAAGGACAAGCTTAAAAAAATTGCATTGTCATCTGGAGCGAACAACAAGTCAGATTTGTTTGTGTTCGTTACGAGTAGAAAGTCGTAGCAAAATATAACTCATGATGGGCTGCCTTGTTCCGTCCCTGCATTTGCATTAGTGTGTGTGTTATAGAGATGTGTGACATTTTGTCTCATATTTAAACTCTAAATGTACTCTCTGCTTCTGTATAGAAAATTTTTTCTCTATGGTTACAACTATTTAAAGTTTGACAGCTGTCATCCGAAATGTAAATCTCGACGATTACTATCATTTCTCTTTAGAAACTAGTTTTCTAGGACTAATCGTTTTCTAGTCATAACAGTTTGAAGCTAGCGGTACGCTCGATTAGAGTCGCTCTGGGAGGTTGGGGGATCTTCTAATCATTGCTATTTTCTGAGTTCTCGGCCGTTTTCTTTGATTTTAGTCTCAAACGATGGACCGTACTAGGCGCACAATACCACCGTTATCTTATTATCAAATAAAAATAAAAATAAAAATAAATAAATAAATTAATAATATTTTTCCAGTGAGTTAGCCCATAGCCCCCCAGCAATGACGAATAAAACCAGAGGACAGGATAATTAGTTATGGTTTCTGTGGCGATGATAAATCAAATCAAATACGTTTATTCAATTTAGGTTTTCACAAACACTTATGAACGTCATTCAATATACAACACTAGGCACCACAGCATCATCGACCGGACAACGGTTTCATAGCTAGTATGTAGGGCCATAAAAAAAAGTAAAATTTAAATAGACTCTACGGCCAAATATTATTGTTCTTTGTCCGCGACGCAAGCGCCGCACGCCGACCACCTGTCACTGTGACATTGACAGATACGTAATGTCATGCGCATCAACAATGCCGCTCGCCTGTAGCGTGAAACCAATACAATTTAAATTCTTATTATTTACTAAATATGTAAATGGATACTAAATTTAGTCAAAAACAAACAATGACGTATCCTATGGTAAGTACATACTCCATTATGATACAAGATAAGTACAATGCAAAGAAATTTATACATTGCAGTCACAATTTCAGTTTAGTAACCTAATTTTTTCTTTCTAGGTCATTTCATAGACAATGACTCGACAATACAGTAATCCAGCCAAAATAGCAGAAAAATACTAAGGAACATATAACTCACTCAAAATACGCATTTATGGTGGTGATACGCACGCTGGTAAGCATCTGTGCACATTCTCCACAAAGTAAATATCAACCAGAATACAAGAAGTACAAAGTAAAGGCCAAAAAACATGACCACAAGGCAGTCCCTGTACACTTGTAACAGGCAACAAAATCATGAATACACCATGATAGGTCATGAGCGTGCTGATTGACAGCCGTTTATCCATATTATTATTATATACTACCTGTTACCCGTGACTACATCCGCGTGGGCCTCTGAACTTAAACAAAATACCGATAATTCAATGACAATTTAAAATGAACCATACATCTCGGATAGTCATCTTGACGATAATGACCCGGTTGTGGTCTCGCGCGCAAGGGCCCGGGGTCGTCTCGATCCATGATTTGGCAGATCAGGCGATTATAGTGGAGCGACTGCCATCTGACCACGGTGACTCTGTTAACAGGGGAACCTGATCAGATTGGATTATGGGGCTTGACCGTGCGGATTTCATCACGATTTTTCCCTCACCGCAAGGACACTGGTCAGTGTTCAACTGATGTATATAATTTATAAAGAGCATTGGTACATAGCAGCACTGCTGTTCGAACCCGGTACTCTGGGGTACGTGTCTTACCAAGGGGCAACCATTAGGCCACCAACGCTCTCATCATTATACATCTCAGATACTGAATATAAATATTAAGCAGGTGAACTGATAATAGAGTGTGCTGTGAACCCGGACGCACTAAAAGGTTTTAGTTATGGTACCGACCCGTATGTTGCTGCCCTTGTCTATTATTAATAGATGTACAGGCAGGTTTTTATTGACCATGCATCATACGGACACTACTGAACCGAATTTGATAATTTATATATACATAGTGATAGATTATATCCCGGGGCAGCATTTAGACTGAAAACGTCTAAAAAATTGTCAAAGAAATTATAAACCAGCAATAATAATCTCTGGTGCGGTACGAAGATCTAATAAAGCCAGTTTTTTCAGCAAACAAAGATATAGACTACGCATATAGAAAAAGTATAGAGAATAAAAAGTATTTGCACAGAATAATCTATTTTCATTTTATTTATCAGTTCACTTCATTTCTTCGATTTCTTTTAAATTGTGACATTCGAAAGCCAGAAGTGTTTTGTTTTGCAGGGCCGGAGTCTCTTTGCCTATACCATAATAACATAAGATGAATAGGTGGTAGATATAGTTAGAGTAGGTGTAATGACTTGAATAGGTGTTCCATCGGAATTCTTATAAAAAGTACGTCGCAATTAATAAAATATACAGGAGCACTACATAAGTAGTTTCTCGCAAACACGTACCTAAGATTAACTTGAATTACGATTAGCAAGCATAGTTTTATAATATAATAAGACCACGCTAAGACCGAATCGCTTATTAAAAAAAAATCAATAAAAATCTCTGTATGGCAACTTATGACAAGTTTTTTAAAAGTAATATCACATCATTCATAAAAGTAATAACAAACAATTTGATTTCAGTAGGATTGTTTATTTTCGTGAGTTGTGAAAAATATTATTAAATAATGGGCAAAACAATTTAAAAGGATTTGAAAGTGATAAATATCAGCATGATTAATAATTTAACCAGGGTCTCTCGTAAGAGCTCTTTACTGATACCGGCAATCAAAGGCTTTCCTACCTTTCTTCCATTGCTCACATCTACCGCTATCCTGGACCAATAATTGCAAAAAAGTCCAACTCATCCCACAATCTCCGTCGGAGCCTACCGCGTCTCCTTTTCACGTTTCGTGGGTCCCGCTCTGTGGCAGTTTTAGACTACATTTTGTCCAACGTCGTGTGTTGCATACACGAAGTATGGCAGTTTTACAACTGCTATCCACGAAATAATGTGGTAAATACGACCCTGTTACAATCTCTGTCAAATATACTAAAGCTACCAAAAATGTTAGATGCTCGATGGACACGCGCTAAATCAACATCTGCTAAAACAGCTCTAGACAACCGTTAGACAATCTTTTAAAATACAATGCACAATACAATACAAAACTCTTTATTACACACCAGAGGGCACAAGTACAGATACAAAAAATATGATAGGTAGTACAAAGGGCGGTCTTATCACTAATGTGATCTCTTCCAGACAACCTTGGTATGGAGAGAAGCACAGGAAAGCTCTTTTATGGTATCGACTTTTTCTAGACATGTGTTCAACAGATGTCCAACCCTTGTTTAACTTTTTTGTGGTAAGACTGTATAAATGTTTACCATCTCTGTCAAAAATACGTTAACCTCTCTAGCTATTGTAAATGTACTGAGAATTAGATAATTCATGCGCCAATCAGTGGACCTCTAGAAAATACTATCTTTGTACCGCGCCAGAGGTTTTTATTGCTGGTTTATTATTTCTCAAGCAAGTTTCGATTTGTTTTATAGCCTAAATGTTGGCCGAGAACATACACTATTGCTATACAAAATTTCATTGCACTCTGTTCAGCGGCTTTTACGTGATGCGCGTTCAAACAAACAGACAGTTAAACAAATAATCTTTCGTTAAATAAATCTTTAAATTGTCGTGACGTCTTCAGGTGCTTGTTTTAAGTCGCTCTGGTTGATTTTCTTTCGATTATCTTCAATGTACAGACTTTTTGTCTTTACGATTTTTTATATGCATAGATATTTTAGATTTATTTTTTGTAACACATGAAAATCGCAGGTAAAATCCACACCGTGAGAGCCGCCTAAGCGGACCTACTTAATTTGAATGAACCAATGAGCACGTTGTATTCAGCCTCAGTACTTTATAGTTGAAAAAATAGAGTATAGTAAGCCATTTTCGATACAACTTTAGCGTTAAATACTCGTACCTGGGACCGTTCATTGTAACGGGTACCTCTTAAAGTGCAAATAATATGCTGATAATTGGCCCCAAATTGGCTAAGAAGACCGCCTGACCAATTTGGGTAACAGTAATATAAATAGTAGTAAATAAAAAATAATAATTATAGTGGAACTTGTATAAAAAGTGTTTTAATTCTAACAAATAAATAAACATTTGTCTTAGACTCACATATAAAAAAAATTAAACTTACCTCTTGGATTAACGTTGAAAACAGTTTAGGCACCGATTGTTAGAAAAAGTGAGTCATAGCACAAAGTAGATAGGTATAGGTATAGGTATAGGTATAGGTATTTATTTCTCCCAAAAAGTTTACAAAGACATTTAAAATATCAAATTGTTGATTGGGAGACAGGAGTCCAAACTAGGTTAGCCTGTGTTATGGATCTCCTGCCCCCCCTCTTAGATAAGTGTACAACTTGTGTACAAGTGTGTGTGTGTGTGTGTGTGTGTGTGTGTGTGTGTGTATGTATGTATGTATGTGTGTGTGTGTGTGTGTGTGTGGTCACTTTTTTTTTTTTTTTAAAGTTATTATTATTATTTTAACTTATTTTTTTATTTGATAATGCTCAACAATTCTTCCGTTTTCTTATAGTCTAGAGTTAGGAGCCAGTTTGTCACTTTAAATTTGCACTCACTATAAGAAAGATTCACAATGGATAGTAATTTGTTTGCTGTATTATAAAAACGACTTCCTGTAAAACAGAAGAATTTCTGGGCAAATGACGTTCGTATTGGATTCTCTTGGCAGACTTTAAAGTTTCTTCTACTCACCGGATGAACTGGGTGAGTTGTGAGATCAATCGCTTTGTGTTGTGTTAGGATAGTCGTCAAGATAAACAGTTGGCGAACGGATAACACTTTTGTCTCCTCATACAACTTACTTGTAGGAAACAGAAAAAGTTTTGTTAAAGATACTTTAAGTATCATTCTCTGGGCTCTCTCGATTTCTAGCATTACGGTCTTAGCTGCACCACCCCAAGAAGAAACATAATAACACAAGATACACTGGCACAAGGATTTGTAAACATTTATAACTAATTCCATGTCAGCAACATGTCTCAGGCTCTTAAAAATTTAAACGAGCTTCCGCACTTTTACTGACAAACCCATCACATGATTTTTAAATGACAGGTTGTTATCAATGGTAACACCTAGATATTTAATATCATGTACTTGTGCTATGTTTGGACAGGCGCATTGTTCACCCGAAATTTCGGAACATTAATGGGCAGTTATTTTATGGTTCTCATCAAACATATTTGTGTTCCTCATAGAAAAGGCCACAAACCTGGATTTATTGGCATTTAGTATGAGACTATTGCGCATTAACCATTGACACACACTGTTTAATCCCTTTTGAGCAGATTCAAAAACACTATCCCATGTCTTGCCATAAAAAGTTAGAGTAGTGTCATCAGCATACGTTACTAATTTACAGTTTGGTATTTTGAGATTGCAGAGTTCATTGATGTAAAACAAGAACAATGTCGGACCCAGCACACTTCCCTGGGGTACACCAATGTTTATGGCAGTGTCGTCACTTCGCACATTACCAATTTTAACACGTTGACTACAATTTCTTAAATAACTGTCAAACAGCATTAGTTGTGTTCCTCTGATACCGAGACTATCTAGTTTCTGCAATAGTGTGGACGAAGAAACTGTATCAAAGGCCTTTGCGAGGTCTATAAATATTGTTAGACACTTTTCCCTATTGTCAAGTCTTTGAACCACAAACTCTGTAAAATTGTGTACTGCATCCGTAGTAGGCTTACCTCTTCTAAAGCCGTATTTCCCTTCTGATAACAGATTTTTATTTTCGAGATACTTTATTAGCCTTGAGTTTATTATTTTTTCTAGAAGTTTGGAAATTGATGGCAGTATAGAAATAGGTCTATAGTTAGATATAAGGCCCCGTCTACCACTTTTATGTATTGGTGTTACAATCGACCGTTTTAACAACTTTGGGAAAATACCATTTGAGAGACACATATTGAAAATATGAGTCAGAGGCGGAACTATTATATTCTTTACACATTTCAGGACTTTTGACGAAATACCGTCCCAGCCCGCACCACAGTCGCTTTTTAAATTAGTTATAAGTCTCTCTACCTCATCTTCTGATGTAGAAAGTAGTACAAATGAGTTACAAACAGACATCCTTTCACACTCAGATAATAAAGGTGATTGCTCATTCTGAGGAATACCTCTTGCAAGGTCTATTCCTACATTAGCAAAGTATTCGTTGATTGAGTTTATAGATTCAATCGGAGTACTTTTTAATTAAAGTAGCTCTTTCGGAACTTCCTTTGTTTTGTCAAGATTTGTAATCATTTTAACAGTTTGCCATAGTTTTTTGTTATTATTTTTAGCTAAATTGAATTCATTTTTTTCGTATTGAATTTTACATTTTTTAAGAATATTGTTGCAATAGTTCTTGTACCTTTTATATGATAAAGCTAGTATACCATTATTGGGATCCTTTCTAAGTTTGTTGTGCATATTGTCTCTATTCCGTATACATCTCATTAAGCCTACAGTTATCCAAGGCTTCAATTTTATTTTATTACTGGGAATTTTTACATTAAACGAATTATTTAAGATAAGGCCTTGCATGTATTCCATAAAAAGATTCACAGATATCTCAACATCAATGCTTTCATAGATTGGAGTAAAATCAATTTTGGTGCAGTCGTCATAAACATTGTCAAAGTTAATCTTGGATTTAAATTTATCCAGATTATCAGCGTGAGACTTACGCACGTGCAAACAAAATAAAACTGGCTCATGATCTGTTATTACTGACTCTAGTATAAATGTGTGGGTAGGCAACTTTGTTTTTAAAATAACATGATCAAGGCAGCTATTACCTCTAGTCGGATGATAGTAGGCAGGTATCATTCCGTTTAGGAAAGAATATCTAAATAAGCTGATGATGTTGAGCTCAAATCCGCTATATTTATATTGATATCACCCACCAATACAATGTTTTTGAACAAATTTTGTTCGGATAATAATCGGTTTAGCGATTGTATAAAACAATCCAGATTTATAAAACTTGGCGGTCTATAAATTGCTATAATTGTAGTGTCATTTTGTAATTTAATTTGAAGACAGTTTGCCTTGCTTATCATGGGTTCTTCGACGTTACAATTAAAACTTTTTTTTACATATGTGACAATACCATCATTTTGGTTGTAGTTGTGTGTACTACTATAACTAGAGATGGCAACTTTGAGGCGCATGATAGCCAGCATTCAGATAAAATTATTATGTCACAATCAAAATGAAATCTTGTTAGTAAGATGGTTAATTCACTGAAATTTTTATTAATACTTGTAATATTTAATTGTAGAATTTTTAGATATGAGCAGGGGTTACTTAGCATAGATGTACATATTTCTGGTTGACATAATTCATATAGATTTGTTATTTCATAGTTAGAGATATTATTTAGTACATTAAAAGACGCGAATTTTATTTTTAAAAAAGCAATTATATATCCAATAACTTTTAATATGTTTAAACTGTAAACGTTCAAATTTGACATCTAATCCATAGTTGTAAGGGAGGACATTTGTTCATTGTGAAATATCTGTGTATGAGGAGCATTACTGCATGGATTGTGTAAGTTTAGCATAGTAAATCTGAGGTATGAGTACTGTGTATTTTGTTGAACAGGGGTGCGTAGATTGTTTAAGTGTATATTGTTATTGTTTGTGATGTGTATGTTATGATGCAAGAGGCAGTACAAAAACACTTGAAGCACTAAAAATAAATAAAGTAAAATTAATTCCAATGAGTTTATATAAAACAAAGAAAGAGTACTGATCAAATAAATTATGTTTTTTGAAGTTCTTTCAGGTCTTGTTCGTTTTTTAATCGTATAAACGTATCTCCATCCTTTTTACGTAAGTAGACATAGCTACCAGTTACCCAGCAGTACTTCAATTCATACAAAGCAGCATATTCACGAGCAAGGAAGTGTAGTTTTTTTAGTTCAGGTGGTATATACTCCGAAATGAAAATAGGTGACTGCGAGCCTTCTATGCCAATGTGAGATGTACTTAGTTTGGCACGACTATTTTCCTTATTGAAGCTTTTTGATGCGGATAGTACTTTTTGCTTTAACAACACAGACTGCAACTCAACCATTATAGGTTTTTTTTCGTTATCTTTGGAAAATCTATAGATATTCTTTATATCGCAATTTGGGATAGGTAAATTGCCTATTTTATTCAGTACAGAGCATAATTCCGTGGTATTTTCATTTTCCATTTTGGGAATGTTACGAATTTCCAGACAGGAAGCATGAGCTGTGCGCTCTAAATAGCCAACCTTCTTTTCAAGACAGGCAATGTAGGCCCTATCCTCCTTCTTTTCTTGTTCAATTTTTTGCAATTTAGAGTTAAGTTCGTCGTATCTGTTTGACATAAATTCAATGGATTCCTAAATATGGGAGTTTTGTAATTTTATTACATTTACCGTTTCCAAAAGGGTTTAATATTTAGAATCTTGCGCACAAGTCCATTTTTCAAACATGGCTTCAATATTTTTCATGAAATACTCTAAGTCGTCGTCATGTTTACGTTTTTGTTTAACGGATAGGCAAGAGATATCGGTTTGTTCATTTAGATTAGGTACCGATTGAGATAGGCTAATATCCATATCTGACTGCTTAGGAGGCGAGTGTTGTAATGGCATAATCATTTAATAAATATAGGCTTCGTATAATTACTGTAAAAACGAAATCTTGCGCCTTTGCATACACTTTCCGCTAGGTGTAGGCCTATTTGAGCGTATTTCGCGTTGCCGTCGGATACTTGCGGTGGATAGGCTAGCTCGAGAAATTGCGGGTAAGCGATACAAAAGATGCCACGCCCCCAAAAAATAAACTCTTGCGTCGTAGGGTGTGTCGATTTTGATCCAATCGCAGATTAAGTGTGAAGTAAGTAACCAATCGGTTTCGACGTGTGAGTAAAACAATCACAGATTCTCACCAGCGTATTTTACTATTTTGCTTCTTCGTACTTATGGTCTCCTGGTACTGGCACAATCTTATATTTTTAATAATATTTAAAATTATTTTAAATAATTTAAATTACGGAATTATTTATAAAACGTCCACTAGCCGCGGAATCCGAGGGGGGAAGGAGATAAAGAAGATAAACTAAACAAGTTGTTTCAAATCTATACGCACGACTAAACATCTCATAAATAACCCATAGTTTCTTTATAAATTTGCGACAAGCACTTGGACACGTTTTTGTGCTGCTGAGTGTAGGTATGTATAAGATAAGATAAACTATAATGCAATGGAATTTTATGTATAGTTCTTCAAGTTTGTGCACATCTGTTTCAAGCATTGTGTTGACATTGTGCTCTCTCCTCTTAAAAGGAGCTTTTTATTTCCTCATTGCATCACAGTTACAAGGATTATTTGGCATTTGGATGAGGGCGTGAGTGTCAAACATCAACTCCAGCTGTCTGTCAAAAATGACGCTTTACAAGATGGCAGCGTTAATTCTGATTTCGGCCACTTGACTTGACAGTGTCCATCGCGTCGCTGTCGCGTGGCTGTCGCATCGCTGTCGCGTGGCTGTCGTATCGCTGTTTCGTGGCTGTCGCGTCATGTGCGGAGTGCCTTAAAGTGCAAATCCATCGCCATCTACCGACGAACTTATTGAACGCAACGTACTTTGACCCAGATTAGCTGTAGCAAACAAAAAGCGGCACACGAGTTGAGATATCGAATTCAAATTAATTTAGGTATTAAGATGGCGATATCGTGCGGAAAATGCGGAAAATAAATTTTAGGTCGACATTTCATTACATGCTCCACTAGTACAAAAACATACCACATGCAACACTCAGTACACAACTGCACAACAATAGGTTTTACTCGTTTTAATATAATGGCATCGGAGAAAAAACAAGTTGGCGCTGTTACCCATGCCGGGAAAGCAAAACACGTCATAATCAACACACACCGTCTAATAATGCTCAAGACAACTCTATAAAATAAATATACCGACAGAAAACTCTTTGAAAGTCTCTCAGACAATGACCGATCAGAATACTCAACATTATCACCTACTACACAAGTAAATAGAAGCTGCCCAGAAATAGAAAAAAATATAAATATTGAATAAATTCTCGGAAAAGTAGCAAATCTAGAGGATAAACTATCGAAAGCTGAAAATGAAATAGATATCTTGTTACAAGAAAATTTTGAACTTCAAAAAAAGAAAAAGTAATGTAAAAGTACAATAAAAAAGTTAAAAAGCATAGTATCAGATCCGGAACAAAATTCTACAAGCAAAACGAAAAAAAGGGATTGTATAACATACAAAACGACACTAGACTTACCAAAAAACGAAAGTGTAACTTATTTGACCCCCCCAGTAAAATCAACAAACAAACAATTGACAGAAAATATAACTCTAGCAACTAACATGAAAAAAATTATGACATCCATGGAAAATAATATAAACGAGATTACTAAGCTAGAAAATCACCGGGTTCAGATCTTGAAAAGGAACAACTCTTATCAACCAGGGAAGAAGCGTTGGTAGCGACTAGCGGAATAGGGCAACAGTTATGGTATCGCCCATAACAACTACAATAGAAGCTTCATTATTTATTTTCATAAGGTGTACGGTGCAAACACCGTGCATTCGGCGCACTATCTAGTCAGCGCTATATTTTATTTACTTTATAACCTAGTTAACATATTGTTAGAAGTTAGTTGTCCACGGCACACCAAACAGTGTACATGTCTTACCATACCATATACCAATTGTAGTTCATTTAGTATATCTATTAAACCAATCAGTGTTCAAGTTAAAGTGTATGTTATTATCTACCAACCTCTAGCAACCAAGTCAACACGCAGCCTACTTCAACACAGCACCATCAACCATCATCTAAAGACTGTACGGCCACCATAAATCGTATATAAGGGTTTTATTAAATATAACAAAAATACAGAGTAGTGGGCAGCAAGCACGCTTCGTGGAAGAAACAGACAAGCCCATAGAGGTACACCTAGACACCTCTTTGGCAGCGTCCCACACTCAACTTTCTTAACTATTCAAAACAATATAGATAATTTACATATAACAATTGGCAAAATAACATAATGAGTTCAGGAATAAAACGTTTCGTCATGTTTCATTAACAATAATTTCCGAATACAGATGATTTAATAATTGTGAGATTAACATCTGCCAGTAAATAACTACTAATGGACTCATGCATTATCGAAACAGCGTTTCCGTGCAAAATTTGTTTCATCTGCCGACGGGATTTAAATGAAATGAGCCAGCTTATAATCAACTAAAGCGTAGCACTGTAATAAAACGATGTACGCAAAGTTTCATAAGCAAAATATTATAGTAGCATTGATTATCACAAATTATTCGTATTGCTTTGCAACTAGCTTTAAAGGCCCAACGACGATGGAGAATTATGTGAGTAACGGACAACGAAAATTATAATAAATGACGTCCTGAGTGATTCAGTTGGTTAACATGCCGGTCGCCACACAGAGATCCCGGGTTCGCTTCACGGCCGAGCACAAATTGAATTGATTAATTTTAATTTCCACTACGGGTCTGGGTGTAGTATGTATAATAAGTAGGTATGAATTTAAAACAACAACGTAAGTTGTTTATCAGTTATCTAACACCCATAACACAAGCTTTTCTTACTTTGGGGCTTGATGGCGCTGTGCGAAGTGTTGAAATCTTTGATACTTTCCACCTGTGATAACTACTTTGACATAAGTTGGGTATTTTTGGTTTTAACTCCATTTGCTATTGCAATCTGTCTAAATGACATTCCGGAACATTTGTGTACATTTTTCTATTCATGCAAGGTAAATGTCTTATGACATCTCCTCATAATAACATAAGTTAGTTAAAATAAAAAGTACAAGGCGACTGATGATTTAGAGGCACACCACCTAAGGACCTCAGTAGACAATTTTTAACACTGAGATTTTCAACCCCTTGCCAAGTGTGAAGATTATGACAATTTTTTCAGTAATGTGGTTTAATTAAATGATAATGTGACGTAACAAAAATGCAGAACAGTAAAATTGCCACCAGAAGGACTAAACTAACAAGAATCTTCATAAATACGGACTGTTAAAATTTTTATATAAATTGGTCTGGAATTATTCATAGTATTAAGTAATGTATTAAAAAATGTGTTTTAAGATTTAAATATTTCCAGGGTACGTATGATTTAAATGTGTCGGTTGGGGAGAAATGCGCAGGACCCAAACTGAAAACCGTTGCTGATTATAACATAACTTTGAGTAGGAATGAAAGTGATGTCTTCGCTAAGATTTTTTTGAATATCCTACTAAAATTGATGGGGTTGGTAACATTTTTACCTCAGTGTTATGGCATAATTCCCACCATCATCTCAGCCGCAAGATGTCCACGGCTAGAAATAGGTCTCCACAGCTGCTGACACAACCGATCGACGCTATGCCACTTCGGCTCCTTGCAAGCTTCACTATGTCGTCTGACCATCTCGTAAGGGGGAGCAAATAATTAAAACATAGGTATTGTAGTTTATCAGTATTGGTCTCGAAATGGTTATTGCTATTTTTACTACAAATATTATCCAAATTACACATATTTTTATATGAATCGATTGTTGTAGACAAACTCAATAAATACACTTAAAAATCACTCAAACACACAAACGCAACGCAAACACAATTCGTTCGTTCAATGTAGTACCGCTTCCCGGGCGCCAAACCCGTTCTCGGCGCAAACTCCAGATTAAAACAGCGAGCTGACTAATACGCTAAGCAATGACTATAGATTCATATTTCTAAGACTAATCGTTTTGCAGTTTTAAGGTAAGACGATATAGACCTTTTCTTTACGGTCCAGTTGTCTGACTTGGTACTCATAATGTATCCGTGTGATTTTAGAGACATTTTACACCAAAAACAAATATTTTGTAAAAATGAATCGCACCAGAAATTTATACCAAAATATGGGTCAAATCTACATAGTGTGTAGTTGGAGCACTTCGCTAACATTGACATCTAAAATATTGCGCTGGCCGAGTGTCAGTGTCAGGTACCAAGACAACTCGCGACAATAATAAATATCATCTTAGTCCGCCTTGACCATGATCCAGGATTTGACAGAACAGGTAATTACGGTAGAGCGACTGCCACCTGGCTTCCGAGACCCTGCTACTAGGGGAACCATCACGGGTTGCGAGATGTCGCGAGAAGACAAAAACCTCAATGTGAAAATCCATTGATTGTGAATCTATTACTTCTCTCTACAAACTTATGAACTTTTATACATTGGGACCACATTTTAATAACTGTGGATACCTTAAGAATTCTCTGTTTCAATTATTTTCTCCAGTTACAGGGTTTACTCTGTATATCTGAAAAAAGGATTACAGCAAATATGGCTCCCGGGTGTTGCGGTTGTCTATGGGCGGCGGTGAACACTTTCCATCAGTTGACCGCTTGCCATTCTCATTCAGAAAGTAAAAATTTAAAACAAAGGAAATAATTTCAGATCCGAATGATAGAATATTCTGTCAAAGATGGCAAGAACCATCAATTGTGGTACTACCATCTAAAGAAACCGTGTCAACATTTTCTGATCGCGCAAATAATTGAACAAAATCTACGTGCTAAAAATTGTCTTGTGCAGCCAGTTTGTATGGTCTCCTTAACAAAACTCTTTGGAATTATTCAACATAGCTTTAACCGTACCATAAACGTATCTGACCCGGTCAGCAAAACTGGAACTAATTGTTGTCACCGGGTCAGATAAGTTTGTATCACTTTAAATATAAATTTATAGTGCAACAAACTTTTTTGATCCGATAATTGCGTCGCTGTTTTTGGAATTGACATGACATTTCAAAATGGCGATACTAAGTTGCAGCTATGGTCACCAGGTTCGAACGACCGCATTCCACAAACCTATGTGTCATCATCTCTGTTATCAGCCTCTAGCGATCCATTGTTGGACTTGAGTCTCCTAATGCGTGTATCAGCGAAAAGAGAGGATTGTAGCCGCCCGCCCGAGGAAGTACCTTGGATAGTAGAGCGGAATTTACTTACTTCTGCCAGAAGAAATATGTTCTTGTATCCAGGGGTTGTAGAGGTGGAGAACGCATTGGCGATACCCCTGGTGCTAATGTCTATAGGCAGCGGTGACTACTTAGGTTGCCCGTTTGCCTGTTTGCCTACCGTTTGACACATATAAAAAGGCTGCTGCCCAATATTTAATTTGTCAAAGTTATGACATTTTTAGTCGTTTTGTACTTCACCTGGAAATTAAACGGATCGGTATCAGGTATATTTCATCTACCAGACAAAGCTAATTGCGGTGTAGGGAGGCAAACCATTTCTAAGGCAATTAAATTGTTTCATTTCGTTTCAGGGCATATATCTCTGCGAGTTGAACTACAGTGAACTATTCAGAGGATTCTTTGGCATATCTTTCTTCTACGGAGATTTCTTCTTTAAGTCAAACGCGTTGATGTCCGAAGCTAACATAATGTGCCTTATATTAAGTACTCGATTCACTAAAACGATATCATGAACCATTGTTAATTCATAAAGGTCTTTGACGTAGTATATAATAACATGATTGATTGTTAGGTTAAATTCCGATTAATTGCATGAAACATTTTAATATAACAAGGTATCACAGAAATCACGTTCATAAAATTCTTCTATTAAGAAAAGTGAATTTATAAAAAGAATCATCCTTAGTAATAGTCACGTAAGATAGTGCATATGGCGCAAATACGGCAATTTTATTATTATGAGAAATTACATAATCGTAATATTTGTAGGTACCATATTTTTAACAAACGAAACAGTCAATTTCAGAAAATAACGGTTAAAAACTTCTTGCTCACTAAAACCTTTTATTGCCTAGGGAGTTCCACCTGATGGAAAGTGACCACCGTCAAAAGTCAAAATAACTTTATTGAGTTGGACATTACATATCTCTTTCAATCGTCAAAGAGGAGGGGGTAGGAAAGTAGGAAGGAAATACGCAGTGAAATGTTGGCCGCCCTAGGACCGGAGCACATCCAACCCTGCCGATAATGGCCGGACCCCGTCCGACAATACCAGACAGAGCCGGTCGTATTCGGCAATGCCAAGTAGAGCCGGTCCGCGTCCTCCATAATATATAGGAACCTATATTATAGTTACCTAAGAAAAAACACCTAAATATACAGCAAGAGTAAGCCAGTCCACCAAGTCAGCACCATCCATCTTCGGGGCTCCAGGTGTAGGTCAGCGTACTATCCCTTTATTGTCGACATTCCACCTATAATAACTGAGCGTTTTCTAACTCTTTTCTATTGCGAGCAGCAAGGGAATGGAATTCGCTGCCTGCACATTTTTTCCCTGAGCGCTATAACTTGGGTCTCTTTAAGACAAGAGTGAATAGATACCTAATAGACAGGTATGCGCCGTCGTAGACTGCATCTGCACTTAACATCAGGTGAGATGGCAGTCAAATACCTGTCCAATGTACATATCAAAAAAAAAAAAAGGCACTCGTTCACGAGTATAACGCAAGGCCCAGCCATCGTCCATTTCAACCATATTTGAGGGAAAAGGGCGACCCGGCCCCCACGCCACCACCAGACAGAACTTTAAGCGAGCATGCATTACATACGCTAGCTCCCACCTAGGTAGCTGCTCCCACCCACCACCACCTACCCTTATACCTACCCTACCCCGGCCTACCCCTGCCCGTAGCCTACCCCTACTTTTCCCTATCCACCGCAGCCAGCACAGAGCAGGCGCCCCCAGCCCCGCTACGACCAGAAGACCGCACTATCACGGATGAGTCGTAAGTTACATTGATTAGAAATGCGCGCGAGTGCGCGTTTCATTCGTTCAATGTAGTGCCGCTTCCCCGTCGCCAAACCCGTTATCGGCGCAAACTCCAGTACGCTAAGCATTGACTATACATTCATATTTCTAAGACTAATAGTTTTGCAATTTTAAGTTAAGACGATATCGACCTTTTCGTTACGGTCCAGTTGTCTGACTTGGTACTCATTATGTATCCGTGTGATTTTAAAGACATTTCACACGCAAACAAATATTTTGTAAAAAAATTAACCGCACGAGAAATTTATACCAAAATATGTGTCATATCAACATAGTGTGCAGTTGAAGCACTTCGCTTACATTGACATCTAAAATATTGCGCTGGCCTGGTGTCAGTGTCAGGTACTAAGATAACTCGCGATCATAATAATTATCCGCCTTAAATAATTATTTTTTATTATATTTGACTTGTCAGAGTTATGACATTTTCAGTCGTTTTGTAATTTACCTGCAATCCGTTTAAATCGGTATCAGGTATATTCCATCTACCAAACAAAGCTAATTGCGGTGTAGGGAGGCAAAGCATTTCTAAGGCAATTAAATTGTTTCATTTCGTTTCGGGGCATATATCTCTGCGAGTTGAACTACAGTGAACTATTCAGAGGACTCTTTGGCACATCTTTCTTCTACGGAGATTTCTTCTTCAAGTCAAACGCGTTGACGTCCAAAGAAGAAAAAAAAAATATCATGAACCATTGTTAAATCATGAAGGTCTTTGATTTAGTATATAATAACATGATTCATTGTTAGGTTAAATTCCGATTGATTGGATGAAACATTATAATATTACAAGGTATCACAGAAATCACGTTCATAAAATTCTTCTATTAAGAAAAGTGAATTTACAAAAATAATCATTTGCGTTTATCCTTAGTAATAGTCAGGTAAGATAGTGCGTATGGCGCAAATACGGCAATTTTATTATTATGAGAAATTACATAATCGTAATATTTGAAGGTGCCACATTTTTAACAAACGAAACAGTCAATCTCAGAAAAGAACGGGTAAAAACATCTAGCTCACCAAAACCTTTTATTGCCTAGAGAGGTCCACCTGATGGAAAGTGAACACCATCAACAGTCAAAAATTATTTATTGAGTAGGACATTACATATCTCTTTTAATCGTCAAAGAGGAGGGGGTAGGAAAGTAGGAAGGAAATACACAGTGAAATGTTGGCCGCCCCAGGACCGGAGCATATCCAGCCCTGCCGATAACGGCCGGACCACGTCCGACAATACCGGATAGAGCCGGTCAGTGCCCGACAATGCCAAGCAGAGCCGGTCCGCGCCCGTCATAATATACAGGGTGTAAAAAGACCGCTAGCATTAATTGAAACCCCATATTCTACCCATGAAACGGAACAACTTTCCCCAAGAAACATACCCGCGGAAATGAGTTCATAATTTCGCTACCTCAAAAAAATAATTAATTGCGACGCGCAATGTACATCGTCCAGCGCACGGCTCTCGCTCGCCCACGTGACCAGTGGCCATTGACCCCGCGCGGCGGCCGCTTTGGCGTTTTCTACCTAACTAGTAGGGATACCTAAGCTTGACTATTGAGTACCTACCTATCTTATTTTTTTTGCTTTAGTCTCCACGGTTCGGTCGAGTGATAGGAATTGGGAATATTCGTAATACAAACATGTTGGTTTAGTTCATCCGTTCATCCTGTCAGCTGATGACAAATGGTTCGCGCGGCGGTAGGTATGGTTCGCGCGGCGGTAGGTAGTTACTACCACAGGAACTACGTTCAATTCTCATGTTCCTAGTAGGTATTGGACTATCGATCGTGATCTTTACTGCACATATCGACAGTAGGTAGGTAGTAGGTACTGGGCTCGATTCTCGTATGATGTGAATGTCCGTTAGCAAACGTGTACGTAAGTTAGGTAGGTAGACAGCTGATCCTGTGCCTGATCATGCAAGTGCGCGCCGCGGAAAATACCTACTATGTTAAATTCTCATGTAATGTAAATGGTCGTCATAAAATCATTTACCTAGGTAGGTAGAACTTTCGACCGTGAACTTTACTGCTGATATCGACGATAGGTAGGTGCTGGGTACGATTTTCGTATAATGTGAATGACCGTAAGCAAACGTCTAGGTAATGCATTAAGGTATGCGTACCACTGTCGTGTTGAACTTTACCGAGTGGGAGCATGGCAGTGTTGCTGTCCCATGGGCATGGGCCCACGGGCGGCCGGTGACGGTTGGCGCGGGCGCGGCCGCTGTAGGTAGTACCTACCTCCGGGCGCGCGGCAGCGAGTAGGTAGGTAGTGAGCGCACGTGTGCGGTTGAGCGGCGCTTTACATTGCGTTCTTTTACTTACAGTGCATTTATTTTAACTTAAATTTGAACTTTGAGAGTCTATATTAATTGTGAACGATTTAGTTATCGATACTTGATATTTTTTAGTACAAAAATACAACTTTTTATTTTATTTTTAATCTCGATTTCTGCCGAAACTAAGAGTTTCCGCGGGTGTGTTTCTTGGGGAAAGTTGTTCAGTTTCATGGGTAGAATATGAGGTTTCAATTAATGCTAGCGGTCTTTTTACACCCTGTATAGGAACCTATATTATAGTTACTTAAGAAAAAACACCTAAATCTACAGCAAGAGCAAGCCAGTCCACTAAGACAGCACCATCCACCAGGGCTCCAGGTGTAGGTCAGCGTACTATCCCTGTATTGTCGACATTCTACCTATACTTACTCAGCGTCTAACTCTTTTCTGTTGCGAACCACAAGGTAATGGAACTCGCTACCTGCACATGTTTTCCCTGAGCGCTACGATTTGGGTCTCTTTAAGACAAGAATGAATAGATACCTAATAGACAGGTATGCGCCATCGTAGACTGCATCTGCACTTAACATCAGGTGATGGCAGTCAAATACCTGTCCATTGTAAATACCAAAAAAAAAAGGCACTCGGTCACGAGTATAACGCAAGGCCCAGCCATCGTCCATTTCAACCATATTTGAGGGAAAAGGGCGACCCGGCCCCCACGCCACCACCAGACAGAACTTTAAGCGAGCATGCATCACATACGCTGTATGTGATAGGTAGCTGCACCCACCCTACCCTTACCCTGCCCGTAGCCTACCCCTATCCTACCCTACCCACCTCTTCCCCTTACACCTACCCTACCCTGGCCTACCCCTACCCTATGCCTACCCCTACTTTTTGCCTATCCTATCCTACGCTATCCCCACCGCAGCCAGCACAGAGCAGGCGCCCCTAGCCCCGCTACGACCAAAAGTCGCCGTGTGTGGGAAGTAAAGGAAAGTTAAAGCCGCTTCCTAGGTAGTCCTCCGTGATAAAGAAATGAGAAACCCACAGAGCCTAAGTAAATTTTTGTTTAATGCCTTATAAACTAATACATTGTATCTGCCCTACATACTAACTTAAAAGTGCAGCTCAGTTCCATGGACTTTTGTCATAGGTATACATATTCAAATATAGGTACTATAATAACTTTCTTTACATAATAATTTTATTATAAATTATTATTTATGGACCTGAGTTGGGACATAGCGTATGTTAAAATATTATATTATTATCATAGATGACTTACGTCTAGGCTCAATAAATTAAAAAAAAAGAACACAACAGGAAAACATGAATTACCTTTAATCTGTTATTTTTAAGCCTTATAAAAGGTTGTGCGTAGTGATTGACACAAAATATTTCCCTTTTTAGATACCGCATATGCTTTAATTGCAAAAGCTCCATAAAAAAACGAAGCTCCGAAGAAGCCTCTTGCCAGTGCCGTATAATTTAGTTCGAATACGTATGTGCCCTGAAAGTGAAACGATAACATTAAAAACTGTAATGTATTCTTAAA
Organism: Blastobasis adustella; assembly: GCA_907269095.1. Taxonomy (NCBI): domain Eukaryota; kingdom Metazoa; phylum Arthropoda; class Insecta; order Lepidoptera; family Blastobasidae; genus Blastobasis; species Blastobasis adustella. Next base: position 16,264,024 of record OU026121.1, on the reverse strand, counting down.
TACACATAATGTAGTGGCCAAAACATAGCCACATTGACAGCACAGTCGGTGGCTGTCATAAGATAAATGTAATATATTTATATTATTAATTAATATAAACTTGTATTAAATCTTTTCCATAATCGCGCCACGACAATTTATCCGTTGGTTGGTAAGTTAGCTCTTTCTCCATATCCAGATACCTGTACAGGCCTCAACACGGTTTTAGGAGGTGCGCTGATTCCGCTCGCGTTACGTGTTCTGTGGTTATGTAATTTTGGGTTCTATGCTAAGGACAACAAGCTTATTTATGTTCTGTGGTTATGTAATTTTGGGTGCTATGCTAATGACAACAAGCTTATTTATGTGGATGCGAAGTGACTGAACACTGAACTAGCAACAATTACAGGATACCTCTATCTAAATAAGCTTAGGTTTGTACACTAACTGAGCTTTATACAGCCCTATGTCCAAGATAAGTGTCTGGAAGCTAAAGAAACACCATCCCATGTAGTTCTATATCTTCTTCTTCATCCAAGCGGCAAATAACGACTCAGCAGCCAACAATAATTCTGCCAGCCAGGACGGGAACTAGGAAACTAAACGCGGTTTATTGAAGTCGGTTTATTTGCAGAATTCATCATATTTATTTATTGACAGTTTATTTCACACAACATATAGCATACGGATACCATGATCCAATCTGGTCAGGTTCCCCTGGTAGCAGGGTCATGGAGGTCAGATGGCAGTCGCTCCAATGTAATTACTTGACCTGCCAAATCCTGGATCATGGTCAAGGCGGACCCCGGGCTCTCGTTCTCGAGAGCACAACATGGAACATTAACGCCAAGATGATTATTTATTATATAGCATACGGATATTACAAAATAAAAGACAACAGGCACCACTTATTTGTTATCTTAGTAACTCTACTATCTATAGGGGATGAGACGTGCGCAATGGTAATAATAATTAATTAATAAACTACTACAGGGCTAAAGCCTCATTAGGAACAGGGCTAGAGATGCCCATAAACGTTTAAAGAACTTATACTAAGGCTTTAATAGGTTTCTGGAGGAAATTGGTCTGACTAAATTAGCACGTTTAAGAGCATTCACTGCTTCTGATCGGCGTCTGAGAAAATACAGATCTACATAAAGTCCGTCAAGTTTCAGTTGGCGTTCCAATGGTGGCTAACTTAATCTTGCTTAAAATTTATTGGTTCCCTATAATACAGTATGTACTTCTCAAAATTGGTTAATTTTCTATGGTACAGTGTCACAAATCTGACGCGGTGGCCAAAATTGGAACTCTGGTTGATATTTTGAATCAAGCCAAGCAGTAAGACTGTCACCGGGTCAAACAAGTTTGTGGCATTCTATGAGACGACCTATACTAGACAGAATATAGAAAATCTGTACTTGGCCGGCGGTATACTATCCACAGCTGGTCACCTCGGATTCAGATCGTATATCCCTAGCGCAGCCCTAAAATGCTGCGCACGCGACCGTACTTCTTCCATACTTTGTCTAATCTCAATGGACCGGTTGCCCTCGCGTCTCATGAGTGTATTTTAAGTGTAGGGGGCTCATGATTGCTATTCCAGAAACAGTTCTTATTTCTGTTGTAGATGTATTAAATTAATTTTCGACGCTATTTATTAGTCATTGTTTTAGATACAATTCGTCAGTTATCATTGCAAGTACGAAAATTCATCAGGAAGCAAGAAAGAAGACCACTATTTCAAAACCTCAAAAATACAAAAATGTAAAGAATACTTAGAGCCATTATGAGAATTGAGAGCAATTATGGGCATATACTCGGATATATTATCTGCAGCAATGAAACTTAATCAATTATCATCAAATAATTCTAATTGACCTTACATTTTGTGGAAATCCCCATATTGCACCAAGTGCAATAAATCGTGCGGGAAACAAAAAGTTGACATGTGTCGCAAATTTATTAGTTTTTAGATTTTAACAACAATGTTTATGTTAGTAGATTATTACATTCATTATTTTTGTAATTTAAAGGATTACGTTATAAATGATATTAGGTACGCATTTTAAAATCTTACAATTGTTTATTTGGCATGATAGCTATGATCTCATTCATTAAGCTGTTAGATTAATAAGTTGACATAATATTAGTTGTAAATATAAGAAATAACATAAATACTCTTCATCACTAGTAAAAACTGTATTTTATGTCCATTTGCTTTTAATAAAACCCTTTAATCCCCTTTATTAAATACCGTAGTCAAAACGACAACGGTTAGTATTAGGCGCCGAAAAATAAGGTTAATGATCAAGGGTCGCAGTGCGTGTTAGTGCCCTTGCTCAGGCAAAATAAAGCATAGTTCAAGTACGGAAAAAAGGAACTCACAATCTAAATCTATTATGGTTATTGGGCCTAGTCAAGTTGCGCTAAGTTTGAATAGTACTGTTCTTGTAAAATGAACTTACCTTTTCCACAATACAATTTTTGCTGTTGAGTTTTGTTTCAATGGCAGTGGCCAATATAAAATGGGTACAGGGATTATTAAGCCTATAATTCCATAATACTGTTTTGCCACCATCTTTTAATGAATAGACACTTATTTTTACCTGAAAATTAAGGACATGTGAAGATCGTGTCTTGATTAAGTTTTCCGTTTTCGATGCTTCGAAGCTTGGAAGTGGTAGTTTTTGTTTGAAACACATGTCGTCGTCCCAGCGAAGACAGTCAAACCGTAATATTTGTATGAAAAATGAGAATGCTTTTCTAAAGTAGATAAAATACTAATACTAACATATATGCTAGGACAAATTCACACAGGGATGCCATCTATCCCCAAAGTATGCAACGCTTTTGTTATGGGTTTTAGGTAACCGATAAACTATTTAGATAATTTTTATTAGATAAATGCTTATTGTATAATAAGCATTGGTTGTAGTGTGTATATACTACACCCAAACCGTAACAGAATTAAAATTCATCATTTCAATTTCTGCTCGGCCGGGAATCAAACCTCTGCGTGACAGACCCTGTGTTTTGGCGACGTTCAGGCGTATACTTATTTTACCATTCAGCTTTATAGCCAGTGGCTGCTGGTTAGATATACTGATTAGGCAATGCACTTTACTAGCTCACTCAGCATAATCCTCCGATACATTTTCTATAAATTATCTTTTGACAAACGCCCAGAAATTTTAGCTCGTATATCACAGAATTGTATGAGTATTCGCCATGCGAATTCATTTTATAGCTAAAATATTATACAAACAACCGTAACTAATATTATTTATTTGTTTATTATTTATTTAACCATTTATTGTGCTTGTCCATTTAATATTTAAAAAGCAAAAGTAAACTCTGCCTCTGTTTACCAAGTTTGATCAAACTTAAGAGGGACATTCTCAGAAACACTGAGGTGGACATAGGCTATGTGACGTCATTAATAATTCAATATGGCGGCGACCGCGTTATAATAATAATAATAAATTTCTTTATTTCGGACTGCTGGTCCATAGGTATAATATAATACTTAATAGCAAATTAATAAAATATAATTAAATACAATACCTAAACTAAGAATGAAATTAAATAATAATCTTAGTCTACGACAGACGTCTACAACAGGAATTATAAAGCGTAGCTAGTAAGTATATTAATAAAAGATATAATATTATAATACGATAATAAATATTTTATGCATTTTGACATTCAATGTTTACTAACCTGACCAAAGTCACATCTCTCCAAAAACGTCACATTATATTTGGCTATTTGAGGACAAGCACCACTATCGTCAATTGTCACTCTAGTGATCGCCGCGTCGCGAGATTTTGGGCCAGCACAACCGGTCACGTTGCGATATTCCACACTATATGGTCCCTATGGAAATGCTTCATGGTTATTGTAAGTATCGTATCTCACTTTATGACCAAAACTATAAAGAAATAATATATCTATTTTTGTTTGTTTGTAATGAATAAACCTAAAAACTACTCGACTGATTTTCAAAATTCTTCTACTAAAGGAATGCTATTTTACCACTGGGTAACATAGGCTACTTTTATCCCGGGTTTACAATTCCACCTCTGTTTCGCCTAGTCCCTACCACCCGTAACTGGGTTTTCTCCGCGGAATATATATTCCCCCCTAGATTACTTATGTAAATTTTTCTTACGTAAATTTCTGAATCCCTGGACGCAAAAAAATCCAGTTTATGGCCATGTCCGTTTTGAAATATCAAAAAGAAAATCAAAATAAATTTTCTCGTCATTGTAAACGTGAACCTATAACAATGATTAGAATTGTAATATTTATTGTAGTTGTACATAATTTTCAAATCACTTCATCAAAAAATGCTTTACGCTAATGTTCAAAGCTATTAATGAAAAGTAGAAAACATGGTAATAATAACAAACTTATTACCTAATCTTCCATCATCCATTTCCGGAATGAAAATTACATATATTTGTAAAAAGATGAGATATTAATTACCTAACCATTCACAATTCTACCAGGGCATTTTTCGGGCATTGGCCGTGTGGTGTCCGGCAGAGTAAAATAGCACCAACCCCTTACATTCATGGGTGTCGTACAAGGCGACTAATGTTTTCGAGGTAAAAGATCAAGAGTCTCCGTAGTCTGGAAAATGGGCAGCAGCATTTTCCATTATTATTTTTAAACACTGCGATGTCCAACCCGCCTGCCAAGCATGGAGATTATGGCAATAACCTCCCCTTTCGTGGGAGAGGCCCTAAGTCCTGCAGTGGACTGTTACGGGCTGTGATGATGATGATGATTTTTCGTACCTTATAACCACAAGATTTTGGATCTTTGGATTGTTTATTTTACATACGATTTCACTTCTTGCCAAATTTCAAGTGTCCAATCATACCTACTGTAGCGCAACCGTTCGACTCTGTCTAAAAAGTCAAGCGACTTGGGTAATTAAAAGATTGATTGAAATAAATAGAAAGTAATCGACACTTATTAAATAATGAAGTCGTCCGTCTAGCTATCTTGTAGTATACAGTAAAAGCTCCTTATTCGCGCTTTCTTCATTCGCGTTTTCACTATTCGCGGGTTAAAAAATGCGACCCAATTCCTTTATTCGCGGCAATAAATTTCTTTATTCGCGGATCTAATAATACTTACATAATAATAAAAGGATTCCAATAGGTATCCAACCCAATATTCTTTGTAAATGCCGTCAAATGGACTAATAAAAAAAGTAAAATAGATCTTATTACAACTTTGTAAAGTATGTTGTTAAATGATATCGCCGAGGACTTTGAGCCGCCTTCGCCGCGATCAGTGTTTTTGAGAATATTAACAAACAGAATAAAAGCAACCTTATTACTGAATGAATAAAGAATATTTTTAAATGTTGCTTCTCCGTTCTTTGATAAAAGCCGGTTTGCGTGTTTTATTGTTTCGTTTTTCACAAACAATTTCGTCGTTACAAAAATTGAAATTTGACAGCAAAATGCATCGTAAACGTAAAAGAATCGAAGCCACACACATTGAAGTCATGCTGGAAAAAACTGTTGCCTGCTCTGACTGCGGAAAATGACGAAGAATCTGTGCAAGTTCAAACTTTGACTGCAAACATAGCCGAAATCGCGAATGGAATAGGACGATATGGGTTCGAACAGATAGAATCAAATGACATTCAGGAATTGCTTGAATCGCAAGATGAAGATTTGACTGAAACCGACTTGGAGGAAATGTTAAATTCACAGCCCATTAAAGAAGAGGGTTCAACAAGCACTGGAAACGTGACATTTAATTTGAAAAATCTGAGTGAAGGTTTAATAATGGCAAATGAGCTTTGCGATTTCTTTATGAACATTGATCCGTCTATGCAACGAAGTCTTATTTTTAAGAGGCAAATTGATAATGCGACTGCTGCTTATTAGTCTGTTTTTTATTTATTTTGTTATCTAGGACCCTATAATCCCATATAAATTACCATTCCGTATTCACGGTTTCTGTATTCGCGGCATATTTATGCAACATATACCCCGCGAATAAAGAGCTTTTACTGTATATGTCGCAGGAAAACGAAGATACCAGGGATTTCAGGAAATCACGATAGATGTCGAATATTCTCATTGATTAAGTCTTCTTGTTAAAAAATTTTAGTGATATAACAAAATGCTAATCGATTTTCAGTGATATGTCGTTTCACTAAACTAAATCTAGTAAAATGACATAAAAGCGGACACTAGAGAATAAGATTCGAGCATTGCATTTGTCTCGCTTCCACTCGTACGGTCTTGGGGCCAGGAAGCCTACCACGAAGCAGTTTTTCTTACTCTTGTCTCATGGTAATTGATTAAATTTATTTTTTATTTATCTGAAAAAGAAACCTACCATCCATGCCCGTAGCGGGGTCGTAGAGCACGGAGAGATAGCTCTCTCTGTCGACAAGCTGAAATAAGTTCGTGTGTTCTTTTTACGACTAGGCGACGAAAAAACTCAAGAATTTCTCTATGAAGTAATTGTGGCCACGTGGGATATTAGGTATTTCGGCGGTGGTGTACCGAGACGACTGGCTTCAAACGCTCGAGGATACGACAGAAAAGAAGTCCAGGGCAAGGCTGCCACCAACGCCGCCACCATGAGTTTCCTCTCTCGAGCGACCCGTGAGTGAGCCACCGGGCCACGATGTCCGCCTTGACTATGATCCAGAATTTGGCAGATCAGATATTTACAGTGGACCGACTGCCATCTGACCTCAGTTACCCTGCTACCAAAGAAACCTGAGCAGATTGGATCTTGATTACACATTCAGTCCCTTGAATGTACAGGTTTCATCACGATGTTTTCCCTCACCGCAAGAGCCTCGTTTACTTACTTACTTTCTTGGATCTTGGCCTCCGACTCCAGAGATCGGCTCTTCCTATCCTGCGTCATCTCCTGCCAATCGAGGATTCATAATTCATAATGTACATAACTCAGAAAAGTCATTGGTACATGGCGGCATAGGGTTGTAAACCCAGTACATCGGGGTATAGGTCAGACCAAATAAACAATGCAATCAGCAGCTTGACGGGAAAATTGTAAAGGTGATGATATCGGCGGGACTTGACACAGGCCTACCAGAGTAGTATGGAGAGTGAGTGATTTACTCACGGTGATCGTAGAATTGGTCGAGGGATAATAGTAAATCTTACCTGCGTTATACGTCTCAGTTCAAGTCACGGACGGCGGTGATGGGGCCAACATTACAAGTCACTACATAAATAAATAATTAAAATGCGATTCTTTATGAATATTTATTTAAGTAGGTATTCTATTTGATCCTTACTGAGACTTTGCTATGGTAGCTCGAGGATAAAGTTTATAATTATACAGCATAAAGTATTATACAGTCGACAATAAAAGTTTTGCTGGTCCCATAGACCACAGTAATATTTGCATAAAAATAATGAGGAGTTTTGAAAACATTGTAATATATTAAATTAAGATTATCATGAGAGCGTTAAGTTCCGGCTTCTGCCAGGGTCCGATTACCATGCTGGTCATTTAGTTGATAAATAAAATATCCTTCTTGGGCGCTCTTTCGACCCTTCCATTCATATTCATACGAGAGATAGCATCAGCATATCTCTTTCAATCCTAGTCATCACATCATTATTACGAACTTTTATCACATTACTCCTCATTTTATCAATGATGATGACCACACATACGTATTATACCATCTTTATATGTATGTATTATACCTTCAATATATTGTTATTTTTTATTACACTCCTTTAGACATGGAATCATGGACAGAATGGCACAGATCTTTTTTTTTTTTTTTTTTTTTTTAATTATTCAAGGCAAGCATTGGACCGCCATCTCACCTGTTGGTAAGTGACGATGCGGTCGAAGATGGAGCATGCCCGTCTTAGAACAGCCTATTCACTCCAGCCTTGAAGGCATCCAGATTATATCGATCAGGAAACACACTCGCAGGCAACGCGAGTTCTCATTAATCTTCAGGAACAAGAGTTCTGAGATCAATAGTTTCCAAGTTATTACACATTTCACGTTGGACAGCTGTCATCCGAAATGTAGATCTCGACGAGTACTATCATTTCCCTACAGCAACTAGTGTTCTAGGACCTTTAGTTTCCGAGTTATAACTGTTTTAAATTTGACAGCTCTTTAGAAACTAGTATTCTAGGACCACTAGTTTCCGAGTTACAACTATTTGAAGTTTGACAGCTGTCATCCGAAATGTAAATCTCGACGATTACTATCATTTCTCTTTAGAAACTAGTTTTCTAGGACTAATCGTTTTCTAGTCATAACAGTTTGAAGCTAGCGGTACGCTCGATTAGAGTCGCTCTGGGAGGTTGGGGGATCTTCTAATCATTGCTATTTTTTGAGTTTTTGGCTGATTTCTTTGATTTTAGTCTCAAACGATGGACCGTACTAGGCGCACAATACCACCGTTATCACCGTTATCTTATTATCAAATAAAAATAAAAATAAATAAATTAATTAATAATTTTTTTCCAGTGAGTTAGCCCATAGCCCCCCAGCAATGACGAATAAAACCAGAGGACAGGATAATTAGTTATGGTTTCTGTGGCGATGATAGGTCATGAGCGTGCTGATTGACAGCCGTTTTTCCATATTATTATTATATACTACCTGTTACCCGTGACTACATCCGCGTGGGCCTCTGAACTTAAACAAAATACCGATAATTCAATGACAATTTAAAATGAACCATACATCTCGGATAGTCATCTTGACGATAATGACCCGGTTGTGGTCTCGCGCGCAAGGGCCCGGGGTCCGTCTCGATCCATGATTTGGCAGATCAGGCGATTATAGTGGAGCGACTGCCATCTGACCACGGTGACTCTGTTAAAAGGGGAACCTGATCAGATTGGATTATGGGGCTTGAACGTGCGGATTTCATCACGATGTTTCCCTCACCGCAAGGACACTGGTCAGTGTTCAACTGATGTATATAATTTATAAAGAACATTGGTACATAGCAGCACTGCTGTTCGAACCCGGTACTTTGGGGTACGTGTCTTACCAAGGGGTAACCATTAGGCCACCAACACTCTCATCATTATACATATCAGATACTGAATATAAATGTTAAGCAGGTGAACTGATAATAGAGTGTGCTGTGAACCCGGACGCACTAAAAGGTCTTAGTTATGGTACCAACCTCGATTTACGGTGTTGCTGACCTTGTCTATTATTAATAGATGTACAGGCAGGTTTTTTTTTGACCATGCATCATACGGACACTACTGAACCGAATTTGATAATTTTTTGCATAGTGATAGACTATATCCCGGGGCAGCATTTAGACTGAAAACATCTAAAAAATTGTCAAAGAAATTATAAACCAGCAATAATAATCTCTGGTGCGGTACGAAGATCTAATAAAGCCAGTTTTTCCAGCAAACAAAGATATAGACTACGCATATAGAAAAAGTATAGGAAATAAAAAGTCTGCACAGAATAATCTATTTTCACTTTATTTATCAGTTCACTTCATTTCTTCGATTTCTTTTAAATTGTGGCCATTCCAATGGTGGCCAACTTAATCTTTCTTAAAATTTCTTGGTTCCCTATGATACAGTACGTACCTTCTGTCAAAATTTGTTCATTTTCTATGGTACAGTGTCACAAATCTGACGCGGTGGCCAAAATTGGTACTCTGGTTGTTATTTTGAATTAAGCCAAGCAGTGAGCCAAGACCACTATTTAAAAACCTTAAAAATACAAAAATGTAAAGAATACTCAGGGACATAATGAAATGAGAGCAATTATGGGCATATACTCGGATATATTATCTGCAGCAATGAAACTTAATCAATTATCATCAAATAATTCTATTTGACCTTACATTTTGTGGAAATCCCCATATTGCACCAAGTGCAATAAATCGTGCGGGAAACAAAAAGTTGACGTGTGTCGCAAATTTATTAGTTTTTAGATTTTAACATTAATATTTATGTTAGTAGATTATTACATTCATTATTTTTGTAATTTAAAGGATTACGTTATAAATGATATTAGGTACGCATTTTAAAATCTTACAATTGTTTATTTGGCATGATAGCTATGATCTCATTCATTAAGCTGTTAGATTATAAGTTGACATAATATTAGTTGTAAATATAAGAAATAACATAAATACTCTTCATCACTAGTAAAAACTGTATTTTATGTCCATTTGCTTTAAATCATCTTGGCGTTAATGTCCCGGTTGTGCTCTCGAAAACGAGGCCCCGGGGTCTGCCTTGACCATGATCCAGGATTTGACAGGTCAGGTAATTACAGTGGAGCGACTGCCATCTGACCTTCATGACCCTGCTACCAGGGGAACCTGACCAGATTAGATCATGGTTACACATCCAGTCGCCTGAATGTGCAGGTTTCATCACGATGTTTTCCCTCACCGTAAGAGCAATGGTTAGTATTCAACTAATGTACATAACTCAGAAAACAGTCATTGGTACATGGCCAGAGCGGGATTCGAACCCATTTTCTTTTAATAAAACCCTTTGGTCCCCTTTATTAAATACCGTAGTCAAAACGACGACGGTTAGTATTAAGCGCCGAAAAATAAGGTTAGTGACCTAGGGTTGCAGTGCGTTCAAGTACGGAAAAAAGGAACTCACAATCTAAATCTAATATGGTTATTGGGCCTAGTCAAGTTGCACTAAGTTCGAATAGTATTGTTCATGTAAAATGAACTTACCTTTTCCACAATACAATTTTTGCTGTTGAGTTTTGTTTAAAGTTTTGATAAAACGGGTACAGGGATTATTATTCCATAATACTGTTTTGCCGCCATCTTTTAATGAATAGACACTTATTTTTACTTGAAAATTAAGGACATGTAAAGATCGTGTCTTAATTAAGTTTTCCGTTTTCGATGCTTCGAAGCTTAAAAGTGGTAGTTTTTGTTTGAAACACGTGTCGTCGTCCCAGATAAGACAGTCAAACAGTAATATTTGTGACTGTATCTTGACTAGTAATTATATATAAATGTAAACATAAACAACGTTATTAACAGTGCTGCAAGAGTAAAATAATAAAAAATTACAACAAAAACAAGTGATTAAATCAACATAAAACTATAAACAAACTTAATTTAATTGATAAAAGTGCAAAAAAGTGAACAAAGAGAAAGTGTTTAAGTGTGTAACATATTACCCTCGGAATCGAAGACTTAGATACAATAAATACATCAGCTTCTTATAGTTACAAAGGCATCGTGATATTTGACACAGTATTTTAAAGTATTTGTAGCGCAGTACACAAGAGTGTAACTTACACAGGGACTCTTTCATAAAAGTCGAGAGTTCGAATCCCGTGTAGGACAATATATATATAATTTTTTTTTGTCAGGTTAGGAAATAGGAATCAGGATTTAAAGGAGCAGCTAGCTGAGCTCGACATTCAGCTCGAGGACATGCGGGGGCAGCGCGACGAGCTGCAAGCCATGTTGGAGTCCTTCCAGGAGTGCAGCGTCCACCATATGGCCACGCTCGACCGCATCGCGGTCCTCGAGCATGAGCTACAAACTGCACACCGTACAATAGAGCAATATGTAACAGAAAAGTCTCACATCGAAGCATCGAAAACGCAATCATTGTACGATGAATTAATTTTAAGCAATTGTAATGTAGAGAAGGCAAAAAATGTGCGAAAAAGGCGTAAAAGGTTTTATATAAATAAAAATAATGTAAACTTTAAAAGGCTCATACGTAACAATTTAAAACTTAAAAAAGCTATTTTCATTACAAATGATGAGCTACGGAATTATGCTGAAATTAGTAGTGAAAACCAGGGCAGATACAAAAAAGACATAACTTCCTTACAATTGAAGCTCAGCTGTCTAGAAGCTGAGTTACAGGACACTCTATACCAGTATAGCATGTCTCAAAAAATTATTTCTGATTACTCTGAATCCATGACCCAGTTACTAAACGATATTAAGTACAATGAAGAGAAATTTAACTCGCTATGTGCACGGCAAGTTTGTATCAACTGCGACTGCACCCCAGTAGACACGACGGTACTTAACAATAAATCGGGGAGTGTGTGCGCGACGGTGGCGCCATCCGCGCCGCCGGCAAATACACGCTTTTCAGTGTCTTGTACTGCCAGTGATATGCCCACTGTGCGTGGTAAAACCATTATCTTTAGTGATGTGTTGGGACGAAACCTGGGGCCAATGGTGGCTAAATATGCCAATAGTGACGTAGTAAATTATTGCTACCCAGGCATATCACCATCAACTCTGAGTGCAAAAATCAATGAGTACAAATATAACAGTACTGATACTTTAATTGTGGCATTAGGAGATAGCATATTTTACAAGAGACATGATGTGATTGGTATAATTGACGTTTTGAATTGCATACAAAGTGTGGGCAAAATATTGCTCTGTACATTACCTTATTCAAGCTCCTTTAGCTATAATCAATACAATAAAATAATTTACATAAATAATTTACTCCACAAACTGACGAGTCGTAGTGACAAAATATCGCTTTTTGACATTAATAAATTTGTAAGACCTGTAGTATATTATGGACATTATTTGAATATTCCTATTAAGGAAAAATTAAACTTTGCTAGTTTATTATCTTATAATATTTTAAAATCTGACATTTCTTATAATTCAATTGACATATCGTTTAATTCTATTGACACTTCGCACTGTACAACAAGTACAAATTCATTTACAGATTCAATTTTAAACTAACATGTAGGACAATAGCTAAACCTTGCATTCAATTAAAACAAAATAATTTTAACTTATTTCACCAGAATATTCAAAGTTTAGCTAGCAAAGAATTAGAATTAGGTTTATTTTTGGATGATAGTAATATTAAAATAGTGTGCATTACCGAGCATTGGCTCACTAAATTGTCTGTATGTCCAAATTTCAATGGCTACATTATTGGTAGTAAGTACACGAGAGAGAATGCAATCCATGGAGGTTCGCTAATTTTATTAAAATATTGTCTAAAATATAAGGAACGTAAAGACGTAGCTAGGTTATCTGTGGAACAAGCAATTGAAATGTCCTGCATAGAACTGCCACTTTATATAATCCTGTGTATTTACAGGCCCCCTTTTGGGGACTTTGTGGTGTTTGAGGAGGTTATTCTCTCCGGGAATTTACAAAAGTAGATTAAGATTATATGAACTGTACAATATGAAAGCCTATAGTAAATCCAATACATTTATAAATTACGTTAGGATATATTCAAAAATATTTAAAAGTGTTTGCCATAATGCAAAGGCCATTTTTATAAAAAACAAAATTAACAATTACAAAAACAAAGTTAAAGCTGTCTGGCATATTATAAATCACGAAACAGGCAAAGGTAGTAATCATGATCGTAACTTTGAATTAAATGTTAATAACAAAACAATCAGAAATGACCAAGATATAGCAAACACTTTTAATGAGTACTTTTCCAAGATTGCTATAAATACCACTCAAAACCTGAACTCATCTGCTGATTCGGCGGAGCAAATTCTCAAACAAAGTCTCCCTGCCTGTATGGTTAATTTTAGATTTAGGCACATAGGGGATAGTGATATATTAAAAGCATTCAACTCTCTAAATTTGAAACGAACGGAGGATATATGGGGTATGTCAGTCTATGTTATTAAAAGCATTATAAAAGACATAGCTCCTCAACTCGCTAATGTTTTTAATAATAGTGTAGACGAAGGGACTTTTCCTGATCTTATGAAGATTAGCAAAATAGTCCCTCTTTACAAGAATGGTGAAAGACAAGACCCTTCGAATTTTAGACCCATTTCAGTTTTACCGGTTTTAAGCAAAATTTTTGAAAAAGTCATTTTACAACAACTGTTAGCGCATTTTACTGAACATCGACTGTTTCACAAAAATCAATTTGGCTTTTCAAAGGGTAGATCCACAATTGATGCTGGCATTGAATTGATTAAACATATTTACGACGCCTGGGAGAGGTCACAAAATGCCATTGGCGTTTTTTGTGACCTTTCCAAAGCATTCGATTGTGTCAGTCATAGTATAATATTAAAAAAGTTAACGCATTACGGTGTAACTGGTAATGCTTTATTACTCTTAACGTCATATCTAAATGACAGAACTCAAAAGGTGAAAATTAATGAATCTACCTCTGGTGGCTGTCCTGTAGCCATGGGCGTTCCTCAAGGCTCAATTTTGGGACCTTTCCTATTCCTCGTGTATGTAAACGATTTACCACACTTTATCAGTAAGCACTGCGAGATAGTATTATTTGCAGATGACACTTCGCTACTATTTAAGGTTGACAGAAATAAAACTAATTTTGACGATGTAAATAGTACTCTCTCGCAACTGCACAAATGGTTTGAAATTAATAACTTGTTTTTAAACCCAAATAAAACTAAATGCGTACTGTTCCAGATGCCCAATGTAAGAACTGGTAAAATAGACCTTTTTCTAGATAAAAATAAATTGTCCTTTTCTGAATCCACTTTATTTCTAGGAATAGCATTGGACAGCAAATTACAATGGAAGACTCAGTTGGCTGCATTGGGCAAAAGATTAAGTTCCGCTATCTACGCAATAAAAAGAATAAGGAACCTTACAAATATTGAAATAGCCAGAACTGTGTATTTCAGCTACTTCCATAGCATAATGTCCTATGGTCTAATGCTGTGGGGTACTGCGGCTGAGATCCATGATATCTTTGTGTTACAAAAACGGGCCATCAGGTCCATTTACAATTTGGGTCCACGAGTCTCATTAAAAGAACTTTTCAAAGAAATAGGTATTCTAACTGTGGCGTCCCAGTATATATATTTTAACTTGATACACACTTACAAAAACATTGATTTCTATTCCAAAAACTCAGACAAACATAGTTATTACACTCGACACAGGAACAGGCTGGCGGTGGAGCGCTTCCGACTGTCCAAGGTCAAATCCTGCTACATTGGCCACTGTGTTCCTTTCTTTAATAAGTTACCAGAGGAAGTTCAGAGATTGCCTTTCAATGAATTTAAGTCTTTTACTAAAAAAGTATTACTAAAGAAAGCTTATTACAAAATAAATGATTATATTGAAGACAAACATCCCTGGGTTTAGTTTAGTAGTTATCAAGCCGTTTTAGGTTACTTGTGCAACCTGAAATAAATAATATTATTATGTTGACATTCATAAATATATTATTGTCTTGACATTGAATCATTATGGGTAATTTCAATTTGATCATTTAATATTATTTATTGTATTATAATTTGAGTGAATAGGCTATTGTCATAAGTAGTATTGTAACATTTGATTAATTGAATTATGTATTTGGTCGGATTTGAATGTAATTAATTTAGAGCGTGTTACCGAAATCTCAAATAATAAGTGAAATGTTCATACATTACAGGACTCATTCCCTGTTATTGTATTTCCGTCATAAACGAACTAAAATGTAAATGCACTGTTCATTAGGTTATGTTTACATTAATAAATTGTAACACATATCACAGGTATGAAGTATGTACCGACCGGAAAATACGTAATGGTTGCAATTGAACCATTAATTGTCACAAATATCACCTTTGATATGTTTTTATTTCGTGTTTGTATTAGTATTTGTTTTGTTTGTGTACGGAAAGAAAACGCGGCACTGCACCGTGAGCCGATGATCCGGGCGGTGAATCAAACTGTCAAAGTGACAGTGGCAGTCACTCAACACAATCCTAGGACCAATAATATCTGGAATGCAGCCAGTGTTCCAAAACAAACTTACCGGCTCAATGTTGCCACGGGCGGCGGCCTCATTTTTCTTGTGTTATTTGTATTTTCTATGACGTTCATAAGAGTTAAATTGTAATACCTAAATTGAATAAAATTATTTGACTATTTTTTTTTTTTTTTATGAAAAATGAGCATGCTTTTCTAAAGTAGATAAAATACTAATACTAACATATATGCTAGGACAAATTCACACAGTGCCATCTATCCCCAAAGTATGCAAAGGTTTTAGGTAACCGATAAACTATTTATATATTTTTTATTAGATACATGCTTATTATACATACTACACCCAGACCGTAACAGAAATTAAAATTCATCATATCAATTTCTGCTCGGCCGGGAATCAAACCTCTGCGTGACAGACCCTGTGTTTTGGCGACGTTCAGCTTTGCTCGGTCTAAGTACCTTAACTTATTTTACCATTCAGCTTTATAGCCAGTGGCTGCTGGTTAGATATACTGGTAGGTAATGCATTTAACTTGTTCACTCAGCATAATCATTCCATACATTTTCTATGAACTATCATTTGTCAAACGCTCAGAAATTTTAGCTCGTATATCACAGAACTGTATGAGTATTCGCCATGCGTTTTTTTTTTATAACTAGTATTATTGAAAAAGCAAAAGTAAACTCTGCCTCTGTTTACCAAGATTGATCAAACTTAAGAGAGACATTCTCAGAAACACTGAGGTGGACATAGGCTATGTGACGTGATCATAAATGGCGGCGACCGCGTTATAATAATAATAATAAATTTCTTTATTTCGGACTACTGGTCCATAGGTATAATATAGTGCTTAATAGCAAATTAAAAAAATACAATTAAATACAATACCTAAACTAAGAATGAAATTAAATAATAATCTCAGTCTACATCAGACGTCTACAACAGGAATTATTAAGTATAGCTAGTAAGTATATTAAATAAAAAATCATCTTGGCGTTAATGTCCCGGTTGTGCTCTCGAGAACGATGGCCCGGGGTCCGCCTTGACCATGATCCAGGATTTGGCAGGTCAGGTAATTATAGTAGAGCGACTGCCATCTGACCTCCATGACCCTGCTATCAGGGGAACCTGACCATATTGGATCATGGTTACACATCCAGTCGCCTGAATGTGCAGGTTTCATTACGATGTTTTCCCTCACCGTAAGAGCATCGGTTAGTATTCAACTAATGTACATAACTCAGAAAACAGTCATTGGTACATGGCCGGAGCGGGATTCGAACCCGGGACCTCTGGCTTACGAGTCGGATACTGTAACCGCTCGAACACCGACGCTCTAGTAAGTATATTAATAAAAGATATAATATTATCATACGATAATAAATATTTTATTCATTTTGACATTCAATGGTTACTAACCTGACCAATGTCACTTCTCTCCAAAAACGTCAAATTATATTTGGCTATTTGAGGACAAGCACCACTTTCGTCAATTGTCATTCTAGTGATCGTCAAGTCGCGAGATTTTGGGCCAGCACAACCGGTTACGTTGCGATATTCCACACTATATGGTCCCTATGGAAATGCTTGATGGTTATTGTAAGTAACGTATCTCACTTTATGATCAAAACTATAAAGAGAAAATATATCTACTTTTGTTTGTTTGTAATGAATAAAAATAAAAACTACTCGACTGATGTTAAAAATTCTTCTACTAAAGGAATGTTATATTATCACTGGGTAACATAGGCTACTTTTATCCAGGGTCTAGAATTCCATCTCTGTTTCGCCTAGTCCCTACCACCCATAACTAGGTTTTCTCCGCGGAATATATATTCTCACTAGATTACTTGTTAATAAACTTGGTTTTCTGTGTGGCACACAGGATTCCCACCGGACCTTTATATTCTTATGTGGCATATTGACTTTTATGTGCGGCGACTACCATCTGACTCGCACATTCGTTTTGGTGCTTCCACATCTGTGTTTGCAACTGTTGCAAATTTCGAAATCCCTGGACGCAAAAAAATCCAGTTTATGGCCATGTCCGTTTTGAAATATCAAAAAGAATATCAAAATAAATTTTCTCGTCATTGTAAACGTAAACCTATAACAATGATTAGAATTGTAATATTTATTGTAGCTGTACATAATTATCAAATCACTTCATCAAAAAATACTTTACGCTAATGTTCAAAGCCATTAGGCTTTGAACATTGAGTTACTGCACTGTATAGGCGTCCCATCATAAATCACCTGAGGGATATCATTATCAGACCCAAGTCGTCTGTACATGTTTGGGCTTCCTATCACTAAAGCCTGAGATTTCATGGGATTCACTAGAAGCCCAAAGGCCTTAGCCCAGGCAGATATGCGTTCAAGACCGGCATTGATTTGGGCAAAAGCATCTGCAACATCAGCGATTTTGAAATGCCGGTAAATCTGTAGGTCGTCAGCATACAGATGGAAATTTGAAGAGATGACAGGAGTGACGGTATTGATAAATATGGAAAACAGGAGTGGTGAGAGAACACCGCCCTGCGGTACCCCGCCGACGAGCTCGCACCAGTCTGAGGAGACCTCATCATGGTGGATCCGCTGGGAACGACCACGGAGATACGACTCAAACCACTCTATTGCAGGAGGAGAGACGTTGAGGGAGCGAAGAACAGCGAGAAGGACATCAAAATCAACCGAATTAAAAGCGCTGCTAAAGTTTTAGTTATGGTACCAACCTCGATTTACGGTGTCGCTATTATTAATAGATGTACAGGTAGGTTTTTTATTGACCGTGCATCATACGGACACTACAGAACCGATTTTGATAATTTTTTGCATAGTGATAGATTATATCCCGGGGCAGCATTTAGGTTGAAAACATCTAAAAAATTGTCAAAGAAATTATAAACCAGCAATAAAAATCTCTGGTGCGGTACGAAGATCTAATAAAGCCAGTTTTCCAGCAAACAAAGATATAGACTACGCATAAAGAAAAAGTATAGGAGATGAAATTTCTTTGCACAGAATAATCTATTTTCATTTTATTTATCAGTTCACTTCATATCTTCGATTTCTTTTAAATTGTGACATTCGAAAGCCAGAAGTGTTCTGTTTTGCAGGGCCGGAGTCTGTTTGCCTATACCATAATAACATATTATTGAGTTGTGAAAAATGAAATGATGAAAAAAGGATTTGAAAGTGATAAATATCAGCATGATTAATAATTTATTCAAACTAAAAGTACAAGTTTAACCAAATATCTGAATGTTTACAAGAAGGACTAACAGGGACAGATTATTCCCAGATTATTGACATATATATATATATATATATATATATATTTACTACTGTGCACGTCTTAACTGCATTTAATTGTCACGATCTCTCTGCTGTAGGCCTGCTGGAAGAAATTTCTTTATAGAAATAAGTTGGCCTGTTGTGTCTGATATCTTCTGTCATATAGTTTTGTAAAAATCTTGTGTACAATAAATGGTTAAATAAAATACACATTTTATAATTTTTACTACTGTCAGTCGATTCGGACTTAACGTGGTCCTAATATATTCAATCATCATCGTCCATGCGGTCAATCCCGGCTTCTGCCAGGGTCCATTTACTTGCTCTATAATTCTCCCGGTCTTCGGCATGCATCTTAAGCCGTTGGCTCTCGTATTCGACTTCAATCTATCCCTTACTGGGTCTCTCGTGAGAGCTCTGTACTGATACCGGCAAGCAAAGGCTTCCCTACCTTACTTCCATTGCTCACATCTATCGCTATCCTGGACCAATAATTGCAAAAAAGTCCAACTCATCCCGCAATATCCGTCGAGGCCTACCTCGTCTCCTTTTCACGTTTCGTGGGACCCGCTCTGTGGCAGCTTTAGCCTACAATTCGTCCAACGTCGTGTGTTGCATACACGAAGTATGGTAGTTTTAAAACTGCTATACACGAAATAATGTGGCAAATACGGCCCTGTTACAATCTCTGTCAAATATACTAAAGCTACCAAAAAAGTTAGATGCTCGATGGACACGCGCTAAACCAACATCTGCTAAAACAGCTCTAGACAACCGTTAGACACTCTTTTAAAATACAATGCACAGAAAAAGGGATAGTGTAACATACAAAACGAAACAAGACTTATCAAGAAACGAAAGTGTAACTTATTTGACCCCCCCAGTAAAATCAACAAACAAACAATTGACAGAAAATATAACTATAGCAACTAACATGAAAAAAATTATGTCATCTATGGAAAATAATATAAACGAGATTACTAAGCTAGAAAATCACCGGGTTCAGATCTTGAAAAGGAACAACTCTTATAAACCAGGGAAGAAGCGTTGGTAGGGACTAGCGGAATAGGGCAACAGTTATGGTATCGCCCATAACAACTACAATAGAAGCTTTCATTTTCATTTTCATAAGGTGTACGTTGCAAACACCGTGCATTCGGCGCACTATCTAGTCAGCGCTATATTTTATTTACTATATAACCTAGTTAACATATTGTTAGAAGTTAGTTGTCCACGGCACACCAAACAGTGTACATGTCTTACCATACCATATACCAATTGTAGTTCATTTAGTATATCTATTAAACCAATCAGTGTTCAAGTTAAAGTGTATGTTATTATCTACCAACCTCTAGCAACCAAGTCAACACGCAGCCTACTTCAACACAGCACCATCAACCATCATCTAAAGACTGTACGGCCACCATAAATCGTATATAAGGGTTTTATTAAATATAACAAAAATACAGAGTAGTGGGCAGCAAGCACGCTTCGTATAAGAAATAGGCAAGCCCATAGAGGTACACCTAGACACCTCTTTGGCAGCGTCCCACACTCAACTTTCTTACCTATTCAAAACAATATACATAATTTACATATAACAATTGGCAAAATAACATAATGAGTTCAGGAATAAAACGTTTCGTCATGTTTCATTAACAATAATTTCCGAATACAGATGATTTAATAATTGTGAGATTAACATCTGCCAGTAAATAACTTCTAATGCACTCATGCATTATCGAAACAGCGTTTCCGTGCAAAATTTGTTTCATCTGCCGACGGGATTTAAATGAAATGAGACAGCTTATAATCAACTAAAGCGTAGCACTGTAATAAAACGATGTACGCAAAGTTTCATAAGCAAAATATTATAGTAGCATTGATTATCTCAATTTATTCGTATTGCTTTGCAACTAGCTTTAAAGGCCCAACAACGAAGAAGAATTATGTTAGTAACGGACAACGAAAATTGACGTCCTGAGTGATTTAGTTGGTTAACATGCCGGTCGCCACGCAGAGGTCCCGGGTTCGCTTCACGGCCGAGCACAAATTGAATAGATTAATTTTAATTTATGTTACGGGTCTGGGTGTATGTATAATAAGTAGGTATGCATATAAAGCAACAATGTAAGTTGTTTATCAGTTATCTAACACCCATAACACAAGCTTTGCTTACTTTGGGGCTAGATGGCGCTGTGCGAAGTGTTGAAATCTTTGATACTTTCCACCTGTGATAACTACTTTGACATAAGTTGGGTATTTTTGGTTTTAACTCCATTTGCTATTGTAATCTGTCTCTAGTAAAATTGCCACCAGAAGGACTAAGCTAACAAGAATCTTCATAAATACGAACTGTTAAAATTTTTATACATATAAATTGGTCAAGAATTATTCATAGTAATAATTTTAAGTAATGTATTAAAAAATGTGTCTTAAGATTTAAATATTTCCAGGGTTCGCATGATTTCAATGTGTCGGTTGGGGACTAATGCGCAGGACCCAAACTGAAAACTGTTGCCGATTATAACATAACTTTGAGTAGGAATGAAAGTGATGCCTTCGCTAAGATGTTTTTTAATATCCTTGAACCCACTAAAATTGAAGAGGTTGGTAAGATGTTTACCTCATTGTTATGGCATAATTCCCATCTTCATCTCAGCTGCAGGAAGTCCACGGCTAGAAATAGGTCTCCACAGCCGCTTACACAACCGATCGACGCTATGCCTCTTCGGCTCCTTGCGAGCTTCACGATGTCGTCTGACCACCTCAACATAGGTATTTTAGTTTATCAGTATTGGTTTCGATATAGTTATTGCTACTTTTACTAGAAATATTATCCAAATTACACATATATTTATATGAATCGATTGTTGTAGACAAACTTTATAAGTTCACGCAAAAATCACCGCACTATCACGGATGAGTCGTAAGTTACATTGATTAGAAAAGCGCGCGAGTGCGCGTTTCGTTCGTTCAATGTAGTGCCGCTTCCCCGTCGCCAAACCCGTTATCGGCGCAAACTCCAGTACGCTAAGCATTGACTATACATTCATATTTCTAAGACTAATAGTTTTGCAATTTTAAGTTAAGACGATATCGACCTTTTCGTTACGGTCCAGTTGTCTGACTTGGTACTCATTATGTATCCGCGTGATTTTAAAGACATTTCACACGAAAAACAAATATTTTGTAAAAAATTAATCGCACGAGAAATTTATACCAAAATATGTGTCATATCAACATAGTGTGCAGTTGAAGCACTTCGCTTACATTGACATCTAAAATATTGCGCTGGCCTGGTGTCAGTGTCAGGTACTAAGATAACTCGCGATCATAATAATTATCCGCCTTAAATAATTAATTATTATTATATTTGATTTGTCAGAGTTATGACATTTTCAGTCGTTTTGTAATTTACCTGCAATCCGTTTAAATCGGTATCAGGTATATTCCATCTACCAAACAAAGCTAATTGCGGTGTAGGGAGGCAAAGCATTTCTAAGGCAATTAAATTGTTTCATTTCGTTTCAGGGCATATATCTCTGCGAGTTGAACTACAGTGAACTATTCAGAGGATTCTTTGGCACATCTTTCTTCTACGGAGATTTCTTCTTCAAGTCAAACGCGTTGACGTCCAAAGCTAATATAATGTGCCTTATATTTAGTACTCAAACCACTAAAAATATATCATGAACCATTGTTAAATCATGAAGGTCTTTGATTTAGTATATAATAACATGATTAATTGTTAGGTTAAATTCCGATTGATTGCATGAAACATTATAATATTACAAGGTATCACAGAAATCACGTTCATAAAATTCTTCTATTAAGAAAAGTGAATTTACAAAAATAATCATTTGCGTTTATCCTTAGTAATAGTCAGGTAAGATAGTGCGTATGGCGCAAATACGGCAATTTTATTATTATGAGAAATTACATAATCGTAATATTTGTAGGTGCCACATTTTTAACAAACGATACAGTCAATCTCAGAAAAGAACGGGTAAAATCATCTAGCTCACCAAAACCTTTTATTGCCTAGAGAGGTCCACCTGATGGAAAGTGAACACCATCAACAGTCAAAAATTATTTATTGAGTAGGACATTACATATCTCTTTTAATCGTCAAAGAGGAGGGGGTAGGAAAGTAGGAAGGAAATACACAGTGAAATGTTGGCCGCCCCAGGACCGGAGCATATCCAGCCCTGCCGATAACGGCCGGACCACGTCCGACAATCAAGAGTAAGCCAGTCCACTAAGACAGCACCATCCACCAGGGCTCCAGGTGTAGGTCAGCGTACTATCCCTGTATTGTCGACATTCTACCTATACTTACTCAGCGTCTAACTCTTTTCTGTTGCGAACCACAAGGGAATGGAACTCGCTGCCTGCACATGTTTTCCCTGAGCGCTACGACTTGGGTCTCTTTAAGACAAGAATGAATAGATACCTAATAGACAGGTATGCGCCATCGTAGACTGCATCTGCACTTAACATCAGGTGATGGCAGTCAAATACCTGTCCATTGTACATACCAAAAAAAAAAGGCACTCGGTCACGAGTATAACGCAAGGCCCAGCCATCGTCCATTTCAACCATATTTGAGGGAAAAGGGCGACCCGGCCCCCACGCCACCACCAGACAGAACTTTAAGCGAGCATGCATCACATACGCTGTATGTGATAGGTAGCTGCACCCACCCTACCCTTACCCTGCCCGTAGCCTACCCCTATCCTACCCTACCCACCTCTTCCCCTTACACCTACCCTACCCTGGCCTACCCCTACCCTATGCCTACCCCTACTTTTTGCCTATCCTATCCTACGCTATCCCCACCGCAGCCAGCACAGAGCAGGCGCCCCTAGCCCCGCTACGACCAAAAGTCGCCGTGTGTGGGAAGGAAAGGAAAGTTAAAGCCGCTTCCTAGGTAGTCCTCCGTGATAAAGAAATGAGAAACCCACAGAGCCTAAGTAAATTTTTGTTTAATGTCTTATAAACTAATACATTGTATCTGCCCTACATACTAACTTAAAAGTGCAGCTCAGTTCCATGGACTTTTGTCATAGGTATACATATTCAAATATAGGTACTATAATAACTTTCTTTACATAATAATTTTATTATAAATTATTATGTAATTATATATATAGACTTTGGTCGGCCTCCGTAGTAAGCATCCTCAACCTTCGGTAGGCCTACTTTTACCTGACGCACCCGATGCCGCGGATTCATCTTTACAGGTTTCCGCCGATTCCGTCCGCCAAGCTGTCTTCGCCTTTCCGAACGGCTCGGCTGGAGGCATCGATGGCCTGACTCCGCAGCACCTGAAAGACCTGTTATGCTGTGGTGGAGAGGCTGGAAATAATCTTCTAGTTGCAATTACGGGGCTGGTGAACTTAATGTTGTCAGGCTCGGTAGAGCAGTCCATTGTGAGTACCCTTTATGGGGCCAACTTGATTGCATTAAAAAAAAAGGACGGTGGCATTCGTCCCATTGCGGTTGCGACTACCTACCGTCGCCTGACGGCTAAGCTGTGTTGCAGGTTCTCCGCCCCCAGTCTAGCCGAGTACTTCCAGCCTATCCAGCTCGGCTTTGGGTCTAAAGGTGGCTGCGAAGCCGCTGTGCATGCACTGAGAACTTTCCTAGAAAACAATAGTGGTGAAGTCCTACTGAAGGTTGACGTAAAAAATGCATTCAACTCCGTCGATAGAGGCGCTTTGCTGGCTCAAATTCGGTCCAAGCTGCCGGCCGCCTATAAGTTTCTGTGGCAATGCTACAAAGAATCTAGCAATCTTATCTACAAGGGCCACCTTTTACAATCTGCGGTTGGCTGCCAGCAAGGCGATCCTCTGGGGCCCGCCATTTTTAGCCTCGTGATCCACCCCATACTCGAGAAGCTAAATTCAAAATTTAACGTGTGGTATTTAGACGACGGGACCCTAGGAGGGGATGCGAACACGGTTTTACAAGATCTACAGCTCCTCATGCTCCTGTCGTCGACAAGACGTCGCTTCATCTTCTAGGGTCACCTATTTTTGATGAGTCCCTCTCGGACTTCGTCAAAGAAAAAATTCAAAATTTCAATTCGGTTTCGGATCGCCTCCTCCAAATAAATAGCCACATGGCCTATGCCATAATTCGGTTTTGCCTTTTTGTACCAAAATTCACGTATGTTTTGCGGTGTTGTCAGCTTTGGAAACATCCTGCCCTTCTAGAAGACCTTGACAACGCCGTGAAACATACCCTTATTTCAATTCTTAACATAAATCTCGACAATTCATCTTGGAATCAGGCATCGTTGCCTATCCGGTATGGAGGTCTAGGAGTTAGGAAAGTTTCAGGTGTGTCCCTGCCAGCTTTTCTGTCCTCGGTGCATAGTTCGCAGTCCCTAGTGCAGAAATTATTATCTAAACTAGGGAATTTTACTGCGGCGTATTCTACCGAGGCCAAAAACGCTTGGCAGGTGACTTGTCCAGAGGCCGAGCTCCCGACAAATTCCTGTTCCCAGCGGCTATGGGACGAGCCTCTCTGCAGGTTGGTGCGAAACAACCTTTTAAGCGCATCAACCAACTCTGCAGAGCGTGCTCGTCTGTTGGCTGCTGGTGAGTAGGAATCGGGGCTTTGGCTTCAGGCAATGCCCTCCAAAAATATTGGCACACTTCTCGACCGCACTACGTTTAGGATTGCCACGGCCCTGCGCCTTGGCGCGCCCTGCAGTGCTCCGCACCAGTGCCATTGTGGTCACCTTGTTGATCATCTTGGCCACCATGGCCTGTCGTGCAGCAGGAGTGCTGGGCGCTTTCCTCGGCACGCGGACCTAAATGACATCATCCGCCGGGCCTTTAACTCCGCTGGAGCTCCCGCGGTACTGGAGCCAAGCGGTCTAGCTCGTAATGACGGTAGAAGGCCCGACGGGATGACACTCACGCCCTGGAAACTGGGACGACCTTTGGTTTGGGACGCCACGTGTGTCGATACCCTCGCACAGTCCCATCTTCCAGTAACCGCGTGTCATGCTGGGGCCGGTGCCGCCGCAGCTGAAAACGCCAAGCGGCGCAAATACGCGAGTCTTGGTGAGGACCACATATTTGCGCCATTTGGCGTGGAAACCCTTGGGCCGTGGGGACCAGGCGCACACTCTCTGTTTCGGGAGCTAGCTAAGCGCCTGGTCGATGTCACTAAAGACCAGAAGGCTGGCCTCTACTTCAGACAGCGAATTAGCCTCGCCATTCAGCGGGGCAATGCGGCCAGCCTTCTAGGCAGCATTCCTAATACCGTGGACCTGGGACAAATTTTTTATCTGTAAGTTTGTATTTCTTAGTTTATTTAGTTAGTTGTAAATTTGTTATTAGTAGTCTGTAGTTATTTATATCATTGTTATAATCTTTTTTATTTGTACTTGGAAATAAATTAAAATGTCTTTATAAATTATTATTTATGGACCTGAGTTGGGACATAGCGTATGTTAAAATATTATATTATTATCATAGATGACTTACGTCTAGGCTCAATAAATTAAAAAAAAATAACACAACAGGAAAACATGAATTACCTTTAATCTGTTATTTTTAAGCCTTATAAAAGGTTGTGCGTAGTGATTGACACAAAATATTTCCCTTTTTAGATACCGCATATGCTTTAATTGCGAAAGCTCCATAAAAAAACGAAGCTCCGAAGAAGCCTCTTGCCAGTGCCGTATAATTTAGTTCGAATACGTATGTGCCCTGAAAGTGAAACGATAACATTAAAAACTGTAATGTATTCTTAAATACACATAATGTAGTGGCCAAAACATAGCCACATTGACAGCACAGTCGGTGGCTGTCATAAGATAAATGTAATATATTTATATTATTAATTAATATAAACTTGTATTAAATCTTTTCCATAATCGCGCCACGACAATTTATCCGTTGGTTGGTAAGTTAGCTCTTTCTCCATATCCAGATACCTGTACAGGCATCAACACGGTTTTAGGAGGTGCGCTGATTCCGCTCGCGTTACGTGTTCTGTGGTTATGTAATTTTGGGTTCTATGCTAAGGACAACAAGCTTATTTATGTTCTGTGGTTATGTAATTTTGGGTGCTATGCTAATGACAACAAGCTTATTCATGTGGATGCGAAGTGACTGAACACTGAACTAGCAACAATTACAGGATACCTCTACCTAAATAAGCTTAGGTATGTACACTAACTGAGCTTTATACAGCCCTATGTCCAAGATAAGTGTCTGGAAGCTAAAGAAACACCATCCCATGTAGTTCTATATCTTCTTCTTCATCCAAGCGGCAAATAACGACTCAGCAGCCAACAATAATTCTGCCAGCCAGGACGGGAACTAGGAAACTAAACGCGGTTTATTGAAGTCGGTTTATTTGCAGAATTCATCATATTTATTTATTGACAGTTTATTTCACACAACAAATAGCATACGGATATTACAAAATAAAAGACAACAGGCACCACTTATTTGTTATCTTAGTAACTCTACTATCTATAGGGGATGAGACGTGCGCAATGGTAATAATAATTAATTAATAAACTACTACAGGGCTAAAGCCTCATTAGGAACAGGGCTAGAGATGCCCATAAACGTTTAAAGAACTTATACTAAGGCTTTAATAGGTTTCTGGAGGAAATTGGTCTGACTAAATTAGCACGTTTAAGAGCATTCACTGCTTCTGATCGGCGTCTGAGAAAATACAGATCTACATAAGTTGGCGTTCCAATGGTGGCTAACTTAATCTTGCTTAAAATTTCTTGGTTCCCTATAATACAGTATGTACTTCTCAAAATTGGTTAATTTTCTATGGTACAGTGTCACAAATCTGACGCGGTGGCCAAAATTGGAACTCTGGTTGTTATTTTGAATCAAGCCAAGCAGTAAGACTGTCACCGGGTCAAACAAGTTTGTGGCACTCTATGAGACGACCTATACTAGACAGAATATAGAAAATCTGTACTTGGCCGGCGGTATACTATTCACAGCTGGCCACCTCGGATTCAGATCGTATATCCCTAGCGCAGCCCTAAAATGCTGCGCACGCGATCGTACTTCTTCCATACTTTGTCTAATCTCAATGGACCGGTTGCCCTCGCGTGTCATGAGTGTATTTTAAGTGTAGGGGGCTCATGATTGCTATTCCAGAAACAGTTCTTATTTCTGTTGTAGATGTATTAAATTAATTTTCGACGCTATTTATTAGTCATTGTTTTAGATACAATTCGTCAGTTATCACTGCAAGTACGAAAATTCATCAGGAAGCGAGAAAGAAGACCACTATTTCAAAACCTCAAAAATACAAAAATGTAAAGAATACTTAGAGCCATAATGAATTGAGAGCAATTATGGGCATATACTCGGATATATTATCTGCAGCAATGAAACTTAATCAATTATCATCAAATAATTCTAATTGACCTTACATTTTGTGGAAATCCCCATATTGCACCAAGTGCAATAAATCGTGCGGGAAACAAAAAGTTGACGTGTGTCGCAAATTTATTAATTTTTAGATTTTAACAACAATGTTTATGTTAGTAGATTATTACATTCATTATTTTTGTAATTTAAAGGATTACGTTATAAATGATATTAGGTACGCATTTTAAAATCTTACAATTGTTTATTTGGCATGATAGCTATGATCTCATTCATTAAGCTGTTAGATTAATAAGTTGACATAATATTAGTTGTAAATATAAGAAATAACATAAAAACTCTTCATCACTAGTAAAAACTGTATTTTATGTCCTTTTGCTTTTAATAAAACCCTTTAATCCAAAGGGGATTAAATATATGAAATTTAATACCGTAGCCTTACCATAGATTAAATACCGTAGTCAAAACGACAACGGTTAGTATTAAGCGCCGAAAAATAAGGTTAATGATCTAGGGTCGCAGTGCGTGTTAGTGCCCTTGCTCAGGCTAAATAAAACATAGTTCAAGTACGGAAAAAAGGAACTCACAATCTAAATCTATTATGGTTATTGGGCCTAGTCAAGTTGCGCTAAGTTTGAATAGTACTGTTCATGTAAAATGAACTTACCTTTTCCACAATACAATTTTTGCTGTTGAGTTTTGTTTCAATGGCAGTGGCCAACATAAAATGGGTACAGGGTTTATTAAGCCTATAATTCCATAATACTGTTTTGCCACCATCTTTTAATGAATAGACACTTATTTTTACCTGAAAATTAAGGACATGTGAAGATCGTGTCTTGATTAAGTTTTCCGTTTTCGATGCTTCGAAGCATGGAAGTGGTAGTTTTTGTTTGAAACACGTGTCGTCGTCCCAGAGAAGACAGTCAAACCGTAATATTTGTATGATAAATGAGCATGCTTTTCTAAAGTAGATAAAATACTAATACTAACATATATGCTAGGACAAATTCACACAGGGATGCCATTTATCCCCAAAGTATGCAACGCTTTTGTTATGGGTTTTAGGTAACCGATAAACTATTTAGATAATTTTTATTAGATAAATGCTTATTGTATAATAAGCATTGGGTGTAGTGTGTATATACTACACCCAAACCGTAACAGAATTAAAATTCATCATTTCAATTTCTGCTCGGCCGGGAATCAAACCTCTGCGTGACAGACCCTGTGTTTTGGCGACGTTCAGGCGTATATTTATTTTACCATTCAGCTTTATAGCCAGTGGCTGCTGGTTAGATATACTGATTAGGCAATGCACTTTACTAGCTCACTCAACATAATCCTCCGATACATTTTCTATGAATTATCTTTTGACAAACGCCCAGAAATTTTAGCTCGTATATCACAGAATTGTATGAGTATTCACCATGCGAATTCATTTTATAGCTAAAATATTATACAAACAACCGTAACTAATATTATTTATTTGTTTATTATTTATTTAACCATTTATTGTACTTGTCCATTTATTATTTAAAAAGCAAAAGTAAACTGTGCCTCTGTTTACCAAGTTTGATCAAACTTAAGAGGGACATTCTCAGAAACACTGAGGTGGACATAGGCTATGTGACGTCATTAATAATTCAATATGGCGGCGACCGCGTTATAATAATAATAATAAATTTCTTTATTTCGGACTGCTGGTCCATAGGTATAATATAGTACTTAATAGCAAATTAAAAAAATATAATTAAATACAATACCTAAACTAAGAATTAAATTAAATAATAATCTTAGTCTACGACAGACGTCTACAACAGGAATTATAAAGCGTAGCTAGTAAGTATATTAATAAAAGATATAATATTATAATACGATAATAAATATTTTATTCATTTTTACATTCAATGTTTACTAACCTGACCAAAGTCACTTCTCTCCAAAAACGTCACATTATATTTGGCTATTTGAGGACAAGCACCACTTTCGTCAATTGTCACTCTAGTGATCGTCAAGTCGCGAGATTTTGCCCCAGCACAACCGGTCACGTTGCGATATTCCACACTATATGGTCCCTATGGAAATGCTTCATGGTTATTGTAAGTATCGTATCTCACTTTATGACCAAAACTATAAAGAAATAATATATCTATTTTTGTTTGTTTGTAATGAATAAACCTAAAAACTACTCGACTGATTTTCAAAATTCTTCTACTAAAGGAATGCTATTTTACCACTGGGTAACATAGGCTACTTTTATCCCGGGTTTACAATTCCACCTCTGTTTCGCCTAGTCCCTCTCACCCGTAACTGGGTTTTCTCCGCGGAATATATATTCCCCCCTAGATTACTTATGTAAATTTTTCTTACATAAATTTCTGAATCCCTGGACGCAAAAAAATCCAGTTTATGGCCATGTCCGTTTTGAAATATCAAAAAGTAAATCAAAATAATTTTTCTCGTCATTGTAAACGTGAACCTATAACAATGATTAGAATTGTAATATTTATTGTAGTTGTACATAATTTTCAAATCACTTCATCAAAAAATGCTTTACGCTAATGTTCAAAGCTATTAATGAAAAGTAGAAAACATGGTAATAATAACAAACTTATTACCTAACCTTCCATCATCCATTTCCGGAATGAAAATTACATATATTTGTAAAAAGATGAGATATTAATTACCTAACCATTCACAATTCTACCAGGGCATTTTTCGGGCATTGGCCGTGTGGTGTCCGGCAGAGTAGAATAGCACCAACCCCTTACATTCATGGGTGTCGTACAAGGCGACTAATGTTTTCGAGGTAAAAGATCAAGAGTCTCCGTAGTCTGGGAAATGGGCAGCAGCATTTTCCATTATTATTTTTAAACACTGCGATGTCCAACCCGCCTGCCAAGCATGGAGATTATGGCAATAACCTCCCCTTTCGTGGGAGAGGCCCTAAGTCCTGCAGTGGACTGTTACGGGCTGTGATGATGATAATGATTTTTCGTACCTTATAACCACAAGATTTTGGATCTTTGGATTGTTTATTTTACATACGATTTCACTTCTTGCCAAATTTCAAGTTTCCAATCATACCTACTGTAGCGAAACCGTTCGACTCTGTCTAAAAAGTCAAGCGACTTGGGTAATTAAAAGATTGATTAAAATAAATAGAAAGTAATCGACACTTATTAAATAATGAAGACGTCCGTCTAGCTATCTTGTAATATATATGTCGCAGGAAAATGAAGATACCAGGGATTTCAGGAAATCAATAGGGATACCACGAAATCACGGTAGATGTCGAATATTCTTATTGATTACGTCTTCTTGCTAAACAATTTTAGTGATATAACAAAATGCTAATCGATTTTCAGTGATATGTCGTTTCACTAAACTAAATCTAGTAAAATGTCATAAAAGTGGACACTAGAGAATAAGATTCGAGCATTGCATTTGTCTCGCTTCCACTCGTTCGGTCTTGGGGTCGGGAAGCCTACCACGAAACAGTTTTTCTTACTCTTGTCTCAAAGTTCATGCCTCATGGTAATTGCCTTTAAAAGAAACCTACCATCGATGCCCGTAGCGGGGTCGTAGAACACGGAGAGATAGCTCTCTCTGTCGACAAGCTGAAATACTTTCGTGTGTTTTTTTTACGACTAGGCGACGAAAAAACTCAAGAATTTCTCTATAAAGGAATTGTGGCCACGTGGGATATTAGGTATTTCGGGGGTGGTGTACCGAGACGACTGGCTTCAAACGCTCGAGGCTACGACAGAAGAGAAGTCCAGGGCAAGGCTGCCACCAACGCCGCCACCATGAGTTTCCTCTCTCGAGCGACCCGTGAGTGAGCCACCGGGCCACGGTGTCCGCCTTGACTATGATCCAGAATTTGGCAGATCAGATATTTACAGTGGACCGACTGCCATCTGACCTCAGTTACCCTGCTACCAAAGAAACCTGAGCGGATTGGATCTTGGTTACACATTCAGTCCCTTGAATGTACAGGTTTCATCACGATGTTTTCCCTCACCGCAAGAGCCTTACTTACTTACTTACTTACTTGGATCTTGGCCTCCGACTCCAGAGATCGGCTCTTCCTATCCTGCGTCATCTCCTGCCAATCGAGGATTCGTAATTCATAATGTACATAACTCAGAAAAGTCATTGGTACATGGCGGCATAGGGTTGTAAACCCAGTACATCGGGGTATAGGTCAGACCAAATAAACAATGCAATCATCAGCTTGACGGGAAAATTGTATCGGCGGGACTTGACACAGGCCTACCAGAGTAGTATGGAGAGTGAGTGATTTACTCACGGTGATCGTAGAATTGGTCGAGGGATAATAGCAAATCTTACCTGCGTTATACGTCTCAGTTCAAGTCACGGACGGCGGTGATGGGGCCAACATTACAAGTCACTACATAAATAAATAATTAAAATGCGATTCTTTATGAATATTTATTTAAGTAGGTATTCTATTTGATCCTTACTGAGACTTTGCTATGGTAGCTCGAGGATAAAGTTTATAATTATACAGCATAAAGTATTATACAATCGACAATATAAGTTTTGCTGGTCCCATAGACCACAGTAATAATATGCATAAAAATAATGAGGAGTTTTGAAAACATTGTAATATATTAAATTAAGATTATCATCAGAGCGTTCAGTTCCAGCTTCTGCCAGGGTCCGATTACCATGCTGGTCATTTAGTTGATCAATAAAATATCCTTCTTGGGCGCTCTTTCGACCCTTCCATTCATGTTCATACGAGAGATACCATTCGTATGCTGTTTTTCTGCCATCCTCTCCACGTGTCAAAACCATCTCAGCATACCTCTTTCAACCCTAGTCATCACATCATTATTACGAACTTTTATCACATTACTCCTCATTTTTTCAATGATGATGACCACACATACGTATTATACCATCGTTATATGTATGTATTATACCTTAAATATATTGTTATTTTTTATTACACTCCTTTAGACATGGAACCATGGACAGAATGGCACAGATCTTTTTTTTTTTTTTTTTTAATTATTTAAGGCAAGCATTGGACCGCCATCTCACCTGTTGGTAAGTGACGATGCGGTCGAAGATGGAGCATGCCCGTCTTGGAACAGCCTATTCACTCCAGCCTTGAAGGCATCCAGATTATATCGATCAGGAAACACACTCGCAGGCAACGCGAGTTCTCATTAATCTTCAGGAACAAGAGTTCTGAGATCAATAGTTTCCAAGTTATTACACATTTCACGTTGGACAGCTGTCATCCGAAATGTAGATCTCGACGAGTACTATCATTTCCCTAGAGCAACTAGTGTTCTAGGACCTTTAGTTTCCGAGTTATAACTGTTTTAAATTTGACAGCTCTTTAGAAACTAGTATTCTAGGACCACTAGTTTCCGAGTTACAACTATTTTAATTTTGACAGCTGTCATCCGAAATGTAAATATCAGGGTGTGCTATCATTTCCACTAGCAACTAGTGTTCTAGGAGCTTTAGTTTCCGAGTTACAACTATTTGAAGTTTGACAGCTGTCATCCGAAATGTAAATCTCGACGATTACTATCATTTCTCTTTAGAAACTAGTTTTCTAGGACTAATCATTTTCTAGTCATAACAGTTTGAAGCTAGCGGTACGCTCGATTAGAGTCGCTCTGGGAGGTTGGGGGATCTTCTAATCATTGCTATTTTTTGAGTTCTCGGCCGATTTCTTTGATTTTAGTCTCAAACGATGGACCGTACTAGGCGCACAATACCACCGTTATCTTATTATCAAATAAAAATAAAAATAAATAAATAAATTAATAATATTTTTCCAGTGAGTTAGCCCATAGCCCCCCAGCAATGACGAATAAAACCAGAGGACAGGATAATTAGTTATGGTTTCTGTGGCGATGATAGGTCATGAGCGTGCTGATTGACAGCCGTTTATCCATATTATTATTATATACTACCTGTTACCCGTGACTACATCCGCGTCGGCCTCTGAACTTAAACAAAGTACCGATAATTCAATGACAATTTAAAATGAACCATACATCTCGGATAGTCATCTTGACGATAATGACCCGGTTGTGGTCTCGCGCGCAAGGGCCCGGGGTCCGTCTCGATCCATGATTTGGCAGATCAGGCGATTATAGTAGAGCGACTGCCATCTGACCACGGTGACTCTGTTAACAGGGGAACCTGATCAGATTGGATTATGGGGCTTGAACGTGCGGATTTCATCACGATGTTTCCCTCACCGCAAGGACACTGGTCAGTGTTCAACTGATGTATATAATTTATAAAGAACATTGGTACATAGCAGCACTGCTGTTCGAACCCGGTACTTTGGGGTACGTGTCTTACCAAGGGGTAAACATTAGGCCACCAACGCTCTCATCATTATACATCTCAGATACTGAATATAAATGTGAAGCAGGTGAACTGATAATAGAGTGTGCTGTGAACCTGGACGCACTAAAAGGTTTTAGTTATGGTACCAACCTCGATTTACGGTGTTTCTGCCCTTAGAAACACCGTTCTGGTGTTATTAGTAGATGTACAGGCAGGTTTTTTATTGACCATGCATCATACGGACACTACTGAACCGAATTTGATAATTTTTTGCATAGTGATAGACTATATCCCGGGGCAGCATTTAGACTGAAAACATCTAAAAAATTGTCAAAGAAATTATAAACCAGCAATAATAATCTCTGGTGCGGTACGAAGATCTAATAAAGCCAGTTTTTCCAGCAAACAAAGATATAGACTACGCATATAGAAAAAGTATAGGAAATAAAAAGTCTTTGCACAGAATAATCTATTTTCACTTTATTTATCAGTTCACTTCATTTCTTCGATTTCTTTTAAATTGTGGCCATTCCAATGGTGGCCAACTTAATCTTTTTTAAAATTTCTTGGTTCCCTATGATACAGTATGTACCTTCTGTCAAAATTGGTTCATTTTCTATGGTACAGTGTCACAAATCTGACGCGGTGGCCAAAATTGGTACTCTGGTTGTTATTTTGAATTAAGCCAAGCAGTGAGACTGTTACCGGGTCAAACGAGTTTGTGGCACTCTACGAGACGACCTATACTTGACGGAATATAGAAAATCTGTACTTGGCCGGCGGTATACCATCCACAGCTGGCCACCTCGGTTTCAGATCGTATATCTCTAGATTACGAACCTTCGTCCATTCGACGACGAGGACTATTAAAAATTGCGTAAAATTCTGTGCACGCGATCGTACTTCTTCCATACTTTGTCTAATCTCAATGGACCGGTTGCCCTCGCGTGTCATGAGTGTATTTTAAGCATAGGGGGCTCATGATAGCTATTCCAGAAACAGTTCTTATTTCTGTTGTAGATGTATTTTATTAATTTTCAACGATATTTATTAGTCATTTTTTTAGATACAATTCGTCAGTTATCATCGCAAGTACGAAAATTCATAGCGAGAAAGAAGACCACTATTTCAAAACCTTAAAAATACAAAAATGTAAAGAATACTCAGGGACATCATGAAATGAGAGCAATTATGGGCATATACTCGGATATATTATCTGCAGCAATGAAACTTAATCAATTATCATCAAATAATTCTATTTGACCTTACATTTTGTGGAAATCCCCATATTGCACCAAGTGTAATAAATCGTGCGGGAAACAAAAAGTTGACGTGTGTCACAAATGTATTAGTTTTTAGATTTTAACAACAATGTTTATGTTAGTAGATTATTTCATTCATTATTTTTGTCATTTAAAGGATTACGTTATAAATGATATTAGGTACGCATTTTAAAATCTTCCAATTGTTTATTTGGCATTAAATAATAATAATAATAATAATAAATCTTTATTGCAGGCATAAAAAACCCATATACAATTTAAAATAAAATAAAATAATACAATAAAATAAAATAGGTATAAAAAATTAAAATTGTTACACAATAATTAATTAACCTACTTAAATATTAAGGGCTCACAGCCCAAGAGTCACTTCCGGTTCGCAGCCATATGAATTTCTACCCAACGTTTAAAGATGGGTCCAGTACAATTCTCACCGACCACTCTAAGTATGGCATTGTCAGATGAACGTAGCCTCTCCCAAATGGAAGCCACTCGCGCTCGTAGGATAGCGAAGAAGTCAAGCACCCTTGCGTCGGCGAACATACCTGAAGCACTGCAATATTTCGGCAGTCTCATGAGCGTGCGAAACGCATCATTGTATTGCACTCTCATGCTACTCAGCGCTTTTTGAGTGTGGTTTACCCAAAGTTGGCAGGTGTAGAGACATTGGCAGTAGGTGTTAAAAAGAGTTAATTTAACTTCCTTGCTACACCCACCAAACCTACGGGCTAGCATGTTACACCTGACACTGAGCGCCCGTCGCTCTCGCTCTATATCCATATCATCCCTTAGGTGTTCGGTGAGATAATGGCACAGGTACCTAAATCTCTGCACAGCCCGAACCACCAACCCGTTCAGCCTAACCTCAGGTACTCTCTCCGGACCCACCCCTGCCCTAAACACCATGAACTCTGTTTTGAGTGCATTGTATTTCAGACCATTGATTGAGGGACTGAGAAGCACCATATCATCGGCGTAACTGAGGTTGTTGATACAAACCCAACCCACGTGACATTCGAACCCGGCGCCTCTCAGTTCCACAATCAGGTCGTTAATATAAAGGTTGAATAGGTCCGGAGAAGTAAGACCACCTTGACGTACTCCGCAGTCTAACCTATAACTGTTAGACGTCTATTGAGGTGTTACGTTTCATATAATAGCTTACAGTATGTTTTAGGCTCAATATAGCTGAGTCGGTGGAGAGTCCAGGCCGGAAACCAAACTGCGCGTCATCAATCTGCAGATGTTTTAGAAGTTCGGGCTGCAACAGACGCTCCAGCACTTTTCCTATTACGGTACCCAACGAGATCGGGCGATAGTTGCTGATTTTGCTCTGATCGCCGGTCTTATTTTTTGCGATTGGCACTATCTTAGTAAGTAGCAGATCATGAGGCAAGTGAGTATATCTCATACATAAATTAAGAAATGAAGCCAATTTATCATAAAATATGTCGCCCGCATATAGCAGATGTTCAATACTCAAGCCATCATGACCTGGAGACTTACCACGCTTCATTTGCCGAATCGTTGACGCAACCATTTCACTGGTGAAAAATATCGGTGCGGTATTTGGTGAGGGCTGTGCATCAGCACAGACCTTAACACCAAGCGCACTACCAAGACTTTGTGGTTTCGTTTTAAACTTATCGACGAATAAACCGGCAATGAGCTTGGGATCCTGGACGCCTTCTACACATGATGGTAACGACTTTCTCGGGTTATATTTCTTTATCTCTTTCCAAAAGTTAACAAATTTTTTCTCTTTGTGTTTAACTGCTAATATATTTAATTTGATAGTCTTTACATTGGTTTGACACCACTTTAGTTTGTTTTTAAATTTCTTTCGACTTTCACACATATCTGAATAAAGTTGTCCAGTGGATGGCTTGTTAGCCATAACCCAGCAGTGGAAATAAAAACGGTACGTTTGATGTAAGTTTTTAATATGGTGATTCCAACCAGCAACCTGCCTTTTACGAACTCGTTGTCCATTATCATTGGAGCGTAATCCGGAAGTAAACCTGGCCGCTGAGCTTAATACAGTGATAATAAAATTGTACAGCTTATCGATAAAAAGGCGATGTTCAGGGACGTTTGGGCAAGCTATTTGATCCTTGCAAGCAACACAGCGAAACGTGTCCGACACGTTTTGGAATTCATTATAACAATACTTGTAAAACTCGTCAATTTGATGGTTGTCTCTAACGCCCCATTGAACATTATCACAGACAGTTTTGGGTGAGTTATCTAGAACATGGTTTATAGGACTTTCCTCCAAACAACATACTATTCTGAGAGGGAAATGATCGGACCACTGAACATTATACATGACATTAACTGATCCGATCGTGTCGCACGCTGCGTGGGTAGCAAGACAGTGGTCCAGCCATCTCCTGGAGCCATGAGCCTCGCTGATGAAAGTAAATGTATCCGAACTCACACCTAGCCTTGCGATATCAGCGCACACCCACTGTTGATCCTCACAAAACTCCAGCATTTCCCTTCCGAACTGAGAGCGGGGGTCCGCGTTAAAATCGCCCAAAATAAAGGCAGCTTGAGCCTCGCTCTCCTCTATAATGGCGTTAACCAAACCCAAACACTCAATAAATTCGGTAATGTTTTGCGGGTCGTCGACAGGCATGTACACATTACACACTACAAACTTACTTGAACCAGTGTTTACACTTATTGCCACGATACGATCACTGTCACAACTTAGCACAGTGACATTGGGAAAGCGTGATTTTCTCCACATTATGGCGACTCCAACATACGGACGACTTCGTAGTATTCCAACAGACGTGTCGACCGATGACTTGGTAACACAACCGAAATCCTTGTCGATCTGCTCCATAAAGCCCGGGTCATGCGGCAGCAGCCATGTCTCTTGAAGAGCTAAGATATCGGCTTCGAGACAGAGTTCACGAATGTAGGATACCGAACGCTTAACTGACTTGCAATTGAACGAGACAAATGTGGAATTTTTTGACCGTACATCCATAATTCTTATGCGTTATTCAGCGATTTACGATTTAAAACGTTCATTGAACCTACGATAAACCAGGCCGCTAGGCCAGAATTTGTTATCGAGAAATGTCTGTAGTTTACTCGCCAACACCGTAATACAAAACGAATTAAACATAGTTTCTCGGTTCTGTTTCAGTAACTCAACCTTTATGCATTCTTCTCCCACGTCTATAATATGCTCTTGGATATTTTCCTCGGTAATATGCTTCTTTGTTCTTGATACATATATTTTAGTCAGATTTTCAGCGACCTGAATCCTCCCAAAATTTTCCAATGTACCAAACATATTTTTACGCTGTTTTGTTTTCCTACGATGCCGCTGTGCGTGTATAAAGCCATCCCTGTCGCAGCTGTCCGTTGAGTGCGCTGTCATTATCGAACTATTTTGCGTTAGCATAATATCCCGATAGCTTGGCCGGTGCATCTTATCAGTCGCAGGCGACGAAACCTGTTTGCGTTGATGCGTTCCGTCTTCTCTCCGCGGAGCCGCCGGCGTAGTGGCACAGGTAGTGATTCCGCAGGGCACGGGTGCGACCGGGGGCTGGGTCGGAGGCGGAGGAGTCGCGGCTGCCGGCAACGTAGGCCTGCTTTGTTTACGTTGTTTGAACCCATTTTGCATGTTACAATTTTAAGATTCTCTCACGCAGATGCACCGTAGATCGTTCAATTTTGTACAAATATTTGTTTCAATATTCGTAATATCTGTTTTAGAGACTGTGTCATTTTTTAATTCGGTTAATTCGGTCTTCATAATATACAAGTCCTTTAATAATTTGGTAACGTCCACATGGTCGAAGGTCACGTAGGGCAGTTTGTTGAGGTTTTTTGCCACAAAGTCGGGCTGTTTGTCGGGGTCCG
This sequence comes from Blastobasis adustella, assembly GCA_907269095.1. Classification (NCBI taxonomy): domain Eukaryota; kingdom Metazoa; phylum Arthropoda; class Insecta; order Lepidoptera; family Blastobasidae; genus Blastobasis; species Blastobasis adustella. The sequence goes on along the minus strand of OU026121.1, from coordinate 16,224,112 downwards.
TTTCCTTCAGAATCTTCATTACGTCTTTTACGTTTTTCTTGCTTTTGTCCTCTCCTTTTCGGACAATAAGCCTGTAATTTTCATCCGCCAACGCATTGTATAACTTCGATTTACCTGTTTCAATATCCGAGTCAGTAAAGTTAGATACACATATTTGTACGATGGTAAGCTCATCCAGCACGTCAATTTTGTTCTGGACAAATGTCAAGAACTCGTCGATAATAATTATTTTTTTCGTCACAGGGTTTGCCATTGTAGGCATTTACGCGCGCGCGCACGTTACGTGCGTGTCCTCTCACGGCGGCAGATGGACCCTGATGGATGCAGATGGATTAAAGCTATGATCTCATTCATTAAGCTGTTAGATTAATAATTTGACATAATATTAGTCATGTAAATATAAGAAATAACATAAATACTCTTCATTACTAATAAAAACTGTATTTTATGTCCATTTTCTTGTGCTCTCGAGAACGAGGGCCCGGGGTCTGCCTTGACCATGATCCAGGATTTGACAGGTCAGGTAATTACAGTGGAGTGACTGCCATCTGACCTTCATGACCCTGCTACCAGGGGAACCTGACCAGATTAGATCATGGTTACACATCCAGTCGCCTGAATGTGCAGGTTTCATCACGATGTTTTCCCTCACCGTAAGAGCATCGGTTAGTATTCAACTAATGTACATAACTCAGAAAACAGTCATTGGTACATGGCCAGAGCGGGATTCGAACCCATTTTCTTTTAATAAAACCCTTTGGTCCCCTTTATTAAATACCGTAGTCAAAACGACGACGGTTAGTATTAAGCGCCGAAAAATAAGGTTAGTGACCTAGGGTTGCAGTGCGTTCAAGTACGGAAAAAAGGAACTCACAATCTAAATCTAATATGGTTATTGGGCCTAGTCAAGTTGCACTAAGTTCGAATAGTACTGTTCATGTAAAATGAACTTACCTTTTCCACAATACAATTTTTGCTGTTGAGTTTTGTTTAAAGTTTTGATAAAACGGGTACAGGGATTATTAAGCCTATAATTCCATAATACTGTTTTGCCGCCATCTTTTAATGAATAGACACTTATTTTTACCTGAAAATTAAGGACATGTAAAGATCGTGTCTTAATTAAGTTTTCCGTTTTCGATGCTTCGAAGCTTAAAAGTGGTAGTCTTTGTTTGAAACACGTGTCGTCGTCCCAGATAAGACAGTCAAACAGTAATATTTGTATGAAAAATGAGCATGCTTTTCTAAAGTAGATAAAATACTAATACTAACATATATGCTAGGACAAATTCACACAGTGCCATCTATCCCCAAAGTATGCAAAGGTTTTAGGTAACCGATAAACTATTTATATATTTTTTATTAGATACATGCTTATTATACATACTACACCCAGACCGTAACAGAAATTAAAATTCATCATATCAATTTCTGCTCGGCCGGGAATCAAACCTCTGCGTGACAGACCCTGTGTTTTGGCGACGTTCAGCTTTGCTCGGTCTAAGTACCTTAACTTATTTTACCATTCAGCTTTATAGCCAGTGGCTGCTGGTTAGATATACTGGTAGGTAATGCATTTAACTTGTTCACTCAGCATAATCATTCCATACATTTTCTATGAACTATCATTTGTCAAACGCTCAGAAATTATAGCTCGTATATCACAGAACTGTATGAGTATTCGCCATGCGATTTTTTTTATAACTAGTATTATTGAAAAAGCAAAAGTAAACTCTGCCTCTGTTTACCAAGATTTATCAAACTTAAGAGAGACATTCTCAGAAACACTGAGGTGGACATAGGCTATGTGACGTGATCATAAATGGCGCCGACCGCGTTATAATAATAATAATAAATTTCTTTATATCGGACTACTGGTCCATAGGTATAATATAGTACTTAATAGCAAATTAAAAAAATACAATTAAATACAATACCTAAACTAAGAATGAAATTAAATAATAATCTCAGTCTTCATCAGACGTCTACAACAGGAATTATAAAGTATAGCTAGTAGTCATCTTGGCGTTAATGTTCCGGTTGTGTTCTCGAGAACGAGGGCCCGGGGTCCGCCTTGACCATGATCCAGGATTTGGCAGGTCGGGTATGTCATCTGACCTCCGTAACCCTGCTACCAGGGGAACCTGACCAGATTGGATCATGGTTACACATCCAGTCGCCTGAATGTGCAGGTTTCATCACGATGTTTTCCCTCACCGTAAGAGCATCGGTTAGTATTTAACTAATGTACATAACTCAGAAAACAGTCATTGGTACATGGCCGGAGCGGGATTTGAACGCGGGACCTCTGGCTTACGAGTCGGATACTGTAACCGCTCGGCCACCGACGCTCTAGTAAGTATATTAATAAAAGATATAATATTATAATACGATAATAAATATTTTATTCATTTTGACATTCAATGGTTACTAACCTGACCAATGTCACTTCTCTCCAAAAACGTCACATTATATTTGGCTATTTGAGGACAAGCACCACTTTCGTCAATTGTCACTCTAGTGATCGTCAAGTCGCGAGATTTTGCCCCAGCACAACCGGTCACGTTGCGATATTCCACACTATATGGTCCCTATGGAAATGCTTGATGGTTATTGTAAGTAACGTATCTCACTTTATGATCAAAACTATGTGGGAGAACGTGTATAGAAATTAAATAAAGAAATATGAATAATAAATATATGTATATTATTACCAATAATCAAATAAATGGACAGCAACAGATGGAGAGGACATATTTTAGTAGCTTAAGTGATGTACTTAGATTTAGCAAAATACAGACAAGTTGACAATAATTAATTGTTATTTCTATAGAAATAACAAAATAGAACATAGAAATAATACGAGTTATACGGTTAAGCAAGATTACCTGAGGAAGACAGTTCAGAGCACTGGTGGTGCCGTGTCCGCAGTCGGACAACGTCTGACCTGTCGAGAGCGATGGCCGCCTTTTTATAGACTGCGGTGTACCCGTATGTGGTTTTTAATTTAAGAACACTACCTTCATTTTATAAAAATGAAGATAAATACAATAATAATATTATCTCCCACACGGCCATACTGACGAGCAGCCTAATTGGCTTGCGATACACTATCTCAAAATTACAATTAAACAAAAATGTATGTGTAACATAAGAAACAGATATTTAACATTAGGACACAATAAAATTCAATCCTTAAAGAATACATCTTTACTCGAGTTACATTATGACAATTTACTAAAAAGATAATCAATTTACATCAACTAGCATCAATGTAAAATCCAATTAAATTAACTATTTAGGAAATACTGATTAGGTCTCATGATCGTAGCAATTTAATTTGTCAACCGTGACCGAAATCATACTTTTTATCCTATTTACTTAAGGAAAACCAACAGCAATGATTACAATATAAAATAATACCAGTATTATTTTATATTAGCACAGAGCCAATTACAGGCTTCCACCGATAAAAACTGGATAATTTAATACATACTTAACTAAAAGTCAAGCATACCGAACAGTCTACAAGACTTTACGATTTCAAGTTTAAACTTAAATATACCTACAATACTCGAAAATAATGCAACAATAGTCAAATCCATAATAACATGGTTTGAAAAATGCCACAACGCGTCGAAGTAATAGTTGAGTATGCGGTCTCTCGCTGACTCACAACTTGTGTTAAATAAATCAAGATTAATTCTCCTGGATAAATCTTTAAAATTCACTCACGATAGAAAGGTGTTCTTTCTGTAGTTGGTAGAATACGCCAAATTGCATGGCAATGGCCAAATCACATAAGCCATATAAACACCAAATAACATGGTACTAATAGTCAAATCACAGGTACCTGAATGCCAATCCTCACGGTAGTGGCCAAAACACATGGCAATGGTCAAATCATATGACCCCAAATGCCAATTCTCAAATCAGTGGCCAAATCAACTACAATTAAATGCCAAATCACATTGCAACGGTCAAATCAAATGACCCGCACATCGCACCAAACACCCAGTATAACATCGTTGGCCATCGATATATTGTACAGCACAATTCGTCGGAGCACCGATGAACGAAGAACGAAGGTCCCTTGATGATCCATTATGCAGCACTCCCATTTATGCATTTATGGAGAACGGCCATATGACGTGAGGCAATAAATCAAGACTTCTCTCATTAATGGATGAGCAGCTAGTTCCACGTCCTGACCACGGCCGCGAGCCGAATATGATGTCATCACAGTATTTCCAGCAATCCGCAAGGCGGTGCTTCGATTGACGTTGCGTATTTTATTCAACATGATGTCTAGGCTCAAGACTGCCCTCGTGCGTTATCTGAAACTAAAATACCACAGCACAGTACCATGTTCGCTCGATCATTCCTGACCCTATCGTTGTAAAAGACTATACTAGCTCTAGATAAACTACTGTTAGACTATACAGTATCTCAATATGAAATTGCTAAAATCGTAAAATAGTAAATTTAACGAGCTTTACTTTACTAAGCCCACTTTACTTTATCAGCTCGTGGTCAGTCCTTCGATCAAATCTATACAGGCTATCACAAGTAAGGCAGTCCATCTGCCATCACAACACGTGATAATAAACACGTGAGCTATACAACAAGTAATCGTCCTAGACCCAAACCAACATTCAATGGTCATCTCCACGAAAATAACATTATCTCTACCGCCCAACATCAAAATTGAATCAGGATTTTACCAATGAACAGCTTCTAGGCATCAAAGTCACAAATTTCAATTACTGAGTCGTTAATCGTTAATAATGTACTCAAAATAAACATCTAAGAACATGTCACCTCTGTTATTAAAAGGTGTCTGTATCGTCAAATACAATGACACAGAGCTATCCCGGTTGCTCTACTCGAACTTACAATTAAAATTTCAACTTTATAATTATCCATCAGTCGTCATCTGTGATCAACCTGATGATCATCGCCGTGATCATCCATTAGGTAGGATTTCCAATCCCCGTGATTACATACTAGCCAACTCTAGGGCTTTTCATCGGAATCACATTTTATTAAAGAAATAACACTACTCTTGTACCCTAGACAAAACAATTGACTAGCCTCCATATTTTTTGTATTTGATTTATCGTAAATCATGTAGGAACTTTCCACACCATTAACCCGTACTCACTACCTAAACAACTATACTCCCAATAGTATGCAATGCAAATTCCCAGCGCTGCAACTTCTATTTAGCCAATATCTAGAGCAGCGTCATAAAAGAGCAACTGAGTTTTGCCACGGTCACGGTCCATGGATAACAGAATCGGAAATTCATTTCCCATTAAGTCACTTGCTTCAGGTCTCATTAGTAATCAAATTCAAAATATTACCTACTTTCATTTGTCTACCAGCGCGGTAAAACGCTTTCATTCAACTGTGTTAACGTCTCTAAAAATGTATCGTTCTTTACATTAGATACATAATTTCCCAATTTGGAAATGAAAACCTTATTTCTACCTTCAACAGTTTTACGTAACAGTATAATAATAAAACAAGCATTTATTATTTTTTCACAAACAAATAAATGATACGCAAGTAGGTCAGTACTATATAATTTTTGTAGCTATATTTATTTGTGAGAAACTGGTGTCTGAAATAGGTTCCATAGAACCTGTGATACAGGTCACCAGGCTCCCACCCCATGGATTTACAAAACAGACTATGTTAAATTTTTGTACTTCTGTTCTAAAAGAATAAGATATTACATTCATTAAGTTTATGTGTCTATCGGTTACCACACCAAAACAACTAAACAAGTAAAGTAATCGTCATCATTTTTTTTTTTCACTGTTCGATTGAGTCTACTCTATCTGTGACTACGTTACGTGTAAGTTCCCATTTTAAACAATTTAACAATGTTTGTAATAACAAAGAGGTCTCATATCCAGCCGTCTTCCAAAAAAATCAGAACAAAAACTTGCAACATCCGAGACTTTCGGGGCTCTCAGCCCAAGGAGTCACACACACGACTCCCGGGCCACTCCAAATCAGCAAAATAAATCGGGGTGTTTAACCTCAACAACAGTGTAGGTACTACCAAACTCGTACTAGCCGAAGGATATGAAATCTCACCATTGCTTACAGTGCCTCATCTTACAGGCACAATAACAGAACTCGAAATAGTTACTTGGTATCGGTAATCAATGATATTTCAGTACTCGAAGCTAAAGTTAACATTATGTAACTGACTATTGAGCAATCACCAAAATATGTGGACTTTTTTATCATCATCATCATGTTTAACATCTTTTCACAAAGCTTGAAACAACTACCATCTGTTGGCCACGCTCCCAGAGGCTCCGTCAGCCTAGTACGTAAAACACCAACATCATCTCCATCCGGTGATGCCACAAGCTTTGAGTAAACAAAACCAACCACATAAATGTCATAAAAACCTTTGCTCGATAGTCGTCACGTATGGACTTAGTTGCTTAAATCCGTCTACCAAAGTCTTAAACAGGTCGAACTTAAGTAAGTCACAGGATTAACTAAGTCACTCAAAACATAATTTGAAACTATCTACCGTCAATATATTTACATTCCTTTCGATAAAATAATTTGTGACCAACAAAAATGACGTTACCTACTAGTCAAACTGCTTATTTTTTTTTTTTTAATGTTGGAGGTAGCTTTCAGAATAATCGTATTTTGGCGGTCAACGTTAAAACCACAATAAAATCATACCCTCGGAAAACAAATATTGTTTAACGTTTACTTTTGTGTTCGTATTCGTTTCTATACAGTAATAATTCATTGTAAAACAAAATTAAATTGTAACTCCGTAATTTGGTACATAAAAACTTAGTCGGACGTTCTCAATTTTGTTCTTTACACGTTCTACGCGGAAACAAATGATTCTAATTCGGTTATAAACTCACTTGAATCAAGTAAACTCGTAACGACTCACCGAATGCTAATTTGCAGCCTGTAGTTGTTGTGGACCCTATGATGTCTGGTCATGCACTCGACACTTCGCGTCGTCGGAAGCATCCAGTTTCCTCAGCCTCATGCGGGCGGTGCGAAAAAATCACGATGTAACATGAAAACAAAGGACATTGCATTAGAAATATTGTGGGACGTTGGGATCCTTTATCCCACTTCTGATGTGGGAGAACGTGTATAGAAATTAAATAAAGAAATATGAATAATAAATATATGTATATTATTACCAATAATCAAATAAATGGACAGCAACAGATGGAGAGGACATATTTTAGTAGCTTAAGTGATGTACTTAGATTTAGCAAAATACAGACAAGTTGACAATAATTAATTGTTATTTCTATAGAAATAACAAAATAGAACATAGAAATAATACGAGTTATACGGTTAAGCAAGATTACCTGAGGAAGACAGTTCAGAGCACTGGTGGTGCCGTGTCCGCAGTCGGACAACGTCTGACCTGTCGAGAGCGATGGCCGCCTTTTTATAGACTGCGGTGTACCCGTATGTGGTTTTTAATTTAAGAACACTACCTTCATTTTATAAAAATGAAGATAAATACAATAATAATATTATCTCCCACAACTATAAAGAGAAAATATATCTACTTTTGTTTGTTTGTAATGAATAAACCTAAAAACTACTCGACTGATGTTAAAAATTCTTCTACTAAAGGAATGTTATATTTCCTTTAGTAGAAGATAATATTATATTATCACTGGGTAACATAGGCTACTTTTATCCCGAGTCTAGAATTCCATCTCTGTTTCGCCTAGTCCCTACCACCCATAACTAGGTTTTCTCCGCGGAATATATATTCTCACTAGATTACTTGTTAATAAACTTGGTTTTCTGTGTGGCACACAGGATTCCCACCGGACCTTTATATTCTTATGTGGCATATTGACTTTTATGTGCGGCGACTACCATTTGACTCGCACATTCGTTTAGGTGCTTCCACATTTGTGTTTGCAACTGTTGCAAACAGTTTCATTTTGTATCGATTTGTTTAGGAATATATCTGATATCTGGATACATTCTGAACTACAAAAAGTTAACTTTTGTTTAAAAATGTTTTGTATTGTATCTAAGCAGGAGAGGTTGGCCGACCACAACAGAGACTGTTAAAGAATAGTAAATAATCATACAAATTATACTATAATGCAATGGTTCCTGTCGGTGGTGAATAGGCACAGAAATATTTCATACACGTAAAGCTTTCATTAAAAATCTAAAAGTAAAAAAAATTTCTTACGTAAATTTCTAAATCCCTGGACGCAAAAAAAATCCAGTTTATGGCCATGTCCGTTTTGAAATATCAAAAAGAAAATCAAAATAAATTTTCTCGTCATTGTAAACGTAAACCTATAACAATGATTAGAATTGTAATATTTATTGTAGCTGTACATAATTATCAAATCACTTCATCAAAAAATACTTTACGCTAATATTCAAAGCCATTAGGCTTTGAACATTCTATTTATTTCAAAAGATTGATTGAAATAAATAGAAAGTAATCGACACTTAATAAATAATGAAGGCGTCCGTCTAGCTATCTTGTAATATATATGTCGCAGGAAAATGAAGATACCAGGGATTTCAGGAAATCAATAGGGATGATCGATTGACTATGATCCAGGATTTGACAGATCAGATATTTACAGTGGACCGACTGCCATCTGTCCTCCGTTACCCTGCTACCAAAGAAACCTGATCAGATTAAATTATGGGGCTTGAACGTGCGGATTTCATCACGATGTTTCCCTCACCGCAAGGACACTGGTCAGTGTTCAACTGATGTATATAATTTATAAAGAGCATTGATACATAGCAGCACTGCTGTTCGAACCCGTTACCTCGGGGTACGTGTCTAATCAAGGGGTAACCATTAGGCCACCAACGCTCTCATCATTATACATCTCAGATACTGAATATAAATGTTAAGCAGGTGAACTGATAATAGAGTGTGCTGTGAGCCCGGACGCACTTAAAGGTTTTATTTATTTATTTTTTATTTAACAGTTTATTGCACACAGTAAAATACATAGAGAAACATCATACATATAGACGACACAACAGGCACTACTTATTTCTAAAAGAAATTTCTTCCAGCAGGCCTGCAGAAGAGAGATGTGATAAGTAAAGCAGATCGACGTGCGCGATATAGAATACATACTAAAATACTTAAACATAATTAACTTCTCAAATAAAATATAATAAATATAATATAAACATATAATAATAATATAATATATATTATAATACAATACTATGCATACATATCTATGTACAACTAGACAGAGATAGATAATGTTCCTTGACACGCTTTTTAAAAGTCTGTAGTGACGGCCTGTCCCGCACCTCATGTGGAAGAGAGTTCCAAAGTCTCGCAGCATGAACAGTAAAGGAGTAGGAAAAGAAATCGGAGCGATGGATAGGGATGGCCAACAACGATTTAACATTAGAGCGACAGGGTTTGTCTTGGTCTCGGGAGAAGTGAAAGAGGTTAAGGAGATATGAAGGAGCAGAAGGATTGTGCAGGACATTAAAGAGGGTTGAAAGGATGTGAGCATTCCTGCGGTAGCGTATTGGTAGCCATTTGAGCTGTGTTCGGAAAGAGGAAATGTGGTCATACTTGCGTAAACCGTACGCACACATTTTGGAGACGCTCAAGTTTGTTTAAAATCTCTTCTGTGGCATCCATATAGCAACAGTCCGCGTAGTCAAGAATAGGAAGAAGGAGAGTTTGTACTAGGATGATCTTGGTTTTTTGTGGTAAAAAGTTTTTAAGACGTTTTAGCGAGTGAAGCGAAAAATATATCTTCTTGCTGACCTCATTGACGTGAGGGAGCCAGGACAGAGTCGATTCAAGAATCACAACAAGGTTATTAGCAGAGTTACTGCACTGTATAGGCGTCCCATCATAAATCACCTGAGGGATATCATTATCAGACCCAAGTCGTCTGTACATGTTTGGGCTCCCTATCACTAAAGCCTGAGATTTCTTGGGATTCACTAGAAGCCCAAAGGCCTTAGCCCAGGCAGATATGCGTTCAAGACCGGCATTGATTTGGGCAAAAGCATCTGCAACATCAGCGATTTTGAAATGCCGGTAAATCTGTAGGTCGTCAGCATACAGATGGAAATTTGAAGAGATGACAGGAGTGACGGTATTGATAAATACGGAAAACAGGAGTGGTGAGAGACCTCATCATGGTGGATCCGCTGGGAACGACCACGGAGATACGACTCAAACCACTCTATTGCAGGAGGAGAGACGTTGAGGGAGCGAAGAACAGCGAGAAGGACATCAAAATCAACCGAATTAAAAGCGCTGCTAAAGTTTTAGTTATGGTACCAACCTCGATTTACGGTGTCGCTATTATTTATAGATGTACAGGTAGGTTTTTTATTGACCGTGCATCATACGGACACTACTGAACCGATTTTGATAATTTTTTGCATAGTGATAGATTATATCCCGGGGCAGCATTTAGGTTGAAAACTTCTAAAAAATTGTCAAAGAAATTATAAACCAGCAATAAAAATCTCTGGTGCGGTACGAAGATCTAATAAAGCCAGTTTTTCCAGCAAACAAAGATATAGACTACGCATATAGAAAAAGTGTAGGGAATAAAAAGTCTTTGCACAGAATAATCTATTTTCATTTTATTTATCATTTCACTTCATAACTTCGATTTCTTTTAAATTGTGACATTCGAAAGCCAGAACTGTTTGCCTATACCATAATAACATATTATTGAGTTGTGAAAAATATTAATTGGCAAAACAATTAAAAAGGATTTGAAAGTGATAAATATCAGAATGATTAATAATTTAATCAAACTAAAAGTACAAGTTTAACCAAATATCTGAATGTTTACAAGAAGGACTGACAAGGACAGATTATCCCCAGATTATTGCCATATACACATTTTATAATTTTTACTACTGTCAGTCGATTCGGACTTAACGTGGTCCTAATATAGCATTCAATCATCATCGTCCATGCGGTCAATCCTGGCTTCTGCCAGGGTCCATTTACTTGCTCTTTTTTAATAATTCTCCCGGTCTTCGGCATGCATCTTAAGCCGTTGGCTCTCGTATTCGACTTCAATCTATCCCTTACTGGGTCTCTCGTGAGAGCTCTGTACTGATACCGGCAAGCAAAGGCTTCCCTACCTTACTTCCATTGCTCACATCTATCGCTATCCTGGACCAATAATTGCAAAAAAGTCCAACTCATCCCGCAATATCCGTCGAGGCCTACCTCGTCTCCTTTTCACGTTTCGTGGGACCCGCTCTGTGGCAGCTTTAGCCTACAATTCGTCCAACGTCGTGTGTTGCATACACGAAGTATGGTAGTTTTAAAACTGCTATTCACGAAATAATGTGGTAAATACGGCCCTGTTACAATCTCTGTCAAATATACTAAAGCTTCCAAAAAAGTTAGACGCTCGATGGACACGCGCTAAACCAACATCTGCTAAAACAGCTCTAGACAACCGTTAGACACTCTTTTAAAATACAATGCACAGAAAAAGGGATAGTATAACATACAAAACGAAACAAGACTTATCAAGAAACGAAAGTGTAACTTATTTGACCCCCCCAGTAAAATCAACAAACAAACAATTGACAGAAAATATAACTATAGCAACTAACATGAAAAAAATTATGACATCCATTGAAAATAATATAAATGAGATTACTAAGCTAAAAAATCACCGGGTTCAGATCTTGAAAATTAACAACTCTTATCAACCAGGGAAGAAGCGTTGGTAGGGACTAGCGGAATAGGGCAACAGTTGTGGTATCGCCCAACTACAATAGAAGCTTTCATTTTCATTTTCATAAGGTGTACGGTGCAAACACCGTGCATTCGGCGCACTGTCTAGTCCGCGCTATATTTTATTTACTTTATAACCTAGTTAATATATTGTTAGAAGTTAGTTGTCCACGGCACACCAAACAGTGTACATGTCTTACCATACCATATACTAATTGTAGTTCATTTAGTATATCTATTAAATCAATCAGTGTTCAAGTTAATGTGTGTGTTATTATCTACCAACCTCAAGCAACCAAGTCAACACTCAGCCTACTTCAACACAGCACCATCAACCATCATCTAAAGACTGTACGGCCACTATAAATCATATATGTATAAGGGTTTTATTAAATATAACAAAAATACAGAGCAGTGGGCAGCAAGCACGCTTCGTGGAAGAAACAGACAAGCCGATAGAGGTACACCTAGACACCTCTTTGGCAGCGTCCCACACTCAACTTTCTTACCTATATAAAACAATATACATAATTTACTTAATTATAGATTTCACAGCCGGAGGACTCAAAGAAGACGCGATGGTGCCGTCGCGTAGAGCCTCTGCTTTCTAGGTCGCGAGGCGCATGAGGCACAGCGTCAGCGCTTTACTTGCGCGGATGAGATTTAGGACAACGCCGCGTGCCTCGGATGCCATCTCAGCTGTTGCTTGGGGCCAATGTACAATTCGGGTGGCCTGGTCTAGTCAGCAATATGCATCTACAGCATGATCTCGTAACAACTTATAACAATTGGCAAAATAACAAAATACAATGAGTTCAGGAATCAAACGTTTCGTCATGGTTCATCAACAATAATTTCCGAATACAGATGATTTAATAATTGTGAGATTAACATCTGCCAGTAAATAACTACTAATGGACTCATGCATTATCGAAACAGCGTTTCCTTGCAAAATTTGTTTCATCTGCCGACAGGATTTAAATGAAATCAGACAGCTTATAATTAACAAAGGCGTAGGACTGTAATAAAAATATGTACACAAAGTTTCATAAGCAAAACATTATAGTAGCATTGATCATCTGAATTTATTCGTATTGCTTTGCAACTAGCTTTAAAGGCCCAACACCGATAGAGAATTATGTAAGTAACGGACAACGAAAATAATAATTAATGACGTCCTGAGTAATTCAGTTGGTCAACATGCCGGTCGCCACGCAAAGGTCACGGGTTCGCTTCACGGCCGAGCACAAATTTAATTGATAAATTTTAATTTCTGTTACGGGTCTGGGTGTAGTATGTATAATAAGTAGGTATACATATAAAACAACAATGTAAGTTGCTTATCAGTTATCTAACACCCATAACACAAGCTTTGCTTACTTTGGGGCTAGATGGCGCTGTGCGAATTGTTGAAATCTTTAATACTTTCCACCTGTGATAACTACTTTGACATAAGTTGGGTATTTTTGGTTTTAACTCTATTTGCTATTGCAATCTGTCTAAATGACATTCCGCAACATTTGTGTACATTTTTCTATTCATGCAAGGTAAATGTCTTATGACATCTCCTCATAATAGCATAAGTTAGTTAAAATAAAAAGTACAAGGCGACTGATGATTTAGAAGTACATCACCTAAGGACCTCAGTAGAAATTTTTTTAACTGAGTTTTTAAACCCCTTGCCAAGTGTGGAGATTATGATAATTTTTTCCGGTAATGTGGACTAATTTAATGACATTGACGTGACATAAATGCAGAACAGTACAATTGCCACCAGAAGGACTAAGCTAACAAAACTCTTCATAAATACGGACTGTTAAAATTTTGATATAAATTGGTCTGGAATTATTCATAGTAATAATTTTAAGTAATGTATTAAAAAATGTGTTTTAAGATTTAAATATTTCCAGGGTTCGTATGATTTAAATGTGTCGGTTGGGGAGAAATGCGCAGGACCAAAACTGAAAACCGTTGCTGATTATAACATATCTTTGAGTAGGAATGAAAGTGATGTCTTCGCTAAGATTTTTTTGAATATTTTTCAACCCACTAAAATTGAAGAGGTTGGTAAGATTTTTACCTCAGTGTTATGGCATAATTCCCACCATCATCTCAGCTGCAGGAAGTCCACGGCTAGAAATAGGTCTCAAAATAGGTCTCACACAATCGATCGACGCTATGCATCTTCGGCTCCTTGCGAACTTCACGATGTCGTCTGACCATCTCGTGAGGGGGAACAAATAATTAAAATTTTAACAAATTACACATATTTTTATATGAATCGATTGTTGTAGACAAGCTCAATAAATACACGCAAAAATCACCGCCTTATCACGTATGAATCGTAAGTTACATTGATTAGAAATACGCGCGAGCGCGCGTTTCGTTCGTTCTATGTAGTGGCGCTTCCCCGTCGCCAAACCCGTTATCGGCGCAAACTCCAGATTAAAACAGCGAGCTGACTAATACGCTAAGCAATGACTATAGATTCATATTTCTAAGACTAATAGCTTTGCAATTTTAAGGTAAGACGATATAGACCTTTTCGTTAGGGTCTAGTTGTCTGACTTGGTACTCATAATGTATCCGTGTGATTTTAGAGACATTTTACACCAAAAACAAATATTTTGTAAAAAATGAATCGCACCAGAAATTTATACCAAAATATGGGTCAAATCTACATAGTGTGTAGTTAGAGCACTTTGCTTACATTGACATCTAAAATATTGCGCTGGCCGAGTGTCAGTGTCAGGTACCAAGACAACTCGCGACTTGGTCCGCCTTGACCATGATCCAGGATTTGACAGAACAGGTAACTACGGTAGTGCGACTGTCATCTGGGTTCCGAGACCCGGCTACTAGGGGAACCATCACGGGTGGCGAGATGTCGCGAGAAGACAAAAAACCTCAATGTGAAAATGCATTTATTGTAAATCTATTACTACTCTCTACAAACTTATGAACTTTTAAACATTGGGACCACATTTTAATAACTGTGGATACCTTAAGAATTCTCTGTTTCAATTATTTTCTCCAGTTACAGGGTTTACTCTGTATATCTGAAAAGAGGATTACAGCAAATATGGCTACCGGGTGTTGCGATCCATCAGTTGACCGCTTGCCACTCTCATTCAGAAAGAAAAAATTTAAAACAAAGGAAATAATTTCAGATCCGAATGATAGAATATTCTGTCAAAGATGGCAAAAACCATCAATTGTGGAACTACCATCTAAAGAAACCGTGTCAACATTTTCTGATAGCGCAAATAATTGAACAAAATCTACGTACTAAAAATTGTCTTGTGCAGCCGGTTTGTATAGTCTCCTTAACAAAACTCTTTGGAAATATTCAACAGAGCTTTTACCGTACCACAAACGTATCTGACCCGGTGGGCAAAACTGGAACTAATTGTCGTCACCGGGTCAGATAAGTTTGTATCACTTTAAATATCAATTTATAGTGCAACAAACTTTTTTGATCCGGTAATTGTGTCGCTGTTGTTGGAATTGAGATGACATTTCAAAATGGCGATACTAAGTTCCAGCTATGGTCACCGGGTTTGAACGACCGCATTCTACAAACCTATGTGTCATCATCTCTGTTATCAGTCTGTAGCGATCCATTGTTGGACTTGAGTCTCCTACTGCGTGTATCAGCGAAAAGAGAGGATTGGAGCCGCCCGACCGAGGAAGTACCTTGGATAGTAGAGGGGAATTTACTTACTTCTGCCAGAAGAAACATGTTCTTGTGTCCCGGGGTTGTAGAGGTGGAGAACGCATTAGCGATACCCCTGTTGCTAATGTCTATAGGCAGCGGTGACTACTAAGGTTGCCCGTTTGCCTGTTTGCCTACCGTTTGACACATAAAAAAAGGCTGCTGCCCAATATTTAATTTGTATATAAAGTTATGACATTTTCAGTCGTTTTGTACTTCACCTGCAAATTAAACGGATCGGAATCAGGTATATTCCATCTACCAGACAAAGCTAATTGCGGTGAAGGGAGGCAAAGCATTTCTAAGGCAATTAAATTGTTTCATTTCGTTTCAGGGCATATATCTCTGCGAGTTGAACTACAGTGAACTATTCAGAGGATTCTTTGGCACATCTTTCTTCTACGGAGATTTCTTCTTGAAGTCAAACGCGTTGACGTCCAAAGCTAATATAATGTGCCTTATATTAAGTACTCAATTCACTAAAAAGATTTCATGAACCATTATTAATTCATCAAGGTCTTTGACGTAGTATATAATAACTAAGTTCATTGCTTACCGTTAAGCGAGGATAAGCAGCGAGCGATAAACAACCTTACGGCTACGTGTTACAGTGTGTTATAGTTTCGCGACTTTCATTTTTATCCATTTACCGGCTCGAAATATGAATTGCTCAAAGTGTGGAGATATCGTCACCGATTTCGTTAAATGTAGCCAATGTCAAGGCCATCTTCACTATGACTGCGCGGGAATTGCTGAGACGAGTTATAGGAAGATGGGTATGGAAAAAAAAACTGCATGGAAATGTCCTTTATGTCGTTCTGGAACTTCTAACAGTAGCAAGCCGGAGCCCGTATCCTCACCTTTACCTTCATCCGAGCCTGCATCCTCTCCGGTACAGCTTAGTGACATCCTACAAGAAATAAAAACATTCCGAAGCGAGTTCTGTAGCATAAAAGCCGATTTGCAGTCTGTTACAATCGCTATACAGAACGTAAACACTAGGCTGAGTGAAATGGATGTACGTCTCACGGATTTCGAGCACCGCCTAACCACCGCCGAAAAGAGTACATCTAATTTACAATTGGAGCTCAATAGTGCCAACGAAACGATTAATAGTCTTCGAAGGGAAAATGACTTTAGAGATCAATACGCGAGAATTAATAATGTGGAGATTTCTGGCATACCGGCTGTAAAAGGAGAAAATCTTAATAACATTCTCCAGTCGATTTACACAAAGGTTGGGCTAGCACTTGGCGAGAATGACGTTGATTCTATCCACCGCGTACGCCGTTTCGACACTCTGCAGGCAGATGACGGAATTCAACGTTCGGAGCCCCGCGCGCCAGCGATAGTAGTAAAGTTTACCCGCCGCATAACAAAAGACAGACTATTATCTGCGGTACGTACGCGCTGTGGACTTACGTCGACAGACATCGGGCTGCCTGGCAGGGAAGGCAAAATATTTATTGGAGACCACCTAATTCCGGCGAATAAATTGCTGCTAAAGCGCGCGCGTGAGATCAAAACCGAACTAAATTATAGTTACCTATGGATTAGAGAATGTAAAATTCTAATGCGAAAGACCGTAAAGTCGAAGGTAGTTCGTATTCACAATGAGTCCGATCTTTCCAAATTGAAGTGACTGTCATATTTATTTTATTTTGTTGTTTTGCACAATGTCGTTTATTTAACATACATATTTTTTAAACAATTATTTACATTAAGCGATGTTCTGTTTACACTATCGGATCATAGCCGCGTCAAGATGCCTCACTTTTATTCCTTTTATGTTTTTCTCACGTCGTATGTAGGTATTTCACAGTCCCTTTCGAGCGTGTCAACTTTTGTTCGCACTACAGAACTATTTATAACGCACCATTCATTCAATTACTTATTTATTAATACTAACTGCAATGACTAACACGATTATTAAAAAATTAAGCGGTTATTACCAGAATGTTCGGGGACTGCGCACTAAGAGTCACGAATTTTTTGCGGGGGTTGCCCTGGCCGATTACGATTTTATGTGTATTACGGAGACTAGGCTTACGCAGGATTTTTACGACCGCGAATACTTTGATAGTAGGTACGTAGTACACAGAACGGATCGGTCGGCGATAGATAGTGGGGCTGCGCGAGGCGGTGGTGTGGCGATAGCCGTGCGGGGCTCCTACTGTCCGCTGCGGCGGGAGTGGGCCGGGCCGGCGCGCGCGCACGCCGACGTGCTGTGGGTGTCTGTGCCGCTGCTGCCGCTGGCCGCGGCTGCCGCCCGCCAGCCCTGCGCCGGCGGAGGGGCACGAACTAGAACCGCGGCCGACAATAACATATACTTAAATATAGCTTGCGTTTACATACCGCACGGCAGCGGTTATCGGGATGCTTTAGCTGCATTCTTTGACACAGCGAGTGCTATTATGTTGGATCGGCCGCATGATTTGTTTTTGTTGACTGGAGACTTCAATGTTTCTGACGCAGAATGGAGAAGCCAGGATAATTCCAGCAACATGATACTTCTGCCTAATGGGAACATTCCATCTCAATTTTTAAGCGAGTTTCTTTCGTTGACGAATTTTAAACAGTTTAACTCTGTACGTAACTTGAACTCGCGCATTCTCGACCTAATAATTGTAAGTACAGACTGTTTAGTTACCCGTTGTAGTAATCCCCTAACGCCTGAAGATTTTCATCACCCATCTCTCTCATTAGAGTTATCGCTAACGGCCTTTGTACCTAGTTTAAAAACACTTCATAATAACGTTTACAACTTCCACGAAGGAAACTATAACGATTTGAATAATGAGCTCTCTAAAATAAATTGGTTTAAATTATTGAATGGTCCTCCTTTAGAGAACTCTGTCACCGAATTTTATAATATTTTGAACAATTTAATTAAAAAATATATTCCTTTAAGAAAGACTAAGCCAGAAAATGGCTCCACACCTATATGGTATACTAAATCGTTGTTAAAACTCCTTAAGGAGAAGAGGAAGTTTCATAAACTATGGAAGTTGTATGGTAACCCTTTAGATTATGACTCATTTAGCCTGTTGAGAAGAAGAGCCGTTAGGTTGGAGCGAGAATGTTATAATAATTATATACGGTACACGGAGGCAAAAATAAATACAAACCCAAAATTATTTTGGTCATATATTAAATATATATTTTCAGGCAATGGGTTGCCACAAACGATGTATCTCGATGGAAAGTCTGCAAGTGATGGGGATGGCATCTGTAATTTATTTAACGATCACTTCCATTCTGTGTTTGAGAACTCTTCTTTGGGCTTTGTTGATATCTGTGGCCTGTCACCATCAAACCAGGGTTTAATTGACCTACACAGAATCGATGTTACTGAGGCCAAAGTTTTAAATTATTTAAAGTCAATAAATATTCACAAAGGAGCTGGCCCTGATGGTATACATCCCTTGTTCATCCGTAACTGTGCTTTTAACTTAGCATTACCACTTACAATTATTTTTAGGCGTTCTTTCATTGAAGGTAAAATGCCACAAATTTGGAAACGAGCTTGGGTGACGCCCATTCCAAAAGGTACAGTCACTCAATGTGTAAAAAATTACAGACCGATTTCGAAATTATGTCAGTTTGGCAAGGTCCTCGAGCTTTTTGTAACTTCACAAATATTCGACGCAGTTCGCAGGCACATAGATCCGAATCAGCATGGTTTTTTCAGGGGGCGCAGTGTGGAAACCAATTTGCTAAATTTTACCGAGTTTCTGCTAGATGCACTTAACGAAGACTGTCAGGTGGATGCCGTGTATACCGACTTTTCCAAGGCCTTCGATAAGGTATGTCATAATACCTTATTGTTGAAGCTCTGGCGACTCGGTATACACGGCGACCTCCTTCGATGGGTGAGGTCTTATGTCGAAAACAGATGTCAGGCTGTTACAGTGGGGGGGTTTATCTCTGAGTACCGTAGTATTAGTTCTGGTGTCCCTCAGGGCTCTCACTTAGGCCCGTTACTGTTTATACTTTATATAAATAATATAAACAGCATATCTGTTCACTCTAATATGCTGTTGTATGCCGATGACACGAAGATTTTTAAGGTAATTCGCAATGTCCATGATTGTGGATTGCTACAAAATGATCTTTTTAATTTTGAGGCCTTTTGCAAGGATAATAATCTTTTCTTGAACTTGGACAAGTGCCAAGTAATAACATTTTCTCGGAAGGCATCACCTATAGTCCATAACTATTTCTTATGTAACAAGAGCTTGAGAAGGGAAACTCAGGTCAGGGATCTAGGTGTAATATTGGATTCCAACTTAACCTTCGTACCCTATATTAATAAAATTATCAACAAGGCGTTTAAGCAGTTAGGTTTTATTTTACGGGTGTCTAGGCCCTTTAAGGATATACGTACTTACAAATTATTATATAACAGTTATGTTAGAAGTGTTTTGGAATTTGCTAGCAGTGTGTGGCACCCTTTCTACAGTGCACATATTGATCGCATCGAGAGAGTGCAGAAGAAATTTGTAAAGGCTCTGGACTATCGAAATGGTAATTACCATCTTCATAATAATCGTTTTAGTTATAAAACATCATCTCAAGTGCATAGAATCGAAAATTTGGCACAGCGTCGTCATTACATAGATGCAGTGTTTCTTTATAAAATTGTCAATAACCTTGTAGACTCGCCTAATTTACTTAAGCATATTTCCCTAAGAGTACCACTCAGACGCGAAAGGGACTGTCGCAAAAAGCCACTTTTTCACGTTAACCCTACCAGAAAGCGTTACGTGGAAAACGGTTTTGTTCGTCGTGCGTGTAAATTTTACAATGAGCATCTTCTTGACGTGGATATGTTTTTGGATTCTTTACCGAGGTTCAAAGGGAACGTTAAAGAATTATGTATTATATTTCTCATCTAATTGTTGTACTTTACTTTTTTATGTTATTTTATGTATAAGTAATCGTTTTATTTGTATTTATGTATCAATTTAGGAAACTATAGGTCTTCATTTATTGTATGATTTTTAAATGTTATTCTGTATAAGACTGTTTGTTTCTGATAATAAAAAAAAAAAAAAAAAATAACAAGATTGATTGTTAGGTTAAATTTCGATGTATTGCATGAAACATTTTAATATTACAAGGTATCACAGAAATCACGTTCGTAAAATTCTTCTATTAAGAAAAGTGAATTTACAAAAAGAATCATTTGCGTTTATCCTTAGTAATAGTCAGGTAAGATAGTGCGTATGGCGCAAATACGCCAATTTTATTATTATGAGAAATTACATAATCGTAATATTTGTAGGTGCCACATTTTTAACAATAGAAATAGTCAATCTCAGAAAAGAATGGGTAAAAACATCTAGCTCACCAAAACCTTTTATTGCCTAGAGAGGTACACTTGATGGAAAGTGACCACCATCAAAAGTCAAATATTCTTTATTGAGTAGGACATTACATATCTCTTTCAATCGTCAAAGAGGAGGGGGTAGGAAAGTAGGAAGGAAATACACAGTGAAATGTTGGCCGCCCCTGGACCGGAGCACATCCAGCCCTGCCGACAATGGCCGGACCACGTCCGACAATACCAGACAGAGCCGGTCAGTGCCCGACAATGCCAAGCAGAGCCGGTCCGCGCCCGTCATAATATATAGGAACCTATATCATAGTTACTTAAGAAAAAGCACCTAAATATACAGCAAGAGTAAGCCAGTCCCCCAAGGCAGCACCATCCATCTTCGGGGCTCCAGGTATAGGTCAGCGTACTATCCCTATATTGTCGACATTCCACCTATACTTACTCAGCGTTTTCTAACTCTTTTCTGTTGCGAAAGGCAAGGGAATGGAACTCGCTGCCTGCACATGTTTTCCCTGAGCGCTACAACTTGGGTCTCTTTAAGACAAGAGTGAATAGATACCTAATAGACAGGTATGGGCCATCGCAGACTGCATCTGCACTTAATATCAGGTGAGATGGCAGTCAAATACCTGTCCAGTGTACATACCAAAAAAAAAAAAGGCACTCGGTCACGAGTATAACGCAAGGCCCAGCCATCGTCCATTTCAACCATATTTGAGGGAAAAGGGCGACCCGGCCTCCACGCCACCACCAGACAGAACTTTAAGCGAGCATGCAACACATACGCTGCATGTGATAGGTAGCTGCTCCCACCTTACCCTGCCCGTAGCCTATCCCTATCCTACCCTACCCACCCCTTACCCTTACACCTACCCTACCCCGGCCTACCCCTACCCTATGCCTACCCCTACTTTTTCCCTATCCTATCCTACGCTATCCCCACCGCAGCCAGCATAGAGCAGGCGCCCTCCAGCCCCGCTACGACCAAAATACGCCGTGTGTGGGAAGGAAAGGAAAGTTAACGCGGCTTTCTAGGTGGTCCTCCGTGATAAAGAAACGAGAAACCCACAGAGCCTAAGTTAATTTTTTTAATGTCTTATATACTAATACATTGTTTCTGCCCTACATACTAACTTAAAAGTAAATAAATACATTTTAATACATTTTATAGAACTGCAGCTCAGTTCCATGGACTTTTGTCATAGGTATACATATTCAGATATACGTACTACAAGCTGTTGCCCGCGACTTCGTTCGCGTGGAAATCGTTTTTAGGGCAGTTTATATCTTTCCCGAGCGACTACTTCAAATGACCTCCCTAATGTATAAAAGCTACGGAGTAATACAGAGAGGCCAAGCTGTTTCATCTCGTTCTACCCAAATTAATTAGATAAAACATGGCCCAGATTTTAAGTTAGGCCCCAAACTACGAAACTGTGCCTGTACATAATGTACTGTACAAAAAATCGAAATTCATTGCAGGCCATTTCCATATTTCTAATAGATAGTTTAGCTGGCTATAATGGTTCTATAACTGTTGTTTCCAAAATCAATTATACCCTATATGTTTCCCAGGCTTATCTAACAGTTATACAATAAAAAAGTATTTAAATCTGTCTAGTTTCGGAGATTAACGTGTACAAAGACGCAGACAAAATTTTTATTACTATTCCTTCATCGCCCTAAACTACATTTTTGTAAATATATTCAATGTACAGACACAATTTTTATGTTTAGATATAGATCATAACAATGTTTTGTCAGTTTATAAAACATGAGCCGCGCGGCACTTTATTTCTTGACATTGACTCCCCTCCCGTACCCCGTGCTGCCTAGATAGCCGAGCGGACTGAGCGGCGAACACGCGACTTTTTTAAATTTCTAATATTCACATTTTTAAACTCGTGATATCTTTCGAATGGAATGTCTGAATTGAATAATTCAAAAAGTTATATAAAGGTATTGAAGCAGTCGTGAATATGAAGTAATTGATTTTGATAAGGATTAATACCAAGGTATTAATAAAGAGCGTTTTATAGCGGCGGCATTTCAATTAAATTTTGAAAATAAAGGAACACTTATTGTGACATAACTATAATAGTTAGACATATACTGTCGGGACACTTTTTGTAGATAATTATGTGTTCTGCAAGGTCGTAGTACATTATTTTGTTCTATCATCAATGGTTTTCGTAGCACACGCGATGTAAGGAATTTATTTGGTATTTTTTTACACCTTGGGTTACATTATTGGAGTTTTATTAATGATCCGTAATTTTTTAGAAAATATAATATAGCCTATGTCACCCGGGGATAGTGTAGCTTTCCAACAGTGAAAGAATTTTTGAAATCGGTCTAGTAGTTTCGAAGCCTATTCAATACATACAGACAAACAAACAAACAAACAAAAAATCAAACATTTCCTCTTTATAATATTAGTATAGATAATAACTTTCTTTACATAATAATTTTATTATAAATTATTATTTATGTACCTGAGTTGGGACATAGCGTATGTTAAGATATTATATTATTATTATAGATGACTTACATCTAGGCTCAATGAATTAAAAAAAGAACACAACAGGACAACATTTATTACCTTTAATCTGTTATTTTTAAAGCTTATTAAAGGTTGTGTGTAGTGATTGACACAAAATATTCCCCTTTTTAGATACCACAAATGCTTTGATTGCAAAAGCTCCATAAAAAAAACGAAGTTCTGAAGAAGCTTCTTGCCATTGTCGTATAATTTAGTTCAAATACGTATGTGCCCTGAAAGTGAAACGATAACATTAAAAACTGTAATATATTCTTAAATACACATAATGTAGTGGCCTAAAACATAGCCACATTGACAGCACAGTCGGTGGCTGTCATAAGATCACTGTAATATATTTATATTATTAATTAATATAAACTTGTATTAAATCTTTTCCCTAATCGCGCCACGACAATTTATCCGTTGGTTGATAAGTTAGCTCTTTCTTCATATCCAGGTACCTGTTCAGGCATCAACACGGTTTTAGGAGGTGCGCTGATTTGTGGATTTTGGGGATCAATGCTGTCCGCGTCCGTAGGCGAAGCCCACTTTGGGCTTCATGACTCTAGATACCCTACACGTGATCACCGGGTAGTGCGAAATGGACAGCACTCTCTCCGGTGGTAGGCTTCGGCCGTGGCTGGTCACCACCGTCCAAGCGAACGCGGCGCCAAGCAGCCCAGCCGTGTTCCGTTGCGATGTCTGGAGTAGCCATCGAGGAGGACGGGTCTGGACAGTTGTAGACGCTCTGCGTAACCGTTTTTTCTTGATGCTCACCACTCCCGTACCGGGTGCCTGGCTTCGGAGGGCAGCATGATCCGAAACACGGTGCCGCCGCTGGCCGACCGTAGATAGTAGGGGGGCCAAGTAGCTGGTTAGCCACCAGTGAAAGGCTGCCCCGCCATCTGACGAAAAATCACAGATTGCTCTACCATGCCGGTTGGCGACCGGATGGGAGGGCCAGGTAGCCAATCTGGGGGGGGTTCGGGCGTCCCCGCGGTCTCCGCGTCAGGCACCTTTCCGTGCGGTATTGGTGAGCATGTTTGCTGGTAGGCGACAACCTCTTCACACTCAATTGAAACTCAAAATGAAAGACAAGAAAAACAGAAACTGTAAACAGCGGCTGCACTCCCTCCCACTTAAAGTGCACCTCACTAACATCCGAGGCCTGCACTCAAATCTCGATGCAGTCCACTACCACCTTGAGACTGAAAAACCGCAGCTGCTGTTCCTCACTGAGACGCAGATGAGATGTCCGGCTGACGCGACGTACCTCAGCTACCCAGGGTATACTCTCGAGCACAGGTTTGTACCTCGTGCCGGAGTCTGTGTGTACGCTCGCGAAGACATCTGCATTCGGCGTCTAAGGAGCTTTGAGGGGTCTAGTTTTTCTATTTTATGGTTGCTGGTGGATACAGGTCAAGTGCAAATCCTGTATGCCTGCATTTACCGATCGCACAGTGGGGATCAGGAGACGACTCGCTTATGTGACCATCTCATTGAAGTGGCGGATGAGCCGAGGGAACGTTACCCCGCGGCGCAGTTTGTCATTCTGGGGGATTTCAATGCCCACCACCAAGAGTGGCTTTTCCCATACCAGGTGACGGATCATGCTGGGAGAGAGGCGCGTAAACTAGCTCTGTCGCTAGATCTCACTCAGCTGGTAGACTGTGCCACGAGGGTACCTGATGTTGAATCCCATACCGCCAATTGCTTAGACCTTATGCTGACAACCGATCCAGACAGACACTCAGTATCGGTCTCTGCACCGCTGGGTACATCCGATCACTGTCTGGTGAAATCTGTATCCGTTTATTCCCCACCCGAGCAAACCCCATGCAACCCCCGACGAGTGTGGCGATACAAGTCAGCAGATTGGGATGAGATGCGTCACTTCTTTTCGTCCTATCCTTGGCGGGAGGTATGCTTCTCTTCGGGCGATCCGTCGAATTGTGCTGAAGCCGTTACCGCGCGATTCGTTGCCACCGTTGCTGAGGCCAGACGGAACATTGGCCCATGCTGCTGAAGAGAAAGCGAATATGCTTGCTTCTCTTTTCGCGGCGAATTCACGTTTGGATACTGCAGGATAAACACCACCTATCTCATCCCGTGCTGACTGCGCTATGGCAGAGGTGCGAATACATCAGAGAGAGATCTTAAAAATCCTGCAGAGTCTGGACGTGAACAAGGCTAGTGGACCTGATGGTATACCGGCAATAGTCCTGCGTAGTTGTGCCCCTGAGTTGTCTCCTGTTCTCACACGCCTGTATCGCCTCTCACTTGGGACTGGTATTGTACCTAAGTCGTGGAAGCTTGCCAATGTGCAGCCCGTGCCCAAAAAAGGCAGCCACGCCGACCCTGCCAACTACCGCCCTATTTCGGTCACTTCCATACTCTGTAAGATTATGGAACGTGCACTAAACAACAAACTTCTTACGCATCTTGAAGGTAACGATCTCCTCAGCGATCACCAGTACGGGTTCCGCCATGGTCGATCTACTAGGGACCTTCTGGTGTATGCCACACAATTGTGGAGTGAGGCCATTGAGAGACATGGCGAGGCCCTTGCTGTGTCTCTTGATATCTCCAAGGCCTTTGACAGGGTTTGGCATGCGGGCCTTCCAAGCAAGCTTCCTTCATTTGGTATTCCTGTTGGCTTTTGTACCTGGTTATCGGATTTTCTGAGTGAACGTTCAATCCGTGTAGTTATCGATGGCTACTTCTACTAATTAACAGAGTACCAAGTACCAAGTAACAGAAATACAAATTCATCATTTCAATTTCTGCTCGGCCGGGTATCAAACCTCTGTGTAACAGACCCTTTGTGTTTTGGCGCCGTTCAGCTTTGCTCGGTCTAAGTATCTATACTTATTTCACCCTTCAGCTTTATAGCCAGTGGCTGCTGGTTTTAGTTTTAGCTGGTGATTAGGCAATGCACTTTACTAGCTCACTCAGCATTATCATTCCATACATTTTCTATAAACTATCTTTTGTCAAACGCTCAGAAATTTTAGCTCGTATATCACAGAATTTTATGAGTATTCGCCATGCGAATTTTTTTATAGCTAAAATATTATACAAACAATCGTAACTAATATTATATAAAAAGCAAAAGTAAACTCTGCCTTTGTTTACCAAGTTTGACCAAACTTAAGAGGGACATTCTAAGAAACACTGAGGTGGACATAGGCTATGTGACGTGATCATAAATGGCGGCGACCGCGTTATAATAATAATAATAAATTACTTTATTTCGGACTGCTGGTCCATAGGTACAATATAGTACTTAATAGCAAATTAAAAAAATACAATTGAATACAATACCTAAACTAATAATGAATTTAAAATAATAATCTCAGTCTACAACAGGAATTATAAGATGTAACTAGTAAGTATATTAATAAAAGATGTAATATTATAATACGATAATAAATATTTTATGCATTTTGACATTCAATGTTTACTAACCTGACCAAAGTCACTTCTCTCCAAAAACGTCACATTATATTTGGCTATTTGAGGACAAGCACGACTTTCTTCAATTGTC
Source organism: Blastobasis adustella (assembly GCA_907269095.1). Taxonomy (NCBI): domain Eukaryota; kingdom Metazoa; phylum Arthropoda; class Insecta; order Lepidoptera; family Blastobasidae; genus Blastobasis; species Blastobasis adustella. Next base: position 16,197,200 of record OU026121.1, on the reverse strand, counting down.
ACTCTAGTGATCGCCGCGTCGCGAGATTTTGCCCCAGCACAACCGGTCACGTTGCGATATTCCACACAATATGGTCCCTATGGAAATGCTTGATGGTTATTGTAAGTATCGTATCTCACTTTATGATCAAAACTATAAAGAGAAAATATATATATTTTTGATTGTTTGTAATGAATAAACCTAAAAACTAGTCGACTGATGTTAAAAATTCTTAACTGGGTAACATAGGCTACTTTTATCCCGGGTCTACAATTCCACCTCTGTTTCGCCTAGTCCCTACCACCCATAACTAGGTTTTCTCCGCGGAATATATATTCCCCCTAGATTACTGGCTAATAAACTTGGTTTTCTGTGTGGCACACAGGATTCCCACCGGTCCTTTATATTCTTATGTGGCATACTGACTTTTATGCGCGTCGACTACCATCTGACTCGCACATTCGTTTAGGTGCTTCCATCTGTGTTTGCAACTGTTGCAAACAGTTTCATTTTGTATTGATTTGTTTAGGAATATATCTGATATCTGGATACATTCCGAACCACAAAAAGTTACCTTTTGTTCAAAAAAGTTTTGTATTGTATCTAAGCAGGAGAGGTTGGCTGACCACAACATAGAATGTTAAAAAATAGTAATGAAATAATCATATAAATTATACTATAATGCAATGGTTCCTGTCGGTGGTGAAAAGGCACAGAAATATTTCATACACGTAAAGCTTTCATTAAAAATCTGAAAACCGATCGACGCTATGCCACTTCGGCTCCTTGCAAGCTTCACGATGTCGTCTGACCATCTCGTAAGGGGGAGCAAATAAATAAAACATAGGTATTTTAGTTTATCAGTATTGGTCTCGAAATGGTTATTGCTATTTTTACTAGAAATATTATCCAAATTACACACATTTTTATATGAATCGATTGTTGTAGACAAACTCAATAAATACACGCAAAAATCACCGCCCTATCACGTATAAGTCGTAAGTTACATTGATTAAAAATGCGCGCGAGCGCACGTTTCGTTCGTTCAATGTAGTGCTGCTTCCCGGCGATTAAAACAGCGAGCTGACTAATACGCTAAGCATTGACTACAGATTCATATTTCTAAGACTAATAGTTTTGCAATGTTAAGGTAAGACGATATAGACCTTTTCGTTGCGGTCCAGTTGTCTGACTTGGTACTTATAATGTATCCGTGTGATTTTAGAGACATTTTATACCAAAAACAAATATTTTGTAAAAAATGAATCGCACCAGAAATTCATACCAAAATATGGATCACCTCTACATAGTGTGCAGTTGGAGCACTTCGCTTACATTGACATCTAAAATATTGCGCTGGCCGGGTGTCAGTGCCAGGTACTAAGACAACTCGCGACCATAATAATTATCATCTTAGTCCGCCTTGACCATGATCCAGGATTTGACACAACAGGTAATTACGGTAGAGCGACTGCCATCTGGCTTCCGTGACCCTGCTACTAGGGGAACCATCACGGGTGACGAGATGTCGCGAGAAGACAAAAAAACCTCAATGTGAAAATCTATTGATTGTAAATCTATTACTTCTCTCTACAAACTTATGAACTTTTAAACATTGGGACCATATTTTAACAACTGTGGATACCTTAAGGAACGTCTGTTTCAATTATTTGCTCCAGTTACAGGGCTTACTCTGTATATATGAAAAGAGGATTACAGCAAATATGGCTCCCGGGTGTTGCGGTTGTCTATGGGCGGCGGTGATCACTTTCCATCAGTTGACCGCTTGCCACTCTCATTCAGAAAGAAAAAATCTAAAACAAAGGAAATAATTTCAGATCCAAATGATAGTATATTCTGTCAAATACGGCAAGAACCATCAATTGTGGAAGTACCATCTAAAGAAACCGTGTCAACATTTTCTGATCACTCAAACAATTGAACAATATCTACGTGCTAAAAATTGTCTTGTGCAGCCGGTTTGTATGGTCTCCTTAACAAAACTCTTTAGAATTATTCAACAGAGCTTTTACCGTACCACAAACGTATCTGACCCGGTGAGCAAAACTGGAACTAATTGTCGTTACCGGGTCAGATAAGTTTGTATCACTTTAAATATCAATAAATAGTGCAGAAAACTTTTTGATCCGGTAATTGTGTCGCTGTTGTTGGAATTGAGATGACATTTCAAAATGGCGATACTAAGTTCCAGCTATGGTCACCGGGTTTGATCGACCGCATTCTGAAAACCTATGTGTCATCATCTCTGTTATCAGTCTGGAGCGATCCATTGTTGGACTTGAGTCTTCTACTGCGTGTATCAGCGAAAAGAGAGGATTGGAGCCGCCCGACCGAGGAAGTACCTTGGATAGTAGAGGGGAATTTACTTACTTCTGCCAGAAGAAACATGTTCTTGTGTCCCGGGGTTGTAGAGGTGGAGAACGCATTGGCGATACCCCTGGTGCTAATGTCTATAGGCAGCGGTGACTACTTAGGTTGCCCATTTGCCTGTTTGCCTACCGTTTGACACATAAAAAAAGGCTGCTGCCCAATATTTGATTTGTCAGAGTTATGACATTTTCAGTCGTTTTGTAATTTACCTGCAATCCGTTTAAATCGGTATCAGGTATATTCCATCTACCAAACAAAGCTAATTGCGGTGTAGGGAGGCAAAGCATTTCTAAGGCAATTAAATTGTTTCATTTCGTTTCAGGGCATATATCTCTGCGAGTTGAACTACAGTGAACTATTCAGAGGATTCTTTGGCACATCTTTCTTCTACGGAGATTTCTTCTTCAAGTCAAACGCGTTGACGTCCAAAGCTAATATAATGTGCCTTATATTTAGTACTCAAACCACTAAAAATATATCATGAACCATTGTTAAATCATGAAGGTCTTTGACGTAGTATATAATAACATGATTCATTGTTAGGTTAAATTCCGATTGATTGCATGAAACATTATAATATTACAAGGTATCACAGAAATCACGTTCATAAAATTCTTCTATTAAGAAAAGTGAATTTACAAAAATAATCATTTGCGTTTATCCTTAGTAATAGTCAGGTAAGATAGTGCGTATGGCGCAAATACGGCAATTTTATTATTATGATAAATTACATAATCGTAATATTTGTAGGTGCCACATTTTTAACAAACGAAACAGTCAATCTCAGAAATGAACGGGTAAAAACATCTAGCTCACCAAAACATTTTATTGCCTAGAGAGGTCCACCTGATGGAAAGTGAACACCATCAAAAGTCAAAAATTATTTATTGAGTAGGACATTACATATCTCTTTTAATCGTCAAAGAGGAGGGGGTAGGAAAGTAGGAAGGAAATACACAGTGAAATGTTGGCCGCCCCAGGACCGGAGCATATCCAGCCCTGCCGATAACGGCCGGACCACGTCCGACAATACCGGATAGAGCCGGTCAGTGCCCGACAATGCCAAGCAGAGCCGGTCCGTGCCCGTCATAATATATAGGAACCTATATTATAGTTACTTAAGAAAAAACACCTAAATCTACAGCAAGAGTAAGCCAGTCCACTAAGACAGCACCATCCACCAGGGCTCCAGGTGTAGGTCAGCGTACTATCCCTATATTGTCGACATTCTACCTATACTTACTCAGCGTCTAACTCTTTTTTGTTGCGAACCACAAGGGAATGGAACTCGCTGCCTGCACATGTTTTCCCTGAGCGCTACAACTTGGGTCTCTTTAAGACAAGAATGAATAGATACCTAATAGACCTGTTTGCCTACCGTTTGACACATAAAAAAAGGCTGCTGCCCAATATTTGATTTGTCAGAGTTATGGCATTTTCAGTCGTTTTGTACTTCACTTGCAAATTAAACGGATCGGTATCAGGTATATTCCATCTACCAGACAAAGCTAATTGCGGTGAAGGGAGGCAAAGCATTTCTAAGGCAATTAAATTGTTTCATTTCGTTTCAGGGCATATATCTTCGCGAGTTGAACTACAGTGAACTATTCAGAGGATTCTTTGGCACATCTTTCTTCTACTAAGATTTCTTTATTAAGTCAAACGCGTTGACGTCCAAAGCTAATATAATGTGCCTTATATTAAGTACTCAATTCACTAAAAAGAAAACATGAACCATTATTAATTCAACAAGGTATTTTACGTAGTATATAATAACATGATTGATTGTTAGATTAAGTTCGGATTTGTTGTATGTAACATTTAAATATTAAAAGTGAATTTACAAAAAGTCTTATCTGCGTGTTTTTTCTAGTAAAAGTCACGTAAGAAAGAGCATATGGCGCAAATATCGATGAATGAATGAATCGGAGTGGGTCCCACGAAACGTGAAAAGGAGACACGGTAGGCCCCGATGGAGATTGCGGGATGAGTTGGACTTTTTTGCAATTATCGGTCCAGGATAGCGATAGATGTGAGCAATGGAAGAAAGGTAGGAAAGCCTTTGCTTGCCGGTACCAGTAAAGAGGTCTCACGAGAGACCCAGGAAGGGATAGATTGACATCGCTAAGTCTTGCGGTCTTTTGTGGTGGGGGCTACAATGTCCGACCAAATGACTCCGGGGACGGTATCGGCTTGGGGTGGTCATCAAGTCGATACACACCAAAACGGTGCAGAGGCAGGTTTGGACAGTACACAACCTGCCTCGCGATGGGCCTTGTAGGGTCTCGCCCTGATGGTACTTACGGTTACTCCTGTTCAAATAACTGTTCAGCACGTTGACACTTTTATTGTCCATTTTTTTGGTATATTCTTGGGTTTTTCCCTTCAGGCTCTGATAGCTCATCATCTTTGCCTGGAAAATTAGTTAATACTGTAAATTCTGACTACGTTGTAATTACGTTCTACAAATATTTTGAATCGAATTGAACTTCGATTAGAGTATTTTCTTTTGGGGAAATGATCTCTTGTTTCCTAAATATCCAATTGGTAAAAGTAAAGATGGTTTTTGGACAAATACAAGGGTATTGGGGTGTGTGTCTGGATTCTTACCGTTGTATCTTCTGGTTTTCCTCTTGTTGGGGATCCGGACAGACCCCCTTGCCACGGAGGTCATTTTTCCATCACATTAGAAGGTTTTTTTCGTATCAAATATTTATTTTCTAATTAAAAATAGTAAATTTTCTAAATTGACGTTAATCTTTTATTATTTTATTCTTTATATGTCATATGTTGTCATGCGGACACAGTCCATAGATGGCGGAGATTTTAATCTTTTTTGTGCTCCCCTTATTCTAGATATTTGCTGGATCCAATTATTCATCGTATCTTCATGGATTATATCCTTGGCTGCTAAACACGAGGTCGTCCGAAAATAAATATTGACCACTTCAGAAACTGGCTGGCCGACTACGAGTACTGGCCATGAAGACTATATCTTCTTTTGTGCCAAATGCGTTCTCGAACGTGTTTAAATGAAGACCCGAGCCTGCGATAGAGAGTGCAGCGGATGAGTGGGCAGAGTCTTCCCAGCCTTCGAACTAGAAGGTGAACTAAATCATAGCTAGAAGAAGCTATCTTCAGAAACTAAAATTTAAAATACCAATCGACCGGTCAAATTACGCACGTGACGTCATAAAAGTTATCTTCGAAGTTTTCAAAGTCTTATGCACGTGACGTCATAAAAGTTATCCTCGAAGTTGTCAAAGTCAATCTGCAAACTGTACTTTTCGACCAAAAGTGAACGCAGTGACCCAGCACGGGCATAAGTTGTGGACTTTCGTGAACTTTCATACTTTTAGCATTTTAAATTCTTTTTAAAAATTTATTGTTTAGTTTATTATAGTTTCTGGACTGAATGTACATAAACCCATTACCCTGTTATTAGTTGTTTTTATTATTTACTGAGCCTGGCACTGTCCGTCGGATAGTGTTACGTTACAGTTTGGCGCCGTAAACTGTGGTCTTTCAGTCCAGAAGTCTAGTCTAGTAGATTCATTCATAATTATTCAGTCGATTCACTCTTAATTATTTTGCGTACATAAAATCTTTAAATATATATTTAAATATATTCATTAAAAATATTACTTAACATTACATAACATACATACTCACATACTTACATTGGCATCGGTCCCAGGGCTACCCTCTGGCGGTGTTTACATACATACTCATATACTTACATTGGCATCGGTCCCAGGGCTACCCTCTGGCGGTGTTTACATACATACTCATATACTTACATTGGCATCGGTCCCAGGGCTACCCTCTGGCGGTGTTTACATACATACTCATATACTTACATTGGCATCGGTCCCAGGGCTACCCTCTGGCGGTGTTTACATACATACTCATATACTTACATTGGCATCGGTCCCAGGGCTACCCTCTGGCGGTGTTTACATACATACTCATATACTTACATTGGCATCGGTCCCAGGGCTACCCTCTGGCGGTGTTTACATACATACTCATATACTTACATTGGCATCGGTCCCAGGGCTACCCTCTGGCGGTGTTTACATACATTCTCATATACTTACATTGGCATCGGTCCCAGGGCTACCCTCTGGCGGTGTTTACATACATACCCATATACTTACATTGGCATCGGTTCCAGGGCTACCCTCTGGCGGTGTTTACATATATACTCATATACATACCTATTACATATCTAACTTGCTTCTTCTCTAAATTCTAAAAAAGACACACACTTGTCTATAAAGTCATATTGTATTTCGGCTCTAATTTTGGCAATTATAGTATAATCATGGCACGTACTATTCATGATAAATTTTAATTTAGTTATATCGTGGGCTCTCTTTCATATATTCTTTATAGTAGTTTCTTACATTTTCTTTATTAATTTTGATTGTTTTTCTTTAAAGACTGTAGAATATTTTATTTATATGCAATATATATTAGTATACTATCCTTTATTATATTTTTGTTTATTTTTCCGGGTTATGGGTAGGACCGCCGGTATAAACAAGCCTACACCGGGTGCGGATTGCGACACTTTAAATAAGCCCTCTGCTGCACCTCTTAGAGCGGTTGGTGACTCTACAATTCCGTGTTAGGTACCGCCTGTTCCCACTAATATTTATTTCTTTAATTTTGTTTTCGTGATGGGTAGGACCGTCCAGATAAAAAAGCCTACACCGGGTGCGGTTCGCGACACTTTAAAAAAGCCTTATGCTGTACCTCTTAGAGCGGTTGGTGACTCTTCAATCCTGTGTAAGGTACCGCCTGTCCTCTTGTACATTCTTCTCGTTGTGGATGCTACGAGCGCTCGCAAATGAGATGAACTTGTTGAATCCTGTTTGCGGTCATCGTGTATTTCCATTAATATAAAACATATTTATTATAACGTATTTATTGATTATCAAGTTTTCGCGTGTTCTGTGTGGTAGGTAAAAAAAAATTAGCCTTTCACTGATGCGGATCGTGACATCTATCTAAAGCCTACACGTTTCGTTCTGAGCGGGTGGTGACTCATATTTACGTCGCACAGAACATTCGAATCTTTGAGTCACCCTTTTTATTTATTCTTATTAATATTTATCCTAACGTATTTATTTAATTGTTATTTATAATATTTTACAGTCGGAAAAGTTGTACTTTATTTTCTTTTATTAATAATAAATTAATTTTTAACTGTTATGTTGGAATGTTAGGGAAAATAATATAAACATGTTACAAACTTTATTTTATTTGAACTTCATATTCCAATTTCATTCTTATTGTATGGTGATTGATACAATATTTTCTTTACAAAATAACTAACAAACATATTCTTACATTTACTAAACACTTTCATAATAACCTTGTTTTTTCTTTTTCTCTTGTTTTCTTTTATTTCTGTAAATATTTAAAGATTTGTTTTTTTTTTTAAACATTGTAAAATGATAAATCTACTTTAATGTTTTTTTTTTACTTTTGTTGTAACAGGGGATTTTCTACATATTACCCATATATTTTTTTTCTCCCTCTACATGCTAACCCCTCTAAAGAATTAGGGTTCTTTCATATACTTTGATCCCTCTAAAGGGTTAGGGTTGTCCCTATACTTTAACTCCTCTAAAGGATTAGGGATGTCTCTATACTTTAACCCCTCTAAAGGGTTAGGGTGTTTCTGTTTACTTTAACCCCTCTAAAGGGTTAGGGAGTTCTTGTTTACTTTAATCCCTCTAAAGGGTTTGGGTAACCTTTAACCTCTCAAAGGGGATATAGGAATTACTTGGAGCGGCTAACAACTCCTTAAATAAGCCATTGTTTTAACTGCCTAACACAGGTTATAACTCACTTGGACATTAGCTAAAAAAAAATTTTTTTTCATAGTATCATATTTTTTTTTTCCCGGGTTTTTGGGGTAATATGTAGGGTCTCGCCCTGATGGTACTTACGGTTACTCCTGTTCAAATAACTGTTCAGCACGTTGACACTTTTATTGTCCATTTTTTTGGTATATTCTTGGGTTTGGCCCTTCAGGCTCTGATAGCTCATCATCTTTGCCTGGAAAATTAGTTAATACTGTAAATTCTGACTACGTTGTAATTACGTTCTACAAATATTTTGAATCGAATTGAACTTCGATTAGAGTATTTTCTTTTGGGGAAATGATCTCTTGTTTCCTAAATATCCAATTGGTAAAAGTAAAGATGGTTTTTGGACAAATACAAGGGTATTGGGGTGTGTGTCTGGATTCTTACCGTTGTATCTTCTTGTTTTCCTCTTGTTGGGGATCCGGACAGACCCCCTTGCCACGGGGGTCATTTTTCCATCACATTAGAAGGTTTTTTTCGTATCAAATATTTATTTTCTAATTAAAAATAGTAAATTCTCTAAATTGACGTTAATCTTTTATTATTTTATTCTTTATATGTCATATGTTGTCATGCGGACACAGTCCATAGATGGCGGAGATTTTAATCTTTTTTGTGCTCCCCTTATTCTAGATATTTGCTGGATCCAATTATTCATCGTATCTTCATGGATTATATCCTTGGCTGCTAAATACGAGGTCGTCCGAAAATAAATATTGACCACTTCAGAAACTGGCTGGCCGACTACGAGTACTGGCCATGAAGACTATATCTTCTTTTGTGCCAAATGCGTTCTCGAACGTGTTTAAATGAAGACCCGAGCCTGCGATAGAGAGTGCAGCGGATGAGTGGGCAGAGTCTTCCCAGCCTTCGAACTAGAAGGTGAACTAAATCATAGCTAGAAGAAGCTATCTTCAGAAACTAAAATTTAAAATACCAATCGACCGGTCAAATTACGCACGTGACGTCATAAAAGTTATCTTCGAAGTTTTCAAAGTCTTATGCACGTGACGTCATAAAAGTTATCCTCGAAGTTGTCAAAGTCAATCTGCAAACTGTACTTTTCGACCAAAAGTGAACGCAGTGACCCAGCCCGGGCATAAGTTGTGGACTTTCGTGAACTTTCGTACTTTTAGCATTTAAAATTCTTTTTTAAAATTTCTTGTTTAGTTTATTATAGTTTCTGGACTGAATGTACATAAACCCATTACCCTGTTATTAGTCGTTTTTATTATTTACTGAGCCTGGCACTGTCCGTCGGATAGTGTTACGTTACAGCCTTCGGGCGCGGTGTTAGAAGGGCTCCGGTTGCGTTCTATTGAGATCCCGGAGCCCATCGAACTGCACCGAGGTGGACCACCGTGGAGTTTTTAGTGGGTAGAAGTCCCACATAACCCAGCTCTTCCCCCGAGGGGCTGGGTACCTGAATAGCAGGTTTTCTCCACGTAACCAAAAAAAAAAAAAAAAAAAAAAGGGTAGGGGTAGGGTAGGGGTAGGGTAGGGGTAGGGTAGGGGTAGGGTAGGGGTAGGGTAGGGGTAGGGTAGGGGTAGGGTAGGGGTAGGGTAGGGGTAGGGTAGGGGTAGGGTAGGGGTAGGGTGGGGTGCTGGGTCGGGTAACCTCCTCGTGTTCCCAGTTTGCTATTGGTCCCTACGGGTTACGGCCTGGGAGAAGGGTATCATGACTGGGACGGTGCATCCTGGGCATTTGGCAATTGACTTCCCATTGGGATCTTGGTAGTCAAGTGGCTGATAACCCGATGCAGCTTCTCTCTCCTCCTCTGCTTTCAGAGGAGCGAAAGAGAAGCCGATCCTCTTTCGTCGCCTGTGGGCACTTGAGATGAGGGCCGTCCGATCCTCTCTTGTCGCCTTCTGGCACTTGGGATGAGGATCCATACCGTAATCCTGTCATTGACCGGCTGTTCACAGTTCGGAGTCAGGACCGGGGTCCCGTCCTTTTCAGGATAGGCTGCGTGGTAGGAAACCACTATAAAAGTTCCCTACGGGGACTTGGAGCTCCCCTGCAGTAGTCAACTCCGTTGCGAGGTTGCCTGAGATGGGCGGTGAACAGTTTTTTAGGAAGGCTTTTCACTGTAAAAAAAGCTTTCCAGAGACATGATGGCACAGCACAAACACAATCTCCCCGGGAGGGTCCCAGTCTCAGGGTCTGAGCTGGGGAATCCCTCACCTCTGGACGAAAGCCCGGAGGTCTGCCCCAACTTATACGGGGGGGGCAATGTTGCGCTAGATTGTAGGCCTGAGAAAGGCGGTGAAACTTATGAGCCCGAGAAAGGCTTTGATCACGGCCATACTGATACACGGGCATCTCAAAAAAGAAGCGTGAACTCCGTGACTCGGAGTGTAGTACTGACGGCTTCGAATCGGATGCCTCTGAGGTGTCCACAGTCTCGGCTTCGTCTCGTGCGTCTCGTGCGTCAGCTCGAAAAAGAAACCGAGATGCGCTCGACTTGGATGAGGTGGACATTTTTGCTGTACCTAACCCTGTACAAAAGGAGACTAGGGCTAGCGAAGGAAAAGATCCAGCCGGCAGACCTCGGCATCGGCGAAATACGCCAGAAGAGGGCTCTGAACGGTGGCATCCTGCTGGAGATACCAGGACAGGAGTGCGCAGCAAAGGCCGATAGCCTTGCGACGTGGCTGCCGTGCAAGTAGGAGAGATTCGCAGTCTTCGTCCTGGCTCTATGGGCTCGGCTTGGGTCCGCTGTCCCCTCTCTATCGTACACAAACTGGCGGCCGCAAAAAGGGTACGGGTGGGATGGGTTTCAGCCAGATTGCAGGTTCTGGCCTCGAGACCATTGCAGTGCTTCCGCTGTCTGGAACTGGGACATGCACGCCATCACTGTACTGGCTCTATTGACCGGTCTGCCTTGTGTTACAAGTGCGGTACGCCTGGACACAAGGCGGCCAAATGTGAGGCACAAGTACCTAGATGTCCTCTATGTGCTGATCACCGAGTCGGCAGCAAGGGCTGCAAGCCCCCCAAAAAGGGCGACAAAAGAAAGACGGCGATCGGCTCTAATGTTCCGGCTACCTCGGACATAGGAGGTGGGGCCACGCCTGATGGTGTTGGGACCAGAGCGGGTAGCGCTAGCAACCCGACCCAGGAGGCAATGGAGGACTAACATTTAGTGCCACATACAAAGTACTCCAGGGTAATATAAACCACTGCCGCAGGGCGCAAGACCTGCTCATGCAAAACCTTGTGGAGTGCTCAATTGCCCTTGGAGTCATCTCGGAGCCATACAGAATCCCAGTCCATCCCCGCTGGGTTGGAGATGACACTGGGAACGTTGCGTTATACTGGGGAGGAGGGCGCGGAGACCCCGCGTGCGCTAAAGTGGCGTCAAGTCCCGGCATTGTAGTGGTTGAGTGGGGCTCTCTCTTCGTGATGGGATGTTACATCTCTCCCAACTGCAATCTCGAAGACTTTGAGGAGTATCTGGGTCGAGTGGAGGTGTTTGTACACAGATACAGATCTCACCCGATACTAGTGCTGGGCGACTTCAATGCCCGATCTCGGGTTTGGGGAGACGTCCGGGACAACGTACGGGGCGAGACTGTCCTTGAATGGGCGGCCGGTCTCGACCTCCGATTGTTGAACAGGGGCTCGGTTAGCACATGTGTCAGATGGCAGGGTGAGTCAATCGTAGACCTGTCCTGGGCTAACCAGGCAGCTGAGTACTTGGTGTCGGACTGGAGAGTAGCAGAGGAAGTTGTAACCCTGTCTGACCACTTCCATATAATCTTCGCTGTTATCCCTAACCGTCCTGTCGCTGCGGCGATACAACGAAACGGTGTGCAAGCATGCTGGGCACTTAAACGGCTGGACAGGGATAAATTGATTGCTGCGGCTCATACAGCTGATTGGTTACCTGCACCTGACCTTGAAAACCCCTCTGCAACCGAAAGGGAGGCGGAAAGGTTTAGAGCTAGCATGACCACAATATGTGATGCTGCTATGCCCAGGGTCAGGTCTCCTTCAAAGCAGCCAGTTTATTGGTGGTCGGAGCACATTGCTTCCCTTCGTAGGACGTGCCTTGCCTCGCGCAGGCTCTTCACTCGTACAAGAAGACGGCGAGCGGCGACTCAAGCCGAAATAGATAATGCCTACTCCGCTTACCGAGCTGCCACAGTCGCCCTACAGTCGGCAATAGCGGATGCCAAGTCTCGCTCGTGGAAAGATCTTCTCGATGGCCTGAATAGGGATCCATGGGGACGTCCGTACAGGATGGTCCTGGGGAAGTTGCGCCCTTGGGTTCCTCCTTTGACGGAAACTCTTGAACCCCAGTTTACCAAGAGAGTGGTAGATACCCTTTTTCTACTTGAGAGATGCCCTGACGTTTCTCGTGCGACATTGGCAGTAGAGGCTTGGTCCGAGAGTCTGGAGGTAACGGAGGGAGAACTGACATACGCGGTGAGACGTCTTGCTGCACGAAACACGGCTCCGGGTCCGGACGGGATTCCTGGGCGAGCGCTAGTCATAGCGCTTGGGGTGCTAGGAGAGAGGATGAGACGCTTGTTTAACGGTTGTTTTCGCCACGGGTGCTTCCCAGCACTGTGGAAGGAAGCAAGACTCGTCCTTTTGAAAAAGGAAGGGAGGCCTGAGGATTCACCCTCCGGGTACCGGCCCCTTTGCTTGTTGGATGATTCGGGTAAGTCGTTTGAGCAGATCATCGCCCTCCGTATCAATAAGCACCTGCGGGAGACCGGACCGGACCTATCGGAGAGCCAATTTGGTTTCCGGCAGGGTCGCTCGACAGTAGATGCGATCCTTCGAGTCCGCTCCGTGACTGAAGAGGCAGTCTCCTAGGGGAAAGTAGTTTTGGCTGTCAGTATTGACATCGTCAATGCGTTCAACTCTCTCCCCTGGGGTGCGATTCGAGAGGCCCTCGTCCGGCATCAGATCCCATGTTATCTCCGTGCTGTAATAGAGGATTATCTTTTCCAGAGAAGGATTCGTTACGTGGGTAGAGACGGCCAAGTCGAACAGAGAGAGGTCGTTTGCGGGGTTCCTCAGGGGTCGGTATTAGGCCCTCTGTTGTGGAATCTCGCGTACGACGTGGTGCTCCGGACCCAACTCCCAGCCGGCATTAGTGTTGTATGCTACGCAGACGACACTCTGATATTAGCCGAAGAGGAGTCTTTTGAGAGGGCTTTACGACTAGCAGAGTTAGGTGTAGCTTGTATCGTGAGGAGAATCAGTGCATTAGGCCTGGCAATTGCGCCTCACAAAACAGAGGCGCTATGGTTCCACGGACTCCCTCGGCGAGAGAGCTCTCCTGTTTCTGTGGTGCGGGTAGGAGAAGCGGAGGTCCAGATAGCGCAAACTATGCAATATCTGGGCCTAGTATTAGACGGACGGTGGTCTTTCACAGATCATTTTGACCGCCTGGTTCCCCGGATTGAAAAAGTAGCGGGTGCTCTGCATGGGCTGCTACCGAATCTAGGGGGGAAGGAGTTCGCCGTCTCTATGCGGGTGTAGTGCGATCCATTGCGCTTTATGGGGCGCCAGTATGGTCAGATCGACTGTCAGGCGCTCGGCGCCGCGTGACCAAATTCAACGCTATGCAGCGACGCATTGCCATCAGGGTCGCAAGGGGATACCGGACGATTTCGTACGAGGCGGCAACTGTGCTGGCGCGCTTTCCACCTCTCGATATCCTGGCTGATATGGATGCGAGAATCTACCGTATCCTTCGCCAAAGAGGTGGAACCGCTACTAGCGAAGAAATAAGGGTGAGGGAACACAGGCGCGCAATAAACCGCTGGCGCGAGCGTCTCCATGAGCCGCGTGGTGTTCGGCAGCGGTTTATTGGAGCCGTCTTGCCATATTTTCAAACATGGTTGGATAGGAAAGGTCGGGTGACTTTCCACATGACCCAGATACTAACCGGACATGGCTGTTTCGGTGAATATCTCAACCGAATAGGGAGGGAACAGACACCACAGTGTCACCATTGCGGTTCGGACCAGGACTCGGCGCAGCACACGCTAGAGGAGTGCCCTGCTTGGCTCTGTGCGCGAAGCGACCTGGTCCAAGAAATCGGCTCAGACCTCTCCCTGCCTGCAGTAGTCGCTGCAATGCTGGGAAGTGCTGTAGCCTGGGAGGCCGTTAGCACCTTCTGCGAGACCGTCATGGTCCAGAAGGAGTCAGCGGAGCGGGAATGCGAGCGCGTGGACCCCGCGAGACGACGACGACGACGAAGAGCTCCGACTAGTAGCGGAGTCTCTGATGTGCGTCAGTCCACGACAGGGTTGCTGGCAACCTCGGTTGACGGGAGGGGGCACACTGAAGTGTAAGCTCCAGTGTGCCCGAGCCGTGTAGCTCCGGCTAAGAATAGAGCTACGGTCTTCCCCGCCTGTCGTAAGAGGCGACTAAAGGGGGTCATCGGAGTTGCGGTGTTTTGTGGTAGGGGCTACAATGTCCGACCAAATGACTCCGGGGACGGTATCGGCTTAGGGTGGTCATCAAGTCGATACACACCTGAACGGTGCAGAGGCAGGTTTGGACAGTACACAACCTGCCTCGCGATGGGCCTTCAGGCGCGGTGTTAGAAGGGCTCCGGTTGCGTTCTATTGAGATCCCGGAGCCCATCGAACTGCACCGAGGTGGACCACCGTGGAGTTTTAAGTGGGTAGAAGTCCCACATAACCCAGCTCTTCCCCCGAGGGGCTGGGTACCTGGATAGCAGGTTTTCTCCACGTAACCAAAAAAGAAAAAGGGTAGGGGTAGGGTAGGGGTATGGTAGGGGTAGGGTAGGGGTAGGGTAGGGGTAGGGTAGGGGTAGGGTAGGGGTAGGGTAGGGGTAGGGTAGGGGTAGGGTAGGGGTAGGGTAGGGGTAGGGTAGGGGTAGGGTAGGGGTAGGGTAGGGGTAGGGTAGGGTAGGGGTAGGGTAGGGGTAGGGTAGGGGTAGGGTAGAGGTAGGGTAGGGGTAGGGTAGGGGTAGGGGTAGGGGTAGGGTAGGGGTAGGGTAGGGGTAGGGTAGGGGTAGGGTAGGGGTAGGGTAGGGGTAGGGTAGGGGTAGGGTAGGGGTAGGGTAGGGGTAGGGTAGGGGTAGGGTAGGGGTAGGGTAGGGGTAGGGTAGGGGTAGGGTAGGGGTAGGGTAGGGGTAGGGTAGGGGTAGGGTAGGGGTAGGGTAGGGGTAGGGTAGGGGTAGGGTAGGGGTAGGGTAGGGGTAGGGTAGGGGTAGGGTAGGGGTAGGGTAGGGGTAGGGTAGGGGTAGGGTAGGGGTAGGGTAGGGGTAGGGTAGGGGTAGAGTAGGGGTAGGGGTAGGACGCCATGCGAACTAAGTCGCGCTGGGTCCACTAGTTAGGAATAAAATGAAAAGTTTCTTAAACACGTTTACGACCCGGCTCGCCCATAGAAAACATCACTACACAGGGAACCAGGCTCGGACCGGACGTGGACCACGCTCTTGATGAGTAGGCTCGGGAATCTGATTTATGCTCCATGTACTTTGACGGTAATTTATTACCGTGGGTTTGCCACCGGATCTTGGTATGGCTCTGCCCCTTGTTCGCTTAAAAACTTTGAGCTTTTAATGCTTTAACGACATTTAGTTCGCGGACACGGAAAATCAAGTTAGTTCGATAGGTGGGCTCAGCCATTAGCGTCCCGACACCAATATTGAAACATACCCAGTACGCGTAAATAAAATTCAAATAGTAGTCTCTCGATCGCTTGCAAGCCAATTAGGCCGGAACGGAAGTACGACGAGATGATCGGAATACGTGTGACGGTTTAATCGGAGTAGACAATAGGTCACTGGTTCGTTCGATGCCAAGGTTTCGCTGGACGCATGAGCAGGACATATGGTCCATATGTTCATGTTTTGGCCTGGTGTGTAGGTTGGAAGGGAGCCCAGGTTATCCTATCGATTAGGCTATGTCCGAGTCCTAACGGTCCATATTTCACAACTCATTAGGGTCAGGTTTATGTTAGGCAAATGTCGCAGCCATAGGGATAGTAGTGGCCACGAAGAAAGAAGAGGTTAACGCTCGAAAGCCGCGACGTGCGTTGATCGCCTGCCATTCATCGTCCGCCGACCAGATATGATGATGATCAGTTCTAGAGCTAAGTTGCATGTTTCTTAATTTATATTTTGCTTGTTTTGTCTACTCATACAAATTTTGATTGTCACTTACCTTATTAACGGAATTGATGTTTCATTTGACTCGCGTATTTTACACGGTGCATTCATTTGACGCACCTAACTTTTATATTTATACAGGGTGTAAAAAGACTGCTAGCATTAATTGAAACCTCATATTCTACCCATAAAACTAAACAACTTTCCCCAAGAAACATACCCGCGGAAACTCTTAGTTTAGGCAGAAATCGAGATTCTTTTTAAAAAAAAAAGTTGTATTTTTGTACTAAAAAATATCAAGTATCGATAACTAAATCGTTCACAATTAATTTAGACACCTAAAGTTCAAATTTAAGTTGAAATAAATGCACTGTAAGTAAAACAACGCAATGTAAAGCGTGCGCCCGGCCGCACACGTGTTACTACCTACCTACTCGTGACGCGCGCACGGCCGGAGGTAGGTACTACCTACAGCAGCCGCGCGCGCGCCAACCCGCCACCGGCCGTCCGTGGGCCCATGCGCATAGGCAGCAACACTGCCATGCTACCACTCAGTAAAGTTCAACAAGACAGGGGTACGCATACCTTAATACATTACCTAGACGTTTGCTTACGGTCATTCACATTATACTAAAATCGTACCCAGCACCTACCTACCGGCGATATCAGCAGTAAAGTTCACTATCGAAAGTCCTACCTACCTAGGTACATGATTGTATGACGACCATTCACATTACATGAGAATTTAACGTAGTAGGTATTTACTGCGGCGCGCACTTGCATGATCAGGCACAGGATCAGCTGTCTACCTACCTAACTTACGTACACGTTTGCTTACGGACATTCACATCATACGAGAATCGAGCCCAGTACCTACCACCTACCTACTGTCGATATCTGCAGAAAGTTCAGTGTGGCGCCTAGCCAAGGTATACCTACTAGTTAGGTTAAATACGCCAGAGCGGCCGCCGCGCGGGGTCAGTGCCCACGGTCACGTGGGCGAGCGAGAGCCGTGCGCCGGACGATGTACATTGCGCGTCGCAATTAATTATTTTTTTTGGGTAGCGAAATTATGAAGTCATTTCCGCGGGTATGTTTCTTGGGGAAAGTTGTTCAGTTTCATGGGTAGAATATGGGATTTCAATTAATGCTAGCGGTCTTTTTACACCCTGTATAGTGTGGTTATTTTGTTATGTTTTATTTGTTTCACGGATAATTTAGAGTTCACATGTTTATCTTAGTTGCGGATTTGATCTCCCGCTAGTTGTACGATTTACTTTTCCGTTCGGTGATTATATTTAACGCATTTCCTTTTAATAAGTTTTCCGTTAATTTAGCGATATTTATAACCATAAAGGTGTCATTTCGACATACGATTTTATCAAACACACAACGTAGAGGGTCCTTGTAATGTATCTAAAGCTAGACGATCACGATGTACGGCCAATGTATTTATATGTAATTTACACGTCTTATAGCTGGAGACAGCTCAGTCATATAACTAAGTAGGTAAAATAAGACCACGCTAAGTCCGAATCGCTTATTAAAAAAAATTAAATAAAAATCTCTGTATGGCAACTTATGACAAGTTTTTTAAAAGTAATGGAACGTCATTCATAAAAGTCATAACAAACAATTTGATTTCTGTAGGATTGTTTATTTTCGTGAGTTGTGAAAAATATTATTAAATAATGAGCAAAACAAAAAAAAGGATTTGAAAGTGATAAATATCAGCATGATTAATAATTTAATCAAACTAAAAGTACAATATTAACCAAATATCTGAATGTTTACAAGAAGGACTGACAAGGACAGATTATCCCCAGATTATTGCCATATACACCTTTTATAATGTTTACTACTGTCAGTCGATTCCGACTTAGCGTAGTCCTATTATAGCATTCAATCATCATCGTCCATGCGGTCAATCCCGGCTTCTGCCATGGTCCATTAACTTGCTCTTTTTTCTATAATTCTCCCGGTCTTCGGCATGCATCTTAAGCCATTGGCTCTTTTATACGACTTAGCGATGTCAATCTATCCCTTCCTGGGTCTCTCGTGAGACCTCTTTACTGGTACCGGCAAGCAAAGGCTTTCCTACCCTTCTTCCATTGCTCACATCTATCGCTATCCTGGACCGATAATTGCAAAAAAGTCCAACTCATCCCGCAATCTCCATCGGGGCCTACCGTGTCACCTTTTCACGTTTCGTGGGACCCGCTCCGATTCCTTTCGCAATTCCTAAACGCAAATGATTCCTTTTGTAAATTCACTTTTCTTAATAGAAGAATTTTACGAACGTGATTTCTGTGATACCTTGTAATATTAAAATGTTTCATGCAATAAATCGAAATTTAACCTAACAATCAATCATGTTATTATATACTACGTAAAATACCTTGTTGAATTAATAATGGTTCATGTTTTCTTTTTAGTGAATTGAGTACTTAATATAAGGCACAATATATTAGCTTTGGACGTCAACATGTTTGACTTCAAGAAGAAATCTCCGTAGAAGAAAGATGTGCCAAAAAATTCTCTGAATAGTTCAGTGTAGTTCACGTCGCAGAGATATAAGCCCTGAAACGAAATGTAACAACTTAATTGCCTTAGAAACGCTTTGTCTCCCTTCACCGCAATAAGCTTTGTCTGGCAGATGGAACGTACCTGGTACTTCAATTTGCAGGTGAAGTACAAGACTCTTGAAAATGTCATAACTCTGGCTAATCTTCATAAATCAGATATTGGACAGCAGTTATTTTTTATGTCGTACGGTAGGCAAACAGGCAAGCGGACCACCTGATGAAAAGTGGTCACTGTTGCCGATAGATATTAGCTACACCAGTGGTATCGCCAATGCGTTTCCCATCTCTATAACACGTTGCTCTGGCAGAAAAAGGCTTGTGGCCATCCACTACCAAAGCAGCTACTAGTTTCTCAGTCGGGCGACTCCATTTTTCACATTTTGCTGATACACACAGAGTTAATGATGTGGAGCAGACCCAAGTCCAAGCTGCGTTACAGGTCGATATGTATACGAGACTCAAGTCAAACAATGGATTGCTACACCCTGATGACAGAGATGATGTCACATATGTCCTTAGAGTGTCACAAACTTATCTGACCCGGTGGCCTAATCTGGAACTTTATGTCGCCATTTTGAAATGTCATGTCAATTCCAACAACAGCGACGTTGTCACCGGGTCAGATAAGCTTGTTGGACTATAAATTGATATCTATAGTGATACAAACCGGGTGACAGCGACGCTGTTGTTGCAGTTAACATGACATTTCAAAATGGCGACAACTAGTTCCTGTTTTGCCCACCGGATCAGATAAGTTTGTGGTATAGAAGCTCTATTGGTAACAAAACTCAGAATACCTAACGAGAGTAAGTCTAAAGAATCTTAAGGAGACCATAGAAACCGGCTGCACAACGCAATTTTTAGCACGTAAATAATATTCAATTTTGTCCCCGAGCAGGAAATGTTGACACGGCTTGTTCAGTCGGTAGTTCCACAATATATGCTTTTTACCATCTTTGAAAGAATATACTATCATTCGGATCTGAAATTATTACCATTGTATTAGATTTTTTACTAAGGGAGCACAAGAGATATCGGGTCACCTGATGGAAAATGATCACCGCCGCCCATAGACAACCGCAACACCCGGGGGGGCCCCAGGGTTTTCAGATATATAGGGAGCAAATAATTAAAACAAAGATTCATTAACGTATCCACAGATACTAAAATGTGTTCCTAATGTTTCAAAGTTCATATGTTCGGAAAGAGAAATAATAGGTTTACATTCAATGGATTTTACATTGTGATTTGTTGTCTTCTCTGTTTTTGATGTGAAACGTCTCTAAAATTACACTGAAACATTATGAGTACCAAGTCAGATAACAGTCAGATAACAGGACCCTAACGAAAAGGTCTATATCGTTTTACCTTAAAAACTGCAAAACTATTAGTCTTAGAAACATGAGTCTATAGTCATTGGTTAGCGTATTAGTCAGCTCGCTGTTTTGGCCTGGAGTTTGCGCCGAGGACGGGTGGGGCGACGGGGAAGCGGTACTGTATTGAACGAACGAAACGCGCGCTCGCGCGAATTTCTAGTCAGTGTAACTTACGACTCATACGTGATAGGGCGGCGATTTTTGCGTGTATTTATTGAGTTTGTTTACAACAATCGATCCATATAAAAATATGTCTAATTTGTTTAAATTTTAATTATTTGCTCCCCCTCACGACATGGTCTGACGACATCGTGAAGCTCGCAAGGAGCCGAAGAGGCATAGCGCCGATCGCTTGTGGGAGACCTATTTCTAGCCGTGGGTTTCCTGCAGCTGAGATGAAGATGGGAATTATGCCATAACACTGAGGTAAAAATCGTACCAACCTTTTCAATTTTAGTGGGTTCAAAGATATTAAAAAAAAACTTAGCGAAGACATCACTTCCATTCCTACTCAAAGTTATGTTATAATTAGCAACAGTTTTAAGTTTGGGTCCTGCGCATTTCTCTTCAACGGACACATTTAAATCATACGAACCCTGGAAATAAAATAAATCTTAATATACATTTTATAAATACATCCTCCTCCTCCGTTCGATTGGTCCGATGTGCCGTTCATGGAATTCGTTTAATCCTTCTCCAGCACCGCATTTAAAAGGCATCAATAAGGCAGTAATAATTATAATTATTACTAGTAATCATTTATTATTTTAGACCAATTTATATAAACATTTTAAAAGTCCATATTATTGAGTTTCTTATTAGCTTTATCCTTCTTAACATAATGTTTTAAACTATCGCGGTGATTATCACACATTTTAGAGGTAAGTTCCGGGTTTCCTACCGATCGTCCTGTGACCATGATGCATGCAACTGTGTCGAAATATCGGGCTACTCGTCAACAAAACCCGGAACATACCTCTAAAATGTTTGTCCTTCTTATGGCAATTTTACTGTCGCCTTGTACTTTTTATTTATACCAACTTTTGTGAAAGTAGGTATTACAGGTAGTACGTATCAAATATTTCAAAACTTAGGAAAATTTATTATAATTTTTGTTGTCCGTTACTTACATAATTCTCCATCGTTGTTAGGCCTTTAAAGCTAGTTGCAAGACAATAGGAATAAATTGAGATTGTCAAGACTATTATAATGTTTTGCTTTTGAAACATTGTGTACCTCGTTTTTTACAGTGCTACGCTTTTGTTGATTATAACCTGTTTGATTTCATTTAAATCCCGTCGGCAGATGATATAAATTTTGCACGGAAACGCTGTTGGTAATGCACGAGTCCATTAGTAGTTATTTGCTGACAGAAGTTAATCTCATAATGATTAAACCATCTGTATTCAGAAATTATTGTTAATGAAACATGACGAAATGTTTTATGCCTGAACTAATTATGTCATGCTAAATAATATTTTATTATTTTGCCAAACATAATAAGTAAATTATGTATCTCGTTTTGAGTAGGTAAGAAAGCGGAAAGAGGTGTCTAGTTGCACCTCTATCGGCTCGTCTATTTATAACACCAAGCGTGGTTGCTGCCGACGGGTCTGCGTTTTTATTATTTTTAATCAAACCCTCATGTAAATGAAAATGAAAACCCCTATTGTAGGTGTTATAGGCGATACCATAGCTGTTGCCCTATTCGACTAGTCCATACCAAAGCTTCGCCCCTGGTAGTTGTTTCTTTTCCATCTGTATCTGCTTTTTTTTACTACGCAGTGATAAACGAGCAGTCAGCCCACATGTTGGAAAACGGTAACTAAGATTGCAAGCAACAAAAATGCAGAACGTGTCGGTGCATTGTCACTATGAGGACTAAGATAAAATGCCTCATGTCTTAAATTGCTCTGTAATTTATGAATTAATAGAAATTTATTTTCGCTTATCCCTATGTAGTGCATACGCATAATGCTACGCAGTGGCGTTGCATAAAAAAAGCAGATACAGATGAAGAAGGAACAACTCTCGGAAAAAATCAACCAGGGAACAAGCGTTGGTAGGGACTAGCGGAATAGGGCAACAGTTATGGTATCGTCCATAACAACTACAATAGAAGCTTTCATTTTCATTTTCATAAGGTGTACGGTGCAAACACCGTGCATTCGGCGCACTGTCTAGTCAGCGCTATATTTTATTTACTTGATGACCTACTTAACATATTGTTAGAAGTTAGTTGTCTACGGCACACCAAACAGTGAACATGTCTTACCATACCATATACCAATTGTAGTTCATTTAGTATATCTATTAAACCAAACAGTGTTCAAGTTAAAGTGTGTCTATAATAAGAATAAAAAGTTTCGTCATGTTTCATTAACAATAATTTCCGAATACAGATGATTTAATAATTGTGAGATTAACATCTGCCAGTAAATAACTACTAATGGACTCATGCATTATCGAAACAGCGTTTCCGTGCAAAATTTGTTTCATCTGCCGACGGGATTTAAATGAAATCAGACAGCTTATAATCAACAAAAGCGTAGCACTGTAATCAAAAGATGTACACAAAGTTTCAAATGCAAAACATTATAGTAGCATTGATCATCTCAATTTATTCGTATTGCTTTGCAATTAGCTTTAAAGGCCCAACAACGATGGAGAATTATGTAAGTAACGGACAATGAAAATTATAAAATGACGTCCTGAGTGATTCAGTTGGTTAACATGCCGGTCGCCACGCAGAGGTCCCGCTTCACGGCCGAGCACAAATTGAATTGATTAATTTTAATTTCTGTTACGGGTCTGGGTGTAGTATGTATAATAAGTAGGTATGCATATAAAACAACAATGTAAGTTGTTTATCAGTTATCTGATACCCATAACACAAGCTTTGCTTACTTTGGGGCTAGATGGCGCTGTGCGAATTGTTGAAATCTTTAATACTTTCCCTACCTATGATAATACTTTGACATAAGTTGGGTATTTTTGGTTTTAACTGCATTTGCTATTGCAATCTGTCTAAATGACATTCCGCAATATTTGTGTACATTTTTCTATTCATGCAACATTTTTCTATTCATGCAAGGTAAATGTCTTATGACATCTCCTCATAATAACATAAGTTAGTTAAAATATTAAGTACAAGGCGACTGATGATTTAGAAGCACACCACCTAAGGACCTTAGTAGACATTTTTAACACTGAGATTTTCAACCCCTTTTCAAGTGTGGAGATTATGACAATTTTTTCCAGTAATGTGGACTAATTTAATGACATTGACGTGACAAAAATGCAGATCAGTAAAATTGCCACCAGAAGGACTAAGCTAACAAGAGTCTTCATAAATACGAACTGTTAAAATTTTGATATAAATTGGTCTGGAATGATTCATAGTAATAATTTTAAGTAATGTATTTAAAAATGTGTTTTAAGATTTAAATATTTCCAGGGTTCGTATGATTTAAATGTGTCAGTTGGGGAGAAATGCGCAGGACCCAAACCGAAAACCATTGCTGATTATAACATAACTTTGAGTAGGAATGAAAGTGATGTCATCGCTAAGAATTTTTTTAATTTCCTTGAACCCACTAAAATTGAAGAGGTTGGTAAGATTTTTACCTCAGTGTTATGGCATAATTCCCATCTTCATCTTAGCTGCAGGAAGTCCACGGCTAGAAATAGGTATCTACAGCCGCTTACACAACCGATCGACGCTATGCCACTTCGGCTCCTTGCAAGCTTCACGATGTCGTCTGACCATCTCGTAAGGGGGAGCAAATATTAAAACATAGGTATTTTAGTTTATCGGTATTGGTCTCGAAATGGTTATTGCTATTTTTACTAGAAATATTATCCAAATTACACACATTTTTATATGAATCGATTGTTGTAGACAAACTCAATAAATACACGCAAGAATCGTATATACGTAATAAACGTACGTTCGTTCAATGTAGTGCCGCTTCCCGGCGATTAAAACAGCGAGCTGACTTATACGCTAAGCAATGACTACAGACTCATATTTCTAAGACTAATCGTTTTGCAATTTTAAGGTTAGACGATATAGACCTTTTCGTTACGGTCCAGTTGTCTGACTTGGTACTCATAATGTATCCGTGTGATTTTAGAGACATTTTACACCAAAAACAAATATTTTGTAAAAAATGAATCGCACCAGAAATTTATACCAAAATATGGATCATCTCTACATAGTGTGCAGTTAGAGCACTTCGCTTACATTGACATCTAAAATATTGCGCTGGCCGGGCGTCAGTGTCAGGTACTAAGACAACTCGCGACCATAATAATCATCATCTTGGTCCGCCTTGACCATGATCCAGGATTTGACAGAACAGGTAATTACGGTAGAGCGACTGCCATCTGGCTTACATGACCTGCTACTAGGGGAACCATCACGGGTGGCGAGATGATGTGAAAATCCATTGATTGTAAATCTATTACTTCTCTCTACAAACTTATGAACTTTGAAACATTGGGACCACATTTTAGTAACTGTAGACACCTTAAGGAATCTCTGTTTAAATTATTTGCTCCAGTTACAGGGCTTACTCTGTATATCTGAAAAGAGGATTACAGCAAATATGGCTCCCGGGTGTTGCGGTTGTCTATGGGCGGCGGTGATCACTTTCCATCAGTTGACCGCTTGCCACTCTCATTCAGAAAGAAAAAAATCTAAAACAAAGGAAATAATTTCAGATCCGAATGATAGTATATTCTGTCAAAGACGGCAAGAACCATCAATTGTGGAAGTACCATCTAAAGAAACCGTGTCAACATTTTCTGATCGCGCAAATAATTGAACAAAATCTACGTGCTAAAAATTGTCTTGTGCAGCCGGTTTGTATGGTCTCCTTAACAAAACTCTTTAGAATTATTCAACAGAGCTTTTACCGTACCACAAACGTATCTGACCCGGTGGGCAAAACTGGAACTAATTGTCGTCACCGGATCAGATAAGTTTGTATCACTTTAAATATCAATTTATAGTGCAACAAACTTTTTTGATCCGATAATTGTGTCGCTGTTGTTGGAATTGAGATGACATTTCAAAATGGCGATACTAAGTTCCAGCTATGGTCACCGGGTTTGAACGACCGCATTCTACAAACCTATGTGTCATCATCTCTGTTATCAGTCTGTAGCGATCCATTGTTGGACTTGAGTCTCCTACTGCGTGTATTAGCGAAAAGAGAGGATTGGAGCCGCCCGACCTAGGAAGTACCTTGGATAGTAGAGAGGAATTTACTTACTTCTGCCAGAAGAAACATGTTCTTGTGTCCCGGGGTTGTAGAGGTGGAGAACGCATTGGCGGTACCCTTGGTGCTAATGTCTATAGGCAGCGGTGACTACTTAGGTTGCCCGTTTGCCTGTTTGCCTACCGTTTGACACATAAAAAAAGGCTGCTGCCCAATATTTGATTTGTCAGAGTTATGACATTTTCAGTCGTTTTGTACTTCACTTGCAAATTAAACGGATCAGTATCAGGTATATTCCATCTACCAGACAAAGCTAATTGCGGTGAAGGCAGGCAAAGCATTTCTAAGGCAATTAAATTGTTTCATTTCGTTTCAGGGCATATATCTCTGCGAGTTGAACTACAGTGAACTATTCAGAGGATTCTTTGGCACATCTTTCTTCTACGGAGATTTCTTTATTAAGTCAAACGCGTTGACGTCCAAAGCTAATATAATGTGCCTTATATTAAGTACTCAATTCACTAAAAAGATATCATGAACCATTATTAATTCATCAAGGTCTTTGACGTAGTATGTAATAACAAGATTGATTGTTTTGGTTAAATTTCGATTTATTGCATGAAACATTTTAATATTACAAGGTATCACAGAAATCACGTTCGTAAAATTCTTTTATTAAGAAAAGTGAATTTACAAAAAGAATCATTTGCGTTTATCCTTAGTAATAGTCAGGTAAAATAGTGCGTATGGCGCAAATACGGCAATTTTATTATTATGAGAAATTACATAATCGTAATATTTGTAGGTGCCACATTTTTAACAAACGAAGTAGTCAATCTCAGAAAAAACGGGTAAAAACATCTAGCTCACCAAAACCTTTTATTGCCTAGAGAGGTCCACCTGATGGAAAGTGACCACCGTCAAAAGTCAAAATTTCTTTATTGAGTAGGACATTACAAATCTCTTTCAATCGTCAAAGAGGACGGAGTAGGAAAGTAGGAAAGTAGGAAAGAAATACACTGTGAAATGTTGGCCGCCCCAGGACCGGAGCATATCCTGCCCTGCCGATAATGACCGGACCACGTCCGACAATACCGGACAGAGCCGGTCAGTGCCCGACAATGCCAAGCAGAGCCGGTCCGCGCCCGTCATAATATATAGGAACCTATATTATAGTTACTTAAAAAAAACACCTAAATATACAGCAAGAGTAAGCCAGTCCACTAAGGCAGCACCATCCATCTTCGGGGCTCCAGGTGTAGGTCAGCGTACTATCCCTATATTGTCGACACTGTAATATATGTATATTATTAATTAATATAAACTTGTATTAAATCTTTTCCCTAATCGCGCCGTGACAATTTATCCATTGGTTGGTAAGTTAGCTCTTTCTCCATATCCAGGTACCTGTACAGGCATCAACACGGTTTTAGCAGGTGCGCTGATTCCGCTCGCGTTTCGTGTTCTGTGGTTATGTAATTTTGGGTTCTATGCTAATGACAACAAGCTCATTTATGTGAATGCGAAGTGACTAAACACTGAACTAGCAACAATTACAGGACACCTCCACCTAAATAAGCTTAGGTATGTTCACTAACTGAGCTTTATACAGCCCTATGTCCGAGATAAGTGTCTGGAAGCTAAATATACACCAGTCCATGTAGTTCTACTTCTTCTTCTTCATCCAAGCGGCAAATCACGTCTCAGCAGCTAACGATAATTCTGCCAGCCAGGGCGGGAAGCTGAACGCGGCAGAATTCATAATATTTATTTATTTACAGTTTATTGCACACAACAAATAGCATACGAATATTACAAAATGAAAGACAACAGGCACCACTTATTTCTTATCTTAGTAACTCTACTATCTATAGGGGATGAGACGTGCGCAATAGTAATAGTAATAATAATAAATTAATAAACTACTTAATAAATTTGGCTTTATACGTGTGGCAACTACTATCTGACCGTTAGGGAAAAGCTGGTTCGCCAGAGCTTCGTCCGTCTCTGGCATGTAGTCCTGACGGACTAAAGGACTACAGGGCTAAAGCTTCATTGGAAACAGGGCTAGATATGCCCGTGAACGTTTAAAGAACTTATACTAAAGCTTCAATAGGTTTCTGGAGGAAATTGGGCTGACTAAATTAGCACGTTTAAAAGCATACATACACTGCTTCTGATCCGCGTCTGAGAAAATACAGATCTACATAAAGTCCGGCAAGTTTCAGTTGGCATTTCAATGGTGGCCAACTTAATCTTGCTTAAAATTTATTGGTTCCCTATAATACAGTAAGATAGTGCCTTCTGACCTTCTGTCAAAATTGGTTCATTTTCTATGGTACAGTGTCACAAATCTTAGAATTATTTATTTGGCATGAAAGCTATGATCTCATTCATTAAGCTGTTAGATTAATAATTTGACATAATATTAGTTTTGTAAATGTAAGAAAAAACATAAATACTCTTCATTACTAATAAAAACGTATTTTATGTTTATTTACTTTTAATAAAACCCTTTAATCCCCTTTATTAAATACCGTAGTCAAAACGACGACGGTTAGTATTAAGCGCCGAAAAATAAGGTTAGTGATCTTGGCGCTGGAACACATTGAAGAGGTGCGCCGCGCGGCGCACTGCACAATGTGGCAAAACTTGTTCCACGCCGAGCAGTTTGTATGTAAGTACATTGACAGGTGGCGAAATGCCCCACTGTGCAGCGCGCCGCGCGGCGCACTGCATGATGGGGCAAAACGCGCAATCCAAGCCCGAAATGTCAGTTTGTATGAATTTTGTCCACATTTTTTCAATTTGGCCCCATCGTGCAGTGTGCGGCGCGCTGTCAGCAGATGTCAAAATGAAACGTCACACTTGACTGTTTCTTTTTACCAACAGTTCGAATCTCTCCTCCTTATGTGACACAGTTTACACACATATATCTGTATTCTTCTTTTAGTACAGATTCAACGCGTATGAATGAAATAGGAATTCGACCTTGTCAAAGAAATTTTGACCGCTCATGCGTAAGCCCCGCCCATTTTTGTTATTCTGCAACATTATCGTAGTTGTTTCGCTTTCGTGATCCTTTCGTCATTTTGTTCTTAGTTCCTCCCGAATAATAAATACGACATGTTTTGTTCTAGAACACAAGTTTCTAAAAATAAATGCTGGTACTCGTCGAGATCTACATTTCGGATGGCAGCTGTCAAACTTAAGACTAATAACTCTGTAACTTTTGGTCCTAGAACGAACTTAGTTCCTAAAGAAAAATGATAGTGCTCGACGAGATCTACATTTCGGATGACACCTGTCAAACTTAAAACTGTAATAACTCTGAAACGATCGCTCCTGGAACATTAGTTACTAAAGAGAAATGATAGTGCTCATCAAGATCTACATTTCGGATGACAGCTGTCAATCTTAATACTGTGATAACTTTGAAGCGATCGCTCCTAGAACACTATTTCCTGAAGAGAAATGATAGTGGTTGTCGAGATCAACATTCACTGATACAACAAACAATGACACACATTCATTCGGTTACGCATTTCTCCCGTAGGGATAGGCAGATATCACATTGTTCCACTTGCTACGGTCCTGACAAATCTCTGTGGCTTCTTCATACTTACATAGACTGTTAACTTCACTACCCATCGTCGCTTCCCATCAGGTGAGTTGAGGTCAAATGCAAACCTATTGATAATAAAAAAAAGCTTCCTTCCTTGGCTTCCTCGTAGTCGGGTAAAAAGGAAAAGTTATCATAGAATTCGAGGAAGACCAATCGAAGTGGTTCAATTTCTTTACATAGTGGTGGTGGTGGGCGTACAGGTTTGGCACCATAGTAAAAAATTATAGAAACTGTATGCTGTATCTGAAAATCGCATAATATTTTTCAGGCCGGCACTGAAAGTGTTTTAATCTACTTTCAGTGTTTTATTAAATGATATCCTTTTCGTACGTTTCTCTTGGTTGCATTTGAGTCGGCAGATTTAAAAAATCTTTATTTACTTTTTACTTTTTACTGGGTGTGAACACACAGTCAAGAAGACATATGGTCAATAATTATGCGAGTAATTTCAAATAACGCGCGTAAAAGCATCGAAAAGGCCTCGTGCAAGCGTTGCCTAACTTAAAACCTTGCCTAATTTGAAAAACCAGAATAACACCGCCGTTTATTTGGTTGTCACCGTGACGTGGCACCGCGCGGCGCGCCGCGCAGTGCACTGCACCGCGCCAATGGAGTTCCGGCCTAGGGTTGCAGTACGTGTTAGTGCCCTTGCTAACGCAAAATAAAGCATAGTTCAAGTACGGAAAAAAGGAACTCACAATCTAAATCTAATATGGTTATTGGGCCTAATCAAGTTGCGCTAAGATTGAATAGTACTTTTCATGTAAAATGAACTTACCTTTTCCACAATACAATTTTTGCTGTTGAGTTTTGTTTCAATGGCAGCGGCAAATATAAAATACGTACAGGGTTTATTAAGCCTATAATTCCATAATACTGTTTTGCCGCCATCTTTTAATGAATATATACTTATTTTTACCTGAAAATTAAGGACATGTAAAGATCGTGTCTTGATTAAGTTTTCCGATTTCGATGCTTCGAAGCTTGGAAGTGGTAGTTTTTGTTTGAAACACGTGTCGTCATCCCAGATAAGACAGTCAAACCGTAATATTTGTATGAAAAATGAGCATGCTTTTCTAAAGTATATAAAATACTAACGCTAACATATATGCTAGGACAAATTCACACAGGGATGCCATCTATCCCCAAAGTATGCAAAGCTTTTGTTATGGGTTTTAGGTAACCGATAAACTATTTATATATTTTTATTAGATACATGCTTTTTATACATACTACACCCAGACCGTAACAGAAATTAAAATTCATCATTTCTACTTCTGCTCGGCCGGGAATCAAAACTCTGTGTAACAGACCCTTTGTGTTTTGGCGACGTTCAGCTTTGCTCGGTCTAATAAAATAACTATGCTTATTTTACCATTCAGCTTTATAGCCAGTGGCTGCTGGTTAGCTATACTGATTAGGCAATGCACTTTACTAGCTCACTCAGCATTATCATTCCATACATTTTCTATAAACTATCTTTTGTCAAACGCCCAGAAATTTTAGCTCATATATCACAGAATTGTATGAGTATTCGCCACGTGAATTCTTTTGATAGCTAAAATATTATTCAAACAATCGTAACTAATATGATTTAAAAAGCAAAAGTAAACTCTGCCTTTGTTTACCAAGTTTGACCAAACTTAAGAGGGACATTCTCAGAAACACTGAGGTGGACATAGGGTATGTGACGTCATCAATAATTCAATAAGGCGGCGACCGCGTTATAATAATAATAATAATAAATTTCTTTATTTTGGACTGCTGGTCCATAGGAATAAAATAGTACTTAAAAGCAAATTAAAAAAATACAATTAAATACAATACCTAAACTAAGAATGAAATTAAATAATAATCTCAGTCTACGACAGACCTCTACAACAGGAATTATAAGGTGTAGCTAGTAAGTATATTAATAAAAGATGTAGTATTATTATACGATAATAAATATACTATGCATTTTGACATTCAATGTTTACTAACCTGACCAAAGTCACTTCTCTCCAAAAACGTTACATTATATTTGGCTATTTGAGGACAAGCACCACTATCGTCAATTGTCACTCTAGTGATCGCCGCGTCGCGAGATTGTGGCCCAGCACAACCTGTCACGTTGCGATATTCCACACTATATGGTCCTTATTTCTCCGCGGAATATATATTCCCCCCTAGATTACTTATGTAAATTTTTCTTACGTAAATTTCTGAATCCCTGGACGCAAAAAAATCCAGTTTATGGCCATGTCCGTTTTGAAATATCAAAAAGAAAATCAAAATACATTTTCTAGTCATTGTAAACGTAAACCTATAACAATGATTAGAATTGTAATATTTATTGTAGTTGTACATAATTTTCAAATCACTTCATCAAAAAATGATTTACGCTAATGTTCAAAGCTATTAATGAAAAGTAGAAAACATGGTAATAATAACAAACTTATTACCTAACCTTCCATCATCCATTTCCGGAATGAAAATTACATCTATTATTAAAAAGACTAGATATTAATTATCTAACCATTCACAATTCTACCAGGGCATTTTTCGTACCTCATAACCACAAATTCACGAGTTTGGATCTTTGGATTGTTTATTTTACATACGATTTCACTTCTTGCCAAATTTCAAGTTTCCAATCATACCTACTGTAGCGAAACCGTTCGACTCTGTCTAAAAAGTCAAGCGACTTGGGTAATTAAAATATTGATTAAAATAAATAGAAAGTAATCGACACTTATTAAATAATGAAGACGTCCGTCTAGCTATCTTGTAATATATATGTCGCAGGAAAATGAAGATACCAGGGATTTCAGGAAATCAATAGGGATACCACGAAATCACGGTAGATGTCGAATATTCTTATTGATTACGTCTTCTTGCTAAACAATTTTAGTGATATAACAAAATGCTAATCGATTTTCAGTGATATGTCGTTTCACTAAACTAAATCTAGTAAAATGTCATAAAAGTGGACACTAGAGAATAAGATTCGAGCATTGCATTTGTCTCGCTTCCACTCGTTCGGTCTTGGGGTCGGGAAGCCTACCACGAAACAGTTTTTCTTACTCTTGTCTCAAAGTTCATGCCTCATGGTAATTGATTAAATTTTTGTTTATTTAGCTTTAAAAGAAACCTACCATCGATGCCCGTAGCGGGGTCGTAGAACACGGAGAGATAGCTCTCTCTGTCGACAAGCTGAAATACTTTCGTGTGTTCTTTTTACGACTAGGCGACGAAAATAGTCAATAATTTCTCTATGGAGGAATTGTGGCCACGTGGGATATTAGGTATTTCAGCGGTGGTGTACCGAGACGACTGGCCTCAAACGCTCGAGGATACGACAGAAGAGAAGTCCAGAGCAAGGCTGCCACCAACGCCGCCGCCATGAGTTTCCTCTCTCGAGCGACCCGTGAGTGAGCCACCGGGCCACGGTGTCCGCCTTGACTATGATCCAGGATTTGGCAGATCAGATATTTACAGTGGACCGACTGCCATCTGACCTCCGTTACCCTGCTACCAAAGAAACCTGACCAGATTGGATCATGGTTACACATTCAGTCCCTTGAATGTACAGGTTTCATCACGATGTTTTCCCTTACCGCAAGAGCGTCGTTTACTTTCTTACTTACTTGGATCTTGGCCTCCGACACCAGACAGCGGCTCTTCCTATCCTGCGTCATCTCCTGCATCGAGGATTCTCAGTTAGCAGCGGTTAGTGTTCAACTAATGTACATAACTCAGAAAAGTCATTGGTACATGGCGGCATAGGGTTATAAACCCGGTAGATCGGGGTATAGGTAAGACCAAATAAACAATGCAATCAGCAGCTTGACGGGAAAATTGTAAAGGTGATGATACCGGCGGGTCTTGACACAGGCCTACCAGAGAAGTATGGAGAGTTAGTGATTTACTCATGGTGATCGTAGCGTTGGTAGATGGGATAACAGTAAATCTTATCTGCGCTTATACGTCTCAGTTCAAGTCAAGGGCGGCGGTGATGGGGCCAACATTACAAGTCACTACATAAATAAATAATTGAAATGCGATTCTTGATGAATATTTATTTAAGTAGGTACTCTATTTGATCCTTGCTGTGACTTTGCTATGGTAGCTCGAGGATAAAGTTTATAATTATACAGCATAAAGTATTATACAATCGACAATAAAAGTTTTGCTGGTCCCATAGACCACAGTAATAATATTCATGAAAATAATTAAGAGTTTTGAAAACATTGTAATATATTAAATTAAGATTATCATCAGAGCGTGTAGTCCCGGCTTCTGCTAGGGTCCGATTACCATTGGAATTGGAATGGAATAGGATATCTAATTTATTGCAAATACTTCACGCATTTAGATAAAGAAAGTTCATGGTGGTACATTTTAAATCTGATATCAGATTTAAAATGAATATGCTCAGCTATGCATCACGAAATCCACCATAAACTTTCTTTATCTAAATACGTGAAGTATTTGAAATAAACTAGATATCCTCTTCCAATGGCTATGATCCAACGTTTTAACAATAAAAACATCAAAAACATTCTACTTAATATTTAAACCTAAAAACAAACGCCTACTTGTATCGAAACATCTAAGTATAAATAATACAGACATTCAAGAAAAATATACTGAAAAATTATCGACAAAACAATCGGTTGTCATGGGGAGCACACATTGATAGTATTAAGGAAAAACTGTCATCTCTAATGGGCTCCTTTCGAAGCATAATGCGCAGTATCACGCGTAAAATATGTATGACGTCTATAACTCACTAACTAAATAAAATATTACGTATTTAATTGAGATGTGGGGCAGTACATCCAAATCTAAATTACCCGAACTGCAGGTTATCCAAAGTAAATTAATAAAAATGATATTCCACTATCCGTACTTAACTCAAACAAAATATATAAAAATACTGGTTTGATGAATATAAAGCAAACTATACACATACCACACATGTATGCTTATTCGAAAAGTACTAAACAAAAAGATGCATACGTCAATCCTACTCGCCCAAGTCGAAGATGCGCATAATGCAGTACGAGACGAGCGAATTAAATTATTTTAAAGAAAATTCGAACTAACTACGGTAAGCGTACTGTTTTTAATGAGAAATAAATATCTATAAAGCTAAATATTATTCCATTCTGTTCTGTTCTGCTCTGCTCTGCTCTGTTCTGTTCTTTTCTACTCTAGACCTACCCTAACCTACCCGTACTCGTGCCCTATTCTACATCTAGCCACCCTATCCCTACCTACCCTTGTATTCTTTCACACAAAACAACAAACAAAAAAATAATTCGTTTGCAGCCGTTCTGATATTATGCGCGAACCTTTTGGTACCTTGGGTTATATTATATATATATATATATATATTATTTATATATATATATATTATTGGATTTTATTATTTCTAGGGATCTCATATTTTTTAATGATGAAAAAATATAGCCTATGTTACTTGCCGATAACGTAGCTTCCAATAGATGAGATCATTTTTATCCATTACAAACAAACCAACCGACAAGCAATCAAATCTTTTCTATTTTATTATTATTAGTTTTAGTATAGACAAGAGAGATTAGATACAAAAAATCGGAATTTAGTCTAACAATGATTCATCATTATTATCTTATGTATATTACTGAATTAATAATGGTTTATAACTTCTTTTTTGTGAAAGAAGTGTTTAATATAATGCACATTATATTACCTTTGGACCCCAGTGTGTTTGATTTCATGAAGAAGTCTCCGTAGAAGAAAGAAGTACCAAAGAATAATCTGAATAGTTCACTGTAGTTTGTGTCGCAGGTATGTATGCCCTGAAATGAAATGGATTTGAAGAAAAACTTTGCCTGACTATACCGCAATTAGGTTTTTGAATGACTGTCTTACAGGTAAACTGGCTATACAAAAGACATCAAGCTCAAGTTCGGTCTTGTATGGAGTACCTACACCTTTAGGATAGATCAGTAATATATTAACTGGCTGATTTGGATTCAGTTTTCGTGTTCCGGAGCTGATAGATGCTAAGCTGCGGAACCTCGAACATCAGCGTAAGGTTGCGCGTTTGTCAGAATTCTACAGGCTGCATTTTGGGTAACGTGATCTAATCTCGCCGACCCCTTTCCTCGTATGGGGTACTAGAGGCGGGCAGGCGTTCGATAATTATGTAGTAGACATATCAGATATCCGTACGACTCTTTGATTCGACATTTCTAATGTAAACAGCTAATGAGAGGAACATCTTGAATGCCAGTGTATTTCCTGAACAACTCCTTCTAGGCTAAATTGAAAAGGCTGTCTCTAAACAGGTGGAGCCACCATCGGCCGCATTGTCACTTCACATCAGATGAGATTACAGTCAACAGCCTGCCTAGTATAATATAAAAAATGGGAAACAATTTTGGGCAGCACCATTTTTTGTTATGTATTTCACACAGCGATCTCTAAATTATTTGATACGTCTACACGTCTACAGGTAAAACGGAGGTGTTCGATGAATACGTACTTATTTGGAGCATACTCGAGTCCAAGATGCGTTACATATTGATATGTTTCGAAGAATCAAGTCCAACAATGAATCAATACAAACGATCATATTGATAATGACACAGTGGGACTATAGCTTTGTAAATTTATATGTTACTGAGTTTTGTTTGTTACAGTATATAGAATACATAACGTGAATAATAACATTAATAATCTTGTTGAGGAAATCATACGAACCGGCTGCACAAGGCAATTTTTGGCATGTAGGTGATGTTCGATTTGTTGTGCGATCATGAAATGTTGACACGGCTTGTTCAGTCGGTAGTTCCACAACACATGACTTTGGCCATCTTTAAAAGAATATACTGTTATTCGGACCTGGAATTATAACCAATAGTTTTTATTTGTTGTAATCCTTTAGTATCAGTTTGCAGATATTGTAGGCATAACTATGTAATATTACTTGATACCAGTTTTTTATTTCAAATATAACTTAATTAAATTCAGATTTTTATATTAATTGGTAATAACTTTCCACGTCATGAAAAGTTGTTTTCATCTTCACAATAATTATAACTGAATGGTTTCCACTAATATCTAGCGCTACGACTGGCCTCGACAGGGATCCCAATGTTACGGATATTGTGATCCTGCCGGTGAGTAAGATTTCCAGTGTACCAAGAGGAACTCTTAGCCTTGGCAATGGAGGGTTTTAGCTTTTGCTTATTTATTCGCAAAGTAATGTGTCCCGGGGTTGTTGAGGTAGGCAACGCATTGGTGATATCCCAGGTGTTGCTAATGTCCATAGCTAGTGGTCACCCCTTTTCATCAGGTGTACGGTGTACCGTTCGCTTATTTATCCCGCTTGTTTGCATTGTTAGTGTAACTGATAATATCTGTAGCGGAGAGTGGTGATCTCGGGATTATCATTACGGAAAATGACAAATAGAAAATTTCGGAAGTTAAAAATATTTTCAAAAATTTATGTCAGAAAACTGAGACAATAATCTTACCAACCTCATCAACTTTCGTGGGCTCAAAGAAATTGAAAATTATCTTAGCGAAGACATCAGTTCCATTCTTACTCAAAGTTATGTTATAATCAGTAGCATTTTTATGTTTGGGTCCTGCGCATATCTCCCGAACCGACACATTGAAATCATACAAACCCTGGAAATAATAAAATACATTTATTGATGATAATGTGATGGGACAAAAAAGCAGAACAGTAAAATTGACACAGGAAGGACTATGCTTGCTTCTGGAATGGAAACTTCATAATCATAAGCATCATCGTTTTAGCGCTTATCCCGGATTCTGCCAGGGTCCGCTTTTCTACTCATTCTTCTCCACTTCGCCCGGTCTTCGGCATCCTCTCGTCATCATCGTCATTCGCATTCTACACATCGCTAAGTAAGAAGTGGAGAAGAATGAGTAGAAAAGCGGACCCTGGCAGAATCCGGGATAAGCGCTAAAACTATGATGCTTATGATTATGTAGTTTCCATTCCAGAAGAAGGCATAGTCCTTCCTGTGTCAATTTTACTGTTCTGCTTTTTTGTCCCATCACATTATCATCAAATCAGTTCACATTACTGAAGGGATTCATCATAATCTCCACACATGGCAAAGGGTTCGGAAATCACAGTGTTAAAATATGTATACTGAGGTCCTAAGATGATGAGCTTGTAAATCTTTAGTCGCCTTGTAATTTTTATTTGAAGCAAATTACTTGAAAGCAAGTATCACAGGTGGAAATTATCAAAGATTTCAAAACTTAGGACAATTTATTATTTTTCGTTGTCCTTTACTTACATAATTCTCCGTAGATGTTGGGTTTTTAAAGATAGTTGCAAGACAATAGCAATAAATTGAAATTAACAATACTATTACAATGTTTTGCTTATGAAACATTGTGTACTTCGTTTTTCTACACTGCGACGCTCTTTGTGATTAAAAACTACCTGATTTCATTTAAATTCCGTCGGAAGATGAAATAAATTTTGCACGTAAACGCTGTTTCGATAATGCATGAGTCCATTAGTAGTTATTTACTGGAAAGAGTTAATCTCAAAATGATTAAACCTTCTGTATTCGGAAATTAGTGTTAATGAAACATGACGAAATGTTTTATTCCTGAACTTATTATGTCGTGTGAAATACTATTTTGTTATTTTGCCGAATGATATTTGTATTTCGTTTCGTTCGTTGACGACCTGAGTGGTTCAATGGTCAACATGCCGGTCTGCCACGCAAGAGGTCCCGGGTTCGATTCCCGGCCGAGCAGAAATTGAAGTGATGAATTTTAATTTCTGTTACGGGTCTGGGTGTTCTATGTATAATTAGTATGTATTTAAAAAGTATTTAAGTAATATATCAGTTATCTAGCACCCATAGATACAAGCTTTGCTTAGTGTGGGGCTAGATGGCGCTGTGTGAGTTTGTCTATGAATATTTATTTATTTAATATGTATGAAAGTTGAGCGGCTAGCAAACAGGTGTCTTGTTGTACTTCTATTGTCTTGTCTATTTACGCCACCAAGCGTAGTGGCTACCTACGGTTTTGAGTTTTTGTTCAATTTTGTTGTTACGGGCGATACCACAGTTGCGCCCATTTCACTAGTCTCTACCAACACTCTGGTAGGTAAGAGATGTTTGCTTGCCTGACAAACGAGCAGACAGCCCATCTGATGGTTAGCGGTAACTGTCGCCTGTAATTGCTTGTAGGGATAAATGGTAATTAATTTCCGCTTATCCCTAACAAGTAAATTTTGATAGATACTAGTACATTCTGAACTTGATCGCCTTCATTTCAGCAGTTAGTAATACTATACTGTAATTTAGGAAGCATGAAAGAAAATAGTAAGGATGCGTGCAGGTCTCACACATCTTCGCGGTCTGCATATATTTAATATTATAGAAATTAAGAATGTGTCCCCGTCTTCTCTCAAGTTTCGGTTCTTTAATAGCAGTCGGGGTTTTTAGGGTCCGAACAACTATTTTTCTAATAGAGCACCTATTGAAAAGAGTAGTTTACTTGTTTCCCCTTCCATTCGTCTTTAAAATCATGACTGTCATGATACGACCTACAAAGTAATTGCCTGTTATTAGTTAGTTGTAGCAAATTGCATTTTCATGTTGTACCTACCTACTGTTATCGAAACTTACATCTTATATCGTTATCTTAGTCCTCACAGTGTCAACGCAAATGCGTTCAGAATTTTTATTGCCTGTAATCTAAATGAATGACTTGTAGATGTTCTAGGCGACAGTTACCGTTTACCATCAGATGGGCTATCTACTCGTTGGTCATGGATGGAAAAGAAACGACTCTTACCTAACAGGGGAAAAGTGTTGGTAGAGACTAGTGGAGAAGGGGCAACTATGGTATCGCCCGTAACAACTATGATAGGGGTTTTATTAAAATATAACAAAAACGTAGAGCCGTAGGCAACAACCACGTTTATGGCATAAATAGACGAGCCGATAGAGGTACAACTAGACACCTCTTTGGCAGCCGCTCAACTTTCATACCTACTCAAAACGAGATACATAAATTATTTATTATATTCGGCAAAATAACAAAATATTATTTCGCATGACATAATGAGTGCAGAAATAAATCGTTTTGTCATATTCCATTAACAATAATTTTCGAATACAGATGTTTTGATAATTGTGAGATTGACTACTGCAAGTAAATAACTACTAATCGACTCATGCGTTATCTAAACAGCGTTTCCATGCAAAATTTATTTCCTCTGCCGACGGGATTTAGGTGAAATCAGGCAGTTTTTAATAATCAAGAGCGTAGCTGTTTAAAAAGCAAACGAAATTATTATAACAATGTTTCACAAACATTGTAATAGTATTGATAATTTCAACATCTACGGAGAATTCTGTAAAGGGCAACGAAAAATAATAAATTGTCCTAAGTTTTGATATCTTTGATAATTTCCACCTGTGATACTTGCTTTCACGTAACTTACGTAAAATAAAAAATACAAGGCGACTACAGATTTACAAAATCATCACCTTAGGACCTCAGTAGACATATTTTAACGCTGCGATTTCCGATCCCTTTGCCAAGTGTGGAGATTATGATGAATCCCTTTGTAATCTGAACTGATTTGATGATAATGTGACGTGACAAAAATGCAGAACATTAACCCGCCTCCACCCAGGATCGTATCGACCTCTCGGTCATCGGACGGCTCTTTGGGCGTGCGCATTTCTTCACACCCACAAATCCTGTATAATGCCCTAGCACTCTCCCTTATTGGGCTGACACCACACGCACAAAATTCCGCACGCACAGTCTCCGTTTCTCCCCTCCCTCCGATGCTCTTACTCTTCGTCCTCCTCCACTCTCCTCACACGGTACCCAGCGCACGCGAATTGCCTCAGCTACGCGAAGTTCGCCTCCGAAGATACAAGATCCGAGAAGTAAACTGGGCCCGCCTCCTTCCATTCCAACCCAGCAAGCATGTTCTGCTCAAACCGTTCGCATTCCCACAGCATGTGGTCCCTAGTCTCGAGATCCTCCCAGCATTAGCACTCCGCAGAGTCACTCAAGCCGAGCGCCCATAAACGCGCTCTAAACGCTCCATGAGCGGTCAGAATCCTAGAGATGATATAATCGGGCTCCACCCACGTGGCCCCCAATCTACCGCGGACGCACGGGAAGAAGCGCTTGAGATCTGAGCCCTTCTCCTCGGCATCCCAGCGCTCCTGCCAGGCGTCTATCACCTCTTCATGGGCGGCTTTCTTCATCTCCGTAACTTCCCTCCTCGCTAAGCCGGCCCGACTCACTTCCACCTTTCCCGTCCGCCTCACCTCCAGGTCCGCGGGCAGGACACCAGTAAGCACCGCCAGAGCGGCAGTACTCGCAGTGCGGTACGCTTTCGTTAGTAAAAAGTGCCGGGCGCTGAGTCACGTAAGGAAGTTACGTATTCGATCGGAAAGCACTTGGAAAATAAGTGAATCAGGAAAGTGATCCCGTGGGCGACCCAAGAAGCGATTGATTGGCATCGCTGAATCGAATGCGAGAGCCAACGGTTTACGACGAGAGGATGCCGAAGACCGGGCGAAGTAGAGAAGATTGTGTAGGAAAGCGGACCCTGGCAAAGGCTGGGATAAGCGCTAAGACGATGATGATGATGATATAAGCCCTAATAAGAAACTTCATAATATGAACTGTTTAAATTTTTATATAAATTGGTCTGAATTAAATAATTTATAGTAATAATTGTAATTATAAAGTTATGTGTAAAATGTGTTTTAAAATTTCCAGGGTAGTATGAAATGTGTCAGTTGGGGAGAAATGTGCAGGACCCAAACTGAAAACTTTTGCTGATTAAAACATAACTTTGAGTAGGATGGCTTCGCTAAGATTTTTTTAAATATCCTAGAACCCACAAAGAGGTTGGTAAGATTTTTACCTCAGTGGTAATGCATAATTCCGATCATCATCTTAGCCGCAGGAAGTCCACTGCTAGTGTACTTAGGCCTCCACAACTACCTACACAATCTATCGACGCTATGCCTCTTCGGCTCCTTTCGAGCTTTACGATATCGGTTGACCACTCGTGAGGGGAACCAAATAATTGAAATATAGGTATTTTAGTTTATCATTATTGGTGTCGAAATGGTTATCTACTGTTTATTTTTACTATAAATATTATCCAATTTACACATTTTTATATTGATCTATTGTTGAGCTGACTAATACGCTGAGCAATTACACTAGATTCATGTTTCTAAGACTAATAATTTTGCAGTTATTAAGGTATAACGATATACTTTTTTTTTATATTTAGACAAGACAGGCATTTGACCGCCATCTCATCATGCTGAGTGGGTACCATTTACGCTGGCCGCCGCGGCACCGACAGTGGCATGGAAGACTATGTATTGTTTTACATATTTTAGGTGTTAATGTTTCCGTTGTCTGTAATTGTAACTGTTTTGTGTCGTGGTGTGCTATGTATAATAAATGTCTTTTCTTTCTTTCTTTCTTTTATCTCACCTGTTGGTAATTGAAGATGCGGCCGAAGATGAAGGATGCCCATCTTGGAACACTCTAGCCTTGAAGGCATCCAGATTATATTGATCAGGAAACACACTCGCAGGCAATGCGTTCCATTCCTTAGCCGTACGCATTATGAAGGTCGAGCTAAAGCGGCTCGTGCGGATAGCTGGAAGATCCACGACATAAGGATGAAGCGGTCGCCCGGATCGCGTCTCTCGATGGCGGAAAGGGGCCGGCGGAATGAGGTCATGCAGCTGCTTCACACACTCTCCGTAATGTTACCTGTAGAAGACCGACAGACACAAATTATCTTCTTTGCACGTTTTTCCACCGAATCCAAAGCCGCCAGTTGATATTTGGCTGATCCATCCCAGAGGTGGCAGCTGTACTCCATGCATGCTTGATATAAGTGAAGCAACTGCTTTGAAGTGAAGTACCGCCTAACCTTCGAGAGGATACCAAGTTTTTGCTGCTGTCTTAGCTTTGGATTTGAACACCAGATTGGCTTCGCCTCAATCAGAAACTGCATTGAGAGCTGTTCAGACGACTACATAGAATCGATGAAGGTAACATA
Organism: Blastobasis adustella; assembly: GCA_907269095.1. Classification (NCBI taxonomy): domain Eukaryota; kingdom Metazoa; phylum Arthropoda; class Insecta; order Lepidoptera; family Blastobasidae; genus Blastobasis; species Blastobasis adustella. The sequence continues at coordinate 16,154,927 of OU026121.1, read as the reverse complement.
GTATGTAGTACCAACTATTGCCACTAGATGGCGCTGTTACAAAGTTGTGTACTTTCTACATCGCGGTAGCAAGTTGGCGCATACCAATCATATATAGAATTTGGTTTTTGTAATAAATTTTTGGGAAATTTTGGGGTTTGTTCATGGTCCTTTGAGAATACCGGTACTGGTGTTTGGATTTGGAAAAAATTTTGGATTTTTTTTTGTGGTGGCGCCGACCAGGGGTGAAATACTGCCTATGGTGCTATAGTACTCTCTCCAAGAGTACCATCGTATGCCGGAAGATTCACACGATTCAGGTGTGAAAGAGACGGAGTAATACTTGAAGTTTGAGCTGGACAGCTGTCAACGTTAAAGTTATACTAGCTGTCAAAGTCAAGTGACAGCTGCGGTCAGTGACTTGTAAACTTCAAATTCTACCAGCTGTCAAATTCAAGTGACAGCTGCCAGGATCAAAATTGCATCTGTCAATATCAAGTGACAGTTAGCTGTCAGAGCCAAGAAGTAAGCTGTCAATGTCAAGTGTTGACATACGTCAATGTCAATGTAGCTGCTAATTGTCAACATCAAGAAGTCATCTGTCAACGTCACTTTGAAGTCTACAATCTGCCACGCGTCAAGGACAAGGAATATTATTGGTCATCGAGAAACTTTGTGAGTGAAAGTGGTCAACAAATTGTGAGTAAAATTGAACTTTATTTACTAGGACAAATTAACTTAGATAAATTTCGAATTACAGTGTTTGTTTACATAGACTTAGTTAAAATTTTAAAGTAAATTGCATGGACTTAGAATAGTTTCGATAAAAGTGTTCAGACGGGGAACCTATGCCCAATTTTTGATCGATTTATTAATTGTTAAACACTTGTAAAATTTTTGTAAATTCTTATATTTTGTAACTTAGAATTTTTCTATCGATTTTCTACTAGCTTCGTTTGTAATGTCTGTAACCATGATTGATAATTATATTAAACTTTAGGAGGATATAATTAATAAAATTGAAAGAGGTTTGAGTAATTTTAAAAAGTCTCCAAAAGAAAGGATATCAGCCGGTTACATTGATACAAGATTAGAGGCTTTAGAAAAGTTATGGACTGTGTTTACTAGCAATCATCAAAAATTTGTGTTTGAATGTAAAAAAGAGATATTGGAATCTAATGATAGTGTGGTAAACGGCATGTACTATAAATGTGAAGAAGCTTATATAGATTATAAATCGCTTTTGAAAGACAAGCAGATACAGTTAAAATCTAGTACAGTAGAAACTTGTAAGTCTAAATTGCAATCGCAATCGAGTAATGTAAAATTGCCTAAAATCGAAATTCCTAAGTTTTCTGGTAACTATTCTGAGTGGCCAAGTTTTCGAGATTTGTTTCTGTCTCTAGTGCACAAAGAGAGCACCATTGATAATGTGCAGAAGCTTCACTATCTTAAAGGTTGTGTTACCGGTGAAGCAGAGCAATTATTGCAGCACATCTCATGTACTGGGGATAATTATAAACTATGTTGGGATCAATTAGAGAGTCGTTACAATAATAAAAGGTTCCAAGCTAATTGTATTCTTAAAAGGTTGACTTGTCAAAAGGTTATACAATCTGAATCATGCACTGCAGTTAAGCAGTTATTAGATACAACCAAAGAATGTTTGAACGCATTAAAAAACTTAGGTATAGATACTAGTACTTGGGATACTATTATAATCTTTTCAATAAGCCAAAAGTTAGACTCTGAATCACGTAAGCAGTGGGAACAAAAAGTTAGTGAGTCATCTCAGAGTTTGCCTAGTTTTAAAAAATTTCAAGAGTTTTTAGAGACTCGTTTCAGGTCTATTGAGTTTTTAGATACAAAGGCACTAAGAAATGACAAACCTAATTACACCCATGTTTCCACTACTCAACAGCCTACATGTTTGTATTGCTCTGATAGTCACAAGTTGGCAAACTGTAAAAAGTTCGCAAAAGATGATGTTGATTTGAGGCGTAATTTTGTCCAGACTCACAGATTATGTTTTAATTGTTTAGCTCCTAACCACTCCGTTTATCAATGCAACCAGTCCACTAGATGTCATATTTGCAAGAAAAAGCATCATACTTTGCTTCATACCAAACTTCCCAATAATTCAGCTAATGGTTCAAACCGAGCTCATCAAACGACAGACGGCAGAGTGGTTGCCACCGTTGTTGGTGAAAAGCCAGCTCAGCAGTCGTTGCAGGATCAAGGTCAGGGTTCAAAGGGTCCAATTGTTTCTTGTTCATCAAGTAATTGCAGCCAAGTTTTATTAGCTACGGCTTTAGTAAAAGTTAATTCAAACAAGAACAACACTCCTGTAGTTTTAAAGGCCTTGTTGGATCAAGGTTCTCAAGCCTCATTTGTAACTGAAGAAGCAGTTCAGATGTTAGGTCTCAGGAAAATACCGGAAACAAGTCTCTTATCAGGTTTAGGCGGTGATCAGAGTTCACATTTAATATCGAAATCCTCTGTAGTTCTAAAGATTCAATCTCGTCTAGATCCAAGCTTTATTGTTACAGTTAAAGCTCATGTTTTGAAAAGACTTACCACATTTTTACCTAGTAAAAAGGTGGCAGTTCAGTTACTGCCTAAATCACTCACGTCTATAACTCTAGCAGATCCCTCATTTCACATGCCGGATAAGATAGATCTGCTTTTGGGTGCGGAAGTGTATAGCCAGATTTTGTTGGAAGGGGTACTCAAGGGTCTGTCGGGGTCTATTATTGCACAACATACTAGACTCGGTTGGATCCTCTCTGGCAAAATAGATGATATTTTTGCACCAACGAATCAGGACGGAGTGAATTTATTTTATTTATTTATTTATTTATTTAAAAACTTTATTGCACTAAAATTATTACAATTGGCGGACTTGAATTCCAATAGCATAGTCAGTATGCATTTAACTCAGCTCAATGAGAATGAGCTTTTAAAGAAATTTTGGGAATTGGAGTCAGATCATTCTCTTACAAGTAAGAGACATTACTCAAAGGAGGAAGAGCATTTCTCTTCTGAAAAGTTGTTCGCACAAACAACTTCAAGAGATGATTCTGGCCGATTCGTTGTCAAATTGCCGTTCAAGTCGGAAAATCCGTCTTGTAAGTTTGGCAATTCTAAACAAATTGCGCACAAACGGTTTCTTTGGTTAGAGAAACGTTTGTTAAATAACCCTAAACTAAAGATTGAATATTCCAATGTGCTTAATGAATATCTTAGTTTAGGACACATGGAAAAGGTAGATCCAATGGACGTGTGTAAGCCAGGAGCAGTTTATCTGCCCCACCATGCAGTCGTCCGCCAAGATAGGACTACAACCAAAGTGCGTGTAGTCTTCGATGCCTCAGCCAAGGGCACAAACGGCGTTTCACTTAACGACGACTTAATGGTTGGTCCAACTCTTCAGCCAGAATTACGGCACTTAATAATGCGTTGGCGATGCTATCCAATTTCACTTGTCGCAGACATTGTAAAAATGTACCGACAAGTGAAGGTAGCGGAGGAAGATATAGATTTTCAGCGCATCCTCTGGCGGGTAAATCTAAGTGCTGAAATACAGCATTTTAGACTATTGACAGTCACATTTGGAACTTCCTCTGCCCCATATTTAGCTGTCCGCGCTCTACAAGAATTGGCTCATCAAGAAGGGCATAACTTTCCATTAGCAGCAGATAGAGTACTTCATGAATTTTATATGGACGATCTAATGACCGGCTGTTACTCCGTAGAAGAGGGTGTTCAAATTTATATTGAAATTGTGCAATTGCTCAATGGAGGAGGCTTTTCTCTTCAGAAGTTTGCGAGCAACAATAAAGAATTACTTTATCAACTCCAATTGGAAAGTAACAACTCTAAAGAGGTTAGAGAAATTAAGACCGACGAAGTGATGAAAATATTAGGGCTTACATGGAATCGAGAAACAGATTGCTTCCAATGCTCAGTTAAGCTTTCTACTGAGGACAAGCTCGTAACAAAAAGAAAAGTTATATCGGACATAGCACGTCTCTTTGATCCTTTAGGCTGGATAGCACCTGTTGTCACTAAAGCTAAGATTTTTATACAGCAACTATGGTTGTCTGGTATTGGATGGGACAGCGAGTTGCCGAGTCAACTGCTTATAGACTGGACTCTATTTAGAAACGATTTGACAGTGCTTGAGGCTGTAACTGTTCCACGTTGGATCAAATCGTGCAAGGACGACAAATGTTTCGAACTGCATGGATTCTCAGACGCGTCGAATGCAGCATATGCGGCTGTGGTCTATGCTCGCATTGTTAATAATCAGGGCAATGTGTATGTGAGTCTGATCACATCTAAAAGTCGCGTAGCCCCTATCAAACAAGTCTCTATTCCGCGATTGGAATTATGCGGAGCAGTACTGCTATCGAGACTTCTGAGTGAGGTTGCTATGACTTTATAGGTGCCCAGTCATAACATTCATGCATATACTGACTCAACGATAGTTCTCGCCTGGCTAAGTAGTCACCCCAGCCGGTGGAAAACCTTTGTTGCAAACCGCGTATCTGAAATTCTCAGTATCACAGATAGTGATCAATGGTCACATGTTATTTCTAAGGAAAACCCGGCTGACTGTGTATCACGTGGAATGCTAGCTTCAGACTTCATTAACTATCAACTCTGGAAACGGGGTCCTGAATGGCTGTATCTTGAAAAGATCAGCTACGAAAAGGCTACTCTTAGTGATACGAAGCTCGAAGAAAGAAAACCTAAGTTGGCATGCCATATAACTACTGATGAAGAGAACAGCATCAAGACTTTATTAAGTAGGTTTTCATCACTGACGAAGCTCATTCGGGTCGTCGCGTTCTGTAAAAGAATTGTAAACTGGAACAAACCTGAAAAAAGAAAAATTAACTGGTTAAGCACAGAAGAATTGCAAGATTCATTACTTACCTGTATTAAGTTATGTCAGAGAGTAGAGTTTGAGCAGGATATAGAGTCTGTAAAGAGCGGAAAGTTGAAGAAAAACAACAAACTTTCGTCTTTGTGTCCAATTTTAGACTCAAATGGGATATTGAGAGTTGGTGGACGATTACAGAATGCAGGTTTGATTTCATTCGACATGAAGCATCCGGTTGTTATTCCACATAAATCCCATTTCACAAAACTGTTGGTTTTAGATGCACATATTAAGACTATGCACGGTGGTCCTCAGCTCACGCTGAATTACTTAAGATCTAAATATTGGGTTATCGGTGCGAAGAATTTGGTTCGAATATGTGTGCATAAATGCATGACTTGCATTCGTTATTCTACGCAAACTAACCAGCAAATGATGGGTGAGCTTCCTGAAGCGAGAACCACTTATAAGGAGCGGTGTTGACTACGCAGGGCCGATCAATGTTCGAACCACAAAGGGTCGTGGTCACCATGCTACGAAAGGGTACAGATGCTTGTTTGTGTGTATGGCAACTCGAGCCATACACTTGGAAGTCATCAGTGACATGACTTCGGAGACCTTTCTCGCTGCTTTCAAGCGTTTTGTAGCTCGTAGAGGTCATGTCGCCGAACTATGGAGTGACAACGGTACCACATTCGTAGGGAGTGCACGAGCATTGGAAGAACTGTTCGACTTGGAAAGGTCTAGTGTGGCAGTGGAGATTGCTGACTGGTTAGCTTCAAATGGCACTACTTGGCATTTCATCCCTCCCCGTGCTCCAAACTTTGGAGGACTGTGGGAAGCGGGCATAAAATCAACCAAACATCACCTTAAACGAGTGATAGGAGACAGTACCCTAACATTTGAGGAGCTGACGACTGTGCTGTCCCAAATTGAGGCATGTCTCAATTCGAGACCATTGTCCCAGTTATCCAATAATGATGAAGATCCCAACCCATTAACTCCTGGACATTTTTTGGTAGGTGAACCCTTAGTTTTGATCCCTGACCTTAATTATGAACAATCAAATTTAAGTAATTTAAAGCGATGGCGTTTAACGCAAAGAATGGTTCAAGAATTTTGGCGTAGATGGTCACATGAATACCTGACACAACTGCAACAAAGGTTTAAGTGGACTGAACAGATTCCTGAACCCGAGATTGGAAGTGTTGTTCTGGTTAAGGAGGACGATTTACCGCCTGCTAGATGGCTCTTTGGACTGGTCGTTGATAAACATCCGGGATTGGACAAACTCACACGTGTTGTCAGTCTCAAGTATAAAGGTCATATTATTAAGAGACCTTTGTGAAAGCTTATATTGTTACCTGTTAAGGATTAGTAAAAGTTTTCTTTTGTTTAATCTTAGGATTTGATCTTCTGATTTGTAATACTAAGTTATACCTAGATAAGTTGTTAATGTAGCAAATTAAAATAGTCAGTTTATATAGCAAATTAAGTTTATATCTATTATCAATTATGATGTAAAGTAAGTTTGAAATTTGTGACATCTTGTGTTGTCGATGTCAAAACTGTTTATTTTTATATTTCTTTAGCTGGACTAGGTCCATGGCGGTCGGAATGTTCAGACGACTACATAGAATCGATGAAGGTAACATAGTATGTAGTACCAACTATTGCCACTAGATGGCGCTGTTACAAAGTTGTGTACTTTCTACATCGCGGTAGCAAGTTGGCGCATACCAATCATATATAGAATTTGGTTTTTGTAATAAATGATCCATTTTGAACCTTATTTAATTTGTTTCATTTTTGGGAAATTTTGGGGTTTGTTCAAGAGCTTTGTCCATACGATCAACCATGGCCTCTCAACAAGACTCTGCCTCTGGCAGATATCTATCCGTTACTGTGCTGTCATCTGCGTACCCAAAGGTACCTGGTACAACCAGATTGTCAATATGCAGCAGGTATAAAGTCGCGGACAGTACAGATCCATGAGGAACTCCCGCGTCAATAGCCTGAAGATTAGACGAGTAGCCATCGATATCCAGGTGCAAAAGCCAACAGGAATACCAAATAAAGGAAGCTTGCTTAGAAGGCCTGCATGCCAAATACTGTCAAAGGCCTTGGAGATATCAAAAGACACAGCTACGCCATGTCTCGCAATGGCCTCACTCCATAATTTTGTGGCATACACCAGAAGGTCCCCAGTAGACCGACCACGGCGGAATCCGTACTGATGATCGCTGAGGAGATCACCAGTACGGATTGGTGGACGCTGAGGAGACCTTCAAGATGCGCAAGGAGTTTTTTATTCAGTGCACGTTCCATAATCTTACAGAGTATGGAAGTGACCGAAATAGAGCGGTAGTTGCCAGGGTCGGCGTGGCTGCCTTTTTTGGGCACGGGATGCACATTGTCAAGCCTCTACGAGTTAGGTACAATACCAGTCTCAAGTGAGAGGCGATACAGGCGCGTGAGAACAGGAGACAACTCGGGGGCACATCTACGCAGGACTATTGCCGGTATACCATCAGGTCCACTAACCTTGTTCACGTCCAAATATTTTTCTGATGTATTCGCCATACCTCTGCCATAGCGCAGACAGCACACGGTGAAATAGGTTGTGTTTTTCCTGCAGTATCCAAATGCGAATTCGCCGCGAAAAGAGAATCAAGCAAATTCGCTTTCTTTTCAGCAGCATGGGCCAATGTTCCATCTGGCTTCAGCAACGGTACAACGACGAGTCTATACGTATACCTGCACCCTGCATTGCGTTTTAGTAAGCTAATGTTTTCCAAGTGAGGTTTATTATGCCCATGAGTACGTTCTTGCTAAAGATCTACCTACCTACAACGAGACGATGTGGAGAGTTCGTTGGAGAGAGCTTCAAGCTTCATGTATCTACTTTATACATTTATCACCTGGATATGCTTTGAAGACACTGGATTGTACTTCATAACTCGAAAACAACCTGACTTTGACGATTATGACTTACCTCTTTGTACCCTCTCATTCAATATAAAAAAAGCGTTGCTGGGCAGATTGGAGTTTTTAAAAGATGTCTTTGGCTGCTCCAAACGGAACCTTGCGGAGAGATATAATATCCTCATTTAGGCTGGCTTATAGGAGATATAATGAGCCAGTGTAATGGCTGGGGCCATATTATTTTTTTAAATATGGAGAGTCCCTAAATCCCCTTAGTATCAATATTCCCCTTGACCATGCAACTGAAATTTTATAATTAAACTGAGCACGTTATTTATCTACTACATGGTAGCCATTTATCCTAAAAAATCATAATAACCTGTTTATCTTCCAACTGTAGGAATAACTAGACGATCACGAGGCCATAGTAATGTCAGAAATGTACGAATACACGTTAGTTAATAATTAGAGGTAGCACTTTAGGGTTAACGAGAGAATGAGTTTCTGAATGAGCGTGTAAGAATGAGTGAGTGAGTGAGAGGTTGCGTTGATATAATTATTTATTTAGAGATAGGGATTACATGTGGGGGGGGGGGGGGGGGGGAGGTATAGTATTCTACATTCACAATTCACGAAAAAAAATCATGAGCTGTTATTAATTCAACAAGGTCTTTGATGTAATATATAAAATCATGATTGATGGTTAGCGCTGAGACACATTGAAGAGGTGCGCCGCGCGGCGTACTGCAATGTGGCAAAACTTGTTGCACGCCGAGCAGTTTGCAATGCAAGTACATTGACAGGTGGCGAAATGTCCCACTGTGCAGCGCGCCGTGCGGCGTACTGCATGATAGGGCATAACCCGCAATACAAGCCCGAAATATCAGTTTGTATGAATTTTGTCCACATTTTTTTTAATTTGACCCCATGGTGCAGTGTGCGACGCGATGTCAGCAGATGTCAACATGAGACGTCACACTTGACTATTTCTTTTTACAAACAGTTCGAATCTCTCCTCCTTATGTGACACATTTTACACACATATATCTGTCTTCTTTTTTTAGTACAGATTCAACGCGTATGAATGAAATAGGAATTCGACCTTGTCAAAGAAATTTTGACCGCTGATGCGTAAGCCCCACCCTTTTTTGTGATTCTGCAACATTATCGTGTTGTTTCGCTTTCGTGATCCTTTCGTCATTTTGTTCTTAGTTCCTCACGAATAATAAATAAGGCATGTTTTGTTCTAGAACACAAGTGTCTAAAAAGAAATGCTGGTACTCGTCGAGATTTACATTTCGGATGGCAGCTGTCAAACTTAAGACTAATAACTCTGTAACTCTTGGTCCTAGAACACTAATTCATAAAAAGAACTGATATGCTATTGATAATAATAAAAAAAAAGCTACAATTTCTTGGCTTCCTCGTAGTCGGGTCAAAAGGAACAGTTATCATAGTATTCGAGGAAGACCAATCGAGGTGGTCCAATTTCTTTACATATTTATGATGTTATACTTTTTAGTCAAAAATCTAAGTGTAGGCGAGAACAAAATTATTCGTTTCGTTTAATTATTTCGTTCGTAATAGAGAAAACAGTCCTTACTATTATTTACTATGACGTCAAATCTGCACGTCCGACGGTTCGATTGTTTTAGGCTTTTAGAATAGCGATACTTAGTACCTACTGTACGCCCAGTGGTACATAGTGGTGGTGGTGAGCGTACAGGTTTGGCACCATGGTAAAAAATTATAGAAACTGTATGCTGTATCTGAACTCTGCATAATATTTTTCGGGCCGGCACTGAAAGTGTTTTAATCCACTTTCAGTGTTTTTGTAAGTTTCTCTTGGTTGCACTCGAGTCGGCAGATTTAACAAATCTTTAGTTACTTTTTACGCCTGCGTGTGAACACACAGTCGAGAAAACGTATGGTCAATAATTAGGCGAGTCATTTAAAATAACGCGCGTAAAAGCATCGAAAAAGTCAAAACGTTGCCTAACTTAAAATCCCTCGTGCGAACGTTGCCTAATTTGAAAAACCAGAATAACACCACCGTTTCGTTGGTTGTCACCGTGACGTGGCACCGCGCGCGTGGACATCAAGCCTTAGATTAAGTTCCGATTTATTGTATGAAACATTTAATATTACAAGGTAACAAATTATTCTATTAACAAAAGTGAATTTACAAAAAGAATCGTTTGCATGTATCCTTAGTAAAAGTCACGTAAGATAGTGCATAGGGCGCAAATACGGCAATTTTATTATTATGAAAAATGACATAGGCGTGTTATTGATAGGTACCACATTTTTAACAAACGAAACTGTCTATCTTATAAAGCAACTGGTAAGAACTTCTGATACTTAACAGAACCTTTCATTGCCTAGGGAGGTAAACGGACGTTCCATCTGATAGAAAACGGCCACCGTCGTCCAGCACATCTACAACCTAAGGGTAGCGGTCAGACTTTAAGGTACCTGTAGACATGCCTTTTAAGGAACCCCATGTTATGTGCAAAGAAACCCCTTAACCCCTTGTGCAAAAAAAGATTACTTCAGTAAGTAGCTCATTCCACATCTTGCATGTCCACTCTAGCTTCATTTCATGTTTTTTAATTTCATACACCTAAATTGGGAATGTAGCATCATTCTCCATTGTTATATTTATAAAACTGCGATCTCCAACTCGCCTGCAAAGCGTGAAGATTATGGCAATAATCTCCCCTTTCGTGGGAGAGGCCCTATGTCCTGTAGTGGACTGTTATGGGCTGTGATAATGAGCCAGTAGACGCCCACTGCTGGACATAGGCCTCCCTCAGAGATTTGATCAAAAGCCGGTCCTGCGCTTTCCGCATCCAGCTGGTACCTGCGATCTTTACCAGGTCGTCGGTCCACCTTGTGAAAAGCCTACCCACGCTGCGTCTTCCGGTACGTGGTCGCCACTCCAGAACTTTACTACCCCATCGGCCATCTGTTCTTCGAGCTATGTGCCCTGTCACCTGCCACTTCAGTCTGGCAATCCTTAGAGCTATGTCGGTGACCTTAGTTTGCTTGCGGATCTCCTCATTTCTGTTTCGATCGCGCAACGAGACTCCGAGCATAGCCCTTTCCATTGCCCTTTGGGTAACAGTGGCTTTCTTATAAGGCCCAACAGTGGCAACACGCATTGATCAAAGACCTTCATCTTGAGACACTGCGGTAATTGGGACGAAAATATATGGCGTAGCGTCCCGAACGCTGCCCAGCCGAGTTGAATTCGTCGATTGACCTCTTTCTCGAAATTGGATTTACCTGGCTGGACTATTTGTCCTAGGTATATATAGTCATCAACAATATGGACATTCGACATAATTTTCGTCGTATCCATGTTCATTTTAAGACCTACTTGTTGAGAGGCACTACAGAGGTCATCGAGCATTTTGCCCAAGTCTTCGTCAGCAAATCTGAGATAACTTACGTCTAGGATCAAAGATTTGAAGAAATGCTTAATTTTCAAATGGTTAAAAAAACACCACTGGACAACATCAATAACCTTTAATTTGTTAAACCTTATCAAAGGTTGTGTGTATTGATTGACACAAAATATTCCCCTTTTTAGCTACCACATGTGCTTTGATATCAAAAGCTCCATAAAAAAACGAAGTTCCGAAGAAGCCTCTTGTCATTTCCGTATAATTAACTTCAAATACGTATGTGCCCTGAAAGTGAAACGATAACATTAAAAACTGTAATATATTCTTAAACACACATAATGTAGTAGCCTAAAACTAAGCCACATTGACAGCACTGTCGGTCAGACCAATGGCCGTGTGGTGTCCGGCAGAGTAGAATAGCACCAACCCCTTATACTCGTGGGTGTCGTACAAGGCGACTAATCTTTTCGAGGCAAAATATGTAAAAGTCTCCGTAGGCTGGGAAATGGGCAGCAGCGTTTGCCATTGTTATATTTATAACACTGCGATCTTCAACCCATCTGCTAAGCGTGGAGATTATGGCAATAACCTCACCTTTCTTGGGAAAGGTCCTTAGTCCTGCAGAGGACTGTAATGGGCTGTGATGATGATGATGATGATGATGATGAGCGACCTAACACCGAACTCGCAACAATTAAAGGACACCTCCACCTAAATAAGCTTAGGAATGTTTACTGTCAGAGCTTTATATCACCCTATGTCCAAGATAAGTGTATGGCAGCTGAGGAAACATCAGCCCATATAGTTCTACTTCTACTTCTTCATCAAAGCGGCAAATCACGACTCAGCATCTAACGATAATTCTGCCCGCCACGGCGTCAACTAGGAAACTAAACGCGGTTTCCAGAACTAATATTTTTTTATTTAACAGTTTATTGCACACAATAAATAGCATACAGATATTACAAAATAAAAGACGACAGGCATTACTTATTTCTTATCTTAGTAACTCTACTATCTATAGGAGATGAGAAGTACTCTATAGTTATAATCATTAATTAATAAACTAAATAAATTTGGCTTTTCACGTGTGGCGAGTAGTATCTGACCGTTAGGGAAAAGCTGGTTCACCAAAGCTTCGTCCGTCTGTGGCATGTAGTCCTGACGGACTAAAGGACTACAGGGCTAAAACTTAACTGGAAACAGGGCTAGAGATGCCCGTGAACATTAGAACTTATATATACTAAGGCCCCTGGCTTCTGGAGGATAAGGATGATGATGAAGAGCTTACACACTGCTTCTGATCCGCGTCTGAGAAAATACAGATCTACAAAAAGTCCGTCAAGTTTAAGTTGGCATTCCAATGGTGGCCAACTAAGACTTGCTTGAACTTACTTGGTTGGTGGACAAATTGTTGTCGTTCACGTAAATAATCTGCAAACAAATTTATTAATGTAGGACTAAATCCTATATCAATGAGTTTAGTCAGTAGGATGTCATTGTCTTATCATCATCATCATCTTGGCGTTAATGTCCCGGTTGTGCTCTCGAGAACGAGGGTCCGTGGTCCGCCTTGACCATGATCCAGGATTTGGCGATCAGGTAATTACAGTGGAGCGACTACCATCTGACCGCCGTGACCCTGCTACCAGGGAAATCTGACCAGATTGGATCGTGATTACAAATTCAGTTGCTTGAATTTGCAGGTTTCATCACGATGTTTTCCCTCACCGTAAGAGCATCGGTTAGTATTCAACTAATGTACATAACTCAGAAAATAGTCATTGGTACATGCCGCAGCGGAATTCGAACCCGGTACCTCTCGCTTACGAGTTGAATACTCGACCGCCCGGCTACCGGCGCACTTGGTATGGTGCAGTGGTACGGTTCCTTTTTTTTATAGGGTATTCCATAACCATAACCATATACCGTAAAACCGTAAAACATACTAAACTAGATTACAAGAAAATTACATTACCTTTTCCATGATACAATTTTTGCTGTTGGGTTTTGTTTCAATGACGCTGGCGAATATAAAATGGGTACAGGGTTTCTTAAGCCTATAATTCCATAAAACAGTTTTACGGCCACCTTTTAATGAATATACAGTAACTTTTATCTGAAAATTTAAAAATATTGGGCATGTAAAGAACTTGTTTTGATTAAGTTTGTCGTTGTTGATGCTTCGAAGCTTGAAAGTGGTAGTTTTTGTTAGAAATACATGTCGTCGTCCCTGATAAGATAGGCAAATATTAATATTTGTATGAAAAATGAGCATACTTTTCTAAAGTAGATAAAATAATAATAATAAAAAATATGCTAGAACAAATTCAAAGTAAGCAAAGCTTGTGTTGTGTGTGTTAGGTAACCGATAAACTACTTATATAAGTTTTTTATATACGAGTACATACTTGTTTTACATGCTACATCCAGACCCGTAAAATTCATCATTTCAAATTCTGCTCCGCCGAGAATCAAACCTGTGCATGGCAGACCACGTGTTTTGGCGACGTTTAGTTTTGCTCGGTCTAAGTACCTTTACTTATTTTACCATTCAGCTTTATAGCCAGTGGCTGCTGGTTAGTCATACTGGTAGGTAATGCATTTAACTTGCTCACTCAGCATAATCATTCCATACATTTTCTATGAACTATCTTTTGTCACACGCCCAGCAGTTTTAGCTCGTATCTCATAGAATTGTGTGGAATTTTCTATATAGCTAAACTATAATACAAATAATCGTAACTAATCTGTATTATAAATAAAAAAGAAAACTCTACCTCTCTGTTACCGGATCACCAAGTTTGACCAAACTTAAGAGGGACATTTTCAGAAACGCCGAGGTGGACATAGGTTATGTGTCGTCATCAATAATTCAATATGGCGGCGACCGCGTTATAATAATAATAATAAATATCTTTATTTCGCACTGGTGGTTCAAATGTACAATATTACTTAATAACAAATTAAAAAAACACATTTAAAATAAATACCTAACCTAAGAACGAAATAAAAAAGTAATCTCAGTCTATAACAGGAGTTATAATGTGTAGTCTACGCAGACGAAGTCGCGGACGGTCAGTAATAAAATACATATATAATGTTTTAATACGAAAATAAATATAGGTACCATACATTTTGACATTCAATGTTTACTAACCTCACCAACGTCACTTCTCTCCAAATAAGTCACATTATATTTGGCTATTTGTGGACAAGCACCACTTTCGTCAATTGTCCCTCTGATGATCGCCACATCGCGAGATTTTGCCCCAGCACAATAGGTCAAGTTGCGATATTCCACACTATATGGTCCCTATACAAATGCTTGATGGTTATTGTAAGTATCGTATATCACTTTATCATCTATATTCATCATCGTCCTAGCGTTTATCCCGGCCTCTGCCAGGTTCCGCTTTCCTATTCACTCTCCTCCACTTTGCCCGGTTTTAGGCATTATCGCGTCGTAGACCGTTGGCTCTCGCATCCGACTCAGCAATGTCAATCCATCGCTTTTTGGGTCGCCCACGGTACCATTTTCCTGATACCGGGAGGTTTAGGCATCTATTTCCCACGTATCCCTGAGGCTTACGCACCACGTGACCAAACCAGCGCAGGCGAGCTTCCTCAATCTGACCTCGGTGGTACTCCCCCCAGTCTGACTCCGCAGACTATACAGAGTCTTACCACCCAAAACAATACAACAACATGACACAATGTCATTGTGGGTACGTGAAACAGGCGTGACGGTATATCGTAGACGTTTCGGCCGCCATCGCAACTGTTTTCGGTTTCTGGCAAGGTCCACTTTTCTATATTCCTCTGTTTCGCCTAGTCCCTACCACCCATAACTGGTTTTCTCTGCGTAAGATATATTCTCCCTAGATAATTAGTTATCAAACTTGGTTTTCTGTGTGGAACAAAGGATTCCCACCGGACCTTTACATTCTTATGTGGCGTGCGTCGACTACCATCAGACTCGCACAGCCGATAAGGGGCTCCCACACCTGCGTTTGAAACTGTTTCATTTTGTATCGATTTGTTCATTAATGCACCTGACATCTGGATACATTAATAAACAAATTGACAAAGCGAACGACAAAAAGTTTCATTTTGTTTAAAAAAGTTTTGTATTGTAAGCAGGAGAGATTGGCCCACCACAACAAAGAACGATAAAGATTAGTAATGAGATAATCATACAAATTATACTACAATGCAATGGTTCCTGTCGGTTGTGCAAAGGTGCAGAAATATTTCATAGGTATATAAGCTTTACTTAAAAATCTATAAGGAAATATAGAGTGAACCAAGGCCACCGACATAGCCCTAAGTATTGCCAGACTAAAGTAGTAGTGTGCAGGGCACATAGCTCGAAGAACAGACGGCCGATGGGGCAGTAAAGTTCTTGAGTGGCGACCACGTACCGGAAGACGCAGCGTGGGTAGGCCTCCCACAAGGTGGACTAATGACCTGGTGAAGATCGCAGGTACCAGCTGGATGCGGAAGACACAGGACCGGCCTTTGTGGATATCTATGGGGGAGGCCTATTCCCAGTAGTAGGCGTCTTTCGGCTGATATGATGATGATGAAGGAAAAATACATTACGTTATTAATGAATAATCATTAGAAAAAATAAATCTTACGTAAAGTTTTGAATCCCTGGAAGCAAAGAAATCCAGTGTATAGACACGGCCGTTTTTAAAAATCAAAAAGAAAATCAAAATAAATTTTCTCGCCATAGTAAACGTAAAAGTATACGCCATAGTAAAGTAAAATGTATTCAAATCGCTTCATCAAAAATGCTCTACATTAATGTTTAAAGCCATTAATGAAAAGTAGGAAACATGGCAATAATAATAAACTCATAACCTAACTTATCGTGGTTATCATCTATTTCCGTAATAAAAATTACATCTATTATAAACAGATGAGATAGTAATTATCTAATTCTACAAAAAATAAAAAAATTAACAAACATTTTGTGATTATCTATACAAGTTTAATAAGACAGGGGTACACATCGACCATACGATAGGTACTATAGACTTAAGCAGGGTTAATTAAATGCTGACAAGAAACGTACAAGCCCCCGAACTCACCAAATTAATGAAACTTTGTCGGCATGTTTTGTTTGTTGTTGTTTGTATGCTATTTTGAACTCAACAATAATAATTTTTTCGTGGTCTAACCCAAAGCAACGGTAAAGAATTTAAGAATCTATGTCGATGGCTTCTATTCGCACTAGCACTGCACTAGCTTGTATCAGTTTTTAGTTTTATTTTTAACCATCATTTTCAACAGCCTTTACACTATCCAAGTTCAACAGGGTTCAGAAAGCTCTTCGCAAATTTGACAATTTTAGCGGATCATAGTACAATACCCGTATTAAAATAATAACAATAATAATATAATTATTGTTATTATTATATATAGTTTATATCAGGCATTATAGTATAAGTATTAAATCAAAGTGTTAGTAACTTATTTCATAACTTTCTAATTTTCCCCTTTTTACTGTCTGTCTGTCTGTCTGAATTGTAATTACTGGAACCCGTGGTGGCGGCGACGGACCAACGCTGGGTCGCTGTTCGCCACGCTCTGAAGATGGTGCGCTGGACATATATTTGGTCGTATCCTCGGGAGCCTGGTCGTGGCCTTAAATCCTTCATAACGAAATTATGAAGGATTTAAGGTCTATAGTTACCAGGGTGATTTATTACCAGATTTGTGTCTTTGTGTTTGATTTGTGAATCTGGGAAGCGTCCTTCTGAGAGAAGTTCATGATTGTTCAAGTACTGATTGAATGTATCACAGTCTTCGAAAGGATCTGTGATTGTTTTGTTTCAGTAATGACTGTTTAGGCCGCACAATTCTACATCTCTCGGCTTAGCAAGGAGATGACGGCCCAGTTGGTTGGCTCTCACTGTCGACGAGCTGCCCTCGTATTACTACCGACTTCGTTAGACTGACGTCCGTGCATTTCGTTTACGAGTGCCGACGGAACAAGTCAAGAATTTCGTTAAGAAGGAATTAAGGCCACGACCAGGCTCCCAAGGATACGACCAAATAGATGGAATCATGGACAGAATGGCACTATCATTACTATTCAGGAACAAGAGTTCTGATATCAATAGTTTCCAACTAATTAGTTTTTTGTAGTTGAATGTGTTTCTCGTATATTGTATTTTTGCCATACGAATAAATAAATAAATAAATAGTTTCCAAGTTATTACACTTTTCACGTTGGACAGCTGTCATCCGAAATGTAGATTTTGACGAGTACTATTATTTCCCTAGAGCAACTAGTGTTCTAGGACCTTTAGTTTCCGAGTTATAACTATTTTAAGTTTGACAGCTGTCATCCGAAATGTAAATCTCGACGATTACTATCATTTCTCTTTAGAAACTAGTCTTCTAGGACTAATAGTTTTCTAGTCATAACAGTTTGAAGCTAGCGGTACGCTCGATTAGAGTCGCTTTGGGGGGTTGGGGGATCTTCTAATCATTGCTATCTTATTAGTTCTCGGCCGATTTCTTTGATTTTAGTCTCAAAGATGGACCGTATTAGGCGCACAATACCACCAGAGCGCAAAACACCAACTCGGGATTTTATTGCGTATTGTGACTTTTTACAATTAATTACGTAAAATATGAAACACGCACATTGCCACAAATGCGAAACACCGACCCGGGACTTGTGAAATTTTTGCAATCAAAATGGCGGACAGTACAACAACAGGCCGACATTTCGTACCTTCACTATCCTGGGTACAAGTTCGATCCCAGGTTCTTTCTTCGCGCTGGTGTGTGCCTATTCGTCAAATTATTACTCACCACACTAAGTGAATGGTGTTATAATATTTTGTAAGTGCTTCTGGTACACACAATGATAGTGCAAAGAAGCACTGAAAGCAATGAAAGAGAGATTTAATTCTGAAAATCACAAAGCGCTTTATATTTTCGCAAACTGACTTTCAGTTCCGAGATATTTAGGCTTTATCTAGGAAAATTATAAATTTTCGGCCCAAATGACTGACGTAAGTTATGTATCAAAATTATTAGTACTTACTGTTGGTGGAAAGGCGCCGAGTGACTCTATTACCTGACACCTGGTTTGCTGGGCTTGGTTGAACGGTTCTTGAGATAATGGTATGCCGAAAGTACAGTAGATTTTAAAAATAGGTGTGACAAAGACACATTATTATTATTATATAAATTATTCCTTCAATAATGCATACATTTTCTATATAAACTCCAATTTAGAGCTAAAACTGAAAGTTCGTCTCAACACTAGTTCATAATGTAGTATGACGGGATGACTATTGTCTAACTCAGTTGCAAACTGAATTTGACATTAGATAATTCTACACTACGTCATCTACATTATTATCTACGGCCATAGCGTCTACAAAATTAGAGTAGTGTAAGATTTTTATATGGCAAATTCATTTTTCCAGTGAGTTAGCCCATAGCCCCCCAAAGCAATGACGAATAAAACCAGAGGATAGGATAATTAGTATGGTTTCTGTGGCGATGATAGGCCATGAGCGTGCCGATTGACAGCCGTTTATCCATATTATTATTATATACTACCTGTTGCCCGCGACTACATCCGTGTGGGCCTCTGAACATAAACAAACCGATACTTCAATGACAATTTAAAATGAACCATACATCTCGGGTGGCCATCATGACGATAATGTTTCGGTTGTGGTCTCGCGCGCAAGGGCCCGGGGTCCGTCTCGATCCATGATTTGGCAGATCACGCGATTATAGTGGAGCGACTGCCATCTGACCACGGTGACTTTGTTAACAGGGGAACCTGACCAGATTGGATTATGGGGCTTGAACGTGCGGATTTCATCACGATGTTTCCCTCACCGCAAGGACACTGGTCAGTATTCAACTGATGTATATAACTTATTAAGAGCATTGCTACACAGCGGCACTGCTGTTCGAACCCGGTACCTCGGGGTACGTGTCTTACCCCTTAACCATTAGGCCACCAACGCTCTCATCATTATACATCTCAGATACTGAATATAGATGTAAAGCATCAAAGATGTGAACTGATAATAGAGTGTGCTGTGAGCCCGGACGCACTTAAAGGTTTTAGATATGGTACCAACCTCGATTTACGGTGTCGCTGCCCTTGGCTATTATTAATAGATGTATAGGTAGGAGAGAAGCACGGGAAAGCTCTTTTATGGTAGGACTTTTTCTAAACATGTGTTCAACAGATGGTCAACCCTTGTTTAACTTTTTTGTGGTAAGACTGTATAAATGTTTACCATCTCTGTCAAAAATACGTTGACCTCTCTAGCTATTGTAATTGTACTGGGAATTAGATCATTCATGCGCCAATCAGTGGACCTTTAGAAGTTACTATATGTGTAACGCACCAGAGGTTTTTATTGCTGGTTTATTATTTCTCAAGCAAGTTTTGATTTGTTTTATAGCCTAAATATTGGCCAAGGATATACACTATTGCTATACAAAATTTCAATTTCGTTCAAACAGACAGACAGATAAACAAAAAATTTCAAAATTGTCGTAACATGTTCAGGTGGTTGTTTTAAGTCGCTCTGGTTGGTTTCTTTCGATTATCTTCAATGTACAGACTTTTTGTCTTTACGATTTTATTATATGTATGTATAGATATTTTAGATTTATTTTTGTAACACAGATGAAAATCGCAGGTAAAATCCACACCCTGAAAGCCGCCTTAGCGTACCTACTTAATTTGAATGAACCTATGAGCACGTTGTATTCAGCCTCAGTACTTTATAGTTGAAAAAAAATAGAGTATAGTAAGCCATTTTTCGATACAACTTTAGCGTTAAATACTCGTACCTGTGACCGTTCATTGTGACGGGTACCTCTTAAAGTACAAATAATGTGGTGATAATTGGCCCCAAATTGGCTAAGAAGACCGCCTAACCAATTTGGGTAACAGTAAGTGACAAATAAAAAATTATAATTATACAAATAAATAAACATTTGTCTTAGACTTACATATAAAAAAACCTCACATATAAACTTACCTCTTGGATTAACGTTGAAAACAGTTCTGGCACCGATTATTAGAAAAAGTGAGTCATAGCACTAAGTAGATAAACTAAACAAGTTGTTTCAAATCTATACGCACGAATAAACATCTCATAAATAACCCATAGTTTTTTTATGAATTTGCGAGAAGCACTTGGACACGTTTTTGTGCTGCTGAGTGTAGGCATGATTGTATAAGATAAGATAAACTATGATGCAATGGAATTTTATGTATAGTTCTTCTAGTTTGTGCAAATCTGTTTCACGCATTATTTGTCATTTTTCTCTCTCCTCTTAAAAGGAGCTTTTTCTTTCCTCATTGCATCACAGTTACAAGGATCATTTGGCATTTGGATGAGGGCGTGAGTGTCAAACATCAACTTCAGCTGTCTGTCAAAAATGACGCTTTATGAGATGGCAGCGTTAATTCTGATTTCGGCCACGTGTCAAATGATCTTTGTAAATCGTCACTTTACAGTTTCGCGTCGTGTTCGGAGTAAATGCGTGCTGCATGCGTCCTGCATGTGTCCGTCGCGTCGCTGTCGCGTGGCTGTCGCAAGGCTGTCGCGTGTCTGTCGCGTGGCTGTCGCGTGGCTGTAGCGTTATGTGCGGAGTGCCTAAGAGTATGTTTACATTTGAAGGTGCATAACTTTTAACTGACTTAGGTACCGTCATCTATAAAAAATATAGAATCATTTAATGTATTCAAACAACGATTAGACCAACATTATAGCAAATCAAAGGTGAATAAAAAGTAGTCAGTTCTTAAGTACCCACCAAATAGGTAGGTAGGTATATAAACCTACAATTTATAAGTGGTGTGTAGTGTAGTGTTAGGAACTCTGTATGGATTTCTCATGTGACTTCTGTTTTTAATGATAAGTAAATATCTTTAAAGCTAAATGTATTTCCATTCTGTTCTGCTCTGCTCTGCTTTGCTCCGCTCTGCTGCGTTCTTCTCCGCTCTGCTCCGCCCCGTTCCGCTTCGCTCTGCTTTGCTTTCTTTTGTTCTGTTCCCTACACCTACCGTATGCCTATCCTACACCTACCACCTACCCTAACCTACCCCTACTCTTGCCCTACTCTACACCTAGTCAACCTATCCCTACCTACCCTTGTGTTCTTTTACACAAACCTTGCCATGACAGTTACAAACAAATAAAAAAAGAATTAGTTTGCAGCCGTTCTAATATTATGCGTGAACATTTTGATACATTGAGTTATATTATTTAAAGGGATCTTAATTTTTTTAAGGAAAATAAATTATAGCTAATATTACTCGCCGATAACGTAGCTTCCTACAGGTGAGAGAAATTTGAATATAGGTTAAGTAGTTTTTGAGTTTATCCATTACAAATAAAAATACAATTCGACTAGCAATCAAATATTTATTCTTAATAATATGATTAGTTACAGTATAGACAAGAGAAAATACATACAAAAAACCGGAACTTAGTTTAACAATTAATCATATTATACTATGTTAGAGACATTACTAAATTAAGAATTGTTCATGGCTTCTTTTTAGTGAAAGTAGTTTTTAATATCAGGCACATTATGTTAGCTTTAGACCCCACTGCGATTGATTTAATGAAGAATTCTCCGTAGAAGAAAGAAGTACCAAAGAATACCCTGAATAGTTCACTATAGTTCAAATCGCAGAAATATATGCCCTGAAAGGAAATGGATTTGGAGATATACTTTATCTGACTATATCGCAATGAGGTTTGCAGTGAAAGATGGACATGGCCTATCGATATACTGGTGAAGTACAAGACGACTAAATGTCTTAGAGGTAAACTAGCTATAAAAATATATCAAGCTCAAGTTCAGTCTTGTATGGAGTACTGTTGCCACCTTTAGGATGGATCAGCAATATTATATATTATCTGGCTAATTTGGATTCGGTAGAGATGCGTGTTAAGAGGATAATACATGATCCGGAGCTGATAGATCCTAAGCTGCAGAGCGTTCAACATCAGCGTAGGGTTGCGCGTTTGTCAGTATTCTACAGTGTACAGCTAATGAGTGGAACGCCTTGGCTGCTAGTGTATTCCCTGAACAACTCCTTTTAGGCACACTTTCAGCCGCATCATCGCTTGCCATCAGATGAAATTACTGTAAACAGCCTGCCTAGTATAATATAAAAAATGAGAAACAATTTTGGGCAGCACCATTTTCTGTTGTGTATTTCACACAGCGATTTCCAAATTACTTGATATGTACGATTACTTGACTACACGTCTACAGGTAAAACGGAGGTGTTCGATGAATACCTATTTACATGGAGCATACTCGAGTCCAATATGCGTTACTTGTTGATATGTTTAGAAGACTCAAGTCCAACAATAAATCACTACAAACTGATCATTTTGATGATGACACAGTAAGGTATAGCTTTGTAAATTTATATACTTAGTACAAGTACTTAAGTTAGTATAAGTACTTTCTGAGTTTTGTTTGTAACAATTACAGAAATTAAACAAAAACAGAATCCCTGTCTCCTATATCACGAATGAAGCATACAAATGGCCGCCATTTTATGTGTTCTTGATTTAAGGGTTGCCATACACATCATCCATTTTGTTCTCTTTACTAATTTATGTATAGGGTTAGCGTGTTGCTAACTTTACTACAATAAATAAATAAAAATTCTTCATTTCAGCTTTTTATTTATTTAATTATTATTATCAAGTGTAACGATGTGGTTTCTGCCTATCCCTATGGGTAAAAGGCATGCAGTAATTATTTATTTTATGTAATGAATATTGTACTGTAATGAATATTTAATTAATATTGTACTCCATATGTAATGAATATTGTACAATGCTCGTCAGTAGGTATAAAAATTTAACTAAAGGCGAGGACGCCCCAGAATCAAAATTCGTTTGCACCGATAGATCAAAGTGGAATGTGTTTCTCATATAATAGGGGCTATTTTTACTTACCTTCATGCCGCTTGACAAATGACATGACAGTAATATGCTTGACCCCGCCGATTTTAGACTTGATCCATTGGCAGTACCTTCATCAAATCTCCCCACACTGGCTCGAATCAAAATTTCTACTGAGGCTGGCATAAATGCAAAAACGTACTGATATTGATAGCTTTACAAAATTTATTCGGTCTAGATAATATTTGTAAAATAATATCTCAAAAATGCTTCGGATGCGGATTCGTGCTTCCTACCCTACCCGGATAGCAATTTCAACAAAACGCAATGGCAATTTTCTTTGGAAAAAAAGTGTTGTCTTAAGATTTCGGATTCTACATTCTAATCATTCCGGATTCAGATACGTAAGGTAAACAGGTAGACAATAAAGTATGGGTAAAATATATTGAAAAAAGGGGGGGGGGGGGCGTTGATTCAGAGTTAAAGGACACAACTAATTCAAATGAAGAGCATTTGAATTCCTACTTAGCCATGTGGGCTCATAGAGGCAGCCTACAGACCTACTTCCTACTTACTGTAACCAACTTAACCTACTAAAGCCCAGGCCACCAAATTGAAGCACCAACCTATCCTAAAAGCCTACCTATTGTAGAGCCCACCAATTCATCATCATGGATCATAAATTCATCACCATCTTCCTAACGTTTACCCCAGCTTATGTCAGGGTCCGCTTTCCGAATTAAATCTCCCGTCGTGCTTACATGTGGTATTGCTTATATCTTATTCAGTAAGCAGTCGAGGTTTATTATATAAAAATATATATACGGAACTTTAAAAACTTCGGAACCTGATCTAATTGACTGAGTCACAAATGCAACAAATAAATAATTCCCCACTATTAGAGAAATTTTCCCGTACAAGAACTAGCCACATCGTTGTAATTTTTGTTCGAAATTTACATCAAAAATTCACGTAGTATTATTTTCAACATTTCGCAACACATGACGCTATTTATAAATAATTTTCGTCAAAGAAAAAGACGTTATCGCTACGAAATGGCGGCGCGTTGTTAGACCTGACGAGTGTATGTCATGTACAACAAAGGAGATTGTCACCTTATATGCACCCCATCTCTTTAAGGTACCAAGGATTCTGCTTATGTTTTAATTTCTGTGGTTGCAATATACAGGGTGTTTCATAATATATGTATAAAGCCGTGAACTGGGTGGAGTGCTACACGTATTAAAACGATAGGTACAATCATTTTTTTCTTGCGTGGAATAGTTAGCGAGAAAATGACTATCAAACTTTTTCTTTTTCAATGTCGATAATGACATTTTAAAAACGAAAGACCGCATCTCTAGAAATCAGTTGTAATAGGTTACTCAAGTTCATAATCAGGTCAATCAACCGCCGACAAACGCCCCGCCGCCACGGGCCGAGGCGAGCCGGCCTGTGGCGGTGCCTTTGATCTACGGCGCGGCTTCCATTGACGAAATTTACCTACTTTCGTGTCGTGTTCGTTCATTCGGTTTTAGCTTTTCGCGTGATCGAAGTGATTACTTGTTGCGTTGTATGTGTAGGATACCTAAGTACCTACTGTGAAGATAACTGTGATAAGAGTGTTAACGATATGAATGAATAAATGATTTATTGCTTCAGGTACCAGCATTAACGTAGTCTTGTCTGTGTTCAGCGTTCAACAGTTTAAGTATTGTGATAATCATTATTCTATGCATGAGTGCAAACTAGCAGTAGGCCAAACACCATGCTACCTACCTACTTACGTATTGCATAGCAACCAGTTAATGACCTGGTTTTGCTCTCGCGCACGAGAGCCTAGGGTCGACTGCCATCTGACACTCCTGAGTTCTGCCTGACCCTGCTACCAGAGGAACTTGATTGCCTGACCAGATTTGATCATGGTTAGACATTCAATCGCCTAAATGTACAGGTTTCATCACGATATTTTAAGTCATTGTTAAAGCATCGGTTAGTATTTAACTAATGTAAGTACATAAGTCAGAAAAGAGTCATTGGTACATGGCGGCAGTGGGATTCGAACCCGGTACCTCTCGCGTACGAGTCACACCCATTGAAAATAATTTGTGTAGGTAAGTTCCTACTTAATTTAGTAGATCTTATGCGCTTATTACATTTGGCTAAATTTAGTCGTCTTAATTCAGAAGCAAAAAGCGTGAGAGCATATCAAAGTAAAATGTATTGCTCATAGAATAAGGCCCATTTTAGTATCACGCCTTTTGAAAAACAGAGCGACGCGTAACATAATACGAGTGATACAAAAATGAACCTTATTCTATGAGCAATACATTCCACTTCGATTTACTCTCACGCCTTTTGCTTCTGAATTTAGTCGACTGAATTTAGTCAGGTGTAATATGCGCATTATTCGCATTATTATTAGGGGGTCTTGCTGCACCACGTCCGTAGGCTATACCCTAGAGACCCTACACGTGACTCCCGGGTGGTGCGAAGAGTGCAGCCGAAATTGCTTGGTGGTAGGGCCTTGGCCCGAATGGTTAGCGACCACCCACGGAGATGAGTCTGCATGGCGCTAAGCACCCTCTGGGCTGTGTTCCGTCAGAGTACTCCGTGAGCCATTCCCCCTCGTCCGAGTGCTGTAATATTGGTATCCTGTAGGTCCCAGTTTTGTGTTGGACATGTTAGAGGGTTGGGCGTGACAGGTTGGCGCGGGGGCCAGGGAGACCCGATGAAACGGCTCGTCGCTGGCCGCCCGCCAGTTAGTAGGGGACCCGAACCCGGGCATCACTTTTAATCTCCGGCCCGGGAGGCTGTCCCGCCAACTGTGCGAAAAAACCCGAAGATGTCTGTCGTGCCGGGGTAGGAGACCGGAGTGGACCCGGCAGGCATATTCGGGGGGGATCGGGGGCCCTTCCGTCCCCCGTGCCAGCTTTTCACACAACCCTTCCCTCTGCAGCGTTCAGTAGCAAAACGTCCTTGCCCTGCTGGATACCGATGTTACAGCACTCCTTTACATCCCCACCTATAATACTATCACAAATGGCAAGGAAAAATAAAAGTAAGGTTCTCTCAGCGGCACCCCTTTCCACACTTCGAGTGGACTTTTGTAATATCAGGGGTCTACACTCCAATCTGAACGCCGTACATCACCACCTAGAGACGGCG
Source organism: Blastobasis adustella (assembly GCA_907269095.1). NCBI lineage: Eukaryota > Metazoa > Arthropoda > Insecta > Lepidoptera > Blastobasidae > Blastobasis > Blastobasis adustella. The sequence continues at coordinate 16,128,615 of OU026121.1, read as the reverse complement.
AAGCCCGCCCTACTTTTCCTGACGGAAACGCAGATATCACCTCCGGCTGACACTTCGTATCTCCACTATCCTGGATACAAGCTGGAACATAGGTTTTTACCTCGCGCTGGTGTGTGCCTATTCGTCAGAGGTGATATCTGCTGTCGACGTCTTAATGCCATAGAACTAAGTGACGAATCTGTGGTGTGGGTGTGCGTAGAACAGGGGGGTCTATCCCGTGTCTACGCATGCCTATACAACAACCGTCACGGCGTAGGTGAGACAAATCGGTTTTTCGAGCACATACAATGCGCTACCGACAAAGTCTTTGAGCGGTATCCTTCCGCCGAGTTGGTGGTCCTAGGAGATTTTAACGGTCACCACACTGAGTGGCTAGGGTCAAGCCGTCCTACCAACCCAGCCGGGAGGTCCGCCCATGAATTTTCTCTGGCCCATGGTCTCACGCAACTGGTATCAGAACCCACCTACTTACCGGATGTTGTGGGCCGTGACCCTTCTTTGTTAGACCTTCTGCTTACCACCCACCCAGACGGTTATCAGGTGTCCGTTGATGCTCCTCTTGGGACATCAGACCACTGCCTGGTCCGTTCCGAGGCGCCTCTTGCTATACCCGAACGGGCTCGCCCCAGTGGGTCACGCAAGGTATGGCATTATGGTTCAGCAGATTGGGATGGATTGCGAGAATTCTTTGCGTCGTACCCGTGGATACGGCTTTGCTTTTCCTCAAATGACACCAACATCTGTGCTGCCGCTGTAGCTGATGTCATACTGCAGGGAATGGAGTGTTTTATCCCGTCCTCTGTAGTCCGTCTCGGCGGCAAGAGTCAGCCCTGGTACGACAGGCCTAGTGCTGAGGCAACTCTCCTCAAGCATGATGCTTTTCGTGCCTGGACAGTGGCTCGGGCCCAAAAGGACCCTAATACCCACATTTTGAGGAAAAAGTACAATGCTGTATCGAGGTCTACAAAAAGGGCATTGGCCGGAGCAAAATACAAATTCATCGGTGGAATTGGAGAGAAACTAATCAGCTACCCCTCTGGGAGCCGTGCTTTTTGGTCTCTCTCCAAAGCTGTCGAGGGGAACTTTTGTCGGACCACCTTTTCACCTTTGCGCAAGCCGGATGACCAATTGGCCCACACAGCAAAGGAGAAAGCCGATCTCTTGGGTAATCTCTTTGCTCATAACTCAACTCTGGATGATGGGGGAGCTGCACCGCCTACCATCTCTCGGTGTGAGGGCATCATGCCCGAGGTTCGTTTCACCCAAAAAATCATAAGACGTGTGCTTCTCTCCCTAGACATCCGGAAGTCCAGTGGACCTGATGGCATTCCGGCTATCGTTCTTAAAAAGTGTGCTCCCGAGTTGTCTCCCGTGTTAATGCGCCTATTTAAGCTTTCCTACACCTCAGGAACGGTGCCGTCTTCGTGGAAGTTAGCCCATGTGCACCCGATACCCAAGAAGGGTGACAATTCAGACCCATCAAATTACAGGCCTATAGCGGTAACCTCCTTGCTCTCTAAGGTGATGGAGCGGGTCATAAATATCCAGCTCCTTGGATACCTCGAGGATCACCAGCTGATCAGTGACCGTCAATATGGCTTCCGTCATGGTCGCTCAGCTGATGACCTTCTTGTGTACCTAACACACCGGTGGGCTGAGGCTGTTGAGAGCAAGGGGGAGACTCTGGCTGTCAGTCTTGATATAGCCAAGGCATTTGATCGGGTCTGGCACAGGGCACTGCTAACAAAACTCCCGAAGTACGGTATCCCCGAGGGACTCTGCAATTGGGTATCCAGCTTTCTGTCTGGGCGGAGTATCCAAGTCGTTGTCGACGGATGCTGCTCCGATACCAAGAGTATTAATGCTGGAGTACCCCAAGGTTCAGTGCTGTCTCCCACGCTGTTTCTTCTGCATATCAATGATATGCTGAATACTCCCAGTATTCATTGCTATGCAGACGACAGTACTGCAGACGCTCGTTATACTGGCCGTGCGAATATCCCTCGTTCCGTGGTGTCGGAAAGCCGAATAAGACTTGTGTCAGAGATTGAACACTCCTTGGAGCAAGTTGCTCACTGGGGCAGATTGAACCTGGTGGAATTCAACCCCTCTAAGACGCAGGTCTGCGCATTTTCCGCCAAAAAGGATCCTTTTGTCATGGTGCCGCAGTTCCAAGGAACATCCCTCTCCATCTCAAAAAGTATCGGGATCCTTGGTGTCGACATATCAGACGACGTACGGTTCCGAAGTCACCTGGAGTGTAAGGCTAAACTAGCCTCGAAAAAACTTGGTGTGCTTAACCGGTCCAAGCGATACTTCACCCCAGAACAGCGTCTGTTGCTGTATAAGGCACAGGTGCGGCCACATATGGAGTATTGTTCCCATCTTTGGGCTGGGGAAACCGCCGACCTGCTTAATAACTTAGATTCTATACAGAGGCGCGCCGTACGAATTGTCGACGATACCGTACTGACAGGCAAGTTGGAACCACTGGCTGATCGAAGGGACTTTGGCTCCCTGTGTGTGTTCTACCGGCTGTACAATGGGGAGTGTTCTGAGGAATTATTTGATCTGGTGCCCACAGCACAATTCCGCAATCGCACCACCCGCCGTGGGCTGGGTACTCATCCCCATTACGTGGACCCTCTAGTGGTGTCCACGCGAAGATTCGAAAGAACGTTTCTCGCTCGTACGATTCGGATGTGGAATGAGCTCCCAGCAACGGTGTTTCCTTTGGTCTATGACATGGGATCGTTCAAGAGGTATATTAGAGGTCTCCTTAGAGGCGGGCAACGTATTGGTAGCACCCCTGGTGATGCTGATGTCCATAGGCGGCGGTGACCACTTTCCATCAGGTGGCCCGCATGCCTGTTTGTCTGCCGGATAACATAAAAAAAAAAAAAAAAAAATTCATCTAGATAAGTAGGTAACATTTAGTTCGACGCCTGGTAGTAAGATGTAGTTAGGAGGTTCGTTTGTTTTGATATGGATAGCATGAGCTTATTAAACTCCACCTTATGGTGCGTACACACTCAACGTAACTGCGTTTGGTCGATTGCTTCTATCCGTTTGATGTTACCGCCACGCTGCGCTGCGGATCGCCGGCCGGCACGCGCCAACAGACAATCGTTGACCGAAACCGGTGCGTGTGTACGTAGCATTAGGCTCCTGGTAGTAGGCTTAAGAAGGTTGCTCTATTTTCATAGGGGTCGCACGAGGTTATTGAACTGCTCCTTGTAGGAGCATCAACTTGAAATAGAGCTGCGCTTCAACGTAGTCGATATGGTTATTTTCTTTAAAAACGAAGAATTTTTAATGAAAATTAAAATTCAATGTCCGGATAATATAAAGTCGCCAGTGTACTCTTTGCAAGCTATACTTTAACACCCTTTCGGCTTTATACATGTATTACGTAACACCCTGTATAGAATACATAACGTGAATAATAACATTAATAATCTTGTTGAGGAAATCATACAAACCGGTTGCACAAAACAATTTTTGGCATGTAGGTGATGTTCGATTTGTTTTCCGATCATGAAATGTTGACACGGCTTGTTCAGTCGGTAGTTCCACAATACATGTTTTTTGCCATCTTTGAAAGAATGTACTGCTATTCGGACCTGGAATTATAACCAATCGTTTTTATTTGTTGTAATCCTATCAGTTTGCAGATATTGTAGGTATAACTATGTAATATTACTTGATGCCACTTTTTTATTTCAAATATAACTTAATTAAATTCAGATTTTTTTATTAATTGATAATAACTTTCCAAGTCATGAAAAGTTGTTATCATCTTCACAATAATTATAACTGAATTATAACTAATATCTAGCGCTACGACAGGCCTCGACAGGGATTCCAATGATACGGATATTGTGTTCCTGCCGGTGAGTAAGATTTCCAGTGTACCATGAGGACACTTAACCTTGACAATGGAGGGTTCTAACTTTTGCTTATTTACTGGCAAAGAAATGTATCCCAAGGAATGTAAATGTAGGCATCGCATTGGTGATATCCTAGGTGTTGCTAATGTCCATAGCCAGTAGTGACTCCTTCTCATCAGGTGTACCGCTTGCTTATTTATCCCGCTTGTTTTTATTGTTAGTGTAACTTAGGACAACCAACAAGACTTACACTAACAAACTTATAGCATCTTATAGCTAAAAATATGTTCTTTCTAGATAGGTATTATCTTAAATTAAATAAATGAAATACTTTAATTTGAAACATAATTTACATAGACAAAATAAATACTTAAAATTAGATATCAGTATAACTTTGTCATAAAAACTGTGTAACTGATAGTGCCGGATAGTGGTGATCACGGGATTATCATTATGGAAAATAACAAATGTATTTTGTACAGAGAAATTGCAAAGAAATTGGTCGATACCACAGGCGACCGAAGAGCTAGCAGTTACCTCTCACAAAGAATAAGCATTGCTATTCAGAAGGGTTATGCTGCCAGCATCTTGGGTACGCTTCCACACGGCCAAATTTTTTACATATTTTAAGTAAGTAAATTTTTTAGTACATATTAAAAATACATATTTATTAATTATACTCCTTTATCGCAGTAATATTAAAAGAAATGGATAATTACGGAAGTTGAAAATATTTTCACTAATGTATGCCAGAAAACTGAGACAACAATCTTACCAACCTCATCAACTTTCGTGGGCTCAAAGAAATTGCAAATCATCTTAGCGAAGACATCAGTTCCATTCCTACTTATAGTTATGTTATAATCAGCAACATTTTTATGTTTTGGACCTGCGCATTTCTCCCGAACCGACACATTGAAATCATACAAACCCTGGAAATATTAAAATCTTAAAATACTTTTTTAAATAAATAACTTCATGATTATGAGGTTTCTGTCTTAGTCCTTATGGCGTTGTGGTTGCAATCTGGTTTTGCATTTCTATCACATCAGATTATCATCATTTCAGTTCACATTACTAGAGAGATTTGTCATAATCTCCAGATCGCAATGTTAAAAATGTCTGCTGAGTTGCTAAGGTGGTAAGTGGTGGAAAGTATCAAAGATTTCAAAACTTAGGACATTTTATTATAATTATTGTTGTCCTTTACTTACATAATTCTCAATCGTTGTTGGACCATTAAAGCTAGTTGCAAGGCAATAGGAATAAATTGAAATTATCAATACTATTATGATGTTTTGCTCATGAAACATTGTGTACTTCGTTTTTCTACACTGCTACACTCTTGGTGATTAAAAAGTACCTGATTTCATTTAAATCCCGTATGTAGAGGAAATAAATTATGCACGTAAACGCTGTTTCGATAATGCATGAGTCCATTAGTAGTTATTTACTGGCAGAAGTTAATCTCACAATGATTAAACCATCTGTATTCGGAAATTATTGTTAATGAAACATGACGAAATGTTTTATTCCTGAACTCATTATGTCATGTGAAATACTATTTTGTGTTTTTGCCGAATGTTATAAGTAAATTATGTATTTCGTTTTGAGTAGGTATCGAAGTTGAGCGACTGCCAAAGGTGGCTTGTTGTACTTCTATTGGCTTGTCTATTGTCTATATATGCACCAAGCGTGGTGGCTACCTACGGTTCTAAGTTTTTGTTACATTTTAATAAAACTTCGTATCGTAGTTGCCCCTTTTCCTAGTGTCTACCAACACTTCACCCCTGGTAGATAAGATATGTTTCTTTTCCATCCGTGATAAACGAGCAGACACCTGATGGTAAGCGGTAACTGTCGCCTGTAGTTGCTTGTAGGGATAAAAGGAAATTCATATCCTTGTGTGTTTCTTAACAAGTGTTTTTTGATAGATACTAGTACATGCTGAACTTGATAGACTCCATTTCAGCAGCATAGTTACAGTATAATGTTTATACTGTGATTTGGGATGCATGAGGGAATACGAGGAAAAAAATAAAAACATAAAAAGGACTATACATACGCATAAAAAATTTAAAATGTTTTACTAAACTAACATTTGCACTATATATATATCCACTTCCAACTTTTTTAGTGTTTGAACTACTTATTTTCGGACACAGCACCTATTAGCAAAAAAGTAGTATACGTGTTTCTCCTGCCATTCGTCTGTTAAACCGTAACTGTCATGATACGACCTACAACATAATTGCCTGCTATTAGTTAGTTGTAAAATCCCAATCAAGCTCAAGGGGCTAATATATAAGAGTATAATTAGACCTGTGATGTCTTAAGGCAGCGAAACCTGGCCGGCGCTGACGAAGCACGTCCGCGAATTCCACGCCAACGAAATGAAAATGCTGCGGTGGATGTGTAGCAATACGCGACTTGATCCAGTGCGTAACGAGTACGTCCGTGGCAGCCTTGGCGTAAGAGATATCGCGGATAAGATCGAAGAGGCACGGCTGCGCTGGTATGGTCACGTGTTGCGTAAGCCCCAGGGATACGTGGGAAATAGGTGCCTGAATCTGCCGGTATCAGGAAAGCGATCCCGCGGAGGGTCCAAGAAGCGATGGATTGACATCGCCGTGTCGGACGAGAGAGCCAACGACTTACGACGTGAGGATGCCGAAGACCGGGCAAAGTGGAGAAAGCAAAGCAGGAAAGCGGACCCTGGCAGTAGCCGGGATTGACCGCTCGGATGATGATGATGAGTTAGTTGTAGCAAAATGCATCATTATGTTGAATCTTATCTTAGTCCTCACAGTGACAGACCCGCGGTTCTGAATTTTTATTGTCTGTAACCTAAATGAATAAATCGTATATGTTATAGGCGACAGTTACCACTTTCCATCAGGTGGGCTGTCTGCTCGTTTGTGAAGGATGGAAAAGAAACAACTCTTACCTACCAGAGCAGCTGGTTAGCAAGGAGTCGGATTCGTCGCTCAAGTCAGAGATTGCTGACCTAAAACTGGAGCTCAACAACAGCGATCTACAGCAGCTGCAGAATGATATTGATATCGCTTGTGTGTGTGAGGAAAAGGGAGAGAACACAACGCACGTCGTCATGACTCTCGCCAATAAGTTAGGCGTTTCCTTGGCCGAAAGCGACGTGGTTAGCGCTCATCGAGTGGGGCGTGTTCCTGATTTGGCTGATAAGAGCAGTCCGGAGAGGAGCTCGCGGCCGCGGCTTATTGTCGTGCGGCTGGCGCACCAAGTGGTGCGGGAAAAATGGCTGCAGGCGGCACGCGTCCGTCGAGGAGCTACCACAGAGAGCACGGGGTTGCCTGGACAATCACTTTGCTTCCACATTAATGAGACGCTAACACGAGCCAACAGGGAACTCTTCAAAAAGGCTAGAGAGGCTGGTAGTTGCCTGGGTTGGCAATACGTGTGGACACGCGGGGGTAACATTTATTCTCGCAAGTCCAAGGACGAAGGCTCTCCAAGGCACCGGATACGCACTGAGTCAGATCTCGAAAGGGTTTCTGGAGTTAAAGTGGTTGGATCTTAATTGTCGCTTGGATGATTTTAAAGGTATATTTATTCTACGTTTGTACTGCTTTGCTTTTATTGGATTATATGTATTTTGCCATTATTTTTTGCTTGTTTTGCTTATAATTTTAGCTTTGCTTTTTTTGTCACTTGTATTTTTGCTTTTTGTTGTTGGTTTTGTGTGGTTGGGCTGCAGCAATACTAAGTCATGGCTTCCGTTTACACTACAAGTTCCGTGCTTCATATTATATTTAATTAAGTATTATTTAAGCACCATACACTGCTGTATCTATATGGACCTTATAGTATGTTTATACATTATATTAACACTTTTTCTGCACTCGCTTTTATTGCTTTCTTTATCAATTATTATGCTTATGGCTACTAAAGTAAAATTTTTAAAATTAGATCTTTATAATGCGGGTTCTGTGAACACTAAGCTGGACGATTTCCTTATTGCTATGAAACGTTTTGATGCCGACATCGTAGCAATAAATGAAACATGGTTGCGTGCTGGGTCAAAAAGCGCGCGCGCCTGCGCCGCCCGGCTACCGGCTGCAAAGTGCGCCGCGCCCGGTGCACATGCGCGGCGGTCGAGGTGGTGGGGCATTTTTTACATAAAGCGGGGATAGTCTGCACGACTCGTTAAACATCCTGATGCATCAATTGAGCAGATTAAAGTTAAATGGACTCAGTTTAGTTATAGGAAATGCATACCGACCTCAGTGGGTAGATGTCGACCAGTTTCTCGAAGCACTGACAGAGTCTGTTACTTACTTCTCTAAATATGATCATGTTATTAGGTGATTTTAATATCAATATTATGGATGTGACTAATGGCAAAACTGTAAAGTTTAATAATTTTCAACTCAACTAATGAGTTAAGCTCGCCTCTGTTACTGTACTGTATAAATATGTCATATTTGTGTACAATGAAGAATACTGAAGAATAAATAATTTTCTTAATTACATGCAACTAAATCAAATAGTAGCACAACCCACCCACTACTCGAGTGAGACAGAGACTATGATTGATCTTGTCTGCACTGACTCGCGTCTGGATGCGAGGGAGGTGGTGGTGTCTAATATTACTGGGTCATTGGCTCATGCCATGGATAATCTTAATGTACGCCTCGGGCACAGTCTTTGATCTCAGGATCGTTACGGGTTATTGATCATGTTGATGATGTAAAAATAGTAAGAAAAGTGATTTATTTAAGAACACAAGACATAGCATAACATATCCAGGTTTGGTATTTACATTTTGTGTGTAATGAGATAAACAGAGACCTATTGAATAGAGAGAAACGTTGAATCCAATCCAGTCTCTGCATTTGACATGCCTAAGTAAAACCTTTTCTAATATTTGCTATAAATAATATAAATATAATAAATATGCTTGAACAATTTTCATAGTGCCATCGAACCCAAAAAAAGGGAAAGCTTGTGTGCTAGAAAACTGATAGACTTCTTATTATACATATAACACCCAGACCCGTAACAGAAATTAAAGTCCATCATTTCAATGCCCGGGAATCGAACACGGGACCAACTAAACCACTCACGTCGGCACTATATTTAGAAGCATATTAATTAGTTTGATTAATTATCTATGCAATGCACTAGCTCTATCTTGAATTAATTATTGGTACGGTTCGTTGCTTTTGCATAAAATAGCAACCAGAGCCAGATAGATCCCAGTACGTTTCTAATTAAACAGCAAGCAGATGCATAGAAATCAGGCCACTGGATTCAGTCAGACTTATAATTGGATCAATTGTTAGAGAAAGCTTCAGATTTATTCACCTGCAAAGCCAAAAATGCTTGTGCATCAAATGAAATATGTATTTGCCATTCTGACTGCAGGCGTGAGTAATATTTTTTAATTTGGAATAGTCAGTCACGTTGATTGCATTTTATGCTAGTAACTAACTACATGGTTCGTGTTTTAGACTATGTTTTAGGCACCTAATGGTTATTTATTCTAGATCAAATCCCAAATTGCCTTATCATAAAATAATTACGCAGATTGAATGTTTTTGTACATCCGTGTATTAGTACGAGTATTTAATACACGGTTTAGATAATGTGGATTAGTAGATGTGGCCTTTTTTTTGTAATTTATAGTCAGGTATATGACTCCCGTAACTCCTGATGACAATTGTAGATGCAACCTACGATGGAGCATACCTGCCTAAGGAAAGTGTTGTACTCATGTCAGTTGGAAAATACGCTGAAATGCAATTAATTGTCAACTTGCCTTGAAACACGCCATAAGCCGTTTTGCGGTGTGACTTATACCCGCATTCAGAAACGTCATTATAGTCTCACAGGTTTCTAAGGGACTTGAATTGCGATACGCACTAAGCGTCCGTTAAAATGAACGTAATTAACCAATAGTAAACCCTTATGGAACGCAGCGCGTTCACTTAGCAGATCAGCACTGTGAGAACGCTTAGTAACGGTGCTTTACTTAGACAAGTATTGTTTGTAAATGCGGGTGTTAGTTTGCTGGGAGTGTGGTGCCCAGCCACGGTTTGAAGGCTTATATGTCTCAACTCTGGAAGTTCGTTCCATAGCGTGGGCGAACGGGCAAGACTCGTGTAACTCGTATCCTACTTACTTACATCCAGGTGGTAAGTAAAGTAAGAATACGTCCTAACCTCGCAACTGCGCACCGAGGAGTGCTCAGACGAATTTTTAGTCGTAGAATTTATTCCCCGGTACTACGGTAGGGTGCGTCTAAATCTCATGGAAGTGCACCGAATACGCAGTTGTAGCAACGGCTTGCGTGAACGTGTTTAATTGTTTTGTAGCAATAGCTCAACATAACAACTTAAAGTATACATGCAACTTTATAGTACATTTTTTGGACAGTCGGTGGATGTAATATTGCTCTGGCGTTTTCACTGTTGACGGAGGCCCGAGAACTATATAAATTGGTTAGAGTGGGTTTGAAGCGTAGGTTACTTCACTAAAACCCATTTTTATAAAAGTCTAACAATATGGAGCGCCATACTCGCTTTAACGTGATCAAGCTCTTTAAATAAAGATTACAAAAAAGGAGCTAAAGATCACGAAAAACCGCAATCATATGGAACAAAAGAACACAGCCCACTGAAACAATCTGTTAACGCTTGTAAAATTTCCTCCACAAAACGAGAACTACCCCCAACGAGGAGTCTGGTTAACCAACCGCTCTGAATGGGGCTAATAGGCGTTTTCCTGGACGGGAAATTGAATTCAGCCCGTGCAAATTGCGTAACACTTTAAAACTGTTAGTTACTAAGTGCTGTAAGGGAGAGTATTCGTCCAAACAACGGTTTAAGGGCTCTAGCGAAGACAAGGGTAACTCGAGTTGAAAGCGGTTGATGGCACAGCGTTTTCTGTTGTGACATGCTTTTAATATTAATCATCATCATCATATATTTAAGAATATGACTCTTGTCGGTGGAGTAATCGCCACTCTTCTCTCCTGTCTGCCAACCTCTTCATCTCTTTATAATCCCCGGCGTTCACTTAATATTAATAACGAAGAAAAAATTTATATATTTACAGCTCGGTTCAGTCTCTGCGGTAAGAAAGGGTTATCAGTACCAGTGCTGTGCAACCCACTTAGTAGACTGCAGATGAGACAATATATCAGATACTGGTCGTTGGCCCGTTTTTTTTTGTTGTTTTCCGTTGAACAGTTGTTTGGTCGGCAATTATCGATCTTAATTCGATGTAAGTAGGTATATCATTAGGTATATCATATAATATCTTGCTTACGTTCTGGAGCTTCCACCAATGTTATATTGCTTTTGAGTTGTTAATTTTACGAATATCTTAATATTACCTATCGGTTATTTATTATCAAGTTCAGTCTGTCGATCATTTAAATACAAGTCAAAAGTAAAGATAGTCGTCATCAAGGGCCCCAATAATATCAGTTCACTATTGGAAATGTTATCTATACATAAACAAAACAAAACCCTCGATTTCATAGAATTCGACTGTCAATGATGATCATGCAATAATATTATTTCGGAGATATTTTACCAGTTTTCGAAGTAGACTGGTAGATAAAGCTACAAAGCTTTAAGTCCACCTTTGTACAATATTATGCATCATCATCATCATCATCATATCAGCTAGAAGACGCCCACTGCTGGGCATAGGCCTCCCCCAGAGATCTCCACAAAGGCCGGTCCTGTGCTTTTCGTATCCAGCTGGTACCTGCGATCCTTACCAGGTCGTCAGTCCACCTTGTGGAAGGCCTACCCACGCTGCGTCTTCCGGCACGTGGTCGCCACTCGAGAACTTTACTGCCCCATCGGCCATCTGTTCTTCGAGCTATGTGCCCTGCCCACTGCCACTTTAGTCTGGCAATCCTTAGAGCTATGTCGGTGACCTTGGTTCGCTTGCGGATCTCCTCATTTCTGATTCGATCGCGCAAAGAGACTCCGAGCATAGCTCTGTCCATTGCCCTTTGGGTAACAGTGAGCTTTCTTATAAGGCCCATAGTGAGCGGCCACGTTTCAGTTCCGTAAGTCATCCCTGGCAACACACATTGATCAAAGACCTTAGTTTTGAGACACTGCGGTAATTGGATATTATGCATATAAAGAGTTAAATAAAAAAATAAAAAATTCAGAAAGGTCAGGTCAGATTATCCTATACCAACGAGCTAGAATAAAAAGGTTGATTAATGTGGAAGAAGTCGATTTTTGTCGGGACCGTCGTAAGTTTCTTTAATTAGTTGTGGCTAAGTTCCAGAGCCTGGAGCATCAGCTTAGGTGTGTCTGTCAGTTTTCTATACATTTCATTTCGGAGAGTGTGCGAAGCAGTTGCACGACCTTATTACGTCGACCCTTTTCCGCAATCGGAAACGCGATCCGGGCGAACGCTACATCCTTATGTCGTGGATCTTCCAGCAATCCGCACGAGCCGCTTTGGCTCAACCTTTATAATGCGTATAGTTAAGGAATGGAACACGTTGCCTGTGAGTGTGATCGCTGATCATTATAATCTGGATGCCTTTAAAGCCAGGGTGAATATGCAGTTCCTAGACAGGCGTGCTCCATCTTAGGCCGCATCGTAACTTACCTTCAGAAGGCGGTGTTTAAAAAAGGGGAACAATATGAACTCCGTCTTTCCCTGCGGGAAAAAAGCGTCACGTTATGTATGTATATCTATACAGTTAGAGGCGAGTTCCAGATTTTCCAGAAAAAATATCGAGTGAAAAACTATCTTGGCAATTTGGCATGCGGCACAGAATTCCACGTTATACCACAACTATAATTTGAAGTATTCACAAGTGTCTTACTTACAAATAAATATTTTCCTTACTTTTGAACAATTCGCTTTCGGTGTATCCAATGTAATTCTAACAATATTGAATATTTTATGCCGAAAATCAAAATTAAAATTGAAATCAATCGACAAATAGTGTCCCTAGAATCAGCCAGAAACGCGCAGACACCACGATGGAAAGCCGTGACTGTCGCCATAATAGACTGTCGCGTCGTCAATTATTCTACGTCAACGAGTACAATAAAAACTCCACTTTTCAGCGATAGTAGAGGTTTGAGAGATACAAAACGTAGGTCTGACCGTGCACAAGATTGCCAAAAAACTTTTTTTAATGGCCCAATCTTTGATTTTTCTTGGCGATCGTACTTACTTAACCTCTTATGCGGGTTGTATACGTAAAAAAAACATATCCTCTCTGCCTCACATCCTCTTGGCAGTTTCGCTTTTCACCAACATTAAAGTCACTTTTCCTTTGGTGACTTTAATCGCCTAAACCTCTACTATCGCTACAAAGTGGATTTTTTCTTGTTCTCGATGACGTAGGATAACCTACGGTACTCTCGTAACGTAACACTGTCCCTCGTACAGTGCCAGGTTCAGTTAGTAGGAAGTTAGAAGAAAACACAAAGATTCAGGGAAATGGGTTCTATACTTTCATTCCGGAAAACTAGCTACATACATCATCACAGCCCATTACAGTCCACTGGAAGACTAAGGGCCTCTCCTAAGAAAGGGGAGATTATTGCCATAATCTCCACGCTTGGCAGACGGGTTGGAGATCGCAGTGTTATAAATATAACAATGGAAAACGCTGCTGCCCATTTCCCAGTCTACTGAGACTCTTAGATATTTTGCCTCGAAAATATTAGTCGCCTTGTACGACACCCACGAGGGTAAGGGGTTGGTGCTATTCTACTCTACCGGACACCACACAGCTACATACAACTAGTTTATAAAGATAAACTAAGTAAAACACAACAGTTCTTAAAATAGTCTGCTTCACATAACCTCAGTCCTGGCAGGATCACAAAGTTAAACTTAGATTTCGCTCATGTGGCGAAGAGTAGATTTATTTTTAGGCAACCATGTGCCATTTTAGGTTGAAAATTTCAAAGAAAATTATTTGATGCAACCATATGCATTTTTAGACCGGTCACTTTTAATTTGTTTTATCTTTGTATATAACTTCTGCTGGGAAATAATACTGGTTCACCTACCTCCTAGTTCGGAGGCTGGGAGATAAAGACTTGATGGCCAGTACTCATAGTCAACCTTCCAGTTTACGAAGTACACGATATTAATTTTCGGCCGTTCTTGTGTTCGGCAGCCAAGGATATAATCTATGAGGACATGATGAAGAATAGAATCCAGCAGTGGAATAAGACGAACACAAAAAAGATTAAAATCTCCGCCGTCTGTGAAATGTCTCAGCATGACAACATATGACGTGAAAAGAATAAATGACAGAAGGTAAGCAATCGTTTGGTAAAAATTGTAATTTGAAAAATTGTAAAAATACACCGACAAATGGAGTATATAACCCCTAATGTGAAGTAAAGTTGCACCTCGTGACGTCCTGGAGTCCGTTCCATAAAAAAAACAAGAAGTTACAGAGGTAATCCAGATGCACACCCCAATACTCTTGTCTTTAGCAAAAACCATCGTTACTTGTGCCAATTAGGTATTTAGGAAACGAGAGATCATTTCCCCAAAAGAAATACTCTAATCGAAATTCGATTCGAATCAAAACATTTGTAGAACGTAGTTCCAACATATCTGTTTTTCAAGGGTAACTAATTTTCTAGGGAATAATGATTAGCCATCAGAGCCCAAACCCAAAGAAATAAAACCCCAAATCTCCGAAAAATTATTATACTAAATTTAAAAATTGAAAATTAGAGTTTCAACGAGCTGAACAGTTATTTGAAAAGGAGTCCTAATAACCTTATCACTATTCAGCAGAGCAAGACCCTACACCCTCACAGTCTATAACAGCTATGACGCACTTAAGTTGTGCTGCAAGTGCGTTGTCACTGCAAGATATCCCTCATGCATGAGATTACGTTGGCAACATAATCCTATTATTTAGTAGGTAAACTAGTTTTATACCAGAGGCTCCACACGCGTGAACTATAATTATCCTATATCTTGCGAGCTTGCAAGTAGAGGAAAATAAGAAGTAACCTATGTCGTGTCAAAATCTATCCATACCGAATTTCATCAAAAATCTGTGCAATTGTTATATAATGAAAGCTTAACAGACCGACATACTTACTTTCGCATTTTAATAAACGAATTCTGCCAGAATGTATGAAACAGCGAATATTATTTATTTTTTATTTATTTATTCTTTGTTGTACAACATTATAGTTAAAAACTAATGCGTTGCACAAATTAGGTACTAAATTACAGCTACTGTAGAAACTACTTATTACTTAAGTAAAATGTTCAAATAACATAACAATTATTTTATAAATTTTCACTAAAGTATCGGCAAACAGATCGCAGTCTGGTGTCAGTCTGGTAACCTCACGCAGTAATACATATATTGTGCAAAAGCACGCATCCAATTATTACCTATATGTATTAATATTGGTAGTGCACCAATGAAGAGTTAAAATGCTTTGATCATTCGGTGACTGTAAACTCGCGTGTGCTTCCTGGAGACCGACAGACAGAGAACCCGCTCAACCAGATTGGGACTGTCTGATTCACCACGTAACAAGCGTATTTACTGCAGTCATTAGTAAATCAATACTAGATTGGTTATAGTGCCATAGTAAAAGATCTTTCATAATGAATCAAGTTTAAGATGTAGTATCAAGAATTGCTTTAAACTCGCTATGTATATTGTTACCAGCGTATTAGGCACATAAATAAGTACACTCTCTTCCCAGCTATCTGGGCACCCCCAGTGAGATATTACGGAGCTGCACCAATTTATTCATACAGAATGGCTGGACCCTTTCACTGGCTCTGAGCGAAGACCCCGCAGAACAGCGTAAAGTTATCAGGTGCTACTCACTCCGATCTTAATCTTTAACGAGGTTACTTGTAGGTGCTGCGCGAACCGGTGCACTCCTGTTTGCACCGGCTATTTTTCTATATGTCGGGAATTAGGGCACACACAGTGTTTCCTTTGGACTATGACATGGGATCCTTCAAGAGGTATATTAGAGGTCGCTTTAGATTCGGGCAACACATTGGTAACTCCCCTGGTGTTGCTGATGTCCATAGGCGGCGGTAACCACTTTCCATCAGGTGGCCCGCTTGCCTGTTTGTCTGCCGTATAACATAAATAAAAAATACACTAGCAGGGAATAGATCCATCCGAATTTTCAGGATAGTTTTGTTGAAATAAAGATTCAGCCCTACAGTTAAACAGTGTATTGAGATAATAAACCGATATTGCAATAAAAATAGCAAACAATAAAATAATAGGATTAATTTAGGATAGTTATAGTAGCAGAAGTAATGTGGGACTACCAAACCCTTAGGTCACTTGAGAGACCCGCCAATACCCACGGTCATCCTGCCTGCGATTCCGAGTCATTAAAGTGTCCACACTTATGTCCAGTTCCGATATATGTATTTTTAACTAATATTGTAATGTGGAAAAGTTCATATGTTTGTAGGTTGGGAGCCTTTTCCGAAACTACTAAACTGATTTTGAAAATGCTGTGACTAGTGTCTGTGTCTTCTGTGAATGGTGTCCTGCGCTAAAGTTGAATATTCACAGATATCCGATCTGCGCCCGAGCCAAACCCGTGGGGAACCGTTAGTAATCAATATTTTTCCTCTTACGCTTGCGAAGTATTCGGCAGAGTAGAGCGAGGCGGAGGTAGAGAACCAAGGCGATGCTAACCAACATAGCAAAAGCTAAAAAATAATTTATAGTCAAATCACCCAAGACCTTAGTAGAGTAAAAGCATTTTGTGTGGGGGTTTTTAAACAAGGCGATCTCCAGGCTCCAAATGGAGATTATGATAACCGGCGGAAGATCAAGTCCAGTTCTGCTGCTGATGTGATTTTACGTTCTAGACATGATAAAGACCAAAATAAAAGAAACTTATTCTAATTTAAGTATTTTTACTGGCTGTGAGGTAAATGTAAGGATTTTTTACGTTGAATCAAATTGCTTTCATTCATTTCATGTTCTGAAATTTAAATTATTTCTTTACAACAAAAGAGTTTCACAACTATGCACCTATACGAACACTTGTAGCTACTCTGTTAAACTGAATTTAATGAGTAACATGGCTCAAAGCAAGAAAATAAGATCAAGTAATTTACCAGGTCGGAATGGGAGTATGCTTTCAAAAGTTGCTCTCATCTTCAATGATTCACCTAATTGGGCAGAACATTAAAGAGTTTTAAATACCTCCGGGCTCCCTCCAGCTCTGACTTTATTCTTCAAATCCTCGTCCTCGTTAAATGCAAAAATAGAAAAGTTGTTAATCTGTTGACTTCGAGAGGTTTTAACATTCGTTCCGCGATCGACGTTTTCTGGTCGTAGTTCGCCTTTAAATAGCGGATTATAAATATTTTTATATTTTACCTCGTTTATCATTCTAATCAATGTGTGCATAGGTACTTCTGCAGTCTTTTAATGTCTTCGACTGTAAAAGTAAAGTAGACGCCCTCAGTGGTTCGTTTGGTTGACATGTCGGTCTACAGCGCAGAGGCTTTGGGTTCGATTCCCGGCTGGGCAGAAATTGAAATGGTGAATTTTAATTTATGTTGCTGTCTTGTAGTATGTATTTAAAAATATATATTAATAGTTTTATGGCACCCATAACACAAGCTTTGCTTACCTAGCCACAAAGATGGCACTGTGTAAATTGTCAAAAAAGTATGTATTTTGGATATAAAGAATGCCAGTAGAGGCTACAGGCAGCAAGCCGAGAACAGGGTGCATGTCGCACAATGAGGGTCCTACAGTGGACTGGATATGGGCTGATAACAATTAAGAACATCGACTTCGTAAGAGCCCTAGAACCTTAATCACGTCTTCAAAAACCTGCCGAGTTAAAATACGAAAAATATCTAGCGGCTTATTTCGAAAGACAACATGCTTAGAGTAGCTTCAGCATGTATTTAAGCTAGGAACGCTCGGGCTTTGCGCATGTGAAGCCTACACAGACAACCAATCTTGGCGGGACGGGGCTTCTCAGCTTTTATTATTTACGTCTTACGCCAACGCGTTGACACGGCAAAGGGAGGTTTCATTACTGCGACTCGAGCTGCGATACAAGTTTTAAATATTGTCGGGTTTATTCTGAATATGTATGGAGAGACTGCAATGTACGAGTTTTGGAATACGATTTCTAGTTTCGGGATAAAATATTTTGGAAGAAATTTAGGCATAAATAATGTGCATTTTTTTTCGGAGGAACGCCATTATGTGAAGTTTATCTGTCGAATAAGGTGACGTCTCTCGACCAATACTAGAATAAGTCACGATGAACTTTAACTTCTGTCGAAACAGTTTTAACTGAATCATCTTAACTCATCATCTCAATCATCACATCTCAAATCATCTAACGCGTGTGTCAAGTTAAAACCGGTTATAACTCATATTCATTTTTTAATAGTAGTCAATTGTAGTTGTAACAAAGGCATTTAGTAAGTACTAGTTTTTAGTAGAAAAAAAGCGTTGTAACTAAAAACGGGTCTTAACTCTACATACATAAATAGGTTGCCCCTTCCCTAGTTTACCAAAACCAGAATATAATTTGTACAAAAGTACTCGAACACTCGGCAGTATAGAAAAATAACACCCCCGCCAATAGTTACTTACTACTACTTAGAAATCTACCTTTGTAATCTGATTCGCACGGACAAAATATCCAACACTACAAAATAACACGGCGTTAGCGAATCTAAATACTTACACAGGTACATTCATGTGTAATTCAAAAACGGAACTAAAAAGACGCTAACCTAAATGCAAAGAATTATGGGTGACAGTTACCGTTTACCGTCAGATGGGCTGTCAGCTCTTTTGTCACTGTGAAGAATAATAAAAAAACACCATCTCAAACTGTCCAAATACACATTTCCTGTAATAAAATGAGTCGCTACGACTTCGCGACTAATAAACGCAACAATGAAGCGCAATGGGGGAGCCGCGCCTTTTAGTATATCAAAATATGAACTAGCGTAATGAGACCGCGTCACAGAGAACCGCACGGCACACGCCGGCGTTTTACGGGGATTGCTTAAAATTTAAACTGGCTTCCAAGTAGAGTAAACCGCATCCAAATCTGTCCATTCGAATGGGAGCTACGACGCCAAAAGGTCGACAGATCGACAGAGACACAGACACACAAACACACACGTGAAACTAAATAATAAATGCGGCAGTGGGGTATGGGCTTGCGAGACTGATAACCAAGATTAAGCAATGTTCGAGTAAATTGTCCAAACCCACATTTCCTGGAACAAACCGTGTCGCAACGACTTCGCGACAAATAAACGCAACAATGGAGCGCAACGGTGGAGCCGCGCCTTGTCGTACATCAAAATATGAAGTAGCGTTATGAGACCGCGTCACGGAAAACCGCACGGCACACGTCGGCGTTTTACGGGGATTGCTTGCAGACAAAAGCCGTTTTCCCCCTCAAAACGCAATGAACATACGTCTAAGTTTCTCCATAATCAGTGGAAGTCATTTTGAATTTCTAGCCGGATTTCGTAACACCCGTGCTCAGAAACTAATCAGCTAACCGACAGAAAAAGTCGGTTAACCCCGACCAAGTTTATGTATAGGTATAAACTCAACAATTTATTAACGAAGTCAATGTTTGGCCACTTAAATGGAAAAAATGTAACGCTTTTCAAAATTAAGTAGGTGAGTAAGTACAATGAAATCTAAACATATAGATAGGTGTACATGTCTTTTTTTTTAATTAAACAATTTACAGAAACAATTTCTAACAAAAAAAGTTATTGAAATGAAAACCTTTGCACGATATTACTAAGCGTCGCTAGATGGCCTTGTGTGTCGATTAGAACGCGCTAACGGTTGGTCCTTGTGCGAACAATCTATATATATAAAAATGAATTGCTGTTCGTTAGTCTCGCTAAAACTCGAGAACGGCTGAACGGATTTATCTTATCTTGGTTTTGAAATGTTCGTGGAGGTCTAGGGAAGGTTTAAAGGTTGAGAAAAATTCGAATAATTGCCGAGAAAACCCTCAAAATGGTAGGGGTAGGGTAGGGGTAGGGTAGGGATAGGGTAGGGGTAGGGTAGGGTTAGGGTAGGGGTAGAGTAGGGGTAGGGTAGGGGTAGGACGCCACGCGAACAAAGTTGCGCTGGGTCAACTATTCATTATAAATCAGGCCAATCTCTTTTTAAGAAATTATGGTGCCAGTGAAGAGGAATTTTTCTCAAACGTATTTATTGTACGTACCGCTCGTTAAATTAAAATCAAAAAGTTAAGCATAAGTTCATTGCAATAATATCTATTAATAATCGCCTAAAATAAACATTAGTATAAAAAAAATTGTTTCAATTAAAATTAAAACTTTTACAAAAAAAAATGGTACCTATTCCAATACATACACTAAGAGAACTAAACTAAATTTAGTGAACAATCTGTTTAAGATAGACAAGCACACGTACAATTGAGTTAAATTTAATCAGTGTATGCATTGGAATCGGCTCCCATGAAAAAGCAATAAGTTTTGACATTTTGATCAAGTAACAAAAATTTGTTAAAAACTGGGTTTTAAAGGAAAAACAATTTTTTGTCAACGATAGCAGCTACAATTTACCAAGTATCATACTATCCTGGAATTCTTACTAAATGCGCCAACTTTTGACATAACTTGCCAAACTCGCGTAGTACTTTTTTTTTTTCAATACAGTCAGTTAAACCTAGGCGTTTTTTTTTTTGAATTTTTTTGTAAGAGCTATGTCCTATTTTTATGCAAGCTTAAGCAGCTGGTTTCAAAATTTTGATTACAGTTTAGAGAAGCATTATTCAGGGTTACACAGCAAAAAAAAAGGGAAAAAGTAAAGATTTGTGGCAACAGGACTGAAAAGTCTGTCGCAGGGTGTGCAATATTGCGTTTTTTTTTAAATGCCTATAATTTTGAAGTCATGCAACTTAGATTTTTTTAAATATTTTTCTGCAGCATGACTTGCTTTTTCACCCGATTCCGGGTTGACGTCGAGTTTTGGGACATCCTGTATAAATGTAATTATCATTTTGTTCAAAATACCGGTCAAGATGTGTCGGACCACGTGCAGTGTAAGGTTCCGTGGTTGCTTGTCAATATGCATGCTTAAAAGGGGGCTTTTGATACTTAGAACGCATTACAAAGTATTATTATGCGGCGCTAGATGGCGCTGTGTGTCAATTAGAACGCGCTATCGTTTGGTCCTCGCTCGAATAAGACCTTGAAGCTGGTATGAGTTTGGAAATGAGCGCACTCCGTCTCTACGGGTGTCGCATCCGATGAAACCTGAAAGGCCTTCCAGGCTACAGGTGCTCCCAGGGGGTGTTCAGTACGTATGCGCCTAGGTCTTTTTTTGGCGAGTCGTGCATAACCAGTCCGGCCGGCCGGCTCGTACTCATGAGAGTTCACCTCCTCCCTCCCAACCGCTATACCGGAGGGTGCCCATTTAAATAGCGTAGGGCGCAAAAAAAAAGTCGTTTTGAAAATAGCTTTTTAAAGAGAATTCTTATAATTTTTTTCAAACTAGCAACGTATTTATTGTACGTACTGCTTGTTTAATAAAAAGGAGAACCGTCGGAAATGTATGGACCAATAACGTCGAACGACATGTCGTTGGAAAGGATATTTTCATTTACAACTTTTACTATGGCCACAACTCTCGAATCGCTGTGGGAAAAAAGTTATGGTCAATTAATATACTCTTCATTTTGTACTGGAAAATTCGGCCCATCATCGTGGACTGGACATAATATTTAAAGTAAAACACTTTTATTCCACTCAGACACACATTTGTACAATACTTCTTTATCGGATACCAAACAGCCAACACACCATAATCCACCGATTCGAATATCGTACTAATATTTTTTACTAATATTAATGCAAAAGTTTGTATGGATTTTACGCATAAACTACCAAACGGATTTTGATGAAATTTTATAGTATTGCAGCTTATTTTCCAGAAATAGTTTATAATAATTTTATAGTAGAGGGAGTCTAGTATAATAAGCTAACCAACAGAAATAACGGATAATCCCCGACCAAGTTTACATATACTCAAATATTTTCTAAACTACTAATCCGATTTTGATGAAACAAAGCTAAGAACCATATCGATTAAACTGCCTTTCAAATAAAAAAAAACCTCATCTAAATAGGCTAATCCGTTCGGGAGCTGCAATGCTACAGACAGACACACAATGTCATAAATACACAGACACACATGTCAAACTTATATCCCTCTTCTTTTTTTGTCGGGGGTTAAAAACAAACTAAACTAACACCCTTTTTCACAAACAATACTTGTCTAAGTAAAGTAGCCTGACTATGCGATGTCACAATGCTCGTCTGCTAAGTGAACGCACTGCAATCAATACTATGACTTATGTCTCTGTGACTATGACTTTCGTTCATTTTGAATGATGAATAGTGCCGATTCCTAGCCCAGTATGGTATCAGTTGCAACCCTGTGTATTCGCGCGCACTGTGAGACCTCACAGTAACGTTTCTGATTACGTGTGTGACCCTAGTTTAATAACAAACTAAGCACCTACCAGTAGATAGTACCAACAATGCGCCATGCGCTGTAAGTACTAGTGGACTGAGAAATGAGCTAGTATGATATAAAGATTAGTTGTAATCCTTGCTGATGGTGGGCAGCCATGCACGCTGCTCGGCCCCGGCAGAATTTCAATATCCGGCCCGTACAAGGCTTTACAGTTGGCTTTATGGCTTAAACTGATGACACACGTAGCTTTGCGACAGTGTACGGAATTTGGAGCCACCGTTTATCCGTACTAATACTTATAAAATGCATTTTTCGTTGCCCGCAAAAGAGTATGGTGTTTTCAGATGCGTTAACAAGCAATTATATAAAGTGTGGATATATGCGAGGCTAGGGAGTTGTGTCAGGACAGGGCAAAGTGGCGCACCATAGTCTCTGTCTAGCCCACATGTGGGACACAGGCGTGAGCTTTATGTTTGTATGAACCTAAAGTATGTTTCAAAAGAAAGATATAAAAATACAAACGTAACACCAATAATAATGAATGTGGCGTAATAAAAAAAAAGAAGACGATTTTATCAGGTGGTAGGACTTTGTCAAACCTGAGCCAAGCAACCTGCCGCCAAGCAAAAAAAAGAAAACTAACAGAAGGTCCACTCTCGTTGTCTTCGAAAATTATTACCTAAACTTACCGACTCACTAGGGTTGCTACTGTATTGATTCTGAATTTTGAAAATAGTATTTAAAAGATCAAATAGAATTTTAAAGATCGTTCACAATACCATGTCGCTTGCAAAGGACCAATATCTAATCCTTGTCATAATGTGATCATAATTGCTTCCCAAGCTGTTCAGATGTGTTTAAGTGTATTAGATTTTCCATTCCAGCTTCAGACATTATGCCTTTAGTAGGCGTAATAATAATCTACTGTTTATCACTTTTTAAAAATCCATAGCCACCTGATTATATCATCAGACCCTGAGAATAACCTTTCTCTGACCTGGGATTTGACCCACTTCCCGGTAATCAATTGATTGAAAATTTCATACACATGTAAATTGATAAAAATGCAATATAATGGTATTAGTCAGCTGATCTGATGATGGAGAAGGATTCAGCGATTTTTTTTTATATTAGACTAGATAGGGATTTTCGACTAGAAACCATTAAGATGGCCATTACGGTTTCTTATTCTGTTAAAAACTGTCACGTGGTGCCTAAAACTGTTCAACTAGTCCTAGGGTCTCTAGCGTAAGACCTTGGTCAACCTCACTTCACCATCGGAATTAGAACTCGTAGCGGTGCTGAAGTTCGACTAGCCTCAAGTCTTAAATGGTCACCCATCAGTTCTTGGACTCTGCGTGCGTTGCTTGTATGTTATTAGGTAATCTTAGTTATGTACAAGTACTTTTATTTTATCAATAATAATATCGTTTAATTAAATAATATTCAATTAAAGTCGACACTACAACGAATTCTCGCGTTTACAATCGCGACCGAGCACTGGTTTAAACTGCTTGAGAATGCCTGTAAACGTAACGTCAATGTATGCGATGCGTGAAGGAAATAGCGCATTGTTTCCAGTGGGCCTTCTGCTTGGGGCGGGCCGTTCTATATTTTGTGATCATAGCCTACTTCTTGCATGCAACCCCATTAAGTACTAGTACATAACGTTACGGCTAGATGGCTCTGCGCGTCATTTAGATCGCGCTATCGAGGCATCCTTCCCGTTCACATATAGTCTCTGCGGCGGAATGCTCTGTGTAGATGTTATGGATAAGACAGTAACTGCTTTCCATTAAAAGAGTTTTTGACATTGCTCACAACGTTCGCGCGTTAGTGGCTATCTTATTTAATCTAAAAGTACGTATCTTTAATGATATATCACGTATGTAAAAATCGTAATTTTTTTTAAACTCCCTGCGAAATACGCGGCAATATGTTAGAGGTTGTGTTTGTATAATAGGTTTGTACGATAAGTCCGTATAGTCCGGCAGATATGTGAAACAATTGCGCATTTAATTATAGAAGCATACAATTTGGAGCACATATACTACATATATTAAGGTTTAAATTTGGATCTCAAATCTTGCCTTTTACAGTAATGGCGGTCATTTAAAATGGCGGCTTTAAATGTTCTGAGATGGCGTTAAATGATAAATAGTATAGTAGTGGCAAGTAATTGTTATTCTGTGCGTAATAAATCTTAGTATAAAAAATAATATAGACACAATTTGTTCATAATGTACAGGGTGTCCAGTGGCAGATTTCAAAGTTTGAACAAACGTAGTTTCTGAACGCAACATGTGAGAGGGGCGCGGGGGGCGTCGTTGAAAGCGCAAGCGCTGCGGATTTTTTAGTAGCCATGGAACAGTGGAGTGGAGAGCACCGCGCTTTTGCTGTCGAGGCGTACATTTCGAGTGGTTTTTCGCTGTCTGAAGCACGCCGTCGATTTAATCATCATTACGGTATTCGTCGATTGCGTGATGGACCATCGATCAACCTCATTCAGTCATGGGTAGCAAAGTTCAGAGCTACAGGATCAACATTAAATAGACCCAGACCAGGACCTATACCAACGGTAGCCACGGACGAAAATGTTGAACGTGTTATGGTTTCTGTCACTGAAAATCCCCGTTTATCACTTCGTGCACGTTCATCGATATTGGGAATTACGAAATCAAGTTTACAGGTTATAATGCGAAAAAAACTCAAGTTCCATCCGTATAAAATTCAAATCGTTCAAGATTTACACGATTCTGACTTTGCATTAAGAAAAACTTACGCGTAGGAGATGTTGTTGAGATTTCGTACTGCTACTCGGATGGGTAACATATTCTTTAGTGACGAAGCCCACTTTCACATCGGAGGATATGTGAATAAGCAAAATTTCCGTTACTGGGATGTCCGCAACCCAAGACAAATGCATCAAGAACCTTTACATAAACCTAAAGTTACAGTCTGGTGTGCAATGTATCTGCATCTGCCATCATAGGGCCTTATTTCTTTGAAAACCAACGTGGCCAAACTGTAACTGTGAATTCGGAGAGATATACCGAGATGATAAATGACTTTTAGACTGGAACTACAGAATAGTCCATACTTCAACCGAAACACGTGGTTCCAGCAGAACGGGGCCACAACTCATACTGCTAATGTGTCTATGAATGCAGTGCGGCAGTTATTTCAAGAAAAAAACATATCCCGAAACGGCACCATACCGTGGCCACCTAGGTCAACAGATTTAAGCCCATGTGACTTTTTCTTATGGGGATACTTAAAATCCGTTGTTTACAAAACAAATCCGAGCACTGCGACACAACTTAAAGACAATATTCGAGCCGAAATCAGCAGGATACCCCAGCCTCTCTGTAAACGCGTTTTTGAAAACATGCGTGCTAGACTCGAAGAGTGTGTCAGGCTCGATGGCCGCCATTTGGAGAACGTGGTTTTCAAAAAATGAAATCCGCATTTGTTGTTTTTAAATAACAATAAACATACTTTGTATTAGAGGTGTAGTTTTTTTTTTACAACTTTTTGAACTTTGAAATCTGCCACTGGACACCCTGTATTACTAGTGAAGTTTTTTTACTTACTTATAAACCTTCATTATGAATCGCTCTATCTATTGTTGAAAACCGCATTAAAATTCGTTGCGTAGTTTATAAAATCTAAGCGTTCATAAGTACAGACGGTGGGCAGACGCTTTGTTTTATACTATACTTATACCTATATATAGACATAGATACTCAAATTATAACATAATTTGCTTAAATAAAATGTTAAACGGAAAAAGTAAAAGTACTGTACCATGAAAGTGTAAGTGAAGTGTATGGTTACTAACTAACTTTAAATCGTTATAGATCCTATATGGTCATTATAAATAAAAAACGGTGTGAGAATCTAAATGGTTTTTCAATACCTATGCAACGATACCCCACATGACATAGTTTGTCGAGATTTTTTTTTTTTTCAAAATGGCGGCTAGCAGTCGCCATATTAAATTTTGATCAATTTCAAGTCTTCAGTGACACTCGCGTGTTTAAGACAAATCGATAGACGTAAGAACCATCAAAATCGGCCCACGCGTTTAGTCTCTGCAGTGCCACAAAGGAACAAATACATACATCTACTGATAAACACATTATACCCTTCTTTGCGTCGCGCAGTTGGGTAAAAACAAAGGTGCGTACTACATGTCGTTGAATAAATGTATAATTATATCATGCATACATAGTTAAAACAAATAATAATTGTCAAATAACAATAAAACATTGGTGTATAACAGTATTCAGAGGCCGCCATTTTGAATTTCCACCATTACTGCTATAGGGGACTTTGATTTGATTGATGAGGCCTCATATCAAAAATCAACCCTCTACATATGTAGTATACGTGTACCAAGTTGTATGCTTCTATCATTAAATGCGACATTCTTACAAAAATTGTCACGAATCTGCCGGACTAGTATTGACTGACAGTAGTAAAAATTATAAAGTGTGAAATTGAAATTTCTATTATAATCCGTGAGTCTGGGTATATTATGTATAATGAGTATGTATTTAAATATATAAGTAGTTTATCACTTTTCTGGCACCCATAACACAAGCTTTGCTACCTTTGGGGGAAGATGGCGCTGTGTGAATTGTCCAAGCATAGTTAGTTATATTTATTTATTATTTATGTTCCATTCACGGTCGCTTCGACCTTACCATCAGATGAGTTAGAGAGCAAATCATCATCACTTAGGGCCTCTCCTACGAAAGAGATGTTATTGCCATAATCTCCTCGCTTGGCGGGCGAGTTGGAGCCGTTGGAGGTCGCTGTGTTATAAAATATACAACAATGAAAAACACTGCTGCCCATTATCCAGCGTACGGAGACTCTAGAAGTTTTCATAGAAAACATTAGTGTATGACACCCACGAGTGTAAGGGGTAGGTACGAGCTATTCTACTCTGCCGGACACCACACGGGCAAATGCTTATCTAGTATAACGTAAAAAAAACGGATACATGTGCAGTATAGGATTCTGTAGTTGCCTGTTAATATGTGTGCTTAAAAGAGAGCTTTTTAATACTATAAACACAAAGATAGAATGGACCTAGCTCTTGTACACCTTGTATGAAATATTTGCAATCCAACTACACTTTATAATTTGGTTGACTATTTTTGTGACGTGACTACAAATTTACGAGTTTCTGACTTTTTTTCCTTTACTTGTGGTGCATGGCACTGCTTCTTGCTAAATTTTATTATTCTAAGTCAACGGGAAGTAGGAATAGGTTTTGATTCCCTTGCGTGCGTCAGAATTTGCAAAATATAAATGACCGTATCTTTTGATTGCGTTGACTTAGAAGTTTGATATTTCGACTGCTCCAAGGGATTACAGCTCTGAGTACTTGATATTAATTTCAGCTTGATATATCCACGCGTTCCTGAAAAAATAACCATCTTGACAGACGGGCAGAAAGACAACAAAGCAATCATATAAGGCTTCTCTTTTTTTGTGTCAACATCTATTATTCCTTGGTCTAGGTAAGTCTTTGCGTAAAACTGACGCAAAATGTAAAAATTTAAAAGCACGTACAATTGCATTATTTCATTGTATATATAAAGTGTAGATAGAAAGTGGTAAACACGAAATTCCTAGTCAAAAGCTATTTAAATATAATATCAAACACACCATAAAACCAAGCCATGAACCAATTCTAAAATTCTCGTATTTCAGAGGCATTTGCGTGGTTGATCGGAAATAGAGTGGGCACGTACGAGTGCATTCGCAGAAATATATCTGGGTTCCAATTTCGGAATTGATTTACGCAAAATCCATTTTCGGTGCTATACCTATTTAGTATTTATAGTTGCTTGCGTTTTTAAGATATTTTAAGTTACTGGTGCGTATAATTATTAATACTTTAAATTCTGTACGTATGAATAGTGTAAGTATAAAAAGAGTAACAACATTTATTGCCGCAAGACACCAGGACACGACAGAAATAAACGAAGTCAACAATAAAAAAAAAAAAAAAAAAAAAAACCATTATCTTATGCAAGTAATACCGTCTGCAGTAAAAGTGAAACTAACACGTACAAATGCAAACGCACACCTACATAAATTCCCATGGTACTGTCAATGTCGCTGAGGCCAAAGGATAAGGATCCCACTCGGCATATGCTGAGAACCGCGACGCGCTCATGGCGCTGGTTTTCTGTGGGCCGTAGTGCGACACGGTCGCTGTACCATTTCATCCACGTTGCGGCAGTTTTCCAATTGCCGACGGGTGATCGACCATGAATTTCCTATTTGT
Source organism: Blastobasis adustella (assembly GCA_907269095.1). Lineage (NCBI taxonomy): Eukaryota > Metazoa > Arthropoda > Insecta > Lepidoptera > Blastobasidae > Blastobasis > Blastobasis adustella. Next base: position 16,099,892 of record OU026121.1, on the reverse strand, counting down.
ATTATTACCTAAGCAAAACAAATAAACATTTTCATTTTTTTATTTTCATTTTTCGTTGGTACAAAGATAAAATTCGTTGCGCCAATGATTGAATACGTAGCTGTGGTGATTTGCATCTATTGATTGTTGCATTTTTATAGCTTAGGTATAAGATGACTGCTTACCATCAGGCAGGCCGCAAGCTTGTTTGCCACCTTAGTGGTATAAAAAAATAAAATAAAGATGAAATATCAAGTTAGGGTTTGTAAATTATTAAATGCTTTTTAAATTTCTATGTCCGGCAGAGTAGAATAGTACCAACCCCTTACACTCGTGGGTGTCGTACAAGGCGACTAATGTTTTCTAGGCAAAGGTTCTGGAGACTCCGTAAGCTGGAAAATGGGCAGCAGCGTTTTCCATTTTTGTATTTACAATACTGCTATCTCCAATCCGCCTGTCAAGCGTGGAGATTAAAGCAATAACCTCCCCTCTCATGAGAGTGGCCCTAAGTCCTGCAGTGGACTGTTATTCATTCCATTTATGACAGCTTACGACAGTAACATATTCATTTATGACAGTGGTCGGTTAATGGAGCATTGCCGGTCGGATATTGGTTTGTTGTTGTCGAGGCTTGGTTGTCGATTTTTTATTTCTAATTCGCCTATACTAATGAACATATTTTGTAAGACAAAGCCATATATCAGTAGTCAATATAAAGTATATTGTGCATTCTTAATGGAACTCCATTATATTATATTATAGACTAAAACACTTTTATATGCTATTTATGATAGACTGATATATACAGTCTATATCAGTCATCAGAGCAAAGCCCAGACAATAATTGACCACGTCTAAAACATGAATTAGAAAACTATTACGTCTATTATAAAATTTAATAGTTAAAAAAGCACTTAACTGGTCGACAAGTGGGACTTAAACATAATAATAATAAATATGCTTTGACAATTCACACAGCGCCAACTAGCCCCAAAGTAAACAAAGCTTGCGTTATGGGTGCCAAAGAACTGATAAACTACTAATATATTTTTAAATACATATCCTACCCTACCCCTAATACATATTCGCAAATCTATGACCGCAACCGTTTCGTATAAGTGCCTACTCATAACTAGCTATTATTGCTCAAAATTTATATTCGTGAGCCTTAAGCCAAAAATCTCTTTTGTTGCTTGTTAAGGTTGCATTCTTCGTCTATCTTTTGATCTGCTCACTTATTATATGACGGAAATGTTCACGACTGAGCTAACATAAAAGGGAATTCCTTTGCGAGCAAATTTTATTGGTACATCGGCATGGTACATGAATGACTGTGGATTAAAACGTTATAGAATACAAGCATCGTCAAAGACTTTGATGATCGTCTCATTGGATTTTGTTAGAAGGGTGGCTGGACATGAGTTTGTTTTTGTAAAGAGGAAGGAAATCGAGTAAGCACATTTTCCTAAATTCAGAATCAAAAAGCGTGAGAGAAAATCAATGTGGAATGTATTTCTCAAAAAATAAGGCCCATTTTTGGATCGCGCCTTTTAAAAGCGGAGCGACGCGTAACATAATGTAAGTGATTAAAAAATTAACATTGTACATGTCAATGCATTCCACATTTAGTTGCTCTCCCGCTTTTTGCTTCTGAACTTAGCCAAATGCAGTAAGCGCATAGGTAAGTCATCTTATGGTGAGTGGTAGGATATATAAAGATTATTAGACTAATTTTAAATAGCCCTTAAGTCACGTTGAATAGTCCTAGCCGATGCATTTGTAAAATATATTACAATGTTCCCCAAAATGGCACTAAAAATAAGGTAAATACTTGCTATTGTATCAAAAAGTACAATTGTAACTCGACTCTTGACATAATAATGTGTTGCCAACAGCTAGGGTGGGTATAAACTATACACTACACTGCCTTTGTACTCGCAAATATATTGAGTTGTTATTATTCCACAACAATAACCGATCGAGGGTCTTAACAATACTAAAGGGAGGGTAGACAAGTAATTTATTTTTAATTCCGAAATGCGCATTGGTGTCTGATTTCGTTGCCTCTTTAAGAGCTTTAATTAGAGAGTTTTTTACGAGTCGTTTTTAAGTGACTCGATGTGCATTCCTGCATCTCTCTTTTTGAACATGGTGGTTGTATTTTGCTTTTAATTTGATAGTATGACAATCTACATTGGGGCATTTGAGCCAAATCTGGTGATTTTTATTGTAAGTAAATTTGGAAGGTTATTCCGTTGAATTTACAAAATCACAAGAATAACAATGCTTAATTGATATTATTTAATTTGATTGAGACTCAAGCATCGGTGTAGGGTCGCGCGTCTGTCGGTCTTTTATTCAATAGTAACGGACTGCCTTAAGTTTAGATTTATAAATCATTTCAGTTCTGCTTTTTATGCAGACCTTGGTTATATAAGATTTTTGCCATCTGTCTTTTAAATACGATTTTATAAATTTTTGGAGGCATTTCCTCTAATTTCATAGGTCTCTAATTTGTTTAGTAGAATGTCATATATATTATACATTGCCATTACAGGAAGCCCATTCTCACTTACCAACAGGTGAGATAGCGGTCAAATGCCTATCAAATATAAAAATAAAAAATATCGATCAAATTTTCTTCATAGAGCCACATTAAATATCTCTACCAATCGTCAAATGACCATCCGTCAATGTACTTCCAAAGGCAATAAAAAATGGGATAGTGATAGGAGAGTAGGAAGGAAACACGGTGACATATTGGCCGTCCTAGAGCCGGATCACACCCACCCCACGCCGACAAGGCGTACGGATTTATTGGAAGTAAAAGAAGCTACGGACAAGATTTTATGTACCTTAAATAAAGTGACATACAGAAACACAACTTCCAATTCAGGGCGATTACTATTTTTGAAAAAACTGTAGGTGTATAATAGGTACCATATTTTTGATTACTTGAAAAACATTTTAACCAGGTACGATGCAAGTAATGAATGTGTTAATTATTAAACAAAAACGTCGCCTTCTTTGTCCCGCCAGCGACCACTTTGCGAGGACAAAGTAATTCTAATGGCTGTGGCGAGGGCCTACTGCAAGGTAGTTATTAATTCCATAATGCATGGGATATTACAGGACCAATTATGAGCAATTAAGTCCAACCGGGACAAGCCGGGACACTGACGGTTCCAACTTCATTAATATTCTCGAACTGTGGCCGTTCTAGCGTCCCAATTACTGGCGATCATGTCGACATGCCTTTGGCGGTTTTTAAGTTACAAGATAATATGCAAATAACAATTATGTTGACGTTAATGTCCCACGCGGTTTCGGGGTCCATCTTGACCATGATCTAGAATTTGGCAGATCATCTATTTACAGTACAGCGACTGCCATCTGAGCTCCGTGACCCTCTTAACAAGTGAACCTGATCGTATTGGATCATGCTGAGCAGTGTGCTTGGTTTTGGAGGCGCATTTAACGCCATCCAATTGTTTTATTCGTGCGTTAGCGACGAACTGTTCTTAGCGTTAGGCTTGTTGAGCCCTTGCAGCTTGTTTGATTACGCGACCTCATGTCGGGGAATCAGCGTTGCGAGACTTCGCGGAGAGCAGTCTATGTGAGACCGCCACTTCACAGGGAATTCGAGGGTGAGGCAGATTTTGAGCAGCTCTGCCTCGGGTACTGCTCCCCTAAGCAGAAACGGACTCCCCACATCATGGTTACACATTCAGTCGTCTGAATTTCATCACGATGTTTTCTCTCACCGTAAGAGCGGAGTAATGTGCAAAGTAGAATTATTTCGCTTTTACTAGCCTTAAATATTTAATTACGTTGGTTCTATGTAAATAAAAACTGAGAGTTATTTCAAGCGTTGTGGTAAATAAATAATTAGGAATATTACGTAAACATGACAAAAATAACGAGAAACGAGAAGATCAAATGAAATATAACAGAGAAGCAAATTATTTTTATCTTGGAAGACTTTGTGCTGTTTCAAAATATTAGGTAAATAGTAAACAACTTCTAGAACTTAATTAGGTAGGTAGAGTATCTCTTTTATGTAGACAAATAACAATTTGCTCAAAGACACGACTAAAATATATAATGGATATCTATACATAGTATATAACAAAGTCGCTTCCCACCGTCTGTCCCTATGTATGTATGGTACGTTTAGATCTTTTAAACTTACGGATTTTAGCGCAATTTTCAACAATAGATAGAGTGATTCCTGAAGAAGGTTTATAAACAAAAAAAATAGGGTAGGAAGGGGTACGCGAACGAAGTCGCGCCGGGTCCACTAGTTACCTACCTATATTATAATATGTATATAAAAATACCCATCTTTCACTCCTTCGTCTCTAACTTACTCCCAAATTTAAGCACTTACAAGGACCGTAGTTTAGAAATCTATGCGAGTACCTACATAGAGGCATTGGAAATATCCAATGAAGAATAACGAAAATAGCACTGCGGTTTCTGGATGGAAATCGAATGTTCGCTTCGAATTTAATGATCTGGCAGTAATTGTTGTAGAGGTTAACGTTCCTGGAAATGTAAGTAATGGTATAAGTTTTGGTTTTCCCGGTGGTTTACTCTGCAAAGACTGAGCGATTGCTGACTGGCTAGGTACTGGGTAGGTTACCTAATAAGTCATATGAAATTGCTAAAAAAAGACGGAAACTGTAATTTATAATAGAAGCAAATTTTTAAATTTTTGTAAATGAGCGATCCGAGCACAGTGACACACTGCTGACTGGCTGGATACCACCGCCTTATCCAATAGGCCTTATGGAATTGCCGTAAAAGACAGAAATATCTGATTACAGTGACACTTTGTAGGTATAATCAGACAATATTAAGCTAACTGGCGCATTTCATTTCATTTTGTTAACTAACTTGTACATAAAATTACATTTGTTTAAATAGGCAAAACTTACGACTAATGAAAATAATTTCTTACATCGACTATTGACTGACGTTCTTTGTGAGATTGAATTGGAATAAAATTAACTTATCCACCCGCTATTACAAAGTATAACATTCATTTTATTCCAAATAGCTGAAAATGCTGGCCTGAAAAAATATTACAAGTTTTATATAGAGTAGATAACACGAGTACAATTCCTATCCTTTTTAACTATGGCGCTAAACCTGTACGTTCAGTGATTAGCAGCCCACTGGGCGTAGAGTATTAAAACTTCGTTATTTTAATAGATTATAACAACCTAACCACTAGGCCTCAAGTAGGAATAGCTGCTCAATTTTATTTTACAAATTTATTTAAAACACTTTATTGCGTAAATTATAGTAATTGGTTGAGGCTTTTAACTGCTAAAGAATACCAAGAACGCGTCAAACTGCCTTTTAGCTACGATTTCGATCGATCGAATTACAATTCTACCGAGTCATTAGTAATAGTAGCAGAATATAATTGAGCTGCTAATTATGTTCCAATTACAATTTCATTTATTTCTATTTGAAAATTATTATTTATTCGGTCAGTACTTTCAATTTTCTGGAGAAGGCTCGATTCTTCACCTTCTTCATTACTTCATCCCACTTACTTTCTTGGTTATTGTTAGTGGTTGAATTGAAACCAGCACTTTCAGGCAACTGAATGTGTAACCATGATTCAATCTGGTCAGGTTCCCCTGGTAACAGGGTCTCGGAGGTCAGATGGAAGCCACCCCACTGTACATTATTTGATGCGCCAAACCGTGGATCATGGTGAAGGCAGACCCCGGGCCCTCGTGCGCGAGAGCACGATCATTAACGCCAAGATGATTATTACAATTGTTAGTGGTGAGTTTCGCATGTGGAAATCCCTACTTGCAAATGTAATTGTCACCTATACGTTGGATATTTATAGAAATGTATAACAGTTATTAGAGAAAATTGAGGAGCCACTTATTTGCACAGTTTTATTCAGCCATTTTCTTTGTTCGTTAATTGGAGCTTATGTTAATTGACGGTACGTAAGTATTAATTAATTGGTATTTATATAAGGGTATTTTTCAACGAGAGGTAGTGTTGTAATTATGATTGATTATAATTTAACGTAATTATTTAGGCATGCAATTTTATTGCTTCATCGAAATTTAATTCCGACTTTCTGTGGTGTATCTATAAGTCCACTGCTGGACTGAGCCTCCTCCATGTTAGTGGAGAGTTTTTCAATAGTCTCTGCGCTTTTATAAATAAACTCTGAGTTTCCATATCTGCGCCGCTTGAGGTCCTCTGCCGTTGAAACTGCCGCGCAGGCTCAGGCCGAGGCAGCCCTTAGGTGGGATGGACCCAGGGTATCCATGCAGGTCGCATTCCACATTAAGGCACTCCGCACATGACGCGACATGCATCCTACACGTCGGATGCATGTCGCGTGTGAGAAAAAAATTATATATTTAGTCTGCGCACATCGCACGCTAACGACATCGTAACGACATGCAACTTGACACTGACATGACACTCACTGCATACGTGTCTCCTAGAGATGTTCCAGTTTTTGTTTAATTTAAGCTAAAAACTAGAAAGCTGTGACCCGGTATACAAATGCAAGACCCTCATCGATTAAATATTATGTAGTGTGAAATAAGGTACTTCTGATATGAAAATTGGTCCCGCATGCTTTTCAATTTTCATTAAGTAAACCTAAATATATATGTATAGGTACTATTATTACATTCATACAACACTCACTCCCGTGTCCCATAGGGGTAGGCAGAGACTATCGAGTTCCCAAGCTACGATCCTAACACACCTCTTTTGCTTCTTCTACGTTCATACATATTTTCATGCATTTACGCCGGTTGAGGGTAACCTGCCCTTATTGGAGCTGGTCATTTAGTTGATTAATATAATGTCCTTCTTGGGCGCTCTGTCGACCCTTCCATTCACATTCATACGATAGATACCATTTGTATGCTGTTTTTCTGCCATCCTCCCCACAAGCATACCTCTTTCAATCCTAGTCATCGCATCATCCTAACGAACTTTTATCACATTACTCCTCATTTTATCAATGATGATGACCCTACACATACTCCTTATATTATACATTAAATATATTGTTATTTTTTATTACACTCCTTTAGACATGGAATCACGGACAGAATGGCACAGATCTATCATTACTCTTCAGGAACAAGAGTTCTGAGATCAATAGTTCCCAAGTTATTACACTTTTCACGTTAGACAGCTGTCATCCGAAGTGTAGATCTCGACGAGAACTATCATTTCCCTAGAGCAACTAGTGTTCTAAGACCTTTAGTTTCCGAGTTATAACTATTTTAAGTTTGACAGCTGTCATCCGAAATGTAGACCTCGACGAGTACTACCATTTCTCTTTAGCAAGTAGTGTTCTAGGGCCACTAGTTTCCGAGTTATAACTATTTTAAGTTTGACAGCTGTCATCCGAAACGTAGATCTCGGGGTGTGCTATCATTTCCCTTTAGCATTTAGTGTTCTAGGACCTTTAGTTTCCGAGTTATAACTGTTTTAAGTTTGATAACTGTCATCCGAAATGTAAATCTCGACGATTACTATCATTTCTCTTTAGAAACTAGTCTTCGAGGACTAATAGTTTTCTAGTCATAACAGTTTGAAGCTAGCGGTACGCTACATTAGAGTCGCTTTGGGGGGTTGGGGGATCTTCTAATAATTGCTATTTTCTGAGTTCTCGGCCGATTTCTTTGATTTTAGTCTCAAACGATGGACCGTATTAGGCACACAATACCACCAGCGCAAAACACCAACTCGGGATTTTATTGCGTGTTGCGACTTTTTACAATTAATTACGTAAAATATGAAACACGCACATTGCCACAAATGCAAAACACAAACCCGGGACTTGTGAAATTTTTGCAATCAAAATGGCGGACAGTACAACAACAGGCCGACATTTCGTACTTTCACTATCCTGGGTATCCTGTGTGCCTATTCGTCAAATTATTACTCATCACACTAAGTGAATGGTGTTATAATATTTTGTAAGTGCTTCTGGTACACACAATGATAGTGCTATAAGAGAGATTTAATTCTGAAAATCACAAGGCACTTTATATTTTTGCAAACTGACTTTCAGTTCCGAGATATTTAGGCTTTAACGAGGAAAATTACAAATTTTCTGGCCCAAATGACTGACGTAAGTTAGGTATCAAAATTATTAGTACTTACTGTTGGACGAAGGGCGACGAGTGACTCTATTACCTGACACCTGGTTTGCTGGGCTTGGTTGAGCGGTTCGTGAGATAATGGTATGCCGAAAGTACATTAGATTTCAAAAATAGTCGTGACAGGGTACTGAGACACATTATTATTATTATATAAATTATTCCTTCAATAATGCATACATTTTCTATATAAACTCCAATTTAAAGCCAAAACTGAAAGTTCTTCTCAACACTAGTTCATAATGTAGCATGACGGGGGGACTATTGTCTAACTCAGTTGCAAACTGAATTTGACATTAGATAATTCTACACTACGTCATCTACATTATTATCTACGGCCATAGCGCCTACAAAATTAGAGTAGTGTAAGATTTTTATATGACAAATTCATTTTTCTAGTGAGTTAGCCCATAGCCCCCCAGCAATGACGAATAAAACCGGAGGACAGGATAATTAGTTATGGTTTCCGTGGCGATGATGGGCCATGAGCGTGCCGATTGACAGCCGTTTATCCATATTATTATTATATACTACCTGTTGCCCGCGACTACATCCGCGTGGGCCTCTGAACATAAACAAAATACCGATCCTTCAATGACAATTTAAAATGAACCATACATCTTGGATGGCCCTCGCGCGCAAGGGCCCGGGGTTCGTCTCGATCCATGATTTGGCAGATCAGGCGATTATAGTGGAGCGACTGCCATCTGACGGACATCTGTTAACAAGGGAACCTGACCAGATTGGATCCTCACCGCAAGGACACTGGTCAGTGTTCAACTTTTTGGGGGTCTTGCTGCACCACGTCCGTAGGCTATACCCTAGAGACCCTACACGTGACTCCCGGGTGGTGCGAAGAGTGCAGCCGAAATTGCTTGGGCCTCGGCCCGAATGGTCAGCGACCACCCACGGAGATGAGTCTGCATGGCGCTAAGCACCCTCTGGGCTGTGTTCCGTCAGAGTACTCCGTGAGCCATTCCCCCTCGTCCGAGTGCAGTAATATTGGTATCCTGTAGGTCCCAGTTTTGTGTTGGACATGTTAGAGGAGACCCGATGAAACGGCTCGTCGCTGGCCGCCCGCCAGTTAGTAGGGGACCCGAACCCGGGCATCACTTTTAATCTCCGGCCCGGGAGGCTGTCCCGCCAACTGTGCGAAAAATCCTGAAGATGTCTATCGTGCCGGGGTAGGAGACCGGAGTGGACCCGGCAGGCATATTCGGTGGGGATCGGGGGCCCTTCCGTCCCCCGTGCCAGCTTTTCACACAACCCTTCCCTCTGCAGCGTTCAGTAGCAAAACGTCCTTGCCCTACTGGATACCGATGTTACATCACTCCTTTACATCCCCACCTATAATACTATCACAAATGGCAAGGAAAAATAAAAGTAAGGTTCTCTCAGCGGCACCCCTTTCCACACTTCGAGTGGACTTTTGTAATATCAGGGGTCTACACTCCAATCTGAACGCCGTACATCACCACCTAGAGACGGCGAAGCCCGCCCTACTTTTCCTGACGGAAACGCAGATATCACCTCCGGCTGACACTTTGTATCTCCACTATCCTGGATACAAGCTGGAACATAGGTTTTTACCTCGCGCTGGTGTGTGCCTATTCGTCAGAGGTGATATCTGCTGTCGACGTCTTAATGCCATAGAACTAAGTGACGAATCTGTGGTGTGGGTGTGCGTAGAACAGGGGGGTCTATCCCGTGTCTACGCATGCCTATACAACAACCGTCACGGCGTAGGTGAGACAAATCGGTTTTTCGAGCACATACAATGCGCTACCGACAAAGTCTTTGAGCGGTATCCTTCCGCCGAGTTGGTGGTCCTAGGAGATTTTAACGGTCACCACACTGAGTGGCTAGGGTCAAGCCGTCCTACCAACCCAGCCGGGAGGTCCGCCCATGAATTTTCTCTGGCCCATGGTCTCACGCAACTGGTATCAGAACCCACCTACTTACCGGATGTTGTGGGCCGTGATCCTTCTTTGTTAGACCTTCTGCTTACCACCCACCCAGACGGTTATCAGGTGTCCGTTGATGCTGCTCTTGGGACATCAGACCACTGCCTGGTCCGTTCCGAGGCGCCTCTTGCTATACCCGAACGGGCTCGCCCCAGTGGGTCACGCAAGGTATGGCATTATGGTTCAGCAGATTGGGATGGATTGCGAGAATTCTTTGCGTCATACCCGTGGATACGGCTTTGCTTTTCCTCAAATGACACCAACATCTGTGCTGCCGCTGTAGCTGATGTCATACTATAGATTATTTTAGATTTAATTTTATTGTTGACTTTCTTATAATATTGTAATTGTAATATTTCTGACATATTTATAATTTAATTTACATATTGCAATCAGCCTTAGCTGAAGGATTGAGATGTAATGCCTAATAGATTAAATGTATTTTATTACCTAATAATTAGGGTAGTCATTATTGAATAGGCTGTTCGTATTCTATCATGATTTTATGTTGTATTGGTAAAAGTTTTGTGAACTGATTTGTATATATGGTAGGTACCTGTACTTATGGTACAATAAGACAATATAAAATGGGCATACTTACATAATACATCTGTAAACTCAACTGAGTCTGGGTTGTGGGTGCTTGTAGACACCGTATGGGTATGACAAACATCCTAATCTGACCATCATCATCATAAATGACCTATAAGATAAAAGCACTGTTTACTGCACTGCAATGTTTAGTATTAAAAATTTTTGCATTTATGCATAAATCGCAATGAAGTATGTACTTACCGGAGGGTATGTCATTATTTGTTATAACACATCCACTAATACGCTTTACACTTAAATATTTGTGATCATCATTTTGTGCGGTTTTTTCTGGGCACATACAAAATATGTACCTAACCTATTTGCAAGCGAGCGTCATCATCTACTGACGGTCACTGACAGTGACAGATTGAGACAGACAACCAGCGGCGCTAGCGTCGCGGAGTTCCCTTTCTTTTCATTTTTTTATGGTCTGTGGTGGTGGTGCCGCGGCGCTTGAGCATTTTGTTTTATTTATATACAATAAAATTATTGTAATGTTTAAAATTAAGACATTCATAAGCGTTTGTAAAAAACCTAAACTGAATAAACATGATTTGATTTGATTTGATTTGATACTGCAGGGAATGGAGTGTTTTATCCCGTCCTCTGTAGTCCGTCTCGGCGGCAAGAGTCAGCCCTGGTACGACAGGCCTAGTGCTGAGGCAACTCGCCTCAAGCACGATTCTTTTCGTGCCTGGACAGTGGCTCGGGCCCAAAAGGACCCTAATACCCACATTTTGAGGAAAAAGTACAATGCTGTATCGAGGTCTACAAAGAGGGCATTGGCCGGAGCAAAATACAAATTCATCGGTGGAATTGGAGAGAAACTAATCAGCTACCCCTCTGGGAGCCGTGCTTTTTGGTCTCTCTCCAAAGCTGTCGAGGGGAACTTTTGTCGGACCACCTTTCCACCTTTGCGCAAGCCGGATGACCAATTGGCCCACACAGCAAAGGAGAAAGCCGATCTCTTGGGTAATCTCTTTGCTCATAACTCAACTCTGGATGATGGGGGAGCTGCACCGCCTACCATCTCTCGGTGTGAGGGCATCATGCCCGAGGTTCGTTTCACCCAAAAAATCATAAGACGTGTGCTTCTCTCCCTAGACATCCGGAAGTCCAGTGGACCTGATGGCATTCCGGATATCGTTCTTAAAAAGTGTGCTCCCGAGTTGTCTCCCGTGTTAATGCGCCTATTTAAGCTTTCCTACACCTCAGGAACGGTGCCGTCTTCGTGGAAGTTAGCCCATGTGCACCCGATACCCAAGAAGGGTGACAATTCAGACCCATCAAATTACAGGCCTATAGCGGTAACCTCCTTGCTCTCTAAGGTGATGGAGCGGGTCATAAATATCCAGCTCCTTGGATACCTCGAGGATCACCAGCTGATCAGTGACCGTCAATATGGCTTCCGTCATGGTCGCTCAGCTGGTGACCTTCTTGTGTACCTAACACACCGGTGGGCTGAGGCTGTTGAGAGCAAGGAGGAGGCTCTGGCTGTCAGTCTTGATATAGCCAAGGCATTTGATCGGGTCTGGCACAGGGCACTGCTAACAAAACTCCCGAAGTACGGTATCCCCGAGGGACTCTGCAATTGGGTATCCAGCTTTCTGTCTGGGCGGAGTATCCAAGTCGTTGTCGACGGATGCTGCTCCGATACCAAGAGTATTAATGCTGGAGTACCCCAAGGTTCAGTGCTGTCTCCCACGCTGTTTCTTCTGCATATCAATGATATGCTGAATATTCCCAGTATTCATTGCTATGCAGATGACAGTACTGCAGACGCTCGTTATACTGGCCGTGCGAATATCCCTCGTTCCGTGGTGTCGGAAAGCCGAATAAGACTTGTGTCAGAGATTGAACACTCCTTGGAGCAAGTTGCTCACTGGGGCAGATTGAACCTGGTGGAATTCAACCCCTCTAAGACGCAGGTCTGCGCATTTTCCGCCAAAAAGGATCCTTTTGTCATGGTGCCGCAGTTCCAAGGAACATCCCTCTCCATCTCAAAAAGTATCGGGATCCTTGGTGTCGACATATCAGACGACGTACGGTTCCGAAGTCACCTGGAGTGTAAGGCTAAACTAGCTTCGAAAAAACTTGGTGTGCTTAACCGGTCTAAGCGATACTTCACCCCAGAACAGCGTCTGTTGCTGTATAAGGCACAGGTGCGGCCACATATGGAGTATTGTTTCCATCTTTGGGCCGGGGAAACCGCCGACCTGCTTAATCACTTGGATTCTATACAGGGGCGCGCCGTACGAATTGTCGACGATACCGTACTGACAGGCAAGTTAGAACCACTGGCTGATCGAAGGGACTTTGGCTCCCTGTGTGTGTTCTACCGGCTGTACAATGGGGAGTGTTCTGAGGAATTATTTGATCTGGTGCCCACAGCACAATTCCGCAATCGCACCACCCGCCGTGGGCTGGGTACTCATCCCCATTACGTGGACCCTCTAGTGGTGTCCACGCGAAGATTCGAAAGAACGTTTCTCGCTCGTACGATTCGGATGTGGAATGAGCTCCCAGCAACGGTGTTTCCTTTGGTCTATGACATGGGATTGTTCAAGAGGTATATTAGAGGTCTCCTTAGAGGCGGGCAACGCATTGGTAGCACCCCTGGTGATGCTGATGTCCATAGGCGGCGGTGACCACTTTCCATCAGGTGGCCCGCATGCCTGTTTGTCTGCCGGATAACATAAAAAAAAAAAAAAAAAAAAAAAAACTGATGTAAAATAAAAAGCATTGGTTCATAGCGGCACTGCTGTTCGAACCCGGTACCTCGGGATACGTGTCTTACCCCTTAATCATTAGGCCACCAACGCTCTCATCGTTATACATCTCAGATACTGAATGACCTCTAGAAAATGCTAAATTTTTACCGCACCAGAGGTTTTTATTGCAAAATTATTATTTCTCAAGCAAGTTTTGATTTGTTTTATAGCCTAAATGTTGGCCGAGGATATACTATTGCTATACAAAATTTCATGGAACTCTGTTTAGCGGTGTTTATGTAGTGCGCATTCAAACAGACAGATAGACAAACATAGAATTTTAAAATTGTCGTAACGTGTTCAGGTGGTTTTTTTAAGTCGCTCTGGTTGGTTTTCTTTCGATTATCTTCAATGTACAGACTTTTTGTCTTTATGATTTTATTATATGTATAGATATTTTAGATTTATTTTTTGTAATATAGATTAAAATCGCAGGTAAAATTCACACCGTCAAAGTCGCCTTAGCGTACCTACTTAATTTGAATGAACCAATGAGTACGTTGTATTCAGTCTCAGTACTTTATTGTTGAAAAAAATAGAGTATAGTAAGCCATTTTTCGATACAACTTTAGCGTTAAATACTCGTACCTGTGACCGTTCATAGTGACGGGTACCTCTTAAAGTGCAAATAATATGGTAATAATTGGCCTCAAATTGGCTAAGAAGACCGCCTGACCAATTTGGGTAACAGTAAGTGACAAATAAAAAATAATAATTATAGTGAAACTTGTATACAAAGTATTTTAATTCTAACCAATAAATAAACATTTGTCTTAGACTCACATATAAAAAAAACTTTACATATAAACTTACCTCTTAGATTAACGTTGAAAACCGATTGTTAGAAAAAGTGAGTCATAGCACTAAGTAGATAAACTAAACAAGTTATTTCAAATCTATGCGCACGACTAAACATCTCATAAATAACCCATAGTTTCTTTATAAATTTGCGACAAGCACTTGGGACACGTTTTTGTGCTGCTGAGTGTAGGTATGTATAAGATAAGATAAACTATGATGCAATGGAATTTTATGTATAGTTCTTCTAGTTTGTGCACATATGTTTCACGCATTATTTGACATTGTGCTCTCTTCTCTTAAAAGGAGTTTTTTCTTTCCTCATTGCATCACAGTTACAAGGATCATTTGGCATTTGGATGAGGGCGTGCGTGTCAAACATCAACTCCAGCTGTCTGTCAAAAATGACGCTTTACAAGATGGCAGCGTTAATTCTGATTTCGGCAACGTGCCAAATGATCTTTGTAAACCGTCACTTGACAGTGCCGCGTCGTGCTCGAAGTGAATGCGTGCTGCATGCGTCCTGCATGCATCCTGCGTGTGTCCGCCGCGTCGCTGTCGCGTGGCTGTCGCGTGTCTGTCGCGTGTCTGTTGCGTGGATGTCGCGTCATGTGCGGAGTGCCTAAGGGCCTGCCCTGCGACCAGGCCACGAGCGTCATGCCGTCGGGCCTCTTACCGTCGTCCTGGGCCAGTCCATTGGGTTCCAAAATAGCTGGCACGTTGACGGTGACAAGGGCCCGGCGGATGGTGTCGTTGATGTTTGCGTGGCGCTGCAGACGAGCGGCGCTTCGTTTGCACGACAATCCGTGGTGCTCACGAATGTTAACATCACTCCCATGATTCTATCCTATGCGGTTCTTCATTTTTACTCCTAATCGTTTGAGTTTGAGATTACTCAGGAATGTACAATACAAGAGCATAAGTGAAGTGTATGACCTCCTTAAGAATCATATTCCTGTGCAGGTTTTTAAAGCAACATGATTTTTATTATTTTATATTTAAAAAATCCCCTGGGTATCAACTACTAGGTCTTTGGGCATAAGGTAAAGGACGGCGACGAATGTCCTCATATTTAGCAAACTGATTTAGGCTAAAGATGCACCAAATACTATGTTGCTTTAGCTCCAAAATCAAATTTTACTGAAGATTTAATAGGCTTATGTTCTTGTACTGTACCTAAGCTCCAAAACTGCACAATTTCATCAAAACCCATTCAATACTTTTTGCGTGAAAGCGCAACAAATATCCATCCATTCGTACGAACTTATCCATTATTTATGTTATAATATAACGACCAAAACGATCAAGCAGGTCACCTGATGGTAATCTCACCGCAGTCCACGTAGCGCATCACTAATATCTATTACAAGCCTGCTGGTATAATATTCTTCTCGAGAACTACCAATGATGACTATGTTTTGGCCTAGTTGTAGTAGGTTTACATCAATATTTGGTCCGAGAACGCATCGCCCTGCTTTCAGCTTTCTTGCTTTTTGCGTGGCTCATGCTGAGTGAGGTCCTTTTGTTGACAGGGTGTGCCACAGCACAGCAATTCCGAATCGATTTATAAATTTTGTAATTTGTTATATGTGTTTTTTATTTGTATGATTATTGTTTATTTAAATGATGTGATTGTTGTAATGTGGTGTCCTTGTTAATCAATAAATTTCTTTCATTCTTTCATTCATTCATTCATTTTTTCTTATTAAGTACTTATTCTGTCACTTTTAAGTTTTTTAAATGTGTTGTTGGACTAAATAAACATACGTCTATGTCTATATCGCCAAAACTTTACCTCAGTTCATTTCGCAACATAACTACCAACTCCTTATACCTTTGATGTCCTTGTTTGAAGTCCATGCCAAGTAAGTACCTAAAACCCGTACAGATGCCACTATTAAGGAGGTAAACTATGCGGTCTAGACCACCGATGCGCAAGTTACACGTACAGAACTTGCAATTCCCCCAGAGGTAACGAAACTCCATTATAATTTTGAGTCATTAACCAACTTTCTGTATAATACGTAGTAGTTATAGCCACTCGCCTCTGGCGTAGTTGCTCATGCTAAATAAGTATCGGAAATTTGTACCTACAGTTAGGAATTCGGAAGTTAAGGAAGGTGTTTTAAACTCGATCGTTAAACTTTGTTTGTGTTTAGAGTGACACTCGAATATTTAGCTCGATATAAGTAGGTCTGTCCGTGTGGTGTCCGGCATAGTGGAATAGCACCAACCCTTTACACCCCTGGTTGTCATACAAGGCGACTAATGTTTTCGAGACAAAAGATCTCCGTAGACTGGAAAATGGGCAGCAGCTTTTCCATTGTTATATTATAACACTGCGATCTCCATCCCGCCTGCCAAGCGTAGAGAATATGGTAATAACCTCCCCTTTTGTGGTAGAGGCCCTAAGTCCTGCAGTCCTGGCCCTCTGATCAGACTCTGTGAGTTCAAGATTGGTGCTAGACTGCGTGAAGGTCCTCAATTCCTTGGGTGAAAAAAACCAAGTGATCTTGCGCTGGGTCCCAGGGCATGAAGGGATCGAAGGCAATGAAATTGCGGACGAACTCGCGAAGGCTGGTAGCACAATTACGACATATGGTCCAGAACCATTCTGTGGCATACCAAATAGCCTTGCAAAATTTACCCTTCATATAAATCTCAAAGAACAATCATTAGAGCACTGGAAAAATCAGCCAGGCCTAACACATTCTAAGGCATTAGTCAAACCCTATAATAGGCGGCATGCCAAAGAACTGTTACTACTTAGTAGGAATAACTTGCGTATCCTGACAAGGGCACTGACTGGCCACTGTGGGCTGAACAAACACATGTATAACTTGAAGATCAGCAGAACAAAGGACTGTAGATTCTGCAAGGAGGAGGACGAAACGCCTCTCCACCTGATCTGCAAATGTGAGGCCCTGGTGCGCAAACGCAGCATCCATCTGGGTAAACACCAGCTACTACCCGATGAGGTGCACGAAATCAGTACTAAGAAACTATTACAGTTCATAGAATAGCTTCTAGGAATTAGTACTGAATTGTAGAAAGAGGCGATCACAATAGATCAGTAATGGTCGCAGTGATACTGGGTCTGAAAAGCCTTAAAGAGCCTATCTTTCAAAAAAAAAAAAAAAAAAAAAAAGTCCTGCAGTGGACTGTTATGGGCTTTGATGATGATGATGATGACGTAAGTCTCAAAGCAAGATTTCTTATCTGAATTAGCTCTTGGATTAACTTAAAACGAATTCGTAATCTTCATATTCGGAAATCATACTATTAGCGTCAATATCCTGACTGTGCTTTCGCACCCGAAAGCCTAGGGGTCCACCTCCACCATGATACAGGATTTGACAGATCAAAAAATTACAGTACAGCGAACTACCATCTGACCACCGTGACCGTGTTAACAGGAGAACCTGGCCAAATTGAATCATGGTTAGACATTCAGTCGCCTGAATGTGCAGGTTTCCTCACAATGTTTTCCTCACCATAAGAGTATCGGTTAGTGTTCAAGTAATGTACTACATAACTCGGGAAAGTCATAGATACATGGCGGTACTGGGAGTCGAACCCGGTACCTCTCACGTGAGAATTCGGCCCGTTAACCATAAAGCCACCTATGCTCTGATTTCAATTAATAAAAATTAACCAACTTAATAATGTTCTTATTCAGAAACCTAAGTAGTTAATGAAACGAAACAACGAAATTTATATGCAATCGTTTAAAATTTTATTTCATACTTCAATGTTACATTTTTCTTATCGCTCTATATTTACATGATCATTTTGAAATAATTAAGCTTAAATTACACGATTTTTGGATAGGTACTTCAAACAAGTGACCAGTTAAAATGAAAGGAAAATATTAACTAAGAAATGTTTAGTTTTCTTTTACTAAAGTTTGAGTTGAACATTACATTTAAGCTGTATCATATTCTATTTATAAACTACTGGTTAAGTTTAGGATGACTGAATGATTAATAAGTATACATGGCATAAGTAGGTACATAATGACTCAATGTATCACACAAGTTAACTATTCATTAACTTAATAATTGGTACTGATAGCACACAGCTATTTACAGTCAGCATTCGTATTCGCATAAAATAACTTACACCTAATAATACCAAATAATTTAAATATCATAAACCAGTCTTTTCCCTTACATTCTACGTACAAAAGAATTAAATGTAAGCCAAAATAGTTGGTACAAAATTCACTGGTAAAAGTACAGTAATTCGATATCAAGTGAAGTTAACTGTAATAAGTTGAAGCTAGTATTAAGTATGTGCTCATGAAAATTATAAGTGGTACTGCCACTTTAAATTGGGCACACGAACTCGGTTGCCAGAAGCTTTGCTCTTTCGCTGATAACATCAGTGAATCTTCATTTTGAACCAATTCATTTGGACAAGGTAACTCTTCTGCTGGGACATCAATGACGATCACCTGAGTAACAAGTGATTGTACAGTCGGTGCTTTAAGTGTAACGCTATCGTCAGCTTCTTCGTTGCCGTCCTTTTGGAAATCATTGTTATCTTCGAGCTGTAGTTCTGCTTTTTTCACATCAATCATGTCATTTGCTTCACTTTTCGGTATGCAAGTGACGTCTTCTAACGCCAGTCTTAAAGGTTCACTCTTGGTCTCGTTTCTAAGCATCTGGATCCATGACAGCCGGCAGTCGCAAGCGAGTTTGTTGCCTGAAACAAAATTTTACTTCATTAAATATTTTTCCAAGATACGAAAAACATTTCTGTTGCTGCTAGATAGCAGATATCATAAGCCACGTCGTAGCCCCTTGGCCGGCTCAAATCTCCGATAGCAGAATGTTAACTAAAACTATACACACTATACCATCAAACAGATGTTTTTAATTTCTATAGATAATTTATTTCTCTTATTTTGGCGTTCATGTCTCGCTTGTGTTCTCGCGCACGAGGGCCAGTTGTCAAATCAGATTTGGCAAATCAATTACAGTGGAGCTTCCGTGACCCTGCTACCAGGGGAACCTGACCAGATTGGATCATATTTATTTATTTAACAATTTATTGTACACAAGAAAATTAAAGAGGTAGCACAAATCAGGTATTAGACAACAGGCACTACTTATCTCTAAAAAGAAATCTCTTCCAGCAGGCCTACAAAAAATATATAATATATTAAAATCATAGTTACACATCCTGTCGCCTGAATGTGCAGGTTCAATCGCGATATTTTCCCTCACCGTAAGAGCATCAGTTAATATTCAATTAATTTAAATAACTCAGAAAAGAGTCATTGGTACATGGCCACAGTGGGATTCGAACCCGCTACCTCTTACTGATGAGTTAACCTTAACCACTCGGCTACCGACGTTCGACCAATTATTTTACTAATAGCTAATAATATTGCTGATAGAATTATCAACACGCATGTCGGTGCGTAATGTGATGACGAAAAAGATAACTAAGGGCCATAATTGTATATTATACGAAATATGATTACCCATTTACCTAAGAGTCGAGTCGACAGACTCAATACTCCAATCAGCTACTTTCATTTCTGACTGAATAAATAAATGAGAAACGAATATCGATGCTGGGCTTAGTCTATTCCTTTGACACTGGTCCGGGAGGTTAATCGACCTCTAAGAGGTCATCCGGGACTTGAGACGTGAAAAGACCCTCTGTATTTTGTCGGGTGTGACTTAGCCAGGATGTGGAGGCCTAAATATATTATTCAGGCAGTCCCAAATTATTTTGGCATACTAAATGGAGCTAGACTGTCTTTGGTGTAAAACATACATTTTAAAACTGGCAAGGAAATGTCGGTCAAGTAAAGTTCCCGTTTTGAGGATTAACTTGAAATTTAAAGGCAGTAATAACAATAAAGCTACCTGCAATTTCTCTGTAAGTAGCTTTTAATCATCATCATCAGCCTATACTAATCCACTGCTGGACATAGGCTTCCCCAATGAGCGCTAATGTACCATGTCCTGTATTTAGCTGTGTATGTTATAAATACATTCACGGCACTGTCCGTCCGAAGACGGAGTGGCCATAGATGAAAGCATGCATCCACATTGCCTATTTATCAATGGCTTATGACGACTGCTATCGATCGATTGCAACCAGGCCAGGGTCCCAAGTCTGCTAAGTTACTTATCGCTCAATTGAACTTCAATTTTATTTTATCTCGGTAAATTTAGGAACGTTTTTGGTATTCTGCTACAAATTTAAATTCCATTGAACTGCCTTTGGACTATTAGCTAGTTTGATTGTAGCTCGATTGTGGACTAGAACGGCAGCCTCTTGGTAGATTTTAGAAGATACACTATTATGTATTACGATTCTATTATAGACTTTACAGATACGACTCTATAAATAAAAGATTTTGCAGAATACCCAAATCGTCCCAATCTTAATGAAGTCGCAATCGAGTCTCAACAGACTTCTGACTGAATAAATAAATGAGAAACGAATATCGATGCAGGGCTTAGTCTATTCCTTTGACACTGGTCCGGGAGGTTAATCGACCTCTAAGAGGTCATCCGGGACTTGCGACGTGAAAAGACCCTCTGTATTTTGTCGGGTGTGACTTAGCCAGGATGTGGAGGCCTAAATATATTATTCAGGCGGTCCCAAATTATTTTGGCATACTAAATGGAGCTAGACTGTCTTTGGTGTAAAACATACATTTTAAAACTGGCAAGGAAATGTCGGTCAAGTAAAGTTCCCGTTTTGAGGATTAACTTGAAATTTAAAGGCAGTAATAACAATAAAGCTACCTGCAATTTCCCTGTAAGTAGCTTTTCATCATCATCATCAGCCTATACTAATCCACTGCTGGACATAGGCTTCCCCAATGAGCGCTAATGTACCATGTCCTGTATTTAGCTGTGTATGTTATAAATACATTCACGGCACTGTCCGTCCGAAGACGGAGTGGCCATAGATGAAAGCATGCATCCACATTGCCTATTTATCAATGGCTTATGACGACTGCTATCGATCGATTGCAACCAGGCCAGGGTCCCAAGTCTGCTAAGTTACTTATCGCTCAATTGAACTTCAATTTTATTTTATCTCGGTAAATTTAGGAACGTTTTTGGTATTCTGCTACAAATTTAAATTCCATTGAACTGCCTTTGGACTATTAGCTAGTTTGATTGTAGCTCGATTGTGGACTAGAACGGCAGCCTCTTGGTAGATTTTAGAAGATACACTATTATGTATTACGATTCTATTATAGACTTTACAGATACGACTCTATAGATAAAAGTTTTTGCAGAATACCCGAATCGTCCCAATCGTAATGAAGTCGCAATCGAGTCTCAACAGACTATGCCCTCCGAAGCATAGAGCGCGTGGTGACCGTATGAACTGTATGTAGGTATTAGAAGACAACTATTGGTTCAGTCGGCCAATACAGCCGACATTGTAGCCCCTTCGGCTTGATTAAAGTACAAAAGTAATTTAACTAAGTACTTTCAACTAGTATCTTCATACTTTTCAAGTCTATAATATCTGTAGGCAGTAAATGTAGTAGAAATAGAAACAGAATGTTAACAACACATCTCACCACCAGGTGAGATAGCGGTTAATTGCCTGGGTAGTCTAATTAAAATAAAAAAAATAAAACTTTATTACAATAGTTTTTTTAAAATGCTAGAATTTCTCTTACTCCTAAACTAGGTTTAGAAAACCTGTAACTCTGGAGTCAGTCTAATTATAAAAAATAAAATAAAAAGAATATAAATTTTCTATGTTATTGGCTCTATGTGTCGTCAACAGTCTTTTATTACTGGGAGGTATATATTTAATTTCATTCTATGGTTATTTTTAAAGTAAGTAAGGTACTCTATTATTGCCTCTGCCGCTCGCTAAAGCTCCTTTCGGCTTGTCTAAGGTTAGCTGGAAGAGAACTTGTTGTGGGATAAGTTCGCCTTTGTTTTGTAAGTGTTTCCTATTTAAATGTACTATGTTGTTGCAATAAAGAGTTAACATACATACACACATACTCCTTTATCTAATATAACTGACCTAGGAGAATTACGCTTGCAAAACCTCCTAATTGTATGTACGGTATTCTACTGTACTTTAGCAAAATATTCCCGTGCACACCAGCAATAAATAACCTACCTACGACCCATTTGGGCGATCCGCATCGTGCCCTTACTAACCAGAATCACTGGCCATTTGGGAATCCCAAATCCGAAGCACGCGTCCATATTCATAACGAAAAAAGCAAACAGGATTACCATGAGAAAATGTTTGTTGATTTTTAATAAAACACATTGCGACTAAATCGAGTTATTACTCCATTGTTGACTTGCTAAAGGGAGCTGTAACACTCATTAATTGTCTTTAATGCAAGAGGGTGCTTTTGTAGGGGCTTAACCCCCGGGGGTTGCATTGTTAGCTAAAATATAGTTATTTATCTTCCCGTGCGAGTGTTGTGCACATAGTGTATTATTTAGTGAAATAAAGCACCAAAAATGTACGTGTAATACGACTGTAATTGAATAGAGTACTTTCTTCTGTATGCGCAGTGTTCAGACATTATGAAGCAATTTTTAACGTTTTAACCAAGGTTTTGAAGTTATTATTTTTGCCCGGCGGTGCATTGATCGTTTTAGTTATCATGACCTTGTATGCTTGTCAGTTTTATATTTTCTTGAGAGTCGCTGTACGCAAGCACACCAATGTAAGACAGTACAGAAATTGTTAAAATGAAGCTAAATAATAACAAATTTTGTTGGAAGAAGACGGTTACATTTCCACCAGATCTTGTTATTAAGATCATCAAGGGCCACACTCTTCACCAAAATGTTAGATCTCAAGACCACCTTGGACCAAGTGTGGTCTGCGTACAACGTAACTCCTAATTCAACAAAATATAGGGTGGGGTAATTTAAAGACACATATTTGCTCAGGGGTGAAAAATACCTGTGAACATACTGGTGGGGTATAGCGGTGGGACCACGGACCAAAGTTGCAATCTACCCGTGACTATGATAGCCGAAAAGTGATCGAGAAGTCGGGATAAAACCGCGATTAATTCAATAAAAGTTGGTTTCATTTAAAAGTTTCTCATCCTTTTGTTGAAAAAGTACTTATAACTGAACATAAAATTTGCAAACCGAAGATCACTTATAGACCGAAGATGATGACATAAAACTAACCTAACCTAACCTAACCTAAAGCAATATATGAATACTCACCGCTTAAATACAAAACAGATGTCTTAATTTTCAAATTGTCTATAATGGGCTTGATGTTGTCGTAAGTGAACACCTCGATCTCGTTGTTTCTCAAGTCCAGCAACTCTAATCCTCTGACACCTTCCAAAAGTCCTTCATGCAGCGCTTTCAATCTATTGCCTGTCATTGACAGTTTCAGCAACATTGTCAGTCCATCAAATGCCCTCTCCGATAAGTACTTCAATTCATTATTATCCAAAAGCAACTCATTCAAGTTCCATAGTTCGGCGAACGTCAAGTCGCCTAGCATCGACAACTTGTTGGACCTGAGATCCAATCTCGTCAAATTAGCCAATCCCCTGAAAGTCTCTTTAGTTATTACCGTAATTGAATTCGACTCCAATATCAGATCGGTAATCGTGGTCAGATGCTCGAAGCAGCCCTCGTGGACTAAAGCGATATTATTGAACGACAAGTCTAAATATCTCAGCGCTGGCAAATCGACAAAAACATCACGCTGTATCTCGGTAACTTTGTTTTCCTTTATAGTCAGGTTTACGAGCGACGGGAGGCTTGTGAACGCGGAAAAGTCCAACTCGGTTATTTTGTTGTTCATTAGCGTTATATCTCTCACTGTAGTTAGGTTGGAGAATGTCCTCTTCTCGATTTTGCTCAGAGTCGCGTA
The DNA here is from genome assembly GCA_907269095.1 of Blastobasis adustella. NCBI lineage: Eukaryota > Metazoa > Arthropoda > Insecta > Lepidoptera > Blastobasidae > Blastobasis > Blastobasis adustella. The sequence continues at coordinate 16,075,742 of OU026121.1, read as the reverse complement.
GTGGATGTGTAGTTTCTGCAGCCTTTTCAAGCGGTGTATTACGTTTAGGGGCACAAATTTGAGAGCTCCGTCTGATCGTACGTTGAAGGTGAGTTTTTCTAAATGAGGCTGGGAGTTGAAACTGGTCCATATTGGGTCGGCTTCGTCTATACCTCCGTTGAATACCCAGCAGTCGGCTCGAGTCGCTGATTTGATGTCAGTGCTCTCGCAGTAGCAATGCACTTTGGAATCTCTGTTTGTAATCTCGCATATGTTGTCTTTATTCTGGATGGCGTGGTACCTTCGCTCGGTTTTATCTCTGCGTTTTTCATTTTGACGGCTTTCTGTGTACGATATTTGCACTGAGGTCAGGGCCAGAGCTAGCAGCAAATATTGAACGAGCGTCTCCATCCCTTTGCTTTGCCAAGCTGAAACAAGAAAAAATATTCATTAGGGATTGCTTTTGCAGTGCACGTAACTACACGCTTACGTGTATTTTTATGTTGTGTGTATAATAAAATAAATATGTATGTAGTATGGCATAATATTATCATTAACTTGGTAACTTTGCTTAATTTGGACTAAACAACATTGTGTCAATAAAATTTCAAATTGTCCAAAATTATTCTGTATTTTTACCCAGACAGATACAAAAATAATAGTTCACAAACTTCGACAAAACTGTGCAGTATATCACCCGTCAGCTGTATACGATACGCCCAGTCGCTGGTCACAGGGCTGTACTCACAATTAATTACACCTAATCATACATTATTAAAAAGGAAATTAATGATCCTTCAAATGCACGCGTGTGTATTATCAGAGCGGCCCTAACTTCTATTGAATGTGGCATATTGGGGTAACCGTTACCGCCTAGCCTATCAAATGCATCTCTTTCACACTTTTAGTGTATGACGGAGAAATTTATAGAGCGACATAAGTTTATCGAGCGTATGTTTAAAATTGGGGTAAAAGTGACTCGAGACCGGAAAGTTACTGCCACGGATTTGTATAATTTAGTTATTTAAAACCAATAGTGTAATACTTTCAAGTACAGATTTAACATTTACTTGAGTTTTTAAGACGTATATACAAACATACATAAACATTCACGCTCATCACATACCTATACTATATGCAGTCATGACACAACTTTTTTGCATTTTCCCATACATACATCTTTTTATATACGCCAGACGCTGGTTAGGCTACTCCTGACTTTTCTTAAATAACATTTAAAATAATCAAATGTTTAACGTTAGTAATATACATTTTTATGGTTCTTTTTTTTCATAATTTCCATTTATAAGCACAAAAATAGATTTTTACACATACATAATAAGTATGTATTTCAATGTTCGCAAAATATTCTAATGCAATATTAGGATTTTTAAAATAGGAATATGAGTATAGAATAGATTTAGTTGGCATCGAAACTAATTCCCCATAAGTGCCCATCATGGAGACAACGGGTCGTCAAATATATTTGCACCAGCATGAAAGGACAATTTGGCGCACAAAAATCCACAAATTACTATTTTCCGTTGTCATTCCCGGACATTGACCATTTATTTATTTGCCACAGACGATCGTGATGTTCGGAAGTGAGTCTAACGAAAGGATGTATTGATGGGGACATTGTCAATTGGGGACAGCGGGAAAATACGTAACTAGCGACGCTCCCCGGCTTCGCATGGGTGTTCTCGGGTTTTCTCTATTATAATTTGTATGTTACATACATGCCTATTATAGTAGAAAATACATATAAACCTTCCAGAAGAAATTGTCTAAACGATACCCGCATCAAAATAAGTTGGTCGTCGTGGTTTACGAGGACTTAGCGGATATATAAACGAACAGCCGCGAAAAGCGACTTTATTGCATACTATGTAGGGAAGTAAAGGAAGCACTACTGACTGCTTAGCCACCAAGCGTGGTAACCGAACGCGTGGACAGCGTAATTTTAGGGAGTGCATTATGTATGGACATGCATCACGTGACTCCTACCCATTTATGTCGCGGGCCCTTTGATGAATAGCTTACGTTTTATCGTTTTGTTCGTGTGTGTTTTATGTATTTACTTACGGCAATCAAATAAAAGGTCTTTTACTTAAATTCTGTGTTACGCAGTTATACTGTTTTTCTTGTGGCTTATGGTGGTTAAATTGAAATTCCATATTGAATATGATGCCATGTTTTTTGAGGTGTTCAATAAGAAATCATAATCTGTTTTCTTTTATATTTTCGCTATGTGGAAGTATCTAAGTGCTCAATGTTATTATACTCTGCTTCCAATACCTCCAGACGCTGTTTTTCATATAAGAAAAGGGGATTGTGATATTATCGCTCTCTCCGCTTCATACTTTACTCACGTAAAAAACTGCCAAAAGAATATAACCAAAGAGTTTCTGAAAGCCCTCGAATATCTCACTGGTAGACACAAAGTAACCCGGCCAAAGCAGATAAAGTTTGGAATAGACATTGCCAATAAAACACATAAAGGAGTTCATGTATACTTTTATGATAAGACGTATATTTTACTTCAGTGATTCTCAGATGGCTTCATGTATTGTGACTTTTAAAGTTTTCTACTCTAAACTATCAACTTGTTTGGTGGCTTATAATCTCATGTAGACAAGCAAAATAAAACAAGGTTCTGAATAAACTGAACTGTAAGTAGTCTAGACACCCTGGGCACTTCTGATAAAATTGGAGATAAAAAAAGCTTATTACAAGAACAAAGTCATGGACATGAACAAGGCCCATCGCATTTCCACGGCTAGTAAAACAGCAAACGAACTCAGTTTTACAACCACCCTGGCGCAGTGCGGACTCTTAGTAGGCCATAAACGTTTTCCTTCCTCCATGCTAAATGCCTATCCCTAAGAATGATGAACCATTGAACTTTTTGTTTCGCATTTTTCATGCTGTCTCACCGGCCTGTATTTTGCGCACAATCGTGAAGAGGAGAATTACTCATCACAGCTTGTTGTCAATGGTCTTAATTAAAAACATCAAGCAGCCATTTTGGAAATAAGGCCGCCAATCAAGAAAGGACAATGGGTGGCGTTACTTTTTGTATCCCCTAAACGGTTATTAGGGATTCGATATTTCGGACTATCCTCCTTTCTCGTTTAATTAAAAAGAAAGTTCACGTCCTTTGTTTTTGTGCACAAAAAAGTTTGCGGTAATGCGTGAAAAGAAACGCGAATCATGTTTTTAACTTTTGTTTTGTTTTTTCTAATTTCGCTCTCTCGGGAATGCTGCGCGGCTTCAATTTCTATGCTGGGAAGTTTCAACGGCCATTTTAGGAAAAAAAGAGAAATAATATTTGCACTTGTCCGGACATTTCTATGCTACGCGCTATGTTTTGCTTTTATAATGATCGAGAGACTGAAACAAAAGGATATATTGGATTTACGCACAACATTTTTGTTGTGCAATTTTGGCATGTCTAAAAACTTCGTGGAATTTGATTATAATAACGATGACGACCTGAGTGGTTCAGTGGTCAACATGCCGGTCTGCCACGCAAGAGGTCCCGGGTTCGATTCCCGGCCGGGCAGAATATGAAATGATGAATTTTAATTTCTGTTACGGGTCTGGGTGTTCTATGTATAATAAGTATGTATTTAAAAGTATTTAAGTAGTTTAGCAGTCATCTAGCACCCATAGCACAAGCTTTGCTTAGTTTGGGGCTAGATGGCGCTGTGTGAATTTGTCCACGAATATTTATTTATTTATTTATTTTAATAACACCACTAAAAGAGATCCGTGTATAAATAATAACCTAATTAAGGATATCAACAAGTAGGCCGTGTGCATGTTTGACATTAGACGTAAAAATAAATATAAACCTTATGGAGACCCGCCACGAAACGGCGAATGACTCACCCACAAACAAAAAAAAATCTATAACCTATTGAATGAAGCAACTAACCCATGAATAGGGTAAATCCACCTTACAACATTCGTGTATCTTTCCTACCTGGCATTATAATTCACTGCATCACTGTTACCTGTCAAATCACCCATAATTTTTTGCCACATTGCATCCTTGCCTTTGTTAGAATCACGTAAGGCTATAAAAAATATTACCTGGACTCGTTAACAATTTCGTTATTAAATGTGAAGTTTTCTAGGAAATACTTTAAAATGTACAGTGAAGCTCGGAGTAAAGTATCAATAACGTTTGTGCGGGAGAAGAATATTGAATTTTGCTCCGTTTCGAAATTGGTTGCTTGGAGATTTGGTGAGTCGTGGAAGAAATCGAAGACTTGGTCCAGTGCTATGCCTAAGACGTTTGACGATATGAACCATAGCCTCCTTTACCTAATGGTTAAAATTGTCACGACCGTAGTGACAGATATACTCTGTCTAAAAATAAAGCGACTTGGGAAATTATAAGATTGTTCGAAATCAACAAGTAAGCAGAAATTGATTGAATAATGTAGACGTCGGTGTACAACAAGATAGTAGCTAAAAGATGGACGTCGTATTTATTCAAAATCAGGTTGCTTACTTCTTGATTTCGATCACGAAGTCTAATATTACTAGATATTCCTGGTTTGGCGGCCTTTTCTGCGAAGTCGCAATAAAGTGCTCTTGTTAAAATCATAGTCCTAAGAGGATTTTTGTCCAAGTTTAAGCTAACAGTATATGTACTCCGTTTCATATGGCCAGCGAGTTAGTCTATGCGGACTACGATATTTTAAACATCATATCAGCAGCAACAGTAGTTGTTCCTTTATTAGCAACTTATTTCGGTTTTAAAATCAAAAGCAGAAATGTCACTAAGAATTTTGACGCAATGTTGAATACGTCAATTTTGCTATTAATGTTGATAACAAAGAAACTACCGCCCCCTTGCGTTCATTAAAATCCTTGTCACACTGTGGAGCTTTGTTCACGGTTTTCAGGAGTGACGTCACAAAAACAGACTAACTTTCAGTGACTTAATTAACATTTTACGTTTTATTCACTGACCGATTAAATTGGATTAATTAGATTTTCAATGCTCAGATTTTCAGACTTTAAGGTCTGAGAATCCTAATCCGTTAAAGTCGTAAACTTACTAGGTATCTACATCATATTTTAACATTAGAAAGACAAGTATATTGTATTTTACAATAATGTTGGCAAAGCTATTGTAATTAGCTACATAATCAAGAGCATATTTGTCGTAATTAAAGTTTAAATTCCCAGATTTTCAGTCTCAAAGATTGTTATCGAGAAATACACAAAAAACTATACGTAGGTAACCAACCAAAAATTTGGAACTTAATTAAAGGAATGAATGAATAAAGTGACGTATTTCGGAGAATACGAGACATTAGATCGAAAAGTTTTTCAATTATAAGAGTCGCATACGAGTATTATAACAAACAGTTTGATATTTGTTGAAGGGAACATTTAATATCGGTATGTATGGGCACGAATGATTATAAGATAAACAACAAAAGTTGTTGGTTATTGTGCTCCGTTTAAGTTTTCTTCATGACAGTAAAGTGAGGCCATAGCCATTTTCAATTAGAAGTTTTCGTGATATTTTAAGGATATTGCCAAAACATGTTTTCCCGTGAAATTATAATACAAAAAAATCATCTTGGCGTTAATGGGGATATTGTGCGCTGGGAGTCGGGAAGTTATGCTCTCGCGCACGAGGGCCCGGGGTCCGCCTTGACCATTATCCATGATTTGGCAGATCAGATTATTATAGTGGAGCGACTGTCATTTATTTATTTAGGAATAATGTTTACATATACAGCTTAAGCCTAGATGATGTAAACAACATTAAACATATAAAAATAAGAACAAAAAGAATATATATATTATTAATAAAAAGAGTAAGAACAAGCATAGCCTAATATTGTAGCTTAAGGTATTAAATTAAAATATATACTTAATTTGAATAGATTTCTGAGAAATTTAGGGTCTTTCGCATAATTTCGACCTATGAATCGGCGAAAACATCAAGACTTGGTGTTGCTGTTAGTAGGGCCTGGAGTCTCGATAGCGCGAGCGGAATCGGGGGGCGGCGAGCGCGCAGGTAGCGGTCTTAGCCGTAGAGCCTACACACTACTACTACAGTTGAATTGACTGCTGAATGCGTCTAGTTTCGAGCGAATTAAATCTAAGCATCCCAAACAAGTATTTGGTAGGATATAAGAAAGGGTAGTAGCCATATACTTTTTAAATAGAAATCGTAAAAAAGCTTTCTGGATCTTTTCTAATAAAATAATGTGCTTGCTTTCAGCTAGGTCCCATACCATACATGCACATTCAATGTTACTTCGCACCAAAGTTAGGTACAAGATTTTGATTGCGGTAGGATTATTAAAAACTCTGCAGTTACGTATGACGAATTCCAAACGGCGATAGCAGTCAACTGCAATAGATCTAATATGATTATTGAAGGATAAAGCAACATCAAAAGCGACACCTAGGTCTTTAACTGAATGGACCCTCGTAATGAGTTCTTGATCTAGATAATAATCCCGATTTATGGGTTTCGAAGAGCGAGTAAACGTCATTGCGGAGCATTTAGTGATGTTAAAATTCATTTTATTGTCCAAACTCCACTGAACTAAAGCGTTGAGGTCTTTCTGCAGATAATCACAGTCTTTTAATTCTTTGATGGGTCGAAGATCTTTAAGATCATCAGCATAAAGCTTGCTGTGTTTTACTACTTTGTTAAGATCATTAATCATCAAGTTGAACAATAATGGTCCAAGAATAGAGCCTTGGCTTACTCCTGACCTGGATAGGGGGCAGATATATAAGGACCATGTTTGACAAATTGTTGTCGTTCACGTAAATAATCTGCAAACAAATTTATTAATGTAGGACTAAATCCTATATCAATGAGTTTAGTCAGTAGGATGTCATTGTCTTATCATCATCATCATCTTGGCGTTAATGTCCCGGTTGTGCTCTCGCGCACGAGGGCCCGGGGTCCACCTTGACCATGATTCAGGATTTGGCAGGTCAGGTAATTACAGTGGAGCGACTGCCATCTGACCTCCATGACCCTGCTACCAGGGGAACCTGACCAGATTGGATCAAGGTTACACATCCAGTCGCCTGATATGTGCAGGTTTCATCACGATGTTTTCCCTCACTGTAAGAGCATCGGTTAGCATTCAACTATTATACATACCTCAGAAAAAAGTCATTGGTACATGGCCGCAGTGGGATTCGAACCTGGTACGTCTCGCTTACGAGTCGGATACTTTAACCATTTGGCCACCGACGTTCCTCAAATTGCTCTGCAAGCGCTTCAGTGAAATTATAATATTAATATGTTATAAAGGCCTCTCTCACTTTAAATAACACTAGTGAAATTGGAATGGGGCTCTATTTTTGAACCGTTCGCCATGAGTCGAACAGTTTTCAATTATTTTTTCATTAATCTGCCGCTCTGAGTCATTTATGTTGCAGAGGCTGTCCATTGCGATTCAGCGTGGCAACGCTGCTAGTGTTATGGCCACCTTTGACTGGGTTATACCTTTTAGTTTCAGTTTTATGACTAAGTTGGACGGATATTTAGTTTTAAATTTTACTTTTGACTTTGTAAATTATTTTGATACCTTTATTGAATAAATTGACATCTGCTCAAAGATATAATAAAAAAATTGTTTTATTTATATTGACAACACCCAAAGTGAACGGTTCAAAAATAGAGAAAATCAGCGTCATGCATTGAAGCAAAGTATTGAATTTTATTATTCCGAAGATAGAAATGGACAACAGGTCGCTTGTTAGTTGGTTGATGCAATTGTAATGTTACTAGTGAGTTTATATGTTTTCGACAATATCACTGCGACTTATATAGATACATCAATGTTAATTTATTTCTTAATTTGCTTTGATAACGCTTTTAACTAGATAGCAAAAAATTGCCCGCAAATTATTAAAATTGAAAACAGTGATATCAAAATATATTAAAATATTGCAATTTAAAAGCGAGCGAAAGTCATGTCATGAGCAGAAATTTACTAAACAAAATATACATTAGATGGTATCAAAATTATGACCTCTAACGATTTGTGTAGGTACAAAAACAAACACAAAAAATAAAGAAAACCACTGGTGACATTTGCTGGTGAAACGGTCAAGGAAAAGGATATTTAGGTTATAACTAAATTATTCCACGCCTTTTTAAATCAATCAGTTTTATTGCTATGATTTAATTCCAAGATGATGATGATGATGAGTTTTATTGCTATGATTTGGTATTATAGTTATATGTTTGTATTCGTATGATGATCTTTATTATAGGTACCTGTACAATTAAAAATCTACATTGCCAACAGCTTATAAATAAGTACTGACCTGATATAGAGAGATAAAGAGATTACATACATACATACATACATACATATAGATAGCACCTAGAGCATAACTTTGTAACTGAAGATTAATACTAGAGAGCTCGCCGCGACTACGTTCGCATGTTGCACTACCCTATAGACCTTCCTCTTGAATTATTCTATTAATTGTTGAAAAGCACATTAAAATCCCGTTACGTATTTTAACAACAAACGTACTCGTCCAAACATACATAATATAGACGGACAAGCGGCAGGAGGCAACTTCGTTTTATACTATGTTTAAATTTTCAAATACAAAATAAAACGTTCCTGCACACTTTACGATCCGGAGGTTCTAGAACTTGATAGTCCGCTTTCAATACATTAGGCGACTCCCGTGGAAAAGGTTGCTATCTACTGCTATTGATCACAAACTCCAAAGTAGAAACTGTACCGGACACCACACGGCCAATCGCGTTATTCTAATTTTGAAGTAATATTGAAATATTTATATTGAATAATATCTGACGACTTTAGTGCTGGTCTGTCACGAAAATGGTCCCGGGTTCGATTCTACGCCGAGCAGAAATAGAAATGATGAATTTTAATTTCTGTTACGTGACTCGGTGTTATATGTATAGTAAGTATGTATTTAAAAAGTGCATAAGTAGTTTATCAGTCTTCTAGCACAAGCTTTGCTTACTTTGGGGCTAGATGGCGCTGTGAGAATTGTCCCAGCATATTTATTTTTTATTATGACGAAGACTTGACACGACGAATTGCATTAAAAAAACTAAGTTACAAACTTCCCCAATTAAGGGAGATAATATGAATGAAAAGTAATAGAAGAAAGTAAATAAAAGTCAATAAAGACTACCGGTATAACTCACTTTGGTCAATCAATATTGTCGTCATTCGTTAGTATAGTCTATCTAAAGAAAATAAAAAATAAAACAGCATTCATCAACTCCTAATATGTTAATGAGATTAATTCCCGCATTTCCCTCTTTGAAATTAATTTCAATGAGTGATACAAGAGAAAAAGGGCTCTTTCCAACGCGGTTCCCAAGTCAATGCCTCTGTGAATTCAATACCAAGCATTCATTATCTCTTATTCAGATTTCACTTACAATGTTTCGCCCAAACAAGCTTTCTGCGAAGGAATATTTTCCCATTAAGAAAATGAATACACCGACGTTATCTGCAAAGTTATGTAGAAGTTAGTTCAAAGTTGGCAATGGTTGAGTTTTTGAGGCGATTCGATTGACGATTGAGTTTTTGAGACGAAATAAAATATTTATTTTTAAAAATTGATTAACAAATACATACCATACCAGTTTAACCATTTCGGGTGTACAATATTCAAATAATTTTTACAAAACACAGAAAAACGAAAAGACGAAATAAACATACTATTAACCGAATTTACTTTTATATTATTGTATTTATTTAAATAACTATATAATAAAAGAACTTAAAAAAATAACAAAACTTAAAAAAGGGGACTCAATTGACTTAGTGTTTTTATTGTACATATCTATAGACGTGGCCTGTTTCCTGTTCTTTAAATATGACTCACATAATCTTAGGGCGTTTCCTCTCACTCCTATATGTTCTAGTTGTTTTAGGAGAATATCATGCACTACGCAATCGAATGCTTTTGATTGGTCTAGAAACAGTCCAAAGCATGAATTACCTGTGTTTAAAGTCATCCAGATTTGATTGAGAGCTTTAAATATTGCAGTAGTAGTGTTTTTGTTCTTTTGAAACCCGAGTTTCAAAAGAACAAATGAAGGTTGAAATGACGTCCCTAAGGAAAGTATGTGGAGTAAAATTGAGTGATAGAGTGAAAAATATAGTGATCCGTGAAAGGTGTGACATGAAAGATGATGTAGTATCAAAAATAGAAAGAGGGATGTTAAGATGGTTCGGGCATGTAGAGAGAATGGATGATAGACGATTGACAAAAGAGATATATAGCGCGAATCTGGAAAACCAGCCCTTAAGGGGACGACCCAGGAAAACATTCACTGATCAGATCAGTAATGTTCTCAAAAAAGCTGGGGTCCGAAGTGGTAAGAATAAAAGGAGATGTATGAAAAGAGTTGTGGATATATGCGAGGCTAGGGAGTTGTGTCAGGACAGAGCAAAGTGGCAGTCCATAGTCTCTGCCTACCCCACCTGTGGGACACAGGCGTGAGCTTTATGTATGTATGTATGTATGTTGAAACCCGAGTTGATTTGAATTTAATATATTGAATTTGTTGAGGAAAGAAAGGAGTCGGTTGTATATTAATTTATCGAACATTTTTGAAAAACAAGATTGTAAAGATATTGGTCTGTAGTTACCTTAGGCAGTCAAGGAACCTTTTTTAGATAATGGCTTAATTATTGCCAATTTAAGATCATTTGGGAATTGCTCAGATTCTAGTCAAATATTAATTAAATATTCCAGGGGTTTTGCTATGTATTAAATGCAGGACTTAATTACCTTTATCGGAATGTTATCGGCTCCAGTGCTCTTTTTATTTTTCATTTGTTTTGTTATGGCCTTAACTTCTTCTATAGTAACATACTGTTACAGTTTGGACTCGATAATGGCTTGTATTTATCAGTTTGGCTATTATTGTTGCATAGGTTATTAAAATAGTCATTAAATGCTTTTGATATTAATGTTGAATCTGTAATTACGTCATTATTTTTTTAATTTTTTCTGCTGTTGTTTTTAAATTATTTATTGAAGTAGTGTTCTGTTTAATTAATGACATATATCTTTTACTTTGTTTTCACTGTAGTTTATGTATTTTATATTAGAGTTCCGTTTTTTTTGCTTAGTTACCTTTTTTACCGCATCCATAGAGGTATCAAGTAGAATAATATTCTGTAGTAGAATAGGATCATGTCACTTTGTAAAAAGCGATGTTTACAGCAAACGTAAAAAAACTAAATGCGAAAGCCAATCAAATATCAAAATGTTTAATTTTTTTAAATTACATTGAATATAAACTTAGATTTTATATATAAGCGGGGGACTTTTATTCTGAGTTTAATGTGTCTATAGCCATTAATCTTGCACGATAAAACTAAACAAAAAGCATTCTGTCTTGAAACATTGGTATATTTTTCTTGCAAAATGATAAATCTCTTGACCTTTATATAAAGGAGAAATTCCGCTCAATTTAGCTGGAATGTCGATGTACGCATCAATTTACCACAGAAACGAGCAAGCGAAGTTATAACAAGTTAACTACAACTTCGCGAAGCGAATCGAACATGTTTCAGAGCAATAATGGCAAACTTTTTATGGAATTATTAGCTCTGTCTGTGCAGTTGTGTATGGCTGAAATTGCCAGAGTTCATGGTAACTTTTGACAACCCAAAGAGAAAGAGAGTTGCAATACTTCTATCGATTAGAGATAATTGGTTAGCTGGTAATTGTCCACCATATATTTCCAACGTTTCAACTTCTGCTTGGCCAAGTACTATAGAGGTAGATGGATAATTGCCGAGATTATTGGAAAGCAGGGAAGACGGAGAAGAGGTCTCTTTGTATGCCAGTTTATATAAAACTGATTTCCAAGTCTGCATGAGCCACATCAAATCGTGGCCGCGGACATCTCATCATCATTTTGGCGTTAATGTCCCGGTTGAGCTCTCATGCACGAGGGCGTGCGGTCGTCCTTGACCATGATCCAGGATTTGGCAGATCAGATAATTACACTGGAGAGACTGCGGTCTGACATCCGTGACTCTGCTGACAGAAGAACCTGACCTAACATTTAGTCAACTGGAGTGGCCACGGACATCTACTGAGAAGCAACAATCTTTTATAATTTCCCTATATTTTGCATAGCGTTAATGACAATTTGGGTAATATTATTTTGAAGGAAATGATACAGAAAGTGACATAAACCACCTTGTAAAACGTGCATCTTTAGAAACAACATCCGTCTTCTTAGAATTTCAAGAAGCTGTAAAAAGTAAACTCGAGGTAACTGGAAGTATCCAAAGTTTTGAACTACGCGGAAACCATGGCACGATGTTGAAAGGGGTCGATTTCAACATTGTAAACAAAACAAGAAATACCGGCCTCGAGAAACCTTAGCAGTTTCCTATTTATTTTTCTTGTTCACAACCGAATTTTATTTTTCCATTTTTGATGTAAAATTACTAACCTAATATTTCACGGTTGTGTTTAGGTACTTCAGCACCGAAGCGAGTTTGCCACTCATTACGTGTGCCAGTGTGGCTCTTCATGTCATTTTCGAAGCGACGTTGACCTCCCACACAGGCCCTTCGTCCCCCAACGGAGGGTAACGTGCGTAATGCATGCCCCGCGAAAAGAAAAAAAAAAAGTGATCCGCTTGGGACACTGACAAAAGATGAACAGTCTTGTCTACCGCCACCGTCACCAGGACGGCACCGAGAACGAGATGAGGGCGCCGAAGTAGCGATGTATATGTTACAGTCAATACTCTTAACAAGTCAATAGTACTTTTAACTATCAAAATCAGTCAAAAGTACCTACTATAGACCGCAGACTCTCAAAAATAGTTTCAAACTAGTTTTGCCCAATAGAGCTGGTTTAAAGTAGTTTTGACTAGGTAAGCGAATTCGCCAAAAGTAGTTTTGATTGGTTTTATCCGTCAAACCTCTTAAAGGCCTCCTTAAGGAGGCTGATAAAAATAACAAAGAAATGCACATAAAAAGTTAAAAATAACGAAAAATCATTAGAGAATCTGCATACACTTATGTAAAAGATACATTTATGTAAAAAATTTTAATTAAAGTGCGAGAGAACGCGAGTGTTAACTATTAGAAGATAAGAAAGATAGTCATTGAGTCAGGGTACTTTTAAAAGAATCTTACCAGACAATTAGTATTTTTTACTAGAAATGTATAGTTCAAAGTAGGTTTGACTAAGAGCGTCGGTCTTAACGACTATCCGCTAAATAATACTAGTTAAAATTGCTATTAACCAATGATTTTAATCAAAATTACTTTTGACCGACCTGTTCAGTCAAAACTACATTTGCCTGGTTTTTTCAGTAAAAAGTACTCTTGACTGGTTAGGAGTGTTGACTGTAACATACTATAACCGCACGCCGTCGACCGACAGAAAATATTTCATTTAACTGGCCGAAATAATCCCGTTCTCGATGACGTCTCGATGATGATGGTGGTGGATAAACGGGGTCGATTGGCGTCCCGTGACTTAGTGCTACGTAGTACCTATAATCTAAGTGACTAGTCCTCCGAAAATGATACAACGACACGTCCAATAGCTCTGTCTTTTAAACAAGATGAGCAAATCGGACAAAAACAGTTCAGTTTGCTCTATCGTTAAAAGTAGTACCTGGTAGAGCAAATTGGAGGTAAAATGTCCAATTTTATATTTTATTAGAGCAAGCGCCTGATCGACAAACCATTTTTTTTACATTTTTTTTTTATATTTAGATACATCAGTAGAGCATAGTGGATAGATTCCCTTCCTGTCTTGCCGCCTTCACTAAATCCTCGTCTCGCGTGGAATTGAAGATCAAACACACACAACAACGTTCTACGTCAAATTATCCCCAAAAACTTCCAAAGTTACCCGCAAAGTCAAAGTAACCCCAATTTACGGCATGTCATTCGTTAAATGTTACACTGTGACTGTTCATCTATACATATACCTAGTATATAAACAAAGTATAAAACAAAGTCACTTCCCGTCGTCTGTCCGCTTAGATCCTTTAAACTATGCCATGGATTTTAATGCGGTTTTCAACAATAGATAGAGTGATTCAAGAGGAAGGGTAAGACGCGAACAAATTTGCAACGGGCCAGCTTATACAGAATAAATAAAGCTTTTAACGTGAATCGACTTTAAAATCACACTGAAACATTATCAGTATCACGTCACAAAACTGGAACTAGGTACGTTCTGCAAAACTAAGTCTTAGTTAGTGTCATTGTTTAACGTACACTTATAGCTTGCGTGCGCTACCTATCTCTTTCACACTCGTGATAAGTTGCTAAGGATAGAAAAGACTGGCATTAGAAGGCGAGCGCTCGCGTAAATGAGAATGATTAAAAAATAGCCCCTGGTAAATATCGCAACAAACTAGATACTGAAGACACAGGACCGGCCTTTGTGAAGATCTCTGGGGGAGGCCTATGACCAGCTGTGGGCATTATTCGGCTGATATGATGATAAACTCGTGTCTTTAATGAGTCACTTCCACAGTATTAAAAGGTTATGTTTAAAAGTATAGAATCCTAGACCAACAGCGAATACTTATTTCTCATATTACTTAACATTTATACAACGAGGAGATAGTGTTATTTTAGCTCCAAACTATAAAATGTATGGTTCAAGTTATACAATTTAAGCGCTTGGATGTGAATTGTCAATTTTTCATGTATTTACCACCAAATAGATTTTAATGTTTTTATGGACGGGGGGAACGGAGTGTAACCGAATTTAATGCGAACGAATCCGCGGGTAAAGTTAGTACCAACTCATCACGTTGATAATGCGTGAAAATAAATAAATAATCGAAATGTTGGTTTGATTTTGAATTATTACTCTAATATCCGCTCCATATGACACAATATGATTATCATTCAAATTGCATTGATTGCTGATTGTTCGGCCTTGTTGCGTCCACACGAGACAATTCGATTGCTAATATAGTCACATTCTATGTAAAATTGTATCGGTACTCAACGAAGAACAATAAAATTAATGTTTTTAATTATTCCTCACAATATCATATATTATCTATTTAATTCATGCTGTGGTAAGTAATTTATCACTAAGCTAAGTTTGTTAGTCATAATCAATGTAATTACATATTTATGTATCAGTGTATAAATAAACAGAAAAATATACGAAATTGAGTTTTTTCTACCCTAATACCATTAAGTAGACATCTACTTAAATATCTCTTCTTAAATTCTATTATATATACTCATATCAAATGTGAGTATCATTGGTATTAGTGTTGTTATGAAAGTACCTCTATAACCAACTCCCGCTCCCGCTAGCGCTCATGACCCGGCCCCCACCCGATCCGCTTCCGCCGACTAATAAAGGACTGACACTAATTGGTGTTGAGCCCGTCTTGCCTCGACCACTCACAATGAAAATTAAAAAAAAAACTGTCGTTTTTCTCCCGTCCCTTTTTGGCAAGAAAAATGTAAAAAGGTCCGAAGAATTTTCTCTACGAAAATACGCGCGCTGCCTTCCAGGGGTTTAGTGTTATTAATATTTTCTTCTCGTCTTCTCAGGGATTATTATTCCGTTTTCAAAAGTACACAATATCATCACAGGGTTTTCTGCGAACAGGTACCTGACCTACATAACAGGTATTATTAGTTAAGGCCTTACCTGACTCGTTAGTTGTTTTATCTTTAAATGTGAGTAGGTACTCAGACTTATACTTATGTTGTTACAATTTGTATTTACTTGCATTTCAATTAAGGGGCACAATTGAAGAAATACGATAATATTGTGATGTGTCATAATACTTATTGTACAGAGCACCGTATAGACTAGTGTGGTACTTTTGGTAAGAAAAATAGGCCAAACTCAAACTAGGTACTTCTTAAATGAGTTATTTAACTAGGTATTGTAGGCATTACGATATATTGCAGTTCTTGTATAGCTTTATATTTATTATATGTTGTACCTATACGTTTTTCTAGTGCTATTTATTGTTATGTTTATGAATTACATAATTTTATGAGCGTTATATTTTAGGGGTAGGTACTTAACTAGAACTTTTACATGCAACTGAAATATGTAATTTAAAAGTGTGCGTGATTCGTATTTCTTTTCCAAGAGATAAAAGAGCATAAGTGACCTCCTCTAAACACGTTTATAAAAAAATCTTGAGAGAAAAAAACAGCTCAGTTGAAGCCAGTATTATTATATAATAAATTAATAGGTAGATACACAATATAAAATTAGATAGAAAAAATAATCATCTTTTGGCCTTAATGTGGTTGTGGTCTCGAGCACGAGGGCCCTTACATAAAATTAGATAGATATTGGCTAAAGTCACAAAATTGCCGTTTATTACTTTGTGCTAACATTTCGTTTGTGTATCTAGCGTTTTGTCCTATTCCCTAACACTACCTACTCTCTAACACTTCATACCGAGTGTACAAACATCACATAACCTATTACGTCGACATATAAACCTGGGCACATGAGTTCACAAATTATGTACCCTTACTACAACCAAAACTCGAGTAAAAATGTGTTAGTTTTGTATTTCTTTAAAAAAAATAGAGCGCAAGCGACCTCCAGGTCCTCAAATTTAATTTATTAAAATTCCCGAGAAAAAAATATCGGAAGACGGAGCCGAAATCTTTTATACCTATTCAATAAATTAATAACACAAATAGAGATGTTAGTTCAAGTCTAGGGTTTCGTTCTAGATTCTCTACTTTCTGACTCATCACAACAATTCTTTAAAAAAAGATGCACAACTCAATCACATCCACATAGTACCTTGGCACACGAGTTCGCAAATAACCTACAAAGTCTCTTCCTTCCACATTATCTACTGTATTAACCAGTACACCAAGCCTCAAAAAAATATACACCTTAAACTCAACATCGCCTATATCTATCACCTCCACACGGTCTACATAGAACCTTGGCACACGAGTTCGCAAATAACCTACAAAGCCTCTTCCTTCCACATTCTTTACATTCTTAACTCATCACACCAAGCCTCAAAAAAATATGCACCTTAATTTCACATTTACCTATCACGACCACACGATCCACATAGAACCTTGGCACACGAGTTCGCAAATCACCTACAACCTCCAACCAAAACTCGAGAAAAACAAGTAACGTGTGATTATAGGTTACTCACCGAATCACGTCCGCTACTCCACGGGCACGCACGAAATAATAACCACAATTAGGTATCGACAAGTTTCGCGGGAAAGTTCGGTCCTCGATTCCTTCCGAACAAGTCCGGACAAGTTCCGACACGTACTCGGCGCGAGATCCCGCGGGCGACTGACGCGTCGCACAAAGGGATGGCAAAAACCGGGGGAAGGGAAAGGGACAAAAGCAAGCACGCCGGCCCGCACTTTTTTTCTGTCGAGTGACTGACACCGATTTTTATGAAAAAGATACCGTTTATGGAATACCTTGCTTTGTTAATCGTGGAGACAGCCTTTCGAAGAATTCTAGGGGTATTGTGTTGTGAAGAATGTTTTATTGAAAATAATTATATACGTGAACTTGGGGGCGGTGAACTTACGTATATTTGGGGCGGCCAACATATCACTATGTGGTTCCTTCCAACTTTTCTACCCATTTTGATAGGAATATCAACGTCCTACTAATTAAATAAATTTAGACTATTTTTATTTTATCGAGTAAAGAGTCTTGCAGCGTATATTTTTTTCACCGAATTTCTAATGCGAAGGGGAACATAACATTAAAAAATAATTATTAATGTAGGCAATTAACTAGAATGCCTACTAAATTAATGGATCGCCTCAATTTTATACATCCTAACGGCAAAAAGTAATATCCAAGTAACGTTAATTTCGAAGGCGCTAAGGGGCTACATGCGAAGGGAGTTGCCGACTGGCGAAGTTGATCACGTGATTTGAATGGATGCGAATGCCAATTGGTTAGATAACTGAATCGTAGAGTGTGTGTAGAATGTACTTACCAGTGGGGATGTTCATAGGTTTATCGTAGTCGGAAGTTGCAGTACAATGCAATAGCATAAGTGTATGACCTTAAGAATCGTATTCCTTTGCAATACTGCGCAGTTTTTAAACGGTTTTAATAGCATTAAGGAATAAAATGTTTATTAAATAAAAAAGCATGAGCATGGTAAATGACGAGTCCTTTGAGCATAAAGGAGCTAATTTTCCCTTCTTTTACCAAACTGGTTTTGGCTAAAACTACACCAAACGCCGTGAATGAATTTATTGAAGCGGTATAGCATTTATGCTCTTGCACTGTACCTTTGATGTTGGACTTAAGTATTTTAATGTAACAATAGAATAACATTTGGTTTAGAATTTCTTAAAAACATTAGAGATAGGTTCAAGAGGTACACATTGACCTCAAGTAATAATTGATACTCTACCTACACTCTGAGCTAGCTCCGCCCCAGGCATTTAGAGTATAATTCTGGATCTCTAAGTTCTAAATAGCGATGTACTAATATTAAGAAAGTTCATCATCGCGTTGTACGGAACTTCGAGAAGTTATGTAAGTATGGAACTTCGAAATTCTCAAATCATAATTTTTCGAAGTTCCGTACATCGCAGTGATGAACATTCTCAATATTAGTACACCGCTATTTTGAACTTCGAGATTCAGAATTACACTCCAGAATTTAAATTGTGTTCGTGTTTCAATACGTTCAACATTCTGTTACTCGATACAAATTATTATGGTGCTCCATGCGAGATCAAATAAATATGATCAGTGACGTTTCACTTTGTAAAAGCATATTTACCACTATTCATAGTTTTCAATTCAATCTTTTTACTTACTGGTAAAATATTATTCAATGTACGACACTATGACTCAGTTTAAAAACAAATATTTTGAAAATGTTAGACTAGATTTCGAGACTATCCTATCGTTTGTTATGTTAGAAATTTTAACGTAATTGCCATACTTTGGCATAAGAGGTAATGTAGAAAAATAATAGTAGAATAATTAACAAGTATGTACTTTTGTCGATTTTTTTACCAGTTTCAATCTAAATAAATTTCTAATCACACACGTTAACCCATGTTGAATTTTACCTACAACATAATTAATGATCTGAGTTGACGACCTGAGTGGTTCAGTTGGTTATCATGCCGGTCTGCCACGCAGGGGCTCAGGTTCGACTCCCGGCCGAACAGATGTTCGAGGGTCTGGGTGTTGTATGTTCAATATGTATGTATTTAAAAATATATAAATAATTGCATCAGTTTTCTGGCACCCATAACACAAAATTTGCTTGCTTTGGGGATGGCGCTGTGTGAATTGTCCAATTATTTATAAAATTAAAGCCAAAATTGGGCCACAATTATAAAATTAATCCATTCCCGCCTGTATTGGGTACTAACGGAAAACAAAAGCTAATCAAAGATAAAAGCTTGCGGTCCCCACCAAGCAGCCCAAATTGTTTAATAACATTAAGGAAGGCAGGTGTTAGACCGTGAGTCATCACTTTATGGCAGTAGGGTGGGACGTGGGGAACCGAGGCGATTACGGACAAATTCAATACACTTATCAGACAATATTTGACGCGAAACATCGCGAAGACACACGATCGAAGCTCACATGGCCCGGTTTTACCTTTTGCGGCGACATGTTTGCCTTCAAAACAAGTTCGACCATGCATGCATTAAGCACTGCATAACTCGCAGTCGCAGCCAATTTGTGGAACCCGTCATAGTATAGAACGGCGGCAATTTCAATTATTATCGTTGGTTGCTAGGGGTTTTTATTATATTAAATTTTAGCATATGCGTGTGTTCTAAACTACAACAATACAAAATGTTAGTCTAGTCTAGTTTATTTATTTATTCATTTATTTAACCATTTATTGTACACAAGATTTTTACAAAACTATATGACAGAATATATCTATTATCAGAATATATTTAGTTTTCGCATTTAGAATATTAGTACAATAGAATAGTTTTGTATTTATAATATTAGCAGATTCGACAAATCCTCTAGCATAACTCATTTCATTTTGTGTTCTTTGTGGTCAGGAGGTCTAAAGAGCCCACATAAACGTTTAATATTATGATGCATATTAGAGTGCCACAAACTTATCTGATCCTGTGGCCAATACTAGAACTAAATGACGCCATTTTGAATTGTCATGTCAATGTACCCAAAAGCGACGCTGCAGATAAGTTTGTGACAAATTATTAAGAATCATATTATGAAACGCTAATGTGGCCTTGTGAGACCCCCTGTTTCGGCCATGCCACAGAAAGTAAGGTAGATATACTATATTATATGGTATTTGACTCAAACTCTTGTCAGAAGTGATCCCTCTATATTTATCTATACCTTCATAAGAAGGTACCTCAAGTCCGGTAATTTACTAATAGGTCGATTGAATTGTAATTAGAACGCAAACGCAGGTCGATGGCAGTTTGACACGTCTTTGGTATTGTACAGTTACTAATGGCTAAGTTACTAAACGCAATAGGAGCTCAACGGCAGATTTCTAAAAAACGCGTGAAACTGCCACTGAGCTGCTATTATAATTCAATTACAATTCTATCGAACGAAATTAAAAGGAGTCGAGGCTCAGGTTGAGGAGAGGGCAACTTTTTTTTTAGACTGAACTCTACTGCTGGACGCAGGTTGTTGGTTAATATGATAAATAAAATATCCAAACGACTAAATGTTTTTTACAAACAGTTTTTCAATTGCATTACTACCAGTTAAGAACAACCTTTTTAAAAAAGTGAAAACGTTTCCTCGAAATTGTAATAAAACGGAGCAATGAAATCTTGGGGTATTTCTAGCATAATTAAGTTCCCAGTTAAATGTACCCAAAGGGAAATCTTGTATTTGTCACAAAACGACATTCCGCCCAATTTGATTGAAAGAAACAAGACAATATTTATTTTTCCGGAAAGACGACTGATACCAGTATAGAGGATGCGAAGTATACAATTTTGAATGTAATATTTTGTATTTGTAATGTTTTGTGACTAATGTTTTCGAGGCAAAAGATCTAGAGTCTTCGTAGGTTGGAAAATGGGCAGCAGCGTTTTCCAGCGATTCATAACACTGTGATATCCAACTCGCTTACCACGCGTGGAGATTATGGCAAATATCTCCCCTTTCGTGGGAGAGGCCCTTAGTCCTGCAGTGGACTGTATGGGCTGTGATGATGAAGATTTTGTGTTTCACCACGTATAGGAAAGAGTAGAGTGTGAGTTAAAATTTTCTGTACTGATATATTAAAGATATGTTGGGTGTAATCTCCGCTGTACTGATTTTTACACTAAGTAGGTAGGAAATGTAAATCAGGAAAATATTGCTTATTTTACTTATTTTCTGAAAAAGATCATGGATTTTACGGAGTTCTTTGTTACACAGGAATCTACTGTTTATTTTATAATAGATATAATAGATATAGCTTTTCCCTGCACTTTCTCTCCGTAAAATACCACATTGAATTTCAGAAGCTATATTACTGTGAAATTTTAATAAAATCCGGTTAGTAGTTCTTGCAAGGAGTAACAAACACCCATATACTCTATCCAGACATCCTTACAAAACTTTCGCATTAATCATAATACCTATTAGTAGAATAATTAGTGGAGCAATCTTTATTTTACTCTAAGTGTATGCTGCAGGAATTCGCACGAATTTTAGAATGATCTGGCTGTATCGCCGGATACAAATCAAGCGCAACTGGGTTAGTTAGGTACAGACTGTCAGACCGTGCGACCGAATTAAGTAACTAAATCATACTGGTGCCCACACTTGAAAGCAATACTTGTTTATGTAAAGTAGCGTTACTATGCGTACTCATAGTGCTTGTTAGCGACTTGCTAAGTGAACGCACTGCGTGCAATACGGCTCTATGATTATGATTATGATTACTCAATTTCGTACGCGCGATCATCTTGACGGACGCATAGTGCCGATCACCAGTTAAGTATTTTCAGCTGGAACCAAAGATATTGGCCATAGAGTATAGATGGCGCTTCGACCTATAGAGAATGCACACTGTCACTAACTTTATACAAATGACCCAATATCATACAAAAAGCTAGTACATTAAGGTGAGAACGCCACCAAATTTGGCAATAGCAGTGGTTATGAAGGGGTATTTGACAACTTATAGAAGCTTTTGGACACGTTATATGTATCATTAAAAAAAAGGAACAAAATATAGATTGTGACTTCAGCTGAGACTAGGCTTCTTTAGCTGGAACCCTGTGCGTTCGCGCACACTGTGAGACCCAAAGAGATAAAAAAATGCTCATGAAGGTAGCTACATTTTCGACCGCCGAGGTGATGGGTACTTCATAGTAACATTTCTGAATGCAGGTGACAATCTGATATCTAATTTTCAAAAGGTCGCGTAGTGGACAGCGTGATGGGAATGCGATCGCGTGACAATAAGCCGTAAATGAAACACGAATGAATTTGCATCCAGCGTCCCAATTTGAGTCCCATAAGCGTATGCAGTGCAGTCCCACCAGATTATAGCGGGTTTAAGAGAGGGGCATAGCGGGATATCCTGTTCGAATTGGAACCGTCCGGCTGGGGAAGTAGATACTAGGTACCTTACATAATACCGCAGTCGAACAATATTATTATTGTTGTATTTCTGCCGATAAGTAAGGTGGCCAGTGGTTCAATGGAACCATATAATTATGAATTTGGCAATTGAGGGGCCTCGCATATGTCTGCATATGGCCTCGTAGCTGCCGCCAGAGCAACATTTCCCGAGTTATAGCGGTAGGCAAGGCATTGGTGACGGGTATCTTTTTTACAAGTTTTTATTAACTTGCAATGTTTGCAACTGTGTATGTATGTATGTTCGCGGTATTCAATTGAGCTGAAATTTGGTTAATTCATGTACTTAACTTGGATGACAATGCATTAAATGTTACCGTGGAGCTGGTCTGATGATGGAGTCGGAATGTGGTTATAGAAACCAATGAACGCAATAAAATAACACTATCGTGTTTGGGCTCTTTGCTGCCACGGGCTCTGCTGGCCACTATATGGCATTTGTAGATTCTATCTACTCTTGAGAATTAAGTACATTACGGAATCCACACGGCCAATTATTACATATCAATTCCAAATTTCGTTAGTTTAAGTTGTCGCGTGGTAAGAAAACAAACTAAATTTACTACTGTAGGTATTTTGTATTCAGACGAAGTGTTCCGTATGTAGTAGGCGCCGCCATTGGAACAGTGAACTTATCTATGAAAAAGGAAATTAATATAAGTTTAACCTATTTAATAACATTAAAACTACTAATTTAGTTTTTTGTAAGACAATATGCTATTAAAACCATCAATGTATGGATCTTATGGTCTGAAATAAAGATTATTTTATTTTACTTGTTTGTTTCAACTCGAAATAGTGTGTGTATGTACCTTATCTACTCCAAATTTTCCCTAAAATTACCATACAACTAATTGGCTACAGTATTTTGTTGTTTACTAAATTCAAATAAACATTTAATTTCCTTAACAAGTTAGCCGTCATTTGTAACACAATATAGGACAGCTCTTTGTGAAACATAGTACCTACCTGTAATTGTATACAACAACTTTGCTTTACTATGAAGTCTTTGTCCATTTTTGATGTAGATATTGTTCTCCACGTACTTGTGTCCTTTTTAAAGTAGGTACCTACTTTAAAAAGGGCACTTTGCACCCTTCGGCTTAAAGTGTTGTTAAATATTTTAATTGTTGGATATTGCCCACTCGGCGCCAAGAGCTTCTATTGTGTTTCGAGTGTACTTAACAATAGTTATTGCTGTACTGTCAAGTGCCTGGAACTGTGCCTTTGTTGGTATCGGTTACAGTATCAAGTCTCGTAAAATACCCGATGGATAGCTTAGCTTAACAAATTTGTTTTTTGTTGCAAGTAGTCCATTGTCCTTTGTCGTCTTTAGAGGTGTTAAAAGTATTATTATTTAAAGATTAAACTTGTTATTTTTTAAGTATGAAATCGCATTTATTTATTAACACTTTACAACATAAAACAATGATGTAAAAATATTTCGCCAGTAGGTATAGAGTACTTATAACAATTTTAATGTCACCTATCTTTTTCCCAAAACTTTATTAGTGCCCAAAAACTTTTTGTGAAATCATTACTCTATTTATTTTTTCAAACAATAACTAAAGTAAGAAATTAATCAAACAAACCGCTATCATTAGGTAGCGTGCCCAAAATGCTGGCGGCATTGCCACGATGAATAGCAAGTAAGGCATTTTAGTAGGTGAATGGCATGGCTTGTAAGGGCTCGATTAAAACGACGCGTGGTGTTGCGCAGGGTTGCGAGCGTCGCGCCGGGCATTGCATTTATCGATTTATTCATTTATGGAGAGGCGGCGCATGCAGCGGCCCGCGGCCACAAACGCGCAAACACAAACATACTACTCTATGTACTGTTATATTTACGAAAACGCGGGGAGAGACGCGGCGCGTGGTGCGTGAGGAGTAGCGGTGCCCGTCGATGAAATATGTCATTAAGGCAGGAGTGGCGAGAAATTCGCCCAGCACTCCTGACAAGTAAGGAAGAAGCAGCATGGGTAGGCTTCCCACTAGGTGGACCGACGACCTGGTAAAGATTACAGGTACCAGCTGGATGCGGAAGACACAGGAGCAGTTTTTGTAAAGATCTCTGGGTGAGGCCTATGCCCAGCAGTGGGCGTCCTTCGGCTGATTTGATGATGATGATGATGATGATGATGATGATGACTATACGTGACAAATCGTGGTGACTGAGCTGATCAACAGCAACGCTGCACTATCTGGGATGTCGATCACAGCAGGAAGCATCTAAATGGAGTGACGCAGCAATACTAACGTGTTATTTTTCATATTGGATAACCCAAGTTTAAGTCAAGTTTGATTGACCAAGGTCTTCCGCTCGGGGCCCTGAAACTAGTTGAAGAGTCTCGGAAGCCTGTGACGGTATATTATTATAAAGTTTAAGTACGAAATGTAGATTGAAATGTTTCTGCCTCGTCTAAACTTCATAACGGATAGATAGAAGTTTGGCCAATGATTAGGCAAGAAAGGTTTACGTTTCTATACAATATGTATAGATTCCGCAGTGCAAAGCCGGGGTATAGATAACTACGGTACGCGTAAACATGACAAAGAATAAGCGCTAGATATGAAGCAAATTCTATTATCACCGGGATAAATACATTATTTTGTGCGTGTGGCGGGACATAGACCATCTTTTCTGGAGAATAAGAAGAATTAGCTAATGTCCCAAGACGCGTTCTAACCATCAGAGTACCTATAGTGTTGTCTAGATATCTATGAAGACGATTATAAATGCGAACCATTGTATGAATCAAATATTGTAATGAAGTCGTAAGATTGTAAAATACAATCAGTAAGAAAAATCAGCTGGCATGTCACTGCCTACTAGATGGGAGGTGAAAAAAAAAAGTTGTCGGCGACTTCAGGCAGGCGTACTCCTTTAACATAGTATTAATTAACCATTCTCATACACATAATATTTTAACAATCGCGGTTATTATCACACATTTTAAAGGTATGTTCCGGATTTCCTACCGCGTACCCAGCTCTCCAGTCGTCCCGTGACCACGATGCATGCAACTTCGTCGAAATATCGGGCTACTCGTAAACAAAGGTACGCGGTAGGAAACCCGGAACATACTCTTAAAATGGGTAATTCTCAAAAAAAGACTAAAAAAAGCAAACAATCATTTAATGTAGAGAATTTATGGACTCAAGAGACAGATTATCACAGAAATCACGGCGTGTGTTATCGTGAGAGCATTGCCGAAACAAATAATACGGTTATAAGTCTTTGAAACAACTCCTGCCCTCTCGTTATGGAATTATGATAATATTTCGCAATTTTTGCGCCTCACCCTTGTTTCTTGGTATTAAAGTTCTAAATTGTAGAAATGCGTGTAGTATTTGCGCAAGGGTCTTGGCATGGTTCCCTTAATAAAGATATTATTATGTTTTTTTCGTCTATGGCCCCTTTTGTGCTCCATGTTTGGACGAGTATTATATTAGGAGCTTACGGTCGGGGCTTCAATGAAAATATGGTTTCGAATTTTAATAATGGAGTTATGAAAGGCTACCAAATTATGGTTTCCCATTCACAACGGACAATGCTTGCTTCGAAATTGAATGCTTTAAATTTGAAATGCGATATGTGTGTTTAGCTAATTACCAAATTTAGAATTCTTTATTAATTGCTTAAGAGCCGGGTAGTAACTGCGTATTTTAAAACGTGAATTTTGATAGCCGCCGCACCGTGGACAACCGTGTTTTTTTTTATATTACCTACACAATAACAAACGAGTAGACAGCCCTCCTGATAGTAAGTGGTAACTGTCGCCCATTAGGTCTACGATTCATGCATTCACAAAAATTTAGAATCGCATGTGCGTTGCCACTGTTAGGACTAAGATGGAATGCCTCATGCCTGTAATTATACTGGCTACCGTATCCTTCAAACCGGAACACAACAATGCACCCATTGTTACTTGGCGGCAAAAATAGAAAATGCGGACTGCTTAGGTTTGACAGAGTCCTACCACCTGATAATTCTGATAATAAAGTTGACATGTTAATAGTAATTTCTTAAGAAACAAGCAAGATAAATGTTATATACGTCTATCGATTTTTAATTTTTAATTTATATATTTGAAACGCAGCTTACTCACACGCGTGATACAGAGTCGAAGACGACCATGCCATGACAAATAAACAAACAAACGCCCTACTAAGGCGAACTAGTTGTATTGTGCAATATTTACCGTCGACATATTGTACCTACCTACGAACACAGCATACGGCGTCAATATACCATACTAGTACTACCATACGAACCGCCCCGACTTCACACGGGTTCTCTCTGCTTTTCTTTACTATAAAAAAAATAATCATCTTGGCGTTAATGTCCCGGTTGTGCTCTCGAGAACGAGGGCCCGGGGTCCGCCTTGACCATGATCCAGGATTTGGCAGGTCAGGTAATTACAGTGGAGCGACTGCCATCTGACCTCCATGACCCTGCTACCAGGGGAACCTGACCAGATTGGATCATGGTTACACATCCAGTCGCCTGAATGTGCAGGTTTCATCACGATGTTTTCCCTCACCGTAAGAGCATCGGTTAGTATTCAACTAATGTACATAACTCAGAAAACAGTCATTGGTACATGGCCGGAGCGGGATTCGAACCCGGGACCTCTGGCTTACGAGTCGGATACTGTCACCGCTCGGCCACCGACGCTCTGCTTTTCTTTACTACTCATCATTTAAACCTTCGCGCAAAAATTCTCTAACTTTCTCTATACTATTCTCTAAATTCTGAAAACCGCATCCTAATTCGTTGCGTTGTTTAGGAGGAGTTAAGGGAAATACATACAGACGCGGACATCGACTGTAATTTATACCATGTACAGATATAGATTTTCAGATATAGACATCAGTTATATCCGCGCGCAAAAGGCTGGTATAATTTGAGACTATATAATCCCTGATAGCCAATTCAGGGTCATTGCTATTGTCCCCTTGATTCATGGCCCTCATGACAGTAAATCCACACATCGGCTCACGCATGATAATAAAAAACAGGAGAAGAGTGAATCGGACTCGCATATGAATGGTTCTTTACCATTTACACAAAATATAATTAATTATCTCTATGACTTGTAAAAGTATACAACTTTTGTGATTTGATATTACATACTATTTTTGTGCGAAAATAGACAAAATTACGCCATTTAATAGTATTTAAATTAAATAATCAGTTTAAGATCTAGAAACTTAAAACAATACGTCATGTTTGTGTTTTCTAAACGTGTATTTTATCACATATTTAGTGATTTCAAGTAAAATTTCATATGTGTGTCTAAATAGTTGCTTCTTTTACTGTGTAAATGTACCAGTTTCTTAAAGAAATATATAGCTTATTGATTTCATACCAACTTTTTCCCGCGACTTTTCGGGTCATTACGTACCGGAATCCGGTCCCATTCCCCACTTGAATTACGTATAATATTATTTTAGTAGGAATATTAGGAATTAGTAGGATCTAACGTAACAGCACTTGCACGCGGAACCCTAAAAGCGCTATAATCGCTAACCCCTGCATCAGTACAATTCGAATGGACAGACCGACACTCGTAAATAATCTCCACGTGAATGTACAAGCCGATACGGTGGCTCTGAATAGGGATTTGGTTTTCCAATCACACCGAGGTTTCGATATGCGTGTATGTGATTTGGATTAAGCTTGCATAAGCAACTAATTAGGTTCAGGATGTATGAGGAATCTAGTACGGTACGATGGATTTGTAACTTCTATCGTTAGCGCTTTCCATCGGGGCTGCATGTTCCTTTATTATGGAGACATTGAGGTTCTATTAAAATCATCATCAGCATTGTAGCGGTAAATCTGCCAGTAACGGCCCGTTCTTTTACTTAGTTTGCTACCTTTTTACGTTTGGCGACTGCCATCTAACCTACAGAACGAGATAGGGCTCGTTTAAACGTCACCGCTTGCAAACCGGACGGAAAACCTAAATTTCATAAACATTTGGGACAATTCGTGCAGAACTTGCGTACGTCTAGATGGGCACTTAGGAAAAGCAGCTCGTCCGTCTATCACCAGGGGAACCACGTGCAGGTGAGGTTGACTTTCGGCTCAGTGGATGGTAGTTAGGGCCCCTTAATCGCCCCCAGATTGTTGGTTGAGAAATTGTTCGTATTTATTGCGGTTTAGTTGAAGCTGTGCATCCACCCAAAGCAACAACAAATGAGTATAAATCACACCAACGCAAACAATATAATGGCTGAACAAAAATAATATTGACATAAAAAATCTTACAATAAATATTAGATAGACAGAGGTCATTAGACAACCTTGTTTTAGGCCAGTTAGTTGTGCCGCCGTGTTAGTATTGAAATGAACCATATTACAATGAAATAAGCGTTGTGATAGACGCATTTTAATTTTGCCGGTCCATATGAATCCCCTTAGATCGAATAGCGTATCGGTCGATCGGTCAGCCGCAGTGTTCCCGAAATTCAATATACGCCAGCCGTAGCCTTGTTTTGGTGGAGCCGAATAATATTTTGCATCAACAGTTTCATAGTTTGATTTGGTTGAATGTTTTTTAGAAGCCAGTGGACTCGCTTGTTTTGTTTGAGTACAAAAACAAAAACCACAAAAAATGTGCAACAAAATTAAATCGTATAATGTTACCGAGTAACAATGTTTAAGTTTGCCGTGTGGTAGGTAAACCTACTAAAGTAGAATTTAAGATATAGGCACATCGTGTGAGAAATGGGTCAAGGTATAGGTACCGTTCCTGCTTATTAAAGACAGAGGCGCCGAATGTCACTAGACGATCTACGATCCACACATACTCGTACAGCCAGCTGCGTAGAGAACGGCGTTATACATTTTATGTACACTTAAGAACGTTTTAGGATCGGCTCCCGTGACTATTCAACCAGTCTCATGGTCCCCAGCGGAAAACCTTATGGTATAACCTTCGACAACGGTGTTAGGAGGCACACCAAACGAGTTCGACTACCTTCAAAGTACGAAACGGTCACCCATCCCGTTCTCAGACTCTCCATGCCTTGCTTGTTGGTCTCGCAAGCTCGCTGTTACTAGAGTCGGTCCCTACCTAGCCAATTCAAATTGGCCCGCGGCACCTCTGTCACAGTAAACAATCAGACCCGGACTGTCCAGCAATAATGGCCCAAAGAACCGTCCCACACGTCAATTTGGATTGTGGACCCGACTGGGCACAATCGTATCGTGGATTGTAATCGGAGCCTTTGTGATCCTGATACAATCGTCCCGGGATAGGGACGTGCAGATGCTGTGCGCTGATTGCATTAAAATTGTGTTCTAAATCTCCCTTTGTATTGACGTTTTTAATGAGAGAGAAAAATACTTTATGGTTGATTTGTTTTAATTTGTAGGTAATCTTATATTCATCATCATAATCATCATCATCATCACAGCCCGTAACAGTCCACTGCAGGACTTAGGGCCTCTCCCACGGAAGGGGAGGTTATTGCCATAATCTCCACGCTTGGCAGGCGGGTTGGAGATCGCAGTGTTTAAATGTAATAATGGAAAATGCTGCTGCCCGTTTTCCAGACTACGGAGACTCTTGATCTTTTGCCTCGAAAACATTAGTCGCCTTGTACGACACCCACGAGTGTAAGGGGTTGGTGCTATTCTACTCTACCGGACACCACACGGCCATTATATCTTATATTATAGATTATGTAATTGGCATTTTATTAAATCTAGGTAAAATTTGGTTACCAAGCTATAGAAACAAAGAAATATTGTTTACAGTAGGTACATCAACAGATCAAAAGGCGTAAACTAATGTTTGTTGCTTGACTTATTGTAATATGCTCTTTCTTGGCTTCATTGGTAATACTGTTCTTATAGTAATCCCTTGAATCTCATTTCATAGATCACAGTAACTTAAAAATTGAGTACTTGCCACAAAAATCTATCTAGGTACCTATACTATTCTAAAACTGTAAAAAAGCTGTGCCTGTACATTGAAGATATTTCGGAAAAATCTGTCGGTAATTAATTCTGCAAGGTAACTATGCCCAAACTATTTTTTTTATTTTTTTTATTTAGATAGTTTGGTAGCTTGAAGTCCAGGGAACAATCTAAGCCATATTTTAGCTCATTTAGATCGGTAGAACCAGAGATACAGCTTGACCTCCTCGTAGTACTAGCACGTATACAATATGGAGGTCATTGAAATTGGACCTTGAGCAAAAGCTAAACTGTCATAAACACTATTTCCACGCAGATGAAGTCACGGGCTAAAGCTAGTAAGTAATAAAATAACAAAGACACTATATCTCCAACGTCTTCCAACGTTTTTTTATATTATATATGTCATCAAAGTAAGACTGACATGGGAGCGCAGTATTTAGTAACTCGAAAAAAAGCTTGACGCGCCTTTTATCGTCCCATTCACGGTTTCCCGAAGAAATGTAATACTAAGGAATCCAGTATCCACGCTCATTCCATAGTAATAAATCATTTTGATCGATACTATGAAACTGCTCACGTGCAAAATAGGGGATGCATTGTTGTGTGCCCTTTAGAGGTTTAAGATACAAGCGTAAGCTGTTCTTTATTATTTTCATCTGAGATGCAAACTCAATATTCTATAGGATTATTTTAGTAGTGTATTTTGCGGTCAGTTGAATTTACCATAATACAAAAATTGTGGTGATTATATTGTATCGGAGATAACCGAACTAAGGATACTTTTACCCTACTAATATTATGAATGCAAAACTTTGATTGAACGAATTTTGATGAAATTTAGCAGTAATGTAGCTTATATCCAGTCCAGAATAGTCCAACATAATTTATGCATAATGTCCGTAACGTTGTTTTTTTTATATTAAACTAGTTACTGCCAGCTCACCTGATGGGAAGCGACGATGCGGCCGAATTTTACGCGGACGAAGTCGCGGGGCAAAGCTAGTTATCTATAAACTAGCCGCCCGGCTGGACTATCTTAATCTACCCTAAATAACCGTGTAAGTATATTGTCGTTGGAGAAAAATGTTAATCAAAGTCCAATCTACGTTTTAAGACTTTCGAGGTTATTCACTACACTTTCAACAAGCGAGTAACAATGGCATTGGGTCGAGAATGCGAAGTGAAGGTAATCGTCGCGGGTAGACAGATGGCTGTCCTTAGGAGCGACTTCACACAGTGATACTCTTCACACGGTAGACACTCGTGACCATGACGCATGGAACTGCGTCGAAATATCGATTTAAAAACAATACTCACCGTAGTAACGAACCCGATAACATGTGCGATGAAAGTCCAATCTCTTCTGAAATGCACCACAATTGGTACACCAAAATTACTCGTTCGGAAGACGAGTTCCTTTGTTAACTTCAATGCGCCCGTTCCGTTTTAAACTCGTAATAATAACGGACCACTTGGATTAATTCAGTTATTTTTGTAGGCAACCTTGTTATGTGCAACGGTACGTCAATAATTTGTTTGTAATATAAAAATAATATGTCTGTGTATTTTTTAGGGTTGCATTTGTGGGTCTTTAACGTTATTTTCAATTTCAATGGTGAAGGATTTAACCCCCGACGAAAAAAGAGGGGTATTCTCTGAACAGATAGACTGATTTGGATGCGTGGACCAATCGTTACGCCACGTGCGCGACGTTTGATAAGTAAGTAAAAACTCTTTATTGCACATAATAAAAATAATAAAGATGATGCACAAAAACTAATTTAGCGATCTCTTCCAGACATCCTTTGGGAAGAGGTAGCCAATCACGTTAGCCGTTAGCTCACGAATAATTTTTATATTTTCTTCCTGAGCCACGACTTCGCCGCGTTCCACTCGCTTTTTTGATAGCCAGTTTCATTGAGATTGTTCTTAGCTTTGTTTCATCAAAATCGGTAGATTAGTTTAGAAAATATTTAAGTAGGTATACGTAAATTTGGTCGGCGGTTATCCGACTTTTTCTGTCGGTTGGATTATTAGATACATGCAGTTAGATTTGGATATTTTATGTTTCTAGGTAAACCGTTTAGCGAAATAAAAACGCCCTTTTGTGAGTAAAACTTAATTTTTAACAAGCCTCTTCCTTTCCGTAATTAAGTTATCCGTCGCTAGGTTAACAACTCTGTCGAATTATCTAAGAAACAAACGAAGTAAGCAAATTACTATTCTAAGAATTCCTTAACAAATTCAATTACCAAAACTGCTCAAGCCTGCTCAACTGCGGCATGACCTCTAAAAAATGGTGTCTTCGAGTGGAATAACTTAGAGAAAATGTAAAACAGAAAAATAGCTTTACACAAGTTCAAGTTCTTTCGGAACATCGGTCAAAAGCCAGTGGTCGTTTGTTATTTCAGCTTGACGTTTGCATGCTCATCTTTTTGGAGAATAAAATATCACAGATGTGAACTTTGGGCACAAAATAGTTAAGTATGTAATTTATAAAACCATTGCTATTTGATAGAGTATCCGACTATTATTTTGGTGTTAGCTTACTCATAACAACATTAACTAAAACAACACAAACACAACTTAAACATTCACTGATCAGATCAGTAATGTTCTCAAAAAGGCTGGGGTCCGAAGTGGCAAGAATAAAAGTGTTGTGGATATATTATATGTGGTTGGGGAATTGTGTCAGGACAGAGCAAAGTGGCGGTCCATAGTCTCTGCCTACCCCACCTGTAGGACAGAGGCGTGAGGTTTATTTATGTATATCGATGGGTATGTAGCTTACTCTGATTGTCTGTCGTTGTACGACAATCTACAATTTCCTTTTCTGTAATTTTGTGTGCAATAAAGAGTCTATCTATCTATTTATCTATGTAGGCAGCATAACGAACGAGATTTTTGTGTTTCTAACCTAATCGACAGACGTCGGAAAGCTTCCGATAAAGTCAACATTTGAAGTCTAATATTTTCCAAACCACTTCATCGTTTTTAAATAGTTATCAGATCAACAAAACGCCATCGAAATCTGCCATTCGTTCAGGAGCTATGATGCCACAGGCAGATACACAGACACATCGTGGGTTAAAAAGAGCAACGTTTATTAAGTGCTATACTTGTAATCTTAGAAAACGCTGTAATAGCAAGATTGTTCTCATATTAATCTGCACGGCTAGCAGAAGTGTGCTCGCGACATGGTTTGCTCGGCGAGACAGTATTTGTTTCCTTCTCTTCATACTAACATGAAATAGATGGCAGGATTTATGTCGAGCATTTTCTCGTTTGTCGCTCCCGTGTGGACACGCTTTACACGCTTTAGCTATGACCTTCCGACTTCATCATCAGACCAACTCAATTGTACCATATTCATGCATTGTCATCCAAACTATATACATAGGTTAACCAAATTTCAGCTAAATCGAATACCAACAAATGGTCGAAAAATTGATTGCAAATTTTGACGGACAACTTACTTCCAGACAGTGCCAGTTAAATAAAAGCTTGTAACAAACGGGTATTCATTTTAGTATCATATCTTCGTCTCTATCTAATCTATGGTTTCACATGTGCGTGAGAGGGAGGCATAAAGAGCAAGCGTGAACATTTAGCCAGCATTACGCGATAATAATTTACCGTCGGAATCCGCTGGATAGATGCGTGAACGCTGATAAATGCGATGGTACCGCTACCGAGGGTAGCGGAATATTATTTTCCTACCGCCTTTTTGTTGTACGTTTCGCTGGTACCTACAACTCATCGTCGCACTAGTAGTTTAACATATATAGTTTGAATTAAATCTTCTTTTGTACACTAGTTCCTCTTTATTATATAATTTTTATTAAATTCTGGCTATTGAAATAGGCCATAACTCATCTTCAGACATCTTGCCTCATCATCTCAACCCATAACAGTCCACTGCAGGACTAATGCTTCTCCCACGAAAGGGAAGGTTAGTGCCATAATCTTCACGCTTTGCAAGGCTTGCCTGAAGATGAGTAATTCGAAACTGAACAGAACTAGTGTATGAAAGGTGATTTAATTAATAATAATGGAGTTTCATCACGAAGTCACAACACAAAGTGTTAAATATTTAAATAGTGATAAGACCGCCCTTTGTACTGCTTACTATTATATATTTTATCCCATGTGTGAATCCTATAGTGTACAAATAAAGAGTTTTTGTATTGTATTGTATAATTTGGTAGTTTAGCTAAGTAGTTTTTGAGGTGTAGGTACCTATATAAATATCCAGCTGATGTTCGAGGTAATAAGCACAACTTCAATCGTTCATCATCCTCAATTTCATTTGTAAATAACCAACTACCGAAGAATACATTTCTCATTTTTATTTACTTTATTATTAGGAAATAGCTACCAATCATAGGATTTGATGAAAATTTCATCAAAATCGGTTCAGCCCATACGGAACATACAAATATAATTTTTTTATCCATAACAAAATGTTAAACATAAAAATCGTGTAATATATGGAAGCCACCGCTCGTAACAAGCCTTCCATAAGACTTGAAAGCTAAGGCATAACTCGGTTATTTTGTAGCACGTAGGGGACAATTTTGATCACTGGCAACATTTTTCATCAAACAATAATTCGTGCAACACGTGTTGCTCTACATAATGTCCCTCATCATCATTATCGTCATCTTATTAGACAGAAGACGCCCACTGCTGGGCATTCCCAGAGACATCTCCAAAGGCCGGTGTTATGCCTTCCGCATCCAGCTGGTACTTGCGATCTTTACCAGTGATTATGAACAGAGACATTGCCGCTCACTGTGGGCCTTATAAGAAAACTCACTGTCACCCAAAGGGTGATGGAAAGGGCTATGCTCGAATCAGGAATGAGGAGATCCGCAAGCGAACTAAGGTCACCGGTATAGCCCGAAGGATCGCCGAGCTTAAGTGGCAGTGGGCACATAGCTCACAGAACAGATGGCCGATAGGGCAGGACAGGTCTCGAGAGGCGACCACGTATCGGAAGATGCATCGTGGGTAGGCCTCCCACTAGGTGGACTGACGAACTGGTAATGTCTCTCTATGACAGCAAAATATGATGCGCAACAATTGCCATAAACGAGGCAAAACCTATAGAGAAAAAGAAGCAAGTTCGTTTCAGTGGTCTTTACATTTCAACATATTCGTCGGAACTTAAACGCGTAAAGATGAGCCAAGAGTTCATTCTGATGCGACGAAGAGACAAAGAACTGCGAAATAACATGACACGTGAAACAGAAGTCTAAAGTTTATGCACGCATTCCATGACCAGTTTTCTTTGTGCATTTTACGAGAACAAGTGTACTGGTACGTACATAGGTCGTAAAGGAAAGCGGCGTTCGAAGCGTCTTGACTCTAGCAAAATACATGTCTGATAGGCCCCTTTGTGTTTTATTGAGATGCATTTACTTTGTGCTTCGTTTTACTTTGTTACCGTTTACGGGACGGTCTGCGTTACTTTTTAAGTTCCGGCCCGGAGGCTGACAATAAAATGCCGAATTTCGGACTTTCTCGCGCGACTTGTCAAATGGAATAAGGTTTGAATAATGTAGTTCAAAGATTGTTTTAAATTGGAAACGTTTTTTTCATAAAACGTTCTATAGCAAAATAAGGTACCTTATATTAAAGGGATGAAAATTATCTGCCGTTTTGGATACCTCCGGGAGAGTGTGAATTAATAATATAAAATTGTTGCGTCGGTGGCCTAGTGGTTTTCGACTAAGATGTTCAACTCGCAAGCGAAAGATACCGGGATCGAATTCCACTGTCACGTTAGTTGCACACTAGCCGGTGCTCTGACGGTGAGGGAAAACATCGTACTGAAACTTGCACATTCAAGCGACTGTATTACCATGATCCAATCTGTTCAGGTTTCCCCGGAAGCAGGGTCATGGAGGTCAGATGGCAGTCGATCCACTGTAATTACCTGATCTGCCAAATCCTCGATCATGGTCTAGGCGGACCCCGGGCCCTCATGCACAAGAGCACATTAATGCCAAGATAATGAATAATGTATAATTGTTAGAAATATTAATTGTATCCACCCCTCTACTAGCAAAACTAAACCTTCATGTTTAGAAGGTTAAAAGTTTGAAAATAACAGTACATAATAACGAAGTGAAAAGGAAAACTATCACAGCTAAGCGGACTTCGAGTTAATCGACTTATATAATGTAGGTAGTTGGAAGCAAACACTTAATACAAATTTTAGAGAAATATCTTGGAACTGGGTTCATTTATAGCTTTGTAATACTGTTGTCGTCATGTATCATTATCATCGTCTTAGCGCTTATCCCAACCTCTGCCAGGGTCCGGTTTCCTACTCAATCTTCTCCACCTCGCCCGGTCTTCGGCATCCTCTCGTCGTAAACCGTTTACGACGAGAAGATGCCGAAGACTTATATTATAATAACTTTGTAATACTGTTTATATAATCAAAAAACTCTTATAATTTCGCACATTTGTACACTGTACATGAACCGCAACGTCTTTGGCGCCAAAAACGCGACACTTCCGACTCAACACAGCATTATCATAGCGACAGCGTATTTTGAGCTCCGGTTTGGTCGATCCTTAAGCAATCTGCGTCGCCGACGCAAATTGCGTCGCATAAGCTTGATATAGTCCGCACCATGAACATTATATTAGTCAAGACTTTTTACGCACCAACACCATCTAACCACAACCTTGGCAGTTTGGCATCAAAGTGATGCGAACGTCGGCTCATAGAGCTTAATTACAAAGTGTGTAATTATAGAGGCGTTAAACAATAAAATGGGGAATCTCGGGGACAATTACCCGGCAGCGTTAAATTCGTGGCATTATACGGTCTCCTTTGTGCGACATACAATTATCCGACTCGGAATAAGCCGATCACTCAGCGAGCATCTTTCCACCGGGTAAACAGGGGTGGGGTTCGATGGAAGCGATGTCGCTGGATGTGGCTGCCTGCTATATTTTTTTAACTTCCGACGAAAACAGAGGGGTGTACAGTTTAACGATATTGTTGGATTGATGTAGTCATGTAAACCTGCATGCACTGGGCATCCTCGATTGACAGGAGATGGCGCAAGATAGGAAAAGGTGGCGGTCTCTGGTGTCTGAGGCTGAGATCCACTTCGGGTCGCTGAGTAAGAAAAGTTCCGTGGCTGCACATTCAGGCGGCTGAATGTGTTAACATGATCTAATTTGGTCAGGTTCTCCTAGTAGCAGGGTCTCGGATGTCGGATGGCAGTGGCTCCACTGTAAATACCTGATCTGCAGTAGTTTAGAACATACTTTAGTAATTATGTAAACTGTCGCGGGTTTTCCGACCTTTTCTGTCGGTTATTATTGCTCAGGGAGACACATCGTCACAAAGAACATCACTAACCTAAGTGGAGTGGTTTGAAGAACCTGTAGATGTAGACGTAAATTTTGAATAACACCCAAGTGTAAGCGAAAGACTTCAATTCATCTTCGGTCATTCCACATATTGGTTTGATTTTGCGTTCGGGAGCTACAGATTCACATACCCCACGCCCAAAGAGTGTGAGCTTAAGAGGCACAATTATTAATATAAATATATTATCTCTTTAATGTTACTAAAATTACAAATACCGTCATTTGATTAAAGTTTTACCTTATTTAAACACGCTCGCCGCACTTGCCTTTATAAATAGTACCACGCATTTCCAGTCCACGGTAGTTCAGCGGCATGAAGGCAGTTGTTTAATTTCGCCATAGATTGCTCATTGTTGAAGGGCCCTCCGCAGTCTGAGGGTATGCAACGTGGTGCATCACAAAGGTTGTTTGTCTATCTAAAACGTTTGATTTAGGGGTGCATTACTTAGTGTCCAATTTGAATTGGATTCTGGACGTGTTTCTGTTTAAATTAGTCCTCTGTGTCTATTGTAACTATAGTATGGGTGTCTGAGAGACAAGTGTGCTGCGTAAGGTTATTAGTTTTATTAGCTTAAGTAAACAAATGCAGTGAATTCATTAAAATATTAAAATGTACATTTTGAAGTGCGTCTCATTGAAATTGTGTCCAGATGAAACTGAATCCCTATGTTCATATTTTATTTTAGTTGACAGCTAATAATAAGTATATTGATATATTATTTAATTATTTACAGTTATAATAAAAAATACACTAATACCTACATCTAAAATACCAAATATATGCACTAATACATATAAAATTTACTAAACTAAAACCTTAATAGTTATAAATCTTTTATTACCTAACTAAATTAAAAAAGATGTAAAAAACCAGGGCCCCGCGGTAAGAGGCCCATCATGGCGGCGGTATTCCCGCGCTGGATGGCGATACTTATCCGCTGCGCGAGAAAGCCGCCGGCACGTGGGTCACCCGTCGCCTCCCTGAGCCGCTTACTAAGCTCCCTGAAGAGCGAGTGTGCGCTCGGGCCCCACGGACCCAGTGTCTCGACACCAAATGCGACAAAGTCGTATTGGGCGCCGAGACAGCTATACTTGCCCATCTTCGAGCGCTCACGCATCTCAGCCGCCGCGCCAGCCCGTTTGGCGGTTGCCGGAAGATAGGTCGCAGCTAGTGTGTCGGCGCACGTGGCGTCCCACACCAGCGGGCGACCCATCCTCCACGGTATCATAGACATCCCGTCAGGTCTCTTGCCATCGTCCTGTGCAATGTGTTGAGGTTTCAGGATTGCGGGGACGTTGGCGCTGACGAGAGACCGTCGCAGGATGTCATTGATCGCGGCGTGACGGGCGAGGCGGCCAGCGCTCGAAGAACAGGCAAGCCCATGGTGACCGAGGCGGTCAACACTCGCTCCACAGGAAGCACAACCATGGTCGATACAAACCTCGGCTCCCAGCCGGAGACCGATGGCGAGACGGAGAGTGGTCGGGTCGATAAAAGTGCCGGTGTTGGGGGATGGGTAGGCGTTGAGCCAGTGCCCGGATTCCCGTCTGGCAACTGCTTCCAGCCTGGCGCGGTCTTTTAAATTGTATATTATTTAGATCAACGGGATTGAACAAGTAAAAATTGGGTGTATACCCAATGTGTAATGTTGTGTAAAAAAATATTAATTAGGTCAGAAAATAGTTACGACAAGCAAACTATCAATGACGAAATTACGTCAAAATTAGGGCTTAATCAATACGCAGAACGCGTCACATGGATATTTCTGCCGCCCAGCAACAAGGCAGGTGGCCCAGTGACATGTGGCCGGATCTCGCGTCCGTCGCGGACAAAGAACAAAATCTTTAGGCGCAATGCCTATTGTTCTTTATACGGCCCCTCCTACTGGCCAAAGAAACCGTTGTCCGCTCGTTGATGCCGCGGCGCTTATGCGCTTATTACACCTGGCTAAATTTAGTTGACTAAATTCAGAAGCAAAATGCGTGAGAGCAAATCAAAGTGGAATGTATTGATTATAAATTAAGGTCCATTTTTGTATCACGGCTTTTGAAAAGCTAAGCGACACGTAACAAAATATAAGTGAGACAAAAATGGACCTTATTCTTTGAGTAATACATTCCACTTTGATTTGCTCTCACGCATTTTGCTTCTAAATTTAGTAACTGTATTTAATCAAATGTAATAAGCGCTTTAGCACTTATTCTTATAATAGTATGTACTATGTGACGTTCATAAGTATTTGTGAAAACCTAAATTGAATAAACGTGTTTGAGTTAATTTGATTTTAGGTAAGTACATGAAAACTAACAATAAGTGCATGAATCGTAGATGTAAAGGGCTACATTACCGCCTTCCAATCCACCTGGATCTGTCTGCTTGTTCGTTTCTGCTTGGTATTTAGAAAATGTATTAACCTAATTATTCTAATCTAATTAAGGCGCACAGTCCCCTTCAGAATGGAGAGGAACCTTGTCGAAGAAAATAGAATCAAAGCTCTCGAACTTTCCATCAAAATGGATGGAGATTATAGCGCGTACATTTTTCGGGAACTATGTGACGGTGGTTTATAAACATTTTAAAAATGTTATTTAAAAGTTTATAGTGAGTAACCTTGGTTAAAGAGTAGCTCGGTAATATATCGACGCAGTTGCATTCATTATGGTCACGGGTCAACCGACCATATACCCTACACATGACACAATACTCTGTAGTCATATATCACAATACTCTGGCTTGTTGATAATCACACATTTGATATAAGTCACGCCTTTTTTGGGAGTAATTAATTTAATTGTAGAAATAAATATAAAATAACACACATACCTACATTGCACTCGCGTGACTTACTGCTCAAAATATTTATGCTAATGAAGGGTTCATTTGCCAAATTCTTAATTAAAATTTTTGACATGACTCGGCAAAAATTTTGGGCGTGAAATTCTTTTCCTTATAAAACTGTCCACCCTAAATACCCCACACATAACTAAACACCAGGTATTATAGCAAACCCC
Organism: Blastobasis adustella; assembly: GCA_907269095.1. Lineage (NCBI taxonomy): Eukaryota > Metazoa > Arthropoda > Insecta > Lepidoptera > Blastobasidae > Blastobasis > Blastobasis adustella. The sequence continues at coordinate 16,034,791 of OU026121.1, read as the reverse complement.
TGGTGGGGGCCATGGCGTTTGAAGCAATGGTCCAAGTCAGAAGAACTTAGAGCGAGTACAAAGGTACAAAAGTAGTTTAGACAGAGTGACACCACGTGTCAGCATCGGACTCCTGTCGTATCGGACTCCGTCTCGAAGTATCAACAATCAATCGTCTCTTTGGGAGTGACCAAAAGAACATTAAGCTATCGCGGTTATTATCACACATTTTACGATATTCAACGGTATGTTTCGGGTTTCCTACCGCGTACCTTTCGAAATATCGTGCTACTTGTAAACAAAAGTACGCGGTAGGAAACCCGGAACATACCTTTAAAATGTGTTACCAAAAGAAGTTTTGTCGCACTTCGGGAACACGAAGTGAACCCTCCATGGGCCAGAAGCCTAGCAGTGTAGATGCCGTTGACTTTTGTCGTATATATTACGTACGCAGCTCGTGGAGTGGATGGTGTCGATCGAGAAAACCTGTGCGCCGATATATCCCATGAAATCCATCACCGTAACGTCAGATAACTTATTGAAAGCGGTCCAGAAGACTTCAAACTGGTAAACTCCACGGAGCGATGGACAGGTTGAGCCCGGATATTATTGCATGGGAAAATCAACCTAGCTGTTTTAAGACGTGCGACAAAAGTAACTTCAAGGAAGGTGAAATGATAAACCCACATTTTTGGTCGGCTGTACATAGGCGAATTAAGTAATAGCAAAAGCGTACTACCTACTTTAGAAGAACGTGAATATCGGTTTAATTGTTTACTTCATATTTTCATTTAATTTACGCTTACAAATGGCACAGCATTTCCATTTCTGTGTCGTAAACGCTGTTGAAGACTCGAATCATCTGCGCCTACGAGTGTGGAGCCTCGCCGCTCCTTGGCCCGGCCTACCTAAACTCCTGTTCGCTCGAATATCTGTTTGAGGCCTCAGACAGCGCCGTCCGCGTCTCTCAGTTTTGGGCTGGAAAAATATAAATAATAATAATTAACAAATAAACTATAACTTTTAATATAAGCACGGTAGGTGTTCTGATAGATGACGACTGTTTGTTTATTTCAGAGTTTCCGCTCTTCGCCCCGCTATCGCCCCTGCGTTGGATCGCGGATTAATGAGGGTGTATTACATCGACGCCGATGGCATAATTTCACGCACCGCCGGCGTTGCCGCCGGCTCAATAATAACTACAGTGTTTACACAAAGTCTTTGTAGCTCAGCGTACTCGCTGAGTACTGACGGGCCCACTAATCTGGCGAGCCAGATGAAAATGTTGTAAGAAAAATTATGCCAACAGTCTTGACTTGGCCCTGATTAGAGATTTTCTCTTTATACAGGATTCTGTGTTCGTCATGTTATAGGGAGCAGGGACTTATTTGTTGAATCTGCTAAGTAGGTATGCAGGATTATCTTACTTTGATTAGTCCCATCTTTAACAGCGTCCAGCGGATTTCGTTGGCAATTCAACGCAGAAATGCAGCTTCAATAATGGGCACTTTTGAGCGCGGCGTTACTTTGGGAGGACTATTCGAAGAGTTATCGTCTTCATTTTATGATGTCTTATGACATATTGCTTGTTTTCTTTTTCATTTATTTGACGATCATTGATTTTTTTTTTTATATTTGTACTAGCCAGACATTTGACAGCCATCTCACCTGGTGGTAAGTGACGATGCGGCCGATGATGGAGTATGCCTGTCTAGGAACAGCCTATTCACTCTGGCCTTGAAGGCCTTGATTACCTTCATTTTGGACGAAGCATGATTGTAAATTACTTTGTGTTGACAGTTGAATATTAACATTATTATAACGTGACATGTATTTATTTAACAGCTAAGAGACGTAAACTGGATGAAGCTTACTCCGATAATAAGGACATATTGACATATATCGGTACCTTACAACTTCCAGCGAAGCTAACTAGGCCATCGGTCCGCCTTATAGAGGATCTGCCCAAGTAAGCAAACTGTAGTTACTAATTTACCTAATTGCTAAAACGACTAAAGACTAGTTTATAAGAAGCTTTCGTCCAAAACTACAATCTGGCACAGGCTCATTATTTATCAAAAAATTCAAACATTCTAGGGCTCTATTCTTGAATCGCTCGCTTGGATTCAAACGGTTTCACATCACATTGGTTATACCGAAAGAGTATCGTTCAAAAATAGGGAAAATCAGCATAAAACTTTTCATGCCGAAAACCAAAATTAAACAGTTCGAACCGAGGCGAGCGAATCGAAATTAGGCCCCAGAACTATCTTTGCATCTAAGCATTCAAGAGCAAACCTGTAACAAATACCCACTTCCCAGCAGGTGGCCCGCTTGCCTGTTTGTCATAAGAAAAAATCCCATCATAATCATCGAATTATCACATGTCATTGTATTAGCCATCGTCCCCTTGCTCTCAATCAACCACATGAATTGTCGGAATAAAATATCTATATTTCGGGGACATGCTGTAAAAAGTTTTGGCTTAATGTTTTATGACTGCCTCTCAACGTGAACCCTCCTTGGGTATGCTGTTGTGATCGCAATTTTTAAGAGGAGGATTTCCCGTGTGCGCCCTATGCAAACGTAGTTTGATCATAATATTTTCAATATTACGCTATCAAAGCCAATTAAATTCTGTAGACGTGATCCTAAAACGAATAGCTTTGCTTGTAGTGTGTCAGATTTTCGTTAAAATACATCGAATTAAACTTGCGCCGTGGTTTAAGATTTTCAAACAAATAAAAACCCTAGTTAAAGAAAGTTCCACTTTCAAACGATATATTTTAGCACAAACACTCCTCTTAAATCATACAACGAAAAAGAATACTGTACATTTTCCAGGGATCGTATAGTTCGTGCCAAATGAATAGCATAGCACCTTGATCTTTGGGTCAACTATTGGCATTATTTTATAAAAAAATACATGAACCCTGTTAAATTTTTGCCTATTTCGTTAAATTGTAACGAATACGACTATTTTAAGCGTTACAGCGATCGCTTTGACCTCTTGCAAATTAGTTCTGATCGAGAGATCAACATCCGCTATTGCCAATCCATTTAGCATGAACTATAGGAACCTCCAGAAAATGAGGAGTATCGTTTTCTGTTGTATGATTTAAACACTGCGTTAGCCTCTATAAAACTCTATAAAAGTTAGTTACGACACCCATAGTTGAGGCAGTTGGTCAAATTCTACTCTGCCGGACTCTACTAATAGATAAATCAGAATTAAATAAGCTTGCCAAGTACCTTAAGGTTAGATTCCTTGTTAATTTTCATGTCCGCGCTCGAACTTGACCCTAAAAAGACGAATGTGAAGAAACATCTCGTAGCCAACGATATTCAAGAAAGGGTTCGATCCTTTGATACACATAAGCAGATACGACCTCATCCGTTGATAATTTTCGCCGCGGCCGCCTTGACAAGGCTACATCGCCGGATGATCCCTAACACGGCTATATTTCATCGCTTACAAAAGAGATGAGAGATTGGCAAGATGTCAATGCTATCAGCCAATAGCAGCGCAGCCCATAATCTGTACATAAAATACTTCCCCTTTTATTTTGGTAAGTGATTGATGTACGCTCACGTCGCTTTGGAAGAGCCCTCACGCGATAAATTTGGGACATTTTTTTGTTTATTTTTCAGGGGAAAGTTGGATGGAATAGTTACTGTCAATGTTGACGCGCGGTTGGTATTCGATCCAAAATTGATGGTTATATAAACAGCGTACATTTGTTTACATTATGATTCTCTATTTTGGTAATGTTAAACAATAATATGCTAATATTTACCTAAGTACTTCAATCCTACGCATTATTCCACTACATAAGGTTAGCACATCATGTCTCTCGCTCTTCAGCCCTGTTGTTCAAACAATGACGTGATCAGAAACTAAAACGTTGAAAATAAAGTTTTGTTAAAAGATAATCTTTTAACAAAATTTTAACGGCGAAGAACCTATCTAACACCAACAAAGGAGACAAAATCATCGATCAAATCGGGAAAATTTCCATTATAATATGCATTTAATAGGGCGAGTGCACATTCGCTCGCCGGAGGGGCCACGAATGACAAATGACGGGCATCGTTTATCTTCCTAACTGTCAACGAAGCCAATCAACACACGTGAAGCACCCCCTTAAATTCCACAAACATAGCAAGTACAGTTCGCAAATCGAGTACCACATACGATTCCTCGTACGCGAATCATTTCTCGATCGCAAAACTAAACGTGTCGTCCAATTCGAAACGTCCAGCTGTCAGTGACCTGTAAAAGTAGCTATTTCCTCAAAGAGTGGCCTGCACCAACGGATCTATATAACCTGGGCATCCGCATTAAAAGGTCTCACTGTTGCCATAGAAACGTTTCGGACGGTCAACCAATTGCTAATCGCGCTATCAATCAAGTATTTCGAATTTCCAATGAATACACCAAATTACTACGAATGGAACATGGATATAGGACATTTACAATATCCACGTGTGCCTGTTACATGAATGTGGCGACTATGGATCGACACTGTGTCTTTCAAAATAAACGAAATTTACAAATCTTATAGCCGAAATTAACACAGTGCTATCACTTAGCAGACGAGCACCTTGATAACACATTTGGCATCATCTTACTCTATAATTGTATTATTTTATCTTTTGATCTTGATTGATTTGCTTTTGATCAGTCTCATAAAGACATTCTCACGAATTCGAAAGCTGTCACAATAAAAATTCCGTATCAATTATCAGCAAAGTCTCGAAAAACTTCGCCTAAAACACTGACCTTTAACTCCCAATTCCTGCTCCCAAATTTTACGGTCAACCTGCGCCTTGTTCAAGCATTTAAGCCACCTTTCTTCTTTCCGTCGTAAAATAAAATATATTGCCGCAGCCCCTGTATAATTGAGCCTACACAATCTCCCGATATGAATAATAATACAGGGCATCTTAGCCGAGTTTTCCACCGCCCCTTTGCTTGGTGGCGACCGCTGAATACGAATGGCCCAATTAATTGCGGCGAACAAGCGTCGATGGACTCGGAAGAAAAAACAAATATTAATGAATTTGCGGAACGAAATAACTGGGAGGAAAAAGAGGAAGTCGATGTCAGCGACTACGAGTATTTGTGTTTATATAGAGGGTATGAGAGGGTTCCTTAGTCGTGATGACAATTTGTGTCTAATTAAGAAAACACAGCGGCATTTCCCGTTCAAATTGACGACGCCCGACTGCGGATGTACTTCCACCTTCCAGAATACTGCATCCAAACAATACTATTCAAAATCAGGTGATAGGACTCTATTAAGCCTGAGAAGTGCACCAGGGTCGGTCCCACCGCCTTATCTATTTTTGTCGCCAAACAAAAATGCTTGCATTGCTGTGTTCCGGTTTGAAAGATAAGGTAGCCAGCGCAATTATGGGCATAAGGTATTTCATCTTAGTTCTCATAGTGACAACGCACCTGCGGTTTTGAATTTTTGTTGCCTGCAGATATTATGGGCGACAGTTACCGCTTACCATCAGGTGGGTTATCTGTTCGTTTATCACAACAGGTGGTAGTAGTAGTGTATTCCACATTTGAGTAAAGTCTCCAGTGCTCCATGGGGTACCGTGGCTTTGGCAATGGAGGGGCATATAGATAGACCACTCAAGCGGTATATCGCCCGTGGTGTGGTACGCGAGAGGGACAACGTTTCGGTATTGTTTCGGGGCTAAACGCGGGGGCGGGGAGCAGGGAGCTCAAGTGTTTTTTCCGAGAAACGTCAATAACTGACGTTTCGTGGAATAAAATGCTACCTGCCCCGCGCCCTGTTTGCCGACAAAGGGTTAAGGTTGCCGCCACTGTTAGCAAGCAAAGATGGAAAATGTGGAAAAGGGTGTTGTGACCAGGCGGCTAGGAGCCCAAATTTGATCGTCGAAAGTATTTGTTTATGCTACGCAAGTTGGCACACTTCTCTAGCGCGATGTAGGAACGGTCAGCGCCATCTATGTGCTCGTGTACTTTATGTTCGTGTACTCGCTATATGATTATTGTTGAGTTTCCCTATTGGAGCGATAGATGTCGCCAAACCCTACGCCCCGCATTATTACACTTATAGCCCCTTGCCGCTTACCCCCACAGGCGATGTATCAGTTGAGTGGTCGATTTATTATCGTCCCAGGGTATGCAGTGGTGTAGGGTATGGATATGTTATGATCTACCTGTATGGCTCCATTTATTATACGAATGTACACAGCCCGTGAAAATTTAAATTTCACCTTATCTTTGAACAGACAGTGTATATGCACACCTTATGGGTTGGATGTGTGAGTAAACCTATGTAATAAATTTGTTAACCGTAATCCGGATTGTTGATTACGAGAGAAACACCATTGCCAACAAACTGTTATGCAGTTTGGCAGGGTAAATAGCAGTAAGACTGAATGTACGAAACATTGTAAGGATTAAATAAATAATAATAATAATTAGCATTTGTCATTTAGAGGTGGATTGGTGATAATCTCCATAGAGTGGCCTGCTTGCCTGTTTTTCTACCGGACCGATGCACATAAAAATTAAAAGATCAAAATAACCTTATTAGGTTAAGCTTCAGCTGTTTTGGATTATAGGCCGACTTATTATTTCAAGACGATCTCTTAATTTTTACGGCACCTTTCGATCCGTTCAAGTACCTATAATAAAATTTTAAATAATACATCAATGCGGAGGCTACGAGAAAGATCTTAGGGAATAAAACTTTTATTAGGTCTACAAAGTTTACTGCTACAAAATATAGCCGAAGACATGAAATAATAATCAACAACATTCATACTATATTTATAAAGCAATACCAGAAGGAAGAGTTCGTTCCAAAAATTACTTACAGTAGGTACTGTGAAATTTTAGCAACTAAGACGAGCATTCTACTAAAGAAGGTCCATGCTGTCAATTAATGTCAAAGACAGTTATTGTCATAACGTTCTAAATAAATGGTGTTCGTCGGGGAATAGCTAGACCATATTGGAAGAGTGTAATACGAAATTTCGATAAATAAAATCCACCACGATGTTACAAGTGACTGGTCGACAGCATTTCCAACCACCGGTCAACTACTACACACTGAAAGAACCAAACAATACAAGGTGTGTGAGTTTTTCAAATATATCTAAATGCGAAACGCTGAGTTATGTACATGAGATGAACACTAACCGATGCTCTTACGGTGAGGGAAAACGTCGAGATGAAACCTGCACCCCCACATTCAGGCGACTGAATGTGTAACAATGATCCAATTTGGTCAGGTTCCCCTGGGAGCAGGGTCACGGAGGTCAGATGGCAGTCTCTAGACTGAAATTACCTGATCTGCCAAATCCTGGATCTTAGTCAAGGCGGACCCCGGGCTCTCGTGCGCGAGAGCACAACCGAGACATTAACGCCAAGATGATTATTTTTATTTCTAAATGCAAAACGCAACGTTCCGATTGACTTCCACTTATATTAGAAATCAAGCCTCTCCTAGACAGTTTCGTTAATGTATTAAGAGTACATTTTGTATTAGGACGCACTTTCTCCCACGCACGCTAAGGAGAGGTTTTCCCTTGTGACTACAACTTAGATTTCTTCAAGAAAGGGGTGAAAGGTTTTTCGGGGTGGTAAAGCGTGGGTGGTGGTGTAACTATCGCCCATAACATCTACGATTCATGCATTTAGGTTGCAGGCAACAGAGCCACAGGTGCATTATCACTGTGAGGACACTACTTTCATTGATTTTTGTGGTAAGGACTATGTGTAATACCTTACTCTTCAAACTGGTATACAACAGTGTAAGCATTGTTGCTTGGTGGCAGAAATGGTGGTACTCACCCAGGCGGACTCCTCAGGCTTGACAGAGTCCTACTACCTGGTAAACATTACCTCCTCGTGTATGCCACATATTTATAGAATCACCATTGAGAAGTAGGGCGAGGCCCTTGTGACTTATTCTCTCTGCATGGCCTTTTACAATTTAAAAATAGCAGATTTTCTAAGAAAGCTTCCCTCATTTAGTCCCTAGTGGCTTTTGTACCTTTTAACACCGACACCTTAAGGTGGTTGTAGTGGGTGTACTTATATGCCGTGATAGCAATACCATCAACATGAGTATGCACCCATACAAGCTTAGCTAGTAGACTCAAAACCGCACCGACCAGAAATAATCAACGAAAGTGGAGGTCGGGCGAAAATAAATTCGCGAAACATTAAACTTACAAGTAACAGCTTAAGGCGGTTTTATGGGCTATCATGGAAACATTAACAGGCGGCTCGATTCCCATCGCGCGAGTGTTAAAAGGAGGGACATTTTCAAATATGTTTCGTACTTTACGTATTTCACGTAATAAAGTCTTGGGGAATAGCAACGCGGCGACGTGACACCCGTCGAAGCGAGGTCTTTGCCCGCGAATACTAGATGTGGCAATCCAGGCCAATGACATTCAGGCAAAAATGATTTAATCAGATGGGCTATTGGCTATCTCAGTGGGCAACTTATTTTGACATATGATAATCCGACACGTCTCTAACTTGATATTCGCTATGGTCAGTGGCCAACGTAGATGATGTAGTGTCATTATCGTCATCATAGCCTAGAACTCGCCCAGCCCACACGGCCTCGGACAAATTATGTAGTATAGCACTGCAGCTGGGCTATATGCCAATAGCCCAGCTGGTGAACTTTCCCTGTTAACATGGTCATGGAGGTTAGATTGCAGTCGCCATAATTACCTGGTCATCCAAATTCTGGATCATGGTGAAGGCGGAGCCCACCAGGCCCGCGCGCGCGGGAATTTAATCGAGATTGACACTAAGTATTATTGTTATCCGTGCCTCTATTTCACAGACGAATTATTCAAAGGTAAAATGCGGGCAGATCCCAGACATAATCCGGTTATAACGATTTCCAAATTCAAAGTTACGTATTATTTAAATCTAATTAGAGTTGAGGCCTTTCTAATCAGTTTTCAAATGAAAATTATCGACGATCAGATATTCAGAAATCACTTCGTGTCAAACAAACTGAAAGTACTTTTTATTGCGGAACCTGGCTCCATCTTAAAATGTTTATGTGCTACAGTTTCCGTACATTATTTTATTCCTATGGCTTTGCCCTTATTTATGATTTCAGAGATACATTTCAGCCAAGCAAGACATAAAAATCGCGACAAATGTTTGCATGTTCGATAATAATATGTTACGTTCAGAGCAAGACATGTGTGACACATGTAAGTGCCATTCACAACGTGCTGGCAATTCCCGTCTCTAACGTCGTTTCATGTTAAGCATTCGAAGTTGCATTTCGGATGACGTAAAATGCAATATACATATTATTATTTCCGAGTACCTATACCGCTCACCTGACTACAACATCTCTTGTATCTATAGATATACTTCTAAGTGCTATTCGATCTACTGGTTGATCCTGGCAGTGGATTCTAGTAGATTGAGAGCATCATAAGCACCCCATAACAGTGCACTGCTGGACTTGATTATACGCCACATGAGCGGACTATTTCTTCATAATCTCCACGCTCGGGGTTGGGGAATGTATTGTTGAAAATACACAATAGACAGCTAATTTCTTGTCTGTCCTAGACTAGAATGTCTGTTCTAACACCCATATTCACAAAAATACTTAATAAATAATAAGAATGGTTTATTTCGTTATAAAGTTTTACACATCATATTTAGGTGGAGATCTGCTATAAAGTTTAGAAATACTTGTATCAGGAGAATCCCGCTCCTTCACATAATTAAATTTCACTTGATAACATACGTGACCAAAACAAATCTTAACATAAATACAAAACTTACAATTAAAATTATATTGTGTATGTGCGTGTGCGTGTGCGTGTACGTGTGCGTGTGCGTGTGCGTGTTGTGCGTGTGCGTATGTGTCTGTGTGTTTAATTGCATGTAGATAGTATACTACGTGTAAATAAGAAAACGGAAACAAAAAATATTTATCTAAGTAAAGTAGCGATACTATGTGCTCTCACGGTGCTCGTCTGCTAAGTGAACGCACTGCGTTAAATATTAAAAAATCATAAAAAGTACGATTTCATTTATTTTCTTGTACTGTACGCTGCTTCTTCCTTGAAGTTATTTAATGAGAACCTGGTTTCATAATTTATATTGAATCTAGTCAAGTCCCCAATAACCTACATTGCTACTTATCCTATACCTCCCTATACTTCCCACACTGATGTTGAGAAACATTTGGAAACATTTAGAAACTTCCGGTGTTGGAGTAGTTTAATAACAGTTTACAACAAAACAAAATGATACACTTGCACAGACTCATACATACTAGAATATTTGTAAACATTTGAACCATTCAGTGTGGGAGCAACTTTATGGAGATTAGGCAGTTCTAAACCAAACCAATATAAATGGCGTACCCGCAGTAGAATATCGCACCAACGCTCTCGACTTACGAGTGTCGTAATAAGACAGCAAATCAAACTGCCAACCACCAGTATCTATGTAATGAGCTAGGATGGATATGCGTACAAACCGGAGTCGGTCCAAAGTCTAAACAGGATAGATTGAGGTGTACAATCTTAAGGCCTTATCAAAATAGGCAGCCGCGTATTTTGTTGTAGATATAGTTTATTCAATGCGATCTCCTGAGGAGACTCTCACTAGTGGTAAGTTATGTGAGAACGTCTTCCTTCAAGACAAAAGCAAGAAGGTCTGTGCTTGAATATTGGGGAGGTTTTTGACGAATGATATCCTCAAGTGATAATCGACCATAACAAATACCTACCCTACTAGAAGAAAGTAGTGCGTTCTAATTTCTAATGAGTCCTCAATATTGCTTCACTTATTGCATTGTACTATATTGGTAAGGAAGCTTGACTTCTGCATTGGTAAGAACAAATATTATCGAACTCGGCACAAAGTCTCGGGAAAAAGTGTGTCTATATTAACATAGTAAAGTTCTTCTTTATTATATACAGTGAGTAGTAACTGGAACTTCTTACCTAATTCAAAAACTGTATTATTCCTAACCCGGCCATAATTAATGTTCTACCTAAATTACTCTAATAAATTTTCAATCTCGAAGGTTCTCGATTCTGATATAGTGGACGTTCTGATACAGTGGACGTTTGGATACAGTGGACGTTCTGATACAGTGGATATTTCGATATAGTGGACGTTCTGATACAGTGGACATTTTGATATAGTGCACGTTCTGATACAGTGGACGTTCTGATATAGCGAATGTTTTGATACAGTGGACGTTTTGATACAGTGGACGTTCTGATACAGTGGACGTTCTGATACAGTGGACGTTCTGATACAGTGGACGTTCTGATATAACTAACGTTCTGATACAGTGGACATTTCGATATAGTGGACGTTCTGATACAGTGGACATTTTGATATAGTGGACGTTCTGATACATTGGACGTTCTGATATAGCGAATGTTTTGATACAGTGGACGTTCTGATATAGCGAACGTTCTGAAACAGTGGACATTCTGATACGGTGTACATTTTGATACAGAGGACAAAATAGACCGTATGAACCTAAAGGAAATTCTCGACATTACTTGTCTACATAATTACAATAACGTCCAGCTTGATTTGCCATCGTAATAATTATTAAATTAAGTATAAGAAAGGGAAAAATTAAGTCTGCTTTTGTATGAAGTTTTAAATAAAAATAAATAATAAATAATAAAAGTGCTACTTTATCTTCGCACAAAATCATCGAAGCCAAATTCGCGAGCAAAATCTACTCGAAACGTCTCGAATCCAAGACACATTCAGCTATTCTGAGGTCCAAGACCAAGCATCTTCATACCACATCTATGTAACGTCTGTTGCTCAGAGCCCATTATTTGAGGATCAAATGGGCTATTCTGCCCGCGGCCCGAGACAACATTAAGCAAAATTTTATTTTCACATCACTAATAAAACTTTTCGTAACATCCCGTGTCTCCTTCTTCTGTTTCTGTACTTACCGCTTATTAAAAGATACGGCGTGGTATAAACGTAGAAGATGGTCCTTGTTTATTGCAGCGTCTATTGTTAATATTGTTTTGAATTTCATAAAATTTAAATTTCTTTTTTCAGACATAGGTCCATAGTGTCGTAATAGTACATCTTACTAGTAATGTGAAAATATATATTTTTAAAACGAATGTTCGGTGTGGGCTTCAACCACTGACATAGTGCGGTCCTTGAATGTTGGTTTTGTATGACTTTCTATGTTTTTATATTGGGTTCTTACCTATGAAATTGGCGCTGTTTTCACAAGTATATATTTGTTAAAATATTTTTTATTGTACATATAATATTATCAAAATTAATATATAATACTTGATCTCGTAAATAGAGTACCCATGCCGATAAGTGCTTAAAAAGAAATAAAAAAATTCTTAAGTTTTTATGGGTTTGAAAACGGGGTGTTTTTCATTGTACCTCTTTAGACAGGTGTAATTTTATGAAGTGGGTAGTCATCACAACAAAATGGTTTGTACCAGTTAGCTTAATCGGATTTGTCATTTTCAAGAAATTAAAAAATTTTATAAGGAAGGACCTAATAATAAAACAAACAAGGTCACAATAACTATTTATACACTATATGAATGTCAAATTATTAATATCACCAAGAAAATAAGATGTCTACAATCTATATGACTATGGCATTACAGGAATTTACTAATTACCAGATACACAGTCTCTTGGAGAGGACTCGTAGTACAATGCTACGCCCACATACAGTCCGTATCGACAATAGGGATTCCAATCGGTCCACTGTTCGGCTTGACAGTATTTTGTATTGTGAGGGTCAAGACTTTCTCCAATCGACGTGAATTGAGGTCAAATGCAAGAATATTGATAGGAAAACAAAAATTAAGTCGGACGAAGTGAAGAAGGAAGAGCAGGAAAACGAACCTGAAGCTGGGATTGACCGCTACGATGATCATGATGTCATCATGACATCTTTGAAGTTAAGGTGGGTATGTGCCGAGTTAAGAATAAATGCCCGAGACATGATAACTTTCGTGTTGATCAGTTTTCTATATAATCAATGTGTTGACTTCGTTAGCGTAAAATTCGGTTATGCCGTGTTTTTGCAGGAACTATTTGAATTTTGGGATATAGTTATAAACTCATCCAAGCCAAATCTCATCTGAATCAATTCAGCTATTTCTGCCATTATCTTCTTAGCGAGTCACACATTATTCGTATATGTATACACAGCGAAAGACGCCCAAAATTTAGCGACGCGCACTGCGTTTTCAGTAAATTCATGAAGGTTTCATTTTGCAGTTGTCAGGGCACAAAGGGCAGCTTAAACAGTGGTGCATGGTTTGTTGTGTAGCACTGCACACCTATGCTTCGTCGTCCAAATTACACAAAGTTTTAACTTTGCTTAAATTAATTATTCTCTGTGCAAATTACACTAACAATTAGTAAGTTAACGTTGTCGTCACGTTGAATTGTTAGCTTCTATCTCTCATTTTAATCGTTGTAATTTTATACTTTTATTAGAAAGCCTGTATAAAATTTAAACATTTTTGTATTGATAATATTAATTTAGTTTTTTGTAGAGGTACATTGAATAATATTATTTTACCAATATTGCATCTTCACAGAAAATAACACAGCGTACAAACTCACACGAGACAGCAATCGAATTGGTTGTGTGAATTTCCATTTGCTGTGTAGTCGAAGTCAAATTGAGTTTCATAAAGAAGAATGAAATGTTTTGCGACATAAACTCTAAGGCCGAGTCCAACGCCTGGAGTTGAGGTCTAAAATGGCCTCCGGGGACACTCCCTTTTTTTCGGCGCCACGCAATGTATTAGGGCTTAGTCACAATCCGTTAATCCTGATTATGTGGAGTTTGGAAATGTTAAAGTAAAACATAATTTGAAGAGTGAAGAGAAAACCTTTTTATCACGTGGTACGACTCTGTCAAGCCTGAGGAGTCCGCCTGGATGAGAACCACCGCCTTATTTGTATTCCAGTTTAAAGGATAAGGTAGCCAGTAAAATCACAGGCATCATTTCATCTTTGTTCTCACAGGGACAACGCGCCGCGGTTCTGTATTTTTGTTGCCTGCAACCTAAATGCATGAATGCTTATGAGCGACAGTTACCATTTACGATCAATTAGGCTGAATAGAATATATAATAGAATATATTTTTATTGCGTAAAATGTGGTTTACAATAGATCTTAATTAATATTTTCACACAGGTTCACACAATTCGCCAGAATCTGATGCAATAATTTATAATAATTTAATGAACATCGACAACGCAAAAATAATAATTATAATGTCAGTATCAATAATTAAGAACAGTTAATTATCCAATAAAATAAAAAATATGTGATTAGAGCATAAAATAACTTAGTATAAAATTGAAAATAAAATAATTAGTACAATGTCACTTTCAACAAGTAATTCATAAAATCCCAATAAATAACTCCTTATCCAAAATAAAACATGTCATTATATAATGAAATAATTTGTTAAAAATAGAAGTAAAATAATATGTCATTGTACTTATTCACTTATAATATCTATCATATGTCAATTCAAGTTTATAAAACTATTAAAAGTACCTACAACATTACAAAAAATGAATACCTATTACCTACATATCACTATTTTCAATTGTCATCCACGTTTAAATGAGTCAAAAAATTAGGTCACAGAATAAAAACAGTTCTGTATTAGCCATTTCTTTAAATTATAGTTGAATTGTGTTAATGGCAGAAATTTTATGTCAGTGTCTAATCTGTTATATATTTTAGTTGCCATCGAATAACTATTACAGCTGTAAAGTGCCGTTGAATGGGTAGGGACAACCAATCTATCCGGAAACCTTGAATAAAATTTGGTCGTATCCGAAAGTTTTTTAAATAGATGCTGATTACTTTTTACAAACATGCAGACCTCGTAAATATACATGCAAGGTACAGCCAGGAGGTTACAATGTTTGAAGAGAGGTCTACACGAGGTTGGTGTATCTACATTGCAGATGGCTTTTATACATTGCTTTTGACAGAGAAGAACTCGATTCGCAAGTGATGAATTGCCCCAAAGTATAATAGCGTACCTGAATATGGAGCACACATAGCCATGGTAAGCTTGTAATGCCACCTTTTGGCTACTGATTTTTGCGAGGCGCCAAAGTGCATACGCAAATGAATTTATTTTATTGCATAACTTTAAGATATGTGGGTGCCACGTGCACCGGTCGTCTAATACAATCCCCAGAAATGGAGTTTGATTAGATTCCCTAATAACTTGATTTTCAAATGATACCTTTAATTTATTTTTTCGACCATTTTTATTAACAAATTGTATGTACGTTGTTTTATTTATATTAACTTTAAGATTGTTACTATTGAGCAATTGTATTATTTCGCTAACTGTTTTATTAATTTCATCATTGTATGTATCCATATATTTGCAGTGTATAAAAACGGATACATCGTCAGCAAATAATGTGCAATAATAATCATTGATATAGAACAAAAATAGCAGTGGCCCTAATATACTTCCCTGTGGGACACTTACTCCATTTACTTCAGCTGAAGAAGTCTATGCTCTGCGATCTCCATTTGCATCGACATTTGCTATTTCTACATACTGTTTTCTATTGCCTAGATAACTCTCTAACCATTGAAGAGCTAGTCCGCTGTCTTTCCGTTAGTCATTATGTATCATAATTTTTATTTATTTTGGAGTCATCATCCTCTTCTGAGATTCTGCTGGGGTCCGCTTTCCTATTTATTCTTCTCCACTCTGCTGCTTGATTCTGATTAGGTATCTGGTCAAGTTCCCCTGTTAACAGGGTCACGGAGGTCAGATGGCAGTTGCTTCACTGTAATTACCTGATCTACCAAATCCTGGATCATGGTTAAGGTGGATGCCGGGCCCTCGTGCGCAACATTAACGCCAAGATAATTTTTTTAAAACGACAGTGGTTCGCCTTAGTTGCGTTTGGGGGCAGTTAACAATTTTTATTTATTTCATTTAATTTTGTTGTGTAAACACGATCCTGTTCTGATATTCTTTCTTATCAGTAATGGGTACTTTAGCGAAATACTTAGGCACTATTATAGGTAAAGTTACAATCTAGTGTAAGAAATAAGTTACAGTGTGAAGGCGGTCTAAAGCTGTTTGCTCTTGAATATTGTACGACACTGCACTCGCCACACAAAGTGGCTCCATCTATTATTCAAAAAAATTTAAACGACCAACCTCCTTACTTATGTAAGATCTTTGCACAAGATGGACCGGGTGGGTGTCAAGTTTGGAGAAAGTCGTCTTTTTTTCAGCGTTAGCTCTTTTTGCTCTGGAACTATGTGATCTTTGCCTACACCTACGGTAAGTATTCTTATTGTATAAATTGAATTATGTTACAATTTAGGTCTTTTTTGTTGCAAAGCCTTGTAATTTTGGTTAATTGCTCTCTGGTTGACTGGTAGAAAAAGCCACGTAGGTTAAAGTCCACCATTGTACTGTAATGTGCATGATGTTTTAAATTAATAAATATAGACTTAAATTCTAAATGACATTTGTGTAATTAATATATTCCGCCTCGGCTTTGCACGGTTGTTTCGGCTTTCCTTTACTATATAATGCACATAGTATTGCTAGAATAAGCCTTCCGGACGAAATTCTGTAAATGGTAGAAAAAAGGGAGTATAGGTTCAGTCAGCTGCAGACTGAAATTACCCCCATAGCATACATTAAATGTATGCCGTTCACATTGCAGCTGGCTAGACAGGCAGACAGCCAAACGCAGAATGCAACTTTATTTTTTACATTGTAAGGGTAAGCATAAAGGATTGTTCTGGGCACGCCGAGTGCGTCTTATGGTGCCCAAAAGAGTAAATGTAGCACAATTAACCAAGTCTACAGGGGCGACTAATAAATAAATAAATAAATAATCGTGGACAATTTCACACAGCGCCATCCAGCCCCAAACTAAGCAAAGCTTGTACTATGGGTACTAAATAACTGATATACTACTTAAATACTATTAAATACATACTTATTATACATAGAACACCCAGACCCGTAACAGAAATTAAAATTCATCATTTACATTTCTGCTGAGCCGGGAATCGAACCCGGGACCTCTTGCGTGGCAGAGGAGATGTTGACCACTGAAACACTCAGGTCGTCAGTCCCTTAGTTGTTGGAAAAGAATTGTCTCATCTGTCAATGGCTTACCCTACTACACTACCATCGCAACCACTAATGCCAGCCGCCACTAACACCACCACTATTTCACGGCCACTGGTAAACGGTGCGAAACATAAAGGAACACAAAAAATATTAAAACCTTTGCCATCTCCGCCGTCTATGACAAAACTCGATACGACAACGTATGATGTGATAAAAAATGACAAAAGATAAACAAACGTTTTGTGAAAAAACCGTAACATTAAACATAAATTAATAAAATACTTTGTAAAAATCAAGGAAAATAACAATACGGAAATCTGACCCCTAATAGTTGCCGTGGCCTAGAATGCGATACCCATTCGGAACAGGAAAATACAGAGGTAAAAGACCGACACACGACCCCAATACCCTTGTTTTTATAGCAAAAACCATTATTACTTTTACAAATCAGGAATATATATAGTTATAAATCATTTCACTAAAAATATATTCTCTAAGCGAAATTCAAAACATTTGTAGAACGTGGTTTCAACCATCTGTTTTTTACAAGATAATCTCTCATTTTCCAGGAAAGAATGATGAGGCACCAGAGCCTGAAGGGGCAAAAGAGAAATAAAAACCACAAATCCCAGGAAAACAATTACATCACATTATACACGTAAATTTGAAAATAAATGTTTCAACGGGCTCAACAGTTGTTTGAAAAGGAATTCTAATAACCATTGTTTTAGAACGAATGGAAATGTTGCTATTTTGTCATCGTACAGCTCATTCATTTCCATTCAAGGTCCATGGTACTCACGGACACGGCTGTCTATCTTGATTATGTTTATTTCTTAATCTTAATCCTTAATCTTAAGACTATGTTTGATTCTTAATCCTAGGCTCACAAACATTAAAGTTTCTATGTTGCCATCATTCACCTCATTCATTCACTCATACAAACGAATATCTATTTAATAGTTGTGTATGTGTTGTACAGGGTTTCCGGCAGCCAAAAACGGAATACACCAACTGTTAAAAAACAGTGTCCCTTTTACGTTTCCTAACTAAAGCTGGCCTCATTTATAGCTAATAAACACTAATATGAACTAAACATTGAACGACAAGGCAAGGAGCATTCATTCATTCATTCCATCTGAGATTATTGAGATTTCCATCATCGTAGGGGCTGTTTCCACCATCGCAGCGGCTATTTCGATCATTCCATTAGTACTGAACGAAGTACCTACGCGCTGACTATGCGGACACAACGCGTATGCGCATTATATCCGGTTTGCAAGCGGTGAAGTATAAACGGCTTTATCAGGCCTCGGCCAGTACCTAGCTAGATGCGATCAGTTTGACTTGAAAGGGGGAGGGTTTGTTTTATTTGCTTTTCACATACTAATTTCATTTTCGTACTTGGTATGTTTATTATTCTGTCATTTAATTGAATAACAAGCCTGCCGTGGGCGAATGGAAAGCGTTTAAAAATTCACCGTCTGAGTTCCCCAGAACGGATGTAACCATGACTCCAATTTCCTTAATTTGTCGGCTGTTCCCATTCAGTAAACGAAAACACATTTAATCTTCTTCCTTTTTTTTTCTTTTTCTTTTTTTTTTTGCAGACACTAATTGAGCGCCGGATAAGAATTCATTAATTATTTAGTGAAAAGAAACGTTTTTCGTTGTCACCCCATTACCTCTGTATTCGTAAAATTTTAGGGCCATTGAGGGTCTGTCTGTCCGTTTTGTGGATAGGGACTTTTTAAATACGAGTTATGTCGATCGTTACTTATGTTGATTTGTAAAGAAGGTTTAGACTCAAAGTTTACATACTATATACTGTACTGGAGACGCCATTTATACGGGTGCCAATATCCCTCGTGCCATAGCGGAATAAAGTCGCAAAGTACTTGTGTCTAAAATCGAGAGTACTTTATCTAATATCTCCCTTTGTGTGTTCTACCGCTTGTACAACGGTGTTTGTTCTGAAGAACTGTTTGACATGATGCTTACAGCTACATTCTATCATCGCACCGCTCACCATCGACAGGGTTCATTCTCACACCTTGGAGCCAAATTGGTCGCGAACTGTGCAGTTCTAAAGGAACTTTCCACCATGCACACTAAGGTTGTGGAATGAACTACCTGGAGAGGTTTTCCCTGGAGAGTACAACATGGAATTCTTCAAGAAAGGGGTTAAAATGTTTTTACGGGGTCGGAAACGCGTTTGTGATGCCCCTGGTATTGCAAAAGTCCATTGGCTGCGGTGGCTGCTTACCATCAGGCAGGCCGCCAGCTTGTTTGCCAACTAAGTAGTATTAAAAAAAAAATATATACTAATTAGTTGAATTTATCTATCCAACGAGGCAACACAGCTAGCTTTTTGGGCACCATTTCGGGGGACAACAGTGTGGATGACTTTTTTAATCAATAATATTTTAATATCAGAGTTAATTTTTTATTTCTATTTGTAAATATTTTGTCTGTAACTAAATAAATTCTTTCACATTAAACTTAAATCATTAGTAGACCCCCGATATTATGATAATCCATATGACAATGTCACTCAGGACTCGTGCTCCCACCACAATGTCCCATTGGTCCACGGCTCATTTGCTATTTACATGTGGACCCACCGACATTCTCTTGACCAGAATACAGCATATTAGCATGTTGTAGGCTAAATACCTATGAGTAACATATACCTACTGACTACAACTAGGGGCTACAGGCTAAAGGGCTTAGCTAATTAGTTATATAACTGTACGTAAGGACACGTACATGGAGTAGATCTAACTTAAAAGCTAGTTACGGACCTATAAACGTTGTACCTTCAACCAGTAAGTTTTTGTTTCAGAATCCAGATAATATTTTGGATTCGTAGGATAATAAATGCCGTCTTTTCTTTTTCTACTGAACACACATTTCAACAGAGCAGATGGCCAATGGGGCTGTACAGTTCTCGAGTGGAGACCACGTACTGAAAGACGCAGCGTGGTTATGCCTCCCACAAGGTCCTAACTGATTCTAATCATCACGTTCTCTTTGCTGTAGGCCTGCTGGAAGAAATTTCTTCATAGAAATAAGTAGTGCCTTTTGTGTCAAATATACATTTGCTCTGATATATCTATTGTAATTTTTTGTGTACAATAAACTATTAAATAAATAAAAATAAATAAATACGGTGGACCAAGAACAAGCTGGATTCGCAAGTACCAGCTGGATGCGGAAGGCACAACACCGGCTTTGTGGATCTCTGGGGAGGCTATGCCCAGTAGTGGGCTCGTCCTCGAGCACTCACGCACTCACGTCCGTATCCCATGGGGGTAGGCAGATACTATCGAGACTTGACTTATTATGATCCGCGCGCGTTTAGAATGGAGTAGAACCTTGTCGAAGTATTTTTAGGACTAAGGTAGGCAACCGCCATCTCACCTGGTGATGATGCGGCCGAAGATAGAGCCTGAGGAATAATTATAATGATCAGGGAACACACTTG
Source organism: Blastobasis adustella (assembly GCA_907269095.1). Lineage (NCBI taxonomy): Eukaryota > Metazoa > Arthropoda > Insecta > Lepidoptera > Blastobasidae > Blastobasis > Blastobasis adustella. The sequence continues at coordinate 16,014,144 of OU026121.1, read as the reverse complement.
CAGGCAACGAGTTCCACTCCTTAGCCGTTTTATGGAGGTTGAACCAAAGCGGCTCGTGAGGATAGCTGGAAGGTCCACGGCATGAAGATAAAGCGTTCCCCAGGATCGTGTTTCCCGATGGCGGAAAGACGCATACGCTACCTTTCCTCCGAAAGCTATCTGTTCGGGCAAATTTATTCGAGAGCTGTCATTTCGATTCACGCACCACCCGCCGCGGGCTGAGTACTCATCCCCACTGCATAGACCTTCTGTTGGTATCCACGCAAAGGTTCGAAATAACGTTTCTAGCTCGCAACATTTTAATGTAAAATGAGCTCCCAATTAGTATTTCCTTTAGTGTTTTTTTATGACATGGGATCATTCAAGAGGATTGGTAGCGCCCTTATTGTTGCTGATGTCCATATACGACGGTGACCACTTTCCATCAGATGACCCGCTTGCCTATTAAAACGTGTCTGCCGTAAACATAATATAACATAAAAATAAGTCGACAAAGTTTTATCTCACAACTTTATCCAAATGTCGTCTCTCGCATCCAGACCCCAGAGAATAAAGCAGCGCACACAAATTCGGAACAGCTTTTGGCTGCGTCATAAATAACCACGTTCGAAAGCGGGCTATTGGAAACCATCCACTAATTCAAGCCAGCACTAGTGCCCATGTGGATACGTCAAAGCTACGTGTTTAATTTGTGGTTGATAGATTACCGATCTCTATAAGCGAATTGGAATCGCTGTGGCGTGATTTCGTTCTGTTGTCCGAGCGCATGCCTATTAGCTACTACTATACTGTTCTGTGCCCAGTCACTCTAAATGAGATATCACCAGCGTGTTCTGCGTGTAATGAAACCCCTAATTCAACAAACAAGGTGCGCAACGCACTGGGTTCAAACTGACAATACTTGAGTGGCGACCGGTGCTATGCGTCCTTCAAAATGAACAATATTTAACAATCATAGAACCATATTGAACGCAGTGCGTTTACTTCACTGCCGTGAAAGTGTTTTTTTGGCATTGTAACGCTACTTAGACAGGTATTGTTTGTGTGCGGGTGTTAGGCGCTGTCCAAATTAGCAACGGTCGTGGTCGTACGACGGATGTCGCTTAACTAAGAGGAGACCACGAAACCGCCCGTTCTACGACTAGAAACGTTCAGCAAGGAATGATAATTATGAAACTGCGAGAAATTAGGAATATTGATTGTTCTAAATTTACGCGTCTTCGTCGTCTGTGGCAGTCGTCTGTTGGAGGTGACCCTCCTCCACACGAGTGGAAGTATTTGCCGTAATCTCCTATGCTTGACAGGCGGATGGATATCGCAGTGTTGATAACATTTCTGCCCTTTTTCTTCGGTGGTCCTAACGGTAGGTCGCATATGTTTTACTAACATCGTACTACAAGCTACTAACGCCGAGAAATGAGTCAAGCTAATTAAATTGACTTGATATATTTTTTATACCACTGAGGTGTCTACGTTTACGGCCTGCCTTTTCCCTGAGCGCTACAACTTGGGTATCTTTAAGACAAGAGTGAATAGGTACTTAATAGACAGGTATGCGCCATCGTTGACTGTTTCTGCACTTAACATCAGGTGAGATGGCAGTCAAATATCTGTCTGTTTTCTTTAAAAAAAATATGTCCTTGCTACCAAGGAAATCTAACAAAATTGGATCATGGTTACACATACATTTATCACTGTTTTCCCTCACCATAAGAGCATCGGATAGCATTCAAATAATTTATATAACTCAATAAAGGGTCATTGGTGCATGACCGCAGTAGGAATCGAGTCCGGTAACTCTAGATTCCTAGTCGGATACCTTAAACACTCCACCACCGACGCTCCTCCTTCCCCGGTTCTGCTTCCCCGCGGCTTACATTTTTGACTTTATTTATATGATAGACCACTTAATTACACAAAGATGACCGATGTGATATATCTTTGCTTCACTATTACCTGACAGCAACAGCTAATTCTCCCACCATCCCAACATTTCACTTTCGAAACAAATTCACGTCATTTCGCAAACATTGCGCCGGTTGTGCCAAAAAGCGTTCCGTTAAACGCTCGGCTATACGTTCCGTCCTTCCGCATTGAAAACTGGCAGGAAATTGAAATGGGCGTGCCGTAGAATATTGGCGTTCGAGTCGCCAATAATTCGCAGGATGTAGGTAGTCTGAGTGGGCAGGTCCAACCGAGCGATGGCAGGGCTTTGTAGGTTGCGCAGGATGTGAGGAAGCTAGCATATATGTTTGGTAATAATCCAATAGTCTTGTAGGCGCTGTGTTATTGGTTTCTCAATTAATTGAATCGTTTTGTAGGAATTAGGTACTTCACACCGATAAAATACAGACTAAGGAATAGCAATTTCTATCAGGGTTTTAATGGTATGTAGGTATATTTTGCGGAGGAACTTTAAAATGAAATAAACGATAAAATTATTTGTAAAACCCATAACATTGGTTTCATTTGACAGATATATCATTTTAAATAATAAAATATCCGGTAAGTATATGTACGATAATATGTATGAATTCAAAAGAGGCCAAACCCCTATAGGCCGGGATATGGATGTGTATGTGAATGTTTGGTCATCATGGCGTTAATGTGTGTAGTATGATTACAGTGGAGCGGCTGCCATCTGACCTCCGTGACCTTGCTACCTGGGGAACCTGACCAGATTGGATCATGGTTATCTATATTTGGCAGAGGTTGATCAAGGTCTTCCGATGGAGACCTAACTGAATATGATTCCGGGTAGTGGAGACTATGACTGGCGCTTACAAGCTGAATCTGACTCGAGTCTAGTCGCCTGAATGTGCAGGTACCATTACTATACAGAAAAGTCTTTGGTACATGGCGGCGCTGGGGTCCGAGCCTGGTACCTAGGGACAGTATTCCACGCGTTATTGCCGCAATACAACCTGTTTTAATTTATTGAACTTTACACCATTCAATTAAAGTGCCATGGATTTAAATGGGAAATTCATGCTGCATATTACTTTTAGTTTGAACTGCGTATTACGTTGAGTTTGTACTATCAGCATTAGTTACATTGATACATACACGTATCCCACAAGGGTAGCCAGCCTTTCTAGGTATACCTAGTTCCAGCAAAATTATTAAGTGCACTTTCGAGTAGGACTGCTCCATGTTTCTTATCAAGTTATGTTCTTAAGTGTATTTACTATAGGTCAACAACTTAACTGGTATATCGCCTGCGGTATTTGAGGTAGTGGGAGGGTGATTTTTCATGGATGAACACGTGGATGCGGGGCGCGGGGCAGGGAACATTTTCTTCCGCGAAACATCACATGACGTCACCCATACTACCCCTCTCACCGCGTACGCGATATACCAGATAAGTTGATGACCTAATATAGTAGGACTACTTTGCGTTCCTTATTGATTAATTTTTACTGATAAGTCAACTGGGAACAAAATTTCTAACATTCTTTGTAGTCTGTAGGTCTATTAGGAAGGAAATTTCCAGTAATACAACTGGTAAGACTATTTGGTAAGACAACTGGGAACGGTGAGACAATGCAGGCCAAAATAGTATTACGCATCTAAAAATGTCTATAAAACCAGACGTAGTAAACATGTGAAGGATATGACAGTAGCTAGATGTAGGGAAACCCAAAGAAAATACGTCCCTCCACAATTCAGTTTATTGAGAGACAACAGCCGTTGCCAATGTCACGAATCCAAAAAGGTGCCGTAGCAACAATGAAACCCCTAGATAGAGGTAGGTGTACCCATTTTATTGATAAAAAAATCCAGTAATAATCTGACAAATACCTAAGCTCAAGTATGGTTGGGAATCAAGAACCCGATCACGCCCCCGATATGTCTGTCTGATGGGAAATATCCGCAAAAAGATATTTCTATTTACAAATTGCCCATCCGTTTCTAATAAGAGTCCCTTGCCAGATTAAATTTCGTTCAACATATTCTGGCCGCCGAAAAAGTTGTCCAAGGGCCATGTTCGGAGGTGCCTAAGGAATTAATTGGGTTCCAACCCAACCCTTGTAAGGTTTAGTCGGCAAAATCCTGACGTAGAAACGTAGCAACCGGAGATAAAATATAAATTGCGGAAGGTACCTACTTAATCCAACCCAACTAATATTGTAAAAGGGAAATAATATTTTTTTTATACCACTAAAGTGGCAAACAAGCTTACGGCCTGCCTGATGGTAAGCAGTCACCGCAGGCTACGGACGTTAGCAATACCAGAGACATCACCCACGCGTTGCTGACCCTGAAATTACCTTTTCACCCCTTTCTTGAAGAACTCAATTTAGTAGTCTCCAGGGAAAACCTCTCCAGGTAGTTTATTCCACAACCTTAGTGTGTGTAGGAGAAAGTTTCTTTGAAACCGCACAGTTCGCGACCAATTTGGCTCCAAGGTATGAGGATGAACTCCCTGTCGGTGGCGAGCGGTGCGATGATAGAATATAGCTGTAGGCTTTATGTCAAACAGTTATTGAGAACAAACACCGCTGTACAAGCGGTAGAACACACAAAGGGAGGCGAAATTCCGATTACCGAAATCTAAAAATAACGATTCTTTTGTTTTATCCTACGTACAACCATGGACCAACTAAATGTATTTGTGTAAGTGGCTCATTCTTTTGAATGTCGTACTTAGTTATAAATACCTAAAAAAGTACGTAAATATGTCTTTAAAAAAAACGTGCTACGGTCGCTGATTACCATCAGGCGAGTTGTGCGCTTATATGCCACCGAGGGCCCGGGGTGCGCCTTGACCATGATCCAGAATTTGGCAGATCAGGTAATTACAGTAGAGCGACTGCCATTTGATCTCCGGCATATTCAGTAGCCTGAATGTGCAGGCGTTTCATCTTTCAGGAATTTCATCACGATATTTCCCCCCACGGGAAGGGCATCGGTGACTATTCAACTAATGTCCATAACTCAGAAAAGAGTCTATGGTACATGGCGGGCATTTTGATAATTTTTTTTTTACCTTAGCAATGTAAAAAATTGACAAAATTGTAATTGCCTGTTTCTTTTATTTGTTTCTTCAGTTACAGCGTTTGTAATCAATATTGTAGCCTAAAAATTCGCTCGCCCAGAAACATCGACGGTTAATTCCACCCTGTCCTGCTCGTCTATTTTATGCTTACTCCTTTTTGGATAATCCCTTAGGTATATTTATTATTACTTGACACCGTTCAGCAATTAATAATACAGGCAGTCCAATGGGGTGAAGTTCCTTTCAGATGTAGCTTTTGCGTTGCAGATCACAGTGTTAAAAATATTGTTTTTGTTTGGTTTACGGAGGTTTTATATAGATGACCTGTTGGGGCTATTAGGGCAGAGCTTAATTTCCCATCTGCCCTGATAAATGGGAAAAACCATAGCGAATGGATGGGAGCGAGTGCGCTGCAGGACAGCTGTTATACTTCCACAATTAAGAGTTTGATCAGCTACAATAATTTTTTCACAAAGGGAACTTTTTATCTGGGACAGAATTATAAGAGCTAGTGGACCCCGCGCGACTTCGTTCGCGTACACCTTCTTTACCCCTACATACCCTTAAAGGTTAAAAGATTTAAGCGTACATAGATAGGACAGGAGGCGGGATGCGACACCTCCACCTGAAATCCACTCTCTACTTTATTTACAGAAAACACAGTCGTTCATTATAAATAAATGAAATAGCGATGTTACGCAATTTCGCTGTGATCAATCACAGCAATAAAGCGACATCGCGATTCAGGTTTGGAGATTCGTTGGTTATTTATTACTTTCAATTACGAAATAGTCGTAGCTTTAAAATAAATATTCAAATTTGATATCTGACCTCTACCATCAGCCTATACAAGTCCACTGTTGGACTAAGGCCTATCCTAATGAGCGTCAATGCACCCTGCTTTCGGCTTCGGATCCAGAATTTACCTGCATCTTTTTTTCATACTACGCAGTGACAAACAAGTATATGGGCTGTACGCCTGATGGTAAGTGGTAACTGTCGCCCATAAAATCTAAAATTCATGCATTTAGGTTGCAGGTAATAAAATGCAAAATCAGAGGTGCGTTGTCACTGTCAGCACTGAGATGAAAAGCCTCATGCCTCTAATTGCGCTGGCTACCTCATCCTTGGCGGCAGAAATAGATAAGATGGTGCTACTCACCCAGGCGGTCTAATCACCTGATTATCTCTTACCTGATATGATCTGGCTGAAGGGGGTCCTACACTATTTTACGCTTGCCGAGGAGCGGTCTCCACTCAAGAACTCCCTTAGCCCAGCGGTTGTCGGTTCCGACGAAAAAATTGGGGAGTGTTATGAATTTACGTGTGTAACAGTGGATCTGTGGCTTTGTGTATCTGTCTGTGGCATCGTACTTCCAAAAGAATGGACCAATTTAAATGGGGTTGTCTCTATTTGGAAGCCAGTTTAATCAAATGGTTCTTACTATGGTATATGGTATATGGTATGGTAAACTTGGTCGGAGGTTATCCGTCTATTCCTGTCGGTTGGGTTATCTCCAGAAACATGCCTGAAACAACGATACGCTACTTTTATTTTAAATTTAGAAGCCTTCCGATATTCCTTTCGACATATCCGTTCACGATCCATATTGAAAGACCTTTCTAAGGCCTAGCCAACTTTCTTTATTCCCGTTCCATTCACCGTTCTGTAAATATTTCAAAAGGTTAGGTATTTTATCGTAGCTACGGGCACAAACAACGTTGAAAGCATTACGTTGTACGAGACACACGTAGTTTCTACGTGACATCTTTATAACAAGCTTATTGTTTCTGCAAGGGCTCGAAAAAATACTTGATAATATACCTAGCGAATAATGTGAAACACTTTTTATGTTGGTCCTTGCGTGAGTTTTTCAAAGGAAATATTTTGAATTGGGAATGGGGTGTAGATGTTTTCTTGCAATTTAACGGTTTTAAGAGTTTAGGTTGACTGTATTTTTAGATAAAAAAGTAAAAAATAATCATCTGGGCGTTAATGTCCCGGTTATGCTCTCGCGCATGCGGGCCCGGGCTCCGCCTTAACCATGATCCAGGATTTGGCAGATCAGATAATTACAGTGGAGTGACTACTATCTGACCTCCGGGACCTTGCTACCAGGGGAGCCTGACCAGATTGGATCATGGTTATACATTCAGTCGCCTGAATGTGGAGATTTCATCACGATTATCCTTCATCGTAAGAAAATCGATAAGTGTTCAACTAATGTACATAATCAGGAAAGAATCATTGGTAAATGGCCTCAGCTGGATTAGAACCCGGTACCTCTCGCTTACGAGTGGGATACCCTAACCGCACAGCCACCGAGGCTCTCTTATTCCGTAATAAAAATAATTTCAGCCGAAAAGTTCATAATACTGGAGTGATATACTAAGGAGCTATTATTAAAACTGCCAATGCTCCGAAACTATACCTATAAATTACAAAAAGGACTTCTATTTTTTCAATCAGAATATTACTTAATTATGTTTGGAAGTTTCGCTGTAAAGGAAGAAAAATAAAAGAGTGCTTCTCATTCTTTGTTATCCGCTGTTTCCAAAAATATAACACACTCGTCAATATTAGCCTATTTGTTCTAGAAATCCATGATACATGAGCAAACAGATATCTGATTAAGCAGTCGAGTCCTAAGCAGTAACTGTCACCTGTAACCATCCGTAGGGTTCACGTATCAATGAAAGCAGAACTACAGGTAGGTTTAAGCCTTGTCATCATCCGACCCTCGACCCCAATAGGATAGTCCAAGAAATAATACTAATCAGGATTTGTTTATGTAGTGTAAACTGTAATCCCATACAACAAAAACATTTTTTGGTAAAAAAAATATTTTTTAAAAATTCGCCAAGACTCGTGACTCTGCCGTAAAAATATAAGAGATGATCTAAGTTGTAGCCAAGTCCGACAGTACTTTAAAAAAAAAAATATATATATATATATAAAATTCAGGCAGTTTCTTCAGTTCCTAACAAAGATATAAAGAGCTAGAAAATTGTTCTTGCGTTGCGAAAGTTGCGTTGAGTTGCTTCGAGAAAAGGGTGTTTTTCCGTGCTTGTCTGCTCGACTTGGCGGGAGGCACTGCCGTGTGTGCTTGTTTTTTGCGAAAGCCCATGCTTATGGTTTTTGTTTATTTCAGCTGACGAGTAGTAAGCACGCCTCCTGCGTCCCGTCCTGAAGACAGCCACGTACCTGCGACTGCAGCAGATTTGCTGGCCCGTCGCGTAAATTTCCCAATTCCCCAAAGCCCCACTGGACAGAACGAAGGGATTGCTCCGCTTCCCATTTTTTATTTACTCGGAAATTATTACAGCTGTGTGATAATTTCGGGAGATGCCTGGTTATGGCTGCTGTATGATAATTTACGGATTACGGCTGCTCAGTACCTGCCGTCTGATTAGTGCAAGTTTTTAACCGCTGCTTCCTCGTGCGGCCAATCTCGATCTAGGACGAGGCTTCACAAGACCTTCAGCTGAGTTGTAACCTTATTAACCAACATTATTGATTCTGCATGTGCGTTATCTGTCAAATACTCTAAAAACCCTGTTATTAAGTTAACTGTTGTAGGTTAACTATAAGTGATAGCTTAAATCTAGAATAATTCCTAATTATTGGTAATAATCCTAATAAATCCTAATTATTGTCGCACTTAATTTACCGTGTTTTAGAATCTGGAATTGAAAAAAATATTGTTTCGTTCAAACATTACACACACGCGAAAATAATACTGTTCTTTTTTCCCCGAAAATAATAATCTTTTATTAAGCAAAAATTGCTTCCATGTAAACATCGCTATACAAAGTACCAATGTTGAAACAAGTAACGTCTAATTATGATTTATTTTATTTCTTGTGTTTCTTCAAAGATCTCTCTCGCTCGCTTCGGTTCTCATAAAGTTTCTATTGAGTGTCGTTGTTTCCGATATTCCAATAATGTTCTTTTCAGTCTCTTTAACCCTCATTCACAAAAGTACCTATTGGCAATGATTAGACGAATCGCTGCGTTATTCTTTTTAGCTTGAGTTATAAATATAAAGAAGACAAGAAATGCAGTTGTGTATCGTTTAACTATTTGCAGAATAGAAAGGAATTATTTGCAATCTACGTTAGCATTCGAATTATGCATTAATTATTAATACATTGACCATACACACTATCACACTGACGATCAAAGACTTATATATTCCGAAATCTATGCTGACGAGAGACGAATTGCAGCATACATCTTGGCTCGACCCGCAGCTAATAATTAGCACTTTATAGTGATTAGACTCCGCAATTATCATTCTAAGGAAGACATGAAAACGGCGACTAATCCACATCCAAAATTCCATTCGCGGCGCGTAATTTCAGTGGTCACCATTACCATTTCTGCTCTGGCTTAAATTCCTTTGTCTGGACGAAAACGGAATTAAAATGTGCCACAGAATGAGGGTAGAAAAAAGTAGTCCTGACAAGAATCCGTCCCATCCCTGTGAAGGCATGCGATGATATTTTAATTCTAACCATTTCTAACCCCAAATTTTTCGGTCATTCTGACCTAATTGCTCAGGAGAATTTCACCGGCTCAGCGGGGTTAATTCAATTTGAATCTGTGGAAAAAAAATGTGTTTCATGTTTTGTTGCCAGTTTGCGGTTGTTTGGTTTTGTTCGAAACACAATTTTTATCGACAGTGAATTGGAAATTGTTTTGGCTTTTATCGCGCACCAATTGAGCATTGAAAATTAACTGGCACCAATTTATTATTTATTCGATAGCTAAGCAAGTGATTCCAGTACACATAGAGCTGAAAATCTATATGGGTTACCTATTTTATCGTAGCAAGTGTCGATCTTGAACTTGCCCCTAATACCAACTGGCTACTTTGGATTCGGGCAAAGAGGATAATTTATGACCCGCAATCAAAGACTTCCCAAATCAAATCCCAAGAATCAAAGAAGATATGCTACTCCGCAATTGATTGATGCTAAGCTGCAGCAGCCGTGCCTCGAGCATCGGCGTACGATAGCGCCGATGTCGGTCTTCTACAAGTTGCATTACAGTGACTGTGCGAAGCGGTTGCAGTCATTTTCCGCCATCGGGAAACGCGATCCAGGTGGATGTTTTTATTGAATATAGATCACAATTATTCGTCATCCAGTGTTTGTTCATCGAGCCCATTCTCTAGGTTAAAAAAATAGTAGACTGTGAAGATTGTCTAGTAAAATCTTGAAACTCATCACTGCGTTCATAGAAAGAGTTGACAGAGGTCAAGCTTGAGATCTGGATGGGTAATAGCATCATATATACTTCTCCGCCCAAGATACAATGGTGGTGATGGTGGTAGTGGTGGTGGTGATGGTACATTGTTAGAAGCATAAGGTAGTCAATAATTACAGACATGAGACATCTTAGTCCTCTCATATTCAATATTTGAATACGCACTGTCTGCTTGTTTGTCTTTTGTTTTTCATTTGTCACATTATCTCCAGCAATATCACTACATATTATAAAACTAAGTCCCGCGCCGCGTCTGTCTGTCTGTCTGTTTGCGATAAACTCAAGAACTACTTATCGGATTTTCTTGCGGTTTTCACCTATAGATAGACTGATTCATGAAGAAGGTTTAGGTGTATAATTAGTTTAGGTTACTACCCGTGCGAAGCCGGGACGGGTCGCTAGTAAAAACAAACACAATTTGAGATACTAAACATAAATTCAATCGTCACCCGAACCCACAAAACATCGTAAACATTACAAAAACACGTAGTTTTGTGAATAACAAATATTTTACCTCTAATTACGCAGCAAGAAGCGTCGTCATTTATCACTTATCTTGTATAATGATCGATTTAGTTGTACACGTAGCCGTCAAAATACAATGAGGCGTCTCACCTCCATCAGTCGTGGCTGTATGGGGGCGTGCCTTCGCCCTGACAGATTTAATCACAGCCCAATGTCATCAATCAGGCGAATAAAGGATTCATTCGCGACGCGACGTGTTGAGGACATCACGTCAATTTATCTGCAATGTACATGGTACATGGTCATGAATTTACAAACACAGGTTGCATGAAAATATTGTACTGTAGAGACATATATATCTTTTTATGTTATTCTGCAGACAAACAGGCAAGCGGGCCACCTGGTGGAAAGTGGTCATCGCCGCCTATGAACATCAGCAACACCAGAGGCGCTACCAATATATTGCCCCCTCTGAAGAGACCTCTAATATAGCTCTTGAACAATCCCATGTCATAGTCCAAAGGAAACAGTAAGACTACTACATATTAACTAGGGAACATATTTCTTGAATTACTATTTATTAAGTGACATTATTTGTATCATCTCAGCCGCAGGACGGCTATTATCGGCCATAGGTCTCCCGTCACACTTTCCATGCCCAGAGATCTACTTTGTCTCTCTTTAGTACATCAGCTCCTTATGATCTTCTGGCGTCTCCATCTCATGGGGGCGTTCTCAGCGGCGACTGCGTACGTAGGCGAGAGAACCTTTGCGCCCCATCGGCCATCGGTTCTTCGTGCTATGTGACCTAAACCTTAGGCCAGTGAATTTAGGTGCGCGTTTACATTCGCGAGATTTGGACGCTTCCTTTGGATACCTTTATTTCTAGATGTAGAGAAACTCCAAGCTCTTTACGGATACCTTCATTTCTGAATCTAGAGAAACTTCGAGCTCTTCCTAGCGCACTTGCCGATACTTGTTCGTGTTACTTATAAACACCCTTTTAGTACCTAAACAAGTACCTGATTAAATGAAATTCAAAAACACAAATGTACAATATACGAAATACTTAGTTTTATTAGTCGACATCCATAGTTGTTAAAACAACACCCTGTCCATTATGGACGCCCATGTTTTTGTGACCATTATGAAAGTCAGGCATGTATTCGCCATTAGAGTTCTCTTTACGTGTGGAGAAATACATTTACTATTTTACTCGTACCTACATTCTTAGATGTTATTTGAAAGTCAATCCGTGGAATGGATGTTACCATTTTCATAAATGAAATTTCGGTTTCATTTTTACCCCCCGAAAACTCTTTTTACTCGACTTTATTCATAAAACGAAATGTAGGTTTTACTTTAATGCAGAATTCACCAAGAGTTAATAAAGGAAAAATTATTTGTATTTTCAGTAAATTCTTATTACATTCCTATGTGATGCCGGAGTGTATCACTATGAACCAATAACTCCGCACATCCATCGCAGCATTTTCTTTCATGCGAACGTGTTTCGTCAGCGCTGGCCATGTCTCGCAGCCACAGAGCATCACAGGGCAAATTATACTCATATATATTATATAAGCCCTTTGAGTTTGACAGGGATTTTAGGATCACAGATAACTGCCGCCAGTTCCCGCCATTTAACCCAAGCTGCAGATAGAGTCAGAGAGAGATAGAGAGAAAGAGGTAAGGGATTCGGGACTTGATCTCGGGGCCGATATCGCCGGACTCGTGCATTACGGAGCCGAGGTATTTGGATTTATCTGTTCTATTGACAGCTTCGTCACCTATACGAATGGTTTGGGATCCGCGCTGCAGCTGGCCATATACTCTGTGTCGACATTCAGCCCATTTAGTGACACAAACTAATGTAAGAAACACTATTATTTTTAAATATCAGGCTCCATGTTCGTCTATAGAGTCTGTTCTATACTAGACAGACTTTACTAATGGTGATAAACACGCACATAAATAATTATATTCACAAAAATAAACAACAATGTTGTGTGAAAGAATAAACGACTCATTTATTCGATGTCATTTCAATCGTTAACAAGACTGATAGTAGGAAACAAAACAACACCATAACTCACGCCCGTAATCACAAACAATACTCCAATAAATGTTCAAGCATATTTATTTTATTTTTTATATAATACCTGTCTAACTATTACGTAAAGTGCTCGTCTGCTAATCGCGCTGCGTTCAATACTGCTCCATAATTGGTCCATTTTGTTCATTTTGACGGACCCGGTTGGAACCCAGTGCGTGTTTAGTAACCTTTCTGAATACGGGTGTTGAAGTCGCCTCAAATTGTTTTCTTACAGAGTAAATGGATAGAGTAGAAATGTTCTTAAAAAAGCTGGGGTCCGAAGTGGTAAGAATAAAAGGAGATGTATGAAAAGAGTTGTGGATATATGCGAGGCTGGGGAGTTGTGTCAGGACAGAGCAAAGTGGCATAGTCTCTGCCTACCCTACCTGTGGGACACAGGCGTGAGCTTTATGTTATGTTTATGTTTATGTAGAAATGGCATTTCAATTAACAATAATTTTCAGCGTATTTTAGTGTCCGAGTAGAGAAACAACCCCCTTCCATTGACAGGGCGTTTGTAAAAATCGACTAGCGTCATAACGACAAATCTCCGTAAGTCAGAAAATAATTTTCTGATGAGTATTTGCTATAATGTGATCTTTAGGTCTTCAACCCACATGCCAATCGTGAGGATTATGGCATTAACTTAAGGAGTACGTAAGGTTACTAAGTATGATATTAAAATATGTCGAATTTGGAAAAGCCGAAATCATACAAAAAAACTATCAAAAACAAAGAGTGGTCTAGGCGAAAATTATAAGCTAAAGTGCAAGAATATACATATAAACAAATAAATTTCGTGATTGCCAAGTGTCAGAAAATATATGTATTTATAAATAGATCCGTTAAAGTTCTAGAAAAAGATGCATAAAATTAATTGAACATAAGTTTAAGTATTATTAATTAATATATTATGTTCAAAAGAGAACTATAGTGAAATTTTCTGAATATTTATTTAAAAAAGTACTGTCTGACTTGGCTCCACCTTAGATCTCTATTTTTACGAGAGTCACGGGACTTAGCGAATTATTATATAAATATATTTTTGATGGGATATACCTTTCTGCAAAGCCGGCAACGCATTCGCGACCCACAGGCATTGCGGGTGACCCTGGGTAGAGGTGATCACTTACCATCAGGTGACTAGCTTCCTTTTTTACCTGTGACTAAAATAAAAGGGCTTCAAGATTGATAAATGACTTTCATTAATCTAGTATTTCATAAAGCAGGCTTATATTTAATAATAAATTTTAGTTCCTACTAAACGTAGGGATATATTTAGAATCGATCAATGATCCACGCGACCCAATAAATTAAACGTAACAACACTTTGTTAAACCAAAATAAATCATAATTGATCTAGATAACGCACGAATGTAGATTGTAGCTTTGTTGGTAATGGCATTGAATAAATTTTACTTCCTTACTTAGTCGTAATGTTATCGATTTGTAAATAAATGAAAATTCTGAATGGCTAGAGATAAAGATGTACGATGAAAATTTCAAATGGAATTTAGTCTAAGGTTGGATTCTTCCATGTATTACGAATATTCGGATCTCTGTAAACATTCAACTATCTCGCGGTATCAGCTTTCTGGGATCACAAGTACTTTATGCTATGATACTCGGCAATAATGTAACTTTGTGTTTGTAAAAGAATTTTCGAAATCAGTCCAGTGGTTTCGGTGTTTACAAACTATATTATAAACTTGGCCGTGTGTGTACAAGACGACCAACGACTAAATTCTAGACTCTCCGTAGCCTGGAAAATGGACTGCAGCGTTTTCCATTGTTATATTTATAACACTGCGATCTCCAACCCGCCTGCCAAGCGTGGAGATTATAGCATTAACGTCCCCTTTCGTAGGAGGGACCCTTAGTCCTGCAGTGGACTGTTATGGGATGTAATGATGATGATGATATATAAACTTACAAACTTTTCCTCTTTATAATATCGACCTATTTATAGTCTAGAGGTACAGAAGAATCACTTTATCTCTGGTTTAATTATAGTTGCATAAACGGTTCCCCTCCTCCTTTTTGTCTAGTAGCTTCTCTTGCACCGCCTACCTTTTTCTTTATCCATCATCTCCTGGTTGACTGGTAGATAAGGCTATTTTAGCTTTAAGTCCGCCACTGTACTATTTTGTGCATAAACATTTAATAAATAAAATAAATAAATAAAATCACGGCAGGTTTATGAAATACATATTATAGTCAACAGGTGGCCTCCAAATTCACGACTCCAATTGTTTCCAGAGAGTCTTGGCAACCGTTATTTTTCCTTTAATTGGATAAATGAGTTATTGTTTCCTTCCTCGAGCTCACTCACCCCTGTGAGGGGATGTGCTACATTCTGCGCTTTGCGATAATAATATTACTTATATTGTTATGAATACTTTTTTCGTTCTAGACTTGAATGAATGAAAAGGAAAATTTACGTTTGTGTTGGTACCCTACGCTGTATCAAGTTATTTTGCTGACTTTGTTTAGAATTCACGCGACAAACACTTAAAAAGTGATTGCAATCAAGACCAATAAATCTCTGGTAATAATATACTGCTCTTTATATAATTCGGCCTATTACGGCAATAATTCACATTGCTGCAGAACGGAATAGAAACTATTTTTGTACAAACTTTACCTATACGAGCAGAATTCTGGAGATTGCGCAAGAGTTGCCCGAAAGATGCACGATCACTTTTTGGCTCGTATCTAATTTGTACGTTGCCCAATTGACATAAAACTCATTTTGTAATGCACAAAAAATTCGGTTTCATTTCATTCAATGTCAATTGACCATACTTTGTTTACTTTCACCCTTAGTGACGAAGCAATTAAATGGCTGACTTCGCTTGATTTAAATTTGTAGTTGAATGTGTTTCTCGAATATTGTATTTTTGCCATACGAATAAATAAAATCTATAAAATAGCTTTTAGCTAGGGAAAGGTACGTGGGAAACATGTGTCTGAACCTACCGATATCAAGAAAGAAGCCTAGGAAGCCATGGGATGACATCGCTGAGTCGGATGCGAGAGCCTACGACGTGAAGATGCTGAAGACCGGACGAAGTGGAGGAGGAAAAGTCAGAAAGCGGACCCTGGCTTATACCAGGTTAGATGTTAAGATGATGATGATTATAAGTTGTCATCAATATCAACATCGCCTTATCCGTAGGGCGCACGGAGCATAGACCCCCACATTGATCGTACTGAAGGGTATTATTGCATAATGTCTAGCTTAGAAGGCGGCTTCGAGTTTATAATAACTTTGTGAACCTGAGCTGAATGACGCTAAGCTGCAAGGCCTCGAGCATCGGTATAAAGTGGCGCGTCGCCCGAAGCTGTCGGTCGTCTACATGATGTATTTCTTCGCTGGCCCGGAGACGCGATGCGGTCGGATGTTCTTCAGTTATGTCGTGGATCAGGTCTATTACGGACCCAGCCACGAGACCGTTTTCTACAGCTGGAAATACACGAGAATTTACGCAATTCTGGTCTACCCGGACACCATACATCATCATCTTCATGAATCAACCTACTGCTGAGCAAAGGCCTCCCCCCCAATTCTTCCACTCTTCGTGATCAACTGCCAACACAGCTCATTTAATTATAAACAACAGCGAATGACCCAATTTTCGCAAAGGTAGTTGAATTAAATTAGTCTGTATTATTTTTGATTACACACCACATGTTAAAACGAAACAACCCAATAACAGGTCCACGTAACGCCAGGATATTTGTATAAATTTTTTATGTATTTATTACTGTCGTTGTTTCCCTTATATATATTTTTTACAAAATAGCCTTATAAACTGAGTGAGCATGTACGTCTTTATTGCTTCCAGCACGCACGTCCGTTGTTCAGTACTTTATAGGGCCAGGTGTTTTGGCGTGTTTAAAATTAAATTTCAGTAGCGGAATGTTCACGCAACGACCTTATTAAAGCCGTAGCTAGGTAGTATATGCGGGGTAGATCACGAAATGGATCTGTATTTGTTTAAGGCCTTCTCGTGACTTCTGTGTGCCGAAAATAGCCTTCCGACTTGGTACTTTACCTATAAAAATGATATATTCTGTCATATAGTTTTGTATCAATCTTGTGTACTATAAATGGTTAAATAAATAAATAAAATAAATAGAAATGTGTGGGGAAAATAATTGAAATAATTGTTATATTCTTTTCATACCACTTCGGTGGCAACAAACTAACTGCCGCCTGATGGATAGCAGTTGCCTATGTCGAAATTTAGCGTAAGAATATCCTTGCAATGTAGGTATTCGCTTCCTTAAGATTTCTGGTTCTGATTTGAGAAGATTATACGGCAGAACTAAACAAAACCACTGTAATTCTGGTGGCCTGGGAACCCGTAAAATCTCTAGTGTAGCACTGCCGGCGTTTCTGTTCTCTATCTATAGCTCGTCTGCCCTCAACACTGGCTACAAACTGTGAGGTCGCGTGCTTGGCGGAGGCTGAAACTGACTGGCCACCCAAAATTCAAAAGGCCTGGGATAACATTTCATCTTAAGTCATATACGATACTCTCATCAATAACCTACCATCTTTAAAAGACCGCGCCAGGCTGGAAGCAGTTGCCAGACAAGAATCCGGGCACTGGCTCAACGCCTACCCATCCCCCGACACCGGCACTTTCATCGACCCGACCACTCTCCGTCTCGCCATCGGTCTCCGGCTGGGAGCCGAGGTTTGTATCGACCATAGCTGTGCTTCCTGTGGAGCGAGTGTTGACCGCCTCGGTCACCATGGGCTTGCCTGTTCTTCGAGCGCTGGCCGCTTCTCCCGTCACGCCGCGATCAATGACATCCTGCGACGGTCTCTCGTCAGTGCCAACGTCCCCGCAATCCTAGAACCTCAACACATTGCACGGGACGATGGCAAGAGACCTGACGGGATGTCTATGATACCGTGGAGGATGGGTCGCCCGCTGGTGTGGGACGCAACGTGCGCCGACACACTAGCTGCGACCTATCTTCCGGCAACCGCTAAACAGGCTGGCGCGGCGGCTGAGATGCGTGAGCGCTCGAAGGTGGGCAAGTACAGTTGTATCGGTGCCCAATACGAATTTGTCGCATTTGGTGTCGAGACACTGGGTCCGTGGGGCCCGGGCGCACACTCGCTCTTCAGGGATCTTAGTAAGCGGCTCAGGAAGGTGACGGGTGACCCACGTGCCGGTGGCTTTTCGCGCAGCGGATAAGTATCGCCATCCAGCGCGGGAATGACGCCGCCATGATGGGCACCTTACCGCGGGGCCCTGGTTTTGTACATATTTTTTAATTTAGTTAAAAAGTTAATAGGGTTTTAGTTTAGTCAATTTTATATGTATTAGTGTATATATTTGGTATTTTAGATATGGGCATTAGTGTATTTTTTATTATAACTAAATAAATCTACTGTAATTCTACATTTAAAGTCAATTTGAAATCCATTTAAAAGAAACGTTAACATAATTACAGTAAAATACTTAACTTCCGCACACAACACTGCTTGGTTCGTACTGGGGCAACTGGCTAGTTGGTCACTGATTGGTTGCTTACTTGGTTGGTGACTTACGTACCTATCTATAGATATTTCAACTCAGTTGTGCGCGCGGCCATATGTGTGGGTAAACCTTGTACATTGTATACAGACACGTCACAATGACGCCACGCCATTGGCACGCCAAGTGGTCGCGTCACTGCCACATAAATGAAAGCTGTATATTTTCAAGCGCACGCACACATAGCGCCGCGCGCACAACTGAGTTGAACTATCTATACTTATTTTTTACCATTGTCTACGTTGAAGAACCTATCTTTCACAAGAATTTACAGTTGACTGATAACATACCCACATTATTACAAACTTTTACATTACAACCCAGAACAAACTATAACATGAGCAAAAGTCTATTAATAGCTAAGAACCTCCCATTAGACATTCGACCACCTTGATGTCCCTTACGATTATATCGCGTTGTTTGCCATACATACCTATGTTTACCCAACTCTGGCTTGATATTTGCTACGGCGTGCGGCGTTATCTATTCACTTAGCGCATTGTTCGGGTTGAGCCCATTGTGAGGTGGGCAAGAGGTCAAATGCTGAATGCCATCGCGGAATGCAGGAACGTATGGATAGGTCTTGTCAAAGACGTCGGTTTTGTAGGTATAAAATTATAGCGTAGTCAGATGGGATTATAGGTAGCCAGGTGACAGGAGACATAGAGAAGAAAAACTGTATATTTCAGCATCGCTCCACATTTTCGTGTCAATTTTGAACTGAAAATATTATACTTAACGCGAAACACATTTTTCATTTCACACTTTTTCCATTTCCACAACTTGGCAGTCTAGGATCCTGCAACCATACTACCTAGTCCCTAGTCACAGTTTTTGCAATAGCGCTTTTTTTTTTCTTTTTGTAAAAAATAAGAAAAATTGTGCGATTTTAGAATAGTCTCTTTACAAAGTCTAATAGTTTTCATACGATTTTTAACATTATATATTCAAAGAACTTTATTCCCTAGAGAAGTTTCATACAACGGTGACATTTCATGATATAGCTGGACATTATCGAGCAGGAGGTGTGAAAATTAACGTAAAAGCATTTAAAACGTTGCTTAGGACAAGGCGAAGTCAGCGAAGCCTTACGCACTAACCTAACCGAAATCCAAAAGTTTGGTTAATAAATACAAACAAGCAAGCTGGCCACAGATTTATAGGTGTGGGCTCCTTTCAAGTTTTATAGGCAGTACAACTTGTTATTTTTGAGTTTTTATAAAATGTATTTACACAGATAAAATTAAAGTGCACAAATTGTGAAAATGGAAAAAGTGTGAAATAAAAAATGTGTTTCATGTTATTATAATATTCAGTTCATTCAAAATTATATTTTTACATAGACACGAAAATGACGTAAAGCGACACTGATTTAATACCGGAGTTTGCTGAATTAGACAGAATGTCTCACAGTTTGTGTAAAGTGTGGAGTATTCATATCTGTAATCAAGCTGTCTTTGTCTTGGGCAGCTTGAACCCCTCGCGTCACTCAGGACTCCCTAGCGTCCTTCGCCACGCTCAGAACTTAATATGCCGCCCATGACCGAAGACACTGCTTTATTCCCTTGGTGTATAATCTACCATTACCTTTTAGTATGACATGATGTACCAACCGTTACGTCACTATACATAAACGGGATAGCTAGAAAAGAGCACACATCCACATTTTGTGTACATAGCTTATGCCTTTGCTTACATAAAACACTCTCACTCAGTACCACGTTAACATGTACTCCTCGGTACATGGTTACCGTTGGAACCTAACACAAACTACGTACCGCAATTCGTTTAGGCCAAACCAGTTTCCCCTGACACGCTTAGTATAAATTTACCCTATGAAATAGGGTTTATAAAATAGTAAACCTAATCCCCTACATCGCTTTCACATCCAAAGATATTGTAGCTCCAGCGTATCCAGAACAACAGTGTCCGAACTGTGCATTATTAATACGAACGTTAGGCCGACATTTCGATTCGGTCCCAGGCGGCTGGCACAAAGCCTCGGCCCTGGACAGAGAAAACACTAAGTCTATATTGTTACGGCGACTGTACACCGAAAGCAGAAGCCGTCAGATGATAGATATTACAGGAAAGAGGCAAACCAACTAGCATAGTCAAGTGACAACGCGGAGTAGTTGTGCATTTTTGTTACACAAGTTAAAGAGTCGGATTAGAGGCGTCGGTAGCCGAGTGTTTAATGTATCCGATTCGTGAGCGAGAGGTACTGGTTTCGAATCCCACTGCGGCCATGTACCAATGACTCTTTTCTGAGTTATGTACATTAGTTGAATACTAACGGTGGCTCTTACGGTGAGGAAAAACATCATGATGAAATCTGTATATTCAGACCGACTGAATGTGTAAGCATGATCCAATCTGGTCAGGTTCCCCTGGTAGCAGGGTCACGGAGGTCAGATGGCAGTCGCTCTACTGTAAGTAATAGGACCTGATCTACCAAATCGTATATCATGGTCAAGGCGGACCTCGGGCCTTCGTGCGCTCGAGTGTCACTTGAATTGGTAGTGACTTGGACCAGTTTTTGTGCCGATAAGTGTATAATATAGATTTTAAACAAAAATCTCCATCATTATCGTGGTAGATTCCAGCTTCTGCCAGGGTCCATTTTTATGCTCTTTCTCCTTAGATTTGTATGTACACAAATATGAGATATGTATTCAATCGATCTACTCTCGCTTCATTGCTTTTGGTGTGCCCTTTAGTCTCAGCGCTGAATTGCTTCATTTAAGCAGACAAAAGACAGCAGCTATATGGCTTAGACTCTAAGACTTACAGCGTATAACCGACTTTAATAATCAAAGCTATGACCATGAGATTAATTTCAAACGTTGGGTTGGGTTGCAAAAATTAGATCTTCTACACCACATTGGTGCGTAAAAGAAGTACTAAAACACACTTTTAAGAATATGAAAATCCGACCCTCGTCTCGTTTTTAGTTATGTATATCTATATTATACATACATAATATAATAAAAAATTAAAAAATACACATAATAAAATTTGGGGTCCAACTTAAATTTTAGGCCATGTTTTTTCTAATTCGGTTAGGTAAAACTACACAAAAGATACAGCTTGACCTCTTCGTATCTTTCATATATTAGGGAGGCCATTTAAAATTGTCCCTTGGGAAAAAGATAAACTGCCCTAAACACGATTTCCACGTGGACGAAGTCGTGGGCAAAAGCTAGTTATTAAATCAAATATCGTAAGCCTCATGGTCTATGTCTAGCAATGGAATCATACCTACAGGTATGCTAACGATGAAACCTCACATACCCATTGGGTATGTACCCAAGCTAGCCTCACTTGCTCGGGATCCTGACGAACTCTGGCGAATCGACCGAGTTGTCGGTTGAGTTTCTATGGGTCTGGCGGTAGTCCCCTGACGTAAAATCAAATCACTAGTAGCTAAAGACCCTTTCTTTGAGAAAATTCATGTTCATTCATTCATTCATTCATGTTTTATGGATAATTGTTAATTACAAGTCAATTACTGTATAAGTATGTCAAGTTAATGATTTCAAACTAATAATAATGATTTTAATAAAATAATATCTAATAATTTGTTTAACTATGTGCTATGTAGCTGTAACGGTAACGGAAATTAATCTCATATTTAGCTCAATATGGGGTCAAGGCGGACCCCGGGCCCCGGGCCCACGTGCATGAAAACACAACCGGGACGTTAACGCCAAGATGATCTCATATATTGTACCTATACAATATAGAATGTACGATTGTTATTCTAAAATCATCACAATAAACGAAAGACTTACTCGTGTATTCACAAACAACTGTTGCGTGTGTGGTGTGAAGTGTCATTCCATATATTCAAAAGTTCAAAATTCAAATTTCTTTCAAATTCAGACATTCCATTTCTGTCGGAACACGTCACTTACACACGCAAGAGGGGATATACTTGTCGTGTGCAATATAACTGAATTGATACGATTGGTCGTCATTTTGATGGACGCATACTGTGTATTGTCACTCAAGTATTGTCAACTTACTTTAATTTCTTTGTGAGAGACCTCAAAGTAAAGTTTTAGAATCCGTTAGTTATTCTCAATTAAATAGTCAAATCGTGTTATTGCAAATAAATACATAAAGTACGTTACGAAAAGTCAATCTTTTAACTAAATAGTATGAGTTTTGATGCTAAGATGCATAAACAATAATTACAAGAGTACCTACCACAAACAGATATACAAATGTAACTTGCTCAATGAGTTGTGTATTATGAGTATTGTGATGTCAAAATCCGTAATTCCGTAGTCTGGAAAATGGGCAGCAGCATTTTCTATTATTATATTTAAACACTGCGATCTCCAACCCGCCTGCCAAGCGTGGAGATTATGGCAATAACCTCCCCTTTCGTGGGAGAGGCCCTAAGTCCTGCAGTGGACTGTTACGGGCTGTGATGATGATGTCAAAATAAATAATGTCTATATCTATGTATATGTCTAAATTACACAAAAAATAATTAGCACAAGCAATCGCTAAGCATTCTTATAATTAATATACTCATTCTTATTATAATAAGCCTTTTTTGGAGATGAATTTTTACAATATTCTTTAACTTATTTACTGTCAGTTACAGAACCTCTTCGGGTAACTTAGGGCGGCTTACACGATATTCTTAAACACATTTAAGTTGATACTTAAACAAATAACTTTATACAAGAAAAAAGGTTAAACGTCATTCTTAAACATGTTACCCACCTGTGCATACTGTGTCATAGACACATCTACAGAAAGTACAGCAAATAGTTCAATAATTTTTAACAAGTACTGCGGAATCCGCTGAAGCCCTCAAAAGGCTCAAATATAGTAATCTCGACAGTGGTTATTTATTTGAGCCTTTTGGGGTAGAGACACTGGGTCTATGGGGACCGGGAGCCCATCGAATTTTCAAAGATGTCTCAGCACGTCTCGTCGAGGCAAGTTGTGACCAAAATGCTGGTCTTTATTTAGCACAGCGTTTAAGCATTGCCATTCAACGTGGCAATGCAGCCAGCATTTTGGGCACCTTGCCTAATGGCAGCGGTTTATTAGATTAGTTTATTAATTGTTATTAGTATTATTATTATTTTTAGTTTTAGTTAAACTTATTTTTTATATTGGATTTTTTTACTGTCTTTTATGACACATCAATTTTCAATATTTTTAAAGACAAAAATTTTTATTACTTAATAAAATGTTTTTTACTTGGCTCCTTTTAGACGTCTCTAAAGTTTCTAGCCTGTTATAATAATATTTTATTCAGTAACAAGTGGGTTTAGAATTTGGCGCAAACCAGGCTTAATAAATTACCCTATAAACATAACATTGTTAATTCAAAACTGTTTATTATTGTTTTACACTACGTCTGATGCGAAGAAAGAAAGAAATACGAAACTTAAACGGGCGTAGGGTTTGATAAATGAGATATTAAAGCACAACTAAGTACGTCTTTCCAATAAAGACCATCTCTCACTTACGGCCGCGAGTGAAACGTCACATTACCACCCCACAAAATTAAATGTTTTATTCATGCAAGTTAAAATTTTAGAGCGACAATAAAAAGAGTATAACTTGATTTATTAGACTTGCGGGATTATTGTGATGGTGTTTAAGCAGTATGGCGCGAAGCATACGTACAATGGGAGTTCACGAGAGCCAAAAAATAGTTCCAATAATTGTAATATATGGCGTTGATTAGACACGAATCTTAAAAATAAATCAAATTTAGACCGTTAGATGTATAACAATGTACACATTTTGCGCTTACTTCTCAGAAAAGGTACGCATATTTTCAGGAAACACCTTTCCGAGTAACTTCGGTTACCAAATTCAATACTTGAGAATCCTGTTTTAGCAACCCCATCTAGTAAGGCACGGCCGAACTACACTTTTTACTTTTTAAAGTAGCTGCCTGAAACAACCATTCTGTCATTTACTGGGGCCAACAATTTACTGCCAACACACGTTGACATGTGGAATTCCTAATCACTGTAAGTGATCCGAGGCAAGACTAATAAACACGGCATTACGGTAAGCTGTTGCTCTGTTGGTTTAGGCTTTTCGAATGCCTTCACAGAACCCTAGAATCCCATTATACACTTTAGTACCTTTAGTTAGTGAGTAATTTGCGTTGACCTAATTAACTTATTAATTATATATAATAGAGGAAAATATTTCAAAGTCTAAACCTGCCGATATCAGGCAAAAAGTCACGAGGACGGCTTAAGAAGAAATTGATAGTCAGATTCGAGAGCCAACAGATTACGATGTGCGGATGCCGAAGGCCGCGCGAAGTGGAGCAGAATGAGTGGGAAAGCGGATCCTGGCAGAAGCCGGGTTGGATGTTAGCTGATCTAACCTCAGAGGATAGTCTAACCGACAGACTTTGTCTCAAAACTCTCGCAAAATTCTATATTATATTTTTTAGTCTACACAGTGACAAGCGAGCCGGCAGCCCAGCTGATGGTAAGTGCAATTTATTTTATTTTCTTTGAGAAGTGGGGTTTTCTAGGCAAGTTCAGTCCTTGTATCACTACGACCATTACTGATCTATTGTGATCGCCTCTTACTTACAGTACAGTAGTAACCCCTACAGCTTCTATGAATTGTTACAGGTTTTTAGCACTGATATCTTGTACCTCATCCTGTTGTTGTAGTTGGTGTTTACCCAGACGGATTCTACGTTTGGCGTTTGGTAAGCGGTAACTATCGCCCATAACATATACGATTCATGCATTTAGGTTGCAGGCAACAAAAATGCAGAATGTCTCTGTGGGGACTAAGATTATGCGTCGTGCCCTTATCCTTTACACCAGAACACAACAATGCAAGCATTGTTGCTTGGTGGCAGAAATAGATAACACGGTGGTACTCACCCACGCGCACTCCTCAGGCTTTGTCAAGCCTCCTTGTGAGGAGTTCGCGTGGGAGCCCTACCACTTCATACTCCTAAATTGCTGAATCGAATTATTAGAATCAAATATTCTTAATTTATATAAATAATAATATCGATTAAACTGGCTTTCACTTAACAAAATATATAATCTGGACGTCTTCAAGGCTAGAGTGAATAGGCTGTTCCTGGACAGGCATGCTCCATCTTCGGTCGCATCATCACTTACCACCAGGTGATGGCCGTCAAATTCCTAGATAGTCTAAAACATGAAAAAAATCTGACAGAAATCGGTATTTCTTTCGGGGGCTACGATGCTACAGACACACATATATATAACAACCCTTATTTTGCGGAAGGGTAAAAAATCCAACATCCACACCTACATGTTTGCGATAACCCGTTCCAAAAGCTAGTATAAAAAAAAGCGATATAAGAAAAACAATCACAAATCGAAAAAATTCAAACAAAACTAAAGCAAAGCAGGGAGACATTAAAGTCTGTGTCTTAACACACCCACTTTAAAAACGTTACAGAGAGTCGGTTCTGTGTTTGCACAGTTTTTGTTCGCAATGCTCGCAATGCAAATATGGACTTTTAACTTTAACTGGAACCGGTAGTGTTTGGCCGAGCCTTTTTCAGCAAACACTTCAAAAATATACTTGATTTCTCACGTTTAAACAGCAATTTACATACGCCGTTTACCGTTCTGCGTGAATATATTTTTCGCGGGGCGAAATGCAATTGCCACCATATTAACTGTGAATTTATCACGTAAACATGTTTACGGAAATGAGTGGAACTCTCTGATTGTGTGTCCGTGCCACGGTGAAAATTATTAGGGCTGAAGTGCACATACACTATTTAAAGAACGTATGAAGACACATTCACATATATTCTTCACATTGCCAACACCCAAGATTACCTATTTCCAAATGGAAACGCAAGAAAACCGCATAAACCCAGTTTCCGTACAGTATTCATCATTCGCCGCTGAGCGAACTCGCTAGTTCACAATAAATATCGCACCGTCGCTCGGCCGAGTACTGGGGCGTGTACCCGAATCTAGGCAACTCTGTGAAAAAGTCCCGGACATTTTTCTCTGCGTACGTGCGTGAATGACTGGCGAAATGTTCGATCCTGTGAGATTTCTCATACGTAAAGAGCGGTAGGACGTAAAAACTCTCCGTCACTGCGAATTTCTTTGACATGCCATCTGATTGAGCCCGGTCTAGAGCTAGCGGGACGCAGTATTTATCAACGTTTGACTTTGGACTTAAAGGCACAGTGATGGTATGTTCGGGTTTAGGGTATTGCAATTATTTCTGTATTTAAATCAATAGATGATCCGCACCAAGTTGCATACTACGTTCCACGAGGCTCTGCACTTTGCTGAGGACAGGGGAAGATTTTTGGATTATGGGAGAGAAAATCACGACCCTTAGAAATAAGGAATACGAACGCAGGAGGGGGGATTTCTATAGATGAAACATGAACTTAGCTGACAACTAATCTGTGTGATGGCCCGAGGCATGGTCTGGGATCCAGTTTCCTACTTCTCCTTGTCCACTTATCTTAGTCTTCGACGTCTTTGGTGGAGAGCTTAATGACGTCAATCCCACCTGTAGTGCCTAAAATATAGCTTCATCTCTTGAGTTTAAGTAAAGATGTCTACGTATATTTTAAATATACCTACATAGATAAAAGTCTTTGATTTTCCTCAAACTTGTTATTTATTGATGACAGCCGATAAAGCTGTAGGATAAGGATAGGGAAATGATAATGATGATGATGATCATCCTGAATCCGTCTTTATTGCGCGTAGGACTGATTTCGTAATGAACCCAGGACATTCACATTCTCAAAGCTATTAACTTTTGTGCCGAACGAGCGAACGTTGTGGTATGGCTAGCACATAAAGTAAAACTTTTATAGACATCATTTAGTGACATATCCCAGGCCAGTACCTAAAAATTTTCTAATCTTGGTGAATATTCTTTACTAGCTTATGGCCGCGACTTCGTCTGCGTGGTAAACGTTTTAGAGCAGTTTAACTAATGTATGACTTGTGTGTGTAATGAAGCTTGTGCCCTACCCAACCGAAATAGATAAAACATTGCCTAGATTTTAAGTTGGATCCCAAACTACAAAACTGTGAAAACTCCATCAAAATCCATTTGGTGCCATTTCTATATTTCTTATAGTTTAGCTGGTCTATTGTGGTTCTACAACAGGTATACTTTTCTTTATAGGTATACCAGTTTCCAAAATCAATAATCCTATATGTTGCCTTGGCTTAATGGCTACACAACTAAAAAGATTCATTCAAATTTGTCCAGCAGTTCGGGAGATTTGCGTGTACAAACAGTCAAATAAACAGAAAAACGAAAAAATGTTTAAATCCTTCTAATATTATTACTATTTACTTTGAATTGAGCGGTTACTACTAAATTTAATTGCTGTAAAACTGCATGGAAATAAATAAATAAAATAAATTTCTTCACCACCTAAATTATTTGTTTGTAAATATATCTAATGTACAAACACACTTTTTTACTGTTTTATTATTTTAGAGATGTGTTGATAAAATGGATACATTGAATGCAATTTCAACCTACTTAAGCAAGCAGTACCTCGCCTTGTCGTCACCGTGAGGAATTTATAACTACACGTAATCATATTCCCCAATTTCATGGCTGAAACCTGGCCCGTCATCTCTCCCTGACGGCCAATGTAAATCAGGCGTTATTTATAACACCTAATTATTCGCTGGAAAAAATTACCTCCCGCCAAGTCGGCTTATCCGGCGATTTCGTATAATTATTTTAGCAGATTTATGTTCCGGTAAGTGTCAACGTCAATACGGGGGCTGACGGCGCGGAAAATAACTTCCAATTTATTATAACGTGTAGCGGGGACCAGGTCTATGCAATATTCATGCTGTTTAAGCGACTGCTTCATACCCTCTTTGGGGATAGGTATGTCGCTTTTTTGCTTGTGGTTTTCGGATATGGTAAGTGGCTGGGTTGACATTAGGCGCCGTTGTCCCGGTGCCATTGTTTTGTGGTCAAAGTCAAAGGCATTTATTTGTGTCACAGGTAGTCATACAGATTCATCAAAATATTATAATGTTTTTGAGTATCTCTGTGTTAACCCCAATTGTGGGCATACAAATATTATAATTATACAAATAAAATCATAGACAATATATAATCACTAAAACTACCTATAAATAAAAACCTATGTATAAGTTGTATAATAAAATTAATATCGTAATAAAATCATAGTGGCAAATTCCCATTAAATTTTCTTATAAAAATTCAGTCATTTTAACATAACTAAGTGTTAAACGGTACCATATCTCTAAAATTCATGTATTCATTCATATCATAAAAGCAATACTTCAAAAGCCATTCTGTTAACTTATTTTTAAACTCTTTTTCCGGTAAATTTTTAATTACATTGGGTAAGTTATTAAATATAGTTATACGCATATTATACACATTCTTTTTATATATAAAGGTTTTACACGGAGGTTTATTCAACATGTTTATATATTGCGCTCTTTGTGTCCTGCGGCTAACATCTGACACACTTTTAAAATATTCCGGATGAGATTTCGTAAATACACAGATATTTTTAATATACATACATGTCAATGGTAGGATTCGTAATTTATTGAATAATGGTCTACAGCTATCTGTGACCCATGACTTTGTAATTGCACGAACACATTTATTTTGAAGTCTAAAAGTTCTTCCTACCTCTACAGAATTCCCCCACAACATAATTCCATAGTTAAGAACTGAGGAAACATGCCCATGGTAAGCAGTTAGGGCTGCATCCATAGATAACTGGTTAACTCTGTGCACTTCTTTCGATTGTCTAAATAACTCTTAATCTACTGTAATGCATTACCTCTTATTCCAAATACTTCCAATTTACAGAACAGTTTATCATGATTGACATAATCAAATGCCTTGCTCATGTCAAGAAATATTGATGTAATAGGGATTTTGTTATTTAATGATTCGGTAATATACTTAACAAAATTAAAACATGCCAATTCCGTTGAAGAACCTTTTTGGAAGCCATATTGATCAGGTTGTAGTGAGTTATATTTGGATATTAACTCACCTAGCCTTACATACATTGCCTTTTCTATTATTTTAGACAGTATAGGAACAATAGTGGTTGGCCTATAGTTATTCGGATCTATACGGTCCCCTTTCTTGTGCAATGGTTTTACAACTGATAGTTTCAGTTGTTCAGGGAATGTTCCTTGACTAAAAGTTAAATTGATTATGTATGATAAGGGTTTACATAACCACTTAGCATTAGCCTTTATCATATTTGTTGTAATGTCATCTATACCACTAGTTATAGTATTTTTAATTGCATTATTATTTAAAAAATTTAATTTTAGTCAATTGGTTTTAAAAAAATTGTAAGTATGTTATTTTGTGAAGAAGATGTCAAGTTTGTGGTATTATTATTTATATTATTACTATTAGAAATGTCAGTGAAAATTCAATTTAATACATTGCAAATGTCAATTGGATTGAGAAAAATGTCATGATTATGTTTAATTAATTCAATGTCATTCTTGTAAATGTCCTCATTAAATGTGTCTTGCATTTATTCTTATTGGAATAAATGTATCTGTGATTATAATTTTTTTGGGCTAAGTTGATGCACCTTTTTAGAATTCTATTGTACATTTTTATTTTATTTCTGTTATTCAATATATGTCCGTGATTTTCATTTCTATTGTGCATGTGTAACTTACGTTTAACTTTACAAGATTTTTTTATCCCCTTTGTTAGCCAGTTAGATTTTTTACTTTTATGATTAACTTTGATCCTAATAATGGGAAAGCACATATTGTGTACAATATGTGCTTTCAATTAATTCTATGATTTGCTATGTTTGTTGTAACAAACATAGCAAATCATAGAATTCATTGAAAGCAGTATTTACGTCTGTACAGTTATATACTTCAGAGAAGGAAAGTGCTGATAGACAATTCTGAAACTTAGGCACTCCGCACATGACGCGACAGCCACGCAACAGACACGCGACAGACACGCGACAGCCACGCGACAGCCACGCGACAGCCACGCGACAGCCACGCGACAGCGACGCGGCGGACACATGCAGGATGCATGCAGGACGCATGCAGCACGCATGCAGCACGCATTCACTCCGAACACGACGCGGCACTGTCAAGTGACGGTTTACAAAGATAATTTGGCACGTGGCCGAAATCAGAATTAACGCTGCCATCTTGTAAAGCGTCATTTTCGACAGACAGCTGGAGTTGATGTTTGACACTCACGCCCTCATCAAAATGCCAAATGATCCTTGTAACTGTAGTGCAATGAGGAAAGAAAAAGCTCCTTTTAAGAGGAGAGAGCACAATGTCAAATAATGCGTGAAATGCACAAACTAGAAGAACTATACATAACATTCTATTGCATTATAGTTTATCTGATCTTGTACATAACTACACTCAGCAGCACAAAAACGTGTCCAAGTGCTTGTCGCAAATTTATAAAGAAACTATGGGTTATTTATGAGATGTTTAGTGGTGCGTATAGATTTAAAACAACTTCTTTAGTTTATCTACTTAGTGCTATGACTCACTTTTTCTAACAACCGTTGCCAGAACTGTTTTCAACGTTAATACAAGAGGTAAGTTTATATGTGAGGATTTTTTTATATGTGAGTCTAAGACAAATGTTTATTTATTTGTTAGAATTAAAACACTTTTTATACAAGTTTCACTATAATTATTATTTTTTATTTGTCACTTACTGTTACCCAAATTGGTCGGGCGGCCTTGTTAGCCAATATGGGGCCAATTATCACCATATTATTTGCACTTTAAGAGGTACCCGTCACAATGAACGGTCACAGGTACGAGTATGCTAAAGTTGTATCGAAAAATGGCTTACTATACTTTACTTTTTTCAACCATAAAGTACTGAGGCTGAGTACAACGTGCTCATTGGTTCATTCAAATTAAGTAGGTACGCTAAGGCGGCTTTCACGGTGTGGATTTTACCTGTGTTACAAAAAATATATCTAAAATATCTACACATATAATAAAATCGTAAAGACAAAAAGTCTGTACATTGAAGATAATCGAAAGAAAACCAACCAGAGCGACTTAAATCAACCACCTGAACACGTTACGACAATTTTAAATTTTTTTGCTTGTCTGTCTGTCTGTTTGAACGAAATTGAAATTTTATATAGCAATATCCTCGGCTAATATTTAGGCTATAAAACAAATCAAAACTTGCTTAAGAAATAATAAACCAGCAATAAAAATCTCTGGTGCGTTACACATATAGTATTTTCTAGAGGTCCACTGATTGGCGCATGAATGATCTAATAGCTAGAGAGGTCAACGTATTTTTGACAGAGATGGTAAACATTTATACAGTCTTACCACAAAAAAGTTAAACAAGGGTTGGACATTTGTTGAACACATGTTTAGAAAAAGTCGTACCATAAAGGAGCTTTCCTGTGCTTCTCTCCTACCTGTAAATCTATTAATAATAGCCAAGGGCAGCGACACCATAAATCGAGGTTGGTACCATATGTAAAACCTTTAAGTGCGTCCGGGCTCACAGCACACTCTATTATCAGTTCACCTGCTTTACATTTATATTCAGTGTATAATGATGAGAGCGTTGGTGGCCTAATGGTTAAGGGGTAAGACACGTACCCTGAGGTACCGGGTTCGAACAGTAGTGCCGCTATGTACCAATGCTCTTGATAAGTTATATACATCAGTTGAACACTGGCCAGTGTACTTGCGGTGAGGAAAACATCGTGATGAAATCCGTTTAAGCATCATAATTCAATCTGGTCAGGTTCCCCTGTTAACAGAGTCACCGTGGTCAGATGACAGTCGCTCTACTAAAATCGCCTGATCTGCCAAATAATGGATCGAGACGGACCCCGGGCCCTTGCGCGCGAGACCACAACCGGGACATTATTGTCAAGATGACCACCCAAAATGTATGGTTCATTTTAAATTGTCATTAAAGGATCGGTATTTTGTTTATGTTCAGAGGCCCACGCGGATATAGTCGCGGGCAACAGGTAGTATATAATAATAATATGGATAAACGGCTGTCAATCGGCACGCTCATGGCCAATCATCGCCACAGAGACCATAACCAATTATCCTGTCCTCTGGTTTTATTCGTCATTGATGGGGGGCTATGGGCTAACTCACTGGAAAAATGAATTTGTCATATAAAAATCTTACACTACTCTAATTTTGTAGACGCTATGGCCTTAGATAATAATGTAGATGACGTAGTGTAGAATTACCTAATGTCAAATTCAGTTTGCAACTGAGTTAGACAATAGTCCCCCCGTCATGCTTTATTATGAACTAGTGTTGAGACGAACTTTCAGTTTTGGCTCTAAATTGGAGTTTATATAGAAATTGTATGCATTATTGAAGGAATAATTTATATAATAATAATAATGTGTCTCAGTACCCTGTCACGACTATTTTTGAAATCTAATGTACTTTCGGCATACCATTATCTCACGAACCGTTTAACCAAGCCCAGCAAACCAAGTGTCAGGTAATAGAGTCACTCGGCGCCCTTCCACCAACAGTAAGTATAGATAGTTCAACTCAGTTGTGCGCGCAGCCCTATGTGTGGGTAACCCAGACACGTCACAATGACGCCACGTCATTGGCACGCCAAGTGGTCGCGTCACTGCCACATAAATGAAAGCTGTATATTTACAAGCGCACGCACACACACATAGCGCCGCGCGCACAACTGAGTTGAACTATCTATACTAATAATTTTGATACCTAACTTACGTCAGTCATTTGGGGCGAAAATTTCTAATTTTCCTCGTTAAAGCCTAAATATCTCGGAACTGAAAGTCAGTTAGCGAAAATATAAAGTGCCTTGTGATTTTCAGAATTAAATCTCTCTTATAGCACTATCATTGTGTGTACCAAAAGCATACACAAAATATTATAACACCATTCGATTAGTGTGGTGAGTAATAATTTGACGAATAGGCACACACCAGCGTGAAGAAAGAACCTGGGTTCGAACTTGTACCCAGGATAGTGAAGGTACGAAATGTCGGCCTGTTGTTGTACTGTCCGCCATTTTGATTGCAAAAATTTCACAAGTCCCGGGTCGGTGTATTGCATTTGTGGCAATGTGCGTTTTTCATATTTTACGTAATTAATTGTAAATAGTCGCAATACGCAATAAAATCCCGAGTTGGTGTTTTGCGCTGATGGTATTGTGCGCCTAATACGGTCCATCGTTTGAGACTAAAATCAAAGAAATCGGCCGAGAACTCAGAAAATAGCAATAATTAGAAGACCCCCCAACCCCCCAAAGCGACTCTAATCGAGCGTACCGCTAGCTTTAAACTGTTATGACTAGAAACTATTAGTCCTAGAATACTAGTTTCTAAAGAGAAATGATAGTAATCGTCAAAATTTATATTTCGGATGACAGCTGTCAAACTTAAAATAGTTGTAACTCGGAAACTAAAGGTCCTAGAACACTAGTTGCTAAAGGGAAATGATAGTACTCGTCGAGATCTACATTTTGGATGACAGCTGTCAAAATTAAAATAGTTGTAACTCGGAAACTAGTGGTCCTAGAATACTAATTTCTAAAGAGAAATGGTAGTACTCGTCGAGATCTACATTTCGGATGACAGCTGTCGAACTTAAAACAGTTATAACTCGGAAACTAAAGGTCCTAGAACACTAGTTGCTCTAGGGAAATGATAGTACTCGTCGAAATCTACATTTCGGATGACAGCTGTCCAACGTGAAAAGTGTAATAACTTGGAAACTGTTTTTCAGAACTTGTTCCTGAAGAGTAATGATCGATCTGTGCCATTCTGTCCATGATTCTATGTCTAAAGGAATGTAATAAAAAATAACAATATATTCAATGTATAATATAAGGAGTATGTGTGGGGTCATCATCATTGATAAAATGAGAAGTAATGCGATAAAAGTTCGTAAGGATGATGTGATGACTAGGATTGAAAGAGGTATGCTGAGATGGTTTTGACACGTGGAGAGGATGGCAGAAAAACAGCATACGAATGGTATCTATCGTATGAATGCGTAATGAAAGGGTCGAAAGAGCGCCCAAGAAGGACATTATATTGATCAACTTAATGACCAGCTCCACCACCTGACCACAGCTGACCATAAGGGCAGGTCAGGAGTACCCTCAACCGGCGTAAATGCATGAAAAGATGTATGAATGTGGAAGAAGCAAAAGAGGTGTGTTAGGATCGTAGCTTGGGCACTCGATAGTCTCTGCCTACCCCTATGAGACACGGGCGTGAGTGTTGTATGAATGTAATAATAGTACCTATACATAATATATATGTATATTTAGGTTTACTTAATGAAAATTGAATAGCATGCGGGACCAATTTTCATATCAGAAGTACCATTTGTATACCGGGTCACAGCTTTCTAGTTTTTAGCTCCAATTAAACAAAAACTGGAACATCCCTAGGAGACACGTATGCAGTGAGTGTCATGTCAGTGTCAAGTTGCATGTCGTTACGATGTCGTTAGCGTGCGATGTGCGCAGACTAAATATATTATTTTTTTCTCACACGCGACATGCATCCGACGTGTAGGATGCATGCATCCTACATGCATCCTACATGCATGATGCATGTCAGGTCATGCGCGGAGTGCCTTAGAATCATTTTCAGAGTTATAGTCTCTTTTATATTCATACCAAGTTATGATTGGATTCCGCTTATGTATATTTACTTATTTATTTATTTATTTAAAAACTTTATTGCACAAATTACAGCAATTACTTGTAATGATTGTGCTGTCTCGTGATCAGACAGGCCGAGTGTGTGAATTTCCGACTTTCCTTTTTTCCTACAATAACATGTAGCCAACTTAGAATTTTTCAACTTCATATTGGCATGTGAACCCTATTTAACAAATGTCTCACTCAAACAAATTGCATCAAAGCCTTGGTTATTATTATTATGGTGACACGCAATCAAATAATTTGTGTATGTTTTACGGTCTTATTCTTAAAATACCTTATAAGTTTATAGGTTTAGGTAACGGTCATTGGCTAAAACATTAATTAGGCATATAAAGGCTAATTTTATTTTAAAATTGCGTAATTATAATTCATAAGGTCTGATAAAATACAGATTGACATCATCATGTTGTCGCTCTGATGAATTTATAGGTAAACATATAAAGTCGCTTGTAGCTTAGATTTGTCTCAAAAAAAGTTTTACATGTTAAAAGTTTATTTCATAATACTCATTTTCTTTGCCTATCCTCTTTAGGATAAAAGTAAAGAATGGAGTCACGAGGCAATCACAGTCAATCAAGCCGGGTCCGCCATGTAATATTTTTGTACGTAACAATGCACAGCGGACCCGACTTCAAAGCTTATAAAATCAGCTGTTCCGTGTGGCGGCGGCCATGTTTCTCACTATTAAAGGTTTTTTCTTCTCTTCCTCTTTAGCATTTCTCCGTCCAACTTGTCCAAAGTTATATATGCCTCTTCTAGCTTCTTTGATCCTGATCTACAGGAAGTCTCCCTCATCCACATCTTCCCGGCCACCTTTGCGATGTCGTCGGACCATCTTGCCTTTGGTCTACCAGGGTTTATTGTAGTCGTTCTTGGCCGCCACAAAGTTAATTTTTATAGGTTTATAGAAGGGATCATGCCTACTTTAAGTTATGAAGCCGTTAGTGAGAATTTTAGCGCTATTATACAATTATGAAGAATAATTTTCAAGAACCATATTTTAGCACGCTTATAAACCTCGCATAACTTTTTATGAATAAGACCGTTATATTTTAGATGTAGGTATTAGTGTATATTTTTACTGTAATTGTAAATATTTTATGTGTACCTACTAATTAATGTTTATTTGGCAGAATTATGTTCTTTTTTATTCATTTCTGGATACAGTTAAAAAGCTCTCAGTACCTAAGGAGTGTCACTCGGTAAATAGATCCATAGCATTAACTAGCATTTCTTAAAATCTAATATTACATTTTCAACGCCATGTTTTAAATTTAAAAAGTCGGTCGGCTACATTATCTAGCACTTTAGTATTCTCTTCTGTATATAGTATGACGTGCAAAAATAAGTAGTCACTTGCATGAACGACGATATTTCTTAAAGTTAGTTGCGTGGAACAAAGAGTATAAAGAGTTTTATGTTTTTCTTTAAAATCTTTTTACTTTGATTAAATAACCTTGCTCGTTAGTGTAGTATTCTCTTCTGCTTACCTGATACTTAAACATTCCACAGAAAATAACGTTTATTGGATTAACTACAGGAAAATCAGGTGGAGATTTCTTTTATACCTCTAAGGTGGCAAACAAGCTTACGACCTGCCTAATGGAAAGCAGTCACCGCAGCCTATGGATGGACTTTATCAGGTGGTAGGACTCTGTCAAGCATGAGGAGTCCGCCTGAGTGAGTACCATCACCTTGTCTATTTCTGCCACCAAGCAACAATCCAGCGACATTCTGTAATTTCTTAAGCCTGTGCTTGAGATATTTTATCTTAGTCCTCATAGTGACAAAGCACCTTCAGTTCAGCATTTTTGTTACCTGCAACCTAAATGTATGAATTGTAGATGTTATGGGTGACAGTTACCACTTACTTAGTTGACACTTAAAAAAAATTTGGTAGAGGCCCCTACTTTTTATGGCAAGTCTTGACAAGGAACTACCGTGCCCCAAGATAGGTAACAGCGAGTAATCCGTTTAAAAAGTAGTTTCATTTGGAACATTCAGTAGAACACCTATTTGATTCCATACCTCGAAACCTTTTTTATAAAATTAGTCCAGCCGTCGGAAGTTAGAATAGAACCAAATTGAAACTGGCGTGACCTACATGACGATTTTAGAGGAAAGCATCTAATAGCCGAACTAATCTCCTCAAATAGTCATGACCAGAATACTTTCGAACGAGTGAATTTTAATTGAAATACATATTCAATTTTCTAGATTAGCATTCTCATTTAAGTACGACGAAGTTATTGATGGTTTTGTAATTGGGAAGTGTTCTTTTGCATTTACGTACAATAGAAATAGTACAAATTACACATACTCTGCCGATATCAGGAAAGAGCCTATGGGAGGCCCAAGAAGTGACATTTCTGAGTCGGATGACAGAGCCAACCCCCTACGACGTGAGGAAGAGGAGACAAGTACAGGTAAAAGAATTGAAAAGCAAACCCTGGCAGGAAACGGGATTAATCGCTCGGATGACGGTGATGATGAGACAGTATACGACAGCCTACCATGTTTTTCAGTAATCCAATATTTCACCATAATTATTGTGCATTAATAGGTAATACCAATTGTGAACCAATTTTTGAACCACTCGCCTCGAGTTGAACGATTTTCCAAAAATTCCATATTGTTTTATTAAAATTGGAAACATCGAAAGTAACCGGTTCAAAAATATGGGAAATTAGTGAAATGCTTCAAACTATTTAATTTTTCATTCCGAAAATTGAAATTGAAAATCGTTCGACTTGAGGCGAGCAGTTCAAAAATAAGGCCCCTGGGTCCACAGCGGATGACCATGAATGAATATAATTTAAACCTAATTTAAAATAATTCAAGAAGTCTTCATCATCATCATCATCATATCAGCCAGAAGACGCCCACTGCTGGGCATAGGCCTTCCCCAGAGATCTCCACAAAGGCCGGTCCTGTGCTTTTCGCATCCAGCTGGTACCTGCGATCCTTACCAGGTCGTCAGTCCACCTTGTGGAAGGCCTACCCACGCTGCGTCTTCCGGCACGTGGTCGCCACTAAAGAACTTTACTGCCCCATCGGCCATCTGTTCTTTGAGCTATGTGCCCTGCCCACTGCCACTTCAGTCAGGCAATCCTTAGAGCTATGTCGGTGACCTTGTTTCGCTTGCGGATCTCCTCATTTCTGATTCGATCGCGCAAAGAGACTCCAAGCATAGCTCTTTCCATTGCCCTTTGGGTAACAGTGAGCTTTCTTATAAGGCCTACAGTGAGCGGCCACGTTTCAGTTCCGTAAGTCATCACTGGCAACACACATTGGTCAAAGACCTTCGTTTTGAGACACTGCGGTAATTGGGACGAAAATATATGGCGTAGCTTCCCGAATGCTGCCCAACCGAGTTGGATTCGTCGATTGACCTCTTTCTCGAAGTTGGACCTACCTAACTGCACTATTTGTCCTAGGTATGAATAGTCGTCAATAACTTCAAGTGGAATGCCTCCAACTGTCACTGGAGTAGGCACAACGTGGACATTCGACATAATTTTCGTGTTGTCCATGTTCATTTTAAGACCTACAATTCCTAGAAGACCTAAAATTCAAGAAGTACATCGACTTAATCATAAGATCTGTGCTCTTCATTATCTGCGCAAGAAACCCTTATACGCCAACATATCGCAACATCAATCACGCTTCCAAAGAGCATGTTTTAATACTACACCAAGTTCTGTACACACTCAGTATAAGTAAATGAGTGAAGTAGGAACTCTTGCAAACTCCGGTTTGGAGGAGCCGAGATAGATCAGAGTTTGCTTTGAGTTCAGTTGTAAAAAAAAACTTATAGCTCCTCCACTCCGACCCACTCGTCAGAGGGATCAAACTTTGAGTAATTTTAACTATAGCTAAGTATAGTTTAAGCTGCGCTTAAACGGTTGATTAACGAGGTGATTTACTAGGAGTTGGCAACTTCCCCGCGAACTAATAGATCTGGAACACGTCTCTGGTAGCGAATTTAAACCGAGCTCGCTCACCAACTATTTTAATAAAATCTGCCTGCAACGTTTGCTTCCAGTTCTCGCCATTTGTTAAAAGAATTCGTTATCGAGAAAGCTAGGTATTTGGTATTTCGATATGAAATTGTAGGTTTGACCGAAAATTATTGAGAATTCGTCACTTTTTCAGTTCGTCAGTTTGGAGTACCAGAATAACACAAGCCGGGCTATAAGCAATTCAAAGTTACGCACTAGTTCCCATAGAAATAATTTCCAATTTGCGAAAAGTCGCAAGAGCAATCTATAACCGATGGTTGCCACGATCATTTGAACCAATTATGCGCACATACTTTCTTAATATTATTTTTAAGACTTTCTTGGTATTCGCTACACTTTCACTACACATAATTATAATATCGAGGTTAAAACAATACTAACCGTGGTATCAAACCCGATAATATATGTAGTAAAAGCATATTTACTTAACGAAACTCTTAACCAAATTAAAGTACTTGCTTTACTTATCGCATTAGGTAGCAAAGGAACACTCGTATATTATCAAGGACTACAGAGTAGCTTCCTTTACACCTACCTATATATCCCTATGGCTAGAGTGACGTCTGATTCCTGTACATAATGTGCATTTGTAGGCGTTCGGGTGTGCTCTGCGGCGTATTCACGTCGTCCCAATCGGGGCACGGCCCGACGGACCATCAGGACTGGCCCAAATTAATTCAAACCTTCCGATTGTGGGCCCAGTAGGAGCGGAATGTGGTCGTTTATGATGGTAATAAAAAAAATTGTGTTAGTAGTCTCGGTTCTGCTCTCGCACGCGAGGGCATCGAGACGGCCTTGACCTTGATCCAGGGTATGGCAGATCAGGTAATCGCAGTGGAGCGACTACCATCTGACCTCCGTAACCTTGTTAACAGTGGAACCTGACGGATGATGTTGGATAAAGAAAAAGGTAGGCGGTGCAAGAGAAGCTACTAGACAAAAAGGAGGAGGGGAACCGTTGGATTTGTTAGTATTTAGGGCTAGTCCCCAATATTGCCCCTTCTGATTGCTAAAACTGCTGAGAGGGCCAACAATGGACGTACGGGCCGTTGATGACAAGGTTTGAAAAATGGATTAGGTCGCTTTTTGCTTCCATATAATCACCATCCTGAATCTATCCCGGATTATGCCAGGGTCCGCTTTCCTACTTTTCTTCCTCCACTTTGCCCGGTTGGTTTGTGCGTTGAAGTGAGGTCACCCGCTGCTGGTGACGTTGATGTTGATGTTTCTGATGATGAGGTGTGTAATTACCTAGACGAAATACGTTCGCGAATTCCACGCCAACGAGATGTGCGGAGTTACGCAAATCGATCGAGTATGTAACGAGTAGATCCGTGGCTGCCTTGGCGTGAGGGATATCGCACATAAGATCGAGGAGACTCGCCTGCGCTGGTTTTCGTAAGCCTCAGGGTTACGTGGGAAATTAATGCCAGAACCTGCCGGTATCAAGAAAGAGTCCCCGTGGGCGACCCAAGCAGCGATGGATTGACATCGCTGAGTCGGATGCGAGAGCCAACGGCTTACGACGCGAGGATGCCGAAGACCGGGCGATGTGGAGAAGAATGAGTAGGAAAGCGGACCCTGACAGAGGCCGGGATGAGTGCTAATACTGATGATCGACCTTTACAACAGGCGAGGTCGTCTTGTCCACTGAAATAGACGTAATGCTGGGCCTTTGATTTGAAGCAACATTATATAACGTCATGGTGTCGCCACCCGCCCGAACAGAGGCGCCACCCCACGGGCCCAAACATATAGTGACAGAGCACCATCGCTAACGCGGCCCGTGATTAATTAAACGTTTTATTGTGAACATACGGAGCCGGCCGCAACAATGCATGTACACACGTCGCCGATTTGTTAACTGTCAAAATGATCGCTTTCCGTATTGCCGCGGAACGTTACAGCGTGTACCAGCCGAGCCCGTTGATCGGATAAAAAATGGCCCCCGACCGATATTTATTTTTCGGCGGCATTTTTGCGCAACCCTTTCATTGGACAGGAATCTACGCCTGAACGGTTTTGATGGAATCCCCGCAAATGCCGGGGACAGATCCGGCGAGGCTCTAGTGGCTTTTGTTCTGGCCCGCAAATATTTTGTCAGCGTTTCGAGGAGCTTGTAAGAGTGAAAGTCTTTTCGCTTTGACACGTCGAACTGGAAGGCTGTCTAACACTTGTATTCAGAGATCGAAGCGCGCGAGAACGCACAGGGTTCCAACTGATAATACTTGAGTGGTGATAAATCATAGAGCTGCATTGAACGTACTACGTTCGCTTAGCGGACGAGCACTGTGAGAAAGCATACCGTAGTAACGCTACTTGTAACAATCACTTAAAGGTAAATATCACTTTCCAAAACTAAACAACGCATCAACTATTTAAAAATGTATGAAAAACTAATCCAAACAAAATTTATACATAAATAGGTTTGCAAAGAAAAAGTAGAGATGCTTGGTTAAAGGAACATTAATTATAATTGGACCTATCACTTAGTCAAACATTCGTTGGCAGGTCGAAAGAACCTGACCAGTGAGTCATTGTGTAGGTCTATGTTTTTACTTATTCAGTTTATCAATTTGCACATTCTAGGAATTGGAGAGTTTGTACCTAGCCCCGTTCTTCTTAATGGCGGGTGGAGTGGGATACTAGGATTCGAGTCTTTCTTGGAACCCGTAAAATAAATCGGGTCAGTATCAGTAGTCAAGAGAGGTAGGGTAGCGGGGTATCCCGTTCGAATTGGAGCCGCCCGATCGGGGAAGTGCCTCTACCTTACAGAATACCGCAGCTAAACAATACTCTTTTAAGTAGTATTGTGTTTCTGCCGGTGAGTAAGGTCTCCAGTGCTCCATGGGGTGGGGATGTGGGGAACGTGTTATAGAGGTGGGCAACGCATTGGCAATACTCTTGGTGTTGCTAATGTCTATAGGCAGCGGTGACTCATCAGGTGGCCCGCTTGCCTGTTTGCCTACCGTATGTCATACAAAACCAAGGTTAATCAATTCAAGAAAAACTAAGTATTTCTAAAGAAACGATTTTAAAATGTTTAATTCGCTTAGTAGGTATAATATCTAAAGCGTTTAGCTTTTCCCGTCTAAAAATCCAGATGATACTAAAATCTACTTTGAATACACTCCAACCACGTGGATCACGTACCATAGTGGGGACGCCATACGGTACTACAATAGTCTCATATGCTTCTTACCAAACTGTAATGCAAGACAATGTTTGTATTGGCTTTATGAAAAGGTTTCATATTCCTAATAAGAAACTCCAACATTTTAGAACACTTTTTCACTATGTACTCTTCATGAGCTTCAAATGTTAGCTTGGAGTCGAACAATACTCACTTCCTGAGCATTCTCAATGCTGACACCTCCAATATGATTATGATTTATTTGTTTATATGATGTTTGTATATTTTGCATTTTTCGAGAAAACGTGAAAATGAGACATTTCTTATTGTTATGGGTTGTAAAGGCTACTAAAAAGATCGTTATGAAATTAAATTGATAGTTTGTCTGCCGTATAACATAAAAAATATATCATTACAGTAATATCTGTAAGAATCGTAGATACTAATCACGGACAGATAGAGTAGAAAATATTGATCTGAATTTAGGTAGATACATATAGAGGATAGATAGATAGATATAGTTCAATGGACGAACGTCTGCTTCACCTTCATAGAGCGAGGGAAACATAAAGCAAGTCACCAAGCAAGTGTAAAAGCGTAAGCTGGTACCAGAAGGGTGACAATTGCGATTTCGGCCTTTTACGTTGATGCACTTACCTTTTATGTAACAAAATTGCAGGGTCGCTGGTTACCACCGGAAAAGCGACTACCGTTGGAATAGGTAGCAAGCGATGCAGCGAGAAAAAGCTTGTAGTTTCATAAGCTTTGGTATTACTTAATATTTGCAACGTAAAACTAGACGTCAAAAGGACTAAATAGCCTTGCTTCGTTGAAATTTCATTGTTCTGTTCTTGAAGCGTATTTTGAAATTAAATATACGTAGCTCTCAGGGTAGACTGGAGGGAACACTTGGGTATTATGCATTATAATAGTGTTTCAACTAGCAACAAGATGAAGTAGTACAAGAACACAGTCCATGAACATACAACGAAGTAACGTTCGGGATCTCCCAAGAGATGGTTGACCACGTACCATAGCTAGTTAGACTGAAACCACAGGTCATAAGACTAATTACTTCGGATTATCGGACTCAAGATTACCATTATTATCAGCCTATACGAGTCCACTGCTGGACATACAAAGAGTGTTCGCATTATTATATTCCGCTTCGAAGATTATAGTATCCAGCACAGGCATGAGTCATAAGCTTATTGTCACTGTTAGAAATTGAATAGAATAGAATAGAATACGTTTTTTATTTATGGTCAAGGCGGACCCCGGGCCCTCGTTCCCGAGAGCACAACCGGGACATTAACGCCAAGATGAGAATACGTTTTTTATTCACATACAACAACGCAATACAAACATAACATATGAATACAATGTGGCTCA
This sequence comes from Blastobasis adustella, assembly GCA_907269095.1. NCBI lineage: Eukaryota > Metazoa > Arthropoda > Insecta > Lepidoptera > Blastobasidae > Blastobasis > Blastobasis adustella. Next base: position 15,970,465 of record OU026121.1, on the reverse strand, counting down.
AAAATAAGAATAAGATGGTTATCATCAACGCGGATGATCAGATCGGAAAAATAAGCACTTGAATCGTAGTTGTAATGGGAAACAGTTACCATTTACCATCAGGTGGGCAGTCTTGTCGTTTGTCATTGCCGAATATGATGATTATCACCAACGCGAACATTCGATACATGAAAAATAAGCACTGGAATCGTAGATGTAATAGCTAACAGTTACCATTTACCATCAGGTGGACTGTCATGTCGTTTGTCATTGACTATTATGATGATTATCGTAAACGCGGTACGCGAAAAATAAGCACTTGAATCGCAGATGTAATGGTAACACTGTTAGCAAGCATATGAAAAAGAAAACACAAAAGGCAGGCAGCATCGATGAAAGCATCCAATAGAAAATGTAGCTGCCGATTTTCTAGTCTACGGGTTAAAAAATAATAAAAGTGAGTGGATAAGATTCGTGCTATTTTATACTGTCAAACAACTGCTATTGTATATTTTCTTTGTTACACACTGTGAGACATCCAATTTAAATAAAATAAAATGAATAAAATAAACGTTCAGAAAAGCTTCTTAGAAAATAATACTCTAAGATACGCAGACGAATTTACCTACTAGACACAGACTAGAATGCAAGCAATCTTATACCTGGTGCAATATCAGCTAAGTGGATCCCAATCTAATCTACGATATCCAGCATACATATTTAGGCCACTATTCAATTAGCAACGCCGTCGAGGCCGTTACTAAGTCACTGCGCTTACACAGTACCGTACTTCATAATACACAGTGTCACAGACTAGTGAAATCCAATATGTTTCTGTCGGATTTGTAGTAGTGCTCAAATAATTATGTGGAAGTTTTGTTCTCCTCTGCCGGTTGATATTGTAGGGAGTTTATGTGTGTACAAGGTTTCTTGCAGGTCTGCATGCTTTTGACCTATGCAATTTGCATGTACGCTAATAGTTTTCAGAGGCGTAATCTGAGGGTATTACGCGGTAATGACAACATGCACTTGCCTTATCAAAGTTTTGTTCGTGCAATTTTCGGCTTCATTTTAGTTGGAATAAATTCTAGCGACATCAAAATTCTAGAGGAAGTCGTATTTTCATTTTCTTTTTAAATTATTTTTAAAGTGTTATTTAAAACGACGAGTTTTGTAATGTTACATTTCAGTATTGGCGTTCGTGTAGGCTTTTTTCATGTTTTGTTTGTGTGGCTGAAATGGAATGATAGTAAAATACAAATAGTGAAGCTAGTACGAGAGTACCTTTTTTATTAGTCATAGTATAGTATCTAAGTGTTACTGAAGGGTGAATAGAGCTGTAGGTATTATGAAGAATTTCTTGGTGGGTATTGGTTAGGTACATACTTATTTCGAACACGGACATGAAAAAAATACGTACGGATACTCACTAAAATCATGAGTGAAGCATGAAAATGGCCGCCATTGATGTGTGTGCGTGCTTCGGCACTGTCTTTGGCGTGACAGCGTCGTACAAAATCAAACAAAATGGCGACGGATTGCCAGACTTGGTGTATCTGTGTGAATGTGTAGGTCATCTTAGTCGTATACAACAAAACAAATTGTAAAAAAATTGCCATACCTTGCATGCTTCACTTCTCTCTAGTGTAGAATGCCGTCCTTATTTTTTTCATGTTCGTGATTTCGAATTTATCGTTTTCAGTTATTTTTGGAATTTACATCAGTTCAGTCGTTGTCACTCTTTGTCAGCGATTTCACTGTTCAAGGCATGCTTCCTTTCAATATTTAGGGAACTAGTATTAGCCCATATCTATTACCCGTCTTTAGTTCTAATCTATATATCAAATGGCTTCTTAAGTATCACTTAGTTTAGGGTTCAGGGTTAGTCATCTTAACAAGTTATGGAATTCGTATTCGATCCGTGTATGTAGGTGTCTCATGTTACTAATATTAATACCATTCCCGTTTGATGTGTTGGCTTTGTAAGTTTACCCTCGGATATAGATGTACGACAATAGATCGTATTATTGTTGTCCCAATTTAGATGTTTACCCATAGGTAATGGGGACAAAGGGTCGTTCTTTCATTTCATGGTTTCCCCATTTTGTAGTCAAGCCCGGAGATTTTACAAAAAATAAGCATGTTTTCAATATGGCATAATTACACATATTACTCATGGACCCGGCGCGACTTCATTCGCGTACACCTACTTTACCCCTTCCTACCCTTTTCTTCTTGCTTGTGAACCTTCCTCTTGAATCACTTTATCTATTGTTGAAAACCGCATTCAAATTCGTAGTTTAAGATAAGCGTACATGAATACATAGGGACAGACGGCGGGAAGCGACTTTGTTTTATTCTACGTAAATAAAATAAATAATAATAATTAAATCTAATATGATTGTAATTATGAATTAAAATTAAAGCCGGCTAAAAATTTTTACAGATAATTTTACGGTGGGAAAAACGGCATTAGTGGCACCCATCCTACACCGAATAGAGGCTGCTGATACACAGCGATGACCATTTTTCATTAGGTGGATGGCCCACTTGTCTATCGTCGGTTTATTACAACAAACCCGCCGTCCTTATTAATAAATAATAGGGTCAACAAGATTACACGAACTCTATAGATAGATCGTCGGCAATCTTCGGTACAATCTCAATCAGAAATCAGAATGTACCATCAATAATTAGATTCTCGAAATAGCATAACCCCGCGCGTGCTACAGTAAGATCATAACACTTCAGCTGCCATTGTTGGGGTCTCTCGGACCCCACTTAGCGAACTTGCCCGATTTATCCCGAAATTAGTTGAATTTAATACGTCGTCATATGTGACTTGTGTTTGCTGGGGTGGCCACGCGATTGTTTGAAAAGAAGATGTGGTTATTGATAGTTCTGTGTTTTGAAAAGACTTTTCGAGTGGATTTTTTTATATTTTGTTCTTTGTAATATTGATAGAGTCTTTAGTAATCAATGCCCCATATTTGTTATAGATAAACAGAAATCAGGTGGTGGGACACTGTCAAGCCTGAGGAGTCCGCCTGGGTAAGTACCACCACCTTATCTATTTCTGCCGCCTGAACTTATATAGATTGCCTGAGGATCAGTTAGTCGAAACTGATCGCAATTTTTTACAAAGTTACCGAGCTTAGAGCCCTGGTGTACCCCAACTGTAATAGGGAACGGGTTCGTGTCACCATGTAATGGTGTATGGAATCTGTATCGCGGTAAATGTTCCAGATAATGTCTAGACCTCAGGCATCAACTTGGACCACAACCCACATCTTCTCACGAGGGATACAGTTAAAGGTCTTCTGCATGTCCAGAAACAATTAATGCAGGGGCGTGTTCTATGAGGATTCTCAGGCCAAATACGGAATCTATGGTCCCACAAACTAGCTGAAACCCATATTGACACATCGAGATTGTACTGATTCCTGTCGGAAAGTATCAAAACTGGTGAGCCATCGCTGGCACAGTATTTCCATTAACTCTTTTTCAGTTTCCCTGTAATTTACCCATATTAACTGGTAAAAGATAACAGACTATACAAGCTAGAGACTGTCCATCAAAGCCATGGCCACCGCACTCAACCCGATCTTGAGTACCCAGTTAACATGTGCAGGAAGTAATCTCCTGTCCTGACCTTTCGCTTTATGGCCCCCGGCTAGCCGCTTTGGAAGGTGGCCCTTGTGTTTGTAGTCCTATTAATATTTGAATGCTCTGTTTGGGCAACAGTTACCTATTGTTTTTGGTAACTTCTCAACAGTATATCTTGATAGGACCAAATTACTCTCTAGTTCAAATTATTGGTCTGCTGTAACTCGTACAAGATAAATGAAGGCTCTATACAGGAGAAAATAATTGCTTAAAGTTCTTAGGAGCATCGGTGGCCTAGTGGTTAAGGGGTCTGACTCGTAAGTGAGAGGTTCCGCGTTTCTGAGTTATTTATTTAAAAATTTAACAATTTATTACATATAATATACAATAAACAAATGCAGAGATACAACACAAATATAACTGACACAACAGGCACTACTTATTTCTAAAAGAAATTTCTTCCAGCAGGCCTACAGAAGGGAAATGTTCGACTAAGAAATGTAGATACGACGTGCACAATGAATGAATAACTATAAAATACATATTAATATGACCAATATTTATATATCATAAATCATATCAATAAATACATACATGCTTATACACTTACATATTACTACATAACAGTATATACATACAGTACAGTAGCTATATACATTTCTTAAACACTATCCGATGCTCTAACGGCGAGGTAAACATTGTGATGAAACCTGTACATTCAGGCAACTGAATATGTAACCATGATCCAATCTGGTCAGGTTCCCCTGTCAACAGGGTCACGTAGGTCAGATGTAGTCACTGTAATCACCTGCGCTGCCAAATCCTGGATCATGGTCAAGGCGGACCCCGGGCCCTCGTGCGCGAGAGAACAATCGGGACATTAATGCTAAGTATATTTTTTTATGATGTTAATGTTCTAAAATAAAAAATTTGATAGGCTGATATAAAGCTCATTTAATTTCCCTAAAAACAACCAATATCACTCGAATGAGGAATGTTAAGAAGCTTTGGCTTTGTTCCTCTAAAATCACATTGTGAAAACGCATATTTAGTGAATCATATGAACGTTAAAAAGGTTGATGTTAAACTTTTTGAAAATTGTACGTTTCATTGATAACCTTTCTGATCAAGACTGTTCCTTTGGACTTATTTACTTATAGTGATTACCTCATAAGTACCATCTAGAGAAAGAGTATATATTGCCGAGTTGGTGATCTTATAGATTGCAATACGCAATCTATAAGATCACCAACTCAACTAAACCACAGCGCAATTTTTTTATATACCTCGAAGGTGGCAAACAAGCTTACGGCCTGCCTGATGGTAAACAGTCACCGCAGCCTATGGACGTTTGCAATGCCACCCACGCGATGGAATGGACAATTTAGACTGGTGAGTTGGATGCCTGCAGATCTAAATATAGCTTGATGATGATAATGCGTGGTATCGAAGCCCATATATTTGTTTGATGTGTCAAACAAACATATGGGCTTCGATATGTGCATCTTGTTTACTATTCCAACACGAGTTTCTAAAAATAATAGCAAAGCAAAACACAACATACAAGGGGATGTTTGAATAAGAAATTGTGTTAGAAATAGGCAAACATAAACTCTGCACGATACGAGGGATCATCCTAAACAAACAGCTGATATAGAGAGATTTTGGAAAAACTGCTTCCGACGCACTCGATTGAAGAAATCAGTCACGACCGGAGTCGCGCCATGGTGACATTAGCGAATGAGTAAATAAGCAAGACGTCCTTGTTGATTATGTCACTGGGTCTTTTGAACGAGATACAAGTGGGAAATATAATATTACGTACTTTTATGACATAATTGGATCGTCTAAAAAATTGCTGTTTAATTCCGGTATTGATATAGGTTTCATTTAACATACCTATAACAAACTAGATGTCATTAATTTTACAGCGAAATAAATGATAACGAATATAATAGGTTCTCAAATGAAAAATATTGTTTTTTAAAAGTTATAAAGCTTAAATGGCACTCCCGGATACAAGTATTAATTAAACACAAAAGGACAAGTATTTGCGTGCAGTTCAGTGCGCGTGCACCGAACGTTTATCATCAGTAAAAACCGCCTCCAACTGGTTCAGTCACACCTGTGGCGGTACTCCATAATTCACTCATTATTTATTCCACACAGGGCATGTTTGAAAATTATGAGCTATAGCTAATTGCCTGTAATTATATTTGAAGTTAATAACGTTGCTGGAAGCTAGAATACCAAAAATGAAGTTACTCTGTGTAAAATATTTTTTGTCTAATCACATTTTCCTCTATTTTGCCTACATAATTTATTTCTACCTATGTTACATAATCAATATAAACCTCAACATTTATGACAAAAATTTATATGATTGTAAAACCGCAGTATCACTATGGCTCCAAGAACCTATGAGGAAGTTGAGACTCTACTTAAACAACAGTAAACACATGCTTCATAGGTTATTTATTTAGTGGTTTAATTATTTTTTATAGTAATTATAGTTTAATTTTGTGTTGTTACATTTGCTAAAATATAATTTTAGCTAAGGAAGAGCGGGATCTTCTGACATAGGCATTGAAGCATAGCAGGCATAGCATAAAAGAAAAATTTGTTAAAAAGAATAAACAATATATTTATTTATAATTAGTGTTATCACCTGACGAGTAGCCGAAATTAGCGTGTGTGTTAATTTTTAGCAGTTTCGTCGATAATTTTGTCCGAAGTTAGAACTAATAGAGTCTGAAACATTTCTCCGACACACGTTGCTCCGCCGAACGATTCGTCGACAGAATGTTTCGTTTATGAGCTGTTTGACGATAGAATGTTTCGTTGACGAACGATTTACCGAAAGAACTTGGAGTTACCCCGTGAGAGTATTTTAAATTGAACAACTACGATACCTGTGGCCACCTTTCGTCTCGCCAATCAGGTCAGCTAACTGATACCACAATGCTGCATTGTCATCTAACTTATGCAAATATTCAATTCAATTTATTAAAATACCGACAAGTGGGTAAAAGCGTAAAAGTAAGGAAGTCGCTGTAAGAAGTCGCGCACAAAAGCTATTTTCACTCGAAAAACTCGCAGGCAATACCTAGTACTAGAAAAAAAAAACGGTTCGGATGCCAAGCGAAATTGCTTCTAGAAAACAGCCGGCCAACCACAAACCTCCAAGGCCACGAAGCGCCCATTTACAGAAGGATCGACTCCAATGCCGGTACAGACTACAGAGCCGGTTGTTTGCGCCATCAATCCGGGTAATGAATACCGTATTGAGTTGAGGCGTGTTTGCTCCAGTCCGAGATTGATGTACGGCCGTCGGCGACGACTGCGGGCCAATCGATGGCTGCACTGCGATTTATGAGGTCCATCTCTACGATATAGCTGTCGATATGGAATATAAGGAGGTCGAGGTTATATGGTTTTTCTTGATATCATGTTTAAATTTAAGGTTTCGAAGAATGAGGGGATTGGTCTGAAATAAAGAGCGAACATCAATGAATCGGACCGAACTCCATTCCTCAGAGCTTATCGTTACTTGGTCTCACTTGGAACGAAGACAACCTACAACTACGCGCACATGTTAACTCCCGCGGGAGTATTTTAGAGTTGTTTTAAATCATTGCAACGAGCTGAAAGAGGGGCTTCAGTAAAATATAATACAACATCTTTAGCAGCATAAAAAGCGTTATATTTGCCTGTGAGAGACGGATAGAACTAAAGGCATGGTTTCTCATACAGTACAGCGGTACGCTGTAATGTCATGTCGGATTCTATTATACAGCAGTTATGTCAAAGACGTCACTGAAACGTTGACAAAGGATTGACGGTGTCAAAAAGCGCTGCGCGCCGTGTTGTCATATTCCATTCCCAGTGTTTCAGCGCTGTATGGTCCAAGCTCTTTGTTATCATTCACTGCACTTCATTCGTCATTCGCAGTTCACGTCCGTCTTTCTAGGAAATCGTGCATCTTGTGGATATTGTGTGTACTCAATTATAATATTGTGTCAAAGTTTTTATTTTTTATATTATTATATAATGATTAATAATTTGACATACTACTAATATTTGTATTTTTACCATGATATTGTTATATTCAAATTCAAGACGATATCCCTGTGAGTTACTTATGTATAAAGTGTATAATAATGTAAGGTAATTTTCATAGATAAATAAATAAATCTAATCTAATATCTAATCTAATCTAAAACCATACAAATGTATGGTGAAATAAATAAATAAATAAAATAAAATATGTCAAATTACAACACCCCTCTTATATTAATATAAGTAGTCCATCAAGTACAGGTAAGCGTTTTAAATGGCGGCACTTTATACGTCCGATTACGAAATGAAATTAGATGTAATCTGCACATTCAGGATACTGAATGTGCAACCATGAGCCAATCTGGTCAGCTTCCCCTGTTAACAGGGTCACGGAAATCAGACCTGATCTGTCAAATCTTGCATCATGGGCAAGGCGGGTACCGGGCCTTCGTGTGCGAGATCACGATCGAGACAATAGCGAAAATATGATTATTTTCTTTTTAAGACACTGTTATCAATTATTTCGTTTTCTTCCCATGCGATAATTTGAACTTTACTACGAATTATAGAAAACTCGGAAAGAACTAGTATATAGCGAGCAAGCTGTCATTGAAATCATAATTGATCTACCGTGGACAGTGTGTGAGCGCTTTTATTTCAATTTTTTTAGTACAATATTTGTATTAGTGTCGCATGCTAGCATTTGGCGCTAACAAAAACCTGTATTTACACCCTCTAAAAGCCTCCAACACGATGGCGAGGTAGAGTCAATTTTAGAGCCGCATTGGCTACGGCCCCGGCATCAGCTTTGAGACAGATTATAATTTTAATCGCAAAGGTGAACTTTATTACCTGATATTGATGATTTTTTTGGTACATTTGAATAATGAGGTAGCCCACGCAATTTGCATGCGTAAGGCATTTCATCTTAGTCCTCACAGTGACAACCTGCGGTTCTGCATTTTTGTTGCGTGCAACCTAAATGTGTGAATCGTAAATGTAACAGGCGGCAGTTACCGCTTACCATTAGGTGGGCTGTCAGCTCATTTGTCTCTGCATAGGGTTAAACGGGTTGGAGGACTTGATGGCTCGTATACCTGACCACAGCACGCCATCAAAGTTCTTCAGTCTAAAACTGATTACTATTTACATTGTGATCTTCATTAAATTGACTCGAATGAGCAACCTCACTTCTAAAGACAAACTAATTAACAGAAACACATTTTCAACTATTAAATAGAGCCTCGAAAATTTAATGAAACTAAGTCCTTTGGTCTGCGCTCCGCTCGCTATGTTTTCTCGCTAGTTACAACTTTCTAGTGTCAATTAAAGTTTCAAAAGTAGGTGTCTATTTTATTATTTATTATTTTATTTAACAGTTTATTGTACACAAAAAATACATAGCAAATAACAGGCAAAGTAATAAATGGCACAACAGGCGCTACTTATTTCTAAAGAAATCTCTTCCAGCAGGCCTTCGGGAGTGTGATGTGATCATGAGACGCCGATAGGACGTGCACAATATTACCTATCTAAATAGGCATTTATATAAGTATATTCATTCTACTTACACACATAAGATAATGATATCTAATTATATATTACACGAAATACTTCTATCGGTACATATAGTTCAAAATTTTATAAAACAAAGACCTTTGGTCTGTCCCTCTGAATGTATGTACGTATCCTTAGATCTTGTAAACTACGCAACGGATTTGAATGCAGTTATTAACAATAGGTCTCTACCTATACCTCTTGAATCACTCTTGATTCAAGAGGAAGGTTTATAGGGTAGGACAACATACGAACGAAGTCGCGGCGTGCCAGTTTGTAAAATATAAACATTAAATATGAACAATACTGTAATCACAAATCTACACATAAAGTAAAACACTGAATACTAAGTACAAATTAATTTACTATATCTATTAGATAAAATTTAATTAAGGGCAAGTAGTCTTTTGTTTATTTATACTGGTAGATGTAACTGGAACGCATTGCTCATATAATGACACATGTCATTGTCGTATGACGTATTTTGGAACGCGGAGCGATGCGTAAGTGCGAAAAAGTGCTAATTTTGATACACTTATGCTTGTTTTTAAAAAAACGTTCTCCAAATAAAAGTCAAACTACCTATACGAGTTTATCTGTAAATATTTATTGTCATTAGTTGAGTACAAAAATTAAATGTAAAATGTCAGTAGTTTAGTCATAATACTGAAAAAACAATACAAAAAGGGATCACTTTGGAATTCTGTTTTTATTAGACCGTTAACTGAAAACGATTTTGACTAGACTTAATGCTTAACCACTACACATATTTGTGAACTTAAAACGCTATTTTCTATGACTTCGATTAGTTAAAAATCGCAAATTCTGGGATACCTGGCTATTAAAATCCTAAAATTTAAAAGTCATTAAGTAATTGGGCATCATACTCGTATTATGAAGTCTATGTCCACGACACACAGCATAAAAAGAGGATGGGGTATATACTCTCCGGTTTTACCATTCCAGCGACCCAGGTTCGATTACCACTAACGAACGACCCTGTACCAAATTTCACCCAAATGATCTTTCTGTAATTCAATTAAGTACTAAACTAGCTTTATCATATAGATGCAAACCAAAACGATTGGAAGCTGGCAATTTTTTTTGCTCTTTGGTACAAACCTACTATGACTCTTACGTCATACTTTTCCATTCAACGAATACAGATCAAAATGTTCGCTTCAACATTTGAATTCAAAAAATCTGTCAAGGCAAAAAGTCCAACGGCAACGTTGGGGTGCCGAATCGGGTTTTTAAAACTATCATTAATCAAAAGCACAAAGCAGGCCATTGTCCGTTTGTGTCCAATACATTTATCATAAGCGGTTCAGTTCAGAACGACCCACAATGCTCCAGCGTTCATGAATTTCCACACTGTTCCCGGCAGGGCTACCTGCAAAATATCGCGTCTTGGTTAAAAATTCTAATGTAGGGACCTCTATACTAAAAGGAAGTTAAAATAAGACGGTGCTCCACCAATCCGAACTGGCCTTAAATTTTAGCACCAATTTAAGTAGATTCAAGCCATATCTCGAAAGACAAAAAATTATATAATTATCAATTAAGTTTTAACTCCACTACATGTTACACCTAAAGTGCCATACATGAGATGTACCTACCTAAAATACTATTGTGCATTTTCTCCGAAACTGTAAAATACAACAATTTTTTTTTTTCTAGATACCTACCTTTTCTAAGGGAAAGTGGTTAGTAATGCTAATTTCTGCCTCATGTTAGCGAACTTATAATTCACATGCCCACCTTTCAAATGTAAGTACCAAAACACGTTGAATTGAAACATTTCAAACTTTGTGGTAACCCTGAGACTAAACCAACGGACGGTCATTCAAACTTTTTGTTACAGAGAAACGGGGTTAAATTGATAAAAAAAACAAGCAAATACTTTTAGGACATGTGAAATGGATATAAAAAATAATCGCAACGAGCTTTTTGAGTTTATACAAGGACATGGATTATTTCAACCACTCTGACCAATATCAAAGAAATAATAAAAGTACTCTTAAATCTCATCATCGTTCTGTAATAGCCTTCCAGTGCGGATGCAAAACTAGGTCAAATTGTGTTCCTGCCGAAGAGTAAGGTCTCCAGTGTTTTATGCCAAACTGTGGCTTTGGCAGTGGAAGAGCCTAGCATGTACCTATTTGTTGCCAGAGTAACGTGTCCAGGGGTTATACAGGAAGGCAGTCCATTTTTGATACTCTTATGTTGCTAATGTACTGTCATTCAACGAATAAGATGACCACTGGTCCATAATTGATATAAAAATTTATCGATTGATATAAAAAACGTTGAGTTGAATCGTTAGGAACTTCACATATCACAATATCCGTTACAACCACACCCTCTACTTGGAAAATCCATTTGCCACTCTATAATGCAGCAGGTATAATTGTTACATAAAATACACATTCAAATTCTAAAGGAATGTAAGTGAATTAGATTTTAGGGCAAACTAGAGTATAGAAAACCGCGAACCCACGGCCTTCCAACTTGGACGCTCCGGGTGCAGGCTCACACCGGCCACAATGGTCCAACTTTTAGGTGTACTCGTGAAAGGTACAGGTTACTCAACAACACACATACAGACACTCGTATCAGATGGTACATAATGAGCCCAGACCAAATACAAAGTTGCTCGACGAAATTTTGTGATAAAATATCACGTGTTTATCTTTGAAGGGATTGCGAACTCGGGCCTGATTTTCGATGGCAACGTTTACTTATAGAATACATTTGATAAAAGTTAAATTTATTACATAATTATATATTGTTATATTATCCTCATCATCATTGGCCTTAAACATCTATTGTAAATGATTTTAACAGCGTCATCGTTAGTGGTCTGGGTACGGCACTTTCTCTGATGACTGTAGAGCCCAATACGGGAAAGACAGACTCGGTTACACAGTGAGCATACATAATAAATCGCCCTGGATGGTAAGGGATTGTTAACGCATTTGTGCCGTTACGCGCGTCTGTCGGCTAGATCTTTAAACCAGGTATTGTGTTGCTGTTGTAAGTGTTGTTTTTGTGTGCACTACCAGTCTGCTGTCATAATCCTGTGCTTCTCTCCATACCAAGGTTGTCAGGAAGATATCACATTAGTGATAAGACCGCCCTTTGTACTACCTAGCATATTTTTTGTATCTGTACTTGTGTCCTCTGTGTGCAATAAAGAGTTTTATATTGTATCATATAGGTGGATAGCCAGGCTCTCCCAGCTATTCCAATCGTTATATACAGTAAACTAATACAGTATAATATGTCTTTCCCGTGTTGGTCTCTACAGCCATCAGAGAAAGTGCCATTAACAGTGACTCTGTTTAAATCCTCTATAATAGATGTCTAAGGCCAATAATACAGTATATTTACACTTAAGACCTAATTAAAAATTGTACACAAACGTAGCACGTGTGTGTTTACTACGGTTAGCGTATATGTCTGACAATTTAGAGACAACGCCGCCAGCCTTTTGGGAACACTTCCGCATGGCAGCTACATAGAATCTGTTTTTTATTTGCGTTCTCAAACCATTCATCAGATTGCAATGAAACTTCGGCTAGTTGTAGTTCACATGACATACTAAAAGGAAACACTACGATGTATACACAATTCAACATCCAGTAATGTGTAGACTAAAGAAGTATCTAATCTACCTATAAGGTATTTGAAATCTTACAAGTGATCCATTATTACTGAAAAGAAATGCCTCCCACGCACAACTCTTCAATTGTGACTTAAAATAGATTATCCGCGTGTAATTTGTACGAGGAAATACAACGTAAGGAAACAAGTTCCTTTTTTGTTTGCAATGTATATTGTGTCAGGTTCTTATAGACTGTAAGGGTGTCGTAGGTTATACTACGTCATCGAGTACAAAAAATTCCACTTTATAGACGTTTAAAAGACCCACAAATCGTTGGAATCGTACATAACATCGCACAAATAAAAAAAATGGTTTTTAGTAACTCAAACTTCGATATTTCGTAGCGACAATACGTATCTTCTTGTGTGGGTAGTAGTAAAAAATCCGGTGTGCCACACATCCTTTAGCCACTTTCGCTTTTCAGCCACATTATAAAAAAAAAAAAAACATCTTGGCGTTAATGTCCCGGTTGTGCTCTCGAGAACGAGGGCCCGGGGTCCGCCTTGACCATGATCCAGGATTTGGCAGGTCAGGTAATTACAGTGGAGCGACTGCCATCTGACCTCCATGACCCTGCTACCTTACTTTTCCTTCCTACCCTTCTTTTCAGCCACATTATTGTCACAAAAGAGAAAAGTTAATTTCTTGTGCCAGGTTGTGCATGGGGCGATCAACGTATTGTGGGTCTCCTAAACGTCAACTATCACTACAAAGTGAATTTTTTCTTGTACTTGATGACGTAGGTAAACCTACGGTGCCTTCCCAGCCTATTACGTTCGGTCTCACTCTTGTTTCAATCGTTTTTTTTTATGTTATATGGCAGACGGGCAAGCGGGCCACCTGATGGAAAGTGGCGTTTACACTCTATCCACCATCTCTCCCCATCACTTATAACGAGAACGCCTCCAGTTCGTTTGGATTTTATCTGACCCTTTTCGTTTTATTTTAGGCTGGCCGACATGTCTGCTTTTGTTGGGCAACATCCGATGCACTGTTCCGTTTACCGAATCAGGCCACTTTTTGAGTTTCGTCTTTTACGTGTCTGGTTCTTTTTTACCACTAAGGTGACAAACAAGTTTACGGCCTGCCTGATGGTAAGTGGTTACCGCAGCCTATGGACGTTTGCAATACCAGGTTATATTGCGTATTCAAAATACGGTCATATGCGTTTCTAGTACAATACGTCGAAAGGCATCCGATGTCGTCAATTCCATACAACAGTGCAGTGCTTCGTACACACCCGCCTTTAAACAAAAGCTGAATGACGAGCTCGGATCGACCACTCTGTCGGCCGATTCGTCTCGCTGACGGAGAAGGAGTAAGATAATGCCAACTACAGACGTCTCAGCGGATAGCCGGATGATCTCCGCACACGCAGGGTACCTACACTAAGAATAAGAACATTTATTGCCACAAGACACCACGGCACGACACAAATAAAAAGAATAGAACAAAAATAAAGAAAACCAGCCAGTACATCAACCAGTAACTAATGAAATTATGACAGCTAGTCACCTACACAAGTACACCAAAAAGATTGGAAAGTTAGCTACCTTCTTGTTGACAAATCTTTTATTTTGCTCTGTACATGGTAAATACGAAGCCAAGATTAGCCGATGTGTATTATTTAGGTACCTACTTCCGACTAATATACCGTGCACTAGACACCGGGGCTCATCTGATCGCAGTACGGTAACCGAGCCTGTCGATCGGATGTAAAATCCTGACATGTGTTAAGCTGGCCGCCTTACCCGTTCGTTGTTTAGCCGGGTATGGCAGGCGCACTACACTTTTACATGAAATTGACGTCGGGCACCCTGATATGGTATTATCGAACGAAACTGACGTGTGGTGCTCTTAGAGACATTGGTTGTCAAGTTGACAAGTACAATAAGCATCTACAATGTAGCGTGTCCATACCGTGCTGTACTTGGACTCGCCACTCGCCGCTGCCCTTGACCAATGTAAATCGAGCAGTCTGGGTGACAGTATTACGTCCGAAAAAGTAGAATATAGCCGCAAAACCTTCCAGTTATGGATGTCGTGCAGTTGTCTACATAATGAAATCGGACCCATCACTGTTACAACAATGGTAACTCGTAATGTCACGTGTTGAAAGGAAAAAGAACAAACTTTACAATCGGTGATCAGAATATAGGAAGCAGCATTAAAAAGTACAAATTTATACATTCAATTCCATTTATTATTATTCAATTTTCCATGACCAGGTATAAAGCGACATCCCTCCGTTATGAAACGAAAACCAATAAAAGCGGACCTGCAATTATTTCTGCATCAAACCCAAAACCGTTCCTCCACGGAGGAATGTGAAAGAAAAAACGATTTGCACAACCAAGCATATTTTCGCTCCAGTCACGGCATAAACGACTTTGTTCTGTAGAAAAAATGGTTCCTTTTCCAACAACTATGGTGAACGAAACTGAACAAGTTGCTCAGTGGTCGGAGCATGGAACTTTCAGGCGTGAGTGCAATAAAACACCTTTAGTTAGTGATGAGACAAGCTGAAGCTCTGTTGGGGAAGTTTTGAAGACCAAGTTTGTAATTGTGTTGCAACATTCCCTTTGATTTGCATCGCAATGGAAGATACAGAATGCGATTTCGTGTTATCTATCTCGTTGGGGAAAGTTAGTAGCTCCTGACGCAATAAGAGGTGCGTGAAGTGTTCTTCATTAGAAAATGGCAAAAAAGTTCAATCAATGAGTTTGGGCCTGTTCATACGTTATCGCTTGCAAACCGCACAGAAAACGCGCACCCGTCGTACACGCATAGTCACCGCGTTGTAACCGGACACAAAACATGTCCAGTCAAACTCAAATATTTCCTGAATTACAGAATCGATTTTAACGAAACCGAGCTAAGAACCATCTCGATTAAACTGCCTTCTAATTATAATACCGCTTCTTAATCGGTCTATTCGTTTGGATGCTACGATATAAAAGACGTCGTCGTGGGCTAAATCCTGCCCAGAAATATTGAGGTGTCGCCATATTGAGGATTTTTAGAACATATTTCTTAGGTGCTGTCCTAATTGGCAATGGTCCTCAAAACCGCCCGTCGCACGACCATGGTCGTATGACCGTTGTCGATTAGGAGCGCCTAACACTACAGTACCGCAAGTAACAACAACAGTAGCTCCCCCTCTAGACACTCTTGGCAGACTTCTAATCTTCCTAGTCAATATAAATTATAGTCTAAACCCGGTTTCGACCCCATCACTAGACTCCGCAGAGGCGTGAAATCACGCTTTAATTGTTAGGCTTGTTTCGATCAAATTAACTACCTGCTAGAAAGTTTTTATCGACTAGTTCAGTGCGGTATAACGCCGAGTATTACCTGCTGTTAAAGAACTCAGTTTTCTCTCATATCGTACTTTGGAGCGACTGTCATATGACAACTAGGACCTCAGTGGACTAGAAAATGGCTTGCAAAGCAGCGTTCTTTTGTATGATACAACATGCTTTTCGAGTGCTCCACAAATTGTAAGGGGGTCAAGTCTAAAAGACTGTTACTAGCCGTTGACTCTGAATCTACTATACAAATGACTAGATACGAGACCTGGCTTAGCACGGATTTTCTCGTGATAATGATGAAAACCGCATCAAAATCCGTTTCATGATTAAGGATTTAGCGGATATCCCAACATACAGGCGACTTTATTTTACACTACTTATAGAATAGGAATTATTTATATCAAAACAGCATTCATCTATAACTACCAAAGACATCCCTAGAACAAGTTCCCAGAGTATCCCACGTACTAGTACAAGTCAATTCCCGCTCTCAATTGCAGTCTCCTTACACGTGTCGTGTACTCAGTAGCAAACTCCGATCGACTACTGGTGCCTTTTCCCTGTTCAATCAACATCCACCTCCAATTCACTATTAAACAAACACCCCGACGTCTTAATGGGGTGTTTTGCTCTCGATTCCTCTAATAATTATTAAATGAGGAAGATTGTTTGTGTGTTTGTCTTTCAAGTAATGAGTAAGGATTTTTTTTTGTATTGCAGGTTATGCTTCAGATGGTAATGCAAGTTCTCAAATGAACAATATTTTTTCATAGCAAGCTTTTATTGTGCCTCCTATTTTTAACCGCCAACGAAAAAAGACAAAAAAGTAATTTTAATCAAGACGCTCCTTAGCTTTGTTATATTAAAATCGACTCAATAGTTCAGGAAATAGTGAGGAATATGTATATTTAATCGGGGGGTATCCCACGTTTTTGTGTCGGTTAGGTAAGTAATTAGATACTATCTACGATTAGTCAGAGTACTTGTCAAGACTAATCAATCGAGTCCAAACTCGATAGGTCTAATATGCGTAGTTTAGGAGTTCTGTCTTCATCATCAGATCAACTCGATGGCATCATAGCATTGCATTGTTGCCAAACTTACTTATTTATGCAACGTTTGAGCTCAATTGAAAACCGGTAAGTGAGTCGAATTTATTTTGCCAGATTGTATTAGAAACACACAAGGGGACAGGTTAAGTTAGATAAAATCTTATTAAAAATAATGTTTTAGAAAATAGTATTTGAGCTGGAGTGAAGATTAGGTACCTGCACATTAGTAGTGAAATATAACTTTTGTTTTTAGGTGAAATTCAAAGTAGTTCTAACTTCACTACCCGAAAACCGAATTTGATACAGGCGTAGCAGCTGTCGGGAGCTAGTCCTTAACAACTCCAAATCGGCCCGAAATTTTGCACCAACAGCGAGACCCAATCTTCAACTATTCACAGAAACTTGATTATAGCTGACGCTGCTCTTAGAGAAGTTCAAGGGCTTACTCAGCTAGAGAATCGCGGGGCAAGGCGGTTAATATAAATAGGCCCTGGAAAAAGGGGTCGGTCAGCAATAGAGTTTGCCGTGAACACAAATAAATCAGTTGGCGTGTACGGAATCACGTTGGATCTAACGCAGCTTGTTAACGCGGGTAAACTTGTTCCGTTCGGTGTGTGCTATACGTGCCCGCGAGATCGGTGCGCTGAGCGGCTTATTTTCCTCACAGCCTGCCGTGGTATGGCCGTGTGGTGTCCGGCAGAGTAGAATAGCACCAAGCCCGTACACTCGTGGGTATCGTACAAGGCGACTAATATTTTCGAGACAAAAGATCTTGAGCATCCGTAGGCCGGAAAATGGGCATTTTGGGAAAATGTATTTTCCATCGTTATATTTAACCCGCCTGCGTGGAGATTATGGAAATAACTTCCCCTTTCGAGGTAGAGGCCCTACGTCCTGCAGTGGACTGTAATTATGAGCTGTGATGACGATGACGACTGCCGTAGTATGCCTCTTATCCCACTGACCTTCGCTTAGGTCCGTATGTACTCACATTAGTTAGATCTGTAATATAAAACGCATCGCCTAAGTAAGCTAAAGGAAGAGCTCTTACAGTTGTTGTCAGTATATAAAGGCTAGTTCGAGATCGTATTTACTCATGCATGTGTGACAAAGACGTCGCTCTTCGGAGCCGAGCTAGCCATTATGTATCGTAATTCAACCTGTGTAAACGCTCATCTTTTAGTTCCCTTGATGGTAAATTCTAGATTATTCTGAATCTACATTCTATTTGCTTAACAGTTCTTAATATTGTGATATGGTCAGAAATACTTGTAAGTGTCGAAAGTCAAAGTGACCATAAAACATGCAGTTGGAAATATTGGGTGCAATGTTATAAACGGTCTTCTCGACAAAATAATTTGTTAATTGTTTTATCGTATCATTTACTAAAATAAAATAAAGGCAACTGTTACTGGCCAAATAAAAGAATAACAACTGCAAACACAAAATAGACTAACAAACAAAGTGCACTCCAATTTAGCGAACGATTCAATTAAGACTTCATTATGAAAGGAAAACTCTATTTAATCCAGTATTCGTAGGTTCTAAATAATTCACAGCCTTTAAGCTGTCTATTAGAATTAGACAAGGACGTAATTAGCGGAATGAAATAAGTTCAGCAGGCGTATTTGTCCAGGGTAAATAATAAATTCTGGGGAAGGTTTTGCGCTGAATCAATTTGCTGGGAGATTTTGGTCGGCCACTTTATCCGATTTTCTGCTCTTTGACATTTCAAAGGCAGACGCTTTGTACATATTTCGTATATTATTGCGGTCTCTACCTGACAAAGAGCGTCGGCGACCATGGCTAACGAAGCGGACTCGTAAGCGAGAGGTACAGGGTTCGAGCTCCACTGTCGCCATGCATCATTGACTCTTTTCTGAGTTATTCACATTAACCGAAGCTCTTACGGTGAGGAAAACATCGTGAGGAACCCTGCACATTCAGGCGGCTGACTTTTAAAATGGCATTATTTTAACAACTGCGACGTTATTACCGGGTCAGACAAGTTTTTATTACACTTTTATAGTATATGTTATCGGGTTTATTACCACTGTTAGTATTGTTTTTACCTCGATATTTTGACGCAGTTGCATGCGTCATGGTCACGAGTAGACTGGTGCTGCTGTTTGAAGAAACAATACTAACCGCTGTAATAGACATAGACGTAACTTTATTTAGTCCAATAACACATAAAAAAAAACTTAATACTAACATAATAAGGAAGCAGGGCGATGCAACGTAATCACATCCTGGCTAAGTAAGTGGGACGTACTCGCGTACCAAGGACCAAATCTTTTTGATAGTTTATAAGGAAACCTTTTTAAATGTTTTAAAAAAAAACCTTGATTTAAAATTACGAACAGGAGGTGGAATATTGTTCCAGCACCGGGTTGCTGAATACTTAAAACTGCCACGGAATGCCATAGTATGGTGCTGGTATGCAACTAATACACTGCCCGTAGTGCGCACACTACAATCACTTTTAAATTTTAATTTGCTATACAAGTAATTCGGTACCCCATGCTTCACTATACCAAAGATTAAAGTCACTAGATGTTGTTCTCTTCTAAAAGCCATTTTTAAAATGATAGCGCTATTAAGAAACGGGGTCGCATGTGTTCGAGGAGGAATACTGAAACAAAAACGTGCACAGGCGTTCTGTACTCTCTGCACCACACGTTCAGTGCGGGCCAGGATGAGGACACGGACCATAAACAGTGTCAGCATATATTAATTTGGACAGGACTAATGCGTCACACAACCGTACCCTGAGTCCAACCGAAAAATAATCGAGGATACGGTACAATATTTTAAGACGGTAGAAACAATTACGAGCAATTTCTTGTATATGACTTTCGAAATGCAAATTTTCATCAAATAAAAGGCCTAAGTTATGTGCTTCAGAAACGCGCTCCACCTTTACTCCACATAACGTCACACAAGAGTTACGGCTGGCTATTTTGCTGATCTGAGAGTTGGACTCTAGAATCATATATTTAGTTTTAGTAGGGTTAAGTCCCAAAGCATTAGCCTTAGACCAGACAGCAATTCGTTGTAGATCCTCCTCAATTAATTGTGTATCCTGCATTTTCTGTGTCACGTGGATGAAACGATGTATAAATTTGGGTGTCATCGGCGTGGAGATGATATCTACAGTTCAAAACTTCGCCCACAAGGTCTGCCGTATACAAAGTGAACAAAACAGGTTCCAAAATGGACCCCTGTGGCACACCTCTGTTCATTAAACATGGGTCAGAAAAGGTACTGCTGCCCCGTTTACCTGTTACCTTTACCATTTGCGTTCGATCACAGAGATAGCTGGCGAATCAATTAATTGCGTCAGAGTCAAAACCATAAAATTTCATTTTTGCGAGCAAAAGGGGAATATTAATCGCGTCAAATGCCCTAGAAAAATCCTGCAAGACCAACATTAAACCCTTGCCTTCATCTTGTGCAGCTAATTTCTCGTCAACGACGTCAATAAGAGCTGTGGATGTACTGCGGCGTTTACGGAATCCGGACTGGTAATCTGGGAGTATTTTGGACTTTTCCAGATACTCTATCAGCTGCAGATAGACGGCTCTCTCTAACACTTTCGAGAGACAAGGGAGTATGCTAATGGGTCTCAAATTCTTTGAACTTAAGACTTCCTCCTTTTTAGGAATGGGCGTTACCAGAGCTGTTTAATAAACCCGATAACATGTGCGATGAAAATGTAGTGAATAAGCACGAAAGTTTTTATTACTAGCCAGAGGTTGAACTTCATACAAGAACTGCCTACTCCTGTGGGATACGGGCGTAATAACAGTGCAGCGACTGTCATCTGACCTCCGTGACCCTGATAACAGGGAAACCTGGTCAGATTGGATCACGGTTACATATTTAGTCGCCTGAATGTGCAGGTTTCCTCGCGATGTTTTCCCTCACCGTGAGAGCGAGGCTGTTACTGGCTGTGGATGAGATTATGATAATATTATTAATTATTATGCAATTGTCCACCTAACAAGTCGTTAGTTGGCAGGCGTTGTGATGATATAACGTAGTTATAGCTGACGTTTGGTGTCGCTGCTATCTTGTTTCAAATAACAATTTTTTTTTTCATATCCAGCTTTTATCTACTCATCTAGACTATTTCAAAAAGCCCAAACACTATGGGGATATCTTATTGCGTTCTTTAGTTCTTTTGACCACTTTCCGACTCCATCACCAGGCTAGCTCCATGGTACCATATTAATGCATTATTATCGATGTTACCATGCAATAGGTATTCCCAGCTCAATCGGATAGCAACAAGTTATCATCATCATCATATCGGCCAGAAGACGCCCACTGCTGGGCATAGGCCTCCCCCAGAGATCTCCACAAAGGCCGGTCCTGTGCTTTTCGCATCCAGCTGGTACCTGCGATCCTTACCAGGTCGTCAGTCCACCTTGTGGAAGGCCTACCCACGCTGCGTCTTCCGGCACGTGGTCGCCACTCGAGAACTTTACTGCCCCATTGGCCATCTGTTCTTCGAGCTATGTGCCCTGCCCACTGCCACTTTAGTCTGGCAATCCTTAGAGCTATGTCGGTGACCTTGGTTCGCTTGCGGTTCTCCTCATTTCTGATTCGATCGCGCAAAGAGACTCCGAGCATAGCTCTTTCCATTGCCCTTTGGGTAACAGTGAGCTTTCTTATAAGGCCCACAGTGAGCGGCCACGTTTCAGTTCCGTAAGTCATCACTGGCAACACACATTGGTCAAAGACCTTCGTTTTGAGACACTGCGGTAATTGTGACGAAAATATATGGCGTAGCTTCCCGAATGCTGCCCAACCGGGTTGGATTCGTCGATTGACCTCTTTCTCGAAGTTGGACCTACCTAACTGAACTATTTGTCCTAGGTATGAATAGTCGTCAACAACTTCAAGTGGAATGCCTCCAACTGTTACTGGAGTAGGCACAACATGGACATTCGACATAATTTTCGTCTTGTCCATGTTAATTTTAAGACCTACTTGTTGAGAGGCACTACAGAGGTCATCGAGCATTTTGCCCAAGTCTTCCAGGGTTTCAGCCATGACTACGATATCGTCAGCAAATCTGAGGTGAGTGAGGTACTCGCCGTTAATATTGATGCCAAGTTCGTCCCAGTCCAGAAGCCTTAAGATATCCTCCAGTGCAGCGGTGAACAACTTCGGTGATATGACATCACCTTGTCTAACACCTCGCTGCAGCTGAATAGGTTCTGTGGTCTTATCCTGGAGACGAACTGACATAGTGGCGTTTTCGTACAAACCCTTCAGTGCTTCGATATATCGATAGTCAATTTGGCACCGCTGTAGAGACTGGAGCACCGCCCAAGTTTCGATCGAATCGAAGGCTTTCTCATAGTCCACAAACGCCAAGCCTAATGGCCGGTTATACTCTTCGGTCTTCTGTATAGCCTGACGCAGCGTATGTATGTGGTCGACGCACTCTCCTAGGCACTCGAAGCGATTTTGAAATTCGAGTTGAAAGCTCTCGGGGTTTTGGATTTGGATGGGTGCAGGCCGGAGCGTGGACCTCATCAATCTCGATCTTTCCAGCTGTGGAATAATATTCAATGTGCCTCTTACCAATCGGTGGTCACTGCCAATTTTTACGCTATTGATCACCGAGACCTCATTGAATATATGCCGTTTCGTAGATAGGATGAAGTCAATCTCATTTTTGGTGACACCATCGGGACTAACCCATGTCCATCTGCGATGATCCGGCTTCCCGAAAAATGAGTTCATCATAAAGAGTCCCTCTTTCTCCAGAAAGCCGGCCAGCACCTGGTCACGGGCGTTCCGACTTCCAACTCCAAATTGCCCCACTCTCAACTTGTCTCCGCTTCATTTGCCCAGTTTCGCGTTGAAATCCCGCATGACAACGGTGTAATGTGTCTTGGAGGTATGTATGGCTGTAGTTATATCCTCATACATAGCCTCCACTTCATCGTCGGAGCGAGTCGAAGTCGGTTCGTAGACCTGTATGACCTTCAACGAATACCGCTTGGTAATTCTGAGTATAAGGTACGCAACCCTAGACGACACACTCTCGATCTTGAAGATGTTGTTTACAAGGGATTTGTGGACGAGAAACCCGACACCACCTAGGGACAGTTGGTCGCCCTCCCGGAAGTAAAGCAGATTTCCGGACTTCAGAGTTATCGAGTCCTCTCCCTTTCTTCGGACTTCAGATATCCCAATGTAATCTGCTTACCACTTCCTCCAGCTCCACGAGCTTTACGTCGGTCCGCAGTGTCTGGACATTGTATGATGCCAGGGCCAGTGGTCGTGCTTTGTGGTAGCCTGGTCGCGTCCGGTGATTCTTCGCACCCCCTGCCCCGCCGTTACCGTGATCGCTACCAATTCAATTCATTTATTTGATAAACATAAATTTACACGTCAAATGTTATTAAATTCTTAAGTAGTCATTATTCTTAAAATAATGTTACAACAGAAATAAATAAAAAATCACAATCTTAATGTCATAAGGTCAGTACACTGAATTACGTATTTTGTCCAAGGGAGTTAATTGCAAATTCAGATGTCATAAACATATTATTATTATTATCACAATTAAATTCAATACAATTCGTTTATTTGTAAAAAAAAATATGTATTAATTGCATGTCAAATGTATACTTATATTATATAATATAAGTGTATTTATCACCATGATATTGCTATAATGCATCACTAAACAATTAAGTCATAGAAGGTCATACATAACAACTGATATAAGCTAAACAAATATACAAGCATACGTCAATTATTAACTACGTGAATTTTCATTAGTGAATTCGACTAGTGAGTAGAGCGCCTCTGACAGCAGTTTCTTTTTCAGTTTTTTTATAAAGATGTTGTTACTGAGTGAGTTTTTAATTTATTTTGGTATTTTATTATATATTATGGGACCGACCGTGTGCATGCATTTCGCCGACTGCGCCAATCGTTTTAAAGGGAGTCGCAAATTATCGCGGTTCCTCATATTGCGAGTGTGGACATCCGCAGTAGCGGTGAACATGTGTAAGTCATGTCTTACGTATTTAGCAACTTGATATACGTATAAGGAGGGCAAAGTTAATATTTTCGCCTCAATTAACAGCTGTTTAGCGGGGTGATCCCACTTTACACCGGCCATAATACGTACCGCTCGCTTCTGTAGGCGGAAGTCTCTGTCGCGATCCGCGGACGCACCCCACAACTCCACTCCATACGATAAGATAGAGTGTAGGTACCCGTAGTACGCTTTTTTTACGTTGTCCTTGTTTAGACTTGGGCTCAACCGCTTCAGAGCGAAACAAGCGGACGATAGCCTGTCACACAGTTTATCTATATGGGGGATCCATGTGAGGCGGGCGTCAATTATGAACCCAAGATATTTAACCTCGTCAACCTGCGGGACCACCTAACCTAACCTGACCGCGACACATTACTTGCAGTTGGCATGCAGTGTTTCTGCTTAGTGAAAAATATACGATGTTCGTTTTTTCAATATTCAGGACCATTCCATTTGCGCAAAACCACGAGTCTTGATCCTCCATTACGGCGTTTATTTTACTCTTCAAGGTCTCAATGTCATCAGCGGCAACAATTACACAGCCGTCGTCAGCAAACATTACATATTTGGCGTCCCTCGACGCAGTAGTAAAGTCGATCATTAGAATCAGAAATAGGTTATTACCCATTATTGAGCCCTGCGGAACGGCACAGTCGCCCAAGTCCAGGAGGTCGGAGGCTACTCCTTTAATGTACGTGAGTTGTTTACGACCTTCTAGGAACGATGCAATTGTTGTATGCATTACTCCGATTATCCCGTAGTGATCTAGTTTAGAAAGTAGTAGTGGATGGCTCACGAGTTCGAAGGCACGAGATAAGTCGCAGAATATCGCCGCTACCTGCCGCCTATTGTCGAGATGATCGGTTACCTTCGTTATGACGTCCCAGCGTCCACCGTCGAACGCCCCCGTTGGTAAGCATAGTGTTGTCTGTTTAACAACCTATTTCTGTGAAAGTGTTGCATCAGTATGTCACTTAATAAATGTTCAAATGCCTTAGAAAAGATAGGAATCAGCGAGATCGGTCTAAAGTTCTTAAGAACATGCATGGCTGAACTTTAACGTTTTTTAATGTTTCAGGGTATACACCATTGTTCACACACGAGTTAAACAATTCACAGCATATATCAATTAGAAAGGGAGGCAACACATAGCCCGGGTACCATGGTTCGGAATAGCGGGAATGAAAGTTAAGCTTCAACAGTAAATATAAAATTATAATAATTTTGCTTTATGAGCTTTGCGTTTGTCGCTGAAGCAATGGCCATTACTCTTAATCTTCCACTTTATCTCTTCTCTTTCTTTAATTTAGTTTTACCCTGCAGTTTTTTAACTGTACGTAAAGCTTTTATAAAAGTGCCGCAAACTTATCTGACCCGGTGGCCAAAACTGGAACTAGGGTTCGCGATTTAGAAAATCATTTTTTTGTCAACAACAGTGAAGCAATCATCTGTTCGGGGTCCCTATTTTTGAAACTCTACACGAGCGCTCGCCTTCTATCGTCTCGTCTTTTCTATCTCTAGCAACTAACCACGAGTGTGAAAGAGATAGGTAGCGCATGCAAACGCTCGCGTGAATGCTAGCGGTTTCAAAATAGAGCCCCAGATAAGTTTGTAACTGTCCGATAAATGTCTTGTACACTGCAAAGATAATTTGGGACTTTGATGAGGGCGTGGGTTATCAATTATAAACTCCAGCTGTCTGTCAAAAGTGACGCTTTACAAGATGGCGGCGTTAGTTCTGATTATGGCCACGTGCCAAATGATCCTACAGACCCGACATTTAAAAAAAATGTGCAAACTATAATAGGCATGCATACAGTTATAACTGAAGCGGCTCCCGAGACCATTCAATCAGTCTCAGGATCCCCAGCGGAAGACCTCGGTCGACCTCGCTTCACCGACAAAAAATAATCATTACATATGAATACGTATGATTAAAATGAATTTCAACCTAATCCAGGACGTGATAAAGAAGAATTCGCAACGCAAATACGTGAAACTGATTTATACAGAGGAAGTTCATTCCGTTTACAATTTGGAACTCGGTCGAAAAATTGATAAACATGGCTCCAGTACGCCTGGGCCTAACTTTTCCACCAGTGAAATAAAGCCCGCAGTCGGAAAAGCTAATGTTTTAAATTTTACCGCGATAACGGTCTCTGTACAGAGTTACGGAATGAAATACAAGAAAGTTTGGATTTTTACTGCGCCGCTTTTGCGGGTAACGGTGTGTTTAGACCGAACGGACGTTCGTGCTGGAGCGAAAGCTCCACTGGTGTTGTTTTATATAGTGTCAACGATAAGAATGCGCTAGAAATATTAAATTGCATTACAATGACAATAGACGACTACAATAGAATAAAATTACTAGACATAAAAATGATTTACAAAATGTATAACTAAGTAATAGTTTTTTTTTAGGATCAAGCAAAGGAGTTTGCGGAACATCTGATCAAAAGTCATTGTTATTGACATTGTTACATGCGGGTAAAAAGCTAGTATAGGTGGAATGTCTCACTCTGCTGCATCACATCCACTTACATACATCCCACCACCTTTTCCACTTTCGCACCATCCGACGATAGAGAAGCGCATTCAAGTAACGTGTACGTGTATCGCAAGCTGTTTTACCGCGCACGTGAACGATATGGAATTATATCTCCAGAGCAACACGGGATCAAACCGGAGCCGCCGACCGTGTGCTCTAAAGATATATTTTTTTATTGCCTGGGGAGACACACGGACGGACGGTCCACTTTGATGGGAAGTAGCCTCCGTCGTCCAAGACCTCTGCAATCTA
This sequence comes from Blastobasis adustella, assembly GCA_907269095.1. Classification (NCBI taxonomy): domain Eukaryota; kingdom Metazoa; phylum Arthropoda; class Insecta; order Lepidoptera; family Blastobasidae; genus Blastobasis; species Blastobasis adustella. The sequence continues at coordinate 15,943,362 of OU026121.1, read as the reverse complement.
ACGGGAGCGATACTTGAAGACATATCTTTTGAAGAACCCCATGTTATAGTGCAAAGGAAAGACTTCGGGAGCTCCTTCCACATCTTGCATGTGCGCGGAAAAAAGAGTTGCGATGCCTGCACGTTAGTTGGATGCCAGGCATCTAGATGGGGACTTGGGTTTCTTGAATAGTCATGTCTGCATACTTACGTACTTAAAAGGCCGGCACCGTATCCGCTCCCCTTAGGTTGGAGTTTATTTTCTCGCTCACCTCGAATCGAACGTTCTCTAATTTTGATTTTAAGGAAGAAAAAATTAATATTTTTTAAACACTCAAAGCGAACGATAGCAAAGTAGGGAAAACAGCGTTTATAAATAGAGCCACTAAACAACGGTGCTCATTCCCATCAAGTGGGGCATCCGCAAAGCATTCTTATACAAAAACTAGTGGACCCGGCGCTAGTATACCATTACCTACCATTTTATTCTTGCTTATAGAGCTTCCTCTTGGATTACTCTATCTATTGTGGAAAACCGCATTAAAATCAGTTGCGTAGTTTAAAAGATCTAAGCGATAGACACATACATAGATACATAGGGACAGACGGCGGGAAGCGACTTTGTTTTATGCTATGTATAGAAAAGTTTTCGCTTATTTGGTTTAAACACAGACATAAAAAAAGTAGGGTTTAAACGCCCCTAAGGCTGTGGGGCCGGCGGCAGTATCGTTCCAAACCGTTGATGGCTCGGACGGAGAGATAGCAGCGCTACAAAATTCACATGAAAGTTTGATGAACGCAAATTGTTTTATAGAAGTCGAGACGACAGTCCTATTACTTCTGTGGTAATGTGGCAAGAAAGCCGTGGAGACAAAGTTGGGATCTATTACTGACTGAAGTTTATACCTAGCGGGGTCACTAGTGCTAGGGCAAATAGACTAATGGCAATGCTTTGCTTGTACATATATCTTCCGAATTTATGTACAAGGTTCAATGTACCTCAACCATTTTGATGGAAATTACAATAAACCACGTAATCTATCCAGTGGGCCTCCGCTTGTATTACGCTTGGAATACATAAAAGTAATACTGATCGTTACTTTTCTCAGTGTATCTCTCGATTCGTGTTACGCGGTATATCGTAATTTTCATCAAAATGGTTGAGGTACATTGGATCTTGTTCATAAATTCGTTACATTGTACAAGCAAAGCATTGACACTAGTACTTTTGCTCTAGCTCGAGTGGCCCTGCTAGGTATAAACAACTGAAGTCCCTTACCATATCTGGCTGGGGCAATCAAATTAGAAGTCCAAATATCATCATCATTGCCCTATCCTACCTACTAGGTGAAGTTGGCACAACAAGGCTGTCATGTTGTAAAACAGTTTTAGCTTTACTTTTTACTACTAGTGGTCCTTTGTAGCTATCACAAGCGCGCAGTTCGGATGTCTGTAAACATTAAACTATCCTGCAAGAACCTATTACTTTTCCTATTCCTTTTATTAAGTACCCTGTGACACTTGAGTATAATACCTAATCTCGATAAACACAACATTAATGAATGCTACCAAGATTCGGGATTAATGTACTTGTAGCTTCACATTAAAAAGTTCAAAAAGTTCAGTAGTGTCTGATTCCTCCAACATACAAACTCAAAAACTTACAAATATTTCCTCTTTACTCAGTATTATTAATATAACAAGTATTATAGATATTATATGCGACTTATGTAACACGCTTCTGAAGTAGCTTAATCATGCTCCTGAAAAGCCCTCAAACTTAGGCTTTAGCTTTCCCCTTTCAGCGGCCCATTAAGACTAGCCATTAGATGTAAGCCAGGATACTGTTCGTTGTATGTCTACTGACTAATGTCTTCCGTGACGCAATACAAACTTGTAGGTAACCTTATGTTAATAATTTATTTCAAGTGTGCTGTCTGGTATTTTAAAGGTATGTTGTATCCAACACGTAGGTAAATAAGTTTTATGTCATTGTTATAATCATACCTATAGAGACTATTCTAATTTCGGCTGACAACCTAGGTCAATCGTTCTTCGTCAAAGGTATGAGGAGGTACATATAACGGGTGGCGAGCTTGTTGTAGTACTGAACTTATCTTTATTATGTCATGAATGTATTTTTTGTGTTTTAATTGTGTATGTATGTTGGATATAAATATAACAATTACTAACTCTCGCTATCCAGACTTCTTCATTATTTAGTATACGATTCATGCGACTGAATGTGTAACCATCATCCGGAGGTTACATGGCATTCGCTCAGCTTTATTTACCTGATCTGCCAAATCCTGGATCATTGTGAAATCGGAATCTATAAAATAGGTAGAGAAAATAGGTCACCCTATTTTTCTTTCACACCCACTGCTATTTTCTTTACTTTACCCTATTTTCCGTCCGTAACTTTATTTATAGAGCTTTATATTTCCTTAACAACAGATAGTGCCTGTTTCGTACGCCATTAACAGCCATAGCTACTCCAAATGAAACACATTATTGTTAACTGACACACACAATTTAGTAGACCACTTGACTAATAATCTTGAGCCTATTTAGAGCCTACAGTCAGACCCTGACTAAGCTACATTAAAATGTCTTTGTGTAGAAAAAATTAAAGAAGAAAGTTCCTCGCAAAAGTTCCCATTTGACGCCACCAGCCCCCAAGTACATTTGTATGTACGGTGAGTCAGCAACTTTTCCTTTCAGCACCGGAAACTATTCATTATACCACGCTATGTCACTGGGTAAGGGGCCCGGCACACTATGATAGATTTACACGCATTTTATTAAGCTAGCTTACAAGTTTTGTTTTAATTCGGTTGAATAACCCTGACCGCTCTGTATTCATTTCCTACCTAGACTTTGTTTGCATGTTTAGTTCTATTCCGTAAGAAGTTAAAAGTTGCCTATTAAACCTAAACGCTGGAAGGATAAAATTCTGAAAAACCTGCACGCACTAGGAATCCTCGATTAGCAGGAGATGGCGCAGGATAGGAAGAGGTGACGATCTCTGGTGTAGGAGGCCAAGATCCACTTTGGGTCGCTGAGCCAGCGCAGTAAGTAAGTAAGTATTAAACCTAGAAGATAATCCGTATATGTAAGACACATGGATACGTAGATCCGACGTATCATTGAGTGATAATGAGTTATAAAGAAAAAACTGTATCATGTTCACACAAGCAAAATTCTCAATATCTTAGAAATGGCAAATCCAATTACCGTGAAACTGTAGGTAACGTGTTGTAGCAATAATCAGACAGATTACTAGTGAAATTATTTTTTACTTTTTATGACGGTCTTTGTCATAGGATTGCATCTGGTTTAAGAAGAAAACCTTTTGTGTAAAATTCGTAAGATTAGATGTGACATTTACGTAAAATTTAAAAAATTGCGACGAAATAGAGTACAGATGCAGGAACAAGGAACAGAAAAAGAAACCAAGTTTTGATAAAAATGGGACCAAAGTAGACGTATAGTTATTACGATACTCATTAAAAAAAAAAAAAAGATTTTCCAAACCACACATTTAAAAAATTACCGAATTGAAAACCTCCTCTTTTTTAAGTCTGTTAAAAACAGCAATCCCGTAGATACCTTTTTAAAAAGCTATATTTACTGTTATGTTATTTTTTGTTTTTGACACAGCGATCTCCAACCTGCCTGCCAAGCATGAAGTTAGGTTATGGCTGATTAAGAGGCCTACATTCCTGAAATAAATAAATAACTCTCTGTTAATTTGAGTGCGGCTAAAGCATCGGTGGCCTAATGGTTATTGGGTCCGACTCGTACCCCAAGATTCCGGGTTCGAACCCCATTGCCGCACATGTATGAATGACTCTTTTCTGAGTTATGCACATAAGTTGAACACTAATCGATGCTCTTACGGTGAGGGACAACATCGGATGAAACCTGAACATTCGGGCGACATGTGTAACCATGATCCAATCTGGTCAGGTTCCCCTGTTAACAGGGTCACGGAGGTCAACTCACAGTCGCTCCATCTGTCAAATCATGGATCATGGTCAAGGCGGACCCCAGGCCCTTACGCATGGGAGCACAACCGGCACATTAACGCCAAGATGACCAGATGACTGGATGCGGCAAGCCGAGGACAGGATGCACTGGCGCTTATAGTGGGTGGCCTATGTCCAGCAATGGACTAATATAGGCTAATGATGATGACCAGATGACGGCAGATTTAGCAGTCGGCTGTAACGAGTAGTGGATGTGATGTGCCCCAGTGGCCTGAAGACGAAAACTAAATCGGATTGGGACACGAGTTCGTCACTTTAACACAAAACTTTTCGCCACTTAAAAGTGTTACTGGTAAATAATTCAGGATTGTAAAGCGAAAGTTGTGAATCCGAAAGCTTTTAGAGGTAATCCTGCTTTTTGCTGCCAATTTTAACTTTTAAAAGCTTTCTGTGAAGGTGCTTTAATACTTATTTCTAAACATGGCAGCCGATAGTTAAGGTTTGCTTCTTTTCGTAAGAAAACGTGTTGTCAAATATATACGGTGTCAAGCCAATAACAGGTTAGTTAGATGATAAGAGAAATTCGCTACAGCACAAACTACCTATAAGGTCCTGTGGTGTTCCGTAAAAAGTAAAAAAGAGGCTGTCATTCCCCGGATGACGGAGCATTTTTCAAAGATTCGACGATTTCCCCTCTTAAAAAAAGTTGTTATCAGTGATTAGAAAAATTAAAGAAAATTCCTGGCCTTGTAGTTTTAAAATTTATTAATAATCTTTTCGACCTCGCACCTTGGAACCAAATTGGTTGGAAACAGTGAGGTTCCAAAGGAACTTGAGAGTATTTATGATATGGAAATTTCAAAAAAGGTGTGAAAAGGTTTTTACGGGGTCGGCAGCGCGTGAGTGACACCTCTTATTAAATAGTATTATTAGTATCTGGTATTACAAACGTCCATAGATCACGGTGACTGCTTACCAACAGGAAGGCCGTAAGCTTGTTTGCCACAATATAGTTATAAAAAAAAATCTACGGAAGTCCATGCTGGTCTATCTGTTCGTTTCTGCATATTTTGGCACAATGCCTTGGGCGTGTAAATCACAGCAATTTCTTCGAAATTGACTTACTGGATTAATGTTGCGAAATAATTACTTAGTTCACTCCACGTTTACTTTGTTACAGGGTAATACATTTTTTCCTGAAACTAGATCTACATGTAATCCTCTTTTCAATACTAGGCCCTATTGGGTATTCGTCGTAATGTCTAGCAGAATAATTCTTACCGATAACAGCTAACAGTTTAGCTCGTAACAGTTATTAGAATTGAAAAAATTAACATTTATATGTAAAAAAAAACAAGAAAATAACATATTTTTGTTACTATAGTTGCATATAAGTCTTACTTAGATAGTCTACTTACTTTTCTGTATTATAAATTTGTCTCAGTTTACGACAAAATTTTACTTTACTGCTCAACAATGTACTTTCTTAAAATAACGATATTACTCAAATTTATCAGAATATTCTCTTTTCACAGTCCTAGCACTCTTGGCATCGTGGACGACCACGAGGTCGTATGGGTTAGTGGCGCGATTCACGAGTCGCCGCCATTATTTCCTCATGGCTGCTTTTCGTGTGTACTTGTGACAAGAAGACACAAGTGTCTTTCTTACTTGGTCCTTCCACCGCGTTGAAGATTTGCCGCGAGCCCGAGTGTCTTCCACACTGCCTTCCACTAGTCTCCCTACGCTGGTGTTATTTAAAAAAAATTGAAAATTTATTTTGAAAAAACGTCAAAATTCGGCTTTGGCCCATCGACAAATTGCGATGCCTAACTTTAAGCTCTTGGAAAATGGAGGCATTGGTGCGAAACGCAGTCCAGAATAAACTAGATAATTGTAAACAATTTTTAGAGTTGAGCCAGTTTTAGCCAGATTTTCTGAAGCTGACTCAGAGTCAATGGACCTTTTGGAAATGGAATGCAATTTTTATACAACCGTATAGTCTTAGTTCTCACATGATACCTATGTAATTTATTCTACACTTCCAAACATCGAACAGGATTACAGAAAGGAGAGTGGAAAAGAAATAGAAAAAGGAAAGTATGAAATATGCGTAGTGGCATATTCGATTCCTTCATAATTCCGTTGGCTACAGACCATTTCTTATAACAGCTTCAAAACAAAAAATAAAACTGCAAATATAGAAATGGTGTTGTATATATTTTTTATGACAACACCCAGTTCGTGTGCGTGCGTCCTAACACCACACATGCCGAACCACACCCCGAACGCTTACATTTCTCGGCCACATTTACACCGCGGCCTGTTTACATATAATTACTATTCATTTGTATTATAATTTTATGCAATCAAGCCATTATTATGCCCTTTTTTTAAGAAAGTCTCGTCGCATTGGTCGTTCATTATCCGACATGACTTGTAGTTATAAGAGGTCTAATTCTGTAGCACCTTCTGCGTCTTGCACATTTTCATATATGTGGTATATCTGTCACATTATCCGTCAGTTAACAATTTAGTAAAAGCTCTGGCAGTTGTCAGATAAACCTGGCGTATGTGACAGAAATACCTCAGAAAAAGGGCACAGACCGATTTAGTAACAAGTTCTCCAACTTGAGATCGAATTTAGTATTTATTACAATAGTACGCGATCTAAAAAAATTATTTTAGAGACTTGGGAAATCAAATTAGGGCATTTTACACATTTTATCGTTTTGCAAGTAACCGAATGGGCACTACGTTTGCTGCGTAGATTCATAATAGGTATTATATGAATAATAATGAAATGAAATGAAATGAAAATACGTAGCAATATACCAACCACAATACAATCATTTATTATAAACAATATGAGAGTTTTTCATAATAAAATAATTTGACTATTAACATCATCAACGACTGTAAACACATGAGTTGCTGAACATGTAATTACGAAAAAACAGGAAAATTTTACTACAATATCCAGACAGACAAGTATAATATCGCAAAAGGAAAAACATACGACAGATAACGCTGGTGTTAATTTTCTGCTCTACGGAGATCATAGACGGTGTAGACACATTACTATTTCTTTTTTATTTATTCTATTTTAGTATACTGTCTGTCGCATTGAAGTTTAGAAAATGATAAACTAGTTGGCGAAAATGTTCTTTATCAACATAAAATAAGGCCTACGCAAGTCAGAGATAATCTGGTTTTCGACGAATGAAATAATACTTAAAATAATTTAGTCTACATATTACATCCTACAAAGAAACAATGTTGGCCTCGTTTTCTTTATATTATCTACATGTCATTTGCAAAATCCTAGTACGTAAGTTTTTTTTTGTTACAGTGTTATGCTGTAGGTAAACAGGCCACCTGACAGACATTGAACGGAAACACCAGGAAGAGCATATAATACCCCTATTGTATGAAGGATCATTCTAATAGTGGGACGAGAAACGTACTTTCGTACCGTTCGCGTGGTGACTAACAAAGTGTATACATAATGTAGGCGAGCGAGCACCCAGCCGTAGCGGGGTGGTGCGTCAGCGAAACCAGGTCAAAAAGTTCCTCAGAACATTCCCAAGCCGGTATAACACATATAAGAAGCCAAATTAGCCAGTAGCTGTAACTTGCTGGTGAGGAAATACCTCCACATAAGGAAATACCTTCAGTTCGAATATGTATCCAGGATAATTAAGATACAATGTAGAGGTTGGTTGTCTCAGAAAGAGTAAGGCGGGTCTTTTTGTCTAATGGCACTAATGTACGGCATTCAGTATGTTATTTACACGCCTATTGTTGCAAAAGTCCACTCAAAGTGTAAAAAAGGACGCCCTTGAAGTAACTCTTCTCTAGTTTTTAATTGCAATTGATCAGTTACTATAGTTATGGATGTGTTATAATATTGGTATCCAGCAAGGCAAAGTTGTTCTGCAAGAAATCTTGTAGTACATTACTTGGTACGGGGGATAGAAACCCCGTTTTTCTCTGGGGATACCTACTGCGTCACCTGCCGTCTCCTACTCCGAGAGACAACCCCTGGATGTTTCCTCCAGTAGCTGCAAGACCTCCCGGGACGGAGGTTGAAAGTGATGCCTGGATTCGGGTTACCGTACACTACCAGAAGGTTATTCACTTGTAGGGCAACTATGGTAAAGCCTACGGATGTGGTGCAACAAGACCCTCAAAGTACGTTTTGCTTTACAGCATTTCTGCGTGTTTACGCCTATAATAAACTAACGTAGGCGTATATTGGGAAAAGAAAACGAGCGTTGGATAACGCAAATATAATTTCACAGAAAATGAAATATCGTGTATAAGATGTTTGCGTTCGCGTCTTGGCAAATTACCTATTTACCGGTAGGAGTAAGTTGAACAAACATAATTTACGAGGCATGTGTTTCATGTATGTTACTCGAAGTCGCCGTATACAAAAACCTGTAGTACTCGTAGGTATGGAGAAGTCGTTACTATGTCAGGAAAAACAGTAGGCACTGATGAAATAACACAATGTTACTGCCAACTCCGGAAGGCGTCGGTACTCGTTATCAAGTTTTGGAACCTATGAATGTAACTTAGTACTTACCATCTTAGAAGGCAAGCGACAATGTTTGCGTTGTGTTCGATTTGACATCGACTAGTTCTGTTTCGTAGGGCGTCATCTCTGTCGCACATAAGCCGCAACTATAATCGGTGCTAAATGGATTGACGTGCCTTAACCTCACGGTTAAGAACCGGCAGTCATGGTCTTGGCGTTAATGTCCCGGTTGTGGTCTCTCGTACGATGGAACGAGGCCCGCCATGACCATGAGCCAAGTTTTGAAGACCACGCGAGTGCTCGCCTTCTAATGTTTGTCTCTTCTATATCTAGCAATTTATCACGAGTGTGAAAGCGCACGCGAGCTCTCGCGTTAATGCGAGCGGTTTCAAAAATAGGGCCTCAGGTAATTACAGTGGAGCGACTGCCATCTTACCTCCATGACCCCGTTGCCAGGGGAACCTGACCAGATTGGATCATGATTAGACAGTCAGTTGCCTGAAAATGAACGTTTTATCACGATGTTTCCCTCACCGTAAGAGCGTCGGTTAGTATTCAACTAATGTACATAACTCAGAAGGTTAAGAACCGGCAGTATGTCATGAATAATATGCTAAAACTGTTCTATTTCTTTACAAGGTAACGAATACTACCATTAATATATTTACAAGAGTGATCATTACAACTATCACTGTGATCATTTACAAATTAGTTCTGGCCGAGAGATCATTGTCCGCTGTTGCACATTCGTTTGTCACTATATCGCCGGATTGCATTGTTTGAGAAGTATCGTCGCTCGTAGATGGGCATAATACCGTGCATAAATTAATAGGTACCAGTTACTGATTTTCGTTAGATGGACGTTGTACTAGAATTCGTAGAACAAAAAATTGAACACGGCGATGTAGGTCAGATTCTCAGAACGACAGATTCTGAGGAGGTCAGTTTCTTATTTGATATTATTCAATATTCAAAATATATTGCTTCGTAAGCTGTACATACAACGATATACATTAAGGTACGATTACTTAAGGGTACTGCAATTTAGAAATTTCAGATATTAGTTAAATTTCAGATGTTTCTATTTTGTAAATTTTATGATTTTTTTTTTGCCATGGCTACATAAATTGCATCATTAATTAACTTGCCACGTAACTCTGTACAGACATCTAATAATTAAATATACTCCAAATATAAGTTTAACAAAGCGTACGTCATACAAAATTCAATTAGGTATTTCTACCTACGTCTTAGGAAAAGACGTACAGAACATAATATTTTAAACTATCACGGTTATTATCACACATTTTAGGGGTATGTTCCGGGTTGCCTACCGCGTACCTTTGTTGACGAGTAGTCCGACAGAGCGAAGACGTACAGAATTTAACGAAAACTAGTTTCTGTCAATTTCGTCATACAAAAAGCAAATTTAATAGGGACCAAATATATATATTGTATCATCATGCATGCGGTCGAGTGTCCATCAGTGGCAGCCACGACCGCATGCCACCTGCGCCGACATAACAACGTGGCTGGCTAATTGATCAAATGTATCGGGGTATATTTGATGGTGTGGCACATGAAAGTGGTGGTCGGTGTTGTGTAGATACAGTCAGCTGCGGAGTGATCTGACCATCCAACATACATTAAATGTATGGTTGGGGTGTCATGATTAGATGTATAAAAGGTTCAGTTGACTCTATCGAAGGTTGATGGATCTTGCCAATAGATCTTAGTGGTGGTTAGTACTCTACTACAGTTTAGCACTAATGCGCTTTTTACATTTGGCTAAATTCAGTCGCTTAAATTCAGAAGCAACAACGTGAGAGCGTATCAAAGTGGAATGTATTGCTCATAGAATAAGGGTATTTTTAGCGAACTCATTTCACCACCGAAAGACTCCGTCTTCACCAGAGGCTTTCGAGGGCAGGTAAGGGTTTTAGCCGGTAAGAGTCTGGCACTACCTGGGTCCCATTCCCAGGTGTCCATGACGGATTTCCCCTGCCTACCTATTAAACAAAAAAAATAAAAAAATAGAATAAGGTACATTGTTGTGTCTGAATGATGTAAATAATACCTACGCAAAACAGCCTTACTTGTAGGAGATATACTTTTTTGTGCCTGGCTAAGCACGGGCCGACCAACGATTTGTGGGTCCCCTAAACGTCTACAAACGCTACAAAGTAGAAATTTTCTTGTACTAGACGACGGAGGATAACCTACCGCACCCTCACAGTATATAAAACAGGTTTTCGAATTCCTAAATAAACCTAGTCTAAAAACTCATTAGATTTACCTACTACCGTCGACGATTTCATGCTAGAATAGTTTGTAATATTATCAGCTTCATCTTTAGATCGATTTTGGAGTGAACGTTATATTCCTAACCTAAGACAATTTTAATTAAGATTAATTATACCAGTACCGGCTTAGTCATACCATATCTACGGGATCTATAACCAAGCCCGAGTAGTTTCATGTTTGAGGTACACACAGTAATTAAATAGTGTTAGTGCTTCATAATGTTAATAACATGAAGTTGACGCTAAGCGCCATAGAAAATAATTGTAAGATTACAATAATGCTTTACTTTAGATCCTTAGACATAGACATAGACATAGACGTATCTTTATGACGACCTTAGTGGCTCAGTTGGTTAACGTGCCGGTGGCCACGCAGAGGTCCCGGGTTCGGTTCCCGGCTGAGCGGAAATTGAAATGTTGAATTTTAATTTCTGTTACGGGTCGGGCTGTTATACAATACAATACAATACAATACAATACAATACAAAACTCTTTATTGCACACCAGAGGACACAAGTACAGATACAAAAAAATATGCTAGGTAGTACAAAGTATTATATGTATAATAAGCATGTATAAAAAAAATCTAACATCTATAACACAAGCTGTGCTTACTTTGGGGCTAGATAAAATATAAAAGCTCCAAAAATGCAGTCCCACGATTACGCAGGGATACCTACAAATTATTTGCACGGGAACTTTACAACGATACTTTCCACGTGTAACTTTAAAACGATATATTTTAACGAAAATCTAATAAACCACAAGCATAGATATTGGTTTCTGGATTACGTCTACAAAATTCCATTGGCTTTGATAGCGCAATATTGAAAATATGATCAAACTACGTTTGTATGGAGTGAGCTTAGGAAACATTACCTTTCCGCCCGCGGCTCCGCCCGCATTTACTACTGTACCGAGGGTAATAAAAACTTGAATTTAGATATCGTCAACTATCTTCATACCGAATTTTAGCGTCAAAGGAGCGTCATAAAGGAGCGTCGGTGGCCGAGTGGTTACATACAGATCCGACTCGTAAGCCAGAGGTCCCGGGTTCGAATCCCGCTCCGGCCATGTACCAATGACTGTTTTCTGAGTTATGTATATTAGTTGAATACTAACCGATGCTCTTACGGTGAGGGAAAACATCGTGATGAAACCTGCACATTCAGGCGACTGGATGTGTAACCATGATCCAATCTGGTTAGGTTCCCCTGGTAGCAGGGTCATGGAGGTCAAATGGCAGTCGCTCTACTGTAATTACCTGACCTGCCAAATCCTGGATCATGGTCAAGGCGGACCCCGGGCTCTCGTTCTCGAGAGCACAACCGGGACATTAACGCCAAGATGATTATTATTATTTTATCTTCATACCGAATTTTATAAAAATCGGAGCAGTGGTTTAGCCGTGAAAGCGTTACATAGAATCAGACTTACTTTTGCATTTTAAAATATTAAACAGGATGGCTTCTCACATAATGACAACAAATTTGGTCACCGCACAACACGGCGATATTGCTTGTCTGTCCGTATCTTGTTAACAACGTTGGTTGAGATAATATGGAGCATTGTAACGTTGGCTCAGTCTATCAAAACCGGGACACAGCCACATGAAGCCTCGTCAGGGGGTGACACCACTGAATACTTGTGTAGCCATGTGGTTTTGTTAATATAGAGAAACGATGTCTATAAATATGTGGTTATCTATATTAACCTATGCTTCTATACCAGTCTATACTAATTATTGAAACAATAAAATCATCTTGGCGTTAATATACTAGTTATGCTCTCGTGTACGAGGCCTAGGGTCCGCTTTTGCCATGGCCCAGAATTTTGCAGATCATATAATTACATTACCTCCGTGACTTTGCTTCCAGGGGAACCTGACCAGATTGGATCATGGTTACACATTCAGTCTCCACTACATAATAATTATTGATATAACTAATAAATAGTACTAATCTATACTAATATTATAAAGAGCAAAAGTTAATGATGATGATTTCTGACTATACTTACTGAACTGATTTTTATAATGCTTTTCTTAGTAGGACGCTACACCATTGCTGAATGAGTATTAGGGTAGCTAGTATTAATAATATAATTCTTCATGAGAGCTTGCCCTCAATACTCAAATACTCTCAATACTCAAATACTCTCAATTCTGAAATACTCTCAATTCTCATATACTCATAAATGTACGTAAAATAATAGTAATAATAGTAAGTACCTTTAATAGTTTTACAAAAATGAACGATGACGGGCGTGCAGCGCTAACATTAAAGATTGACCTTGAGGTGACTAAGAGCATTCGTTGAGTTTGCCGTAGAGTTAACCCTACAGGATTTTATTCTTATGTAAAAAAATATATCTTACAATTTTTGTACCTGACCCTCGGTTAACCTTGTAGATAGCCTATGGTCTGTTGTTACCACAAGAAGGACTTTTACCATCAGGCCATTACAGAACAAGTAACAATATTTTATCCCACACCTTTTCGATAAAATAATCTTACATATGTCACCTTCCCCTTCGCGCCCCGTACACTATTGCTTCTGCGTTAATATTTCACAGAACTGGCGTGTGGCAGCCCTAGCCGCAATGTTATCTAGGAACTGTTTGTGTAACAAGTTATGGTTTCAATTTATGGCGTCTGATAGCAACTGTGTAGCGATCATAGTAGATGATAGAATATGCTAATGTACAAACGACAAACCGCTTTTGGATTACATTGTTTTTGGATGATTGGGAAAAGTGTGTTCATGATTTAGGAGCGATTGAAGTTGGCCGATTCAGTTTCGAATTCTTAATGTTTAGGTATCTATAAATGTTTATAGATACCTCAAATATATAAATGTTTACAGTATATTGTACATACAATATAAAAGCATAAGTGCCCAATATTACCACCATGAGAAATTTTAATTATTAAAATAATAAAATCCTGGGGATCAAGAATGTGACCTTTCTTATAGGCAACTCAATTTGGTTAACGAAGCACCAAATACCCTGTAAGTTGTTGCAGCTGCAAAGGAAAATCTACTCGAAGTGGTAATGGAGTTTATGCTCTTGGACTGTACCTGCTGAGTACAACAAAATACTAACAGACATAAAAAAACTTCATCCCAGAGAAAGTGAACAGCATTTCAGTACCATTTTTGAACTATCTGCTAACTCATTACCCATCTTCCATACGTGCACTAGTGGACAGTAATGGCCTATTTATTCATCATCATCGTCTTGGCGTCATTTTGGCGTTAATATCCCGTTTGTGCTCTCGCGAGCAAGGGCCCGGAATCTGCCATGACCATGATCAATGATTTGGCAGATCAGGTAATGATAGCAGACCGACTGCTATGTCCGACATCAACTTGGCGTCAATATCCCATTTTATTTCATTTGTCTAAACACATAAGAAACCCAGCAATCAAAGATTATAAAAAAAAAGTGTAACAAGACCAATCAGTGCATAGAAAATAGTCATCAATCATAGTAAGTTCTGAAGTCTTATATTATAATTATATTGTACATATTCGCAATTTCCATCACAATATATTTGATTGCGATAATATTTAGGTGCTTCTCGGTATTGATTGTTTTGTGTTAAACTACTATAACCCAAAACAATCAAATAATGGCACTATTAAATATTGATAGAAAATTTAAAATTCGTCAAAATTATTGTAACGTCAATACATAGCGTCATTCTTCATTCCAACCCTTTTTGTTCGCGCCAAGCACAGAACCAGCAGAACGGTTGCCAGTTCACAGCAAATTCTTACGCAATTACCTACCTCCATTCAACTCTCCACTCGTTTATGCTAATGGTGCACTAGAATTACCGAAAAAAGCTTAACCACCCATTACAGAGTGCGGAAAGAAAGTTATTATTTTTCGCGCGCCCATAAAAATAGCTATAAATTAAACTTTTATGGAAATTGTTACCTTCCTCTTTAGTATTCAGGTAGTATTAGGCCTCATAGCAGTTGGTAATACTTTTAATGAGACCGTATTGAGCTTCAGAGCCTTGGCCCTTTGTTGGCAATTAGGAACTGCAGAACGGCGAGGCTTTGTGGGTTTCAATGACCTTAAAGTTGGGATCTGCTCGCAAATAACGAGAGTTCAACTCGGATTATAACTCCGCCGATTTGCTCGAACATCGCTAATAGCTTTTCTTAATGCTTTATCTAGATTATCGCACTAATTAATTCCGTAATTAGGACTTGAGTCTTGGAAACTGTGAAAACACTAAAACAATTCAGTTTTTCTCGCTCTTACAAGTACGTCACACTTTAATAGACCAAAAATGTTTGATGAAAATGTACATCACTTAGGTACTTTTGAGTTACATAAACCGTATATTAAACTTGTACAGTAAAAATCATGAACTCTCTTTCCACTACGAAGGTATGTCTACAAAGATCTACCTACTGTTTTATATTATTTTTAACTAGTTTCTGCCCACGATATCTTTCTCTTGGACAAGATTTTAAAGTTTTATCCCATCAGCATTTTATTATCCCATCTGGTGAGAATCTCAAAAATTCTGTCTATGTGCACAGCACATTGGTTAAGTCAATATTTGTAAAACCAAGTTCATTTATTCATACAGCCTTCGTCGTGCGTCACGTCACACGGTGTACCCGCACATCCACGGTATTGCGACAGTACACGCACGCCACCCCTGGGCGCCTATCCAAATCACTCCCACGGGAGCTCCTGGGGCCCACGACGACCGTCGCACCAGCCATGACGCCCGCTTCTGCTGACCGCTACTGTCGATCTCGCGAGATCCCAAAGAGCGGTACCGAACTAGGCACCGTTGCCGTCGGAGCTCCCCACTCACCACCTGCCATGACACCACTGTTATCGTAGGCCTCCTAGCTAGCCCACTGTGGGGCTGCCCGCATGCCGGAAGATGACCCCCTACCCCCGCCGCTGCCAACCACTACCACCAACTACCGCTCCCGTTGGGACCTGGGGAAGCCTTGACGGTAGCGGTACCGGTCTGCCCCTTCGTTGCCCTCGCTGCAGGATGTCGCCCGCTCGTAGGTCATTTGCCGGGCCTCCCCGAACGGTAATCAGGTAACCCACTCGGCAGGCTAGCACCGCGCCGAGGCTGACAAAGAGGCGCTAGCGAGGGGCGCAAACCCCACCGACCGGATCGTCGACCAGAAATTGGCACCATCCGGTACAACTAAGCCGACAAATGATAAAACCGCTCCCCCGTGCTTCAAATGCTAGGGGAACCAACCCTAACGACTATCCCTTTGTAACAGGGTGCGACCCAAAGCCACCACTAGGGGGCTACGCCCTGATGCGGTCTCCACGCACGTGGGCTTCGCTTCTTCGAAGATGATGGAGATAGCTGTAAATATTCGACACATTTGGCTGTTAAGGGCTGGCGCAAGGTTAGTCAATAAATGAGCAGGCAGTGCGAGATCGTCATTTTTAACGTTTGTCATCAAAGGCTGGATCGTAACTTATGTAAGTACTTTGAATAAGCGAGCGCAGCTATAATAGAATGTTTAGAATTTTAGGTTTTAACTGGGTAACCATAATAAAAGTAACGTAGAAGCGAGCGAGCTTGTTATTTTTTTGTTATTTTAGCTCTTGATAGCTATAAACGTATAGTTCACGAAGTAGGTACAGGGCGCATCCATAATCCAGATACCAAATATTACGGGGCGCCTTAACTCCGATTACAAACAAAGGTGCTCAGTAACAACGGTTGCCCTTAATCATGTCATGACAGAAGTGGACAATATGAAGGGACGCCGAACAAGTGTCACCAGTCCAGGTGATCCCTTAAGTCTTGGTGCTTGGAGCAGGTGATCTGTTTGCGCTATGGTAGAATCGACCCTGCCCGAGCCTTGACTCCAATTATACCCCCCACACCAAATGGGACCGCCCTAGGCAGTTGCCTAGTTTGCCTATATAAATAAATATTCTTAGACAATTCCCATAGCGCCATCTAGCTCCAAAGACAGCAAAGCTTGTGTTATGGGTGTTAAATAACTAATAAACTACTTATATACTTTTAAACATACTTATTAAATAAATTACACCCAGTCTCGTAACTTTGAAAATGTTATAGGTATAACATAGGTTATAGGCATAGTTTCTTATGTAGATATATAAGAAACTGTAAAATCCATAGATTAATATCAATAGAATATTGCCTATTATGAGACGTAGGCTCAACACAACATACAGCTCTCCTGTCCTCCTCCTCTGATTGGAGCCGCCCGCTCCAGAGGTCCATTAAGAACTTTAGCTACGACAGTGAAGGGGTCTAGCGTTTGCCCATTCTCTGACAGCAACGTGCCCCGTGGCCTAGAGTCGGGAACTCATTGTTCACACCCCTGGCGTTGAATATGTATATCGCAGCCGGATGGTTAAATTAGCCGATTAATGACATGGCTAGCTATTGAAGCAATTATTTAATTGCAAATTGTCCAAATTTTAATGTTATGTTTAAAGAACAATGTTGCCCCGAATTTACTGAGCTCAATGTATGGAACATTATCACAACGCTAACCTAACCACAATAACCTCAACCAATAATAATAGACTGTATTAGCGAGCGTTGGAGCAACGCATGGAGCAGCTCCTTAAGCTCGGGGCAATTTATTACCTTCATATCTCGCTAATGTAGATACTAAATACCGAAAAATAATAATTTGTATTCCATCGATGTAGGTCTGTCTAAAAGACCTCTGAAGTAGAACATGTCGCAAAAGCAAAGGTGGTCCTAATTTAAAAGCTTGCACTGTTAGGAAGGGACAAAGCAATTTAGTAGGTACCTACTTCCAACGAGAAATTTGGTCCAAACCCGACAGCTTAGTACGAGCAGTAGATTAAGGCAGGTTTCTACTTTGTAACTAGCGGATTTGTTTTTTATTTTTTGGGATTCAGGGATTCTTTTAGGTGATGTAGGAATAGGTTTAAAATAAAAATCACCATGAGAGTAAATCCAAAATATTCGATTTAGCCAATTTGGTGCTCACATGAAATACGCCTGTTTATTTATTTTTTGGAATACCGCTGCTATATAAAACATAATAAATATTAGTTTAGAACCAACAAGCCAATTACAGGTCCTCGCTAGTAACAACAAAATAAAAAACGAAAGTAAAACTGCACTACAATATTATGATGATAGAATACAAGATAAAATGATTGTGTCTGTCAAGGTACTTATTCCCTTTTATAAATGTCAAGTGCCTTCCAGTGTAAGTAAGATACCTTACCTTTTACCAAGTCACCAACCGAATTACTCTTTTAGTACCTATCTAAGATAAGTAATAACTTATCTACATCCAAAATTTCACAGAGGTACCAAGTAACCAAATAAGTGAAATATCCATATCCACTACCGAAGAACGATACTAGCTGGAACACTATTGCAAATTTGAACACCTGTGGTTCACATAGACGAATGGTCGCTTGCCTCGCTACCTTAGCCAGCCGCAGTCGTCATCCATTTGTTACCATGTAGACAGAGCCTTACCGCGCGCCTTCAACAAAATCAACCAAATTGGCGTGCCTCAACCCAGTTGCAAGGTTGCATCGATCGCTGCACCAACACACGCCAATCTACACCGTTTTCTCTTGAACGAAGGTGCAATCTCGCATGGGGGCGCATTTTTCGGAAATTTTAGCAAAATTTTCGTTGTGTCGGTACTTTGAATCTCGGCGTACTTTATAAACGTACAGCGATAGGGTTGCCTCGAACTAATTGCAATGTGATATGTGCTTCCTGTAGTTCGCAAGTGTTCCGTTACTGTTAGTTCCTGGAAGCGTCGCTTTGCATGTCTTCCATCTAGCAGCCACAGCAGTATCATCGTAATAACTGAGAGCATCTATTGTTACGAGTTTAATTTATTTATGTAGGTATATATGTATTAAGTAGGTATACAATATGTATTTATGTAGGGATCTTAGATAGGTACTATTATTTTATCTTTATGTATGTATGAGTTTATTTATTTTTGCACACTACTGCCTGCCCGTATTTTTATTTTACTTTCGTAATACAGGGCAGGTTTGACTAAAAGAGATAAGTCTACCTTTTGCACCTTAAAATTCTACTATAATTTCTATTATGTAAAGTAATATAATATTAAATTTAATATTATAAAGTGGGTCAGTGAGTACAGACTAATTTAAACGGTTGCAAGAAAAAGCTCTCAGCGTTTAATGTGGGCATCATAAATATTCGCAAAAATTGAAAATAATAACTATACCTGAGAGAGGTTGCATAATTAGCAAAACTGTCCTTCGTCAGCGTGTTCTAAGCTACAAGGAGAACCTAATACCTATTTCCATACATTGCAGGGACTCTACAATTACTGTGTTTGACGACCTGAGTGGTTCAGTTGGTTAACATACCGGTCGCCACGCAGAGGTCCCGGGCTAAATTCCCGGCTGAGCAGAAATTGAAATGATAAATTTTAATTTCTGTTACGGGTCTGGCTGTAGTATTTAGAATAAGTATGTATTAAAAAAAACTATATAAGTAGTTTATCAGTTATCTAACACCCATAAGCCTTGCTTACTTTGGGGTTAGATGGCGCTGTGTGAATATGCCCAAGAATATTAAAAAAAAAATCTATCATTCAAACTAACCAAACCTTTTATTCAAGGTCAAAACTTTCGTTCAATAACAACGCCCCAACCAGAACACCGACTGAAACAATACCGCCAAGAGTAAATCAACACAATCGGAGCAACGAAATATCTAGAATTTCTATAACGCTGTTTCTCCTTTGTGGGTTGCAAGTAGCAACCCTATTCGCGACAAAGTTTATAAATCTAGTAGAATGATGTAGCGAACAAAGTAAGCAGTAACTCGGCACTGGCAGTTTGATGAATTTCATAACAATTGCCTCTGTAGAACTCGCTCGGGGCAGTGATTGATTTTGCTAACACCGACGCGTTTAGCCAACATCAAAGGGAATATTAGTTTACGTATGTAGCGTGTTAGAATAGTATTGTGCACTTGTAGTCTTGAGTATTCAGGGCTCGTTTATACGTTGACGCTTACAAACCGGACAGAAAACGCGTACGCGGCGTAGTCGAACGAACTTGACGAATCATAGAGCCTTATTGAACGCAGTGCGTTAACTTAGCAGACGGGCACTATGAGAACGCATAGCGTTGCTAGTTTACTTAGAAAACTATTGTTTGTGAATAGACAGGTATGGTTTGTAATGATCTGATCTGCCAAATTCTCAATCATGGCAAGGTGGACCTCGGGACTCGTGTGCGAAAGCACAACCGAGACATTAATGCCACGATGTTTTTTTTATTTTATACTTCGCATTCAGACGTAGTGTTTCGTATGAGTAGGTATGTAGCAGGCGCCGCCTTTTCAAAAACTTGAACTACACCAGCATACACATTGAAATTAATATCCATTTTATAATTATATTAGAGATATTACTAACATTTTAAACTGGAACAAATAATTTATCTAAGTCTGACTTACTCAGATTATATAATGTATTCCAATATGACTTACAAAGATTTAAAAGCACTTGTTAACCACCTACAACCCCACCAAGTAGAAGGCGAAAATGTTATGTGATCATAATCATAAGCTAAAAAGATAACTGAACTTCGGTCTAGTGCTGTCGCTTTATGACTGTAAGAGCCCATACAGACGTACAGTGCTACAAATATATCTGACCCGGTGACAAATCGCTATTATTTTAATTGACATGACATTTCAAAATGGCAACACTTGCTTTTGCCACCGGGTGGTAAAGTTTATTGCAAAACACTTCGCGATTTATGCACGGTTTGTCTTAAATATTTAAGTAATTATGATTTCTATATTAATGACAGAAACCTTTATTATTTTTTCTAAATAAACGCGCAGCGCCCGCATCGCGCCCGCACAGACACCGTGTCACACCCACATAGTCGTTGTGCTATAATGCAGTCTGCACGTTTAATATTCGATTGCTATACGGATTGTATTCAGTTGCTACGCGGAGACTACGCGAGCGCGTACGCGTTACCAGTCCGATTTGCAAGCGGTGACCGCACCCTTACTTACAATATTGCAATTTTCGAAAAAATCAATAGCACTATTTCATTAACCACATCATTTAACTGCCAAACAACATTTATTTACAACGGACACGCTTTAAATACATTTCCATCTCGTTTTACGCGGCACCGTATTAATTTAGTAGTTAACACATGACAGGGTTGAAGCTATTATGTCAATTAGCTTGGCCAACTGACGTATAAAATGTGAATTAACAACCAATTTCTATCGAATTAATGTACGCAAAGCGAGACCGGAAATAATTTAGATAGACACGGTACGTCGACTCGCAGTTCATTGTTTTAATTATGTTGTTATTCAGTGTCCGGTCGATTTTACTACATACTATTATGGGTGATTTACATTGGTCCAGTGTTTAGCGAAGTTGGTATGTACGTACAGTGGTAGATATAAACCGATCGGACAGTAGCGAGTAAACTTGGCGTACATGCTGCCTTGCGCGCCCGCGCGGCATTTGAGTCAAATTAGTACAGTGTCTAGTGGCGGGCCGTTCATGTTCCGGTTATCCTCTCGCGCATGAGGGCCCGGAGTCTGCCTTGACCATGATCTTGATTTTGATAGATCAGGTAATTACAGTAGAGCAACTGCAATCTGACCTCGGTACCTCTGCTACCAGGGGAACCTGATTAAATTGGATAATGGTTTTCCAAAATTGGATAATTCAGATGCCTGGAGGTATAGGTGACGAATCACGATGTTTTCCCTCACCGTAAGAACATCGGTTAATATTCAACTAAAACCGGTACAATTAAGAGAATTATACGCAAAATTGCTCGTTGCTCGTCCATATCGACGGAACAGATCACTGACGTCACTGTCTAGGCGCTCGCCACTCGCCACAGTAATCAGACTGCTATTAGCCCTGACTGTCGGTGAAAATGTACTCGTATTCGTATTCCGTCAATATTAAGCGTTTTATGTTATACGGACGAAAAACAGGCAAGCTGGCCACCTGATAGAAAGTGGTCACCGCCGCCTATGGACATTAGCATCACCAGGCGTATCCTCCACCTCTAATGAGGTCTCTAATATTGAGCGATCCGATGTCATAGTCCAAAGGAAACGATTGCTTGCATTGCTTAGGAATTATTAATTGTAATTTGGCAAACGAATTTTTTTTTATTTTACTTAATGAACATTACGAAATATTAACCCCAAATAATATATTTTCCTTTCATATATTTCTCTGAAAAACCCTATTGCAAAGTTCCTATCCTAGGATCCGATATATCAAATATTGAAAGTAAACATAATTTATTACAGATATTAAAACAAGCTTTCATACCCTGTGACATAAATTGGAAAGTTACGGGTCAGATCGGATACTTGTTTCGAATATTTACTTAAGGGCTGCGCCTCTACCTTTCTCGAAGTGAATTTGTTTAATTTTAACAAAACAATTTGGTCATGTATCAAATATTTCGTAACAATACACCATAACAGTTACACCTACACGTTAGGAACAAAATATTCAGAATTTTCTAAACTTTGCGGTTGCGTTGGCGTGCGCAAAATGTTTTTGAGATTTTTGAACAAAACTGAAATATGAAAGACTAGCTTTTAGCCGCGACTTCGTCTGCGTAAAACTCGTTATTACGTTCTGGACCTGTTTCTGCGGGAATCTATGTGCTATGAAAAATAGGATCTGTGTGTCATTTTGGACTATAAGCTACGTTACTGCCAAATTACATTAAAATCCGTTAAGTAGTTGGAAATAACGTTTCACGCTTATACGATTCGAATGTGGTATGAAGTCCCAGCCACAGTGTTTCCTTTGGGCAATGACATGGAATCGTTCAAGAGGTATAGAAAAAGTATATTAGAGGTATCTTAAGAGGCGGGCAACGCATTGATAGTACCCCTGGTGTTGCTGATGTCCATAGGCGGCAAAACTTCTAAAATTTGAATAGGCATGAATTTAAAAATACTGGGACAACCCTATATCTACTAATATCTTAAGAAGTTAAGTCCACACAACCGTTGAAAGTTTCGCAGAGTACAGCCTCAAAGGCGTACTATTGGCCGAGGAAGAAGGCTGCCATTTTAAGTAATTAATTTTTAAGTTTTAACTTCTGTGGGGCATCAAGAGACTTCACGGTTGTATAAGTTCCTCGTTTCTACCTTAATTAACCTAATTTTTTTAGTAGCTCGTTGCTACCAACTAAAACATAGAGAATTCACGAAAAACCCAATGATCCGTACAAATGGGGGCCAAAGATAGTTCAAGAAAAATTCGGATCTTTTTCTTTCTTTCATGATGTACTAGGCAAGCATTGAACTGCCATCTTAACTGGTGGTACAAATGGTAGTAAACGGACAATATGACCAAAGGCAGATACCTATGGGCGCGGCAGACCACTACAGTGCTAAACGGACGATATTTGACTACACGGAAGTTGGGACTGGTTAAGTCAGGCACAAGATCGCCTGGAGTAAAAAAAAGGGAAGAGCACTACATCTAGAATTGGATCAAAAGGCCGATATGATGATGATGGCCACACAATATGAAAAATGCCTGTCAGCATATCAGTGTTAAAAGGCTATTTCTAGACAATCATACGTCATCTTTAGCCGCATCGTCACTTACCACCAGATGAAATTTCAGTCAAATGAATGTATTAAATATGAAGTAAAAAAGCCTTTATTTATTTTGCGGTCAAGAGTTAATCCTCGTCCTCCTTACCTATGAAATTACCGTTTTGCATGGAGATAATGACGGAATCTGGACTTTTCATACCAACAAATTTTTATATTTCTTGGAAATGGCCAATTCAATTACGATGAAACTGTAAGATAGTAGATATAATCAGACGATATAAGCTGGTACTTACCATTTCATTTTGATAACTACTAATTCATAAAATTACATCTGCTAAAAAGGCAAAACTGACGACAAATAAAAGGGTTATTTTCAAACCCTTATATAAACTTGAGAAAATATATTTTAGGAACTTACTGGCATCTAAACATACCCTATTTTCGAAATCAAGTATTTTGATATGTTATGTACAAATAAAAATATTTGAGCAAATGAGAAATTGCCAAAAAATGCCAATTTGGTAAGTAGGGCTTCATCCATTAAATTCGATACGAGTCCATCGTACTAAGTTACGACCTTACGCCTTCTTACAGTCAATCGATACAATGCTAAATTTGAGAATTTTTCTCTTAGCAAGCAAAGTAAGATGATTCCTTGGTGTCTGTTAAAGTCACACACAGAAATCTTCTTGTTTAAAAGCAAAAAACTACAGGTAATTTTAGTAGGTATAACTAATTAAGATGAGTTAGATATTATAAGATATACGTACGTGTACTTTTGGAATGACTCATCGCAAATCTTGTTTAAATACAGTATCCAGATGTGGAATTTCTGCCGCAATTTCTATAGCAAACATTATATCTATAGGCAAATATTTGGTGAAATCCGTTCCGCGTTGTCAACATTAAATTGCGGTATACTTATTATTCAGATAATTATTCATTATTAGGATATATTCACCCTCATCTTAGCCGCAGGATGTCCACTCTGTAATAGGTATGGCTTAATTTCAATTACATACTATATGTATCTGTGAGTTTAGACGAAAGCGGTTATGTACAAAATTACTTACATGTTGATATACTGACGGATTACTTTATCATATTTTCGAGTATTGACGCCTTGACCATGATCCAGAATTTAACGGATCAGTGGAACGATCACCGTGAATCCGACCATATTGGATCAGTTACACATTCAGTCATCTAAATGTGCAGGTTTCGTCACGATTTTTTCCCTCATCGTAAGAGCATCGGTGTAATTGTAAATTTAACTGTCCCGCGGGATATGTTCATTTCTCCTGTGTCAACAGTAATATAGTAGCTTCGTAGTTATTGTGAATGATTTTTCGAGGTTTTCGATTCAGCGAAACCGCAAACTGACCAAACTTACAAACTGGCAAGCTTTTCCTCTTTATATAATAATAGTATGGACCCGGAAGTCCTAAATTTCCTTTCGGGCAATAATCAAATAAATATTCACACAAAAGATCCCATATAATTCTCGAACAATGAGGGTAGATTCAAACTCCATTCACGAGCAGGGTAGGATGTTACATCTAGTTGTCAGTTATTATCCTCAGATTTTAGTGTCTTCGAAACAATAGAGTCCTTTGAAAGCCCTTCCTTAAGTGACAAATGGGAGTAAGGTATACTTCCTTAATCCGTTGAGAGTTTGTGTTAGGATGTGTGTTTGGGGTATACGGGCGCGGGGCTTGGCGAACTAGAGTGCAGTGAAATATCTAATTATTTTTTTATATTGGATTAGGCAGACAATTGACCGCTATCTCACCTGGTGGTAAGTGATGATGCGGCTGAAGATGGAGCATGACTGCAAAGGAATAGCCTATTCACTCTAGCAAGGTGATTCACCTCCTTCAAGGTGTCCAGGTTATAATGATCGGTACCTACTGATTAATACCCTAACTGACGAATGTCGGGAAACACCCGACAACGTCTATGCTACGTATACTCAAATATTTTCTAAACTACATCATCAACATCAGCCTGTACTAGTCCACTGCTGGGCATAGGCCTCCCCCAATGAGCGCCAATGTACCTTCTCCTCGGTTTGCTGCATCCAGCATCCAACCGACCCTCTCAGCCGCAGTCACTGTGAAGGACAAATTCAACAGAGAACCAAACTTACTGACATAGCGCACAGCCTTAGAAGGCTGAAGTGGCGGTGGGCTGGCCATATCTGCCGATGAACCGACAACCGCCAACCGTTGTAAACATGTTCTTGAGTGGAGACCGCGACTCAAAAAGCGTAGTGTGGGAAGCCCTCCGGTCTGATGGAGTGACGATTCGACTACTAAATGCATGTCATGTCATACTTCTAAAATTATCAAGAGTAAATATTTGATTGTTTGTTACTCAAAAACTATTTACTGATTTCAAAAACGATTTCACCTTTAGAAAGGGGAAATCGTTTGTAATATGTTTCCTGCGGAAATAGTCTGGTAAGTAGTGAGCGAATTTAACGCAGCCAATATCCTGGGCTAATAGCTAGTAAGTGCACAAATATTTGCTAAAGTACTAAGCCGACTTTAAGGAACCGTCCTAAATAAACCGGCTTTCAGTTAAAAATAAAACAGACAGTTTGAAACGGACCCATTCGTTCGAGGGAACTGATATCACAACACACGTCATTCGTCAAACTTAATAAGTACACTTATGTCCATTTTTGCGACCCTTCACGTCGTATGCCTCATTACTGATGGCCGTGACTCCCTCTAAAGTACACCTACTCTCGGATGATAAAATAGTAATAATAGAGAAAACCACGAACACCCGTGCGTTTTACTTTATAAAACAAGTAGTGGACCCGACGCGATTTCGTTTGCGTGGCGTCCTACCTCTACCCCTACGCCTACAATACACCTACCTTACATACATTTTGATACCTTTAAATTCAAAATTCAAAATTACTTTATTGATACACTTTTTTCACGCCAGACTATAAAATTTTAAAAAATTACTTTTTGATACAGCATTTCCCATACTATTTTCATTACAGCGGTATCGTAAAATAATTTTTTAATAATTATGCAACACTTTTCTTTTTTAAATTTTTGTCGGGCGCCGGGACACGGCGAAATGTAGGCTGAATACCTATATGTCTTCAACAAATTCAAAATTTTTTTTTTTTGTTTATATGTGTGTAAAATTATTTTCCCGCTAAACGGTATATTTTTTATATTGATGTAATTTGTGTATGTGATTATTTTTTATTGTTTGAAGCAAATAAATAGATAAATGTGAAAGTAGTATACAGAATTGACTTGCAGCTTACTTCCAGCAAAGTTGAGAAAATTATAGGTGCGTAATTTTAACATGAAAATATGAGTGTAGATAAAGTAGTGTATGCAACTGCATATAATTAGGTATTATATGACAGTTGCATAAACTACTATTTTCACATAATTTCTTTTTTATATTGGCTTTATATTAATTTACTGGTAAATTCTGTATATCTGTTGGGACCTTATTATAAAAGCGTACACATTGACCCATAAATGATTTGTGGACTTTGGCCAGAGGACAAGAACTAGTAACAAGTTTATCTTTATTTCTAGTAATTCTACTATGCACTGTTCTTCATAAACAAGTGTATATTTTTATGAACATAGATCAAGTTCTCATAAATGTATTGTGATGACATTGTCATAATGTCAAAATTCTTGAGTCTATCTCTAAGTGAAGTTCTATTTCCCAATTGGTAAATCGCGCGAATAGTCCTTCTCTGCAGAAGAAATACATTATGCCAGTCGACAGCGTTTTAGTTATATTAATGCTGTTTCCATCTCAAATTTTTTCTAGATAATAAATATCCTATGTTACTCCTGATTATCTAGCTTTCTGTAGGTAAAAGAACTTTTAAAGTCGGTTAAGTAGTTTTAGAGTTTATCCATTGCAGATAAAGAAACATACAAATAAACGGACAAACAATCAAGTCTTTCCTCTTTATAATCCTCTAAACGCCTTGAGGAATTGAAATAATTTAAGTGGGTCCGACCAAGCCCCCTACAAAGAAGCTTTGATTGTCATTTTTCAGGCTAATTACGAAACCCTGTTGCTAACAATTATCTTATTTTAATTATTGAAACGGTTAGTTTTGGGATTACGTTTGATCGATTTAATAGTTTCAATGTATTGCAACTGAACCCGTGAAATCGTTGATACGGAATCGTTAAAGTAACAATTTCAATTATTGAAATCAGACAATTGTTAGCAACAGCGTTACGTAATTAGCCTGCTGTTCTTCTTGTGAGTTTTTTACCAGCAATAGACAATATCGACGACATAAACGTTGAAAGTTAAAATAAAATTAGATACATTCTGCTGCGCGAACTACCCAGCTGTACATCACTCGTCTCATATACGGGTCCCATTGAATACGTTGGTCCGATGGCAGCTTAAAAGGCTTTCGGGGCGACCACCGACAACGCTAACTCCCACCCCCGGCCTTACACTCGCGACTACACTAATTTCTATTAATTCACCCGCTTTAATTAACTAATGCCTTCGCCCCTAACAAAAAGAGGAGCCATTTGATACGTAGGTTGATTGGAATTGCCACTCACTGCCTAATAGACACATCTTGGATTGAAAGCCGTGGGTTTATTGATATGACTCCGGTCAACCAATATGAGGTGGATCGATGTATGCTTTTGGAATTGGCTGGTGGTTAAATTAGTTAATTAATGCGAAGGAAAATGGACTTCAGGATTCAAATCCGAGGGTGGACTCTAAATATCTCTAAAGGGACCTTTGCTTTACAGCTTTCTAAAATAGTATTGATTTTCAGAAGATCATTTGGTGATGATATTGTATGTCATGAGTGAGGCTGAAATCGAATTAAGTACGGAAAACACTAACATATATGAGAAACATTGAAATAAAGATGAGTTGAGAAAGGAGTTAGATAAAGTTGTTGATCAAAGAGTTTGTTATTATATCGACATCGCCCACATATCTTATTTGAAAACGAAAAGGCACAACAGAGGTAGGACATAACGAGAAATCGACTTCGAATTGGAGCCGCCCTACTAGGAAAATATATCCACCTTACAGAATACAGTAGCCAAACAATACTTGTCTCCAGTGCATCATGGGGTGGGGATTTGGAGAATGCGTGGCTTTGGCAGTGGGGCTATTGTTTTTGTGCTGCCAAAGCACCGTCATGTAGGTGTCATATAGGGGGGCAGCTGGACAGCGCTTTGGCGAGACCTCTGGTGTTGCTGATGTCTACAGGCAGCCGTGACCATTTTCCATCAAGTGGCCCACTTGCCTATTTCCCTACCGTATGACATAAAGAAACATAATTTTTACAAAAGAAAAGGCACATCTATTGCAACCATTTCCATAGCCAGTACCCACCTGCACGTCTAGCAAAGCAAACAGATCCCGCGCCACAAGCATTAGGCAGTTACAATGCAACTCGGTGATGCATCACGGGGCAAAAAGCGAAAGAGTTCGAGCTCGTAGCAGGCAAACAAGTTTCGCAGGCGCCGCCGACAAATGGTGCCGCTTCGGCGCCGACTGGGACATACCAACGGTATTACAGTACTAATAGTATTTTCCTGTATTACTTAGTGTTTGTTTCGCAAAACGTGAGACACCACAGTTCTGTTAGAGTTTGGTGTAGCTGTTATAACTTTATTTTGACACCCGTGCCGTAGAGACAAATCATTGCCATGTAGTAACGATTCGATTTGACATTTGATAGTTTTATAGTCATAAAGATTAAATAGAACAGTTTAACGAGGGTAACGAGTTAATAAAGCGACATTACAATAAAAATAGCAAACAAGAAAATAATATAATGAATTTACGAAAACAGTAGCTGACGTAATGTGGACGGATATATTTCATACCGAAACACAACAATCGGTTAGAATATGATAGAACTCCTTATATTCTAACCAGCACAATAACAGGTAATGTGTGGAACATAGCACCATATGATAATTAGGTCTATATAAGCATAACTTTCAAATTGTCGGAGCAAAAGTTCCGTTATTGTTAGGTTAGGTATGATTCTCCAGTCAATTATATCATATCATCGTTGCTAAGGCACAGTGAATTTACGAAAATATTTTATGAAACTTATCTATCTAAAGCATAATATTTATTCCAGCCAATTTCAAATGCCAATTTTCAAACTATTCCAGTAACAAAATTATCCGACTAATTTATGCATCGATTTCAAACAAAACTTTAATATGGCACATTGAAAATGTAGCTGGCTTTATTATCATCGTTATCTTTCAATGGGTAGCAAATGGGATCGTAAATTCTCTACTAATAACAGCCAACGTGTGGTATTAAAAGTATGTCTCCATGTTTATTGTGGACGAGAGAAAAAAAACAGCCACTGGAAAATATTTGTTTCCCTCGGCATTGTTTATGGAGTTCCGTTGGGTCAACGCACGAAAACCACGGAATGTTTGTATGTTGTTTGAATTCTGTTTCCGTTTTGGTAACAGGCTGAATGAGTAACGCTCATATGTAAATTTCATGTTAAAACTGCAAAAACTAAAATCGCAGCGCTCGGGAACTGAAACTATGCTATCAATTGGAATTCCAATGGAAATTGGCGCATAGTTTTCCGTTCACCTTTATTGAAATGAAATAATCACAATTCTATAGACGAATTAATGGTTAATAGAGTTGACTTGTAAATTGTAGAGGTTGTGGTGTTGCATGTCCATAGGCGGCTACCGCTTTCCATCAGGTGGCCTGTTAAAGTAGCGTTACTAAACGTTCTCACAGTGCTCGTGGTTAGTAAGGCTCCATGATTGATCTATTTCGTTTATTTAGTTAGTAGGTCGCACAGTGCCGATCGCCACTCAAGTGTTGTCTGCTGTTGATTATTGCTTGTTGATTATTTTATTTCATTTATTTTACAGCTGAAATACCGCCACATATTCCTAATCTTGACAAACACCTAGTCGACATCATTTTCTTAATCGACCACAGGTGAAGTACCTTGTTTGATACGGAACCTATTACGGGCCAGACGACTCTACGTTGGGCCGATAATTTACTAGTTATTGCTGGTCGTAAATTCATATTTACGATGGCTAATGCAGGCCTGCGACGACCGTTGGCGGTGCACTAGGTCCTATGTGTTTTCTTCATGTATAGACGGCTGTTTATTTCCATTCAGAGCCTCAGCGGGGGTCAAAAGTACTTTTGTAGTATAGCTGTCAATTTCTAAATTAAAAAATGGTTTTGAAAGAAATTATAGGTTGTAGCTATATCATATTGCTATAGCTACAACCTCCAATTAACACATTAAATAGTTTTTCAACCTAATCTGGATACGCTGCGTCAATGCCACTAATACAAGTAGTTAACTAAATGTTGAGACTGCCATTTTCGGGACAATTTGCGGAGGCTTTTTATTTCTTATTATTGACTCTTTTTAGCGATCAACGTTTCAACTTTGCGATTTATCTTACAATGTTTGTGTGATTATGGAATATTTAAGTAGTTTCTTTCACTTTTTCTTTATTCCTTTATGTATAAAACTTCGTATACGTATTCCTGTTCTTACTTTACTAGAAGTATTTCTATGAGAGGCATTTCTGTCTGTTATAAGGTGTAGTTTTTATAATACCGCCCTGAAGTACAGCCGAGTTTCACGGAGCAACTTCTAGTTTGGGTAGTACCACGTATTTGCTTCATCGTAAAATTTATGTGGAAACAAAAACCCGCCAAGTGCAACTAGACTGGACTCGTGCGCAGAGGGTGCCGTAGTTTGGAATTAAGCTGTACTTAGTTTTGTAACTGAAAGGGGATTTGTCTTAATACAATATGACATGCCTAGTGATATTATTTTATATTTTGTATTTGTGTGTCGTATGGCTATTGAGCGGCAACCGGGAATAAAATAAATTAGAGACATAGATTTGTTTTCCCAGTATTCATATTATTGTGTTAGATTTATATTTGTAAGCAGATATTTTAGAGAAGGAAGAGTTCTATATTTACGTTAGGAACATAATTTATTATTTAGAACGACCACACAGGCAATAGAATAGGTAAGGAATAGTGTATCATCATCAGGGGACTGAAAGTGTAACCATGATCAAATCTGGTCAGATTCCCATGTTAACGTCAGATCGCTCGTCTGCCAAATTCTGGCTCATGGTCAAGCCGGACCCCGGGCCCTCGCGAGAGCACGACCAAGACATAACACGAATATGACAGCCTATATTAGCCCATTGATAGATAGCATCCCCTAATGAGCGGCCTAGCGCAATGGTTTTGATGGTCGTCAGATGAACGGAGGTCAGATTTAAATTACCTGATCTACCAAATCTTGTACCTTATTTATTTATTTGTTATCCAAATATTTCCAGACTTACAGTAGAAATGAAACAAAAACGTCTGAAGAGCCACTACACTATTTACATTAAGGTACTAATATTATTAGACATAACAGTAAAACTTAACTAATGTTACACGAGAGAACAACCGGGATATTAACGCCAAGAGGATATTTAATAATCTAGACAAAGCAGCACCTTTTTCCATTTCCTACAAGGAACTCTAATCCCAAAACAGAGGTATCCTGTTTTTCATACAAATACCACGATAACGGAATGCAATATAAACGAAGCCAGCTAAAACTCTCACTAGCCGTACAGTTATCCTGTACAAGCACAACTAGTATACAGAACTATTCAGAGAGATTCTATTACGGGCCCGAAGCGAAAATATTTTATGATATACCGGCAACGGTTGAACCTCTCATGTAGGCATCGGGGAAAAATTATATTGAGTGGATATCAGACGAGTACTGCGAATCTGGGTTAGGTAATGAGGTATTCCTCTAGTTTCCCTTCAGGTAAATATTTTGTTTATTGAAAGCTTTATTGGGCTGGCCCGAAACGCTGTAGTGCCGTGTGTAGTTTGTATAAAGGTTATCTATCTACACAAATGATAAAGCAGTGAAAAAATTGCGTCTGTTACTTAAATATATTTACATTAAAATAATTTAGGGCGATGAAGAATTAGTAATAGAATAAGAAATGATTACATTTTTGTTGTCTGTTTGTTTGTCAGTTTGTACATCCTAATAACACAAAATATAATTGATTTTGGAAACTCGAACACTATTAGTACCATAATAGACTAGCTAAACTAATAAAAATATGGAAATGGTGCAGAACTACTAACTAGGGTCCAACTTAAAATCTAGGTCACGTTTCATCTAATTCGATTGGGTAGAACCAGAGTAACAGCTTGACCTCTCCGTAGTACTTACTAGCTTTCATACATTAGTATGGTCATTTAAAATGGTGGTGTACCGACATCTATCGCTCCAATAGGGAACTCAACGATACTCACATTACGAGTACACGAAGACAAGGTTGGCAAGCATCCGCACATAGATGGCGCTGACCGTCCTACATCGCGCTAGAGAAGTATGCCAACTTCCGCGGCCTATAAACTACTCCCGACAATCAACTGTCGGATCCCTGGCCCCTGGTCATAACACCCGGCCAGGTGGGTTATTTTTACAATTTTCCCCCTTGGATATCTTCGCTTGCCAACAGCGGCTACCTTATCCCTTCCGTACTTTAAGCCGTTTCGTACTTAAAGGTTATTCGAACACAAGATAAGCATTATGTTCATTAGTTAGGAACGTACCGCACTAACTAGCAGTTGTCGTCTAAGGCCGTTTATGATACCAACGTAAATCTAGATATCGTCCCATGTCAAATATATCATTGAGACAAACGTCAAAGAGGTTTACCAATGGTAATAAATTATAATGCTTGAGTGAATAAATAAATCTATAAATCTAAAAAAAATCTAAAAATCTAACAGTAAATAAAAAAGTCAAGGATTCCACGAAGTAATAACTTTAAAAACACCGAACCGTCGTGTAGCACTAAAACTGGAATTAGTCCCCGCAGTCCGTGGCTTACGTGATTTTTTTCCGCGAGAATTATGTAATTATTCTAAACCGTAGAATTACTGGGGTAATAATAAACATTTCGTGTGGGAACATAATTAAATTGCATACAAATACGATTGCGTTGCGGCGATGGAGTTTATTTTTTGCCCTCCAAAGGTAATGGGTGGAAGGAATTCGGTTGCATGTGAATGACATTTGCATGGGAGCTCGCGTGCAATGGAAATGCTAAACGCTTTCACCTCTACAGTGGCGCGTGACGGCTCACTGCGAGGTGTTTCCAAACTAACCGACGGTAGGTCTTTGAAGCGGGTGCAGTGCTGAGTCTCGAAATTCAAAATGGCGATGTAGTAATATTGAGAATTTTCACTATCACGATGTACTCAACTTCGAAAAACTCGATGTTATGGGCGACAGTTACCACTTACCATCACGTGGGCTGTCTGCTCGCTTGTCACTGAGTAGCATAAAAAAAAACTATGTATTGTGTGTGTGTGTGGAACTTCGAAATTTTCAATTTGATGCTGCTATAACAGGGGTATAATTCTGAATATCGAAATTCAAAATAGCTATGTAGTAATATTGAGAATGTTCATCATCACTATGTACGGTACTTCGAAAAACTATGCATGGAAATTCTAAATTCTCAATACATAATTTTTCGATGTTCCACCCATCTTGAGGATTAAGGAAGGCTTGACCAGTAAATTTAAAGTCATCTTGGTGACACCATCTTCGGTTGTACAATATGAAGGCTAATGATTTATAGGCAGTCTCCCTAGGATTACTCTATTTACCACATATTAGTATATATCACGAAGTTAAAAGGAAAACCATCACATGTGATGGTTTTCCTAACTATTACTAGTTGACCAACTAACAAACTGTAGCTGGTTATGCAAATATTTCATATAAATGATGTAGAAAGAAGCCGAGTGGAAAGAAGGAAAGTGTTTCTCATTTTCTGAAAATATCTCGTTTTCAGAAAACAGTTTTGTGTTTCGCATATTCAGCCCAAAATAGACTTCATCATAATTATTTCAATATGAAATTTAGTTCTTTTTATAGGTATATCTCGTAAAATATGAAATGTTATAGTAAACGCTATGTGAAAATGTTATAGTAAAAGCTAAATGTTAAAACTAGGGTCCCAGTGGTAAGAGTAAAGGAGATGTATGATAAGGACAGAGCAAAGTGGCGGTCCATAGTCTCTGCCTACCCCATATGTGGAACAGACACGTGAGCTTTATGTATTTGATATTTATGTATGTTATAGTTACACAATACTAGGAGGCATCAACTGCTGAAACCTACCCCAAATACAGAAAACAACAGTCAAACATGTGATAAATTTTTATCACTTCCATGGATACAGGTTACATTGGCATTTTAACAATAAAATTGCAGAAATATGTACGAATACTTTTGCGCAGAGAATCAGCTGTCAATATCAATCTATCACACAAGGCATACATAGTACAACTATTGTGTTAGTTTCTAAACGTTCACAAATTACAATGTTTATTTCCTGTTGGTATTTAAAGGTTTAGGTATTGAAATGTGAGAGCAAAAATATTCGCAAATAAAACCTATTTTTAGTTGAGAAATCTGCCACTTCCAATGACTCCTCGGGCATTTTCTGTAGTACTTGTACTGGTCATCATCTTGGCGTTAATGTCCCGGTTGTCCCCACACGCGAGTGCCAGAGGTCCGCCTTGACCATGATCCAGGATCTGGCAGATCAGGTTATTACAGTAGAGCGACTACCATCTGACCTCCGTGACCCTGTTAATAGAAGAACCTGACCAGATTATATTTAGATCATAGTTACACATTAAGTCGCCTGAATATGCAGGTTTCATCACGATGTTTTCCCTAACCATGTGAGCATTGGGTATTGTTCAACTGATGTATATAACTCGGAAAAGAGTTATTGGTACACGGCGGCACTGTGGGTCGAACCCGGTACGTCAGGGTATTAGTCGAACCCCTTAACTATTCAGCCAGTGACGATATGTATCTGTAGTACAGGTACTATGAGAATCAAATAGTAGCCGCTTAAGAACTGTGAGTATTTTTTTACGAACGTTTAGGCACTACACTTACATAAAAAAATGATTTTCCTACAAATTTTGACACAACTTGACTGCATTTTCTTGGATTCGGATCGACTACAGTGTTTCTTTAAACGCTGATAGGGTTATGCTGAGACGTTGAAACGAAACTTAAGTCGCTGAATCTAGGTGACGGAATCCAGGCTGCACTTTATTTCGAGGGGCACTCACCATCAAACACTTCTAACTGTTGCTGTGTGTCAGAGACGTTTCTGCGACGACCTGTCTTGTAGCGGCTAGGCAACTTTGTGAATCGCAAACAAGCTAAAACTAAGAAGCTAACTTAACTGCATTTAATTGTCACGATCTCTCTGCTGTAGGCCTGCTGGAAGAAATTTCTTTATAGAAATAAGTTGGCCTGTTGCGTCTGATATACTCTGTCATATAGTTTTGTAAAAATCTTGTGTACGATAAATGGTTAAATAATAATAATAAATAAGATTAAAAATGAAAGTAGAATGTGTGAGATTTTACTAGATTCTTTTTTAATATGATCTATAGCTGGCTAGTGCTTGTATTATTTGTGTTCTATCATTGGCCGCATCGTCACTTACCACCAGGTGAGATGGCGGTTTAATGCCTGGCCAGTATAATTATTAAAAAAAATATTTCTGACCACCATTTCCTAGTGAAACTTTTTTTATGATTTTGTATCTTAATGCAATATTAAATCTTACAACATTTTTCAGAAGCCTAACAGTGACGCATAAAGCAAAGAAGGTGGCATATCTACACACTGAAATACACAAAAGATTCCATTCTAGCAATATGCTGACTCATTGCTGAGGTAGATACCACCTAACATGCATTTCCCTCTAAAACTTTTCCAATGAGAGCAAACAACGCCAGTTATAACTGTAGCGCAATGCTACGAGCTTCTACGATGCTACGAGCTGTGGGTCTACGGTGCTACGAGTGAGGTTTATGCTACGGCCGTAAAGACTACTTCATTCTGCTCTATTATTTACCTTGTTCTCGGGTTAGGGCGAACATTATCATAATAAACTATAATAACACAGAGAACTGTATTCACCCCGATGTATTACATGCACTAATATCTACTGAATACATATGATACTATTGCTGTTCCGCTTAGATATAATTATATCTAATGTCTTGTCCTATGTACACATGACTAACATCCGTGTGTGTCCAATATTTATACAAGGCTTCTTAGGAAAATATTTTCCTAATAGAAATACTATCTGTTAGATTCACATCAATCATAGCAATAATATTACCAAATTAGCACTTGTTGCGGTAAATTTAAATGCACTGTTAAACGTCTAAATTGTATGTCACAATATGATTCAGTTGTAACGCAAGACCAAAGCCAACAAACAGGTATTCCAAAATAACTGTTTTTAATTAAAATCAAGCAAGGTCACTGACATAGCCCTAAGGATTGCCAGGCTAAGGTAGCTGTCGGCAGGGCACGTAGCTCGAAGAACAGATGGCCGATGGGGCAGTGAAGTTCTCGAGTGGCGACCGCGTACCGGAATACGCAGCGTGGGTAGGCCAAGGCACAAGGTGGACCGACGACCTGGTAAAGATCGCAGGTTCCAGCTGGACGCGGAAGGTACAGGACCGGCCTCTGTGGAAATCTCTGGGGAGGTCTATGCCCAGCAGTAGACTTCTTTCGGCTGATATGATGCTGATGATGGTGAGTTAAATTCAATGCATTTACCAGCGCCTCTACATAAAAAATTCACTAAATATTTAAATTTCCCACCGATTGCCAACCAATTTGATATTCAGGTAAAACACAACTTAACCGACTTCACCGACTTTAGAAAAAGATGAGGTTCAATATGTTGGATTTAATTTTATTAGTATTTGAAAAGATTGGACTTGCTTGATTCCAGTTTTTGTTCAACCTCATAATCACAGGAACTGAATCCGCGCCGCCAGCGAGCGGAGCATTAAATCATTCGTGAGATTGAATTACATTAAAATGTTTTAAATGTTGTACGAAATTAAATGGCGCGTGACTTCCCTATCATGTATTTACCTATTTGAAATTTCAATTATGGAATGCAATGGAAAAAAATGCTACCGCAACCGTTATACACAGGCATTTTTATGCGAAATGAAACGGTCCATATTGCAACTACAATATTTTGTATTGTATTTAGAAATATGAACTAGGCCGATAAAACATTTTTAATGGCAATTTTCTTTCAATTTTTTGCTGGCTTAGCGACCCAAAAAGAATCTTGGCCTCCGACACCGAGAGATCCTGCTCCTCCTGTTGATCCTCAAAGGATTTCTTCCATCTTCCATCTCGGCTGTGGAGATCGTACAGGCAGGTCCTCCAACACTTCGTCGACATCTCGTTGACCGTTTTTCATTCGAAGGTCCTCAGTTTTTTACCTTTCAATAAGTTTACATCTTGGCGTGAATGTTCTGGTTGTACCCTCGGGACACGAGGCCTTGACCATGATCCAGGATTTGATACATTCAGTCGCCTGAAGTGCAGGTTTCATAACGATGTTTACCCGCACCATAAGAGAATGACTAAAGTACTCAGAAAAGTGGGATTCGAACTCGGCACCTTTCGCTTACGAGTCGGATACTTTAGCCACTCGGCCACCAACGCGCGAATTATTAAAAAAAAAAAAAAAAATATTTATTATATTCCTCACAAATGTATTGAAAACGTTGAAACTAGGTGTATTGATAATTACACCATAATGTACCTAGACACTACTAAAATATTAGAAAGCCATCTTTCTGAAAACAATCCAAAATCCGACGTTATGCGTCGCTGTAATAGTCCCCCTTAAAATGTATGATCGCAGAAGGGCCCGGATCAAACGTCCCATTTTACCCGGAAATCTGACCCGGAAACGAACCGGCTTCACTCGACCGGAGTATACTATGTAATCGCGTCATGTACTTGGCTTCACGGTTCCAGTAGCCAAGAGGCATTCCTCAAAGGACTTATCATAAGTGTCGTGAACGCAAAGATTAATTTCACTGATATTTGAGAAGCTTGTGGCCACCTAATCCAGGTAAAATCAAAATATTGAAATGTTATTGATTAACATTGTTGAATAAATTCAAACAGCGCCGTCTACCCCCGAATTAAGATGTGCGCTATGGTTTCTTTATGCTACGCAGCGACAAACGAACTAACACCCCACCTGATGGGGCGGTAACTGTCGCCTACAACATCGGCGATTCAGATTTAGGTCGCAATAGTAGATCCGCAGGTGCTTTGTCACTGTGAGGACTAAGATGAAATGCGCTCATGCCTGTAATTGCGCTGGCTACCTTATCCTTCAAACTGGTACACATTTGGCGGCAGAAATAGATAAGGCGGAGGTACTCACCCTGGCGGACTCCTCAGGCCTAACCCTCCTCAGAGTCTTACCTCCTGATAAAATGAATGCTAAAATGATATTATTCTTAAATTTATATTTATTAAAGAGGTATTTACTCGTAGTGAGTAAAATCAGACCCTGGACTAAAATTTAATTACGTAACTACTTACAAATTATCGCCGGCCGAGAAACGCACCCTGGAACCTCTGCCTCTACGTTGGTAAACTACTCGTCGTTTGTTTTTTAAATATTTGAATTATTTACATAGCGCTATTAATCCTATTTATTGGACGTGTGGTGCCCGGCAGAGTAGAATAGCACCAACCCCTTACACTCGTAGATATCGTACAAGGCGACAAATTTTTCGAAGCAAAAAATCTAGTCCCTGTAGGCTGGAAAATGGGCAGCAGCGTTGTCCATTGTTATATTTATAAAACTGAGATCTCCAACCCGCCGGCCAAGCATGAAGATTACGTCAATAACCTTCCCTTTCGTGGGAGAGGCCCTTAGTCCTGCAGTGGACTGTTATGGGCTGTGATGATGATTGTGTGTTCTTGAGCGTCACTTACCTTAATATTACGGTATGCCAATCGGCTCCCAAAACTGTTCAATAAATCTCAGGGTCCCTAGCGAAAGGCCCTGGTCAAATTTGCTTCGTCAACGGTATTATTAGACACGCCTAATGAGTGGCGAGCTTGTTGCGGTACTTAAGTTCGACTAGCCTCCAAGAACGAAATGGTCACCCATCCAGTTTCCCGTCTCTGCCTGCATTGCTTAACTTTGGTTATCAGTCATAATACTAATGTGAAAATTCATAAACTGTACTGTCACATATTCTGTAACCTATAAAATTACCGATGGCAGCCAAAGAATTTTATTACTACGTACAACGGCAGCTGAAATGAATAATGCTAGTGCCTGTCTAGGTGAGTATCCTTCGGGTTGCTCGAGTCCTTTACTAGTGGTAAAAATTTAAACATTTGAAATGCAACAGTCATAAAGTCCAATAGTGAATGGATCAGCAGTTTCGCTTTGCTAGCCAGCCTTTCAAGTCTATCTGCTTCCCGGTCACCTAGGTCAAATTTAGACTCACGGTATTTACCATATTATCGCAGTTATACTCGAAAAATAAACGTAATAATATATTATGTGCCTTACCTATAAAGTTGACGTTTTTTCGCAAGTACTTAGTTGCTCAAATATTTTTTATTGTACATTACATATCAAAATTAATACTCGATTTCGAAAATAGAGTATATTTAGATGCCGAGAAGTCTCTAAAATTAAATAATAAATCATTCTGTAAGTTTTGATAACGCTATAAAAATATCCCTTTTAAGTTGTCGTCAATTTGGCTCTTTATCCAAGCGTAATTTTATGAAGAGAATATTTATTACATATATATATATATGGTATGCACCAGTTAGCATAATGTTGTCTGATTATACGTACAAAGTTTCATTGTAATCGGATGTCCAAGAAATCGAAAAATTTGCTTATAAGAAAATTACACAATAAAATATTAAATAAAATAAAATAAATAAATTACAGTCTCGACGCCAATTGTATAGGTAAGGACCTTTTTTTATAATTCGACTAACCAGGCATTTGACCGCCACCTCACCTGGTGCTAAGTGACGATGCGGCCGATGATGGAGCATCCCTGTCTAGGAACAGCCTTTTCACTCTGGCCTTGAAGGCGTCTAGATTATAATGATCAGGGAACACACTCGCTCACACGCCTAATATCTCCACCTAAACAATATTGAGGTACATAATCGTAAGTTGTCGAATGAACCGCTCAAATTGCTTGTTGGTAAACCCTTACTAATTGAATCATGAAACCCTGACATGACCTTTATTGCCATTGTTACCAAACCGCAGCTTTGGGTGCCCCAGACCACAATATAATAACGTAGATCGAATGTGATTTTAGCTCGCATGGTATAATTGGAAGTACGGTTTATAGGGAGTTGGCTTGTGCCCGTGACTTCTCCCTGAAGTTTGATTATGCCGTCGACAGGACTGTCGAGACATTTGCCGTAAATTGTAGTATCGATTTTTATCAATGAATATGTATACAAACTAAGATGCACGTAAAAAACTATTTAAACTTAAACTTAAACATTATTTATTTCATAAACATGCTTAATTAGATACAACAGTGTATGGGATCTTCCTTTTAAGTATAAAATACCTGTAGCAGGAAACCCCGCTCTTCCATAGAATGCAAGTTGATACATGTTTAAATAAACTATACACTTTCTACTATATTTTAGTGTATTATAAGTATGTATTTAAAAATATATAAGTAGTTTATCAATTGTGTGGCACCCGTAACAGCTTTGCTCACTTTGGGGATAGATGACGCTGTGTGAATAGTCCAAGCATATTTATTTATTTAATATTATTATTATTTATTACAAAGTGTTCTGACAACAAACCTGACCAAAATGGTCTGTGAGGGCGCCGTAGGTCATCGAATACAAGAAAAATTCCATTTTGTAGATCAGTAGAGGATGTAAGGCACTCCGGTTTCTTTTTACTTCTAGAACCCCCACAAGAGGATATGTAAGTACTACATAACATAATACAACATAAAGCCCACGCCTGTGTCCCACAGGTGGGGTAGGCAGAGACTATGGACCGCCACTTTGCTCTGTCCTGACACAACTCCCTAGCCTCGCAAATATCCACAACTCTTTTCATACATATCCCTTTATTCTTACCACTTCGGACCCCAGCTTTTTTGAGAACATTACTGATCTGATCAGTGAATGTTTTCCTGGGTCGCCCTCTTAAGGTATCCATAGTATTGCTACGAAAAACAATAAAAAACAAAAGTTTGAGACACTAAAACAAAAAGAAATTGTGCCAAATTGTACACGGGCAGACGTTTTGCGGGTCTCCTAAACGTCTACTAGGGCTACAAAGGAGAATTTTTCTAATACTTGATGACGTAGGATAACCTACCGCGCCCTTGCAGTCTAAAAGAGTAATACATTATGATACATGTTTATTTCAAATGATCGCAGATGTAGTTGTAACCATCTTATTCTCATACGTACAAGAGTTCTCGTGCGTAAAAGACTTCAATTTATTCGAGACGGTGTCCCACATGAGGGCCATGTATATCGAGTAGGTACTCCATGTATGTCCTAATAGCAGATCGCAATGCCCCACATGTGAGTCATGAATAGTTAACGAATTAAAGTCCAGAATGTGGCATAATACGTGTGGAGTTGGTGGTATAAGGTTTTGGTGTAAAGGCTGCGCTGCCCAAAGCTCCGGTTTAGTTATTAATTGCTTTGGAAGCTGCACCACTTTGAAGGATTATTAGGGACGATTCACATTGGGCGGCTGGCAAGGTTGGCAAAATTATTTTTTATTAAACACTTAACTGTATCTTCTACCGTCTACATATTATTATGGGGAGTGGTCTCAGACATTATTCGGAGTAATACCAGATGCAGAATTTCATTACCGTACAACCTGCCGCACGACTACTGATGACTATTTTTAAATTCCATCCTTGGATGACCGGCGGTCGACAAACATACGATTTGTCTCAGTACGGCCACTCTATGGAACGAGCGTCCTGCAGTGGTGTTTCAATACCGTTACGAAATTGAATCCTATAAGAAACAAGCCCACACCCATCTCAAAGCCCGGCAACGCACTCGCAAATCCTGGGTGTTGCAGGTGTGATCACTTCCAGGTGTTGCGAGCGGGCGGAGGTGATCACTTACCCTGATCCTTTCCAGGGGTTTGTCAGATCAGCGAATTGCAATAGAGCGACTGCCATCTGTAAGCTAAGTATCTCCGTTGTTAAGTTTATTGCAATGGAACTATGTTATCAACTGGACCCATGAAATCGATGACACGAAAATGCAAAAGTAACAAATTTCAATAATTGAAATCAGAGAATTGTTAACAACAGAGTTCCGTAATTAACCTACAGCAGGCTCCGTGACTTTATTTACCTGTTAACTCTGACTTTGTGAACCTGACGCGTAGGAAAGTCCCTTCATCATATCAGCAGAAAGACGCCCACTGCTGGTCATAGGCCTCCCCCAGAGATCTCCACAAAGGCCGGTCCTGTGCCTTCCGCATACAGCTGGTACCTGCGATCTTTACCAGGTAGTCGGTTAGTGTTCAATTAATCTACTAGTAACTCAGAAAATGCCATTGATAC
Source organism: Blastobasis adustella (assembly GCA_907269095.1). Lineage (NCBI taxonomy): Eukaryota > Metazoa > Arthropoda > Insecta > Lepidoptera > Blastobasidae > Blastobasis > Blastobasis adustella. Next base: position 15,900,358 of record OU026121.1, on the reverse strand, counting down.
CTACATGTACACGCTAGCCATTAACCCGACGCTCTCTCACGTCCAGCGCATACGATTCAAGAAATTTATTGGTTTCAATAATTGCCGATTGTCTGGCGAATAAATTGGTCCATGTAAATTGGTCTTTACTCTCGTATTGACCGAACCAGACCGAACAGTGGTTGTCTATCCTCCTACGCGGTAGCAATACAGTTTCAGACTCTCCAGTTTAGGTCTAACCTCAATTAATATTTAATTGTGTAACAAGGATTCTCGTTACATTATGTTTTTTAATGAGGTACATTATTAAGTTTTCAGATGAAAACTATTTTTTCTTCACATTTTGTCTTAAAACTGAATTCGTGAGAAGACAAAAACTGTGTTATATTATGTAGTTTAGATTTAATTCCCAAATAAAAAAATTATTTTATAACAAGCTTTTGTTGAGCTGTATAGTAGCCGTGTGGTGTCTGGCAGAGTAGAATAGCACCAACCCCTTACACCTGTGGGTGTCGTACAAGGCGACTAATGTTTTCGAGACAAAATATCTAGTCTCCGTTTGCTGGAAAATGGGAAGCAGCATTTTCCTTTGTTATATTTATAAAAAACTGCGATCTCCAACCCGCCTGCCAAGCGTGGAGATTATGGTAATAACCTCCCCTTTCGTGGGAGAGGCCCTAAGTCCTGCAGTGGACCGTTATGCACTGTGAAGAAGATAGTACTTCATCTAGAACATTACAAATAGCCCAAAAACTATGGAATTGCGTTTATCTTCTGACTCCATCATCAGACTAGCTCCATGATACCATATTAATACATTATCATCCAAGTTCCATAGCTATACCAAATATCACCTTAATTGAACGCCGGGAAGTGGGTCAAATTAGGCTTGCAAGATTTATGCCAAACACATAATTACATACAAACATTGCAAGTTAAATAAAAGCTTGTTAACATGAAATGTGTTTTCCTTCTTTCTACTTAAGTAATATCTCAAACGAGAGATGTATTTTAAAATGAAGTGTATTTCGATTCGTCTGAACAGACGCTTTGAAGTGTAGCTATTATTTATCTATGATGCCCGCTCAATAAGTTATTATGAACTAGTTCTAACATCAAGTTGAAACTTCCTTACTGATAGTAAATTTGGGTGTTTTGATGGTCCCTTTAAAGCGGGCATGGCGTCCATTTCATCGAAACAAATTATATTTAAATGTCCAGATTGGAGTAGCAGGCCATAATTTCAATTAAAAAAATGCAGCAGGATAGCTGAAGCACTAAACTGAAAGTAATTTGAAATTGAAAAATTGAATTTTAAAATATTGTTGTCTATTGCAAAAAAGTCGAATACTACCCCATATAATTTAGTTTTAGTCGCTTAGATCCGTCGGGTCGGGCAGTGAAATTTTGACGTAAAACGTCTTTAAAATAACAATAAACATTATGAGTACCAAGTTAGAAAACTGAACTGTAACGAAGAGGTCTATTAATATCGTCTTACCTTAATAATTTGTGACATAAGTACCAAGACAATGTTTAGATTTTTTGCGTTTAGTTGCGAACGTCAGTTGCCATAGCGGCCGGGAGATACATACACCTCAATTGAGAATAATAGATGTAGAATAAAATCGTATTAGTGTAAGGACGGTCTAAAACAAACGGCATGAAGCTTATTAGTCCTCAAAGTAACAACGCACCTCTGTACCTCTCACCTCCGCACCTCTTCTCTGCACCTCTGTGTGTGTGTTTTATTTTTATGCTACTCAGTGACAAACGAGCAGACAACCCATCTGATGGTAAAAGGAAACATTGTTTTAAATCGTTGACATACCGGTTGTCGGTATGGCCGACCTGAGTCCGACAGAATTAGCCTTCACAACACTTATGTAGAATGATGGGCTATCAACCTTTCCATCACAAGGGTAGTAAAAAAAATTTTTGAGAGATTTATGGTGAATCCAGCTTGTGTTCGCCTCAAATCTAATACATCGAGTCGCAATATGAGAGTTAATGGCGCTCCCATCTGGTGCGGCCCCTTCCAAGATAATCTGCCGCGACTAATAGCACTGCCATTCTTTGCGCTTTAAATATGTCCGAATTTAAGGGGAGATGCGTGTGCGTCGGATGCTTTGTTAAAAAGAGTCGAGTGTCCTATTTTATAATAAAAATATTTCGAAATTATATTTGAGATTAATGGAAACACGTAGGTTTGAATTCGTTCTATTAGGTATTAAAGCTCCGGTTACATACGTGGCCGAATGGACATTTTCTACTTGGTTATTACCAAGCATTATTATTTTATACCTGATAAATGGTTTAGGCATGACAATTGTGTTTTGTTTGCAGATGGATTCTTTTTTGTGTGAATATGGTTTAGGTCCTATATAAATAGAAATAGGTATGCCAACCTACACGATCTGTGTTTGATTGAGCCCACTTACTATTTTCACTTACAAAATCATTTTTGAATCCTACCAATGTTTGACATTTTAATTTTATTGCGTTACATATTTTTTCAAAAACATGATCATCTTTATCACCATCTTGGCGTCTATGTCTCGGTTGTGCTCTCACGTGTGAAGGCCCAGGGTCCACCTTGACCACGATCCAGGATTTGGCAGATCAGGCAATTACAGTAGAGCGACTACCATCAATTTTCCGTGGCCCTGTTAACAGGGAAACCTGATTAGATTGGATCGTGGTTACACATTCAGTCATATGAATGTGCAGGTTTCATCAGGATGTTTTCACTCACCATAAGAGCATCAGTTAGTTTTCATCCATTAGAGCGGCACTGGGGTTCGACCGCGTTACGCTTACGAGTGGGACCCTTAATTATTAGGCCACATTGTGTCATATTTTTCAAAATAATTGGGATAATAGGAAAACTTAAGGCAATTTATACATAGAATAGAAATGGTTATTAAAAAACGTAATGAAAGTGAAAACGTAAACACAAATATCTTTCACACATAGAAAGCTACAGGATCAGCGAGCAAGAGATATAGTTTTTCCCGTAATTCAATGTGGTTCTGACGGAAACGGGTCCGGAACGTAGTAACTGAATTAAACGCGGACGAAGTAACGGGAAAAATATCTAATCTATAGGTACATAGTATAAAACAAAGTCGCTTCCCGCCGTCTGTCCCTATGTATCTATGTACGCTCAGATCTTTTAAACTACGCAACGGATTTTAATGCGGTTTTCAACAATAGATTGAGTGATTCAAGAGGAAGGTTTATAAGTAAGAAAAAAGAGTAACTGGGGTAAAGTACGTGAGTTCGCTAGTTTTAATATAAATGAAAATTTTAAATTGCAACAGAAGCGCATGCCCTTAAATCGTTTCCTTCTTAGCATTCGCGTCACGTCACCCGCAGCCCGTCTCTAGGAATAGTGTAATAATACACATTTTGTAAGTGTCACTTATTTGGGGGAAACAACACTACGAAACGTACTCGTGTACAGCTACTAAGATGCGCTATATGAAAGCTAAGCTATATTTTAAAACCACAGATAAAAAATTGATACCCCACCACCATAACACAAAAAGAGGAGTTTTCTTTTTGAGTTTGTTTGTGTGTTTGTCTGTCGCAGCTCCCGAAGAGATTTAAAAGGTTTCCGCCATCGGGAGACGCGATCCGGGCGAACGCTTCATCTTTATGTCGTGAATCTTCCAGCTAACCGCACGAGCCGCTTTGGTACAACCTTTATGCGTACGGCTGAAGAATGGAACGCGTTGCCTGCGAGTGTGTTCCTTGATCATTATAATCTGGACGCATTCATGGCTAGAATAAATAGGCTGTTCCTAGACAAACATGCTCCATCTTCGGCCGCATCGTCACTTGCCACCAGATGATATAGCGGTCAATGGCCTGGCTAGTCTAATATAAAAAAGAGTATTTTCAAAAAAATTAAGATTTTGTTTTTGAGTGGTCCCGTGTGTTTGTCCATCGTATCGTAGCTCTTAAATGGATTTTAAAGCCAGTTTCGTCGTTCTTAACGGCTCTGTTTGCCGCAATAGCAAAAGTAGAGGTGGAACACAAACCTAATACAAAGCAATAAATTAACTACTGTTGATTCGAAATTAACAGGAGCTTAACCGGGAAATATTAGCCCGGGGGCCGCTGGTGAAATTTACGTTCTTTCATTATTGAAATTTCGAAACAAAGTGATTTGTATAAATGGCTAATTGTGCGTGAACGGGGTTCGCTTTTATTAAAAACGAATCTTTAGATTGTTTACTCTTTATTATTACGATCCGCTACGCAAGATTGATTTTCATAACATTACAGAGTAATTAATAGAGTAGTTAATAAAAAATATCTGATAAAATCTGGTGAATTTCATTTGCCACGTATTTTTTTAGGGTCCCTCGCAAATACACCGATTTTTTGCTTTTATACTCTCGCTCATTTGAAACCTCAGCCAACCACTTCGTCAGCTTCAGGGCAACAATAGGAGAACACAGTGGAAATTCTGTCCAATATTCACATACAATATTTTTCGTTTCAGGTATTTATGAGCACTTACAAAGCCCGTCAAGTTCAAAGAGTGGCTTTAATATAAAAAATTGTAGCAACTCCCTTATTATTCTGCGCACGTCATAATTTGCTACTATTTGATCTTTTTTTCTTTCTCTCGATAAAATGGCAAATATTTTCTGTTTTAAACCACTCGTTGCTCTTACGCAAAAAAATAAAATAAATGTCATTTTATTCGAAAGCATTCCATTTAATTTTTAAATCCGTTCAACCAGACAAATTATTAACATTTTATGAAGTACATAAAAATATATTTCATTGTAAATTTTATAAGTATTATTTCTAGACTAGGTATAAAATAAAAACCACTCATGTTTTTTTCTTTATACGTGAGGTACTATGTGATTTGCATCAAGCTTTAATAGTTCATTGACCTAAAATGAAATAATAACTAAATTTGATACTTTTACAGACAGGATAGTCGCTGCCTGAGCAACATTTCCAAAGTGTTAAAGATGGGCAACGCATAGGCGATACCCCTGTGTGACCCTTTATATCAGATGGCATGGGTGCCTTATGCCGTATCACATAAAAAAGAAGACAGTCATAATTTTGGATTTATCAACAACAAGCGCCGGAATTTAACGTCAACACCTGAACTAACATTGTAAATGTTAGATGGTAGATGAGTAGAGGGTTCGTCAGAACCAAACTTTTGATTCAGGTGGAATGTTAGCGCTCCCCATTCCACACACGGTTGTCTTATCGGTATTTCCTTACGGTGTTGACGGCGAATGATTAACTTTGAATAGTTCGGCCACGAAGAGCCGACTCTGTCCATGAAGTTAGTGTATTTGGTAGTATAACAATTTAGGTCTCTGCTGCACATGCGTGTGTGAATTCGAAGCCGAAACTTTTTTTATGCTACCCAGTGACAAATGAGCAGTCAACCCTGATAGCGGCAACTGTCGCCCATAACATCTACGATTCACTTATTTAGGTTGAAAGCAACAGAAATGCAGAACCGCAGATGCGTTGTCACTGTGCGGACTAAGATGAAATGCATGTCTGTAATTGCGCTGGGTACTTTATCTATCATATCGGAACACAATGCAAGCTTTGGTGCTTGGCGGCAGAAATAGATAAGGTGGTGGTATCACCCAGGCGGATTCCTCAGGCTTGACAGAGTCCTACCACCTGATAAATTAGAACTAGCCGATATATAGGTGTAGATGTTCCAGACGATGCTGGAAGCTTTCCATTAGGTGAACTGTTCGTCCGTGTGCCTCCCTAGGTAATAAAAAAATGTTTTTTTTCCGCCGATCCTCGTATATTCCATCAATAATTCTTGCTTCTTTTCATTTGATTCTGCTCAAGCGTGTGGATAATGGAATGTTTTTCTCTAACAAGTCCGTAGCATCCTCTGTCTTTAACACTGGACACGTCCGTTGTAAATTGGTCGGGGAAAGCGGGTAATGATGATGTATGTACGTGTTTGTAAGCCGTACCTATTACAGTTATTTATCTGTGTATAGCACTTTCTTTTCCCTTTTGATTGTTATACACTTCTCAATAACATTCAGCGGTAGATCAGATACAAATATCAGATATGTATGCTGTAAGATCTCTTCTCGCCTAATACCAAATTAATTACCCTAATTTAATCTATCGAATAAATAATGTTTCGAAATGGCGTATTAGACTCGTATGGATGAGTGAGTTTTGAAATAGATCTGAAATAGATTGTGGAGTTCGTTGCCATTTACTGTACGTATCAGTCCTTCACTTGATACCTTTAAGAAGCGAGTTAAAGAGTATTATCTTTCAATTTGTTATCCATAATATATATATGTATGTATGTATGTATGTATGTGTGTATGTATGTATGTATGTATTTGTATATGTATGTAGCTATGTATTTAATTATGTAAAATAAATATTTTTTTCAGTATTAGGTAGTTAGTTTTTAAGATGCACGCCGTCTGCCTTTCTGATTTTGTTCTGTCTCTTCCGTAGGTCTGCTGTAAGATATTTCTTATGAAATAAGCTGTACCTGTTGTGTTGTTTTCTTTATGTCTATATTGTATACTTGTTTTTGTGCACAATAAACTGTTAACAAAAAATAAATAAATAAATAAAATAAGTTATACAAAAAGTCGTAATTTTCGTATGAATCATCAGTCAACGTTCTGTTAAAATTTTAACTATTTTTGTAAAGTTCTACAAAAGGAAATTTTGCAAAAGTTTATAAAATATTTCAATAAAAATAAAAATGAAGACGCCATCGCTTTCTATGATATGACGGATTATAGATATATACTTTCCCTCATTCCAGGAGTATATGGCACTGTATTTACCCTCATTTTAGGGAGCATCGTTTGTCGGCGGCACGGGTCACTCTCAACTCCAATCAACTAGGGATTTTGCCTACCCGAAGCGTGCCCGAAGTGTGGCGACATTGCTTAAGAGATTGTCAAGTACCTACATATTTTATTTTCAATTCACGTACGCCCTGTACCTGTTTTACATTCCGTTGACCTACGCAAACGGCTCTGTGCTGAAAAGTGAGGCTTTTCGCTATTTGTTTGTCGCATCCGTTTAGGTGGCACGTGCAATGCTGTGAATTTTTTTTGTTATTTACAGGGTGGTTTTTTTTTGTTGGATTGAATAATTCAAAAAGTTATATAAAGGTATTGAAGCAGTCGTGAATATGAAGTAATTCATTTTGATAAGGATTAATACCAAGGTACAAATAAAGAGCGTTTTTTAGCGGCGACATTTCAATTAAATTTTGAATATAAAGGAACACTTATTGTGACATAACTATAATAGTTAGACATATACTGTTGCGACACTTTTTGTAGATATTGATGTGTTCTGCAAAGTCGTAGTACATTATTTTGTTCTATCATCAATAGTTTTCGCAGCACACGCGATGTAAGGAATTTTTTTGGTATTTTTTAACACCTTGGGTTACATTATTGGAGTTTTATTAATGATCCGTAATTTTTTAGAAAATATAATATAGCCTATGTCACCCGGGGATAGTGTAGCTTCCCAACGGTGAAAGAATTTTTGAAATCGGTCCAGTAGTTTTGAAGCCTATTCAATACAAATAAAAACATACAAACAAACAAACAAACAAAAAATCAAACCTTTCCTCTTTATAACATTAGTATAGATATCATTGTATTTTATTGTCTTAATAAACCTTGTGTAAACTCTGTCCGTTTAAATAAATTATTTTTATTAATTCCTCCGCCACACCCAACTTAATTCGTTCATGAGTGTATGGCCACCTTAACTAAAAGTTCATATTCCTGTGCAGCTGTTAAAAGGTTTATAGCTTGTAGCATACTGTTCGAAAGGGAATAAAGTAGAAACCATTTTAAAATAATATTAAAATCGCTTACTTATAGTTTTTTTTTATTAAAATTCAAAATCACTTTGTCAGTTTTCCTTCAAAAACTAGAATGGTTTTTTGTCTTTAAAAAAGTTAACATTAGGTGCAAATATTTTTTATTTGTTGTACTAAATTAAAAATAAAATTTTGAGGCTGTATTATCAAAAAATATTTTATTTTAATTTATAAGACAAAGTATAGAAATTTATTAAAGCAATTTTCATTTAATGAATAAAAAATCCCTGCAGCTTAAGAATGAGTAATTGGTGATGGACAGTTTTAGCAAATTCCATTTGTTTAACAATGCACCTAATATCCTGTATGTGGCAGTAGCTACAAATGATTTTTTCTAAAAGTGGTCATGCACTTATGAACGCGACCGTACCTATGGTTTGAGCGCTCATCATCATCATGTCTTCGTTATGTCCTGGGTGCGCTCCCGTGCGGTACGTGAGGGCCCGGGGTCCATCATACTCTTCTTGGCCCACTTCGCTCGGTCTTCGGCATCCTTCGTGGTGAGCTTGTTGGCACGCATATCATTGTTGACATGGTTATGGTTAGGTAAGTGTTCATTTTATTTGTACCCAAACCTGATCGTAGGCATACTGGTATGTTCGTAATCGTCTTGCGCTGTTAGAAAATCAATATTTTATTTCAGGGACTCGCATCTGCTGTTCATACACTGAGTGCGCCTTAGGTTAGGACGTCATAGAGTACAAAAAAAAACACTTTGTAGCGATAGCACACGCTTTGGAGACACACAAAACGTTGGTGTGTGGGTTCTAGAAGTAAAGAAAAACACTCTGCCTTACATTTTCATCACTTTCACCTTTTCACATTATAGTCACCAAAAAGAAAAGTGACTTTGCAGGAGTAATATACGTAAAGTTCACAAATCTAGAGCGCATTTACCTTTCAGTTGGATATAAGTCCGAACAAATGCTTTTCTCTTCTTGTTGAACGTTGAACGGTCGTCTATCTGTCAAAGCGTACTCTCGGGACAACGCTAAACGGTCGTCAAACGTTCGGTAAAACACAAGTTTTGAAGAAGTTTCCTCCCTTCGGGATGGACGGACATACCACATGTCACAGTAAATGTTAGTTTAGCCAGTGTCGTTTGGCTTTTAGTTTTCAATTAGGAAATTCTGTGAAGAGATTCACTCACGGCTCTCTTTTTTTAGTAGTTACATTTTGTATAATTCGCCGGGGACGTGACGTTATTGACAAGGCACTGAAGATAGACACATTGACTAGTCAATTAATTAGGTGTTACAAACTTATCTGGCCCGATGACGGTGTCGCTGTTGTTAGGATTAACATGTCATTTCCAATACATTTAAAAATGAAGTGCTGTCATTGTTCCAAAGTTTCGTTTTGGCCACTGGGTCAGATAAGTTTGTGGCGTACTACACTATTATTTGACTTTCTGCAGTCAGACATTATTACTTTGATTTAATAATACAGTAATTCAACGAATAAGCTATCATCATAATATAATATGAAATAAAAGCCGCTTCCGTTCCAATAAACCCGAAAAACTCAAAGCATTTCATTTTGGTTTAAAAGTTCAAAATTTTCGCTGCCTTTCTATGTTTCTTGAATTATTCATGAATTAATAAAACTTACTCGATCACGCAATAACATCTGGATAGATTGGAACGAAAGGCCTACAGAATGATTATAACCTGCGCATACTTTTTAGCTTAACATTTAAATAAATTCCCGCCGCAACACGATTGTCGATTGACACAATATAAATAGGACAGTGAATGTCAGTATCATGTTTCTATAGCTTAGCTATGTTACTGTCATATTTCTACATGCCTATTCTAAAGGCGATAACAATTGAAGACGACTGAAGCATGACTGGACCCGCTGGCTTTGCAATCTTTCGTTTGCCTGTTTAACGACTAAACTGTCAAGCAGTACCACTGGAAGTTTGTTAACACGTGGTATGCTAACATTTTTAATATTATTACCTTCTTACATATGTACGTTACACTTACTTTCCACTACTCTAACTTGTGAAAACGCGCACAGCAGCCAGCAGCACAAATGTAGGATGGCCATCAACGTGGGCAAAACGGCCGCAATCTGTACAGGAACACGTAAGAAGCTCCCACCGCCACTCAAGCTACGAGGCCAGGACGTACAGTGGAAAACCACGGTGCCCTACGTGGGCTGCCGCATCGACCGGTCGCTACAAATGGTGCCGCAGGCAAACCACGCAGTGCAACAAGCCAAAGCCGCGCGCGCCATGCTTCGACCGGTCCTAGCATCTCACCTCCCCACCCGAGCCAAGACCAGGATCGACGAGTTCGTCCGATCGCTATCGCGTCGAATGTTCGACCGCGCCGATCACGGGCGGCACCCCCACCTACAACAGATCGCCCCCCACGAAGCCAGACCGTCTGAGTGAAGACCGCTGCCGAGAGAGCTGCTGCGCTCCCCGTCCCCATAGACAGGTCGAGCGCGCAGCACACTACCGAACAGCTATCTCCAAATTGCTTACACCCAACTGCTTGGGGTCACAATCTGTTGGGGCGCCATGATCATAAGCAAGTAACCCCCATTGCTTCACCCCCATGCTTCACCCCCCATGCTTTACCTCTTGTAATCCATCATCTGCAGCTAAACAAGCACCGACGACGCTGGTCTATTCACCGCTCCCTCGCCGCTGGATGCCGCCCGCTCGCTGGTCGCTCGTCGGGCCTCCCCGAACGGGGTCCCACTCAGCGGGCTAGTACCGCGCCGAGGGCGGCAAAGAAGCGCTGGCGAGGGCGCCTAAACAGACTGGCAGTTGACTAGCCACCGCGAGGGGCATACCCCCCCCAAACCAAGAAGACCGGTTGGATTGTCGCCCAACCGAGAAGAAGCCCGGGCAAGAGGCCTCAAAGGCCCGTATACCTCCCTCGAAGAGGAAGAAGACCCGAGATTGAGATTGATCTGTCAATACTACATGTCGCCACTTACATAATTACTCCCTGAGCCGTAGTCAACGCACCAACCTGTAAGCTATTTAGGAGGTCAATGAATGACTAATGTAAGTGACGACCTGAGTGGCTCAGCCGGGCAGAAATTGAAATGATTAATAACGGGTCTGTGTGTTGTAAGTATAATAAGTATGTATTTACGTTGTAAGTATGTAAGTAGTTTATCAGTTGTTTCACACCCATCACACAAGTTTTGCTTGTTTTGGGGCTAGATGGCGCTGTGGGAATTGTCAAAGCATAAAAAAAATTAATACCAAGTTACATTTTCAGGTTAGTTCGCAAAATTAAATTTGATGCCATAATCAAACCTCGGTTGACTACCATGGTGGTTGGATAAAACACTAATGACCCTTGGTAGTTGAATGTCACCAAAAATCAATAAATGTACGCCCCATCAAACAATTTATTGTTATTTTTATATTCTTGGAGACGTAAATTAATGATTCCCATATTGTAAGAAACCATCAAAATTTCGTCGATAATGAGTCTGTGAATATGTCGCCATTTGCGACGCTCATTTTCGTGTAACTCATTGTTGTATTTCCTTTTAAGATTACATGTACCTACTTTAAAGACTTTTTATTCGACGACCAGAGAGGTTCAGTTGGTTAACATGCGTATGCCACGCAGGAGGGTTCGATTCCCGGCCGAGCAGAAATTGAAATGATGAATTTTAATTTCTGTTACGGGTCTGTGTGCACATACTGCCACTTCAGCATTGCCAGGCTGAAGTGGCAGTGGGCGGGGCACATAGCTCGAAGAACAGATGGCTGATGGGGCAGTAAAGTTTGACCAGGTACCGGAACACGCAGCGTGGGTAGGCCTCCCACAAGGTGGACCTACGACCTGGTGAAGATCGCAGGTACCAGCTGGATGCGGAAGGCACAAGACCGGACTTTGTGGAGATCGCTGGGGGAGGCCTTTGTCCAGCAGTGGGCGTCTTTCCGCTGATATGATGAACACCCATAACACAAGCTTTGCTTAGTTTGGGGCTAAATAGCGCTGTATGAATTGTCCATTTATTTATTTAATGTTTTTTTATTTATGTTTAGGCTATCCAGGCATTTGACCGCCATCTCACCTGGTGGTAAGTGACGATGCGGCCGTAGATGGAGCATGCCTGTCTAGAAATTATTTAAACGTTAGTGTACTACGGGTAAAAATAAACCGACCGTATAATCGACCTTGCAATCGAACGGCAAGGGACTGAAACTCGCTGCTTGCACATTTTTTTTCCTGAGCGCTACAACTTTAGTCTTTAAGACAAGAGTGAATAGGTATTCAATATAATTTTTTTTATGTTATCCGGCAGACAAACAGGCATGCGGGCCACCTGATGGAAAGTGGTCACCGCCGCCTATGGACATCAGCATCACCAGGGGTGCTACCAATGCGTTGCCCGCCTCTAAGGAAACCTCTAATATACCTCTTGAACTATCCCATGTCATAGCCCAAAGGAATCACTGTGGCTGGGAGCTCATTCCCCATTAGAATCGTACGAGCGATAGGTAGCAATAGATGGTATAATATAGACATATAAATCCATCCTAGAGTGTACCTGCACTTAACATCAGGTGAGATGGCAGTCCACATGCCATCGTGGGCCTTTGTTTATGTATCACATATATGAACAAAGGCACACGATGCGTCTGTCTCTCTGTTCGCGATAAACTAAAAAACTGTTACACGGATTTTCATGGGGTTTTCAGCAATGGATAAAGCGATTTATGAGGAAGGTTTATGTGTACAATACATGCATATTATAATAGAGCAACCCTAAAAAAACCCGTTTTGTTAGTTTTCTATTATAAAACTTTCCATGGTACAGTCAGCTGCAGAGTGAACATACCGTACCAGCATACATTAAATGTATGCCAAGGGGGCCCGTTCAGTTGGTAGTTCTAGGGGAATTTCTTTTGCCCGTGATACTACTAGTGATGTATGGAAGCTTCCATGTGATGAGATTGAGACGAATAGGTAGGTAGTAAAAAAACAGTACGTAATCGCGCCTCGTAGCATTTCTTGACGTTATCTTCTTAGCACATTCGTAGTTAATTTTGGTACATCATCGCCTTCCTCTGCTTTGTTTGAGCTTTTTATTTGAGCACATGCAAGAGACAACGAGCGTCGATGGTCGTGCGGTTAGGGTATCCCACTCGCAAGCGTGAAGTACCGAGTTCAAATCTTTTTCTGAGTTATGTACATTACTTGAAGGCTAATATCGTGATGAAGCTGAATGCGTACCCATCATCCAATCTGGTCAGGTTTCCCTTCATCATGGTCATGGTCAAGGCCGATCCCGGTCCCCCTTATATGCTAGAGCACAACCGGGACACTAACGCCAAGATGATGATGCAAGAGATCCCACGCAATGGAATAGATCAGAAAAAATTACTTGTGGGTGAGGCAACCAAAAAGTTTACTTTTAGAAAATTTTTTTTTCAACTCGATAGTGCCCATATTCTCAAAGGACTGACTGACATACGGACTTGGTGAAACTAGAAGAGTTCATTGTTTTACTATGGACCCTAAATTGCTTCTTACGGACAAAGAGATTGGAAAGTTAGCTACCGTCATATACTGACTTTTTTTCTGCTCTGTGCCTACGGACATTTAGGGCTTATGCCTTCCCAGTCTTTCTTTTACAACTTTATCAGCCTGATCAAAATGCTTAAGCAACCATACAGCTCCCTACTCTTTCTCTCTCTATCAAACAGCTCCACAGTAACAGTAGTTTCTGAGTTAAACCGTTGATATACATACAGACGGCCTTGGATAAATATAATGTAATAATACTCTATATCACTTACCATGTGGTCAGGTTCCCCTGGTAGTTGAGTCACGGAGGTCAGATGGCAGTTGCTCCACTGCATTTTTATTTATACCACTAAGGTGGCAAACAAACTTACGGCCCGCCTGATGGTAAGCAGTCACCGCAGCCTATGGGCGTTTGCAATACCAGGGGCATCACCCACGCGTAGTAAACACCGTAAAAACCTTTTGATCTCTTTCTTGAAGAACTCCATGTTGTACTCTCCAGGGAAAATCGCTCCAGGTAGTTCATTCCACAACCTTAGTGTAAGTGGGAATTACCTGATCTGCCAAATCCTGGTCAAGGCGAACCCCAGCCCTTGTACGCGAGAGCACAGCCGGGATTTTAACGCCACTGAATACACTAAACCACTGAGTACTTCATCATCATCATCATGCCCATTACAGTCCACTGCAGGACTAAGGGCCTCTCCCAACAAGAAAGGGGAGGTTATTGCCATAATCTCCACGCTTGGCAGGCGGGTTGGAGATCGCAGTGTTTTAAATATAACAATGGAAAACGCTGCTGCCCATTTCCCAGCCTACGGAGACTCTTACATATTTTGCCTCGAAAAGATTAGTCGCCTTGTACGACATCCACGAGTGTGAGGGGTTGGTGCTATTCTACTCTGCCGGACACCACACGGCCTACTGACCTACTGAGTACTTGACCATTGAAAAAGTAGTCTTACACACATTTTAGTTTTTATGACTTGCCAGACTATATCATAATATATACTACATATAGTATGTCTGTATTTCAGTTGAGAATTAAGGCAGCTTTCATTCGGCCATTATCCAATAAAGGAAAGCTGCACGTATTTTAGGACAAATAACACAGCACAAAATGGAAAAGTATCAATTTATTGTATTCACACTTTAGAAGTAACACCTAGATTGTTTATAGGAGGTACTATTTACATTTAATAAACATTAGAAATACCGTAACGTATTTCGATCAACATGAAACTTAAGTCGATATGTAAATAATAATTAGTCTTTGGTATTTTAATCGGTGTTGCTTTAGAATAAATTATACGCTAATTAATTCCACGGCAGTGGATATTCTTACATAAACAATGAAATTAATAAAATACAGTCTTCAAAATCTAACGTAACGACAGCAGTCTTGAAATAAATTTGCAAGTTAACTTTACTTTAGCGGCTGTAACAACAATTTCTAAAATATTTTAGGAGCAAATCTTACCCGATAAATTTTACAAAGCAAGTACGGTACTTATACTTAATAAAATTTGACAAGCACATGCCAAATTAAAGAAAATAATTTTAAGTTAAATTGTCACAAGAATGTGTCTCAGACATTGTGACAGCACAATGACCTGATACTCAGTTCAAGTAGGCAGGTAAGTTGTTTTCCATAACAAATCTAATTTTGGATCTGATTAAAGGAAGGTTATTTCATTTTGCTGAAGAAGTCTCTAATTTTAACATAATGATATTCATTATGTCAAATTTGTGAATGAAATTTTCTTTCATAATAAGCTTACAAGAGTGTAGAGAACAGATTTTCAGTGCTTACTTCAAGTTTCAAAAACTTACTGTTATAATGGTACGCATACCATTTAACACCACGTCAAAGCTTTCATAAGCCTTGCTATGCCAACATATTTAACATATAGAACATAGTATGAAATACAAACAATACATTTCTATTATTATAACATTTCTTGGCGCTCAGCCGATAAAGTTTCGAGTGATCTATACCATTCATTGGGCCCATGTCACGCCATCCTTAATCTCTTATCTAAATAAGAAACAATATTTATTTATGGGTCGATTACTGAAAGCACTGGAACTAATATTTCAATATAAATATTAAATCACGTTTGACTTTGAAACGATATATTGTAACGGAAATATAACAAACCACAGACATAGATGTTGAATTTCTAAATCGCGTTTACAAAATTTCATCGGCATTGATTGGTTAATATGGAAATAATTATAAAACTTCGCTTGAGGGACCGCGCCAGCTTTCTGTAATCAACCTATACAGTTGAATAAATGTACATGAACACATTGTAAAACTCTATAAAATCAATCAATCACACGTCGATTTTATAAAAATCCAAAAGAACGAAGTCTGAACGCAATTGTCGCTATATAAAATTTATAGTGCAAGCCCTAATTAAGGATAAGGTGTAATCAAACTTTTGTATTAAACTCTAAAAACTATAGAATACTTATCCTAATATATACATTGAGATTTAGACAGCATTTTTAATATTTTACCTTAAATGTAAGCCTTAATTAAACGTAACTAGATTATAACTAACAAAGATGATAACTAGAATAATTTCACTCGAGAAATTGAGAAAATAGTCTTTTCAACACAAGAAACTATGAACGATAATTTGACAATCATTAATTAGGCTACAACAGTGTTGCCAGGCTTAGTAAGGTTAGTAGATTCCCAAGAGATGATAACCTTCTCCAACTTGAAGATGCCTGGAAATATTTAACTTCGTCTTGCGTGGGGGGAGCAAACGGCTCTTCGTAACTCAACTTCTTAGGGCAAGGCAGCATTTCTACCGGTATTTCTAATAGCTTTCTTCGATACTCTATTTTATTTTTCTCCAGATTAATGTCCTGATCTCTCATTTCCTCAAACAACTTCTCGTCTTCGAATTCTTCATCTTCATAATTGTCCATTTCCTTTCTGATCTCTACGTTAATTCCACTAGCTTTTTCAACTTTCACGTTCCCCAAGTTAGTTTTCAGCTTCGAATCCATTACACAGTTGAGTCGGTCCAAAGCGACCTTAACGCGTTTACTTAAGGTCTCATTTCGTAGTCGATGGAGCCACGAGAGCCGGCAGTCACATGTCAGCTTATTACCTGTCGACAATAATTATTTTAAATGACTAGACGACACGCAATATTGCCCATAACGATAAGCGATTAAGCTAAACTTTTCTAGACATCAAGGACATTAAGTATTGATTAGAGATTAATATTTCAATATAAACGCTGTTGAATATCAGAAGGATAAACAATATACCGAACTCGTGAATAATTTCAAAACAATGCAGTGTATACGGCGAGCAGTTTGGTGCAAAATATAACACTCGACCACGAAATATAGGAGCTATTAAAGTGTCACAGCGGGCCAAACCACTGTATTTCAACCCCTGATTCATTGGGGTTTTCACTAATAAACGTGTCCGGTTAAAACTTTTTTAATGGTCACCCCACTCGTATTGGGACAGATTGCGTTTTGTTGGGGATATTGATGTTTTGGGGCACGCCCGAAACTTGTGACAATAAAACATTTAACCAGAACGAGCGATCGTTACGATCCACTGATTCTTTGGGCGTATTGGCCTTGGTGGCCGTATTGGCATATGTTTATGTTTAAACGCGGAATTAGATACGCCACTTTCTAATTCTATTATTCTATTTTCAAAATACATAAAATAATAAATAAATTTCATTCATATATAATGATTATGCAATAATGGTCTTGAAAACTCTACTGAGAAACGCAACTATTAAAAACAGCATCAGTACAAAAGGCATGAGTTAAAACATATGATTGATTTGAGGTATTGTATTTATGCAACGTAAGATTGTCATTCATTCATTCATTTCTCAAGTAGCCAAGTCTAAACCCATTAATATGGCAAAGACGTAACATCACCCTTGTACAGCAACATCAAAACATACGTACAGATGTTAACAAGATCCTCCTCAATCTTGCCCGAATTAAATGAAGCTAGTCTATCTGATAAACCAGATGCGTGTGGGTCTAACGCGTTTCCGCAAGCCTTATAAAGACATTAATTTCGTAATGACATTGGCCTTTATGATCCATTACAAGGCACCAACAAGCGTGTTATTATTTCTGCGGTCGATGGTTATTGGGCTATTCCGGTTGATTGTACTGCACCCCGGATAATTAACCTCCTACGTTAAGGGATAAATGTTATTTGTACGAACTATAGTATGTGTTAGGGAAGGCCACTGGTTACAACGATAGTTGTTGTGGATAGATGGTTGGTCGTGTTTCAGTTGTGTGTAATTCTTGTATAATTTATGAAGATTATCCTATGTGTAAATGAATGTAACACTCTACTCATAATATGAATATGATGAGAACTAAAAAAGGTCCACATAAAACGAGAGTGAAGAGAAAATGTGATTTGACGTGAAGTGATCTACTATTTAAATGAAGTCGCACCAGGCAGCTATATGAAATTGTAATACAAAAAGCTTTACAGTCATCAGCGGAAATGAGGGGAACTTGAAACAGACTCGGTGGGCATATAACAATAATACAAATCGGCAAAATGGGGCCGTTAATTCACAAAATACTCACCGTCGAGGGAGATTAAAGCATAATTCGACTTCATATTCTCCAAAATTTTCTCGACCGCCTCTTGTTTCACAGTCTCCAAATTATTGTTCCTTAATTCCAAAACACTCAACTTTTGAATATCGCTTAACACGCCATCGTCTAACGCAGCCAACTTGTTATCGGCCAAGAAAAGTTTCTTCAACTGTGTCAATCCCCTAAAACCCCTCTCGGATACAAATTCTATTTCATTCCCATCCAGGTGAAGTTCTTGAAGATTCCAAAGTTCCGCGAACGCTAAGTCTCCTATCATATTTAATTTGTTGTTTCTCATGTCTAAGCTAATAAGGTTGGAAAGCCCTTGGAAGTTCTCCCTGATGGCGACAGTTAGCAAATTGCTGTCTAAATCCAGTTCCAGCAAGTTGGTCAAATGTTTAAAACATCCTTCGTGTAGTACTGCAATGTTGTTTTTAGACAAAAATAGTTTTTGGAGGTTCGGCAGTACATAGAACACGTCTCGCTCGAGCTCGGTGATCTGATTCTCAACTAGACTGACGTTTGTTAGCATTATTAGATGAGCGAATGCAAACCTTTCCAGTTTCGCTATTTTGTTTTTAGGCAAAAGTATTTCTTTCAGAGTGCTAGAGTTGGTGAAAGCGAACGCAGGGAGGCTATTAATGTTCGCGTACTGTATATTAAGGTTTTGCAACCGGTCTAGTCTGACGATAACCTTGGCCGGAATGTAGGTTAGCCCGCCATCGGCTCTGACGTTGAACGTTAGTCTTTCTATTTTCGGCTGCGAATAGAAATTAGACCAAAATGGGTCGTCTTCGGCTATCCCGCCGTTGAACACCCAACAATCCGCCTTTGTGGCTGTCTTTATCTTTATACTCTCGCAGTAACAATGTACTTTGGAGACCCTGTCCTGTATGTCGCAGATGTTGACGTAGTGCGAGTAGTGGCTTTTGTCTTTCCATCTCCTTTTGTCACTCTGCCGGCTCTCGGTAACGTTTATTTCGACTGTTGCGAACGCAATCATTAGGATCAGATATTTCAGGTCCATGCTTCCTTTTCACATCGGGATTTTTATCTGTAACAAAAGAAAGACGGTTAGTCCCATTATTCGTAGTGCTTAACTGGTCTCGGGCACAATGTCACCTGCAATAATTGTTAGTGGGTACCTAGTTTTATGAAGATAATGTAGGCGAAAATTATTCGAAGGCAATAAACACTTTGCATTAGGGAACTAAGGATACAAATCCCCTATTTTATTTTCTGCGACTAAGGAGCGTTCTGCGTAGGCGTCAAGAAATAACCATAATTTACATTTTATGTATTAATATTACACTTGAACGTAAAAACATATTAACGTATTCAGGCTATAATATCTTCGCAGTTTCTCAAAACAGTGGCTTGAGAATTTGGTCTCGGCGTCCGCAGGGTCTCCTCTCTAGTTCCTTTTGTTTTCTTTTTGTCTTTCATTCAGTGTTCTCCATTAGTGGAGTCTCAGATTAGATTGTATTGAAGCCGACGCTAAGGTGCCATTAAAGCGCCTTAATCGACGCTTCAGAGATTGTTTAAAAAGATGGAAATTTAAATTGTGTACTTAACTTCCCTTAGTGCACGGGCCAAGCTTCAGTGGTGATGAAAATCACTGCTTATTATAAAACAAAGCCTTCTTCTGTCTGTCTCTCTGTCTGTGACGATAAACTCAAAAACTTCTTTCATGCAATTTTCACAAATAGACAGAGTGACTCATGAGAAAGGTTTATGTGTATAATACATACATTATTATAAGAGAGTAACCCCGAGAAAATTGGGGTGGGGCGGTAGTATCAGGGGGCCTGGGGAGCACCAGGAAATGCCGAATTGTGTGCACCCGGGCTAGTGCTTAGAGCTACTAGGCTCTAGTACGAAGCCCATAGGCCCTGAACCAATTCTACCTATGCCATTCGCATGGACACGTAAGTACCGGGTGTTTCGCATCGTACAGGCTTGAGCATTTCGGACAACTACAAACCCTACTGGAGACGTTTCTAAAGCTGAAAGAATTACGGCGTTTCCTGGAAGGTTTAGGATGGCAAGTACAGTAGGGTATCTAGGAGTATATCACATCCACGCAGAAAAGGCACAAGTTTGTCGGACTGCGGAAACGGCTCATATACATCTATCTAGCTAACCCCGAGAAAACCCGTACGATACCCGGTCGGGTCGTTAGTTATCAATAAAATTCTCTTACATAAGTTTACTATTGTGTAAGGTGAAGGTTATTAGTGTACTAAAACAGTTTCTGTGAACACCAATTTAAATTAATATGTGGTAAACATTGGTCATTGGTGGTGTCCGGCAGAGTTGAATAGCACCAACCCCTTACATTCATGGGTGTCGTACAAGGTGACTAATGTTTTCGAGGCAAAAGATCAAGAGTTTCTGTAGTCTGGAAAATGGGCAGCAGCATATTCCATTATTATATTTAAACACTGTGATCTCCAACCGGCCTGCCAAGCGTGGAGATTATGGCAATAACCTCCCCTTCGTGGGAGAGGCCCTAAGTCCTGCAGTGGACTGTTACGGGCTGTGATTATGATTGGTCAATAATATTAAATAATACCAGGTCGTACTCATGTAGTCTATCAAACCGTAATCGTGTTTAATTTAGTAGTCGCTAAGCCCCATCACTGTATGGTCACTTTGTACATAATAAATTTGTTCCTTTGTGTCTCGAATTATTAAGTGCTCGGCGGTTTCCACACGCGTGAAATTAGGAGACTTTGGTAACATTAAATTACCCCGAAATCCTTGTGTTTAACTGGGAGCAAAAATACCGTATGCCACTCGGGAACACGAGTAGCGTAGCTCTTAGTGAGGTAATATAAAAATAAACAAAGTCAATATTATCATTTTCAGCCTTCCCTGAACCTCTTGAGGTGTAGGCCAGGCCTTCTGATAAATGAACCTCATTCTCATTTTACAAGCTTTTATTTAACTTGCACTGTTCGTATATAAATTGTCCGTCAAAATTTGCAAACCATTTTTCGACCGTCTGTTAGTTTCCGATAGGGCTGAAATTTGGGCTGTTATTGGCCTGTAATTATGATAAACTCGAGCTCGGACAGACTTCTAGTTATAAAGATAGCCTTTATCTAACCCGTAACGAGGTCAATTTTACTCTTTAATAAGCTTTTGTCTCGCCTGCATCCTGTCCAATAAAACTTAATTAACTGCTCTATTTAATCGTTATAGTTGATGTTTACGGAATAGTCTTCTAAGTGTAATTAGTAAGACATGTCATTCGAGCTAAATGAGGTCATTGAGATCTGTAAGATTTTGATATCAGGTTATTGGTAATAAACATGTTTATGAAGGCAGCGTGGGTAGGCCAGGCCTCCTACAAGTTGGACCGACGACCTGATAAAGATCGTAGGTACTAGCTGGTTGCGGAAGGCACAGGACCGGCCTTTGTGGAAATCTTTGACGGAGGCATAGGCCCAGAAATGGGCATCTTTCGGCTGATATTGTGATAATGACGTAGGTAACTAATGAAGATTGAACACCGAACGAAGTGGTGAAGGAAGAGTAGCAAAATTGACCCTGGCAAAAGCTGGGACTGACCGCTAGGATGTTAGTGAAGAGTATTTAACACAGAGACAAGTGCGCAGACACTGATAAAAAGTGGTCTCTTTCGCTTATTTATGATCTTTTGGATTAAAATCTCCATGTGCCTCTTGGTATAATCAAAAAGTTATTATCAAGTTATAACGCAAGATCAGAGTGAATATTCTATTTATAGACAAGCATGTTCCATCTACAGTCGCATCGTTACTTAGCATCAGGTGAGATGCGGTCAAATGTTGTCTAATTTAAAATAAAGAAAATTACAAACGCAGTTAATAATAAAAAAGCACAGTTTAATTTGATTATTTTCAACTCGTTCATAACCCTATGCAGTTCTTTACTGAGCACTCGCTTGCCAAAATGTCAATCAATCCGAAATGATTTCAGCATATTTGCATTCAAAATTTACATCTGGAATTCCCGGCGACACCAGACCAATACGGCAAGCACTGCATCGGGGTTTTTAATCAAAATCTCCAATAAAGCAGCGTGTAAGCTGAAAGATATAAAAAATTTGGGATACATTTTTAGATTTGCAATACTGGTTTGTTATTTGTTAAACCTTAAATCCTGTGATAATTTACTGAAGCGTTGGGAAGAGCTTGCGAAGATGAAACTGGAATGGCTCAAAAAAGTTAAAGGGGGTGTAGCTTCTTTCGGAGAATCTCAGCGTAAATACCTGAACCACAAGCGCCACCTACGGAAGTCTCGACTGAAACCCTCCTACGCGTACACTTGTAACGATCAGGGACAGTTGGACTGTGCACAATGCGATCGTATATTTAAAAATAAGTTTGGATTCGCACTTACGTGTTCATCAAAAAAATAATATTTATCTTGGGTAGGGGTCGCAATCGTCGGACACAACGAGGAGGATTATATACATGTTATTCGTTATTGGGTACATCGCACGACCGAGGATGCCTCACCAGGCAATGATACAAGCGCGAGATACTAATTTTCTATTATGTTTTGTAGATATACGACTAAACGTTACCCATATTTTGACCCATATTTTCCCGTTTTTCTTTACAAAAATCTTCGGTGATTCTAAGTTTCATCATCATCACAGCCCGTAACAGTTCACTGCAGGACTTAGGGCCTCTCCCACGGAAGGGGAGGTTATTGCCATAATCTCCACGCTTGGCAGGCGGGTAGGAGATTGCAGTGTTTAAATATAATAATGGAAAATGCTCCTGCCCGTTTTCCAGACTACGGAGACTCTTGATCTTTTGCCTCGAAAACATTAGTCGCCTTGTACGACACCCATGAATGTAAGGGGTTGGTGCTATTCTACTCTGCCGGACACCACACGGCCAAGAGTAATAATTCCAAGTTGATTGAACTATAATTACACGGCACAGTATATATATGGACAGAAAAGTATATATTTATAAAATTTAAACAATACAATGACAGCAGCAATTGCGCCATGAGAAGGTTTGAAACGGGATCATACTCAGCATGTCATAGCTTGTGCCATGACGCTGGTTTTTAGTGTGCCCCTCAATATAGCTTAGTTAAAGGCAAAAGATACCACTTTAGTGGGCTATGTAGTAGTCACTAGTCGTTCTTATTCAATAAAAGCATCACCGACTTGTAACCAATGAATTCAGTGTATTACAATAATAAAAATACTGTCACGTGGTGCCGTTCGGTTACCAAGACGGATACAGATTCTTTATTGATTAGTTACAGGTCATTTAGGTACATTATCGAATCATTCGTAGTACACCTTTTGTCGTTTAAAATAATTGGTATGGCAGGTATAATTATAAACCAAGTCAGCACAAATTAGAATACCTACAATAAAAATTACAGAAGTAATTTATTTTTAATGTCATACATATAGAATATTGTAGACCAATTAAATAAGAATGACAATTACGATCATAACTGATCGACCAGTCCCAGAATATTATAATTTTAAAAATAGACCACGAAACTATATTCCTCCCTAAAAACAACGAAATAATTTCAACATGCATGATATATTCCGTTAAGTGACAGTCATAAACAAAGGGCACGCGCCACCACACCCAATTTTTTAAACAAAATAAACTAGTCCACATTTACGACAACCATCTGACCGTTCACGGAAGGCATTCGTAATAAAAAATTAAAAAAGCACACAATAACTTCACAATTATGAGGGTAACGACCTCAGCTGAAGTTTACGCAGACAATGACTGTTGTTGGACGAAGACACAGTATGTTAACTAGATGAACCAACTTTTTTTTTCGAAAGCGGGTAATTAAACTTTTAGTCTCATGTTTTATGAAATAAATACGATAATAAACATGATAACTTTTGGTGTCTGCACGTGGGGTTTGCAAGTGGCTCGCGAGAGGCGCGTGTGCAGCTTATTTGGGATATCGTGATGGACACACGAGTCCGAAGTGAAATCGAGGCATCTGGACACACATAGGTAAGTTTAAAGAAAACACGTTAAACAGTGTGGTTTAAACAACTTGAACCTGCACAGTAGTCGATTATTAGATGTGACGTCAAGTAAGGGGCTGTCCTAATTGGCAATGGTCGTACGACCGTGATCGTGCGACGAGCAGTTTTGAGCGAACCGTAGGTTTTACTTCTACCACTTCGCGGCGACATTTGATTAATGTTTCTAAATTCACGCATTAGCCGCTGCTGTAATTGGCAATGGTCGTACGACGGACTTCGCCCGACCATGGTCGCCAATTAGGACAGCGCCTAATGCGGTTTGATTATACCAACAAAGTTTCGTTGTAATTGGATATGATGATGATAATATGCCTTAATTGCATAATTTTTGCAAAACTGCAAAAATTACACTATCTGCCACTATCTGCCACTTTCGCCATACAAAACCGCAATTTCATACATTAAAACCTACCCACACCCCTGTTTAGCAGAAAAAGTCATAAATCGATTAACGAAACATTCGTAATTAGACACGCCTTATGACTAGACTAGCAATACTGGTCGCAACTGCTCTGCGGTCGCATTATGTATGACTAACTAGCGGGGCACAAAACAGTGGGGTGACAAATTTATGAGCCCTCTGATAATTAACACGGAACACTGCGAGCGAGGATACCAAGATACTAGATGTGGTAGGGTCTGCTCCGTGGTAAATAATGATTACCCGCAGCTAGTATATTAATCATAGGGAATTCTCGTCGTTTGACCGATGGATATTGCTTTTTTATTAGTAACGAAACTTTTTTGGGAATAAATCGTGATTAGTAAGTAATTTGAAATTGGCGTCGACGCCTAATTTCGTGGTACAAAAACAGACTTTTCCCGTGTAGCAATAAATTTTACTTTATTTTCTCTGTTTTATTGATACGATACCAGATGGGTTGAAGGTTTACGGTTTCATACAATTATTATAATATAGCCAAGGAACCAAAGGAGTAAGCGGCTCACTTAATGGAAAGTGATCAAAGTATTGGTATATACCCACAACGCCTGTTTTATATCGTTCAAATTCAAGTTAAAATCATTTTTGTTTAATATTAATATCACCAAATTCCCCGTACTGAAAGTTACAGATATAAACAATATCATAAATTATCAATATAACTCAATTGAAATTAAAATACGTTGCAATTGTATTCTTTTGTGTATGTATTTTGGTATTTCTTGTGTCTTTTTCAATATTGTGGTGTTGTTGTTTACGTCAATAAATGTTCTTTCTTTACAAAATTACAAATTTCATGTATGGTATGGCTACTACGTGTATAGTCATTGTATGTAACTACTTAATGTAAAATTTAAAATTACGGTATAATGTCATTATGTGATTAGTGCAATTGAATTTTTTTTATTAAATAAATTATAAAATTATGTAAATAGATTTTCAAAAATTCACATTACAATCCAAGATTATCAAAATACAATAAATGTCACTTTACGTCAAATCAAAATAAAATGTCAAAATAAATTAAAATAATTATGTCCTTAAGATAATCCTGTACACTATAATATGCCTTTTTAATTAGTGATTGATTTAAAAGATTAGAATCAAATGTAATTTGATAACCATGTACTCAATTCTATTCTTCTTCATTTATAGCCAAACACCTACCAGACAAAAAAGGTATTCTCATCTACTACACTCCTGTCTCATCTAGGGCCCTTACCTCACTCGTGGGTAATTAAGCTGCAGCATTGTGCAGTTGACCACGTAGCCGTGAAATATCCTTTCTGACAACCGAAATGAGCAATTAAAGGGTGTGCCTAGACAAAGGCGACATTTTACGTTTACCGCTCACATATTACTACCTAATTTGTACCCCTTTATTTGACTTTGATGTGTTGTAGGTACCATTATTCGTCGCATTCTTTCGATAAAAGAAATATAGTAGAATTAGAATATAGAAGAATACTTTTGTTTATAATTAAAAATATTGTGCAGAAGATTTATTTGAATACGAAATATTTTTTTACTGGTTCCCAGCGCCTATGCTTGCGTTGACGGATGTTATAGGCAGGCACTAAAATTATAGGACATTTTAGCTAAATTTTATTGTGCGACCTATTTTCTATAAAAAATTACTTATGAACTATTGAATTAGATAGGAATTATTATTTGAGGAAGTGGTGAACAGAACGTATAAATGAAATTAAATTTTACAGGTGCAATAAAATACGAAAGTAGTTTCCATCAAAAACGGTATAATTTCATAGTAGGTACCTAATTATACCATTATGATTGAAGCCAAGAACATTGGATGCAATTTTAACACAGTTTTAGAACTGCTATATTGCACAATTTTATACTAATAAATAGGACGTAATAATTTTAGGGCTCTGAATAATAATTTTAGAGCAGGCAAACCTTTTTACGTTTTTATTTTTTTCAGGTCTATCACTTCAAAATATTAATTTCCGGCTCTATCTTTTGATGCTGGGAAGTTTTTATGTCATGACATTTTTACAGGCTAGTGCCGTGGCTACCTTTGGCTTTTCGATTTTAGCAATACCAGCCTGTTAAGAATAAGAATAAGAACATTTATTGCCTCAAGACACCACGGCACGACAAAAATAAACCAAGTTAAAAATCATCAAAAAAAAAAGCGTATATGTACATTAGCCATCTGAAACTATTACACCTCCATAAGAACACGCGCACCTACATTGATTCCCATGCCACTGTCAATGTTTGATGACCTGAGTGGTTGGTCAACATTCCGGTCTGTCACGCAGAGGTACCGAGTTCGATTCCCGGCCGGGAAGAATAAGAATAAATAAGTATGTATTTAAAATATATAACTAATTTATCCGTTTTCTGACGACCATAACACAAGCTATGCTTACTTTGGGGCTAGATGGCGCTATGTGTACTGCCCAAGCATTTTTTTATTTATTTAATGTCTCCACTTCTAGTGTAGAAAGACCCCACTCAGCTTATGCTGTGAACCGCGAGGCGTGTCTCACAGCGCTGGATTTCTGTGGCCCTTTGCGTCAGTACCTGTCGGCAATTAGACTACGTGGTAGGTGGCCACACAGACATGAAATCGCTTTTACCAAGCAACGGAGCGCGGTCATTGTAGCCAGGTAATCATGTGGCTCATCTAGCATCGCTTTAAGGCCACGTTTGAAGGTAATTAAGCAGTGCATTGTGCAACCACGTAGACATGTTATGGCCCTTTTGACTAGCAGAGTGCGAGTACTATGTTGTACTAGACTAGGTTCTTTTGGCTTTGACTTTTTTGTTGTTTTCGCGGGTAAGTGTTAACGTTGCTTATATCGTGACTTAACTAAGTTAGGGCCTGGTGATGATATAGTATAGATGTGAGCACTTCTTGACTATTATTATTATCTATACTATTATTGCACGCTGTCCTTTTTTATGAGAGACTGAGAAACATGTAAAAACAAACAAATAAGTATAAGGAATTTGTTCCTAACAACTGTTCTAGAAAGTATATTCAATTGGTAACTGTGTAAAAATTTTAAACTCTCATCTTCTGTAAAGACTTCTACTCAGATCATCCATTTCAAAACTACTCAGGGCATGACGTAGATTGCCTCATTCGTCAATCTTGAGGTTTGTCTTCCTAAGATTCATCAGTACCCACTAGATAACCTTTTCTTTTTAGCCTCCCACGAGGTTTGACCTTTTGCTTTTCTAATGATTTTTTGTAGTAATATTAGGCCCATGTCAAGATGTGTTCTACAATCGCTAAGTAAAATGTATACATGCTATGTAATGGTGTACATTATTCCGTGAATATTACAGATATCAAAAACCTTTAAACGTTCGAAATATGTCGAACGTTTTTTTATGCTGTTCCTCAGTAACGAACGAGCAGACAGCCATCTGTTGGAAAGCAATAACTGTCGCCCATGACATTACGATTCTTGTCCTGTAACAAAATTGCAGAACAGCAGTATGTTGTAAAAAGAGTGAAATTAACTAAAATATCTATTATTTTAGGTTAGGTTAGGTACCTATTACATATTCTTTGTACGTAGTTAATACCTATTACCTTCTGGACTACACCAACAAATAATAACATAACGCTCCGATTAATTTAACATGGGCTAATCAGGCAGGCCGTAACCTTGTTTGCCACCTTGGTGGTATAAAAAAAATACAGTTTGGCGTCAATATCCCGGTTGTGCCTTCCGGGGTTGAGAGTCCGGGATCCGCCTTGACCATAATCTAGGATTTGGCAGATCAGATAATAACAGTGGAACGCCTGCCATCTGACCTCCGTAACCCTGTTAACTGGGGGATTTGAGCAGATTGGACAATGGTTACAGTTGCCTGAATGTGCAGGTTTAAATACCTGTCTATTTTCTATAAAAAAATATTTCATAGCGATGTTTTCCCTCAGCGTATAAGAGTATCGGTTAGTATTTGACTAATGTACCCAACTCAGAAAAAGTAATAAGGTACATGGCGGCACTGGGGATCGAACTCATTACCTCTCGCTTACGTGTCGGACCCGCTAACCTTTATAATGAGTATGAAGATATTTTCACAATACACCAACGCTCTCGAAATCGAAAATACCAATGTTACCTAACGAGTAAAACGACACCAATAACCTTTTAAAAAGAAATATCGACGAATGTCAGACATTATTATTTGCCTAACCATTAGCCCATATTAATGTGTAAGTATTTATAGGAAAGTTAAATGTGAAATATTTGAATATTCCTGTTTATTTTTTATAAGGTCACTGTCATTTAGAGGAAAATTAAAAGTCATAGGTATCACAATTTTCATTATTAAGTTTGTACACTCCTGCGTCTTTAAAAGGATATTTTATATATTGGTTAAAAAGTGTTTTATTTGAAATGTCTGGGCATCGCGTAACCAAAAGACAGGTTATTGATATCACACACTATTGTAATTCAAAGATAATAATCGTTATAAGTACATCAACTTACTACTTTTTTCTATCAAGTTATAATATTTGCTTTTGAAATGCAAGATTTTATTGAGAGAGTGACGCCCTTTATTTTCTATTTGTTTTTAAGCTATTTTTCCAGATACTAATGTTAAATTTATTGATATAACGCTTTGTTTGATATTATAGTAGACGTGAACAGCGTTGTAATTTAGGGAATACATGTAACATGAAAAAAGTACTATTTAAACTGGGGGTGAAAACCTGATGTCTTGTAGTACTGGTTGTATTCAACCTTCATACAAAGTTTTGTGGTAAAAACATAACTTGTGTTACCTAAAATGTATGTATAGTACTTACTACATGACTACTCTGTGTGAAGAAAATAAAATTATATTAAAGATGTAAATATATCGTTCATAAACATGTAGCTAAAGCTAAGCTTTGGCGTTGGATATAAACGGGTCCAGTATCTATTTACTACATACATAAAACCAAAGCTAAAAACCGACGATAACTAACAAAAAACAAATCCCAAAATTGCATTAAAAATTGTTCAAAAGAAGCTTCATTCCGAACGCAGGTAACCCATTGTTGTTGCACTAAAAATATTCATCCGGCTGCCCGTCAGCCAGGAATGTCCACGAGACCATTTTTCATATTAAAACGGGGTGATAACGTTTTGTAATACGAGAAAGTTTGCAACGCGACAAAAGTTACGCCGGCGGCAGCGTATTTCACTATTACGCTATGGTAGTTGCCGACCGAGCCGCTGTTTTTACGGGCTATGTGTTTTAGTATTTGTCAGTGTGAATAAATCTGAGAGTACAGTGGACCCTCTGTTGTAACTAACATGTCGGGTGGCAGGAGACACCGCGTTATAGGTCAAAGGTTTTGTTTAGGGAGGTCATGGTCAGAGGTCCACCTAATGGAAAGCGGCAACCGTCGTTCAGGACGTAAGAGAAGCGGATGCGGTTATAACGAGCTTAACAAGGTATTAAAAAATCTTTTTAATATTATAATATAAAAAACAGAATTGTATTTTTTATATTATAGTATTACTTATTTAATTTTGGTACGTGCACATTAAAATAACACTATAACCGTACCAATGACTAAAACCTATTAAAATCTGAAATTTTTGAACCGAAGATTGTGTGTTTTGTTAGCTAAACAGATCTTCTCAAAACTCAACTAAGCTGCTTTTTACGGAAACTGAACCAAGGCACTCCGAAAAAGTGCATTGGCCGCAATGACACTTTCAAAGTACTTACGCGGATGCAGTCTAAAGCTCAGCTAGCCCATGAAACGAGTAATCCGGCTCCAATATTCGCCAACGTCAACATTACCCGGGCCGGCACTAATGAACCGATTGTCCGGCTTTCGCGCGGTTTTTAACCTACAATTAAACCGGCCCGGTTCGGATGCGGTTAATTTGAATCAGTGATCGAAATACGACAATTTGACAGCAGTAGGCGGAATTAACAGACCGTTGCCAGGTCGCAATACTATCGAGGTAACGAGTTGCCAATCGCTGGAAGTGTTACTTCTGTTCGCTTGTTGGCTAGTTGTTTGGGTGTTGGATAATTGGATGGGTATTTCTGGCGTCTGCCGGTACGGTGTTTGGATAATATAATAAACTGATCCGGTTATTATCGCATGTTTTGCCATTGCTTGTCGGGTCGCTGTAGCTTGGTATTTTGAAGACCTTTGTTCGTTTTCCCTAAGTAAATAATACGCATTTGGCTTTGGATGAATAATATATGTCACCTAAGCACCATTTATTTATAAAATAGGTGCGTATAGTATAAGAAGTCTTAGCCTAAACACTCAATATATTTCAAAAGTTTGCATCATCATCATCATCGTCTTAGCGCTTATCCCGGCCTCTGCCAGGGTCCGCTTTCCTACTCAATCTTCTCCACTTCGCCCGGTCTTCGGCATCCTCTCGTCGTAAGCCGTTGGCTCAGCGATGTCAATCCATCGCTTCTTGGGTCGTCCACGGGGCCTCTTTCCTGATACCGGCAGATTTAGCCACCTATTTCCCACGTATCCCTGAGGCTTACGCAACACGTGACCAAACCAGCGCAGGCGAGCCTCCTCGATCTTATATATGATATCCCTCACGCCAAGGCTGCCACGGATGTACTCGTTACGTACTCGATCGAGTCGCGTAACTCCGCACATCTACCGCAGCATTTTCATTTCGTTGGTGTGGAGTTCGCGAACGTGTATCGGCAACGCTGGCCATGTCTCGCAGCCATAGAGCATCACCGGTCTAATTATACTCTTGTATAAAAGCCCTTTGAGCTTTACAGGGATATAAGGGTCACAGGTGACTGCCGTGAGTTCCCGCCATTTGGCCCAAGCTGCAGAGATTCGGGACTTGACATCGGGGCCGATATCGCCGGACCCGTGCATCACGGATCCGAGGTATTTGAATTTATCTGTTCTATTGACAGCTTCATTACCTACAAGGATGGTTTCGGGATCTGCGCTGCAGCTGGCCATATACTCCGTTTTGGTGACGTTCAACTTCAGACCACCGTTTTCTAGCACATCCTTCCACGTGTTTACTCTAATCACAAGATCCTGCCTAAGCTTGCTCACCAGTACAATGTCGTCAGCGTACTTCATAAGCCAAGGAGGCATGCCCTGAATTTCCGCTGAGAGGACATCGAGCACAATTCAAAACAACTAAGGGCTCAGCACAGAACCCTGGTGAACACCTACAGTAATCGGGAAGGGATTAGTATGGCCTACGATGGTTTTAACGACGGCGCCAGTATTGGCATACATATCCTGCATAATACTAATGTACGCTTCGGGCACAGACTTTGATCTCAGAGCCCACCAGATTATCTCCCGAGGGACACTGTCGAAAGCCCTCTGCAGGTCAAGAAATGCGTTATGCAGAGGTTGATTCTTGCTGCAGTGAGACTCCTGGAGGACTCTGAGGGCAAATATTGGATCCATGGTGCTGCAGCCCGGCCTAAAGCCGTATTGGCATTCCAACAAGGAATTTTATAAGTTTGCATATTGTACGGTATTACAGGGGGTTTCTGGAGTTACACTCGCGTGCAGAGACTGAAGTGAAACCATTTTACCAACTGGTTATAGTACCTAATCTAAAAAAAAATTAAAAATGCAAACATAATTATGACGGTCTTTTACGATTTAGATAAAATTTTGCAAGGAGATAGATGGAGATAGGCAGCCTGGGAAAAGACGTAAGCTACTATTGTACTTTAAAAAGAACCTAATTTTAAGCGTACGAAGTCGTGGGCATGTGATAAATAAATATTAAATTGAGTATAAATGTTTTTCTAACTGTAAGTGTGTACTGATAAGTAGTGTAAAAAAGTACGTACAATACCTAACGATATGAAAATACGAATAATTACCTAAACCTTGAACTAGAAACCTTTTAACAGCACTTCATAAATTCAATCAACTACCACTGCCGTATAGCGTTGCAATAACCATATTTAACTTTTTCATAGGACGGTTACCGCCAGACAGGTTGGAAAAAGATTAAAATTCTAAGTGAACTCCCTCAGAAACTAATTTGCTTGCTGATTGAATGGTGCAGTGACACTTGAACGAATGGAAGATTTATTGCCTCGAGCCACGTTCTCAGTTGTTTTTCAACAGCGCGTTGCAGCCTTAGAATACCTATACTACGGAGTTTTTGTTCACCGGTCAGGCAATAACACAATTACCCTACTTCTACATTAAGTAGGATCAATTTACATGGTACCGGTCGAAGCTAATGGGCCTCATTACTGGTTCATGTTTCAAGGAAAAATGCTGATCAATTGACAACACATTTAACTTAAGTGTAAACTTTCAAAAGTACAGAGTAAATGGATTCGTGTTGATTTACACATTTACACTGATTGGGGGTTTCCGTGGCTTTATGACGGCAGATTTAAAGCGAGTATGGCCATTTCCGTTTCCATTCCATAGAAACGAATGATTTTTAAACACCCAGATTGGCGTGGCAGGTCAGAATTCCAATCTAAAAAATTAAAATTATAGCTGTAGAACAAAACTAAACGTATCATCGAATAGATTTTTGAAATATTGTTATTGTATAGAAAAAAAATGGTGTAAAATTTATTTTATACAAATATGTAGATCTATAAGGCCCGGATTATGACAAGCGTCGCCGACGCAAGGAGCGTCAATAACGCAAGTAGCGTAGCTGTCACTCAAAATTGTATGTATTTGTAATCGAGCGTCGATAACGCAGGTTGCGTCAATAACGCAAGCAGCGTCGCCAACGCGCCTGGCGTCGTCGACGCAACCTGCGTCAGAAACGCTACCCGCGTCGGCGCGCGCATTACAAATACATACAATTTTGAGTTGACAGCATAACGCAACCTGCGTCGGCGACGCAGGAAGTTTGGCGACGCTACTTGCGTTATTGACGCTCCTTGCGTCGGCGACGCTTGTTATATTCCGGGCCTAACGAGACTAAAGTATCAACGAATAGATTGTTTATTTAAGGGATCGTTTTTTAATAATAAGAAAAAACCTATCAAAATTACCACTCTTTTGCACTTTTTGCATCGATCCGCGTTCCAATACGCGTGGTATAACAATGACCCTTATTCTATGAGCAACGCAAAAATTCTTACGGTCTCTGTCTGTCTGTTATGTTTTAACGTCATAACCGCTGAACAGGAGAATATAATTTGGTAAGGACACCGATTTTGGTTTTTATTGTGTATCCATTTTGCCCCATTTCCACTTGCCAGCCTTGGAGCTTGGTGTTCCAATAACGATATGGTGTCTCGTTTAACAGAAAATTAATTTTCCATAAAGCCTCAAGTCAAGGATACGTGGAAAATATATGCCTAAAACTTATCGGTATCGGCCCAAGTGTCGGCGTGCCCAAAAAGCGATTTATTGCATCGCTGAGGCGGATGCGCGAGTTACGTTAAACCGATAAATACTCTCTCTACACATAATACTCACAGTACTTAAAAACGAATTACAAAAACCCCTTATTCAATTATTAATCATTCCACGTAACGTTACTGAGCGGTAGTCATTCCGTCTGTCTACATTCCAAACCCCCAATTCCACCTTATTACCTATTTACCACAAGAAATAGTTATCTTGTAAGAATGTAGGATTTTGCCATGATCCATATACTGGCAGAGGGATTAGAGAGAGAAAACAAACGCTACTAGCCATTTTCTTGTGGACGGCCCTAGACAGAGACGTTTATTCCCATTCGTACCCAGTGGGAACGGACCCACTGGGTACGAATGGGAATAGTCGCCTCAACATTTAAAGCCATACTATGATTTTGGCAAATAAAAACAACTTAAATAATTGTAACGGTACAAATAACATAATATAGAGTAAAATACAAAAATGACGAACATATTGTTTGAAAAAACATAAGTATAACATTAGTAAATTTTAAAGTAAACTCTAAAGGCCGAACGCCCGTAAATAGCAGTGATTGGTATTATTCCACTCCAAACGGACAACAATTACGTCAAATTATGTCACTTTAATTAAACACTATGAAAACTTTCCGTGAAAGGTAACAATATTACACGACAACTGTGACCACTTGACACTACAAAACTTCTTTCCTTTTCTAATAATCACACCGTCAACGCTGCCATTTCGTACACGGCGAAAGCATTAACAAATTACGAAATTTAATTAAACGCGAACCTTTATTAATTAATTATAAAGAAAAAAAACATGTGTGCGGCGCATCGAAAAATTAACCCCTGACCTGCGGTGGCCGGTTGTGGCCCGCTCTATTAATTTTCATTAACCAGATTACTATCAATTTAATTAAAATTAATGTAGTGTTATGAAGACTGACCGGTGGAGTGGACGGCAAACGCTGCAGTGTATTTACGACTCAATATTGAAATAGAGTTTAATATTGGATAACTGCCTTGGCCTGTGACTTACTAAAATGTCGGACGATTTTCGCTATTACGGGGGTTATAATTACATCAGTAATTAGTTGGTAGATACTATTTTGAGGTACTAATGTGTGGCAATATAACGTGGTGTAATACTCAAATGTCTGTTTTTATTTTCGTTTAATAATAAGGAACTATTTACGTATGAAATTACCATTTTTTCAAGTGGCTATTTAATAGGTTTTACCCATGAAATTGACGTTTTTTTTTGTAAGTAGGTATACATTTGCTCAAATGTTTTTCTTATTGTGCATAGCAGATCAAAATTAATACTTGATTTCGAAAATAGAGTAGGTATGATTAGATGCCACTTAGTCCTTAAAATGAAATAAAAACTCTTAGATTATTGTATAATCAAAGTAAAAACTATAATCCTATGTTTTATAAGGGGGCCCCGCATTCTGCAGAGTTTCTATCGCGCCGATAGTTTATTCGGGTTTACCGCAGACTTTTTAGTTGCCGCCAAATTTTAGCACAAATAAGAGCTCCTTGGGCTCCAATACGATTTCCCCACTTTTGGTTTTTTCCTGACATAAGTAGGTATGCCTGGCATATACCTACACGTCAGGTAACCTAGAGCACCAGTAACATATCGGAGCCGGTGACGTCGTTCTAGTTGTTGACATTGACATGTCGTTTCAAATAGGTACATTTCCAGTTGTGGGCTTTGATAAATTTGTTGTGCACAAGATAAGTCTGCATTTAGATATGGCAAGTATACTTAATAATGACAGGGCCATATTTTCGTTGGGAGTTACTCTTGTTGGCTATTTGTCAAATTTAGTTCAATTATCAGACGCGCGCAAAGTTGCTGTTATGACAACTTGAAATGAAATGAAATTACATTTATTGTTGCCATCACAAGCTCACAACACGAAATACACTAATAATTACAGCAGATAGTACTTTTTAATTAAATCATTCTTGTAACAATATAATAAAAGAATTCACAAGATATCTAACGAAAAAAGATAAGTTCTAAGACTAAGATCTAACTAGATAAGTTAACTTTGATCTGATGTATTACTTTAACCCCGTGTAACGATATTTACATAACGTACTGTAGGTACTAAAAAGCTATCCTAATATCCATTTTAACCGACTTTATTTAACGAGCGAAAATTAACACAGTTTATTACTGTACCCAGTTGGCGTTATTAGCTTTTTTTAGTTAAATACCATTACAGTAAAATTAAAAGTTGTAAATTAGTACGTAAAAGCACAAGGGCTACATTTGTAAATTGTGATAAATTTTCTTACAGACCGCGTAAAAATACTTCGTTTATTTTGACTAAGCTGGAATGGTGAATAAAGTTTATGAATTTTTAGGTTATTTTGAACATTAATCGTCGCTTACTATGTTTTCCCTCGGCGTACGAGCATCGGTTAGTATTCAACTAATGTACATAACCCAAAAAAGGGTTATTGGTACATGGCGGCGCTGAGGATCAAACTCGGTACCACTCGCTTTCGACTCCGGCCCGCTAGCCATTAGAACACCGACAATCTCCAATAACAGGGGACCACTATACCAAGTCACTAAATGAGCTACCACCCTATCCCCATCGGTACAGTGTTGACCATCGATCGGGGCCGCGATGAAAAGGAAGTCACTAAAAGGTGTGGATGGGTAATGTCAAAACCATAACGATAACATTAAGGTCATCGTTTTATAGGTAAGTATACATAGAAACAATACCGCATATACCTGTAGTCTTACCCAAAGGATTAACCTGTGGTTGTGTAGTGTACCGAGGTATTTACTTTCGGTACTTAGGTACCTATTTAGGTAGGTAATATTAATCAGAAACAATATCCATAAGTACGTACAAAAGACTAAAAAGAAAAAAAAAGAAAAAACAAATGCAGAGAGTGTCAGTATGTGAATTTTTGTACTTTGTTACTAACTAAAGGCCAGTTTATACGTCGCCGCTTACAAATAGCGTACGTATAGCGACCGCCTTGTCACCGAGTAACGCCCGTACAGGAATCGCGTAGCCTGCCATACTAGCGCGGTGACTAGGCAGGCACAACGAGACGACTGTAAAAATAATAGAGCGCATATTTACAAATAATAAAATAAGCTTTATGCCATTAGTATAGAAACCATAATAGTTTAAACATTTGGGACAAACAGTAATAGAAATCACGTAGGTATATCTGTTTAGGCTCTAACAATTTGATTGTCTGAAAACATGTATCTTTTTTTAAATTATTGTCCTAAAATGGACTCCTGCGTCCATTATAAATTAGTGACTTGCCACATTAATAAGGTGCCTTTTAGACATTTCCTTGGCAGAAAAAACCCTCTATTCTAAATAAAGAAAAAAAATACCTTTTTGACGTTTGGGGATCACTTCTTTATATGGCGAGTTCTGGATTCGACTTCTTTTTCATGTGGCTAGTTCATGCGTAAGAATGACTAATAACGGTTATTAATTACTAAAATATTATGTCCTCCATGTTGACATTGTCAAAGTTCGATTACGCTGTGTAGATAAGTACTACATAAGTCCTTGCCCTATTGATTAGTAAGTCAGAATATGTAAACCGTCTATCTGACCCATA
The DNA here is from genome assembly GCA_907269095.1 of Blastobasis adustella. Lineage (NCBI taxonomy): Eukaryota > Metazoa > Arthropoda > Insecta > Lepidoptera > Blastobasidae > Blastobasis > Blastobasis adustella. Next base: position 15,862,880 of record OU026121.1, on the reverse strand, counting down.
TACAATGGAGGTTGTTGATCTACGCGACATATTTACTTACATAACCGCCGCCATAATATAATATCATGTTTGAAAGGTCAGTCAGACGAATCCGTAATATTATTGTCCCGAATTGTCTGTTCGCGATAAACTCAAAAACTACTGAACGGATTTTCATGAGGCTTTCACCAATAGAGAGAGTGATTCATTAAGGTTTTTTATGTTTAAAATTTGTGCATTAAGCGTATAATTTGTTAAGGTACCCGACTCAGTCGTCCCGTGGCCATGATGGATGCAACAGTGTCGACATATAGGGCTACTCGTCAACAAAGGTACGCAGTAGAAAACCCGGAACATACCCTTAAAATGTGTGATAATAACATTATTTCTATAAATAATTGTACTAGGCTACATTTAGCATGTTGAACTGTAAAATTTACGTTTACATAATATGAGTTGAAGTATTATTAAACATGAGTTATTTTAGTGTTTCGAGTTTGGTGGTGTGGTATTTTCCCAGAAAACTTTTCAGCGGTCTCTGTAATTGGAAATACACGGCTGTGAATTGAAATTACAGACAAGGCAGTATCCGGGTCTGACCGGTTATTCGTCCTTGTGATTTAGCCACTCCCCCAAATCAGTAATAGACGCACCATGAATGATAAATAGGCCGATGGATCTGTGTTTTGAAATATTAAATCAATAATAATCACAAAGACAATATGCTGAATAGATTATTTGTGGGAATAGCTGGAACAACGAAACCGAGTAAATATAATTCGAAAATTGTATTTATTTTGGCGGTGTAGGGTACAAGGTAGCCGCCAATGTTGGCAAGCGAAGATGGAGAAGGTGGAAAAGGGTAATTACCCACCTGGCCGGGTATTGTGACCAGGGGACCAGGGGTCCGACAGTTGATCGTCAGAAGTTGTATATTTTGCAACGGAAGTTGGCACACTTGCCTAGCGAGATGTAGAACAGTAAGCGCCATCTATGTGCGGATGCTTGCCAACCTTATGTTCGTGTACTCGTAATGTGAGTATCGTTGAGTTTCCCTATAGCAGCAATAGATGTCGCTTCAAACTATAAGTAGAGGCAATGAACAATATTCTAGTTATGAGATACGCGGTCGCTGATTTCTTGTTTGTCAGAGAACAGGTGTGTCAGCTTCATTAGATTTTTGCATTGGCATTTGTAACTGACGGTCTGGTCGCTCCACAATAATTTATTTTATTTATTCGTGTGGCATATCAAAATTTCAAAAACCTACCTAGCTGCACAGGTCTAGTGGCAGCGTGCTTGAGAGACTGATAACCAAGGTTAAGCGATCCGGGAACTGGATCGGTGACCGTTTCGTACTCGTCAAAGCGAGCTTGACCCAGGTTTCCGCTGGGGACCCGGAGACTGGTTGAACAGTTTCGGATATTTATTTATTTATTATTAGTGGACCCGGCGTAACTTCGTTCACGTACACTTACTTTACTCCTGCCTACACTATTTTCTTGCTTATCAACCTTCCTGTTGAATCACTCTATCTATTGTTAAAAACCGCATTAAATTTCGTTGTATAGTTTAAAAGATCTAAGGGTACATAGATACATAGGGATAGACGCGCCGCGTCAGCGACGGTTAGCGACTTTGTTTTATACTATTTATAGATTTGGGTATGATTAGAATAAGGCTAACGAAGAAAATAAATAATGATCAGTAGTTTCGAAACTGAACACTTTCGAACTGACGTTTACCTATCGACAGTAGGTATGACACTCATGTTACGTCTGCCAGACAACACGCCACTTTTACCTAAAATTAGACTAAACAAATTACCTATGCTTAGTCTATCGTTAAGTAGTAGAAAAGTCTGTATTGAATTGTTTTAAAGAATTTAGTTTTTTAAGTTTGTCGTTATGGGAATTTAATGACCACCTCCCTTAGGCAGATTATATTTTTTACTAGCCGTTCTCAGCAGTCGCACGCAATTCGGATCTCTGTAATCAATCAACTTTCCCGTGGGATCTTATTATTTTCTCGGGATCAAAAGGAGCCTATGTTACTTGATAATGTAGCATCCTATCACTGAAAGAATTTTTTAAATCGGTGCACTTTTTGAGTTTGTTCATTATGAACAAACAAAAATACAAATATTTTCTCTTTATAACATTATGTTTCTTTATATCATCATCATCATTGGCCTTAGACATATATTACAGATGATTTAAACAGCGTCACTGTCAATAATACTGTACTATTTCTGATGTCTGTAGTGTGGCACTTTATATAGTCTTTGGCAAAATAGCTATAGTTTAGCGGAAGCCACATTTTAAAAAGAAAAAGGAAAAACCTTTGATTTTTCCTACAGCCAATACTTTTAAAAAGCGACCGAGCATCCAAGTTCTTCATCTAAATGAAACAGAGGCTGCGTACACGCTCCATCGGGCACCGGCAGCCAACAAAGCTCTGACACGCCGCCATTACTTTGTGCTACATTGTAAAAGTCCGTAGAATGGAAATAACAGTTTTGTAAATAAAAAAATGTGTAACAACCATGCAGCGTGCCGTGTTGGCCCGTCAGTTGGCGGCACAATTAAACGTGCACATTGTAATGAAGTAGAACAAAAGGGATTTTGGTCACGCACGTGTTGTGTACACATGGTGCGTCGGACGCCGTGAGGGTGCGGTTTTCAGAGATTTAGTTGTGGGCCAAGTTTGATTGGTACATTATTGCTGGTATGTGATTGAAGGATTTCGTTTTTCCTGTTTATGCCGCGAATTCTATGTAATTCCATATCTAATAGAAAATCTTGACATGTAATATTTTGAAATTCATTGTAATATGATAATCTTCCAGATTGATTTGTCATTTTTTGCAATAATTGATATTTAAAAATATACCTAATGACATCTTGATATGATTTCGAAATAATTGTTGAATTGTTGAATATTTTACGTTGATTGTTATTAATTTTACATAATTTTTGATATAATACTACAGATTGACATGTATTTTCGACACACTTAAATATTGACGTCTGAAATTGATTTTGTAATATTTAATAATATGTCATTTACATAGACTTGTAGATGTAATAATACGTAAAGATCAAATGGTATGACACTCGTGAATCTGTAAGTGCTTGCAATTAATTCATAATCACTATTGTATTTTCAAATGCTGACGTGTAAATTTTTTATTTATGAATTAAATAAATAAATCTATTGCTACGTCTTGTTAGCGCGACCCGATACATGGTCGCAGAACGTGACAGATTAAAGTTTTGCAGGTATATTTATGTCTTCAAGAGCGGAAAAGAAACAAAGTGAACGAATAATGACTTTGTAAAGTCAGCCAAGATCACTTTTCACGAAACAACCCGTGTAACCAAAATGTTATATCAAGAATATCATTTACTTACGTACATACATAAACCTCACGCCTCTGCCTCACAGGTGGGGTAGAGACTATGGAGTATGGACCGAAACTTTATTTAAAATGGAAAATCAATCTTTTGGTTAAGAAATTCAACTGAACTTTAAACTTCAAGTATACTATTTATTTAACCAGAATACTATTTATCTTATAAACAGGCAGTGTCCCAAAAAGTCGGATCGGAGGTATTCTTATGCAGCTATTATTATTGCCGTTTTACAGATCTACCCTCGCCTTGAAGACGGTAAGCTCAAAAGACTCACAGTTCCGAGTTTAGTCAAGCGCGAGCTCTCTCAGCTCTCGCTTGGGCTTTCAAAAGAACTACTTTTGAATGCGTCTTTAATAAAGTCCAGAATTAAAAACCTTACTCGAAGATCAAAAAAGGGATCTTCAAGATTCACGAGGTGATTTTCATGAGCTTCGTAATCAAAATAGTCAAATTTCCTCGCACGAAGAACATTTTCATCGCTAAAGAAACCACCTTCATTTATAACTCGATATCTTGAGAACGATTTTATCGTAGAATAGGCATTTAAATGTCGTTAGACGGGAACTTTACCTTTACAAGCAATCGTGAAACTAATATGCGAAGTGACATTTATCAAGTATGCCGTTGTGTATGACACTCTTTGATGTTTCTACAATATCAATATCAAACGATGCGGGAGCAAACAAGGTAGAAACTATGAATACACCCACTTAAATCACAAAAGAAATCCTTTTATGTTTGTCATCGTGTACTTGTTCATTGTTTCTAATTATCCTCATCAATCACATCAACCGGTCGTATCAGTCCACTGCTAGACTGAGGCGTTGTCCTAATTGGTAACTTTCGTACGATAATGGTCGTGTGACGAGTGGTTTTAAATAAATAAAAAAAAAAAAAAAAAAAACGTTTATTTCAGGCATATACCCATAATATACATTACAGACAGTGCAATAGGTCAGTTTTACCGTATATTATTATTATTAAAAACAATTTAATTAGTATGTATATCGCGATAAAAATTACAAATTAAAAAAATTTACAAGATTTAGGTAGGTAAAGGTATATGTTTAACCGAGCAGTCAAGCCCAGCCCTAGTGGGCATTACAACTTAATAATTTAATTAGATTATACAGTTATGCGTAGATCTTTACTGAACAATTCTGCAGTACCGTGGACACGCACCCATTGTTTGATCCAAAGAGACGAGTATGAAAAGAAGCCCTTAGTCGTTTGACCAGCGCGCAGAAGCCCAGGTTTTAAGTATTTTGTTGGTCGGGTGACGTTTATCGTACGACTTTGGTCGCACGACCGTTGCGAGTTAGGACAGCGCGTGATGGTCTATTTCAGCATCACACTATAAGTTTTAGAGCTGGTTTATACGTGTCCGCTTACAAACAGGATAGAGTACCGCGTAGCAACCGTCATTATAAAAAAAAAAAAAACGATAGCTGTGCTTGTGGTTTGTCAGATTTTCGTTAAAATATAAGACAGGGGCAGAGGAACCTGACCAGATTGGATCATGGTTACATATTCAGTCGCCTAAATGTGCAGCTTTCATCACGATGTTTTTGCTGTAAGAGCATCCATACCTAAAGACAATAAAGTAAGACATTAATTCTAAAATTAAAAAGCACAGACCGAGTTTTAATGAAAGGCTTATAGCTTTACAAAAATAATAGTAAGGTACGATCCTAGTAATTTTCTGTAATAACACACATTCGTACACTACTTTCCAGTAGCAAAACTGTTTATACAAGCATTTCTCCAAATCGGTATGCCTACAACACTATGATTGTAGCCCGCAAATGTAAGCAAACAATGATTACAAGCTACACCGTTGCATTCGAGTAAATTATTCTGTACGAGGCTCAAATTACATTGCTACAGAACTAGTAGTTTTCAATTAGCTTGCAAAATGGCCTTACTAGTGCAGATATGACTGTTAACTTTTATTGGGCATCGTTAGTGGCCATTACACTGCAAGCACTCCGCTGTACTCCATTCTAGGGCAGTTTTTATGCTTTATTTTCGTTTTAAATGTTCGCGAACGTATCTATTGATCGGGATGGGTAAAAAGTAAAAGAAAAACAGATATCTCTGTAATGCTGTGGCCGTAGTGTGTAACGGTGGGTTGATGTGACTAGATGGTAATCATGGTAGGTTTACGAAACAGGATTTGGACAATGGATGACTGAAATGAAATGAGCACGAAATCAAGCTAATAGAAAAAGAAGAGTACAAAGAAATCGCTATAAGCGATAAGACCGCCTGTTGCTACCAATTTATGCAATAACGTATTTTCATGCGTTAGTTGATTCACAATTAAATAATGTTAGCCTAGTTAATTACCTACAACAACACAATCATTAAAATTAGTACGAGTCTTCAGCATGAACAGAACAATGTACGTATAAAATCTCTCTGTTTAAATCCAATATCATCATCATCATCATCATACGAGTTTGTCGGTGGCAGGAGCCTTGGTGGCTAAGCGGTTAGGTATCCGACTCGTAAGCGAGAGGAACCGGGTTCGAATCCCGCTGCGGCCATGTACTAATGACTCTTTTCTGAGTTATTTGCATTAGTTGAATACTAACCGATGCTCTTATTGTGAGGAATGTGTAACCAATCTAATCTGGTCTAGTTCCCCTGGTAGCAGGGTCATGGTGGTCAAATAGCAGTGGCTCCACTGTAATTACCTGATCTGCCATATCCTGGATCATGTCAAGGCGGACCCCAGGCCCTCATGCGCGAGTGCACAACCGGGACACTAACGCCAAGATAACTTTCTTTGCATCATCATCATACGACCGTTTAATCCCAGCTTTTGCGAGAGTCAACCTTCCACTACCTATTTATATATTCCTACTGTAAGGGCAAAGGCTTGTCTCCTAGATCTTAATGAGCGGGGAGATTAGGCTGTAGTTCATGAAGATGACTTAGTATGTAGGTCAGCTGATACCAAGCATATTCTCTAATTACGTAATTAGTTTGCTATATATTTATGTATAACTAGCTGACCCGGACGACTTCGTTCGCGTACGCCTGTACGCTGTACCCCTAACCTATTTATAATGCTTATACACCTTACTCTAGAATCACTCTATCTATTATTGAAACCGCATTAAAATCCGTTGCGTAGTTTTAAAGATTTAAGCGTACATAGGTACACGCATATATACATAAGGACAGACGGCGGGAAGCGACTTTGTTTTATACTATGAATAGAATACATGCATAAACATATATCACTAATACAAATATTATTTCACATGAATAAACTCAATATTATTTTTTTGTAGTATTGTGTTTCTGCCGGTGAGTAAGGTCTCCAGTGCTCCACGGGGTGGGGATTTGGGGAACCGCTGCTTTGGCAGTGGAGGGGGCATTTGCCATTTTGCTGCCAGAGCAACGTGTTATAGAGGTGGGCAACGCGTTAGCGATTCTCGTTGTGTTGTTAATGTCCATAGGTAGTGGTGACCACTTTCCATCAGGTAGCGAGCCGCTTGCCTGTTTGCCTACTGTATGACATAAAAAATTGTTAGTTGGCGTTAATAGTGGCGCCTTCAAAACGTTATCCATAATCGAAGTACGAAACAATTTTATACATGACAGTGGATGCACAGTCTTTATAGACGATTGGCACTTTCTGCTAAAAATTCGTTCGTTTTCATGACACGTAAGAGAGAAGAAAAGAAGAAGCTAGAAGCGAAGAAGAAGCGCTAGAATCAGGGTCTTCGCGGGCGCTACGCGTTTGCTAATTGGGCGCTAAAAATTATATAAGCATTTGCGACATCACGCAACGCGAGCGAATTTGCAAATTGATTTGTGCTCCCATTCACTTTGCAGTTGGCTGTATGCCTGTATGGGCTCTTGTACTCGATACCCATGTTTAATAAGCGCAATTTCGAATGTGTTAGTTAATATCATTAAGTCCCTAATTAATGGCAAGTAGGTCAGTTGAAGTTGTACGTAATACATTGCTACTTTAAATTATTTTAATAATTATTTACGCTTGATTTAACTATTAATAAATATTTTTTCTTGGTAACTGTATGTAATTCGAATATATGCTCGTATTCCTGATACATGCTGTCGGTGGCCTAGTGGTAACGGTATCCGACTCGCAATGCGAGAGGTACCTGATTCGATACTCTTTTCTGAGTAATGTTCATTAGTTGAATACTAATCGACGCTCTTAAGGTGAGGGAAGACATCGTGATGAAACCTGCATATTCAGGCGACTGAATGTATAACCATGATCCAATCTGGTCAGGTTCTCCTGGTAGCAGGGTCACGGAGGTAAGATAGCAGTCACTCCACTGTACTTCAATCTTATCTTCGTTCTACTCGTTACGTATTCTTACAGTGAGGGAAAGCATCAAGGCGACTGAATGTGTAACCATGATCCAATCAGGTCAGGTTCCCCTGGTAGCAGGGTCACGGAGGTCAGATGTCAGTCGCTCTACTGTAATTACCTGATCCGCTAAATCCTGGATCATGATCAAGGCGGACAAACACTCGTGTGCAAGAGCACAATCGGGATATTAATGCCAAGATTATTACTTTTTTATTCCTGATACATGCTGTATGTTTTAACTATTGAACCCGACGCGACTTCGTTCGCGTAAACCTACTTAACCCCTATCTACGCTTTTTTTTAGCTTATTAACCTTCCTCTTGCTTCGCTCTATCTATTGTTGAAAACCGCATTAAAATCCGTTGCGTAGTTTTAAAGATATAAGCGTACATAGATACAGATACTCTCCCGCCCATATTTAACAGGTGTAGACAGAGACTATCGATTGCCACAAACTACGACCCTGACACACCTCTTTAGTCTCTTACACAATTTTACTTATTTTACCCCGATTGAGGGTACTTCAGACTTGCCTTTTTTATTTATTATTTACTAAGTAAAAAGATACAACAGTAGTTACTTCAACGTCATCTGTCAAACTGATGCGCAGTTTTAGGACAGAGTACTCTCTAAGTAAATCATAACACTGCGTTGCATAATGCCTTCCTCCTAGGGTGCATTCTGTCGAACCTTCCATTAATACCTGTACCTGTTGTGTTGTTTTTCGTTATGTCAATATTGTATACTTGTTTTTGTGCACAATAAACTGTTAAATAAATAAATAAATAGAAGTGTCCCCCGACCGCGCCCCATACAAGCGAAGTACTAAAATTACCTTAATGTATGGAAATCGTAAATCCCGTGCAACTTTGAAACTATATATTTTAAAGAAAATTTGACAAGCCACAGACATATTTCGTTTACTCTTTTCTGAATAATGTCTACAAAATTTTATTGGCTTTCATTTCATAATATTGAAAACCTTGAATTGACACACCTCTCTCGCCTCTTCCACATTCATACATATTTTCATGTATTTACGCCGGTTGAGGGTACCTACTCTTCTTATCACAGTATTTCTTTTATCTTATCATCTAGATTCTAGAGTGGGCACATGTACTCCCTAGGTATGGAACCAAAACCTCCACCTTTAATAAAATAGGTCCCTGAATCATATAGAAACGTAATAATAAATGCACTTTTGTATCAAACATGGAATAAAACAATGAACATGAAAATATTTTATAAGCATTTAGCTTTAAAACGATAATAATCTGATAAGTCCATAACGTAGATATTTCACTAAATTATTTGGCAATAAATAAACCGTTGAATTCTGAAAACAGCAATTAAATTTAAATTTTATTACCATTTCCCAGCAACCAACAGTTGTAATTGTTGGCTTTATATAGAAATGGTCATTTAAACATGCATTAATAATGTTTAATTCAGTATTTGGATCCAAATTCCGGTAAAAGCTGATAATCTGACCTAGATTTGTGACCTTTCCAGTTTATCTACTGACAATCAATAAATTAATCATGGCACGTTTTAACTATTTAAATGGTAAAACACTCTAATTGCATCTAACCGTAGTATAAAATACTAAAATAAACGTTCTAAATTATCACGTAATGCCATTGACCCATAAGTATATTATTGGAACGGGTTCGGATTATAATACCAAATTTAATGCAGGCGAATATGCGGGCAAAAGCTATTAAACAATAAAACAATAGAAATAAAGAGCATAGTATCAATTTCAAAACGTTGGTTCTTTAAAGGCCGCTACGAATTCCTCTACACTTGGAGAAGCCTATCCTTCAGTCAAAGGGTTGCCAAGGCGTGGGTGTGAGTGTGTGAGTGTGTGAGGGTGAGTGTGAGTGTGTGAGGGTGAGTGTGAGGGTGTCAGTGACGCGGCACGACTGCGACGCGAAACTAGATAGTCTACTTGCACACCCACGCGACTGCGTCGCGACTCGCAAAGATCATTTGTTAAGAAAAATTGCACTGAATTCCCATCGCCGTAGGCGTAAGCGTGCAAAGTGCCATAAGATAACACGGACAGCGTCCACCGTGCGACTGACGCTCCCGCTGCGCAGTAGCGTTAGTCGCGCCGGTTTGACCAGAGCTTTACGCTTTGCGACGTATTTTTTAGTCCGCACTTCAAAGATATGGGTCGGCTTTGGATGTTTCCGGCTGCATATTGCATCCTTGAAAAAGAGTTTAAACATTTCAGCTTGTAATAACTGAATTTCTTTGACAACCATTTTTACTTTTATGTTAAAGCCTGGTGAAGGCTGTATCCCGCAAGCTGTGGACGGGGTGCATTGGCCCTCCATGTCCAGCAGTGGACTAATATAGCTTGATAATGATAGGCGGCCCTCGTAAGCGAGAGGTACCGTGTTCGATACCTCATACAAATACTTTATATGAGTTCTTCTTTTTATCGTATTAATGATAAAATAAGTTAGAGCTCGTCTAAGCTAAAATGACGCGCCCCACTATCGCATTAACGCACACAAGCAAATTTAAAATATGGACGCAATACATATACAAATGCCGTTGTAATTGGTCATTCAGTTGCCGCTGAGACTCAAAAGGAGCACGCGTCGTTCGATTTAGCAGTCGACGCTCCCACACAGATGAAGTGTCGTTATTAATATTTGCACTCACACATCGAAATCAACTAATTAAGTAGTGGGGCGCGTCATTTCAGTTTAGACAAGCTCTACTTAATTTTTGATTTATTTTTTTCGAGTCCAAAATTGAGAGACGGGGACGGCAGTGTCCGAGGCTTCAAATAGATAAATATGAGTTATGTAGGTACCTAATGTGTATAAACCATCCAACGTGTATTATTTACCGCTGACTAGTTTTTTTTTATTATTCATACTACGCAATGACAAACGAGCAGACAGCCCAGCTGGGACATAATAATAAAAAATAATCATCTTGGCGTTAACGTCCCGGTACTTACAAACAAATTAGTTTAAGGGCCCACCTGGGCCTTAATGCCCGATTGCACTAAATGTTAGGTAACTCTTAAGTTCATTTAAGATATTTATATCACAAGAAAAAGCATTGCACCTACACTAACCTTCTGTGAATACAAAACTCGCTAAGACACTCTTAACTCTATGACACCGATTTTGTGACTCCTAAATGTTTACGATTACCATACGTCACAAACTTAGGAGTCGCGTAAGTTTACTGCAGTCTTTCATTGGGCAATAAGTCTGCTAATTTACGAATCTCAATTGGAAATATTACGGTTTTTGGTAATTTGAGACCAACGGTTTTTATTGAACTGCTATTGGACTATTTGATATTCCGATTATAACTCGATTGTGAACTAAGACGGCATTCACTTGATAGATTTTAGAAGGCAACACCAATAACAATTTAACTGTCACATACATACCCAATTGGTCTTAATCGTAATGGAGTCGAATTGTGTTTCTATTGAATAACAATAGCATATGCCTTAAATAAAATTAACAGACAGGCCCCTGATGGTAAGCGGTAACTGTAGATTCATGTATTTAGATTGTAGGTAGCAAAAATACAGAACCGCAGGTGCGCTGTCACTGTGTGGACTAAAATGAAATGTCTCTTGCCTGTAATTGCGCCTGGCTACCTTACTAGTCTATATTTCTTTGTACTTCGACCTTGTAAATTTATCAAACCAGTTATCGACCTCAGTGGTATGATTAACAATTGTATGAATTTACATACCTAACATAACAGTACTGATTTTAAACGTAAAATTGTGAGCGTGGAAAGTTCCAAGTGACGGTTGTTTCCAATACGCGATAACTGGACAAATGAAACGATAGAATATTCCTATACGGAGACAGTATAATTAACGACGAGCCATATTAATAATAATAATGCAAACGTATATAATTAGTGGTTGCTAGTAAACAGGATGAGTGTATGAATTATTTATTAGAATTATTATGGTTATTGTCCATGCATTGCTACTTGTAATGAAGGGAAAGGTGAGTTGACAAAACGGCCTTCAGGCCTATTACTACTAACTTACACAAAATTGTGCAAGACTCTGTTGGAGAGTCAGAAGCATGGGGTAAATAGTTTTAGGCACTGGTTATTTTTGCCATGTGGTTTTTGGCAGAGAATAGCACCAATCCCTTAAATCATGGGTGTCGTACAAGGCGACTAATCTTTTCGAAACAACATATGTAAAAGTCTCCGTAGGCTGGGAAATGGGCAGCAGCGTTTTCATTCAATACAAGGTCAATTTTCGACAACTTGAAAACTATACATTTAAATTTAAAATTATTCAAAAATTATATTTGAGATCCTCGGAATATCCTTTCATTTGATAGGTATTTCATTTGATATGGTATGTATGGAAGATGTATGAAAATAATTATAGATATATGCTAGGCTAGGGAGTTGTACCAGGACAAAGAAAAGTGGCGATAAATAGTCTCTGCCTACCCCACCTGTGGGACAGAGGCGTGAGCTTTATGTAGTATATATGTATGATATGAAACAATACGAATATCAAACAAAATCCATAATAATATTTGTGTTTTAGATAAAAAAAATTTATTAGGTAATTCTATAAAAAAGCTCGATAATTAGATGTTCGTAGACTTAGGAAAGCCATATAAAAATAAGCATCTATATTAGTGCCATCACCATAGTAACCGCCCATTAGTATCGGGTATGAGCCTCCCAGGACCATGACTAGAGGATTTTAACACAATATCAACGTCTGCCAGCTATAATAAAAAAAAAAAATCACCTTGGCGTTAAAGTCCCGGTTGTGCTCTCGAGAACGAGGGCCCGGGATCCGCCTTGACCATGATCTTGGAGTTACAGTGGAGCGACTACAGGTATCAAGTAGTTCCATAATTTTAGTGGAACGACTGCCATCTGACCTCCGTATTCCTGATACCAGAGGAACCTGACCTGATTGGATAATGGTTACACGATCAGTCGCTTGTAAGTACAGGTTTCATCACGATGTAAAATAAATTTAATGAAATAATACCCATTTTAGTAAATAACCTGATTTTACAGTTTTTATGTCATACAGTAGACAAGCAGGCAAACGGGCCACCTGGTGGAAAGTGGTCACCGACGCCAATACTCAGTAGCAACACCAGGGGCGTCGCTAATGCGTTGCCCACGTTTAAAACCCCAGCACACATTGCTCCGGCACCAAAAAGGCAAATACCCTCCACTGCCAAAGCCACGGTTCCCCAAATCCCCATCCCATGGAGCACTAGAGACCGTCAGGAACACTATTATATTTTAAACAGTATTGTTTGGCTGCGCTCATCTGTAAGGTACTTTTCCAGTCGGGCAGCTCCAACTCGAGTGGGATAGACACCTCGCTATGCCCTACCTCTGATTCAGAGATTGACAAAGTTACCCAAAAATATCTGTTACAAAATCGTATCCATCCTATCCATGGCTCGGTTGATGCGTGGAAAAAGGGGAAACCTATAACCATTACCGCATGCAGATAAACAATAACATAGTACCTAACAATATCCTTTGTATATAGTTCAACTCCAAGAAACTTGAGCTAACGAACTTCACCACTCCTAATATTTGAGCTAGAACTATCATGTAACATTGGATAATAATTTTCTCACAGAAATCAATACAACCTTTCCTGAGGACTCCGTTTTAGTTTTGCTAACTAAATAATTTACTCAAGTACAAAGATTGTGTTACAGGTTACGTAATGCTGAAAGTGTGTCGAAGTTCCTGCGAGATTTCGACTGAGTTTAAGGCCCGGAGTATACCTAAGCGAATATGTGGGAAACTGGGAGGAGAGGAAATGTTTTACAGCTGGGGTATATCCACAAAGGCTGTGCGGGGATGTGTACTGGCTACAGCGGAACAAGCTACGTATGGAGTGGGTATCTTTCGTTCCGTACCGTTCCGTTCAGGTACAACACCAGCCAGAAATGCTTCTGCAACGGTGTATGTAGGTCATATCAGCAAGAACCAGGTACGGTGTTGCCATCATCGGTGGTTCCGTCGTCTGTACGAATGGATTAGGTATCTTTGCTACAAAAATGAGACATATCCGCTTTTCTGCTCAACCGTATTCGCCGAATCTAAGCGGAGACGATATGTCCAAATAATGAAATTGGTTGTTAGTCCTGTCTCTGCTTTGTTGCAGTTCGGGCCTTATGTAGAGCTTTTTACGTTAAAAAAGCAGACTCATCGGCTCTTTATAGATTTTCTGTTTTCAACCGTATGGTATTACGAATAGGAACGATGTATCTTCCTATTGGAAGAAAGAATTGTCGATATCGGCTTAGTAGTTGCGGAGATTACCACCAAAAATTCTCCAATATTAACAGGTGTTGCACAAAAATTGTCCGCGAAGCGTTATACTCAGCTTCAAAAGATGAAGTAGGTAGTAAATTATGTAACCTAATAATGATAGATGTTACGAACAACCTGCAATACTTATTCTCCCCACAAGCTGAGCTTCCGCTTGTCCATCACTACTTACAATGGTACAAAACAAGGAAACTACGGCTGACTTGTGACCGTGCGACTGCACAAAAACCCGGCGACTAATGGAAACCCTCGCCCGGTCTCATTTAGAAGTTGAATAATATAGTCATTGTGCCAGCCACCAGTTAATTACAGGGCAAAGGTGCCAGAGATGACGGGCCGGCGACTTAGCGGGCGGTAATTAGCTAAAGTAATAATTGGACGACCAAAACGTATGGTGGCCTTGTAGGGGCGTTGTTTTGGTAGGTTGAAAGGAAGATTGTGCAAAACTACATGGTTTTATGGGTGCGAAATGGAAAAAATTGTTATAATAATGAAGTTGATAGAACAAAACAAAAGCAGAAAAAGCTTGTTTTATTGAGTTGAAGAGTAGTTGAAGGGCGGGCGGTAATTAGCTAAAGTAATAATTGGACGACCAAAACGTATGGTGGCCTTGTAGAGGCGTTGTTTTGGTGTGGTTAGTAGGTTGGCAAGATTGTGCGAAACTACATTAAAAGTAAATTGAGATTGAAAGTAATATTGTGCGAAAATACATAGTTTTATGGGTGGAAAATTGAAATATTTGAATAACATTATTAAAGTGAAACAATTAACAAAACAAAACAATAATAGAAAGTGGTTGTTTTAATGAGTTGAAGGCTAGTTAAAGGGCGGGCGGTAATTAGGTAAAGCAATAATTGGACGACCAAAACGTATGGTGGCCTTGTAAAGGCGTTTTTTTGGTGTGGTAGGTAGGTTGGCAAGATTGAAAGTAAGCCTGGGCAAGACTAGATGGTTTTAGGGGTGCGAAATGGAAAATTATTTACTAAAATAATAGCAGAAAGTGATTGTTTTATTGAGTTGAAATCTAATTGAAAGTGATCTATTTTGTATTGTGTGATTATTGCAGTCGCCAAGGAAAGTGCCGCTGAAGAATATTACAAGAAATATTTAGGTAGGATATTTTGAAATTGCAAACTATTGACAGATTTGTAACAACATGAAAAAAAAGTTTTTATTTTTTTATTTTTTTATATGTTATCCGGCATACAAACAGGCATGCGGGCCACCTGATGGAAAGTGGTCACCGCCGCCTATGGACATCAGCATCACCAGGGGTGCTACCAATGCGTTGCCCGCCTCTAAGGAGATCTCTAATATACCTCTTGAACGATCCCATGTCATAGACCAAAGGAAACACCGTGGCTGGGAGCTCATTCCACATCCGAATCGTACGAGCGAGAAACGTTCTTTCGAATCTTCGCGTGGACACCACTAGAGGGTCCACGTAATGGGATTTGGAATACCTTTAAACCCCCATCAGAGAGAACCCTAAAACTATATTAATAACTTCCGTATGACAACGTAGCACACAGACAAACTTTCACTTACAATGAACTTTCGTTAGTAGTATTAAGGATAAAGGAAAAGCTATGGCAAACCGTACACAATGGGTGTAATGGGAGGAAAGTCATTTAGGTGGTAGCCCAGATAATGGTAGACATTACATACATTTTTGTTACCTCTGACACCGCAAAATTGCATAAAAATAACTCCGTTTAGAAAAATTACAATAATAATGAATTAAAAAACTGTATTTTGTGTAGATTAAAAAAAAGTTGTTGCTAGTTGGTCTCTGCCTATCCCTATTGGATACAGGCGTGAGTTTGTCCGTATAATTTATACCTATGTATTACTTATTCAGAGGGACTTTTAGCTCCCATTGTGTTTCCTACGGATTGTACTAATTAGTTGACCCCCCGACCTTATGATAATATATACATAGTAAGGGATCGGCCAATTAGTTGTATGACTGTAGATACAGTTGGCTATATAATCTTCAAAAATAGAATCTGGTACCCACAGCAGAATGCTGCCATCGCGCCACTCACCGCGAGCTGGGTACTCATCCCTACTAGATAGACCCTCTGTTGGAATCCACGCGTACAGTTCGAAAAAACGTTTCTCGCTCGTGCCATTTAGATGTATAATGAGCTCCTAGCCACAGTGCTTCCTTAGGACTATGACACGGATCGTTCAAACGGTATATTAGAGATCTGTTTAGAGCCCAACTCTAAAGAGATTTCTAATATACCGCATTATACGCATATAACGCATTGGTGGCGCCACTAGTTTTGCTGATGCCTTTAAGCCGCAGGGGAGATTTTCCATCAGGTAGCTCGTTTGCCGGTTTGATTACTATACCTATATCATAAAAAAAATACAAAAGTTCAAAGAAAAATAAAAAAGTTACAATAACAAATTAACCTTATCGACCGAAAAACATCGGAATACCCCCGACCAGGGCCTTGAGTACGCTTATTTACTATGGCTTGATATAATTGTAATTGAATCGCCATCGCAGCTCAATGGCAGTTTTAATAGTAGCAGAATATAAAAAATGAATAAAACTGTTATTGAACTGCCATTGCGATCCAGATACAATTTATTTCGAGCCATTAGTAAATTAACGGACTTCAGGCCCAGGACCTAGGTTACACAAAGGCTGTTTATGTTGGTACCTTTTGTAATTAATAAACTTTGTAATCATGTATCCTTTGTGTAAACTAATTTCGATTTATTATTTCCTAAACTACTGAACAGAATTAAATTAAACAAAGCTAAGAACCATCTCACCTAAAATGGCTTTCAAATTAAGATAACCGTATAGAAATTTATTTTTTTATTAAATCTCCATGCACAAAATAGTACAGTGGCGGACTTAAAGCTAAAATAGCTTTATCTACCAGTCAACCAGGAGATGATGGGTAAAGAAATGGTGCAAGAGAAGCTACTAGACAAAAAGGAGGAGGGGAACCGTTTATGCAGCTAGAACCAGAACAGAGATAATGTACAGATAAATAGATAGATAACTGATAATAAATTAATATAAATATAATAAAGCTAGAAATAAACCCAAAAATAAATCAGAAAATAAAAATAGAAAATAGAATAAAAAAGAAAATAGAAATCGCCCCATCCGCTCGGTAGTTACGATGCACAGACAGACACACAAAGCACGGTTTGGTTATGACTATGGGGCAGTGCTGTCAACAGTTTGGGTCTATACCCTTAGTTAATAAAGCGTAGAGCCCTATAGATAGCTAGAGGGCTCTACGCTTTATTAACTAAGGTTACTACTACGTTGCTACCATTATGGACATATGATATGTTCTCATGACTTCGTATTCAAAAAATTTCCTGTTTCCATTCCAACTCAATGTTTATGCTTTAATATACGCCAAATGTCATCTATTTTGGCAGAATTTAGCTGCTAAAACGTAACAACACATACCAATATACGTTTACTTTTGTGTTAGAATAAATATACCTGGTATCTAATAAAGGTGCAAAAAATTCCATAATTATTTATAGACCTTGCTTCTGACAAGCTAAGCAAAGGCTCGTCAGAAATGTTATTTTATGTTTAGGGAAAATTTGATTATTTAAAAGTGACTCAGGAAAATTTTTTTAGTTACTAGGTTACCTAAATTACTCTTGTTTTGTAATATAATAAGATGTTTTCCTTCGTTTTCGTTCGTCTGGAAGCAATAATACATCTCGACATTGCCTGGAAAGTCGCGAAAGGAGCGTCGGTCGCCAAATGGTTATGGTATCCGACTCGTAAGCGAGAAGTACCTGGTTCGAGTCCCACTGCGGCCATGTACCAATGACTCTTTTCTGAGTTATGTACTTTAGTAATGATTAAACCTGCACATTCGGTGACTGAATGTGTAACCAGGATGTAATCTGGTCAGGTTCCCCTGGTAGCAGGGTCACGGAGGTCAGATGGCAGTTGCTCCACTGCAATAAACAGCGCTGATACCAAAATTACTACTTACCTACCTATTTAATACGAAACGTGACCATCTAAAATGTCCCTCTCCTTTCGATATAAGTTCTCATGTCCTTTGTATTGTCTACTAAAAAAATGTCGAGGGTGATCAACCAGTCTCAGAGTACTCTCAAGTACCGAATGTGGAAGTAGGGTTAATAGCCAAATGACCTTGGAAGTTGAAATGGATATTTTACTACCTGTATTTTAGAAACTTTGCTCGGTTTTACTTTCTAATCAATACAATAAAAATCATCTTTGCGATAATGTGCCGGCTGTGCTCTCGCGCACGAGGGCCCGGGGTCCGCCTTGACCATAATCCAGGATTGGAAGATGAGGTAATTACAGTAGTACGAAGGCCGTCTGACCTCTGTGACGCTGTTAACAGGGGAACCTGACCACATTGAATCATGGTTACACATTCAGTCTCCAAATATGCACGAAATTTTTCTACTGCACGATACTTTTCTATTCCCTCACCGTAAGATTAAAAATAAGATTGAAAAGGCTCGCCTGCGCGGTTTGGTCACGTGCTGCGTAAGCTCAGATCTACTATTTATTAACAGTTTATAACAGGTATGTAATATTGTCATTAAGAAAAACATTCCAACAGGTACAGCTTATTTAATGATATCCCAAAAACGATTCGCGAAGCAGAGACTCTTGGTAGTTTTAAGAGACAGCTATACAGTTTTCTTGTCGAAAGAGCGTTATATACGGTTGAAGAGTTCTATTTGGCGTGTAAGGAACGTAAATAATTTTTTCTTTTAGTAAATGTACCTGATTAAATGACAATTTGTAATGCTATTGACTTTATTTTGACATATTTTGTAATTGGATTTTCATTATTTTGACTTGTTGATTTAATTGTGGATATTGCTAATAATTTATGGTTAAATTTAATTATTTATTTTAGTATGACTTTTAATACATTTTTTAATATTAATTGACATTATATTTTTATTGACATTTGAATTATTATTGACACTATCTACTGTTGACATTTTAAATTATTAATAACATTGAATTGGTGAAAGTCAAATTTTATAGTGATGTTTTTATAATGCTTAAAATGAATAATTTATAAGATTTGTAAATGAGTATCTGTTTTGATTAATGACATTATTTAAATTCGTAAATTTGTTAATATTTCTAAAATTTGTATGCCGATGGCAGGTCGCAGAGGCTCCATTCTACTTAAACTGTACCTAACAACTGTATAACCTGTGTACCACAAATGATTAAATGATTATTTCATAAGAACCTACGGAAGACCTATTGCTCTGGTTTAGTTGATCTAAGTGCGTAAGCCCAGAATAACCTGACCTGTCGGTGTCAGATAAGGGGTCCCGCGGGAGGTTCGTGAGGCGGTGGAATGATATAGGCATATCTCAACTACGTCTTTATTTCTATACTCATTAAATAGTTAAGAATACCCAAATAAAATATAAAAAATGAAGAGAATTTGCAGTGCACAGATGGTACATGTTATGGGTGACAAACGCCGTTTACCATGGCGTTTATCGATGCCTAAGACACAGGTAAACTACTTACCTAGTCTAAGCATCTAGTTCATGATAAATATAGCATCTATCTTCTTAATTTACTTATCATAATTAAGCTTTGGTTACTATAATAACTTTGGTTGTACATCACTTGAAATTGTTTTATTCCTTTTTTATCATAGGTAATTAGGTACTTTTAAACTAACGTACTGTGTAATTTTAGACTTAAGTTTCTTGAATAAATTATTTATTATTTTTATAACCATCAGGTGGGTTCTTTCGTTTGTCAATGAGTAGAAAAAAAAATTATAAATACTTATGAATTTTTTTTATGTTTGTAAGTTTATATGATGATGGTAATCTACGAAACTACTACACTGAATTCTTTCTCAAACTCATAAATTCTTTGTGAGTATCGTAAGATATTTAATGTCCCGACCAAATTGCAGGAGCCCACGGTATAGTCAAATTTTAGCGGAATATCAAACTGCACGCAGGTGAAACCTAATAAAATTAAGCCTATAATTAAATCCTCATACAGTATAAAATCAAGTCACTTTCCGTGTCTGACTGTCAGCATATTCGCTAACTTCTCTATAAAACACGCAACGGATTTTGATGCTCCAACTTAATTTCTTCAGGGATAAATGTACACTACATGCAAACTATAACAGAGAAACTCTGAGAACACTCGTGTGAAGCCGGGGCGGGTCGCTAGTGTAGCATAAAATAGAGACAATTTTAAAGTTGTTCCGTACCTACTTCTAAAGGACCGTAAAGAACAATTACGTCTAAACATTTACCTACTTTAGACGCCAATTTATTATTTTGTTTGTTGTTCTTAATTCAAAATATTACTCTTCACTTAAGTCTCCTTAACTTCTACCTACCTCTATCTACATCTCCACCTACAAAATAGATCTCCCAGAAACTCAGACCAAATAAGAAATAAAGACAGAATCCTGGGAACAACACTGACGCAAGCAAAACACGCACACATTGACAACCAAACTACGCCATGACACACATGTTTACGAAACAGGCCTGTGGACAGCGCGCCATCTTTATTTCTTATTTAATCTGAGCCTACACCCAAGCACCCACCCAAATCACAACTTTTCGTAGCGAAAGTGACTTAAATGTGTTTGAAAAGCGAAACTGCCAAGAGGATGCAAGGCGCCCTGTTTTTTTTTTACTTCTAGAACCCACACAACAACAAAACAAAAAATGTTTGTAATGGCACTTTGTGCACGGGCCGACCAATGTTTTGTGGGGGTTCAACCTCAACTACCGCTAAAAGTAAATTTGTTCTTGTACTTGATGACCTAGGATAACCTACGACGCCCGCACAGTATATAATGACAAAAAATATCATTTACCACGTCGACATACTAACAGTTAGGACTGTTTACATAGAACAGACACTAATCACATGTGCCGTCACAACAAGTATTTTGATTTGACACTGTATCATCCCCAAAGGGCAATTAGCAGTCGAAAGTACTCTGTTATCGCGTATGTGTATATACAATCGCGATGGGTATAATTTTACCAAACATTTCGACTTTAATTGTAGCATTGCCACCATAACATTGGCAGTTACGGCAACAACTTCTTTGATTTGTAAACCGGTCGTTACTCTAATTGTTGGGCTGCAATTATAAACGTCTGATGTCACACCGACTCCGTGATTTGTTGTTGCGATGTCGATTTTGGGGGTAGGTGTTACTAATACACCAAAACGATATTTTTATATTATATGGCAGACAAGCAAGCAAGCGGGCCACCTAATGGAAAGAGGTCGCCGCCGGTGGACATCAGCAACACCAGAGGCGCTACTAATGCCTTGCCCACATCGAAAAAGACCTCTAAAGAAGAAAGAAGAAGTGTATTACCTCTTGAACGATCCCACATCCAAATCGTGCGAGCGAGAAACGTTCTTTCGAAACTTCGCGTGGACACCAAAAGAGGGTCTACGTAGCAACACTCATTCATACATTAACAATCCACTAAGAACCAAAATCATCCTTCAAAACATTATAGAGAGCAATAAATAATAAATATGCTTGGACAATTCACACAGCACCATCTAACTCCAAAGTAAACAAAGCTTGTGTTTTGGTGCTATAGATAACTAATAAACTACTTATGTACATTTAAATAAATATTTATTATACATATAACACCCAGACTCGTAACAGAAATTAAAATTCATAATTTCAATGTCTCCTCGACCAACTCCTCGGTAACCAACTGAATCACTCCAGTCGTCAAAATGTCATAATCTTAGCTGTTGGTTAGTTTTTATTTGGAGATCGCAGTGTTTAAAATATCGACTGAAAATGCTGCTATCCATTTTTTTGTTAACGAGGGTGTTGGTCTGACTCGTCGCCTAGTACGACACCCATAGTGAGGAGATATATGACTATGGAAGAGGCAAACGAGGTGTGTCAAGATCGTAGCTTGCGGTACTTGATAGTCTCTGCCTACCCCTATGGGATATTGGTGTTAGTGTGAATTATATGTAAATACCACACCTGTCAAGGGATTGGTTGGGTTTGTTGTTTATTTCTGCCAATAATTATTTTACTCTCAACCGGCGTAAATGCATGAAAAGGTGAATGAATTGCAAGAGGATTGTAGCACTCGATAGTCTCTGCCTACTACACGGTACTGATACGGGCATAAATGTGTATGTATGGATGTAATTATTTTTATTTATATTAAAAGAGACTGATTGATTGAACAATAAAATGTTTGACGCTGTTCCTGGGCTAGTGTTTCTAAAGGATTGTTGTCAAGATCTGTCCACGAAACTATACGAATACTAATGCGTTATGTCTTTATAGTCCGCTTTCCCACAACTGCATAATATATGTTTTTTATAATGTAGGTATTACTGCAAACGTGACTATTGTACTCAATATAACATTTACTTACACCGTCGAAACGAAACCCAAACAAAAACACAAAGCCTTTCTACAAAAAGCTATCTAGGCAAAACCCAACCTACAGCAAACGTAGCGAATACCGCACAGCATTACTATTCAGTATTCATACGAACAAATACACAGTGTACTGTTGAGTAGAGACAAGTTGCCAGCGGAAAAACAGGCGTCAGTCCCCTGTGTAGCCTTCGTACGTCCCTTGAGTGCAGTTCCGCGGAGCCAACATGCTGCGGCCCTGATGAGGAGATATTGTAACGATTTCGCAGCACAGTAGGTATGATGCAGACATCGTGCTGTGATCTTGTAGACTCTCTTCAATATTATAGAGCAACATTGTAGAGCATTGTTCATTGTGGAATTGGCTGTGTATATGCGCGAGAAGGTTTGAAATGAGAAGTTTTTATTATAGAGTTTCTTGTTTAAAATCATAGATTGGATCAAGAAATAAATTATTAAGACTTATTAGTTTTGAGATGAGAAATAAAATTTTACGACAAATTGGACACGGTCAGTGACGGCTTCAACAAGTACAAATTAAACCGACGTAGAATAAAATAAGTAGGTATTTCTTTTGAAACAAAATATATGCTATGAAGAGTAATGCACGTAATTTGTTTTCTAAAATAAAATATGCATACTAAAATGGAGTTGAGTTGAAATAGTATTTAAACGAAATCCTCTTCAGTCATGTACGTAAAACCTGACCAAATAACATCGAAAGTCATTATGTTAAGTAGGTAAGTAAGTAGGTAAATAATAATGTTTTACAACAGAAATAAAATATTAATCAACTTTCAGTGTTAACTTCCACTAAATTAATTGATGCTTTATTAATAAGAAAATAAAAGTTTACTGCATTTGTTTTTGTTTCCTACATGCGCTGTACGTCTTAAAATTATACCTACTTAATATACGATTATATAAATATTAAACACTACTTGTCTCCCTCAAAATAAACTTAAATTTCACCTGTTACTATGTTCGAAGAATCAAATACACTAACAAAAATACAAAAGTTTTGTTTAAAATTATTAATATAGTAATATTATGTAACCTATACGTATTACACGAAAGACCAGACTTAACTCACACCATTAAAAATTAATCTAAAAGCATACCAAATTCAAATTAATTCATCAATAACTACTTGCATAAAATGAAATTCAACATCTGTAGAACGCAAATGAAATTCAAATTCACATTCGACTTATTTTTAAATAGAGAAAAAAGAAACATCGTACCTACAAACACGAAGCACTGGCTGAAAACTCGTCACAGAATAAAGCACGCAACGCACTGAGTCGGTAAAGCGCGACACAACCGCTCTTCGCGGATCCGTCGGTGCGACTGGCCTACTCACAGGTCTCACAGCCGGAATAGGCAAAGGCTTTGAACCACTACAGCCCACTGGATTCGGTGCATTACAGGGTACAGTTCCAATGCCTTAGAATAAATAAAGAGGATAGTTTCCCGCCTATTTAGGTAGGTTTATGCGACAAATGGATGCGAGATGCCACTGAATAATTTAACTTAACTCTGCTGCGGATTAGTATTTGCTTTCTGTCTAGGCGCCATTGATATACCTAGTTCTGTATCTATTTTTGTCGGGTTTTATTGTCTTTATACATTTATAAAGCCTAAGAATACTACCATAATTAAAAAATAAAATTATACATAGCTTATTGAGATCGTACTTTCAATTTATTTATTCTTTAATTCGAGTGACATTGGATTGCCCGTTTAAGTCGGCTTAAGAGCCTGTGATGGCTTCCGCTAAGAGATTATTTTGTGAAAATAATTTAGGTATCTCCAGATAAAAATCAGCAAAGTCTGAATACCGGATACGTCCAAATCTTGCGAGCGGGTCCCGACTACGCAGTTACAGCGACAGCTCGCGCGCCGTAATTATTTTATCGTACGAAACATGAGAGGTTTTCAATTTGACAGTTAAAGAAAAAAAACAAGTTTTATGTCGTCGTAAATAGACGGCATTGTACTAAACTCTTGTCTCAAGTTTGTCCTTAGAGTCAGACAGGAGGAAATATATAGCTAGCCCATGTTGCTGATGATAATCATCCCGTTAAAAAATGTCCGATTTAAAAAATCAAAACAGTCAATCATTCAATATTATTTTGTGGTCCTTGTATATACGTTTGACATATTAGCACTGAATTGAGTCATCTATTCATGATAAGAAATAGTCTGAAAACCTCTCATTGAAGACGTGCATACACGCCGCTGCGCGCAGCTCGTGGCGCGAGATTTGGACGTACCCTAATAGCATTTTTGAATTAAACTACTAATAGACGCTCCAATTTGACTGAAGCCGATCAACCGTCAGTTGAAAATTAATCCACGTACTATAGGCTTCAGCCAAGTTGGAGCGTCTGTTGTAGTTTAACATTTAGTTTAGATATATTATATCTCCGTGAAATAAGTACGGGTCACTGTCATCGTCATCTTGGCGTTAATGTCCCGGTTATGTTCACGCACACGCGGGCCTGGGTCCGTCTTGACCATGATCCAGAACTTGGCAGATCAGGTAATTATAGTAGAGCGACTGCCATCTGACCTCTGGGATCCTGTTAACAGAGGAACCTGACCAAACTGGACAAATTTTATACATTTAGGCGACTGAATGTGCAGGTTTCATCATAATGTTTTACAAGTATGTGCAAGTAAATTGTAATAATTTCATAGCAATAACTATTCTGTGCTACAATATTTAAAATCAAACGCAAAGCCTATTTGATAAATGCAGCTATCGTGGCTTTGAGAGTAGAAACTACAGTGCTCTGTAACAGCCATTCATCACTACTTTGATATACGAGTATTTATGTAAATAACCCTTGACAAGTAAAATTGGGAAAGTTATGGTGTGTGTCAACATTTGATATTATATTGTGGGGCTCAATTGCTGAACAAAGTGAGAGACTATTGCTGAACAAAGTGAACTACAAAATGATAATCATTTTCCATTAATTTATCTTATCATCATCATTACCCCGTTACCGTTTGTTTGGTCTTGAGCCTGATTACGTGGGAAATAGATGCCTAAACCTGCGGATACCAGTAAAGAGGTATCACGGGAGGCACAGGAAGCGATATCGATTAGCATCACTGACTCGAATGCGAAGATATTGAAGACTGGCTGTAGAAGTGTAATTACAACAGTAGAGAAACGGACCCTGACAGAAAATAGGCCTCTACTCTTAGATGATGGCCTAGAGGCGCCTCCAAAAATTTGTAATTTAATGCAAATGACGCTGCCAAGAGGAAGGAATGTAGCCGTTGTCAGTGCACGTTCTTAACATCCAATCAGCGCTCATGACTTTAAAGAAATGTGAGATGTTATTCGCGATTATCCTAAAATGAGTCGGATTTATCCAAAAAACCTGATCAAGGCACGGATGATTACGAATTTAATTTTTATATTCTAAATATTCGGTTTTTCAATCGTTCTATGATTTTCACGCAGATCCTATTATTCCTATTACGATATTTATACCATCATCATCATCTCAGCTGCAAGAGATCCACACCGATCGACTCTGTGCCTCTTACATCCATCACCTCCCTACACAAGGGGTGGGTCCTTGGAGATAACCATGGCCAGACAACTGGTTATCTGTGATGATTTTTAACTCCAGCATAACTAGTTGTCTCGAAGGAGTTTGCGACCTTTGCAAGGTCGTCTGTCCACATCGTTGGGGGCCTTGTACACATACTCGTATCTTTCTTGGAAGCTATATTTGATAGGGCCGTACATGGACAGTTTATCGCTTGTTGGATGTTGTACGGCCGCCTAGGGACATAGACGGTCCATAGTGATCTTTTAACGGCCATATTAAATTAAGCGATATTGCTGAAAATATGCTCTACTGTATAGTATTAGTATAGTGTATCATCATCACAACCAATAACAGTCCACTGCAGGACTTAGGGCCTATCCCACGAAAGGGAAGGTTATTGCCATAATATCTACGCTTGACAGGCGGGTTGAAGATCGCAGTGATAAAAATATAACAATAGAAAACGCTGTTGCCCATTTTCCAGTATATGGAGACTCTAGATCTTTTGCCTCGAAAACATTTGTACGACACCCACGAGTGGAAGGGTTTGATGCTTTTCTACTTTGCCGGACACCACATGGCCACGGCCATATGATATTTTAAAACACGAAATATTCATTACAGAGCGCTGATTTGAATTGGCCATCTGTAATCATATTTTGGTGGTGATAAACAGAAATTTGTTTTACAAATAAATTTATTTAACAGAAGATAAAGATTGATTCCTGATCCTGAATCTGTAAGATTGATCCTGTATTTATTAAGCAATAAAGAGTTTACATACATACATACATACATTGATCAAATTACACACATAAACATAGAATACCCGCAAGATAAGTCTGCACTTAGGTTATAGCGTGCCTGTCATTGCTTTTGTCCTCTTTGTTCGCAATCTGTTGTTTTTGTTCGCTGTCTGTCAGATTTCAGCTAGCGTAGAAGGCTATCATGTGCACTCTCTACACATAAGTATATATATACATAGTATAAAACAAAATGGCTTCCCGCCATCTGTCCCTGCCCTATGCATCTATGTACGCTTAGATATTTTAAACTACGCAATGGATTTTAATGCGGTTTTCAATAATAGAGTGATTCAAGAGGAAAGTTTACAAGCAAGAAGAAAAGGGTAGGTGGGGGTAAAGTAGGTGTACACGAACGAAGTCGCGTCGGGTCCACTAGTTTTTAATATACTGAAGATCGCCTTTATATCTCTGCTCGGAGTTTAATAGTTAACACCATCATCATCATCATCATCATCATGGTGTAGGCCTCCCCTACGCCTTCCACACCTCGGCTCTTCACCTCTTGCATCCATTGGCTCCCTACGAATTTCACAAGGTCGTCCGTTCATGTCTGCCCTGTCTGCCACTTCAGGTTTGCGACTGTGGAACTAATGTAGGTGATCTTCACATCTGATCCTATCACGTAGAGACTAAAAATACTCCATACCTCTTCACTCCACAGCATATATAGCATCACGCGCTGAGCGACCCTGAGCCTTCTTATCAGGTTCTTAGTGAGGGACTACGTCTTATAATCCGTGAAACTTAACATATCATATTTCGTTAGTGATTATTTAATTATATATGTAAAACTGTTATTTGTTAAATTATGAACGGTGTTATTTCTCACCTGAAACACAGGGTATCCTATTATCCTAGCTAAAAACATTTGTTATTTTTAACTATTACGTGTTTATACAATTGTTGTAGATTTATACAATAAAAAAATATTTATATTATTATAATATAGTATATTACTTTAGCTTCCCGCGTCTGTTTGTCTATCTAACTGTATACATTTCCGCTAACTCCTACACCACGCAACGGTTTTTGATGCGATTTTCATCATCTGTTAGAGAATTTCTTCCGGAAGATTTACATAGTAAAGTAAAGTGAAACTAGAACACGTTATATATATAATACGTGCATATTATAGTAAAGAAAGCCGAGAAAGTCAATGCGAAGCCAGGTTGGATCGCTAGTTTTCACTAAAATTTGCCTTTGAAGTCACTTTTAAGTTAACTTTTTTCCATGCGATGCCCCCTGGCTACATCGCATATTTATATCTGATCAACGTTTTATTGTACTTTTGTTAGACGTGGCGGTAAACAAAAATAATAAAAGATATAAGTTATGTTTAAAAATAGATTTTATACGTGTTCCGATTTATCTCTCTAAAAGCTTTTTCATATTGCTTGTAAATACAATACACGCGATAATCGACGGCCTTGAAGATAGTGTACACAGTATAGTATCCACAGTATGTTTTCTTTCAATAATATAAAGACAAATATTAAAACTACTAGTAATAGTGTAAATAATGTAAAACAATTATAAATCGGCATGTCATTACAATACTTTCGTAAATAGCTTTAAATGGCATTGTGTTCCATCCAGTGAGTAAGGTTTCCAGTACTCCATGGGGTTTGGGGAACCATGGCTTGGGCAATAGAGGAGCTGTTTTTTTTCTGCCAGAGCAGCGTGTTATAGAAGTGAACAGAACAATGGCGGTGACCATTATCCTTCAGGTGGCCCACTAGCCTGTTGCCAAGTGCAAATGTCAATGTAATTTAAATTTTAAAGCAGTCGGGGCGCCATTTTTATGTTGGTGGACACGGATACTCATTATTTTTAGAAATTTAGAAAATACCCTATTTATCACATGTATATAGCATATTGAATTCGATGGTGATATAAGTAAAGAAAGTTAATCATTATTAGCCTCGTCAATAAAGCGTAAATGAATTTTACTTAATTTTGAACGCCAATTGTGTCGGTTGGTTGTTTTAATGGAATTAAGTTCACACAACTTCATATAGAATTAAATTCATAATATAGAATAATAATTTCAGACCTTTGAAACCAACAATTTGTAAGGCAATTGTAAAATATGTTATTTGCTTCATCATCACTGCCCAAAACAGTCCACTGCAGGACTTAGGGCCTCTCCTACGAAAAGGGAAGCTATTGCCGTAGGTGATCTACACGCCTGGGTTGGCGATCGCATTTATAATAATAAATATAACAATGAAAAAAGCTGCTGCCCATTTTCCACCCTACAGAGACTCTTACTATTTCACCACGAAAACATTAGTCGCCTTGTACGACACCCACGAGTGTAAAAGGCTGGTGCTATACTACTCTGCCGGACACCACACGGCCAATTGTTTGCTTACATCCTTTAGATAAATTTTTAACCTTTACCAGTTAAAATAGTTTTCATTCTGTTTTACGAATATCATTGCCCGAAGCCCAAACCGTAAAAACAGAACAATCATTTTCTCCAATCTAAAAAATTCTTCAATTACCCACAACCACGTCGAACCCATTATGCTATAAGAATTTGGTCAACGCACAAATCTTTAGAACGTTGCTAATAAATACGACCCATGTTTTGTGGCCGTCCCATTTTCTCCTTTCGCATTGGCTAGACGTGCCTTCATTTCCTAAAGAATCCCTCCGCCGTTTAATAATAAACGGCAAAGGGCTGGATATACAGTAAATATACCTCGCTATAGCTTACATAGTTAGATTATACAGTAAATATACCTCATGCGCTAAATCTTATTTAGTTATTATTGGGAGCCTTTTTAGCCCCCGATACATGGAAAGGGTCTTATAAGTTTGCGCGTGTATCTGTGTGTCTGTCTCTGGCATCGTAGCTTTTCTAATAAAGTTGCATCAAAATCCGTTTAGGAGGAGATAGAGGATTTAAATAGACAGACAGTCACGCTGTAGTACGGATACAGCAATGTATTTAAGGTTCCTTTAAGTTAGTGTAATAAAAATAAGGCCTTAACAAAAAACTGCACTGATATTTGACGATGAACTGTGATATATTAACAGCTGATCCGATACTTGCAATTGTTTTACTGCTGTATTTAATTTATGAAATATTGAATCTACTCGATTGTTAATAAATAAACAATAAACTGTCAAACTTGACATTTGTGATTGGTGTTGCCATTTGTAAAGCACATTCCATTCTGTAGAAAATAAATGGTTTTATCTATTCGGAGGTGCTGAAAATGGCAACACTAAGGATGCGCTTATAAAAGCACATGTAACGTCCGGCCGGCTGGTACTCATGAGAGTTCACCTCCTCCCTCCCAACCGCTACCGGAGGCTGCCCGTTTTCTTTGCATTGGGCGCAAAAAAAAAAGTATCTGGCTTCTTATTATTCTGGTGATCAAAGATTTATGTATTTTATGTTTTTATTCAATATACAAAGTATCACACTATACTTCTTAATTCCTTCTAACGAGTTCTACTTATGTACTGTTAGAAGGAATTAAACTTCTAAGAGGTTAATCACTTCTAACTGTACATAATCTATACTAAGAATATACAGGGTGGAAATTTTGAACGCCACCTGGAGGTAATTTTCCTATCTTCATTATTTAGAGTACTCTCCACTCTAAATACTGAAGATGAGAAAATTTACTTAAAGGAAACATTCCTTTATGTTTAAAAAGAAACAAAACTGCTTTCAAAGATTTTTGAAAATACGCTTGCCACACTCGGGAACCGAACCGGCTAAAATACAAAAAATAACACCTTATACTTTTATGACATCAATCGATACGTTCAATCATAACGATCAAAGACGGCAAATTAAATGAAAGGAAAACCTTTGAGCGTCAGTGGCCTAGTGGTTAAGGAGTCCGATTCGTATCCCGAGGTTCCGGGTGCGAACCCAGTGGCGCCATGTACCAATGACTCTTTTCTGAGTAATGTACATTAGTTAAACACTAACCGATACTTTTGCGGTGAGGGTAAATATCGTAATGAAACCTGCACTGATGTGTAACCATGATCCAATCTGGTCACGTTCCTGTCATCTGGGTCATGGAGGTTAGATGGCAGTCGCTCCACTGTAATTACGTGATATTTAAAATCCTGTATCATGGTCAAGACAGACCCCTAACCCTCGCGTGCGAGAGCACAGCCGCGATATCAACGCCCTGTCAATGGCGAGCGGTGCGATGATAGAATGTAGCTGTAGGCATCATGTCAAACAGTTCCTTAGGACAAACAACATTGACAAGCGGTAGAACATACAAAGGGTGGCGAAATCCCTCCGCCGACCCAAGGCACCGACAAAATAATATACCACTTGTGAGCATGGTGTCAGATCAATAATAAATGTCGTAAATCGAAAATCTCGATACTTCTGCATGTTGCATAGCGACTTTTGCATTTAGGTACTCGTAAAATATTTAAAAGTGTGGCGGGATGTTTATAAAAGTTTAGGAATGTTATCGTATGTGTTAGCATTTTGAAATATATAATTGTATATAGTACCTAACTGTAAGGACAAGGTTTGTGTGTAAGAAAAAAGGTAGATAGGGGTAGGGTAGATGTAAAATAGGTGTATGGTAGGTGTATGGTAGGTGTAGGGTAAAGTAGTGGTAGCGTAGGAGTAGAGTAGGGGTAGGGTATTATAAGAATATGGTAGGAGTAGGAGAAGGACATCACGTAAACGAAGAATGTAGAAGAAGAAAGAAAAAAAAACGTACGAGAGCAGCTCGCTACTAATATAAGAAGTTACTACATGTAGATACAACATTTTAGTCTAAAAAACTTACCTACCGTTAACTACTTAATAACGGAAGTCAAAACCTTAACTTATTTGGGTCAATAGCACCCTCTCTTGATTTTCTAAACAAAATAAGATCAACTAAATGACCGCAACAGTAAGTCGTTTGTGTAAGTTACAGCCAGTCTTAGATTAAACGGAAGGAAATAGCTAAGTCCTAACCACTGAGGCCATAAGTACTCACCGATTAGACTTGGACGGCACTTCCAGTAGTTAAGCTTAGCTTAGCCGATAGTTTGTGGAACTAGGCCTTTTATAGTTTGTCTTATCAGACTATTAATTTTTAATATGCCTTATCTTTTGAGAACAAGCGCATTGGTGCCGCATTTTTATAAATGGTTTGTGTTATATAATACTTCTAATGCTGTCTTTGTAAAAATGGGGAAAGGGAGATATGGATTGGGTGTCAAAATTTACATCTTTTACATTAAAAAAAAAATCATCTTGGCGTTAATGTCCCGGTAGTGCTCTCGCGCCTGAGGACCCGTGGTTCGCCTTCACCTTTATCCATGATTTGGCAGATCAGATAATTACAGTGGAGCGACTGCCATCTGAACTCCGTGCAGGTTTCATCACAATATTTTCCATCACCATAAGAACAATGGTTAGCATTCAACTAATGTACATAACTCTGAAAAGAGTCATTGGTACATGGCCGCAGTGGGATTCGAACCCCGTTCCTCTCGCTTACGAGTCGGATAGCTTAACCACTCGGCCACCGTCGCTCATTTA
This sequence comes from Blastobasis adustella, assembly GCA_907269095.1. Lineage (NCBI taxonomy): Eukaryota > Metazoa > Arthropoda > Insecta > Lepidoptera > Blastobasidae > Blastobasis > Blastobasis adustella. Next base: position 15,830,434 of record OU026121.1, on the reverse strand, counting down.
CAAAATTTACATATTTCATATTATTTATTATTATATTAGCCTCAATCATTCCACTGCTGGGCAAAGGCCACCCTCGGATTCTCCCAATCTTCGCGAACAAGTGCCATTATCTGCCCGTCACTTTCGAAGGCCCGCAGCTCATCTATCCACCTTTTTTATATTAACATAAAATACCACATGGTGCAGGAACCAGTGCCAGTAAAAGAGAGATGAGATGGCGGTCAAATGCCTGTCTTGTATAATATTAAAAAAGAGCATACCTAAGTCCATTAATAGCTAATAAGTATTAGCTATTTATAGTACCTATGTACAGTAATACACAATATAAAAAACGTTTCGCTCAACCACAGAAATCAAAATAAGAATAATACAATACCGTAGGTATAATTGATTAAAAAAACAACAATTATATACAATGTACTTGCTTCGGCAGTACATATACTAAATTGGAATTGGAACAATAATTTACAGGAAAAATGAGATAAAGCTTAACTAACCTAGGAACTAACTAATGTATGTGCCTTCTATATTATGACGTCTCAGCCATATTCTCGACATTGTGACGACAATTCCCATAGCACAGGTTATCCTTGTTTGGGTAACAGCGAATCCACTAAATACAACCAGTATTGTATTGTATAAAACTAATATAATATTTAGATCATGACATGTATTACCTGTTATTTTAATCTGTCTTTGGTTTCTCTTGATACAAAATAAAGATTATTATTATTATATCTGCAAATTCACAAAAAATGCGATTTTAACACCTTTGTACATGGAAAACCATTTGTATTTCTTTGTTTTTCTATCCAGGGCGTATTAGGGCCTAAACAAAAAGGGTATCAAGCTCAAAATAACTTACTCTGGATATCCATTACGTTTGAGATATTTTGGAATCTCCGGGATGCCAACGTTCCCTTGCGAGATGTAACCAGAACCAAGCCAAACAAGTGAAGGGTTAAAATAAAACGAAGGTCGGTGACCTTTAAAGTATCCTTTCAAAAGTAACAATGAGTTTGTTTCTTAATTAAAAAAGTTTATGTTAATTGCATAGGTCGATTGCTAAAACTGGATTGCGAAACCTCAAAAAGAAGGTGGGCTGTTGGACTTAAGCAACAAGCACCTGCTAAAAATTTCGACAAAGGTTTTACAAAAATAAACGAGACTATACAATTAGCCCAAACTCCAACGTTTCTTCGAAACAAGCTTTAGAAATATTTCTCCATCAAGAAACAGTTTTTATTTAACCCGAACCTGTTACCAAACTTCATAACTTCGTTTTGTGCACTCATTTCAATGGAAGAGCTAAAATAAACATCCGCAATAGCAAACCGTTATGGACAGTCCTATTTAAAAATGTCGTTATTGAGGCTCCTTTCATTCGCTGGTGAATAGGCTTTAAGCCACCTTCCTCCGTTTCGAAATAATGAGAAGGTAGCCTGCCACTGTTCTTATATACTGAGAATAATATTGTTGTGGTGGAAAAAGTCTTACCTCTTTTCCCCGGTCCTCTCTAAGGACCTTATAAAATATGGTCCCGCGAGACTTCATTTCAAGTGGTCGTTTTTACAGTATTCATCTCGTAGATGGAAAGGTTAACGGTAATGCTTATTTCGCTGGCGTCTCGCGTGGAAATGAAGTGAATTGCCTTCAGAACGCGACGCGTATTACGTTTAATGGCTTAGTAAAGTCACTGCGATGTTGTCTTGCTTCTGTTTATTATTTGTAGTGTTCTTATTCAAAATTGTTTAGAGGATGTTTAGAGGAGACCGGTTGATGATTATTTTATGCTGAGCTTGAATTTTTGTTGTACTTCACTAGTGGGCCCGACGTGACTTCGTTCGTATGGCGTCCTACTCTTACCCTACGCCTATCCTATGCCTACCCTACGCCTACTCTACGCCTACTTTGCGCCTATCCTACGCCTATTCTACTACCTTACGCCGAACCTACGCCTACCAAACGCCGTCCCTACGCCAAACCTACACCAGCTTTACCCTTACCTACCCTTTTTTTTTCTTGCGAATAAAACTTCCTCTTGAATCACTCTATCTATTGATGAAAACCGCATTCATTTTCTTTTCATAACGAGCTTTTATTTCACAGCTTTTTTTGAAGATCATCGCGGTTTGTACTTGTTGCGTTCAGTATTTCCTATGATCACCATCCGATTCCATCATCAGGTCATGTCCATGGTAGCATTTTTATGCATTGTCATCCAAGTTGCATAGCTATAGACGACAAGCCTTAACTGTCGCCCATGACGATTCATGCATTTAGGTTGAAGGCAACAAAAATACAAAACCGCAGGTGCGTTGTCACTGTGAAGATTAGGATGAAATGCCTCATATCTGTAATTACGCTCGCTACCTTATCCTTCCAGCCGACACACAACAATGCAATTATTGTTGCTTGGCGGCAGAAATAGATAGGCGGTGATACTCACCCAGGCGGACTCCTCAGGCGTGACAGATAGAGTCCTACTAAATATGCATTTTATAAATCAGCTGTTACAAGTTGATTTTGATGGTACGGACCTTTCACCATGAAAAACTACGAGGATACAGAACTTAATACCCATTATATTAAACCAATCTTAGTAGACCCTCCCTTACGAAAATTCAAAGCATAATGTTAGAAGTTGAAGTGGTTCTTTACATTGTACCTAAGAGGTCGTCTTACAGTGGTGGCAAGGCGTTGTGGAGTAAAATTTTCTTTTTCAAAGTGGAACGAAAATGTCCGGAACCAGATTTGACACTTTGCCGATATCGTCACATTACGCCTCCCTTAAAGCTGAATAGTGTGAAGACAGCGTCCCGGAATTTTAATAACAGTACATTTTTGACGAAGGTACTTAGGGGTATGATTTGTAAGAAGTCCTTACATAAGAGCTTTTCGTGGTAATATTAGTATGGTACGACGGATGTTTCTCAGAAGCATAAGGTGCCATATTGAAACTAAATAAGTTCAGAAGCCACAGAAAAACGTCGGTAGACCCCCGAACAAGTTTACGTATTAGTAGGTACTAAAATATTTCTAGACATCTGAACGGATTTAATTGAAGCAAAGCTATGAACCATCTCGATAAAATTACCCTTCAAATAAAGAAAACCGCATCGAAATTGGTTTACCCGTTCGGGAGCTACGATGCCACAAATAGACATACACCTCTACGCATACACAGAGACACAGATAAAGACGTTAAACTTATAACACCACTCAATTTTCGTCGGAGGTTAATAAAAATGGATCACTACAGGGGTCCATCCCGTGGTTCAGTACGTGGCAGTGAATCTGCTGGTTACCTGACGTTTACGCTCAATTTTTTGCCGTGAGTATCCGGGATATTACCGCTATTGGATATTTTACTATTTTAACAAAGAAGGGTAATTAATGCTTCCATTCCTTCCTCAGTGTCACTGTGGACAACCAAGAATATTACACTATCATAAGAGCCACCGAAAAAGCTATAATATTTATTATTAAAGTTAACTGCTAAACAAAAGTGTTTGTTTTGTGCTTTGTATAAAAGTAGGAAAGTGGTGAGGGTGCATTGTGAGAGTTTGCACTGGGCGTAATCCGGTTTTATCTGGTTTAGTACATAGAGACGAGGAGATATTGTAAGTATCGACTTCACTAGATGTCCAGTTTTTGTAAAATGTGAACGCCAACCAAGTTCTTTGTAATTATAATGATTATTAGACTGTTAAAAAATTATTTAATATTATTTTGAATCAATAAATTTACTCCCATCCTTCACTTCACGCAAGTCAATACTTTTTCAAAACAGCTGCATATTCTATGAAAACACATTGTCTGGCGTGTTGAACAAATTAATTATATTCAGAGGTAAACATAGTCTTAGTGGCTATCAAACCGCGAAAACCGTTTTTTTATGTCATATGGTATGCAAACAGGCAAGCGGGCCTCCTGATGGAAAGTGGTCACCACTGCCTATAGACATTAGCAACACCAAGCCAATGCGTTGCCTACCTAAAACACGTTGCTCTGACAGCAAAAAGGCAATTGCCCCTCCACTGCCAAAGCCACGGTTCCTCAAATCCCCACCCCATGGAGCACTGGAGACCTTACTCACCGGCAGAAACACAATACTACTTAAAAGAGTATTGTTTAGCTGCGGTATTCTGTAAGGTGGAGGTACTTCCCCAGTCGGGCTGCTCAAATTCAAACGGGATACCCCGCTATGCCCTACCTCTCTTAAAATCGAGTAGGAGTTTATGAAGTTATATACCGATATGTAACGTCAGAAATGTATGAGCGTATATGAAACAATTATGAGTGAATCACTTTGCTTGCTTGGATGTGTATATCTGTCCATAACAAAAATGTATAAGTTCGTGTGACTGAAAAATTTACTGTACATATTGCCATGGGGTTTTCAGAAATATATAGGTATGTAAAGAAATACCGCATCCGATCCAATAGGGATCCCAATCACATAACAAAATATTCAAATAGTAATAAAATATAATATTTTTCGAGAAACTAAACCCATTAATGCTATAATTTATATTTTTAAAAAGACAAACACAAAAAACGTCATTATAAAACGTATCGTACCGCACGCATCGGACGCTTGTTACCTTCTCACAAAAAAAGCTGAAAAAAGTATCGAGAATTTTGTATTTTTGCAAAAAGTATTTATTTATTCATGAATATCTATTTTGTCCCCTTCAAAGTATTCCCCCTCGGATATAATGCACTTGTGCCAACGTTTTTTCCAATCCTCGAAGTACTTAAAAAAATAATTTTTTGTGATCTTGTTTAGCTCCTCCTTCGATGCCGTCTTTATCTCCTCAATCATGGCGTAGCGTCGTCCTTTCATGGGCCTCTTCAGTTTTGGGAACAGGAAAAAGTCACATGGGGCCAGGTCTGGGGAATACGGTGGCTGCGGCACCGTTACTGTGTTGTTTTTGGCCAAATATTCGCGTACAAGCAACGATGTGTGAGCAGGGGCGTTATCATGGTGCAAAAGACAGTTTTTGTTCTTCCACAAATCCGGGCGTTTCTGGCGGATTGCTTCGCGCAATTTGCGCATAACTTGCAAGTAATATTCCTTATTGACCGTACTACCCTGTGGCAAGAACTCATGGTGGACCACGCCCCTGCAATTGTCTGTTATTGACGTGCTCAGGCGTCCAGCACGCTGTTCGTCCTTCACATATTCTCGGCCCTCTGAGAACATTTTGTATCACCGATAAACGTTGCTTTGGTCCAAGGTAGCTTCACCATATGCCACAGTCAACATTCGGAATGCGTCCGCGCACTTTAATTCGTTTTTCACACAAAATTTGATATAGATTCTTTGATCTATTTTTGGAATAGACAAAAATCGAAGACGAGCCTAAACATTGGATATGTTTAGGCTCGTCTTCGATTTTTGATTCAGCAAAACAGCTGTAAAAAAATAACTAAACATTCAAAAGGCCGACCTTGTGAGCATAAGTAAGGGAAATGAGTACCAACATAACGCTACAAGAAAAAACAAAAATCAAATATACGTAGCCCGCGGAATTTCAAAATTCGCGATACTTTTTGAACAGACCTCGTACATTCTACCATTATCCAACAATACCTTCACTGATCGGACACGGTATTTTTACCGTACTATATTAAAGTTGTAACCAGAGATAGGGTAAGATGGGCAATTGACAGTTTCCTACCATACAAGGCACCAGGCCCGGATGGAATATTTCCCGGTTTACTGAAATGATATGGTGGGAGACTACTTGATCATTTGGTCAGTATATACAGGGCCTGTCTTGCTAAAAGATAAATACCGTTAGAGGTAAGGGTTGTGTTTATTCCTAAGCCCGGCAAAAGTGACTACACACAACTCAAAGCTTTCAGGCCTATCAGTCTGACATCGTTCCTGCTGAAGGTACTAGAAAGAATATGCGACAGAGATATTAGAGACTCGGCGCTAATAAAGTACCCTCTCCATAAAAATCAGCATGCCTACACTGCAGGTAAAAGCACAAAATCAGCATTGCATAGCGTAACGACTCTCATCGAACACGCTATGGCGTCAAAGCAATCCACTCTAGGAGTCTTCATTGACATTGAAGGTGCTTTTGACAAAACACTTTGGGAACATTAATCAGGCACTGATTAAGCACGGAGTAAAGGATACCATAGCCGGATGTATCGACTCAATGCTGAGATGCGTACGTACGAATAACGATCAATAACACAACCAGAGCAGTGGTCGCAAGGGGATGCCCACAGGGTAGGGTCTTATCTCCGCTGTTATGGAATATTGTAGTCAATGAGCTTATAAGCCGATTAAATGACAGCAGATTCCATACAATTGGCTACGCGGATGACTATAGACATATAAAGGATGACTATAGATACGCGGATAAAAATAGTCGAAAGCTGGTGTAGTGAGCTCGAACTCTCGGTCAATCCATCCAAGACAGAGATGGTCCTGTTCTCACACTAGAGGAATCTGGGAGAACTCAGACTACCCAAGCTATTCGGTATCAGACTATCCTTAACAGACGAGGTCAAGTATCTTGGGGTAATTTTCGACAACAAGCTGTTATGGAACAAGCATCTGGAACACAAACTGGCAAAAGCCAGCATCTCGCTGAGGCAGTGCAGCAGACTCCTGGGCAAAATAGTGGGAACCTCCCCAAGGATTGCCGTGGTGAGGCCATTCGTTGCCTATGGCGCGGTGGCCTGGTGGTCCAGAACCAAGCTCACTACAGCGGTCAACAGGCTGCAACGGTTCCAGAGAATGGCATGCTCTGCCATAACGGGCTGCATGCGCTCGACACCAATAGCTGCACTTGAAGTACTACTGGGACTGCCACCACTTGATCTGCATATACAGCAGGAGGCAAAGATGGCAATCCTAAGACTTAAGATAACAAGACAATGGTTCAATAAACTTGGCTCCCATCAAACCCTGGTTCAGAGCAATGGAAACAATGGTTCAGAGCAACCCTATGTTTAAGGCCAAGTGCGACCGAATCGTGAAACAGTTCACATTTGGCACAGATATCAGATACAAACTGCAGAAACAGTGGCAGACTGGTCTGGGATAAGAGAAGTCCGAATTCACACGGACGGATCTAAGACCGACCAAGGCACCGGTGCAGGGATCTTCTCGCTGAATCTGAACATTAAAAGTTCCATACCATTAGGGGAACATAGTACCATATTCCAATGCGAGTGTGTGGCAATCACACAGGCCGCCATGCGAGTAAAGGCATCTGAATTTTATCGGACAGCATGTCGGTCTTGAAGGTATTGTAGTAGTATATAAGTATAAACTCTGCCCTTATCCTGGAGTGCCACCAGGCACTGGAGGATATCTCCCTGACAAACAGGGTTACGATACAATGGATCAAGGGTCACAGCAATTCAAAGGGAAACGATGCCGCCGATGAGCTAACAAGAAAAGGAACAGGGATGGAAATTGCTGGACCTCCTCCGTCCCAACCCCTCTCTTTTAACACACTGCGAGCTTAGGTGAGCAAACACACGACGGACCAGCACAACAAGCGTTGGCAAATCACAATAGGATGTAGACAGTCGAAGTTGGTGTTAACCAAACGATCACCGAGACTAACCAATAAACTGCTAGATCTCAAACGGACAGAAATCAGGACAGTAGTTGGTACAATAACAGGACACACCTCCCATTGAACAAACTGCTGTTCACAATAGGAGCTATAGACAGCCCTTTATGCAGGAGATGTCTAGTAGACAAGGAAACAGCGGTCCATGTTGTCCTGGAGTGTGAGGGACTAAAGGACCACAGGGTAAAAGTTACATTAGGAACGGGGTCCCTCCAACAGATCTGCGAGCGTCCGAAGTGACTGCTGGACTTTTGGGGGCGGCTGGGCTGGCTAAATTAGCATGCCTTAACTACGTACAAAGAACCAAGTTTGAGTTCAAGTGCGGAAAAAGGAGTCCATTAACCTTAACCTTAACCTTTTTACCGTACTATATGGCATGGCACCAGATGAAATAGTTCCTCCAAATGATTTCCAAATCAACGAGGAAGATAAATACTTCTCATAACCACATAAACTGAGACACCTTAAGTTTCCATGACCACAGTCTAGTTCTATCCGGTTTTATCTGTATAGTTCCGGTAAGAGTGTCTTGCTAACGAAACAGAGACACGTCCCGCCACGTTTTGTTTTTCAACAAAACGTGAAATCATAGACAGGATAGCCCCAATGGAGTTCGCGTATGAAGGAAACAACTATAATATTATATTGGGAAAAGTGCACACAGCGGCAACTGTGCATATACATAGTTTACTTTATAATAATAAAATAGGTAATAATATAAGAAAAGGTGCATATCTTCGCGTCGAAGCCGTGTGATATCCGGCAGAGTAGAATACAACCAATCCCTTACACTTATCGTACAAGGCGATTAATGTTTTCGAGGCAAAAGTTCTAGAGTCTCCGTAGGCTGTAATATGGGCAGCAGCATTTTCCATTGTTATATTTATAACACTGCGATCTCCCCCGCCTGCCAAGCGTAGGGATTATGACAATAATCTCCCCTTTCGTGGGAGAGGCCCTAAGTCCTGCAGTGAACTTTTATAGGTTCTGATGATGGTGTTCGCGTCGATATGCGGGTTGTGCTTTCGAGAGCTAGGGCACGGGCATTGTGCTGATCAGATAGTTACAGTAGAGTGATTGCCATCTGACCGCTGTGACCTTGCTACCAGGGAAACCAGACCAGATTGGATCATGGTTACACATTCAGTCACCCGAATGTGTAATTTTCATCACGATGTTTTCCCTCACCGTAAGAGCATCGGTTAGTGTGCAACTAACTTACATAACTCAGAAAAGGGTCATTGACACATGGTGGCTGTGGGATTCAAAGTCGGTACCTCACGCTTGCGAGTCGGATACTTTTACCACCAGGCCACTGATGCTCCTTAAAAATGTTAAATCAAAATACACTGAAAATTAGTCGCCAGCAAATGAAATCTAATTCGAAAATCGGAAATGAAAGTCATCCACTAGGAGCCTGAGTCTGATGGGGAGCCCATTGGCATCCCGTACCTGTATTGAAAATAAAAACAAATTTTGAATAATGAGTTGTCTACAGGCTATATCGTCCCCTGAATTTTGCTACTCCAAGTTTTGAGGACTAAAACTCACAGTGCTATTTTTACCTAGCTTCAGACAAAAAGCGGGATTTGCGAACTACGTAATTAGGTGTCTACCCAACTTCAGTCCCAAAAGTCACTCTGAGCGTTATTTTGTCTTAATAAAGTCTTCTTTTAAAAATATTTACTTAATACAAACTACCAGGGTTCCTATGAATAATCATCATACACGTAATATCGTGTACAAATATGTGTCAGTGGCCGTGTGGTTAGGGTATCCGACTCCTAAGCGAGAGGTACCGGATTCGAATCCCACTGCGGCCATATACCAATAACTCTTTTCTGAGTTATATACATTAGTTGAATACTAACCGATGCTCTAACGGTGAGGGAAAACATCGTGATGAAACCTGCAAATTCAGGCAACTGAATTTGTAACCATGATCCAATCTGGTCAGGTTATAATCCCTAATTAGGCGAAACCGACATTTTCTATTTATCAGTAATTTAAATTTTATAAATGCTACACAATGACAAATAAGCAGGCAACCCACCTGATAGCAGGCGGTAACTGTTGCTCATAACATTTTCTGTAAATTGACATTTATGGCCACCGTCGCATTCAAACGTACAAAGACCCTATAGACACTGACAGTATTTGTTTATAGAATCGCCATTTCACAGATATTGATAATTTCAAATGAAATACCTATTGCATTATGTTGGCAGACCTGGTGATGGCGGCGTTGTTGTTGACAACAATAAGACATATCAAAATAGCAACATTTTAGTTCCAGTTTGTGGAGAGTTACAGACTAACAACATGATAGATATGTAGTTAATCTTGAAACAGATTATAAGGTGGTCGCACTTTAGCCACGTATGTAATGTATGCAACGCATTATGACATCTAGACTCTTGAATTATTATAAAAACCCGATATCATAACCGAATATCATGTTCTTTATCCCTTTTCATTGTGTACTCGTACATTAGCAATGCTTCGTTCAATAAAAGATTGGATCTGAAAATGGCTCCCTAGACGGCGCTTAGGCAGCGTCTATCCAAACCTCAGTTCAAGTACATAGGTACATATAAGTATAAAATAATGATAACAACACGGACACGGGTGCCAATCGGTTTCCAAGACTATATTCAACCAGACCCCAACGGAAGACCTCGCTTCGTCAAGGGTCTTAAGGAGGCACACCTATAGATTTCGAGGCGAACTCTAGGTACAAAAACTACAATAATATTGCTTATTGAACTGTGTGTCATCAGGAGAAAGGATATCTGCTACAGGTTGCATACATGCTTACGCGGAATTACTGGAGGCGCCGGATATTCGTAACAAATACTTTCAAAACAAAAAAACATTACGATTCTTGTCTATCATAATCAGCACACAACAGTAAGCAACAATTTTTAAAGGCTCGAATTATTTTTATGGATGGATCGTTTTTCGCTGGGGAGCCTTTGAGACTGGTTGATAAGTCTCGGAAACAACATCCAATTTGGAAAGTCACGGTAACAAATTCCCGTGACGGTATATTTTTAAATAATTATTTTATTGTATTTAACATAGTCCCCATATGGAGTACTGCTCCCATCTATGGACTGGTGTATCACAATACCAACTCCTTCCACTCGTTGCCAACCAACGCTGACCTATTCTCACAGACAGACTGACCGGACTTCCACCACCCGGAAGTGTACAATTTTTTAGAATATGCAAATTTGTGATAACGTCTTATAAATTAGATTAGTAAGCTATATGAAAATTAGGAATTACATGCTTGAGCAACGTACATAAAATTTAAAAAAAGAATTAAAAACAAATGGCTGGCCTTTATATGGGTCAACTTCCATCCAGCGGCGCCATGCTGCACCTGGGCACTTTTCCCAGTACTGGAGAACTATGATTACCATATATTTTAGGTAATTTTATAGCGTAATTTAGTTTGGTTTTATTAAGTTAGGACTGTGTCTTTTGTTTCTCTTACTAGAATTTTTAAAATGTTTTATATGCATTTAGCACAAAAATAAGTTTTGCAAAGCCGAGACCAAGTCAAATGATAAATATACTGACGACGCAGATATTTATACCACAAATCTCAATATTCGGAGGGCGTTTAGAATTACTTTTCGCGTTTGTGTCATAAAAAAATGTTGTCGCAATTTAATTTTTTGCTCACCTCCCGGAGGAGATGCGGGACAATCGGCACGTCGCTGAATATGTATACTGATTTTTTTTTCATTTCCGCCAACGAACTGTAACAAAAGAAAGATGAACGCTGTGACTCTTCCCAGTCGACTTTTTCCGACTGTATATGCTTTCCCCCACACTCCTCAATCAATCTTCGAAAGAAAGTCATATTTTTTTGTGATATTTTTTTTATTTTATCCAATTTCTTGTTGATATATTGGCTATTCGGTGTGAGATACGACACAATCGTGTAATACATAATGCTTATGCATAAGTCTGTTTATTATTCTTTTCTTGTTTCGTTTACAATTTCAATTAATGAAAGTACCTAGGCATTCAAACATTATAGTTAATACTTTGCACTAAGTATTCTTGATGGAACTCCATTGCGTATTAAATTAATAAACACTTGTTACACTAGCTCCACTATAATTGTTGTTTACATTGCCTGATGATGATTTTATCGAAACTGGTCGCAACATTTTAATAAATTTAATAACAGTAGAACTAGTGTAAAAAGTGTTTTAGGCTAGATTAAATAGGCTGTTCTTAATTATTCATGCTCAATTTTCGGCCGCATTGTCACTTACTACCATGTGAAATGGCGGTCAAATACCTGGACAGTCTAATTAAAAATAATATATCATTCATACATAATTTCACGCCATTTTCGCAGAGACCACATCGTTCCACTTCTGAACTAATCAGTAAGCATTTGTAGGCTAAACTCGTGAAAATGAAAAACATAAAAGAAAATGTGTATTAATTACTAGCCCAACGATATTATTAGGAAGTGGCTTGATAAAAATACAATGACGCCATTTGTATGTTGCGTGAAACAATTTGGAGCGCCTAGAGTCGAACTTTAGGCTCGAATATTTTTTGTTATTGAATCCAAATCAAAGTATATATTTTTTCATTGAAGAACGAAAATTAGTCGTCTTAAAAATAATGAAGAACATATTGGAGCATAACTTTACGCCTAGAGGTAGGCCATACAAAAAGATTCGTGCCGTAAGCATATTGCCTTGAATAACAACAGTTGTTGCAACTTGGATACTTCAAAAAACCACGACAAGTTTCATCTCAAAACAAAGGGATCGCTTAACGAACTCATCCAGGTAGTACATATATTATTGAGGTTCATAACTTGACTAAAATCGACACCAAATACCCATTCCCACAAATCCTCAAATAAATAATAGCGCTCAAAGAAAACTTGGTAAAACATTTCGACTTGGCCCCTAACCTCGTTCGAAGCAATACCCTAGCGGCGGCCATTTCCCGCCGGCCTTTGATTTATACGTCACATTTGTCAGTGTTGATGCAGATATATCATAATGTATGCATGTATGTGGCTACACTGGCCAGCTATATTTTTTTCCACGAAAAAGAAAAATTGTACCGCACTCTTTTAGGTTCACGGTGTATGCTATAATGGGGGTCAAGTTATGATAAATTAGCTCTCGTGTTCTCTCTAATGTCCATCTGCACGTTGGCCGTATGATTAAGATGTAAATGGGTCTTTTCAGCGAATCGGTCTGAGAATGAAAGTTCGCTAGACATTCAGGCTAGTATTCAAAGTAACTAAACTTTGTGGTAGTAGGTCCACCTAGATCCACCTCCTTAGTTTTCGTGACCGTCTGACAGTTTTCGAATAAGTAATACCTTAATTAACTAAGTAGGATCTGTGTATCTGTATATCTATAAGTTATTTTATCACCGATAAAAACCACATAAGCGCTACGGAGTATTGCAATTATTTCCAGCCAGACAATTGCCCATTTGAGCGAATTTCTTTTGGCGAACCAGTTTTAACCCAAAATAGATTGCCTCGAAACGAATAGCTATTCAAATTGTGAGTCATTGTGCTGAAAACGAAGGTGTTTTCACAGAATGTCGTGTCAATCACGCATTAAAAGCGAACAGGCCGTAGCCCCGGTTTCGCACGCCACCTGTATACAGACTCGCTGCTTATCTTTAACAACTATGATTATAGAGGTACAAGTAAAAAGGCGTAAAAAGGTTATGCGTACTGGAGAATTTGCGGGAAAGTACCCCAGTAATTGAATGAGATCGTACGCTGACAGTTAGAAGCAAAAGCGATAATATTCGTGCTATTTTTAACGCATGAGTGTAAAGACCTGCACACGGATGTCGTACAAGGCGACTATAGTTAGTTTTGTTAAAGTAGGCCAGCTAGGTACCCTAAAAACCAGAAAATGGGTAGCAACAGAAATATCAAAAACTTTAATATCTGTCGTATACCTACGACTTTCTTGCCGCTCTCTTTACGTTAGCATTTGCGATTAATTCATCTCGCTCTAATCTCGAGATGGCAAGTCATTAGCTAAATACTTACCGTTATCCGGATTAAGCTAAATGCTTTCCGCACTGAAACCATACTGAAACGCAATTCAACGGCGATCGACAACCATAACTTGATCGATATCCATAGATTTGACATCTAGTTAAAACGTAGCTTGTAACAGCTGTCTAACAAAAAGTTACAAAGACGCTACTTCTTTTCGATGCAGTTTCAACTCAACCTTTGTTGGCATTCAAACTTTATCATAATACCTACCGAATTTGGCGCAGCTAAAACGAAACTGAATAATGATTGGAACTGGATTAGAGACGAGTTGGAATGCAAATGTTTTAATTTAGCGTAGTCGTGCTTCAGATAAGCTGCCTTGGATAGAACTTTGTAGAGGACCCATTTTGCACATATGACCTATACACCTTGTTACATAATAGTAGTTAAACATGTAGGTACAGAGTCTACAGACAAAAAATCAACACTGTTACTACAGCGGGCAACAGCAGACTTAATATGTTTGTTTTCTTAGTAAAGTAACCCACTTAGTTGCTTAACTTGAAAGCTCGTAACTGAAGTAAGTTCATTTTAAATTTTGGCTTGCAAAGTCAAATTACTCGTGTTCCTTTAGTATACTTACCAAAATGTAGAGTTAAAATTTGTTTGTAAGGGGTAGGTAATGTCTGGAACTACAAACCCAAGAGTTTCTAGAAATTTTACCACTAACAGAAATATGTGCTCTATTGGGCGCTTTTATAATTTATAACGTGATGATATAATCGTGATGTCTACGATATAGGGAAGAGGTAGCATGAACGGGACATTATTTAATTTGACAGGAGCGTGACGTTTAAGGTGCGAATGGTTGTGCTTCGGGGTTGCCACAGGACAAAAATATTTTACCGATTATTTGACTCATCCCTTTCAATACGTGAGCAGTTTTGATCTCGGTATACATCCAGCGGGATCCTATTACTTAATTTTGTCAGGTATCAAAAGTACCTTACGGTTACACTCGGGCACAGTGTAGCTTCCTGTTAGTCTTCGATCAACAGCTATACCAGAACTTGTAAGTGAAAGAATTTTCGAAATCGATTCAGTGGATTGTTAGGGGTAATCTTACCCCCAACATACAAACCTTTCCTCTTTATAATATTCTCAGTGGCTTTCACACGCGCGCTGTTCAGACCTCTGTAAACATTCAATTATACCGCGGGATCCTATGATTCTTCCGGGATCAAAAGTACCACCGAAAATAATGTAGCTTCCTATTTGTGAAAGAAATTTCTAAATCGATTTTGTAGTTTAATTAAGGCCCATCTACTGCTAAAGCCACGGTTCCCCAAATTCCGACACTGTGGAGCACCGAAGACCTTAGTCACCGAAACACAATACCTACTATTTAAAATAGTATTGTTTGGCTGCTGTTATTCTGTATGGTGAAGGTACTTCCTCAGCGCGCCTTCAATTCGAATGGGATACCCCGCTATGCCCTACCTCTTTTAGAAAAATATTATATACTTATTTGTCTACGATAAAAAACATTTTAAATCAAAATCAATTAGGAACATTAGTACTTGAATCATGGTTGGTCAATTACGTTTATTGTGACGGACGCATAATGCCGATCACAACTCAAATATTGTCAATTGGAACCCTGACGTTTCTTAATACAGATCAATCTCATCAGCGGTTTGACAATAACACCTACGAAATTTGCAAAAGAATATAATGAAAGTCTTAAAAACAATAACTCATCATCATCATCATCATCATCTGAGCGGTCAATTCCTGCTTCTGCCAGAATCCGCCTTCCTACTTCTTCTCCACTTTGCCCGATATTCGGCATCCTCACGTCGCAACCCGTTTGCTCTCGCGTCCGACTCGACGCTAGCAATCCATCGCTTCTTGTTTCCCATGGGACCTCTTTCTTGATACAGGCAGATGTAGGCACCTATTTCCCACGTATCTCTCCGGGGCTTACGCAATACGTGACCAAACCAGCGCTCTTTTATTTTATTCTTAACAACAATAACTTATGCCGTATGGTGTCCGGTTTAGCCGTATGGTGTCCGGCAGAGTAGAATAGCACCAACCCCTTACAATCATGGGTGTCGTACAAGGCGACTAATGTTTTCGAGGCAAAAGGTTAAGAGTCTCCGTAGTCTGGAAAATGGGCAGCAGCATGTTCCATTGTTATATTTAAACTGCGATCTCCAACCCGCCTGCCAAGCGTGAAGATTATGGCAATAACCTCCCCTTTCGTGGGAGAGGCCCTAAGTCCTGCAGTGGACTGTTACGGGCCGTGATGATGATGAACAATAACTATTTCAAAGGTATGTCCCGGGTTTCTTACCGCGTACCTTTGTTTACGAGTAGCCCGATATTTCTATTTTTTATTTTATTTTAATTTAATATTTTGGAAAACTAACTGCCTCAAAATATTATAGTGATAATATAAACAATAGAGAGCCAATTATAGGTCTCCACCAATACACATTTCGACACAGTTGCATGCATCTTGGTCACGCGGTACGCGGTAAGAAACCCGAAATATACCTTTCAAACGTGTGATAATCACCGCGATAGTTTAAAACATTAACAATAACTATAATAACAAAACCACATATATATACAGGTACACAGACATACATAACATAACCATACAAAGTGCTAGGAAAGTAAGGGTCGGAACTACGGAATAGCATTTGGAATGATTTCACAGTTCTAATTGCCACCAGTCATTACTACACGGAAGGAAACGAGATTACCATTAAGGCTGACGAGGGCGCTTTTTAGTAAGTGGTGATTTCATTGTGAGCCATTGTGTTGATTTATATGAATATTAAGTGTAGTAAATGAGAATCGGACACAATGCATTCGTTTTTACGGTACCGTGTCCAAAGGGTGGCAAAGTTGTGTATGGAGATGTTATTACCTCCTACGAGTTTAGGTACCTGCAAGTACAACTAGTGTTTGTCCGCGGCTTCGTCTGCGTTTTCGGTTGTTATGTTCCGTAACCACATTGAATTTCAGAATAAAATATAGCCTATGTGCTATTATAGTAGCGTTAACGTAGCCCACGTTTCGTTACTTCCAAATTTCTTCTACATCCGTTCAGTAGTTTTTGCGTGAAGGAGTAACAAGTATCCAACCTCACTTCCATCGATCCATCCTTACAAACTTTCGCATCTTTAGTATTACACGTATTAGGACTAGTTTAATAGTAGACTAACGTTTGATATCCGGCAAAGTATCTACAATAGTAACAATCAATGTCTTATACGCGCGTTGTTCAGGGCAACTCAAGAGAAAATTGTCCAGAAAATGGACAACAAAGTTTTCTATTATATTTTTGGACATTACAGTCTTCAATCGGCCTGTCAATCGACTTTTTGACGTTTATTAAATAGGGACACGATAGCACGCTGGCCTCAATCTTTAAAAAAATGTTAGCAAGACTCGTCCCTGGCCGGTGTTCTTAATGCTTGTGGGGCCGAATTTGTTCACGATGACTTGCGTAAAGCATCCATATAGTCATCGCAGGTAACAAATGGTTATTACAAGACACACCGATCTTCTATCAGACTAAACGTAGCGCTAATAATAGCCTAGAAACTTATGAATGAAATTGCATTTTTTCGCCCATAGGTATATATTTTTGATCAAAGTCACTATTTTCCAGAACAAATTACTTATTTTTAAATTACTCACGCATACACACACACATGATTTAATCAATCCAATCTGGTCGGTTCCCCTGGAAGCAGCGTCACGGAGGTCAGATGGCAGTCGCTGTACTATAATTACATAATCTGCCAAATCCTGGATCATGGCCAAGGGGGAACCCAGGCCCTCGTGCGCGAGAGCACAATCGGGACATAAACGCAAACATGATGACGATACACACACATTAATGCCATTTTAAGAAGTATTTTTTCTAGAAATTGAAAAACTTTTCGGATTACATACTTCCATAATTTTTGCCATACGAAAAGGTAATTTCATAGGTAAAGAAAGACGTACAATCTCATAGACGACGACATAATTATATCCTATGTTCTTTATCCGGTTCGACGACTTTTCAACAAACAATGCCATTCTGTAAATCCTGTAGGACTTTTCGCGTCTCCGTCTTTACATATTTATAACATAAAAGGAGCTAATTTTAGCATAATTTTCATTTTTATTGTTACGTTGTATGTCTAAGTAGGTAAATCCGAAAGACGTGGGAAGCCGTGGAGTATAAGCAGGAAAAGTTTACCTTTATTTAGTAGGTGTACTCTGCTACCAGGGGAACCTGACCAGATTGGATCATGGTTACACATTCAGTCGCCTGAATGTGCTGATTTTACCATAATGTTTGCCTCGCCGTAAGAGTATCGGTTAGTGTTCGACTAATGTACATAACTCAGACAAGTCATTGGTACATGGCCGCAGTGGGATTCGAATCCGGTATCTCCAGCTTACAAGTCGGATACCGTAACCACTTGGCCACCGACGGTCCCACAATATTAATTATAAGTTTTTATTTTAAATCGAATGAGCAGTTTCAGACATACTTACTGCGAAATGTAAAGTCATTACACGATCCCGTATACGAGTTTTGTGGCACAAAGTTCTATCGTTATCTCAGAGTATTACCACGGGCATTTGACCGCCATTTCATCTAGATAATTTGTAGACAAATACCTCCTTATATCACTTACATAGGCCTTCGGACATAGGCCTTCCCCAGAAATCTCCACAAAGGCCGATCCAGTGTCTTCAACATACAGCTGGTACCTGGGATCTTTACCAACCGGTCTTCGGTCCACCTTGTAGGAGGTCTACCCACGCTGACTCCTTATACGTATACCAATATATAACAGTAGGAACATTGAAACATTTCCTGTGCCACAATACACCTATAAACAACCCCAAACTACTACTTGTAAGTACTTCAAACTCCAAGTCTATGCCCGTAAATCGACCTCGCGGAGTCTCGGCCGCCGCTCAGTTTCCTAAAAGAATTCCTTACACAAAAACTGCAAAGTACCCCAAATGGAACACTAAAAACTTCTCTCGTTTTAAAGCTGCACTAAATGAATGAGTTTTCCAATTTGCTGCAACACAAACGTTGGAGTTAAAAGCGCTACACGGTGTGTTAAATTAGAAAATACTCTCTGTTACGAGCTGCTGTTATCTTTGAAAGTGATTCGGGTTATATTACAGCTGTTTTGCATTGTATGTATGTATGTGTTTTTTATGTTATACGGCAGACAAACAGGCAAGCGGGCTACCTGATGGAAAGTGGTCAGCGCCGCCTATGGACATCAGCAACACTAGGGGAGTTACCAATGCGTTGCCCGCCTCCGAAGAGAATTCGCTGTAATAAGAGACCGAATATACCTCTTGAACGATCCCATATCAAAGGAAACACTGTTGCTGGGAGCTCATTCTACATCCGAAGCGTACGAGCGAGAAACGTTCTTTTGAACCGTCACATGGTGACCAACAGATGTGTAGCCGTATGCTGACAACAGGTCAGGTTGGCTACGTCGTCAAGAGATTCTAAGTTAAGCGTTATTAGGGATGGAGATGAAAAACTGCTGAGGACAGTAAATTCATCATCATCATATTTATCACATACTTTTTTACAAAGTGTCGAGTCAAATTCTTACAAATTAAACCCAAATTAAAAATCGAGGTAAATTCTCGAAACTCCCTACAGACCAATAACCAGCGTGAATCCCAAACGAAGGGAACTCGTAGGTACGTTTTATCTTAATTTGAATAAAATTGTACCATTAACCTTAATGCTGTAATTGTATGAGATAATCCCGGTCTACATATCCAGAGGCGTTACAAGTCGGTATGTGTAGGTATGGGCTTTATAACTAGATATCTGTACGTGGGTACTAGGAGGCATTTATTTGGTATCTTTAGCAAAACTTGGATTAAATTAAGGTACACCGACTAGCGATGTCAGCGGCGTATCAATATTGTTTGTACGAACGTATGAGAAATATACTTACCTGTAGTAAGAATAAGAACACTACTAACTTGTCTGCATTCCACGATGTGTGATTCTGTAGATTTTCACGCACGGCAGACGACGACGGACGGCCACGTACCAAGCATCGCTTGCATTCCACGGTGACTGTGTCTAGGGTCTAGATTTTGTTATTTGAAAATGCAACGTGAAAATACGGTCGGTGTCGGACCGCACCCGCACCGCACCTTTAAAGTTACCGAAGAAATTGGACAATTGGAAGAAGTTGGACGGTGGTGACGCACCGCATCGGACATGTCTGCGCCACCACAGGCGACACTTTCCACGATGAGTCGGTGTGAGCTGGGGTGCGGTTCTCTAAGAAATCGTAACAATGAAATGTAGAATGTTCTGTCGGATGATAATAATAATTCAATAGAAATTTGCACATTGCTTGGCAACCAGGCCACGATCTGTCACGTTTCATAGTTGCGATCACCGATGCTGTCTTAGAGAATAGCATAGCTGCTCAGTGTCCGTCCGCGAAATCACGCACCATGGAATGCCGAAACTAGTTGAAGTAATCCTATTTTAAGACTTTTTCATTTAACACCGTAATCTATAAGACTATCGAATATTGATCGGAAATTTTGCTAAAGCTTGTCAAATGCACAGCAGAAACCTTGCTTAGCGCAGCTGAGTGCGAAGCATCACCACGCTTCCCCATATATCCGGTTAATATATTCCACGCCCGGTTCACCGGTTATCTTCCCGTTGTGTACAGATTTGCCCTAATCTTATTATGTTAAAATTTGGCCCGGGTCTTTTTGTCCGTAATTAAGTGCTTAAGGGTTAGACACTGTACGAGCACGGTGGTCTATTTTCTGTGTTATTACGTTTGAAAAGCGTTTGTTTGCAAATTGAAAAGGGTTTGACGGGGAGGTTGATTACGTTTTTTGTGGTCAGGTAACGCCTAATGGACTTCTTGGTAATTAGAAAGGGTCATGGGTACCCGTCAACTTGAATGTGTTGTACAAATTAGATGAATTTACCTGTACAAGCGATATATATTATGCGAAACAATTTATCCTACTGTACTAATATTGAGTCCGCCTGGGTGAGTACCACTGCCTCATCTATTTCTGCCGCCAAGCAACAATACTTGCATTGTTGTGTTCCGGTTTGAAGGATAAGGTAGTCAGTGCAAATACAGGCATGAGGCATTTCAGCTTAGTCCTCACAGTGACAACGTACATGTGGTTCTGCATTTTTGTTGCCTGCAACCTAAATGCATGAATTGTAGATGTTATGTGGCATTTTGGTACAAATATCTCCAATAGGCATTTTGTGCCTTTATATCAAATATAGCACTTAAGGGCTATAATTTGAGTTCTAGTTATTGTAGACCAAAACAAAAGCGTGGAGGAGTCTGCATACTGCATCACAATAGTGTTGAATTTAAACGTATCCCATTTATTGACGGTCTCGCGTCTGAGTTTGACTTTGAATGTTGCGGAGTAGAAATCTATGTGTATCTATAGGGTTCCGGGAGCCGCAGTTCACATTTTCTTTGAGAAACTCGGTATTCTATTAGACAAATTAAAACGAAAAACAAATAAAACTATTATTTTGACTGGAGATTGGAATATTGACACCCTTAAGAAAACAAAATCATCACGAGAACTTAAAGAGCTGGTAGATAGCTATGGTCTTGATCTTTACATTGACACGCCGACACGTCAGGGATCATGTATAGATCATTTTGCGAGCAACAGTAGAGGCTCGGTTGGTACTACCTTACCACCAGCCCTGTCAGACCACGAATATGCTCAAGTGCTCACTATCCCAGTACAAAACAGACCAAAACAATTAAAACACTGGTATCAAACAAAAAGAGATTACAGTTTAGACAACATAAATAAATTTAAGAAATATGTAGCCGGTTACCCCTGGTCATTCGTTTACAATAGCGACAACATTGACGAGGCATTTGAATATTTTCACAATGAGTTACAACTTTTGTATAACCTATGTTTCCCCACAATAAAAATCAAAGTCATGAAAAAAAAATGATACCCGAAATGGATAACCAAAGGTTTAAAAGCTTCCTGCCATTCTAAAAGAAAACTTAGATTTTTGTATTATAAACAGAAATCCAAAGATGCAAAATACAAGTTTAGAAAATATTCAAAATTTTTAAATAGGGTTATAAGTCAGGTCCAAAAATCAAGCAATGAAGCCTACATAAATAACGCAAAAAATAAATGTAGAGCTACTTGGGATCTCATTAACAATAATAATAAATTTAACAATATAACAAAAATTAATACCATTCAGCACTTAATATCTGAAAACCAGAAAATAAATGACCCGACATCCATTGCAACAATGTTTAATGATCATTTCATAAACCTGGAGAAAATTAACCGACAATCTACTACCAGTGGACCCAAATTAAAGTTAAATAATGCGTCCTTCTTCTTGGCACCTACTGACCATTACGAAATTAAAAAAATTATTAGTCTCCTAAATAACACTGGCTCTATTGGATATGATGGCATAAGTACTAAGATCATAAAAGCGTGTGCGGATGAACTGTGTGTTATTCTGGCGCATTTGGTAAATTTATCTTTTGGTAACGGGGTATTTCCATCCTCCCTAAAACTTTCCATCGTAAAACCACTGTTCAAAAGAGGAGAGCAAGATGATGTTCGAAACTATAGACCTATTACACTCATTCCCATTCTATCACAAATATTTGAAAAGGCTTTCCTTAAGAGACTAACTAATTTTTGCGGAAAATTCAACTTAATATGTCCTCAGCAATACGGCTTCCAAAAAGGAACATCAACGTCCCTGGCCTGCTTCAGTCTTGTTAGACATATATCACACCACATGGACAAACGAGTTCCTGTCTCCATGTTGTTGTTTGATATGACTAGAGCGTTTGACCATGTATGCCATAAAACACTTCTGGATAAGCTAGAGGCATACGGTATTCGAGGGCTTGCGCATGACTGGATCAAGTCCTATCTAACTGTAAGACAACAAATGGTTGAAATAAATAGACTGAATGACTCGTCTCAAATTACCGCCTACAAATCTTCAATCAGAGGAAACCATTTTGGGGTACCCCAGGGGAGCTTGATTGAACCAACATTATTCATTCTCTACATAAATGATCTTCCCTCTATCATCAAGTATCCCTGCGCGCTATTTGCTGACGACTTATCAATAGTTATTAATAAAAAACCAGACACTGACTACGAAACTGAAATCAACATGACCATAACAAACGTAATAAACTGGCTAAATCATAAAAATCTCTCAGCTAACTTATCAAAAACTAAACACATGCAGTTTTATAATAAAAACGGAGAGACCCAAAATCAATCTATAATACACAGTGGAATACCTATTACGAATTGCACTTCGGCTAGGTTTCTTGGGATAAACCTCGATGCTAACCTAACATGGAAACATCAAGTTGACGAAGTTTGTAAAAAAATCAATCGTTTTACCTATGCCTTATATCGCTTAACAAAATTAAGTAATCAAAAGACCTCGTTATTAGCCTACCATGGGCATGTCTGCTCTGCTTTGAGGTATGGGCTTATTATGTTTGGAAACTCCGTTGACATAAACCGCGCCTTCATACTCCAAAAGAAGTGTCTCAGAGCCATGTGCGGTGCGGCTCCACTGGACTCATGCAGACCACTTTTCAGAAAACATAAACTACTGACCTTGCCCTCAATGTACATTCTCGAATTATGCGTATTTGTAAAAAATAACCCAGATTTATTCAAGATGAAGTCTGATGTATGCACGTTTTCCACACGTTTTCCCAATGATCTCGTGACTCTCCCTCACTAAACTACATGCTTTGCGAGAAATAGCCACAACATGTCCATACAAATCTACAATATGCTGCCAGATGCAGTTAAAAATATGCCTGTTCAAAAATTTAAAGCTGTGCTGAATAATTTTTTAAGTAATCACGTATTTTACAATATTGATGAATTTAAAATGTATTAAAAAGATAACCGTCGAAACTTGAATGTAAACTTCAAATAAGTGACATAAGTAATTTAATTCATTTAATATTTTTTACTAATTTCAATGAATTTTGACTTATTGTTTTGAAATTTCTGAAATATTTGACTTAATTTAATTTATTCTATAAGTTTGACATGGGTATTCAATTTGATTAATTTTCTTTGACATATAATTGTATTTGAATAATTTATTTTTGATATTGTTTGTGACGCTCTCTTTTCATTTTGCATGCCAATTGATTTGGCTTTATGTGTGATACTAATTACTCTGTAATATCATGTTGTACGTACATATTTACCACATTTACTGCAATAAATAATTGAAATTGAAATTGAATTTGAAATGGGCGACAGTTACCGCTTACCATCAGGTGGACTGTCTACTCGTTTGTCTCTGAGTAGTAAAAAAAAAAAGATATTGCAGATAAGATCGAGGAGGTTCGCCTGCGCTGGTCGCAAAAAAAAAACAAACATTCTCAAGACAGTTCTCTAGGCTGAGAAACCACAGCCTATAACAGCCTATAACGGTACTCTTATAAAATTTCCAGTCGTACCCAGTAGGGTACGTCTCCAGTGGGTACAACTGGGAACGGTCCTCTTTCATAGGTTCTTTTTCTGTTGACGAACACATCTGCAGAGTTGCGTTGAGTTTTCACGTGCCATATAAAAAAATATTTCAGAAACAACACTACGTTTTTTCCGCCAAGTTTGAAGCCTCACGCCGCTCAAAGCTTCATAAAATTTTATCTAAGTATACCAAAAAGATGCTTACAGAGCGAAAATTTGCAAAATAACCAGGCAACAGTTAGTAAAAGTAATGTCATACAGCGAGACATTGCTGCTCTCAGCCTGGCGCGATCTCGTGCGCACTTTCCTACTCTTCCCCTGGGGAAATGGAATACGGAATGAAACTACACATTTTCCCGTTTGAACCTTTAGGCATGTCTTTGCATAATACCGCGTAGAGATCATTGTATTGGAGGCGATTTTATTGAGGCAAAATACAAAATATGAAATTTTCCGTGGAAAATTGTTGGAAATGCGCATTAGGGGTTCTAACACTCTGGCTCTACTATCTAAGCGTTTCATAGATCGAATGTTAAATCTTCAAAACTTTAATTTTATATGAATTTGTGAGTCCGTTTGATATAGGATGGATCCGTCAGAACTATAACGAGCTTTCTCATATAAAGGCTCAGGATCATTCGGAGTTTCTCTAGATGATAAAACCAGAAATGTCAAATTAAGCTCTAAGTAGGTAGGCACATCTCCTAAGCTGTTAAATAGACCCAAATTGCTAAATAGATTGGCCGTAAGGTGTCCGGCAAAGTAGAATAGGGCCAACCCCTTGGCCAATTACACTCGTGGGTGTCGTACAAGGCGACTAATGTTTTCGAGTCAAATGATCTAGTCTCAGTAGGCTGGAAAATTGGCAGCAGCATTTTCCATTGTTATATTTATAACACTGCGATCTCCGACCCCGCTGCCAAGCGTGGAGATTATGGCAAGGCAATAACCTCCCCTTTCATGGGAGAGACCCTAAGTCCAGCAGTGGACGGTTAAGTACAGTGATGATAATTATGATGACATGGTAGAGAATCAATCTTACATTTTGGATAGAATGTGATGAAGCATGTTAGCAGCAATGTTTATTAACTTAGGTGCCTATAATTAGCATTTGAATCAACGCATTGTTCATCGTTAAAAGATTTAAAGCTGGTAATCCGTCGTAAGATGCGAAATATCCATACATTCAACACTGTCCATGCTTCATAATGCATCCACACATACGTGGGGCGGAAACAGGGGAAATAAGAGGTACCCATTACAGTCCGCGAATCAGCCGGCGCGCCATAAAATTAAGAAAATTAAGAGACCCCACATAGTCCCAAGAGAAAAGTGCAGCAAGAGAAACACGTATAGGTATAAATACAGTCTACAGGAACCTGTATACACCCCAAGAAGGAAAACTGAGAAACTATAGTAGGCAGAACTATTATTAAACAGGTACAGTTGTAGTGATAATGAATCTCAATCTTATTCATTCAAGTTATAGATATATTTCGTCAGTATAAGTGGAACCGTACCTAATGAAAATTTTCGTCTTTTAGAGAAAACTTAAAGCGACCCAAGCTGCGATCCGAAGTAGCAAGAATAAAAGGAGACGTATTTAAAGGGTCGTGGA
Source organism: Blastobasis adustella (assembly GCA_907269095.1). NCBI lineage: Eukaryota > Metazoa > Arthropoda > Insecta > Lepidoptera > Blastobasidae > Blastobasis > Blastobasis adustella. The sequence continues at coordinate 15,804,585 of OU026121.1, read as the reverse complement.
TATATGCGAGGCTAGGGAGTTGTGTCAGAACAGAGCAAAACGGTCCATAGGTCTGTAGGCAGAGACTACCCCACCTGTGGGACAGTATGTATATATGTACAAGCGTATCAAACACATTCACGACTTACCTAACATAAATTCGTAATGTCAATTTGACAATCTCATCAAATCGATATAGAAAAACCCAATTAAATGTTAAATAACAGCTCAGCGGTACCTCTTTTTTAACTTTTAAACGAATAGTTTGGGACGGAGCCTCGTTCGGAACTGTCTACATTTGTTCAGTTACTAGTTCTGCAGCTTTTACGCAAAGTGGTTTTCGTGACTTTCGACTTGGCTACGTGAGCTAATCCACATACGAGTATGCCGTCCCGGTAATCTAGACTAGTGAGGCGTTATGTGATCGATTTTATATTTTTAGACCTACGGGAGTGCGGAGCGTTTTCTGAATTATGTTCCCTGATCAATATCATCAGCAGGTCAGATGGCGGTCAAATGCTTGTCTTGTCTAATATAAAAAAATATCTGCCAAATCCTGGATCATGGTCAAGGTGGACAATGGGCCCTCGTGCGCGAGAGCACAGCCGGGACATTAACGCCATGATGTTTATTTTTTATATTTGCCTATGGCAGCGAAACGTGGACGCTGACCGCGGATAGTAAGCAGAGGTAAGAAGCATTCGAGATGTGGTGCTGAAGAAGAATTTAGAGGATTAGCAGGACGGGAAAAAAAGTGTTGAGTTGGGTGAAAAAGAATAGAAATATACTGAAAGTTATGGAGAGCAGAAGGGCGGAAATATTTTGTTTTCGAATAAGATATGTCAGCCTTTTAAAGGTGATAATAGAAGGCAAAGTTTAAGGAAAGACGGGAAAAGGAAGGCCAAGGTTTGAATACTTGAAGGATGTGAAAGACAAAGTGAACGCAGGTGATTACAAAGTAAGGAAGAGGTTAGATAGGTCCAGTTAGGTAGGTCCAACTTCAAGAAAGAGGTCAATCGACGAATCCAACTCGGTTGGGCAGCATTCGGGAAGCTACGCCATATATTTTCGTCCCAATTACCGCAGTGTCTTAAAACGAAGGTCTTTGACCAATGTGTGTTGCCAGTGATGTTGATGATGCTTACGGAACTGAAACGTGTCCGCTCACTGTAGGCCTTATAAGAAAGCTCACTGTTACCCAAAGGGCAATGGAAAGAGCTATGCTCGGAGTCTCTTTGCGCGATCGAATCAGAAATGAGGAGATCCGCAAGCGAACCAAGGTCACCGACATAGCTCTAAGGATTGCCAGGCAGTAAAGTTCTCGAGTGGCGACCACGTGCCGGAAGACGCAGCGTGGGTAGGCCGGAAGGCCACCCAAGGTTTCCACCTTGTGGAAACAAGGTGGACTGACGACCTGGTAAGAATTGCAGGTACCAGCTGGATGCGAAAAGCACAGGACCGGCCTTTGTGGAGATCTCTGGGGGAGGCCTATGCCCAGCAGTGGGCGTCTTCTGGCTGATATGATAAAGAGGTTAGAAGATAGGAGAGAAGAGTCAATCGAAAAGAGTCCATCTCTTAAATTTAAGATTATGATGATGATGAGTTATCTACGATATGAATATATCATGTTATAATATGAGTATAATAACGTACCAACCCATCGAATGACGGGTGTCGTAAAGGTTACTAATGTTATAGAGACAGTCATCTTTACCTCTTTTTCTACAAGGCTAGTTTCCCCCAAGCGCGCTCCATACATACGTAGTTTAATCATATTTTCAATATTACGCTATGAAAGCCATTGCAATTTTGCAAGCGTAATCCAGAAACCAATATTTATTCTCGTAGTTTGTCAGAATTTCGTTAAAGTATATCGTTTCAAAATTACACGGGTTTTAAGATTTCCAGTACAAATTTTAAATCCAGTGTATAGCTTTCCATCCTCAGTTCCGCTCGCGTGGACTACACGTTATATCGCGTTATGTAAGTGGGGTTGGGGGATGGGGGGATTTAAAAGTAGCCTATCCTATTCCAGACTATAATCTAGCCGCCTACTAAATTTCATCAAAATCCGTTCATCCGTTTAGGCGTGAACAGTTAACAAACACACACACACAAACCTTCACATTAATAATATCGGTGGGATAATATAGTATTGACAGTAGCGACGTTTCATTGCTTGAATTCGGACTCATTTGGTTCTATCGGACTTACTCTCGGGAATAATCCCAATAAAACTACAGGCATGTTGGCGACTGTACTCTCGTAAACGAATTTATTAGGCGACCACGCACCCCGCACCCCTCACCCCGCGGTTAACATTTTCATTTAATGTTTAGCGGCCGGTGAAGGGGCGTTATGTGTTAACCCCTAATAACGCATTGACACGAAAAGGTGAGGCCCGCAGTCGCCGAATTATTTTGTTTATTTTATTGCGTTGTAGAACTTATTATTGTAAATTACGTGCGTTTACGTTCGTTTACGTGCGTTTACGTTAACACCCAAGGTCGGTACGCCGCTTTGAGTCTATTAAGCGAGCTGGGGCGAGTGTTTTGAAAGTGAAAGCCAATGACCTGGTAAAAAATTCGACGAACTGTGCAGGTTTAGTAACGCGTGAGAACAAACGGCACAAAACGTTTAGGTGGTCTGTGGTAAAGGTATGTCAATGGTTTTGTCATATAGGTACGTGTATGTATGATATAGTGCTAGGTATATTGCAATAACTCCTTCCACTTACTTGTCGAAAAAGACGCTTCAGTCTTTCTCAAACCAATTTTCCATGGATGTATACAAATGTGATGTGTGGTGCAAATAGAAAAATTAATAAATAATTATTCTTCGACAATTCACACAGCGCCATCTAGACCCAAAGTAAGCAAAGCTTGTGTTAGGGTGCCAGAATTATTACTACTAAATATACGTATTATACATATATTATAACACCCAGACCCGTAACAGAAAATAAATTCATCAATTCAATTTCTGCCCGGGAATCGAACCTCTGCGTGGCAGACCGGCATGGCAACCAAGTGAACCACTCAGGTCGTCAAAAATAAATAATAAATTTTACTCACAAATTACAAGCCCACGCAAAGCCAATATGTGTTTAACAATTACAAGTGAGTTTGTTTGTCAAAAACCTCAAAATTTATAATTAGGTGTGTAAGTACTCATATATACATCATTAAATAAATACAAGCCATATTTTATTGTCGCGAACACTAATTAGGAGTAAACGAGCCTTGTTTCATGTTTAATGTGGCCGACTTTATTTCTACACATCCACATAAGCTAACGTCTCTCAAGAAGTAAAACAAAATTCTTTACCGAGTCAGAGTAAAACATCACAAATACGTACGAACCTGTAACAGCACTCGGGGTGTTATTCTGTGACATGAAAACTGGGAAGAATTCTGTGTTCAGAACACAGGATCATGCTGTCTTCTTCACTTGTAGCTTAATTTCTTGATGAGTGAACAGCGCAGCTTGCTTGCTCTGAGGTCTATTGAGGAGGAGACGTCTCGAATTCGATATTTTACGAGCCACAAATCTCTATTAAAAATGTCTCCATTCAAAAACTTACTTATTTCTCAACGATGTTCGAGAAATACTAATGTCAAAGGTCGTCCTCAGTGTCATTTTCTAAAGATAATGTCGAGCTAAGGCGATTTCCCAGAACAGTATAACCTTGACCCCTTCTAGGCTAGAGTGAATAGGATTTTTAAAAACAGGCATGCTCCAACTTCAGCCACATCTTCACTTGCCATCAGGTGAGACGGTCAAATACCTGCTTTGTATACTATAAAAATTAAATAAAAAAGTTCAAGATACCCCAGCGCGAGATTAGACCCCCAGTGTATTGAACACAATGGGCTTGAGTCGGTAATGAGCTGGCATTAACTTAACTGCAAAGCAGGCCAGGACGTTGTTCAGAGGAAGAAACTTATTATTTTATTTTATTTATAACTTACCAGCTGTAGTTTGATTACGGAACGGCTAAAGAAAAATACCTTTATATACGATATCTGTACATTTTAGGGAACCCTCGTAAATTCTCTTACCTAACTGTTTATGCAAAAGAATTTACTCAGTTGCCTAACAGGGGTTTAATTCTGCTTCCATAAAATCATAATTATATTATTTTCTTGAAGGAAAGCGAGAAATGGTTGGACCCGCAAATAACGAAGCTTTCATGCAGACCGCCGACTAAATACGTCATTCACAGACCGTACATACAAAAACGCATCTTAATAACGCTGTTTAAACATGAGGTGACAATGAGTAGGTATGTTTTCAAAGTATGCCGTGCTGGTAAGAAAATAAAATATTTTTGGTAACACTGATATTTCATTATTTAGCTACTTGCACTTGACAGACTGTTTCATAGCGATAAAGGCTACACTCTGGTGCTGCAACTGGTGGACGAAAACAAACGGTAACCCTCACTAAAAATAAATGGTCCAACTGCTTTGGGTAATAAATGAAACGCTTTGCCTGCTAATGTATTCCCCGAACATCTGGGCTTCTTCAAGATCAGAGTGAACAGGCTAATTTCTAGACAGGCATGTTCCATCCTCCACCAGATCGTCACCATCAAGTGGTCTAAAAGTCCCACATTGAGTGTTCCATAGTATGAATCATATAAGAGTGCCACAACTTATCTGATCCGGTGGTCAAAATTGGAATTAAGTGACGCCATTTTGAATTGTCATGTCAATGGTAGCAACAGCGAGAATGCAGATAACTTTGCGACAAATTGGTATGGATCATAATATGAAACATTAACGTGGGCTTTTTAGACCCCAAGGTCAATACTTACTTACTTAGCGACCCGAAGTGAATCTTGGCCTTCGACATAAGAGTTCGCCAATATTCGTCCCTATCCTGCGCCATTTGTTCCCAATTCATTATCTGGAGTTCAGTCTTCAGTCTTTCCGAACTTCTTCCATCCGATACCTGGGCCGTCCCACCGGACGCTTGCTCGCTTGTTGGAAGGTTATAAAAAATTTGCGACAAAAAAGTCGCAAGTGTAGGTGTCCATTCCTAAAACGGTTCCACTAAACCGATTTATTTATAGGTGCAGCGAGCGGGCCGCGGGCGCACCAAGCGCATAAAGTTATGCTAAATTGTGCACAGTTATTTACAGTCTTTAGATGCAAATCGGTTTTGTGGGTTTTCCTAGCTCCCTTGCAATAACGTTCGCCCGAATTCACCCTAAATCCGTAGTAATTCCACTGACCCCAGTTCAGCTACGGCGTTTGTAAATTTTCTTTCGCAATTAGCATTTCTGTTGAGCGGGACGCTTTGGCCTGGATGGAGTCTAGATAGGAAGCATTTACCTGCATGATACGTTTAGCGTCCAAAATTGTGACGTTTTAGTGGTCTATATTCTAATACTTATAGATGCCAGGTTAGCGTGGCACTGTCGAACACACGAAAAACTACAGAGAAGCTCTCATAAAACGCGTCGATTTGCATACAGGCCCTGTGTAGCCTTATACAAATTTATTCGACCGTACCTATGTAAAATCGCTGTTGCGCAGTCACGTGGGTTATTCAAAAATATTGCCGGGTACGCTTTTGCCTCTTCCACATTCCAACAAGCAGGTTAAGCGTATACTTACTACTATTTACAATAGAATTCAGATCAACTAATTGTGCAGATTGAATAAATAAATAAATAAATATGCTTGGACAAATTCACACAGCGCCATCTAGCTCCAAAGTAGCAAAGCTTATGTTATAGGTGTTAGATAACGATAAACTACTTTTTTTTAATACGTACTTATTATACATATTACACCCAGATCCGTAACAGATATTAAAATTTATCAGTTCAATTTCTGCTCGGCCGGGAATCGGACCCAGGCCTCTGCGTGGCACCAACTGATCGTAAAATTTTAGGATTGGAAGTCAATAAAGGATTTATTTTAAAAAATATTGTAATAAATACAGTTATTACTTATGTTAATAATATAATTAACATAATGATAATTAACAAATATTAAAAATACGAAACCAATTAGGTAAACTTATGGCGTACCTACAAAGATCACAACGCCGGTTCAAAAATTTGATTTCAGAAAAATATTCAAACAGGTACCGTAATAGCGGTTATTTCGTGAAAAAAAAATCTAATTCTATTTGGCAACCCCTGTTTTACACCTCAACGGTACTCTCTCGGAATCTTGTTTGCACTCATTTAAAAATCTCCAGTTCGCGGAAAGGAAAAAAATACTGGCCGTTGAAATCCTCCAGGTAACCGATAAAAGACCAAAGTGAAAAGAAGCCTTAATTTTCCGGTTAGGAACGTTTTGGCCGTGAAAAGAAAAAAAGAAAAATTTGCACTCGTATTTTCACACTTTTCCCGTCTCGCGAGGCTTTTTGTAGTTGTTATGACCCCTCCAGAGGATTTGGAAGAAACCCATTCAGGTACGCAGATTATATACAAAACTTTCTTAAAAGGAACAACAAGATTACTTCACGAGTATTTCGGGGATTCCCACCGGGCCAGAGGTGCGATTTACTTCGGAAATGGGTTAGTAATTTTCGAAGTGACCTTGAAATGGCTGGAACGTTGTTTTACTTGAATCGTTTATGCATAATTTCCGTGTGCTGAGATCGGTCGTGTATTGAGTTCATATGGAACAATCACAACACACACACACACACACACACTTTGGCCGTGTGGTGTCCGGCAGAGTAGAATAGCACCAACTCCTTACACTCGTGGGTGTCGTACAAGGCGACTAATGTTTTCGAGGCAAAAGATCTACTCACCGTAGGCTGGAAAATGGGCAGCAGCGTTTTCCATGGGCTGTGGTGATGATGATGGACCGATCGCCTTACGATAGTCTAATCCGACTACCATCACACAACAGACCATCAGATGGAAAAATCTGAGGTCTAAATTGACGACCTCATGCTTTAAGAGATCACTCTTTTGCGTTAGCGTAGAATTTGATCATAGTTAGCGTAGAAGTGTCAAAATTGATATCAATTTTGAAACTTATCTATCATGCATATATTTTATCATTCCGACCCCAGTCATACGCGAATCGGTATGGCTTCCAAAATTTAGTAATATTTTTGACAAAAAAAATATAACGTGAATAAGATTCTGTCCAAATAATACCTAAAGTACTAGAGGTTGGTGCATGAGTATGAGCGTAGCAAATTCTACGTTCGACGTAATGTGAAGTTTCAGAAACCTAAAATTCGGCTCAGAGAGACGCTTTGCTAATTTCGCAACTGATTTGTAAGTTTACGCTCACATAATTAAACTCTCGTCAGACATTGTAATTAGCTGCGTAACTCGTGCCTAACTTAACTTTGATACAGTTGTTCGACTATTCCATTTATTTCGTTGCGAAGGTGTTTTTATATAGTTAGGTAAACTAACTTCTTCATCCCACAGGAGGGGTAGGCAGAGACTATGGAACGCCAATTTGCTCACATCTAACTAAAGAGTTTTGTATACCAGGGATAGTAGTCTATGGTTCTAACACAACTCCCTAGTCTCGCATACCTATATCCACTTGTACGACCTAAGTGGTTCAGTTGGATAACATGACGGTCTGCCACGCAGAGGTCCCGTGTTCGTGTAGAGTGTGTATTTAAAAAGGTAGTGTATCAATTATCTAACACCCATAACATAATTTTCGCTTACTTTGGAGCTAGATGGCGCTGTATAAATTTCTAAGTATACTTATCTTATTTTTTTATAGCTATCTATTAAGACCGTCGGTGGCCTAGTCGTGGTGTCCGAGTTGTAAGTGAGAGGTACCCGGATCGAATCCCAATGCCGCCATGTACCAACTCTTTTCTGAGTGATGTACATTAGTTGAACACTAACCGATACTCTTAGGGTGAGGGAAAACATCGTGATGAAACCTACACTGAATGTGTAACCATGATCCAATCGGGTCAGGTTCCCCTGTTAACATGGTCACGGAGGACAGATGGCAGTCGCTCCACCTACTGTAATTATCTGATCTGCCAACTCATAATCAAGGCGGACCCCAGGCTCTCGTGCGCGAGAACACAACCGGGACATTAAGGCCAAGAATTTTTTCTTTAAAGTTATCTATTATTTAGTTACTGTTCGCATGTGTATATATGTAACCTTTGTGTGTAGCAGTATCAATAGCCCTGTCACGTGGCCACAATTTCAATATTCTTAGTAATTAATATAAACCTATAAATAAACCTATAATAAACAAAAAATAAAACATTACTTAACCTAACCAATATTAAAGGTAAAAATTTGTCCCAATATAATATTTATTTATTAATATTTGGACCTTTGTTCTGCAGTGGTACACCGAGGGCTCCTAAAAACATGGTGTAGGTGGGACAAGACCTACGGCTTAGTCGATTTACCATTTATACTGTCTATTTTTGATCATGTGTTATAAGTATATACGGCTCAGAATATAGCTTCAATCCCGCCCACCTAGCTGTATCTTAAGACGATAAATTACGGTTGGCCAAGCTTGTCCGAGAGAACAATACAGAAGAGAAACTCCAACGTGTAGTAGGTAAATCACTGTGACCATATTCGATCGAGCAAGTCTATGTAGACTTTACGGCGAGGTGCTTTGCAAGGCTCCTCAGGAGCACTAACATAACTTAACCGAATTTAAACTAAGCTTTCCGTGAGCAAGTCGATTTTGCCCCGATGGGTGTCAATTTTGCCATTTTAGTGAAACAGTATTTGGCGTGTTTGTCCATTTAGGTAAGCAAAACCATTTTTTGGGATCCCATGTCATTGTCCAAAGGAAGGAATGGCTGAGATTCATTCCACACTCGAATATTTTACCGGTATGTTTCGGGTTTCCCAGCGCGAACCTCTGTTTACGAGGAGCCCGATATTGTGCGATAATAACCGCGATAGTTCAAAACATTATGTCACATTCGAATAGTACGCAAGGGAAACTTTCTAAACGCTCTATAAAAGTCATAAAAGTCGTAAAGGCTCGCCTGTTCGAGATGTTAATTAACTACCCCATTCTGACCCAGCCTCGTGCTCCCCCTAATTTAGCCTGAAATACCTCACGTTATTCGCAGCAAATAAACTCCTACACACGTTGATTTGATTATGATAGCAGCGAGGCGGATATTGTAGAATTATTCGAGCACATATTTAAAGTAAATGCTCTTTCGCCTCATAATGGAAATCTGGGTGTAAATATTTTATTGCACGCGTCATTAATGTGAATTGGGATGTCGATTATAAGCATTATGAAATAGTGAGTTTATTACAGTCATTGGAATTCCATCGGGATTTTACTGGGGCATCAAAAAGGTAAAAATTAAAAAGTTTTAGAATAAGTTACTAATACTTAGATTGAATACATATACTAACAAAATATGGGCTTGTTTGTATAACTTAGTTTTATACTATACTGTAATGCCTTAAATAAATGTTATATTATTATAATCCATTTATATTAGTCAATATAACAGAGTACATTATATTAAACTAGCTTTTTCCCGCGTTTTCGTCCGCGTAAATTTCGGTTTTTACGTTCCGAACCCGTTCCCGCGGGAACCACATTGAATTTCGGGATGAAGCAAGTCATATATTGAAATCAATATGAACAACGATTACCACGTTTTGGAACTTGGTCGTCGAACTAGACGACATCACTGAAATAGTATGATAATCTTGACACCGACCGTAGCTCATTCAATTAACACTATAATTGCATTTTCACTACACATTTGGTTTTGGTTTGGTTTGTTGATATTGTGTTTACCTCGATATTTCGACGCAGTTGCATGGGTCATGGTCACAAGTTGACTATAATTTCACTTTCGTGATATGTAAAATAAGATTAAATATAACAAAAGAATTCGACGAGCTACCCTGATTCGGTATCCTAAATAGGGCATGAGTGTTAAAACTTAGGTTCTGTGTGTGGTCGCCGCTGTATCCTGACTACATAGGAATTGCAGCTGTGGAAATGAGTGGTGGGCCAAAGCCCGTAAAAACAAATAGGAAAATAGGACGACCGTACGTAAAAACTTGACGTGCGCTGCCAGCCTGTACCTGCGATATTGTGTCTGAGCTATCTTTCCATAATATAAAACAAAGTCGATTCCCTCTGTCTGTATCTATGTACGCTTAGATCTTTTAAACTACTCAACAAATTTTAATGCGGCTTACAACAATAGATAGAGTGATTCAATAGGAAGGTTTATAAGCAAGAAAAAAATCGTAGGTAGGGGTAAAGTCTAGTCTATTATATATATGATTACGTTAACATAACCATTTTGCATCATAGTAAAATCAGAAGGACTTGATAAATATTTTCAGTAACTCTAAAAAGTACCAAAAGAAGGTCATACCAAGGAATAGTATACCTTCACGACACAATCCCTGAACTGATAGCCTGAAATATACAGTCGAATAAGCGTAGGAATAAGTTGTAGCCTTCTTCATAGAGGCTTTAACAAAACAGGTTGTTTTACTTATTGTACCTATTTGTTTACTCACTTATATTTATTCATCAGCCGTTCAAGCCAGGTAGAATCACTAAACCAGAGAATGACTTCCATTGAAATTGACCTACTGAGATGATGACAAACAAATAAAATTACTTGGAACGAACATAACGTTCCTGTAAATTGACTTTTCAAGAAAATTACCTTCCTCTCTAAAAGGAATGTAAGCTAATTCTCCCTTCTTTTAGAAAACTGATTTAGACTAAAGATGCACCAGATGCCGTGACTGTAACTGTAGCGGCAAAGGAAAATTTTCATGAAATAGTAATGTACTTACGCTCTTGTACTGTACCTATTGCGTGACGATGACGCGAGGCACATTGAGCCATTCAACAAATTGGCTCAACGGCGCCGGAGTGAAACAGAAGTATCGACACACGTGAAATAATCAAATATACCATTCGACACAGGGTACCAATCAGCTCCCGCGACTGTAAACAAATATGTACGCAAATTATTAAAATAACTACGAACAGCATCTGAAATCGGAGCAGGAAACCGGGACACTAATGGCACTTGCGACTCGTGAGAGCAAATCATAGATTTCTGTTGAGAGCGAATAAATTGGGTGTACGTATATCGTGCTACCCTGTCAGTCTGTGCACCTGGAACGTTGACATCGAATCTGTTCTATGCTATCTTATTCGTATGAGTGTAAGGTTCAACTTCGTACGGCATCACATACCAGCGAGATGCAGACATGGTAGTAACGTGAGTCGCAACCACAGAATAAATAATGCCGGTACCACTCCCAACTACCGGTAGTTGGGAGTTGTAATGATACCGGTATCATTACGATTTGTACCAAAAGAATAAACTGTAACTACGACTTTGCTGCAGTATCTAACTAGTCAGTTAGGTACTGCAGCAAAGTCGTAGTTCCACAGTAGTAGTTCGTTTAGTAGTAACACAAAACGTTGAGCTGCCCGTGCACGCTACTTTTCTCTTTTGTGACTATAATGTGGCTGTAAAGCGAAACTGACACTTACTTATAGAATCTACACAAGAGGATTTGTAAGTATTATCCTGCGAAAAGTAGAAGTTAGGGACAAAAAAAATTTTTTTTTTTGCTATGCTGTTCAATGGCATACCGGCAGTTTGTGGGTCTCCTAAACGTTTACTATCACTACAAAGTGTAATTTTTTGACGTGATAACGTCTTATAAATCGATGGAGCCGGCTGCACGCACGAAAAAACATGACTCATGCGTCGTTACCGTCGTTACCTCGCTCTGAGGCTTCGGTACAATCGGCCTCCGCGTTCGGCAGCGTTCGACATCTGTCTCTCTCCTACTTGAGTGAGCGATGCGTCCGCGTGGACAGCTGCTATACAATAATACATTTACATGTTTTCATCAAGTATGAAGTTATGACGTTATCACGTTCAACTATCGTCAGTAAAACGACTTTACAGACAACCGATTTTTTTTTTTACTCGATGACGTAGTATAACGTACGGCGCCCTTACAGTCTATAATTGCTACGCTTTCTGTATCGTATCCGCCTGAACTGCTTTACCTGCCTTTTTCTGTTTTACTACTAATAAGTAATACTAGCTTTTGAAGTCCGCGACTTCATGTGCGTAAAATTCCAGCACGTTGAATAAAATGATAAATTATAATTAAAATTAAAAAATATAGAGACTTAATAAGCTTCCGACTTAATAAACATTTTAACGGGCAATAAATAATAGTATTACAGTGCCTGCAATAATGAAATACGTTTCAATGGTGATTATTAAATCATGATAACCATAACGTTGATACTGGATATTCAGTCGCCTTCCGGTCTGTTTAATTAATATTGATGCGTTGCGTAATAATTATTAATTAGACGCACGTTTACTATTCACGAAAACGTTTGGATTCAGCAAACCTATTAGGGCGGTGTGTAAATATAATGATATGTCTATAGAATAAGATGTATGTTTAAATACATAATGACAACCTGATAGGTTCATGTGGGTAAAATGCCCTGCCACGCAGAGGTAACAGGATCGATTCCAGACGAACTTTGTTAGCAACTGAACCCATGAAATCAATGATTCGGAATCGCAAAACTAATAATTTCAATCATTGAAATCCGAGAATTGTTGGCAACAACGTTACGTAGTTAGCCTACTGGACGACGGTGGCCGCTTTCCGTCAGGTGGACCGTACGTCCGTGTGCCTTCCTAAGCATTAAAAAAAAATTCCTTCCTTTTAGATTCAATTGAGACTTGGGGCCCTGATAGCAATCCAATCTGGTTATTTAAAACAACCCCGAGGACTTTTATCTATTATCCTACTTGTATACAAGTGGTAGTAATACGCACGACTGAATAACGACAATTCCCTCTCTCCGAATTCTCATCGACTAGCAAACACGATTTCTCCCGTTTTCCTTTCACAAAGAAAATTCCCAATAAATTATTCAGAATCGTAATGAGCGTAGTTTTTTAAACAGACCTTTATGTTAATTGAGACTCTTGAAGATCGACTTTGGGTGTACACAAGTTCGTCTCTGTCTGTGCTGAAGACCATTTTATTGCTGGTTTAAAGTGAACGAGCCTTCTCGAGGCGTGCCAGGTGAAGTTTCGGATGCGCACGCAGTGTGTGCAGTGTGCGCAGTGCATCGTCTAAACAAATATATATATGTGGACGATGGAGCGGCAAGGTTTGGTCACGTGCTGCGTAAGCCTCAGGGATACGTGGGAAATAGGTGTCTGAACCTGCCGGTATCTGGAAAGAGGAACTGTGGGCGACCCAAGAAGCGATGGATTGACGTCGCTGAGTCGGATACGAGAGCCAACGGCCTACGATGCGAGAATGCCAAAGACCGGACGAAGTGGAGAAAAGAGGGTAGAAAAGCGGACACTGGCAGAGGCCGAGATAAGCGCTAGGACGATGATGATGATGGGGCGGCAAGGTTCCAGAGTGGCAACTGCATGCCGGCAATAGGCGTAGGACGGCCTCCCAAGAGATGAACGGGCGATCTTGTCAAGGTCGTATAGAGAGACGATGAACGTAAGAATAAAAAGCACGAAGTCGATCTGTGTGGAACGCGTGAGAGGAGGCCTATGTCCAACAGTGAGCGATTGCGGCTGGTTTGATTATGATGAAATGCTAGCCTTTAGAACATCGAATTAAGAAATAACTATATCAAATTGATGTTAAACTTAATTCTAGAGATTAAAGATTATTTTGATCGTCTGTTGCAATTCGATATCGGACTTGTTTCAAAGCAGTAAGGTATACTCTAAAAAGTTAGTTAGATAGTTAGATATGGTCCTCTCAGTTGTATATACGAGTAGTATTCGGTGGAACGTCCTTTGACAGTTTTGACGGAATACAAAAAAGCGCCATCTTACTTCTGTGACAGCTTCAATGGACCAAAAAAATTGCCGGAGATGATTAAAAAGCACAACCTACAGAGTATCCGCAGTACTTTTTAATTAAGTTCAATGCTATAATGTTTGCCTATTAAATAATTTACAGTAAAAGATACTAAATAACGTATAAAAGTATCCCTGTCATTAGAAACTTGTATTTGCGCGGAGGGAGTGGATGGCGGCAGCGCAGCACGGACGTTAGAGGGCAAAATAATAGGACGGATGGGACGTTTAAGCGGGTATGCAACGTTTCAATTTAAAGAAACTATAGGGTCGCTACCAACGCTATAGCCTAGATTAATAAGTCGATGCGGATTAAAAGTAATCTCCCCTTGTAAGTTACACGGTCCTTTTGACAAATAAACCAGGTCGACTTAAAGGTGGACTCATAAATACTTCAAAGTCCTGCGAAGCCCCTAAAGGTCAATTCCTAAAGCCAGCCGTATGGGTCTGTGAAGGGTCACGCCGAAACTACGTAATGGGCAAGCCGGGGAGCCTGATTTATGTATGCCCCGGGTGTTTGTGTGATGTCTCGATTTCTGTGTATCGTATGTAAATTAGAGAGGGGCCGACTATGGTTTTGGAAGACTACCCGACTAGCCGACTGATCGGTGACTATTCTGCTGACTATGTCTAGGTCTATGTCTACATTGTTCTACCTGCTATGTTACTGTCAAGCTTCTGCCGCTTTTTCCATATTCATCTACTTTAGGTTTTAAGTTTAAGTTTAGGGTAACTGCTCTTGACCTGACCTAATTAAATATCGTCGATTATATCATGGAATATACTTCTAGGTCCAGGTCTTCTTAACTGTTACGTTTAGTCTTTCTTCGCCGGTCAAGGCTTTGTAGGTTACGACTCAAAGCTGGCAGCAGTACTTTATACAAGACCAACTTGTGCTTAGTAAGCTACCGCCTAACCTTTGACAGGATGCTGTTTTTTTTGCTGCAGGTTTTGCTTTGGCTTTGAAGTACAGACCTAAGCAAGAATGTAAGTAATGGGCTCTGTTTGGTGGAAAACACAAACACTTCAGGGTTTTGGTAGAATTTAAAACTTGACTACAATCAGCATTGAGATTTGATATTCATCGCAATAAAATTGCAATTAACAGACACAATCTCTTGCAGTCCTCTGTTAACAGCCATAAGGCAGCTCGATAAATCAAAAGCGAGTGTTTTTTGTGTGAAAAAAGTGAAGTTTACTCATAGCGAAAGAATTTCATAGAAATAAATTATTTTACTTTGTGGTATCTCTGGGGGTGATGGTCTATGTCCAGCAGTGGACGTCTTCTGGCTGATATTAAATGATTTTATCCCTTAATAAATATAAATAAATGCCCTGAGCCCGTGCCGCGCGGGGGCATAACCGGGACATAACGGTGATGATAACGATGAATAAATATAAAAAAAGAAAAGAGCCGATTAGTCGGCTTTTTGCCTACTAGTCGGCAATGTGGCCGATTTTCCCGACTAGTAGGCACATCTCTAATGTCGTTTTCTCGTTAAGATCTGTTTATCGACAATCGTAAATGAACCTTACCTATACATCACATCGTCATACAAACTTGAGCGCAGAGTTAGCAATTATAACAATAACTTGACAAGAAATGCAGTCGCGTGAAAACTTAGATGAAATGGTTCATACCTTTATTTATCTTTCAAACCGGAACACAAGAATGGAAATATTACTAATTACAGTGGAGCGACTGCCATCTGACCTCCGTGACTCAGTTAACACTCAATCTTAACTAACTCAGTCAGGGAACCTGACCATATTGGATCATGGTCACACAATCAGTCTCCTGAATGTCTAGGTTTCATCACGATGTTTTTCTTCATCGTAAGAGGATCGGTAAGTATTCACCTAATGTACGCATAACTCAGAAAAGGGTCATTGGTGGCCTCAGTGGGATTCGAACCCGGTAGGTACCTCCAGCTTACGAGTTGGATACCTTATCCACTCGGCCACCAACGCTCCTTTCAAATAAATTTAATATTACCAGTAATAATCGATCATGGAAAGCTTATTTTACTTATGGAGCTTCTTCTTCAATATGATTAATTAAAATGCCTATTTATAGCTACGTACTTACTTCTCAAAGAAGCCTTAACTTATCGAATCAGATTATATTCGTTAATAGTGCCTTTGGGCCACTGCGAATGCTGTTTTCGGAGCAAAATATTCTCTAAATGCTTAATAACCTTCAAAGTCAGAGTGAATAATATGTTTCCAGCCAGTCTTTCCCTATCTTCGGGGCCTTGTATACTATAGGTAGATACCAGTAAGTCGACAGGGTTGGGTACTCTACTCTAAAGGACTCCATGCACACTACCAACTGTATTTTAACCCCCAACGAAAACAGAGGGGTGTTCGTGTTTATCTGTGGCTTTTTGTATGTTTGTGGCGTCGTATCTCCCGAACGGATTGACCGATTTGGATGCGGTTTTTTTTAATGCCAGTTTAATCGAGATGGTTCTTAATTATGTTTCATTTAAATCAATTCAGTTATTTAGAAAACATTTGAGTATATGTGAACTTGCTCGGGGCTATCCGACTTTTCTGTCGGTTAGAATAAAATCATTGTAAGGCGGGGATGGCGTCCATTTCATTGAAAATAATTATTTTTAACGCCCAGATTGGAGTTGCAGGACAAAAGTAGAGGTTGGTACTGATATAACGTCTTCTATTAAAAAATAGTTCAAAAACTAAAAACCCCGACTGCTTTTAAAAACTGAAAAGTAATAAACAAGCAGTTTGTTGTAGGTGTATAGGTAAGTATATAATGTAAATTTAAATGTCAGTATAAAGCAGGCGGGGACCTACCTACCTACTTATGTACCTACGACTACGACCTAAGTCATAACTGCTGTCTATTATCTACGTTTATCTTTATGGTTAAATAAAACACCGTTAATGAATATCATAGTTTTAACCGCTTATCATTTAGCATTCCGCAGTGTATGACCAATCCAAAACTGTGTAAACCAACGAAAATCGGGACTTACATTTTTTATCGCTACAAAGTTCTAGAGGGTTCCCTCGGAAGAGGATACTGCAGTAAAGTCTTCTTATTCGAGTAAGGAGCTTACCGAGTCTTTGACAATCGAATGCGAGATTGGGGCTCGCGTCCAGCGGCCAAGGAAACATTCGAAGAGAGGAGGAGGGAGTAGACGAGGTACCAATTTTGTCTCCAATTTTGTAGTACCACAAAGTTGCTTTCCGCTGGGTATAAGTACTTTATAGTCAGCATATACATATATGTATTCCGAATCCGAATTCCGAAGATCGGGCTTAGTGGAGAAAGCACAGCAGGAGAGCGGACCCTGGCAGTAGCCGGGATTGACCGCTCGGATGATGATGATGATTCATATATGTATTCTCTTCATTCCAGGCTCCACCACCATCGCAGTCCCCCTGGCTGACTGATTTACCGCTAGTCTCTCTGTCCCAAGTTCAAGACAATATATTTCCCAGCCCCATGCCACCCGCCAGAGCCCCACGTCCCGAATTTAAATTTACGTGGAAACGAACGGGCTAGGACTCTAGGAGTGAATTAATTCGAACCAACGTTAATCCGAACACCTTTGCGATTTAAATATTCCAATAGTTATGCGGTTTACGGGCTTCCAGAGTTGCCAGTTAACAGCGAGTTGACAGTTACACCACAGTCGATTCGAGTTCTTAATGCGAGTTAGCAACTCGTGACCGGCGAATCTAAGTTGGGTGCTACGCGTAGGTGTTTCAAGTTGGCCTTTAGATGTATAGGATTCTGTTATGAAACTTCATTGCCTATCTTTGATCACGGCGTATTTAAGTAGGCTTCCTTTGAAACGTTGGCAGACAAACCTTACAGAATACCGCAACCAAACGATAATATTTTAATTAGTATTGCGTTCCTGCCGGTAAGTAAGGTTTCCAGTGCTCCATAGGGTGGAGAACCTACCATGGCTTTGGCATGGAAGGAACCCAGCATTTGCCTATTTGCTGGCAAAGTTACGTGTCCTAGGGTTTTAGATATGGGTACGCATTGATGATACCCCTGGTGCAGCTAATGTCCATAGAGAGCAGTGACCACTTTAATCAGGTGGCCTGTTTGGCTACACCGCGCACGTGGGCCCGGGGTCCGACTTGACCATGATCCAGGATTTGGCAGATCAGGTAATTACAGTGGAAGTGGATGTCGAATGCCATCTGACATCCGTGACCCCGCTAACAGCCTAACCGGATTGTATTATAGTTACACATCCAGTTGCTTGAATGTGCAGGTTTCATCATGAGGTTCGAACCCGTACCTCGGGGTGCCAGTCAGACCACTTAACAATTTGGCCACCGACACTTCCTTTTTGTCTAACATATGACATCAAAACGACGAGGGCGCGCCTGGTGAAAAGTAGTTACTGCCGCCTATGAACATCAGCAACATCGGGAGCGCCATCAATGCCTTTTCTACCTTGAGACATCTAAGTTGTTGCAGTGAGTGTTTGGAATTGAATAGAATCAGCAATATCGGTACTGGTTATAGTACTGGCCTCAGATAAATGCAGATTACCAATAAATTTTTTTTTTTAACCTAATGATTTAAAGCTTAAATATGTAGGTCAAAACATACAAAAAATATTGGATCGTAGTCAATTTCAGCTTTCAGTCATCATTCTAATCTAGACTTCTGCCTCATTCCGTCGTCAATCTCCTCCACTTCAATCAATTTCAGCTTTCAATTTGAATATCATAAGCATTTGGTAGCAATTTCTGCCCCAAATTCTAACCACAATGAAGTTTAATTAAGTGCCCTAAACAGGATTTATAAGTTCACAAAGTGTCCTAGTGAATTATTTTTCAGCGCAATTGGGCAGCTTTTTTTCTCCGCCGCCGCGTTCGGTAATTTATTAATAAACAGAAGTATCAACAAAGTCTAGTAACAAATCGGCGGCTATTTATCATTGGAGGAGAAAAACGGCCGTTCCCGAATGTTTGTATCGATTCAAAAGTTTCCAACAAAAATAACTTCGGAAATTCTTCTCGGACAATCTGTTAGGCGTCGTTGGGCTTTTTTGGCGAAAAAAAACACAAGCTCGATGCTAAATAAATTGTATTCGTCAAAGATTCAGCTAGTGAATAAATTATGTTAAGGACGAATCCATGTTAATTCAAATGTGAATAACGAGTAGAAAGAAGTTCGCTCAAATGGCAAGTAAATTATGAAACGACATAGTAAGCGGAAAATAAGTAGAGAGGCTCGCAAAGTGACGCATAAAAATCCTCTTTTGTGTGTAAAAGTAAAAGGATAGTATCGGAGTCAAAGGGCGGCGAAGTACAAAGGGAGCACAGGTGATGTGGAAAATTACGGTCCTCGAGGAGTTTGTACGGTTCACTTCAGCTTTTCGATCGCCTGTAGTGATGTGTTGCTCATTTCGCAGGACGCCCTCGGGCCCATTTCCTACGGCGCTCAGTTGTGCAGATGAGTTTTGCTTGTCGGATAGACCCGCTATAAATATATAATTCTATCGATGTAATTCACTCACTATTCTTATTGAGTTGTTTAGGTATTGTGCTTTCTTACTTAGTTTACGCAGCCTTCTTTTATTTTTAATTCTCCCTCATAACATAAACCGCCATACAATACATAGATACGCGTATTTATTTCTGGAACGGGTAATCAAACGCGCTAACACGGTACGCTTGAAACGCGAAACGAATCGACATATTACCTACTTAAGTCTAGTACTAAGCGCTTACACCCACATATTTGCACACAGCACTTAGTATAGCGAGTGAAATTAAATTTCCATGATTAGATATTGAACCCTTGTCGGGGCTTCGTGATTTTAATACCAGGAACTGAGGGCAGCGGCTCTCTGTCTGCAGATACCATTTACTCGGGTAGAAATTTCATAAAGTTACAAAGAGGGTAGCTACACATTTATAAGGTTACCTTCTAGATGTTAGCTTTTGTGGAGTGGGCACTTTTATGGGGTGCTCTTCATGTCTTATTTCGCTTAACGTGTGCGGCAAAATTATGCCTTAAGGGGTTGTTTCAATTAATTTCGATATTGGCTCCACTCTGTTAGTAATTGAAAGTGGGATATTATTAAAATGGTGGGTACTTAGATGTGAAGTCAACAGGGCTGAAAGCCCTTGAGCTTTGAGCTTGGATATATATTTTTAATTACCTTTTGTCGTCGACTTTGTCTTCGCGGATGTTGATAAAGTGTCGCTTATGCGAAAAATAACTAACGTCTCTGCTATTATGTAAATCTTTAGCGGTAACGGCTTTCCTTTACCTCACTAACACGGCAAACCGTTATTGCCACAGAAAACACAACAACTTTTCCGTTTCCTATGGCTATTGCAATAGAGGAGTATAAACATCACAACATTGGCGAATGAGGTAGGTATTATAAAAATATATACATCTAACAATATACAATCTAACAATTAGATTGCTATGAGAATATTAAACTGTCCACGCTGATAACCTTTCCTTAAAATAGAACGCAATAACGCAAGTTATAGGTGTAGGTATGTCCCGGCGCGATGATGATGTACCTATTCGCAAGTACCTATACATGTGCTCAATTATACATTGACATATCAAAATTATTACTTCATCTCGAAAATATAATATGATTAAATGCCAGTAAGTCCCTAAAATAAATAATTATTTATTTTCTTAACTTTTTATAAGGCATTTTCATTTTGCTTCAATAACCAGATGCAATTTGATCAAAAAAGCAGCAATGAAAATGAAATGTTAAGTTAACTTATATTGTCTGATAATTCCTACAAAGTTTAAAAATATTTAAAAAACTTGTATGAAAATTAGTTTCCTTCATTTTCGTTATACAAACCGCCTATTTGATAAAGGGTACAGATACATACCTAATATTTGTAGAGTGCGATTAGATAATTCTGCCTACCATAAGTTTCATTTTCAGTAGTATACATAACATACATACACAAAACTCACGCCTGTGTCCCACAGGTGGGGTAGGCAGAGACTATGGACTGCCACTTTGCTCTGTCCTGACACAACTCCTTAGCCTCGCATATATCCACAACTCTTTTCATACATCTCCTTTTATTCTTACCACTTCGGACCCCAGCTTTTTTAAGAACATTACTGATCTGATCAGTGTATGTTTTCCTGGGTCGTCCTCTTAAGGGCTGGTTTTCTAGATTCGCGCTATATACCTCCTTCGTCAATCGTCTATCATCCATTCGCTCTACATGCCCGAACCATCTTAACATCCCTCTTTCTATTTTTGATACTACATCAACTTTCATGTCACACCTTTCACGGATCACTATATTTTTCACTCTTGTAGGGTCCTGTTGGACCTGTCCTTGTTGTCCGGTTATTAGGACTCCTGTTCAAATAACTGTTCAGCACGTTGACACTTTTATTGACAATTTTATACATATAATTGGTATATTCTTGGGTTTGGCCCTTCAGGCTCTGAAGGGCCAAACCTCATCATCATCATTGCTCATCATCTTTGCCTGGAAAATTAGTTAATACTGTAAATTCTGACTACGTTGTAATTACGTTCTACAAATATTTTGAATCGAATCGAACTTCGATTAGAGTATTTTCTTTTGGGGAAATGATCTCTTGTTTCCTAAATATCAAATTGGTAAAAGTAATGAGGGTTTTTGGACAAATACAAGGGTATTGGGGTGTGTGTCTGGATTCTTACCGTTGTATCTTCTTGTTTTCCTTTGGTTATGAATCCAAGTAGGCCCCCATGCCACGGGGGTCATTTTTCCATCACATTAGAAGGTTTCTTTCGTGGCAAATATTAGATTTTGTACACGAAATATCACATTTTCCAAATTAACGTTAATCTTTTAATATTTTATTTTTTATACGTCATATGTTGTCATGCGGACACAGTTCATAGTCGGCGGAGATTTTAATCTTTTTTGTGCTCCCCTTATTCTAGATAATTGCTGGATCCAATTCTTCATCATGTCTTCATGGATTGGCTCCTAAACACGAGGTCGTCCGAAAATAAATATCGACCACTTCGGAAACTGGCTGGTTGACTATAAGTACTGGCCATCAAGACTATATCTTGTTTTGTGCCAAATGCGTTCTCGAACGTGTTTAAGAAAAGACCGAGCCTTCGTTAGAGAGTGCAGCTGATGAGTGGGCAGAGTTCTCCCAGCCTTCGAACTAGAAGGTGGATCAGTATCATAGCTAGAAGAAGCTATCTTCAGAAACCAAAATGAAATACAAGTGACCGGTCAAAGTGCGCACGTGGCTGCATAAATCTTTATCTTCGAAATTCTCTAATTAAATAGTCTGTCGGGTTAATCTGCAACCTGTACTTTTTCGGCCAACAGTGAACCCAGTGATCCAGCCTGGACATAGGTTGTGTGGAGTGGACTTTCGTAAAAACTTTCGTACTTTTAATCTTTTAAATTCTTTTTATAAATTGCTTGTTTTGTAGATTGTAGTTTCTGGACTGATTGTACATAAACCCATTACCCTGATATTCGTTGTTTTTCTTATCAACTGAGCCTGGCACTGTCCGTAGGACAGTGTTACGTTACAGTTTGGCGCCGTAAACTGTGGTCTTTCAGTCCAGAAGTAATATTAGTGTCTACGAAGTCTAGTAGATTCATTCATAATTATTCAGTCGGTTCATTCTTAATTATTTTGTGTACATAAAATCTTTAAATATATGTTTAAATATATTCATTAAAAATATTACTTAACATTACATATCTTAACACTTCTTACATTGGCATCAGGTCCCAGGGCTACTCTCTGGCGGTGTTAACATATACATACTCATATACTTACGTTGGCATCGGGTCCCAGGGCTACTCTCTGACGGTGTTAACGTATACATACTCATATACATACTCATATACATACCTATTACATATCTAACTTGCTTTTTCTCAAAATTCTAAAAGAAGACACACACTTGTCTATAAAATCATATAGTATATCGGCTCTAATTTTGGCAATTATAGTATAATCATGACACGTACTATTCATGATAAATTTTAATTTAGTTATATTGTGGGCTCTCTATCTTATATTCTTTATAGTGGTTTCTTACATTTTCTTTATTAATTTTGATGGTTTTTCTTTAAAGTTTGTAGAATATTTTATTTATATGCAATATATATTAGTATACTATCCTTTATTATATTTTTGTTTATTTTTCCTGGGTTATGGGTAGGACCGCCGGTATAAAAAAGCCTACACCGAGTGCGGATTGCGACACTTTAAATAAACCCTCTGCTGCACCTCTTAGAGCGGTTGGTGACTCTACAATCCCATGTTAGGTACCGCCTGTACCTTAAAATATTTATTTGTTCAATTTTGTTTTCGTGATGGGTGGGACCGTCCAGATAAAAAAGCCTACACCGGGTGCGGTTCGCGACACTTTAAAAAGCCTTACGCTGTACCTCTTAGAGCGGTTGGTGACTCTTCAATCCTGTGTAAGGTACCGCCTGTCCTTTTGTACATTCTTCTCGTTGTGGATGCTACGAGCGCACCCAAATGAGATGAACTTGTTGAATCCCGTTTGCGGTCATCGTGTATTTCCATTAATTTAAAACATATTTATTATAACGTATTTATTGATTATCAAGTTTTCGCGTGTTCTGTGTGGTAGGTAAAAAAATTAGCCTTTCACTGATGCGGATCGTGACATCTATCTAAAGCCTACACGTTTCGTTCTGAGCGGGTGGTGACTCAGATTTACGTCGCACAGAACATTCGAATCTTTGAGTCACCTTTTTTATTTTATACTCTTCTTTCAATATCCTTCTCATACTTTCCATCACTTGTGAAGATACTTCCCAGATACACGAACTCTTTCACTTGCTCAACACTCTTCCCTTTTATTTCAATCGAAGTGACTGTAATGTCCTCATTTCTTTCAAACACCATTACTTTCGACTTCTCCACATTTACTTTCATGCCTTTTTTTTCCAACGATTCACTAACAATATCCAACATCCTCTGCAGTTCGCTTTCAGACGATGCAAGTAATACTTGATCATCGGCGTACAAAAGGCATTTAATGTTGGACATTCCCATTCGCAGTCCACAATCACTCTCTCGCAGTTCACCAAGACAACTATCCATAAACAAATTGAAGATTCAGTATCAATCATCAGTATATAGTAGGAAGACATTGCTTGCTCATCTCACAAAACTATGCAGTTAAAAGTGAACACACTCATGAAATCCCTACAAACGCCTGCTAGAACTCGAAGCGCAAGAGCAAATATCTACTTACAAAGCCACATTGCCTACAATATATAGGTAGGAGTATAATTCATACAATCACCGTGGAGTCGACTCTGGAATTAAGGGGGCTATTACACGCTGTTCAAAAATGCAATTTGTCCTCATTAAAGTAATGTCGACGGCACATTAATCACCCTCGCTCCATTAGTGACGTTACCGCGGACATTTTAATTTTTAATGCCGTATCTTTGCGACGTCGTTGCGCTTTCTGTCCTCCTTTGTACGGCCGCAAGCAGTGAAAATATTTTTCGAAGGGTCGACTGTACAGTGCGAACAACGTAGCGAAATGGCGAAGTTAGGAAGTTATTCCATTGTCAGTGTTTAATTGTCTATGTTGGATTTGTACAACGGTGGCGACAAGCTGGGTCAGTTCACAGAAAAGTTGGTTGATCTGTAGGTTAATTACGTAACGCTGTTCCCAACAATCATCTGATTTCAATGATTGAAATTGCTACTTTTGTGCTACGGTATCATCGATTTCATGGGTTCAGTTGCTACTAAATTCCATTGCAATAAACTGAAACTATTAAATCGATCATATGTCAATCCTGGATCATTGTCAAGGCGGACCCCGGGCCCTCCTTCTCGAGAGCACAACCAGGATATTAACACCAAGATGTTTTTTTTTATTAAATCGATTTTTGCGATTACATATGAATTGCAAAAGTAACAATTTCAATAATTGAAATCAGAGAATTGTCGGCAACAGTTCGAAGCTATTGATTGGTTTGTCTTGTTGACTATTTATTTATATTTGTTTTAGGAAACCCATAACAATTGAATATCCGTAAAGGATAAGCTGGCCACGGCTGTTATCACAGGAAAATATTTACTTACGTACTTACAGTTCCACAAAATTATCTGACCCGGTGGCCAAAGGAGATAAGTGTCGCTATTTTGAAATATCATGTCCATTTCAACAACAGCGACGCTGTCACCAAGTCAGATAAGCTTGTTGCAAACTTTAAGGTAGGGTCGTCTCCTCTGAGGTACAGGTACCATCACGTAGAAACGAACGCCTGAGCGACAATTATTTATTTATAAAGCAATAAAGAGTTTACGAACATACATACAGTGAAGGAGTTATGTCCGTCTTGTTCATAACACAACATTTCTAACTACTGTAACAATAACAACTTCGTATTTTGAAATTATTGTGCAATATTCGATATTATTAAGTAATTTTTTTTATGTTTTACGGCAGACAAACAGGCAGGCTGGCCACCTGATGGAAAGTGGTTACCGCCGCCTATGGACATCAGCAACACAAGACAACAGAATTCACGATCATCAGCATTTTAACGGGAATCCTGAGGAGTAGTGGATTCTAGATTTTAGAGTCATAAAAATTACCTAATTAAGCTTCTAAAATTCATTAGCTTTCCAATAAAGCTAGTTTCACTGATATTAAATATATTTTTCTTTGTTACATTTCAGTTTAAAAAGCCAAAGATTTAAAAAAACACCATATATTTAGGAACCTAATTAAATTAAGATTTAAAGTCGTCATCATTAGCATCTTGGCGTTATGTCCCGGTTGCGCCCACGCGCGGCCCGCGAGGGCCCAGGGTCCGCCTTCCTGTTACTGCTGCGATCCTGAAGAAATCCACAAATGATCAGTAGTCCTGCAAGCCACAGGACAGTCCATCGCATTTGAGGCAAATTAAACTACACTTATCACAGTAAAAAAGAGAGCTGTAAAGTGATGTTCTTTTGGTATAAAAATGAAGCGTCTCAATTTCTGTCCGGCCAAGACTCTAACCTTCTCTAACAAATTGGCGGAAAGGTATCGGCGGAGCTCAAGCCCACTTGAGACGTCTTTACAGGATGTATCTCCATGACAGACTACAAAAATTACAAAATAATCATTTAAGTGATAAAAGTAATCAATTTGACGTCAATATCCCGGTTGTGATTTCGCACGCGAGTAAAGATGTAAGGTCGGTATTATATTTATATATAAAATACGAAAACTACCATATTCTACCGTTTCCCGATTCGAGGCACCCGGGGTCCGCCTTGACCTTGATCCAGGAATTGACGGTTTACGTAATTACAGGGGAGCGACTACCATCTGATCTCAACTATAGAGCTGATGCTCGCTGCTAGCAAGCGTGGGCCGATCAACGACGTCAGTCCTGCCTGACGGTCGCGACGATCGAGTTTAAATCCAGCCTAATTTATCATGCAATAATTCTATGAAACGGCCAAACCACAATTTCTAACTAAAATGTAGGGTTGGTAGAGTTAGACTTTGTAGAGTTACAAGCTTAGCTCTTAAATACTTAAATTAACTTTTTTAGCAAATTAAGCAGTGCCTACCTCGAAAACCCTCCTTAAATCCGAGTGAACCCTACCGCCGACACCCTAGCTTAGGGACTACATAAAATAAAAGCTGGAACGGAACGAATCGAGTTGTAATCCCCCTGTAGTCCGGAACACACCGTTCGTTAGCTTTAATGAACAGATTTACATAACCGTTTTTAAGCCTCGTTGAGCCGGCTGGATGCTCTTTTTTAGCATTTAGATCATAGAATTTAAGTGGCGTGGCAGCCGCTGCAGGTTCAGCTCTAACGACTGTGATTACGTTGCTAGGTCAATATCACAGGCAAGGACGCGTGGCGACATAGCCAACTACGTTGCCGTTACGTGCCGTGAGACACGTAAGATTTCTACAGCGTGTGGTTCAAACGGCTCTTGTGTGACGTTGGTCGTGGTTTCGATATGTCGCCGTAAGTTTGTGAAAAGCGTTGGTTATCGAAAACTATCGAAAAAAATTACTTAGGTTTATATGTTTCAGAAAGTTGAAAATCTACCTCCGCCTTACAGAATACCGCAGCCAAATAATAGTATTGTTCCTGCCAATCAGTAATGTTTACAGTGCTCCATTGGGTTGAGGTTTGGGGAACCTTTTTTGGTGTCAAGAGCAGGGTGTCCCGTGGTTTTAGAGGTGGGCACATTGGCGATACCCCTGGTGTCGCTAATGTCTATAGGCAGCGATGACCACTTTCCAGCAGGTGGTCCGTTTGCATGTTATTCTGCCATACGACATAAAAAAACATTCAGTTTTGTTTGGTTTAACGGTGCTCCGTTAACTCGGCCCAGTAACAGTTCATAATTCTTCGGCAGTTCATATAGTAACTTAGTGTGACTACGTCAAATTGTGTACTAACAGTTTTCACAATCTTACGGTGAAAGATATACTGTGTGGAAATTAACTAATGGCTGTAGAGGGAAATTCGCTTAATTAAGAATGCTCGAAATTTTCGGCCAAAGGAAATATATTCCTTCATCTATGATTTTACGGCGCAGAGAAACCACTGGAGAAACCCGAACGGAGCATGCTTACCTAGAACGTAGAACGTAGAACGTAGCAAGGTACTTTTTTACTTTGGATTTGAAGACATTCATATTAATATTTCCAAGGAACAGCGACGCAAGCACAGAGTTCCACATTCGCTATCCGTATGAAAAATGAAGACTCGAAGCGCTTTGTGCTTTGTAGTTTAGTTGGAACTTCGTTAATCTTCTTATTGTATACTTCAATAGGTAAAATCTTTTCCTCTGATTTGGTTGAATTGGACAATGGTTGGGCCCTGCATTATACTCGTGAACGGGTGCTGCCTTGGTGGACTGGCTTACTCTTGCTGTAGTTTTAGGTGGTTTTTCTTAATTATACTAGACATACCTATATAATAATATATTGAGCGCGGTCCGGCTCTGCCTGGCATTGTCGGGCACGGTCCGGTCGTGGTTGGCGTGGGGTGAGTTTGCTGCGGTCATGGAGCGGCCAGCGTGTCACTGTGTGCTTCCTTCCTACTTTTCCTCCCCCCCCCTTCCCCCCCCCCCCCTACTTTTTGACGATTGAAAGAGATATTTAATGTCCGAATCAATCATGAAATTTTGAACTTTGAATTTTCGAATTTTTTAGGGTTATGTACACTTAAAAGTGGATGAATTTGGAGGAAAGGGGTTTGTCTGGGGGATATTAGCATACCTCGTCGAGGTACAAAAGACTGCCTTAGTTTCTAAGTCATACTAAGCATAGATACATACCCGAATATTTCTTTAGATCTTAATAATAACCTTTGTTACATCTAAACCAACTTAGTAACACCTAGTTTAAAATTTAAAACGCGAATAAAACTCCACCCTACTTCCGTCGGTTCGTTAAAATCTCTTTCAAATTTCGAACCGCTCAAAATCCTCCCCGATCCCAGTGATCCGATAAACTAACAAGCTTAGGACAGTTAACATGAACTCAATGTACTTTTCAATTTGCCCATAATGCGGGTTTAAGTTGAGGTAAATCCCGGCCCGCAAGTCACATAGGTAGGTACATACAAAACCCATCCATTTCCATTCAATCTGGCACGGTAAATGGTAAAATAGATTCGTGGCCGAGTCCGGGAAATCCGTCGACAATTGAACTCTTTGCGGCGGGGGAATAGAGAAAATGACGGCGACTTACTGCGCGGATGAGCTGGATGTGACTTGAAGAAATTACGAATAGAAGAAGTAATGGAAAGTAATCTAACCCGACTTGTCAAAATTTTGCTCATAAAATCAAAGTTCGATTTAAATTATGCAAGTTTAGTTTATTTAAAGTGTTATTTGATGCAGATCAGTACAACGGTATTAGGTACGTACCTGTTACGTACTGATAACAACGAATCCTAAAACTCAAATGAAAAAGATCTATTAAATTTTCGGACAGAAACTACACAGGCAAACTTTACATAATGTTTTAAACTATCGCGGTAATTATCACAGATTTTAAGGGTAAGTTCCGGGTTTCCTACCGCGTACCTTTGTTGACGAGTAGCCCGATATTTCGACACAGTTGCATGCATCGTGGTCACGGGACGAATTTTACCTGAGGTTATGTATAACTTAATTCTTTCGACCAAGGTAAAGCCGCAACAAAACTTGTTAAGAAATTAAATCAGCCATATTCCAGGAATTCTCGAGCCCTGGGTCCGCCTTGACCATGATCCAGGATTTGGCAGATCAGATAATACCAGTGGTCATGTACTGCATAAGCCCCAGGGAAATAGGTGCCTATACCTGCCGGTATCAGGAAAGAGGTCCCGCGGGAGACCCAAGAATCATCGTCGTGCGGGACCTCGTGGATCGACAAGGCTGAGTAGAATGCGAGAATCAATAGCTTACGAGGCAAGGATACCGACGACCGAGCGAAGTGGAGAAGAAAAAGCATGAAAGCGGATCCTAGCTGACACCAGGATTGACCGCGCGGATAATTATGATCATCATCATCTGATCTCTGAGCGGTCAACCCCGGTTGCTGCCAGGGTCAGTTTTGATGCTTTGTTTTCTCCACTTAGCCTGATCTTCGGCATTCTCACGTCGTAACCCGTTGGCTCTCGCGTCCGACTCGGGATGTCAATCTATCGTTTCTGAGGTCTCCCGCGGGACCTCTTTCCTGATACTGGCAGGTTTAGACACCTATTTCCCACTAAGCCCCTGGTTACGCAACACGTGACCAAACCAGCGCAGCCCTGCATCTTCGATCTTATCCGCGATATCTCTTACGCCAAGGCTGCCACGAATGTACTCGTTACGCACTCGATCTAGTAGCGTAACGCCACACATCCAATGCAGTATTTTCATTTCGTTGGCGTGGAGTTCGCGGACGTGCTTCGTCAGGTTTCGCAGCCTCGAATAATTATGATGATTCAGCAATCTAAAGTACTTAATTCTACTTAAACTAGGTAAGACATAGCTAAGTTGTCGTTTCCAGAATCGCTACTTCGCGTAAGATTAAACCCAAAGGCACAATCTCTACTAGCTTTGATTCCATACTTAATAACCTACGGATTTCAATAGCTTTAAAACATTTTCTCTCCCTATATTGACATGAAAATGTTTTAGCTAAAAATACGATTTCATACTATTTATAGGCAAAAATTATAAATAATATAGTCAAAATTACAATGATCCAATTTTATGTTTCATTCTTCTTACGTTCCCTACAATAGGCTATTAGTTTTAAAGTACCTACAGATTATAAAATAAAATAATGTAAATAGGTACATTTTCAGTTTTATATATTTGGATATACTTGGATTTCATGTCAGGAAATTGGAAAAGGATTTATTCGAAGGTATGATTATTTATTATTGGGTGCCGTATGGTGTACGGCAGTGTAGAATTTAACACCCTTTTGTTCATGGGTGTTATACAAAGTGACTAATATCTATAGGTATAGGCAAACCAGTTAAAGTCCAAAAATGGGCAGAAAGGAAGAAATTGAGGCAGTTTCTTAATTTGCGCAGTGTTTTTCGTTGTGTACTTTCAACATTGCAATCTCCAAACAGCCTACCAAGCATGGAAATTGCGGTAACGTGCTCAGGATCCGCTACTGTAGTATATTACGAGCTGTTAAGGTGGGTATTATTATTATTACTTATGCAATGAAAAACCACAGCCGAAGTATCGTCCAGCTGGACCAAATTTCTAAGGTCAAGATCTTTCTGTAACTATGTACCCAGTTACATTTTTGTATATCTGTTAATATGAAGATATTAAGAAATTGAACAGCAGATCTTTCCATCAGTGGCGCCGCTCGTTTGTCAGTGAATTGTATAAAAAATACTTTTTTTAAATTAGTATTAAATCGTATAATAGGTAATACGTACAACCTACAAAGTTGGTAGCCATACGTTTGCTTAATCCTGTTCCCTTGTCCGAAGCCCCATCTGAGGGTCGGCCATCTGTAATTTTCCACTCGGCTAATCGGCGCAATTTAAAATTTGCGAAACCCTTTGTGTCTCCGAATCCTCCAATATGTTATTTTCATCGTGGACAAATTCCGATACCTTTTCCAATTTGACTTAGTTTAGCTTGACGAATCGTTAGGTATTAGAGGGAAACTTTCAACGGATTGGGTAATCGCTGTAGTTCGATCATCATTAATAAGTCCGGTTCTAGGTATTTAAATGAATAATAAATGATATCAAACTTAACATTAAATAATGAGTCTGCCATTTATAGAACAACCCTCGATAAACCCTTATACTTAGTGACAAACGCGACTGCCTAACTGTCGTCCATAAATAGAATGAGGCCTGTAACAGGAGCATTAAATTTATTTCATACTTCAGACAAGCAGGCTAAAGTTAGTTCTTGCTCTACATCTTTTTACTTCATAGTACACCTAGCGGAAAAATGCAGAACCATTCACGTATAGAGAGCGTTGATGATTATACTCTAGTAGACACGGGGCGATTCGGGGTGGCCCGGGCTATTTCACTAAATTATGTTCATTGGGCCATTATTGTTATGACTTGTTACACCATTATTATCACCTTAGCCGCAGGACGTCCACTGCTGAACATGTGAGGAGGTTACACGTGTTCCACACCGAACAACTATGTGTCTCTTACAAATTACATCAATCAGCCCCGTAGGATTTTAACGGTTTCGTCCGTCCATCGCGTGCGGAGGCGTCCCACGCCGCGATTGCGTTAAAGTATTTGTGGATTACAAATTTACTTTGAGAATTGATACAGGTTTATTTCATAACAAACCAAGCCGGATAAACCACAAATTCGTAACACTACATCTGCTCAAAGCCTCTAAAACCAGCCGCTAACGGGCATCGGCTACGGGAATTGGGAACCGCGTTATAGATGGCGCTTGTTTACGGAACGCCGGCCCTAATCCGGAAATCCGCGCGAATCGTACCGGCGGATCCGGAATTTCAATTTTAATGCTGTTTATTTTGTGTAATCCCGGAACGGGCGGGTCACGGCCGCGGGCCTATAGGCGGTCACAACGCCCTGTGTGTTTTATAATTGATTCAATATTGGGTGTAAGTCGAACTTTCGGAGGTGTCGTGCAAAGCATATTATATATATAAGCGGAACTGTGATGTTCTATGGTGCTCTATGGTGCGGATGCTGATGTATGGATGACTCACTTTACACTGTGCCGGGCTGTCGAGTTCGAGCCGAATTATTTCTATGGCGACTGTACAACTCGGTTGCATCGGTAGAGCATGAGCGTGTCCATACAAATTATATCGGCTCGACCCGGCTCGGTGTATGACGTGTGGCATATGCGATGACAGAGTGCGTAACGAGTAAGACTGACAGCTTACTCGGCGCGAGAGATTTCGCGGACACAAATGAAGACACCATCTACCCAAGAGGCAAATTATTGACATTTGCAGAGTTAATCGCCAGAACTACTACAAGGATAATTTGGCACTCGATAAGGGCGTGGGTGTCAAACATCAACTCCAGCTGTCTGTCAAAAGTGACGCTTTACGTGGGGTATAACGAAAGTTTTGCGTAACTCATTAATTAAACAATTAAACATGTAAAGTAAAATATTAACTGCGTTTCGAGTACTTAGAGTTTTTTTTTTAGTTTGGCTCATTCCTTTCCCCAAATGTCCTCTAATCTCCTTACAGGTGATAAGCCGGTTTTCTTCAATAATCGCAGTTGAGGGCCGACCTTCACGAATTTCATCAAGAAGAGAAATACGGCCACGATCAAATTCTGCATACCAACGCCTTACGGTGTTCAAATGAGGTGCTTTCCTCCCAAAAGCATTTTGAAGATGAACAGTGTGGTTTTATGGATACAGAGAAATATTAAAATCGTAAAAAATCATCGCCCTAAAATCTTTTTGCGTAAATTCTATTTTTGCTATGAACGTCGAACTTCAACTTATAATAAAAAAAGATTGACACGTGATTTTCCTGGTAGAGGCCAGGATTGACCGTTAGAGTTAGGATGATGATGATGATGGGTGCCTTCATATATGAGAATCCTACGAACTCCCGTGTCGCCTGCCAAGCGTGAAGAACACGCTTCCTGCCCTCCTGCCCGCAAATTGTTCTCAATTCGGGGGAAATTTCAGTGACAACAAGCAAACAATATAATTGCTAATAAATGATTCTCTACAACGACATTTATTACTCCATGTACAACAGCTTGTGTGATTTATAATTGAGTCAATATCGGGTTTAAGTGGAATATTAAGTGGCTGGAGCCGTGGACGCATTGGTATTTCGAATCCTTGGAGGCTTAGCAATGTGGTCTTATGTACCTACGTACAGGATATCGGTCATTTTGTTGTATCCAGTCCCCAAAATCCTCGTTTTAGTTGCATTTTAGTAAAAAAAGAAACTTGTTTACATTAGAGACGTTCGACCTGAGTGGTTCAGTTGGTTAACATGACGGTCCGCCACGCAGAGGTCCCGGGTTCGATTCTCGGCCGGGCAGAAATTGAAATGATGAATTTTAATTTCTGTTACGGGTCGGGGTGATATACCTATGTACAATAAGTATGTAGTTTATCAGTTGTTTAGCACCCATAACACAAGCTTTGCTTACTTTGAGGCTAGATGGCACTTTGTAAATTGTCCAAGCACAGGTATTTATTTATTATTTATTTATTTTGTTTTGTTTGGACTGACCAGTTTTACCAACGCTCGTGCCTAAAGGAACTCGTGTGCTAAGAGGCGTCAGCATGTTGAACAGTGTCCACTATTTGGCGTCAGAACCGAGCGTCAGCGTTTATAAGCAACGCAAATCCGTTGAGGTTTTGCTTTACCATGCGTGATTTGCGTTGACGCCGGCTAGTAGACACGTTGTTTTGGATCCTATTTAATTAATTTTAACCTAGTGAATCATCATCACAGCCCACAACAGTCCACAGCAGGACTTAGGGCCTCTCTTATGAAAGTTGAGATTATTGCCATAATCTCCACGCTTGGCAGGCGGGATGGAGACCGCAGTATTATAAATATAACAATGGAAATGCTGCTGCCCATTTACCAGCCTACGGAGACTCTAGATCTTTTGCGTCGATAAAATTAGTCCCCTTGTACGACACCCACGAGTGTAAGGGGTTGGTGCTATTCTTTTCTGCCGGACACCACACGGCCACCTTGTGAATGTATGTGCTGAATTCAAAGTTATTTGACTATGTGACTCTCGCTGTTTAAAACAACGTTTTCCTGTATGTTACTCATCACCGTAATTAAAGTAATGGTCATGGACATCAATATAGTCATCACACAAGATGCCTAATAATCATAAAATTTTTAAATAACTATGAGTAAGCGTGTAATTGAACATAGCCCTAATCTCTATTTAGAGAGACTTGTTATGATGTGTTCCTGTAGGAACCATACTGAATTTCGGGGCCTATGTATTATTCTGGGCCTGGATATAAGTTACAACACTGCTAAATTTCATCAAAATTCGTTAAGTAGTTTTTATGTGAAAGAGTACCAAATATCCACCCAAACGAACAACTTTCGCATTTATAATAACAGTATGATACGATACTATCGTGTACCTAATTATACAACACTAGCCTTTGCCCGCGACTTCGTCTGCGTGGAAATAGTTTTTATGACAGTTTAGCTTTTGCCCGCGTTACCATTTTAAATGACCTCCGTATTATATGGATGGTAGCACTACGAGGAGGTCAAGCTGCAAGGTGAATTAGATGGAACATGGCTTAGATTATATCATGGACTTCAAGCCACCAAACTACGAAAACGTATCAAAATCCGTTCAGTAGTTTTTGAGTGATGCGCGAACAGACACAGACAAAAGACAAAAATTTTCAAAAAGTTATTTTTTCAGCCGTAGTTACGTCACAGAAACCTATCTCGACTATTTTTTCTGTAATATCTTCAGTATAGGTACTACTACACGGCGTTTTTACAGTTTTATAATAGTTTAAAAGACAGATAATGGCATGCTATCTTGAGACTCAACATCACTCTACCACCTACTTAAATTTCGTGATAGTCATCTTGGCCGCAGTACTAGTAGACAGACACAATAGGTGTCCCCCAAGTCTTCAAAACATCGAATTCATACCACTTACCTGCGCCCATCCCAAACATCCCCTAGGCCATCACAAGATCTGCGTCCATCTCTTCGAGCAGCAAACAAATGGGAATCATAATATTATAAAATTAAATTTAAATACGAAGCCAGAAAGATAGCGTAATCTCAGGGTACCTGACCTCTTCCTATCATATTTAGGCAGATAACCTGCAAATCTCTACTTCCGCTAAGTTATCCGAAGCTAAATGCAAACACATGTATAGATAAACAGTGCACTTTAACGTATATCTAATCAGATATACGTTAAAGTGCATGTATACATTACCTTGAGCATTATCAGAATTCACCTATATCTATGGTGACGCCAAATATAGACGAAAAAGACGCCAACTCGAATCCTACAAAATAGGCGCAAGAGTAAAAGTTTTTTTTATATTAAACCCCTGTTTATATTTAACACTGCGATCTTCAACCCACCTGCCAAGCGTGGAGATTATGGCAATAACCTCCCCTTTCGTTGGAGAGGCTCTAAGTCCTGCAGTGGACTGTTATGGGCTGTGATGATGACGATAATGATGAAACGGCAGACAAACAGGCAAGCGGACCACCGAAAGTGGTCACCGCCGCCTATGGACATCAGCAATGCCAGGGTTATAACCATAATGTTGACCACATTAAAAACTAAAATAACACATGAAAAACTTCTAATATACCTATTGAATGATTTCATGTCATAGTCCAACCGCTGTGGCTAGGAACTCATTCCATGTTCGAATAGTACGACGTTTCTCTATCGTACGGGGGAAAAACATTATTTCCCTTTATATTCAATGGTCCACTATATCAAAACATCCACTACACTGAATGTCCACTGTATTATCATCATCATGTTAACGTTAATGTCCCCGGGTGGGCTCTTTGCCGCGAGGGCCCAGGGTCCACCTTGACCATGATACAGGATTGGCAGGTCAGTTAATTACAGTGGATCGACTGCCATCTGCACCTCCATGACCCTAATAACAGGAGAACCTTACAGGAAATTCAGCCACCTGAATGTGCTGGTTTCATCACAACGTTATTCCTCACCGTAAGAGCTTCGGTTAGTGTTCAACAGGCGCAGATAACTACTAGATAGGTACTGTGGTTCGGCCCCGGTAGTACCTATCGCTTACTAGTCCGACCCCTTAACCATTAGGCCACCTACGCTGCTCCGAGTGTCCACTGTATCATTGAACCTAAAACAATAAAACCATTATTGCCTTCTAAATGTATGATATCTAACTTTGACACAATTACCTAAAACAAACTGAACTAGTAAAAGCACCCCATGAAATCTGTTCCAATACTCAAATACAAACGCGTATCAAACAATTGATTTAAAACGTCCCGATGTACTCGTACCGTGAACAATCCTGGGGCTAAAATTCGGAACGTTTACTGAACGTACGCCTGACCATTGTGCGCTTGAGTAGTATTTTTCGACGTTCGACTTTACGAAGTAGTGCCACTTCACTAGACCTAGATTTTTATGGGGTCGGCATCGCGTGGTGATGCCCCTGGTATTGCAAACGTCCATAGGCTGCGGTGACTGCTTGCCATCAGGCAGTCCGTAAGCTTGTTTGCCACCTGTGTGGCATAAAAAAAGAAAAAAAACCTGCTTAGATAGAGTAAAGACAACGACGGTGGATACGTAAGGTACATTTCATGAATATAATTTTCAATATTTGAGTTCCAAAGCCTAAACGATTGATCCCCAAAATTTGATACTGTTTGCACTCTATGTGCTCTACATTTATTTTCTACTCTACATTTGTTTTTTTAAATTAAACATTTTAATAACTATTCCAAAAGTATGCGTATAATCCCTCCAAATATCACTGGGATTTATTCTGTTTTCTTATACTTTAAGCAAACAGGCAAGCGGGCAACTTGATGAAAACTTGTCACCGCCGCTTATGAAAATTATCAACACCAGTGCATTGCCTACCTCTAATACATATACATCTTGAAGAATTATATGTCAGAGTCCAAAGAAAACACTGTGGCTGGCACATCATCCCACATGCGAGTATCAGGAGAGAAAAATATTCGTTTGACACATCGCATGGACACCAACAAAAGGATGCACATTAATTCGTCGTATGGTCTGGATCTTTTTAGTTGATCACAGTCGCGTGCGCATCATTTCGAGCGGCAGTGCTCTGGAGCCTGTAGCGTGAGTTGGACATCTCTGTATGGCACTATTGTTTTTATTGTATTGTCCTTTTGAGTTTGTCTATAAAGTGTGACCACGTGATTGTTATAACGGCCTCCGAAATGGGTTGGAAGTCCTTGGTGTTGCCGTGCTGGCTTTTATTTGGTACGAAATTTTGTTTTAGTTTATTGTTGCTAATTTTATTGTTTTGTAGCTTACCTACTTTTTGAATGTGTACTTTAAAAGGTTTTTCATTATTTAGTAGGTAGGTGTTTATTGTATTGAATTATATTTTAGATGTTTAATCTAAATATCGATATTCATCGTGCTTACTTAAATACGTAACATAGAGAGAGACAGAATTAAGCATATTTCTGCAAATTCATATTAACAGCCTATAACAGTCCTCAACTGAACTTAGCCTCCTCCACGTAAGTAAGGAATTTTGCCTATTGTGGTGACTATTAACTGGCAGGTGGGTTGGAGATCACAG
Source organism: Blastobasis adustella (assembly GCA_907269095.1). NCBI lineage: Eukaryota > Metazoa > Arthropoda > Insecta > Lepidoptera > Blastobasidae > Blastobasis > Blastobasis adustella. The sequence continues at coordinate 15,766,927 of OU026121.1, read as the reverse complement.
TGTTTACCTATTTGTGTTTGCCTTTGCCTGTAAAATCAAAGACGAAGTCGTCTTTTTCAAGATCCGATGACGACGTCTGCCACTACATGGCCGCTTATAGATGCAGTCGCCTATTTACAACACATACTCAGTAATTACTTATATATTCGTCATGTACAAGTAAACCTACCTATACGCCAACGAAATCACTTCATCCCTCAAAACCATGCAGTTATCAGTCGATAACAAACTTCCACACCTACTAACAGTTCTGAAAGTTCCTACCGCGTCAGCAAAGGTACGCATTAGGAATCCCGGAACATACCTTTAAAATGTGTGATAATAACCAGGATAGTTTAAAACATTAAGATCTGAAAGTCCCACTTATCATTACCAAATTCGCAAACGACAGATGTTCGTTTAACAAGACACTTGCTCTTTTTCTCATGGCTTGCATAAAGATTACTTGCTTAATTATTGTCAATTAAACCCAATTGTCGTTAACTGGAGTGTTGTAGAGAAGCAACGACCGATAAAATACTATGCATAGCTCTGATATGGCACATTAAATAAGCATTTGTTAGGCTTAACGAATAGGCGGATCAAGAGCACTTCGTTAGGACAATATGTAGATATGAAGATCCAAATTTAAGCACTTTTGTAATTAGTAAATGATACTCAAACACTGTCTCTACGCTCATACCACAGAATACATTTATTTTTTATTTATTAAAACTTAATAAATTTAATTTATTTTTGCGTTCAGTGTTTTGAATGTTAGCTATGCCCGTAACAATCAAAACTTTACAACATTATATTATTTCTTAAATATATTTTTTGGCTAATCAAATCGCTAGCAATCATTATACGTGTCTTTCACCTATGCTTATTTACTGATTTGGCCCGACTTGAACCAAATTCATGTTTAAGAATGACGTTTAACGTTTTTTTGTATGAAGTTCTTTGTTTAAGTATCAACTGAAATACGTTTAAGAATTTGGTAAAAACTCTATCTATCCTAAATATTTGAATGTTATTAATAGGATGACACATTTAAAATACGAAACGTAAAATAAATTTATACCGTGTCAACTTACAATAGTTTAGATTATTATGGAGTATTCTTTACGAACAACAAAGGTACTCAAAGATCTCATCTCGCTTACCACTAGGTGCATTCTTACGGTGAAGAAAAAAATCTATCCAATCTGGTCAGATTCCCCTGTTAACAGGGTCACGGAGGTCAGACGTCAGTCTCATCTCTGTAATTACCTGATCTGCCAAATCCTGGATCATGGCCAAGGGGGATTCCAAACCCTCGCGAGATCACAACCGGGACATTAACGCCAAAATGTCATTACCCCACCCCACACAGAGGACTACAAAGGCTAGTATCGATCTCCAGCTCTAACTATAACAGCGTACAATTTGAAACACCCTTCGAATGCGTGGCCATGACGTAACACCGATAACGGATACCGCATTAAAAGGCGTGAAACAATGAAATTGCTGCAGTCATCGCCTCACGTCACACGTGACTACCCGCTTTTATGTTCACCCGAACACAACGAAATTAACACATCAGCATACATTTCCTTGCTTCCCTGACTTCCTTGACGTCCTAAATATGGCGCATTAAAGTATTAGGGAGCGAACGACCGGCCAATTGAGCGAGTTACTGTGCCTCCCGTCTGCCTTAAGACAGCTAAGAGCGGCAGCGTACTTGTATACTGTGGCTGCGGCAGTTTGAGCGCCCGATGTTGGGTGACGTATTGTTTGAACTTTTCCGTATTTTTACTAAAAAATAATTGAAGAGTTTGTTACTTTACAAAAACAAATAAAAATACATAAAGGTGGCATGGAAAAGGATTAAAATATAACGCTAAAAGTTGGTGTATACATTTTTTTTTTTTTTATTAACTAGCCTTCTCGACGCGACGTACACGTACACTTACGCCCTATCTACTCTTCTTTTCTGATTTATACCCCTTCTTCTTGAATCACTCTATCTATTGTTGAAAACACCATAAAAATCCGTAGCGTAGTTTTAAAGATCGAAGCGTACATAGATACAGACGGCGGGAAGCGGCTTTATTTTATACTATGTATATTCGTAGATAAACTCGTACATAGATAGGCTTGCATTTGACCTCAACTCACCGGATGGAAAGCGACGATGAGGTCGAACATTTATGAATATAACAATTTTGTACCTCATGTATCAAATAATTATATGTGCCATGTAAATAAAAACTCCTAAAATGATAACAATTACCATATTTAAATGATGACGTTACAACAATTACCACGTGGCTCTAAAATTATATGGGTAAGGCAAAAAACGGTTACATAAGTAAGATTAAGGTTAGCACCACCGCGTGGCTATAAAATAAAAATGTTACATAAGTAAGTTTAAAGTTAGCTTCATCGCGTGGCTGTAAAATAAAAAAACGGTTACAAAAGTAAGTTTCAAGTTTCAAGCACCGATTGTCGTTGTCATAACAAACCGGGCGAGCGATCAGAATGGAGCGGTGACGCTGCAAGGAAATTAAGGGAATATGACGTGACGGGCCTCCCGCGTTTGGTAATTCGGCTAATTTAAAAAAATAAAAGTTTAACGAGGGGAAGCGCTCTACTAACTGTTTAGGATATCAGCTTAATGATAAAGGTTATGGAGTGAAATTGTTTGTTTGTCGCGATATAGATAGGCGTCGTGTTCAAAAGCAAATTGCGTTGTTGTCTCTCATACTAGTTCAGTATGCTAATTGCGTAACCCTGTTGCTAACAATTATCTGATGTCAAAAACTGAAATTGTGTCTTTTGCGATTCCGTATCATCGATTTCATGGGCTCAGTTGCTAATAAAGTTCCTAAACTAAGAAACTATTAAATCGCTCATACGTAATCGTATAAGTAACCATTACAATCAATAAAATAAGAGAAATGTTGGCAACAGAGTCACATAATTAGCCTGCAAGTTAGTTCGCTCAATGCCTATAGAACTAAGATAAACATTATTTTTAGCTAACTTCGTATTTACCACGATAATTTTATTAATATTAAATTGGCTTTATTAAGTTATAATTCGAATAAGGAAAGGTCTTTACAATTTGTTTTGATAAAAACTCCAGTTCAAAATATGATCAATTTAATAGTTGCAATAAATTGCAATTGGAACTTTATTAGCAATTGAACCCATGGAATCGATGATACCGAATCGCAAAAGTAACAATTTCAATCATTGAAATCAGATAATGGTTCGCAACAGAGTTACGTAATAATCCTACTAAGCTCAGCAAAGCTACTGAACCTGAAACGCAATAAAGAAAATCGGTGGGCTTACCACTCGATAAGTACCTACACGCTCGATCAACATCATCGTCATCATATCAGCCAGAAGATGCCCACTGCTGGGCATAGGCCTCCCCCAGAGGTCTCCACAAAGGCCGGTCCTGTGCTTTCCGCATCCAGCTGGTACCTGCGATCCTTACCAGGTCGTCAGTTCACCTTGTAGAAGGCTTACCCACGCTGCGTCCTGCGGCACGTGGTCGCCACTCGAGAACTTTACTGCCCCATCGGCCATCTGTTACACGCTCGATAGTTAACTTTAAATTCGAGCCACTAAATAGGCTAGTTATGACGGATATACTTGCAAAAGCTTGTCTAAGTCGTATTAACCTATCTAAATACTGCCGATCGGGAAACCCTGCGGTTTTCACCCACGCTACGATCGAAACCTTGCAATTATTGAACTATCCCGTGGGATCCTATTACTTATCTACCCTATGACACTCGAAAGAATTATTTTAATATCGGGCTAATAGTTTTTGAGATTATTATTATTTTTACCAGCAAGTTTCGGCCAATATTGACGTTGAAACTGAATCTAGACTCACTTCGATACTTTAAACAACTTTTTTTAAATAAAACATGAATGTTGTATATAGATTAGGTAGGTCACGGGGGATTAGTCTTTTCTTGTTATCATGTCAATGATAAAATAGGTTAGTTAATTTTTTATATTTTTCCAGTACAAAACTGAAAGACGCGGACTGCACTGTCTGTGGCTTCAAATAGATCTTTGAGCGAACAGGAGTCTATGCAGGCTGGGCAGACTAGCAAATGCACACTCGCAGACGCTTTCGCTGGAAGCGATATTATTTAGTATCAACTGTATAGCTAGGCAGCCGATCTAGGAGGTCCTAGATCGGTCCTGCCGCAGTATCGTGTATGTAGTGGTCTCGCAAAGATCCGATATTTCCTTCAACCCTTTCCGTCACACTTTAATATAGAGAACAATATTAATGTTTTTGTATATTTGTGAGAATGGTATGGCATATAAAATGCTAAAACAAAGAAAATAATTCTAGCTTTAGTTTTATAACTAACCATCATGACAGTCGAGCAAAAACAATTACCAAAATTCACCTTATATTTTTCTTGATATAGCAACAAAAACCTAAGAATCTAAATACCTATTTTATACTGCATTTATTTAATGTTGGCCGTGTGATGTCCGGCAGAGTAGAATAGCACCAACCCCTTACGCTCGTGGGTGTCGTACAAGGCGACTAATGTTTTCGAGTCGAAGGATCTAGAGTCTCCGTAGGCCGGAAAATGGGCAGCAGCATTTTCCTTTGTTATATATATAACACTAAAATCTCCAACCCACCTGCAAAGCGTGGAGATTATGGCAATAACCTCCCCTTTCGTGGGAGAGACCGTAAGTAGTGGGCTGTTATGGGCTGTGTTGGTGATTTAAAGTTAAAGGTATTAAAGAGTATATTCATAAAACAAAACAAAAATAATTGTGGAAAGTGTAAAACTAATCTTCTTCATTTATTTCTTTAATTAATAAAATGTGCTTTTGACCAGCCATTTCAAATAGTTCTACTGGTCCAGTAGTTTTAATATGGCAACATTTGCTGCTAAAGCTATGTGAAACAAATAACATTTATGCAACAAAAAAGGAACATTTTATAACGCTGTTTATATTTATAATATCCTGAATACCTGATTATAATATAAAACTAACCACTTTACCTGAAAGAGGTGTCTTTGTTATGAAAACTTTGACTGAACAATTTTACTGTGGCTAGACTATTATAGGCGTCAAGGTCATGGTTAAGTTAACAAAATGTTAACAATTACCATAATTAAAGGATGACGTCACAACAATTACCACGTGGCTCTTCAATTAAATGGGTTTGGCAAAAAACGGTTACATAAGTAAGATTAAGGTAAGCACCACCGCGTGGCTATAAAATAAAAATGTTACATAAGTAAGTTTAAAGTTAGCACCATCGCGTAGCTGTAAAATATTCTGAATACCTGATTATAATATAAAACTAACCACTATACCTGAAAGAGGTGTCTTTGTTATGAAAACTTTGACTGAACAATTTTACTGTGGCTAGACTATTATAGGCGTCAAGGTCATGGTTTAGTTTCCGCGACCATAATTTAGTCAGGTATGCTCGGTTATTTTGCCTTTCAGTACACCTACTTGATAACTACCATTGTAACCTGTTCCAGGTTTGTCGACAGCAACGATGAATTTCACGGGGAAATGGGTGCCGAACTTCGGTTGGGATATCGAATGCGAGTGGGACACAGGCTCTAACGACCGTCTGCAATCCGTGAGGCTTTTCAAGAACGAACATCAGTTCTTTCTGCACAGGCCCGAGGTTATTATCTAAGTTTTATTAGACCTTTTAAGAACTAAAGTCAGCAGATACCTACCTATGTTGTAAGTAATAGCAGATAAATGGAGGAAATGTTAAATTCAGATGTTATGGGCGACAGTTACCACTTACCATCAGGTGGGCTGCCTGCTCGTTTGTCACTAAGTAGCATAAAAAGTGCTGCTATTCTCCATATTGCACTGTCGCTCTCCTTACAATGATTATTGGTTGTTTTTCCAGGTGAACAGCGCGTACCAAGTCACAGATCATGCCTCCGACGAGTTCCGTATAAGGACCGAGTGCAACCTGTTGACGGTGCAAAAGGGGAAGTGCAGTGTAAAGGTGGAGATCACCAATGGCCGGCCAGTTTCCAAATTACAGATGACGGAACCACAGAAGCCCGACATCTACCGCTGCGAGATCTCGGGCGAGGGCCCGTTTTTCAAACTGCACGACAAGAGTTTCCAGGCATATTGTGAGTACTGTTCTTTAATGCTGAGGGTCGTGACTTCTATGGAGCACTTTTTCGTAGATTATAATCGGTAATCCGGTCATTTTCATGTTATCCTCAGCTAAATTGGTAAATCTTTTTCGGTTTCTTTCGACGTATCGGATGTGATCCTTTAGATATATTATAGATATATTGAATTTGACAGGATATTCAACCACGCAAAAATAGTGACTACATCATTACACTTTTTACATTTTATGAATGAAAATTTTATTTTAAAATTAACCCTTGGTCTCAGAATATTAATACTGCGCGTCATCGACGAATTCATGCCCCAGATGTGACAGCAAATAAATGGTCCCTTGTTTCAGCCAATCCAATTTGGCTACTAACGATGCACCAGATACAAAGACGTAGCTAGGATTCTAGAATAGGGGGAGGGGCAAGAGCAAAAGGCCTATAGGTAGATCGACAGAGGCTTACGCAAGCTTTTGAGAAAGCTTCCCCACTGGGGGCACAAGCTATGTGATTCTATAAAAGTAACCAAAATCAATAAATGATTGAGCACGCATTGGCATTTTATCTCTTTTCTAATCCTAAATCATCATCATCGTCCTAGCGCTCGTCCCGGCCTCTGCCAGGATCCGCTTTGCTAAATGTTCTCTGCAATCCTAAATGTTCGTACAAATAAGCCCAAATTATAAAATGAGCTACCGTAGCGACCTCGAAATTTTTCGAATCTGGGCTGATCATGATAAAAGTAGCTTAAACCAATAACTGAGCGAGGTCATCGGGCTGCTGTGTTTATACGTGTTTAGGCGTGGGCCTACGAATGATGAAAAAATTTGCGTTGCAGCGACCTTAAAAAAAATTTGATATTTACTCAAACTAATAATAAAATTAGATAACAAACTAATTAATAGTGTTTGGCTCTTAAAATCAAGAAGCCAATTAGATGCAATGCAAGTTTCTCTTTGTTTATTTTACCCTTCGGTTCGTACAACGTTCGTACTGCCCTATGTATGTTTCTGTAACTGCAAAGAAAATTATTCTTAAAAGGTCTACAATTATAATTGCATTGTTTGTAAAGACTTGAATTGAATCTCTTTGACTGTGTCTTGCACCATATATAAGACTTTCCATGATGTTACAGTGAGACCAACAGCTGCAAAAGTGACGAGATCCTCTTTCGAAGATCGCCTGCACTTAAACTGCACATCTGAAGGTTTGCCACCGCCCGAACTAGTATGGAAGACTGTTGATGTATACAAGGTAACTGTTGTCTATCGTCACTTACCAAGTCTTGTCTAATATAAAAAAAAAACTTTATTGGGGTCCCAAGTTACACCGTTCTCAAAGGCTGGCAACGCATTCGCGACACGATCGATCGGAAAATCAAAATACTTCTTCTATAGGACATTTTCTGCGCTTTGCTTGCAGGAAACCCAGGCCTTCAAAGGTTATAGATGGAACCCGGACACAAAGCTATTCGAGTCATGGTCTACCATCACCATGCCGGCTGGACAGACGGTGTCCTGCATTCCTGAGGTTACCATCAAAGGAGGCAGGATTGTGGGTGAAGCTGGAGTTAGCTCTGCTAGCGGAGTTTATGGTAAGGATTTTGTCGTGATGAGAGCGTAGTATATTTCATTTTTCAAAGTGGAGAATCAGTGTCAGTTTACTAAACTTATTAACTGTGCTAGCTCAGCCACCCAAATAGGATCTTAGCCTCCAAAACCAAAAGACATTACTCCTGTCGATCTTGAACGGCTTTCTTTCATATGGGCTTCTGAAGAAACTACACTTACATTATGGAGGAGCTCTCCATGGAGGAACATTTTCTAATGGTCACGCTGGGTAGCACAATAAGGCTAGAGGGGGTGATGATCTGCTCAAAAAGACTGGAACAGAGATAGGATGATGAAGAACCGGAAAATACTTCAAGCAGACGCAATGAAACGTCTGCTGGGCTTTTCCAATATACCTATAATATTATATACCATATATATAAAACAAGAAAAATCAAACATCAGTAGTGTAAAGACGAATAAAAAAATTATTAAAAAAACTGATCTCGCCACTTCTCACCACTGCACTGCAGAAATGTCACGAAATTAACATTTTATTCCATTTCAGGCGTTGCAGTATTAATAATGACATCGTTGCTGATTCAACTCGTCTCGCTGCTGCTGATTTGAAAAATGACAATCATGGACCAAATACTTATTTAGTATAGAACCAAAGTATCTGATATATTTATTAGGTATTTATTGTTGTTAATTTTTTATTAAATACTTTAACAATTTAGAAATTATAAACGCGTGTTTTATTCGTTCCATATGAGCCTGTTGCATTTTTTTTTATTGCCTATATTCAACGGATGGACTGTCCACCTGATGGAAAGAGCCACCGTCGTCCAGGGCATCGGCGACCTAAGGAGAATGGATGCGGTACCGGGCGTAAAGGTACCTGTATACAGCCTTTTGAAGAACCGCATGTTATTGTATAAAGGCAGGAAAGACTTCAGGAGGGAGCACATTTTGCACGTGCGCGTTAAAAAGTCTATAGATGCGGATGTGGCCATCGTGATCAACGTGAGCCTAGACCGTGACACACTCCAGACCGGGGCAGAAAATCGTGCTCGAGGCTGTACCCGGAATACTCAAGGTAGGAAGTGTCGGCAGGGACAGATATCTCCGTCAGAAAGAACTAGGCCGGCTTTCCGTCTCTAGATGCCTGTCTAGTGTAATTTAAAATATATATACTATATATACAGGGTGTAAAAAGACCGCTAGCATTAATTGAAACCTCATATTCTACCCATAAAACTAAACAACTTTCCCCAAGAAACATACCCGCGGAAACTCTTAGTTTAGGCAGAAATCGAGATTCTTTTAAAAAAAAAAAGTTGTATTTTTGTATTAAAAAATATCAAGTATCGATAACTAAATCGCTCACAATTAATTTAGACACCTAAAGTTCAAATTTAAGTTGAAATAAATGCACTGTAAGTAAAAGAACGCAATGTAAAGCGTGCGCCCGGCCGCACACGTGTTACTACCTACCTACTCGTGACGCGCGCACGGCCGGAGGTAGGTACTACCTACAGCGGCCGCGCGCGCGCCAACCCGCCACCGGCCGTCCGTGGGCCCATGCGCATAGGCAGCAACACTGCCATGCTACCACTCAGTAAAGTTCAACAAGACGGGTACGCATACCTTAATACATTACCTAGACGTTTGCTTACGGTCATTCACATTATACTAAAATCGTACCCAGCACCTACCTATCGTCGATATCAGCAATAAAGTTCACGATCGAAAGTTCTACCTACCTAGGTAAATGATTGTATGACGACCATTCACATTACATGAGAATTTAACTTAGTAGGTAATTACCGCGGCGCGCACTTGCATGATCAGGCACAGGATCAGCTGTCTACCTACCTAACTTACGTACACGTTTGCTTACGGACATTCACATCATACGAGAATCGAGCCCAGTACCTACTACCTACATACTGTCGATATGTGCAGTAAAGATCACGATCGATAGTCCAATACCTACTAGGAACATGAGAATTGAACGTAGTTCCTGTGGTAGTAACTACCTACCGCCGCGCGAACCATTTGTCATCAGCTGACAGGATGAACGGATGAACCAAACCAACATGTTTGTCTTACGAATATTCCCAATTCCTATCATACGACCGAACCGTGGAGACTAAAGCAAACAAAAAGAAGATAGGTAGGTACTCAATAGTCAAGCTTAGGTATCCCTAATAGTTAGGTAGAATACGCCAGACCGGCCGCCGCGCGGGGTCAATGGCCACTGGTCACGTGGGCGAGCGAGAGCCGTGCGCTGGACGATGTACATTGCGCGTCGCAATTAATTATTTTTTTGAGGTAGCGAAATTATGAAGTCATTTCCGCGGCTATGTTTCTTGGGGAAAGTTGTTCCGTTTCATGGGTAGAATATGGGGTTTCAATTAATGCTAGCGGTCTTTTTACACCCTGTATATATACGCCTTATGTTAAAGAAGTCCAATAATGTGGAAAGTGCGACGCTGGAGAAACATTATTTGTGTTTTTGGCAGCCATTGAAAAGTATTTGCATAGCAGGTAAGAATTAAAGAAATTGTATGGTAAAGAAGAGTCCTTTGGGTAAAGGTGTGGCAATTAACCCGAAGAGAATGGTGAAGTGGTGTAGTTAGCTGGCTCGGGGGACGGAAGGGGCCCGATCCGTCCATCCGCTGTATTCTACTCCGGTATCCCAGTCTTGCAAAACGGCTAACCAACGGGCTTTTTTCACTGGCGGCAGGGCAGCTTCCCAGACTGCGACAGACCTGGGTTTAGGTCCTTTACAACCAGCGGGCGGCCAGCGGTGCCGTTTCATCAGATCTCCCTGATACCTAAGCAACCTCGGAGCGCCCCACCAACTATGTTAAATTTACACGAACATGCAGGACCAGGAGCCGCCTACACAAAGGAATTGGCGCCCCGTTAAAATTGGATCCGCAGAATACCGCAGCCAAACAATAGTATTGTGTTCCTGCCAGTGAGTAAGGTTTCCAGTGCTCCATGGAGTAGAGTTATTTGCTTTTTGCTGCTGTATGCCGGCAGAGCATCGTGTCATAGTGGTGGTGAACACATTGGTGATGGTGTTGCTAATGTCTATAGGCGGCGGTGAGCACTTTCCATTAGGTGGCCCGAATGCCTGTTTGCCTATCGTATGACAAAAAAGCTGGCTGGGAGATCATTCCACATTTGAACAGAACGAACGAGAAATGTTCTTTCGAACCGTCCGTCGCATAGACACTAACAAAGGGATGCATAATTGCATATTCTTTTTGTTTTATCATAGTAGTGTGCCGTGCCGACATGGTGCCGTGTGGTGTCCGCCAGAGTAGAATAGCACCAACCCCTTACACTCGTGGGTGTCGTACAAGGCGACTAATGTTATCGAGGCAAAAGATCTAGTCTCCGTAGGCTGGAAAATGGGCAGCAGCGTTTTTAATTGTTATATTTATAACACTGCGATCTCCAACCCGCCTGCCAAGCGAGGAGATTATGGCAATAACCTCTCCTTTTGTGGGAGAGGCCCTAAGTCCTACAGTGGACTAGTATGGGCTGTGATGATGATAGTCGTGTGCGCATCATTTAGATGTCGGCAGTACTCTAGAGCCTTTGGCGTGAGTTAGACATGTCTATAATTTAAGGCGCCTTTCTTTTTATTGTTTGTCCTTTTGAATTTTTCTACAAAGTGATTGTTCTTACGGCATCCGAAATGGGTTGCATAATCTTTGTGTTGCCGTGTTGGCTTTTATTTGGTATGAAATATTGTTTTAGTTTATTTGTTGCTAATTTTTCATAATATTCAAAATGTCAGTTGGTCCTAGTTGCCTATGCCACAAAGGGAGAGTCAGATTCATGTTTATTTCGGCAAATTTATATTATTACATCAACATCCATAACTAGATTTAGTCTTCACCATGTCGATGGAGAGTTTTTCCATAGTCACCTCGCCTGCCCGCCCTGCCTGCCCTACCTGCTTGGAATAAGTGGATAAACCCAAACACGTCTTTCTTTTAATCCACTTCCCACAAACCCGGCCTTAGTTTATAAGATAGGATGTTTATTAAGCGTGAAAATAAAGCTCGTTTTGAACATTTTTATTAACTGCTGTTTTAATAGAAAAAATCAATAACCTCTCGAAAAATCCCTTTTGCTATAATGGGTACCTATCTAGTTTGGGCAAAACAGGTAAGCCTAGGATAAAACGGGTAGATGTCATAATTTTTAGGATAAGTAAATGAAAGTATGGAACAACAACCGTACTTATCTACTATAATTTAACATTATAACAGTACGCATTTATTACTATGATTACTATAAACTGTTAAAACTTAACAACCCTAACCTTCTAACAAAATCAGCCTTTCTATTAATATACCTAACATTCATAGCTACAAAATTCTAACATCAAAACGCCAATCAATTTCTTCAACGTTTTCCTTTGCCTTACACACTTTTTCAAATTCCCAATCGTTTATACTAAGTACCTATAGCTTTGCATGTTGCTAAATTTCATGATTGTAGGTTATCGGTATACCTATTTTCATAAGGGTCACAAAGATGTATCAATTAGGGGAAGGTTGATCAAAACGGGTGTACCGAATAGGACCCATATACCCTGTGTGTTTGCTAACCCGGTTTATTCGGTACACCCGTTTTGGGCTACCTTCCCCTAACTGAAACATCTTTCTAACCCTTATGAAAATAGGTTGAGTACCGCTGCACTGAGCTGCACTGAGCTGCACTGATCGTAAAATTATTTGTCGGCTACGCAGGCGACTACTAACTCGAAAGAAAGGATGTATTTTAATTTCGGTTTCTATTTATAAACGACATAAACAATGGGCCATTAGCCCAGTCAGGATTATAGAATAATAATGATGCATTTAATATAATCTTAATGTTTCTTATAATCATTCATACTATGCCCAGCTTAGCTAGAACAAATGTACCATAAACCATACCTAGCCATATAGATACCTTTAATGCTGTGCCGCGCGAGAGCGCAACCAGTGGCCCTATTTTTTAATCACTCGCCTCGATTCGAACGGTTTCCAATTTTTATTAGCGGCATGAAAAATTCAATATTTTAAAATCACGTTGGCAACACCGAAAGAGTACGGTTAAAAAATAGGGAAAATCAGCATCAAGCATCAAAATATCGAATTTTTCATTCGAGCGAGCGATTCAATAATTTAGGAAGGGCCCCAGGATTTAACGTCAAGATAATGATGATAACATCTTTACATAGTATGAAACAAAGTCACTTCCTGCCGTCTGTCCCTATGTATCCATCTTTTAAACTACGCAACGGATTTTAATGCCTTTTCAAAAACAGATGGAGTGATACAAGAGGAAGGTTTATAAGCAGGAAAAAAATGCTAAGTAGGTGTACGCGAACGAATTCGCACCGGGACAACTAGTTAGATAATATAAGGTGCACCATGTAGTGTATTATTTAAGGATCGATAGAAGATACCTGGTAGGTACGCAGTATTTTTTTCTCTGTGCTATTGCTAAGCGGGGTTTTTATTCAACGTGCCAATAATTGCGTAACAGTATACTTGGAATCTAATATAGAGTATAGTAAGTAAAATATTGGAGTAAAATGAATACATCCGTGACTGCCTTGGCGTGAGGGATATCACAGACAAGAGCGAGGAGGCTCGCCTGCGCTAGTTTGGTCACGCGTTGCGTAAGCCTCAGAGATACGTGGGTAAGAGGTACCTGAACCTGCCGGTATCAGGAAAGAGGCGCCGTGGCCGACCCAAGAAGTTAAATTTGACATCGCTGAGTCGGGTGCGACCCAACGGCTTACGATGCCGAAGACCGGGCGAAGTGGAGAGGAATGGGTAGGAAAGCGCACCCTGGAAGAGGCCGGGATAAGCGGTAGGACGATGTTGATGAGTATACTTAGAATCTAAATAAATAAACAAACAATGTCGGTAGACACCTCAATCATTAAAATCGGAGCATATTTTCAGGTTTTATAAATTGTCAAATAATTCTTAACCAAGTGACGCCATCTCTGTTCTGAAGCGGTGAATATGATGTATCATCCAGTCAAATCCCTTAATTTGACCCTTAGATCCGTCCCCCATTACGATACTCCCAAGATACGATACCTACCTGAGTCGAATACCTATTCCAGGTTTGTCGACAGCAACGATACATTTCACCGGGAAATGGGTGCAGAACTTTGGTTGGGACATCGTATGCGAGTGGCACTACACCCGCTTTGTGCAATCGGTGAGGCTTTTCCAGAATGAAAGCCAGTTCTTTGAGTTCAGGCCTGAGGTAAGTAAGTTTTATTTAGACCTTTTAAGGACTAAGCTCTGTAGAGACCTATGTTATACCTAATAGCAGGATGGTTCATAAATGGAGTAAACTAGGGTTTGTAAAGTATACTGAACATACATGCCATTTAACGTAAATCCTGTGCAGCCATTCTACACCTACTTACCTTTATTTCATACCTGCATACATTTGTAAAAATAAACGTTGGGGTCTTCAAGTCAAGAGTTATTAAGTTCTTATATTCTCTTCTGGGAAAGCGTCGCGTCGGTGGCTGAGCGGTTGAGCATCCGACTCGTAAGCGAGAGGTAAAATACCGGGTTCGAATCCCGCTGCGGCCATGTACCAATGACTCTTTTCTGAGTTATGTAGGTACATTAGTTGAATTCTAACCGACGCTCTTACGGTGAGGGAAAACATCGTGATGAAACCTGCAAATTCAGACAACTGAATTTGTAACCATGATCCAATCTGGTCAGGTTCCCCTGGTAGCAGGGTCACGGAGGTCAGATGGTAGTCGCTCCACTGTAATCACCTGAGCGCCAAATCCTGAATAATGGTCAAGGCGGATCCCAGGCCCTCGTGCTCGAGAGCACAACCAGGACATTAACGCCAAAAGATAATTTTACTTATTATTCTCTTCTAGGAAAGCATGAAACAATTTCGCCCCTACGTTGTCGCTTTCAACGAGGTGAGATGAGGTCAAATATTAAACTTAATTCTTGTGCTTTATTCATAGTTTGGAAAGAACCTACCAACCTATACTAGGTATGTTCAACAAGATAAACGACTAAATTAAATTTAAAAATAGACGCGTGTTTTAATGTTGTTATATTGATACGCTGTTCAGTCTGCCTTACTATCTCATATCGACTATTAATAAACTATATTTAAAGCATACTTTCCTTTAACCCTAGATCACTAACCTTATTTTTCGACGCTTAATACTAACCCTCGTCGTTTTGACTACGGTATTTAATAAAGGGAGTTAAAGGGTTTTAATAAAATAAAATGTACTTAAAATATAGTTTTTATTAGTAATGAAGAGTATTTATGTTATTTGTTATATTACATAACTAATATTATGTCAAATTATTAATCAATCAGCTTAATGAATGAGATCATAGTTTTCATGCCAAATCAACAATTGTAAAATTTTAAAGTTCATACCTAATATAATTTATAACGTAATTAGGATAAGAAAAACTATAAATGTCAAAAATAATGAATGTAATAATCTACTAATATAAAATATATTTTTTTAATCTAATAACTAATACATTTGTGACACACGACAAGTTTGTGTTTCCAGCACGATTTATTGCATTTGGTGAAATAAGGAGATTTCTATAAAATGTAAAGTCAAAAAGAGTTATTTGATGGTAAATGATTAAATTTCATTGCTGCAGATACTGTATATGCCAATAAGGGCTCTCATTTCATTATACATCCATTGGTCTCTGAGTATTCCTTACATTTTTGTATTTTTGAGGTTTTTTTTTCAGTTCTGCATTGTGGTCTTCTTTCTCGCTTCCTGACAAATTTTCGTATTTGTAATAATAACTGGCGAATTGTATCTAAAACAATGACTGATAAATAGCGTTGAAAATAAATAAAATACATCTACAACAGAAATAAGAACGCAAAAACACATAATTGAAATAGTAAAAAAATCACGTAATTACTAACCTTCGTCGATGCGACGAGCCATGGTTGCTGGAATAGCGCTCACGGGCCCTCCACACTTAAAACACTCTCATGAGGCGTGAAGGCAAATGTCGACGGAGATTAGACAAAGTATGGAAAAAGTGCGATCGCGTGCGCAGGATTTTACGCGATTTTTTAAAGTCCGCGTCGTCGAATCGACGAAGGTTAGTAATCTAGGGTTAAGAGGACGCTTGCATTTTTTCACACTTTACGAATTAAGATTCTTCTGGTGCCCCGGGGCCTCACGGTCATTATTATCGATGTTATTATTGAAATACATTTTACTGGACGACCTACGACGACACATTTTACCTACCAGACGAACGACTTCCGAATGAGGACCGAGTGCAGTCTGAAACCGGTAACAGCGGGGAAGTGCACGGTGAGTGTGGAGATCACCAGCGGCCGGCCTGGCATGCCTGACATCTACCGCTGCGAGTCCTGGAGCGGGCGACTGCGCTTCAAACCGGACGTAAAGACTGAATTAATTACCTGATCTGCCAAATTCTGGACCATGGTCAAGGCGGACCCCGGGCCCTCGTCTGCGAGAGCACAGCCGGGAATTAACGCCAATAAGATTATTATTGTGAGTATACGATTCCTCGCGTCTCCTCAATGCTGAGGGCCATGACCTCCTTGAAGCACTTTTTCGTTGATTTTATATAGACTGCTCCTTATGTTTTTGCTGCTTATTTTTATTTTGTCTATTTTTTCCGATATGGATTAATCATATCGACCTATTCATAGCGCTCACTCATTTATTGAATTGCTTTTACGTTAATTATTAAAATCACGTAAGCTTCATTTGATAACCAAAATAGCAAAATTTCGACTCATTAATTTCAGTACAAAAGACTAAAATTAGATGTTTATCTATAGGCTAACCTAACCCTGTTCCTAAAACTTCAAACTTTTACCTTGAATTTTATGGGCACCTATGGCAAATTACGAAATATCATAAATGAAATTTTAATTTTAAAAATAATCTTGGGGCGCAAATATTAATATTCCTGGTTTTCCTGGTCCTTCAATTCAATTTGGCTAACGATGCACCAAATACCCAGTACCTGTACATGTTGCTTTAGCAGCAAAGAAAATATTGAAATTCTTGAAATGGTTATAGACACATTGCCGTGTTTACTAAACTTAGGAATCGGCTAAGTTCTTCCTTATCTCAATTTGGACGTTGCTGATTGGCTAGAAACTAGTTAAAACGAAACTTAGGCGATTCCTAACTTTAGTAAAAATGACCATTAGTCTTTCTAAAATGTTGCAGTGATACCTACAGCCGCAAAAGTGACGAGATCCATGACCGAAGATCGCCAGCAGTTGATCTGCACATCTGAAGGTTTGCCACCGCCTGAACTGGTATGGAGGATTTGGGATGCATACATGGACAAGGTAACTAGTGTCTAGCATGAAACTCGACGTTGAGGATGGATGAATAATTTTATTTGCAAAAGCCTAACTATATACAAAATTACAGTATCCGGATGGATATTATAACGCACAACGTAGTTTGTATGGAATGATACTATACATATAGCTATCTCTGTCTTCTTAACGCGAATGGACTATAATCCAATGGGTACATTATTTAGAAACCTAGTTATAGAACAACATGAAGAACCTTCTTAAATCTTATATTTTCTAACATTTGTCTACAGATCCCCCCAGACTCCAAATTCTATAGATGGAACCCGTACACGAAGCTTTTCGATTTAGAGTCTCCCTTACCGAGCCTGATGAACAGACGGTGTATTGCACTCCTGAAGTTGCCATCGACAAGCGGCGAGTTATCGGAATATCTGAAATGAACGAGCGGTTCCCGGGAGCGGCAGCTGCTAGTGGAGTTCATGGTAATTTTTGTCAAGAAGAGATAATAATATAATAAAATATTGACTGAGCAAGTACTTAATCATACACAATTATCACGCTATAGGCAAAATAGGTAGCAACGTGTGCTATACCACCAGCTAAGAAATATAAAGTTCATTTCGCCAAACAGTACTTTTTAAAGACTTACAAACTAATAGCATCAAATAGCATTATTTTATGGCCACGTATGTGTTTGTGTGTGTGTGTGTGTGTGTATGTGTGTTGCATTGTGTTATGTATTTGGTAAAGCGTAGGATAGCGAAGAGAGCGCATGCAATCGATTTCATATTTCAAAGTGGAGAAGAGAATAGTCAATCTCAGTTTAGTGAAACTATTGTGTAGGAGTTCTTCGTGCAGGAACATTTTGTAATGGCCCCGCTAGCAAATAAATAAATGTTTCTTTCTTTCTTTCTTTCAAATGAGACCCCCCTTTTTTTCAACTGCAGGACCGTTTTCGTTTAAATTCAAACAATTCCAGGAATCTTATCAAGGCATATTAATTTGACGAATGACTCGTTGTTCCTTCCGAGCAGTCAATGAATTTGCCTTCTTGTGCAAACATGGAATGTCTCGAAATTAATATTTTACTTTTTACAGGTGTTGCTATTTTAAAAACGACATCGTCGATTCTACTGCTGATTTGAAAGTGCGTTATGGACAAAATATTTCCTTATTTAGTAAGTAGGACCAAAGTATCTGATGGGTTTATTAAGTATTTATAGTTGCATTTTTATTAAATATTTTAAACACTTTAGAAATATTGACTGCGTGTTTTATTTGTGCTACATGAGCCTCCTGCATGAATAACTAATGGGTTTTGCCATATACCTTATAGTAAACGCTCCATTGTTGTCTCTAGCGTTGTGTAGATGCATAGACTTCATACCATATTTGTGAGTGGAATATGATATGCTCACAGAAATCATAATAAGGTAAGTCATTACAATTCCATTGCGTCCGTGAATTTTCATGCAATGCAGATATTTCGATACCTAGTCATCTTTGGCCCATACCTAGCCCAGCCTAGGCTGTTATTGCGCAGTAGCAAAGTTATGCGCAGTAATGGCCGCGGTAGCGATAAGCGTTCTCGATAGTTTGCCTTCATTTCTATTTACTTGTCTTATTTTGATTTGCTAAATCGAAAGGAATCGAAGAGAACAGACTTTTCGGGTTTTAAAACTCATCATCCAAGGAAAAAATCAGGGACGCCGAGCACCAGGCAGCGCCAAAATATCGTGGTTCACAAATCTTAGAAAGTGGTACGAAATGAGCACTCTTTGGATACAGTACCCGAACAAAAGTGGATAAATTAAAAAATAAAATGGCGATGTCGATGTATATGCCTATAAATTGCGAATTGCCATAATGATCACCAACCTCCGGTAGGAGATAGCACTATAAGAAGAAAAAGAAGGATATGCAATTAACCACCTTGAACAAACAGTGGACGTCCACTGCTAAAAATAGCCCCTTCCACACTTTCCACGTCACTTTTTATTTGCCAGGCATTTGACCGCCATCTCACCTGGTTGCAAGTGATAATGCGACCGATGATGGATGCCTGTCTAGGAACAGCCTATTCACTCTGGCCTTGAAGGCGTCCAGATTATAAAGATCAGGGAAGACACTCGCAGGCAACGCTTTCTATTTCTTAGCCGTACGCATTATAAATGTGAACTAAACCATCTCCTCCACTCACCTCCGTCCACCTCTGGGGGGCCGTCCTACGCTGCCACTAGAATTATTCCCCCCGATCGGCCATAGACTCTATATGGTATATGGTCCGCCAGACGCCACTTCAACCAACCAATTAACCGTGCCAAATAATAAAAAAATTTCAAATAACACTAAGTAAAAACCGTAGATTAGGTGCACAAGCCATGTCAGGGTGATGATTCAATCATGTTTTATGAATTAGATGAAACGTGGCCTAGTTTTTAAGATGGACCTAAAACTACCAAACTGTTAAAACCCCTGTGTACAAACAGACGGACAAACATTTTTAAAATTATCATTCTATAACTATTGCTTCGTCGCAATATTATATTTAATGTATTTAATGTACACAATTTTTTACTGTTTTATTATATGCATATGTTACAGTCAATATTCTTAACCAGTCAAAAGTACTTTTAACTATAAAACACAGTCAATAGTACTATTGACTGCAGAGAATAATACCTACTTTTGACTGATCGTACAATCAAAACTAGTTTTGCCCAATGGAGCTGGTTAAAAGTAGTTTCAACTAACTGATTCCGTTAAAAATAGAGACTGATTTCATCAGTTAAAGAGGTCAACAAAAATAATCAAGAATTAACCGTAACAAATAATTAAAATTATTCAAAGTAACACTCAAAGTATAATAATGTAGATTAGGTATACGAGCCATGTCAAGGTGATGATTCAACCATACAGCTTTACGCCCTAATTCGTGACACCGGCCATTTTGTTCGCGCGCATATCAGCGCGGATTAGCATAATATAATACATTATTTAATCAAATCTGGCTAATATGGAATTACTACATTACATAAGCATTTTTTTTTATACCAATTAGGCAAACTAGCTAAAGAGAAATATTTCGAATTTTTATTGTTTACTAGCTTTTGCTCGCGAATTCGTCCGCGTGGAAATAGCTTTTAGGGCAGTTTATCTGTTTCCCGACGACTATTTTTAATGTATGAAATCTAGTACTCTGTGGAAATCCCATCAAAATCCATTCGCCGCCATTTCCATATTTCTTATAGATTAGCTGGTCTATTATTATGGTTTGACAAAGAGACAGAAAACAATATTTTTTTGTAAATATATTCAATGTACAGACACACTTTTTGTACGGTTTTATTATATGTGTAGATATACATATGTATATGCGAGTAGGGTTTGTATGCTTAGAAACAGAAAAAATCATTGATCATTGAAGGAGGAGTCCGTTGTCTTCTTCAGTATAGTTTCTCTACGGCGGCATGTTAGTTCATTTTTACACCACATTCATCGTTGTCACGCAACGTTGTGGCCTTCTTAAACCCCGACGAAAAAAGGTGGTATTATAAGTTTGACGTGTGTATCTGGGTATATGTGGCTCTGTGTATGTGTGGAGGTGTGTCTGCTGTGGCATCGTAGCTCCCGAACGGATGGACCGATTTCGATTATTTCAATAGCAGTTTAATTTTAATTTTAATTTTAATTGAACTTATTGTTATATTTAATTTTAATCTTTATCTGTATATTGTATTTTTATATGGGTTTTTCCTGAAATAAAGAAAATTATTATTATTATTATTATTAATCGTTATGGTTTCTTGGCTTGAGTCATTAAAATCAGTTCAGTAATTTAGAAAATATTTGAGTATATGTAATTAAAATAAACGTCGCGGGGTTTCCGACGTTTTTCTTTCGGTTAGGTTTTTCCATTTAAACGTCGTACTGAAGTTGAAGCATTGGGATATTATGTAAGAAAAAGCAAATATTACATTTAATTTCATTTATTTATGTATCTGTATCGTTGTGAACGACTATAAATCGAGGTCAGACAACAGTAGAAGTTTAAGATGCTTTACAAAAAGGTATTATGCTACGCAAGTTATTCCCGTAATTCTCACTTGTGATCCGTCCAATCTTAAAATAATGGGGTGTAGTGATTGTACAAGTTTTCTTTTTAACAACTAAATAATATGAAATTTCATTGTGGAAATATGATGTGGGGCCATCTTAAATTACTATAAATTTCTTAAACAAGGACTTCTAACATAGCTTGTGGCTTTGTGACGTCATGATTTCCGTTTAGGTATATTTGAAAGAGAGATACGGAAGACTCGTAGTTTTGAAGAATAAGAAGAAGGATAAAAGGCAGTGAGTTGTTCAGTATTTGTTTGTTTTCTCTATTGGCATTCAATGTTGAATGAATTTACTATGCTCTCAAGCAGATGGTGTATTAAAGTTGTACCTATAATTCGTATCTCCACGGACGGTAAGAGCGATCGAAATACAACTGTACCGGCCAAGAATCGAACCTGGGACCTCTGCGTGACAGACCGGATATTAACCAACTGAACCGCTGAGAGGTCGTCACGCGTACAATGACGCGTCTATGAAGCTACGCCTCGTGGACAGTGGAGCAAATTGCTAATTAATATAACCTCTACTACGTATGTAAAATCAAAGTTAACCTTCTACTGTAGTCGAACCTTCTTACACTGTTAATGTTAAATTACAACAAGTTTGGCTTTTCTGAGATTCTAAGCTTCCTTCGCGGGTTTAAATTACATTGTACTATTCCATTAACACAGATTTCACACAGGGATATTTTACAATTTCATAATGTCAAACATCAATAGTGTGCAGTCACAAAATATTGTTATAAATGCATTTGACGGTTCAATCACATTAGGTTTAGTAACTAAACAATGGACGAACTTTTTACATACTATATGCTCTGCTCTTATAAATACTGTTATTTCGAATAATTTTTGACTAGGTGAAACAAGTGGATGCTTCATTTATCAATTGCCTCTTGTTAAATATACATCTTCATTGTAAAATTATAAAGAAAATAAGAAACAGCATTGGCTTACATTACGATAAAGATAAATTTATTATCACTTATTACACAAATGGCTCATAAATATTACCTTCAATTATTATTATTACAGATAGATAGATTCGCAAAACACTATGAGTTCTATAAAATGTTACAACTAAATCTCAGGATTCAATGTCAGTTTAAGAATTAGTGCTACACATTACAATAGTAACAATCGTAATCGATTAGTATTGGATCCTAATGTATTTTGTCATAGATTACGTACCTATTCCTTAAAATAGGCCACTAGAATGAATGTACTATACTTATAGCTGCACAGGTGTAAGAAATAAATGAAAAATATCATCAACCCATATACACGTTGGCGCTTGAATCCGATAGGTTCATATATCAGTAGGGTAATTACGTTACTCTGTTGCTAACAATTCGCTGATACCAATCGAAATTTTTACTTTTGCGATTCAGTATCAACGATTTCATGGGTTCAGTTGCCAAAGTTTCCATTGCAATAATACGAAACGATTAAATCGATCTTACGAAATCGCAACAGTAATAAAATCAAACATTGAAAACAGATAATTGTTGGCAACAGAGTCACGAGCTTTGAGGCTAGCATTGACAAGCGATGGCGAGGCCATACAAATCAGTCCCCTACGCGTTAAGGCGGCCCCACATGGCATTCTCAGACTCAGTCCGGCCATTGTCGGCGTGGGATGGGTGGGCTCCGGCCGTGCGGCCAACATGTCGCTGTGTATTCCCTTCCTACTTTCCTACCCCCTCCTATTTTGACGATTGAAAGCGGATTGCAACGGAAGATAGAACACTCCGCACTGCCAGTTATTTTTTGGAGCTTTTTTTTATTCTTACACCGTGTGCAGAGAAAAAAATGAGGTCACAGATTGAATACGTATTTCTAACTAACTTTTAATATTATCACAGAGCCATGAAACCCTACGCCCAGACAATTTTACGATAACATTTGTTCAGGAAATCCCACGGACAAGCAGGACTGACAAAAAAACCATGCATAATATTACGCCATCTAATATATGACTAAATTAATTTAACATTTCAGATGTAATATATCCTGATTCCGAAAACGAAACGGGTAGATATGACTAGATGAGAAAACAAAGATTTTAAGTTTTAATTACTTCAACGCAGCAACCCAATTTTTCTTAATTAAACCAACAACTCGACAAAGACCTCCTAAAAAGGCTTCAGCGCAATTGGACATTCGTCCTCTCGAGTCTATAGGCCTCATAGCCCTGGATTTCTTTTACTCTTTGCCCGTCCGGTCCGGTAGCAGTGGGACGCTCCGGTGTCAGATTTCAATATGGCGCCGAATTTCCACCGGTAATACCTAGACCACGGATAAACTGCAATTAATAAAGGAGCTACACGTGTGTTTTTTGACCATAACAGGATTTAGTGCTCCATGGAACCCCCTGAGATCTTTTGGCTGTAACGACAGTCGAATTTACGAGAAATGTGTAAGTTTTAAATGGCTCAATCAATAACAATTCCTTTACAATCAATTGGCATAACGAGTTGCCGCAATATCGTTAATTTTTTTTAATGGCGTAAAATATTACAAATTCTTTTATAATGCTGCAAATTCTGCCCGAGGACGTGTTATAATAAAATTGCTGGACGTTCCAAACGTATAGTCATCGATCAGTCTAAGTGCCATGGAATTTTATTTCCATATACCTGGCGTGGAATGTTTGTTCACTAGGGAAACAATTAAGCAATCTAAAAACAACAATAATCTGCTTGCAACCATTTCATTATTACTAACCTAAAATAAAAAATAAGTTTGTGCACATTTTGTAGCATTGATCGCTGGAATTATATAAAATCCATTGCGTAATAAGTTTTTTTTAGGTTTTAATATAAGTATAATAAAAACTAAATCCAGTCTAATAAAGTTCATAAATATAATTAAATATGAAATTGGCTTTTAAATTTTTGCTACCTATCTAATTTGCATTACGTATGTACCTACCTGAGTCGCCATGTTAAAGCAAACATTTGTGCAATTTGTATCTAACATAACTATATTTATAAACTTCATTAAGTACTGGTATGTATTGGACTGATTCACACATAAATATACAAAAACAACCCGTTAAAGGCTTGGTTTGTTTTAAAACATTAAAAAAAAGTATATTCAAACCAATACACTGATATGAACTTTTTTCGCATTCATTCAAAGATAATCCTCAGGAAGCCATATAATTTTACAAGTCAAAATATATGAAAAGTATATTTTATTATAGAATAGTAAAGAATATTTAATTTGCCAAGTCATATTATAATAATTAAAATCTAACTAACCTAACTAGCACATTTTATGCCTAATTCAACATCTCACTATGAGTGATATTATTTGACTAGAAATATCTAAGATCCAAACGTGGATTAATTAATTTTATTTGTATGTCACGCAAATTCGAAAGATTTTATATTATAGGCATCACAAACATGGAGGTTCAATGATAAACAAGTAACAACATGCAGCAGACAATATTATAAAATACAAATCTCACATTTGAACGGATGAAAGAAATATAGTAGAATTGTCTCGTAATGCAAATTACGGAAATATATTTTTTACTTGCAATTAATGTTGCCGAAAGGGATGCTGGATCATGGTCAAGGCGGACCCCTGGCCTTCGTTCTCGAGAGCACAACCGGGACATTAACGCCAAGAAGTTTTTTTTTTTATGTTGCCGAATGGGATGTTCAAAGGGAGGTTCAAAGAAGAAAATATTTACTAAATACATCCCAAGAGAAATTCTGAAAACAGTTTTTACATTCAAGAGACAAACTACTATATAAGTAAGTCTAGCGATAAATAATTATTATTATGTAAGTTAGTCACATATTTAATCTAGTCAACTATTTCATTATCACAACATAAACTTGGATGTCTATAGGGGAATGTATGTTACTATATTTTATTTTAAAGCAAATCGAGATTCATAATCATTCTTGGCCTAACATCTCGGGTTCACAATAAGCGAGATATCAAGACAAGAGTAAACGATATTTATCTTAAAGCTACGACACGAGAAAATCACAATATTTTGTGCTAAACGAGAATTAAAGTGCAAATTCAGACTCAGAAGTTCAACAATAATGCACATTTTAGAAACATTTTCCTAATAAAAATACAAGACACAAGAATATCTTAGATAATAATTTGAAACGATTTCAAGACACCGACATTATTTTTATGTCCAAAAATCTACTAAGATGTTAGAAAATATGTGCGATTTAGTGAAATTTTGGTGTATATGTTAGGACCAAGTGATTAATTCGGTCATTATTTATAACGCCCGGGCAATATGAATAATTTGTAATTATTACTTACTTAAAGTTTATTATTTATCACATTGCCCGGTCATTATAAATACGGCTACGTAAATGTTGAGCAAACTGATAATAAAGATACATTAGGCAACAAATTGACCTAGCTGCACTCCAAATCATTAGCTGTGCCAGTTTTCGAAATTCCACCCCGAAAAATTAACGATTTGTTTGTGCGGTGGTTCATAACAACTAACAACTAACCCTCTGTGACAGAATGATATTTTCGAAGGATTCGGTTTTTTGACAATTTTTCAATCCTAATAAGTCCAGAGACTTATTGGGTCTGCCAGATATTATTCATAATGTCCGGCCAATCTAATTATTTCTTTAGATTTTATCACATTGTCTACTCATATTGGGGATTATTCATATTGCCCGGATATTATAAATACTGCCGTAATAATCACATTGTCCACAACATATACGAGTACATACACGACAAATTAAATCTGTCTCAAACTACCTCGACGCCTTTAAAATAGCACAATACGAGTGCAGTGCAACAAATACAACGCAAAATTTATTGGCACACCTTTACAACCACAACCTAAAATATTCAACGCTAACAGAATCGATCTTTCAACACTCCATTACCGATAATACTGGTCATATTGCGATGGTCATGTACCATCCATACATACTTTAAAACAGTTCGATCATTTCCTTTCCCAGAATCTTACAGTCACACATTGCACCCACACTGAAAGGCATTTACGGCATAATTTGGTGCTTTGCTTTGATACGATCATTACACTTTTTGAGCATTTTGGACTTTAAAGGAATTAAAACTACAAAATTCATCAAACATCTCATAAGAAGTGATTGTTACGCCGACCGAATTGAAATAGTCATGAAAACTAGAAAATCACACATTACAACTGCAAACATGATCGTGTGTCATGTTATGTCATTTCTCAGAGTATCTGATGTGTTTCTTCCATATAAATAAATTTTCACAAGTTTCAAAATTGAAACATGTAATACACAATCAAAACCAGGGTTACATGAAAAGTTACATGTGTGTGGGATATATACGCAGGTCATTTACAACCAATTGCTGAGAGCTGGTTGTATTGTTGTCAATTGGTTGTCAACCATACTGCAGCCCTGATAAACATAAGAGTGTCCGTTCCTAGGGATAATAGCCTGAACAACAGTCCAGACAATCCCACCTACTGCATAGGTTGTCATAAAAAATCAATGTCATTCCGTTCCAAGACAATCCTCTGCCACGGTTATCCTAGAACCTAATAGGTGTAGGTGCACTTGATACCTTAAAAAGGATTAATTGACAAATGTTTTGCGATACTGTCTTACGGAGCCGTCTGCAACCAGGCACGCAGACCCCGCGCGCGCTCAGCGACTCCTCCGTCTGAGGTGTCTTGCACTGGTGAGGGTTCCGGCTGTGAGGAGGGAACATTGAATTACTATGGGTGAAGAATATGCTTGGACAAATTCACACACCGCCTTCTAGCCTCAATGTAAGCAAAGCTTGTGTTATGGGTGTGAGATAACTGTGAGATAACTGAACTACTTATCTACATTTGTTATTATAAAATAAATAAAACATTTATTTTCTCTTCACATAGGCACTTATGAAATATACAAAAATAACTTTTATAATAAATTTAAAAGTTAAATTAAATATAATACATGTTTTTAAGTACATCCAGACCCGTAACAGTCGAACCAGGGACCTCTGCGTGGCAGACCGGCCTTGTAACCAACTGAATATTTCAGGTCGACAAAAAGAGATATAGAGATATATATTAAATAAAAAAGCTTTGTTTGACTTAGCTATTGGTCAGAAACCAACGCTCAATTAATTTTGACAGTTCTTTGGATTTTAGCATAGCCTCCTTCATCTTACAAGCCATGCGCAGAAGTTTGACAACTTCGCATTTTTTATTTTTAGTGAACCTGAAAATGACTGTAAAAACTATCATTGCGGTTGTCGTCGTTTAATGTTATTCGTTATTTAAGTAATTAAGTATTTAAATAAGTATATGCATTAGTTAGATAACATGAAATTAGATAGATTCCTATACTATCTACCTACTTGCAATTGTATTATTCTAATATTAGAAATGCGAAATATAATGTATGTTTGTTTTTGTACGTAATGGATGTTTGTTACTCTTTCACGCAAAAACTACTTAACGGATTTTAGTAAAATTTGGATGTTATTTAGCATATAGCCCTTAATATCACATATGCTATAATTTATCCCGAAATTTAATGTATCTCCCGCGGGATGGATTCGGAACGTTATAACCGAATTTTATGCGGACAGTCGCGGCCAAAAGCTATTATGAAATAAAATAATCTATGCCAGCCAATATATCGCCCAATTTATTCAATATTAGGTATAATACATTTTGAACAAGCTTATTTAAGTACATAAGTATATATAAACTAACTACTTGCTTACTTAGTGTGCCTATCTACTTTTTAACGCTTCCATCATCGTGGATGATCAAAGATCGCGGTTTAAAGTAGTTGTGATAACTTTCACAATGCGAAAATGTTTGCTACACACAAAAGATCCTTCGGTTGGACTTCAGCATGCTTGGGGAATAGCAGAAGTCCATTTGTTTAACAGAATTAAATTTTTTGGAAAGCAAAACGTCGGCACAGATTCTTACCCATTTTTAAGGTTTAATCATAATTTTACTTGCATTTTTTAAATGCAACAACGCCTTTGCACCTGTTAGAGAAAGATTAGGATTATAAAACAGAATTTTATTTATGAAATAAGTAAAAAATTAATAACAAAAATGGTCAAGGGTTGTTTTTTAATAATCGTATTTATCAAATTTTCGCGCAATTATGAATATGTTTACTTCTATTTACCTTCGTAGATGGTCTACACAAACGTGTTTATTTACAGTTTTATCAATATATTTTTAATTTATCATCATAAAATTCATAATTTTCCCGCACATTGACATGTAAACACTGAGTAAATCAATTCACAGCGACGTTGCCGTTCCGTGATACAGCATGGTTTGTAAGATGAAGGAGGCTATGATTTTAGCCAATATAAATACGTCACCTCAATAACGCTACAACATCAAAAATGCATAACTAAAACCAGATGCAGAATTTTAAGTTATCTCCTTATATTACAATAGTGGTTCAGCAGACGCTGTTTCCATCTTTTTTTTAATTATAAACACAAAATTAATAAACGCAACACGAATTTAAATATAAATACAATAAAGATCACTCACAGCTGACAAAGTCATCCTGGTCTGTGATGTAGACGGCGCGTTGCAAGAACTTGTTTCTGGAGACGCTGAAATATTATAAAAAATAGATAAGTACCTACCTAAATAAGTAAACCAGATTACTCGTCTTAGCGTCAGCGTTGCACAGAAGTTGTTCATACATTGAAGTAGCTACGTCTCACCGACGTATATGCGTGCCGTCAGTCGAGTATTGATTGTACGTCTGCGACAGGAGCCCGTAATAGACTGTGAGGGCGCTGTAGGTTGTTCTACGTCATCTAGTATAAGAATTCCCCTTTGTAGTAGCGATAGTAAACGTTTAGGACACAAAACGTTTGTTTGTCCGTGTTAATCCGACACCAAAAAAATTACCCTACGGCGCCCTCACAGTCTGTAATGTAATAAATAGACCCCAGCGAACTGTCAAGACCCGGAAACCTACTCATTTACCACCAGCCTACGCAGCATGACAAACTTTATCGCGCACGAGAAAGCGAGATAACTCTAGCTAGCTCTTCCTATTTGTGTTTGTATTAGCGAGACATAAAGTTAATGAACCCCGACAAAGCCCTTCATGCTACGAGTGCAGGCAGGTTCAGGTTGTATTTCGGGCTTCATCTCTTTGCGTCTGAGTGACAGTTTTGGTATCCGACTGAAACGGTTTAAAAAATGTCGCCTCTATTGCATGGGTAGCAGGATCGAAAATTTGACTTTGGGCCTCTCCCAAATCGCTTGCACCGTGAATTCACTCCTCTGTGACCCAAGGAGATACTGTAATTATACACCAGCAGGTAAAGTACGCTTTTGATGTATAAATACTCGGAGCAAAACCGCTTGCTGCAAGCTTGAGTAGAAAGCGATCTGGGGCGCGATTCTCGCGCTGTGACATCAAAAAACTGTATAAAAAACGTCACTGACATGATCTTCGATAATATACGACTATCGAAGATAGTTGAGCGAGAGGTGAGCGTGGGTATGACAGCGGATAGGGATGAATAGAGAAAGAAAACTAGTGTGCCGACCCCAAATGAAAGTTAAGATAGTTGAGAAAATATTTTTTGGCAGCAATTGCCATTTCTATGTTATTATTAATGGAGATATGTGGCCGGAAAAAATGTCGTATTCGAGATGTCACAGAGCGAGAATTAATCCTTAGACAGTTGTTACGCACAAAAAGTATCCGAAAAACACCCGAAAAGCGCCGTTTTCGTGCCGGAGAGCTGAAAAACGTCACAGCGACTGTAGTGACCTGTGCCGAGTGTGGCCCCATTGCACTCTCCACATAGCACTGGTAACGAGTACTGAGTATTTTTTTTCGCTGATGTCTCTGTTTTACTTTTTTCTCTATGAATATTTTTGAAAGTTATGCCGTGTGACTGAGTGGAATAAACTTGTTTTACTTTACTTTTTTACCACTAAGATGGCAAACAAGCTTACGGCCCGGCTGATGGTAAGCAGTCACCGCAGCCTATGGACGTTTGCAATACCAGGGGCTTCACCCACGCGTTGCCGACCCCGTAAAAACCTTTTCACCCCTTTCATGAAGAACTCCATGTTGTACTCTCCAGGGAAAACCTAACCATATAGTTCATGGCTAAAAATGTCGAAATCGAGTTGTCACAGTGCGAGCATTAGTCCCTTGGCAGTTACACACGAAAAGCGCCGATTTCGTGCCGGAGAGCTGAAAAGTGTGTGTGTATACTATTGTCATCATAGCCTAGCTACTATGTGGTTAGACTATGATGCCACACGGCCTTGGCAGAATAACAGCGGCTGCTGGTTTCACTAGCAGCTATAGCTGAGCCTTGGACCAATTTGTTTTGATATAGTTTGTAAATTTTTTTCTTACAAATGCATTTCTTCTTTGTATCTAAGTAAAACAAATAAATATTTTCATTTTCATTTTCAAAAGACACCTACTGTTCCGTGCTCGCATATCCAAAGCGCGCCATATGTCCCGCACGTCTGCATGGAGCGCTCTCAGCGATCGCAGCACGGCGCCCGAGGCCTGCGCCGCGCCCGCCACGGCTGGGCCTGACGACTCGGAGCCTGAGGAGGCTTCGCTGGTTGTCGCCTCCTGGGGTGAGGTTTTGGTGGGTCAGGGGGGGCGTAGGTCTTTATTAAGGCTAAACATTTTCATCAAACTGAGGCGCTGTCCTAATTAGCAACGGTCATACGACGGACGTCGCCCGACCAATAGGAAACCCCAAAACCGCCCGTCGCACGACCCTTGCCAGTTAGGACAGCGCCATAAGTCAATGACAAAGGACTATAAGCAAGCACCTGCGAGCAGTTCAAATCAGTCCTCTATGCAGTGGTGTTTGTTTTAACTAATGTTTCCTCGGCCAACATGTATAGCCGCTATAAAATAAACAGATTGGCATCTAATGAAAAAGAGACTTAAATGTAAATGCAGCTATAATAATCAGGATAAGTACTAAAAAGTGAATAATAAAGTAAAAAAATGTATCAATCAGAAAATAAACAACAAAAACAGAAGAAAAGCCCTTTAAAAGCACAGATACCAGTAGCGAACATGAGTTGGATTCACAAAATAATGAAACAGAAACGAAATAATACGACAACGATACTAAAAATCCTAACCACAATAAATTCAAAACAAGCCGAATACAGTTAAACGTGTAAACCACAAATAAAACGAAACGTAACGAAACAGAAATGGTTTGTCAAAACCAAGAAACAATACATAAAGTAACACAATATCCAGTCAAAGCTTTGAACAAAAAGTGCCTTATGAGAAAACAAAATCGACCAATACAAAACGAACATAAACACATCCGCGCTTCTATTTACACCAGGAGTGGTACCGCCTATCGCCGATTGTACGCCGCCATTTTGATGCAATTGAGTTTAAACCAATCGCACCAATAGCAACAGACAGCTTTGGCCCTGGCTTGCTGCGATTGGTCCTCACTCAATTGCATCAAGATGGCGGCGTACTTTCGAAGATCGGCGATACGGCTGCAGTATCAGCGAAAGAAAAATAAACCGACCAAATAAAAAAGGAACAGGAACAGGAACATTGGCACTGTCAAGACCTGTATCAGCGTTGGCGGATGCGTCGTTGGCGGATGTGAAGGCGCGGATAGCCGCCTTAGAGCGCGCTCGATGTGCTTCAGACGGATGTCCTTTTCGCCGAGTAGCGCCCTTGCACGGTGCAATGCCACTTCTAGCTCCGTGCTCTCGCGTTCCTCCTGTTTATAAGGACCAATGGATACCAAACACAGTGGACACCTATTTTTCAATACTCAATAAAAGTAATAGACGATAGACGATAACTGGTCCAATACAATATAGGTATCTGTTTTAGATACATGGATAAATCTGGAGATTATTATCTACCATGACGTCGTCTACCATGTATATCACACATGTTTCCATAGTGTATAGGGGAGCGACTTTGTCTGCTTTTAAACTATCGTATAGTTTTGCAGCTTGTTTGTAAAATGTACGGAGTTAGCATTTTAATCTTTTTTTTTTCTTTTTCTTTATGTTGATGTTGACATTCATATGTGTTATTTGTAAACCCAAGTTGCATAAACTATTTGACTTATGACTTACGCTGGGCGGTCGATGCGCGTCGATCTGGTCGCGGGCTTGCCGCAGCGCGCGGCGGCGCCGGCGCAGCGCCCGGCGCGCGCGCCGCATGCCCTCGCGTTCGACCAGGGCACGATGACGTACGAATTCCACTTCGGGGCCCGCGGGGCATACCGAGCCTGGGAGGGGGGTTCCATCATCAATCAATCAATCAAATATGTTTATTGTGACACACATGTTATACATTAAATGCAGCTCTTAGATAAATAGAGATTAGAGTGCTGTGGTCTACCTTTAGGCATACAATTTAAAATTTGTGTAGGTACACTTAATTTTACGTATACAATTAAATAGAGATTGGATGTCATTATAATAACAAATAAATCATTAGAATACAACAGAAAAATATATGTTTCCAGTTGTCAATGATTATATAAATAACATGTCAATATAATTTAATTAAATATGAACATATGTAGTACGGAGTGGCGAAAGACACTAATAAAATTATTTTAACAACAAAGTTACTTATTAAAAAATTCTCCAAAGTTGTAGTAATTTTTACCAATTAAGTAGTCAAAACGTTTAGTTTTAAACATTATTATATCCTTGTTATGTGCCCTAATACAGGCAGGCAATTTATTATACATTTTAGGTTAAAAAAACTTAACCCATAGCGTAGTTTTTGCGGCTTCAGACACATAAATTGATCACAAAACACATTGATCACAGAGACGTGCTCGTTGATCAAAGTGACGTATACCTATATAGCGATAGTGGAGTTTGAGTTGCTCGATGTAACGTCTGCAGCTTCCCATTCTTTTTATGGCCATTATTGCTCGTACGCATCTCTCTTGTAAGATAAACACTTGTTAGATATTTAACACAGCAAAAGGATTAGTATCGACTGCAACTGACGGTGGCTCCAGCCAAAACAGAGCGTCTGTTGCCTGAGAAGTCCGCCTGGGTGAGTACCCCCCCGCCTTATCTAATTCTGCCGCCAAGCAACAATGCTTGCATTTTTGTATTACGGTTTGAAGGTTATTATAGCTAGCGTAATTACAGGCATGAGGTATTTCACCTAAGTCCTTACAGGGACAACGCACCTGCGGTTCTGCATTTTGTTGCCAGCGACCTAAATGTATAAATCGCCTATGTTATGGGCGACAGTTACCACTTACCGCTTACCATCAGGTAGGCTGTCTGCTCGTTTGTCATTGCGCAATATAAAAAAAGGAAACATTTACTCACCCAACTCAGCGAATGGATACCGTAGGCTGTATGACGGCTGGCAGGCGAGGTCCGGGAACTGGTCTTCTAGATCGTCGAGTTTGCGCAGCTGTTGCCTCAACGACTCGAGGGGACTCGACCAACCCTCGCCGCGCCTGGGTGTTCAATCAGGTTAAGATATTTATGTATGATTGATGTTTGATTGACGTAGTGTCTTAGTATGGCGTGGAAAGGTTTTTTTGTACAAATTTTTACATGATGAAAGATTTTTTTTAATAGAGGGAGGCCAACGTGCATTGCGTTCCAACAATGCCAAGTAGCGCCATGTGGGGCCGCCATAACGCGTAGACGGCTGATTTGTATAGCTTCGCAATCGCTTGTCGACGCTCGACTACGTAACTCTGTTGCTAACAATTTTCTTATTTCAATGATTGAAATCGTTACTTTTGCGATTACGTATGATCGTTTTAATAGGTTCAGTTTATTGCAACTGAACCCATTATATCGATATATCGAAATCGAAAAATAACAACTTCAAGTACTGAAATCAGAGAATTGTTAGCAACAGAGTTACGCAATTAGCCTACAGGTCACCTGATGGAAAGTGATCACCGCCGTATGGACACCCGCATCAGTCGCGGATGCGGTGTAAGCCTTTGAGATATGAGTACGTATAGGCTCTTTCAGGGTTAAACTAAAACTGTCTAAAGCTTGATACCTCTTTATGTTTTTTGATAATCTACTTAATTATCCTGTCGATTACAGTACTATGAATGATAGTGAAATGTAATTCTATATTTTCATCATACCATGATCCAATCTAGCCAGGTTTCCCTGAAGAGGGTTATGGAGTTCAGATGGCAGTCACTCTACTGTAATTACCTGATCTGCCGAATCCAGGATCATAGTCAAGTCCGGGGTCTTCGCGCGCGATATCACAATCGGGATATTGTCGCCAAGATGATGATTTTCCTCATCACAAATGACAAAATTGCATTGTCACTTGGAAAATATTGAAATTCTCTTAACCTACGTTTCCATCAAAGAATAACACCACCCCATCTCTTCCCGTGGGTGTCGTAAAAGGCGACTAAGGGACAAACCCGAAAGATGGGCAGCAGCATCTTTCTGGGTACATTAACATATACTGTACTGCGATCGCCAACCCGCCTGCCAAGCGTGGCGATTATGGCAAACTCAGAATTACCAAGCGGTATTCGTTGAAGGTCATACAGGTCCACGCACCGACTTCGACTCACTCCGACGATGAAGTGGAGGCTATGTATGAGGATATAACTACAGCCATACATACCTCCAAGACACATTACACCGTTGTCATGGGGGATTTTAACGCGAAACTGGGAAAACGAAGCGGAGACGAGTTGAGAGTGGGGCAATTTGGAGTTGGAAGTCGGAACGCCCGTGGCCAGATGCTGGCCGGCTTTCTGGAGAAAGAGGGACTCTTTATGATGAACTCATTTTTCGGGAAGCTGGATCATCGCAGATGGACGTGGGTTAGTCCCGATGGTGTCACAAAAAATGAGATCGACTTCATCCTATCTACGAAACGGCATATATTCAATGATGTCTCGGTGATCAATAGCGTAAAAATTGGCAGTGATCACCGCTTGGTAAGAGGCACATTGAATATTAATCCACAGCTGGAAAGATCGAGATTGATGAGGTCCACGCTCCGGCCTGTACCCACCCAAATCCAAAACCCCGAGAGCTTTCAACTCGAATTACAAAATCGCTTCGAGTGCCTAGGAGAGTGCGTCGACGTGGACAACTACAATAACAGGTTCGTGGAAACTGTCTATACGGTTGGGTCAAAGATTTACAAAGCCTGCCGTACAAAAAGAACAAGCAAAATCTCTGACGATACCCTCAAACTCATGGAAGAAAGACGTGCAATGACTCTGCAATCCCCTAATGATGTCTCTCAATTTAGGCGACTTAATCGACAGATCTCCAAGTCTCTGACTCGCGATATACGCCGATTCAATACTATCAACATTGAGGCGGCGATCGAGCGGAATAAAGGCTCTAAAGTCTTTGCGAGAGATCTGTCGATTGGACAGAGCCAGTTGACAAGACTGAAAATGGATGACGGCAGAGTTGTTTCGACCAAGTCCGAGGTTTTGAGGGAAGTCGAGAGGTTCTATGGACAGTTATACACGACAACACGGGCACCTGTTACCAGTATGGCAAAAGACCCCAGAGCCAAGTTGACCCGACACTACACCGAAGATATCCCGGACATCAGCCTGTACGAGATTAGTATGGCTCTCAAACAGCTCAAGAACAACAAGGCGCCGGGTGATGATGGAATTACGGCTGAGCTTCTGAAAGCTGGTGGCAAACCTGTGCTTAAGACCCTTCAGAAGCTGTTCAATTCCGTCATCCTCGAGGGAAAAACGCCGGAAACATGGCACAGAAGTATAGTGATATTGTTCTTCAAGAAAGGTGATAAGGCTCTCTTGAAGAACTTCAGACCAATATCGCTGCTGACCCATGTGTATAAGCTGTTTTCGAGTCATTACGAATCGTCTCGCACGCAGGTTTGATGACTTCCAGGCTCCCGAACAAGCCGGATTCCGAAAAGGTTTTAGTACCATAGACCACATTCATACGCTGCGGCAGGTTATACAGAAGACCGAAGAGTATAACCGGTCATTATGCTTGGCGTTTGTGGACTATGAGAAAGCCTTCGATTCGATCGAAACTTGGGCGGTGCTCCAGTCTCTACAGCGGTGACAAATTGACTATCGATATATCGAAGCACTGAAGGGTTTGTACGAAAACGCCACTATGTCAGTTCGTCTCCAGGATAAGACCACAGAACCTATCCAGCTGCAGCGGGGTGTTAGACAAGGTGATGTCATATCACCGAAGTTGTTTACTGCTGCACTGGAGGATATCTTTAGGCTTATGGACTGGGACGGACTTGGCATCAATATTAACGGCGAGTACCTTACTCACCTCAGATTTGCTGACGATATCGTAGTCATGGCTGAAACCCTGGAAGACTTGGGCAAAATGCTCGATGACCTCTGTAGTGCCTCTCAACAAGTAGGTCTTAAAATGAACATGGACAAGACGAAAATTATGTCGAATGTCCATGTTGTGCCTACTCCAGTGGCCGTTGGAGGCATTCCACTTGAAGTTGTTGACGACTATTCATACCTAGGACAAATAGTTCAGTTAGGTAGGTCCAACTTCGAGAAAGAGGTCAATCGACGAATCCGACTCGGTTGGGCAGCATTCGGGAAGCTACGCCATATATTTTCGTCCCAATTACCGCAGTGTCTCAAAACGAAGGTCTTTGACCAATGTGTGTTGCCAGTGATGACATACGGAACCGAAACGTGGCCGCTCACTGTGGGCCTTATAAGAAAGCTCACTGTTACCCAAAGGGCAATGGAAAGAGTTATGCTCGGAGTCTCTTTGCGCGATCGAATCAGAAATGAGGAGATCCGCAAGCGAACCAAGGTCACCGACATAGCTCTAAGGATTGCCAGACTGAAGTGGCAGTGGGCAGGGCACATAGCTCGAAGAACAGATGGTCGATGGGGCAGTAAAGTTCTCGAGTAGCGACCACGTGCCGGAAGACGCAGCGTGGGTAGGCCTTCCACAAGGTGGACTGACGACCTGGTAAGGATCGCAGGTACCAGCTGGATGCGAAAAGCACAGGACCGGCCTTTGTGGAGATCTCTGGGGGAGGCCTATGCCCAGCAGTGGGCGTCTTCTGGCTGATATGATGATGATGATGATGATGATGACGTTTCCATAAATGATGAATTATTTACAATGACACAAATATGTAACAGGCTATACTGAATATTTTTTTACAAACATAAATATTTTATTGCGGTGATTACTTTGTGGCAGTGTACGTACATCGGTAGAAAACGTGACAAAACCATGATTTTCAATGGGTTTACCAAGTCTATATAATGAATAGTACTAGTTACCAGAAACTAAAGTGATAACATCAGGTACTGTCTAGAAAAAACTATAAATGAATATGTTTGACAATTTCCATTTAACAAAATGTTCTAATGAACTGAATCAAACTAGTTTGTTGGAAGTTGGCACAACCAGATTTTTTATATTTACAGTACAGTGCACCGATGTGCATCAGTGTAGTTCGGCTTCGTAGGGCGTCTCTGTCGCACGCGTGTGATAAGACTGTGAGGGCGCCGCAGGTTATGCTACGTCATCGAGTACAAAAAAAAATTCACTTTGTAGCGATAGTTTAGCAAACCCACAAAAATATGGTTTTTGCAAGGGCAGACCTTGCAAAAACTGCCAAAAAAAAATTTGTGAGCGAAACTGCTAAGAGGATTTGCGGCAGACCGGTTTTTTTACTTATAGACCCCACACAAGAGCATATTTAAGTACTATCGCAGGTAGCTAAAAAATATTTGGTGGGTCTCCTAAACGTCTACTACCGCTACTAAGTGGAATTTTCCTTGTACGTAGAATAATCTACGTCACCCTCACAGTCTGCGTAAATACGAAGCCGAATCAAGCCAATGTGCTTTATTTATGGCCGATTCACGTGTTAAGAGGAATGTCCCGCGAGCGTGCTCCATACTAACGAAGCTTGATCTTTTTTTCAATATTAACCAATCAAAGCCCCACTACTAAATTGGGGCTCATTCTTATTACGTAGACCCTCTGTTGGTCACCACGCGAAGGTTCGAAAGAAAGTTTCTCGCTAGTACGATTCGGATGTGCAATGAGCTCCCAGACAGTGTTTCCTTTGGACTATGATATGGTATCGTTCAAGAGGTATATTAGAGGTCTCTTCAGAGGCGGGCAACGCATTGGTGACTCCCCTGGTGTTGCTGATGTCCATAGGCCACGGTGACCACTTTCCATCAGGTGGCCAGCTTGCCTGTTTGTCAGTCGTATAATATAAAAAAAGCCCAATGAGATTTTTTGTTTGTTAGATTTTCGTTAAAATATACCGTTTCAAAGCAACACGGGTTTTAAAATTTGTATGGAAATCTTACCCCCAGTTTCTCAATTGTCAATGTCAATCATCGATTAAAACTCTTTTCGTCTCTGCCTACAACTCGCCATAGATAAGGAAGGCAAATTTTAGTTAATGATTAACAATTTTTAATCAGTACGAGAAACTGGTCGTTGAAGCCCGTGCAACTTTGAAAACAAAAATCTGACAAACCACAGACATGATATTGGTTTCTAAATCGCGTCTACAAAATTTCATTGGCTTTGATTGGTTTATATTGAAAATAAGGTCGAACTTCGTTTGTACGGAGCGGGCTCGGGGGACACTCCTCTAAGTCCTACAGCTACCAAACCCGATTGTGCCAAGGGTCTACCTGTCACGACGGCCAACCACAACCATGCTACGACTGGTGCAACACTGTACGAGTAGGGTCCATAGTCAATACGGTCTTACGTTATATGTTACGTGGTTTCGTACTTGGGTGAGTAGTTGAGACGCGACGTCGAAGCCGATTTGAGTCGCGTGAAGCAACGGCGGCGGCCGTGCCCTGGAATTGACAGACAAATTATTTAGAATATTTATATTAGTAAGTAAGTGGCAATAACCTCCCCTTGCGAGGGAGAAGCCCTAAGTTTTGCAGTGGACTGGTATGGGCTGTGATGATGATGATGATAATAGTAAGTACAGGGAGATGGTGGAGCATGAAAAAATATTAAACAAGTTTTGCAATGGGTTGGGCAAAACATAATTTCCGAATGTTTATAAGAATGTTTGGATGTTTGTTACTCCTTCAAGCAAAAACTACTCAACGGATTGATAAAATTTAACAGCAAATTAGCTTACACCCCAGAACACATATAATTTATCCCGAAATTCAATGTGGTTCCTGCGGGAACGGCTCTAGAACGTTATAACTGAATTTTACGCGGACTTAGTCGCGGGTAAAAGCTAGTACATACATAAACCTCACGACTTTGAAGTAATTAATCGGTTTCAAGTACATAGATGCCTATAACAAAGCGAAAGCAATTCTAAAATATTAGTTAGTAGCCAAATTGTACCATTGATTGCTTCTTTAGGTTTGTCGTCTGCTGTAGTGGCATCCGATGAATCTTGGTAATCCGTTGTCGCTGCTGTCGAAAAGTCAAACTTAAAATTAGGAAATAAAAATTAAACTTAATAAAAATCAGTCTCATTCATATATAATGCACAAATATGCGATCCAAGATTTAGAGTTCAGTGTATGAAGTCGATCAATGTCATCCGCATTGATCGTAGGGCAGTTTCGGAATTAGACATGTTAGGAAATGGAAGTTTCGAGAAATGCGAAATTTTTAAACCGTGGGATATTTTGGGAATTGGACATTCTGAAATTTGTGGTCCTGCCCCTGAGACGATAATGCATGAAAAATTACATGAAAAATTAATTAATAATTAATAAGTATTTTATTACACGCCAGTTGACATAACACAATGGCAGGACAATTTGACACTACTTCTACAAAGAGATTTGACAGGTCTACATCTATCTACTCCAATACGGCTAGCACGAGTTGCTTTCGCGCGCGATAAGCGAGAAAAGGCGCGACAAAGATACTCTACCTCTTTCATCTTAACTTTGAGAGAAGGAAACAAACGCTCTCTCGCGGCGCGAGCTGTGTCGCGGACAAACCTGTGATAACCATGCAAGCGAGATACATTATCTGTCATCCTGCCATTGCAGGATTCTACGTTCAGCTGTAAATTTTTTTTTACATATTTTTTTCTCAATTCCAACGCCCAACTCACCAGCATCTCGGTCCCTTTCCCGGTCCCGGTCGCGGTCCCTCGAGCGGCCGCGGGCGACCGGCTCGCGGAACGCAACCGCCGCGCGACGCGTCGACCGCTTTGGCGCTGCGCCTAGGCTCTGAGGGGCAGACGACATGCTAGATTAGATACACTCTTTACTGCACACAAAATTACAAAAAATAAAATTTAACAGGTCTGCTCAAACATCGTGGCCAAAGGCGGCCTTATCGCTACAAGCGATCTCTTGACAACCCTTGTCTAGAAAGAGAAAAAAAAGACATGAGTCAGACAAGCAACAAAAATAGCATTA
This sequence comes from Blastobasis adustella, assembly GCA_907269095.1. NCBI lineage: Eukaryota > Metazoa > Arthropoda > Insecta > Lepidoptera > Blastobasidae > Blastobasis > Blastobasis adustella. The sequence goes on along the minus strand of OU026121.1, from coordinate 15,726,340 downwards.
ATCATCTAGGTTAAATACTATACTATAAGCTAGTAATTATACACATACATACTAATATACACACTTTTGGCTACAATATATGTATACATATAGATAAAATACGTACATAATAATATGAAAAAATGGTCGGCAGAGGACAATGTTAGGCTTTACGTTAGGTTAGACCAACTGGCTTTTGGCAGCGAGTTCGACCGCGTGAACTAGTTTCGTATCCCTGGCAAACAGAGCGGCACTGGTCTAGCGGCAGCTTGATTGCGAGACCAATAAATAAATTACGGTACGATAAATGCAATACTCGCAAAGGAATAATGTCAAGGAACGTGGAAATGATCACTGCATACTTTGAGAGTAAAGTCCATTCGCGAACAGAAAGCGGGGCCTAGCGCCGCCCCTCGACCAATCGGATCGCAGCAAATTAAGAAGTTAGGTTCACAGTGACCAGTGAATATAATAAATATTTAGTAAATGAAACTGTTAAAAGTTTATTGGAATTCTTCGACTGCCACCGTACTGCAAACTTAATCCTATTGAGTTGGTGTGGGCCCAAATAAAAAATTATGTAAGTGTCAATAACTCAACTTAAAAGTATACCCGAATAGATTCCGAGCACTCGTTTCCACAAGGCCAGTCAATCGTATCACAGTAAGGTTTCGATCACGAGTTTGCCATTTCAAAGCCATGTATGTATACAGGATTTGGTTAACCCATTTGTGTGTGTATGTTAGTCATAAAGGTGTGAGTACGTCACTCGCGATGGGACTCCGAAAGCCAAATTTGGCTATTCGCGATCGATTCGACAACACGGCAATTTATCAAAATACGCCCCCAGGTGTTACTAATGTCCATAAGCAGCGGTGACCACTTTCCATCAGACTCGCCTGTTCGCCTAAACACAAAAAGAACACTTACATTGTCCCTCCTCACTCTCCAATCGTCGTTGTTATTGTCGTACGACTTCTGGGCGTGGCTCAGCGCGTTGCTCTCCGAATGCGATGTCTCGTTGTCGTTGTACTTTATCGTTGGGTTGTTGTTCCGCCTGGGCTCATGCTCTATGACGACACTCACTGATGTCTCGTTCAGTTCCTTGCATCTGAACGGGACGAAACATATGTGAGGTCCATGAGCATCGTTGTAGGGATGTTTGGCATACTCTTTTTGGGGTGAATGTTTAGAAGTGAAGCGTAACTGCCAAGTTTCTCTTAATTAGAAGATATTCCGAAAGCCGATTAAAAAGAGAGAATTGTTCAAATAATTGTAATAGATGGCGTTGATTAGACACGATTCTCAAAAATAAATCAAAACGAGACCGTTAGATGTATAAATAAATAAATAAAATGTAGACATTTTGTGCTCTCAACCTAAGTATCTATTCACGAAACACCTTTCCGACTAACTTCGGGTACCAAATTCAATACTTGAGGCACGCCGAACTACACTTTTTACTTTTTAAAGTAGCTTTCTGAAAATACCACACTGAAATTGGCTACATGTGGGTAGGTCATCTTGGCGTTAATATCTCGATTGTGCTCTCGCTCGCGAGGGGTCCGCTTTGACCATGATCCTGAATTTGGCAGATTAGGAAATTACATTAAAGCGACTGCCATCTGACCTCCGTGACACTGTTAACAGGGGAACCTGACGAGATTGGATCATGGTTACATATTCAGTCGCCCGAATGTGCAGGTTACATCACGATGTTTTCCCTCGCCGTAAGAGCACTGGTTAAATACAAAACAATAAGATACACTGCAAATGAAAACAAGGGCTTACCTTTCAAGGGACTGCGTCGCTTTGTGGGAATTAGACTTCTCAGTTTCGGATCCCGTGGTCATACTCATTTCGCGTCTCTTGTTGCGGCGTTCGATGGACATCTGAAATAACGAAGTAGTATTTTTGTTATATACAGAGTGTTACATAATATATGTATGAAGCTGTGAACTGGATGGAGTGCTAAATGTATTAAAACGATAGGTACAATTTTTTCTGTCGTACGTGGAATAGTTGTACATATCGTTTTAATACGTTTAGCACTCCATCCAGTTCACGACTTCATACATATATTATGTAACCTGTATATTTGGTATTATGGAACCACCAGCGGCACCACAGTGTAACCCTCCTCCTCCTCCTTGCGTCGTTTATCCTCAATGCTGAGGGTCGTGGCCTCTTCGGATGACTTTGCCGTGGACTATTTTGCGCCAGCTCACTCTATCTTCGGCAGCATGGATGGCATCGCACACCGAGGTGTCCAGAGCAGAGCGGATCTGGTCTGACCAGCGCATTACCACGCCACAGTGTAAGACGGTTACTAAAAAGTTTGAAACATACCTTAACATCATGCTTCAGCTTCACATACTTCTCCTTCAGGCAGCGGTACTTGTCCTGCAAGGCGAGGTCGCGCGGCGAGCGCGGGCCGGCGGCCGGCGCGCCGCGGGCTCGCACCTCTTGTAAGTGCCACGAGTGCTGGGCTCGGAGCCGTTCCACCTACGTTGTGAGAGACAAAGTCAGGAGAAGTCTACATGGTCTACTCGTGGGACAATGTACCGTGGAGCGTGGAACCGTTCCGAAATATCGAGGTGAAAATAATGAAAACCATGGTGACGAAATCGATTTTAGACCATTTATGTGCAGTGGCTAGCCACGAGAGTCTTGAAATCAAAAATAGTATATAGAAATAGGATATTTTTTTTATGTGACTGAATATGTATTCTTGCTCTGAGAAAATGTGGAGCGATGCTTCTGATTTTCGTGTAACTTCACGTTTACTTCATCCATTCGGATAGTTAGACAGAGAGAAACAAAGATAACGAAACGACAGAGACGCATTTATACGAAAAATAACAATGCCACGGACTAGATTTTCCATAGAAGTGGTCACCGAAAGCGACAGAGATAACCTGACCGCTGTAGTATTATTGTAATTAAAGTCAACTGTCACTTAACCCATACACTACATAACAAGGTCAATCAACGTAATTCTCGGTCAAGATCCTGATCTTGACCGAGAATTAATATAATTGCAATTCCTGAATTGCAATTATAAATTTTGAGACTGGGGACGGTGCTCAAATAGCTTTATAATAGGACTGCCGCTCTCTCTCTCTCTCTCTCAAAAGTTCATTTCGTACTATTTTTTAACTAGTGGACCCGGCGCGACTTCGTACGCGTACACCTACTTTACCCCTTCGTAACCGGTTTTTCTTGCTCATAAACCTTCCTCTTGAATCACTCAATGTATTATTAAAATCTGCATTAAAATCCGTTGCGTAGTTCAAAAGATCTAAGCATACATAACTACATACATACATACGGAAAGCCGGAGGGAAGCGCCTTTGTTTTATACTATGTATAGTACCTATACCATTAGGGTATTATTGTCTTGACTTTCTCAGTGCCTACCTTTGTATTTTAGGTTTGTGTTAAACTTTAACATAACAAAAGTTATTTTTTGAGAAATAAATGAAACTATTCTAAACTAAACATACCTCAGCCCTATAGTCCTGCTTCAACTCGTTGACTCGATCGCTGTGTTCTTCTCTCAGCGCTTCTATCGTGGCTCTGTTTTCTTCGACCATCCTCGCTTTCTCCTGGTTGAGTTCGCGTGAGAGTTGGCTATGGAGATCCGCTAGGGCGCGTTCGTTCTCTGCGAAAACATGTTTGCTGGTTAGAGGAGGTCAAGGGAAAGGCCAAGATTTTACGTGGATCGCGTCTTTAAAGTTTTTTTTTTTTTTTATGTTATCCGGCAGACAAACAGGCATGCGGGCCACCTGATGGAAAGTGGTCACCGCCGCCTATGGGCATCAGCATCACCAGGGGTGCTACCAATGCGTTGCCCGCCTCTAAGGAGACCTCTAATATACCTCTTGAACGATCCCATGTCATAGACCAAAGGAAACACCGTGGCTGGGAGCTAATTCCACATCCGAATCGTACGAGCGAGAAACGTTCTTTTGAATCTTCGCGTGGACACCACTAGAGGGTCCACGTAATGGGGATGAGTACCCAGCCCACGGCGGGTGGTGCGATGGCGGAATTGTGCTGTGGGCACCAGATCAAATAATTCCTCAGAACACTCCCCATTGTACAGCCGGTAGAACACACACAGGGAGCTAAAGTCCCTTCGATCAGCCAGTGGTTCTAACTTGCCTGTCAGTATGGTATCGTCGACGATTCGTACGGCGCGCCTCTGTATAGAATCCAAGTGATTCAGCAGGTCGGCGATTTCCCCGGCCCAAAGATGGGAACAATACTCCATATGTGGCCGCACCTGTGCCTTATACAGCAACAGGCGCTGTTCTGGGGTGAAGTATCGCTTAGACCGGTTAAGCACACCAAGTTTTTTCGAGGCTAGTTTAGCCTTACACTCCAGGTGACTTCGGAACCGTACGTCGTCTGATATGTCGACACCAAGGATCCCGATACTTTCTGAGATGGAGAGGGATGTTCCTTGGAACTGCGGCACCATGACAAAAGGATCCTTTTTGGCGGAAAATGCGCAGACCTGCGTCTTAGAGGGGTTGAATTCCACCAGGTTCAATCTGCCCCAGTGAGCAACTTGCTCCAAGGAGTGTTCAATCTCTGACACAAGTCTTATTCGGCTTTCCGACACCACGGAACGAGGGATATTCGCACGGCCAGTATAACGAGCGTCTGCAGTACTGTCATCTGCATAGCAATGAATACTGGGAATATTCAGCATATCATTGATATGCAGAAGAAACAGCGTGGGAGACAGCACTGAACCTTGGGGTACTCCAGCATTAATACTTTTGGTATCGGAGCAGCATCCGTCGACAACGACTTGGATACTCCGCCTAGATAGAAAGCTGGATACCCAATTGCAGAGTCCCTCGGGGATACCGAACTTCGGGAGTTTTGTTAGCAGTGCCCTGTGCCAAACCCGATCAAATGCCTTGGCTATATCAAGACTGACAGCCAGAGCCTCCCCCTTGCTCTCAACAGCCTCAGCCCACCGGTGTGTTAGGTACACAAGAAGGTCACCAGCTGAGCGACCATGACGGAAGCCATATTGACGGTCACTGATCAGCTGGTGATCCTCGAGGTATCCAAGGAGCTGGATATTTATGACCCGCTCCATCACCTTAGAGAGCAAGGAGGTTACCGCTATAGGCCTGTAATTTGATGGATCTGAATTGTCACCCTTCTTGGGTATCGGGTGCACATGGGCTAACTTCCACGAAGACGGCACCGTTCCTGAGGTGTAGGAAAGCTTAAATAGGCGCATTAACATGGGAGACAACTCGGGAGCACACTTTTTAAGAACGATAGCCGGAATGCCATCAGGTCCACTGGACTTCCGGATGTCTAGGGAGAGAAACACAAGTCTTATGATTTTTTGGGTGAAACGAACCTCGGGCATGATGCCCTCACACCGTGAGATGGTAGGCGGTGCAGCTCCCCAATCATCCAGAGTTGAGTTATGAGCAAAGAGATTACCCAAGAGATCGGCTTTCTCCTTTGCTGTGTGGGCCAATTGGTCATCCGGCTTGCGCAAAGGTGGAAAGGTGGTCCGACAAAAGTTCCCCTCGACAGCTTTGGAGAGAGACCAAAAAGCACGGCTCCCAGAGGGGTAGCTGATTAGTTTCTCTCCAATTCCACCGATGAATTTGTATTTTGCTCCGGCCAATGCCCTCTTTGTAGACCTCGATACAGCATTGTACTTTTTTCTCAAAATGTGGGTATTAGGGTCCTTTTGGGCCCGAGCCACTGTCCAGGCACGAAAAGCATCGTGCTTGAGGCGAGTTGCCTCAGCACTAGGCCTGTCGAACCAGGGCTGACTCTTGCCGCCGAGACGGACTACAGAGGACGGGATAAAACACTCCATTCCCTGCAGTATGACATCAGCTACAGCGGCAGCACAGATGTTGGTGTCATTTGAGGAAAAGTAAAGCCGTATCGACGGGTACGACGCAAAGAATTCTCGCAATCCATCCCAATCTGCTGAACCATAATGCCATACCTTGCATGACCCACTGGGGCGAGCCCGTTCGGGTATAGCAAGAGGCGCCTCGGAACGGACCAGGCAGTGGTCTGATGTCCCAAGAGGAGCATCTACGGACACCTGATAACCGTCTGGGTGGGTGGTAAGCAGAAGGTCTAACAAAGAAGGATCACGGCCTACAACATCCGGTAAGTAGGTGGGTTCTGATACCAGTTGCGTGAGACCATGGGCCAGAGAAAATTCATGGGCGGACCTCCCGGCTGGGTTGGTAGGACGGCTTGACCCTAGCCACTCAGTATGGTTACCGTTAAAATCTCCTAGGACCACCAACTCGGCGGAAGGATACCGCTCAAAGACTTTGTCGGTAGCGCATTGTATGTGCTCGAAAAACCGATTTGTCTCACCTACGCCGTGACGGTTGTTGTATAGGCATGCGTAGACACGGGATTGACCCCCCTGTTCTACGCACACCCACACCACAGATTCGTCACTCAGTTCTATGGCATTAAGACGTCGACAGCAGATATCACCTCTGACGAATAGGCACACACCAGCGCGAGGTAAAAACCTATGTTCCAGCTTGTATCCAGGATAGTGGAGATACGAAGTGTCAGCCGGAGGTGATATCTGCGTTTCCGTCAGGAAAAGTAGGGCGGGCTTCGCCGTCTCTAGGTGGTGATGTACGGCGTTCAGATTGGAGTGTAGACCCCTGATATTACAAACGTCCACTCGAAGTGTGGAAAGGGGTGCCGCTGAGAGAAACTTACTTTTATTTTTCCTTGCCATTTGTGATAATATTATAGGTGGGGATGTAAAGGAGTGCTGTAACATCGGCATCCAGTAGGGCAAGGACGTTTTGCTACTGAACGCTGCAGAGGGAAGGGTTGTGTGAAAAGCTGGCACGGGGGACGGAAGGGCCCCCGATCCCCCCCGAATATGCCTGCCGGGTCCACTCCGGTCTCCTACCCCGGCACGACAGACATCTTCGGGATTTTTCGCACAGTTGGCGGGACAGCCTCCCGGGCCGGAGATTAAAAGTGATGCCCGGGTTCGGGTCCCCTACTAACTGGCGGGCGGCCAGCGAAGAGCCGTTTCATCGGGTCTCCCTGGCCCCCGCGCCAACCTGTCACGCCCAACCCTCTAACATGTCCAACACAAAACTGGGACCTACAGGATACCAATATTACAGCACTCGGACGAGGGGGAATGGCTCACGGAGTACTCTGACGGAACACAGCCCAGAGGGTGCTTAGCGCCATGCAGACTCATCTCCGTGGGTGGTCGCTAACCATTCGGGCCGAGGCCCTACCACCAAGCAATTTCGGCTGCACTCTTTGCACCACCCGGGAGTCACGTGTAGGGTCTCTAGGGTATAGCCTACGGACGTGGTGCAGCAAGACCCCCGAAGATTCTCTCACGACAGTGCTTACAAGTGTGCAAACAGTATTTTTAAATAAGAACTAGCCAGGCTTTTGACCGCCATCTCATCTATTAGTATGAGACGATGCGGTCGAACATGAAGCATGCCTGTGTAGGAACAGCCTGTTCACTCTAGCCCGGAAGACGTCCAGATTATTATTATCAGGGAACACATTTGCACTGTTTTGTTTTATATCAAACAAGGGTTTGCCCGCGAGCATGTCGGCGTAGAAAGTTTTTATTACACTTTAGCTTATACCCGCGCAATCATTTTAAAATTACCTCCTTAGTGTATAAATGCTGGTACCACGAAGAGGTCAAGCTGTCTCACTGGTTTTAAATAGACCAAATTATAAGCTACTAAACTGTGAAACCTCCATCAAAACCCGTACCGTAGTTCTTGCGTGATGCGCGCATAGACAAGTAGACAAAAATACTAAAAAGCAATTTGGGCCTTGGTATTTCAACTTTAAGAGAATTCAACGTTACACCACAAACGGCTATTTGACAGTTTTATAATAGAATAGATACTGCTCCTACACTTGATATTTCTACTTTAAGTCAAAGAATATACTACTTCGAAAGACGTTACCGATCTCTATCTGCTCCCGTCTCTCAGCCAATTTCGCTCGACACTGCTTTTCTAAGGCAGCCATCGCTTCGCCGTGCCGCTTTTCCACCGCTTCAGTGTCTATCCGCAGTCTTTCCGCCATCTTGTCTGAGAGCTCCTGAAGAGCCGCCTCGTGGTTGATCTCAGATGCTGATAACGCCTAGGAAAAGAAACAATGTTTGGATATTTTCGATCGCAGTAAAAATACATTTAATCGTTGAATGCTAACCGATGCTCATACGGTGAGGGATAACATCGTGATGAAAGCATTCAGGCGACTGAATCTGTAACCATGATCCAATCTGGTCAGGTTCTCCTGGTAGCAGGCTCACAGAGGTCAGATAGCAGTCGCGTCACTGTAATTACCTGATCTGCCAAATCCTGGATCATGGCCAAGGCGGACCCCGAGCCCACATGCGCGAGAGCACAACCGGGACATTAAAGCCATGATGGTTATTATTAAAACCGCAATAAAGGTTAGTTACAATTGCAATCTTCATATTAGCCACGTCGAGGCTATCGCTCTATTCCATACCATCACAAATAACAGGAAGAGGAAAGATTTGTAATTATAGGTCAACAACGTATATTATGAACATATAAATTAATTAAGAACAGTATTACACAATATGAAGAATGTACATGTCATGACATTACCTCCTCCATCTCTTGTTGCTGTCTCTCAGCTTGTTCCGTCAATCTCATTTTCTTCTCCAACAGAAACTTCTCCTCTGCCTCTTTCAATTCCTGCTGCAACTCTGCTCTCTTATTCCTTTCCTTTGCTGTGAACTCCACCCTCATACTCTCCAACTCTTTCTGCAATGACAACTCTAATCTTCTCCTCTCGTCTCCTTTATTTCTCTCTATAATTTCTCTACCTATATCGGGTATTAAAGGAGATTTTATTGACTTCGAAAATTTCTCCTCCTGCTCAAACTGATACACAACCACAACATTGTCAGAACTTGACTTTCCTTGGGATAATATAACACCATCTAATCTGGGACTGGCAAGACTCTTTCCTAAGCTAGAAACAGAATCGGAAGACTTCAATGGAGCTATCACAGCTTTGTTCAAAGGCTTGAAAGTGGATAAAGGATTAGACCATCTATTACTCTCATACCTTGGAGATTTCAAATCAGAACCTAAACTTGGCGTAGGTGACACTTTGATATGAGGTGATTTCATTTCCATACTTTCAGATCTAGGTGTCCTGTTAGAATGTTCAACTTTTCTAGATTCTTCAGATTCGGAATGTAACACTCTCATCTTGGGTGAGAGATCTAATTTAGGAACTTTCACCTGGGTTGCTGGAATGCTGTCTATTTTAGGTGACTTATTCGGAGGTGATTGTGATGTTTTAGAATTTGATGTCTTATCTGAGCTATCATCCTCAGTTTTCGGACTGTCTTTATCTTCATCTTTCTCTTTTTCGGAGTTATTCGACTTTTCGTTTATATTATTAGAATCGTCGAGGTCATTTAAATCTAAATTGGCAAATTCCTTGTCAGGGGAATCAATGGATGTCTCCGACTCTATGCTTTCCATTAGATTTATTGATATTTTGTTCTTCTGCTGTGGTATCATAGGAGATCTGTAAATACGATAATTATTAAAGACCCAATACATTATTAAGCCTTATTAACCTATTTTAAACCAAATTTATACCTCGGTCTGAATTCTTTATCGGAAGCTGAATCTGGGACCAAATGCAGGGACGTTACAGGTGAAGGCTCCAGGTCACCAGGTCGCACCATGTCAGAGATCTTCTGGAAGTTTTTCTGGAACAGCTCTGGTTTGATATAATCCCCAGCTGGGGGACGGAGCACCCGTCTTCTAGGGGAGGTGCCGCGGTCACTTTCTGTAAAAATTACGAATTGTTACGAATATATTCTCGTAAGTGGAGGATGACACAAAAAGAGAGGACAAGTCATACCTAAAGATTCTCTATCAGATGCTGACACACTCTTTGACTCCCTTGGACTGTCGATTGGCTTAGGCGGTAGTGGAGGCCTAGTGACTAACGGAGAGAGAACTATAGATGGCGTTATTGGTGCGAGAGGGACGCTGGACATTGTCAGAGGCGATAATGAAGGCGATGAGGGTTTCATTGTTAAGAGAGGGTTGAGCAAAACTTGGATTGATGAAATAGGTGATGATGGGATAACGGGCGATGGTATTGAAGGCACGGGCGCACTGACAATAGAATGTTGATCATTCTGCTCCGATGAGTCAGACCCAGGGCTTATCGTGGGTTCCGGCAAATTTTCTAGTTTAAATCTGGAAAACAAATATATCATTATAGTAAAATAGTTGCGAGTTAAAGTTAAATAGCTTCATTGGAGATAATTTTTACCTAACGCTCTTTCTGTCCTCATCTAAACTTGAAGCATGGCGAGATTTGCCAAGAAATAAACTCTCATTTCTCTTCAGAAACGAATCTGACATTTTCTCCCTCAAAATTCCTTTCAGAGGATCACTCCTTGTGATTGAGTCTAAAGGCAGAGATTTTTCCGTATCTGGGCTGGGTAGATCAGATTTCGACATTTTCGAATACATGCTGCTTATACCTACAAAATGCAATAAAAGTTTAACAAAGTGCGTTGATAGAATCGTTTAGCTAAATGTTAGATAAAATTGTTTTATAAATGTTCACCTGTTAACGGATAACCTGTCTCAACTTTTGCTCTAGACAGGAAACCACTTAAGTTCTCCTCTTCAGGGCTATTCAGTACATGCATCTTCAAGTCTATTATCTCTGACTGTTGCTTAAACAATAACTTTGGCCTTTCCAAGGTGGGTCGACTCAGCAAGTCTTTATCTGAGGTGTTACGCATCAGCATTGGTTTCGCAATGTTGCTATCTACGCTACGTCTGAGTGGAGATATCTTCAAATCGCTGAGTTTCTTGTCTAACCTCGAAAGAGGACCGAGCGGCGGTCGCCCCATCGCCGTCAACCGTTTGCCGGCCAGTGTGCTGTCCTTAACATCAGAGGCATGATTGTCCCCACTATCGGTTGATAAATCGTCATCATCGCTTTCGACTTTCGTCTCTAAACGTTCAAGGTGTTTGGTGTTCTCTTCTGAAGTGAGCAATTCCTGTGAGAAAATGGTTTTGTTAATACTCTAACGACAATATAAGATAATTCTTTAGATATGCAAATAATGAAATATAAATAATTTCGATTCTTATAATCTACTAGTGTACCCGGCGCGCTTCGTTCGCGTACACCTACTTTACCCCTACCTACCCTATTTTATTATAAACCTTCCCTCTTCAATCACTCTTATCTATTGTTGAAAACCGCATTAGGATCCGTTGCGTAATTTAAAATTTCTTAGCGTACATAGATAGGGACAGACGGCGGGAAGCGACTTCGTTTTATACTATGTATAGGTATTGTATTGCTACTTTAAAATGTGGTCACTGCGTCTCTGACTGAACAGGCTCTAAGGTCTATAATGTCCTTGTCAAGTCAAGAACTGGACGGTTACACAGAGTACTACCTGTTATTATGGGCCGTACCTATTGTAATGGCAATTAAGTACGAATAATTTCGTTTACCTGGACTGAAGCACATGTGTCATCCTGGACTGATGCATCCCTTGCACGTTTTACCAATTCTCTGTAAGATGCAAAATTAGCTTAAAGAATAAGCACCTATTTACGTAACCATAGCAATGAGGTAGATAGATATATATATAAGGACATTAAGTTTTATGTGAGAATATGAGGAAATCAGGACATCACATTAAAGCAGCATGAGGTCTTTTGATACACGAAATCACACAACAGTACCTAATTCTTTTAACAGTACCTTTTAAACGTTCTAGATAATGACATTATTTTGTTTAATTTCTTTAAGAAGTAAGCGCATAAGATTACGCAGTATGTGAAGTGTGAACTGGTTTATGTGTTTACACTACACCTATTGAAAGTTCGACACCGAACCTTCAGGGGTTGAACCACCATCGGTCGGAGAGAAGCCGGCGGAATAAGGTCGTGCAACTGCTTCGCACACTCCAAAATGCATCCTGTAGAAGACCGACGTGCAACCTAAGCAGATGCTCGAGGCTCTGCAACTTAGTTTTAATCAATGGAGCGTCACAAATTATCTTCTTTGCACGTTTTTCCACCCAATCCAAAGCCGCCAGTTGGTATTTGGGTGATCCATCTCAGAGGCGGCAGCAGTACTCCGTGCAGGATCGGACTTGTTCTTCATATAACTGAAGCAACTGCTTTGAAGTGAAGTTCCGCCTGACCTTCGAATGGATACCAAGTTTCTTGGCTGCAGTCTTAAAGGAGGATACGATGTACTGTCCGAAGTTGAGATTGGTTAATAGAGGGAAAATTCCACAGGTGCGTTACGGAAAGTCTGAGCTAGATGGAATGGACTCCGTTCGGCGTTCGGAGATAGCCTTGAGAGCTTCGTTCAAACGACCAACCATGGTCTCTCGACAAGTCTGAATGTCGTCCCTGTTAGCTGTGCACCCAAAGGTACCGGGTACAAGCAGATCGGTTATATGCAGCAGGCAAAAAATCGCGGCCAGAACCGACCCCAGAGGAACTCCCGCGTCTATAGCCTGAAGATCAGACGAGTAACTCAGAAAATCCGATATCCAGGTGCAAAAGCCAACAGGAATACCTAATGAGGAAACTTGCTTAGAAGGGTTGCGTGCCAAGCCCTGTCAAGTGCCTTGGAGATATCAAGAGACACAGCCTCGGCATACCTCACAATTGCCTCTTTCCATACATGAGTAGCATATACCAAAAGTTCCCCAGTCGACCGACCACGGCGGAATGCGTACTGAGCTGAGGAGATCGTTACCTTCAAGATGCGCAAGGAGTTTCTTATTCAGTGCACACTCTATAAATTACAGAGTTTGGAGGTGACCGGTATAAGGTGGTAGTTGGCAGGGTCTGCGCAGCTGCTCTTTTTGGGCACGGGCTGCACATTAGCAAGCTTACATGACTTAGGTACAATAGCAGTCTCAAGAGAGACTGTGATACAGGCGCGTGAGAATAGGAGTCAAATCAGGGGCACATCTACGCAGCACTATAGCTATCAGCTTTTCAGATACCTAAACAAATGGAGAAAAATTTCGTTCTCATTCTGCACCTTCATTACTTTCTTAAACACCCATGATTTTAAACTAAAAATTTCAAATTCGTAATGTCGAGTATACCTTGGGTGGTGGTGTAATAAGACCATTACCTACTTACTTAGATTAACACTCATATACTAAAATGGGTCAAAAATATGTAGAGATGAAGAAATTACTGTTAGGTTAACAACTATTTGACATAATCAAATTTTTACCTGTATACATTGTCTAAAGGATGTTCCCATTGTGTCTTCTTAGTTTCTTCATTGTAGTAATAATGTGATTCTATTTTCTCATCATAACTATAAATGAAAAAACATGTTGTGATTGAGGAACACAAATGATTATTGTCTTGCCATTAACCACAGTATTAAAATAAACTACAAAACCAAAGGGCTTGCAAAGGTCAAAGCTCAAGTCATAAATTGTAACTGCTATTCTGCCTTAGCCCGAGGCATATCAGCCTTTGGCTTGTTAGATAAAAGAGCAAACAACCCACCTGATGGAAAGTAGTAACAATCGCTCATAACTATAAGCCAGAATTGCCGGACATTCCAGGTCCACATTGAAGTGATATGAGGGGGGCCCCTTGTAAATTATTTTATTATTATTATGGTGAAAAAGAAGCTCAACAATATTTTAGGATACTAAGCAAAGTCAATAAACAAATCACTTAAATAAAAACCTGGAATGACCAGCATATTCCGACATCTGCTCAAAACATTTATGGTCCATGCACATAGGTTTTATGTGACGGGTGTATTGTCACTGTCAGGACTAAGAGGATAATATGTGCTGGCTATATTATCCTTCAAACGGGACGGTAACAAAGTAAACTTTGTTGTTTTGCGGGAGAAATAGATAAGGGGTAAGAGGGTTGGTACCCAGCCAGACAGACTCTTAACAGATTTCTACCACAAGTCATCATTTACTTTTGTAAAAGTCTGGAATCTGGGCTAAGACACTAATAAGTTAAGAAACCAATAACTTATCTTTGTATGCAATATGAAAGGAAAGACTATTCTTGTATGACTCACTATGCTTTCCATGGAGGTGGCAGTGCTTGCATGAGGCCATCTTTAGCAAGAGGTAGGAGATGGCTTTCACTCTCAGGATCAATACCCAATTGATGGGCATAATCAGAAATTTCTGAAAAAAAAGAGATGGATAAGATAATTATTATTTAATTTGCTGTAAATATGGCATGTACAGTCAGTCAAATAAACAAAAGGCTCTAACAATATGTGTATTTTTGTATACAGCCACTTGACTGAGTTTAAGGTAATCATGCCCACAACGTTTTTTAAGGGCTGGATCTGCGCCTGATATATGGGGTAATTTTTTTTTATTATCAAATATTAATGTCAAAGTTGAATGGTATTGTATGTTGTTATTTATGCCGCAAATAGCTCTACATTATTTTTACCTAATAAGATAATACATAATAATAACAAATATAGGTCTGTGGTGCCTATGGGCTCCTATGACTGTTCAACCAGTCTCAGGTTATTTAGGATGACAATCCCAAATAATATTACCAGAGGTGTAGGTAAGACGTTCTTGTAGTTAGGTCTTACAACAATCATACAATAGGGCAGACCAGGATTATAGTAACCAATATCGAAAGTACCAGTAACTAGTTAATTAAATATTCGCGAAAATCATAACATATTACTTAATGAAATTGAAGAAATACTTACGAGAGCCTGGGTTAAACTTAGGCAACTTTATTATTTACTTGTAATCGTAATGTTACAAAAAGGAAGAAAAATATAAAATAAACAACACAAACCTTCGGCAGATGGTTGACTATTTTCATCAAATATTTCACGACAAACAACAGCTGAAGGAGACGACATGGCGGCTTACAACCTATTTATGCACAACATAATATAACTCATCGTAATTCACAACTAAATTCACTGCACTTCGCACACAATAACATTTTTTCAAACGAATTAAAGAATTTTTTTTAGAAAAAGTCGCCGATGAAAAATCCTCTTCCCCGCTCCCCTTGCGAAGAATGAGAAATGACAGTGACAGATAGAATTGACAGACAGCGTTTGACATTTTTGACAGCTTTTAACTGACAGATGGTACAATTGACAACAACTTGTCATCTATTCTGATTCTTGGTCCTAGACGTGTTATGACCACAGACTATGAACCAAGATTACCCCGACTCACGACCATGGCCTCTCTGTACGACAGGTTGCGATGTTGTTGTCTCGCTCGAGCGTGCAACACATTAGCGTTATGTAAACAATTATTAAAGTCGATAGAGCGAGCGCTCGCTTTCACACACAAAGAGTGTGGGAACGGGCTGAAGGTCTTCCGCTGAAGTTCTTGTATAGTTTCGAAGGAAACGCTGCAATTCAAACAACATCCAAATAGTAGGTACGTTATTTCAAACCGTCAGGGGGCTTACCATGAGCTCTTATAGCAGGACCTAAACAGAACTGCCCTGCTTAGAACAAAACAGCGCTATACGTGTCACATAAGCTTGTCTAATTCTAAGCAGGGCAGTTCTGCTTAACTCATTTACCTAATCATAGTGGTTCTGAGTTCTAACTTGCTTTTGTAAGTATGGAGTTATGGAGTTGTCAACAATTCGCATAGGGCGACGCTGCGCGAAATCAAGGTCATTAAGCTGGTTTGATAGTTTAACCGGCAATCATTAGCGTATGTAGGACTATTTTTCAGGGGCGGTCTGGACCCTGAGGTAGCGGATGAAGCCGAGTCAATCGTCAATGTACCTACAGCCAGCGAGCACCCCATCCTGGGGACCATTCTGCGGTGGGCACGCCCGCCCCCCCCCCCCCCCCTTCCTACGCCTATGCAGGCAATGATGAACCGGTCCCAGTACTGTCGAGCCAGTATAGGCACGTGAACATGGATCTAATGTAGCTCTACACGAGAAGTCGACGTATAAGAGTGATTCCACCGACTCGTCCAAATCGGAGCGATTTCGTTACTAGTCATTTATCACTTAAATTATTCCTATACTTTCTAGCTATAGATTATCGTGAAAGGCGTTCAAAAAATGCTTTTCTTTTTGAGAAAATCGATGGAGTGTAATGAAGCCGCAGGAGGTAATAAAATATGGTGAGAGTGTAATAATTAACTTTGGAGAGTAATGATTTTGTAATGTAGATAAGATAATGAAAAATGTAAATAGAAGTAAATCCCGTACATTGTGATTTTAAAACAATTTACGGGATTCCAATAGAGTGTTATATTATTACAGATCATAAGTAAGTAAACATGAATGAGGGTAAATCTCAGGCTTTTTTTATGAAAACTAAAGAAAGAATAATTTTCTATTTTTTTTTTAATTTTTAACTTATTTGAGCTCTAGATTCTTCTGCTCCTCTAAACTCTGAAATCATGCGACGTGTACCTCCCTCCGAATATAGATCTTTGTTGGTACGAACCTCACGGCTAGGTGAGCCAAATGAGTGAGGAGTTCAGCCGGGAACACGGCTTTGGCTACGGTCAGTGAAAGTTTACCCAGGGTGAATGCCTCACTAAATCGCACCGAGTCCTTGTCATATGATCCTGGCGAGTAGAAGGCATAACGCTGCGAATCCTCTATTAATTGAACATTAGTCACAAGATTATGGAGGTAACCACCAACGAGTTTTAGTGTAACTATAATCATTTCATATTCAAACTCGGACGCAAAGTGCTCGGCAGGTTAAAAGGCGGTCGGAGAATTGACAAGGACACAGGAGGGCGGAAGAAGCAGTGAGGTGCAGAAGTCGGTAAGAGATAAAAAGGAATACTTCAAAAAATTACAGCGGATTGCACATCGGATAAGAAGGTGTTTTCTTCATCATCATATTGGCGTTAAACCCCAGTTGTGTTATCGCGCAACACGTGATGGGCCAAGATCCGCCTTCGTCGTTTTGGTCCACTTCGCTCGGTCTCATTCGGGTCTTTATTCCTGTGCGAACCTGGAGCAACGTAACCACCCGGGAGCGGGCCCTCAAACTTCTAAGAAAATAAATACGTAAATTCACTTAATAGCTCGCTGCCGTATTGGAGAGCAGGTCTAATCGTCCCTACACCTTTACGGCATATTGGGGTCACAAGACTCACAAGTTATGACACCTATCACCTCCCGTCATTTGGCCCAAGATGCGAATATTCGGACTTTGACGTCGCTGTCGATGTCCCCGGTTACGCTAAGTACCGATGCCAGGTATCAGACCTGATCCAAGCGCTTGAATTCATCTATGCCTATGCCAACGGGTAGGGGATCTGCACTATTGCATGCCATGTACTGATATACAGGTGTACTTGGGAGCAAAGCGCCTAGCTAAAATAATGGCAAGTGCGTGGTCTGCACAGCTAGTTCCGTTGCAGTTAGTAACTCTAACATAAATTGGCAAAGTGAAGGCAAAACGTCGAGCCGGTTTAGATGTGACGAATTGTGCTGCCTTCAAAAACCTGGACGGCGTTTTGCTCTACAAGTGTGAATTCTATTAAAGATTGGTGTGGCCATTTCAGAGAATCATCTAGGTAATAAATATTGCTTCACCAAAGTTTCATGAAAAACTGAACGTTATAACCCCGATAAAGCGCACCTACATGTAGACAGTTCCGCCGGAACGCGAGAATGTAGAGGGAGTCATCATCGTCCTAGCGCTTATCCCGGCCTCTGCCAGGGTCCGCTTTCCTACAAATTCCTATCCACTTCACCCGGTCTTCGGCATCCTCACGTCGTAAGCCGTTGGTTCTCGCACCCGATTCCGCGATGTCAATCCATCACTTACGTACTCGATCGAGCCGTGTAACTCCGCACATCCAGCGCAGCATTTTCATTTCGTAGAATGTAGAGGGACCATTCGCCCATATTCGTGTAGTCCCGTGCATGTTTGGCATGTCTCGCCTATTTCATAGACTAAGTAGAGATATTCTTTTGATTATTTGCTGTCGTCTCGATTGTATCGATTTTATATTTATATTCCTAGCGCTTTTTCCCGTAACAGGTTCGGGGTACACTTGACCATGATCCAGGATATTAGTAGATCAAGTAATTACACGCTCATAGACAATGAACTATCTCTACTTAGTCTATGAAATAGGCGAGACATGCCAAACATGCACGGGACTACACGAATACTCCCTCTTATATATAGTTCATAGTTTGTGCCCTCTACATTCTCGTGTTCCCGCGGAACTCTCCACATGTGGAGTGCGCCGAGTAGAAAGTCGTAGCAAAATATAACTTAGCAGATGGGCTGCCTTGTTCCGTCCCTGCATTTGCATTAGTGTGTGTGCTATAGAGATGTGTGACATTTTGTCTCGTATTTAAACTCGAAATGTACTCTCTGCTTCTGTATATAATTTTTTTTTCTCTATGATTGTTCGCGGATTTGGTCCGATTTAAAAAAAATTTTTATAGGCAACTGGCAACCTCAACCAAACCATTATTGTCTATGGGAGTGACAACGGATTTGTGTTCAAATCATACGATCAATCAATACATTTGATTAAAATTAGAAATCAAAATAACTACAAATAAATTATATTTGCCTGACACTTTTTAGTTTAAAATATGTGTGCACTAATTAAAGCACGTATTGATTGCGGTAAATTTTCATGAAATTCAATCGAAAAATCATAACATCGCTTTCGTTTGGTTGCTAAGATCTCTTGCCGTTTATATTTTGAACGTATCGTGTTCGTCACGTCAGTCTGTGGTGAGCAGCGTTGCCAGATCGTACCTTTTGGTACGATTTACGTACTTTTTGGCTGACTGTCGTACCTTTGGCGTACTTTGCTCCACATCGTACTATTTAGTACGTTTTTACAAAATGCTAAATGTAGCTGCGGGGGGTGGTCACTTTGCCTTTCCTGTCCGCAAAATACCGTAAAATAATGTAAGGAAGGGTTGATTTTGACGTGTATTTGCTCAATGGCACCACCGGCGAGTAAAGTAAACCCCCCCCCCCCTCTCGATAAAATAAGTCGATTAATAATAAAGAAGAGAAGGTAAACCGTACCTTTTAAGCTATTTTCGTACTATTTTAGGAGCCCGGACGTACTTTTTTGGATATTGCTGCTGGTAACACTGGTGGTGAGTGTAGTGGTGCTGTTAATGTTCATATTTCATTAAAATTTTATTTCCATTGTTTGAGGTAAATAATTTCGAGTGAAATTTACAAGAAATGGCATCTACGAAAGAAGTTGCGGCATTATACCAAAATCTGAAAACAGAATGGGCTAAGAAACCCCGTAAGCTTGATAAGTGCGGAGAATTATTGAACAAAATAAAGGCAAGTGGCATACGATGACTCGTCAAAATACTGTATTTTGTGAAATTTTTAACGAAAATACTTTTCTTTTCAGATTGCGTTAACGCAGTTAACTTTCTTACCAAGTAATAATACAACCGCTAACCAGAAGGAGTTAATTTTGGCCCGAGATGTTCTAGAAATTGGTGCCCAGTGGGCTGTTTCCGTAAAGGATGTAAAAGCCTTTGAAAGATACATGTCCCAACTAAAATGCTATTATTTTGACTACAAGTAAGTGGTTTCTGTAATGAAGTAAACACAAGAGTAAGTAAAGTTACTGAACATATTTATCATTTACACATTTTTTCCAGAGACCATCTACCAGAGTCAGCGTTTATGTACCAGTTACTGGGTCTGAATCTCTTGTTTCTACTGTCCCAAAATAGAGTAGCCGAATTCCACACTGAATTGGAACGACTTTCAGTAGATGTGATAAGAGCAGACCCGTATGTCAAACATCCGCTCGCATTAGAACAATATCTTATGGAAGGCAGTTACAACAAAATATTCCTAGCTAAGGTTAGTTGGTATTGTATAAAATAACTTATGTATAAAGGTTTAGGATAACTCTTGCATGTAGTATGTACTTTACTCAGCATGTATGCAATAAGTGGGACTATAAGATAGTACAAGATCTCTGAATACTGGGATTAAGCCCTAAATATGACTACTATGCAGATTTTGATGAAATCCATAACAATATTTGAAATTTAATATTACTGGCATTATGTTATGTTCGCTCATAATTTAACACGTCCCATTCAATGCCTACCCTATGAAGTGTACTTACGTATTGTAACTTTAGAGAGAGCTTTTATTCCATGAAATCTTTTTTTGTTTGAAATACTTCCTTCATAATAATTTTTAGATGTTTTGAATTTCCAAGTGTTGTTTCTTATTTATTTATTTATTTATTTAACCATTTATTGTACACAAGATTTTTACAAAACTATATGACAGAATATATCAGACACAACAGGCCAACTTATTTCTATAAAGAAATTTCTTCCAGCAGGCCTACAGCAGATATCTCTTGATATTTCTTGTTTCAGTAAATTATAATGATAATGATATAAGATCCTAATAAATATCATGATCATTTCAGGGCAACGTACCAGCTGAAAGCTACACATTGTTCATGGACACACTCCTTGACACTGTCCGTGGTGAAATAGCAGCATGCATTGAAAAGGCTTATCAAAGCATTCCCGCTGCAGAAGCAGCTAGGAGATTGAACCTTCCATCTCAACAAGCGGTTCTTGATTATGGCAAAAAGGTTGGTGTACCGTAATAATAATCTGGAGTTAATACAAAATATGAGAAACAAATAGGCATTGGCGATGCTATTACAGCGAGGAAAGACATTGTGACGATGATCTGCATATGGTACAGGTAACTGAATATGTAACCATGTTCCAATCTCATCAGTTTCCCCTGGTAACAGGGTCACTGAGGTGTGATGGGAGTTGCTTCACTATAATTACCTGATTTGCCAAATCATACTCATAGTTCTTGCCAAAATGGACCCTCAGGCGCTCGAGAGCACAACCTGGAAATTAGTGCCAACATGATTATTTTTATTTATAGCTGTCATAGGTTGGCTGGTGATTATTTATTACTATGTATAATGAGCAATTTTACTTTTATGTGTAGGCAACATTCATTATCTTAATATGAAAATTCTTTATAGCGCAACTGGGTCCTTGGTCCAGACAACTGCTATCATTTTAATTCAACGGAGGAGACCTGTGCTGCAGCTGCTGGTGTGCTGCCGTCCCCTGAACTCGCAGAACAGACCATAGAATACGCTAAGCATCTGGAGATGATTGTGTGAATCAACCTTATTGTAATGGACTTCAATTTATTTTCTTTTATAACATAACAAATACAGTTTTACTCTAAATTGTGTAATTATTTACAAGACTTAACTTTTAACAGTAATATGGATGAACATGAAGTTGTGGATTATTTATCTGATCGGCAATAGGGTTAGCCCACTGGACCAACCTTTGTGGATCTGCTAGAGGCTTATGCCTGGTGAAGGACGTCTTTCGGCTGATATGATGAGGCAATAGGATTGAGTGATAAATTACAGTAAATAAGACTAAATCATTTTATTTTCTTAAATCCGACGTCGCAGTCAAAGAGCCTAAACTATCAAGCTTTATAAGTTTTATGAAGTATTCCAAAGCTGCTTTAATATTCCACTCTTTCGTTTCTAAACACCTGAAATAAGAAAATTTATTTAATTATAATAGCAGTGTTTAGTGTACGTTTATTATTAATAGATGAGGAATTCAGGTTTTCTTACTTTTCACTCGAGTTTTTGTCAAGATCTGTTAGCTTCATAAAAATTTCTGTTAATTTTTCTTGTAAGTTTGAGTCTGGCGGGGATTCTAATTTTAGACTAAATCTTCTTGATCTTATCTGTAATAAACAAAAGTGATAATCTGTAATAATCAAAAATTTATAAGTACGTTGATACTTATATAAATACATTGTATTGCGGCAGCGCTATCTACTAGTTTGTTGGATATAATAAAGATTATCGCCGAAATATATTTCGTAAATTAATTTTATCAATAAAAGCAATAATTTCGTACTTTAGACATGAAATATCCATCAATATATCGTCGGTTAATCAAAAGGTTACGCCATGTAACGGATCACGCAGTGAATAGCCGGCTTATTTTTGTTGTACAACATAGACAACTCATATTTTTTTACTGTGGCAACATACTATCGATTTTCTGAGCGAGACGCCGTCTGTCAAACGGTGTGCGTGCCGTGTTGCAAATTGATTTTGTTTTTGTTGAATTACCCTAAAACCTCGTGTGGAATAAAATGAAGAAACACCAAACTAGACAAAAAACAATTAGTGATCCGGTCGTAGTCTCGCGAGTGAAAAATTATCTCGCTGAAAATGTGGATAAGACTTTCGTTGATGTCAGCCAAATGGCGCGGTCGCTAAAAGAGCGTTATCGAGAATATAGCAATAGAAACGATACCGCATTTTGTCAGTTAGTAGAGCGCGCATACAAAGTGGTATTACAAAGCTACGGGCTAGACAATGCTTCGACGTCTGAGGGATCTGAAGAAGAATCTGATCTAGAATTGCTAGACGAAAATAACAGTCCACTAAACGAACGTATCTTACAAATGTACAAAATGCAAGACAAAAAACGGCCAGCGGCTTCAAGGCGACAAACAGATAAATCTGGAGAATTGATAGACATACTTAGTAGTGATGAAGAGGGAGGTGGTGCTGCTGCTGCAAAGTTGCCCAAAATCAGTGATCAAATCACTATCACCCCCCACATACCTATACGCAACAGTAACATTGTAGAATCAAATCAAAAATCTCAACAAAATCAACATAATGCTGACAAAAAACGCAAAACTGAAGTTGCCAAAAACATTAATGGAAAGAAAAAAGTTGAAGTGGGTGCTAAAACATCTAAAGTTAGTTTTGAAGATATTGGTGGCATTTCTGATATTATAACACAGATTTGTGATTTAGTGTTACATATGAAGCACCCTGAAGTTTATACTCAGTTAGGAATCAAATCGCCAAGAGGAGCTCTACTGCATGGCCCTCCAGGTACTGGCAAAACTCTATTAGCTAATGCAATTGCTGGAAAATTAAAATTACCTTTGGTTGCTGTTACTGGTACTGAACTAGTAGGTGGAATGTCAGGAGAGTCAGAAGAAAGAATAAGGGAAGTATTTGAAAGAGCTACATCAGTAGCACCAAGTGTTTTATTCATTGATGAAATTGACTCTGTATGTGGTAACAGGATTAATGCTCAAAAAGATATGGAAAAGAGAATGGTAGCCCAACTGCTAGCCAGTTTAGATGGTTTGAGTGACGCTAGTGCCTCAGTGTTAGTTCTTGGTGCAACTAATAACCCAGATGCCTTAGACCCTGCATTAAGAAGGGCTGGCCGTCTTGAACAAGAAATTACTCTAGGGATTCCAACACTTAAAGCTAGAAAGGAAATATTGTCTATACTTTGTAAGAACATGACTTTAGACGATGATGTAGACATAAACATTATTGGTCAATACACTCCAGGATTTGTTGGTGCTGATTTACAGGCTCTCGTTAATAAGGCCAGTACATATGCCATAAAACGAATTTTTGCTGAGATTCGTGTTGATGAAACCGCAGGAAACGTAGCAGAAATTGTAGAGAAACCTTCCGTTCCTAATGATGACGCCCAAGTTATTCCCAATGGTGAAAAAGAAAACGAAGAACCAAAAGCTGATGAGGCTGGTGATGCACCTGATAAACCTGAAGTACAAAAGGCAGATGAAACAACTGAAAATTCTGTTCCACAAGAACCAGTTGAGGAAAAATTGCCAGAGACTAATCATTCCAACACTGTACCTGTCAAAACTACTACTGAAGAAGCCAAAAAACCTATAGATCCCGTTGAAGAAGTTTTAATTCTTTTAGAAGAATCTATACCATACACTAAAGATGAAATGAAAGGGCTAGCAATAAAACAGGAAGACTTCTTGAAAGCTTTGAAAACAACTAAACCTTGTGCAGTTCGTGAAGGGATTGTTACAGTGCCAGATGTAACATGGGATGACGTTGGATCACTAAACCAAGTGCGTAAAGATCTCCAACTTGCTGTTCTAGCACCTGTAAAATATCCAGAACAGCTTAAAAAGCTTGGCCTGTCATCACCAAGTGGAGTATTGCTTTGTGGCCCCCCAGGCTGTGGTAAAACACTGTTGGCTAAAGCTGTTGCAAATGAAGCTGGAGTAAACTTCATTTCAGTGAAAGGCCCAGAGCTGCTCAATATGTATGTGGGTGAGAGTGAAAGAGCTGTTCGCACATGTTTCCGCCGTGCTCGTAATTCAGCACCATGTGTAATATTCTTTGACGAATTTGATGCATTGTGCCCAAGACGCACATCACAAGATCATAATGGAGCTGCTCGAGTGGTGAATCAATTATTAACCGAAATGGATGGTATTGAAAGTCGTGAAGGCGTGTTTGTGTTAGCTGCTTCAAATAGGCCAGACATAATTGATCCTGCTGTGTTAAGACCTGGACGTTTAGACAGAGTAATGTATGTCGGAATGCCAGCAAGAGAAGATAGATTTGATATACTGCAAAAACTAACTAAAAATGGTACTATGCCGGTTTTGAGTGCAGATGTCGATTTACAAATAGTTGCAGGGCTTACTGAGAGTTATACTGGAGCAGACTTGGCCGGTTTGGTCAGAGCAGCAGCAACAAATGCTCTGACAACGCATATTTCAAATGGTACCCTTGATGGTGAAATCTTTGTTACATTTGAAGATTTCAGAGCTGCCTTGGCAAAGTGTAAACCTTCTGTGTCATCCAAAGAACAGCTGCACTATGAAAAATTACGCCTCAAGTATGCTTCTGGATCTGATGATAAAGATATGGAGATGGAGACAGAGGCTACTAATGAGGAATCTATGGATACCGTGTGAGAATCATTTAGATGATGGGTAATACAGACTTAGGGAATAATTTCTTAATATTGCATTAATAATATAAGTTTAATTCAGTTTATATAAATAGTGCCAAGTCGGTCCTTTTTAGATAATATGATTATAATTTTTCCTGACTAGAATAGGGTGTGACAGATGTTAAATTCACATATTAATCAGATCCAACAATATCCAGTGAAAATATATTGATAAGACTTATTTTGGTACGAATACTTTCCATGCAGTGTTAGTGCATGAGTTGACATAAATCTGCACATTTTAAATTAATGGCATACATATGAAGTATAACTGAAATAAATATTTTTTCTTAAAATACATTTAAAATGTTTTATTTGTTCACTCCATGCTGTATGTAGAGATATCAAAATCCCTAAACGATAACAGCTTTTAATTAAATATCATACATATACAAATATGACATTATAATATATTTTATGTAATACAAGATAACAATGGTCATCTCATAAGTTGTTACCAAAACAAAATGTCATGGGTAAGTTACTGAAGATATGGCATGGTAGTGACAATGTTATGAATTGAAACTTTAACTTTAACTTTAAGCTAGCCACACACTGCTGATGACCAGATCCAGCTAGTTTGTACTCTCTTCCTTGCTCCTTGTCAGTTAGAATGAGTGGAAGGTTGGCCACACACCTGTTCCTTATATGTACAGTGGGACTTCCTGGCATGATCTTAGGATGTTTTCTAACAACTTTTGGTGGTAAAAACCACTGTAAATGTGTACTTTCTTTTACCACTAATTCGATTTATACCGAGTTATGGAGATCTTATAGTCATGAAAGAAAGTTTTCTAGTTTAAAGACCAATCAATATGGTGTGATACTTGCTGGCATGACCACGGATGCTTTTGTAATAATTTTTGGTGGTATAAAATCGTCAGGCGGGTGGTGGGTAAGTACTTCATAGAATACCACAAGTGCTTCATAGAATACCACAGGCTAACAATACAATAAGTAGTTTTGTGTTCCTGCCGGTGAGTAAGGTTTCCAGTGCTCCAGGGGGTGGGTATTTGTGGAATCGTGGCTTTGGCACATTTGTCTCTTTACTCCAAGAGCAACTTGTTAATAGGTGCTGATGTCTATAGGCAGCGGTGACCACTTTTCATCATGTCGTCCCCTTGCCAGTTTGCTTGCCGTACGTTGTGAAAAAACAACCAAGTCTTTTTATTATTCTTCAATAGTCATATCTCTAAAATCGTCTTTCTAAACTCTAAAATTTAATTTTATTAATTTGTAAATCGGATAGTATAGCGATACGTACGATGGCATACGAACAACAAACAATCAAAATACGAACATTGATTGTTATTTTGTTAATCCCGAATATCCCGGGATTGAATTCTATACTTGCCACATAAAAATCTTAATTGAGATAATAATTTCTTGCGGCAAAGAATCACATAATCTTGGCGTTAATGTTCCGGTTGTGCTCTCGAGAATGAGGGCACGGGGTCCGCCTTGACCATTCTTACGGCAAAGAATATTGATACCAAACTAAACCATGCTTTTGATAGTGTGATTGTTTTCGTGTAATGAATAAATATGCTTGGACAAATTCACACAGCGCCATCTAGCCCCAAAGTAAGCAAAGCTTGTGTTATGGGTGTTAGATAACTGATAAACTACTTAAGTACTCCTTTTTTTTTCAAAGTATCTAACTTATTATACATAACTACACACAGACACGTTCATCATTTCAATTTCTGCTCGGCCCAGAATCGAATCCGGGACCTCTGCGTGGCGACCGGCATGTTAACCAACTGAACCACTCAGGTCGTCCTGACAATAACCTTGACACTTGTCCCTTTGTATGGTACCGGCTTTTCTTCTGTTAATCTTCAGAGACCTATAACTAGCACCTTATCGCTATAAATACTTCACACAATTGCAAACCACTTGTTTGAATGGCTGATAAAATAGGCTAAATCAATTAATGAACTCTTCTTTGTATTATCGCTTTGTATACCGCCCTATACCGCTTGTTACCGTGATATATGTACCATAAAACGTACTTAACAAAGAGGATATAACCGCTGGATTCATTGTACTGGATAATATTGCATTTATCAATAGTTTTCAACAATTTTAGAGATTTTAATAATTTATTGCAAACAAAACAAACATCTGTTTGACTGAGTCAGTTCGGTTCATGGACGCTAGGATTAACATTGGACGTAATTAAAATATTAAAAATATGTGTTTTAAAATGGGACATAGTGCCTACTTATATAAATATTTTTTGTACATTTCTTTCAACCTTTAAAAGTTATTCTAAACCTTTTTTTTAGGTTTAGTATTAGTTGGCTGCATGACATCACTGCCACAATAATTAAGGTATAAAAAAGTAGTACCAAAATTGTGGAAGCGTCATCTATTGATGCTTTTTGAAACCAACTGACAATACCTACTCATTAAAAACTTACCGTATTTATCTTGAAAGCGGTGCTCGCGCATTCTTTTGTGGGCTCGTCCCAGTAGACCATTTCGTTGTGTATCTTATATTCGGACCCGTTTCGTGTCATCAGGACTATGGTTCTGGTGAACGCCAGCAAGTGTTCATCCTCGGCCAAACTTTCCGCTGTCAGCTTGACTATGCCACTGATTCGGAGTATCGTTGAGTACTCCTGTATGAAAATATGGAAAATATGGTTTTCTATTTTTGTAATTTATTATATCAATCGTGATAAGATTAGGGTCTCCTTTTAAGACAAAAGACAGGGTCTTTAGATGGGGATGATGTGGTGTCAAAATATTGAGTACAATATTATACGATGTGGCGTGGGGTTCGACGCAATTCGTCACAATTGGAGTCTTTAGTTGAGCATAAAAATTAAATGTAAAATGACTGTAGTTTAATCATCATATTGATAAAAAAAACATTACAAAAAGGGGTAACATTAGGATTTTTTTATCGAGTACCTAAAGTTTATTAAATCTTGTAACTTTTAGCGATTATGACTTGATTAGATCTTTAATTAAAACATATATTTTTTTGGGAATTTGAAACGCTATTTTGTCTGTGATTGTTAAAAAAAAACCCAAATTCTGGGATACCTGGCCTTAACCTAATCTGAATAAATATAAAATATTTCAGATTAGGTTAAGGCCAATCTGAATTTGAACGTTGAAAATGTTGAACACGTTGCTGTCATTTTTTGGTTCTCGGAGGAGGTCTGCCTCCAAGACCGCCACCATCAGGTGAGATGGTGGTCAAATGCCTGGCCAGTATAATAAAAAGAAAAAGAAAAAATAAAGGCATACGGCACCCATACTGGCCCTGGTATTCCAAAGTCATAAGGCATAAAAATTTGTGGTATAAAAAAACCGAAATAGGATAACGTAACCCGCATTACGCGGCCAAATTCCGTGTCACTTTGACGATTTACACCTACGGTCACCCCCCACTTACACTGTGATGCATAACGTCCGTAGTGAAAGTGGCGGGGTCGTGCTGTGTCGGCGGCCATTTGCACACGAGCTTGATGATCGCCGGGGCGCCCTCTACCGCTTCCATTTCGCCCTCTTCTATGGAGCGCGCGCGCAGGAACAGGTTTCGGAAGTACCGGTATAGGGGGCTGTGGTCTGTTGCAACAAAAGTATGATCATCTCAAAATTGAACTGTTTGAGATTATGTCTACTGCTACATTCTATCATCGCACCGCTCGCCACCGACTTGGAACCAAATTAATCGCGAACTGCGCGGTTCCAACGGAACTTTCTCCGACGCACACTAAGGTTGTATTATGAACTACCTGGGGAGGTTTACCCTGGAGAGTACAACATAGAGTTTTTACGGGGTCGGCAACGCGTGGATGATGCCCCTGGTATTGAAAACGTCCATAGGCTGCGGTGACTGCTTACCATCAGGCGGGCCGTAAGCTTGTTTGCCACCTTAGTGGTATAAAAAAAAATTCAATGCATTTCTTTTGTGCTATTCCGTGACAAACAAGCAGACAGCCCACCTGATGGTAAGTGATAGGTCGCAGGTAACAAAAATGGAAAACCGCAGGTGCGTTGTCACTGTGAGGACTAAGATGAAATGCCTCATGCTTATAATTTCTCATTTATTTCAGAATTACATATTCCACGCAATAGTACAAGCCAAGTTTTTTGCTGGACAGCCTCTCAGTAACTTCACTCGAATGAAGTGTTAGAGATGGGTGGTACATAACGTTACCAATATCGGCGGCATGTTACTACCTTTTTACGCCACATTCAATATTGTCCTAACATGCCGCCGATTGAGAAATTACTGATGAAAAGACACTGACGCCTCCTTACGGTATTTTTTATCAATTGTTCTAATGTTATGACGTGATTTTGTAACATAGTTCCTTCGTGAAAAGTCACAGTGATACTACTGTGACATTAATTAGCACCCTTCAGAGGATATGTAAATATCGCAATGTGTAAATAAAAAAAATTTTTTTTTTGTGCCAGTTTGTGAACGGGCTGTACAACATTTTGTGGGTCTCCTAAACGTCTACTATCGCCACAAAAAAAAAAAAAAAAAAAAAAAAAAAAAAAAATATATTCGTGGACAAATTCACACAGCGCCATCTAGCCCCAAACTAAGCAAAGCTTGTACTATGGGTGCTAGATAACTGATATACTACTTAAATACTTTTTTAAATACATACTTATTATACATAGAACACCCAGACCCGTAACAGAAATTAAAATTCATCATTTTAATTTCTGCCCGGCCGGAAATCGAACCCGGGACCTTTTGCGTGGCAGACCCACATGTTGACCATTGAACCACTCAGGTCGTCAAAGTGGAAGATTTCTTGTATTCGATGATATAGGATAGCCTACGGCGCCCACACAGTCTATATGTATGTACCCGACGACTTGCTGTACTAAAAAAAGTCACGGTCGAATTGGATAAATTTTGGCACACATATAGTTAAAAACCTGGATTAACCTCTCTACTAGGATACAGCTAAAAACCACTCACGCAATAGATATCTGTAGGTGACAGTCATGACAGCTTTCTCGTCGTACAACTCGTCGATTCTCATCCTGTCTTCTATGGGCGAGTCGAGCAACGGGAAGAACACTTCCAAGAACTTTCCAGCTACATTCATCGCGTCTTCGGGGCAATAGTTCTTCTTGAATTTGGGTATATCACCCTTATAATGGATTGGAAGGCCATCCTGCGAATAGATTAATTTGTTTAACAGTTTAAATGTTGCTGTGTAGTTTGTGTCTCAAGGAATTCCCAGACTCTCTTGTTTTTTATTTTTAATCCCCGACGAAAAAAGAGGAGTGATAAGTTAAGAAGAACCATCTCGATTAAAATGGCTTTCAAATAGCGAAAACCGCATTCAAATCGGTCCATCCGTTCGGGAGCTACGATGCCACAGACACACACCTCCCCCAATACACACATCAACTTAAAACCTCCCTCTTTTTCCGTAAGGTTTAAAAAAAATACAATTGTAAACTCACGATCTCAGTCACGCTCGGGAAAAGCAACCTTACGACCTTGACATAGTGCGCTGGGTCCGTATAGTCGTGGCATAACGGGTTCCCTTCCAACACTAAAGAGTGTAGCCCGAGCCCTCGGCAAGAGAGCAACGTGGTCATACGATCCAGATAGTTGTGCGATAAATCCAGGTTTTTCAGTCTCGGCGTCACGCTTGGTAGTTCGAAGCCCTCTATTGTGCTGTGAAAGTAATATAGTAAGTATTATTAATAATAATTTAGACTGTGAGGGCGGCGTAGGATATCATACAAGAGTACAAGAAAAAGTCCATTTTGTAGACGTTTAAGAGACCCACAAAACGTAGGTGTGCACCATGCACAATCAAGGAAAAAATATTTTTCTTTTGTGATCCAAACTTATCCTCTAGTTCCTCTTGGCAATTTCGGTTTCGAGCCACATTAGTCTTTTTTTTTTTGTGACTATAACGTGGCTGAAAAGCGGGACCGGTCTTTTTAACTTCTAGAACCCATACAAGAGGATTTGTAAGTACTATCGCAACCAAAAGTCGAATTGTAATAGTAACAAGCATTTACTTATGGACTAGTTACAGAATTATAATATATAGCATTGTTCATAAAATTATTTGTATTTATGGCAAATGTATGGCACTTCGTACTGGTTCAACCATTTGGCGGGTGACGCACGCACTATAAGGCTCGGCTGAAAATCAGCGCTGGAGTTTCTCTATCTACAGCATATGCTGAGCTGAGTTCTAATTTGGCATGACACTACAATATTCACCATAAATTTTAATTGAATGTACCCTAGTGTTAACATGTTATACCTATCATTGTTGATATTATTACAACTTGTCATATATATTTGTAGTTATTGCCAAATAAAAGCTATGTCTATGTCTAAGTGTAGGTTTCTAAAAAAATCGGAATTTAATAGACTGTAAGGGCGATAATCAACTTTGTAACGATGGTAGAGGTTTAGAAGACCCACAAAAGGTTGGTCTGTCCGTGCACAACCTGGCACAAGTCTCACAGTCTAGACCACGCCACTGTCGGTTTTTTATACTGGGTGACATTTTTTTTTTCTGTGGTTGTAAAGTCTGGACAAGACTCACCTCAGCCTATTATAAGAGAGATCAAGGTCGGTCAGATAGTTCCACGCGATTGTGCTCTGAATTTGTATCAATTCCATTTGGTTCGTCACTCTATTCAGAGGGAAGTAGATGAAATGGCTTATATCTGAAAAAGAAAACAATTTTTAATCGGCCGGGAATCGAACCTGCAAGGCGTGGCGTCTTTTTATTAATTTATTTACAAACAATGTCATGTCAATGTCAATAAAAGCAACGTTGCAGATAAGTTTGTGAGAAATTAGTAGGAATCATATTATGAATTGCTAATGTGGCCTTTTTAGAATGTAAATTCAATCCCAAAACACACTGCACCTAAGACTGAACTTACCCTGTTCTAAAGTAAACTTCTTAAGGCTCAGTTTCCTTTCCCCATCATATTCTTTGGCCAACCTCTTTCTGAGTACCAGACGCGGTATGAAGTCTATCTGGTTAAGGCTGAGGTCCACGCTCGATATGGAAACGGCTAGCTCCACATCATCCTTTCTAATGAAAAAGCCCATTTTGTGTATCGCCACCAGTGCCGTCCGATTCTTTATCACAAGAAATTTGCATTCTTCGGCGTTGAACTGAAATTAATTGTGATCTCTTTTATATTTATAAGTAACAAACGTGTAGACGGTCAAATGTGGT
This sequence comes from Blastobasis adustella, assembly GCA_907269095.1. Lineage (NCBI taxonomy): Eukaryota > Metazoa > Arthropoda > Insecta > Lepidoptera > Blastobasidae > Blastobasis > Blastobasis adustella. The sequence goes on along the minus strand of OU026121.1, from coordinate 15,694,215 downwards.
CAAAGCTTTATGGGATAAGAGTTTTTAAGATTCCAATATTCACACAAGACCTGAGGTCTGGGGTAGAAGAATCCATCCGTAATTTTACAGCTGATGTTTCTATTAAAAAGCGATGTTTCTATTACAATGTATCTCACATGTCAATACGTCGATGGTCTAATGGTTAAGGGGTCCGCCTCGTACCCTAAGGTACCGGCCATATACCAATGACTCTTTCCTGAGTTATGTTGAACACTAACCGATGCTCTTACGATAAAGGAAAACATCGTGATGAAACCTGCACATTCAGGCGAATGAATGTGTAACCATGATCCAATCTGGCCTTGTTCTCCTGTTAACAGGGTCACGGAGGTCAGATGGCAGTCACTCCTTTGTAATTATCTGATCTGCCAAATCCTGGATCATGGTCAAGGCGGACCCCGGGCCCTCGTGCGCGGGAACACAACCGAGACATTAACGCCAAGATGATTATTTTTCATATTTTTTTTTTAAACGACAGAACCAATTTTCATTAAACAAGGAGTGTTATAAGTTAACCAACCATTTCAATTAAATTATATATCAAATAGAGAAAACCGCATTCAAATCGGTCTCTCCGTTCGGGAGCTACGATGCCACAGACAGATACGCAAAGCCACAGATACACACGTCACGTACAGATACACGTCAAACTTATAACCCCCGTCTTTTTTCGTCGGGGGTTAAAAAAAAGCACTCTACACACCTCCACAAAACAAGGTATGAAAGTCTTCCCGCGCAAACTCTCAAGTAGCGCGTCGAGAACGTTCTCTTTGGTCCAATGCTGCGGGTATCCCTTTAACGTCACTTGGAAGAAAAGATTTTCCTTGTCGTAGAACTCCTCCATCTGTTCTTGCTCCATTATCATGACCGACTGAAAATGAGAGTTGACATGGATAAAGGATTATTTACTGTTTATAACCATAATAATATACAAATGTAGGCTAATTATGTAATTATGATTTAAATTATTAAAATTGTTCCTTTTACGATTACGTATGATTGATTTAATAATGTTTATTGCCATTAATCTTTGTTAGCAGCTGAACTTATAAATCATTGAAATCAGAGAATTGTTAGTAACTGCGTTATGTAAATAGCTTATGCTTATATAATAGCTTATATGTAAAATGAGTTTATATTAATTTGGCATTTTATTTTAGCACTTTATTAAAAAAATTAGCCTATTTTTGGCATTTTTTTACCAGCAGTTTAGCACATTTCGTGAAAGCTTAGTTGGTAACACTGTTTGCGGCGCAGGAGTCGGTAGATGCAATTTGCGACTACCACCACGCTTCTCGCGAAATTATCTACTAAAAAAAGTAGTGGGTCTGTCCGGTGTACATAATTGTTACTTATCATGCAATAAGTAAAAATTGCATCATAAGTAACAAGCAATAGTAATTTAAACATACATAATATTTTTACATTCAGTAATAATAATTATAATATTAAACTATACATATTATTTATATACATATTGGACAATCTTACATTTAGTTTATTATCAGACTAATAATAAGTAGTTACACTACAGGTGTTAGATTACTATTGATATACTACTTGATATACTACTTAAATACTTTTTATTTAAATACATACTTATTATACATAGAACACCCAGACCCGTAACAGAAATTAAAATTCATCATTTCAATTTCTGCCCGGCCGGGAACCGAACCCGGGACCTCTTGCGTGGCAGACCAGCATGTTGACCACTGAACCACTCAGGTTGTCACTTTGCAGAAACTTTGGTAATGCGTGTTTCCGTAGGAAATTCGAGATAAATTGTTCCCTATTTGTTATTCTAGAATATAACCCGTTCAGTAGTTTCTGCGTGAAGGAGTAACAAACATCCTAACATCCTTACAAATTTTCACATTTATAATATCACTTCGCATTACATTTTTTTTTGTGCCACTCAGTGACAAACGAGCAGACAGCCCACCTGATGGTAAGTGATAACTATCGCCCATCACATCTACAATTCATACATTTAGGTTGCAGATAACAAAAATGCAGATCTGAATGTGCGTTGTCACTGTAAGGACTAAGATGAAAGGCCTCATGTCTGTAAATTCGCTAGCTACCTCATTCATCCTTCAAACCGGAACACAACAATGCAAGCATTGATATTAGACAAGAAAACTTGCCAGTAGAAAATTTAAGTGCACATACCTTCGATGGCCTATTTGTGACAGTTTTCCTGATAGACACATTCTTCTTCCAAGGCCAGAACGGCAGAAACTTTATCACCATTTCATCTGTACTCTCAAGTATGTAATTCCGAAGATACACTTTCTTTTGATCTTCCATTTCTTCTTTCTTGGTTTCGTCCACCACCTCTCTGAAAGTTATAATACTGTATACGGCGATAGAGAGAAGGAGATCCAAGAAGTACCAATAACTGTAGAATGTTCCGGTCAAAAACTGAAAATTAATTAGAAAGTGGTGTCCACGCGAAGATTCGAAATAAACTTTTCTCGCTCGTATGATTCGGACGTGGAATGAGTTCCCAGCCAGTGTTTCATTTAGACAATGACTCGTTCAAGGTATATTAGAGATCTCTGGTGTTGCTGATGTCCATAGGCGGCGATGACCACTATCCATCAGGTGGTCCACTTGCCTGTTTGTCTACCGCATTATATTACCGGTTTTAAAACTTTATTAATTTGTTTGTTTTTCCCATACATCTATACAACTGTAAAAAAGCCGTGTCTGCACATTGAAGATATTTCAGATAAATTAGTGGGTTAAGGATTCTGGGACATAACTAAGCCCAATTTTTTTTAATTTTTATGTGTCTTCTTGTGCATCACGCAAAAACTACAGACATTTATTTTTCTATCTCCCGTGAAAAATGCAAAGAGCCAGTGCCAGATGCTCAAGGCGGCAGGTTAAAATAAATGTATGCGCGAGCAAGCAAATCGATTCTCTCCATTTTTTTCCATACACGCTTATACATTTCTAGAGTTACAAATCAATATATATCTTCATAAATACCCTATAAGACAGTGTTTACCTCTGTACCTTTACGTCAGACATTATATTTCAGACAGATGCAAATTTGTCTGAAATATGTTTTGAAAACACATTGTCCAATCGTGTTAAGTAATTAATTTAGGTAATCATTGTCTTATTGGCTATCAAACCACGAAAACCAAAAATAAAATCGATTAGGGATTTATAATGTTATAGACTGATTTCATCAGGAAAGAGGTCCTGTGAGCGACCCAAGAAGCGATGGATTGACATCGCTGAGTCTTACGGCTTACGACGCGAGGATGCCGAAGACCGGGCGAAGTGGAGAACGGTAGGAAAGCGGACCCTGGCCAGAAACGTATGAGGGTGAATCGATTTGTTTGCACGCGAGTGTATTTGCACAATAAACTAGTATTGTATCGCATTGCCTGCTAATGGGTTCCCCAACAGTTCTGGACTCCTTCACGACCGGACAGATTATGATCTTCCTAGACAGGTATTTGCGGTTCCAAATGAACTAAGGTTGTAGAATGAACTACCTGGCGAGGTTTTCCCTGGAGAGTACAACATGGAGTTCTTCAAGGAAGAGGTTAAAGATTTTTACGGGGTCGGCAACGCGTGGGTTTGCAAACGTCTATAGGCTGCGGTGACTGCTTACCATCAGGCAGGCCGTAAACTTGTTTGCCACATTTGTGGTAAAACAAAATCATCATTGGCCATCAAGCAACATGGCGGCCAAATGCCTGCCTAAAAATGGTAATTAGTAAAAAAAATGGTACCTGACAGACTGGTCCTTGTTGCACATGAGGTTTATTGTGAGTTTCGGTTGCTTGGCGCTCCTTGGCTGCGACATAGGGCCAAGGCGCTGGAATGCACTCACTCGCTTCTGACCAGGAACCGCGTCTAGGCTGTCAGTTTCCTCTGACTCGGAAAACATATTTTCTGCAAGTTATGTTTTATTTATTACACATTTTTTGACAAGTGTACCGTGTGTGTTGCGGCCTAGTGGTAAAGGTATCCAACTCCTAAGCGAGAGGAGAACTTGGTCGGGGTCCCCTGTTAGCAGGGTCACGGAGGTTAGATGGCAGACGCTCGACTGTAATGACCTAATCTGCCAAAACCAGGCCCACGGTCAAGGCGGACCCCGGGCCCTCGTGCGCGAGAGCACAACCGGGACGTTAACGCCAAGAGTTTACCGCGAGTCGTCTAGCGTAGGTTGAGACGCTCTCCGGAAAGGTAGAGCATTTGCGAAAGGCTGCAGTTTGAGGCTTTTAGTTATTTGTCACTATCATTCTGATTTTATTTGATCAATCCGCGAGTTGACTAAACGTCAAATCAGCAACTCATTATGATCTGTCAAACCGGATCAAATTCACGAGTCGAGTAAAAGTCAAATCAGCAACTCTTTGTGATCTGTCAAAACGGATCGCTTCTATGAAATTTGTATAAGACTTTGAACTGTGACGTCATTGTCAAATGCGTCAAATGTACTACTTAATTTAGAAATTTTAAATATTTCGATTTAATTATTTTCTTGTACTGAATGCTGGTTCTACTTTAGGCTCTTTAATGATTTCATAATTTATATTGAATCTAGTCAAGGCCCCAAATCGATATACTAGCATTTGATGTGTGGCGTAGCAAATAACAAAGTAAAGTAGCATGGGATCATTCAAGAGGTATACCAGAGGTAGCTTCAGAGGCGGGCAACGCATTGGTAACTCCCCTGGTGTTGCTGATGTCCATAGGCGGCGGTGACCACTCCATCAGGTGGCCCGCTTGCCTGTTCGTCTGGCGTATCACATAAAAAATACATATTTCTTACCTTGCTCTTGGTTTACAGAGTCGGTGTAATAACTATCAGACGGGGAGTACTGTTGCGGTTGTAGCTTCTCCTGGCTGCTCTCCAGGTTGCAGGTCTGTACGAACATCGCGGTGTTGGGTTTCGAGGCGTAAGCGTCGTAAACGGGTGTAGTGGATTCGCTTCGAGGTTGAACTGAAAAGAAGAAATAGTATATCTATTCGTCCTAGTGTATCTGCTCAGAATAATAAAAAAAACATGACATTAGTTTTAACGTTATGTTTTAAAGTCATAGAGAAATAAGAAGCCCATTTTGACATGTCTCATAATTTCTTCATTTCCTTGTGTCAACGACATGAAGTTTATATTAGGGCAATCTTGGCGATAATATCGCGGTTGTGCCCCTCTCGGGCGCGATACGCGGGGTCCGCCTTGACCGTGATCCAGAATTTGTGAGATCAGTTACTTACAGTGGAGCAATTGGCATCTGACCTCCGTGGCCTTGTGCACAGGGGAACCTGACCAGATTGGATCATAGTTTTACAATCACTAGACGGACCCCTTAACCATTAGGCCACCGGCGCGTTCTCCTCAAAGTTCATTTTCTATTATGCGCGACATAAAATGTTTGAAATTGACACCTGTCGTGTGAGCTATTTCTCTATAATAAGTAGTATTTACTATCTTTTGGCATCGCAGCTGGTATTGCATCAAATGGTTGAATTGCGCCGTACATGCCTGACGGATTGTTGGCCATGAAAGTCCTTGGTACTCCTGAAATTGAAACATATTACACATAAGCTCAACTTCCAATGAGGCGACCTGAGTGGTTAGGTTGGTTAACGGTCTGCCACGCAGAGGTCCTGGGGTCCTCGGATTCGGATGTGGAATGAGGTCCCTGCCACAGTGTTTCCTTTGGACTATGACATGGGATCGTTCAGGAGGTATATTAGAGGTCTCTTCAGAGGCGGCCAGCGAATTGGTAGCGCCCCTGGTGCTGCTGATGTCCATAGCCGACGGTGACCACTTTCCATCATCTTTCCGCTTGCCTGTTCGTCTGCCGTATTACATAAAAATATGTTGTGTAGTCAACATTATTGACAAAGTTCTCTGTGTACTTTTGAACGTTGAGTTAGGTATAAACTGGTCGAATGATTATGGAGTATTCCAGAACACAATGGTAGGCAAACCCGTAAAATATAAAAATACAAACTTGCCTTTCCCATAAAATCCCTTATTGAAAACAAACTGCATGGCCATCGGGTTATGTTGCAAGTGTTTGCCTCCAACATCTGCAAAAAGTGAAAACAATGACTTTGTACTACTTTACAAAATAGTTTTTATAATGTTCATACATGTGACTCATGCAAACTACCACAAACAAGCTGTAGGTATAGTTTTTGATGGTAATATCCGAAATAGCCTCTCATTTGCAATGTCAATTGCAATGTTATAGCTGTAAGTCTTCGGAAAATAAATAAATAAATAAATTTCAAGGCTTCCTCGGCTTGTAATATAAACATTTATGCTACAGGGAAATATAAAGGCACTATTGTTAGAGCATAACCTCTAGTTTCTAAAATTGCCATTCCTAACGTCACTCAGTTTCGAATGGTCCTATTTCCAGAATGTCCTGTTCCCAGTAGGTCACATGCCGAGATGGTTCAATCTATGAACAATTGAACATCTAGCTACGAGACCATGCAGGAAAACAGGACAATCTGGAAATTTTATAATGGGTTCATCTGGGAAGAGGCAATTTGGGAATTTAGTAATGGGAACGGGGCAATCTGGGAACGGGACAATCTGGGTATTACCATTCTGGGTGTTACACTAACCCAAGCGCTAAAACTGTGGCTTGTATAACTGATATGGCACAGATACCGAGACTCAAAACAAAACCAAGCTCTCAAACATGCAGTGTTCAAGTTCTGTTTAGCTTACCATCATCATCTTCAGCTTCCACAGATGCTTAGTCACGATAACAAAAAAATACAGTCAAATTCATGTTATTCAGAAGTTCAGAACATCAACTTGTTTTACTTGTTCACGTAAACTCAAATATTTTCTAAACTAGATATTAAATGAAACGAACCATCTCGATTAAATTTGCTTCCAAGTAGAGAAAACCGCTTCTAAATCGGTCGGTAGGGAAATACGATGCCACAGATAGACTCACAAAGCCAGAGACACACACGTCAAACCTATTACACCCCTCTTTTTTGTCGGGGGTTAAAATTAGCCGACTGTACGAAACGGTCACCCATCTTTTTCCCGAACATAGCGAGCATTGCTTAACCTCGGTTATCGGTCTCGCAAGCACGCTGCTACTAGACCAGTGTCGCTCTCCCAAAGTGGGATGCATGTAAGTTTAACCAATACGCGATAGAGAAAAACACCGTGAAATCACATTTCATGTATGGAGACCCCCCTTATTTTAGATATTTTATTATGATTATTATTCGTTGTTATAGCGGCCATAGTAACACATACTCTGTGAATAGCTCAAGTGTCTAGCTATTACGGTTCCGAAGATACAGTCACTAAGAGTTTCAGTGTATGGGTAGCTCCATAGTGGCGGGCGGGATGACGGCCTGGTGACGTCACGCACGAATTCGCGCACCTAATGAAATTATTCTTGCAATCGCAACTTTAAAGTCTCATAACTTTTTTGTTTATTGAAATATTTAAAAAAAAAATTTACCTTTTTGTTTCATTTGGCTCAAATTTATACATTCAATCAAAAAAAAATTTAGGAATCTTCCTCATTAAAAGTTAACGGACGGCTTTAACTCAAGTTGACCGTCCAGCCGAGGGCCTCTCTAGCAATAAAAAATATCCGGAAGAAGTTAACATGAGACGAAATTGAAGTACATTATACTTACAAGAAGCTTTATAAGGGTGTGGGCTGTCTGGACTCAGATCCATTTCCTGTGTGGGTGATACAGTTTTGCCAGCAACATTTCTGTGTTTTGCTTCGGCCTCTGTAGTGTTCACCGAGACCAGGGTTCTCTTGGTTTCTGGGGCGAACATGTTTATTGACGGTTGCCCTTTTGATACAATATTACCTTTACCAGTATTGGGTGTGCCTGAAATAACGGGTACGTAAATTCTTTTAGTTGCGTTTGGGAAATGAAGAAGTTTTTTATTCCTGTACAAAAGATATGAAGATTTTTTGGCAATAGGCTTGCTTTTAATCTCGTCTAACCTGATGGGAAGCGATGAGCTCGAAGATGTAGCATGCTTGCCTAAAAGATAAAAGATTCACTCTTGACTCGAATATACCGAGGTTAAAGATAAAGCTAAAGTATTGAATTTACATTCTCTACCTTGATTCTGTTGCCTTGATTCAGAAGTTCTATCAATTGTTGAGGATGTTTGCTCATTAGGCTTGTTTAAATTCACCCACATTAAGCTCTGGTTTGTTTCTAAAATTTGGGTTTTCTTCTCAAGTTTATCGTGAAGATTTTCTTGAAACTTCATCCACTGTTGGTGTCTGTCTGTTGGCGCTCTGAAATAAAAAAAAATGTCTTGGCGTTAATATACCGAGTGTGCTCTCACGCACGAGGGCCCCAGGTCCACCTTGGCCATGATACAGTATTTACCAGATCAGATAATTACAGTGGAGCGACTGCCATCTGACCTCCGTGACCCTGCTACTAGGGGAACCTGACCAGATTGGATAATGGTTACACAATTACTAGACGCCTGAACGTGCAGGTTTCATCACGATGTTTTCCCTCACCGTAAGAGCATCGGTTAGCATTTAACTAATATAACTCAAAAGAGTCATTGGTAATGGCCGCAGCGGGATTCGAACCCGGTACCTCTCGCTTACGAGTCGGTTACCTTAACCACTCGTCCACCGACGCCGTTGGCGCTCTGAAATGAATAATCTAAATAAAAATCCCAATTAAATCAAGTATACCTAAGGTACAGATATGCAGAACAGTGTCCTGCAAGTGATTCCAAAATTATATCGACAACTTAAAAATACCTTACAAGTTTTATTAATTCATATTCTACTTCCGACCATAATTACTATTTCAGATTTTTTTATTGTCAGGGAGGCACTCGGTGAAATGCTCCACCTAACGGAAAGCAGCCACCGTCGTCCAGGATATCAGCAACCTAAGGGGACTGGACCCCCTTTCATTGAAGTACCTGTAGACATGCCTTTCGAAGAACCCTAAGTTAACCCTAAGTTAAAGTTAAGGATTTCGGGAGGGAGAAAACAAATATAAAAGTCGACAAATCATAAAAAAGTAAGAAATAAGCTATTTAATCTATGGATTGAGTACTTTTTGTCTAACACACAAAAGAAGGATGGCAAGTTTGCACACATTGTGGGGCCCAGCGTTTTCTACAAAACAATGCAACATGAAACATGCAGGAATACAATATCTACAATTTGGTAGTTGTGCGTTTTATGTAGCAACACCGGAAGCATTTAGTATTCTGTGACATGGTGGAACGTGGCGGGAAAAGTAAAGTGTGAAAGTACTGTAATTGTCTACTAACATAGCCTCTACTACCCAAAGTAGAGACTGAGCATAGATTTCTAAAGAGCCGTATATAAGAGTCTGAAAAAATTACGGCAATTTAAAAAGTCGACTACTGTGAACTCTGATGGTACAACAACAGAATTCCATAATAAAATACATTAGAAGTTTGTTGAATAAACTGAGTTGATACTGTTTGATTTGTTTATGTAAGTACTAGAATTTTTAATGTTTTAGTAACTGTATCATCCTAGCGCCTATCCCGGCATCTACCAGTGTCCGTTTTCCTACTCATCTCCACTTCGCCCAGTCTTTGGCATCCTCGCGTCGTAGGCCATTCATTAGCTCTCGTATCCGACTCAGCGATGTCAATCCATTGCTTTTGGGTCGCCCACGGGGCCTTTCCTAATGCCGGCTTCAGGGTCAGGAAAAGGATTAAGCACATATTTCCCACGTATCCCTGACGCTTACGCAACACGTGACTAAACCAGCGCAGACGAGCCTCCTCGATCTTATCTGCAATATCCCTCACGCCAAGACTGCCACGGATGTACTCGTTACGTACTCGATCGAGTCGCGTCCGATCGATCGCGTCGATTCGATCAACTCCGCACATCCACCGCAGCATTTTCATTTCGTTGGCGTGGAGTTCACGAACGTGTTTCGTCAGCGCTCGCCATGTCTCGCAGCCGTAGGGCATTACCGGTCTAATTATACTCTCGCCCTTTGAGCTTGACATTGATTTTATGGTCACAGGTGACTGCTGTGAATTCCCGCAATTTGGCCCAAGCTGCAGGGATTCGGGATTGTAGGTGATGAGGTGTTCGGGTTTTTTCTATAAGATGTTGACCACAGCCAAGTCGGCGGCTAGTGAGGTTCGGAGAACCTTGAAATCTTCTCCCTCACTGTTTCGCTGGCCATAGCCAAAGTCACCGTGCACCCGTCCGAATTCCTCGCTCCTTTAACCCACGTAGCAGTTGAGGTCCGCATCAACCATAATCTGTTCGGAGGATGGTATATGTTGCAGGGTATTTTCGAAACTGTTCCAGAAGGCAGTCTTTTCAGGGGAGCACCCTCAACCTGCACCTTGATCGCCATGAGTCGAACGCTCACCCTGTTCACCTCTAAAATGCTGTTCTGGATCTCGTTGCCCATCGCTAATCAGAGAGCCAACATTCAGAGTGGCAAAGCAGAGCTTCCTACTACTAGGCACTAACTTCTTTAACCCTGCCCATGAGTGACAGGGTTAGCCCACTTATGCAGACGTAGAGCGATCGTTCAACGGCGACGCCCTAGCATGGTGTCATTTTTAGTAGCAGACCTTTTCATAGCAATTTTTACGGTGTTTTGGCAACTTTAAAAAATGTATAACTTTTGTTAATAATTAAGCAAAAAATTAATATAAAATTATAGTAGTCAGTAGCATTAATACCTTTTCGTTTTAGTGGGCTAGCATTTGCCGTTCTTCTTTAATACAGTTAAGAATTTCTGCAGTTTGGACTGTTAAAGAGACTAAATGATTTTTGTCAATATGGTAAATAACTCACTGTTGATATGAACTATGACCTTGATCAACGTCTCTGTTTGGAGTTCCTATGTTTCCACCAACAGCCCTCCATCCTCCTCTTGAGATGGGCATTGGAGTATCAGGTGACGTGTCATCTGTAAGGTCCACCATTGTTTCTTGTTGCTGTTCTGGGGCTACAAATGGACCACTGGTCTGCTTATATAGAGGAATTTCATTATTATTTTGCCGAGGAGGTGGAGAGACTGCAACGTTAATTGGTGCACTTGTGGATTCAGGCTGCTGGAAGAGTTCTGCAGCTTTCTTACTTCTACGTTTACGGGGCATTGTGTTGATGTTGTCAGACTTTGTTTTGGGGACTCTGAAAAATATGTAATTTCTAGACATAATTTGAGTACTCTCCAATAAGTACAAGAGTATTCTTTTTTTTTTATAACAGGGAAGGAGGGTAACATGCAGGAGCAATTTTTTTATCACTAGCTAGCTGTAAGCTTTGACATTTGTATAGATAGGTAATATAATATCAAGACTACATACTTCCTAATGCAGCACCTACTTCCGAGAAGCCTGTGGGTTCTAATCTGACCAAAACTAGATCATAACAACTGGTTTCTAGATACTTATAATAAAAATTCCTATGGTTTGTTATTGTACATACAATTTACCCTTATTCCCAGTGTGCTTCGAGTAGTAAAAGCCGCTGCGGTGTGCACTGCTCATGCTAGCCAACACAAAACATTATTTATACGAAGTCCTGATCCCATTCAAGAGGAATCGATCGTTTTGCCCTCCTGGTATTTACAATAGTATTTAATATACGGTTCTTTCCTTCACTGATTGTGGAAAACAAACAAAACCAAATATAGAGAATTTAGATACAACAGTCGAACGACGAAAGCAAATAAATTAAGTAAATATAACGAGAGAGAGAGAGTAACTATCAATACAACAAGAAACTTATGTTTTAGTTTAGTAGTATAAACATGAGTACAAAACAAAACAACAGTCGAGTCAAATAAAATGTCAATGTCATCTATCTGCTCATCGTGGTGCAAACAATATGTCACGCTGACAGTAGTAATTTGTTTATAGGGTTTGATTGCTTTTGATTTGGAAAAAATAATTTTCTGCATGTTTAAACGCAAGGCGAGTATAATATTGACAATCGCTTGGTAAAATCGCAGCGCGCCACTAGCGCTGTTGTCTACTAGCGTAGCTTTTAAAATACTGTTTGTTGTAGTTCCATCCCATTATTAAGCGCACTCCACATGTGGACAGTCCCGCGGGAACACGAGAGTGAAGAGGGAGTATTCGCCTATATTAGTGTAGTCCCGTGCATGTTTGGCATGTCTCGCCTATTTCATAGACTAAGTAGAGATAGTTTGTTGTCGTCTCGATTCGATAGATTTTATATTTATATTCCTAGCGCTTTTTCCCGAAAGTTCCGGCGGACATGTGGAGTACGCTTTAACAATAGCTTAGTCACGTGATTCAGATCATGGTCATTTGGCGGCAATTTTGATAAATGACTGCCAAGTGTTACTTGGCAGTCTACAGTAACACCTCAATCTTTTTGTGAAAAGTGGCAGTCAAGTTTTTGTCAAGCAAGCTTGCATCTCACCTAGCTAGGAAAGACTGGGAATATTTATTCTCGGTCATACTTACTGGGAACGTTACTTGGAACATTCCAAGTCGTACCCAGTGGATACATCTGGGAATAAATGGAGTAATTGTAAAATTTATATTTTTTTTAATGCAGATCGACTCAGTTTCATAAGGATCATTTCATTGAACGGGTAGATAAAATTTTTAACAGCTTTACTATGGCAAAATTTGAGAAATTGGGAATACATCAAAAAATAATAATTAAAAAAATCCTAGGGGTCAGGTCATGAGTTCTTGAAGTGCAACTGCAAGTGCAAGGGCCAGCTAATTCATCATCATCGTCCTAGCGCTTTTCCCGGCCTCTGCCAGGGTCCACTTTCCTGCCCATTCTTCTTCATTTCGCCCGGTCTTCGGCATCCTCGCGTCGTAAGCCGCTCTCGCATCCGACTCAGCGATGTCAATCCATCGCTTCTTGGGTCGCCCACGGGACCAAACCAGCGCAGGCGAGCCTCCTCCATCTTGTCTGCGATATCCCTCACGCCAAGACTGCCATGGATGTATTCATTGCGTACTCGATCGAGACGTGTAACTCCGCACATCCAACGCAGCTTTTTCATATCGTTGGCGTAGAGTTCGCGAACGTGTTTCGTCAGCGCTGGCCATGTCTCGCAGCCATAGAGCATGACAGGTCTAATTATACTCTTGTATATAAGCTCTTTGAGCTTTATAGGGATTTTAGGGTCACAGGTGACTGCCGTGAGTCCCCGCCATTTGGGCCAAGCTGCAGAGATTCGGGACTTGACATCCGGGCCGATATCGCCGGACTCGTGCATCATGGATCCGAGGTATTTGGATTTATCTGTTCAATTGACAGCTTCGTTACCTACAATGATTTCGGGATCTGCGCTGCAGCTGGTTATATACTCTGTTTTGGCGATATTCAGCTTCAAACCACCGTTTTCTAACACATCCTTCCACGTGTCTACTCTGGCCTCAAGATCCTGCCTAAGCTTGCTCACCAGTACAATGTCATCAGCGTACTTCATAAGCCAAGGGAGGCATTTCCTGAATTTCCGCTGACATGATGCCCTGCACAATGCAAAACAATTAAGGGCTCAGCACAGAACCCTGGTGTACACCTACAGTAATCGGGAAGGGATTAGTATGGCCTACAATAGTTTTGACGACGGCTCCAGTACTGGCATACATGTCCTGTATAATACAAATGTACGCCTCGGGCACAGACTTTGCTCTCAGAGCCCACCAGATTATCTCCCGAGGGACACTGTCGAAAGCCCTCTGCAGGTCGAGAAATGCGTAATGCAACAGATGATTTCTACTGCAATGGGACTCCTGGAGGACCCTGAGATCAAAGAAACCCTGAGACACTGAGATCCATGCTGCTGCATGGGCCAGCTAATTATGGTGCCTAATTTCAGCCAATTAAATTTGTTAACCATGCACCAAACGCCCTGCATGTGGCTGTAGCTGCAGAGGAAATTTTTCTTAATGGTTATGGTATTGTATTGTACCTACTATTGTGCCCGATTTACATTGGTCAAGGACAGTGTCGAGTATAATTACAGTGGCGAGTGATGAGCACCCATAGAGGGAAGATTCTCCCACGCACACTAAGGTTGCGGCATGAACTACCTGAAGAGTACAACATGGAGTTCTTCAAGAAAGGGGTTAAAAGGTTTTTACGGAGTTGACAACGCATGAGTGATGCCCCTGGTATTGCAAACGTCCATAGGCTGCGGTGACTGCTTACCATCAGGCAGGCCGTAAGCTTGTATGCCACCAAGGTGGTATAAAAAAAAATTACTACTTCAATGGCAAGGCAAGTGCCGCGCGGAAGTGTGTGTACATGACACAAAAAATACATTTTGGGACTGAAATAAGTACTCACTGTTGATTTAAACTTGGACCTTGATCAATGGCTGTGTTACGTGTTCCTACATTTACACCAACAGGCTTCCAACCTCCACATGATTTTGACATTTGTGTATCTGTCTGGTGAACCATGGCTTCCAGTTGATGTTCCCTATCTAGGTAGGGGGCCCCTCTGATTGAAACAGAAGTCTGGTTGTACACAGTTTGAGCGGGAAAATCTGGAGCTAGAGTTTTATTTTGCAATGTCGGAATAGACTTTTGTGGTGGCAGTTGTGGTTGTACCTTTGTTTCACTATCATCACCCATTGCTAGTTTGCGCATCTTCTTTCGTTGAGTACGTGACAACATACATTTCGGCTTGGTATTTTCAGACCTGTAAAGTATTTATAAACTATTAAATAACTGTCAAATTCTTTGTATAACAAAAACATGAGAAAAACATTATCTCATATCTATAAAGTTTGTTTGTATTGTAACATGGGGACATTAAAAGAATAAATAAAAATCTAGTGTGGTCTATGTAAGATAATAAAGGGTGGAATTCGTGAACCAATATCCCCATCTCACTTGTACAGATACTTACGGAAAATGATATACTTTTAGGTGGGTACCTTTCTTCTTATGTGAAAATTTCCAGTAAACTTGTTCACCGTTATTTTCCATCGTTCTAATAACAAAAACACAAAACTATTTATCCTGAAACCTCCACAATATTTTAAGAGAAATAATATCACCACCTTACAATGTCAATACCTGATTCAAGTCCACAAGTCCTGATAGGTAATTATGTATTTAAAACGTAAGTAGGGTTATTTAATTTTGGTTTCTTCTGATACAGATAGGAAAGCCAAATAAACAAAACAAATTGTAAACAGTGTTACCAGCAGTACTTTCCGAAAAAGTACGTCCGGACACTCCAGACTCCTAAAATAGTACGAAGAAAATGCCCACAGATTACTATATATTAACAGAAAATGCCGAATCGTACCAAAAGGTACAATCTGGCAACGCTGATTGTTAACAAATCGGACGGCAATGTGTAAACTAAGTAAAGAAAAAACTTTCGAAACAAATAATTCAATCATCACAACAATAACAAGACCATAGAATAATAACAGATTGCAGTCAGCTGTTTGGCAAAGAGGATATAAGCATTTGCGTTTTACTGTCAGGCTGACGTAAACGTATCGTAAGAGCGGGCAACTTAGCTCCCTTTATGAAGCTACAAATGATTAGGAAGCTCCATTTTTGTAACATTAGATATTGTTTAGAAACATGCTATTTAGGAAACGTACCGTGTCGTAAAATTGTAACATGTAAGTACTTAGGTATTTGTCTTTTCTATGACCAACATAGTTTTGAAAACGTTAATTTTTTCTTCTTGAGTCAATGTAGGTAATCAGTAGCCTAATTCCTAATCGGCTATGAGGGCGATGCATTAGCGCCGGCGCGGCTTCAGTTTGACAAGTTCACGAAAAAGTCTATGATATTGTTAATCGCATGGCTCTCATAGTATTTCCATCTTTTCCTTTCGTATACAAAAGATGAAACACGACGGACTAACTCGTATCGCATCAATCTAGTTAAGCGATGTACCATCAACAATAAGGCCTTCCTTCGTAAAGCTTACCGTACAATTTCCATAAAAATTTTGTTAAGGACTCTCTGATGAGAATTATTTTGCTCTTTCAAGCTAATGTTTTATTAAAAGTAAAAAACAAAGTAGGCTTAAGATCAGTTTACAAAGTAAGATAACAAAACATGAGCTACTTTTTTGTGACCATGATGCATGTGAAATATTGGCCTACTCATAAACCAAGGCCAGTAAGAAACCCTGCGAATACTTTAAAAATATATAATAAATAAATAGAATTGTTTAAAACGTAAAGATAATTTACACTAGATTTAATTGAAAAATCTTTGAATTACCTAATTTTATATAATTTTAAGTAAAAGTTATCATGGGGTCCAGTTCCAAATGTTAGTCCGTACCGAATTAACCAGTAGGTACAAGACGTATTAACAACAGGCAATCAGTGTTTTTTCTGTTTCCCTACATCCAATGGCTTTAAGTAATACGTCGTTTTCTAGCTATTTTAGAGCGGAGTAAAAGTTATCACGTCCACATATAAGTACGTTTCTAACTATGGAGTCCTGGCAACCGTGATTTTTTCGATTTCCACATCGAAATGAAATGAAATAAAATAAAATAATTTATTGGTAACACACGTAACAAGTTGCCAAGAAATTGAGAGATGAGCGATACTTAATGCGTCAACCTTAAGTTATTCATATATTAATCGTATGAGATCTCAACTTATCATTAACTAGTGGACCCGACGCGACTTCGTTCGTGTATACCTACTTTACCTCTAATAACCCTCTTGAATCACTCTATCTAATGTTCTAAAATTTCATTAATATGGAAACGCTTATGGATTTTTGTGTTGTCAAAATAAATAATGTCTATGTCTATTGTTGAAAACCGCATTAAAATTTGTTGCGTAGTTTAAAAGTTCTAACCGTACATAGATACATAGGGACAGACGGCGGGAAGCGATTTTGTTCTAAACTATGTATAGATTACATGTCAAGATGCAATTACTATTATACAGTAGAGTGCTCGCCATATAACTCTGCGCCCGGCTGATAGTAGAACTGAATTTAACTGACAAGTTGAAGTTCAGCTACTATACGGGTGTCCGGTAATGAATGGATAACCTTAAAATGTCTTATAGTATAACTTATGGCCTTTTAGAAAAAAAAATACGAAACAAAATATTTCATAAGTAGTGCCTAAGTTATGATTTTTTTAAAAGCAAAGTCTATTTTTTTATTTAGCAGCCCCAATAAAAAAATCCAATGGATTTAGGTTCGGTGAAAGTGGAGGCCACAAAATTGGCCCTAGCCGCCCTTTTTATTTATGTGTGGGTACTTTCGCACCATAAATTCTCTCTCTCTCTCTCTGATTCTCCTGCGCGTCATAATCTGTTGATGCCCTAGCCGGTATATAGCCTCTCATTTACTACTTAAATTGCCAGCTTAGGTACTAATAAAATAAAAAGTTAAGAACTTAAAAAACCAGAGGAAGTTGCGGACGCTTTAGGATCTTTCTTGAATGGATCCGCTTCTGGCTTGGACGGTATACGCCCAGGGCACTTGAAGGAGCTATCCTCGTTGTCGGCTGGGGACAATGGCCTCAAGCTGCAGGAATCTCTCACACGGCTGTGTAATTTTTTGCTCAGTGGCAAACTGAACCACGAGGTCCGCCCATATTTGTACGGAGGGTCGCTATGTGCATTACAAAAAAAAGAAGGTGGAGTGAAGCCTATAGCAGTAGGTAGCACGTTCCGTAGGCTCGTAGCAAAACTGGGATGTCGAGCAGTTAGGGAAAGTACCTCGAAGTGCGAATTTTTCTGGTGCGGTTCAGAATCGAGGTGGGCCTCGACCGAATTCGATGTGTTCATCCCAGGCCTGAGAAGGGTGAATAGAACAAGCATTTGCCTCCTTGGTGCACCCATTTTTGAGGAGGGAGTCAGCACTAGGGAGAAAATCGACATGCTTGCTTCATTGAGGGAGCACCTGGTCAATCTCATGTGTCGCTTGTTCTCCTCAAAAGCTGTCTGGCTGTACCTAAAACAACGAACATCATGAGGACAGCCCCCACGTGGATGTATCCCCAAGAGGTGAGTGAGTGAAGCTCATTCTCCAAGAGGTGTTGAACGTGAGGCTCAACAAGGCAATGGCGCAATGGAGCCAGGCTAGTTTGCCAATTCGCTTTGGGGGACTTGGTATTCGTAGGCTGCGCGAGATGGGCGCTAATGCTTTCCTGGCATCTGCGCATGGGGTGGCGGAGTTGGTTGCTCGAATGTTACCAGACCATGGTGACGAGCTCCGTATACCCTTTGTGCGGGAGGCTATGGAATCATTTTCGGAATTAAGCCCAAACTCAGTCCGGCCCGCGAATCCAAAGTGTCAGCGAGAATGGGATGACATTACGTCGAAGCACGCGTCGGGCAAACTCCTGGAGCAATGCTCGGAGGCCGATGAGGCATGCCTTCGCGCCGTGGTCCAGCCGGAGTCAGGGTTATGGCTGCATGCCTTGCCGTCTCCTAGTATGGGAACGTTGCTTGATGACGATTCTGTCAGAATTGCTGTCGCGCTTAGGTTAGGGTGTGGTGTCTGTGAGCCTCATACGTGTGTATGTGGGAGCTTAGTTGAGCCTAACGGACTCCACGGCTTATCATGCGCGCGCTGTGCTGGCAGAATACCACGTCATCAGGCAATTAACGAAATAATAAGACGAGCCATGGTCTCTGCAGGCGTGCCTTGCGTGTTGGAGCCCCCTGGATTGAGTCGCTCTGACGGGAAACGTCCAGATGGGCTCACACTCATCCCATGGCAAAGAGGGAAAGGCCTGGTGTGGGACACGACGTGCGTAAGTACGTTCGCAACCTCTCACTTAGAAATACTTGAGAAATACACGACGGAACCCTGGAGCAGCAGCTGAAGCAGCGGCAAACCTCAAACAGGCCAAATACGCGGGGTTGGAGGCAGCGTACGAAATTGTGCCGTTCGCTGTAGAAACAGCGGGTCCTTGGTGCGCAGCGGCCAAAAACTTGTGCCGAGAGCTGGGTCGCCGGATGAGACGTAAGGGTCTGGACCCAAGGTCTGGGTTTTTTTTTATAAACGATTTTGCACATCTCTGAAAGAAAAGCAGGCAGCAGCTTGGCAGCAAAGTTGAGAAAATGATAGATAGGTTGACATGATAATATGAATGTAGATATAATAGTGTATGCAACTGCATATAATTAGGTATCAAAACACTCGTGTCAAACTATTATCACACTCATGTTTTAATACACCCTTTAATATGCGAGTTGCATAAAGTACTTTGTTCTAAGAGCCCCAGCGGGCTTAAGTAACCCGCTTCTATAGTATGGAATAACAATGATTAATGTCAATCATGGTGACAGTAGTGTTTTGTTTATAGAGTTTGGTTATATTTTGTAATAATCCTTACGTAAGAAGTGGTGGTAAACAGTGGTAAAGTACTGGAATAGCGGGGTAACATGTCGCTGGCGTAAACTCGTCTTCGTCACGCAGGGTCTTGGGGCAGCTGATTTGATGCCCGCCGAGGCTTACCGGAAGTGCGGAGCGGATGTCGATACCACGATGAATCTCGCTGTGTCGCCTAGGGCCGTTAGGCTAGGGTTTTACATTGGGTCTGCTGGGACTCAAAGTATCGCTGCCGGTTGGTAGGTATGCGCTATTGCGGTCACGCACTTCAGCTGGTCACTATTTTAATTTGAGAATTTAATGTTAGGTGTAGAGATCCCTTAACTCTACTTGTTGACTTGTAGAGTGGAGTATTCACTGATTAAAACCACGGCGTTGAGAATAACTTGTATAATGATTATTATATAGTATACACAGTTACAATACAGTGGTGGCAGCTCGAGTGCCAAATGCAGACTGTCACCTGACCGATAGATGGGGTGTCCCATACGTAGGGCAATGGCGGCTCCATGGTACGTCCGCAATGCGGACCTACACATAGGTCTACGGGGCGTTGAGAGATGAACGCTACAGTACGTAGAATTGGTACTCCTGTCGGGTCTACAAACTAAGTAGGTAAAAGTAGATAAGTGAATGATCGAAGTCTACAATGCGTTCGGAGACCTTCATGGCATCTCCTTTACCTACACCGTGAAAGCTGCTGCACTCCTGTGTCGCCGTTTTAAGAGAGTAATAATACCGTAGGAATGATAGGTACTCTGCCTTCATTGGTTGAGTAGGTATTCTACCTATTCACTTCTATTCCCGGTGATGAGGACCAGCCAGCGTTATTCAAACTTGTTACCTACCTATGCCCTGGCCCGGTTATTTTTCACCGTTGTAACCCAATACACATTTTAAGTCTCCTTTTTAGTGCTTAGCGACTTATAGGATTTTTTTTTTAATTTTTTTTATTGCATATCTCACAACCTATTGCTTCCAGGTTCCAAGCTTTGACGATAAACTCCCTATCGATGAGAGCGGTGCGATGACAGAACGTAGGCAGCTGTAGGCATAATGTCAAATACTTCGTCACACAGATCCTCACACACACACAGGCGCGGATCCAGGGGATCCTCAGCCAGGACTCTGATTCACGAAAGGGGAGGTTATTGCCTTGGCAGGCGGGTTGGAGATCGCAGTGTTGAAATATAACAATGGAAATTGCTGCTGCCCATTTTCCAGACTACGGTGACTCTTTTGCCTCGAAAACATTAGTCGCCTTGTACGACACCCATGAGTGTAAGGAATTGGTGCTATTCTACTCTGCCGGACACCACACTGCCATGATAATGTAGCTTGCTAAAGGTGAAATGATTTTTAAAATCGGTTATATACCTATGCACTTTTTGAGTTTTTCCATTACAAACAAACATACAATAAAATCTTTTGCTCTTTTTAATATTGTCTGGTATTATAGATACCGGGACGCCAGTAGGTACCTATTATCCTGTACTCCTGACAGATTTTAACTAAGTTTATTTTTAGGTTTTTATGGACTGGAGGAATACTGAAAAGCTATAAATAGTGGATTTTCAGACAGCTACTTTAAAAAGTAAAAAGTGTATTTCATCGTGCCTCACTAGATGGCGCTGCTTAGACAGGATTCTCAAGAAAAAAATTTGGCAACCGAAGTTACTAGGAAAGGTGTTTCGTGAAAAACTATTTAGTTTTAGTATCGTTTCTAAGAAGTAAGCGCATAATGTCCACATTTTTATACATCTAAGGGTCTTGTTTTGATTTATTTTTGAGAATCGTGTCTAATCTACGCTGTCTATTACCTACAATTGTTTGAACTATTTTTCTTTTTAATCGGCTCTGGGATACCCTCCCATCGGATCTTACGTCCCAAAAACTGCGATACTTCAGTGACGATAAAGAAACCTAAGAGTGACAAAAGTAAACAGTACAATACATTAGACAATAATTTATTCGGCGAAAAATAATAACTTCGTAATAAACGGAGCATGCACTCAAGTGTTCCGTATAAAATGCAATATTGCTCGTTAAAGCCACTTGACCCGCGGGTCCCAGCGCATACAGGCTGTTTCATTATTCCTCGTACCCACTCCCCCGACGTTGTTATTAACGACGACTTGCATAATGAAAATGTTAAAACGCGTGTTAAATTTTTTAATTTAACATGTGCCACTTCTTGTGAAAGCGCGCGGGACGGTGCACAGTGCATTGTATTTTGACGTTTTAGTGTTAAACTCGAGTTGGCGTCTGAGCCTGACACGTCCTTCGCTCTAACGGACGTGGAACATTACAAAGCTAGTTAACAAGGGGAACTCTCTGTCGTTAGAAGGGGGTTTATTCTGTTGTTATGGAAAACAGGCACTGACCAATCAGAATCGATTTGCGGTAGTTTCAAGTAGGATCAGAACTTTGCGGACTATGGTTGAGATCAATGTGAAGTGACGGTTGCGAAATAGTTTGAATGTTTCTGTCAATTTATTTAAATAATTGATAATAGGTAACAGCCTTCTGTTACCATTAAATTGCTACGAAAATAAACTTACTACTAACCTAAACAACCCCGAGGCATAACCTATTCGGTTTAGAAGAAGTAGTTAAAAAAGCTGTTGCAAGATTTAAAGATGACAAACTCAGAAAATGACGTCCCTCAAAATAGACTTGGAACGAACATGACCTTCCTCTAAATTGACTTGTCAATAAATTGTCATGCCTCGCCAAAAGGTAATGTTATCACCCCTTTCCATCAGGAACGTTTTTAACCGACTTCAATAAAGGAGGAGGTTCTCAATTCGTCAGAATCTCTTTTTATGTATGTTTTCCTCCCCGATTACTCGAAGATGCCTGGACCGATTTAAAAAATTATTTTTGGTTTATAAGGATATACTTCCCAGGTGGTCCCATTGTTGTCAGGTCAGGATCTGATCATGAAAACCCTGTGAAATCTAGGGCAACCCTCGAAAATTGTGAGCACGTATGGTATGTTTGTTAAGTTATCATATCTTACTCAGGTGTTCGCTTCAGAATGTCTTCATCTAATTATGCTCTGCTTATGATGACGCCACATAACTCTTCAACAATTAGGTGTACTAGAGGATAGTACTGTAACTAATCCAAATAAATAAAATAAAATAAATAAATAAAATAAAATAAATAAATAAAATAAAATAAAGGAACTACACAGTGGTATCTATTGGTAACTTGAAAGGGTATCATAACTACCACTGAAACCATTGAATAAAAAATAAAAAAATAAAAATAAAACACTGCAAATCAAAAAATATAAAAATTTTCTTTTTATCATACAATATGAGTAAGTTAGATATTATTATTTTGGAGTCGGTGCCAGCACTCAAAGGTTTTCCCCGTCCCGGGGCACCAGCACAGTAATGTTCGTCATTACTGTGCTGTGAAGATTTTTATACTGTAGCTGGTGTGGGAACACGTCTTGTTTTCTGTTATGTTAGGTATATATAATCAATCTTAAGTAGGTAAGCAGGTAAATATAATACCTACCCAGCAGTTACATGTAAATGTACGTAAGTATATTTACGTATCTACACGTGGTAGGTAGGGAAAAGTACCTGCCAAGAAAAAGAGATTATTAAACTCTTTAGTATAATAATATAACTTAATACAATAAAAATATTTATTATGTCTTTAACTTCATACAATTACATGAGTTAATATAGGTACCTACTACGCACAGTAAAGATAATAATTATTCTTTAAGCTAAGTTATGGTTTAAGCAATGTAGATACCTAACCCAAGTGAGCAATGCCCCTTACACTAGGTTCACCTATATTGATACATGTGAAGTATGACTTTATTAGTTGCTATAGGCTCAGAATATAAAACTTTTCATACATACTGTAGAATAAGGTAGAATAAACATCTAAGCCAAGCAAAAAGATATAAATACTTTAGTACCTATGACCTTATCCGTTGCAATAGGCTCTGCTTCACTTTCCAAACACGCTGTAGCACAAACACCTCTAATGAGGTCGTGATCTATAATTTATTGCTATTCGAATCTCCACTTGGTGTTATGAAATTATTTGTTCCGACTTAAGTCTCAGTGTGGTTTTGACTTTGGCTGTACAAGTATTTGGTTCTAGATTATATTTATATGTCATAAGTGAATTTCTACGGCGATAAGTGGCAATATGTGCTGTTAAATAACTAGACAGATTAGATCCAAGTCGGTCCTAAAAAGTGAATCAGCATCTTTTTACATACCTAACTAAATACTTTGGTACTTACTTATCACATCAGTCTAATAACATTTTACAAGATGGTTTCAAAATCTATATCCATGAAACAAGTACCTTTGTTAGTTATTTAAACAATTTAAAAGTGTTTTGTTAAAACTACATACATATTGCCCGCTACAAAGAAAATATAAGCACACAACAAAATATTATTGGCGTCACTACTTGGTAGATACTTACGTGAAAAAAGTTGGTACTTAAGTACAGTTACCAGTCACCACCTAGTTGATGTGGGTAACAATGGCACCTTGATGCATGGTTGACAAATAAAGGATTATGGGAACTCAGTTATGTGTTTTCCCATGAATGCGTCGATGTATCTGAGACTTTTCAGTCGTTTTGTCTTGAGAAGGCGGTTTTCCAAGCAGAGTAAAAAGTATAAGAAATTCGGCGGGAAACGGCTGAAGAAATTAAAAGTGTCATGGCGGCGGTAGAAGCGATGATCGTATGGTAAATATTAAAACACAGTATTAAAAATCCATCTTTTGTGTACTTAATTAAAATATTTTTTAGAATAACAACCTTTTATATTATGGGATTTATTAAATAAAATGGTGTTAATGGTGGACACAATTTATTGGCAATGACACGGACGGGTGTCGCGTTCTGACAACAGTTTTGGCGGGCTCTATTAACGTTCGGACCACAGATTATACAATACAAACTCTATGCTTTCTTCAAACCCTTATATACTTAACATCTTGTCATTAAATGTCTTTGGTTATCAAAGTGTTCAAAGATCTTTGACTTTCGATTAAATTACTATTAGGATTTATTCTACCTATCCACTAATTACCTGTCCATTAGCAATTCTGTAATCGATATTTTCATCCAAAAGGTCCATCCTCACCCTCGTGACGACGTGTACAGCCCAACATTTAAACAACACTTGGACAAACACATCTATCTGCCAGTCCATCGATATTTGCTCCATAGAAAATCTGCTACAGATTGAGGGCTGTGTGGTGATCGTTGGTAACTTGAGGATTGTCAAGATGGAAAATACCACCAGCAGTGATTTTGTTGACGTTAGCTTTCCAGAATTGAGGGAGGTGAGTTTAAAAGCTTTAAATATGTAGTAAGTAAAACCTCTTTATTGCGCACGTTAAAAATAACAAAGATAGGTACACGAGAAAACAAACATGCGCGCAAAGGCGGTCTTATCGCTTTTAGCGATATCTTCCAGACAACCTTTGGGAAGAGGTAACCAAACACGTTAGCCGTAAGCAGTGCCAGAGTAGGTACAGAAAATAGAACGAAAATGATAGGTAAAAATACTTTAAATATATTATTAAATAAAATATTGAATCCATAAAATAGTATAGGTATAGGTATATTATAATTATAATACGATGAGAATAGCAATAATTGTAATTATTGCAAGCAGTCGGATTTAGCAAGAAAATATTTATTTAGAGTAGAACAGTACCTACCAACTAAAGTACAAAAACGGTAATCCTTTGATGTTGGACAACAGCCCTCTTTCACTAAGTACCTGCGTATACGTACCTATATATAAATTATAGTTAGTTGAACACTAATCGATGCTCTTACAGTAAGGGAAAACATTGTGACGAAACCTGTACATTCAGGCGATTGAATGTGTAACCATTATCCAATCTGGTCAGGTCCTCTTGGTAGCAGACTACCAGGGTCACGGAGGTCAGATGGCAGTCGCTCCACTGTAATTACCTGAGCTGCCAAATTCTGGACCATGGTCAAGTCGGACCCCGGGTTCTCGTGCATGAGAGCACAACAGGAACATTAACTCACTTTGTCACTCAATATTAGGTACCTATTTGGATGATATCGCCTTGTATCACAATAATCTAATAGTCAGCAATACATTTTTGCAGTGATAATTTTCACAGGAAAATAAAAGGAAAAAATATTAAAATATTTTGTCAATTTGTCTGCTAAGGATGGAGTATCATCCATACCTTGACCTTATAACTCATCATCATCGCCTATGCTGGCCTCCACATTCTCAAGAATGATAATCGCCGTCGTCGCGATATCAACAACTAAAACACAACCAATCTTTCACCACTTTCTCGGAGTTTCTGATAACTCATTTGGCAATTTTTCATGATTTTTGTTGTGAGTAAAATAAAATTAAGAGGCACTGAGGAAGTACCTCCACCTTACAGAATACTGCAGCCAAATAATATAATTTTAAATAATATTTTGTTTCTGCCGGTGAGTAAGGTGTCCAGTGCTCCATGGGGTGGGGATTTAAGGAACCGTGGCTATGTCAGTGGAGGGGCATTTGCCTTTTTGCTGCGGGAGCAACGTGTTATAGAGGTGAGCAATGCATTAGCGATACCCTTGGTGTTGTTAATGTCTATAGGCAGCGGTGACCACTTTCCAGCAGGTGGCCCGCTTGAATGTTTGCCTACCGTATAACATAAAAAAAGAAGAAATAAACCATCGTCCCCTAGTGCAATTATGGTACAAGTAAATTTATTTAATTTTACCACCTGACCTGTTGTTTGTTCGCAATAGAATCTTGCAAGTTTTGACCCACTTCCCGTTTTCCGATTAAGCTGAAATTTTAAATGTAAGTTCGTTTATAATGCAATGTTATGATACTCCTGATAGGAACTCCTACACTATTCATCATCATCATTCGAGCCGTGAATACCGCCTTCTGCCAGGGTCCGCTTTCTTACTTTGTGTTCTCCACTTTGTCCGAACTTCGGTATCCTCACGTCATAAGCCGTTGACTCTTGCGTTCAACTCGGCGATGTTAATCCATTGTTTCTCTCTGCTCAACGTATCATGTATGGTGTAGGAATACTATACATGATAAACATGAGTTTGGGCTCGTTTGATTACCCTGACTGATCGTAAAATACAACTCGCGATAAAAATTGATAAGAAAGAAAAATTTGAGAACTCGTTTTCATTATTGTGTTTTCACGAATGGTGTCTCAAGATAATTCGGCCATTAATATATTCGGAACTGTATTGTTAACAAGAACTGGCGAGCTACCAGTGCAAAGGGCGCTTTGTAAATTATTGTATAATTAAATTTGTCCTACGTACATCGAAACTATTCAGATGTAAGTAATAAATAATTCTGCTTCGGACATTTATTTCACTATTGTACTGTTCCAGCAACGATTGTGCGGGAACCGTAAACATGTACAGGTAGGTACTCGTTTGGAGCCGGTATTGAATTGGAATATTGAACAATTTATGCATATTTAAACGAAAACTATAGCCACAGAGAGGGTAGAGCGCAGTATTTTCAAACATGAACATTTTATCTAACTGTCCACCAATTCCTTCATGTCAAATGTCCTAGTACTACTTATGATAATTGTGTAAGGCAGATTATGATATCAGAGCTTCGAGTCATCCGAAGTTATCAATCCGTGGCAATTAGGACCCCGTTGTAATAGTATCTATCTATACATAGTAAATAAAACAATGTCGCTTCGCATTTATGTGCGCTTCGATTTTTTAAACTATGCAACGAATTTTAATGCGGATTTCAACCAATACAGTGATTCAAGAGGAAGGTTTATAGGTAAGGAAAAAAAGAGTAGTTAGGGGTATAATAAGAGTAGGGTAGGCGTAGGGGTAGGACGCCATGCGAACGAAGTCGCGCCACGATAGCTAGTGCTCTATATAATAGAGAGCTACAAAACTAACCAACTAAAAAAATCCATTGGCGCAATATCCCAAGGCTCACTCGGCCATCAGGACCGCTTTTCGCCAGAAGATGACCACTGTACGTTCAGCTTTGTCCAACCGTTGTTGTACAACAGCTTTTCTACCTCAAATATTTTAGGGGGCCACCTTGGTAGCCAGCCCACGCTCCGTCTTCCAGTCCAACGTCGAGGCGTTTTTTTGTTGCCTAGGGTACACGATGCCCGATTACTTGGATGCCAGGCCAAAAAGCCGGTGACCGCAGAGTAGGATATTCTCTATCTCACATACCACTAATGTGTTCGAAGCAGATCAGCTAGACCCGGGGCCGTTTAAGTCTGCCGATAGGTTATGGAGCGACTGCTATCTGACTGCCTGAATGTGCAGACTTCATTACGATGTTTTCCCTCTCTGAAGGAGCATCGGTTAAAGTTTAGCTAATATATGTACATAACTCGGAAAAGAGTCTGTATGGGAAATATATCCATGAAGATGGAGGAGGAGCTATACATAGAATATAAATAAGAAGAGCTATAAATAATTTAAAAATACACATCATATTACATCGCCTTACTTACCTTTTTTGAAAATTTAATTTTTAGTCCTGTTGGATGTGTATTTGGGTCAAACAAAGATTCTATGTCTAAAAATATACATACTATGATGTCCCTACTTATCTTTGTTTTTATTTTATTTAACGCAGTGACAAACGAGTAGACAGCTCACTTGATGGTAAGCGGTAACTGTCGCCAATAACATCTACGATTCATGCATTTAGGTTGGCGGCAACAAGAATTCAGAACCGCAGGTGCGTTGTCACTGTAAGGAATAAGATGAAATAATTTTTCAGATCACAGGCTACCTGGTATTTTACCGGGTTGTTGGACTGGAGAGCTTGGGAAGTCTATTTCCCAACCTGGCCAGGATTCGGGGCAGGGAGTTGTTCAATAATTACGGACTGATTGTGCACGACCTGCCTGATCTTATCGAGGTAAGATGTTCCAAATACGTAAGTATAGTATACTCAAGTTATCCACAGCCTTTACCTATCGAATCCTACTTATATGTATATATGTATTGTACTTACTTACTTACCTACAATATTATAAATGCGAAACTTTGTGAGGATGTATATTTGGATGTTTGTTTCTCCTTCACACGAAAACTATTAAACGGACTTTGATTTTAATTGGCAGCAATACTTATAGCCCAGAATAGCACTTGTTATAATCCCCAAATTAAATGTGGTTCCCACGGAAACGGGCCTGGAACGTTTTAATCGAATTTTACGCAGACGAAGCCGCGGGCAAAAGCTAGTAGTTAATAATCCTATATTTGCATATTATTACAAATGCAAAGGTTGCGATATGAAAATAAATACCTACTTATTATAGTCATTCATCTAATTATACCACTAGAGCTAGTCCATATAAAATTATGGACTAAGTGGTTAGCTACGTATTTCGTTGAGTTTTTACTTAGGTACACGTAAAACATTGTGAACATATTTAGTCGTTTGAATATTTTACCTAATCAATCACACATCATCAGAAGACTGGAGAACGGAATACGATGAACCTTGATACAGAGTCATCCTGAATTCTTGATGGGAAGGACTTAGACATAGGTCTATTTACATATTTTGAAAACTACTCCGCCGGAAAATGGAATTATTCTTGCAAAATAGAATTTGGAAGGGTCGATTATCTGTCTCGTCTTGTGGGAAAATTCCATCAAATGCGGGAAGGGACAAATTTGCGGGGTTTAGGTTCAATATTCGATTATTTCTGCTTCGATGAAAATATATATTGTCCCTATAAAAGTACAACTAGATATTTTAAATCTAATAATTGTTATCTAGAAACACAGGCACAGACGGGCATACCCTATCATCAGAAGTCAGTTTCAGAAATGCATGTCATCTTCGACTGACATGCATTTCTGAAACAAAAGATATCAAGACTGTCGGTCCTAAATTCACTATCTATTAGGTGAAATAACGGTAAAATGCATGGTGCAACTACCTATGTTATAATAATGTATATACAGTGTAAAATGAAAACCCTTGTTAGTTTATTAATGTGTTACTTGGAAGGCTGAAGTTTTTGCGAGGCGGAGTGCGTTAATGACAGCGACGACAGATTAAGCTTATGCTGTTGTTACAGTATACTAGTTGTTAAAGACACGCTTCTTAAAACTTGACACAGACTTCTATTTGCTCAACCGTGAGTCTTGGAACGTTCTTTATTCTTTATTGTACACAAGCATGACATGATTATACAGTACAGTAACAGAGATGTACAACGTTATTACTTACTATGGGTGGAGAGAGAATTAACCCTCCGGATGTATCGAAGCAGCCTTATCCGTAGCTTCTACAGCTTTCATGTGCACAATAGTGCAATCATTCAAAAAGATCAGACAGCAATCCTGAATTACCAGAGCTTTGTCGCTGTTATGTGACACCATTACACACAGGAGTTTGCGCAATACATTTTATTGTCAGGAAGCAGTGTGTCAGCGATGTCATATGCTTTAGCAAGTGAATTTTTTTCTGGTCGCCTGGCTTTATCCAACAGGCTGCCTATACATTTCCCAGTATGTATTGGTACCTCAAGGAAATACATTTACACTGAAGATACACGCTTCTTAAAACTTTATCGTAGACTTCTCTTTGCTCAGCCGTGGATCTTGGGACGTTATTACTTGCCATCGCGAACATTTCAGCTGCACTGTAATTGCTTTTCAAAGCGTGCTCGCATACAGCTACAGATGCCGATCAATATAAAAAAATCTTGCAGCATAGTTAGGATAAGATTTGCTACCCTTTCCTTTGGACACAAAGTACATATTAGTCGTGGTGTTGATACTTAGTTTGTACATTGTTTTTGTTCCAATAAATATTTATTTGTTTATTTATTATTTTATTTATCCTGTGAAGGTATTGTTAGATATCGGTATAAGAATCTTCTCGAAGAAGAAGAAACTGTAGTTTTTCAAATTTAATTAATAAAGACTGGGGACTTTTCCGCAATTTAGGGCCTTGGGGCAATTTTTTTAGCTTTAATATTAGTTAGGTTTAGTAAGGTTTTCTTTTTTGTTCAGTATACGTAAACAACTAATGTTTTTATTTAATAAATATAAATAAAAAAATACTAAGATGCCAACGTTAAGGGAAGGAAGATGCTGATGCTAAATAAAAAGTAGACCCCTTTCCGCTGCGTGAAGGAGTAACAAACATTCAAACATCCTTTACACACTTTCACATTTATAGTATTAGTAGGATATACAGTGTGTATCAAAAACCCATCTTAGATCCTATATTAGATAGATATTGTTGGTATTAGAATCTTTCAGAAAATAGAAAAAAATATCTCGATTTTTTTCATTTAGTAAGTCAAGTGAAAAAAATACAGTTTGCAGTTTGAGGTCGCTTTGAAAAATTGGTTGGATTTTGAAGATTGCAATAGTGAAATTTTTATTGTGCCCATTAAAAGTGTGAAAAATAAAGATTTTATTTTTTTCGAATCAGACAGAGATTAACACTTTACTACATTAAGTTATACCTGTAGTTACTTATTCGTGAAATACAACATTGTTCTTCCGTGATATCGCCACCCGAAAGTAAAAGCAAACTTTGCCAAAGGATTGGGGGCTTCCAAACTTAAATCCACTTACGCGTAGTTTTTACTCAAGGACTCCGGAACACGGTGAAACAGAAATCAAAAGTATTCGAATTATCCTTCCTAGGTATATGTAGCTACTAACCTGATTTAACTTTCAGATTGGCCTGTTCAGTCTTCTTAGTGTCGATAGAGGTGGTGTAGCCATATGGGGTGGCCCTCATACCTGCTTCATTCTCACAGTGGACTGGTGGTTCATAGCTCCGAGAGGCAGGCGTGTGTTGACTCGAGCTGAAGACGGCCAATGCAACGCTGTGTGTACGTGCAGCAACAATGCTTCCACCAACTGCTGCTGGAACAATAAGTGAGCGTTCTTCGTTCTATTTTGGGCATGAATTTGTTGGGTTTATGAATTTTTTCGGTGGTAGGACTTTATCAAGCCAGAGGAGTCCGCCAGGATGGCTTCCACCTGTTTCTACCATGTCTATTTCTCCCATTTTATTACAGTCCTCACAGTTACGACGTACCGCGACTCTACATTTTTGTTACTTAACCGGAACCGTAAATGATATGAATGTAATGTGAGTGTGTAATTAATTGTAGTCATTGGTTGCTTAGTATTGTATGCTAGGGGGCCAAATGACTCTGCAGGCGACTGTAGAACGCTTGTCCTCACATTGTGAGTACAACGTACGACTTCTTTGTGATGTACTGTGTTTTTGATAAATGCAAGTACTTATATATATATACCGTAATTAAACTAAAGCTAATTTCATTAAAATACATGTACTGTTAACAAAATAAATTAAAACATTCAAGTACAAGCAAACGAGCGTCGGTGGCCGAGCGGTTACAGTATCCGACTCGTAAGCCAGAGGTCCCGGGTTCGAATCCCGCTCCGGCCATGTACCAATGACTGTTTTCTGAGTTATGTACATTAGTTGAATACTAACCGATGCTCTTACGGTGAGGGAAAACATCGTGATGAAACCTGCACATTCAGGCGACTGGATGTGTAACCATGGTCCAATCTGGTCAGGTTCCCCTGGTAGCAGGGTCATGGAGGTCAGATGGCAGTCGCTCCACTGTAATTACCTGACCTGCCAAATCCTGGATCATGGTCAAGGCGGACCCTGGGCCCTCGTTCTCGAGAGCACAACCGGGACGTTAACGCCAAGATGTTTTTTTTTTTTTTTTATTATACAAGTACAAGCAATATTTAGGTATTTATTTATTAAAACTTTATGCACAAAAGTACAGTGGCGGAATTAAAGCTAAAATAGCCTTATCTACCAGTCAACCGGGAAAATCTAAGCCTTAGAAAGGTAGGCGGTGGAGGAAAAGAAAAAAAAACAACTACTTGAGTAAAAAGGAGGAGGGATATACATTTATGCAACTGTAGTCCGGAAGCACATACTAAATACATATACAAAACCACAAAATAAACATAAAAACTAAAAACTGGATACAATATATAAATAAAACCTAAGGTAAAATATTATTCAAATTGGACAAAGTGAAGAGACAAGAGTAAAGTGAAGTGGGTCGAACAGGGAGGGAGAATGAGTATTATGGAGCATTCAAGCAATGACCATGCACCGCTTTGTTAAAAGAATATTTGTTAGGTTTGTTAGTCTTATGTCAGAGGGGAGATCGTTCCAGTGCCTTATGGTCTAACTTCGTTATCTAACAGACCAAAAAAACTAAAATATCCACACTGTATATCTTTATACAGAGTTGGTAAATAATGAAGGCATTCCCATTTGTTAGCGTAGTTCTCGATATTTTGATTGGGTCAAACTTCACAACACTTCGCCCACAAAAGTTAACCTCTAAGTTATTTTAGGCATCTATTCAACTACATAGCAACCTTCCAATTTCAATTTTGGCTGACAACGTGCCGCCGGTGACAAAACCGGCCCTCGTCTCTCTACCAATGCTAGACACCAATTGTCACAAAACAGAAACTTGTGTACAAACGCCCGGAGATATCAACCTGTCGTGCCACAATATTTGTAGGGTGATTGTGGTTCTGACGTCATCGTCTTTGTTTCGTGTAACTTTATTTGTTGACGCTTGGCTTTAGTTATCCAACATTAACTATATAGGGTTTGTTTATGGTTCCTTTCGAGTACGACAGGGAGAGGCTTGGTTTAAGTTATCCAACATTAACTATAGGGTTTGTCTATGGTTCTAGTACGACATGAAGAGGCAAAATAATAAAACGAAAGAGCACCTTAGCATCTGGCACTCTTAACATTGAAAAAATATATTTCCGAGTGGGGCTCTAGCGCCAAAAGTGATTTCCAGAAATTTCTAAACGACTAATAGACACCACAGAAGACCTGAGAGCTGGCTCGTTCCTCGGTCAGAGAATAAGCATTGCTATTCAACGAGGTAACGCAGCCAGCTTTCTGGGCACAATTCCAGAAGGCAGCGGTGTGGACGACATTTTAAATTTTTTATGCCTACATATAGTGATATGGTTGTATGGTTTTTTCTTCTTCTTTTTTCTGTCTTATGAATAAATTAGGTTTTCCGAGTTAGTCCGAGGTTTATATCTCATTCGCTAGCTTTTCCCCTCTCTTCCGCATGGGAACCATCGACAAGTTATCGAAAACTAGATGAAAACGGCAGTGATACGTAATACGGTGGTATTGTCTGGTTTCAGGAAGTGTCAGAGGTATCTCGTGGGGCGAGACGGGTTCGAATGTAACGAGCAGTGCTTCGGTTGCCGGCTGAACGACCAGCACACTTGTCTGGTTTGCAAACATTACACGCACAGAGGGAAGTGTGTCTCGCAATGTCCTAATAACACGTAAGTTGGTCTGAATTGTATGTTTTTTAATCCCAGACGAAGAAAGAGGGGTTTATTTGTGGTAGTTTGACGTGTATATTTGTGGCATCGTAAATCCCTAATGGATCTATTTGGATGCGGTTTTGCATTGCATGGAAAGCTTTGTTTCATTAAAATTGGTTTTGTACTTTAGAAAATATTCAAGTTAAATAAACTTGGTCGGGGTTACATGACTTTTTTTTTCGGTTAGGTTATTTTACTCATACAAAAATAATTGAGGTTTGATTGTTTGTTACTTCTTCACGCCTAACTACTAAATGAATTTCATTGAGATTTGGCAGTAATGTAGCTTATAGCCCGCAATAATACATAACGTTGGTTGCCGAGTGGTTAAGGTATCCGACTCGTAAGCGAGAGGTACCGGGTTCGAATCCCACTGCGGCCAAGTACTATTGACAGTTTTCTGAGTTATATACATTAGTTGAATACTAATCGATGCTGAGTTAAAACATCGTGATGAAACCTGCACATTCAGGCGACTGAATGTGTAACCGGATGGTCAGAGGAGGGGACTGAATGTGTAACCAGAAGGAGGTCAGATGGCAGTCGCTCTGTAATTATCTGATCTGGCAAATTCTAAATCATAGTCAAGGCGGACCCCGCGGGCCCCTTGTGCGCGAGAGATCAATCGGGACATTAAAGCCAAGATGACCACAGAAGGATAAAAGACGCAACCCGCAAGGCTTAGAAATTGTAGCAAACCCCTCAATTGATGGGGACTAGATATATGCAAGTCTAGATTATGTTCTATACTTTCTATACTCAAATTATAGTAGTAATAATAATTCGAAGTAGGCAATAATAATTTTCATAGAATGTATTGTACTTACCTTTTCTTAGGTAACTAGCAAATCTTTTCAATAGGTACGATCATCATCATCGTCCTAGCGTTTATCCCGACCTCTGCCAGGGTCCGCTTTCCTACTCATTCTCCTCCACTTCGCCCGGTCGTCGGCATTCTCGCGTCGTAGGCCGTTGGCTCTCGCATCCGACTCAGCGATGTCAATCCATCGCTTCTTGGGTCGCCCGCGGGGCCTTTTTCCTGATACCGGCAGGTTCAGGCACCTATTTCCCACGTATCCCTGAGCCTTACGTATCACGTGTCCAAGCACATCCACCGCAGCATTGTCATTTCGTTGGCGTGAAGTTCGCGTACGTGTTTCGTCAGCGCTGGCCATTTCTCGCAGCCATAGAGTATCACAGGTCTAATTATATTCTTGTATATAAGCCCTTTGAGCTTGACTGGGATTTTAGGGTCACAGGTGACTGCCCTGAGTTACCGCCATTTGGCCCAAGCTGCAGAGAAGGGACTTGACATCAGGGCCGATATCACGGATCCGAGGTATTTAAATTTTTCTGTTCTATTGACAGCTTCGTTACCTACACAGATGGTTTCGGGATTCGCGTTGCAAATGGCCATATACTCTGTTTTGGCGAAATTCAGTTTCAAACCACCGTTTTCTAGCACATCCTTCCACATGTTTACCCTGGTCTCAATGTCCTGCCTAAGCTTGCTCACCAGTACAATGTCGTCAGCGTATTTCATAAGCCAAGGAGGCATGTCCTTAATTTCCGCTGAGAGGGCATCGAGCACAATACAAAACAAGTAAGGGCTCAGCACAGAACCCTGGTGCACACCTGCAGTAATCGGGAAGGGAATAGTATGGCCTAGGATGGTTTTGACGACAGCTCCAGTATTGGCATACTGTTACGTCTGTTGAATAGTTCAGTGAGCAAGAGCACGCCCCGGGTCCCGATTGTTTTCCAGGTTTCTATCGGTATTCCGTCATGGCCAATAGCTTTTCCGTTCTTCATACGTGTCAGAGACCTCTCCACCTCATCAGAGGTAATCAAGCTTATCATGCTAAGGTTTGCAGGAAGCTGTGGTGGTCGTACGTAGTTGTTGGCCTCATTAGATAGTTCCTTGAAATGACAGCACCACCGGTATTTAATAGATTGATGATCGGTCGGTCGGTCAGGTGATTGAACGGTCTTTAGGGGTGTTCTGTGATTTATCCAAGGCCTTCGATTGTGTTAATTATGAAACTTTTCTCAGAAAATTGCAACATTATGGAATAAAGGGCTTAGCTCTAAACTTATTAAGTTCATATTTAATCAGAGAATTCAGAAGGTTGATGTGAACGGAGAAAGATCTGTCCAGGGTCTGTTGTCTCTATGGGGGCCCCACAGGGTAAAATTCTGGGTCCGTTTTTGTTGATTATTTATGTAAATGATTTGCCGTACTTTGTAAAAGATACTCACGACATTGTTTTGTTCGCTGATGATACATCTTTAGTGTTTAAAATTAAAAGACAACAATTAATATAATGAATATGAACAAAGCTATTTCAGAAGTGGTAAACTGGTTTACGGTTAATAATTTATTACTGAATGGCAAAAAGACAAAATGTTTAAAATTCTCCTTGCCAAATGTTAGATCTAAAGAGGCGAAAATTTAGATCTTGTTGATTCCACAGTATTTTTAGGCTTTACTCTAGATAGTAGATTACAATTAATATTTGATCACCTTTATGTACCTGTGATGACTGAATAAATGATTATGATTATTATGATACAAAGGGGTCCACACATTGATAAATTGGCGAAAAGGCTAAGTTCTTCAGAATATGCTGTAAATAAGATGCGAGGTTATTCTGATGAGGCTACAGCAAGATTAGATTACTTTAGTTATTTCTACAGTATTATGACTTATGGCATACTGCTGTAGGGACACGCTGCCGACTGGCATAATGTATTTGTTCTGCAGAAAAGAGCTGTGCGCGCGATTTACCAATTGGGATTTAGAACTTCACTTAGAGATAGATTCAAGAATATTGACATTATGACAATGCCATCACAATACATTTATGAGAACTTGATCTATGTTCATAAAAATATACACTTGTTTATAAAGAACAGTGATGTGCATAGTAGGAATACTACAAATAAAAATAAACTTGTTAATAGTTCTTGTCGTCTGGCCAAAGTCCACAAATCATTTATGGGTCAATGTGTACGCTTTTATAATAAGGTCCCAACAGCTATACAGAATTTCATCATCATCATCATCATCACGCCCACTGCTGGGCATAGGCCTCTCCCAGAGATCCCCACAAAGGCCGGTCCTGTTTTTTTTCGCATCCAGCTGGTACCTGCGATCTTTACCAGGTCGTCAGTCCACCTTGTGGAAGGCCTACCCACGCTGCGTCTTTCGGCACGTGGTCGCCACTCGAGAACTGTACTGCCCCATCGGCCATCTGTTCTTCGAGCTATGTGCCCTGCCCACTGCCACTTCAGTCTGGCAATCCTTAGAGCTATGTCGGTGACCTTGGTTCGCTTGCGGATCTCCTCATTTCTGATTCGATCGCGCAAAGAGACTCCGCGCATAGCTCTTTCCATTGCCCTTTGGGTAATAGTAAGTTTTCTTATAAGGCCTACAGTGAGCGGCCACGTTTCAGTTCCGTAAGTCATCACTGGCAACACACATTGGTCAAAGACCTTCGTCTTGAGACATTGCGGTAATTGGGACGAAAATGTATGGCGTAGCTTCCCGAATGCTGCCCAACCGAGTTGGATTCGTCGATTGACCTCTTTCTCGAAGTTGGACCTACCTAACTGGACTATTTGTCCTAGGTATAAATAGTCGTCAACAACTACAAGTGGAATGCCTCCAACTGTCACTGGCGTAGGCACAACATGGACATTCGACATAATTTTAGTCTTGTCCATGTTCATTTTAAGACCTACTTGTTGAGAGGCACTACAGAGGTCATCGAGCATTTTGCCCAAGTCTTCCAGGGTTTCAGCCATGACTACGATATCGTCAGCAAATCTGAGGTGAGTGAGGTATTCGCCGTTAATATTGATGCCAAGTCCGTCCCAGTCCAGAAGCCTAAAGATATCCTCCAGTGCAGCGGTGAACAACTTCGGTGATATGACATCACCTTGTCTAACACCCCGCTGCAGCTGAATAGGTTCTGTGGTCTTATCCTGGAGACGAACTGACATAGTGGTGTTTTCGTACAAACCCTTCAGAGCTTCGATACATCGATAGTCAATTTGGCACCGCTGTAGAGACTGGATCACCGCCCAAGTTTCGATCTAATCGAAGGCTTTCTCATAGTCCACAAACGCCAAGCATATTTGCCGGTTATACTCTTCGGTCTTCTGTGTAACCTGCCGCAGCGTATGTATGTGGTCTATGGTACTAAAACCTTTTCGGAATCCGGCTTGTTCGGGAGGCTGGAAGTCATCAAACCTGCGTGCGAGACGATTCGTAATGACTCTCGAAAACAGCTGATACACATGGGTCAGCAGCGATATTGGTCTGAAGTTCTTCAAGAGAGCCTTATCACCTTTTTTAAAGAACAATATCACTATACTTCTGTGCCATGTTTCCCTCGAGGATGACGGAATTGAACAGCTTCTGAAGGGTCCTAAGCACAGGTTTGCCACCAGCTTTCAGAAGCTCAGCCGTAATTCCATCATCACC
Source organism: Blastobasis adustella (assembly GCA_907269095.1). Classification (NCBI taxonomy): domain Eukaryota; kingdom Metazoa; phylum Arthropoda; class Insecta; order Lepidoptera; family Blastobasidae; genus Blastobasis; species Blastobasis adustella. The sequence goes on along the minus strand of OU026121.1, from coordinate 15,655,954 downwards.
CGGCGCCTTGTTGTTCTTGAGCTGTTTGAGAGCCATATTAATCTCGTACAGGCTGATGTCCGGGATATCTTCGGTGTAGTGTCGGGTCAACTTGGCTCTGGAGTCTTTTGCCATACTGGTAACAGGTGCCCGTGTTGTCGTGTATAACTGTCCATAGAACCTCTCGACTTCCCTCAAAACCTCGGACTTGGTCGAAACAACTCTGCCGTCATCCGTTTTCAGTCTCGTCAACTGGCTCTGTCTAATCGACAGTTCTCTCGCAAAGACTTTAGAGCCTTTATTCCGCTCGATCGCCGCCTCAATATTGATAGTATTGATGCGGCGTATATCGCGAGTCAGAGACTTGGAGATCTGTCGATTAAGTCGCTTAAATTGAGAGACATCATCAGGGGATTGCAGAGTCATTGCGCGTCTTTCTTCCATGAGTTTGAGGGTATCGTCAGAGATTTTGCTTGTTCTTTTTGTACGGCAGGCTTTGTAAAACTTTGACCCAACCGTATAGACAGTTTTCACGAACCTGTTATTGTAGTCGTCCACGTCGACGCACTCTCCTAGGCACTCGAAGCGATTTTGTAATTCGAGTTGAAAGCTCTCGGGGTTTTTGATTTGGATGGGCACAGGCCGGAGCGTTGACCTCATCAATCTCGTAATCTCGTTCTTTCCAGCTGTGGATAAATATTTAATGTGCTAATAACGCTATTGATCACCGAGACATCATTGAATATATGCCGTTTCGTAGATAGGATGAAGTCAATCTCATTTTTTGTGACACCATCGGGACTAACCCACGTCCATCTGCGATGATCCGGCTTCCCGAAAAATGAGTTCTTCATAAAGAGTCCCTCTTTCTCCCGAAAGCCGGCTAGCATCTGGCCACGGGCGTTCCGACTTCCAACTCCAAATTTCCCCACTCTCAACTCGTCTCCGCTTCGTTTGCCCAGTTTCGCGTTAAAATCCCCCATGACAACGGTTTTATGTCTTGGAGGTATGTATGGCTGTAGTTATATCCGCATACATAGCCTCCACTTCATCGTCGGAGTGAGTCGAAGTCGGTGCGTAGACCTGTATGACCTTCAACGAATACCGCTTGGTAATTTTGAGTATAAGGTACGCAACCCTAGACGACACACTCTCGATCTTGATGATGTTATTCACAAGGGATTTGTGGAAGAGGAACCCGACACCACCTAGGGACAGTTGGTCGCCCTCCCGGAGCAGATTTTCGGACTTCAGAGTTATCCAGTCTTCCCCCTTTCTTCGGACTTCAGATATCCCTATAATGTCCCAATGTAATCTGCTTACCACTTCCTCCAGCTCCACGAGCTTTTTGTTGGTCCGCAGTGTCTGGACATTGTATGTTGCCAGGGCCAGTAGTCGTGCTTTGTGGTAGCCTGGTCGCGTCCGGTGATTCTTCGCACCCCCTGCCCCGACGTTACCGTGACCGCTACCATGGTCCGGAATAGCGGAGCCGCCGGGTACTGGGGGCCGTGGCCTGTGTGTGCTTGTGATCGGGGGGGGGGAATTGCCATAACCGCCACGCTTGGCAGGCGGGTTGGCGATCGCAGTGCAGTATATGTAAATGTACCCAGAAAGATGCTGCTGCCCATCTTTCGGGTCTGTCCCTTAGTCGCCTCTTACGACACCCACGGTAAGAGATGGGGATACAGAATTTACCATTTAATAAACATAAAGCCACTATAAAAACAAAATGTCAAAAAAGTTATTATAGTATATCTGAACATGTGAATGAGAGCGTCGGTGGCCGAGCGGTTACAGTATCCGACTCGTAAGCCAGAGGTCCCGGGTTCGAATCCCGCTCCGGCCATGTACCAATGACTGTTTTCTGAGTTATGTACATCATCATCATCATATCAGCCAGAAGACGCCCACTGCTGGGCATAGGCCTCCCCCAGAGATCTCCACAAAGGCCGGTCCTGTGCTTTTCGTATCCAGCTGGTACCCGCGATCCTTACCAGGTCGTCAGTCCACCTTGTGGAAGGCCTACCCACGCTGCGTCTTCCGGCACGTGGTCGCCACTCGAGAACTTTACTGCCCCATCGGCCATCATCATATCATGGTCGCTTAAAGGTCTGTCTGGCGGTGGCGTGGGGGCCGGGTCGGCTGTTTTCCTCAAATATGGTTTAAATGGACGATGGCTGGGCCTTGCGTTATACCCGTGAACGGGTGCTGCCTTGGTGGACTGGCTTACTCTTGCTGTAGTTTTAGGTGGTTTTTCTTAAGTATAGTATAGGGTCCTATATATTATGTCGGGCGAGGACCGGCTCTGCTTGGCATTGTCGGGCGCTGACCGGATCTGTCTGGTATTGTCGGACATGGTCCGGCCGTTGTCGGCGGGGGGTGGGTGTGCTGCGGCCAACTTGTCACTGTGTGTTTCCACTTTCCTATCCCCTCCTCTTTGACGATTGAAAGAGATATGTAATATCCTACTCAATAAAGGAATTTTGAATTTTAGAGTTTGCGCCTGTGAGCAAAGCGCCGTCCGTACCTTTTATGGCGACACACTTTGTCACATCCAGACTGGCTCGACTCCGCGATTTTGACAGCTTGTAGACGAGCTTTTGCCCCTCCACAGAATCCAATGCATCGTAGAGCGGAGCCAGCTGAGCGAGGCCGACCTCGCTTTTGCCACCGCTATTTAAGATCGCCATTTTGCTCCCAAGTACACCTCCTTATCCGATAGTGAGTTACTGTGCTGCCATTTCTTGAAACATGCCTTTTTGTCCTGATTTCTGCACCTCACTATTCCACCATCCCGTATTCTTGTCAATTCTTCAGCCGCCTTTCGACGTGCCAAGTACTGATCGTCCGAGTTTGAGCATGGATTTCTGATAGTGACACCAGAGCTCATTGGAGGTTTCGCCTTTCGCGCTCCAATCGAGGCCTTCGGCTGCCTCCATGAATTCCTGGCTCTTGCAGCGATCTGCCGTAGGCCGTCTACTATTTACCCGGACGTCCATGACAAGGATTCGATGCTGTGAAGTGAGGCATTCCCCCTGGATGATCTTGCACTGGGATACATGGCCGATGTCACGTCTTCGGAGCAGCAGATAATTGCTCTGTGATTGGTGCGGGCCACTTTTATAGGTAATGAGGTGTTCGGGTCTTTTCTGGAAAGTGTTGACACCAACTAACCAAGTCAACCAACTAAGCCAACTAACCAAGTTGGCGGCCAGTGAGGTTCGGAGAATATCTTCTCCCTCACCATGAGTCGATCGCTCGCCCTATTTACCTCCAAAATGCAGTTCCGGAACCTGTGGCCCACCACAATAGCGACCCCATTCCTCCCTTCTGACGATCCGGTGTACAATAGCTTGTATCCCTGCCCGATTTCCCTAGACTTGGAGCCACGCCACCTCGTCTCCTGCAGGAATACCACCTGTGCAACAAGTCGGGCAGCTCTCGAGAACGGCCAGTCAGAGAGCCAACGTTCAGGGTGGCGAAGCGGAGTATCCTACTACTAGGCGCTAACTTCTTTCACCCTGCCCGCGCGTGACAGGGTAGCCCTAGCCCACTTATCGCAGGTGTAGGGCGATACACCTGCGCGTCTTTCAACGGCGATGCCCTAGCATGGTGTTCATTTCTTGTAGCAGACCTTTTCATTCTTTATCTAGTGGTGGTTTTGGTTTTTACGTGCGGCGACTACCAATAGGTACGATACCTAAGTCAAAGTTCAGTTTTCCACGCAATTAATTTAACTTTGTTAAGAAATGGGTAGTTACTTTACTTTTCATTACCAAGAAGTTTAATGGTACCCTAAAACCGAATTAATAAATTATTTCGGTTTGAGGGCCTATTTGCACAGGTGTTGTAGCTTGCACAGCTTGCAGTACTTTAATATAATATAGACAATGCATCTGTTATATCGACTACCTACTGAATATAAATTTAATAATTTATCTTACAGTGTAGCGATCCCAGAAAGTAAATATTGTATTACCGAGGATGAATGTAAGACATTCCAAAATAGAACAATTTGGAACAATACTTGTATAGCAGAATGCCCAGAAGACTATGTTAAGACTAATGGTTCGCCGGTTTGTAGAAAATGTCAAAAATGTAAAATGGTAAGAATTTTTTTTATTTAAATAACAAGACCCATATAATAAAATAAACACATATATTACAATACATCGTGATTAATTTATATTATATATTTGTAGGTACAGACAATATATTTACAAAGACCTTAAGAAAGTAAAAAATTTATAATAAACACTGATACTAAAAATATAAATATTAAAAAATTCATTCATTTACGTTTATATACTTATAAATACAATTAACTTATACATAAATAACGGCAAAAGCTATATAAAAATAAAAATGTAACTAATAACTAGATAGCTACTTAAAATTCATTAACAACAGGCAGCAGGATTTTCAGGAAGATCTCAAACCCGCCTTTCAAGCTTGCATATGATAATATGAACTAAATGGTCAGATAATTAGTTGTATGACGACTGTACCTACTAGCTAAAATGATACAGGCAGGGTGACCCATTAAGTTTAAACAGTCTATTTGTAAAGTACTTATTTTTTGCAGACCTGCAACAATGATGTGGTAATCAATAATTTAAGCAGCCTTCAGAAGTTTGGCAGATGCGTTTACATTAATGGCTCTTTGACTATCCACATCAGTGCCATACCCTACGCAATGGATGTACTCAGGTCGTACTTAAACAGGGTCCAAGAAATAAGAGACCACTTAACGGTCTACGGAGCAATAAGCATCACTTCGTTGGATTTTTTGCCATCGCTTCGACGAATAAATGGTACAAAACTAGCACAGGATGCCTACAGCATGACAATTCGTAACATGGAGAATCTGCAATCACTGTTTTTGGCGAATGTGACCAAAAATCTTTTTATAGGACACGGAAAATTACGGTCCATAAAAAATCCGGTGCTGTGTCTGAGTAAGTTACAAGAAATTGCTGCATTGTTTCCGAGAAAAGCCAATTCAACCGATATACCAGAAGGTATGAATGGCTATAGCGGCGGATGTTCTGAAAATTTACTGAATCTCACTGTCAAAGTGTTGAATGAAACTTCAGCTTTATTAAAGTTTTCACCCAAAATTGATACGTCTGTAAAGTATACTGTTTTGTATGTCAGATTACCACCTGGATCTCAAACAACAGTGGTTCCAGAAACATGCAGTGATCTAGAATGGTATGCTATCGCAGCAACATCAAGTGGTACCGCCACCTTGGAAGTGAAACTGACATCTTTGCGCCCTGCGTCTACTTACGCGCTTTGCATAGAAATGTTTAAATTTTCCTCTGACCCGGCTCAAAAATTTCTTTCTCGAAGCCCTATCTATAATTTCAGTACTCATGTTGGCAAACCCGCACCGCCGTTTATTACGGAATTGGTGGCATCATCATCTGAGGTCGTCGTACTACGATGGGTTGATCATAAAGATTACGGCCCTCATATTACTCGTTACGAATTGGATGTTATTTTGATAGAAATAGATATTAAACAAGTAATTGCCAGGAATCATTGTCACGTGCTAGAAGTTCAAGAATACGAAGAAGATACCCGCCACGCAGTCGTTTTGAAACCCCCACCAGACTACGATAGAGGTTGTCAGTCTATGTGTGGAGTGCTTTCCACCTTAACTGAGGGTGCGATGGTAGAGGAGGACTTTGAGATTTGTGATTCACTGGACGATGACTGTGACCGATATGATGAAATTTATCAAAGGACCAATACGACTTTTGGCCAATTTATTAAAACTACAGCTATTAATATTTCAGGTTCGAAAAACGATTTCCAAATAGAAGGACTGGCTCCCTACAGAGATTACAAGTTCAAAATGCGTGCGTGCGTTGGAGATTATTGCAGTCGGACTTATAGAGCAGCTGTGCGAACTTTACGCTCGCACAGCGCTGATATACCGACCATAACATCCTATAGTGTTGACGACCACGGTCTTCTTTTGATAGAGTGGATACCTCCAAATATAACAAATGGGCCTGTTCTTGCTTATTCTGTTCAACTGTGGCCTTACATCAGTTACCAAGTCGTGCCTCTGTCTTGGTGTGTATTGCCACATATTAATAACTATAATTTGACTGTGAAGGCTGAACTAGCCTCGAAGTACAAAATTCGAGTGTGTTTAACGACACTTGCTTCAGTTAGCGCCTGTAGTGACTGGCGCAAGTTTACGATACCAGAAATTACGTTCGATCCATTTTGGACCCCTTCTCAGCTGAAAGACGGTCTTATGTGGGCTGGCATATTCTTTGGAGTTTGCGTTGTGGTCATTTCTGGTTTGTTAGCGTATATTTGGGACAACAGATGGAAACTTAGCCATAGTAATGAGCAGCTAACGATTCCTCTAATGGACGACATGGAAATGAACGAGAGTGAGCCACCGCTGCTATTGACCGAATTCTTACCAATGTACACTGTGCCATTGCGTGACACTATATTAGATTATTAGGCTTAATGTGATATTATTGTTAGTTACTTATTAATTGTGTTATTACACATATATTCTTACAGTGACTTACACCAAAGAAATTAAAGATCAAATGTGGACATTTTAGTGTCGCGACACAATAGTGTTTTGTTCTTATAAAAAATCGGAGTTGATTCATTTTTAAGCAAACCGTAATTTCTAACCTCATTCCCTATCTTGGACGTTCGATAAGTGAGAATTTTTACGTTCAATTCTTCAGTACAATTTCCCTGATGGGGGGATCGGTCGTAAAAAATAACCTCCGAGCCAAACAATAAGGTTGGGAATGGTTGAGCGCACAATTAAGGTTTTAGAGCGACTTTTCATTTCGCCTAATGGAAGGAAAAGCACCAAATGTTCTTCGGACGTCCCTTTTGTTATTTCCAAATTAAAACTGGTTGCGGGTTGTTTGATGTGAAAACGACGCCCCGCACTTAGGCCTGCTTTTAATCGCTGCCTGCATAAATAGTCGTCTTTGTCAAACGGGGTTGTGTCGAAATCGTTGGCGATATGTCTGATTTTTTTATACTTGAAGGAGGCAAATTAGAAAGCGGGCCAGTTTACGGGAAGTCCCGAATACGATGACGGCCTTTGATATACTGTGGGCTTGTTATTGCTACAGGAATACTACTTCTTAGGGATACAGTGGCCATTCTGATTCAGTAGACGTATTAAGGGACATTCCGAAAAAGTGGACGTTTTGGTATAGGGGAGGTTATGTTGCAGTGGACGCTTTGACAGAGTAGTTTCAATGTCGTAAAGGTTTTCCGTTTGTACTTTAGAACGTTGAAGGGCTAAACTTTTAGAACATAGATTATATCATATCATCAAATATTTCAAGATGTGTACCTAGTAAGTTCAAATTCAAACCGAACATTCGAGAACGCTTTGGTTGTCTTATCCACTCTTCATGTAAAGTTTAACACAGTTAAGTCTGAAGGTTTCTTACTTTACTCATCATCATCATTCTAGCGCTTTCCTACTCATTCTTCTCACTTCGCCCGGTCTTCGGCATCCTCGCGTCGTAAGCCGTTGGATCTCGTATTTGAGTCCGCGATGTTCATTCATCGCTTCTTGGGCAGCCACACTCTTTCCTGATATTCCGGCAGGTTCAGGCACAAATTTTTTTATTACGCTAAGGTGGCAATTACGCTTATGGCCTGGCTGATGGTAAGCAGTTACTGCAGCGTATGGACGTTTGCAATATCAGGGGCATTACTCACGCGTTGCTGGCATGCATGTTATAATCTCCAGGGAAAACCTCCACCTTTTCACGTATCTCTGTGTTTACGCAACACGAGACCATACTAGGCAGGCGAGCCTCCTCGACCTTATTTGCTATATCAAGCCAAGGAGGCGTATCCAGAATTTCCGCTGAGAGGACATCTAAGGACAGAAAGGTTTCTTACTTTACGGAACAAACAGTAATTATAATTCCAAACACATCCCAGTATACCCAGTACAACTAGAACAATTCCGTGTTCTTACACCTACATCTAAAAGGGATAACTACGCTACAGGAAGGGATAACCTATACTGAAATAGCTTCTAGCGCACACCTGTTTTTGCTGAAGTTGAGGTTTGTAGTGTTGTAATGACATTGTAAGTAAATTAATGAACGTGGACCCTTGTTCTTGATAGCAGCAGAATTATACCATGCATGTGAATATTACAAAAAACTGTGGGAGGGTGTTTTTTGTTCTACCCAGAGGGCAGTCAAAACTTACGTAGTAGTTTGAACTTAGCATGATCCAGGATTTGACAGATCAGTGCAGAGACTGCCACCTGACTTCGTGCTTTGTTAACAGGAGAACCTGATCAGATTGGATCATGGCTACACATTCAGTCACCTGAATGTGCAGGTTTCATCACAATGTTTGCCCTCACCGTAAGAACATCGGTTAGTGTTCAATTAAAGTACATAACTCAGAAAAGAGTCACTGGTACAAAGGCTCACTTTTCAACTAAAGTATTAAAAACGGTGCTAGGACTCTGTCAAGCCTGAGGAGTGGATATAGTACCGCCTTCTTAATCTTCCGCCAAGCAACAATTATTCTATTGTAATTTTCCGATTTAAGATACCCAGCATATTATCAGGCCAGAGGCATGTCATCGTATTCCTCAACAACGCACCTGCGGTTTAGCACCGTGTATATATTTTTTTATTCTACGCAGTGACAAACGAGCAGACAGCGTACCTGATGGTGAGCGGTAATTGTCATCCATAACATCTACTATTTATGCATTTAGGTTGCATGCAATTAAAATGCAGAACCGCAGGTGCGTTATCACAAGATGAAATGCCTCATGCCTATACTTGTGCTGGCTACCTTATTATTGCTTGACAGCAGAAATAGATAAGGCGGTAGTGCTCACCCAGGCGGACTCCTCAGGCTTGACACAGTTAGGACTTTAGGTTTAGGAATTGGAAGTATAACCTTGGCGTATGGTATCTTCTAGGTAAGTATGCTACATCTTTGACCTCATCGTCGCATTCCATTCGGTGAGTTGAGGCCAAATGCAAGCCTATTCATAAAAATAAACGTAATTATTCAATTAATTACTTACTTTCTCAGTTTCTGTAGATGGGCTGTCCGTTAGTCTGTCCAAATCAATACTACAATCTCGATTAGCGACATTTCTCATAGCAAGGGATCGCAGGAAGGCCTAGCGGGGACCAGAGCGGGCTTACAAAGCCCTTGTAAAGTAGCAATTCGTCTTATCTAACCGAAACAGATCCGTGACGTCCATTATTGACGTAAAGAGGGTAGTTTTACCCCTAGAAACAAACAATTTCAGAGACTTAGTAAACTGCATATTATGTGAATACAAACATGCTTTTGCATGTTTATATTCACGGTTAGAAGTTTAGAATAAGTCTTTTTTGTCAATTTCTTTTATGTCAATTTTGATTTAGTGAAAAAAGTCGAAGTAGTAAAAAAGTCGTTGACAATGAATGATAAACTAAAAAGCGATAGTTTGATTAGGTCATCATCACAGCCCATTACAGTCCACTACAGGACTAAGGGCCTCTTCCAAGAAAGGGGGATTATTGCCATAATCTCCACGCTTGGCAGGCGGGTTGGAGATCGCAGTGTTATAAATATAACAATGGAAAACGCTGCTGCCCATTTCCCAGCCTACGGAGACCTCTTAGATATTTTGCTTCGAAAAGATTGGTCGCCTTGTACGACACCCACGAGTGTAAGGGGTTGGTGCTATTCTACTCTGCCGGACACCACACGGCCAATTTGATTAGGTAGAGACTCATTATTTCATAATGATCGCTGCGGAAAATAGGTGTTATTAGATATTACTACAAGTACGCGTGTGTGTTTGTTTGAATATAGCTTCTACTTAATTATGTTTAACATGGGGTTTTCCGAATAGATGGACCGAGATGACTTCCCATTGACGGGTAGATTAATTGAAGTAATTCTCGTTGTAATCTCGTTTGTTTACTTAGATAGATATTCTTACAAAATATCTAGCACTTCTAAATACCTTTCCGTGTAACACGTATACCTAAAGATGGTTAATAAACTACCGTCATTATTTAAGTTTAAACTAGCAAGTAGTATGTACCTACCCGCATTGTCCGTGATTTACGGTCGCCATTTTTCTCACTTTTTTTGCTCCACTTTTGAAAAGTGAATAAAATTCTCGTGCGGCAGTACGTTATTCATTTTGGTAGAAGTGTGTATTTGGCTAGAACCCAAAAAACTGTGCTACTTAGGTACTAGTGCTATCACTGTATTTGTCGTGTCGTGGTTTGTTTGTTAGAATTCTGCCGGTTGCCATGGTTAACGTATTTAAACCTTTTCGCAATCCACTGCTAGGCTGAGGCTTTTCTACATTTGTTTAGTTTGGTACCTAGGTACCTCAAATTGCCATATTTCTACCACATTGGTATTGCTTAATTCATAGTCAAGGCGGACCCCGGGCTCTCGCTCGTGAGAGTACAACCGGGATATTGATGCCAAGATAATTGGTAGATATTGCTGAGATATCCACGTTGGTCTGGTGACGGAGATCTCAGTAAAATCAGACAATATTATTACCTTAGTAGTTGATATTTAGGAACGATAACAATGATAACTTTAGATATCGCAAAAGGAAATAATAACTGCTATCACGTAGCGTAGAACAAAGTAAAATAACAGAAGTATTATAGCTGAAATGGCTGCCTTATCTTTGTAGGCGGCACGCTCCGACTCTGTGTATTGTCACCTTTACTCTAGACACTTCATGATTAAGGACCTCTTTGCGGTAACTTTCTTCATTATTACACTACTGCGCCAACCGAGGTGAGCTCTTGAATACTGCGAGGTAGTTCTCTCCCCCAAACAGAATGCAAACAGTTTTAGAGGGTCGGGAGTTCTTGCTAAATTGGTCGCCCCGACGTCACAGGACTCACGCTTTGACTGTCCAATTCTGATCTCATTAGAACTTCACACCATTTGTTTAATTGGCTGCCCACAACCGTAGAATGAAACTATCGCCGCCACTCGAGGTTGACCCCTCAAACTGTTCTGGAACTTTGTCGATTTGCATCTAAGCGGGCTCTCAGTTCGCTGGTTTGCTTTGAATGCAACTGTGTCGTGGTAATTTCGTGAGTGGAATTGTTGTTTTCAGTGCTTTGTACACGTGAATTTGGTGTATGAATGTCGGCCATTTGTCTGAATTGTTCCATTTGACTATTCCAGCTGCGTGCTAGTTGTGATGGATGCTGGCCTTTGCTCGTTATTTACAATCTCGCCGATAAGGGGCGCGTTATGCAGATATTTCTATTTGGATTTGTGTGTTCAGTTACCCCTGTTGTTCAAATTGCGCGTTGTGCAATTCCTAGAACTACTCACAAACTATTGAATGAAATGTAAATGTAACTGTGTTTCATTTTATTGAATCGCTGAGTATTTCGAAGAGCTGCACGGCATTTTTCAACAAGGTTAAAATGGGGAATATTATATTCACTACGCGAATCGTATTCCGGGAAAGCAATCGAGTTTTGTAAAATATTAGCACTGCCTCCTCTGGGGGGCCAATTCGACAAATTTCGTTACCCATAATATGAAAATAATTTAGATCTTAGATTGGCTATCGTCTGGGAAATGTAACGATGTGAAATTTGCTTAGAGCGGTCGTCGACAAGACTGCTGTATTTACTTTGTATCTGTACGGGCACAACGGAATGGAACGGAAAAAAACCGTGCGATCCGCTTGGGTTTGAATCCGGAGAGAAATTTACTCAGTCGGTCGCTACCACTCGCACTGAACAGTCGAAATTGAAAGTTTAACTTTGGTTGAAGTTTTATGTTCAGCTGTGGCCGTTAATGAAAAAAGGTCACCCAATATTTTATTTCTCTCAGTGGAGAAGTTTGTTACATTTTCATTATAATTCCATAAAACCTAGGTACCTATGTTGATGACTTGTTTTATGGATCACCCTACGTGATAATAATAATGCACGCGAATTAAGTATAGCAAAAAGAGAACCTACCACTTCAACGTCTGTCATCAAACTGGCGCGCGATTCATCCGGAACGGAACGTTTTCGTAGTCTCGTGTTGTCAGCTACGTAAAAAATCATACGATATTGATAGGCCCCGCCCTCCTGCCGAAAAAAAAACCGTAAGGAAACATGAAAAAAGGCGTCGATCCGGTTACTTCCGAAGGGAATTCCTTTCCGTTCCGTCCCGGATCGCATGTAGTCGTTGCAGTAAAAATTCATACATTTTGTTTGAGCTACTGATTATAATAATCTTTATTGGAATAATAATCTTTATTGGAACATAAACAATATACATTAAGCACTAGTGTACGGTAACAACAGCATTAGTTTTCACTGTGTCCCTGATTGAACGCTTTTCGGGATCCTTGTAGTCAGCGCCTTACGATTAGGATGCACTAAGTGATCACTGACTAGGATTAGGATGAACTAAGTGGTCAGCCAATTCGTTTAATTCTATTCCACAATGGATAGGTCACGCCTTTTTACACTTGTACCTCTTGTAACTAACCTGACCCTGTTAAAACTTTCTCGCCCCTTCCTTGAAGAACATCATTTTGTAATCTCCAGGAAAACCCCTGAGGCCTTTTCAGTCAGTATATATTGTGTTCTTAATCCAAAACAAAGATCAACGCCTTAAAACCGGTTTACTAACTAATTTACTTAGGTACTAACTGATTACTGAGCTAACTATTTCTAAGCACCATGTATTTTGCAGATAAATTGATTGATTCATTGATTGATACCTAACTCCGATTCACATACGATCGTTGGACCTAATTTGAAAAGGCCTAATGCTCCTAACCTAACCTGGCCTATACCATATGTCTAATGGACGATCATAATGATAATTTTAAGTAACCTTAGACCCGGAACATTTATACTTATATAACCACTCAGGTTTGCAATAATTAATGACGTCAATAAAAAAATTAAAGAATGCCGCGTAAACTCCGAATTATAAGTTATTAATTATGCAATTAAGCGAATTAATTACCTGGTATAAGCACTCCTGTTGGCCCCAAAATATATAATATATACTTTGGAGTACCTAGTAGGTCTATGTGTATCCTCTTGACGTTCTATTGATGTGATTAAAACACATAATAATAATGAAAAGCGGTGTTCACCAACTTTTTGATACCGGAGAACGGGCTGAGAACTTATTTTTAATTTATAACTGGAAAAAATCTAATAGGAATTTTGTAAATACAAGCAATGACTCTTCCAAAACGAAATCCTTAGTGCATGACTCCATCTAAAATCCTGCACATGTCAGCAGTAAATAATGCGCAGTGGTTAGATTCGGCTTCGTTTAAACAGGAAGATCAACTGTATTCAAGTGTATTTTAAAACGTTATTCCTCGCCTGGGAAACTACTTTTAATAATCTTTCTTATTTCTACAGAAATAAGACAAGATTAAGATTAAGATTCTATACATAGTAAATCATTATTAATAGAAATCAATGCAAGTTTACAGATTTGAAAAGTGAAAATCGCTTGGAAATATCGTAAATAAAAACTTGTCAGAATTAGTTAAGAAACACGTCGTTCTCCAAGAAGACTCAAAGTAAGCGTAAGCCATTACATCATAGTCAATACGGATTACGACACCCTCCTATAAAGTGCATGTTGGAGCCGTGACAAGCAATTTGAAAGGGCGTGGTCGACGGCAAAGTGGAGGAAGAACGGCAGACGACAGAAAATTGGTTTAGTCCTATGTTCCAGGAATTTGTGGGAAATCATTTTTCACACGTATTTTCTCATGTATTTACTCGGAAATGTCCAATTACATGTCTACCATTAAAATACGTTACTAAATCCAAAGAATCCCAAGGGAATTAAAATATTCTGGTGAATTATTGAAATTCGCATGAAGGCGCAAACAGTGTGAAACAATATTGTCATTGTAACAATTTAAATATTTTTTTTACAACTGACGACCTGAGTGGTAGAGTTGGTTTACATGCCGTCTCCAATGCAGATCCCGGATTCGATTCCCGGCCGAACTAAAATTTAAATAATGAATTTGAGGGTCTGGGTGTAGTACGTATAATAAGTACGTATTTAATAAAAGTATAAAAGTAGTTTATCAGTTATCGTACACCCATAACACAAGCTTTGCTTACTTCGGGACTAGACGGTGCTATGAAAATTTGTCCAACCATATTTATTTATTAATAATTTGTTAAGGGTTGACGTCAAGCAGGCTATAAAACATGTGGTCTAAGATCCGACCATAGATTATCGTACATTTTAATGCACCGCCTGCAATCTTTTACCAGTTTTCGGGGTAGACTGGTAGACAAGGCTAAAAAGCTTAAAGTCCACCTTTATACTATTTTGTGCATAAAGTGTTAAATAAATAAATAAATATCGTCCCTCATCTGTTATTCTAAAAAATTGTGCATTATATGAAAGAGTATTACTCAAAGAAGAAAAATATATGTAGGTTGCCTGCACTCAACCTGTCCTTCTATTGGGTTGCCATGGAGACAATCTACCCTCATTCGTTATTTAATCGAGTTATATTATGTCAAATGAAAGGTATTTCTTTCCCCTGTTCAACGGTGCCTAGCCTATGCCTAGCCTATGGTTGCCTAGGCAAAACTTGGTCAGAACGGAAATATCGGTGAACATGAATAAAATAAATGAATGAAAATTCATTCAGGATAGGGGATAGAAATACCCTTCATTTGACATTTAACTCGATTAAATAACAGATGTGCGTGCATTGTCTCCATGGCAACCCCACAGAAGGACCAGGGTAAGCGTAGGCAACTCATTTTTTTTTTCTTAATTGAGTAATATACTTTTAAATAATGCATGAATTTTTTGAATAACAAATGAGGGAATATATTTCTATGGCCGGATCTCCTACTAATGGTTCAGGAGCGAGACACAAGTAGTGCCGACCTCATATAGGACACGATAGGATACGTGCAGGGGGCTGATGATGTATTTGTCAGATCACGGCTGTCATAGCGAAGAATATCTACCGACACATAACTCACAGGCGAAAATATTCCCCAGCTATCCGCTTCGGGAACGCGTAACATAAAAAGAATATATGCAAAGATTACGCCCAACGATTTCGGCACACAAATCCGTATCAAATAAACTCAAACTAAAGCCTCTTTCATTTAGTTCGGCCGCCCAATTTATGTAGGTCCGTACCTCAATATATCCTTGGGGGCCATCCATTTACTTTACATACGTTTAACGTTCTATCTTTGCAGAGGGCGGGAGGGGAAAACTTCTGACAGATGAGTCGAAATATACACATTTTCCGAAGTACCTCCTGAGCTTTCAAATTGACAGAGGTATTATGTAGAGTACCAATTCGAGTCTGAGCCTATTATTTACATAGCGGCCTTCCGGGTATGTCCGTAATATTTTGTGTTTCCTTCCCGCCTATTTGAATATCCGATGGGAATCGCAAAAACTACACACAAATAAGAATATTTTTTCGCTCCCCGATACATCCATCTATACTTCATAGAGGTTTATGCGAAAATGTCTATTTTTTGATTTGCCGTGTTTTCGTAGCTTAACTACTTGAGCGTAAACGATTTTGCTAAACATTTCTATTGAAAATCGGGTGTTGGTCGTTGTCCACCTACTCAGTCCACCTGGATTTGGGCACATTTTCTTGCTCTTATTTACTTCTTTAATATTTCATAGGTATGTTTATGTCGTAATGATCGTCACTTTAGTTTTATTCTTTTGTCATCGGCACTTATCTAAAATATTCCTTTAGAAAAAAAAAACATTTGGCTTTAATGTCCCGATTGTGCTCTCGTACTCGGGCCCAGGGTCCGCCTTGACTATGTGGCAGGACTTGACAGACCTCTGTGACCCTGCTACCAGGAGAACTTAACCAGGATGGATCATGGTTACACATTCAGTCTCCTGTTTTCCCTCTCCGTAAGAGCATCGATTAGTATTCAACTAATGTACATAACTCAAAAAAGTGTCATTCCGATACCTCTCGCTTACGACTCGTATACCTTAACCACTGGGCCATCAACGCTCCCCCCACTCGGTCACCGACGCTCCCATAATATCATTAATCATTGAAGTCCTTGCAAAATTTCAGTTTTGAAAAGTGCTAATCGCATGGAAATATCGTACATAAAAAGTTGTCAGAATAGGTTAAAGACACGTAGTTTTCCAAGAAATCTCAAAGTAAGAGTACTAGTTACTAGAACTACTGAGAGTTTACTTGAGTAAAACAGTGAAAGGCTTTGATGAACAAACTTCCTACTTCTGGTAGTGGAGATGGCAATGTATTAATTCGTCTTTCTCTTCTAGTACTAAGCTGTTAGCTCACTTATTTTGTTCCTGTTTCAAAGATAAGTGAAGAATATCTGCTTAGTCCTTCAGTAACAATAACAATACATCTTGTTTCCGCATTTTTGTTATACATGGTTAAACCACATAAAATAGACGGACGCCCTTTTAAAGATTGCCACCTTGTAGAGACACAAAGAGAAGGCGTGGGCAGCTGAGTTGATGATGATGGTGATATAATTATGCTTCTTTATCACAAACCTTGTTTGGGAGCGTCGGGGAGCGTAAGGGTGTTCGAAACGTAAGCGAGAGGTACCTTATTCGTATCCCACTGCGGCCAATTACCAATGACTCTTTTCGGAGTTATGTACATTAGTTGAATAGTAACCGATGCTCTTACGGTGAGGAAAAACATCGTGATGACACCTACACATTTAGGCAACTGAATGTGTAACCATGATCCAATCTGGTCATGTTCCCCTTATAGCATGGTCACTGAGGTCAGATGGCAGTCGTACTTACCTCGCACAGTAATTACCTGATCTT
Organism: Blastobasis adustella; assembly: GCA_907269095.1. Classification (NCBI taxonomy): domain Eukaryota; kingdom Metazoa; phylum Arthropoda; class Insecta; order Lepidoptera; family Blastobasidae; genus Blastobasis; species Blastobasis adustella. The sequence continues at coordinate 15,639,115 of OU026121.1, read as the reverse complement.
CCTAATCGTGGATCAAGCCGGCCGTGTGGTGTCCGACAGAGTAGAATAGCACCAACCCCTTACACTCATGGGTGTCGTACAAGGCGACTAATGTTTTCGAGGCAAACGATTTAGAGTCTCCATAGACTGGAAAATGGGCAGCATCGTTTTCCATTGTTATATTTATAACACTGCGATCTCCAACCCGCCGGCCAAGCATGGAGATTATGGCAATAACCTCCCCTTTCGTGGGAGAGGCCCTTACTCCTGCAGTGAACTGTTATGGGCTGTTATGACGATCAAGCCGGACCCCGGGCCCTCGTGCGCGAGAGCACAACCGGGACCATTAACGCCAAGATGATTATTATTATCACAAATGTTGTTTCAATTTAGATAAGTACTTACTTACAGCGTCTACAGCACGAAAATAAGCAAAGCAGTACAGAAATAAGTACTATTTGATACCACCACTTCCATACGCATTATAAATTAAAGTTCAGTACCTCCCTACCTAAAATCGTTGCTGTACTGGGAGAGAGAGTTTAAACAATTTTCAAATGGTTTTACTTCAATCGTTGTTTGACAAGTAGGCTTGTGAAGTAGGTAGTTTGAGAATTACACAGAATGCGAAATAGGCGGTTTGCTAATTGGGTCGATAGCGAAGTAGTCGTAAGTAGATCGAGATTTTCAAAGTAAATACGTTATGAGAGCTACAAACAGGCAATAGCTCACCTGACGGAAAACAGTTCTGTAGCCAATAATACCTAAGATTTACTGCCAAAGTAAAGCACAAAAGGTGGGCAGCCTCCGCAAGGATTTAGTTGTAAGCTTCTTGTCTGTAGGTAATTACTCTGGATATCTCGTTCTTCGAATTGGAACATTAGGAATAGAAGTCTTCTTATATGTATTATATTTTGTTACAATGTTTACGTATAATTACGTAGGTAAAGAGTGGTCTGGTGTCCAGAAAGGGCGATTGTGGGATGAGTTCGTCCATGAATATGGTGATTGAAAGATAATTTTGTTCGTAAATGGTAGTTTTCGTGAGTAGGTACATAAAATAATAAATAAGTATATAATTGTGTAAGCACTGAAGTGTTTTTGTACGAAAACGCTACTATGTCAGTTCGTCTCCAGGACAAGACCACAGAGCCTATTCAGCTGCAGCGAGGTGTTAGACAAGGCGATGTCATATCACCGAAGTTTTTCACCGCTGCACTGGAGGATATCTTTACGCTTTTGGACTGGGACGGACTTGGCATCAATATTAACGGCGAGTACCTCACTCACCTCAGATTTGCTAACGATATCGTAGTCATGGCTGAAACCCTGGAAGACTTGGGCAAAATGCTCGATGACTGTGTAATGCCTCTCAACAAGTAGATCTTAAAATGAACATGGACAAGACGAAAATTATGTCGTGCCTACTCCAGTAACAGTTGGAGGCACTCCACTTGAAGTTGTTGACGACTATACATACCTCGGACAAATAGTCCAGCTAGGTAGGTCCAATTTCGAGAGAGAGGTCAATCGACGATTCTAACTCGGTTGGGCAGCGTTCGGGAAGCTACGCCATATATTTTCGTCCCAATTACCGCAGTGTCTCAAGGTCTTTGACCAATGTGTGTTGCCAGTGATGACTTATGGAACTGAAACGTGGCCGCTCACTGTGAGCCTTATAAGAAAGCTGACTGTTACAAAAAAGGGCAATGGAAAGAGCTAAGCTTGCAGTCTTTTTGCGCGATCGAATCAGAAATGAGGAGATCCGCAAGCGAACTAAGATCACCGACATAGCTCTAAGGATTGCCAGACTAAAGTGGCAGTGGGCAGGGCACATAGCTCGAAGAACAGATGGCCGATGGGGCAGTGAAGTTCTCAATTGGCGACCACGTAGCGGACGACGCAGCGTGGGTAGGCCTCCAACAAGGTAGACCGACGACCTGGTAAGGATCGCAGGTACAAGCTGGATGCGGAAAGCACAGGACCGGACTTTGTGGAGATCTCTGGGGGAGGCCTATGCCCAGCAGTGGGCGTCTTTTGGCTGATATGATGAAATAATTGTCGACATATTCACACAGTGCCATCTAGCACAAACTAACTATGCCTAACTAACAAAGCTTACTTAAATACATACTTATAATACCTACAAACACCCAGACACCCAGACTCGTAACAGAAATTAATTAAAATTAATCATTTCAATTTCTGCCCGGACGGAAATCGAACCCGGGGCCTCTTGCGTGGCATGTTGACCACTGAACCAATCAGATCGTCAAAATCATCATCATCATCACAGCCCATACAGTCCACTGCAGAACTTAAGGGCTCTCCCACGAAAGGGCAGGTTATTGCCATAATCTCCACGCTTGGCAGGCGGGAAGATCGGGATTGGAGATCGTAAATATAACACTGGAAATCGCTGCTGCCTATTTTCCAGCCTACAGAGACTGTAGATCTTTTGTCATTGCCATAATCTCCATGCTTGGCCGGCGGGTTGGAGATCGCAGTGTTATAAATATAACAATGGAAAACGATGCTGCCCATTTTCCAGTCTATGGAGACTCTAGATCGTTTGCCTCGAAAACATTAGTCGCCTTCTACGACACCCGCGAGTGTAAGGGGTTGGTGCTATTCTACTCTGCCGGACACCACATGGCCACAGGTCGTCAAAGTACTCACTCTATAATATCGTATTTTGGTAACAATAAAAAAAACTGTTATTAGGAGACGAGCTTAGATTAAGAAAAAATATCTGGAGTTATTCTTTCAAAGAGTGACTTACAATGATGGAACGTTGCCTATAACAACACCCCTTTTAGAAAGAAATTAGCAGTACTATTAAAAAACAATATTGTGGATCGTTCCGAGATTTGTCAAGTACTTTGATGTAGCTACTTAAGTACGTAAGTACGCATTATTTCGATGGCACTTAATAACAAATGGAACGCTAACATCTGCGTGTAGATGTGAAAAAAGTAACGAACTGGTAGATAAAAGTGTACTCGTATCTGATTCTGAAACAAGGGAGAATAATAATTGATAGGTATGAAAAAGTAATTTTGCCATTTCAGGGTCCATTAGATGACAAAGAGCCACCCAGACGGTCGTATCGTTTTTATGTCATCCCTTAGGATAATGCTAACAAAATCGATTGATGTAAAAATGATGAATGGCCTCGTTCTATTTGTGACCGGATTTCGTACGGAATTATATGTAAATGTGGAATAGCGAATGAGTTTTTGCAATATTTTCGTCAGAACCTATAGAGAACTAGCGTTCCGTTCACGGCTCCGCCCACGTGGACCATTGTACGAGTAGATATCTATGTCTTGCGATAGGAAAAATTGCTTATGTCCATGCTCAGGTTCTAAACTGTCTTCTTGTCGTACCGAGTTCAAAATCGGTGTGGTTTACAGACAGACAGACAGTATTGCTTTCGCATTTATAAAACTAGCTATTGACCGCGAATTCAGTTATAACCTTCCCGACTCGTTCCCGCCGGAACCTCATAGAATTACTGGATTAATTATAGTGTATGTGCTATTTTGGGCACTAAGCTATATTGCTTCAGTACTTTTTGCGTGGAGGAGTAACAAACATCCAAACATACAACTAGTAAACACAATATACAAACGTTCGCATTTATTATTATTATTTATAATTTAAATTATAAGTAGGAAGTAGTATTAGTAACGAAGTAGGGATTGTAGATAATATATTCATGACATCGTCATGCCATTTTAAGCGATATTATTTATTTATTTATTAAATCTTCATGCACAAAATAGTACAGTGGCGGACTTAAAGCTAAAATAGCCTTATCTACCAGTCAACCAGGAGATGATGGATAAAGAAAAAGGTAGGTGGTGCAAGAGAAGCTACAAGACAAAAAGAAGGAGGGGAACCGTTTATGCAACTATAACCAAACCAGAGATAAATATGTGTCCCCATTACCATTAGGTATTAGCTGCAACCAGTAGAGCTACTCCAATGAACTGTTAAATCTGTAATACGGATGGGGTGCACTGAAAACCACTGCGCCACTGCGTCAGTGTGGCCCATTGCACTTCTTCATGGCACGATAATGACAATTTGTATTTTTGTTGAAACATTTTATGTTTTGTCTTTTTATGCCTTGAAAGGAACTGCAATAGACATATTTTACTTTACCTTACTTTAATGAAGCTTTGTCAGGACCGTAGCAAGTAGAACAATGTAGTCTCTTCTCAGGTCTGTCCCTACAGAACAAAGGCGTGAAGTTTATAATAAAACATATATAATAATAAAAAAAAAATATATATATAAATATATACAGGGTGTCCCGTAAGTCGACGTCAAGCCGGAATCGGGTGATAGTCCAAATCATAATAGTTACTAGAAAACCGAGACCGAGTGAGACGGAGAGTCATTCATGAAGTGTGAGTGAGACAGGTAGTGACGCTTTCGAGTCAAATATTCTAATGGGTGAGTGAGACAGATAGTCACGCTAATGAGTCAGATACAGAGAAAGTCATTTTATGAAGTGTGAGCGAGATAGATAGTGACGCCAGTTTTTTAATATTGGCACACGCAATACAGATCAGTACGTTACGCTCCTTCGTTTACTACGCATCTTTCCGTATTCGTTCGTGTTATTTCGTACTTTCGACTTTTTGCTTCGTTTATTGGACTTGTTTGTTTGCTTGTGATTTAGACAGTTTCGATCTCTTTACAACGATTTTTGCTTTCTCCTGGACTATCTGGATTGTGTAGTGCCACCATGCCTGTGTACACCACTCAAGAATATGCCAACATGCACGTTATTTATGGCGAATGCAGAGGGAATGCTAGTGCTGCGGCTAGACTGTATCGCGAGAGGTACCCAAATGCTGATCGTTATCCAGATCACCGAGTTTTTACAAATGTGCACCGTCTACTCTCCACAGAAGGCATACTTCCAAACCGACCACATGGTGAAGGAAGAAGTTCCTTGCCTTACGAGGACGTAGTACTTCAAGCAGTTGAAGAAGATCCAAGTATTTCGGTACGTGCAATCCAGCAAAGCACAGGAGTGCCCAAAACTATAGCTCACCGAATTTTACAAAAACATGAGCTCTACCCATACCATGTACAGCGAGTACAAACCCTACATCCTCAGGATTATCAAGTTCGGGTTGCGTTTTGTCAAACAATGCTACAAAGACACCGGGAAGATCCGCGATTCTTAGAGAAAATTTTGTGGTCGGATGAATCGACATTTAAAAAAGACGGTTACATGAACCTACACAACTTCCACGAGTGGCACGTAGATAATCCGAATTTAATGAGACAAGATAGATCTCAGTATCGTTTTAAAATAAACATGTGGACCGGAATTTTAAATGGAAGAGTCATAGGACCTTTTGAGTTGCCAGAGATCTTGACTGCTGAAGTTTATTTAGATTTTTTACAAAACAGTTTACCTAGTTTATTGGAAGACGTGCCACTCAGTATTTACAGAGAGATGTGGTATCAACAAGATGGCTGCCCAGCGCACTATGCCCGCTCAGTTAGAGCATTTCTCAATGAAGAATATCCGGGCAGATGGATAGGTCGGTCTGATACGATCTCGTGGCCAGCCCGTTCACCGGACTTAAATCCATTAGATTTTTTTTACTGGGGAGCAGTGAAAGAGAAAGTTTATTTTAAGCCAATCGAAAATGTAGCTGAGCTTCGGCAAAGAATTACGGAAGCAGCTGAATTTGTCAACAACGGAAGATTTGCCCGTGTGATAATCCGATATTTTTTAAGCAGATGTCGAGCTTGTATTGCAGTTGAAGGAAGGCAGTTTGAACATCTTTTGTAAATAATAAATCTTTGCATCTAATTGGTGTTTAATTTTAAACTTAAGGAAAATTTGTCCTAAATTTAACAAAATGTTAGCATCTCTGACTTAAAAGCATCACTACCTGTCTCACTCACATTTCATGAATGACTCTCCGTCTCACTCGGTCTTAGGCAAGCTTTGAACGCACTAGAATAATTTTTAGTAGGTAAAGAAAAAATTTTCGAAACTGGGTTTCTTGAAGGATTTTTTTTCCCCGTAATCAAAGAAATAATGTAGCAAGTATTATACCATTTTAGAATCCTTATTAAATGCGTCAACTTTTAGTGCTACTTGCCAACCTGGCGTAGTTCTTTTTTTTTCAGTACGGTCCGTTAAAGTTGGACGAAATATTAATTGTCTATTCATTGTACGGCATAATGTGACACTTTCTTCCAAGCTGACTTGGAATTCTAAGTAATAGGTTAGATTAGCACTATTCGGGATTATATAAGAAAAAAAAATTGAAAAAAAGTTAAGATTTGTAGCAACAGGAGTTAAAAAACCATCACAGGGTGTACATTTTCTCGAAAAAAAAAAGAAATGCCTATAATTTAAAAAATTCTAGACTTAGATTTTATTTTTATTTTTCTAGTAACTATTATGATTTGGACTTTCACCCGATTCCGGCTTGACGTCGACTTACGGGACACCCTGTATATATATATATATATGTAAACATATATGTATATGCTTGTATGTAGATAAGTAATTAGGTATGTTTAGAAAAGCGGGCTTCGAGAGTATCCACTCTTCTACATGGGGGTGTGTTGCCACATACTTCCTTTAGTTTTCTTACGATTTTAAACGTTTAGGTACTTACTGCATCTGACTGATGAGAGTTCGTAAAAAAGATATTTTATAGTCCATATATGTTTGCGTTCGGCGGATCACACTTCGCCTGGCAACGAATTACAGTAATCACCATTAACGTCTCGGTCGGTTGTGCTCTCGCACACTAGGTGCCGGGGTCCGCCTTGACCATGATCCAAGACTTGGCAGATCAGATAATTACAGTGGAGTTACGGTCATCTGACTTCCGTCATTCTGTTAACAGGGGAATCTGACGATTGGATCATGGTAACCATGATCCATGGTCTCCATCTATCCATGATCATTCAATTGCCTGAATATGCAGGTTTTATCACGGTGTTTCGCTCACTGTACATGGCGGCATTGGGGTTCGAACCCGGGACCTCTCGCTTACGAGTCGGATACCTTAACCACTCGTCCACCGATGCTCCATAATATCATTAATAATAGAAATTCCAGTAAAATTACAGTTTTGAAAAGTGGGTTGAACCGGGACCTCTCGTTTAAGTGGTACTGTGTCTGCCTCGGACATAATTTTCTCGGATCTTACGCTCGCTTACGGTCTAACGATTTTCAAAACCTTTTTACGAAACCAAAAGCGCCTCCAAGGTTTCAATTAAAGCTATCTTGATCCAATAAATTCAGCCGCCCACTATCACGTGTATCGCAGGCCGACCGCTGCCGATTATCGGATCGGAAAGAAGTTGCGATCACTTCAACTTGCCAAGTTTGGAACCCACTTATCTAGCCCTTATCAGAGAAACGGGGCATCAATATAGACCGGTTGGGTAAGGCCATTACTACTTGTAATGGCCCCCGGTTACGGTCGAGAACTTAACCCCATTCAGATTTAACTTCTTTTATCGTTTGCGCTTTCGCTGTCGACCTAATTGCGGGAACATCAGCCGCGGCCAATGTTTATGGAGTGTTACAGTTTTTTTTGTGAAGGAGTCGCAGTGAACTGGGCCAAGTGCGAGTGGAATAACACTAACCCCTTCTACTTACAGACGAACATGATGTCCCAAATGTGTATGCAATTTTGGTTTCTATGCTTATGACAGAAAGCTTATTTTATTGTTTGTAAATCACCACACACCTAATCATGTCGCACCCGCACAGTCGTCGCGTGCGTGGCAATAGGGTAAAATGCACGTTTTTTGTCTAGTAGCTACGCGGTGACTATGCGGCCGTACACGTTTACTGTCCGGTTTGTAAGCGGTGACGTATAAACATGGGTATCGTGAAAGGCGAATAATGTCTGGGAGGCTACCAACTATTGCCTCCGTAGACTAGAAAAAAATGGGCAGCAGCGTTTTCTTCGAGCTGGACTCCTTTTATAAGGATTGGCCCAGGAAAGCCATCATGCCAGGAAAGATCAGGAGAAATGAAAGATGAGTAGGGTGGCAAATTCTCTGCAGTAGGACAGCGATGGCTTACAATAATAATAATAGTAATCTTCAACACTGCGAACTCCAATCCGCCTGCTAGGCGTGGATATTATAAACCATCCACTGATATGGAGGAGGCTCAAGTCCACCAGCCGACTATTATGCACTGTTGATGTTGAATTCATATTAAAAAAGACGTTATATATTACTTACCTTACTTTACCATTTGCAGGAATTGTTTGATGTAATCATGTTCACTTGTCCGCTATTACGCCCAGCTAACTGCCACTTGTCTTTTATCTACAATAATCAACACTAACCGACAGAAAAACCTCCGACAAAATCTACAATATACTCTAATTTTTCTCAAATTAATGAGTCGATTGTAAAGAACAAAAGCCAAGAACGATCTCAATTATAATGGTTTTCAAATTAAAAATCGAAATCTGTTCAGGAGTTCACGTCAAATTTATAACACATCTCAGCATAAAAAATTGTTATTCTTTGGCGAGGCAGGTAATTTTCTTGAAAAGTCAATTTAGAGGAACTTCATGTTCGTTCTAAGTCATTTTCTGGGTTAGTAATTTTCTCAGTAGGTAAATTTCGAGGGACGTTTTTTTATAATCAGTATAGCATCACGAAAACGGCATATTTACTTTCAACGCCAACATCAGTGATATATATCTTACATATCTATTTCCTAAATCTTACATTGTAGTGAGTTTCCTACAACGCAACCTAAGTAAGGGTTAGCGCTTTCTGAAGAGCCCTTCCTTGCTCTGGACTGCTCGACCCGAAGCTTTATAGCTCTTGACTTTGAAACTAGACGCCCTGTATGCTTCAATGAAATTCCTGATCTCCAACACTGCTAGTTGCATTCTAAAGCACATATATAACGGGCAAGTGTGAAGACAAGAATAGAGGCTATTTTGGCTTGCGATTCCGAGAATTTCTCAAATTTTGCATGCTTCACTTTGAGTTTGAAGTGATTCAACATCAAACTTTGCCAAACCATTTTGTGTTGCGGTAATTTTCAATCTCTAAAGCAAGATTTAATTTGATTACTCAAACTCTCTCAAACTCAAACTCAAAATTTATTTTGTCTCAACTTCAAATATCGAACGCTTTTTTATTAAAAAATCCACATTCAAAGTTTTATATTTCGGCATGATTAGTTTATTGTAGGTACGTACAACTAACTGTACCCACTGGACCACAGACCCCGGGTGAATTTTGAAATAAAAAAACATGGGAATATCGTAAAAGCAATTCGCTTTCAAAGTTGCTCTTTCATAAATGGTTGCTTCTAAAAGAAAAAAATACCAGTTTCATTCAATTGAAAGTGGTAGTGGCTTTGACATTCAATTTAAGCCGGATAAATTCGTTTGTATCGCGAGTACTCAGTCCTTGATAACCGTGGATTTATTGTGCTGTATCCCATAAATGATTTATTAGTTTTGTTAGTCTCCCGGTGGCCGAGTTTGGATTAGTTTCCAGTGTACTCGTTCACAATAATATGTCAGCGTTTGTGGAACTTTAACAACGGAGCTGGTCTAATGGTGGAACATAACTTCACTGTAACGGAGAGCTGGCTTTTGGAATATTGCCGCAGAGAAGGGCAAGAGAGGATTAAAACAATTCTTGCACGAATCCGATTACTACGACAGGGCGATTAGTGAATTGCTTTGAGAGAATTCATTTGAGATATTTTGTCGATGTCGATGGTTGATCGAGTTTGTACGTAGACCATTTCGGAAGCAATAAATTGAAAGCGCATCGTTTAGGATCCGATGAATCATAAATAAATAATAATCATCTTGGCGTTAATGTCCCGGTTACGCTCTTGCGCACGAATGCCCGCAGTTCGCCTTGACCATGATCCAAGATTTGGCAGATCAGGTAATTACAGTGGAACGACTGCCATCTAACTTCCGTGACCCTGCTTCCAGGGGAACCTGACCAGATTGGATCATGGTTACACATTCAGTCGCCTGAATGTGCAGGTTTTATCACGATGCTTTCCCTCACCGTAAGAGCATCGGTTACTATTCAACTAATGTACATAACCCTGTCATTGGTACATGGGCCGGTACCTCTCGCTTACGAGTCGGATGACGGTCTCCGTAAGCGAGGTTAGGTTAGAGCGTTTCCGTAACCACTCGGTCACCGACGCTCTAACCTATATGAATCTATCCAACGTTAAAAAATGGTGTCCGCTTCACCGGAAAAATGTTGCAAAATATGTATCGAGAGAGCCAGCCGTAATAACTCAATGTTGAACTGAGCCTCAACTATAAAAGCAAAGCAAAACTCGTAAACGGAGTCTGTCAGGTCTTTTATGATGTTTTTCTTTATGAGAAAAGTTCGACACATCCACCATGTTTAGCATTTATGGTGGTGTCGTAATACAAACTACAATAAAACTGTTCTGCTGGCAGTTGAAGTGACATAATTTCACAATCAGTACGCACAATGCAAAGGAGTTGGACGCTCTTGTTGTTTTATAAGTTTCTAGGTCCATGTGTTTTTAGTAGCGTGGTCACTGTAAAAATTTGCAACTAGACTTTTCCGCAAAGATAATGCAGACTGTAGAATCACTTTAACTACCTAAGTACCAAAAACATACTCTTCTAAAACTATTTACGATCTTTTTAAAATGACACATGTTTGAAGTTAAGAATAAACATTTCTCAAGAGATAAAAACTTAGGCACTCACTTCTACATGACCCAGACGTGTCGTATAAACTATTCTCAAAGTGAGTATAAACGTATCTACCCATAAATTGCACTCCAACTTTATCTGGGGACCCATAAAGATACAAGAGCTAAAGACATCAGACCAATATCAGGATAATGCTTCCAATTTAAGCATTGCCAATCACTCATCCTGCGTCATATCGTTTTCGGGATCCATGCCCCCATTAATAATAATACGAAGCTCATTAGTCTAACTCCAGATTGAAGGACTTTGTCAGCGTAAAGATGGCAGGCGGTTCTGAACTTTGATTACAACGTGATGGCTACCCTTCGATGAAAGTGGGGCAGATAATACAGGAGGGACAGTCGGTGTGGAGCGATCCGTGGCTTCCGAGACGAGTTTCGGGGGAGTAGTGAATATATATAGAGGTAGATACAATTTGATATGTGCCGCTGCACAACGAAACAGGGGCCGTTTTGCAGGATTGCGCAGTTTTCTAATCATCAATATTGGCAGTCCATGGGGCTCCACCGTTCTTTGTCGACACCACAAACCAATTTCGAACCAAATATAACAGATGGCACCTACGTTTGTATGACGATTTCACAACGTTGCGTTTTGTAAACAGGTATTCGTTTTGTAACACGGCAGATTCCATAATTTGGCTGCGACATATGGTTAAGGTTACGCAAAGCAAATAGATAGTTGGTAGCTACTGAACGAGTATCAAGACATATTTTTTCCATCAATGGCTACAACTAGTATATAGTTATAGTTTCTGGGTTGTTTCGAGGTTGAAAGCGGGAGCGCGGGGCAGGGAGGTCAAGTGTTTTTCCGAGAAATGTCATCAAGTGACGTTTGTCCTGCCTCGCTCCCCGCACCCCGAACCCCGCGTTTAGTCATTCCAGAAACTCCACCCTCCCACCCCCGCTGGCGATGTGTCAGTTGTGTGGTCGATCTATAATTATGTTATTCAGAATTTATTTTACATCTAACAACAAACGAGAAGAAATCTTAATCACGTTAACGAGTGGCTTCGGACATGATGGAATGTGTATTGTGTGCATGAAATGCAATGTAATAATCATTGTAGTTATGTGAAATCTCTACGTTCTTTATGTTAACTACTTATTTATGCTTCATATATGTATCTATTCTGTGTCATACATGACCTAATGTGACGAGAAGAAAGGCCTTTGAAATATTATAGATGCGATTCCATATCTCGTATATTGCACGGCATATTGAATATGTTTATGAAATTGTATGTTCACTTAACTTTTGAACTCTTGATCTCTAGTTCTAGAATAGAGATAACGAAGTCTAAAAATAATAAACACGTCCTTTTCCAGAAAATATACTTGTTTATAAAGTAACTCAAAGAGTGTCAGTGTCTATACCATACTGCATGTACTGTGCCAAACTTTCGATAAATTCCTCTCGAGACCCCGCCATATCTGATTAGGTTGTAAACTAGTTGTCTCTAGCTTCTACTACTGTGTCTCATCAGGGATTTGATCCAATTTCGGTTATACTTAACAGAATTAAATTTAACGGCTTCGTTAAACTTTTAATACTTTTGACGTCGAAATGTTTTGCACGAAAACAACGTAGGTAAGTAGGAATTTAAAATTTGTGTTTTCTTTAGAAATTCACGGTTTCGAGAAAAGCTGATTACATGTGATTCTGTAATGAGTTACAGCAGTCGTTATTAGAAACGTGGTGTATATTATATAAAATGTCGTTTGATAAATCTTACAACTGTAATTGCGCATACAGATAGATAAGGTCCTGTAATAAGTTCCTAACCCTTTATCATATGGAATCTAGTATCTAATGCGTTTATAACCTTTCCGGTTAAACAAGTAACTACAATCGGACTCAACTAGGACCCATTAATAAAGTAATCAGTGTCCCGCTATTACCCCAACAAGATCTACTAGCCAATGGTCAGCACAGTAACAAGCCATAGGAAAAGTCCGATGTTTTTATGGAGGAACCTTTTAATAATTGCGTTGGTGATTATCTGTTTGGCCTATATTTATCGTCGCCTAGTGAAGAGCGTTGAGATAAATAGAGGGTGAGGATCGTTATACGGGTTCTCTGAGCAATTGATGGCCAGAAGCGTGGGGGTCACCGCAAAAATTATATGGATCGATCAACCGTCGAAATGTGGATCCTTTTAGTCTGAGTGGAAGGATCAGCAGTATTAATGCTTTGAATTTTCAGTGGCTTAGGCACCATCAGGTAAATTAGTTCACATCAGAAGTGGGTATAAGGGTGTTATGTACGGCAAAGTAGAGCTTTTAGCGAATATATTCGTACATCGAAGTGGGCGATTCCGAATCGTGTCCAATTAATGCTATCTCCAACCCGAATGCCAAGAGTGGAGGTTACGGAAAAACCTTCTGACGAAGGTGATAGTCCAACGGCGGACTATTCCCTTGATGATAGTACATATAGTTATTTATTTTCATTCCAATTACAGTATTTACAACTTACATAATATAAATCATAAGCATGACATAGGTATATACATATAAAAAAACATACATAGATACAGGTCAAACACGTAACCCTTCCTTTTGGCCTTCGCAGACTGCAGTCTGATAAAAAGATAATTTTTCATTCCACAAACAAATTCAGGAAATACTTCGTCCAAAGAAGAGGAAAAAATACCAGAAATGTTTATTACTCATTTAAGGCATTGTCAAGTAATAAACCTTTGACGAACTTACTATTACGTATAGCCTCACTTGACTGTATTCCTAAAATAGTATAGACAAGAATATACAAGTTCAAGCTTACTATCCGGGTATTGACGAAGTACTCTGCCCCCGAATTGCTCAGATGAGATCCTTTGGTAGCACTGAATGTAGCAAATTATAGAGACGTAGTTGCGGGCGCATACACTTCGGAATAACATGCAAGTACTGGGAAGCGGGAGTTTGGTGAAACAGCTGCGTTTAATACGCGGTGCTCATAATTCACATCTTAGTGAGCTAGTTTGTAAACAAGTTTGTGCAAATGAAGGTGACGTATTGACTTGAATTGTAATGGGAGAGTTGGCTAATTGGTTGCACTGTTTAATTTAACTTAGGGAAACCATGTTTCCGCAAAAATACAGATTTACAATGAGTCATGTTTATGTTAGCGTTCCCATCATTTATCGAATACGGTCGTATTCAATATTCTTAACTATCACAATAGGTAATAATAATTAAAACAATAAGCAAATATGAGCACTTTCATTCAAGGAAGTTATTTATACTTGTATAAGTTACAACATTCAAACCTTTGTGAGATAGAAGCAAAAGTTAAGAAAAGAAAAATTATTTTATAAATTTCTTCCATTTCTTTTACCTTATAGCACAAATATTGGATAAAATTTTGTAAGTAGTATTACCAATTGTGTGTCTACATGTCGACATTGCACGCAACAGTTTCGCTTTATTTACTGGCTTACTTTCGATCGATTGGATCCAGTCTAGCAAACATGAGAAAATTCGCTTGCATTCAAATTCATTGAAGCGTTTCGAGCAACCATCTGTGTATATAATTTTAACTCTTGTAGGTATTAGTGTAGATATATAAAAAGCATCTCCGCAACTTAGGTATAAAAAGAAATAAAAACAGTCAGACTATACAAGACATAAATGAAACGTATCTAGGTCAGGCAAATATGTATTAACTCTAGCAAGAAATAAAAAACAATATTTTAAATAAAAATTGTAGACTGGTTTAAACGTAAAAGCTTTATTGAACTAATTTAAAATTCATTTTTAATAGGTACGTATCAAATTATAAATGCGATTCCAAGATATCTTGCGTTCTTGTTTTAACACGATTAATTGAATTTCATGAAAATTTGTCGCATTCACTAATTAATTAATTCATTAGATTTTTGCTAATGATAGTTTGATAATTTATAAATTTGCATTTTAATATTGTTTCTTTCACCTTTTATGTACACTGAATACATTAATTTCATAATTATGTTTATTAGAAATGACACAATACATGTAGGATTCATAGAATTACTTACAGAAAATACTTTAAACTTTCAGATGAAAGTCAGAGAACAGTTTCATCTAGATACAAAATAATGGCTTGTCTAGAATTAAAATATTATGTTGAAAAAAATATAACTTGTAACATAAATAATCTAAAATAATAGTACTTCGAAATTAAACTTTAAGAATGGCTTCCTACGCATTGCTCCAACTCTTATTTCTTTCACAAGTTTCTATGACTTATTTACAATTGTAACCAACAACACCCAATTCCACATAACATTTACCGTAGAGGCCCTTAAAAATTTTTGTTATACAATCTACAAGACTAGAACAATATCGAAAATAGTTGCATCACTATCATATTTCAGTAACGCATTCACGGCACATTTACTGGTAAGAACATCTGGGGATCGCCCAATTTAGGTTCGAATCGAATGTTAACTTTGGTATCACCATCCCCTACTTCTAAGAAACTATTCCAGTCGACCATCCAATAGAAGCCATTCTTTCTTGGTGGCGGGAGCTCAGAATCACCGGGCTTCTCAGGAGCAGATCCACCGAAAGAATCTTCAAGATCGGTAATTGATGCGCCTGTATCAGTATTAGAACCAGATGAGTCATTTGCTAATGGAGCGTTCGTTATGGCATCTTTAGGCTCGTTAGCAGGCGTTGTTGATGCGCTTTCATCTACAGTGCCAATTGATGCTTGAAGAGATATATTCGTTTGTCTTTTATTAAAGTCATTTTCTAAAACTACCCTTTCATCTTCAAGTGGATTAGGTCCATTGTCTAAGGGTATTACTTTAATTGAATCATATTCTATCGGAGCATAATTTGGTTTTCGAGTGGTTGGAGATTTTATAATGCGCTTGGGCATATCTAAAGGTAAAACAGTTTTCTTTGACTCCGATGATGAAGTATCCAATTCATATGGAAATTCGGGTCGAAGAGGTTCGTATAAAAAGCTGTTTGGTGATAAAGACTGACTACTATCTGCTGATTGTTTAGAATCGGAGCTCGTTGGGACTAAATCATAAGATAGCAAAATATTTTCTGGTAATTGCACTGTACCATCTACCACCTTCGCCGGAGGTAGCGGCTTAAATCCGTCTAGAGGTAGCAAAAAATGATCTTGTCCTGGTTTACCCTTTAAACCATGAGAATCTAGGAAAGCCTGTAGTTCGGCTGGGATGTCAATTTTTTGTTTATCAGCATACTTGGCATTACTTTTCAAAGTCTCTTGAAGTTTTTCGTTAGATTTCAAAGATATAGGTCTTGGTGTAATTTTAGACTGTGGCACTACCTCTACACGAGGTGGTTTAGTGTATAACTCTTGTAAAGATGATCCGTCCCGCGGTGTGTAGGGTAAAACGACCATGACAGAAGGTTCACTTTTCGTTGTGGTTTCAACAACAGCCGCTGTAGTAGCTGGTTCCGAGTACTCAGTTTTAAAATCAACGTAGTTTTCTTGAACATTTTGAGTTTGTGTGTAATACACTTCATTGTCATTAGTGTTGTACGGTGTGGTGGTTTTGATGTTGGTTTCTCTTGAATGTTCTGTGGAAGAAGATTTGCTCTTGCTAGCGTCTTCGGCTCTTATGTCATTGAGAAGTTGGATTATTTCATCTCTTGTAAGTCTAGGTAGTTGAGCGTTTGCTTGGAGAATGTTCTGCACTTGTTGCACTGTCTTTTCTACATCTAAAGCTGCACTGACAACAGCTAGCAGCAATACTGCCGAGATACTCCACCGGATCTGCATTTCCTGGAAAAGAAGAGAACAAAAATAATTTAGTAGGTATTCTGTAGATTATTTTTTATTCGTTACCCTACACTCTCAATCCCCTGAAGCTTAAAGTTAATTTGTATTTATTTTCGTTTAAATGAAACAAACAAAAAACACGAAAACCTTTTGTGTTATTTATTTTTCCCAAACAAATACAATAGTCGAATAGCAGGTTTGTAGATCTTTTTCTTGTTTGTGTTTCTATGGCGAAGGGAAATGTCGGAAAAAGCTCATTTCTAAGAACAAAATCAAGGATCAGTATTGCCTCGGATAATTATTTTCACTTTATCGTGGTTGATATAGTCCTAATACCCTCTTCTCCTGCCATAATTTCTGAGAAACAGCTCTTTGCCACAATGTAACGAAAGCAAAATAATTAGAACCAAAATATGTAGTTACATAATATACCTACTACGTTTAGAATAAAAAATATAACTTTCTTGATCATTATTATCACAGCCCATTACAGTCCACTGCTGGACTTGACCCTCCGCCACGCATGTGTAAAATACAGTGCCACAAACTTATCTGAGCCGGTGACTGGTGGCGCTGTTTTTGGCATTGACATGTTACATTCAAAATTAAGTGCCGCCATTTATACAATTCCAATTTTGGCCACCGGATCGGATTAGTTAGTGGCACTGTATACAATAGAAAACGCTACAGCATATTTTCTGGTCGCCGGAGGATAATAGGTCTTTAGTATATTTTTAACGGTGCAGTATAATGAAGAATAAGACAATATCTTTGGTCAGTTATACTTATGGTGCAAGCATATATGTAGACATTAATTAAATATATTTTGTATTGTATTGTATTGTAATAATCATCTTGGCGTTAATGTCCCGGTTGTGCTCTCGAGAACGAGGGCCCAGGGTCCGCCTTGACCATGATCCAGGATTCGGCAGGTCAGGTAATTACAGTGGAGCGATTGCCATCTGACCTCCATAATCTTGCTACCAGGGGAACCCGACCAGATTGGATCATGGTTACACATCTGCAGTGCAGTGCTGCCTGCAATGTGCAGGTTTCATCACGATGTTTTCCCTCACCGTAAGAGCATCGGTATCGGCAAGAGTATTCAACTAATGTACATAACTCAGAAAACAGTCATTGGTACATGGCCGGAGCGGGATTCGAACCCGGGACCTCTGGCTTACGAGTCGGCTACTGTAACTGCTCGACCACCGACGCTCTTGTATTGTATTGTATTAAAAAATAATGAAATATAAAAACAAATTATCATCATTTATTTTTTATTATCCTACTTTTCCTTCGTATTATTTTATCATCCTACTAAAACTAATGCGAAAGTTTGTTACGCAAGAACTGCTAAAAGGCGATAGAGTATTTACTTATTAAGATAGGTTTAACTACTCCATTGTGTAAGGCATATATGAATGTAAATAGTATGTAAGTAAGTAGTCATGCGTGTGTGATTCAGTATGTGTTGTGTATCGGTTAAAATATGCATCGTGAGGTGAATGCTCAAGCTACTGTCACTTTCTACAGCGATTCATTGCGCACAGTACATTACTCCAGTGTAACAACCTTTAGTAGAGTTCGGTTTAATATTAGTTACAGACGTTCCATTTTGGCTTGAGCCGACCAACATTCAGTTAAAGTTGATGCAATTTTTTACTCAGTAGAAAATAAAGCCTCTTTTGGGTTAGGGCGACGTAGTCGGACGTCCGACCAAGATCGGCTCGCCCGCGCATCAGAATCAATCCAAAAAGCGACTTTATTTTGTACAGTGTAAGGATTAGTATCGATTGCAACTGACGGTTGGTCGGCTCCAGAAAAATCGGAGCGTTTATTACTAGTATATGAAAGAAATCCCGCGGAAATCAGAGGAACTATAAACATTAGAGAACCTACCTACCTAGCTAGGCTATAAAACAGCGCCTCTCTTCATGGGACATATTTCATGAAATAGACTCTACGTCGTGAAATATTAAAGACGTAATGAATAAATGTATGAATTATCACTATTATAAGGACATTTTAGTTGTAATGTATTGGTGTCACTGATAGGTTTAAATTATTATAAAAAAAGACATTCAATTAGCAATGTCCCATTTGAATTAGACGTGGGAAATCTAAACAATATACAGATAATAATGATAGAATTTGAAGGAGATAATAACGCTGAATTATTAAATAAAACAATAGTAAAACTTGTTGCAAGGTGGCGAAGCGTGCATAGGTCTAGGTGTCCTCGTTTTTAACACTGATGATGTTAACCTACATAATCACTGGCAGTGCAGTTGTCATAAGAAACTATACTGACTGAATAATGACCTAACAATAA
The DNA here is from genome assembly GCA_907269095.1 of Blastobasis adustella. Taxonomy (NCBI): domain Eukaryota; kingdom Metazoa; phylum Arthropoda; class Insecta; order Lepidoptera; family Blastobasidae; genus Blastobasis; species Blastobasis adustella. The sequence continues at coordinate 15,620,284 of OU026121.1, read as the reverse complement.
AGAAGCTTGACGTTTAGCACAGACCTTTCTAGAATAGGTACGACAAGTGGACTCACATAAAGGACATACAATGGACAAAACTGAGTTTGACTTGACTTTAAAATAAAAAATCTAAACTGACTTTAAAATCGAAATCGGTCCATCCGGACAGACACACAGTTAAACTTAAGAGGAGTGTCCATACAAACGAAGTTTGATGATAATTTAAATATTTACTAATCAAAGCCAATGAAATATTGTAGGTGAAATTTAGAAACCAATTACTATGTATGTGGTTTGTCAGATTTTCGTTAAAATACATCGTTTCAAAATTGGACGGGATCTAATATTTCAATACAAATTTTAATAAATAATAACTCTTCGCGTCGGGTCAAATATGATCAATACTGATCCATACGCAATTTATAAACATAATAATTATTGAAATCCACATACGCATCAAAGGGATACCTTTTCAAATTTATTTTTCCATTCCCAATGATAACAGAATACAAATACAGGCAGCCATCTCATCCCGTCTTAGAGAAACGCCTATAGCGCTCAAAAAGTACGAAAGCATAACTACGAAGCATTACTTTTGGCATTTTTTCCACTATGTATCACTTTCGTACGCAACTGTTTTTCTATTCCATTGTTTTCGTATGATAATCCGAGATCAACAATTTTCGTACGCTACATGAAACTGGCAGATGGGTAAAATGGTTTGAAAATGTATAAACTAATGTTTTTAGCTTTAAAATGTACCTATGTTAGATCATCATCATCTTCCGAGCGGTCAGTCCCGGATTTTGCCAGGGTCCGCTCTCCGACTCATTCTTCCCCATTACGACCGGTCTTGGGCATCCTCACGCCGTAGGCCATTGGCTTATGTAATCTACGTTACCTAATACTAATGTATTGGAATAATGGATGTCATTTTTTTTTATTGTTTTTATATTATACAAGACAGACATTTGACCGCCATCTCACCCAACAGGTGAGGTCACTTACCAACACTAAGTGACGATGCGGCCGAAGATGAAGCATGCCCGTCTTGGAACAGTCATTCTACTCATTCAACGTTTAGGTACAACAGGGCAAGAAATGGTACCACGAAATTATATGGTATCCCGAAGGTACACTTCTACTGTTACTTAGGTCGTGAAGCCATCGGTTCTTGGGCCAGCCTCTCTTACCCGTGTCAGGCGGAGGTGGCATAGCCAGACGATGTATACGAGTAAACAATGCAAAACTTCATCAAAGTTCGTTCGGCAGTTTTAGCGTGAGAGAGTTTTCTTCTCATTGTTGACTCTACATCTCATAGTTAACTTCATCCTAGATTTCAACAGTTCGATCCACGTTGCGGTAAAATATATCACAAGTTTTCTGGAAAGATTTTCCTCGATATATTTTATGGATGCCACTTATCTTAGCAAAACTTGGATACGCACAATACGTACATGATCAACAACCCTGAGGCGTTTCTACTGAAATCTTAAATGGAATTGGTAACTGGAATTATATTTTTTTATGTTATAAGTACAGGCAAGCGGGCCACCTAATGGAAAGTGGTCACCGCCGCCTATGGACATCAGCAACACCAGGGGCGCTAGTAGTGTGTTGGCCGCCTCTAAGAAGACCTCTAATATACCTCTTGAACGATCCCATATCATAGCCCAAAGGAAACACTGTGCCCGGGAGCTCATTCTTTATCCGAGTCGTACGAGCGAGAAACGTTCTTTCGAACCTTCGCCTGACACTACTAGAGGGTAATATTAAAGTTATATCAACGTCCGCAATATTAACGTTATATTTAGAAAGACTTGTACGAACTATATATGAGTTTTACTGTTATGTACGACCTTGTACGACTTAATTGTTAAGTGAGGCATTATAGCAATATAATGGTGATAAATACACCTGTATTATATAATATAAGTATACATTTGACATGTATAATACAATTTTTTATTACCAACATATGAATTTAATTGAATTGAATGAACAAATAGCGCAGGATACGGACACTAGCAATTCTTTGTGTCAGAGGTCATTATCAAATTTGGATCCATGAGCCAGCAAACTAAGTTACTTAATAGGTAGGCAAGCCTTTACTACTTTAGTCATAAACATCAACAGTTCTTAACCAGCCGCTGCTTGATATAAAGACATAGACATAGACATAGACGTATCTTTATTTGGTCCAATAACACATTTAAAAAAAACTTAAAAGGAAGCAGGGCGATGCATCATCGGACCAAATTGGACCAGCCTCAGCTTAATGCTATGAATGGCAGCAGCCAAACACAGCGCTGGTTTTCAGACTGACCCATACGTTCCTCAATGTGTATTACACCGATATTCACCAACAATACTACTTGACGAAGTAGTGTATTGTTACTATGCGTTTTCATATTGATTTTCTGCAAAGTGATCGCACTACATTCTATACAGCTATATGATTAGTCAAACTCGTTAATTTTGACGGACGCATAGTTCGATCGCCACTCAAGTATTGTTAGTTGGAATTGGAACCCTGTGCTTTAGCTCGCACTGTGAGATCTTATAGCAAACGTAACCTCATAGTCAACGTAAACTGTAGGTAGGTAGGTAGGTACAGTTATTATTGTTATTCCTTTATTCTTTTTTATTTTTTATTTTTATTTTCAAATATCATTATTTGTATTTTATGTTGGTATGCTTAGCTCGTTGTTTTTATGTTGTTGTACCTAATTATCGTGTCGTGGTGTCTACTGCAATAAATGTTTTCTTTCTTTCTTTCTTTCTAGTAACGTTACTGAATACGTGTGATATGCCTTGGTAAATGGTTGGAGAGCGCAGTATTAAAAATACGCATTAACATAGCTGTTGGCGACAAACAAATAAATCACGGGGGCCTTCATGAAAGAAGCGATACCTTTCTCAAAGGCCCGGAATCGCGTCTGGCACCGCCCGGGCGCTACGCGTGTATATGGGCGGCTGGGATCGCTCACGGCTTATATTACGATCAGGTGACCCGCTTGTTTGATTCCGTCTCTGAGGAATGGATAGTGATAAAGTCCACGACAAAAACGACGAAAATAAAACGAAAACAAATCGAAAACGTGACTTTATGTGACTTTAGTTCATACACTGTATAATTTCAAATAATAACATAACCGACAGTAACCAAATACACATAAACTCAGATATTTCCTTAACTACTGAACAAATTTTATGGAACATAGCTAAAAATCATCTTTTTTTTAGACCAACCAGGCATTTAACCGCCATCTCACATGGTGGTAAGTAATCGGTAAGTAATACGGTCGTAATCCATCTCCATCTTCAACATCCCGATTATACTGGCTTTTAAATCGAAATCGGTCCATTCGTACGGGAGCTACGACAGACACACACATACACAGACACAGATACACACATCAAACTTAAACAGCTCTTTTTTCAAACCATAAGCTTTATAGCTACCACCCAATGATGGCGCCCAATAAAAACAAATGAGTGAATGTTTTCAACGTACGCACCCCATTACCCGTTTGACATGATACCGATTTGAATAAGTTCAATCGGACACAAAGGCCTACGGAAATGAAGCCGATTAAGCATCAATGAATATTTTAACTCGTATTTTTGTTAAATTCCATTCTGTTTTCACATTTTCGGTAAACAGTTAGGTTTAAGTAACAGTCGTAATTGCAATTGGTCAAGTTTTCGAGACAAAAGATCGAGTCTCCATAGGCTGGAAAATGGGCAGCAGCGTTTTCTATTGTTATATTTAAGACACTGCGATCTCCAACTTGCCTGCCAAGCGTGGAGATTATGGCAATAACCTCCACCTCGTACTAACCTCCCCTTTCGTAGGAGAGGCCCTAAGTCCTGCAGTGGGCTGTGATGATGAACGATCGCAAGGATAGTTTCTGTCGGCAAGTGCTTAATCCCTCCGGAGTTAAATGTCAGCCGTCAAATGTCTATAGTGCAACAAAGTTATCCGAACGGGTGACAGCGTCGCTGTTGGAGTTGACATGACGTTTCAAAATGGCGACACTTAGTTCCAGCTTTGGCCACCGGGTCATATAAGTTTGTGGCACTACACAGATCGTCAATCTGAGGTCCCCTTCTCTATTATCTTTGTCATAAGAAGTCTATCAAAGATATCAAACAGTATACAATTTCTTTGGGCAAAGATAATATAGCAGGGAAGAACCCTGGATAAACGATATATCTATGACTATGTCAATGCGATATGTAGTTTCAAAATTATATCCTAGATATCCCAAGTCCTAAAATGTCGGATATTAGAGTAAGTACACTAGTCGGCTGTATATAATGCACGTTGGCTAGTTAATTTAGTTACACGCGTGCGACAGAGACGACGCTTTATGAAGCCTACCTCCCTTACATCTACACCTACTCTACCACTACCATATACCTACCCTACCCTCCTACTTACCTACCCTTTTTTTAAGTATAAACTACCCATGCGTTATTAATAATGAACAAAACAAAAAGAAATATTGAAATCGGTCCAACCGTTTCTAAGATTTATATATTTAACGAGACTAACGCACAGCAATAGATTTTTATAAAAATATAGGTTGGAAAATCGTCTCTAAAATGTATTAAGCTCGTTTGTTACTAAGGAAAACGGTAACATGAAAATAAAAACTACAGTCTTTACCAGAGATTTTATTATGATAGTATTTCATTAGAAAAACTTTATAAAATTCCAGAGGATATTAAAAATACAACTCGATTTGATCATGAGATCCCCCAAAGTAATTTAGTAATTTCATCAATTCCAAAAACTAGTTTAGAGAAATGATAACAAAATAAATGTACATTAATGTACTTGCTGATACTCGTAGATTACCAGTTGCGTCAGTGCCTGAGCCTATATCCACTTCAATTACGTCATAATACTTTCCAATTGATTAATGAGTATCAAGATTAATCTCATTGAAGGCTCGAGTGTAGACTCACTTTCATTTCTAATCTTCGTCTGGCATGCCAAGAACTTTTGAAAGCTTGGATTTTTTATTACTGTCTCTATATGACTTCGTTTGGATGTCAACGCTTGATCAAAGCATTCCATCTAGGTACACCTTAACAAACAATAAGTCACACACCCATACATACATCTAAAGACCTGAGGTACGAAGCCATCCCTGTAGGCGCGTCGAGCCACACAACTTCATTACTTTCATTTTCACTTACATTTTTCCCGACAACGTCTAATATATCAAGGCGTGAAAGCGAGGCGTTACCACGTGAACTCGCTCCGAATCATTGGAGCGACAACTGGGACGTTTACCCCGTAGCTTGATAGATGACCCGAGTAACCGACGAATTTGAATTTGGAACTCTTGGGTGCGATCGATGCGTTACTCACGGGCCTCTGTGATTTCTGCAATGCGATTTAGTATGATATCCCAGTGGGTAGTGATGGGCGAATACGAATGATTTATTCGAATTATTGGAATTAAAAATTACTTTCGAGTGAAATCAATCAAATAAAGACTAACAAAATAAAGAATAGAAGCTACACTATACTCGTGTGGCATAAGTTTTCTAATTTCTAATAAACCTTCAACATGAACAAAAACTAACAATTTATTAAATCTGTGTTGTACCGGACACGTAAATCATTTTTATTTACGTGGTTTTGATATTTTTTATTAGAATACCAAATTGTTATTCGAATAGTGTGGAATGAGCTCCCAGTCACAGTGTTTCCTTTGGACTATTATATGATTGTTCAAGAGGTAGGTATATCAGAGGTCTCCTTAGAGGCGGGCAACGCATTGGTAGCGCCCCTGGTGTTGCTGATGTCCATAGGCGATGGTGACCATTTTCCATAAGGTGGCCCGCATGCCTGTTTGTTTGCCGTATTACATTAAGAAAAAAAGTGGTTACTAAATTATTAAAATAATTCGATTGTAATTTTTTTTAACGATTTCCCATCACTATCTTTGGGTAACGCCTTTTGTGCCATTTGCCGCGAATCGGGCGAGGCGCGGAAAATTGCGAAGGAATCTCCCACGACGAAGAACTTTGAGAACGTATTTTTTTATTATTAACATTTATGTTAATGAAATCTTATCACGTGAAAAGTAATAAAAGTATTTTTGGGCTCTTATTACGCGTGTTTCTGCTTCTATGAGTAATATAATCATAATGAAAGGTTGTTTATTTGATTTCCCTTGAGTGACTATCAAATATTGCACCAATCTATATTTATAAATGAAGTTTTTGTAATTTATTAGTGAGGCATAAGTAGAGTAACGGGTAGATAACCTTTGGGATTTTATTGAAAATATACATATCTACGTAGATAATACTTTCATACATGGATCTATCCCAATATACAACTATTATCTATAAATTTATCTCATACTTAAGAGTAACTAGTGGACCCTGCACGAATTCGTTCGTGCGGTGTCCTACCCCTACATGCACCTACTTTACCCCTATCTACCCTTTTCCTTACTTATAAACTTATCCCTTGAATCACTCTAACTATTGTTGAAAATCGCATTAAAATACGTTGCGTAGTTTAAAAGATCTTAGCGTACATAGATACATAGGGACAGACGGCGGGAAGCGACTCTGTTTTATACTATGTATAAAAAGATACGCATACAAACGATCAATGAGTAAAACATGACAAATGCTCCTTAAATTCAAGTTAAAGGTTTAGTACACAGAAAATTCTCATGCCATTGGGGTTCAGACTAGGTATAGTCTTACAAAGTTACCGCAGTCTGTCTGTCTGTTGTGAATGTGGGTACCCATAATTTACCATTATGTACCGTTAAATATCAATGTTGATCCACAATACAGTCAGTGTGCTAATAGCTGCGTTTCATTGAATACCTCATGTTTGCGTATCTAACATTAGCGACGAGAATGAGATTCTAACTATCACAGGGAATATTTAAACCTATCATTTCTCGTATGGTCTCTATCACGAACCTAACCCTAGATACATTTCGTAGTTGCGCCCACTTAAACGAACATGACCAGAGTGAATAGGCTGTTTCTAGGATTAAGTTTCACCTGCACAAAGTTTCAATGGGCCACATTTGTTATGAGTATGCTTCACAGTCACATCTCTGCAGTCACATCTCTGACCGGAAAAAAATATCTATGTCAATTTCCACGGCACTACAGTACACTGTACCACTACAGTTGATACAGCAATTAACGGAGAAACCATTAGTAACCTGGTCGATACTTGAGTCCTAGGGCTGCAGAACCCAGCAGAGCGTCAACTAGGCCGTTAACCTATCGCGTCGCATGATTGATGGCCGACGGCGTGCCATTGGTCGACCGAACCAATTTAAATTTCGAACTCTGGGGTGCGATCGACCGATTTCGCATACGCCGTTACGTCGCACCATCGGATTTGATGTTATGTAAAATTGGAATCGATTGCCGTTACGTATTGGTTGCACTTCAATGTAACTATTTGATTCTACGTGCTAGCTATTTCGGATTCTATCAATCGTAAGATACTGTGCTATTAATGTTGTTACAAGGTAACAACTGTGTGATGTGTAATATTTACCGCCGACTGAACGACTTGAGTGGTTCAGTTGGTTAAGACCTGCCACGCAGAGGTCCCGGGTTCGAATTACAGCCGGACAGGTTTTAAAATGATGGATTTTAATTTCTGATACGGGTTTAGGTGTTTTATTATGTGTAATAAGTATGTATTAATAAAAAAATAAAGATATTAAAGTGGTTTATCAGTTTTCTGGCACCCATAACACAAGCTTTGCTTACTTTGGGGCTAGATGGCGCTGTGTGAATTGTCTAAACTCATTTATTTACTGTACCTAATCGTCCAGAATGGAAACAAGAATCGTGACTTGGTGGTGGAAATAGTACATCTAAAGCGACGATACTCATGGGATCCAAACAAACTCATCAGGCTTGAAAGTTCTTGTTTCAAACAGATTAATGATGTATCCTACTCAATAAAGAGACTTTGTCAGTTTGACAGGACTCTGTTACCGTTAAAAAGATTTGCTTAGTAGTTTTCCTCGAGCGAAAAACTTAGATTAACATACTGGGTGATAAAAAGCCAATATCACGGGGGGATACTCTGTAAGCTCTTGATCATGTTTATTTAATTAAGAACGTATGCGATTGTTAAAAGGACTGTCAAGTCCATATAAAATTCAAATTATAAGAAAGCTCTGTCTAGAGGGAAGACATCGTAAGAAAACCTGCACATTCAGGCGACTACATGTATAGCTGTTTTCAATCTGGTCAGGCTTCCCTATTATCAGGGTAACGGATATCAGACGCTCTACTGTAATTACCTGATCTGTCAAATAAAAGGTCATAGTCAATGCGGACCCCGTGCCGCCGCGCGGGAGAGCATAAACGGGATACACACATAAAAAATAAAAATAATCATCTTGGCGTTAATGTCCCGGTTGTGCTCTCGAGAACGAGAGCCCGATCCACGAACGATCCAGTCGCCTGAATGTGCAGGTTTCATCACGATGTTTTCCCTCACCGTAAGAGCATCGGTTAGTATTCAACTAATGTACATAACTCAGAAAACAGTCATTGGTACATAACCGAAACGGGATACACACATTCGTACTCGTGTACATAATGCTCACGCCACACAGGTGGGGTAGGCAGAGGCTATGGCCCGCCACTTTGCTCCACATAACCGGGATATTGACGATAAAATAATTATTTTCATAAACGGGCTATATATGCTATAACTGCGTATACAGTCGACAAGTCTTCACGAGGCCTAACAAAGCGTGTCGTTTTGCGTACAACCACTGTATATATTACGAAGGACATTTTTTCAATATAGACCATTGAAAGACATCGAAACCTAATCAGACAGATTTAATGGATACAATTTCGTACTGTAATACAATAATTGCCGACGAGAGCGAATGCCTAGACTGGCTTCAATTTGCACAGTGCAAACTTTGTAAATTAATCACAAACAATTTTCTGTGTATATTTTAAACTGTTTTACATAATGTAATCATTGTTTTAAGTACGTATTTTCCTTTTCTTATTCGTTTTGATAATTTGCATATCTATTCCATTATATTTGACGATCTCTTTTCACAAAAATCTAGTTAATAGTATTTTAAATGTGTAAGATTAAGAGTCTTGTGTAAGAGTAATAAATAAATCTAAATCAAACAAATTTCTGTGTACATTTCAACTGTGATTCGATGCGATTGCGGGCTATGCTCAATGTCGTTTCATGTTAAGATGTTCGTTTTATTAGTACCATTAACGCCTTTAAGATGCGAGATTGAATGACACGCAATACAACCCATCGCTTGTTGGACACGCAATTCGCTAGTGTCGTATAATATTGTTAAATACCTGTCAATTGTCGTATGAAATTACGCAATCAGACTCTTATACGAGACTCTAGAAACACGCAATTTGGCATTACAAGAAATTGATGACAGAATGATAAAGATGAAAGTAATAATGAAGTTTAATATTAGTTTTATAGTAGTTTAATAATTATTCAAGGCTAGAGTTGGCAATATAAATATTGTCACATTTTAGTATAGGTACATATACACATAGCAACATAATATCACCACTGTTTACTAAAGAATATATAATAATAATTAGAGGTGCCGCGAAAAGTCATCATCACCTACACCAGTCCACTGCTGGACATGACCTCTCCCAAACATTGAAAATAGGTACTCTGCAGAAACGCTGCTGTGGAGATACTTGCTGGTTAGCCTCACAAGTCACAGAAGTAATCACTTTGTACGATACCCGTGAATTAAAGGGGTAGGCGCTAATCTACTATACCGGGAAAACTAATAGATAATATTATAATAGTTTAGTGATGGACCAGTGATAGCGACTAGCGACGTTCTCCCGCGCAGTCTTGCTGAACGCAAGGATTGTCTGTCGATGATTTTCTCTCTTTCGCTAAGCCTCGACCGAAGGGTACCTATCCCTTTCTTAAATGGAAAGGGAAATTAATTTAATATCATTTATATCTTTATGCCAATCGGCTCCATGGCCTTCAACTAGTCTTACAGGGACACTGTAATAATGCTTTATAATTTGAAAAATATTTCGAGTGTGTTGAAATATCAAAGTGTTTAGTCGCTACAAAAAGTACTCTAATTTAATTAACTACTCGTATTTAATTTAAATTTAAGACGCCAAGTTTCGCGAGTCTAAAGAGGTAAGCTACATATAATACTTCGGTCCTAACAAAACGTCTCAAATTAAATATCTTAAACTAAAATGGATAATTTTATACCTATTCATCGTCAAACTAATTTATTTTAGATCACGCCTGAGCAAGAATACTATCTGGAATTATACGAGTGTTTTTAAACTTTATTTATTCAACCATAGCATCCAATTAAGAATAAACATATTGGCCGACCTTCACATAGACTTTGAAATTTAAGTTTTTACTGGAACCGTGTAAATCTTTATCAAAAATTTTTAATGTATGTTCCGAGTTTCCTAGCGCGTACCTTCGTTTACGAGAAGCGAGTATTTTTAAAATGTGTGATAATAACCGCGAAGATTTAAAACATGCTTTATAAAAAATTACTAAAGTAATTTCAATCAGAAAAAAAAAAATCTTAAGTGCACTTTGCAAAAAAGCGCAAACACACTTGTAAACTTAAAGACCGCAACCTTCATACTACGTGATAACTCCCATTGAAACAAGTGAAAGGTGTAACCTCGGTCATCTCGCGTGAGAACTGAGATTTGTGTTAGTTCATCCTTAGCGATGCTCATCACTCCTTCTATAATTCATCATACATTGCCTACACCGCCAACATCCAGTCTCTATAATACACTACAACAGAAGCAATGGTCTCCGAAGCGCCTAATGTTCTCTAGTTATGATAATATCATTAGGTACCAGTGGTACAAGTTGAGGTTATTACCACATTAGTCCACAGCAAAGTCAGAACGTACTGTCATTATGTTTTTATTACGTTACGAGCATTTGCGAATAAATTAATAATGGGCTACATTAATGTGCGATTACGTGAATTTAGTTAAGCTTACGATGAATTTGTGTGACAGCGTAATGTTAATTATGGCGTACAGCTGATTATAATGGTTGCCATTTTGGAAATAATTGGTATTTTAATAATTACTCGAGTCAAGTGGTTACGGTATCCGACTCGTAAGCGAGAAGTACCGGGTTCGAATCCCACTGCGACCATGTAATGACTCTTTTCTGAGTATATAATTGTCGAATACTAACCAATGTTCTTTGAGGGAAAACATCGTGATGAAACATGCTTAGACTGTGGACGGTCACGGCAGTAAGACAAACACTACGATATCTTACCTAAGCGTGGAGGCCGTGGCAGTGCAATCCTCCACAGCTCAAGCCCAGCAGTGGGCTGTTATGGGCTTGACAATAACGATTTATCAACCCACGATACCCATCCACCAACGATTCTAGTCTATGGGACGCCTCAAGACTGTGTTTATTGTAGTAAGTATATGTTAACACTACCATGAAAGTCGTAAAATATCATGTAATAAAATGTTAATATATGTTACTAAGTCGACGTACTAAGGCACCAAGCTAACAGCTAGGCATGTCTTATTTCATATTTCTCGTGACCAGGTATACTGATTAATAATAAAATGGTCTATTTCTGCCTATTGCAATAGTAAAGATAGGTAATTAAATATGATTATCAATCAACTAGCCCACGATGAATAGGTAGGTATTGGTAAAGCACATACAAAAAAATCATCTGGACGTTAATGTCCCGGTTATCCTCTCGCACACGAGGGCACGGGATCCGCCTTCACCATGATAAAGGATTTGGCAGATCAGGAAATTATAGTAGAGCAACTGCCATCTGACCTCCGAGATACTGCTACCAGGGGAACATGACTAGAGTGGATCATGGTCACACATTCAGTCGTCTGAATGTGCAGGTGTCCTCACGATGTTTGGCCTTACAGTAAGAGGATCGGTTAGTCGGTGGTAAGTAATATTCTTTGTTTTATTGTTCCCGGAAGTCGTGCATTCTATCGGTATGTGAAATCTGTGCAGTACTTTTAATAAACGTTTTATCAAATCTACCTGTTCATTATTTCAATTAAATAAGCAACAAAATTGTACACACATAAAAAAAAAAAGTCCTTGCACTGTCTTACCTTGCTAAGTTCTTACAAGACCTTGTCCAAGTTGAATTCATTAACACACCTAGGAACTGGTATGACCATATAGGTATCTCTCTAGGTCTTTAGCTTTCTAGGTCTTATCCGGATGGACTTCTTTCTCTTAGGAAAGTGGAAATAAATATTTACAAGTGTTTATGTACCTGTGAATGGCGAAGTTTGGTACCCGAGGGACATTACATTATACCCCGGCTAGGAAAAGGCCACCCTAAGAATAAGGCTAAGATTTTAATAATAATAATTTTTTTTATATAAAAAAATAATCTTGGCGGTAATGTCCCGGTTGTGCTCTCGCACACGAAGGCCTGGGGTTCGCCTTGACTGTTATGAATATGTTTTCAAACCTTAAAATATGCCGATACCTAAACACTATGAAAGTCGCGAGAAAGCTGTGCAACATAAACACCTAACAACTGAAATGTCCTAATAATTTACACTAAACTTTAGTTCGACGTGCTGCAATGCATTTTAAATAGTTTGCAAACCGCTTTACACAAGTCAGTAGGTATTGCGTTTCGGCGATCAATAGACTTAATTCAGCTGCAATGCGCAGCAACCACTGCCTTTGCTTTAGGTCTTCTGTTTTTTTTTAATTAAATGGCGACGCAGTGGCTGGTTTTACTTAAAAACTTCTCTTTTATTGGCGCGCAAGCGGCTAAGACAAAAGCGTAAGTAAATTATTTTAAAACATGTGACTGTTGTAAACATTCGCTGCCACTTCATATTATAAATCAAAGCGGGTAGAGCTTCTTACTACAAGTAGCACAAATTATCTATGTCCATAATAACTGCACTGATTTAATCAGGTGACTAGATACGTATGATCTGTCCAAACTGACTTGTCTCATTTGGTGTACGACAAATGCCCGAAGTCACGACTTGCCGTATCAATCACGCTAAGTACATTGTGTATAGATACATGTCTTGAATTATAAAAGAAACACATCATCATCATATATTTAAGAGTATGACTCTTGTCGTTGGAGCAATCGCCACTCTTCTCTCCTGTCTGCCAACCTCTTCATCACGAAACACATAGAATGTGTATTTCAACGAATACTGCTGCACATTATCCATTTAAATACATAATTTCCTTAACAAATAAGACAAGTCAGTTTGGACAGATTATAAGCATCATCACTACAACATATTATAAAACCAAGTCCCACGCCGTGACTGTCTGTCTCGTCTGTTCGCGATAGACTGAAAAACTACTGAACGGATTCTCATGCGGTTTTTACCAAATGGATAGAGTTATTCATGAGGAAGGATAAGGTGTAATTTGTTAAGGGTTTACTACCTGTGTGAAGCCGCGGCGGGTCGCTAGTTAAGTGTACAAGGTTTACTTAGATAAGGATGTCGTGATTCGCTTTTTTTGAATTTTATTTTTAATCAAGCACAATTAAGATTCTTTTGGTCCAATTTGTATGTAAAGTGTTTAAATATAGCACCTTTTGTGCTTAGTATATATAGGTAGGCCGTGTGGTGTCCGGCAGAGTAGAATACCACTAACCCCTTACACTCATGGGTGTCGTACAAGGCGACCAATGTTTTCGAGGCTAAATATCAAGAGTCTCTGTAGTCTGGAAAAAGGGCAGCAGCATTTTCCATTGTTATATTTAAACACTGCGATCTCTAATCCGACTGCCAAGCGTGGAGATTATGGCAATAACCTCCCCTTTCGTTGGAGAGGCCCTAAGTCCTGCAGTGGACTGTTACGGGCTGTGATGATGATATATAGGTAAGTATCGTTATAAATACGTTATTAATTTAACTGGACATCTTGACCGAGTACGCAACGAGTAGATTCGCAAGCCTTGGCTTGAGAAACATCGCGCATAAGATCGAAGAGGCTCGTCTGCGCTGGTTTGGTCACGTCATCAAGGATATGTGAGAAATAGATACCTAAACAAGTTGATATCAGGACAGAGGACTTGCGGGAGACCCAAGAAACGATGGATTGACATTGTCGAGTCGAATGTGAGAGCCAACGGCTTACGACGCGAGGATGTCGAAAATCGGAAAAAGGAGATAAACAGTAGGAAAGTGAACACTGGCAGAAGCCGAGATTGACCGCTTGGATGATGATGATGATGATGACTTTAATTTTACTATGAAAATACCATGCATAAGCAACAATGCCAAAAAACAGCAACTACGTAAAAACAATAATTACCACTTCTACAAAGAAACTTCACAATTTTTATGGTAATCAGTGACAAAGAACAGCTAGTGTTACAAAGGCATTTACTTTGTTGTATACCTATAGTTTTTTTGTTTGTTTATTTTATTTGTGATTTTTGGGATCATTAAATTTAATTTCAAATAATTTTTTAAATATACCTATACAGCTCGCAAAAGCAACTTTGTTGTGTACCTACCTATATAGTTTTTTATTTGTATGTGATTTTTGTGATGCAGTGACTTTGTTACGCAATAAATGTCATTTCATGTCATTTAATTTCAAAATATTTTTTTTAAATATAAGCAATTTATAAGAGGATTTTCGTATTCCGTAGTCTAGTCATTGAGGTCGTTTTGGAACTCTTGCGCAGAGCCGGAGGTCGCATCGATGTGCGCACGCGCATGTGTCCGCCTTCGCATTGCTTCATTATAACCTCTTGACTTTTACGTTCGCTGTTATGCAACTCGTTGAATACTTGGATGCTTGTACAAGTTTGTCAACAAGCAAAGTATTTACGATTTTAAAGCATGAAATAGTACGCCTTGTTTCGTTGTTTAATTTGTTAATTGTTTGACATAGGTAAACATTTATATCTTTGACATTTATTATGACATGCAATCTAAGCATAGTATAAAAAAGTCGCTTCCCGCCGTCTGTCCTTATGTATGTATCTATGTACGCTTAGATCTTTGATTTTAATGCGGTTTTCAACAATAGATAGTGTTTCAAGAGGAAGGTCTATAAGTAAGAAAAAAAGGGCAGGTAGGGGTAAAGTAGGTGTACGCGAACGAAGTCGCGCCGGGTCCACTAGTACTTTGTAATTCAATAAACTTTGGACACAAGTACATAACATTCAGAATTGTTTGTAGGTAATTAATTATTAATCCTGATGAAAACGGTAAAAATATTTGGAATCTATTTTAGACGATCTACATTGAATAAATAAATATGAATAAGTCTACATGAATATTAGAAAACGAAATTTGTTGGAATGTTAGATGTGTTAAATTGAGTTAACAAAGCTGACCATGACCTTGCGGTTTCAATATAGAGACTGCAACTTCTGTGGCCCAATGGTGCTTCGACGACTTCAATGTCGAGTGACAGTGCTGGCCCCTGGCCCAAGTTTTAAAACCGCTCGCATCCACTCGAGCGCTCGCGTGCGCTACCTATCTCTTTCACACTCGTGCAAAATTGCTAGAGATAGAAAAGACGAACATTAGAAGGCGAGCGCTAGTGTGGAGGTGAGCGGTTTAAAAAATATGGTTTCAGGTGTCGGTGGAAAATAATGCACATCGGCTAGTTTCGGCTTCGTATTTGCTCACACGCGTGCGACAGAGACGACGCTCTACGAAGCCGAACTAGTCGATCTGCAGTATTATCGCCGTCACCAGTATCTCAATACTCTCCATCACCTCAGATTATATACTTCACTACATATTATAAAAAAAAGTCCTACGTCGCGTCTGTCTGTCTGTTTGTCGGTTCGCGATAAACACAAAAACGATTAAACGGATTTTAACACGGTGTTTAAGAATATAGTGATTCAAAAGGAAGGTTAATACTATAAACCGTGGGACATCTTTCCCTATCTAACATACCTATTTCTTACGTATCCCTGGGGCATACACAACACGTGACTAATTAAGAGCAGACGAGTCTCGTTAATCTTATCCGCCATTAAAATACTTACAAACTTATCACAAATATGTTTAATATTTCTCTTGTAAACTGGAGTATTTTTGACCACTAGTGGTGCTCACAGGGTTGGCTACCCCTTGTTTACAACATGCGAATGAAGTCGCGGTGTGGCCAGCTAGTCTATATAGGTATAGTATAAAACAAACTCGCTTCCTGCCGTCTGTACCTATGTATCTATGTGTGTATGTATCATTGTACGTATCTATGTACACTTCGATCTTTTGAACTTTGCAACGGATTTAAAAACGGTTTTCAACAATAGATAGAGTCAGACAAGAGGAAGTTTAATATACAAGAAAAAAGGGTAAATATGAGTAAAGTAGGTGTATGAGTACGAAGTTGCTCCGGGTCCACTAGTAACAGATAAACAGAAAATCCATGCAATTTGTAGTCTCCAGAAATGTGTGATGGATAGCCAGGAATGAACCGAGGCACGCACGAGCCTCATTCGAACATGTCTTCAATATAGGTGTCTAAAAGCTGACGCTCCCCGAGCTTCCTTCGTTAATTAAATCTGAAATCTAACACGCGTTGTGCAAGAATTTTGCCAATTTGTTGTACATTTTAGAAGCACGCCTTGGGTGTCAAAGAAGACCGTCTCCTGCTATCATTTTATTACGAATTCCAATGTTGCCTTACAAAATTCCTTTTTTTTTATATTATCCGGCAGACAAACAGGCATGCGGGCCACCTGATGGAAAGTGGTCACCGCCGCCTATGGACATCAGCATCACCAGGGGTGCTACCAATGCGTTGCCCGCCTCTAAGGAAACCTCTAATATACCTCTTGAACGATCCCATGTCATAGTCCAAAGGAAACATTATGGCTGGGAGCTCATTCCACATCCGAATCGTACGAGCGAGAAACGTTCTTTCGAATCTTCGCGTGGACACCACTAGAGGGTCCACGTAATGGGGATGAGTACCCAGCCCACGGCGGGTGGTGCGATGGCCGAATTGTGCTGTGGGCACCAGATCAAATAATTCCTCAGAACACTCCCCATTGTATAGCTGGTAGAACACACGCAGGAAGCCAAAGTCCCTTCGATCAGCCAGTGGTTCTAACTTGCCTGTCAGTATGGTATCGTCGACAATTCGTACGGCGCGCCTCTGTATGCAATCCAAGTGATTAAGCAGGTCGGCGGTTTCCCCGGCCCAAAGATGGGAACAATACTCCATATGTGGCCGCACCTGTGCCTTATACAGCAACAGGCGCTGTTCTGGGGTGAAGTACCACTTAGACACGTTAAGCACACCAAGTTTTTTCAAGGCTAGTTTAGCCTTACAATCCAGGTGACTTCGGAACCGTACGTCGTCAGATATGTCGACACCAAGGATCCCGATACTTTCTGAGATTGAGAGGGGTGTTCCTTGGAACTGCGGCACCATGACAAAAGGATTCAGAAGCTATATGAATAATTTGGGCGTTGTTTTTGTACCGCTAAGGTGGGAAACAAGTGTATGGCTCGCCTGATACCTAACATTTACCGGACTGTATGGATGTTTGCTATACGAGGGGAATAACTTACCATAAGGCGGTACGAATGCTTATTTGCCATTTTACTGGTATAAAAATGAAGTGAATAAAATTCTTCAAGACGCCACCTGTGAGAGCGACGTGCCTAGGTATGTGGGATTGCTTATCTTATTTCAGGATCTAGGTTGATTTTCTTCAAACCATAAACTGCGAATTCATATTACTTATGCGAAGTCGGAAGTCGTTAAAAATCCGGTTAATTTAATCTACAAGTTGCGTCACGCTTACCGCATACCTACCCACAAAAACACTCGCTTGGATTTTAGTTAAAATATTTTTACTAGTAATAGATTTATATTACCGGGAAACGATTAAACTAATATTGCAAATTTGCTAAATGGTGCAATTTATTAAAACAAATTATCGTCACTAATTGCTCTTATAATGTAGTCGACCTAAATCAGAGGACAAAAATTGTCTAATGTCTAAAAGTCAGACCGTTTATTGCCTTCGTAGTCCAGAATATAGGGCAGTAATTCTTTTGAATTCGCAACACTTGAACTCTAACGCCTGTCAAGCGAGGAAATTTAATAGAAAATCCCTTCAGTCCGTGCTTAGCAGTTAACACGTACTGCCCGACCGTCATTAACAATGATACAGACTACACCCGTATTCACAAACTATCATCATTATCATCTTGGTGTCAGTTCCGGTTGTGCTCTCGCGGTTCCGGTTCCTATTGTAAACAATAAAGTAGGCATTACTAAGAAAAGTATAAAGACACCTCTCATAGTGCTAGTTAGCGGCTCTTTGCCAAGTGAGCGCACTGCGTTCAATACGGCAGTATTATTGACAAATTTAGATCGGTAACTTAGCGGTATTTTAGCGGACGCATAGTCCCGATCGCCACTCAAATATTGTTAGAACCCTGTGCATTCTCGCGCACTGTGAGACCGCATAGTAACGTTTCTGAATACAGGAGTCACTCACATAAACCACCTTTAACAGTACCCAAGCGTGCAAAATAAAATAACAAGCAAAACAAACACATGACCTACCGTTCTATTCGGCGCACACTTCACACCACAAGCACAAGTCGGTCGAGTAACTCGCCCACCACCGCGCGCGCGCACTGTCCCACTGCAACTGTCCCCACTTCTGCACGCAACTGCAGTCCTTTCAATGCTAATTCTCAATTGCGTAATTTGATTATGGAAGTCCCGTGCAGATTCGAGCGTGGCTGTATGGAAGTGTGTCATTGGCTGTGGCTAAAGTAAATTGTTTGAGGTCTTTTTGTGGAGCCGATCAAGCGTGGTTGTCGAAGTGGGATGTCGTCGAAATCATATCGTTTCCTAGTTAAGCGATATCGTAGAGCCGCTTTGTCTGATTAGAGTAGTTTCGGATTCAAGATATTAATATGTCGATCTAAATTATTAACAGAGTTAAACAATACCTACTGGTTCCTTATTTTTAAACTCAGACGAAAAGAAATGGGTGTTATTAAGGGGACAGTCTAAAATATTCCTGACCACCAGCCGGCATAATGAGAGTTATAATGGATAAAGCTTATAAAAAGTAATATCTTCGCGTAAGTATTTAAATTCTTTAGTTAGCCAATTTTTTTTATATTTATGTTTAAAGTATTACTAATTCGCTATGAAATGAACGCATTCTTGGAATGAAATTATGAACACACCCGGAAAAAGGTATGGATGCACAAACTTATCTGACCCGGTGGCCAAAACTGGAATCAAGTGTCGCCATTTTGAAATGTCATATCAATGCCATTAACAGCGACGCTGTCACGGGGTCAGACTGTTGCCAATAATTCTCAGATTTCAATGATTGAAATTGTTACTTTTGCGATTCTGTATTATCGATTTCATCGGTTAAGTTGCTAATAAAGTTTCATTGCAATAAACTTAGAAATCGATCATACGCAATCGCAAAAGTAACAATTTCAATTATTGAAATCAGAATTGTTTGCAACAGAGTTACGTAATTGGCCTACTGTACTTCAGTTGTAATTAGGCGACTGAATCCGTGATTCAATCTGGTTAGGTTCCCCTGTTAACAGGGTCACGGAGGTCAGATGGCAGTCGCTCCACTGATACAGTGAGTCTGATCTACCAAATCCTGGATCATGCTCAAGGCAGACCCCGGGCCCTCACGCGCGAGAGCACATCCGGGACATTAACGGCAAGGTGACCATGTTGTACATACCATGATTGTAAGGAAATCTAGTTCTTATGCTGTTGTATGTCACGCGGCACGCCGCAATACCAGGGTTTTCTCAATGCATGACACGCATTATTGAACATAATGCCCTCTCCTTTTAAAATGAGTTTTCTCTTTCTTCATTGATTTCTCTTCGCTATGACGAAAAAATCTTCTTACTCCGGGTGTAAAAGGAGTTTCTTCTTTCGTCATTTACTCTACGCTTGTTCCAGTGTTGCATGAGTGTTGCAGTTTTGCTAAAAAGATTTTTCAAAAAATAATTGTAAAGAATAGGCTAGACTTAGTTTTCTTTTTTCAACTGATACGAGTTCCGTATTTTACATTATTCCGTTTTTCATTCACTTTGTACCGGCTGGATCTTAGTGAACACCTTCTATGAACCGCTAGACCGTGTCCTTTGACGTGTGTATCTGTGGCAATGTGTATCTGACTGTGGCATCGTAGCTCCTGAACGGATGGGATTTGTATGCGGATTATTCTGATTGAGAAATATTAATTTTATTATACAACTTATACATAATACACAAACAATATACAATTACTGAAACTACCTATAAAGTTTTATCTGTTTCGGGGTGTTGAAGGTTGGTGTTGTGTCACTATGACTTTGTGGTAGGCATGGGTAGGGACGATTGTAAGTCATAAACATCTAACAATAAAAAATAAAATAGTACTTATTTGCATTTACTTTTGAAGTAAAACGGCTGCTGCTTAATGAGAAAATGGAAAAGAACTCGAAGTTGATTACTAAGCAGGTCTGACTCTATAAAAAAGGTTATAGGCGACAATATGGAAATATGTATGGTGAAACAGTTTGTCAGTTCTGCCGCAAAAGCCGTATAATAGTACCTACTGGCACTTTAAAAGATCTAGGCGTACATAGATACAAACGGCGTGAAGCGACTTGTTTTATACTGTGTATAGATACATGAACTTCAGTATTACTTGTGCGTAGTATATTATTTATTCTGACGTAGGTATTATCGAAAAAATGGAGGTCCCGGATATATTCGTTGCCATCGAATCGCCGTCCATTATTAAAAGCAACAAAACTTCCCGCAGAATTTCATACCGAGAACTTCGCAAAACATTATTTTTATCTCTAACATTTTCTGGAATACTTGACGACGACGTAACAAAGTATTTGGAGACGAAAAGTTTCCACTGCGATTGAATTCATCAAATCAAACAAAATTATTCTCTCAAAATATTATTCTCTCCAGGTCTAACTGTAGATGGAGTTTCCACCGTGGAAAATACCTCTCCGTTCGTTATCTACATTATCTATACATAGTATAAAACAAAGTCACTTCCTGCCGTTTGTCCCTTTGTATCAATATATATTTCTATGTATGTATCTACTCGTATGTACGCTTAGATCTTTTAAACTACGCAACGGATTTTAATGTCGTTTTCAATTATAGATAGAGTGATTCAAGAGGATGGTTTATAAGCAAAAAAATAAGGTTAGGTAGGGATAAAGTTAATGTATGTAGGGGTAGGACGCCACGCGAACGAAGTCGCGCGAACAAACTGGTCCAATCGTTATTAATTAAAAAAGTTAAATTTTATGATGTAGTCAAAATATCTCTCAATATTTCTCGATAAGTAAAAGAAGTATTTATATTAATTTATACAACATTATGATGCTATAGTACTGTGCACCAGCGGTTATTATCCTAGGTATCCATCATATAACTACCATTATTTATTTATTTATTTAATACTTTATGCACAAAAAAATTATGTACAAAGGTGGACTACCCCGAAAACTGGTATAAAAAAATATTTCAGGCGGTGCACAAAAATTTACAACATTACACTTACGTACCTAATAACAAACACAATTCTACCCACTAGTATTCACATACCGAAACTCAAAAATGATATTTTATTTAATTAACTATTTAATACTAAAAACCAACAACAACAAGATAGCACAACGTACTTGAATATAAATCTCAATCAAGTACCGTGCCTACCTACCAAGATCATTCGCAAAAATAACAAGTGAAAAAAAAAAAAAAAAAAAGTATTAAGTTAAAGTCGGGCATTACAAGAAATTTAGAAAATGAGCAATTACAAAATTACACTAGCCGTGTAAATTACCCTGAAACCGCAAATTACCCTCAACTCGTGAGAGACAACTCTTGGTCACTCAGAGGTCCAGGAGAGCCTCTCCAATAGCTTGTTTACGAAGCTGGCAAGAAGTCACACAATTCTTGGGCCGGTTCTCAAAGAAAACATCAGTAGTGCCTTCCCTTTGTGAACGGGATAAAACGAGATGTGATGTTTATTTATCATCGCTGCCAACTCTGTTATTGTATTCCCATTGCTTATTAATGTCTTATGTTTATTTAAGTAACAGTTGGATTGGCTCTACAGAAGCTAGGGCGAACCAGCGCCATTATTGTGAAAAGGAATATTTTATCTTGTTTACGTACTTCCTGGCTTTCTTTGTAGCGTACGTTATCAGTAAAGTAAAATAAATCACGTTTTTTCCACTCAGACACACAGCACAACATTCAAAATATTCTTAAAAAGAAAGTAAAACAAAGACAGAAAAAATATACTCTAATCTCGTTACCTGTGGCATGTGGAGAGTGCAATTCAAAGGGTAGTAAAGTAGGAAGGAAACACACACCACCCCAGGACCGGAGCACATCCACCCCACGCCGACAACGGCCGGACCGTATCAGATAATTCCAGACAGGGTCGGTCAGTGCCCGACAATGCCAAGCAGAGCCGGACTGCGCCCGTCATAATATATAGGAACCTTAAGAAAAACCACCTAAAACTACAGCAAGAGTAGGCCAGAGCCACCGAGGCAGCACCCATTCATGAGTAAAACGCAGGGCCCAGCTATCGTCCATAGGGTCACACTCAGCATAGGCTACGACAGTCGTCGTGACGCTGGTTTTCAGTATTGAATATAGCGAGGCATAAGAGGCATGGGCCTCCCGCCAACCCTTCCATGTTATCGGGTTCGTCTCGTTTTCATACATCGACTTCCATTGACCCAAATACTGATTGTTGACAAGTAGATACTATTTGTTTGTTTGCCACAAAAATGAAGAATCGCTTGTAGCGTCGCAAAAAAAATATGTGGATAAGTTGGCCGGCATTTGTATGTGTTTGTGTGGCATCTTTGGGGTGATCCATTTATTATGTGGTTGACTGTATTGGTACTCAGTGTCTCGCTGGCGCGTTCATTCCGTGCGCGCTGGCTGGCCTACTTGCGTGATCCCCTACCTGGATGAGCTTGTTAAATGATCCCTGCGTTTTCCATAGTTTTTTAAAGGTTGAGTTTGACGTAAGAGCATATTTAACAAAACATTTTTGAGTTTGGTTTTACTGTTGATCACCACCAATTTTTTAGATAGGTTGTTTCTACGCAAAAATAGTGTTCTTTAATAGTATTTGAAGTAAGTACTATTATCAATGTGTTTGTCAGTCAGTATCTTCTAGGCATGCATGCTACATCTTCGACCTCATCGCCGCTTCCCATCAGGTGAGTTGAGGTCAAATGCAAGCCTATTGATAATAAAAAAAAGTCTATAGAAAATAGAAAAGCGAATGGAAAGACCGATCTCCTAGCTTTATTTGATTAATTTCAACAATTTAGGAAATATTTCGACTATCTGTAGAACTTTTGTGTGGGGGCAGAGTGGGGATTTTCGACATCTGCCCTGGCTTTATGGTTATAATACCAATCAGCAATGAACGAACAGCTAGTCCACCTGATGATTAGTGAAACCTTATTTTACAAGCATAAAATAAGACTTAAATTAAGGAAAAAGATTTACCTATATATGTTTGGGACAAATCTTTGTAGCCTACTGAGACCCACTTCCCGGGGTTCAATTGAGCGGACATTTAGTGTTGCTATGTATCTTGGATGACAATGCATTAAAATGGTACCATGGAGCTGGTCTTATGATTAAGTCGGAAGGTGGTCATAGAAACTATTGAACGAAACAAGATAACTCGATCGTGTTTGGGATTTTTGGAATGGTATTAATGAGTACTATGCCCCTATGATATTCAATTATAAGTTGTGCTATAAAAGATTGTTATGAAATATTTTTTATCATTTGAAAACCTATTATTTTTGATTCAATAGTACCACTGACAATGACAAAGTCAGAAGCGGACGCCCTTCGAAATAGTCTCAAAACGAAAATGACTTGCCTCACCAAAAGGTCTATATCAAACAAAATGAATAACCTAACCTAACCAATACCTTACTGCAACAACCATGGCGTGCAAGACGCATACTCGCCGATGAGGCGCTGCGCCCGCGCCGCTCCGAGCACTCCGAGCGCAATGGAGAAAGTTGTTCCACCAATGTCAATAGCGTACTCCCGCAGCCCGGAAGCCGTGTGGTAATACGTTACGTCACGCGGTTGCCCGTGCGCACGGTTCCGCGTCGATTTTGCGGCCAGTCCGACGGGTTCATTACCATTACCTTAAGACATGTGGAGCGATTGGGTAACGCTGGTAGTCAGTTGGGCGTTGAAGAGGATTTCACGAATATCAATATAGTTCTCGGTGTTTTGGTCGGTCTTTATTAAAGCTTTGGTACATCAACGTGACGTAATTTTCTTTTTTTTATGGCAAATAAGCGTACGGTCCGCAAGATATTTGCAATACCTGCCTATGGACATTTACAATACTAGGGCCACAAGAACACTAATTTACTAATGGCTCGATTGAATTGTAAGTGGATCGTAATCTCAGATTAGTGGTAGTTTTTGATATTTCCCCGACCATTAGTAATGGCTTGATTGAATTTTAATTCCTTTACTTACTTACTTATTTCCTTTGGATTACTGTCTCCCAATAAACTATTTAATATTTTAAAAGTATATTGTATGCTTTTCAGGAGGAAATAAATACATTAAAAATAAAAGACATTAATTGCAATTCCATGGAGCCAAGTAAATTCGCGGACTTGAGACCCAGGGGTATCACTAATGTGTTGCCGACCACGTATAACACGTTACACTGGTAGCCAATAGGCAAGACCTTTGTACTGCCAAAGCCACATGCTACCACCCAACCACAGCCAACGCCCACGAAGCACTCGAGAACTGATTGGAGGGCAGTGCTGCCATTTTAGAGCTTTCGGTGCCAGATCTAGCGGAATTTCAGGGTAATTAACTCCCAGGGTAATGACTCCTAGCGGAAAATCTAGCGCTTTATCGAAATAGTTGTTAAATACCTAAAATATACCGAAATATATCGAATTTCGGCTCAAAAAACCTGGGGTGAATGATATAGGTGCGTAATATAAAACATTGACTAAGGGAGCGCAACGAGCTCCTGTTTGTGCCGCTCTAGTAAAAGCCAATTAATTTCTTGGTCAGTCAAACACTAGGTGTGGTTGTGGAACGTAACATTTAACTTCTAATTGTTAAAATCCAGCGCTTGTTTTAAACAACACTTGTTTAGCGGAATCTAGCGCTTTTTTTGAACTGATCTAGTGCCCAACACTCACGACCCAGCAGGGTCTCGATTTTGGTACGGAAATAGTCTCAGTTGCAGTAACATTACAATTGCATCGCATGTCAAATGTGTGATTGTTATTCAAATGACAGATGTGGAGCTGCAACTTTAGTTGCATTCGAACTTTTCCACATTTCGTTTTCTGGTTTAGTTACTTTAGTTGCATTATGGTTGCATTTCTAAGTTGCATCTTTCTTCTGTCAGATTAGTTGTCAAACTGCCTTCAATACTGTAACAAAAACGTGTCAAACGTATGATTGAATAATGATATAACTGCAATGTTACTCTGATGTTACTGTGATCGACGTCCTAGCAGCACTGCTGGAGGGAGAGTCTCACGCTGCACGATTGCCGGTATGTGGTCGCCACTCGACAACATTTCCACTCATTTGTCCTACCTATTTTCTATTATAATTTCATTTTATGTATTGTTCAAATCTAACGTACTGTTGACATAATTTCGTTAGACCAAATTTCGTTTTATATACTTAACTAGCGACCCGCCCTGGCTTCGCCCGGGTAGTAAACCTTAGTCATGAACCTGTCTATTGGTTGAAACCGCATACAAATTGGTTCAGTACTTTTTGAGTTTATCGCGAACAGACGGACAGACAGACGCGGTGTGGGACTTTGTATTATAATGTGTAACTCTTCACTGCGTATAAACGCTTACAAGACTATGTACAAAAAATAACATAAATATACTCGTTAAGGCGAGCTTATCCTACAGTAGGATGTCTTCCAGCCTACCTTAGTACGAAAGGAGCTTCACAAACGGTAAAGGCATTATTAAGTGTACTGTATATTAAATGAACCTAATTTTAAGTTAACCTAAATATGAATTTCCGACTTTGTATACCAATACCTATATGTATATACTAATATACATAATAATTACAAATACATACGTAGTGATTAACGGATTGCCTAATGCACTTTCGAACGGTCTCTAAATAGTCAGGTACAATTTGACATCACTAAAGCCGGGTACACACGACCCGACAGCGATGACCCGATTAGGGTAATCAGGCTAGCATCCACCGGGAACCAACATTCGGACGTATTATATTATTGGTACTCTGACGCGTCCGAACTGATATTGTTCGTATCCGAGCGGGAGTTATAGGTATCTCATCTAATACCCATTCAATTGTGCTGCTAGAATGCATAGCGGTATTAAAGAGTTTGGAGTTGAGACCGTCATTAACTCACGACTTGGAGACGGCTTTAACTTGGAGGCATGTCATCGAGAAAATCGGTGTGTGGAGGATGTTTGAAGGTGATTAAGAGTGCACGCCTTTTGGTGTGTTCCTCTTGTGACAAACCTTACGATTTGCTCTGCGCGAATGTTTCAGAGAATGATTTTTCTAGATACACAAATCCCGAATCAAAGCTATCTTGGCTATGCGCCGTATGTTCCACCAATAACCCCAAGCGCAAAAACACACCGGTACGCTCGGAGCTGCCAACCTCTGTACCTACTAATTCCTGCACTATTGACCAACCAAAATCTGGCGGAAATGGTGAAACTGGAGCCGATATTGTCGTTACTCGTGGCGAGTCTCCGCAAGTGGGCCGGACTGGCGGCGCCAGTCCAACTGCCGCAGTGGATGCCGCCGCTTCGACTTCGTCGATTGAACGCTGTTAAGAATATGTTGTTGCCGGATATACAAACGATAAAAAAAGGAATAACAGCTTTGAATGACCTGAAGACTAGCGTCCAGTTTTTGAGTGATGAGTACGATCGCCTCTCCCTTGAGCTGCTAAACTCCAATGGTACTGTTAAGAAGCTTAACGACGAAAATATCAAGTATGTTTGGGTACGCAATGGGAACATTTTCACCCGTAAGGATGACGACGCTCAGGCAAAGCACATCAAATCTTATGACTGTCTAGATAAAATATAAGCTCCGTCATACAGCAACAGTAATAATCTTTAATCCAATACCGATAATTTATATTAGTACAATTCACTGTTTATTACCAGAATTTTCGGGGAATGAGAACTAAGTTGGATAATATTAAATTGAACTATCTGCAAGCCACGTATGATACGATAGTTGCCACTGAGACATGTCTGGATGACTCTATACACGATAGTGAGCTTTTCAATGACGATTACATAATTTATCGCAGAGATCGACAATCTACGTTAAATAAAGGAAAAAGGGCCATGATAGCCATATCGAAACGTTCTAAGTCCAGAAAACTATCTCATTATGAAAGCGCCAACGAAGATCTTTGGATTTCAGTGACATGTGACAATGGTGAAAATATAAACAAAGACGTTTTGTTCTGTGCAGTCTATATGCCGCCTCCGGTGACAGTCAATCAACTCGACTCGTTCATAACTAATGTAAATAGAGTAATGGACTCTAGTATGTGTGAAACTGTGATTCTTGGCGATTTTAATCTAGGGTTTATTGATTGGTCTAACAGTGTTGATAACGCTTTGGAGCCGTGTGGCTATAACAGCTTGCTCAATTATTCTTTCATCGATTTTATGTCACGTAATAATTTGAGTGAATTTAATTCTATTAGAAATAACAACCAAAGAGTTATTAACTTGGTTCTATCCAATATTGACAACATTAAATTAAGTGAAAGCCTGGATCCCTGAGTAAGCTTGACCTTCACCACCCGGCGCTTGAGATTGTTGTAGATTTGGTTTGTCCGTCGTGTCTTATACACAAACCAATTACTAAATATAATTTCAGAAAAGCTGATTACTCTGTGGTTAATAGCAGGTTAGGAACGATTGTCTGGGAATCCGAGTTAAGTGATATGAATGTCAACGTCATGACTAACAAATTTTATAGCGTACTAAACTCTGTAATTGAAGAAACAATTCCTAAAAGTAAACCGTGTAATAGAAAATATCCACTATGGTTTAATAACAATTTAATTTCAATGTTTTCTGAAAGAGATAAGGTTAGGTTAAAATTCAAAAAATTCAGGAATCCGAGGGACCAAATTGAGGTGCAGATTTTAAATCGTCGCATACGTACCTTAATCCGAAAATGTTATAGTAAGTATATCTCAAACGTAGAGTCGTCAATACTTTCTAGTCCTAAAAGATTTTGGTCGTTTAAAGCGTCGTGGAAAATTTTCAGACATACCAATGGAGGTGAGGCTGGGAAACTGCACCGTTACTACAGGCGAGGGCATTAGTGATGTTTTCGCTAAGCATTTTGCATCTGTTTATTCTCACCCAAGCACGTCAATAGACGGTAATTCCAACTCCACGGTAGAAAATTTGTATCCTCGGTTTGGTTTAAGCAATATAGCCATAACTGAACGTGCTATAGAAAAACTGTTACAAAAACTTGACCCGAGCAAGGGAGCGGGACCAGACGGTATTCCTCTACTTTTCATTAAGAAAACATATCAACATCTAACCTTGCCTCTAAAGATGATATTCGAGAAATCCCTAAACACATCGATATTTCCGGCGGTGTGGAAGGAGGCTAATATCATTCCTATTCACAAGAAGGGAGATAAATCCGACGCTAGAAATTATTGACCGATTTCGATACTAAACACTTTTTCCAAAGTGTTTGAGTGCATAGTATGTCCTATTTTAAGCTCGTTTTCTAGGAATGTTATTTCTGACCATCAGCACGGGTTTTGCAGAGGCAAGTCAACTCTAACTAATCTCATGTACTATATAGATGACGTATCCAGGTATATTGATGCACGAGAAGAGGTTCACTCAATATATACAGACCTTAGCAGCGCTTTTGACAAGGTGGACCATAACATCCTCATAACAAAACTAAAAAGATACGGTATCCACGGTCCGCTTCTGCGCTGGTTTCAATCGTACTTAGAAAATCGAGTATTGAGGGTGGCTGCACATGGGTATAAGTCAAATTCATTTTTAGCATCTTCCGGGGTACCTCAAGGATCCCACTTGGGGCCTATCCTATTCCTACTGTTTATCAACGATATAACTGATTCAATACGCCATAGTGAATGATGAATGTGTCCACAAGATGTACAAGACAATGATTCGTAGCATACTTGAGTACGGTGCCTGTGTATGGAATCCTCGTTATAAAATTCATATTGCTCGCATCGAACGTATTCAACGTTATTTTACTAAATTTTTAGCATATAAGGCAATACCACAATGCTCTAATAGAGCAGACTATGCAAGCCGTCTGAAAAAATTTAATCTTTCCACCTTGGAAAATAGGCGTGGGATCAGTGATTTGTTGTTTCTGTATAAACTTGTGCATGGCGGCCTCAATGCGCCCGATTTATTGAGCGAGCTTCGACTGTGTGTTCCGAGAGTAATGCTTAGGTTCCCACTTAAGCGTACGCTCGTAAAGTCATTGATGAGAACAAATATTTCTGCACCCATGAACCAAGATTTTTTAAATCTGCCGAGTCACATGCAATCAAGAGAAACGTACGAAAAGGATATCATTCAGTTTGGATTAAAACACTGAAAGTGCCGGCAATTATGCAATTTTCAGATACAGCATACATATTCTATCATTTTTTACTATGCTGCCAAACCACCACCACCTCTATGTACCACTGGGCGTACAGTAGGTACTAAGTATCGCTATTCTAAAAGCCGTCGGACCGTCGGACCTGCAGATTTGACGTTATAGTAAACAATGTCAAGAACTGTTTTCTCTTTTGGAAACTAATAATTTTGTTCTGGCCTACACTTAGATTTTTGATCTAAAAATGTATGAAACGCGAATGTTGCTTTTTTTAAACTAAAATGTACAACATCATAAATATGTGAAGAAATTTGATCACCTCGATTGGTCTTCCCCGAATACTATGATAACTGAGAATTTTTACCCGACTTCGAGGAAGCCAAGGAAGGGTAATGAAGTTAACAGTCTATGTATGAAGAACTTACAGAGATTTGTCCGGACCGTAGCAAGTGAAACAATGTGGTCTCTGCCTACCCCTACGGGAGAAAGGCGTGACCGAATGAATGTGTGTCATTCAGAGAATTTCTTTACAAGAATGTTGATCTAGACAAGCACTATCATTTCTCTCTAGGAAGTAGTGTTGTAGGACCAATAGTTTTAGAGTCATTACCATTTTAAGTTTGACAGCTGTTATCCGAAATGTAGATCTTGACGAGTACTATCATTTATCTTCAGGAACGAATGTTTTAGGTGCGATCGTTTTAGAGTTATTACAGTTTCAAGTTTGATAGTTGTCATCGAAAATGTAGATCTCGACGAGCACTATCATTCTCTTTAGGAACTAGTGTTCTAGAATCAATAGTTTTAGAGTTATTACAGTTTTTTGGTTTGACAGCTGTCATCCAAAATGTAGATTTTGATGAGCACTATCATTTCTCTTCAGGAACTAATGTTCTAGGAGCGATCATTCAAAAGTTTGACAGCTGTCATTCGAAACATAGATCTTGACTAGCACTATTATTTCTCTTTAGAAACTAGTGTTCCAGAACCAAACACGCCATATTTATAATTCGAGATGACGAAAGGACCACGATAACGAAACGAATACGATATTGGTACAGAATCAGAAAAAGAGGAGGGGCTTACACATCAGCGGTCAAAATTTGTTTGACTAGGTCGACTTCCTATTTCATTCGCACGCGTTATATCTGTACTTAAAAAAGGTAGACAGATATATGTGAGTGAACTATGTCACATAAGGAGGAAAGATTCGAACTGTTGGTAAAAAGAAACAGTCAAATTTGACGTCTCATGTTGACATCTACTGACATCGCGCCGCACGCTGCACGATGGGGGCAAATTAAAAAAAAATGTAGAAAAAGTTCATACATCGGAGCTAACATTTCGGGCTTGGATTGCGGGTTTTGCCCCTATCTTGCAGTGCGCCGCGCGGCGCACCTCTTCAATGTGAATCGGCACTACGGTCTAGTCTGATCTATAAACTATATTACTGCGAAATTTCATCAAAATTCATGAAGTAGTTTTTGCGTGAAGGATAATCAAACTTTTGTATTTATAATAAGGTTTTCCGCTGGAGACCCTGTAACTTGTTTAACACTCTCCGAGACGATTGGTATTCCATGACGGTATATTACATGTATCTATATTACTATAAAACTGTGAAAAAGCCGTGTCTGTACATTGGAGATTTGTCAGAAAAAATTGTCGGCGTAGGATAGGATACTAAAAATATTTTTTGAATTTTTGTCTGTCTGTCGGACTGACTGCGCACGCAACTCGCAAAAATCAGTTCCTATGACCATCTCCCGACTCTATCATCAGACCAGCTCCATAGCAGCATATAATGCATTATCATCCAAGGTACATAGGTATACACAATTTCAGCTTAATTAAACGCCGAGAATTGTGTCAAATTAGGCTTGCAAGATTTGACTCGAACATACATTACCCACATTAAAACATCGCAAACTAAATAAAAGTTTATAAAAATGGACAACAGCGTTCTCTGTACTTTCAACTCTGCGATCTAAAACCAGTATGGCCCAAGTCCAGCAGTGGTCTGTTAAGAGCTATTGATAACATAACATTCGGTGTGTACGAACGAACTTCCAATACTGGAGTGGCGACCGTCAAAATGGACAAAATAGTCCAGTCATAGAGCTGCGCCTTTTGAACGCAGTGCATTCACTTAGCACACTCACACTGATACATTTCATGCATAATAACGCTACGAGTACCTTACTTATACAAGTATTGTTTATGAACACCGCTGTTAAACCGCCATGAACGGCCTGATCGAATCCTATCAGCTGGCACGTGTTCAATAAAGCTGTCACAATCGGAGTAAGCGACTCGATTGGGCTAATGGGCCACGTCGGAAGTCCTGTGGGATGGGTCCCGCGGAGGTATTAGCCCAAGCATGGCCGTGACTAGCATTGGCCATACTGCATTAACAGTCGCCCTGGATAAATAGGGACAGGGATTAGCCAGTAGCTAGAACAACAGAGGCGACGGCTAAATCGAATTATGGAATGACAATTATGATTCTGTACATACGAGGGAGACGTGTAGGTATATATTTTATGCCATAAACAAGCGGCCCGAATGATGGGCAGTTATTGTAGCTAATGGACTTAAATAAAAGCTTGTATTGCTTGTCGACCTGAGTGGTTCAGTGGTCAACATGCCGGTCTGCCACGCAAGCGGTCCCGGGTACGATTCCCGGCCGGGCAGAAATTGAAATGATGAATTTTAATTTCTGTTAAGGGTCTGGGTGTTCTATGTATAAAACGTATGTATTTAAAAAGTATTTAAATAGTATATCAGTTATCTAGCACCCATAGTACAAGCTTTGCTTAGTTTGGGGCTAGATGGCGCTGTGTGAATTTGTCCACGATTATTTATTTTATTTATTTATTTAATATCCTAACCGACAGAAAAAGTAAGATAACCCCCGACCAAGTTTACTTAAACTCAAATATTTTCTAAACTACTGAACCGATTTTTATGAAACAAAGCTAAGAACCATCTCGATTAAACTGGCTTTATATGGCAAATAGAGAAAACCGCATCCAAATCGGTCCACCCGTTCGGGAGCTACGATGTCATAGACAGATACACAAAGCTACAGATACACACGTCAAACTTATAACACACCTCTTCTTTCGTCGGCGGTTTAAAATAAATATGAAACTCGTTGTGGTGCCTCCACACCGCAGTTACTTTTGTGGAGCAACGTTTTCATATGACAAAATCGATAACATTTTATAATTTACAGAATGTTTCCAAACGTTGTACTGCAACATTGTTGCAGCCATGAGAAGTTGGTACGACCACTAGGTTAACTCGCTGTTGCTGAAAGTTGCTCTTTTGTTATATTTTACGAGGTTTTATTTAGTTTCACATGTTCCCATGTCTGTTCGTAATAAAATCCTGCCAGTTAAATTTTACCCATTTCGAGGTTTTCGAAATTTTGCCCCGCGCATGTAAGTTGGGTGACAATGCAATGTTATGATACCATCGAACTGATCTGATTATGGACACGATATGGCCATAGAAACTCCTAAACTTCGGATGGTAAACCCACCGAGTTTTTACTCGAGTGATTAGTCTTGACAAATACTCTGACTGATCATAGAGAACGCATTGATATCAACCATGATTCGTCGGATTTCGTCGATCGGTGCTCAAGTCCTATACACGTGACCTTCCTACCTGATAGACGCACGTATTGTATGCTATTTTTACCTTTATTTTAATTTTACCTTGTATAAAGGTTCAGCCAATTTAAAATTAGGTGTTAACTAATAATTAGTTTTTTGTAAATGATTGTTAACTTAAATTTTCTTTTATTACATTGTTATATTGAGTAAATACTTAGGTTGAAATGAATGTTGTATATACCTATAATTGGGGTGCATATAAGTCTTGTACCTTGTCTAAACTAAATTGTTACTTTTGTATGTGTACTCTGTTGGTATATTTAATTATTTATTTTATTTTGTTAACGTTTATTTATGTATTTATTATACATAAATAAACGCGCGATAGAAGCTTGCTATGAAAAAATGTTTTTCTTTTTAACTTGTTAAACTTATTTATTGGCGGCATGGATACGATAAGCAAGATTCAACAACAGTAACAAGTTGTAGCAATAGTTTTGCGGATGTCTATGGTCGACCATAATCACTATACTCATCAGATGTCCTGCTTGCCCGTTTGCCTCTTTGCCTTCCTGTTTGCTCTTTTGTTCAGTAATCAGTGCATGAGGAACCCAACGCGAACAAGTTTTCCTGACTTGTAGGTGACAGTGTAAAATCTTATGACTGGTTGGCGATGATATTTTGAGGGTTCCATCTATCTGCTTGTAGGTCGTTTTTGGGCCTTCGTGTAACATTTTACAACCTGGATGTTTTCATCCGTAGGACGACCACTACTGTCATCGTCCTTCAAGAAGAAATTATATTGTCTATATGGTCATTTTTTTAAATTGAGAAAACCATCTAAAAATTGTTGCACGGGACAGTGCGACTTTGCCAAAAGCGTATAACACCTACACTACACTCGCTTTCATTAAACCAACTTTAAAATCATTTAGCATAATTGCACGAAAAGGCTCACGTTCGAATTTAATTGATGCGAGGAAAAGCGCTCGAAATGCAAAAAAGATATCGACACATTTTTTTCGTTTCCATTTTGATTAAATGGCTTTCAGTATTCGAAATATAAATAAATTATGTTTCAAAGTTATAACTTATATGCGATCTCTTTTAAATAAAAGTTGTGTACATATCTCAAAACTTTTATAGTCACCCACGTAGACGGGATATTAGTACTTTGTACCTATCTTCGAGTACGTTAGGCATCGCAGTTTTCAGTAGCTTACATTAAGCAATGGCATACAAATGCCTGATATTCTGAAAGCCTGAAGCCGTGGACTTTTTTATTATAATTTTGTGTAAAGTAACGAGGTTTTTAGCATAAATGTAAACGACATTACATACTAAATAAGGACTTATAAAAAAAAAACCGAAAATGTAGGTATGTCTTTTGTTTCATTCCTTGTAATAGGTAAACTGCTGTTATATCTATATTTGTAAAAATCTAAATAGCTAATTAGTGTATCGAAGTTTGGGAGTGTCGTTGGTCTAATGACTAATAGGCAGGTCTGACTTGTAAGCGAGAGGTAGCGAGTTTGATCCCCAGTGTCGCAATGTAGTAATGACTTTTTTACTGTTATGTACATTAGTTGAACATTAACCGATGCTCTTACGGCGAGGGAAAACCATCGTGACGGAACATGCAGGTAATCACCGTAGAGCGACCTCCGTGATCTTGTTAACACACGTAAGCGCCTGAATCTGTGTTAACAAGGTCGCGTGGGACAGAAGCCAGTCGCTTTACTGTAAATACCTGATCTGTCAAATTCTGGATAATAGTCGAGGCAGAACCGGGCCCTCGCGCGTGAGGGCATAAACGGGATATTGACGCCAAGATGATTATCATCACAGTTAATCGAAGTCTGGGCATATGTCTTATTTTAAAGTAAAATCAAGTCTACAAAATAGTCTAAAGACTGAAGTTATTCCACACACTTACATAATTTAAGACATTTTAATCGTATGTTATTTGTACCCAATACAGCGTTTCGCAAATTGAACCCAGTTATAAAGCCTATAGCAACTTCCTAAGTTCAAAACTTGCCTGTGTTAGGAAACTGCCAAGTTTTGATATGGTAGCAATAGGGCTGGCACCTTTGACAATTAATTGATGTTGATAACAACTACAAATAAATATTTAACACTTTGTGTTGTCACTTCATGATGGAACTCCATTGTTATGAATTAAATCACTTTTAATAAATAATAAATATTTTGCAATTAATTGATCATTTTCTGCAATCGGAATCCTAATAGATAGCTGCGCGATGCGTGATGCGTGATGCGATGACAGCCGCGGTTGCTACCACCTTTGAAATAGGGGCGAGCATTTGTTTAGGTCACCTTTTCTAGCCTCCTCCCCGGCTGAACGGGGAAAGCAGTGCCTCCCTGAATAGGGCTGCTTTGTCATCCTAGGTGCTGCCGAATCCGCACTGTCGCCCCAAACTTCCAGTGCAGAAGCGACCACGGTGTGTAATCACACCTCTGGGGGTGTGCACATGGGCGATCCCATGTGCAGAAAGCAGACAAAGCTCAGCTTGCATCAGGCCGGACCTCTGACTACCTCTTTCCATCGCCACAGGACTTCAGCGACATCGGAGTCCCTTGTACGGAAGCGGTCAAGTGCGCAGAATATATTAAGGTGCACCAATATTCGCGCAGACGCAGGTACACACACTCGTCCTCTCTCTCCTTTGTCCAGTAGAACGGAAAAACGCTATCACTGAAGGATAGATGGATGATGTGTCTGGCCGACGGAAACTATACGCCCTCTACCATCGCCCTAGGCTATCCACCTTGCCTTGCTAAACCGACGAGTCTGCCAAACCCATTCGCATATCTGCATTGGGATGCCTTCCTCGCCGGATCAGACTTTTGGTAGTTTGCGGGAGGGATCCGCAGTAAGGATGCTGCTGCTCGTCCTCTGACTTAGTCCCTTAGTCGCCTCTTACGACGCCCACGGGAAGAGATGGGGTGATGCTATTCTAGAGTGGCGGCACCACACACCACAACTACATTGTAGGTTTATACTTAAAAAAAAATATCATCCCAAGTACCAAGTCAATTTTTGATTTTCCGTTTTGATGAGTTTTGTACAGCCCATAACGGTCTACTACTAGACTTGGACCTCCATCACATTACTAGAGATAATTGCCATAATCTCTACTCTTGGCAATCGGGTTATCGATCGCGCAATTCAAAATACTCAACTGAAAAGTCATCATCATCTATCTCATATCCTATTAGATGGTCGGCACGATATGTCTCTTTCTTCTATTCCCTAAATCCGCATGTCGTCATTCACACAGTCCATCCATATTTTCTTAGGTTAGCCTATACTGAAATATCCATCCATGTTTATAAACATGCATAACATGTTTGCCTAGCCTAAAACTCCTCATTTTCTTCATCATTGGCGATTTCAGTAGCATCTTACCCTTTTTCTATTTAAGGAGGTTCTGTTTTACAAACTTTTATTTCACTTGCAATGTTTGTATGTAACTATGTATGTTCGGGGCAAATCTTGAAAGCTTAATTTGACAACAAATTTGGTTCAATTGAGCTGTATATTGGTATACCTATGTAACTTAGATGACAATATATTAATATGGTACCATGGAGCTGGTCTGATGATGGAGTCAGAAGGTGGCCTTAGCAACTACTGAACGCAACAAGATAACCCCATCGTGTTTGGGCTCTTTCGAATGATCTTGGTGAGTACTATACCGCGCGATAAAATCTTGTTATGAAAAATCATTTTTTATAACAGAAATTATGTTTTGTATTAATATGTATTATTCGGCAAACAAATAGACACGCCACATGATGGAAGTTGGTCACCGCTGCCTGTAGACTTAAAAAAATCATTTGTTTACACACATACGTCGCATTGATGGTACCTGCCACAAGTAAAACGCAAACCTTTCGAAATACATTTTTTGCGAATTTTGTGTAATACCTATTCTTACCTGTTACCGTTCTTGGCAACCCTAAATTCGTCAACCCTAATCATGAGGCATCAGCCAACAAACTGTTAACAGAGTCAAAGTTACCAAGTCAGTAACATGATATACATAATGCACGGTTAACTTCAATCAACGGAATTTTGTAAGAGGAAAGTGAGACCCTATTGGCTGGAAGTATCATCAGCAGTTTGAAGTTACGTAAATTTGAAACTTGAAGCTGCCTGATTGACATATTAGTCTACAACCGAAATAGTACTGGAAATGTCGGACAGAGAGGTTCATAAATATTTTTGCTCATGTAAGAATAGGTATTTTAATATTTTAAAATGTTCGTATTTGTTCTATGAATTGTCAAAACTCTCGAGCTTACTTTCAAAGACTTGTATAATTATTCAGAAATTACGGTTTGAAGGGCATGATTTTTGGTGTTAATGGTGTTTAAAGATGGTGGTGTTTAAGTATGGTCATAAAGTGTAGTTTGGCTAGGTCAACCAAGCCTCGGTCAACAATGCTTGCATTGTTGTGTTTCGGTTTGAAGGATAAGGCAGCCAGCGCAATTACAGGCAAGAGTCATTTCATCTTAGTCCTCACAGTGACAGTTCTCCTGCGGTTCTGCATTTTTGTTGCCTGCAACCTAAATGCATGAATCGTAAATGTTACGGGAGAAAGTTGCCATCAGGCCAGGGGCTCTTTTTGTAAAACCTTCTAATGCATGTATTTTATATCTATTGCAAACTTATCACGAATGTGAAAGAGACAGGTAGCGCACGCGATCGCTCGCGTGGATGCGAGCGATTCAAAAACAGGGCCCTATAGATCTCATTCTCTCTACTTTCCCTTTTAGATGAAATGAAAAAAAAAAACGCAAAAGGTGTTATGTTGGAGATCCCTTTCTCTATTTGCTTAGAACCTATAAGCCTTAGATTAAGCAACATCGCAAAAGGCCTTAATGCGGGTTTCACGAATGTGTAAAACGGGTTAGAGATAAGAAAAGTTCGTCTTTTGTTAGATCCAGTAAAATTACATTAGCACCATCAGCAAAAACCGTCCATAATCAATACCTACATTGTTCTACTAGCTGCCCTTTCACGACTTCGTCCGCACGGACTAAATCGCCCTCTTACCTAATCTAGTTTATGTCCATCTCAGGAATCCCGACAATATTAGTTCTAAGTTTAGTCAAAATCGGTTCAGTAGTTTGAAAAGGTAATAATAGACAGAGTTTATTTTCGTATTATAATATCAATAGTTAAAATTTTTTATATAATAAATAAATAATCGTGGACAAATTCACACAGCGCCATCCAGCCCCAAACTAAGCAAAGCTTGTACTATAGGTGCTAAATAACTGATATACTACTTAAATACTTTTAAATACATACTTATTATACATAGAACACCCAGACCCGTAACAGAAATTAAAATTCCGGCCGGGAATCGAACCCGGGACCTCTTGCGTGGCAGACCGGCATGTGGACCACTGAATCACTCAGGTCTTCGATAGTTAAGTTAATATTCATATTCATTTAGTTAAGTTAGGAAGTTTGAATATCAATATTGTTCTCTTCTCAGTTGCCCAGACATTTAAAATAAAACACATTTAACATCGAAACGTCGGGATACAATGAAAAATAAAAAGTCACGATTAATCCGTTTCATTTGAAATGTTCTTAATATAATCAGCTTACAATCGTAAGCTGTGGTCGTACATCGTTGCACGTGGCAATAAACCAGAACTATTTTTTCCACTAGACATGTCAACAAAAAGCATTACATGAATCAAATTAAACGACGAACTTCCTACCTTGTGTATCGGTGTGTTGATAGAGTCAAATTAAAAAATCGGCTTAGTGAACCTTCCTCCAATCACAATTTTTTTTTTTTATATTAGTCTAGACATTTGACCGCCATCGCACCTGATGGTAAGAGACAATGCGGCCTATCTTTTTTTTTGCGGCGATGAGGTCGAAGATGTAGCATGCGTGCCCAGAAGACCTATTCACTCATGACTTGAAGACCCCAAGGTTATACTTATCGGGGAACAGTGACTCAGGCAGGGAGTTCCAATCCTTTGCATCTATACTAACTCCAATCACAATTCCTTCATTAACCTTTAAATCAATGTTTGATGACGTCCATACCGTAAACACGGCTCAACCGTTACAAAATTCACAGAGAAATCGTTCGCCATCAAGTGCCTTTGAAACATAGATGCAGAGTGCACGTTGGATACAGATTCCGTTTGTAAAGCGACCCTTTGACATCAAGACAAGCTGCTTTGTGTTCCGAACGTTTTGTGATGAGGACACGCCGGTGCAGTGGAAAAGGAATATAGGCAAACTGTCGAACGTGGGAACCATACCTGAGCGAACTGTTGACAGTGCTTCAATTGCAGATCTGTAGACGTGTGAATAGAAAATCTGGATGTTACACATTCAGATTTTCTAGGCGAACGAGGTAACGTACTTCCCGTAGTCGGTACGACTGGAATTAATATCTCTGGATTTAACCCATTTTGACCGAGACTACGTTGATAAACTGAGGCAAACGAGCAAGGAAGCTTTTGCTACGGGTACTAGTAAAATAGCTTTTAATGTCCTGGTTGTTAGTGGTACGAGGGCCCCGGGTCCGAATTGACCATGATCCAGGATTTGGCAAATCAGGTAATTACAGTGGAGCGACTGGCATCTGACTTCCGTGACCCTACCAAAGAAACCTGACCAGATTTGATCAAGGTTACACATTCAGTCGCCTGAATGTGCAGGTTTCATCGCGATGTTTTTCTTCACTGTAAGAGCACTGGTTAGCATTCAACTTACGTACATAATTCAGAAAAGAGTCGTTGGTATATGGCCGCAGTGGGATTTGAACCGGGTACCTTTCGCCTACGAGTCAGATACCTTAACCACTCGGCCACCGACGATCCTCAATGGCTCGTCCTTTAGCTCAGTGAATAGACCTACAATAATAATGAGACCTGTTTGATTGCACCAGAATACCCTGAACTAGGTGTTTTGGTGACAGCCACCACTTTCCATTTGAATGAAGCAAGTCTATAAATATGTGTCCAATTGTAAATCACAATAAGACAGTATTTAGAAAGAAGTTTTGCAAAACAATTGTAAGCTGTTACGACGTAAACCGCGAAATTATTTTATTCAAATAACTTGTGAAGAGCAGGGCGGAGGGAGATTAAAGTTGCGCGAGGTTCGAGTGCTTCCCAACTAGAACGAAAAATAGTTTCGATAGAAAAACTCGAAGTAGTTTTAGGGTGAAAAACTTAACGCATTAGCAAAATGTTTCTAGAACTTCACTTGTAGTTTTTGGGTCAGCCAAACAACGCCAAGTCCAGAAGGCACACAACTTCCCATTTCATGTGTGTAGAGTAAAAGTGAGAAGTATTTTACACATCCGTCCCTCACTCTTATGGACCAATATAAGTACAGAAAAGAGATACAGTATGATGTAGCACAGTGTGCATGTGTGCACATGGGTAATTTTCACATATGGGGAAATGTGCGGCGTGGTAACACTCAGTATACCTAAACTACTGCCACTATTTCGATGTAGGGATTTTTAGGACCTTCCTAGGCAACTGAGTTTCCTAGGGAAAATGTTAACAATCGATTACCTGATGGAAAATTTTAGAAACGATTCCGAAAAACAATTGCTTGGTAATATTTTGTACCGGAAAATAACAGGTTTCCGCGATGTAACTGAGCTCACTATTTTTCGAACTGCTGGCGAATGGAGATCACATTGTACATTTTAAACAATGATATATTTTTATAGTATACTATCCAGGCATTTGACCGCCATCTCACCTAAAGGAAACCGACGATGGAGGTAGAGCACGCCTGTCAATTATCATACATATGGATGTTACTCTGCCCCGTTGTTGAATATTTTCACAGATAGATCTACATTTGAATCCATGAAACAGCCAAGCCACACTTTCTGATCAAAATGTAGAGTTGGTAGGGTTAGGCTTTGTAGAGTTACGGGCATGAAATGCCTCAAGCCTGTAATTGCGCTGGGTTTCCGAAACACAACAATGAAATCATTGTAGCCCAGGCGGACTCCTCAGGCTTCACGGACTCCTAACACCTGAGTAACATGGGCTACAGTACGGTAATTCGATACGTAACAGGTTATGTATAACTGTGACGATGTATCGAGGAACTTCGCGTTCTACCTAATGATTGAATAAATCGCTGATGAAAATCAATGTGTCTGGATCTGTGAAATACTTTTTTTATAAAAGTCCCGTTATTTTTGTAAAACGGACATGGATCTACAACAATTTAAAAATAGAAAGCTTACAATAACATACAGATACGGGTTTATAATTAACAAAATCTCAATCTCTTCCAAGGTTTGATAAGCATATTAAAATATATTGTCTATTTCTGGTATCTGAGTAAACGTGTAGGCGTAAGTCTGAAAGTTAATGAAATTGTGAAATTCGCAGAATAATCCTTTATCATATATTTGAGTTATGGTGTTGTTGCAATCATTAATGCCAGCCCGATATTGCTCATACACGCCTGTACGTTTTACTTTGAAGTAGTTTTTTTTTTGTATAATCAATAATGAGTGGATTCCCATTTTTTCCTTGGACTGGGTAGCGTAAAAGGGCACCGTTTTCTGATGGGTATTTTTAACAATGCGATCTCCAACCCGCCTGCCCAGCGTGATCATGGCAAAGCATTCCACGGATGCGGAGGACGCTCATGTCCGCAGTGGACTGTCTTGTTTATTCTACGCAGTGATAAACGACCAGACAGCCCACCTGATTAAGCGGTAACTGTCGCCCCTAACATCTACGATTGGCTGTTGATTTTATGTGTCTATGATTGCTACGCTAAACCCACAATTTCCGCTGTAAACCGCAAACATATCAAACAATACTAGTTACAAGGAAGTAAAACAATGTTCCCTATCGCAATATACGTTGATAGCTGCTCTTCTCCCGATATCCGAGTAATTAGATGGCCCCGAACTATCTTTCCGGGCTGGAGTCGTAACTAAACAATGTACCGCACTCGATCCTGTTTTAATCACTGCCGACACAATGCCTGCTAAATCCGAGATCAAAGGTCGTCATTATTCGCTGCGGTTCGGCCGACGCGTTGTCAACCGTACGAGAGTACGCTTTGTAGAACAAAGTAAGAGTTAGAACGAATTAATTTAATCAGATAGCTAACGTACGTGGCCTTTGTTACGTTGTGGCGACTGTAAATATCATGAGGGGCGCAAGTAGACTTGCACGTGGGGAACCAGTGACACCATTGTTGTTCTACATTTTGTGATTAGACACCCACTCTTTCGTCGGTATATGTTAATTATTTTGATGTTGAATGGTAACTTGAAAATGTAATAATGGACGTTAATTAGTCACTTTTACAAGTAAAAAAACAACAAGTGCTCAGGTGAAAACGCCAAGCGGCACAAATACGCGAGTCTTGGTGAAGACCACATATTTGCGCCATTTGGCGTAGAAACCCTTAGCAGGCGGGGACAAGGCGCACACTCTCTATTTCGGGAGCTAGCTAAGCGCCTGGTCGATGTTACTAAAGACCAGAAGGCTGGCCTCTACTTCGGACAGCGAGTTAGCCTCGCCATCCAGTGGGGCAATGCAGCCAGCCTTCTCGGCAGCTTTCCTAATACCGTGGACCTGGGTAAATTTTTTGATCTGTAGATTTGTTAATTGTTTTACTTTGTATTATTAAGTTGTAAATTTGTAGTTAGTATTATGTTAGGTCTGTAGTTCTTTATACGTAACATTGTTATTATTCTGTTTTAATGTTTAATAAATAACTTTACTATGCATATTAAGTCACTAATTAATGTGCCTAGTTAATTAAATGTTTCTCTAAAATGAGCACTTTTAAAGTTGAGAAGTAAATTAAAAATTTTAATTATTTAATTAAAAGTCTATCCAGTTCGAAAATTAAAAGGTACGGTTTATTTTACGGATTATCTCGTCTTAGACAATATCTGTCTGAGCTCAAAGAGATTAATTGAAGGCAAGTAAGAAGTACCTAAGATTGACCTACATGGGGTACATTGAAAGTTTTGCGTAACTCATTAAAGTAATATATTTACTGCTGTTCGAAGTATTCAGCATTACATTTTAAACACTTTTTCATCCGGTAAAACCATTTTTGATAACATGAGGAGTATTAGTCTGAGGGATTTTGTTCTGGGGTGAGTTTATGAGGAATCCAGCGGCAACAAAGTTTTCCAACTTTTGAATGTTGATGTAAGATTTTTTTAATTTGAATCATACCAATCCCCAAATGTAATCGAATCTCCTATAGGTGATACGCCGGTTTTCTTCAATTAGTTGCCTGACAGAAGCCACATTTTCCTCAGTGATCAAACTTGAGGGTCGACCTTCACGAATTTCAACATGGAGAGAAACACGGCCACGATCAAAACCTGCGTACCAACGCCTTACGGTGCTTAAATAACGTGCTTGCCTTCTAAAAACATTATTTAAACAGTGAACTTTAAAAATAATAAAAAAACCATCCTAAAATCGCAAAAATCTATTTAAATTAATTCCATTTTTGCTACGGACGACGAACTTTAAGTTGTGATAAAAAAAAACAATTGACACGCGATTTCCGGCCAATTTTTACAAAAGCAAAGCTTGAGTTTTTTATGAGTAAAAAATATAACATTCCTAATTCAAACATTTATGAGCTATTTGGGGTGCAGAATTTACATTGTGCTACATCTATCGTACCATGGTGACAAGACCGTTGCTAATTAGGACAGCGACCTAGAAAGCCTTCTATTCGACCGAAACATGGGCTTTGCTCCAGTATTTACAGCGGTGCCAAATCGACTATCGGTATATCACCCACGCTATGTCTCTTCCACACC
The DNA here is from genome assembly GCA_907269095.1 of Blastobasis adustella. Classification (NCBI taxonomy): domain Eukaryota; kingdom Metazoa; phylum Arthropoda; class Insecta; order Lepidoptera; family Blastobasidae; genus Blastobasis; species Blastobasis adustella. Next base: position 15,576,062 of record OU026121.1, on the reverse strand, counting down.
GAGTGGAAGAGACGCAGAGTAGGTAGGCCACACACGAGGTGCACCGACGAACTGATAAAGATCGTATGTACCAGCTGGCTCCGGAAGGCACACCAGAATGCGAAGGACCGGCCTTTGTGGAGATCACAGGGGGACCTATGTCCACCGAAGAGCGTCTTCCGGCTGATATGAGGATGACGAGTAATAAAACTCATTGATGCGCAACATGTAATGAAGAAGTAATAGTGGGTAACACTAACATAATACTTCCCTCCTCCCCTCAAAAACAGGGACAGAGCAAAAACGAAGTAGAATAGGTAAAAGCCAAAAAATCGGATGAAAATCACCACGTGCATACTAGTGTATGCACTACACTAATAGTGCATACACTAGTGGAGTCTAGTCGTCATTTGGTCAATAATAATTACGACGAAAGCGCATGAAGGCCTTAAAGTTGCCCAGTTGAACAAGATTCGATTAATACGCCACATACGAGTTAAAGAGTGACTGGACTATGTTCATAAGGCCTCGCCTTCTAGTAGTAAGGCTACTAAAGTTTGAAGCGGCGTGGAATTGAGTTGTGTAGTCCTTGGCACACTCACCAAAGTGGCCTAAGTAAAATACGGATAAGCTGGCATCCTCATGGCTGTGGTCAGAACTTTGTTGCGAAAGTGTCTCGTCACTTCACCCGGAAGTCTTAATAACCTTTCCATCTGAAAAATTGTTTATCAAACTAAAGATAAGATACCGTATGAAATAATCTTTAAGATGGAATAATTAGATAATCTGTAACCAGAAAAGACGGGTGTTATAGTGGTTAGAGGGTTGACATCTATATAGGTGATCAATCTAAATGGGTCAGTAAGGGGAAATCCGAAACTATAAGGAATAACGTAATTTAATCTTAGGAACCACGTATCAGATTTTAGAATAAAGAATAATTGCATTCAAAATTTTTTTGTAACTCATATACTCAGCATTTTAAACTCGGTCCAGTTTTGTAAAAAAACATCGTTGTCCTATTAGAGTAGTTGTTTGTGTACACATGTTTTACTAACACATCATGTCTTAATATGATACAAAAATCCATACAATTTGAAAAAATGCAAAAAATATGTATACATATGAGTGTTTGTATGTGGCATGAGCTACGCTCCTGAACCGGTTGACTTATTTCTTTATTTGAAAATCAGTTCACGTGATGATTCTCAGCTCTGTTTCGATAAAATCGGTTTGGGAAGGAGTTGTGTCAGGACAGAGTACAGTGGCGGTCCATTGTCTCTGTCTACCCTACCTGTGAGACAGAGGCGTGAGCTTTATGTGTGTGTGTAACATACATAATGTTAGAAATATTGAGTATAGACTTTATCAGGAGTTTTCCGCCACCTGTCGAATAGGTTATTGTCATAAAAACTACTTACTAATATTACCTTATCTATAAACGAGGCATCGTGATTTAAATCTAAAATTTATGATCCGAAGACTTAAATCGAACTTTCTGATACCCGAGGGCAAAACTTATGTATCCAGTTAGTAGATAATCGACAAACTTTACACTATTAGTGCACTAAGAACTGCGGTTTGCATCTGTTCTAACAATGAAGCTAGTTACGTGGTAGACTCGAGCTTTATTTGTGGAACATGAATATCTAATAGCCTTAAGATTAGTATCAATATTCTGTGCTCAGATACAAAACAGGCATGAGGCATTTCATCTTAGTCCTCACAGTGACAACGCACCTGCGGTTCTGTATTTTTGTTGCCTGCAACCTAAATGCATTAATAGTAGATGTTATGGGCGACAGTTACCGCTTACCATCAGAGGGGCTGTCAGCTCGTTTGTCACTGCGTAGTATAAATTTTTTTCTAGATATCGTTAAAATCACTTACGAGACTAATTTGTCTTACGCAAACGCAAATAACAACCAAAACACAAATTAATCTTTCCAGCTCTTAGAACTTTGCGGCTTCAGCAACATACAGGCCGTTTGGTGCATTGTTCGGCCAATTCAGGCCGAAAGATGGGGTCTTTCATTGTCCTTTAGGCCCCAAAATACCATCCTCGACGAATATAATTTTTAAAATTTTAGAAATAAAATTGCTGTTTAATAAAATTAAAAATTACTCCAGAGACTGACCAAACAGTTTTAGGACCCAACTATCAGCCCATGTTTTAAAATTACTTGCCAGTAACGTGAACTCAAATTATTTCACAAAATCATTGTTACTTTATTTACTAAAAACTTAATAGATAAAAGTAGGTAAGTGATCAATTTGACCCCAAAAATTAAAATAACCCCAGTCAACAGTACGCTATCTGCTTACTAATATACTGGATATGCTGCACAGGAGTATTATTTTTAAGGTAGTAACGGACCTTATATTGCACGTGTGAGGTCTCTCATAATGCACATAGCTAATATTGTCAGAATTTTTCAGTAGATGTTAAGTTAATTTTTCAGTGTAGGTAACACTGTGTAAACTATTCCCCTTAGAAGTTCAAAATATAAATCAATATTCACCTTACCTTCAGAACCCGCCTTAAAGATAAGTTCTTTGACAACCCAGTAAAGACCCCTTAAGCAGCTTAATGTGAGATTGAATGGTTCCTTTGTACGGGGCTTTGTAATTGAAGATTACTTTCGGAATCGTGTTAAAAGGCATATCGGGCGTACTTTGAGCCAAACACCGCTCACCGTGTACCTGAATATTTTAGATATTCGATTATTACTTTATTAGATTATTACTTTGTTAACTTTTAGCAGTTTACATAGATCATTTTAGCCGAACTTAAAAATCGCTATCGGGCAACTAAATTTTTTTATAATAATATAATCGGATAACTAAAGAGATGGTAAGAATCCAGCCGTCAATGTTGGCAATAACGGTGTAGAAGGAAAAGTTCCTGAGATGGTGGTAGGGCTCCATAACAGCCCATTGTTTTTTAACTTATACATTATAATGTACAGTATTTGACCTATTTCTTGATACTTGATTGAAGTCATAAGACAATGTAATAGTAATATAGTATGGTGTCAATAAGCTGATCTAATGATGTAAGGTGGTCGCAGGAATCCTGGAATATGATAATGCAACTCCATCGTGTTTGGGCTCTTATATACATGTCCGTATAGTTTAGAGGCCTGTATCGAAGCCAAAAAATAACCTATTTTGAATATAAATACGTAGGTACATATAAATTTTATTAAGAGTACATTACATCATAAACAATAATTGCATTTCTGTTTTATTTGGTCCGTCTTTTTCCGACGTTTTTTTGTCGTTTAGGTCATTCAGATAATGCATCAAAATTGGTTGAGTCATCGCTAGCACAGTATTTACATAAAATGTTTTTTTAGTTTCCATGTAATTTACCCATGAAGACTGTTATAAGTAAAAAGACTATACGAATAACTGTTTGTTATTTTTTAAGTAGAGCTATTTCATTTCGCGTTGAAATAAACGTAAAAAATTCTACTTGTGAATATGTGATAGTAAAATAATAATTTTATTTACTGGCGTATTAGTGCTTGTAGTACTTACTAGTATTATTTTATGAAAATTGATAAGTTTTGAGCGTTTCTTGTTTGAAATGTACGTAATTATATTTTGTATATATTTAAAATGAAAATAGAACTTTCACGTTTATAGAATTCATTGTCATACAATGTGAAAAATAAAATGCAGCGATCCTTGTTTAACAAGTTAAACTTGTAAAACCGAACAGGCAAAATAAAATGGTAAATTTAGATTTCTGTTTTCGGGTATGGTTATTTGCATGTCATCATGGAAACCTCCCGCTAGTGGTAGCGATATAGAAGACGTATACATTTAGATTTTGGTTTTCACTTATTGTTTCATATCATATAGTTCTCTATTTCATTAAAATTAGTACCTTGACGAGTCTTATTTGACTGGGACACCATGGGTTTTCCCACCACTGGTGGTTTACGCTTGGTCCGAGAACCAAAAAGGCACCCCTCCCCATACCTATAAATATACCGATCTGCTGAAATTCGATTTTCCAATTCTCCACACGTGTTTAGCAGCAACAAGGTTACATCATGCCACCATTTGCCATGGTGAAATAGATCTAACAGTGTAATATAAGCGGTGGCACAGAGTACGAATGGGTGCCGTGCAACCAAATAGGGGACACCTTTGTAAAGCTCTGAACTATATTCGTTTGTTACGCAATAGCGGTTGCGCCAGCGTCAAAGTCTTATAGACTCTTTGGTATAGATATTGCATTACACTTTAGGCGACGCCTAACTTAATTTAAAATATTCATACACAACACCGACCTTATGTGAAAACCTAACTCGCTACTAAACTAAGTCACTCTTTTATGACACCGATTTTGTGACTCCTTAATGCTTAGGAATCTTTTTGGCATCACCTTAGGCGTCGCTTAAGTTTAGTGCAATCGAGTATAAGTCTGTTAAGTATATGGACAGCAAATAAATAAATATGAATATGAGTGGGTGCTCCAACAGTGGCGTAAAAGAGGCGCAGTGTCGTCGAGTTACAGTAAATGCCCGGATATATCTAGTGGCGCCACATGCACATGAAACACAAGAATTAAAGTAGGTACATACGACTTCACACATCCATCGGTACCTGAGCCGTTCTATCGGGCGCTTCGTGGCTATTCGACCCAGGTTAGCACAATCGTTGGCACGATCCTCTCCCATTCTAATTCTAATTAAATGTCTAATGTTTGTGTTTTGTTTTATGTTATCCGGCAGACACGCGGGCCACATGAAGGAAAGTGGTCACCACCGCTTATGGACATCAGCAACACCACGACAATGTACGGCAGTTCTTGCACGGGAACAGTAACTCCCCGTAGATACCATACATTTTTATGGTATTGTCAATGTGCCACCATGGTAAAACAAAATAGCCTAGCTAGAACCTATAGTCACAGATTAGAGTATGGGACTACGACTGCTGGCAAAACTATTTTGCGACATAAAGCAATTTATAGACTTTTTAATGTAAATGAACATACTGCGTATAATTTCTATCAATTCAGTAAACTATAAACATCGTAAGACCTTCCCTCGGTAAGCAAAGAGGGCCACAAAATTGGGTTAATTACAATTACAAAGCTTGCAATTCACGGAGGCGACATCTTTGTGGCGTCGTGGTAGGTATACGATATAAAAAATAATAATTGTGGCGTTAATGACCCGGTCGTGCTGTTGCGCACGAGGACCCGGGATCCGCCTTGACCTGGATCACGATCCAGGATTTGGCTGAGTTAGCTGATCAGGCTGATCAGATAACTACAGTGAAGCGACCGCCATCTGACCTCCGTGACCCTGTTAACAGGGGATCCTGACCAGATTGGATCATGATTACACATTCAGTCGCCTAAATGTGCAGGTTTCATTAAGATTTTTACCTTCACCGTAAGAGCATCGGTTAACATTCAACTAATGTACATAACTCAGAAATGAGTCATTGATATATGGCCGTAGGGATATTCGAACCCAGTACCTGTCGCTTACGAGTCGGATACCTCAACCATTTGGCCACCGAGGGTCCAATGTAATACGATGTAATACATTAATTTCGCAACCAACCTGCAACAATAGTACAAGATAAAATTGCTAGAGGTTAGTGGTGCCACGTCAAAATGCCTTATTTGTTTCTAACCTAAGAGCCTTAATAATGAGAAAAGTTCGTGAGCTAGCTAGCTTCCTTCCGAATGTTAGACTACTCTGAAGAATCTCGAATGAAAGCTTGAAGTGTCAGGGGAAAGTACAATATGTAGATATTTGTCTTCGGATATTTATCTGTACTAATATTATAAAGGGAAATGATTTAATTGTTTGCTTGTAATTAATAAAACTACGAAAACGACTTAAAAAAATCACTTTAAAAAAATATACATTATCAGCGAATAACGTAGGCTGTTAGAGATCTCTAGGAAACTTGCAAAAATATAACAAAGGCCTCGTAATTTTTGTTAATTGCTCTCTGGTTGACTGGTAGAAAAAGCTACGTAACTTTAATTGAATTGAATTGAATTGAATTTAAGTCCGCCTTTGTACTGTAATGTGCATGAAGTTTTAAATAAATAAATCAAATTCGTGCATGATTTCAGAACGACTGCACCTATTTAACTCATTTTTTTCTATTGTGTATGTCAGGAAAATATTTATTTATAAGAAGTAAGGGTAGGGGTAGGAAAGAGGTAGAGCAGGGGGTTGGTAGGTGTAGGGTACACGGCGCAAGCTGGTTTGTGGCTCAGCTTGGAGTGGTAATTACAGACAAGTAGAGTCCTCACAGCAGTGCAACTTACCTGCGGTTCTTTAGCCCTGTATTTAACAGTCGGTATTATGAATTTTCAGTGACTGCGGGTAGGATGAAAGTGGAAAAACGAAAGTAACGTATACAACGTCTGCGGAGGGCCAGTCTGGAATGGTAATGTGTATTAGGTTACGGATTAAAAGTATTCTAAATCGAAAATAATGTAGCTTTCTATTATTGAAATAATTATAAAAATAAAAAATTTGGAGATTACTTCCCAACAAACAAACGAACTCACAAACTTACAAAATTTTGCTCTTCATAATATTAAATGTACATAGGTATTTGGTAGGACGAGAGTGGTCTTATCCAAGATATTAATACACAATATCGATGTTAAACAAAGTCGCTGCCCGCCGTCTGTCTCTATATATCTATATATGTATCTGTATCTAGTATGTACGCTTAGATCTTTTAAACGCTTAGTAGATAGAGTGATTCAAGAGGAAAATTTATAAGCAAGACATAAGGGTAGGTATGGGTAAATTATGTGTCGAAGAAGTCGCAACGGGTCCACTAATATGTTTACAATTAAGAAAAATGTATGTTATACAGTGTGATTTAGTGAAATCTCGAATGGAAAGTAGTTAAAAAGTGGATCGCTGACCTTGTGAAGATGTAGCCGTAATTTTTTTTCAAACCTTTGTTTTTTATATAACTACACAGAGAAATAAGACCATTCAACCAACCAATTACTTAAAAAACTTTATTTATTTATCATCGCAAAAAGTCCAGACATCGGATAAAGTTGTCTTTTTAAATTCCATCTTAAGTTTGACATTGATAAAGGATAGTTTAAGCTTAACATTTCTCGAGTTTAAAAAATCCCGGCCCTTTTTCCCTGATACAAGAGAGTTTTTGAAGGTTTGTCTATCTTTGTTACAAATAATAAGCAAAACTTCAGCAGCTTAGGAATGGAACTACTTAGTTGCCTACGTGTGTATTCCTTCAACATTATAAATAATAATCTTGGCGATAATGTCCCGGTTGTGGTCTTGCGCACGAAGGCCCGGGGTTCGCCTGCCGCATGATCCAGATCAGATAATTACTTACAGTGGCGTGACTGCCATCTGACCTCCGTGACCCTGCTACCAGGGGAACCTGACCAGATTGGATCATGGTCGCCGGAATGTGCAGGTTTCAACACGATGTTTTCCCTCATCGTTAGAGCATTGGTTAGCATTCAATTAAAGTAACAACAAACAATTTAGTAAAGTAAAGAAAAACTGTATTAATAGATTTAAAAAAACTTGCACTTAGTTCGGGACGTATTGAAAAAAAAAAGCTTACATTATGCAAGTGTTAGATATCATGTTTATCATGTGTGTTAGTAAATATTACTAGGAAACATGATATACATATATCTAAATTGAAGAAAATGCATTGTATTTCCTATCCTTTAATAAAGCATGTTTCTTCTAAGAACAGATCTTTGTATGTCTTATAGTTTAGACGTGCCCATACTGACCGATCTAAATGGGCCACTAGTGAATGGAATGGTAAGGGAAGACCGAGACGTATGTTTAACGATCAAATTGAATGGGCTCTGAGTATAATCTCGGCACCTTCAAAGCTGGAGCGAATGAGTTGTTTCTAGACAGAACATGCTCCATACTCGGCCGCATCGTCACTACCACCAGGTAAGATGGTGGTCAACTATCTACCTTATTTTTGAAGCACTCGCGTCAAATAGAATGGTTTTCAATTTTTATTTTGGGCAAGAAGAATTCAATTTTTTGATGCACAACGCTGATTTTCCCTATTTTTGAACCGCTCGCGTCGATTCGAGCGGTTTTTGATTTTTATTTTGGGCAAGAAGAACTCAATTTTGTGATGCATACCGCTGATTTTCTCTAATTTTTTAACCATACGCTTCGGTATTGCCAATGTAATTTAAAAATTATGTCATTAATTGTCGAAATTCAAAATTGAAAATCGTTTGACTCGAGGCGAGGTTCAGAAATATATCCCCTACTCGAGGTCCCTATGCTGACAGACGGACGAGGCTCTGGAAAATCGGTTTTGCGGGTAAGCTGGTATTCGCAATACGTAAAAAGCGAAAACACCGCAATAAACTAGCACTGCTAATGATAAGTGAAGTAATTTACGTGATTAGTTTAGCAATTTCGGCGTTTAATCTACAAATAAACATACGTCGTCTGTTCAAAAAGTATCGCGAATTTTGTATTTTTTCAAAAAGTATTTATTTGTTCATGAATATCTATTTTGTCCTCTTCAATGTATTCCCCCTCGGATATAATGCACTTGTGCCAACGTTTTTTCCAATCCTCGAAGCACTTAAATAAAAACATTTTTTGTGATCTGTTCAGCTCCTCCTTGGATGCCGTCTTTATCTTTATCTCCTCAATCGTGGCGTAGCGTCGTCCTTTCATGGGCCTCTTCAGTTTTGGGAACAGGAAAAAGTTATGTCACCAGTTATTACCCTCTGAAGCACATTTGTCGTCACGGACCGAGTCCAACATTTCCTGAGCAATGTTAACGCAATGCTGTTTTTGGTCGAAATTGAACAATTTTGACACGAATTTCGCGGCGATCCGACTCATGCCCAAATCATTTATTAAAATCGAATAGCACGAGCCAATCGATATGTTTAGGTCCTCAGCAACTTCTCTAACGGTGATTCGTCGATTCCAATACTATTTTCTTCACTTTATCAATGTTGTTGTCTGTTGTTGACGTGGTCGGGCGTCCAGCACGTTGTTCGTCCTTCACATCTTCTCGGCCCCCTGAGAACATTTTGTACCATAGATAAACGTTGCTTTGGTCCAAGGTAGCTTCACCATATGCCACAGTCAACATTCGGAATGTGTCCGCGCACTTTATTTTGTTTTTCAAACAAAATTTGATACAGATTATTTGATCCGTTTTTTGGAATAGACAAAAATCGAAGACGAGCCAAAACATATTCAAGCAAAACAGCTGTCGAAAATTGTGAGCATAAGTAAGAGACATGACTACCAACATAACGCTACAAAAAAAAAAATATACGTACCCCGGGGAAATTCAAAATTCGCGATACTTTTTGAACAGACCTCTTATTTACTTTCACCTCGTTACTGATATATTAGTCAATATAGACGAAGGAGAAACAATAAAATATTATTTTAGGAGGTACCTAACCTTGCTGGGATGGAAAATAAATTCAGATAGCGAAGTTTCGCAATATCAGCTGTTTATCAAAATTGAAGTTTATTTGTTGTGTACAATGTTCGAGTATTCTGTTGGTTTTCTATTACCTACTTCGATTAATTATTTATTACGTTGATTTTTGTTGTAATTGGGAGGCTCTTATTGTGTAAGAGGCACTTAGGGCACGTGTAACAAGTCTGCGTGTACGCGCAGTCACCACGCAGTGAACGCGCACCGTACGTCCTGTCACCGCGTAGCGAGCGCTCATTATAACGCGCACTCCGCCGCGGTACGCGGGTCAGAGAATGCTCAAAATAACTCCGCCCACCAATATTTTCTTTATAATTTCATTCAACAGTTTTCATTTCGAAACGATTATTCGAAACGAGATTAGAATCGTGCCTAGAAACTATAACTTTGAAATTTTCAGCCTTCTCATATAGATTGTTAACTTGTTTTTCAAGAAATTATGTCTAAACAACGTCTTCTTCTAAGTACTTCAAAGCGATCGGTCTTACGCCCGTTCAATTATTGCGGAACGACGAAGTTCTCTTCATAGGAATAAATAAATAAGTTATGTCAGACTAGTTACTGTTTTGTCAAAGTATATTTAGGTTTCATTTTAAGATATTACAATGTTATTTACAAATGAGAAGATAGCCCACAGCCCATGACCACGATTCAAACATAAAACATGTTTTGCTCACCCCTTTCATTTTCAATATCATATTCAATTTAAATATCCTCTGGCTTAACAGAATACAAACATCAGGTAAGTGTAGGTACTCACCTGGATATAAATGATCAATTGATTATCCCCCAAGTTTATATTTAGCTTCTAACACACAGCAAAAACAAACGGAGTGTTCCTTCCAGGCAAACTTTGTTGGTTCTTAATTAATTTTCTCCAGAGGTTGGAGTGTTTCTGGTTTAAATCAAAGTTCTATAAGTCCCCTTGCGCTGCCCCCTGTTACCTTGCTATTGGAGTTTGGACCTTTGACTTTAACAAACAAAGTTTCACAAGTACGTAGGTACGTGTCCAGCGCTATTGGTGACCTCGATTTATTCATCGTCTTGGCATTAATGTCCCGGTTGTTCGCTCACGCACGAGGGCCCGGGGTCCGCCTTGACCATGATCCAGGACATGGCAGATCAGGTAATTATAGTGGAGCGACTGCCATCTGACCTCCATGACCCTGCTACCAGGGGAACCTGACTAGATTGGATCATGGTTACACATCTACGACCTCAACTTATTACGGTTGTAATAATCCAATCTAATGTTATAATTGTGAAAGTAACTCTGTCTGACTGTTACGTTTTTTTTAGCCTAGGGAGGTTGAGGAGCAGACGGTCCACCTGATGGAAAGCGGCCACTGTCGTCCAGGACATCTGCAACCTAAGGAAGTAATTTGCGGTGCAGCCTTTGTGTTACCTGTAAACATGCCGTTACCATGTAATAGTGCATATAACATATAGATTAGCTCAATCTACATCTTGCTCCTGCGCGGTAAAAAGGCTTTCGATAGATTGCAACCTAGGCAAGGACATTGGCTACATTTATCCCAAAAAAAACAAACCGAGGCAAAGTCCAAAATAAATCTTGATTATATTTCTTTAGCGTAACGCTTCGAAATTCTATTAAAATTTTTCGTACATCGAAACTGAGTACTTTCTAACTGGCGTATTTCATAATTCAATATGTCACTAAATTCCTCTATTCCATATTCGTATTACTCCTGTAAAAATATGAGAGCAATATCTTAGTTCAGCGTTTTATAATTACTCGATAATGTCAACTTGTAAAGTATTTTAACGGTGGTCGGTGGTTGTAGGACACTGTCCTAACTACGCTTGGGGTACCATCCCATTATCTAGTCATAGCCCTGACGACTGTTCAAAATATGCACAGTATAACCGGTGAGTTTTAAACATAAACAACTCATCTCAAATAACATAGACTCTACCTCAATACAAGGCTGGCTCTAAGGCGGTGTCGGGTGGCAAATGCCTACATTGGCATCGACTTATTGAAACACGCCTACCATACCAGGTAAACAGTTTGCCATCTAAAATCATGGCAATAAAAATAAGTAGGACTTTCTTAAGACCGCTTAAGAAAGTCCTATTTAGATGTTATATACAATAAATAGGTATATATTAAGTATCTTCCAAAAGCAATCTGTTGTTTCCCATATTTTGCATAAGATTCAGAACCAAATGTTTGTTACCTACACTAAACCTAGTGCATGAATCGTAGATGTGGGCAAATGTAACTGCTTACCATGGGGGGATGTCATCTACTCACTGAGTAGTTTAGAGAGTTCTTAGAGTTCTAATACTAACTTGTAGTATTCTGTTTATGGAATTATGCTTGAGCTAATTCACACAGCGCGATTTAGCCGCAAAGTAAACAAAGCTTGTATTATGGGTTTTAGATAACTGATAAACTACTTATATACTTTTTTAAATACGTACATAAGATACATACAGAGCCGTAATCGAACCCGGGACCTCTGGCTGACGTTGTTAACCAACTGAACCACTCAGGTAGTCATGGTTGAATGTTTAATGTCCGGGCATTCCAAATAGTAAAGTGACCGAAACATTAATAAAAGTAAATATAAAACCGAGATTAATCCGTTAAGTGTATTAATTGGCACATATGAGTAATTTCGTGAAATTGAACATATTTACATACACATTCATGAGGGCGGTAGATACTATTGAGCTATGGAGTTGATTTTATTCGAGTGACGAAAATTGGACTGAATGGTATTGACAGTGTCTGGAATTACGACGTGGATGAGGTGGACAGTGAGTGCTGCCAGTGATGAGTTGATGACCTATGGAACTGAGACGTGGTCGTTCACTGTGGACCTTATAAGAAAGCTCACTGTCTCCCAAAGGGCAATGGAAACAGCTATGCTCGGAGTCTCATTGCGCGATCAGGAATGATTAGATCCGCAAGTGTAGCATAGTTCAAAGGCGTAAGTGGATCTGGTAAATATCGCACGTACCAGCTGGATACAGAAGATCTGTTGTCTGATCTCTGTGAAGATCTCTTGGGGAGGCTTGGACGGAGGAGTCAGTCTTTCGGCTGATATGATGGTTACCTCTGATGAAAGTATTGAAGTTACTATAAATAACTAAGTATCACCGAACATAAAAAAAATTTTTGCCGATCGTTGTAACGTTCTCTCGAAACTGCTCTGCCCAACTTGCTGAAGAAATTTTATAATCATCATCATCATAACCCATAACAGTCCACTGCAGGACTTCTCTACCATGAGAGAAGAAGTTGTTGCCATAATCTCCACGCTTTGCAGGTGGGTTGAAGATCGCAGTAATGTAAATATAAAAATGTAAATCACTGTTACCTATTTTCCAGTCTACGAAGACTGGAGATCTTTTGCCTTGAAAACATTAATTGCCTTGTATGATAACCACGAGTGTAAGGGGTTTGTTTTGTGCTACTCTACTCTGTCAGACGCTACACGGCCAAGACACTTGCTGTTGGCATAATCATCATCATTGGATTTTGTTGTAATTGTCTTTATTGCAAATGATTTGAACAGTACCAGCTTAACGTGAATAATATTAACTCACCAACGTATCGGTAAGCGGTATTAAAAATATAAACTTCAAATTATATTCGGTTAAAGGGATATTTTTAGTGTTAGGCAGAGAGTTTTATGTACATTTGGTATTAAGTAGCTATTTCCAATTTTTCCATTAGCGACGCTTTGCGTAGATCCAATATTTATCCCGATCTTCCACGTGAAAAGGATTTTGATCGGCTACATTTTTGTAAACCTTTGTTACTATCGCTAAAAAAGGTAATAATTTGTAACCTGGATTAGGTACCTTTTATTGTACCCCGAAATAAAATGTAGTTCCAAGCATTGTCGAATTTTACTCTGTTGAAAAGCTTCGGTAGCTCAAGTTTAAGCTTTAAAGTATCTTAAAGTTTTGCTCAAATCTAGCATTAGACTGTTACGGGCTGGCGAAAACATGTATGTTAATTGTATGAACTACAATAACTATATGTATGACTGTATGAAGGGTAGCCGTTTCCGCGCCAGTCACAGCATATCTAACTCACAAAATAGAATCACTTCCCTAAAAACAAATCGACTCCCCGAACAAGCGATTTGGTTGTGCGCTGCTTTTTATCTCTGCGTCCTCAGTCACGTTTGCTGAGGAATACCTACCGCCTAGTTTTTGGGCAGCCGTGCGCCGGGCCCTAAATCATGATTACCATGACAAGTTGTACGTGACGTCGAAATGTGACGGGCTTATCGCGTGTGCGGCTCACGTCGATTTTACAAAATTGGAACCGGATGCTGGATTTTGAGACGGTATTCGAATTACTATACTTTGTTTAGAGATTTAGTTTAGCGCTTTAGCGCGGACGTACGAACAGACGGACATGGTGAAACTATAAGGGTTTCTTCGTCTACCTAGATGACCTGAGTGATTCAGGTGGTTAACATGCCGGTCGCCAAGCAGAGGTGCCGGGTTCGATTCCAGGCAGAGCAGAAATTGAAATGATGCATTTTAATTTCTGTTACGGGTCTGGGTGTAGTATGTTTAATAAGTATGTATTTAAAAAAAGTATAAAAGTAGTTTATCAGTTATCTAACACCCATAACACAAGCTTTGCTCACTTTGGGGCTAAATGACGTGGTGTGAATTTGTATTTGTATATTAATATTTAATTTTTATACATAGTATAAAACAAAGTCGCTTCCTACCGTCTGTCCCTATGTACGCTTAGGTATTTTAAACTATACAAAATTGATAGAGTGATTAAAGAGGAAGGTTTATAGGTATGCAAGAAAAAAAGGGTAGGTAGGGGTAAAGTAGGTGTAGGCGAACGAATTAGTTGTTAGTTGTTTATAAAAACGCGGACGGTCGAACAGATTGACATGGCGTTCTTTTTTTCAAGGTTTTCTTGGTATACTGCGGAATCCTAAAAATATTCCGATGGCAGTCGCTCTACACATGTACATACAAAGACGGCATTGTGTGTCTATCTGTAGGTAGTAGGTCTTAGCTTACAAATCATCATTATCGTCCTAGCGCTTATCCCGGCCTCTGCCAGGGTCCGCTTTCTTACTCATTCTTCTCTACTTCGCCCGGTCCTCGGCATCCTCTCGTCGCTAGCCGTTGGCTCTCGCATTCTTCTCAGCGATGTCAATCCATCGCTTGTTGGGTTGCCCACGGGGCCTCTTTCCTGGTACCGGTAAATGAAAGCACCTATTTCCCACGTATCCCTGAGGCTTACGCAATACGTGACCAAACCAGCGCAGACGAGCCTCCATAGATCTTATCTGCGATATCCCTCACGCCAAGGCTGCCACGGATGTACTCGTTACGTACTCGATCGAGTCGCGTAACTCCGCACATCCACCGCAGCATTTTCATTTCGTTGGCGTGGAGTTCGCGAACGTGTTTTGTCATATCTCGGCCATATCTCGCAGCCATAGAGCATCACATGTCTAATTATACTCTTGTATATAAGCCCTTTGAGCTTTACAGGGATTTTAGGGTCACAGGTGACTGCCGTGAGTTCCCGCCATTTGGCCCAAGCTACAGAGATTCGGGTCTTGACATCCTGGCCGATATCGCCGGATTCGTGCATCACGGATCCAAGGTATTTGGATTTATCTGTTCTATTGACAGCTTCGTTACCTATAGGGATGGTTTCGGGAACTGCGCTGCAACTGGCCAAATACTCTGTTTTGGCGACATTCAGTTTCAAACCACCGGCACTGTTTTTTTAGCACATCCTTCGGCATTTTTTTCCTGGTCTCAAGGTCCTACCTAAGCTTGCTTACCATTACAATGTCGTCAGCGTATTTCATAAGCCAAGGAGGCATGTCCTGAATTTCCGCTGAGAGGGCATCGAGCACAATACAAAACAAGAAAGGGCTCAGCACAGACCCTGGTGTACACCTACAGTAATCGGAAAGGGAATAGTATGGCCTACGATGATTTTGACGACAGCTCCAGTATTGGTATACATGTCCTGCATAATACAAATGTACGCCTCGGGCACAGACTTTGATCTCAGAGCCCACCAGATTATCTCCCGAGGAACACTGTCGAAAGCCCTCTGCAAGTCGAGAAATGCGTAGTGCAGAGGTTAATTCTTACTGCAGTGACAGTCCTGGAGGACTCTGAGGGCAACGATTGGATCCATGGTGCTTCAGCCCGGCCTGAAGCCATACTGACAATCCGACAAAGAACATACCTGGCGAAGTCTCTGGTCAATAATCCGTTCGAATAGCTTTATTGTGTGGCTCATGAGTTTGATACCTCGATAGTTGTCGCACTCCTGCACACTGCCCTTTCCTTTATAAATTGGCGTAATAATATTTACGCGCCACGCGTCAGGTATAAGCCCCGTAGCTACGATCCTATTGAATAGTTCAGTGAGCAAGAGTACGCCTCGGGTCCCCATTGTTTTCCAAGTTTCTATGGGTATTCCGTCATGGCCAATAGCTTTCCCGGTCTTCATATGGGCCAGAGACCTCTCCACCTCGTCAAGGGTAATCGAGCTTATCAAGCCAAGGTTGGCAAGCAGCTGTGGTGGTGGCACGTGGTTGGTGGCCTCGTGAGACAGTTCCTTGAAATGACAGCACCAACGGTATTTGATAGAGTTTGCACTTGTGAGCAACTCGCCGTCTACACCCTTTATGGCAACACACTTTGTCACATCTAAACTGGCTCGACTCCGCGACTTTGCCAGCTTGTAGATGAGCTTCTGCCCCTCCACAGAATCCAGCGCATCGCAGAGCGGAGCCAGCTGAGCCGACCGTGCTTTTGCCACCATCGTTTTAGCTCGCCGCTTTGCCCACAAGTACACCTCCTTATCCGAAGGTGAGTTACTGTGCTGCCATTTCTTGAAACATGCTTTTTTGTCCCTAACTACTTTATGCACCTCACTATTTCACCATCCCGCGTCCTTGTCAATTCTTCGGCCGCCTTTTGACGTACCGAGTACTGTTCGTCCGAGTTTGAGGATGGACTTTTGCAAATGGCCCCAAAGCTCATCAGTGGTTTCGCCCTTCGTGCTCCAATCGAGACGTTCGGCTGCCTCCATGAACTCCTGGTTCTTGCTTTTTAGAGTCCACCACTTAATAGACGGCTTGCAACGTTCTGCATTAGGTCGTCTACTACTTACTCGGACATTCATGTCAAGGACTCGGTGCTGTGCAGTGAGGCATTCCCTCTGGATGATCTTGCGCTGGGATACATGGCCGATGTCACGTCTTCGAAGCAGCAGATAATCGATCTGTGATTGGTGCGGGCCACTTTTATAGTTAGTGTTCGGGTCTCTTCTGGAAGAAGGTATTAACCACGGCTAAATCGGCGGCCAGTGAGGTTCGGAGAATTTCTTCATTTCACTGTTTCGCTGGCCGTAGCCAAAGCCCCCGTGCACCCGACCGAACTTCTCGCTCCTCTGGCATACGTGGCCGTTGAGGTCCGCACCAACCATAATCTGTTCGGACGATGGTATACGTTCTAGCTTACGAATGGGTTGGTCCATTCTGGTTTAAAAATTAAAAACTAGGCAAGCTAATGGGATTGAGAATATAATCCCTGTTTCAAAATAATTACTAAGCCCGGCTTCGCGGGCATCCTTACAAAATTGCATTTAAAATACCTATTAGTAGGAACGTGGGGCCCTGGTGCGAGTTTCGTACGTCGACATTCTACAAAAAACTAGGTATCAAAAAAGTTATTCTACACCATGCTTGGTGACTAAGTGCTGGCTCGTTCGTCGGGCAACGGATTAGGATCGACAACGAGGCAAAACAGCTACCTTCTTACCATTGCGGAGGGCAACGGTGTGGACGACTTTTTTATTTTTTATGTTTTTAAGTATTAGTGTTTATTTTTGGCCGTGTGGTGTCGGGCAGAGTAGAATAGCACCAACTCCTGGGTGAGGTACAAGGCGACTAATCTAAAGGTTAAAGGCAAAAGATCTAGAGTCTCCGTAGGCTGGAAAATGGGCAGCAGCGTTTCCATTGTTATATTTATAAAACAGTGCCCATTTGCATCTTCAGCCCGCCTGCCAACCCCCACTTTCGTGGAAGAGGCCCTAAGTCCTGCAGTGGACAGTTGTGGTGTGATGATGATGGACTGTGATGTTGATGATGATGAGTGTTTATTTTTATTATCCATGAAAATATTAGTAGGATTAATATTAGGACAGTTGCACTAGTTGTATTACAACTTACAAGTAAGTTGTAATACTTATTTACATAAAGACCACTTGTATAATACAACGTTTCCTCTGAAGGCATTGTTAACATCTTCCAACTGACAAAATGAAGAAAGGGTTACGCAAATAGGCTTTTATGTATCCTCGTTTAGCATCGCGATATCTGGTAACGTCTGGGAAATTACCCTAATTTGCCCATGAGCTAGGAAAAGTGTACGATAAACTGAGTATCTCTCTAATCGTAATATCATCTCTGAGTTGGTCTGTGAATGAAGTTAGGATGAAGGTCCTACTGTGAATTAGGATAGTAAGTTTGAAGAAAACGGAACAGTTTTATTAAAGGATTACATCGTTGTTTGTCTATCTGTCTAGTTGTCGGAGACTTAAGATACTTATTCTCAGGCACGGAACATTCATATTAGGTCTTTAAATATGAAATTCCCATGTTGTATGAAGAAAATGACCAAAACTGTAATTTTCATACAAGCGAATTTATCAATTTCTTGATAGCCGTTATCAAGAAATTGATAAATTTAAAAGCCGACTTCAATGCAACTTACAAAAGATGCAAAAGTGACGACAAATAAAAAGGAGTATTTTCAAAGATGTTTACATACTTAGTTAATTATTTTTTATTTATTTTAAATGTTTTAGAAACATTTAGACATACCTACCTCTTTTTCTTTCAAAATCAATTACGAAATTATTCATGGTATGTAAAATAACTTCATACTTAAATCCCTATTAACTAAGAATGACATCGGTGATCCCTTAAACTTGATTTTTTTTCAATCTTATTGGGTGAAACCAATATCTAGGCACCTAACATATTCGTCTTTAGGTAGTGAACGCGAAACTGCCTGTGAATCTAAATTCCGTTGGTACGAAGGTGACTCGGCTATTACTTATTGATTAACGAAGTCACTATGCGGCTTACACCGCAATAAAGACGATGTGCACTGTAGCTTGGCCCAGCATGAATTGGCAAATATCCAAGATGGCCGACCCGTGACTCTAATAAACCAGTTTCTTCTCAATATTTTCTACAAACCCAATGATATTAGCCGTTGAAGTTGAAGGACATTACGTAATGTCAAAAGCTTTGAGTTCAGACGTTTTTATTATTCACGTAATTAAAATAAAATCTTGCTGTGGCGTGGTACGTTTATTGTCAAACTAAAAGTTTAAGGGCGAATGTTTGGACGTTTGTTACTTTTTAACGCAAAATCTACGGAACTAGAGTCAAACGAGCACCATGGTAAACAGTAACATCTGTGAGTACATTCCATTTTTCAATTTTAATTAACCAGAATTCCTATATGTAATTTTGTATTAATTCGACCAGTGTCACGACTCATGAACGGTTTTCGCTTGCGTGAAATTTGTGCTAAATGTACTTTCATGTTTCCCTTTTCGGAAATGATGCAACTAAATCAAAAATTTTGCCTCGCTATGTCCTTGTATTTGTAGCTAAATTAATTTCCTACCAAAATTTTTAATTAAATATTGTACATATACTTGTTACTATGTTTTTGTATTAAGTAAATATATATTTTAAGGTTAATAAATTTATTAAATATTTGTGGTGTTTTGGCTTTTTCGACGACTGCCATCTGACCCACACAACCTGTTACGAAAAAACCGATTCGTCAGAGCCTCGTCAGTCTGTCAGCAGGAAGACCTGGTGCTGATGATGTCCGTAGGCGGCGATGACCACTTTCCATCAGGTAGCCCGCTTGCCTGTTTGGCTGCCGTACAAAATATTAAAAAAAAAGGTGAGGTTTGTTTGGGCCCCTGAGATGGACTACAATTTGTATCTTACACAAATATTTTAAGTTTACAGTAAATTTGTCAGGTATTTAAAGTTATTTTTATATTAAATAAGCAAAAGAGCATTTTACGTTTACGCTCGGAAGACCTGTAAATATTTTCAAGGAAATTAGTACAAACTGCAAGCTGGGGAAGCGTTTCGGCTAATGATGAGCGTTGGAGGGTCCCATTTGAATACATTGCGACAATGTGTCGGCGTACGAGATACGAGCTATAGAGATAGCCATTTTATACAACCTACACCGGGCAGACACACAAAGAAACAAACTAACCTTGTAATATTAGACTAGGGACCCGTTTTTATTTTACTGTCAACACGCTTGCACTTGACCTTAACTCACCTGATGGAAAGCGACGATGAGGTCGAAGATGTAGCATGCGTGCCTAGAAGATACCTATTCACTCTTGACTTGAATATCCCAAGGTTGTACTTATCGGGGTACCGTGACTCTGGCAGAGTTCCAGTCCTTTGCAGCGCGCATTGAAAAGTGTACATTAGTATTTTTTTAATAATTGGATTACTATAAACGTTACTATGAGGTCCCACAGTGCGCGCGAACGTACAGGGTTTCTAACTTGAGTGGCGATCGGCGCTATGCCTTGTGAAAGAAATTGACCAATCATAGGGCCGTATTAAAGCACTTACCAGACGAGCAGTTGAGAACGCATAGCAAACCTACTTTACTTAGACAAGTATTGTTTAAAAATTGTAAGGGGTGTAAATAAGCTGCAGTGGACTGTTATGGACGGTAATTAAAAATAAAATTATTTCAGACCTTTCTGTCCATATTGTGTTAGTATTAAAGGTGCAAATACAAAAATAATGAAAAAGTTGTAAAACTCAACCCTCTCATTATTTTTGTATTTGAATTGTTTATGTCCCAAAATCAAA
The DNA here is from genome assembly GCA_907269095.1 of Blastobasis adustella. Classification (NCBI taxonomy): domain Eukaryota; kingdom Metazoa; phylum Arthropoda; class Insecta; order Lepidoptera; family Blastobasidae; genus Blastobasis; species Blastobasis adustella. The sequence goes on along the minus strand of OU026121.1, from coordinate 15,555,654 downwards.
ACTGTCCACCTTCCATTTGACATTGCTTTCTATATCAATACCAATAGGTAATCAAAAGGGAAGTTTCCAAGAAAAAGGAATATATAGAATTCCAAACATATAAAGACACTTTCTGACATTTACGTATAGTAGTTTAGACGTACACAATTAGTTATTACGAGTACGACAAGAAATCTCGCCCACTGTCGCACAAAACAAGGAAAGAGTTTCGGCAGGCTAATGATGACTGTGCTGAGCGCTGGAGGATTCCATTTGAATATATTGTGACAGCGCGATGGCCGTACGAGACACGGGCTGTTGGGACAGCGATTTTACACGAGCAAGGGAGGGAAAAAAGTGTTTAGCTGATGTAAAATTCAACGGATTACTGCGTTGACTTGTACTTGTACTTGTAGGGTGGGGCCGCTTTTTGTTCTCGTCAAGGCTGCCGTTGTTTGAATGACACCGATCTTTTTCTTATTATGAAGATAAGGGACTTTGCTTTTATTTGTTGATAATTAGGTCAACTTTTTTGTTATTTCTTTTTTATAACTTCTGTCGATTGTATCTGCTGGCAACATGTATGATTATTAAACATTCTTATTAAGATAAATAAGCGATGATAGATGCTACAGATTCACACTTACTAAAGAAAGGCAAATGTTATCGCAGCTTGCCCATGAAAAAGGAATACAATTAATAAATAATCCAGATTCCACAACAATAGGATATTGTTTCAAGATATAACTAAACTAATAACCTTTATTTAAAAAAAATATTATCTACTTAGCCATAATGACCAACTTCATAAATTCATCATAAGAGCATTTTTATTATCATCATCAACATTATCATCATTGTTGTCACCAATATCAACAATTTGCGTGCTCGTTCAGATACGAGATTGCCTCACGAATTCATTAATGAACATTCTCGAAACTTTCACACCACACTTAGTTAGTCTTATTTATTATTCCCAGAAGACTCCTTTCTTGCTATGGAAGGTAATGTACTACAGGTACGAAACCTCAGTTTCAAACAACAATAGTATAGGTTAATGTTCTTGAAGAAAACTTTCAGATATTCGGAGTTTAACAACTTTAATCTTCTGGGAATTTTGGGGGTTTGAGGATGACTGGATTTTCTGGAGTTCAGTGAAGTATTTAAGTAAATAGCTTTTAAGTGAATTGTGTTCTTGCAGAGAGAAACGGTTTTGTCGAAAATTTAACTAAGATCTTTGTAAAATAGTTCTTGCCTAATCTAATTTAATTAATTGCTTGTTATAGCACTACATACCTCTATATCATATGATATAACTTAGATTTGTATATTTAAGAATTTTCTTTGGTTTATTGCTCATTTATATGATTGATTTCAGTAGTTTCATCCAAAGTTGAGTGGAACTAATGAGAAAAAGGTTTCAGTCAGTAGGTCGGGACAAATCTGACTGGAACAAGTGAGATTAATTGAAAATTTTTACTAAGAAATGCCAAGTTAGAACGTTTCAGCAAGACTCGCTTTCGTGTTATCGCTGGTTATTTTTGGGCCATATCTGGTCTGCCCAGACATAGTCACCTTGTACGACAACCGCGACTGTAAGGTCTTAGTGCTATATGACAGGCGATCGTGTAGTAATTACCAATACACATGGTACTTACCAATACATTACCAATATACTATGAGTGAGTTGACTATATATGCTAAACAATGACAATAGATTACTCTTTCTAAGACTGATAGTTTTGCAGTTATTAAGATAAGACGATTTAGACCTTTTCGTTACGGTTCAGTTTCTGATTGTGTAATTTTAAAAGATTTTTAAGGCAAAAATACATTAGCCGATATATTTGACTCGTAACTTGCACCATACATATCGCTAGTCTTTGTTTTATTCTCCTGTTGCAATATTGTCATAACATCCAGTATAGGTTGGCCCATATTACGAGGGCGAAACTGCGCTGTCCTTAAGAAAAACTGAGGACCCACTATTTGGAGCCAGGGCTCTGCTTACAGTGGTAGTGGTGTACTAATAATATGCTCCACGATTGCCGACGCGGGTACGCTTAAGTATTGCTACAGTGACATTGTTTGCTCTCGTGAAATTTTAAGGCATCGTCATTTTTGTACGAGATAATATGGCGGTAATATTGCGCTGGGGCAAACTTTCGGAATTACCGCGATGATTTAAGGGAAGCCTCTTGTGGTGAAATGTTTTCGAGAGCAACTCTAAAGAGGGTTAGTTTTATTCATAAGAAGTATACCTGTATAATGTGTCGAGTATATGTTAAAAATAGCACATCAACATGTTTGCTGGAGTTGAGAATCCAAGGAAACGTTTCTATTTTGATGAACTGGAAATAAATCATTATCTTGGCGTTAATATCTCGGTCGTGCTCTCGTGCACGAGGGCCTGGGCTCCGCCTTGACCATGGTCCAGGATTTGGCACATCAGGTAATTACAGTGGGGCAACTGCCATCTGACCTCCGTCAGCCTGCTACCAGGGGAACATGACCAGATGGGATCATGGATATACATTTTTAGTCCAAGTTCTTTGGGTGCTACATTGCCAACGTTTGGGTGCTACAGTGCCATTGCCTACAATTTAACCACCGACTTTATTGACACTGACATGAATTATAAATAAAATTATTCAATATATAAAACGAGTCACTGAGTTAGACATTTATTTGGGTAAAACCTGGACATGGTTTATTTCCACATAAATGCTCTTCGTTCCATACGTGGGCACTTGAATCCACACTATTCTTATTACACTTCACATCATTTTACCGTTTGCTCTTTGTATTTATTTATATATTATATAGCATCTTCGTCCGTACCTCACTCAGCAGGTCCCACAGAAAACCAGCGCTCCGGTTTACGCCGGGGCATAATGCTGAGTGCGGTCCCTTTCACACACGCTTCACCACAGACACTACAACACAACTCACCTGTGATACGCAACGGCACTGTAGACTGTGTAGAATAATATGTGTTGTATTACAAACGCAAACGTCTATAGACTGCGGTGACTGCTTACCATCAGGCAGGCCGTAAGCATGTTTGCCAAATTAGTTGTTTAAAAAAAATTTTTAGTCTATTATGGCAATAACCTCCCCTTTTGTAGGAGAGGCCCTAAGTCCTGCAGTAGACTGTTACGGGCTGTGATGATGATGATGATATAGATAATAATAATATTCTTTTCTGATTCTGATTGTGTTGTATTAGTTCCTTCTTTCCTTTTTTGTCATTGTCATTAAATTATTGTGGTGTTGTTAATGAATAAATGTTATTCCATTCTATTCTATTCTACATTGCCGCCCACCAAACGGCCAATACATTACTTATTAAACATATTTGCATGCAAATGAATTCGGCAACGCCGTTCCACACAAAGAAACACTGAAACTGTGAAACTGGGAATAAAAGCATATAAATTTAACTTTTCACTGGACATTCTTTAATAAACAAATTCCATTAATTAATCACGTTAATAGGTACCGGTTTTCATTCCGATTGCCCCAGAGACTTCGTCGAGTGGCATGGAAATTTATGTGATATTCAAGTAATGACATTAAATATATTGCTTTGGTCATATTACTTGGCAAACTTTATTATTTCAAACTAAATACCATTTAAAATTGGATGTAAACATTAATTTCACGAATGAATTATTTACTTTTTGTTGTTAATTTTGCAAACCCACTGGGGACTCACTGAGGTCCTACTTATAACATCAATTAACATTATATCGAGTACAGGGGATTACAACTTAGATTATATACGGTTAATCTAAGCAGTAATATCCAATATCCGCGTCTGAGGTAACTTTTTTCCGCTTTTGAACCGCCGAACCTTATTTTCTATGGATTTACCTGTTTTATTTGGCCGATATGTTGAAAAATGACACCGTATTCGAAAACAACTATATTAGCTTTAGTTATCAGGCGGTGGCGATATGGGTGGTTAAAAGGTTATTAGGCGTGCCCTGTTATACTTCAAGTTGAAACCTGACACAATTATAATTGCTTGATACTAAGCGTACTAAGATGGAGCGTCGATGTCTGAATGGTAACGGTTCCCGACTCGCAAGCGAGAGGTAGCAGGTTCGAATCCCGCTACCCATGTACCAATGACTCTTTTCTGTGTTATGTTCATTAGTTGAATACTAACCGATGCTCTTATAGTGAGGGATGAAACCTGCACATTCCGGCGACTGAATATGTAACCATGATCCAAAGCGGGCCCGGGCTCTCGCGCGCGAGAGTATAACCGGGACATTAATGCCAAGATGATTATTATGACTGATATAGATAAGGCTATCAATACCCATACAAAGTACTGGTTTAGTTCAAGTAAAGGATAAGTTCGGAAAGAGGAGCATAATAACCTAAAGGTTTAGGTTATAAGGCAAACCAGACTTATCCAGCGACTTGATATTAGTACTACAAATTCGTAAATTCAGTATTTTTACTGAGTGTTCAAGTAACAGTTGTAGTCATACTAGGTCGTGTAAACGTGTGGTGATAGTAGCAACTCTGCCGGATACCACACGACCTGCTCTACGGATTGATGCTATATTCTTTTAGCATCAAACCCTCCTGTAGGAAAAGGCGACAAAATACATACAATACAATTGCTAATTTATCCCTTAAGGATTTTGAAGAAAACGTTATGATATCGAGATTAAAAAATTACAGAAGGAACTTTTCGTTCTAAGTCCAGAGGTCTTAATTATGTGAAAACTGTCAGTTGGGTCGATTGGGCCTTTTTCTATGACGGCAGATATAACCTCCGGGACAGAGAATGGGCAGCAGCATTGTCTCTTAAGTATTATCAATTCCATTTTTTATTTCCTCCTTTTTTCATTCAAGCGATTCCAGTAATGTGAAAGTAGCTATACTAAAACAATGGACTATTACGCAGTATTGATCGTAAGCACCCTACAAACAACCTCCTACAAACAAAGTGAACCCTTTATAATATTAGCATAATTTATCTAAAAAGAAAACAGAACCTCTAAAAGAGGCGTACTACACAACATTTATAACGTCGAGCTAAAGCTCATTATTAGTACGGTATAATTCCGTGATATTCTCGACGAAGTTTCAAATCTACTTGCTTGTTAGTTAGTTATTTCATTAAGTTTTAATAAAAGTTGTGTCTGCATAAAAGTTGACGCCAACAGGTACGGTCCGGTGAGACTCACTTCGTAGTTTTCCGTTTGTTGCACAACAGTTTTAAACAGAAAAGTTTATGGCCAAACAATTCTGAGGATGACTTCAATTTTAGATTAATTATAGATATATGTTATTTATTACTTATTAGATCAGATAATACCACTGAATTGTGATATTAGATTTGTTTCATCACTAACGGACCCGGCACGACTTCCCGACCCTACCCTACCCTTACACTTACTTTGTCCCTTCTACTCTTTTTTTCTTGCTATAAACCTTTCTCTTGAATACTCTATCTATTGATAACAACCGTATTAAAATCCGTTGCATAGTTTATAAGATCTAAGCATACATAGATGCAGACGCCGGGTAAATATATGTATATATGATCTCAGCTGTGTAACGTAAACTGTAAAACATGGTCTTCTACTACATCTTCCTTGTTGACAATTTATGTCTCTTGCATCCCTTGATTTCCTTCACAAGGTCATCCATTTACTGTGATTGCTGATACGTGATCGCCTCATGGCATTCGTTCTGCGAGCTACGTGGCTTGCCGCTTCCGTTTTGCGATTTTAAAACCTATATCAGTGATCTCAATTCTGCCGCTGCGTTGGAGAATGTCTTCAGGCTTCTAGACTGGGCCGAACTTGACATCAATGTTAACGGCGAGTACCTTATTCACCTTACAATTGCTGACGATATCGTAGCCATGGCTGAAACTCTGGAAGACTTAGGCAAAATGCTCGATGACCTGTAGTGCCTCTCAACAAGTCTTAAAACGACCATGGACAAGGCGGAAATGATGTCAAATATCCATGTTGTGCCTACTCGAGTGACAGTCCCGAGGAGGCGTTCCACTTCAAGTTGTTGATTACATGTTTCAAACGAAACTCGAGTTCTTTACATATATTATTGTATTAATCGGGACTCACACGCGACGTTTCGGTAGGGTTACGCCCACCGTCGTCACGAGAAGACGTCGGAAAAACAAATCGAAAAGGATTAACATAATATTACTATGCATACCTGGGACAAATAGTCCAGCTAGGTAGGTCCAATTTCCAAGAAAGAGGTCAATCGTCGAATTTAAATTCGTTTGGATTCAAGAAGCCACACCACATATTTTTGTCCCAATCACCGCAGTTTTTCAAGACGAGTCTTTGACCAGTGTGTGCTGCCAGTGATAATCTACGGAACATGAACGTGGCCGCCTACTTGTAAGGCCTTATAAGGCTCTTGTGGCTTTCTTATAAGGCCCACGCCTTATAAGAAAGCTCACTGTCTCACAAAAGGCGATGAAAAGGGCTACGCTCGAACTCTCATTGCGCGACCGAATCAGAAACGAGGAGATCCGCAAAATAACTAAGGTCACCGACATAGCCCGAAGGATTGTTAAGCTTAAGTGCTCGCAGACAGATAGCCGATAGGACTGTAAGTCCTCGAGTTGCGACCACGTACCTGAAGGTGCAGCGTGGGTAGGCCTCCCACAAGGTGGACTGACTACCAGGTAAAGATCACAGGTACCAGCTGGATGCGGAAGGCATAAGACCGGCCTTTGTGAAGATCTCTTGGGGAGGCTTATGCCCAGTAGTAGATGTCTCTCGGCTGATATGATGATGATGTGATGATAGGTAAAATATCAATCAAATAATATGGCCGGTAACATTATTAGGCTGCAGAAAAATCAGGTTTTTAAATCAACGCATTAAATAGATAGCCCGACAGAGTTGAATATGGCACTTTTCATTTAATCAGCTAATTGTGATATATTAGAGGGAGACGTAACTTCTGTAAACAAGAAAATGTGCTGTACAATTTTCTGTTAGGTATTTTCAACACTATAGCAGTGTTGAAAATTGCTCTAACCTGCCTATATAGAGATATAGTAGTGCCTGTTGTGTCGTCTTTCATTTTTGTAATTTCTGTTTACTATATATTGTGTGCAATAAATTGTTAAATAAATAAATAGAGATAACATCCGAGTGTCAATAATACGACTCAAGTATATCAAATTACTGTGATGATAATCGATACCCGTTGAAATACGTACCCGTTGTGATGATAATCGACGAACTGTTCAAGTAGATTTCTCTAAACTGAAACCCAACTTATCACCAGCTACTTAACTCGTCGAGAATGACGGCTTACTTCGCTAACATCGCATGATTTCCCTTACACCTTGAAATTTGCAGTTTCACCTTGGCAGGAGGTAGGAGGGTAGGGGGGGAGGGATGGAGGTAGCTCCCTAAGGCCCTTTGCGAAATAAGGCTTTCGATGTTGCGCTCAGAATGTAAAGGCGAAGGGGCCATTCTGCTTACAGCGTTTTAACTAAGCAGAGTAGCTACGTTTAAAAGACTCGTTAAACGGGAGTAGGTAGTTATTTATCTCCCTTATTTATAAAGGCTTCAGCGGACTTTGTGATAAGAGGATTGAAGCTGCATGAACAATGAGCTGCTGGCGCTAGGTTAAGTGGGCCTTCGATTGTGAACTTATATTGGCGAGCGATTTGAATTCTCGCATCTTGCTTAGATTCCGTTCCAATGCAAAACAAATATAATTAATTTTAGAATCGTATTTTGCATAGGAGATCCTAAACGTTCGAAGACAATATAAAGGCACTATGTTGATGAATAAGTGAGAGTCATCTTTGCTTTATAGGAAAAGGCGTGACGTTATCAATATATTATGTATGTTTTCAATATCTATGTTGTCTTGATTAAATTGTGCAGTTCGAGATACTGTAGCTTTGAACTATCGCGTGGTATCGTATTTTTTATATGTTATTCGGCAGACAACCAGGCAAACAGGTTATCTGATGGTAAGTAGTCACTGTCGCCTATGGCCAACAGCAACACCGACGCTTTCTCCAACTCAAATAAGACTTTTAACACACCTCATAAAATATCCCATATCATAGTCCAAGAGAAACAGTATGTGACCTCACATACTATCGTATTATTTTTCTGAGACACAAGTACTCTTAAAGCACTTACGCTAAAAGTATAAATCGTTAAGTCTCTTCTTTAACAAATGTATAAAAGTAAAGGATTTATTGTTACAGGTACGAGTATTATTCCGTTTCCAATAAGTACTCATAACAATAGATAATCTTATGTGATACACAACGTTTGAAATGATTTCCGGCACACATCGACATCATAGTTGGTATATTCTTCACTTGATTCGCTAGATTTCCGCACTCTCTATTTCCCGGAAATGACAGTGTCCCACGTCCTTGAAAAAGGGCAAACGAAGGAAATCCATCACCGAACGAGGGAGATAAGAAACCAGATTATTATTCCAAGAAACACCAAGTCAATATTCCATTCGAGGCGGTGTCCTTTGAAAACAAGCCTTGACTTGGCCGCCCTTCGCATTCATCCTGGCACTTAAACAAACAAAGCTACGCGCGGCCACGGGCGGTACATTAGTATTACTAATAATACTGTCATAGCAAACAGTGCCAATAAATCACTTTGGCTACCGGCTTTTTAGAACAAAAATACAAGAGGGATGAGACAAAGAGGGGCATTTCCGATGATCTATCAAAACCCAGTAAAGTGTCTGTCAAGGGAGAGCGAAACCTTCGTATAATGACCCTTACACTTTTTTCGGTGGCTCGATCTTGGCGAATGTACACGCGAAATAATATATAAGCCGGCCATATAGCGTGGAATAATATAATACGCGACCGGAGTTAGTGGAAATTCGTACGGGCAACACTTGCCGGGGAAGTTTGCAAGTCTTATGTTGCAAAGTTGCTAAGGCTTCACGTGAAATATTGTACAACATTCAGTTTTAGTTGCGTGCTAAAATATTTTTTCTAGGGATAAAGGGAAAGTGTTAAAATGTTGTTATGAATAGGGTTATTAGTATGACGTGATTCTCAGGTCATTGGGGGGTTACGGGGCCCCACAACCACCTCCGGGGCCCCACAACCATCTCTCGCCTTCTCGCGGTCGCCCAGCTGACAGACGGCAAGACTCTGGTGAATCGGATTTTCCCTGGATCAGATGGCAGTCGCCTCACGTTAAATCATAGACACCACTTTTAAATTAAAAATACTGATACGACGCTGCTATCGGTGGGTCTGAGGGCGATTTCCTATTGGGGGATCAGCCCCTGCTTGGCGGATTTGCCTCTTACCGCTTATTTACTCCTAAGATGAGAATCCGCCGGACATTACTGTCGAAGAGTAACTAAACTTAAGATGGAAAGAGCTATGATCGGAGTTTCTTTACGTGTCATCGACATACGGTTCAGTCACAAAACTGAAGTGGCAGTGGGAAGCCCATATACCTAGATCGCAGAATTCAATGACGATGGAAGGGACGGCCCCACGAGATCGACAAAATACCTTGTAAAGGTCGTAAGAAACCGAAGGAAGCAAGAGCACTACGTCGATCGGTATGGTGGGCGTAGGGGCTGAAATGATGGTGATGAATTAAACTTAACGTCGTCCAGCCAGAGTACACTGCGGACGAAAGTCTTCTAGTTGAGATACATAGGAAGAACAGTTAATGATGATAAGTACGCTTAATTAAGATGTGTTTGTTCGTTTCCCGCACAATATATTATCTGGACACCTTCCAGGCAAGAATAAGGCTGTTTCTAGGCAAGCGTCATTGACTACCAAAGGGCTACTTTTAAAACCGCGATTAATAATAAACGTTTTGTATACTATAAGCCGTAAAGCGATAACTGTTTCTCATAACATCTGCAATTGATGCAATGAGCAAAAATAGCAGAATCACAGGTGTGTTGTTACTGTGAGAACTAAGATTATGTTTGTGCTACCTTGTTGTTCAAACCGGAACACAACAATGCAGACATTGTTGCTTGGCTCGAGAAATAGATAAGAGAGAGTGGTACCCATCTAGCTTAACAAAGTCCTACCACCGATAAAGGTGGTACTTACCACGGTTCATAGACATAATATATTGTTAAAATAAAGTTATTTTGGTTATTTGGTTCAAGGTTTGTCATTCAGGCGACTATAGGCGTATTGGTCCCCTGGTTCACTGGTTTACCTGATACCCTGTGAACGTGTCAAGGTGGTCAGATAGCAGTCGACTGCGAATACCAGATCTGCCAAATCTGGATCATGTTTATATTCGCTCACGACAAGACAACCAAAATATTGACGCTATGATGCATATTTGAAGTTCAATATAAACTTGATATCATCAACAACCCACCCACTATTCGACTTAAACCTCCTACATATTAGTGGAGGGTTTCTCTCTCTTTGCTATCTTTATGCTTTCAGGCGGGTTGGAGATCGCATTGTCGAAAACAAATCAGACATTCTGGTGTACAGAGGCCCTCAGGCATTTGACCACCATCTTACCATGGTAAGAAGATGGATTATGTCTGTCTTAGCCGTATAGGTTGAATCAAAGAGGCTCGTGTGGATAGCTAGAAGATCCACGAGATAAGGATGAAGCGCTCGCTCGGATCGCGTTTCCCGACAGCAGAAAGGGGTCGACAGTATGAGCTCGTGCAACTGATTCGCACGCTATTTCGCCTTGTATCAAACTGCTTGTCATGCACACTGGTTAGCCTTGTGCGACCCACGTGAACTGAAGGGGTTGGTGCAATATTGTACTCTGTCGAACATTTTTTTATACCACTAAGATGGTAAACAAGCTTGCGGCCTGCCTTACGATAAGCAAAAGACGTTTGTAATACCAAGGGTTACACTGACGGGCTGCCAACCCCGTAAAAACCTTTTTAACGCTTTCTTGAAGAATTCCATGTTGCTTTCTTCAGGGAAAACCTCTCCAAGGAGCTCATTCTACAACGTTGTATGCGTGGGAGAAAGTTGTTATGGAACCGCACAGTTCGCGACCAATTTGGTTCCAAGGTGTGAGGATGTACTCCTCTGTCGATGACGAGCGGTGCAAAGATAGAACGTGGTTGTAGCCAACATGTCATAATTATCATCACAGCCCGTAACAGTCCACTGCTGGACTTAGGGTCTCTCCCACGAAAGAGGAAGTTATTGCCATAATCTCCACGATTGGCAGGCGGGTTGGAGATCGCAGTATCTTTTGCCTCGAAAACATTAGTCGCCTTGTACGACACCCATGAGTGTAAGGGGTTAGTGCTATTCTACTCTGCCGGACACCATACGGCCAACTTGTAAAACAGTAAAAAAAATTTAAAGGTATGTTCCGGGTTTCCTGCCGCGTATCTTTGTCGACTGGAAACCCGGGACATACCCTTAAAATGTGTGATAAAAACCGAAATTTCGTAACACCGTTATCAATAAAATATTGTATTGTAAAAGACGTGGCCACTGGAGATGGGGCATCAGCTATGAACTTGTGACCTTTGCTTGTTATTATTTCGATCAGACTTTGTTAGTCCTGTAATTGAATCAGAAAATACAAACAAAGATGTTTACAAGTAGCGGCCGAAATTATAAGTGTCGCTCAAAAGGGCCAAGAAAATTGGATGATCTATATATTTTCATTAAACAATTTTATATTTACAGTTCAATATAACACATTTATCGTTGCAGTGACAGAAAAGAAAAAGCTTTCTGTAACTTTATCGGTGAAAATAGCAAAACTATAGCATGTAAAAAAATGACTATAGGTTATTTGTAAGTTATCTCAATCGTCAGCCACTGCTGAATTATCAAAAATCTTGGTAACAGAATTTTAGACCTTGATAAAAAAGGACTCTCTTTTCAATAGCAAATACCTCCCATCCATACACATTTACCTCCGATAAAACAGCACAAATATAAGGGCAAAATTTACAACTTCTCGTGAGCTTAGTCAGAGTAGTAAAGTTGAAGTTGTTTACATTTCGCCTTCCTTACATATTAAATGATTTAAAGTACTGTCTGTCTGCATCGAGGCGCTCATCACGACCCCATTAACAAGCAGGACCTGCGTTTAGTTCTGTCAGGGCCAACACTAATTCTGGGACAGTAATTATCCTTTGAGCCTCCATTTAGACGCCTATATATCTCTGGGGAGGCAGCAAAAAGGTGAGTCGGAAGGTAGTAAAACGTTGGCGGTAGTAAACAAAAAGTAATTCGAGAAAAGTCGCAGTAAATGAAATGAATAGTTTGTTAGAGGAAGCTGTTATGGTGGGACGTGGAAGATGTTGCTAAGCAGTAAACTAATACTAGATACATCGAATACTATTAAACTAACATTTTCAGTAGTAAGGTGTAGGTTGGCTTCTCGAAAATGGCTTAAAGATTCCGGCGATCGGTTCAGGTTTTTGGCTCCAGATCTATTTATAATGTCGTTATTAGCTCCGGAAAATGCAGCAGAAATTCGAAAAAGCTGAACCGAGCTTGGACGGTCAGGTTCTAAAACGAGTACACGACGCATATAAAGTTTTAGGTTTTGATATAATATTTCAAAATAAGATCAGGATAATCGGTCCACTTTAGTCTATTGATGCTCGTTTTTAAGTACTTTTTTTTATGCGTTTAATTTTTATTTAGTAAATCATCTTTAAATTGAATAGAAGTTTAGATATATGTGAGGCTAGGGAGTTGTGTGAGGACATAGTAAAGTGGCGGTCCATAGTCTCTGCCTTCCCAACCTGTGGGACAGAGGCGCGAGCTTTATGTATGTATGTATCTTTAAATTTTAATGCATTTGAAGTAAAGTAATTAAATGAAATCTTATGTAATAAACACGATAACTGAAACATACCAACATATCAATTTCCTGCCATCATGAGCACGAAGTATCTTCTTTGTAGCTAACTACTTATTCCATTTTAAGATTTAAGACCGTGCAAATAAAGTTAGGTACCGCAAAAACTTCCGCTTCCTCCGAAAATTAGGTCAATCTATTAATTTGAAGTCAGGTAACTAGTTAATCGCAAAGAACGTGCTTCAGAGTCTCGTGAAACGGATCTATATTCTAACTTTTGGATTTGAATGTGGACTTTGGGTACAAAAGTGATAAGGGGATTCATTTGGATTAGAGGTTTCGAGTTGGGTGCGGTTGATGTTTGAGGAGCCTTTGTCATTTAGAGCACGAATGCGACACTACTGGGTACTATAAATGTAACGAGTGTGTTAAAGCATGACCAGGAAAATGTAAGTTCTGTCAAGAGTGTCAAGAGGGAGCTGCTGTTGCTGTTACTGGCTGTTGCCAGTGTAAGAAATGAGTTCTACAAATTCAGCAATATGGCGGTACGTCATTGTAAAGGCTGTTTTTTTAAAGAATTTTAAATTGTATTCGGTAATAACTCAACGAATGTTGTGCTCGATCGTCTCTGGTTTATCGGTGTAAAAAAGTAACTTGAAATATTTATTTATTTATTTATTTCACAGTTTTACAGCAATGTACATATCTCCAAAGAAAATAATATAATGGAGTTAGATCACACAATCTCGGTAGCCAACGTGAAATTATTCGTTGATGTTCATGTCTTTTCCTATACAAATTTTGTCCGGCGATGAAGCTTATATACTTTTGGTTGAATGATTAAGTTAATTAACACACGACTGCCATATGACCGAAATCATATTCAAACAAAAATGCTATAAAATTATTTCGCCAATAAAGCTAATTTCACTGAAATGAAATACTTTTTCTTTGTTTTATTTCAATTTAAAGTTTTCTGCCTCTATAAAAACATCCTTTATATTCCTAGTCAAGCTTTAATTTATAAACAATAAGCTGGCCCGCCGCGACTTCGCTCGCGTTATGTCTTATCCTATAAATCTTCTTCTTGAATCACTCTAATATTTATTAATATTCGTTGCGTAGTTTGAAAGATCTAAGCGTACATATAAACATACCTACATACATAAAGAGTTCCGACTTTAGCAACTTTGTTTTCCAGAAACTGCCGAAAACCTGTGAATTTAGATATATCATGTACTATAACACAATTCGCCACGAAGGTCCTCTACGCTTAATGTCATGCTCATCCCAACATAGTCCATCAAGTCTAGGAACGTATTAGTCTTCACGGCACGCTCACCCTAACATCTGAGTCCAACAAGTCTAGGAGTATTTATTCGAAAAGTGGTTTTGGAGTTTATGGTCTCTGGAGATAAATTATAACTACTAGATTTTGCCCGCGATTTCATCTGAACACTGAATTATGTATTTATTATCGTATGACCACATTTCTGAATACAGGGAAAAGCTGGGTTGGCTAACCATCCGCGAGAGAAGGAAGTCTCTTATCCTCTCAACACTTTTTTCCATTCTTGACAATCCTTCCTCGCCGGGTTATTTAAGAGATCAATTCAACTACTTGCATACAGCACATGACCGTGATCTACGTTCCTCCAGTAACTTGCGTCTGGATATTCCACCTCATCGCACTAATTTCTACAGTCATGCGTTCACAGTCCAGGCAGCGCGTCTTTGGAATGAAATTCCCGAAGATGTTCGAAAATCACAAAATCGCTTTACCTTTAAAAAGCTAGTAAAGAAATTCTTTATAGAGAAAAGGCCTAACAGTAAATAGTATATGTGTCGATATAGTATATGTATCTATAGTATTTATGATAGGTATAGTATTTGTATCGTATTGTATTTATTGTAGGGATATGATATATAATATTTTATTTATCATCTTTCTCGTTAATAGTATTTGTTATTTAGTTACTTAAGTATACTTGCTCTCTGTTCCGCTTTTGGCACCTACTCACTCACTTTACGCATGGCCTACTGGTTGACTGGTAGATAAAGCCTGATGGCTTTAAGTCCGCCAATTGTAATAATTTTAGTGCAATAAAGTTTTTAAATAAATAAATAAATTACGGGATAAATTGCAGCCTATATGTTATTCTGGAACTTTTATCAAAATCCGTCCAGTATCATTCTCCATGTTAGATAGTAAGATATTAACGGTGTTTATACAATGCATACAAATAACAATTTTAATTTGGCTCAAATAATTTTACACATGTTTCACTTAAATACTTAAATAACTAAATGTCTATCGGGGTTATCCGAGCCCACAGCTCGTTAGCCCTTGGGCTCAGTAGACCACTTTAACCTCTGCGACCGCCACAGCTCTAGTGGCAATATCTAATGTCAATACACAGGCAATCAATATAATAGACTGCGAGGGCACAGTAGGTGCTAAAACTGGGGTGCCTCACATTCTCTTGGCAGTTTCGCTTTTCAGTACTTTAATGTGGCTGAAAAAATAAAAGCGACTAGGCCAACGTTTTGTGGGTCTCATGAACCTCTAGGTATCGCTACAAAGTGTAATTTTTTTGTACTCGAATACGTAGGATAACCTACGGCGCCCTCACAGTCTACAATGGCTATTGTTGCCATTTGCTTTTATATTATTAGTTTGGATAAGTAGGATGTAATCGTAAAGGTTACGCTCGCGTCAATAAGTACCTAATTAATATCAATCGCATCCTGAAAATACCTGAAATAAGCAACTGTAAATTCCAAAACTTCCATCATCGTTTATTATTTGCAGTTTCTAATTTAACATTGATCCGTTAATGAAGGAGCCCCAAACGCTACTTACTGTAAAGCCCTGAGCCTCTGTAAACGTCCTTTTCAAATAGAAAGAATCTAAATTGGGATGATCTCGATTCCTACCTCGGCCCTTGAAATGTTCGACATTGATTGACCTAACTGCGTCAAACATCTGTTGCCCTACATTCAGCCAATAAATGTTACGATTTTAGTGTCGATTAATTACTGGTAACCCATCCTACGGGTTCGGTAGCAGTCACGAGGCATATAATCTGCGCGCAATCAGAATGGGAACTGTGAGGGAAAACATCGTGAGGAAACCTACACATTCAGGCGACTGAATGTATAACCATGATCGAATCTTGTCAGGTCTACGTGTTAACAGGATCATGGAGATCAGATGGCAGTCACTCTACTGGAATTACTTGATCTGTCAGATCCTGGATCATGGTGAAGGCGGACCTAGAGCCTTCGTATGCGAGAGTACAACCTGGCCATTGACAAGATGAGGACTATTTATTTTTATTATGCAGAATGTATCGGAACCTTGTCAAAGGACTACAAATGACAGCTCTCGGGTAATAAAAGGGTACGGTTAGTTTAACTTTTCTCCTATACGCACACCGCGCCGCTGCAACAGCGAATTTGATGTCCGGAACTCAAAACAGCCGTGCCCTTTAGCGTTGGAACCTTGTCGAAGTAAATCATCCTACATTTTTATTTACGGCAGGTCAGTCGTATAATATTTAATAACCAAAGACTTCTATGAATCAATGTTCGTAACTCTAAGGGCCTGTATCACCATCTATAGGTTAAAAATTTTTAACTTTTTTTTTATCGAATTATTCAAATATTACAGGGCCTGAAGTCCGTAAATTTACTAATGGCTCGATCGAATTGTAATTGGATCACAACCGCAACTAAATCGAATTTTAACACGTTTTTGATATTCCGCTACTAATAAAAGATAAATCAACTTTGATTGGTTTCCGATTGTGTTATAAAACGGTATTCTCCTCATATTTGACAAGGGTCCTTCATTGCGGACAATTTAATTAACGTAAAATGAAAAAACCGAAAATGAAATAAATCAGTTTCTTGGTTGTTAGATTTTAGATCGCAATAGCAATCAGAGCGACGATTGAGAGATTGAGAGAGACGATTCGATTACAGCTCAATTGCGTTTACCCGCAAATTTTTGCAGAATACCCAATTTGTCTCAAGTTGTACTCTACTCTTCATCGAAACGCAATCGAATTGTGAGACAACTAACAATAGCGGACTTGAGGCCCTGTTAGTTCCCTTTAACTTATCTGACAGATATATGTGATGCCTTGTTTTTCGTTCGATACTGTCAAGAGTCAAATAAGATATCTGGACCTTTTATAGGTTGAAAAACGCAGGAAGCAGTATGAACCAATATCGCTATTCGCACCTGCTTGTCGGTTCACATTATTATAAACGTCATTAGCATGCAACAGGTTGTATACTTCTTATAAACAACTACATAGACATAGACATAGACATAGACATGATTTATTTTGACATCACAAAAATCCATAAGCGTTTACATATTAAGAAAATGATAGAACACTTCAATACTAAACAAAAGCAAATTAGGTACAAACACACAAATACAATAAATCATGGACCAATGCGATGCCAAAAAAAGACCCCAGCTCAGCATTAGCTACAACAAGTGCTCTAGTGGACTCGTGGACTCGACGCAACTTCCTTCACGTACAACTACTTTACACCTATCTACCCTTTTTTCTTGCTTATAAACCTTCCTTTTGAATCACTCTATCTATTGTTGAAAATCGCTATAAAATCCGTTGCGTAGTTTAAAAGATCTAAGCGTACACAAATGCATACATGGATACATAGGCACAGACGGCAGGATGCGACTTTGTTCTATACCATGTTTTAGATCCTTAGATCCACCAATGGATTGATATTATCACCGGAAAGCCTAAAATAGACTCCAGTAATAGTAACGTTAATTATCTCTGCACGCTCCTGTAGTTTCTTCCTATAACTAAGGCGGAAGTTGGCCCCTTAAGGTGAGATCGTGTTTGTTTTATGTGACTGTTGTAAATCTTAGTTAGGGTCACGGAGGTCAGATGGTAGTCGCTCCACTGTAATTACCTGATCGCCAAATCCTGGATCATGGTCAAGGCGGACCCCTCTCGTGCTCGAGAGCACAACCGGGACATGAACTGCCAAGATTATTATTTTTATTATTTATAAGTATCTAAGTAGTATATCAGTTATCTAGCATCCATAGCATAAGCTTTGCTTAGTTTGGGACTAGATAGCGCTGTGTGACACCATTATTATTGTTATTATCACGGAAAATCTTCAAATAGTCTCCAGTATTAGTAACGTTAATTGGCTCGACAAGCTCCTGTAGTTCCATCCTACAACTAAGGCGGAAGTTGCCTCTTAAGGTGAGATCGTGTTTGTTCCATGTGACCGTTGTAAATCTTAGTTAATTCGGCGCGAGTTCAGCTGGAGCACTTTGCCCGCGTTTTTATTCGTTTATGCAAATGATTTATGACGTCATAAAGAGGCTGGGCGAGAGCGGATCGAAATGTCTGTCGGAGTGACGTCACGGCTGTCACGTACACACGGAAGCGGCCCAAAAATATGTAGGAGCTAGTTAATATGTAAGGACGGGTACGGAGTCGCTAAGTTGTTACATTACTCTGTGAAATTACCGGCGGAGTGCCGCATTTTATACGCAAAGTTGGGAAATTGTTTCCTGACGAAATCGTGTAGGGTATAGCCGATGACGTCAGCATATCGCAATGTATACGACTAATCCATTTTTTTTGTTTTGCGCTTACTTCAAGGGTATATGGCACCCTCCGGGCTTACAAGGGAGGAAGGCAGAGAACGCTCATGTGTACCAGCGCGGCCGGCCACGCTGGTGTTGCTTCTCACTCGCAAGAGAGACCTAGGCGCCTACCAGCTTGCCTTTGGGAGTACTTATAGCCGGGAAGGTTTAGGTTTCATCGAATGCGACACCCCATAGAGACGGGGTGCGCACGGGCCGACCAATCCAATCTCTGTTCTATTTATATACATTCTATGTGTACATAAAGCTCACGACCTCGCCCACAGGTGGGGTAGGCAGGCACAAGACCGCCACTTTGCTCTGTCCTGACACGACTCCCTAGCCTCGCATATTTATCCACAACACTTTTCAACACCTTTTATTCTTGCCACTTTGGACCCCAGCTTTGTTGAGGGCATTACTGATCTGATCAGTAAATGTTATTCTTGGTCGTCCTCTCAAGGGCCGGTTTTCAAAATTCGCACCATATACCTCTTTCGTCAATCTTCTTTCATCCATGCGCTCTACATGCCCGAATCATCTCAACATCCCTGTTCTATTTACAAATACAAATAGCATTTGCCAAATAACAGGGCGGGTCAAGCGAAATTGTTAGCAACAGGAAATGAGCAGGTACAGTTCCCAACAAAAGTATTCGTGCAACGGAAACGGAAGCTAAGTGCCGGTATTTTACCGACTTGGCTAGTTACAAATGGCGAGTAATACTGTTCGACATTTGGGAACCTGTAAACGCTTGACCTAAATATTTTCATTGGTGAAATTCCACGGGAGGTATTTTGTTTCGAGGCTTCAGACCTAGGTATTTACTATTTACTGCTATGGTGAGGGAAGTAATTCCGCGGATGAGTCGAGATAAAGCAAGATAGGGACTTTTAAGGCAATAAAGTGTCTCGGAGCGGATTCGGGATTAAAAGTGCTTCGTTCCTTTTTCCTGCTGCGTTATGTAACTGTCCTGGATTTTATGAGCGAGTTTGAAACCTTGTTTACAGCAGGGTTGGTTTTAAATCGACCTATTACCCTAATTGATGGATGAGGAGGATTTGGTACGGGAAAACGGCCACGTAAAATGCCATTTTTTGCATAATGCTTGGTATTTATTTTATACTAGCGTATAGTATTTTATTTTATTTTATTTACTTAAGGAAAGCCAACAGCAGTTATTACACTAGTAGGTTCCTAGTTTACCTATGGTATATATGACTATGACCCTACCGATCATGCCGTAAATTCAAGGATCTATGCGCTTTGAGGAAAAGTAATTAAATCTGGAGGTTGACATTGAATTTATTTAACTAACTCTTTATAGTACCCAAAATATATCGCACTGTTACGCACTGTGGTGTGGACAAGACGAGTAATGTTTAGCAATCGGATAAAATCTACTGTAATTTATATATGGCGATGCAGTGCAGTTACGAAGTTGATTAGTGATCGTGGTAGAAATTGGTGGATTAGCTAAATGACATATTAATCTAAGTTCTGATGCGTGATTTTGAGAAATATTAATCCACATAGACAATGAGTACAACTACATTTACTAGCCACTTAGGGTGCGAGCACAGCGCGAGCCGATGCTGCAACGGCGCATTCGCGTGATCTGGACGCACCTTTAGGCCACATATTCATCTTCACACCTCATAACAGTCCACTGCAGGACTTAGGACCCCACGAAAGAGGAGGTTATTGCCATAATCTCTACGCTTGGCAGGCGGGTGGGACAGTGTTATGATTGGGCAGTGTTATAATTATTATAATTAAAAACGCTGCTGCCAATTTTCCATCCTACGGAGACTCGCCTCGTACGACACCAAAGAATATAGGGTTGATGCTATTCTTCTGCCGGACACACAGCCAACCACATATTCAACCAGCATATATCGTGTACAAAAGGCAACCTTTCAGATTACCCTCAAAAGCACCAGTGTACGATCGGCCAATCTTTTTCGATACGTATTTCGGGCACCCAAAACGGAATACGTATTCCGTTCAAAGGTGCCGCGACCGCACAGCACTGTCCCTCCTCCGCACGGATATTGAAAGGAAGCAGGACGTCCAATACATAACTCAGTTAAATCCGTTCCGCGCCCGACAGGGGCACGTACGGGCCCGTCACGTGCTCGCCCTAAGACATACGTCACAATAGCGGCATGCATTTGGCCATTCGTCAACGCAATTTGAAAATAGGCCGTCTGTGTACGGTCTGTTCCATTAAGGCACAAGGCGTGTTGGTGGTTTCGTATGCACAATTTAGATTGCTCTAAACAGATATTTTTATAAGTCAATAATAATGATTTTGTAAACGACTTCTGTAGTTCAATGGTCCTTTGACTGGCTTAATTTACTTTAACTCCAGTAACTACCGCCAACAACTTTAGCTTTGACTTTGAGTTTTTCTTGAGTATTATAACTTAATCCAATTCGTGGCTTTTAAATCAATGACATTAGCATATGTGGGATTAATGTTAAGAACACTTGTTTCTCGCTCGATTCAAATAATATTCTGTGCATTCAAAACCACCAATACGCCTGGTGACTTCAGTTAGGAAACAGACTGTACAGTCAACAGCAAATCGATCTACCCAAAATTAGTATAAATGAGCTAGCGTCTCTATAGACGCGCATAGCAATGTTAGCTCATTTTATTCTGGTAGATAGGTCGATATGCTGCCTTTTGTACGTATTTCGGGTCACCAGGCACTGCCTCGGAAATTGGAATTTTGTTTGATGTTTAGATTCAATGAGGGAATGGTCCAGCATAATCGCTATTTGAGCAGCGTGGTCTGATTGGAATTTAATGAGGTGGACGCAGTTCCATTGATTGATGACGCGCGTCCGTTGTCATCGCTTTTTGAACAGGTCGCCGACTGCATTGCTGTAGCATTGAACGAAAAAGCTGCGGACATTAACTATGTGATAAAATGAAAATAATCATCTTGGCGTTAATGTCCATGATTATGGATTTGACAGATCAGATAATAATCTGAACGTCAGGTGACATGGCAGTCTAATACCTGACCGTTTTCTATATATACAAAAAAAAACCATAAGGATTACAATGGATCGGCTGCCATCTGACCTCCTTGACCTTGCTACCAGGTGAAACTGACCAAGGGGTTTAAAAAGACCACATTAACGTTTTATATTACGATTTATATTAGAGTGCCACAAACTTATCTGAACCGGTATCTAAAACTGGAACTAAGTGACGCCATTTAGAATTGTCATGTCAATGTCAACAACAGCGACGCTGCTAATATGTTTGTGACAAATTAATATGAATCATAATATGAAACGCTAATATGGTCTTTATAGACCCCAGATTGGATCATGGTTAAACATTCAGTCGCCTGAACGTGCAGGTTTCATCACGAAGTTTTCCCTCCCCGTAAGAACATCGGTTAGTATTGACCTAATTTACATAACTCAAAAAAGAGTTATTTGTACATGGCCACAGTGGGATTCGAATTGAATCGAACAATTTCCAAGTGAAAAATGAACTCTGCGATTTTCGTGGATAATAATACACATTTGGCTTTCTGCGTAGGAGAAACAGGTCTAATAAAGGGAAGCCATAGGATATGAGTCTGGGCAGCTGAGCTTAATGCTCTTATGAAGGTTTCAACGCTTCTTGCAACTGACATGGCCCTTACTTAATAAGCAGGTTTGCTCCATAGTAGACTCCACCCATATTCACATATCATCATGAGCCTATACTAGTATACTACTGGACATAGACCTGGACACTGTCTTCGGCTTGCCGCATCCAGCATCCACCCGCAGCCTTTCGCAAATCGTCATTCCATCTGGCCGGAGGGCGTCGCACACTACACTTACCGAGTTGAGGTCTCCACTCAAGAACTCGTTTACCCCAGCAGTTATCGGTTCACCCATAATACTTGATTAAGTAAAGTGACCTTACTACGCCTTCTCTCAGTGCTCGTCAGCAGCTCTTCGCTAAGTGATCGCATTAAGTTCGATACGGGTCCATGTTTGTTCAATTTTGCTGGTTTCTTTAAGTCCTTCGTTTTGAAGGACGCATAGTGCCCATCGCCAATCATATGTTTTCAATTGGAACCCTTTGGTTTGCGCGTTCGTGAGACCTCACAGTAACGTTTCTGAATACAAATGTACATCTACACTTATCAATAATATATATTGCATGGATGGTTCACTCAAAAATATTGAATATTCAGGATTCCGATTCTATGTTAAAAATTTGCAAGGGTCTAGCTTTAATTGTAAAATAACATAAAGGCAATGTTATTCATCCCGGAGTTTATTGTAGTTCCACACGGGTGCGGCATTTAGTACAGAGGTATATCCAAACAAAATTCTCAAATGATTTTTTATTCATAACAACTTTTTATTGTGCAGCTTTTGTTTTTTTATGAAATGCGGCAGACAAATAGACATGCGGACCACCAGATGGAAAGTGGTCACCGCCTATGGACATCAGCCACACCAGGCAAATATACCTCTTAAACGATCCCATGTAATAGTGAAACGAAAACAGTGTGGCTGGGAGCCATTATTGAATTTGATAGGAGTATAGTACTCGCTCAGACTATTCTAAACAATCCAAAGACAATAGGATTATCTTGTTGCGTTCAATATTTCTCATGACCACCTTCCCTCATCATCATCAGAGCTTGAATGTAATCTAGCGATACAGTACTAATCAAGACCATTCCAAAGAGTCCAAACACGATGGGTTTATTTTGTTGCATTCATTAGTTCCTATTACTACATTCTAACTCCGTCAGCAGACCAGCTGCATGGTATCATATTAATATATTGTCATCTAAGTTACATTACGTATACAAAATTTCAGCTCAATTGAACACCGGGAAGTGGGTCAAATTAGGCTTGCAAGATTTGTCCCGAACATACGTACAAGTTAAACAGAATGGATGGCTTAAAGGCAGCATATGTTGAGAAACGACCATCCAATGGTTGACAACCATCGTGATTACAGTGAAGCCATATCCAATGGCGAATACGGGCTCGAGAGGCGATCCAGTACCCGCAATCACAGCGAAAGACTTTTCGGACGTAATCGTTACTGTGATTTTGTAAACAGTTATTTAGGAACTTATCATCTTGTGTTGTAACCAGTTACAAACGAAGATTTTTCTGTTTGCATTCGTAACTTACGAGAGCGTTCGACAGCCTGACGACCCTGTAAAGGGGAGCCGATTGCCGCAGGAAGTGTAGAGTCGATCAGTGTGGAAGGGTGGGGGAAGGTTATATTTTCCACAGTGGACGTCCCGCGGCTAAGATGATAAAAAAATACATAAAAATTTAGCATTAAGAATTGATTATACAAACTTAACATATATACAGCTGTTACAGACATTAATAAAAAAATAAAAAATAAATATAAAAACACTGAAAGCTAAAAAGGCCAAAGGTCAGGTCTGTAGATACCCGGAGGCCATTCTGCCTTGGCCTACAAAAGTACATAGATTAAAATTTGTTATAAACACAGACAATATAAAAATATAGATTAAACAGATGGATGGACTAACAACCAGGTAAGATGAAATCACAATGTGGGGTCAAGCAGTGGATTAGTATAGGCTAATGATGATGATAAATTTGATCAGCAGTGAACTATAGTTGATATTTATTGTGTTGGTAATATGAAACATTATAATGTGGTAATAATCTTAAATCTACATATTTACGCTCCATGGATATGTAATGGGATAATATAAACAATAGCTCGTCAAAAACTTCAAATGCCTTTACGTATTGAACAGTTTTCAACGCCGTTGTATTCTTTATATTTTGCAGAAACAAATTTTTATTTCGTCCATTTTTCTTCTCCAACTTATTGTTCAAGTTCTGATTGTTTTCGCAGATTTGCTTTTAAAATATTTTCCAGCAATTGTCCAATATAAAAGCTTAAGTCGGATACTCTTTTGGCATTGAATATATGCCAATGAATCGTTATTACACAATCAGATCTACATAAATCTTGGTTCGAATCGGGGATTTTTGAACAAGGGCATGGAAGGTGTTCGGTTCGATTCCCATATGGGACCAACTTTGTTGTTTAGACTGGTTAGAGCGGTAGATTGATCACTTCCAATTCTGATAAGAAAAAGCTCACGGGCAATATACACGGCTGCCTATATACTCTGAAGTCGTTGGGGATATCGATGTTTACGTTACGAAAATATGCTAACGTTAGACGCAAATATGACTCCCATCAGGAAATAAATAGCTATTTTCCATTTGAAATATAACTCCGTAAGAAAACTCCGTTGGATCCGTCTTTAAGTTATTTTTTACTACCGACTTCGCGGCGGTTTTCACCCGCTTGCAATTTGAGACTTCGAGAACTTTCAATTACGGGTATGCAGAACTAACTTATTTTTTTCCTGTTAAAAAGAAATTTCAATATTAATAAAGTCGTTGTGAACCACGGATATATGTTACGTAATACAGAAGAAACTAACACAAGACTTATAGTAATTTGACTTCAATTACATTAAGCCATCCAAAGCGAAGCCGCATTTTAAGCCAAAAACATTTCTTCCATTTTGAATAAAAAAAAACTTTACATCTCCTGATCCGCCTGTACATCAGATAAAAATGTAGGCAAGCGATCTTAATTCAGGGGAGAAAAAAGCGTTATCAGTATCACCCATCACGCTAATTAAATAAAACGCGTTTTATCGCCATTTATTAGCGCGTAGCGGCGGCGTAGCTTCTTGACTACGGGGGTGTAGCGCGTAGAGCCGTAGCAGCTCTACGGGCGTCGTTCGGGTGATAACCCACGAATCTGAGACTGCGCGCGTCAGTGCTACGCTGAGCGGTATTCAGTACGCACGCACCTAAAGTGCCGTTCGCGGCGAAATTGCCGCGCGCGATACAAAAAAGAAAACGTTACGTGCGTATCTGCGAAGTACGAATTCAGCGCAGTATACAAATGTGATAAAGTACCAAGGGTGAGTGAAGTGTCACTTTTCATTTTAATTGTTATTGAGTGCACTGAAAGTGAAGTTGTTGAGCCGGATTTGAGAGATTTTTTTTTTATGGAGGACAAAATTTTGACGGAACACGGTACATTTTCGTGCAGGACACCTGCAGACTGATTGGTTTCGAAAACGGCTAAATAGGTGAGATGATTATTCAATTTATATTTTTATCGATTTTATTTGTATATAATGTGTTGTATATCTTTAATGTCTTCAAACCAAATCGCAGGTCATTAACTTTTCCATCGTTATTTAAAAAATTGTAATACGCTTCCAAGACGTATCCAGTGACAAAGCGGCAATTTGTCCGCGGAATAATCATTTACTTATCATCGAAATTTAAGGAAAATAACTTTCTGACCCAGGAGATGAGCTTCGCCCTCCCCAATTACTCACTGATTGCTTACTTATCAATGGAAGAAAGGAATATCGGTAGGAAAAAGGAAAAAAAACACACACCAAAAAGTTTGACAATCCTATTTCGATGCGGCCTCAAATATGGAACGCTTATTCGTTTGTTTTGGAAAACAAAGGAATAAGTAGAAGGAAGTTTCCACGAACGCTTCTGGTATTACCACGGCCTATTACGGCGTTGACATTTATTATCTTTCATCAGCTTGCCTACATTAAAGAACATTAGGCTATATCGGTCACATGTAACTGCCTAAACGCCTAAACGTACATATTTTTTGAACAATAAATTGTTTACGGAACACGCACCGCGTATTGACGGTGTCATACGTACATTCGCATTGCGTGACGTATTTCCATAAGCCTTATGTGTACATGTAACATGAACAGTGCTTGAATCGTAGCCGTGGATACATGCGATACGTTTAAGCTTCAGGATTTAAATTTTGGGGTTCTAGAGGACACATATGGCCGTGTGGTGCCCGGCAGAGTAGAATAGCACCAACCCCTTGCATTCATGGGTGTCGAACACGGTGACTAATGTTTTTGAGGCAAAAAATCTAGAGTCTCCGTAGGCTGGAAAATGGGCAGCAGCGTTTTCCAGTGTTATATTTAAATCACTGCGATCTCCAACACGTCTGCAAGCGTGGAGATTATGGCAATAGTCTTCACTTTCGTGGGAGAGGCCCTAAGTCTTGCAGTAGACTGTTATGGGCTGTGATGATGAGAGGACACCTATACTATATTACTAAATCTAAATCAATAATAATAAAATAATCATGGTCTCAGGAATTTTTACAAGGAATATTGGAAGTTGAATGATAGACGTATCAGCCTAAATCCGCGTTGGATCTTGCGCAGTATAAAATAATCATAATCTTGGCGTTAATGTCCCTGTTGTGCTCTCGTGCACGAGGGCCTGGGGGCCGCCTTGACCATGATTCAGGATTTGGCCGGTCAGGTTATCACCGACTGTCATCCGTGACCCTGCTACCAGGGGAATCTGACCAGATTGGATCATGGTTACACATTCAGTCGCCTGAATGTGCAGGTTTCATTACGACGTTTTCCCTCACCGTCGCATCGATTAATATTTAACTAATGCACATGCATCAGAAAAGAGGCCGCAGTGGGATTCAAGTCCGGTACCTCTTGCTTACGAGTTAGATATCTTAACCAGTCTGCCACCGGCGCTCCTAATAATTACACCGTCATGGATCTTGCGCAGTATTTTCTAAAATACCATAGCGGTTTGTGAAAATTCACGCGCGACGGTTATAAATACGCGTACAACTATTATTCACCATCATCAGCCGCCGGACGTCCACTGCTGAACATTTACCTCCCCCCACGCCTTCCACATCGCTCGAATCAGCGCCTCCTGCATCCATCGGCTCCCCACGACCTTTACGAGATCGTCCATCCATCTGATGCATAAACAAACATCTATATTTATACATAGTATAAAACAAAGTCGCTTCTATGTATGCTATGTATCAATGTACGCTTAGATGTTTTAAAGAAGGCGTATGCAAAGACAGGACGCCACGCAAACAAGTTCGCGATGGGTTCACTAGTATGCTTAATATTAAAATGTAACAAAAAATTAGTTATGGGTACGATAATCCGAGAATTCATCCACTAATCTAACGTAATATTAAAATATTACCAGAAATTAATTTCCCTGTTACTAAAATTAATAAGTTCCAACATTTCGCGAATTTGGGTTTTTTCTGTTGTAAGCATGTAAAATAACAACTTAATAAAATATAAACTTAAGTTTAATGACCTACCATGTATTCTTTGAGAGAACCGAGTCTTTACATTTTTTGTTAATAATTAATATGGAAAATATTTTCCTGTTTGTTATTAAGCCTTATAGAGTAGGCTACAAAAACATGACAGTGTAATTTATAACGACTTAAACCTCCTTATTTAAACTTAAACATAATCCGCATCAATAGATTGTGGTACTCTACTGTGTGCTGCACAGCAATACAATGTTAATAATAAGCTTATTAATTATCGTCTTTAAACACTGCCTTGTTTATAGTGAATCAAAACACTGTTGCCCCTTTTTGGTAGCCCATTTTCACAAACGGTCAGAGGTTTCGTCTGACGAAAAGCGGCTACCGTCGTTCAGGACATCTGCAACCTGAGGGGAGTGAATGCGGTGCCAGCCTTTGATATGCCTGTAGTCATGCCTTTTGAAGAACCCGTTGTATTTATTTATTGGAGTACCAACAGCTTATAAGACTAATTAAACATACGTATTAGTGCAAAGGAAACATTCTACATTTGCAAGAGGCTAATATTGTTACTCTCTTAGGCAATTCTTAAGACACAGGTCCTCGAAGACACAGATCTGCACATTTTTCACCAAAAGGGATCCTTTTGTCATGGTTCCGTAGTTCTAAGGAACATCCCTTTCCAACTGAGAAAGAATCGGGATGCTTGGTGTCGACATATCGGATTGCATGCGATATGGAGTCATCTGGAAGGTAGGGCTACGAAGTCTCGAAACAGCTTGGAGTGTTTAACCGGTTCAAGCGATACTTCACTCTAGGGCAGCGCTTGTTCCTGCATAAGGCACAGGTACAGCCACATATGGAGTATTGTTCCCATCTTTGTGACGATGAAACTGCCAACCTGCTTATTTCTTTAGACTCGCTTTTGAGAGTTGACGACGATCTCATACTTACAAGCACGTTGAACCACTGACTGACCAAAGAGACTTTAGCTTTCTGTGTGTGTTCTGTGCTGTACAATTGGGTAAGTTCTGAGGGAGTTTTTGATCTGGTGCCCACGGCACAATTCCGCCATCGTACCACCCGCCGCGGGCTGGCTACACTTCCCTATTACGTAGACCCCTCTAGTGGTGTATATTCGAATGTTCCAAAGAACGTTTCTCGCTCGTACGATTCGGATGTGGAATGAGCTCCCAGCCACAGTGTTTCCCTTGAACTATGATGTGGGATTCGTTCCAGAGGTATATTAGAGGTATCGTTAGTGGCGGGCAACGCATTGGTAGTGCCTCTGGTGTTGCTGATTTCCATAGGCAGCGGTGACCACTTTCCATCAGGTGGCCTGTTTGTCTTTCGTATAATATAACAAAAAAATAACCGCACACTGGGGTTCGAAGCCGGTACTCGTTTTCGAGTCGGATATCTTTACCACTAGGCCACCGACACTCTGTCGCAGTAGAATTAATGAACAATGCAATTGCGGTAAAGCTTCAAATTGTCCCCAAACCCCAAAATTTCTGCGAAAAAGCATTAGCTCTTGCACCATTTCATCGGAATAAAAGACAAATCTCAGGCCATAAGCCCACGCATCAGAAGAATGCGGACCCCAAATTCAGAACCGGCAACCGTATCTTGAAAAAGGAACTCGGCGTACACAAGCCATTTCACATACAACACAATTCCTCACCATAAATATAAGCAATGTGACAGGATTTATTACGGCAATAGCTATTTATCATTTGTAGCCTTTAGTCGAGTGTGAAATGTGCCAATAATGGCGGTGTGATAGAGGCCTCTGGATGCCGCTGGTGTGCTTTTAATGGGTTGCCGGGGACGCGTCTTTTTGTCAAAGCCTTTGATGTATATTCTTAACAAGGTTTCCACGAGTACGGCCGTGTGGACAGGCTTTTATTCCTCTTTGCCCTACGATATTCACAACGCGGTTTCGTACTAATCGTGTGCCAATTTGAAGAAATGCTAGCTTGTGGTTTGTCGCGAAATCAAGGTTCTAAGATTAGCGGTTTACGCTGACATATATTTACCTATATAATGTTAATACCACTCAGGTATTTGTGGTTAGCAGAGTTGGTTAATGGGGGAAGATGGTGATTGTCCGAACGACAAGGGTTTGACTCTTAAATGAATGTAGATGATATCTCAAAGATATAAAACGTGATAAACGACCTAATAGCTTACCTGCTGGAAAGTGGTAACAGATCTACGATTCCTGCTAAGTGCATACAAAAATACAGACCCTTAGGTGCGATGTTACTATGAGGACTAGTTGATATGCTTATACCGTCACGTATAAGCATATCAACTTGTCCTATGTCCTATGTGTTTATCATAATCGGCTCCCTAGATTGTTCAACCAGTTTCAGTCGGATGACCTTGGTCAACCTCGCTTCGCCAACGGTATTAGGATACACACCTAATGAGTGGCGAGCTCGTTGCGGTGTTGAAAACTCGTTGTGTCTCTGTGTCTATGTATGCCTCAATGTACGAAATGGTTACCCGGTCAGTTCACGGACTCTGCAAGCATTGCGTAATCTTGGTTATCGGTCTCGTAGCACGGTGTGACTAGACCAGTGCCGCTCTCCTTATGCCTTCTGGGAGCCTAAAAAGTACATATTAGCGTTTCAAATAATGATTCATATTAGAGTGCCTCAAACTTATCTGATCCGATGACCAATACTGGAACTAAGTAACGCCATTTTGAATTGCCATGTAAATGTCAACAACAGCGACAAGTTTGTGACAATTCAATATGATTCATATTATGAAACGCTAATGTGGAGTTTTTAGATCCCCTGTTATGCCTTATTCCCTAGGATGTGGTATCCTCCTTTGCTGTTTTTGCTACAACGACTGCTTTAATTCCCTTGTTGTTGGCGTTTATCTCCTTCACACAAATCCTCGCATATTGCGGGCAAATGAGCACACCATTCACATAATGCACACCATTAACATAACAAAAGTTAGGAACATTATGATAAAGATCTTTATTTCTAAGTTCGATATATCGACCTAATGTATGTTAATTACAGTGTTAATTTCGTGTAAGTACCTACCTACACTAAACATTTACATGTACTAGACCTCTTTATAGTCAATTTGTGAAATTTATCTGTGGTGTCTCGTAAATGGCTGATGGAAATTATGCTATTGTACTTATCTTATTGTTGTAAGCTGTGTGACATCCAAATACAATAAAATAAAATAAAATAAATAAAAATAAAAATAAATAATTATAATTTATTGCCATAGGTGGTTGGGCTTTTAATTCCTTGCGCTTTGTGTCGAGATCTTCACATCGCTGTGCTTCAGACTCGGACTTTGGATTTAACCAAAGATCGAAGCTATCAGTGGTGAATGACGTCACACTGAGCAAACAATAGCGGCGATTTTTACACCGTTCTCTAGGCACATTGTAAACTCGTTTGCATAGTCAGCGTTTCAGTGACGGCTGTTGTATAACAAAACTTTATTTATGTTGCAATGTTTGTACGTAACTACGTATGTTCTAGGCGTGTGGTGTCCGGCAGAGTAGAATAGCATCAACTCCTTATATTCGTTGGTCGTGGGTCGCCTTGTACGACATTTAAGTCTCCTTCAAGACTAACTATACATCACAGTCTTTGCCAGGTTTGCGCGGAGGAAAAACACCACACTAAATTATTTACTTGTAATCTGCTTTCTTTGTACTGATTGATATTCTACGATTAAAGCAACATAAACAGATTTTGTCTGCCTTTCAGTCATTAATTACGACACTCAAAAGACAATACAAATTAGTCCAATCCGCACTAGCATGGAATTCATCATTTAAGTCGGTGGAGTATCTATATTGTCTCGTCCAGACGTCGGGGGGTTGAATCAGCGGCGTTACCCTTGGGACACAACTAATTTATCAACGCCTAAGTGTTTCACCGCGGCTTATGCTGGGTGCGTAATGAACAGAAGGCAACTAGATTATAGTATTGAACGGGGCGCTCTCTGTGATGTTGGATGATGTCGGAGAGCACGTTTCGTCGAGGATTAATAAGACCAAACTCACGTGAGACGGTACGCTTTTGCCGTTAATGCTGCCTTTTGACGCGGGCTTTGCAGTGTGTTTATGGGTAATACGAGCATTATTGGTTCAAATGGAAGTATTTTAACGATGTAAAGTGATGTTGGTATGTGAATTTTATTCGAATTGAGAGATGAGCGGCGGTGGCCGACTGTTAAGGTGACGTGATGAAACTTGCACATTCAGGCGACTGAATGTGTAACAATGATCGAATCTGGTCAGGTTCCCCTTGTACCAGGGTCGCGGAGGTCAGATGGCAGTCGCGCCACTGTAATTATGTGATCTGCCAAATCCTGGATTATGGTCAAGGCGGACCCCGGCCCCTGGTGAGCGAGAGCACAGCCGCGACAATAACGTCAAGATGATTTTTAAAGGGACGAATCAAGAAAAGAAGAATACAACCCTGAACTTAAAGTACCAACCTACATCTTTATGAAAATAAATAATTTTCAGTGAGCTAAAATTTGTTGACTATTGGTATTCAAAAGATTTATTTTTCTTATTAGTGCTAACAGGTACATTTGGCACAGTAAAACAAGTTTTCAATAAAGAGCCAGCAATTTTGATACTTCGCTTTCTACAATGGCCATTAATTAGAGTAGAAACTGCAGAGCGAGCGAATTAGATATCTAGACTGGTCGGAATCTAGATTCCCAGGCTCGCTGCGGCGTACTCTCTGACAGGTTAGCCTGGGGGGAATTCGTATGATAGTTTATACGGGTAGATTAAATAACTCCCAATGTTTGGAATTATTTTCTAATTCTGAAAGGATTACAGAATGAGCTTCAAGTTCATAACTTTGAGTGATTATTACTTTGATCATAATCTTGAGGGTAGCTAATGACTATTCGGAGCGTAGAATGAATATTTTTATCCCAACTGGATTGAGGGTATTTTATGACAATTCGAAGTCTAAGCACGCATTTTCATCATAACAGAATTGAGGGTAGATCTTGACTAATCGAAGCTTAAAATACATATTCTGATCGCAACCAAATTAAGGATACATTTTAAAGTTATGTTCCGGGTTTCCTACCGCGTACCTTTGTTTACGAGTAGCCCAATATCCTTGTCCGATCCCGTGACCATGATGCACGCCACTGCGTCGAAATATGGGGCTACCCGTAAACAAAAGGTATGCGGTAGAAAATCCGAAACATACCTTTAAAATGTGTAATAATAACTTGGATAGTTTAAAACATCAAATTAAGGATAGTTCATGACTGTTCAATGCCATTTTAGTGCAGTATTGTAAAATTGTTAGCCCTAGCTGTATACTACTTAATCGCGTCACCTAGCTGAAATCTTGTTTCAGTAAGTAAATCCTTTATAGAAATAATTCATTACATATTATCCCACTTAGAGCTACACGGGCCACCGCTACGGTTCGTCGGTGGCCGGTGTTGCTTCAACCTAAGGTATTCAATAACGGCCGACGTCCGACCGCAAGTCTATTTTAGAACACACTTTAATAGTTGTACAGGTAAGAGGGATTTCCAACTGAAATTTAACGGTAATACCTAGTTAGAATGTAGTTTGTAGTCAGTTTTGTTTTTCACGTGTACACACAGGTTTATGACTAAAATCATGTCGTCTTTGCATGTCAAAGCTGTATATTCTTTATTCAATACTAGTAGATCCGGCGCGACTTCGATCGCGTACATCAACTTTACCCCTACCTACCCTTTTTTTCTTGCTTATTATCACTCTATATCTATTGTTGAATATGCAATAAAGTCCTTTGCGTAGTTTAAAAGATCTAAGCGTACATAGGTACAGACGGCAGGAAGCGACTTTGTTTTATACTTTGTATGAATGGGCTAGGAACAGAATCCCATCATGGCAACGATCTTCAGACACGAAGAACCGATCTGAGAGAGAGATGGGCCTTAATTCTAATAAGTAATTGTTTCTTTAGAAATTGCTATTTCTGACCCTATACCAAGTCTTGATAGTAGGCACAGTAGGCGTTGTCGTTTCATTAGTACAGGTTAAATAACAATAATACTGCATCACACAAAACATGATATTACCGAAATACTACATAATACCGGTCACTTACCGTCAGCTATACGCATAAGATAAAATGAACACAATAATAAAATGAGTAGCAATTCACTTTAGATGTCATAGTAAGATTTTGAGTGGGGTAGACAGGGCTATAGAAAATGTTATGAACATGTTACGACGGTTGGTGATAGTTATATCTTTGATAACGACACAATAGCTGTTATGGTTCTTCCTTTGAAGTTATACATCAGGAGTCTATAGGCAAATGCGTGTTGGTAAGGTTTTCTTCATAAGGAAATTTTTAGTTTCAGTTGTGTCTCTGTGGACTTGTGTTTGTGATGTTTTTTGAATAATAATGACGAAAAACGTATATTTCGAATTTTATTCCAATTTATTATTACCTAAACACCCAAGATTACCCATATCCACACATGCGTAACAACATCACTAATTAACAATGTACATTTAGCATGTTGATATAATATTCATCTGAAACTGGCCGTGTTACTATTTTCCGACATATCATTAGGCGATATTTTTCGTACTTACATCAACAAATTAAAACGACGATTAAATTTTTAAACGCTCTACTCGGCTATATGTTACGGTTACGTCCGTTTTAGAAACGTATTTTTAATATTAACATTGTTTCAAAAGACCACAAAATTCTGACAGCCAAAGTTGCTCTAACTTCTTATTTACATTTACTTTCTTGACCAAATTATCATTTGGGAAAGTTAGATGCGAATATCTGGTACGCGTCACCAACAGCGCTGTGCGGAAAGTTGACAATGAGACTTTAGCTTGGTCTAAAAATAGTTCCAATCGATTTACATTTTTGTTAACTACGATAATAATAAAAATAAAATAAAAATCATTTATTTCAAGCCGATTTACCCATAAATTACATTACATGGGTAATATGTCAAAACAAAATATCATAATTACATAATTTAGGCATTAGATAATGTTAATGATAAACATTATTGTGTGGATGTGTGAGTGTCTAAAATTAAAATTATGGAAGCATATACTGTAAAGGACCAAACGAATTAATGCCTGTGAGTTTTTTTTTTAATATCTCAACAAGACAGGCATTTGACCGCCATCTCACCTGTTGGTAAGTGACGATGCGGCCGAAGATGAAGCATGCCCGTCTTGGAACAGCCTATACCCGTTTTTACCTACATAGCAAAATACACTCGTCTTCAATGAGCTTTCAAAACACAAATCAAATACAGGTTTTCCGTTTTTTGCTACTTCAACTTCGTGGTGTATGTAAAGTACTGTATTTAGAATATATATGTTGTTTTGGGCCACCGTTACGAAGTTCTTTGAGGCCGAGAAGTAAAATATCAGTGGGTAAGCGACCCATCCAAGATAAGCAACAGTGTGTGAAATGGGGTGGGCAATAGCAGAACACCTCATTTATACAGAAGAAAAGGAGAAAACGTGGCGTATTATTTCTATGTCTTTGAAGGCAACACGGCTATTTGTTTCCGTTGGAAGTTGCTTTGGGTGGGTACGACTGACATTTCTTGACGCTTACAGTGTTTACGAGAACGGAAAAAGGAAAGAGGTTCTTATTAAAATATTCTATTGTTAGTTTGCGAGTCTGCCTTTGATAAGGAAAAATTGTGTGCGTATCAAAGGGTTGTGGAGCTAACCGTGCTAGCTGAAAAGTGTGTGTGAAATTATTTGCGTATCTTTAGGAGTAAGAGAAGTACGCCACGATCCTAACAATGTTCTCAAGGTATCCGACTCGTAAGTGAGAGGTACCGGGTTCTAATCCCACTGCGGCCATGTACCAATGTCTCTTTTCGGAGTTATTCTTTCTTTTCTGAGTTAGTTAGTATCGAATACTAACTGATCATCTTACGGCAAGGGAACATATTCGTGATAAAACCTGCACATTCAGGCAGCTGAATGTGTAACCATTATCCAATATGGTCAGATGTCAGATGGCAGTCGCTCCACTGTAATTCCAAATCCTGGATCATGGTCAAGGCGGCCCCTTGCGCACGAGAGCACAACCGGGACATTAAAACCAATATGTTTTTTTATTATTTATAAAAAATACAAACTATAAAATAAATCTTGCTAAGCAGTTTCGCTAATCTAAACTCAACAACGTACAAATTAATTTTATTTATAAACAGAATTTAATTGAGACGGCTCCGAAATAATTTCGTCTCAATGAGCCATTATTAAATTGACGTAAACGTATCTCGTTTGTAAATTAAGACATTATTTCTGAGTAAGCATGAAAGGAAAGCCGTAAATGTAATTGTGTTCAGATCGTTAAGGGCTTAGCGAGTTAAATACAGGGAAGGAGAGAAAACATTTTTTTTCTACTCACAAACGTTCACTGTACAATCACACGGTGGTATTACTTCGTTATTGACATCAAAAGGGCCTAAAAGGGCCCGAATTTCTGGGAGCAAATTGGTGGACCGGGTCACTCTCGAACAATACGTGGCATTACGCCAAATTCGCACCAAATTTACGTGCCCGTACCTCTTGAATCGAAATCAATCAACGTCAGTGTCCGCAGAAAAAGTTTCCCTGCAACACATGGCTGGACAGTTTTTGAAATAATTCGCGATGTTCGGATATTGGACCGGATCCCAGAGGCGATTGTGATTCTGTGTCAAGCTATAGTTTTGGTATTAGTTCAATGTGAGCTTAGTAATGCGTGATAAAAATGGAATTAACTTCACTAAAGCGCAAAGAAAATTATACCAATTAAATTCATACCATGTCACTTCAAGTAGGGGGCCCACTGAAAACCAGCGTCACGGCGACTGTCGTGGCATATGCTGAGTGTAGCCCTATTGCACTCTCCACATGGCACGGGTAACGAGATTAGAGTATCATTTTTTTTCTTTTTTCGTTTATGGGTCTGTTTCACTTATAATTTGGTGTCGAGACCCTGGGTCCGTGGGGCCCCGGGGCGCTTGCTTTGTACATAGAAATTGCAAAGAAATTGGTCGACACCACAGGTGACCGAAGAGCTGGCAGTTACCTCGCACAAAGAATAAGCATTGCTATTCAGAGAGGTAATGCTGCCAACATCTTGGGTACACTTCCACATGGTCCAAATTTTTTACATATTTTAAGTTAGATTATTTATTTTTCTTTTTATTGTACATATTTATTTTTATGTTAGTTTATGATAAAAATAGCTTCATAATTTTTTAAAAATTTTTGAATATTAAGAAATTGTGTACTGTGTGTCTGAGTGGCATACCTAAATGTGTTTTACTTGCTTACTTTACTTTAAGTTGTAAACACGCACAGATTGCATGGTTTATCGCTTGAATAACGAACCGTTAATCCAAAAACAAACAATTTAACCACATGTAAATTACTATTATGCTCGCTACAATCTCATCTCGTAAAATAATTCGAATCATCGATACATCGTTCACAGTCATATTGCAATACCGCACTCATACACATGCTATCAAATTAATCCAATATTGAGGACATATACAACATATTGTTTACCGTAGTTTCGATGTTCGGTTAACCAGATACGCGAATTATGTGCTTGGACAGATACAAGGTAGTTAAACTCATTCGGCAGCCGCAATCGCAAAAACAAACACAAAGGGAGTGGACCCGCGAACCCGCGTGGAGTCACTGCAGGAATAAACAAAGTTTAATGGACATTTTAATGTCATCATGAACCAATTTGAAGGTAAAGGCCTATTATGACCCACCAATTCCATTTTCAACAACTTCGCGCAACTTGCTCTGGGATTAAATTCGAAAACCATAGTGATAAGTGGCACCGAGGTATTTGGACTTCGCAAACTATACGCCGATGCCGTTTGCCCACAGTTTTGATTACTTATTAACTCTGTTAGCAGTCGTAGTTTCTGAATGTGTATTCTGTTCGCGGTAAAACATTCGATTTGATTTGTGATTTCTAACTTGATTCTAATTCTGTTCTGTAACCAATGGAAGGGCAATGTTGTGATTTGTAGATTGACATTAATTATTGGTGACCCAACCCGAGCTACACTCCGTAGGCACATGAAATAGAATAAAATCCCCACCGCTTCTTCTAAATGAACCCAAAACATTGCAGTCTTTGAATCCGGAACGCTCTTCACCAAAACTCTGCCGTCGCGTCCATTCGTCCCCGTACGAAGCAAACAATCGTCCGAAAGGCGGCCGATAACTCGCGGCAGACTCGAGGCGCATTATTTCCGACTCACCCTGTAGCAAATTCACATGACTGGCGCTCATAACCATAACCGTACGTCTTGCGCACGTATAACCATAAAATATAACACCCCATGTTATGTTACCGGTATGATGCCGCGGCGATAGAGGCCCGGCTCGCACCAAATAGCCTCACTGAGGGTGCATGAATTACGCCGACATTAGGTTGGCCCTTGATTGCGTTCGGTGACAAATCGCGTCTGCGATTCGGTACAAACATAAGTTTTGAGGACACTTGGATGCGTTTTGCCACTAAAGTGCTTGCCACAGAAGGTTGGCCATGACATGGCCATCACTATTTTAAAATGTCCACTGTGTTTATCAGAACTGTATAAAAACGTCCACTCCACCAGAATGTTCATCTTACAAGTCGTACAAGGCCTCTAATTTATTAGCCACCAGCAACGCCTGGGTGTCACCTAGGGAAGGGGAATGAGGATCAATCATATGGTACAATTTTATAGGTTTGTTGATAAAATCTGAACGCATTTACGTAGCAATGAAACCCAGTGAAAGAATTGTTGATGTCCGTTTTGAAATGTCTAAGTTTGGATTTGAAGAAAATGTCAAGCGGAATGAAATATGTGCTTTATTACGTGTTCCTTAAGGTTTTCTGACGCCGATTTTGTGACGCCTAAATGCTTAGGAACATCTTAAGGGAACAACCAAAACATTGCATAAGTTTAGTTTATTCGGAAATTATGCAGTTTAATGCAATCTGACAACGTTTTCTGATGTACACATCAGCAAAGTCTCGGGAGCTGACTGGCACTTCGTGACTGTATATTTTTATTACCTAGGTATTATCTTCAAATCTTCAAGATGAGATTAAGACTTATTTTCTGGTAAAGCGAGGCTTAGGCTTCAATGCCACTTTCCATCGGTCGAGATTAAGGTCTACGCAATCCTCTTGTTAATAATTAATAGAGTATTGAAGCGTCTTATCTTTGAGGTCGGGACTGCCTACCACTGTAACCTTTGTGGCAATATATACCTAAGTACTTTCAGTTAAGACCGATTTTACTTCGATGGGGTGGCGTTATCTTTGAGGTCGGGACTGCCTACCATTGTAAACGCTGTGGCGATATATACCTAAGCTCTTTCACTTAAGACCCAGTTTACAACGATGGTGGTGGCGTTATGTAGTTATTGTGACGGTGAGGAAAAACATAGTTACTGTTACGGTAGGGTCACGGAGGTCAGATGGTAGACGCTCCACTATAATCACCTGATCGCCAAATCCTGGGTCATGGTCAAGGCTCGTACTCGAGAGCACAACCGGGACATTAACGCCAAGATGATGATGATGATGATGAATTAAAAAGTTGCATCGAGATTAACTTCGATTGTAGAAACTAAATATAAGTCGTGAAGGATACTCGTACTACTTCATAATAAGCTTTGGAAACGTGGATCTGTTTACAACCATTCCCACTAACGCGGTATGAGATCGGAGCAATCCATTAGCGCACTCCTTGTCTTGATTAATCACCTGGTTCTATGTGGCCGTTATAAATAAAATGTTATAAGGATACTTTTATAATATTGGAATCAACCATCATCAACAGACATAACTGTCTACACTGCACTTGAGCCACCTCCAATATAACGAAGGGGTTTATGAAAATCTCTACGTTTGGAAGTCGGGTTGGAGCTAACAGTGTTGATGTGAAATCCTTTTGTAAGGATTGGCAGAAATGTTTAAATCGTGAAAAAATGACGCTCGACGAAGCCGAACTAGCTGATATGCATTATTTACCACCATAATTTAAGATTAATAATCATAACAATATTCATTATACTTTATATAAGATCAATAGGAAAAGTGACAGAAGAGCTAAAATCTATAAAAAGAATCACCTTCAATATAGATCTAAGCCTACAACATCTTACTATATAGAGTCAAAGTGTGATGCTAACCACCTACGATCGCGTCATTAAAGCTAGATTAAGGGACTAAAATAGTAAATCCCTAATTCAACAACATTAAGCTAATAGGAGACACGTAACGACTTAGAAATTTACGACACACTCAATGCGGTATCAAAACGGAATGTGTTCAATTGGACCACTTTAGCTCTTCAAAGGCTTTTCAATTTTAAATAAGAAGGTGAAAAAAGAAGGTTTCGTGATAAATGTAATAGAATACGTCGAAAATAAAACATGAGGGAATTTTTTTGGAGCGGCGCATTTGATGTCTCAGGGGACGGTGCTTGAAAACTGTACGAATGTTTAGGTGTACTAAATACTCATATATGTTGGCTGGTGATTAAATTTAATGACGTAAACACGTGTATTGCCAGTGTACTTGTAATGGTTGACAGAGAATGTTAGTTTTTTATAATAGAGGTCCCTCGCGGTTTTCACCACCAAAATAAAACATTTTAGGCTTTTTGATCACTATTTTGTTGTAATTTTATCTCCACCGTGAATAATGTGAAAAAATGCAAATTCCTTATTGCTCATACACAAATATAACAAAATATGGGAAAAAACAAGAAGCAATCGGCGGCCTTATTCATTAAAGCGATTTCCGTGTATCTTTTTCTCAACAAAATAGAAGTCCATCTTACTCGCTGATAATGTAGCTTTCTTTATGTGAAATATTTTTTTAATCTGTTAAATAGTTTGTGAGTCCATTACGAACAAACATGCGAAAATAATCTAGTATTTTAGCTCTTTATTAATTTATATTAAAAGTATATGTATGCCTGTTAGTCGTACCTTGACAATCGAGCTTCGTTAGGGGTCCTATGTTCAATCAATTTGTCGGCGACAAAAAGCTTCCGAACTGCTATTTTCATAGCAGTTCTAATAAAAATAAAAATTCAATCAATACCAATTCTATGCTCGTCAGGCTGTTATGTCGTTGATAGGTACGCAGGCCACACAGTGCGATAGGCTCCCGTTTCATATTTAATAAGTATGCTCACAATATTACTTTAACAACACGATTTATTTGTTGGTAGATAGAACGATGCTCGTCCTATTTGAACTTATATTGTACCTAAGCTATTACTTTTAATTAAACATGCTCCTGCACCAACAGACTGCCGTTTTGTGCATGGACATTTTTTCGTCACATAGATAATTCGATAGATTACAGTCGGCGGGCTGGACTCCTTGTGCAAGAATTGGTTGTAAAAATCCGTGAATTGGGAGGAATGGAAATTGCGACAGCAATACCTAATAAAGTTGAAACAGGATTTTTAGAACTTTTCACCCCTTGGTAAACCTCGCTTCGCCAACGGTATTGCACACCTAATCAGCGGCGAGCTCATTGCGGTTGTTTTTTTTATCTTTACACGAACAGAATGCAAATCTTTTTCTTTCGTGTAGTTAAGGAGGATATCAGAAATTCTTATAGGTGCAATATTGCGCTAACATCAACTTGTCTGGTGCTGAGTACCTTTGTGTATAAAATAAATTGGTTCTTCACTTTTGCCTGAATAATGCCAATATGATATTGATCGGTTAACTTCGGAGTCAAGATTTTTCACATAATAGCTGATCACAGTATAAATATAGTGAGCTACGTTCGATTCGCTAAAAATCGTTACTATAAAAAGTAGTAAATAAATAAATTTAAATAAATAAATAAATATTCGTGGACAAATTCACACAGCGCCATCTAGCCCCAAACTAAGCAAAGCTTGTGCTATGGGTGCTGGATAACTGGTAAACTACTTAAATACTTTTAAATATATACTTTTTATACATAGAGCACCCAGACCCGTAACAGAAATTAAAATTCAGCATTTCAATTTATGCCCGGCCGGAAATCGAACCCGGGACCTCTTGCGTGGCAGACCGGGATGTTGACCGCTGAACCACTCAGGCCGTCAGGTGGATATGTTACTGACTAACCCAAAATCCTAGTCCCCTTATATCGGATTGAAGGCAAATTAATAATTTTGTAACGTTTTCCATTATGGTTAGCTGAAATTATATTATTTTAGGACAGGAATGAATTAGGCCGTGTTAGCGCGGCTGATGGGAGAGCCTGCCAAACTTCACGCATCCTGTGCGAAATCCTGAAAACATGATTCGGCTTTCAGTACACCAATAACAGCTTCCTGTAAAAGGGTGGCTGTACTTGCTTCAAGGCTTGCCACTCGTGACGTTTTAGTACCACCTTGGGAATTTCTCAGCCGTTAAAATGTATTTTTATTCGTGATATTAAAAACTGTTCTTATATATAAATAAGAAACTCATAGATGTTTTATCTTTATAAAATAAGTAAACTTGTCTAAGTGCTTGTCACTGAGTTGTGTAAAATAAATAAAAAATAGGACGGTATATATAAATGCAAAAAACAGGAAAGGTATATCGATGTTTAATTCAGCAAAAAGGCAAAGGATCGAAGTGATGTTGCCTGTAGAAATATTTTTTGCATCGCAGAGTGACATAGCCTAGTTTTTACAGCGGGATGCGCGTTTGAACTCGTGAGCAAATATGACACAAACAGGTTCATAAAAAAATATTTGTAACATAAATATTTGGTTACGTGCGTCCTCGTTGGCAGAGCGAGGTTGACCAAGGTCTTCTGGGGACGATGGGACTGGTTGAACAGTCTCGGGATTCGTGACGGTAAATTTCAAACTACCTATAACACAAAAATATTTCAAACTTTAATGTAACGATTTCATAATATATCTATTTATAATTGTCTTGTATCCACCGGTAGACGGCGATGAAGAAGACTACTAAGTTTTTACTTAGCCACAAAATTTATACTTTTTAACCAATAAATAACAGGAACAATCGAAATGAAATTTCTCTAATGGTATCTTAGCTAAATTATCTCTAATATCAATGTTGTACCGAATTTTAATGTCTCGGCTGTGCCCTCGCGCACGAGAGCCCGGGGTCCGCCTTGACCATGATCCAGGATTTGGCAGAGAATTTCAATCTTATTACTCGTAATAAAATCATAAAACCCTTATTCATATACGTTATATATTATCATTGTAAAACTGCGCAGACCAGTGCGTCTAAATCCCGAAAAGGGAAAGGGTAAGCCCGTACCGACAAAAATATTTTCTTGTTCCCTTAACGCATTATTAAATCCCCCAATTTGTGTATAGTTTTCAGATCCACGGACTTAAGGGATAATCGAGAAAAAAGGAACCAGCAAAACGTTATTTTTATAATAGCTCATACATATATGAGGGACTCGTAATCCATATTCGGTTTTCGATTATGTAAGCAAAATGTACGATTCAAAGCCGGAAAGGACAATAAAAACAAAGACTGTATAAACGAGTTGCCTTCCTAAGCCCCATACCATTGCCTTTTTAAAAATTTAAACACTTAAGTAGCAGTAGGAACTTAAAAGTCATACGATAAATAAATATAAAAATTATTCGCCAGTTATTACTAATTTACTACATATTTAAAACCGAAAGCTCTATACGACTAGGATATCTTACTAATTAATCTAAAAAGACTCTCAACTGGAATATCTGTTGTTTGTTTGTCACTAAAGAATTATCCCCAACAAAACGTTTGAAACAAAGGTTAAGAAGTACTTTCTCTACGAGGAATGAAGTTTCTCTGTGTCCTAGCTGGTTTGGAAACCTATTCAGTCCATGTGGAGCAATACGGACTATCATATAGCTCCCCCCCATAATACTATATACAACGCTTTCTCTAACACTGCCTCTCTACAACCCACGGATAGTCTACATACTTCTTGGAGACAAAACAACTTTTTTTCTTTTTATCTTTCGATATCTTGACGACATCATAGCTTTATATACCTACAGATGATGACAAATAAGCAGATATACTGACTCCATCGTGTTGGCGATACCTTGCCTTAATCTCAGAAGTCAGGGGTGATGAGAAAAATCACAAAACACTTGTATAAATTCTTTGTATTTTAGAAATAATATTACATATAATCACTTATTATAGAAAGTAATTAGTGAACTAGTTAGCCTCACTCTTAGGTTCTACGAAGCGACTTTACTGTTGAGCGTTCCGGCACAGCTTGCCTGTCGAGCTCATGCTTGCTATATAGCATCGTCCCTTTCCACACTACTCCCACTAACTACCACCTCATTGGCCAGCGTTATGGCGCGCAGCCAATGCGAGATAGTGTAGTCAATAACAATACTATTTAATTTATAACAAATTATATATCGGTAAATATATAATTTGTATTTTAAATACAGCTATATAATAACATTTTAGAATTAAGAGTTACACATTAATCAATGCCTAAGTATAAATTAATATTATAATTACGAGATTACAACAACTCGGCCATCTGACTATTAACGAGTCCCTTCGTTATTTAATATAATTGCTTTTTCTTACACCGTAAAATTTACAAATCCATATAGTTCGTGACTTCACCATTTCTTTTTAACATAAAGCGA
Organism: Blastobasis adustella; assembly: GCA_907269095.1. Classification (NCBI taxonomy): domain Eukaryota; kingdom Metazoa; phylum Arthropoda; class Insecta; order Lepidoptera; family Blastobasidae; genus Blastobasis; species Blastobasis adustella. The sequence goes on along the minus strand of OU026121.1, from coordinate 15,511,346 downwards.
CACGATTTTCATATAAATTTTATGTAACATTTGATCGCCATTCCTTCAAGGGTTTGATGTTTTGAATGTAAGTTTGTCCAAGTGCGCGCGAAATAGATCTCTACATGTCAATAACATAAAACAAAACAATGAAAAAGAAAAATAATGAAATCTCAAAACAACGCCATCTAGTGGCGACTTATACTTTTTCCGATTTAACTGCTCTATCACAAATCACTAACCTACAGAAACCCATCCCGCGCATTACTGAACACATTTACCAAGAGTATAAATCATATTACGATCACTGAACACACAAACAAATGAACGAATGACGAGAGAAAGTTAGTATGGGTGTCGAACCACCTTAAATAGCAATACTTTACATAAATTTGTCGTTAATTACATTTCGCTTTAGCAAATACATAATCTTAAAGACACCAGCTAGTTCATGACGTTACCTAGGGTGTCAACCATTTAACTTTCTTATGCTGCCCGGTCCATGACGTTGACCGTTACCGGCACGTTCATCGTTGTGCTAATCCATGACGTTGATCAGAACAACAAAATCCTTTACTTTCTTATGATGCCCGGTCCATGACGTTGACCGTTACCGGCATGTTCATCGTTGTGCTAATCCATGACGTTGATCAGAACAACAAAATCCTTTACTTTCTTATGATGCCCGGTCCATGACGTTGACCGTTACCGGCATGTTCATCGTTGTGCTAATCCATGACGTTGATCAGAACAACAAAATCCTTAACTTAAGTATCATAACCATAGCATAACCTTAAATATGAACACAATTAACTTTACATGCATCATTAATTTATTATTATCATTAACACACTGTAACGTAAATAATGAAACTTTATATTTCAAACATCTTATTTATATTATAGTGTATTAAATAAATAGTCTGATTACAATAAAATCTAAGAGTGACAGCGACGAAGATATTAATTTATGAATCAATTTCACTTTGATTAGGTTCTTCGTTATCAGAAGAATCATCCTCTGAGGAAATGGACTGAGTGACGGAGAGCCAAGGAAATATTTTGTCTATTGCAATTATGGCCTCATAACGTTTACCCGTTTGCGTAATTGGAGTATCCTCTACTACATACCGGTCGTTAGGAAGAACCTTCTTAATTCGATATGGCCCTCTACATTTGGGTTCTAGTTTCTTTGACTGACCCTCGATCCCGGTTGTGGCACGAATAACTCTAACAAGGTCTCCTTCCTTGAATTGGACCCCTATTTTGCGGGTTTTGTCATAAGCCTCCTTATCTTTGAGCTGCTGTGCTCCGATCAACTCATTAGCTTCTGACCTCATCTCTGATAAAGAAGTTTGATTAGATGAGGCAGCCACCGAGATAATTTCATTAAATAACCCTTGTGATGGGTTAGTAACGGTCCTCCCAAATAAAAGCTCAGTGGGAGTTTTCTTTGTTGTGGAGTGTATGGTAGTATTAATTCCCAATTGGATATCTGGAAGGTGTTCGTCCCATAACCCATTTGGTTTATCATGATTCATGGCGCCAAGAGCGGCCAAAATAGTGCGATTATATCGCTCCACTTGGCCATTTGCTCTTGGCGTCGCAACCGCATTAAGTACGTGTTTAATGCCAATAGAGTTAACAAAGTTTTTAAACGCATTACTCGTGAAACTAGTACCCTGGTCAGTAATGAGACGATTAGGTGTGCCAAAATAACTGAAGTGATCGCGTAATACCCTAATGCTCGTTACAGATTTTGTATTTCGTACGGCAGTTATGTTAACAAATTTTGTAAAACCGTCGACAATTACTAAAATGTATGTGTTGCCCCGTTTTGTCTTAATAAATGGTCCTAAGTGGTCTGCATGTATAGTATCAAAAGGAGTATCGACCTTGGGGATGGGATGCAGCTCTCCCGCCTTCTTACCACTGGGTAACTTGTGATGAGCACATTCCACACATGCAGAAACGTACTTTTTAACAAATCGTCTCATTTTTGGGAACCAGTAGCTTGCTTGTATCCTTCCCAAAGTTTTGTCACAGCCAAAATGTCCGACGTCGTCATGATTTGCTTTTAACAAATGCCACCTTGCTCCGCGAGGTACTAACCAACGTATGCTAGAGTCATCAAGAATACGATAGACGCGGTCATTAACTAGTTTATGTTTTTTGAATATTTCGGTGGTTTCCTTAGTCTTGGGATCTTTAAGTATATCGGCTATGTGCTTTATTTCGTCGTCAGATTGCTGATATGTGGTCAGCCAATCATCAGTACCTACAGCGAGAATTTCCAATATATGACCACAGTCCTGCTCATCTACAACGGGACTCCTACTTAGGGCGTCAACATGAGCCATCCTATCCCCTGATCTGTACTCTATATCGCAATCGTATTCAAGGAACTGCAGCCACCAACGGGCAATTCGCGGCACTAAATCACGTTTAGTCAACGTAGTACGGAGAGCATTGCAGTCGGTTACAATTTGAACCTTACTCCTAAAAGATACACCCTGAACTTACTCAACGATGATATAACAGCAAGGGTTTCGAGCTCATACGAGTGAAGCTTTTGCTCATCCGGAGTCGTCTGTCTACTGTAATAAGCAATTGCTCGTAACATACCAGCCGAATCCTTCTGCATTAGAATCCCTGCCACCCCTATCTTACTGGCATCCGTATGGAGTTGGGTTTCTAATGTGGGGTCGTAAATTCCTAGTACTGGTCTGTCTACTAATACCTGTTTTAACGTCGTGAAAGCATCAGATTCTTCCTTTCCCCAACGCCAGGGGGCATCCTTCTTTAGAAGTGCCGTCAAGGGTCGTGCTATAATCGCGAATCCTTTGACAAACCGTCTAAAAAAACTGGCGAGCCCTAGGAACCGCCTGACCTCATGAGCATTGTTTGGTGGAGAAAACTCGGAAATAGCTCTTGTTTTTGATGTTCCAGGCCTAACACCATCTGCTCCGACTTCAAACCCCAAATAATCCATTTTATCAAAGAAAAAGTTACATTTGTTCAATTTTAATGTCAAACCGTTTTGCGAGATCAGCTTCAAAACTTCCTCTAGGCGAGCTAAGCCTTCTTCAAATGATCTAGCCGGGATAAGTATGTCGTCCATATATACAAGTGTATAAGCATTCACTGAAGAGCCTTGGATCACTTTATTCATTGTGCGCTGGAAAACTGATGGCGCATTTACCAAACCAAAAGGCATACGATTGTATTCGTACTGCCCATCCGGAGTTACGAATGCGGTTTTCTCACGAGATTGTTCCGCGATTGGGATTTGGTAGTAGCCCGAAGCCAAGTCGAGCGTTATAAACAGCGTACTGCCAGAAAGTCTGTCGAGTTGGTCCTCAATCCTTGGTAGAGGGTAATGTTCGCGTTTCGTTTTGCGATTCAGCGCGCGGTAATCAACGCATAACCTTTTCTCACCCGACTTTTTATTGACCAATACGATTGGACTAGCATAAGGAGAGCTAGACTCTCTGATAATATCGCTGTCCAACATCTCTTGGATCATATCCTTAACCCGTTCGCGCTCAGTGTATGATAACCGATATGGACGATACACCACTGGTTCTGAATCAATCAATTCAATGACCATTTCAGTTTCTGTTGTAAATCCCAAATCTTTAAGGCTAGATGAAAAGCTGTTTTTATGTTTATTGAGCAAGTTTTGAAGCTGACACCTCTGATTATCAGACAGTAAATCCCCACATTTAACGGTATCATCAAAACTATCTGCATTAATAGTACTTGCGTAATTAATACTTAGTTTGTCTACAGAATGGCTTCTAGTTATTAATTCGTCCGTCCTAATTTTGAACTCGCTGCAACCTATATTTTGTATTAAAACAGTGCCTAAACCTTCTTTTAATGTGTATTCACCAGGCAATAAGTAATGCTCACGATTTGAAACGTGCCTAATACTGCCGTGTACGTAAATCGTGCCTGTATACTTATTTGCGCACTTCACTTGTACTGCTTTTATCTCATCAACTCCTAGCGAAATTTCGCATGCACAAATAAGTGGGCATTTATTAGTGCTATGTGGTGTTAGTTTTTGAAATATGACGTCAGTATCAGTTTTTAGTATTTTGATATTAGGCCTTTCTGTATAAGTGTGGCCTAGCAAAAGGGGGCAAGGTATGACATGATCGTCAACTACTAGAATATGTACGTTATGCTCAGTGATACCCTGCACTTCAACAGTTGCATATAACAACCCTATAGGGAGGCATGCCGAGTTAGCAATTCCCTTTAGTAACGGACCACTAACCTCTTGCCACTGCAATTGTAACCGTTTTGCTTCACTAAGTCGAATCAGGGTGCCCTCACTACCCAAATCAACAATGCAATGCAATAAATTACTATTTACCCTAACCGGGATTCTATATTTAGTGCCAGTGTCATAACCACTCTCGACTTGTAATATGTTTTTACTTTTGTTCTCTGTGAGGTCACCCTGCTTCGATTTAGGACAATCTGCTGTTAAATGGCCCAGCAACCTACAATCGGTACAATATAATCTTGGTTTTGGGCACCTGAAAAATTGATGTCCCGTTTCCTTACAATTATAACACGCCTTAGCAGTGCTCGGCCTTTGGGAAGTGCTAGCCCTGCTAGTAATTTTCTCATAATTATTATTAGGTTGGTTATTTCGTTTGTCTTTATTTCTATCAAAGTCATTATTACCCCTATCATGCCCTATTTTGACAGATTTTAGAAATTTCAACACCTGCTCAGGCTCTGTAAATTCTGCACTCTGACCACCAACCCGAACGTTACGATCATCTATACCGGCTAACAGACAGTCCACTGCGCGTTTACCCGATATTTCACAACGGTTCAAAAGATTCATTTTAGAGTAAAAATATAAGTCTAAAGATTCTCCATAACGAACTCTTTTATTGAGCATTTCCAACAATAAATCAGCGTAATTTTCCCTTGTGGGAAAAGATTCACGCAACTTTACTTTCCATTCGGCCCAGGAGTATAGAACTGATGGCAAACCTTGGTACCATGTTTTCGCGATACCATTAAGCTTAGGTATCGCGTAGTGGACTATATGTTTGTCGCGCCACCCGTATATTTGGGCGCATTCGTCTACCTTACGAATCCAAGAGTCAACGGTTTGCTCCTTATTAAGGGGATCAAACTCTGGGACTACGTTTAAAACGGGAAACTTGTCGCTATCACTCCTAGACCCCATATTAGTAATGGCATCTAGAAAATTCTTAAAAAACAAATTTTGATCCTTATGAAAAATACTAGAGTTTCGTTCATCGTTCCGTGGCGTAGGCGAGCGCGACTTGATCCTAGACCTTGATCTCACCGACCTCACTGGAGAAGATTGTCCTCGACGTCGTCGTGAACTTCGTCGCCTCGATGTTGATCTCGAAGTCCTCGTTCGTGACCGACAAACTCTGGTGCACCGTTCATCGGGGGACCGAGATGGCGTTCGGTCTGGGGACTGGCTACGACTGCGACCTTCAGCAGTACCAGCATGACGGCCAGACGCAGCTTTCTTTCTGGTTCTTGACCGACTTCTTCCTTGGGCCTTATCCTTGCCCATGATCCAACCTCAACAAAAAAAAACTACATTAATGTTAATATCTTAGGAAACTGAAGGTATATGGGTATTCAGAATAGGCACTATTGACTCCGTTTTTTTTTTATATGTTAATCATGATCCATTTCCAATCCTATCAGGGAGTGGCCCCGGCCTAGTATTAAAAACTTTGCATGATATCTTTAACAACAAAGCGAAGTAATACGGGGGGGGTACCCCGATCAATTACTATCGCTTTATTTCCAAAGAACGGTACGTCAATAGGTACACTCTCTGTCGACTCGCGTTTTCATGGGCTAATCATGGTCTGTCCCGAATACTACCAGGGAGTTTCCCCGGCCACGTATTCAAGACAAGATGCAATTCACAGCCAAGAGAAAGTAATACGGGGAGTACCCCGATCAATTACTATTATCAGGCCGCTAAAATACAGCAATAACGATATCGCGCCTCCCTCTTTCCATGAACATGCATAGCCGACGGTAATTATGAGTTAAAATTGAAAAAAAACAGTTATAATAAATAAAATATCATTAGTACTTACACTTTTCCTCGTTTAATGGGCGCTGTGTATCCCACTTCTGAGATGTTGGCGATACCTTGCCTTAATCTCAGAAGTCAGGGGTGATGAGAAAAATCACAAAACACTTGTATAAATTCTTTGTATTTTAGAAATAATATTACATATAATCACTTATTATAGAAAGTAATTAGTGAACTAGTTAGCCTCACTCTTAGGTTCTACGAAGCGACTTTACTGTTGAGCGTTCCGGCACAGCTTGCCTGTCGAGCTCATGCTTGCTATATAGCATCGTCCCTTTCCACACTACTCCCACTAACTACCACCTCATTGGCCAGCGTTATGGCGCGCAGCCAATGCGAGATAGTGTAGTCAATAACAATACTATTTAATTTATAACAAATTATATATCGGTAAATATATAATTTGTATTTTAAATACAGCTATATAATAACATTTTAGAATTAAGAGTTACACATTAATCAATGCCTAAGTATAAATTAATATTATAATTACGAGATTACAACAATCGAAACATATTTATAATAACTAACTTCTCAAATGAAACACATTTTTTTAATAACAAGGTTCTGTCGCGCGGTATAGTACTCATCAAGACCATTTCAAAGAACCTAAACACGATAGGATCTTGTTGCTTTCATTCCTATGACTACCTTCCGACTCCATAATCATACCAGCTCCATGATACCACATTCATGTTTTGTCTTTACTAATTGAAATTGAATAAAAGATTGTAAAAAATTAAATCGAATGATAACATTGATAAATCATATGCAATAGCTGCTCCTACTCCTGTTTCTGCTTTAGTACGAGTACATTCATCTACATTATTAACTGCTGGGGTTTATTTATTAATTTGATTTAATTTATTACTAGTAGATACTTTTTTTTTTTATTATTATTATTATTATCTGGAATAACTATATTTATAGCTGGTATTTCAGCTAATTATGAATTTTATTTAAAAAAATTATTGCTTTGTCAACTATTCACACTCGTATTTGGAATCGTTACAATGTGGTCTAACAGTGAGCGTAAACACACAGGGTTCGCACCATATGCGTCCGTCAAAATGAAAAGTAGCGAGTAATATTGACCAATCATAAATATATATTTTGCTAAGTCAACGCGGTGGGACTTTACAGAGAAGTATTGTTTATGAAGACGTGTCACATGTCTCTCTCTCTTCTTCAATCTTAGGCGATTGGCTCAAAACCAGAGTCACCTTAAATGACCCCGTGAAGGAAATGTTATTATTACTCTGTGGTAGGTACATACCTACAGGACCGGGTTCTCATATAAAATGTAACACAATGTTAGGCTTTATTACCGTGTTATACTCGTATAAAGCATGTAATTGCGTTGTAAGAGCAACATTATAACGACATTTTAAGACCTGCATCGACGATGTAAATAATTCACACATATTGCAATACAAAATAAGACAAAGACTTCAATCTTATAGTAAGGCGAAATCTTACGAAAGCGACCGACCGAAACGTACGAAAACAATATTAGTTTCAAGTTGTTCAGTTTTAATACAAGTTTTAATTTTATGTTCATATTGTTTTCGAAACTCATAGAATTAAATATATCAGTTTTGGTATGAAAAATTAAATTTCAGTTTCCAATTAGTCACCGCGACGCATGCTATAAAATACCACAGTTATTCGTATAGCTATAAACCTACAAAGTTTCATTCCTGTACGCTGTAGATTTAGATTTTAAATTGCGTGCCCAAGTATAATTTAAACTCTTTATCTATCTTTAAGCTCGGAAGGCCTAGACGGAGATGGCGGGACGAGATGAACGCCTTTTCTAAAGATATTGCAGGAAAGCATCCGACCGTGAGTCGTGGAAGGTTGATAAGGAGGCCGTTGCCCTGCAGTGGGACAGAAATAAATAAGTAAATGATCTATTAATAATTTCAGATATGCATTATTATCGCCTCTATTGTACCTAATGCACCATCGATTCATGCTTCACAACAAGAAGTAAACTGCGGTTACAGTATTGGCATGTCTGGGCTTGTCAGATCCTTTGAAGCATGAACAACAGCGCTAGGCTATCCACTCGACTGACGTAATTAATCCATTACTGTATGGATTGGTTTAAAAGTTTGTGACCAAATTTATCCCATACTATTATTATTAATCTTGTAGCTATCTGCACGAGCCGCTTTGGTTTAACCTTTATAATGCGTACAGCTAAGGAATGGAACACGTTGCCTGCGAGGGTGTCCTCTGATCATTATAATCTGGATGCTTGCAAGGCTCGAGTGAATAGGCTGTTCGTAGACAGGCATGCTCCATCTTTGGCCGCATCGTCACTTACCACCAGGTAAGATGGCGGTCAAATGCCTGCCTCGTCTAATTTATAAAAACAAATTACCACATTTCAGCATTTTTAATATCAGCTTGGGCCGTTACTAGTTTAGTAACATTGAGGGATGGTAAAATTATGATGGCGATATAGTAGCCCCAGGCCTCAGGCTAGTGACAGCGTGCTTGCGAGGTCGATATCAAATATTAGGTACACGGTGTTGCCGGTAACTGCGTTGACCGTTCCGTACGTTGAGTCTAATGGAGCTTCTTCTGCATCATAACCAGCTAGCTACTCGTTAGATTTTAATAGAATAGAATAGAATAGAATATGTTTATTCCAAGAAACAATGCAAATACATAGTACACAGAGAGAAACAATTTCATAAATTCAACATGGAAAATATCTTGCACTGCTCAAGGAATCGGAGCCGACTCAGCATATTGTTGCTAGTCTGTGAAACTAACAACACTGATATTCTGTCAGCGCCAGAGTTGCACAGCTAAATAAAAATGTTTATGTTGTGTAAAAATGTGTCGTGCGACCGCCGAAACTCACAAAAACAATATTTAAAAGGTAAGTTAATTATATATTAACAGAGAATTATGGAAACGACTTTGAGTACCATACGTTCGTGTAGAGATAAAATAATTAAATAAAAATAAAAAATAAATAAAAAAAAACTCAATACAAATAATATACATATAAAATACTATATTCGTGTCTATTTTACAAATACCTACTAGCATAAGAAATATCTATTATGATGGATCACGTCCTGCGCATTAGTTTGTTGTTGTTTTTTGAACATTAAGTAGATATTCACGATAAGATTTTTTAAAAGTAAACTTGGACTTAATGCTACGCAATGGCGGAGGAATGTCATTCCAACATTTAGATGCACGATAACTGAAACCTCCTCTAAATGCCGCAGTTCTGTGTTGCGGTATGGAAAGGACAATGGAGCAGGATCTTACCGAATATCTAGTTGAGCCAGAGTAACGCCAAGTGAGCTTATCGTATAGATATTTAGGCCTATTGAACTTTATTATGTCGTGCAATTGACAAGCATACATTAATGTTAAGCGATGATGCATTTTTAGAAGATTTGATTTGTCAAGGAAAGGAGAGACGTGTGTACGGGGTGGTATAGGGAAGCAGAAGCGAGCACAGGCGTTCTGAATTCTTTGTACTATTTTCTCAGTTTTCTTATAAAGGCATGGACCATACACTCCTATACAGTAATTCAATTTAGAAAGAACTAAGGTTTCACATAGTTTAATGCGCATTTCAACGCTTATAAATGATCTGATGCGATAGAGGACTTTTAATCTATAAAAACAGTTTCTAGCCAAATCGATCACATGATTTTCGAATCGAAGCTGCGAGTCAAAGTTAAGGCCCAAGTTGCGAGCTTCCAAAACAAACTCAAGTGGCTCACCCATAATTGAGATGTTAGGTTTTAGTGCTGCTATTGATTGTATTTGATTTTTCGTACCTATTATCATAAATTTTGATTTAGACTGATTTAAAACAAGACAGTTTCTCTCGCTCCATTCAAAAACTCTATCTAAATCATCGTTTAAGCTCTTGATTGCTACATCGATATCATTACGGGCTACAGGAACGTAAACCTGGATGTCGTCGGCATAAATATGGTACTTACAGCTACGAAGACAATTTACAATATCTGACGTGTATATAATAAATAAAAGTGGACCTAAAATTGAGCCCTGTGGCACTCCTCGTGTAACTAAAAGGGAGTCGGATGTTATAGGATTACCATCAGATTTCTGAATCATGACTCTCTGATGACGTCCGTTGAGATAACTATTAAACCAATTAAGTGTACTAGAATCAAAGCCATACATAGTTAACTTCCTTTGTAATAGTGACAAGTTGATGGAGTCGAAAGCTCGTGAGAAATCTAGAAGTACCAGAATCGAACCCATTCCTACATCTTGATTTTTAAGGATGTTGTCTACTACTTCCAATAGGGCGGTGGCAGTACTTCGCTTTGTCCTAAAGCCGGATTGCAGGTCAGGAAGGATGTTGTGCGATTCGCAGAAAGCAACCAGCTGGTCATATACAACTTTCTCCAGAATCTTAGATAAAAAAGGCAAAATACTAATTGGTCGAAGATCTTTTAGGTCAGTTGCATTATTTTTTTTAGGTAACGGGCGCACCAAAGCACCTTTCCATTGGTCAGGGAAAACACCGCTAATTATTGACCTATTTATTATTGAAGTAATAATGGGAAGTGTTTTTGGAAGAGTGAGAATAATCATGTCTCTAGAGATGCAATCCAGGCCCATAGCATTTGACTTAATGCCCAAAATAATCTTTGCCACTACATTCTCATGAACAGGTTTTATTACGAATGTAGCGTCACTTGGTCTAGGCAACTCACAATCCATGGTGTCAGACATGACAGAGCCCGAATTACCAGGAATAGTTAGAAAATGTTTGTTAATAGCATCGGGATCATCAAAGTAGGTGGGAAGATCTGATGAGGTTTTAAAGTTTGGTAAAACTGTTGTCTTTAAATTTTTCCATAATGTTTTGCCGTCCTTTAATTTACTATTGATCATGTAATTGAAATAAGCTGTTTTTTCTGCAATAATACTAGTAATTACTAAATGTTTTAAAGACTTGTAATTGTCTTTGTCCTGCTGTTCGTTAGATACTTTATATTTAGTACGTGCCTTGTCACGCAAACTCATCATATACCTGACGTTGCCTGTCAACCATGGTAGCATGCGATCACTCACTGTTATACGTTTTACGGGGGCAAACAGATCAAATAGACTGATGATAGTACTATTAAATAAGTCAAGCATGTCATTGACATTTTCCAAAAGAGTGATATCATGCCAACGAATGTTTTCAAGAGCCGATTCGAATTCATTCAAGTTTATGTCTTTTAAGGGCCTGTGTAAAATTGATTTAGTTTGAGTTTTTCCCTTTTTGAGTTTTAAATTAGCAAAGACTGCCGAATGGCCTCCAAGTTCAGGGATGTGTACAACTGCAGTGTTCGTTACGCCCGCATCTGTAAGGAATAAGTCAATAAGTGTAGCACTATGCGAAGTATGGTGAGTGGGTTCAGTAACATGGTTACGTAAACTAGAGCAGTGTAGAAATTGATGTAAAGCAACTGTTTTGTAATCGTCTATGTCAAATAAATTTATATTAAAATCGCCCATGAGCACGATGTGGTCATAATTAGTAAACGATGATATTGAGTCAGTTAAAGAATCAAAAAAATTGTTAATATTCACCCAGTTCGGCCTGTATGCTGTGCCGATAAGAAGGCGGATTTTATTTGTAGTTAACGTGATCCACATTTGCTCAACTTCAGCGTGGGTGATTGGATGAGGTTGTATTCGGATAGTTAACCCTTGCTTGTGATAAAAGCCCACCCCACCACCGCGCGATCTAGAGAGAGCACGTGGGCGCGGAATGTGCCGTAAGCGATACCCTGGTATAGATGGAGCACAAAAATCATTTCCCTCACTCAACCAAGTTTCATTTATTGCCATAATTTCAGGCATTTCCCGCAAAACTAATAACTGGAGTTCGTCGTGTTTATTGCTGAGTGACCCAACATTATGAAGTCCTAACTTCAGAAAACGAGTATTAATCATTGTTTATAAATAAAATAAAGGTATAAATATTTAATTTTTGAATAATATATGTATGTATATATAATTATTACTTTTGATGTTTGTTTTTGGTATAAAAATAATAAAAAGGAAAAATTTGTTATAATAAATTCTCTACAAAATGTATAAACATAAGGTACTAAGTCCAGTCCGTTTCCTTTGGCAAGCGCAAAAAATTTTTGAAAATATTTTGATAATATAACACTAATACAAATCTGAATGACTAATCTAAGACGATAAATTAGGCTCGAAGATCTTATTGTAATCTTGTTGATTGCGAAATCGATGTATGATTGTGTCCTCGGTTTTCCTAGCAAAAATGCGGCCGTGCTTCGTCCAGACAAATCTCCATTTGTTTTCGCCTCCGGCCTTGCGAACCAAGTAAAATAGATTACGGTTGGACTTAGTAAGCCGTTCATTGATGTAAAAAGGCTTGGCCTGGTGGACCGGCAACCCTAAACCTTCCGTGTTAATACCTCGTCGCGTGCGCGCACTTGCCAGGAGACCGTCTTTCAAGGTTTGTCGGGACAAACGCACAACAATAGGTCGTGGTCTGGGAATTTTCTCTGGTTCCTTACCCCTTTTAGGGCCAACCCTCGTGGCACTCACGACGTCGGATTCCTGGAGGGAGAAGCTCAATTTCGTAGCAGCACTCAGTACTACGTGCATTACGGACTCACCGTCAAATTCGGGAATACCCGATATCTCCACATCATTCTGAAGGGATTGTTGTTCTCGGTCATTTAAATTTTCTTCCAGCTGTGACAGAGAAGACAAAAGGCCCCGCGTATCAGATAATGACGTACATTGTTCCTTTAAGTTCCGAACTTCGGTACGTAGGGTATTATTTTCGCCTTCAAGAGCATTAATTCGGGCATCGGCAGTATGTACGGACACATACAAATCGGAAATTTGTGAACCCAAAAAGTCCGTTGTGGCGGTGAAGTCACTTTTCAGCTGTTCGATAGTAGAATTGAGTTCGGTCTTTATGTCCTGCACGATAGTAGTGCGCAGATCACGAAACTTCAGATCGAGCATGTCATTCAACCTGGCTCCTAAGTTTTCTTCCAGTAGCTTAGTGACGCATTCCAAGGTGAGCGCAGGAACGGAGCGGGCCTCGGCTTCCGAAGGCAAACCCTTAAACGACGCGGGTGAGTCGGATTTATTTTGTTCAAAATAACTGTCTTCGTACGACATATCCATATCTCTAGAGGTTCCCTTGCGTTGTTCTGGAGTTTCATGGGCCTTATCAAGGCATGTTGGACAGCGCCATTTGGTTATATAATCGCTTAAGTTGCTCCTGTATTGCTCAGGCGGTATATTAAGACACTTATAATGATACGTACGCTTGCACGATACGCATCTCAGCAAATGGTCAGCATCAATTGCCACAAGACACGCCAAACACTTCATAGCGCTCTTTTATAGTTATCTAATGCACTTGATAACAAATACAGCGCGCCGTAGCAAAACTCGTAGAGAGGTCAGCGTAGCAGCGATTACGCGCACACAGCAAACAAAGCGCCGCCGCCGCACTGCGTTGGCGGTAAGCGGAGTGCAATTTGAAGCGCTACGCACCGCTGACAGTGGCCTAGTGGCAGAGCGCGCGAAAACTGCACTCAGAGGTCCCGCGTTCAAATCCTTGCCGGTGCACCAACCACAGTTATATGTTATTCCGCGAACTACAAAATGTTTCTGTCCTTATTGCGAACACGCCCACTGGGAGGAGTTTATACACTTAAACACCACAAGAGTAAGCAGGAATTGAAATTAGGGTCAGTGGACCAATCACAAATTTTAAATGATAAATTTCGACAATCGACCGACACAGATTGCTAGCACGTCAATACTACACCGCGGCTCGCGCGCAACTCGTCGATTTTTTCCATTGTCTATAAATTACAATATGGCTACGAGCAGACAGCCCATCTGATAACTGTAGCCCATTATATCTACTGTTCATGCACTTAAGTTTCTTATGTGTAAAATGCAGAACCGCAGGTGCGTTGTTACAGTAGGACTAACATGAACCTACACCTTTTGTCTTTTACATGAACGTTGTCCTGATAATTACAAACCCAACAAAAGAAGAATTAGTCAAATAGGTGCAGCCGTTCTGAAGTTATGTGCAAACATCAATAAAGGTAATCGTCATTGTTCTAGCGCTTATCCCGTCCCTCTTTCAGGATCTTTCCTACTTAATCTTCTTCACTTCGCCCGGTTTTCGGCATCTGCAAGTTGTAAACCGTTGGCTCTCGCATCCGACTCCGCGATGTCAGCCCATCTCTTCTTGGGTCGCTCTTTTCTGATACCGGCAGGTTCAGGCACCTATTTCTCACATAGACCTAAACATCAATATGGGTAATATACTTAGAGATTCTTTGGCGATCATACCTACATTCGGATAATTGATTTTTATATAGATTAGACTAGGTATATAAAATAATGTTTTAGCCGTAGAGATAAGTACCTACTAAAGATACGGAAGGTATAGTATCTCTATAGTTTTAGCACAATGTTTTCTAAAGGAAAACTCTCATATATGATATTTACGTACGCCCAAAAATATGCTTCATATAGTTTTGTTAAAATACAAATTTTGCTATAAAATTAAACTCGCAGCCGTCCCAATTTCCTATTATAATCGGCTTATGTCCCGAATTATGATTGGTTATAGTGGTATTGTGGTGTATGTTTACCTATCGTGGTTTCCAACCGCAATTACTAGACTGATACGGTAACTGGATCAGAATATGTTGTAGGGCTAGTTGACCAGTGCTTATGAGCTATTTATTTAAATTATTAATACAGATATAAAAGTGAGTATAGCTGCACAGATCCGTCAAGATTTTTTTAAGCTATTGCATAGCTTTTATCGCGGGCTTTGAGCGCGGCGACCGAATCAAGAAATTCCGTAACGAAAAAAACCTAACACCCCCCACTCCGACCGGCACAGCGGTGCGGCGTTGAAAGCCGTACATCGTCTAACGTCGATTCAGTTCGGCAGACTTCAGCACGGTGCTTGTGTGCGTGCGACTAGACGTATGCGTGTAGACTAGCTGCTAACTGCTCATAACTGATTCTATCTCTTTTAGACACAATGCTAATGCTGTCTCACAGCGTGCTTTTTGGCCGCGTCCACGAGTGAGTTCGAGCCCGCGACTAGTTGAACCTTAACGTGTATGTATATGGTACGACTGTACGAAGCTCGCACGGATCGTGCATAAGTTGATAAAAAAATGCTATGCAATAGCTTTACCGCGGCAGTCCTCGAGTGCCACACGTATTTTTTTTATTTTTTTTATTTAACAGTCTATTGTACACAAGAGACACATAGCAAATAACAGGCAAAGTAATAAATGGCACAACCGGCGCTATTTATTTCTAAAGTAATCTCTTCCAGCAGGCCTTTTCATCAGGCAGCATTACTTTGGCGTTCCAACAGCGTTTTGGAACCGTGACGGTGTCGCTGTTATTCGCATTGACATGCCATTTCAAATACATTTAACAATTAAGTGCTGCAATTTTTTCACAGTTCTAGTTTTGGCAAACAAGTTTGTGACACTGTAGCTTTTTTATCACGCTAAAACTCGTAAATGCATAACGTTAAAAAGTCCATGGAAATACTCAGACTGAACTCGGACATCTAGTGCGTAAGTAGTATTAAGTTGTCATAGAAATAATACTGTGGCTAGAGTGCGCGCAAGATAAAGGACTGCCGAAACCGCAGCTCAAAATACACTGACGCTGTATAAACGTGGCTCATCGGCTTATGCGTCACGTTTTTACGCGTGCTCTCCACACCGGAGCACAAAAAACGCCGAAGCTAGCTGCGTCGAAATCTCAAAATGTAATTACGAGGCGTCGTATGGACGCAACCACAACGTTCTCAAAGTCTCGTGCTGTCTGTCTGCCGCCTGAGCTGATAAGCTGCGTTGGCGGTTTTTGAGCTTCGGTGTGGACACTTAGCGCCAAAAACGCGCCGCATGAGTCGATGAACCGCGTATACACTTGAGCTACGGTGTGGCCAGTCAGTAAGTCTGCATATGCACCATATGCTATGGCGTTTCTCCCTGTCATTCTTTCCGTTGGAAGTTGTCACAATTGACGGGAAGATGTTCCTGTTGGCTGTGTGTCAAATTTAGTACCATTTGTTTACAACCAGAGTGGTTCAGTTGCTTAATATCTGTCTGCCACGCAGAGGGCCCGGTTTCGATTCCCGGCCGG
Source organism: Blastobasis adustella (assembly GCA_907269095.1). Lineage (NCBI taxonomy): Eukaryota > Metazoa > Arthropoda > Insecta > Lepidoptera > Blastobasidae > Blastobasis > Blastobasis adustella. The sequence continues at coordinate 15,495,038 of OU026121.1, read as the reverse complement.
GCAGAAAACGAAATGATGAATTTTATTTTCTGTTACGGGTCTGGGTGTTATTTGTAGAATAAGTGTGTATTCAAAAGTATATAAGTAGTTTACACAAGCTTTGCTTACTTTGGGGCTAGATGGCGCTGTGTGAATTGTCCGCGAGCAGTTATTTTGCATGCACAGTAACAAAAATTCTGATCCAATGCACTATGTTTGTTGTTCGGTTCATCCGTTTTCCCACAGCAACAAAGCAAAACAGACTGATTTAGTATGACGATTTATGAGTCGAAGGGCTATAAATATATTTTTTATCTAAATCCACGTGCCACACGGTCTTACAATTTTTACCAGCGTGGAATTCACTCATTGAACGTTCATTTATCCCTTGGGTACCTTAGATCTTTCCCTAAATAAAAGCGTATTCGAATAAGGGCATTCGTATTAAAAACAGAGCACCTCCTTATTAGTGGAATAATTTCCGAATTCGGTTCAGTAGCTCCCGAAATTGCTTAACAAAAACAAACAATTCCGTCTCTTTATATGATTATTAGGTGTTATAAAGGTAAAATTGGTTTCCACTGGATAGCCGCAATAAGAAAATACCTTAAACGCTCTCCGACATAATTAAAGCATCATATCTATTCGACAGGAAAAACGCTCCCAAAATTGGCACTGGAATTGGAATCCGCAATATTCCGGAGAATTTAATTGGAAGAAAATGTGCGAGGGGAAATAAATTACTCAACCTCAAAGTAAATTTAAAAAATGTTGGCTCGGCCGAAACCCATCCGCGAATAACCGAGTGTTCGTCGGAGAAGGGATAAAGTATTATTTTTAGGTACGGTCCGCAGTGGTACTCAGATATTTCGCCGTGCAATGTCTTCTGGCCCATCTCATTTGCTGAACGTATGGTACAGGTGTTCTTAGTCTTTTCATTAAAACAGTTGGTCTAACTTTTTCCTAGAAATAGTTCCACGGGCCGTACAGAGTGTAATATAAAGGGAATGCGAAGACCGAGACTCTGCGTCGTTGTGTGTTGCTCTAATTTCTAGTTTAAACAACTTTTACTTCAATACTCTTGGGAGTACCATCTATACAAAAGAAGAAATATAGATACATTTTGTATTCTATTTTCTATGGACAGTATGGATTGTGGGAGTGACTGACTTACTGACTGTGATTACCTAATCTGCCAATTTTGGATCATAGTAAGGCGGACCCCAGGCCCTCGCACGCGAAAGCACAACCGGGATATTGACACTAAGATGATTATATTCTCTGACTGTCTGACTGAGTGACTGTCTGGGTGAGCAAAACTGAGCCTATATCCATCAGAGGACTGCGTTCGGCAGATAAGATCCTGATGTGGTTTGTCTTGATTTCCCTATTGCTCCCCTTTCCGTTCGAAAAGAAAAAAATATCCAACTTTCGGGGCTTTCGTACTACAACTTTGACAGGGGTTTTACGAGACGGTTTAAGGGTTTGATTGGTCGAAAACAAAAACATTTAGAACGCGAGCGGCCGTCCTTGACCCTAAGGGGCTTCCTACGCCCCAATCGTAATAACGGACAGAAAGTAGTTCAATTTCATATATAATTCAAACGAACGGGCTAAGTGAGAGTAAACGTCCGTAGCTAGTTTCGAGTAAAGGTTTTATATAGCCTTCCTGGAACAAAAACCTTGTTGAGGATTTCTTCGTTAACATTGCAAGATGGGGAACCGGTGCGTTCACATTGAATGACAGAACAAGAATTGTTGGTGACAGTAACTGACGTTTTTATAAATCCTCTTTGTACATATTTTATGATGGTATATTTGAATATTGAATAAATGTTTATTAATATATTAAACCGGACTCTTACGCGACGTAATTTTTCGATTTGTTTTCCCGACGTTTCGGTAGTTACACCCACCGTGGTCACGAAAAGAATGCAGTGGAGGGACGGTAGACTTCCTACCCTCACCTGGATGCGGGTAGCCGTCCAGGTGAGGGTAGGAAGTCTACCCGCACATCACCGCAGCTGTCACCTCTCCACTGCAGTCTTTCGGTGGGTGTAACGTGTAACCCTACCGAATCGTCGGGAAAACAAATCGAAAAGGTACGTCACGTGTGAGTCCCGAATAGTCTCGATTAATTTAATAACATGTGTAAATATCGCGAGTTTAGTTCGAAACAAATATGAATAAATGCTGTCAGTAAAAGTATTTAGATTAAACAGAGGTAGAGCATTCGTTTGATTCTTTATCAATGTTATTATCTTTGCTCGGAAAGAGATGGCTCTTGTTGTATCCATCTGGTGTCCCTCCATGACATTTAGTAATTTTACGCAGTGAATTAGCCTAAGCTGTTTTTGCTTCATTCTGGATATTTCTGTATTCTACTGCATCACTAACGAATTGTTTTATTAATTTGTATTGTCTTATTAATTTGTAAATAAGAACATAATGTTTCTGCTACCTGTATAGCAAATTAAATCAAACCACTAATAACAATTAACCGCTACTAGTACTGTGGCCAGAATCCGAATTGATGTGGTTATAACCGCGTTACACAAGCTATTTGACCCAACACAAGCCTCTTGCCAGAGACGGCTAACATGATTATAGACTAAGCTATGTTTGAAGTTAGTTTCTTTGCACCATTTGGTACCCATCACATTATTATAGACCTTAATATATGAGGAGAAATAAAAACAAATTGTATTAATTTATGTTAATAATGGAAATTGATAATCAATTTGCATTATTATGTAGCTGTTCCTCGGAAATAGGTGATTATGATTACCCAATCACCTATTTAGTGGAAATTTGATTAATATTTCTGCGTAGGTATTAAGTTGTACTGCTGTTCATAGAACATATAATGCAAATAAAAACAATTTAAAAAATGAAACCAAACCATCTGCGGTTTTATATTTACAAGGTGTTAAATCGCATTTTCGCTTATTGTGCAGGTCGGGTTATACCTACGTTATTGGCGTCGATTGGTCACATCAGAAACATATAGATATATGTGAGACATACGCAAGTATACACACGCATACCTACTACATATTCCACGACCGTGTTCGAAACAATAATTATTTATCTTTCGAAATAGGGCCCAGTTCTTGGCACCGTACCCTCGCGAATGCTCCGTCCCTCCATCCCTTAACTAGGTCGACTCGACGCGTCTATTTCCGACGTAATCCTGCGTATCCCTCAGCGATATTATTATAGGCGTACAACTACCACAGAGTGGCTATGAATATAGAGCAGCGTTCGGCGTCGACGCCGAATCTGGGCGACAGGCCGTTCTAAAAACGTTTGCTTTGAAAAAAAATAAAAGTTTTTGTTCTTCGAATAATTATTTCTGCTAAGAACTGGCACCTTGAACCTTAGTACGTGTTAATTTACTTGTACTACTTACTCTCTCTCTCTCTGAAGTCGGTCCCTTATGACTGAGGATCGAGGTCGCACGGAATGCCTCCAACTGCTCCTATCCATCGCCAGCCTTACCGCGCCCCAGAGTCTGTTCGACTATTTATTATCTCCAGGGAAAAAAATTGCGGGGCTATTACAGTATTAGCTTAGATGAGAGCCTTTGTCATAATGTTTTGGTTTAACATTCTGCTCAAAGACCCTGATTGCAAGAATAAACCATTATTTTAGTGGGCATTACCTATAAGTGCTGAGCGTGCGGCCCCGCGCAAAGTCAAGTTTGAAAAACCATTGACTTTTATCAAAAGAATTACCTTAAAAAATTGCAAAATTTACAAAATTTGTTTAAAAGTTTACGGTTTTCTATTACTTCTGGTATTTGTATTGTACCGAAACATAGTATTCCACCGGAAAATATTCCCAGTTAAATTTCCAAACAACTCTATGTAGGTAATTCCATACAAAATTCTGTTGGTAGCATTGTCGTGAAAGCGCTAGTGCGTTCCGAAACTAACAGTAACTCGGACCGTTGAAACTCAACTGTGAACAGTTGAGAAATACTGAGCAGATTGGGTTGAGGATTTTGGTTTTCGCTCCCAGTTTAGGAATTTAATGTCCAACTCCGATTTTAGACTTTATAGCTGCGAGTTTGCTCTACCGGCTCACCGCAGCAAATTTGCAACCAATATGTCTTAATTACGGGCTACTACTAGGAATTTGAAATTCAAAATCCTATGTCTGAATATTACAGCTTATATAGATTTGTGTGGATGTCAGTTGGTTACTTTAGGATATAAAATAATAATATTGGCGTTAATGTCCTAGTAGTGCTCTCGCGCACGAGGACCCGGGGTCTTCCTTGCCCATGATCCAGAATTTGTCGATCAGGTAATTGCAGTGGAGCGACTGCCATCTGACCTCCATGACCCTGTTACCCGGGGAACCTGACCAGATTGAATCATGGTTACATGGTTACATTCAGTCGCCTGAATGTCCAGGTTTCATCACGACGTATTCCCTCACCGTAAGAGTATCGGTTAGTATTCAACTAATACATAACTCAGAAACGAGTCACATGGCCGCAGCAGGATTCGAACCCGGTACCTCTCGCTTACGAGTCGGATATTTTAACTCGCTGAGCCACCGACGCTCCTTATTTTAGGCTATATTATATTATACTTTCTCGTTTGCCATTTCGGATACACGCACAAGGTGTAGGATTTCTGTTAATGGATTACAACTCAGTTATTGTTTTTTGACGATAGCTAGCGCTTGAAAAGTCGAACTCGCTTCGGTTACATTAGAGATCATGTATTCAGTATTTTTCCATGAAATATTATACCCAATAACACGGCGCCACGTCTCTTGCAAGCCTCCTGTACATTGCGCAGAAGACAGTTGAATAACATTTCAAAGGAAATAATATGTATTCATGCTCCCATATCTCCGGCAGTGTAGCATTTAATAAAATGAGGCGGTTCCCAGCCGCGTCAATCGCTAAATAATAATATTATGACTGTCGCCTTGAGCTGTCGCGAAAAATAAAATAGTTTAGGCGTGGTTATTATCTTTGGCTTAGATACAGTTGGCCACGAAACTAGTTTATGAGTCTGTTGTGAATAAAGTTTACGTGCAACCAAAGCCAAAGCCTACAGGGAGCGGGTCGCGGGGTGTCACGAACCGTCAGTAAAAACTAAGTTAAAAAAATATTTTATTTGTTTAGATCTCGCTGCTTGCACTCATTACTTGATTCATCATCATCACCATCATATCAGCCGAAAGACGCCCACTGTTGGGCATGGGCCTCCCCCAGAGATCTCCACAAAGGCCGGTCCTGTGCCTTCCGCATCCAGCTGGTATCTGCGATCTTTACCAGGTCGTCGGTCCACTTTATGGGAGGCCTACCCACGCTTTACTTGATTGCGTAGGCAAAATAGCAATTTCGAACTCGTTCTCACTCATATTTTCAGCGCTGTTATTCTTCCATTCACATGCCCTTAGGATATTTTAATATATCTATTTTTAAGTTAAGCTTTCAGAAGCCAAAATACCAGAAAATTTTAGCTTTAAGAAGCTAAAAGCTTACAGATTTAAGTTATTTTTATTACGTTCACGCAAGGTTTATAAGTTAATAAGCAAAAGTTTTATAAGTTTTAATGCGTTAATTAACCGCAGTCAGGTAAAAATGTCATCATCATCATCATATCAGCCAGAAGACGCCCACTGCTGGGCATAAGCCTCTCCCAGAGATCTCCACAAAGGCCGGTCCTGTGCTTTCCGCATCCAGCTGGTACCTGCGATCTTTACCAGGTCGTCGGTAAAAATGTACATTACTCAAAATTTTGCACGGGTAAAACCATAGGCTCCTGCTAATGTGTAAATAAACAAACGATATTAGATTCAAAGCATCACAGCTCTATAATGCACAGCAGGAAACAAGATGTTTCTAAATCAGAATCGTGATGTGAATTCCATGACTCAAAATAAGCCAGCGAAGGAATAGTTTGTTTTCAAATGAGATTGTTGTTCAACAAAAACACAGAGCAAGTGCGATTCGCAGTCTCACCTCATACAAAGGGATAATAAGTTCTCATTGGAAAAATATTTTTTCATAACAAGCTTTTATTTTATTTTGGGTAATCTTGTTGCGTTCAGTAGTTCGTTTGGCAACGTTCCGTTATCACCATCATCATCAGACCATGAATGTCATTATATACACTCCATCATCAGACCAGCATTCGGTTTATAAATTTTAAGAGTGTTCTTAAAATTTAAAACAATAAAGAAAACAATGATAATAATATTTCCCTAATAGCTAGGAAATTAAACATTTGCAAGAGGCAACGTTAAATATTGTTATGGATTCCGAAATGTTTTTCCTTTCACAATCTGTCTGTCTGTTTATTAAAAATCTGTTTTGTATTTTCCTTATTAATATAAGCACATTGTAATGGTTACTTGAATCAGCCGATGTCTTATTAGGTTTGGAAGACTGTCAATGAGGAAATGGCACGATAAAATAAAATTGGTAGATTTTTCATGTAGAATAATTAGACGACGATTTAAACGAATTCGTTGAAAGGTGCTTGTAAGGTGTTTAAGAAATTTTGCGATTTTAAGGCGTTTGGCGAATTAGCGAATGACTGAGAATAATATCAGTCGTAAGATACTTGTTGTCTTGAACGATCTTACAATGTTGATGCTAAAAGGCTTAGGCTAGGTTATGTTGAATGGTACGATGGATGAAAACGTCTTATATACAGGAGTACCAACATACTAGCTTCCGACGCGAGGATGCCGAAGACCGGGCGAAGTGGAGGAGAATGAGAAGGAAAGCGGACCCTGGTAGAGGCCGGGATAAACGCTAGAACGGTACAGAATAGCTCTGTAATATTATGAATGATTAATAAAAAAAAAATACGTGTGGCACTCGGTTACTGCCGCGGTAAAGCTATTGCATAGCATTTTTTATCAACTTATGCAATTATAATTATTTATTTATTTTATTTATGCAGTATTTTTTTAGCTTCGTACAGTCGTACCATATACATACACGTTAAGGTTCAACTAGTCTCGGGCTCGAACTCACTCGTGGACGCGGCCAAAAAGCACGCTGTCTCACCTAGCATTGTGTCTAAAAGAGATAGAATCAGTTATGAGCAGTTAGCAGCTAGTCTACACCCATACGTCTAGTCGCACGCACACAAACACCGTGCCGAAGTCTGCCGAACTGAAATGACGTTAGACGATGCACGGCTTTCAACGCCGCACCGCTGTGCCGGTCGGAGTAGGGGGTGTTAAGTTTATTTTCGTTACGGAATTTCTTGATTCGGTCGACGCGCTCAAAGCCCGCGATAAAAGCTATGCAATAGCTTAATAATTAATTATTTGAAAATAAAATAAATTAAGATAGTATTAGTTGCCTTGTACAACATACAATATTGATGCTTATATCCTGCGATACACCACCGTACACTACGCAGAAATTTTCATTTTACGCTATTCCTATAACACTCAAATAAAACATCACGTTAAAAAAATAACACAGTGTACAAATACAACATGCAAGGAATTTAAAACCGAGTACATACAAATTGGACGCGGTTATCAACAAACAAAGCCTTATTTGATATTCAAATAAGCGGGTCCGCATAGCGCTTGTGCGAATAGTTCGTGGACATGAACTCCATTAGTTTGATTTATTCATAAACTTCTACTTTAGGATGTTATACTGTTTTTAAATTCCGATACCGTAGCTTGGGCAGAGCATGCGGGGTGGACCAACATCTGGTTGGGAGATATGTCGATTGTTTGGGATACATTGGACGTGGCCTTATTGAAATGTATTCACTGCTTTTGAGGTCAGACAGTTTTCTACTGGATCGGTACGAAAATGTCTATGTCGTCTTACCTAAATAACTGCAAAACAATCAGCCTTAGAAACATGAATCTAGTGTCATTGTTTAGTAAGCTCGCTGCTTTGATCTTAAATTTGCGTCGTGGGCGAGTGGAGCGGCGGGGGATGGTATTGAATGAACGAAACGCGCACTTCCGCGAATTTCTAATTAGTGTAACTCACGACTCACACGTGATAGAACGGCGATTCTTGCGTGTATTTATTGAGATTGTCTGCAACAATCGATCCATATAAAATTAGGTGTAATATTATTTTTACCATAATATTTATAGTTAGAAAAGCAAAATGTTAGAAAAAAAAATACGAACATTAAATAGAAATCACGGCCATCGTCAGAAAGAGGGGGCCATGGGCCACACGTAAGTACCCCAATATACGGCGTAAAGCGAACGAGACGGTTTCAAGAGCGTCTCAAATCTGCCAAGGTGCCAACACCTTTTACGTTAAATCACACGGACGTGTGATTTACGTGAAAGGAATTTTCTCAGTATTCAATTTTTAGTACGCATACGCGTACGCAATGGTAGAACGTAGAACGGGCTACCACAGGATGGACGAAAAACCTTGCATAGGTCGTATAGAGCGGAAAGATACAAGTGGTACAAAGTCGACCAGGGTGGAATGCGTGGGAGGAAGCCTATTCCTAGCTGTGGGCGTCATGCGGCTGAGATGATGATGATGGTGATGAGCAAAAAGATTGAAAGTTAGCTACCATAATAACAAATTATTTCTTTTTGCTCTGTGATGATGAGCTTGTTGAGGTAATTGGTAAAGGCTTCTCTCAGGCAAAGGCGAGTATCTATTCTGGCTGAAAGAAAAACGTGCAGTAAAGTGAAAAGTATCTTTTAATTAACGTTCAATTCCAATAAAGCAAAAATGTTCCCGATCGCACTTCTTTGCTATTACTCAGTGCGACAGAGAACATTCTTACTCAAAGATAAAAAAAGACAACTCGTTACATCTGAAACCAAAACGAACTTGTGGAAACGCGATAGCGCCGACTAAAACCCCCATTCGAGATAACTATTCAGGCTATCCTGGCCTGAATACCCATATTCAGCACAAAAATTCCACAGAGGCGGGAAGAAACGAGTCCGCATGTACCGCAATGCGTCTGACGTGAAAAGCTGATGTTTATTCCCGTAATAACTATACGTGACGTCGTAAATTTCACCACCAGACAAAGATTTACCTGGCAACCTGGTGTTGCACGTATTCACTATCGCGGCTGATTCGAGGCGCGCCTCGTGAGATGCTTTGAGACTTGTTGGCACAGTGTACGGTTTGTAAACGCCTTTTGTAAACGGATGTGATATGGTATTTCTTTTTGATTTGTTTTTTTTGTTGTGTCATGGTGTGGTGTACAGTGTAATAAGCTTATGTGAGCCGATGACAGCGTCGCTATTGTTGGAATTGACATGACATTTTAAAATGGCGGCTTCGTTCCATCTTTGGCCACTGGGTCAGATAAGTTCGTGGCACTATAGGTACTTTATGTCAATTGGTAGACAAACAGTTAAGGGTTCCTGAAAAAAGAAGACAAGTGCTAAACAGCACTGGTAAAGTCATGGTTCCCCATGAAGAATCATTTTTATTTTAATAATGACCATCGTCGCCAAACGTCAAAACCATCGTAGGCCATACTAATCCCTTCCCGATTACTACAGGTGTTCATCAGGGTTCTGTGCTGAGCCCTTTCTTGTTTTGCATTGTGCTCGATGCCCTCTCAGCGGAAATTCAGGACTTGCCTCCCTGGCTTATGAAGTACGCTGACGACATTGTACTGGTGAGCAAGCTAAGGCAGGACATTGAGACCAGGGTAAATACGTGGAAGGTAGATGTGCTAGAAAACGGTGGTTTGAAGCTGAATATCGCCAAAACAGAGTATATGGCCAGCTGCAGCGCGGATCCCGACACCATCCGTATAGGTAACGAAGCTGTCAATAGAACAGATAAATTCAAATACCTCGGATCCGTAATGCACGAGTCCGGCGATATCGGCCCCGATGTCAAGTTCCGAATCTCTGCAGCTTGGGCCAAATGGCGGGAACTCACGGCAGTCATCTGTGACCCCAAAATCCCTGTCAAGGTCAAAGGGCTTATATACAAGAGTATAATTAGACCTGTGATGCTCTATGGCTGCGAGACATGGCCAGCGCTGACGAGACACGTTCGCGAACTCCACGTCAACGAAATGAAAATGCTGCGCTGGATGTGCGGAGTTACACGGCTCGATCGAGTACGTAATGAATACATCCATGGCAGTCTTGGCGTGAGGGATATCGCGGACAAGATCGAGGAGGCTCGCCTGCGCTGGTTTAGTCAGGTGTTGCGTAAGCCTCAGGGATACGTAGGAAATTGGTTCCTGAACCTGCCGGTATCAGGAAAGAGGCCCCGTGGGCGACCCAAGAAGCGATGGATTGACATCGCTGAATCGGATGCGAGAGCCAACGGCTTACGACGCGAGGATGCCGAAGACCGGGTGAAGTGGAGAAGAATTTGTAGGAAAACGGACCCTGGCAGAGGCCGGGATAAGCGCTAGGACGATGATGAATGACATAAACATATTTATCTCATTGAAGCAGACCACGACATATTAATACCAAATCTACTATGAACAAGTTTGTTCAAGTCATACAAAGAATCACCGTGAGCAACTGCCCTTACCTACTTGTTTTTGCCAACTGACATTGTTTGTTTACGACGAAAACATATCCTGTAACAAGCGGCTTTATCAATCTTTATGTCCGTGTGTACGTTGTTCTTCATTTTATTTGTATTTATAATAATTTCCATATTATTTGCTCTGCCATACGAGAAAGACTTTCAGGGGTCAACTCAGCCCACATCCAACTCAGCCCACGGGCTGAAATGACCACTATAATGGCCGCGCTCTGGGCCCACGTGACTGACAAGTTCTGACCTTGGGGCGTACCACAAGCCTTACAAACAATCTTATTTTAACCTTGTTTTTCAAATTGGTACCATTACCTCAATAAAAATAACATTATTTTAATATTATTTGAGCGAGAAGTTTTGTGACGTCACAGCCGAATCATTCATTCAAACCAGAGACTAAATGCCACCACAAACTTATTTGACCCGGTGGCCAAAACTGGAACGAAGTGTGACCATTTTAAAATGTAATTTTGTTACCAAAAGCAGCGACTTTTCTAGTACTTTGACTAGTACAGTGACACGTAGCTACCATTTGACGGAAAGCATTGTTTATATTGTGTCAGATTTTTCATGAATTGCTATTTTAGATAATTTATTTTTATAGAGAAGATAATATTAAAACGTTATTTTGTAAAACCTTTATACTTAAGTAATCAATTTAATGTCTTCGTCTCCAATACTATAACAATTGTGATGTTGTGTCATAGATGGCCAAAGAATTCGAGATATTATTCGTGGTTGTAAAGCTGATAAGCTGTAGCTTTAAACTCAACCAGGAAATAGCATCAAAAGCCATTGTATGAGAAATGTGACCGCATCGGCGAATATAGATGATGCGGAGTTCGTCAATAGATACAAACACAGGATCTCACACGTAAAATTCGACAGATTTGTCTGTTCAACGAAGAACGTGGAGGACCGTCCAGTTAGCCAAGGAGTATAGCTCCTGGAATCACGCTTTGAACGTACGTTCAATTTGTGCGTTGCGTAGGTTCAATTTGTGCGTTGAATAGGTATCAACCTATCGTTGAAAATTTGGAGTTCTTCATAGGGGAATATTATTGTCCCAAGGAAGGCCAAGAGTATCCTTTACCGGATCTTCCTTGGGCGTGTCCGAAGTGTGTAGATTTTTAATTATATTTTTATGTAAGTACCTATTTTAAACGAATGTATTTATAATGTTGTATATTTGTGTATTTAGTTATACATACACGTATACCTCTGGCCTCAGTTGCCTGAAGTATTTAAATAAATATGTAAATTTATAACATATAAACATTTCTCGAGCTTTTAATGGTTTAACTGATATTACAACAATTCTTGAATATTTTTAGAGGGCCGTAAGTGTGAAATGGTTTCGTTTTACTTCATTACGAGGTAATGTCAGCAATTATAAAGTAGGCTTTAGGCGCTAAGCAAGCCCCAAATTAGTGTGGTCGTAAACAGCCCGATAGGTAGACACTTAAATATTTCGTACATCATCATCATCATCACAGCCCGTAACAGTCTACTGCAGGACTTTGGGCCTCTCCCACGAAAGGGGAGGTTATTGCCATAATCTCCACGCTTGGCAGGCGGGTTGGAGATCGCAGTGTTTAAATATAACAATGGAAAATGCTGCTGCCCAATTTCCAGACTAGGGAGACTCTTGATCTTTTGCCTCGAAAACATAAGTCGCCTTGTACGACACCCATGAGTGTAAGGGGTTGGTGCTATTCTACTCGGCCGGACACCACACGGCTATTTTCGTACAACATGAATAAATTATAATCATCATCTTGGCATTAATGTACCAGTTGTCATCTCGCGCACGAGGGCCCGGTGTCCGCCTAGACCATGTTCCAGAATTTTGTAGATCAGGTAATTACGGTAGAGCGACTGCCATCTGCCCTCTGTGACCCTGTTAACTTGGGAACCTGACCAGTTTGGATCATGTTACACATTCAGTCGCCTGGAGGTGCAGGTTTCATTACGATGTTATCCCTCACCGTAAGAGCATAGGTTAGTATTCAACTATGTACATAACTTTGAAAAGAGGCATTTCAGTTTCAGTTCAGTCAGGGGGATTCAACCCGGTACCTCTCGCTTATGAATTGGATACTTAACCACTAGGCCACCGATGCTCCAAGCAAAGCATCCAACTTTGTATGAATACAGTGGTATATCAATGTAAACCACAGATTTTATCAGGTGTTAGGACTCTATCGAGCCTGTGGAGTCCACGTGGGTGAGTACCATCGCCTTATCCATTTCTGCCGCCAAACAATTAAGCTTGCATTGTCGTGTTCTGGTACCAGTCATCGCAATTACAGGCCTGAGGCTTTCATCTTCTTCCTCTCAGTGCAAAGGCATCTGCGCTTCTCTATTTTTGTGCAATGCATGAATCATAGATGTTATGGGTGACAATTACTGCTTACTACGAGGTGGGCTTCCTGTTGATAAGTCACTGCGTAGCATTTAAAAACCACAACAAAAATATAATAATAACCGTTTAAGTCTGCGTCGAATTCGCGAATCAATATTTCGAAATTAATAGAACATATTGCTTTGACATCAAAATATTATTGATGACCTGAGATTTTCTATGATAATGGTGTGGAACCTTTCGTGTGCAATTTCGACTCGCACTTGACCACAAATCCTCAATACTGTCGTTTAACCGCGACCTTCGTTTGACAAGAAAACAATAAAAACAATAAAAACAACTTAAATTATTTGCAATTTCAATAATATACCCCAAGGTATCAGAATGTCCCATGTTCGCGCATCATTTCAAAACGACTGCAGCTATTTAAGTAATTATTTCTTGTTTGGTTAGGGTAGGTGTACGCGAATGAAGGCCCACTAGTATATTATAAAACAAGGTCCCACGCCGCGTCTGTCTGTCTGTTCGCTCTATACTAAAACACGATTGACCGGATTTTCATGCGATTTTCACCAATAGACAGAGTGATTCATGTTCATGTGGAAGGTTTAAGTGTATAATTTGTTAAATTCTGAAATTCCTCACGAAGTCTATTGTTGAAAATCGTATGAAAATCCGTTCAATAGTTTTTGGATGTATAGCGAACAGACCGACAGACAGACACAGCGTGGGACTTTGTTTTATAATATGTAGTAGGTGATAGACTGTGAGGGTGCCGTAGGTTATCTACGTCATCGAGTACCTATATGAAAAATAGCTTAAGCTAAGCTTAAGCTTATAGGACAACATGCGCAGAACGCATATCTAATAATACGATTCCTTTTTACCTTTCGGTTACGGAATTCTAAAATATGAAATAATTATTGTAATAGTATTAGAGGACTTTTTCAGGTTTTTCAGCTCATAAAAATCATAATGATTTAATTCAGGAAACTGGGACACATGTTTTTAAATATACAAGTATACAACATTATGAATTAGTACTGACATAAACATTATAATTTTAAATTCTAAACATTTGGAAACACATCACTTATCAAAAATCACAAATCACAAATCCCGTTTCGCTGGCACCGGGAATCCTAGATCGGCCACGGAATCTGATACACACCCTTCGACCAATAATCTTCTCTCATGAAGATCTCCAAATTTGCTACGGGAACCAATGCCACGAACAAATTGAACATACGTTCATGGTATTATGCCTTTATAAGGTATTGGCTTGGTTTAGTAGATAGTTTCACACGTCCTTGGCCCTACAGACAAATCAATCGATTTAGCAGGACTCTCCCAGTGTGGGCTTTAGTTACCTCGTCGCATAGATTGTATGTGAGCTCTTTAGTATAGTCGCCCACGTCTCATCGACTCTCAACGTCAAAGGGGTCGTGTTTCACACGCTATATCAGCGATAACAGCTTCTACATACCCGAATATCTCGTATAGGTTGGCCGTCTAAAATTCATTACCGTTGTTGTAGTATTGGAGACGTAAATGCCAATCCATTCAGTTATTTCAAACTTTTGTGAGAATAAACACATTTCACTTGCTTTTTGGGGGAAAATAACGGTATTATGTATGTAGTCAATCTTTAAAAATCGTAAAGCAATATTAGATCCACCATGAAAAAGTGACTTTTATTAGATTGATGGATTTGAAATAAAAACAATAAGACTGTCAAACAAAACTTCCTACTGTCAAACAAAAACGTAAAGTTCATGGTACGGTTTAGCAAGTAAGCTTGTTTGAGTGAATGATTCTAGTCTAAAAAAACCACAAAACATTTGTTCATGCACCTCTCTATGTTAGTGCCACAAACCGGTGACCGAAACTGGAACCGAAGTGTGCTAATTAAAATTAAATTTGGCGGCAATACAAATGTTATTTTAACCTTGTTTTGAAAATATTGTGGTACGCCCCCTTGTCAAAGCAACTTATTTATTTTTTTGCAGAGAGACGAAAACGAGCAAGTGTGTCTTTATATCTTGCCGGTTTCCCGAAACGCATATGCTGTTGTAAACACGTTACTAATTTCCGGTCAGTTATTCACTCTGCTTGGATGGCAACAAACGTTTAAAAATATACACCTTCTTTTAGCCAATGTCTAAGAACAATATTGTACCAATTGTTATAAATACCAGCGAAACCCCGAAGCCAATGAATCATTTCGCCTTCGCAAATCGCCTGAAGACATTCGAAGAATACCCTTGTACATTTTTTGTCCCTTCTCCGGGAACAAGAAAGATTTTTCCGCTAAAACCAGCGTAGGGATCTTAAAAGTATAAGTAAAGCAATAATACAGTTTAACAGTTAAAAGTGGCCGTTTTCTTAATCCCCAGAGAAAGGAAC
Organism: Blastobasis adustella; assembly: GCA_907269095.1. NCBI lineage: Eukaryota > Metazoa > Arthropoda > Insecta > Lepidoptera > Blastobasidae > Blastobasis > Blastobasis adustella. Next base: position 15,479,769 of record OU026121.1, on the reverse strand, counting down.
TCGGGTGTAGTCGGATGGCAGCGAAAAGTTAGGAAATTGTTTACGCCTCCGAACAGTTAGGCAACTGTCGTTTGTCGACGACAGTGTTGCTACAATGTGCCGCGCAATAATGCAAGGCCGCGTCCACAAGGAGGAACATTGATATTCGCCGGCAGCGTGCCTTTATTCGAACAAGAAATGACTTGACACTTCGAGTTTGCATTTTATTTGGGCTCCACGATAAGGCTTCGGAAATTTTTACTACAATAGACAAGATTCCGCTTCTAAGAAGCAAGGTTTTGTGTAAGCGTAATTTGACAAATTTTATATTAGAAGAAGGCTTGAAATATGATTGAAGAAATTGCAATTTTAGACAACAAGGTTCATTAACTACATTAAATGTTGATAACATTTTGAATTTTTTCCATCACAACGGCAGAGTGTGAAAAATAAATTACCTAACCTACAGAATGTGATACATAATTCACAAAAATCTTGCTTTTGCGCGCTTGGGTTGGGCTTAGAGTGAAAACGTAAATTAATTTATGTAAAGTCTTGTGCTCGGGTGGTGTCAGGCACAGGTGACGACGGTTGTAAGACCAATAAAGCGGCTAAAATCTTAGGTAGGCCACCTATCTTCCATGTCAAGCAGAAAGTGAGCAGCAGCATATTTGCATATTTTATAATAGTAGTTTATGCAACTGTCATATAAAAGGGGGTATTAAAATATGAGTGTCTATTTATCATACTCGGCTACGCCTCGTATGATAATATTTTGACACTCATGTTTTAATACCTAATTATATGCAGTTGCATACATTACTTTATCTACACTCATATTTTCATGTTAAAATTTCGTATCTATAATTTTCTCAACTTTGCTAGAAGAAAGCTGCGAATCAATTCTGTTGTACATACGCGATGAGGATATCCCACACATGCCCACACATGTGTGACATGTTCCATTGTTTGCAGTCTCCAAAAGAGAAAATGTCAATGATGAAGATTATGTCCTTTAAAAGTTATAAAGTAGCGTAGGCTGAACTTCCGTCAAGCCTTTGACAGCCTTTGACTTTGAGATATTGAAACAATGCCGGCACGTTAAGAAGTTTTTCTCCTTATATCATAAAACGGCAAGTCAAACAATTATCGCTTTCGAGGAGAGGAAATCATGATTAAATCCAAAATTTATTGTTCGTTACCCGGATATTTATAGAAAAGCTTTCATCTTGTTTAAATAAATTGAGTGGTGAATTAACCAAATAAGATCATCTTATGCTAATATTATTATGGTTACGCACACCCAACCGTTTGGTAAGATTGAAGTGTTACCTAAAAATAATAAAATTACATTTTCTTACGTTTCATCTCTTCCTTCTGAAGGCTATATTTGAGACTTACATCAACATACACCTTCACACAAAAGGGAATAAAACAAGGAAGTCGTTTAAAAGGAAACGTTGTCCGGCCAATTTTTAATGTGATACTGTCAAAGCGAATGCCATCAAAGGTCAACATGAGACAAAGTGATGACACACACGCAGAGGGACCCACCCGGAGCGCTAAGCTGAGTGGGCCCACCGAGCGGGGAGAATTTAATTTTAAATTACAGACTCAAAATACGGGATTATTCCGAATGTAACTGCCGACCCACTGGAACATTCTGAATTCTTCGGGTCGGATTAAAATAAGCTAGATTATATTTAAGCGTGGCTGTATTATATTGCGTAAATATTAAATTTAGTTATGAGAAACATATTTAATTTGTATTTCCGCTTATTATTAGAATAATTTTTGTAAAGTTTTTTTTTTTAATTTTTGTCGACAGAGATTAACCTATGACAAAATAATGTAGGTATATTTAATACAAATAAACACGAAGTCACCAAAATAAAAAAATATAATACTATTTTCTGCGAGGGATTCGTCTCACAACTTCCATTACATAGGATCTAACTCAGCACAATACTGTGGCAGCTTGCCGAGTGCCTGCTCTGCAGGTCAATAGGTCTCTTTGAAACGTAGGTAAGTTTTATGAAATAACTTTTAGCTTTAATCAAATTGAATTCTAGTGATATAATATTTTATTTTATGGTTAGTTAGCCTGTGTGTAATGGTAGTTTTTATGCCTAGGTACACCAAAAACTAATGTTCTAAAATATTACATTATATTGTGACTTAACCATCGTGACACTTGCAAATATTTTGTTAGAATTACAATTTAGAGGTATTTGATATCATAAGTATTAGAACGATTAGTTTTACCGCGACTTCGTTCAGGCAGAATTCAATAAAATGTTAGTTATTACCCCAACATGCGAATAGTTCTTATGCCAAAAGTTTGTTCGGTTGAGTAATTTAATAGCTACATTAGACGCAACAAACAAATAGCAGGACTTATGCCTAGTATTAATTAGGATTACCCGGGCAGTTATTTCAGAGGAACCGTTTTCAGGATAACATAAGTCTGGCTTACTTCTAATCTTCTCGTGCCCATTCATCCATTCTCATTCAAATCTACACACGCCCTTACTAAGAAGTTCTTTGTTTAAGGAGTCTGTTCTTTGTGCCCGCTAAATCTCCGCAAGAATATTTGCTATTTCGCACAATTGTAACAAAGGAGGTCTCACCCGGGGGTCCTGCAAGGTCAGTTTGTTATCAACCATACTGTCTCGAAGTTTCTAAGTGCGGCTACCTACTTCGCGAAGTTAAATGAATAATCGCAATATCACATCGGGCAAGTTAAATTATTTCGACTGTCGCACTGTAAGTTTGGGGTGGAGTTCTGCGATAAAATAAATAAATGTGCGTTCGTACATAGTAAAAGGGGGCTTTTTAGCTTGAAAAATTTGCGAAACTTTGGCTCGAGATTCAACATGTTTATAATCAATTGTACATGTATTTAGAACCAAGGTATAATGTATGACTTTGATTCAAATTAATAGAGACCTTATGGGCATAAAAATAAGCGTATATGCATTTAAAAGGTAGGCCATTCAACTGGATATATTTGCGCAAATTGTAGATATGTTTATAATGAACACAGATTTGTCATTACTTCGATGATGGGCATCACATCTACGCGTAAAAGTACATTTCAATAGAAAAAGACAGAACGATAGGTATGACAGCCTAGGTGTTTTAACGCGTAACATACTCGTTCTTCACTTCCACAAATCCTTATTAGTTTTATTGTTTTATCCGCATCATATAGATTAAATCAGGTTTTCAATTGCAACGAAGACATTGACCAACTTTCACTATAACCTAACCGACGTAAAGTTTACTTAAACTCAAATATTTTCTAAACTACAAAACCAATGTTAATATAACAAAACTAAGAACCATCTCGATTAAACTGACGTTTAAATAAAGAAAACCGAATCCAAATCGGTCCATCTGTTCGGGAGCTACGATGCCACAGACAGATACAGAAAGAAACAGATACACACGTCAAACTTAAAACCCCTATTTTTTCATCGTGGTTTAAATATATGTCCGCACGTGGGCAACTAAGACACAGAAAACCAAACAAATGACTCTCATTGCGGGGGTGAAAACGGATCCCCGTTCCAACCTGTTTTAATCAACAACTCCGCCTCAGTCAAACAAGTTCACAAGATGCTCCACGTTAAATACCTCAACACAACACATACGCGATACTCGGAGCGGAAACTTAAATGAAACTTCCTCCATAGTTCCAACTGTTTATTATCAACAGCACATGTGACCTGTTTGTCTGTCTGTTCTGCCAAAAGTTCCCAACAGCCCGGGCACAATTTAATAACTATCACGCTGTAAGCACTGTATAATTTGAAATATGAGTTAATGTCTTCCCAACATTACCATCGAGATGGGATACGTGGCACCAAGAATTAATTATTTATATGTTACAAGAGAGTGTTGCAAACAGAGTTGGGTATTCTAGGCGAATTGTAATTCCTTTAGAAATACAATAATAATGCGCAGGAAATATTGTTAAATATTTATAGCCGAGGAAACGTATTTGACATTTGCAAAGTCCCCGACGTCTGTCTGTACGACTTAAAGAGAGAAAATCAACTGTTTTTGAAAATTAAAATCAAAAAGTTTACTTTTTAGTTATAATAATTTTTATAATTCCTTTAAGTTTTATTAATTTTATAATTAAAATATTTATATTGATATTGATATTTTTATTTATAAATTCTTAACTTCAAGGACCACGTCAACACCCAGTATGGTTAAAACTTTGGTGGCGAGTGTATCTGTGATATATGACGAGGCATATGAGTCATAGAAATAAGCACGCACTTACGACTACAGATGAGCGATAACAATAAAGAAAAAGCAAATTGCGAGACATTCCGTATTTCTTTTATTTATTTTGCTATGCCGATCTTCAAAGTGAAGCTTCTGGAGTTCACAAGCAAAATGATCGTTATTTGCTGGCAGGTGGTACAAATTTTCACGTGGCCACCGGCGGACATCGTGGCCTCATAAACCAAATATCTTATCAGGCGGAGTGCCAATCGGACACATATATTAAACATCATGCTTGCTAGAGAACGAGCGTTCTGATCTGATTCTGAGAGAAGACTTCTGATAAGTCAATAATGCTAGATCAATTCGCTCATCTAGTACTACAAAGACGGAATTGTCACAAAATGCAAATATGAGTTAAAGATGCCAGAATGTTCAAAAATTTTCAATACGTATGGTGTTACAAAGTCGTTTTTATTGTTCAACAAATGAGCGGAAGACAGCGCCACTGTCTTTGTTGCACTGGTACAAAAATTGACTCGCCCTGAGTGTAACGCCGCCATATTGGTCAGTTGCGCGGGACGCTCCGTGACGGTCAGTCGTGTCAGAGTGCTACATCGTCGTTCAGGTAATTATGACATCAATTTTTTTCTATTTCTAAGTACCAAACGACGTAAATGTATTTTCTGTCTTTGTAGCACCAAAACAAAATTCTTTTTGAGAGCTACAATGCCGTAAATGTATTTTTTGTCTTTGTAGCACCAAAACAAAATCCTTTATTGAGAGTTACAGTGCCGTAAATGTATTTTTTGTCTTTGTAGCACCAAAACAAAATCCTTTATTGAGAGCTACAGTACCGTAAATGTATTTTTTGTCTTTTTAGCACCAGAAACAAGAAATTTTGAGACCTTCAATGTCGCAAATGTATATTATTGACTTTGTAGCAACAGACAAAATTTATATTTTGTGAGCTAGAATACCGTATATGTATTTTGTGTCAGCGGTTAACTATTGTAGCTCTTAAAATTGAATGAAATAATGACGTGATAGTATTTACAGTCATTATAGCACTATAGCTCAATGACTTTACTGTACTTTGTGTCAACATTTCACTACAGAATTGTAGTATAAAAGAAATAAAAACAGGTGTAATATGAAAATATTAAAATATTGCATGTATGTTTTTCTTCTTTACTACTAAAAGTAGTAGCTTAAAAAGTTTAAGGTATCTAAATAAAAATAAATGAACAAATAGCATCCAAGTTAAGATCATTACATTTTTTTTGTTTTAAATAGTAACCTACTTGTATGTTTTGTGTGTGCAATAAAGCATTAATCTATCTATCTACTTGTTTGCTAGTAATGGTTTTGTTTTTTCAGAAAAGTAAGGTGAATTAAGCTAGGTATTTTAAATGGTAATAAAATGGAGAGTAATCGCAATAGAAAAATGTTAACAATAGCTATAGAAGGCCGGATTCCTGCTCCTTTCTCTAAAAATATAGAGGAAAACCAATGCTCAGATATTGAATCGGTCATAAGTGAAGAAATAAAAGTTCCATCTACCCCTTTGCTGCTATTAAACGCTGATGAAGAAACTGCGTATACAGAAATGTCTACCACAGTAGATACGCCAGTTGGTCACAAAAATATCAAACATCCAATGCCAGATATTGATGTTGCTATCTCGATGACCCCTCGAAGGTTCAAGACAAAAATCCGTAAGTAATATTAAAACTTAACGAGCAAGTTATTGGGTGCATCCACACCAAGCGAGCAGCTTCAGCCTAAATATTAAGTCTTTTTCGATAATAATATTTATAATAAAATAACACTGTAGGTACTATTAACTCAAATTTATTTGCTTCTTATTTTGCAGCAAGACGTTTGAAAATGTCTTTTCCAACTAATGACAAAATATTTCAACGTCTTGAAGATTGCAAAGAGAATGAGCAACAAGATATTAGTAGTCAAGATAAAACAAGTCAGTTGGGTAAAGATACACAAAATTTTCAAAGCGGCGCTGGTGAAGAGCTTGCGAAAGATATTCCACCTAAAGAATGTAGTGCACTTCAAACCCAAGACTCTGTAGAAATGCTTACACAAAACAACCTGGTCGATATCACTTTAGCCACTCAAAAATCTGTGAATAAAGCTGGTAAGTATAAATTTAACAAACAAGTTGATATATATTTTTTATGTTACATAATAATAATCTTACTTTATTTTGCTATAAAATGGTAAATTTGATTTTACATCATCAATTTATTAGCCTATATCTAGCAGTGGCTTAGTTATGGCTTCTAATCTTTCTGACCTTCCTGCGTGATCCTAATACTGATATTTGAATCGATGAACCGATTTCGATGTTTAAATCTGAATTCTTTTTATTTATCGACTATAAAAAAACTTAAAGAGAAGCAAGAGATTCAGAAGAAAGAAATAGATTTTGCCAAGAAAGTTAAAGAATCGTTTGAACAAAGGCAAAATGAAACTACGGGCGTTGAATCTGAGGAAATTGGTTCGTTTATTTTAAATGGTTAAAAACTTTGTATAGCATTCATTTAAAAATTTATAGTGCTACTGTGACTTTATTGCAATTTTATTTCAGGTACTGACCATAGCGATCGTTCCATTCCAATACTTACTCCACCAGTTGCAAATAACGCTGAAAACATGGCAAAAGTTGAAAGTCTCATGTCGTTATGTTTACAAGCTGTGAAAGCTCATACTAATTACTCTAAATATTTTGAGGATGAGCAAGATAGCTCAGATGACGACTTTGTACCAGGCAAGAATAGAAAACGCAAGCGGCTTGCATTATCTCTTGTATCAAGTTCATCAAGCAGTTCGGCTTCAGGTTCTGCAGCAGAATGTTCCTCTGGATCATCTTCCAGCTCTTCAGATTCCGATACATCTTCCAACTCGTCGAAATCTGATAAAAAAGGGAAAAAAAGAAAGAGAAATATTGCAAAATGGAAGCGCAATAAAACCAAACATTTAAGAAATTCCGGAAAACAGTATGTTTCACGTACGGGAAAAACTGTCAAGGCCAGAGAGATGAAACCCCCCTGTTCAAACAAATGCCGATTATCTTGCGCAACGAAATTCACAACTGAGCAGAGACGAAAGATTTTTGATAACTATTGGAGTTTATCTTCATTTCAAAGGCAACGTGATTTTTTATCATCTTGTACGGCGATTCTACAAGTTTCTTTCCGTCGTTTGAAGATGAATGCAACAAAAGAGAGACGACCTAATTGTAGTTTTTCTTTTATACTTGCTGGCAAAACAATTAGAGTGTGTAAAACATTTTTGATGAACACTTTGGGGATAACAGAAAGGGTAGTGCGAACAGTCACAGAAGCTAAAAGTACTGGTTCTGGTGTTATTCCGTCCGACGGCCGTGGAAAGCATTCAAAGCGTGTTCAAGATCCAGAAATCTTACAATCTGTGCGTGATCATATAAACAGCATTCCTCGAGTCGAAAGTCATTATCTCAGAGCGAACACTAGTCGTGAGTTTATAGATGGTGGTCTAACCATTGCCGAAATGTATAGAAAATACGAAGAGAAGAGACGGTTAAACAATAAAGTTGCAGCAAAATATGAATATTATGCCAACGTCTTCAATACAGAGTTTAATATTTCTTTCTTTGTGCCTAAGAAGGATCAATGTGACGAATGTGAGGCGTATAAAAATGCTGTTGGCGAAGAGAAACAGTCACTGAAAAAAGGCTACGAGGATCATCAAAACCAGAAAAAGTTAAGTAGAAAAGAAAAAGCAGCCGATATAAAAGATTGCAACAAGCCCAATAGTACTAAAATTGTTGCCATTTACGACTTACAAGCAGTCATGCCTGTGCCACTAGGAGAAGCTTCAGGTTTCTTTTACAAATCCAAGTTAAATTGCTACAACTTTACAGTAAGTTGGTTTTTTGTGTAGTAAATATTGCAAAAATAACTATTCGTTGATTATTTGTAGTACACATAATATTCTTTCAGGTCACTGATGTCACACATAAAAGCACAACATGCTACTTTTGGCATGAAGGTTTGGGCAACCGTGGATCAACCGAAATAGGAACGTGCGTTTACAAATATTTAGAAAACATTGCAGAATCTCATCCAAACAGTGACGTTATTTTTTATTCTGACAACTGTTGTGGACAGCAGAAAAACAAGTATGTTAATTTATAGTAATTTGTTATTGGATTGTGTCCGTCTTTAAAAAATTTTTCATTATATAATTATTTATTTCTTACAGGTTCATTCTGGCGATGTATTTCTACGCCATATCAACACTGAATTTAAACTCAGTGACTCATAAATTCCTTATTCGTGGACACACACAGAATGAAGGTGATAATGCTCACTCTCTCATTGAGAAATCAATTAAAAGGGCTAAAAAATCGGGTCCGATCTATGTCCCAAGTCAATACGTACAGCTTATACGTAATGCAAAAAAAACTGGAGAAAGTTTCAAAGTGGAAGAGCTCAACTACGACGACTTCATTGACCTGAAAGCACTGACTGAAGAAATAAGGATGAATTCAACTAAAACCACAGACGGAAATACCATGAAACTAACGGAAGTCAAAATGATACGGTTTTTAAAGAACAGTGACACTTATGAGTACAAAACTACGTTCGACGAAAAAGAAGCTTGGACAAAGGTTCTGATCAAGCCTAAAACTGCGTCTGGGCGCAGATCCGGCAGATCACAAAGGGAAAACTCTATTCAAAACGTGACACTAAAACCCGCATATCTTTCTAAAATCCCAATTGCAGAGCAGAAGACAAAAGATTTGTTGTACTTGATAGAGAAACATGTTGTTCCAAAACAATATAAGTATTTCTATGATTCTATCTTCTAAGTTGTCTTTTCTGGCTAGACAATCATTTTTTTAAAGTTTTTTTTTTCCTTTGGAGAATAAGGTTTATTTTGATACGTGTTTTTATTTTTCTTAGAAAAGCATTATTTTTGTTATGTTTTATTTTTCATTTATTTTGATTGTACGGTTTTAGTTTCTACTATTTGTAAGCTGTCTTGGTTTGAAACAAACATAATGTACTTATTTCAATGAAACAGCTGTGATTAGCGATAGCTTTGGGTTATTTCAATAAGTATTTTGATATAAGGATAACAAATGAATCTGTGATTTATGTACCAATACGTAATTATTCAAAAGACTGTTAATTATTCAGTAAGTAGTTTGAAATAAGGATAAAAAATACAAATTGACCTGTGATTTACGTGCCATTAAGTAATGTTAATTATTCAGTATTCAATTTAAGCTGTAATAAATGATTATCTCAAATAAAGTGTTTTAAATAAAATTGACTAATACCTATTTCAGTATCACAACTTCAAAAAAAAAACATTTTCAATGCAACAATGACACAATTGTATGTGTCAAATCATTTCAAGTGGTTTTTTTTATACTTACACTGGTTTTTTTTATACTTACACTTGACTTTTGAAAATATTTTTTCTTTTGAACTCTACCTGTATATTTAAACATCCAAAATATCCTGGTTGCAGTTATAAATAATATAAAGTGAAATAATAAAACAAAACAGAACAGTAAAAAAAACTTTAAAACGCTCTCCTGTAAAATTTGCAAAATGACAGTTACGTCTTTGTAGTACTAGATGAGCGAATTGTTCTGTTTCTTCTTGTAGGCCAGTATGAAAATGGCTTAGATAATTTTTGTTTCTAAATTACTTACCTCTATCACAACTTTGAAGTGAAATATTTCGGTACAAAATTAATTTAAAAATAATCAAGTTAACAAAATAAAAGAGCAGGTTACCCAGAGACCCTCTGACCCCTTTACTATTTTATAGGGTGGGAACGTTAACAATAGAACCGTCTTTCAAGGCGGCTGCGCGGATTTCTTGTACATCACAAGTACCAGTATAACTTGTAGAATGATATGATAGGTGTTTCACCACATCTGACAGGGGAGTAGTCCATACTATACCAAAACATAGAATACGTGAACCTGAAAGCGTATAAACTTAAGTACAATTTTATGTAATTCCTCATAGAGAACAATGAAAAAGATATAGGTAGTCAACATCAATAGGTATAAAAATAAGGCTGAAAAGCCCATTTTGTGATAGATTGACGACTTTAATGAACGCCGCTCAGCAAATAAACCACTAATTGAAAACAATGGATTCGGCCGGGAAAAATAACATACGCAACAAAAAAACAATTTAAAAGCAAATAGGCAACGTTCCAATTTATTTTGTCCCATGCTCTGAAACATGCGAGCTCAGTCTCTTTAACGATATTTCGTATTCATTATTGCTAAGGGAACGAAGCAATTGGCTGTTTATTGAATACTGATATTATTATCCCGAATATAGACAGGGAACGAATACTAATGCCCAATGCTGTATTTTTGTATAATGGAGGATATTGGAGTGCCCTCAAAGATGCAAATGTATTTTCTGTTTACTCAGCCATAGACACTCCCATACAACGCCCACCGGAATCTCGCTTTTGTAACGTTAAGTCCGTAATAAGGGACGCAGGCTCAGCCATGAGAATGAAATATACTTCCTAAGTAGTAATGGATTTTTGTTCTAGCAGACAAGGAATAACAATGACTAAATGCAATATTTTAACTTTTTAGTACGGTATTTTTACCATTACTCATTGAAAGTACATGAAAAACCTCAGGGGATTTCAATTTGTACCATCCAGATTTCAGCAATTTTGTCCAAAGTTAGCATCGTGGACTTTACAAATTTAAGCGACCATAAACTTCCAATGACTAAGTCCAGTGTAAACCTTCTAGATTATCTACGGAACTTTGGAGATAGCTTCAGAGGCAAGTGACCAAGCGCCTTAAAAGTCGAAAACTGGGGAGGTTATTGCCATAATCTCCACGCTTGGCAGGCGGGTTGGAGATCGCAGTGTTTAAATATAATAATGGAAAATGCTGCTGCCCATTTTCCAGACTACGGAGACTCTTGATCTTTTGCCTCGAAAACATTAGTCGCCTTGTACGACACCCATGAATGTAAGGGGTTGGTGCTATTCTACTCTGCCGGACACCACACGGCCAAACGGTCTAAAACACCCTGTCTTATAATTTGAGTCGGTAAAGACTTCGCAGTGAATCTGACCACCAGCTTCCACACCTAAAGAAAGCTCGGTTCAGTATTTGAATAGTCTGTCTGAGTTTAAATGCCACGTCATAATCGTAAAAAGGTCCGAATTCTCTCACGGTAAGAGCATCGGTTAGCATTTAACTAATGTACATAACTCAGAAAAGTGTCATTGGCACATGGCCGCTGTGGGATTCGAACCCGTTAAATCTCGCTTACGAGTCGGATACCTTAACCACTCGGCGACTGAAGCTCCAAAGTCGTTACAAAGAAAGAAACAATCATGTATTAACGTAAAATTCAAATAGCAGAGACCTCATATTCTGGCTTGAAGCACCGCCGTAGTGCTCGAATCCTTTAATTGACACAGCCAGTGATGACGACCCGAGTAGCGCAGATAACGCAGTATCCTTCTAATTAGAGGGCTCGAACTCGCTTCTAGACTGCAGAGAAAGATAGGTGTAGGGTAGAAATGCTCGAAAAGTTATCCGTTCGCATTTCTAGTGTAGATAATGTGGAAGTATGAATAGTTTGCAAAATCTGACAGGTTAGGTTACTAAACGTAGTTGTACGAGACGTAAGCAGAAAGCGATCCTATATTTTAGACTAGTGTTTGCCGAGCGAGCTCCATATAAATATAGTTTGATGATATTATATTCAATATTGCGCTATCAAAGCCAATGAAGTTTTGTAGACGTGATCCAGAAACCGATATCTATGCTTGTGATTTGTCAGATTTTCGGTAAAATATATCGTTTTTGGATCACGTCTACAAAATTTCATTGGCTTTGATAGCGTAATATTGAAAATATTATCAAATCAGTGCATAAAACTCGAAACTTTGGTCATGCTCGCTCATAGTGTCCAAAGAGCAGAAAAACAATTACCAGTTTAGAATGTAGCTAGCTTTCCAATCTTTTGGTTAACATGTTGTATTTGTGACACAGATGTCGATTTGAAACGAACCCCCATTGGCCCAATAATATAAAATTGGCTACGCCTTCGTCACAACGGATTTTCAGCATCGGGGATTATTCATCTTTTAGAAAACCATATAAATAAATATGCTTGGACAAATTCACGCAGCGCCATCTAGCCCCAAAGTAAGCAAAGCTTGTGTTATGGGTGTTAGACAACTGATAAACTACTTATAATTTTTTTTTTATGTTAGACCTTATTGTACATACAGCAGGAATCCTGAAACCATCCTTATGGGGAACGATGCTCTCAACAGACCAAATAAATTCAAGTACCTCGAATCTGTGCTGCACGAATCCCGTGATAAGCCAAATAGCAGGGACTCATGGCTGTCACCTCCCCCAAAATCCCCATCAAGCTCAAGATGCATTCAAGAGCAAAATTAGGGATGTGTTGCTCTATGGGTGAAAGACGAAAGTACGTCCGCGAACTCACGTCAACGAAATAAAAGTGCTACGGTGAATATGCGGCATTACGCGACCTCACTGCGATATAGCAGATAAGTTTGAAAAAGCTCGCCTGTGCTGGTTTGGTCACGTGTTGCGTAAGCCCTATGAGCCCATCGCGTTTTCTGTGAGCGTTGTCCCATATGCCTATGCAATATAGGTTTTTTAAAGTTTATTTTATTATCTGTCAGAAAACTCGTAGCGTCCGCCTCAGCACCGCGTTGCGCCCGCGGCAATGGGGTGCTGGCTTAGTGTTACCTGTACGATCGCTTCACAGTGACTAAGTGGTAACTAACTAAAGCCTGTAACGTACCTGTATCAAGAGATCCCGAGCCTAAGAAATGATGGATTTACATTGCTGAGTCGGATGTGAAACGGCTTACATCAAGAGGATGTCGAAGAAGAAGTGGAGAAGAAAGACTAGGAACACGCATGATGATAATAGTTAGCCAGTTGTTGATGATGATTTTACAACAATGTCCGTATCATACACGTAAACAGACGTATCCTTATTTGGTCCACTAACACATTCAAAAAACTTAAAACAGAATAAGTACATAACACGTAACGTAGAAGATAAAGTAGTATTAGTGATGCGCCAATCGATTCCCAAAAAAGCTATCCGTATTTGTTACATCTCATACGTAGTAGATGTGAGCAAAAAGCGTACATGTCGCCGAACATGTGTGTCAACGCAACTCGAAACTTTGCACACTCTCGCAGCGTCCGCGCAAAAACACGTCGTAATTGTAACACAAAGTACCGTTCGCAACGAACCCCCATTGGCCCGTTCCGATAAATTTATTGGCTCCCCGTTTGTCAAACAAAGATGTCACAAGATGTCAAGTCCCCGAATCAATTTCCCACAGCAGCCGGTTCCGGCTAATTTGTTATTTACCGGGCCACGTTGGATTGGAATAAATTGGAAATCTTGGGCGAATCCATCAAACTGTCAATGCCGTGGGTATTAGAGGGTCCATTGGATTGGTAATGATGGGATGGTGTCCGGCGGCTAGTTAGCATGCGATTCAATTAGGAGCGCAAACTATCGCTCAATTAAGCAGGGCAATGGACAGGAATCTTTGATATTATCATTGGTTTAATGGTTTAATAGTGGTAGTATAGAAGAGAAGGCGTTGAATATACTTATAAATACTGTCACATCAAAATAATGCTGAAGTTCGATCCAAATATCTCAGTCCGATCTAGGCGGATATCTGTTTTATTCATAGAGAAAATATGTTATATACAGAAGCAGAGAGTACATTTCGAGTTTAAATATGAGGCAAAATATTCCACATCTCAATTACACACACACTAATGCAAATGCAGGGACGGAACAAGGCAGCCCATCTGCAGATAAATTATATTTTGCTACGACTTTCTACTCGTAACGAACACAAACAAATCTGACTTGTATTTCGCTCAAGACGACTACGCAATTTTTTCAAACTTGTCCTTATAATTTAATATTGTCATAATAATAAAAGGTAATGGTAAGGTGTCTAGTGAATCAAACCCACGCCCTAAAACCTACCACCGTCTTTTCGATCTCTCGATCCTACATACCGTGAATCGGCGGTTCTTGCTTATGCAAAAAGGAGGGTTATGATTTTGACCGGTATTAATGTTTATTTGTTGCCTCATAACTTCTAAACTAAGTAGGTACTTATCGTTCGTTGGAAGCTTCTTCATTGTTTACAGGTTGGAACAATGTGAATTATGAAAAGCATAGGTACATTAATATATTAAACAGGCAGCATATTCTCTATTTTCAGTAAAAAATCATGTAATGCTGGTGTACTAGGACAGAAGGGACTTGCATCTAATTATTATCTTGTAAAAATGTTTACAACGCAGCACTTCCAATTTGTAACCGAGACATCACCATGTCTGGTCTTTAGGAAACCTAGAAAAACAAATATTTAGGTAAATAAATGTAAATACGCGATTAATCAGTTGTTTCATAAAATGTCTAAACATTTAAGATGTCAATTAGGTATATATTTGGTATGAAACCCTAATACATATAAAATTGTGGACTGCTATTCACAAGATTTGAGTATTAAAATTCTATACAATAAATACTAAGTCCGACCCTGGATGCATCAAAATATTTTCGTACCTATTTAGACACCGAAATATTTGCCAATTTGCCAATAATTTTAAATCTAATTCTAATGGGATGTTGTTTTAAGGTAAAGCATTTAAATTATTGCAAATTCACACTATTACGATGCATATTTTTGTCAACAATTTCTAAAATTGATTTCCGATCGCCGCGACCACGAATGTTTACTTACCGGTGAATGGATAATCCAGGTGTATTTCCATACTTTGCGCTTTCACATAAATGTGCACTAAATTACACACAAAATTACAATCTTTTAAATGGTTTGATTTAAATTTTTTTTGAAAATTATAAAATTTACACCGATGTTTCAAAAGAAACGTCAGGTCGTTAAGCCGTCGAGCAATATGTCGAACGTTCAAAACATTGCGCGCGTCATTTTCCGTGAACTTATTCCAATGGATGACAAAACGGGATAGCAAGATTCATAATCATTGTAGAGCGAGCGACCAGGGAATATTTGTGATTTGTGTTTAGTCTGTTATGTCTGTGCCAACATTACTACGTCAAATGTGTCAAGGATCTGACACATTGGTTATTGACGTATTCAATCTTCTATTTTTGTTTATTTTTCAATTTGTTTTTGTATTTTTGTTTTCAGACCAAGACACATGCAGCCCTGTCTTTTGAAGGCAATCTTATAATATACAAAATTCAAAATCTTTAAATGAAATATCTGTTTTCTAGACTACATTAGTTGATAATGATTATTGATATGAGTTCAGTAATATATTCAATACAAAATAATTTTTCATTCCAAGATGCTCCACAGAAACTTCAACTAAACCCATGTATGGGCCGAGCCCTTATTCTTTCAGTGTGACCCATCTATAGGTCACGCGCTGAGAATATTTTGCCGCACCACCCTATTTTCGAATTTATATCTCTATATACCAGATCCTATCCCTTAATATAGGTCATGGATCCCGATATGTGTACTATGCGTAGGTTCATAGAAAACGACCCGAAACCCAAATAAATAACGCCAGTTACTCCTATATTGATGTCGTGGCGACGCCTCGCCTTCACGCATCCATCGCGAATTCATATCAGGTGACGCGTTCGCCCTTCCGGCGTTGCCCCGCATTGGAAAAGGAACGGGTGATATCCTCAAACAAACAAGCTATAAACGCAGTACTAAATATAAAGAAGTCCTGTCAACAACACTTTCGCTCCCGGGGAAGCAATAACGACTGTCGATGATCGATTATTGAATAAAAGGAAATGGCCGCGATCTATAACAATATAAGAGGGATAGTTTTCACGAGTGTTTGTACACGATGACCTGGAAAAATGAATGTTCTCAAGCGACAAAGGCGTTCGCGTTCCCCATCAATAGTTGCTCCCTTCACTTGTACTTATGAAGTTTGTCCGGGGGAGATCCCATGACTTTTGTTAATGGTTGACGTCATACAGAAAAATATGAAGACACGTTAACAGCGTTGGAGTATTCGGTTAGTTATTTCTTTTTGTTAATGTTGTCCATCGCTTAGACTACTACTTTAGTTGAACATAAATCATGTCTGAGGTTTAAACGTTACAGTATTCGGTTTCCCATCCATTACCGCGATTGCATGAAAAGTTTTGCGTTATTTCATTGCACTATTCTGTGCACGTAACGCTTATTCAAAAACTGAAATGAAGAAAAAATTTCGCAATATTTGCTTACAATGCTAGTGTGAACCTGTACCTGGTATGTTGTTCTTTTATGTCTGTGTTGTATAACTGTTATAGTTCACAATAAATCGTTGAACATGGACTGTTAGTCGTTTTCGGAGAATCATTAAATACCATCCGTGATTCCACTCGTAATATGTAATATCGGAAGGTAACAATGTTATTCCAACTACTAGGAACTACCGTAATCCACAGCTGAATTATAGATATTTATAGCAGAAAACGCTTTGTTATCGAACCTGATTTGAAATTCCACGAGCGTTAGGTATCTCATCAGACCGGTAGCGTGTTTTTAATTAAGCGGTCGTTAATTTGAACGCCCCAATTTCCTAGGAAGCAGTCCAGTTGAGGTCCTAATAAATCTGATAGAATCGCCTAAAGGCCACTTAACCAAAAGCGCCTGCTGAAAATCTTAAACAACGCCGCCATTGTACTCAGCTAAACAATGGGACGCTGTACCCGCGCCGATACTCCGATGGATTCATTATCTGGAGAGAACAAAAGAGGACCACAGATAAAATAATAATTACATTGCGACAGGAATGAAACTCCGTTCTTTGGATGGAAAAAAGAGAAAGTTCCACGGGTCACATCAGAATGCGCCGTTCATAATTGGATCGGTAATTGGAACATGAAGACCGTAATAATTCTTGAACTTCAGTTCCTCAAGTCAAATTGAAACGATAAATTGCAGTGTTTTTTTTTACTTGGGCGTTTCTTCTTCTTCAACCGGAATTCGCTAGAGCGCAGTCATGTGTAATTTCCTGAAGTAATATAAAAGAGAATAACCTTTGGCCCAGTTAAAGTACTTTGGTGCAGAATTTTTTTTTTTTATTTTACACGATTTTTTCTACAAAGATGTCCATAAATTTGATTTTACCCTAGTAATGTTTGTTTTAAAGTAAAAGTCGAGAAAACAAATCGAAACGGTACGTCGTGTGTGAGTCCCGTTGGAATATTCGTTTTTAAGTGGCCGCCAAAATGAATGCGGCAAAGCAATGTTTTGTATATGGCCGCTGAAAGATGACATTTTCCAAAACATTATAAATTTAAAATTGCTATTTATTTCTCGCAGTAACAGGTGTATTTTAAAACTTTTCTTCCTTACCTTTCATAAATGGAAGGCAGGTCAAGCTCTATACAAAAAAGTCTTTAGTAAAAGTCTCCATAATAGCTCAATTGGCCTACTCCGACATACAGTAAAAAAATACACTGAAATAAGTTCCCGTAGACACAGATTCTTATAAATCCACTGGAATCTAAAACGAAGCATGAACATGAATACGTGACGTGAACACGGATGTGTTCTTTTTTTAAATAAAAACGGAAAACGTTCTAAAAGTTCACACAAATGAAGTCACGGTGCTATGGACGCTAGCTTCATTTTTTTGTGAGGATGCCCTCAGGATACTTTACCTGTGTAACATATTTTAGCCTTTGAGTATTAGATTTTAGCATTTTAATTGTAAACTCAGACGTGACAAAGTATTTTTATACAGCGACCTTTGTGTAAATTGACTAGAAATTCGCTTTGATGTTAGCACCTAGTGGAAGTTTACATTATGTAGATAACATTAAAATGTCAAAAATATTTATTTATTATTATTTATTTAACAGTTTATTGCACACAGTAAAATACATAGAGAAACATCATACATATAGACGACATAACAGGCACTACTTATTTCTAATAGAAATTTCTTCCAGCAGGCCTACAGAGATGTGATAAGTAAAGCAGATCGACGTGCGCGATATAGAATACATACTAAAATACTTAAACATAATTAACTTCTCAAATAAAATATAATAAATATAATATAAACATATAATAATAATACAATACTATACATACATATCTATGTACAACTAGACAGAGATAGATAATGTTCCTTGACACGTGTTCCTTCCTCATGTGGAAGAGAGTTGCAAAGTCTCGCAGCATGAACAGTAAAGGAGTAGGAAAATAAATCGGAGTGATGGATAGGGATGGCCAACAACGATTTAACATTAGAGCGACAGGGTTTGTCTTGGTCTCGGGAGAAGTAAAAAGGTTACGGAGATATGAAGGAGCAGAAGGATTGTGCAGGACATTAAAGAGGGTTGAAAGGATGTGAGACCTCCTGCGGTAGCGTATTGGTAGCCATTTGAGATGTGTTCGGAAAGAGGAGATGTGGTCATACTTGCGTAAACCGAAAATGAACCTTATGCACACATTTTGGAGACGCTCAAGTTTGTTTAAAATTTCGTCTGTGGCATCTAGATAGCAACAGTCCGCGTAGTCAAGAATAGGAAGAAGGAGAGTTTGTACAAGGGTGATCTTGGTTTATTGTGGTAAAAAGTTTTTGGGACGTATAAGCGAATGAAGCGAAAAATGTATCTTCTTGCTGAGTTCATTGACGTGAGGGAGCCAGGATGGAGTCAATTCAGGAATCACTCCGAGGTTTTTAACAGATTTACTGCACTGTATAAGCGTCCCATCATAAATCACCGGAGGGGTATCATTATCAGAACCAAGTCATCTGTACATGTTTAGGCTCCCTATCACTAAAGCCTGAGATTTCTTGGGATTCACTAGAAGCGCAAAGGCAAGATCGGCATTGATTTGGGCAAAAGCATCTGTAACATCAGCGATTTTGAAATGCCGCTAAAACTGTAGGTAGAAATTTGAAGAGATGACAGGAGTGACGGTATTGATGAATATGGAAAAACAGGAGTGGCGATAGAACACCGCCCTGCGGTACCCCGCCGACGAGCTCGCACCAGTCTGAGGAGACCTCGTCATGGTGGATTCGCTGGGAACGCCCACGGAGATACGACTCGAACCTCTCTATTGCAGGAGGAGAGATGTTGAGGGAGCGAAGAACAGCGAGAAGGACATCAAAATCAACCGAATTAAAATATCGTATCCTTCTACTACTATAAATGCATTTATGGATATTTGGATGGGTAGATGTTTGTCACGCGAGAGCTACTGAATTGGTTTACAGAAAATATTGCTGTGTTTTTGCTTACATATCTCAGAAATAGTCAGAAAACTCTCTTTCTAATAATTTATCCTAAAATTCTATGTAGTATTATATTGTTATATATTATTTATTTATATCTTAATACGTAAAATTTTCATAAATATACAATATGTACATATACAAACTAACCCTAATTAGATAATTATATATTTGATAATAATACTTAGCTATCGACAATTTAACAATGTTACCTACATTATTTTATTACCATTCTAGAATAGATAAAAATAATTTGACAAATTTAAAATATTTATTAAATTACGTAACTTCAGTTAATCAATTTAAAAATTTAGTTACCCCGAGAAAAGCACGGCTGCTAGTAAAAAAAGATTATGGAGCTAATTAATAAGCAGAACTCTCCAAGACTGGAAATTGCAATGGGGAAAATTCAAAACAGAAATCGTTCCAAACATTTTCTGATGTACAGAAGTCGTAGACGGATGTACACTACTGTAATATTACAACTTCTTTTTCTAGTCGCCTTCAGTGAAATAAATTAATGTTAACATTTTTTTGATTTAATATGTATTTGTGAGGATATTTTCTCCTCCGTAAATGCAGTGGTGACCCTAACCCCATCCGCTTTTGAGGGTCCTTCACTAATCCTGAAGATAAATTCGCAGGCTGGTGCACGTTTCTTAACATATATCTGGCTTCAGTTAAGGCCGACCTTCCCATTTGCCATAATACGTTGTTACATAACCTGTCCTATGGCTGTTTTTACGACTTCATACCCATGAAGATCCGTATTTTGGCCACTGTTAGCTTAACTCCTGACCAAAATTTTGTAAAGAAGTACAAAGGTAACATCACAAATTGTCGGAACTTTGCTCGGCATTGTTAACGTCTGACTCAAAGAGAGTTTACAAACTTTACAACACCTTTTTAAATTTAATTATCCGAGTACTTCAGCAGTTATTTAGCCATATTTGAACGAAATTCTAATTTTTATATTACTTTTTTTCACGATGTATAATTCGATAAAATGTGCACATAGGCTAGTTTCGGCTTTGGATTTACTCACACGCATGTCTTATATTACCTATATGATATTTTTTAATGTTATTTATTTATTATTTTAAGTCAGATGTATTTTAAAACTATCATAAATTAGTTGCGTGTGTTATATTATATAGTCTATTTTTAATTGTTATTTAAAGGTTGAACTATCGTAATTAATAATAAATAATATAGCCAAATAAAATCATTAACATTTCTGAACGAATGTAAGATATTCCTGAACGATGTTTAATATTTGAGTATATTCAGTACTAATTAACTAAAAGGGTGGTTTCTAAATATGTAATTTATCGTATAATTATTAAAAATGGTTTTAAGAGCTATTTTGATGTTTTTGGTTAATATCTTTTCACAATATTTCATAGTTAATTAGAATTATTATAACGTGCCGCCATTGGTTGAAATGTCTGATTTCCGTTTGGATGTTGGGTATCTAAACCCAGTTGAGAGACTTGGAGGGGCTTTTGCTCCAGACCCGGCACAGAGTTAAGTACAAACTAGCATTGTATTATTGTTGCTATTTATGTATATAATCGGTTGTTTATTAAATCGTATGTAATACATCTGTCCCATTTTTAAAGGATAAACATGTATTTCGCCATGTTTTATTATGTTCAGAATATATTATTATATTTCCCATGTAACATTGTTTGCTATGATTGCCTATCCTATAATATAATAACTTATCTAATTTGATCTAATCTGTGTGTTTAAATATGCTTTTCCTTTCCTGAAGAAATAGTTATTTATATTTAACTAATGTGCCCTATTTTTATTTCATTAAGCTTTCCACCCTTAGTTTTCTATAAAATACTAGGCCACCATCATTAATATCTCCTAATTCCTTAATTCACACACCGGTCAAGGCGGACCCCGGGCCCTCGTTCTCGAGAGCACAACCGGGACATTAACGCCAAGATGATTCTTATATTTTTTTTCTTGAACACACGGGGTCCCTGATTTCGCAGGATTTGGCAGATCAGATAATTACTCTGAAGCAACTACCATCTGACCTCCGTGACTCTGCTACCAGGGGAACCTGACCAGATTGGATCATGGTTATACATACATTCAGTCGCCTGAATGTGCAGGTTTCATAACGATATTTTTTTCACCGTAAGAGCATCGGTTAGCATTCAACTAATGTAATATAACCCAGAAAAGAGTCAATGGTACATGGCAGCAGTGGGTTATCGAGACAAATATAGTATTTGAATACGGGTGCTTTAGTCGTCGTGTGCGACACCCGTGACTCGAAGTGGTTGCTATGTTCCACTCTGCCCCTATATCATGTGAAAAAACCACGGCAGTTTGTCCACATGACAGCATGTTGGCACCATTTGTGGTGGTTAACGGTTAACGATGCCCATTTAGCAAGCACAATTAAACTGGGCAATATTTTATTGTGTAAAAAAACCTTTCAAAATGTTCAATTCTGAATAGAATATGCTATACACGTAACTTGGAACCGTGATTTTCAGATGGAATATTGAAAGCTAAGTATTATCTAAAATTTATTTTAAATCCTTTTATAACTCTACTGTCAAAATAACGTCACGGCTGCCAGTCGGCTCCCAGTCACAGGGTTTCCAGTAGATGACCTTGACCAACCTCACTTCGCCAACGAATTTCTATCAAAAGTCCAACCTATTAAAGCCAGCGATGCTCTGTGTTACTAACATAAATAATAAAAAAATTACCTAATCTATACACAGTATAAAACAAAGTCGCTTCCCGCCCTCTGTCCCTATGTATCTTTGTATACCTTTAGATCTTTTAATACGGTTTTCAACACTAGTAGTTTATAAGCAAGAGAAAAGGATACGTAGAGGTAAAGTAGGTTAGTTATAAATAACCTGGCAACAATGTAACGATTGTGCTATTTAAAAAAAATATCTCAATAATTATAGGTAATTTTACTTCACTTCGTTATGATATTATTTATGCTCTCTTCGTAACTACTATTGTTATTCCAAAAACGTATACAGATAATACCTTATCATCACATAAAAATTCTAAAATTTAGTTTTAGAATTTTGGTCATCTTAAAAAAAATTTAGTTTTCTTACATTACTTGTTTTTACCGGTCGAACTCTTCACATTTATTATTCGACTGCAAAAGATTGGCTTCTACGAAGTGAACTAGCGGACCGGTTTCACGGTTTCGCCCACTATTTTCGTTGTAGGACCCCCGAAGGGCTCGGAAACTACTCGGGCAAAGTAATAACCCAGAGGGGTACGTTGCCACGAATATGATGTTTCGAGAAAAAACGTGCACCTGAAGTTGATGCTGCGAATAAGTGATGTTGGGAGCCGGCGCCGACGGCTGGCATGCGACGTGAAAATCACTTTTATATTACACTTCAAAGATTTAGACGCAAACAATTCGAGCGACGTCGGTTACCACCCCCCTTTTTGAAGATGCGGGAATTTTGTCGTCTTTTACTGAATGCCTATGCACATGGCTCAACTTCAGAGGCGAGTTTTAGCTACGGAGATAAATAATGTAGCAAAGTTAATTTTTTTGGGAAGGGGTACTCCATATAACCAACCGACCAACCTAGTCATGGGCACCCCAGATTTAATATTTTAGTATTTGTTTATGGTTCATTCAACGAAAAAAGCACATAAAAGAACATGAAATACGTGCCTTTATTTATTAGTCCAAAACTAATAAGATAAAGATGGTATCACATGGATTCACCTAAAGATAGATAGATAGACATATGCCAGCGTAGATGTATAAGTCATTGAACAATATAAATCAATAGATATACCTAAGGCATTGTATACTTCCGGTGTTGTGGTGAATTATTTTCAATAAACAAGTTTCAGTTCATTTATCTTGTTGGACGTTGTTTAGCTGGAAACTTATTCACGTAGGTTAACGGTAAAAAATGGCGGGGGTTATTTTACTTTATTCAACAGGCGCGTGAAATTATTTTTCGTTGTTCGCAAGTAAAACAAATTATACAATAGGGTAATTTAGTTTAAAAACAATCTCAGTTACCGAAATTATTGAATTGAAAACTGGTTAGAAATCCGATTGGTAATGGTGAATATAGTAGTAGACATAATCGTAGATCGCATACTACTTAGTTTTCATATGATTTGTGTATTCAGATGTGTTGTCAATGTAAGTACTCGTGATTTCACAACACATGATAAAGTTACACAACCCATCTCGTAAGGCAGAAACCTGCCCAACCTCGGTGGGCTAAGTTCCGATTCAAGCCTTTATCCTTTAAATTCAAGTACCAAATCAACATTAAGTGCGTAATCGAATTACCTAGCCTCAGAATTGAGGTAACTATCAACAATATACGAGGGTTAAATTACGATTCTCTCAGGATTAGACGTTGTAAATGGCGACATTAAACAAACATTCCCTGGTATGGTGTCTGGTACCCTCTGTTTCACTTTGATTGACCCAATGTGTGCCCCGACGTAAGCGGAACTGTGTATCAGGGTTGGATCATAAATATTTGCCAAAGTATCGACGTGTTTCTGACGAGGCACCGCTCTCCGGCCTCACGGGATATTTACTCTATCCGTAGCTTACAATTTTGATACAAACCCGTCTGACAAACTCACATGTAGTACAGGTGAATTGAGAATAATTAACACTTGCTATGCAAGTAGGTTGAATAGGTACTTTCGTAATGAAATGACCATCTCGATTCAAGTCTATTATTAAATCACCTCTTAAACCATCGTCTTTTTATTAATTATAATTAATAATTAGTCTGGCAGAACTCGTACATCAATGCTTTATTGAGTAATTAGTAAGTTAATTACTCTTAAGAAATCGCGTGCGACTTTCATTCCAATAAAAAAAAATACTAATAAAATGAAATATTTAACCAATTAAATAAAGTCACATAACTTAGTAAAAACATAGATCATGAGCGTGACATTAAAAAAAAAGAGAATTAGACATTGTAGCAACCGTCAACACAAATGAATTCTCAAATGCTTTGTCCAAAATGAGGGTAGACATTACAAGTTAAAGAAGAGGAAAAACCAGCAACGTTTATTCAGCTTCAATTACTCGTCCCCAAAAAGCTCCGCGTTCAAAAGTACCCATTGGCCGCATTGCCACGCTGTATCACCAAGGATATCCTCTGCACAAGGTACTCGTACACGATACAAGGTACCCGGAAAACGGGATATATGTCTGTTTATGTGACTGTCACTGCTGTCGGGCTGAAGAAGACTATGCAATATAGAACACTGTATTATTTTACTGCTCGTTGGCACAATCATCGTTCGTATAAGATGGAAGCAAAAAAAATGAGAAAAGTTGCAATGTTGTTGTTACTTTAGCTATGTTACAATCGTAATACACCCAGTCTAAAGGATTACACAAAACTTTGTTTATGTTGTAAGGGTAAACTTTGTAGGTACCTACCTAATTCTCTCTGACCTATCACGCAAAATGTAAAACACGAGTAAGTGTGATGAAATCGAAAACTCACATCCATTAACACATTTTGGGGTTTTAGGTCATGAAATACCTATGCTTATTTCCTTCATTTAGCCTTCAGTTGTAAACCTTCAAGAAGTTTCAATTTCATGCATTATCTGAAACTTACGAAGCTCTATTAATTAACCAATCATCTACATAATAAATAAACAATGATCTACAATTACAATACTCCTTGTCTTGCATAGGTGACTCTAATAGACATACAATAATCATCTTGCCATCATTATCCCGGTTGGGAACTCGCGCTCGAGGGCCCTGAGTCCGCCCATGATCCAAGAATTGGCAGATCAGGAAAATACAGAAGAGTGACTGCCTTTCGATATGACTTCCGTGACCCTGTTAACAGGGGAACCTTACCAGATTATATCAAGATTCATTCGCCTGAATGTGCAGGTTTCCTCACGATGATTTCCGTCACCGTAAGAGCTCCGGACATTGTACAACTTATGTAAGTAACTCAGAAAAAGTAGACGTCAGAAGGCAGACGACGAGACCAACAAAGAACGCACTAAATTCCTAAAACCCGGACGAATAAACGACATGTCCGCCGCGACTCGCAGACTTGTTGCTCGCTTTTAGCCCGTAAAAGACTATATCGCAGTATAAAATATTACACAGCTAAGCAGCCGTGTGGTGGTGGCAGAGATAAGTATAATACGAATCGTTTCTATTGGCAAACCAGCTAGCATATCTTCAAATCGGAAAATAAGCAGGAATAAGTAGAATCTTTTGTTAATTAAAACTTACTAGCGTGACTTTTATGGGCTGTTTGTGGTAGCTATGCTGCATGGGTTACAAAAATGTCTTATCTGTAGTTCGGTCAATACTAGAATACCCCTATTCATCGAAAAATTGACATTCTACGTTATTGTACAGATATATACAATTAAGTTGCAATAAGTACAATACTGTACAATCTTGTGGTACGACAGTTTTTTTTA
This sequence comes from Blastobasis adustella, assembly GCA_907269095.1. Classification (NCBI taxonomy): domain Eukaryota; kingdom Metazoa; phylum Arthropoda; class Insecta; order Lepidoptera; family Blastobasidae; genus Blastobasis; species Blastobasis adustella. The sequence continues at coordinate 15,453,719 of OU026121.1, read as the reverse complement.
CGAAATGACGGTGTACAGTCCGAAAATAGGTTTTAATCTTCACCTCGTTTCGTTCGCCAAACTGTACAATACATAGTAAGATAAATCATTTCTATTTCAGCTACGATATTCGTGAATTCTTTTTTGGTATTTACACAAGTACAATAGTTCAGCACCCGCTGGCCCCTTTGTTTATTCTAGAAAGTTTCAGGTCAAAAGGTTGTTGGAGGTCATTCTGTCTGGACGCACCTGCCGAGCCAATAACACTGACAGCCCTTACAGCAGCGAGCATCAAAATTGCAGGCCAATATTAGGCCTACTGAAGGCCTTACCAGCATACTAAGTGCCCGCATATAGTAAAAGGCTCAGGCAATTCCAGTTAGCACTCGTTTATTATTCAAAAATCGTAATAACCGTTGCCACCTCAGGGAGTTCTGTGCGAGTTTTTGTTATAACAGCCTGAAATTGTTAATCGTGTTTGCCATATATACTCCTCCTATAAATGGTCAAATGTTTATTGGTATAAAGTGTTTGAGAACATACAAATATCACAACATATTCTATTATCTATTAAAAAATCATCTTATCGTTAATTTCCCGATAGTGCTATCGCGCACGAGGGCCCGGGGTCCGCCTTGATCATGATCCAGGATTTGGCTGGTCAGATAATTACAGTATAGTAACTGTCATCTGACATTCGTGTCCCTGCTACCAGGGGAACCTAACCAGATTGGATCATGGTTACACATTCAGTCGCTTAAATGTGCAGGTTTCATCGCGATGTTTTTCCTCACCGTAAGGGCATCGGTCAGAACTCATCCAATGTACTTAACTCAGAAAAGAGTCATTAGTATATGGCCGCATCATGATTCGAACCCGGTACCTCTTGCTTAGGAGTCGTATACCTTAACCATTCGGCCACCGATGCTCCAAAGTCATCAGCATCATCATCTCAGTGCTGTGTCCCGGTTGAGCTCCCGCGCGACACGCGAGGGCCCAGGGTCCGCGTTCTTACTCTTCCTGGCCCACTTCGCTCGGTCTTTGGCATCCTTGGTGGTGAGCTTGTTGGTACGCGTGTCATTCTTGACAAAGTCAAGTCATCGCTTCTTGGGCCGACCTCTTCTTTCTATGCCTGTCGGGGGTGGCATGGCCAGAAATTTGCTCCCCACGTATTTTGGTCTGCGCAAGACGTGGCCATACCATCTCCAGATTTTTCAAAGTACTCCTTCATTGAAATAACAGTAAACAACCGTAACAGAGTATTTTTGGGTAACAGATATTATCTTGATGTAGCCCGAAATAAGTGTACCGATTTTATGTAACAAATAGGTTTTGCACAAATTTTATACACAAGATTTTATTTCTTTGTTGACACGGTTCGTGGGTAACACCCTTTTCGTCCAAATATAGAATGGTCCTCCTATCCTACTCAAATACTGAGCACTCCGGACTCATGGTCCTGCCGAGAGATATACTTTCGCAAGAGTGTTTAATGGTAAAGCTGTTGAATTTCTTTGGGTGACTTTCACTGGGTGTAAAAGTAAAATATACTCGTATGTAAATAAAAAAATATTTATTATAGGACGTAGTACGCGCTGTTAAATGCAGACAGAGTAGTAGTAATGCTAGATCTATAAAATAAATTAAAGTACGTTTCAAAAGAAACAGACAAAAAAAGAGCACGGCAACGGTAAGTATTATCAATAAAAATCTAAATAGATTGATTTTAGGTGCCGCCATATTAGAGTGGTGTGATGTGATGTGATGTTGTAAGACATGTGTTAGAGCCACACTGAACTTACGCCACATGATGCCATATAACGCGAGTGATGCGACATACACGTGTATATGGGCCTGTCTGTATATATGTGTGCAGGCCGAATGATGCGTGACGCATCAGATCGCATCATTATGCACACGCTGTGGGATTTGGTCGCACCAGCGACGTCTCGTAAGACAAGTGTCTTGCTTGATTTCGATTTTCCATACATTTACGATGAGAGCTGATGGCCCATGCATCACGTATGTCATATTACATCACTCTAATATGGCGCTACCTTTATTGAAATACGTTACGTAAAAGGCAGAATTTAAGTACACGGCAGTGGTTACGATGGTGGTAGTGGCATCGTTCGTTATACCGATTACTAGCGACCCGCCCCGGCTTCGCACGGGTTTTTATATATTATAGTCATATAAACCTCCCGGATGAAATTCTTTAAATTATAAGGAAATCCGTTTCATAGTTTGAAAAATGTAAGTGTAAGTGATACAGAATGAAAGACGGAGCGAAGCCACTTTGTTTATACTATGTAGTAGCTGGCCCGCCGCGACTTCGTTCGCGTGTTGTCCCTATAAACCTTCCTCTTGAATCTCTCTATCTATTGTTGAAAACCGCACACGTAGTTTAAAAGATCTAAGCGTTCTTAGACACATAGGGACAGACGGCGCGAAGCGATTTTGTGAGTTTGTTTTATGCTATGCATAGATATACGATAGTATAGATAATTAAATATGCCATCGTTCTTCTTTTGTAAAGGGGGCCAACTCTATACAACCAAAGTACGTATGTGACTATATATTTTTTCTGTCTTCGCCGACTGTCAAATGCCGATTAGTATATTATTTATATAAAAAACCAAGTTAACTTCAATAACAAACTTAGAATTAAATCACTGATTTTATTCATTCACACAAGCACAACAAAACAAGAAAAACAAATCCTAACTTATTAAACTAAACTAAATTAAATTAAACTAACAACTTCCCTAAATTAAATAAATCCAAATGAAATTGGGTACATGATAGTAGCATCATAACCAGACCGGATACAGATGTAGTAGGCATACCATCTTAGACTAGATTTGAATGCCAACTCTGTTGTCCCCGTGCCAACTACCAGTGAGTAGGCTGTTGCCAGAAACATACAAGTGCAATCTCATCTGCAACTTTATTGTATGTGATACAACATGCAAATTGAGTTCCAGACGTACGAGTAGCTGTTATGATGCACAGTAGGAATGCAGTTGTCCATTTCTGGACCGCACAGGCCTTAAGTGCTATGCCTCATAGGCGTTAGTCACCTTTTACGATATGAGGTGAAATGATGATTGACATCACTAAACGATTTGCTGTAGTAATTTTTCTTATGTCATGTGGTGCAAACAGGCAAGCGGGGTTCCCAACACTGGGGTATCGCCAATGCGTTGCATACCTCTATCTATAATACGTTACTCTGGCAGCAAGCAGGTTGCAGATGTCCTGGGCCTCAACTCCTCCAATTGATTGATTGAATTGTGGTTTGATCGAATGCCAGTTAGACACGTTTTTGGTATTTTGCTATACTGTTACTAACGGCTTGATTGAATTGTAATTGGATTGCAAGAGCAGCTCAATGGCAGTTTTATCGTTAGTTTTCTGCTACATTAGCAATCGAATTACAAATTATTTTAGTAAATAAGCGTACTTTTGGCATACTTTCCATAAGAGGTCGGTCTGATCGTGTCCCGTGCCATCCATGGTTAAAAAAACTGCAAAACCACGATTATCCAAATACCCACCCCCTGGAGCACTGGAAACCTTACCCACTGACAGGAAAACAATACTATCTAAAATAGTATTTACACTTTAGCGGATTAATAAATTTTGTATATGTGGACATTTCTCATTTTTAATAGTACTCAGTGACAAAATACAGGCCACCTGAGGGTAACCACTTACTACCGCCTATAACATTTACGATTCTTCAGCTGACTACTTCAGAAATAGATAAAGGGTGGTACCCATCTAGGCAGACTCCTAAGGTTTGATAGAGCCATATTACCAGCACTATACACAGACAATGATAAACAAATACAATTCTTGGTAAAGGTACTTGTAAATTTTTGTTGCGAGTTCAAAGACGGTATTTGCTTGTCCTCGGGCGTCAGAACTAAGTGGCTCTTTTGGTCGCTACTTTAGATCCAGTCTAAATAGGAGTGGATGCGGAAGGCACAAGATCGGCCTTTGTGAAGATCTCTCCTATGCCCAGCAGTGGTCGTGTTCCGGCTGATATGATGATGATGATGAAATAGGAGTTTCAGCAGTAGTTCATGCAGGCTAATAAATTCTATTACATATTTACGCATCCAGTCAATGCCGACCGCTTTGCGTAAAATTAAATGCGTTATTTCGTGCCATTAACAGATTTCCAATTAATTATTTATTTCAAATTATTACAAGTTAACATCACGGGCGTGTTAGTATCAATATTATTTTCTATTATTTCACCCTCGATCGGAACGTCTCAGCAAATATTACACAATTAATTAAAGTTTGCCGAAGTCACGCCAGAAGTCTCACAAATTAAACAGGGCACAATTGTGTTGAACAAACTATGTCGTCATAAGATCCCTTACGTTAGGCAGTTGCACGAGGAGATATATTTACAAAATAGACACGCTACATGGAGCAGCTACGTATTATGTGAGCACATATTAGTACAGCCACATACGAAATGAGGGCTCCAAGGGCATTCCAGACTGTTTGCCCGGATCCTTCTACTTGATTTATTCGGGCAAATGTATTCGAATAATTCCTCTTAGTACCTTTATTGGGTAAATAGGTGGAGTCCAGGCCCCTCGAATAACTCATACATAACATGAATGCGTTTCAAACGTAATTAGTGAGAAATGAGTATTCGCTAACAGTTGTTTTATCGGTATATTGTACCGTGCTATGAATAGGAATTCGTTGTTGTGTGCGTATTCCTGCAGATGTTTATTAAGTGCCTGATTATGTTTAGTGGAATGTCGTACGACGACAGACAAGTCACTTAAAATAAATGAGGAATTCCATGTATCTACATTCGTAAATATTCACAACTTGAAAGTACGGTTTCTTATTTTCGACATAAGATTGTCGTTTGGCGCAAGTCATTGGAATTTAAATGAATTACGATCGCATTAGATTTTGGTTAATACCCAAACAAAACGTCATAAAGTAGTATCTTTGTTTTTGGATATTATCCTCTTAGTTCATAAATAAATAAATGTTAAGTCGTCGAAGTTGTGTTATGTCTGACTGAATTTCCCTCTGAACTCTTATCTTGACCGTGCGTGACCATGATCCAGGATTTAGCAGATTATGTAAATACAGAGAAACCTGTACCAGGAGAACCTGACCAGATTGGATCATGGTTACATATTCAGTCGTCTGAATGTGCAGACTTTCTCCTTAGACTGTAATCAAGTAACATTTTTTAGTTTAGTAGGAGCATAACAAAGAGAAACGCCTGGATAATTTTACCAGAAAGATATTGATTTTTTGCCAATATAATAACAATACATTGTAATAACTACTTACTATTACAGACACATACAAAATAAAATTCTCCAACCAACCATTAAAACCTACGTATAACACGCCAAAAATAGGTCCGAATCCCAGCGAGGCAATCGCTGTGCGCGTGGCACGAGCCAAACCTCAAAGGTTGCGTAATAAGTGAAGTGATTACCACTGAGAGGGGAATCGTGTTCTTCGCATAGACCCTCAGAAGTACATCCCATGTAGTGCTCTCGAGGAATCGCCGCTTTTCATCGTTAATGGGTTCCGATGAATACTGTGCGGCTGATTTGAAATCCATACTTTGTGTTTCTGTATATTGGGGGCTACGCAGAGGTTATTTGGTAATGGATCAGTCCAATTATGGGTGGATTCGGGTTGGTGCGTTGTTCGGATATTTAGGTTCAGAGAGGCGTGAGGTTAAGAGCATGAGAGGTGAATAGAGGGGAAAGGTGATTACTCTATTTCACCTCTACGTTAGTTTATTCATCTAAGATTAGTTAGGTTTATACCTACGGGTGGTTGGTAATTACATAAATGTATATCTGATACTCAAAATCTGGATCTATATCTCCCCGCTCAGCAAGGAGACGATGGTCCAGTAGGTTGGAGAGTTTGAATGTTTGTTCTTATTGTATTTGTTTTACTGATTAATGTATTTCATCTCTGTATTAGTTTATCATCTAACATTAGTTAAGTATATACCTACTTGTGTACGTTACGAATTTCATGTCACACGAAATATTTCTGCTAGGATTTACCACAATTTCTACGCTTCTGTACAGAGACCGCAGCACAGAAAATGCTACAGCCAATTTCCTAATATTAACAAATTAAGACTGCCTCTGTCGCGATATTAGCCGCTGGATCTAATTATATTTTCGAGCCAAAATACAACTCTTGACAGTAGATGCCGTCGTCATACCCACATAACTGTAACGAACCTCTTAGAATAGGTATTTACCCCTGCGTGTTTTCCCGGGGACATTTATAAAGTTAATCTACTTATTGTTATTTAGAGCGCTGCGATGTTTTTACTTGGCTACTTGCGAAGGAACAGGCCTCCGGTCCGAGATTATGTTGTAAATTATGCCACATTAAGTCGGACATTAAATAAGGAGTGTGTAGATGTTGGTACGAAATTGAATACTTTTTATTTTGTTTTAACAGAGTGAGGCAAACGTGTAAGCAGGGCCTCGAGTACGCTAATTTACTTAGGATTGAATTGTTATTGTATCGCAATATCAGCTCAACGGCAGTTTTAATTGTAGCAAAACACCAAAAACGAGTTAAACTGCCATTGGGCTACGAATGCGATCCAATTACAATTCAATCGAATTATTAGAAACAGTAGCAGAATACCAAAAACTTGTCAAACTACCATTGAGCTGCGTTAGCGATCCAATTACAATTCAATCGGTATTAGTAAATTAGAGGACTAGAGACCCTGGTCTCCTGATGGTCAGTAATCTCACCGCCCAAGAATTATCGCAGCACCAGGGGAGTAGCGAAAAAGGTGTAGGTTCATTCCTCGAGGGCCCCAATGTCGCATTGGCTCAGGAATACCGCTCCAGGAATATAATTCCATAGTAGGTATGGTCGCACGCAGCAGGAAGTTCCTGGAAAAGCGTACGCTAGTTGACCGGTAGTTCAATACAGTTGACAGCAAGTAGTATGTGTGTGGACACTTCAAGAACTGTAATGCTCCTTCTATGGCGTGTCCAAATCTCGCGACCGCGCCGCAAATGCGCAGTTGCAGCAACAGCTCGCGGGTGTCACGCGCGGTGCGTTTCATTTCACCGTAATGCCGAGCCATCTCAAATAGGAAATTTTCTGTAGCCAAAAACTGTATTAAAACGTGACTGAAATTTATCTTCAACAATAAACGACTGTCGGATATAGTTGAGAAAATATTTTTTGGCTGTAATAGACATTTCAATGCGTCACAGCGCGAGTTAGAGAATTAGGCCCCAGACATGTGACAAGATGTGCACAAAGTGGCACAAAAAATATGTGTGGGAGTGGGAGCCTATTAGTAGATATGTGTACTAATATTTCAGATATTGTACAAGTATTTCGTATTTGCCATTCATATGTTGGTTTTTTGGCGTACATCTAATGTACTTTTTTATTACATTTGGTATGATCATTCTTGCTACGTAATGGTTGATGAAGCGGATGTGATAAACAGTTAAAAGAACATAAATAATAAAGCGACGAAGTCGCTTTTGCAAAAGGTTGAATCTTTATAAAAACATTTTTAGAAACATGTGTACAAATCTTGACACATGTCTGGGTCGTGCTTAAGAAACAATTGAAGACGTGCATGAGCGCGTTTCGCGCATTGGACGCACCTGAATAAAAACACTTTCTTTCCACATTTTTAATGTACATGTCCCGGTTGTGCTCTCATGCACGGGTCCGTCTTGACCATGATCCAGGGTTAGGCGGATCAGGTAATTATATGTTTCCTAGATTTACCTATTGATAACTCGTGTGTTCAATGCAAACACTTTCTCACGCACGTCGCATCGTTGCGTATAACCGCATTTTGTTAATAAATGCTACATATCTATACTTCTCTTAAATTTTATTTATCAAACTAAAATCATTTCCCTACAAGACAATCAAATTACTCGAGATTAGGTTACCTACCTGGACAAGAAAATTAACAAGTTATAAATGAAAGTCATAATTTTATTATGTTCATGAACCTTTCCCGCGTAGGGAGGGTGGTAACCCCAATTAAATATATCTATATTATATAGAATAGAGTATAATTACTTACAAGGAATTGAGATCCAGCCGGTAGATTAATCTAGAACTGTAAATGCATATTGCTAAATGAATAGAGCTAAATTAATTTTATTCAGACTTGCTATACTACAATTGAAGATCGGTATAAAAGATTACACGAACTTAATACAGGTAGTACCCTATTTATTTATTTTTTCGTTTGGCAAAAATACTTATAATACAATAAACGAGAAACATATTCAACTACAAATTACCCAATTATTTACCACGACACAACTACCTCCAAATCGTGAAAATTAACATAAATATCGAGGGAGCAACATTAACCGTCTCGAATAGTTAATTAAATATCACAAAACGTAATGGACGTACAATGCAAATATCGGCAATGTAGCTAAATTAAAAACTTCTTTCGAACATTAATACAAAACTTCTGCTTACTGGCAAACATTAATAAATTCGTTCGCGAGCCCGCTATAATTGTAACTTCGTCGTAATACCGTTCTTCGTCCTAAACAGCGTATTTATTACTTCAAAAGATACATTTTGTACATTTTTTATCGGGCACGCAATGCCAGGCTTGAGTCATTTGTACGGCTAATGGCCAATTATGGCGGCGAGCAGGAATATAGCCACTTGTTATAATACATTTTCTATGCTCCTTTCGACACCTTTATTGGGAACCAGCCACCTCATGGAAGAAAGAAAAATATCTCCAACAGTTCGTATGAACTCACCTGTTATTCCGTTTTCTCAGGCTTTATCATTTTATTAAAAATGCAAAATAAATTTTGCATGTAGGTGGAGCTTTGCATTGTAGTCTATTTTTGACGCTGCGCTTTTATAATCGGAGTATTTTTAGCCATTATTGGCAACACAAAGTGATTTTGACGCCCACTTTGAGTTATTTATGATCGATGCTGACTCTTTCGTAGAGAATTGCGAAAAGGGTATTTTTATTGGGACTTTGAGACTAATGGTGGGAGCTCCAGCAGCACCGGTTATCATAATTAATGATTAGTAATCGTACAATTTGTGGCCCTCGTTCTCGAGAGCACAACCGGGACATTAACGCCAAGATGATTATTTTATTTTAATCGTACAATTTGTAAAATAAAGTTATGATGTTGACAATTTAAACACAATCTGGAAGTAAATTAAAGTACTTACAGTTACTGTAAACATACTATAAGTACTTAAATTGACTTTCAGATATACTTTCATCATCATCAACATCATATCAACCAGAAGATACCCACTGCATGGCATAGGCCTCCCCCAGAAATCTCCACAAAAGGCCGGTGTTGTGTAGTGGAGAGACACCAGTAAAGGATGAACATTAAAGTATGATTTGTATAACTGTATCAGAGTCTGATCTCGTATTAAAGTCTGTTAATATAATAAACCTGTAGCTATTGATATAAAACGGGATTTAATATTTCTCTGAGTCGACATATACTAATTGGATTGTGAGTAAGTAAAGCGGAATTTCATATAAATGTGACTCGTGGCAATAATTTTTCTAAAAGCTTGTTCCTATACAGCTGCCTCTGTTTGGTGTAACTTTTTTGTAAAACACAATATATCAATAGTATGTTGTAGTACATTTAGGTATTTATCTATGTACACGTTTAACGAGAAAATATCTGTAACGCATTAGCTGGCAAAGCCTTCGAGACGACATTTGATTGGCCCTCCAGAGCACTGCAGAGTAGAATATTGCGTCTATTGAAGGGAGTCGCAGCTGACTTACATCAAACTATCCTTATGTCCAAGATTTTCCAGCTATCCGAACGAGCCGCATTGGTTCGACCTTTATAATGCGTATGGCTCAGGAATGGAACAATATAATCTGCACGCCTTCAAGGCTGGAGTAAATAAGCTGTTCCAATACGGGCATGCTCTATCTTCGGCCTCATCGTCCGTCACTTACCAACAGGTGAGATGACGGTCATTTGACCTGCCTGTCCTGCATAATATAAAAAATTTGAAAAATTACATTTGGGCAACAACATTGGGTGATGCCCCTGGTATTTCAAACGTTCATAGGCTATCGTGCCTTGTAATCTTGTTTGCCACCTTAGTGGTATAAAACTTCTTTAACTTAGTGATTTTTCCTTTGATTTCGTAAGCCTATTTTAAGCGGTTCGCTGTTGGAAGCCTCTTCTCCTCGACGAAAGTTATAGAGTCATCAGCATCATCATTTGCCTGCCCTTATTCCATAGTTTTATAGTAACATGCCATAATATCCATGCTTAGCAGGCTGGTTGGCAGTCTTGGAAACAATAAAACTCAACAGAAGAGGGTGCGGCTCATTTTCAACGCCTGCATTTAAAAGCTGTGTTCAGTCAGCCTCTATGTACAGTACGTTTTAATAGAAAATAACAAAAGTAGAGCACGTTATCCATAAGTATTACTTTGACTTATTTGAATAAATCAAGATTCTTCTTTACATTTCTGTAAATAGTAAATTAACGTCCAGTTTCTGAAGCGCTTGTCAATTTTAATCATCGATTAAAACTCTTTTTGTCTCTGACTACGACTCACTATAGATAAGGATGACGAATTTTATTTGATGATTAACAATAGCTTACCGTATGAAAAACTGGCCGTAAATAAGTAAATTTATTTATATTTCTGTAAATAATTATACTTTTCGGTAACGTGTTATGCTTTTGTTATTTTCTATTGTAACGTATCTGTTTCTCCGATAATTCATTTTACTCTGTCACTAAAAGACTTTTCGTTGATTGTTGATTTATATTGTTAGCCACACGTACAGCGCCATAGATGTGAGTGAACGGTGAAAGACGAAGGGCCGCGTTCGCGTTGTTTTTACGCAACAGAACGCATTCGTTCGATCGCAATGATTGTGACATATTCATTCGAACGTAAGCTACGAGTGAATGAGGGGTGTGATTTCTGGAAGGCCAAGCAAATATTACTGGTCTGCTTAGTTGTATAGCTATTTCCAAAAATTGTTGATGAAATTGTACTTACCTAAAGAAAACATGGCCACAGAAAATGCGCATTTTCGCTTGAGCTGGTTCCTTGTTTATGACTAATGGAAAAAGCTGCAAAATACAATTTTTCCGCCGATAAACTTCTCACCTAATAAGTCGGAATAGAATATTGAATAGAGAAAGAGAGGGGGGGGGGGAGTGAGGGGAGGAGGAGAAGGAGAGCTATCGTAACGATATTCCTGTTCAATTTCCTCGATTTTGCCCGATCCAAGGTTTCCCCGAGTCTTTGGCTATCGCGTCAAACTGCTGCTTAAAATATGGTCATGATTAATATTTTGCAACGAAATCAATTTTCATATTTTTAACATGGGAATGTGCCAACTTCATTCTTACTCGAGGTCTGACACTCAGCGCCACCATGCTAACGGTCACCGGTTTATGCCAGGCCACGAGGTCATACACAAAAATCAAATAAGGTAACGCAACTTTATTAGAACTCGTAGGAGCATCGGTGGCCGAGCGATTACGGTATCTGACTCGTAAGCGAGAGGTATCAGGTTCGAATTCCGCTGCGGCCATATACCAATGACTCTTTTCTAAGTTACGTACATTGGCAGTCACAGATGACAGTCGCACTGTAATTACCTGATCGGCCCAATCCTGTATCATGGCTCTCGTGCGCGAGAGCACATCCGGGACATTATTATTTTATTTTTATACTTCGTTGGAACTTCCAGAACCAACACATGACAACTAAATCATTCCAATCTCCCAGCAAGACTCCATTGTCTACTCGTACTGCATTACGCTCTCTTATTCTCAGTTGGCCGCAGTATCGCCGGCATATTTGCGGGGGAAAAATATTTTATTCGGCAATTCCAGCCTTTGTTATGTGTGGAGAGGAGACTGGGGACTTGGGACTTGGGACTTCAAAAGGGGCGATGGGGGCTCGCCGTTAAAACGGGTCGCCGCCGCCCCGCCGCGATCACTTCGCTTCACGACCGCTAATGTTTCCATAGTAGGGTCACCACTTGGAACACGATAGGGCAATGGGAATATACAGCCATGTATACTGCGTGCTTTAGTTGGAACTATTAAACGTACTGACCGAGTTTTTCGAATAATTACGAGGAGATTTGGTGAGAAATACTGTCCTTGAATTATAAAATTAGAATTTTCATCCCAGTGCAACGCATTTGGTTTTCAAGAAAAGTCTAATTTTGATCTTACTAATAATGAAGACGTTCTCGCAAATTTACATTCTGTAAAAAGTTTTACAAGTTCAACTGTCATATCCACATCAACAGAACCAATCGGACTAACTGGAATCCAATATAGTAGTATTGCAATTAGCGATGCAGGCAAGCAGTATCAGCTCTGTTAAACGTAACGTTAAGGTATAACTGATAAACGTAATCAAGTAAAGTGTTCCAAATAATTGGTGTGACTCTATTTACATTATGAGAAGGTATATTAATTTTATGAGAGGGAATATTATTTTATTACAAATGTGTCCATTGCTTTGGCAAAGTCGCCTCTCGCAACCCTATGGGGGAGGGTAACGCCACATTAACTACTAGGACCATTTGCTGCGTTTAAATACTGACTCATAGTTTCCTACTGATATTTATGGGGAGGCCTGTCCTTCATTACCTACATTTGAAATTTTATTTGTGGAAATCTTCTTCTTCCGCCTTCCTATATAAGAAAAAAACAATTAGGTATTTAGTACTTAAAGACATACTAAAGCGGCTTGCACCAAATTTTTAAAAGCATTTAAGCTGATACCTTTGACGACCTGAGTGGCTCAGTGGTGAACATGCCGGTCTGCCACGCAAGAGATCCCGGGTTCGATTCCCGGTCGGGCAGAAATTGAATTTTAATTTCTGTTACGGGTCTGGGTGTTCTATGTATAATAAGTATATATTTAAAAAAGTATTTAAGTAATATATCAGTAATCTAGTACCCATAGCACAAGTTTTGCTTAGTTTGGGGCTAGATGGCGCTGTGTGAATTTGTCCACGATTATTTCTTTATTTATTAACTTAAACAAAAATCTTTTTACAAAAAACGTTAAACGTCATTCTGAAATGTGTTTAAGAATTTGGTGCAAGCGGGGCTAAGGCTCAATCCACACTCTCACACAATTTTAAGCTTTACGTCCATTATAAAACGTATACTATTGCTTAAAAGACTCGATCGGCCACTTGCGCACAATGTAGACTGTATTGGCATCACGGTGTGCGTAAACGCTCCAACTAAAGCCCGCATGAAGCCACACCGGCTATTCGGAATAATATACGGTGTAATGTTTAAGTACGACTTAAGGACTTGCTCGCATACTGGAATGTTCTTCGATTTAATGTAATAGAGAATAGTAGTAATTTAATGTAATAGTAATAGTAGTGTGGTTCCCGGCAGAGTAGAAATGCACCAACCTTCTAGACTATGGGGGGCGTAAAAGGCAATTAAAGCCCTATGCCCATGTATGTCAAGTTTGCAAGCGCAGACCTATAAACGAACCCTACAGAATTTGTATAGCGCCCCTGGCGGCTACTTGATAAACTATAGTACGCCACAAAAATTTTTTACGCCCTCGATAGCAACTGTCAGATTATTGTTACTTACGCAGTTACTACCTGTATTGTTGTTACACGAATTCGGATAGAATGGTTTCCGTTTTCCTCAAATTTTATTGCAGATTTTTATTTAATAAATCCTACTGAATTCAACACTTATTATTACACTACGTTTTGCTCATGGCTTCATTCTAGCAGGATATAAATGTATTTAATATCATCCGTTATATTTCCATAAATAACATATCCACCTACTCGTCTTAAAGGAGGGACATTTTACTTTCATAATGTTTAATGGCGACTTTCTTGCTTGAGATATTCACGTCACCTTCACAACCTACTCCCATATTACAGAACGCGGAAATTTTTTATTAAAACCCGCTACTTGCTCTACCAAACCATTTAGCGACGAAATATCATATTCACTTGTCATGCCTATTTCTGTTACATTTTCATCACAAAGACTGACGCGCACCTAAAGCGAATAAAATGTTATTTTTCGGAAAATATATCATGTGAATCGAAACGCGCTCTGAAAAGGTAATCGACTTCAGGCTGAACGTGGGCGAAGTAATCGTGTTTAAATCTCTTCTTTCTGTGTTCCTAATTATTTTTACATATAACCATAGTAACGGTAATGTGAAAATAATCCTAGGGTTGCAAAAGAGACTTCTAAATATTTAAAAGGCATAAATAGACTAGAAATATTAAATGTAACTTGATGTAATTGAATAGTCTATATATAGCTCTTACTTTTCTATGCAAACGAACTCAGCCATATCTCTTTAAATTTGTTACGATCTTACGTTGGGAATGCAATGTCTATGTTATTGTCCACGTATTACATTTTTTATTTTACGCAGTGACAAACGAGTAGTCAGCCCACCTAATACTGTAAGCGGTAACTGTCGCCTATAACATCTACGATTCATGCATTTAGGTTGCAGACAACAAAAATGCATTAGCGCAGGTGCGTTGTCACTGTGAGGACTAAGGTGAAATGCCTCATGCCTGTAATTGCGCTGGCAACAATAGCCTTCAAAACGGAACACAACAATACAAGCATTGTTGCTTGGCGGCACAAATAGATAAAGCGGTGATACTCGGCCAGGCGGGCTCCTTAGCCTTGACAGAGTCCTACCACCTGATAACATAGATAATAAAAGATCCGCTGAGTTTTCGTGAATTCGTTGACGAAAAAAACTCTCACTTCAATCTCGGTGGATCGATAAAATACAGAAGAATTCAATTTCCTCTCGTACCTACCTGCGTTGTACAGTTCACAAAAGCCAAAGAGGATTTTTTGTAATCATAAAGATAGACCATTATGACATGACAAGTCACATTGATGTGGTGTGGATGGCTACGAAGCAGAGTGCCACAAACTTATCTGATCCGATGACGGTGTCGTTGTGGTTGACAACAAAGTGACATTTGGAAATGGCGACACTTAGTTCCAGTTTTGGCCACCGGGTCGTATAAGTTCGTGGCACATCTTCATCAATCTGGGGGCAGTTCATAGGACCAGTCTGCTATGTTATTCTTTAAGACAACATTCGTGAGCGCAATGACAAATCGTGACAGGTCGTGGCCAGGTTGCCAAGCAATGCGCGAAGTTCTATTAAAATATTGTTATAATTTTATCTTTGCGATCAAGGAGTCAGCAGTCACTGTTTCTATACTACCGTTCACGTAGCGCTCTTCACTCTAGAAGAATTTGAGATATCAGTAAGTGAGACAGACCTAAAGGTGCAAAGAACAGAGGTGCAGAGTTGTCGCCCTGGTTTGAGCTGCTGTTTTTTATTGAAGCTTCCATCTTTCGTAAATGATGCAGAAGTTGTCTCTCCACTACACTAAACGGGATTCTTCCTCTTAATTTTGTCAATTTTTGTATTTTTAATTATTTGTTTCGGCATTCTTCCTTGCTGATATTTTAGTTTTCATGTTAGAGTGAGTTCTACAAGACGGTGAACACGTCGTAGTGTGAGGTAGAGGAAAGATCATAGCTCAAAAGGGAACCTCAAAGGTCCTGGATGACGGTGGCCACCTTCCAACATGTGAACCATCTGTTCGTATGCCTCTCTATGAAATAAAAAAAAATATTTTATTGGCTGATGGAACTTCACAACGATATTATCTTTTTATTGATTTTAACTTTTTTACTTCAGGCGTATAAAGCTTTCAAAAGCACATGTTTTACGTGACACATTTTTTCTGGAACGCTCATTGGAACCACAAGGAAGACGTTAATCGAATCCACGTCAAAATGTAGAAGCACAGAAAAAAAATGCTTGGACAATTGACACAGCGTCATCTAGCCCCGAAGTAAGCAAAGCTTGTGTTATGGATATTGGGTGCTACAGATAAATAACTGATAAACTAGGTACTTATATGCTTATTAAACATATAACATCACCCAGACCCGTAACAGAAATTAAAATTCATCATTTCAATTTCTGTTCGGCTTGGGATCTGAGTCTAATTAGGTTACACTGCCTATTTAACAGTTCTAAATTTAGTAACCATGATATTCAACTGTTCAACAACAATTTTACTATTGTTTTTAGCTTCGTCAATGTTTTCATTGTATTTGCAATGCATAGTTTTGTTTGAAAACACACGCTCGGAGACTTAGCGGGCGCTCCATCCACTCTGAACTAAAAGCAGGGGTCGGGGAGGGTAAAACATGGAAGATCGCTTTTCACAACAACCGTTTGAATGGATACGCAGCGAATACGTTGTAACGTGGAACAGTTTCTGAACGTAACATTTCATTTATGTTAAAAATATTACAAAAAGGGAAGATTTTATTGTTTGTCGGTTTGTTTGTTTGTGGATAAACTATTAAAGTTCTTTTACTAATAGAAAGCTACATTACCAGCGAGTAACATATCCTATATTTTATTTTCAAAAAAGCTAGAGTTTTCTAGGAAAATTGCAATAATATAAGCCAATGTATCAAAATGTTGCATATTCAGCACAATTCAGACATAATACTTCATCATAATTTCAGAACGGTTTCATTTATTTAATTGATTCTTTTTTTTTTGGGTTTGTCATTACAATGTGTGAATGTAAGAAAAATATCTGTAGAGTAAGTGTACGGTAGGTGTAGAGGTAGGGGTAGGGTAGGGTAGAGTAGGGTAGAGTAGGGGTAGGATAGCGTAAGAGTAGGACACCACGCGATCGAACTTGCACTGGGGTAGCTAGTATCATATGCATTTCAAATCTTACAAGAACGCCCTGATTAGCCTCCAAACGATATTTTCGAGAGATTTACGAGAGGCTAGCTTGTTGCGATACTCAAGTTCGACTAACCTTAAAGTACGAAACGGTCACCCATCCGGCTACCATCAGCATGCGGTGCTTAACTTTTTTTATCGCTCTTATAAGCACGCTGCGCTTAGCCCGGGGTCGCCCATATTGAAACCCTACTTAAGGAAGTCCCTTTCATCGTTTGAGAAACCATCAGACAAACAAAATTACAGTAGCCCTTTAGTACCACGAAGCCCTTAACTTTCATACGTTCTAAAACCAGGCAACGAGGCGCAAAAATACGTAAGAAGGCCAGTAACGGTTGTCTTGAT
Source organism: Blastobasis adustella (assembly GCA_907269095.1). NCBI lineage: Eukaryota > Metazoa > Arthropoda > Insecta > Lepidoptera > Blastobasidae > Blastobasis > Blastobasis adustella. The sequence goes on along the minus strand of OU026121.1, from coordinate 15,436,532 downwards.
AACCGGCGCCGCGAGAAATATAATCTGTTGAAAACTTCCTGCCGCGAATGGTCTTCCTGAAGCATATTTCATAATACCGCGCCGCCGGTACGACATCGGGGCTTTCAAGTAATGAGCGTACACATTTCTCAAATGCCTTTAGGTTTTCTACTGGTGTTGCGAATGTCCTCTTCCATGGGTGGCAGTGATTATTTACCATCAGGTTAGTCCGTAAGTCCGCTATTTTTAGTTATCTAATAATTCGATTGCTATTCGATTACAATTCGAGACAAATTGGGTATTCTGTAAAAACTTGTAGGTAAGCGCATTTGAGTTGTGATCAAATCGACTCTCAATCGACGCTCTCCTTCTAAAATCTACCTACCAAATGAACGTGAAATTTTCACGATTGATTTCCTTTAATTTATTTAATTTTCCATTCACTTTTATTTTATGTAAATTAAATTGCCCGCAATAAAGACCCTTGTCAAAGAAGAGGGGAATACCGTTTTATCACACAATCGAATCTAGCTACGATTGTAACACCAATCGAATTACTCGTAGATTGGTCAGAACACCAAAACCGTGTCACACTGCAGTTGCGATTAATTTACAATGCGATCGAGCCATTAGTAAATTTGCGGACTCGAGGTCCTGCCCACTCGTTTGCCTCCTTCTACTATAAAAAAAACAATGCTGAAACTAAGCGACAGTGATTACCTACGTTTGCAATTCTTTATTACCAAAACTGCGTAAGTTTTAGCAACAAATCAGCCGGAATTACGTCGAATTTTGGCGTTCAACCGTACTGCGGTCGGCCGTAAAATATGTCGCGCGTAATTTTTCCTGTTGGCATGTCAAGCGAAAATGCGTCGCAACATAAAATCTATTCTCCCGGCATTGTGTGGCTAAACAACGCCTGAAAATTCAACTTTAAAACCAAAAAACTCACACCACCCTCACACTATGCTGCCTCTTAATAATAAACTAACTGACAGAAAAATCCGGATAACCCCCGACCAAGTTTACTTAAACTCAAATATTTTCTAAACTAAAGAACTCATTTTAATGAAACAAAACTAAGAACCATGTGGACTAACCTGGCTTTCAAATAGAGAAAACAGCATCAAAATCCATCCTTCCTGGAGTTACGATGCCCAAGACAGGTACACAGATATACACGTCAAACTTATGACACTCCTCTTTTTTCGTCGGGGAAAACATCTTTTTTCGTCGGGAGTTTGAAAATGAAGGTATACATTGGTAATTTAAACAAACTCGCGGTACACAAATCTACATAATCTGCATACACACTACATCATAAAGTTATCTTTTTAATCAGCAACCTAATCTGAAATCAAATAGAAGCAAGCTCCCAAACTTCCTCCAAACGTACGAGCAAACACGGGAGGAAAATTAAATTCGTTGCGTATACCGCCTGAACTTTAACGAATGTGTTTATCTATTCCATTTGGGGGAAGCGTCTGAGTTCTGTCAGCATTAAAAGCTTCTACCTCACGTAAGTAGGCACTTTGATTTCTACGTGACTTATCTGCATGGCTCAGCATAATACTGAGAAACATGAATTCTTATTCAAAAATTGTATCAAGTTCGTTTCGTAAAATTAACGAAATGGAATCACGGCTGGCTTTGTACAGCAATATTGTGACTGTGTTACTCTAGTCGTCATATCAAGGCTCGGAATTTGTTACTAAATAGGTTACTGCGTCATCAACTGTCTGTCTGGTATGGAGTTAATTATTTCATATTATAACTACAATGAACCCTATACCTAATGAGTGTTTCAAATGTTTCAATAAATGCCGGCAGAGGCAGAAGTCTCGGGTTCGGGTTTCGACCATCACTGACTCTTAATAAAACTAGAATCCTACTAAATATATTATAAATGTGAAAGTTTGTAAAGATGTCTGTTATTCCTTCACGCGAAAACTAAGTAAACGAAGTCGAGGGCAAAAACAAGTAAAAAAATATATCCCTGTTGCAAATTAATAACTAAGAAGAGAACATTTCTCAAAGCACGATTTAATGTTTCTAAAAAGTCTACAAATATTATAAATGTCAAGCTTTATATTCTTTTTTCTTGATTCTTCAGATTTCTTTCATAATTTACTATTACTGATTACTTCGAATAGTTAGAGCAGGATATAAATGCTTGTTAATACCGAATATGTGACTGATATGGCGGAAGGGGAAGTTCACTGGGCGGACTGCCATCCGTTTCATTGTCTTTAATTAGAAAAAAAAGTCATCAAACAGGATTCAATAAGATATTTGTTATACTAATTGCTTAGAGACGCCCAATGTTTTTAAACATATAAATTATTTATTTTGACATCAAAATACTCGTAATACGTAAGTATTTGAATAGGTTACAATTCTAAATCTATATTCTACTTATGTCTATTTATAAATTACTTAAAGCGATTCGAATATGGAGTAATGCGATGTCAAAAAGGGCCCCGAGTCATTATAAGTTGAGTGAGTATGAGTCAGCATTAGCTGCAGCAGAACGATGCAGCGCTGGTTTTCAGCGGGCCCTTATCGATGGATTTTTACTAGCTATATTTAACTTGCACTGTTCGTTTATATGTAAGTTGACCGTCAAAATTTGCAAACCATTGTTCGACCATTTGTTGGTATCCGATTGAACTGAAATTTGGTATAGGTGCCTGTGTAACTTGGATGACTATGCATTCATATGGTATCATGGAGCTGGTCTGACGACGGAGTCCTTAGGTGGTCATAGGAACTAATGAACACAATAAGATAACCCCATTGTGTTTGGGTCTGATGAGTAGGTTGGTTTTTTTCATTTTCAAACTTGTTACGAATTATTCTCTTCATGTCGACTTTCAGGATGCCAAGTCTATTTACGGTGTGCGCGAGTAAGTGTAACGAGTTTGCTGAACAACTCGTTACATTATTTGTGTAAATTAGTAATAAACATGTTATTTATTCCTAATATATTTCAAGCTTAGGTAGCTAACGCAATTTCAGTAATTTTTAGTTTCTCTCTCTCTTTTCTCCCGTTATACCATCTATAAATTTGGGTTTGTGAATGTTTGATATTGTTAATTTTAATTTAATGTTACTTTTAGTCTATTTTCTGTTTTTTTTCTCATATATTTTAGGCGGTGCACGACTTGTGTTATTGTGGTACTGGTGTTATTTTTGTTAATTGCTCTCTGTTTAAATGGAATGGAAATTGAGCAGCGTTTTTCTTTGTAAGATTATAGCAATAACCTCTCCTTTCGTGGAAGAGGCCCTAAGTCCGGCAGTGGACTGTTGCGGGCAGGTTGATGCGGGCGGGGTGATAATGATTCGTTACAATTTTATGAATTTTAACGAATCATTTTTAATGAAATAAAACAGGTTCTTGACTGAGAGATCAAAGCAAGCCACGGCAAACCCATTTGGCACGAACTATAGGTATGTAAATGTAAATGTATATAAACTCTATATTGTTTATTAAATAAGTACAGGAATTACAAAAGTATAATTTTACACAGCAAAGGCGGGCTTATCCCACAATGGGATTTCTTCTAGCCAACTTTTGACCCTCTGAAAGAAGGTCTAAAGAGCGGTAGAGGCAATATCGAACACTTAAATTAAATTACACTAATATCTACATATAACTCATCATAGTTACTTGTTCGCCACTGAGCAGCCCTTTTGGTTACTTGTCAAACCTATAAATGTATAAAACGCCAACATTTTACTTCTTAAGGTCAAACTCTTTAGAGGAATTTCGTTAGATTCATCATCATCTCGGCGCTATGTCCCGGTTTGATTGCGCGTATCCAATTAGACAGGTTGCTTCTGTAATGAATGCAAAATTCGATCTCAATTTGGATAACTTCTAACTAAGTATACAATTTTGGAGTTGCCTGTCGCCTCATATTTGTTACTCCGCTGCCCAAAAACAGATATCGAATTTTGCACTCAGGTAGTTTCTAATCCTCAATGTAGTTCCCGCGCAAACACGGCATAACCTAAGTTTGTTTATTTATTTGTTGGAGTACCAACAGCATTATAAAATAAATTAGATTAAGTAGACACAGTCAAGCCAATTATAGGTACTCATGTTGCAGAAAAATAACAGAAAAATAAAAACATCAATGTGGTACCTATTTAAGTATTACTATCTAGCTAGATTAGAGTAACATAATACATACATATCATGAATACATAATTACACACCTATTTCATGCACAGCTTTAGGAATAACCAACGAAGACCGACTGAGTCAGCCGCCTCCTCAACGACTCGCACTTTGAGTCAAATAAATCCACGTCACTGCCTTGCACAATCCATTGAATGCACTGCACACACGACATGTAATGTGTTGTCAAAGAAATTATAAAATTAGAGCGAAGGGCTCTATTATGCGAACGAAGTCGGGGCTAAAGATAATCATCGTAATTATCATCTTCATCATCGCCCTACTGAAACCCAACCCGAGCCTCTTTCCACTAATCCCGTGTAAGGGAATTACGGCTTAATCCACGATGCTGACAAGGTGCAGGTTGGGGGATTTCCCGAAAATCCCCGAATTTCTTCCGAGATACGAGCAGATGTCGTCACAATGTTTTCCTTTACCCTAAAATACATGGTGCTAAGGTGTGGTATAGAGAATTGAGAATTTTAGCAGAATTGAGGCTCTGAATTGAGATTAAGAATATAGCAGTAATCAGCTGAGAAATGCTCACATAGCTGATAAGTACTTAGGATTTACACGTTTCCCTCGGAAAAAGACACATGCAATTATTCAAACAGTTTTTAGCAAGTTTTCAGCTAAGTATTTCTAAAACTAGGTTTAGTTTCTAAGTTCCAATACAATGTATTTTGTTTACTGTAATATTATAAATTGATGCAATAAAGATACATACATACATACATACATGTATTCATGAACAAACAACTATAAAGGTTATGCATTTCTAATTCATATTTCCGCTGAAATTTCGTTTGCATGTATTTGCTATGGACTTACTTGGGTAGAATAGTAAATCCACGGAATAGAGTAGATATTTCAAAATGTTTGATGTACCGTAATGTAGTTTATTTCTTTTGTTTTAGACGGAATCTCATATTATTATCATTCCACATTCGTCATTCTACAATAAAATTAAATATTAGCTTAGTGTAGATAATTTTTTCTGAATTGTAAAATCCATATTTTGGCCTAAATAAAACAAAATTACAAACATATATTTTACGCTCGGTTACGGTTTCCCGCTAAAAACCGCCCGCGCCTAGGTCGAGCGCGCAAACTGTACGGAGTCTTAAGTCATACTTGAGTACGTCCTCAACTTGAAATTCTCAATTCAGAAACCAGCTGTTAGATTATGGTGCTTAAAACCGACACACCAACACAATTTTTTTCTTAACGCACCTTTATAAATGAAACTGATCGATCCCCCCCCCCTTTAGCAGTTTTTTTCCCATTTTCGTCTGTTTTGGGCTAAATGTTTGTGCGCGGTAATAACAGAAAGATTGAAAAACACAATCACTCTACTCTGTGTTACCTTATTGCTTTTTGAAAACTTTTTTTATTGCCCACAAAAAAGAACATTATGAAACCAGCATCCTAATCGGAATAGCCGGTTTATTTAAGTGCATTTTGTAAATCATCAGGGGAAACATCCAGAAAAAATTTACATAATATTTAAATATTTCCCTAAATTCTAAAAAGATTATATTTAACAAATGTAATAAGTGAATAAATGAGTAAATGTGCTTGGAAAATTCACACAGCGCCATGTACTCCCAAAGTAAGCAAAGCTTGTGTTATGGGTGCCAGATAACTGGGTGGGTGGGGGGCATTTGCCTTTTTGCTGCCAGAGCAACGTGTTATAGAGGTGAGCAACGCATTGGCGATACCCCTGGTGTTGCTAATGTCTATAGGCAGCGGTGACCACCTTCCAGCAGGTGGCCCGCTTGCCTGATTGCTTACCGTATAACATAAAAAACTGATAAACTACTTATATATATATATATATATTTTTAAACATACTTATTATGCATAATAATTCTTTTATATCATGCCACTAAGGTTTAATTATCACATATCTCTTTTGTAGGCCTACTGGAAGAGATTTCTTTTAGAGATAAGTAGTGCCTGTTGTGTCGTAACTAATCTGTACTTTCTGTATTTGTTATCTTGTTTACAATAAACTGTTAAATAAATAAATAAGATGATGATAAGCAGTCACCGCAGCCTACGTTTGCAATGTCAGGGGCATCACCCACGTGTTGCTGACCCCGAAAACACCTTTTCACCCCTTTCTTGAAGAACTCCATGAATAACACCCAGACCCGTAACAGAAATTAAAAATCATCAGCATACCAGTATGTTAACCAACTGAATCAGTCAGGTCGTCAGGTACTATTTCAATCAAATTGGTTTTCAAATAAAGAAAACCACGTCGAAATCAGCCCATCCGTATGGAGGTTAAAATAACGGGAAAATATAAAAATTGCCACTCCAACTCGCGGGCCGCTGGTTATTTGCAAATAATTAAACATTACATTCTGGCTAATCCAATTAGTGGTAGGTTTCAATAATTCTAGGAAAATCGTTCAATTATACTCTACTCGTACAAGCAAACAACATTGATCTCCTCATAACACCGAATTGAATTGAGAAATATTTCACTGTAACGAGTTTACACGAAGCCGCATCGGCCACGTTCGGCTTTCCCGACTGATTAAAATTTCGTTCCGACAAGATAAAATATTTCAGTTCAGCTGGGCACACAGTGGTCGTGGAGTTTTTGTCTCCACGTCGTCACTAGCCGGGCGCTGCGGCCGCATTTCTGGCCGCTTTAGGTACCAGAGTTAAATGAAAAATGCCCGCCGCAATGCCTTCGGGGAAATTGTTTGAATTTTTGATTGGTCCAACAAATTGAGGGTACCCGGAGTACCAGCGCTACCGAAATTGAGGGTACACAGAAATTTGCAACGGGTTAACGTTTTACTGGTGTTTTAATGCGCGCGAAGTTGAAACAAATTAATGTGCATTATTTAGTTTGTATGTTAAATCAGCTCGCGTAGTAAAAATTAAATATTGCGAGTGGAAAAACACATTTCGTTCTCCGTAATCAGAATTTTCAATACTTATGTAATTCCTACTTATTGTGTGATAAGTTGAGGTTAGGCATTTGAACAGAAAAATGAAAACCATTTTCCTTGAGGTATATAAATATTCTTCTTAATATATTAAGTGCCATAGCATTTTATTTGAATTCATTTTACATCTATCCTCTGAGGTATGGTACAGTCCAAGCTACAGATATTTAACTTCTAAAGGTTTTAAAATGATATCACACCAAAAACAGACCTATTGGCTTCTATTCACGATGAAATAACTTTTTTGTATCAGTATTTTTTTGTGTGGCAGTATTATTCATTAGACATTCATCTTCTGCGTTTTTTACGCTTATCGATAAGTCTCGACACGTGTTTTGCTCCTCCACGGAGCATTTTAAAGATAAAGTAAACTGTTAGTCAATTTGCGGTCAACATTTGATGAGGATGTACCTATGTTTGAATATAATTACCGGTTGTAGTGGTGTATTTTGACGACCTGAGTGATTCAGTTGTTTAACGTCTGCCACGCTGAGGTCCCGGGTTCGATTTCCGGACAGGCAGAAATTTAAATGATGAATGAATTTGTTTGATGGATTTATATGTATAATAAGTATATCTTTAAAAATATTATGTAAGTAGTTTATCAGTTTTCTGGCACCCATAAGACTAGATGGCGCTGTGTGAATTATCCAAGCACATTTATAGTTATATTTATTTGTATTGTGACTGTGGTGAGCCATTGACAGGAGGGAGAAAGCTCACATTTCATGCTTAGTGAAAAAGGCAACCATTTTAATGCATGGTACAGTGAAATTGTTCCCCATTCCCTTGTCTACTTCGCTGGGTTAATGTGGTCGTGCGGTCACCATTAGAAAGTTTTGCCCTCATTTTCCTGGCTTACAGCTGCGTTATGTTTTGTCCTATTTTCACTTAACACTCTCACCCTCTACCCTAATACACAACACAAGTTGAGACTCTCTGACACCCGCGAAGTGCGAGTGACTTTGTACATTAGCAGGGTCATTGTTACGGAAAAATATCTAGGTTGCTCACCATATATATATTAAATATTTTTCCGACCCTGAAACATAGCTTGATATCTGTGACAGCTGTCATTCGTAAAAAATATTATTTTTGGTATAAAATACACCTGCACGCAACTGCAATAGTTTATTGTTACCTGCCACTGTAAACCCACTAAGTAGCTATATAATATTTTATGCGAGTGGTATTATAATGAAAAAATAAACTTATACGCGTGTTCGCTATGAAAGCTGAGATCAATAATTGAATAAGTACCAAAAACTTGTTCGACAAAAGTTTTAGTTCAATAGTAGGTAAAAAAAAAAAAAAAATCATCATCTTGGCGTTAATGTCCCGGTTGTGCTCTCGAGAATGAGGGCCCGGGGTCCGCCTTGACCATGATCCAGGATTTGGCAGGTCAGGTAATTACAGTGGAGCGACTGCCATCTGACCTCCATGACCCTGCTACCAGGGGAACCTGACCAACCAATAATAGGTATGTACCTATTACTCTGTTCTGAGTGTTGTACATTAGTTGAAATCTAACCGATGCTCTTACGGTGAGGGAAAACAGCGTGATGAAACCAGCACATACAAGCGACTGATGTGTAACCATTATCCAATCTGGTCAGGTTTCCTTGATAGCAGGGTCACGGAGGTCAGATGGCAGTCGCTCTACTTTAATTATCTGATCTGCCAAATACTAGATCATGGTCAAGCCGGACCCCGGGCCCTCGTGCACGAGTAGGTATATCTACTCTTTTGTTAACCGTAATCATCGCAATGCAATTGATCCATTAAAAGTGTTTCATTTGGAAATTTACTCCAAATCGGTTTTAAATTCCTACCGTACCTAGTTCATTCAGGCACGTTTTGTCTACTTTGTAGGTAAGAAAATTTAATATAAATATTAAATACTAATTAATAGTTAAGCTTACAGGATTACGTTAGTTCAATATCAAACATTTCAAAGACCTTATTACACTGTACATACACCAAGGCATTAAGTTGGCTGAAACCACTTGCGTAGACGAAATCAAATTAAACATCCTAATCATTGATAAAGCAACCAAAGCCTGTGTCGATTCTGATTAACGCACGAATGGCTGATATTCCAATTAAATTAATCTCGGATCAATTTGATTTCACGTAGTCAATGTTATCATCGTTCACTCGACCGAGTAGTTGCTGAATGTGCGGAATGTTATTCCCTATTTGGGACCATGCGCGGAATCTTGTGCGGCAGGCGTTCGTATTGGAAATGCTTTTGGGAAGCTATGTCTGATGTGGTAATATTGATGTGTTTCACTCATTTTTAAATGACCGATCGATATTCTCCTAGCATAGCATGTCACAAAACAACAATTGTTGCACAGGATACTTTTTGTAGAAACTGAAATGATCGTTTAGTAAGTCTGGCTATCCTTGACCGCAAGGCGTGTCAAAAGAAACTTGCGTGTTGCTATGGAAACTTCGCCGCCATCTGTCACAGGTCAAGGCACAGATTTGAAAAAATGCTCAAGTGCGCAGCTTCAAGTGCGTAGTAGAAAATGTTTAAAAAGTTTATTACATTATAGCCAGGTTACTAGAGACTCTTGTTTTAGGTGCGCAAGGTAAGTGCGAAAATAAAGGTAAATTGTGCTTTTATTTGTGCAAAAATATTATTTAGGTCATGCGGTGTCCGGTGGAGTAAAATATTGCACCAATTCCTTCTACTTACCTGGTGTCACATACGGCTACTAATCTTAGGAAGCAAACTAGTTTAAACCTCCACAGACAAAGTGGGTATCATCGTTTTTGTTCTATATTTCAAGAGAGTGGTCTTCAATCCGGTAAGTAATCGGGAAAATTATGGCTTTTAACATTTAAAAATAACCGAGAGGTATCGGGTTCGAATCTCTTTTCTGAGTTATGTATACTAATCAACGCACTTATGGTGAGGGAAAACATCGTAATGAAACCTGCACATTTAGGCGACTGAATGTGTAACCATTTGGTCAGGGTCATGGAGGTCAGATGGCAGTCGCTCCACTGTGATTACCAGATCTGCGAAATCCTGGATCATGGTAAAGGCGGACCCCGGGTCCTCGTGCGCGAGAGCACAACCGGGACATTAAAGCCATAAGATGATTTTATGGCCCTAAAAATATGGGTGCTGGCTGTATTATGTCGTGAATAGACTCTACACGTGGCGATTATACAAAATTCAAACACGAGTACGTACTCACAATTAATACACACAAAGTTTTTATACGAAACACTCGGGTATGATTTATTGTTTTTGTAAAAAGCAGAGCGCTTCCGTTTCCCGCACTCTTCCTGTTTTTGTCTCACTTTAACACCTACAACAGCCATATATCACCCGCTCTTTCTCATCCCGTTTATTTACTTTTACATGAGAATTGATGCTCTAACGTTTCACCCTTGAAATATGTTGCCAATTAAAAGACTTTATCTTCATTAATGGAGGATTTGAGGTCGTCCAATATTTTCGGATCGCAGTTTGATAATTTTTGCGTCTTTACTTGTAAAAACTATAGAATCCAGGACTTAGACCTGGGCCTGATTTTAGTCTTCACGTAAAAACTATAGTTGGTATTTCGACATGACAATAATCCAGACTTGGATCTTTTTATTCTTCGTCCTAAACCCGGACCTGGCCCTGGCCTATATCTTGGCCGTAGACCTGGACTAGAACCAAGATCTGGACCTACTTGTATAGTAGCTTCGACTGGGGAAATCTGCGAAAGGAAATATTAAGAGAAGAAAAAATACGTAGCTAAATTGGGGAAAATACGTATGAAAACTAAGTTAAAGGTAATTAATAATTTCGGATAAACGTGAGTAAATTATGATATCAGTTAAATTAATTTGTAGAGCACCTATTGACTTCTCGAGGACAATCACCCTCACCTCCAGCTGTTTTTGTTCCAAATGAAACGACTTTTTACGTATGATATGCAGTTTTATACAGGGTTGGAATCCCTGGAATGGTTAAGGTAGCCGACTCGTAAGCGAGAGATACCGGGTTTGAATCTCGCTGCGACCAATGACTCTTTTCTGAGTTATGTTCATAAGTTGAATACTAAACGATGCTCTTGTGGTGAGGGAAAACATTGTGATGAAACCTGCACGTTTAGGTGACTGACTGTATTACCATGATCCAATGTAGTCTGGTTCCCATGGTAGCAGGGCCATGGATTCAAGATACCAAGGAGTACCGTATACATGTGCTTGTGTGATAACAAATAACTTTTACAATGGCACCAACTCTAAAATCGCGAATTAATTAACTGTTTCATACAAAATTAAAAACAAATTTTGCCAAAATACAAAAAAATTAGAAACTGCAATTTTTTTGCGGTTTCAGGGCTGTGCCATAGTAAAAAAAATTTTGTACCCCTTCGTATCATGAATTTGAACTCAGCTTGTATAAACATTTTAACCCGACGTTTTGGTCTCTTCACAGTCATCATGTTCGCAGGTAGACTAAGCCGAAACGAACGTGAGTTGAAACGTTGGAATGAAATGATAATTTAAAATAATACCGCGATAAATCTGTTCAGGGGTCCTATAAAAAAGTTCATGCCGTCCGATCACGCAGTCCAGCGTGGCCAGAAGAAATTTTGGACGATTTTCAGCATTGCTTTTCGGCATGAAAAATTCAATATTTGTCAATATTAAATATTGTGTCGCCAATGCAATTCACCGTTTCACTTGAGGCGAGTAGCTCAAAAATAGAACTCTTTAATTGTTTCTTTTGAAATATCTGCGCATTCTATTTATTTATCGTAATTTTCAAGTTATTAAACAGTAGCTGCTCCTGCCTTGTTTTTAGCATATGGAACAATAGCCTTAAGACAATTACCAATAAAGTTCTTGGAAGTCTAAATTCTTACAAACGAACTACTTGAGTATGAACTACTAATGATTTTTCAGGTAAAATTAGAGAACATTTACTCGATGACTTATTAAGGTACTAAGTTTAATTGATTCTAGAGAAAGATATGCTATTATATTAGTTTGTTAAGCAATATTCGGTGGTTAATGAAATAAGTGTTACTACAGAAATGTCTACTCTCTACGGGTCGTTGGAATCTGTTCGATAAATAAACAAGTAGTATAAAATAAAAATACAAATAAATAACAGCTGATCCTTCAACTGTTTCGAATGTAACTGGCGAGATGGATAGCTTCCACAACAAGTTTCCGACTGAGAAAGTCGCTCTATCCTTTTCAATCTGTTCTAAGTAATGCTTGAAGTAAGGGCATAAACAATTGCTGCATCATCCATTACGCTCACACCTACAGCATTTCTCTCTTACAGCGAAAAGTAAAAAGAGAACGCTGACTTGTAATATACGTCCTGAGAGGCCATTTTACTCTAAACCAGAGTTGTATATCACAGAGCACAGAGACGGCGGAGTAGTGTGAGCTTATACATCAGATTTTTTTGGTTCCGGAAACGTTAACATAGCTCGGGAGCATGTTTAAAGCACTTTGATGAAATGGTTGGCTGGATACGGGGAAACGGAGTGAGTGAACGTCCTCATAGTAGCTGTTTTTTATAAGGTGGAATTATGTCCCCACGAGGCAGGAGCGAGGTATATTAAAATGATAGATTAAAAAAAAAGATCTTGGCGTTAATGCCCTAGTTGTGCTCTCGCGCAGGAGGGCCCGGGGTCCGCCTTGACTATGATCCAGGATTTGGCAGATCATGTAATTACAGTGGAGTAACTGCCATCTGATCTCCGTGACCTTGCTACCAGGAGAACCTGACCAAATTGGAACATGGTTACATATTCAGTAGCCTGAATGTATAGTATGATAGATTAGATAAGTTTAATTCTTACAAGCGATAGATGCAGGAGGGATAAAGCCGTACGGAAAGTTCAGGGGAATATACCTAATTATGGGGTAGTAGACGTGGCTGACATGATGATGAAGCTTCTCTTCAGTCAAACAATAAATACCTATGTCAAATTATTTGCTCAATACAACATCTCAAATTCTGCTTTGAATGTTTGTACTTATGGAGCAGTTACCGAGAAAATATTTCTCGTTTAATATTATTACATAGGAACACTTTACAAACTTTGCTTTTCATATTTTCTGGATGTATCAAGAAGCGTGCTCAGCCAACATTTTTATTAAAAGTAAACTGTCACAATTTTGTTACGCTCCACATTAGAGCCGAGTTTATAGTAATAGTGCTTCTGTCCATACAAGACCTTTTTATTAGGTCTTGGCGACTTTGTGATATGTATACTGTATTACAAAGTTTGTTTTAGTGCTGGCTGACGTAACATGTGGAGGATTCCACTAAAGGTTTTGACAGTGTCGGCAACGCGTGGATGCCCCTGGTATTGCAAACGTCAAAAAGCTGCGCAACTGCTTACCATCGGACAGTCTGTTTGTCACCCTAGTATAAAAATAACTCCGTTATATATGGTCTCCGTAGTCCATACAAGGGGCAGCAGCGTTTTCACTTGTTCTGTGTATCACTTGTAAACATTTGTCATATCCCGTGTTAATACACCGCCACCTGTGTTAAATCGTCTAGCGTCCTGATTGTTTGTTGGCCTCCCGTCACCGTATTATAAGATTAAAAGTTACGCTACCAACGGGGCTTGAAGTTGTCATGTTAGTTACTCTTGCTTGATTGAAATGTCGTTTACTGGTCAACACGTCTCGTGGACGGCATTTGTAGCTCGCCTTATGATGTCCTGGTACATTTTTCTGCTTGCAAGTGGTTATTCAGGTCGTCCAAGAGAGCATCACCATTACTGTACTTAGTGTCGTTCGCAAATCGCATTATTGGAGTTCCTTATTTGCTGCTGGGAGCGGAAAACAATACTAAATTCAACTTTGAAAAAATACGCTATTAGAGCTGAAGTTAAAACAAGAAACCGCGTTTGAAAGAAGGAGAGGAGGAGCTGGCATCGCACCCCGAATTAAGATCTTAGAAAAGTTTGCTTGCTGCAACGCCCGCACTACACTCTCTGTATCTATTTTATTTGTTGGTTCTGTCTACTTTATTTTTTTGTAACTTAGCTTTCCTTAACTGTCTTAATTAGAGGTTTCCCATTTCCCGTAAACTCTCCGCTATTCGAGAACATTAGCAATCAATTTGCATCTTCTCTTCTTATGTTAAAATTTATGTTAAAGTTAGTTGTTTGATGTTCTGTTTTGGATATGTTCATCGTCAAATCACCGTTTTAAAGCACATCTTTACACATATTTACCCTGATCTGAAGGATCTGTTTCTGCTGCACCAGTTAACAGGATTGTCTAGGTATTAGTCGCAGGCTTTGCCCGCTACCGCGCCATATTTTAATCATCTCCCTAATACCTAAGAGCAGTACCCAAGCCTAGAATAAACAGTAACTTGCAAACCATTTCCGAAAGTAAATTTACTAAACAGGTAATTGTTTTAGAGACTTCAGAGGTCTTTGTTCAGTATTATCATATTATCGGGCCTCAGTATTCGTTGCAAGAATTTATAAAAGTTTTGATCTGGCTCATTGTCCATATAATTTTGAGAATTGGTCTTTATGTTAGTATTACATTTGTCAAGAGTATTCTGACCTGACCTTTAGTGATATGATCGTAATATGTTCCAATACTTTCATCCACTTCTGTCGTATGTGTACCGACGAGTATGAATGAAAAGGTTGATGAATGTATAAGAAGCGAGAGAGTTGTGTCAGGACCATAGCAAGTGGAATATGTGGTCTCTGCCTACCAGTACGGGGAAAAGACATGAAGTTATGTATGTATGATAACATTCGTTATTATCTCCTATTATATCAGTTACCACCAATAACAGAATGCTAATTAGATATAATCAGCATTGCTCAATTATTACAACCGGGATTATGTTGAGAGCTGTACCGATATTTGTATTAATTATACTGTTTGGATAATCAAGGAAAATTGTTGTTGAGGATGTAATAACTATACAGACAGTTTGTGTTTGCAGCAATAATAAACTACTTGCTCGGAACTTAAGGAATTTAATATCGTGGCGTTTAATATTATGTAATATTTGGCTATGATGTATTATAGAGGCCGTCTGTTTAGGGCGTAAGTTTCTGCCCCTT
Source organism: Blastobasis adustella (assembly GCA_907269095.1). Taxonomy (NCBI): domain Eukaryota; kingdom Metazoa; phylum Arthropoda; class Insecta; order Lepidoptera; family Blastobasidae; genus Blastobasis; species Blastobasis adustella. The sequence continues at coordinate 15,421,314 of OU026121.1, read as the reverse complement.
TCTTAAAATTTATGAGGAAACCGAAGTTTTGTGTATATATTACTAAGTACTTAGGTAACCGTAAGTTATTTTCACTGACCATAGTATAGGTATCATTTGTAATTCATAAGCCAATATTTAACAATTTAGGTATTCGTAAAATTCAAAGGATTACACTATCGTAGCCTACTTCCTCATACTACGAAGTCACAGAAAACCTGCGTTTCTGTGACAGACGTGGCATTATGCTGAGTGAATCCCCATTATAAGCCTCCCCATGGCACAAGCAACGACATTGCGATTTAAAATTTTCGTGTATTTCTACTGATTTGTTGTGCTTAAGTTACCTTCTGTTAATTTATATTTATTATTTTGTGTACAATAAAGAATAAAGAATAAAGAAAAAATAAAGAATTCATTTTGTTTTTGACTTTTTTTATCTTATACGGTAGGTAAACAGAAAAGTGGGCCACCTGATGAAAAGTCATCGCTGCCTATAGACATTAGCAATACTAGTGGTATCGCCAACGCACATCTCTATAGTAACACCACAGAGTAAAAAAATACTACATAAAACATAGAGAAAAAATGTTATATACAGAAGATATAAAACGCGTTGCTCTGGCTGCAAAAACGCAAATGCCCCAACTGCCAAAGCCACGGTTCCCCAAATCTCCACTCTATGGAGCACTGGCTTACCGGCAGGAACATAGTACCTGTTATTTGGCTGCGGTATTCTGTAAGGTGGAGGTACTTCCCAAGTCGGGCGGTTCCAATTCGAAAGGGGTACCCCATTATGCCCTACCTTTCTTAAATCTGTACGAGTAAGTGTATTGTGTACCTAACAATATACGTTTTTTTGTTACAGGTAATAGAAAATATACGGCTGACACAACAAAGGCGTAATTTGTGAGTTGTAAGCGCCAGAATTACGGTCGCAAGAATTCTTAACTGATCTGTAGGCTAATTACGTAACTTTGTAGCTAACAATTCCCTGATTTCAATTATTGAAATAATAATAATATTTACCTAGGTAGGTAGGTACTAATATATTGTAATTTACAAATTTCAACTTATAATATTGAATTTGAATAAATTGAATTGTGATTGTTGAACAATTTGAACGAATTACCGAATTCCTTTTGTTTAACTTTGTTTGAAATATAGTTAATGTACCAAACCAATATTTTACCATTCGAAATTAATTATTTTTAAATGAATCTGCTTAGAAGACATTAATTCAGCGCTTCTGTTAAATAATTATTGTATTAAACCCGATATCCACGTCCATAGTTAGATAAGGCATTCCAAACTTAACTCCAAATGAGGTCACGAACTTTTTCCAATTAAAATTTCAGTGGTTCGTTACATTTGTCCTGAATTACTAAGCAGTTTCTCCTGTTAAAGTCAAAAGTCGAAATTAATTCGTTCCCTTCTAAATATTGGTTTTAGCTTTACAGACTTTGATGAAGTCGTAGTGACAAATCCTGGTAGCAGTTTAATTTATATTAATTTATGATTATTATTATGTATTGACGACCTGACTGGTTTACTGGTCTGCCACGCAAGAGGTCCCGGGTTCGATTCCCGGCCGAGCAGAAATTGAAATGATGAATTTTAATTCCTGTTACGGGTCTGGGTGTTATTTCTATAATAGGTAAGCTTTTTAAAGTATATAATGTAGTTTATCACCGGTCTAGCACCCATAATACAAACTTTGCTTACTTTTAGGCTAGGTGGCGCTGTGTAACTTATACAAGCATACAAATAAACAAGCTTATAAACGGTACATAAATATTATCAAACGACAACAGTAGGTGTATAATAATTGGCTGTGTGGTGATTCTATCCTGTCGGTACAAGATAGCATGTCTATTGACGGGGGTGTCGGCGACTGATATTATAGAGGCAGACAATCTATTACCCCCAAAAACCACAAATAGATTGTTGGCTGTCGATTTAATAAAAAAATTATAATATGAGATTGATCAAATATAGTCCCCTTATCAGCCCGGCCGCGGTCCATGATTCAATCTGCTCTGGTTCCCCTGTTAACAGGGTCACGGAGATCATTTGGCAGTCGCTCCACTATAATCACTGTAATTACCTGATCTGCCAAATCCTGGATCATGGTCAAGACGGAACCTGGGACCTCGCGTGCGAGAGCATAACCGGGACATTAACGCCAAGCTGTTTTTTTTATTAACTTAGACTTCTGCTGATCCCCATGTCTTCCACCCCGATCGCCTCTGTGGCTCTGCAGCGGCACCGCCGATCTCCAATAGCATGGTACCACCCTCTGGAATGATATCAGAGGATATCATTTGGAAATGCATGTTGTGACGTCATTCCAGTGGGGTGGGATCATGCTATTGGAGATCAGCGGTGCCGCTGCTGGACCAAATATAGTATATATTCCTATAATTTCGCTTGAAATATAATATTTCCGATATAAAACAATGTAATTTGGGTTATGCCTCAGGGGAATTAATAACTTATTTCCTATAATGCCTATTAATCGACCCTATATTAAATTGGCGTATTTGGGGGTCAAAGGGTCGTCATGTGATGTCTTTCGTTGGTGACTGACATATGATGTGAGCAATGCCGTGCTAAACGGTGAGGTCCGCGTCTCTCGTTTTGGACTGGAAAAATATAACTAACCTATTTATCATTGACACGATAAGAAGAAGCAAAAAACCTGTACCGAGTGCAACGAATTCAAGGAAAAATAATTTTATTTTCCATGTACGAATTGGACCTATTCAGAGTTGCGACGTGTGTGTCAGTTTTAAAGCATGTTCACATGATTTCTGTCAGATCTTTATTTACACGTTGACGAATCGCCAAAAATTCTGGACCGATTCTCGACCAGACGATGTGTGAATGGACCCTAATATATAAGTTTCATATTATTTTGTATTCTTAGCAAATTTAAATATTAAATGATTCTGCGACTTCTGACACACCTCCAACAGAAAAATTAAAACAATGAGATTGCAGGGATAAGCGCTTAAAGAAGAGACAGCCCTATCGTGACGTTGGACTTGCTCAAAAATCTTACGAAAATGGAGATGGAGATGTATAAGCAAGAAACTCTCATTTTAATACCAAACAAATGTTTTACAAGTGAAGAGCATTAGTCAGCAACGCCGCAGTCACCATTAGTGGCGCTGCGATGCTGCAAACCCCTATTTGACGAGACCCCCACGACGACATCGGGCCTAATTTCACAAGGCGACACCCCGAATTAATCCGCTGCTTGTAAGCGCTTTATCACGCGCAAAACTCGCTCTAAAATACATTAAGTCATTCTCGAATGAGTGTTCGAGTTCTAGATTGGTAGGTACACTTATGGAGCGATTACATTGGTTTGTTTGCTCGAGATCGTAGACTTACAGAACTCGCGCTGACGAGTAATGTAAATTATGACTAGCGCGTCGAGTAAGCCCGAATTCGGCTGGAATATAATACGATCGCGCGTCTGTTCTTTACCACGCTCCGTCTTCGATAAATATAAAAATCTATACATAGTATAAAACAAATGGCTTCCCGCCGTCTGTCCCTACGTATCTATATACGTTTAGATCTTTTGAAAAACGAAACTGATTGTAATGTGGTTGGCGGCGGTTAACAATAGATAGAGTGAATCAAGAGGAAGGTTTATAAGCTAGCTAAAAAAAGGGTAAACGAAGTCGCCCCGAGTCCACTTGCAATTTATAAAAAGATTAAACAGTATCGACTGACTTAATATTATAATCTGTTGTATTGTGAAAATCGGGGAAGTGATGTAGGTACGAACTCCATTGATATCCTAACTTGTACAACAAGTACACAGTTAAATGTCACAGTTAAATCATTAATTCATTCGGGGTATCGGAGTTCTAACAAACTGCCTAACCAGGATGGACAGCCTGGAAAGTTAGCGAAGACAACTAACAAACGGTCTAATTAAAATGGACGGCCTGGAAAGTTGGGGAAGATCAAGGTGGTCAGGGGGAAGGTCCATAATATTGAAGAGTCACCTGGAACCCATGGCAGAAAAGATTTTTTATATCCTACTAGTGGCTTCGTTCGCGTACACCTACTTTAGCCCTCCTTCCCCTGCTTGCACTATAAATGCACCTACTCTTGCAGTAAACCTTCCTCTTGAATCACTCTATCTATTGTTGACGCATTAAATCTGTTGCGTAGTTTAAAATATCCTAGTGTACATAGATTTAATACCATGTAGGTAGTAGTATTGCCTGTTGTATCAGTTATAACTTTGGTTTATCTCTGTATTGTAATAGATTGAGGCAAACGGCACAAGCTTCAGTACTTACTTATACTAAAATTACTTTTGAGTTATTCAAATGTTTAAAAGGCAGGTGATGTAAGGGATTCATGTTATTATGAAAATTAGTTCCAGTAAGACATTAGGGAGCAAGCCAGTTTACCTACGAGGGTAACAAGGCACCTTTTATGTTAACATATGCTAATAATCCTATTATAAAGGTCTTTAGAGCTTAGGCCGTGGCGAAATCCAAGTCGCTGTAAATGGCTTGACTGATAGTATTTTAGTAACAATATTATTTTTATCTAGGATAAAAACAAACTCGTGAAATATTTTTTTACATCCATTGTATAAGGAGCTAGTGCAAATAAAGACATGAACATTACCATCGTAGTCCTTACAGTAACAACGCATATGTTGCGATTATGCATTTTTGTTCCGACAAACCTAAGAACACGTTTACGTGTACTAAGTACAAGTTTTTCGCAGATGATATGGGCAACTGTTACCGCTTGTCTACTGGCAAGTAGCACGGCTAGCACAATTTTGCTAGCGACATAGCTCGCGCCGCGAGAGAGCCTGTTTCCATCTTTGTCAATACTAAGATGTAATAGACAGCAGTATATATGTCCATAGACCAAATGCTATGTCGCACTTTTTCTCGCTTATCGCGCTCGAGACAACATTTGTGTTAGTCGTGCTGTTAGCTCGATTGTCACTGAGAAGCATACCAAGTTTTGAATGCTTTTCAAAGCTAGACTGCCGCAATAATAATTGGGAGCAACATAGACCAGGTACTTTTTACCAAATTGTTTGGGGCGCCTATTCGCCAAGGGAAAAAAGGCATTTGCAAATATTTCCATCCCCCATTAATAATATAAATGCTGACTACATTATTCATTTACACCGTGGGAGTTGCTTGCCACACTTCGCACCTCCACCTACTCTATATTAAGTGAGGCCTCAAGACGAAGGTATTTCTATTCTACCCTCCCTTTGCCTAAATTAAAAACGCCGGATAAGTGCTACTCTTCGAGATTAATCTTTTATAAGGCAGGAATTACGTGGTAGAAAATGAGGGTATTCTTAAATCTTTCACTGTCGATTAATGGTTTCACTTTTTTAAGTCTTCTTTCTGTGCTTCTGAAAGCGAGTCTTAAACCGTTTAAAAATGAAAATTTTTAGATGAAGTCCATAATATTTGTCATGAAATAAACTGAGTGCGGTATTATATTCAAACTAATTTGAATTATTACGCAATTACGCATTGGTGTTGCTGTTTTCCATAGGCGGCGGTAACCACTTTTCATTAGGTGGCTCGCATGCCTGTTTGTCTGCCGTATCACATAAAAACAATGATTATATGGAGTTACCTTAGCCATTGAACAAATCATGAAACCCTGTAAATAGGTTTTTCTTTAATTAGACAAAAAAAAAACAAAACTATTTTATCTAACAAATTAAATTGTAATTTATTCGGCAACAATTACAATGTATTGTATCACGACAACACGAATGAATTGATCTAGAATTAATAATTGACATTTATGATATGACACATGAGAAGCTATGGAATGTTGTTGATGATTTGAAACATTTCCATCTTACAATACACAAACAAGAGAAACTAATAACTCAGTCAACTATGTAATTAAATGAACAACAGAATTTGTTAGCAACAACGCTGCGGTATATTTTATGAATATTAGCAAAATAAATACCTAGTAAACAGATCATAAACAACTAACTTCGCCAATCCCTAGGCGAGGTTCCCAGTTTGCAGACAAAATATTAGTCGGTAGTGAAAATTCATTATATTCCAGCAAAAGCTTTGATGGGAAATTGTTTTGGAATCATTTACTAAATTATTTTAGAAGTTTTTTACTGTACTTTGATCTGCTCGCTGTAGATTTTGACATATAGGTAGTAAAACTGTTGTAACTTATTCAATAAGAAAGAAACTTTGTAAAAATAAAGTACCAAGTATATTATACTTTAAAGTTGATAACAAAGCGTTGAAGATAGCAGAAAAAGTATTTATAACAATAATTACAACCTGTCATTTTTATTTCAAATTCAAAATTGAGCTTTTTCAAAATGAAATTAATAGTGAATTTTTATTTCAAAACAAGCTGACCACCCGCGACTTACCCCTACTCTACCTACTGCCATACCCCTACTCTACTTACCCATATCCTACGACTACCCTACCGTACCTCTACCTTACCCTAAACTACTCTCCCCCCATCTACCTGGTGTTGCTGATGTCCATAGCGGCGGTGACTACTTACCATCAGGTGGCCCGCTTGCCAGTTTGTCTGCCGCATAACACAAAAAAGTAAACTTACCTTACCACTACCCCACCCCATTCCTACCCGCCTTCTCCAATCCTGTGCCGTTGGCGAGTAAGTTTCTCTTAATCTTAAAGGACCTTCTTTCGAACCAAAAAAGAGTGAATTAAATCGGACTACGTGTTAATAAATTACAACTAAGTACACATTTTGACTTCCATCCCCTCGCCCAAGGGAACAGTAATGACTTTCGGTATAAAAAGTATCCAATTTCCTACCTCGTAATAAACTCAAATCATACCAAGTATCATTTGAATTTATTTAGTAGTTTAAAAGTAATGCGCGGCCAAGATACAGACTGACAGACAGATAAAAATGAAAAGAATTTCAGGTTCGGCTTCAGTATCGTTTATAATCTATAACCCTCCAATAGAAATTTTCAAAATATCTTTGATTTACAGAATTGGACCTGTTATAGTTTTATTATAAGTATAGATTCGCGGTTCGTGCTTCAGCACGAACGGATTCCACCACTGCAGGACTTAGGGCCTCTCCCACGATAAGGAAAGATATTGCCATTATCTCCACGCTTGGCAGACGGGTTGAAGATCGCAGTATTATAAAAACAATGGCAAACGCTGCTGCCCATTTTCGAGCCTACGGAGACTTCGATTTTTGCCTCTAAAACATTAGTCGCCTCATACGACACCCACGATTATAAGGGGTTGGTGCTATTCTACTCTGCCGGACACCACACGGCCACGAACGAACACGAACGGAATACTTATATAAATAAAAATGTTCTATAACGCAAACGTGCGGGTATTTTTTATTATTTTCTGCAAGCAGAGACCCTGGCTGCTTTCAGAAATTCAATATACGTTTTTCTTTTAAACCGGGTAAGATTTGAGCGTAATACCTGTTCTTGGAAATGTTTTTGTTCGGCGATCGTTTAGCTTTGTCTGTAGTCCGCGTGCATTCCAGTTCTGAATCGTTATTACCTCTAGGAATTGGGGCTGTCCCAGTGCACGAGTCAAGACTTACTTTTCTTTTACTGAAAAGTTTCCAAGCCACAATTTCTGCTTCACATGAAGCATAGCATAAGCATCTGTTAACTTGCCATAAATAATGCTTTCTTACTTAGAGCTGGCTTCGTAGAGATTAATTCTTAGATTAATTCGTAGAGATTAATTTTGGCGAGGATTGGTACCTATGTTCATGCGTATTTCTAGGATTTATTTAAAAAAATCAATGTCTTACCCTCATTGTTGTTGCTAAAAATGAGACACCTTCATTTATAGAGTAGGTAATTTAGATAAAACTTGACCGCGACAGAGATGACTTGTCAATTGTGGCGCTAGTTCTGCGTGTTATGTAGCAACACCGGAAGCATGTAGTGTTCTGTGACAGAATTCGAATGCCGCCAATACTGCGACATATACAATAAGAAACGTGCCGGAAAAATAAACTAACGTGTCCCTGTTGTGAAATTAGAATAATAACGTTTCGGAAAAATACCTAGCGCCCTCCTTCATTAATTATGATTCTTGTCACATATGTTGTCACTCTGCGTCGAGCTATATTTATTATATATAGTTTATTATTGCCAGAAAAATAAGTTTAGTATACTCATTTTTACGCAATCTGTGAAAGTAACCTGAAGTCTTGGTTCCCCTTTACTATCGCTCCCGACAGAGATGTCCCGTATTGATTGTAGCGCCACCGATAGGGTCAAACCAGTATAGCAGTTTAGGAAGATTTCAGTGACAATACAAGTATTAAAAGACGTAAAATAGATAGATGTGTATTATTTACCGGGAACACGTCTGATAATCACAAAATTAAAAAAAAGACAAAAGCTGTACCTTCGTTTATATTCTGATCGGCCACCCTGCCCTTCCACGTCCTTGTGGAAATCGATGCTAAAACACACACAAGATAGGGTGCTAAATAACAAGGCCGCACAGACCAGGTTAACACAGACGAGGGTCGCACGGACTAGAGTCGCACAGACTAGGTTTTTAAAGATTATGTAGTTAGGGGTTCATAAGGCATAAGGGGCTCTTGTAAGGTTCCCAGTCGTATTAATCCTCCCCTTTTGTAGGTATTATACAGAATAATTCTTGCCCTAAAATACCAATAATTGCTTCGGCTATTATTATCCCTTCCATCATAAGATTGGGCGTATGGTGAAGGCAGATTAGAATACAATTATCACCAACCTCTACTCTTCGCGCGGCCGTCATCTACACATTCAACAGAGAACAGGCAACAGCGCTCTGCGATCTCCAACCTGCCTCTATGGCTAAACTCTTTACTAACGCAGAGGATGCTCATAGTCCAGCAGTGGAAACTGCGATCCCAAACCCGCCTGCCAAGCGCGGAGACCACGGCAAAACCCATCACTTATGTGTAGGAGGCTCATACGTTACGGGTTTTGACGATGATTATTCCACACAAGCCAAACATACACACAGGATAATATTATAGCTGACATTAGTGGCTCTAGTTGAAATATAAAAAGGTATAGGTACGAGTATACATTCGATACCAGAAAGGTTTTCGATATATCTATACCTGTGGAATAAATATTACCCATGTACTAAATAAAATGATATGAACATTCCAATTAAAATAATATTTAAAAACTAATATTTAATTAGCCACATTTATGGATAATGATGTGGTATTGGGACGAAGACGCCTTATGTCTTCCAATACGATTGTACTATACAAAACATTTTGTTACCGCATGTAGCAAATGTTAGTTCGCTGTTTTACCACACGTTAAAGTGCGTGGCAAAATTCTTTGAGCCAAAACGTTGCGCTTTGAGCTTGTGATTAGATTGAAAAAAAAAGCGAAGGTATTGAATGCAAATCTAGGTCTGACAAAGGCAACCTTTTCTGTTGTTATTTTTTAGACTGCGCTCTCAAAGCAACCAGCAAGCAGGCAGTTTATGGCGTAATCACTCGGAAAAATACGAGCCATATCCAACATTAAGTAAGGACTGCCGTTAAGAATGATCTGGGTGTCGTAATTTTTAAATGACTGCGGGATTGATAGGGTCACAAAATATAGAAGTACTTTGGTAAAATAATATTTACAATTTAGGATCAATTGATCAATAATAGGCATAGGAGTTTCAATTTATACAAAAACAATAATAAATGGGTATTTACAATGAAAGAAGAGGAGAATATAAAACATAAAAAGTACCATACAAAAAAATAATTAAAAATCGTCCATACCGCTGCCCCCTGGATTGGTGCCCAGAAAGCTGGTTGCATTATCTCGTTGAATAGCTATAGTTACACTGACGAAGGAACGAGCCAGCTCTCCGGTCACCAGTATTGTCTATTAGTCTTTTAGATATATAATAAATTAAGATACACAATATTTATGCATAGAGACCGAGTAAGAGTATCTCCCAATCATGTGTAATGTATTTTTTTTCTGAACTACAATAATAGGTACGATTTTAACAAGACAAAGTAGAGATCCTAATACAAGCCTTAATTAATTAGAAATACCGTCTCCTTTTGCAATTGTCTTACTGTAGAACATAGCGCCACAGACATTGTTCTTAGCAACAGAAATAGATAAGACAATAGTCCAGACAAATCTCGTCGGAAACTTCGAACTTGACGGATATGATTACGGCAAAATTGTTTCTGACAAGATTATTTTGATGAGATTCAATTTAGGAAAAGTTTGAATTAAAATAACAACAATGGAAAGTTACACAATGGCTGAAAAACATGGAATGAAAAAGTTTTCCTCTTTCGTTTTGTAAACGCCGCCCTGACCAATTAGATTTCTATGTAAAACGCTCTAGTTTCACGCTCAACGTAATTTTCTTTCCAAAATAACATTTGCGGCAAGGCAAAAACGCCCGTAAAGTAAGTACTTAACGATAAGCTTTTGTCTGAGTCCTCTCTCATCGTAATCCCTGTCGAAAGGGTGACCTTAAACTAGGTCATTTAACAAATTAGTCCTCAAAACGCCCTTAATACCGGCTTCACGGCTTATCGGAGGGAGCCACTTGCTACGCGGCTCTGGTTATTAGCTATGGTTCTATAGGCGCAATTTTTGTTACAGGAACGGTGAATAGGAAAAAAGAAATGTTTTGGGGCTGATTTACTCCGAGATATAATGCATAAACATACCTATTATTAAGACAAACCGTAATCGATGAATTATACTAATCTTCTGTATAATTGTCCACTCTACCTATAGTTTTATAAGCGTGCATAGGCGGTTAACAAGTAAGCAATGAATTTTTTCTTACGATTCAATTAATAGAAACACAATTCCTGCTATTTATCTTGTTTAAGTTAAGTCCTACAAAGTTATGTTCAATTCAGCTCTAATATATATGTCGACAAGGCACTAACTCAGATCCAAACCATGTTTCTAGTACCAGTCAATCTGTTTGACAACGGTTCAACTCTCGAATTTCAAAACTTTGGTCCCAAAGTGACCTCGAGAAGTCCCGAAGTGCAATCACACGGACCCTACTTATCAGGGAAGACAGTCGCACCGGGGCCAAATTCCCACCCATACCTAACCCTATCGCGCGGGGCCCAAATGGTGCGGCTTACCAAATCATAAATTATTCAAATAAAGCGTTGAAAACAACGCACGGCTGACCCAGATGGGGCCAGGTCCAAGTTGGATTCGAAAACTAATTGCTGAAAATCACTATGGAAGGCGGTGATAACACTGTTCGGCTCCGATGCGGAGTTCAAGCGTTGTTTTAACATAATTTTCGGAGTTAGAATGGTACACATGGAGTAATTCTTTCGGGTGCTAATCGGTCTGAATCGTGCGACCGAGATTAGTTGTTGCTAAGTAACGACTTAATATAATACAATGACGTTTGTGTATTAATTTAGCCTATGTCCATAACCAAGCTAGTCCTATCGGCGTCTCATGATCACATCACACTCCCAAAGGCCTGCTGGAAGAGATTTCTTTAGAAATAAGTAGCGCCTGTTGTGCCATTTATTACTTTGCCTGTTATTTGCTATGTATTTCTTGTGTACAATAAACTGTTAAATAAATAAATTAGCTTAATGTGATGTAGGTAGTACATTCATACTCGACAAGAGGCTGTACCCTATCTTGAAGGTCGGAGCTGAGGTTGACTATCAAACTAGCACCCGCGACTTTGTCTGTAATTAAACCTGAAAATAAGGTTGTTCCCTGTTCCAGCGATCCCAAATTTATTTATGAGTATAGCGTAGCGTAGACCTTTAGAAGACCTTGTTAATCCAAAATTCATCCATATCCAAAGCTCGCAAAACTTGATCCAAACTTCAAAATTCTCTTTCACATTTGTAATACTAGTTAAGTTAATCTAGTAGATTAGTATTTTATAAAGTAATATATTTGAAGTACATGATTAGCTACGACAGTAATATCCAACGAAACTAATAACAATTTTATTAAAACAATTTTCACTTACAACTTAGGTAAATGAAGACAGAAACTATTAGAGTACACACATGTAATAGAAACCATGTTACCTACATTACAAAATAGTACTAGCAATAATGCAATTTTGCGGAGTTACAAAGTAATTAGTGAACGTACACCATTATTGCTTGCTGTGGTTTTAAATGTGCCCGGTTGTCGTTAGTTAGACATTTTATTGGCGCTGTTGTATTGGAACTATCATGATATACTGTTGTATTGGTAGGCAGTTTTACGACATAGTATACATTGTTCGAGGGAATATTATGAATACCGCATCGTTGGGACGAAACTTTAAAAAAATTCTCACAGAGAAGGCACATTACATAGACAGTCTCGTTAGCCCACCACCAAAATGGACGAGATTGTACTTAACTATAACAAGTAACATTATTTTATGAAGAATGAGGTCCACATCATTTAATTCTAATTTAGCGTCATTTTTTAGTGTAATTAATGTAATGATTAACTATTATACTGAATGATAACTTCAGTAACATTATTTTATGAATAATGCTTAGCTAGCTATACCTTTAATGCAAATAGAATATCTTTTTCACATCTGATGTTATAATTAGCTTCCATGGACAAAATACATTAATCTGTGTAACTAACCTCATGACATTTAAATTTTCTATGGTAACATTATTTTAAGAATAATAACTACTCAAGAATTTTAATAGGTACTTCAACAAGTAAATATATGTTTATCAAAATAATTTAATTTAATTTAATATTGTTAACCAAACGATGGTTGTCAATGGAACCTATCCACACCACCAGGTCTATGAAATCGAGGAAAATAAACCGGCGAATCAATCTACTTCAGAATCTATGCTAATCTTGTAGACATCAAAGTTCCCAAAAGCGTTTGTAGGTACATTTGATTACAATTCATTCGTCGGCAGACAAACGAATTTGGATAGAACTTGTATATTCAGGGAGAACCTAAACTTATATTCATAGTCGGGTATCGACAATGTCTCGGAATCACTAGCTCAAGCTAGTAATTGTAATTGGAAGACTTGCTGACTAACAAACAAAGTAAAACGCAATAGTCAAACAAACCCCGAATGTGTTCCACAAAACATTAATGTTTAAAACAGCGCCGCCACGAAATTACTAGAGGCATCCAAGGATTACCAGTTAATCAACATTCAAGGGCCGTAAAGACTGGATCAAGATGGTACAAAAAAGCCCGCCATTAACATAACAAAATGTTGACATGCCAACAGCGAGACACTTCATAAACTGAGCGCCATCCGCATTTATTAGTACCCATTAATTCCGCTTTAGAGACGAGGAGGCGGTGGTTAATCGCCTTGTTTAAGAGTATTTTCCATTGGTCCATTTTCTGGCACAAATAATTTTTCCACTAATGAGAGACGAATTCGCTTTTTGAATTGCCGGAAAATATGAAAATACTAACAGAATAAATCATAATCTAAACAATTCCGTTAAAACACCCGTTTTCACAAACAATTCAGAGTGTAATACCCGTTTTTACTAAACTCGAATTAAGCATTACCTAACTAGGAAACTGTTATCTTTAGAAATAGCCTTAGCCAATTGGTCTATTTGACCAAACCTCTTCCTTCGAAGCTACATTTATGTATGGATTCGCGTTGTAATGTTGGTAAACTGTAGTGCCACGCATCCGAAAGATCTTTTAAGACTTACATAATACAAATATAAACAACGTTGACCGCATCGGCGAAATCTAGGATGTTACATGTGTATGCTCGTCGATGTCAATATGCACAATATGGAACTTAGAGAATTGCATTGCTATGCGGTCGCGCGCACTGTGAGACATAACTAAAATTCGCACTCAGTCAAAACAACTCATTGCATGGAAATCATATGGGCGTCATCATTTACGCCGTCACAAGCTGTTTCGGAAGTTCTTGTATGCCATAACTTCTAACTTTGGATATAACTTGGCCTCCACAATTATTTTTTTAAATTTCTTCGTATTATTAAAATTGGCTAGACCAGCATTTAAATTTTTATTAAAAAAGTAATCACTATCTTTACCGGCAATTTATGCACTTAATTTAAGAAGGTATAAGACCAAAAATATTGAAAAGTTGGCTCTACCTTCACAGCTGAGACTGTTAAATTTTTATCTGCTATGTGCGTAACAGTAGACATTTCAAGTAAAATACTTTTTAATCACAGGATAACGTCGTAAAGGAAAATATACAAAGTTATTTATATTTGAAATGTTTGAGCATTGCATAAATGAAAAAGATTCCAACAGTAAACAATTACGGGCTATGGTTATGTCTGCACGTAGGGGATGGCGCACCTGTCATTGTTTTCGTTCGGAGTTTTCTTGCTGACTGTCTGTAAAACTCCGTTTTCATTTTCAGCCGTGAGCAAAGTTATCTTGCGCGCACTCTACCATAGTTGCAAATCCGTTGAAACGAAATAAATGGACGGTTCCCCCTTTTTAACCTACACGTATTACGTAGAATAATTTAGTTATCGACATTATTCAAAGTTCGGTAGTCTATGTCGGAGAAGGCAGACAGTTTCTCGTATAAGGAGGTCTTAGACTATGTTAGACAGTTTATAAGTTTCGTTGTACTCCACACGTAGTGCATAAGTGCAAGCGGTTTGTGCTACATTCTACACTACTAAGATACCTAACTACATAAGCAAGTTATTTCGTAGGACATACAAAATAGTTACTCTGAATTAATAAAGAGCTGTTGAATAGTCCTGATTTTATAGGTTAATATTTAGCTTATTTTAAGTATTGGAGCGTTAGATATTGTAGATTTTGTAACTGTTGTGTCGTTGTGTGCTATGTGTAAAAAATGTCTTTTTTTTAAATTTTTAAATTTTTTATGAATGCATTTATTTGATCCAGTGTATATATTTCAATGAATTTTCCAATTCAAAGAAAACGCCTTTGCGTACACATGCTTTAATATTTGATTACATATTGCCATTCGAGAATACAAACTCAAAGCCCTCCATTTTAGGTCATATTGGAAATTTTAAATTGTAGAAGAAAAGTTTTTTACTATTAAAACAGTTCTGAGTAAAACTATAGAATATTTAAATTGAATTCCCTTTCTTTTCTAATGCAAAACTAAGTAACAAATGTTTTATTTCAGAGTAGGTAGCTTTTGTTCTGGGAAAATAATAAATACTAAAAGCATGATAAAACATTTATAAAGCACAAACCTGAATAGTTTATTGAATTTATTCAAAGAAGTTTTGCAACGTAGCAAAATTACGGCATTGTTTTGAATACCAAATTGAGACGTTATTTGAGCGACATCCGACCACTTTATTCCTAGCTCGATAATGTAGTTCAATTTGCTATTTTCCGATTCTTCTTGGCGTGACGACTCGTGACTGGTTAAAATTGTAAGGACCATCTACCGTACCGCCGATCTCCGATGAGTGAGGATCAATTGCAGGAAGCCAGAGCCAGAACTGTCTTGCATCGATTGGTTTAAACTCAATTGCATCAAAATGGCGGCGTACAATCGGAGATAGGCGGCACTAATGCTGTACTCCGTCATGCCATAGATACAGCGTTATCCGTGGCCGTATACAAATTCTCGCGTGTGCAGTTGGTAGGGCACGCAGGACAAAATATATTGGCCCAGTTGGGTCCGGAGTATGTTTAGAGACTATTACTCATTCATAAATGACCAAAACTCGCTGGCCTTATTTTCAAACACATTTTTTATTTATTTACATTCTCAAATGTCCATCCCCAAGTAATGTGGCGAAATAGAAAATAGTATGTTCGAGCAACCTAGTGACCCAGCAGCCCGTCCCATTACAATGAACCGTATTATTTGTAGATTTACAAATGGATTTCGCATTACCGTCGACAATATCTGTCTACTACCTAATAATGGCTATCAAACATCAACATCAATATCAAATAGATGTAAATGAATTCCTGTTACGCGTCTAATGAGAGAGTTACGCAGCAGTTTGATCGACACGGCATCCATTACTGGCGTTGGACCGAATCCAACGAATTGTATCGTGAGCACGGCCCTTAGTCAAAATGTAAGGGTAACCGGTGATAAATTCAACCGTTGCGGCGACGAATCTGCGCAATTTATGTTATGGGATTATTTAGGGTGCCACTTCGAGGCGTTACGGTTGCGACGCGAAGCGCCATCATGTCTTCTCCCTTATACGCGTTTATGTTGGTACTTAACTGGGCCGCGAAATTTGATTCTCATTTCAAGGTTGAGGGCGTTATTCTGGCGCTATTTGGGCGAAATATGATGGCGGGTTTAGTCTGTAATTCGTTGTAGGTAAATCAAATCATAAAAGCCTGATGTGTTTGTCTGAGGAATCAGGAAATTTCAGAAACGAATCCGTGTATCGAATTTTGAGTTTCGAAACGTGACTGAAGAATTGTCAATTATTTCAGTCATGCCACCTCATACGCCTCATACTCTATCGCCGTCATACGGAATTCTCTAATATTTTAACAAACTCGTCTTTGCAATTTAGTCACGTTTAGTCACGTGCTGCCTAGGCCCCAGGTATATGTGGGAAATAGGTGCCTAAACTTGCCGGTATCGGGAAAGAGGTCCAAGACGCGATGGATTAACATCGCCGTGCCGGATGCGAGAGCCGACGACTTACGACGTGACGATGCCAAAGTCTAGGCGAAACGGAGTAGCAAAAACAGGAAAAGGACCTAGAAGTCAGAACTGACCGCTCAGATGATAATGATGAATTTCGTTTTTGTATTTACCTCTCCAGTAGTTAAAACAAATACAGTGGCTTGTGCCATCCTTTATAAAAAGAAATGACCGCAAAATAAAGGATCCTTTACAGTGAAAAACCATTTACTATATACCCAACATACAGTGTTTATGAAATGTGTCAGAAAACAGTAACTAACGACTTTTACTCATGTTACGTGTACATAAAAGGGACATTTTTAACGTGAATGTTTTTGAGACCACTCTAGTGGATCTAGGGCAGTCCTTTTAAATGTTTCGTCAGGTTACGTATTATTTTAGAGAAATGGCCGCTCTGAATTTTATATAGAATAGTCGGAATTTAATTATAGACTTGTTTTGCGGGCGCGTCTTCGTTCGCGTGTTATCCTATCGGTAGGCTACCCTACGCTACCACTACCCTACAACTACTCTACTCCTACCTACTTTTAGCGAACAAAACCATTATTCAAATCGGTCCAGCCGTTTTCGAGTTTTAGTGAGACTAACGCACAACAATTGATTTTTATATATAGATAAATAAAGTTAAATAAAATTAATTCTGTATTAACAAACAATGGTCGATACCTATATTGCTGAGTGAGATTGCTAACCTAACCTAACCTTATGGAAATCTCATTGAAAATTTTAGCTAACGCCTATTTAATTAAGGTCCAAAATGTTTTACAATGTGCTAGAAAAAATTAAGAATAACCTAACTTAACGTATCAGATCGAGAACGATCGTTTTGAATGTATAGAATATTTTGAAATGAGGTCTTGGGCTGAATTAGTGCAAAATAAACTTACTTACTTGCTTATAAAAAATAATAATCTTGGCGTTAATGTCCCGGTTATGCTTTCGCGCATGAGGGCCCGGGATCCGCCTTGACGATGATCCAGGATTTAGCAGGTCAGGTAATTACAGTGGAACGATTGCCACCTGACCTCCATGACCCTGCTACCATCGGAACCTGACCAGATTGTATCATGGTTACACATTCAGTCGCCTGAATGTGCAGGTTTCATCACGAGGTTTTCCCTCACCGAAAGAGCATCGGTTAGCATTCAACTAATGTACATAACTCAGAAAATAGTCATTGGTACATGGCCTGAACGGGGTTCGAACTCGGGACCTCTGGCTTACGAGTCGGATACTGTAACCGCTCGGCCACCGACGCTCTACACTTACTTACTTACTTAAGGCCAGCAAGGTGAGTCCACAAGAGTGAGATAGGTAATAATAATATTTTTTTTCTCATAAAAAAGTTTACAAAGACATTTAAAATATCAAATAGTTGATTGGGTGATAAGAGTCAAAACTAGGTTAGCCTGTAGAGCCCCGTACCTACATATTAATATGCAGCGGCGTTCACTTACCTCCTAACCTATCTACTAACTAATTTGTTTCTTTCTAACATAATACCTTCAAGAAAAGTAAAAGCATTGTGTGTCATATCTATGTGAGAAATGATAGTTTTTCACGTTACATTTCTAGGGTCGCGATAAAATATCGATATTACGGCTATCGTTTTTATAGAGCACGGCTGCCGATGCTGCGGTACTTCTAGGTTAGGTTAGGTAACTGATCAATATCACTACATATTATGTAACTCCTACGCCGCGCCTGTTTGTCTGTTCGCGATAAACTCAAAAACTACTCGGATTTCTCCTACCAATAATATTATACGGTTTTCCATGCGGTTTCCACCAGTAGACAGAGTGATTCATGAGGAAGGTTTAAATGGTTAAAGTTACTACCTGTGCGAAGCCGGGCGAGTCGCTGGTGTATTATAAAAGTACCCACGTTTGCCTTCTATTTTGTCCGCGTTTGTGTATCCTCATAATATAATGTTTCCTTGGGATTATGGCATGGGATCGTTTAAAAGGTATATAACAGGTCTCTATTGAGGCGTGAAATGTATTAGTATTGCCCCTGGTGATGTCCATAGACAGCGGTGACCAGTTTCCATTAGGTGGTCCGCTTGCCTGTTTGTCTGCCGTATAACACAAAAAATATAACAGTCGAGCCAACTACATTGACCGACGACTGGCACACTCTGTAAAAGGGAAAACTGATCTACTGTACTCTCTATTTGCATTAAACTCGACCCTTGACAAAGACCCACCCCAACCCACCGCATAATAAGATAATTTATTTAATAGTATAAACAGATCCGGTACTTCGTTTCACACAGACCCAACGTGTCCGACATGCAGACATGCCAGATGGCATTCCAGGAATTGTTCTTAAAATGTGTGCTCCTGGGTTGGCTCCGACTTTGAAACGTTGACAGTTGATGGGGAACTTATCTAATTTTGTAAGTAGTGCCTAGGGCCTCCATAGTCCAAAGACCTGACAACACCCTTTTCTATTCTGTATTTCAATCCTCCTGCCGTGTGTAGAATCATCATCATCATCATTTGAGTGATCAATCTTGACTTCTACCAGTGTCCGCTTTTCAGCTCTTCGTTCTCCACTTTGCACGATCTTCGGCATCTTCACGTCGTAAGTTGTTGGCTCTCGTATCCGACTCGACCTTTGGCCTTTCGCGGGACCTCTTACCTGATACCGACAGGTTTAGGCACCTATTTCCCACGTATCCTTGCTTACGCAATACGTGACCATATCAGTGCAGCCGAGCTTCTTGTATAATATCCGCGATATCCTAATATTTGAGCTCGCTACTTCTTTGTATGTCCGTTCGCTCGTTGAAACAGGCCTAAGAGGACCTCTCTTAGGCCTCCTTCAACGTTTTCCAGTCCCATCTGTCGTTAGTCACTCTGTGTCATGTTGTTCCAGCTAACTTTCTGTTATCGTTAATCCAGCGCTTGGGTGATATGTCTCTCTTTCTTTCTCTTCCTCTAGGATATCACTTGGTCACGATTTTTGATTTTGCTAACCTTATCTTTTCTTCTTAGCGTATGGCCAGTCCACCGCCATTTGAGCTTTCGAATTTTTAGTGTAACAACTTGTACCTTGGTCTACTTTCTTATGTTGCTTTTCCTTACACGATCTGGTTTCTTCAAATTCAGCAGTCACACATTACGGACAGTTAAAAGTCGGTCCAGAGTGATGCTATAGGTAGTACCTATAACACATTAAAAGCCAAGAAGTAGCTACCCAATAAAGTAGGCACACAGCTTAGTAACTATGATACTGCATCTAATCTACACTGTCCAAGAACACTATCTAGAAATTCTAATCATTTCCTACAAAGGTAAGAAACGTCGCAACTGAAAAAAATGAGAAAACGGGGCACGCGTCGAAAAGAGCGCGGTCAAACCATCCGCTCCGATCGTGACTGATACTAACCGGCGGGCTCCCAAACGTTTTCTAACACCTTGTACTAAGTCGACTCTGATCGTATTTGTTACCGGCACCCAGTGATAAATTCGACCCACTTCGGCGGTTGAATCTGCGCAATTTATATTAAAGGATAATCTACGACTGGCTGAGAGCGAGCGAGACAGGTGATGCGACACGATGGGAATGCCGAAATTCTCGCCGATGCTCAAGAAGCTTTATTACGTACCGAAAATGAGGCTTATTTTTATTAATGCGTCGACTTAATTCGTGCGTTAATAGCGTCAAGTGGATGGGATATTTCAGCGACAAAGGTCAAGATTAGCGCACGCGTACTGCGGCTGTCGGTCCCTAATCGTAATACATTACATTACGTCATCGGAGCACAGATTTACTGCGTCAATTATACCTAAAGCCTGGGGAATACATGAGGTCTGTCAAGTGTCGAAGGAGCTACTGTTGCTGTGTATGTTGTTTCGAAGTGATGCTAGTTTGAGAAATTAACTCTAAAAATTCCGAAATATGGCGACACCTCATACATTCCCGGTCAGGTACTCACTAATACCTTCAAACAATAATATATGCAATACACAAAAATAAATAGCAATTCAAGGAGTGAAATGGTTTCGACAACGCGTGGGTGATACTCCTGGTATGTCAAATGTGCGGTGACTGCTTAACATCAGGCAGACCGTAAGCTTGATTGCCGCATTAGTGGTAAAAAAATTCCTTGTCCTACTTAACTTCACCTAATTTATTAACAAATAATGAAAATAAAGTAGAATAGTACCCTTTACACTCCTAGGTGTACAAGGCGACTAATAGTTTCGAAACAACATTTCCAGAGTCTCCGTAGGATAGAAAATGGGCAACAGCTTTTTCCATTGTTATGTTTATAACATTGCGATCTCAAAGCCGCCTGCTAAGCGTGTAGATTGTGGCAATAACCTTTTCTTTTGTGGAAGAGGTCTTAAGTCCTGCAGTCGACGATGATGATAAACCCGGCCTCTGCCAGGGTCCGCTTTCCTACTCAATCTTCTCCACTGTTGTCTAATCTAATATAGGCACAATATACTAGTTTTACTTAGACCACGCTTTTGTGTGCGAAGCAGTGGCTGTAACAAATATTTAACAAGCACTTGCAGTTTTGCAGCCGTTTATATAGAAACCTAATTTTTAAAGGTTAATGGAACCCTTTGTGTCCTTCAGCATTCAACTTATTCAAAACAAGCTTTCAAAAGGGGCACAATACGGAAGATTATATTGTTGCGATCTTTAGATATACCCAGCTTAGCATTTGCGATCTTACGTTACAAAGGTATCTTATAGGGTTTAAGCAATAATAACATAACATAATAATTTATTTCGAGACTTATACGATTAAAATATGTATCTAATAATGGGTATTTCCCTGGGTATTGTATGGGTAATTCCTATTAATAGATATGTAATAGGAATACAGATAGCACAGAAATTTATTCAGAGTACTGAGGTAAAATACAGTGAAACTTCTGACACCAAAATAGGTTAAAGACCTGTGTCTAAGATAACAGGGGTCTCAAAAAAGAATGTATTCTAACTTGGAATTTCATACTATACCAAAATAACAACATTTGGCGCTCGAATTGGTATCATAAAGCCGGATGCGCAGCTGCTAGACCTTGTTGGAGTCAGTCCCGTTGTGCGTTGAATTTTATTTGAAAATATAGTAGATACGTTCTGAAATATTTTTTCATAACAAGCTTTTATCGCGCAGCTTTTGATTGAATATCATAGGGGTGTGGTACTTGTCAAGACCATTGCAAAGAGCTCAAGCACGATGTGGTTATCTTGTTGGGTTCAGTGGTTCCTATAGCCACCTTCCGTCATCATCATCATACCTTAAAGGGTGTAGTACACATCAAGACCATTTTATTAAGCCTAAATACGTTATCTTGTTGCGTTAAGTAGTTTCTGTAATCAACTTCCGACTCCATCATCAGACCAGCTTCATGGTACCATATTAATGCATTGTCATCCAAGTTACATAAGTATACCAAACTTCAGCTCAATAGGATGCCGGGAAGTGGGTCAAATTAAGCTTGCAAGATTCCAAGACAAACATGTGAAGTTAAATAAAAGCTTGTAATAAAGTTCGTTTCAATAAAAAGAGAAAACAATTTAGCATGACAAGGATCTTACTGAACGTAGGGAAAAAGGAAACTAATATACCGCCAATAGAGAAAGCAAATAATCACTTAAAAGGATCCAAATCACTTATAATTTATATTATGATTTTTCAATTTGTTTACTTACGGGTAGAAAATTGGTTTGAGATAGCTATAAAAATTGTACTGGGTGAATTATTTTCTTTCACGGAATAAATATTTCGCTCGCTATTAAAATGAAAGGCAAACAACAAAACCTCAAAACAAGCTCAGTTAGAATCTTTTGTAAGAAACTTTTCAAAATTAATGTGTAAAGGAAAAATAATATAATTTATTATAACGTCTCATTATTTTGTGGTGTTGTTTGTGTAAATAAATGTATTTCATTTCATGAATAATTTAATGAGTTCAAATTCTATTTATCAAAATATTAGGTACTAGTGGACCCGGCGCGACTTCGTTCGCTTCCACCTACTTTATCCCTACCTACCCCTTTTTTTCTTACTAATAAACCTTCCTCTTGAATCACTCTATCTATTGTTGAAAACCGCATTAAAGTCCATTCCGTAGTTTAAAAGATCTAAGCGTACATAGATACATAAGGGCTGACGACAGGAATGTACGAGTATAGATTTTACTTACCTCATCACCACAGCCCATAACAGTCCACTGAAAGACTAAGGGCCTCTCCCACGAAAGGGGAGGTTATTGCTATAATCTTCACGCTTGCCAGGCGGGTTGGAGATTGCAGTGTTATATTTATATATCAATGGAAAACGCTGCTGCCCATTTTCCAGCCTACGGAGACCTAGCTACTTACCTATTTACTGAAAAATCTGTAAGATATAAAGACTTCTTGCTCAGATTTCTGCAAGCAGCGCTAGTCACCTAGGAACCGGTACCGAAGATTGCTAAACTTAACCGGTTACGGGAAGCCGTGCGTTACTGAAATATCATACTTTCATTTTTTGTCCCAATTTTCGTGTATGCTTGTAGAGTCTGTATAAAAATTGATACTTTATGCCTTATGTGCAGGCCTTAGATCAACTATAGTTAACGTCGAACTATAGTTGTAATTGACCTGAGGTGAGGTCGCTTCAGCAATAACACTGTCTAAAATACAAATTTTCTCTTTCCGCTCCTTTTTTCGGTAGTGTTTTGATTATTTTTAAATATCGAGGTGAAAGCAATAAAAATCGTGACGAGAAACCCGATTAAGTGACAGAATTTATTTCAAAAGGCTTTCTGTTTCTAAATTGATACGGCCGTATTTTGTTGAGGGTAGTAGCATAGGTAGTGGTTACGAGAATACAAATTCACTGACAAAGACGTCTCTATTGACCCAAATCTATAATTGGTATCGGAATTCTGTAACAGAACATGATTCATGATTCTTAAAGCGTGCATGTATTAGGTCAATATCGGTACCAAAGGTTTTATACTAAGGTCTGGATATAATGATAGGGGTGTTTTAAGGTTGCAAGGTAAGGTTGTGTATAGTTTATGTTCGGTTTGAGCATGTTCGAACATATCTCGAAGTGGCGTCTTATCCGGAATAGACGGGATGAGCTGATCATTATAAGCAAAACCAAGTCTTACTATATTCATAACGTCTTGTATGGCGCCCTGATTAACTGCTTGGCGAAAAAAGCATTCCTGATATAATAATAAAATATTTTGTGTAAGCAAAAAAAGTTATAATCAATCTTGATATATGCTTCCATTTTCATAAACGAGTAGAATCACGTACTCCAATTTTAATTCGTGATGACAGCTGCCCATATACATCGTGGTTTAATTAGCTTAGCTAAGTTTGTTTTCAAAGATAGTTTATCGACTATCCACAAATTAATGGCACACAAAAACACAATATTTAAATTGCAAACGAAATCCAAAATCCAAGGCAAACACACCAAAAGCACCGGCGCAATACTCCAAAAATACATCGCACAAATTCAGAACAAAACAATATTTGTAGTAAGAATAACAAGCGCCCAACACATATTTGCCGGTTCAAATATTCTTGAAACGCGACTAAATTGCACTGAGCGACACTAGCTAGTAACTACAATACCTAAGGGGACGCACAGACGAGCACGGTGTCACGACAGGGTTGCCAACCCTACTATATAATATATTATCATACTGTTTTTGGTGGCCGCCTACTATCATTTTAAAATTTTAATATAGTAGGCTAAACTACTATGTTTCGTCAGCAAAGTCGCTTATCAGTATCACTTACCGTAAAACGGAACGCGTTCTGAATTTTAATGTTAAGAATTCAGAAATAACTCAACTAAACGCCTATCCTGGTCCAGCTAACTGATACTGAATATAAATTTTATACTAAATAAAAAAAAAAACATCTTGGCGTTAATGTTCCAGTTGTGCTCTCGAGAACGAGGGCCCGGGGTCCGCCTTGACCATGATCCAGGATTTGGCAGGTCAGGTAATTACAATGGAGCGACTGCCATGTGACCTCCATGACCCTGCTACCAGGGGAACCTGACCAGATTGGATCACGGTTACACATCCAGTCGCCTGAATGTGCAGGTTCCATCACGATGTTTTCCCTCACCGTAAGAGCATCGGTTAGTATTCAACTAATGTACATAATCAGAAAACAGTTATTGGTACATTGTCGGAGCAGGATACGAACCCGGTACCTCTGGCTTACGAGTCGGATACTGTAACCGCTCGACACCGACGCTCTTAATTTTATTCTAAATATTTTTTATTAAAAATGCTATAGGTATATTTTTTAATAAATACTCTATCTACTTTATTTTTATGGCTACTGAATTTCAACATACTATATTTTATTGATGGGGCAGTAAAGTTCTCGAGTTGCGACCACGTACCGGAAGACGCAGTGTGGGTAGGCCTCACACAAGGTGGACCGACGACCTGGTAAAGATCGCAGGTACCAGCTAGATGCGGAAGGCACAGGACCGGCCTTTGTGGAAATCTGTGGGGGAGGCCTATGCAGCAGTGGGCGTCTTTTGGTTGATATGATGTTGATGATATTTGATCTTAAAAAAGTTGGCAACCCTATATCCCGAGGACGCGGCTGGGGCACAAAGGCAATCATGCTCACACCGATCCTGTTTCTAGAATTTTGATTTCCCCACTGCACTGCGTTCAACGGTTTACCAGCTGTCTTTGAATGTCGCCCGGTGAAAGCTCACTTCAGTCGAGCTGGCTTTGACGCGTGTGTTCTAAACGAATACGGTGTTGTACTGGGTTTTCGCTTTGTGATGGCATGTTGACTAAAAAAGGTAAAAGTAAAATTTAGTGGATCAACGTATGAAACCATTTTTATTAGTAAGACGGTGTGTTATATTATTTGAATTTCGTAATTAAGTATTTTATAGGGCGCCAGACCACTAAAGGACCCTCTATAAGATTACTTTCTACTATATATAAGACGACTATCTGTCTGCCGCTTTTTCTCAGACACGGTCAAATGCATTGAAATCACACATACCAAGGCTAACGAACTCATACACCTGTGAAAAAATCAGCCTCTTTTATTACGAAAAACTATAGGGTACCTTCCGTTGACCTAGAATCAAGCAAGTACAGAAAAAATTCGAAAACTAATGTAGGTATTTAAATCTCAAAATGTCGCTGCATTCTTCTGTCCCATTATCTACTTACCTACTTCATATAAACTACGCAATATATTTTGAAACGGTTTTCACTATACATAATTTAGAGAATTTTACATGCAAGTAAATATACCTGTATTTGTTAGATAAGAACCATCATAACACGAGGCCTACTCCTACGTGCCAGGCTTTTATATAGCTACTGCTAAACTTCTGACATTTTGCCGTTCGCAAGAATACTTTGACTTTATTAGCAATAACGTGATTATCAATAAATTTGACAATAACGTTACGGAAACGTAGAACGAATGTTATTGACAACAATATATAGGTATAAATCTCAGATCAAATATAAGTACTATGAGTAATGAAACAACAGAAATGTATCCTTCAGAATTTCCCTCCCTCATCCAAAAACATTGCTAATAAATTATCCAAATATAGAAAACTTCTTTCAGGCCTTATATACCTACTAAACAAAAGAAGACATTTTCAAGCCTTTTCAACACGATTAAGTACAATAACTTGTAAATAAATATATTCACTACACAAAAGAAAACATTATCAAGTCTTTTCAACCAAGTGTTAGAACATGAATACAATAACTTGTAAATAATGTAGGCTGTGTTCATTCAATTAACAATGTTCGCACGCGTAATATTTGAATAGGCCAAGAAAAATGGTTTCATTTAAAAATATCTGTGGAAGAAAGAGTCAAAATAAGCCGCAATTCTCTTTCAAGTTTTTGCTGTAGTATCACATCTTAATGAAACAAAGGCTTAAAAAGAGCGTCTTGAAAATTTATTACTCGGCTTTACTCCCAAAAAAATTCTTTGTGACATTATATCAACAAGGAATTTCACGGAGCCGCCGTCGCTGGAGCTTGTAGCCTCGAAAAATTGCTTGGAATTATTTCTAGTTAAATATTAAACAGTATGCCTAACACTGATACGGCGGTTTTTTGCATAAATATTCATATTGCTAATAATAATTACTAGTAAATTAAGAGCGATGAGGTGATTGATCTATCAATGTTGTAGCTTTTAATAATGTAAAAGAATTATGTGAATGAAACTATATTTCAAATTAATAACTACCAATTTGTTAAATTACCAAAACGCAACAATCATAAATGTTGCTTTAAAAAGGGCGTAGAGGTAAATTAATTTTTGTATCATTGCCATGTGTTACCTCCCTACGTTTTGGTAAATTGTAGATACTGTATACCCATGTTGGGTATACATTATCTACAATTTACCAAAACGCAATAATCACGAACGTTGCTACAATAGTGTTTAATCAACACTGAGCGCGTCGAAATAAATTCATTTTTATTTCATTGCCATTTGTTACAATTTCATGTTAGCTAATTTTAAATTCAGATGGTATTGCAACCTATAAATTCTGGAGTCACGTTCGGTATTGGGTACAGAGGTACTTTAACAAATGTTGACTTTTCAGTTTGTTCGTTTCCACTGAATTTTACGAAGTCAGCTTTCTAAGTTAGGACACAGTTTTGGGGGAGTTGAGTGGAAGGTAGGGCTAGGGTCTAATATATACTTTTTGTTCAGTTTCCTTTTTCTAGTATTCGTTCATTGAGTCGTAAAAAAGAATTTAGGATTTGTTATTGTAGAATTTTTATCAATATCATTATCCGTCCACTTTTAGATATTTTCTAGCCCACACAGAGAGGTTCTTGTTATTTTTGCCTTTCTATTGCTAAACATCATTATAAGACCTCAAACACGTATACGTAGGTTGCACGTTTACTGACCGGTTGCTATGCGGTGACTATGCGGATACGACGCGTACGCGTTTTCTGTCCGGTATGTAAGCGGCGAAGTAAAAACGAGCCGTAAAGTTCAAGGGTATCACACAAGGAGTAACTGCGAAGAAGCGACGCGACAAAGTATTCTTTGAATGAAATTTTATCATGTAACCAAAAGGCAGCAGCGGAACTACGCACCAGACAAATATAATTTCTAGTGGGTCCTACCTTAATCGCCAAAAACTCGAGATATCCACTGCTATAACTATTGCGGCTATGATGTCCTTCCAAGGCTTCCTGCGACCGACTTTCTTTACTCCGACTATCCCGCGGAAGACGCCGCTTCATCTAGCCCATAGACTTGAAACGTAATTTGTTTGAAGCAATTAATTTCAGAGTCCTTTACGCATATGTATTCCACTCCAAATATCCGTAAACACAAAAACATTAATGACTTCTCGCGTGGGCATAATGCGTCTTTAATGGTATGTTAGTGTTGTAACAAAAAAGAAATGTAACAGTATTGTTTCAGAAAGGGTTGACTGACCTATAAGCATGTTAACAATGTAATCTCAGGAGAGTGCCAATTGGAGCTCTATCTCAACAAGATAAGGTTCAGTAATGACTAGAAACACAAAATTGGTGTAACAAAGTTACGTACCTGAAATATGGAGGGTGAAGATAGTTAAGCAGTTAATTAACAGGCCATTTCTAAGTTGAATGCTCAGTTTGCTCTGATGTGCTAATGGGCATAACTTTGTAATAACTTAATTAAGTTGTATATGAGTAGTATAAAATATCATAAATTAAGGGCTTTAGAGTTTACTTATTTTGATGAGTGGATCGTATAGTAAAATAATGCTATTCGGTTTAGATTAGTTTACTCAGTGCTCTGTGACTCAGAGTTATAAGCGAACTGTGTTCAAAAAGTTAATAAACATTTTCATAAGTTGAAATTCTCTGGTAAAGATAAGGGCCATTTTTTATTTTGTGCTAAGATCATTAGCCAAGGGAAAGAAATGTCGTTTTCTTTAAGTTACTTTTGTACGGCTTCTGTCTTACTTCTAATACTTTGACAAAACATTTCACTTAATTTTTAATCTTCTAACGGCACTGATGCGAAGCTCGAGGCGTTTTCATTAAAATACTTTAATTAAAGGACTGCGAATATTTTCTGTCATACTTGCTTTGATTTCTCGAAGTTTTTATTACAAAATGTCATTTCTTATTTTGTATTTTGCTGAAAAATATCTACTTATTACATTATATAAATTTCTATTTTCACTTTCAATGTCAAGTTCGGGTAGTTATTGGCTTATGTTTAGAGAAAATACTAAATTTCTTGGAGAAATTTTAACTTTATATCCAAGATATAACTACTATTACTATTTTTAGCCATTTCTGTCCCACTGCAGGGCAAAACCTCCCTTTCAATCTTCCACGACTTACGATCTAAGATATTAACTTATTGTTATACAATATGACGTTCTTTAACAAAATCTTATCTTTTGTTACAGGTAGAAGGTATGCGGGCTCATAGGGTACCCGCTGCCTTGCTACTGTTGCTGTTTGCAATAGAGGCCCTGGATGCCAACAGGAGGAAGCAAAAGGTTATTCCAGCAGTAATCAATATCTGCGATATCAACGACCGTGACTCGAAAGTGCATTGTTACTGCGAACACAGCCAAGAGATAAACGAAGCAATAAAAACAGAATGTTGGGTGTTCAACGGAGGCATTCTGAAAACAGACTCACTATGGTCCAGCTTCTCTTCTCAGTCAAATATAGAAATATTAGCATTCAACGTGCGAGCAGATGGGGGATTAAGCTTCGTACCATCAAGAGTATTGCAATATTTGAGGAGACTCAAAAACTTCAGCATAAAGTACAGCTCCATACCAAATATTGAAACGAATACATTTATGAATTTGACATCAGTCCAGGAGATGACATTGACTAAGAACAAAATAGAAGTGCTCGGAAAGCATTCCTTTTACAATCTGCCAAACTTAACAGTACTAACACTAGATGAGAACAGAATAAAGGAACTCGTTACCGACACATTTTACGAGTTACCTGTACTACAAAAACTTTATCTCACTAGTAACAATATTAGTATTATACAAGATGGTACATTTAGATATCTTGTTAATTTATTAGAATTAGAATTGGATAGAAATAATATAAGCGAATTGAGACAACAGTGTTTCGATGGTCTCGCTAATCTCAAGCGCTTAGATTTAAGAAGAAATAAATTATCAGTACTTAATTCATTTACATTTACCGAATTATGGAACCTGCAAGAATTACTACTAGATTATAATGAGATTCACAATATGGCGCAGAGAACCTTCGATGGATTATCGCAGTTACGAAAGTTAAGTCTAAGCCATAACAAACTTGTCACTCTAGCTGGGCGCTTGTTTGAAGGCGTCAGAGGACTCTCTGCCTTAGATTTAAGATATAACAACTTGCAAAGATTCACCTTTGAAAATCTACGACCGATTTACGATAACTTGAAGAATAAGAATAGCTTCATCCTATTAGATGGTAAGTTGATTTTGTACTTAAAAGTTTTACCTTAATGATATTTTTATTACGTCAGCTCCGTTCAACAATGTATAACCTTTATTGACCTTTGTTGGCCTGAATATGAGAACTGGAGGGTTGGATTTTGTTAACTTGGCATCAAAGGAGCAGACAGCCCACTCTATCTAACTATCTATCTTACTCTATGTAAGTGGTACTTACTGAAGTATTCCAAATGAAACAACTGTTAACGGATGAATAGCATATCCGGGAAATTAACACCAATATGCTTACAAGATGCAAGATGATTATTTTGCTCACTGAACACCTAATTCAATAAAACGTACCGGGTAATAGAATAAATATATAACAATATTAAACAATATTTTTGTTCCTTTAAAAGTCAAAGTCTACCAATCTACATGATATTACTCTAAACTGATCAAAATGCTATGGCTATGCTAATGCTATCAAATGGCTATGATGATTATTATTTATATAAAAGATAAAATAAAAAACTGCTGTGGTGCTGATCTTTGCTACTGGGCACCACTTTACTATGAACTCTGTAAATAATGTAATGAATTTGAACAAATCCACATAGCGATAACAATGCTTGTGCTTTGGTTGCCGTACCTTGTAGACGTTTTAAATATGTATATATACTCCCCTACAAATAAATGAGGTGACTTTATGGAAATATGTATCTTGTCAACATTTAACGTAGTAGACGTTGGCGTGAAAGTATAACGGTTTAAATTTTAGGTATACAATAACGAAGGCGAGTTTAAAGGTTATAAGCTACATTAGCGTCGAGTTAAATTCCCTCTATGTAGTTTATTATTGCCAGTAAAATAAGTTTAGAATACTCAATTTTCCGCAATCTGTCAAAGTAACCTGAGCTTATTGTACATATTACAAACACTAACCCGTAACAGACATAAAAAATCATCAATTCAATTTCTGTACTACGGGAACTCGAACCGGGGACCTCTGACTAAAACTATATTGCCCACTCAGGTCCTTAATAATTTTAAGTTGAATACCTTGCTTAGAGCGGCACTGGTCAAGTCGCAACGTGCTTGCAAGACCGAAAACCAAGGCCAAGCAATGTTCGCAATGTCCGGTAACTCGATGGATGACCTATTCGTACTTTGAGGCTAGTCAAATTTTAGCACCGCAACGAGCTCGCCACTCATTAGGTGTGTCTCCTTATACCTGCGATGCGAAGTACACCAAAGTCTTCAGCTTGGGACCCGGAGACTGGTTGAACAGTTTAGGGCCCCGTGATGGTATTTTTTATAATTTTTTGTGTTTATTCTTGATACCTAAGTTAGCCTGAGGCTATGTTAGGTATTTCTATTTTCTTATCGTGCCTGTGCAATAGCTTATATATATGTTTCTAGATATTTCAATTTCAGAATTTGTAAGCAAATAATTCAAGCATAATAATTATTTGCTTTTGGGACAAAGAAAAGCGTCAACATTATCTTGATTAATATACGAAATCCATTTCTCAATAAGCGCCGCAATCTTGCAAATGAACGTGAAAGCTTTTAATATTTCACTTGATCTTACTTTCTTTTCCTCTCTAATTGAGTTAAGTTCTCAAATGAAAATCAATCAGTATTAGGAGTCGTCTATCCACGCCAATAATTCAATTCATTAAACTAATTGAATTTCTCATTGTTTCAGGGAACAATTTCGACTGTGACTGTCACTTGGCCTGGATGCATCGGCTCAGGCATGAGGCCAAGAGTGTGAAGGTACGCTCATCTCTCGAGAACTTTATTTGCAAGTTCACCATTGATCCCTCACTCAATTCGCATTTGGCATATTTCGAAAAAAGCATTATCAATACGAATAACCTTTACGTGGTTGACGATAAAAGCGATGCGAAAGAGTATTCAGACGCCGTTGATGACTTGGTACACGATGAAACAGATGACACCTATATTGAAGAGCCTAAATTAGCGAAAAAGGAAAATGATAGAACGCTGCTGCAAATACCCGTAGAATTACTGCCCTGTCCCCAGGACGTGAAGACAGTGACCGATCGAACGTACACTTATCCGTCTCAGAATGAAGCGAAAGATTACAGAAATCTTATACAAGCATCTATTTCGACGACTATCGAAGGAAACTTTCTCATTTTCCTGTTTCCTTTGTTGATACCAAGTTTGAGTTTGGATTTATTCTGTTTGTAAGACGTACCCTAATTATGTAATTACGGACCATTTTCGCTCTCACAACAAATATTTCTTTTCTGTAACCGTAATAATGGCACCATTAACAATAATAAAATTGAAATGTGTCAAAATGACGCAATTTATGATAGATTATGGGAATTACTCGTAAAAATTATTACAAGAAGTCATTCAATATTTGTCTTAGCATTGTGACAAATTATGTTAATTATTTATATGAGGTACTTAGAAGTATAAGGTACTACTATTAATAGTTAACATAAGGTAAACTACATTTATAGTTAACATAATTAATTTTGTAAATAATAAGTAATTATTCATGTAAAGAAATGTGATATAAATTTAAGCTAGCAAATTAAGTATCCATATTTTTAAAATTAAGAAAATTATGTACCTAATACAATTTGAACTGGATTTACTATTCTACTTTTCTATAAGAAAACCCTAAATTCGTCAATAATGTAAAATAATGTATTAAATACTTATTTTTCTTGTTACAAATCTATTCAAAAATATCTGTAAATTAATTCGACGAATATAAAAAGTAGTTAATTCAAATCTAGTGTAAAATAATGTAAATATTAATAAACATGGTACATGATAAACGTAAGTATTTATAAGCCCTTAAGAAAATTCTTAAATATACTTTCAAATATTTTTAGACCACAACCTGTTTATTATTTTATTGTGTTTATTCTTTGGATTGATTTCATTTCAACAATATTATTTACTCAATGAAACCTGTAAATATTTCGTATTAACATTAATGAATTAGCAAGTATTTGTATTGAGTTATGCAATTTACAATCAAAGTACCTGTGTCTACAAGGGGCGTTTGGCAAGCGAAATGTAATGAATATGTATCTTGAGTTGCTTGAATATTCATTTTCTCTAAAATAAGCAGAAGTTTCTGAGAACGTATAATTTGCAACGGTGTCAGCCATACTACAGCTTATTTCCACTATGCCAAATAGGGTTCACATTAAAATACCATGCGATATTTCCCAGAGACGCCAGTTGAAAGTGCTGGAGGGTAAATTGACTTAGTCCAATGTGCTAAAGTTTGCTAGCTGTGTTTGTATAAGATTGTCTGAAGGACTTATTGTCAACTCTAAAAGTTAAATAAAGGATAAAATTTTTTTTAAAAGGCCTATTAAAAGGACTTGCACAGATCAATTGTTTAATTATTTAATTTTTATATAGATAAATTCACAACTACCTACCGACGTTTACGTACTTAATGATATAATTTCTAGTAAAGTCGACGTCGCGGCAGACCCAAATGACCCGGGGTGATTCAGGCTGAAATAAATAAATAATAAATTATGTGTATTCTTTTTTATCCATAGCGTTAGTAAGTTACTTTTTCTATTATTTTGAAGGCATGTCTCAATGTATGTCATAACTGAGACCCCTTTCATTTTAGTATGATATGTAAAGAATATGTGTCATGACATGTATTTCACAAAAATCTTTTCTACAATAAAAATAAAATAAACCATAATGCCTCAAAAAATTGTTGTGTTCTAGCATCTCACGGAGTTATTACTTGGCTACAAATGTCAGTACATGAAACTATTTGTATTTAGTTTAAAACTTTTCGGTCTGCTTAGACCGTAGGTACAAGACACAGGGAGTAACATTATTTTATGTATTAAAATAAGTTTTAAATAAAATATTGATTGTCAAATGTAAATATTTTCTGTATTTAGGGACATTACATTTATATAAAGTTACAGGTGTGGTCTGATTTACAAAAAAGAGGGAATATCACAAATTGTATAAAGAGATTCTTCGATTAATATAAATTTTTGTTACTATTTAAACTAATGTACGTAAACATCACGACAGTCTGTAAAAATATTTATTACTTTAAAATCATTTAATTAAAGGTTGATGTTGAAAATTTCGTAGATTTTCTTATCAAACACCTATTTTACGAGGAGAGTTGTAATTAAAATCCTTTCCTTTAGTGGACGTAATCAAAATTAAAAGCCCCTTGATAACAAGGTCTTTGGTGGTAGCTAAGTAAAGGGGAACCAGCCCCTTGAGCCCAAGTACTCATAAATATAAATAACTTTTCATGGAGTAATAACTCCCAGTTCACTCAATTTTTTTGCGAAGTTTCAATGAAAAGGCTTAGAAAGGACAGGCCCAAACCATAATGTCACAAGCAGACTGAAAAATTAAAACGACAAAAATTTTTAGGGATTAGGAAATTCTAGACAAAACGGTAACCAGTGCGACGGCAACTTGTGTACCGACAAGGTACGAGTGACAGTATGATGTCTGATTGCTATGCGAAGTTACTGGGTTCGACCCAAAAATAGTCACAAGCTATGTCGAAAGTTGTGGTTTAACTAACAATTTCTATAACTTTAAAAAATAGTCGAAAAAGCTTTGATCCGGATCTAAACAAAGCAAAATTGTAAAGATTCGACAAAAACGCAATGGAATGTTATTGCTGCTGTTGAACATACAGGGCAAAATAAACATAGAACACGAATGAATCGACCCGACTGTTTAACAAGAAGTATTTTTGATTTATTTATACCGCTATGGTGGGAAACAAGCTTACGGCCTGCCTGATGGTAAGCAGTCACTGCAGCCAATGGACGTTATCAATACCTGCCACAGCGTTGCCGACCCCGTAAAAACCTCCATCCATTAATTTTTTTATAATTGGACTAGCCAGGCATTTGACCGCCATCTCACCTGGTGGTAAGTGACAATGCGGCCGATAATGGAGCATGCCTGTCTAGGAAAAGCCTATTCACTCTGGCCTTGAAGGCGTTAAGATTATAATGATCAGGGATCAGGGAAGGGATGGATCAGGGATCATCCCTCCTTTGAGGAACATCATATTATACTCTCCAAGGAAAACCTCTCCATGGAGTTGATTCCACAACCTTAGTGCGCGTGGGAGAAAGGTCCTTTAGACCCGCACAGTTTGCGACCAATTTGTAGACGAAACTTCTATCAATGAACCAACATTGCATGATGACACGAAGATTCTGATCAAATTTGTGGTAAGTACAGTAATAGCCATTTTGGAGCGACGGTCGCCAAGTTGTTTGGATATCCGACTCGTAAGCGAGAGGTACCGGGTTCGAATCTTATTGCGCCATGTACCGATTACTCTTTTCTGAGTTATGCAGAATACTTGAATGCTAAACTTGATGCACTTACAGTGAGGGAAAACATCGGATGAAACTGAACGTGTAACCATGATCCAATCTTGCTCCATTGTAATTATCTGATCTACCAAATCCTTGATAATTGTCAAGGTAGACCCTTGGCCTCGTGTGCGAGAGGACAAACAGGACATTAACGCCAAGATGATCATTTAGGCATGTTGACAGATTTTGTCAAAAAATGTTTTTTTATTTTTTTATTTTACAAGTCAGGCATTTGACCGCCATCTCACCTGTTGGTAAGTGACGATGTGACCGAAGATAAAGCATGCCCGTCTTGGAACAGCCTATTCACTCTAGCCTTGAAGGCATCCAGTTATATTGATCAGGGAACACACTCACAGGCAACGCGTTCCACTCCTTAGCCGTACGCATTACAAAGGTCGAGCCAAAGCGGTTCGTGCGGATAGCTGGAAGATCCACAACAAAAGGATGAAGCGCTCGCCCGGATTGCGTCTCCTGATGGCGGAAAGGGCCCGGCGGAATGAGGTCGTGCAGCTGCTTCGCACACTCTCCGAAATGTAACCTATTGAAGACCGACAGACGCGCAACCCTACGCCGATGTTCGAGGCTCTGCAGAATATCTTTAACTAACCGCGGGTCACAATTTATTTTCTTTGCAAGTTTTCCACCGAATCCAAAGCCGCCAGTTGATATTTGGCTGATCCATCCCAGAGGTGGCAGCAGTACTCCATGCAGGATCGCCCTTGTGCTTGATATAACTGAAACAACTGCTTGAAAGTGAAGTATCGCCTAACCTTCGAGAGGATACCAAGTTTTTTTGCTGCAGCCTTTGCTTTGGATTCGATGTACTGAGATACGATACGAAGTTGAGATTTGAAGATAGCTCAACACCAAGAAGCTGTAGGTTGTCGATAATTTCCACAGGAACATCCCGAAAAGTTGAAATAAAATGGAATGGACTCCTTTTGGCGGAAAACAAACACGCCTGAGATTTGGTTGCGTAGAACGCCACCAGATTGGCTTCGCCCTAATCAGAAACTGCCTTGAGAGCTTTGTCTAAACGATCAACCATGGCCTCTCGACAAGACTGAATATCGTCCCTGTTGGTTTTTGCATCTGACAAATATCTATCCGTTACTGTGCTGTCATCTGCGTACCCAAAGGTACCTGGTACAAGCAGAATGTTAATATGCAACAGAAATAAATAAATAAATAAATAATCGTGGACAAATTCACACAGCGCCATCTAGCCCCAAACTAAGCAAAGCTTGTGCTATGGGTACTAGATTACTGATATATTACTTAAATACTTTTTTTTTTTTAAATACATACTTATTATACATAGAACACCCAGACCCGTAACAGAAATTAAAATTCATCATTTCAATTTCTGCCCGGCCCGGAATCGAACCCGGGACCTCCTGCGTGGCAGATGTTAACCACTGAGCCACTCAGGTCGTGGCTCGTATCTCGTATAAAGTCGCGAACAGTACAGATCCCTGAGGAACTCCCGCGTCGATAGCCTGGAGATTAGACGAGTAGCCATCGATAACTACACGGATTGAACGTCCACTCAAAAAATCCAGGTGCAAAAGCCAACAGGAATACCAAATGAAGGAAGCTTGCTTAGAAGGCCCGCATGCCAAACCCTATCAAAGGCCTTAGAGATATCAAGAGACACAGCAAGGGCCTCGCCATGTCTCTCAATGACCTCAGTCCATAATTGGGTGGCATACACCAGAAGGTTCCCAGTGGACGTTCCATAATCTTACAGAGTATGGAAGTGACCGAAATAGGACGGTAGTTGGCAGGGTCGGCGCGGCTGCCTTTTTTGGCAACGGGCTGCACATTGGTAAGCTTCCACGACTTAGGTACAATACCAGTCTCAAGTGAGAGGCGATACAGGCGCGTGAGAACAGGAGACAACTCGGGGGCACATCTACGCAGGACTATTGCCGGTATACCGTCAGGTCCACTAGCCTTGTTCACGTTTAGACTCCGCAAGATTTTTAAAATCTCTTTGTGATGTATTCGCACCTCTGCCATAGCGCAGTCAGCACGGAGTGAGATAGGTAGTGTTTTTCCTGGAGTATCCAAACGCGAATTCGCCGCGAAAAGAGAAGCAAGCAAATTCGCTTGTTTTTTTTTGCGGGTAGACGTCGCCAAAGAAACAGCTTTGTGTAGAGCTCCACTTTATTAATTATTCAAAAATACTTACTCTAGTATTTTAATGAACAGTTAGTTAAATAACACTAGTATATCACTTCACCACTTGACGTGCATATAAAGTTACTTTCTCTTGTGCACCTATCACTGCCGGTTTGATCACCACTGCACTATTATGGAGTCGTCATCTCATCAGTCACCCAATAAAGAAGATATCATGGAGTTATTTGCTCGGATGAGTAGCTTCGAGGAGAGGCTGGAGAAAGCTATAGCTTCACCTCCATCTGTGCAACCGGATTGGGCTTCACTGTTCATGGATTTCAAGACATTTGTTTGGCGGGTTGTGAAAAGCATGAACACCTGTCTTTGGGACAGGACCGCCATGAGGCGTTCATTCGAAGGAAGACTCTCCTTGTGCATGGGGTTTCTGAAAAAAAGGAGGAAGCGGTCAGCGAGGTGGTTCTAGATATAATTACCAACAAAATGCATCTGTCAGATCTTACCTCAGGTGATTTGTCATTGTGTCATCGTTTGGGAGCCCCCAAAAAGGACAAGCCTCGCCCAGTCTTGGTTCGATTTAAAAATCTGGAACACCGCCGCATTGTCTGGGACTCCAAGACCTCCCTCAAGGGCACAGGGATAGTTATGTCGGAATTTCTGACGAAGGCAAGGCAGGAAATTTTTATGGCTGCTCGCAAGCATTTTGGGGTTTCAAGCTGCTGGTCAGTGGACGGGAAGATCTCCATCATTCTTCCCAATAAGTCCCGGAGGAAAATTGAGACTGCATCAGAGTTACAATCTCTGATCGTCGCGTTCCCGGTGACTAAAGTCACTGTGTCGAATGCCGATGCTCCTAAAGCGGATTGCTCAGCGGATCCAGCGATTCCTGCGAAGCCCAAGACCGCCGCCTCTACTGCTGTTAAACAACCGGCTGCGGTCGTCGCCAAACGTACGAGGAAGTAGTTGGTCAGCATCTCATCCTGTTTCGATTGTTTATTACTAACTACTTTTCTTGTAAGTATCTCTGTTTATTAGTTGTTGCAGTCACTTTGCTATATTATCGTATTTGCTAATAATATGCAGGTCGTTTATATAATATTGTAAATGTTTTATACTACTCTGTTCAAAGACGGCAGTTGGATATATTTCTAGCGTTTTGACTTGATAACAGCTTGACAATTGTTTGTTTACTTTTATTTTGTTTTGACTTTTTTTTTTAATCGCGTTTTGTTTTTGCAAATGTTTCTTTTAGTTTACGGCTTGGCATCCATGGAAGGGCGTCTTGTGTGTTATTGTGTATTGTTTCGTATTAAAGCATATTTATTTTCCTTGTAAAATCCAATGAAGTACTTTGCTATACTATTGGTATTTCTTGCAGCACGCCATGGTGAGTGATATCTAGTGTTTGTATCATAAAGTAAAGTTTGTGTAATACGTGTAGCGCTTAGCTATACGGATATTAGTGTTGTAGGTAAATTATTTATTGCGTATTTTATATTAAGTAGTTAAATTGTTATATATTTATTATATCATATATAGGTATTGTATTTTATGAATAGTCCACAAAACATTGATGATAGTTTTTTTTCATGCTCATCTTCAGACTCTTTTTTGAGTGCTGGTTCAGTGCACGATGATGACACGTCCGCATGCCTTTCAGTGCATGAACAGTTGAAGGCTTCCTTTTCCAGGTGCCCAAACAACTTTAATGTTGTCCACATAAATTCTCAGAGCATTCCTGGTCATTATGCCGACTTACTGGCATCCTTTAGCAGTAGTCCTGTTGATGCCTTGCTTATCTCTGAATCTTTTCTAAAACCTTCTCTCCCTTCTTCTCAGTTCTCACTTCCGGGCTTCACCCTTATTCGCAATGATCGGACGGGCAAGGGAGGTGGTGGTGTCGCGATATATCTTCGCGAGGATATTTCGTACACTGTTATCAGCGCATCGCCAAGCTTGTACTCGTTCTCCGCCGAACATCTCTTCATCGAGGTAACACTACGTCATAAAAAATTGTTGCTAGCCGTGTTCTACAGTCCCTCTTTATATATCGATTATTTTGATTCTCTGGACAACTTACTTTGTAACTTGTGCCCTAACTACGAGGACGTCCTCCTATTAGGGGACTTTAACACGTGCTTGCTCAAGAACGATGTGCGAACGCACAAGTTACAGTCTCTCTTGTCCGCGGTCAACCTGCATTTCCTCCCTTTCTGCTACGCATCACTCTTCAAATTGTACCCCCTCACTTCTCGATCTCATTATCACATCTTCCCTAAATAAGATAGCCGTTCATGGTCAATTTCACGCCCCCTTTTCCTACCATGATCTAGTATTTCTTTCGTTTAAAATCCGGGCCCCTAAGCATGAACCTAGGTTCTTTTACTTACGCAATTATGGGCGCATTAACTTGGAGGCTTTGAGGCGCGACGCGGTAAATACAGATTGGAGTCCAGTCCTTAGTGCTGACCACATTGACGTGATGGTTCGGAAGCTCGAATCAATCGTTACAAGGCTTTACGATAAGCACGCTCCTATAAAAAAGGTTAGGTTGACGCAAGCGCCTGCGCCGTGGATAACGGATAAAATCAAGAGTTTTATGGCTAGGCAAGACAGTGCCAAGCGACGCTATAGAAAGTTCCCTTCCGATTACAATTTTGATCAATATAAGCACCTAAGAAATTATTGCAGTCGTCTGTGTAGGGATGCCAGGAGGCGCCACATTCACCAGTCTGTTAATAACTCTTCCCCTGCAAAAGTCTGGGCATTCCTCAGGTCCTTAGGTATAGGTAAATCGTCAGTGTCATTTGATGGCTCGGTAGATTTAAACCCACTAAATATCCATTTCTCTGTACCACCTGTAACTTTGGATCTGAATACTAAATCTCGCACTATAGCACAGATTGAAAGTAAACCTCTCCCTCCTTGTACTTACATTACTTTTTCAGCTGTCACCGAGGAGGATGTTAAGAAGCATATTATTTCTATTACTTCTACTGCAGTGGGCAATGACAACCTTTGTCCCCGGATGATCTCCCTCCTTCTTCCTGAACTCGTACCAATTCTCACTCACATATTTAACCATTCATTGACTACGAGTTCTTTCCCATCAGCCTGGAAACTAGCAAACGTTATCCCCCTTCCGAAAACTTCCAATCCCTCTTCCTTTTCTGATTTACGTCCCATATCGCTGTTACCTTTTCTTTCCAAGATCCTTGAACACATTATCCACAGCCAGCTCACTCAGTATCTATCATCTAACAGTCTACTTTCCACTTTTCAATCTGGCTTTCGGCCAGATCACAGTACTGTGACAGCACTGCTAAAAGTCACTGATGACATTCGCCTCGCGATGGAGGATAAGTCCTTGACGATTTTAACTCTGCTTGACTTTAGCAGTGCTTTTAATTCTGTAGACTTTGATGTTCTTCTTGCCATTCTTCGCTCTCTTAACATATCCACTCCTGTGGTGGCGTGGTTTGAATCTTACCTTCGTGGTCGCCTGCAGCGTGTCCGTTCTGGAGAGTTCTTCTCGGATTGGCATGCCCTGATTGCAGGTGTACCGCAGGGTGGTATCCTGTCCCCTCTTCTATTCTCTATATTTATCAATACTGTTACTTCTGTTATCTCTTCGAATTTCCATCTCTACGCCGACGACTTGCAAATTTACCACCATTTTAAATTGTCTGATTTAGATTATGCTGTTGCTTGTATTAATGCTGATTTGGATAGAATATCATCTTGGGCAAAGTCGTTTGGGCTGTTAGTAAATCCGAAGAAATCTCAGGTTTTGATTATCGGCAGCTCATACATGTGTAAGCGGCTTGGTTCTGTCTCTCCTATCCCCCAAATTGTTTACGATGGTATTCCAATAGCTCTGAGTAAAACAGCAAAGAATCTTGGCTTGGTTATTGATTCCAATTTAACTTGGACATCTCACGTCAGTGCGGTCAGTAAAAAGATGCACTTCTCGTTCCATTCTATGAAATGCCTTCTAAGTTTCTTACCCCAAAAAACAAAAAATTCACTTGTCCATACTCTGCTCCTTCCACTGCTCGACTATGCAGACTCCTGCTACCTGGATGCCTCAGAGGAACTCTTAAATAAATTGGAGCGCTTACAAAACCTGTGTATCAGATTCATTTTTGGCCTGCGCAAATATGACCACATTTCAAACTATCGTTCTCAACTCAAGTGGCTCCCAATTCGCTTGCGCAGGAATGCTCATATCCTATCCACCCTCTATAACGTCCTTCATAATCCTTCCGCTCCCTCATACCTCCGTGACCGATTCCACTTTTCTCGTCCACAAGACAAACCTTGTCGTTCCAGTGTTAGATATACGCTGGATATCCCCATCCACCATTCAGACTTCTACTCCTACTCCTTCACTGTTCATGCCGCAAGACTGTGGAATTCTCTCCCGCACGAAGTGCGTGATTGTCAATCTATGGCAATCTTTAAAAAACGTGTAAAAGAACATTATGTTTCCTTATGTGCCTGAATGTTCTACAATACCTGAATATATTTTAGTATGTATATGTGTATGTGTATATTTATATATATTTATACTATTGTGTGTATTTAGTATCTTATTTATAATTTATGTAGTTTATAATTTTTTTTTTATTAGAATTGCGCACGTCTCATCCCCATCTAAAATGTCTCTCTACCATGTCTCTCTTCTATAGGCCTGCTGGAAGAGATTTCTTCTTAGAAATAAGTAGTGCCTGTTGTGTCGTCTTTCATTTTTGTAATTTCTGTTTACTATGTATTGTGTGCAATAAATTGTTAAATAAATCGCTTTCTCTTTAGCAGCATTGTTGAATGTTCCGTCTGGCTTCAGCAACGGTGGCATCGAAGACTGACTGAAATTTGATTCGACCGCTTTTGCCAAAGACCAAAACGCCTTACTCCCAGGAGGGTAAGAAGCCAGTTTGGCGCCAATCCGGCTTATGTGGTCGAATCAAGCCCTGCGTAGCGTCCTTTTGCAAGGTTGGCGGCGAGGTTATAGGCTCTCTTTAGTTTGCAAGTATCCGGAGACATATGCGCTCGAGCCTCAGCCCTGGCAGAGAATGCCGCCTGCTTCAGCACTTCAGCGCGACTGCACCTGAGTGCTGACACCAAACCATGGACGAGACCTGCCGTTCATCACTACGTCAGAATACGGAATTAAGTACTCCATACCCTGCCGCATAACCGCGGTAACGGCTTCAGCACAATTCGACGGATCGCCCGAAGAGAAGCATGCACGATTGTTGGTTGTCTAATAGTTCACTTATTTC
The DNA here is from genome assembly GCA_907269095.1 of Blastobasis adustella. NCBI lineage: Eukaryota > Metazoa > Arthropoda > Insecta > Lepidoptera > Blastobasidae > Blastobasis > Blastobasis adustella. The sequence goes on along the minus strand of OU026121.1, from coordinate 15,378,400 downwards.
TTTCAACAACTCCAGCAGTGTACGTGAATACAATTAATGGAAATGATAAGTATCACCATCGGTGGCCTAGTGGTTGAAATTTTCATGCAATTTTCAATAATAGATAGAGTAATTTAAGAGGAAGGTTTATACGGTAGGACGGTAGGTAAGTCGCAGCGGGCAATCTAATGAGAATTTTAATAAAACAATTTTTTTGTGTATAATACGGCAGACGGGCCACCTGATGGAAAGTGGGTACCGCCGCCTATGGACATCAGCAACACCAAGGGCGCTACCTATGCGTTACCCGCCTCTAAGGAAACACAACTTACAAATCTACTTTAATACCTACTGGACTGATTGTTATTTAATTTAAATAATTAATTTGATAATGGACGATGTGAAAGAAAGAAATAATTCATTAACTCAATCAATGGTCTAACAAATTGTTGAACTTACCTCAGCCTTAGTAAATGCCACTCCTAACGGCGCCTAACGAACTTTCGGTCTCAGAGGCCGAACTTTAACATCGTTTTAATTAGCACGGTTCATTTTGTCGCTTTTGCCGGAAATTAAAGGACGTACTTACTTAGTTTCTTCTTCGACTTTCTCACGAGTGGGAAGAAAAAGTCAGGTAAAAAACAGGTACCGTCTGGGTACTACGGCAGGATAAAAGTGTTTTTCTAGTAACATTGTGTGAGGCCTCATTGTTTTTATTGGGTTCGTAAAAGGCTGGCTTGTAAAAACGGATTTTTGTTAAAGCCGACTCTCGAGTCGGATTAGAGAGGGTGCATTACATTATTTTTCGCAGCGCACTGCGACGCTGAAACTTCACGCAAAAATTAGTGTAATTATTTACAAAATGTAGATCGCCCATCCCATTTTAATGTATTCCTTTGAGTGTAAAGGACACTTCTCAGTGCGGCGCTAAGTATTTCTATTTAAGCAGTGCCGACGTTTCCGCTGGCTCACCACTGGCTCTGATAGGATCAACAGGAGATTAATGACCATGGCTCAGCTCGTTAATTTGCATAAAACACTAATTAAGTTGAACTAACAACAATGGAATCACCCCTGAACTAGTCGGGTCGGATTCTGGTTTTAAAGTTCAACCGTCCCAATAATCTTAAGCAATTCCGGTGCTATGCCTCGGGGTTTGTTGTAATTTCCAGCCACTAAAGTAAATTTGTACCGTCCAGTTTGCATAGGACTCATCGATGTTGGTAAGCGGACAGGGAAGCTACGGACCTAGAGGGTCAGCCTATACTGGTGGTTATACAAGCATGTGTAACTAGCACCTGTTTCCACGTTTTCGTTACGATATATTGTAATTGGATAAACAATATTTTGGTTCAAGAGGTCCGAAACTCAAGGGAGAGCGGGTTACCTAAGGCGTAGAAGGGTTCGTTTTGGCAACAACATTAAAAACATATGCCGTGTGTTTGTTTATGGAAGCTCTAAGTTTGTGCACGTAGAAACAGATGTTCATACTATATATTCGGGATTTGTGGATTAAGGGACATAACTTTGGAATATTTCTAAATTGAGGTGGTGGAAGAAGGAAATAATAAAATTATATTGTATTTTATGGGTTCTGTATCTCAGATGGAAACACCGGCCAAGACGTGTTGGGCTAAGTGCAGTACCCCTTCCATAGTTGCTTGTCTTAAATGAGTTCAGATGACATTGATAGTATACAGAAGGCTTAGGCAGAAGAGCGTTATATGATACGACAAACATTTTATAAAGTTACTAATGCACCTTCATTCTATACAACCTCAGTCTGTATAATTTGTAGGAAAGGTTTGCTTATGTCATGCTTTTTGTCATCCTAGCGCTTATCCCGGCCTCTGCCAGGGTTTACTTTCCTACTTATTCTTTTCCACTTCGCCCGGTTTTCGGCATCTCTGGTCGAAGGCCGTTGATTCTCGCATCCAACTCAGCGATGTTAATCCATCGCTTCTTGGGTCGACCGCGGGGCCTCGTTCCTGATACTTCCTGATATAGACTCTTGTACAGTATTTAGTATTCTCAAATTCATCGTTAAAACCTTACTACACATCAACAGGAAAAGACGAAGATTGTGCTATACTTACCTGGTGTATATGTGTAGGTTTGTAGGGTCTGAAGAAGTATTGAGTCTGTTTCGTAAATTCATTAGCTAAAAGAAAGCTACGTTACTGCTACCTGGCCATTCATTCCAAGAAGAAGTTCAGTTATTTTTCTTTTAGACCGCAGTTTCGAATTAAGTTAGCTAGTTTTACTATTTGGTAAGACTTATTTTGCTATACTATGGATCTTAACTAGTTTTTCTTGCACAGACAAAATGCTTGCGTTTCACTTGCGTTCGCGTGGTGTCCTTCCTCTACCCTACCCTACGCTACCCTATCCTACCCTACTCTACGCCTACCCTACCCTTTTTTCTTATTATAAACCTTCCGCTTCAATCACTTTATCTTTCTATGAAAACCGCATTAAAATCCGTTTCTTAGTTTAAAAGATCTAAGCCCACATAGATACATAGGGACAGATGGCGCGAAGCGCTATCCTATCACTCTGAGCTTAGCTCTTTCCATCGCACGCTGACTGTGTTTGAGCTTTCTATATTCTGTGTAAGCCATACATATGCCATAAAGTATGCCTCCTTGTTTTGACACAAGCATACAATTGACTCCCAAGATAGTTTAACCAGTCGCAGGGTCCCCAGCGGAAGACGCTGATCAACCTCGCTTCGCAAACGATATTAGGAGTCACACCTGACGAGAGGCGAGCTCAGAGCAGTACTGAAGTTCGAGTGGCCTCAAAGTATGAAACGGTCACATTCAAGCATTGCTTAACCTGGACTCGCAAGCATGCTGCCACTAGATACAATGTGTAACACGATAAAGCCACTGTTACTCAAACTGTCAGGTCAACCTGGAGCTCAAGCTGTTCTTAACATGTGTCTAGATTTTTTTATACGGCAGAGAAAGAGGAAAGCGGGCCACCTGATGGAAAGTAGTCACCGCCTCCCATGGACATCAACAAAATAAGGGGAGTTACCAATGCGTTGATGATGTGGTTGATGTTGAGCTGAAATCAAACAAACATCGAGAAGCATCGCCTAGAGACAAGTAAGTAAATATCTAAACAGACAGGATAGCTAGTTTAATAATCCTTATCCGTATGTATGAAAACATAAAGTGGAAACATTCAGTATGGTCAGCAACGTAAAGAGATAAACGTATGGAGATATCAATAGATTAGCTCCGGGTTCGTTGAAATGCAGATTTATCATGAGTTAAGTTTAAGAGGAGTGTTTCTCGAGCGAGCTTCAAACAAACTACATTCATACAAAAGTTTTACGGGATTTAAGATTTCCATATAAATTTTAAATCCCGTGTCACTTTGAAACGATATAGGTATTTTAACGAAAATCTGATAAACCATAAGCATAACCATATTGGTTTCTGAATCACGTCTACAAAATTTCATTGGCTTTGATAGCGTAACATTGAAAATTTTATCAAACTACTTAAATGGCGGCGAATCCGACTTACTAAACACTTCACCTGAAAACGAAACTATCTATCAATAAAAGTTACACGAAAAGTAAACAAGCCGTGCGCCGCTAAGTAAAATCGATGGAAAAGACAGTAGTAGTTGTTACAATTGAAATATACGTGCGAAATATTTTTAAAACCGAGCAAAGTAAACGAGTAAGGGTCTCTAGGGCCTCGAGTCTGCTAATTTACTAATCGCCGATCGAATTGTAATTGGGTCTCAATCGTAGCTCAATCAATGGCAGTTTGACGTGTTTTTGGTATTCTGCTACTGTTACTAATGGCTCGTTTGAATTGTAATTTAACGGACTCGAGGCCCTGATAGAAAGTGATCACTGCCGCCCATAGCACCCGGAGAGTAGCGAATTGCCCTCCTTTGGGATATGTATAGATTGAAGAGGTTGTTGCAATATTCTAGGTAGTGATTCACAACTGACGACAAATTTGAATAAAAAGTACGTAGTAATTTCATGTGTACAAACTTTTGTAGCATCTCTCTTTATTCATCATCACCATACTCTGCAAGTGAACCAAGGTCACCGACATAGCTCTAAGGATTGCCAAACTGAAATGGTAGTGGGCAGGGCACATAGCTCGAAGAACAGATGTCCGATGGTGCAGTAAAGTTCTCGAGTGGCGACCACGTACCGGAAGAATCAGCGTGGGTAGGCCTCCCGCAAGGTGGACCGACGACCTAGTGAAGATCGCAGATACCAGCTGGATGCGGAAAGCACAGGCCGTCCTTTGTGAAGATAGTGGGCGTAGGTTTATGCCCAGCAGTGGGCGTCTTCCAGCTGATATAATGACATATTATATTTAAGAGTATACCTCTTGTCGACACTTTTCCATCACTTCCTTCCAATATTCAAATCTTGGCCTTACTTAATTTGTTTAATATCCTGAATACGTAGGTATGAAACATAATTACGTCTGCCATATTATGTAACACAGTCCACACGTAATCTGGCGGACGGTAGTGTCGTCAACTAGGAGAGCGAGCTTCGTGCGGAGCTCTTCAATAAATTACAGGCACACTGCATTACACCGAATCTAGGTAAGCAAGCTCTGCCTAGTTGTATTTCACTACATTTTATTATTATTCTGCGACATAGAGCGTGGGAAAATTAAGGTTATTTTCTTTGGTTTGGTTGGCTGCCTAACTTGGCTGGAAAATAAATGTTGTATGTATGAACCAACTTGAAACCTTGTTTTTAACCCCCGATGAAAAAAGAAAGGTGTTATAAGATTGACGTGTGTAGGTATCTGTGGCTGTCTATGTGTGTGTCTGTTTGTGGCATCGTAGCTCCCGAACGGATAGACTGATTTAGATGCGGTTTTTCTGTTTTATAACCAGTTTATTCGAGGTGGTTCTTAGCTTTGTTTCATTAAAATTGGTTTAGTAGTTTAGAAAATACTTGAGTATACCTATGTAAACTTGGTCGGGGTTATCCGACTTTTTCTGTCGGTCGTGTGAGATGTATTATCATATTATTATGTCATTATTTTACTACGACTATGAAAGAGCGTTAGTGATCTAATGGCTAATGGGTAGGGCTCGTTCCAAAGTAAAAAGCTCCTTTTTTGATAATAGTTTTCACCACAGACCACATTGTTGCCTGCTATGAAACTTACCAAATAATCTGTAGTCCACGCAAACGAAGTCGTCGACGCAGCTGGTTACAAATGAGAGTACGTTTTTTTCAGCCTATCTTTAGCTAAAACAGTTAGTATAACCAAAACATTATGTAAAAAAAATTTTTTTAGAAAATGTTAGAATTTTTTTTTAATAATTTTGGTTTATAAATGTTCTACAGTAACTCTCAATTCAACTAATTGTACTCTTAAACTATAAGAGTACATATTTTTAGTATGTATGTGCTTAGAAACAGAAACACAGACGATGGTGTTGCCAGGAAGCACGACGTCTCGGAAGCGAGAGCCGCTGCCGCTATGTACCAATGACATTTACTGGGCTGCGCGTGAGAACTTATCTGGGATATTGACACCAAGACGATTTTACTAGGACTACGAAGAGAAAAATCTAGTAATTTGACGACATCTCTATCATCATCATCATCATATCAGCCGGAAAACACCCACTGCTCGGCATAGGCCTCCCCCAGACATCTCCGCAGGTCTTCCCTATACAATGTGTAGAAGATACGTGAATAAAAAATACATTTATCACTGATAGTGTAAGTAGTTTTTTCTATAGCTTGTTAAAATAATAACTTGCTGATTACAATATAAGTTAAAATAATGATTGGAATTGATAATTATCATACTCTTATGACGACATCATAGAGGACGATTTCGATTGGTTGTTCATTAGGTTGTATTCAAGAGATTTGTGGTAACAGTCCCATAGTGAAGAGAACTACTCAAATCGTTGAAATTGTAGTTTTTCTACCAAATCCTGCTTCTAGCAATAGGGTAAAAGCCGGATAGTTGCCCCAACTTTCGAAAAACCTCTACTATGAAGAAATATGTACTTTCTGAGAAATATGCAACATGTATATCAAATCATAGGTCTTTAATCTTCTATAATAGCCTATTTTCGTAAACGTAATTACTATTGGTTTTCAGTAAATCTCTCGAAAGTGGTATAGTTGCCTACTGTGGCGGATAGTTGCCCCACGGTAAAAGTGCTTCGGGGGATAGTTGCCTCTTGCGGGGATAGACGCCTCACTATGATTTTGTTGAATATAAAAAATGTTTATTATTTACTGAGATCCTTTATTATGCACTATTCAAAATAATAATTATTATTGTAAAACATAGTATTAAGTTCTAATTATTTAAATCATAAAATCATCATCATCCCGGCGTCTGTCAGGCCGGATCCGCTTTCCTGCTTTTTCTACGCTATTTCATCTGGTCTTGGGTCTCATCTGGACCATGCCGTGAGATATACATCAACCACGATCTGTTCAGAAGATAGCATACGCCGTGTTGCAGCGTTTCTTCGAGACTATCCCAGAAGGCAGTCTTCTATTCAAAGTCGACGGACCCCGGGCCCGCGCGTGTTGCGCGGGAGTGCAACCGGGATTTAACGCCGAGATGATGATGATGATGATCTTCTGTCTAGCTAATGTGGCGCGGCACCACGTCCGATTTTCGCTTGTCCTTGTGAGTCGTTTTGTTCACGTAGAATAAAAGCACAGACAAATACATATTTATTTTATAGCAAGCAACAAGAAGTCCCAATAAGTTAGAAAAGACACTGTTCAATAATTTTATACTAGGGCAACTATCCTTTTTGATATGGATACTTGCCCTTTTTATTTGTGAGATAAATAAAACTTATTAAATAATACATATTAAGCAATGTGATTTAAACCCTAAAGCATGCATAAAATAAAAAGTAGACTGATGCCATAATTATTAATAAAGATATTCAATATTAATTACTTACCAAAATAATAATGCGCCCGTCAAAGCTTCAGCGCGGAAGATTTTTGCTCACAATGACAAAATGTGTGACCCTACGCTGATGGATTACATGGCCTACGGGAAGGGCACTTTCAATTATGGTAAAGCGCTAACGCCACCAACATCCCTAACATAGTGCATTCAAAACTGGGGCAACTATCCCACTGGGGCAAGTATCCGGATTTTACCCTACATAGACTACCAAAAAGTGACTTTAATGTGGCTGACTAGCGAAACTGTCAAGAGGATGAAGGGCAAATCCGTTTTTTTTACGTCTATTAGTAAGTACTATCGCTACGAAAGGTCAAAAGTTTGGGTCACTGAAAAAAATATTTTTTCGTGCCAGGTTGTGCACGGGTATACCAACGTTTTGTGGGTCACCTAAACCGCTACTTCTATCGTTGCAAATTTGACTTTTTTTACTCGAAGACGTACGATAACCTACAATACCCTCACAGTCTTGGTTTCATGGCCCGTAAATATTCGGTTTCCTTCGCCGTAATTGGTAGCAAGTACAATTTGACATGCTTTTATTATTCAACGTGGATCCCCAAAAAGGAAGTGCCTTATAAAGGATAGTCTCTCTTACGTGTTCATTCCATTTCGATGGTCAAAGGCATGTGTTACCGCGAAGCATTAAGGAACCACCTTAATGCCCTTAATAAAATTACAGGTTTATTTTACTACCTCCCTCTGCCATTTTATGAAACACATAAGAAAGGTTATTACTCCTATATCGTCTGGATACCGGTTATATTTACACACAGGGCATAAACCAGGTGCGCATAGCGTATTTCATATGTATGAGCTTCTCATTTATTATGTAAGTATTTAAGCTCTTGATAAGCAAAAGGCGCTACGATCAAATAAGAAAGGAAAATGAAAGGCTGTTGACGAATAAGCAATATACTTACGGATTTGCTGTTTTTCCATCATACGACTCACTCATTTCTATTCATTCTGAACGAATGGAAATGTTACTATTTTGCCATCGTACACCTTATTCATTTCTATTCAAGATCCGTGGTCACTGACGCGGCTGTGAGCGAACGCGCTAAAAACTGTGTTCGTTTTACGTATCCTAGCTTTAGCTGGCCTCTTTTATCTCTATGAACTTAATATTGAATTACCAGGCTAAAACATATTTGAAGCATTCATTCATTCTTTCCATCACAGAGGCTATTCCCAACATCACAGGAGTAACTTCCATTCTATTTCGACTATTCCATTCATTCTGAATGAAAAAGTGATTGAATGGAAATGATAGAAGTTTACGATAGCAAAATAGCAATCGCCATATATTTAGTAGAAGCAAACGACGAAAGAGTCCTCAATCACAATCAACAACGTTAGTTTTGGCCCTTAAATCTTTTTGATTTATGAATCTTAAGGTTTCATTAATAACCTAACTAGCAGATGTCAGCAAAACCTCCAAAAAGTATACTGACCCAACATAACAGGCTGAACCGATTGTAACAAAACAAAGCTAACAACGATGTAGATTAAACTGGCTTCCATATAACGCTTCGTAATCGTGCCAGCGGTTAAGCCCGAACTCCACCACAGTGGAAACGTGTGAAGCGGAGAGGAGAGAGTTAAATATACAATCAGGGTATATCTGTCAGGGTATCTATGTACCGGAGGACGCATGCCCAGCAGTGGGCGTCTTTCGGCTGATATGATGACGATGATGATATATATCCAACGATGCTGCAGGCGGAGATATGTATTGGCTAGGTTGGGGCTGAGCTACAGCAAGCTGTGCAGAGACTTGTATTACTGGCTACAGCAGAGCGTGCTAAACGACGATGACGAGACGGGATGTGTAAATAAAATCCTATTGGTTATAAAATACACATCTTCTTTTCTAGTAAGCATACGAATTACCCGTGATTAGGTCTGACGCTATCCGTATGACCGAGAGGTCGATAAGCCCCTGGGTGGAGGTGGGTTCACATCTTCTCTCCTCTCGAGTCGTCTCCGCTGTATTGGAGTTCGGGTCTTAGAGAGCTACGATGCCACAGAAGGCACAACACCAGTAGATCCAAACGTCTTATAGGCTACGGTAACTGGTTACCATCAGGCATCTAAGCTGGTTTGCTTTCAAGGTAACTGTGATGGTGTCCGGGCCTTACGGAGCTACAATGTCACAGAAGGCATAACACGAGTAGATCAACACGTCTTATAGGCTACGGTAACTGCTTATTAACAGACAGCTAAGCTCGTTTGTTCTCAGGGTAAGGTAAGGTAAGGTTGTTTCCACGAAGCTGTCATACTATTTTTGCATTCAGGACACCTGAAGAATTGATACGTGGCGGCGAACATCGGTAGGTAGTGGAATAAAATGCATTATCCACCCCGGCGGTGCTGCATATGCGGAACAAATTGTTTCAGAGATGTTTGCCCTCCGCGCGTGCCTGAGAGCCGTGCACTTTGAAAAACAGCCGCACTACAAACGTGAAATACATTTCCACCACTTATTTTGCTTTGTTTTCGCACACTGCTATGTTTTGCCACTAAAAATCTTTTGTTTCGTGTCCTCCTTTTTGTGAAAGCGAAAACTTTACAATTAAAAACGACATTATAATTTTTTAAAGATTAATTAGGTAATTGTGATAACTTTAAAACTTGAATAATCTAGGAAAAATAGTAATTATAAGCTTTTGTCCGCAACTTCGTCCCATTCCTGTGGGGACTACATTGAGTTTCGGGATAAATTATCCTAAGTGTTAATCTGCCCCTTTTTTCATGGACACACTAGTTTGTCCCACTGGTGGGACCATGACTATGAGCTTCATAACAGCAACATTCTATCAAAATCCGTTTAGCCATCCTTAGAAACTTTCGCATTTACAATACTGGCTTCCGCCCGCGGCTCCGCCCGCGTGGACTACACCTTTTTTAACGAGGGATAAAAAGTAGCCTAATGTTGATCCAGGCAAAGGATCTACCAAATTTCATCCAAATCCGTTTATCCGTTTAGGCGTGAGGATTCAATAAGTGTCCTCTTCGCAACTCAATTTACTGACAACAATGATTCTAATACGATGATATCTTGTTACAAATTCGATGATATCTTCCAAACCATAGCGATTCAGATAAAATATTGTAGATATGAACGTACCTACTATCAATATTTTTTAATTAATGGCTAGACTTCTTCAAAAAATGAGAATGGGGCTCATCTCAGTCACAGTTACTCTAAACTATAAATAGGAATTATGTATTGTGTCTCAGTTGAAAGTGGAGAACAGAAAATAGAGCACTTGCATAAGGGACCCTCAACCAACAATAGGTTTAAGTGTAATGGACGTTTTGCTTTCATGACAATTTTCGATAATGACGGTAAATTTTTCCATGTGGTCATTTTTATTCCACGGACAATGGTTTGAGAAATAAAGGCAAGAGTGAATAGGCTTGTCCCAGACAGGCATGCTCCATCTTCGGCCGATTTGTCACTTACCAGGTGAGATGGCGGTCTAGTACCTGGCTAGTACGATATAAAAAACAATTGCTCTGAAAACTATCTTAGCTACTTCAGATACGAAAATGTAAACAAATTCATCATAACAACATTGCAACTACACCTTGTTTAAAGTATGTCATTTAAAGCCTGCTATATAGCTGGAGGCGGGTAGTTTTTTATTTTGTGCTAATAGCATTTCTGTTTACTATTCCTGTTTATCTATACATAGTATAAAGTCACTTCCCGCCGCCTATCTCTATGTATCTATGTACGCTTACATAAATTAAACTACGCAACGAATTTTAATGCGGTCTTTAACAATAGATATAGTTATTCAAGGGGAAGGTTTAGAAAGAAAAAACCGGTAAGCAGTGGTCAAGTAGGTGTACGCGAACGAAGTCGCGCCGGGTCCACTAATAATTACATAATACAAAACGGAGTTCACTCTTAGATAATTCTAGTTGATCTAAGAGTTCACTCTATGAATATTATACGACATTTGCACAAAATCCGCCACCCACTCGAATATTTCTGGTTGCATTTTTGCACTAACGTTCCCGCGTAGGTAAATATGGAATCCTTGCAAGTGTTATATCGTCCGTGCAACACACAATTTCCATGCTAAACTAAATGTTTTTCGTGGCATAATTGTGGTTGAACTGTTAAATTTTACTCCTCCACTGTAATTTAGAAACGTAGCGCAATTTTACTTGTAATAACAAGTAAAATAGCGGTATACTGTTTCTTTTACAGCACATGAGAGAAAGGCTTGAATAAATTTCGCCCAGTGCTTTGCACGAAACTTTACCATAAATTTTCTAAAGAGCATCGGTGGTCTAGTGGTAAAGGTCCGACTCGCAAGCGAGAGGTACCGGGTACGAATCCTGCTGCCGCTATGTACCAATAACTCTTTTCTAAGTTATGTACATTAGTTGAACAATAACACTAGCATATTAAGGCGACTGAATATGTAACCATGATCCAGTCTAGTCAGTCGCTCCACTGTAATTACAAGATCTCCCAAATCCTGGATCATGGTCTGGGCGAACCCTGGGTCCTTATGCACGAGAGCACAACCGGGACATTAATGTCAAACTGTTACGTAAATAATAATTTATTCCTTTATTTAGTTAATGGCTGCTCATCGTTATATTGCAACTGTTTGCAAATAACTTAACGTAAATAAACAAGTAGGTACGCTGTAAATGTAAAATGTACTCCTGAAGAGGCTTTTAAACTGGCAATATTTTTACTGCAATAAATAGCTGCAACAAAGTGTCTGGATTTTTCTATTGCTTGTTTCAGTCATACTCTAATATTGTGGCATAGTGCGTCCTTTTCTACTCGAAATTAAGTTTGCCGTAGTGACAAAGTGCACTTATATTGCCCCTTTAGTAACCTCTTAAGTAAAATAGGCTCAAATACGCCAGTGGTCTATTACGGACTGTTGCAAGTGGAGCAATCATGGACGAACTACCCAAAGGGGCTTCACGCCGCTGTGACATAAACCGATCCGAGAAAGATCTATAGTGTGGTCCTTTGTACCTTTCTAATAGTGTAGACTGAGGGCCACGAAACTTTGCTGATAGGTGATGGCGCGCCTGTCGTTTTTCATTTTTTAATCATTGGCTTTAGTTCAGTCAAATTTAGTTCCACTTTTAACTGGGCGCAAAGTCTCATGGCCCTCATTCTAACCACAATTTTATTATCCAAATTACCGTTATTTTGCATTGACAAGTGTCATGTTTGGTATTGCCATTATTGGCGATTTGATAGGTATTATTTTGGGGTAATCCGTATATGGTGGTACAACACGGTGACTCAGCAGTTTTCATACATGGTGTTTCTATATGGCGGGCATACAGGCAAGCGGCTCCACCTGTGGGGCTATTGACTATCCATAAACGTAGGTACTACATAAGTAATAAAAGTAATTCAGGATTTGCATCAAAATTATGTCAACACCAGAAAGAAACTCGCTTGGCTTGGTTTTTGTGAGGGCCACGAGACTAAACACAGTAAGTTCAGCTACAGTCCGCAAAAAAATCAGTAGGTTATTTTCAAAGAAACGGTCGAAGCACGCCTTTCACTTTCGCGCAATTTATTTATTTTTTATTTATTCATATGGCATTAGCAGTGGAGTCGCCAATTTTAACAATTAACTAATGAACACTACAGCTACTGAATTAGCTTTCGCGCCATAAATTCCCAGCAAATCGCTAAATCTAAAAATAATAAGTATGCTAAAGAAAATACAAATAAATCCGATCCTCCTGCGCGTCATAATGGGGTCAGGGCCAAGCCGTGTCGGGTTTTGTTTTAAAACTGGCCTGTCATATTTTCTACGGTGTTTTGTCTTTTTACGTGCGACAACTACCACCGAACCCGCACAATCCGATAGGAAAACGCCGATTCGCCAGAGCCTCATTCGTCCATCTTTCTGTCCCGCGGGGGATCCCGAACACAATGTGAGATTGGCTTGGGCTCCTGAGATGGTGGTGGGCCCCATAAGTCACTAAGGATGAGCCTAGACAATTATTGCAAGGGAAAATCAACTATATTATTGTTTTATGACGTAGCTACAATAGAACTTCACCAGAACTGAACTATATATTTCACCGCCTGTTCCTACATTGGGTTGAAACATAAGTGCGCTTATGATAGCATGTTTAATTATTGCACTTGAGCAACCTAAAATAGAAAAAAATTGGGAATATCGATATTGTTCATTACCCTAATATTATTTTATTCAATTAAGCATTTATATTTTAATAATTTTAATACACTAATTTAAAATATATTAAAATATTTCGAGTAGGTTTTTTATGTTATACTGTAGACAAACAGGCAAGCGGGCCACCTGATGGAAAGTGGTAACCGTCGCCTATGGACATCAGCAACACCAGGGTCGCTACTAATGCGTTGCCCGCCTCAGAAGAGACCTCTAATATACCTCTTGAACGATCCCAAGTTATAGTCCAAAGGAAACACTGTTGTTATGTTGGGAACATACTAAAACGCTGACAAATTTACAGGCAAATGTACTTATATACTTTTATAATAGACTAGCAACCCTTCCCCGGCTTCGCACGGTTAGTAACTTTAACCATTTATACACTTAAACCTTCCTCATGAATCACTCTGTCTACTGGTGGAAACCGCATGGAAAACCGTATAATATTATTGGTAGGAGAAATCCGAGTAGTTTTTGAGTTATAGATATAATATGTAGTGATATTGATCAGTTACCTAACCTAACCTAGAAATACCGCAGCATCGGCAGACGTGCTCTATAAAAACGATTGCCGTGATATCGATATTTTATCGAGACCCTAGAAATGTAACGCGAAAAACTATCATTTCTCATATAGATATGGCACACCGCGCGAATGCTTTTACTTTTCTTAAAGATATTGTTAGAATGAAACAAACAGTTTGTAAGTCACCTGTAGGTAAGTGAACGCCGATGCAAATAAATATGTAGGTATCTTCTAGTGGAGACACCTTGCTGGCTTTTAAGAAGTTTATGTAAAGCATATGTAGTTCAGTTGTCCTTGTCTTAACGACTAGATAATTTCATTTCCATCACATATCAAACAACAGTCTACTGCTGAACTTGAGCCCCCTCCACATTAATGGAGGTGTTTGCCTGAATCTCCTCTCTCTCCTCTTGGCTTGGCAGCAGTAGCATGCACCCACTTTTATTTTATGTTAAAGTATTAAGGTTTATTTTGCACTGATTCAGTCCAGAATCACATTTAAAGTTACTCTATACGTTAAAACCGAACGTTCTTTATCTGATAGATTCCTCATATTTTCTTACGAATTGTAAAACATTTTGAATCTTAAATAGGCAATAGCTACAATTAGCTCTAATAATATATTTTGAACGATACCATATCTAAGTCCAAACGAAACACTGCGAACTCATAACAACAAGAAAAACAAAGACAAACTAGAGCCGTAAAACCAATTATTAAAAAAGAAAAATCGACAGGTGTGCCATCACCTGTAATAACAGAATGAATGGATACGATGTGACTACTCAAATAAAGCATGTCGAAAGCTTGGGCGCTTATCGACTTGCTCGAAGAATAAAGTTCGATGTGATTATAGGACAAAAACAAGATTTCTAGTTTATATAGACCTACAAACCGATATCTATTATTTTATGTAATAATTTTTTAAATATTTATTTAGTTACGGAAATAGAGAATTGAATAAAGTCCGATGTGAAGGTTGCTCCGAAGTTAAACGAACGTAAGGCACATCGGACTCCTTGAGAGACGCGGGGGCAGTTCGGACTTTGTTGTCTGGAAAGTGGGTGTGTGGCTTATGTGTATGCTCTTCCGCCTCACTCCGTGTGTTTTCAGGGTTTGTTTTTAAATATTGCTTACCTAATTACTAACAATGTCAAGATCACGTAGAATACTGAATATGGTTTAAGAAGACGAGAATTATATCAAAATTCCAAATGACATTTTATCTGTTTCAATCAAAGAACACCAAATGCTGATAAGTGTTTATTTTTATTAATGATCCGTGTTATAAAACATCATTAATTCCATAATAAAAACGATAAGTCCTATTATTGCCGCGCTATTAAAGAATTCAGTAAATTGTTGAGTGATATTTACATAAGACGTTATGTGATGGAATAGTCATGTAATATTTTATTGATTAAAAATTGAAATAAGCTGACTGTCATTTAGAATATTTTGCTGTTTTGCTTTGTAAAGGAATATTGTTTAATAGAAGTTTTAGAAGTTGAATGTTGTCATAATTCGTTTATTTATGGAAAGTAATGATTCCGATGTGAACATAGGACGTTGTTTTACGGAAATTTATGGGTGCTTTATTATCATTGGACGTTTTTGCTTGGATAATGATGTCAGATAAGACTTTATTCGATTTAAATTACATTATAATTCAAGATATTTAAATATTTTCTGTCGTATTATGTAAATAACTACCTGGCCGATCGCGACTTCGTTCGCGTGTTGTCCTATCCTGAAAAATTCTAACCAAACCCTACAACATCCCACAGCAACCCGACCCCTACACTCCCTACTCTATACTTACCCTACACCTACCCTACACCTATTCTACACCTACCTTACACTTACCATACACCTTCCCTGTACCTACCCTGCATCTACCCTGCACCTACCCAGCACCTACCCTATACCTACCCTAGACCTACAGTATACCTACCCTAAACATACTCTACCCCTACCTACCTTTTTTATTATCTTTAAAATAATACTACCTGTATTGTAGTATTATTTGTAATTGTATTGTAGTGTAAGGGGTTGGTGCTATTCTACTCTTGGACACCACACGGCCAACACTTTGTTTCATACTATGTGTCTATAGAAGTGTTGTGTAGTGATTAATAACTGTCCAATAAAAATAGGGGGTCCAATAATTCATAGGGGGTTTTATAATCAAAATTCATAATTTCAATGTCTGTCGGCCGGGAATCTAACCAGGGTCCTCTACGTGGAAGGCCGGCATGATAACCAACTGAATCACAGTTCGTCACATTAACACAATTTTTTTTTTTAGTTTATGTACCTATTAGTTATTTATAGGTCCCTATAAATAAGCTTGTAAAGTATTGATTGATGATTGAGATGTAATAAATACTAAGTAGATACTGTGTTTGTTTCCTACTTTTGAATTTTTTTATAATTTTTTTTTTTAAGAAATTTTATCTTGAATTATATTAATAGTCATAAATTGAATTAAAATCAATTATTTCAGGCTCATTGTAGCCCATAAAATGAGTACATTAATACATTCATTCACAAAATTAATAATAACAGTCATAGATCATATATACAATTATGACTGTATTATTATTTGGTAACATAGGAACTATTGGAGCATAATGATTCCATAAAAAAACGTACCATATTAACATAAAACATAGAGGTCTCCGTAAAACAATGTATTGTCATCATTAGAGTCAGTCGTGATTTTATTTTAAAACGTCCAATGTTAAAATCGGACCCACTATTTCTCAAAATAATAGACTGAAGGAAAATGTGTTTAAGGCAATATAGCTCTACCATTTCATATAACAACATTCCATAAGCTATTCTGTATGAATACAAAATTATAAGTAGTCAATTAAATTCCAATCATATAAAACAATACTGTTAATGAGTTTTTACCACATTTTCATCACAAGTGTAGGAACGTCAATTGAAAAACGTCGTACGACGTTCGTGTGCATTGGTATTTACGTAAAATTGTACCATAATGTAATCGTATGTAAAACCATATAACTACCAAAGCCACTGACGAGTTCTTTTTCACCCTGTTTCCGGTCGGTCTTTGAAAGAAAATTTTATAATAGCTAACTCTGCATACTTGGTGGTGGTGTTTTTATCTACACTGGCTACATTTTCCGTGGCTTAATGTCAGCGGAGCGCTCGGTAACGTAAACTAATCTTCTTTAAAAGTGGGACGCTTATTAAAAATCAGTATAGTTACGTCAGACCAAGGATAGCAGAAAATTGAAATATGGATTCTTATATTGCTCTACAAGCGATTTTATGTACCGAAGGTTGAAATAATAGCAAATAAGGTTTCTGAATTTGGTTTTCACTTTTCAGACATAAAGTTAGTACATAAACAATTAACAAAAAGTATGAACGTTGAATGTTAAAAAGAAATTTGGTTTTCAATTTTCAGAGACAAACTTAATACTAACAAATTCATCAAAAAGTAAGAAGTTTGTCCAAAGTAAATACTTAACACAAACTCCACACTTGGCAGGCGGGTTGGACTTGAATTATAATAATCATAAAACAGTGCTCCCCGGGTTTCTAGTAACGGAGGTCTCAGCTGATGAACTTCTAAGACATTAGTCGCCTTTTATAGCACGGCGGCTACCACACGGTCTGTTCTATACTGGAAACTATGCGGTGTAATGTATCAAGTATGTAGAAAATAGACAGGATGAAGAATGATCATCATCACAACCCGTAACAGTCCACTGCAGCACTTAGCGTCTTTCCCGCGACAGGGAAGATGATTGCCATAATCTCTACGATTGGAAGGCGGGTTGAAGATCGAAGTGTTGTAAATGTAATAGTGGGAAACGCTGCTGCCCATTTTCCTGTCTACGGACACTCTAGATCTTTTCCTTGACGACATAAGTCGCCTTGTACGACACCTACCAATGTAAGAGGTTGGTGCTATTCTACTCTACCGGACGCCACGACGATGAATGATAAATGGCGAAATTAAAATTATGATTTTTTATTAATTGTTAGCCATTTCTAGTTTGTGTAGATGCTTGCGGTACCTACTAATAATATCACGTAAACCGTTTCAATCTCCTTATACTATCGGCGAGTCTAATTTATTCCAGATAAGATGCATCTTTAGTGCGGTACGCTGATATTCTATCACAACTTTACAAGACAAGTTTTGTTACAAGCAAATGTAATTTTTCCATCATTTTATCGTCGTACAGTTCACTTCAGAACTCTTTAAGCAGGGTCAGTTTAAATTAATTCTTATTACAAATGTGTGCTCGTACGCATGTGCTCGTGACAACAAACAGCTTTAACTATAGCATATTAAAGGAGGTGTCAATAATTTATAGTCAACCTGTATATTCGTACAACAGCGCCACCATTTTGTGTCTATGTTTGTGTAAGTTGGAAATCGTTTCGTTAGACCTATACACCTGCACGTATATGTTTAGCCCCCAACGAAAAAGAGGGGTGTTATAAGTTTGACTTGTGTATCTGTGTATCTGTGCCGGTGTGTGTCTATCTGTGGTGTCGTAGCTCCCGAACGGATGGAACAAACAACCGATAGTTAGGTTTTTGATGGAACCTGATGGAAAATGGTCGCAGGCGTTCAGGGGCCCGACCTTATAACTTGAATGCTATCACTTGTGACTTGCCATCTCGCTTGCTCGTGGAAGGTGCCGCGAACGGATACGATTTTCTTTATTTCAAAGACAGTTTTATTAGGATGGTTATTAGCTTTGTTTTATTAAAGTCGATTCAGTAGTTTTGAATATATTTGACGTAATGTAAAATTGGTCGCGGGTTATCCGACTTTTTCTGTCGTTCAGGTTATAAAGAGACACTGTCGTTACTAGCTCATAAATATTATGCAACTGTAAGTTAACTGGAACATTTGGATTAACTTGAACAAGCTTTTTCATATATTCTGTTATTGTTTATCTGTGTACTTTTAGTATGAGTAGCTCCTCTCCTTCATTGAAATGTCCATATTGCGCGGACTCATTTCGTAGTTTCACGACACATGGCCTTAAGGTACATATAGGCCGAATGCACAAAAATAATGCCTTTTGTGGGACGCCACATGTGTCAGCACCTTTGCGGCTTCGCATCTCGGTCGCACCGTTAGAGCGGCTGGGGCAGCGGCGGAGTCTGCGGCTCTTAGAAAAAGGGACAAATACTCCGCGCTGCAAAACAATTATTTATTTGTCGCTCTCGCAGCAGAAACGACCGGGTGTTGGTGTGAGGAAGCGAGGGTGTTTCTCAAAGATGTTGGCCGTCGTATGAGGGAGAGGGGTGGTGACCCCCGCTCTGGGTCATTCCTGTTGCAGAGGCTGTCCATCGCCATTCAGCGTGGCAACGCTGCTAGTGTTATGGGCACCTTTGCACCGGGAATGGCAAAGAGTGGGTTAAACATCTAGTTTAAGTTTTATGACGAAGTTGTACGGATATCTAGTTTTAAGTTAATTTTTTGATTATGTAAATTATATTGACGTATTTTATTTAATAAATTAAATTCTTTATACTTTTGGATTAACTAAATAATTAAAAATAATACAATTACTGTATCAAAGCGTGCCTGACCTAATCAGAATCAGACGTAGTCCGAATCTGAATAAATAAGATATTGACTTAGAATCTGTCGTCTGAGAATCTGACCTACATTGGTAATCGAGATCCGAAATCCAAGGAAGTAAAAAATAAGACAGTATAATGTTTTATACTATCGCGGTTATTATCACACATTTTAAAGACATGTTCCAAGTTTCTTACCCCTACCTTTGCATGCAACTGCGTCGAAATATGATTAAAATAAGACAGTAATAACAATATAATTAAGTGTTATCATAAGGAAGCTTCTTCAAATATTATGATTTTGGAGATTTCATTCGACAGCAAAATATTATTGGAGTATTTTATTCGATAGTCGGCTTGGGTTGTTTGTTTCAACTTCACGCTGCTCAACGTCAGTCAAAAACAAAAGAGTGAATGCGGAATCCGAACCGCGATGTTGATTACAAATGACAACATGCATGGCTTGTGTTAATCCAGCTTCCATATTGCCAACCTAGAGATTACACTCTGTGAAAACATCGCGAATAAACGAAAACGTGAGAGCTCAACTAACAACTACGACTAGCTAACTTGTTTTTCCAGCAACTTTCTTGTAGTATTTCTATATAAAAAAAATATATAACGTAGTTCGTAGAGCTCTTGTTACTAGTGCGTGTCTGGATAAAAATAACCAAGTTTTTCGGTTATAATATTAAAAGAGCGGTTTTTACGTAAATTTGTCCAAGCAACTCTAGGTAAGAGTCATCTGCGGAGTGAACGAACCATTTATGTATTACCCGGTTGTGCTCTCGTGCACGATGGCCTAGTCCGCAGTGAGCATGGTCCAGGATTTAGCAGATCCGATAATTACAGTGGAGCGACTGTCATCTGACCTCCGCGACCCTGCTACCAAGGAAAACTGACCAGATTGTATCATGGTTAAACATTCAGTAAGAGTGTCGGTTAGCATTCAACTAATGTATATAGCACAGAAAAGACTTGTGGGGCAGCCACAGTGGGATTTGAATCCGATACCTCTCGCTTACGAGTCGTATACCTTAACCACTCGGCCACTATGCTGGTCCGTTTTCTCTGCCGCTGACTGTCTTATACGTACTAAGTACCTATACGTACTTTGAGTGAGAAAATGACTTATAAAGTACAGGCGACCCTTTGGCGTGGAGAGGTGCGATTAATAGAAATAAACGGGTTTCTAGTGACAGGTATGTCTCTTTGTAAAAGTGTACCGTCCGTTAAGAAGCAAAACTCTCAACAATGAGCAGGCGATCGACCGATCGAGATCGAGTGGAACGAGGACATATCTATTAATATTTAGACCAGGGGAGTGCCACCGGATACCCCAAGCTCCCAGCGTGTATTATCCTTAACGTTAGCAACAAAAACATTTTTTGCTCTGTGGTTCGCACTATACTTTTGCGGAACTTGATCCCACCGAAACAATTTAACGAAATCGGCAAAATATATCAGTTCTGTCGATGACTATGAAGGGCCTTGTCTTCAGTGCATAATCAGTTCATCTATTTTACATTTAAATTCATTTTTTACAGTAGATTAGATAGAGGAGAAAAAAAAGAAAAAATTTGTCTATATTCAGTTGTCTACGCAGAAGTGGCGGGCGATATCAAAAGTTATATAACATTCTAGAGACTTTTCAATAATTCTCAATAAACCTCGCTTCATCAACAGTATGTATATTAAACGAAGCTTACATGTAACGTGCCTTTTTTATTTGTTTTCCCTGTTTTTCGGTAGGGTTACACCCACCGTGGTCACGAGAAGACAGCGGTGGAGAGATGACCGCTGCATCGGACGTATCCATGGACATCGTGAGAATTGTTCTACTGAAAACTCTATGTGAAAGTGGGACGCCTACCCACATCCATGTGAGGGTAGGAAATCTATCGGCACATTACCGCAGCTATTACCTCTCCACTGCAGTCTTCTTGTGACCACGTTTTGTGTAACCCTACCGAAACGTCGGGAAAACAAATCGAAAAGGTACGTCGCGTGTGAGTCCTGTTTAATATAATAATATATGTAAAGAACGCGAGCTTCGTTCAAACAAATAATAGTAATAATAAGCACACCAGACGAGTGGCGAGCTCGTTGTGGTGCTGAAACTAGACTAGCGTAAATTACGAAATAATTAGCCATCCAGTCCCTAGACTCTGTGTGCGTTACTTAACTTAGGTTATGGGTCTCACAAGAATGCTGACACTGTTAGACCAGTGTGGTTCCACGATCAGATAAGTTGGATCATAATGAGCACTCACAGCTAATAAAATATCCAATACGAATATTTATTATCAGTTTATGTACGTATTTGTTAGGACTACCAACGAACCTAAATACAATGATAAAATTAGTCATAATTAAGTTAATCTCTCATAATCAACGGTTGATTTACCGAACTAAATTCAATTGAACAGTGGCTGGTATTTTCATTTTAATTGCAAATCAACTAAAATCGTGTTGGGATTTAAATGAATAATCCCTGTGGGATGGCTCTGTCATCCCTTTCGCTGGACTCTGTGATAGGGACATCGACTATTAAATTGTAATCCGAAATAGTAGCTTCAGTTATAAATAATCGCTCGCTTAACAAGAATCCGTAATACTTTACTTACGTGACTGGAATTTTATTTCATTACCGTTGTCTCCATTTCGTAGCAACATAGCCAATGGGGGTAACAGGAACCTTTTTTAACCGCCGATGAAAAAAGGGAGGTATTACAAGTTTGACGTTACAAGATTACAAGTGTATCTGTGGATGTGTGAGTATATCCGTGGCATCGAGTGATCGACCGATTTCGATGCAGTTTTCTTTATCTGAGAGCCAGATAAATGGAAATGTTTCTTAGCTCTCGGTTCAGTAGTTAAGGTTAGTGTTTCCCGAGCGCGTTTAATACAATGGGATTAAGGATTTTCACAAATTTTAAAACGCGGGAAACTTTGAAACGATAATTTGAACGAAATGCTGACAAACCACATGCATAGATACTGGTTCCTGGATCACGTCTACCAAATTTAATTGGCTTTGATAGCGTTACTTTGAAAATATGATCAAATTACGTTTGAATTAAGAGCGCTCGGGAAACACTCCTTAGTAGGAGATCTTGGAGTATTGTGTAATTATTCTCAGTCAGGGATTTTCCGTCAATTTTGTGACGTAGGATTAGGTTATTAAATAACTTTATTTAAAATCCCGTATTTAATTTGTTGTACCGTAAAAGGTACCTACAAAAATTAATATGGTAATGCATCCATTGAGCACACCGGGATTCCACAGAAAGTTCGTAGGACCTAAATAAATTAAAGCTCCTAAAGCCTAGACGCATAGGCGACGTCGCAGAGGCCATTTATCTCGTGATACCTTTTATCCTAGGTCTGGTCGGGGATGTTGGATGTCCTTCACCTCTTTGCACAATATCTGGCCTGAAATCGGGCCAATAGGAGGCGCCTTTTTAAATAAAAGATCGAACCATGCCAGGATAAGGACAGACAAGGATTATTTTGAAATCTTGAAATGGCTATCTTATGCTTTTCTGTTTTACTTGTAGTATTTGCAAAACGACTGTAAAATTACATACAAATAAATACAACCAATTCAATATTAAGCGTGAACTAAACAAATGTCTAATGGAACTAGTGTAAAAAAGTGTTATAATCTATAACATAATGGAGTTCCATTATGAATGCACAACACAAAGTGTCGACCACCTAAACAAATGTCCCTTGGAATACTTTTATAACTTGACGATGGTTATTATGTTATTTTATTATGATTTGTAGATATTGTCCCGCCGTTTGTATCGTCAACAGCGAGATACTGAACTCTCTATAAGTATAAAGTATCTACCTGTGCCATCGTAGCACAAACGGAAGAACCGATATTTGTCCGGTTTTAGTTTAAACTGAAATCTAGTTACTAAGTATTTAGTAGATAAACGTAAACTAAGTAGGGAGGATTAAGGCCCTACCACCACCCATTGGTAACAAACCAAGCCCTCTTCTGACAGACGGACGAAGCTATAGCAAATCAGTTTTTATTTAACAGATTATGCGGGTCCGATGGCAGTTCATCATCATCATCACAGCCCGTAACAGTCCACTGCAGGACTTAGGGCCTCTCCCACGAAAGGGGAGGTTATTGCCATAATCTCCACGCTTGGCAGGTGGGTTGGAGATCGCAGTGTTTAAATATAACAATGAAAAATGCTGATGCCCATTTTCTAGACTACGGAGACTCTTGATATTTTGCCTCGAAAACATTAGTCGCCTTGTACGACACCCACGAGTGTAAGGGGTTGGTAAGCGAGTTGCTGCATGTAAAAAGCCACAAATCACAAATATTTAATTAAGGGTTCTGGTAGAATACCACTTTAAGTAAACGAGCGTAGAAGTAGAGCGAACCCTAGCTAGAAGATTTCCCGCTAGCGGCAGATCCGGAATTTACCGGTAGATGATGGGGATGCGATAAGGCCGCCTTTGCTCATGTACTTATTATTGTGGTAATTGATATTGTTGTATTTTATGAGCAATAAAGTTTTCATCTATCCATCTACGATGAGATAGAAGTATGTAAGCTAAGTAAGTTGTTGGCAGTAGTAATCGTTCTATTTTGTTTTAGGTTACAGAAGCAGCTGGTGAAAATATGACGCTGTTTTAATTTTAATTTATTTATTCATACTACATTCACAAACAGTACAATGGCGGTCTTAAAGCTAAAATAGCATTATACTTCATGCTTCGTCCTCGAGATTGGTACCTAGAAATAAGACTTATTCACACATGTAGTTACGCATAGGTGCCACCACTCGTAGTTGAGGGTAGAAACGAATGTTTAAACACGATTTTTAAGTTTTGGTTTATTGAGGGTAACTGGCTCTGTTCACCGCTCTCGTCCGGTGGTCTGGCTCGGCCGGTCGCCATTCGTAGTTTAGTGCCCAACCACTCAATACGTTAACAAAGTAACACAAATTAAAAAAAAAAATGACTTTCAAATTTCATTTTCTTTTTCTTAAATTGTTTTTAATCTTTTAAATTGTACATTAAATAGTTTTTTCGACATGATGTCGAAAAGAAATCGTACCAAATCTTCGAATTTGGATTCAATTAACAAGAAATTAAAACGACTAGAAGTACAAATTCGAGCAGAAAAACGTCGACGTCCGCGCCGGGCACGGGTCATCGAGTAATCTTTATCTTCTTCTGCATCGTCACGGGAGTATTCGCCTGTAGAAAGGAGTATAGAGGTAATCACCTACATGATTATCTACATAATTATATCTACATCCATGGAAAAGTGATGTATATTGAATAATCGTACCAAGGAATCAGTAAACTTCCTCGACCCTGCACATGGTTTGCTTTTAATTCTGTGGGAATTATACCTTACCTACCTACCAATACTTTTAAGCCACATTCTTGGTTTGCGTATATCTCTGTGGGAGTTACATCTTACCACTATCATGCACATGGTTTAGAGAGCGTCGGTGGCCGAGCGGTTACAGTATCCGACTCATAAGCCAGAGGTCCCGGGTTCGAATCCCGCTCCGGCCATGTACCAATGACTGTTTTCTGAGTTATGTACATTAGTTGAATACTAACCGATGCTCTTACGGTGAGGGAAAACATCGTGATGAAACCTGCACATTCAGGCGACTGGATGTGTAACCGTGATCCAATCTGGTCAGGTTCCCCTGGTAGCAGGGTCATGGAGGTCAGATGGCAGTCGCTCCACTGTAATTACCTGACCTGCCAAATCCTGGATCATGGTCAAGGCAGACCCTGGGCCCTCGTTCTCGAGAGCACAACCGGGACATTAACGCCAAGATGATTATTTTTTTTTTTTAACTATCATGCACATGGTTTGCGTGTGATTCTGTGGGAATTATACCTTACCAATACTTACTTGAGTACCTACCCGGTTTGCGTTTGAATCATACCTTACCGATTAATGTGAAATTAAAGTCAGCTTGCGTCTTATTCTTTAGGAATTTTACCTTGCCTGCCTGTACCTACGTACCTACGTTACGTATTTAACGTGACAGCAATGAAATGCTCTCAGATGGATACTCGTACTCAGACGACCGTGCTACGTCGTTAGATAAGGAATGGCTCGAGATTCTCGACCTACCTGAACCCACACCTGTGGAGACCGCGCCGCCTTCGCCGCACGCGGATGTCGCTCGCGGCCGTGCGGCCACGGTCACGGGCCCCCCGCCTACCATCAAGCAGGCCGCTATGCCCGTCATCAAGCAGGCCACTATGTCCGCCACCGAGAAGGCCGCTATGCCCGTCACCGAGCAATCCGCTATGCCCGTCACCGAACAGGCCGCTATGCCTCCACGCCACGCCGGTCGCTACGCCTGTCGCCGCTGCGCCGCTCCCCCCGGACGCCCTTCGGCGCCCTTAACCGATCCTCTCGACCTCGATCCGCTCGATACCCTCGATTCGGCGACGTTGGAGATCTCGGGAGATGATCCCACGGCTAAAGTGGCGTACGGCACTCCGATTCACAGAGAGATCGCGAATCGATTCTAACATTTCGCCTCAAATCCGAAAGGATTTGGCAGGTAACCTAGTACCTGAGAATTGCGTTCGAATGGGAACTCTAATTCCCAACGATGTAATGCGAACTGCGTATCAGAAACGTTAATTAGACGAGACAAAATACTCGCACTGAAGCAAAAACAACTGAGTACCTCATGCGTCGCGAGCACCATCACCAAACAGTTAAGCTCGAAAAGCAAAGATCAAGAGCTTATAAAAAAGCTTATGAACATGGGTCGCTTTCTTTGCGATATACAACACACGGAATCAATGTCTAGACGACAGTTTCATCTATATCCGTTGAAAAAATACATGAATGTTCCCCTCATCAACACAATAATAGACAAATATCTGTTCGGTGAAAATTTATCGGATTCTCGATTAACTGCAAAAGCAGTCAACAAATCTGGATCACACCTAAAAGTGAGACCTACACACCCAAAAAAGACGCAATCGCAGGGCGGAAAGCAGCAACCGCCAAAATGCGGGAAGCTCCGCCGCCCGCGCCGCCGCCGCCGCCGAGGAGCCGTGATACTTACCGGCGCGCGCCGCCGCCGCGGACGACCCGCCCCGCCAATAGACCCAGTAAGGTACGCAGGCCAATTAGCGCATTTCCATATACAATGGTCTTTGATCACCAGAGATCAAACGATTCTCAATTGGAGCAATGGGTATAAAATCTCATTCTCAAAACCAATTTTTAAAACTACATACCTCAGTCCCGTACCGGTCAGACACTTACAATTACTTACAAATTTCAAATTTTATAAATCATTCAGATATAGTCAACCTTTTTCATCTAGCACTTGTATCCATATTTTTCATAGTAGTCCAAATTTATTTCTATAAATATGATGTAATCTACATCATGTCATTATGTTGCGTTTAACGAAGGTGTGCAGTGCAGTTCCTGTAAAAACAACTACGACTTCAGATGTGCGGGAATATCTGAGAGAGGATACCGCAACCTGGGACAAGATCGTCGGGCGTCTTGGAAGTGTGCACAATGCCGTATATAGTCTCTTTCTGTGTTACCAACTCCTGTATCCTTGGACACAATACTGCTGGAGATCAAAGAGATGCGCCTGCAACTTAGCGGTTTTCCGGCGTTGATGGAGGATGTTAAGACAATAAAGAACGACCTTTATACACTCAAAGCTAACTGTGAGGTCTATTCTGCAAGGCTGGATGAATTCAGTGGAAGGCTTTCCGATGTAGAAGACAGGCTACCTGCGCTTACTGTACTACAATCGTCCATAGACAGCACCACAGGCGACGTAACTGCGTTGAAGGATGATTTACTGGCACGAGAACAATGGTCGCGCTTGAACAACGTGGAGGTGAAAGGAGTCCTGTTAAAGTCAGGCGAAAACTTGTTCAATATAGTGGAGAGCCTGAGTAGACATGTCCTTGAGAATATACCTTCCAAAAAACTACATCACAAAGATCAACTACATCGCACGTGTTCCGACCCATGACCCGAAAAGTAAATCTATTGTGGTGAGCTTTCTTAACCGGTATATTAAGGAGGATTTTATTGCTTCAGCACGGAAAATAAAAACGATCCCAGCCAATTCCATTGGGTTCACAGGAAACATTGACAAAATAAATGTTAATATCCAAAGTCAAAGCAGTCGATAAAGAAAAAACTATAGCTTCGTCTGGATGAGGTTTTCTAAAATACATGTAAGAAAGGACAAGGAGTCTCCCGTTATTATAATTGGTAATGAAAACCATTTAAACAGAATAGTTTAATTAGCTTCGTATATAATTATCTGTTTAAATGTACCTTTATTTCACTTCCGGGCTTGCACGTGTTAGATTTCATATATGTCCTACTTATAATTATAGTGACTTTTATTAGTATAAACCTTTATTTTAGTAATTAAGCTACAGAATAATAACAGAGTTTGAGTATTTATCCAAAACTCCACTGAAATATATGAAAAACTCTAAATTAGGTAAACAAGAGCATATTAATAAATGGATATCTATGTCATGTAAAATATAGTTCATGGAGGTAGTGCTATTTGTTTAGGACATAGGTTATAAAGTATTTAAGAGAGACTGGGCGAAGTGGAGGAGTAAGACTTGATAACTTGAATATGTTATCTAGGATAAAGTATTATTCTAGTGCACATTATTTAATCAAACAAAAGCATATTTTAAGTATATTAGGTATATTTTAATAAGCAATGTAATCCATTATAAAATGAGGTATTTATTTAAACAACATTTATGCAACATTCTAACCAAATGTAATGACACAATTATCGATCACATAACCAAATATTTATCCTTTAAAAATGGGACAGTGGTATTACATACGATTCAATAAATAACCGATTATATAAATAAATAAAACTAATACAAAATATAAAGCAACAATAATACAATGCAAGTATACTTAACTCTGTGCCGGCTCTGGAAAAAAAGGCCCACCCACTGTCACGACTGAACCTTTATACTAGCTATCTAGCTGGAAATGTCATTCTTATTCTCATTTCCGGTCTCCTTAATTTAATAATAGATAGCTGACATGTTAATTTAATGTATTACAATACTTTTAACATTTTTTAACATTAATATAAATTTATTACATAATTAATTAAGGAAGTTTCTCATAAACAGTATTTAATCTGATCAAAAGTCACAATCGTTCAGAAATCCAGACATTTCGTTCTGAAGTTGGTAAAATGTTTTGTGAAAGTATTTTGAAATGTTAATTATTAATAACCACTATAGTTTTCAATATATATGTAACTTTAAATAACAATTAAAATATACTAAAATACCTTATATCTAACACACGCTTACTATTTTTATAATTTTCTTAAAATGTTGCTAACACCTGCTTTCGCCGTCGGCTTGACCGCTTGCTATTGTTTACGTCTCCGCGTGACCATCCCCACGGACGCGTCACTGTGTAACCGCTATCTATCCCGCTTACGCTTGCATTAATATCGCGACTGCTACTTATCTTCTGTCCTGCAATTGTGCGTAAGTATTTTCTATTGCCCACTATCTATACTTGACACGGAACTATTCGATAGTCGTTATGTTGTGTGGCGGAGCGATCGAAATTATTGTGCTACGGGGCAAAACTATGGAGGAGGAGTTTTAATAGCTTCTAGGCGCGATTTATTAATCTCTTCGCAGCCTGCCTTCCGTTCGAGCGCTGAAGATCTTTGGCTAACACTTACGATCAAACAAATACGATAACATGTTAATAGCAATACAGGTAATAGCTTTTCCCAACAATTGTACAATTTTATGGACAGTTTAAACAATATAATGATAAATTATTCAATGGACACCTTTCTTATAGTTGGAGATTTTAATCTCAGCAACATTATATGGCAACCACACTCTAGCGGCAATAGTTTACTTCCTACTAACTTCACTAGTTCTGATGAAATATTTTTAGTTGATGAACTCGGTGTTCATAATCTGTCATTTAACGGTATCCGTAATTGTTACGGATAAACGTTGGACTTGGTTCTGTGTAACGATAGTGCCATCGTGTCCGATCAAAGTGGGGACCCACTCGTGCCAATAGACCCACATCATGGGGCCCTTTTGATTCAGCTGGGGTTTGTTGAACTTAACTGCATGGGTATCGCTCCGCGGACTAAGTTCTTATACGAGAAAGGGGATTACGTTTCCATTAATGATGACATTTTCAATAATAACTGGTCAAAGGAGATTGATTCGCTTAGCTTGCCGGACGCGGTTGATTACTTCTATTCAGTCTACTTAACATTAAGAAGTAATTATATTCCGACAAAGGTTATACGGCCCGATGGTTATCCTCACTGGTATTCACCTGCTCTAAAAAAGGCTATTAAAGAGAAAAATAATTTTTTGCGCAAGTATAAAGTCTATGGAAACTTATTTATTTATTTATGTATTTATTTATTAAATCTTCATGCACAAAATAGCACAGTGGCGGACTTAAAGCTAAAATAGCCTTATCTACCAGTCAACCAGGAGATAATGGATAAAGAAAAAGGTAGGCGGTGCAAGAGAAGCTACTAGACAAAAAGAAGGAGGGGAACCGTTTATGCAACTATAACCAAACCAGAGATAATGTTCAGATAAATAGATAAATAACTAAAAATAAATTAATATAAATAAACGTAGTGAGTATGTAATATAGCAAGAATACATAACCATATAAATACTATACGAGTAAAGGGGAAATAAGCTCAGTCAAACAAGGGGGAGATAGGAGACAAATTCGTGAGCCCCAACACTAAAGATCCTTCAGATAATGCTCACGAACAGCTTTCTTAAATGAGTATTTGCTGGAAAGCAATCTAAGATCGGGAGGAAGATCATTCCAGAGCCTTACAGCCCTCAGTACAAAAGAATTGGAGATAAAACCCGTACGGTGGAGAGGAAGATTTAATAAAAGGTTACTCGAGGAGCGAAGGTCACGGTCGTGGGTGTCAGAAAGAAACTTGAATTTAGTTTTAAGGTAGTTGGGGATGGCCGGATCGAATAAGATGGAATGAAGTTGAGATAGCACTCTTAAATTGCGGCGTTGGCGG
Organism: Blastobasis adustella; assembly: GCA_907269095.1. Lineage (NCBI taxonomy): Eukaryota > Metazoa > Arthropoda > Insecta > Lepidoptera > Blastobasidae > Blastobasis > Blastobasis adustella. The sequence continues at coordinate 15,348,027 of OU026121.1, read as the reverse complement.
ATGGGGAGCCACTCAAGCTTGGCACGAAATTCGGAAATGTGATCGTACTTGCGCAGGCCGAAAATGAACCTGATGCAGTTGTTCCGAAGACGTTCCAGCTTAAGAAGGAGCTCTTGATTAATGTCAGAGCAACATACGTCAGCATAGTCAATAATGGGTAAAATTAGGGACTGCACAAGTAAGATTTTAGTAGCAGGAGGAAGAAAGAATTTAAACCTGTAGAGAGAGCAAAGAGTCCCAGTTACCTTCCTGCTAACCTCAGTCACGTGGGCTGACCAGCTAAAAGTACTATCAATGAGGAGCCCCAAATCTTTTACCTGGGGAGAATAAGGGACAACCACACCGTTGAAATGGATAGGAGGAACCCGGGAAATGTCGAGACGTTTAATTTGATACGGGCTACCCAGAATAATGGCTTGGCACTTAGAGGGATTAACAGAGATACCGAATTTGGAAGCCCAATTCTGGACAGCATCAAGATCTTTAACAAGAGCAGACACCGCATCCGAAATATTAGCATCCTCCGAGTCCGCATATACCTGCAAATCGTCAGCATACAGGTGATACGAGCAGCTGAGACAACGAGTAAGTTGGTTTATAAAAATTGAAAAAAGAAGGGGGGAGAGGATACCACCCTGCGGGACACCCGTCTCAAGGTTGCACCAGCTAGACGTTAACCCATCAGCCGTAACTGCCTGTTGACGACCGCGAAGATACGACGTGAACCAATCAATAACCGAGGACGAGACACCGAGATGTGATAAGACAGCCAGCAAGATGTCATGATCGACGTTGTTAAAGGCATTAGAAAAATCAATTAATACAAGGATTGACAATTTAGTGTTCTCCATACTCTCCCTTACATCTTCAGTAACCTTAAGTAGAGCAGTAGCCGTACTATGTCCAGGTAGGAAACCGGACTGGAACGGACTTATGAGATCATTGGAGAGCACAAAGGACGACAATTGTTTGTGGACAATGGCCTCGAGAATTTTTGACAGATAGGGTAGAATTGATATTGGTCTAAGATGAATTAACGAAGTAGGAGTGGAGATTTTGACTTATCTGACAAGTACACATTCCAACTTCTCCCAGAGAGAGTTAAGGCAATTGAAGCGACGTGTTACCAAAACTATATTTGTGGTATTGAAGATGCACTCGTTAAGGACCCTAAGTACTTTTAGTCCTTTGTTATGTCAAAATCTAAATCCATGGGTGCAACCCAGCAGTCTAAATTATAACGGTCTTATTGCTAACACTGGCGAATCTATTTGTAACGCTTTATCGGATTATTTTAGTTCCACTTTTTTGCGTACATCATATTCCCCATCTTCTGCATGTGCTGAGGCGGTTGAACCTCCATCGATAACCGGTATTTCCACAATTTCCGTGGAGCCCCGAACTGTGACCACCCTACTCAAACGGTTGGACCCTGCAAAAACAGCTGGGCCGGATGACTTGCCGGCTCTATTTCTAATTAACTGTGCAGACACAATTGCATACCCATTAAGTCTACTTTTCACGCGCTCTCTCAAAGAGGAAATTGGCCCGTTTAATTGGAAGCGTGCATATGTCACTCCGGTCCATAAGAAAGGATCTAAGGCAGACGTAAACAATTATAGGCCAATTACTAAATTACACATTGTGTCGAAAGTTTTTGAAAAACTTGTACACGACCAGTAAAACACTTACTTAGTCCAACGCAACACAGATTTTTACCGACTACAGCAAAGCATTTGATCGTATTCGGCATGACATACTACTTAGTAAACTTTCGCTTGTGGGAATCAGTGGGGATCTGTTGAGGTGGTTCTCATCCTATTTAATGAATCGGAGCCAAGCTGTCGAGATCAATAACTACATTTCTAGCTGGGTTGACGTCTCTAGCGGGGTACCACAGGGTTCATTGCTGGGCCCTTTGCTTTTCATCATTTTCATCAACGACATAGAAAGCTGTCTTCATTCATCAAAGTTATTGTGTTTTGCGGATGATATGAACATATTTAAAACAGTCGCTTCTCTGGCTGACGCTTTATCTTTGCAGGATGATATTTCAAGGCTTGAGCTATATTGCCATAAGAACCATTTTGACTTGAATACAGCAAAGTGCTGCATTGTCACCTTCTCCCGAAAGCGGAAACAGGTTACCTTCGATTATAAGTTGTTGAAATCAAGTCTCTCTAGGGAGCTTTCCATGCGCGATTTAGGTGTAATACATGACTGCAAGCTAATGTTCGACGTTCATATTAATGCCATTATCAATAAAGCATTTGGAATGTTGGGATTTGTTGTGGGAATGTTGGGATGCGTTGCTCCAGGGGCTTCTCCAAAGCGAAAGCTTTAAAAATTCTTTATTGCACTTTCGTGCGCAGTAACCTGGAGTACGCGTCTCAAATTTGGAGCCCTGCATATATGGTATACGTCAGGCGCATCGAGAACATTCAGAGAAGGTTTGTTCATTACTTGTGCTTTCGCCTAGGTGAGGAGTATCATTCGTAGAATTACCTGGACGTGTGTAGTCGACATCATTTGGTTCCGCTCGTGAAACGCCGTGAGACCGCAGACATGGTATTTTTAATAAAAATTTCCACTGGCATTATTGATTGTCCCGAGCTTCTCTCTTAATTAAATTTCTGTGTACCCGTAAAAAATCTACGTCATAATAATGTATTCTCCCTTAGCACTGTATCTACTAATTACACTCAGAACACATTCCTTTGGCGTGCTTGTAGAAACTTCAATAACTTAGCATTGGAGACTGATATAGATCTATTTAGCACAAGCGTTGTAGCGGCAAGACGTCTGTTAACGCAGAGAGCTTTTGACAAATAATTTCTATTATGCGAAGCTTAAATTGTTCCATAAGTGGGCGAGCATGTTCGGTGGTGGAACTACTTGTATAATTATTGTAATAGTTGTAATTTAGTTTATATGTAGTATGTAGATGCTGTAGTAGTACTAGTTGTGGTAATACTGTAGTACTGTATCAGTTTTAAGTGTCCAATTTAATGTTATGAGTGTTTTAACAGATTTTCTTATTTGTATTCCATAGTCTATCAGCGCAGACCTGTAATAGGCTTTCTGTTTCGTAAGATTGTTAATATTATGTTGTTGGATAGCTGTTGGTCTTCCAAATAAAATAATATAATATAATATAAAATATACCTAAACCTACGGTATATACGGATGTTGAAAAAATGCCATACTCGAGCTGCTCGCTGTCGGTGCAATATCGGAATGCGAGCTGCACGAAAATCAATTATTGTCAATTGTATTTTTGCGACCTAAACCGAATGGCAAGTTTAGACTTATTTTAAACTTAAGTTTAAATAAATTCATTGACACACAACATTTTAAATTAGAAGATCTTCGCACATCCATTAAGCTAGTTACGAATGACTGCTATATGACAACACTGGATTTTTTTGATAAAAGTACACGAATATTTGAAAAAGTACTTACGGTTTACCTGGGATAATATCATACTTGGATTCAATGTTTTGCCATTCGGTTTAAATACCGCACCATACGTTTTTACAAACAATCATGAAACCTGTAATAAGTCTATGCTTACATATCCACTGTCTATCTCGATTACATTTTGTTAATGGGTCAAACTTACAATGATTCCTTGAACAACGTCAACAAACCCAAAAAATTGCTCTTAGCCCTAGTGTTTAAAATCAACTTTGAGAAAAGTTTACAAATACCGGCCACTTCAGGTATATCTCTGGGGTACATAATCGACTCCCATGGTATGCTCAAATGTATGTATGTCCCATGCATCCCATGTATCGCTTTACCTGTTAAAAAACAACTAAGCATCAAAAAATATCAAACGCTGATAAATCCAAAGTTTTACGCGTTTACTAGGGTTGCTCGTATCGGCGTGCCCCGCCGCGGAGTACGGTCTACTCTACACTAACGACTTAGAACGATGTAAATACCTCAATTTGCAATCGGACGAGGACTACGTCTATTCTTGTATAGGAGTATAGGAGTATGTCTATTCTTGATTATCTGTTGACTGATCTGCAATGGTGGCTGCTGGCATTGGAAACTCCTATCCATAGAATCAGGGGTGACACGTTCATCAGAGAAATTTTTCAATACCCCATACTCCAATCTAGAAAAATATTAAATCGGCTGACAACCATATCGCGGATTAGCATCCGATTTTAGGACTCAGCAGTCCAGACGCAACCATCCTGACATTGAATGGGAGCTGTCAGATCACGTTTAGTACGATCAATGAGTTCGGCAAACCAATATTGACCTTTTTTTTTTGCCAGCAGTTTAAACAAAAAATGGAACATTTATGTGTCTTGGAATAAGGACCCGACGCGTACACTGTAAATGCATTCACTATAAATTGGTCGAATTATTTCTTCTACGCATTTCCGCCTTTGGTTCTTAAATTCTTAAGGAAAATAATATTAGATGGAGATTTTTTAAAGGGGTATTTAGGCTACGCCTAACGTTAACGTCACTAGGGATCCAAACCAAGTCCTTAATAAGTTGGCCACTTGGTGTCCAAACGAGGAACTATCATAAGACCAAATTACCAGACAATGTCCAATTTTAGCGTTCGTAACAGCACATACAGTGCGAACTCTGTCAATGTTCAACAAAAAAAATATTTAATATTCTTCCACACATATTATAATTTAAATTCCTGACTTGATAAAAACGTCTCACATTGGATCTAAACAATCAATTCTGTACCTACCGTACCTACTCCGTAGAAAAGCCTGAGATTACATAAAACATCACTTCTTCGTAAAGGTGTAACTGTCTTTATCAGTTTTAAAAGCCCTGTGACAACTCAAACATTGAGTCGCTGGATAAAAAATACATTCAAAGAAGAATGAATTGACGTCTCTATATTCTCGGCACACAGCACCCGCCATGCCTCGCAGTCTTACGCTCTTCAACAAGGTTGACCAGATTAGGTCCACTGCGGACTGGAGCAACAACTCAGCAACATTCACTAAGTTTTATAACAGAAATGTAATGAGCATGGACAGCAAAGCACTGGCGAGAGCTGTTGTCACCCGCATGATTAAAATTTTATAAGTATTTTTAAACAACAATATGGTTGAAATTATTGGGAATAAATACCCGTTTTTTCTATTCTAAATTATCAACGTGTATCCATACTTATAACAATAATTATAAGTGGTTACAATGTCACGCCGGCTTATGTGACATTTATAATATAATTTCTGATAAGCTTAAAACGCAAATTTTACAAAATCAAAAATAATTTGATTAATAATTGATGTTTCCAAAACACTCTCAAAGTCTACATGTGTGAATAAGTCTTATTTCTAGGTACCAATCTCGAGGACGAAGCAATGATTAAACGAACTTACCAAGTGAAGTTCTATCATGATTATACGAATGCTTCATCCGGAGAGATTGGTAACATCCTCCCACCCTTTCAGTTTCCCCAGGTTCTGGAAACATTAATAAGGGTTGTACTCCAACCAAATGACGACCGGCCGAGCCAGACGACTGGACGAGAGCGGTGAACAGAGCCAGTTACCCTCAATAAACCAAAACTTAAAAATCGTGTGAAAACATTCATTTCTACCCTCAACTACGAGTGGTGGCACCTATGCGTAACTACATGTGTGAATAAGTCTTTTTTCTAGGAACCAATCCCTTCGGATGAAGCATTCGTATAATCATTATAGAACTTCACTTGGTAAGTTAGTTTAATCATTAATTATCTACTAGTCTACCAGGAGAGATAACAATCGAAAAAAGTATGCGGTGCAGGAAGACTACAAGCAAATATTAGACATAAGCTTATTCAATTCAACTACAAACAAATAACAGACACAACATCCACAAAGCAAATGATGTAACAGAAGTTGCATTAACTACCGCATTTTGTTATTCTGAACATGAGTCATATATATGGACAAACGGTAAACTTAATGGAAAGTGTTCACCGTCGTACAGTACCTTGCCAATGCAGTGCCGGCCTTTGGATCTTTCAGACATGCCTTTTGAAAATCACCAATAACTACTACATTTCGTCTGAAATCCTGGTAGGCACGTTGTGGTACATCCACTAAAACTTTACCCTGAATTTTACTCAAGCTTTTTAATTAGTATTGAGGAAATCTTGGCCTCAATAGCAATTTTTGGCTTGGAAATTTTTTTCATTTCAGATAGCAGTAGGTAAGTCAAAGTAGACATTATTAAAGGTATTTGTGTGGTTTCTGCACAGATTTGGAAGTTTTGATGAAAGCTATGAAGCCTATTCCATGCCACATTCAAGACGTATAGAAAATGGAAAATCGATGCGTTGGTAGATACTTTGGAATTGAAGACGTGTAGATAATGTGGATTGTATTTCGAGAAGAGAGTCGATATTCGAAGATCTCAACACGTAAAGAAAGATTATCCGAGCTCATTTAAATAAGAATCCTGTTGTTCTTTGAGCAAGTAACTCGCAAATAAGATTTAATGGTGCGACTGGTAATTCCGGACAGAATGGAGTGCAAAAGATTGCGTGGACTGTGAGAAAATTGTCCTTTCTTACACACTATAACCGAATGTTTTCATAGAATGGATGCCTTTAAAGGAAGAGAGTTGCCTATGTTTATCCAAACGTAGACACATTGGAAGAAGGAGTTAATTAAGGGCTCAATGTCCATTGCTCAAAATGCAATTTCAATCATCAGTCTTTACTGGTCCACAGGTGGACATCATCATCATCGTCACAGCCCATAACAGTCCACTGCAGACTTAGGGCTTCTCCTACGAAAGGAGAGGGCATTGCCATAATCACCACGCTTGGCAGGCGTATCGGAGATCGCAATATTATAAATATAACAATCCTACGGAGACTCAAGATCAAAAGATAAAAAATAAACACATCGCAAACTCGAAGAAATTAGTCGCCAGTCGAAATTAGTGACACCCACGAGTGTAAGGGGTTTGTTCTACTGTGCCAGATAGCACATGGCCAATAGCAGCTAATAGCTGCTGGACATAGGCCTCTCCAATGAGCGCCATCGCACCCTGTCCTCGGCTTGCCACATCCAGCATCCACCTGCAGCCTTTCATAAATCGCCACTCCGTCTGACCGGAAGACATCACTATGCTAACCGTGGCGCGGTCTCCGCCCAAGAACTCGATCGGAATTTAACGAACTTTTAATACATAGCAAAGTGAGCTTTATTTCAATTGGGTAACATACTTTTCGACACGAACCAAAATGAGGTCGCAGGAAATTCTCGCGTATTCACCAGGATTCGGTTAGCTCCGCTTCAATGTAATAAGGTCAAGGGCATATCTAATCGTATTCAAAAATATAATTTGGCAACGAAAATAACAACTAATTTCATACTTACCTCTTTTGAAGTCGTCGTTTCATGGAAAATTCCGGTGCGTTTTGCATGTCTATACCCAATGGAAAATGAAAGAACGGAAATGCAGTTATCTATAAAATATACGGTCTTGTGTACTTACCAGATTAAACCTTAAAATATTCCCCTTTTCTATCGCCCTGGTGGCACGAACAATTTGCAGTGCAAAGTGAATTAAATTCACTTATTTCTACCTAAATTGTGAGTATTACTGTAATAAGGATGGGTATCCGTATTAATTTTTGGAAGATACGAGTTATTTCAGATAATATATATATATATGATATAGATGTGGGTAGAGCGCTATTACACTTAATGATTAGAAATTCATCTAATGCTATTATCCGCTGGGCGGCGGTGACCATTTTCCATCAGTGGCCCGACCCATCTGCCTGTTGGTCTGTCGTATAACATAACTATAAATTTTGTAAGCAATAAAATGCTCATGGTACTGTTTTATCCATTTAATTGCCGTGTGGTGTCTGGCAGAGTAAAACAGATCTGAAAGCATCCTTTTAGGTATACATACCAGTATGGCGTTTTCTGTTTTCGATGCTGCGATCTCCAACCGGCCATCAAAGCGTGGGGATTATGGCAAACCCCAACTAATGTGGAGGAGGCTCACGTCTGATGCCAATGGTGATAAACACTTTATGATACATTTTATCATCAAGAGCCCACTGCTGGGCTTGAGCTCACTCAGATAATTTTTTCTCAGAGAAACAGGTTTGCGTGATCTCCTCTCCATCTTACGATAGCTAGGATATATCAGTATTACAGTCCCATTCATATAATCTAAGTATTATGTAAGCATTTATTTCTGTGAACACTTTTACAAGCAAAATTGTTGACAAATAGGTATTGTAGTTATACCTAACGTAAACAAAAAGGATTTATCAATATTTTATATAGCCGGATCTTTTTATAAAAATAAGAACGCAATAAATCCGTCGACCATTTTCTATTCTCATTTCTTCGAGAAGCCAAGCCATTTGTACTAAAAGTATTGATACATTATTTTCCTTCACGTTCACAATACTAACAACGATTGTACCCGAATCGTCGTTTTGAAGATGCTATTGGATTAGAAAAGCACTTTACAAAAAAAATTACCAAAATACACCTGCATTGCTCGCGGATAACAAACGAACTAAATTTGACAAAGAGCCAATAAGAACAACTTACAAGAATATAAACAATGACAAGGACGTCATAACCTAAAATCAATATTAACTGGCATGGACTTTATACATAGACGGCCCCTATAGAGCTATGTATAATAATACCGTACACAGAGAAAATTACAACACACTGAAAACACAGCTGTTTTTTCTTGTCTACGTAGAACCTAAAGCTTCTTTAAACAAATTAAAAATAAAAAGAAGTGCACTTTATGGCTCTAACTTCGATGCAAGGAATTGCAATAGCACCGTGTTTCAACCAAGAACTAACGGTAATTATTAATCGTTTCAACAATTAAACATAGGTGGTATTAATTTTGCAGCAGAGCTCCTGCTAATGGATATTAATGGGCGTAGTTTGTTACGCCTAAATGTTGTTGTTATGACAACGTTAGAATTGCGTCGGGTTATTTATGAATATGCCCCGGTTGTAAGGCGATATTGTTACCTAAACTATGGTGATGGAATGGCACAAGCTATCAGCTTGGGTCTTATGTAATACTATACCTTTTACTGCAGGCATTTACTCAGTGTGTTACCAGTGACGATCTACGGAACTAAAACGTGGTCGCTCACTGTAGTTATAAGAAAGCTCACTGTCACCCAAAAGGTAATGAGGAGATCCGCAAGCGAAACACGGTCACCGACATAACCATGAGGATTGCTGTGGACAGATCACAATAGATGGCCAATGGTAAAATTCTCGAGTGCAGCGTGGGTAGGCCTCTCACAAGGTGGACCGATGAGCTGGTACAGATCGCAGGTACCAGCTAGATGTGGAAGGCACTGGTCTGGCTTTTGTAGACCTCTTGGGGAGGGTTATGCCCAACAGTTGGCATCGCTCAGCTGATAAGATGATGATGAATTTCTGCGGCTTCGTCTACGTGGACCAGTGTATGTTTCTTTTTCCAACACCTTTCATCAAGTATCCAACTCAACTCAACTTATTATAACTTAATTTATTTGTGTCAGGCTATAGAGGCCCATAGATATATACATTCAAAGTTATAATGACAATTAATGATACGTCTTAATTATCAGTTTGCCCAACAGTTACGTAGCAGTATTCATAATGACCGGGCAATTATAGATCGGCAACTTAACTGGTGTATGGTCTGCGCGGTGAGGGGGGCAAAATGGATGACGTCATGTGACGTTTCAGGGCTGAGCGCGGGGGCGCGGGCAGTGCTCAAATGACGTCTCAGTGCGCCCGCGGACTCCGCACAGGGCGGTTGGTTAATTCGTTACCGACGCTCGGAACAACGCACACGAGGTTAATTTGCCGAAGATAAATCCTGATATGGAGTCTCGAAAATCATTGCTAAAAAATTAATAGACAAGCACAGGGGTTCCCAAAGTGTGGAGAGAAAGGAGGGGCGCTGTGAGGCGATCCCATCTTCTCGTAATGAAACTAAGATGTTCATTTGTACAAAATAAACATGATGTCTAAAATTTTCTTGGATACAAGATCCCTTTTATGCGCAAGCTCACCATCATATTGTTTCTTGGCGATGGAAATATCTAAATTTAATAAATAATTCGGTTAAGTCACGTATGTTACAGAAATATAACACAACTGCTTATTTCTAGAAAGAATTCTTTATTTTTTTTGCAGCGGATTTAAATTTAGGTTTAGTTTTACAATTTGCCATTAAACATTAGGTTTGTCGTCTCGGGATATAATACATATCTTGAGGCAAGTTCGGGGATAATCTCGTGTGTATTCTTTGTCCGAGGAACGTCATCAAGTGACGTTTCGCGGTAGAAAATGCTCACTGCCACACGCCCCGCACCCCCGCGTTCATAATCGAAAAATCACCCTTCCTAACCTAACCTACCTAACATACCGCAGGCGATATACCAGTTAAGTTGTCGACCAATAGATGAATTTTTAAGCCATGAATTTTAAATGTACCTATGAAATTTTTCCAATATTTTTACTTTGACGCATCATTCAATAGTGTATACTTTTTTCTTTTAAGAAAATGTAGCTATAATATGAATCTGATGAAGAAAAAAATGATAATAATGATAATGTGATAAATAATGAAATTTAAATGAGTATTAAGTACATTGCCTGATTTAACTTGCCATAATTTATATTGTCCGGGCATTATGAATAATGCCCGGATTAATAACTTGGTCCATAAGATGTATAACGTAAATACGAATCCATTTTATCGTAACCTAAGGCATTTCCAGTTTAACTTAATAAATAGTTTTCCCAGTCGTGTGGAACTAAGCTCAATTAGGTTAATCACACTTTAGCTCAGATGGAAATGGGATAGGGACCTCTAGTGACATGATTTTTAATGGATTGGAGTAAATCGATAACAAAGGCAACGCTATCATGCCGATACGGAGTAAATAAATGTATCTGTTCCAATGAACGTTTGTTTAACTTACAGTTACATTAACAGCTATTATTACTGCAATATTTTCATTTTAACGTAGAAGGTAATCCTCGATGAGTTTCAGATTACCGGGCGCGGGCCAGCGCGTCGATAAAGTTTATTTTGAGATTAGCACGGCTAATTAGTCTTGATCCTTACAAACCTTGCCAACAACAAAACAACCAAAAGGGTCTGTAGCTGAAAAAATATGAGAAATTACTATTTTTAGTAGGAAACTGCCTTGTCGTGATCGTGATCGTTTCGTTTGTTGTGGGTAGTCCAACTTCAGCACCGCAAAGAGTTCACCACTCCTTAGGTGTGTCTTCTACCTGCCCTGGCCCTGAGTCCGGTTTTCCAAGAGCCAATTGGCTTCTCGTGACGGTATGTAATATAATATACCGCCTTTAGTACCAGCTAGGAATAGGCACCCATCGATTTTCAATTTGTCCAGAGTCTATCTATGTGGGTGGGTGGTTACCTTTTTATATCAGTTTCAATTCCGCGGTTGCCTTAATAAAATAAATCTCTGTAGTTCATATCGGTTGAGAAAAACACGTTCGGCCCATTCCGGAGGGCCCTGGAAACTCTGAATAGTGGACACAAATCAGTACAATTTTACCCTATCGAAGGAAATCGAGTAAGCCTTCGATCACAGAATTTTATTGATATCACATTAAATTATGAAACTGGCCGTACTTGAATTTTCCTCGCCTGTGATTCTGCGATAAATCGACAATATTGCGTAAATGATACTTCTGGACCCTGCTACCTATTGAAAACCTTAATAAGTTACGGGAGGTGAATGCTTAATGTTGTCATCTTGGCGTAAATGTTCCGGTTGTGCTCTAGCGCGCGATTGCCCGGGGTCCACTTTGACCATGATCCAGGATTTAGCAGGTCAGGTAATCACAGCGAAGTGACTGCCATCTGACCTCCGTGACCCTGTAAACAGAGGAACCTGACCAGATTGGATCATGGTTACACATTCAGGCGCCAAAGGCCAATAGATGGTTCTGTATTAAATTATTTATCCATGATAATACATAGATCACTATAAGAAGAGTATAGAGGTCTAGAGTTTTTCCTCTATGGAAGTTTTTGTTTTTCTCGAAAATGCGTGGCCGGGTGGTGTTACAATTTAGCGCGCGGACGTGTGAGCTAAGGTGTTCTTGTACTCTTGATGCTTGAGTGGTGTTATCCACTAATATCAATTGAAGCAGTCTGCACTTAAAACCTCGCATCTAAACATCTCATACAATGCATAACATTTTTTTTTTAAATTCGCAATAAGCACTACTACGAAATACTTACTAAGTCTAAGTCTAAGTAAGTATTTCATCGATAATTTTTTAATAAAATGTTGTTTGGTACAAATTGTGTGGCTCTTTCTGTAGTTCTTTGACAATGGTAATTTGACGCGGTGTAGGGTAAGTGTAGGGTAGGTGTGAGATAGGTGTGGGGTAGGTGTGGGGTAGGTGTAGGGTAGGTGGAGGGTAGAAGTACAATACTGGTAGGGGTTTAGTAGGTTAGAGTAGGGGTGGGACACGACGCGAACGAAGCTGCGGCGGGCTAATTAGTTATTAATAAAATAAATTGGCGGACGCTCCGTGAGGAGTGACGTTGTGCGCACTCCATCCCTATGGAGTGTCGCATGCGATGAGGCCTGAAAAGAATTCCCGGCTACTGGCAGTCCCAAGACAGAGTTTAGCAGGTACGTGCTTACGTTTTTTCGTAGCGAGTCCTGCATAACCAGTCGGGCAACCGCGCTGGTACTCGTGAGAGTTCTCCGCCTCCCCTGCTATCCCGGAGGGAGTACAACATGGAGTTCTTCAAGAAAGGGGTAAAAAGGTTTTTACGGGGTCAGCAACGCGTGGGTGATGCCCCTGGTATTGCAAACGGCCATAGGCTGCGGTGACTGCTTACCATCAGGCAGGCCGTAAGCTTGTTTGCCTCCTTTGTGGTATAAAAGAAAAAAAAGGGAGCTATTACCCGTTGCGGTTGGCGCAAAAACAAAAATCGCACGTAAAATTTAAATATACAACAAGTAAAGATAAGAGACAAAAGGCGAAATTGCCACAATGTCTCCTCTTGTTTCTATCAGCTGCGTATAAATCCGATTTGGGGTAATCAAATTACGCCGTCCAAATGTACTGAATACTGCGATTCCGATTCAAAATTGTATTACAAGTAATTCGGGAATTGAATAAGGCTTGAGTGAGAAACAATCGCTCGAATTTTATTATTTCGACGACGCAACAAGGATTGATAGAGACGGAAAGTCTTTATTTCTTATAGCGGGATAAAACAGACCGTGGCCTTGGGTTAAAGTATTCGATACGCTTCAGCTGGCTGTAACAAAGTTATGGATTGTAAAGGCTTTCAATATTATGTGGTATTGGGGTATTTGGTGCTCTGCGTTTGGAAATAACGTTAACTAGGGGCGTTTTGGGGCGGGACGGATCGCAATCATGCCTCGTTGTGTATTTTGTTGTATAAAAATGTAATACAATGAGCCGTTTTCAAGGATTGCTTCCTAAAAACTCCCATAGATGGCGCGCTGACGACATTATCATAATCTTGTGCCTAATGGTATTTATCTTTATTCCGAAGCAATTCATTTTAGATCTATTAATTTAACGGTTTGTGAATGTTAGTGTTCCTTGGGACTCAACTTTATGAACACTTTATTAATCGATTTCTGGTTGACTGGAAGATAATGCTGTGTAACTTTATTTCCGCCTTTGTACCTATGAAGTTTAAATAATGAATAAACTTAAGGTGAGCAGGGTAGCACTTTAGCAAATATTAAATAATAGCGAGCATTTTAACGCGATTTAATTATTTCCGAGGTAATAAATAACTACAATAATAGCCCCAAATAATCAAAATATTATAATAATGTTTGCGTTCTTAGAGCGCGCCATCTATGTGACTTTTTGAGAAGCTATTCTGGAAAACGAAGCATTATGGTATGAATTTGAAGCCCGTACCTATTTAGTGATCCGTATATTATTTTGTGCCGACCCCAGCTTTTGGGATATGGGCGGGGGATTACGATAATGATGCCGATGATTTACTAATCATCGCCTGGGAGGCCGCACTCTCACAAGTAACACTCTTGCGACTCGTGCGTTCCTCTCAACCACAAAGCAAGGGGCCGTTTTTTCCTTTTACTATGTGTCTCCACTCTGTGCCCCCCGAGACGCGGTGGACAGGCTATTGCGTGTCTCTCGGGCTCTTGTCTGTGGCGATTTACAGTCTTAGATCACTTGGGAGGAGATCTTTGATCTCCTGAGATTAAAGGTAACTATTTTTGTATGGAACGGTATGAAAAGTAGTATAAGAGGTAATTATTATTAGAATTTCTTATGGAAGGAGTCGTGCCCAGCAAAAAAAGACGCATGGGTGTGTACTAACTGTCAGAAATGCAACAAATCATATTGTCTGGGACACCGATCTCGTAATTGCTTATCTTGTGATAAGAAATAACAAAACTAACTTTAAAGTTGTGTGTCATAGAAATTGTGATGGTAACTATTAGGTTTTTATAATGATTTCAACTGATATTGAACTTGTAGAAAAATGTTACAGTTTTAAGGTGTTTATAAGAAAATAAAAATTGTTTTCAAGTGCATGATATCACTGTTTTGGCAGAAAAAGTTGTGTATTTGTTAAGTTTAATTATGTGTGTTGGTATGTCGATTTAGAAAATACATTGTTTGTTATTGCTTTTGAAAAACCGGAGGTTGGCTAATTGGCAAAAATTTATATATTTTTCATACCTTAATGAACACTTAAAGAAAACAACTTGTTATTAAAAACATTTCCTCCCAAGCGATAAATAGCATTAAGCAATAAAAAAAAAGATTAGTACTTTAGGTATAAAATGTAATCCGTTGGGTTCGAGATCGCAAAACATCTTGTTACACCAACATCAACATTTGTTACATCAACTTGGTCGTCCAACAACAGAATCGTCCTAGCCAGGTAAAACTGTTAAGGGTCCCTTATTGTCTCAGAAAATGAACGGAAAGGTTTCAGACCCAAGAGATTTGAAGGTCAATTGGATAGAACGAGCGCCCTCTCTAAAGTCCCAAACTTCTAACAAGGGAAGCCACTTCGGGCTAAATTTTATTTGGTCATTAGTTGCTTGTATTGCTCACGGTCCTACATAATCAGGAAGGAGGTCTCGGTAAGGAATACGTTAAGATTTCATGTCTTCGTTGCCGTTGAAAGGTATTTTGCCTCTAATGGGAGGGAACCTCTTTACAGATTATTGTTGTTGTAAATGCTTTTTAACACTTTTTTTTCTAATTCTGAATATTTCTTATTAGCACAGTTTTATTTAAAACAGCTATATCGACGTAATAGTTAATTATAATTTAAAAAAAAAGTAGGACTAGGTACCTATAAATGAACATAAAAAACTTCATTAAATACTTCTATATCTACACATTGTATACATAGTACATTAAATAGTCGTGTTCCGCGTCTGTTTGTGTTTACGCTAACTTTTCCAAAACCACGCAATGTATTCTGATCCGGTTTTCACCATCAGTTAGAGAATTTCTTCAGGAAGGTTTTTATGTACGTATAATACATAAAAACCTATAATTAAAAGAGAAAAAAGGCGAGAAAATACATGCGAAGCCGGGCCAGTTCGTTTGTTTATTTATAAATCTCCGATAAACCTTTGTAGAATGAGTTCTGAGTGAAAATTATATTCGTGCTTGCAATGATGCAGATTATTAAAGCCGATTCAGTCGTACATGAGTACACGGTTTATAGCGAAGAGATTTATTTTCCGATTGAGACTTATATTGACTCTGAAAATGAATGCAAATAAAAATACGTGTGGCACTCGGGGACTGCCTATAATAAGTACCTTCATTCAAAAAATTTGAACAAAAAGAACGATATTAAGAGTTTGATCATGGAATTTCACGCGATGTACATTTATATAGATATAATGTTACTTTAATACTAACTATTTTTGGATTACCTTATCGAACTCACTTGTGGACGCGGCCAAAAAGCACGCTGTCTCACCTAGCATTGTGTCTAAAAGAGATAGAATCAGTTATGCGCAGTTAGCAGCTAGTCTACACGCATACGTCTAGTCGCACGCACACATACACCTCGCCGTGGCGTTAGACGATGCACGGCTTTCAACGCCGCACCGCTGTGCCGGTCGGAGTGGGGGGTGTTAGGTTTTTTTCGTTATGGAATTTCTTGATTCTGTCGCCGCGCTCAAAGTCCGCGATAAAAGCTATGCAATAAAATGTTATACCCACTAAAGGGATTTGAGGTTTTATATTACAAATTACAATATTAATTTTATTGGTTCGAGCTTAACTGGCGAATGTAGTTTTAACTTTATTTTGTTAAATTCAGCCCTGTTTACATTTATCTCTCGGACCACCCCACTCTCAACGGGCGCAAATGTATGAAAAGATGTATGTATGTTAAAAAGGTAAAAACAGTTTTAGGATCGTAGCTCGTGGCACTCTGGTCGTGAGTGTGTATGTACGAACGTGTAATTATTAAATTAACCTGAAACCCTAATATAAAAATCGCTATGAACAAATATAACCTTAATCGCTGCCACTGTTGGAGATAGTGCCCATAAAACGGGCTGGATTCCGCCACTGGATGGCTATTATAAAATTTTCAATAAATTAATTGGAATCACTACGATCAACCTTCCCGCCGTCGTCGCAGCGATTCTGAACCCTGTTTAAAGAAGGGAATTAGGTACACAACATCGAACAATATGTCAGCGCCGTTAAAGCGTGAAGCGCGTTTCACGGTACAATCACGCCGAGAAGGCACCACAAGACTGATTTTTACGTTACACAAAATATTCCATACACACGACTGAGCAAGCGGAGCAAGAGTTTTGGGAGCGTTCTGGCGGGAGACAAAAATGCGATAAACTTCCCCTCAGCAACTGTACCCGCCTAAATTACGTGTTCGTATGGTGATGCGGCTGTATTTCCCTTTTTGACCGGCGACGTAATATGTTGTGGCAGCGTCGGGTGTGTCGGTTTACCGGCGCTCCGTTTTACACATGTCCTAACTAGTATTACGAAATGCGAAAGTAAATCTGTATGTTTGACGTTTCCACGGCTAAACTGATGGGCAGATGTGGATAAAATTTTGAATGGGGATAGGTGGCAGTCTGGGGAAGGACATGGCCTACTTTATGTTTAAAAACAAGTTCTCAAATGAAAACTATTTTTTTAAACAAGCTTTTATCGCACATCCTCTATGATCAGTCAGAGACAAGTAGTCAAGACTAATCAAACGAGCCCAAACTCGATGGATTTATCATGGGTAGTTTAGAAGTTTTAATGGCCACCTTCTGTGTCCACCGTCAGATCAATTGGATGGTATCATAACATTGTATTGTCACGGAACGTACATAAACCTTTATGCTCCCTATCACGCACCAGGGGCTGTTTCATATATGCAGCAGCCAAGATTTGGAACGACCTGCCTCCACCTATACGAAGGCTAGTCAAAGTCACCAAAAATACATTTATAAAACATACTAAATCTTGGCTGCTCTCGAAGCAGGCTCTGGTGTGTGGGGTGTGACGCTGCGCAGTGAGGTGACTGGCTAAGTGCTTTGGTGGCTGTGTGCTTTTTATTTGTGTTTCTTGTTTTTTTTTCTTCTTCAACTTCGTGTGTGTGTAATAAATATATATTTTGAAGGGAGTGGCAGAATAGCAGGGGGTGGGACTTGTGTCACGCTACTCTGAGCCATAAGCCCATTTATCATCGTGTAAATTTTCAATTCGTTTTTCTTTTTTGTAATGTATTTATATATTTGTTTTTTTTTTCTTTTTAATTCTGTAACATTTATTTTATAAACATATTTATTTTTTGTAAGATGGTAAATAAACGATTATTTATTTATTTATTTTATAAGTATGCAAAATTTCAGCTCAATCGGGAGCCGGGAAGTGGGTCAAATTTATCTTGCAGCATTTTATTACAAACAAGCATAGAAAGATTTGCAATTATGCAAGTGAGAAATAGAAGCTTATAAAAATAACAGAATTTCACAGGGACGCAGTGGCAGGAAAAACTTCGTAATATTTAAGATAGAACACAGCCTTTTGGCAGTGCAGTGTAGGTAGAGCTTTCCCTCCATCCATCTTTTCTTTCGCTTCTATTCATGGGTGTCTTGAAAAACGACTTATGTTTTAAGGAACAGAAATTCTTGTCCCTTTATGGGCTAGAGGCGCTTTCTGTTGTAAATTTTAGCACTAGGATTTAGTACTCGCCTTCGCAGCGTAGAAATTATTGGAGGAGTGCTTTATTGCCATCTGTTGGGATCCAGGTAAAGCGTAACGTTAAGTTCTAAAGATAGCCGTTGATAATTCATAAAAGTTGTTATAAAATCGCTCCACGCCACCAAAATTGAACTACAGATGTTGTATGATACAAAACATTAATCATTCAGTTTTGTAGTTTTGGAAAACGATAAGTGGTCGTCCAAAAAAATTATACCAACAACATTTATTACCTACATGTCAAGTCAAAGTAACATTTCTTTAATGAGTAGGTCATTTCAATCGGCAAAAAAGAGGG
Organism: Blastobasis adustella; assembly: GCA_907269095.1. Taxonomy (NCBI): domain Eukaryota; kingdom Metazoa; phylum Arthropoda; class Insecta; order Lepidoptera; family Blastobasidae; genus Blastobasis; species Blastobasis adustella. The sequence goes on along the minus strand of OU026121.1, from coordinate 15,329,469 downwards.
GGTAGGAAAGCAAGAAGGAAACACACTGTGACATGTTGACCGCCACAGGGCCGAAGCACACTCGCCCCAGGGCCGGAATACATCTGATGACACTAACCTACGATCTAATTTTAGTTTTAAATATAATCCAAAAGTATAACGAATACATTGTGACGAACAGAAATCGCATCACGACAACTTTGCCAATTAACTATGTTTATTTTTTGTTAAAATATATCTAATTATATTGTAATGGTTATTATTTATTTCAAAGGCAGACTTAAAGCTACGTAGCTTTTTCTACCAGTCAACCAGAAACCAGCAATAAACAAAAATTACAAGCCGGTGCAACAAAAAGGAAGAGAAAAAAACAAAAAATAGACGAAACGTAAAATAAAATTTAAATTAGAATACCAAACATTCACAGACCGAGATAATACAAGGTGTCTCAAAAGAAAGTTTATATTTATTTAGTTTACTGCGTGAACGCAACGAATCCGAGGGGCGCGGGGGTTATGTCAATCGGTAGCCTGGCTCTTGGGAATTCAGTCGCTATGGAGCGTTTCTCAGGAGCAGACTGCGCGTTGTGCGTGCGAGAGTTTTACAAAAACGGTTATTCGGCGACTGTAGCGCGTAGGAGATTCTGCAGTATTCGAGGTTTTCGCCACTCAAATGATGCGCCAAGCATTCCTCTTATTCGAAAATGGGTCAAAAAGTTTGAAAAGACCGGTACAACGCTGGAAAAACATAAAATCCGGGCGATCAAGGTCATCAAGAACGGTAGAAAACGTGGAGAGTGTTAACCAGTCTGTTCGTGATGACCCGAACCGTTCAATTCGGAAGCGCGCAAGTGCTTTAAATGTGCATAGATCATCATTACACCGCATTTTGCACAAAGATCTAAAGCTGCACCCCTACAAAATTCAATTGGTGCAAGAATTAAAGCCCATGATGCTAGTCAGAGGCTTGACTTCGTAAATCAGGCAATTGAGCGCTTTTCAACGTTTACCAACATTTTGTTTTTGGATAAAGCTCATTTTCATCTTTATGGACACGTAAATAAGCAGAATTGCCGCTATTGGAGTGCAACGAATCCGAAATGCAAGTATCAGAAACCCCTTCATTCGCCTAAAGTGACCGTATGGGCAGCGATGTCGGCGCGAGGAATTATCGGCCCTTACTTTTTTGAAGACGAAAGGGGGCGTGCAATTACAGTGAATTCAGAGCGTTATGTGGAGATGTTAGACGACTTTTTGGTGCCTGAACTGCAAAACTTTCCTGGCTTTAACCAAAGAACATAGTTCCAGCAGGACGGAGCAACGTCACACACGTTCAATACATCTCTGCCACGAGTTCGTGAAATTTTCTCGGGCAAGTTGATCTCTACATTTGGACAATATTATTTTTAAGAAATAAATTCCCAAATTGTGTATTTTAATAATCAATAAACATTTTTTCGATACACAGCTTACTTTTTTTAATCAATCCACTATATATAAACTTTCTTTTAAGACACCTTGTATAACAGGAGAAAGAGAGAACAAGACAAGCTAAACATAACAAGCTACTGGCACACACAACAACACTACTGCCCAAACACTTCAAAACGAGAAAGACTAAGAATAAGTACAGGATGTCCAGTGGCAGATTTCAAAGTTCGAAAAGTTGTAAAAAAAAAACTACACCTCTAATGCAAAGTATGTTTATTGTAATTTAAAAACAACAAATGCGGATTTCATTTTTTGAAAACCACGTTCTCCAAATGGCGGCCATCGAGCCTGACACACTCTTCGAGTCTAGCACGCATGTTTTCAAAAACGCGTTTACAGAGAGGCTGGGGGATCCTGCTGATTTCGGCTCGAATATTGTCTTTAAGTTGTGTCGCAGTGCTCGGATTTGTTTTGTAAACAACGGATTTTAAGTATCCCCATAAGAAAAAGTCACATGGGCTTAAATCTGGTGACCTAGGTGGCCACGGTATGGTGCCGTTTCGGGATATGTTTTTTTCTTGAAATAACTGCCGCACTGCATTCATAGACACATTAGCAGTATGAGCTGTGGCCCCGTCCTGCTGGAACCACGTGTTTCGGTTGAAGTATGGACTATTCTGTAGTTCTAGTCTAAAAAAGTCATTTATCATCTCGGTATATCTCTCCGAATTCACAGTTACAGTTTGGCCACGTTGGTTTTCAAAGAAATAAGGCCCTATGATGGCAGATGCAGACATTGCACACCAGACTGTAACTTTAGGTTTATGTAAAGGTTCTTGATGCATTTGTCTTGGGTTGCGGACATCCCAGTAACGGAAATTTTGCTTATTCACATATCCTCCGATGTGAAAGTGGGCTTCGTCACTAAAGAATATGTTACCCATCCGAGTAGCAGTACGAAATCTCAACAACATCTCCTCCGCGTAAGTTTTTCTTAATGCAAAGTCAGAATCGTGTAAATCTTGAACGATTTGAATTTTATACGGATGGAACTTGAGTTTTTTTCGCATTATAACCTGTAAACTTGATATCGTAATTCCCAATATCGATGAACGTGCACGAAGTGATAAACGGGGATTTTCAGTGACAGAAACCATAACACGTTCAACATTTTCGTCCGTGGCTACCGTTGGTATAGGTCCTGGTCTGGGTCTATTTAATGTTGATCCTGTAGCTCTGAACTTTGCTACCCATGACTTTGCTACCTACGATGGTCCATCACGCAATCGACGAATACCGTAATGATAATTAAATCGACGGCGTGCTTCAGACAGCGAAAAACCACTCGAAATGTACGCCTCGACAGCAAAAGCGCGGTGCTCTCCACTCCACTGTTTCATGGCTACTAAAAAATCCGCAGCGCTTGCGCTTTCAACGACGCCCCCCGCGCCCCTCTCACATGTTGCGTTCAGAAACTACGTTTGTTCAAACTTTGAAATCTGCCACTGGACACCCTGTATAAGGGGCTACAGAGACTTAAGGAAATGATTATGAACTGCTTTTTTGAAAGAAAATTTACTGGGACTACGTCTGATCGCCAAAGGAAGATCATTCCAAAGTCTAGCTGCGACTAAGGAGAAAGAATTAGACAGAAATCCAGTCCGGTGAAGGGGAAGGTTATCATAAAGTTTAATCAAAATATTATCCCGCCAAGCAAATGTGCTTGCATTGTTGTGTTCTGGTATTAAGGATAAAGTAAGCAGAGCCCAAGCAAGAGGCACATTACTATCATCATAGTCCTCGCATGGACTTTCCATCAGGTGGGCTGTGTGCTCGTTGATACTTCCTTAGTTTCAACGATCACACAGCCCACACCCAATAAATTAATATTAAAAAGTAAAAAAAATATTTATAACATCAGGCGGGTCGTAGTCTAAGATTTGTCTGTAACCTTAACAAATTGTAAATTGTTATATAACAAAATGTAAATTCTATTTTTTGTTTTGGATCGTCGCAGCCTAAAGGTTAAAGGATCCGACTCGTATGTGAGAGGTCCTACAGAGTTTGATCCTCAGTACCGTAAACTCAGAAAACGTCATACGTACATGACCTATGCCGTTTTCTGAGTTTAGTAGAACACTAGCTCTTACGCTGAGGGAAAACATCGTGATGAAACCAGTCCATTCGAGCGACTGAATATGTAACCATGTTCCAATCTGCCAAATCCTAAACCACGGTCAAGGCGGACCCCGATGATTATTATTTATTTTGACAGTAGACATCTTACGGTCATAATGTTGGCCACGAAGACTACAACAAAAACGTATATCAAAGTAGTTGTTATAATTAGGAACGTCTAAGATATTCATTTGTTTTATAATCTAGGTACTTATTAAGGCCGGCAACGCATTCTCGACCCTCATGGTGACGGGCTTGCTCGTTTGTATCGTTCTACAGTAAAAAAATAAGGCTTAGATACGCTAGTTTTGGTAAGACTCGAAGTTCCTGTATCATGACATCTGAAATTGGAGGCCCAATAGGTATATGTCTTTGAACTAAAATTGGGTACCACCTACAATAGGCCACTAAATCCTAAAATGGCTGGTTTCCGTGGTATCGAATGTCCAGCTTCCGCAGTATTAAATGTACATTTAACAAAACTGCCTACAAAAAAACAAAGGAATATCCTGTTACCCTGTCAATAGTGTAAGCCTCTTGGATAAGGGTGTATGCCCTCTTTCAACCCACGCCGCCATACGCCTGTGTAGTTGACATGCATGATTAATTATGCATGACCGAAGTCTTATTAGATTCTCAGGAATATAATAGAAACTTATAATAATTGTCGGTATGTAGAGTGTTGCCATTGAAAGTACGAGTAGGTACTCTAATGGAATTTTTTTTTTATATTAGACTATACAGGCATACCCAGATATCGCTGGATGGATGAAGTTCTGAAAGACGTGCACGCACTGGGAAAAAGAGGTTGCGATCTGTGGTGTCGGAGGCCAAGATCCACTTTGGGTCGCTGAGCCAGCGCAGTAAGTTAGTAAATAAGTAAGACAGGCATTTGATAGCCATCTCACCTATTAGTAAGATAAGTAGTTGTTGATTGGATTTGTGGCCTGATTCGATTTTTTCTTGAGCTTTTCAGGCTTAATTCAAATTTTGGTCCATAGTTATACCTAGTAGCTTTGATACTAGACCAGAGGCGCGTGAAATGTAGGTTGTATAAATACGAGCCATATTTAATCCAGATTTTATTCTAGTTTTTGGGATAAATAAATAAAAAATATTTCCAATATTTAAGTTGGTAATATTTTTTATCAGTTTTATGGGTTCAACGGCATTAATTTTTGTATAACTTTTGCATAATGTTATTTAATTTGTTTGTATGGCGAAAAAAAAACAAGTTTTGAGTTATAAAAGATTGAATGCATTTAACACTTTTTATAAGATCAACGAGATTTAATTTTGACACGACATCTTGTTATTAATATATATATATATATATATTTATTACTCTGTTAAGCTTTGTTTTTCTGTGTTATTAATTGTGATATTATCGTACGAAAAAAAAAATTATTTACTTTTGACTAAATTTCCGATTGAGTTCTGATCAGACACAGATAAAGATTTACACAAATCAAGAAAAGATAAGCCGAACGATATGTAAATCTCGGCGGGAGGCATATTATCTACATTATTTACAGCAGTTACCTGTACCTCCTTTTTCGCGTCCCGTATATGTAATAATATATCCATGTTTAACATTACATATCCATGTAACTATATTATGGATAGTACTTATTAAGGTGTTTATTTAGCTACTTACAAAATTGTGTTTACATTGTTAACCCTGTCGATCAACGGTGAAACAATTCTTTCAAAGCAGAATCTTCTCGAAAATTATCTTTGCCATTCGAAACGCACACACTAAGTGAACGGAAAGTGTAATTTAACAATTTCATTCGTTATCAGTGGCCTGCCTGTGTAAATTAACGGTTTAGGCGTGACTGAAATAAAAGAGGGCGTATTATGGGTTGCCGAACGAACTATATCAGAGGTAAGGGTCAATAATATTAAATTACGTAGGTTGCCCCGCTTTATTCCAACAATGTTGTGTTCCGGTCTGGCAGCCTACTCCCTAAGCTTGTAATTTGTATTTCCGGATGTTTACTATCACTTAGCGTGAGAGCGGCGGTGGCTTAATGGCGAGGTACCGGGTTCGAACCAGAGTGTTCGACCTTGATGCAATCTTAGCAGGTTCCCCTGTTAACAGGGCCACGGAGGTCAGATGGCAGGCGCTTTACTGTAATTAGCTGATCTGCCAAATCTTGGATCATGGTCAAGCCGGGACATTAACGCCAAGATGACATCACTTAGCGTGCCGGCACGTTGTCAACGTCATGCCGTCTCCACATCGACAGCAGGACGTTAGTGACGCTTGCAGTTGTAGCGTCTAAGTCAACCGCTGAAACTTACATTGACTTTTTGCAGTCTACTGATCAAAGCAATTGTAAATGTAGAAGCATTGATAAACTGCAAGCGTTAGTTATAGCAAAGACTGTCGTCGCTTTGCCGTCTGCATGTCGACAGCAGTCGATGTGTCACCCGCGAACTGCACGCGGCTTAGTGACATGCCGTTGACAACGTGCCGTCCGTGAATAAGCACGCTTAGCCCTGTTCATAAATTGGATTTTTTACAAATCTGACAGAGTTTTACTGGTGCTACTCTGTGATGTCTGAGTCTAGTGCCTCCTAATTGGTAACGGTCGTTTCACAATGGTCATGCGACGGGCGGTCTTTGTTGTTGCGGTTTGAGGTCTTTTTTGGCCGGGCGACGTCCATCGCACGACCGATGCCAAATAGGACAGCGCCTAAGCAGTCCATTTGGATAGATACCACCACTATAGCTATTTCTGGGACCAATCAACAATGCTTATTGTTGTCATGATCTGGGTTCAAGGATACGGCAGCCAACTCAATTACAGGCATGAGGCATATTATGTTAGTTCACACAAAGACCACACCTGCGGTTCTGCATACTTGATGAAACCTAAGTGCATGAATCGTAGATGTTATTAGGTTAGTATACATTATACTGCTTTCCACTAGGTGGGCTGTCGGCTCATCATTGTTACCTAGATTGTCACTGAGTAGTTTAAACCCAATTATGGGCTTAGAGATTGATATTGAGATAATAACAAAAAAATGCAATTCATTTGTCAAAATATAAGAAACCATAAACCACCAGAAAGCCGAAGGTTTCGCGGAAAGTGTTTTTTTCGCTACAGCGTAGCTGTAACGTCAGCTGTTCGGTCGCTGCGGGTAGCTTAGACAGATGAAGCGACATCTATCGTTACAACAGTGAAATTCGACAACACTCATCATTACAATAACTAAATAAAACATCAATAAATCAATAAATAAATAAATAAATAAATTACGAGTACGCGAACACAAGTTGGCAAGCATCACACGTAGATGGCGCTGATCGTTCTACATCGCACTAGAGAATTGTTCCAACTTCCGCGATACAAAATCGATTCCCTCCCGACGAACCGTCGAGCGCTCTGAACCTCCTACTGGAGGCCCAGGTCGACTCGACGAAGCTCCCACTAGCCTTTTCAGCGGCACCTGTAGGCTCCTATTCTCAACGCACAGTAGCGGGACTCCCGGGATCTGGGATCACGCTATAATGTCTTACGTTCCGTGAGGAGTGATGCTGTGCGCACCCATCCCCATGGGGTGTGGCATCCGATGAAACCTGAAAAGCCTTCCCGGCTACAGGTAGCCCCAAAGGGGTGTTTAGCATGCTAAGGGTCTTTTTATAGCGAATCGTGCATATCCAGCCGGCCGCTCGGCTGGTACTCATGACAGTTCACCTCCTCCCTCTCCCGTTAGCCTGGAGGGTGACCATTTCCCTTGCTTTGGGTGCAAAACAAAAATTGCGACGATTGTCTGGTTATGTGGGTAATCCTTTTCCATCTTCAGATCTTCGCTTTCCGATATTAGTGGTTATCTTATCCTGATCCGCCAAACATATAAACAGGCCTTAAATATTAATGCTCATAAACCTTCATAGTAACACCTGGCCACGCCTAACGACGGCCTTTTATTTTGATCTTATTAAATTTCGCAACAATAGAGAATACACCGCCTAAAGTACTTTCGACTTGTGACACATCGCCTCCAACGATTTTCCGCTTGCCTACTTTCTGTGCTCAATTATTCAACGTATCTTTCTCCTACATTTCGGATAATGAAAATTTAATAACTTTCTTACTTAAGTCAGCAAGCTCGCTGTCGAGACGCGTAATTTTTACCTATTATACCTACAGTCGCATGTTTGGCGTCCTCCCCTTAAATGGCACTTTCGCGTACAGGATGTTACATTAAGGGAGATTCAACAAATTATCGTCTTTAATTTGTTAAATACGGAAATTTCCTCGAGAGTTTTGCGTGCGTTCCGTTTAAGGTTAATTTTAGAAATTCTGTTTTTAGATGTAGTACAGTAGGTAATCGTTTTTAATGAAGATGATATTTCTTTGAGGAAGGCCAGCCGTGGGCGTCTTTGGGCTGACATGATGAAGGAAATCTCTAAAAAGTCTTTTAGTACTAGAACCATTCTGTTACATTTTTCCACAATCTGGTAAAGCTTTAATGTATGGCAGGCTACTGCAGATGAAAGTATCGACAACATAGTCCAATCTATGCACGAATGACTACGCACGGCTAAGAGAAAAAATTCCCTGGAAGCTTATCGTCACCATTCCATCTCTTTCCTTTTCTTCCTCCTACAGCTAGCCCTTTAGCAACCACACGTCGTGAGCTGTAACAAATATGTATGAAATAGGAATACCCAAGCAATATAATCATCTCTATCAGTAATTTAGGTAGTTTTTGGCTAATAAAATAAACTTTATATTATTATTATATCTATTTGTTCCGTTTTAACGGCTAAACCGCTAAACAGATGGATAAAATATAACAAGGAGATACACAGCAACTTTTTATTCCCAAAAGTAAAGAAAGGGGTTGACTAGAAGATGAAAATTTGTATGGGAAACTTACAATTTCTTAAGTTAGGGATATGAAATTGGTCCACACGAACGAAAGTTAGTAAGTTACAAAATTAGTAAAGTTAACCTCTTGCTGTCAATACACCGTTTGTGTACGAACTCTGTACTTCTCGCTTACAAGTCTGGCTATTTGACCATTAGGCCACCGACGCTGTAATTTACGCAAAATATGAGAAAAGATTATGAGGTAAGACTCATTAGATAATATCGATGTTTAATAATTTAAGAAGCACATTATCCTGAAATTCCGTAAACTTTTATTAATTAGCAGTTTGTACAAAGTTTAGGGCCCAATATGTTGATAAGAAGTTAGGGCGAGCGGAAGCCGAAAAACTTCTCGAATTATGTACCTAAACACACAGTCTCCTAAGGGTAATAAGTTGTTGATAAATTATTGGGGGAAGCACGAAGGTACACCAAGTATATTGTTGTTTATTTTTAAACAATATTAGAAAGTTACTTACGGCTCTAAGATCCCTATCAAGCTACAGGGGCTAATATACATGGGAATAATTAGGCATGTGATGCTCTATGGTTGCAAGACTTGTCCGGCGCTGACAAAGCACATCCGCGAAATTCATAGCAACAAAATAAAAATGCTGCGGTAGATCTGCAGCGTTACACGACTCGACCGAGTCCATAATGAGCACATACGTAGCAGCCTGAGGTTCAAGAAAAGGAGGGGGCTCGCCTGCTCTGGTTTGGTGACGTGTTGCTTAAGCCTCAGGTCGCTAAGCTACATATCCATCACAGCATTTTCATTTCGATAGCATGGAGTTCGCGGACGTACTTTGAAAGCGCTGACATCCCTCGTGAGTATTCTCCCACAGTATTCTTTGGTGCTGGCCATATCTCGCAGCCATAGATCATCACAGAATCACACAATTATGCTCTTGCATGTAAGCCCTTTGAGTCACAGGTAACTCCATGAGCTTTCGCCATTTGATCCAAGTTGAAGGACCCAAGTTACGGAGTCTCAAGTACGGAGTACCAAGTCTAATATCGGAATCGATATCTCCGGACCTATATTAATACGAAAGTATGATTGTTTTATCAATCAGTCATTCAAACGAGAGTGACGTCACGGACGTTGTTGCATATACATACGCTCCTCATTCATTGTGGTTTTAAAAATAACAGAGTGGATAATTTAATATAAACTTATTATTAAAAGCATAATTTATTAAAGACAATTCAGTGGTGATAAGGTCAAATATTAAATACAGCGAATATTACACACAGTCAAGAACATATAATATAGTGCAGTGCATTGACCTTACTGCGGGTACCCGCTAGTGTAAATAAAGAACAGCTGTTTACATTGCGTCAGTGAAAAGTACATTTATAAACTCGATTACTAGCATGGCTTTAAAGTGCAATGCGTGCGGGAGGTTTTTATCCGCGCCGGAGGCGGTGGCATGTCCTGGCTGCCTGCACACCAACCACCGGGAGTGTGTGCATGTTCCCGCGGGAGTACTGGTAGGCGAGTCTTGGCGGTGCCCAGAGTGTCGGGACAAGATGCCGCGAAAGGCCAGCACCCCAGTTCAACAGGGGGCACTGGATAACTCCATGGTGGAAGCCATGGACAACGCTGCGCTGGACATTACTACGCCGTTGGATGTCACGGCGTATATGGACACCAGTGCCCCCGACGCGCAGGGGTCGGTGCTGCGGGAGCTGCGCCTGTTGCGGGATGAAATCCGCGAGGCGCGGCAGGAGTTCCAGGCGCTTAGGTCCGACGTGATGGAGGTGAAGACGCTCGTGAGCCAGTATAATGGTCGGGTGGATGCTGTGGAGGCTCGGATGAACGCTTTGGAGAAGCGTGTTGAGGAAAGGGAAGCTGAGCCTGCACATTGCATCCAAGCGCTAGAGGACACCGTTGCCCGACTTAGGCTCGACTTGATGGACCGCGAGCAGGAAGCCCTAGGGAACGACGTAGATATAAGCGGGATTCCCGAAACTAGCGGGGAGAACGTAGTGCACGTCGTGCTAGGGTGTGCGGTGAAGGTGGGTCTCCGGCTGGACGAGCGTGACCTCGTAAGCTGCCAGCGCGTGGGGTCTATCCGGGAGGACGGCGGCGGTGCGGCGCGCCCGCGCCCGATCGCGGTGCGGCTGGCGCGGCGCTCCCTGCGGGACGAGTTGCTGAAGGCTGCGCGGGTGCGACGTACGCCTACAACCGAGGGCGTCGGTATCGTGTCCACCCCGGCGCGATTCTACATTAATGAGCGTCTGACGCGGGAGAACAGGCGGCTATTTTATGCGGTTCGAGAGTCGGCGCGTAACCTGCAGTGGCGGTACGTCTGGACACGCGACGGCAAAATCTACACCCATATGGCGAATGGGGACCCTGGTCACCGCATTCGCAATGAACTCGACCTTAGACGGGTTTTTGGGCCCGAATATGTTCGCATACCTACCGACCGTAAAGCCTAATAACTCGCAATTCTATATTATTAATTTTATTTGTTGTATGTTAATTGTTTTCTGTTTACTCGTTGTAGCACAGTGCCGTTGCATTAGGAATTACACATACATTATAACACGCCCCATATATATCCATCCATACATCTATCATAACACACACGTAGTTACAAATTACCTATCTATTATCAATCACACAAACACGAGTATCTACCAGCACGATTATATCTACGATTACCTACAAAACATAAACGCGAATACCTACATACAAAATCTTTCTCACTATACCAACTTATTACTTTCATTCTCACGTACAAATCTAATTACATTTACTATCTACCCTATATATACACAAACACATAACATTCACTACCGACATCAACACCTACTCCTCATAGCACTATTAACACTAAACCTAATTCCAAACATACACAACCAATACGCTATTAATTTGGATAAACACAGAACAAATTACACTTCACTTTCAACCCAGCACTTGTTTAACCTAACCGACACGATCAGATATTGTATTTACAAACCAACAATATCTTTAGAGAACAATCAGGTTCAATAGTAAAAAAAGACTTAAGTTGGGTCTAATTAACGCGGGTTCCCTAGGCACACGGCATGATGAGTTCCGAGTGGCTATGGACCGTCACAAGGTCGACATCCTGGCAGTCAATGAGACATGGCTGCGGGAAAATGAGACCGGCAGAGCGCCGAACGTGGCTAACTATAGGTTGTTACACCTCCCGAGACCGACTACTATACGCTCGCGGGGCGGCGGGGTGGGGTTCTACGTTGCGCGCGGGGTATCCGTCAAGCCTTTGCCCCACCCGTCGGCTCCCCAAGTCGAACAGATGTGGCTGCGACTATCCGTGCGAGGGAGTGTTATTGTTATCGGTACAGCCTATAGGCCCCCATGGTTGAGCGTTGATACGTTTATCGACGCAATGTCGGACTCACTAGGCACATTTACATGGGCAAATTATATTATTATGCTCGGCGATTTCAATATTAATTTACTTGACAACGGTATAAACACTAAAAAGTTATTAGACTTGTTTCAATGTTTTCGATTGACGCAGTATGTTTCGCAGCCGACACACTTCACAGACAGAAGTGCAACTTTAATCGATATTGTGGCCACCGATCTTAAGGTAAGTGAGCTACACGTCGACCACATTAGGGACCTTAGGGGCCATGCATTTGTGACATGTGAGGTTAACATTGCGAAGCCCAAACCAGTACCATTAAATTTAATACGTAGGAATTTAAAATCGATGGATCTAGAACTCTTTAACGTGACTTTAGGTATTATTGACTGGAATTATATTTCCTCATTGAAATTGGTTGATGACATGGTAACACATTTGAACCAAACTTTACTAACTATTTTTGACTTGCATGCACCATTACATAATATTCGAGTAAAAGAACACTCGTATCCATGGATAACTTTTAATATCAAGCAAATGATGTCCAAACGCGACGAGGCCCATACTCGCGCTCGCTCCTCTGGACAAGAGGCACATACTAGGTACTACAAAGATCTTAAAAAGTTAGTTAATGAGGCGTTGTTTCGAGAAAAACAAGCCTATTTTGATTTTTTTGTTAACTCTAACGCAAATAACCCACGCAATTTATGGACTCATATTAAGCGCAATGTTAGGATACGCAGCAGTAGTGACGTACCCGACCACCTAATGAGTGACCCCGATGCGGTTAACGACCACTTTTTGAAAGCATCAGCGGGTCTGGTGGCCTGTGACTCCGAGGTGGAGTATTTTAGATCGCATTGTGGTAACCTTAGCCAATTTGAGCTCAGGAGGGTGACGGAGGACTGTGTGCTTAAGGTTATTAAAAGCCTAAGATCGAATGCAGTTGGAGTCGATGACATATCATTAGAAATGTTATTAATGACTATGCCTCACAGTTTGCCAGCTATTACAGCTATTGTCAATAACTCCATTGAATCGGGTATTTTCCCCACGGACTGGCAGCACGCTATAGTTAGACCATTAGCTAAAATTAGTAACCCGTCGACTTTTAACGACTTGAGACCCATAAGCATTCTGCCTTGTGCTTCCAAGATTCTGGAGAGAGTGGTGGGAGACCAAGTTCAGAGATATTTAGAGGATAATTTTATCCTGCCCGTGGTACAATCTGGGTTCCGTAAACGACATAGTACTACCACGGCCTTGGCTCAGGTGGTCGATGACATCTTGGAAGCGCAAGACAGGGGCCAGGGTACCCTCATGGCGCTCCTCGACTTCTCGCGTGCCTTCGACTGCATAGACGTGACACTCTTATTGGCTAAACTTAAATACTACGGCTTCGGTGACCACACTGTGAAATGGTTTGCTAGCTATTTCGAAAATCGCAAACAGCACATCGAAATGGTGGATGGAAATGGGGTGAGTCACAGGTCAGGACCATCTGCTGTTACACAGGGCGTGCCCCAAGGATCAATCCTGGGACCGATTCTCTTCATCATCTATACCGCAGACATCACAAGAGCCATCCAGCATTGCAAGTACCACATTTACGCTGACGATACACAGCTTTACATCCCGTGTACACCCGGCGACGTGGACTCGGCCGTTTCAAAGTTAAACGACGACTTGGACAGAATAGCACAATGGGCGAAGTGTAATTCCTTGCTTATAAATGGAAGCAAGTCAAAGGTTATGATTTTGGGTACCACAAAACAAATTAGTAAAATTTCAGAAGAGGGTGCAAACGTAATAATCCAAAATCAACCTATTCAGCGCGTTGGTGAGGCACGAAACCTGGGCCTAATTTTAGATGAGCAACTCCGTTTTGAAAAGCACGTATCGACAGTGGTAAGTCAGTGCTACTATAGATTAAAGGTATTATACCAAATAAGACCCTTCATCACTGCCAAGATACGCTTGCAATTATGTGAGACACTTGTTTTGTCCAAACTGAATTATATGGACATTGTTTATGGCCCTCGGTTGCTAGCGAGAACGCAGAGGCAAATTCAGAAAGTGCAAAACTCTTGTGCTAGGTTTTGTTTCCCTATTCCTCCCCGCACGCACATCACCCCGTATTTAAATAATGCAAATATTTTGAAAATGTACAATCGTAGGATCTTGCACTTGGCTAACCTCCTGTTCGGCGTAGTCAGATACAGTATACCACCATACCTCGCAGATAAACTGTTGTGGACTAGCGAAGTCCAGAACATCACCAGGGCATCGCAGTATTCTCTCCTGCTGCCAAGTCATCGTACTGCTGGATTTCGTGGAGCATTTCGATATTCAGCTACAAAATGCTGGAATGATCTGCCACCTCCGCTCCGTAGCCTGAAATCATTAAATTCATTTAGCAAACATGTAAAGGAATTTCTTTTAAATAAACAAAAAAATCAGCAATAATGTTTTTACTTACCACAAGGGTTGAAGGCTCATGGCGTGGATGGTGGTGGGATCACCCCACATTATGCGACCGTCCAATACCAGAGGCCATATCATATCGCATCCAGTATATCCAATTGTATATCTCTTTGATTGTGAGTTGCTCTGGTGTGTTTTTGCCAATGCATTGTCGTTGTGGCCGCTGAACTACTGACTTTAGCCTCTAGGTTAGGTTTAGGTAGGTAGATAGATAGAAATCTGGAAATACAAGGTTGACATAATTATATAATATTTATAAATTATTTATATATTATTCCATTAACATTTAATTTAATCAATATGTAGGTTGCTGATTGACAAAATACAATACAATTATTATTATAATGTTGATTAGTGTAAGTATAATAATCACCTTTTATTGTTCACCAATTTTTGTTTTTACTAGGACTAAGAGATCCACAATCAATTACACATGACAATACACACTAAGCACGTATTTTACACTGCACACGTTGTATTTATGTATTTAAAACGTTTTTCGTCCGTGCCTCACTCAGCAGGTCTCACTGAAAACCAGCGCCCTGGTCTCCGCCAGGGCATGAAGCTGAGTGAGGTCCCTTTTACACGCCACACCACATCCACATGCAACGGTTCTGTTCTTCATTTTTATTTTGTTCGTCTAGTTGTTTCATATTTTAATGTTGTTTGTTTTTATAAGTTTTGTTTGTTACTTTTTATGTAACTTTTTATTTTATTTTTTATTTTTTTGTTTCATGGCTCTGGAATCGGGGCAGGCACTGGCCTCAAATAATACCTGTATTATAGGAGGTCGGTGCTTGGAACTTTCTCTGAGCCATTGTGTAATTAATGTGTTTGTGGTGTTATTGTGTGTAAATAAATATTTCTTTCTTTCTTTCTTTCTTTCTAAACGTGGGTAAGCCAATTGCCATGTTTTAATGGCTCAATATATGAGCAAGCGGTGACTGTACGATTTAGGACCCGTGAAATTAGTTCGTTTTATTAGTGACTAACAAATTGGCTATTGAATACTAGCGTACTACGGGTTTTCTCGGCTTTTCTTTACTATATTACGCATCTAGCACGCATATACCTTCAGGAATAAATTTTTGTACCTAACGATGAAAACCGCATAACAATCCGTTGCGTAGTTTAGCAGAAATTTGCGGAGATACAGACAGGCAGATAGACATAGAAAACATCTTTATTTCATACTATACCATGTATGAATAAGGAAGGGAAATTATGTTCCAAAGAAAAAAGGCGTGACGTTATTATGTACCTATGTATGAGTTATTTTTGTAACAATAATGAAATAATAATTTTCACCTATCAAACAAGTTATGTAATTGGTTTGTAGTAACTTTAACTTTCAAAGGCAAATGAAGATGTTTTCAAGAGATCTGAAACAGCTCTTGAGAGTAACAAGGAGCTCTTTAGGAGTCAATTTATCGCCACTCAATAAAGATTAGGAGCAAGTGGTCTCTTAAAACTTAAGTATTAAATGATAATATCGCCATCTCTCTTTCTCTTGGGAAACTTCAGATGATTAGGTATGGCTCCTAGACGTAGAATGGCAAAATTAGAGAGATATTTTAAAACATAAAAATTATTTACAGTTACAATACAAATATATCTATATACGTATACCTACCACTACATACACCTATACACTAATATATATAAAATATATACTCAAAATTAAACAAGTTATCCACACCGCTGCCCCCCGTAATAGTGCCCAGAAAGCTGGCTGCGTTGCCTCGTTTTAAAATGCTATTTATAATTTTTTTAAATTTAATACAGCATACGACAGAGCATAGACAAGCGAGCCTCCTTATGGAAAGTGGTCATCGCTGCCTATGGACAGAAAAACAAGGGGCGCTATCAATGCGTTGCCCAAATAGAAATGGACCTTTTTTTTAAATTTATTTGTTAATATTGTAAATTACTCTCTAAATAAATAAAAAAATTAATAGTGATGTTTTATTAACGTTTACTGATTGAAAACAACAACAACACTATGAACAACTAATTTGCATTAATCCATTTTAATTAATATATTGTCTTCAACGTGTCTCTACTACAATTATGTTCAATATCTTTATACCTAATAACTTATTTGTCTGGTTCAGAACGTGTTCAAGCCTACTTTTTTCGGTCGTAGACTTCAGGGTAAGCAGGTTAAAATTATAAAGAGTAGACTGTATTTAATGCGTTGAGTAAAGAATTACAAAGGTACGAGGCTGCTGATCCTCGTGAAAGGTAGGTGAATAATGAATGGTGAATACGTTTAAATTTATGAATTTTGTTTCTCATTCATAATAGGGTTAAGCAAAGGTAGTTACAGTGTACAGCCAAAGTTTTTATACAAAAATACTAAGTTCACTAAAATCTGAACAGAAAGTAAATTCTCAATGCTGATAAAGTAAAATTACTGCAAAACATTATATAAGAAGTCTTTCGTAGATTACTAGGTACCTACTAGTATCGACATACGTTTTCCCAACATTAGAATCTATAAAATAAATAAAAAAGCATAAAGAATATAAAAAAATGGAAACACATTTCCCCAGAATTACTCAAAAACCTGCCATTCAATACAGAAGACATATACGCTTTCACCAGTCCACATATCACAAAAGAACACCTCATAAAATATAAAGTCGATTCGGCGCATCCAGCTAAAGGCTCTCTTTGTCCGGATGTCTGTAATCGACGTTCGGTGTTCCTCACGCATAAATATTGTATGAGCCACGAGATAAGATGCGGCTAGCGAGAGAATATTCTATTTTATTTTGAGATGTTACCCTAGTGCTTGCACTTGAGTGCTGCAGGGGCTTGCTATCACTAAGCAGAGGAAATGGCGTTTACGATAGTCGAAACTGCACTGTAGGCTCCCGAATTTATGTCACTTTGCCGGAAATTTGGGTCGCGTGTACGCTTGGCTGGTTAGGAAATGCCGCTATGATGTAGCGCGTATTGTTGACTTATTTCTTAGACGCTTTGGTAAGATTAATGGGAATAGTCGAGTGTCTGATTCACGTTTTATTCATTAGCAGATATTTCGTTGTGTGGTTTTTATTTCGTAATTACTTCTCCGAGTTTGTCTGTTGAACTAAAAATGAAAAATATGGGGTATAATTCTGAATCTCATATTATACACTCAATACGTAATTTTTCGAAGTTCCGTACATCGTTATGATGAACATTTTTAATTTAACGCCATTTTGAACTTCGAGATTCAGAATTACACCCGAAAATATGGAAAAGTTTCAGAAAATGTTTGCGCATGCTTAGATATGTAATCATCATCATCATCATCATATCAGCCAGACGACGCCCACTGCTGGGCATAGGCCTCCCCCAGAGATCTCCACAAAGGTCGATCCTGTGCTTTCCGCATCCAGCTGGTACCTGCGATCCTTACCAGGTCGTCGGTCCACCTTGTGGGAGGCCTACCCACGCTGCGTCTTACGGTACGTGGTTGCCATTCGAGAACTTTACTGGCCCATCGGCCATCTGTTCTTCGAGCTAGGTGCCCTGACCACTGCCACTTCAGTCTGGCAATCCTTAGAGCTATGTTGGTGACCTTAGTAAGCTTGCGGATCTCCTCATTTCTGAATCGATCGCGCAAAGGGACTCCAAGCATAGCTCTTTCCATTGCCCTTTGGATAACAATGAGCTTTCTTATAAGGCCTACAGTGAGCGGCCACGTTTCAGTTCCGTAAGTCATCACTGGCAACACACAAAGACCTTCGTCTTGAGACACAGCGGTAATTGGGACGAAATATATGGCGTAGCTTAGCGAACGCTGCCCAACCGAGTTGGATACGTCGATTGACCTCTTTCTCGAAATTGGACCTACCTAGCTGGACTATTTGTCCGAGGTATGTATAGTCGTCAACAACTTCAAGTGGAGTGCCTCCAACTGTCACCGGAGTAGGCACAACATGTACATTCGACATAATTTTCGTCTTGTCCATGTTCATTTTAAGATCTACTTGTTGAGAGGCACCACAGAGGTCATCGAACATTTTGCCCAAGTCTTCCAGGGTTTCAGCCATGACTACGATATCGTCAGCAAATCTGAGGTGAGTGAGGTACTCGCCGTTAAAATTGATGCCAAGTCCGTCCCAGTCCAGAAGCCTAAAGATATCCTCCAGTGCAGCGGTGAACAACTTCGGTGATATGACATCGCCTTGTCTAACACCTCGCTGCAGCTGAATAGGCTCTGTGGTCTTGTCCTGGAGACGAACTGACATAGTGGCGTTTTCGTACAAACACTTCAGTGCTTCGATATATCGTCAATTCGGCACCGCTGTAGAGACTGGAGCACCGCCCAAGTTTCGATCGAATCGAAGGCTGCTTTCTCATAATCCACAAACGCCAAGCATAATGGCCGGTTATACTCTTCGGTCTTCTGTATAACCTACCGCAGCGTATGTATGTGGTCTATGGTACGAAAACCTTTTCGGAAACCGGCTTGTTCGGGAGGCTGGAAGTCATTAAACCTGCGTGCGAGACGATTTGTAATGACTCTCGAAAACAGCTTATACACATGGGTCAGCAGCGATATTGGTCTGAAGTTCTTCAAGAGAGCCTTATCACCTTTCTTGAAGAACAATATCACTATGCTTCTGTGCCATGCTCTCGATGTTTTTTCCTCGAGGATGACGGAATTGAACAGCTTCTGAAGGGTCTTAAGCACAGGTTTGCCATCAGCTTTCAAAAGCTCAGCCGTAATTCCATCATCACCCGGCGCCTTGTTGTTCTTAAGCTGTTTGACAACCATACTAGTCTCATACTGGCTGATGTCCGGGATATCTTCAGTGTAGTGTCGGATCAACTTGGCTCTAGGGTCTTTTGCCATACTGGTAACAGGTGCCCGTGTTGTCGTGTATAACTGTCCATAGAGCCTCTCGACTTCCCTCAAAACAACTCTGCCGTCATCCGTTTTCAGTCTCGTCAACTGGCTCTGTCCAATCGACAGATCTCTCAAAGACCCTTTAGAGCCTTTGTTCCGCTCGATCGCCGCCTCAATAATGGTAGTATTGAAGCGGCGTATGTCGCGAGTCAGAGACTTGGAGATCTGTCGATTAGGTCGCCTAAATTTAGAGACATCATCCGGGGATTGCAGAGTCATTCCGCGTCTACCTTCGATGAGTTTGAGGGTATCGTCAGAGATTTTGTTTGTTCTGATTGTACGGCAGGCTTTATTAAACTTTGACCCAACCTTATACAGTTTCCACGAACCTGTTATTGTAGTCGGCCACGTCGACGCACTCTCCTAGGCACTCGAAGCGATTTTGTAATTCGAGTTGAAAGCTCTCGGGGTTTTGGTTTTGGATGGGTATAGGCCGGAGCCTAATTAATGCCTCATAATTATTCAAGCGATGAATATCGGCTTCTGCCAGGTCCGCTTTCCTCTTTCTTCTCTACCTCGCCCGGTCTTAGGCAGTCTCGCATTGGCTCTCGCATCCTATTCATCGACGTTAAGCCATCGCTTCTAGTAGGTAAGCAAGATATTTACTTTAAAAACCGTATCCACATCGGTTAAGCTGTTTCTAAGATCCGGGCGAGACACGGAAAAGCTGGTCCACGGAAATGAAATGTATAAAAATAAAAAAATAAAAATTTTTGTTGTCTAGTTCATGTAGTTTTTTAGTTGACTATGAAAACAATATGACGCGGTTTTCTAGAGAGCGGTGGTGTCAAAAAACGCCATACGTATTCCGTACAAATTTTATGTAAGGAAACCTTGTATTTCCATTCTTACAAGAGTTTGACGTTTGTGTTTGTGTAATTGGTCGTTAGTAAATGTATTCAATTGAGCGCAAAATTGATTCCTACATGATAATATATAATAAAACTGAAAGCAATGAAAAAAAATGAAAATGAAAATGAAAAAATATTTATTTCTTTTTAACAATTTACTTAAAACTACTGTGATTGGAATCTTCTTGTAAGCTGAGTAGCCTGTGTTAGAAGACTCCGCTCCTCAATATCTAAATTTTAGTACCTACATATACTAAATTAAATAATTCAAAATATGCTTAAGTGTGTATGTCTATGTGTATTGTATGTATGTGTGTGTGTGTGTGTGTGTGTGTGTGTGTGCGTGTGCGCGCGTGTGCTGTGTGGGTGTGTGTGTGTGTGTGTGCGTGTGTATGTGTGTGTGTGTGTGTCATCTCACCTATTGCACAAGCAAGGCCTCGACAGCATCATAGTCTTTGTCTTCTAGCCATTGCGTTAAACTTGTCTTAACCTCACGTGTTATTTTTTCATATATGTTTAGGTCTCTATTTATGAGGTTGTACAAATAGGCTGAGCGTATAATATACTGTCGGGATGCAAAGGTGGTATTTGCTCTGGGAGTTTTTATAACTATGTCTCGCCTTCTTCTAGATTTGTTTTTAGGGTCGTATTTTAATGAAAAAGAAAAATAACAAAAACACAAAACAAGGCCATTTAGCGGTGAATTGTGATGTTTTTTAATTTAACGGCTTTATTTGAACTAAGTATAGAAAGCGATAATATTACATTTACTGATAGAATAAACCATTATACAATTATGAAACACTCAAGGGGTCTATGCTCTGTGCACTCACACGAGTGAACGAATGGAAAAATAAATATAGGATGTTTCCAACGATCAGTGCAGTGTTATCACGGCCTTACAACACTCCACCGCGTACAAGCGAAGACAGTGTATTGCGAAAATACCAAAGAAATATGAACAAAGCAACAAAGCAAGCAAGCATGCAGTTAGCTTCCCAAAAACCACAAACCTGCGGACACTCTCAAAAGAAATAAACTATCAACGATACCTTTATTATTTTTGCAAACATTATTCGTATTAAATATTATACCCAAACAGCATATTAATAAATAAATAATCATGGACAAATCACACAGCGCTATCTGGCCCCAAAGTAAAGCTTGTACTATAGGTCCAAAGAACAAACAAACCAAAGGAATGAACGCTATCAACAATCAGCATTATCTCATACTTCATCCAAATCTGTAGGAGTTGCTAGTAAAATATCTATTTTAAACACTGATACGGCAAGTATTCTTGGTATTGTAATAATGTACCCCAGGAAGTCATTCTCGTAAGTGAATACTGCGGGAATTTCCCTCCTTTGCACGTATAATGTTTCAAAGACACCATCGTGATGCGACGCGGAATACGTTCCAGGATTATTCCCTTACGGACATGTTTTTGTTTTGCGATTAGCTCGGCTCGTTCCCGGGAGCAGAGGAGCTCGAGATTGGAAACAAGTTTGCCTGTAATTTGGAATGCCTCGCGTGTAAGGAGCTCGCTGAAGATTACGTCGCAAATGAAATGAGGAATAATATGCGTCGTATTTGTGAGTGCTACAATTTTGATCCTTTATTTATTGGGGTTTTCTAAAGTAATTGCGGAAGGGGGGGGGGGGGGGTACGACGACGACTATCATGTAAGAAATACAGAATCTAGAAATACCTAAAGACAACATGAGCATTCTTAAAGCATTCGCTCGCCTGGTATAACCACCGTTATGTAAATTGTAACTGTGAGGACTAACATTATAATAGTATAATGTTGGATAACATTGTCAAAATTTTTAGTTAGGTAGCTCAGACAAAATTTAGTTAGGTAGGTAAGTACTTCTTAAAAAGTTACGTGATAAATTTGATTACAACTGGATGGAATATTCCTTAACATGATGTACGCAGAGATTATTACAAGTTACGAGTACTATACTCGTCTAGTGCAATGTTATAGATTTCATAAGACACTGAAATTAGAGTCCATACAGACCTACGCGATTTCTATACGAGTCGCACCCGCACTGTCGTCGTGCCCCGTCCGCATAGTCCCACCGCAGCGTGGGCGTGCCAATCGGGCAGACTGCACGTTTTGTGTCCAGTTGTTACGCGTGGACACATCATCATCTTCAGAGATTTGCATACAAATAAGAGGTAAAAAATAAAACCATTTTATTTGAAACACTACCTTTTCAGAAGCCAAAAATGACTGTCTTGCTCATTGTCCAGGATGCGACTTTTTTATTATTTTTCCCTTACTTTTTCAATGACACTGGGCAAACAAATGGTGGTGTACTCAGCATTAACTGTCTTTTGTTCTTCTGTTGAGGGCCGACCTTCTCGAATTTCATAATGGAGATGGATTTAAGCCTTACGGTGCTTAAATGAGGTGCTTCCCTTCCAAAAACATTTTGAAGACATCAAAAGTAAACTTCAAAAATAAAAAAAAATTATCGCCCTAAAATTTTTTCGCGTTAATTAAAATTTTCTACGGACGGTGAGCTCCAACTTGTGACAAAACAATTGACACGCGATTTCCCGCCAATATTTTTTAAACAGTGATTGAGTTTCTCATTAAAAAAAAATATATAACATTCGGAATTAAAATATTTATGAGCGGCCACGAGCGCAGAACTTTCAGTTATAACTTATTTTGCTTTTCAGTTTTTAATAGCAGTCGGGGTTTTTAGTTTTTGTAGTACTCCAAGTGGCTTTTATTATAATTGTTTAAGTAGTTTGGGAAATATTTGTCTGGCTTTTTTGTATTAGTCGGTTCTCCGTCTTCGAAAACAAAATTATAACAATTAGGTGAACTTTATTATTTTTCTTTATTGTACATAAAATAATAAATGCAATGGAACAGAAGGTAACTTAATTTTGTTGCAGATCACTATTTTTCGATAGCCTAAAATCTCGCGAGATAGATTTTGAACTAACGGTGTTCGTAGTGATACCGTGACATAATACAGAAGTTATAATTTTGTTCCCAGCCGCGCCTCCGTCTACAAACGTCACGAGACCACTCGCTAATTACTACAACGTGACAGTTTTCACGATCTATTCCTGTCATTGGAGACACCGACGTATTTGCGCGAGAATGGCGCGAAATAAATATTGTGAGAAATTGTTGGCTTCTCTACCTGTGAGACAAAAAGGCCATGAAGAAATTACTCATTAATTGGCTCGTTATTGCAACGACTCCTCTATTTATACGTACTCACGACGGTAACAATACCGGATGTGTAACAAAGATTATGTTCGTGATCACGGACCTTAAAAAAGTACGCACGCCATTCTATACTAAAGAGAAGTGAAACATGAAAGGTACGACAATGTCTTAACAATTCATTTTATTGTAAATGACCTACAACACTTATACAGATACACCAGGTCGAACAATCCGTCGCCATTTGTTTGATTTTGTATCGCGCTGTTATGCCTGTGACGATGTCAAAGCACGCACACACATAAATGGGCGGCCATTTTTATGCTTCACTCATGATTAAAGAGAGTATCTGTCCGTATTTATCTGATGCATGTTTGTGATAAACAAAACAAGAATTTTAATATAAAGGCAAGGTCAAAAATAAAACACGTGTAACTTATTTTGTGTAAAGTGCAACGCGCTTTCATTTGAAGCCCTACCACTTAAATTCTAAGTGATTCTTAGAATTACTTTATTTGAAAAATTGTACTTGTTAAAAATTCTTTGTTACATATTTCATTATTTTCAGCGAACTCTCAAAAATTCAAAGGCATTGCTCTTTACCAATTTGTCTCGTACTTTGACGACTTCATTTAAAGAAACCAACAAATAAATATCGATCGATACGATACCTGCAGGTAGATACTTAAGTTAACTTAACTACAAATTCCATAGGCTGCGATGACTGCTTACCAGGCAGGCTGTAAGCTTGTCTGCCATCTTGGTGGTATTAAAAAAAAAGATCAGTAACAGTTTCATAAGATGATTTAGCAATAGAGCGCTTTATCCTTATATCGTGGTTCTTCCAGCTATCCGCACGAGCCGCTTTGGTTCAACCTTTATAATGCATTCGGCTAAGGAATGGAACAAATTGCCTGCTAGTGTGTCCCCTGATCATTATAATTTGGACGCCTTTAAGGCTAGAGTGAATAGGCTGTTCCTAGACAGGCATGCTCGCTCCATCTTCTGCCGCGTTGACACTTACATCGAATATTGAAAAAAAATTATACAGTTAGGCACTGTTGTATAATCGAAACCGAAACCAAATTATTGTCCACTTAAAGTAGTTTGTGTACTTATTTGATACTAAGAGTAATTGGTCACAGCACGAACTGTCAGCACGTTTAATTCTAAGTAGTCGATCACGTATTGATCAATAATGGAGCTAAGGGACAGGCGACACTGATATGGAGACGATACTCGTGCGATGCGTTAAATATGTCACTGAAAACGATATTAGATATTAAAAAGGGGTAGTATTTAACTGCAAATAAAAAAATATTCCTTTTGTAAATAAAAACCCCTGTCTTAATCAAAAATACTGAGTGCACAGCAAAATAGTTATCTTAAAATATTATAATTTTAGCAATAATTTCAGTTCATGACGCATCGCTATTTATTTAAAATTTGTGTTTTTCTATGAAAACATATAATAACTAGCGCATAATACATGTATTACATATATTTTTTTAAACTAATGTTCTATTGTCGCATACTGCAGTTTATCTAAATCAAACACCATTTTATTTGTTATAATAATCTAATTATTTATTAACGACTTTTGACATTAATAAGTTGTTGAAGGTCAAACGTGCTTCCTGCCTGATGATGAGCAGTTCCCACATATCGCGTTTGCAATACAGGGGTCTCACTCCTATGTTTCTTATATATCTTGCAGGTCTTATATATCTTGCTAGGTCTCACTCCTATATTGCAGCAAAAGTGCTGCAATAGAGATTTCATTGACATTTTTAATAGACATTTTTACCTAGAGATAATGTCGAATTCTAAAGAGCTGCTGTCAAAGTCATTTCCGATGCAAATTACGGACCGGGTTGAATGAAAAAGCGTTAACGGCTTGCATCCGATCTGCACCCGAGAAAATATAGGTATTGTTCGTCAAGTAGTTCCAATGACAGCGTCTTTCGAGGACCTTCCGATCCGATATGTACGAATCACTCGTCTTCAAAATTGATTCGTTTCCTTGCGCTCCTATTATTTAGAATTGACAGATTATACAAGTACGAGCATCTACTCTGTACATAGTAAAAATAAAAGCCGCTATCCGCGCCTGTCTGTCTGTCTGTATTTCCGCTAACTACTTCTAAACTACTCAATGGATTTTGATGCGGTTTACACCATGTTAGAGAATTTCTTCCGGTCGGTTTATACCTATAATACAAGCATAGAAAACACGTGCGAAGTCAGGGCTGGTCGCTAGTAATTCTACCTTACCTAATCTTGTAATGTTTCCATTAGACTATGACATGGGAACGTTCAAGAGGTATATTAGAGGTCTCTTCAGAGGCGGGTATCGCATTCGTAACTTCCCTGGTGATACTGATGTCCGTAGGCGGTGACCACTTTCCATCAGGTGCCTGTCGTATAACATAAAAATCCTGTCATGGACATAGTATTGTGGTTACCACGGACAGCATTTTTTCGGTTTCGGATCGGATGCAATGAGTAAACGCCCTTACTATCCGTATTATAACTATGAAGACTAACTAATAACAAACTTATAAGTAGAATTGTTTAGAAAATAGTTTGAAGCATCTCCACTTGCATGGTTGGATCTATTCATCAAGAAATTCACTGGGCATCTAATGACATGCACAAAGCAGACTGCGTGAGGCGTGATAGTCTATTGTTCTGCGCTTCGATGCAACTTCAGACAATATTTTATCTCGTTATCTTTTAACCGGCTTGCAAAAAGGGGTAGTTATGAATTCGTAACGCATGTTGTTTTTATATGTTAACCGATTTTTCCGCCAATTGTGGACCAATTTTGAAATATACTTTTTTATAATAGGTATTTAGTTAAGAGGCTTCTTCCAAAGACAACACACACCATAATGACTTTATACGTTAGGTTTTAGCTGTCATGAGATAAATATCTAGAGCATTAGATTAACATTACTGTATTAGGTTAGGTGCATGTAAAGCTGTTTGTATTGCTATGTATACAGGCTGCGCCACTCGGAGTGTTGCTAATTGAAAATACTAGACGTTATCAATTATGAGTTATTTTAATTAAAAACTTCTGTAAATTTTTAAATTTTATTAAAAATAAGTTTGTGTCCGATGTAGCCACCTTTAGTGCAGATAACAGCATCTGTTCCAAAGAACTTTTTATAGTTCTGCGATATGTAAACAAGTTAAACTATCATATATGGTTAAAGAGCAAATCAAAAGACAATTTAGACCAGTCAACTGCTCTGTGAAAGTAAGCGTCAGGATCAGTGATGGTTTGGGTCGCGGTAACTGCCAGAGAACGCTCACTGCTCGTTTTTATTGAGCAAGGCGTAAAGGTATATCAACAAATCGATCGTGAAAAGATTTTAAATGATGCTTTGTTACCTTAGACGCGTAAACAAATCGGTAGAAGCCATTAGACATTTCTACAAGACTCAACACCATTCTTTTTTAACAATGGCCGCTATATTCCCCGGACCTAAATCCAATGGCGTTGTCTATATTGTCCATTCGTAAGGCCAAAGTATCAACTTAAAAACATGAGACAGTCGATGCCTTAAATATATCTTTGGCTAGAATGGAATAAAATATCATCAGATCGCATTCGTACAGCTAGCGAATTCTCCGAGACAGACTCGATGCTGATATCCGCGTTAAAAGTGGCTACAACAAACAAAACCCTATTTTTATTAAAATTGTACATGTTCAGTCGATATACAAATTTATGTTTTTAATTTTAAAAAAGTAATTAAAAAGTTGACACAATTATAGCATTTTCAATTGGTAATACTTCGAGTGGCGCACCCTGTACTATTTACGTTTAGTACGCGCACTAAAGAGTTTTTACTCAGGTACTTACTTACCTACTGGGCAATATGTACCCATGTAGGGCCACTCTCGCCCTTCTCCATATTATTGGTAAGCCACACCAAAACCATTATTATTTGCACAGCGTCAGGTAGAGGACAAATTTCTCGTCCAAGCCTTAATATTTCTTTATCAGAGTTCAGATGTTTTATAAGTTAGAAGAAACAGCTATCACTCTCACACGCAACAGTAGATTAAAAAGATTTATCTGTTCTACTCTTACACGCGTTGCCTTAGTAAGAAAATCATCTATTACATCACGACCTACAGAGGCTGTTTCTTCCTATATATCCTGGGGCTAAAATATGGCGGGAGGCTTGGCAGTTGGCATGCTAGTGCAAACAAATTCAATTGAAATAGTGTTTACTTTTGCCGAGAAGCAAATACTGTGGCTGTGACACTTTACGCTCTATTATGTAACGTGGAGTTGTGTATTTAGTGAAACATATACATATACAGAATATACACATTTATATGTAGCAAGCTACGGCTTATTATTCTCCGCTCTGTAATACGTTGAAACATCCGCGGGAGTTCTTTCAACAAAACAGTTTTAGTGTAGCAATTAATGTGTTAATTGCGTAATTGGAGTTTCATAACGCTAGTCTTGTTATCTTTATTGTGAGCTATTTTTGATGGCTGGTTGTTTGTAGAATTCCCGGGTTTGCAGTTTTCAGAAGTAAAAAAACAATTAAGATGTTTTGATGAGACGTGTTTTCGATCAAAGGCAAAGGCTACCCACTTTTGTTTAGTCAGAAATACTTTGGCTACGAAAACGAGTGTGACACCTAACTAAGAAATTATTTGTCTTTAGGCACTGCCTTTGCCAATTGGGAGCGTCGCTGGCCAAGTGGTTCGGTATACGGCTCGGAAGCGTGAGGTACCGGGTTCGAATCCCACTGCGGCCATGTACTTATGACTTATTTCTGAGTTATGTACATTAGTTGGTTCTGAGTTATGTACTAATGTATTAGTCGAATATTAACCGATGCTCTTACGGTGAGGGAAAACATCGTGATGAAACCTTCACATTCAGGCGACTGAATGTGTAACTATGATCCAATCTGGTCAGGTTTCCCTGGTAGCAAGGTCATTATAATAGGACCACGATAGGTCCGTATTGACTGACAGTAGTAAAAATTTTAAATTGTGGATACTGTGGGCAATAATCTGGGGATAATCTTGTCACTCCTTCTTGTAAACATTCAGTTATTTGGTCACTATTAGCTTGATCTTGTACTTTTAGTTTGTATAAATTATTAATCATGCTGAAAATAATCTCCCGCACTTCCTTTTTAATTGTTTGATAATAATTTTCATAACTTCGAAAATAAATAATCCTACAGAAATCAAATTGTTTGTTACGACTTTTATTAATGACGTTCTATGACGTTTAAGAACTTGCCATACAGAGTTATATATATTTTTTTTAATAAGCGATTCGGACTTGGCGTGGTTTTATTCTAGTTATTTTCTAGCGTTTAGTGAAGCGTATTTTTGTCTTAAGCCACATGCACAAACCAGTGTCAATAAAAAAAGTTTCGGGAGGCCATATTGGACCGCCATTATTTTCTTACATTATTAAATTATAATCCAGTACATAAAATTTCTGTCCAAACCATAATGAATCATTCCTAATAAAAATAAAATTTTGAATACTTATAGGTACCTACTGATATCTCAAAATGTTGGTTCCCAAAATAACGAATTTGGAAAAAAAGAAATTATTCTTAACATAAATCTCGACAATTCATCTTGGAATCAGGCATCGTTGCCTATCCGGTATGGAGGTCTAGGAGTTAGGAAAGTTTCAGGTGTGTCCTTGCCAGCTTTTCTGTCCTCGGTGCATAGTTCGCAGTCCCTACTGCAGAAATTATTATCTAAACTAGGGAATTTTACTGCGGCGTATTCTACAGAGGTCAAAAACGCTTGGCAGGTGGCTTGTCCAGAGGCCGAGCTCCCGACAAATTCCTGTTCCCAGCGGCTATGGGACCAGCCTCTCTGCAGGTTGGTGCGAAACAACCTTTTAAGCGCATCAACCAACTCTGCAGAGCGTGCTCGCTGTTGGCTGCTGGTGAGTGGGAATCGGGTCTTTGGCTTCAGGCAATGCCCTCCAAAAATATTGGCACACTTCTCGACCAGACTACGTTTAGGATTGCCACGGCCCTACGCCTTGGCGCGCCCTGCAGAGCTCCGCACCAGTCCCACTATGGTCACTTTGTTGATCATCTTGGCCACCATGGCCTGTCGTGCAGCAGGAGTGCTGGGCGCTTTCCTCGGCACGGGGACCTAAATGATATCATCCGCCGGGCCTTCACCTTCGCTGGAGCTCCCGCGGTACTGGAGCCAAGCGGTTTAGCTCGTAATGACGGTAGAAGGCCCGACGGGATGACATTCACGCCCTGGAAGCTGGGACGACCTTTGGTCTGGGACACCACGTGTGTCGATACCCTCGCATAGTCCCATCTTCCAGTAACCGCGTGTCATACTGGGGCCGGTGCCGCCGCAGCTGAAAACGCCAAGCGGCGCAAATACGCGAGTCTTGGCGTGGACCACATATTTGCGCCATTTGGCGTGGAAACCCTTGGGCCGTTGGGACCAGGCGCACACTCTCTGTTTCGGGAGCTAGCTAAGCGCCTGGTCGATGTTACTAAAGACCAGAAGGCTGGCCTCTACTTCGGACAGCGAATTAGCCTTGCCATTCAGCGGGGCAATGCGGCCTTGCCATTCAGCGGGGCAATGCGGCCAGCCTTCTAGCCAGCATTCCTAATACCGTGGACGTGGGACAAATTTAATATCTATAAGTTTGTTTTTCTTAGTTTATTTAATTAGTTGTAAATTTGTAATTAGTAGTCTGTAGTTATTTATATCATTGTTATAATCTGTTTTAATGTTTAAATAAAGTTACTCTGACATTAGGAAAGAAAATATTTTGTATTTTGATCCTATATTCATTACTTTTCCTAAACACGTTAATTTTTATTCACTCACAACTCAAAATTACCACAAACGAGATCCGCACTTCAGTCCAAAAAGCGGGCTTCCTCATACATTTCGCGGATGTCATCAATCGTTTTCGCGGACTCGAACTACAATCGTAACAGACTGTGGCAAGGGCGCCGTTCGCTCGATACGCTAACGAGACGATAAGTGGGGTCCCCTGCAGTGACATGGCGCACAGACTAGCTATAACAGAGAGACAGTCTAAGGGCCCGTTTATACATCGCCACTTACAACGCGTATGCGTCGTGCGCGCACAGTCCCCGCGTAGTAACCGGACAGGGCGAGGCCGATACAATCACAGCTCAATGGCAGTTTGACACGTTTTTGGTATTCTACTACTGTTACTAACGACTCGATTGACTAGTAATCGGATCGCAATCGCAGCTCAATGGCAGTTTTACGCGTTTTTAGTATTCAGCTACATTTAAAACTGCCGTTGAGCTGCTATTGCAATATAATTACAATTCAATCAGGCCATGTAAGTTAGCGGACTCGAGGCGCTGGATCATCATCATCACAGCCCGTAACAGTCCACTGCAGGACTTAGGGCCTCTCCCACGAAAGGGGAGGTTTTTGCCATAATCTCCACGCTTGGCAGGCGGGTTGGAGATCGCAGTGTTTAAATATAATAATGGAAAATGCTGCTGCCCATTTTTCAGACTACGGAGACTCTTGATCTTTTGCCTCGAAAACATTAGTCGCCTTGTACGACACCCATGAATGTAAGGGGTTGGTGCTATTCTACTCTGCCGGACACCACACGGCCAGGCGCTGGATACGTGCAGTTTATCCTATTGGCGCGCACGACGCGGTGACTAAGCGAGTGCGGCACGACGACTTTGCGGGTACAACGCGGGCGCTGCGCGTTAGGTTGCAAATAATAAAATAAGCTTTCTGTCATAATGTATAGAAACGAAAACTGCACAAACTTATGGGACCAATCGTATAGAAATCGTGTACGTCTGTATAGGCTCTAAGTGGTTTATCTTCTTTTATTTATATTGTGTAGGAACGATGTGATTGAGTGGCGAGGTTGGAAGCTGAAATGTAAGAGGTCCGAAATGGAATGAAGGTGGGTCTGTAAACAGTGGGCATGATGGAATATTACTACTTACTGCTAACATTGTAAATGCGAAAGTGAGTGTAAAAATTCGAGACTCTTTCACGTAAAACTGATCAGATTGTGATGAAATTTTGCAGTGTTGTCTCTCATAACACATTCCATTCAGTTGTAGCGGGAACAAATTTTACGCCGAAGTGACAACTAGTCTATTTTCGTTCTATGTTACTCTTAATATATTACAAAAATATCATGTTGTTATTTGCAATTAAGTAGCGAAACAAAGACGAGTTCTATTTTATTTTGACACATAATTTTGCTAGAAGGTAAGGTCAGTCAATTAAACCGACGTAGATATTTCCGGTGTTTAATACATGATAATTTCGGGAGCGAGGGACTTTTATAGGGGCATTTTATGACGGTAGCGCTATAAAAATAAAGACATGGCATCCATTTATTCATATTACTATTTTCCTCATGCGTTGTGCGTAACGAAACACACCCCTTTGACCCTTCTTTACTTGTTTTACGTTTAGCGTTTGGTTCAGTGGGTTGTCACTGACTTCTTAGACCGGGCGGATGTGAGAGTTGGAGGTGGCGATTTTTTACAGTATGCAAGTTTGCGATTGAACATAGTTTGCCAAATTGTGAGCTTTGGAATTCGCGTAAAAATAAGCAGATATTCGTGCAAAAATTTTGCAAAGGCATATTTGTCACTTCCACTAGAAAAATAGTCGGTACAAGAATTTGCATACTAAAAAAAAGTTAACTCTTTTTTACACTTTTTAATTTAATTTCAAGTGCGTTGCACAGGACTGCAATTTCTAATTTTGATATTGCTTACTGTACTCGTCGTCTAAGACGTTCTCGTTTTGCATACTGTAAAAAATGCGACACCTTTAACTGTCATATCCGCCTGGTCCATCAAATTTCCAATTGGTTTGATTTCCGGTCACATATAGTTTGATCCATTAATTTTTAAATAAACTTATAAGCTCGTGCGATGCGGTACAACAATATTAAAATTTAAAAAGTATTTTCAGATGGTTGTTCATGATGACGACGTGGATGGGATAACCGCCTTTGCTGTGTAAATTGATACTTTTGTTAGGCTAGCCAATGCCGGCCGATGATGGAGCATGCCTGTCTAGAAACAGCCTATTCACTCTAGCCTTGAAGGCGTCTAGATTATAATTAGAAGGGAAGAC
The DNA here is from genome assembly GCA_907269095.1 of Blastobasis adustella. Taxonomy (NCBI): domain Eukaryota; kingdom Metazoa; phylum Arthropoda; class Insecta; order Lepidoptera; family Blastobasidae; genus Blastobasis; species Blastobasis adustella. Next base: position 15,297,020 of record OU026121.1, on the reverse strand, counting down.
ACTCGCAGTCAAAGGAGGAGTCCTACTCTTGTATTTATTAAGAAATAAAGAGTTCTTCTTTTTATCGTGTGAATGATGAAATAGGTTAGTTTATCAATATTTATATTTCCAGTCCAAAGCTGAGAGACGCGGATGGCACTGTCTGAGCCTTGATATAGGTCTTCAAGCGAACAGGATCCTGGGCAGGCCGGGCAGACTAGCAAATGCGCCATGGTTTGCGGCGAGGCTCCACACTCGCAGGCGCTTTCGGTGGGGGCGATATATCCCGATTTGCATAAGTTTTCTCTTGATCTGCCGACTTGAGCACGCAATAAAGAGATGACATAAATCATCTTGGAGTTAATGTCCCTGTTGTGCTCTCGCGCGAGGTCCCGGTGTCCGCCTTTCTTCTCGTCATGTATGTAGTTTACATGATGAGAACAAAACTTACCGACATAGCTGTAGTGGGCAGTGAGCAGGCCATAGGTATATCTATGTCAAAGAACCGACAACCACTAGGATAAACGAGTTCTTCAGTGGAGACCGCGATTCGGCAAGCGTTAGAGATGGAGTAACGATTTGCAAAAGGCTGCAATTTTGGCACTGGATCCATCAAGCCGAGGACAGGATTAATTGGCGCCCATTGGGGAAGCCTAATGTCCAGCAGTGGACTAATATGGGCTGATGACGACGCAATCCTTAAAGTTCGCCTGTTTGACTTCTATAATCCTGGGAGCATGGAATTCAAGAAACAACGCGGTTTAGCCAGTACCCGTGTTCGTCAGGTGACTTTTTCAGCGTGTAGGTCTTCAAAGTAAAAGCACTAAACATCAAAACCATAAAAAAATAACGCATCTGGCTAACATTAAAAAATAAAAGTGAAAGATTAGTAGTGTAGTGAATAGAGACAGTAACTCAATTCAGCAAAAGTAATCATAACAGAACAGTGTAACAGCGGATGGTAAGGTTCATAAAAAAATTAGGAAGTTTATATTAAACACCTTCAAAAATATATATTAAAAAATTGAATTCTTATTTTTCACTGTAAAGGTTCATCGAAATCTGTTTAGTGGTTTTAGTTAAAAAGGAATGAATAACGACACTGTGTTTATTACCCATAACGGTTCTTGAATTAATGGAATCGGACATTAAACACCAGTTTTTAATTTTATTTGGTACAAAGTTGTTTGACTTCATTTTTCTATCCTGTATCTAACCTCTAACAACTGTTTGTCTCTATCATGTCATATTAATAGAAAAGAGCGCAGTGTTGCAGTCATATTGCAAATTTTCTTTATGAGCGTAGTATAATAGCGTGTCTCTATTATAATTCTAGGTACAATATCGTCTCGTGCTTTAGTCAAACTGTGACAAAAGATTTGCATTTGTTACAAAAACAGATTTTTTCTTAGTAAAAGCGTAAGTAATATTTATTATAAAAAACATTGACATTTATAATTTTATTATAGCGTAGGTACCTATATTGCGTCTATTTTAAACAAACACGCGTCATTGCGTAGAGATTGGGCTAAGAAAAACTATTGATTTTTTACTAAGTTGTTTTAGTGTCTAGACTAGATAATTTTAGAAATTTCTTTAGGCACTGAGATACTTTAATTTACCTTTTGATGTTATGATAATCCTGTTTATACACATCTCATGTTTAATGGATCACGATTGCACACATTGAGAATACTCGATGGAACGTGTTCCAAATTTGCGTTCAACAATATTTTCTCCCAAAATACACGCTTTTAAGCCTTCGTTAATCTTCTTACCTACAGATTAATCTACTCTTTGCTAACCTACAGAGTGACTTTGGTCTAGTGGCAGCATGCTTGCGAGACCGATAACCAAGATTAATCAATACTTGCAATGTTCAGGAACTGGGTGGGTGACCGTTTCGTTATTTGAAGTTAGTCGCTCTTTAGGTGTACCTCCTAATAACGTTGGCAAAGCGAGGTTGACCTAGGTTGGAAAGCGACGATGGTCTTCCGCTGGGGACCCGGAGACTGATTGAACAATTTAGGGCCCCGTGACGGTAAACATTTTATTCTTCTAAAGATATTTATTTTTCTCGAAAAAAAGGTCACAAAGACATTTTAAATATCAAATAGTTGATTGGGAGACAGGAGTCCAAACTAGGTTAGCTTGTTGATCTCCTGCCCCCCTCCCCGCTTATTTAAGTGTACCTACAACTTATAATAATATAAAAAATAAAGTTACTTTAACAACTTTAAAAATGTTTGTGTTTGTGTGTGTGTATGCGTGCATGAACGAATATATAAATCCAATCAAACCTAAACACACACCTCGAACAAAAATGCCCTCAACATCCTATCCCAACACCATAGCCACGGCAAATAATTAGTCGTTTAGCGTTAGTCCTGTCCTGTCAATTTATCCGCGACACTATATTAGTTGGGTGCAAACGCTGGCGTCGCAGTCGACGCTGGTAGTGCGCGAGAGTGCGGGTTGCGGTGCGCGCGGATTTCAGACACGCTGAAAAACAATGTGAGTACTTCATACATAATCCTACATAACATGTGATTGAAAGTTTGCTGGTAATGGTGATCGTGTGAATTATGTTACATAATTATTTATATATCGCATCACTTTTATGATGAATGAAAATAATGAAGTGTGTTATTGTGAAGTAATTTTAAGTATTGTTGTTATGTTTGTATCGTTGCGTTTCGCTTTCGTGTTTTTCATATAAGGCAACCAGATCAGGCTAGGGTGTGTGTGTGTCTGTGTTTCTGTCTGTGGCATCGCAGCGTACGGATGGACCGATTTCGATGCATTTTTTATTTGGACGTCGGTTTCAATAAGATAGTTCCGGTTGTTTTGTTAAAATCTGCTCGGCAGTTTAAGAGATATTTGTAGCCTTTGGTATGTAGAGTCGAGTGGTGTCTGAATCTGCCTGTGTTTGCGGAATCGTAGCTTCCGAACGGACAGACAGATTTCGATGCGGTATTCTTAATTTTTATTTTCTTTTTTTGGTAGTAGAAAATCGGTCAGTAGTTTAGAAAGTATTTGAGTAGATTTGTAAGTGCTATTCCGTAATAATTACATGATTATGATGACGTTACACGGCTCGACCGAGTTCAGTAAGGAATAGGTGCCCGCACCTGCCGGTATGAGAATAGAGGTCTCGAGGGTGGCCTAGAAAGTTGGGGCTTGACACTCATGAGTCGCGAACCCTGGCAGAAACCGGGATATATGTACCGGAATAGCAATGACATCGTATTCCGGTATATACTTGTGGTAGGTATCTGACAGGCTTCTAGAGTCCGCCTGGATGAGCACCACCGCTCTATTTATTGCTGCTGCAAAGCAATAATGCTTGCGTTGCAATGTTACACTTTGAAAGACAAGGTTGATGTAATCACGCACGTAAGGTATACCAGCTTAGTCTATACAGTGACAACACATGTGCGGCTCTGCATTTTTGTTACATTAAGTGCATAAATCGAAGGTGTACAGAAGGTGTGTAGGCTACACTTCAGTGACCACTTTCCATCAGATAAAAAACATAAACCTACATAGACATTTGAGCAGTCTTTCTAAAAAGTACTAAAGTAAATAGACCTGATTGCACGATCTTATTTCCAACGCGATCACATAAATATTGCAAGCTTTCCGCGAAACGACAATTTGTTTTTCGCCTGAAATTGACCGGTCGTTTAAGCAGGCTTTTTGTCAAACGCACGCGATCTGTTGAATTTTTGACGAGTTAATCTGGAAAACATGCTTTCCGACTCCATTCCCGTTAATGGATCAAAGTGGTCATTCATTGTTTGAATGGGTTCTCGAACAGATACAATAGTATTCTCTTTATTATATCTATAGAGGATAAGTAAGTACAATAGAGTCTCTATTATGATAATCTCTAGTCCACTGTTCTGTGTTAATGTACTTGGGATAGTTTCGTATCAATTAATTTCTGCGTAAAGCAAACTATTGTTTCGCTGGAACTACTTCGAGGAATATTTCGTTCGTAAAGGTACCTAACGGATGATTTTCATGTCATTTGTGTAAAATACGACACTATTCTCTTCATTATTTCTGTTACGCATCTGAATGTAGTATGTTTAATAAGTACGTATTAAAATAAAAGTATATCTAAAAGTAGTTTATCAGTTATCTAACACACATAACACAAGGTTTGCTTTCTTTGGGGCTAAATGGAGTTGTTTGAATTTGTCCAAGTATATTTATCATTTATTCTTATTATTATTTGGATTCAGTGTAACTGAACTTTATTTTCCGTTGTACTGGGACTTTTTGTCCTAAATAACATACCTATAACAAGACAGTTTCTTAATAATCTAATCTCAAAATTTTAACAGGTAAATATATATTACGGATTACTTACGTTACGGTTAATGTCTGATAATAAGCGCGATAGTTTAACACATTACGTAATCTAATCTCTGTAAGAATAAATAAATATCATAAATAATATTGTGTTACCAGCGCGTGTATTCCCCAAACAATGTCTATCTACATATTAAACTTCCAGACATACGGCAAGGATTATAATCACAAAGTCTTAGTAGTACACTGTTGGAATTGAGCGTCCACCATATTTGTAAACTCAGATGTGAAATTCAAGATCAAACATGTAAACAAGTTGCCCCTATAAAAATAAACCCAAGGGGTAGATTATTTTTGTATGTATTAATTATATTGTGGCTTTTAAATATTTATACGGTTTTATTTCATTTTCAATGTGATACCTGCACACCTGTGTGTTTAGGAGTGTGTGCATAACTGGGCCGAATAGCCGGCAAGCGCCCAGTGGGACGGTCCAGGTACCGATGGATGGACGAAGTCTAGAGAGACCTGCGCGAACTCCAGATAACTCATCATCATCATCATCATCATCATATTAGCCAGAAGACGCCCACTGCTGGGCATAGGCCTCCCCCAGAAATCTCCACAAAGGCTGGTCCTGTGCCTTCCGCATCCAGCTGGGACCTGCGATATTAACCAGGTCGCCGGTCCACCTTGTGGGAGGCCCACCCACGCTGCGTCTTCCGGTACGAAGTCACCACTCGAGAACTTTCAAAGGCAAAGATCCACTTCACAGAATGTTATAATTTTAAATAATCCACCCCTTAGGTTTTATTATTGTTTACGGCAGTTTTTTTACACTTTTGATCTTGATTTTCATCACCAAGTATAGTTTCAATGACGTCATGGAACGGCCGTTATATGACGTAACCGTTATCACGGAAACCGTGCCTCCAGAGGTGTTTTCACAGATCAGTGATAACCAAATACTCGTAGGCTTCAATAGAACGATAGAAACCATGACAACCAAACATTCTCAGATTAATGCCTTGAAATCGTGTAGGTAGGAAGTCGTATTGAAGATATACGTAATCCTGCTTCGGTAAGCAAAGACAAAACCAACATCTATTTGAACATATTGTATGGAGCAACCATCAAATACGCGTACATATAATTGATTTAATAAATCCAAAGGTATTGGATATAGAGCATCTATGAATAAACCAACACTAGAGTAAACTAACTCTATGTATATGTCAAAACCTTCGACACCTATGCATAGTCTAGAGGTAGGTACCTACTGTAAGGCAGTCCCGTGCAACCTACTTGTAAGTGTTTAGTGGACGATTTGGCTTGGGAAAGAACACAGAGGAAGTACGAATAGAACTTGTGAAGTTTCGTAACAAAAATAAAATATCGTACCTATCTAAATTCAGTTACTCAACTTTCACTTAAGACGAATAAATAAATAAGTAATTGTGAACAAATTCACACAGCGCCATCTAGCCAAAAACTAAGCAAAGCTTGTGCTATGGGTGCTAGATTATTGTGATATACCTTAGTAGGTAGTCATTTATACTTTTAAATACAAATACTTATTACACGGTGCACCACTCGAAGTGCTACCAATTGAAAATGCTATTATAGTTTTGTCAATTATAGGATTTTCAAATTAAAAACTTCAGCATATCAAAAAACAGGTAAAATTTTATTTAAAAAGATTATTGTTCGATTTAGCCATCTTTAGCGCGAGTAACTGCAAAGAGTCTGTCCCGAAGAATTCGCTCGCTTCACTTCACTTTCACACATTTATTTCCACCTGATAAATGCAAGTAATAAATACATTGTCATAAATATGTAACATTTTTGTATCCCCAAGTAGTTACCATTCTTAGTCGCCGTCATGGCGTTATTAGAATAGCTGCCATCACAGCGCTATGGTATGACGTTTTTCGACGCGCTTCAAACTTTTAACTATATTTTCTTTTCGCAAAACTATATGCATCGGAACAACTTACCTAGCCCCGGCACTATAACCCCGCACTTCCCTGGTATAATAGTGCGTGTTAAGTTGTTTTAATCATGAAGGTAATGATCCACGGTTTATTTTAATATCTGTCTAGACTAAATTCGGAAAAATTTGTCGTTCTAGCGACTAACGACAACTTATGGGGCTGGGGTATACCTGAGAAATTCTAGACAAAATAGATTTCTGAAATTAAATCTATCAATGTTGTTTTAAATCTATTGCAGTAAGCGATAGTGAAATTTATATTTTTAATGAAATTATGTATTTTAACCTGATATGGTAGAAAATCAGTACAAGGACAGTGTATGGTGTGTCAATATGACCCGAATTTTAAAAATGGTTTAATTCTTCATATTTCAATAATTTTTTGGGAATGATATATTAAATCAGTTTAAGTAATGTTCAAATTACTATATTTTGATAAATATCAATAAAAAATCATACAATATTAGGAACTTGTTATGTATTTACGAACGTTCTATAAAATCTATAACAAAATATTGAACTTCTGTAATCTTACTAACAAATATACAAAATTATAACTTTTTAATTTTTTTTTTACTTTTTGGAATACCTAATGAAATTTTATGCTAAATTTATTGGAAATTTTAAAACTAATCACAGTCGGCATCTACATTTGCATATCTACCGTAGTAAAAAATTATGTAGTCTAGACAGACAATCTTCTTACAATTTGGACAGGCATATATTTGGCACCGTTTTTGAACCCGTGAACTTCAGTAGGTGAGCCCTCTGAAAGTTCTTCAGTAAATTATGTTTTTGTCTTGCGCATCTCTCTAGGCAAACGAAACACACCTTTTCTGGCGTTCAAGTGATCGTTTAGAATTCCGAGTAAACCAGTAAAAATACAGTCTTTTTGCCTTTTATTTTTTCGAACAGTACACACACTTTCGCTTTATTTAAGTAGGTTTAAATATATATATATATAAGACAATTTACTGTTTTGGAATTGTTAACTGAAACAATTGTGTTGCTCTGTAAACAAAGTTTTTATTTTAGTTCTTATATTCTAACATACACACGATAATCATAAGTTTCTCTGTTTAACATAAAGGATACAACTTACCTGTAAACAAAGAAACGACAATTAAAGTCTCTTATTGAAATTATCACAATTCCTTTTTATATTACAACCACTACATCACGGTGAGGTTATGACAGCCATCTTTATGCGTCGTTATTAATACTGTCGGCCGCCATTACTTGTGGCGCCATCTACAAGGTATATGCTCACATAGTGACTCTTTACCGACCGAGGCTGCTATACAGTACAACTTAAAGTAAATAATATATTATTTTCTTTATATCTCCCTCCTCAAACAAAAAAATTTTTTTACAAAATTTTCACTTATTTAAACTTAGTACTAATACTATATCTTAATGTTATACATAACTATAGTTGAAATCGTTATATTCATGTAGGTATCGGTATGAGCTTTGTAATATGAAAGAGATTAGACTCTTACTTTTTATGACCTGTATTAATTCTATATATTGAATTTGATATTTTTTCCATTATTTTAAATGGACCGATCTTCAGCTCATCTAATTTATTTCTATTGAGTCTGTTCCCATTTTCGACATATACCATATCCCCTGTATTAAAATTGAATTGAGTTCTATTTTTATCAAAGATTTGTTTATTATATTTATGTGATTTTATTGAATTTTCAAATGCTATTTTTCTGTCTCTTATCCATTCAACCTCTGTTTTATTTTGTTTTAGTTCATTAGGCAAACATGAGACATCTGTACCATCCAACAAGTATTTTGGTGCAAAGCCAGTAACTGTATGTTCTGTATTATTATATTTATCTACACAGTTATGGGCAATGGTTGTCCATGCTATTTTATTAGTTTTTTCGTTTATTTTACATCTGATTTTGTTTACAAGTGTTTGGTTAAGTCTTTAATTTAATCCATTAGAAAAAGGAGCATTTACTGCAGTGAAGACTATTGGTATTGATTTTTCATTTAAATATGTTTTAAATTCTTTTGAATTGATTCCCGGGTATTGATCACAGAGAAGTATGCCTATTGTATCCGAATCGGTAACGTTATTGATTAATTTTACAAAGTCATTAGCACTTTGTGTTTTTGAGGTAACAATATAAGCGAACCGAGTGAAATGGTCTACTAGCAGATGCAAATATCTTTTAGTTGATCGTGAACCTCCAAACCCTCCAATTGTGTCTATTGAGACAATTTCAAAAGGTTTTGTAGCTGGACCTAAATGTGACATTAGACCATACTTATTTTGTCCTCTTGTTTTATTTTTTATGCATATCTCACAGCTTTTACAATGTTTTTGAATATTTATAGTTAAATGTTTTGCTGTATATACTGTACTAATTTTGTTTTGCATTTGTTTTACACCTAAATGACACATATTTTCATGTACATCTTTAATAAGTTTTTTACTGAAATTTTCAGATAACACAATTTTCTCCTTTTTTTTTATTGTTTTGTAATAAACATTATGTCTTGATATTAATTTTGATTTATTGTTTTGAATCTCTGTATTGTTTGTCTGATCTGTAACGATATCATTAAGTTTTAGCATGTTTACAATTTTTAATTGTTCATCTGTATCTTCATTTGCTGCTAACACCGGATTCCTACTTAAACAGTCTGCTTCTATATTTTCTTTTCCCGGAGTGTATTTGATTTTAAAATCATATTGTGATAAGTAATATGTTAAATACCCTAATTCATCATCTGTTCTAGATTTTATATTTAAATTTTCTAATGGTTTGTGATCAGAATATACTGTAAAAGTCTTACCTATTAGCCAGTACTGCCAGTATTTTATTGCTTCTTTAATAGCTAAACATTCTAAAAAAACGGCTTTTTTTGTCCTTTGTACTTGATTTAACTTTTTTGAAAAATATGCCACTGGCTTGTCCTTTCCATTTGCTTGTGTTTGCTTTAACACGGCCCCTATACCTTCTAAAGATGCGTCTGTATGGATAATTATCGGCAAATTCTGGTCAAATATTTCTAAGATTGGCTGTGAACACAACAATTTTTTTACATTTTCAAAAGATCTTTGACAATCTGCTGTCCAAATAAATTTTTGATTTTTTCTAAGTAAATTATGCAAGGATTCCAAAATTATCGCACTTCTTGGGATGTATTCATGATAGAAGTTAATTTTACCAAGAAATTGTCGAACATTTTTTTGAGTCTTTGGTATTGGAAATTCTTTTATTGAAACTAAATTATCTCTTATGGGCCGCACTGTATTATTATTTATTAAATGACCGAGATATTTCACAGTGTTTGAGGCAAATATACATTTTGTAAACTTTAATCTAAAACCCTCTCTTTTTATAGCTTTTAATAATTGTGTTAAATGGTTGATGTGTTCATTAAAAGTTTTAGAAAATATTAAGATGTCATCAATGTAGTTCACTGCAAAATGGGTAAGTTTATATTTTCTTAAAATGTTACCTAGTATCCTTTGGAAAATTGCCGGTGAAGTCTTCAAACCAAATGGCAAACAGGTCCACTGAAAATGTCCTTCCTGTGTTACAAAAGCAGTTTTCTTTCTATCTTCTATTCTAAGCGGGATTGACCAGAAGGCTGAATTTATGTCCAAAGTCGTGAAATATGTTGAGTCTCTTGTTTTTATCACTAGGTCGTCGATCAGTGAAAAAGGTTGAGCTTGAGGTACCACTATTTTATTTAGATCTCTAAAGTCTATACACAATCTTGATTTTCTATTGTCTTCTTTTTTGAAAGCCAAAGTTACCGGCGCCGCAAATGGACTATAAGATTCTTCAATAAGATTTTTATCTAGTAGCTTAGCTACTTGTCCTTCAATTTCCTTTTTGTCTTCAACTGAGCATCGGTAAGGCCTTTTACTGCAGTATTTGTCCACAAGTAGATCGATGCGTGCTTCATAGTCTCTGACCGTACCAATGTCATACTTGTCTTTTGCAAATATCGATTTGTAAGTATCTATCAATTTGTTTATCTCTGACTTTTGCTCAATATTTAAACTGCTCATGCTTATTTTAAAATCTTCCTCTTTTATGTGTTCATTAAAATTAATTGAACATGGGTATTCTTCATTTTTTTCTTCCTTAGAAGTTTTTATCTTATCACTATCCTCATTTATAGGAATATTTTTATCTTTGATTTCTACGTCCTCTCTCTTTTGAGTGATTTTCAAATTTTCATCTTGTACCAATCTAAATTGTTTTATGATATCCAATCCAATTAGAAAGTCGTATTTAAATTCCTCTCCATCTATTATATATATTTCAGCTTTTTCTTCAATATCAAAAATTTTCATTTTAATAGTTGTCAAACCAATTGTCTTTTTAACACCATTAATTGTGATTAAGTTATCGTTTTTATAATCACCGTTTTCTTGACGTCTCAGTCTTATTAATTTGGAATTAATTATAGAAACATTTGAGCCCGAATCATATATTCCAAATATATCTAATTTTGTATCTAATAATAGTTCGACTTTAATTAATGGTGTTATTATTCGTTTTTTTTATCCTCATAATTGAGTTCAACGTCAATTACTGAATTGTTGACAGTTTTCCCATAATTTCTCTTTATATTATATTTATCTGTCTCTTTGAACCAGCACCTTTCTTCTGGGTGGAACCGGATACCTTTATTTAAATTCTCACAAGTTTTGCATGGTTTAAATTTATCAGTTTTTACTTTATAATCATTGCTATTTCTTTTATTTTTGTTCGCATTATATTTGTTTGGTACAAATTCATGCTTTCCAATTTCATTGTAGAGGCTCGCAGTTGATTTTACAGCTTCCTTGTCTATTTTATCCATAATGTAATCTGGTAATCCCATAACAATTAGATGTATCATGGTCTGGGTGTCGATGTGCTTGTTTACCTCTAATAATAATCTTTCTTTTTTTGTGGCATATTCCAATAAAGATCCAGCTTGAAATCTATATGTAAATGCATACTTGACTTGGGACCACCCTTTGTTTCCAAATGTTTCACAAAAGTTATTTCTCCATACTGTCCATTTGGAATTAACTGTTAATTTTATTAACATACTGCTATACCAATCTAGGCACTGTTTTTCTAAAAGATGTTTCAAAATCTCAATTTTCTCTTCATTCTGTATAATCTCAAATCTTTCACATTCACTTTCAAATTCGTTAATCCATTGGTCAGCGTTTGATGTTTTATTAGAAAACTTTTCTATTAAAAACCTATCAGCAATTTTTCCTAAATTTTTCGCTTCCGGCATATTATGTTTTGTATTATTGTGTGATGGCAGTGTCACTTCAGTAATCTCATCTAAATACTGGTCACCAAACTGTACGTTTTCACCTTCATCCAAATATATGGCTTTTAAATCCGTGTTTAAAGGAATCCACACCGCGCGCATTTGATGTCTTTTCTTTAATGAGTTTTTTATTTTGCGATATACTTCTGAAGACAAAATGGCAGCGTGCTTACTTGCGGGTTTTAAGTCATCTGGGAGTTCGAACACGCGTCCTTCAGGTGTTTCAATACAAGTTACGCATATCACATTTGTTTTTCCGTCCGCGGACCCCAATACTTCAAATTTAAATCGTAATTTGTCCATTTTTCTTTGTTTTTAACTAGAATTGTCGTTTTATAAGACAATTTACTGTTTTGGAATTGTTAACTGAAACAATTGTGTTGCTCTGTAAACAAAGTTTTTATTTTAGTTCTTATATTCTAACATACACACGATAATCATAAGTTTCTCTGTTTAACATAAAGGATACAACTTACCTGTAAACAAAGAAACGACAATTAAAGTCTCTTATTGAAATTATCACAATTCCTTTTTATATTACAACCACTACATCACGGTGAGGTTATGACAGCCATCTTTATGCGTCGTTATTAATACTGTCGGCCGCCATTACTTGTGGCGCCATCTACAAGGTATATGCTCACATAGTGACTCTTTACCGACCGAGGCTGCTATACAGTACAACTTAAAGTAAATAATATATTATTTTCTTTATATATATATATATATATATATATATATATATATATATATATATATATATATATATATATATATATGTGTGTTAAATTTAGATATATAAATGTAACTTGCTCAATGAGTTTTGTATTATGAGTATTGTGATGTCAAAATAAATAATGTCTATGTCGTTGTCTATGTGTACTTGTCAATTATGATCCTTGGGAAGGCGTAGCATTGGCTAGAGTAAACCAATTATAAAATAAACGCATAAACGTAATTGGCACAAAAAGATTACATCGAATGTATGGTTGGGTCATATTTACCCCGCTTGACCTTTGACCGCTTGTCACTCCCTGTGCAGGGGCACACTGACTGTGCTGGGAGGGTTATTAACTGCAGCTACTGAAAAGCACGGCAACTTTAAACAATTACTTTAAAAAATACGCGCGTTTAAAAATGTGGCGGGTCATTATGACCCAACCGGACAGACGCCTAAACGGGATAAATAACATTCTTTGTGTTTCTTATATAAATGAAGACACAGTGCACGTAGCGCAATTGATAAAATCATAAGATACAAGTCATGATTTTGTTACGAGTGTTGTTTGTTTACCAAATAAGACTAGTCTGGACAGATTTTAGTTTAAAAACTAAAACTTTTTGTCGTTTATGGAAACTCAATGAATCTCTTTAGACTGGTTATGACGTGTTGGTGTCACTTTATTTGATAGACTTTAGTAAAATCGCTATGAAACTATGAAGCCACGGCTTTGTTATTTTTCTTGCGTCGGGTCTGTTTAATTGTATCGTACATTCAATTTTTAGGAATAATCCTCTGTAAGTAATTCGTTTCGAACAATTTTTCGTTTGTACACCCACAAGCTCTACCCTCGAAAGTTGCAAGTTCCAAGTTTATTCTCGGACATTAGTTGCTAAACTTAGTAACTCTCTTGGATCGCTACTTAGATCCTGGCTGAACAAGAGTTGCAACAGTGGGATTGATGGGTGGGTACCTATAGGGTATAATTTTAACAATTTAGCAAGGTTTGTAGCACAGATAAACAAGGAAACTATATTAGAGGAATTTTGAGGAATTTTGTTCAATGTTTACATGAGAACTGAATTTAACAAATTTAAATTTGACAAGGTTCCATCCTGCCAGTACCGGACGTAGGTAATGTATGTAAACTGAAAGCCTGCCAAAATTAAGTTAGTCACAAACACAGGAAAATTGTTGCAATAGTTTCAGAATCTAAGCGTTCTTTGCGAAGATAATTCGTTTTGAAAGCCTCAAAAGACCTTCACACGAAATCTTAAACCTATTCTCTTTCATTAAAAAAAGTTATCTTTGCCTTATAATGTCCCGGTTGTGCGCTCGCGCACGACGCGGCGACGGCCCGGGATTCGTCTTAACCATGATCAATGATTTGGCAGATCAGATAATTACAGTGGAGCGACTGCCACATAACCTCTGTAACCCTGCTACCCGTGAAACCTGACCAGATTGGATCATGGCAACACATTCAGTTGCCTGAATGTGCAGGTTTCATCGCGATGCTTTCCCTCATCGTAAGAGCAACGGTTAGCATTTAACTAATGTACACAACTCAGAAAAGAGTCATTGGTACATAATCGCAGTGGAATTCGAATCCGTTACCTCTCGCTTACGAGTCGGATACCTTAACTACTCGGTTATAGACGCTCCTTATTCTCTTTCATTTTATCCTTGAGTAAATCATCATTTGAATTACAGATCTTCCAAGATGGTGCTGAAACTCGCGTCGATGAAGTATGCGCCGCTGATGGTGTTCCAGTTAATACTGATGGCGCTGTTCTTCATATTCGTCCGATATGGCAGCGAATCTCAATCCACGCAAGGTAAGTGAATACATTTAGCAAACAGAAGACGCACGTCGTTACAGGATAACGTTGCCAGTACAATGGCAGATTTTCAGATAAAAAGTAAAAAGTGTAGTTAGGCTTGCCTCACTACATGGCGCTGCTTAGACAGGATTCACAGGAATCGAATTTGGTAACCGAAATGACTCGGAAAAGTGTTTCGTGAAAATATACTTGGTTTTAGTACCTTTTCTGAGAAGAAAGTGCAAACGTCTACATTTTAATACATCTAACGGTCTTGTTATGATTCATTTTTGAGAATCGTGTCTAATCAAAGCTATCTATTACAATAATTTGAACTATTTTTTTTAATGGGCTCGAAAAATCTCCCATGTCAGGAAATAGGCATATAATCTTAGCTCACTAACAACGTACCTGCTGTTCTGCATTTTTCTTACATGTAATCTAAGTGCACGAATACTTTTTAGTAATCGTTATTGTAATGGGTGGCAGTTACCGCTTTTCACCAGGTGGGTTGTCTGCTTGTTTGTCACTGAGTAGTATAAAACCAAACTTAGAAACCGAAGATATGCAAAGTTTAAAAATTAAACCTTTGTAACGTATTTTGTCCAGGAAATAAATATACTTAGACAAATTTACACAGCGCCATCTAGCCCCTAACTAAGCAAAGATTGTGCTATGGGGGCTAGATGACTGATATACTACTGAAACCTATACTTATTTTAAATACATACTTATACGAACCAATTTATATCACTTATTTACATACTACAACCGGACCCGGGTCCTCAGCGTGGCAGACCAGTTAACCAACTAAACCACTTAGGTCATCAAAACGATGACATTCAAGCAAGAGCCAACGGCTTACGACACGATGACGATGATCGGCCGAAGTGGAGAAGTGAAAGCAGGAAAGCGGACCCTGACAGAAGCCGGGATTGATCGCTCGGATAAAAATGATGATGATGATGATGACAATAATTTTTTTTATGTGAAACCACACATACTTTGAGGTGTTCAGTGTGTTCTAGGCCTAAGCGAAAGATAAAGTTCGATACTCATAACGCATTCCATGTGCGGCTTTGTTTGTCCACGACGATGGGTAAATATCGAGACCCTCCCAGCCAAGAATCGACCTCGTGATCTGCATGGATAGCTGACTGGTGTATTGTTTGTATTAGTAATAACGCCGGATGTCACCAATAAATTGGTCGGTGTACAAATATAGAACACACAACAATACGCGTACCTATACGATACGGGACTTAAATAAAGTAAAATATTATGTGACAATCTAAGTAAATCATCATCATCTCGGCGTTATGTCCCGGTTGCGCTCCCGCGCGGCACGTGAGGGCCCGGGGTCCGCCTAATCTATCGAACTATCGATCTAAGTAAATATTGTAGGTATAGGCTCTGATCTGAAGAACTGGAGGAGCTTGAGTATCTTGGTTACTATTTCACACTTGAAACATACCTACATGGATTTACCAAATATAATCATCTTGGCGTTAATGTCCCGGTTGTGCTCTCGTGCGCGAGGGTACGGGGTCCGCCTTGACTACGATCTAGGATTTGGCAGATCAGGTAATTACTGTGGAGTGACCATCTGACCTCCAGAACCCAGTCATCAGGGGAACCTGACCAGGTTGGATCATGGTTACCCATTCAGTCGCCTGAATAAGTAGGTTTCATCACGATGTTTTCCCTCACCGTAAGAGCACCCGTTAGTACACAACTAATGTACCTACATAACTCAGAAAAGAGTCACTGGTACACAGCCGCAGTGGGATTCGAACCCGGTAACTCTCGATTACGGGTCGGATACGTTAACCACAGCCACCGTCATGAATCTACCAAATATTTCAGACAATTCGTTAATTAAAAGTAACAAACGCCTGAAAATTTCTTAGGTTGTCCCTAAAGGCTGCCTAATGATACGTAAAATGGCGCTTGCAACTTTTAATATGCCTTTATATTTAAAAGGGAGTCCTTCATTTCGGTCGTCGCACCACTTTTCGTGATGGCAACTTTTTTGGCGCAAAAAGACACTTGTTTTTACGACGCAATTCCCGGAACTTTTATATTAAACTTGTTATACCTTGTATGTATGATAATTATGTGGTTCTCTGCGGTGTAAGCGGAGTTACGGACCCAAATTGTCAGAATTTGTTTGATAGCGAATGGTCCACAATGTGTGAAAATAAATATTAAATATTTTACGTACTCAGATCAGATTATCAGTCCAACATTTGCCAATGTCAATGTCTATTGATGTCTTTGTCATGGCCGCTTTCACCGGTTTTAGATACTTTGTTTTTGATCATCGGTAAAAAAATAAGTTAATAAATAAATTGTTTATTTTCATAAAACACCCCTTACACTTTACATACAAGCCGCCATAATATACAATAGTTTAAAGGCAGACAAAAGTACCTAAATGTCCTAAATATCTCATATCAAAGTCCGAGTGTTTGTATTTTTTGTTTGGTATGCTATGAATATTCAAATAAATAGCTATATATTTATTTGACTAGGACAAACTAGTATCCACTGTCAAACGTCAAACACATAACAATATCATTAACTAACCTTAACAATCTATACATATAATAAAATCGTAAACAATCGAAAGAAAACCAACCAGAGCGACTTTAAACAACCAACTAAACACGTTACGACAATTTTTAAATTTTTTGTTTGTCTGTATGTTTGTTTGAACGCGCATCACGACGATCGATCTGTAGTCATGCGCCTCGCGATGCCAGCGCCCGTCACTTTACCGCCTATATAACGATGTCTGACAACGATGTATAGGCAACAAACTAGGACAAACCAGAGCCTTTTTCCTGGAAACACTCAAAACCCAGCGGTTGTTAATGGCTATGTGGTCATCCGAGTATAATTAATACGCACCAATTTCTACCACTAATTATGTACAGCCGAGACATACTGGGAAAACACACTTTTATCCCTCAGATGTAAAGCGATTTCACGGAACCGGACCCCACAAATTACTGTGGATTGTGTGTGAAAAATTTACCGCCGGATTTTCGGGACGCAGAGTGCTTCGTAGAACTGGACTCTTTAAATTTTCATATTCACATTGGGTATTAGGTATTCGGTATTTTACCTGTTGTTTTAAACGTTAGTTTGAACCATAACAAATCTAACAGTGTTTATTGGGTTCTTCGACGCATCTATGAGGCAAAGGGATCAATGGCTCTTTGGAAAACTTCTGGGCAAAACTAGGCAGCGTAGCATGTCGCTAGGTACTGGGTTGATCAAGTGGCATGGCAAAAAAAAAAACACGCTTGTCGAGCCAAACTGACTGTTTGTGATCGATCAATCCGCATGATGGTGAGTGGCAGGCATTATATACGTCACAATTTGACGTGCAGCCTAGCTACCTAACACACATTAATAGCCCATAGCAGTCCACTGCTGGACTTGAGGATCGTCCACTTTGGTGAAGAGTTATGTTATAATCTTCAGGCTTGGTAGGCGGGTTGGAGTGCAGAGAATAATCTACAGAAAACGCTGCTAATATAAACATGCTGATGTGGAGGCTAAAGTCCATCAGCAGGCTGTTTCCAAGAAATTGAAAAATGTGTTTGCCTTAAAATTACAGCTTCTATCATCTTCTCCATAGAAGACGACAATTTTATATTTAAAGGCTTAATAAAACATTGCTAGTTAAGGCCACTACGGCGTTAGCCAATTAAAACTATGTCTGCAATAAGCCTCTATTGCAATTAATTTACTTTAAATTCCTTGTTAATCCTAGCACCAGAGCTGCAAGGCCACTTTTAGTTTGCAGCTGCGTCATTGTTAATTATGTGCTCGGGCTTGCGCTGCAGAAATTTTAAGACTGGTATGAACTAGTAGGTTGGACGGAAATTTTTAGCTCACTGGATCGGTTTTACATATGTACGTTAGTAGTTTAACAGAATAAATCTATAGTAGTTTTCATACTTCTCAATATAGATTACTGTCGATTTAATGCCAAATCCTGGAACATGGTCAAGGCGGACCCCGGGCCCCCGTGCGCGATAGCACAACCGGGACATTAACGCCAAGTTTGTGGATTTCAACACCAGCAAATCAACATTGTTTACACGTTTCTATAAATTTTTTTGTTTGGCGAGGGTATGGCGTGTTTCCTGGATAAGTCGTATGAAAAAGCTAGTAGGTATATCATCAGTTTATTTCAGTTGGAGTTGCCATGTGACCGAGACTTGCTCTTCCAAAACACAATTACACAACTGTGTACACTGAACAGTCATACAAAGAATTAGCAGACAACTTAGTTCAAATTATCATATGGATTATCGTATGCTCAGGCGATCAGCTAATGCGTTGAACGACTGCATGTAATTAAATTTGAAATTTTGTGGGTACAAGAAAAATGCCTATTATAAATCGATATCAGTTTCGGAACTTGATTTTTACTTTAAGTTTTAATTTGAAACTAGGCTTCTACTCTGTTTTTCTCATCTCCTAGACCTCGGCCAAATACCTACGGGTAAAAAAAAATGATTGAAAAACTTTGATTTTTAAAGACACGGTTTCACAAAAACAAGGTTAATTTTAAATCAGGAATATACCTATTTATTGAAGGTTCATGGCAGAAAACATAATATGCTATTTTAAAGTATCTTGACCACTGTGTGATATACTAGGTTTCTTACCGCGTATGTATCTTGGTTTACGAGTATTAGTCCCGAATCTCTACAGCGTGGGCCAAATGGCGGGAACTCACGCCAATCATGAAGTACAACATAGAGTTCGGTTTTTACGAGGTCAGCAACGCGTGGGAGATGCCCTTGGTATTGCAAACATCCATAGGCTGCGGTGACTGCTTACCATCAGGCTGGCCGTAAGCTTGTTTGTCACTTCAGTTGTATAAAAAACAAGTCATCTGCGGCCCTAAAATCCCCATCAATTTTAATGGGCTCATGGAATTTAATGGATAAGCATAATTAGTATGCTCCTGCACCTGATAGTATTTCGTGACGAACATTTTGATAAAAAATTGTAGCTCCATCCATAACTAGAATAAAGGTTCTACCTTTCATCATCATCATCATCTCAGCAACAGGAAGTCCGCTGCCAAAATGAGGCCTCTCCCCACGTTTTCAACTCCGTTCGACTCTGGCATACATCGGCTCCCTATGTTCTTCTTAATGTCGCTGCGATTTCCGGTACGTGGTTGCCACTCCAGAATCTTTCCGACCCATCGGCCATCGGTTCTGCGAGCTACGTGGCCTGCCCATTGCCACTTCAGTTTTGCGACTCTGCTGTCTATATCGTTAACATTAGTTCTGCTACGGATGTTTTTATTTCTTCTACTATCACATTGAAAAACTCCGAGCATACCTGTCTATTTGATTCTACCTATATGAATTTAAATTGTATGTAACAAATCTAGGCACTAAACCAACATGTACAAATGTATGCAAAATCACGTATGGAGGAAAATATATAACTTGATTGCGGTTTTAATCGAATTGTAGATACAAAAAAAATGTACTCGTAAATACAAATGACGAGCTGCTGGCGGTTATTGTTTTCAAGTGACTTTAATTTAATAGCTTCGTAGTAACTTTGATTTCTGATCCTGTTAATCTCCCGAATACAATATATGGTACATAATATGTAGGTACCATGAAGTACAAAACCGGAATTTATTCAAAGCCGTTCCATATTTTCACAATATTTTCTAAGAAACCCAAGGAGCTCTTTACTGTTTTTTGTCGTCTAAGTAATAATAAATGATCTACCTTAACCCGTTCATGAAATCCGTGGCCTTTAAGAAGACAAACTTTTAATGGATTTGTACCAAACTTTACATGCAAACAAATTAATTAAACGACAAATTAAAAGTTGTGCTCATCATTTCCAAGATATTAATTAGTCTTCAAGATGTACCTATGTTTCAGTTTATAAAACGTTAATTACTTCAAATGAATAATTTGTTAATAGCATAGGCGACGCTTTGCAATAATCGGTTTTGCTATTAATACATACACACACACACATACACATACACATTAGAATACATCATTCTAATCACGTTAACAAACTCACTGCCAAGGATACCGAAGACCGAGCGAAGTGGACCAACAGGAGTAGGAAGGCGGATCCCGGGCCCTCGCGCGCTGCGTGAGTGCAAAACCAGGATTTAATGCCGGGATGATGATGATGATGACATCATCATCACCGCATCAACACTCCACTGCTGGACTTGATCTTCCTCCACATTAGTGGAGGGGCTTGTCATTATCAAGAGATAGGATTTCTTCAAGCCTGAAGAGTTCATCTGGGAGTACAGTCACTCTGGTATGGTAGGAGGTCAGTTATCTCTGCAGCAGACTGTATTTATGTATTACCGCCGTCGAGCACCAATGTTCCGGTTGGGAGGATAACGTAGCCAGCGCTGTGATACAATGCACCTGCGTAGAATATGGCCAGACAAAGAATAGCTGCACTGGATCTTAATTTTTTTTTGGTAAATGTTACCATGGAAAAAAAATGTGGAAGTGGCAAAATTGCTGGGAGGCCTTTGCCCAGCAGTGGGATGATTCAGGCTTTTTTTTTAATTATTTTTTTATTTAAATATTATTATGAAGCATTTTGAGGTATTGATGAGGCTCATCAAATTCCGGTCGCACCATAACAAAATACTGTCAAGATCTCTCTGCATCAACTCGCTATCTGCGGCGCATGTTATCCTTTGAATATTTTTAAGTCATCGGCGTGCAGTAAAGCAGGCAATGATAATTTATTTACAAAGTCATTATTAAAGGCCACAAATAGCAATGTGTCCCAAATGTGAGCCTTGGGGCACGCCAGACGTGACAGGTACCGGAGATGATACATAGCCCCTAATAGTAACCAACTGGTTTCTATTGTTTAGGCAAGAACATATCCATCGAAAGAGATTACCATGAATTCCGTAATTAAGTAATTTGCTGCATAATATTTCATGGTTTACCTTGTCAAAGGCCTTGGAAAAGTCAGTGTATATTGCATCGACCTGACCCACTGAAGCATTTGCTTTAATGGGTCAGGTAGATGCATGCCGAACAGAGATATTCCAACAAATTACTGTTGTTGACTTCCCTTTAACAAATCCGTGCTGATTCGCGCATAAGATCGGTTTAAGGTAATTGTTGATGTAGTGATAGACTAATGACTCAAATATTTTTGCAGGACAAGAAAGAATACTTATTGGTCTATAATTTTTATATGAGTTCCATCACTAGTTCTATAAATGGGAACAATACAATACAATAATACAATACAAAACTCTTTATTGCACACCAGAGGACACAAGTACAGATACAAAAAATATGCCAGGTAGTACAAAGGGCGGTCTTATCACTAATGTGGGACAATTTCTTGGCAGCAGGAAATATTCCTTGTTATATACTATTATTATTATATCAGCCTGTATCATCCTACTGCCGGCAAAGGCAGGCCTTATTAATTCAAATTTCACGAACCTAGTCCTATAGAAAGAAGGTATATTTCTTTATTTACAAAAGTTGCCAAACCCCGAAATTGAAACGCAATCTCAACCTAAGAGAGACTATCGGTTGAACGAATGCCTCTCTTTCGCATACACTTCAATTTGATCGTATTGTTAGGTGTCTATTTTGGGCCCCAACAAACGATTACGAGGACGGGGGGGCCGTAATTTGACTGACGTTTACAAGGCCCATAGCAGGGATGACAAACCTTTTAACATTGGCGTGGGTATACATATATTTATGGCTATTACACTTTTTATTTTTGTTTTCCGTGTGCGCCACCGATAACTGACGTAATATGAACCCTAAGGACGAGAAAAAACGGGCCTTTCGATATTTACCAGGAGTGGGCACAGAGATACAGAGAGCGAAAACAACCTTTGAAAATTTTCGATAAATAAAACTAACAAGGATAATAGTTTTCTTTCTCGCAGCTCTGAAGTATGTCAAGTTAATTCCCACATGACAAAAGTTTATGTTTGAAATACCCACGTCTGTAGAGTATGAATGTTCCAATGTAGGTACACGTTTACTTACAAAGTAAATTTTTTGTGACGTAGGTACCTTTTTTATTGAACATCGCCACGAGACATTTTATCTTCCAATTCCTATTGTTCCCTGGCCCCAAATCAAACCAAAGCAATCGTCAGAGCTCTATCATCGTTTATGATAGTAGGAATAATGTAATCATAATATAACACAAAAATAATCATAAATAAACAAATTAGGAAGATTATTTTTGACAAAGTTAATAATAGAACAGGTTCTATTAACTTTCTGAGGAGCGTCGGTGGCCGAGTGGTTACGGTATCCGATTCGTAAGCGAGATGTACCGGATTCGAAACCCACTGCAGCCACCAATCAGAAAAGAGTCAAAGCATACCAATGACTCTTTTCTGAGTTATGTATATTAGCTGAATACTAACCCAAGCTCTTACGGTGAGGGAAAACATCGTGACGATACCTGCACATTCAAGCGACTGAATGTGGTCCGGTTCCCCTGGTAGCAGGGTCACGGAGGTCAGATGGCAGTCGCTCTACTGTAAATACCTGATCTGTCAAATCCTGGATTATGGTCAAGGCGGACCCCGGAACTCGTGCGAGCAAGAGCATAACCGGGATATTAACGCCAATATGATTATTTATTTAATAGAACAGGTACCTCTACATATATTTAAATAATAAGACGCTGCGAATATAAAGCAGCAGAGTATAAACTCGCTTTCAATGGACACGGCTTTTACAGACGAAACGTTTGCTCCAACTACGCAACAATGAATTAAAATAATTGTTTAATGGATTTCAAATTTATTTACTTCTCGATTTCGAATAATACTTCGGTTTCTTGCCACGCCACAATGATGGATTGTAGAGTACGTACTGACTGTCAGTTTTATGAGTTCTAATCGTTAGACCACGAGAAAAATAATTCGTGATAACACGACAGGGCACGTTAATAAGACATATGTGCTTATTACGCGTGAGAGCATATTAAAATGTAATGTATTACTACCTACTCATAAAATAAGGTCCATTTTTTTATTACACGCTTTGAAAAGCGAAACTATGCGAATCATTATACATGTGATACAAAAATGGATCTTATTTACCTTCTGAATTTAGTCGACTGAATTTAGCCAGGTATAATAAGCGTATAGAAGAGAAGAGAAAATTAAGAGAAGAGAAGATTAAGGCCAATCAATTATGCGTCGAGGAACAATCCAATCTTTATAAGTTTCAAGAATTTAAAAATGGGAAATCGAATATACGAATATGGAAGAGATATTTCAGAATATCTCTCTCCTATAAAATATACATAGAATAACACATACATCTGTATCTGTGATAAAAAAAAATGGGAAAGAAAAACAAAAAGTAATAATAACATGTGTAGCTGATAATTTATTTCTTAGTACATGCCAAACCAGACTAGCAGAATTACACTGCAGCAATAATATAATTACTGTTTAAAGGTAATCTTATCAGCCATATGGTATCCAACAAAGTTTATGTACACTTTATTTCTCGGCCGTAAATATTGCACATCTGGTAAACTCGGCTTCGTAGAACGTCGTATTTGTCGCATCATCATCATCATCACAGCCCTTAACACTGCATTGCAGAACTTAGGACCACGAAAGGGGAGGTTATATCCGTTATACCCGTTATGTACGACAACAAAACTAGACTGTGTGCACATACACAATAAAAAATTATAAACAAAAACTCCTAGCTCAGACTACAAATAGTCCATTTGAAATATGGATCTAAATTATTGCGAAATCGTACAAATACGGAACACTATGGACAACATCGATACCGGAAAACCAGAATGTATACAAAATCGATGATGCTAGTTGAGAATAGGGACCAAAGTTTACTAAACTTAGCAATGATATCAAATAGAGCATACGTTGGCGAATACCGAAATCAATGTATTCCATTATCAACCGAACGCTGAAGCTTATAGGGTCGAATATCGCTTGCGTGCCTATTTACACTGCATTACTGCGTGTGGGATCCGGGGCATCACCCTAAAGCAGAGTGCAAATAATCCCGCTTTTCAATTGAGATGCATTAAGATGGAGCGACAACTCTAGCAATGACTGATGCCCAGATTATTTCATGGTCTCCGTTAGCTGGAATGCTCTTTGAAATAGGTCGTGCAGATAAGATTACAGTTTTAATTGTCTTGAAAAGCTACTACACATAATTGGTGACAATTGTTAGTAATTTTATTAGCCTCAGGGCCATGTTTTATCGAGATAGAAGATCCGTTATTGTTGATACCTAAAGGTAAACCAATATTTTTGTTTTCAATTTTTCAAACGGATTCGTTACATTAATCTGTAGGAATTTGCTTGAAGCCAAAGCTAAAGCTGGATAAAAGAGAGATTACTTACTTACTTTACGTATTCAACTATTTTATAAATGTAAATTCAAGTAAATTGTTTAATTTATACGTTTACAATTATATTACTCTCGGACGTGTACAATGAAATATAATGACGCTAATCTGACCTCTAATGGGCAATATTAAAAGAAAAATAAAGAAGAATATTTTCATTTTCAATGTAAATCTATACTTTCATCAACAATCTAATCAATTCAATTCTGTATATTAAAGATATTTGAATTTTTTACTTATACAGGGGATATAAGCGAGATTGTAGCCAATACTGTAATTTTTTTTTCATTTTTGTCTGTCTATATATTGGCCATGCATCAGTCTTTATCATTATATCACATATAGCAGGAAATTGATTCAAATTACTCTTGGTATGATTTGAGTTCATACAAAGATGTAGGACATAGTATACTTATTATCCCGAAATTCATCACGGTTCCCTTGGGAGAGGGGATGGAAGTCAAAATGTGTATGTAGATGTAATTCATCAGTAGCTTAATCCGATGTCATTCACTTTTTTGTTAGAATGGAGGTGTACTTTAAAGATTGTCCCATAAATATTTCAAAGTGATCAATGTTGTAGTTCAGAAATTACGCCTTCCTCATTATTAGGTCCAATCTTAAGCTCGCACTTTTATAATAAAATAATCATCTTGGTGTGAACAGAGGAACTTGACCACATTGGATCATGGTGTTTTACTTTACCGTAAAAGCATCGGTTAGTGTTCAACTTATGTACATAACTCAGAAAAGAGTCATTGGTACATGGCAGTGGGATTCGAATTCGGCACCTCGGGGTACAACTCCAACCCCTTAACCATATAGGCCACCGACGATCTGTCAAAACAAAAATGTATGAAAATGCTCGAATTATTTTTAATTAACGGCTGTGCCTTTGAATTAAAAAGGATATTACATTATAAAAGAAATCACTACTTGAATATTTGTGTTCAGTCTGGGTATTACCATTGTAGTTATATTGTACTAGGTTTAATTAAGTTGCGTTTGCACTATGAAATGGGATCGTTCAAGAGGTATATTAGAGGTCTCTTCAGAGGCGGGCAACGCATTGGTAACTCCAGTGGTGTTGCTAATGTCCAGGGGTGGCGGTGACCACTTTCCATCAGCTGGCCCGCGGTATGCGCACCCAGATCGTAAAATGGAACAACCATTCGATTACAATTCAGAATTGAACCTATTAATACCTGTAGGTATTTATTATATACTATAATACATGTACTATTGTTATATACAATGTTTATATAATACATGTACTCAACTTAAGCTATGTGCGAGAAAGCTCTTTAGAAAACTCTTACTCAGTCAGAATTACCCGAACCCGTGTGTAATACATTTATTCCCACAAAACTAACCCGTAACACGCCGAAGCTCCCAAGAATCCTTATTGAAGAACAATTCCTTAACAATCTCGTTCGGGATTAATTCGATTCCGCCGACATCCAGCAGATATCAGGTTTTCGATCATTTATTCTTTCCTCTAATAACGACTGGTCCGATGTTATTACTGGGCGCGGATCAAAAGAGATATACCCCGTAATAAGAGATGATTGTTCCTGAGTAAGCCTTACGGGGATCGTGTTACTATGGCGGGTTCCGCAGGTGGGTTGTACACCTAATAACGTGTCTGATGGCTCTATGCGTTTTGAGATACGATCGGGTATCTATTTCTCTATGAGAATGCCGTAATTAGAGAATTTGTGTGGTGAAAATAGTTAGTGGTTTTACGAGTTACAATTTTCCTCTTAGTAGCCGGCGACGATTTGGGATCTTCTCAGCCTTCTCTGTTCGAAACATTTTAAATATTCCCATTTGGTTGACGGTTGTGACAGGGGAATTACCATTACTTAGTTAGAAACTTCAAAATGTAAAAAAATCCTTTTGACGAACTGTGTGGTTCAGATGGTTAACATGCCATTAACAAACTGAACCACTTAAATTATGAATTTAAATTTCTGTTACTGGTCTGGGTGTTATAATATGTATAATAGTAGATAAGTAAGAAAGCATATAAGTAGTTTCTTAGTTATCTAGCACCCATAACACAAGCTTTGTTTACTTTTTGGGCTAGATGGCGCTGTGTGAATTGTCCAAGTATATTTATTTGGTAGCTGGCTACAGAAAGGGAAATTAATTTACACTTACGTCGCGCATCGCTATCTACGAATTTTGGCAACTAAGTGGGAGGATACACATTAACGTTATAAACGTAAAACTTTTTGAGTATGTTTTGTTAATCTTTCAAGCATAATCAACAGAACGGTTTTTGATAAAACTTTACAAATATTTAGCATATACCTACCTACATGTATAAGTGATTCACAAGCAAACTGAGGATGCATCCATATACTCTCACTACCGAGGGATTATAATAATATTAATAATAATATAATAATAATAATAATATCTTTATTTACGAGACAACAGTGGTCCATTTGTTGTTAGTAAATCTTAATCTATGTTAGCAAAATTTATAATACCTATGTCATAAAATAAAACTAAAATTATCAATAAAATTAAAATCAAAATTAAAATTAAATTAAAATTAAAATTAAAATTATCAACTTAATTATTTTTAATACAACATTTTAAGCCTAGATAGCGTCCGCTGTGTGAGTACCCACATGACAGGACTTTCCAATTTGTCAGCTATGCATTTCAGGAGGCTGTTACTGCTGGCGCGCACTCTGCTCACTAGCGACGCAGTTTTCTTGCGCCAGGTGGCATCGAAACCGTCTGTGCGTGCCTCGGCAAACATAGCAGACGCACTGCAGGAACGCGGCAGCCTCAACAGCGCCCTGAATGCATTGTTGTACTGGACCCGCAGCGCGTTATAGGCCCGTTGCGTATACCGGACCCATAGACTCGCCGAGTACAGTGATGTGCAGTACGCTTTAAACAGCAATACTTTTACTGCGTCTGTACATCGTGCGAACCTACGAGCCAGCATGTTCGCCCGGACCGACAACGCCCTGCGTTCCCTCTCCATATCTTCCTCATCCTTCAAGTCATCCGTTACCAGATGACCCAGATATTTAAATTTAAAAACCCGTTTGATGGGATGTCCATTTAGTACGATGGGAGGTATGGTAGATGGGCTTTTGGTACCAGCTTTAAAAATCATGAACTCAGTCATTCTGGTGTTGTAAATAAGACCGTTCCCGGCCGCATACAACTCACAAACCCGGATAAGCTGCCTGAGTGCACCGATCGAGGGAGCCAGCAGCACCATGTCATCTGCGTAGCTGATATTGTTAAAACAAACTCCATCAACATAGCATCCGACATGCATGCTACTGAGCCGCTCGATCAGTGCATTCACATACAGACTGAAAAGCAGAGGTGAGCTCAACCCACCCTGTCTCACCCCGCTTTCCAGCCTGTAGGCTTCCGAAAGGACGCCTCCCCACTTCACACGGTTCTCTTGATTAAGATACCAAAACCTCAGAATCGATATCAACTCCGGTGGCACCTTCTCGTCTTTAAGTTTCGACCATAGTACGTCATAAGACACCATGTCGAATGCCTTTGAAAGGTCCATAAAACATGCATAGACCGGTGTCCGTCTATCTGCGTAGTACTTGACAGTATGCTTCAAACTCAATATGGCAGTTTCAGTTGATAACCCAGTTCGGAATCCAAACTGGGCATCATGCAGCGTAATCCGCTTTCCCAGAGAGGTGTTAAGCACACTGTCAAGCACTTTCGCTATAATAGTGGCCAAGGAAATCGGTCTATAATTTGTTTTGTCCGACGTCCGACATAATAGTCTTTAAACATATTTATGAACAAAATATATGAAAATAGGTTTAATTTATAACAAGAATTAATAACGAAATTAATATCGGTTAAAAATATAGTACTTGACGATTTTGTATCGACCGCTCTGCCCAATTAGATATTTCAAACGTTTTTAAAGATATTCAAAGACTCATTTTATTTTTCTATCCCGTAATATTTAGTTCACGTGGCGTTCTACCCTTATCCTACTCCTACCTTACACCTACCTTACACCTACTTTACCCCTACCTACCCTTTTTTCTTGTCTACAAATCTTCCTCCTAAATCACTACCATCCATCGATGAAAACCGCATTTAAATTCGTTGCGTAGGTTAAAAGATCTAAGCGTACATAGATACAGACGGCGGGAAGCGACTTTGTTTTATACTATGATTAGATATCCGTAAAAATAGTCATCATAACGATAGGTAGTTTCGTTAGATACAGAACATAAAAGATAACTTGAAATATCTTAACTCAGTCGTCCTCAATAACACCAACACACACAGGGACAGTCGCGTTATACAATTTCCTACGTGAAAACCGTTTTTACGCCATTATCCCTTCGAGGGCAGTTTGGGCCATAACAATGTATTGTGCCATTTCATCTGCAATTTTTCATTTGACAGTTGACAGCTTAACAATCATTGTCCCAAATATAAAAGAGATAAACAAGTGCTTCTGGAAGTGGGAAGTTAAATTGTAATGTTGTGTTCTGGCTAATATTTTTGTCAACGACGAGGACTTTTAATGGAGTTGTGACTTTGCTAATATTAAATAAATACTAGCTTAGTGTTCCCTTTGGACTATGACATGGGATCGTTCAAGAGGTATATTAGAGGTCTCTTCAGAAGCGGGCAACGCATTGGTAACTCCCTTGGCGTTGCTGATGTCCGTAGGCGGCGGTGACCACGGTCCATCAGGTGGCCCGCTTGCCTGTTTGTCTGCCGTATAATATAAAAAGGCTTTTGTTCGAGACTTTATCTGCGTAGATTTTTGTTGTGTAGACCCGTATTCACGGGAACTAACTTAAATTCCGAGATAAATTATAGCTTGTATTGTATTTTATCAAAATTCATTTAATAGTTTAGTATTTACGTGAAGTAGTAACAATCCGCGTAGAGTTCCCACGGGAACTACAGAAAAAGTACGATTTTATCAAATACCATTCAGTAGTTTTTGCAACATCCAAACGTTCCTTCTTATATATATTGCATTTATATTATTAGTAGGATTAATATTAATAATATGTAGAAGGGATTATTTTATTTAGTAACCAAATACAATTCCATACAAACTTTTACATTAAAATAAAAACCTAACGTTAACTTTAATCTAAATCTACTGAATTAAAAATATATTTACAAAAACAATATCTGGATTAGTGGCAGGATTACTTGCTGACCCAATTTAGAAATTTCTTCTTCAAGGAAAGTAAGCTAATACGGTAACGATCGAGTTATAGAAAATTGTTTTAAATATTAATAGGGGTTTTGTTTTGAAACACTTGGAACTTTAAATTCAAGTAACGTCCTTCCGTTATGTAATTAGCTAATTGCTTTCGTACAGGCGGGGAAATTTCCAAAATTGTTTAAGCTTGCGTAGGTATCCATGGAGTTATTTCGGACGATTTATTTTCAAATCTTAATCTGATTATAGTAGCTATATTTAGCTGATGTAATTATGACCGTTTACTTCATTATGTGTAGGTACTTCAAACAATTGTTACAAAATGTGGTAAAGGCAGGAATTTGACCTGCCGAACAAGGCAAGTTTGTTATGTAGATTTTTATGCTACTCATTGACAAACAAACAGACTGACTGATCTCAATGTTTTCCCTCACCGTAAGTGCATCGGTTAGTATTCAACCATAGTAATAAATCTGTATTAGAAACTAAATACTAACGCAGTTGATAAGTATACTAAAACAAAATTGATCCTTAGCAGTCCGTGAATAAAGATTATTTATTTATTTAACTCAGAAAAAGTCGTTGGTATATGACGGCACTGGGGTTCGAACGCGGCACAACTTTTTGCTTACGAGTCCGACACGCTAGCCTAATGGCCACCGACGTTCTTAAATGCAAGCGTGGGTAGGCCTCCCTCTAGGTGGACCGACGATCTGGTAAAGATCGCAGGTACCAGCTGGATGCCGAAGGCACAAGACCGGCCTTTGTGAAGATCTCTGGGGGGAGGCCTATACCCAGCTATATAGCAGATATTATTATGATGATGATTCAACTAATACTTACCCTTTTTTTTCAGGTTTCGAGGGCACGCATGTAATGATATTCATCGGTTTCGGATTCTTGATGACATTCCTGAAGAAGTACAGTTACAGCGCCCTTGGTTTTAACTGGCTGCTGGCTGCGTTAGCCGTCCAATGGGCTTTGTTATGTCAAAAATTCTTCGAGATGAAGGGCATTAATGACAAAATTCTACTTACGAAGACATCCCTCCTAGGTATAGTTCTCCTGTTTAAATTTCATTCATAAACATTCAATACATAGTAGGTACATAATAATACACAAGTACGCGAAGTATCCTTACGAACATATTTACATCTTTTCAGTAACTCACAGACGGTTATTACGTGGGTTACTACATTGTTCGTGCTAGATTCATTGTTTAGTTTATCTTCATGATGGTTCTAGTATATATTTCTGTTCTCATTAAATATTATGAATTGTTTTTGTGGTTTAAGTCTGTTATTATGTCACTTTACAATGACACACAATGCAAGTTATAAAGTTATGTTTTACAATGAGTCATTCTTAATGCCCGTGTTGTTCCTAGTCAATGGTTAATATACAGGCGTAGAGTCTATTTAAGAGATAATTATGGTTTTAATACAGTAATAGCTGATTTGTTAAGGAAACATTTCTAATAATACCTACATATTAATTATTATGTATAACTCAAGTTCATACGGCCGAGCACGATGGCACTAAAGTTTTCATATCAGAAATAACTAAATTTAAAAATGTTTTTATTTGGGGGACAACGAAACTAAAATTTTCGTTGTCCCCCATTCGGGGGATAGCATTTGGGGGCAACGGGAATGATCCGTTTTAAAATGTAGTAAAGTTTGTATTAAATTTGATGTTTATATATATGCATTCGTAAATGTTCGTATATCTATGTTATATATACGTTTACAGAAGCGGATGTAATGGCAGCAACCGTGCTCATTACGTTTGGAGCCCTTCTCGGTGTCGCGAGTGGCATGCAATTGCTTCTCATAACTGTCATAGAAGTGGTCATCGGTTGTCTTAACCTGTGGATAGTTGGGCATGTTCTTAAGGTAAGGAATACTGGTACCATAACATCCCGTATAACAGATTTTTCAGGCTAGAGTGAATAGGTTGATCCCAGACAGGCATGCTCTATAATCGGCCGCATCGTCGCTTACCACCAGGGGAGATTGCGGCCAAACATCTGGCTAGTCTAAATAAAAAAACTAAAATAAATACTATCATCTCTATACATATAGTACAAGCTGCCTGGCCGTATGTATAGTTCGTAGAATGTAATGTAATATATAGTACCAAACCATAAACCATTAATGGGTACCATTAACGGATTTCATACCAGTCAACTAATGTGTTAGTGGCAAACCAGCTGCACAAATGTAAACCAGAACTTCGGCAGCGTCATCATCTGTGATATAGTTAAAACTGCGATCTCCAACCCGCCTGCCAAGCGTAGAGATTATGGCAAAAATTTCACCTGGGAGCGGCACTTAGTCCTGCAGTAGACTGTTATGGGCTGTGATGATGATGATGATATTGTGCCTATTAGTTTTAGATTGAAGGGAGTTCAATAGGGATTAGACGTACTATTTGATAGATGCTATTATCATTATTTTTGGTGCTATTGTTTTAGATCTACGGAATCCCTAGTAGGGCTTGCAAATATTCGAAAATTTAAGTATACGAATATTCGAATATTTTTGCTGGTGATATTCGAATATTATTCGAAATATTGTGAAATCTGGAATCAGGGTATTAACTACGTTTTTATTGTAAGTTTGTGCAATTGATCGTTAGTAAATGTATCCAAATGAGCGTAAAATGGATTTCTACATGTTAATAATATAAAAATAAAAATGTCATAACGGCGAATATGGTTTTTTCGATTTACTGCACTGTTTTATATCATTAAGCTAAAGAAAGCGAGTTGCCGCACCTTTAAATACATTTATCTACACTCATTGCGTAATGTTCCAATTACATATTCGAAAACAGTTGTTTAAGGATAAACTTTTTCACGCCAGTCTATAAAACTTTAAAAAAACACTTTATGTTGCAGCATTTCCTAAACTATTTTCATTATAGCAGTAACAAAAAATAACTTTAATCATGATATAACACTTTTATTTTATAATAATTTTTTCGGGCGCGGCGAAGAAGTCTGAATCATGGCTACTCATGGAATACCTATCAACATAGGTCATTATCAAATTTAAATTTCAAACTTTCCTGTTTATGTGATTTTGGCAGTATTGTGATTATGTAGTATGGAATTATTTTCCCGCTAAACAGAATATTTTTTCTACTTGTTGTAATTTGTTTTTGAATATTTTTATTCCTCTTTGAAGCAAATAAATACATCAATGTGAAAGTAGTGAAGTGAATTTCCCGCCGCTTGATATCCTCGTAGGTACAACAAAACTGACTCGCCGCAAAGTTGAGAAAATTATAGGTACAAAATTTTAACATGAAAATATGAGTGTAGATAAAATAGTATATGCAACTGTATGTAATAAGGTATTAAACACTCTTGTCAAACTATTATCATAAAAAACAAACACTCATGTTTTAACTTTAATATCCCCTTTTATTTGCAAGTTGCATAAACTAATATTACTAATGGTATAAACCATAATTCAATTACTAAACACTAACAAAAATTTAATTTAGTACGGAAATCTAATCCCCTTAACTCTAGCGAGGCGAGAGTGTAATCGGTCGCCTTGCCTCGCGATTCCCTCCCGTGTAGTCCCGAATACATCAAAATACAAAGTACCTGCCTCGCCTCGTGTCACCTCACGCGAGGTCGCCTCGTGAGGCCCTCGTGACAGTGAGGAGGTAGTATTAGGTCAGTGAGATCCTAAGATATTTTACGAGACTAATCTCGTCATTTAGCATCCTAAGATGCTAAATGATTTTTGACTTAACAAGGAAAAGGAAATAATTTTATATCATGAAATAAGTGATACTAATTAAAATCAAACCATATGTAAACTAAAACATGATATCAGACAGGATGCGGCTCGCATAGCAGAATACTCAGGCACGAGTCACCAAGCATTCGGTGCGTGCGTTCACACGATCCGTTGATTAAATACCACAAAATTAAGACATGAGTACGTAATTTGTGATTGTTTAAAAATATTCGTATATTCGAATTTTACCTAAATTACTATTCGAATATTCGACTTGCAAGCCCCTAGTTCATACGCTAGAAAAGATCGCTTGTAATCGCTACAAGCGATCTTTTCTAGCGTCCACCTTTCTAAGGCCGCCTTTGTCCACAATGTTTGAAAATACCTGTTACATTTACTTTTTAGTAATTTTGTGTGCAATAAAGAGTGTATCCATCTATCTACGCTAGTTTATTATTAATCGTAAGCGTGTAAATTAAATAACCTCATCCTTACATTATATTTCTCTCAAAATATACTTTAATTTGGCCATGTGGTGTCCGGCAGAGTAAAATAGCACCAACCCCTTACACTTGTGGGTGTCGTACAAAGCGACTAATGTTTTCGAAGCAAGAGATCAAGAGTCTCCGTAGTCTGGAAAATGGGCAGCAGCATTTTCGATTGTTATATTTAAACAGTGCGATCTCCAACCCGCCTGCCAAGCGTGGAGATTATGGCAATAACCTCTCCTTTAGTGGGAGAGGCCCTAAGTCCTGCAGTGGACTGTTACGGGCTGTGATGATGATGATGATACTTTTATTATTTTTATATAGTATTTTAATTTATGTTCCAGGCAGCAGACGTTGGTGGTTCAATAGCAATTCACACTTTTGGTGCATACTTTGGTATAGGCGTCAGCATTGCTTTGAGGAAGTGGAAAAAAAGCGAAACAAGCGCTGCAAATGACCAAACGCCTGTAATTGTGGATCTCAACGGACCGACCTATGTATCGGATGTCACAGCTATGATTGGTATGTCATACCTATCAAGACTAATTTAAAAGCTGTATTACCCATAATACATGATCTTAATTACAAATTTACAACTTAATTAAAAAATTAAATTTAATATACATTTATTTAGTATAACTGACAGATCCTTAATAATTTTGTTAGTATGCTTTTTGTTTTAATGTTAGTTAATTATTATTATTAAAATGTAACTAGCATAAAATTATTTACAAATTCACAGAAAATAAATAGGAAACTTAAACAAAATAAATAATTATATGTCACGGGGTGCTCCCGAGACCCAGGTAAAAATTTAAAATAAATAAACCTATATTATTGTGTCAATCTAAAATTGCAAGCATATAAAAAATGTGACAATATGTAACTCAAAAACGAGTTTTCAAAAGTAAGATTAACACGGACACAAAGAAGAGGGTATTATAGTTAGAAATTTATTGATGTGTTGACAAGATAATTAGGCCAATTACTGTCATCCGTCCCGCTTGTAACATACCAATTACGGTCACACAGTACAGAGAAATATTTTTCTTAATTAGTCTCGCAGTTATTTCGGTATTCCACATAATCTCCATGAGCAAATAATGAAGATGAGTTACGAAATACGCCTAGTCTTGTTTGTGAATTTAAAATGACATTAACCACAAATGTAAAGACAGTGAATTAGCATGGACATGAAATTGTTGTGACAAAGTACAGTAGAAATAGAAATCCTATCTATCTAAATGATATAGATATAGATATACTGTCTATCTAAATGCTCTCTAAATACCTACTTACACAAAATTTAATATTGACAACTTTATTTACAGGTTCAATATTCCTGTGGATTTACTGGCCCTCATTTAACTCTGGACTGACGAAAACGGATTCTGAGTACCAAAGGGCTGTCATCAACACTTACTTAGCATTGGCTGCGGCTACTGTAAGGACCTTTAAAATGATACTCGTAGACTCGTAGATTTAATTAGTTAAATTGGAAAAAATCTACAATTGAAATCCATTTATAATTGGATAATTATATAAATTTATTTTTGCTCTTACCTAACTACCACATTCCCTATAAAATACATCAAACAACATCAAAAGCCTTTCGGTTCATAAGGCCCATCCACTGTATCAAAATATCCATAGTATCAGAATCTCCACTGCAGTAGAACGTTCGTACTGTCTCGAATCATCATGTTGTTTAAACCCACCTACATACCTACCCATACGAGTAGATATAAGGCTTCATCTAAGTACCTACCTGAACCGAAAAACGTTGCGTTCGTAGGCCTCCCACAAGGTGGACCGACGACCTGGTAAAGATCGCAGGTACCAGCTGGATGCGAAAGGCATTGGACCGGCCTTTGTGGAGATCTCTGGGGGAGGCCTATGCCCAATAGTGGGCGTCTTTCGGCTGATATGATGACTTAACAATTTCCCCCGTCTATTTCAAGGTGACCAGTTTCATCATGTCGTCTGCTGTGAGCAAGCACAATAGCAGGTTCGACATGGTTCACATCCAGAACTCCACGTTAGCAGGAGGCGTGGCTGTGGGGTCGGTCTGCAATATGATGATTGGGCCTGGCGGTGCTGTCGCAATTGGGATCGGAGCTGGTGTTCTCAGCGTTTTTG
The DNA here is from genome assembly GCA_907269095.1 of Blastobasis adustella. Classification (NCBI taxonomy): domain Eukaryota; kingdom Metazoa; phylum Arthropoda; class Insecta; order Lepidoptera; family Blastobasidae; genus Blastobasis; species Blastobasis adustella. The sequence goes on along the minus strand of OU026121.1, from coordinate 15,260,831 downwards.
GGTACAGGTTTTTGACGGTAAGGGCTACTTTTTCCCGCATGGAGATAGAATCTTTGAGCGCAGTGCTGTTTGCTCGACCACTGACGGTGACGATTAACATCATTGTAGTCATTCATTACAATAAATATAATGAATAAACCACAATGGTATGTACAAGAGTATAAGGCTATTACCAGTTCTAGGAAAATTTATTTTGCAGCTACAGCAACATTCACGGTATTTGGTGCATCTTTAGCCAAAATCAGTTTGCTACAAGAAGAGAGCATTAGCTGTTCATTATGCCCAATGGACTCGTTATTTACCCCCAGCGTATTTTTTATATAATAAATAAAAATTTAATTCATGAATGCTATAAAATCCGCACTTATGCTCTTGCATTGTACCTATAAAATATAAAAACCATAAAGGTAACTAAAAATAAATAGTGGCTTTAATAGCGACTGTCCGTCGTGCGCGACATTTCAAAGAAACGCAATATGAATTGTTGAAATGTTTCTTCTGGGACTTTCAGGTTTCATTTTAAATTTTTTGTCGGCAGCCTAAACTGACAAAGATGGGCATTTTGGACACATGTGGCGTGAACAACCTCCACGGAATGCCTGGGGTCTACTCGGGTCTCCTGTCGGTATTGTTTGCTGCTTTAGCAACCAAAGCCGAGTACAAAGAAGATCTTACTGCGGTCTTTGCATCTATGGAAGGGGTAAGTTTATCATTATTCGGTACTTCATTGTACTTGAGCTTGATCCATAGTGGACAGCTTTGCCGTAATCTTTACGAAAGTTTGTCGCAAACTGTTCGTTTCCAAAGGAACTTTCTCCCACTCACACTAAGGTTGTGGCATCAGCTCCCTAGAGAGGTTCACCCTGGAGGGTACAACGTGGAGCTCTTCAAGAAAGGTGTGAAAAGATTTTTATTACATAGTCGGCAAGACGGGAGTGATATCCCTAGTATTACAAACGCCCGTAGGTGGCGGTAACCGGTTACCATATGGCAGACCGCAAGCTTGTTTGCCACTATCTATTTCTAGGAAAATTGTTTACGGCTTTAGGTATAAGAAGAATAGTTAGATTTAAAGTGGTTACTGCCGAACACCACATGGTTCATTTCTACTCATTATGAAATTCCTAACATGAAATGCATTACTCTAAATAAGTATTTAATAACACAAATATCTGACACAATAAGTAATGATGAACATTGAACATACCATATCCAAATACCGGAAATTATGTGTAGGTACTTTGCTACACCCTGTGGCGTGGTTTACGCAGCAAATTGTCATTTGTTTAACGTTTCCAGGCTTTATTTGTGGAGGTATATATATTTCGCCAGAACATCCTACGGGTGGAAATCCTGATTTTTTTCACTTTGTGTTTTTTTATTTTAACCGTATAAATTATGAAGACTATTTAGAACCTCGGATTCTTATATTATATCATAATATTTAAAGTATGATGTCTAATAATAGTTATTTCTGATTACAGGACAACCCTAGGTCAGCTGGTAACCAAGCACTGTATCAATTTATTGCTCTGGTAGTGACCATAGTTATATCTTTGGTCTCTGGACTTTTGACTGGCAAGTATATTCAAATTAATTTTCAATACCTTTAATTAAACTTCATTGTCATATTTTGCTTATGGTGCCCACAGCTTATTTGTTCAGTAAACGACGTCGCTAACGAAGCACTCGGAGCCCATACAGATGTACGCAATTTATGCGAGAATTGACCCACATGATTATGCAATTTTGATTTCTATACTAATGACAGAAAGCTTATTTTATTATTTGCATACAAACGCACAGGGCCCGTATCGCGCCCACATAGTCACCGCGTCGGCGTCGTACGCGCTAATAGGGCAGACTACACGTTTTGTGTCCGGTTACTAAGCGGTGACTTTGCGGGCGTGAAGCGTACTCGTTTTCTGTCCGGTTTGCAAGCGATGACGCATAAACAGGCTCTCACCTAGTCCAAATTCTGTGGCCCCCACACGTCTTCAAAAACTAAAAGCGGAGCGACATTTTGTCTACTAAACAGATAATTTGGTGGCACTGTAACTAGTTATTATCGAACGTAGACTGTATTGATCCGAGACCACGGTCACTCTGATGTGAATTGAGCCTAATGGAAGCATTGTTGCATTGCGGCAGGCGGTCGGAATACATAAGGGAGCCATTTCCGTTCAGGATTGTTCGATGGCTTTACAGTGTCCTATACCTGGTTCTACCAAATTACCTTGTATCTGTGGCATTCAAATTATGATGATCTTTTGTTGTTCTATATTCCTAAGAATGTTTTAAGAGTGTCTAGGAATGTTTTATAATTGTCCACTCTCTACTGAATAGCTATTTCTAGCTACCGTCGACTGGGGTTACTTTAATTTGCGGGGAGACATTGATCATCTACTTTTCTCTGTTAATGCGCTGATTACATTTGACTAAATTCAGAAGTAAAACGCGTGAGAGCAAATCAAAGCGAAATGTATTGCTCATAGAATATGGTCCATTTTTGTATCACTCATATGATGTTACGTGTCGCTCCGCTTTTCAAAAGCCGTGATACAATAATGAACTAGCTTTTACGCTGATTGCTTCTGAATTTAGGCTACTGAATTTAGTCAAATGTAATAAGCGCATAAGTTCTAACAGAAAGATTGTTCATTTTCGGTATATTCACTGTTGTCAGTGTTGTCACATGTATGACATGTTTTGTGTGCATGAAAATAACACTTGATTAATGGAAAGTAAGTGATCAATGTCCCCGCAAACCAAACTAACCCAATCCCACCGTACTTACTTTCTTCTATTGGGACACATTGAAACCGAACCTTTGTCCCACAGCCTGAGCGTGTAATTTTCTTAATTACACCGAATTGTCGAGTAAGTAATCAATTATTCGGCAGGTCTGTTGGCGAAACTGCCCATTTTCGGGGGCCTCAAGGAGTCTGAGCGATACGACGACGAGCTCAACTGGGAATTGCCCTAATCGATTGGCGGAGACTAACTCAGCTCACGCCCAAGGATTACTGACAGTGAGCACTCACTATGAGTTAAAGATAGGTAGGTATTTAGTTCTAAGCGTACATAATACAAAATTAAAGAATTTAGGAAGTATGAGCTGTCTTTCCCTTCTAACTGGTTTGAACCGGATATTTTTGCATCCCTGTGCGAAACTATTTTACCTAAAGGATTTATATGCGCATATACAAATAAAGATAGTTATAACTCAATAACGCTCTTCTTGTCTTTGTATCTAATTGTGCGTTAAATAATTAATGCTTTAAGATCTAGCTTCTAATTTAGATTATATTAGTAATCTAATTTAGATAATAAGTCATTTAATCCTGAATCTCACTCACTATGTTGTTTTGTATTGGTACCTACCTATTACGTGTATTATCCATTTGAGATTTTATATTATTAAGTTTTCATTTTTATTACTAATTAAATAGTTTATTTTGTAATTGTTTTCTGAAAGTTTCTGTATTATTAAAATAAGCTCGTAAATTATTATTAATGCTCTCTAAAGTTAATTGTTCATATACATAAAATATTTTTGAATATAGTTTTAAATCATCGAATGTAGAATGAAACGAAAATGTTATTATTTTAACGAACAAAGAAAATGGAACATGCGACATTCCATTTTGCATACTTGTGTTGTGACCATTGTGTATGATTGGAAATAGAGTTTATTATTAAAATAGTGTTGATTTTTTAATTCTGCGTATTTTTACCAATATTGGAAGGTGCGGGTTGCCGATTTTCCATATTTTATGCGTAACGAACAAAGAATATTTGTAAAATATAATCATATAAGAGTCATGGTACATGGCGGCAAAACTAGTAGACCCGGCACAACTTCTCTCACCTACTTTACCCCCTCCCCCCCTCTTTCCCCCCTACTTACCCTTCTTTTCTTGCTTATTAACCTCATCACTCTATCTATTGTTGAAAATCGCATTAAATCCGCATATGACAGATCTATGCGCACATAGATACATGCACACACAGAGACAGACGGCGCGGAGGGATTTTTTTTTTACTATGTATAGATGACACACGCTAATGGACCCTTATCTGTAGTTTTATAGCTACTACTTTCATTGCGCTTAACTGCTTATCGATAATCAAGTTGAGTGTTGAATAAAGTAGATAAACTTAACCTAATACACGCTAGGTTGTTAAGTCTCTATTATGCTTGGAAAAGTGGGTAACAGGGTTTTTTAACCGAAGATTTTCTAACCTCCAGCTAAAGGCGCTTAGTTAATTATTTCGATAATGTTGGTGAACTCAGTGTTATTAGATTTCTTCGGGTTTTAAAAGTTGATACAGAGTACTTAAGAAGTTTATCCTTAGTGAATGTGTTCAGATTATGGTTTTTATAATAAAAGTGATAATCTGTTCTTTTGTTTAGACATATGGTTGGAGATAAAATTAAAGATAAAAAATGTAAACACACCACTGTCAATGTCAAAGAGACTATTCAGGGGTATAAAACCTTTTGTTCGCATAACTAAATGGTTATGCATCATGCACACTTTTCAGTGTGCTTTACAATGGCTGGTAAACTTTCGAAAACGAAACAAATCGATTTACCCACATTTATTCAATTTATTAAATATTATTATTTGAGAAATTAATTAAATATGTCTAGGCGTCGGTCAATCCGTTAATTTTCAAGCCTTTGCAATAATGTACTGTAACAACGAACCACATGTTTGGAATTTCTTACCATTACCAGTGACATAAATGAAAACTACCCATATTTTATTGAAACAGCACAAATATGTTACACAAAAACATTGTTCCCTATTTAATTCAGTATAATATTCTGAAATATTTATGTCATTTTATTTCATTTTGAAAGTAATAATTTTAATCAATTTATCATTGATTTTAAATGATCCACCATTTGGGTTATTTTTTTATAGAGGCATCCCATTCGTTTACATTTTTGATCTTTAATTCGATCTCATACCTTGGACATAGACATAGACATGATTCATTTTGCAATCACAAAAATCCATAAACGTTTACATATTAAGAAAATTTTAGAACATTTCAATACCAAACAAAAGCAAAGTAGGTACAAACACACAAATATTGTTTGTCCATGAGAGTTTTGGTAAGGATTTATCGCACCGTTCAAGGCACTAAGAGGATTAAATATGAGCCCCCACTACAATACTAAAAGGTAGACCTACTGCTACAAACTCCACAGACAGGAAGGTTGGAGACTACAACATTGAAAATACACTACTGAAATGAAGCTAACCGTTTTATGGTTTCCAAAGCGAAAAATAAGCCTTTTTTTAAAGGTTTGGTAAATTGGAATATATAAAAGAAAAATACATTTAATATCAGTGAAATTAATTTTATTGGAAAGATTTACTTGTCAATATCCTACCTAATTTATTATTAATTCACCGTTTCCATAAGGGATAGCAAAGATAACGGTGGAAATGGCAAAACGCTCAACAAACGTGAAAGGTCCAATAATGGTTTATTTTTTATGCTACGCAGTGACAAACGAACACACAGCCCACCTTATGGTAAGCGATAACTGTCGCCCGTAAGATCTACGATTCATGCATTTAGGTTGCAGGCAACAAAAATGCAGAACCACAGGTGCGTTGTCACTGTCAGGATTAAGATGAAATGCCTCAGGCATGCCTGTTATTGTGTTGGCTACCTTATCTTTTAAACCGAAACATAACTTTACAAGCATTGTCACTTGGCGGCAGAAATAGGTAACGCGGTGGTACTCACCCAGGCGGAGTCCTCAGGCAACAAAGTCAACAAAGTACTACCACCTGGTTTATCTTTTAAAATTTCAATTGCCATCTAATATTAAAATAGGTCAAATTGCTTAAATTGAAAAGCCTATTTATGAATTACTTAACATATTTTAAGAAGAGCTATTTCTGAACAATCTTACGTTAACGAGCTGATTTTTTGAAAATAATTAGATTATGAGTACTTATAAGCCCTCTATATGTATCTTATAATGAGTATCTCTTAACCCGTCGGCAAACTATCGGAAGCGAAATAATGAAGAATAATCAACATCATCTCAGCAGCAGGACATTCAATGCTGACTAAATATCCAATCTTGCCGCATATTGCGTTTCTCAGATCGTGTATCAAAAATAGCATGTTAAAGCCGATTATACCTACATGCATGAATTTATCAATTTATTGTGATAGCAGGATACTCGACACACACAAATCTATACTATTATCGTCGAAACACTCACTGCCTCGTAAAACCACGCTATGGAACGGGCCACGCTATGGAAAAATAATACAGAAACAGTATTTGGACAGGAGGACGTGTAAATCAATTTAGTAAATTTTCCTAGGCTCTTCAACGCACTCAAGGCTTGAAAGCAGGTAAGTCCTTAAGTCGAATAGAAGTGACGCTTCACAAAAATCCAAGGATAGAGCACTCCGATTATTTTAGTTCGATTTTCCTCAGAAATTACAACTTTTTGCCGTGAAATGTGCGTTTCTATAAATGGAGCAATAAAAAGTTTTTCCTTCCTTCTTCGAAGTCTTTCCTTTTTTATAACAATATAACTTTGGGGTCTTCAAAAAGCATGATGTCTACTTTTAAGTACCTCAAAGGCCGGCACCGCGTCCATCAGGCCGTCTGACCATGACCTCGAGACAACATAAAGACCTGTAGATTATATTTGGACTTAAATTTTATTGCGAAAAGGATGATTTATTCGCATAAAATAAAATTGTTAAAGATGTTTTTTTAAGTATGGTTTCGCAGTTCACTACTATTTTCCAAAGATTCAAAGATTCAAAAAGATTCAAAATATTTATTTGTAAAAGATAGGTATTACAGATGTTATCATTATCTTCATTAGTTTCTCTATCCTTTGCCTGCATGCTGAGGCGTACAAATCTTTAAATGTAATTGTTTCATTTTTCATTTGGTAAATATTAAAATCTTTCATAAATAATAATTTCAACAATTTAAATTTCAAATAAAAGTTATACAATAATCAATAAATAAAAATGTCCAATTTAAATGTCATTAAAATATTCCGTCAATTCATAATATGCCTTATCTACTAAGTAAGAATATAATTTATTTTTAAATGTCATAAAATCTGTACAAAGGCGTAAGTTAATTGGTAATTTATTATAAATCTTTGGGGCTAGTATGTAGAAACTTTTCTGATAAAGAGTAGTTATGCATCCATTTTGCATCAACTGATCGTTACGCCTTAAACTATTTACTCTGGAGAACAAATTGGGATTTCGGCGAATGAAAAGTAAACATCATTCTGCAAATTAAAACAACAAACGATCGTAATATCACCTATTTATTATTTTATTGTTAGTGATTTATTACGTAACTTAGATAATATATCTTATACAGACCTCCAGATTTTTACAAAATTCTGGGGATGAAAAATCGGATCTTTTCGTTTCGTCGTAAATATCGCAGTTACCAGCTGGTTGCGGACAACACAGGGCCGGCCTTTGAGAGATCTCTGAGGAGGCCTGTGCCCAGCAGTAGACAACTTTCAGCTAATATAATGATGATGAAGATTATGTTCAGAATTTTCATTGTAAATGAAACACAAACTTACAAAGAAAAAAAAAAATACGTGTGGCACTCGGGGACTGCCGCGGTAAAGCTGTTGCATAGCATTTTTTATCAACTTATGCAATTATAATTATTTATTTATTTATTTCGTCTCGATCCGTGCGAGCTTCGTACAGTCGTACCATATACATACACGTTAAGGTTCAACTAGTCGCGGGCTCGAACTCACTCGTGGACGCGGCCAAAAAGCACGCTGTCTCACCTAACATTGTGTCTAAAAAAGATAGAATCGGTTATGAGTAGTTAGCAGCTAGTCTACACGCATACGTCTAGTCGCACGCACACAAACACCGTGCCGAAGTCTTCCGAACTGAAACGACGTTAGACGATGTACGGCTTTCAACGCCGCACCGCTGTGCCGGTCGGAGTGGGGGGTGTTAGGTTTATCTTCGTTATGGAATTTCTTGATTCGGTCGCCGCGCTCAAAGCCCGCGATAAAAGCTATGCAATAGCTTAAAAATAGGTATGTTGTGTACATTCCTTTCTAGAACACCGTTTTTCCAATGCTTTTCTTCTTTTAAGTCGCTACACTCTTGACAGAGTATTCGTGGTTGTTGGTTGAGGATTGGTAGCACACTTCACTATCCGGCGCCACCTTTCTCGAACTGCTACTTTCCTAGTACTATTAATAACAGCTTTTACTTTGTTAATCCAGCGTATCGGTGATTTTCCGCGCGGTCTTGTGCCTACCACCTTTCCCTGTATCGCAATACGCTCCACAGATACATCTCCTCGTCGCGAGACATGGCCAAAAAAGGTGAGGATTTAAGCATGTACTGTGAAGGATAGACGCTGCCTGATGCCGAGTTCTTGGAGAATGTACAATTTTTTCTGAACTCCGTCCACGACACCCCAAGCATTCTTCTCCAGCACCACATCTCAATGTCCACGTCTCAGCGGCATATAGGAATATGGGACACACTAGCGCCCTCACAAGTCGGATCTTTGTGGCCGTTGTGACGTTCCGACTTCTTCGTATTCTCTTGAGCTTGTCGATGGCCGTCCTCGCAATAGCCAATTCTTTATGCAAACGCCTAATTTGGTAGTGGCTTCCATTTCAAAATTACCAAATGGCATGTTTTTTTCGCGCCTAATTATGCTGATTCTTGTATATTGTCTTATCCATATATGCAATGACGAGTTTTCACGTACTTTACTTACTTTTCCCAATCGCTTCCACACCGGAAGAAGAAGCCAGCCAATTACAGCGCTTTTCCGAAACTCAAGCGTCACCGTAGTACATCCACATACGCAGACAATGCTCTCCGGTAATCTCAGGTGAAAGCGCTTGAATCGGAGTTAGCACAATTCCTGTTAGACATCGGAGGCATTCGATATTCCATTTGGAGGCGACGCAGCGCGCTCGCAACGTAAACCCTGCTAATAAATAATACGTGGTAATGACTGCCGCTAACAGGTTCGTATTATATATAGCAGCAAATATATGCAGTTGGGTCCGGGAATTATAGCCTTCGATATTGGTCGACGGGAATTTGCTTCATTCGATATTGAAGGATGCGTTTGGGGTTAGTAGTTGTCTAAAAAGCTGTAGACTTTGTCTAAAAAGTATGTCGACTTGGGAAATTAGAAGATTGAATGAAATCGACAAGTAAGCAACCTGATTTTGAATAATGAAGAGTCAATTTTTTATTTATTTATTTATTTTATCGACTATCTTGTAGTGTAAGATGGACGTCTTTACTTTTTAGACAGAGTCTATCAGTCTTTTATGCGTTGAGCTTTTTCTTAAGAGGATTTAAATTTCTATTACTGAATCGGGTGTATGAAATGAAATGTTATTTCATGCAAATTAAATTTAGTTTTCAAGCCATCTCATGCTAAAATAAGCATTCCATTTGAAGGTGTTTCTAAGGAAGGAATTTTAACGACCCTATGAAATAACCAGTGTATGAATTCTACCTAAAATAATGACACATTAATTGAGATGCCGATGGCTCACCTTCCGACCACAAGCAATGCAGGAAGTAATGCAGGAATTAAGATATCTTCATCACATATCGACATCATATATCGACGCACGTGTACCATCGGTAACCTATGGACTTGACAATAAACCTGTCGTGGAGTCGTCAAAATGAAGTATTGTTCAAGAACAAAAACATTTTGTATCCCTGTAGTAGCAGCGTAAAAATACTTTCCTACAATAAAATAATTCGCTAGCCACGAGAGGTGAATTTTTACGACGTTGATTAAACGGATTCCAAGAAGTGTGCTACGTGGAAACAATTTGCTAAACGAAAATTTATTTAATAGCAATTTCAACACAAAAATGGAAGACGAAATCAGAAAGACAATCGTCAGCGAAAGCGTATGAAAAGAAGAAAAATTACTGAGAGCAGTTGTCTGTTCAATTTCATGCCTTCATAAACAATCAAAATTACACAAAAAGCCCCTATTGCCCGATCAAACGCCATTTAACAGCGAAACCGAACTCAGATGAAAAATTAATGAGAAAATAAGCGTACAACATCTGCGTCAGCAGGTTTTGAATAACAACCATTTTAAACAGGGCTGCTGGAGAGGGGCTCTTACTGTGTTATATATAGACATCGTTGGCTGAAGAAGGTCTATTTGAACTGGTCGTCAATAACACTCTATGAAATATTCATCGGGCGAGGTTCACGGGGCACCAAGCGTTATCTTTATTAGCATTTAAGACAAGTTTTGTTATGTAAGAGAGGCTTCCTTCGACGCTGTAACAGCGGTCGCCGCCTCTGGTGGTATCGTTAATTTAAATAATATCACTATATTTGTTAATTTATGGAATAAAGAATCGCCCACTTTAATTTTAAAGTCAAATAAAAGTAGTCCACTTTTATCTACTTTTATACAATATTTTTATGTTGTCACTGGAATTAATTCAGATTGAAAACTATGGGTTGTCTGCTCTTCTGCTTGGCAGACCGTTAACTTTGTCGTCAGCTTTCTAAATAAGGTTTTTAGTTATTGAACTAACTTTTTTTTAATAATCTGTAGCGGCAGTGAAGAAGATAATTATATAGATTGTAAGGGTACCGTAGGTTATCCTATGTAATCTAGTACAAGAAAAATTCCAGCCGTGCACAACCTGACACTAAAAAGAAAAGTGACTTTAATGTGGTTCAAAAGCGAAACTGCCAAGAGAATGTGAGGCTCCCCGTTTTTTGTACTCTTTGTGAACGGACAGACCACCGTTTAGTGGGTCTCCTAAACCTCTATTATCACTACAAAGTAAAATTTTTCTCGTACTTGATGACGTAGGATAACCTACTCACAAGTCTAAGAAAAGCTATCCTATTAACCCTTTGCTTACAACTAAAACAGCAAACATTAAAACCTTATGTGGCTACATTTATAATTCCCTTTATTAAATGTAAAGCTGCTGTGAAAATGGCATGAGACACGAAGTCATCTACTTCAAAGAACGAACTACTTGCTCGTTCCATTTGGAATATTTACAAGTTTATTACTCAGTTGCTCTCTACGAATCTCTTGTAAATTTTCTTGTGAATGTTTTCCGAGAGGAAAGAATTTAAGCTAATTAAAGCATTTTCAAGTTCAATTTCAATTTTACAACTTTTGTAACATTGGACCAGACATCTATTAAAAATAGGCATAACACGATTCATAAATCATCATACATCGAGTTTGTCTTATTTTTTTCTTTTTATACATAAAATAGACAGGTATTTGACTGCCATCTCACCTGATGTTATGTGTAGATGCAGTCTACGATGGCGCGTACCTGTCTATTAGGTATCTATTCACTCTTGTTTTAAAGAAACCCAAGTTGATATTTCGACTTCGATTTTCAAAGCGGTTGCAAACCCATTGGTCACGAGTAGGTAGAATAGTTCCACTGAGTGTACATGAGTGACATATCTGTCTTCCCACTCTCTGATTCGACGATTACTGATTATGCTTCGTATAGATTGTCTTGGTCAGGGCAGGGTCAGGTGCTCTTTAATAAATACGTTTCATTTAAAGTTTATACGTATATTGTTAAATATATATGCTTAAAGAACAGACTCTGATTGTATAACGTTCGGCGAGTTACATTTAAATTTTGTGCACAGTCTTATAGAGACGGTGGCGCCGCGCTTCGGCCGCACCGACCGTTCTTCGTTCCGCGGATTCTCGCAGTTATTACGCATTGCTGACGATAGATAGCGCTGGACAAATACCATCAATTTGCGTTATCGAACCTCGTTTACTAGCGGAACCAGTCTACGAGTGACCACGGGGCGAGCAACCACCTCGAAATATGGGATTAAATTTAATTAGGTTCCTAATTGTTTTTTTAACAATTAGGAAGCTAACATTCTATTTTAACTGGATACCATCTTCGATTAGTCAAAGTACCTACTTCCAAGACACATCAAACGAGCCCGAACTTGATGGGTTTGTCATGCGGAATTTAGGACCTCCTATGGCATCGTCGGACTCAATCCTCGGACCTTGGATATTATGTAGCATCAGAGTTTGCCAAGACAAAAGAAACAAGTCTATACGTCTATACTCGGTGGGTTTATCTTGTTTTGTTCAGAAGTACCTATGGCCACCTTCCGTCATCGTCATCAGACCTTGAATATCACCTACATCAGGGGTATAGACTCATCAAGACCTTTCCAAAGAGCCCAAACACGATGGGATTATCTCGTTGCGTTTATTACTTCCTGTGATTACCTTCCGACTCCATCATCAGACTAGGTTCATGGTACCATTTTAATGCATTGAGATCAAGTTACATCAGCTAAGTAAGGTAAGTGGGTACATTTGACCCAAACATATCACATTATATATGCAAGCATGTATTGAAAGTTAAATAAAAGTTTATAATATAATCTTAAACGTGGTGAAAAACCCGTTATACGTACCTACATAGTCTTTTTCTAGGCAGATACCACATTATCATATCAGCCGAATGACGCCCACTGATGGGCATAGGCCTCCCCCAGAGATCACATTATATGTGACGACGTACGTATAGTGAATACTCACGAAAGTCTTAAAAGATAAACGGCAATTTCATTGTAATGCTGCTATTTCAGAACCGCATTTACATTGTCACTGTAAGGATTAAAGCGATTTGCCTCATGCATAGAATTAAACCGGCTTCCTTATCTGTCAAAATTAAAGACATTCTAATGAGCAAAGCGAAACATAATACCCAATCATTACTGCAAGATAGATAGATAGATAATGTAGAGATAATTTAATGATAATGGATAATGATAGGTATAGGTAAGGCTTGGGCGCAAACATACATACAAAAGTAGCCCATATCTTATTCCAGACCCTAATCTAGCAACCAACCTTTCATCCAAATCCTCCAAATCCGTTTTTCCGTTTGGAAGAGCCGTCAGCGTCAGGCCACTGGCGGCTTTGAGCCGAACTCCCGTTTGTCGGGCCCGGCTGGCCAGAGGCGTGGAGAAAGAAAAGCCTATGGATACCACATTGTCTAACCTAGTGACGCGTCCGTAATTGTGGGCGGCGTAGCAAACCACTGAAAAGGGCAACGGCCCCGACACCGCTCGCCCCGTCCCTCTGAAGTGACGTGTAGAAAGTCCGAGTTGCGTAAAGAGGTAACAAACATACTCACATACAATCTTTCGCATTTAAAATATTATAGTGGTACAGATTCTTTTTAATACACCAAGTGTACATTAAATCTATGCAGCCTTCTTTGCCATGCTAACTAACAACTTAGCTCAACCTTTTGAGCTACAATAAAATACTAATTATCATATTTGTCTCCACTGAAAAGACCAGCGTACCGTATGAGATTCAATTTAAACAAAGCACAATATTGTTGCAATTTTAAATTTCATTAAAAAGTATTTGAACACAAAACAAAGCTCACATCTCAGAGGTAACCTCTGAAAATTATAATTTAAATATTCCACACCTTGGCTCGCCCCCGGGGTGTGTTTAAAAAAACTTTTGCGCCGTTGTCGACCATTAATTATACAGAACGGGCCTAATTTCAGGTTTTGCTTTCAGCCTAATTGAAATAAATGCAGAGTTTTAATCAAGGAAAGGAGGCGAGTGTGAAGCGAGCCCTTCATCTGGTTCGGTTAATTTGTTAAAAGTTCACTAATGAGTTCCACTATTATGCGGGGAAAGCTTTGTAATAATTGATTTATTATGAGTAGACTTGTTTCGTAGAATTATGTTGAAACAAATAGCTGAAATTTGTATATTAGATAGGCATGTTCTAATATTCGGTGCAAAATTGGTATGAGTACGTGTCTTATCAATATATTTCGGGAAAATATTTTTAGTAATGGTTTCATTTAAGTATTTACGCTTAGATGTAAATTTTACGTTTTGAATTTTATAAGGTTTGTGCACAATTTTACTGCAAGTACACATTCTTATTTTAAAGTTTAGATTAGATTTTAGATACTTATAATAAGTAAGCGGAATAGGAGCGATTCTTACATATCAGGTGGTGGGACTCTCTCAGCCTCAGGAGTCCCCCTAACTGCATTGTGCATTTCACTACGCCTGTAATTACTATGTAAGTTGAAAATTTGTCCTCACAGTGGCAACTAGGGTTGCCAAATTTACTGTATAATTTAGTATCCTGCTATATTTTGGGTCAAGAGATTATATACTATTGGAAAAATATATAGTAACCTACTGTATTTTAACAATACAACAGCAACACTTTTCTCGGGTATAATAACAGCCATATTGTCAAAAATGCAAGAGCATTAAAAGATTTCCTTCAATAAAAAGTTCCTATCTGCGTAGGTATTAAAAATTATCCATTTTATCATGTAGCATCTAGAATAGCATCAACCCCTTCGACAAGGTCATACAAATTGCAAAAAATCTGCTTAAAAGTAATAATTAAAGGATACTATATTTTGTACATAGATACTATATTTTTGACACTTTTGAAAGTTGAAAAACATTCTTGAAAATTGTTGGCAACCCAAGTGGCAACGCTTCTATAGTACTACATTTTCCGAATCCTAGATGTTATGGGCGACAGCTACTGCTTTCCATCAGGCTTCATCAGGTTCTATCATTGACTAAATAACCTAATCGACAGAAAAAGTCGGATTACTTCCGACTAACTTCACTTAAACTCAAATATATTTTTCTTTATACAAAACCGCTTTAAGCGAAATAAAACTGAGAACTATTTCGATTAAACTAACTATCAAATAGACAAAACCGCATCATAATCGGTCTGTTTTTTCGGGAGCTACGATGCCACACACAGCCCCACAAAGCCACAGATACTCACGTCAAAGTTATATCATCCCTCTTTTTTCATCGAGATTTTAAAAACATCGATTCAGCTGAGAGTGAGTTTTGTTATCTTACAGATAAAAAATCGAGAGAATGAATAACTAATGGTGGTTCATTTGCGTCTTTCAAGTTTGTTTGCAAAGTTCAATTTTGGCGAATGTCAGAGAGTTTTGTTAGCCTCGAGTCTGTTACTTCTGATTAGTTCCTTTGTTGGCGCGGGCCATAAGGTTTCCCGAGAGGCTTACTTACTTTTATTAGCGGCCAAAATTGGGATGTAACTTCTGTAATGAGGTAAGTATTTTTCCAAATTGCAGCGTTACGTCAGTAAAACGGCGCGTAAGCTCAGTTTTTATCCTACTAATAATAATATAACCGTTAATTTTATGAAAGAGAAGACCACTGGACCTTCTATCTTCTTCTTCTTCTTCTTGGTTGATGTGCTCCTAATGATAGAGCGGTCGTGGTAGCTCTTTTCACGATTTCTTGCCATCTTGGTAGCCGTTTTTCTAGTACACTCATTCAAGGGTCCGCCCAAATTTTATCTGGTCGGGTACCTACTACTCTTCCCTGCATGACAAGACGCTCGATGGAGTGATGGTCTTGCCTCGAAACGTGTCCGAATAATTTGAGAATGCAAGCGAATTGTACCTAGCTTACCAGATAAGTAGGCTGTCGTTTTAGTGTGATTTGCTATGCTGCTAGTAAAGAAATAAAATAATTAAGGATCACTGCTAAAACTCAACCTTCTTTTCAGGGTTCCTTAGTACAACAAGGGTTCCCCTTACAGATTCACCCTAGCCTAAACTTTACCTGTCTGTCCTGTCCTGTCTATCCTGTCTTAACAGTTTGCCTGTTTGTCAAGTTTCGTACGGTTATACATATTAATCACGCCGATATATACCTACACCTGACGCATCTTGACGAACGAGCAAAGCAGCTAGATAGGTTAGATCAGACGATCTTGGGGCCAAGGCAAAATGCCAAACCGAGAGATAGCACTCTGGAAAAGTATTCCTCACTAAATCCATAGTATAAGATGATGCGCTAACTTACCTCTTCCCAAAGGTTGTCTGAAAGATATCGCTTCAAGCGATAAGGCCGCCTTTGCGCGCATCTAAATTGTTATATTTTTCTTTTTATATATCTTTTACTTTTGTGTGTGCAATAAACAGTTTTTACTTATTTACAATCCATATCAATTCCACGTTCTAGGAAAATCAAACAGTCCGTTAATTGTAGCCTTGAAGTAATAAATATGTTATTGTTTCATGTAGACACCCTTAGCGCGGATTGTACGTTGTACTTAGTATTTTTTTTCTCAGTGGTGCAGACACCAACATCGAGTCTGTCTGTCGCAAAGAACTCGCTGCACGAATGCAGTCCAACAGTATTTTGTCCTATTCTCGGCAAAGACTAGAGCATCTATAATTGGTGAACTCTTATGGTGGTTGATCAGGTCGACGGATACAGACCGCGCGATCGATCGCGTGACCCTGGTCAGACCAAATAAAGACACTAGCTAAAGCTATTAAGACCGCCGAGGACGGAACCACATGGAAGAGTGTGGTACAGCGAGTGGCCAACATTTCAGACTAGATACGACCATCAGCAATGAATATGCCGACTAAGAAGAATTGGTAACATTTTGAGAGATGGACCCTGTATTTCTTCATTAATAGGAATAGAGTTAACTAAATTACTATAAATACTAGGCACTGAAAAATTTGTCTGAAAACGAGAAAAAAGTAAGCATCCTATCTACCCCCCTGCCTACCCCAAAGGCGCGACGTTATCTATGTAGGTATGTAAAAAAGAAAAGAGATACATTGTTCCAGGTGTCCATCATAATTTTCCGTTACAACTATAATATTTCATTTCCGCCGACAAGTTAACGCGACGGTAACCATTTGTTGGCTAAACCCGATTGACAGTAAGCGTATTTGCTGCGAGGATGGCATTCTTTTTATGGCACATTAGCGACAAAGAAGGACTATTACGTCGGCTGTATCCACATAACGACACCCATAGTTCACGCTCAATCGTCGGATTAAGCCGCTATTTGTATCAGTCGAGAACGGGCGCGTTTACCTTACCAAAAAGTCGGGGAAAACTAACAATAGATGGTACATTTTTATTACTACTACCCGAAGAAAGGGTGAATGCACTTTTTGTGGTGTATTGAAAGAATATACCAGCAAAAGTAATGTCATGACAAACAAGTTTTGAATTATTACGCAGCCTTGCTGCTTGTGTTGTGGCACCATGATAAGCACGATGCATGGTCTCAGTTGGAACCTAACATAACTCAGTCTATCGTCATTTAAAATTCATCCTTTATTATTAACGTCCATAAGCTGCGGTGACTGCTTTCCATCAGGCAGGCCGTGAGCTTGTTTGCCACCTTAGAGGTATACATTTTTTTATAATTAAAATCTGTTTAGAATGTTACAGAAATAGTTGACCTCGTTTGTGTGTAAATATAATTCATTTATCCCGTGGAATCCATCTCTTTTTTACACGATCTAAAGTAGTGTATCATTTTGGCCTTAATGTCCCAGTTGTGCATCCCGGTTGCAGAGGAGCAACAGTCATCTGACCTCCGTGACCCTGCTACCGGGGGAACCAGACCAGATTATATCATGGTAACATATTAAGTCGCCTGAATGTGCAGGTTTCATCACGATATTTCCCTCACCATAAGAGCATCGGTTAGCATTCGACCAATGTACATAACTCAGAAAAATATGGCCTTAGTGGGATTCGAACCCGGTACCTCTCGTTTAAGAATCGGATACCTTAACCACTCGGTCACTGACGTTGCCGATTTCACCTGATGCATATGGGAAAAGAGTTAGGAGTTAATTCCGAGATGACATGGAAGCCGTTACGCCTACCCCACCTAGTGGAAAAAGGGTAGCGAGATGATAAATGATAAACAAACAAGGGTTTTCCCGTACATAACCAAGTTACCCCTTAATTCAGCCCACCTGAGTCAATTCGGTATCCGGAGATTAACTTTTTTAAATTGCCAAACGTAGGTATACCTACAATATGGTATAAAATTAAAATTTAATCTTGATTCTCGGAAATAAATTCAATTATTGGTAGAAATCAGAGTTGCTAGGAAATCCGAAGCGGTGCGCCTTGTTAAGCCTTACGGATTATAATATTTCAACCCGTTTCAACGAAAGCAATCGATTAAATGGCAATGAACATCCCTTTACCCTTATCACGTTAAAACGAACGGACAGATAGCCGACCTGTGTAACGCTTTCAATTATTATATGAAATAAAATTATTGAAAACAAGGAAAAATGCGATTTAGTTGTTTATGAATGGACATATGCAGAGAAAGTACTTCAGTTTTCTTCAGCATAGATTAACATTTTTTAAGTCCCGTGGTTAGCTATTCTAGAAACAACAGCGCCTCTCTTCACAGGTAATAAATGTTAAAACGGTCTATGCATATTACACAACGTGTCATAACGTCAACCTTTTTCTCGGTAGCAGGCAGGCAGGGGTAGGCAGCGACCACATTGTTCCACTTGCTACGGTCCTGGCAAACCTCTCCCGCTTCTTCCACATTCATCGACCTTTTAAACATAGAGAAAAAAAATTATATACAGAAGCAGAGAGTACATTTAGAGTTTAAATACGAGACAAAATGTCACACATCTCTATAACACACACACTAATGCAAATGCAGGGACGGGACAAGGCAGCCCATCTGCAGCAAAATATAACTCATCATGAGTTATATTTTGCTACGACTTTCTACTCGTAACGAACACAAACAAATCTGACTTGTTGTTCGCTCCAGATGACTATGCAATTTTTTTAAACTTGTCCTTATATTTTAATATTGACATTATAATAAAAGGTGTCTAGTGAATCAAAGCCATGCCCTGATACCTACCACCATCTTTTCGATCTCTCGATCCTACATACCGTGAATCGGCAGTGCTTGCTTTTGCAAAAAGGAGGGTTATGATTTTAACCGGTATTAATGTTTATTTGTTGCCTCATAACATCTAAATAAGGTAGGTACCTACCTACTTACTTATAGTTTGAAGCGTCTTCATTGTTCACAGGTTGGCCTATGTGACTTCATAAATTTAATATGATGCCCACAAGAGGACATAGTCATGAAAAAAAAAAAAAAAAAAAAGGATAGATACATTAATATATTAAACAAGCAGCATATTCTTTATTTTCAGTAAAAATTCATATAATGCTGGTGCAGCAGGTCAGAAGGGACTTACATCTAATTATTATCTTGTTCTTCAAAATGTTTACACAGCACTTCCAATTTGCAACCCAGACATAACCATGTCTGGTCTTTAGGAAACCTTGAAAAACAAATATTAATGTAAATAAACGTAAATACGTGATGAATCCGTTGTTTCATATAATGTCTGAACATTTAAAATGTCATCTAGGTACATTTTTGGTATGGAACCCTGATACATATAAAATTGTGGACCGCTATTCACAAGATTTGAGTAATAAAATACTATAAAATAAATACTAAGTCCGACCCTGTTAGCATCAAAATATTGTCGTACCTATTTAGACACCGAAATATTGCTCAATTTGCCAATAATTTTAAATCTATCTCTAATGGCATGTCGTTTTAAGGTAAAGCATTTCAATTATTGCAAATTCACACTATTTCGATGCATATTTTTGTCACAATTTCTAAAATTTATTTCGGGTCAATAATGTTTACTTACCGGTGAAAGGATAATCCAGGTGTATTTCCATAGTTTGCGCTTTCACATAAATGTGCACTAAATTACACACAAAATTACAATCTTTTAAATGGTTTGATTTAAATTTTATTAGGAAATTATAAAATTTACACCGATGTTTCAAAGGAAACGTCAGGTCATTAGGCCCTCGAGCAATATGTCGAACGTTCAAAACATCGCACGTCACTTTTCGTGAACTTATTCCAATGGATGAAAAAACGGGATAGCAAGATTCATAATCATTGTAGAGCGAGCAACCAGGGAATATTTGTGATTTGTGTTTAGTCTGTTATGTCTGTGCTTTTCAACCCCTGACGAAAAAAAAGAGGTGTTATAAGTTCGACGTGTGTATCTGTGAATCTGTGGCTTTGTGTGTCTGTCTGTGGCATCGTAGCTCTCGAACTGATAGGCCGATTTGGGTACTGTTTTCTCTATTTGAAAGTCTGTTAAATCGAGATGGTTCTTAGCTTAGTTTTATTAAAATCGGTTCTGTAGTTTAGAAAACATTTGAGTTTAAGTAAAATTGGTCGGGGGTTATCCGACTTTTTCTGTCGGTTAGTATTGAATAGGATCAGAAGCTCTTTCGTCTGCGAATTTTTTTTTTTAACAAATTTTAGTTACTTGCACTATTTTTAACAGGTCTGCATATTTTCTGGTGGTTTCATAGATACTCTCCAGACTTACATTTTCACGATTGGAGTTAGAAATAGTAGAGCCAACATCACAAATAGCATTGTTGGAAAAGTTTGCTACTAGTTTAATAATTCGTGAAATATAAGTCTCTATGGCTTCGACATACCATGCAACATATCAGAAGATCTGTGTAGCAGCGCTGTTTGGGTTCTCGTGAGTTTTAATTCGCTAAATCTAAAATTGTATTAGAAAAACATACATTGACAAACAAGCACGTAGTCTACGTGGTGGAAAACGGTATCTAACTAAAACAGTCTACGATTCACGTTATCACGAGGCAGAGGCTGGATTTGAATTTCCTGTGCTTGGCAGGAGCCTTGGAGGTCGCAGGTTTTACAATATCATCAAATATTTTTGTTAAAAATGCTTCGATAATTTTAAACCCATTGTACGATTTATTAAAGAAAAATACGAGCTGGAATTGGACTGAACAACACGACGAATCGCTTTTAAAAATTAAGCAAGCGTTAGCATCTGATAACACTTTAGCGCATTATATTCCAAACACGCAAATTATTTTAACCGTTGATGCATCCCCCTATGGTCTGGGGGCTATTCTAGCTCAGACAGAAGATGGCATCGAAAAGCCTATCTCATACGCGTCTCGCTCTTTAACGGCAGCCGAAAAAGAATACGGCCAAATATAAAAAGAATCCACGGATTATCTTTGGTATTAGGAAATATCACCAGTATTTGTTTGGTAGGTCGAACCCGTTTCTATTACGTACTGATCACAAACCGCTTTTATCCATATTCAATCCAGAGAAAGGGATTCCAGAGATAACGGCTAATAGATTACAGCGTTATGATATATTTTTATCGGCATAATGTTATAGAATTGAGTATGGTAAGAGTGCGCATAACTTTGCCAATTTCCTTAGTAGGTCCGTAGAATATGACTCATCGGCAGAATGCAGTTCGGGGGATGCCGCAACTTAACGTAAAGCTTGACCAGCAACAGAGGTTCCGCTAGTTCTGCGTTTTATGTATCAACACCGGAAGGATGTAGCATTCTGTGACAGAGTTCCAATGTCGCCAACAATGGAACATGGATAAGAAGGAACGTGACGGAAAAAGAAACTAACAAGTTCCAGTTGTGAAATTAGAATAATGACGTTACGGAAAATGACCTAGCGCTCTCCTTCATGGAATTATGATTCTTGTCAGATGTGTCAACATTTGACATAGTAGACGTTGACACCTAAGTTAGACAGTATAAAACAACTAATTTTAAATGGTGTACAATAATGAAGGCGGCTTATTAAGGTTATAGAATACCCAATAGCGTCGAGTTATATTTCCTCTATACATTTTATTACTGCCAGTAAAATAAACATAGTGTACTCGTTTTTCCGCAATGCGTCAAAGTAACCTGAAGTCGTGGTACCCCTATACCATTTGTATGTGCAGGAGATTTATCTTATCGCTGCCAGATATACGGGAAAAAACCTAATAAGATGTAATTTTAAGCAAAATTAAAAAATGTTTATTTTAAGGTTGGCCTACGAAATTAAAAACAAACGATTTGAAACCGTATTATGATTGCCGTAATGAACTATCGGTCGAGCAAAGTAGTATTATGAGGGGACACAAATTACTTATACCACCGGCTTGTAGACAAGTAGTCTTAAGTGAATTGCATTAGTCATTTAGGCATGACAATGATGAAAACATATGCACGTATCAGGTTCTGGTGTCCGGGCCTATCAGCTGATATATATTTGTGAGTAATACCCCACCCCGCGCCCCTCTCACGCCATGGCTTTATCCGCCTCGCGCGTGGCACAGGGTTCATTTAGATTTTTTAGGTCTGATCAACCACAAAACATACTTGATGGCCAGTCGATGCCTACTCAGAATGGGTAGAATGTTTTGATATCTCTTCAAGTTATTCCTTTCGAGTGGTTAGTGCTTTACCAGACCACAGTGTTGCTTAAAATTACACATACCAAATATCCTGTAGTCAACGCGAACGAAGTCGCGGGCATAGCTAGTTAAAAATACCTCTACTTAATCGCGTCAGCTTGGCGTCTGACCTGCTGCTATTATTGTAGGGAAGCTTTCATACCTAGTTTTTCATTGGACTGAAGGAGTTAATTACATTAAATTTGTCACAAAGCTAGCGGAATATTTCGGAATGTATCACTCTTTCTCATTAAATAATAATAATAATCATCTTGGCGTTTATATCCCGGTTATGCACTCGCGTATGAGGGCCCGGGGTCCGCCTTGACCATGATCCAGGATTTGGCAGATCAGGTAATTACAGTGGAGCGACTGCCATCTGACCTCCGTAACCCTGCTACCAGGGGAACCTGACCAGATTGGATCATGGTTACACATTCAGGTTACACAGTGCAGGTTTCATCACGACGTTTTCCCTCACCGTAAGAGCATCGGATGTCACTCTTTCTCGATGCGTGATGGGAATATGGATTATCAACTTATTTTTATTGAATCAATCGATGTTCGGTTATGATATTTTGGACCACATTATTCTTTTTACATGCCTATTGGAGCATTAAATTGGAAGTACTCTGTGTTATCGACATTTTCCGAGAGGTTAAGCATTGAATCAGACTTCAATGAAATGTGTAATAAATGTCATTACGATGCTAAAGATGGATTTTGTGGTGACGAATAACTGCATAGTTACTGTCGAATGAGGCTGTTCAGAATGAATTCCTCATAGGTTATTGTGGCCCATAGGCAGTTTGCTTGGATTTAAGGTCAACTTCATTTGAGCTAACTAAACACTAATAACTTTCTCACAAATATATTTATTCCCTTTAACAAGCAATCCACTTAGGTTAAGGTTGTCTTATTCCACAAACGAGGATAATAACAATCACAAAGAGCATCTAAAGCATCCAATTAAACCTTTAATCAGCAAGGTTCCTGATTTTCAATCCAGAGATTCGGACGCTGAACACAATTCAGAACGGCCTAATGAAAACTCATTTCTGGGATTGTTAAGGTTGCAAATACGACTATTGGGAGCGAAACGAGGATTTTCGACGTCATCAGTTTGTTGACTGGATTCCTGGGATTTATTTCTGTTTTAGTAATTGTTGGAACAATCACTTATTTTATCAAATGACACAAGAGAGAGAGAGAAGATAAATAATTCGAGATCAACTTAGGATATGCGTTTGTTTGCGACTTCGTCAACGCTTCCGCTAGGTATACTAGGCTATAGTAGGCTGACCTTACGATAGAACCAGGATTTCACCTACAGCAAAATATAATATTTTCTTAATACTGTGGCTACAGAAACCTGAAAGCAGTGAGTAGATCTGAATTTAGAATATTTTACGTAAGAAAAACTCATATCCAGTTCAAGTAGAATTTTAGCCGTAATGATATTCGCCAGAACTACAAGGATGGCTATCCATCCTATTCGGATTTGTGAGTAACTAGGTATAATATTTTAGTATAATCAACAAATTATGGTAACATGGTATTATTCCCACAATATCTCAATAGCAATCTTCTACTTAGCGTATCAATCGTTTCTTTCAACGTTTGTTGCACTGGGATGGAATTGTGCATGGGGTGCCGAGCATCGATATCCATCTAGGCTCTCTCAGAGGAGCAATCCAGCGCCCTACCGACCGCTGTCGGTAGGGCGCTGAAGTCGGTTTGATCCACGATAGTAAATGATAGTGCAGGTAAAGTTGATTTTCTTGGGGCAGACCGCATACCTACACAAGTGCTTTCTATAGCATTCTTCAATCACTGCAACTTAATTGCACAGATATTTGCTACGCAATTAACTATCGTTATCATAAATCAGAACCTGAAATACACAGAGAATGACGAATTCTACAAACACCACGTGTGCACTTAAGAGCCCTCTCAAACATAAAGCCCTTTTACGCGGACGTCAGGAATTGATAATGTCTAGTAGAAAGATTTTTGTAACGACGCGCCAACCGCCAATCTCGCCAACTTTGATTATATAGCGAATTTCTTTTTGATAAATACAATATTATCCAGTACAACCATATCTATAGCTCGTCTGACCTCACAGGAAATATTCTTAAAGCCCCCGTGGCTACAAACTGTGAGGTCGCGTGCTTGGCGGAGGCTGAAACTGCCTGGCTAGCTGGACCGAGCCCAAATTTTCCTCCCACACCCAAAATTCAAAAGGCCTGGAATAACATTTTATCTCAAGTCAAATACGACACTCTCATCAATAACTCACCATCTTCAAAAGACCGCACCAGGCTGGAAGCAGTTGCCAGACAAGAATCTGGGCACTGGCTCAACGCATACCCATCCCCCAACACCGGCACTTTCATCGAGCCGACCACTCTCCGTCTCGCCATCGGTCTCCGGCTGGGAGCCAAAGTTTGCATCGACCATAGCTATGCTTCCTGTGGAGCGAGTGTTGACCGCCTCGGTCACCAAGGGCTTGCCTGTTCTTCGAGCGCTGGCCGCCTCTCCCGTCACGCCGCGATCAATGACATCCTGCGACGGTCTCTCATCAGCGCCAACGTCCCCGCAATCCTAGAACCTCAACACATTGCACGAGACGATGGCAAGAGACCTGACGGGATGTCTATGATACCGTGGAGGATGGGTCGCCCGCTGGTGTGGGACGCAACGTGCGCCGACACACTAGCTGCGACCTATCTTCCGGCAACCGCCAAACGGGCTGGCGCGGCGGCTGAGATGCGTGAGCGCTCGAAGTTGGGCAAGTACAGTTGTCTCGGCGCCCAATACGACTTTGTCGCATTTGGTGTCGAGACACTAGGTCCGTGGGGCCCGGGCGCACACTCGCTCTTCAGGGAGCTTAGTAAGCGGCTCAGGGAGGCGACGGGTGACCCACGTGCCGGCGGCTTTCTCGCGCAGCGGATAAGTATCGCCATCCAGCGCGGGAATGCCGCCGCCATGATGGGCACCTTACCGCGGGGCCCTGGTTTTGTAAATATTTTTTAATTTAGTTATAAAGTTAATAAAATATTTATAACTATAAGGTTTTAGTTTCGTCAATTCTATATGTATTAGTGTATATATTTGGTATTTTAGATATAGGTATTAGTGTATTTTTATTATAACTAAATAAATTGTAATAAATATTTAAATACTTACAGCCAAAAGACCAGACATGGTTATGTCTGGGTTGCAAATTGGAAGTGCTGCGTTGTAAACATTTTGAAGAACAAGATAATAATTAGATGCAAGTCCCTTCTGTCCTGCTGCACCAGCATTATATGTTTTTTTACTGAAAATAAAGAATATGCTGCTTGTTTAAAATATTAATGTATCTATCCTTTTCATTATTATTTTTTTTATAACTATGTCCTCTAGAGGGCATCATATTAAATTTATGAAGTCACATAGGCCAACCTTTGAACAATGAAGACGCTTCAAACTATAAGTAAGTAGGTACCTACCTACTTATAGGTACCTACTTAGTTTAGAAGTTATGAGGCAACAAATAAACATTAATACCGGTCAAAATCATAACTCTCCTTTTTGCAAAAGCAAGCACTGACGATTCCTTCTGTATATAAATTTTTTTCTCTATGCTTACAGCACTAAAAACCATAGAGAACTTTTTATGTAATTTTTTATGTCTGTGAGTACAACGTACCCAGTGTTTATATCCTCTTTGCTAAGTATATATTTCAAACGATCTTCAATTACCAAAATTGTCGGGGCGCCATCTAGCGTGTAGTTAGAAAACTGGTCATTGGACAAAAAGCGCGCCAAGAGATTTAGTATGTTTTTACCAAAGATATTAGTGCCGCATGTCCAATTTCCTCGGATGAAATTCTACTTAAATTGTCTATACATTTGCGCACTCTATGTCCAAAACCTTTGTTTGCGCATGCCCAAGTCCAACCCGACGCATGTCAGATACATAAATAACTCAAAAATAACTCAAATAAACATTGTAATCATGTTGCAACGCACGTTTTATTAATGACCCCTCCTTTTGGGCTTCATCGCAGTTGGAGTAAAAAGTGCTTCATTTACAATCGGCCGCGATTTAATTGACAAGAGGACCAACATGTTAACAAATACCAAATAATGGAGCACGAACAATACATTCGGGAAACTTGGTTAAAACTCTTAGATGAAGTATTAAATTTGTTGTGTGCATGACAATATATAATATTAACATCACATAGCAATGATTGTGAATAGTAACGAGAATCTAAAATCAATTTTAAATGCCGCTACTCATCCTTCAATAACCATACCTGAAGAGAAATTAATTGGAGACATAAACACAGTACACCGTTCTCAAAGCGCACCTTCAAGCCTATTTCTGACTAGTGGCCCAGTATCAGATATCAGACAATTAGGTTTGTTTGGCACAAGTGTAATTACTAGACCCATTTATATTCCTAATGAAACTCCACGAAAGCCTCCTAAGAAAGGAACGCAAAACGTGTCAAGAAATGTAGAGGCACCGCATGGGTCTCCCAGACAAGGAACCCAATATGGGACAAGAAATGTGGAACCCCCACGGAGACCTCCTAGACTAGGAACACAATATGGGGCAGGAAATGTGCAGTTTTATAGGAAAAGTCATTA
Source organism: Blastobasis adustella (assembly GCA_907269095.1). Classification (NCBI taxonomy): domain Eukaryota; kingdom Metazoa; phylum Arthropoda; class Insecta; order Lepidoptera; family Blastobasidae; genus Blastobasis; species Blastobasis adustella. The sequence goes on along the minus strand of OU026121.1, from coordinate 15,233,939 downwards.
CCGCAGAATCAATAGACGCAAGTCGCCATGGGAGCGATGTAAGGAGAGATTTAAGCGATTTATGACGAGATTCGACGGTGACCGAATATTCAATTGGGATGAAGTGATGGTAATCAATAACTTCGTCTATTGTATTCCTCTTATGTGGGCGTGTTTGTTTATAGCAATTTGTGCACTTATATATGGTTGTTGTGCGTTATATATCTTTGTCTACATCACGCAAAGGTTTAAAAGTTTTGAAGAAAGCTACAAAGAAAGAGAAAAGTTAAACATATTCGGTTTTTTATTGTATTTTCTATTGATAACAATACCATTAATAGTTTACAGTGTGTTCTTGTTTGTGGGGACGTTTGTTGATGAAAATTGGGTATTGTTAGTCTTTATATGGGGATCATATATCCGTTTGATTATGTTAGTGATTTCTGCATTGGTTATGGTCTTGTATTGCCTGTTTAACTGTGGTCCATGGATTGGCGTCGCTCACGCTATAGTTATAACAACAGCGACAGTAGTTTACTGTGTTGTATGGTGGTATATACTGTTAACGACAAATTCGTATAGGATTGAATACGTCGACGACTATTGAAGAATAAACTTTTTTTTTTTGATTATGTTAAGAGCTATCCATTTTAATCCTTCCGCTCCTACTCATTCATTCACACTCGCTCAACGATCATATTCTCTTAGCACGGAATTCTGAAGAGTTTTGATAAGAAGGTGTACCCTAGGTACATCCTGTTGGACAAGGGTTCATTCAGGTGGTTTCATAAATGTGACGTGGTTAAGAAGATGGTGGTTCAAAATCACGGGCATCGTTTAAATACATAAAACCCCATAACACCAAGACTGCTAACCTGGCCTTAAAACAGTTACATGCATAAGTATAAGTCTAAAACGACAAGATAATAAAAGGGAAAGAATCGCCTCCAGGCCAGAAGTTGGTGTTCTTTGCCTGCCGATGCCCGTGCTCATTCATTATCTTCTTCCAAGCAAGTTCACTTATCAAAATACAAAAATTAAAAAAAGTCTTGGCGGTAATGGGGTTCGAACTTAGTAGCTCTTTCTAACGAAGCCGACAATGCAGTATTGTAAAGCCTCGGCCAGTATTATCGGCATTGCTGCTAAAGATAGTGAATCAGAATTAGATTTTCCTAATTTTTTAACTGAATCATTTGAGTGATACGAGTTTAAAGGTTCAGCATTTTTGTTATTCGTACCTTTTCCTATTGGATATGACAACCCTCCATGCTTGCAGGCATTTGCTATATTGTTTAATAGACTTACAATTTTATTACATCCAACTTCAGCAGCACTTATTCTTAATTCTTATTTTTTTTTAAGTTACTATTACATGAACGGCAGTTTCCCATCCACCACGCGACCCAAAACCTAGCTGCAAGTCTAAAAAAGATCACAAAACTTAGGCGCTATCTTTTTGCAGCTGATTTTGGCCGCAATGCAGCGATAGGTCATACCGACGGCGACTGGTCGGATGCCGTCGTCCTTCTTTCTCAGAGCACATAAGTTAACACTGTCTCAATGATGTCACCATTGACTCACTGCGAAAGTATCAATTTGATTAATCATGTTAAGACTCGAAGAAGGCTTTTACCTGATTCGCGGATAGTATCGAAAAGTAGGGTTATTAAATGTTCCGAAGTTAAGGCATCTAGACCCCCCGCAAAACTGTTATTGGAGGTTGCGAGGGCTGCAGACACGTCTAGGGCGTAGCCTCAAAGTTGTCGTTGAAATTATGTTGTGCTTCCGAAAGTATTGAGCCGGCAGTTGTAGATGAATGTTTTAGTATCAAAGTTAAGAGGGTTTCAGGTATTGAGAGCGCTATTGTGCCGCTAGAAAATAATATTCTTGTAGCACCTTTAACATCGCTGTCCCTGAGTTTCTTTTCCTCAAGTCTGTATGTAAAAAACTCAGCGATTAGTTTTACAGACAATTTAGTGTTTTGAGTTGTGACAGACAGTTCTCCTTTATTCTCGTTGTTAAAGACTTCTTATTACCAGCCTCGGGAACTACATAAAATACAGCGCATGGGAAGAGAAATAAATGTTCACAGGCTTGTTTGGAGTTTTGCAAAATAACTGTTTGATGGTCTGGGACAGTTCTGTTGCTACTGTAAGGTGAAAACCTTACGGAATGCATTTTAAAATGGCAGTTGTAATTTTATGATTAGATAAATTTTACCAGGTTTATCAAAGCTGTTATAGTTATGGCTTGAGTTTATTGCTGGGGAAACAAGCACTATTATTTTCAATTGATTCACACTTTTTACTTATAAATAAAATACGGCACACAGATTAATGCACTCCGTTTATTTACCTTTTGTGTAACTTTGATAGAGAGATATTTGTAGATACTGTTGTAAAAGCACAATTATAACATGTTAAAGTCACCGCGTCTGTATATGTGACTGTTAAAAGGAAGGGAGGATCTTCAGGTCCTATTAAATGCTCGACTGACGCGTTTAACTAATCTTTAATAAAATAAACTTCTTGAGTATGTGTTTGACAGCTTCAGTGAATTTACTGACTCAGCACTAAGCGACTGATGTACGCGCGACCGTCAGCCGGACACTGAATGGGGCCTTAGATCTATATTGGATAAAATATGGGACTACAATTTAAGACCAATTAAAACCCTTGTTAAAAATATATACAGGTACTTGCACTTTTATTCAATAACGTATAGGGCAAACTTTTAATCGTTGCCATTTTTAAACTGAGAATAAAAATCGCAATCGACCATTTGTTATTCCTACAACGTGCACTACAATTTATTATTACTTCTTGGTACAATTTCACAAAACATATTATGTTAGTACGATTGCGCATCTGCTATTTTAAATCGCATACGATTTCTTTTCTCAGTGCGCGTAATCTAGTACCTATAGGTTGGCATTGTTCACAGATTGGCGATTATTATTCTCAAATCAAAATTCGTGGTTCGCCTTAGCCTCAGCTTCGCATCATGTGTTAACCATGTACATTCAAGTCGTCCAACAACACAATTTTGAAGGAATGAATCATAACAATGTCGTGGCACAAAATACCTGAAAAATCATCATTATTATGTAGTACTGTATTTCTAAATATCCGAAGGAGCGAGTGTAAGCGAGAGTTGGCTTTGAATGCCACTGCCGCCATGTAGCAATTATTCTGACTTATGTACTTTAGTTGACCACTAAAGAGTTTTCTCACTTTAGTACATTCCCTGCACATTGATGTGTAACCATGATCCAATGTTGTCAGGTTCCCCTGTTAACAAGGTCACGGAGGACAGATGGAAACCGCTTCACTTTAGTTATCTGAACTTCCAAATCCTGGATTATGGTCAACGTAGACCCCGGGCCCTCGCGCGCGAGTGCACAACCGGGACATTAACGCTAGGATGATTTCTTTACTTAATTACTAATTTCTAATTATTTACTATGGTCTAATCTACTATCTACTAACAAAAACCTACGGTCTGGTTGAGCCATGTTGTGTCTGGTACAATAGTATATAGAACCATCTATTTCAGCTTGCGGGTCATAAACCGTCAATAGGCGACTAATGTCTTAGGGCGGGGTTCCACGGTGCGTGATTCTAGGGACGGACGTGGACCAGCCCGCACCGAGGCACCGTGGAAAGGATGTCGTCTGTGGTAGCGCAGACGTCTGTGGTGTCACAAACTTATCTGAACCGATGACGGCGTCGCCATTGTTGACAGTAAAGTGACATTTCAAGATGGCGACACTTGGTCCCAGTTTTGGCCACCGGGTGAGATAAGTTTGTGGCACTCTACACGTGGCCGTCCATGGTCGTCCTTACGTGAAAATCCGCAGAATCACGCTCCGTCGAAACGCGTCTTTAAAGGCATACCCTGCTTCCTCCATAAACTAGAAACTGGGCAGTAGCGTTTAGTGAATGGGAAAAACCATTTACGGATACCTACTCGCTGTCCGAGAATGGCGAGAAGTTTATGTGGGATAGGACTTGCATCACAGTCCTAACTAAAAACACGCACATGCACCCCTGCATGTTGCTTGCTCATAATTATTATCTGTTTCAACGAGATCACGCGACCAATTAAGACACTCCGTAACCTCGTTGATAAGTAGCTTGCTGATATGGCAAGCACCTCTCATTTCGTCTTCTCTTCTTATCTCTAACCCACATCGAGGAAGCACGAGCCCAACAGTAGGCTAGTAGATGTGATGTTAAGCTCTGAGTTAAGCCGGACAATAAGAAATGATTTAATTATTCACTGTTTCTATTAAGTTCTTAAGTAAGCTTTCGCAATAATACATTCGAATACAAACTATATCTGAAAACATAGTATCTACATTGTTCTTAATGTACTTTGAAACTATGAAACTTGTTCTTGCATGCTCTCATTAATTTCAGAGTAGTTAAATTTCTAAACAACGTACCTACCAACTGGGGAAAGTACTTTAAATTATGGGATTTACATTGGTCACTCAATGTTTCTAATAATCAGGAGTTGTTTTTATATATACAAAATAAGCCATGGAAATGGTAATGTGAATACAGTTAAGTGTACATAATCTGACTCTCATAGTAGACTAATCATCTTTCCTTAAGAATTTCATCGAAAAAATAAAGTGAATGTCACCAGCAAGTAAAAGTACCTGGCTAATATTTATACCCACTTGAAATAAATCCCATCGAGGTAGATATGGATATATACCTAAAAATGTTCTATTGAAACCTGCCATCATCAAATTTTTACCCGTTAAAGTTCAACTCCCATCATCCGCGACTTAAAATCAGGCTGTACTCAAATACCTATGCATAAATACTAACAGGCATTTGAACGGTGAGGGAAATTTCGTGTTAAAACCTGTACATTCAGGCAACTGAATGTGTAACCATGATCCAATGTGATAAGGTTCCCCTGGAAATAGGGTCACGGAGATCAGATGGCAGTTGCTCCACTGTCAATTACCTGATCTGCCAAATCTTGGATCTCGGTCAAAGCGAACCCCGGGCCCTCGCGCGCTGGAGCACAACCGGGACATTAACGCCAAGATGATTACCAGATTTTCGAGAGAATCTAGTATTATATTTATTGCACAAATTCATATTTTTTTTTCTAAAATAAATATTCGACAATACTTACAAAATACAACAAATATCAATACACTGAACGAGCAGGATATCAGAAAATTCAGCGTGTATTTCGCTTTGCGTAGAAAGTATATGCTACCAAATGCTCCCAGTACCGTATTATAGGCAGCCATTAGTAAACAAAACCAAAGTGAAATAACTAATGTTAGCGGAGATTCCTGAAATATAATGATATCTACGTCAGTACATCCTTCAGAAGAGTGGAGTGTCCCTTGAGAACGTTAAATACAAACGCAGTTTGATCATATTTTCAATATACGCTATCACAGCCAATTAAATTTTGTAGACATGATTCAGAAACCAGATTTTAATCTGACATTTCTTTCATTGGCTTCAATTCTTTTATTGGATTTCCTACAAAGACCCAGTCATGCGCATAGAAATAGATCAGCGAATCGCAAACTAAATATTTCATGGCAGGGAATTCCAGTAGGCCGTTATAGCTCACTAAAATATATTGGCATCACCTTAGACCGTTCGCTTACCTACAGGAAAAACTGTGAGAACATACGCCACAAAGTAACCGCCCGAAACAACTTACTCTCACGCCTCACTTCCTCAAAATGGGGTGCCACGCCACATGTTTTACGCTCTACCGGTTTAGCATTATGTTTCTCTGCGGGCGAATATGCATGTCCAGTATGGCACCGATCAGCTCATGCTAAGACAGTGGATACAGCTCTTAACGACACTTGCCGGAAAATAACAGGATGTCTTAAACCGACTCCGGTGAGTAAGTTGTATCCACTAGCTGGCATTGCTCCACCAGCCGTTCGCAGAGAGATAGCCAGTGCAGTTGAGAAACGCAAACAGGATCCGGACTCACGCCACCCTCTCTATGGTCAGGAACCTATTGTCAAGAGATTGAAAAGCCGATCCAGTTTCTTGGCGACCACCACTGCCTGCGAAAGTGACGCCCCCACAGCCAGAAGTAACCTGTGGATCAACAAATTTTCCTATTCCGCCTTTATCTCTCCTACTGAAAAGCTCCCACCCGGAAACAAACTTCCGTGGCCAACCTGGAAGGCGCTAAATAGGCTGCGAACCCAGGTGGGCCGATGTAAAGAGAATCTCTTTAGGTGGGGATATACAAATGGCAGTTCTCAGTGCGACTGTGGCATATCTCTGCAAACCATGGAACACCTCGTTTCATGCTCGGCGTGCCCTAAAACTTGTACAATGAAGGACTTGTTCAAGGCCAGTTCAAACATTTTTGAACGCTGTATGCGTCGCCGAATACTGGGCTAATAAAGTATAAGTCAGAGTTTAGTCCATCAACTCGATAAGAAGAAGAAGAAGATTGGGTTTGAAAGCGTAATATTGAAAATATGATTAAACTACATTTGAAAGAAAGAAAATATCTTTCGAACGAATGAATGAATGAATGAAAGAAATTTATTGATGAACAAGGACACCACATTACAACAATCACATAATTTAAATAAACAATAATCATACAATTAAAAAACACATAACAAATTACAAAATTTATAAATCGATTCGGAATTGCTGTGCTGTGTGTGTGTGTGTGTTCGACGACACGATGTTACAAAATGTTAGTCCAGATCCAGTAGGCGCACACTAAAATTGTATGCCGACTGTACCTGGACCAAAATGTAAACAAAAACAAATCTGAGCTGCCGCATCGTTCGTCGAAAGGGAAGTGACTCGGCAGTGCGAAAGGCTACGCTTGCGCCGCAAGACGCGCCGATTTTCTGTCACTGCACTTCCGAGACGACGCGCGCAACGCACTTCCGTCCTTAAAAATAAATAATAACAACAGCTAAGTACCTACACAAATTAAAGAAATATATAAGTTAATAAAAATAAATATTTGTATGCGCGCTCGGCAAACACTAGCCTTAACCCGGCGTGAGTGAGGCTGGGTAGGTCATACCCGAGAAGTTCGTAACACATATTATTTGATGTTACTGTTGACGTACGAGTCCTGTCGTTGTAGTAGCTGGAGGTAAGGGAACGAGGCGCGTGTTAAAGGATCCCTGTTTAGTGTTGCGCCGGCGGCGGCGACGGGAGATACACATTGCTGTTTAATTTGTGAGAATCAAATTTTTATGAACATATGTGAACACGTGATTTTTATGTGCTGAGTTAGTATAGGTTTAACCGCGTTGACCGGTTTTTGTTATTTGTTGTTAGGTATAGTTTAATATTATAACTATAATCATATACAGTTTAGTACTTGAATTACCACCACTATCACAGCCCGTAACAGTTCACTGTAGGACTTAGGGCCTCTCCCACGAAAGGGAAGGTTATTGCCATAATCTCCACGCTTGGCAAGCGGGTTGGAGATCGCAGTGTTTAAATATAACAATGAAAAATGCTGCTGCCCTTTTTCCAGACTACGGAGACTCTTGATCTTTTGCCTCGAAAACATTAGTCGCCTTGTACGACACACCCATGAGTGTAAGGGATTGGTGCCATTCTACTCTGCAGGACACCACACGGCCAGTACTTGAATGTTTTGCCGTTATTACGATAGCAAAATAACAAAAATTCTCTGAAAACATACGGATAAAAGAATAACTTTTATATCCTCCTTAATTTTTGGCATTTCCAAATATTTATTATTTGCTTGTTATAGCGGTCATAGAAACACATATTCCGTGAAAATTTCAAGTATCTGGCTGTTACGGTTCCGAAGATACAGGCCCGTGACAGACGACGGACGGACGGGCACATGATCGACAGCAATAGGGAGCCCTATTAAGCCTTCGGGTACGCAAATCCATAAATAATTCATGTATTTTATTTACTTATTTTATTGAATCTATACTACTATTATTGAATTAATACATGAATCTGAGTAAAAAATGCTAATTACACTATCATGGCATACATTTTTTGCTGGCACCTCTCAGCTAATGTAACAATTTCTCACCTCAATCCTATAAAATCTTATGATTATTTAAATCATAAAGCAATTGCTGACAAAAAGGTCAACGACCGCTTTTGCCAATCAATTTGGCTCCTACTATGGCTATAATTCTCGTTTATGGTGTGTTTGCTGATTCGTGAATTACAGTCAACCATTTACCGCAACCCTGTGCTGGTTACCTTTAACCACGACGAAAAAAGTGGGGTGTTTATAACACGCGTGTATCTTTGGAGGTGTGTAACTGTCAGTGGCATCGTAGCTCCCGAACGGATGAACCGATTTTGATGCGGTTTACTTTATTTGAAAGCCAGTTTAATTGACATGATTCTTAAATTTGTTTCATTAAAATCGGTTTAGTAGTTTAGAAAATATTGAAGAATATACTTACTTGGCTGGGGGTTATTCGACATTTTTCCGCCGGCTAAGTTAGTTTAAGTATCATAAAGTTATGCAAGTACCACATGAGCGTAGACATAAAACAATATTGTATTTTAATTTCTTAGCTCCAAATTTATGGCGAAGCGGCTTTCAAGCGCGCGTAGTTTGGATCTCTGTAAGTATTCAACTTTCCCGCGGGCCTCTATTATTTTCGCGGGATGAAAACTACCCATGTCACTCGGGAATAATGTAGATTCCTATGGGTGCTAGATGTTTAAAAATGGGCCCAGTATCTAGTTTTTGAGTTTATTCATTACAAACAACAATATTTTCTGTTTATAATATTTGTATAAATGGCAGTTACTACTCAACTTACCAACTGATGCACAAATCTCATATCATAAATATAGATTGTAGATAAGTAGGTAGTAAGCCGATACATCTCTCTGAATGTTTACTTTGAACCTCATCAAGAAGTGTCAATAGTTTCCACCAGATTAGTATCGGCAGTAATCTTGTATCCTAGCATAGTCTACGAACTGTCCAGACTGACTTGTCTTATTTGGTGAACTAACAATACCCAAAATCGATACAGTAATATTGTGTATAGATGTCCTGAATTATATAAGAAACACATAGAATGTAAATTTCAATTAATACTGCTGCAAATTATTCATTTAAATACATAATTTCCATAACCAAATAAGACAAGTACTGTATTGCCTCCACCGCTTTTTAGATCTCCTTTCAAAGGGTATGGGGTTGGCTTGAAGAAATCCCATTGTGGGATAAGCCCGCCTTTGCTTTGTAAAATTTCATTTTTCGCATTTTGTTTTTAATTATTTTATTTTTATTTTTATTAAGAGTTTACATACATACATACATACAAGTCAGTCTCGACAGATTATACAATAAATGCGAAAACCCGATGTCTCTTAGATAAAACTTGGTTTTATCAAAGCAGTGTCTGAAAGGAATTACATTGAAAGAGACACTTGACGGTTTTAAAATCAAAGTCCGCACGTATGAAGTCGCTTGCAAAGTGCAAACAAAAATCCCAAACTTACATTTGAAATTACTGTATTAGTCTCAGATGTAAGTTTAGGATTTTTTGCCTACAAGCAAGTAACCCTTACCCCCCCATAATATGTAACCCAACATAAGAAAAGTAGTAAACTTAGTTACGGGGTGTAGGGACATCAACAGGGTAATAAACTTGCGTTTACTTAACATCAACGTAGTACAAAAATATAGACGCACTGAGTGGTTCAGTGGTCAACATGCCCAATGCCGGTCTGCCACGCAAGAGGTCCCGGGTTCGATTCCCGGCCGGGCAGAAACTTAACTCATGAATTTTAATTTCTGTTGCGGGTCTGAGTGTCTTATGTATAATAAGTATGTACATAAAAGTTTTTAAGTAGTATATCAGTTATCTAGCACCCATAGTACAAGCTTTGCTTAGTTTGGGGCTAGATAGCGCTGTGTGAGTTTATCCACGACTATTTATTATTATTGTTGATTTATTTATTATTATAGAAGTATCACACATATATCCGATCATTGATGATGCTTTTTGTACATTTGACTTGAAGTCTTTGCTTTACTTGTGTAAAAATCCACACCAATGTAAACTTCCGTTTCATATTCCCTACTTATAAATGCTACTTTTCCTTTTTTATCTTTAGGTATACTTTATTTACTTAGCTAATACTAACTCGCTGAATGTCTTTTCGTAAAGATACATGAAAGCATTTGCTTATATGGATGACACCTACTAATGAGAACTATTAATAAGTGAGATAAGATATAACGTATGTTAAACAATTACTTTTTTCTTTATTGCGTAGGGAGGCACACGGATGGATGGTCCACCTGATGGAAAGCGGCCACCGTCGTTCAAGACATCTGCAACCTAAGGGGAGAAGAAGCGGTGCTGGCCTTTGAGGTACCTGTAGATATGCCTTTTGAAGAACCCCATGTTATAGTGCAAAGGAATGACTTTAGGAGGGAGCTCATTCCAGACCTTGCACGTGCGTGGTAAAAGGCTCGCCATACCCGTACGTTAGTCTAACTAATTGTACTTTATTTCGCCTACACAGAAAAACGCGCCATCACATTGATATTAAGCGTCAACTAGGGTTCTCTTCCGCCCGAAGTGCGTGATAGCCAGTCTATTACCATATTCAAAAAGCATGTAAAAGAGTTTTATCTATCACAGAGTGTTCCTAAGTTATAGATAATGTCTGTATGTAGTATATATTATTATTATATTATAAGTCGATATGTATGTGTGTATATGTGTATATATGTATGTATTTATAGATACTTATGTGTGTAAGTAGAATAAATATACTTTTATATATGCCTATTTAGATAGGTAATATTGTGCACGTCCTATCGGCGTTTTATGATCACATCACACTCCCGAAGGCCTGCTGGAAGAGATTTCTTTAGAAATAAGTAGCGCCTGTTGTGCAATTTTTTACTTTGCCTGTAATTTGCTATGTATTTCTTGTGTACAATAAACTGTTAAATAAATAAATAGGGTTGTGCAGTGTATCTCGGCTAGCGTGAAATCAGCCTAGTGTTGGACCATCTCTTCAATTATCTATCTAACGCTTAGGTCACGGACACAAAGTCAGCGGACGCGGGGCGGTAGCAGCGGCGGCGCTGGGAGCGGCGCGTTTCAATCAATCGATTTATATGGAACTGCCCCCGAAGGCAGCGGCGCGGGGAGCAAATCAAAAAGCGTTCGACTCGAGGCGAAAAATAGGGCCCTGGGTGTGCTTTGCCGCGCTGCTCTCTGTACTACAGGAGCCGCCTTGCAGCCCACTAACTTCGTGTCCGTGGCCTTAGATAAACTATTGATCGTAGATCTAACCCTACTTACTTGTAATGCCGCCATGATTATTATTACGGCCAACACAATGTACGGGCCAATGGCCGCCAAACACAACAATTGAAGTAATCTTGAAATTTCTCCGTGGCTGTTGTAATAAACAAGGAAGAAAAGGCTCACATAGTAACAAACAAGTACCTGGAACATTTAAAATGTTGTTGAGCTACGATATTACAATTGAGTTTTCCAAGATCTACGTCAAAAGGTAGAACATATTAAGAAACTTTTATACTAATCACGTTCTTTAAAATGACTTGGGTACAAAGTTGTATCTACTTGTGTTATGTAGTCATGCCAGATCAAATAAGCTAGTTGAATAAGTTAAATTTCGGTTCGGAGTCGGCAGCAATCAACGACATTTATTTCCTTGATTGAACTTATTTTCTACCTCGAGAATATATTGTGGAGTTTTCGGTTGCGTGAGTAAGAACATGATTTATTTTTGTTGTAGGTATATTTATTTACAACTTGAAAATGTTTTAACGGAGTCGGCAACAAGCTGGTATTGCAAACTTCCATAAGCTACCGTAACTGCTTATCATCAGTCGAGTAGTAAGCTTTGCTGCGAATATAGTGGTGTAAAAATGAATCCTTTCAACACCACGTATTTCTACGCTATCCACAGGTTACTCTACGATGTTTTTTTCATATTGTTTCAAAGAAATCGGTGTTGCAGGTTGCAAGATAAAAACTGAGGGAACGCCATTGTTTAAGGCTCTATAGGAGTCCTCGAACGAGCAGGAAATCAGTGGTAAATTGGCCTAATTTGGCTGGCGAGTTAATGTGGCATGGGCTGTGGTGAAGCTGTACAATCGCAGGTATTTTGTGGGATAGCGATAAACTTCGTCCAGCACTATGTTTCCATGATGTCGATCAAGGAATTTTGTATGGAATTGAACAGTGTAAAAGAAGAGATACTTGCAAGTTTCAACCATCCAACGCAAATTACTGCATCTCTCAAGGCTCTTCTCCTGAAAAACCTTAGATCATCGTCCGTAGGAGGATTCGTCATTGAAATTGACATAAACATCTTGAATTACTGTAGAAAACTTTATACTTTTAAGTTCCACACATCTGGCATTTGAATTTTTCTCTGATTATATTATGCTGTGAAACATTTTGTTTCTATATTTAGGTACTTACAAAGAAACAAAACAAAAATTTTGTTTACAAATAAATGTTTTGATAAAAAAATCAATAAACCTCAGATCAACCCATAGACTATAATAGCATGCTACAGAGAGGAGCGTACAGATATAAAAATATTAAAAAATCCCTATCAAAGACATTGGAAAGTCAGCTATCTTCACGATTAGACTGGCAAATTTTTTTTTGCTCTGTGTTCCCTATGCTTTTAGATGCCTATGGCCTAGGACATAGCCTCCTTCATCTACATATTCTCTAGGCTATGCCTAGGATTAAGAATTAACATGGATGCCGGGCTAAAATAGCAACACAATCCATATCTTTATCTCTATTCTTCTTACGGCATTAATAGTGCGCATGAAAGAGACATGTTAATGTTACGTATCGTTATAGTCATAGAGAAAAAAAATTATATACAGAAGCAGAGAGTACAATCCGAGTTGAAATACGAGACAAAATGTCACACATCTCTATAACACACACACTAATGCAAATGCAGGGACGGAACAAGGCAGCCCATCTGCAGATGTTATATTTTGTTACGACTTTCTACTAGTAACGTACAAAATCTGGCTTGTTGGCGGATTTCGCTCCTGACGACTTCGTCATTTTTTTAAACTTGTACTTATAATTTTATTTTGTCATTATAATAAAGGGTAAGGGTAAACATTTATTCAATTAATCGTACACATAAATTATTTACAGTTATAATAAAAAATACACTAATACCTACATCTAAAATACCAAATATATGCACTAATACATATAAAATTTACTAAACTAAAACCTTAATAGTTATAAATCTTTTATTACCTAACTAAATTAAAAAAGATGTAAAAAACCAGGGCCCCGCGGTAAGGTGCCCATCATGGCGGCGGCATTCCCGCGCTGGATGGCGATACTTATCCGCTGCGCGAGAAAGCCGCCGGCACGCGGGTCTGGTGTAAGGGTAAGGGTAACAAGGGTAAGGTGTCTAGTGAATCAAACCCACGCCCTGATACCTACAACCGTCTTTTCGATCTCTCGATTCTACATACCGTGAAACGGCAGTGCTTGCTTTTGCAAAAAGGAGGGTTATGATTTTGACGAGTATGAATGTTTATTTATTGCCTCATAACTTCTAAACTAAGTAGGTACCTACTTACTTATCGTTAAAAGCGTCGTCATTGACCACAGGTAGGCCTATATGACTTCACAATAAATTAAATATGATGTCCTCTAGAGGACATCGTCATGAAAAAAAGAATAATAATGAAAAGGATAGGTACATCAATATATTAAACTGGCAGCATATTCTTTATTCTCAGTAATAATTCATATAGTGACGGTGCACCAGGACAGAAGGGACTTGCATCTAATTATTATCTTGTTCTTCTAAATGTTTACAACGCAGCACTTCCAATTTGCAACCCAGACATCACCATGTCTGGTCTTTAGGAAACCTAGAAAAACAAATAAATGTAAATAAACGTAAATACGCGATTAATCTGAACATTTAAAATGTCATTTAGGTATATTTTGTTTATGAAACCCTAATACATATAAAATTGTGGACCGCTATTTACAAGATTTGAGTATTAAAATTCTATACAATAAATACTAAGTCCGACCCTGTTAGCATCAATATATTTTTCTATTTAGACACCGAAATATTGCTCAATTTGGCAATAATTTTAAATCTATCTTTAATGACATATTGTTTTAAGGTAAAGCATTTTAATTATTGCAAATTCACACTATTACGATGCTTATTTTTATCACAATTTCTAAAATTGATTCCCGATCGCCGCGACCACGAATGAAATTACTTACCGATGAAAAGATAATTCCATACTTTGCGCTTTCCCATAAATGTGCACTAAATTACACCGTCTTTTAAATAGTTTGATTTAAATTTTATATGGAAATTATAAAATTTACACCGATGTTTCAAAAGAAACGTCAGGTCGTTAGGCCCTCGAGCAATATGTCGAACGTTCGAAACATTGCGCGCGTCATTTTACGAGAACTTGATCCAATGGATGAAAAAACGGCATAGCAAGACATAATCATTGTAGAGCGAGCGAACAGGGAATATTTGTGATTTGTGTTTAGTCTGTTATGTCTGTGGTTATAATGCAGGTTGTCACAGGTTCAAATTTTTCTAGAGATGTTCTCATGATCGATAATTATCATAAATATCGATTTTAATTAGCACAGATTAGGAATATATGCTAAAGGTAATCAGATGAAACCTTATGTTTTATCCTGCGAACGGATGAAACTACGTCATGGTTCAGTTAATATCTACCATCAACCAATTTGCGTCATCTTCATCATTTCAGTCGAAATACGCCCAATGCTAGGCATAACCCTCCCACCAGAGATTTCCATAAAGACCTGTCCTGTGCTTTCCGCATCCAGCTGGTGCCTGCGATCTTCACCAGGTCGACGGTCCACCTTGTGAGAGGCATATCCACGCTGCGTCTTCTGGTACGTAATCGCTACTCGAGAACGTTTTTATGAGAAAGAAAACATTTTATTGCTGATAATTTCTTTATTACAAGACATAAAGTACCACTTTTTCTTACCTTTTATCACTTTTATATTTCCAATATGTTATTATGATGCTTGTTATAATGAAAAATAATTGTCTAAACTTACCGATGAAATGTTATCGTTTATTTTTTTTCCTTTTTTCCCTTGATCCTATGGCTTTTACACCCTTCTTTTTTTTTAAGCTATTGCATAGCTTTTATCGCGAGCTTTGAGCGCGGCAACCGAATCAAGAAATTCCGTAACGAAAAAACCTAACACCCCCCACTCCGACCGGCACAGCGGTGCGGCGTTGAAAGCCGTGCATCGTCTAACGTCGTTTCAGTTCGGCAGAATTCGGCACGGTGTCTGTTTGCGTGCGACTAGACGTATGCGTGTAGACTAGCTGCTAACTGCTCATAACTGATTCTATCTCTTTTAGACACAATGCTAGGTGAGACAGCGTGCTTTTTGGCCGCGTCCACGAGTGAGTTCGAGCCCGCGACTAGTTGAACCTTAACGTGTATGTATATGGTTAATATCAATATCCCTCTGTTCCCTCATATCTCCGCAACTCCTTCCACTTCTCCCGGGCCCAAGACATGCCTTGTCGGTCAAATGTAAAATCATTATTGTCCATCACTATCCATCATTCCGATTTCTTCTCTTACTCCTTCGCTGTCCATGCAGCGAGACTATGGAACTCTCTGCCACATAATGTAGTGACAGCCAGTCACTGTCTATATTTAAAAAGAGAGTCAAGGAGTATTATCTTTCCCTGTCTAGTCCATAACTTATATATTTATGTATTTTAGATAGCTTGTTTTAATATTATGTCTAGCTTTATATACCTATATATTATAATATAATATATTTATGTATTTATATATTATATTATTGTGCACGTCGTATCTGCGTTACTTTAGTCTAACATCACTCTTCTGTAGGCCTGCTGGAAGAAATTTATTTTTAGAAATAAGCAGCGCCTGTTGTGTCTTCTATACTGTTATATTTCTCTGTATATAATTATTGTGTACAATAAACAGTTAAATAAATAAATAAAATAAATCAAAGAAAAAACTTGAATTAATATCAAAGAAAAAAAAAATTATAATTGCATAAGTTGATAAAAATGCTATGCAATAGCTTTACCGCGGCAGTCCCCGAGTGCCACACGTATTTATTTTTCCGGCTGACAAACAGGCATTCGGGCCACTTGATGGAAAGTGGTCACCGCCGCCTATGGACATCAGCATCACCAGGAGTACTACCAATGCGTTGCCCGCCTCTAAGGAAACCTCTAATATACTTCTTGAACGATCCCATGTCATAGTCCAAAGGAAACACTGTGGCTGGGAGCTCATTTCACATCCGAATCGTACGAGCGAGAAACGTTCTTTCGAGTTTTCGCGTGGACACCACTAGAGGGTCCACGTAATGGGGATGAGTACCCAGCCCACGGCGGGTGGTGTGATGGCGGAATTGTGCTGTGGGCACCAGATCATATAATTCCTCAGAACACTCCCCATTGTATAGCCGGTAGAACCCACACAGGGAGCCAAAGTCCCTTCGATCAGCCAGTGGTTCTAACTTGCCTGTCAGTATGGTATCGTCGACAATTCGTACGGCGCGCCTCTGTATGCTATCCAAGTGATTAAGCAGGTCGGCGGTTTCCCCGGCCCAAAGATGGGAATAATACTCCATATGTCGCCGCACCTGTGCCTTATACAGCAACAGGCGCTGTTCTGGGGTGTGGGGTGAAGTATCGCTTAGACCGGTTAAGCACATCAAGTTTTTTCGAGGCTAGTTTAGCCTTACAATCTAGGTGACTTCGGAACCGTACGTCGTCTGATATGTCGACAAGGATCCCGATACTTTCTGAGATGGAGAGGAAACGTATAACGAGCATCTGCAGTACTGTCATCTGCATAGCAATGAATACTGGAAATATTCAGCATATCACTGATATGCAGAAGAAACAGCGTGGGAGACAGCACTGAACTTTGGGGTACTCCAGCATCAATACTCTTGGTATCAGAGCAGCATCCGTCGACAACGACTTGGATGCTCCGCCCAGACAGAAAGCTAGATACCCAATTGCAGAGTCCCTCGGGGATACTGTACTTCGGGAGTTATGTTAGCAGTGCCCTGTGCCAGACCCGATCAAATGCCTTGGCTATATCAAGACTGACAGCCAGAGCCCTTGCTCTCGACAGCCTCAGCCTATCGGTGTGTTAGGTACACAAGAAGGTGACACAAGCTGAGTGACCATGACGGAAGCCATATTGACGGTCACTGATCAGCTGGTGATCCTCGAGGTATCCAAGGAGCCATTTTATTTAAGCACTGTACACTTTACTTTTACAGTTGCTGAGCTAGTTTTCAAATCGGAAATAATAAATTTCTCGCAATGTTTACTCAACAATTCACGATCCATGTCAACAAACCATAAAACTACAAGATTATGTTGACGGGACAATTTATGTCTTTTGACGTCCTAAATAGTACTTTCATACTTTTTAGTATTATATGGTGACTTTTTGAAGTGGATCATTTTTATTTTAGTAACACGTTCAAAAATAAGTTTTGTTTCATTCACACTTAAGAGATGCTAATTGACAATAATGAATAAAATATCGCGAGCTCAGACTTTATTTTAGCCATAGAGAAAAAATTTCATATACAGAACATAGAGAAAAAAATGTATATACAGAAGCAGAGAGTACATTTAGAGTTTAAATACGAGACAAAATGTCACACATCTCTATAACACACACACTAATGCAAATGCAGGGACGGAACAAGACAGTCCATCTGCAGCAAAATATAACTCATCATGGGTTATATTTTGCTACGACTTTCTACTCGTAACGAACACAAACAAATCTGACTTGTTGTTCGCTCCAGATGACTATGCAATTTTTTTAAATTTTAATATTGGCATTATAATAAAAGGTAAGGTGTCTAGTGAATCAAAGCCATGCCCTGATACCTACCAGCGTCTTTTCGATCTCTCGATCCTACATATCGTGAATCGGGAGTGCTTGCTTTTGCAAAAAGGAGGGTTATGATTTTGACCGGTATTAATGTTTGTTTGTTGCCTCATAACTTCTAATCTAAGTAGGTACCTACCTACTTATAGTTAGAAGCGTCTTCATTGTTCACAGGTTGGCCTATGTGACTTCACAAATTTAATATGATGCCCTCTAGAGGACATAGTCATGAAATAAAAAAAAATAAAAAGGATAGATACATTAATATATTAAACAAGCAGCATATTCTTTATTTTCAGTTAAAATTCATATAATGCTAGAGCTGCAGGACAGAAAGGACTTGCATCTAATTATTATCTTGTTCTTCAAAATGTTTACAACGCAGCACTTCCAATTTGCAACCCAACAAACATCACCATGTCTGGTCTTTAGGAAATCTAGAAAACAAATATTTATGTAAATAAACGTAAATACGCGATTAATCCGTTGTTTCATATAATGTCTGAACATTTAAAATGTCATCTAGGTACATTTTTGGTATGGAACCCTGATACATATAAAATTGTGGACCGCTATTCACAAGATATGAGTAATAAAATACTATATAATAAATACTAAGTCCGACCCTGTTAGCATCAAAATATTTTCGTACCTATTTAGACACCGAAATATTGCTCAATTTGCCAATAATTTTAAATCTATCTCTAATGGCATGTTCTTTTAAGGTAAAGCATTTCAATTATTGCAAATTTCCACTATTACGATGCATATTTTTGTCACAATTTCTAAAATTTATTTCGATCCGCCGCGACCACGATTGTTTACTTACCGGTGAAAAGATAATCCAGGTGTATTTCCATACTTTGCGCTTTCACATAAATGTGCACTAAATTACACACAAAATTACAATATTTTAAATGGTTTGATTTAAATTTTATTAGGAAATTATAAAATTTACACCGATGTTTCAAAAGAAACGTCAGGTCGTTAGGCCCTCGAGCAATATGTCGAACGTTCAAAACATTGCGCGCGTCATTTTCCGTGAACTTATTCCAATGGATGAAAAAACGGGATAGCAAGATTCATAATCATTGTAGAGCGAGCGACCAGGGAATATTTGTGATTTGTGTTTAGTCTGTTATGTCTGTGATGCAGAAGCAGAGAGTAAAATCCGAGTTGAAGTACGAAACAAAATGTCACACATCTCTATAACACACACACTAATGAAAATGCAGGGACGGAACAAGGCAGTCCATCTGCAGGTGTTATATTTTGCTACGACTCTCTACTAGTAACGTACACACAAAATCTGACTAGTTGACGTATTTCGCTCCTGACGACTTCATTTTTTTAAACTTGTACTTATAATTTAATTTTGTCATTATAATAAAAGGTAAGGTGACTAGTGAATCAAACCTACCACCGTCTTTTCGATCTCTCGATTCTACAAACCGTGAATCGGCAGTGCTTGCTTTTGCAATAAGGAGGGTTTTGATTTTGACCAGTATGAATGTTTATTTGTTGCCTCATAACTTCTAATCTAAGTAGGTACCTACTAGAAGTTAGAAGCGTCTTCATTGTCCACAGGTAGGCCTATGTGACTGTACAATAAATTGAATATGATGTCCTCTAGAGGACATAGTCATGAAAAGAAGAATACAAGATTTGAGTATTAAAATTCTATACAATAAATACTAAACCCGACCCTGTTAGCTTCAAAATATTTTCGTACCTACTTAGACACCGAAATATTGCTCAATTTGGCAATAATTTTAAATCTATCTTTAATGGCATATTGTTTTAAGGCAAAGAATTTTAATTATTGCAAATTCACACTATTACGATGCTTATTTTTATTACAATTCCTAAAATTGATTCCCGATCGCCGCGACCACGAATGAAATTACTTACCGATGAAAAGATAATCCATTTGTATTTCCATACTTTGCGCTTTCTCATAAATGTGCAATAAATTACACCGTCTTTTAAATGGTTTGATTTAAATTTTAATTAGAAGATTATAAAATTTACACCGATGTTTTAAAAGAAACGTTAGGTCGTTAGGCCCTCGAGCAATATGTCGAACGTTCGAAACATTGTTCGCGTCATTTTCCGTGAACTTATTTCAATGGATGAAAAAACGGGATAGCAAGATTCATAATCATTGTAGAGCGAGCGAACAGGGAATATTTGTGATTTGTGTTTAGTCTGTTATGTCTGTGATTTTAGCGCGGCATCCATGTGTCTCCTTGATCCTAGCCTATGGCATTGACCAAAGGTATTGGACACTGAGCAATTGCACTGCCTCTATGTCCAATTTCTTTGAATGAACGATGGGTGAACGTCACTGAACGTCACTTGCAATATAATAACTATGGTGTACCACTTGTAATGGGCGTGTGGTGTCCTGCAGAGTAGAATAGCACCAACCCATTACATTCATGGGTGTCGTACAAGGCGACTTATGTTTTTGAGGCAAAAGATCAAGAGTCTCCGTAGTCTGGAAAATGGGCAGCAGAATTTTCCATTATTATATTTAAACACTGCGATCTCCAACCCGCCTGCCAAGCGTGGAGATTGCAATAACCTCCACGCTTTTTTATTGATTATGAGGGATTTTTGATTATGGCAATAATCCCTCTAATATCGGCAATACAAACAAGTGTTTGAACAACATTTTAACGATTACTACTGTGAGTTAAGAGGTAAATTATGGACACTTCAATTGGTAGATCTCAGTCGTAGTCAGACTTGGATGTTTCTGGCGATAAGACGCCGACTGCTTATGTTCTTTCGCGGAATAAGAGGAAAAGGGATGAGGAGTTGCCTATGGATTTGGCAGACTTTAAGGAGGAAATGAAGAGCATGTTGACTTCCTTATTTTCACAGCATAAATTGGAATATAAAGATATTATTCCCACTCTTAAGGAAATCCAACAAACAAATCTTAATATCGAGTCTTCTGTTGCCTTTCTGTCCGCGCAGAATGAAGAATTTAAAAAAAAGATTGACTTGCTTGAAATTAAAATTAAAGAGGAAAGAAATCATATAACTTTATTGGAGGAAAAAATTGAAGATCTGCAGAAGGATCGCCGCAAAGCGAACTTCGAAATAAAAAATGTGCCGAATACAAAAAAGGAAGCGAAGGAAGACCTAATTGAAATGGTCCTGTGTCTCTCTAAGAGTGTTGGTTGTGAGCTCAGTAAGGCTGATATTAAGGATATCTATAGGGTGCGTGGAAAAAAAGACACCCCTAAAAATACCCTAATTATAGTAGAAACCGCATCGACCTTGGTTAAAACGGAAGTACTTAAGTGCAGCAAATTATTTAACACTAAACACAAGTCCAAATTGTGCGCTAAACATCTAGGATTCAAGACAGAGGAGGAAGCTCCCATTTTTGTTTCTGAAAACCTAACTCCAAAAGGGTCACGCCTCTATTTTCTAGCTAGAGACCTTGCGAAGTATAAGCTGTATAAATTTTGCTGGACGTCTTACGGAAAAATTTACATTAGAAAAGATGAAAATGCGCCTATCATACAAATATCTAGTGAGGCCCAAGTCCAGCAACTGCTGCAAGAAACATGACTGATAAATATGTACAAATCCAGTAAATTAAATCATACTAACCATTATGAATTCCTGTTTATGCTTATACGGAAACGGTTATCATATTACTCTTTACACAATATTAAGATTATGCAAATTTTTTCGACTCTCGCTACACACAAAACTCTTTTACCCATATCACTCACTCACACAAACATTACACACTGCCAAGGTGCTAACCTTGACACTAAGAAATTTACGCTACATAGTATCTATATTTCCTACGCATTTTATTTGTCCAATACTTACTACAAAATGAAAAGCTCACTCCATAGTATTTCAATTATTGATAACATAAAATATAAAAGTATAGACACAATCACAAAAACATATTTCATAGCTGAATTTGAAAATGGATAATTCCTTGCAAACATTAAAAGAAATAGACGAATCTAAAACTGCCTTTTCCACGATCTGTGACGTTGAGGACCTAAATAAACACATACCATATTCTGAAAAAGGACTTACAATTATTACTCAGAATATCAGGAGCATCTATGAGAACTTAGACGACCTACAGGTTACGCTTTCACTTATAAATATACCTATAGATATAATCATTTTGACAGAATGTAGACTTAGCAGCTTAAAACCTATTCTTGCGAATTACTCAGCCTACTCTACTACTCGACATGCTAACCAATGCGATGGGGTAGTCGCCTATATTAAAAATGGAATTCCAGTATCTGTAAAAGAAATAAATTTAACTCATGCATCTTGCCTAGAACTCAAATTGACAGAAAAAAATATTTTAGGCATATATCGCTCACCAGCTATTTCCAACGCAACTGCTTTTATAGACTCTCTAAACCAACACTTAACAAAAATAGAATCAAATAAAAATATTATAATTATGGGAGACATTAACATAAATTTAATTCCAAAACCTGTAGAGCAATCAAACGACCGTAATAACAGAAATGTCTATTTGGACACGTTAGCAATGCAGGAATTATCACCGGGCCATACTCTTCCAACGAGAGAGAGCGCTTGTTTGGATCATTGTATGTTAAAGTTTGAGAGGGATAGATTAGCAGCCAGTGTCTTAGTCCTGAATACCTCAATAACAGACCACTGTACAGTTCTTCTTAACTTAAATATCTTCTGTGATAAGAACAAATGTAAAAGAACGAAAACTACAATAGACTATGATGGGGCTTTACTTAGTTTATCTCAAAAAAACCTCTCTCAGCTATTGGTATGCGATGACCCAAACACAGTGACTCAAAATTTTATTGATATATTAAAGGAATCTCTACAAGAAAATACAACTGTATTACATTTACCTAGAAATAGACGCATAATTAAACCATGGATCACTGCTGGTATCCTCCGTTGTATCCTAACTAGGAATAAAATGCAACTAAAGGTTCGCTCTGATCCCTCAAATGAAATCGCTAAAATTACATACATAAGGTATCGTAATTTTTGCAATAACTTAATTAAAAAGTTAAATTGCAAATATGAAAGAGAGCAGTTAACCAATGCTGTTAAAAGTTCAAAAAGTTTCTGGAATAATATAAAACAAATAATAAATTTAAAACAATGTAGATCTGAAAATACTGAGTTGCTTGACATCAAATACTCACCTGAGAAATCTGTCCATCACATAAACGACTACTTTGCTAATATAGGGAAAACCCTAGCACAACAGATTACATCTAATAAATTTAATTTAGCTAGGTATGGATGTAAAACTATGTCAGCACTTTCGTCTTTTGCTCTGCTGGAGGCAGATGAATATGAGGTCTACAGAGTGTTAAATAAACTTAAAAGTGATAGCGCTCCTTAAAATTTTTAAAATTCCCTGTGTCCCAAGTTATCCTCATCATAACCCATTTAGCCAACCTTTGTTTTAGACAAGGGGTATTTCCATCTCTCCTGAAAAAATCAATCATAACACCGGTGTACAAGGGTGGTGACAGAGACGATGTCAACAATTACAGGCCAATATCTATTTTGTCTTCACTATCCAAAATTTTAGAAAAGCTGATTAATGACAGGCTAGTAAGTTACCTTAATAAATATAATGTACTATCCGAAACACAATACGGCTTTAGGCCTGGAAAATCGACAGAGGACGCAATTACAACTTTAACTTCACAAATTGTAGATAATTTAGATAAAGGCAGGAAATGTCTAACCGTATTTCTAGACCTAAAAAAAGCCTTCGACACCGTCTCTGCTATCTCGCTTGTGGATAAGTTAAGAAAAATTGGAATAAGAGGATTGCCACTATCTCTATTTGAGGACTATCTCCGTAATAGGACCCAAAAGTTAAAAATTGGCTCCTATGTCAGTGGAGAATGTGACATCACATATGGCGTGCCGCAAGGGAGTGTTGTAGGCCCAACGCTTTTCTTAATTTACATAAATGAGTTGACCAACCTGATGCTACCAAATGCTCAAATTATTTCCTATGCTGATGACACCGCGATCGTGTTTCATGGTACCTCATGGTCAGAAGTCCATAGACATGCAGACAAAGGTCTTACCAGCGTGGCAGCTTGGTTGGAAGACAACTCATTAACATTGAATGTGGCAAAGACAAACTATTTATGTTTCAGTATTTATAATAACACTCAACCTGACAATAATTTTAATCTAAAAATTCATAAATGTAGTGATCCAGTCAGCAACGATTGTAATTGTCCAAATCTTACTAAAGTGAAGTCGACTAAATATCTGGGCGTAATGATTGACCAACGGCTATCTTGGTATTCACATATTGATCTGATCTCGGGAAGGGTGAGAAAATTAATATGGATTTTTAAAAAACTCAGGCATTTAGCTAATAAGGAAATACTAGGCCAAATGTATGTCGTGCTGGGTCAGTCTATTCTAAGTTATTGTATTCCCGTCTGGGGACGTGCTCATAAGACCAGATTTATTCAGGTAGAAAGAGCTCAAAGAGCCCTACTAAAAGTGATGTACTTCAAACCCAGGATATTCCCAACAAATGAATTACACAGAATTGCCGACAAACTTACTGTACGACAATTGTATATTATGCACACGATACTGAAAAGGCACAAATCCACTAAATATGTCCCAAATATAATATTAAGACGAAGAAATAATAGTGTGATTTGTTGTCCTCTGGTAAAAACCAACTTTGCAGCAATTCATTACACTAAAATGTCGTCATTCATGTACAACAATTTAAATAGGAATCTTAACTTCTACCCTTTGACTAGACAGGAATGTAAAAAAAAGGTTACTATTTGGCTTAAAACTAAAAATTATGAAGAGACTGAATCACTCTTAAAAACTTAGAGACTTAGGTAATATATTTAATATATTTACATTATTTTACCTTTATTTATTTACACGTAGTATACTATCTACATTCAGTTACATGCAAGCAAACACACACACACACACATACGCGCACACAAACACGCACACGCACACGCACACGCACACGCACACGCACACACACACACACACACACACACACACACACACACACACACACATACACAATATGATTTGGATTGTAAGTTTTATATTTATTTTAAGCTTTGTTTTGGTCACGTATGTTATTAAGTGAAATTTGATTATGTGAAGGAGCGGGATTCTCCTGATACAAGTATTGCTATACTTAATAGGAGATCTCCACCTAAATATGATGTGTAAAACTTTATAACGAAATAAACCATTTATTATTATTATTATTATTTACGTAAGTTTATTTTTAAACTTTCTCAGCCTATGCTGGTATTTAAGTAGCACCTACGGGCCAAAGCCAAGTACGTGCTACTCTAGGTAAGGTCTACGGCTGGTGAGGTGATAGTGTTTTCCTCTATTTGCAAAAACTTCCTCACTATCCTGCAGGTATTCAATATGGCAGCTTTCTGCAACAGTATGTACGACTTATCTCGCAAATCAAGAGCTTTCAGACTATTGTGAATATGATTAGGGATGACTCCGGTGGTGGATAATACTATAGGTATTATATAAACTTTTTCCTGTTTCCAGATCCTGATGACCTCCTCCTTAAGATCTGTGTATTTATACATTTTTTCGACTATTGTATTTTGTATATTGTGAGTGTTTGGAACCGCTATGTCGATCAGGTAAGTAATTTTCTTTTGTTTGTCCTGTAGAGTTATGTCGGGTCTATTGTAGTGGATCGTCCTGTCGGTAAGTATTGCTCGGTCGTAATATAATTTATAAGAAGCGTTTTCAAGTATTACCTGCGGAGTATATTTGTAATAAGATGTGTTACTGTTCTCTATAAGTTTGTGCTTAATCGCCAGCTTTTGATGTTATAATATTGGCTACTTGATTATGTCTATGGGTGTAGTCTGTCTGAGTGAGATTGGTGCAAGCTCCTGTTATATATTGTATGGTTTCTGAATGGGTACGACATCTGCGACATTGGATCATTTATGGTGTTAGGTTCTTTAATTATATATTTTCTATAGTTTTTAGTATTTATTACTTGGTCCTGGATTGCAATCATAAACCCTTCGGTTTCAGGGAATAAATTTCCTACTTTGAGCCACTTATTTGAAGCAATTTTATCTATGTGGGGCTGTTCTAAATCGTGGGGGTGCCTACCGTGTAACACTTTCTTTTACCATTCTTCTATTTTTTGTTCTTGAACGTTTACTGAATCAGGTTGGTGCGTATTGTCAATTAAATTAAGTGGTGTAAGATTTTTATCATTTTGAGTGATTGCTAAATGAATGTTACTCGTTTGAGATTTACTGCTAAATAATTTTTTGAGTCCGTTAATCTGCTTTTGCCAAAGGTGGTGGATATCAATAAAACCTCTACCTCCACTCTGTCTTTTAATTATAAGCCTTTCTACGGCAGATTTAGGATGTAGGTGGTTATTTCGGGTAAGTGTAGCGCGTGTGATACGTCCCGTTTGCTCTATATCTGTCTTTGACCATTTTATTATCCCGAACGAATAAGTTAGTATGGGTATTGCGTAAGTATTGACTGCTTTGGTCAGATGTTTTCCAGATAATTGTGATTAACAGATCGCAGATAATCGTCTTTTATATTCAGTTATAAGAGACTGCTTTATTTCTGTGTGTTGTAAACCTTTTAGCTGATTGTACCCTAAATATTTATAAATATCTGTTGCTTCCATCGCTATTATTATATGGTTGTCGTCTATTAAATAGTCTCCTGCTTGAATTTTTCCTTTCTTAATATGCAAAGTTCTACATTTATCTAGGCCAAACTGCATATTAATATCGTTACTAAATTTTGCTGTAGTCTTTACAAGCCTGTTCATTTCTAGTTCAGTTCTTGCGTACAGTTTGATGTCGTCCATATAAATTAAATGTGAGATAGCTGTTTCGCCGGCAGTATGTTTGAGCCGATATCCCGCTCGACAATTGTGTAGTAGATTGGACAGTGGGTTTAAGGCGAGGCAAAACCATAAGGGACTCAGAGAGTCCCTTATAGTCACTTGCAACTTCGGCTGCCCTAATCTCATTTATCGCAAATTTTACAGGAGAGCGTAAAAACGTTATTCAGTGTTCTTGTTGATAAATTAGGTAATTGTAAATACAAAAATTTTAGAATATCATTGGAAATAAAGTTCAAATATGTGTATGTAAAACAATTTAACTTTTTATGTCTACTTACATTTTAACGAACAAAAATAGTGTTCTTCGTAGAAATATTGATTGATCTACCAATAATATTTTACGCTAAAGACAAGTAACTTGAGATACTCGATTATACCTTAGTAGACAAGATTGTATTTAAGGCTTATTTAAAACAGAAAACTGGTAAATATGGTTTTAGGATAATAAAAAAATTAAGTAGTAGGTTTATTTTGAAGCCAAACCGAATAATTTCAAAAACTACTTAAACAAAACAATTTATCGAAAAATACTTCTAAATTAAAATGAAATCTTCGAAACCACAATTCAATTAATATAATTGTCAACAAGTATTGTAGAAGGTAAACTAAATTGTTTTATTAATATATTTAGAACTAAGCTAAGCTAGGCTACGCTTTTCCTTTTACTTCTCGTTCGTCAATACTTCACAACGGTTTTACCTGAATCGCTATGATTTCGAAAATTCATTGGATATAAATAAGTTACGCGCAACGCCATTATATTGAATCAAATCATACACATCTTTATGATCAATTAAATCATGTGAATTTACATTGTTACTTAGTATGTGTGTCTATTTCTAGGCATTAGTTTAACTAATTTATCAACACTTCTTACAATTGTGTGTTTTAGGCAAATCCTGCACTAAAAAAATTTAAAAAAATTTATACTTTTGTATTTGTCTTCGAATTCCTTCTTATACCATATTTCTCTATCTACCTTTGAGAACTTTACTTCTACTAAATCAACGTGAATCCCTGTAAATTGTCTTTTTTGTCGTATCTTCTACTATTTCTTTTTTTTCTAGTCCAGTCACGAATATCTTTTTTGGTTATATCATAGTATCAATATTTTTTCGGCATGAACTAACACATTTAATGAAGTTTCAAAGTCGTAGATGTGTTTCATCTTTATAATATTTCAATCGATATTCTTTCAAGTCGCGTAACTCCGCACATCCACCGCAGCATTTTCATTTCGTTGGCCTGGAGTTTGCTAACGTGTTTCGTCAGCGCTGGCCATATCTCGCTGCTATAGAGCCTCACAGGTCTAATTATACTCTTGTATATAAGTATTTTAAGCTTGATAGCGATTTTAGGGTCACAAATGACTGTCGCGAGTTCTCGCCATTTGGCCTAAGCTGTAGAGATTCGTGACTTAACATCGGGCCGATATCGCCATACTCATGCATCACGGGTTTATCTGTTCTATTGACAGCTTCGTTACTTATACGGATGATTTCGAGATCCGCACTGCAGCAGCCGTATACTCTGTTGTGGTGACATTCAGCTTCAAACCACCGTTTTCTAGCACATCCTTCCACATGTTTACCCTTGTCTCAAGATCCTGCCTAAGCTTGCTTACCAGTTCAATGTCATCAGAGTACTTATAAGCCAATGAGGTATGTCCTGAATTTTCGCTGAGAGGGCATCGAGCACAAAGTCTGTGCCTGAAACGTAGTTTTATACAGGATATGTATGCCAATACTGGAGCCGTCGTCAAAACCATCGTAGGCCATAATAATCCCTTCCCGATTACTGTAGGAGTTCACCAGGGTTCAGTTCTAGGCCTATACTTTTTTTGCATTGTGTTCGATGCCCTCTCAGCGGAAATTCAGGACATGCCTCCTTGGTTTATGAAGTACGCTGACGACCTTGTACTTCTGAGCAAGTTCAGGCACAATCGTGAGACCAGAGTAAACATGTGGAAGGGAGCCAGCACAGGCTTTCTGGGGCAGCGTGAAAGCGTTTCCGAAGGCTGAGGGAGATGGATGTGGATCTCAAAGAAGCCCTAGTCCTCCGCCGACAGCATTGGAAAGAAATTCCTCGGTTACTCTCCGATCTCCCTGAGGCGAAGTCGTTAAAACGCACTCGATCAGAGGAGGAATCACCGAAAGACCGACTGAAAAAGAACCCTAAGACCGCGCAGGAGGTAAGAGCAAAGCCTACCTTCAGCGAAGTGGCCGGTTCAGTCAGGGTCGGGATTCGTGGGGAAAATCCACTAACCGAGGAGCAGACGGGCTTTGTGCGCCGCGCCCTTGTTGGCCTTATCTCTAAGGAAAACAGGGGAGAGGGGCCCAGGTTCGCCTCATTTTCGCAAAGACCAGGATGGATCCTGGTTGTTTGCGAGGATGAAGCCAGCAAGCACTGGCTTATGAGGGCGGTACCCAGCGTTAAACCCTGGCCAGAGGCAAAGCTGTCTGTGTTATCAGAGAGCGAACTGCCAAAGCCAGCGGTAGTTACCGCCTTCATACCCAGCATAGACGCTACGTCAATAGACGAAGCGATAACATTGCTGGGCACGCAGAACAGGGGCCTAAACACGCAGCTCTGGAAGGTTCTCCATAGCAGGGGGGAGGAAGGGGGCATTATTGCAACCTTCGCGGTGGATCATCCCTCTGTGGAGACCCTGAAAGGGAGGCAAGGCAAAGCCGCAATTGGTTTTAGAAGCATTGTATTAAAATCAAGGGCGACCCAGCCAAAGAGACCCCTGTTCAACCAAGCACCTCTACCTCAGACGTCACGCAGGTTCCTGCGACTGTCACCGCCGGAAAACCCAAGAAGCAAGGAGGTTCGATCCCTCAGGGAAAACGACCCCCTCTTAAGTTGGCTGACAGGGGACAGGCTAAGGCGACGCAGGTCCTTGCGACGGGCGGCATGGCCCCAAACACCGGGCAGCAAGGAGGATCGATCCCCTCGGGAGCACGACCTAGCTTGAACTTTTCTGCCAGGGGAGGGGAAAGGAATAGAGGTAGAGGAAGCACAAGGGGGAGAGGTCAGGGTGGAACCCATTCCGGACGTGGATTTTTCAATCCGCAGAAGGGAAGGGGAAAAACCAAGCCCTCGAACTCCCTTTCACAAAGAGGGAAATAATGGCGACCCAGGGGCCGGTGAGGTGTCTGCAGGCCAACCTCCATCACGCTGCGGCAGCAAGTGCCGTGGTGGAAAAATGGCTTTGCGACGGTAGGGCTGACCTCGCCCTAATTCAAGAGCCCTGGGTATCCAGCTCGACTATTCTGGGGCTCAACGCTGCCGGTAAGATTATTTACAACAAAGGCGGAACAAGACCCAGAACTTGTATTATTTATAAGAACAGCATTAATCTATTGACTGTTACAGAGTTGTGCTCCGACGAAGTTGTAGAAAACCCTGCTGAGGACCTGGAGCCTGCGGTCGAGTACGCCCGGCGTCACAGGATGCAACTGCTGGTGGGGTGTGATGCAAACGCCCACCACACCACATGGGGAAGTACCGACGTAAATAGGAGAGGTAACACGTTATATGACTATTTACTAACAAAGGGGTTGCACGTGGTGAATAAGGGATGTAAACCGACCTTTGTAACCCGTGTAAGACAAGAGGTGTTAGACATCACCATTGCAACAAATGATCTGGCTAGGCGCATTAGCGACTGGCACGTTAGTGATGAACCGTCAATGTCTGACCATAACCATATTTGTTTTGACTTAGTAGGATCATTATCAAGTCAGGATGTTAGCTTTAGGAACCCTAGAGTAACGGATTGGGCGGCCTATAGGGACAACCTTAAACAGAACCTAGAAGATGTACCTAAAACAATAAAGACAGTAGAAAGTCTAGATATTGCAGTGACCATAGCCTCTAACGGCATAATTAAGGCCTATGAGGATAGCTGTCCTGTAAAAACAATGTCAACTAAAAGGGCAGTACCGTGGTGGAGCTCCAAGCTAGAAAAGCTTAGAAGTAAAACTCGGAAATTATTCAATAAGGCTAAAAGGACCCAAGAGTGGGAATCCTATCGGGAAGCCTTAACCACTTACAATAAAGAAATTAGGAAGGCGAAGCGGGGAACTTGGAGAAAATACTGCGAAGAAGTAAACAGCACGTCTCAGTGCGCAAGAGTTCACAAATTCCTCGCAAAAGACAAACCTAAACAAATTGGCTTGCTTAAATACCCTAATGGGACTTACACGGCCAACGAAAAAGAAACTCTAAATTTATTGGTATCGACCCATTTTCCTGGTGCTTGCGCAGAAAGTCCATCCTCAACGCAATCATTTCGCCCAGGTAATGAAGAATGGAGGAGGGCCTCACTTATAATAAGGCCATCTCAAATAAAATGGGCCGTTAAATCCTTTAAACCATACAAATCATGTGGAGCGGATGGCATTTTTCCAGCACTACTGCAGCAAGGAATAGAAGTAATAATCCCTTACATGATAAAAATCTTCAGAGCAAGCTACGCCTGGGGACATATTCCAGAACAATGGACCGAAGTCAAGGTTCTATTCATTCCAAAGGCCGGAAAAAAAGACTACTCTCAACCGAGATCACTCAGGCCTATTAGTCTAAGCTCCTTTATGCTAAAGACTATGGAAATGGTTCTGGATATTTACATTAGGGAGGCGATCCAAATCGACTATCCTATTCATTATTCTCAACACGCCTACAGCAAAGGGAGATCTACTGAAACTGCCCTTATGAATCTGGTAGACAAGGTAGAAAAGGCGTTAGAGGATAAACAAATTGCACTTTGTGCATTCTTAGACATTGAGGGCGCATTTGACAACACCCCTATAAGGACACTAGTTCGAGGTCTCACTGAGAAAAATGTTGACTGTGCGACTGTGAAGTGGGTCGAAGCGATGCTCTCAAACCGGAAAGTAAAGGTAACCCTATATGAATCCTCACTTGAATTATTCACTACCAGGGGTTGCCCCCAGGGGGGGGGGTCTTATCTCCACTACTTTGGACCCTGGCAGTGGATCAGCTCTTGTATAAAATGGCGGAGCTTAGGATAGACACGCAGGGATTTGCTGATGACCTGGTGATAATCGTCCGAGGTTTCTGTCAAAGTATGCTGTCAAACGTTATGCAACGAGCATTAAATATTGTTGATAAGTGGTGCAAGGACAACGAGCTGTCCATCAACGCGGGGAAAAAAGTGGTTGTACCATTTACCAACAAAAGGTAAACCACGATTAAATGGCCAAACTATTGAATTCTCCAAGGAGGTCAAGCACCTAGGTGTAATATTGGACCAAAAACTTACTTGGAACAGCCATATAATCGGAATACTGAACAAGGCTAAAACAGCCTTGGGAATATGTAGCAGACTGGCAGGACAACGGTGGGGGTTATCTCCAAAAAACACCCTATGGCTTTATAAGACGGTCGTAAGGCCCATAATAACATATGCCTCCGCAGTGTGGCACAGGAAAGCTAGCCAGGAAACTGTTACAATTAAACTAAGCGGCATGCAAAGAATTGCGTGTCTCTTGGTCACAGGAGCTATGTCAACCTCACCTGGTAAGGCCCTGAATGCAATGCTGGATATCCCGCCCCTACACCTGCATGTAGAGATGGTGGCGGTAAACAGCATATACAGGCTAACCACCCAGGGAGAAGGAAACTGGCTCTCAAAGTCACTGAGATCGTTCCAGGACACTGTTATGGGCAGCAACATACTGAGTATGTACACTGACTCAATGACAAAACAGAGCAGCTTCCCGAAACGATACTCTGTGGAACTTTTATCCAGAGATGACTGGCTTAAAAGCCAAGTATACTGGAAAAATGGAAGTGCTCATGTAGGGTGTGGAATATACGGAGAGCGGCCCAAGGTCAAGAAATTCCTAAACTTGGGCAAATACACCTCCATATTTCAGGCCGAGGTGTACGCTATTTTAGAATGTGCGGACATAAACCTCAAAAAGAGATACATGAACCATTGTATTTATATACACTCAGACAGTCAAGCAGCTCTATTGGCCCTCTCATCAGCCTCTGTGAGTTCAAGATTGGTGCTAGACTGCGTGAAGGTCCTCAATTCCTTGGGTGAGAAAAACCAAGTGATCTTGCGCTGGGTCCCAGGGCATGAAGGGATCGAAGGCAATGAAATTGCGGACGAACTCGCGAAGGCTGGTAGCACAATTAGTACATATGGTCCAGAACCATTCTGTGGCATACCAAATAGCCTTGCAAAATTTACCCTTCATATAAATCTCAAAGAACAATCATTAGAGCACTGGAAAAATCAGCCAGGCCTAACACATTCTAAGGCATTAGTCAAACCCTATACTAGGCGGCATGCCAAAGAACTGTTACTACTTAGTAGGAATAACTTGCGTATCCTGACAAGGGCACTGACTGGCCACTGTGGGCTGAACAAACACATGTATAACTTGAAGATCAGCAGAACAAAGGACTGTAGATTCTGCAAGGAGGAGGACGAAACGCCTCTCCACCTGATCTGCAAATGTGAGGCCCTGGTGCGCAAACGCAGCATCCATCTGGGTAAACACCAGCTACTACCCGATGAGGTGCACGAAATCAGTACTAAGAAACTATTACAGTTCATAGAAGCTATAGGAATTAGTACTGAATTGTAGAAAGAGGCGATCACAATAGATCAGTAATGGTCGCAGTGATACTGGGTCTGGAAAGCCTTGAAGAGCCCATCTTTCAAAAAAAAAAAAAAAAAAAACATGTGTAAGGAATATATGGCCAGCTGCAGCGCAGATCCCGCAACCATCCTGTCAATAGAACAGATAAATCCAAATACCTCGGATCCGTGATGCACGAGTCCGGCGATATCGGCCCCGATGTCGCGTCCCGAATCTCTGCAGCTTAGGCCAAATGGCGGGAACTCACGGCAGTCACCTGTGACCCTATAATCCCTGTAAAGCTCAAAGGGCTTATATACAAGAGTATAATTAGACCAGTGATGCTCTATGGCTGCGAGACATGGCCAGCGCTGACGAAACACGTTCGCGAACTTCACACCAACGAAATAAAAAAGCTGCGGTGGATGTGCGGAGTTACGCGACTCAATCGAGTACGTAACATCCGTGGCAGCCTTGGCGTGAGAGATATCGCAGTTAAGATCGAGGAGGCTCGTCTGCGCTGGTTTGGTCACGTCTTGCTTAAGCCTCAGGGATACGTGGGAAATAGGTGCCTGAATCTGCCGGTATCAGGGGTCGTCCCGTAAGCGACCCAAGAAGCGATGGATTGACATCACTGAGTTCAATGCGAAAACCAACTGCTTACGACGAGAGGGTGCCAAAGACACTGGTGAACACTATTGTATGCTTCGGACGCAGCCATTGATTTCAGAGTCAGATCACCAGTTTATCTCCCGAAGAACACTACCGAAAGCCTTCTGCAGGTTGAGATATGCGTAATGCAAAGGTTGATTCCTACTGCAGTGAGACTCCTGGTGGACTCTCAGGGCAAAGATTGGATCCAACGTGCTTCAGCCCGGTCTGAAGGCATATTAGCCTTCCGACAAGCAGCATTCTTGGTGAAGTCTCTGGTCTAAAATACGTTCAAATAGCTTCATTGTGTGGCTCATAAGTTTGATATCTCGATAGTTGCCGTACACTCTTGCACACTGTCCTTTCCTTTATAGATTGACGTAATAATAGCTACGATCCTGTTAAATAGTTCAGTAAGCAAGAGTACGCCTCGGGTACAAATTTGTTTCTAACTTCTCTTCATTATGATATTTTATAATAAACGCGAGTTAGATACTATGCTCCTACTACACATGTAAACGCACTACCTACTTAATTGTATTGAAAAAGTTACTTTCTGGAGTAAAATATATATAAAAAAACCTATCCTCAACATCGACTAACACTTTAATTGTATGTTGAAACCAAGTATATCTGTAGATACTTATTTTCAGCATTGCATAGAATTTTACTTGACACTAAAATGATAAAGTATCTGTTAGTCTATATGAATTACAAGTATCTTGATAAAACTTACTTGTTTTTAGATTAGAAACGGAAAATATACTTTTTTTTGCGTAGATTTTATAAACAGAAAAAGATACTTGAAACAGAAAACTAACTAAAAACAATTATAGATGTGGCATAGTTTGCTTTAACTGAAAATGAAATTAAAATATTTTTTGAAAAATTGAGATACTTGACTTCAGCGTAG
Source organism: Blastobasis adustella (assembly GCA_907269095.1). Lineage (NCBI taxonomy): Eukaryota > Metazoa > Arthropoda > Insecta > Lepidoptera > Blastobasidae > Blastobasis > Blastobasis adustella. The sequence goes on along the minus strand of OU026121.1, from coordinate 15,198,838 downwards.
GGCAGCCGACTTGCTTACAACTTGAACTTGAACATAATTATGGTCTCTTGTGCCAGGTTAGGTTAGGTTAGGTTAGTTTTTGTCTGATTTTTTATACCACTGAGGTGGCAAATAAGCTGGCCACCTGCCTGATGGTAAGCAATTACCGCAGCCTATGAACGTTTGTAATACCAGGGGTATCACTCTCGAGTTACTGACTCTGTGAAAACTTTTGAACCCCTTTCTTGAAGGTGTGCATCAAATCACTTCGATTTTGCTTTTGCAAGGTTTTCATTGAAGGAAATAGTGACACAACTAAGAATATGTTTAAACTTGTTGTTAAACTAAGAATATGTTTAAATATGTTTGTAAACTTGTTGTTCAGAAGAGAGCAGTGCGTGCGGTTTACAGTTGGGGTTCACGGGTGTCCCTGAGAGAACATTTTAAACATATTAAAATATTAACTGAAGCTTCACAATACATATACTCCAATCTGATACACATCTATAAGCATAGGACGTCTTATTTAAAACTGTCAGACAACCACAACTACAATACTAGAAATAAAGACAGGCTTGTAAATGAACGTTTTAGATTAACAAAAGTAAAGTCTTCTTTTGTGGGACATTGTGTAGCATTCTTTAATAAAATTCCAAACGACATACAAAATTTACCCCTAAATCAATTTAAAAATACCATTAAATCTAAATTAACTAGTAAAGCCTACTATAAAATTACTGATTACTTGGACGACAAAAACCCTTGGACATAAAAAATAACTCAGTACATCTACATTTTAAAATTTGACATTTAAATTTATTATTTTTTTATTTTATCAATCTATGACATTTTGTTGATTTGTGCTGTTAATATCATTTTTTTTCTTTTTTATTCTACTGACATTGATTTGTAAACCAATCAGGAACTTGTTGCGACCTGAAATTGGATAATTTATTATTATTTATTTTAATGATTATTGAATAGAACAGAACATAACCTGACATATTTTAAATTAATAATTTAATGCTATTTTATTTTGTAATAATGTTAATATTTACTTATGTAAAATCATGATATTATGCTCAAAATAATAGTGTAATCTCAATGACATCATAGTATTCAATATCATCCTTATTAAATGGAATCTCCAATATTGTTTTATGTGATGGTGAATATAGTATTGTGATAACGGTAGGTATTTACCATACTCATGGTGTATTCATGATTTTGTTGCCTGTTACAAGGGTACAGGAACTGCCTTGTGGTCATGTTTTTGGCCTTTACTTTGTACTTCTTGTATTCTGGTTGATATTTACTTTATTTAGTATTAGTACAGCAACATTGTGGAGAAAGTGCACAGATACTTACCAGCGTGCGTATCACCACCATAAATGCGTATTTTGAGTGAGTTATATGTTCCTTAGTATTTTTCTGCTATTTTGGCTGGATTATTCATTTATTTATTTAAAAACTTTATTGCACTAAAATTATTACAATTGGCGGACTTAAAGCCATCAGGCTTTATCTACCAGTCAACCAGTAGGCCATGCGTAAAGTGAGTGAGTAGGGGCCAAAAGCGGAACAGAGAGCATTAACTAACTAAAAAGCAAATACTAATAACGAGAAAGATGAGGTAATAAATAAAATATTATATACCATATCCCTACAATAAATACAATACGATACAAATAATATACCTATCATAAATACTATAGATACATATACTATATCGACACATATACTATTTCCTGTTAGGCCTTTTCTCTATAAAGAATTTCTTTACTAGCTTTTTAAAGGTAAAGCGATTTTGTTATTACTGTGTTGTCGAGTCATTGTCTATGAAATGACCTAGAAAGAAAAAGTAAGGTTACTAAACTGAAATTGTGACTGCAATGTATAAATTTCTTTGCATTGTACTTATCTTATATCATAATGGAGTATGTACCTACCATAGGGTACGTCATTGTTTGTTTTTGACTGACTAAATTTAGTATCCATTTACATATTTAGTAAATAGTCAGAATTTAAATAGTATTGGTATTCACGTTACAGGCGAGCGGCATTGTCGATGCGCATGACATTACGTATCTACGTACGTGCGGCGCTTGCGTCGCGGACACAGAATAAAAATTTTTGGCCGTAGAGTCTATTTAAATTTTACTTTTTTTATGGCCCTACATACTGGCTATGAAACCGTTGTCCGCTCGATGCTGCTGTGGTGCCTAGTGTTCATTGTTGTTACACGTATATTGAATGACGTTCATAAGTGTTTGTGAAAACCTAAATTGAATAAACGTATTTGATTTTGATTTTGATTATACGTGACTTCACCCGGTCCATCAGTACGAAATCAGGTTACTTAGGTTTGGTAATACTTTCTGAATTAAAAATAAAACTTGGTAATTCCAGAAAATGAGATCTATGTTTAAATTAATTAGTTTTTTAAGTGGAATGGTTATCCTGGCGGTCACGTGTGAGTTCGTAGGGCTTAAGGGGCAGCTAATGGACTCTTCTTTGGTTCTACGACGTACCAAATACCCTGTCTGTTTGTTGCAGTTGGATGGTGGCTTCTTGTATAATCTCTTTTACTTAGTCTCTAGATTAATCTGCTCGCTTATAAAGTTGATTGTGATTATTGTACGTTTTGATCTTATTTTATAATCAAGGATGGATACTCTTTACCTGTGTAGTAAATACCGAAATCCCTTATGCTCACAAACAAAAACAAAAAGAAAGGTATTTTGCCAGAATCTCAATAATATTTTTATTCTGTTTGTTTCTACACAAACAATCGAGTTTATTATTCAATGTCGCGTGTCCCGGCTAAGGTTTATAATTTGAGGCTAACAAAAGTGTTATTCGATGGCGGGGCGTTTGCTAGATTTGAAAAATTCTGTTTGATGCATATTTAATAGGATATGTTACGTAAATACAAAACATCGCAGGCAATATATGGCTGATATATTGGAAATCGTAGCATTGGTACTATTGGTAGTACACAGTAAACTTCCTTCGGAAAAATCTATCAAACTTTGTTCATTTCAAAATACAAAGCGAGAGATGGATAGAATGGAATTGTTACAAACATTACCTGAGGAATACGTGAAAGCGTACATAATTTGCAATAGTTTACTAAATAGGTCAAACATTCTCATTTTTGATAAGGGATCATCTTTTATTAAGAAATATTGGCGCGTGTTGTTTATTTTACCGTGGGCTACGTCGTTTTATTTGGCAATAACGGTATATTCGTTGAGAAATTTATCGGGGGAAGTCCAGTTCTTTGATCTGGCTAATTCACTACCAGTTTTCTTGGTTGCTACCCAAGGTGAGTAAATTAATGTTAAGAAAAACTATGTAGAGAGATGAATCCAAAGTATGTAAGTAGAGATAGATAAAATATATGTATATCGGACTCTGGTCTGGATAGGTCTCTCAATTGTGTCTTCAAAGTATCAGAATTAAGTCTTAAGCCATGTCCACATTAGTGGCTGGTTTAAACATAATCTCCACGCTTGACTGGCGGAATGAAGATCGCAGTGTTGAAAACAGTTAACAGCTAACGCTGCTACTCATTGTCTGGTCCTAACCAGTGCAAAAGGAGCTATCATAACTTTGCGCATCTATCGACATGTTAGCTCAAATTAAACTGGTTTTTGGTAGGTTGGTATATGACATCAGTGGCTTAAATTTTCTATATTTAAACTTTTTATATTAAAAGTAAATTGGAAACTACTAAAATTCTGCCTGTAATATTATTTAACAGCAAAATCAATAAGTGCTTTAAGCCTTTGCAACGTTGAATTTCGTCAAACCGAAATTCTTATCATCAAATACGTATTCAACTTATTATGTTTCTACGATTACGTCACCATAATTATTGTTAAAGGTGCCATTAAGGCAGTATTTCTCCTATCCAAGAAGAAAAATATACAGGACATTATTACACGCCTAGGAAATATGTGGAGAATTAATGATCTAACCGACGAGCAGAACCAAGCGAAATACGCACGATTACACACATTGCACAGATTTCATAAAGGTAAAGGTAATACTTAATCTATGAATAATATAGGATAATTCAAGGATAGATGGCCATAGTTTTTTTAGAAGCCCTTGTCTAGAAGTGTTTTATTAACTAAAAACAGTTAATATTTTTTATTTGATTGCTAACATATTGAACTGAACGTAAAATAATCTAACAGTCTTTATTCATTCTCACATAAATAACATATTTTTTTTAAAATGGTATGGCCATCTAACCTATAGCATCCAATGACCAAAATAATTATGACGCGTTTATTGTCTTTTGCCATTTCCTTTACCTTTTTTGTATCTATTTTCTTCTTTTGGCCACATCATGGGCGTAGTGAGGGGGTGTTCAGGGTGTTCAAACCCCCCCGAAATCATTTCACACCGCCTGCTGCTGATCAATTCGGATTTTACGCTCATAATACCAAAAATACAGAGCTCGCTGCGCTCGCTCATTTATTAGTTTTTTTAATAAGTTTACTCCAGCTCTTTTTTAGCCAAAACTCTAAAAATTTCGAGCTCGATAAGCTCGCTCATTTAACAAAAATCACAGCAACCGCGCCTAGTGCTTAATTCGGATTTTAAAAGCCAATATATAGGTATGCCAAAAAGCTTGAGCCGAGCTCGCTGCGCACACTCAGTCATCTGTTTATGTTACATTTAGGTATCATATTCACCCCGACACATTTGAGCCAAAATAGGAAAAATTTCAAGCACGATCGAAAACTCGATTTGGAGTTTAAGGGCCAATATACCCAACATTTCCAGCCCATCTCGCTGCGCTCATTCGGTCATTGGTTTATGTTACATTTATCATGTTTACCCCGGGATTTTAAAGCCAAAATTCAAAAAATTTCGAGCTCGCTGCGCTCGCTCATATTTTGATTTCAATTTTATTACCAACATTCTAATGCCCGATTTCACCCTCACTCCCCAATATTTCGGGGAATCCTATTAGCACTTCAAGTGCCGGATTTTCACAAAAAATCTGTTACTTTAGTGTTACAGGATTCCCTTAAAACTTAGGTGGCTGTGAAAATGTACATAAGTCTCTTAATATGAATTTGGTTACTTTTATTACGATTACCCCATATTTTAAGAAGGGGTGGGGGTAAAATCATAAGTTTATGCACATTAATCCTGAACCCCTCTCCCCTCCCCAAAACCAAAACTTGACTGCGCCCGTGGGCCACATGCAAGACATTTATATCTCATGAATGGGGCCAAAACAAGAAAGTATCGAATTTAGTATAGTTTTCGTGTACCCACCGTTTATCTAGTCTTTTTTTATAGTCTGTCCCAAAAACGGAAGGAGGACCATTAGAGTAATTATTAGTTTTTATGATTCTCTCTAAGGTTTTTTTAGCGTAAGTACTGATTAAAATATTGAGAGCGTCGGTGGCCGCGCGGTCAGGGTATCCGACTCCTAAGCGAGATTTACCGGGTTCGAATGCCGCTACGGCCATGTACCAATCATTCTTTTCTGAGTTGAGTTAAGAACATTAGTTGAATACTAACCGATGCTCTTACGGTGAGAGAAAACATTGTGATGAAACCTGCACATTCAGGCGACTGAACGGCATGTGCCAATCTGGTCAGGTTCCCCTGGTAGCAGGGTCACGGAGGTCAGATGGCCGTCGCTCCACTGTAATTACCTGATTTATCAAATTCTGGATTATGGTTATGGCGGACCCCGGGCCCTCGTGCGCGAGAGCATAGCCGGGACTTTAACGCCAAGATGATAATTACTGGTTAGAAATATGGAATAACAAAAAACTATACCTAAATACTTACAGTAAAACCATATAACAAAAATTTGCAACTTACCTTTCCTTTTTTTTAACCTAGAAAAATATCGGCCATCGCTCATACACAGGTACCTACCTATAGGAGAGATAGCCACTGAATAAACAATTTATAATCAATTTTGAGCTTGTGATATAGGCCGGTATATCCCTTCGACGTTTACATTAGAAATCCGGCAAAAACAGTTTTGTCACTTAATACCCTAAAAAAGTTTAATATGCTAGAAAAATAATCGGCAAATTACTCACTTTTCATACTTTTATATCTCCTAAATGTTTATTAGATGTTACCACTAGGACAATGGCATCTGAACTAGCGCCGTACTGTGCTACCATATCTTAGAAAAAGTTAGAAACGCTCGCTTTCGCATCCGAATGCGTCAGTGGGCGCATTGACATGACATGACATGACATAAACAAATAAATAAATCACTGAGTCGAATAAGAGACCCAACGGCTTACGACGCGAGGATGCCGAAGACCGGGCGAAGTGGAGAAGAATGAGTAGGAAAATGGACCCTGGTAGAACCCGGGATAAGCGCTAGGACGATGTTAATGACGAATGCGTCAGTCGACTAAGGGCGTTAATGCTTAAAATATCTTAAGGCGTAAATAAGTCGCGTAAGTCTAGTGCTATTGAGCATTATGCTGGCTAACTTATTCTTCAAACTGGAACACAACAACGCAAAAAAATTAATGCACAGGAAAAGGTTACCTAATTCTGAGAATAAGACAAAGGTAGGGTTTACATTTCATAATATTTCTGTAGTTTCTGTCTGACAGAGCAACATTGTACACATCCTTCCACTGCGCATTCATCTTAAGTAGGATCCTAGTATTACGGAGTAAATATTATAATATTATGTTTAACAAATATTCTTTTTTTAGCTTTCTATTGGATAAATATCATCGGATCAATTCAGTATATGATGGTACCATTTCTGGAGACGTTATTTCGTAAATTTATCCTCAATCAGGAGTGTGAGCTGCTCTTGCCATTCCTGTGCAGTTTACCGTTCGACCCACCTGTTTCTTGGTTCAGTTATGTTATAAATTACATATTTCAAAGTTATGGAAGTAAGTTACATTTTATTTAGTAATGTAGATTGCTTTCTTTCACGTATATATCATTCCAACCGCAGTACCTGAGGGCGCTTGTTCACGGTGCAAGTAGGAGAGTTGAGGCACTAGCGAAGTTTATATGCTCCTTGGAAAGGTGGTGATTCAGTCCAGATATATTATATATTTACTTGCTCACTTGCACCGTGTCCAAGCACCCTTATTTATGTTTAATCTGGATCTACAGAGGTCAAACAGATATTAAGTTTTGACACTCACGCATGTCCAAGGACATCTCCTGTTATTTAAGAACCCGAATCTTACCTAAATTAGAAGTAAGAGATTGTAGAAACATATAGGTTCCGTCTTCTATCCTCAACAAGTGGAAACGAAATAGAAAACTAGACTCATAAACAGTACTAGCGTTGGTGTCGACCGTGTCGGCCATGCTTATTCCTATGCTTTTTAATGAAAGTAAATAATAGTATATTTAGTACTATGTAAAAATTAAAAAAGTAAAAAAATAATGTAGTTTTTTCTTTTTTTTCTTTTTTATCTGGCAGACAAACAGGCATGCGGGCCACCTGATGGAAAGTAGTCATCGCCGCCTATGGACATTAGCATCACCAGGGGTGCTACCAATGCGTTGCCCGCCTCTAAGGAAACCTCTAATATACCTCTTGAACGATCCCATGTCATAGTCCAAAGGAAACACTGGTTTCATTGGAAGGGGGTCAGGGGTAGAGCATAGGAATCAACGGCAGTATACGCTTTAAACACCTTAATAAGACTTCCTAGCATACTATATCCATTGATTAAAACAATCTTTCGTTTAAATTGATAGGAAAACTAGAAAAAAATGAAGTGATACCTATCTCATCATTCGCAAAGCGAAAATTCGCTAGTGAATACCGTCCCCACGACGTCCGATACTACTAGCGCCATCTTCCAGAAATACCCAGAATTAAATCGTATTACGTTGCTAGAAAATAACCTCTAAGGTATAATAACAACGCACTTATTTCTATAGTATAATCACATCACAATTCCATAACGGGCTACTGATGTTGGAATTGAGCCTCCACCACGTCAGTCGAGGGTATTGCTATCTCGACCCTTGGCAGCCAGGGGGAACTTTACTAGTAACGCCCGTGAATAAATGGGTTGGAGATCGTAATGTTGACAGCCAATACCTACAATATGCAATTATCAGGTGGTAGTGTCAAACTTGAGGAGTCCTCCTGTGTTACTACTACCGCCTTATCTATTTCTGCCTCGAAGCAATAATGCTTATATTGTTGTGTTCCGGTTTGAAAGGTAGGTAGTATAAGGTAGCCAGCGCTATTACAGTGACGATGCACCTATAGTTCTCCATGTTTGTTGCCTGCAACCTAAATGCATGAATCGTAGATGTTATGTGCGACAATTACCGTTTACCATTAGGGCCTCGAGTCCGCTAATTTACATGGCTCGGTTGAATTGTAAATAGAGGGCAATGGCAGCTCGACGGCAGTTTTAATCGTAACAGAATACCAAAAACGCGCAAAACTATAATTGAGATGCGACTGCGATCGAATTACCATTCAATCGAGCCATTAGTAACAGTAGCAGTATACCAAAAATGTGTCAAACTGCCATTGACATGCAGTTGCGATCCAATTACAAATCAATCGCGACCCGATAAAGAGTGAGGTTGATTAGTAGAAGCAAGTAGAAGCCTACATTCTACTTTGCCGGACCCCACTGCTGAGTAGTGTTACGATAGTGGCGTACATTGTCATTGCGACTGAATGTGTAAACATGATTAATTCTGGTCAAGTTCCCTGTTGACAGGGTCATACAGGTCAGATGACAGTCGTTCTACTGTAAGTACCTCACCTACCTCACCTGCCACCTGCAAATCCGGGATTATGGTCAAAGTAGAGCCCTCTTTTTCATCTCATTGCGTAGCTGTAATTCGTAAGCTATGTAATGGAATTAGCTCCTATACTGAAGCCAGCTACCCAATGGGCATATTTAATGGTATGTATATTGTAGCAGCGCACCAGCACGATGATCTGAGTAAAAACTGAGTCTAATAGGTATGTAGCGATCTCCATAGTGAACCAAATAGAGCTCGCACACACGAGTTGGCAAGACAATCAGCATGATAGCAGCTGTCAAATCTACATCGCGCTAACGAAGTGTGTCCATCTACCACGCTTAAATACAAGACCCAAGGAGCGTCCATTGGACTTCGGTCCCCTGGTCACAGCAACTCGGAAAGGCGGGTAATTACCCTTTTCCTTCTCCAACGTCATTACCAACATTGGCTGCTGGAATTCTCTCCTCCACGTTTACCGCCAAAGATATAATCAAGTATTAAAAAAAGACACCAAGTTTCTCAGGCAGTCCTCAGAGGACTAATCAAAGAAATAAATAAATACCGTCACGGAAGCCCTAAACTGTTCGACCAGTCTCCGGGTCCCATATCAAAAAAAACCTAACTAAACAGACAATATAAATATAGAGCATCTATACTAATAATAATGTCTTAAGGAATAACATGTGGTAAGTCTATATTGTTCAAACTCAATAAGTGCCATATATTTGTTTCAGTGTTTCTTCTAATTTTTGTATATTTAGGTGCTGAGTTCCTTTTGATAGCATTTTGCGCATTGATAAGCGTACAGTTTTTGCTTCTACAAGAGGATTTAACACGCATACAGCCCGAGACTGCGAATGAAGGTATCAAACAAACAACAAGACATGAGTTTGGAAACAAGATGAATATAAATATCTTCATAGAAAAACATTCAGATTTGTTGATGTAAGGACAAGGTTTTGGGACTTAATTTTCCTCAAGAAATTAATTTAGTCACTCTTTCAGTAATTTACGAAATATTCAACTTGCAAAATTAACATGTAAATTAATTAAATGTATGGTTTCAGATTATGTAAGGACTTGGACGAGATCTATAACAAAATTATATTTTTGAATCTGTTATTTGCTACTTTAATCATTTGCTTTTTTGGGTTCGTTGCTAAAGTAAGTATCTACTATCTAACAATTACTAACTCCTGATAGGTACTTAAACTGACGTCTGGTAAAAGGTTAGACTTATATTTTCTGTTTATAAATTCGTATATTATAAATTTGATTGCCTATATAGTTAATGTTAATGTCCCGGTTGCGCTCTCGCGCTCGATGGCCCGAGGTCTGCCTTGACTATGATTCAGGATTTGGCAGATCAGATAATTACAGTGGATTAACTGCCATCTGACCTTCGTGACCCTGCTATCTGGGGAACCTGATCAGATTGGATAATGGTTACACAATCAGTCGCCTGATGCAGGTTATCAAGAGGTTTTCCCTTACCGTAAGAGCATCGGTTAGCATTTAACTAATGTACACAACTCAGAATACAGTCATTGGTACTTGGCCGCAGTGGGATTCTAACCCGGTACATCGCTAACGAGTCGGATATCTTAACCACTCGGCCACCGACGCTCCTCTATGAGGCTTATCGATTTTCAGCATAAAATAAGCTCGCCACTTGCTGTGTGCCGTCCAATACTGTTAGCGAAACCAGTTTGACCAAGAGCCTCTGCTGGGGGGGGATACTGAGACTGGTTGCAGTCTCTGGAGCTGATTGGCACCCTCTGATGAATTACTAACTCCGCTAGGTCAACGACTCAAAACGGCCTTTAGACCAGAGTCTTAATCTACGCGTAGTGTAATAAATGTAAGTCATGTTAGTCAGTCTAATTAGTCTATCCGTGTGGCTTCGGTCGTGCTAGATAGAATATCAAGTGGTGTAATAAGAGTTAGACCGTTTAGGCAGCGAGCAGTTCGGATTTTCATACATTGTTGTTGTACAAGGTGTCTAAAAGAAAGTTTATATTTAGTGGATCGATTGAAAAAAAAGTAAGCCGTGTATCGAAAAAATGCTTATTGATTATTAAAATACACAATTTGGGAATTTATTTCTTAAAAATAATATCGTCAAAATGTAGACTCTCGCGTTCGCGGCACTAATTTAATCGAACAGTAAAATTACTTATGACGGCTCGGCAGGTGGACTCAGTGATGGCTGCCATTTCGTGACGGATATTTTCTTTCAAACGCGCCAAGGAAATCGGTTTATTGGCGTAAACTTTAGATTTAAGATAACCCCATAGGAAAAAGTCCATAGGGGTTAAATCAGGACTGCGTGGAGGCCAATTTATGTCACCTCTCCTGGAGATCAATTTGCCCGAGAAAATTCACGAACTCGTGGCAGAGATGTATTGGACGTGTGTGACGTTGCTCCGTTCTGCTGGAACCATGTTCTTTGGTTATTGCCAGGAAAGTTTTGCAGTTCAGGCACCAAGAATTCGTCTAACATCTCCACATAACGCTCTGAATTCATTGTAATTGCACGGCCCATTTCGTCTTCAATAAAGTAAGGGCCGATCATTCCTCACGCCGACATCGCTGCCCATACGGTCACTTTAGGCGAATGAAGGGGTTTCTGATGCTTGCGTTTTGGATTCGTTGCACTCCAGTAGCGGCAATTTTGCTTATTTACGTGTCCATTAAGATGAAAATGAGCTTCATCCGAAAACAAAATGTTGGTAAACGTTGAAAAGCGCTCAATTGCCTGATTTACGAAGTCAAGCCTCTGACTGGCATCTTGGGGCTTTAATTCTTGCACCAATTGAATTTTGTAGGGGTGCAGCTTTAGATATTTGTGCAAAATGCGGTGTAATGATGATCTATGCACATTTAAAGCACTTGCGCACTTCCGAATTGAAAGGTTCGGGTCATCACAAACAGACTGATTAACACTCTCCACGTTTTCTACCGTTCTTGATGACCTTGGTCGCCCGGATTTTGGTTTTTCCAGCATTGTACCGGTCTCTTCAAACTTTTTGACCCATTTTCGAATAAGAGGAATGCTTGGCGCATCATTTGAGTGGCGAAAACCTCGAATACTGCAAAATCTTCTACGCGCTGCAGTCGCCGAATCAACGTTTTTATAAAACTCTCGCACGCACAACGCGCGGTCTGCTCCTGAGAAACGCTTCATAGCGACTGAATTCCCAAGAGCCAGACTACCGATTGACATAACCCCCGCGCCCCTCGGATTCGTTGCGTTCACGCAGAAAACTAAAAAAATATAAACTTTCTTTTGAGACACCTTGTATATATTTTTAAAACATTTATTATTTCTCTTGCAGTTCGCCCGTGGTCCTATGGATATGATGAATAATTTTATTGGTGTTTTCGCGTCCATTTTACCGATTTTTAATCTGTGTTATTATGGAGAAATGATATCTGAAACAGTGAGCTCAAATTGTTTATCAGACTTGACTTTTGTAAACTGTTTTTTAAGCCCGACGAAGGGTTGACATAAGTTTTTAAGTGTGTTTGTGGCTTTGTGTATGTATCTGTGGCATCGTAACTCCTGAATGAATGGACCGACTTAGATGCGGTCGTGTCAATTTGAAAGCCAGTTTAATCGAGATGGTTCTTAGCTTTGTTTCATTTATATCGGTTTTATAGTTAACAAAATGTTAAGGTTTAAGTAAACTTGGTCGGGGGTTCTCGGACTTTTTCTGTCAGTTGGTTTATTCACATACGAGTCACTGTGAAGCATAAAATGATATGCCTAATGTCTGTACTTATATCTAATATAATAATATCATTGATGTATTGCATTTACTTGATTGATCGATTTTGATTTAAATTGGTATTATGTCTAATTCCTCTAAATAGCTGCTCGTTTTAAATCACGAAGTCATTTTGAATCAATCCATCCATCAATGTATAGTATATATCAATTTACCTTTATTAAACACTTTTTGTGTTGTGTCGTGTCATGGCGTCTTTGATGTAATAAAGCTTTTCTATTTTATAAAAATGATTGTTTCAGAGTCTTGGTATAGCTTATTCAGCTTATAAAAACCAGTGGTACAATGGTGACAAGAACTATAAGAAAAAAATATATTTTGTCATGAAAAGGTAATTTAAAAACTAGGTACATTAAAAGGTATTTATTCTGAATTGTCTGATGCCTGCTATCGCCCTTAACCGATTTATTAAATTCCTTTCATTATAATCGCACCATGCGTCAATGGCGATTTCTGGAACTATTTACATACATACATACACAGTTCTGTTCTATTGCGTGTCGACATATACACACTGTGATGTGTTGTGCCGCCACCTCAAAGAATAGCACCACCCCATCTCTTCCCGTGGGTGTCGTAAGCGACGTCTAAGGGACAAACCCGAAAGATGGGCAGCAGCATCTTTCTGGGTAAATTTACATCTACTGCACTGCGATTGTCAACCCGGTTGCCAAGCGTGGCGATTATGGCAATTCCCCCCCGATGATAAGCACACACAGGCCACTGCCCCCAGTACCTGGCGGCCCCGCTATTCCGGACCATGGTAGCGTTCACGGTAACGGCGGGGCAGGGGGTGCGAAGAATCACCGAACGCGACCAGGCTACCATAAAGCACGACCACTGGCCTTGGCAACATACAATGTCCAGACACTGCGGACCGACCAAAAGCTCGTGGAGCTGGAGGGAGGGGTAAGCAGATTACATTGGGACATTATAGGGATATCTGAAGTCCGAAGAAAGGGGGAGGACTCGATAATTCTGAAGTCCGGAAATCTGTTTTACTTCCGGGAGGGCGGCCAACTGTCCCTAGATGGTGTCGGGTTCCCTTGTGAAGAACATCGTCAAGATCGAGAGTGTGTCGTCTATGGTTGCGTACCTTATACTCAGAATTACCAAGCGGTATTCGTTGAAGGTCATACAAGTCTACGCACCGACTTCGACTCACTCCGACGATGAAGTGGAGGCTATGCATGAGGATATAACTACAGCCATACATGCCTCCAAGACACATTACACCGTTGTCATGGGGGATTTTAACGCGAAACTGGGCAAACGAAGCGGAGACGAGTTGAGAGTGGGGCAATTTGAAGTTGGAAGTCGGAACGCCCGTAGCCATATACTGGCCGGCTTTCTGGAGAAAGAGGGACTCTTTATAATGAACTCATTTTTTGGGAAACTGGATCATTGCAGATAGACGTGGGTTAGTCCCGATGGTGTCACAAAAAATGAGATTCACTTCATTCTAACTACGAAACGGCATATATTAAATGATGATGAGGTCCACGCTCCGGCCTTTACCCATCCAAATCCAAAACCCCGAGAACTTTCAACTCGAATTACAAAATCGCTTCGAGTGCCTAGGAGAGTGCGTCGACGAGGACGACTATAATAACAGGTTCGTGGAAACTGTCTAAACTAAACTAAACTCAAACTCATGTAGGAAAGACGCGCAATGACTCTGCAATCCCCTGATGATGTCTCTCAATTTAGGCGAGTTAATCGACAGAAATCCAAGTCTCTGACTCGCGACATACGCCGATTCAATACTATCAATATTAAGGCGGCGATCGAGCAGAACAATGGCTCTAAAGTCTTTGCGAGAGCTCAGTCGATTGTATAGAGCCAGTTGACGAGATTGAAAACGGATGACGGCAGAGTTGTTTCGAGCAAGTCCGAGGTTTTGAGGGAAGTCGAGAGGTTCTATGGACAGTTATACACGACAACACGAGCACCTGTTACCAGTATGGCAAAAGACCCCAGAGCCAAGTTGACCTGACACTACACCAAAGATATCCCAGACATCAGCCTGTACGAGATTAGTATGGCTCTCAAACAGCTTAAGAACAACAAGGCGCTGGGTGTAGCGACATCTATCGCTCCAATAGGGAAACTCAACGATACTTACATTACGAGTATGCGAACACAAGGTTGGCAAGATCCGCACATAGATGGCGATCCTGCATCGCGCTAACGGAATATGCCAACTCCGCGGCATATATACAACTTCCGACGATCCAATGTTGGACCCTTGGTCCCCTTGTCACAACACCTGGCCAGGTGGGTAATTACCCTTTTCCCTACCTTATATCCCTTCACCCGCTTGATGATGTAATAACGGTTGAGCTTCTGAAAGCTGGTGGCAAACCTGTGCTTAAGACCCTTCAGATGCTGTTCAATTCCATCATTGCGGAAACATGGCACAGAAGTATAGTGATATTGTTCTTCAAGAAATGTCATAACGCTCTCTTGAAGAACTTCAGACCAATATCGCTGCTGACCCATGTATATAAGCTGTTTTCGAGAGTCATTACGAATCGTCTCGCACGCAAGTTTGATGACTTCCAGCCTCCCGAACAAGCCGGATTCCGAAAAGCTTTTAGTACCATAGACCACATACATACGCTGCGGCAGGTTATCCATTATGCTTGGCGTTTGTAGAGTATGAGAAAACCTTCGATTCGATCGAAACTTGGACGGTGCTCCAGTCTCTGCAGCGGTGTCAAATTGACTATCGATATATCGAAGCACTGAAGTGTTTGTACGAAAACGCCACTATGTCAGTTCGTCTCCAGAATAAGCCCACAGAACCTTCAGAAAATTCAGCTGCAGCGAGGTATTAGACAAGGTGATGTCATATCACCAAAGTTGTTTTCCGCTGCAATGGGGGATATCTTTAGGCAACTGGACTGGGACGGACTTGGCATCAATATTAACTGCCAGTACCTCACTTACCTCAGATTTGCTGACGATATCGTAGTCTATGGACAGTTATACACGACAATACGGGCACCTGTTATCAGTATGGCAAAAGACCCCAGAGCCAAGTTGACCCGACACTACACCGAAGATATCCCGGACATCAGCCTGTACTAGATTAGTATGGCTCTCAAACAGCTCAAGAACAACAAGGCGCCGGGTGATGATGGAATAACGGCTGAGCTTCTGAAAGCTGGTGGCAAACCTGTGCTTAAGACCCTTCAGAAGCTCTTCAATTCCGTCATCCTCGAGGAAAAAACGCCGGAAACATGGCACAGAAGTATAGTGATATTGTTCTTCAAGAAAGGTGATAAGGCTCTCTTGAAGAACTTTAGACCAATATTGCTGCTGACCCATGTGTATAAGCTGTTTTCGAGAGTCATTACGAATCGTCTCGCAAGCAGGTTTGATGACTTCCAGCCTCCCGAACAAGCCGGATTCCGAAAAGGTTTTAGTACCATAGACCACATACATACGCTGCGGCAGGTTATACAGAAGACCGAAGAGTATAACCGGTCATTATGCTTGGCATTTGTGGACTATGAGAAAGCCTTCGATTCGATTGAAACTTGAGCGGTGCTCCAATCTCTACAGCGGTGCCAAATTGACTATCGATATATCGAAGCACTGAAGGGTTTGTACGAAAACGCCACTATGTCAGTTCGTCTCCAGGATAAGACCACTGAACCTATTCAGCTGCAGCGAGGTGTTAGACAAGGTGATGTCATAACACCGAAGTTGTTCACCGCTGCACTGAAGGATATCTTTAGGCTTCTGGACTGGGACGGACTTGGCATCAATATTAACGGCGAGTACCTCACTCACCTCAGATTTGCTGACGATATCGTAGTCATGGCTGAAACCCTGGAAGACTTGGGCGAAATGCTCGATGACCTCTGTAGTGCCTCTCAACAAGTAGGTCTTAAAATGAACATGGACAAGACGAAAATTATGTCGAATGTCCATGTTGTGCCTACTCCAGTGACAGTTGGAGGCATTCCACTTGAAGTTGTTGACGACTATACATACCTAGGACAAATAGTCCAGCTAGGTAGGTCCAATTTCGAGAAAGAGGTCAATCGACGAATTCAACTCGGTTGGGCAGCATTTGGGAAGCTACGCCATATATTTTCGTCCCAATTACCGCAGTGTCTCACTGTGGGCCTTATAAGAAAGCTCACTGTTATTCAAAGGTCAATGGAAAGAGCTATGCTCGGAGTCTCTTTGCGCGATCGAATCAGAAATGAGGAGATCCGCAAGCGGATAGCTCTAAGGATTACACCGCGCACCGACATAGCTCTAAGGATTACAAGAACAGATGGCCGATGGAGCAGTAAAGTTCTCCAGTGGCGACCACGTGCCGGAAGACGCAGCGTGGGTAAGCCTTCCACAAGGTGGGCCGACGACCTGGTATGGATCGCAGATGCCAGCTGGATGCGGAAAGCACAGGTCCGGCCTTTGTGGAGATCTCTGGGGGAAGCCTATGCCCAGCAGTGGGCGTCTTCTGGCTGATATGATGATACAAACTTACGCCCGTATCCCATAGGGGTAGGCAGAGATTTATTAACAATCAGTAATAGGCGGGTATAAGTTGCCACTCATACAAGTGCCAGTTTATCGATTGTATGATCAGAGAATATACCATCACCGAGTTCCAAACTGCTCCAGAGCAAAACCAGTTGGTCATTTAATTTTCTCGGAGTGGAAAGACTGATTTAGAACTAAACGTTGAATATTGTTTTAGATCACAAAAGGCTTGTTATTTGACGTCTATGAAATATACGAATATTACATTGACAGCTTTCACCACTGTAAGTATACGGAGTTTTGTCTGACTTGTCTTATGTGGTAAACAAATAAGGCGTACCAGAAATGAGAACTGAAATGAAGTGAACTGATTTAATTTAAATGGATAGTTTGCAACAGTATTAATTGAAATTCATCTTCTATGTGTTTCTTATACAATTTAAGACATAATGTACGTAGCGTAATGAAAACTGCAAGTCGTGATTTTGTTACTAGTGCTGTTTGTTTACCACATAAGATGAATTACATTACATTAATTTTAGGTACTTGAGAACGCGTGAGCATGAATACGAATGCATTAGCCTTCAGGTTTTTATAGACTATAGTCGTTGAAATATAGTCATCGCGGGCTCGCCCATATAGTACAGACTTTTTACGTCTTAGTGGAAACAATAACGACGTGCCTCTGCTACCAGCGCCGTTATTATACCCATGTGTACTATAATGTAATGAAAACTAGTTTACAGTTGATGACATTTTTCACAGAGATCAATCTACCTATAGTTTTTGAATTAAAGTTCCCGAAAGCGACCTTAGTTTTCCATGTTCAAAAATATTTATAATTTTTTTTTAAGACAACGATAATGATTTGCCATACCATTTCTACTAGTTCAAAAATGTTAATCTTTTCGTCACTAAAATGGTACCTATTTATGTTCATTTAGTGCTCGTAAGATTTATACTAAATTGTTAATGAATTATAGTACTTTTATTCAAGATTCGTAATTATGTTTATTTATTTAGTTTATTATTTTTGTATGTTGCCCTTTTTTGTACTGGAAAATTCGGTTCATTAAATAATTTTAAATAGAATAAAAAATTATATTACCAAAATCAAAACTACATTAGATCAAGAACAGGTTTAAGATGGAAACGAATTTTTCAGTGGGTACATCACTGCAGCAAAATTATCATCTCATCTTAATTTTCAGGTAATAAGCACCACTTGGTCGTATTTTTCCTTAGTTACGCAACTGTATGAAGAATAAAGACTTTACTGTCTATTAATGCTTTATTAGCATAGAGTGTTAGGCGCTGTCCTAATTGGCAACGGTCATGCGACCAAGGGCGTGCGGCGGGCGGTTTGAGGTCTCCTATTGGTCGGGCGACATCCGTAGTACGACTATGGTCGCACGACCGTTGCCAATTAGGACAGCGCCTTAGACTAGAGATTTGACATAGTGTAATTAATTTGATTTTTTTCATATGTTAAGAATAATGCCTTGAAATTAAACACAGTTTAGAAATATCCGTTTATTTTTTACTTTATAAGTGGCCATAAATAAACTCAATGACTAAACTTACTCCACCTGAATTAGAACAAGATTTTTTGCCAATTAAATATGTAGGCTTGGCATTGATTTTGTTTGGTAAATGCATCTGTTATCCTTGGCTCAAGAAAACGGTTCACTATATTGGAAACCCTACCATCATATGGAGTCAATGCATGTTCGCTATCCAAGTTGAAAACTTTTATCGGATGCTTAGAATATTTGGAGAGTCCGTAATCTTCAGACAAATTCTTCGCATCAGGGTGAGGGATTCCTTTCATAAGTATTATTTCTGACTCAAGTTTGAAATCAGGCTCGTAACTCTTAGCATAGTTGAATCTGTTATATGCAGCCTGAAGTAGTGATCTCTGATATTGACTGGAAAAAGTGACCAACCCACGGAGCTTGCTTACGCATAGATCGATCTTTTCAGAAAAGTTCTGGGCATTCATCAATTCACCCTTGAGATCATAGTCGTCTTCGCCTGACATGAGGTGGTACATGTGCTCGACAATGGCGTTTTGCAGATCAGAGTCTGACAAATTACCAAGGACGGCATCCAGCTGAACACGCAGAGCATCGGGGCTGCTATCCAAGCAATAAACTATTCCAACGTGCCCTGAAAACGCATAAAATGTCGTTGTTAAACACTGGATAAAAACGAATGTGTTATTTATAAATTATACACTGTTTTTTATAATTGTGATCGAAGAAGATTTAAATAAAATAATAATTGAACACAATCAGATGACCACTCAGATGATGATTCACTGATCAGATCTCTGTTGTTCTCAAAAAAGCTGGATTCCTAAGTGGCAAGAATTAAAGGGTATGAAAAGAGTTGTGAATATATGCGAGCCTAGCGAGTTGTGTCGGGACAGAGCAAAGTGGGTCCATAGTCTCTGCCTACCCCACCTGTGGTACATAGACGTGAGCTTTATGTATGTGGATGTATGTACGCAATTGAACCCAATACCTTACATAAAATTAAGATTCAAATTAATTTAAGTGTTATTTATTAATGTCATGTACCTTCTTTTTCGATTAATGAAGCTAATTCAAGCGCGATATTGACACCATAGGAATATCCCAACAAATAAAACTTGGACTTCATTTCAAATCTCCTCTTCATGAACTGTAACATAAAACAACAAGTAAGCTTCATCTCTTAACAAGCGAATATAACTAGTCAATAATTCAACCATATATTCATTTAATAATCAACGTACTTTTAAAATATTCACAGCAGTTTCGTGAATAGTCTCGTTGGTTAAGTCAGGTCCTAATTGCAGTGTCATCGCTTGCAACTTGAGTCTTTCACAAACTATGTTGAAGATCTGATGGTGACCATTAAATCCAGGAATTAACATTAGGTAATCCGCCTTGGGGTCTAGCTCTTCTTCTTTCTGAAACAATTTGATATAAAATTAAAACCCAATAACTAAATGTTTATATAACGACTGCCACTTTATAATACATCAATTGCTGAATGGAAGCCTAACTGTTTGTCCCATTCTAAAAAAAAGTATCCTGTGTCTCCTCTGATTTACGTCCCATCTCTATTCTATCATTCTTATCCAAAGTCCTCGACTGCCTTATCCACCACCAACTTTCCACTTTTCTCACAAAATTACCGTATTTGTATTTTCTTACTAATCATTTGTAATATTAGTGGGATTGCTAACTTCATTGTCAATCCATAAATAAATAATTATGTAACAAATATACTAACCTCTGTTTTCTGCGAACTGCTAAATTTAGTATTCATTGATAGTAAAGGTTCTGTTGCCGTGAGCTCATCCTTATCAATAAACGTGAAGAATGTTTGCAAACCTTCCTTTGTTCTAGTGGTTTCATTAGAAAGTTCCTTCAAACTGAAAATGTCATTATTGTAATTAAGTCTGTTCAGTAAGTCTACACACATAATAATATCTAACTAATTTATAACAGTTAATGGTAGGCAAGTACTTTTTGATAGTCAATTTTTCCAATGCTCCGTGATACATATTTGTGAACTTTCTATGTATAGTTGTAACTTCGCGAATATTGGAGTCGTTAAGACCAAGCTGCTTCAGAGTAGTACTTTCAGGCAAATCGTCTATTGATTTAACATCTGCAAAATATATAACTTTTTAATTACATACAATAATAGGGATAGTCAATAAACTGTAACTATGACATATGTTTTTTATAAAAACTAATAGCAGGAACTGAGTTGTAGGTCGTATGTACGTAGGATCTGTGTAATTTATCATGCCTGATACTTGTAATTTGCAGTATAATCCTTTAGATGTCAACAATCTGAGTATTGCTGCAGACTCCTTAATTTTGAAAGCCGGAAGGTAAGATTCGATTTTGATGTAATTTACTTACCTAAAATATTTAATATTTTGTTCAATAAGTTATTTGCTTGTTTATTCATTACAAATGTAATAGCGTCTTCATGTTTGAGTTTCAAACTAGTTTCTAATGAATCAAATACATTTTTTAGTGTTTGGGGTTCAAGTCGAGACGATTTCAAATCAATATTGTCAATCTGAAAAAAATAAGAAAAAAATATTTAATAGCTGTCAAACTATTGTAATATACGTAAAAAATCGATTAAAATTAAATACATATTACCAAATTTATCAAAGGCACATGGAATGAAAGCGCTGGTAACCCTACTTCATTTCGTTTCTGACAAATGCTATGCGATACGGACGTGGTGTATGCAGCGATTGCGTTCTCAGATCCATGACTTAATACTACGAAAAATCTGAAAATTTTAGGACCACAGTTAATTTTAGAACTAAGTTAAATAACTATTTTTTTTAATATTGTACCTTGTGCATAATATAATTTGATGTTAATTGTATGAACTTGAAAAATTAAACTAGAAAATAGTTTGTTTTAGCCTATAATATCAAATATTATATCATTGAGTTTTAGATATTAAGTACATTTCGGTAAGAAAAAAGTAACTAACACTTTTAGCCATAAAACAATAGTTAAACTAAATCATCATCATCATATCAGCCAGAAGACGCCCACTGCTGGGCATAGGCCTCCCCCAGAGATCTCCATAAAGGCCGGTCCTGTGCTTTTCGCATCCAGCTGGTACCTGCGATCCTTACAAGGTCGTCAGTCCACCTTGTGGAAGGCCTACCCACGCTGCGTCTTCCGGCACGTGGTCGCCACTCGAGAACTTTACTGCCCCATCGGCCATCTGTTCTTCGAGCTATGTGCCCTGCCCACTGCCACTTCAGTCTGGCAATCCTTAGAGCTATGTCGGTGACCTTGGTTCGCTTGCGGATCTCCTCATTTCTGATTCGATCGCGCAAAGAGACTCCGAGCATAGCTCTTTCCATTGCCCTTTGGGTAACAGTGAGTTTTCTTATAAGGCCCACAGTGAGCGGCCACGTTTCAGTTCCGTAAGTCATCACTGGCAACACACATTGGTCAAAGACCTTCGTCTTGACATATTGCGGTAATTCGGACGAAAATATACGGCGTAGCTTCCCGAATGCTGCCCAACCGAGTTGGATTCGTCGATTGACCTCTTTCTCGAAGTTGGACCTACCTAACTGGACTATTTGTCCTAGGTATGAATAGTCGTTAACAACTTCAAGTGGAATGCCTCCAACTGTCACTAGAGTAGGCACAACATGGACATTCGACATAATTTTCGTCTTGTCCATGTTTATTTTAAGACCTACTTGTTGAGAGGCACTACAGAGGTCATCGAGCATTTTGCCCAAGTCTTCCAGGGTTTCAGCCATGACTACGATATCGTCAGCAAATCTGAGGTGAGTGAGGTACTCGCCGTTAATATTGATGCCAAGTCCGTCCCAGTCCAGAAGCCTAAAGATATCCTCCAGTGCAACGGTGAACAACTTCGGTGTTATGACATCACCTTGTCTAACACCTCGCTGCAGCTGAATAGGTTCTGTGGTCTTATCCTGGAGACGAACTGACATAGTGGCGTTTTCGTACAAACCCTTCAGTGCTTCGATATATCGATAGTCAATTTGGCACCGCTGTAGAGACTGGAGCACCGCTCAAGTTTCGATCGAATCGAAGGCTTTCTCATAGTCCACAAATGCCAAGCATAATGGCCGGTTATACTCTTCGGTCTTCTGTATAACCTGCCGCAGCGTAGGTATTTGGTCTATGGTACTAAAACCTTTTCGGAATCCGGCTTGTTCGGGAGGCTGGAAGTCATCAAACCTGCGTGCAAGACGATTCGTAATGACTCTCGAAAACAGCTTATACACATGGGTCAGCAGCGATATTGGTCTAAAGTTCTTCAAGAGAGCCTTATCACCCTTCTTGAAGAACAATATCACTATACTTCTGTGCCATGTTTCCGGCGTTTTTCCCTCGAGGATGACGGAATTGAAGAGCTTCTGAAGGGTCTTAAGCACAGGTTTGCCACCAGCTTTCAGAAGCTCAGCCGTTATTCCATCATCACCCGGCGCCTTGTTGTTCTTGAGCTGTTTGAGAGCCATACTAATCTAGTACAGGCTGATGTCCGGGATATCTTCGGTGTAGTGTCGGGTCAACTTGGCTCTGGGGTCTTTTGCCATACTGATAACAGGTGCCCGTATTGTCGTGTATAACTGTCCATAGAACCTCTCGACTTCCCTCAAAACCTCGGACTTGGTCGAAACAACTCTGCCGTCATCCGTTTTCAGTCTCGTCAACTGGCTCTGTCCAATCGACAGATCTCTCGCAAAGACTTTAGAGCCTTTATTCCGCTCGATCGCCGCCTCAATGTTGATAGTATTGAAGCGGCGTATATCGCGCGTCAAAGACATGGAGATCTGTCGATTAAGTCGCCTAAATTGAGAGACATCATCAGGGGATTGCAGACTCATTGCGCGTCTTTCTTCCATGAGTTTGGGGGTATCGTCAGAGATTTTGCTTGTTCTTTTTGTACGGCAGGCTTTGTAAAACTTTGACCCAACCGTATAGGCAGTTTCCACGAACCTGTTATAGTAGTCGTCCACGTCGACGCACTCTCCTAGGCCTCGAAGCGATTTTGTAATTCGAGTTGAAAGCTCTCGGGGTTTTGGATTTGGATGGGTACAGGCCGGAGCGTGGACCTCATCAATCTCGATTTTTCCAGCTGTGGATTAATATTCAATGTGCCTCTTACCAATCGGTGATCACTGCCAATTTTTACGCTATTGATCACAGAGACATCATTGAATATATGCCGTTTCGTAGATAGGATGAAGTCAATCTTATTTTTGTGACACCATCAGGACTAACCCACGTCCATCTGCGATGATCCGGCTTCCCGAAAAATGAGTTCATCATAAAGAGTCCCTCTTTCTGCAGAAAGCCGGCCAGCATCTGGCCACGGGCGTTCCGACTTCCAACTTCAAATTGCCCCACTCTCAACTCGTCTCCGCTTCGTTTGCCCAGTTTTGCGTTGAAATCCCCCATGACAACGGTGTAATGTGTCTTGGAGGTATGTATGGCTGTAGTTATATCCTCATACATAGCCTCCACTTCGTCGTCGGAGTGAGTCGAAATCGGTGCGTAGACCTGTATGACCTTCAACGAATACCGCTTGGTAATTTTGAGTATAAGGTACGCAACCCTAGACGACACACTCTTGATCTTGACGATGTTGTTCACAAGGGATTTGTGGACGAGGAACCCGACACCACCTAGGGACAGTTGGTCGCCCTCCCGGAAGTAAAGCAGATTTCCGGACTTCAGAGTTATCGAGTCCTCCCCCTTACTTCGGACTTCAGATATTCCTATAATGTCCCAATGTAATCTGCTTACCACTTATTCCAGCCCTACGAGCTTTTCGTTGGTCCGCAGTGTCTGGACATTGTATGTTGCCAGGGCCAGTGGTCGTGCTTTGTGGTAGCCTGGTCGCGTCCGGTGATTTTTCGCACCCCCTGCCCCGCCGTTACCGTGCCCGCTACCATGGTCCGGAATAGCGGGGCCGCCGGGTACTGGGGGCCGTGGCCTGTGTGTGCTTGTCATCGGGGGGGGGGGGGGGATTGCCATAGTCGCCACGCTTGGCAGGCGGGTTGGCGATCGCAGTGCAGTATATGTAAATGTACCCAGAAAGATGCTGCTGCCCTTTCCATTGCTGCTCTTTCATCTTTCGGGTTTGTCTCTTAGTCGCCTCTTACGACACCCACGGGAAGAGATGGGGTGGTACTATTCTTTGAGGTGGCGGCACCACACACCACCATTTAGTTAAACTAAATATCAATCTGCAATTTGTTGAATATTCACTGCGATGTTCATCCAGGTACATAGATAGTTAACTGCTCTAAAATTATAAACTTCATAATTTACTTACTAAGTAAAAGTTACCTACCTTAATTTGGGGCAAATATTTCTCGAAACATAGTCCAAATTGCCAACAACAAACGCAGTTTTATCAAAATGATCGAGAAAATCAATTGATTCCAAATTGTCCGTTTGTATTTTAGAATCTTGCGTAATAAATATGCCTTCGATATCACCTAGCTTCATAGCTTCATTCACAATAACAGAGCATTCTAACTCATTTTGGAGATTCATGGAATATGTTAGAACATCGACATCTTGTTTTCGCCATGAACTGTAACAGTGAGATAATCTTTTATTTTCCTTGCGGTGGTCGGTTAACCTATTAATAATGACGGATAGGTTGTTTTGATGAGCGCCATCCAAAGGGTTGGATAGTACGCAGATATCATAAATAAAGAGAGTTGACCGTTTAAAATATTCCTGATATTCCAATCATGCTTTTAAGTAAGTCTTATTCTTCACAAGGGTCATCATCATTATCACAATCTTAGAAATAGGGATATCCCAACAAATATCAGCGACCTATCATGGAAATTACGAAGTGTAAATTGCAGACACTCACCTCAATTTCATTCGGAAATAGTGATCTATTAAACTCGATTCCAAATTGATTACTATTTTCTTTGCTCCTTTTTTCACCAATCTATCCACAAGTTCGACCCCGATTATACTATCACCACATACGACTACTTGTGTTTTTACAGGAGAGTACGTCATTCTGAAACATAAGCGTTTAAATATTTTAGAGCATATGGGCCCAAGTCATGGTGGTAATGAAATAAATAGAGGCGACTGAAATCAGAAATATTATGTGATGTAGTGTGTCTCAGAATGACTCACCGTACCACGACATACTGAAGAAATTAGAGAGATGACGTGAGGAAGTTTGATCAAGCTTTGTAAAGAATTCCTCCTACTATTGTCGATGTATCTTGAATTAATGCAGCGACGGTTTTTCGGTCGGCCAACATAAATTATAACGTATGGACTTACTTGTACTTAGTATTTCACTTACTTGGGTTGAATTTTCAATGTCTGGTTTAGCTTTAAGGGATCCCTTAGTTTCAATAACACACGGCTTCTGTGTTTCGATGCGAGTAAAATGCTGAAAGCTTTGGTAGTATCTTCGAGTGAATAAGTCACACGAACCAATGGCCTCACTATCCCAGTAACAATGCCGTTCAAAATCATGTTTTGAATTTTCTGAAATAATATGAAATATTAAAATTAAAATAGCTGCAGACAATATTTACAGAGTATCGTACGCGAAGGGTAAATAAAGCTAAACTTACACCTACACCTACCATATCCTACACCTTCCCTACGCCTAGCCTATACTTGCACTATCCCTGCCTGCCCTGGCATACAAACCTTGTCATGAAAATTACAAAACCCAACAAAAATAACTAGTTAAATTGCTGTATTCATAGCTGACTTATCGGATTTTACCATCCGATAAGTAGTCGGATTTTTTTGAGCTCATCAATTATAAACAAACATATAAACCGACAAACAATAATGTCTCTCCTCTTTATAATATTAGCATAAAAAACAACAAATACTAAACAACGGTCAAGCTTGAATCAGACTAAGCTACAAGGTCTCGAATTTAATAAAATTTGACGAACTACATGTTGCACTTAAATTTTACTATTGGTAATGGTACAGAATCCGTTGTATACGATCAACTCGCACTTCGCTGGTTTTATTTTATATTGTACACAAAGCATCTAAAGGTTGTCGACTCATTTGAGAAATGTAAAGAGTTTCTCGCTTCTGTTTTGAAATACCTTCGTTCTAAGTGTAGGATAAAACTTTTATTTACGACAGGTTTAAACTGTAGCAGTCCACACAACATTTCAGAAGCCTGTAGAATTGAGTATTTAGTTTATGTATTCGGTAGAAAACGCATATTGCCACAAAATCGCTTCGCAGTGTCAGACAATGAAACCGCCGAGTGAAAATCTCTATTAAATTAAAATTATTAGTACAAAGTACTTAAGCGTATCCACTCACCCTCTTTTCTTCAATATTATCTGGTCTAAACAAAAGATTAATATCAAAAGCCATGTAATTTCTTTCTTGTTCCAAGAACTGCATGCCGAAGCTGTTGTTCTTGTACTTGTCTGTATCGGAGAGATCCATAAATATTCCATCGAAGCCTACTAACTTCATTGCGGCCTAAAACACACATGAAATAATTTTATTTTATGGCAAAAATATCTTTATTTCATTATGTAAAAATATCTTTAACTTTCGGATCTTTATTGTCATTGTACTATATATTGAAGTCATACTGACCTGACGCGATGAACCGCTTAGAGTGCTAACAACAAAGTCATAACCTGCCGGGGACTGAACCAAAGCTCCGGCATAAAACATGTCGCTTTTAGAATAACCGATATTATTTTCTGTAAAAAAACAGTTTTAAAATTATAGTAACTATGATTAGTATTATTAAAACTTAAGATGTGAACCTAATGAGCCGTTATTGTAAATTCAAATTTAAATAAATTATGACAACACACACAAGGAAGACTCAATAACAATCAAGATTACTGAAGTCTGTTTAGTTTAAAAACACTTCCCTCTAGATGATGAAATATATTACTATCAAAGTTAGTTTTTACTGCACGCGACAAATTATTCTTGATGGACCATATTTTACGAGGTGTTGTATAAATACCTTTTAACTGTGGAAACGTCTTTAAAAGTAGACGTTTTTTCTGTATGTCTCCGACTGTCGTATATACGGTACAGCCTACTGCCAAGGCAACAGATATTACTGCCTGTCCGATCGCTCCTGTGCCACTATTAACAAATACCTTATGACATTTCAGCAATATATATCGCTGTGCCTGTAATGAATAAAATATATAGTTAATTTGGAATTTCAACATCTTAAACAAAATACATATAGGTTTTAAGACTTTCGTGGTTATTCACTACACTTTCAAACGTGAAAGTAAATATAAATTAATAATTCTAGAAGAAGTGTTACTCAAATAGTATCATACCAAGCAGTAATATGCATATACGTAGGGGAGGGGCACTGTAGCAGCATCTTCTAACGACCAATGATCAGGGACAGGCCATATCAAATTTGGATCTGCTTCAACAATACTAGCAATGGCTCCTCCATTAATAATTCCCATCACTTTCTGATCCCTAAAATAAAGATTATAACGGAATGAATAGAAATACTTAATAACGAAATAATTGCATAACAATAACAGCATAACATTGATTTACAGGTACATACTTATTGTTATATCCGCTGAAGTCTCGTCCATATACCATTTCATCGTTTGGAATGTCGCCTACAGCTTTTAGTGCATCGCTTATAGTAGGCCCGGCATAACACACCTAAGAATACGACGTGTTGTTTATAAAAGTTATTATTTGTTAGATAAAAGTTACTGTTGTCTATTGGCTGCAATTAACTTTACCTGCACTGTATTGTCGGTACTGCGAACTGAAGGTATTTCATTCCAACACAAATTTTCAATGCCTCTTAATGTGTTACTCAGGCGGAAATTGGTGTAATTAATTTCGGTTGAACTTGGTAAATAATAAAATCCACCCCACATATTCTAAAAAAAAGTAAAAACAATACATCCATGTAATCTCATAAAGCTTGTAAATAATTATTTGTCTAGGGAGACGCCTTTTTTGTATCTACACTATTCTAATTTGGTATTCGCTATGGCCACTGATGATGACGAATACAGACGATGTAGTGTAAGTAACTACACCACTTTGACACCATTGATATAGCCAATAGCCCCGCAGGACATTAGAAACCTAAAAGAAGCGAATATAGTGCCGGTCTTTGAGGTCTAGTAGACATCTTTTGAAGATACCCAAGTACACAGGAAACTTGCACGTGCGCAATAAAATGGTCAGCGATACGTACGTACGTTAGTTGGATGTCAGGCAGAAGTATGACAGATGACGGGGATGAAATCTAACCCATCGTTGGGAGGTCTGATAACGGAAAGTGACATTGGCACTCAGAACATTCCCGTACTGGAGACGATAAACTCACAGAGAGCTTACTTCTATCCGGAGGTCTAAGGGATTCCTATAGTCCGGCGTTGGATGACATAAAGATTGAAATAAGTTGGTATAGGGGGGGCACTACGCCGTAGGTGGCAGCAGTACTCCATAGTATAACACGAACCTGTGCTTTGTATAGCAAAAGTAGATATTTTAGTGTAAAGCACTGCTTAGCTTTTGTCCGCAAATTCGTTTCGGTAAAATTTGGATGTTAGGTTCCAAACACGTTCCGCGCGAATGACGTTCAATTTTAGGATAAATTTTGCCAATGTGTCTATTTATATATTACTTCTATAAGAAAATGTAATAAACATCCACCCAGACATCCTTATATATGAACTTTTGCAGGATATACTTACGTAGTAGGTATTGAGGTGACTATTACTAAACTACAACTATATTGATGATTACTATAACCTACCTGCTTAAAAACATTAAAGGTCAGATTTTTTTGAAGCTGCTCTTTATAAAATCTATCGCTTGGGTTAAAGGATGGAGCGTTCACATCATCCACCATGACCAATACCAGAGATTTTTTCATATTTTTGTTTATTTTCTTCACAAACCCTGTATAATAAAAATACATTAGTTAGTTTCACGACAAATGAAAAAAAGTAAGAGAGAAGTTATTATGAATATGTGTTATACCTAATAAACCACAATGATTTTGATTTTCTGAAACTAAGACCACAGTTTGAGACTTCTGTATTTCACTTCGTACACGGGGCACCCATGAGAAAGCTGCGTCATGAATAACATTGATATATTTCACATTATTAAAATCAATATCTTCAATCTTTCTGAGTAAAATAATTTTTTTATATGGGGCATTAACAATGGATATAATATCGAAGAATTTGTATTTTGTCTTTATGATATTCTTCTCGTCTTCAAATGTTAAGACAAAAATGCCCTTTGATGTGGTTTCGTATATCTCCTTCATTTTCTAAAATGACATTAGAACATAATATCAGATACTTAAATTATTAAATTTTGCCATAAGTATTTAAATACCTTTAATTTGGCATTAGTGAGATTTACTTACCAACTCATCTTGTAGAAAATCATTAACAACAAATACATCAGACTGGCAAATCATTTTGCGGTCCTTTAGAATAATGCCTGCTGGTACTGTGTGAACGGAAAAATTTCCCTCAGGTACTTTATCTATAGCACAATTTACAATGTCTGCTAGAGAAATGTTGTCATATAGAATTTCGAAGATTGGTATTGTCGGTTTGGTAATATTTTCCGCTATAATTTGAAGGTTGATAAGTAATGCTTGATCGATCTGTAAAAATAAAATACTTTTTGCAACAAACAAAAGAGTCTATGAGAAAATGAAGTTAGTTACACCATTTGTTTAACTGCTTATAGTATGTTAACTTATAGCAGTTACATGGAAAATTACAGAATAACTGAAAAAATACTGTGCCAGCGAAGACTCAACCAGTTTTAATACTGGATCATGGTCAAGGCGGACTCCGGGCCCTCAGGACCACAGCTGAGAGCACAACTAAGATGACGACGACGAATCAAGGATTAAGTTTGTTTAAAGTAGTACACATCGGTCACATGTGACAGGTCATGTGCCCATTCCCATCCCAAAGGAAACTAAGTGCCCGATAGCGATTTCTAATTTCGCCAGAAATAATCCATGTAAACTGCTAAAAATAACAGACTGTACCAAAAATACACAAAGCGAATAAAAAAAATTAAAAAGCCTGTCACAACACCAAGTTCTGTTTGATTAATAAGGTATCATAAAGCTGTAACTATGTTTGTTCGATCTCGTAGATATAGATAGAATTGGAGTCCAAGGTCTAATTGCATCGTTAGTCGTTCTAGCCCTCAAATTTCCGTATTAATATAGTAATATTGGTGAGCATATATTCATTTTGGTAAGCAAAATGATTTTTTTGGTGTGCGTCTTAATAGCATAGAAATTATGTTGGCGAGAGTCTAAATTACTTTCTTTTTACTTACTTACCTTTATGTTTCCTGTCAAGAAATGCGGGATAAAGGTTTTCGTTTCTAGTAAAGATTCTTGAATTGGAGGTGCAGATTCAGTGAAGATTAAATTTGACATTAGAATTCCCCCACATCTAAAATAATGCGATTGCACAATTATTTTTGGATGTTGTTTACAAAATTAAATCAGTTTTAAGTGGTGAATTCCTCATTTTACTCACCTCGTAGCACATATAATTTTATCGATCTGAATATCTAGCTGATTATCATTTAAATCAGTAATATTATCTCTAATATGCTGTTCAACATTTATAGTCATTTTTTTTATAATCATGGGTGAAGAGCATCCATTGCTATCTCTTTCAAATATATTTAATTGAATAAGAGAGTCAATAAGTTTTACCCAATCGTTATTCCACACAACTTTAGCTAAGTTTCTCTCGTTGTTTGTTGAAATTATGGATTGGAAATCCTCACTAGAAAAAAATAACCGATAATTTTATTTATAGTAGTAAAGAACCGGATAGGTAAGATGGTTTCGACCTAACGAATACGAAACATTTCATCCAACTCTGGCAGATCGGACACTCTTTGAATCTTGCCAGGATGTATACGTATACCGTATACCTGACAACCTGAAGTTTATTTTAAGAACCTTGATGAGAAATGTTGAATATGAATGTTTACTCTTTGGCTGAAGAAGCGATGAATTGATATCGCTGAGTCGGAGGCGAGAGCCAACGGCTTACGACACGAGGTTGCCGAAAACCTGGGGAAGTAGGGAAGCGGACCCAGGAATCGATTCGTGTCGCGTATAATATAATGCACTCTTTTCTTTTCTTACGCTTTCCCGGGCAGAAGCTGGGATTGACCGCTATAGGAGAATGATGATGACGTATGCTTGTTTTTGCTACAACTATATCTATAGCTTAGTAATATCGAAGGTTAAGTGGTACTTCAATCCGGAACATATTTCAATGTAACACAACTTATCAGTGAGATGGCGAACCAGTAGTTGAATTAGAACTATGTTTGTATAAAAATCGAATGAGTGATGTAATTGTGCAGCTTACGAGTATGAATGTCCTTTCGATCGCATAATTTTGTACACATCTTTAGCGGATACGGTTTGCATTGTGTCTTTAATTTCGGCCAATGTAACATTACGATCCTTTCCTTTCATTTCCTGGATAGAGCCGCTTACAACCCTGTTGCCCAGATGGCACACCTGAAAGAAAATTAAATATTAACATAATTTTATGAGTTTTTTTGTAAGAAATATCGTTCGTGTGATTTAAATTGTAATATTGCACTTGCCTCGAATAAGTGACTTCCTTTTTGTATCGTAATATCTAGGTATAACGATTCTTCAGTATCTACATTTGCATTAGTATGGAATTGCACATTCTCGAATGTAATGGACATTTTTTTGTAATCATAGCCTTTAAACATAGCAAAGGTTTCCCAAACCAAAACTAAATGTGCTGCTTCGGGAAATTCAATTTTTCCTTGTCGTTTATACTCCTTGAGATATCTAAACTCGTCGTCATACGTTGATAATACGTAATGACGTATTGGAGAAGTTACTCTAATGGTCGTGTTGTATATAGCTATGGGCCTAAAAATAAAAAAGTTGTTTAGGTAAAGAAGGGTCGGTATTTAGTCCGTAAATGTATGTAATCCGTCATTATTTCTAGGAAAATAAACCTAACATAAGATTTCCCGCTCCCATTTTAAAATTATATACAGAACCTAGGAAATACATACATTTGAAATTGGAGCACCATTGTATACATTTCCTAGGAAATGTTCTTAGGAATTGTTTTACCTAGGAAATGAATTTTAGTGACTAAGCCCGGCTTGCTCCAAATTGTTTAACAAATGTAAGAAATATATTTAACGTCGTTTTGTATGAAATGTTGTGTTTATCTTAAGCTTAAATACGATTAAGACTTTGGTGTAAGCCGCCGTTAACCATTAATGACTTGAAAAATATGCTGCAACTTAGCCAGGGCAACTTTGAAATTTTTTTTTTAATTGTCATATCAAACCATATCAGAAAACGAATATTACATATATTTGACCTGTAAACTTACCAATCTTCACTATGTTCCCATTGCACTAAATGGGATAAAAATGGAGTTTCAGTAGATACAGGATATTGTACTTGAGGGTACAAAGCATCAACTTTCAAATTCAATCCTTCTTGATAAAGTCTAAAAATCAAAATAAGTCATTACCAAATTTTTATAGTAAAATCGAACTTAAAAAATAGTAAGCTATTTAACCCAGATAACAAGTTAAAGGCTTGTAGAATATTTAAAATTATTAATTGTTAAATCAATAATGTATGAATATTCAAAAATGTTTTAAATTCCCATATTTAATCTTATCACTTTTTTAAACTTACTGTCCAATGGCTTCGAGTAGGAACTGCGACGGTTTGTCATGAGCTCGTCTGGTTAATGGAATGTTGACGCAAGACTCATGAGAACGTTTCAGTATCGCTTGCAGGAGCCCGTGTGGTGCAATTTCAATCAACAAAGCGTTTTCGGGTATGAGGGCAGATGTTTCCTCGAAGAGCACAGGATTCTGAAAAAAGTATAAGAGTATAAAAGTTCGAGAAATAGGATCAAAAGAAATCATGTTCATAATGTGAAGTAGTCAATAGGTATTTACAAGCAGATTGTTAGTATGGTATTCTGCAGAGGAATATTTTGCACTATCTTCATTCCATTTGTCTTTAGGAACTGACGTTGATACCCATTTTTCACTTCGAGGTTTGGGATTAGTTATCACCTCATTCAGATATTTTAAGAGCCCGGGTCCTGAAATGAAGAAATAATGTTGGTTATAATTTTGACATATTTCCTTTTTTTCATATTAACCTATCCAATTCCCGGACACTGCAAGAATTGCAATCACACTGCCACTAAACCAGCGCCGCTTTGCCAGTGTTCAGTTTCGCAGAAAACATTTACTCGGTATAACATATACCCATAAGTTATTATGGTGAATTTTCTGATTCGTAATGTAAAGGAAGATTATTTCGACTAGATTTCTTTCGAGATTATGACGACCTGAGTGGTTGAGTGGTCAACATGCCGGTCTGCCACGCATAAGGTCCCGGGTTCGATTCCCGACCGGGCAGAAATTGAAATGATGAATTTTAATTTCTGTTACGGGTCTGGGTGTTCTATGTATAATAAGTATGTATTTAAATGTATATAAGTAGTACATCAGTTACCTAGCACCCATAGTACAAGCTTTGCTTAGTTTGGGGCTGTGTGAATTTGTCCACGATTATTTATTTATTTATTTATTTCGCTGCTGCACGAGAAAAATAATTATCACACAAGATGATATTGGTTATCAAGAGAACAAAAGCATTTATATTAATGATCACCTTACGCCCGCGCACCTTAGGCGGATTAAAGCTGTTAGAGAAGAACATTAATATTTTCATAAACTTTAAATTTATGGTAATCGCTCCGGCCTTGACAGTTTTAAATTGTAAAGAGATGGGGTAAAGAAACTTGAAAACAACTGCTATTCACACTACATTACAGTAGTTGAAAATGTATATAATATAACTAAATATTGTTGGTCCTATATTAAATCTCAATCTAAATCAAAGTCTATGTCTTTCACTATGAATTGCGCTGGTAAGGTATAGAAAGACGGTGACTGTGTGTCTACGGCACTCTGTGCCAGGTGTCCCTTTGAAAGTGCGTCCCATTGGAATTGTGTACATATGAAACTATAACTTAACAAATACTTACCAGCATCAGCGATATATCTTGAATGATAGGCTATATTGGAACTCGCAACTTCTTTAGCAAATATGCCCTTCTTCGTTAGGTCAGCTACAAATGTCTTCATAATATCTGCAGGCCCAGATATTGTAGAAGATGTGGAGCTATTGTGACATGCAACTTCGATTTCTGGTGGGCATAAACCTAAGACCTACAACAAACATATATTTTAGTACAGGTAACTTTTACTGTAGTTATGTGTAATTTAAATATTGTGGATTATAGTTTTAGTAAGATTACCTCATTGTATCCTAATCCAACAGCAGCCATTGAACCTCGTATAAATGGCGTTTGTATCGACACCAGACCTCGACTGTATGCAGCTAAAATCATTTCTTCAGCAGTGAAGCAACCATCAGCGTACGCGCAGCCCAACTCTCCGACACTATGTCCTAGTAACGTAAGAATTACACTTGACTATTGGAACAATATTTCATTTCATAGATTGCTTTTGTGACAGGGATCACATTGTTCAATTCACGTTATAAGGCCTGTCATTGACGATACTAAAGCAATTTTAAAAAAGGACACCCCAACAGCATAATCAGTCATTAATTGTGGTATTTTCTTAATGAATATGTTACAGATTTGCCAAATAACAATCTAGCAGTTTTGTATTTTTGTAACTTATGGTTATACCTTGAATAAATCATGAAAATTGACAAGAAGCAAATAGCAAGAAAGAAAAAATCCAAAAACGATAAATTTGTAGTTACATCACAAAAAAATTGTTAAACAACTTATAAAGTTGTCATTATTATTTATAGTATTTGTGTATTATTAATTATAGTATTTAGTTTACTTGTGTGCACTTCCTATGCCTAAATGCTGACTTACGGTTTCTTTGACTCCAAGATTTGCTGGTAGAAAACTCAACTGTTGAGTTAAGCTCGCCTTTGTACTTAAGTTACCTTCTGTTAATTTGTATTTAATATTTTGTGTACAATAAAGAATAAAGAATGAAGAATAAAGAAAGAAAGAAAGAATAAAAGTGTTCTGGATTTCATACAAGTTGTATAGGAGATATGTGCATATGTAACTTTATAAGGTGTTTATAGTGGCCAAAAGCCCTCTTTTAAGCATGTCTATTGACAGGCAACTACCGAATCCTACACTGCACAGGTCTTAGACTAGGCCCGATACGTCTTGGCCGTTTTTTTTTATTTTCTTAATTACGATATTTCAATAATATGAATTTTACCAACTTATTTCCTACTATTGTCTCGTTTGAAAAGCATCTTACCAATAATGTTATCAGGAACAATTCCGAGCGCATTTAGTATATCAGTCAAGCCAATCTGCACTGCAGCAATGCCAACGAATGAGTTGAGAATATTGTTGTAAATTGTTTTATCGGGGTCCGTCAATATTTTGACAATATCCAAACCTTTTGGTTCAAGTACTTTGTGACATCTACAAAATATTAAATTAAAAAATATATTAATTCAAAACCAAACAATATAACCTTATAATATAAAGAAATTAAAGGTATCAACTCTAAAATACCCTTTAATATTTAGCCCTGATACAAGGAATCCCTTCAGTATGGGCATGAATGGTAGAATATCGAAAGTACATTTACGTTTAATACCGTATTACTAATATTTAATCACAAACCTTTGTATAGCCGATGCAAATATAGGGATGCGCATGAGATCCGCGCCCATGCCAGCCCATTGCGATCCCATTCCACTGTACACGAACCAAATAGGCCTATTTATCGCGTCGTAGTAACTTGTTTTCTTCGACAAACTAACGGTCTCGTTGTTTTCATTTGTTCCTAAGAGCAAACAATTTTCAAAATATAAAAAAACCGAAGAGAGTGTACTATGTCAAAACTGGTCATTGTGAAACGGACTACGATCAAAACGTATAATTCTAGATTTACGACCGTTTTGATGATTTACTTTACTAAATACTGTTCGATTCGTGTCGCGTATAATATAATGCACTCTTTTCTTTTCTTACGCTTTCCCGGGCAGAAGCCGGGATTGGCCGCTAGGAGAATGATGATGACTCTTTTATTAACTATAATCCTATTTAATTAATCCTAGATTATTATATCCTCAATATCTCACCCAGTATGGTGTAACCACGACACATGTGTCCAGGGATGTCATATTGATGTATATTATGTATAAGACTGATTTGCTCCGGATCGACAGGTTTCTCAGTTAGTTCCTTAAGAACATATTCCACGCATTGATCTGTTCTTCCAGAGATTAGAACCAAATGTGGAATACTGCTTTTGTATTGTTCTGGATCCTAAAATAAAAAGTAACTAACTAAAATGCATATAATCTCGTTATAGTTTGTTGCTATAATCGAATCTCTATTAGCTTAATTTGTCAAATACAGCACATTTCTGAATCAATTCCGAATACATACCTTCTGTTTATAATGACCCTTCAGAAGAATATGAATGTTAACGCCACCATATGAGAAACAGTTTAAGGCAGAAAAGCTTCTGTTGAATTGCTCGGTATCCAGCATAACGCGTACTCTGCCTTCTTTGACGGAAGGAATGTCATTTTGAGGCTCGTTGTAATGGATATTTCCAGGTAAGGTGCCCTTGTGATACGCTAAACACAGCTGTTGAACATAATGAAAACGTTGCAATTTTTTGTAATGTAGGATTAAATATACACATACATACTACATACATATGGGAAATAGATGCCAGAACTTGTCGGTATAAGAAAAGAGGCCCCGTGGGCGACCCAAGAAGCGATGAATTGATATTGCTGAGTCGGGTGCGAGAGCCGGACGTGAGGATGCCCAAGACCGAGCGAAGTGCAGGTGAATGAGTAGAAAACGGACCCTAGCAGAGGTTGGGATAAACGCTAGAACGATGATGATGACATACATATATAAAGCTGACACATGTCACACAGGTGGGGTAGGCTTTGTCCTTCGTTGTGGGAAGTCACTCAAAAGGATGAAAACGCTTAAGGTTCTATACTGTGCTTATGTCAGAAGTCATCTTGAATACGCAAGTTAAGTCTGGAGTCCACACTATAATATTCACTCTGATCGGTTAGAAAAACTGCAAAGGAAATTTACCAGATTGATTAGTTTTAAGTTTAAAATACCTAAAGTTGATTACGAGAAGCGTTGTGTCCGGTTTCACTTGCTACCTCTCTCAATTCGCAGAGAAATTGCAGATATAGTGTTTTTGATAAAGATTGCGCAGTCCAAAATTGATTGTCCACTACTTTTGTCTAATTTGTTTTTAAATGTACCATATTACCACTCACGTAGTAAAGAATTACTCCATGCTCCATACGCTCGCACAAATTATCGCATGAACAGTTTCATGTTGCGATCGGCAAGGGCATTTAATGATTTACCCGCTGATAAGCATATAGACTTGTTTTTCAGTAGCGTTACGCAAGTTAGGAACATTATGATTAAGATCTTTATTTCTAAGTTCGATATATCTACCTAATGTATGTTTATTACAGTGTTAATTTCGTGTAAGTACCTACCTACGCTAAACATTTCAATGTACTAGACCTCTTTATAGTCAATTTGTGAAATTTATCTGTGGTGTCTCGTAAATGGCTGATGGGAATTATGCTATTGTATTTATCTTATTGTTGTAAGTGTCTCACACAGTCCAAATACAATAAAATAAAAATAAAATAAAATAAAATAAAGTAAGCAGAGACTATACTACTAGAAGACTAGAATTTATCATAATTGCGGCAAAATTTTACTTCCATCCACCACCACAGTTTATGGTCCCATTCACTGTTACCCTTGTATATGTTATAGGCAATGTAATTAATAGGGCATTATTTATAAGTCCCGGGCAATATGAATAATGTACAATATGAGTACCTAATTATTTCAAAATTTTTGAAATAATTAAATTGATTCATAATGAATAATGTCCGTCACATATTACGACAGAGTAATATTGTGTTTCATTTTACATATTATTTTTTAAGTCTATGTAATCCGTCATTATATAGAATTCCAACAAAATATAAATGTTGCCTAAAATCGACAGGAAATGTGTGAAATAAATTGTACCATACACTTTTCTTAGGAATTTTATACATTTCCTAAACAGGAATCGGTTATATGTTGATTACATTGTTTTATTTGAAAATTTGTCAAAAATCTAAATCTAAACGTCGTTCTGTCACTGAGGGTCAGGTTGCGAGGAGCGAAGCGGCGAGCGTGTTAGAAGTCATGAACCAAATGTACAATATTTCGGACTGGCATTTTAAAAACTGTTGCGCGTTTGTAAAACACTCTTTGTAGAATGATAGGTCGATTTGTTGCCTAATAAATATCTTCATTATCAGTGCCCAACAGATACGTAGCAGTATTTATAATGACCGGGCAATGTAATAAATAATGACTTGAAATATCTAATAATTATATTGCCCGATTTGACTTGTTATTATTTACTATAAGTTACTTCTCATACGTTCCTTCACTTGAAAACATACTTCCTAGATACACGAACTCTTTCACTTTCACAACACTCTTCTTCTCTTTTACGTCAATCGAAGTAACTCTCATGCCCTCTTCTCTTTCAAACACAATTTCTTTCGTCTTCTGAGCATTTACTTTCATGCAGTTCGCTTTCCGATGATAAGGTAATACTTGATCATTGGCGTACCTACAAAGGGCATTTAATTTTGGACATTCCCATTCGCAGTCCACAATCACTCTCTCGCACTTTAATAGAGCCAACTATCCATGAGCTACACATCCCTGTCTGACACCTTTAAAGATGCCAAACCAGTCTGGGTGATTGCCATTGATCCTAACACTTGCATTAGAACCCTCATATCATGAATGTAGTGCACGTATAAGGAGGCCCTTCAATCCGAATTTGGACTGCACATTCCATAGCATACCCCTCTCCACTCAGTCGTAAGCCTTCTCCAGATCTACGAAGGCACAAAACACTCTCTGGTCAAGTACTTCTCAGTTATGCACCTTAGAGATAATACAGTAAATATATTAATCACATGTAAATTGATTTAATAATGAGATACGCAAAACTTAAGTCCCACGTACCTTAGTTGCAGCACTTGTTCCAGATGCAGGTTCGCTATGTCCCATGATGGATTTGACGCTGCCGACTTTTATTGGTGCTGCTTTTCCAAATACTCTGCCGAGTGCTTCGAGTTCATTGCCGTCAGCCTCGGCGGTTGCTAAAAATAATGTAATTTTAAAATAATTCATTTAAAATAAATTCAATCCAAAATTTCTTTTATTATTATTATTTAACAGTTTATTGCACACAGTAAAATACATAGAGAAACATCAAACATATAGACGACACAACAGGCACTACTTATTACTAAAAGAAATTTCTTCTTTATTGATTAGGACATTAAATATCTCTTTCAATCGTCAAAAAGGAGGGGGGTACGAAAGTAGGAAGGAAGCACACAGTGACACACCATGACCGGACAGTGCCTGACAACGCCAGGCAGACCCGGACCGCGCTTAATATATTATAATTAAGAAAAACAACCTAAATCTACAGCAAGAGTAAGTCAGTCCACCAAGGCGTCCTGCCGTTCACGAGTATAACGCAGGGCCCAGCCATCGTCCAATTCAACCATATTTGAGGGAAAAGAGCGACCCGGCCCCCACGCCACCGCCAGACAGACTTTTAAGTGAGCGTGCATTACACATGCTGCATGTGATAGGTAGCCGCTCCCACCCTACTCTATCCTATTCCTACCCAATTCTTACCTTACCCCTACCATATTCTACCAATTTAGTCCATAGGTTTAAATCAATGTAATCATTCATCGTCAAAGAGTCAAAGCGTTATAGAATCTAAAAGTGTGTATGAATATGTAAATATTTAAAACATACCAGCTCCATTCGCCTCTACATATTCAACTTGAGAAGGTGATACATTTATTTCTTTATAGAAAGTTTCAAGAAAATTTTCAATATCTCTCGATTTACGAGTTGGTGTCCAGTTTTTATTTGGCTCAGTAGAATATCCCATTTTTGCATGATACACCTCGGCGTAAATGCTACAAGAATAATAAAAATATTTTATTCCTGTAAGACACAATTTTTTTTCCACAATTTTTTTCCACATAAAGGGGTCTAACATAATATGGTTATATCGTATGTTACTTTACACTTATAGTAGAATAATTCACAGTCACATTGATCTACTTTTTTATTATTTTCTACTAACAATACTACATATGTACTTGTATGCTAGGTAATAATAAAAATTGTGAAACCGAGTAAATTATAAACAGATACGAAACATATACGCTATAGAAATTAGAGATAGGACGAGGTATTACCGTTTTGCATCTTTGGCCTTCTGTAAAAACAACACGTTTATCGCGTCAGCTCTGACGTATCCATCGCCGTTTTTGTCGAAAACTTTGGTCTTTCCGTCCATACAAAGGAAGCCATGCCTGTGGAATTATAAAACGTACTGCAGTTATTATGAGACTGAGTGGAAGGTAAGTTTTCTAGCCCATTTTAATATTGAAAGACTGTCTTCATAATTTGAACGTTTCCGTATAACGTTCAGTAAATGTATTGCATACTTATGGAATATTTTGTTTAATTCAACATAATAATAATAATAGAATGATTTCATTAAAGGATGTTTACCTGTTCATGTTCAAAGAAGCGCAAGGGTGCATGCACAAGTTACAGCCGCCCACAATGGCCGCATCACATTGGCCAGTCATGATGCTCCTGTAGGCATGCTCTATACAGGCAGCGGAACTTGCACATGCGACGTCCAAGGTCATTGAAGGTCCCTTCCCGTCAATCCAGTACGAGATCCGGTTGGCGTACATTGCCTTGTTGCATCTAAATGATTGAAATATTTTATTTATTTAAAATATGTACGAGTATTACGCCAGCTTCATAGAGTTTTAGGGTCACTAGTCTCAGGTGACTCCCATGATCTCCCGTCATTCGGCCCAAGCTACAGAGATTTGGGACTTGATATCATGTATTTGAATTTTTCTACCTATTCTATTTACAACTTTTTTCCCTACAGCTGTGGTTTCAAAATCCGCGCTGCACCTGGTCATAATTCTTTGTTTTGGGTTTTAGTTGTCGAGGAATAGTGTCGAGGAACATCGATAAGCCTGCCTAGCGATCCACACTGTGCCTAAATTGAAACGCTTGCGTCTAAATTTGATTCTGACTTCATTTTCAAATTAATTTAACATTTAATATAGAGGGGGCACTACAAATTTGATAACAGGCAGTGCCTGAGGCGATCAAATCTGTCCCCTGCAATTTCAGTATTAATAGACAATTTAAATTTAAATGAACATGTTCCATGGTGGAAGTATATTTAAAATACCGTATGGATTTCGAAACCATCGCTTAGTTTTGTGATATCAGTTCTAAAATTTTCTTTTTTGTTTAAATTGCAATGAATGAATAGAAAGATTGGCGTGTGATGTACGCTAGAGTAGAATATTATATTGTTAAAAAGTTTCTACACTGCGCTCCACTAATCCCACTAATGTCATCGTCATCATCTTAGCGTCTATCCCGGCAGTAGTCAGGATCCACTTTTCTACTCAGTCTTCTTCATTTCGCGCGGTCTTCGTCATTCTCGCATCGTAAGCCATTGGCTTTCGCATCCGACTATGCGATGTCAAATCTTTCTTGCTCCTTAAGTCCAGCAGTGAACTGTTGGAACTGATGGATTGTCCATGATGATGTGATATAGCTTAGTCTGTTAGATGTATCATACAATGCTTTTGGAAAGCGTCGACTAACGCTTTCCCGCATAAAAATGGATGTTCATACTGACCCAGTAATACCAAATCCATTCCGTTGGATGTTTTCGTAAATTACAATCTTTTCGGATTCCGAAAACATCGAACCGATGAACACTCCCACTTTTTTTCCTCGGAATAGATTGGGATTCATGCCTGGAAAAATAAAATGTTATTAGAAACAAGATGTATAATTACCACGTACTGGAACACGCAGCGTGGGTAGGCCTCCCCAAGGTGGACCGACAATCTGGTAAAGATCGCAGGTGTCAGCTGGATGCGGAAGGCACAAGACCGGCCTTATTGAGATCTCTGGGCTTCGGCTGATATCATGATGATGATGATGTAAAATGACTAGAAAACCGGGTAAAATCGCTTTCTATCCGCTTTTTCTAGCTAATTTCTAGTAACATTTCTGCATAATCGGAGGTAGAAGATGATTATAAAATGTTGCAATAGCCATCTCACAATTACTTAGATTGATCTTACTACCATATTAAAAAAAAATCTGCAATTGCGATTGAAGCGCGGATTTCCGCAACCATACTACAGACACGAACTTGTGCTGGATATCATGTAACTAATGTAAATTGTAGTTTTTAATTAATAAATTCAAAATCTACAGAAAATTTCAAGCTTCATACGGACAACAATAGTTTATTTCATTCAAAACTCCTAGCGTAAAGACAACTTGTAGAAAAAGAACAGAATCTACGATCAGATGTTATTTATTCTATTACGGGGTAATCGAATGATTTAAAGTCTGATCGGAAGAATGTATAGACAGTTCGATGACCCCTGATAACTGTAGGGACCGTCTTTATTTATATTTTAATTTCGTTTGACATTCAATAGAATATTTTAAAGAGTGAATTGAAACTGAAGTAATGCCATGAAGCTCCTGGGATATCAAGAAATGCAATTATTCTAAGTACTAAGCATTTTCACTCGTAGGTACTCGTATTTTGAACATAGAAAAGGATATAGACGTAATAAGTACTTACCAGAGTCGTAAATGGCGCTATAGGCATGCTCCAATAACTTTCTGCTCATCGGTTCCATGGTGGCAGCCTGCTTGTAATGCACCCTGAAGAACTGAGCATCGAACTTGTCCATTTCATCCACGATGCCCAGATGAGTGGGCACCTCCGGGTGGTGAAAATTCCATCGTTCATGCTCTGTTACCAGATCCACCTGAGAAATTAGGTAATTAGCATAAAATATTCTGTGTTGGGAACTGCAGCTTCTGGTTCAAATAACAACAGTTCTTGTTACTTTTGCGGCAAGATTCGTCACCCGATAACACTATGTCCGGCTCCGAATTCGACCTGCTTAAAATATGAGGAGTTACTATTCAGTCGTCGGAGGCTATTTCAGAGTTCAGGCGCTTCATTGCATCCGCTCACCCTTATGTATAGCTAGAAATGAGTCAACGCATGAGCGTATGTTTACTTATACCCGAACGTCGTCTCATGGACAATCCATGCTCTCGTGGCGACAAGCGGGCAATAAAGCTCTAATAAAAGTAAGGGAAAGTATGAGGAAGTCGATATTATGCACCCAAATCCCCAATATTGTTACGTATGCCTCGGAGACGGAAGGGGAAGAGTGGTTTCAAATAGTCATTCAGCTCCAACAGGAAATCAGCCTGATCTAGTGGATGAGCAATAGTAATGACCGGGATTCTGTAAATCAAGATCCTGATATTAGCTCCACATGTCATCCTGATACAGAAATGACATCTTTAAGAAAAGCCACTCGCGTGAGAAATCTTCCAAGATATCTGCAGAATTACGTTCCCTAAACGGGGAAGAACGTGGTGAGGTATTTTTATTCGTTACAATGAAAAGTATATTTATAGGAATAAGTGTATTTTTAAAACCTGGTATCCAAATTTT
Organism: Blastobasis adustella; assembly: GCA_907269095.1. Taxonomy (NCBI): domain Eukaryota; kingdom Metazoa; phylum Arthropoda; class Insecta; order Lepidoptera; family Blastobasidae; genus Blastobasis; species Blastobasis adustella. The sequence goes on along the minus strand of OU026121.1, from coordinate 15,154,449 downwards.
ACTATTGTGTGTAAATGTAGTATAATGCCGGTCGTTTTGTCGGCCACCAACGCACTAGTTACAATATGAAAAAAGAACAGCAATGTAAGTCCCCGACGGATCCCCCTTTTAGGCTCAAATACTTCGGCACCAGAGGTTATGTGACATTTTATACTATTAATGATGATTTCTTAGAGTGTATGTCCTTCTAGATTTTGTGTGTTATGTTTATTACATGACCAGCGCATAATATTTCAGTACTGGACTTGAGCCTCCTCCACATTATTAGAGATATTGTTCAAAGTCACGGGAAAAAGTTAATATTTTTATACGACCGAGATCCTACATTAATTCCGCTCTTTGCAAATCAAAATCTTACTTTATGTCGATGTTTTAACACCTAAATAGCAATCCGATGATTCACGCAAATCTACCTATACCTACTATCACCATATTTTATAAAACAAAACCCCACGCCGCGTCTGTCTGTCTTTCACGACATACTCAAAGACTACGACGGATTTTCATGCGATTTTCACCACCAGACAGAGTGATTCAACAGAAATGTTTTTAGGATATCATGACAATACGAACGAAATCGCGGCGGACAATCTAATAGTCAACAATAATAAATAAATAAAAAAGATTTGTTATGTAAGTATGCGTAGTACCTACAAAGTTCGTCAGTTGACTCTCCCATAAGGAAGATTATCTTCTTTTCAAAGTGACTTAATAGAAAGATTCCACACTAGGGACGTCCAGGGTTAAAGTTGACTGTCGGGGCCCACAATTTACTAAGATGTGGGTCCCTAAAGATTTACGGCCCCACTAGTGATACATTACCACTTTGTATCAAGTTGTATTTCAGAAACCAAGTCAGTAGAACAACACTAGCAGCAGTAAAGTTTATTTTATTTACATCTTCATCAAAATATCCGTAATCACTGGATGACAACGTTGAGTGCGTTATGTCGATTATTTGCTAAATTAAATGCCATACAATAATTTATAGTTATAAAGAATAAGAATCGGTAAATGCTTGAAGTTGATAAAATATAATGAAAATAAATAACACCTAACATGGTTTTCAAAATTTATGCTTTTACGGCTCTAATATTGTAAAAACCGGGTTTTAGTCAGAATACATTTTCTCTAGTTACATTTTATTTTTATACTAACTTTAGGGTTTACAGTCGGGAGTGTCTTGAATCAAGTACTTATTCACAATGATCTATCCGACCTTGATTTGAGTACGTATGTGAATATTTAAATTTACCTTATTGTAAAGATTCTCCATAAACTCCTGAGTGCTTTTTGACCTCGGAAATACGCCAGATATACCACTGATCACTACTTCTTCACCAACCAGAGGCCTAAGGACCGATTCTCCCTCTGGCTCCGTAATCGATGCTGATTGTGGTGTCGGCGTCATCTTGATTTCCCACAACTGACCCAACCAGATATCACTACTAAAAACGAAATAGTAATCACGAGTCTACAAAAAAACCCTTTATATACTGGTACAATTAAAGGCACATATATTTACATAAATGATTATAATTTCGATTTCTTTGTTGCGGTTAGTTTCATCGCCTGGTCAGTGACTTCGATATATAATTATTCATATAAATAATAATGTATTCGTTTGCTATGCGGAATTGCCCTTTAAAATAAATATATTGAAGTTACTTCTGCTTAAAGAAGTTAATGCTTGAGGCAGATTTTTAAACTGGAGAGCATGAGGAGGATGCAGCTTGAGCTTTTATATTTTGGAAAACTTCGTCTGGTCTTCTCGTTACTTTCTTAGTGTTTGATAACGGAAATTAGTGCATCTTACTTTCCATAACCTACATACTACACTAACATAGACATTATTGTGTTCCGGTTTGAAGGAGGTAGCCAGCGTAATTACTCCCAGTAATTTCCAATTAACATTACCTATACTAATTTCTTAGATAGAATAAGTGTGGGAGACTGATGCTTAGGCACAAAGCCTGTATTTCAGGTCATCGGGCCCCCATCGCACTATTTTAGTAACCAAGGTTTGTTAATTTATAAAATGACATAAATGTTTATTGATAGAAAATAAATTAAACATATGAGTGAATAGATAGATACATAATACAGAATATATGTGAAAGTCTTATTAATAGTGTTAGTAAAACGACGTATGACTGAATACATAAAATAATTTTTTAATTACTAAGGAAAAATTTCATATATAATTAAGTAATTGATGTAAGTAAGAACTCTGGCTGGATAAAGCCTGATGGCTTTAAGTCCGCCAATTGTGATAATTTTAGTGCAATAAAGTTTTTAAAATAAAATAAATAAAATAAAACTCTGTACTATTATAGTCGAGTTACTTGAGATAACCAGTGACTCTATTTTTACATTGGTAAGATTGTAGTAGGTAGATATTGAGAGTTTTATTTATAACTATTATAAAATCGGTCAAAATTATTAAATGTTTTCAATTGTTCAGCAAATCCGATTTTTCGTGAAAACGCGATCACGACGCCATCTACCGGGTCCAATTGTATTTTCAAACCATCCAGGGTATACTCCCCATTCCCACCCACTAAAATAGACACAAAATTTCATCCAAATCGTTTTAGCTGTTTAAGCGGAGTTGGTGACAACCACACGTATAGAAGAATTATATATTTAAAGAAGATAAAGCTGAAGAGAACCCACAACCGGGCAAATATTCTTGGGAAGAGACCGCGGATCGCCAAGCGTTTGTGAAGAATTCCCTACGGCCAGGTGACGTGTAGATTTGCGAAAGACTTTGCAGGGGGAGGCAAGATGCGACAAGCCAAGGATAAATTGCTCAGTGGGGACATTGCAGTTGTAGGTATTCGTTTTGTTCGGAAGATAATAAATTACTGTAGTGTTAACTGACTGACTGAGAATTTTGTTAAATAAATGTCATTTACCACGACAAAGTGAGCAGTATTGAATACCTACTAGCAGCCTCTTTTTACCGCTTGAAGAACATATACATTGCTATATTTTATAACAAAGTCCCATGCTGCGTCTGTCTGTCTATCTATTTGCGATAAAGTCAAAATGTACTGAACGGATTTTCATGCGGTATTCGCCAATAGACAGAGTAATGAATTATGAAGGTTTAGGTATATAGTTTGTTAAGATTACTACCCGTGCGAAGCTGGGGTGGGTCGCTAGTTTATAATATTTCATTCTGATACGTCACACTGCCGCAACATACGATCTTATCGATGCAATAATAAAGAGTCCAGTCATTCATGCAGGTTTAATATAAACCATAGTGCAAGTCTTAATACCGTCCAAGCATAGACAGGACTTTCCGACCATTTAACTAAACCGGAGACAAACGGGTCTCGGATTTTATTAGCTCTCTATTCAATAAAGTTCAACTAACTTGTATTTTCTAGAGCTCTGTGCCGGTAGAGTAATTTTTTCAAATTTGTAACTACGTTTGCTTGTTGGCCATGTGGTGCCCGGCAGAGTAGAATAGCACCAATCCCTTACACTCGTGGGTGTCGTACAAGGGGACTAATGTTTCCGAAGCACATCATCTAGAGTCTCCGTAGGCCGGAAAATGGGCAGCAGCGTTTTCCATTGTTATATTTATAACACTGCGATCTCCAACCCGCCTGCCATGCGTGGAAATTATGGAAATAACTTCCCCTATTCAAATCGGAATTGTGCAATACCTACGAGTACCTGCGTTACTTATATGGCGGTACGAAACGCACGCAAAGGGAACCGTGTCGATTTCTGACTAGAATAAATATTGAAATAAACACACAAAGCTCACACCTATGTGAGACTCATAATCATCATCTTATCAGCCAAAACGCGCCCACTGCTGAGCATAGGCCTCCCCCAGAGATCTCCACAAAGACCGGTCCTGTGCCTTCCGCATCCAGCTGGTACCATCAACTGCCATCTGACCTCCATGTCCCTGCTACCAGGGAACCAGACCAGATTCGATTATGATTACACATTCAGTTGCCTGAATGTGCAAGTTTCACTCCGAGGTAGCATTTACCCCCGAGTTAAATTTTTTTTTTATTTTACGCATTGACAAACGAGCAGACAGACTACCTGATGGTAAGCGGTAACTGTCGCCCATAAAACATTGCTAACAAGTTGGCCTTAAACTCACGGAAGTCGTGAAACAAAATTGTAGTTACAAATAATACTTTCATTAATGTGAAAGCAAAGTTACTAAATACCTCTACAAATATTCAAATGACTGTTGTCGTATGTTTGATATATTTGACGAGACAATGACCGCCTATAGGCTATTAAACTTGTTTAGTATTTTTTTATAAAAAAAAAAAAAAAGTCATCTCGGCGTTAATGTCCCGGTTGTGCTCTCGAGAACGAGGGCCCGGGGTCCGCCTTGACCATGATCCAGGATTTGGCAGGCCAGGTAACTACAGTGGAGCGACTGCCATCTGACCTCCATGACCCTGCTACCAGGGGAACCTGACCAGGTTGGATCATGGTTACACATCCAGTCGCCTGAATGTGCAGGTTGCATCACGATGTTTTCCCTCACCGTAAGAGCATCGGTTAGTATTCAACTAATGTACATAACTCAGAAAACAGTCATTGGTACATGGCCGGAGCGGAATTCGAACCCGGGACCTCTGGCTTACGAGTCGGATACTGTAACCGCTCGGCCACCGACGCTCAATATTTTTTTATAAAATTCTATATTGTTATTATTTTGGAGAGATAGAGATGAGGGAGTTTATCCTCACCTTGGAGCTAAATTGGTCGCGAACTGTACGGTTCCAAAGGAACTTTCACTCACGCACACTAAGGTTGTGGAATGAACTACCTGGAGAGGTTTTCAGTGAAGAGTATAACACGGAGTTCTTTAAGAAGGGGGTTAAAAGATTTTTACGTGGTTGGCAACGCGTGATGCCTCCGGTGTTGCAATAGTCCATAGGCTGCGATGGCTGCTAACCATCAGGCAGGTCGTAAGCTTGTTTGTCACCTTGTGAGTATGGTTTCCAATGCTCCAAGCGGTGGATATTTAGGAAACTATGGCTTTGGCAGTTGGCGCATTGCTGCCAAAGCGAAAATTCAGTATAAAAACGCGCGTCACGTACGTATCACGCGTGAAAGTATGATATCTCATAGAATAAGGCCCAATTTTGTATCACTTAGGTATGTTATTCAAAAGGCGTGATACAAAAATAGACATTATTCCATGAGCAATACAATTAACTGTCATTTGTACTCAGACTTTTTGCTACTGAATTTAGTCGACTGAAATTAGCCAAATGTGATAACTGCATAACCACTTTCCATTATACAACTTCATTACCATATAAAATGAGATTTCATACCAACTTGATTTTACTAATGTAAAAAAATCTCATCCTAGTAGTTTTCACAAGCGGTCCTGTTGGATCCTCCACCTACCATCCATAATACAATATTGTCTGCATCACCACACAATACCTGTATTTACTTTGTTGATACAATAGAACAGGAAACTGTATTAGTTTTCTATTGTATTGAGATTATGAGAGGTTAATGCACGCATTCTGAATTGGTTTTCTATAATTGTATCTGGAGTTCAAAGGTTAACGTGACAACAAACGTTTAATTAACTAGGAGGTTAACCAACGTGTCTATGGTAAAGCATATATCATAGATACAAATTTCGCATCAATGAATTACACTTTGCGACTGGGACAGAGTTATAGCGAAATGAATATATATTCATGTGTATTCATAATATGTGTGTGTATTCATAATATGTATATTCATTTCGCTATAATTCTGTACATGACAGTATTGTCATGTACCTAGTTTTTTTGTTTTAATGTCCTAAATTCATGGCATTTAGTGCTAATAGTAGAACGGGGAAATTACGTATGATATAAAAAAATATTGTAATAAAATAACGTTTATTTCAGACAATAAGTCATACTGTACTTATGCTTAATCTTCTCACACTACAAAGTAATGACGGATACTAATTAAATCAGCAGTATGGTAACATGCCTTTCTCTTTCTTAGGATTCACCAGATTCAATTTATTCATGAAGACTTTATAAAGTAAGGTATGTAATCCACTTACTGCACTGTTTGTTAGTTATACGATATTCCTAGTAAGTAATGCAATATGTTAACTAAAATCTAACCACTGATTGTTATATTTCTTATGAACTCTTAACTTACATTTTGCTCTTATATACAATATACGAGCAAAACAGCGAGAAAAAATAATAGAGCAACGAAACCTATAGAGAAAGGCGTGTTATTTTACAGCGATCATTTCTGTGTAACTAACTCGACTTTGTCAAAATCACGACTTACTGTACTCTTTCTTAGGACGGCAGTGCAGATTTAAGTAATTGATATTAATTTCAGCTTGATAAGTCGTGATTTTGTCAAAATCACAACTTACTGTACTCTTTCTTAGGACGGCAGTGCAGATTTAAGTAATTGATATTAATTTCAGCTTGATAAGTCGTGATTTTGTCAAAATCACAACTTACTGTACTCTTTCTTAGGACAGCAGTGCAGATCTAAGTAATTGATATTAATTTCACCAAAACAGCTTCGCAAGCTTATGCTTGTATATTAAAAAGTTTTCAACTAACCCCACCTTACATGACTCTCTCTGACACTGACCCAGACTTAAACTCCTTTTGATTTAAGAATTTCGTGTTTCTGAGTCCAAAGGTTTGGTTTATAGGTTTGTTAGTCAGAAAGACTACTAGTGCCAATAAGCTCACCACTGGAGATCCCGAAGACCGAGCGAGGTGGGCCAAGAATAGCAGGGAAGCGGACCCTGGGCCCTCGCGTGTTGCGCGCGGGCGCAACCGGGACATGATGATGAGTCAGACAGACTACTTTGGAACCTTTCGAAAATTTTATCGATGCACTATTAACCATAATTATTTTTAGGGGTATAAGACATTAGTAACACATTAATTACACACAGAATTTTGATTAAACTGACGCTGTCACCGCAAATACCAAAAGTCCAGGGCGCTGTGAATGAAGCGCCTCTAATGCTGCTGCTTAGTGAAGAAGTGATCATTGTATCGTGTATTTCCGAAATCAAGCAGTACTCACGAGTATATGTAAAATCTCTGTAAGGGAAATTTTCTCTTCAAATTATTCGAATGGCGATTGTAGCGGAGTACGTTGTGTTAGTAATTGCAGGAGATATAAACATAAATTTATTGGAGAACTGTATAATTGTTGATGATTATAAAACCAGGCTGTGTGCGCACGGCCTGCAGTCATTCATAAATATACCTACGCGAGAAGAGATAACTGCGGGTGAATTTGTATCGAGCTGCATTGATTACATTTGGATGCGCGGTGGTATGCGTGCCACCGCACACATTCTCACCACTAAGATGTCAGACCATTACACGATAGGCATTAACCTAGCGGAGCGAACGAGTGACGAGTGCAGCGCGTCGGTATGCGGCGGACGTTCGTTGAGTGTATTAGACAATAACAAAGTAAAACAGCTGTTACAGGATATTGACTGGACCGAATTACTTAAGTTAGATTGTCCCTTATTAATGTTCGACCAAGTGTACTGTAATTTCTGTAATGTATACGAGATGGCAAGGTGTAATAAAAACTGTGTGAAAAAAAAGAATTACACAGCCATGGATAACAAACAAATTGCAAGGTATGATTGACCGTAGGGATGAGCTATTTCGGAAGTGGAAGAGTAACCCAAATTGTAAAAATTGTAGGTTGGATTATACGAGGCTTAGGAATAGAACCAATAGAGAAATATGTACCGCTAAAAACATATTTAGGCAAAATGAAATTAAAAGTTGTAACGGTGACTGTAGGAAGCTGTGGGCATTGGTAAATAAATTTACAGGGTATAAAAAACCAGACGTAGATACGGCAATATTAAAATACCTAGGCAAAAGGGACAATGTGATGAACATATGCACTAAATTTGCTAGTGCTTTAACTCAGGAAATACGTAGTATTAAGCATATGTGACCGTAAGGCATATGTGACGGGGAGCAATGTGACGTTTAGGTATCAAAAAGTCTCACCCATTCAAGTGGAGAGGGTCATAGAGAAGCTGAGTTCAAATAAGTCCACGGGGATAGATGTAAACAGAATGCGAGATGTGAAATACATTAAAAAACAAATTAGTCCCGTGCTTGCTAAGTTCGTGAATTTGTGTGCACAAACGGGTTTATATACGTCAGAGTTAAAACAATCCGTGATACGCCATATTTATAAACAAGGATATCACCTAGACTACTCAAATTATAGGCCAATAGCTATCTTATCTGTGATTAATAAAATTGTTGAAAGAATTTTAGTGGGGCAAATTAGTTCATTTTTAAAGAAAAATCACATAATATCTGATGTGCAACACGGTTTTAGAAGAAATAAAAGTACCAGTACGGTTTTAACTCAGTTTGTAGATGATATAAATAAACATCTTGACAATAAGCGTTACGTTGCTACATAGATTCCAAAAAAGCATTTGATACGTTGGACAATAAATTACTTATCCAAGCCATGGAGGAGTGTGGGATCCGTGGTTCCATAAGAGACTAGTTCATAAGCTACTTTGACCCTCGAACCCTGCGTACTAAAGTCGGCGACACTATTAGTGATGAGTTTGGCATAGAATACGGCGTGCCCACCGGGTCCGTTTATGGACCTGTCGGCTACATCATGCATGTAAACAGCATGAAAAATGTAGTAAAAAACTGCTCTATGTATATGTATGCGGACGATACATGCCTGATGTATGCCGATAGAGATATAAATACTATAGAAACTATGTTGCAAGAGGACTTGGATAGTATATTGAAATGGTCTCATGATAACGGCATTATTTTGAATGTGTCCAAAACAAAATATATGCTACTACACTCCCCTTATCTGAGTACACCTACCGAAACTATTAAAATCATAGGACACAGTTATGACTGCCTACATCACATTAAATTATGCTGTAAGTGTAACTTGTTAGAATGTGTTAAGGAATACAAGTACCTAGGTCTAACAATTGACAAGAACTTCAGTTGGAAAAGGCATGTAGACAATGTGTGTAATAAATAAGGGCTGTGTTGCTGAAGATGACAACTCTTAAATATGTAGTTGGCAGGTCAACGCTGTATATGTTATACCACTCGATGGCCGATGCAATCCTAAGTTATGGTTTATTTGCTTATGGCCGCACCTTTAAGACATACATTGATAGAATTTATTATTTGCAACTCCGATTTTTTAAATTTTAAGTAAATAGGAAACAAAAAGATAAATGTAACGAAATTTATGGGTTATTGTTAAAAAAAATGTAATATCTTACCAGTGCACGAAAGAGTTAAGTATTTGTTATTCTGGAACAGTTTGGCAAATCAGAATTTAAAACCAAAAATATTATTAATTGTAAACTCAGAACGAATGTTAGGAAAAAGTATGAGCAGCCTAGAGTGAACAATTACTTTGGTCAGCGGCAGAGATTGTCCCTGGTGGCTGGTATTCTGAATGAAGTTGATATCGAAGCAACCGAGAGCAGACATACTTATAAGTCAAAGCTGAAATGCCTGCTGATAGATAACTTCATTCGGAGTCTATGCCCAGGTGCAAATTAGGTATAAGTGTTTATTATTATTATAAGAATTATTTTTGTTTTTTATACTATGTTGGTAGGGTAAAGATATTGAAAGCATAGAGAGTGCAAACCTTCGCCAACAAACTGTTTTACAGTTTGGCGAATTATACAAATAAATACCTAATGTGGTACATCACTACATAGTATAAAACAAAGTCGCTTTCTCTGTCCCTATGTCCCTTTGTATGCTTAAATCTTTGTAACTACGCAACGGATTTTGATGCGGTTTTTTTTAATAGATAGAGTGATTCAAGAGAAAAGTTTATATGTTAAATAACATTCATTAAATAGTGGAAAAGTACTGTTTTTTTTGAGGTTTCTAATGTGATGTCGTAAATAATTACATTTTTTCCGCTTACATTGCAAACGCAGGCTGAACCCTACGAGTTTTATCAAAATAATGTACTAAGTATTGTACACATTGAAAAGGTCTACAGAAAAGTCCGTGATGGTATATGTCTATCTCTTATGGATAACCCACAATAACTTTTTTTTGTCATTTACTTTTTACGACAAATAATGGCTTATTTTCGAAGCGATTTTAACCAATACAGCATTAGTCCTTAACCAATTAAATACCTTGAATACATTGTTCATTTAATATAGATCTATATGGCCCTTTACACCGTATGATTTAAGTGAATATTTTCGAAGATATTACAGATTTAAAAATTGCAGGACGTAGCGTTTGCGGCGGTACCGGCCGGCCGCCCGGTGCGGCAAGAGCGTGCCTATAAATAGGCTATATATTTTATACCCGTGCGAAGCCGGAGCGGGCCGCTATGTTTTTATATACAACGTTCACAGTTTTTCTGTAGTGTATTTAGTATCAGCATTGCACCCGTGCGAAGCCGGGGCGGGTCGCTAGTTTATAATAAATAAATAAAAAAAAAAGGTATCCTCTCTGATGAGGATATATTCATACTTATAACTTTATATATAGTAAAATATTTTTAACACTCTTAGAGCAACATTCAATCATCATCCTGTCAGATGCAAGACTCCCACAAATGAACATTGTCCTGCCCCAGTGATCTCCACAAAGGCAGGTCCTGTGCCATTTGCATCCAGCTAGTAACTGCGATCTTGAGCACATCGTCAGTCCACCTTTCAATGTTCATACATATCCATGCGGCAACTTCGGGTACATGTTCGTCACTCGAGAACTTCTACGCCATCGGACATAAGTGTGTAAGTAGTACTGGGTCTGGAAAGCCTTGAAGAGACTATCTTTCAAAAAAAAAAAAAAAAAAGTAGTACTTCCATATGTTTACAGTAGTCTTAAGATCCTGCTTAAGCTTGGTCACCAGTGCGATGTCATCAGTATACGCCATGAAATTGCATAAGCCATGAAGGAATATCCAGGATTTTAGCTGGGAGCACAGCGCAGAACAATAAAGGGTTCGGGACAGTACAGAACCCTGGGAGCCCCTGGGAAGGATTAGTATGACGTACGATAGTTTTTACAACGGGCCCAGTGTTACTGTAGATGTCCTGGATGTATGCGATGGTCTCAGATTTAGATGTTAGCGTCCACTAGATTACATTTATTGTTTCCTTAAGACATTACAATTACGAGCACAGAGCAAAAATAATTGTCAATCTAATCATGAAGATAGCTAACTTTCTTATATTTTTGTTTCCGAGGAACTCTTTTGAAGGCCCTTTTAGATCGATTAATGCAAAATGCAGAGGTTGTTTTCTTCTGAATAGTTTTCAGGGTAAATAATGGATCCATGGTTTTGCAGCCCACCTGAAGTCTTATTGGCATTCCGTCAAATTTTTAAATACCAGGAAATATAACAATTTAAATTCGGTGGTGGCAGCTTGAAGGAATCAAGTCCCATGAGTTCGCTTTCGCTGACCATGACCTTAGTGTAGCCAGTACAGAGATGGCATTCTTATTTCTACGAATTATTAAATACTAGCGACCCGCCCCGGCTTCGCACGGGTGCAATGCTGATACTAAATACACTACAGAAAAACTGTGAACGTTGTATATAAAAACATAGCGGCCCGCTCCGGCTTCGCACGGGTATAAAATATATAGCCTATTTATAGGCACGCTCTTGCCGCACCGGGCGGCCGGCCGGTACCGCCGCAAACGCTACGTCCTGCAATTTTTAAATCTGTAATATCTTCGAAAATATTCACTTAAATCATACGGTGTAAAGGGCCATATAGATCTATATTAAATGAACAATGTATTCAAGGTATTTAATTGGTTAAGGACTAATGCTGTATTGGTTAAAATCGCTTCGAAAATAAGCCATTATTTGTCGTAAAAAGTAAATGACAAAAAAAAGTTATTGTGGGTTATCCATAAGAGATAGACATATACCATCACGGACTTTTCTGTAGACCTTTTCAATGTGTACAATACTTAGTACATTATTTTGATAAAACTCGTAGGGTTCAGCCTGCGTTTGCAATGTAAGCGGAAAAAATGTAATTATTTACGACATCACATTAGAAACCTCAAAAAAAACAGTACTTTTCCACTATTTAATGAATGTTATTTTACATATAAACTTTTCTCTTGAATCACTCTATCTATTAAAAAAAACCGCATCAAAATCCGTTGCGTAGTTTCAAAGATTTAAGCATACAAAGGGACATAGGGACAGAGAAAGCGACTTTGTTTTATACTATGTAGTGAAGCAGCGTAAAGAGGTGAAGCCACCGGACCTCTGTCGGAGATCGTTCTTCAGCGTATAAAGAAACGGAACGTTATCGGATTGTCTATTGAGGCGTGAAAATCGATGGGGTCTCGTGGTGTGAGCATCCTTACCAACCTTCATAATCGTATCCTTCTCACCGAAAAGGTTAAGGTAGGCTAACCTAATCAATGAAAGCTAAGTACATAACTCTAGTCTAAAAATAGATATTAGGTTACGGTAATATAAACAGTTGATTTGATAGTTTACATTGCAAATCTCGACATTGTATGCAAATAGGTACGAATTAATCCGGAAATATGAAGGTTAAATCTGTATTATAATAGTCGAAAATTATAAATATTAAATAGTTATTTAGTGTGAGGATGCGGTCTCTGTCTATATTGTAAGTCAATGCCAATATTTAGAAAAACAATTTTAGTAAATTGTTGGTAACTTGGAACCATCAAATTTTTCTCAATTAAATTTAACAAATCATTAACAGCACTCAAAAGCTCTATTATAATGTTTTAGACAAATAGGAAGCTGATGTTTTAACCCGGCGTCTGTTAGGTTAGGTCATTATGACACGACACATTTTTAAACGCGCGTATTTTTTTAAATAATAGTTTGAAGCCGTGCTTTTCAGTCGCTGCAGTTAATACCCCACCCCTTTCGGTTCTAGTATCGGCTCACTCGGTGTGCGCCTCAGTCGAAGTTACAAGCGGTCAAAGGTCAAATGGGGTAAGTATGACCCAACCATACATTCGATGTAACCTTTTTGTGTCAATTAGGTTAATGCATTTATTTATTTGATTATTGATTTACTAGTCACGAGCTAATGCTACACCTTCTCAAGGAGCATAATTTGACAAGTGTGGGAACTGTTCGAAAAAATAAAAAGCAAAAAGACTGTATTTTTACTGGTTTACTCTTTTTACTGGTTTACTCGGCTTAGAAGAGAATTCTAAACGATGATTTGAACGCCTGCAAAGATGTGTTTCGTTTGCCTAGAGAGATGCGCAAGACAATAAGATAATTTACAAGAGAACCTTCAGAGGAGTCACCTACTGAAATTCACGGAGTTCAAAAACGGTCACAAATATGTCCTGCGTAGACTACATAATTTCTTACTACGGTGGATATGCAAATGTTGATGCTGACTGTGATTAGTTTTAAAATTTCTGTTAAATTTAGCATAAAGTTTCTTAACGACCTCACATTAGGTATTCCAAAAGGTTAAAAAAGATGTTAAAAAGTTACAATTTTGTTTATACATTAGTAAAATTACAGAAGTTAAATATTTTGGAATAGATTTTTTAGAGCTTTCGTGAATACATAACAAGTTCCTAATATTGTATGATTTTTATTGTTTTTCATCAAAGTATAATAATTTAAACATCACTTAAACTGATTTAATATATCATTCCCAAAAATTAATGACATAGTAAGAATTAAACCATTTTTAAAATCCACCCACTAGTTATATTGACCCACCATACAGTCGTTGTACTGATTTTCTACCATACAGACGGGTTAATAGAAAAAAATGCGAAGTTTTTTCACCATTTAAAAGTCAAATTATCGTAAATTTTTTGTGAAAAGTGCGACATGTCAGATCCCAAAGGATCCCGTTTACGACTTCTAGCAGCATAGTCTCCTTTATCTGTAAAGCCATGCTGTAGTACGGGACGGCAACATTGCTATGAATCGATTTACTAATTGTTTACATGTCAATGTGTGGGAAAATTTTAAATTGTATGATAATAATTAAAAATAAACCTGTAAATTAACGACTACCATCTACGAAGGTTAATAAAAGTAAATATATTTATAATTGCTCTAAAAATAGATAAATACGGTTTTAAAAAAAACAATCTTTTATCGATTTTTTGGTCGTTTTTTACTTATTTCATAAATCAAATTCTGTTTTATAATCATAATCTTTTTTTAACATATGAATAGGCGTTGTTGCATTTGACAAATTCAAGTCAAATTATGATATAACCTTATAAATGGGGAAGCTGTGCCGACGTTTTGCTTTCCTAAAGTAGTAATTCTATTAAACAAATGGACTTCTGCTATTCCCCAAACATGCTGGAGTCCCTGGATAATTATTATTTGTTGTAATGGCGGCCATAGTAACACAAACACTTTAAAAAGTTCAAGTGTCTACTGCGGTTCTAAAGATACATACACAAAGAATACAATGTATGGGCGGCCGGGATGCCGGCCTGGGGACGTCACGTACGAATTCGTACTCCTACAAAATTTTTCTTGCTATCGCAACTTTAAAATCTCAAAACTTTTTTGTTACTTAGATATTTAAAAAAATTTCACAGTTTTGTTTCATTTTACTCAAAATTAGATAAAACATTTTTGGAAACTCCTTCTTCTTCTTCTTGTTCTTCGCATGCTACATCTTCGAACTCATCGTCGCTTTCCATCAGGTGAGTTGAGGTCAAATGCAAGCCTATTGATAATAATAAAAAAAAAGGTAGGTAAGACCAAAAACATGTTTTTAAATAATTCTGTCCGCAAGCGAACCAAGATTGCTAGGCTAAAGTGGTAGTGAGCAGCGCACATAGCTCGTAGAACAGATGGCCGATGGGGCAGTAAAGTTCTCGAGTGGCGACCACGTACCGAAAGACGCAGCGTGGGTCTCCCACAAGGTGGACCCAGCTAAATGCGGAAGGCATAGGACCGGCCTTCGTGGAGATTTCTGGAGGAGGCCTATGCCCAGCAGTTGGCGTCTTTCGGCTGATATGATGATCAGTGCCAAACAAACAAACTGCTGATCATGACATCTATACTTACACTTCGGTTCCATTTTTATGGACTAGCCAGGCATTTGACCGCTATGCTACCACCGCCTGGTGGTAATGGTAAGCGACGACACGGCGGGTGATATTTTGTAAACTTTCATGTTATAGTGGTAGGTAAGTGTTCCTATCAGCGAGCACCTATTTATGGTTTTTGATAAGTCCGCAGACCAGACATGCTTCACGCCCAACATGTCATTTAGATGTAACAGTGTTTTTCCTAATAGAAAAGCACTTTAGTAAACTTCATAATTTACCTGAAGAACACCCAGAAATACATTTACTGATCAGATCAGTAATGTTCTAATAAAAGCTGAGGTCCGAAGTGGCAAGAATAAAAGGAGACGTATAAAAACAGTTTGGGATATATGCGAGGCTAGGGAGTTGTGCTACGACAGAACAAAGTGGCGGTCCATAGTCTCTGCGTACCCCACCTGTGGGACACAGGCATGTGTATGTATATATATGCACGCTATAAGTTACCTTAATGTGTTCAGAATTTGTCGATACTATAGCTGTGTGCATGACGTGCGTGACCAATGCAGGGTAAGTCAAGAGTCACTAAGATAGCAAGTATTGAGGAGTGGAGACTCAAGCTCATCCTTTATACCAGAATGATGCATGTGTGCTCGTTATGGGAATCTTGGGCGCGGCCATCGCCATTACCCATCCTATCGCAAAAGTATTCTTAACCTCGAAGTGCCTATCGTTATTTTGATAGATACCACCATTTGTCGAAAGCATCCCGAAGCGTCGACTTAGCGGAGTAACTTTTTATTTTTTACGGCAAACTATAAATCTCTAACATGAGACGCTATATTTTGCAAAGGATTTGGTTTCTTTTAATTTTCACATTCAAATTTTTGTTGTGATCGTCTTTGGATAAAGATTCTATAATTTATCCCGTTAATACGGCAAAATTGTTGGTAGGTAAACCTATTTAAGGTTCGGAACACCCATGGCTCATTATCGAAAGCAGGCACAGGCATAACGATTTGCCTACAGAGGTAGGTAAGTCTTGCACGCACCTACTGATTGGTTCAATATACCTATAGTACCAATCGCGCTCTCAATATAAACGAGCGAACTCAATTGTACCTTATTTACGATACAATACAACAATTAATTATTCCTTTTTTTCTAGTTAACATAACTTACTTACGATACCATAATTAATACATAAATTTTTATTTCTATTTTTTTAGGTAATATGGCAGGCAAACAGGCATGCAGGCCACCTGATGCAAAGTGGTCACCGCCGCCTATGGACATCAGCAACACCAGGGCCACTACCAATGCGTTGTCCGCATCTAGAAGACCTCTAATATAATATTATATAATAGATGACTTCTGAATAATTATCATTATATCGATATCGATAATATCGCTTTAATAAGTGATTTTACATATCGACAGAGTGAATATCCTCTTTTATTTGCTGCTGACAGAAAATGAAGGAGATTACATTGTTTGTTTAAAGCCGACGCGGCACGCATTTTTTGTATGAAAAAACCGTCAAAGGGATCTTTATAGACTGACCATATTTTTCTGCTCTGTGAATGCTACGGTCACAGACATAATAGACTAAACACAAATCACAAATATTCCCTGTTCGCTCGCTCTACAATGATTATGAATCTTGCTATCCCGTTTTTTCATCCATTGGAATAAGTTCACGGAAAAAGACGCGCGCAATGTTTTGAACGTTCGACATATTGCTCGAGGGCCTAACGACCTGACGTTTCTTATGAAACATCGGTGTAAATTTTATAATTTCCTAATAAAATTTAAATCAAACCATTTAAAATACGGTGTAATTTAGTGCACATTTATGAGAAAGCGCAAAGTATGGAAATACAAATTGATTATTTTTTCATCGGTAAGTAATTTCATTCGTGGTCGCAGCGATCGGGAATCAATTTTAGAAATTGTGATAAAAATAAGCATCGTTATAGTGTGAGTTTGCAATAATTGAAATGCTTTACCTTAAAACAATATGCCATTAAAGATAGATTTAAAATTATTTCCAAATTGAGCAATATTTCGGTGTCTAAATTGGTACGAAAATATTTTGATGCTTACAGGGTCGGACTTAGTATTTATTGTATAGAATTTTAATACTCAAATCTTGTAAATAGCGATCCACAATTTTATATGTATTAGGGTTTCATACACAAAATATACCTAAATGACATTTTAAATGTTCAGACATTTTATGAAACAACGGATTAATCGCGTATTTACGTTTATTTACATTTATTTGTTTTTCTAGGTTTCCTAAAGACTAGATAGACATGGTGATGTCTGGGTTGCAAATTGGAAGTGTTGCGTTATACCTAAACATTTTGAAGAACAAGATAATAATTAGATGAAAGTCCCTTCTGTCCTGGTGCACCATCATTATATGAATTTTTGGTGAAAATAAAGAATATGCTGCCTGTTTAATATATTAATGTACATATCCTTTTCATTATTATTCTATTTTTCATGACTATGTCCTCTAGAGGACATCATATTCAATTTATTGTGAAGTCACATAAGCCTACCTGCTTAGTTTAGAAGTTATGAGGCAACAAATAAACATTCATACTGGTCAAAATCATAACCCTCCTTTTTGCGAAAGCAAGCACTGCCGATTCACAGTATGTAGAATCGAGAGATCGAAAAGATGGTGGTAGGTACCAGGGCTTGGGTTTGATTCATTAGACACCTTACCTTTTATTATAATGACAAAAATAATATTATAAGTACAAGTTTAAAAAAAATGACGTAGTCGTCAGGAGCGAAATACGCCATCAAGTCAGATTTTGCGTGTACGTTACTAGTAGTAAGGCGTAGCAAAATATTACATCTGCAGATGGGCTGCCTTGTTCCGTCCCTGCATTTGCATTAGTGTGTGTGTTATAGAGATGTGTTACATTTTGTCTCGTATTTCAACTCGGATTGTACTCTCTGCTTCTGTATATATTTTTTTTCTCTATGGCTACGGTGGACCTTTTGTATATAAAATTTTTTCTCTATGCGGTGGACACACAATTCCACAGATATACACATCAAAGTTACAACGCGCCTCTTTTCGGGGTTGAAAAACGTCGGAATACCCCCGACAACGTTTACATGCACTCAAATATTATCTAAACTACAGAACCGATTTTAATTAAAGCAAAAGACCATCTTCACGAAATTGCCTTTCAAAAAACCGGAACGCGGCATATTCGTGGCTCAGGAAGAAAATATAAAAATGATCCGTGGACCAAACGTCGCGCACAGGTGGCGCGCCGCTCCATGGAACTAATAAGGAAATAATTATGAGTAAGGGTCGTGCCCCTTGGCAATTTTGGTCATTTATTAAACCGGTAATAAACCGGAGTCCGAGCTGAACGTGAATTATATTTACAACACTGCCAAGTCGCTGGAATACTCCAAATGGGGTTTCAGGTTTGTATTTACACTTCTTATTCTCAATACTTGTTAACGAAAATGAACATATCACAATTACTTTTAACTTAACCTGCGTGTGTTACTTTAAGGTACTAATGGATTATTGGTAAGTATCTGCTAAGCGGCTTACTGGCTATATATAAAGTTTTTATATGCAGTTTTGGCATTTCCACCATGTACTTATTTTTTAATTGTATCTAACTGCTGTAAAACTGTGAAATGAATGAATAAATAAGTCGATACCACGAAGGTTCATGAATGCAATCTTCGTGATATAATATGCTCTAATTATACTGTATATTAAATATTATACGCTGTTTGTTAATTTCGATAACAATATTTTACCATAGCGGAAATAGCTAATATAATTACCTACATACATCATCATCAGCCCAATCTAGTCCACTGCTGGATATAGCTTATAATAATGTGTAGGTATAAGTAATGATAGAATAAGAACTTCGGTGGCCTAGTGGTTAAGGGGTCCGACTCGTAAGCAAGAGGTACCGGGTTCAGATATGCCATGCACCAATGACTCTTTTTTGTAGTTATGTAACATGGTGACTGAATAAAGCTTGGTTTAATAGTAAGATGCTCAGTTTTCCATAAGATATTTACGGCATACTTTAAATGTACAGGAAGCACCCAATTGGTACAGAGAGAGAGTTTCAAGCCTACGTCATCTCTGTACTCTGGCTTGAATATAAGTGATTGTTTTGCATTATATAGTAGCAGACCCGACGCGAATTCATTCACGTACACCTACTTTACCCCTACGTACCCTCTTTTTCTTGCTTATAAATCTTCCTCTTGAATCACTCTATCTATTGTGGAAAACATCATTAAAATTCTTAGTTTAGAAGATCTAAGCGTACATAGATACGTAGGGATAGACGGCGGGAAGCGACTGTGTTTTATACTATGCCCCCGGAGTGACTTCGTTCGCGTGACGTCCTACCCCTACCCTAGCTTACAACTACCCTACCCTACACTTACCCTAAAAAATCAAACAAACCTACAAACAATCAAATCTTTGTTTTTTATAATATTACCATAGATAAACGAGTTCCTCAAGCAGTACACTAAAATTTTAAGAAATGGCGGTCGAAACCAACATCTCTTTTTTTGTTTTCAACCAGTCTTTTATCCCAAAATAAACTGGCGACATGCAATCACCTCGTACTGTTTAATTTAAAACGACTGCTGGCTTTAAAAGCCGTGTCCAGGCTACCATAAAGCACGACCACTGGCCTTGGCAACATACAATGTCCAGACACTGCGGACCGACCAAAAGCTCGTGGAGCTGGAGGAAGGGGTAAGCAGATTACATTGGGACATTATAGGGATATCTGAAGTCCGAAGAAAGGGAGAGGACTCGATAATTCTGAAGTCCGGAAATCTGTTTTACTTCCGGGAGGGCGGCCAACTGTCCCTAGATGGTGTCGGGTTCCCTTGTGAAGAACATCGTCAAGATCGAGAGTGTGTCGTCTATGGTTGCGTACCTTATACTCAGAATTACCAAGCGGTATTCGTTGAAGGTCATACAAGTCTACGCACCGACTTCGACTCACTCCGACGATGAAGTGGAGGCTATGTATGAGGATATAACTACAGCCATACATGCCTCCAAGACACATTACACCGTTGTCATGGGGGATTTTAACGCGAAACTGGGCAAACGAAGCGGAGACGAGTTGAGAGTGGGGCAATTTGAAGTTGGAAGTCGGAACGCCCGTAGCCATGTACTGGCCGGCTTTCTGGAGAAAGAGGGACTCTTTATAATGAACTCATTTTTTGGGAAACTGGATCATTGCAGATAGACGTGGGTTAGTCCCGATGGTGTCACAAAAAATGAGATTCACTTCATTCTAACTACGAAACGGCATATATTAAATGATGATGAGGTCCACGCTCCGGCCTTTACCCATCCAAATCCAAAACCCCGAGAACTTTCAACTTGAATTACAAAATCGCTTCGAGTGCCTAGGAGAGTGCGTCGACGAGGACGACTATAATAACAGGTTCGTGGAAACTGTCTAAACGGTTAGGTCAAATTTTTACAAAACCTGCCGTACATAAAGAAAAAGCAAAATCTCTGACGATACCCTCAAACTCATGTAGGAAAGACGCGCAATGACTCTGCAATCCCCTGATGATGTCTCTCAATTTAGGCGAGTTAATCGACAGAAATCCAAGTCTCTGACTCGCGACATACGCCGATTCAATACTATCAATATTAAGGCGGCGATCGAGCAGAACAATGGCTCTAAAGTCTTTGCGAGAGATCAGTCGATTGTATAGAGCCAGTTGACGAGATTGAAAATGGATGACGGCAGAGTTGTTTCGAGCAAGTCCGAGGTTTTGAGGGAAGTCGAGAGGTTCTATGGACAGTTATACACGACAACACGAGCACCTGTTACCAGTATGGCAAAAGACCCCAGAGCCAAGTTGACCCGACACTACACCAAAGATATCCCAGACATCAGCCTTTACGAGATTAATATGGCTCTCAAACAGCTTAGAAACAACAAGGCGCTGGGTGTAGCGACATCTATCGCTCCAATAGGGAAACTCAACGATACTTACATTACGAGTATGCGAACACAAGGTTGGCAAGATCCGCACATAGATGGCGCTAACTTTCCTGCATCGCGCTAACGGAATATGCCAACTCCGCGGCATATATACAACTTCCGACGATCCAATGTTGGACCCTTGGTCCCCTTGTCACAACACCTGGCCAGGTGGGTAATTACCCTTTTCCCTACCTTATATCCCTTCACCCGCTTGATGATGTAATAACGGCTGAGCTTCTGAAAGCTGGTGGCAAACCTGTGCTTAAGACCCTTCAGATGCTGTTCAATTCCATCATTGCGGAAACATGGCACAGAAGTATAGTGATATTGTTCTTCAAGAAATGTGATAAGGCTCTCTTGAAGAATTTCAGACCAATATCGCTGCTGACCCATGTACTTATATAAGCTGTTTTCGAGAGTCATTACGAATCGTCTCGCACGCAAGTTTGATGACTTCCAGCCTCACGAACAAGCCGGATTCCGAAAAGGTTTTAGTACCATAGACCACATACATACGCTGCGGCAGGTTATCCATTATGCTTGGCGTTTGTAGAGTATGAGAAAACCTTCGATTCGATCGAAACTTGGACGGTGCTCCAGTCTCTGCAGCGGTGTCAAATTGACTATCGATATATCGAAGCACTGAAGTGTTTGTACGAAAACGCCACTATGTCAGTTCGTCTCCAGAATAAGCCCACAGAACCTTCAGAAAATTCAGCTGCAGCGAGGTATTAGACAAGGTGATGTCATATCACCAAAGTTGTTTACCGCTGCACTGGGGGATATCTTTAGGCAACTGGACTGGGACGGACTTGGCATCAATATTAACTGCCAGTACCTCACTTACCTCAGATTTGCTGACGATATCGTAGTCATGGCTAAAACCCTGGAAGACTTGGGCGAAATGCTCGATGACCTCTGTAGTGCCTCTCTACATGTAGGTCTTAAAATGAACATGGACAAGACGAAAATTATGTCGAATGTCCATGTTGTGCCTACTCCAGTGACAGTTGGAGGCATTCCACTTGAAGTTGTTGACGACTATACATACCTAGGACAAATAGTCCAGCTAGGTAGGTCCAATTTCGAGAAAGAGGTCAATCGACGAATTCAACTCGGTTGGGCAGCATTTGGGAAGCTACGCCATATATTTTCGTCCCAATTACCGCAGTGTCTCACTGTGGGCCTTATAAGAAAGCTCACTGTTATTCAAAGGTCAATGGAAAGAGCTATGCTCGGAGTCTCTTTGCGCGATCGAATCAGAAATGAGGAGATCCGCAAGCGGATAGCTCTAAGGATTACAAGAACAGATGGCCGATGGAGCAGTAAAGATCTCCAGTGGCGACCACGTGCCGGAAGACGCAGCGTGGGTAAGCCTTCCACAAGGTGGACCGACGACCTGGTATGGATCGCAGATACCAGCTGGATGCGGAAAGCACAGGTCCGGCCTTTGTGGAGATCTCTGGGGGAAGCCTATGCCCTGCAGTGGGCGTCTTCTGGCTGATATGATGATACAAACTCACGCCCGTATCCCATAGGGGTAGGCAGAGATTTATTAACAATCAGTAATAGGCGGGTATAAGTTGCCACTCATACAAGTGCCAGTTTATCGATTGTATGATCAGAGAATATACCATCACCGAGTTCCAAACTGCTCCAGAGCAAAACCAGTTTGTCATTTAATTTTCTCGGAGTGGAAAGACAGATTTAGAACTAAACGTTGAATATTGTTTCAAATCACAAAAGGCTTGTTATTTGACGTCTATGAAATATACGAATATTACATTGACAGCTTTCACCACTGTAAGTATACGGAGTTTTGTCTGACTTGTCTTATGTGGTGAACAAATAAGGCGTACCAGGAATGAGAACTGAAATGAAGTGAACTGATTTAATTTAAATGGATAATTTGCAACAGTATTAATTGAAATTCATCTTCTATGTGTTTCTTATACAATTTAAGACGTAATGTACGTAGTGTAATGAAAACTGCAAGTCGTGATTTTGTTACTAGTGCTGTTTGTTTACCACATAAAATGAATAAGAATACATTAATTTTAGGTACTTGAGAACGCGTGAGCATGAATACGAATGCATTAGCCTTCAGGACTTTATAGACTATAGTCGTTGAAATATAGTCATCGCGGGCTCGCCCATATAGTACAGACTTTTTACGTCTTAGTGGAAACAATAACGACGTGCCTCTGCTACGAGCGAAGTTATTATACCCATGTGTACTATAATGTAATGAAAACTAGTTTACAGTTGATGACATTTTTCATAGAGATCAATCTACCTATAGTTTTTGAATTAAAGTTCCCGAAAGCGACCTTAGTTTTCCATGTTCAAAAATATTTATAAATTTCTTTTAAGACAACGATAATGATTTGCCATACCATTTCTACTAGTTCAAAAATGTTAATCTTTCCGTCGCTAAAATGGTACCTATTTATGTTCATTTAGTGCTCGTAAGATTTATACTAAATTGTTAATGAATTATAGTACTTTTATTCAAGATTCGTAATTATGTTTATTTATTTAGTTTATTATTTTTGTATGTTGCCCTTTTTTGTACTGGAAAATTCGGTTCATTAAATAATTTTAAATAGAAAAAAAAAATTATATTACCAAAATCAAAACTACATTAGATCAAGAAAAGGTTTAAGATGGAAACGAATTTTTCAGTGGGTACATCACTGCAGCAAAATTATCATCTCATCTTAATTTTCAGGTAATAAGCACCACTTGGTCGTATTTTTCCTTAGTTACGCAACTGTATGAAGAATAAAGACTTTACTGTCTATTAATGCTTTATTAGCATAGAGTGTTAGGCGCTGTCCTAATTGGCAACGGTCATGCGACTATGGGCGTGCGGCGGGCGGTTTGAGGTCTCCTATTGGTCGGGCGACATCCGTAGTACGACCATGGTCGCACGACCGTTGCCAATTAGGACAGCGCCTTAGACTAGAGATTTGACATAGTGTAATTAATTTGATTTTTTTCATATGTTAAGAATAAAGCCTTGAAATTAAACACAGTTTAGAAATATCCGTTTATTTTTTACTTTATAAGTGGCCATAAATAAACTTAATGACTAAACTTATTCCACCTGAATTAGAACAAGATTTTTTGCCAATTAAATATGTAGGCTTGGCATTGATTTTGTTTGGTAAATGCATCTGTTATCCTTGGCTCAAGAAAACGGTTCACTATATTGGAAACCCTACCATCATATGGAGTCAATGCATGTTCGCTATCCAAGTTGAAAACTTTTATCGGATGCTTAGAATATTTGGAGAGTCCGTAATCTTCAGACAAATTCTTCGCATCAGGGTGAGGGATTCCTTTCATAAGTATTATTTCTGACTCAAGTTTGAAATCTGGCTCGTAACTCTTAGCATAGTTCAATCTGTTATACGCAGCCTGAAGTAGTGATCTCTGATATTGACTGGAAAAAGTGACCAACCCACGGAGCTTGTTTACGCATAGATCGATCTTTCGAGACCAGTTCTGGGCATTCATCAATTCACCCCTGAGATCATAGTCGTCTTCGCCTGACATGAGGTGGTACATGTGCTCGACAAGGGCGTTTTGAAGATCAGAGTCTGACAAATTACCAAGGACAGCATCCAGCTGAACACGCAGAGCATCGGGGCTGCTATCCAAGCAATAAACTATTCCAACGTGCCCTGAAAACGCATAAAATGTCGTTGTTAAACACTGGATAAAAACGAATGTGTTATTTATAAATTATACACTGTTCTTTATAATTGTGATCGAAGAAGATTTAAATAAAATAATAATTGAACACAATCAGATGACCACTCAGATGATGATTCACTGATCAGATCTCTGTTCTCAAAAAAGCTGGATTCCGAAGTAGCAAGAATAAAAGGGTATGAAAAGAGTTGTGGATATATGCGAGCCTAGGGAGTTATGTCAGGACAGAGCAAAGTGGGCCCATAGTCTCTGCCTACCCCACCTGTGGGACATAGGCGTGAGCTTTATGTACGTGGATGTATGTACGTAATTGAACCCAATACCTTACATAAAATTAAGATTACGGTTTTAACTTCAAATTAATTTAAGTGTTATTCATAATTGTCATGTACCTTCTTTTTCGATTAATGAAGCTAATTCCAGCGCGATATTGACACCATAGGAATATCCAAACAAATAAAACTTGGACTTAAATTCAAATCTCCTCTTCATGAACTGTAACATAAAAGAACAAGTAATCTTAATCTCTTTACAAGCGAATATAACTAGTCAATAATTCAATCATATATTCATTTAATAATACAGTAGATAGCTCAACGTACTTTTAAAATATTAACAGCAGTTTCGTGAATAGTCTCGTTGGCTAAGTCAGGTCCTAATTGCAGTGTCATCGCTTGCAACTTGAGTCTTTCACAAACTATGTTGTAGATCTGATGGTGCCCATCAAATCCAGGAATTAACATTAGGTAATCCGCCTTGGGGTCTAGCTCTTCTTCTTTCTGAATCAATTAAAATAATAACTAAATGTTTATATAACGACTGCTACTTTATAATACGTCAATTGCACCACAATCATCTAATGCTATTTTCAGTGATGAACCAAGCCGTAACATTATCGTGGCTATTATTGACATTGTTGCTCCAGTTATTGATCGCATTTTAATACATCCATTAGTACAAACTATTACCCGAGTCTTGAAAGGAAGCCTTACTGTTTGTCTCATTCTTAAAAAAAACATATGATGTGTCTCCTCTGATTTACGTCCCATCTCTATTCTATCATTCTTATCCAAAGTCCTCGACAGCCTTATCCACCACCAACTTTCCACTTTTCTCACAACATTATTGTATTTGTATTTTCTCACTAAACATTTGTAATATTAGTGGGATTGCTAACTTCATTGTCAATCCATAAATAAATAATAATGTAACAAATATACTAACCTCTGTTTTCTGCGAACTGCTAAATTTAGTATTCATTGATAGTAAAGGTTCTGTTGCCGTGAGCTCATCCTTATCAATAAACGTGAAGAATGTTTGCAAACCTTCCTTTGTTCTAGTGGTTTCATTAGAAAGTTCCTTCAAACTGAAAATTACATTTTTGTAATTAAGTCTGTTCAGTAAGTCTACACACATAATTCTGTAACTAATTTATAAAAGTTAATTGTAGGCAAGTACTTTTTGATAGTCAATTTTTCCAATGCTCCGTGATACATATTTGTGAACTTTCTATGTATAGTTGAAACTTCGCGAATATTGGAGTCGTTAAGACCAAGCTGCTTCAGAGTAGTACTTTCAGGCACATCGTCTATTGATTTAACATCTGCAAAATATTTAGCTTTTGAATTACATATTATAATAGGGATAGTCAATAAACTGTAACTCTGACATATGTTTTTTATAAAAACCAACAGCAGGAACTGAGTTGTAGGTCGTATGTACGTAGGATCTGTGTAATTTATCATGCCTGATACCTGTAATTTGCAGTATAATCCTTTAGATGTCAACAATCAGAGTATTGCTGCAGATCTCCTTAATTTTGAAAGCCGGAAGGTAAGATTCGATTTTGATGTAATTTACTTACCTAAAATATTTAATATTTTGTTCAATAAGTTGTTTGCTTGTTTATTCATTACAAATGTAATAGCGTCTTCATGTTTGAGTTTCAAACTAGTTTCTAATGAATCAAATACATTTTTTAGTGTTTGGGGTTCAAGTCGAGACGATTTCAAATCAATATTGTCAATCTGGAAAAAATAAGGAATAAATATTTAATTGCTGTCAAACTATAATAAAAAATCAATTAAAATTAAATACATATTACCAAGTTTATCAAGGGCACATGGAATGAGAGTGCTGGCAACCCTACTTCATTTCGTTTCTGACAAATGCTATGCGATACGGACGTGGTGTATGCAGCGATTGCGTTCTCAGATCCATGACTTACTACTACGAAAAATCTGAAAATTTTAGGACCACAGTTAATTTTAGAACTAAGTTAATTAACTATTTTTTTTATTATTATACCTTGTGCATAATATAATTTGATGTTAATTGTATGAACTTGAAAAATTAAATTAGAAAATAGTTTGTTTTAGCCTTTGCCTATAATAATAAATATTATATCCTTGAGTTTTAGATATTAAGTACATTTCGTTAAGAAAAAAGTAACTAACACTTTAAGACATAAAACAATGGTTAAACTAAATATCAATCTGCAATTTGTTGAATATTTACTGTTGTTGTTCATCCACGTTCATACGATGTTCATCCAGGTACATAGATAGTTAACTGCTCTAAAATTATGTACTTAATAATTTACTTACTAAGTAAATGTTACCTACCTTAATTTGGGGCAAATGTTTCTCGAAACATAGTCCAAATTGCCAACAATAAACGCAGTTTTATCAAAATGATCGAGAAAATCAATTGATTCCAAATTGTCCGTTTGTATTTTAGAATCTTGCGTAATAAATATGCCTTCGATATCACCTAGCTTCATAGCTTCATTCACAATAACAGAGCATTCTAACTCATTTTGGAGATTCATGGAATATGTTTGAACATCGACATCTTGTTTTCGCCATGAACTGTAACAGTGAGATAATCTTTTATTTTCCTTGCGGTGGTCGGATAGCCTACTAATACTGACAGATAGGTTGTTTTGATGAGCGCCATCTAAAGGGTATGATAGTACGCAGATATCATAAATAAAGAGAGTTGACTGTTCAAAATATTCCCGATATTCTAATCATGCTTTTAAGTAAGTCTTATTCTTGACAAGGGTCATCATCATTATCACAATTTCAGGAATGGGGATATCCCAACAAATACCAGCGACCTAACATGGAAATTCCGAAGTGTAAATTGCAGACACTCACCTCAATTTCATTCGGAAATAGTGATCTATTAAACTCGATTCCAAATTGATTACTATTTTCTTTGCTCCTTTTTTCACCAATCTTTCCACAAGTTCGACCCCGATTATACTATCACCACATACGACTACTTGTGTTTTCACAGGAGAGTACGTCATTCTGAAACATAAGCGTTTAAATATTTTAGAGGATATGGGCCCAAGTCATTGTGGTAATGAAATAAATACAGGCGACTGAAATCAGAAATATTATGTGGTGTAGTGTGTCTCAGAATGATTCACTGTACCACGACATACTGAAGAAAGTAAAGGAAAAAAGTGAAAGAGAGATGACGTGAGGAAGTTTGATCAAGCTTTGTAAAGAATTCCTCCTACTATTGTCGATAGATCTTGCATAAATGCAGCGACGGTTTTTCGGTCTGCCAACATAAATTATAACGTATTCACTTACTTGTACTTAGTATTTCACTTACTTGGGTTGAATTTTCAATGTCTGGTTTAGCTTCAAGGGATCCCTTAGTTTCAATAACACACGGCTCCTGTGTTTCGATGCGAGTAAAATGCTGAAAGCTTTGGTAGTATCTTCGAGTGAATAAGTCACACGAACCAATGGCTTCACTATCCCAGTAACAATGCCGTTCAAAATCATGTTTTGAATTTCCTAAAATAATACGAAATATTAGAATAAAAATAGCTGCAGACAATATTTTCAGAGTATCGTACGCGAAGGGTAAATAAAGCTAAACTTACACCTACACCTCCATATCCTACACCTTCCCTACGCCTAGCCTATACTTGCACTATCCCTACCTACCCTTGCATACAAACCTTGTCATGAAAATTACAAAACCCAACAAAAATAACTAGTTAAATTGCTGTATTCATAGCTGATCTCAAATTCAAAAAAACAATACATCTAATACTATATAGCCTCTATTACTCGCCGATAATGTAGTTTTCTGTTGGTACAATCCGATAACTACTTATCGTATTTTACCATCCGATAATTAGTCGGATTTTTTTGAGCTCATCAATTATAAACAAACATATAAACCGACAAACAATCACGTCTTTCCTCTTTACAATATTTGCATAAAAAACAACAAATACTAAAACAACGATCAAGCTTGAATCAGACTAAGCTACAAGGTCGCGAATTTAATAAAATTTGGCGAATTACATGTTGCACTTAAATTTTACTATTGGTAATGGTACAGAATCCTTTGTATGCGATCGACTCGCACTTCGCTGGTTTTATTTTATATTATACCCAGAGCATCTAAAGGTTGTCGACTCATTTGAGAAATGTGAAGAGTTTCTCGCTTCTGTTTTGAAATATCTTCGTTCTAAGTGTAGGATAAAACTTTCATTTACGACAGGTTTAAACTGTAGAAGTCCACACAACATTTCAGAAGCCTGTAGAATTTAGTATTTAGTTTATGTATTCGGTAGAAAACGCATATTGCCACAAAATCGCTTCGCAGTGTCAGACAATGACGCCGCCGAGTGGAAATCTCTATTAAATGAAAACTATTAGTACAAAGTACTTAAGCGTATCCACTAACCCTCCTTTCTTCAATATTATCTGGTCTAAACAAAAGATTAATATCAACAGCCATGTAATTTCTTCCTTGCATCAAGAACTGCATGCCGAAGCTGTTGTTCTTGTACTTGTCTGTATCGGAGAGATCCATAAATATTCCATAGAAGCGTACTAACTTCATTGCGGCCTAAAACACACATGAAATAACTTTATTTCATTATGTAAAATTGTCTTTAATTTTCGGATCTTTATTGTCATTGTACTATATTTTGAAGTCAATACTGACCTGACGCGATGAACCGCTTAGAGTGTTAATAACAAAGTCATAACCTGCCGGGGACTGAACCAAAGCTCCGGCATAAAACATGTCGCTTTTAGAATAACCGATATTATTTTCTGTAAAAAAACAGTTTTAAAATTATAGTAACTATGATTAGTATTATTAAAACTTAAGATGTGAACCTAATGAGCCGTTATTGTAAATTCAAATTTAAATAAATTATGAAAACACTTACAAGGAAGACTCAATAACAATCAAGATTACTGAAGTCTGTTTAGTTTAAAAACACTTCGTCTCAATAAATGAAATACATTACTATCAAAGTTAGTTTTTACTGCACGCGACAAATTATTCTTGATGGACCATATTTTAGGAGGTGTTGTATAAATACCTTTTAACTGTGGAAACGTCTTTAAAAGTAGACGTTTTTTCTGTATGTCTCTGACTGTCGTATATACGGTGCAGCCTATTGCCAAGGCAACAGATATTACTGCCTGACCGATCGCTCCTGTGCCACTATTAACAAATACCTTATGACATTTCAGCAATATAAATCGCTGTGCCTGTAATGAATAAAATATATAGTTAATTTGAAATTTTAACATCTTAAACAAAATACATATAGGTTTTAAGACTTTCGTGGTTATTCACTACACTTTCAAACGTGAAAGTACATGTAAATTAATAATTCTAGAAGAAGTGTTACTCAAATAGTATCATACCAAGCAGTAATATGCATATACGTAGGGGAGGGGCACTGTAGCAGCATCTTCTAACGACCAATGATCAGGGACAGGCCATATCAAATTTGGATCTGCTTCAACAATACTAGCAATGGCTCCTCCATTAATAATTCCCATCACTTTCTGATCCCTAAAATAAAGATTATAACGGAATGAATAGAAATACTTAATAACGAAATAATTGCATAACAATAACAGAACAACATTGATTTACAGGTACATACTTATTGTTATATCCGCTGAAGTCTCGTCCATATACCATTTCATCGTTTGAAATGTCGCCTACAGCTTTTAGCGCATCGCTTAAAGTAGGCCCAGCATAACACACCTAAGAATACGACGTGTTGTTAATAAAAGTTATTATTTGTTATGTTAGGTAAAAGTTACTGTTGTCTATTGTCTGCAATAACTTTACCTGCACTGTATTGTCGGTACTGCGAACTGAAGGTATTTCATTCCAACACAAATTTTCAATGCCTCTTAATGTGTTACTCAGGCGGAAATTGGTGTAATTAATTTTGGTTGAACTTGGTAAATAATAAAATCCACCCCACATATTCTAAAAAGAGTAAAAACAATATATTCATTAAATTACATAAAGCTTGTAAATAATTATGTGTCTAGGGAGACGCGCCATGTCCACAACAAATAGGGAGGCTATACAGTGGTCAACTGAATTTGACATTTTTTGTACCTACACTATTCTAATTTTGTATTCGCTATGGCCACTGATGATGACGAATACAGATGATGTAGTGTAAGCAACTACACCACATTGACACCATTGATATAGCCAATAGCCCCACAGGACATTAGAAACCTAAAAGAAGCGAATATGGTGCCGGTCTTTGAGGTCTTAAGGTTACGTAGTAGGTATTAAGGTGACTATTACTAAACTACAACTATATTGATGATTACTATAACCCACCTGTTTAAAAACATTAAAGGTCAGATTTTTTTGAAGCTGCTCTTTATAAAATCTATCGCTTGGGTTAAAGGATGGAGCGTTCACATCATCCACCATGACTAATACCAGAGATTTTTTCATAGTCTTGTTTATTTTCTTCACAAACCCTGTATAATAAAAATACATTAGTTAGTTTCACGACAAATGAAAAAATGTAAGAGCGAAGTTATTATGAATATGTGTTATACCTAATAAACCACAATGATTTTGATTTTCTGAAACTAAGACCACAGTTTGAGACTTCTGTATTTCACTTCGTACACGGGGCAACCATGAGAAAGCTGCGTCATGAGTGACATTGATATATTTCACATTATTGAAATCAATATCTTCAATCTTTCTGAGTAAAATATTTTTTTTATATGGGGCATTAACAATGGATATAATATCGAAGAATTTGTATGTTGTCTTTATGATATTCTTCTCGTCTTCAAATGTTAAGACAAAAATGCCCTTTGACGTGGTTTCGTATATCTCCTTCATTTTCTAAAATGACATTAGAACATAATATCAGATACTTAAATTATAAACTTTTGCCATAAGTATTTAAATACAGTGAAAGCTCCTTATTCGAGCTTTCTTCATTTGCGTTTTTACTATTCGTGGATTAAAAAAATGCGACTCAATTCCTATATTCGCGGATCTAATAAGTACATACATAATAATAAAAGGATTCCAATAGGTATTGTAACACCCCTTCCCCTGGCCCTAATATTTAAACCTACTTACTTACATGACTGAGATGTCTCTAGCTATAAGACGTGTAAATTACTCATAAATACATTGGCCGTACATCGTGATCGTCTAGCTTTAGATACATTACAAGGACCTTCTACGTTGTGTGTTTGATAAAATCGTATTTCGAAATAACACCCTTAAGTTTATAAATACTGCTAAATTAAAGGAAAACTCATTTAAGGGAAATGCGTTATATAGAATCACCGAACGGAAAAGTAAATCGTACAACTAGCGGGAGATCAAATCCGCAACCAAAATAAATAAGTGAACTCTAAATTATCCGTGTGAACAAATAAAACATAAAAGAATAACCACAACTATATAAATATAAAAATTAGGTTCGTCAAATGAATGCACCGTGTAAAATACGCGAGTCAAATGAAACATCAATTCCGCGCATAAAGTAAGAGATAATCAAAATTTGTATGAGTAGACAAAACAAGCAAAATATAAATTAAGAAACATGCAACTTAGCTCTAGAACTGATCTTCATTATATCTAGTCGGCGGGCGATGAATGGCAGGCGATCGACGCACGTCGCGGCTACCGAGCGTTAACCTCTTCTTTCTTCGTGGCCACTGCTATCCGTATGGCTGCGAGATTTGCCTAACATAGACCTGACCCTAATGAGTTGTGAAATATGGACCTTTAGGTCTCGGAAATAGCCTAATCGATAGGAAAACCTGGGCTCCCTTACAACCTACACACCAGGCCAACACATGAACATATGGACCACATGTCCTGCTCATGCGTCCAGCGAAACCTCGACATCGAACGAACCAGTGACCTATTGTACACTCCGATCAAACCGTCACATGCATTCCGATCATCTGGTCGTACTTCCGCACCGGCCTAATTTGTTTGCAAACAATCGAGAGACTATTATTTGAATTTTATTTACGCGCACGCGATATGTATCCCTATTGGTGTCGGAACGCTTATGACTGAGCCCACCTATCGAACTAACTCGATTTTCCATGTCCGCTGGTAAAAAAAGGTCGTTAAAGCATTAAAAGCACAAAGTTCTTAAGCGGGCAAGGGTCAGAGCCATACCAAGATCCAGTAGCAAACCCACGGATAAATTACCGTCAAAGTACATGGAGCACAAATCAGTTTCCCGATCCTACTCGTCAAGAGCGTGGTCCACGTCCGGTCCGAACCTGGTTTCCTATGTAGTGATGTTTTCTATGGGCGGGCCGGGTCGTAAACGTGTATAAACAACTTTTCATTTTATTCCCAATAAAAGCATATTGAGTTAAAATTAGTACATTACGCGAGAAAGAAAGAACCCCGACACGTTTATTGACACCCGGTGCCTGCGCGCGCGCTCTCCTCGTATCCAGGAGAATCCCTCGCCGGAGAACCATCCAGTCCCGGGACCTTAGACCAACTGTTGTTCCCGTCTTTCTTCCCTTAGCCCCTCAACCCCGCATCCTCAAGCGTGAGAAAACCAACCATTTGACCAACACGTGTTACGCAATTTCTCCATGAATGACAAGGTCCACCCGTCGGAATTCTTTGTTTTTTCCGGGACCATATCGCCTTTGTATTTAAAATATATTGATGCAACGCTAATGACAACGCAGGTCATAAAAGTAAAGAAATGCTCTCGCGTGCCATAAAGACAAACGCGCGTACCATTTTTACTACAAATATTACAATAGAGACTAGGGAACAATATGCCTGCTGTGAAGGAAGGAAGTCCACGCCGTTTCTAGTTAATTGCCGTCCCCAAAACATCTTAATAAATCTTATTTCTGCCAATAGCCCACATGTGCACAGCGGCGTCGGTTAAAGTCCCGAAA
Source organism: Blastobasis adustella (assembly GCA_907269095.1). Taxonomy (NCBI): domain Eukaryota; kingdom Metazoa; phylum Arthropoda; class Insecta; order Lepidoptera; family Blastobasidae; genus Blastobasis; species Blastobasis adustella. The sequence goes on along the minus strand of OU026121.1, from coordinate 15,120,381 downwards.
AAGGCATGTCGAAAACGATGCTTTGTGTTATTTGTTCTATGGTATTTCCAAATTGCTAAAGCGATCACAATGCACCCCAATATAAAACTCGCCATTAAAGTTGTATGCTCTTATTTAGTAACCCAAACTTACGCATTAAACACGGCATATGAATACTTTTAAAAATCACATACCTATATTGATGTAGGTAATAACTAATCTACTGGAACGTACTTATGGCACATAAGGATCGTTACAGTATCCAACCAAATATCCTTTGTAAATGCCGTCAAATAGACTAATAAAAAAAGTAAAATAGATCTTATTACAACTTTGCCTTAAGTATGTTGTTAAATGATATCGCCGAGGACTTTGTCATAAGCCGCCTTCGCCGCGATCGGTGTTTTTGAGAATGTAAACAAACAGAATGAAAGCAACCTTACTACTCAATGAATAAAGTATATTTTTAAATGTTGCTTCTCTGTTCTTTGGTAAAAGCCGGTTTGCGTGTTTTATTGTTTCGTCTTTCACATTCGTTACAAAAATTGTGATCGAGTAACACGTCTCTACCGCTCTTTTTCTAATTAATAATGTCAACTAAAAAAATGAAAAAGGAGTTTCGACACGAAAAAAATCCGTGTTACGTTCGAAAAAAATCCGTTTACGCCTTGGAGAGTCATTTGCATCCATATCACGCTCATACAATGTCAACGAATCAACTGTACGATCGATAAAAAAATCCGAAGATAAAATAAGGTTAAGAGAAAATTACAAAATTCTTCAAACCATTGCCTAAGCCATTGATAATTAATCAAAATGTTCAAAAACTTCAATTAAACCCCGCGAATAAAGAGCTTTTACGGTACATTTAATTTGGCATTAGTGAGAGTTACTTACCAACTCATCTTGTAGAAAATCATTAACAACAAATACATCCGACTGGCAAAGCATTTTGCGGTCCTTTAGAATAATGCCTGCTGGTACTGTGTGAACGGAAAAATTTCCCTCAGGTACTTTATCTATAGCACAATTTACAATGTCTGCTAGAGAAATGTTGTCATATAGAATTTCGAAGATTGGTATTGTCGGTTTGGTAATATTTTCCGCTATAATTTGAAGGTTGATAAGTAATGCTTGATCGATCTGTAAAAATAAAATACTTTTTGCAACAAACAAAAGATTCTATGAGAAAATGAAGTTAGTTACACCATTTGTTTAACTGCTTATAGTATGTTAACTTATAGCAGTTACATGGAAAATTACAGAATAACTGAAAAAATACTGTGCCAGCGAAGACTCAACCAGTTTTAATACTGGATCATGGTCAAGGCGAACTCCGGGCCCTCAGGACCACAGCTGAGAGCACAACCAAGATGATGACGAATCAAGTATTAAGTTTTTTTAAAGTAGTACACATCGGTCACACGTGACAGGTCATGTGCCCATTTCTATCCTAAAGGAAACTGAGTTGCCCGATAGCGATTTCTAATTTCGCCAGAAATAATCCATGTAAACTGCTAAAAATAACAGACTGTACCAAAAATACACGAAGCGAATTAAAAAAATCTAAAAGCCTGTCACAACACCAAGTTCTGTTTGATTAATTAAGTATAATAAAGCTGTAACTATGTTTGTTCGATCTCGTAGATATAGATAGAATTGGGCTTCTTAGTCCAAGGTCTAACTGCATCGTTAGTCGTTTTACCCCTTTAAATTTCCGTATTAATATAGTAATATTGGTGAGTGAATTTTTATATAATGAATTTTTTGGTGAGCGTCTTATTAGCATAGAAATTATGTTGGCGAGAGTCTAAATTACTTTCTTTTTACTTACTTACCTTTATGTTTCCTGTTAAGAAATGCGGGATAAATGTTTTCGTTTCTAGTAAAGATTCTTGAATTGGAGGTGCAGATTCAGTGAAGATTAAATTTGACATTAGAATTCCCCCACATCTAAAATAATGCGATTGCACAATTATTTTTGGATGTTGTTTACAAAATTAATTCAGTTTTAAGTGGTGAATTCCTCATTTTACTCACCTCGTAGCACATATAATTTTATCGATCTGAATATCTAGCTGATTATCATTTAAATCAGTAATATTATCTCTAATATGCTGTTCAATGTTTATAGTCACTTTTTTGATAATCATGGGTGAAGAGCATCCATCGCTATCTCTTTCAAATATATTTAATTGAATAAGAGAGTCAATAAGTTTTACCCAATCGTTATTCCACACAACTTTAGCTAAGTTTCTCTCGTTGTTTGTTGAAATTATGGATTGGAAATCCTCACTAGAAAAAAATAACCGATAATTTTATTTAAAGTAGTAAAGAACCGGATAGGTAAGATGGTTTCGACCTAACGAATACGAAACATTTCATCCAAATCTGGCAGATCGGACACTCTTTGAATCTTGCCAGGATGTATACGTATACCAATACCTGACAACCTGAAGTTTATTTTAAGAACCTTGATGAGAAATGTTGAATATGAATGTTTACTCTTTGGCTGAAGAAGCGATGAATTGATATCGCTGAGTCGGAGGCGAGAGCCAACGGCTTACGACACGAGGTTGCCGAAAACCTGGGGAAGTAGGGAAGCAGACCCAGGCAGAAGCTGGGATTGACCGCAATAGGAGAATGATGATGACGTATGCTTGTTTTTGCTACAACTATAGCTATAGCTTAGTAATATCGAAGGTTAAGTGGTACTTCAATCCGGAACATATTTCAATGTAACACAACTTATCAGTGAGATGGCGAACCAGTAGTTGAATTAGAACTATGTTTGTATAAAAATCGAATGAGTGATGTAATTGTGCAGCTTACGAGTATGAATGTCCTTTCGATCGCATAATTTTGTACACATCTTTAGCGGATACGGTTTGCATTGTGTCTTTAATTTCGGCCAATGTAACATTACGATCCTTTCCTTTCATTTCCTGGATAGAGCCGCTTACAACCCTGTTGCCCAGATGGCACACCTGAAAGAAAATTAAATATTAACATAATTTTATGAGTTTTTGTGTAAGAAATATCGTTCGTGTGATTTAAATTGTAATATTGCACTTGCCTCGAATAAGTGACTTCCTTTTTGTATCGTAATATCTAGGTATAACGATTCTTCAGTATCTACATTTGCATTAGTATGGAACTGCACATTCTCGAATGTAATGGACATTTTTTTGTAATCATAGCCTCTAAACATAGCAAAGGTTTCCCAAACCAAAACTAAATGTGCTGCTTCGGGAAATTCAATTTTTCCTTGTCGTTTATACTCCTTGAGATATCTAAACTCGTCGTCATACGTTGATAATACGTAATGACGTATTGGAGAAGTTACTCTAATGGTCGTGTTGTATATAGCTATGGGCCTAAAAATAAAAAAGTTGTTTAGGTAAAGAAGGGTCGGTATTTAGTCCGTAAATGTATGTAATCCGTCATTATTTCTAGGAAAATAAACCTAACATAAGATTTCCCGCTCCCATTTTAAAATTATGTACAGAACCTAGGAAATACATACATTTGAAATTGGAGCACCATTGTATACATTTCCTAGGAAATGTTCTTAGGAATTGTTTTTCCTAGGAAATGAATTTTAGTGACTAAGCCCGGCTTGCTCCAAATTGTTTAACACATGTAAGAAATATATTTAACGTCGTTTTGTATGAAATGTTGTGTTGATCTTAAGCTTAAAGACGAAGAGGATTTTGGTGTAAGCCGCCGTTCACCATTAATGACTTTAAAAATATGCTGCAACTTAGCCCGGGAAACTTTATAATTTTTTTTAATGGTCATATTAAACCATATCAGAAAACGAATATTACATATATTGGTCCTGTAAACTTACCAATCTTCACTATGTTCCCATTGTACTAAATGGGATAAAAATGGAGTTTCAGTAGATACAGGATATTGTACGTGAGGGTACAAAGCATCAACTTTCAAATTCAATCCTTCTTGATAAAGTCTAAAAATCAAAATAAGTCATTACCAAATTTTTATAGTAAAATCTGACTTAAAAATAGTGAGCTATTTAACCTAGATAATAAGTTAAAGGCTTGTCGAATATTTAAAAATTTCAATATTTAAATGCAATCATCACAGCCCGTAACAGTCCACTGCAGGACTTAGGGCCTCTCCCACGAATGGGGAGGTTATTGCCATAATCTTGGCAGGCGGGTTGGAGATCGCAGTGTTTAAATATAATAATGGAAAATGCTGCTGCCCATTTTCCAGACTACGGAGACTCTTGAGCTTTTGCCTCGAAAACATTAGTCGCCTTGTACGACACCCATGATTGTAAGGGGTTGGTGCTATTCTACTCTGCCGGACACCACACGGCCGATGCAATAATGAATAAAAATGCAATAATGTATGAATATTCAAAAATGTATTAAATTCCCATATTTACATCTTATCACTTTTTTAAACTTACCGTCCAATGGCTTCGAGTAGGAACTGCGACGGTTTGTCATGAGCTCGTCTGGTTAATGGAATGTTGACGCAAGACTCATGAGAACGTTTCAGTATCGCTTGCAGGAGCCCATGTGGTGCAATTTCAATCAACAATGCGTTTTCGGGTATGAAGGCAGATGTTTCCTCGAAGAGCACAGGATTCTGAAAAAAGTATAAGAGTAAAAAAGTTCAAGAAATATGATCAAAAGAAATCATGTTCATAATGTGAAGTAGTCAATAGGTATTTACAAGCAGATTGTTAGTATGGTATTCTGCAGAGGAATATTTTGCACTATCTTCATTCCATTTGTCTTTAGGAACTGACGTTGATACCCATTTTTCACTTCGAGGTTTGGGATTAGTTATCACCTCATTCAGATATTTTAAGAGCCCGGGTCCTGAAATGAAGAATTAATGTTGATTATAATTTTGACATATTACATTTTTTTCATATTAACCCATCCAATTCCCGGACAGTGCAAGAATTGCAATCACACTGCCACTAAACCAGCGGCGTTCAGTTTCGCAGAAAACATTTACTCGGTATATGTTACCCATAAGTGTTTATGGTGAATTTTCTGATTCGTAATGTAAAGGAAGATTATTACGCTGTTGCACGAGAAAAAAAATTATCACACAAGATGATATTGGTTATAAAGAGAACAAAAGCATTTATATTAATGATCACCTTACGCCCGCGCACCTTAGGCGGATTAAAGCTGTTAGAGAAGAACATAAATATTTTCATAAACTTTAAATTTATGGTAATCGCTCCGGCCTTGACAGTTTTAAATTGTAATGAGATGGGGTAAAGAAACTTGAAAACAACTGCTATTCACACTACATTACAGTTGTTGAAAATGTATATAATATAACTAAATATTGTTGGTCCTATATTAAATCTCAATCTAAATCAAAGTCTATGTCTTTCACTATGAATTGCGCTGGTAAGGTATAGAAAGACGGTGACTGTGTGTCTACGGCACTCTGTGCCAGGTGTCCCTTTGAAAGTGCGTCCCATTGGAATTGTGTACATATGAAACTATAACTTAACAAATACTTACCAGCATCAGCGATATATCTTGAATGATAGGCTATATTGGAACTCGCAACTTCTTTAGCAAATATGCCCTTCTTCGTTAGGTCAGCTACAAATGTCTTCATAATATCTGCAGGCCCAGATATTGTAGAAGATGTGGAGCTATTGTGACATGCAACTTCGATTTCTGGTGGGCATAAACCTAAGACCTACAACAAACATATATTTTAGTACAGGTAACTTTTACTGTAGTTATGTGTAATTTAAATATTGTGGATTATAGTTTTAGTAAGATTACCTCATTGTATCCTAATCCAACAGCAGCCATTGAACCTCGTATAAATGGCGTTTGTATCGACACCAGACCTCGACTGTATGCAGCTAAAATCATTTCTTCAGCAGTGAAGCAACCATCAGCGTACGCGCAGCCCAACTCTCCGACACTATGTCCTAGTAACGTAAGAATTACACTTGACTATTGGAACAATATTTCATTTCATAGATTGCTTTTATGACAGGGATCACATTGTTCAATTCACGTTATAAGGCCTGTCATTGACGATACTAAAGCAATTTTGATAAAGGACACCCCAACAGCATAATCAGTCATTAAATGTGGTATTTCCTTAATTAATATGTTACAGATTTGCCAAATAACAATCTAGCGGTTTTGTATTTTTGTAACTTATGGTTATACCTTGAATAAATTGATTGTGAACGTTTTAATACTTGTCTAATGTTTCATTAGAAAAAATTAAATTTATAGGGTATAGGGTATCTGTACCTCTATAGAAAAGAAATACGGATAATAAGAAGAGGAATACGGAGCCCTTATGGGATGACTTTGTTGTCCGTCAGGCTGTCTATCTGTCCTTCTGTAAAGACCTCTTTTCTTGGGAATGTGTGAAATCATCACCACGTAATCAGAAGATACGGCCGTTTATGCTCCGTTTATGATTCATATTTTGACGCTCGCAGGGGATAAAAACCTATAGGTTACTTCTTGTTGAACAAGAATCATGAAAATTGACAAGAAGTAAGTAGCAAGAAAGAAAAAATCCATAAACGGTAAATTTGTAGTTACATCACAAAAAAATTGTTAAACAACTTATAAAGTGTTCTGGTTTTCCTACAAGTTGTATAGGAGATATGTGCATATGTAACTTTATAAGGTGTTTATAGTGACCAAAAGCCCTCTTCTAAGCATGTCTATTGACAGGTAACTACCGAATCCTACACTGCACAGGTCTCAGACTAGGCCCGATACGTCTTGGCCGTTTTTATTATTTTCTTAATTATGCTATCTTGATAATATGAATTTTACCAACTTAGTTGCGAGTATTGTCTCGTTTGAAAAGCATCTTACCAATAATGTTATCAGGAACAATTCCGAGCGCATTAAGTATATCAGTCAAGCCAATCTGCACTGCAGCAATGCCAACGAATGAGTTGAGAATATTGTTGTAAATTGTTTCATCGGGGTCCGTCAATATTTTGACAATATCCAAACCTTTTGGTTCAAGTACTTTGTGACATCTACAAAACATTAAATTAAAAAATATATTAATTCAAAACCAAACAATACAACCGTATAGTATAAAGAAATTAAAGGTATCAACTCTAAAATACCCTTTAATATTTAGTTCTGATACAAGGAATCCCTTCAGTATAGGCATGAATGGTAGAATATCGAGAGTACATTTACGTTTAATACCGTTTTACTAATATTTAATCACAAACCTTTGTATAGCCGATGCAAATATAGGGATGCGCATGAGATCCGCGCCCATGCCAGCCCATTGCGATCCCATTCCACTGTACACGAACCAAATAGGCCTATTTATCGCGTCGTAGTAACTTGTTTTCTTCGACAAAATAACGGTCTCGTTGTTTTCATTTGTTCCTAAGAGCAAACAATTTTCAAAATATTAAAAAAACCGAAGAGAGTGTACCATGTCAAAACTGGTCATTGTGAAACGGACTACGATCAAAACCGTTTCACGACCGTTTTAATGATTTACTTTACTAAATACTGTTCGATTCGTGTCGCGTATAATAGAATGCACTCTTTTCTTTTCTTACACTTTTCCGGGCAGAAGCCCTGGCTTCTGGCTTGGCCGCTAGGACAATGATGATAACTCTTTAATTAACTATAATCCTTTTTAATGATATCCTCAATATCTAAGGGCCGGGACACATAAACACGATACGACGTCGTGTCGTACCACGATGCGGCGTCGTTTCACGATGCGACGTCGCGACGTGGGAGTCTACGACGAGCATCGTAAAAAACTACGTCGCGACATCGTAACGTGCCACGATACACGGCACGACGCCGTTGATACAATGCAGGGTGAATTGTCGCAGTTAATTTCGAGAAATGGACCGCACTAGACGCGTCCTGCTCGTGCTGTTGTTAAGAAGTTGGATAAAGAAAAGACAGAAACTCAGAAGATAATTGAATTTAATTGAGATTTTGAATAACAACTGTGGCACTGACACAGGAACGCATCGTGAGTTTCTACGACGCAACGTCGTGCCGTGTATCGTGGCACGTTACGATGTCGCGACGTAGTTTTTTACGATGCTCGTCGTAGATTCCCACGACGCGAAGTCGCATCGTGAAACGACGCCGCATCGTGGTACGACACGACGTCGTATCGTGTTTATGTGTCCCGGCCCTTACCCAGTATGGTGTAACTACGACACATGTGTCCAGGGATGTCATATTGATGTATATTATGTATAAGACTGATTTGCTCCGGATCGACAGGTTTCTCAGTTAGTTCCTTAAGAACATATTCCACGCATTGATCTGTTCTTCCAGAGATTAGAACCAAATGTGGAATACTGCTTTTGTATTGTTCTGGATCCTAAAATAAAAAGTAACTAACTAAAATGCATATAATCTCGTTATAATTTGTTGCTATTATCGAATCTCCATTAGTTTAATTTCTCAAATACAGCACATTTCTGAATCAATTACGAATACATACCTTCTGTTTATAATGACCCTTCAGAAGAATATGAATGTTAACGCCACCATATGAGAAACAGTTTAAAGCAGAAAAGCTTCTGTTGAATTGCTCGGTATCCAGCATAACGCGTACTCTGCCTTCTTTGACGGAAGGAATGTCATTTTGAGGATCGTTGTAATGGATATTTCCAGGTAAGGTGCCCTTGTGATACGCTAAACACAGCTGTTGAACATAATGAAAACGTTGTAATTTTTTGTAATGTAGGATTAAATATACACATACATACTACATACATATGGGAAATAGATGCCAGAACTTGTCGGTATAAGAAAAGAGGCCCCGTGGGCGACCCAAGAAGCGATGAATTGATATTGCTGAGTCGGGTGCGAGAGCCGGACGTGAGGATGCCCAAGACCGAGCGAAGTGGAGGTGAATGAGTAGAAAACGGACCCTGGCAGAGGTTGGGATAAACGCTAGAACGACGATGATGACAAACATATATTTATAATATTTATATATAATAATAAATTATAATTTTGAGTAAGAGGTCGTAGGTTGAGTGATGAGTTTGGCGTAGTCATTATAGTGACTAGTGAAAGTATATATAATTGGTATATGTTTATTGTGTTTTTTTTTAAATAGTATTAGTATTTATAATATTAATTTAATTATATTATCAATATTTTTCTGTTAAGTAGCACCTACTTAATCACTCTCTGTATGGTCTGCTGGTTGACTGTTAGACAAAGCCTCAATGGCTTTAAGTCCGCCAATTGCTGTAATTTGTGCAATAAAGTTTTTAAATTAATAAAAAATTAATAAATATATAAAGCTGACACATGTCACACAGCTGGGGTAAGCAGAGACTATACCTCACCACTTTGCTGACCTGACACAACTTCCTTGCCTAGAATTTAATCACAATTGCGGCAAAATTTTACTTCCATCATATAGTTAATGGTCCCATTCACTGCGTTACCCTTGTATATGATATAGGCAATGTGATTAATAGGGCATTATTTATAAGTCCCGGGCAATATGAATAATGTCCAATATGGCACTCCGCACATGACGCGACAGCCACGCAACAGACACGCGACAGACACGCGACAGCCACGCGACAGCGACGCGACGGACACACGCAGGATGCATGCAGGACGCATGCAGCACGCATTCACTTCTAACACGACGCAGCACTGTCAAGTGACGGTTTACAAAGATCATTTGGCATGTTGCCGAAATCAGAATTAACGCTGCCATCTTGTAAAGCGTCATTTTTGACAGACAGCTGGAGTCGATGTTTTACACTCACGCCCTCATCCAAATGCCAAATGATCCTTGTAACTGTGATGCAATGAGGAAAGAAAAAAGCTCCTTTTAAGAGAAGAGAGCACAATGTCAAATAATGCGTGAAACATATGTGCACAAACTAGAAGAACTATACATAAAATTCTATTGCATCCTAATTTATCTTATCTTATACATACGGGATATTTATGAGATGTTTAGTCGTGCGTATAGATTTGAAACAACTTGTTTAGTTTATCTACTTAGTGCTAAGACTCACTTTTTCTAACAATCGGTGCCAGAACTGTTTTCAACGTTAATCCAAGAGGTAAGTTTATATGTGAGGTTTTTTTTATATGTGAGTCTAAGACAAATGTTTATTTGTTTATTAGAATTAAAACACTTTTTATACAAGTTCCACTATAATTATTATTTTTTATTTGTCACTTACTGTTACCCAAATTGGTCAGGCGGTCTTCTTAGCCAGATTGTGGCCAATTATCACCATACTATTTGCACTTTAAAAGGTACCCGCCACAATGAATGGTCACAGGTACGAGTATTTAACGATAAAGTTGTATCGAAAAATGGCTTACTATACTCTATTTTTTTCAACTATAAAGTACTAAGGCTGAATACAACGTACTCATTGGTTCATTCAAATTAAGTAGGTACGCTAAGGCGGCTTTCACGGTGTGGATTTTACCTGCGATTTTAATCTGCGTTACAAAAAATAAATCTAAAATATCTATACATATAATAAAATCGTAAAGACAAAAAGTCTGTACATTGAAGATAATTGAAAGAAAACCAACCAGAGCGACTTAAAACAACCACCTGAACACGTTACGACAATTTTAAAATTTTATGTTTGTCTATCTGTCTGTTTGAACGCGCATCACATAAAAACCGCTGAACAGAGTTCCATGAAATTTTGTATAGCAATAGTATATCCTCGGCCAACATTTAGGCTATAAAACAAATCAAAACTTGCTTGTGAAATAATAAACCAGCAATAAAAACCTCTGGTGCGGTAAAAAGACAGTATTTTCTAGAGGTCCACTGATTGGCGCATGAATGATCTAATTCCCAGTACATTTACAAGAGCTAGAGAGGTGAACGTATTTTTGACAGAGATGATAAACATTATACAGTCTTACCACAAGAAAGTTAAACAAGGGTTGGACACCTGTTGAACACATGTTTAGAAAAAGTCGTACCAAAAAGAGCTTTCCTATGCTTCTCTCCATACCAAGGTTGTCTGGAAGAGATCAAATTAGTGATGAGACCACGAGAATACGTGTTTGCGAGAAACTACCTATGTAGTGCTCCTGTATATTTTATTAACTGCGACGTACTTTTTATAAGAATTCCAATGGAACACCTATTCAAGTCATTATACCTACTCAAATTATACCGACCACCTATTCATCTTATATTATAATAATATAGGCAAGCAGACTCCGGTCCTGCAAAACAAAACACTACTGGCTTTCGAATGTCACAATTTAAAAGAAATCGAAGAAATGAAGTGAACTAACAAATAAAATGAGAATAGATTATTCTGTGCAAAGACTTTTATCCCCTATACTTTTTCTTTATGCGTAGTCTATATCTTTAATAGATATCGTGACTTATGGTGACTTAGAATAATCAGAGAATTTTCAGAATATTTAGAATAAATTCTCTACAAAATTTATTCGGTATCAAATATCTGAATGGAGGCCATTAATCCAATATTTTTTCTTTTTATATTCCTGCTAAGCCCTTTTCAGATAGTTATATAGTAACCTATACTTAAAAGATAACTTCAACAGCGCTAATAAATTATGTTTTGCCCACAAGAACAAACAATATCATTATAGATCTCTTAGATAAATTATTAAAACGTTCCCTTTTTCCTGATGTTAGGTAACATAGCGACATGTCGGAAAGATCCATAACAGGTATCTGAAACCAAGTTCCGACACTGCTCCGACAAACCCTAGCCCATAGAGATAAAATTTACTAACATTTTATCTCTATGCCCTAACCCGACATGTCGTAGCTCTGATAGACCACAGCTGCAGCTCCGACAATACACAGACCTACAGGTCCTACAACACATGACACAAGATATTTGGCCAGCAAGAAAAGGACGAATCTATCACAAAGTTCAAGAAACAGTAATCTGGTAATTTCACTGAATCCTTATACAGTTTAGTGCGTAACAACTAATGGTTTTGAATGATTAATTTTCATGTCGTTTTTGAAAGAATAGAAAACATAGGTACAATGTTTTTGTTGAAATGTCCACGCGGACGAAGTTGCGGGCATCTGGTCAGGTTCCCCTGTTAGATGTCCGTCAGATGGCAGTCGCTCCACTATAATCGCCTGATCTGCCAAATCATGGATCGAGACGGACCCCGGGCCCTTGCGCGCGAGACCACAACCGGGACATTATCGTCAAGATGACCATCCAAGATGTATGATTCATTTTAAATTGTCATTGAAGGATCGGGATGTAGTCGCGGGCAACAGGTAGTATATAATAATAATATGGATAAACGGCACGCTCATGGCCCATCATCGCCACGGAAACCATAACCAATTATCCTGTCCTCTGGTTTTATTCGTCATTGCTGGGGGGCTATGGGCTAACTCACTAAAAAAATGAATTTGTCATATAAAAATCTTACACTACTCTAATTTTGTAGACGCTATGGCCGTAGATAATAATGTAGATGACGTAGTGTAGAATTATCTAATGTCAAATTCAGTTTGCAACTGAGTTAGACAATAGTCCCCCCGTCATGCTACATTATGAACTAGTGTTGAGAAGAACTTTCAGTTTTGGCTCTAAATTGGAGTTTATATAGAAAATGTATGCATTATTGAAGGAATAATTTATATAATAATAATAATGTGTCTCAGTACCCTGTCACGACTATTTTTGAAATCGAATGTACTTTCGGTATACCATTATCTCACGAACCGCTCAACCAAGCCCAGCAAGCCAGGTGTCAGGTAATAGAGTCACTCGGCGCCCTTCCACCAACAGTAAGTACTAATATTTTTGATACCTAACTTACGTCAGTCATTTGGGCCAGAAAATTTGTAATTTTCCTCGTTATAGCCTAAATATCTCGGAACTGAAAGTCAGTTTGCGAAAATATAAAGTGCCTTGTGATTTTCAGAATTAAATCTCTCTATCATTGTGTGTACCAGAAGCACTTACAAAATATTATAACATCATTCGCTTAGTGTGATGAGCAATAATTTGACGAATAGGCACACACCAGCGCGCAGAAAGAACCTGAGTTCGAACTTGTACCCAGGATAGTAAAAGTACGAGTGTCGGCCTGTTGTTGTACTGTCCGCCATTTTGATTGCAAAAATTTCACAAGTCCCGGGTTGGTGTTTTGCATTTGTGGCAATGTGCGTGTTTCATATTTTACGTAATTAATTGTAAAAAGTCGCAACACGCAATAAAATCCCGAGTTGGTGTTTTGCGCTGGTGGTATTCTATGCCTAATACGGTCCATCGTTTGAGACTAAAATCAAAGAAATCGGCCGAGAACTCAGAAAATAGCAATGATTAGAAGATCCCCCAACCACCCAAAGCGACTCTAATGTAGCATACCGCTAGCTTCAAACTGTTATGACTAGAAAACTATTAGTCATAGAAGACTAGTTTCTAAAGAGAAATGATAGTAATCGTCGAGATTTACATTTCGGATGACAGCTGTCAAACTTAAAATAGTTGTAACTCGGAAACTAAAGGTGCTAGAACACTAGTTGCTATAGGGAAATAATAGCACACTCCGAATCTACATTTCGGATGACAGCTGTCAAACTTAAAATAGTTATAACTCGGAAACTAGTGGCCCTAGAACATTAGTTGCTAAAGGGAAATGATAGCACACCCCAAGATCTACGTTTCGGATGACAGCTGTCAAACTTAAAATAGTTATAACTCGGAAACTAGTGGCCCTAGAACACTACTTGCTGAAGAGAAATGGTAGTACTCGTCGAGGTCTACATTTCGGATGACAGCTGTCAAACTTAAAACAGTTATAACTCGGAAACTTAAGGTCCTAGAACACTAATTGCTCTAGGGAAAAGATAGTACTCGTCGAGATCTACACTTTTGATGACAGCTGTCTAACGTGAAAACTGTAATAACTTGGGAACTATTGATCTTAGAACTCTTGTTCCTGCAGAGTAATGATAGATCTGTGCCATTCTGGCCATGATTCCATGTCTAAAGGAGTGTAATAAAAAATTACAATATATTTAATGTAAGGAGTATATCATCATTGATAAATGAGGAGTAATGTGATAAAAGTTCGTTAGGATGATGTGATGACTAGGATTGAAAGAGGTGCTTGTGGGGAGGATGGCAGAAAAACAGCATACAAATGGTATCTATCTTATAAATGTGAATGGAAGGGTCGAAAGAGCGCCCAAGAAGGACATTATATTGTTCAACTAAATGACCAGCTCCAATAAGGGCAGGTTACCCTCAACCGGCGTAAATGCATGAGAATATGTATGAACGTAGAAGAAGCAAAAGAGGTGTTAGGATCGTAGCTTGGGCACTCGATAGTCTCTGCCTACCCCTATGGGACACAGGCGTGAGTGTTGTATGAATGTAATAATAGTACCTATACATAGTATTTATATTTAGGTTTACTTAATTAAAATTGAAAAGCATGCGGGACCAATTTTCATATCAGAAGTACCTTATTTCACACTACATTATATTTAACCGATGAGGGTCTTACATTTGTATACCGGGTCACAGCTTTCTAGTTTTTAGCTTCAATTAAACAAAAACTGGAACATCCCTAGGAGACACGTATGCAGTGAGTGTCATGTCAGTGTCAAGTTGCATGTCGTTACGATGTCGTTAGCGTGCGATGTGCGCAGACTAAATATATAATTTTTTTCTCACACGCGACATGCATCCGACGTGTAGGTTGCATGCATCCTACATGTACGATACATGTCGCGTCATGTGCGGACTGCCTTAGAGTTCCTAATTATTTCAAAATAGACTAATGAATAATGTCCGTCACATAATTTTACGACAAAGTAATATTGTGTTTCATTATACATATTATTTTTTAAGTCTATGTAATCCGTCATTATATAGAATTCCTAGAAAATATAAATGTTGCCTAATAAATTGTACCATACACTTTTCCTAGGAATTTCATACATTTCCTAAACAGGAATCGGTTATATGTTGATTACATTGTTTTGTTTGAAAATTTGTCAAAAATCTAAATCTATCATAAACGTCGTTCTGTCACTGAGGGTCAGGTTGCGAGGATCGAAGCGGTGAGCGTGTTACTAGTCATTAACCAAATGTACAATATTTCGGACTGGCATTTTTAAAACCACTCCTTGTAGAATGACAGGTCGATTTATTGCTTAATAAATATCTTAACTATCAGTGCCCAACAGATACGTAGCAGTATTTATAATGACCGGGCAATGTAATAAATAATGACTTGAAATATCTAATAATTATATTGCTCAATTTGCCTTGTTATTATTCATATTGCCGGGCATTATAAATAGTGTCCGGTATAAATCACTTGGTCCATAACATGAATACTCTTTTTTCAATATCCTTCTCATACGTTCCTTTACTTGAAAACATACTTCCTAGATACACGAACTCTTTCACTTTCACAACACTCTTCTCTTTTACGTCAATCGAAGTGACTCTCATGCCCTCTTCTCTTTCAAACACCATTTCTTTCGTCTTCTGAGCATTTACTTTCATGCCTTTCCTTTCAAACGATTTACTAATATCCAACATCATTTGCAGTTCGCTTTCCGATGATAAGGTAATACTTGATCATTGGCGTACCTACAATGGGCAATTAATTTTGGACATTCCCATTCGCAGTACACAATCACTCTCTCGCACTTTAATAGAGCCAACTATCCATAAGCTACACATCCCTGTCTGACACCTTTAGAGATGCCAAACCAGTCTGGTTGACTGCCATTGATCCTAACACTTGCATTAGAACCCTCATATAATGATTGTAGTGCACGTATAAGGAGGCCCTTCAATCCGAATTTGGACAGCACATTCCATAGGATACCCCTCTCCACTCAGTCGTAAGCCTTCTCCAGATCTACGAAGACACAAAACACTCTTTGGTCAAGTACTTCTCAGTTATGCACCTTAGAGATAATACAGTAAATATATTAATCACATGTAAATTGATTTAATAATGAGATACGCAAAACTTAAGTCCCACGTACCTTAGTTGCAGCACTTGTTCCAGATGCAGGTTCGCTATGTCCCATGATGGATTTGACGCTGCCGACTTTTATTGGTGCTGCTTTTCCAAATACTCTGCCGAGTGCTTCGAGTTCATTGCCGTCAGCCTCGGCGGTTGCTAAAAATAACGTAATTTTAAAATAATTCTAAATTCAAAAATTCAATTCAAAATTTCTTTTATTATTATTATTTAACAGTTTATTGGACACAGTAAAATACATAGAGAAGCATCATACATATAGACGACACAACAGGCATTACTTATTTCTAAAAGAAATTTCTTCTTTATTGATTATGAAATTAAATATCTCTTTCAATCGTCAAAAAGGAGGGGGGTACGAAAGTAGGAAGGAAGCACACAGTGACACACGCCAACCATGACCGGAGTGCTCGACAACGCTAGGCAGAGCCGGGCCGCGCTCAATATAATATAATTAAGAAAAACAACCTAAAACTACAGCAAGAGTAAGTCAGTCCACCAAGGCTGGACCCGTTCACGAGTATAAGGCAGGGCCCAGCCATCGTCCAATTCAACCATATTTGAGGGAAAAGAGCGACACGGCCCCCACGCCACCGCCAGACAGACTTTTAAGTGAGCGTGCATTACACATGCTGCATGTGATAGGTAGCCGCTCCCACCCTACTCTATCCTATCTCTACCCAATCCCTACCTTACCCCTACCATATTCTACCAATTTAGTCCATAGGTTTAAATCAATGTCATCATTCATCGTCAAAGAATCAAAGCGTTATAGAATCTAAAAGTGTGTATGAATATGTAAATATTTAAAACATACCAGCTCCATTCGCCTCTACATATTCAACTTGAGAAGGTGATACATTTATTTCTTTATAGAAAGTTTCAAGAAAATTTTCAATATCTCTTGATTTACGAGTTGGTGTCCAGTTTTTATTTGGCTCAGAAGAATATCCCATTTTTGCATGATACACTTCGGCGTAAATGCTACAAGAATAATAAAAATATCATATTTAATTACAGTAAGACACCATTTTTTTTCCACAAATTTTTCCACATAAAGGGGTGTAACTCAACGGGAACATAATATGTTTATATCATATGTTACTTTACACTAATAGTAGAATAATTCACAGTCACATTGATCTACTTTTTTATTATTTTCTACTAACAATACTACATATGTACTTGTATGCTAGGTAATAATAATAATTGTGAAAACGAGTAAATTATAAACAGATACGAAACTTATACGCTAGAGAGATAGGACGAGGTATTACCGTTTTGCATCTTTGGCCTTCTGTAAAAACAACACGTTTATCGCGTCAGCTCTGACGTATCCATCGCCGTTTTTGTCGAAAACTTTGGTCTTTCCGTCCAGACAAAGAAAGCCATGCCTGTGGAATTATAAAACGTATTGCAGTTATTATGAAACTAAGTGGAAGGTAAATTTTCTAGCCCATTTTAATATTTAAAGTCTGTCTTCATAATTTGAACGTTTCCGTTTAACGTACAGTAAATGTATTGCATACTTATGGAATATTTTGTTTAATTCAACATAATAATAATAATAGATTGATTTCATTAAAGGAGCTAAGGAAGTACACAATCGAGTAGGTTTATACGTCGCCGCTTACAAACCGGACTATAAACGCGTACTCGTCGAGCCCGCATAGTTCTGCGATTGTGCTGCGATCTATAATCCATGTATCGCCTAGCAGGCGAGAGATTTATGACAAAACCTGCCAAGGATAAGTATCAAGACTATTTGCGCTAACTAATATATGCATAGCAAAATAGAAGGATGTTTACCTCTTCATGTTCAAAGAAGCACAAGGGTGCATGCACAAGTTACAGCCGCCCACGATGGCCGCATCACATTGGCCAGTCATGATACTCCTGTAGGCATGCTCTATACAGGCAGCGGAACTTGCACATGCGACGTCCAAGGTCATTGAAGGTCCCTTCCCGTCAATCCAATACGAAATCCGGTTGGCGTACATTGCCTTGTTGCATCTAAATGATTGAGATAATTTATTTATTTAAAATATGTACGAGTATTACGCCAGCTTCTTAGAGTTTTAGGGTCACTGGTCACAGGTGACTCCCGTGATCTTCCGTCATTCGGCCCAAGCTACAGAGATTTGGGACTTGATATCATGTATTTGAATTGTTCTACCTATTCTATTTACAACTTTCTTCCCTACAGCTATGGTTTCAAAATACGCGCTGCACCGGGTCATATTTCTTTGTTTTGAATTTTAGTTGTCGAAGAATAGTGTAGATATATGTTCTTATTGGTAATAACATCGATACGCCTGCCTAGCGATCAACACTGTGCCTAAATTGAAACGCTTGCGTCTAAATTTGATTCTGACTTCATTTTCAAATTCATTTGACATTTAATATAGAGGGGGCACTTCAAATTTGATAACAGGCAGTGCCTGAGGCGATCAAATCTGTCCCCTGCAATTTCATTATTAATAAACAATTAAAATTAAAATGAACATGTTCCATGGTGGAAGTTTATTTAAAATACCGTATGAATTTCGAAACCATCGCTTATTTTTGTGATATCAGTTCTAAAATTTTCATTTTTGTTTAAATTGAAATGAATGAATAGAAAGATTAGCGTGTGATGTACGGTAGAGTAGAATATTATATAACTTTATGCATCAACCCCTCCCTATGGACCCCTCCATAAACCAAAAAATAGACTGCAGCGTTTTCTGTTAAAAAGTTTCTACACTGCGCTCCACTAATCCCACTAGTGTCATCGTCATCATCTTAGCGTCCCGGCAGTAGCCAGGGTCCACTTTTCTACTCATTCTTCTCCATTTCGCGCGGTCTTCGTCATTCTCGCATCGTGAGCTATTGGCTTTCGCATCCGACTATGCGATGTTAAATCTTTCTTGCTCTTTAAGTCCAGCAGTGAACTGTTGGAACTGATAGATGGTCAATGGTGATGTGATATAGCTTAGTCTGTTAGATGTATGATACAATGCTTTTGGAAAGCGTCGACTAACGCTTTCCCGCATAAAAATGGATGTTCATACTGACCCAGTAATACCAAATCCATTCCGTTGGATGTTTTCGTAAATTACAATCTTTTCGGATTCCGAAAACATCGAACCGATGAACACTCCCACTTTTTTTCCTCGGAATAGATTTGGATTCATGCCTGGAAAAATAAAATGTTATTAGAAACAAGATGTATAATTACCACGTACTGGAACACGCAGCGTGGGTAGGCCTCCCCAAGGTGGACCGACAATCTGGTAAAGATCGCAGGTGTCAGCTGGATGCGGAAGGCACAAGACCGGCCTTATTGAGATCTCTGGGCTTCGGCTGATATCATGATGATGATGATGTAAAATGACTAGAAAACCGGGTAAAATCGCTTCCTATCCGCTTTTTCTAGCTAATTTCTAGTAACATTTCTGCATAATCGGAGGTAGAAGATGATTATAAAATGTTGCAATAGCCATCTCACAATTACTTAGATTGATCTTACTACCATATTTAAAAAAAATTGCGGATTTCCGCAACCATACTACAGACACGAACTTGTGCTGGATATCATGTAACTAATGTAAATTGTAGTTTCTAATTAATCAATTTCAAAATCTACAGAAAATTTCAAGCTTCATACTGACAACAATAGTTCCTTTCATTCAAAACTCCTAGCGTAAAGACAACTTGTAGAAAAAGAACAGAATCTACGATCAGATGTTATTTATTCTATTACGGGGTAATCGAATGATTTAAAGTCTGATCGGAAGAATGTATAGACAGTTCGATGACCCCTGATAACTGTAGGGACCGTCTTTATTTATATTTTAATTTCGTTTGACATTCAATAGAATATTTTAAAGAGTGAATTGAAACTGAAGTAATGCCATGAAGCTCCTGGGATATCAAGAAATGCAATTATTCTAAGTACTAAGCATTTTCACTCGTAGATACTCGTATTTTGGTCATAGAAAAGGATATAGACGTAATAAGTACTTACCAGAGTCGTAAATGGCGCTATAGGCATGCTCCAATAACTTTCTGCTCATCGGTTCCATGGTGGCAGCCTGCTTGTAATGCACCCTGAAGAACTGAGCATCGAACTTGTCCATTTCATCCACGATTCCCAGATGAGTGGGCACCTCCGGGTGGTGAAAATTCCATCGTTCATGCTCTGTTACCAGATCCACCTGAGAAATTAGATAATTTGTATAAAATATTCTGTGTTGGGAACTGCAGCTTCTGGTTCAAATAACAACAGTTCTTGTTACTTTTGCGGCAAGATTCGTCACCCGATAACACTATGTCCAGCTCCGAATTCGACCTGCTTAAAATATGAGAAGTTACTATTCAGTCGTCTGAGGTTATTTCAGAGTTAAGGCGCTTCATTGCATCCGCTCACCCCTAAGGTATAGCCAGAAATGAGTCAACGCATGAGCTGAACGTCCCGAACGTCGTCTCATGGACAATCCATGCTCTCGTCGCGACAAGCGGGGAATAAAGCTCTAATAAAAGTAAGAGAAAAGTATGAGGAAGTCGATATTATGCGCCCAAATCCCCAATACTTTTACGTATACCTCGGAGACGGAAGGGGAAGAGTGGTTTCAAATAGTCATTCAGCTCCAACAGGAAATTAGCCTGATCTAGTTGATGAGCAATAGTAATGACGGGATTCTGTAAATCAAGATCCTGATATTAGCTCCACAGGTCAACCTGATACAGAATTGACCTGATAAGAAAAGCCACTCGCGTGAGAAATCTTCCACGATATCTGCTGGATTACATTCCCTAAACGGGGACGAACGTGGTGAGGTATTTTTATTGTTACAATGGAAAGTATATTTGTAGGAATAAGTGTATTTTTAAAACCTGGTATCCAAATTTTACTATTGTGTGCAAATGTAGTATTATGCCGGTCGTTTTGTCGACCACCAACGCACTAGTTACAATATGAAAAAAGAACAACAATGTAAGTCGTTACATAATTAAATAGGTACAGCCATGGTTAGTCTAATTATAATAAGTAACAATAGAATAGGTAATTATTATAGTGTCTCAAGGTGAGCATGAAACGTAAACTTTGTCTAGTTGTCATTAATAGTTCGTGCGCAAAATTTGTCCAGTTACTATGTAAATTGACATCGATTGTCTGTATAGGTCGTGGTAACAGGTCTGACCTACCTTTACCTTATTGTGTCTTATTTCGTAGACTTCGTATTTTAAATTATTTTGGTATTTCTCAAACCTCAAATTCTAATACGATTTGTAAATAGAAACATCTCACAGGCTCAAATAGGCTCATGTGCGCGAAGGCCCGGAGTCTGCCTTGACCATTATACAGGATTTGGCAGATTAGTTTTGATCAATCTAATATATAATTTAATTTCCCAAATCGTCTTTGTAGACAGGTAAAATGAATGTAGGAATGTGTAGAACATTCACTCGCCTGCATGTGCAGGTTTTTGACGATGGTTTCCCTTACCGCACCCCGTGACAGTTTTCTCTTTCGGTAAGAGAGGCCCTGGGGATCTAACTCGGTACCTCTCGCTAATATATATACTGTACTGGATGTACTGAAAAAAAAAGTACTACGCCAGGTTGGCAAGTAGCACGAAAAGTTGACGCATTTAATAATTATTCTAAAATGGTATAATACTTGCTACATTATTTCTTTGATTACGGGGGAAAAAAATTCCTTCAAGAAACCCAGTTTCGAAAAAATTTTCATTACCTACTAAAAATTATTCTAGTGCGTTCAAAGCTTGGCTTAGATCGAGTGAGACGGAGAGTCATTCATGAAGTGTGAGTGAGACAGGTAGTGACGCTTTCGAGTCAAATATTCTAACGGGTGAGTGAGACAGATAGTGACGCTAATGAGTCAGATACAGAGAAAGTCATTTTATGAAGTGTGAGCGAGATAGATAGTGACGCCACTTTTTTAATATTGGCACACGCAATACAGATCAGTACGTTACGCTCCTTCGTTTACTACGCATCTTTCCGTATTCGTTCGTGTTATTTCGTACTTTCGACTTTTTGCTTCGTTTATTGGACTTGTTTGTTTGCTTGTGATTTGGACAGTTTCGATCTCTTTACAACGACCTTTGCTTTCTCCTGGACTATCGTGTGATTGTGTAGTGCCACCATGCCTGTGTACACCACTCACGAATATGCTAACATGCACTTTATTTATGGCGAATGCAGAGGGAATGCTAGTGCTGCGGCTAGACTGTATCGCGAGAGGTACTCAAATGCTGATCGTTATCCAGATCACCGAGTTTTTACAAATGTGCACCGTCTACTCTCCACAGAAGGCATACTTCCAAACCCACCACATGGTGAAGGAAGAAGTTCCTTGCCTTACGAGGACGTAGTACTTCAAGCAGTTGAAGAAGATCCAATTATTTCGGTACGTGCAATCCAGCAAAGCACAGGAGTGCCCAAAACTATAGCTCACCGAATTTTACAAAAACATGAGCTCCACCCATACCATATACAGCGAGTACAAACCCTGCATCCTCAGGATTATCAACTTCGGGTTGCGTTTTGTCAAACGATGCTACAAAGACACCGGGAAGATCCGCGATTCTTAGAGAAAATTTTGTGGTCGGATGAATCGACATTTAAAAAAGACGGTTACATGAACCTACACAACTTACACGAGTGGCTACGTGCCACTCGTGTAAGTTGTATTCGGAGAATCCGAATTTAATGAGACAAGATAGATCTCAGTATCGTTTTAAAATAAACATGTGGACCGGAATTTTAAATGGAAGAGTCATAGGACCTTTTGAGTTGCCAGAGATCTTGACTGCTGAAGTTTATTTATATTTTTTACAAAACAGTTTACCTAGTTTACTTTCCAAGGCTTTTGACTGTGTTAATTACGATACGCTGCTAAGCAAATTGGAACACTATGGCATCAAAGGTAATGCACTTTCACTATTGAAATCCTACTTTCAAAACAGGTTCCAAAAAGTAAAAATAAATAGTGAGACGTCTGGTGCAATTCCTGTTGAGTTGGGAGTCCCCCAGGGCTCAATTTTGGGTCCTTTCATGTTTCTTGTATACGTAAAGGATATGTCTTTCGTCCTCGGTGAACGCTGCGAAACCGTACTGTTTGCTGATGACACCTCATTAATATTTAAAGCTGATAGGAATGAAGAAAATTTTTATGAAATAAATAGTACACTGTCACTGCTACACTCATGGTTTACTGCTAATAACTTGCTTTTGAATACTTCTAAAACTAAATGTGTTTTATTTCACATGCCAAACGTGAGATTGCAGGGTATAGCTCTTTATCTGAATAGTGAAATGCTAGAATTTGCTGACTCAACTGTTTTCTTGGGGCTGACATTGGATAACAAACTGCAGTGGAAAAAGCACTTAGAGACCCTGTCAGGGCGGTTGAGTTCTGCAGTTTATGCTATTCGGAAAATTCGTGGTCTTACAAACATCGAGACTGCTCGTATCGTTTATTTTAGCTACTTTCACAGCATTATGTCTTATGGCTTAATGCTGTGGGGTTCTGCGGCAGATATCCAGGACATATTTGTTGTTCAGAAGAGAGCAGTGCGTGCGGTTTACAGTTGGGGTTTGCGGGTGTCCCTGAGAGAACATTTTAAACATATTAAAATATTGACTGTAGCTTCACAATACATATACTCCAATCTGATACACATCTATAAGCATAGGACGTCTTATTTAAAACTGTCAGACAACCACAACTACAATACTAGAAATAAAGACAGGCTTGTAAATGAACGTTTCAGATTAACAAAAGTAAAGTCTTCTTTTGTGGGACATTGTGTAGCATTCTTTAATAAAATTCCAAATGACATACAAAATTTACCCCTAAATCAATTTAAAAATACCATTAAATCTAAATTAATTAGTAAAGCCTACTATAAAATTAGTGATAACTTGGATGACAAAAACCCTTGGACATAAAAATAACTCAGTACATCTACATTTTACAATTTGACAATTAAATCTATTATTTTTTATTTTATCAATCTATGACATTTTGTTGATTTGCGCTGTTAATATCAATTTTTATATTTATTCTACTGACATTGATTTGTAAACCAATCAGGAACTTGTTGCGACCTGAAATTGGATAAAATACCTATACTAATAGTTTTCTATTTTATTATTATTTATTGTAATGATTATTGAATAGTACAGAACATAACTTGACATATTTTAAATTAATAATTTAATGCTATTTTATTTTGTAATAATATTTACTTATGTAAAATCATGATATTATGCTCAAAATAATAGTGTAATCTCCATGACATCATAGTATTCAATATCATCCTTATTACATGGAATCTCCAATATTGTTTTAAGTGATGGTGAATTTAGTATTGTGATAATGGTAGGTATTTACCATACTCATGGTGTATTCATGATTTTGTTGCCTGTTACAAGGGTACAGGGACTGCCTTGTAGTCATGTTTTTTTTTTTTTTTGGCCTTTACTTTGTACTTCTTGTATTCTGGTTGATATTTACTTTGTGGAGAAAGTGCACAGATACTTACCAGCGTGCGTATCACCACCATAAATGCGTATTTTGAGTGATTTATATGTTCCTTAGTATTTTTCTGCTGTTTTGGCTGGATTACTGTATTGTCGAGTCATTGTCTATGAAATGACCTAGAAAGAAAAAGTTAGGTTACTAAACTGAAATTTTGACTGCAATGTATAAATTTCTTTGCATTGTACTTATCTTGTATCATAATGGAGTATGTACTTACCATAGGGTACGTCATTGTTTGTTTTTGACTGACTAAATTTAGTATCCATTTACATATTTAGTAAATAGTAAGAATTTAAATTGTATTGGTATTCACGCTACAGGCCACAACTACAGGCGAGCGGCATTGTAGATGCGCATGACATTACGTATCTGTCAATGTCACAGTGACAGGTGGTCGGCGTGCGGCGCTTGCGTCGCGGACAAAGAACAAAAACTTTTTGGCCGAAGAGTCTATTTAAATTTTACTTTTTTTATGGCCCTACATACTGGCTATGAAACCGTTGTCCGCTCGATGATGCTGTGGTGCCTATTGTTGTATATTGAATGACGTTCATAAGTGTTTGTGAAAACCTAAATTGAATAAACGTATTTGATTTTGATTTTGATTTTACTGGAAGACGTGCCACTCAGTATTTACAGAGAGATGTGGTATCAACAAGATGGCTGCCCAGCGCACTATGCCCGCTCAGTTAGAGCATTTCTCAATGAAGAATATCCGGGCAGATGGATAGGTCGGTCTGGTACGATCTCGTGGCCAGCCCGTTCACCGGACTTAAATCCATTAGATTTTTTTTACTGGGGAGCAGTGAAAGAGAAAGTTTATTTTAAGCCAATCGAAAATGTAGCTGAGCTTCGGCAAAGAATTACGGAAGCAGCTGAATTTGTCAACAACGGAAGATTTGCCCGTGTGATAATCCGATCTTTTTTAAGAAGATGTCGAGCTTGTATTGCAGTTGAAGGAAGGCAGTTTGAACATCTTTTGTAAATAATAAATCTTTGCATCTAATTGGTGTTTAATTTTAAACTTAAGGAAAATTTGTCCTAAATTTAACAAAAAGTTAGCATCTCTGACTTGAAAGCATCACTACCTGTCTCACTCACACTTCATGAATGACTCTCAGTCTCACGTAAGCCGTAGAGCCGTAAGGCCACCGACGCTCATAGACGATCCCCCTTTTAGGCTCAAAAACTTCGGCACCAGAGGTTATGTGACATCTTATACTATTAATGATGATTTCTCGACCCCTTGGGGTCAACATCGGTTTCCTAAGGGTCGACATAAACGAAAACTGATTTTGGGGGTCGACGAGGTCTTAAAATCGACCCCTATTAAATTAACACAAGTTCTTATTTAAAACTTTCAAGATATGTAGGTACTGTATTGTTTATGTTGTGTTACGTGTACTAAGAATAATTAATATTTTTGTAGGAAATAGCATTGCTGTAGTAATGTAAAGTCTCAAGTTCGTACAAGATAAAAAACTCGGCAAGTCTGTGTGGACAAGTTTGTGCAAGATAATGAATTCGAGCGTACTTCTTTCAGGCGCGTTTTGACTTGCTCTCTATTTGACGCTTACGCGATTTAACACGAACGAATTCATGATCAAGTCCAAACATGTTCCTGATATTTTACTATTCAACGAGCTTGCACTTAGGTAAAAGTTCATTTGCGTTTTGAAATTCGTTGGAGCTTGAACGATAATAACTCATATAAGTACTCATTTATTTCAAGAGATTACAAAGTTATTACATAGCTAAATTAAGTCAAGTAAAGTGACTGAAAAAGTGGTAAACACAACATACAACATATTTTAAATAGGTAGGTATAAAAGTATTTGTAAAAATTACTTACACTTAAGTTGTTAAGTAGGTAGGTACCTAAACTTTGAAGTGTTCAGTTTGCTTTGGTTTTCGTTCTTATGCTGATAGGTACCTACTTACCTAATACGAATTTTCTATACCTAATTACCTACTATAGTTACTTACCTAATATAGGTATCCAAGTTTATCAATGAGTAAGTCAGTAATATCTAACAAGAATCCATTACCTGGGTGTGATAAAAATAAGATAGTGTGCAAATTTAACAGTTTATTATTGTTTTTTATTGAGGTAGTTTTTTATTTGCAGGATTACTAAGATTTTTATGATGGCGGACACGAAAAAGAAATGCAGACAATACAGTTTGGACTTCTTAAAGTTCGGATTTATTGCATCTCCATCAAATCAACACTTGCCGATGTGTCTCATATGTGAAAAAGTATTCAGTAACGATGCCATGAAGCCTTCAAAAATGGATGACCACTTATCAAGAGTACATGCTGACAAAAAAAGTAAGCTCTTGTCATTTTTTCAAGCACCTAAAGCAAAACTAGACAAAAGGCCATCCATAAGATCGATGTTTGCGTCATCATCTATTAAAGACGATGATGGTTTACGAGCGTCCTCCTATAATATATCTTTACTAATAGCGAAGTCGGGGAAATCCCACACAATTGGAGAGCAGCGTATCTTACCAGCCATTGCGGAGGTCCTTAACAATGTATTGCACAAACCCGCATATGATATTTTAAAGAGAATACCTTTGAGCAATAACACCGTTAAGAGACGCATAGACGAGATGGGACGCGATGTGGAAAACATTTTATGCAAGTTCTTACAGACCAGCAGATTCTCCCTCCAGTTGGACGAGTCTACATTACCCGGCAATTAAGCTCTGTTGTTAGAATATGTTCGATTTATCAAAGATGAAAATATGTGCCAAAAACTGCTTTTTGCGACATATTAAGAGACTGATACCAGAGGAGAATCGATTTTTCAGGCCGTGGAACATTTTTTTACTGACAAAGCTATTCCACGGAAGAACATTGTTTCTGTTGCGACTGATGGTGCACCGTCTATGGTTGGTCGTCATCGTGGTTTTATAGCTCACTTAAAGCGACAACTGCCTGATGTACTGGTTATTCACTGCGTGATTCACAGGCAGCATTTAGTAGCAAAAAAGCTGAGTCCTAAACTGCATAAGTCTTTACAATATGTAATAAATGCTATCAACAAAATTCGAAGCAATTCTTTAAACTCTCGGTTATTTGCTCAGCTATGTGAGGAAAACGACGAAATCTTTACTCGATTACTTCTGCACACTAAAGTTCGCTGGCTATCAAGAGGCTCTTGCTTAGAAAGATTTGCAGCCATTTTTGAATCTGTGTTGGAGTTTTTACAAGAAAAAGATCCGAATTTGAAAGAAAATCTGAACAATTGTAAAACAGATATTTATTACTTGACTGATATCTTTGGAACGTTCAACTAAGCTAATTTGCAACTGCAGGGTGACGATCATAACTTGATTAAAACAATAATATCGGCCTTCGTAGGTAAACTAATCCTTTATAAACTAAATTTAGGCAGAAAAGAATATTCGCAGTTTCCGCATTTGTCAAAATTACCAAAAATGCTTCAAGATGATGACATTTTATTATATGTTACTCACTTGGACGCATTACACAAGGATTTTACGGAGAGGTTTGAGGATCTTTTAAATTTACAAATTCCTCAATGGATAATAAATCCGTACAATACCACAGCCATAGAAGAAGCCAATGTGATAATGCAAGAAGAGTTGATAACCATCAGCACAGACGAAGACCTTAAGCAGAAGTTCAACCAAGGCTATCAGAAGTTCTGGTTGCAACGCAACATTGAAACACAGTAACCTACATTGTGGAACATTGCTGAAAAATACCTTATCGGTTTTCCATCATCATACCTAGTTGAAAAAAGCTTCAGTATGGTAATAAACATTTTGACGAAACAAAGAAACCGTTTGAAAATCAACGAACGTGGAGATTTAAGGCTGCAACTCACCAATATTGAACCGGATGTAGCTAGATTGGTAGATAGTCACCAGGTTCATCCATCACATTGATTGTTTTATTTTCTCTTTGCGAATTAATACATTTTTCAATATAATTTTCTACCTACTTAAGATTCTTTAAGTACTTAATTTGTAATAATCATTATAAATTAAACTTGATATTTACTGAATTGTATGTCTTTTTATTTTGTTATATTTTGATGAGAAAATGAAGTCAACTTTACTCACTTAACCAAGTGCAAAGTTTTCCGATTGGTACCTTAGTACCTAGGTATTTTGTATCAATAGGAAAAAACTAAAGATAGGCCCCCTTATTTATAATAGTCTGATAACTTAAAGAATTGCTAATTCTCACTCTGTCTTCTTCTATTGACCTAAGTCAGAATGAAAAATAACATTCTGCTGTTTTAAGTTAGCGGACCATTATGAATAAGGGGGTTGATCTTAAAAGTAGGTAATTTGGCCATGGGGGTCTGAGGTAACAGTTCATTTTGGAAAAGGGGTCACTTGTCCAAAATAGTTTGGGGATCCCTGTTCTAGACTTTACGTGTTATGTTTATTACATGACCAGCGCGTAATATTTCAGTACTGGACCTGAGCCTCCTCCACATTATTAGAGATATTTTTCATAATCTCTACCACCGGCAGGGTTGGACAAAGTCATGGGCAAAATTTTTATACACTCGAGATCCTACATTAGTTCCGCTCTTTGCTAACCAAAATCTTACTTTATGTCGATGTTTTAACACCTAAATAGCAATCCGATGGTTCACGAAAATCTACCTATACCTACTATTACCAAATATTATAAAACGAAACCCCATGCCGCGTCTGTCTGTCTTTCGCGACATACTCAAAGACTACTGGACGGATTTTCATGCGATTTTCACCACAAGACAGAGTGATTCAACAGAAAGGTATTTAGGATACCATGACAATACGAACGAAATCGCGGCGGACAATCTAATAATCAACAATAAATAAATAAAAAATATTTTTTATGTAAGTATGCGTAGTACCTACAAAGTTCGTCAGTCGACTCTCCCATAAGGAAGATTATCTTCTTTTCAAAGTGACTCAATGGAAAGATTCCACACTAGGGACGTCCAGGGTTAAAGTTGACTGTCGGGACCCACAATTTACCAAGATGTGGGTCCCTAAAGATTTACAGCCCCACTAGTGATACATTACCACTTTGTATCAAGTTGTATTTCAAAAACCAAGTCAGTAGAACAACACTAGCAGCAGTAAAGTTTATTTTATTTACATCTTCATCAAAATATCCGTAATCACTGGATGACAACGTTGAGTGCGTTATGTCGATTATTTGCTAAATTAAATGCCATACAATAATTTATAGTTATAAAGAATCAGAACCGGTAAATGCTTGAAGTGGATAAAATATAATAAAAAATAAATAACACCTAACATGGTTTTCAAAATGTATGCTTTTACGGCTCTAATATTGTAAAAACCGGGTTTTAGTTAGAATACATTTTCTCTAGTTACTTTTATACTAACTTTAGAGTTTACAGTCGGGAGTGTCTTGAATCAAGTACTTATTCACAATGATCTATTCGACCTTGATTTGAGTACGTATGTGAATATTTAAATTTACCTTATTGTAAAGATTCTCCATGAACTCCTGAGTGCTTTTTGACCTCGGAAATACGCCAGATATACCACTGATTACTACTTCTTCACCAACCAGAGGCCTAAGGACCGATTCTCTCTCTGGCTCCGTGATCGATGCTGATTGTGGTGTCGGCGTCATCTTGATTTCCTACAACTGACCCAACCAAATATCACTAATAAAAACGAAATAGTGATCACGAGTCTACAAAAAACACTTTATATACTGATAAAACGGTCGATACTATTTTCTATGTAGGGGTACAATTAGAGGCGCATATATTTACATAAATTATTATAATTTCGATTCCTTTTTTGCGCTTAGTTTTATCGCCTGGTCAGGTTCGCCTTCGATATACATATAATTATTCATAAAAATAACAATGTATTCGTTTGCTATGCGGAATTGCACTTTGAAATAAATATATTGAAGTTACTTCTGCTTAAAGAAGTTCATGCTTGAGGCAGATTTTTAAACTTTGAAATGGAGAGCAAGAGGAGGATGCAGCTGGGGCTTTTATATTTTGGAAAACTTCGTCTGGTCTTCTCGTACTTTACGGTCTTCTCGTACTTTCTTAGTGTTTGATAACGGAAATCAGTGCATCTTACTTTCCATAACCTACAGTGACATAGACATTGTTGTGTTCCGGTTTGAAGGAGGTAACCAGCGTAATTACTCCCAGTAATTTCCAATTAACATTACCTATGCTAATTTCTTAGATATAATAAGTGTGGGAGACTGATATTTAGGCACAAAGCCTGTATTTCAGGTCATCAGGCCCCCCATCGCACCATGTTAGTAACCAAGGTTTGTTTATTTATAAAATGGCCATAAATGTTTATTGATAGCAAATAAATTAAAAATATGAGTAGATAGATAGATACATAATACAGAATATATGTGTAAGTCTTATTCATAGTGTTAGTAAAACGACGTATGACTGAATACATAAAATATTTTTTTAATTATTACTAAGGGAAAATTTCATATATAATTAACTAATTGGTGTAAGTAAGAACTCTGTACTATTATAGTCGAGTTACTTGAGATAACCAGTGACTCTATTTTTAAATTGGTAAGATTGAGTAGGTAGATATTGAGAGTTTTATTTATACCTATTACAAAATCGGTCAAAATTATGAAATGTTGTCAATGTTCAGCAAATCCGTTTTTTCGTGAAAACGCGATCACGACGCCATCTACCGGGTCCAATTGTATTTTCAAACCATCCAGGGTATACTCCCCATTGCCACCCACTCAAATAGATACAAAATTTCGTCCAAATCATTCTAGCTGTTCAAGCGGAGTTGGTGACAACTACACGTATAGAAGAATTATATATTTAAAGAAGATAAAGCTGAAGATAAAGGATCGCCAAGCGTTTGTGAAGAATTCCCTAAGGCCAGGTGACGTGTAGATTTGCGAAAGACTTTGTAGGGGGAGGCAAGATGCGACAAGCCAAGGATAAATTGCTCAGTGGGGACATTGCAGTTGTAGGTATTCGTTTTGTTCCGTAGATAATAAATTACTGTAGTGTTAACTGACTGACTGAGAATTTTGTTGAATAAATGTCATTTTTCACGACAAAGTGCGCAGTATTAAATACCTACTAGCAGCCTCTTTTTACCACTTGAAGAACATATACATTGCTATATTTTAAAATAAAGTCCCATGCTGCGTCTGTCTGTCTATCTATTTATTTGCGATAAACTCAAAAAGTAATGAACGGATTTTCATGCGGTATTCGCCAATAGACAGAGTAATTAATTATGTAGGTTTAGGTATATAATTTGTTAAGATTACTAACCGTGCGAAGCTGGGGTGGGTCGCTAGTTTATAATATTTCATTCTGATACGTCACACTGCCGCAACATACGATTTTATCGATGCAATAATAAAGAGTCCAGTCATTCATGCAGGTTTTATATAAACCATAGTGCAAGTCCTAAATACCGTCCATGCATAGACAGGACTTACCGACCATTTAACTAAACCGGAGACAAACGAGTCTCGGATTTTATTACCTCTCTATTCAATAAAGTTCAACTAACTTGTATTTTCTAGAGCTCTGTGCCGGTAGAGTAATTTAAAAAAAATTGTAACTACGTTTGCTCGTTGGCCATGTGGTGCCCGGCAGAGTAGAATAGCTCCAACCCCTTACACTCGTGGGTGTCGTACAAGGGGACTAATGTTTCCGAGGCACATCATCTAGAGTCTCCGTAGGCTGGAAAATGGGCAGCTGCGTTTTCCATTGTTATATTAACAACACTGCGATCTCTGGAAATTTATGGAAATAACTTCCCCTATTCGTGGGAGAGGCCCTAAGTCTTGCAGTGGACTGTTATGGGCTGTGATGATGATGTCCGCTCGTATCAAATCGGAATTGCGCAATACCTACGAGTACCTGCGTTATTTATATGGCGGTACAAAACGCACGCAAAGGGAACCGTGTCAATTTCTGACTAGAATAAATATTGCTCACACCTATATTCCACAGGATAGATAGGCTGAGTGAGACTCATAATCATCATATCAGCCAAAACGCGCCCACTGCTGGGCATAGGCCTCCCCCAGGGATCTCCACAAAGGCCGGTCATGTGCCTTCCGCATCCAGCTGGTACCATCAACTGCCATCTGACCTCCGTGTCCCTGCTACCAGGGAACTTCCATCCTTGCGGCAACTTCGGGTACGTGGTCGTCACTCGAGAACTTCTACGCCATCGGACATAAGTGTGTAAGTAGTACTTCCATATGTTTACAGTTGTCTTAAGATCCTGCTTAAGCTTGCTCACCAGTACGATGTCATCAGCATACGCCATGAAATTGCATGAGCCATGGAGGAATATCCAGGATTTTAGCTGGGAGTACAGCGCAGAACTACAAAGGGTTCGGGACAGTACAGAACCCTGGGAGCCCCGGGAAGGATTAATATGACGTACGATAGTTTTAACAACGGGCCCAGTGTTACTGTAGATGTCCTGGATGTATGCGATGGTCTCAGATTTAAATGTTAGCGTCCACTAGATTACATTTATTGTTTCCTTAAGACACCACAATTACGAGCACAGAGCAAAAAACAAGTGTCAATCTAACCATGAAAATAGCTACCTTTTCTATATTTTTGTTTCCGAGAAACACTTTCGAAGGCCCTTTTAGATCGATTAATGCAAAATGCAGAGGTTGATTTCTTCTGAATGGTTTTCAGGGTAAATAATGGATCCATGGTGTTGCAGTCCACCTGAAGTGTTATTGGCATTCCGGCAAATGTTTAAATATCAGAAGCAGTGCTGTCGCCAAATTCGGTGGTGGCAGCTTGAAGGAATCAAGTCCCATGAGTTCGCTTTTGCTGACAATGACCTTAGTGTAGCCAGTAGAGAGATGGCATTCTTATTTCCACGAATTATTAAATAAGCAGCGTATAGAGCGACCTCTCTCGGAAATCGTTCTTCAGCGTATGAAGAAACGGAACGTTATCGGATTGTCTATTGAGGCGTGAAAATCGATGGGGTCTCGTGGTGTGAGCATCCTTACCAACCTTTATAATCGTATCCTTCTCACCGAGAAGGTTAAGGTAGGCTAACCTAATCAATGAAAGCTAAGTACATAACTCTAGTCTAACAATAGGTATTAGGTTAGGGTAATATAAACAGTTGATTTGAAGGTTTACATTGCAAATCTCGACATTGTATGCAAATAGGTACGAATTAATCCGGAAATGTGAAGGTGAAATCTGTACTATAATAGTCGGAAATTATAAATATTAAATAGTTTTTTAGTGTGAGGATGCGGTCTCTTTTTATATTGTAAGTAAATGCTAATATTTAGAAAAACAATTTTAGTAAATTATTGGTAACTTGGAACCATCAAATTTTTCTCAATTAAATCCAACAAATCATTAACAGCACTCAAAAGCTCTATTAAAATGTTGTAGATAAATAGGAAGCTGATGTTTTAACCCGGCGTCTGTTAAGTTGGGTCATAATGATCCGACACATTTTTAAACGCGCGTATTTTTTTAAATAATAGTTTGAAGCTGCCGTGCTTTTCAGTCGCTGCAGTTAATACCCCACCCCTTTCGGTTCTAGTATCAGCTCAGTCGGTGTGCGCCTGTACAAGAAGTTACAAGCGGTCAAAGATCAAATGGGGTAAGTATGACCCAACCATACCTACAATGTAACCTTTCTGTGTCAATTACTTTAATGCATTTATTTATTTATTTGATTATTGTTTTACTAGTCACGAGCTAATG
Organism: Blastobasis adustella; assembly: GCA_907269095.1. Lineage (NCBI taxonomy): Eukaryota > Metazoa > Arthropoda > Insecta > Lepidoptera > Blastobasidae > Blastobasis > Blastobasis adustella. Next base: position 15,086,060 of record OU026121.1, on the reverse strand, counting down.
CTACACTTTCTCAAGGAGCATAATTTGACAAGTGTAGGTACTGTTCGAAAAAATAAAAGGTAAAAAGACTGTATTTTTACTGGTTTACTCTTTTTGGTGGTTTACTCGGCTTAGAAGAGAATTCTAAACGATGATTTGAATGCCTGCAAATATGTGTTTTTCTTTTGCCTAGAGATATGCGCAAGACAGTAAGATAATTTAATAGAGAACCTTCAGAGGAGTCACCTACTGAAATTCACTGAGATCAAAAGCGGTGGCAAATATGTCCTGCCTAGACTACATTATTTCTTACTACGGTGGATATGCAAATGTTGATGTTGACTGTGATTTGTTTAAAATTTCCGTTAAATTTAGCATAAAGTTTCTTAACGACCTCACATAAGGTATACCAAAAAGTTAAAAAAAATGTTAAAAAGTTACAATTTTGTTTATATATTAGTAAGATTACAGAAGTTAAATATTTTGTAATAGATTTTATAGAGCTTTCGTGAATACATAATAAGTTCCTAATATTGTATGATTTTTATTGTTTTTCATCAAAGTATAATAATTTAAACATCACTTAAACTGATTTAATATATCATTCCCAAAAATTTATTGACATAGTAAGAATTAAACCATTTTTTAAATCCGGGTTATATTGACCCACGATACAGTCGTTGTACTGATTTTCTACCATACAGACGCCGGGATAATAAAAAAACATGCGAAGTTTTTTCATCATTTAAAAGTCTAATTATCGTAACTTTTTTGTGAAAAGTGCGACATGTCAGATCCCAAAGGATCCAGTTTACGACTTCTAGCAGCATAGTCTCCTTTATCTGTCAAGCCATGCTGGAGCACGGGACGGCAACATCGCTATGAATCGAATTACTCATTGTTTACATGTCAATGTGCGGGAAAATTTTAAGTTTTATGATAATAAATTAAAAATAACGAAGGTAAATAAAAGTAAATATATTTATAATTGCTCTAAAAATAGATAAATACGGTTTTTAAAAAAACAATCTTTTACCGTTGTTTTGCTCGTTTTTTACTTATTTCATAAATCAAATTCTGTTTTATAATCATAATCTTTTTTTAACATAATATGAATAGGCGTTGTTGCATTTGACAAATTCAAGTCAAATTATGATTCAACCTTATAAATGGGGAAGAAGCTGTGCCGACATTTTTCTTTCCTAAAGTAGTAATTCTATTAAACAAATGGACTTCTGCTATTCCCCAAACATGCTGGAGTCCCTGGATAAATATTATTTGTTGTTATGGCGGCCATAATAACACAAACTCTTTAAAAAGTTCAAGTGTCTACTGCGGTTCTAACTATACATACACAGAGAATACAATGTATAAGCGGCCGGGATGCCGGCCTGGTGACGTCACGTACGAATTCGTACTAGCAACAAAATTTTTCTTGCTATCGCAACTTTAAAATCTCACGACTTTTTTGTTTCTTAGATATTAAAAAAAATTTCACAGTTTTGTTTCATTTTACTCAAAATTAAATAAAACATTTTTGGAAACTCCTTCTTCTTCTTGTTCTTCGCATGCTACATCTTCGACCTCATCGTCGCTTTCCATCAGGTGAGTTGAGGTCAAATGCAAGCCTATTGATAATAATAAAAAAAAGTTAGGTAAGACCAAAAACATGTATTTAAATCATTCTGTCCGCAAGCGAACCAAGATTGCCAGGCTAAAGTGGTAGTGGGCAGCGCACATAGCTTGTAGAACAGATGGCCGATGGAGCAGTAAAGTTCTCGAGTGGCGACCACGTACCGGAAGACGCAGCGTGGGTTCCTACAAGGTGGACCGATGACCTGGTAAAGATAGTAAGTACCAGCTAAATGCGGAAGGCATAGGACCGGCCTTTGTGGAGATTTCTGGAGGAGGCCTATGCCCAGCAGTGGGCGTCTTTCGGCTGATGATCAGTGCCAAACAAACAAACTGCTGATCATGACATCTATACTTACACTTCGGTTCCATTTTTTTGGACTAGCCAGGCATTGACCGCTATCTCACCTGGTGGTAATATTTTGTAAACTTTCATTTTATAGTGGTAGGTAAGTGTTCCTATCAGCGAGCACCTATTTATGGTTTTTGATAAGTACGCAGACCAGACATGCTTCACGCCCAACATGTCCTTTAGATGTAACAGTGTTTTTCCTAATAGAAAAGCACTTTAGTAAACTTCATAATTTACCTGAAGAACACCCAGAAATACATTTACTGATCAGATCAGTAATGTTCTAATAAAAGCTGAGGTCCGAAGTGGCAAGAATAAAAGGAGACGTATAAAAACAGTTTGGGATATATGCGAGGCTAGGGAGTTGTGCTACGACAGAACAAAGTGGCGGACCATAGTCTCTGCGTACCCCACCTGTGGGACACAGGCATGTGTATGTATATATATGCACGCTATAAGTTACCTTAATGTGTTCAGAATTTGTCGATACTATAGCTGTGTGCATGACGTGTGTGACCAATGCAGGGTTAAGTCAAGAGTCACTAAGATAGCAAGTATTGAGGAGTGGAGACTCAAGCTCATCCTTTATACCAGAATGATGCATGTGTGCTCGTTATGGGAATCTTGGGCGCGGTCATCGCCATTACCCATCCTATCGCAAAAGTATTCTTAACCTCGAAGTGCCTATCGTTATTTTGATAGATACCACCATTTGTCGAAAGCATCCCGAAGCGTCGACTTAGCGGAGTAACTTTTTATTTTTTACGGCAAACTATAAATCTCTAACATGAGACTCTGTATTTGGTGAAGGATTTGGTTCCTTTTAATTTTTACAATCAAGGTTTTGTTGTGATTGTCTTTGGATGAAGATTCTATAATTTATCCCGTTAATACGGCAAAATTTACCTTAAAACCTATTTAAGGTTCGGAACACCAATGGCTCATTATCGAAAGCAGGCATAGGCATAACGCTTTGCCTACATAGGTAGGTAAGCCTTGCACGCACCTACTGATTGGTTCAATATACCTATAGTACCATTCGCGCTCTCAATGTAAACAAGCGAACTCAATTGTACATTTACTTACGATACAATACAACAATTAATTATTAGTAGTAGTAATTCGTTTTTTTCTAGTTAACATAGCTTACTTACGATACGATAATTAATACAAACTTTTTTCTATTTTTTTAGGTAATATGACAGGCAAACAGGCATGCAGGTCACCTGATGCAAAGTGGTCACCGCCGCCTATGGACATCAGCAACACCAGGGCCACTACCAGTGCGTTGTCCGCCTCTAAAAGACCTCTAATATAATAACTTAATATACTATAATGACTTAAGAATAATTATCATTATATCGATATCGATAATATCGCTTTAAAAAGTGATTTTACATATCGACAGAGTTAATATCCCCTTTTTTTTGCTGCTGACAGAAATATGTATGTATAAGTAATGATAGAATAAGAACGTCGGTGGCCTAGTGGTTAAGGGGTCCGAATCGTAAGCAAGAGGTACCGGGTTCAGGTATGCCATGCACCAATGACTCTTTTTTTTAGTTACGAGTATGTATCATGGTGACTGAATCTGGAATCACAATCCAATCTGGTCAGGTTCCCCTGTTAACAGGGTCACGCAGGTCAGATGACAGTCGCTCCACTATATTTGCTTCGGGCTGCCAAATCCTGGATCATGGTCAAGGCAGACACCGGGCCCTTGCGCGCCTTCAACCGGGACATTTACGCCAAGGAAAGTAAAGATAGAATAAGGGACAGGCGTCTAAGAATGCGTATTGGATTCCATTTTAGATTCCACTTCGATCTAAACCATTTCATCAAAATTGGTAGTTACAAACATTCGCAATTATAATATTAGTATAAAAGTATAAATAGATACAGCAGTGAACTATACCACATATTTACATTTTGAAATAATCTGCAAGTCCTAATAGTCCATGCATGGCAGTGTACTTGCGGACCATTTAACTAATCCGGAGACAAACGGGACTCGCATTTTATTAGCCCTTTAAAGCAATAAAGTGCCATAACGTGGTGCTCTCTAGAGTTCCGTGCGATAATACCTCAAGTAAAATAAAGTTACACTATGGGCGGTTAAATTTTACTCATCTACGCATGTTATAGGTATTCAAAAAAGGATATTCAGTCAAATTAAGAACATGTAATTGAGAGGAGTAGGTTAAAATCTAAAAATTTAGTATAGAGGTGCTCCGGTCTCTTAGGTATATAATAAAAAAAAAATTGAATAGAGTGAGGCAAACGAGCAAGCGGGTGGAACCATCACCTGATGGAAAGTAATCCCTGCCGCCTTTACACACATGCAACAGCCTGGGAGTCACAAATGCGTTGCCAAGATAATGCGTTTTAGAAAGTTTGGTTTTCTCTTTAGATTCACATGATCCACTGCATTAAATTGTTCACGATATTAAAACGTCCACTTTAAAGTGCACTCTACAGGTCATTTCATATTTTGTCACTCTACAGAAATTTCCACCCTACTGGCCACTCTATCGTAAGGTTCTTTCTTTACCATTATTTACTACTTCTTGCCATTTGTTATCACTTCAAACCATCTTAGATCTAACTAGTCCTCTACTCACGACATGTACGTAGATAATATATATTCTCACAGATCCTGAGTCCAATCCAGTCATCTGTAGGTGTGTAAGCTCACCGCAAAAGGCAATAACTCATAACTGACCGAGCTCAGACTAGATCAACCTCAATCCGAGGTACGAGAGCAAAAATCCCACAATATTGCAATATACGACCCCGATATCACTGTGTGAATTGTCGCCTTACACTTTTGAGTCTCGCCAGTATTTTTATTTGTGGACCTGGCTTTGTATACACAGTTTACAGTTTAAATTGTGAAATAAAACTAGGAGAGCAAATCTCTGGGAACAGGATTGGAACTAGATCTCGCCCGCGAGTTCGCCCGCGCAGATTTCGATGAAGCGATTAAATTGTTAAAAATAAAGCACTTCTAAGGTGTTAATGCATGCTACATATTCGACCTCATCGTCGATTCTATTTTGGCGAAAATTATTAGCGATTTTAATTTGGCGGATAAGGAATATGGTAACCGTCTATGTTGGCATGCGAACATATTATGGTAAGTGGAAAAGAGTAATTATTCACCTAAACGGACCAGGGTACCAAGGGTCCGGCAGTTGACCGTCGGGAGTAGAAGACTAGCGCGATCTACAGTTTATATGGTGAGTTGAGATTTGGACTACCTTGACCAGCGCCATCTATGTGCTTGTTTATTCGAATTATGAGTATTGTTAAACTTTCCTATTGGAACGACAGATGTCGCCATGACTTTATTATGTTTTGGCTGTCTAAAAAGACTGCGTATAATTGTAATAAAAGTAGGTAAGTTAACTTAAATAAATCAATGAGTAAGCGCATCGAGTTCAAAATGTTTGACATTTTAGCTGTTTAAAAATATTTCTGAGGAGGAAGACCACACAGCCCGAACCTCTACCGAGCTGCCGTAACCAAGGTAAAGCCATCATACCACAGGGAATAAGTCCAACAGTGACCCCATCGTAGAAATTCGATTCACAACTGACACCCGGGAAGCTGACGCCATAGTGCCAAGTATGCATGAGCGAGTACAGCAAGCTCGGAATTTTAAACTTACATACTTAACTGGACCAAAGGTACCTAAACAAACATTACTCGAACGCAGTGAGCTCGACTTTTTTGACATTCAAATCCTATCAAAAGCTTGCGTGAGCATTAAAATTTGAGATTTATGACAGATGGAAGTGGCGGCCGTAAGCAGGAGGGTCGCGGGCCGCGGGTTGCCTGCAGTGACTGTTTACCATCACGCAGGCCATACCTAAGCTTTTTTGCGACCTTAGTGGTAAAAAAAAATATAGTTCGTATCGCAATTTAAATTTCAACCTCAATAAAATTTAATTTAAGTCAGAAGTTGTTTATAAAAACATAGGTGTCATATTGTACCTCTAAATTTTATCATGATTTAGCGCACAGGGCGCTGCGTATCGGGCGCTCTTTAAAATTTTATGAATTTCTTCGTGACGAATTATATCAATCGCCCAGCAGCGCGCGTCGGCCGCTTTCCAATATGGCCGATCCATGAAAGTTTGTGCACCTATTGATAATCGATCTAAGCCAGAAATACAGTGCTGAAAATACTGAGGGTTCAATAGTTTACCAAAAATTTTGACATCTTGTTGATTTCGACAACAACTCGTCACACTGAAAATGTTTCCTAACAACTTATCTAACAGTAACTAATCCTTTGTCCCCTTTTTTCTCACTCTGCTCCAATATAACAACATAAACCTTAAAGCGAACGGCATAGAAACGTTGGTAGCGTTTCTATGTTAATCGGTTAAATGTTCCCAAGAAATAACAGTGACTTAAAAGTAAATAAAAGCCAGATTCCGTACCAAGTTTCTTCATAAAACCGATACGGCATAAGTTTTTAGATTACTGAAACTCCCTGAAATTATCCGGGGTAATTTGGCGATGGCCCTGGGGTGTGCGAGCCTTTTGCAAAGCTATGGCGAAAGGTGCCAACTTTATTCAGTTCGACAAAGAACCTTAGTAGAATTCGTTTTCTATAACAATAACATTGTTTAGGTATGCCCAAAATTTTTTTTTTTACAGATCATTACTGCTAGTAATGTTGCAATAGCATTTGTGAATAATAAGTTGAAAAACTATATTTTTGAAATAGGAGGATATGGTCGTATTATTATTTTGTTCTACAGATTGTTTTTTTATACTACTATGGTGGCGAACAACCATGTCCATGGTGAAAGCCAATCTGGCCAGGTTCCCCTGGTCGCAGGGTCTCGGGGGTCAGATGGCAGTCGCCCCACTGTAATTCCCTGTTCTCCCAAATTCTGGATCATGGTCAGGCGGACCCCGGGCCCTCGTACGCGAGAGCATAACCGGGACATTAACGCCAAGACGATAACGATGACTATGGTGGAGTATAAGCTTACGGTTTGTCTGATGGTAAGCAGTCACAGCAGCCTATGGACGTTTACAAACCAGGGGCATCATTCACGCGTTGCCGACCCCGTAAAAACCTTTTCACTTTTCAACTTTTTCGTCTTGGTGTATTTTATCATATAGTCATGTAGTGCTAAATGAAAACTACAAAAATTAAAAACCGATCAAAGTGATTAGGGCTCGCACATCCAGGTTCAGGAATGAGTACATTTTATTCAGACATCAAAATCTTACCTAATAATTATTTCTGTTAATGGTACGAAACCCTTTCGTATGCGAGTTCGACTCGCACTTGGCCGGTTTTTTTTTGTTTCTTAACCTTGTACAAATCTGTAAGATTGTTCGGTTGTATGGTAACTATTTATACGTTAGATCATTAGGCATACGAACCCCCCCAACGACCTGTCGAGCACTCTGAACCTCCTATTGGAGGCTCAGGTCGACCCGACACAGCCCCTCCCTGCCGTTTCAGCGGCCCCCGTAGGCCCCCAAATCCAGTCCACAGCAGCGGAACCCCCTTCAGTGGTCACGCTATAAGTTCTCCAGTGTACGCTCCGTAAGGAGTGACGCTGAGCGCACCCCGTCCCTACGGGGTGTAGCATCCGATGAAACCTGAAAGGCCCTTCCGGCTACAGGTGCTCCCAGGGGGTGTTTAGTACGTATGCGCCTAGGTTTTTTTTGGCGAGTCGTGCATTACCAGCTGGCCGGCCGGCTGGTACTCATGAGAGTTCACCTCCTCCCTCCCAACCGCTATACCGGAGGGTGCCCATTTCCCATTGCGTTGGGCGCAAAAAAAAAAAAAAGGCATACGTTCAAACTAATGAAAAGTGTAAGTGATTTTAATTTTTTTTTGGGGCTCTTTAGAAAGCTTGTCTATAGGTACCACAAAGACCGGCAACGCATCCACTCTCCTTAGGTAGCAGATGTCCTGAACGACGGCAGCTTTTCATCAGGTGGACCGACCTTTCTTGTGCCTCCCTTGACAATAAAAAATCTGTAAAATATGGCGGTGGCTGTTATCTGTTCTCTTCTATTTGTTTTATTGTAATTCGTGAATAATAGTTATTTTATATATTAGACTAGCCAGGCATTTGACCGCCATCTCACCTTGTGCATGGAGCATGCCTTGAAGGCGTCCAGATTATAATAATCAAAGAACACACCATTCCTTAGCCGTACGCATTATAAAGGATGAACAAAAGCGGCTCAGGGGGAAGCTGGAAGATCCACGACAAGGATGAAACGTTTGCCCGGACCGCGTCTTCCGATGGCGGAAAGGGGCCGGCGAATTAAGGTCGCGCAACTGCTTCGCACACTCTCCGAGATGAAACCTATAGAAGACAAACGCGTAACCCTACGCCGATGCTCGAGGCTCTGCAGCTTTGCTCTAACTTAAAGATCGCAATATCATCGAACTCTTTCGCCCGATGCGCCACATGCCAACATTATTGTTGTACCTAGTATCTTTACTTTCTTGAGGTGGGTAGACTGAAATTGTTTTGCACCGATCAGAGCACAAGTTACCCTCAAGCGTACTCCTATAATTGTGATTTGCTTTGTTTACATATGTATTGTGGTATTGTGTCGAGCAAACACAACATGTTATTGGAATGAAAAATGGATATTGGTAATGTGGGTGTGTATCCGTTAAACTTGGAAATTGCGATTTTGTAGTAAACGAGTGTGTTGTGTAATAAATAGGCAGGTAGACACAGATAAACCCATCCGGGTTTTGTGTCAATTAGTTTTAAGAAACAAAATGTGCATTGAATTAAATAAATAAATACAAAGTAAGTAAATCAATCAATTGCGGGTCACAAATATAGGCAATCTAGGTATAGCAGGTTCCTTTATAGATTTGCAAATGTAGATGACCTTTCTCTACAAAATATGTATCTCAGTTTGGAAGACACAAAATGTATATTTTTCATTTACCTACATGAAAATTACTTACACGACGCCACTCCAACGTATGAAAAGCACACTTCATTTATAGTAAAGCCAATTTTTCTGATAGTCAATTTCGTTAGCAGCCAGGCCATTTTGTTCATTTAATAAAGTTACTCATACGCACAACGCTCCGGAAAAAGAGTAACGAAAGCTCAGCTGATAAAATATTTACTGATTCGTTTCAGTTTTCAGCTCTATTCTGAAAGCACAATCACTCAGTGAACAGTTACAACCTTAAAATTCACATTTCTGTGATGCTGTTAAAAGGTTTTATAATATGTAGCAGAGTATAGGACAGCTAATGGACCCTTCTTTCATTCAATTTGATTTGTTTAAAGATGCATCAAATGTCCTATCCAGCAGTAGCTGCAAAATATATTTTTCTAAAAGTGGTAATGCACTTAAAGCTCTTGAACTGTACCTACCAATGACTTTTTCTGAATTAATACATAAGTGCATTAACCGATGATCTTACGGTGATGGAAAACATTGTAAGGAAACCTACACATTTAGGCGAATGAATATGTAACCGTGTTCAAATCCGGTAGGGTTCACCCATTCCCAGGGTCACCGAGCTTGCTTTTAGCTCTATATTATGGCTTTTAGTTTTTATATCATTAAAATCGGCTCAATAATTTGGGAAATATTTGAAAATAATGTAGGTTAGTTAGGGGTTTGCGTCGGCTATAATGACGGCAGTGCTCACCTAGAAGACCGTGATAAGACTAGTCAACATCATAATCACAGCCCATAACAGTCTACTGCAGGACTTAGAGCATCTCCCACGAAAGGTGAGGTTATTGCCATAATCTCCACACTTGGCAGGCGGGTTGAAGATCGCAGTGTAATGAATAAACAATGGAAAATGCTGCTGCCCATTTTCGAGCCTACATTAGAAAACATTAGTCGCCTTGTACGACATCCACGCGTGTAAGGGTTTTGTGCTATTCTGCTCTGCCGGACACCACACGGCGAGTACCTTAAGACCAGTAACTACAAAAAAATGTATAGCTAAAATCTCACTAAAATATAAATAATAAAATGGGCGGTTAAAATAATGCAGACCGCCGGGCAATTTTCAGTTTAACGCATTGCAAACGCAAATGAAAATATAAATTTTAATCATTGAGTCATATATCAAGGTGATAATTGCATAATGGCGCTATAAATAATTCTGAATAGTGACTCTGTTGGCACATCTGTAGGAAACCAAATTCAAACAAAATATTGATTAGTGTGAAGTACTTGCTTGTACTTAATATGGCAACACTTACTAAATAAATAAAAAATCACCTTTTTTATTGCATTTCTTCACTGTATGGTGATGGTAATTACTGTATTGAATCTCAAATGTACATTGGCTACAAGTTTTTCGCATTCCGACTTCCACCATAGCCATGTAAACGGTTGTCTGGAAGATATGGCTATTGGCGATAAGACCGCCCTTGTATTGGTTTTAATCTTACAGAATCTGTAATAATTATACTGTTTATGTACAATAAAGAGTTAAATAAATAAATATAAATATCTTGGTGTTAATGCCCCGGTTGTGCTTTCGCGCACGAGGGCCCGGGGTCTGCCTTGACCATGATCCAAGATTTGGCAAATCAGATAATTACAGTGGAGCGACTGCCATCTGACCTCCGTGACCCTACTACCATTGGAACTTGACGAGATTGGATCATGGTTACACTTTCAGTCGCCTGAAGTTTTCAGGTTTCATCACGATGTTTTCCCTCACCGTAACTTAACACACCTCATTTATTAGTCTTAAGTACTTGCTTGTAATAGTTGTCGTATTTATTTACGGGAAATTACAAAAACCAATTTTCACTTCAAAAATAAACTTTCATTTTGCTCATGGATTGTCACTTGTAATCTCAATGGATTCGGCATTATAGGCGAAACAATACATACATTTTTCAAATTCGCTGTAAACCTTTTCAAATCTCCGATTAAATCTTTGGTACATTCGCATGAATAAATTTGATTCCACCCTTGTCAGAGCCGAGATAACGGGCCGAACTTCTTTGCCCCGTCCCGGCCGTCCCCGCTTTATCCGAATGAGAGATCTCGTAAATTCTTCCTAATCTTTCGACGATTCTTTTCCTTTTGTCCAACTGTACTTCAGTTCTTGCTCTATATAAATTTGGGAAGCTGAATGATTTATTCGGTACACGGTTGTTTCGTTTGTCTTTTTAAATTTGTACGTTGTTGAGTTTTCAGTTTTAAACTGGAGTGGGAGATTACAGTGTTCAATATTTTTAATTCATTAATTTTATTTAAAGAATGTGAACACTGGTTTACATTGCTTGATCGAAGGCGGTCGAAATATATTAAGTTTATTTTAATTAAAGTGAAACTTGTGTAAAAAGTATTTTTAATCTATCAAATATTAAAATAAATGTTTGTGACTTTTATTTAGTATCAATTAAAGAAGCTTATTATTTTAACTCTTTACCGTACACTACTTTTTTCTAATACTTTTTTTTTTAGTTGAGTTTGAGCTGATTTGAACAATAAGATTTTTTTACTTTTTATGTGGATCTCATTTGTACATAACGGCAAACAACATAATGTATATATTTGTTTCACACACCTTTTGCTAGAATTCATATGTAATCACATTTATTTTCGTACAAACGCGTGAAGCATACGCACATTGGCAGCGATAACGAATGTGAGAGTACACGGTGGTAAATTTGATGGCCATCGTGGAAAACGGCGCGAATTTTGATGTTGAGATGAGTTGTGTTGTAAATCTAAACGTTGTATATTTAAAAGGACAGTGTACACTAAGGGGAGTTACTAATCTTCAATAGGTTCAACATTGAAATAAAACCCTTAGATAATCTACCTTATTGTGACTGGCCTGCATAGTGGCCACTTTGTGTGAGCCATCCAATAAAGGATTAAACAAGTCACGGCTTTTTCTAAGAAATGCTTTTAAAAATAGTTTCAATGGGAAAGCTTTCGCCGTAGGTAAGTACTTACAACGGCACCCCTTTGTCGTGGATTAACATGGAAATTGAATCAGCGTGCACGACGAACTTGGTTGGGACAAAGCTTTGCGACTTCATACTTTTGCTGCAGATTTTTGCAAGGTTTTTTTGGTGTAACAGAACTGTTGTGCACATCTGCACCGTTTGTGCAGTTTGTAGCGGGTAATAATGTCTGGATGCTTATGATATTAATATTAGATATTTTTATGATACAGAAAGGGTTACTATAATTTTTAATACTACATAGCCACAAATGAGCAGACAACCTCCTTTATGGAAAACAGTAACTGTCATATATAATATCTAACTCCATATGATTTAGGTCTCATGTCTCATGTAACGACAATGCTGCACCGCACAGGTGCGTTGCCACTACGAGGGCTAAGCCTGTAATTGTATTGGCTACCAATAAATATTTAAATTGTAACCTTATTATTTAAACTGAAACACATCAATACAAACATTTAGGTTGGGTGGAAGAAGTAGGTAAGCAGACGGTACCCACGTCAGGCTTGACAGAGTCATAACGCATCTCATTCTTCTTTAAAACTTCGCACATTCTGTGAAGGGCCAGGCATGGTATGATCATAGCGAATGTTTAAAATTACATTTAATTATTTTTAGGATTTCGCGAATACTGCGTACAGCATAGCGTATTGCAGTACCTCTATATTAAACGCACCGTAGGTACGTACGTTAATTAAAAGTAATTCGTAAATGTTGACTGTTGATCGTACGTAAACAGTCAAAATGTACCCATTAGTTATCGGAGGCTAACCATCGACCTCGTAAATAAAAACTTACACAAACAAATTTGTTCTAATCTGGACACATAAATTGACCCATACACGAGGAAAAGATAAAAACGTCAGCCATCCTAACGTATTATAGCAGGTGTCACCGATATAACGGAATATATAGGGCGTAAGTTAGCAAAGGTTATAAATCTCAACCCTTTTCATGCTGGATGGAACCTTTGCAAAGGGAGCTACGTGATTCACATAACAAAAGCTCAATAGGTAGAGGCGATGACACACTCACGGATTTTACGGACGTGCTGTGTGACCGACAATCTGCGCAAATACGTTATACCATGTGGTACAATACCGTATTATAATACTGTGCGCGGTTCAGTTAAAGTTAAATTGTTTCTCTTTATTGTTCAAACAAGGTTTCTCTTTTTAGTCTAGTTTTAATAATTAAATATTTCTAATTATTTTATTAATATATATTAATTAATTATTAATCCACTTTGAAGAGATAGTGCACGTTTAGGACACCCACAAAACGTTCGTCTGCCTGGCACAAACTTTAACAAAAAAAACTGGTCTGTCTCACATTCTCTTGCCAGATTAGCTTTTTAGTTACATTATAGTCACCAAAAAGAAAAGTGACTTTAGGGTGACGAAAAGTCTAAGTCTAAGTCTCAGTTGGAGATCGTTCTCCGACTCGTGTGCCAAGCGTGGAGATTATGGCAATACCCTCCACTAGTGTGGTGCGGCTCAATTGTAGCAGTTGTCTATTAGGGGTTACTGATGTTTAAATTTCGAATGTTAAAACTTTTAAAATATAAAAAGCTCAATCATTGATTTAAAACAAGTTGGCGGAAAATGCGTGTCAATTGTTTTTTATCACAAGTTGAAGTTCGTCGTCCGTAGCAAAAATGGAATTATAGCGAAAAGATTTTAGGGTGATCTTCTTCTTATCGAGTCGATGGACTAAACACAGGCGTGTTTGTTTTCCGCCAAAAGGAGTCCATTCCATTTAACTCCAACTTTTCGGGATGTTCCTGTGGAAATTACCGACAACCTACAGCTTCTTGGCGTTGAGCTATCTGCAAATCTCAACTTCGGTCAGTACATCGAATCCAAGGCTAAGACTGCAGCAAAAAAGCTTGGTGTCCTCTCGAAGGTTAGGCGGTACTTTACATCAAAGCAGTTGCTTCAGTTATATCAAGCACAAGTCCGATCCTGCATGGAGTACTGCTGCTACCTCTGGGATGGATCAGCCAAATATCAACTAGCGGCTTTGGATTCGGCTGAAAAACGTGCTAAGAAGATAATTTGTGACCCGCAGTTGGTTGAGGCTAGGCTGCAGAGCCTCGAACATCGGCGTAGGGTTGCGCGTCTGTCGGTCTTCTACAGGTTACATTTCGGAGAGTGTGCGAAGCAGCTGCATGACCTCATTCCGCCGGCCCCTTTCCGCCATCGGGAGACGCGATCCGGGCGAGCGCTTCATCCTTATGTCGTGGATGTTCCAGCTATCCGCACGAGCCGCTTTGGCTCGACCTTTATAATGCGTACGGCTAAGGAGTGGAACGCGTTGCCTGCAAGTGTGTTTCCTGATCAATATAATCTGGATGCCTTCAAGGCTGGAGTGAATAGGCTGTTCCAAGACGGGCATGCTCCATCTTCGACCGCATCGTCACTTACCAACAGGTGAGATGGCGGTCAAATGCTTGCCTTGTAAAATATATAAAAAAAAAAAAAAAAACTCGGGCGATTATTTTTTATTATTTTAAAAGTTCGTTGTCTCCGCAAGACAGCACTCCTCGTCTTCAAAATGCTTTTGGGAGAGAAGCATTTCATTAGAGTAGTGTAAGGCGTTGGTACGCAGAATTCGATCGTGGCCGTGTTTCTCTCCGTGACGAAGGTCGGCCCTCAATTGCGGCTACTGTCAGGAAACGAATTGAAGAAAACCGGCATAACACCTATGAGGAGATGGGAGGGCTTGGTATGAGCCAAATTAGAAACAATCTTACATCAACATTTAAAAGTTGGAAATCTGTATTTCCTCTGGATTCCCCATGAACTCACCCTAGAACAAATACAGACTCGGCTTGATTGGTGTAAAATTTTTTGTTAAAGTACGATCACGGACGTTCAACGGACGGACAGTAGATGATACATGGATATATCGTTACATGCCGAAAAGTAAGCAAAATCTGATCACGCAATTCAGCACATCATATAAACACGAGGTCGTCCGAAAATTAATATTGACCACTTCGGGAACTGGCTGGTTGACTATGAGTACTGATTATCAAGACCATATCTTTTTTTTTTTGGTGCCAAATCATTCTTGAACGTGTTTAAGAAAAGACCCGAGCCTGCGATAGAGAGTGCAGCTGATGAGTGGGCAGAGTTCTCCCAGCCTTCGAACTAGAAGGTGGATCAGTATCAAACAAATAGTGCCCCAGGATGGGATAACATTTTCACTAAATTTCTTAAACTTTCTAAAGATGAGATTGTACCGGTTATAACGTGTCTTGCCAATCTCTGCTTTGACAGAGGCATATTTTCAGATCCCCTTAAGCAGCCCATTGTTACACTAGTGAACAAGGGTGGGGACAGGCACGATGTTAGTAACTACAGGCCTATTTCTGTGTTTCCTGCTATCTCAAAAATTCTGGAAAAGCTGCTTAACAAGAGACTTAACAATTATTTAAACACCTTCAATCTTTTATCTCCCTCCAAATTTGGATACAGACCAGATAAATCAACAGAGGATGCTGTAATGGCTCTGAGTTCGATCATAGTAGAAGCACTAGATAACAAAGCCAAATGTATGTCAGTTTTTCTGGACCTTAAAAAGGCGCTTGATACCGTGTCTGTTCCCATTCTTCTGCACAAGCTTCATAAGTTAGGAATAAGAGATACCGCATTCTGCCTATTCAGAAACTACTTAACCGATAGATCACAAACAATTAAACTGGGAAGCTGCATCGGTGCAGAGGTGGGAGTAACACACGGCGTACCTCAAGGAAGTATTCTCAGCCCAACGCTATTCTTAATATATATAAATGACCTATGTCTGATGAACATTCCTAATGCCAAAATATTTTCGTATGCTGATGATACTGCCATTGTCTTCACCGGTGCCAGCTGGGATGCAGTTAGAACAAGTGCTGAGAGGGGCTTGGCACAGATAAATAAGTGGCTGAGAAACAATGTTCTCACATTTAATACTTCCAAAACCAACTACATCTGTTTCAGTATTTGTAACAACAATCAACCTACAAATAATTTCACCATCAAAATTCACAGCTGCGGAAACCCACCAAACACAACAAACTGTTGCTGCCCATGTATACAAAAAATCTCTCATGCAAAATATCTGGGTATAACCGTAGACCAGCGATTGTCATGGTATCAGCACAGTGAACATGTGATCTCAAGATTGCGGAAACTAACCTGGATTTTTAAATGTTTAAGACATGTGGTCCTAAGGGCGGTCGCTAGGCCCCATGACTCGTCTAGGGATATCCTCATAGACATATACGTCACTGGCTCAGTCTGTGTTAGCCTACTGCCTGCCGGTGTGGGGGGGTGCAGCTAAAACTCGTTTCCTTGAGGTGGAGCATGCCCAACGTAGCCTCCTTAAAGTTATTTATTTAAAAAACAGACGTTTTCCGACCGATACTCTGTATCAAATGTGTAGGTTGCCGACTGTGAGGACATTGTACATCATTAACACCGCGCTAAGGAAACACAAGACATTACCTTACGACCCAAACATTATGAACAGAAGGAAATATATGGTAGCGTACCTTCCAAAAACACACACACACACACACACACACACAAACACACACACATATACACACATTTTTTACTTTTTTTTTAATGAATTTATATTAATTGTTAAGTTATGTATTTTATATTTCATTAAATAAATTGTTTTCATATTATCTAATTGTAACTAGAATAATAAAACTATACGTACCAATTCCATAGACATAAGTAGATAAGGTGCCTCCTGACACAGGCTAAGCTTAAAACGAGTCTCCAGCAACCATAGATTTAAGACTCTTTTTGTTAATGAAATAAAGAATTTATTTATTTTATAGACTAGGTACATAATTTCTTACTAAGGTGGATATGCAAATGTAGATGCTGACTGTGATTACTTTTAAAATTTCCGTTGAATTTAGCATAAAGCTTCTTAAAGACCTCACATTAGGTATATTAAAAAGTAAACATTTTAAAAAAAAGTTATAATTTTGTTCATTTATTAGTAAGATTACATATGTTAAATATTTTGTTATAGATTTCATAAAGCTTTCGTAAATACATGACAAGTTCCTAATATTGTATGATTTTATTTTTATTTTTAACAAAATATAGTAATCTGATCATCATTTAAACTGATTTAATATATTATTCCCAAAAAATAATTGAAATAGTAACAATTAAACCATTTTAAAATCCGGGTCATATTGACCCACCATACAGTCCTTGTACTGATTTTCTACCATACAGACAGCCGGGTTAAGAGAACCGGAGAATTTTCAAATGTTGTTACACATTTCCCTCACCGTAAGAAAATAGTATTAAACTAATGTACATAACTTAAAAAAGGTCATTCATCAAGGAACTCGGTAATTCTCCAAAAAACCATAGTCACCGACGCTCTCAAGGTAACAAAAAGGAATGACGTAACCAGTCTTATTAAACTATAAATTTAAAAAGAACGCTGTATTGTCGAAGGCTATGCAGGAAACTTATTATGGACCTGATAAAGCTTATGTGCAATCGTTCCGCTCTAAAGGTGAAATAAATTTCCCAGATGGCTTCCTTTAAGCAATGTCATTGATCAGTTATCTGTAGGTATAAAGTAAATTGTGAACCGCTTGTGAACTCATTTTCTTCCTTTAGGATGAATTGGTGCTTACGATGTAAATAAAAAAATGGTATATTTTCTGGTTGTACTCTAATTAGGTACCAGGGAGGTGGTGAGTAGGAAATACCTTGTGTAAAACTTGTACCAAGTTAGAAGAATATATTTCCTATATGTCCTGGTATCACAGAGTTACCAAAGCTGTTTAAATAATAAAAAAAAGGGTTGTCAAAGTCAGTAGTCGGTACGATGACCAATAAGGGTCTCGAAAACTTTGTTATATGTCTTTTTAGCGAGTGATTTATCGCAATAAAACATATCCAGGTTATTACATGTTTTATGCGGAACGTATTTACGTAATAAGTTCAGTATTTACGTGCATATTGTTTTCTGTCATCTCACTGCGATCTCCAACCCACCCGTCCAAATAGCAATGTCCTTCACTGGTGTGGAGAAAGCTCCATTCCAGCAGTGGACCGTTATGAGCTGATGATGATCATCGTAGCGGTCAATCCCGGCCCCGACGTATGCGCTGTCTCTAGGTACGCTTTCTCACAGAGTCGCTCGTTCACTATGCTCGTTCTTCTACATACTCACGTCGTAAGCTGACAACTCATTTAATCATTTAATCTTTTGTGGTACACAGGTTATACAGTTGTTAGGTACAATTTAAGTAGAATGGAGCCTCTGCGACCTGCCACCGGCATAAAAATTTTAGAAATATTATTAAATTCACGAATTTAAATGATGTTATTAATCAAAATAGATAATCATTAACAAATATTTTAAATTATTCATTTTAAGCATTATAAAATTTGACTTTCACCTATTCAATGTTATTAATAATTTAAAATGTCAACAGTAGATAGTGTAAATGACTGACAAAAGACTGTAAATCGCGACTCGGTGATATCAAGCCATAGCTTCTTAGGAATACGGGTTTCATATCTATTTCCCGAGTAAAACCAAAATACACAAACTCTCTAAAAATTTAATTAACTATCGAAAACAATAATGCAATTTATGTTGAAACTACTAACAGTCAGGATTCTCAATTAACTAGTTGAAAAATGCAACGAAAAGTTCAGATCATAAAATGGAAGCAAAAGAGAAACTAGCGGCAAAACGGTGTAGTTTGCTGATTTTGCAATAAAAACTTTTCAGTTTGTTTTGGAAAACCTGTAGAGTAAACGGTTAAAACTGTATTTCGCAAAATACAAGTGAACCGCTACCAGTGTCCAAGCATTGAAATAAGAAAAGTAAATTAATTTGTCTCGTGGGCACTCTGATATCGGTCATATACATCATGACATTTGTCGTGGCAATAAATAATAATAAAAAATCATTTATTCATAGCATGTAACACGGATACAATATTATCGGAGAATAACACTTTTTCAGCCAAGTTAGAACATGTTGAAGTTTATCGTAATCTACTTACAATTATATGATACAAAATATCATCAGTAGGTATTGTATTTGATGCAAGTGGAAGCGTCCAACGCCACCGCCCGACTCCCGGACTAGGAGTAGACCTGAAACCGAAAATTCCGAATGGCAGGGAGCATCCGCAATAGGAATAGGTACATTACCACTTCGATAAAATTGTCGCTACATCAACATTCACGGCAAAATCAGTTTGCTAAAAGAAGGTACAATTAACTCTCCGTCCAAAAGACTCGCCCTTTACGCCCACGGTATTTTTTATATCATAAATAAAAAAATAGTTATGAATGCTAATAAAACCGTTTAATAACTGCACAGTAGTGCAAAGGAATATGATTCTTAAGGTGGTCATGCACTTATGTTCTTGCATTGTACGTATATAGTGTGGCTCCATTATGGCTCCCCATAGTACAAGGACGACAATGGCTTTGTGATGTTTTGTCACTTCCCACGTGTCGTCTTTAATTTGAGGACAGATGGGAAATGAAATTACTGTCAGTAGGAAAATGTAACTTTTGTTCAAAAATTTAATTATGTTATTGCTTTCAGTCATGATCAAAATATCAATAGCAACGAAAAATGTTATTTTTTGTTCTTTGCAGATACAGTCGCATATAAGGTATTTGGTGCACGTTTAGTCGACCTATTCATTTCTGAAAAAGAGGCTACTAGCTATCTTTGACTATCCTAAGACTTGTCCGCCAAGTTATCTTTTAAAAACTATAAACTTTCAGGATTTTCCGTAATTATATGATATTGCCTCCAAGTTGTTTTAAGTACCCCATGCCATGAACGGCTTCCTCAGACCTTGCTCCGGAACACAGCGTGAGCCGACGAGAATGTAATGCACTCATAACTTTTAATAACATCCAACATACAAGCTTTCCTTTATTTCAACAAGTTGTTTTATAATTTAAACGGAATAAACTGTTCCGAAGTTTTTGAGTAAGATAGAGCTACAAGAAAATTTGGATATCTACAACTTAATAGATTATTATTTACAAGACCATGAGGTGGGAGACGACGAAAAGTAACGAGTCGGATCTTTTTCGTTGCGATGTATATATTTTTTTAATTTAGTAATTGAAAGTTACTTCAATAGTGTAGGATTACGTAGTTACCTGTCATAATATGCGAGCCAAAGATGGCATTCTGATACTATAAACACGTTACAAAGTAGCTAATGTACCTAGCTCAAATGTATAATATGTAGAAGTGGAGCGAATGCCATCTGACCTCCGTGACCATGTTAACAGGGGAACCTGACCAGATTGGATCATGGATTCAGTCGCCTAATTACGACTGAAGTACAGTAAGCTAATTACGTAACTCTGTTGCAATCAATTCTGATTTCAATAATTGAAATTGTTACTTTTGCGATTGCATATGATCGATTTTTGAGTATGTTGAAATGGAACTTTGTTAGCAACTGAACCCATGAAATCGATAATGCAGAATCGCAAAAGTAACTATTTCAATCATTGAAATCAGATAATTGTTGGCAACAGTGTTACGTAATTAGCCTATTAGTTTCATCACGATGTTATCCCTCATCGTAAAAGCATCGCTTAGTGTTCAACTAATGTACATAACTCAGAAACGAAACTTGGTTATACAGCCTGTCATCGCCATAGAAATCACAACCACAGGGCAGGTCCACCTAACGGAGTAAGGAGTTTCATTCATAATTTGTGGCAGTGTATGACAACGACAAAGACATCAAGAATGACAGGTGTCATTGTCAATGTTAAAACATAGGATTTTATTACCTGTCTGTCTATGCAGTGCCACAAACTTAATCTGACCCGGTGACAGAGTCGCTGTTAATGGCCTTGACATGACATTTCAAAATGGCGACACTTGGTTTCAGTTTTGGCCATCAGGTCAGATAAGTTTGTGCATCCAAACCTTTTTCCGGGTGTGTTCATAATTTCATGCCAAGAATGCGTTCGTTTCGTAACGAATTCGTAATATTTTAAACATCAATATAAAAAAAATTGGCTAGCTAAAGAATTTAAATAATTACGCGAGGATATTACGTTTTATAAGCTTTATCCATTACAACTCTCATTATGCCGGCTGGTGGTCAGGAATATTTTAGACTGGTTCTTTCGGTACTAATAGTTCTTGAGATAAGCCGCGGGCGGATAGACGAACTGTCGGACATGACGAAATTATAAGGATTCCTTGGTTTACTAGGGAATCCTAAAAAACTAATCAAAATACGTTGCTGTTCCATCCGTGGTCTACAGAGTCACTAGACGGTATGTATGTCTCTCGCTATGTATGGCGCTCTCTCTCTTCGATATTTAAATGTAAAATTGAACCAACTAGTTTTTGAAACGAACTGAGGTTTGCAATGTCGCCTCTACGTAGGGTTGCCAACCATACTACATAAAATAGTATTCTACTGTTTTTAAGGTCCGCCTACTATTATTTTAAAATTTTAATTTAGTAGGCGAAACTACTATATTTTATTAGCAAAGTCGCTTATCAGTATCACTTACCGTAAAACAGAATGCGTCCTGAATCTTAATGTTAATTCAGAAATAACTCAATTAAACCCGAATCATGGACCAGCTAACAATCAATTGGATACTAATATTTTATTTAATAAACGTTATATTTTTTAATGCATTCCCTATCTACTATATTTTATGACTCCAGATCCTTTGTCTAGGTAATATTAGTCGCCTAATATTATCCCACGTGTATTAACATGTACGACACCCACGAGTTTAGGGGGTTGGTACTATTCTACTCTGCCGGACACCACACGGCCAATACTATATTTGGTCTTTAAAAAGGTGGCGACCCTACCTCTGCGCTAGGTGAGGGAAATGCAGCAATAATTCAGAGAGCACGGCCGCACCGTATGTGTGGGACATTATGCATATTGTCGACATAATGTGACTGCAGGACCACGTTCTAGGTATTTTATTAGAACCACTCTTTTACGTCTAGTATCGCTTTTTGCTGGAATTTACCAGCGGATTCAGCGAAGCGATTTTTTCGTTACTTTACGTCTCTTTTACTGGCGTTCGCTGTGGTTATTTGCTTTAGAATTTTCGATCTAGATGTAGAAGGTGGTTTGTCAAAAGAGAATATGTTTATTTTTTTACTGAAGTTGGCTGTGGAATTACTGAAACGAATGTTAATAACGAATATTTTACAATTTTTTGTTGTCATAGCGGCCATAGAAATATTATGAAGTTTCGCCACAATGAACATAAACTTACAGTAATTCCGAGCATTTTCTACATTGTATTACAATTGTCATTTTATGACATTACTAGCGCCTCACCCCGGCTTCGGACTGATTTCGCGGTTTTATTTACTGTAATATGCATGTATTATACATATAAACCTTCAGGAAGAAATTCGCTAGCTGATGGTGAAAACCGCATCAAAATCTGTTGCGTGGTTTAGGAGGAGTTAGCGGAAATAAATATAGACAGACAGATGGACAGCCGCGGTAAGCGACTTTATACTACCTATGTATACATATAGAAAAGATGTACGGACAAAATCACTGAGGGAGGTGTGGTAGGAATGTTATTGCACCTTTACTGGGTCTGTACTCGGTGTTATTAGTCCACGATCATAATCGATCAATCAATCAAGTTTGTGGCGTATCGTCACATCACTAGAGCTACGCACATCCCTACGACGGTAGCTGTCAACTTTGTCTGTGTCGTTTTTCTTTCCAGAGTGAGTCCATGTTTCAGTGTAAACTGAAAGTCCATCAAATTGTTTTGTTCCAATATTTATTCCAATTGTAATACTTCGAAAGTTTAAATCCGCTCAAACGCAACGTTAAGTCGACGTTAATTATATATTTTATGAAAACTGTCAGTGTTCAATTGTACTAAAACTCTTGCTAAAAATATGTTTTCATTTATACGCGTATTTTTTTTATTGTTTCAAGCTGATCTTCGTAAAATTGTTAAAATAATTCTAAAATTGTGTAAAATAAAATTGAATAATACCAAACAAGCTACGATAGGAATTTATTTGACGAGTGTTAAACATTTAGTTTGCTTAAACATTTAGTGTTAAACATTTAAATGTACTACTAACTAACATACATATAAAAAAACATTGTGCGCTTGATGTAGCATTTACCGCACGCGATGTAGGCACAAAATAAAACCTTCAAGCCGCTTACTCTCAAATCAGCTTTAGAATTGGAACCTTGTCGAAGCAAATCAACCTACAATTTCGGTTTACTTTGACAAGGTTCCTTCTAAGCTTGGTTTAATAGTAAGATGCTCAGTTTTCCATAAGATATTCTTCTTAACCCCAATGATATACGGCATACTTTAAATGTACAGGAAGCACCCAATTGGTACAGACAGAAAGTTTCAAGCCTACGTCATCTCTGTACTCTGGCTTCAATATCAGTGATTGTTTTGCATTATATAGTAGTAGACCCGACGCGACTTCATTCGCGTACACCTACTTTACCCCTACGTACCCTCTTTTCCTTGCTTATAAATCTTCCTCTTGAATCACTCTATCTATTGGTGAAAACATCATTAAAATTCTTAGCTAGAAGATCTAAGCGTACATAGATACGTAGGGACAGGCGACTGTGTTTTATACTATGCCCCCGGAGCGACTTCGTTCGCGTGACGTCCTACCCCTACCCTAGCTTACAACTACCCTACCCTACACTTACCCTAAAAAATCAAACTAACCTACAAACAATAAAATCTTTGCTCTTTATAATATTACCATAGATAAACGAGTTCCTCAATCAGTAAACTAAAATTTTAAGAAAACAAGGTTGAAACCAACAACTCTTTTTTGTTTACAACCAGTCTTTTATCCCAAAATAAACTGGCGACATGCAATCACCTCGTACTGTTTAATTTAAAACGACTGCTGGCTTTAAAAGCCGTGTCCTACATTAAAGCCTACGTTCAATCGTCATACAACTTTAATCAGTTGCATTAATTGCATTCCTGTGTGGAGCTGTGTCGTCCAAGCTTAATTCCTGCATTTGTGCTACGGCGGGTTCCATTGAATATTGAACTTTATAGCTTAACTCATAAGGCTCAATTCGGGTTTCATCGTCGGCGGTATGAAAGACAACTTTATTTTAATCACTAGTATCGGACAATCGAATGGAACCGCAGACAATGAGGCGTAATTACGTAGTTCTCTCTTTGATTGAACTTTATTTTGCCTTATTCAGGGGTTTCGCCGTCTATGTGTCATCGCTGGTCTGTTTTGTTCATGGCTAGCCTATACTTCGTATTGATGAACTAAAGCTGAAAAGACAAATCATAGGATCAACAATCAGAGGATACTGTGTGATGTTTTCTGTTATCAGAGAGAATAAATATTGATGTTCATTTATTTTACAAACTAATGGAAAGCAAATGGGAACAGCGCCTATATAGTCTGGACATGTGCGTTAATGAGATGAAAATTTGATTCAAATAAAAACAGTATCACAAACAGAAAACAGAATTCAAGTCGCTACCTTACGGGAGTGTACCCAGGATGTTGATGGCGTTACGTTCAATTTAATTTCTTAGGATTTTTATTCGCTTGCTGGTGACAATGAGAACCGGTAACATATCCCGCCATCAGTCCCTAAGTATATATGTACGCTTAGATCTTTTTAACTATGCAATGGATTTTAATGTGGTTTTTAGTAATAGATAACGTGGTGCAAGAGGAAGGTTTACAAGCAAGAAAGAAAGGGTAGATAAAGGTAAAGCAGGTATAGGGTACATGTAAAGTAAGGGTAGGGTAGTCGTAGGGGTAGGACTCACTAGTAAACTCTAAAGAACACAAAAAGCAAAGCACGAAGCCTCACACGACGAAAAAAAGCCGAGCAAAAAATTATGTAATAATACTTAATGACGCGCGAGTCAGGCAAAAGGTTGCAAGATACGTGATCTAAGTTGCGAGGGCTGTTGTATGCCACCAGATTGAACAGAAGTGCGACGCGTGAATGCAGAATACAAAGGAGGCGGCGCGCTTTGACAGCGGCGGTATGAGCTTGCTTAGAGCTAGTGGCAAAAATTTCATGTAACCTACTTAGAATACTTTCGGGAGATTCGATTGTTAGCAACCGACCGATGTGGATTTTTAAACTATTGCATAGCTTTTATCGCGGGCTTTGAGCGCAGCGACCGAATCAAGAAATTCCGTAACGAAAAAAACCTAACACCCCCCACTCCGACCAACACAGCGGTGCGGCGTTGAAAGCCGTGCATCGTCTAACGTCGTTTCATTTCGGCAGACTTCGGCACGGTGTTTGTGTGCGTGCGACTAGACGTATGCGTGTAGACTAGCTGCTAACTGCTCATAACTGATTCTATCTCTTTTAGACACAATGCTAGGTGCAGCGTGCTTTTTGGATGAAGTCGAAAAAAAATACTGCATAAATAAAATAAATAAATAATTATAATTGCATAAGTTGATAAAAAATGCTATGCAATAGCTTTACCGCGGCAGTCCCCGAGTGCCACACGTATTTTTATCTGCATATAACTTCTTCTTTGTTTTTCCCGTATCAGAATCGAGATATCATCGACCTTGATCCAGCTAATGGTGAATCTTGATAGGTCAAGTAGTTACAGTAGGGCAACTGCCATCTTACCTCCGTAACCCTGTTAACAAGGAACCTAACTATGCAATTACGGTTTTACATTTAATTTTAGTCGCCCGCATGTGCAGGTTTGCTGACGATGTTTTGCCTCGCCATGGTTAGCATGGTTAGCGTTCAACTTATGTAGGTACAACTTTAATAAAATTATTGGTACACGATGTTGCTAGGGATCTAACTCGGTATCTCTCGCTAACGAGGCCACCGACGCTCTCTAGTGTATAATACCGCTAAATTACATTACAATATGACATCAGGAGACTGAACATTAAATTCAGAAGAGGATGATGAAAGAATTGAAACGAAAATGATACCTATTTTTGACATGGCAAACGTGTTTGCTTTCGATGTACAGTCGCGGTATAAAAAATTACGTCGGCCTAAGTACTATTTTATATAAGAGCAATTGAAATAATATAAACACGTTGCGCAAGGTATGCAAAAATAATACACAAACTATTTTTTTTTATTGTAAATATTCTTGACGTCCCGCAAAAAAAAAAACTCTGGGCGGTATTTTATTAGCAGCATGTTCTTTGTTCGAAAGGTGACAATGTTGATAAGGGAAAGGGATAAGTCAGCGATATGCCAAACAGTTCCATTTATCAATCTACACCATCGTCACTTACCTTCACATGAGATTCCCTACAAATACCTACTGCCCTACATGATTAAAAATGTACATGACTAGCTGGCCCGAAGGGACTTCGTTCGCGTGGTGGCCTATTCGTACTCTACTCTACCTCTACCCTACCCTACCCTACCCCTATCCCTACTATACACTATACCTACCCTACTCCTACCCTGCACTTAATATATTATTTTTTTTACTTTTTTTTTCTAACATAATTATTTTTATTTTATGTAGGTATGCTTAGTTCTTTGTTTTTTGTTGTTGTACCTAATTATCGTATCGTGGTGTCTACTGCAATAAATGTCTTCTTTCTTTCTTTCACTTACTATGCATATTTTTCGTTTTATCTCGATGTTTCGATTAAATATTTTACAGTTATCGTAGTATTCCCTAAAAATCAGTGCGGCATGGCGATCGCTGGCGGGCCTACTATGTAACGTAACACTGTCACATGTTTCATGTTCATGGGTGTTCTATGTATAATAAGTATGTATTTAAAAAAGTATTTAAGTAGTTTATCAGTTATTTAGCACCCATCGCACAAGCTTTGCTTAGTTTGGGGCTAGATGGCGCTGTGTGAATTTGTCCACGAATATTTATTTATTTATTTATTTAGTGCCAGGTTCAGCTATTGGTAAGTTAAAAAGAAATCACGAAGATTCAGGCGAGGCTCGGGTCTTCTTTTAAGCTCGTTCGAGAACGAAATAGCACAGAAGAAGATAAAGTCTTGATGGCCAGTACTCACAGTCAACCAGCCAGTCCCAGGAGTAGACAATATTAATTTTCAGGCGTTTTCGTGTTTGTCAGCCAAATATATGATACTGTATATTAGGACAATGATGAAGAATAGGATCCATCAGTTATTGAAAATGAGAGGAACACAAAAAAATATAAAAATCTTTGCGATCTCCGCCTCTGTGAAATGACTCGCATTCAAAGTGGATCGAAGTTAAGCTAATCGGTTCAACAAGCGCAGCGGCCACCACTAAAAGTCTACGCGTAATTTTTTCAATATTTAGTTTACCGGATGTTCTAGTTAGTGATAATGGGACCCTATTCCACAGCGTGGAGTTTCAAGATTTTTTAAAGAGGAACTCTCGTTTTCCAAGAGAGAATGATGAGCCATCAGAGCCTGAAGGGCCAAACCCAAGGAAATAAAAACCACAAATCCCAGTAAAACTTAGTGTACATGTAAAAATATAAAAAAAATATTTTAACGAGGCGACCTTTGTATATAAAATAAAATTAATAACCGTAAGTATAATAGGTTAATAAGACTTTCGTGGTTATTCACTACACTTTCACCATGGTAACAAACCCGATAATATGTGTAGTGCAAGTGTAACCGTAAGTATATCATATAATTACTCATCAGGGCAATACCTAACTACAAGTACATAATCTTATCTCGAAACGAAGCCGAATATAATAACAATGTAAGCACAAAGTTCTTCCCCAAAAAAATAGAACAACTGTTTAATAACAAATAATAATGCAATAACCGAATCACAACTGATTGTATCAATAAAACCTGGTAATCGGTAGACCGACGTGACCATCCAACTATGAGAAATGTTCGCAAATTGCTCTTGGCAAAGTTCGGGCATTAATCCACTAAATAACAGATAAGAACTATTAATAACATCTCACAATAATAATAAGGTTAATCCCGGAATCTTTAGGAAATTGAAATTTCGTTTGCATTGGGCTCCGTTGAGCCTGAGGAACAAGAGCACTTGGATGGTGTAGGGTCTTGCCCTGAAGCTGTACTTACTGTTATTAGGACTCCTGTTCAAATAACTGTTCAGCACGTTGACACTTTTATTGTCAATTTTTTACATATAATTGGCATATTCTTGGGTTTGGCCCTTCACGCTCTCATTGCTCATCATCTTTGCCTGGAAAATTAGTTAATACTGTAAATTCTGACTACGTTGTAATTACGTTCTACAAATATTTTGAATCGAATCGAACTTCGATTAGAGTATTTTCTTTTAGGGAAATGATCTCTTGTTTCCTAAATATTCAATTGGTAAAAGTAATGAGGGTTTTTGGACAAATACAAGGGTATTGGGGTGTGTCTGGATTCTTACCGTTGTATCTTCTTGATTTCCTTTTTTATGAATCCGCTATGTACCATATGATTATTTTCTGAGTTACGTCGATTAGTTACAGTGAGGCAAAACGTGATGAAACATGTACATTCAGGCTACTAATTGCCTAACCATGATCCAATATGGTCAGGTACCCCTGTTAATAGGGTCACGGAGGTCAGATGGCAGTTGCCCCACGGTAATTACCTGATCTGCCAAATCCTGGATCATGGTCAAGGTGGACCCAGAGCACTCGCGAGGATACAACCGGGATATTTACGCCATGATAACCACTGCCAGAGGAACGTAGTCTATTATTGTAGTCCCTGCCACACACCAACCACCACCCTCCCCTAAACATTTTATCCCCTTACCTAGACGAAAATTATTTCATTATCATTGCTCTAGCGACGCGGCTCTATAGCTGCCCGAGACGGAGAACCTTTAAAATGTTTTGGATTGTTGTTTTAGGAACATTAATTATTTCATTCCGAGAAATTGGAATTTTGGTGGACAAAGCTACTCAAGTCAACGTTAACGTCCCGTTGATTTTTTATATCTAATATTCTCAAGATCGAACGGAAAATAAAGTTTATACAGAAACACTAAAATATAAAGGAGGACTCCAACTTCTGGAACTGCAATTTGTTAGTTATTTTCGTGGCCTGTTCGAAAATATCAGCCGCAAAGTTCGTAAAAAATCTACTCGGAACTTCAATAAAGGGACATTAATAAGACACAAAAGAAGAAGTTAAAATCCATTTAAACTGACAAGAATTTTATTTTACCCTCATCTGTATAGGCCATTAAATACGAGTTTAGTATTTACAAGTATATATTTTTGTGCATTAGTAGGAGCGTCGCTAGTGGTGTGGTTAAGGTATTAGACACGTAAGCGAGAGGTACTGGGTTCGAATCCCACTGTGGCCATGTACCATTATGTATGAGTTATGTACATTTGTTGAATGCCAACCGATGCTCTTACGGTAAGGTAAAACATCGAAACGTGCACATTCAGGTGACTGAATGTGTAACCATGACTTAATCTAGTCAGGTTCCCCTGGTAGGGTCACGGAGGTCAGGGCAGTGGCTCCATTGTAATTATCTGATCAGCCAAATCCTGGATCATGGTCAAGGCGGACCCTCATGCGCGAGAGCACAACCGGGACATTAACGCCATTATTATTATTTTTTATTCTTTATTATTGTGCGTGCATTGGTAAATATTACCATACACAAATAATCTCACATATCGGATTTGTTACAACACTTATTATTATTATTACCTAGACATTTCGATATAAACTGTTTGTAAGGCAGTAAATAGAAAATGTTTACTTTGCAAATTGCTCTGTGAAGTTTGTGGCTTGTGATAAATGGAAAATCAATGTCTGTAAAGATGAAGTTTAGTAATTCAGAAGAATTCTAGAAGCCACTGGTGAGTGTCTCTTTTACCGTATTTGCGCCTTACTTACTTACTGCGCTGGCTCACGAACCAAACCCTTGGCTCTTGGCCTCCGACACCAGAGACCGCCACCTCTCCCTATCCTGCGCCATCTCCTGCCCACTCGAGGATTCCTAGTGCCTACTTATTACAATTTAGTAATACAGTCCACTTTGCAAGAGGAATCCATTCCAATCTCTATCGCAAATTCCCAGAATAGGCCGAGTTATCTATTTGTTGAACCCATAGTGCAACAGGAATGTGTTCTAAAAGGAACATTTTTTATACTTTATCTTTCTATTTAGAAGCGCCATTATACGATTACTGATAGTTTTTTACATTATACATTATATTATAGGTATCTAACTGAGAAATAGTCAAAGAAAAATACTCTGATCTCATGGCCCTAATCCACAAAGTTATAACGGAATAGCCGGCTACTTTTTGATTGACGTTTATTAATTTTGAGTTCACGTCTGAAGACAAAATATAATTTCGTTTTAGGTACTTTCGTACACGAAAGCAGCTTAAGATTAAGAGCCTTTTTAAGAGTTCTTCCTAACAACTTCTATTCAACGGTTACTTGGTATGTCAGAATAAATGATACATGACCGTACGTCTAAGAGATAGTGTTACGATAGTTTAGGTCATTTGTCGTCCAATTTCTTTCGTCTACGAGTCCAATAAACTAATGAAGTAGAGGCATTTCCTTTTTTTTAGTTAGTTATATAGCTATTCGATGCTTAGAATAAATAAAGGCAAGCGCACCGTAATGTGACAGTAACCTTATTTGCCAACTTTGTGATAGACAATAATAAAAAACAGTTATGTAACGTAAGAGTTACCGGAGTTAACGGATATCTACCATAAGCATTTCAACACATTTCCTGCTCGTAAGACCATTATATGGAATAATCTTTCTTGTTATGAAATGTTGAAATCGAGTACGAATTCGTGTGTCCCCCGAATTCAATGAGAATTCGACATACGACGCTTCCGTCCAATCTATCCCACTAACCATTCCACATAATACCACATACTTTTACTCATAACGGTGAGTTTACGAGGCCTACCACCATCTCAGTGTCCCCCTGCTGACAGACTGACGATCTCTGACGAATCGGCTTCTCCTTAACGGATTGTGTGGGTTAGATGGCAGTCGCCACACGTAATAAGCCAAAACACCACAGCTTCATCGCTTTTAGTAAATTTGGAAGCGCTTTCCTAGTAGAAGAGCGAAGCGTAGGACCTGGCTGGTAAATTTACCGCTACCCGCTGTACCGGAATTTACCGCTAGGATGAGAGAGAGTATTTTACTCATCAGCAGTGCCGAACATAATGATTTTCTAGGATCAGATATTGACGCCTGTGCTTTCCAAATTCTTACGAATTCGATAAAGTCGTTTTCGAAATTCATTTATGTAATAATTCGAATTTTATGAACCTAACCCCTGGGATGTCGAAGACCGAGCGAAGTGGACAAGGAGAAGCAAGAAGGCGGCCCTTCGCGCGCTAGAGCCTAACCGGAACTGACGCCAAGATGATGATGTTCAAGAATTGTAGGTTTTAAGTGAAGACCGTGCCTCGGTAAGCGTAATGTAGGACGCCATCCGGCCAGATGGAGTGACGATTTTCGAAAGGCTGCAGGTAGATGCTGGATGAGGTTAGTCGAGGAGTATTGGCGCTCATTAGCCTATGTTCAGCAGTGGACTAGTATCTACAGGCTGATGATTGTTTGATTTATTTAAGAATTCGAGTACCCGAAACTGTTTTAACGCTTCCGGCCTAATGTAATCACATAAATAGACCTCCTGTACTACCCACCACGACTTCAAAAGTACCCATTCGTACCAACATTGCGCTATCAAAACAGGAGGCTACAATTTGTTACACAATGCTGTAGCAATTACGTGTATCAAATGCCGCTTGTGTACCCAACAAACACTTGCCTACTCAGTACGTTCTATATGTAGAACCGAAACGGGAATGTACTTACGAATTAATTAATTTACTAAACACAGTTCAAGACAAACAGTGTGGCATAAGTTTAAGTAAATCTGTGAGGCGCGCGTGTATTATGCTTATGGGTGTGGGTTTCGCGTGCCTATTAATTTTTATTCTTATGAAGTTGTAATCTTTGTGTACATAAATAGCTTGTAATTTTGTTAATAGCAGTTACGAACATTTAACATTTTTATATCATACGGCAGACAAAGAAGGCCTCGAGTCCGTTAATTTACTAATGCTTCGATCGAATTGTAATTAAATCGCAATCCCAGCTCGCAGTTTTTGGTATTCTGCTACTATTAAAAGAACAATCACATTCGACTGGTTTTAGATGAATAGAATAGAATAACATTTATTCACATACAACAACACTACAATAATTTTAAATGACAAAAAAGGAAAGAAGGAACTAAAACAACACAATAATCACAAAAAAAAGAAGCAATAATAATTATAGACTAAACAAAACTACACATATTAGTCCCCAAGACAAACCTTGTCGCTCAAGCGTAAGATCGTCCCTTGCAATTCCTACTCACAGTTCCGATTTTCTCTCCTATTCCTTCACTGTTCATGCAGCTCGGCTGTGGAACTCTCTCAAGTGCGGGATAGTCAGTCAATATATATTTTTTAAAAACGTATGAAAGAATACTATCTTTCCCAGTGTGCCTAGATGTACTTCAGTATTCTCAATGCGTTTATTTTATATTGTATTAGTTATTATGGTATATGTTTATTTTATTTATATGGTATATTAATATAGTAAGTATAGAATTTTATGTATGTATTCAGTTATAGTATTATAATTATAGTCATTGTGCACATCTTTATAAAGATATTCTACAAAACTCTAACTAATTAAAATGATTACCTCAGATTATCCCGCTCCGGCCATGTACCAATGACTGTTTTCTGAGTTATGTACATTAGTCGAACACTAACCGATTCTCTTACGGTGAGGAAAAACATCGTGATGAAAGCTGCACACTCAGGCGACTGGATGTAACCATGATCCAATCTGGTCAGGTTCCCCTGGTAACAGGGTCATGGAGGTCAGATGGCAGTCGCTCCACTGTAATTACCTGATTTGCCAAATCCTGGATCATGGTAAAGGTGGACCCCGGGCCCTCGTGCGTGAGAGCACAACCGCTACATTAACGCCAAGATGATTATTTTTTTTTACCTCAGATTATTTCAAAAACCTTTTCAAATACTACGGGACAGTAAAATCAATATTTTCACGACGCGGAGCCCCGTCGATGTAGTTAATATTTACAACGTAGGTAAAACAATGTGAATTAATTTGACTTGCAAAATATCGGAATTTACAAGTACAATAGACATTCCTAGGTTTTAAAGTATCTTAATAGATAAGCGTAGACATGTGTGCAGTGCAGCGACTACCGTCTGACCTCCATGACCTTGCTACCAAGGAAACTTGACCAGAATGGATCATGGTTACACATTCAGGCGATTGTGCAGATTTCATCACGATGTTTTTCCTTAAGTGCATCGGTTAGCATTTAACTAATGTATATAACTCAGAAAAGAGTAATTGATAAATTGTAAATTGTAAATTTGTTGTAATTTGTTGTGTTTGTGTTGTGTAAATTTATGTTTATCAAATAAATGAATTGAATTGAATTGAATTGATACATGGCCGCAGTAGGATTCGAGTCGGATACCTTAACCACTCGGCCACCGACGCTCCCACGCGGAAACAACATTAAATCAACATAATAGAAATAAATAATTTGTTGACGTTTTGCTCAATGCTGTTCCCAATTATTGGTATAGACCGCATTTTCCCCCTAAGAACACCGCCTCCCATAAGGCAACCCTTTGATACCTTTACATAGACGAGTAGGCAAACTATGGTGGTTAATTAGCAGACAATCTAACAGAGACTTGATAAGGAGCCCATTCTGGTCACTAATTTACAATTTCCCAAGCTATTCATCAGTGTTAAGTTCCAGGATGTCTTCAATAGCAATTTGGTAACATCATTACCATAACAACATACTGCTCATTGTCGACACTAGGGACACATAGGGACACTAGGTTTGCGTAGGGTTCATAGATTAATTAATGGGATGACTGCTGATTGTGTTTGCGCTCTCGACGGAGCAAATATAGTGATTCTAAATGTTGACCACCGTTATTGATAGTGAGACCATACATTGTTACTTGTATATTATGTCATCGTAAGTTTTCTAACGTGTTCTAACGTAGTCAAATACGTTGGATTTTAAATTATCGAAACCGATACATAATTTATAGAATTAAAACACTTTTTTACACAAGTTACATTAGGCAATTGCCTGAGGATGATTATTTCGAAACCGGTCGCAGTATATTAAGTTTATTTTAATTATAGTGGAATTTGCGTAACAAAGTGTTTTAATTCTATCATACAATGGAGTTCCATCAAGATTGCACTATACAAACTATTAACTACGAAACAAAATTCACTAAACCATTTACAATATTTACAACAAAAAAAATTACAACTCTTTTAAGCTATCTACTTTTTGTGTGGTTAAAGAATAAACACATTTGTTATCTCAATCATTGGTCAACTCATCATATTATATCAGCTAAAAGACGCCCACTGCTGGGCATAGGCCTCCCACAGAGATCTCCACAAAGGCCGGTCCTGTGCCTTTCACATCCAGCTGGTACCTGCGATCTTTACAACATCACACTGAATTTCAATAAATACTGAATCGAAGATAGATTGCAACAACTTATTTCGATAATAAATCTGAAGATACAAAAACGGCTATAAATGACAAGTGGGTAGATTATAATCGGCTACAAATTATAGGCTGTTTATTCTCTGACGTAATCTTTGTCCATTATCATGTTACCACTTGCAGTGTCCGGATCTAGCTAATTAAGTGCTTGCAGTTAATGTCTTCACGATTTATAGTCTACAGGGGCACGCTCTCAGAGATTAAGTGAGTAGCTACTAGAAATGCCTTTTAGTGTTATGCCTATAAACACCGGTGGATATTACGTAAGTTGAAAAAACTTTAAAGTCAATTTCTGTTTACTATTGTGGTATATTTCTTTTGAGAGGACGTGGTTCATTGCGGCATACATTAGCAATGTCTATAGTAATGTTAAAATTACTATTAGTTTACCATGGATAATGTGTAATGTCTGTTACTACATACTTCGTTATACAATAGAATAGCGTGGAAGCGTTACTTCGCGAGGAAGCGAAAGTGGATTATCAGGACCGTAGGCAGTGGTACAATGTGGTATCTGTAGGCCTCTTCGGGAAAAATGGCAATACGTACGCTTTATGTTAAAAGAAATCGGAAGTACGGTAGGTACGTTACGTTAACGGTAAGTTAGTTTCCATTCCTCTGCCAAGCGTCGGGATTATGGAAAAACCCTTTACTAACATTGAGGAAATTAAATTATAACTGGACTGTTAGGCACTGTTTATGTTAACATCAGGTCAGGTTAGGATACCAGACTGCGGTATTGTTGGCAATTTTATACTTGTATTTTTGTTTATCTCAGTTTGCTGAGAAAACAAAAATTGTTACAATGTATACTTCAGAAAGTTAAAAAAAAGGAAGTAAACACCTCCCACCATCACCAAACATCGTCCATTTTCGTTTACACATTGTTACGGCCACCATAAAAAGTTGTCAGGCCAATCTGTGAACTGCTGTTCACAATAGCGAAGAACTATTGCAACAAAGCACCCCGTAACGGCTATGATAGCCAGGAATTTATATCAGTCTAGTCGAAGAGAGGTCACGTTCATCGGGGAACATAAAACAGCAATAAAATAGCACTTTGCGGATAGATGCGGTTGCAGCATGCCTGCATGCTCTCTATTCAATTATTTTCAAAGTTTCTACACTAAGCTAACTAGGAAAGTAGCCCCGTAAATATTTGTAATACAAACCAGTGATTTATCACATTTGCATAGTAGGTAACTTAAAAGAAGTTTCGTAGTATTTTTAAATGTGTGTACATATTGGTTAAATGGTAGCAACATTACTTAATTAAGTTGTATGTATTATAGTGTATTATTTATTACTTATTAAGGTTTATTCACCCAAATGTAAGTACTATTTAGTGTAGTAGCTCTCCAGAGGTTTTGGTGTAAACTGTAAGTCTGGAAGCAATTGAATAATAAATAAATAGCATACAGTCTATTAAGATAGATATTTATTTAGTGTAGACTAATCCTACTTTTACGAATGAATGAATGATTGATAAATTTTTTGATGTAGTATGGCCATTGCTTTTTCACGCAATGGCTTCTGAATGGATTTTTATGAAGTCGCCCGCAATGCCTATTACTTGATTAATTTAATCGTAATTGTAAAAGTCTGAAACCGTCCTTTGTTGGACATGAGCTCTATGGCGAATATCATATATACATAGTATAAAGCAAAGTCGCTTCCTGCCGTCTGTCCCTATGTATCTATGTACGCTTAGATGTTTTAAACTACTCAACGGATTTTAATGCGGTTTGAACAATATATAGAGAGAAGGTTATAATACAAGAGGAAGGTTTATAAGCAAGAAAAAAAGGGTAGGAAGAGGTAAAGTAGGTATACGCGAATGAAGTCGTGCAGGGTACACTAGTTGTTAATAAATTATGAAATTGCATAAAGTATTTTGATTATCTATTCTAAAAATTAATAAAATATGTATACCTATCCATTCAAAAAAATATCCAAATATCAGCCAATAAACATAATTACGTTTTTGAGAAAAGTTGATGCCATAGCGGTAGCTTGCGTCGAACAGGGGTTAATTAAAAAAGTTATTAAACTGAAACTCATTAGTCTGTGAGACTGATTAATTTTATTTTACTTGTTGGTCGTCCTTTCGAGGACGTAATTCAATCGTAATTGAATTTTTTCATCTTTCATTAACGGCTCAATTGAAATGTAGTTGGATTGTAATCGCAGTTCAATTTCAGTTTGAGACGTTTTATTAGTCTGCAACCGTTAGTAAAACCCCGATTGAATTGTAATTGGATCAAAATTGCACCTCATTGGCAATTTCACGCGATGGTGTTCTGCTACAACTAAAACTGCCGTCGAGCTGCTGTTGCGAAAGAATTACAATTTAATCGAGCCAAGTAAATTAGCGGACTCGAGGCCCAGGTGAGATGGCGGTTAAATGCCAGGCTTGTTTTAAAATAAAACTTTATTTTATGATAATAATGTTTCGTCAATTTGCTCAGTGTCATTCCCCCTCGTTTGAGTGCTCTAACGGCATGCTGTAGATCGCTGTTGTATGTAGGATGTGGAATTGGATTGGGCGTGACAGGTTCAAAATCAAAATCAAAATCAAAATCAAATACGTTTATTCTATTTAGGTTTTCACAAACACTTATGAACGTCATTCAATATACAACAATAGGCACCACAGCATCATCGAGCGGACAACGGTTTCATAGCCAGTATGTAGGGCCATAAAAAAAGTAAAATTTAAATAGACTCTACGGCCAAAAAGTTTTTGTTCTTTGTCCGCGACGCACGCCGACCACCTGTCACTGTGACATTGACAGATACGTAATGTCATGCGCATCAACAATGCCGCTCGCCTGTAGTTGTGGCCTGTAGCGTAGGTTGGCGCGGGGGCCAGGGAAACCCATTGAAACGGCTTGTCGCGGGACGCCCATCAGTTAGTGGGGTACCCGAACCCGGGCATCACTTTTAATCTCCAGTCCGGGAGGCTGCCGGGGGAGGAGACCGGAGTGGATCCGACAGACACCTTCGGGGGAGTTCGGGGGGAGAGTAACGCCATCTATTACAATTATTTGAACTATCTTTTCTTTTTAATCGGCACTCGTAAAATCTCTTATTTCAACTTATTTGAAATCTTAAAATATCGGATATGAACTTTTCTTACATCATGCCAACATAATTGGACGTTAAGAATTGCAGCCAGTTTTGGGACCCTGTCCCAAGATTTGATTTTATTTTAATACATATTTTTTAACATCCTTTGTTTTGTATATAACGTCAAGTTTGGCAATAGTATTCAACGTCATTATATCATAACGAAATTTCCTTATTTACCTAACGCTTTTAATATAATTATATGCAAAGGTATTTAGAACCATAACCTGTTCCTTACAATTCAGATAACCCCTGACTAAGTTAACTTACACCGAAATTGAATATTTTCTAAACTACTAAACTGATTTTAATGAAACAAACTTAAGAACCATCTCTATTAAATTGGCTTTCAAATACAGGGTTACTGGTAATTAGATGCTACCGTCTCAGGGGGGTGTAGGTACTGTTATTTGTAATTGATTTAACCCTATAATGTGTAATGCAAAAGTGAACCATTTTTGAGATAAATAAATTTAAGTTTTTTTTCGCAATAATTATTTTTTCAAGTTTAATTTTTTTTTTTTAAAAGTGCCTGTCATAAATATTTTATTCTTACTGTTTATGAAGGGTGATAATGTACCACTTGTTAATTAATCATAATATCACAGAAATTCTAAAGCATTTCAGAACAGGAGTTCGAAACATAACATAAACATAGTTTATTTTGCAATAAATGCCATATTAAAAGTGAATTTTCTCAAAATAACCATTAATGGTCAATTGTGCAGATTATTAGAAAACATCTACATTTTATTAGCTTTCTAACATGGTATGAAACACTTAAATAACTTGATCAGTGGCAGAAAAATCTTAATGACAAAGAGAGAATTGGTGTTATGTCAAAATGCATTTGGGGAAAAATACGCATCACTTTTTAATGAAACTATTGCTATTATCAAAAACTCTTTATTTTAATTTAAAAAACATACATGTATCTCTCACACTATAGTTCATTTTCCACATGGCTTCCACCATTACGTACGTAAGTACGCATTCGCTTACGTAAATGTGTTTTTACTACGCGGCTCGTCAAATTACTTTTAATTTTATCAGCTGCACTGCATATCCGCCGTGTCAGTTCTTCTACTGATCCCACAGGACCCAAAAGTTCATCGCAGACGAGGCTCTTCATATGACCCCAAACATAAAAATCCATTGGAGTGATGTCAGGGCTCCTTGCCGGCCACGGAATGGGTCCTCCTCTTCCAATCCATCTGTTGGGATAGTTATTATTGAGCCATTCCCGCGAGCATGTGTTGCGATGCAATTGCGAAAGCCATAGCATAACAGCATGTCAGCGTATTCTTCATTTGAATATTCATGTCGGTTCGAAGCCATATCGATCAGTCCTTTTTACACGCCAAGTTGCCGAGAAAACGATCACATAGTCCAATTCACTTGCCAAGTCATAAATTATTTACTAGATCAGGTCCGTTTAACAGAAGCCGAGTCAATATTTTCGCAGATTTAAAATGTAGAAGTAGAAAAGAAGTTAACTGTTCGAATTGCACAAGCTGACCTAGTGGACCTAAACAATAAACAGTATTCGTTACCTGACTAAAAAACAACGTACCATGTGATAACCTCGTCTATTAATGGTGTCATCTCGCTCATACTTTACCTAAGTGCGAGGGAGAAGGTAAGATAATGTGTTGCCGACGTCACAGGCACGTAACGAAACCCCAACCCATTTGCTATTGTTCTCTGTCCCTACAATTGTATTCTTAGAATTGTACAC
Organism: Blastobasis adustella; assembly: GCA_907269095.1. NCBI lineage: Eukaryota > Metazoa > Arthropoda > Insecta > Lepidoptera > Blastobasidae > Blastobasis > Blastobasis adustella. Next base: position 15,046,635 of record OU026121.1, on the reverse strand, counting down.
CCGGTTCGTTTCTAATCGTGATTTTCTGAGAATAATACGACTTAGTTATGATTGTTCTACATTATTAGAAAACGAATAAAATGTAGATGTTTTTCTAATAATCTGCACAATTGACCATTAATGGTTATTTTGAGAAAATTTACTTTTAATATGGCATTTGTTGCAAAATAAACTATGTTTATGTTATGTTTCGAACTCCTGTTCTGAATATGATTAATTAACAAGTGGTACATTATCATCCTTCATAAACAGTAAGAATAAATTGATTCTGGCAGGCACTTTAAAAAAAAAAAAGATTAAACTTAAATAAATAATTATTGCGAATAAAAACTTAAATATCAAATATCTCAAAAATGGTTCACTTTTGCATTACACATTATAGGGTTCAATCAATTCCAAATAACAGTACCTACACCCCCCTGAGACGGTAGCATCTAATTACCAGTAACCCTGTAGAGACAACCACATCGAAATCGGTCCCTCTGTTCAGGAGCCACGATGCCACAGGCAAATACACAAAGCCACAAAGCCACAGATACACACGTCAAACTTATAACTACCCTCTTTTTCGTCGGGGGTTAAAAATGGTAGCATTATTTAATTTACAAATATGGATATCGTGTAGAATGATCGACACGGCCATATTGGATAACGAGCGATTTATTTATCAATTTTTTTTTTTAATTGAACGTTTATGGGCTTCTTTCATAAGTTCCTTTGCACAACACAATATCTATCTGTCATTGCCCGAGTTGTCCTTGAAGAGACTATAACAATGACGCGAGAGGTAGGTACTACGCAAGTCGTATTGCAAATGGTTAAAAACTACGGCAACTGCTTTTGCCCACTTTCTATTTGCAATAAACAATACTAGATAATAACCATGGTTTTCCGGAATGACAATCAATTTCTTTTATCTAAATTTAATTAAGTTAAAAATAATTTCTTTAAGACATTGTCCATACATTTACATCAAATATTTGGTAATATTTAAATAAATATCAAATTTAAAATAATCACAATAATATTAAAGGCACATAAAGCCAAGTGAACTAAAAATTATATTAAATTAGGTAATTAGATAAAATAAAATTGAAATGAAAATAAAATAAAAATAAAATATTTAGAGTCCAGTTTTATTCGAAGAGACATGGAACGCGGTGATAATCGAAGTGGCACCGCATGGTCAGTTGCAGGCTATTTTTAAAATGTAGGCTTGTCCCTTTGACCCAACGTGGCACTCCTTAACAGGTTGATTTTTTATTGAACGCTATTGGAACGTAAGTGATAATTAATTGACTTGTTTTTTGTTTTAAATTTTTGATAAAACATCGCATTTCAATTTTACTAAAGACATAATTTAATACGTGTCCTTGCGTGCTTTGCGTTGAGCGTTAACCGGAGCGGATGTCCGCGCATGGAACCATTTTTACGAGCAAATTGATCACCATATTATAAGGACCATTACTTGAAAATGTTTTCGTACATCATACGCAGAATTGACTTACTTTATAAAACAAGGCCAGGCGACTTAAATCAAACACTAGCTTACCTCATTTCTTTTACCTTCGAAGATAGAATAGAAATTCATATCTTCACTCATATTGTGATTCTTAATTTTCATAGTATTTTGTATGCATAGGCCTATCCAATATATCTTATTTTAACCAAATAACAAATAAATCATTTTCAGGCTTTATCAAGCAGGGCTAAATCCACAAATTGATAGAATATACCCAAGAGTAATATTTACAGTCTCTAGAGAAACAACATTTCTTTCTCATTTTACGAGTTGTGAACATTCTGTGATTTGGTAAGTCATATTAGATTACGAATACGGACTGTTCAAGTGATAACTAATAAAAAAAACATCATTAAGATCTCAATCTACAAAAAATCTCAAGTCTGTGAGTCTCAAAAATGTCAAGTAAAACTGCGGTCAGGCAGACAGACAGATAGACATACAGATTTGGCGAAATTACAAGGGGTTTAGAGTTCCTTTTTTTAACTACGGACTTTTACTCTAAAATCCAATGTACCTGTGATGAAAATGTACCAAATTTTAAATGGATTGAAAATTGTAGCGCTCTAGATACAGACGCTACAGTTCAAGTAAGAAATTGAAGTACCTACACATTTGGTACTTCTTTATTTATTGCTTTATGCCTTATAATATAACTCTTCATGAAATGACTTATGTAGAAAGTAGCAAAAATACTTTAATAAAAAAAGAAGTTCTTGTTATTTTTACAAACTTTTAATTCACTTGCAATGTTTGTAACTATGTATGTTTGGGACATGTCCTGCGAGCCTAATTTCACCCATTTCCCGGCGTTCAATTGAGCCGAAATTTAGTATTTTTTTTTATCGATATAGGGTGATATCGCTATGTAACTTGAATGACAATGCATGCGTATATAATGCATGCGCATGGAGCTAGTCTGATGTTTAAGTCGGAAGGATGTCATAGAAACTAATGAACGTAACAAGATAACTCCATCGCGCTTGAACTATTTGAAATGGTCTTGATAAGTACGATTACAACCTATGATATTCTATAATAAGCTGCGTGATAAAAGCTTGTTATGAAAAAATGATTTTCATTTCAGAACTTATTGGTATTTGAGGTTCACCCTATGGATTTAACAAAACTTATCTGACCCAGTAACGGCATCGCTGTTTTCGGCATTTCAAAATAGCGAATATAAGTTCCAGTTTTGGCCACGGGTCAGATGAGTTTGTGGTCCTACCTTAAAATAACCTAAAGTTTAGGTAAATTTTTTTAAAAGGGTAAAATTTTTCATTATTTTTAAATGAATAAATATAGGCGTTATTATCCCGGTTATGCTTTAGCACGCGAGGGCCTGGGGTCCGTCTTTGGCCATGATCCAAGATTCATCAGATCAGATAATCACAGTAGAGCGACTGTTATCAGTCCTCCGTGATCCTGTTATGGTCATGATATGGTCATGGTTAGATATACACACATTCAGTCGCCGAAATGTGTAGGTTTCCTCACAATGTTTTCTCTCACCTTACAAGCATCGGTCAGTGTTCAAATAATATTATACATAACTCAGAAAAATAGAAAAACTCATTAGCAGTACTGGAGATTAAGCTCGGTACCGCTTATAAGGCCGACCCGCTAGCCACCGGCGCACGACGCTTGTATAAAATATACGTAATATAAAATTTACGTAAGATAATTGCCGCTTTTTGGAAAATAGTTGTCATTTTCCAAGAAGCGGCAATTATCTTACGTACTTACGAGATCGATAACTAAAGTTAAGTAGTGCTCGCAATATCCGGGAACTGAATGGGTGACCGTTTCGTACTTTGAGGCTAGTCGACCTCCAGCAACACAACGATCTCGCCAATCGTTAGGTGTGCCTCCTAAAACCGTTGGCGAAACGAGGTTGACCAAGTTCTTCCCCTGGGGACCTGGAGACTGGTTGAACAGTTTAGGGCCCCGTGACAGTATATTTTTATAAAAATATAATACATTTTTCAGTTAATCAAGTTGACATTCAACTTTTCAAACAAATTCCATATTATGGGATATTCTTTTGGCGTCAATATTGCTTTGGAAATTGCAGCTTTACTAGAGAAAGAAGGTAAGATATTTATATTGTCGGTGGTTTTTGTTCCTCTTGACCTGTAAAATAACGAATTTTTTTTGTAAACTTTCAGGACACATTGGCGTAGTATATTGTTTGGATAGTAGCCCCGACGCCTGGAAAACTGGAAAACTGGATGGACAATGTTGAGTATTGCGTTTATAAACTCCGCGGACCAGGCCGTTATACAAATGAATATAAAAGATCTACAATTGAGTCAGCATACAAGAGAATAAAAGACGCAAGAGAATATGAACCTGAATTCAAACTGGAATCCGAAATAATTATAATAAAAGGCATATCACATCCTAATGCGAGGAAAATGGATGGAGATTATGGTTTAGCAAAATATACATAGACATAGCCCGACGGATTGCCAAGCTAGACTGGTAGTGGGCAAGGCACATAGCTCGAAGAACAGGACCTCATACGACTGACCTTTATGGGAGGTATCTGGGCAAGGCCTATGCCCAGCAGTGGGCGTCTTTCGGCAAATATAATAAATATGATAAGGCAAAAAATACCATCTTTATCAAAATTGAAACCTATACTATCAAGATTTTAATTTTTACCAATTAACTACAGAACTACAAATTTATACTATAAGTTTTAAGACTTTCGTGGTTATTCACTACACTTTCATCACACATATCGGGTTTGTTACTACGGTTAGAATTGCTTTTACTTGCGTTGAAATATAGAGGTAAAAACAATCTGCGGTAACAAACCCGATAATACAAATTTATATACCGTCACGATTACAGGGAGTAACAAATTGAGCTTATGATAATTGACCGTGAAGAACTCGAGGTAGGTAAATAATGCGCAAAATTAGCGTTGCCTAATTACCAAGCAAGGCGCCGGAACTTCCTTGGAACTAATTTCGCTGGAAGCGGTTTTAGGATTGCTCACAATTCGCAATATTTTTCGAAGAAACATATAAATATCATATGTCCATTTCAGTCAGGATTTCGTCCTGGACATAGTACAGCCACAGCTCTTCTCAAGGTTACTGAAGACGTTAGGGATTGCATGGAGAGGACCCGACTGGCGTTGCTTGTGTTAATAGACTTCTCCAATGCTTTCAATAATGTCGATCATGATATTCTGCTCGCTGTTTTGTCTCATCTTGGTGCGACATCCTCAGTGACGGAATGGTTTGCATCCTATCTCCGCGGTCGCCAGCAGGCGGTCCGGGCTGATGGGTCAACTTCGGGCTGGTGTAGCCTCGAGACCGGCGTTCCACAGGGTGGGATCCTGTCCCCTCTCCTCTTTGCTATTTTTATTAATCAGCTGACCCTCAATTTAAAGTGCTCTTACCACCTCTATGCCGACGATCTGCAAATACATATATGCGAATGCTGATCCTGCTAATCTGTCGAAAGCTGTAGATGCTCTTGTTAGCGATCTCCAAACCATCCAGGAATGGTCATCTAGGTTTGGGATACACGTTAATCCTTCTAAATGCCAGGCCATCATTCTGGGTAGTCAACATTTAATTAAACGCCTTGACCTGTCCCTGTTACCACCTATACATTTTAATGGATCAATTATTCCATACTCTCCTCAGGTAAAGGATTTGGGGCTTCATGTAGACAGCACTCTCAGTTGGGCGGCTCATGTGACTGAGATTAGCAGGAAGGTTACCTCGACTCTCTGTGCCCTTTACAGATTTAAGTTTTTCCTCCCTGCTGCTACCAAAATGTTACTTGTGCAGTCCCTGATTTTGCCTATCATAGATTATGCAGATGTGTGCTGCTCCGATATGAATCAGGACCTACTCAATAAGCTGGATCGCCTAATAAATAACTGCATACGGTTCATTTTCGGCTTACGTAAATACGACCACATTTCGGACTTTCGCGCCAGATTGAAGTGGCTCTCTATCCGACGACGTCGACATTTGAGGATCCTTACCCTCCTTCATTCGATCCTGCATGACCCTGCTATCCCTAACTATTTAAAGTCAAAGTTCCAGTTTCTATCTGAAACCCATGACCGCAATCTCCGATCCACACATAACCGGTTGTTACATTTTCCCCTTCACCGCACTGGTTTTATATCCAACTCTTTCGCGATGGTGGCCATGCGACTCTGGAATGGTCTCCCCTCTGAAATTAGACTTTTAACTAGCAAATTCTCTTTCAAAAAGGCTGTACACAAGCATTATCTGCATTCCCCATAATTAAATTATTCCTCCTATTATTTACTCCTATGTACCTATCTTTAGTATGTATTTGTTGTTTAACTATTTCTTGTATCTTTGTAAAATTGTATAAATTTAGCATGTATTGATGTAAAGTATCCCTCCCTTCACCTTTTCTTATTGTTTCTCCGGCACCGCCTACCGTTTTCGATCTTTTTTTTTCACGGTTGACTGGTAGATAAGGCTACTTTATCTTTAAGTCCGCCAATGTACCTTTGGTGCATAAAGTTTTAATAAATAAATAAATAAATAAAAGTTAGGTTTGGTGTGTGTTGTGATTAAGTGACGAGGATCCCCTCAATGAAGGATTGCATTAGAATGTATCGGTTCACAATGTTTCAACAGTTCAAGATATAACGTAATCTTATTACGATAAATTCTAAATTAGAATTAAAAATGTTGATTCTAAATCATAATTAGATTCTAAAACAGTTAATTTAGAAAATAATGTAATGAGATTACGTTAGATTCAATATTAAGTGTTTTACTGCAACAGATTATAATTATGATAATTTTAAAATTAAGAAAGCTATTTTAAGCGATATGGTTGATCAGCCTTGTTTTATTAAATTGTCAGGAATTCATTTTCATCATTTTCCTTAGCGTTTTTCATATCGTACTTGTAGAGTGCAACAACAATTTTTAAAATCATATCAAGCAGGATTCAGCAGAGCTGCCCGGCTTTTGAAAAACTTCGCCAAGTCTACACTTCCCCTTTCCCCCACTTACTATAATATCCAGAGTGGACTGGTATAGGGTGCCGCAATCAGGTTTTTCAGGTGGATTAGAAATTGCAGTAAATGATGAGCAAACATTTTGTCCACTAGCAAAAAATAACTTTTATATTTGTCTGACCGTTCCATTTAACCATATTCCTGTCCCTTAAGCTCACTTACTAATTACTTACGGTACTGTTGGCTACTTTACAATTTATTTTTTACGCTTCATTAACTAAGCAATTCTTGTTTGTATTGTGCTGAAAAAAAAATTGCTAATTTGTCAGCTTGGTAATTTTGTAAATACTATAGTAGTAGGTAGTATTTGCGGTTTTACATCTTACATGTTACCTATAGGCCCTGAATCAGGTATATGGGTATATATTCGAATCGCACATAGTTACCAATCGGAGATCGTATAAATTAAGTGAGTAAGAAATATTCTTAATTAGTTTCATCATGTGGTGTGTGGTGCCGCCACCTCAAAGAATAACACCACCCCATCTCTTCCCGTGGGTGTCGTGAAAGGCGACTAAGGGACAAACCCGAAAGATGGGCAGCAGCATCTTTCTGGGTACATTAACATATACTGTACTGCGATCGCCAACCCGCCTGCCAAGCGTGGCGATTATGGCAATTCCCCCCCCGATGACAAGTACACACAAGCCACGGCCCCCAGTACCCGGCGGCCCCGCTATTCCGGACCATGGTAGCGGTCACGGTAACGGCGGGGCAGGGGGTGCGAAAAATCACCGGACACGATCAGGCTACCGCAAAGAACGACCACTGGCCCTGGCAACATACAATGTCCAGACACTGAGGACCGACGAAAAGCTCGTGGAGCTGGAGGAAGTGGTAAGCAGATTACATTGGGACATAATAGGGATATCTGAAGTCCGAAGAAAGGGGGAGGACTCGATAACTCTGAAGTCCGGAAATCTGCTTTACTTCCGGGAGGGCGACCAACTGTCCCTAGGTGGTGTCGGGTTTCTCGTCCACAAATCCCTTGTGAACAACATCGTCAAGATCGAGAGTGTGTCGTCTAGGGTTGCGTACCTTATACTCAGAATTACCAAGCGGTATTCGTTGAAAGTCATACAGGTCTACGCACCGACTTCGACTCACTCCGACGATGAAGTGGAGGCTATGTATGAGGATATAACTACAGCCATACATACCTCCAAGACACATTACACCGTTGTCATGGGGGATTTTAACGCGAAACTGGGCAAACGAAGCGGAGACGAGTTGAGAGTGGGGCAATTTGGAGTTGGAAGTCGGAACGCCCGTGGACAGATGCTGGCCGGCTTTCTGGAGAAAGAGGGACTCTTTATGATGAACTCATTTTTCGGGAAGCCGGATCATGGCAGATGGACGTGGGTTAGTCCCGATGGTGTCACAAAAAATGAGATCGACTTCATCCTATCTACGAAACGGCATATATTTAATGATGTCTCGGTGATCAATAGCGTAAAAATTGGCAGTGATCACCGCTTGGTAAGAGGCACATTGAATATTAATCCACAGCTGGAAAGATCGAGATTGATGAGGTCCACGCTCCGGCCTGTACCCACCCAAATCCAAAACCCCGAGAGCTTTCAACTCGAATTACAAAATCGCTTCGAGTGCCTAGGAGATTGCGTCGACGTGGACGACTACAATAACAGGTTCGTGGAAACTGTCTATACGGTTGGGTCAAAGTTTTACAAAACCTGCCGTACAAAAAGATCAAGCAAAATCTCTGACAATACCCTCAAACTCATGGAAGAAAGACGCGCAATGACTCTGCAATCCCCTGATGATGTCTCTCAATTTAGGCGACTTAATCGACAGATCTCCAAGTCTCTGACTCGCGATATACGCCGATTCAATACTATCAACATTGAGGCGGCGATCGAGCGGAATAAAGGCTCTAAAGTCTTTGCGAGAGATCTGTCGATTGGACAGAGCCAGTTGACAAGATTGAAAACGGATGACGGCAGAGTTGTTTCGACCAAGTCCGAGGTTTTGAGGGAAGTCGAGAGGTTCTATGGACAGTTATACACGACAGCACGGGCACCTGTTATCAGTATGGCAAAAGACCCCAGAGCTAAGTTGACCCGACACTACACCGAAGATATCCCGGACATCAGCCTGTACGAGATTAGTATGGCTCTCAAACAGTTCAAGAACAACAAGGCGCCGGGTGATGATGGAATTACGGCTGAGCTTCTGAAAGCTGGTGGCAAACCTGTGCTTAAGACCCTTCAGAAGCTGTTCAGTTCCGTCATCCTCGAGGGAAAAACGCCGGAAACATGGCACAGAAGTATAGTGATATTGTTCTTCAAGAAAGGTGATAAGGCTCTCTTGAAGAACTTCAGACTACTATCGCTGCTGACCCATGTGTATAAGCTGTTTTCGAGAGTCATTACGAATCGTCTCGCACGCAGGTTTGATGACTTCCAGCCTCCCGAACAAGCCGGATTCCGAAAAGGTTTTAGTACCATAGACCACATACATACGCTGCGGCAGGTTATACAGAAGACCGAAGAGTATAACCGGCCATTATGCTTGGCGTTTGTGGACTATGAGAAAGCCTTCGATTCGATCGAAACTTGGGCGGTGCTCCAGTCTCTACAGCGGTGCCAAATTGACTATCGATATATCGAAGCACTGAAGGGTTTGTACGAAAACGCCACTATGTCAGTTCGTCTCCAGGATAAGACCACAGAACCTATCCAGCTGCAGCGGGGTGTTAGACAAGGTGATGTCATATCACCGAAGTTGTTCACTGCTGCACTGGAGGATATCTTTAGGCTTATGGACTGGGACGGACTTGGCATCAATATTAACGGCGAGTACCTTACTCACCTCAGATTTGCTGACGATATCGTAGTCATGGCTGAAACCCTGGAAGACTTGGGCAAAATGCTCGATGACCTCTGTAGTGCCTCTCAACAAGTAGGTCTTAAAATGAACACGGACAAGACGAAAATTATGTCGAATGTCCATGTTGTGCCTACTCCAGTGACCGTTGGAGGCATTCCACTTGAAGTTGTTGACGACTATTCATACCTAGGACAAATAGTTCAGTTAGGTAGGTCCAACTTCGAGAAAGAGGTCAATCGACGAATCCGACTCGGTTGGGCAGCATTCGGGAAGCTACGCCATATATTTTCGTCCCAATTACCGCAGTGTCTCAAAACGAAGGTCTTTGACCAATGTGTGTTGCCAGTGATGACATACGGAACTGAAACGTGGCCGCTCACTGTGGGCCTTATAAGAAAGCTCACTGTTACCCAAAGGGCAATGGAAAGAGCTATGCTCGGAGTCTCTTTGCGCGATCGAATCAGAAATGAGGAGATCCGCAAGCGAACCAAGGTCACCGACATAGCTCTAAGGATTGCCAGACTGAAGTGGCAGTAGGCAGGGCACATAGCTCGAAGAACAGATGGCCGATGGGGCAGTAAAGTTCTCGAGTGGCGGCCACGTGCCGGAAGACGCAGCGTGGGTAGGCCTTCCACAAGGTGGACTGACGACCTGGTAAGGATCGCAGGTACCAGCTGGATGCGAAAAGCACAGGACCGGCCTTTGTGGAAATCTCTGAGGGAGGCCTATGCCCAGCAGTGGGCGTCTTCTGGCTGATATGATGATGATGATGATGAGTTTCATCAATATGACGTAATTAATTTTTAAATTATCTCTAGCAGCAATGTATTTCGTACAACTTCAACTGACATACCATGAGATAAACTTGCCATTAATTAGAAACTTAATGATAATGTCGCCAAGTATTACGTTAATTAAAAAAAAAATATATTATTAATTATAATTAATAAAAAATTTGACAATCCCTATACTTATCGTGTAATGAACTCTAAATACTAATCCAGACTCGTTTTTCGTTTTGCACGAAATTTCTTAAGTGTTATGATTATCGAGTGCAATGCATGCTCACGTGATACATTTTTTGAGATTCTCATGTTTAGTGTAAATGGTGTTCCATCAAGATTTTATCATGTTTTAAAATAATAACTTAAATTGTTTACATTTTGAATTATGTAACTTACTTGTTACTCTTTTACTGTAAGCGATAACTGTCGCCCGAATCATCTACGATTTAGGTTGCAGGTAACAAAAATACCTGTAATTGCGCTGGCTACGTTATCCTTGAAACCGGAACATAACAATGCTTGGCGGCAGAAGTAGATATAACGATGGTACTCACCCACCCTGAAGAACTTGCAACTCCAATTTCTTTACTTTATTGTTAATTTTGAACTAAGAATTCTACATGAGCCTCTCAAAAGGAGACATTACTGAAACCCTTCTGGTGTATTAAAAGGTTGTCGTCGCAGCAAAATTTAAAGCGACGAATGTTGCAAGCTATGTCGGTGCATGCGAAAATTATGCTACATAGCTCGAGGGTGCTGCATACACGTTCTACAGTGAACGGCGTTCGCTCTAGCTTCCAGTTTACCTTTATGAAAACATGACGTAAATTCCTCGGGCAACATGTTGCTTTGTGCACTTAGTGTAGCAGAAAGCATCGCAGGTATTATATACTTACACTGTAGTAGTACTTACATCTTCTTTAAGTGGAGTGACGTAGGCACTTTTTTTTATACAAGACAGGCATTTCACCTGTAGCCCTACCATGAGTTACTACAGTAAAATCGGCTTACGTTACTACTCTCGTTCCGTAAAATCCGTTTCCACAATAGTAAATGCAAAATCGGTACCATGAGTTTTACATACGTTTCCCGTTTACTGTTCCGTGAAAACCACACCAACTACAGTAAAAGCTAACTTCAGTATAGTTTCCTTGACAAGTGTTCTTGATTATTAGTAGTCTGTGTCACAAAAAGCTTGCTTATTTACATAGGTTATAGCTAATAGCTCAAATAGCAACGCCTAGGCACTTATTTAAATCCTGTTAAATTGATAATAACATATACATTATGTTAAAATAAAATTACAAAATCATAGACGATCCCCGAAATGAAGAATTCAGTGACTAATTGAAACTGCGCTTATAGTTTGTCCACTGGGTTTTAAGTAGTTTTAACCCAGCGGAAACAGCAAAGATTAATACTGCATAATTATTGGTAAGATTTATCTATATCTTGGAGTATATTATAGCTAATTTCAACTAAGTGGACATGTTGTACTGAGTAAACTTATATTAGGTATTATTTGTCAACAGGACTGATCCTGTTCTGAACTCTGAGTCTGAACTCTGGAGTCATCGTGGTGCAGTAAATTCTTAGAAATGGACGCCTGTAACTTGAAAAGGAACTGCACTTACCCAAGTTGAATGAAGATCGAAGGCACAACCCCATGTGCAAAAAGGAAATCTCAACATCGACAAACAAAAAAATATTTCAAATTGAAGATGCAAGCGGCAACTAAATTGATGTGAATGTCAGACTTTAGCGTTAGTTAGTGCAATACTATATTAGAAATCGTTTGTAAAAGTGAAAGTGGTAGTTTAAGTGGGGGACAGTTCTGATTTTTTAGATTCTCAATAAAAATATATGTACCTAATTCATAATTTGATTTTTAATTTCCTGCTATAATTACTAACATTAGTATAGTATAGGTATAGTACAGCTAAAATAATAGCCATGCTCCCAATAATAATACCTAAGGTTAACATTCTAAATGACCTATGTGTAAAACCCCACCCTTTCTAATCTCTTCAATGTCTTAGAGGCAGACCAACTAAGACATTCGTAGACCAGAAAATAGACACTATTTTTGTGTACTTGTGTGTTCTCAAGACTGGAATCTGAACCGAGGCTGGAGATCCAACGGCATGTCAGGTGCAGAGATTATGGTAAAACCCTCCACTGATGTGGAGGAGGCCCAACTCCAACTGTGTACCTTTAAAGACTTTTGTGTGTGTAATAAAAATAAAATAAAATATTAATTTTTCTTATCAATTTAATATTTCATAGTATGGCACATAACATAAATTTGTTACAATATTGTTGTTGGAAGCAGTTTTGTGGCTTTATCTAGAGCATAATGAAAAACAAAACATATTTGTTAATGTCATCAACTTAAAAATATTAGCTTTTATATGTAAAATACATAAAACGAGCCATCGAGTAACTTATATTATAAATATCACTTTCCACACATTTTATTATTATTATTAGGTGTTATAGGTTATTAGACAAGTAGCATTTCTGCTGATATGTCGATACAACATCGCAGTGCTGATAATAGCTTTCACTTCCATAACACACATACTACATTTTAGTTCATTCGGGCGGTTACCTATGAGAGCCTATTGTCCCATGTCTGAAAACTTATTCCAACTATTCACAATTCACAACCTTATGGTGTAGCAAGTGATAAACAATATTAGTCTTAGATGGTGTGCGATTTATCCTTGTGCTGTGTCCGCGCGATGCTTCAGCACCTTTCATATTAAACATTCGGTGAAAGTAAAGCCTGTAAGTCTCAATAAGACCACCCCGTATCATTATATCTTCCAGTGAGGTGAGTTAAATTCTACAAGAATTCTTTCCTTATATGACTTCTGTTTCAGGGCTGCCGCTATCTTGGTGTCTCTTTGCTGCACACTCTCGAGAAGATCAATGTCTTGTAGGGAGTTTTAACTCGAAAATTAGTGAAAAAACTAAAAAATACTTCTCGCTTTAGAAAATACAGTGAGAGACGTAACCACGTATTTGTCCACTTCACCGTCGCACGTATTTGACCGTGCGACGGTGAAGTGGGTCGAAGCGATGCTCTCAAACCGGAAAGTGAAGGTAACCCTATATGAAACCTCACTTGAATTATTCACTACCAGGGGTTGCCCCCAGGGGGGGGTCTTATCTCCACTACTTTGGACCCTGGCAGTGGATCAGCTCTTGTATAAAATGGCGGAGCTTAGGATAGACACGCAGGGATTTGCTGATGACCTGGTGATAATCGTCCGAGGTTTCTGTCAAAGTATGCTGTCATACGTTATGCAACGAGCATTAAATATTGTTGATAAGTGGTGCAAGGACAACGAGCTGTCCATCAACGCGGGGAAAACAGTGGTTGTACCATTTACCAACAAAAGGCAACTTGACAATTTAGTCAAACCACGATTGAATGGCCAAACTATTGAATTCTCCAAGGAGGTCAAGCACCTAGGTGTAATATTGGACCAAAAACTTACTTGGAACAGCCATATAATCGGAATACTGAACAAGGCTAAAACGGCCTTGGGAATATGTAGCAGACTGGCAGGACAACGGTGGGGGTTATCTCCTAAAAACACCCTATGGCTTTATAAGACGGTCGTAAGGCCCATAATAACATATGCCGCCGCAGTGTGGCACAGGAAAGCCAGCCAGGAAACTGCTACAATTAAACTAAGCGGCATGCAAAGAATTGCGTGTCTCTTGGTCACAGGAGCTATGTCAACCTCACCTGGTGAGGCCCTGAATGCAATGCTGGATATCCCGCCCCTACACCTGCATGTAGAGATGGTGGCGGTAAACAGTATATACAGGCTAACCACCCAGGGAGAAGGAAACTGGCTCTCAAAGTCACTGAGATCGTTCCAGGACACTGTTATGGGCAGTATGTACACTGACTCTATGACAAAACAGAGCAGCTTCCCGAAACGATACTCTGTGGAACTCTTATCCAGAGATGACTGGCTTAAAAGCCAAGTATACTGGAAAAATGGAAGCCTGATATGGTACACCGATGGGTCCAAATCAGGTGCTCATGTAGGGTGTGGAATATACGGAGAGCGGCCCAAGGTCAAGAAATTCCTAAACTTGGGCAAATACACCTCCATATTTCAGGCCGAGGTGTACGCTATTTTAGAATGTGCGGACATAAACCTCAAAAAGAGATACATGAACCATTGTATTTATATACACTCAGACAGTCAAGCAGCTCTATTGGCCCTCTCATCAGACTCTGTGAGTTCAAGATTGGTGCTAAACTGCGTAAAGGTCCTCAATTCCTTGGGTGAGAAAAACCAAGTGATCTTGCGCTGGGTCCCAGGGCATGAAGGGATCGAAGGCAATGAAATTGCGGACGAACTCGCGAAGGCTGGTAGCACAATTGCGACATATGGTCCAGAACCATTCTGTGGCATACCAAATAGCCTTGCAAAATTGACCCTTCATATAAATTTCAAAGAACAATCATTAGAGCACTGGAAAAATCAGCCAGGCCTAACACATTCTAAGGCATTAGTCAAACCCTATAATAGGCGGCATGCCAAAGAACTGTTACTACTTAGTAGGAATAACTTGCGTATCCTAACAAGGGCACTGACTGGCCACTGTGGGCTGAACAAACACATGTATAATTTGAAGATCAGCAGAACAAAGGACTGTAGATTCTGCAAGGAGGAGGACGAAACGCCTCTCCACCTGATCTGCAAATGTGAGGCCCTGATGCGCAAACGCAGCATCCATCTGGGTAAACACCAACTACTACCCGATGAGGTGCACGAAATCAGTACTAAGAAACTATTACAGTTCATAGAAGCTATAGGAATTAGTACTGAATTGTAGAAAGAGGCGATCACAATAGATCAGTAATGGTCGCAGTGATACTGGGTCTGGAAAGCCTTGAAGAGCCTATCTTTCAAAAAAAAAAAAAAAAAAAAAAACCACGTATTTTCATTATCCGCTTGGGCTTCGGCAAACATCCTTCAAGCTAAATATCGCTTTCCAGAAATTTTTGTCATGAAAATAATAACTATCTTCGAACGAAAAATACTTCTCACATTATAAATTTCAGTGAGTGACGTAACCACATAGTTACCGTAATTTACTATCGCATCTGTCAAATTTGTGACTTATGGTACGTTTTTGTATGCAAAACGCTATGTAAACCACACTTCTTACGTAAACTGTAACGTGAGTGGTAAAGTTAATTAATCAATAGCAACTCATGGTACGGATTTTAGTTCCGCTACTGCCCAATAGAGGCGCTGTACGAATCCTCATAGAAAGCGATTCACGTTTACTGTACAGTAAACGGAAAAAATACTCATGGTAGAGGCACTGTTGGTAAGTGACGATGCGGCCGAAGATGGAGCATGCCCGTCTTGGAACAGCCTAGTGGCCCATGCCCACTCCAGCCTTGAAGGCATCCAGATTATATTGATCAGGAAACACACTCGTTCCACTCCTTAATAAATTGTACATAATAGTATTGCAAAGCACGAGGTCCGTGTTGCAAACGTCCATGGGCTTCGGTGACTGCTTACCATTAGGCTTTCAGTTTTTTTGCCACCTTAGCGTTATAAAAAAAAGGCCGAATAGAAATGGAAAATAATGACGATTAATGAGCACTGACACAATAATGTAAAAATAATTGGAAAATGTGTAATCTGGAAATTATGCGTAGGTAATCGGATTTTCAAATTGTGATTTTGTCGCTAGTACCGCTGTGTTATTCAATGAAGCCTTAGCACCGCCTTATAATTCATACCTTGTACGCCAACCGCGCACCGTACACTTTGTTGTATAAAATAATTTATGGTTCCTATTTGTGGGCTTGCAATTATTAATTACAAAATATGCACTTAATTGCTTTACCATAAATTATTTAATTTAGGTATGGAATTTCGTGGCAAGTATTGACTGTTGATGATGCATGGTTTTTCATTAAAATGAATGAATTTTCAGGCAATGCAAACATTCTGAACTCAGCACATTCCAATATTGGTACCTATTAATACGGTCTGTGAGCAGAGAAAATGAGATAAAGAGTAAATAATATAAATAAATATGCTTTGACAAATTCACGCCATCTAGCCCCAAAGTAAGCAAAGCTTGTGTTATGGGTGTTATGTAGATGACTGATAAA
Organism: Blastobasis adustella; assembly: GCA_907269095.1. Taxonomy (NCBI): domain Eukaryota; kingdom Metazoa; phylum Arthropoda; class Insecta; order Lepidoptera; family Blastobasidae; genus Blastobasis; species Blastobasis adustella. The sequence goes on along the minus strand of OU026121.1, from coordinate 15,030,274 downwards.
CTTTTTTTAAATACATACATATCTACTACACCCAGACCCATCACAGAAAATAAAATTCATCATTTAAATTTCTGCTCGGCCGGGAATCTCCACAAATAATTGTTTAAATTGCTCGGTATTGTATCAGTACTGGACTGCAAATTACGCTTGCTAAGTCGCGACCTCTACTACAGAACTCCTTTACCCCAGCTGCTGTCGGTACTTCGGCAGTTACATATGGCCAGGCCATTTCTAATTCAATTTTGCTAATTCTGTACGCAGTCTGTAACTTTGACTCTCTGTTACATGGATTGAAGATTTGCAAAATACGCAGTGGGATGCTGGATGCGACACGTCTAGGTATGTCCAGCAGCAGACTAGTTCCTAAGACTGATGACTAGATTCTTAACTACGTTCCAATGTGTGAAATAGGTCTCGTGAAGGCGGGAAATAATTTGTCAAACTTAAATAATCTACTTAACTAATTTTTAAAGCTTAACTAATGACTGCTCTAATATAGGCTTTAATGCTCGTATTACCAGGATTTGTAGGGAAAATAACGAAATGTGTCATATGATGGAAAACATTGATATTAACAATGATTCTAGTCCAGGATAGTCCGTCACTAAGTGCTGAAGGCCTATACACCTGACCTATCTACGTAACAGACGCACGTTATTTATGCTGTTTTCACTTTTAGTTCTTATAGAGATATAGCTATTTAAAATGTATGTATGTATGTATGTATGTATGTATGTATGTATGTATGTATGTAATCTCTTTATTGCATCAATTTATAACATTACAGGAAATAAAAATACAGTTTATAATGCAAAGGCGAGCTTATCCCACAACGGGATTTCTTCCAGCTAACCTTTGATAAGCCGAGAAGACCTTTGATGAGCGGTGAAGGCAATCAAGAGTAAAACAATTAACTATAACGAATATAACCCCATATATACATATGAGGATGTAAATATTGGCAGACTATATACTAATCAAATACTAATATCAGTACATAAATTAACAATTACTATTATACATAAATAATTATAATATAATAAATAAACCTATATAATATATATAATAAATAAAGCTTATTCATTAAGTTTTAAGAAAAATTTCTTCACGAGATCCTTGAAGGTGACAGGTGTGCGAGCGAGTTGAACATCTTCAGGTAGCGCGTTCCACAAGCGAGCCGCATACACCTTGATGGATTTCCCGTAACTAGCCGAATTATACGAGGGAATATCCAGCTGAAGCTCTCTGCGTGGGCGCAGTCGAGGGTCAGCGGACGGGCGGAAGCTGAACCATTCCCGCAAGTACTCGGGCGCATTAGAATTATTAAGTACCTGGTAAAGTACTGCTAGAATATGACTATCTCTGCGGCGACGTATCGGAAGCCAATTCAATTTGCTTCTAAACTCTGATACGTGGTCGAATTTCCGCAACCCAAAGACATAGCGAATGCAAAGGTTCTGCAGCCTCTCCAATCTAGACAAAACTTCTTCAGTAGGATCTAAGTAAGCTACATCCCCATAGTCCAAGAGCGGGAGAATGAGACTCGTTACCAGCAATAATTTGGTCTCAAAAGGCAAGAAATTTTGTAGTCTTTTCAGCGAATGGAACGAAGCGAAGACCTTACGGCTGACCTCGCTAATATGGATCGACCAAGACAGCGTTTGATCGAATATGACGCCTAGGTTCTTAACAGTCTCGCTGAACTTAATTACCGTTCCATCAAATGACAATTCAGGCAGATCGACATTCTTCAATTTATTTATGAAATGCTGGCTACCAATTACGATAGCCTGTGACTTAGAGGCAATTATGTGTTTACTACTTTTATATTCTTTTACATTGTCATTTTGAGTAAGTACTTAGGTTGAAGTGAATGTTGTAAGTACTCTGTTGGTGTATTATATCAATAAATAAATAAATAAACATTTTATTGCACGCAGAAAAGTAGATATAAACTTTGTATAACCCAACAAACCACTAAATGCACAAAAAAGTATCTCGTCAACCCATCAAATTATAAGATAAGATATGAATTCACACCATAGATCACTAATTTTAGTTCATTTTTGTAAGCAAATAACCACTTAAAACCTTCTACAAATCAACAACAGGTTAATATTACTTAATTTTTTAAGAGAAAATTGGTGTGAGTCAGACCGCAATGAAATTAGAATCAAATTTAGCCCAGAATCAAACTCAATGCAAGCAAATACCAGGAAAAAACCGTTCCGCTCCTAGCACAGCGTTTGATTTAAAGTTTAACTAGAGCGCTGACTCAGCCCATAAACGGTTCCGCTTGGAGTTCGATTTCCCGACTAGATTTAAGAGGACGGACCGGTTAGGACGGTGCAAGCAAATGTCTTGTTGTAAAGAGTGTAAAAAAAGGACGTGGCATCCAATTTTTATTTTTGTACTAGACAGAGGATATCACCGAAGTGGATTGCGAAAATATTGCCAAAAAAAGGTGTAGATCAGCAAACATTCACATAGGTGTATAGGCACATAATCATTCCTTAAATTGCGTGATGGATACATAGGTACCGAGATCTAACATTGGGTTATAAGACAAGTAAATAATAAGCCTCGTATGGAACCAGTTGCGAATCTCCGGTTCTATAAACGGCCGAAGGGATGGAAATGCTTAGCACCCATAACACAAGCTTTGCTTACTTTGGGGCCAGATGGCGCTGTGTAAGAAAGCGTATTATTTATTTATTAATGTTTTGGCTTTTACACTTTTTTTAAATTAGATAAATGTTTAGAACCTTTTTCCGTTTAAAATAAAATATGGTATGGTAAAAATGATCAATAGTAGAAATTGTAAAAGTATTTACCGGATTTCCAGAGTATGACTTTTCTCGAATAGAAGTGGAATCATTCTACTTGTAGTCGTTACTCACTCGGAATACCTTTTTCCTAGAGCACAACAACCACATTATCTGTGACTGCCTTGGCGTGAGAGATTTCGAGGATAAGATTGAAGAGGATCGTCTGCACTGGTTTGGTCATGTTACCTGTAGGCTAATTACGTAACTGTTGCCAACATTTCTCTGATTTAATTTTTTTAAATTATTGCTTTGGCGATTACGTATTTAACAGTTTCAGTTTATTGCAATAGAACTTTGTTAGCAAATGAACACATGAAATCGATGATATATACGTAATCGAAAAAGTCACTATTTCAATAATTGATATCAGAGAATTGTTCGCAACAGGGTTTCTGAGCCTCAGGAATATTTAGAGAATTAGAAACAAGTGGATAAAAATGCCTATTCTTAAATAGGTCAAGTTTATCGAATACAAATAAAAAACTTTTACAAGTGTATACTTCTCGGGAAACAAGCAAAAATATTATTCCCACTATAACGATACCACTCGCTGACTTCATCAGTTTTTCCATTAAAGATGATATTATAATATTTAATACATTAAACTTTATCACCTCCAAGTTTACGATGTCTCTTCGTAGATCGCTCCTGTTTTGCAGACGTCCACAACCGTTGGTGCCTAGTTTAGTACAACACGTATTCCTGTACTGAATTGATCTGGTCGGAATCGTTATGTCAACCTTAGGAAATAAGGAAATAAAGAAATAAAGGAAAGTAATAGGTAAAAGTAAAACTAAGTAGCTAAATACTAGTGTATAATTTGAGCCATTGTTCGGGTTCCAGTGAGTGGTTATAGTTGTAATGGACACAATAATACGAATCACAACACTAAATTCAAATTAAGATACAACATAAATAGAACGGCCGTGTGGTGTCCGGCAGAGTAGAATAGCACCAACCCCTTACATACATGGGTGTCGTACAAGGCGACTAATGTTTTCGAGGCAAAAGATTAAGAGTCTCCGTAGTCTGGAAAATGGGCAGCAGCATTTTCAATTATTATATTTAAACACTGCGATCTCCAACCCGCCTGCCAAGCGTGGAGATTATGGCAATAACCTCCCCTTTCGCGGGAGAGGCCCAAAGTCCTGCAGTGGACTGTTACGGGCTGTGATGATGATGATGATGATAAATAGAACAATAAAATGACAAAAATGAGCGTTCGGTAGTGGCTGGATACTGAGCACCAGAGTTTAAAGAATTGTACAAAATATATCTTACGATGATATTTCCTTATTAGTCTCAAATTCGGTCTGTTCACATAAATTACTCTTACAATAAAAAGAAGTAGGTACCTATAACGTGCTCATTAAACCACATTTATGCCTTATATGTATAAATGACTTAAATAAATTTCATAAATTCATTTGCATCAAATGAATGTTTCATGCCGAAAATTTAAATTGAGAACCGTTCTACTCCAGACTGTTATAGCACCAGGGTTAGTATTTTTGAACCGTATGCATTGGCTACATGTCTCTTTCACATTCGTGGTAAGTTGCTAGATATAGAAGACAGGCATTAGAATGCGAACGCTCGTGTGATTGCGAACGGTTTAAAAATAGGGCTCCACTAGAAGAAGACACGAATGAACGATATACGAAAAAGAAATAGTAATAAAAATGCTAAATTCTCAAAAACGTACAATACCATAAAGCACACAGTCTAATTTCAATAAAAGGTAATTCTATCCTAACCAAACATGTTCCTAATGAAAAAAAATTTCATAACAAGCTTTTACCGCGCGGTATAGTAACTACTCATCAAGACCATCCCAAAGAGCCCAAACACGATGGGGTTATCTTATTGCGTTCAATAGTTCCTACGACCACTTTTCGACTCTATCATCAGACGAGCTCCATGGTACCATAGTATCCAAGTTACATAGGTATACCAAATTTCAGCTTAATCAGATACCAATAAATGGTCGAAAAATGCTTTGCAAATTTTTACGGACAATTTGCATACGAACAGTGAAAGTTAGAGCTTGTAAAAAGAGCTCGGTGATTTACAAAACCTATCAAGGCTTGACACTCGCATTATTGTTATTGCCATAAAAAACGTTTTGAACCTTATTTACAGATCATTACGTGTAGGTAGGTTTTGCCGTTTCCTCTACGTTATACGCATCTTCTCCAAAAGGAAGGGTTCCGCGTTTTTATAGCGGTTTTTTATCGTACCATCAAATATCAGCCACCTGTGAACCCCGATATTGGCATTGAAAATTGAGAAAAAAGGAACTGCGAATATTTTTAGGGAGAACATGAGTAATTTACGGCGTTCTATTGCTGTTCCTGTTCGCTTTTCTTTGCAAATTTTTGCGCAATTTCTTGTCAATATTAGCATAATACCTATATCCTATATTGAATGTCCCGGTTGTGCTTTCGCGCACGAGGGCCCGAGTTCCGCCTTGACCATGATCCAGGATTTTACAGATCAGGTAATTACAGTGGACCGACTGCCATCTGTGTCGTACAAGGCGACTAATGTTTTAAAGGCAAAATATCTAGAGTCTCTATAGGCTGGAAAATGGGCAGCAGCGTTTTCCATTGATATATTTATAGCACTGCGATCTCTAACCCGCCTGCCAAAATTGTGGCAATAACCTCCCCTTTCGTGGGAGAGGCTCTAAGTTCTGCAGTAGGCTGATATGGGCTGTGATGATGACTGCCATCTGATCTCCATGACCACGTATAGAGAGTAAATAGCTAATTTGCAAAGCTTGTATATATATTGTACCTTAAATTTTTTGCTTCAAACACACTACGTTATCCAGATTTTACAGAAATTACGATTGCAGCCGCTTAAAGTCAAGCAAAAGCAATTACGGCAATTATTTAAGTTACACCACGCTTTTAAGTCGTTATAATGTCTCTAGGGGCACTTTTTGTCTGTTTTTCTCTGGTAGTCCATAGCGTTTTAATCATTAATCAACCGCCCGGCAGTTGGACGACAGCCACCGCGATGGATGAGACAGCCAGACATAAATTGTACGGGTAAATGTAAAGTTTTTCATTACAAAAATGGATCTGTAATTTCAACTATCAGATATCTAAATAGGTAAGTACTAGCACAGTTCTGACGTTAATGTCCCGGTTGTGCTCTCGCACGCGAGGGGATCCGCCTTGACCATGATCCAGGATTTGGCAGATCAAGTGAATTGAAATTAACAGGAGAATTACGTGACCAGAGTGGTTCATGGATCTACATTCAATTAAGTAGCCTGAATGTGCAGGTTTCATCGCAATGTTTTCCCTCACCGTAAGAGTATCCGTTAGTGTTCAACTAATATACATAACTCAGAAAAGTGTTATTGGTACAGCACTACGGTTCAAACCTGGCACCTCGGACCCCTTAACCATTAGGCCACCGATGCTCCTAGGTTATTGGCTTAGCTAAAGCACTTTCGTGTGCAGAAAGAATTACCGAAAGGATGCATGTTATGAGTTAAAAAAAACAGTTTTTTTTTTATTGCTCTGTCCTCCTCGCAGGTTTTACATTTATTCATATCAGCCGAAAGACGCCCACTGCTGGACATAGACCTCCCCCACAGATCTCCACAAGGGCCGGTCTTGTGTCTTCCGGATCCAGCTGGTACCTGCGATATTTATCAGATCGTCGGTCCACCTTGTGGGAAGCCTACCCACGCTGCGTCATTCGCAGCACAAGGGCCGGTCTTGTGTCTTCCACATCCAGCTGGTACCTGCGATCTTTATCAGATCGTCGGTCCACCTTGTGGGAAGCCTACCCGCGCTGCGTCTACCGCAGCGTCTTTGGCTACAGCGACGCTTTAATATGTTTTTATTAAAATTCTAAAATTATAATTACCGAAAGGATACATTGTGCTGGTCCCTCCTAATATGCACCATTACGCCCCAGATGAGGTGGTCCTAGAGTCGATCTAGAAGCCTAGCGTTGGTCGATGGAGCCTCACTCGTAACATGAAGCGTCCTCACCGTTGTGTGTGAGTCCAATATAAAATAGGTGATACATAGGCCGTCAACGACAGTCTATTTAACTTTTTGAAATTCAGATTTGATGATTGGTATATAAATGCCTTAAACTGTGATGTTAATTCCTCTCTATGTCTGTGTTAAATGAGATGACAGAAACTTGCAATAAAACTCCGCTACGTCAATGGCATTGATTCGAGTGATGGAATAAAAGTATGATTTAAATTGAAGGATTGCAGCAAGTTGAGCCCCCTCGAAGTGATCCAAAAAACAATCAGAGTCTTTGTCCCCCTGATGGTGTGGAGTGATCCAGAGACAGTTAGGATTGCTTTGCTTGATATGGGCTTCAGGTGGTACCACGATGGAAGTTGTCGTTGCTTTATGATCCCCAGGTTCCCTAAGCTTGCCTGGCCGGGCAAGATAACTAGATATATTCTCAGATATACAGCTGTCAGTTATTATAAACCCATAGGGTTATCATATATTTCTTGTTCCCTACGTTTCACGAGATGAAGGATCGCAACAACGGTGGTGTCTCAGTCTTACTGAATTTAAGAACCGACTAGGGTTTGAGAATTATAAGTATTACTTTAATGTTAAAATCAAAACTCGAATGCCATGCGTTAAATTGCAGGTAGTTATGTTATTGAATTTCTCTAAAGTCAATGAGTTCATTTAAGACAGTTAAGTACCATTCGTCCAGAATGAAGTTACCTTGGCATCTCAATCATTTGATCTGATTGATCATAGTGCAGGGGTGATTACAGTAAACTTGGAATGTTATTTACTGAGAATTAGTCAAGTTATGCAGGAATATAAATCAAAGTCACAGGTAGAGTTTAACGTATAAATATACGTTTATTTAAATTTTAGTTGTGACTCTACGATTGAAACTGATTATGATTTTCACCAGGGATTTCTAGATTAGAAAATAATAATGAAATCCGTGATGTTCAGAACACGTTTCCTAGGGCCAATTCCTGATAGAGTGGACAAAAAACTGTTCTGACAACGTATAAAAACCACTCTGCCCAATTAGGACTAATTATGATAATTTAATTAATTTATATAATTTAAACAATTATTCGTTCAAATCAAATCATTACATTTACATGATTGAAAGTCAAGGAAGGCGTCATACTTGGTTTGCAAAGTTAAACCATATAATCAAATATGAGCTTAATTAAGAAAATTAATGTGAAACAATTAGTTAATTTAAATGATACCTTATCAGTGAAGTGTTCGACTCATTAACGCTGCGCGTTACCAACAGGTAGTCAGTATTAGGCTAGTCATGTGGATATTGATTAACCCACACGCCTTTTGGCCTAATAATAATGTAGATTATAGGTACACTCGTTATTAAGACTAGTCATATAAGCTGGGACAGCCCACACGTCTTTTGGTCTAATAACATTATGAATAAACCGTTGGTTTAAGTCATTAGATGGTATTGACTAGTCCATTAAGCCATCTTAAAGAAATTTCGTCAATAAATTGGGGTCTGAATATTTTGGTAGAACACACTCAAACTATATATATTTTGGAAGTATTCGTTATTGATGATGATTTCAATGTAAATACATTACAACCTCCCAAGCATCGCATTTTAGACATAGGTAAATTTGGTATCACTTTATTCAAATAATACCACATTACGAATATATCGCGCAGGGATGAGTTAACGTGATGATGAGCGTTAACGCGAATTACACAATACATACTTATACATAGCCTTTGGTTGAATTTTATCAAACAATAGCACTTAATGATCTCGTACAGAGATATATCAGACATATCAATTACTTGACTAGATGATGATAGATATAGGCTTCGGTATATTTTGTTCAAATAATACCATGCTCTAATTATCTCATGTAGAGATAATTCATAGTTAATTATTACGTTAAAATTAATGTAAATGTCAATCGATTGGGTAACTTTTACTTTCCATCTTGATTAAGTTATAGAAATCTCTAATAGTGAGAATTCTGATGGAAATTGATGAAATTTATAATTGTAATTAATCAGATCGATTCAATTAATACCTAAACCATTTACATAAATATAGAAGGTATCAACTTAACTTTTGTCATCGACTGCCAATATACACTGACTCTAATTTATTAGTAAATTTTGATATTATATAACTTTACATTATTGGATTTAAGATCTGATCTTAATGAAAGCTCCACTACTCGTCCAGCCGCCTCGCTCCGCTCCGAAATCAGAAGTGTCAACCCTCTACCCCTCGATTCATCTCGCTGACCATTTTTAATTACTAATTACAATTTTAGTATCTACTCAAATTAACATAAGGTTCTTCTTTGCTTGTGTTGCTTGGTGTCCTTTGGTTGTTTCGATGGTAACCGACGCCTGCGCATCATCCCTTGTGGCGGGGAGTGCAATCTCCAAACCCCGTCGCTTCCCGCGTATGTGCCTTTCACCACCGACTGATTTTGTCTCGCTTGTTCGTCCCTGAAATTGTCCAACGGTTTGCCGCGTAATATCATATTTGATAAGCATCCCTAAGTCGTAAGACTTAGAATATAGATTTATTTAAATGTATCTGAAACCTTGGTTTTTCTGATAGTTTTTTATTCTATGGCTAGCTTGTTCGCTTTCTTGGTATTGTTTTTACATCGATATCCCAGCGTGAATTTATTTGACATTTTGAATTACGAACTTTTATTTTTTTCCGCGCTTCACAAGTGTGACCCTTGTAATTAAGCTCGTTGCGTTTTGGGGAATTTATTGCTTTTGGTTTTCGGAATTTTAAGTAGGTGCCACATGTGGGTGTTTAGCCTCTTATGTTAGCAAATTCAAACGTTCGAACGACGCCAATGTTTTTAACCGACTGCGACAGAAAGAGGGTTATGTTTTATGAATTTGAATTATTAGCGTCCCATCACAACATGTTTCAAGTTTATACCAAAAGTCTTGTTTTCTCATTTCATTGTTGTTGGCGTTCATATACTCGCACGTAGGTTATGTAGCAAATCTTCTTCACACAGATCCTCACACATTGCGGGCACGAGAGCACACCATTAACATAATTATGATTTATTGTCACAGGTGGTCGGGCTTTTAATTCCTCGTTTATTATACGCAGGTTGATTGACATAATCATGCATGCCGAAACATGATATTTTTAATATGGCTGAATAGTAGATATATCAGGTTCGATATAAAAAAGTATTTTCTACAAACAATGTTATGGACTTTAGATTAAAATAAGTTATTATTATACTAAGCTTTCTTCGGTATTTTAAAAATGATTTTGATGTTTCGTGATTTTTCTCTTATACGTATCTACTATAGATTAGATTTAGGATTATAATATAAAGTAAGGTAAAAATCGGTTAGCTCTGAGATAAGTTGTATCTTAAATATATAGAATTTTGGTGATAAGAAAACACCGAATAAAAAAATAACATAAATGTTTCAACAGAGATTAGTATGGATCGTAAGTCACTTGAAATGTACAACTACTTTATAACAACATGCATAAAGGACAGAGCAAAGTAGCGATCCATGTCTCTTCCTACCCCTCCTATGGGGCAAACAACGATGCAAAAAGTTTAGCATGAGCGTCATGAAGAAAAACTATTGGGAGGGGATCATAATCCATCACTCATTACCACTGCTGGAACGAGAGAAGAAGGAATAAGAAGCAATTTAAACGGGATCCGGGCGAACGCATCACCCTTTTGTCGTGGATCTTCTATCTCTCCGCACGAGCTTCTTTAGTTCAACCTTTATTTGTTTATAGTGCGGCTAAGGAATGGAACACGTGGCCTGTCAGTACGTTCCCTGATCATTATAATCTAGTTGCCTTCACGGCTAGAGTGAATAGGCTGTTCCTAGACAGGCTTGCTCCATTATTGGCCGTTTGTCACTTACCACCAGGTGAGATGGCGGTCAAATGCCTGGCTAGCCCAATAAAAAAAACTAATAATAACATTACAACAATTCCACAGCAACCATCTCAAAACACAGTTCACTCTAGATAATATATGACGTCTTACGTAGAAGTCTTATTAATAAATAGTGAAACTTGGCAACAATTTAAGGTCCCTATTGCATCAATTGCATGCTCATAATTCTAGCATGCAAAGTGTAAGCTTATCAGGGGGACGTTAGCCATTCCGCTTGCCCCTTTTTGAGTTATTGTGTCGTTATACTGAAAATTTCGCGAGCTTATCGCTTGGCAAAGGAAGCCCAGTGTTTGGGTATTTTCGTGGACTTCTGTACATTTTGCGTTTATAAGTAATTACGTTATAAACATGTTTCATGGTGATGACGGTTTTGAATTGAAATAGTGTTTTTTTCCACAACCGTTGGTCTTGATGTCTGTTTTTCTATCTGGTAGTGGCCGACCGAAGCTTCGGCGTCGGCCACCTTCTGCCAAAAATACCACGTTCGGCGAAATCTTCAGCCGGGTTTCAGGCCGAAGCCGAAGGTTTCGCCGAAGGTGGTTTTTATTATTTTTGACAAATTAAAAATCATCTTAGCGTTAATGTTGTGCTATCGGCACGAGGGCCCGGGTTCCGCCTTGACCGTGATCAAAGATTTTTGTCAAATTTTATTGCGAGGTCATTTTCTCATAATCTCTAGACCAACTTTTAGAGATGATTAAAATTTCCTTTCTGTATTATACAGTCAATATAAGCCAATAAAAGTTCAATATTAATATTTAAAATCATTTATATTATTAATTGCAGTTTGAGGCCAATGTTGAACAAAATTTCTATGAGCTTATAAACTTTCGGCTTCGGTTTCGGCCGAAGGTTGTGGCTATAGCCAATTAATCAGCTTTGGCTTCGGCCAGAAATTGACCTTCGGTCGGAAACTACTATCTGGGTATAATAGTATTTTGTATGAATCTACGTGCTGTACACATGCTACAGATGAATATGCAGGTTGAATCACGTTGTCATCTTTTTTCTCTTCTTAAAAGTCGTCTGATGAAAAATGCTAACTGATGTCCATATAAATGCAATTTCAGTAACAAAAAACATCCCCGCATCTACTAGAAAAAATATAAACTTGAGCGATAGAAATGTATGAAAAAGTACAACTCTCAACTGACAGATGAGGGGCAACCCGTACTCTCATACCCAATCAAGAATCGAACCCGGATCAATCTTGTAAAAAACCGAAAGTTGTTTCATTACAGCAGTTGTTAGTGTACATCGTTGTAAGCATAGTTTTAAATATTGGACAGAAGTGCTACAATTTTTAAAAATTGCTTTGGTTCTTCTAGAGATTACCCCTAAGCAAGACATTTTATCATCCTCAACACACATACACAAACACACACATACAGAGCGACCGGGAGAAAGACAAATAGGTATAAGGGCGCATGTATCTATCTATGTATTTGAAAGCTTTTTTTTCTTTTGTCATCATACCATACTGCTAGATTGTTTAATACTCAAAATTTTAAGCCGTTGTTTTGTTATTGGCATTGTAACTTTGAATTGTATTGTTATAACTAAATTTGATTGCTGTAAAACTGTATGGAAATACATAAATAAACATCCCATAACTATCTACACAACAACACCTTTATAATATTTATTGCAATGATTGCAAAACTGGATACAAAAATATATTTTAAAATGTAACATTTTAACCAGCACTAACACGGAAAATATTTTACCGTTAGCAAAAGCTTTCCCGTACAAGTGAAATTCAAACGTGGTATGCGGAAAGCATGCACTTTGTTAATGTATGTACCCACTTATCGCTTGAAATGCTAGTATATAACAGCTCTATTACACTGACATTTGTGTTTTTTTTTTTTGCAATAGAACAAACGTAAGACTAAGAAAGCGCGTCGTTTTGCGTAGGTATAGCCCCCATGTAACCTTATATTTGATCAACCGTACATATATATAAATATATTGTGCTTGAGTATTTGTATTACAATATAATGTTTTAAACAATCGCGGTTATCACAAATTTTAAAGGTATGTTTCGGGGTTCCTACAGCGTACCTTTGTTTACGAGTTATGTGCAACTACGTCGAAATATCGGGCTACTCGTAAAATGTATTACAATGATACAATATGAACAACACATATCGCAGTCTCCTCGCCTTACATGTTTTATATCTACCCATAAATCCCCAAGCCAAATAGCGGACCTGATATGGTGACTGTGTGCTTGTGACATCGATGATCAAAGTTAAGCAACGCTCGCAGAGTCCCGGAACTGGATGGGTGACTTTGAGGCTAGTCGAACGTTAGCGTAACAAACTCGATACTCACTAGCTGTGCCTCCTAAAATATTATTGGTGAAGCGTGGTTACATAAATAAATGAATATGCTTGGACAACTCACATAGCGCCATCTAGCTCCAAAGTAAGCAAAGCTTGTGTAATGGGTGCAGGAGAACTGATAAACTATATACTTTTAAATGCAGAGTCATTACACATACCTATAACACGCAGACATGTATAGATTATACATAATTGCAAATCCCCAAATTCCCCACACTTAGATTCATTAAACATCGGTCCTTGATAACGCGGGGTGGCGCCGACGTTGCAAATTAGCGTGACACTCCGTGCGTGCACGAAAAAGTTCCAGCCGTCAAAGGAAACTTTGGGATAATTCCGTGTCGTCATCCCGACACGGCGTTTCGTGTAATCCTATGCCACGGAAATTTACCGCAATAGGGTATACGCATGTGAAATGAGTTGGGTATTATGTCGCCGTAAAGTTGTGGAAACGGTTTCTTTTTCTTTATAATCTTACGTAGTCAGGTAGTTTACGTTACGTTCTGACTGCTTCTGACGACGTTAGCATATAGACTGTCAAAAACATTTTTACTGTTACATTTTTTTGACAGTCTACGGTTTGTGACCTATTTTTTTCAGTTGGGGCTAGTTACATTTGGTTCTCTTCCCAGTCCAAGGCAACTCTCTACATTCACAGACGCGGATTCACCGTCAGTAAGGCTATTACGGTTTTGGTCAAGGGGACTCTTCTCGGATCACTTCACGGACTTCACGGGCAACGAAACACTAGTCTAGGAAGGAGAAAAAGCGTCATTGGGTTATGGGCTACTTGACTACCCTGATCCCCCATGGGAAGTTAATTCGTGAGGAGGGTTCGTGAGGAGGTTACCCGACCCATCTCCCCGTCAGTTTGTGATCTAACCTCACCGTATTATAACCCTAATATTTATGAATTATGGCTTTGTCAATTTTTTGATGCAATTAACAATATTTAGATAGAATACATATAATGTAACATATTTGACTAAAGGTTTTACAATCTTATGGTGACAGACGTAGAGCCTGTAGAAACCTAGTAAACAGTGGGGACCCGGGGCGTACTCTTGCTCACTGACCCATATAATAGGAACGATCAGGAGAGGTCAGTGAGCAAGAGTAGCTACGAATCTACGTGGCTAGGTCATACCTGATGCGTAGCTTTGAAATATTATTAAACCTATCATCAAGATTAAATTCTAATGAAGGATTAGGTATGCATTAAATGGTCGCCTTATCTCTTTCTTTATAAACAGAAGCAAAATCATTCAGTCAGTAATCATTGTCTCAACCAATTTTAGTGGGGCAATCTAACTTGTGATGTCAGGCAGAGTAGAATAGCACCAATCCCTTACACTCAGGGGTGTCGTACAAGGCGACTAATGTTTTCAAGGCAAAATATCTAGAGTCTCCGTAGGCTGGAGAATGGGCAGTGTTATATTTATAACACTGCGATCTAAAACCCGCCTGCAAAGCTTGGAGATGATGGCAATTACCTCCCGTTTTGTTGGAGAGGCCCTTAGTCCTGCAGTGGACTGTTATGGGCTGTGATGATGAATCTAACTTGGGCTTCACTTCTTTGCAACTTTTGAATTATTAAATGAAAAGTCATGCATATTCCCCATTCGACGCCACTGAAATTCAGCCAAATTGCTTGCTTTGCGAAATGCTTAGCGCATGTCCCTGGTCTAGATGCCTCATCGGAATGGGACCCAGGTGGGGAGAGCTTTAAATATTAAGAACAGCGAATTTGTGTTACGTTACGACACTTTATAAGCCAATAAACTAAGCACGTTAGATAAGTGCTATGATAAATATTAGTTCTTCATCAGGGATTAACATGTCACTTTCAGAGTTTATCGATCTTTTTTTAAATTGTTACACAACATCGATGAGTACGTTCGTGCTGTGTCACAATATTATTCTTATCTAGTCGATATTTCCCTTACACGACACATACAGCATTTGGACCAGCCTCGAACAAGTCCTCCATTGTGCAAGTTTTAGGACACGCCGAGCATGAGACGAGGTGGTCCATGGTTTGCGAAGATACGCCACAGTCACAGAGATAATTTTTCTTTGCATATCCCCACTTGACGATCTGCATCGACGTATCTGGATCCGCAGCCTATTAAGCGCCGTCCACGTAGGCCACGGAAGTTAGTTTCCGGTTGAAGCCTTTTAGCGGGAGGGATAAAGGACAGTTGGGAAAATTATATCAACATGGGTTGACTGCACTAAGTCAAAATATGTCTGACTCGGTGATCCTGGCAGAAGCCGGGATTGATAACTCCTATGTTAGGATTGGCTGGAAGAAGAAAATGATAGTGTAATTTACGATTGTCTTTAGGACATCTTGATACGTACCTTATTATACCATAATATTATAGAGAGCGCCAGGTACTCAATTTAACAGCCTTTAATAAACCCTTTTCCTATTTTTCATTAACTGTGTGACTAAGATAAATTGCATAAAAAAAAAATTACAACACAAATCACAATGTCAATACAACTATAAATGTCAACTAAACGAATTAAATTGAATTATTATAATCAACATTTCAATACTATCTTACTATTGAATAAACGGGGATGAACTAGCATGCAGCTGCATCCACCTCCGGATCATAGGCGAGTCCCAGCGGTCGGACAGTCGCGTCAGTCGAACGATCGCGGCGCGACCAGGATTCCGTTAGAACTAGCCCGGAGACGAGCCAGAAATGAGGCGCTACGTTTCCGAATGACGGCATAGAAATCGTCAATGTGGGCATCCGCAAACATTGCGGAGGCGCTACAAAAACGAGGCATTCTCAACAGAACCCTGAGCGCGTCGTTGTACTGTATGCGCAGTGCGCTGTACGCCCACTGCGTGAAGTTGGTCCACAGGCTGCACGTATAAAACTCTGACAGTATGCTCTAAGGAGCGTCAACTTGACCTCTGTCGTGCTACGCGCGAACCTGCGAGCCAACATGTTGCAGCGGACGGACAGCGCCCTGCGCTCCCTATCATACATTGCATACATTGCAATGATTGACTTGACAACAGTTATTGCAGCATGTACGTATGTAAACTCTTTACTGCATAATAAATAAGTACAGGAATGACAAAAGTATAATTTTACAAAGGCGGGCTTATCCCACAATGCGATTTCTTCCAGCCAACCTTAGACTCTCTGAAAGGAGATCTAAAGAGCTATGGGGGTAATATTGAGCGCCTTTATTTAAATTACATTTACTTCTACAGATATTAATTAACCTAAATAACATCATTCGAGTGGTCTATCCCGACTGCTGCTACAATTAACCTAAATAACAGAAATTTAATAATGTTTCATTGTGAACAGTTTAGAACGGTTTGGTAGTTTTATAAATATATATAGATATTAATATTGCAATCATGCAATAACACTATCATTTCACAAATACCTTATATCGGTCATATTCCCTCGGTGTAATATACGGACACATTCAAAGACACATTAATCAGTAACGTCAATAAAGACCAAATTGCAATGCACATTTTGGCGTTATCCAGCTCATACGTGCGTTATACCGATTCCCGATAGCAGTGCTATCGGATAAATTGGAACTTATTGGACTGCTCTACGCCGTTTAATAAGAATTTAAGCTGCGCTTCTTAATAACACAGTTTACGATTCTGCAGCGTTAGGCCATTCCACGCTGAACTAGTGCTCTGGGTATTAAAGCTGGAGCCCTGGTGCGATATAGTTCTATGAGAAAAGGAATACATCGAAGGAAACAGACGTGTTTCTGTTATCGGAAATGCGCGGACCTATATATAAATACATATTATTGTCCGAAAGCAAGTAAGCTAAATGGACCTCAAGAAATTTAAACAATAAATAACTGTTTTTGATTAAATTTATCTTTAGATTATTCTTAGTCTTTTTTTATGTTACACGGCAGACAAAAAGACAAACGGGACACCTGATGGTCATTAGCAACACTAGGAGCGCTACCAACGCATTGCCCGCCTCTGACAAGACCTCTTATATATCTCTTGAACGATCATCATAGTCCAAAGGAAACACTATGGCTGGGATCTCATTCCACATTCGGATCGTGCTATTTTAATTTCAATTTTCATTTTAATAATCCATAGTCTTTCATCAGTAAAAGCGCTTTAGAGCTGCTTCAAGCGAAGACAGCTCAATCGCGTCAGCGCTCCGCCAATAATAAGCGAGCTGTTGCAGGCGAAAAGAAATAACAAAACAAAAGTGACTGCGCGAAATAGGCTGGGCATTATTTCAGTTCAATGCACACACTCGCCATTGTTCCTCGTTAATATACCGCGTTGTGGGATCCTATTGTTTAGTCTTTATTAATTAATTTACCCTGGACTAATCCACCGGGCGTTTTTCACGGAATACTCCTTTTTTTAAATAAAGCTCTACGCTTAATTGCTTACGGTTGGCGATAAAATTGTCGTGTGTGAGTTTTGTAGGCGTTCTTTGTTCTCTTTCGGTACAAGGGTCTCATTATTCAGAGATTCATATAAATGTATACTGTGCACGGCTGGTGTGGGCTCTTTAACGGCTTCGAGTGTTTTAGGAGACGAAAAATTAACAATGGATGCATGTATTTTTGGTTCTTTTGTAGACTGGGAATCTCTACGTTTTTTGTTCTATTGTTGACTGAGATATGTTACTTATTATAAATTTATACGACTTCTGTTTTAGAGGTAAAAAATAAATATAAAACATACATAGTAACATAAAGCTCATGCTTCCGTTCGCAGGTGGGTTAGGTTGAGACTACTCGCATTTTGTTATGTTCTCACACAACTACATAACCTTACCATTTAGTTTGTCCATACCGCCAAAAACATTCATTGTAGCAAAGCGGCACTCCAACGCCCGCCTTCTGCCTTTAGGTTGGTACGTTTTTCTTATAAATTTTATGTAGCCCTTTTTTGTACATTCGTGTAAGGGTTTTGCGTTTTTGATGTATGCTTGTGCAATTGGCCATTAGTAAATGTGTCAAATGAACCGCTAAAGGGTATTTTCTTATACGTGCTAATTAAATTTAAAACAAAGCAATAAAAAATAATAATAATAATATCGACAAACAACACAATCTAGAGGAGAATTGTGGATTTTTCGATTTAATATATAATATTTTCGATTCGAGTGGCGATGGTGGGACATTTAAGCCTGAGGAGTCCGCCTGGGTGAGTACCACCGCCTTGTCTATTTCTGCCGCCAACCAATAATGTTTGCATTATTGTGTTCCGGTTTGAAGGATATGGTACCCAGCAAAATTACAGGCACGAGGCATTTAATCTTACTCACAGTGACAACGCATCTGCGGTTCTGCATTTTTGTTTCCTGCAACCTAAATGTGTAAATTGTAGATGTTATGTGCGACAGTTACCACTTACCATCAGGTGGGCTTTCTGCTCGTTTGACACTGAATAATTAAATCTAAAGCTGCTTTATTTTATATTATTAAGGATTAGAAAGCCATTACCTAAGAGTGCAAACCACAATACAATTAATAAATACTCAAACGAATGCAAAAATAGTAAGAGAAATTTAGTATGGGTGATGAACCACCTTAACTCGCTGAGACGTGACAATTGGCGGGCTGTATCGCCATCTCCGGGTTTGTTGAAAGATAAATGACATCTTGAGATTTCGTAAATCAGTGACAAATATGCAGACAACTCACCTGATTGAATGTGAGACAAATTGTAAGGAAATCCTTTATACTGTTAGTTTATAAAACAAACCTTAACAAAAACCTTCACTGACATTTGACGATAAACGGTTAATATTTTAACAGCTGATACGATACTTGTAATTGTTTTACTGCTCTATTTTATTTTTTTATTTTTTTTTATTATCAATATGCCTAATTTAAATTAATGATATATTGAATCTACTCGATTGTTAATATATAAACAATAAACCCTCAAAATTGACATTTGTGATTGGTGTTGCCGTTTATAAAGCGCATTCCATTCTGTAGAAAATAAATAGATAGGCAACACTAAGAATGCGCTTATAAAAACACGTGTAACGCTGTATGTGGTTCCTTATTATTCTGTATGGTAGTCAGTTTCTTTTGGACTATGACATGGGATCGTTGAAGAGGTATATTAAACGTCGCTTCAGAGGCGGACAACGCATTGGTAGCACCCCTGGTGTTCCTTATGTCCATAGACGGCGGTGGCCACTATTTATTAGGTGGCCCGCTTGCCTGTTTAAGTGCCGTATAAATTTTTTAAATGTTTTTATTCAATACAATTTTTTTATAACACCACCTGAGTTGAATTAATCTAACAGTACACAATAGTAACATCAGACAGAATAGCTGACCTCACTTTTCTAGAATTCCCAATAAGAAAGAAATCAGATAACTTATCTTGTTACACTAAAACTGTAAATGATAAACTTAAAAAGTTGCCTTCTCAGTCATCATTACATTAGGTACATTAGACGAGGGAAGGAATTTCTGTTGGTACCGACTAAAGGGTAATAGAGCAGCGGAATTCTCCCGCAGGGTTCCCTCTATAAAACATAATTACGGCAAAGGCCAAACGTAGATCATAGAAATGAACAAACAGGCGAGTTGCATCCCTGGTGCAGCGTTAATTAGTGCAGGCTACTTCTGCCACAAGCTGCATAAGTTGTAACTTAGTTACCTATGTACGAATATGTGTACATGGTAACAATGGGATATGCAGTGCAGACAAACACGACTAAAATTAAAAAATTATATGGGGATGCAGACTCGTAATAGGTATTGGAAATGCTGTTGGAATTGTAATGATATATTCTGGTACTTTATAAGGTTGTGAATGGACTGTCTCTTGACAGACATGCTTTGCCTTCGGCCACAGTGTCCCAATCCTCAGTTAAGATGCCGATCAATAGGCTAGGCAAAAAAAAATTATAAGTGTATCAATCGACAAAACCTCTTCATTAGTAAGAAATTTCAATTTTAGTTTTTTAAGCCTAAAAGTAGACAAACAGGCAAGCTGGCCACCTGACGGATAGTGATCACCGCTGCCTATAGACAACAGCAACACCAGGGATAATGACAATACGTTACCCACCAAAATAAATTATTCAGTCGTCAATTTAATTCCAGCCCATTTGATTCCTACATCATTCCAAACTAGTTAAATTTAGAAAGATTTAGTTTCATCTTCTCGGTTCTACTACCTCACAAACGAGCCAGACTGAAACGGGTTGAGCTTTACACACTGACATAATTTGTGTGACGGACTAATTTTACTATTTACAACATAGAACTTTCAACTTCGACCTACTTCTTATTTTTAAGTAGTGCATGTTTATTATGTCTTCCTGGAGCTGCTGCCCAAAAGCTCAGACAAATGTTTTTAGGGAGACACCAGACAGCTAGACACCAGATACCGACACACACCATGCACATAACCGCGGCGATTCATGTGGACAGCGTGCCCGGCCCGAATAACAAATTACCCACAGCAAATTTTAATTAAACCCACCTCGAAACCCGAAGCGACATGCGAGCAAAAATTACTCGTCTTTGACAAACCACTGTCACAATTTAGCATTTAATCAGGGCCGCTCAACCTTTGAATGTGAGATCGAAATTACGTCACGACTCGGAAAGGGCCGGCGTAATACGGTCTGCACCGACCGCTCCCACACGGTCCGCAGCCAATACACAAAGGCTCGTTCATTGTTCGCACAAATGCAAATACGCGAGTCTAAACGAGCGGCCACGTAAATCACCGTAACGCACGCATTGTCTTGAATAAAATATCAGACCGACGCTCACATATTATTCAGGATTGTGCTCAGAGTGTTTATGTATTCATTCGATTGTTATGGGGATTTTTTAGCAGATTGAACTGGTCGTTTAGGTGTTCTGTTTGTGCTTATCTCTGTGAATTTGGATCAATATAGGATTAGAGAGATTCATATGAAACAATAATGACGTCAAATGGTATGGTCGAATATCTACGGAAAGGAACACGTCCAGCGTAATTTGTAGTGTACCTGATACTGATAGAGAGAATTCTAGAATTTACAATTTAGAATATTTTAAATCCATATGGAAACGTAATACGTGCTAGTATTCTGTCAAGCCTGAGTAGTACACCTGGATGAGTACTTCCGCTTTATCTATTTCTGCCGCAAAGCAACAATGCTTGCATTGTTGTGTTCCGGTTGAAACCGGATAAGATAGCCAGCACAGTTACAAGCATGATGCCTTTCATCTTAGTCCCCAAAGTGACAGGCAATGCATCTGCTTGTTTGCATTTTTGTTACCTGCTACCTAAATGCATGTTACCGGTTACCATCAGATGGGTTGTCAAATGACAAATGGTATAATAATGGATATACCTAAATCGATTGCAGATGAAGAAGAAAATTATAATTTCACAACTGAACTGTTGGGAAATTTAATTTGTATCTTGTAAATTGAGTCTCAATTTTCTTCAAAGTTAAATATTTGGCACCCGGAAATTGGAATCAAATGTTGCTTCAATATTTTCATATTAAATCCGTTGAAAAAATACCGTGAGATCAAAATATTTTTGTTTACCTTATTAATTGCTGTATGAATAACTTAAAAATGCCAAATGCTTTGAAGATTAATTATTTAGTTATTGTGGCTGATACTTAACACAATAATCAATAGAAATACTAAGTACTACAATATAAATACTAATACATTTGTTATTATTTAACGGGAAATTAACTTCGATCAATTGAAATCAACCAGCCAGAACTAAACTTGATCTATAGAAATTAGGTATCCATTTTATAGTTCAGTAATCTCGGGAAAAACCTGAATGATAGAATAACTATAAGACCTCGTTTTCCTTAGGCTTTATATATTTCCTCTGTGATGCAAATGATATCCCGTTTTTATATCAGCATAACGGACTATTTTCTGTAGCATCACCAGGGTCCGGAGATATATTTTCAATGGTCACATAGTTATCAAACCTTTCCGAGTCCCTTTGTCAGAACTAGAGATAACATTCTGTATCTCATGTATATTATGAAGTTCCAGAGCTGACTTATCATAATAATGGTGATGGGAAAAGGTTGTCGATATGAGAATTTAATACCTTTATTATTTTATTTATATTTTGTAGTATTGTATTTTAAGCATCTAGGTTCGAATCGTGTTACGATCTATTTTACAGAGAACGTTATATAAAATACATATGATTGTCTCGAAAGCCTCAACTTTGAACTATGCCTACTAAATTTTACACCTTTTTGAGCGTTACACGAATCATATTTTTATTATATTATTTAAAAAATAATCCACATAATTAATCTATCTATAAACCATTTATTTTAAAATGGGATATTGAGTAAACAATTTTATCTACACTCATAGCGTAATGTTCCAATTATATATTTGAAAACAATCGTTTAAGGATATGCTTTTTTCACGCCGATACAGCATTTCCCATACTATTTTCATTACAGCTGCAACGTAAAATAACTTTTTAATCATTATGCAACACTTTTATTTTTAAATTTTTTGTTGGACGGGACACGTCGAGATGTAGGCTGAATACCTAAATGTCTTTAATAAATTCAAAATTCAAATTTTCCTGCTTAATAAATATGAGTGTAGAATAAGTAGTGTATGCAACTGCATATAATTAGGTATTAAAACACTCGTGTCAAACTTTTATCATACTCGTGTACGCCTCGTATGATAAACAGACACTCATGTTATAAAACCCCCATTTATATGCCAGTTGCATAACCTACTATTTTATTCCATATTTAAATCAGAAATCCTGTTAGAAAGAAACTAAAGGAGCCTGTGCAATCATACATATCTATACTACATTACGTCAGTCGTAACGTCCTAGCGCTTATCCCGGCCTCTGCCAGGGTCCGCTTTCCTACTCAATCTTCTCCACTTCGCCCGGTCTTCGGCATCCTCTCGTCGTAAGTCAATCATTGTCATCGCTGTCAGCGGTGGCAAATTCAGGCACCTATATTACATTACGTCAATATAGAGATCAAAGGTCTATGGTTCCTTTACATAGATAATGGGAAACGTTATTTTTTTAAATATTATTTAAATTGATTTATTTTATCTGGCTTTTACTAGTTGAAATAATATATTATTAAAACATAAAATAAGTTTATAATCGTAGTGAATTTAGTGAAGTTTTTAGATGCTTAAATTGTTTGAATAATGTCTCGCCCAAGTTCTTTAAGATTAGTGTTCAGCTCCACGGTCAACAAACATCGACATATTAAATTATCGACATTGGTCACATCACTAACTACTTAAAACTTCGTGGCAGTAGTTTGGACTAGCCGGCTATTCAGACTGCCTGAGGTCTCTAATATACACGCCAGGATCATGCATCTGATTGAGGCACCTATTTCACTTTGCTACTTGATTGGAAGCAATTCATTTCGTGGAATTGCAGACGTGGTTTAAATGTTGTTTAACTGGTTATCAAATAAAAACTGAAAACAGCTAAGGGAAATATATATGTATAAGTAATAAGTTTTACTAGGGCATTAGGCATGGGGATATTCGAATCTATAGAGGTAGAGGAAAACTTAAAAGTTTGATGGCTGATATCGCAATTTATTTACCACTAGCCGTTGCCAGCAGCTTTCACCCGCGCGCAGATCGGATATCTGTAAACAATCACCTTTCCCGAGGGAGCCTATTTTCACTTAATTATAACTTAGCACTATATTAGTAAAATATTTTTTTAAATCGGCCCAGTAGATTTTAAGTTTATTCATTCCAAATAAAAATACAAATATTTTGTTATCTTTACATATAATATTAGTACATATATAATATAGTCAACAGAAACCGTAAGGAAGATCGGTGTTGCGACTGTAAACGAATTTGTCAAGTCGAAATGGAAGAATTTAGGAAAAGTCCAAAGTTAGAAAGAGAACTATAAATAAAACCACACTGGGCTAATTGGAAAGCAAGCGTATAAATCTAGGGGCACTCTAGTGATTCTCCCATACTGATGTTGCTGGTACGAGAAAATACCACAAACACAAACCACAAACCGAATAGCACAATAACTCAGTACTAAAGAACTGTTTAACAAAATAATGTTTTTGGCTACTCAAACTCTTTGTTTGTATAACTTTATGCATATAAACGAGTTTTTGAAATTTTAAAAGAAATCAGTTAGTAAATATGCGTAGTGAATTTGATGTTATTACTGTGTCTATTTCTACGACAAACATAAACAGGTATACATAGGATAAATTAAGACAAAGTTCTTATTTTTTATGTAATACAGCAGACAAACAGGCGTGCGGGCCACCTGATGGACAGTGGTCACCGCCGCCAATGGACATCAGCAACACTAGGGGTACGTTGCGTTGCCCGCCTCTAAGGAGACCTCTAATATATCTCTTGAACAATGCCATGTTATAGTCCAAAGGAAACACTGTGGCTTGGAGCTCATTCCACATTCAAATCGTACGAACAAGAAAAGTTCTTTCGAATCTTCGCATGGACACCACTCAGAGGGTCTACGTAATGGGGATCAGTACCCAGCCCACGGTGGTTGGTGCGATGGCGGAATTGTGCTGTGGGCACCAGATCAAATAATTATTTAGTGTTGTAAACCCGCGAGCTGCTAGCTGGGATGTTAAAAAGTTATTTAAACCTTTTTCCATTACGTTAAGACATACCTTCCAGTACATAATGTTGTTAACTGCCGTAAGTAGCATTCAACTTTTTTTAATTTTACATAAAAGAAAATTATACAGCTTCATTACTTGTTTCCGCGTCGGTTTGAGGGAGGCCTCCACAGCCCGCGGCGCCAAACTCGAAAACAACGGGGCCCGCAATGGTAACTGGCTGCCAGCAGCTAAATTTGAAATACGGCTTTGAACGGCTAGTGAAAAAATTACGATACGGCTTAGAGCAGAAAATCCGTAGAAAGGTTTACTGTTTAGAATGGTACCGCCGGACTGTCGTTCGGTTTTGGTTAAATAGATGACCTACCTGTGTGGTAGGTTGTAATTGTAAGCTATATAGAATCATGGCATAAAGTTTTGCATGAAAACGCTATGTCTTGTTAGGATGGTATGGTCGAACATTACATTTTGTTCCGCCTGATCGATTTATATCGACAAGTAACTATTCTTGTATCGTTGTGTTCCAATTTGAAGGGTAAGATACCTAGCAAAGTTACTTCATCTTTGTCCTTACAGTGACAACGCTGTGGTAGATGCGCATTTGTATTTACCAATGACCATTGATTACCATTATGTTTGCCATCATGGAATTTTATAGTGATATTATCGTAGGACAGGAGAGACTAGAGTTTGACTGTTAAATTAATGATGGTGTTGATATTCTGACCCAATTCCGTTATCGTATTGAAAGTCATTATTCAATTATTTCCAAAGCATTATTCACAATTTATTATTTAAACGCTCAGTGCACACGAAATATTAGTAGAAGGCAGAATTAAATAGCACTAAATAGGTGTTTAAAGATTTATCAACAAACTTATAAAACTTAATTATTATCTTGCTCAGCATCATTACTATAACCATCATTTACTTTGCGTTCAAGCGCTAAACCGCCTACAAATAAAATCGATTCCTGGAAGCATAAACCAAAGCCTTCAATAGGGTGGGCTAGAAACTTCCTTTGACAATATAGTGCGAGGTAATATATGGAAAAACACAAAAGGCTCGCGTAAAATTCCCACCCCTTTGAAAAAGAAGCTTATTTACGGTATACGCCTCTACCATAAATTCAGCTCATAAGAACTTTGCACTCCGAACAGGTCTAGTTGAACAGTAGTGTGATGTTGTTACGGGCATTGCGCAACCCTATTTCATGACTAGGAACCTTTATCCATCATAACATCGCTATATTGTTACCCTTCATAAATCGGGTTGGAATTGATTTCGACTTGTTGTATAAGATCTTACACGTGCCAAAGAGTTGAATTTAGATTTTCTAGAGTTCGTATTGATGTTGCTTTTTTTATTATACCACTCAGGTGGCAAACATGCGTACGGCCTGCCTGGTTGTAAGCAGTCACCGCAGCCTATGGACGTTTGCAATACCAGCAGCATATGCTAGGCATAACGCGTTTGTTTAAAAATAAATCATCCTGGATTTAATGTCCCGGTTGTGCTCTCAAGTACGAGAGCCCAGTGTCTACCTTGACCATGATCCAGGATTTCGCGATCAGGTAATTATAGTGGAGCGTCTACCATCTGACCTTCGTGACCCTGCTACCAACCTGACCAGATTGGATCATGGTTACAAATTCAGTTGCCTGAATTGCAGGTTTCATCCTACGCGTTTATTTGTAAAGGTTACACCTTAGTACTACAGATAGCGTACACAGCAGTTGACGCTCACGACAATTTTATGACCCATACATTTACTAGCAGGTTCAGGTTACGTGTTACAAACTTTCAGGACCACAGTGCGTTGTAACAGTGAGGACAAAGTTGATATGCTTCATGGATACAATTGCACTGACTTAACTTACATATTAGCAACGTAAACAGTTGTTTGGTGGCAGAAATTGATAAGGCACCCATCTTGCTGGGTGGCTAAAACTTTTTGGTTTAAGTGTACTTACCTTAGGTATCAAAATTAGAAGCCTCTGTGGCCGAACGGTTAGGGTACCGAACTCGTAAGCGAGAAATATCGCTGCTACCACGTACCAATGACTCTTTTCTGAGTTACGCACATCAGTTGAATACAAACCTATGCTCTTACGGTGAGGGAAAACATCGTGATGAAACCTATATATTCAGGCGACTGAATGTGTAACCATGATCCAATCTGGTCAGGTTCCCCTGGTAGCGGTGTCACGGAGGTCATAATCCAGGGCAAATATTGGATCATGGTCAAGGCGGACCTCGGGCCCTCGTGCGTGAGAGCACATCCGGGACATCAACGCCAAGATGATTATTTTTTTACCTTAGGTAGCAAAATTGCGTTCGTTTCCCTAGATGGAAATAATTTACGGTATTCTAGCGGTAGATATTTTTAATATTACTTCCTATTGTTGCCTATCCCATAATAGATACACCTACGGGATAAAGCAGTGTCTTACGTCATAGGCGGCATATTGGATCCTGAGCGTAGCAAAGGACTCGCTCAAGAGTTATGTAAAGTTTTGACTGACGCGAGGGTTGCAAGGCGCCTAAGACTAAGACAGCTTTATTCTAGACGTGAATATTCTACTTTTCACGCCATCTGTGAGACAATAAAGAAAGCAAATAACTCATTTAACAAACTCTGGAGTCTTTACTTCTTTGGGAGTTTCATACAATATTACTTCAGTACGGGTAATAATGCTATGCTTTACATTGACATTTAATTTGACATCGTTGAGTAGGAGTTGTGAAAAAGCTTTATCCTTTCATACCCTACCTACGCGATACTTCAGATCTTAGGGAAAACCTTGAATGATGTTATTTCTATACAATTTATTGTTAAGAGAAGAATTGAGACACCCGTCTTTGTAGTTCCAGTCGGAAGTGATTAGATATATCTTTAGTTAATTGATTAAGAAACTCGACCCGTAAACTCCCAAAAAAGCAAACAAAAGAAAGGCATAATAAAGTAGACGAAATAAATTACCAGCCATTACCTCTCCACAGTTGCCACAGAAAACATTAAAAGGAGCCAAACTTTTTGCTCACTTACCTCCGTGGAAGTCGCCAGAGTGTGTCCCAAAGCAGTGACCATATCCAGTGTAAATAAATAAATTAGACGAGCCATTTGTGGTTTCGCTCGGATGACCGCAAAGTTACTGTAAGGAGGCACAGGGGGCGGATATACGAAAGTTAGGGGTCAGAGGGTCACGTAATATGCTGTTTACCGAGATGTGGGAATTAAGCTAAATAAGACTGCACGCGACTTAACTAGTAGTGACCTGGAAAACTAGATTTTCGGCTTCAGTTGTGACGCAAGCGCAACATCCATTGAATGCGGCTTCCCGTGACATTTACATATTTCAAAACGTGTAAACCACTGTAAAGCATCGGCGTTATCATTGTAGTTTTTCCGTTCAGTGAATGCATTGTTTTTCATTCTGCATTCGTGCCAAACAAACGGACTATCGACTTTTCGTAACAGCCGACAAATTGTTTACCATATTAGATTTGTCGTATTGTACATTGTGAACGTTTATATCAAACTTCTGTTTCAACAGCGTGGGATTAAATGCATTTTTTTTATGTTTAACGGCGCACAAACAGGCAAGCGAGTCACCTCACTGCAAGTGGCCACTGCCGCCTATGGCATCGGCAACATCAACATTTTATTATTGACGCTTGGAAAGTTTTTATACCTAATACCAAAATTATAAGTAGGCGTCCGGCAGAGTAGAATAGCACTAACCCCTTACACACTTGGGTGTCGTACGACTCGGCGACTAATGTTTTCGAGGCAAAAGATCTAGAGTCTGGGAAAATGGGCAGCAGAATTTTCCATTGCTATATTTAAAACACTGCGATCTCCAATCCGCCTGCCAAGTGTGGAGATTATGGCAATAAAATTCCTTTTCGTGGGAGAGGCCCTAAGTCCTGCAGTGGACTATTACGGACTGTAATGGTAATGAAGTAAGTGATTAGTGTGGATATCTATCAGCCCGTCCTATTTAATTACCTAATTTTAGCTGATATTTTATTCCGTATAATTTTATTTTTATTTGCCACTGGTACTGTAGGGAGCACACCACTAAATCCTCATGTACAAAACCATAAAAAAATCGTCATGTATTTTAAATTTTGGTACTGACAAAAAGCAATCCGTCACCTCCATGGATTCCCGCTTCATTTGTCACTCCTTGTGACGCAATAACCCGGATAGTTTAATAGCAAAGTTCTTATCTCACTTACGCAAACATGTGCTCAATTTCAATGTAACATGTTCCAGGCGCATGTAGAATTGCATTTATGCCTTCCGTCCGTCCGTCTAGTGAATTGGGCGGACAAAGTGATACATTGTTGGCCGGTTCCTTAGTTAATTAGGTGTAGATTATTGCAGAGTGTCTGACATTTGGGTTTCGCCAACGTAATTTGACATAAGTGATGATGATGATCATCGTGGCGTTAATGTTCCGGTTATGTGTTCTCGCGCACAAAGGCCCGGGGTCCGAGGATTTGGCAGATCAAATAATTATAGTGGAGTGACTGCTATCTGGCCTCCGTGACACTGCTATCAGGGAAAGATGACCAGATTGGATCATGGTTACACATTCAATAGCCTAAATGTGCAGGTTTCATCACAATGTTTTGCCTCACCGTAAGAGCATCGGCTAGTATTCAACCAATGTACATAACTCAGAAAGAGTCATTGGTACATGGCCGCAGTGATATTTTAACCTGGTACCTTTTCCTTACGAGTCGAATACATTAACCACTCGGCCACCGACGCTAATTTGACATCAATAAATACATTCAAACTCTAATTTATCGAGAAAAAAGCTTTAAATTGCAAAAAACATGTTTGAAGACTCTCTCGCCTTTCTCTCGATGGTTAAAATCACGCAAACAAGTATGTTAAGTAGTAAAGCAGTCAATATCCTGCTCCATTTATTTATTTGTTACTTTTTGATTTAAAAACTTTATTGCACAAATCACAGCAATTGGCGGACTTAAAGCCATTTAGGCTTTGTCTAACAGTCAACCAGCAGACCATGCAGAGAGTGTTTAAGTAGGTGCTACTTAACAGGAAAACATTGACATAAGTGAAAAATAAATTTGAGAATAAATTAAATTAAATTCTATAAATACAATTACTATTTAAAAAAATACAATAAACATATACCTATTACATATACATTAATTAGATACAAAATGTCTTTGTCTACATTTGTTGTCTTCTGATTAGGCATAATATTCACTAGTTGGTCGATTTTGTCTAATTATGC
Source organism: Blastobasis adustella (assembly GCA_907269095.1). Taxonomy (NCBI): domain Eukaryota; kingdom Metazoa; phylum Arthropoda; class Insecta; order Lepidoptera; family Blastobasidae; genus Blastobasis; species Blastobasis adustella. The sequence goes on along the minus strand of OU026121.1, from coordinate 15,000,241 downwards.
CTACTTAAAAAGTGGCATTTAAATAGGACTTGCTATTTCTAATATGAAAATAACACATTATATGATTTTTGCCATTGGCAATTATACATACAAATAGTAAAGTAAATACATGCTCATGCACATGAGCAAGGATATAAAACGTTGCAATGTCCAATCAGACTAACAAGGCTCCACAAATGTACCATGTTCAAAATGATGATCTGATATTATAAAACAAGTAGTACTAGTACAAAGTTCCACAAGATTTTTTTTCTACTCAGTGACAAACGAGTAGACAACCCACCTAATGGTAAGTGGTAACTATCGCCCATAACATCTGATATTCTCTTAAGTAGAATTCGTACAAGTTACACAGAAACGCTTCATGAAAAATAAAATAATGTTTTGGCGGGTACGAATCCATGAAAGTATTTCAACTTGGCCTCTGTTTAAGTTCACGGAAGGAAGCGCAGATTTACGCATTTCCGTTTGACCGCACCGTTGAGATCTTATCTTTTACTTTGAGACGTTACACACAGCTTTAAAGGAGAGCAAACTTTTTAAATTCCACCTCGTCCAGATAAAGAGACATAGATATTATAATGGACGACAAAATGAGCTCTAGCGGTGTCCACGCGAAGATTCGAAAGAGCGTTTCTCGCTTGCACGGTTTGGATGTGGAATGAGCCACGCCGTTTCCTTTAGACTAAGACAAGGGATCGATCAAGAGGTATAGTAGATGTATCTTTAGAGGTGGACAACGCGTTAGTAGCGCGTTGGTGTTGCTGATCTCCATAGGCAGTGATAAATGAAAAGTCAAAGATTGTGAAATGAAGTTGTTTATTTCTACTTACTCAACACCATCAGGGCATGAACATAATATTACCTAAACATGTTCTTCTAAACTTCGTCTGCGTAAAATTCGGCACACTGTGTTCCTGCTGGGATTATTATGTTATTCTGGCTAACAAGCTAAAACTTTGCAAAATTTCCTTTTAATTGGTGCAGTAGTTTTTGTGTGAAAACCTAACAAGCACCCATCGTTACAAACTTGTATGTATTAGTAGGATAAGATATATAATTAATTAATAATTGCCTTCGTATATAGCTACCAAAGATTTCGCCTTTAACAAAGAAGACATTGCGAACATCCAACGGGATCTTGCCTTCTAATTAATTAGTACCAGGAGATAGATACCACGTAATGGAGTAACAAAAAATATATCCCCAAGACCCAAACAAGACATCCATTGTCCATTTAAGATGGAAAATGTGTCAATAATACAAACGTCTTATCTACATCTAAGTACGTATACTAGATACTTTTTCTTTTTCCTACCTCTTTCACCGCATCCGGGATCTGAGGAAACAGCCCCGGTCATATCCGGACTTAAAGGTATTGTTTGTTGGCTTTCTTTCAAACTAGCCGGCTACTAGGAAACATTTCAGCCCGTTTAAAAATGAATAGAACGTTTTCAAGATGGTCGTAGTGGCTTAGGTATCTACCGTTTTCTTCTTTGAAATATGATTGAAGCAGTTTTGAATTTCTATGATATTGAAAGCAACAGTTAAGAGTTGAAGCATGTTTTTTGGCAATAGGCTTACTCGTACATTTTACCCGATTTTATCTATTTACTGTCCAAAACCGAAACTGAGCTGCAACGACCTATTTTATGCGTTTGTAATTAGTTATTACCCTTTGGTAACTCTTTAGTTGTAATATTGTAACTATGATTTCATACAGGTTAGGAAATACAGGCTTTCGAATACCCTTAGGCCACCTGTAGGCTAATTACGTAAATCTGTTGCTAAGTCAGTCGGACGACTGACTCTAGACCTAGGTACAGTATTATGAAACCACAAGCCACAAATAACGCGTGCAAACCTAGTTTCAAATTTGATTCATTTGAAACTATTATACCTAGCTGTAATAACTATTGTGTAGTTTCGTAAAAGACAAAGGCAAAAAATCGTTTCATTGCATTTTCGTTGCATAAGCTGTTCTAGGTCTACTGTGTTTCAATTTCAAGTCAATTTCAAGTGTGTTTCAATTTCAAGGACTCTGTCAAGCCTGAGGAGTCCGTCTGGGTGATTACCACCGCCTTGTCTAATCTGCATTGTTGTGGTCCGGTTTCAAGGGTAGGGTAGCCAGAGCAATTACAGGCATGAGGAATTGCGTCTTAGTCCTCACAGTGAAAATTTGCGGTTCTGCATTTTTGTGGCCTGCTACCTAAATACATTAATCGTAGATGTTATAAGCGACAGTTACCGCTTACCATCAGATGGGCTGTCTGCTCGTTTGTCACGGAGTAGAACAAAAAAAAAACTATTGCCAGTCTTTAATATGCCAAGCGTTTCGCGCTTTAGAGATCACGAGAGCACGTTGGGCCGTCGTCTAACCTGCTACTGTTGTCTGGGCTGTAAATATCATAAGCTACATCAAATGATTGATTGGCCGTGGGGTGTCCGGCAGAGTAGAATAGCACCAACCCCTTACATTCATGGGTGTCGTACAAGGCGACTAATGTTTTCGAGGCAAAAGATCAAGAGTCTCCGTAGTCTGGAAAATGGGCAGCAGCATTTTCCATTATTATATTTAAACACTGCGATCTCCAACCCGCCTGCCAAGCGTGGAGATTATGGCAATAACCTCCCCTTTCGTGGGAGGGGCCCTAAGTCCTGCAGTGGACTATTACGGGCTGTGATGATGATGACATCAAATGATACTTCAACACCACAGGAGATACGGTACGATTGAGACCTAGTTTCTACCTGTTGGGACTTAGTTACAATTTTTACAGATTTAAGAATTGAACAACCAATCTTGAGAAGAACACTCAAGTAACTCAATTAGTAGTCACTGGCAGTCGGGTAAGCTGAGCATAATAAATTAATAAAAAAATTGCTCGTATATTTTATTTTTGTACATTGAATTATTTTACAAAGCATAAAATTTGCTTAAAATTATTTAATATTCAATAGTAAATAAATTCAACAATTACAACAACAGATAACTTGTTATGTGCATACATGATTTTATTTAGTAAATTTTATGTCGCTTTTTAAAATCAAAGGTCATCAACGACTACGGCAACTTATAAGTAATTATATAAATGTGACATTTTTAAAAGTTCAAGTGTCCGTTTACAGCAGTCATCAGTTAAACAGTCTTTCATATTGAACACACAGTTAAGTCCAGCCCACATTTATCACATTGAAATGAAAATGAGTTAAATTTATATACCATGCCCGATATGGCGTCTAGTGATAGCCACTTGATTTTTTCTGGTCGGTGTTTTTTCAAAAAGAGATTTTCTCATAGGTATCAAATAGTTACGGTTTTTCCTGTTTTGCAATCAATATCCCAAAGCTTCCTAATTTCTAACTTGTAGAACTTTTTAATTTCAGCTTGATTTGCTTTCATTGTTGTATGATATTGATTACCAGTGGGTGTGAGAATTATCTGAGGGGTCTGGGTTTTTTTGAACAATAAAAAAAACACCATTTCGTCATAGTATCGATATTTTGTGCTTTCGTTGTTCAGGGAGGGTTCCATAATCATAGAATATAATTTCAATTCAATTCAATACGTTATTTCAGACACATGTCCATAGTGTAATGCAAAATAAAAATAAATAAAATGCAAATCTTAAATCTAACCGTCTAGGAGTTTGGTCCAGCAAAGAGCACTTGCATATACTACCCTTTACTGAACAAATCCGGCCTAGATCCAATATGGTCCCGTATATTTATATAATGAACATATAACGGAAAGCAATATCTATATCTAAAAACTGAAAAAGAAAAGAAAAAGCGTTTTTTAATATTTCAAATGGTTGCGTGATTTAGGAGGGGAAACTCATTGCTGAGTTCCAAGAAAAAGTAATATTGAAACGTGTTTTTCATTTTTGAACTTATTTTAATGTATTAATCTAACTGAAAGTACTTATAATTTCATCCCTTATTTACATGATGTGTAAAGTTCCACTCCTAATACTTTTTCACGAAGCTGCATCATTACATATCGTTTAAAAAGACACTTTACAAGATAGTTTGCTAAATGTCATTGATTTAGGGCGGCTTGAACCAAATTTTTAAACGCATTTAACTTGATATTTAAACAAAAAACTTTATCCAAAAAATCGTTAAGTGTCATTCTTAAACGTGTTTAAGAATTTGGTGCAAGCCGGGCTTAATGTTGTCCAATAAAAATTAATCAAACTTATTTAAAAAATATTATCGACACACTAGCAAATTACCTGACATAGGTTATTAGCACACAGCAAAAAATAAAACTCAAAAGAATAGAAATTCATGCAAAGTTACACAACTTTGTGAAAGCTTCTGGACATGAAAATTTTATGCGCTCAAGTATTGCGCGAAACGATAGGTTTCTAAACCGTCGTTATCCTAACCTAAGACCTTATTGCATTTGTTATAAGTATCGGCAGTAGCCGTAAAGTACACCTCAGGTGTTTCATTGGCCGTTTCGAGGCACTTATGAGAATATCTAATGGGGGTCTCAGAATGGAACGGAGACCTCTCGATATTTAGCGATACTCTTACTGCATTCTAACTTTACTTCACTGCATGAAAATTTCTTTTTGACCAGAATATGGCAAAGCTGAAGGAAGGGTTATGATTGATTATGCTTTTAGCAGCCCATGGGTATGTAAGTATGAATGTTGTATCGTAATACTTAAATTACTGAACGATTTTAATAAATAAGATGGTATTTGACAATTCGTAAATATGTTTATATGTGATAAATAAAACGAACATTTTATACAAATTAAGAATTAGAATCAGAAATCATTTATCGTAAAACTGTACTAGGTACATTGTAGGTGTAGTTTTTTCTATTTCTTAGATAGACATCTTTGCAGATAGTATTCTAGTAATTTTTTGGGGAACTTCTATAATCTAACCTACATACACCTCCGTATACCAAAGATAATCTTTGGTAAATGGTGAACCTTAATGACTTTGCATCAAATTGATCATCACGGGTACGCTTCCGGGACTCTATTTTTGGACCGGCCACCTCGACTCGAACGATTTACAATTTTGGTTACTGGCATGACATCCAGCGTCGTGCATCAAAACATTGAATTTTTCATGCTTAAAATCAAATTTCAAAACCATTCGACTCGTGCGAGTGGTTAAAAAATAGGGCTCTTGAACGTAAAACCGAATTTTACACGCACGACATCACTGCTTTTACTTTGCTTGTTAGTAAACGTGCTATCTAAAACCTCAATTTTAGATTGCACGTGTTGCAATTGCTGCTTTACAAATATATATTCCAACCAAATCACGCGTACCTTGCAATTTCGTATCTAACGCACGCTATTTGGCCACTGATAACGCATTCTGTTTTGAAACAGAGCACCGAAATTTTGTGGAATTAGGGGCCTAGAACACGAGAGTGCAATCAACAAATACGCTCTGTTCAGTAAATGCTCATTGGACGGTCTACTGAACTCCGCAATTTTTTATTAATTTCAGTCTTAAATATCGTCCCATCATCCAGTCGCCGTGTTTCTTTGATACTGGGGCTGGTGCCGTCTCAGCTGACCAAGAAGCTCACTTGGTCAGCTGAGGTGCTGCGCGAACTTTTGTGATAACCACCATATTTGCGTCGTCGGAACCACTAGCACAGTCCCTCGTTCGGGAGCTAGCCTCTTACACTTATGCCTGGTCTATATTAATAAAAACAAGAAGGCTGACCTCTCCTTGGGAGCTTTGCCATCCAGCAGGGCAATGCAGCCAGCCTCCTGGGCTCATTTCCTGACCTGGGGCGAATTTTCTGTGTATGGGATTTCGTTATACTTTGATTAAGAAGGTCCTTACCTATGAAAGTTACCTATTAGTGTTTATTCATAAAACAGACAAGAAGAAAGGATATATTTACAAAGAAAAAAAAAGAGAAAAAGAACCATATACAAACCTAAGCATTAAAAACTTAAAAAGTCATCCACACCGCTGTCCCTCAGAATTGTGCCCATAAAGCTGGCTGCGTTACCTCGTTGAATCATCATCATCATCATCTTGGCGTTAATGACCCGGTTGTGCTCTCGAGAACGAGGGCCCGGGGTCCGCCTTGACCATGATCCAGGATTTGGCAGGTCAGGTAATTGCAGTGGAGCGACTGCCATCTGACCTCCATGACCCTGCTACCAGGGGAACCTGACCAGATTGGATCATGCTTACACATCCAGTCGCCTGAATGTGCAGGTTTCATCCCGATGTTTTCCCTCACCGTAAGAGCATCGGTTAGTATTCAACTAATGTACATAACTCAGAAAACAGTCATTGGTACATGGCCGGAGCGGGATTCGAACCCGGCACCTCTGGCTTACGAGTCGGATACTGTAACCGCTCGGCCACCGACGTTACCTCGTTGAATAGCAATGCTTATTCTCTGACCGAGGAACGAGCCAGCTCCCCGGTCACCTAAGGTGTCTAATTAGATATCTTTTAGATATTTTTGCAAATAATTTTTTAGCGCTATGGCGAGACCAACGTCTCGACCCCAAATGGCTGAAATGTGAAATTCTGGGCTAGGCTTTCATATTTCCGCCACTTAAGGTCTTCAGCAGTAGAGGCCGCAACTCTTGGAGTATTGCCAAGTTCCCAAGCAATGAGCTTCATACCATCAGGCCTCTTGCCATCGTCACGTATGGTACCATTCGGCTCCAATACGACCTGTACGTTGGCGGTGGCAAGTGCCCTACGGATGACATCATCGATTGCCGTATCACAGGGACATTAATGTGGACGAACCAGAGTGACCGACAATCAGAAGCCCATACATACTGAAAGATTTAGAATTATTTAAAAAATGAGTTAAGCAAAAGTAAGTATTTTGTAAAATTTTATTTAGATTTAGGTATGTTAGTTAAGGTTTAATATCTAGTAATTACTAATTATTTGATAAAAATATATTAAGATTTGTGTACTGTAGGGTCTTGCCCTGAAGGTACTTACTGTTACTCCTGTTCAAATAACTGTTCAGCACGTTGACATTTTATTGTCAAATTTTTAAACATATAATTGGTATATTCTTGGGTTTGGCCCTTCAGGCTCTGAATGCTCATCATCTTTGCCTGGAAAATTAGTTAATACTGTAAATTCTGACTACGTTGTAATTACGTTCTACAAATATTTTGAATGGAATCGAACTTCGATTAGAGTATTTTCTTTTGGGGAAATGATCTCTCGTATCCTAAATATCCAATTGGTAAAAGTAATGAGGTTTTTTTGGACAAATGCAAGGGTATTGGGGTGTGTGTCAGGACTCTTACCGTTGTATCTTCTTGTTTTCCTTTTTTATGAATCCAAGTTTGCCCCCATGCCACGGGGGTCATTTTTCCATCACGTTAGAAGGTTTCTTTCGTAGCAAATATTTTATTTTGTAATTAAAATAGCACATTTTCCAAATTGACGTTAATCTTTTATTATTTTATTCTTTATATGTCATATGTTGTCATGCGGACACATCCATAGATGGCGGAGATTTTAATCTTTTTTGTGCTCCCCTTATTCTAGATATTTGCTGGATCCAATTCTTCATCATATCTTCATGGATTATATCCTTGGCTGCTAAACACGAGGTCGTCCGAAAATAAATATCGACCACTTCAGAAACTGGCTGGTCGACTACGAGTACTGGCCATCAAGACTATATTTTCTTTTGTGCCAAATGCGTTCTCGAACGTGTTTAAATGAAAACCCGAGCCTGCGATAGAGAGCGCAGCGGATGAGTAGGCAGAGTTCTCCCAGCCTTCGAACTAGAAGGTGAACTAGATCATAGCTAGAAGAAGCTATCTTCAAAAACCAAAAATTAAATACCAATCGACCGGTCAAATTATGCACGTGACGTCATAAAAGTTGATCCTCGAAGTTTTCTAAATCAAATAGTCTGTCAAAGTCAATCTGCAACTTGTACTTTTCGACCAAAAGTGAACGCAGTGATCCAGCCCGGGCATAAGTTGTAGACTTTCGTGAACTTTCGTACTTTTAACATTTTAAATTCATTTAAAAAATTTCTTGTTTAGTAGATTATAGTTTCTGGACTGAATGTACATAAACCCATTACCCTGATATTAGTTGTTTTTATTATTATCTGAGCCTGGCACTGTCCGTCGGACAGTGCTACGTTACAGTAAATAGAAAAAATTTTTTTTTTAATAATTTCACGTTCACGTATTTCGAGTTGGATTCGAACTATTAAAATTTATCATCGCTTCATCTAACGACTCACGATTTGAGCTCACCTGCCTTATTAGGCCAACATTATATTGGTTACCGACGGTATAACAAGTAAAGTTTTTCAAACTACCTTCCCGCTTGACTGCGCAAACAAAGTTCGAATAAAGTTTTCTCGTCATCGATACTCCGTCGGATATCTTCCGCGAATAAGTTTCCCGCTGCACAACTCCCGAACCGAAACGGTATGACTTTATGAAACTAATATGTTGGAAAATTTCTCCAGAAAGTATTTGATATGCGTTGTATGTTTAAATTGGAATATTTTCGTGCGATCGCAAGGAAAATGTTGCAATAGAATTTGACAAATACACGAGGGTTCACGATTCTTGTTTAGGTATATACATGTCTTGTTTTCAACACAGCTACGGATTTACGTTAGTTTTTGCCTGTAAATGGGTCATAATTATCATAATATAAGCCGAAAGAAGCCCACTGCTGAGGGTAGGCCTTCCCCAGAGAACCCCACAAAGGCCGGTCCTGTGCCTTCCAGATGGTACCTGCGATCTTTACCAGGTTATCGGCCCACCTTGTGGGAGGCCTACCCACTACTTCCACTAAATAAACTATTAATAGCATTGATATATAGAAGTCTTTGATTAATTGTAAATTTCTCCTCCCTGGCATACTCTCGGTTTCACTGCCTATTTGAATCTCCTAGATTATATATCAAGCTACCTCAATACTATATATATACTAGTAATAGATTAAATATCCTGGTTTGAAAAACCCCTAAAATAAGATACCTGAAGAAAAGCTAATTTAGTAAGTGGTAACTATGCGTTGCAGGGTGGTGGCAAGTACAGAACATACAGAACAGAACACATGGCCTCATAATTAAGTTACCTATCCATAACGCTTATAGATTTTTTAAACTTTAATGTACCCCTATGGATACATTAAAGAGTGTCTATACACTCGCGTGACGTTACCAAGACAAATCAAAGTCAAACAACGTTCAAGTTGTTGAAATCGATTCATCCATTTACCTAGTAGTTATGAGGAAACAAGAAATTGACGCAATGTGCCATACCTATATACACACAAACACACTTACATACATACAGGGCCAACACATTACCCCTCTTTTTGGGCTTAGCAACTGGGGTAAAAAGTAGTGCTGTTAAAGTAAATCTGTCTTTCAAAAGAATTGTCAAATTCCATGACAAATTCATATTCTATACCCACAATTTAAGCTATGAACGACAGTTTAGATAGTACACTTCAGCATTGTAGAACGAATAGGAAGACCAAGTGCCTGTAGCTATCTAACTAAGCCATTGTAACGAAAAACGATACAACGGGCGTCATCTATATGTTCAGTACGAAACTACCTAGCTGCGGCTATATTCGCCTAGATGTCGCTATAGGTATGAACTCGCAACATTCTCCCGTTACAAGCGAAGAAGGCTTTTCTCTAGGAAATTGAATGTGTAACCGGAGGCGTTGTAATCGATGGTTACCTTAGCAAGGTACTTAAAAAACGTAGTTCCATTTTGTGCTACCTGGCTGCTTGGGGGTTGTAAGAAATTTGCGCCACGCCAATAGGGTTCTGCAGATTTAATAATCTTTGTTATAAATTAAAGTATTATAAAAATAGTTTTGACTATTCATTATCTTCATCATGATCATCATGGCGTTGAGGTCCTGGTTGAGCTACCAGCATTTGGGGTACGCCTTGACCATGATCCAGGATTTGGCAGTTGAGCGACTGCCATCTGACCTCCGTGACCCCACTACCAGAGCATACTGATCAGATTTGATAATGGTTATACATTCTGTCGCCTGAATGTGCAGATTTTATCACGATGTTTTCCCTCACCATAAGAGCATCGGTTAGTATTCAACTAATATACATAGTATATGTACATAACTCAGAAAAATGTCATTGGTACATGGCGGCAGTGGGATGCGAACCCAGTACCTTGCGAGTCGGATACCATTACCACTCGTCCACTGACGCTCCTAATGGTTTTGACTATTAAGGGCCTTAACATTATTTGTTACAATACTATTACAGTGTACATAACATGTATGTAGGTACACAAAGGTTATATTTTTCTAAAAAAAAAAGAACTGTTACGGCAGGTAAATGACAATAAGTAAATAATATAGGTAGGTACCGTAACGGAGTGTTAATCGACTCCCGAGAGTGTTCAAACAGTCACAGAGTCCAGCGGAAGACCATGGTCAACCTCGCTTCGCCAACGGTATTTAGAGGGGCACCTAACGAATGGCGAGATCCTTGCGGTGCTAAAGTTAGACTATCCTCAAGATTCGAATTACCCATCAAGTTCCCGGACTCTGCGTTCTCAAAATATATATAGACTACATAAGTAGCCAAACATATAATTTCTTCAGAAACACCCTAAATATGAGGAATCTTAATTTTGTACCACGAAACTGGAGAGGAAATAAATGTCCCTTTTTCGCAATTCAGCGAAATCGTTTCTGTGAAAGGTTATTAGGAGTTGAAAAAAAAACCTCTCCCCACCGCACCTCCGCTTAGCGACTGGCGGAGAAAAAAATATTTACCCGTACCATAACAGAGTTAATGGTCGGTCTCACCTAACTGTTTCGTATGGTATAAGTTACAGACATAAATAGGAAGGAACATAGTCCTTCCTATTTACCTTTTAATGTTAAACCAGAACGGTTCACGCCGGCAGCATGGATTTGGAATTGTGGTGAAACCTTATGCTTATACACCTGTATCATTGAGCTCTTCCAGAAAGTTAGAAGAGGATTTTTTCACGCCAGACTACACTCGAACGGTACGTCTGATATTGCAATCGTCTGTAGGATTATAAACTGCTTACAATTAAACAGGCCATATCATGGTTATATTATTCTTATACCACAGTCTCATAATCATAGTACCAACTCCATCAATTTATTGACGCGGGGCGCTTGCTAGGTATAATTAGCTCCGTAAACCAGAAAATGGGGAGCAGCATTTTTTGTCGAATATTTTTCAGACTAAAATCTTAAGCCCGCCTGTCAAGCCTGGAGATGTATTGCTTTTATGTTACTCAGTGACGAACAGTTGCTCATAAGAACATAATGCAAACAGTAACAATGGCCTTTACTAATGTAGAGGAGGCTCAAGTCCGGCAGTGGATTGCAACGGGCTGTTGATATATTGGGTGCAATGTGCCTTCAACGTAATTAATTTTAGAGCCTTGTCGGTGGAGCACTCGCCATTTCACTCTATCATCCGCTTTTCCTTTCCTTTCTTTTCCTGATTCTGTTCGTCGTGAACTCGTAAAAAATAATAGTAGGAGAAGTCCAACTTTATCTTTCACTTGCTACATATAATATTATTATTGTATACATATAACTGGTAATACATGCTATGATCTAAATATTAACTTAGTTTTATACTATACATTACTGGTTGTATTTAGCTTATAGTGGAGTCCCTGCATCCCAAACAAGGATATCCAGTGCTATGGGAGACAGTTATTCCTATAAAAATAGGCTATATTACTAATAGTATTTTAATAGGCCGTGAATAGACAAGTTAACTGAACAGAACAGATAACTTCTTCAATACTGTGTCAATCGCCTTCATCATCATCATATCCAGCCGGAAGACGCTCACTGCTGAAAATATTCTCCTCATCGCCACCGTCTTTAGACTTGTCCCACACGCCAATATAACTCCCAGTTAACCCTGGCAACACGGCTAACAGTTACTGCGACGATGCCGTAAGATTTGTAATTAGCCGCGGGAAATTTCGCGCTAAGTAATTAATGACTCAATTACAACAACAAAACTCACTTTTTTGCATAACGAATTTATAACGGCAATAACATAAATCGCTTAGAGCCTGTGGCGTAATGGGTAGCGGGGCGGCCTCGTAAGTGAGAGTTACAGTTCGATCCCCAGCGCCATGTAAATAATTAAAAAAATAATAATCATGTGCTCCCGCGCATGAGGGCCCGGGGTCCGCCTTGACCATGCTCCAGGATTTGGCAGGTCAGATAATTACAGCGAAGCAACTGTCATCATGGATCATGGATCCCCAGCAACTTTTAAGTTACAGTCCCACGGTGAAATCAAAAACATAACACTTTATGAACGGAGAGATTTAATACAAATAAGTCAAGAGTATTACAAATATGGTTAGGCGACGTCGCTAGCGCGATGTAGAATGCCGTTAGCAACATCTAGCGACCGAAGCATAAACTAAAAACACTTATACTAATTTCAACATTCTACATGCATTGTAATGGTCTTGAACATCGGTTGGTGTCATGAGCACAAGCACCTAATACTATTACAATAATATAATATACCTATATTTACCTACAATACATGTAATTGAGGTATTCAATATAAGTATTAAGCCCATTGAATTTGCTAACTTTGGACATAAGCGCTGCCTTTGCTTAATGACATTAGCTACCTTTTACACTAAAATTCACGCACACTTAAAAGAAACAAGTTTACACACAGAACAGGCACAAACAAGTAAAAAGTGTTGAAACATTCAACGTTCCCAGAACGAGTTTCGTGTTACTCTTTTCGAAAATCGCTGAGCTTTAATAAAATACCAGCGTACCCTGGTGCGTAATAAAAACAATCAAAAGTATAAACTGTAATCAACTATGAACAACTGACTGCCTCTATCTGGTCTCAGCTCGAACAGTTGTACTCGGGGTAAATCTACAAGGAATTTAGAACCCACGATCAGATTGTGAAGAATCTTGTTCTGATTTTATTTATACCGATTTTAAAGTAAAACACCTAAGTTTTTGTTTGTTTGTTTGTAATATAATTATTGCATCAATATAAAACATTACATTAGATACAAAAAAATAGAGTTCATAATGCAAAGGCGAGCTAATCCCACAACGGGATTTCTTCCAGAAAACCTTTGAGAAGCCGAGAGGACCTTTGGTGAGCGGTGAAGGTAATTACGAGTCTAAATAAGCTTAAAATTATATGACGATAACGATAAAAAATAAAGGTAGAAGAACAGATAGAACATAAGAAGACTATAAATAAATATTAATATCACTAGGTACCTACATAAATTCTATATGTTCTACAAAACATTATTTTGTCTGATAAGAAGAGTTTCTAATTAATATTTTTGAGAGGGTGAACATATTGGTTTGAACATATGGAAAAACCTTAAACAAATATTGTAGTAGGAATACAGAATAAAATATGTATTATAGAATGTTATAAAGCCGATATGTCATTATAATTTCACAATTTTTTTTTTCTTAAAAGTACTTGCCAGGTATTTGGCCGCCATCACGCTTGGTGGTAAGCGACGATACGACCGAAGATGGAGCATGCCTGTCTAGGAAGAGCCTATTCACTCGGTCTCGAAGGCATCCAGATTATATTTATCTAGGAACACATTCGCGGCAACTAGTTTCTATTCTTTAGCCATACGCATTGTAATAGATGAACCAACGCTGTTTGTAAGGATATCTAGAAGTTCCCCGATAGAAGAATAAATCAATGTTTCAATATTTTTTTCCGGAAAGTTTTCATTGAATCTTCCTAATATTTATTTTTGATTTTAGTATTAGTGACTGGGCTCTTCTTAAATAAATAAAATAACTCCTTAATTACTAAGGTGACAAACAAGTGTACGGCCGGCTGATGGGAAACCTAGGGACACTGGCAAATTCAGGGTATTACAAAGCGTCTTCAGGCAAAAGTCAAGCAAGAAGATCTTCCCTATTCCCTGTTTACGAATCGGCGACAAATAACCACAACCACTTTACCACTTACGACAAATAAAATCCGACATCGACATACAATAGCAAAACTCTGTGGTACAATTTTGCCAATTTCCCATGTCATAAGGGTTAATTTGCTCCGTACCGACGACATAAATGGGACGATAAAATAAGTCGTATTCGTTGGCTGTAAGGGCACAGCAGGCACAGCTGCGGTTCCCGCGCAATACTGGCACCAGTGAGCTATCAAAACATAACTAGGAGATAAGCTAGCGCCATGAACAGCATTGTAGTGATAATAATGAAACTGTTTATTCCATGTTATTGTTGTAACAATGTTTGCATATTTGCCTATTCAAATGCTTGCCGAAGGGCCTACAAATTGATATGCATGCATGATTCTGATACGCTTTTGTTGCCGAGCGTTTAACGTCTAAGTTTGCCAGAATCGTAAACTCAAGGACTAGTTTGGTAAGTTCATTGTTATTAACTAGCATTTAATAAGGACTGTTATAAGTAGAATGCGATAATTTGTATTCTGCGGTCGTCCGTTATTTCTATTTACATTGGATAGGATAGATACTTTGACGCAAATTTCACTTACAGAATAGACAATACTAGGTCTATTTTAATTATCTATTATCGTTCAATATCCTCTGTCTCCGGCGTCGATTGGCACCCCGTGACGAAATACATATTTTGGACTAAAAATAATAAGGTCATATACTCTTCCTTACTAATATATAATCGTTATAAATTTAAGAGTTTGACTCTTGTCGATGGAGCAAAGGCTATTCTTTTCTCTGATCTACTAACGTCTTCATTTCTAATATAATATATGCAAAAACTAGTTAGGCAACTTTTTATTGAGCTCCGCGTCATAGAAATCGTAGGATAAAATCTACTTCCATATGAAATACGTAAAATAAGTACGCAATACTTCTATAAGCAGTCTTATACGAAATTGTTTTTTCAACGGGACGTTAATAATTTTCCTTTAAAACGCGCTCCGCACTCGATTCGCGCGGAAACTTGTCCAGTACGTGAGTTCCGGGGCGGCGTTCACAAATCTTGCACCGAATTTGAATAGAGTGCTCATGTATGCAGATAAGAATCCAGCGTACTTACTTCCACCGGCTCAGCTCTGGCTCCAGTTAAATTGGTATGAAATAACCAAGAACTGCATTCGGAATGGATAAGTTTGGGTGCAATGCTGATAAAACTACACAGTGATTTCATTTGAATTTACACTAGCTATCCTTTTAAAAGGAAAATTACTGTAAGTATCATTACGATCCTTAGTTTTCTTCTCACATGCAGCAGAATTCTTAACTTTCAGCCATGACTTGAAGGTCGGCATTGTATCCCTTTAGTTTGCAGATGTCCTCGACGACGGTGGCCGCTCTCCATCAGGTGGACCGTCCTTCCATGCCTCCCTAGGCAATAAAAAATGTTTATAAATTTTAATTTCTGTTCTGGGCCTGGCCATGTGGTTTCGAGCATTTATATACTATCGTACGTATCTATTTATAAGACGAACAATGATTTAGAGACATTTAGATCTCAGTAGACTAGAAACCGGGCAACAGCGTTTTCTGTGATCGTCAACTTGCCTGCCACGTGCGGACATTATGAAAACCTTCCTGGAGTCATCATATCAGCCAGAAGACGCCTACCGCTGGGCATAAGCCTTCCCCAGAGATCACCACAAAGGCCGGTCCTGTGCTTTCCTAATATGGTATATAGGCTCAAATCCAGCAGTGGGATTGTTAGATGCTGTTCATGTGCTTGTCTCTGTATATTTGTGTGTTTCTCTTTGTGTGTATAACTAAGAGTATGAAGCGTCAATTCTGTACCTATTCATTGTATCAAAAAGAGACTGCCCACTGCGACTTTTTGCGGGGCATTTTGCAACGTGCTTCTGATTCGATGCAAACCCGCAACTTACTGCAACGATGCAGATACGCCACTGTATCTTTCGATATATTGTAAAATTCCGTAAAAGTGTCTGAACTTCGGATGATTCTTTTGTAGTAATAACAAAAATACGAGACTATCGATATGGTCTCAAATAAGTCCATCTTGCAACAGATACTCATTTCAGAGACATTCTCAACAGAGAGAGATTGCATCGCTTTAAAAAGTCGCTGTTGATAATTGCCCTAATGTATGTAGCCTCCCATATCAATTTCGAGAATGAACAGCTAAACAACAGTAAGCACTGAAGTTTACAATTAGCTACTCTAATCTTATTCAATCAGTCAAAACAAGACCGTCGCATCTTTTACAAGAACACACTCAATTCAGCTGCAAGCGTCCATTCAATGAAATCAAATATACGAGTAAGATGTTGTTTTTCCATGTGATTGCATTCTACGTTCGACTCGCTCAGAAACTTTCACGGAACATAGAAGCGTGCGCTGTAGGAAATGCTAACAAATCTAGCTTTCAATCGGAGTAGCTACTCAGTTTTCTGGATGGATAATAAAGGTACTTATCCGATGCAACTTTGCCTAGGATACGACTTATTATTACTGACGACGTTACTTGTGCGATAAAAGAAGATTTTATTAAGTATTGTGGTATATTCGGAAAAGTAGTTTTATGACAACTGAAATAAAAGGTATGGGCAACAAATAAAAGTTTTTACGGACAAGTAAATGTTCTGTCTAAACTCTGTTTTTGAGATTATCTATATGAGCACTATATTCTTTGTGTTACTTAGGATGTAATTCGGCAGAATAGAATTTTGTTATTCTTATATAGAAAAAGAAGGCTATGTCCTTATCCCTATCTATCTCCTTAGTTAAAATTTATTAATTTTTTCTTAGATTTTTATATTGCCTTTGGGCACAGGGATGGAATATTCGTTTGAGGGAAAGCGGTTACCGTCGTCCAGGATATCTGCAACCTAAGGGGAGCAGATGCAGTACCAGCCTTCGAGGTACCTGTAGACATGCGTTTTGATTAACCCCATGTTATAGTGCAAAGGAAAGACAGACGGACCCATTATTGCCCATTAGCTTATTTTCTATTCTCTTATTTATTATTTATGTTTTAGTTTATAACAGTTAACTAGAGAATCTTACGAGCGGTCAATCCCGGCTTTTGGCATGGTCCCCTTTTCTGCACCACTTCGCCTGACTTCGCTCTCGCATCCGACTCATCGCTGTCAATCGATTGGTTGTTGGGCATCCCGAGGGACATCTTTCCTGACATTGGCATTATTGTGTTGTTGTTGTTGTTGTGTACTATTTCATTTCATTATTAATTATTGGATTCCCAACCAATTACATAATTTCATTATAATTTTTAAGTAATTTTTTAGATCTAGGGTTAAATTAGTAATTTTAAAGAAAAACGTACGTATATACGTACGGCGATGTTCTTTTTTGGTATGTAACTTTCTTAAATAACTTGATTATATAATATCAACAAAACACATCACACACAACATCCTTTTTAAATCTAGTGCAGTGACGGTTAAAACTCTCAATATAACCACAATTAACATAATCGCCCTCAGAATATCTACTTCGAAACATAATGCCACATTCCTTGGAAAGCCATAAAGCGAACCCGTCATCTCCTAGTTGCAACCACTGGCTATCCTATTCTAGCTCATGGCAATTCAATTATCTCTCTCTCTCTTACAAGGCTTAATAGCAAAACAATACCTGGCCGAAATACGTGTAGTGACAATCCTGAGCCACGTACACCGTCCCATTTATTCCTTAATGAACCCCTGCCAAGGTACGTGTTAGTAATCCTTTTCTTCACCTACTTTTGGGGTGATAATTGATAGCAACTCAGCTGGCTCCTATGTGAATTGTATTTCTTACGTTGTTTCTTACGTTGCTATTGTAATAAGTTTGTATTTATAGCGAACAGCCATATCGTATACTACGCCTTGTCACACAGGCGCTAGTAAATTGGAGATTTTATTTTCAGACGGATTGTAGACCTAACTGTGTAAGCCGATCTTAAACATATTATGGATACAAATGAGCTGGCTATATCAAGATGTAACTGATTCTTTACACCCTACGTGTGTTATGGATATAGGTTTAAAAGACCTTAACCTATATCCATAACACATGAAAGGTGTCGATAAAACGTTGGTCTGCTCGTGAACAACCTGGCACAAAAAAGAAACCGATTTTAATGAAACAAACCTATCAACCAAAACTGCATCCAAATCGGTCCATATGTTCGGGAACTACGATACTATAGACTGACACACAGATAAATGAAGCCACAAAGCCACAGATACGTACGTCAAACTTAACATCCCTCCCTTTTTCGTCAGGACATAAAAATGAAAAGTGACTTTAATGGGACTGACTAGCGAAACAGTATTAACGTGTTACTTTAGAAACTGATCGTGAACTGAATCATCATCATCATCATCATCATATCAGCGTAAAGACTGCTGGGCATAGACCTCCCCCTAGAGATCTCCACATATACATAAAGTAAACTTCAAGACGCTTAAATATGTAAAAATGTATTTTGAAATAAACACACGTAAAGGCTACACAAGGCACGTATGGCTCCTCCAGAACTTCTTACATTTCGGAATACCCCACAGATTAGTAAAGATCAGACGTCGGCTCATAAGAAACTTATCTCGTTAGCCGGTAATCTACAAACTAGTGGTCAACTCTACCCGATTGGAGATAGTTTAATAAATAGAGATTATTAGGCTCTTGTGTTTTATGAGGGTAGCGTCGCACATACCGAGTAGGGGGAGGTTGGGGTTAGAACTTTTCTGCTTACACGCATTTGTGTATAGAAAAAGGAAACTATTTTCAATCGTGATTGTTTGGGGGAGCTACTGTTTATGTTGGTTATTCCGTACGGGTTTTAGAAAGAGAAATAGTTTTATGGGACGCCATTGTTTTCTGGAAAAAAGGGGAAAATTAGAAACTTATAGAAGCTACTAACACTTAGATTTAATACTTATACAAACAAAATATGGGCTTGTTTCTGTAACTTTGTTTTATACTATACTTTAATGTCTGAAATAATAATAATCATTATTATTAAAACTAAATTTTTTTTATGTTGTTTCTGAGCCTTTTATTAGTTATTTTAGGTGTCAAAGTTGTGTCAACTTAGTTTGGATCTAATATAGGTACTTACTAAAAGACATATTTACATGATAGAAATAAATTAAATAATGCCAATACTAATTAGGGGACATAAAACTAAATTATAAAACAATATTTACAAATAAAAGACTTGTCCTAAGTCCCTTGTTGAAGGAATATATTGGATTGTTAATATATCAAGAAGCGATAAGAGATGACGTGACAAAAGCCTAGTAACAAATAATAAACAACAATAATTTTTATAGACACAGCACATTTCCTTATTTACCTTATTTGCCGCAGCCAAATATTTTCATATCTGTTTCTTCCGCGTCTCCCCTATCAAACAAACATGGTATAAAAGTAAACGATGGCATTCAGTAAACATGTAGGCTTTTTGGTGAGGCTTAATAGAGTTTTTTGTATTCATTCCGTTGCCAGCCTCTTTATGTTTATATTTTGTTTGTTGTGCTTGCTACATCAATACTTTTAATGAATTCGGGTAAAGGAAAAAATGTAATAAAAGTATTTCAGGTACGCAGTGTAGTCGGAACCATCTAAGTGAAATATTAAACCACAAGTATTACGCAATTTATATCAGTATAATACATCTACCCCCAGTATAATTGCTTTAGATCTACATTCTGAAAAACTCGTTATTCCTTTAGAAATCAATATTTACACTCATATTTACATTTATATGTACACTCTATCACACACATTAGATTAATTTATTATCTGTATATTTGCATTTTATTCTACACTAGTGACCTGCACCTTCTTCGCACGGGTAGTAATTAACATATTAAACACCTATACCTTCCTCTTGAATCACTGGCGAAAACAGCATGAAAATTCATTCAGTAGTTTTTGAGTTTAACGCGAACAGATAGACAGTTCCAATTACATATTCGAAAACAGTCGTTTAAGGATACATGTTTTTCACAAACTCTATAAAATTTTAAAAAGTACTTTATGACACAGCATTTCCCATACTATTTTCATTACAGCTGTAACGTGAAATAACTTTTTAATTACAATGTAACACCTTTATTTTTAAAATTTTTGACGGGCGCTGGGACACGGCGAAATGTAGGCTGAATACCTTAATGTCTCTAACGAATTCAAAATTAATTTGTGTATGTGAATGTTTTTTCTTATTTGAAGCAAATAAATAGATAAATGTGAAAGTAGTGACATGAATTTCCTGCCGTTTTATATCCTCGACGCATAGATACAACAGAACTGACTCGCTGCTTACTTCCAGCAAAGTTGAGAAAATTATAGGTATGATATTTTAATTTAAAAATATGAGTGTAGATAAAGTAGTGTATGCAACTGCATACAATAAGGTATTAAAACATGAGTGTCTGTTTATCTGTCTTATATGATAATAGTTTTAATACTTCCTTTTATGACAGTTGGAAAAACTACTATTTTTAATAAGGCAAGTATTATTATTTAGATTTGGCGCCCATCAAGGGACAATAGTCGCCAGATAAGCTGCTCTGATACTTTAAGAAAATTATTTATCGCGAACGACGTACTGTTGGATTTGAATTGTTACTTAAACAAAAATTTGCATGTTGCTATGGCAACTTCGTCGCGATCTGTCACTGACGCTGTCGAGAGAATCGACCGACTGATTTTACCCTTTGGTAGGACTTCGTCAAGCCTGAGGAGTCTGCCTGAATGGGTATCACTTAATTATTGAATTGTTCCGTCAAGCAAATATTCTTGCGTTGTTGTGTTCCGACCTCCGCTTTACAGGATCACGTAACTAGAGATAAGAGGCATATGAATTTAGACCTCACAGTGACATTTCACTAGCGCTTGTGCATTTTGATGCATGATGTTATGGGCTATAGTAACCGTTTTCTATCAGACGGATTGCCTGCTACACTGAGTAGCTTAACCTGGCGACATGGGGGTGGGTCAAAATTACTAGCTACTCTAGCTTTAAAGACGTCTATATATTTTGTAATAAGCAGGGAATACACTTGCAGGCAAAGTGTTCAATTTCTTAGCCATACGCATTATAAAAGTTGAACAATAGCGGCTCGCACGGATAGCTGCAAGATCCACAACGTAAGGATAAAGCGCTCGCCTGTATCGCGTCTTCCGATGGCGGAAAATAGCCAACGGAATGAGATCATACAACTGCCTCGCACATTCTCCGAAATGCAACCTGTAGAAGACCGATAGACGCGCAATCCTACGCCGATACTCGAGGCTCTGCAGCTTAGCCTCAATCAACTGCGGATCACAAATTTATTTCTTTTCGACCGAATTCAAAGCCGCCAGTTGGTATTTGGCTGATCCATCCCAGTGATGGCAGCAGCACTTCATGCAGGATCGGACTTATGCTTGATAAAACTGAAGCAACTGCCCTGAAGTGGAGTATTTAGTAAATATCTGCAAATATTGGAATTTGAAATAAAAAATGGTAACAATTTTTTATTCAAGAGGTGCCTACATTTGGCAGTTTAGCGCTGTTGTATCCGGTTGAGTTAGGCATAAACGTCTTCCATTTACGGGTGTGATATTAGGCTAACACCTAGAGGCAGATCATCATCATCAGCCAGAGGACGCCCACTGCTGGGCATAGGCCTCCCCCAGAGATCTCCACAAAGGCCGGTCCTGTGCTTTCCGCATCCAGCTGGTACCTGCGATCCTTACCAGGTCGTCAGTCCACCTTGTGGAAGGCCTACCCACGCTGCGTCTTCCGGCACTACAGGCAGATCACCTATGAGGAACAATTTGGTAACAAAGTTATCCGTTCGTATTTTAACCCTTTAGGCCGAATGCGAGTGTAATAGCTTGCAGTGAGTACTGAGAGCCTATTCTCGCACTGTGACATCTCAAATACCACATTTCTTCTAGCCAAACGAAATTATGGCAAATCGATTTCAAGTCAGCTGTTATGGGTTATGGGCTATTATGGGATGTTTATGTGAAGACGTGATTGTTAATGGTAAATATAGAGTTGATTTCTAAAATGTCTTTCTCATCGTCAATAAATATAAATTCGCTAAATATAAAAAAATATAAAAATAATCATCTTGGCGTAAATGTCCCGGTTGTGCTCTCGAGAACGAGAGCCCGGGGTCCGCCTTGACCATAATCCAAGATTTGGTGATCAGGTAATTACAGTGGAGCGACTACCATCTGACCTCCGTGACCCTGCTACAAGGGGAACCTGACCAGATTGGATTATGGTTCGTTTGTCTCAATTTGCAGGTTTCATCACGATGTTTTCCCTCACCGTAAGAGCATCGGTTAGAATTCAAGTAATGTACATAACTCAGAAAATAGTCATAGGTACATGGCCGCAGCGGGATTCGAACCCGGTACCTCTCGCTTACGAGTTGGATACTCAACCGCCCGGCTAACGAAGCTCTTCAATTCGCTAAATATAAATATTCGCGCATAACCTCAGAACCGCTGCACCTATTTGGTTAATTCTTTTTAGTTATGTTTAGAATCGCGACAAGATTCGTGTACGAAAAAGGGGGTAGGTAAGGATAGGGGTAGAGTAAGGTAGAGGTAGGGTAGGGGTAGAGTAGTTACAGTATTTATTAAACAAACAGATAAACTTGTCAATTTTTCTTTTTTTAAATTGTATACTTTTTCTTTATATGCAATAAAAAGTTTAAAAACCTATCTATCTCAGCGAACTAGACTGTCTCTGCATCAAAGTTTCAATTTATTTCTAAAACGCTTTCTCATCTGTAATATAATAAATTCATGTAAGTATTTTTATATAGTTTCGTCACATCATCAGTATTCGCCATGCAGTATACGGTGACGAATTTTACAGAGCTGATATTGAAGGGTCATGAAAATTTCGAAGCAATAAACTAACCAATTTGGCTGAAACGCTTTGTCTGTAAAATGTATCGCTTGTGAGGGCCGCACTCAGCGTTTATCAATTATTTAATATTACGTAATATCAGCGCCAATGTAAATTGCCAGTAGGATTTAACATAGAATTATAAGTTATTGACTTTATATGAATGTTATTTAAGTTAAATTAAAAGTGTGTCTGTTAAATGTTACAAATTAAATTACAGTGTGCCTGTTTAGATCATTATTGTTTCATTGACCCCTTCGACTTACTGACAGGCGATTAATATCTTGAGCTATCCAGGTAAAGCCCGTGATCGCGACTTCATTCAGCATTGACACAGCACTAACTTAGCTTTTTCGATATTAATGTAATTGAAAAGTCCAAACGTAACTTTGCTCGCGGATGACCAGGGAACTAATTTTGACAGACGGCCAACAACGAAGAACAACTCTAACATAACAGTGACAGCGACACCATCACCTAAAAGCAAACCTATCTGCGCAGAACCCTACATTACATTTTGATTGATGAACCTAACCTAACTCCCCAGATAAGAAATTCAATTTTTGACATTAGAGGATGATTTGCTCCGACATCAACATAACCCTCGATCTTGTGCCGACAAAAGGCACGTATTAGTTCGCCTACGCTTGACCGAGCTCCGAATCGCGGACAAATCGCAGCTATATGCTCACTGGAGTCCAACGGGATGCTTATTGGCCAACGAGCCAGAAACGCAGAGACAAACAGCGGGATCTTATGCGGGAGAGCGGGAACATACACGCCATTTGGTGCTAGTGTTCCCGATGTGTTCGCTGTTGAAAGGACTCGTATCGCGGCTTGTTTGTGTTGTTATAAACAGTTTGACGTTTGAACGTATTGCATTCTCAGTGTTTGTCAAACGTGTCTGTGAATTGGGTATGGGATATTATTATATAATGGGATTGACAGCAATGACGCGGCGGTGCAAATGGATAACCGGCCATGAGGAATGGCGTTAAAGTAATAGAATATATTTTTTTCTTTTCAAAACAGCTTAAAGTGCCGGCAAGAAAAAAAATTACGATGATAAGTTTTACGATGGATGAAACAGTTTCTGACATTTTAAATTATGATCTACCTATACGTCCACCACCACCACCATTATCTAGGTACCACTGGGCATACAGTACAAAAGTAAATATAATTATTTTAATAACTTAGAACAACCTAACTACCGATTTCCAAGAGGGCATACCGGCAATACCCTCTACTGCGTTGAAGGATCTCAAGGGTCACAGTGGACTCTTAAGAGATAATGACGATCGTGATGACATCACATAGAAGTGTTTTTCCAAAAAAAAAAACGAAGAATCCCAGATAAATCTAAGAACTAATAAAACAAGTAAATGTAGTATTGTTTGTAATGACACTAAAAAAAATTAAAATGAAAATGTTTATTTGTTTTGCTACAATGTTATACAAAGAGGAAATACATTTTTAAGAAAAAATTTAACTAACTTAATCAAAATAAATTGGTCCAAGGCTCAGCTATAGCTGCTAGTGAAACCAGCAGCCGCTTTTATTCTGCCAAGGCCGTGTGTCTAACCACATAGTAGCTAGGCTATGATGACAATAGTATACACACACACTTAAATTAATACAATAATTAATAAATTTAATAACAAATCAAAAACATTAATAATAATTGCCAATTTCTTCATAATGTAATCAAATAAATAAACTAATAAAATATAATCGCCAAATACAGGACCCATTGTTATCACAATAACGAATAAATATTGCGGGCATCCCTCCACTGCTTCAAGAGCAGCCAATTATAACATTTTATTCGAAATGAAGGGACTGAAAAAGTTAATGTATTTAATTAAATGAATGTACAATGTTACAATGCGTAATGTATCAAATCAATTGGGCTGTGAAATTCTTTTGGTGACACGATTTGTGGAGGCCTTAATACGGCCCAGCTATAATAAAGTTGATTACTCTCGGTTTACTCGTATATCAGCCAAACTGGTTTACCTACGTATATTTCTCATTTTACCTAGAGATAGTATTTTGTGCTTATGTTTTATGTAAGTATGAAAATAAAATTCAGGTATTTATAGGCTTTGCTACAGGAGACATAGGTATATCTCTTTGTCTGTAGAACGATGATGTCTCCGCTAGTAATCTCTTCTAGAATTGATTACACTGACACAAACTTTTAAAGTATTTAAAAAAATAGTAAAAAGGCGCGTCCAAAATGACAAAAGTATAGGAAATAGGTGCCTAAACCTTCCGATATCAGGAAAGAAGTCCCGCAGAAGGCCCAAGAAGCGATGGATTGACATCGCCGAGTCTGATGCAAGAACCAATAGCTTACGAAGCAAAGATGCCCAAGAGCGGGCGAAATGGAGGAAATTGAGTCGGAAAGCGGACCCTGGCAAAAACCGGGACTGACCGTTCGGATGATGATGATGAGTAAAAGATGCGTCCAAATCTCGCGAATGTGCAGTTGCAGCTTATGTGCGCGTGTTGTTGCTGCAATAATGGCGTAGGAGGATTTCATTTCATTTCGGTGCATTTCATCATACGAAATAATTGAAGTCGTGCACGCGAGCCGTTGCAACTGCACATTTGCAGGCGTGCCCGCCAGATTTGGATGATTGTAATGAATCTTAGCCAAGTTGTCTTCAGAACTGGCCAATTATTTTAAGAAACTAAAATTAATACCGCAGGACTGTATCTCAAAACTATGTAAAGTCCCTTAGCTTTTTGTAAAATTTCGTTGTAAAAAAAGTTTTTTGTAAAATCTTGGCACCTTATTGGGTTTTGGTATCTGTTGAGCTCGGAATAATTGAAATTATTATATATGCACTAGGTTATAACAAGCGTTGCAGAAGAGGGAACGAGTGGTGCACATATCTAGCTGGCCATAAGCATTCTTAATCATCATAATCTTGGACAAGAAAATATAAATGAATAAATAATCATTTTGGCGTTAATATCCTGTTTGTGGTATCGCGCACGAGGGCCCGGGGTCTGCCTTGACCATGATCCAGGATTTGGCAGATCAGATAATTATAGTGCAGCGACTGCCATATGACCTAACCATTGGGCCATCGAACTTTTTTTGACACAAGAAAAAACAATAGACTAATCTTATTTAAAAAAAAGAAACGATCCCAGCCTCAAAGTGTACACGTAAAATTCCATAAACGCCATTTAATCTATTCTCAATTATTTGTAGGCGAGCAAACAGTTACAAAGTGACTATAATAAAATTTTATTTTTCTAGCCGGCCGTAACTATAAATTCAACATTTAACCTTTCCGCAGTTATCAGAATAAACGCAAGCAATAAAAGTGGGAAAGGGTCACAAATTGATACCATTAGCAAAGTTGTCCAATAAATGTGTGTTCGAACCACAGAGGAACTAATTGACAGTGTGTCCAATGCAATTTGATACAAACTGACTGAATAGAAATTGCTTTTTACATTTTGATTTACAAAATAGATTAATTTGTAGGCTCGTTGCATGTATTTTTCCTAGAACTTGTAATATTTAAATATTTAACAGTTGAACCGTTCTTGGAACTACTCAACGTTCTGATTTCTACTATATTCTAAAACTTCGTGATGAAACCTGCACATTCAGACAACTGAACCATAATCCATACTGGTCAGGTTTTCCATATGGTGGCTGATCTGCCATATACTGGATCGTGTTCAAGGTGGATCCCAGGCCCTCGTGCGCGAGAGCACAGCCGGGACATTAACGCTTAGACGATTATTTTTATTTAATATTAAACACTAGCGTTACACCTTTTGCCGTTAGAGAGAGAGAACACATTGTTCTACTTGGTACGTTTCTGACATATCTCCCTCGCTTTTTCCACATTTATCAACCTTTCATGCTCACATGCTCATCGGTTAATTAACTCTTGGCCGGACCTTTAAACTTTACACTTACAATTAACACAATACCTATACAATAGAACAATACCTACAAATGTAGGACAATAGTAGTATATCTCGAAATTCAGATTGGTTCCGTTGGACTGGGGACGGGCGCCAACGCATTTTTTTGCTCACACGTTGTCGCCACCGGCGAGTAATATTGAACTACCACCATTTGATTGCCTAAAATCCAACTGTTCTGTCAATTGACCAATACCATGGCGTATGTAACAAGGCTCTTACAGTGGGAAAACCATCACGATGAAACCTGCACATTCAAGCAGCTAAATGTGTAACCATGGTAATATCTGGTAAGATTACGGAGTCACAGACTACAGAGGTTTGATGACAGCCGCAGTAATTACCTGTTCTGCCAAAATTATCATGGTAAAGACGGACCCCGGGCTCTTGCGCGCGAGAACACTACGGGACATATATTTTTTATATCACTAACGTGCCATACAAGCTTACGGCCTGCCTGAAGGTAAGCAGATATTTCCGCCAAGACGGTTATTATTACAGTTATATATTATTATTATATTATATAGTTATTAGAAGTTAATATAAAGTGGTTGTACCGTTACTTGATCTCTGTCCTATATCACTATTCGCTTTCGGGCCGACCGCCGCTATTAGTGGAATTAATAAAGGAGATATTAACTTTTATCTAGAGAAAATGTTTTATGGCCGCGTGTTTAGCATTTTTACCGGCGATTGACATTTATATCACAATTGTTATTTTGTAAGGGTTATGTTTTTCGTACGTATCTTGTATGTTTTTAAATGAATTTATTACCCCGTACCTATTCCGAACGGCTGTATGGATTTAGGCAGTTAAGGTATGGTTAGATTTGTCTAAAAAACCCAATAGTCCTTAGAGAAAGCGATTTAACAAAAAAGGCCCCATTAACCCCAAAATTATTTTTTTTTCCAGTGAAAAAAAATTAAGTATCTTCATGAAATTTAAAACATCTACCGATAAATCCCGCAATACTAAACCTGGTGTGTACAACATAAGTAAGTCTAGCACTTCATTCGCTGCAATCCTTAGCGAAAGTAGCAGGTAGCAGAAGCTAGCATTTCAAAAACACCCTTGTTGTACAAGGTATAGAGTTCAACAAGAATACATTGATTAAATTTCCTCTAGACTGATCAGTGATGTTCTCGGGCGATATGCGATTATCGAATCAAGATCATTAGTTGCGCTATAATAGATGATGCATTCTCTAAGCACGTTGCGTGTGGAGCATCTCAATTATACTATGAAGGTATTGAAATGTTACAATTACTCTGGTTTAGGTGATTGATGCTCAATAAAAGTAATCGTAGCAATACTTTTCTGGAAATGAATGCTTTCGTCAATTTGAATTTGTTTTATATTTCGTATTTTTATGTAGGACTGTGTACCGAAATACGGCATAGGTATTGCGGGATGTGGAACTAAAATTCGCGTACGTGGCATTCTTTTTCGTCTAACGTTTCGTGGTTTATTTGGAACTTGCAATGGTTTTTTGTATTTGATTTGACTACCAAAGTGTAGATGCAGTCAGTCTATCTTATAATGTATGTATGTATGTATGTATGTAATCTCTTTATTGCATCAATTTATAACATTACAGGAAATAAAAATACAGTTTATAATGCAAAGGCGAGGTTATCCCACAACGGGATTTCTTCCAGCTAACCTTTGATATGCCGAGAAGACCTTTGATGAGCGGTGAAGGTAATCAAGATGTACGTATCAGCCTGTTAGTGAAGAGATATCGGTTAGAAGAAAGCAATTAATCGTTTATCCCATCGACAATATCCGACGAGAGTTAAATGAACGCACAGGGTTCATTAGTCAATTTCGTTCATTCTGACCGACGCATAGTGCAGACCGAAGTGTTTATCAACACTCAAGTATTGTCAGTTAGAACACTCTGCAATCGTGCGCACTGTGTAACCACATAGTAACAAGATAAGATTTTTTTAATAGCTAAGAAAATAATTTACAGTTTCATTATTCATTTCACCTATAAACAGAATTAAATTCAATCTTACATCCATGTTATTTTCCAATACCAAGTTCCCTGAAACTACCTGCTGCAGGAATAGAAAGTCCTAAGAGGACCGGTAAGAACTTGCAGTTTAAATTAAAAAGTCGCTTTCTTTTTATTTCGCCTCAGTTAGGGATTTATTTGGAGTTCAATTCACATTTTCTGGATACGGAGTTTGCTACTCTGTTTACTACGTGTTAGTTTTTTCTAAGCACAGTATTCAGTTAGGTCGGGTCCATCTTAGTTTCGTATGTATTGTGGGTTTAAATAATTAAAATTTGTCATTAACCTGTTATAAGTAAGTAAGAAAGTAAAAACTCTTTATTACACACACAAAGGTAGAAGATACATAAAAAGAAAAATATAACAATTTTTATATTCTTTGTCTGACAAAAGGTTACATATTTTTAGAAATAGTTAGTGAATGATTCTAAAATTGTTTGTAAAATATTCGAATCTACGTACGGAAGAATACCTACAAATAATCATCTTGGCGTCAATATCCGACGTCAATATCCTGGATGTGATCTAGCTAATTACAGTAGAGGGATTGCCGACTGTGACCCTTTTTGACAGGTGAACCTGACAGGATTGGTTACCTAATGGTTACACCTTCAGTTTCCTGAATTTGCAGGTTTCAGGTCATAATGACATCAGACACAAAGTCTCAAGTCTATATTTAAGTTGTAACATCGAAACATTAATAACTTGTGATTAAGCTTCAAATTCATTAAATAACTGCTACTATCTATGTTTGTATTGCGATTATTCATTTAAATCCTTCCATTGCGGAAGCTGTTTTACCTATATATTTTAACTAAATAGTTCCGTTATTTGCTAATAAACAGAGAAACCAAGCAACAAGGTTGACTAAAGCAACGATAACTTATGTGATTCTGATTTAAATTATCCAAATTGTATATCATTGGATCCCCAGCTTACGGGTGACAACTTAAGTCCCGGTGGCTCAACGTGGAGTTTTGGTACACGGTAATATCTTACGATTACTACGACTAACGCCATCTGTTAGAAATGCGAATAACCAAGGAAACGTTGAAACGTTGCGTTTTAGTTACATTCCCTAAAACCTCAGCAACATTTCCATAACGTATACGAGGTGTCCTTACGATAACGGTTACTATATACCAGAAGTGTTCTTTGGAGTAACACCATAGCGTATTCTAGGTGCGTTATGAGATAACTCATATGTATAAAAATGATAAACAACCATGTATGAGATCGTTCAAGAGCCATAGGTATTAGAGGTATTTTCAGAAGCGGTCTACGCATTATTACCGCCCATGGTGTTGTTGATGTCCATAGGCGCCGGTGACCACTTTCCATCAGGTGGCCCGATTGCCTGTTTGTCTGTCGTATAACACAAAATAAAAAATGGAAGGCCATTTGATGTCCGGCATATTAGAATTGCACCAACCTCCTCGACTATGGCGAGTCTAAGCTAGGACCTTATTAGACCGAAAAATAGGAGCTGCGTTTTCCGTTGTGCGTTTATAAATACTGCGATCTCAGCAGTATTTCCAACCCCCAACGACCTGTCGAGCACTCTTAACCTCCTCCTATAGGCTCAGGTCGACCCGACACAGCCCGTCCCTGCCGTTTCAGCGGCCCCCGTAGTCCCCAATCCCAGTCCACAGCAGCGGGACCGCCTTCTGCAGTCTCGCTATCATTTCTCTAGTGTAAAGAGTGACGCTGAGCGCACCCCGTCCCTGCGGGGTGTTGCATCCGATGAAACCTAAAAAGGCCTTCCCACAGACAGGTGCTCCCAGGGGGTGTTTAGTACGTATGCGCCTAGGAATTTTTTGGCGAGTCGTGCATAACCAGTCCGGCCGGCCGGCTGGTACTCATGAGAGTTCACCTCCTCCCTCCCAACCGCTATACCGTGTGCCCATTTCCTTTGCGCTGGGCGCAATAAAAAAAAATTAAGTATTTCCAAGGAGATTTGACAGCAGGCAGCCGATCCTAAAACTTTTTCATAGCATAACGGCCGGCCCCGCGGTGATGACAAGTATATAAGCTAGTAATTATTTGATAAAACTTTGCTTTGAAATAAAATTTCATTTTGCTAATAGTCTGATTATCTTATTTAAGTAAATTTTTTTAACTTACATATGTAGGTAATCTGTGTAGAGTATACTAGATTGACAAAGTTGCTTCCCGCCGTCTGTCCCTGTATGTAGCTACGTATGTATGTATCTAAATACGCTTTGATCCTTTAAGCCAAGCAAAGGATTTTAATGCAGTTTTCAACAATAGATGCGACTGATTCATGAGCAAGAACTATAAGCAAGAATAAAAGGGTAGATGGGGGTGAAGTAGGTGTACGCGAACGAAGCGTCGGGTCCACTAGTGTTATATAAAATATAAAACAACCTTAGGGGCTGTGTTCCAAATACCTTATTGCTATCTAGAAGTTATACCGACACATAATTATTTGTCTTTCAACACAATACCATAGGGGTGTCATGGTAGAGTTTGCAACTGCCTAAATTGTGCTTTTATTTTTTTATTTTTTTATTGTGCCTAATCTAAAGTAGTTTATACTGCCACATAATTATTTGTCTTTCAACACAATGCCATAGGGTGTCGTGGTAGCGTTTGCAATTACCTAAATTGCGCCTTTAGCGGGCATACACACGAAATGTGTCAATTTCAACCCTCGACACTGTAAATCTCGCTAATCCGATCACATAAATTTTATTTCAGGGGTGTGCTAGCTCCGGAGTTGACTCATTAACTTGTTTAGATGACGCTGATAGTGGCATCCCTAAACGCGCAGGAGAGAGTGCCGCCTATTTTAACGTGTTTTGAATTTAAATTCTTCGGTGTTTTATAATTAATTGTTTTAAAAGATGAAAAATGATACAGTTTAAAGGTTAAAATATTAAATTCGTGTGATAAAACGTAACATTTAAATGAATCTCTAGTATTAGTTTTATGGACATTTAGATGTGGGGGAACGGTTGGGCGACATGGACTTACGATGGACGCCGCCCGATCAATAGGAGGCCGCAAACCCGTTCCTCATACGTCTTGGTCGCACGACCATTGTCAATTAGGACAGCGCCTTAGTTTTAATTTTGACTTTGTAAACTGCTTTGTAAACACTTACTAGATTATATCTACTAATATTACAAATGCATATGTTGTTGGAGAGGTGTTGGGATGTTTGTTACTCTTTCAAGCATATCTAGATACTGAACAGATAATGATGAAATTTTTCAATGTTTAACAACACACTACATGCGCACAACATTTTGTACAATTTATGACCTACAATTTATATCGAAATTCAATGTTATTCCTCGTCAGAACAGAATTTAACGACGTAGTCGCGAGCAATGCCTACATAAATAAAGGATTAAAATGATTTATTAGATTGAAGTGTAGGATTATGTTTTATAGGTATGGCTACCCAGGACTCTACTTTTAGTAATTTAAAAGGATAATATAGATTTGTTTTGATACTTAATTGTTTTTGTGAGACGTGATGTGACAAAAAGATGCCGGTCAATCTTTAAACACTCGCCATGACCATATGAAGACTTGTTCATAAAAATGACGATGCAGAAATTAAGATGTTGAGGTAGATTGATTGATGGACATGGCCAGAGTACGCGGCATCGTAGACAAATTGCAGAAAAACAGGGTGATATGCTATGGTCATATAATGAAAAGGCTACCCGATTACGTGGGCTTGGCAACTAACAGCAGTAGCATGAACGTACTTAGAGATATTCTCGCTCGTAAATATAATATTTTTCTTGTCGTGGGGCTATGCAGCAGGAAGAGTAAATGTCTACCAAAGTGTCTACGAACAGAAAGGAGTTTTACTGAAACTATCGACCTATAAAAAAAAAACAAGAGGTAGACCGAAGAGAAATGGACAAATATGTTACGTAAGGAAAGCTGATTCCACTACCATGTGCGATTAATAGGCGGAGACATATTCCGACTTTGTTAAGAATCAAAGAAAATTATACAATGTATACATTGCTTCCGGAATTTGGTAACAGTATTCTCTGTGGTTGTGTAACCCGCCCGGCAAGCGTGAGGATGATAAAGCCCTTTATTTATTTGCAAAAGGTTTACGCGATATGTAAGGTTATTTAAAGTGGCGGTGATCCAGACTACCACCAGGACTGCCACGTAATGTGATAGGTTACTTTATAACTGATAATTCCGTCATGACTGATATAATTGAATGACGCCTGCATGACTGTGCAAAACTTCTAACTATGCAGGTCCATTGCCTTTATTACATTAGTCCTTACATACCCGTAAGAGAACGAGATTGAGTACCAGCCCCGAACACACTAGTCGCCTTTACGCAGTAACGAATCCCAAATCCCCAATCGACATAAGCGGCCAGAAAGACCTTCCAAAATCCACCGTCAAAGCTTCGCCATTTTAATCCCGTATAAACTCAGAACGCCGTATAACGCTGGGCGAACTAACAACTGAGGCGCAGCGTGTGCGGTCACATAACATCGTCAACTTGACATTTGGCTGCATCCCCGGTTCGGATCCAAAGTTCCAGTAGTCGGAGGAAACCGCGGCGTCGGCCGGCCTCGGGTAACGAAATACATGTTGTGTTCGCTATACCTAAGGAAGTTTGGAGCTCATTTTAAGGTTTCCAATTTGTGGGTCGCTGCCAGCGAAACGAGGTTCGCTCCAACTGCGCTAACAGTTACGGTAGCTGATTGCATTGTTGTTTGTATGTGCTGTTTATAAGCTACAAGTGAGGCGGTAACTGCTTAAATTATCTATGATACATCTGTGTAGGTTTCACGTGACAGAAACTTAGAATTGCGTTTGCATTGCAAAGAATATACTGACATGCTTCGTGACTCTAATTTTGTAGGTAATTATACCTTACTTAATTACAATTCAATCATTCAATCGAAACTCTATAAATAACTTAATAAAAAAAAATTAGATCATAAAATATGCTTGTATAATTCACACGTCTAGCCCAAAAGTAAACAAAGCTTGTACTATGGGTGCCAGAAAACTGATATAATACTAATCTATTTTTAAATACATACTTATTATACCCGTAACAGAAATTAAAATTCATCATTTCGAATCGAATCCGGTACCTCTGCGTGCGGACCGACATGTTGACCAACTGAACCACTCAGGTTGTCATACTTACTACTTACGGACTACGTACAAGACAACGTACGGACTACCTTCCACTTACGCAAATGCTGTCACTGTACAAAAAAGAGATCCGGATTCTTGGGTTCGATTTTCATAAACTAGTTGTCACTTTTTTCAGTTATTTGTAATTATACAAGCCTGTACGCTACACAGAGGAAACTTTGAAATAATTCGCAAAACAAATAGACAGCATTTGATACAGTGAGAATTGGAAGACAACATGTTCAAACTACAATTTTATGTCAACTGCTTTAAGATGAGAGTACCCTGAAAATGTGCTTGATGCCTTGTCGACTGCACAACAATAGATTTTAACCAAACGTGAAGTTTTTTTATGGTTGGACACATCCTGGACATTTCTCAAAGCGTCCGGCAGTTTCTTTCACAGACCACGACATACATTGTTTGCTTTTGTTCAGTTACTTTGTTATTTCTATTGTGGGGCTCGCTTCTTTGATAGCTTCAGCGATAGTCTCCCATTTTATGTAACTTCCGCCATAATTTGAACATCTCAATGTGTATTGTTTTAATTCCTCTACATAGTTTTGATAATATCTGGCATAAAATATGATACCCACGTTTATCTTTATTTTTGATTTAATCTTTTCATACTATTTTTGTTATTTTATATTTCATGCTATAATTCAAATCTGATTTTTATAAGTATAGGAACTTATTAAAGTAAAAATACTAGAAATTAAAACAATTGTAACTGAGACCCTAAGACAGCAGCAAAAATGGGCAAATATTTCATAAAAATATTTTTGTTAATATTGAAGAACAATCTTAAACACTCTCTGGGACTAAAACAAAATCTTAGCCATCTTTTCCATCGTTTTCTAAGAGGATTGTGGTTATTGTTCTCGTTTGAAGACGAGTTCAGCCTTTCGCAAAAGATTATTCTTTAAATCTTGTAATTTATGTTGCAGAAAAACCTTGTGCTTTGCTTGCTTTGTTTGTGCAGCAACCAGCTAACTCAAGCAACGACAGAAAGGAATATTTATAAGATCTGTTTTCAAATGCTTTCAACTCCATTTTCCTGGATGGTCTATGTGTATTTGTTGTAGCCATTGTTTTATTTCAACGGGATAAATAAACGGACTGTGTCAAGCCTGAGAAGTTCGCTTAGGTTAGTATTATTCACCCACTGATTTCGATCAATCTCATAATTTCCCAAGTTGCTTTACTTTTTAGACAGAGTCTACCACCGCCTTATCTATTTCTGTCGCCAAGCAACAATGCTTGCATTGTTGTGTTCCGGTTTGAAAGATAAGGTAGCTAGTGCAATTACAGGCATGAGACATTTCAACTTGGTCCTCACAGTAACAACGCATCTGCGGCATGTTCGTTGCCTGCAACTTAAATATACTGTAGCTTACCATCAGGTGGGCTGTCTACTCGTTTGTCACGGCGTAGTATAAAAAAACATGAAGAAATATTACCGATTTGCACCGTAGTTTTTGATATAATAAGAGATAATCCCGTTCGAATTGGAGCCCCCCGACTGAGGAAGTACCTCCGCCTTACACAATACCGCAGCCAAACAAATAAACACACAACAGCTATTTTAAACTGTATTGTGTACTGCCGGTGAGTATGGTTTTCAGTGCTCCATGGGGCGGGGATTTGGGGAACCGTGGCTTGGCACTGGAGTGGTGTTTGTCCCGGGGTTTGGTAGGTAACGCATTTTCTACACCAATGGTGTTGCTAACGTCCATATAGGCAGCCGTGACCACTTTCCATCAGGTGGC
Source organism: Blastobasis adustella (assembly GCA_907269095.1). NCBI lineage: Eukaryota > Metazoa > Arthropoda > Insecta > Lepidoptera > Blastobasidae > Blastobasis > Blastobasis adustella. The sequence continues at coordinate 14,964,426 of OU026121.1, read as the reverse complement.
CCGCTTTCCTGTTTGTCTACAGTACAACATGAAAAAAGAACAACTGTTAGGTACTTGTGATTTTTTTTGTTAACAGAAATCCAATATTTAACCCCCACATTATTCTGAAACTCGTTTGGAGACAATGAATTCGATATTTCCAGTCGGATCTACCCGCACAATGCTGGAAAATCGGATCGTTGTCTAACTTTTTGATTTACAAAATGGCAGAGCTATCCAACAGGGGGGAAACGAGGCATACCAAAAGCACGCTGCTCTGCGACCGTAATGGAATTGTCTTCCCAATTACACAGGGGGAGAACGGGGAGCGTCTAGTGCTACCGTTTTAACGTTGACTCTTTGAATTTTATTTCCACTTCAATCATCCAATTTCATCCCAGATTTTTTTGTCTATTTTTCGGCTCCGGCTTTTAAGCTCGTATTACCTCTAATGTTTTAACGGAATTACTTTTAGACCCGTTTTCACTAAACAAAGGAATCGCCTAAATCCGGAGCTCAAATACTTAGGAAATACGTTTCACCAACTTGTAGGAAATAATCATCGCCATTACACATACCTACACACACATTAAACACATTGCTACGTTGTAGCATTTTTCCAACCATGTTATTAAATTAACATTGCATTACTTTCGGGTATGGTAGGTATGTAACTATTTGGAGCTTCGGTGGCCGAGTGCTTAAGGTATGCGACTCGTAAGCAAGAGGTACCGGGTTGGAATCCCGCTGTGGCCATGTACCAATGACTCTTTTCTGAGTTATATACATTAGTTTAATTCTAATCGATGCTCTTACGGTGAGTTAAAATATCGTGATGAAGCCAATAAAACACTTAAAAAATTACATAAACTTAAAATCTTTGTCTCCGAAAAGTAAGAAACAAGCAGATAGATATACGTAAATATGAGGTATATAGGTAATGCAAATTTTACATTAATTAAAAGTTGAAAGCAGACGGGACCTATATTCGAGTAGATGCCTGCTTACTTACGGTGTGATGTTTTATAGAACGTTGCGTTTATACGAGTAGTTTCTAAACTACCTATAGATAATCTTAAATATGCTTGGTCATTTTGACCATCCCCCAGGTCGCCGGTTTAATGGTCTGTGTAAATATTTTGTGAGTACTCTAATAAAATCTTCCAGAAAATTTATATAATTATCATTCTCACTTGGTAGATTTCCAAAAATATTTAATGACATCAACAACAGAGCGTCCAACCCTAATGGCTAGCAGGTCCGACCCGTAAGAGAGAGGTACCGAGTTAGGCGACTGTGCAACCATGATCCAATCTGGTCATGTTAACAGGGTCACGAAGGTCAGACAGCAGTCGCACTACTGTCTGCCGCACTATTATCTGAACTGCCAAATCCAATGAATCCAATGATTATGGACAAGGCGGAATAAACGGGGTTAATACCCTGGTAATAATTGGCCAGGTAACATATTGACGTCTAGATATTTATAATTACTACTATGAATAAATATTATAATTCAAATTAAAATTTTGTTTAATTGTAACAAATTAAATAATGCTAATACTAAATTATAAAATAATATTTACAAATAAAAAACTTGCCCCAAGTCCCTTGTTAAAGGAATAGTCCCCAAAAGACTGGCCGTATTGCCTCGCTGTATCGCGAGGCTGATCCTTTGGCCAAGGTATTGACCAGCCTTTTGGTCGTGCGAAGCGTTAACCAGGCGCTTAGACAACTCTTTGAAGAGAGTATGAGCGCCTGGACCCCACGGCCCAAGGGTTTCTACGCCAAACGGCGCAAATAGATGATCTCCGCTAAGACCAGCATATTTGCGCCGTTTGAAATTTTCTACCGAAGCGGCAGCGGAACAGGCATTGACACTCGTGGATGGAATATGTGACGGTGCAAGGGTATCGACGCAGGTAGCGTCCCAAATAAAAGACCGACCCATATTCCAAGGGACGAGTGTCATACCGTCAGGCCTTTTTCCGTTGTCTCTCGCCAGTCCATTTGGCTCCAGGATGGCGGGAAAACCAGCAGTGGTAAAGGCCCGACGGTTGATGTCGTTCAGTTCTGCATGCCGCGAAAAGCGCCCGGCGCTCCTGCAACACGACAACCCGTGATGCCCAAGTTGCGACACTGCATGGCCACAGCTGCACTCATGACGGGCCACGAAGGGAACACCAAGGCGAAGGGCCGTGGCAACTCTAAATGTAGGGCTATCCAGCAGGGTGCCAATAGTGGATGATGGAAATGACTGAAGCCATAGGCCTGACTGCAGGATCGGTTGACGGATTAACCAGATTATCCCGCACCAAGCTGCAGAGCGGCTCGTCCCAAAGTTTCTGTGACGAAGGGGTGAACGGATATTCAGTCCTCGGTCAGGCTAAAGTCCATGAATTCCTGGCCTCTGTCATGTATGCCACCTTACACGCGTTGGTAGACGTGCCCAAGATCTTATCTACCAACATGCATGTGCTGTGTACAGAAGACAGGAAAGCAGGTAAGGAAATACTAGAATTTTTTCTGATACCCAGACCACCAAACCTGACGGGTAGGGAGGCCTGGGCCCAAGCATTGTCATGTTTAATGGTGCTGTTGAGTCGAAAAAGTAAATCAAGGTGTTTCCATAACTGACAGCACCGTAAAAGATACGTAAACTGGGGGAAAAAGAGGCAAAATCGTAGAATAACATAGGCCATGTGGGTACTAATATGCTGAAGGCGATCCGACACTGCTGTGAAATTTGGAATTTTACTGTCAACAAAGGAGGAAAAAGATTCGTCAAAAATTGGGGCAACTAGGAGATGAAGCGTGCTCTTGTTGACAAAGGAGATGTTTGGCGCCAGGGTATTGAATAATGACGCGATAGTATTTTTATCTGGGCATGTGTCGGGGATATACAACTCACACTTGGCTAAATTTAGCTCTAAGCCAATAGAGCCAAATTCGCGAATCAGGAGTTGCAGGTCCTCTAGCACTGTTGTCGCTTCACCACCTAGGGTCCCATCGTCCAGGTACCAAACGTTAAATTTGGATTTCAGTTTCTCTAAAATGGGGTGGATCGCCAGACCAAAGATAGCCGGCCCGAGCGGGTCACCTTGCTGACACCCAACGCTAGAATGCAATAAGTGATCCCTGTATATGAGTTTTGATGATTCTTTATAACATTGCCATAAAAACCCATATACAGAGGGTAACTTTGATTGCACTTGGGTCAGCAAAGCGAGTTGAACGCATTTTTAACATCCACTTTCAGCAGCACTTCACAATCCTGGTTTAGTAAAAAGGTTCGTAAAGCATGTACCGCCGCCTCACAGACACCTTTTGACCCAAAACCCAGTTGAATTGGCTGAAAATAAGCCAAGTTCGGTAGCGCTCTTACAGCAAAGTTTAGCTGCTAAGCGACGGTACGTAGTACCGACGGCAATTGGCCTGACACAACCTCCTATTTTATTCAAAGCTATGAGATTGGCCCCATACAGGATGTCGGTGATACCATCCGCAACCTAACCAGATAGCATAAGGTTAGTTAGGTCCTTTAATTCATTGAGTAGGCACACTCCGGTTTCACCGCAGCCGCCGCCGAGTAAGTATTTGAGGTGTTGTGGTGTCAGCCCGTCAATGCCGCCAGTAGAGCCTGTTTTAAAAGCGAAAATAGCTTGAAGAACTACATCCGCCGAGACTACAAGGGCGGGGGCATCCATACTTTTAGGATCATCAGGTAAGTGCAGAGCCGCTGAAGGTTGTGGATATTTACTGCGAAGCGCAGTAAGCGTTTTATAATGCTGTGTATTGCATTTGGCACTAAACCATACGATATCTACTGAAAAGAAATTTCGGAAAATATATTAAACTAGTAGACCCCACGCGACTTAGTTCGTACTTTACCCCTTTCTACCCTTTTTTCTTGCTTATAAACCTTCCTCTAGAGTTACTATCTATCGTTAAAAATCGCATTAAAGTCGCTGTGTATTTTAAAAGATCTCAGCGTACGTAGATACATAGGGACAGACGACGGGAAGCGACTTTGTTTTACACTATGTACAGATTGTATACGTACTTCTGTAAATGCATTAGCGAATAGTAAGTTAACTTTACCTACGCACATATACGAATTATCGAAGCATCTCCTTTTCAATCTAATTAATACATTGAAGCTAATCAAAGCAGCGCCCAGTAAACAGTAAATTGAATTAATGTTAAATTGTTTACAAATGTCACTTGAAACAAGTATTCTGTTTAATCTCTCATTCCATCTGCCGTCCCCGCGCCGTATATATTTACTGATGCGTACATTTTCAGTTCATTTATCCCGTATAATTCCAATATCTTTGTCCTTACCTCTGTTGGAGTTAATTCGGAGATCCCCCTGTATCTTGCCTGGCCCCGAATAAAATTTATAGCCCCGGCTTAATTCGCTCGCTCTAAAATGAGATTTAGACGAATTTGCTCCGTTGACAGGGGTGCGTATGGGCCATATAATGCTAGGGCATTAGTTCTGTCGTGATCCTGGCTTTATCTTCGCTAGTAGGTACTCGCGGTAGAAGGGTATTTTCAATGGATATTGTGTTTTTACTTATCATCATCCTGGTTTCAATATCAGTTGTGCTCTAGCGTGCCATACCGGGGTCTACCTTCCTACTTCTTCTTGTCCACTTCGGTAAGGGGCGATTCGACTTCAGCGGGGCGATTCTCGCGCTCTAATATCTCAAATTCGACATCATCTCTAGCCCAGAAACGGTGTATAACGTTACTGAAATAGATCTTCGACAATATAGTACTATCGAAGATAGTTGAAAAATATTAATGGATCTCCATTGTGGTTAGAAATTATTATCAAATTCGAGATGTCACAGCGCGGGAAATAGGCCCCCGGTATTGCCTGTAGCACAAATTCTTGATTTGGAGAGAGCTGTTGTCGGTGGCGGCACCTCTTTATCCTGTTTGTTATGAAGTTATCTGTCATTACTTGGAAATATACAGTGAGTAGGGAAAGAGTAAAGTGGGAAAGAAGTCGCTGGCAGAAATCAGGATTAATCGCTTGAGTGATGATTATGACTTGGAGATGTCCAGTGCCGTTTTGGCCCTCGATTTAACATGTAAAATGAGGAATTTTACGATGATCTCTTTTCTATCTATTCGCGATTCTATACAGTATTACTTCCACACAACTGCTGCCATTTAACACATTCGCTATTCCACACATTCGTCAACGCTTGCAACGATTACGTAGAACATCGAAAACGAAATCTAGAAATGGTTTTTAATTACATTTCTATATGATATAGTCAATATAAGAGATTTAAAATCATTTATGTTATTAATTGTAGCTTGTAGCCAAACTTGAACAACATTTCTTAGAGCTTTAAGCCTTCGGTTTCAGCCGTAGGTTGTGTCGAAAGCCGATTAATCGGCTTCGGCTTCGGTTTAGGCCAGAAATTTACCTTAGGTCGGACACTAGGTGAATTCAAAATGAATTCCTGGCCCTCAGAGAATTTCAGCTTACGGTATGAAGGACGTAAATGTCGTTTTCTTTTTGGTGCTTTAGTTAAGGTGCATCCAAATCCGCAGTCCGTTGCAGCTTTCAATCACCGCCCAGACCGTTGATGCAACTGTGAATTTGCTGCGCGTTTGCGAGATTTGGTCGCATTCTTATATTACATACTAGCTTTTGCGAGTGATTTCGAATTTTCGACCACGTGAACTTCTCTTGTATCTCTTCAACTCGAAATTTAGGGACTTAGCCAAAAGTTGGTCAAAGATAAGTGAGAAGAATTTATATTGCAGCCTATCGTTTACAATAACGATATCAATAATAGATTAATTATGAATAATATTCAATTTGTATAGCTTTTTTAATAATGAATTATGATTGCGAATTTATTAAGCGGCTAGATCACTACCTACTACTATCCGAGGCTCTCGGTTATTATTTGAACTCGTCAAATTACGCCATAAAAGTATGAAGTGTTTACTTCAGAATCTGCTCGAATTCGTTCCTATGATGAAAACATTCATTCTTGAGTGACTCGAATCACATGCGTCAACCCTTATTACTGTGAAATTAATAATTTCTACTATTGCTAACTAAATTGATAATATTAAATTCCTTTGTTATGTGGTTTAGATACCTATTATGGACAGCGCATACTAAATATATATGCCTACTCAATTTGACCTCGAGTGCCACATTAATCAAAATGTACGCTTGTGTCAAATGTATTAAGATTATTTCGGTACCTGTACTGAGAAAAAAGCATCTCATTTAAACCTACTTTTGTATGCTTTTATTTTTATTCTGCAAAACAATTCTGCGAAGTTTAATCCGTACGACGAATGACTAGAGTTTTGATTTATACACACTTTACGACATCAGCTAATTTTTGAGCCCACCAAAGATAAAAAAATATGTTTTTGCGCCTAATAACTGTTTAATATGTAATGGACATTCCTATTATGGCCACTACACAGTATTATCCTTCCGACAGATTCACAGTATTTAGTGAGATTAAATATTTAGTAGCGTGTCTACTGATAAAGGTTTGTTTGATAACGATTTCTTTGAAACAAGCCATTGATAGTCTGATATGGGCCAATATAAAAATGTGAGAGGTAGCGATGGGCTCACTTTCAATCTGTCTGTTGTGATAACCACATGCCTGTGATCTTCAAGCAGATAATAAGCAAGACTACAATGGTCAACAACGTCTTCGAGATACTATCCATCAAGGAATTTCTGAAGAAGTATAGTCAGCCGAATATTGAGGAGCTCGTCAGCCAGGAGTTCGCCGAACTAGAGAACATTCAGCTCGAAGGTTCGACAATCAATTTTTACAAGAGCGAAAATTCGAACAAGAATCGGTACTACGACATCCCGTGTTGGGACCACTCTCGAGTGATTTTGCCCTCACACGGGATAGGATCCTATCATGACCTAAAAGTCGACTCTAGGACTACTGTGATAACAGTCAAGGACAGTGACACCACGTACATCCACGCGAATTTCGTGGATGGATATGAAGAAAAAACTAAGTTTATATGCTGCCAGGGTCCACAAAAACACACAGTTGATGATTTCTGGAAACTAATCTGGGAGAACAACAGCCGCATTATCGTGTCTTTGACCAACACAGGCCTTAAAGACAATACTTGCTATGAGTACTGGAAAGATATTGAAGGTTATCGGCTACTTTATGGCCGATATGTCGTGGAAACGGTTGAAGTCGTAGACAAATTTGGTATCATACGGGCACAGCTTCGACTTACTGATATGACGTCTGAGGATTCACGGGTGATACATCATTTTCAGTACACCAACTGGCCCAACCACGGTGCTCCAATTCACCCAGATAAGTTTAGTCTGCTTATACGGAAGGTAAATGACGAGCAAAAAAACTTAAAAGATAAGGCGATGGTGTACAGTAAACCAAACCCAGGGCCAATAGTGGTTGTTTGCGCGGCGGGCGTTGGCCGAACTGGAACATTTTGTGCCATTTCCAATGCATTGGAACAAATCGCTAAGGACAAGACAATATCGCCCCAAAACACCGTACTGAATATTCGAAAGATGAGGCACACAAGTGTCACAACGCTGGCACAGTACATGTTCTTATACAGAATGATTGCTTATCTGAGCACGGTTTATTAGCTCGTGAAAGTATACACAATGATTGTACAGCAATTCACCTCAAAATTTTACATATGTACAAATGTAAAATATTTCTTCAAAGAAATAAGAAGATAATTAGCAAGACTACAATGGCCAACAACGTCTTAGACATACTGTCCATCAGCGAATTTTCGAAGAAGATTATTCAGCCAAATTTTATGGAGCTCGTCAGCCAGAAGTTCGGCGAACTAGAGAACATCGAGTTGGAAGGTACTACTTTAATTTTTTAGTACCGAACCGCTAGTACGACATCCCGTGTTGGGACTACTCTTGCGTAATTTTGACCTCACACGGGACTCAAGTCCACCATGGTCTAAAAACAGACTCCAAGTCTACCGTGATAACAGAGAGAGACAGTGACTTCATGTAAATCCACGCAAATTTCGTGGATGGGCACGAAAAAAAAGTAAATTATATGCTGCCAGGGTCCACAAAAGTATACAGTTGGCGATTTTTGGAAACTCAAAAGGGAGAACAACAACCGCAGTATCGTGTCATTGGCCAACACAGGCCTTACAGACAATACTTGTTTTGAGTACTGAAAAGATATTGAAGGCTATCGGCTTGTTTGTAGCCGACATATCGTTGAAAATAAATCTAACTAAGCTAAGTTATCTCTAAAGAAATCATACCTCTAAAATAGAAATAGACTACTCGTCCGAATTCGTCGGTGCTGTAGGTGGTAAGGTCCTTATCAGCCTGGTAAGTGCGTTTAAACATTTGTCGGGAATCATGGCAAATAACGGATATTTGGGTTTAACCCATTCAAATAGATCATGTTGAGAAGACATCGTGCTTAGGTCTCTGGAAAATTAATTTTTATTCTGACGTAAATAGTAAAAATTTAGATAATAACAAATGACTAAAGTTTTTAACAGAAAGGTACTTACTAAAATATTTTCATACGACCTCTGTGGTGGAATGAACTTTATTTTTTTATTTACAATATCATTTGCATGTCAATACCAAACCAGATGAAGCTACAAATTAATCAAATAGTATGGACACACAGCCAATTAGTTTTTTTCATTTAAACATCTTCATCATTTCATCATCATTTCTACTGTACGGACTCGCAATAAAGTTTATTTTTCACTAAAAATTTTGCGATCGTTATAATTCTACTAGTACTATTGTTGTCTGCCAAGGTTCCACGACGCGAAGCGCACCTTTCTGTGGGCTAGCGTCTTTAACCGGACCCGCCCTGGACCCGGTAGCCCTAACCGACTTGACACAGGAGTAGGGCGATCGCCCTGCGCGTGCTTTTAGAATGCATGTATGTATTTTTAGAATATATGCATATTTTCAAAATGTTACCCATTTTAGTTTGATGATAATGTATCTAGGTATATAAATATACATTTACTAAAGCTTGGCTTACATAACGTGTAGGAGACTCAAATTCCAGTGTGGCAAGTAGCTGTTGATGATGATGATGATGATAGTCTATTCCCTTTGGAAGTGGAGTGATTTAAATAAAATAAAGCTGTACAAAAAATTACACAATACTTTTATTTTATACAAAAATGCCTTGTCAAAATACTTTATACAACGTTATACATTGTGGTGCGTGCAATGACTGTCTTTTATTATGAAAACTTAGGCATGATAAACAAATCAAAAGTAATTATAATTTAAGCTTAAATAAAAATAACAAATTATCGAGTTCGGTTTAATAAAATGTAATCCTTTAATAGCAATAATTATACAATAATATCACATCAATTAGATAGATAATTATGACCTTCAATCACTTAACTCTAAAAATATCATCCACGATACAAGTACACAAATGACACATTTAGCCACAATTAATAAAAATTACTAAGTGGAATGTAAAATGAGCTGCCAAATGAAGAATACAGTCAGATGAAAGTGGACATGAAATTTCTTAAAACTATCTAACGTTTAATTGGTTTTACAACATTCATTTTACCCGTGATTACTGGTTATCTATATTCACAATATCAGCGTAAATGCTTAGATGCTCAGGAATTTATTCATTGACTCATTATGCAAAGTGTTTCTACTCTTGATACAATTTATTAGTAAGTATTATTAAATTTTATACGTAAGTACTTAATTAACTGGATTATTTTAGTTTTTTTTTACATTTTAGCAGTGCAGTGTACAAATAAGACATGGGTTTTAAATATGAAATTAAGTGCTCAGTCGACATTTTAATCCATACTTAATTATTTATACAACAAACGTTCTTAATATTAAGGTACATGCTACAATCGAATCAAGAGTATAAAGGGCCATTATTTTAAAAGAAAGTCTATAATCTCATGTAGCATTAAGACTAGATGCACAAAAATTGACCCCATTTTAAACCTAAGTAAAAAAAAACGTGAAGCAAATACTCCATGTTATAACCACAACACTCATTGCAAGTTTTTGAGCAGAATTCATCTCGTGAAATCTGTAAGTTTTCATTTCATTTTGGATTGGAATCACGGGGTCCACGACAGGAACCACTTCGGTGGTGGTTTTAGCTTCCCTCGGACACGGCAATGTTTCCGGTGCTATTTCAAGTACGTTTCTTTTGTTACCCTTTTTAGCTGTAACAATTTCATTGCTATCTTTCAAGTCATCCTTCTTTGCTGTCGCGTTGTCCTTAGCATTCAGTGTTTCAATGGATATACCGGGGTGAAGAATTTCTTGGTTATAGTCCAGTTTGGTTTCGGCTGGGTCGATTTTATTGTATGCCGAGCTCACTATTGGGGCATCCATTTTGCAAGTGACGCCGTCTAGGGAATCCTTGGTACTCTGGCTACTAGTCTCGTTCCGCAGCGCATGCATCCATTTCAATCGACAGTCGCAAACGAAATTGTTTTCTGCAACAGAAAAGTTGAACTGTTAAGAAATATGTTGTAAAACATTTATATCTCCCTAATACCGAAAATATGGTATACCTAGTCGCCCTTCGAAATCGGTTTTCCGCTAAGTTAAGAGGGTCAAAGATTTGGGCAACCTAATCGTATAAAATATTCTTTTTACTACCTCCCAAGATCGGCGAGCGCGGAAAGGAATCTTAAAAAATATTAAGGTGATTGAGTGGATTTGTAAATGTATTATATCTGGGGTAAGTATAAAATACGAACGTTGGGGAAGTGAAGATTATGAGGACCATCAGCAAAAAGGGGATTTTAAAATTCTAAATTAAAATCTCCGGTTGACTGGTAGAGAAAGCTATGAAGCTTTAAGTACGTAACAGTGCATGAAGTTTTAAATAAATAAATAAAATGTGTTTTTAATCAATGTAGATATTCAATCTGGGTAAATAAGATCACATTGTTTAAATAATAATCTGAAATACAAAATAAATCATACAAGACCTTGAATAATACATAACGGATAGTTTGACTTCACAGAGCGTCGTCTTTGTCGCCCGCGTGTGAGGAAATTCGAAGCTGTTACCCGATATTCATTAATTACCGCTTCTTATATAATAATAATATTAATAATATCAGTCGGTTATGTGTACATTATTTTAAAATGTTGCATAAGAATTTACAAGGTTTTGCACTCGACTTGGCTCTCATTCCCTTACAGCCGAGAACACCCCGAGGGATCATAAAAGAACAAACTTCCTAAGTGTGTTAAAGTTAATAACAACGTCTGTTTCTACTCGTTTAATATTCAGTGTATGTTTTAAGTTTGTCAACTCCACACGTGGATGTATTAAATATTCATTATTACCTTCGAGTAGCAAATTGCTGTTCTGCGGCTTCAAGTTATCCAATATGGGTTTGATGTTGTCGAAAGTTAATGCGTGTAGTTCGTTGGAACGCAAATCCAGGGAAGTCAGGCCCCGCACCCCCTCGAACAACTTCGAAGGGATGGCAGCCAGTTTATTATCATCTAGGGACAACTTGCGTAGCTGAGACAGTCCATCGAAGGCCCTCTCGGAAATAAACTTCAGATCGTTCTTGCCAAGCAACAACTCTTGTAGATTCCACAGTTCTTCGAACGTGAACTCGGTTAAGTTGTAAATGCGGTTCCTTCTCAGATCCAATTTCCTCAAGTTAGCCAATCCATCAAACGTGCGACGGTTGAGATGGAATATGTTGTTTTTATTCAAGTCCAATTCCAGCAAATTGAACGTATGTCTGAACGCGCCATCTTTAATCGATGAAATGTTGTTCTTAGTAAACACGAGTTTCTGCAACTTGGGAACATCGACGAAAGCGTCTACTCCAATCTCTAAAATCATATTATCTTCTAGATTTACGGTCGTAATATTCGGGAGATGCGCGAAGGCGTACTGCTGAAGAATTTCTATTTGATTTGTTGATAACGTTGCTTCCTTCAGATTAGTTAGATTGGCGAACGCAAATGTGGTTACTTCGGTAATACTTCCGTACTTAATGTTAATGGATCGGAGCTTTTGTAGGTAATACAGCGCTTTGGTTGGCACGTAGTCTAGAGCGCCGTCGACGCGAACGTTAAAAGATAAAGTTTGCAAAGTTGGTTGCGAGGCAAAACTCTGCCAGATGAGATCGTCGCGGGGTATGCCGCCATTGAATACCCAGCATTCCGCTTTGGTCGCATTCCTGGGTTCCCTTGTGTTTTCGCAGTAGCAGTGAACTTTGGAGTCTCGATCGGTGATGTCACAGATATTCTTTTGGAAGCCACCCGTCTTTTCTTTCCGTCTCTTGTTGTTGTCCCTCGCTTGTACATTAATTGACATCTCGTTGACGAGAGCAAATGTAATGAGGATGTACATAATGCCTGCGATCCGCGGCTCCATTTTCATTCTGGAACAAGAGAAAGTCATTACATTAATAAAGCAACATTTCGATCCGTTTTATTGGATTACGGCGGATTGGAATTCGTTAACGAACGCAAAAAATCGAGACTGCTGATAGTAATTTATTTCATGAAGATATTGTTGTTACATTTTAAAGTTGGTATAGCTAGAATATATCATTACGCTTTCATTTTCATTTAAATTTTTGTTTACAGCTTAACAAATAGCTTTATTTAAGAAAAGCATTAATGGAAGTGAATAATATACCTTCACGAGGAAGGGGCACGGGAGGATAAGGGGACACCACTATAGAACGGATTAATAAACAAACAATTATTAATAAACTCATTTATTACTACATAAAAAGAAAAATATATTTGCACAATTTGCGACCAATCATCGGTTCCAGTTACAGACACAAACAGTTGCCCGATTTCTATCGCATTCCCATTTAATTTGCAGTAATTAAATCATTCCAAACATTTGGCTGTTTCAAACCTCATTACAGGCACACATTCTCCGGCAAACCATTATGAGGACACTCAGCGCGTGCCATTTACATTAACAGCATCCAGCACCTCGCGAAATCAGATCAGCAAATAAATAATTAAACAGAATTAATACATTTGTAATCCCTTTGAGGGAATCAGCATTGCGGGTAGGAACCGAATGTAATTCAACGTATCAGATGAACTCGCAGAGAGTCGACCATAATCCAAATGAGTTTCACGTAAATCGCAGCATTAACTGAAACTTGATTAATAGAGGTTAGGATCCAGTATTAGTGGTTGTTTACCCGATGCTCAGTTTACAGCTAGCTTTATTTGCGGTACTAAAACATGAGCTTACTAAAGCTCTCATGGACACTCAGCAAAAACCAACTGTATCTTTTAAAATATAAACCAAAAGTCCTACAAGTGTCCCATCAATCCACATAACCCCATCTAAATAATGTCAGTACCGGAACGCCCCCCATTTCCCCGTTAAATGCCCCTCCGGGAGGCGATGGGTTAAAACAAAAAAGGTTCTACCAAGCGTCCTCCTGTGTTTTAGTTCAGAACCAAGATCTTGATAAAGAGCGAAGGTCTCTCTTGATACAAGCGAGATTTATTGCTGAAAATCTCTTGAGAGGAACAGATATATTCTTTTGAATTTTCGGGGCACACGTCACACCGTTGAGCAGTGTTCGCGATAACACCCCTAAATCTTTACAGCAGTGTCATGGGATTACGCGAAATACGAAACGTAGCTTGGTTCAATAATTTTATTCGGATTAAAGTTGTAATAAAATTGAACAAACAGGCTTCCAAATGTCTCATTTAAAAGAACAAGTAGCAGGTACCTAAGTATTTAAAAATAAATCAGACTTGTAATAGATCTGCCTTGAAAGAAAAATCTGAGTTTGTATTTTGTGCAATTGTAATTATTTGTTCACTTCATTAATTTCCAAAACATCTAACGAAATAAGAATATACATGATAAACTCTGTGATTATACCTTCTTAGAATGCATTCACTAAATGAACCGCAAGTTTCGCTTCTGGTCGGGAATCGGTAATCTATTCCATGTACAAATTGCTGACGGTTATTGAATTTACATCCCCTTTGTTCCGATCTGATGCAAAAACGAAGTCCCCCAGTTCAATACTAATTTACATAGTTCAGTAACGGCAGTTCTACAAGCAGTTGCACTTTTGGCTTTTGCAGTTCGAGCAAGAAACGATACAACTTTCCACATGCTCCAAATTAGTTTGCTGCCGCTATTTTGAAATACTTCTCGTATATTGGTCGAAAAAGTAAATATTGTATAAAGTTAATATTAATTACTGCTTTCTGTGATATTTGTCGATTAGAAGTTCCAAATTCCAAAATCATTCTTTGGAAGAGACATAGATCAAATGTGACTATCCGTAATATCAGGTGATTGTTTCAAAATAACTTCAGTCACGTCCAAAGATTCACAAACCGACAATTCGTTCTTGATGAGAACAGCAAACAAACTTTGCATAAAATATTACCACATTTTGGCAGAGCAGCAAATAAAGCTGTACCGCGGAAACTTAACTACTTAAAAACAAAGAAATAAATCTTTCAGTATTACACTCAAGTGTGATGCACGGCCACGTAAAAGAAAGAGTTGACTTTTGCTTCCCGTTTGTACTGAACTTTCCATGACACCGCTTTGAAATTCAAATACAGGAACGCATGTTTCATAAAGTCGCTTATCTGAATTCTCTTTGCAAAGCACTACGTCATTCCATGTCCGCTAGAAATGTTCATATGCCATATCTGTTTTAGGTTCTGTACCTACTACATTAAAGCGAAATATTTTGTGCTATAGTTTATTAAAGATGTTTTAGTTTATTAATTATAGTAGGTATTTCGATGGGCTTTCCAAGGAATGCAAGTGACAGTGTGTATTATTTGTAAACCATGGGTTGCTTGTATAGAAATACATAATTCTTTAGTTATATATACGATATACCTGTGACTGCTTTGTTAGGTTCTTATCTATATTTAATGTTCGTATCTGAATAATTTATCATCGAAATAAGGATTTGACTGCGGCACGCTGCCGAACGCGTCACCTACGCATACGTGTCCAAATTTCGTAATTTTAAGTATCTCATTTGAATTGCTGGTGGGGTCTTTATCGGAAAATGCTTACTTTGTCTGTAGTAAGCACTCTTATGATAACCCTCTCATTTCTAATTTGCATTCAGAACCCGGTTTCGAGTGTAAATTTCGCGCGGACTATTCAATGAGGAGTGCCGTCCTGAATTTGGTCGGCTATTATTTCCGTGGTTGGTAAATGATTTTGTTCCGAATACAAATTCAAGTAACGTTTTTTATTCCACAATTTTGTTAAAGCACTCTGTTCTGTTATTCAGGTATTAGGTAATAAATTCAAACAAAGTAAACACACTCAGCCCTAGTGTTTGTTTTATCATGTAGGCAAGTATAAATATTAAAGGTATTGATACATTTTCGATGTATGTAGCCGTGCCCTCGTCAATCTGACTTCAGTGAGTGGGATAACGCCGCGTCAGTTGCGGGCACTACTAATTACTTTCTGAGTGGAAAACTGGATATAACCGGGATTAACCGGCCGTTTTCAGCTAAAGCTGTGTTTAATTTTTCTGTGTATTTACAGTCCTGATGGCGGCTCAAGTACACAATTGGGTATATGTATTAAACATGGATGAAGCGTAAGAAATTTGTCAGGACCATATCATAGCAAGTGAAACAATGCGTCGTCTCAGTTATTACAAGTTACAAGCCTTTATTATTATTTAGCTTCGCTGCTACTAGACTAGTACCCATTCCTACAAACCGCTTCTGGAATGCTTTTTTCCGAATGAAAAATAAGATCTCAAATGAAAACTATTTTTTCATAGCATGCTTTTATAGTAGAATACTTGTCAAGCCCAAGTGCGAGCGTCGGTGGCCGAGCGGTTACAGTATGCGACTCGTAAGCTAGAGGTTTCGGGTTCGAATCCTGCTCCGGCCATGCACAAATGACTGTTTTCTGAGTTATGTACATTAGTTGAATACTAACCTATGCTCGTACGGTGAGGGAAAACATCGTAAGGAAACCTGCACATTCAGGCGACTGGATGTGTAACCAATCTGGTCAGGTTCCCCTGGTAGCAGGGTCATGGAGGTCAGATGGCAGTCGCTCCACTGTAATTACCTGACCTGCCAAATCCTGGTTCATGGTCAAGGCGGACCTCGGGCCCTCGTGCGCGAGAGCATAACCGGGACATTAACGCCAAGATGACTTGTCACACCCAAACTCGATTAGTTTATCATGCGTAGTTTACGAGTTTCTACGGCCACCGTCCGTCTCCATCATCAGATTACCTTTATGGTACCGGGAAATGGGTCAAATTATACTATGTAACTTTCACATGTCCCAGTATTTGGGGTAATAACATCTTGCAAGTTAAATTTGTCCCATGTCCTGGTTTCCGATGGAGCTAAAATTTTGCATACCTAGGTATGTAAGTTCGGTGACGATGTAATGCAAGGCAATGCTGTAGTTAGATGTAATGCAAAGATCTTTAGTTGGATGTAAACTAATACTAGATAAATGGCAATGGACCTCCGCAGATCAGAAGAGCGAGCAGATCACTAGTATCATTTATTCATGTTAAGCTATCGTAAAACTTGCCAGTAGAAGGTGAGGTGTTACTTACATATCTGATTGAAAGCTAAGCTAGTTACAGATGTAAAGGTCAAGGTCACGTAAAGCCGCAAAACCCGGTACGACATCTTTCATTCGGGAGACCACACGTAAATCTGATTACCCTCTTAGAGATATCTCCACTGACATGGGCGCTAATTACTTTCCTCGGCTTAGGCCTAGTTATAAGATACAGTATTTAGTTAGATGGCTGCCTGGTCAAGTGAAGCATGTTATATTTAGGAGAATACCCAATTTTGCGCGCTTAAATTAACTCTAGGAAACTCATCTTATACATAGAATCATTTCAATCCGCTGTTTATTGGTGTGGACTACGAGGATTGTCGATAATGAACCACATAATAATAATCAATAAAAGCAGTCTTTATGATCTGTATTTGTGACGACCTGAGTGGTCATGCTGGTCTGCCACGCAGAGGTGCCGGGTTCGATTCCCGGCCAAGCAAACATTGAAATGATGAATCTTCATTTCTGTTACGGGTCTAAGTGTAATAAGCCTACCTTCCTACCTTCCTAACTTATGTATGATAAATATGCATTTAAAAAAGTATAAAAGTAGTTTATCAGTTATCTAACACCCATAACACACGCTCTGCTTACTTTGGGGCTAGATGGCGCTGTGTAAATTGTCCAAGCATATTTATATTTTATTATTTATTAACAATAAACCGATAAGGCAACCTATAAACCTAGGTTGTATCATCTCTCAATACAAAAAATAGCACAGTTTTCGGTTTTAGACAAATGTATTAAACGAATACCTGTAGGTTTAAACAGTTTCGTGGTTATTCACTACACTTTCATCGCAAATTGAACGAACGAATTTCAACCACAGCTTTTACGTTAATCGGACTAGGAAACCTAATTTCAAAACGGGTAATTATGAACGTTAGTTAATTATGATAGGTGTTACCTATAATACAAGCTTTGCTTACTTTGGGGCTAGATGGCGCTGTGGGAATTTGTCCAAGCATATTTATATTTTATTTTTTATCTATTTATGAAGTTGCCGATAAGGTAACCAATAAACCTAGGTTATATAATCTCTGAATATAATTAATTGCGTGGTTTATGGCTTTGAACAAATGTATTAAACGAACCTATAGATTTAAACAGTTTCGTGGTTATTCACTACACATTCATCGAACGAGCGAACTTCAACCACGGCTTTTACGTTAATCGGACTAGGCAACCTAATTTCAAAACATTATAAACGTTAGTTAATTATGATTGCCGAACAATATCTGATACTAGGAATTAATTATTGTGTAACGAGCTTACTATCGACTGATTTGTTTTCGGATACCCCACGCGTAACTTCATAATAAAATTGACATTGATGGATAAAGTATTGATTGATTACAAGAGATAAGGGGAAACAGTGTAATTCGATTTGTTTCCTTTGATATTGATCATATTATTTGGTGATTATCTTTAGTCTCGCTACTAAAGTTTACCTATAATTATTTAACGTGATATTTTAGATTATATTCTTGTTTTGTGTAATTAGATTAGATTAATTACCAATAAAAGCTGTGTGCGATTTCTATGATTACTCAGCATAGTAAGTAAGTAAAAACTCTTTATTGCACACACAAAAGTAAAAGATACATAAAAAGAAAAATATAACAATTTATATGCGCGCAAACGCGGCCTTATCGCTTTAAGCGATCACTTCCAGACAACCTTTGGGAAGAGGTAAGTTAGCACATTATCTTATAGTAGTGCAAGAATTAAGTATTTGGTTTTCATGGATACTTCTGTGTCTCTCTGTTATATAGGTGCTTAGATCTCTAACATAGGTACAATATATTTGAGATACTTTAAAGCACAAGTGGTCGGGCTTTATCCTTAAGGAAACCTGCTATTTATTATAGGTAAGCTGTGATCATTGCACTCTAGCGCTATTGGTTTTCTAAATAAATAAATCTCCAACCCGCCTGCCAAAAGTGGATATTATGGCCAGACCCTCTATTACTGTGGAGGAGGCTCAAGTCCAGTTGTGGAGTTACAGCCCGTTGATGTATGTTTGATGTAATAAAAACTATGGAAATTATACATACAAACTATAAAGATCCAAACTGTCACAAAGTTGCATAGGTTAGTGAGAGTTACATATTATAATATTTTTAGAATTTAATCATGACATGACATCATCATATCAGCAAAAAGACGCTCACTGCTGGGCAAAGGGCTCCCCCAGAGATCTCTATAAAGTCCTGTGCCTTCCGCATCCAGCTGGTACCTGCGATCTTTACAAGGTCGTCGGTCCACCTTGTGGGAGGCCTACCCACGTTGCGTCTTTCTGTACGTGGTCACTCAAGAACTTTACTGCCCCATCGGCCACCTGTTCTTCGAGCTATGTACCCTACCCACTGCCACTTTAGCCTGGCAATCCTCAGAATTCAATATCAATATAAAATAATCTCATGAAACTGAAATGATCTTAACGCCATCAAGTTTTAACGGATGAAAGACTATGTCGAGTAAACTAAGGGGAACTTTTTAATAGAGTCCATGAAAAGCTATACAGACACATTCAAACTAATTAAAATGTAGTTAATTAGTTTCTGGAGCACATTTCCTGGGATGTCGGCAAATAAAAGTGAACTTTTGTTTTACTATTTTCATGGAGCGTGGCAGTTATTTTTGGTATTTTTATCCGACTACGTCAGTAGGAGTGTTATTTCAATTTTTTGTTTACTTTATGTTTGTATTAAGAATGAAACTTTTGCCTGTTCTTTTTAAATCACGTAAGCTTAAAATAATTTGTAACACGGTAAATCGCAGTCGCTCTACTGTAGAATAGAATAGAATAGAAAGACATTTATTTGGTAGTCCATGCACACACATCAACTTATACCTAAACAATAAATATAAATAAATACATCTCAATTTAACAAAGAAAATAAAAGAAATACCACTTAATAAACTGTATTTTTGCGCTGCAGCAACACAAAAGGGTTGTGGCTCAGTACAGTTTTACCTTGAAGGGCAACACTGATTTTCAGCCAAAACCCAGGTAGTACGCGGTACCCAATGAAATATTTTTTCAAAACATCTAGTGTGTAAAGTGATCCATCTGTGTGTAGTTACATGCTCCATATTTTCAATTACCAATCAACACTACAAACGCAAAAGGTATGACATCTGTCTGGTCGTCTGCTGTTGAACGGATTTGGATAAAAAAAAAATGTTAGCAAGGTAATGGTCAGAAAACCCAAAACAGGACATGGTGGCCTATGCAAGCATTCCATATGGTAAGTAATTACCTGATCTGCCTAATCGTTGATCATGGTCAAGGAGGACCCCGGGTCCTCGTGCGCGAGAGCTCAACCGGGATGACTATTTTTTTTATTAGTTACATGGTAAAAATTGTGACAAAACTTCTCCAACATTGGGGTCTTCTGTAATGTAACCCAATGGCTAATAGAAGTCGTATGTTGTGGAAACTACTAAACCGTTTTTGAAATATGTTTCACTGATTTGAAGCTACATTATTCTCGAATACTCGTAAAAACAAAAGGTAAAGATGTGATTTAATTTTATTTATTCACTTGACATTTATGATTATAGTGACATAGGAATTTGCATTGTAATTGAGATTGATATCTCATTGTAAATGTTATTTTTATGGGCGTTGATATATTGACATTGTAGTGTTGAAATTGACATTGTACCTAACTTTGCGAACGAATATATTACTGTACCTATGTTATGGGCTACATGAGACTGAAATAAACAGATCTTAATTTAATTTAATGTAGGTATAGTCAAATAACAGAGTTTCGAGAAAAATGCTAGAATTAGATATTTACACGAATCCCATTTCGCCAAACGGTGCACAGGTCATTTTGTTCGGTGAATGTGGAATTTTTCAATTACAATACTAGACGTGCCCTACTTACTAGGGAATGCATGGCATACATTTTGCAGTTGAAAGAGGCGATACACTGGTACAATAGAATGTCATGATAGCTTTGGCACCCGCCAACAGGCAGGGAGCCAAACTGTTGTAAGTAAAAGAAAATGTAAAAACACTTGATTGGCTCGTTTCATGGTCCACGTGACTTTATGATCGGAGTGACCTGCTTTTTTAAAATGGAGAATTTAGCTTTTTATTTCGTCCTGTCTAGATCATGTGTATTTTTTGATAGATTACAGCTTCCATTGATGGCTTTCGTTGTTTAGATTTTATATTATGACAGTATTTCGCCATGTAGACTATCTACTCAAACTAAATCTATTAAAACAAGGTCTTCTACTATGTACCTTCATCGAGTATACGAATATACCCTCATCATCATCTTCATCTCAGCCGCCGGATGTCCACTGCTGAACATAGGCTTCCCCCTACGCCTTTCACACCCCTCGACTCTGTGCCTTTTGCATCTATCCGCTCCGTTTGATCTTCATCACTTCCTACTCCATCCTCACGTCTCATCTCTAGGGTCTACCTCGTTGGTTTATGGCGAAACCGAGATGTGTCACTGCCGGTCAGGGTGCGGGCAGCATCAATCCTCTCCTCAAAGTGATAGCGGCCAGGTTGGACGGTCCAATATTCAACCAGTGGATGTCAGTTATTGTCCACCGAAACAAGCCATTCGAATTTTGCTAACATAGATAGTAAGTAAATAAACTAACACCTATTGACATGTATGTAAATCTTCTTTTTTAATTCATACGTATACTGTAACATATACCTAAATTCATTTATTTATTTAACAGTTTATTGTACACAAGATAACAAATACAGATAGTACAGATTAGTTACGACACAACAAGCACTACTTATCTCTAAAAGAAATCTCTTCTAGTAGGCCTACAAAATTAAATTAATTTAATATTGTATTGACATTATTTTTAAGTTTGACAAATGAGTATAGTGTATAATAGTTATTAATCAATTGACATTGTTATTTATTATATACACGTTTGACCATATCCTTGTGAGTTGCTTATATTGTGAAATGTATAATGATATAATGTAACTTAAATGGATTAATAAAGAAATCGAATCTTACAAAGTCTGAAAATAAACCATTTAATTTCCTTTCAATGTTAGATGGATAATCATTGCCCCATCTACTTCGGCTGATTAGTGATATAATAATCATCTTGGCGTTAATGTCCCGGTTGTGCTCTCACACACGCGGGTCCGGGGTCCTCCTTGACCATGATCCAGGATTTAGCAGATAAGGTAATTACAGTGGATCGACTGCCATTTGTCCTCCATGACTCTGCTACCAGGGGAACCTGACCAGATTGGATCATGGTTACACATTCAGTAGCCTCAATGTGCAAGTTTTATCACGATGTTTTCCCTCAACGTAAGAGCATTAGTTAGTATTCAACTAATGTATATAACTCTGAAAAGAGTTATTGGTACATGGCCGTAGCGGGATTCAAACCCGGTATCTTTCGCTTACGAGCCGGATACCCTAACCTCTCGGCCACCGACGCTCGACCGACTGCTGATAATAAATAATAGTTGTCTTACTGTATTCCGGTTTTAAATATAAAGGATAATATGAACATATTGTTGGGTATCCTATAGCGTAGAGTATTTAACCAAAATCATACCAGACGAATGTTGTATACTGCGATCTATAACGGGACCGCAAAGCGTAGAGATTATGGTATTCGAATCCCACTACGGCCATGTACTAATTACTCTTTTCTGAGTTATGTACATTAGTTGAATGCTAACCAATGCTCTAACGGTGAGGGAAAACATCGTGATAAAACCTTCACTTTTTGCCGCATCCAGCGAGAGCACAACCGAGACATTAATGCTAAGATTAGTATTTTATTTCATTGAACACCATGCCTTTCATTTTTTAACCAAGTTAAACGACCAAGTATATCATATATTTCCTAAATTATATTAAATAATCACAACTACAATGCTAAAAACCACCTCGAGACTGGCTTTCCGCAAAACCGCATCGATAACGGTCCCTCTATTCGAAAGCTACAACGCCGCCCACATATACACATAAGTGTCAAACTTATAACTCGTATATACACGTACAGTCAGCTGCATAGAGATATGACCCCTAGAACATACATTAGGGGTTAATCCACTCCGCAGCCGACTGTACCAGCTTTGTCAAAACAACGCCGAGGTCGTGGATTGCAGATAGTTAACACCCAGCCGCCGCCCGCGGTCTCGCTACAGAGCACTGGCTTGCCGCATGACGTCACGTGCCAACCGTTAGCCCGCACATATTGGCGTAATGCAGCAGGGTAGGGCTAATATACTGTATGGTATCGTTTACCGCATAATATAGTGTATGGTATCATTTACCGCATAAGTTTACGTCAGGTGACTTTGATGGAGTTCCGTATACGGTCGTTTGAGATTAGATTGTTGGCAACTTCTGGGCCAATTTACTAGGCCTGGTAGTTGGTGTGTGTGGCGTCTGGCAGATTAGAATATAGCCTTTAGGTTGATGGTCTAAGGTGTCAAAATGTCTACGAGATTGTCAACTTTAAAACGTCCACACTTTCATCTTACATGTTTTCGGGTTTATTACCACGATTAGTACTGTTTTTACCGTGGTAGTGAATAACAAAGTTTAAGTGAAAGTCTTACATACTATATTAAAACGTTCACTTTAAAATTACCACGTTACTGATACGTCCACTCTTCAGATATGTCCATACTACCAAAAACTCCACTCCATCAAAATGACCACTGTATCGAATCGAAATGACACCCTTAGTACCAATCCCTTCCACGAACGGATGTCGTACAAGGGGGATTAGAATCCGAATTAGGAGCGTCAGTGGGCTAAAGGCTAGCGGGTCGCACTCGTAGGCAAGAGGTACCGGATTCGATCCCTAGTTCCGCCATGTTCCATACGCCCCATGAGTTTTTTCTGAGTTGTATGTATGTTTTGAACACGAACCGATGTTCTTACGGTGAGAGAAAACATCGTGATATTACCTGCACATTCATACGACTGAATGTGTTATAATGACCCAATCTGGTTAGGTTACTCTGTTAACAGATTAATTTACGTAATTATCAAGAACAAAAAGGAAGTAACATAATAATCATACACATAACGGCTTTCAGTATAAAAACGTTTAAAATTCAAGACGTATTTGTACTTCAAAATATATTTCTACGTAGGTATTTTCCATCCAATGCTAACATTGCTGTTTTCATAAAATCGACTACAAAATCTTACCGCCTATAAATCACGTACAAAAATGTACTCCCACTTCAATTTCATTACGGGAAAAATTAAATTTAAGATCTGTTTTTACGCCGACGTAACCCTCTACAATGTAACTCGGTCGGTAATAAATCGCAAAATTTTACGTCACACTGAAAGGTGGAATTAAAATCGGTTACCGTAGTGTCGCATAAAAATCAACAGCGTCGAAGTTCCCCTTACTATAAATCAAGCTGAACTAAAGCCTTTTTGGCATCGACCAACCCTGCGCGTGCCAACCCTAGCGCTAGCGTTAGGACACTCTCGTTCCAGGCAATCATGGCCAGAGATCTATCAAAGAACTTATTATACTCCACTTCAGCACTGTTAGTTTTGGCAAATACGCGGCTTACTGCGGTTTCGTATTGGGGCGCTTTCGTGATATTTTTACGAGTTCAAAATATTGTTATGGGCAAGCAATTTGGAATTGAATTTTATGGGTGCACTTATTCATATTTATTTTGCCGGGGTTTCCGGGTCTGCGCCTAGCGGGCGTAGGAAGATGATAATTGCTAATTATCAGTACGAAAATCTGCTCTCGTAACATTCGATGCCACCGGATTCTGACATTTATCCGGGATAATACAAGACACACGGCAGTAATGTTACCTGTACCTGTGTCTACTTATTAGTGGAACATTTTTAATCTTTTCGGTTCGAGCACAAAATAAATATGGCGGAGATCAGCAAATATATGCAAAAAAATGTTTCAGCTTTATTAATGATGGCATGTGCAGTAGCAAAATTCGCTTTGGCTACTTGAGTGCCGACAGGCACTATACGTTCCTCATTGAACGCTGTTATCAGATGAGTAGGTACCTACTGGGAAAACTAGTAGTAACGCTACTTAGACCATTATTCCAATACTTTAATTATTAAGAATACTTACAGTTATAATACAAATGTTTTATGAACACGGATTAGCCTCTCCGTCATGTTAGGTACAAATTAGAAAAAAATATCAACAATATATAACTTGGTTTATTTATTTATAAAAGAAATATTTGCATGACAGAAATAAATTAAATAATGCTAATACCAAATTATAAAATAATATTTACAAATAAAAAACTTACCCCAAGTCCCTTGTTAAAGGAATAGTCCCCAAAAGACTGGCCGCATTGCCTCGCTGTATCGCGAGGCTGATCCTTTGGCCAAGGTATTGACCAGCCTTTTGGTCATGCGAAGCGTTAACCAGGCGCTTAGACAACTCTTTGAAGAGAGTATGAGCGCCTGGACCCCACGGCCCAAGGGTTTCTACGCCAAACGGCGCAAATAGATGATCTCCGCTGAGACCAGCATATTTGCGCCGTTTGAAATTTTCTGCCGAAGCGGCAGCGGAACCGGCATTGACACTCGTATATAACCCATTTTAGATGCACGATACTAACAGGCGTCTGTTTTTTTCGACCACACAAACGTTACTCACATTGCAGCCCACCGACAAATAATGGTAGCTATAGTACCTATCTATTCAGCCATCAAAGCTGAGTGCATGGATATTCGCCTTCGATAACTTCAACAGCAAAATCAACAAACTCATTCCATTGTAGATTTAGACATACACTTTCATTCGAATGGGATTATAATTAACACGAAGTTCGTAGTTAAAAGAATAATATAATAAAAAACAGGAACTTAGCAAGTGGAATGATGTGGTCTCTGCCTATACCTTCGGTAAAAAGGCGTCTGTATATCTATACTAATTTTATAAAGAGGGGAGATTGGATTGTTTTATCGATTTGTTTGTTTGTTTAATGGATAAACTTATAAACTACCTAAATTATTTTTTAAATACAATAATATAACCCAAGGTATCCGTTCGCGTATAATTTCTGAACGAAGAACAGAACAGCTGCACAAATTTAACTAATTGTTTTTTTTGTGTTTGCAAGTGTCAGAGCAAATTTTATATGAATGAAGAAACGGTAGGTAGGTGTAGGGTAGGGTAGAACGTCTCGTGAACGTAGTCGCGTCGGACCCACTAGTGTAATATGAAACAACTTACCTACTAATATACTAACTTACATTATACTTAAGAACACGGTTATTGTAAATTCATAAGCCACTTTATTCACAGTTTATTAAGTTACACAAGGAAGTATAGGTGAAAGTTCAAGATATAGAAGATTGATGTCCCTCCCTGCCCGCCATTCTAAACTCATAAACGCAAAATGCTTTTCCTAGTAACATGTAAAAAATAAACGTAAAACTCAAAGAGCAACATTTAATTTACAGGGCCGTGAATCGTATCCAATAAAAATCGCCACTCATTTTAATTCCGACCCTTATCATCGGGGAGTAAAAAGTAATGCTTTGTAATACGTTTTAGAAAAAAACACCGCTCGCACAAAGGGAGTGTGTATCAGTAGGAAAAAAAAGAATTTCACAAAAACAAATTCACCATACATTCGTCACTGGCACACACATGAAAGAGCCGTCGGCAACCGAGGGGTTAGAATCCGTATTTATAACCACTAAATCATTCGGAACAGAAATTCAATCAGACGCCCGAGGTGCGGAGAAGAGATCCCACTCGATTTACCGGTATTCCATCTGTACCGATGTGCCGATTCCTTTCGCCGACATTTACCGGTACCCTTAGTAAATATCGCGTAAACGTTTCACTGAGCGCTTTGTGGTAAATGGCAGATATGTAAAGACTTTTAAATTATGCTACTTATGTACCGGTTATGGTGCTACAATGAGTAATTCAATACTTTGTTTCTTATACCTCACTCAATTCCACAGAAGTTTGAGTTGCTCGCGTCGTATATTTGGATTAATGTCTTAACCACAGATATAGGCACATCAAAGTTTACTGTTGTGCAAAATGTGGCAAGATTTACAATGAAAATGTCGAGCAGCTCCTTGAGATTCTATTCATATTATTATTATGGTACGTAATGATGTAGCTTTTTTATGCTATTCAGTGACAAACGAGCATACAGCCCATTTGATGGT
The DNA here is from genome assembly GCA_907269095.1 of Blastobasis adustella. Classification (NCBI taxonomy): domain Eukaryota; kingdom Metazoa; phylum Arthropoda; class Insecta; order Lepidoptera; family Blastobasidae; genus Blastobasis; species Blastobasis adustella. The sequence goes on along the minus strand of OU026121.1, from coordinate 14,937,623 downwards.
ATGTGGTAACTGTCGCCCATAACATCTACAATTCACACATTTAGGTTGCAGGTAACAAAAATGCAGAACTGCAGGTGCGTTGTCACTGTGAGGACTAAGATGAAATGCCTTTTGCCTGTAATTTTGCTACGCTGCAATCGCATTGAGATAGCGGTCAAAGCTTGGCTAGTCTAATAAAAAAAAAGAATTTCACACATTCACAGTTCACAGTGGCATGTTACACTCATAAAATATTTGTTCGACCGAGTTCGTAACATAGAACAAAATAATTATAACATACCGGTATTCCCAAACGACGCCACGACTCGATATTCCGAATACAGGAAAATACTACCGTTATGCGAAGTCGACCCCACAGTGATCGTATTACCCGGACATTTGAAATTGTCAATAGATTTTGTAAATGGCATGGAACGGATGAATGGGATGCAACCCGTAAGGATTTTTCATAAGATGTGGTTTCCTTATATTATTAGGATTAATGTATAGGGGGACAACGAGGGGCATAGCTTGATTTATTTTTTGCTTTTTGTATCGGAAACGTTTTATAATAATTTCTGAGAGACCTACGCGATAACGATTGCTGCCGAAGTGTGGTGAATTTATAACGATGTCACAAAAATGTATCACAAAAATCGCAAAAAAATATATGGAACCCAGTCTATATTTACGTTAAGCGATATATCGTCGGAAATGTTTTCTTATAGGTGCTCTACAAGGTTTGCTAAAACGGCTATAGACGACTAGACCCAAATCACTGTGGAAAAAAAGTTTTATGTTTTGACAGCTGATAAAGAGTTGCTGATTTTATTTGTAAAATACCGTATTGTTAATGAGAAACCGCATATTCCATTTATTTACCCAACTTTATAGTTTGCTACCAATTCTCGCAAAACTTTCATCGCTGATTTATTGGTTTAAAATTATCAGTTGCGCGGAGTACTTACCGAGAATTTCACTGTTATTAAATAAACCTTTGTGGTATTGAAATGTATAAAAGAGCTTTCTCCATCGAACTTAAAGGTATTGAGAGGCTTTACATGTGTGGGAGATTGATTTCTAGCAATTCAAACTTAATAATAGTTTATATATTTTATGGCTGTTCCATTAAAGGATAACACGACTTTTATGTGCCTTTTTTTAACTCCCGACGAAAAAAAGGGATGTTAGAAGTTTGACGAGTGTTTGTGTATCTATCGATCTGTGTATCTGTCTGTGGCGTCGTAACTCTCGAACGGATGGACCGATTTAGATTTAAAAAAAATTTAAAATCCAGTTTAATCGAGATGGTTTAATCGGAAGCTAGGAGCTTCATTTTAATAAAATCGGTTTAAAAGTTTAGAAAATATTTGAGTATATGTAAACTTCATCATTACAGCCCGTAACAGTCCACTGCAGGACTTTGGGCCTCTCCCACGAAAGGGGAGGTTATTGCTATAATCTCCACGCTTGGCAGGCGGGTTGGAGATCGCAGTGTTTAAATATAACAATGGAAAATGCTGCTGCCCAATTTCCAGACTACGGAGACTCTTGATCTTTTGCCTCGAAAACATTAGTCGCCTTGTACGACACCAATGAGTATAAGGGGTTGGTGCTACTCTACTCTGCCGGACACCACACGGCTAAAACTTGGTCGGGGTTTATACTACTTATGTGGGTTATGCCCCATAGCACAAGCTTTGCTTAGTTTGGGGCTAGATGGCGCTGTGTGAATCTGTCCATGATTTTTTATTATTTATTATTTATTATTATTATGCCGCAAGACTGTGGAATTCTCTCCAGCACGAAGTGCGCGATTGTCAATCTATAGCAATCTTTAAGAAGCGTGCAAAAGAACATTATCTTTCCTTATGTGCCTGAATGTTCTACAATACCTGTATATATTTTAGTATGTATATATGTATGTGTATGTGTGTGTATCTTTATATATAATATTGCGTGTATCTAGTATCTTTTTTATAATTTATGTAGTTCATACAATTTTTTTTTATTACAATTGCGCACGTCTCATCCCCTATACTATACCATGTCTCTCTTCTATAGGCCTGCTGGAAGAGATTTCTTTTTAGAAATAAGTAGTGCCTGTTGTGTCGTCTTTCATTTTTGTAATTTCTGTTTACTATAAAATGTGTGCAATAAATTGTTAAATAAATAATAATAAAATAAATAAATAAATAAATTCTTTTTCTGTCGATTAGATTGTTAGTACCACAAAGGTGCCAAAAAAGCTTTCGCCTGCTTGATGGTAAGTTACCACAGTCAGCTGCATCACTCCTGTATTGCCTACCCTATAATAACCTTTTCTCCCCTTTCTTGAAAAGCTCCATGTTGTACTCTCCAGGGAAAACCTCTCCAAGGAGCTCGTTCCACAACCTTAGTGTGTGTGGAAGGAAGTGCCTTTGGAACAGCGCAGTTTCAAATGAACACCTGTTTTAAATGTTAAAATTACTGATATACCCTTGGTCCCCAACTGGGGGCGCGCAAATTCATTACTTCTAGGACCTCGTTAGGAGTCGATATTAATAATAACTGAACCCTACTTGGATCAGTGGATTAGCCGAGCCGAGTAGAAGAGTAGATTATATCTATCTATTGCGCAATTTTAAACTTCTAAATTCTTTCCTCTGAGATTAAGCTCAAATAAGAGCTATCAGAGCAACTGCGTTCACCACTTTTCAGCTGTAATACGACAATTAACAAACAATTCCCAATCAGAAAATTAGACCTTTATTATTTTTACAATGAACTAGAGTTTCACCTCCAAAGAATTCTATATACTAGTTTACCACACATATTATCGGGTTTGTTACCACGGTTTCTACCTCGATATTTCGACGCAAAAATATGTGTGGTGAAAGTATACTGAATAACCACGAAAGTCTTAAACCTATAATGAACTAGGTTCGTGTGTGGGGAGCCCTTGGTACAATTTTGTAACTTTTTGCTTCTGTGGGTAGGCTTGCAATTTGTTAACTACCCGCATACCGACGCGTCACCCATCTAGTAGGCTATCGATCATATTTTCATAGCAACTGACAAAACGATTTGGCGGCCCCTTGTATGGCTCAGCTTTACCATGAGAGAGAGAGAGAGAGAAAGAGAGAGTAGGTACCTACCACTTAAACAAGCTCATCCCATAAGTAACTAATCCTACTAATATTATAAATGCGAAAGTTTGTAAATATATTTGGATGTTAGTTACTCCTTCACGCAAAAACTACTAAACGGATTTTGATGAAATTTGGCAGCAATAAAACTTATAGCCCAGAATAGCACATTGGCTATAATTTATACCGATGTTTGATGTGGTGGTCTGAACCGAATTTTAACGAACGAAGACGCGGGCAAAGCCTAATCTGTTATAATAGCGTGGCACGTACACCTCTTCGCTCAAACACCGCATGTCTAACTATTACTTTCAGTATACACTTTCAAGGGAAAACGGCCAACTCAAAAGTTACCGACAAGGCAATAACAATTTCCGCGGCACACTACCATAAGTCGCGTCTAAGTGCGGGCAGACGGCAGCGTCTGCCCTGTCGCCCCGTTGGGAAAACCATAAGCAGTAACAGGGGTAAAATGAAACTATTTCGCGACCACGTTACTTAGAGCCGCTCATAAAATGTAGCCATGGCCCCCATGGGCGAGCCGTCGCGCGCATTCGAAATTTAAACAAGAATTTTTCCTCTCTGTTGCGTCGTGCCAATATCGTGTGCCAGTGTTAAAGGTAAACAGTTTCGTTACAGGAAAGAGTGCTTAATGCTGTTTCGTAGCACAACATTTTTAAAAATATTTAAAATTATACTTAAACAAAAACAAAAATATAAAATAAACGTTAAACGCCATTCTTAAACGCGTTAAAGATATTAGTGCAAACCGGCCTTAGTGTATCTATATCTCATCAAAACGTACATTTGAACCAAGTTACAACACAGTGAAAAGGAACGTTCATCTTGAGTTTCTATTATTATATTTTCAACTCTTTGAAACGCTGCAAATATACAGTACGAAAAATAAGTTACCATAAAAGTAATTTTTCGCTTAGTTCTCCGAGATTGGATAAATAAGTACTTGTAATAGGCCCCCCAGCGACCGCCATACTCACTGTTTTGAAGGTATCATGTCCCTGTTTACTTTTTTAGACTAGTTGTACTGTTGTTGTCCGTATAATAAATTGAGAGTAACTTTTAATTTTCCCTCGGGGCCTTATCATTTTGCGGCTGCAAGAGCAAAATAAACCACTGTGTGGTGTGTAACCACAAATAAACTTTTCCTTGTTGTGATTTCTGTACTATGCAGTGACAAACGAGCAGAGAGCCAGCCTGATGGTAAACGGTAACTGTCATTCATAATATTTACCATTCATGCACTAATCTATACATAGTATAAAACAAAATCACTTCCCGCCGTCTATCCCTATGTATCAATGTACGCCTAGATCTTTTAAACTACGCAACGCGTTTTAATGCAGTTTTAAAAGTAGATAGAGTGATTTAAGATAAAAAATATACCTAAGCAAGAAAATAAGGGTAGGTAGGGGTAATGTAGGTGTAAGCGAACGAAGTCGCGCCGGGTCCGCTAGTCATTTCATGTAATAATAATGCAGAACCAGGGGCATTGTCACTGTAAGGACGAACATCAAATGCCTCATGTCTGTAATTGCGCTAGCCACCTTATCCTTCAAACCAGAACACAACAATGCAAGCATTGTGCAGCAAGCGTGCAGGCGGCAGAAATAGGTAAGGCGGTGGTACTCACCTAAGCGGATTCCTCGGGCTTGACAGAGTCCTAGTCCTATATCATATACCTATATTTAGGTATATGATAGGAGATTGGTTGAGCAGTTTGGGGACCCGTGATGGTATATTTTTATCGTATTAGTGTTTATAGAAAAATACCTAAGATAAGTAATTTATTTTTATTTAGAAGTAATCAAAATAATCATCTTGGCGTTAATGTTCCGCACGAGAGCCCGGGGTCCGCTTTGACCATGCTCCAGGATTTGGTTGATGAGGTAACTATCTTGACATAACTACCAGAGGAACCTGACTAAATTGGATCATGGTTACACATTCAGTGCCTCAATATACAGGTTTCATCATACAACAACATCAGCATCGGTTAGTGCTTAAAATGTTAAAACGAACTAATGTAAATAACTCAGAAAATTCATTGGCAAATGGCGGCAGTAGGATTCGAACTCGACACCACTCGCTAGCAAGTCGGATACCTTTACCACTACGCCACCACGCCCATTTTTATTTCCATGTAACAATTCATAACTCCTGGCCTCAATATAGGTAGTACAAGTCCGTTATAATAACCATTTCAACTTTAAATGGAAAATATAAAGCGGCACGGACTAAAGTTTGTAAGAGAAGATAGATCCCATAATTAAACAAGTTTTAAAGTATTTACAGTTTGTAAAGCGAATATTAATTTGAACACTTTTGATTTACTTCTCGCTTTATTTGCTCGTACAATATTAGATGGGAAATTACGCATTTATGAGTTTTGCGTATGTTTCAAAGTTATAAGAGATGCAAGCGTATCTATGTTTAAAAGTTTTATTCAGAGAGGCTATAAGTTTTCTACTGTTCAGTAGAGAGCTGAAACTGAAACAATAACAATTGTTACTTCCGTTTGGAGTTAAGAAGCGTCGGTAGCCAAGTCGTTAAGGTTAAGCGAGAGGTACCGGGTTCGAATCCCACTACGGCCATGTACCAATGACTCTTTTCTGAGTTATGTACATTAGTTGAATACTAACCGATGCTCATACGGTGAGGGAAACATCGTAATGTCACCGACACTTTTAGGCGACTGAATTTGTAACCATGATCCAATCTGGTCAGGTTCAATGGTAGCAGAGTCACGAAGGTCAAATGGTAGTCGCTCCACTGTAATTATTAGATATGCCAAATACTGGATCATGGTCAAGGCGAACCCCTGGATCTCATACGCGAGAGCACAACAGGGACATTAATGCCAAGATGACCTACGTTTGGAGTTAGATGCCTATATTAAGGACACCCTATCATCACATCAAGCCTATTAACTAGACTAGTACATTACAGTAGGTACTTTAGTAACCAAGCTTTAGTCGATATCGAAATTATGATGAATCGATTGCTTGAGCTAGAAACCTAACCTACATTGTGCGTTTAAATCGATAGAACTGTTTCCGCGAAATTAATTACCTAAGTATAAACTCTTTTAGTAGTATTAGATTGGTAAAGGGAAATAATAATGTTGACAGTTTTAAGGTGTAACGTTTTTAATACAAATTTTATGTTATTCGTTTGGTACATTCTTGCAAGCGTTAGACGTTTATTTGTAAGTTTGCAAATGAATTTCTACATGTTAATAATATAAAACAAAGACATAAAAAAGAAAAATAATAAAATCACAAAACAGCGCGGTCTAGCGGCAAATTGTGTTTCTTTTCGATTATCTGATTTATTTTATGTCATCATGCATCAAATTTGTAGTTTTTAAATTTTTATTTATCGTCTTTATATTGTTTTGTGATGTTTAATAAGTAGGTATTATGTATTTATAGATACTATTGTATTTTAGTGATATAGGTTTATCAGTATTAATGAAGTATGCAACAGTAATGTTCTATAGAACAGCCTTACCACCTATCCTATAATATACCTGTTTCTAGCTGTCTAAGGTTGCCTGGAGGAAATCGCTTTATGCGATAAGGCCGCCGGTTGCTTTTCTTTTTTTCCTCTGTTTTTATTTTATTTTATGTATATGCAATAAAGAATTTTTCATTCATTCATTCATTCATTCAAGCTATAGAAAGCCATTTCGCGGTTAATTTAATACATTTACTAAGAGTATCAACCATAATACAATTACTAAACACTCAAACGAATGAAATAATGGTAAGATATTTAGTATGTGTGACGAACCACGTTAAGTTATATCTCTTAGGTATATATTATTGCGTAGAAATAGAGGACTTAGATATTACGTAGAAATAGAGTACCGGTCCAGCGTTATTTAGATATATATGTAGGATTTTTTCCCAATCGAACTGTTACTTTCATGCCTCATTTAGGAAACGAAGAACATGGTATTTACATTTACGAAATTTCCGAAACACCACGCTCACTAAACTTCGGCCATAATTCAAAACGTATTTCGTGTTCAAAAAAAAAAAAACGTAAAACTAAAAACCGCTGGCTTTTAGAAACGACGACAGTGACCGTAAATGCAGCTATACGGTAGAGTCACTTGGTATACGTATTGGTCGTAAAAGCCAGCTGGCTTGATAGCGTTGACCATTAAAGCGAAGGAGGTTCATAGGTAATAGGAGACGGATCTCTAGAGACACATACAGGCTGCAACAGCCTTGTAGCTGTGTACTTACTCAGGAACATGTAGTGGGCTGATAATGCAAGATGCATACGCAAGCGGAGGCACTAGTAGTGCTTTGAGATAGTTCTAACCGACACGCAAGACAACCCTTTAATTATATGTAGGTACGCCGTTATTGCAGATATTTGTTATAGTTAAAATATTAAACTACGTAATAATGAAAAACAGACATTTTTGCCATAAGTATTCCTGATTAAAATAATATGTTTATCTGTGACAAATTGATGTGTTCACTGGAACTAGACATCATCAATGTGACATTACTGCAATTTTTTATTTCGGTGAAATGTATAAAAAATGATACGGTCAGCCTTCAATCGGAATTTATATTTAAAATTATAATTATAATCTAGTTTTTTTATTTAACAGGAATAAGTTGATTGATGATTATGTACCTATGTGAAAAATGTTTCCTAAATAAAGAAAATAAAAAAAATAAAATGTTATCTAGGTACAGCTAAAATATTAAATCTTCATTGTAACCTTCTTAAAATTACATTGAAAGTTGCCATAGGGACCTACGTCTATATTAATTCATTCTCCGACAGACTGAAGTTCACTAAAGTCTCGTAAACTTTTTTATTTAATGTTTTTATTATGATCTGCGAATGGCACTCGAGCTTGGATATGAATCCTGAGATTTATTGAACAACTTTTACAATTTGCGTACAAAATGCTTCAAGAATGTTCCCTTTGAAGTGAAAGCAAGCACTGTAAATGGAAAAGTATTCATTTTCTGTTCGGCACTTGGAACTGTATATACTGTGTGTATTGTCTATATCTTCGCAACTTGTTTCTTCATATTAAATTTATTAGTCTCAAGTTTTGATGGATATAAGCAGGTAAAATTATGATACTTTGTCGATTTATAAACTTTAAATTTTTTGTTAAGTATGTTGCTGTTGAATGTTTACAGATATCCGCACTGCACGCAGTTGAAAACTGAAATGGCTGGCTAAACATTATTTTAGATTCAAGTTTGAGTGGGGATAACTAAATTTTTTTTAGATTAAAGTTTGATTCTTGAACAGCAATGCAATTACACTCTGTAACCATCACAACCTGATGGACAGTTACCGCTTACCGTCAGGTGTAATCTCGTTTGTCACTGCGTAAAAAAGCACAGTCAGCCGCAGAATGAACGGAATCACCAGTCATTCAATCTATTACTTTGTGGCTTGCTGCTAATGTACTATTGAGCGGCTATCATTCATTCTACATTGTTTCTCTCGCTTCTTCTACATTCATCAACTTTTCCATACCTAATACCATACCATGTCGGTTTCGTAATCCTTAAGATCGCAGAGACATACGAAGAAAAGCGTGTTTATGGAGGTAAAAGAAAGTCGTTCTTAATGATATTAGTCGCCTTTCACACAAATTAGATATCTACAGATTTACAAAAATTTACGGTTGTAAGGCAGAATTTGTTTCGCAAAAGAAGAATAATTGACATCAATTACAACAGGCCATAAAAGTCGACTGTTATGGACTGTTTTCTACAACAGACAATGTACACACATTATTTGACAGTGTGCCCTATCCTCTTAAAAGGAGTTTCTTTCGTCATTGTGATTTGGTGACTGCTGTATTCTATTATGCAATACAGAGCACCACACAAATAATACTGCTAACGGTTAATTATATTTAACTAAACAAGTCATACACAACTATACTACAGCATACACAACCTGCTACACCACTTAACTGCTTTTTCATAAACATGCAAAGTAATTTATTCTAAAGCATAACGTTAAAAATTAACTCTAAGCAAAATGAAAACAGTTTTTCATGTCGAAAGTGCTTTGACAAAGGTATTTTAGAGCAGAACCTTTTTAAAAAGCGTTGCGCGGTTCTCCAGCCTTAATTACTAACACTAGAACACTAGCCGCAAGCTAACACTTAATAGTGAAAAACTCGTGTTGCTTTTTAAATGAGCTTGTACATGTTACTTTGAACTTGTACTTGCGGAATAAAGAACAATAGGTATGGAAGCCCATAGACACAATTCGAAATAAGTTCTTAAATAAAATACGTGTGGCACTCGCGGACTGCCGCGGTAAAGCTATTGCATAGCATTTTTTATCAACTTATGCAATTATAATTATTTATTTATTTTATTTATAAGTTGATAAAAAATGCTATGCAATAGCTTTACCGCGGCAGTCCCCGAGTGCCACACGTATTTTTATTTTTATTTCGTCTTGATCCGTGCGAGCTTCGTACAGTCGTACCATATACATACACGTTAAGGTTCAACTAGTCGCGGGCTCGAACTCACTCGTGGACGCGGCCAAAAAGCACGTTGTCTCACCTAGCATTGTGTCTAAAAGAGATAGAATCAGTTATGAGCAGTTAGCAGCTAGTCTACACGCATACGTCTAGTCGCACGCACACAAACACCGTGCCGAAGTCTGCCGAACTGAAACGACGTTAGACGATGCACGGCTTTCAACGCCGCACCGCTGTGCCGGTCGGAGTGGGGGGTGTTAGGTTTTTTTGGTTACGGAATTTCTTGATTCGGTCGCCGCGCTCAAAGCCCGCGATAAAAGCTATGCAATAGCTTAAAAATATTTTTTCATAACAAGCTTTTACCTATTCATCAAGACCATTCTAAAGAGCCCAAACACGATGGGGTTATCTTACGGTGGTCATTATTTTCTATGGCCACCTTCTGAGTCCATTATCAGACTTCCTCCATGTTACCATATCATTGCATTGTTATCCTAGTTACAAGGTATACCAAATTTCAACTCAATCGGATACTAACAAATCGGAAAAATCGTTTACAAATTTTAACGGACTACTTCCATACATACGAACAGTGCAAGTTAAATAAAAGCTTGTAATTAAACAATGTTTGCTTAAGTAAACAGTTTTAATTTCACTATTTATTGTATGACAACATAATTATCTATGACACCCGATATAAGAAGTACTATAATTCAAAAATCTTAAATAATATAAACTTAGTATAGTGTGTTTCAAACAACTTCACCAAAGATTTGTCCAGATTTTACAAAATTAATTGTCTTGCTTGTCTCTTATGAACCAGATTATTTTTACGACTAGGCAGTATTTTCTTAAGAGGATTGTCCCTCGAGCGCGGTCCATACAAACGAAGTACTTACAATATTTAGCAATCCAAGCCAATGTTATTTTGTAGACGAGATTTACAAACAAATAACTATGTCGTAAAAATATATCGTTTCAAAGTTGCACAACATTTAATATTTCAATACAAATCTTACCATACCATTGGCAATCGAATATTACAAGCTTTTATATACTTTCCCATGTCCCCGTGTTTGTGCGTAATAAAACCTTGCAAGGTAAATTTGACCCATATCTCGGTTTCGATTAAGCTGAAATGTTGATATGAAAGTTCGGTGATAATGCAATGCTATGATACTATCGATAACATCAGAAGTGGCCATAGAAACTCCTAAACTACCCATAACAAACCCATCGAGTTTGGCCTCGTCATGGGCTCGTTTGATTAGTCTTGACAAGTACTCTGACTGATCATAGAAAACGCGCAATGAAAGCTTGCTTTGAAACAATATTCATCATTTGACAACTTGTTTTAGTTTCATGATCGACTTGAACCAAGACCTTCTAAAGCGAACAATATCTAGAGCTAAATCTAGTCAAGAATATGAAACGTAACTATAAAAGTAACTGACACATAGAATATCCGAGTACCACTTGCAAAATGTAGTCTATGAATATGGAGAAATAATAAAATGTTTCACTCTAGAAAATTGAAGAATGAATTTGGGCAACATAGTTTTCGGGAGCCTGATTTTATAGGAATTCATGAATGAATGACATGACGCTATATATGAAAATGCTTTTAACGTTTTAGGGTTCCGTATATCCGATTAAAACTGTACCGCCCGAGTTTTCTTCTCTATTATTAGTATATTAGTATAACACTAACCATGGTGACGGAAAACATCGTTATGAAACCTGCACACTCAGGCGACTGAATGTGTAATATGATCCAATCTGGTCAGGTACCCCTGGTAGCAGGGTCATGGAGGTCAGACGGCAGTCGCTCCATTGTAATTACCCGATCTGCCAAATGGATACTGGATCATGGTCAAGGTGGACCCCGGGCTCTCGCGCGTGAATACACAATCATTAACGCCAAGATGATCACCGCATCCGATTAAAACTGAACCGATTCAGAATTATTCGTAGGTAGGTATATCTGTCCAGTTAGGTATTTCTTCAAACCTACTTTACCAAAAAACTTGGCTCATTTATTATTTAAGACTTTAGTTTAGTAATTTAACACTACATAAACACTGTCGGCGGTAAAGAATGCACAGCAGTTACTTAGGCTTTGAATAAAGTCGTCTCTTTCACACGCGTTTAGGTAAATAAGTATGAAGCCAAATCTAGACAATGTGCATTATTTTTTAACGACAACTAGTGTATTTCGTTAGTTCATTTAAGTTTTATCAAAATAAAATTTAAAATATTTTTATACATTTTGTATTAAAATTAGTAGACAAATTACTTTTTAATGAAATGCAAGCGAAAGACATGGAAATACTCTTACCACACACTAATCTACACTTTTTAGGTGCCTATAGAGAACCCTTACAATACCTATATGTCTGGGTCGCACCTGACCGTTTTCTATTTTTATATGAAACGTTTAAAATGAATGAACTTTTTCGTTCGATGCACGACTTCATCACAAGCGTGTTTCACTTTTTATATTTTTAGTAAAGATAGTGTTTTCGTTATTTTTACGCGAAGAATATTCTTAACGTAGGTCATGAAAAGCGTACGGGCTAAAGCTATAGTAATTCAACAACAAAATATGTAAATATTTTTCATATAATTATATTTTAGTGCACCACATTGTCCTGGATGACGATGATCACTTTCTATCAAGTAGACAGTCTACCCGTTTTCCTCTCAGCTTTACAAACAATATAAAATCGATTACAGTTTTATCCAAAATAATTAATAACTGGCATTATTATTTAGTAGATAAAGTATGTTAATAAAGTACAAAAAATCTGTAAATTTCATAGGAATATTTGTAATTTGTGAACAAAGAGGAGCAGTACCAACCTCAGTATTTTCTAATTTAGCAGCGTAGCGAACATGACGTCATATTCGCCAACCTCCATATTTGCTTTGATCAAATTTAATACTTAACTTTATTGTATGTTATTAAACTCATAAACACCCATGCTAATATTTCGAGGTTGTATCCCCGTATCGTTATTTAAAATACGTAATAAGTAATTTACAACTCATTTGATAGTAAAAGGCGGGTACGTTATCCGACTTCTATCGGTTACTGTTATTTCTTATACCGATTACGTATTCATTATCATTTTACATATTGAATAGAACTTGAAACCAATCAGATAATACGCTCAATTACCGGTGAATTGGGAATTAGGCGTCGTTGACGAAATATAAAATTGCTATCAGCCGATCGGCCACGGAGCGGTGTTGGCACCGGCCCAGTGGCAGAGCACGGTTGACTTTTAGTTCGTGACATTCATTCCTAAAAGCTTGTCCTAAACCATGTCTATATGGCTGTGCATGTCGCCAGGAAGGAGTGCATTCATAACACGAGCTGAGAAAATGGGTTAGAGTGTGTTTTTTGTCTTAAAAATGGTAAAATTTAAGAGTTACAAAATACAAATGGATTTTGTATCGTGCGTCAAGTCATTGTATGTGAAAGTCCGCTAATTATTCCGACAAGTATCCCAATTTATTCAGCCAGATAAAGTTTGATAGTCGCAACATGAGAATTTTGGCCATTTTGGGTTTTTCGTAGTTGTCAGATTGATGGTCAGACTAAATTCAGTTTTAAGTACCTAATATGTATATTCTACTAATACTATAAACGCGAAAAATTTTAAGGATTTTTTGACGTTTGGATTTTTGTTACTGCTTCACGCAATAACTACTGAACGGATGTTGATAAAATTTGGCAGTAATGTAGGTTATAGCCCAGAATAATGCTTGATGTGATTTCCCCGGGAACAAGTCTTGATTTTTTGAAGACGAAGTCGTTGGCAATAGCTGCCGTACGTTCTCTCCTACAAAGAATATACAAGGCCGTAAATGATGTATATCGTATATTTTCCACTTCATATTTAGGTACTCATACGCGCGCGATAGAGACGACATCTGTACAAACTCAAGAGAATATGTGATCCTCCATGTCATACTGCAGGGGCTTAACTCTTTGCCTAACCATCGTGAATTTGATGAATGTAACTGGCATTGTGGGGTCAGTAGGTGCCAATTTAGTGCAGTGATCGGTGCTGTGGCTCGGATCCACTTCCATTTACTAAGTCGGTCTGTCTGTTACGTTTCCACGGCTAAACCAGTGCACCGATTTTGATGAAATTCTGTATGGATACAGTTTAGCACCTGAGAATGGACATTGGCTACTTTTTATTCCCGTCCACTAGCGCGATATAACATATAGTCTATGCGGGCGGAGCTACGGGCGGAAAGCTTGTTTAAAATAATGTTGTTTGGCTGCGATGTTCTGAAAGTGGAGGTGAATTCCGCAGTTGGACTCCAATTCAAATAGGATATCCTGCTATGCCTTACCTCTCTTAGTCTGATGGTCGGACCAAGAGATAAATATTCCTATTGGTCTGGGTACAATATGTAAAATACAATTTAACAGAAAGTAAACTCTTAACAAAGAATTCCTACTATTTTCCACATATTTATTTACAATATATCGCATTTTACGGTTAACTGTTCCATCAAAAAACGAAGCGAAAGCTAGCCGTGAATAGCTAAACAATGAGAAATAAAAGGTTACTAAAGAATAACAATAAAACTGAACTAAGAATATATTGCTCATTATGTTATTTCTTTCATAGCAGTAATGAAGCACTACGTAAACACACAAACATAAACAAAGCTCTGTTTCCTTGAATTTGCGCTTAGAAAGTGCTTTGAAGCCAGTAAAAGACATGAGCTACATTGCTACTAAGATAAAAAATAGAAAAAAACATTTCTTATAAGTTAGCCAACATAATATAATTCACACATGTTCGCATATAGAATAGAAAGAGCCCTAATTTACGAATCCAAGCGTATTTCAGACACACCCCTCTCGTTTGCATCTGGATCGTCATTTTCTTCTTGAATTCTAGTTTTCGTGATCGTGATTTCCACACTGATGTCGGAGAAATTCCGTACGTAGTTATCTGAGGTGTTTTCCGACGTTTATTCGATGTGGAATTCGGAATATGACGAAGAAAGTCTGGTACGTCTGGTGTATTGTTGTTACCTATCTATGTTTCCATCTAGAATTTACACTGTTATTCCTCCGAACAAAAAAAAACTACAATTATATTTACAGAAAACCTGTAGGAAGGTATTGCAAAAACTGTGACTAAAGACTAGGCAGTACGGTTGCAGAACCTTAGACTGCTCAAATTGAGCAAATGGAAGAAACGCAAGATACATGAATTAAAATAAGCTGTTTGTGTTATTTAATTCTAGAAGTTCTAAATCATTTACAAATTTATTTTTACGCTACCCGCCCTAGATTCGCACGGGTACAAACTATGTCACATTACCTTTAGTACAAACCTTGACAAATTATGTCACTAAATCTTCCGCATGAATCACTATCTCTATTGGTGATAACCGCAAGAAACCGTTAAGTAGTTTTTGACTTTATCGCGAACAGACAGACAGATAGACAGACGCGGCGTGGGACTCTGTTTTATACTAATAACTTGTGACGTTGACACGAATATTCTTCAATGCGATACTGATTTAACTCCGAAGTTTGTTAAATCAGACGCT
The DNA here is from genome assembly GCA_907269095.1 of Blastobasis adustella. Lineage (NCBI taxonomy): Eukaryota > Metazoa > Arthropoda > Insecta > Lepidoptera > Blastobasidae > Blastobasis > Blastobasis adustella. The sequence continues at coordinate 14,922,413 of OU026121.1, read as the reverse complement.
GTAATTGCTTTATTTATTGTCTCACCAGATGGTATGAAAACTAGAGTATTCACCTCTGGGATAAAGCTGTCTTATTGTTAGTCTTGGCGGCATGAATCCCTCGCTTCATTCAGGACTCTACATAACTTAACGGCCTTGCTACGTTTGGGAGCTAACTCTGGAGTCCGTCGCTATGCTCAGTGTCCAGTGACTTAAGACACAGCATCCCCTTGTATAATTTAGGAGTAATCCATAAGTGGGCTAAACATAAAAGGAGCGTCGGTGGCCCAGTGGTTAAGCGGTCCGACTAGTAAGCGAGAGGTCCCGGGATCGAATTCCATTGCCGCTCTTTTCAGAGATTTCTTTTTTGTGTCATGAGTTGATCACTCTCACTCTCACTTGCACATTCAGGCTAGTGACAAGATGGTTTTAATCCATAACTGTAATAATGTATCCAATATCCCTATTAACATTTATTATGTTGTAATTCGTACGTAACCATATTTATTGCCCTTCATTCTCGCTTTTTACGGTCTCACTTTCCTGTCGCTTTTTATTGTGTCACAAAAGGTCTAAAAAGTTGAGTATTCAGTCTGTCTTAGTCTTGGACGCCTTTAACCCCTCTCTTCACTCAGGACTCTACGTAACTCCTTCGGTTCGCTCAAGACCAATACACCGCCCATGACGTCAGGCTCAATATACCGCCCATGACGTAAGACACTGCTGTATCTCTTGGTATGTAATCCACAGTTCTATAAGTTATAAGGAAGTGTGAAGCGTTATTAAATAATCTCTTAAGTTCTTTAGTCAGACCACTCGTGACCAAGACGCGTGCGACTGCGTTCAAATATCGACTTAAAAGCAATACTAACCATGGTAACCAATCCGATAATATGTGTAGCGAAAGTGTATTGAATAAACACGAAAGTCTAAATACTTATTATATCTTTAGTATTTCATTTTTCTTTTAATCCATATATCTAATGCCTAACTTTAAGGCCCAATCTCCAAACCCGAACAACCTTTGTCTAGTCAGCGTCTCCCTCGACGGAGCCGGCGCACGACAATTTCTGACGATGGACAATTCTCGCGAATAAATTTACTTATCATATTTTATTGCTTGGCTCAAACGCTCACGATTCGGTCAACTCTCCACTCATGTTTATTTAGTAGGGTTTATAGGGAGAACGAGGTCTAGGAGCTTACACATCTCTCGATAAATTTGATGGCCTCGACTAAATTGAGTCTATTTGCGAATTCCAATAACATCGTTTGGCTGCCGAACGTCGACGTATAGACACTCGGTAATATCTGGCGCAGTGTGTGGTTTAACTTCTGTGACCGATTCATGGAGTGGAATGGGAGTAAGTGTATAATTATTGCGCTATGATTTGTTCTAATAACATTCAGGCGACTGAATGTGTAACCATGATCCAATGTCGCTCTACTGCAATTACCTGATCTGCCAAATCCTGGGTCATGGTTTAGGCGGACCCCGGACCCTCGCTTGCGAGAGCATAACCGGGATATTAACGGCAAGATGATGATTATTTTTTATTATCTGTTCTAATAATGCAAAAAGTATTCGATGGTATGTTTAGTGGGTAATTTGAAAATTATTTCAATAATTCTGCTAGCTCAATTATTCTCGGATAAGACAAGCTGAAAGGAGTCTATTCCATCTAACTACAACTTTACGGGATGTTCCTGTGGAAATTACTGACAACCTACAGCTTCTTGGTGTTGAGCTATCTACAAATCTCAACTTCGGTCAGTACATCGAATACAAAGCAAAGACTGCAGCAAAAAAGCTTGGTGTCCTTTTTGAAGGTTTGGCGGTACTTCACTTCAAAGCAGTTGCTCAGTTATATCAAGCACAAGTCCGATCCCGCATGTAGTACTGCTGCCACATCTGGGATGGATCAGCCAAATATCAACTGGCGGCTTTGGATTCGATAGAAAAACGTGCAAAGAAGATTTGTGATCCGCAGTTGATCAAAGCGGCGTAGGGTTGCTTTGGCTCGATTTTTATAATGCGTTCGGCTAAGGAATGGGAACGCGTTGCCTGCGAGTGTGTTCCCTGATCAATATAATCGTGATGCCTTCAAGGCTAGAGTGAATAGGTTGTTCCAAGACAGGAATGCTCCATCTTCGGCCGCATCGTCACTTACCATCAGGTGAGATGTCGGTTAAATGCCAAGACAGTCTAATATAAAAAGAAAAAGAAAAAAGCTATCCGTAATTTTGGAGTATGCTTGCTTGATGATACGCACTGTATTATTGTAGCCTATGGACGTTTGCAATACATACTGCCTATCCCACAAAAACCTTTACTCATCCCTCTTGAAGAACTTAGAAAAACTATAAACTGGTGACTTATTTATGTTTACCTTAGGTTTTACTTCTTGATGCCAACGTCGACACAGATTATCTGGAAAGGATATACAATATTTTAGTGAAATTAATAATTTATACCAATACAATTGACAAAAAATATCATTTTCTTACATATTTATTTTAAATCTCTCATTACTACCTACACATTAATTCATTTATTCATCCTGGCGTCAATGTCCCGGTTGTGCTCTCGAGAACGAGGGCCCGGGGTCCGAATTGACCATGATCCGTCAGGTAATTACAATGGAGCAACTGCCATCTGGCCTCCATGACCCTGCTACCAGGGGAACCTGACCAGATTGGATCATGGTTACACATCCAGTCGCCTGAATGTGCAGGTTTCATCACGATGTTTTCCCTCACCGTAAGAGCATCGGTTATAATTCAACTAATGTACCTACATAACTCAGAAAACAGTCATTGGTATATGGCCGGAGCGGGATTCGAACCCGGGACACCTGGCTTACGAGTAGGATACTGTAACCGCTCGGCCATCGACGCTCTCATCACTACCTACACATATAGGTAAATATTCAAAGTACCATAAAAGTAATGTTAAATATATGTAGGTATGTAATGTATGCCGAGTCGGACGCAAGAGCCAACGGCTTGCGACGTGAGGATGCCGAAAATCCTCCGAATTTGAGAAGAAAACGTAAGAAAGCGGACCCTGGCAGCCGCCGGAATTGACGAAAAGTAAACGGAAATATATCGTGGGGAAAGTGCTAGTTGGTATTAGGATCTTATCTGCGAGCACCTCTTAATGGCTGTTAAAAAAAGGGTTCCGGATACCAAGTCCACTTAAAGCCAGAACCAAATTATATAATAAACACATTGACAAATCTAATATTAATGAAAATATCACAACTTCACCACATTTTTCTAAATGTGGCCTAACAAACAAAAACCAACTTCCAACCACCTTTCAACTGAACTAGCATCAATGAACCCCATTCAACTACACGGGAATCATCATCAGCTGAGTGCTTATACATTTTCCATGGCACGAATTCTCCCATTTTAATTCCCAATAATGGGTACCGCGCATCCCAGTCATAACCGCACCGAACGTCTGAAAGTACCCTCGGGATCTCGCACCGCATACCTACGCATCGGGGGAAAATACTCCCCAACATCGATGTAAAGATACTGGAAGGATTGTGTTGGCGGTAAATAGTGCACCATGGTTATGGCGGACAGGCACTCGTGCAAGTACAACCGGGTCATTAACGCCAAGATTATTCTATTATTTAGTCTATTTTGAACCTTATGCATCAAAGCTGTGTAGAAAAACACCAATCTCCTCGACATGCGACATCGTAAAAGGCAACTAATATCTTAGAGTTCGACTAGTTAGGATCTCTGTAGAACAGAAACTGGCCAGCAGAGCTTACTGTTGAGGAGTACTTTGTTATATCACAAATCATAGTTAGTTGGTAAAAGTGTCAATTCTAAATTGTGATAACAATAACAATACAATGTACCTAATTCATAAGCTTGCTAAAACATGTAATTGCTAGTTGCAAATGTCACATTGATTTTCATTACCTATAATATTTGTCAAAATATGAAAACCGAACCAGCATTCAAATTGCAATTCTAGCTTCATTGTTTGTGAGTAGAAATTAACAAGAGTAATTTAAACACGTCATTATTAAATTTTCACCAACGTGGTCGGAGAAGAGCATCACAAATCACTGTTACCGAAAACTCATTAAACATTATAATTTATTATCAATAGTATTCAGAGTTTGCGATTCCAGAAACTTTTTGCTTTTAAATCACAGTAGTAACAGGAGTACGTGTCAGACTCTATCTGATACCTACTCCTATTACTACCGGTTTCCACTGTAGGTACTATTACACGAAGCAAAAAAATGTAAGGAAAGCGATGTAAACCAACCCAATTAAAAAGCACTACCTTTATACGTGTATTGGTAGCTTTCACTGTTCATCATAATTTGTCAGGATATGGATTGCGATTTAGGTTCTTTTAAGGTCTTAAGGTGTTTTATACTTTAAAAATGGATGGAAAGTTTATCTAAATAGAAATAACTCAAACTAATGTAATTTTATAATATTTTAATGCGCATGCATGTCATAACTTAAACTTATGACGAAAATGAGCTTATAAGATAATGTAAATATGTTGTTATATTTTGTTTTTAGGGCACCGTACAACAAAAGAAAAAAAACGGAAACCTTATACGATCACTTTGTTGTCCGTTTGTCAATACACTTTTTCTCAGAAACGCGTGAAGCTATCAAGCTGAAATTAATATCAATTACTAAATGAAAGAATCAAATTTCTAAGTTAGCGCGATCAATAGATTATTCTATTTTAAATAATCTAGGTATCTAATAAAATTTTAACATTTTTAAACCATACCACTTCCATATAAAGGTAGGTAAGTCAATGGCCTTGATCCGTCTTATCTTCGTTCTTAAGGGCTAAATAATAAAGATGTTGTTTTATGAACCCAGCCACATTTCACCCCCTGTTGCTTTGGACCCCTGGGGCAAACTTGATTGGGGAACACTTATCTCCGTTGTTGGTAGATGCATCAGGATTTTTGAACGAACTTCTTTGTATTTAATCCTCTCTCGAAATTGAAAAGGGTGATCTACTAAAGTATTTAGGAAGTTTTACGGGCCCTGTCTTATGGTGCACTTGAATATTAATGAACTAGCCGTTCCCCGAGGTTTTCTGGCAAGCGCAGTTCGGATCTCAGTAAACGTTAAACTATCCCACAAGGTCCTATTAATTTTCCGGGTATACACTCGGAAATAATGTAGATTTTTGAAAAAAATTTTAAAATGGGAGATTACCCCCAAACTATCAAACAAACTTTTCCTTTATTAATTCTTAGTAGGCATAGAGTGTAGATAATGCAAATTGATTTAAGTAAGTGTAGGAAATAGGAACGTAAGTTTCATAATCTATGCACAAAAACGACATTATTTATAGTGTAAATATTAATTTGAAATTTCTTAATACTTAAGCCACTCCAATACCAAGACTCTCCTCAAAGTGACGGCCCACTTATGAAACACTGAATATCATGTTTAAATTAATATGAAATACAATTTACCTAACATAGATAGTAAGTAGAGACACTAACACATAATTTAATATGTGCCCGATTGCTTGATTTACGCGACGCCTAAGTTGATTTCAGATATTTCACACAAGAAAAGCTTTACACCAATAAACAATCTTAGGTGAAAACTAACGTCGCTAAATGTATAACACAGATTTTATGACTCTAAATATCTTATGGCGATAACTTAAGAGACGCCTAAGTTTAGTGCATATAAAAATGTTTACCAGCTCTGAAATAAACCATTTCATTTCATAATCAAAACATCCTGTAGCCACCTATACAGAGGTAGAAGCTTACATAAATCTATGTACAGTTTGAGAATTTAATTTAAATCTGTCAAACAAATTTTCTTTCCAAAAATTAAATTTCAATTGCGTTTTCGGTACAATTTGGATACTGTGTCGCTATATTGTTCCACATTGTTCCCAAACTTTTTACAAAAGTAGGTAAAAAATGTAACAATTTTATGAAGATTGAGAATAGTCTACATTATATGATATTTTGCTGAACTATAGCCGATATTCCCTTGCCTTATTGAGGTTAAGTCAAGCGCATAAAATCCATTTGGAAGACAAACTGAGCTCTGACACATTCATTCAAAGTTTTACGAAACTAATTTCAAATCGTCGTTGCAATGGAACTTTTCTAGACATAAGGAATCGAATATCTTTCAGAATAATAGAAGTACCTATTATATGGATTCTGTCGACTCTCACGGCCGTTCCAGTTTTATTTACTTGTTAGTGGACCCGGCGTGACTTTGTTCGCGTGGCGTCCTACCCCTATCCTGCACCTACACCTATCCCTACCCTACCCTACTTTACCCTACCCTACTCCTACATTACACCTACCCTACATCTCATCAGTTCCTGGCGACTGATAATGCCGTTGCTGTGGCCAACTACTGGGCAAGCCAGATCTAGATGATAAATATATAAATAGGGTTTTCGAAAATTGACTCGACGAAGAAGAAGACCCTACATCTACCCTACACTTACCTTACACCTACCCTAGCGTAGGTGTAGGTTACCTACACCTATCACATAACATAAAAATAATTATACAAGTCGGTCCAGCCGTTTTCGAGTTTTTGCGAGACTAATGCACAGCAATTGATAGATAATCAGAGACAAACTAGCAGACTACAACTAGCCTAAGACAGACTAGAACTAGCCTAAGGGAAACTGAAATTTTATTGATGATATTAAGGTTTAATGTTATGTATCGTAACATAACCGACAGAACGAATGAACGCAACAAGATTACCTTATCGTGGGCTCTTTGGAATGGGAGGAGTACTATGCCCCTAGGCGATATTCAAGGTCTGATAATGATGCCTAAAGGTGGTCATAGGAACTATAAACTGAATGCAACAAGATCACCCCATCGTGTTTGGGCTCTTTGGAACCGACTTGATGAGTAGGCAACCTACTATACCGCACGATAAAAAACTTGATAGAAAAAAAAATCACTTGAGTACCTTTTTATGCTACAGTTAATACGCTTTTCAGTATTATCGTTATCGCGGTAAATTGTTTTATCTTTTTTATAAACACACTTTACGCTATAAAATATATATTGTCCCTGAAACATGTGGCACTACCCACCGGCGCCGGCGGTTTTATTCATTCATAAGCCGCGATAAACGCTAGTATGATGATGATGATCATGACAACACCGGTGAACACAAGCTTCTATGTTTACAATGTTTATGTACTGATGTAAAAGTATTTACTGTGTATAGTATTCATTGTTATAACCAAATATAGGCGTATTATACTTAACGCAACGTTTATAGCAGCATCTTGATATCATTTCCTTAAGCAAAACCGAGGAAACCAAATATATTAATCTGTCCAACCTAACTTGAGCCCTGCAAAGTGATTGTTTTACTTTCGTCTTTACAAAAATTGCTAGAATTGCTGGGTTTCTTTGTAAATTGGTCTTCTATTGTCTCTTCACCCCCCACTGTTTGCTTTACGACTATAGTATTTCCTTGCATTACTCGAGTTTTATTCATGTTTTATTCGTTTTCAGCGTGGAAAATATTTCTTTTTCTCCGGTCCCGAATGGTCTTTTTATTGTTTTAGGTGTGTTTCTGGCGATTTGGATTGTTCCCCCTTGACAATTTACTTTTCCAGAAAGAGTTTGCGGTCTTGGGGGTAAAACTTGTATTTTTTTTAAATTTCTTCCATAAATAACAAAGGTCACTTATTTCAACCACCGCACTCCTCGTCACAACGTTAAGATCGTTGTTCTAGAAATATTAAATTATTTTACATACATAGTAAAATCAAAGACATAGACATGATTTATTCTGACATTACAAAAATCCACAAGCGTTTACATATTAAGGTAATTTTAGAACACTTCAATACTAAACTAATTCAAACTAGGTATAACACCCACAAATACAATAAATAAATTATAGACCAATGCCAAAAAAGACCCTAGGTCAGCTTTAGCTACAGCAAGTGCTTAAACGCTGATTTTCAGTGGAATTTTGAAGGTAAGAAATCACGAAAACCATGGTACGGAAATCAGATTGAACGCCATAATAATTCTAAAAACGAACAGAAACTTCGTCCAATTCATCCGTACCATTACTTACGAAGTAAATCCACAGGTAGTTGGAAGCGGTGAACGTAATAATTGCAGCTGCATGCATACTTCGCATTATCTAATTCCACAAGCTTTGTCTAATCTAACAACCTAGTTACATAGTTGAAAAGGCAAATAACGAGTCTTGGGACACCGCCAGCTGTGTCGACAGGCACGCTGGCTAGATAACGGTAAAGCTAGAATAGAAACTTTGTTACAGTAAGCACCTCCCAGGAGTTAAAACCACCGAGCCAATTCAAAACTGAATGAGATTACGTCAAGTTTCGCATTATAAGGTTCACGTGTACTTTGCAGGTACTACAACAAGCTTCAGAAGTACGTTTTAATAGGCATCGCAATAAAAAAGGTAAGTAACTACAGCAATATTATGATTCGGATTCATCTCCCTCTACGAAATCCACACCGATCGACGCTGTGCGTGTTGTCCTCCGTCGCGGTACCACGGCGCCAAAAACGTGTTATTATTAAAAAAATGTGTCTCTTGAAACCATCGGCTCTAATTTGAAATAAACATGTCAATAATGGGGATCATCCATCTAATTATTTGAATGATTGTACAATGAGATGAGAGATCATGCAACATTCGGTTTTGATGTCGAACGCTTTACCTTTCTTTCCTACAACAATATAAAAATGGATGTTTGTTATCGTTGCTGCTAGTATTAATAATAATTGTATTGAACCTTCGGCTATTTGTATATTTTACTGTACTAAAAAAATAGGACTTAAGTACAATCGTCTTAGGAGCTAAATTCTAGCAAGGATTCAGTGTGGAATTCCACAGCAAGTTCAAAGTTAGCCAATTAGAGTAATTTATAATAGGCATGTAGTCAATTAGTCAATAATTCCCTAATGACACTTGGACGAAATTACCAATTTAATCAATTGGAGCGTCTAAAGTAGATTTATATCGGCTATAATTCAAAACTTTATTGAGAAATCGATGGATTTGGTAAACGGGAAACCAAAAGTGTTTAGTGTGACCACTAAGTTGGGGCTGGAAGAGTTAACTAATAAATAAGATATTGTAATTTGTAACAGAATATGGGAATTTGTTGTACTTCCAAACCTGATTCGCCAAAGAATTTTGGGACAATATTTTCAAAGACAGAATCTGTAGTAGACGAGCTTGCTCATTAGTAAGTCTGAACAAACTTCGCCATGTCTTTAGGATACTTTCGCCCGAATCTTATTTTCCACGTCAAATGTGTACCTGAAGGGAAAAGGTCGCTACCCGCCTAAATGCGGGTCTTGTTTCCCACAACTGGCGGTGCCCAAAATTACATACATTTGGGAGCCCTCTAAAAGGTCGACATCTACCGCGCCTTGAGTTACCATCGTCGGCACAAATTACGATTTAAGGAGCTCCTCTGGGAACCAACCTGAGGTGTGTATTCGAAGTAATGTTTTAAGTGATCATTTGATCGAAACGTCGGAATAAAATGAATAAAGAACCGCGATTAACTCCGTCGAAGGTTGTTTTATTTGGAATATTTAAATACAAAAAAAAAGGAAAACTTACTCTACTTAATGTTTAGAATTTATACTTCTTCAAAAATTCAAAACCTCAACTGAAAAAGTTATCTCGCGCACGAGGGCCCGAGATCCGCCTTAACCATGCTCCAGGATTAAACAGATCAGATAAATACAGTGGAGCAACTGTTATCTGACCTCCGTGACCCTTCCACCAGGGGAACCTGACCAGATTCGATCGTGGTTACATTCAGTGGCCTGAATGTGTAGGTTTCATAATGATGTTTTCCCTCACCATAAGAGTATGAGTATAAGAATGTACATAACTCAGGAAAGAGTCATTAGTACATGGCCGCAGTAGGATTCGAACCCGGTACCTCTCGCTTACGAGTGCGATACCTAAACCACTCGGCTACCGACGCTCCGAAACCAAACCTCAACTAAAAAAAGTCCATACAAATACTACCCCAACCCAAGCAGATGTTATCTGAGCTATTCTCAACGCTCCAAAATCAACGTCGCTCGACCACCTTTGCATCTAACTTCGAATAAATCTTACCTCTTCAGGGTAATCCTCAAAGAGCCTTCGGAATGTTCTTAGCGTAGGCAATAATTCTCCCCGTAGGGACCTACGGCTTGGGCACGCGTGAAATAGGTTTATCTGATCCTTTTGTCGGCTACCGCCAGATTTGAAGCCGGAATGCGATTTGTTTATCGATGTATTTCCTTTAGGCCTCCTCTATCTTTGATGATCCGAACGCTTTGCCAATCAGCCATAGTTGATTGGTTTGAAACGTGTTTTGGGAGTGATCCTCAATGGACGGGTTAATAATTTCAGAAGCGAATTATATTCGCCATAATATTTGCGGCTTATCTACCAAATTAAGGTTACTAAAGGCTTGCTTTGTTTATGATTGCTGTGTCGTAGTTTGCAGGTATTTCACAACGTATCGTAACTATAACTTCAGCGAGCGCTGCATGAACTTTGTTAATAAAGTGTTTGTGCGTTAATATTAAAAACCGACTCCATACAAACACCCGACACAGTGCCACTTGTTCTGAATCTCGGAGTTTTCGTCGCGTTCTTTTGTTGTCACGAGTACACTGGGGGCAACAAGAAACTTAGCGAGAGTTAGGCGTGAAGTGGATGGGAGGTAAAAACTGTAGTGGAGCGCTGTAAAGACGAGGATACACTGTTTTGTGTAGGCTACTTTATTTTTGTGTTGTCTATATTGTATTGTTTAAACTAGTACGAGTCGTTTTTCAATTAACCGTCCTGTTTGATAACTTAATTCAGGCCTTGGCCGTACACCAAAACTTAAAATGGTAAAGGAATCGTACGTTCCTCACCCGTACGATGAAAGGCTACATATTTTTCTCCACTTCATACGATACATCACTTATTTATGCACACACATATACAATATTACCTAAGTATGTATGTATTTAAACAAATAACATTTATTTATTTATATCATTTAATTTATACCTTGTGGAACTTTTGTCTGTGCATCACTTAGGGGGCCCACTGAAAGCCAACGTCACGGCGACTGACTGTCGTGGCATATGCTGAGTGTGGCCCCATTGAACTCTCCACATGGCACAGGTAACAAGATTAGAGTAACCTTTTCCTTCGATTTATGTGTCTGTTTTACTTTTTATTCTATAATTATTTTTCAATGTTGTGCCGTGTATTTGAGTGAAATAAACGTGTGAGGAGATGCCTCTGTGGAGCGCCTTGTGGTACAGGGTAAGGTGGAAGGCACAAGACCACGCGGAAGATCACCGATGCGCTGGACCGACCAAGTAAAAGCTGCTGTCAATGGTACTCTCTATGAGTGTACTAGGAAAGTAGCAGTTCGAGAGGAGTGGCGCCGGATAGTGAAGCGTGCTGCCAATCCTCAACCGACGACCACGACCACTCCGTCAAGAGTGTAGCGACTTAGAAGAAGAGAAACTATACTTACTTACTTACTAAACTTACTTATTATTGGTTTTAGATGGACATTGAAACTATTCAGTGAGAAGTTTGTAAAAATATATCGGATTAGGTGGAAAGATCACGTGGTCACGACCTCATCTTTTAAGCTTCGATAGCAAATGGAAAGATCCTGCGATAATATTCAGCTTCTACAACGCCAAGAAATCAACGATCTATCGTAATTACGTGTTGACACAAAAAGTTTTCCTCTACACCTATGCCGTAAACGACACCTACAATTTCTACTAATGGATCTCGCCAAACGGATACCGCAGCCGAGTTATCGCCACCGCTTACTACGTTGACAAACAAATATTTTACAGAAAACTCTTGTGCAAAACCCGCAAGTCATGTGTAAAGTCCACACAAACAGGCGACCGGCTACTACGGATTCTCGCTAGCTATCTCCGCCTATATTTTTTGCCGGATCCGAGATGCCGCGTGGACTTTACGCGAAAAATGTGTGACCAAGATACTAGCTAAGATAGTGTGCTTTACGGCTGTATTGTAGATTCGTTTCAATATATTTCTTTGGTAGGGCTACGAGACTCGAATACGGTACGCTATTTCTGTGGCAGATTCTTTTTTATCCAGCCTTGGAAGTAGGTCGGTGCAGGGTAAATATGTCGCCTCAACTGTGTCATGTAGTTGTGGTATTTATAAAGACCTATATGTTACGAGAAATATTGTGGCTCTTCTATGTAATACAGACTTCAAAGGGTTTTATAGGTACCTTCTGCTGTAAACTGTTTCGTAGCACAATAAAGATTATTACTTATACTTATAGGTGAATATTACTCGTAATGAAGCAACTGTAAAATGTTCAAAATCACACTTAAGATATTTGAAATTTTAATTTTATTATTAACTGTTTTATTCCGTTACTATCTTCGATCGTCTGTTCTAAAACGAATAGCTGATCGAAGTGAATCGGGGACCACGGTGACGTCATAGTGGTGAAATAAGTCATTGAAATGTTGAATTTGGAAACAATTAAATATGACACGATTTCCTGAAGAAAACGATGACAAAAAGTGCCGCTTTGTTTCCTACAAAACATTTCAGTGAAGTTTATTATGACCGATATGTGACAGTGTCATATATTGCCGCAGTGGAATTCAAACCGGGTACCTCTCGTTTACGAAGCTTACCTTAACCACTTGACCACCTTCCTCACCTAAAACATTTAAAATTTTACCTCCATCCAAAACAAATTACCGCCCTCGTCCCAAATAACAACAACACAGGTGCTTGTCTAATAAATGCCTTGTTAAGAACGCTTTCCATTGTACCATGTGACAATGTTTGTCCACGTTCGCACCGAAGCGCTAAGGGTTTTTGGGCCGGGTATTGTGTACAAGTTTTATTCCGAAATCATCGGCGCGGGAATGATATAAGGCAGTTTATCATCCTTTCTTGTCATATTTAGCTATGTTTTTGGGCTACGGAGAATGTGAGAAGAATATATTGTGCGTCCGACCCGTAGGTGTTATGTGTAACCCTGTTTTTCATGTTGACAACCCTAACGCGAATGTCTAGTTAATATTATTCAAGTGCTACTTATCTGTGTTGCGTCTGTCATTGTGGAGGTTGTTTTCTTTCTGGGAGTGTCTGAGAGGCAGATATTGTTCTGCATAATAGAAATTATGTTGATGTTTCTGCACGTATTTACAAAATAAATGTTCTGTGTGTATTTTTTATTGTCCGGGATTTCGTTCTTAATGTGCAATGTTATTAAAGAATGTACAAAGTAGAGAGTTATTTACAAATCCACGCAATGTATTTACTGTGATTGTCGTACAGTTATGCAACTAATAGATGACCACTTACTCTATATTGTTATATTATTTTGGACAGATATCTAAAGGTCACCTAATTCGGGTGACTGTACATAAAAAGTGGAATAGATAAAACTCAAACGTACTAACATTCTAATATATGAAAGCTATAGATACCGATCCCAAATAAAATAAAATAAATTAGTTACATCCAAGGAAACGAATTTTCATCTAGATAACTTTCCATTCCTTAGCAAGGGGAGACATAAAATTGTTGGGTTCTTCTGGGCCTAGGGTAATTCGGTACCGAAGCTACTTTTATATTAGCGAATCGTCAATTCCTGCCACAATATTATACAAAACTATTCCACCGGCATAACTTTTTTATGTTATTGCCGAGGTCTCAATTGTAATATGATATTCTCTACCGGTTTTTACGAGGCTGTTTTGACGGTTTATCTTTATCTGCAGTCGTAACAAGCGACCGTTTAGTTCCTTGTTAATGTATTACGGAATATATAAAAAATATACAACTTGTTTATTGCTGAGGCACGGTTATGAGTGCACGTATGAGTATGTCATCGGCGCCGGTGGCGGTGGTTGAGGGGTCCGACGCGTAAGCAAGAGGTACCGGGTTCGAACTCCAATGACCAATCAGTCTATTCTGAGTTATGTATATTAGTGGACACTAATTTAGTTTAACACTAACAGATTTTCTTACGGTGAGCGAAAACATCAATCAAACCATGATCCAATCTGATAGGTTCCCCTGTTAACAGTATCACGGAGGTCAAATAGCAGCCGCTCAGGTAATTACCTGATCTGCCAAATCCTGGATCATGGTCAACGCGGACCCCAGATAAATCTGCGCGGGAGCACAACCGAGACATTATCGCCAAGAGGATTATCATACGTGTATATGATACGATATATCGTCTCTTCAGTTATCAAAATTAGGTACCAGTTAATGAATGAAACCAACGAGAAACGCACACATTCGAAGAAATGGTCTACGTCGCCGCTTACAAACCTGATGGGAAACGCGTACGCGTCGGCCCGCATGGACACCGCGTGGCAACCGGCTGCGACACGGTGACTGTGCGGTGACTATGCGGGTTCTTTTCGTTTGTTTACAAATAATAAAATAACCTTCCCGTCATAAGTATAGAAACCAACATTATATAAACATTTGGGACAAATCGTGCAGAAATCGCGTACGCCTGTATGCGCTCTAATAAACCGCGATCAATCCGATAAACAGTGTCTTATTTGGAATGATAGAAAAATCTTTATAGAAAATTCTTCTTTTGAAGTAGGTAGAGGTTAGAGGTTCGCAACTTTCCTCTTAAAGTAGCGAACCTCTACATGTCTACTAGAATAGATATTGTGCCACGACTTGTAGGTATATATTCTAGCACGTATCCACAACAGATTCCCACTCAAAAACTAATGTTAAACAATTAAAAACATTTCCCGATGATCCGCAAACAATTAAAACAACACTTCCTAAACGAAAATAAGTTAAACTACTCCACGAACACCCCCAGGAAACAAATTTCATTACTCTGACCCTCTCTACAGCCACATATTTCCTTCCTAAGGATCCATTCAACCCAAATAATGGAATAGCTTTATTGTCATTCAATTAGCGACCCCAAAAGTCGGCGTCCCCAGACAAAACACTACTTACTTCAACCCCTTTGTTACACGGTGTCGTCTCAAACGCCCCACGAGTGGAGACAAAGAGTTCTATGCTCTACTCTCGACCTCTCGAGTCTTTGCTATGAAATAAAGCCTGCTTATAGTAGAATACAAGTAACCGTGTGACCTGATTGTGTTGTTTATTTGGGATTATACTTAATTGTGGCCTAGCGTGGCCGACGACTTGGTAAAGATCGCAGGTACGAGCTGGATTTTATAAACATTTGGAATAAATCGCGCAGAAATTGCGTACGTCTGTATGGGCTCTCAGGGTCTGCAGTGGAAGACCTTACGAAGATTACTTAAAGATATTTCAACTCAGTTGTGCGCGCGGCCCTATGTGTGGGTAAACCTTGTACATATACAGACACGCCACAATGACGCCACGCCATTGGCACGCCAAGTGGTCGCGTCACTGCCACATAAATGAAAGCTGTATATTTACAAGCGCACGCACACATAGCGCCGCGCGCACAACTGAGTTGAACTATCTATACTTACTTAGACAAAGATATTATATTTTATATAGTGTAGGTACTAGCCATGAATTTGACCACAATCTCCCCTGATGGGAAGCGACTCCCCTGTGGAGCATGCCTGTCTTGAAATAGCCTATTCATTCTAGCCTTGAATGAGTCCCGACTATGACACGTAAAATAAATAAAAAAGTTTTTACTTTTCAGTATGTCAGTATTATTGAGACTTATGAAACCTACCTATGAAATTGGCGTTTCATTTCGCAATTACACATTTGCTCAAATATTTGTAACGATACATAACATATCGAAATTAATACTCGATTTCGGAAATAGAGTATGTTTAGATGCCTGTAAGTCTCTAAAATTGAATAAATAATATTTTTTCAAGGTTTTACAAGTGTTTGAAAGTACCCCTTTTCATTTGTAGTCAGTTTTGCCTCTATAACCAGATGAAATTTTATCAAAAGGGTAGTTTTCAAATGGAATGCTATGCATCAGTTATCTTAATATTGCCTTATTATATCTACAACGTTTAATCGCAATCCGCTTGACCATTTCCAAGAGATTGAAATATTAGCTTGTATGAAAATTTAAATTTCGGTCATTTTCGCCATAATAAAAGCAAATTTTCATAGGTAAGGACCTAATATTTTTATGTGCGTTTTAAGTCAAATGTGGTGAAAATTTTATTTCTAGTTTCACGAAAATAAGTTACAAATATCAGCTCTACGAATAATGTTTTCTTTACATTCGTTTTACAAATTGTACAAAATTTTCAAAATTTATTTATCACATAATATGCCGATAATAATGTCATTAACATGACACGAATTAAAGAGGCCTGTTAAATTTACGAGAGCAGTTACCTTCATAAATCCAGTTTAAGACGCCATATGCAGGCATGAGGATTATAACGATATCCTTTAAAAGATCTTCCCCTTAAATTCAGCCCGGCGTGAAATCGCCTTAACTGGATCTCTGAGACAAAATGCGCTAAGTCTTCTTCCAAATGATGCTTTTAATTACTGAATGTATTTATCTAGATAGCAACTGCACTGCTTATTTAAATAGTTTACCGTTTTTGTAAGTCACTATAATGTCGTTTCTTTATATTGTTACGTGACAAAAAATTATATTAAGCATAAATCTTTACAGTCTGTATATAATAGAATATGGTAAAATCGATAATGGAACGTGGATGAAATTTGTATATCTTTGACCTTAAGGAAATATATTTGACATTTTTTATGAAAATAAATTAACGATGTTGTGAACCCCATGAGCGCCCTTCATAACAACATATTTTAATCATATTTTCAATAGTGCGCTATCAAAGCCAATGAAATTTTGTAGACGTGATCCAAAAACCAATATCTATGCTTGTAGTTTGTCAGATTTTCGTTTAAATTTATCGTTTTAAAGTTATACGGGATTTAAGATTTCCATACAAATTTAGGCTGTAGATATTGGTTTCTGGAGCCCGTCTACAAAATTTCATTGAAAATATGATTTAACTACGTTTGTAATGAGCGCGCTGCAGCAAGCTCAGGGAACACTAGCCTCAAGTATTGAATTACCCCAGTCTATTACCATATTCAAAAAGCGTGTAAAAGAGTTTTATCTATCACAGAGTGTTCCTAAGTTATAGATAATGTCTGTATGTAGTATATATTATTATTATATTATAAGTCGATATGTATGTATGTATGTGTGTATATATGTATGTATTTATAGATACTTATGTGTGTAAGTAGAATAAATATACTTATATATATGTCTATTTAGATAGGTAATATTGTGCACGTCCTATCGACGTCTCATGATCACATCACACTCCCGAAGGCCTGCTGGAAGAGATTTCTTTAGGAATAAGTAGCGCCTGTTGTGCCATTTATTACTTTGCCTGTTATTTGCTATGTACTTCTTGTGTACAATAAACTGTTAAATAATAAATAAATAAATAATTTCTTCTTCCAAGTTGCTACTCTTCAGAGAATGGTCGTGGTGGTCGATTGAGGATTGGCACCACGCGTCACTGGCCATCGCTACTCTTCTCTAACTGCTGCTTACCTAAAAGACTCAGAGTTCAAACCACCGTCTTTGATCACTTCCTAATTTGTCCATTTCTAAAGTTGTCCACTTCCTCATTTTAACGGCATTCAATTGAATGCACGACTATAATATATTTTCCACTGACAAATATTAAAGTTTCTAGCCTAGTAGGGTGCAGCGATAGCAATAACTGCAGGCTTCGTTTCCACTAACAGCTAAGCTGTTCCATTATATAAAAATTTTTTTTTTCTTCAAGCTAGTTTTATCATAAAAAAAAAAATCTTGATGTTAATGTCCCGGTCGTGCTCTCGCGCACGAGAGTCCGGGGTCCGCCTTGACTGTGATCCAGGATTTGGCCGATTACAGTGTAGCGACTGTCATCTAACCTCCCTGCTACCAGGGGAACCTGACCAGATTGGATCATGCAAATTTAGTCGCCTGAACGTGCAGGTTTCATCACGATGTTTTCCCGTGTTGTAAGAGTATCAATTAGTATTCAACTAATCAACCTCAAAAAAGAGTCATTGGTACATGGCCGCAGCGGGATTCGAAGCAACTACGAGTCAGATATCCTAACCGCTCGGCCACCGAAGCTTAAAAAACCGGTATATAATGGTTCTATTTATGTTTAATCCGCAACCCAGCCACCCCGTTCGTTTTTTTATAGCTTGCCCATTAGCTTTTTATTACACTAGCTGTCCCCCGCAGTTTCACCAGAGTACATTTCAATATTCTGCTTACATTCGAGTATTCTTACTTTTACTCGGAAGGAATAATCGCTTCTAATATTTAGGAGATAACACTCCGAAGTAGTTAGGGCTTTCGACATTGTGCCATGACATCCCGATGATTTCCAATCAATAAGTTGTTTTTGTATATTCTGACTATTGAAGATTAGCACTCCTTTGTTTTAAGCTAAGAATAATCTAAGCTTTCAATACAGAAAATGCACCAAAATCATTCCATGCGTTTGGGAGCTATGATGCCACAGGCAGACACACAAAGCCACATATATCCTTTATTTGCAACTCCGGGGGTTAGAAAAAATCAAAAAAATAATTTGCTTGGTGTAAGCGATACTCTGCGGAAAACCACCCTTACGAGTTAACAGTAGGTATATTTCCTTAGGTCGGTCTGGCCGAAAGCCAACCGGGCACGAATTAGAACAACCATATATCTTCCAAGAATTCAAGAGGCATCAAGGTAGGTAAAGGAATGATTTACTGTATGGATATTCGGAAAAACTTTGGCGGAGTTGTTATTTTTTGTTCTGAAATACTTAAGTAACGAGCATTGGACGTTTTCGTATATTATCATCATAATTCACAAGGGAATTTATAGGTTTTCCTCTTTTAATAAATTTTTAAAAAGTTGAGACAGTTAGCAGATCGTATATGTCTTGTAGTGTGTAGTACCTATATATAACCTATATATAAGGACGAATGAACCTACTCCATTGAGAACAGCAAAATCTTAATAAGATTGGGTGTCCTAATCGATGTATGTACAAAAATACATTTTAATTAAAATGAGCTGATTACATTTTTTTCATCATCATCATCATAAAGAGTATAACTCTTGTCGGTGGAGCAATCGCCGTTCTTCTCTCCTGTCTGCCATTTTTTTTACTTTAATTAGTTTTAACTGTATCTATAGATAACAAAATAGTCCCAAGTATCTACATTTATATCAAAATCAATTGCTCTTCGTTAGTCTCGCTAAAACTCAGAAACGACTTTGAATACTTCTTTTCTTGTTTTGTTCGCTAGACTAAAGAAAAAAAAGGGTTATAAGGGATAGAGTAGGTGTATGGTATACCTACCAACTGACTCCCATATCGTGGTCGGGGGTGTCAGGGTCGAAGTTAAGGCTCAAATGAAACATATTGGATGGTCGGTGGCAGTTTGGCCGGCACTTTAGCGGTCTATCACCGCGCCTCCTAAAGGCGGCTGATGCATTCAGCTGGCTCCTCCCTAACCTGGGGGGACCAAACTCAAAGTGTCGGCACTTATATGCTGGCATTTTAAAGAGCATGGCGCTGTATGGCGCCCCCATCTGGACAGATTCCTTGAATAAGGGGGAGAATGCGGCCCTTCTTCGCAGGCCTCAACGAGCCATTGCACAGCGTGCGGCGAGGGCTTATCGTACGGTGGGCAGGCACTCCCCCCTGGGAGCTGGAGGCTAGGGTTATAGCCGTCGTCTACGAATGGACGGCGGCGCAGAGGGCGCAAGGTGAGTAAGATGTGAAGCTCGCGTGACCATGTTCCGTCTTTGGAAGGAGGACATGGCTTGCGAACAGTCTGGGCCGAACGCTCGACGCCATCGGTCCCGTCATCGAGGACTGGGTCGAGCGTTCACATGGATCCCTTTCTTACCGTTTGGTGCAGATGTTATCCGGACACGGTTGTTTCGGATCGTTCCTGCACCGAATCGGGAGAGAAGAAGGCCCATCGTGCTACAAATGTAACGCGACGGAGGACACAGCGCAACATACCCTCGTGGCCTGCACTGGCTGGGAGGAGCAGCGCCGTCTCCTGAATGCGGTTGTAGGTCCGGTTGGGACCTTGCGCTTCCAAGCGTAATCAAAGCTATGCTTGGAAGTGAAAGGGCCTGGGGAGCCGTGGCCGCCTTCTGCGAGGACATTATTTTGCAGAAAGAGGCAGCGGAGCGAGAGTGGAAGGATGACCCTCTCGCTCCACCGCTCCGCAGACGCAGAAGAGAAGTGAGAAGACGGATGTATGAGCGTTCTGTTCTCGCTCCCGATGGTGGCCAGCAGGCCGGAGGTGCGGGGGCATCTCCGCCTGCATTGCACAGGCCTCCACCTGCGCTGGATGGGAATAGTCCGGTGCCTCCGGCTATTCTCATCCGTCCCCCGCAAGGGGTTCATGGCGGGCTTGCCGCGTAAGGCGGGCAGTCGTCGGAGGTGTCGTGGATGACAAGGCTTCGGCTGCTGTCATGACACCTCCATTCAGACGACTGTAACGTAACACTGTCCGACGGACAGTGCCAGGCTCAGTTAATAATAAAAACAACGAATATTAGGGTAATGGGTTTATGTACAAACAGTCCAGAAACTACAATCTACAAAACAAGAAATTTATAAAAAGAATTTAAAATGTTAAAAGTATGAAAGTTTTTACGAAAGTCCACAACTTATGCCCGGGCTGGATCACTGGGTTCACTGTTGGCCGAAAAGTATAGGTTGCAGATTGACTCGACAGACTATTTAATTTAGAAAACTTCGAGGATAAACTTTTATGCAGTCACGTGCATAATTTGACCGGTCAACTGGTATTTAATTATTGGTTTCTGAAGATAGCTTCTTATAGCTATGATACTGATCCACCTTCTAGTTCGAAGGCTGGGAGAACTCTGTCCACTCATCCGCTGCACTCTCTAACAAAGGCTCGGGTCTTCACTTAAACACGTTCGAGAACGCATTTGGCACAAAAGAAGATATAGTCTTGATGGCCAGTACTCGAAGTCGACCAGCCAGTTTCCGAAGTGGTCGATATTTATTTTCGGACGACCTCGTGTTTAGCAGCCAAGGATATAAGAAGATATGATAAGGAATTGGATCCAGCAATTATCTAGAATAAGGGGAGCACAAAAAAGATTAAAATCTCCGCCATCTATGAACTGTGTCCGCATGACAACATATGACATATAAAGAATAAAATAATAAAAGATTAACGTCAATTTGGAAAATGTGATATTTTAAATACTAAATGAAATATTTGCCACGAAAGAAACCTTCTAATGTGATGGAAAAATGACCCCCGTGGCATGGGGCAAACTTGGATTCATAAAAAAGGAAAACAAGAAGATACAACGGTAAGAATCCAGACACACACCCCAATACCCTTGTATTTGTCCAAAAACCCTCATTACTTTTACCAATTGGATATTTAGGAAACGAAAGATCATTTCCCCAAAAGAAAATACTCTAATCGAAGTTCGATTCGATTCAAAATATTTGTAGAACGTAATTACAACGTAGTCAGAATTTACATTAACTAATTTTCCAGGCAAAGATGATGAGCATTCAGAGCCTGAAGGGCCAAACCCAAGAATATACCAATTATATGTATAAAAATTGACAATAAAAGTGTCAACGTGCTGAACAGTTATTTGAACAGGAGTAACAGTAAGTACAGCTTCAGGGCAAGACCCTACACGACGTAGGAGCGCCGCGGGGTTTAGTGGGTACACCAACATAATACTGGAAGCCCCACACAGGCCCTTCGTCCCCCAACGGAGGGTAACGTGCGTAATGCATTCCCCGCGAAAAAAAAAAAAGGTGTATGGTATACCTAAACATTTTGTAAATCACTATTGTAAAAACAGATTTGACGTTTGATGGAATACACATAAAAATATCGTCACTACATACCATGAAGTTTTAGTGCAAGTTTTAGTTCATTTTATAAATTGCTGGTCCCTTAGAAATATGTTCGAATCTTAGACTAACTTGTCTCACGAGGCAGCTATTGTTATTCATTACCGTCATTAGTAATATCTTCACCGTTGTTCATCTTCACGATCAATTCCAGCTTCTCTCAGGGTCTTCTTGCTTACAAGGGGAAGTCCCCTTCCTTCCTTCCTTGCCTTCAGAATCCGCCGTTGATTATCGCATCCGACTCGGCGATATCAATCTATCGCTTTTTATACTTCCTTGACTCGGTAAGTCGTGGTTAAGTTGGACCTATTTCTTGATAAGGGTAGATTTTAGATCAGGAGTATCGTTAACCGGCGAAAATGATTGAAAAGATGTTTGAATGTAGAAGAAACATAAGATGTGTGCCAGCGTCGTAGCTTGTGGCATTCGAAAGTGTCTGTCTAAACCTGTGGGATACAAACGTGAGTGTGTACCGCATGTATATGGTATGTTTAGCATCGATTTCCCATGGATGCTTTTGGTTCCATTCTCACAAGTCTTGATGACCGCAATCCAAACAATGCCTGGCTTAAACACGAATGTGACACGGCTAAGTAGATTGTAACTTCAAGCACATATTTTTACCAAGATATCTAAGCATGACTTACTTCATCATAAAATCTAAAATCGTAGCTCAGAAAAAGACCCTTTCGAGTCCTAAGGACACACAAGCGAGCGACACATTTGGCCGGTTTCTATTTCTTCGTCAATATAAGTGCACAACAAATAAACAAACCTTGGTGCCAACACAACGATGCTCACGAAACTAAGTTTCCTTGTGGTCTGATCTAAACAATGTAATATAGATATAACGTCACCTCCATCAACACAATGCTCAACTAAATAGACCAACATCTATCAAATCGATCTCTGTTTCCATCAGAGGTATATATGTCGGCGGTTAAAGCAATATCCCTTCGATACCTGTCAATACGTGGGCTATGTGACAGTTATTTGCGTACCCAGTCATTGTTCGATCCCCTATTGTGCTCTAGTGGGATGAGAGTGCCGTTTTCTTTGTATGAAAAACGCTGAGTCATACATGGGAGCGGTTTATTAATTTCTGATGTCTTTATCAATTGGACCTGTTTTTCGAGAGTGATGATGGTATCTAGATGATCGACCAGAGTGAAATATGAAATTAATATTTCTAACGTGTTAATTCGACGTATTCTGAGTGGTACATTGGTCTGCCATGCCGAGGTCCCAGGTTCGATTCCCGGCCTAGTAGAAATTGAAATGATGAATTTTAGTTTCTGTTGCAGGTCTGGGTGTAGTACGTATAATAAGTATGTATTATCTAACACTCATAACACAAGCTTTGCTTACTTTTGCGCTAGAAATCGCTATGTGAATTTGTCCAAGTATATTTATTTATTATTATTATTCAACAATCGCTTAAACTATGCCTCATAATGCCTCAAAACATAATGAAGTTTAATCCCAGATATTCCCAGAAAATAGCAAGACATCTTACTTCCAAGTTTTTGTTGTGTAAACAGTGGTTACATGGGCAAAACGTATTCGCTGATAAAGTTTCCGATTTTGTAGACAAAACTAGTTTTATCAAGTTACTGAAAGAAGGTATTAAGAGTTCTGCGGTCGGTTCGCAGGTAAAGTGAAACTGACGTAAATCTTTTTTGCCTCGGTGCGTCCGGCAAAAACAGGGTGAAAAAGTTCCCACCACACGTGATGTAAGCATATGGTTAGGGAAGGTATGGATAGTTCTGTAAACACGGGTAAACAGACTCGTCCACGACATATGTGTATGAAGTGTTCGTGAATTTCTGATCCGGTTTCGTTTTTGTTACTTTCTCTGTTTGTATTATTGATGCTTTACGTCTACCATTAATGCTGAGGTGTTCATGTTTAATCGGTATTTGTGAATTTATTTTGTCATTGATGGATATATCTAAGAGTAAGATGATGAATTCATCTTCTATATTTATTACACGATCCGTTTATTGCAAGTGGCCGTACTATTAAAACCGGTTAACATAGTTTGAAATGTTTAAGGGTACATTTGAGGAGTGTCTTTTCAATACGGGACATTTCACTTTTGCTCATTATTAACTTAGCAATGGAAATGAGTTCTTTGAAATAATATCTTAACGTAAACTACATGATATCTGATGAAAAGCAGATTTTTTCTGCGTAAAATTAGCTCTGAATATATTTGTGTCCATCAAAATATGACGTTTTCGACACTCCTTATTTTTGTATCGCGAATATTTCGTGTAAAATGTCTCTTAAAATGAGCTAATTACGATATAGCTACCAAGGAAATGTTAATCCTGCCTAAATAACTTCACGCCTTTCCCCTACCACTCATAAAATATGATAACTTGTTCAAATACCACGATTAATTATTTAAGACGTCAAACTGTCAAAGACAGGTTCTCCCTGTCTACTGACCGGACGCTCTGGAATATAACTGGCTCCCTCAATCAATATGGTAATGAAAAAGACAGGTAGCTAGGCTAGGGGCTCTGGAATCTAGGCGAGGCATGTGACGATGACAGTTCGGAAATTACGGCCTTTGAATGGCTCTTGCTATGATCCACTCTTGTGACTATATTTAGTTGAGTTTTTGCTTTTTCTCAGATAGGTAGTGATAAAAGTTTATGAATAAACTTGATCGTTGTAACTGTAATTGTAACTGTAAATATTTTATTTCCAATAAATAAATTTCTTAAGTTGATCGTGTTTACCTAATATTCTATTTGGAGAATTATATTACGTTCTATTCTATTTTTAATTGAAAGTGGCCGCTTTCCATCGGGTGGACCGCCCGTCCGTGTGCCTTCCTAGGCAACAAAAAATAATATACTTTTTTTTATTTGGTATTGGTAAAATGTTTACTGGTAGTCATGTAATGTCCCAGGCTCAGGAAGTTGAAAGGGAATAAATTCATGTAGTTATATTTTTAACAAAACCATTACGGGTAACTCCTAAAGTTTTGTTTTATTGTGCGATTGTTCTACAATATTATGCAAATTGATACCCTTACCATAGCATACTAGGTCTAGCTCATACCGAAATGCAGGATGTATGAAAATAAGAGTAAAAGAATCTCTAAATAAAAATACCTTCATTAGATCAACAAGTGTACTTTATCCAAGTATTCAATTAACACAAACTACTTATTTCCTAACAGCTTTGTCAAATTACACCAGTAAATAATCTTCTCTCTCAGCCCTACAAGGTAAATATATGTACACCTATCTATTAGTGTCTAAAGCGGCATTACTGCAGCAAAGCGTGAGTTGTCAGTGTCCGATACCAAAATACAGGATATAAGAAAAACAAGAGTACAAAAATTTATTTTAAATAAAAATACCTTTACTAGACCAATTGCTCCAACAAGTGTACTTCATTGATCCATCACACAAACTGCTTATTTCCTAACAGCTTTATCAGCCTTCACTAGTAGATAATCTTCTCTGACAGCCCTACAAGCCAAATATATGTACACCTATATATTAGTGTCTAAAGCGGCATAACTGCAGCAAAGCGTAAGTTGTCAATGTCCGATGCCAGGATGGGTTTGGACGCGGCCGGCTACTGTTTCAGAGCCACGGAAATTGCACGGCGATTTGTACCAGCGTTTTGTCCGGCTTCGGTACGTCCGTCACTTATGTTCTCGATTGTTCTTTGACGTGCCACAAAGCCTGGGTGGCGCTGATTTTGGAACAGTACGTGTTGTGCTGTCGCCAGATGTCGGCAGCCTTTGTAAGTTATAATTTTTCGATCAAAGTTTGGCATGCTTTGGATCGCTTTTCCTATTTATTGAGTTTCTGAGTTATGTACAATCGTTCAACGAAATAGTTGACCACCTAACTATGGTCACGCGTCGTCCCGTGACCATAGTTAGTGACCATGACCATGATGTATGCAACTGCGTCGAAATATCGGGCTATTCGTCAACAAAAATACGAGGTAGGAACCCCGGAACATACCCCTAAAATGTATAATTATTATCCATATGACCAGCATGACTGCAAATGTCAAAGTGCGATTATAAGTTTCAATATCAGTTCACTTTCACGAACAGAGAGTTTACGATATACGTGTTCTAAACAAATAACCAAAACAAGTTTGTTGTAAATAACGGTATATCGTTAAAGCACGGCACTACAATTATTTAGGTTAAAATTACACAAGTCGGTCCTTAGAAAGTGGAGAATCAAGCCCATTAATTGCCCCAAGAGTTGGCTCAACGAGTAAATATTGAAATTTCAACGTTAAAAGCTTATGATATTACGTCTTAACGCCACTTAGAAAGTAAAAAGACTGGTAATATTTTATCGAATAATGCCTCTTACAAGACGTATTGAAGAGTGCTCTAGCGTCACTCGTCTGAGGATTGTAACGTAAACGGGTTTCCAAGTAATATTATATTCTAAAATGGCTTTCCACTCATTCTTGCTCCAATGGTCGGAGTAAATGGGGGCGGCGTGTACAGTGCACGAGTAGCGAGTATTCGGGACATTATTTATCTAAAGACTGCGTCACATTGAGACAAAACTGAAAATTCATATTAGTGTTTCACTAGACAAAAGTAAATTATAATTAACTATTGGTATAAGCAAACAACGTGATAATATTTACATAATTACTTGTAATGTTCGCGTATTTTGCTTCTAATATTTTAACAGTCCTCTACGACTATCGTCGAGCTAATATTTATATGAACTATACAAGAAATGTACAGTATTTCTCTTCACTGTGACATCTTAACATTATTGTACACTGTCGGTACCCACATTTGTTCAATTTATTATTTATTTATTTTTATATGTAAACAAAATATAACATCAATGCCTGAAGATGAGTAATTGGAAACCTGTTGCAATTTAATAAATTATGCATAATAAAGTGGAACTAGTTTACAAAAGGTTATTTAATTCATAATAATGGAGTTCCATCACGAAGTGACAACACAAAGTGTTAAATATCTAATATTTACATATTATTTACATTTTGCTTTAAATATTTTCAATATAATATTTATTAAACACTTTGTCTATGAAATATATATCTATACTCGCATGAAGAAACTGTCTTATCTGGAGAAGAATCACAGCAACAGCCTCATAACAGTCCACTGCTGGACTCGAGCCTCCTCGTTAGTGGAGGGCTTTGCCTTAACCTTCAAGCTCAGCAGGCGGGTTCGAGATCGCAGTGTTTAAAATACACCTCAGAAAACACTGCAGTCCGTTTTCTGGTCTAAGATATTAGTCGCTTTTTACGACATCCAGTTTCAGGAGTTGGTGCAATTCTACTCTGCTGGACACCACACATCCAGGAGATGAATAGCTGTGATAAATTAACTTTGTATGCATTTATCTCCTATTGAAAATCAGTAAATAGACTTAGTCGATGCTATCCTACCCTGCCGGGCACCACACAGCCTAGGCCTTCGGTAGTATAAAATCCACAAGCAAAAATATACTCGTAATACGTTACAAGAATACAGTAACAGTGTACACGACCCAACACCATTCCCCGGCACCCAATGTGCCCAAGTCCCGCGCCAGCTTCAGCAACCTCATCGCGGCTACAAATGGGACCTTTAGACGCTGCCAGTGATACGCCCGTTGCAAATGAGACTTCTTTCATCCCGTTGTTTGGCGTCCCGGCCTATTTGCCAAGCGAAACATGAGAGTCGTACTAGGGCTTTTAATGTAATATCTTTATTAGAACGCGAGCGAGTAGGTGGACTATCTATCGGAAGTGCGATTTGGAAGGTACGATTGTACGTAGAGTTTCCTATTGTTGTGGACATTGAGCTCGTTTTGTTTGTCAGAAGGTGATATTTAGGAATTTTTTATACCAGTGATCTTTATTGGGACAAACGACCAAGCAGGTGTATTTCGAGTGAATTAAGTTTTAATGTACACTTAGTGTCGTTGAATAAGTAAGAAGTTTTTGTTCAAATATTCCACTCTGTTGGGCTTTAGAATAATAATTTTCTTTAAGGACTTTTCCCTCTATTTATATTAAAAAATATAGTAAAGGAGATCAAATGTCAAATGTGTTTAGTTTATATTTTATTGGATACTGAGAGCGTTAAATTGCATGGAAAATATAACAGGGATTATCTTTCAAAAAATAAGATATTTGCCGAAATATAAAATTGCCTGTTATAAATACTTTGCGCTGTATCAATTCTACATTTGTACGTGCGTAGCACACCAAGCCACGAGAGTCGGTATGATAGAAACAACGTAAACAATTCTTTTATCAATGTCGACGCACAGGCAAGTCAAATAAAATAAGAACCATTTTATTAGAGAGCATCAGAGAAAATCTCTTTATCCAATTACGTAGCGGCAGCCTTTGACGGCACCTAGATAATTGTGTACCTTATTGTATACCTTTCTATATCTATATTACAAAGTCGCTTCAACCGCCTGTACCTCTGTATCTATGCATAGATCGTTTAAACTACGCAACGAACGATAATGCGGTTTTTATCAAAAGAGTGATTCTAGAGGAAGGTTTATAGGCAAGAAACCCGAGTAAGGTAGAAGTAGGGTAGTTGTGGAGTAGGTGTAGGATAGGTAGGTACCCTATAGGTAACCCTAAGTAGCCAGGTTTTCTCCGCGTCACGTTACTCCAACAAGGTGGACCGACGACCTAGAAAAGGTCGCAGGTACCAGCTGGATATGGAAGGAACAAGATCGGCCTTTGTGGAGATCTCTGGGGGAGGCCTATACCCAGCAGTGGGCGTTTTCCGCATAATATGATGAAGTACCAACTTGAAACTTTTTTAAACCCCAAAATCGATTTGATCCCTCAAAAATCACATTGTAACGAAGGCCATGTCGAAAGTTTAAGCTGAAATGTCCGCGAGAGGCCCTCATTTGAATATGGAAATTAAAACTAATGTATTCGTATGGAGTTCTGGTAATTATGCTGATTCAAACTGACCCAGTTCGCTATTGCACCGAAATGGCAAAGACACCCGAGATCCCGTTATGACTCTTGACTCACCGTTAATGGCTGGAAGTAAGTAATACGATATGACTTGTAACGGAGTAAATGGAAAAACAACTTTCTTTTACCGTTTCTGGGGTGCACTAATCCATTTGATAAAGGGGCATCCGAAGATCTAACGGGAGCCTTATAGCGCTGGTGTGTCTGTCTGTCGCCCCATCTGTCACAGCCCCTTTCCTCCGAAATCACTGGACCGAAAAAGTTGAAATTTATTACATCTGGGGACGCAAAAGAGGAATTATCGCAAATGAATTCTAATTCAGGAATTAATTCTATGGGACTAATTAGGAAATTAAGAAAAACCTTTTTCCAATTGAGTTTTCAAATCGGAGAGCTTAATATTCTTAGAAAGCGACTTATTAATATTCTTAAGAAGTCATTACTTACTGTGAATACGATAAACATACAAGTTTACAATTTATATTTAAAAAAACAAACCTTACAATAACTGATAAACATATATATGACCCACCTAGGACCCTTTAGAACCTACAAGACGACATTCTTATTACCTCACTAAAAATAAATTGTGGAGTAAAGCTTTTAACAAATGTTTACACGGATTTAGTACAGACACTCACGCAAAACACCCATCAGGACGGGATTTTACCTGAAAATAAAAACACTTTATAAAAAATGGAATCCGACGCTTATGATTCTATAAACTGTAAAAGCTTCATACATTTTTCAAAGATTAAATTTAATTCGAGGTTTTTAATTTATCAGCCTTTATGTCTTTCGTTTTCGAGCTGGGAGACTTGATTAAGGTTTTAATGTTTGGTTCTTTGAATTTAATTTAATGCTGGGAGCTGTAGTAAAAATATGACAGATGAGGATTTTTGTTTCAATACCCTTTGAAAAAATAGAAGCAGAAATGGAAAATGTTTATTTTCAAAACAGAGCGTTACAGGCGGTTGAATTTCTTTTTAGATGGAACTGATATCGTGTTTTCAGAGTGGACGTTTTGAACTTTTTTTTATGATTTTGTTGTTAGTGGTAGTGGAAACGGATCGTATAAAGAGAGTCGCTAACACAAATTTTACGTTAGATGTATAGATAGATGTATCCGGGTATTTTCCGCAAATCGACGAATTTGCGCCCGTTTTGCGCGTGGGTGAAATATTCCTAGATACCCTAAAGTTCCTGCCATCTTAACTCCTCCAGAAAACGCAGTAATCCTTTCAGCTTTACAAACGTCTCTGAAAGGGTTGGTAAAAAGTTGTTATATTATGCGTACGTAGGTTACTCAATATTTTTTGACATGTACCAATATAAAAATGGAGCCCACCTGAAAAAAAAAATTACAAATAGATCTCAATTAGCCATTTACCTCAACTAAAAGTTGTGGTTTACCAAAGACTAACTTTACATTAAATCCAATTAGCATTCGATGATTCCACGATTGATTGATCATAACAAGAGGTAAAATTAACGTTACAGTTGATCACAGAAGCGGATCCCCGCAAACAGCAGTAACTGCAGTAAATCTGTGGATGGCTGAGTCGTTGTGGCTACAATTGCAAATGGATTGCAAATGGCTTATTGAGTTATATTTTTATACTAGTGGACCAGGCGCGACTTCGTTCGCGTCCTTCCCCTACCCCTACCCGACACCTACCCAAAACCTACTTTATTTATTTTTTTATTTATTTATTCGTTTATTGTAGACAAAAATGGAAACAAATACAAAGCAAATGTAAACATGACACAAAACGCACTACTTATTTCTATGAAAAAATTTCTTCGAGCAGGCCTACAGCAAAGAAAACGTGATGACTAGAAGCAGCTAGGACGTGCACAACAAGAAAATAAGATACAGATAATTACGTAAATATGACTAACTACAACATACCAATAATATAAATATTACTCCTAGCTACCCTTGTTCTTGGTCTTACGTACAAACCTTATTTATTTATTTATTTATTTAACTGTTTATTGTACACAATAATTATATACAGAGAAATATAACAGTATAGAAGACACAACAGGCGCTGCTTATTTCTAAAAAGAAATAAGCAGCCTAATAGCCTAATAGGAAGAAACCTTCCTCTTGAATCACTCTATCTATTGCTGAAAACCGCATTAAAATCCGTTGCGTAATTGAAAAGATCTAATCGTCCATACATAGATAGGGGCAGACGACGGGAAGCGACCTCGTCTTTATACTACGTAAATATAACTGGCTTTTTAAAAACATATACCGACTAAAGACGCGTTCCATTTTTTAATTCCTAGCATCTCTAAACTTTTTGACTTATTACCTAGGTATTGTAGCGTGTGTTATCTGGCAGGTGGGAATATATACTATCCGTTCTTATCATGGTTCCTATTTAAGGGT
Source organism: Blastobasis adustella (assembly GCA_907269095.1). Lineage (NCBI taxonomy): Eukaryota > Metazoa > Arthropoda > Insecta > Lepidoptera > Blastobasidae > Blastobasis > Blastobasis adustella. The sequence continues at coordinate 14,891,066 of OU026121.1, read as the reverse complement.
CTCGTACTAATGTCTATGAGTTTTCATACGTTGTTGAACATGGTATTCTAAAATATCTCTTGATAGATGATTATTAAGTTTTGGTACTCATTAGACGCGAAATGTTATCCTCTTTAATTTATTGGAAAGTAACTTCCTTACGGTATAGAGGTCATGAGTGAAAAAGGGGCGAATCCGTTCATAATTTTGTAGACCGAAAACGTGTTGATACGTATGTGGGCAGAATTATGTGTGTTTTCCAACGTGTTATAGAGGTGGGGAACGAATTGGCGATACTTTTGGTGTTGCTAATGTGTATAGGCAGTGGTGACCACTTTTCATCAGGTTGCCCGCTTGCCTGTTTGCCTACCGTATGACATAAAAAAAACTAATTTTGGTAGTAGGTATAACACTTTGTATTAAAGATGAAGTGCTTCTTACGTACGTAGAAGCCAACTTAAACTGTATATTCCACCAGTGTCTGTAAGTAGTCTTCTACTAATAAAACGTTCCAAGTACACAGAACGGTACAACACCCCAAACGACACGTCTGCAGCCAAATACACGTGATGCCGTGAAACGTAAGGACATTAAACCTCCTTAAAACAGTAGGCACACTTGTAACTGAGGGGGAAAAAACACTGCGACTTGAGTAGAGCAAAAGTTTCCGCGGAAACGTCAGACACAGTTAACTACCCATGATATATGTTTGCTTTTATCCACTGTGCTTAATGCACAGTGTGGACAGAGACCCTCGTCAGTGTAATGGTTAGATTAGTTGTGTTCCCAGTAAACAAGGCCGCTGGTTGGTTCGATTCTTCAACGGAATATAAATTTTAGCGTTTCATAGGGCTAGATATGTGGAGCTGGACATTTACGAGCAAACCTCATCATCGTCAACTCAATAATAGTCCACTGCTGTACTTGAGCTGGACGACCACAGATACATAACTGTGATGAAAGACTGATTTTCAAACTACTCAGTGATAAATGATCTTCTCTGTGCACTCGCACACGATGTAACGGCGTCGGTCTTGATCATGATCCAGGATTTGGCAGATAAGGTAATTACAGTGGAGCGACTGATATCGAACCTCCTTGACGCTGTAAGCAGGGGCACCTAACCAGATTGCATCATGGTTACACATTCAGTTGCCTGAATGTGTAGATTTCATCACGATGTTTGGCTCACTGTATGAGATGATAACCCGTAATACTTAACTAGGCAAAAAAGCCAACCACATCCAAAGATATGCAAGGACTGCGTGTGGTATACACACTGCAAAATACTTTCCAATTGACTGTTGTCACACTCACTCTCAAAGATGGAAGGCTCTTCATTTATTTTGTGCGATTGATTGAATACCTCGCTTGCCGCATGGGGGCGCAACTGAGACATAATGCCAAGATGATGATGATGATTGGAGTACCAATAAAATGTAGCTGTTTTACTTGCAAAGAAAAAAAAATTGTTTATACTACCTTTATTTTTATCTTTATAACGTGGATATGGTATGTAAAAGTTTACTGAATAATCTTTTCATATCATTAGATATGAATAAATCAAATATATTATATGTGGTGGTGGTGATGATCATTATGGCGCCTTGGTCATGTCTCCGTGGTGCTGTCGCGCGCGAGGGCGCGGGGTCCGCCCTGACCATTAACTAGGATTTAGCAGAACAGGGTAACCTGACCAGATTGGAACACAGTTACACATTCAGTTGCCTGAATGTGCAGGTTTCATCACGATGCTTTCCCTCACCGTAAGAGTCGAGATGAGATTTCATCACGATATTTACCCTTACAAGTTTACCCCTAATTGTGTAAATATATGGGCTATAACCCAGAGCGGACAAATGCAGGGACAGGTACAGACTTTAGGGAGATATACAGGTGTAGCCTGTATCCGTGTGCTCTGGGTTCTTTTTTCATACTTGGTTAGCATTATCCTTCCTTTATGGAACTCCATAAGAGCCCACACAGCTAATGCAATTTTGGTTGACAGAAAACTGATTCTATTATCTATCAACAAACGCGCAGCGCCCTAGCTAGAAACCGCGTCGCGGCCTCCTAGTCACCGCGTAACGCCCACCTAGTTACCGCATAGCCTCCGTGTCTAAAGGGCGTGCGTTTACTTTTCGGTCGCTACACGGTGACTAAGCATACGCTCAGGGTACGATCCGTAAGCGCAAATGGTATCCGTAAGTGGGCCCAATGTTTAAATATCGTACAATAAAAAAACATTTTTCAACTCCCCGGTGTCTACTACACATCTCCCTACGCTCCGCTCACGTGCATCACTTCTCTGCAAAGTGACGTCACCAACCGCTCCGCTCATCTCCGCTCTGGTGGAGTTTGGGCTAAAATTGGCGCTGCTGTAGAAATGGGTTCTAGCTCTAGAATATTATATAGGTTACAAAAGGTATGTTACTTGAATTAAAACTCCCCAGTACACTTTCTAAGGTAAGAAAGTTGCAGAGTTATGAACAAGCTTAATTTATGCCGTCGATTTTATCGTCGAAAGAAGGAGGGGTTTACGACAATTTTCAGCGGATCTTATCGAGATGTGTTCCATCAAAAACGAGGACACGAGCCGTATGTTGACATAAAACAAAGGAATGGGGAAAAAACAAAACGCCAGACCGTATTTCTTTTGTATTGTAGCTGTAAAAATGCATACATAAAAGCGGGATCCAGAGCTCCTACACGAACCTACTTAAGTATTTCTGCGGATATCTTTTTCAATTTCCTGTATTTGTTACGGTATAAAAGTAGTCGTTTTAGATTAACTGGCACACGTCTCTTCGTGTATGTGCATGTATTGCCTTGTTAAAGGAAATAATTTATGTACGACACTTACACATACGACATTGGGGTTTTCAATTATATAGCCTACACCTTTTTCAAAGGCCAGTAAGGCATTCGCAACCCTTTTGATTTTCGATGTCAATGGGTGTCGGAAATCACTTATGAATGTTTTTATTTATTTATTTATCGTAAGGCTGTTGAGTTCCTACTGCTACTTAAATTTTTAATTTAAATTTCGTCAAGTAGGCGACAGCTTAGGCCGAAAGGAACTGAAACTCTTCCAGTTGCCCGCTATACTTCGTATCAAATAATGGCAATATGATTGATTGCTCAGGGTAGCCGCACTGGCATGCCGCTGACTCGCAACAACCCCATTAATTTGTGCCATAGATACGTCCAGTTTCCGACACCGGTTCTTATCCGTTTCCACAGATACTAGACGCGCCGTGACTCTTTAAAGCCTGCTGGGTGTTGCTTTACGTTCAGCCTGAACGGTGCATCGACAGGAGCGATGTGTATCGGAGGGCCGGAGGTTTACAGTATTTCAGTTGAGATTTCGGCTGAGGTATTGCTCTCTGCGTAAGTAAGGAGGCGCTATGTGGCAGCCAGTATATTGGGGTTGCTTTAGGCATCCAGCGATTGACAGCATTGTGGTTTAGTGGCACATCAACCGCTGACACGTGGGCACTGCTTAGCTAGACGCAGCGCAGTACTCTACCGCAGGATTGACCAGCGGTAGCGCAGTGGCTCCCCACGAGTTTTTGCACAACATTGTTACGGGTTTTCTGTAAGTTTAATACGTTTGCACGATGTTCCAAGGAAGCTAGAGTTACGCTTTTTAAAGCATATTGCACGTCACTTTACACGTGTAGCCTATGGGTAGATTATACGCAGAAATCGTACAGTGCCCTACGCGTCCAGTTCAATAACGCGTTGAGGGCGGTGGTGGGTCTGCCCCGCTACTGTAGCGCCTCTGGCATGTTCGCGGAGGCGCGCACCGATTGCTTCTTTGCCACAATGCGCAAGCGGTGCGCGTCTCTGGTGCGCAGAGTGCGGGCCAGCTCCAACACCGTCCTGGCGATGATTGCCGGCAGGCTAGACTGCCCATATATAAGACACTGCTGTAACTTGCACGTCACAGCAGTGAAGACTTTACTTTAATACTAACATTAAATTAAGTTATTGTATCTACCTACTAACAAATTGTATGAGTTTTAAATTGTATGAGTTTTAAGATACTTGAAATAAATGATTATTATTATTATAATACTTTTGTAATTTATTATCCCTAAGTCCAAACAGAAGCATAGGTAAGTGTATCTAATTATCGTACCGCATCGTAACACTCTAGATCGCCTAGCCTTATTCTCGTCCAAAAAATACGCAGTATAATATCAGACACACGCCAACCAACAATTCAATAAATAAAAATCCTGACCAAAAATAGTTTAAAACACGTACGTAGTAGGCTTTATTTATGTGGCGTTTACGAAAATTTATTGCACAATTTGTTCCGAAACTGTAAGTCAGCTGCGAATGATAACACACTACGTAAGATTGATTGGAATATAAATGCTCGTTTTTGTTTACATCGTCGAAAGGCTCCACGTTAACAAAACTGTTGAAAAATGACCAACTCGATACGTTTTGCACGGCGTAGCTTTTTTATTTCATGGCTTATTTATGACTAGTGAACAAAGTGGCAAATATTTAAAGTATTTCAATGTTTGATTAGTTAGTCTTATGTGAAATTGCCCACAAGCCATTATGTCGATGTAATTATACACTTGTGCAAATACAGACTAATTGGTAATTGCAAAAAAAAAATGCCAAGAAATCACAATAAAAATTACTAATCAACTTAAAATAAATGTGCTAAGGTAAAAAGTAACGAATGCCGTATGTAACTTCGACGACGATCTTTTTTTATGTTAAAATGGATGTAGGTACAGTTAGCCGTTTTTACGTAACATTTTGATTTGTACATAACACTAATTCTGTGAGAAAAGGGAGTGAACTTGTCTCACTTCTACCGTGAAGTGAGCTTGTCGTACAAACAACATTCTTTACATGTAGTTTTTAAAACTTTCGTGGTTATTCACTACATTTTCATCACACATGAGTGAGTTTTGTGTGTCCTCAGAAGCGAGTAATAATTGTAGTGGTTAAAGAATGCGAAGCGAGGGTAATCGTCGAATCCGAACGAGGGTAGACAGATATATCTGTCCTTAGGAGCGACTTCACACTGCGGCATCGGTCTTCTCGTGACCATGACGCATGCAACGTCGAAATATCGTGGTAAAACGATACCAACCGTGGTAACAAAATCGATTACATGTGCGATTCTTTATACGTTGTCATAGAGCTAATTTAACAAATGTAGTAAAGATTAGAAACGCTTCGATTGGACTTGTGTGTTTGGACTTGTTTGATAACCATAACCATTGGCCGTGTGGTGTCCGGCAGAGTAGAATAGCACCAACCCCTTACATTAATGGGTGTCGTACAAGGCGACTAATGTTTTCGAGGCAAAAGATCAAGAGTCTCCGTAGTCTGGAAAATGGGCAGCAGCATTTTCTATTATTATATTTAAACACTGCGTGGAGATTATGGCAATAATCTCCCATTTCGTGGGAGGGGCCCTAAGTCCTGCAGTGGACTGTTACGGGCTGTGATGATGATAATGATGATAACCATAATAAAGTCGATAAAAATCTAAAACTAACCTGAATCAAAACAACCCACCGACCCACCCACGATCCAAACTACATATTGCTAACATCACTAGACGGAAAGGACAACAATGCTTCGTATTTTTGCAAACCAGTCGCTTTATGAATACAATTATTTTAACCGTGTACATTTCGGAAATACCCCTTTGCCGTGTCGAAGCGTGTTCGGGCAGCATGAAAACGCGGACAGTGGCCGTGCACCAAAAAAACATTGTGTTGCAAAATAGTCGTACGCTACCTCGGAATTCGGTTTTTGCCACCGGTTGTTACAGGTGACTTTTAACGCCAAATTACTGAATCCGTCTGTACATTAGGCTATAGCGGACGAGCGAGGGATTTTTTGTGAGTCCCCACAAAGTAACGCTTTTGGACACTCCGCTAGTGATTATGGAGTAGTATGGGTAGTACCTAGGTGTACTTGTGTGTAGGTGTACTTTTTGTTGGGGTTTCTGTTTTATATTGTCTGGCAGTGGTACTGCTTTCTGTTGATGATACAGGTTTAGTTACCAACATCACATCAACAATCCTAAGCAACCATGGAAGCTGCTCGTCTAACGTCTAATATCACGCTGTATAAAATGGTCTCAATACAGAGCCCTGGTATACTCCAATGATAATAGGGAACGGGTTGATGTTACCAATAACAGTCAGAATTTGAAACATGTTTTTTTGTTGCCTAGGGAGGCACACGGATGGACGATCCACATTGATGGAAAGCGGCCACCGTCGTACACCGGATGCGGTGCCGCCTTTCGAGGTACCTATTGAAAAACCTCATGTTATAGTTCAACGAAAAGACTTAGAGATGGGACCTCATTCCACTTTGAAAAATAGACTTCTAGATGATGTTGTGATGCAAGATTTTCTGCTTTTTTATGTGATACGACACAAAACCAGCCCACAAAACATAACCGATAATACTGACAACCAGCGATATCAGAGTTGTATTACAAACAACGACGACCCCCACAAAAGGCCTACAAGTCACCAAGTTGCTCGTCTGAATAGTTGCTGGCATCTCATAAAAGGAGAATAAAAAGCGGCCGACAGCCTTCCCATCCCGCTAAGACAATAACCCGGAGTTGCAGTCCGTAACAAAAGTCGTTTGTTAGAGACACCGCCTACGGTGACGTCATCATAATGGCCGCCGTAAATTTAACGTTCGCAGTGCTGCTACGTCAGTGTGACGTCACAATTTATAAGTGGCCGACGATCTGAAAAGCTGAGCGCTAATTTGACGGTACGCTGGTTACGCTGCGAATCGATGTTCGGAACTTAAATTTATTAGTTCGTTATTGAACAAATGATCGATGTACTCGTATCATTGAAATGAGTCAATTATGAGTTCCGTAACGATGTGAACCTGTAGACATTGCAGTTCTGCTTGGAAAATGTACATATAAAATTACTTTATTTACCCCCATTAAAGAAATTTCATAAACCTACCTAATTTAATTTTTTTTGCGAAGAAATAAGATATCTTAGAAAATTTAAGTTGTATTGTTTTTTACAATGGTAAACTCTTTGAGCGCCGGGGATTATAAGGAGATGAAGAGGTTTCCAGACAGGAGAGAGTAGTGGCGATTGCTTCACCGATAAGTTATACTCTTAAATATATGATGATGAAACCTTTCAGGATTAACGGAGTCCTACCGTAGTAATCCTATTTGTAAGTCTTGCTAGTGGTCTCGGATCGGTATGCTAATCTACATCTCTTCTCTTGCCATGTAATAATAGTGGCATTGTTTTGTTCTAGTGTGAAGTAAAAGGTAGTCAGTGAAGAGAATAAGGTTTCGTTACATAAAACCTAAAAGTATCAATCTTAGGTATTATTGCGACAGTTACCGCTTTCCATCAGTTAGTCTTTATAAATGTTCATTTGTAAAAAGGGGGTTATATATAGAAGTAATATATTAAATAGATTCGTAAATAATTTTGTGCGGCAGTTAAATATTTCTTCTGTTTTACTTGAGTATTACTAAAACAAGTTATAATAAACACTAGATGATTTTTGACCAGTTATAAGTACGTAAAACATAATTGAAAAAGCTGCTGACAAAACTAGGCGGGCCGTAGTAGTAACACAGTCTTACTATATTTTAATGTAAAAATCTTGTTTCAATTTGTTACATTTTCATAGATAGAGAAATGAAAGCGTAGCCTGGAATGTTCTTGACTGTAATCTGTGCCTGTCATAATTAAAAGTCATCCTCTCTGGTAGACACAGTATATCGAAATAAGCAGTAATTTACATAGGTCATATTCTCGAAATAATGACTTTACCATGCTCATCATTATGGTTGCATAGTTTGAAAAGATATCAAGCCATGCACCTTCAGGCTCCACCATCAGACCCTGAGTATCATTTAAGAATTCGAGTCAAAACAGAACAAACGTATAACGAAAACGAAAGTATAACGCGCGTTCAGTCGATTCTATGAAGATGACCTCAAGATGTGGTATCAATCGGATGAAATGTTTTATTTTGCCGCGGTTTTTTCAGCGTTCGCTTTCAGTTGCCATACTCTACCCGAAAAGATCTTTAAAAGCAAAAATCGTTTGAACTAAAATTTTGCTTATCGTTTCCCAAAAATTCAATTTTTATGCCTATAATATATATAATTTGCTACAGCTTTGCAAAATGCCATTTTTCTAGAGCAATCTAGTCATTATTTTTTAGTTCAGGTTTCTACTATTAGCCTAGAAGTAGTCATTCTTTTTTCACTTGAACCGTCACTGTTCGTTTGCACTTCGTCACCTACATCGGAAACACATTTTGCTCCAGTGAAAACGTTCAAATACGAAAATCTTAGTATTATTCACATGCCGTTATAAAAATTGTCATTATTATCGTTGTTATTCTAAGGGGAGCATCGAAGCTATACCAGAATGCAGTCTTTTCGATGTCGGTGCAGCCGAACTGAGGAGCATAGGCGGTCATTGTAGGCGCGCCATGAGTCAGTCGCTTACTCTGCTTACCTCCAAGGCGCCTTTCCGGAATTCGTTGGGCATCAGAATAGTGAGCCCATTCCTACCTTCAGCCGCTCCAGTGTGCAAACGCTAGTGTACAAACCGCTCCAAAACTCCTGCCAGATTTCCGTAGACTAGGAGGCCCGCCACCTTGTCTCTTGCAGGTATGCGACCTGAACGCGCCGAACGTAAAGCAGGTTGGGCAGCACTATTAACAAATCAAAACCTATGAAATTTTCTAAACGTGATATAGACACCAATATAATATGTCTGTGGTATGTCAGATTTTCTTTAAAATAGGTATATAATTTAGTTGTACAGTTAGTTGTACAGGCTTAAAGATTTCAATACAAATTTTATAACTCGTGCAACTTTGAAACGATATTTTTATTATAATAATTTATCAAACATCAAAAGCATCAAAATTCTTCTCAATAAAGTTCTCAATAAAACAGTGGATCATTTTGTTTTTTTCCAAAGCGTTGTTTCCCTCGTTCCAATTACTGTCTCATCTAACCTCGTTTATTCTTTCACTACCTATTATGATTTTTACCACCCCAATTTGTTCATTTTATCAACTCTGAATTAATAGGTTTTATCAATTTGTTTCCGCCGTCCATTGTATCATGTATAGGCTAAAAAGGTTTAGTATTTCGCATGTAGGTCCTGAGCCGGTTATCCGGGGCGAAAACATCTGTCAGAAGGGCGAAAGGTCGCATTTTCCGGGCCACAACCGGAAATTTAATACCCGCCAAAATATGTTTGTACAAAAATATATAGCACAAAATATTCTACAAATCTTCGCTTCCGGTTAACCGAAAGCCGAACTTTTTTAAACATTTTGTTTTGTTTGTTTATTTTTGTAGTTGAAAACCAATTTAAGCTTTTTCTGTTGAATTTCATTTGAAATAATGCGAATATGCTAGTTTATTAGTATGTAAAATCAAAATAACAAAATTCAATAACGTTGTCATCTATCTAGTGTTAATTATCAGACATTTTATAAGTATTTTCTATGTTTATCGGACTATTCGTAGACCAAGGCATAAGCGGCAAGAAACCTGAATAATACGTATATAAAGAAAACAGGACAATAAAAATACCTATATCATTAATATTTCACAGAGTTCATTCAAAACCGCTGTAAATCTTTTTGCCAATTTATTTTGGTTAAACCCCTCGGAATAAAACAATCTGATGCTTGTTTTAATTTAACTTGGTGTTTGCATTCTGAACCATACAAAACACTCAAAAATGTTATTATAATTCTATTTATCTTTTCTCGTTGTGGTGATTGTGACGAAATTAATTAATTGCATTTGCAATAATGATGTTAAATGAAAATAATGTTGGGGATCGATTGTGTCCATGTTGTAAGACGCCGCTTTTAGAGACCTCTCTGTCTGTAATGATGTTTTGAAAGTTGTTTAAAATTTTGAGGTATTGAGAAAAAGCGATGCGTCCTCGCTGACGCGGATACAAGAGTCATCGGCTTACGGCGCGGAGATACCGAAGACCGAGCGAAGTGGAGGAGAAAGGGCAGGAAGGCAGGGCTGTCTGCTCGAATGATAATTATGATCTAAGAAATTATCTGTCCGAGTAGTACACGAAGAGTTATATGTCACACCATATTAATAATAGCTGTGTGTTGTACCACTGACAGCAAGGCTAGTAAATGTACATTTTTCAAGATATTATTATTCTTTTATATTTTAAATTATTTTCTAAAAAGGGACAAAAAAATTGATTCTACATGCGCAAACCATAGACCACCTCGTTTCATGCTAGGCGTGCCCTAAAACTTGCACAATGGAGAACTTGTTTGAAGCTTGTCCAAACGCTGTACCTATGCGTCGCCGAATACTGTTCGAAAAAAGTGTAATTCATAGTGTACTCCATCGACTCGATAAGAAGAAGAATAAATTCTAAGCCGATACCTTCACAGATCAGACAAGGTTAAGTGTTAAATACTGTTGTTGCTAATACTATTTTTCATCAAACTTCGTACGTATCTTAATACTGAAGTAACAAATTACAAAAACCGGTAAACTGCAATTTGTTCTTACAGAACAAGGTTTCGAAATTAAAATCGTTTTACGAATAACCTAAGAACATACTTAATACGGAACCTTACGGAACCTAACCTAACCCGACTCACACTTCACTGGTTTTTATGTAGGTCCACAGTCGACAGAACGCCCACCTCAATGTCTTCAAAAGCGCCAAACTTTAATTACATACTTTACTGGCATATTCAGTATAATTATATACACTGTCCAGCTACCTTCAAAAGTGACAAACTTTAATTACATACATTCTAAGCTTATCTATCTAAGCTTGAGCCTAAAAGCTAACCGGTCCAGTTTACCCAAAGTTATCTCTCGACGGCAGCGAGGTCGACATTTTAGATGCTCTGTAAAGCACCAAATTGTTAAAAGCGAATAGCACTAGCAGTCACCAGTTAGGAAATTAATGCTCCTACTTACTTAGGCCAGTAATGACTAGATCCCACGGTGTGTATACGCTTGGGTTATTTTATAGGCTGATATCACACTGATTCTGATTGAAGTTTATGTAATTATGATTCTGCCCCAACTGATGGTCTACAAGTTGTGAATTCTATCCGCAGAATAAATGGTTTCTAGTAGTATTTCAGTTTAGTAATATATGTTTTGCTTTGTTTGAGGATAGACCTTCATCATTATCGGACGCAGAAAAAAATTTTTATGTGCAAGGGTCCACTGCTGATGATATTGAGTGACAATGAGGCTATACCCACTGTATAAACTGTATTTTTTTATTATTATTTTTGTACCACGTCACGTATAACTTTCTTTGTCCTCGACCATTGTCATTTTCTCAAAGAAAGTTTTTGTGACATGGCACTATATTATATCCAAATATTTATGCTGACTCTATGTACAGTCAGCTGCAGAGGGAACGGACCCCAACATACATTAAACGTACCTATTCTGGGGGACTTGGCATCAATATTAACGGCGAGTACCTTACTCACCTCAGATTTGCTGACGATATCGTAGTCATGGCTGAAACCCTGGAAGACTTGGGCAAAATGCTCGATGACCTCTATAGTGTCTCTCAACAAGTAGGTCTTAAAATGAACATGGACAAGACGAAAATTATGTCGAATGTCCATGTTGTGCCTACTCCAGTGACAGTTGGAGGCATTCCACTTGAAGTTATTGACGACTATTCATACCTAGGACAAATAGTTCAGTTAGGTAGGTCCAACTTCGAGAAAGAGGTCCATCGACGAATCCAACTCGGTTGGGCAGCATTCGGGAAGCTACGCCATATATTTTCGTCCCAATTACCGCAGTGTCTCAAAACGAAGGTCTTTGACCAATGTGTGTTGCCAGTGATGACTTACGGAACTGAAACGTGGTCGCTCACTGTGGGCCTTATAAGAAAGCTCACTGTTACCCAAAGGGCAATTGAAAGAGCTATGCTAAAAGTCTCTTTGCGCGATCGAATCAGAAATGAGGAGATCCGCAAGCGAACCAAGGTCACCGACATGGCTCTAAGGATTGCCAGACTAAAGTGGCAGTGGGCAGGGCACATAGCTCGAAGAACAGATGGCCGATGGGGCAGTAAAGTTCTCGAGTGGCGACCACGTGCCGGAAGACGCAGCGTGGGTAGGCCTTCCACAAGGTAGACTGACGACCTGGTAAGGATCGCAGGTACCAGCTGGATGCGAAAAGCACAGGACCGGCCTTTGTGGAGATCTCTGGGGGAGGCCTATGCCCAGCAGTGGGCGTCTTCTGGCTGATATGATGATGATGATGATGATTCTGGGGGAGTCCGCAGATTTGAATTTCACACAATCGCATTGTTTCCGGGCGCATCAAGCGTATCGATTCAATCAGGTTCACGTAACATTACTCACAGAGATGTGGAGTTGTCCACTTCGTTTGTATTGTTATACCAATAGAAACTAGAATAGTCTGCTGCGTGACTAAAATTGAAACCTATCCGTTAGTGCTCTAGTGCTAAACAAGCAACCCGTGTGTTTGACGCACATAGACTATACGCATTACGTTGGTTAGTGCCTAGGGTCGCTATGAGTATGGTGGTGAGACTGAAACCAATAAATAAAAGAAAGGAAAAATTAATTTAGTATTGTTATCGGTCCCCTTAAACAGAGTAATGAGAGTTAATGTGTAAGTAATTATTTTGTGATATTACGGCTTACGACATGATAATGCCTAAGATCGAGCAAAGTGTCCTCGAAGAAAGACCGGGAAAGTGGACCCTCGGAGAGGCCGGAGTTGACCGCCTGAATATAGATGATGATTACGAGCGCTTCGCGAAAAGCAAAGCTTCCTTCCGATCTTTATACTATAGGCTTCACCATAACAATAGTCATCTTTAAACAGATCGCTTTAAGAACGGTATATACATTCCCGTTCAAAACCGTTATAGTCTGTCCTCGTGGCAACTTCATTGTATATTGAGATAATTACAAGCCTATTATTTTTGGACATGAGTACCCGGAAAAAATTACCATGGTCTACAAAGGCAGACTAAACAAGTGGACCACGACCTAACACCCAGTATTTTTTACAAACTTTTCGATTAATAATTATCTATTAGTAAAAAGTAGGATAATAAGTAAGTAAAGTAAGGAAATAAGTCATATAACGATAACATAATATTCCGAAACCGATTACGAAAAGCATGAAGCTTATGGCACACTTTCGGTCAAAATATGTATAAACTTAACCTCTATTGGACTCTAGAGAGTGACCAGCCTTTACAAAGCGGATACGGGTGCCATGTGCGGGACATGATGCCGCCCATTTGAAGGGGTGAAATGGCCACATCAATGCAAATACTTTCAATGGTGTCCCGTTATTAAAGTTACACAGCTTTCTCTTAAATTTGCATATTGTTTCGGGACATTTTTCCGTTTTAAGAAGGGGTTTGAAGTTAGTCGCTTTTGTCTATTGGGTCTTTAATCTAAATGGGTTAAAAGGAGAAATCAGAAACTATAGTACGTAGCGTAATTTGGTATTAGGAGCTATGAGGCCGATTTTAGAAAAAAATATTGCAATAATGTTTTCTTGGTAACTCTCCAACTAATTTGTAGGTACTGTAAGATTCATTCAAAGATCCGTGTTATCAATTAACAATAGGGTTTGCTGGAAGAGATCTCTTGTAGATATAAGCCCATCTTTGTAAACAACATCTTGTAATAATTGATTTTATCTTGTTTCGTGTGCAATAAAGCATATAATACTATCTTTTGCAATATACGGACAACTTAAACGGAACTCAGTAATTATATTCATTAAGTTATTACATAATTGCATGAAGCATGAAATTCATATATGTATGTTTGTATATTTTCCACTTTCAACATCGTTTTCGTCGATTTGCGTTTAAAACCTGACGGGCTCGCAATCTACTTATCTACCTACTCTCTGAATTTAATTATTACATTCAATAAATTCAATAAATACTCTTGTATATTACATTATTACTTGTATTCTTTATTGTATTCATTAATTACATAATAACTTGAATTATTCATAATACTCTATAAAATAAATATGTGACTTTTATTTATCAGAATTATAATATACGTACTTCATGTTTATAAATTAATTTATATTATTTTCCCTTGTCCCGCTAAGATAACTATAGTATATGTAGTCATACACAACATATTACAAAGAGTTGGATGCTGCACCAACAATAAGTCCTAGTCATCGTTTCAAAATTTCCCAAATATAAAAACTAATACATAACAACCCATAATTTCAGAGCCGCAATAGTCATGCATGAGACACAACACGTCCCACACGGCACCAGGCTCTCGCATTAAAGGCACTCATATTCCCACTTTCGCGAGCGTACTTCCCGTTTGACTTCCATGCAGTCTGCATTATAACTTGCGAAGTTAAAGCCTCATACCAGGATGCCTTTCTTCCGAGCGCGGCTCCAGACCTGCCCTGTAGGCTAATTACGTAACTCTGTTGCCAACAATTATCTGATTTCAATTATTGAAATTGTTACTTTTGCGATTACGTATGATCATTTTAATGGTTTCAGTTTATTGTAATGTCACTTTGTTAGCAACTGCAACCATGAAATCGATGATACGAAAGCAAATGTAACAATTTCAATCATAAAAATCAGAGAATTCCTAGTAACAGTGTTACGTAATTAGCCGACTGTGTTGTCGTAAACAGGTAAAAGTCTGATCTACCACTGTATAAAACTAAAATTAAGATTATGAATAAGCATTTTTTTCTGTTAGTATAACAATAAATTGAAGGCTTAAAAAGTTCTGACATATTGCGTAATATTCGTTGAAATCTTTATTTATTGGCTCAATGGACTTCCACTAATATTTAAACGGTCTCGTTTTGACCAAAATAAAACACACCCAACATTAAATCCTTTATTATTTTGATAGATCACAAACCACTGCGTACAATAAACAATGTTATACATCACAATATTTCGTGTCAACAATGTCGGAGAAAAAAATAAATATTACAACAACAAACGTGATATTTCTGTAAACTGTTATTTGAGCCGTGTGTATTGACATTATCGGCGGGTGGCCGAGTGGTTAAGGTATCTGACTAGTAAGCGAGAGGTACCGGAATCGAATCCCATTTCGGATTACTTGCATGCTAACCGATGCTCTTACGGCTAGGGAATATCGTGATGTAACCTGCACATTCAGGCGACTGAATG
The DNA here is from genome assembly GCA_907269095.1 of Blastobasis adustella. Lineage (NCBI taxonomy): Eukaryota > Metazoa > Arthropoda > Insecta > Lepidoptera > Blastobasidae > Blastobasis > Blastobasis adustella. Next base: position 14,875,845 of record OU026121.1, on the reverse strand, counting down.
TGTAACTATGATCCGGTCAGATTCCCCTGTTAGCGGTCACGGAGATCAGATGACCGTCGCTGCACTGTAATTATCTTATCTGTCAAATCCTGGATCATGGTTAAGACAGACCCCGGGCCATCGCGCGCGAGAGCACAAGCGGGACATTAACGCAAAAGTGTTTTTTTATGTCGATATTATATAACAACAGATAAAGTGTTCACTAAAAACATGTAAATTTATAGTTGTAGAATAGTTTCTAGCCACCGCAAAAAATGACTAACTGCCACGCTAAAATAAGGAATTTCCTTTATATATCGGTCTTGAAACTCTACCTCCTTTAGATACTCAAGGTTTTCATACTACAGCCTGCACGCACAATATCTTTAAACTGAACAAGCTCGGAGCTCATAACAGCCTATTTATATTCTCATAAGGCACATAATAATCTCGTACATTATATGACTTGTATCAGGAGGATACGTTTTCTCAGTTATGATACTTTGTATCTTGCATGTTATTTTTATAAAATGGCAGACTTTTGATGTTGTGTCGTCAGCGATTTAGTATTTTAATGAGGCCATTAAATGGAGTTTAGTATTGTAAATTGTATGTATTTTCGTGGCAGTCATTAATATTGTAAGGTTTTCATTAATTTTATGTTAAACAAATATGTTATAGACTATAAATAAATAATTTTAATCAAATTTATATTGTTCTTCTTTAAAATGAAAAAATCTAATCGTGTATAAAACATAAATGTCTTGAAAAATTAATTTATCTTATTTAACATGAAGTTCAATAAAATTATTGATAAACAAAATTATTGTTTAACCTAGTAAATCTTAGATAATCAATTTATTGTTGAGGCATAAGTCACATATTTCATTTTGAAATTGTAACCGACTTTGGTTAAAACGACTTCTATTAATATAATAATGGAAAATTTAACGAAATTATTACGAAGCACAAAAATATTTACAAAAAAAAAAATTATTTAGAATTTCGAAGCCGGTCTGTCTTTTGGTTATTAGTGGCTAATTGGGTAGAAATCGTTTTACATTGACTACAAAGAAAACCAATTAAGTTTTTAACATTGAAAGTCTAATAGAAAACTGAAATCTGAAATCCTACACCTACATAAAATTTACTTCATAAAAACCAAGGTAAATTGGGTGTACAAAATCTAAAAACACAAGATCAAATAAGAAACTAAAAATGTCCTCAATTCCATATCAAGCATTCAAAGATACAGAGAATACACAGCCCTACTTTCCTTTTATGTTATTCAGTTAATCAATGTAGGTGAGCCATTTGTGGGGCCACGGTGGAAATGAAAAGGTCACTCTGATAGAATTGTGGCAAAATTGCAGACTGCGGATCAATCCATTCATCGGCCTTAACCGCTGGCTTAGGGGCATTTAGATGACCGTTTCGTACTTGCTCTAAGAAGTTTCTGTAACAGTTTCTGTGACTATGGCTCTGCCAACCCGTGGAGAGGCGTCAAAGTCTTTGTGAGAGGCCGCACAATTAGTTCATTTTTTATCTTATATGTATTTCAGATAAACAGGCCAGCGAAGGAACGAAAGGCCACCTGAAGGAAAGTGGTCACTGCCACACGCCGAGCGAGCGAGAATCGTTCTTTCGACTCTTCATGGACGCCAATAAAGAATCTACGTAGTGGTGACTAGACTGGACGACTGTATGTTTTTATTAAGCTTCAAATGAAGTATTTGCGGTTTTACATAGCTTTCAAAATAAGCAATATATAACATTCCTAAGACTGAGCGGGTGATATAAAAACTCTTTCTTTTAAATAGTATAGTGTTTCTGCCGGTAAGCAAGGTCTCCAGTGCTCCATGGGGTGGGGATTTGGGGAACCGTGGCTTTGGAAGTTGAGGGGCATTAGGTTTTAGCTGCCAGAGCAACGTGTTATAGAGGTGGGCAACGCATTGGCGATACTCTTGGTGTTGCTAATGTCTACAGGCAGTGGTGAACACTTTCCATCAGGTGGCCCGGTTGCCTGTTTGCCTACCGTATGACATAAAAAAAAACATACGTCACGACTCTATATGGTCACTTAGGGCGGCTTGCACCAAATTCTTAAACGTATTTATGCTGATACTTAAACAAAGAACTTAATACAAAAAAGTTAAACGTCATTCTTAAACGTGTTTAAGAATTTGGTGCAAGCCGGGCTTAGACTCAGTTATGCGAAAAAAAGACAGACAACAATCTTTAATGTACCTATACCTACCAACATTTAGTTTACAATTTATGATTAAGGTATGAGATCGAATTAAAGATCAAAAATGTAAGCAAATGGGTTGCCACTCTAAAGAAAATTACCCAACTGGTGGATTATTCAAAATCATTGAAATATTGATTACAATTATTACATTCAAAATGAAATAAAATCATATGAATACTTAAAAATATTTTACTGAATTAAATAAGGAACAAGTTTTTTTTGTTTCGTATTTGTGCTGCTTCAATAAAAAGTGTGTAGTTTTCATTTATGCACTGGTAATGGTGAGAAATTCTAAACATTTGGTTCATTGTTACATTATTGCAAAGGCTCGGAAAGTGAGGGATTGACCGAGGCCGAGACATATATACTGCTTTTCTTAAATAATAATACATAATACAAGATTCAAAATGGCGGCCACTTCTTTCTAATATTGTAGTTTTCTAACTAGTATTCTAGGACTAATAGTTTCCGAGTTACTTATTACGTTTTTAATAAATTGAATAAATGGGGGTAAATCGATTTGTTTTGTTTTCGAAAGTTTATCAGCCAATGTGCAAATCTAATTTTGTCCAAATCTAAAGTCTGTTAGATTACTAGGATGAGGCATTGTCGCAGGTTGCAGCTAGTTACGAATATAGTCAACGCTATAGCAAACTAAATAACCTACCAACTACCGAGAGTCCACTGAGCCATATATCAGCAAAGCCGCCAAAATGGAAGCCCATCCACTAGATAGATGCAAACGGTGCTCCGTCCGAACCGATTAAGCAACGTTCAAACCCTGTAATTGCTGGCCATTGTCGAACTTTGATGGCCGAATCGCAGTATTACTTTCAACTATTGCCTTGGATAGTCGAGTAAATAGTCTCCTTTATTTGGCGAAGCAATTTATCGCATTTTTATACTTGTTTTTGGAGCGGTTGCAGTACATTGCAGTAAGACTTTTAGTCGATATTTTGGAAATGAAAAACTACTGTAAGATTTGTTTAAATATAGTTTTTGTTTAAATATAGTAGCAGCGTGGGTAGGCCTCCAATAGGCGGGTGGCAATAGGTAGGTAGACCGACGATCTGGTAAAGATCGCAGGTACTAGCTGGACGCGGAAGGCACAAGACCGGCGGAAGATCTCTGGAAGAGAATTATGCCCAGCAGTGGGCGTCTTCTGGTTGATATGATGATGATGACGATGATGATGATGATTAGTAGCAATAAAGGAAATGGGATATATTAATATATGGGGATATACGCAATAATCGATACTAGTAAACTGTAAGCCAATGAACTAAACAATCCTATCCAAGTCGTAGGTAGGTATGCTAGTAAATCTCTTTTAAAAATTGTTAGGTCCAATCGACGAGTAATTTCATAAATTAGCTTCTATAAGATTCATATTGAAATTCGTATTCAATGCTGTTTCGCTAAGCTAAGGCAACAAACTTTCATTACCTTCAGAACTTACACCAATGAAAAGTTATCTTTGAGCTCGATGTTTGGTATTAAGGGGCTACGTTTTTCGTATAAATTTTTTGTAACGTTATTTTTTCCATTCTTTCAAGGGGTTGGCGTTTTTATGTTGAAATAGTACAGTTTTTCAATTGTATGACAAATAAATGGAAACAATTGAATCTAAAGTGAACAATTTACAATCTATCTGTCATATCTTATCCATATAGCTTACATACTTTACATGATATTTAAACCTTTCAATTTTTATTTTTGTTTCTAATATTTACTAAAATATTTGACATCAAACAGGCGGTAGATATGAAGCCAAAACTTTGACTCCGATAGACATATTATGCCGCCCCAGCCAGCGAATCATGAAAACAAAATATAAGGGTTTCCTACGTAATTACGACAGCCGTTTGATCGATTTTCATTTCAACGAAAACTGTAAATCGATCACTCTTGAACGATGCCTCATTTCTACGAATTTTAATTAACCGATGTAACGAATCATTGAAAGACTTATTACCGAAATTCGTATTCATATAACCGACACATTATTTAGTCTATGTAATATTTCACCTAGTTTTAGGTCAAAAGCGTGGCTACAGTATCACAAAGATGACAAAAATTAATAATTATACTAAATCCTAAAAAATTGCTTGAAGTATATTTTAAAACAGTACGAAAGGCTATCACAATTCATTAGTACGAATATGCAAGGGAAATATTTCCAGTTTCAAAAATAAAGCCGACAGAACGCAAAAAGCACAAACAAGAATGTACAGGCGGTGATTTTGTCTGATCAACAATACAAAAAACCGTAGGTTTAATACAATAACATTCTGGTTACCAACTTTAAGAAGCTCGTGAAAAGTAAAATTCTGTCAAAAATGGCCAGTTCATTTTAAATTCGAGGGAAAAGTCAATGCGTAACTGCTGCTGATTAAGTTGTCATTTTGTTAATTGGCATAGATCTACAATTCACAACATAAAAAATTATATAAAATGTTTCAACATATTAATCATTTCCTATAAATAAGAAATGACCAAATTGAAGAATAAAAAGAAATTCAATTCTATAAGTAGGTACTTGCAGCAATTTCATATCAAAATAACAACACAGGTACTAATACAGGTTACCTTAAATTGATAATACAAAGGGGTAGGTACCCTACGTACGTACTCATGATAACAAACATTACTATGGTACCAACTCTGAAATCGCGAAAAAAATATGCGCTGTTTCATACATTTTGACCGAATACGTTTTAAATTTTGTATAAAACAGCTGATTTCTTTTCACAATTTCATTGTTGGTGACCTAGTAAAAGTTGTTTATTATCACGAGCACATGTACTCACTCTTTGTAAATATGATCAATTTGAAATCACCTTGCACCAATAATTATTTAAAGTCTCTGACATCGAATCATCAACAAAATCCCCCGTTCTCTATGCGATATGAATTAAACATCACAATGCTAGTTTAAATTTAGTTGTGTTCCGCGCGGTGTGCAACCAAAAAGTTTCCGGAATATAGGTAGGATAGGAATGCAAATTTAAAAAATGTCAACGCCAGGGGGCGGTCAGTTTCGGCCGAAACGAGTGTCGATGCAGAGTGTCGATTACAATGTCGGTGAGACCTTTGTATTGGCCGAATTGGTGTCGAAACCGATTCTGCTTGCGATTCGGCCTATTCCCTACAAAGGGGAAGCTCGGTTAAAAAAATATAGTTCGCGTGCTCGCTCCCAGGTTAATAGGCTCTGTCATGGCCAGTTTGTGTTTGTATCGGAGCATTTTTACGATTTATGTTAGTCTGGATTTTATGTTTGAATGTTTATTTCATACTACATAGGAAGACCTATCTCTGGCGATAATAATATCGTTGACTCCTTACAATGAGGGAAAACATCGTGATGAAACCAGCACATTCAGGCATACGAATGTGTAACCATGATCCAATCTGGTCACGGGGTCAGATGATAGTCGCTTCACTGTAATTACTTAATCTGCTAAATCTTGGATCATGGTTAAGGCGGACCCCAGGCCAATTATTATATATATTTAATTTCATCATATTGTTTACTTGAGAGAATGCTAGTACAGATTATAAAATGTTAGAAATTGTTAATCTGTCGGAAAATAATGTTACATTAGAAGATAATGTATTAATATGTGGTAATGGTTGTAACAATCAAAATTGAGCCTTATTTTCTGTTGATTATGAATCTCTATCGCGTCTATTACATCGCTCACTTAGGCACTTACTCCTCAAAGAGGACAAAATGGCAGCAACTGAAATAAATGACAAAAGCACAAAGTTGAGACGATATTCTTATCTCTATTTCCACAAAGAAAATATTTTTCTCAGCGCATGACACTTGAAGATGTTTATGTAACTGTTTGTTTATATGTTTCCTTTCTTAGGGTTGCTTTGAGTCAATGGAAAATGTTTATCCCTTCGTAGAGCTAAAATTAATTGTGTTCTCGTACTACAATGAAATACACGATAAACTAAAGATATTCATAATCTACGAACTAGAGTCATCACCTATTAATGTAGTAATAAATTCCTTCAATTTAGTAAATGGTTTAATATATGAAAAGTTCTCTATAAATCTATAAAACAATAAGTTTAATTTGCTTTGTGACTGAACTTATTTCAAGTAGACAAACAATAGCAGTAGTGGTAGTTTTATTTGGACTAACAATGCAATACAAGACGATGACTCTCGAACTCTGGGTCAGCCTGAAAATCAGCGCTGTGACTGGCTGCTGTCCTTTATAACATTATACTGAGGCTGGTCTCGTTTGATCCTACTATCCGTATTGTAGACATTCCGTTATCGTAAATTTAATTTTTAATTCTTTTGGTTGTGTATTTGTGCAAATGAAAATCTGTCTATGGCTATGTCTATAACTACAATAAACATTCCAAAGTACAAACCGAACCTAATTATATGATTTATAATTAAAATTAGAAAGGTAGATGTATCCTGGCCTCCCCCAATTTTAATTTGCTTCAAACGGTTTGTGAACATTTGAATGAACAGTAAATTTTTTTCTCTCCTTTAGGTGCACCTTGTAAATTTAATTAATAGATTTCTGCTTGACTGGCAGATAAAGCTGTTAAGCCCGCCTTTGTACTTCGATGTGCAAGAAGTTTAAATAAATAAATTTAAGCCAAGGAACCCCGCTAAGAAAAAAGAGCTCTAATGCTCAACTTTATTGTTTGTATTTGTAGGTAGGTATATTACATTTGAGTGGGCGAAGAATTGCGGCGTTTATGGCATGTGACAAACACTGGGAGAGAGTAAATATGACAATAATGGCGAAGAACAACGCCTAAAAGAACATGGTATATTGTAGCCGTTACTAACTTGGGTTGCTGAAATGAATAATTACTATTTCGAAGTCAATAATAAAATTTATTACCTACACATGATATTTTAGTAGCAGTATGTTTGATTTAAAAGTAAAGCACCACAACGTTTGGTAAATATTATCCACAGAAATGTAAATAAATTGACGCGAGTCGTCTCTATGAAATAAGTAAGTAAAGTAAGTCAAAAGTTAAAAAAGTAATTCTATTTAGATTTTGTGGATATATAGCTGGCCCGCCGGAGCGTCGGTAGCCGAGCGGTTACAGTATCCGATTCATAAGCCAGAGGTCCCGGGTTCGAATCCCGCTCCGGCCATGTACCAATGACTGTTTCTGAGTTATGTACATTAGTTGAATACTAACCGATGCTCTCACGGTGAGGGAAAACATCGTGATGAAACCTGCACATTCAGGCGACTGGATGTGTAACCGTGATCCAATCTGTTCAGGTTCCCCTGGTAGCAGGGTCATGCAGGTCAGATTGCCGTCGCTCCACTGTAATTACCTGAGCTGCGAAATCCTGGATCATGGTGAAGGCGGACCCCGGGCCCTCGTTCTCGAGAGCACAACCGGGACATGAACGCCAAGATGATTATTTTTTCTTTAAGGCTGGCCCGCCGCAACTTTGTTCGCGTGTTGTCTTAGTCTATAAACCTACCTCTTGAATCACTCTATGTATTGTTGAAAACCACTACAGAATCCTTTTGTTTCTAATGATGCGAGAGGTGTTATAAAAAGTTATTGTATGGATTCTTGAAAAAGAAAATATTATAAATTTTGTATTTACGTGGCGTATCTTCTATTTCACATTTAAAATAAAATGATTGTACTTGAAATATTTATGCATAATAACAAAGCTATAGTTTACTTTAGTTAGTGGACAGTATGCTGTTTGTTTATACGATATCAAATGACCGAAAGAAGGTCACCGAGTGAGTTGGAGAGCAAGCAAGTGAAGTGTATTATGATTCGAAGTGATTGATGAAAACATTATATTGGTTACCAACCAATGGATTCTCTCCATTCGTCTATAATTGATGAACAACTTGTTGTTTCTTCAAACATTACCTGAAATAAAAGGATAAAATATATTTAGTACGTTATGATTCTAGTAGTGCTACGCTGTGCGACGAAAATGTTACCGCACAAGTGTGGTAAAAAAGTACGCTTGTTTAATAGGAGAACGCGCTTCATACAGACAAAGCTTCATCTTATATTAAATATTAACTAATCAAAACTAATAAAATATTGTAAACGTTATTCGGAAACCAATATCTGTCTGTCAGATTTTCGTTAAAATATATCGTTTCAAAATTCCACGGGCTTTAAAATTTCCGTACAAATGGAACCTGGCGATATCTGGCGTCTGGGGATCGAACTCGGCACCTCGCGTGTACGAGTCGGGCCCGTTGGTCATTAGGCCACTGCTCTCTAGGTATTCCGCCACTGACGCTCTCGAGTATGAGGTAAATCAATAGTTTTATTAAAACCACAATTTTTACTTTTCATATCGTATTATGATGTCACATACCATTATTCATATTATTAGTCCCAATGATGCCAAAAAAGACAGTGTCTAGAATCATTGTATATTCGCAACTCTGTTTCGAAACCATGGTAGACGATACTATTCCGCCTAAACGCCAGCCTCTAGGCGTGAAGTACTACTTTTCCTTATTTATGACCTGCCATTTTCCTTCCTAATATCTTTATTTTTTTTCTCTCCCCGCCATAGTTCCGTTAAAGTGCCCTCATAGCGGGAAAGTCGGAAATTAGGGGGAAAGAATAGGTGGGATTTAGGTATAGTGATTTGTTGGTCTCACTTCAGCGGTAGTTTTTGCCGCGATAGTCTTTGGAGGAAAACGGTGTGACCTAGTTCTAGTTCCAGAAATCGTTAGCTTTGGTAAAATACGTGTTTTTGCTAGGACGTTTTAGGTTACGTCACGGTGAAACTCTTTTATTCGTGATTAAATATTACCATTGTTAATAATTTTATACGAATTTTACTTTGATTTTCGATATTGTGTTTCAAAGGCAGACAATGCGTTAATAATACCCCTGAGGTTGCTATTGTCTATAGGCAGCGGCGACCGCATACCTGTTTGTCTACCTTTTGACATAAAAAAACGCTAACGATAGAGACTCTACTGAAAAAAGCCTTTGGACACCCCCTTACGTTCAGTAGATCATTGTATCACCTGCTGTTATGTTATTTTTTTAAAGTCTTTAAACACGTATTGGAATAAATGGATTATTATAATACCGTATAATAAATTTAAAAGTACCTTAACAAGGTAAGGTTGGCAGGAGGTGGCACAGAACAAAGTGGAATGGAACATCTTAGTCTCGGTGGCCAAAACTCATTTTGGGTCGTTGCGTCAACATAGTAAGTAACTAAGTTAACAAGGTGGCTTCTAGACAAATGCTTTTACTCTCTAAAAAAGTGGTAACCCAATAAAGTTTTAGCACCTACTTCATAAAGGAAATCTACGCACATATTTGCATGTCATTGCTGGCTGAACACATGGTACGTACATATAAAAACCACTTAATTGTGTGACTATGTTCTTGCAAATAAATGATTATTATAATGATTAAAAACCTAAAAATAACCTGATCCTACAAAAGCAGATATAGGCACATATAGAGCTGAACGGGCTCGATAAGTTAACACCTCAGAAACTCATGGAGGCGAACCATCTACATACGAGCGGGCGGCACCCTCCGACGTCAAAAGCGCCTGCGACCTTAAGAAATCTAATTACACTTTTGTGAGCTTTCCACAGTGAGACGGATTTCCTTCTCCGGCACCGTCTTAAAATGATTTCGCGTCTTGAAATCTGTCTCAATTCCGGCCCGCTTCGGCTGGCTCGCAATTTCGCTCATATTATATCGGATAAGGCGCCATTGCGAGCGTGCAACGAAAAAAGAGTATCTAAAACGTTGAATATTGAAACGCCTAGTCACCTGTTTTGTACGGATTCTTTTCTCGCTGAGAAAGTGCTTATATTTTATTTACCGTGAGAGAGGTTAATGCGCGCTTTGAGAGTGCAGACGTGTAGTTAAATGGTGCAGGAATTTTACACTACTCAGTATTACGCGCTTTAAATTATACTTTCACTACAAATTTTATCGGGTTAGGTCATAATCACGATTAGACAGGTATCCAACTTTAAACATAGTGATCACTTTCCATCAAGAGGCCCGCTTGCACATTTGCAAAAATTCTCTATTTCAAAAAAAAATACCATCGTCCGAGCGGACTCACCGATGTTAATACATCGTTTCTTGGGCTTTAGGCACTTATGTCCCTTTTACCCCTAGAACTTACCCACTTGACCAAACAAGCGCAGGCGAGCCTTTCTATCTTATCCGGGCTGTTTGTAGAAACTGATCGCGAGACTTCTTGCAGGTGGAAACGGATCGAGCTCTCGGGATGTCTCTCACGCCAAGTTTGTACTCGTTACGTACTCGATCAAGCCGCATAACGCCTCACACAACACAAGATAATTGCTTCAGCAAAGATCACATTCGCAACTCCGAAACTGGTACTGACAGTTGCACAGAACGACAACTAACACAACTTTTTGGCTTAATCCCCTATACGATACAGCCTGTGATACCGAATACTTTGTTCTATCCTTATTGTAGGATAAAACACATTTGACTGTTTCGAAGCGCCAACGCTGGTGCTATCGCTGTAACAAGAGCCCAATTTCCCTTAGCTATAACCATATTTTACATGTCTACAGAATTTGTCTTACTTGTAACGCGATTTCGGGTATCTTACCGGATTAGAAGGCCCTCTCGAGTGTGCAAAGTCATTTATTTGTATAGCACAAGGCGGAGACATAGATTGTACGTACATTTCCTGAGGGGTTTATTATTTTTCAATTGTGCACAACATTGTGATGACCTGAGTGGTTCAGTTGGTTAAGCCGGTTTGCCACGCTGAGGACCCGGGTGCGATTCCCGGCCCGGATGAATTTTAATGTCTGTTACGGGTTTGGATGTTACCTATATATATACATATGAATGTAGTTTATCAGTTAGCTACCACTCATAACACAAGTTTCGCTTACTTTGGGGCTTGATGGCGCTGCGTGAATTTTAATTATTACATATTTATTTTTTATTGTCTAAATTCAATTTCTATGTTAATCCCTAACACGTAAAGAGTGTAGACTTATTTGGAAGCAGTTTTTAGGACATGAAACATCTTAAAAAGTCAGAAATATGGACCGTAACGAAAACGTCTTATCTTAATAACTGCAAAACTTTAAGTCTTAGAAACATGAATCTAGTATCATTGTTTAGCGAATAGATAGAGCGTTGACTCTTGCGTGCATTGATTGAGTTTGTCGATCCATGTAAAATAGGTGTAGGTTATTTAGACAATAGGCATTTATAGTAAAAATAAGCAACGGGCGTGAGTTCCGACACAGCCCCACCCGATCTTTTTTAGTTCACTAGGCTTTGTGTGGGGTTCGCCGATACATATATCGGTTACTTCATTTTCGTAGTAAAATGTTATATAATACAAGACATATAAACTTGCTAGCAGAATTTCCAAGAACCTAAATATAATATCTGGTCTAAACTGATTATCGTATTGCACGCCTGCTGCATTATATCGAATATCAAGGCCACTAACATGTGGTTCAACATTTCTAACCTTTCAACTCCTACCCTCAACAGCATCCTCTAATAGTAACAGAAAGGGTGTAAGCTAACAGCACCTTAACGTGCCCTTTATTAGGGGAAATGGAAAACAGACATTACGGCGCGGGGAATAGCGCAAATAAAATTTAATGTCCATGAAATGTCTAAATGGGGCAAATTGTAGCCAGTTTTAGTTCTGGCCAGGAATAGAGTTGAACGGACTTGTTCACGAGTTGAGACCGCGACTTGGCAAAAGTAGTGGAAGGGGCATCCTGTGGCCAGTGAGACAGTCAGGAGGAAGTAGATGTATCGATGTAGTGTGTCTGTGTATGTTGGGTACTAACGCACTTTGATAGGGGCCAGTGTGCAGTACTGATGAATCAAACTTGTACAGACTTATTTGTTACAAGGGGGATTGATTTTTTACATATATATAACACTAGACAGCCAATTATTAATCCGCCATCTGACCTGGTGGTAAGTGACGATGCGGCCGAAGATGGAGCATTCCTGTCCAGGAACAGCCTATTCACTCTAGCCTTGAAGGCGTCCAGATTATAATGATCAGGAGACACACTCACAGGCAGCGTGTTCCATTTCTAAGGCGTAGGTACGCATTATAAAGGTTGAACCAAAGCGGCTGGTGCGGATAGCTGGAAGATCCACAACGTAAGGATGAAGCGTTCGCCCGGACCGCGTCTCCAGATAGCGAAAAGGGGCCGGCCGGGAGAGATTGATCTTCAATGTGACAAATATGTAAATTTTCATGTTTTCATTGGTGAAATAAACGACTTAGCAGTTGTGGCTTTTATATTGCAAAGCTCATAGTAACTTGCCTGTTATAGGTGGATATAAGATATAAGCCTCTTCCAAAAAGCCAAAGCACAAAAGACGTCTGCGACTTGACCGACTTTCATACCACAATTGATGACGCTAATCCCCAACTAAACAAGATAAACGGTCACAATAAAATAACAAACGACATTTTTATTGCCTTTTCAATACAAAAGTGAGCAGTTAAGGGTGTCTAAATAGCCAATGATTCTCCTAGCGGTTTAAATGTTTTCAACGGGTAGGGGTAATGGGTTGTTTGTCTTGACAAAAATCGATGGTTGGCGTTTGTAACCAAAATGTCTGATTCTTGTACATTTTGATGAGTCCGAATCGTTATTGATTTCTGTTCTTATGTCAATGATACATAGTCTATTAAATAAAATAGTAGTTACTGTAAGTAAACAACTTTATTCTTGGAACTTGGACAATAATAACGGTACCTATATATTATGTCATTGGGTAATACACTCCAGAGACGGTTTCAACAGTATCAGGATGCCGCAGTGGAAAACTATGGTCAACCTTGCGACATTGTATATTTAAAACAGTTAGTAGGTATGTGATCATAATTATCTTTGAATTGCATATCAGTTAATGAGAAATTCGACTGAGAATGATTGAAATTCTACTCTAGGTGTGAATTCTATTATACAGTAAGAAGATAAAAAATTTCACATTTTACAGTACGTTTTTAATGTTACTCTATTTCACCTAAATTAGTCGCCATTGAAAGTGAATAAAAATCTTTCCACTAATGTGAAATATGCTACGAAGTGCTACGCCATCTACAAACGTAGCATGTACGTACGGGAAATTTTATTTGGGCGTACTTGCACGAATAAACTGCAGTCGGCCACGTACGTAGTGGCAAGAAAACTTAACTAATATTTAAAGTTCTGTGGTTTTGTGTTTTATTTCGTACTTTGTTTTTAGATTATATCTTGTGTTCTTGTATGCTTGCCTGTCCTTGTGAGCTTCCAAATAAATGTGTCGACTTCGACATCATTTTATTGAACCCGTTTGAAATCTATGAAATTTGTACTATTATATAGGAAATACAACACTGTGCCTTATTTGACGTTAGACGATGTAGAAGTCACAACCCTAGTGGATGCTTGGATTATTAAGATCGCGCGTTTTCTGTGTAGCCGAAATAAAGTGTAATAGTACAATAGTTTAAACAATACTCAAATATGTATATGTAAATACATTAAGGTATTACACATATATTACATTATACATTGGGAGATAATTTATTTACAAATATAACATATTGTGTGTTATAAAAATATAACAAACAAGGTGTTATATTTATAAATTAATGTTTTGTTTACAGAATTTCAGGTATTTATGTTCATTATTTAAGTATAGAGCGTCGGTGGCGTACGAGTACCGGGGTACCGAGTTCAACCCCCAAAGTCAATATACCGCTTACGTTGAGGGAAAACATAGTTGCAACGGTTTTCTGAGGATGCTGTCAACGGTTTGCTGAGGGTGCTCCACGGACAAGTGAAATACGTGTCGAGGTTTACCAGTGATAGTGTTAGTGGTGGTGGTAGTGGTGTGGCATGGTGAACAATTCGCAGATGGCACAAAGCTAAATACTCATTTTTAACAGAGATTTAAAAGAGATTAATATAATAATCATCTTTGCGTTCCTGCACCGGTTGTTTGTTCTCTTGACCCTGCTACCAGGGGAACCTCACCAGATTGGATCATGGCTGTGCAGGTTTCATCACGATGTTTTCTCTCACCATTTAAGCATCGGTTAGTATTCAACTAATGTACATAACCCAGAAAAGAGTCATTGCTACATGGCCGTAGTAATATATGCGAAATGTGTCTCCCATTTTTCCATCTGAGTATAATATGAAATCTAAGCCGTCAGGACCGTATAATCACGCAGACTTTGTGAATTCCGCAAGTTTCGCGAAATTAATACTGGATCCTGGCTTAGTACAGTCAGTTGGAGAAATCTAATCGCATGGCGCCGCTATGTGTAGATCTAATTAACACGTCTGTCCTTCATACTGACACGTCTCTTTCCATTAATCAACGCTGTCGACTGTACAAGGCTTAATCAGCCTTTGTCGACGATTGTCTTTGTCACTAAGGAAACTCGCACACAGTGCGGCCCTTCTAAAAATACTGCGACTTCTATTTACTTTTCTTTGTTATTTGTTACTAGTCATAACGAAGTTCAGTTCGTTTATTAATTTGATATAGAAGTAACATGATCAGAACGATCACATACATGGGGCGACATACGCACTTGATAGAGCATTCATTACAAATAGTTTGATACGTACATAATCTCCTTGATTCATATATTTATTATGCATTTCTGCAGTTTTAGTTTACAGTATTGTTGTTGTTGTTTAAAATATGTGATAATAACCGCGAAAACATTGTGATACAGATTACTATTTTTCTGTCTACAGCCTCCTCCGTATTTGAGGAGGGTTTTGCTATAATCCACCTACTGTCAATTTTTTGTACACAGAGGTTCAAATTGCCTCTAACCCATTAGTAAAAGTAAAGTAAAATATGTTTATTACACTTCCAAGGCAAAAAAGGTACAAAACATTAAAAACAAAATAATAAAATAGAAAAAAAAATTAAACAAAAATACATATTGTCATCAGCCGTGCCATGGAAAAATGCAATGGGCCGCACTCAGCACAATGCCACGGCTGACACAGTTGCGTTTTTTTACAGTGCACCCCAAAGTTTTAGTCACTCGTACATCCCCGTAATCGGTAGAGGTCGGTGCTGTATCCTACTCTGCCAGATACCACAAGGGAAGATCGGAAGAGAAAATTGAGGGGAGGAAAGGAAGAGGAAGACCTAGAAGGAGTCGTGTCATCAAACATGTCATCAGAAAATGAAATCAAAAGCGAACGATTAAGTAAAATGGTCATATTTCTATTTTTTTATGATGATGACGCCTCTTATTATGATGACACCGCTAGCTCGTGACTAATAATAACTTACACGATCTTTATTTTTCTTAGGTCAAGAAGTGTATCACTGATTCTAGAAAAATACCATATTGATTAACATTAACTGAGAAAGCTGTCGTAATAAAACGAAACCGCCTTGTCACCTTAAATCACTCCGTCTCCTTTACTCATTACCAACGTAGCAGAGACGAAAGCATGCGTAATGTATCATCCGTCGGTGGCAGCTTCCTGTCACCAAGTACAAGTAAAGTGCCACAAATTTATGTCAACCGGTCTCGGAGTCGCTGTTGTCGACATCAAATTAATATTTCGAATTGGCTGCACTTAGTTCCAGTTTTGGCCACCGGGTCAGATAAATGTGTGTACAGTACAACACACAGCGCCCAAGTAAGCACAAGCACGCGCGTTGCCAGCAAAATGACATGGCTCATAGCTGTAATTACACAGGCGGTATAGGGACGTTGTACTAATTGGTGTGCATGAAATTGCGCTATACGGCACTGCGTATAGGATTTTCATACTGTATAGGATATTGCTCTGTATGCAGTTGCAATAGGAACCGATTTGCATTGAATTTATTCATGGTGCTGTTAATGGATTTCTCAATTCCTATACTCTGTTATTTTAGCTCCTCTCAATTCTTAGTTTCGTAATCTACATGTTTTTCCTGGATCTTTATTTAAGGAGCTTTGGCGGAAGACAATGCCACTCCATTACGCAAAGCTTCTTAAACAACAAAATATAAATTATAAAACACATTAAAACAAAAAAAATATCTTCTTGACATCCCTAGCCTAACAATCCTATATAAGGCTCTGTCGTCTCTAGAAAAAGGAAAGGCCAATAAGCTATTATAATTTGCAATATTATACCACCGCATCAAAAAGAAATTAACATCGCAATCAACAAAAAAATCTTGTCTTGCAATCTACATGTTGAGATCGAGCCCTCTTGCGAGGTTGACTTGCCCAAAGCTGGGTGAGTCCAAATCTCACGCACGCGCCGCGACGTTGCTCGCACGCAGCTTACAAATAGCACGCGAGCCGTTACAGCAACAGCGCATTCGCGACGTGATGGCGAGATTTGAACGCACTCTAATAAATGGCGAAGCCGCTCAGTCAGGTCAGGCAGGCTTGCATTTGACCTCAACTCACCTGATGGAAAGCGACGGTGAGATCGAAGATTTAGGATGTATGTCTAGAAGATACCTATTCACTCTTGACTTGAAGACCCCAATAGTGACTCAGGCAGAGAATTCCAGTCCTTTGCAGTACGCATAAGAAAAGTACATAAATACATACGTACACATAATACTTTTAATATGGTGCCAATATACGAATCTTATATTTTTATTTTTCTTCTCTAGAGTCAACAACA
The DNA here is from genome assembly GCA_907269095.1 of Blastobasis adustella. Lineage (NCBI taxonomy): Eukaryota > Metazoa > Arthropoda > Insecta > Lepidoptera > Blastobasidae > Blastobasis > Blastobasis adustella. The sequence goes on along the minus strand of OU026121.1, from coordinate 14,858,949 downwards.
AGAAACTGTCAAAGGCAATTTCCTAGAGGAAAGTAACTGAAAAACGTCTCCAACCTTTATTAAATGTATTTTCCTTATAATGAAATCCAAGTGAACAGAAAGGCGGCAAGCGGGAAATCTTGCACATCATAAATGTCACCAGCCCAGTGACAAAGGTATACAAAGGACTTATCCCCACACAAAGGGGTAAAACACAATGAAAAGAAATAAACCGCGAATGAAAACACTAAGTTTATCTTTACCAACAAAATTACTTGCTAGTGCAGGGATGATTGGCTTCAGTTCCAAGAAGCCCATTGATGAGACTGGAAATATTCTATAAGGGTGTTGTTTCAATATTTTTGTCGACGACGTCTAGTGACAGTACACAAATTTAAAAATAAATTATAATTCATTTATTTCAGAGAAAGTAGTCCATTTTACATTAGAATGTCAACTTTATAAGTGTAATATCAAATATATTTTTTTATGCCTCTAACCTTAGAGGGTAAGCGCCTGGTTACCCTTTGCCGACCCCTAATTGAAATGTCAAGATTTTTAACATTGCCATGTAAAAAGTGTAAATGTCAAGATATAATAAATTAAAATTAAATTGAAGGTTTTATGGAAAAAATAAAAATAAAAAAATAAAAAAAAATACGAACTTTCTATGGAATTTGTGGTCTGATTTTTTGTAACTGTGTACAAAAAAATCTCTCATAGAACTATTGGACTTGCACTAACCGCATTCAAGGCCTTCTCGAAACCATTTGAACTAGAATTTGTTTCTTAGAGCTTGACATAGTCGTAAGGACTACCTATACCTGCACAAGGTGATGCTGCAACTCATCACATATTTATGAAAAAAGGCCTTATATGTGCCTTGAATATTTTGATCAAAAATAATATGGCAAAAACCAAAGGCCGAGCCACAACTCTATTTGTTTTGAACCACTTAGTGAGGGGAGGTGACTTTGTTTATGGTAACCCCTTTTGTTCCACATGATAAGCGTTTTGACTCGCTCTGCAGCAATAGAAAGAGTTATGTGCCTCATAATTCTCATGGTGACTGTCATCCTGGCTACATTTTACTGTTGTTTGCAGAGTAAACAAGAATTATGCAGGCAATAATATTGTCCTTTTCGTGTGGAATAAATACAGTCGGTGGTTGGCAGCTTCAGTACTGCTGTCGTATTTTCAATGTGCAAAGCTGTATAAAATAATACATTATTGCAGATAAAAAATGAGAGAGTCGGTGGTGTAATGGTCAGTGGAATGCCCTCGGAAGCTACAGGTACCAGCTTCGATTGCCAGCATCGTTTTACCAATGACTTTTTCTGAGTAATGAACATATAAATTGCGCACTAACCGATGCTCTTACGGTGAGGGAAAACACGGTGATGAAATCTGTACATTCAGGCGACTGAATGTGTAACCGTGATCCAATCTGATCAGGTTCCCTTGCTAACGGAGTCACAGAGGCTAGATGACATTCGCTCTACTGTATTTATCTGATCTGCAAATTCCTGGATCAAGGTCAAAGCGGAACCCGTGCCATCGCGTGCGTGAGCACAACCGGGATATTGACGCCAAGATAAAGAAATACTTATTTGGTAATGCATTATTTTGAGCGAAAGTTCCAAGTAGAGTGCATACGTTAATCCTGAGCCATGATGGATCGTGGTTAAGAAATTATAGTTTACGCTCGACTAAATATTTGTAAACATATTTTATCGTATAGTAAATATCAATCTTAGAAGGGACTAGAAGATAGTAACTTAGAGCGACTCTCTACGACAACTTCAGATATCTAAGTACCCTATAATCCGTCAAGTTTAAATTGTCGTGTGGCAATAAAACTAGTATTTCGTATTCAGGCGAACTGTTTCCTAAGTACGAGGTGCCGCCATTGGAACGCCAATTTCAACTAGACGCAATACCTACAGATTTGTCAAGGATTTTACAAACTCAAGTAGATCTAGTGCCTGAAAGATTTTTAGATGGAGGAGTCATCATCAATATCATCATCCGAGCGGTCAGTCCTGGCTTCCGCCAGGGTCCGCTTTCCGACTGCTTTTCCTCCATATACAAAGGAGTGCCACTCTTAAATAATGCAGCGGATAGTTATGTTAGAGGTTACATCCCCAATAGACTATCAACCACATGACTCCTGTTGAAAGATGGTAACCATGGTGGTAAATAACCAATAAAAATACCATTAAAAATTTAATGTTGTATCCTGAAATAGGTATACCCAGGGCGCTCTCTGCTGCTGCAATAAATATTTTAATTTAACGTGGCAAAATGTTACCTACAATTTTTAAAAATCAGCCCAAACAAATATGTACCTACCTCCAAAAATGGACTAAGTGGATATTGCCAGTTGTTTACATGATTGGGATACTCTGTTAGATTAAGCCTTGTATCCTGTTTGGAATCAATAAAATATATTAGATGGATGTTCCGCGTCGATCGTCGGGGCCATTCGATTTTATTTCAACATAAAAGCCTTGACCTGGGGCGTTTTGTCTATAACATAGATAACGTGAATCCTCACCCCTTGATGCTGATGCTCCGTTTATGAATTATTTGCGAAGTTGCACTAATTCACTTTAAGTATGGAAACGTACGGCCTATTCGTTTTTATCGGGTTTTTGCTGATGTTGTAGGACTTGTTATATGTGTTATGTATGCAGTTTGGTTTTTCTGCTGTACTTATATATTATAAAAGAATTTCACCGTTATCTTAAAATTATCTATTGGTACTTATACTAATATTATGGAGGAAATATTAGTATTTTTGTTTGTAATGAATAGACACAAAATCTACTGGACCGATTATAAAAATTATTTAACTAATACCGTCTAAGTAATAAAACTTGTTCAACCGTAATCAAGGGTTGAACGCTCGTTTAACTAGTGTATAACATGCAAGGTTTATGTCAAAATACTTTTGACATACTCGTATGCAACAAACTTATCTGATCGGGTGACAACGTCGCTGTTGTTGGAACTGTCATGACATTTCAGAATGGCCCAGCTTTGGCCACCGGGTCATATACAGGGCTCCAGTCAAGTTACACAACACGTCACCACAAACTTAGTTCACCAGATGACCAAAACTGGAAGGCTTCTGTCAAGTTACACAACACGTCACCACAAACTTATTTAACCAGATGACCAAAACTGGGTGACTTCTGTCAAGTTACACAACACGTCACCACAAACTTAGTTGACCAGATGACCAGAATTGTATGGCTTCTGTCAAGTTACACAACACGTTATCACAAACTTTTTTAACCAGATGACCAAAACTGGATGACTTCTGTCAAGTTACACAACACGTCACCACAAACTTATTTAACCAGATGACCAAAACTGGAAAGCTTCTGTCAAGTTACACAACACGTCACCACAAACTTAGTAGACCAGATGACCAAAACTGTATGGCTTCTGTCAAGTTACACAACACGTCACCACAAACTTAGTTGACCAGATGACCAGAACTGTATGGCTTCTGTCAAGTTACACAACACGTCACCACAAACTTATTTAACCAGATGACCAAAACTGGATGACTTCTGTCAAGTTACACAACAGGTCACCACAAACTTAGTAGACCAGATGACCAAAACTGTATGGCTTCTGTCAAGTTACACAACACGTCACCACAAATTTATTTGACCAGATGACCAAAACTGGATGACTTCTGTCAAGTTACACAACACGTCACCACAAACTTATTTAACCAGATGACCAAAACTGGAAAGCTTCTGTCAAGTTACACAACACGTCACCACAAACTTAGTTGACCAGATGACCAGAACTGTATGGCTTCTGTCAAGTTACACAACACGTCACCACAAACTTATTTAACCAGATGACCAAAACTGGATGACTTCTGTCAAGTTACACAACACGTCACCACAAACTTATTTAACCAGATGACCAAAACTGGAAAGCTTCTGTCAAGTTACACAACACGTCACCACAAACTTAGTTGACCAGATGACCAGAACTGTATGGCTTCTGTCAAGTTACACAACACGTCACCACAAACTTATTTAACCAGATGACCAAAACTGGATGACTTCTGTCAAGTTACACAACACGTCACCACAAACTTATTTAACCAGATGACCAAAAACGGAACTAAGTGTCGTCAATTTAAATATCATTTAGCAACATACTACATTCAACAACAGCGACGCCATTATTGAGCCAGATAAGTTTATACACACGTTGTGCAACTATGTAACTATAGGTACAGGCGTTAAAAGCTTGTTGATCAGTACTTTATTAGTACGTAGAATGCTACATGATTAATAAGCAACATAGGCAATTTTTGATCTAGGAAAAATAATAGGTTCCCGCGAGAAAGTTTACAGAGATCCAAACTATACGCGGGTGAAACGCTAAGAACGGCTATTAGAAAATAAAATGTCGATTTGCTGGTTCAATATAAATTTGCAACGATTTGAAATCGTAAAACGTAGGTAACAAATGGGACGATAATTTAATTCAATCCAACCTCAATGTTTAAGAACGCCAAGGCTCTCCTAATTAACGAACTTAAATACAGATCACATTTGGGCGGAATACCCTCTGAATTTAAAGTGAATCGTATCCCTTAGCCGGGTATACGGGTAGGGGAATGATGAATATGGAAAAGGTATGTAAAGTTCCCAGCGCCTGGCGTTCGACCCTTTACATCTGTCCTGAAAGGGCTATGAGAATTTTCCCCGAACACACTGTAAAAATACTATTATTTAAAATAGCAAATCCTTTCCATTTAAATACTGTAACTCAACAGTGCATACAGACGCACCTAATGTACCATCGCATTCACTGTTTCTCCCAAAAACAATATTATTTTAAATTCTTGTGTTCCGAGTTCAAGAGTTACAGGGCACCAAAATTACAGACATGACGCATACCAGTTATACAGGAGAGACGTAGCGGAGGTGCGTGGCGGAGGCGGATAATCAAAGAAACCAAATATAAATCTTAGGTGCGGTTTATACAGAAGAGACGCGGTGGAGGCGGATATTCAAAGAAACATAAAGTAAACCTTCTAGTTATATAGCACTTGTCGCAGGGCGACAAATAGCCGCGCCGCGCGGCCGCGTCTCTTGTGTATCGCATAGCGTCGTTTTTGTCGTAAGGACAATTTCACCTGCTCCTACAGCCGACCGATGCCTCTTAGTAGTCGCGCGTCGCTTAGTGGTAGGCGACGGCGCAATTATCCTTTCGACAGAAACGGCGCTATGCGATGTAAATATAAAGACTTTTCGATTATCCGTTACAGCCACGGATCCTCTCGCCCGCCACATGTCTCCGCCTCGCCTTTGATGTCGCGAGGCGGCAAATGTCCGCGCCGCGCCACCGCCGCGTCACCACCGCGTCTCTTCTGAATAAACTACGGCTTAGGCACCTCCGGTACGAACGACATCGCAAATGCCATAAAATACAGAAAAGTAGTAAATGCCATGGGCGCAAGCTACTGCGTTTCAACCAATAACAAAACAAACACGTTTGAGGAGGACAGGAAACATGTCTGTAACAGAAAATGAAAGAAGGATATGCCCAAAAATATCTAGCGTTAGAACTCGAATTACCTAGCATAGTCTGTCATTGCCATAGAAATTGAACGAAGTGAGGAGATTGTTTCTGACGAGGAGGAGAGACTGTCTGTTTAATCGAAATGGGAGACCAAATCGGTCCATCCGTTCGGGAGCTCCAATGCCACAGACAGACATACATATACACATATCGACAGGTACGCATGTCAAACTTATAACTCCCCAATTTTTTGTCTGGGGTTAAAAACAATAATGGCTGATCTGATGATGGACATGGGAGGATTGCAAGTGACGTCTTTGAATCGTTTAGAATTTCAGTGATCGCGAAACTAACTGGTAAACACCAAAGTCATGCCTTTTTAATACAACCGCCACCTTTTTCTCTCGTATAAAATAAACAATACAAATTGCACAATAACGAAAAGCCGAGGGGAAGCTCAATAGCTAATTTATTTTACGTTCAATCAATCATTCTTGTATTGTGATGAATCACTGCAGGTCGAGCGGGCGCATCGAAAATTGATACTGTTATGTTGTATTAATTAAAGTACGTCGTAGGCGAATGAGCGATGTGAATTTAATTCCTAAAAAAAGCAGCTGCCTTACACAGTTTATCTTACGGGTGTTCATTTTTCTTTGCTACTGTACGTACAGTTCTAAATACCTCATTTGTTTCGAGGAGAGGCCGCGATGGGGCAAATACAGAGACCTGTAGGTGGGGTGACGATCTGCGCAAGCGACTGGCAGTGAATGATTATGCAATCTTGAGAACTGGGTTACAGATTTAGACAAATAGTTGCTACCTATTATTTTATCGTTATTTTAACGGGGTTTACGAATTATGCGCTCAATTCACACATTTCACAATACCTGTGTCATGAACTATTCAAACACGAACAAAAATCTCTTAAACATAAGTAGTAAGGCACCTGACAACCTTCCGTTATTATACCTATTTGAAATATGTACAGTCAGCTGCAGAGTGAATGGAACCCCCTAGCATACAATAAAAGTATGGTAGAAGGGTCAGTTGTCTCTGCAGCTGACTGTATGTGTTTTATATCCGCTTTATTTATCTTGTATATTTCCATCACCAAGTATATCCTTCCTCCTCCGCTCAAGTTAAACTGGACAGTTTGTCTGTTATGAAATAAAGCATTCATGTGAACCTTGGATGAGACAAGAAAAATGTAACAAATTCTGAGCAGTAACATTGTTGTGTTTAGTAAATTTTTAATAAAATAGGTTCATGTATCAAGAACTAAGTACATTATTTTATCATGTTATAAAGCCGGGCGCAGACATGTGCGTAGATTTATACCTACACATGTATCTACAAATGTTTATAAAAAGTTTTACTCTTTTGCAAAAACGACTTCCTATACATATTTCGCAAATATTTTTGGATCAGTTTTTACAAAGATAGCGGACGACCTAAGTTTTCTATATACTAGCGTAAATCAATGTGGACGACAGTTTCGTCGACGCCGTACCGTAGCAATTTAATATGTATGTTCTTTTAACTATTTATCACATCTGTTTCATCAGCCATTACGTAGAAACAACGATCAAACGAAATAATATAATAGAAAAGTACTCAGTGACCGTAGTAACAGGAAACCCCTGCAACAAGGCTGAAAACAAAATCGTCCGTTTTATATACCTCGTAACAGAGATCTAAGTATTTGCAAAGAGTGTGGGAGTCGTCTAAATATGTATGGTTTGCGCCCTTTGATATACGCCTAAATACAAAATATTTGTATAAAATCTGAAATATTGAACCACATATTTACACATAAGCTCCAACACATCATGTCTGGGCTTGGCATAATAATACTGTGTTTATCAATATCTACAGTACTTAGTTTAAGTGTACCCTTTTAGTACATGCATTTAGGTTAAACCTGTTCGTATGACTCCAAGGTTTGCTGGTAGAAAACTCAATTAATGAGGTAAGCTCGCCTTTGTACATCTTTGTTACTGTACTATATAATTATGTCATGTTTGTGTACAATAAAGAATAAAGAATACCTAGGTACATAATTTATATAATATTTTCTAAGGATGGCTCATTAAGAAGTGATAGACACAGACATAGACATAGACATAGACGTATCTTTATTTGGTCTAATAACACATTAAAAAAAACTTAAAACTAACATAATAAGTACATAATAAGGAAGCAGGGCGATGCATCATCGGACCAAATTGGACCAGCCTCAGCTTAATGCTATGAATGGCAGCAGCCAAACATCTAAATCATCTAAATGCCAAATGAACCTTGCAGCACTGTATTTAAGCTGTAACTCATATAATAAGACCACGTTAGGTACGAATCGCTTATTAAAAAATATAGAATAAATATCTCTGTATGGCAAGTTTTTAAATGTCATAGAACGTCATTCATAAAAGTCATAACAAACAATTTGATTTCTGTAGGATTGTTTATTTTCGTTAGTTATGAAAATTATTATTAAATAATGGGCAAAACTATTAAAAAGGAAGCGCGGGAGATAATTTTTAGAATGATTAATAATTTTGACAAACTAAAGGTACAATAGTGACCAAATAACAGAATGTTTACAAGAATGACTGACAAGGATAGACTATCCCCAGATCATTGCCATATGCACACTTTATAATTTTTACTACTGTCAGTCAATACTTACCTTACCTAAATATTTCCAAGATTCCTAGGTATTCTGGTATTAACACAAGCTAACAATGTTTACCGTTCAAAAACCCTGACCTAATTGAAGCATGCACTTCGCAACCAGTAAATCAATTTACGTATGAAACTTTAACACTATAACATGAACGCTGCGGACTACCTACGGTGAACGAAATTGAAAATTTAATAACACCTTAACCTATTGTTGCGGAGTTTCACTATGATAATGCTTTATTTAGTTGACCATTGAACAAGACGATGTTTTAGTATGGTATATAAAATACATATTATAAAATAAAGCAACCTTCCCGCTGTTTGTCCCTATGTATCTATGTACGCTTAGATCTGTTAATTTTAACGCGGTTTTCAACAATAGATAGAGTGATTCAAGAGAAAGGTTTATAAGCAAGAAAAAAGGATAGATAATGGTAAAGTACATGTACGCGCCGGGTCGATTAGTATAGAATATTTCATTTAGGGACGATTTTTTAATCCTCGGATAAAATTTATCTGACCGATAAAGTAATATACTGCCAAATTAAAACAAACTATAGTTCTTTACTTAAGTATAAACTAATGATACGATTTTATTTTAGTCGCATAATAACTCAGACTGATATGCTTTATCTGAGGATTGTAAAATCGGCCCTTATAGGACATGAACGGCTTATTGATCCGACATAAATAGGAGCCTAACGATTGTATAGAATAGATTCTCCTGTATTTAATATTTACAGAGTAATTTATCAGTTCACACCTACAAAAAAATTGTAGGTGTATTGAAAATACAAATATTATCAAAAGATAATGTCACTCTAAACTTTCAAATTACATCTCGATGATAAATAGATATACCGCGGTAAATCGGTCAATATTTACAGTGATACTCGATTGGTATCCATTAACTATTCTATTCTCTCGTAAAACTCTTTTGAATTTTGCTTTCTACACATGCAAAGTTGGTATCTATCAAAATCTTTCGTGAAACCAGATACATCTATCTCATTTATAATATTGCTTTCCCGTCGCATCAGGCCTAAACGATGCTGTGATGACGTCATTACAGTATTATTTACATAATCGTTTTCGTTCTAACATTTCCTGAAAAGTATCTTTGTGGAATGTTCCTTATGACACGAAAATACGGTTCAATTTGCATTGAAGGTTTTCTTTCAAAATATATTTATGTTTCAAACGGTTGTTTCTACTGAAGGCGTGTATTAAGACACTTTAACATTCAAAATGATAGGTAATGTAATGATACTGCGTTGATAAGAGAATTCTGTTTTACTGAGATTTTACACCTTTAAACCAAATACGACAAACCATTTAATACAAAGTGTTTCCTATAGTAAACATACATAATTTCGTATTTTTACATTATTGCACCAACAAAGAGAAGGATTGCTAGGCTTAAGTGGCAATGGGCAGGGCACATAAGAAGGATCGCATAAAAGATGAAAAATTTTAAGATTAACGAATTGATTGAAAACAATTATATGATATTTTATTTAAGTATGAGAGCGCAATGTATTTAATTACTTTAAATGAAATGCAAACTTACAGACAAAATCCAAAGCATTTAAAATTCAAGTAATATAAATCATAATACTTCAAAAATAAATTTATGTAAATTAATTCATACAATAAATTATAAATTGAAATTAATGATTAATTCATTTCATTAAAGTATATAGATAGACACATTGACAAATTAATAATAATAACATGATTATTTTTAAAAGTCGAGGCGTTATTTATAAAAATATTTATGGCACGAGAAAATTTACGCACGAGTGTTTTGCAATCAAAGCGCCGAGGAGGAAGCGATCGCGCATTGTAGGGGTCTGCAATACATATTAACTTCATTATAAGTCATTTCGTCTGGAACTGTTCATGGTGTATGGCTAATATCAGGTACCTCCTTCTGAAGTTATTGCAGTAAGCTATTCACAATTGATCTAAGTTGATCACTATACCGAATGTTATAATACGTCTCCTCAAAATCGTACATTGGTGCCTGATTATTTAGGTAATCTTACATTCTCATATCTTGAAGCCTTGTCCAATGTGAGGGATATAGCCTCCGGTTTATGTTCAGAAACTCGTATGGCTCTTGCTGATGCGTCTCCCACATTGATGTCATTGTTTCTGGAGTATAGAATACATTATTGGAAAACCAGATAATTGTTCTAGAGGTGCACGATACCTTCTTGAAGGCCTTGCAGCATTGTTGCGATATTTAGTATAACTATTTCGAGGACTTGATCTTGATCTGAATGAAAACTTTTGCGATCGTCTACGTGACTTTCCTTCAACAGCTATAGTTATCACAGCAAGAATGATCAACAGTGACAATACTGATATCTTCGTGATAACGGTAATTTCCTCTTTTATATTGCTTGTTACTTTCTCATTTCTTGATTTTCAATGAATCCGCTATTTTGTGGCACTACTGAAGTAATGAATGGATTAAATTTACTTACTGTATTTATACTAAATACGGTAGGTTAGAATTTTTATTATAAGGTAACAATATTAAATTTTATAATTTAACACAATATACGTTTAACAACGTGACTCACGTTTAGTGGTACACCGCAATTAACTCAGATTTGAATGATGATATATTAATTACGTGACATATGCATATTGTTTCGTAACAGTTATATTTCAATCCCATTAATCATCTTGGCGCTAATGGCCCGGTTATGCTCTCCAGAACGAGGGCCCGGGGTCCGCCTTGACCATGATCCAGGATTTGGCAGGTCAGGTAATTACAGTGGAACGACTGCCATCTGACCTCCAAGACCCTGCTAACCTGACCAGATTGGATCATGGTTACACATCCAGTCACCTGAATGTGCAGGTTTCATCACGATGTTTTCCCTCACCGTAAGAGCATCGGTTAGTACTCAACTAATGTACATAACTCAGAAAACAGTCATTGGTACATGGCCGGAGCGGGATTCGAACCCGGGACCTCTGGCTTACGAGTCGGATCTTTAACCGCTCGGCCACCGACGCTCCTAATATTTCAATCCCATTAAAGATCATAAATGTGAAAATGGGAGTCAATATTATTATAATTATTTATTTATGAATGACCATACCATACATTTGCAGCATTACAGTAGGTACTTAATACTAATGCTCTACAAACATGACAACAAAGTTACAAATAAAATAGTAAGAGACTATGGCACAACTTAATGTAAAATTTTATTAATTACGAACGCTCATTCATTCATCAACTCACAAAACCTCAGACACATACCTCGCACGTCCGTTCATCCACTAGCAAATATTTCGCACTCAGGTGCTGATGTCTGAAGGGCGTTCAGCATGTCCATGGCGCGAATTAGAGGAGAATGCGCGCGAGCTACGGTTCGAGCGGCCGGAGTCGCGAGGAGACGGTTCTGACGCGCTCTTAGGACTATTCTTGGCTTAGGGGGACAAATAAACTCACGATCTGTGAGACCAGAGCCGTACAGTCAGCATCCCCGCGCAATAAGAGACACGCCATTATGGTGTGGTTGTCGACTTCGCCGACAAGACTTGAGATCTAAATGGATACCAAGTTTAGTTTTTGAAATCAATCCTAAAATTTATTTATAAGAACGTATAACTGATTCGAATTATTTACACAAAGCAAATAACTTTGAACCGCAATATTTGACTAAAATTAGGGTTTTGCGGTTTGATATCCTCATTAAAATTGATTAAGTATTTATGAAGTTATAGCCTGATTTGTAACGCACGAAATATAGTGTTTCGATAGTTATGCATGTGTAAATTCAGAGTTTTTTGTATACACAATCATGTACCTGGGTACTGTAACGATCACTATGTACCAAGAGCTCGTCACCGTACAATTTATTTATGTATCGTATGTTTATAGTTGATAGACTTAGAAATGAATAGGCATATCATACACAGAGCAGTGTGTAGTTAAAATATAGTTTGCTTATCATGATTTCTTTTAATAAATGCTCTCAAATACTTAACCAAAACTTGGTTTTGTAATAAACTATAACAATTTATTTGACGTTAAGCATAACATTTTTACTTCAAAAGCACGTAATAAATTTACGCTATTGATTAGTTGAACGACAGGCAAAATAACGAGAATATTTTAAATATTTGGCGTTAAGTTATGGGACCCATGAAAAAATCCGATTCAACGAAATATAGAAATACGTTTCAACGAAATATCGAAATAAATAAAGGAATTAAAGTACACCTAAATATTAAACGAGTCTAGAACTTAATTTTAATCTACTTGTTTGATAACTCAAATTTAATTGCTTCATGGAAATTAAACCACAGTATTAATCTATACTCGGTCTAATTTAACAATATGTCGAGTTTATAGTACCTAAAATGTCATTGTATTGGTTACTCATACTTCCCTACACTATAACTTTTGGTCTAAAGTAATTCTACATCGAATTCATTTGCTTGCGTATTTTTCTTTGCGTTTTTTAAATTTAATCGACTCGTCGAATAAATAAAACGTCGTGTGTAATACATCCCTAGTTGTTGTAACATTTAACTATTTTCGGTTTATCAGGAACAGTTTGTAAACATTATGGATGTGCGAACGTTATATGAGCAGTCGCTTAGACCTCATAAAATATGAAATATTTAATTTTTTGTTTGTTTAAAATATTGGACTGTGGGAATTTTGAAGATAAGGAATCAAAGCAAGGTGGCCAGGGTAGTAGAAACGAGACAGTCAACCCATGGGGCGCGTCGCGTGAACATCATTTTATCCATTTCCGTAACTAAGAAACCTCATGTTTTGTAAATTTCCACGGGAAAATTCATTACAACTCGCGTGTGATTTGTTAAATTAATTTGTGCTTTATTACTTTGTGTTTATTATCTCCGTAGTGTCAGTTATTTGGTTTGTTTTGGTTCTATATTTGTTTCTAAGTTTCGAAAGCTAACAGTAAGTTACATTCTCATTACTTTTGTGGTAATTAGAGTATTGAGTAGGGCTCTTAGAGATTTCAATGTAAGTGTGAAAGGTGATTAAAACACAAATTTAAAAGAAAAAGATTACCAAATTATATATCATCAGTACTCACCCTCACTGAACAAAAAACTTAGAAACTATCCTGGGACACAGGTTCGGATGTGACATCGAATACACTCTACTACTACACGAAGACTTTGTCTTCGATGGCCTAGGCGCTCTAACTAAGTCTACGTCTAGGTTTGCCGCCGAATTCTGGTACGATTTAGACCCATGTTCCGTTTAAGTACCTTTGTGCTTTTAAAGCTTTAATGACATTTACGGACATGAATCTCGAGTTTGGATCGAAACCTGGTCTGAGTCGTTAGCGTCCCTCACAGTAAGCACAAAACAAAAGCGCGCGAATTAAATAAAAAAAAATTGTCTCTCCGTGACTTGTGAGTCGATAGGTAGGATCATAGTAACGCTTGACGAGACGATCGGAATATGTGTGATGGTTTGTGATGGATTAAAAATAAGTTATTGGGTCGATTGATGTCAAAGGTTTCGCTGGAACGGCACGTAGGCTGGAAATGTAGTCCAGCCACGATGCTGTAGGCCTGAGATGTTACGTTGGATGGGAGTAATTTATACACAACGTAATGGGTCCGAAAATTTAACTCGATAACTAGACGATCACTCGCTTATATATACAGGGTGTTTCATAATATATGTATAAAGCCGTGAACTGGGTGGAGTGCTACACGTATTAAAACGATAGGTACAATCATTTTTTTCTTGCGTGGAATAGTTAGCGAGAAAATGACTATCGAACTTTTTCTTTTTCAATGTCGATAATGACATTTTAAAAACGAAAGGCCGCATCTCTAGAAATCAGTTGTAATAGGTTAATCAACTGCCGACAAACGCTCCGCCCCGCCACGGGCCGAGGCGAGCCGGCCTGTGGCGGTGCCTTTGATCTACGGCGCGGCTTCCATTGACGAAATTTACCTACTTTCGTGTTCGTGTTCGTTCATTCGATTTAGTTGTTCACTTGAAATAGAGCTGCGCTTCAACGTAGTCGATATGATTATTTTTCTTTAAAAACGAAGATTTTTGAATGAAAATTAAAATTCAATGTCCAGATAATTTGAAGTCGCTAGTGTACTCTTTGCAAGCTATACTTTAACACCCTTTCGGCTTTATACATGTATCACGTAACACCCTGTATATGTATATAAATAAAAAAAATAAAAAAATTATGGCCAAATCACAATATGTGAAATGATGTTTATTATGTCTACTCTTTATAGGTAGATACTCGTATGTGTGTATTTATACAATTACATACGTATTAGGGTGACTGAGAAGTTACAGTACCAAATTTGAACTTTCTGTTCACCTGGAAGTGTGTTAGATTTCTAATCTATAAAATATTCGATAGTTATGCTCGCAAGTGTAAATTTACTATTTTCAGATTTATTCCTTTGTATATGTTGCAGTCAAAAGTACTTTTACCTATGAATATTAGTCAAAAGTACTTTTATCCACAGACACTCGACAATTGTACATTTGACTGAAATTTCAGTCAAAACTAGTTTTGCCCGATGGAGTTGGTTAAAAGTAGTTTTGACTCAATTATTCCGGTTTTGACAGGTTTTATCAGTAAAATCGTTGATGTCGATAAAACTAACATTAAATGCACGTAAAAAGTTATAAAAAACTAAATATCAATAGAGAACCACCAGATATATTAGTAGAATAGCACCAACCCCTTACACTCGTGGGTGTCGTATAGGACGACTAATGTTTTCGAGGTAAAAGATCTAGAGTCTCCGTAGGCAGGAAAATAGGCAGCAGCGTTTTCTATCGTTATATTTATAACACTGCAATCTCCAACTCGCCTGCCAAGCGTGGAGATTATGGCAATAACTTCCTCTTTCGTGGAAGAGGCCCTAAGTCCTGCAGTGGACTGCTATGGGATGTGATGATGAAAGAGACCGCGAGTGTTAACTGTTAGAAGACAAGAAAGGTAGTCCTTTCAATGGGATGCGAGCTTGCAGTCTGTGGTCTAAGAAAAGTTAGTCAAAAACAAAGAACCTACCGAAGTATATGTGCGAGATGTATCAAAGGAAGAAGAGCAAGGTCTGGATCTCGTATCAGACTAGAAATAAACAGCCGCGGCCAAGTAGATCTCATTGTATAATAACGAAGAATGTTTCGCTTTTTTACTTCAATTATTGTTTAGCAATAAAAAGCAATTGGCGTCTAAATTGTTTGATCTCATATTTTCATAATAACAATTGATTGTAGTATTATATTTTAGTTATAAAATAATTCCCGATATATTATAAATATTTACATTCGTTACCTTCTAACCAATTGGACTGATTAATTTTGACTGGAAATTTGTGGTTAAAAGTAGTTTTTACTAAAAAGCGTCAGTCAAAACGACTTTCCAGAAAAAAATCCAGTAAAAATCACTATTAGCCAATGATTTTCAGATAAAATTACTTTTGACCAACCTGTTCAGTCAAAACAACTTTTGCCTAATTTTTCAGTTAAAAGTACTTTTGTCTGATTAAGAGTTTCGACTGTAATATATACACACAATTCGCTAGTATAGGGAAATGTTTTAAAAAATAATAAAATTGTTTGTTTTAAATATTAACCCTCTTTTAATTTCGAGGTAAGTTGAAAAGGGGTTGATAGGCCTTGCCTTAAAATCTTAAAGTATATGAAAAAATACAACAGAAACACGTAAAAAAATATAGGAAAAAGGATTTTCGGCCTAATTAAAACAGGTGACGAATGGACGTGAACCAGAAATTATACGGTAATGTACGTAAACGTTACAAAAAAAAGATTTATCACCCCCTTACGAAAGCCGTATAAAACATATCACCAGACTGGTTGCTAAAAATCACAAAGCATAAATACGTGAAATCGACCACCTATGAGAAGGCAAATGGAAAAAAAATCATGTTAACAAGTATTATACGTCTATCTAACATGAGCTCACGTCGTAGTAAACCTATCGGACCGAATAGTCTCTCACTTATTTTAAGTTAGTCATAGGAAGTTGATGGGTAAATTTAACCAGAATTCATCTAAAAAAAGATTTAATTAAAACGACATTCAGTAAATTATTGCCGAGAGGCCATAGTCGGCCATTTCAACGTAGCTCTTAAGGCAGTCTCCGATTGGGGCGACACCAATCTAGCGACTCTCAAGGCTACGAAAACACAGGCGTGTTTGTTTTCCGCCAAATGGAGTCCATTACATCTAGCTCCAACTTTCCGGAATGTACCTGTGGAAATTACCGACAACCTACAGCTCCATGGTGTTGAGCTATCAACCAAGCTCAACTTTGGACAGTACATGGAATCCAAAGCAAAGACTGCAGCCAAGAAACTTGGTATCCTCTTGACTCTCGAAGGTGAGGCGGTACTTCACTTCAAAGGCAGTTGCTCTAGTGATACCAAGTTCGTTATACCAAGTCCGATCCTGCATGGAGTACGCTGCCACCTCTGGGATGGATCTACCAAATACCAACTGGCCGCTTTGGATTCGGTGGAAAAACATGGAAAGAAGATAATTCTGGCCCACAATTGACTGAAGCTAAGCTGCAGATCCTCGAGTATCGGAGAAGGGTAGCGCGTCTATCGGTCTTCTCTGGGTTGGATTTCGAAGAATGTGCGAAGCAGTTGCACCACCTCATTCGGATCATATAGCTATCTAGCAGCTATCTGCACGAACCGCTTTATTTCAACCTTTAAAATGCGTACGGCAAAGGAATGGAACACGTTGCCTGCAAGTGTGTTCCCTCGTCATTATAGTCTGGACATATTCAAGACTAGAGTGAATAGGCTGTTCCTAGTCAGGCATGCTCCATCGCCAAACATGCGCATCGTCACTTACCATCTGGTGAGATGGCGGATTAATGATTGGCTAGTCTAAAAAAAGGAGTATAACCAGGTCCCTGATGGTAAATAATCACCCCTGCCCCCTTTCCCTCGCCCCATAACATTAGGAGGACCCCAAACCTGCTTCTAAAGTCAATATTGAAAAGGTAAATAGGTATAAAGCAAAAATATTAATTTGTTCCTCCTTCTGGTACACTACTACTGATGGCATGTCTTGCCCAAGGCAAAAAACACTTCACGAAACAAAGTGGTTTATCAAAAGCGGGTCAAATGGTTACGGGAAAAGAAAACAAACATATATAAAATCATTACCAATATTTATGACGCATTTGAAGAAACATTTATGTCACAAAAATAATAACCTCCTGTAAGTGAAACTACAGAACCGCAACCGGAGTGTCTATTCTCCTTCTACCTACATTAAATTTACCTTGTTTGTACATCATCATCCGAGCTACTGCCAGGGTCCGCTTTCCTGCTTTGCTTTCCCTCTTGCCCTCTATAGGCCTCTTTCCTGATACGGGCGGGTTTAGACACATATTTCCCACGTAACCCTGGGGCTTAAGCAACACGTGACTAAACCAGCGCAGCCATGCCTCTTCGATCTTATCCGCGATATCTTTTACGCCAAGGCGCCACGGATGTACTCTTTACGCACTCGATCAACTCGCGTAACGCCACACATCCACCGCAGCATTTTCATTTCGTTGGCGTGCAATTTACCTTGTACATCACAATAATATTAAGTACCATTGTAAGTATTGTTATTTTGCAATGTAACTACCTTCTGCATCGATGGACGAATAATTATTTTTCCTATAATTCAAATGCAGAAAAACAGTACTGGCTGTGGCGGATGTAGATCAAGTTTCTCAAGTCAAAAAAGGATCAAGTGTTGGTATCATTATTTATAAGTATCTAAATGTTCGTCCTCTATTTTGTTTTATGTGGATTTTCCCTACCGCCTATCTTTCTACATATTTGATTCTCCTGGTGGACTGGTAGGTATATAAAGTTTATTTAGCTTTATATTCGCAATTGTACTATGTGCAAAAACCTTTAATAGAGTAATTACTTTCAATTTATTAATTCATATTTCAACTTGATTCTGTGGCATCCTCACCTCTATACACAAGGGCAGGGACACCTGCACGACTAGCACAAGTCTGTTCTCTCAATACTAAATTAATAGAGATAGTAGTATCTATGTCGCGCCTTTTCTCGCTTTTTGCGCGCGAGAGCAACTTGTGCTTGCCGTACTGGTCGATAAATCTAAATGCAAATAATGTAGACAGATCCTGTTACAAGGATTTTGGCTACCACATATTTGCCCTGAGAACTCTCATTGAGGGAAACAGTGTAGGATCTCACCCTGATTTTTTTACAATAACTAAATTAAATTGTTTCTAGAACGATTGCCAATGTTAATGATCGATTAAACTGTTCTGTCTACAACTCACCATAGATAAGAATGGCGAATTTAAATTCATGTGTAATATATTTACAAATAAATGTATGTATAATAGATTAACGTACGTAATTGGCATTTTATTGAAACATTTATTTTCAATTTTGCATGGCTGACAAAGTTATTTATTAATTTTGTATTAAGGTTCTACAATATAATAATAAGGCTATTTGAATTGGCATTTTGCATGTAAATATGATGTAATTGTTTTTCTGGGTTTTGTGGTGTTCGTTGTCTTGGGTTTAGCCCTTCTGGCTTTGATGGCTCATCATTCTACATTTGTATTGTCTCGTTAACCTTGATGACTAATACAGGTAAATCGCTGGCTTAGTTTAGGTATCTAGTTTAACAATAATTAGCATTTACTGTCCTAATTACTTTTGCTTAGCCATAGATTTATTGTATACAACTTTAAATTCATTTTTATATGCATTTTTCATCCGTACACAAGCAACAGTAACAGTAACATGTAATTTTAGGCTCAAGTTTTTCATGAATATTTTTTTTTTCTAGACAACGTGACATTATTCTACGATGAGTACAACGTTTTACAAGTGTTTTTATTTTCACCTGGAGTACTTCTTTTTGGTGAAATGATCTCCCTTTAAGTATATACCAAATTAGTAAAAGTAATAATGTTTGTTCCGATTCATACCTCCATATCTCCTTGGTTTTATGGTGGAACGATTTCATTTCGATCGGAAGGCATTTTTACACGGTTTTATCACTTTAAATTAGGTTTTTCTATGTTTTTGTTAGTCTTTTATTTTTCCTTGTCATAAATTGTCAAGGCGAGACATTTCATAGACGGTGGAGATGGCAAAGATATTAAACTTTTTTCGTGTTACCCTATTCTTAATCATGTGATATTCTTGACTGCCGAACACGAGAACGCCCGAAAATTGATACCGTCTACTTCGGGTACTGGCTGGTTGACTACGAGTACTGGCCTGGCCATCATGATTTTATCTCCTTCTTCGTGCCAATTGGTTCTCGAACGAGTTTAAAAGAAGATCTAACTGTTAGCAAGTGCGGCGGAGAAGTACGCCCTAGATATCTAAATAATTGATAAAAATTAAAACCACTCGCCTCGGGTAAAATCCGCTCAGACCAACCTAACGAACATATATATGTTCGTTAGGTTAGCATTCTGATACTTAGCATATGCTAAGTATCAGAATATAGTCCGATTTAAAACGGTATATCGCACTAAATTCCCAGCTATAATTAATTATGTAAGCTTTGGCGTACTCATACAAAATCTATAGACATCTTTGTGATCCTGCCAGAACTAAGGTTATGTAGCTTAAACTACACAACATAATGCTGTGAAAGTAAATAAATTACTATGCTAACCATTTCCTTATTAATCAACTGAATTAGATAATTTTGTCCATAAATTAGTGTCGATGGCCTAATGGTTAAAGTGTCCGACTCGTAAGTATATCGAGTTCAATCCTTAGTGCCCCTACGTACCAATGACTTTTCCTGAGTTATACACATTAGTTGATCACTACCCGATGCTCTTACGATGAGGAAAACATTGTGAGAAAACCTGCACCTTCAGGCAACTGAATGTGTAACCATGATACAATTTGGTCAGGTTTCCCTGTTAACAGGGCCACGGAGGTCCGATGGCAGCCGCTCCGCTGTAACCTGATCTGTCATATCTCAGATCATTGTCAAAGAGTATCCCGGACCCTCGCCCGTATCGAGAGCACAACCGGGATATTGACGCCAAGAAAATTAGTTTTTAGAGTTTCAGTTTTGTGTTAGAATAAATTCAAATGTTTTCACGCATATGGTCACCACAACAAACTACCATCATCCTGCGAAGGTTGCTCGGTCAGGAGAGCCCTCACTACCATTTTGTGTATCCAGCGCTCAAAAATCAAATATGCAGTAGTAGCCTTTATTGTCGTAGCACGTTTACTTTCTGAACATGCCTTTCAGTATTTTAATTTAATACAATATGTATAATGAGTTATCTTGTTGAATATACGATCCATCACACACTTTTTTTTGTGTGTCGGAGATGGACATAGAGGGGTTCGCTCAAAAACACACACAATCACAGAAAAAAATCAAATAAATGTATCAAAACAATATATTTATCTTAAAATTAAATTAGCTACACTATTATACAAAATACCTCTTGGGGCGTCAAGAAGCCTGGCGACCCTTATCAAGTGGAAACTTAAAGAAAAGAATCGAAGAAGTCCACCATAATTGGTGCAGAGATTTTGTAATTTTTTAAAGAACAGTAAACACTTATTAGTAACGGTTTGATACCTGATCTTATTAATTCACTGCAAGTTGCACCTTACTACAATATTTATATTATAAAAATACAATTTAACTCTGCATTTTGAAATTATTGTGTCTCCTCAAACAAAAATAAACCCAGTGTTTCTACCCCAAAAGGCAAATTTCACATTTAAACAAGAATTACTTATTTAACATATTATTTTCAAATAATTCTACAGGTGAAGATTGTATTTGGAAAAAGTGTATCCCTGGTTCCGAGGCATACCTCATCATCATCATCCGAACGGTGTGCCCCGTCTTCTGCCAGGGTCCGCTTTCCGGTTAATTTTCCTCCATTTCGCATGGTCTTGGGTATCCTTGCGTCGTAAGCCATTGCCGCCGTAGCCGAGGTAGTATACTTATTTTATCAAAATCGGTGTAAAAATGTAGTCGTAAAAATATAACAAATAGTAAGATAATATACGGACACACTTGAAAGCACTTTTGCATCACTTGTTGGTATTTCGCGTTGAGCTGCTGGTGGATTTTGAGTACCGCCATTGAACATTTTCTTTGCACTGTCGTAAACTTTACTAACCGTTTTTGTTACTTTCTTAACTTTTTCCCATACATACGGAAGATTAAACATTTTTGATTTAGGCTTAGTAGCATTGTTAGTCGTTTCGGCTATCAGTTGGTTATTTTCAGTTTTCAGGATTGACGGAAAAATATTTGAAGATAAAATTATTGGCTTTGACGATGTTGGCTGACCTTTTGATATCGAATTCAACATTCTAGGAGTTGTTGTCTGAACTTTAAGAGATGACGTAAATAGTTTCCTCCTTGTAGGATTTACTTTCGGAGATCTTGTAATCAATTTCGGAGTCGTATACTGCTTTTTCGGAGCTTTCGTTGCAGCTTTTTCAAGTTTCGATCTTGCATGCGTATCTGTACGAGACTTTGCTTCAATTGTTATTGCAATCATAGAAATGACGATCAGTAGACACAGTATTGTTCTTTCCATTGTGTAACTTAATCACGATTTCTTTATTTGTTAATTTTATTGACTTTAGCTACCACGGCTTCGATGTAAGACTGAACATTCTGAATTGAATTTATTTTATATATACATAACAATGTAGGTATTAGGTAGCGTACGTTACTAAATATTTTATTTGCAATTCAAAATTGACAATTGTGTAATATCCCTATTACTATAAACGTTTTAGTGGTTTTCCTCAAGTAAATAAGTATTGTCATATTAATTGCTAATAACGACTCGGCACCTTTTATAAATTCATGATTCATCATACTATGCTATATACAGATTTTGGGGCATAATTTAAGATGTAGTAGCCGATACTATAGAACCGAAATTTTCTGCCTGGAGACGACAGCGTTAGATTTTAAGCGTGTATATACCAAAACTATGATTGTAGACCGAGCCAACAACAACCAACTGAAAGTAACGACTCACCAACCAAACTACCAACCGATAGATGTAGTACCATCATAGTCGTTCGAGTGGTCAATCCTGGCTTCGGCCAGAGTCCCTTTCCTGTTCTTTCTTCTCCACATCGGCCGGCCTTTCGACACCCTCGCGAAGTAAGCTATTCTCCCTCGTATTCAACTCTGCGATGTCATCACTTTTTGGATCTTCTGAGGGAGCTCTTTCCAAATACTGGTAGGATTACGTACTTCTGGTGTATGTAGGGTATAACCCTGATTTTTGTACAATACTTACGGTGTATACCTTGTGGTTGGGTTTATTTTTAAACGTCGAAAACATTTGTTTGAATTTTACATATATCTATAATGTAGTTGTTATTCTGGGTTTTGTTGTGTTTATTACCTTGGGTTTGGCCCTTATGATATTGGTGGCTCATCATTATTTCCTGAAAAATGACAGATTAACTTATGGTTGAAACTACGTTCAACAATGTTTTTGATGCATGCTCAGGCATGCTCCATCATTGGCCGCACCGTCACTTACCACCAGCTGAGATGGCAGTCAAATGCCTGGTTAGTACTAAAATAAAAAAAAATAAAAAAAAAATGTTTTGTTACACGCAAATGCGCAAATGTTACTATAAGTGAGAGATCATCATCATCATCATCATATCAGCTAGAAGACGCCCACTGCTGGGCATAGGCCTCCCCCAGAGATCTCCACAAAGGCCGGTCGTGTGCTTTTCGCATCCAGCTGGTACCTGCGATCCTTACCAGGTCGTCAGTCCACCTTGTGGAAGGCCTACCCACGCTGCGTCTTCCGGCACGTGGCCGCCACTCGAGATCTTTACTGCCCCATCGGCCATCTGTTCTTCGAGCTATGTGCCCTGCCCACTGCCACTTCAGTCTGGCAATCCTTAGAGCTATGTCGGTGACCTTGGTTCGCTTGCGGATCTCCTCATTTCTGATTCGATCGCGCAAAGAGACTCCGAACATAGCTCTTTCCATTGCCCTTTGGGTAACAGTGAGCTATCTTATAAGGCCCACAGTGAGCGGCCACGTTTCAGTTCCGTATGTCATCACTGGCAACACACATTGGTCAAAGACCTTCGTTTTGAGACACTGCGGTAATTGGGACGAAAATATATGGCGTAGCTTCCCGAATGCTGCCCAACCGAGTCGAATTCGTCGATTGACCTCTTTCTCGAAGTTGGACCTACCTAACTGAACTATTTGTCCTAGGTATGAATAGTCGTCAACAACTTCAAGTGGAATGCCTCCAACGGTCACTGGAGTAGGCACAACATGGACATTCGACATAATTTTCGTCTTGTCCATGTTTATTTTAAGACCTACTTGTTGAGAGGCACTACAGAGGTCATCGAGCATTTTGCCCAAGTCTTCCAGGGTTTCAGCCATGACTACGATATCGTCAGCAAATCTGAGGTGAGTAAGGTACTCGCCGTTAATATTGATGCCAAGTCCGTCCCAGTCCATAAGCCTAAAGATATCCTCCAGTGCAGCAGTGAACAACTTCGGTGATATGACATCACCTTGTCTAACACCCCGCTGCAGCTGGATAGGTTCTGTGGTCTTATCCTGGAGACGAACTGACATAATGGCGTTTTCGTACAAACCTTTCAGTGCTTAGATATATCGATAGTCAATTTGGCACCGCTGTAGAGACTGGAGCACCGCCCAAGTTTCGATCGAATCGAAGGCTTTCTCATAGTCCACAAAGGCCAAGCATAATGGCCGGTTATACTCTTCGGTCTTCTGTATAACCTGCCGCAGCGTATGAATGTGGTCTATGGTACTAAAACCTTTTCGGAATCCGGCTTGTTCGGGAGGCTGGAAGTCATCAAACCTGCGTGCGAGACGATTCGTAATGACTCTCGAAAACAGCTTATACATATGGGTCAGCAGCGATATTGGTCTGAAGTTCTTCAAGAGAGCCTTATCACCTTTCTTGAAGAACAATAGCACTATACTTCTGTGCCATGTTTCCGGCGTTTTTCCCTCGAGGATGACGGAATTGAACAGCTTCTGAAGGGTCTTAAGCACAGGTTTGCCACCAGCTTTCAGAAGCTCAGCCGTAATTCCATCATCACCCGGCGCCTTGTTGTTCTTGAGCTGTTTGAGAGCCATACTAATCTCGTACAGGCTGATGTCCGGGATATCTTCGGTGTAGTGTCGGGTCAACTTGGCTCTGGGGTCTTTTGCCATACTGGTAACAGGTGCCCGTGCTGTCGTGTATAACTGTCCATAGAACCTCTCGACTTCCCTCAAAACCTCGGACTTGGTCGAAACAACTCTGCCGTCATCCGTTTTCAGTCTTGTCAACTGGCTCTGTCCAATCGACAGATCTCTCGCAAAGACTTTAGAGCCTTTATTCCGCTCGATCGCCGCCTCAATGTTGATAGTATTGAATCGGCGTATATCGCGAGTCAGAGACTTGGAGATCTGTCGATTAAGTCGCCTAAATTGAGAGACATCATCAGGGGATTGCAGAGTCATTGCGCGTCTTTCTTCCATGAGTTTGAGGGTATTGTCAGAGATTTTGCTTGTTCTTTTTGTACGGCAGGATTTGTAAAACTTTGACCCAACCGTATAGACAGTTTCCACGAACCTGTTATTGTAGTCGTCCACGTCGACGCAATCTCCTAGGCACTCGAAGCGATTTTGTAATTCGAGTTGAAAGCTCTCGGGGTTTTGGATTTGGGTGGGTACAGGCCGGAGCGTGGACCTCATCAAACTCGATCTTTCCAGCTGTGGATTAATATTCAATGTGCCTCTTACCAAGCGGTGATCACTGCCAATTTTTACGCTATTGATCACCGAGACATCATTGAATATATGCCGTTTCGTAGAAAGGATGAAGTCGATCTCATTTTTTGTGACACCATCGGGACTAACCCACGTCCATCTGCGATGATCCGGCTTCCCGAAAAATGAGTTCATCATAAAGAGTCCCTCTTTCTCCAGAAAGCCGGCCAGCATCTGGCCACGGGCGTTCCGACTTCCAACTCCAAATTGCCCCACTCTCAACTCGTCTCCGCTTCGTTTGCCCAGTTTCGCGTTAAAATCCCCCATGACAACGGTGTAATGTGTCTTGGAGGTATGTATGGCTGTAGTTATATCCTCAGACATAGCCTCCACTTCATCGTCGGAGTGAGTCGAAGTCGGTGCGTAGACCTGTATGACCTTCAACGAATACCGCTTGGTAATTCTGAGTATAAGGTACGCAACCCTAGACGACACTCTCGAGAGAGATGTAAAATGTAAAATCGATGTCGAAAGGTGAATAAAGGCGACAAATATTGTGGATGTAGCACTACACATATTCATTAATAGCTAGAAGGTCTCTAAAAAGGTAAACGGAGGAGTGCTCAACAGTAGGTGTACCGGAAGTTGGGTGTGGCAGAGGAAGCATGAAAGTAGTATAAATGTCAAGAACATGGAATGAGATAAATGACGGAATAGTGTAATAATTGAATGTGCTTGGTGATAGAAGATGTTGGTAGTAACTTTATAAGATAGATATGATAGGATGTATAAAAGTAAAAAAATGTATTTGATAGAAGTGAATATATTGATTGGAAGGGGAAGACCGAGACGATCATATTGATGATTTAATATATCAGAGGACCTATTGTGGATAACTGAAGTTGACATAAATATAATAATCTTACACTACTCTAATTTGGTAGACGCTGTAGCCAGGTGCCACCGTAGGTGACGTTGTGTAGATTTATTTTATGTCAAATTCAGTTGTCAACCTAGTTAGACAATAGCCTCGCAGACGTTTTTGCATGAAAAGATTGATGAATGTGGTACTAGCGAGAGCAGGATTATTCAGGATCGTACCAAGTGGAATGATGTAGTCTCTTTTCTGGTAACTTTTGCTGGAATACTATTAGGAAGATATTAATATATTAATAGGAATACCTACTTCATAATCATCACAATTACAAAGTAAGTTAGAAATACGAAATATTATAAGCCAGCAATGTAATAACATAGGAACCAGAAACCAAATCTAATGTCAAAGGATTATATATCAAGTCAAATACAGGTTTGGAATAGAACATAGTCCGCAGCCGAGACGAGACTCCAGTCTCCAAAACAAAGTTAATCTTAGCTACGAAACTGAATTAGCTTAGTTGTAAACAGCCAGCCTAAAGTTTAGTTCTCTGAACTGAATTTCTGCTCAAACCTTGTGATCGCATTCGTGGAACCCTTCAAAGGCAATTACTGAAATGTACCTTCTCGTAATAAATTGCAAGAGCGAAGGATATAGAATATATTGCGTTTTGTTTGTTATAATACTTGGAGTATTAGGTAGCTTGACTTCAGGCTATATTGAGTCAAAACTCATTTGTGGCACTGCTTTAGATCCCGTCTAAACAAGAATTGTAGTAATGGGACCGAGTTGTGAACTTCATACGTAAGCCGATCAAGTTCAATCCATTTTCGCACCAATACGATTCTACTCAATAGCTATTATTGCATTGTTGTGGTTTGAAGAATGAGGTATTTGTGTTTATTTGTAATTTCAGGTCATCTATAAGCCGAGAATAATATATTAAGTGGTTGATAAATATGAAAGAATTAAAATGTCTTTGACAGGACTGTATTAAGTGGAACAATGTTGTATTTACTTATCTATATGGTGTAATCTTATAAATATATTGAAAGAGATTGGAGAAACGTTCAGGTGATAGAACTCTGTTTAGTCTGTAAAGTCCCGCGTTGTGAGTCCCACCGCAGTATCGATTTCTGCTGCCAATTAACAATGTTTGCATTGTTGTCTTCCGATTTGAAAGATAAGGTAGCCAGCGAAATTCAAAGCATCTTAGTCCTCACAGAGACAAAGTTTACATTTTTGTTTCATGAAACGTCACAGGCGACAGTTAGAGCCCATACACACGTACGCGATTTCTACACGATTTTACCTATATTTTTATGCAATTGTGGTTTCTATAATAATGCTAGAAAGCTTGTTTTATTATTTGTAAACAAAAGCGGAGCGCATGAGCACCGTGCCGCGCCCGCATAGATACCGCGTCGTGTTTGCGCCATTAGGGTAGACTGCTTTTTTCGTGTCCGGTTGCTACGAGGTGACTGTACGGGTGCGTACGCGTTTTCGGTGCGGTTTGCAAGCGGTGACGTATTAACGGGCCCTTACATCGTTACATCAGATTGGCTGTACATTCGTTTGTCACTAAGTGGTATAGGAATTACACTAGGTAGGATAGCTGCCTACTATTATTACCTACTACGCATAATACAGTCATCTATGTACACGGGGCAATGTTCAATTTAATTGCCTACGTTATTGTAGTGTTATGTGACGTGAATGCGTACATGACAAGGGCAAGCATTAATTAAATACTGTACCTTATAAATAATTTTCTAATGAAAATCATAAATGGTGATTCATTAGTGGTTTTACGTAACAAGAATAAACTATAAACGCGTCAATACTCGTACTCATAACAATAACAAACTCATGTGGAGCTTCGTGTCATTGAATAATATTAGATTCTAGTAATTAAACCAGAACAGAGGACCAGTAATTAGATTGTTGGTTCTAAAATAGTATTGATTATTTGTTATATAGCTGCTGGTATTCTAATAAATAAATAACATTTAATCAGGTTGTGTCCTACGACTTGTTATGTCAAACCTGGGTGAGTATTACTGCCTTTCATATTTGTGCCGCCAAGCAAAAATTTTTGCATTACTGTGTTCCGGTTTGAAGGATTTAATGAGGCAGCTGCGGTTCTGCATTTTTGTTGCCTGCAACTTAAATGAACCATAGATGTTATGGGCGACAGTTACCATCAGGTGGGTTGTCTGTTCGATTTTCACTCCAAGATATGATAATACCTGACTACGAACAGTAAAACGTTGTGTAGGACGTCACGTGGCTACATGACATTACATGACAGTACAATGGTAAAATACACACATATATACTGAATGAATTGTTTCGTCGAAAAACAAAATACACATACGAAATCGCATTTAAAATTCATGGCAAACAAAGCAATTCCACGCAACATTTTGTTTTGCCCACACACCAACAGAGTTATTACCCACCACATCAGCTAACTCGATTTTGTGAAACACTAAAAATTTATGAGTAAACAAACCTATTTTTGGGCACGCACCTCTCATAGCTGAGAACATTTATCAAAATAAATTGGCATAAATCTTTTTGATTCCCATAGACGTTAGCTTTATTTTTTTGTGTTATTTGTAGGCGATGGTTTGTTTCCTTTGTTATGCATCTGCTGTTTCCTTTAGTATGACCTAATTAAGTATGTTTGTTAGTCCGAGTCTTAAAATAATTAGCGCTGTAACAGTTCAGTTTCTGAAACGCTTGTCAATATTAATAATTGTTTAAAACTTTTTCCGTCTCTGTTAGCGACTCACAAGATAAGAATAGCGAATTTAAATTAATAATTAACGATTGATTAACGTACGCAAAACTGGCCGTTAGACTTGGAACTTTGAAACGTATTTTGTTTTACCTCGAAAGGTTTTTGAAGTCTATACTGACTTGATGATCAGTCTGCTACGCAAAGGGTTGATTCCGGGCCGGGTAGAAATTGAAATGATGAATTTTACATTATGTTTTAAACTATCGCGGTTATTATCATACATAAAATATATTTCGACCGATATTTCGACACAATTGCATGCATTTGTGGCGAAATATCAGGCTACTCGTCAACAAAGGTAAGCAACCCATAGGAAAAAGTAGGAAACCAGGAACATACCCTTAAAATGAATGAATTTTAATTTCTGTTACGGGTCTGGTGTCGTATATGTAATAAGTATGTTTTATTTTTAGTTTTAGATTAGATAACCTAGTTTTTTGTTATATTTAATCAATTAAAATAATTATTTATAAAGGTATGTATTTAAAAATATATATATTAACAGTTTATCAGTTTTCTGGTACCCATAACACAAGCTCTGTGTACTTTGGGATTGTGTGAATTATCCAAGCATATTTATTTATTTATTTATAGGTACTCTTTGATTGAGTGGATTTCCTCACAAGTGACCGCAAATGGAGGCGCATTAACCTAACCTCGTGTTTATCACCTTCTCTTCATCACAATATTGTTGTAAAAACTGGAATATTAACAACAGTTATAAAATAGAGTATAGGTTGCAGTTAAGTGACCTGAATACTTTAGATCCTATAGGAATAATAGATCCTAATAGATCCCAATATCTGATATTCTCCGGTAGACTTACGTCCTGAACTGTAAGTTTATAAACGGAACTGAATGATTTAAAAAGTTTCAATATGCTTAAGAATATATGAAACTAGTGGACCCGACGCGACTCGTTTTTTTTTAATGCCTATAAACCTTGCTTTTAAATCACTAAATCACTCTATCTATTGATGAAAACCGTATTAAAATCCGTTGCGTAGTTTAAATGATCTAAGCGTAATTAAAATAATTATCTTCAGGTATAGTATCTAATCAAATGAGAATTTTATATTTCATTCAGAACTCTATATTGACTTTTTAGAGTCCGCTACAAAGGGAATAACCTCAAGCCCATGACACTTCCATATTTAAAAAGTTACCAGATCTCAGAAGGTCCATTTGTAACAATATTTGTAGGCAATCTCCACAAACGAAGTGGGATTATTAAGAGGTATTTTATCACTCGTATTAGAGTCAGGCTTCGCATTTGTGGCGTCCATGTATGGTTAGCACAAGTGTGCCCGTGACTTCATTTCCTGATAGCACGTGGTAGTACTGCTGATGTTGACAGGTGGCAATGACCACTTTTCATCAGGTGGTCTGTTTTTTTTTCTTTCACTTGCCCCTTATCGACAGTGTAACATAAAAAAGGCCATAAGAGCTCTAAAAACTCGATATGTTGTTAAAGAAGATGTCTACCAACTGTGAATTCGGATTGTGAAAAAGTTTCCTTCATGATATATCGGGTCCAAAAATTTCGTTCCACAACTCCGTAAGCGAAGCGAAAGTTTCAACTGGAGCGTGCAATACTTTCGCATGCTTGTGTTGTGTAATGTAAATATGTCCTTAGTATGCCATAGATGGCTATTACATGAAATCTTTCAAGAGGTCTTGCTTTTTTTATTCTTTTATTTAATAGTTTATTGTATACAAAAAATGGCAGTAGATACAGAGTAGATGTATATATGACACAAAAGGCACTACTTATTTTTATGAAGAAATTTCTTCCATAATTTTAACTTATACTAGCTAGGCATTTGACCGCCACCTCACCTGGTAGAAAGTGACGATGCGGCCGATGATGGAGCATGCCTGTTTAGGAACAGCCTATTCACTCTAGCCTTGAAGGCGAAGGTGAAACGTCTCATTTGAGGTGGGTAGCGCATTGGTGATACCCCTTGTGTTGCTGCTGTCCAGTTTTTGACGGATTGACCTGCTTGCCCATTTGTTTACCGTATAAATAAAAACGCTATATATTTTACTAGTGGATCCAGCGCCACTTCGTTCGTATACACCTAATTTACCCCTGCCTACACTTTTTTCTTACTTATAAACCTTCCTCTTGAATCACTCTATCTGTTGTTGAAAACCGCATTAAAATCCTTTGCGTTGAAAAGATCTAAGCGTACATAGATACAAAGGGACAGACGGCGGGAGCGACTTTTTTACAGCTATTTTGTATAGATTGGAAAAAGTATTGTGATAAATTGTGAAAACATTTCCCATTCACGACATATCGGTCCAAAAATTCCGTACAATTCCACAACTCCGTAAGCGAAGCGAAAGTTTCAACCGGAGCGTGCAATATTTTCGCGCGCTAATGCTGTGTAACTCAATTACCGATATTGGCAACCGACAGAGCAAGTTCCTTCGTCTCACTGTTCCCTTCGCCTTCCGTACAGGGTTGCCGCGAATATTGGAGTACTTGATCGATTTAGTTTCCAGTATGGAAGCGGCTTCTTAGGTAATCAGATCAGTTGTGAAATACACTTATGCGAAAGTTTGTAAGGCTGGACGCATTTTTAGATGGATGTTTATTACTCCTTCACGCGGAAACTACTGAACTGATTTCGATATAATTTTACAGTAATGTAGCTTATAGTACAGAATAGCATATAGTCATCGCACATGTAATCGGGTTTATTGCCACGGTTAGTATTGTTTTTACCTCGATATTTCGACGCAGTTGCATGCGTCATGGTCATGAGTACACATGTGCGTTGAAAGTGTAGTAAATAAAGACGAAAGTCTTAAAACATATATAGCACATAGTCTTTAATTTATCCCGAAATTCACTATGGTTCCTGCGAGAGCGGGTCCGGAAGGCGATATTGTAACAGACTTTTACGCGAATGAAGTCGCGATCAAAAGCTAGTGATAAATAAATTATTCTTCTTAGTCCTAAAACTCTTGATAGATTGGTCGTAATTGTCAAATAAGGTTTGGTGGCACAATCGTTTATTATCTGGGTATTGCGGTACCTTATTATGGTGCCGTGGCGTAATAAAATAAAATATATAAGCAGGTTACTTTGTTGAGAGCTATAATCAGACAACGAATACTTCTATTTCAAATGGAATACATTTGAATTTCTACCTAGCCAAAGCTATGTGTGCTCACCAAGGCAGGCTACAGATGTTTCGATCCCTAGTATGACCAAATCTAATCATTCTCACGAAAGGTCCGAAATTTAAATGAATGCATCTTCACATAAGTGTTTCTAGTAGCAGTTGAAGTTCCTGAATTGTGCAGCCCTATATTTTGCTAGTGGTCCAGCTCAGAAACTGGTTAGCTAATAGCTGAGATAAATGACTATTGTGGGCTGTACTACGCTGTCTCGGGAAGCAGCCGAAAATTTGGCATTCAGTTTCAAACTCGCTGTTTGAAAAAGTTTGGCCGGTTCGGTATACTGTTGGTTTTTCTCATTGTTTGCCTTCCGCAATCTTTGCTAAATTGAGTGTTAATGGACTCGGCGTTTGTCTATTAATTATAATTTAAAGTCTTTCGTTCTTGTTATCTAATTAGGTGGAGTTTACTTTTCTTTTCTCCCGTCTTCGGGGAATATCAAGTTGTTTTTTCCTCAATCGCAAGGATATTGTTTTCGGTCGACGCAACTTTAAATTATGTTTATATGTTTATGTAATGCTTCAACGATATGGACTTTTATGTAATTAATGTATCTATTAACACGATTATTTACGCATAATTGATTATATTTGATAATTGATAGATAATACCTACTTGCATAAACGCTCGTACCCCATAAGTGTTGATGCACATTGAAGAGGTGCGCCGCGCGGCGCACTGCAAGATAGGGGCAAAACCAGCAATCCAAGTCCGAACTGTTAGCTCTGATGTATGCATTTTTCCTAAAAAAAATTAAATTTGCCCTCGTCGTGCATCGTTCGGCGCGATGTCAGTAGACGTCAACATGAGACGTCACATTTGACTCTTTCTTTTTACCAACAGTTCGAATCTTTCCTCATTATGTGACATAGTCCACCATCATATATCTGTCTACTTTTTTTAAGTCTAGATATAACGCATATCAATGAAATAGAAAGTCGACCTGGTCAATGAACTTTGACCGCTGATGTCTAAGCCCCTCGCCTTTTTCCGATTCTGTAACACTATAGTATTCGTTTCGTTTTCTTGGTCCTTTCGTAATCCCGAATTATAAATGGTGTTAGGTAAAGACTATGGAGTGCCACAAGGTACGATATTGTCATTTGACCTCTTTTGCCACTTCCACATCCTCACCTCTGAATATATAATTTTTTAAAAAAGGTCGGTATTGTGCAATATAAGTCGGTATTAAATCAGTCTTGTGTGTTAATTTTTAGGAGTTTAGATAGGTTTACCCAATCGGGTATTTCGTTATTTATTCAGTTTCCCTTTATTTTTATAGGGAAACTAAAAACAGTTCATGGAAATACTGTAAACCACCGATGCCTTAACTAGTTATGATATTTTACTTCGACAATCTAACCGACAGAAAAACATGTAAAAAAGACAGACCAAGTTTAATGAAAATACCCATAATGTCGTTTTCGGGCGACTGCTGACTTTCCAGTCACATTCGCACGATATACCTAGATACCTTTCGTAAGCTGTCTAGATCTAGATTCTGTTTATTTTAAATCCATCGACGTAAAAAAACATGGCTGGTGTTTATGATGGTAAGTAAGGACACTGTATATATAGCATACTGTGTGTATCTTTGACATTTCTGTGGTCCATTTAATAAATTCAATTATATTATGTCTGAAATATTAATAGAGATATATTATTACAAGCAAATTTACAACTATTGACACTTTAAAATATCATATTAGCTAAGTTATGTACGGTACAACCTTTCTACGGTATCGATGCCGTAAACATTGGAACCCTCATCAGACCTACTTCAAAAAGCTCCAGCAACAATTACGCACTCAGATATATAATTACGGGACAATCCGTCCCAAGGCGGGTCCCTAACGTAGGACGTGACGGATCTTGGCAAACAAACTAGCTTTCCACATCTGTTCCAAGTTGGGCCAAGGCGGACCAATCAGCGAGCATGTTCCGCCGACCAACTCAGTAATCGCCGTTGCGATCAGCTGTTGTTTGTTCCCTCCAGATTGGGAGCAAATGCACCTGCGGTATGACAACGTAAGAAACTTTACGGCGTCGTCACAACTTTGAGGTTATGATTTGTCATAAACATAAACTAAGAGGTCGCGCCGAGTTTGCGGGACGACGTCGTACTAGTTTTATGTATACTCAGCCGTTCGGGAAATGAAGTTTGATGCAAACTTTTCGAGTGCAGCTAACTTTGAAATTGAAGGGAAATTGTGTTACTCCATAAGTGGGGCGGAATTGCCAAGTTTTATGTTAATCCCTTCAACATTGTAAATATTTCTTCTTTTGAGAACAAAATATTTTTTATAATTAACTAAAATATGCCTAATATAGAAGGGTTGGTTGGTCAAGAACGTCTTTTGACAAAGTGTATGTCAACTGTACAGATATACTACAATACTAAATAGAAGTACGCAAGTATGTCAACAAGTTTCAACACTTAATACTTTAACTCTTGATTTTGCCAACGTGGGAGACTTGTGCATGTATGTACCTATAGGTTCCAGATCTGTAAGTAGCAGGCAAAGTAGCAAACACAAAAGTATCATACAAAAGTGTATTTATTAATCTCTGAAACTATTGAACCGAGGTAGAGTTACAAATTTTCAATATGAAACGAGATGAAACATCAAATCAAGAGTAACATGTTTCACTTGGCGGTCCGGAGTCAATGCGCGCGCAAAATTAGCTCAAAGGCTACATACTAGACTTAAACCTTACAATATTCAAAAGCGCGCACATTAAATCAAACATCGGCGGAGTACGATATGAACCTTGCAACGTTGTGTACCGCACGCCCCATTAAAACAGCACCTCCACTAAACTGCGGAACCCTGGAGCACGTACGTGGGCTGCTTTACCCCGTTAACTGCAGTTGTGAGTGCTTAGCCGTTAAGCATTTCGTGAGCTCTTACTGCAACTATACGTTACCTTGTTATAAAACTCGCTGAAACGCTCACAGCAGAATTTGAAATGTGAGATTTCGTGCCGATTTGCTGATGGCGGAGTTTTAGGTGCTGATTGTGTTGTTTGGTGTTTTAGATAGTGGTTTTGATAGTACTCTGGGTACTTGTTTGAACCTTTTCTGTGTATGGAAACAGGGAATATTATTATTTGTTTACTACACTTTTATTAGATAGCGGCTGTGCCTGTGACTTTTTTCGCGTAGACTGAAGGATGTCTCAGGTGGTAGGACTCTGTCAAGCCTGAGGAGTCCGCCTGAGTGATTACCAACGCCATATATATTTCTGCCGCCAAGCAACAATGCAAGCATTGTTGTTCTAGTTTGAATGATAAGGAAGCCAGCGAAATTACAGGCATGGCGCATTTCATCTTAGTCCTCACAGGGACAACGCATCTGCGGGTCTGCATTTTTGTAACCTGCAACCAAAATGTATGAATTACAGTGGAGCGACTGCCATCTGACCTCAGTGTCCCAGCTACCAGGGGAGCCTGACCAGATTGGATCAAGGTAACACACTTAGTCGCCTGAATGTGCAGCTTTCATTACGATGTTTTCCTTCACCGTAAGAGCATCGATTAGTATTCAACTAATGTACATAAATCAGAAAAGAGTCATTAGTTCAACACGGCAGTGGGATTCGATACTGGTACCTCTCGCTTACGAGTCGGATACCCTAACCACTAGGCCCCCGACACTCCTAACTCCTGGCACCTACAGCTGAACATAATAAGTTTCTAAAACGCCGAAGAGCGTCCTTAATTAAACGGAACAAGAGCACCAAGCCAAATACCTTAATTAAGACAACAAATATTGCGTTTCGGGGCATCCGCGTTGCCTCTTAGCATGAAGAGGCAGGTTGTCTTAATCTTAATTCCGGTAATTCGTCAGAACAATTTAAGGAGAAGCCCTTACCTTGTCTCTACTAACACAAACGTGTTCTGACACAAGTTTGCAGAAATTCTTCCTTCATGTACGAGTAGGTTCATATTCAATTCATAATTCTTCATATTATCCTTATCGGTAGTATATTAACCTTAGAGTAGTACGAATTTCATGTTATTCAAAACCTCAAAATATTTCGGTTGCTTTTTTCATTTCATTGTGACAAGCTGTGTTTAAAGAAACTAATTTTTTCTAAAAACAAAAATATATATATATATTTATAAAAGGAAAAGCATACTTACATGTTAAGTATACAATAAAGCAAACAGCAAATTCCGAAATAAAAAACAAACAAAATGTTTGCAGAAAATATCGAAAGAAGGAACCAACGGTAGCAGAACCTAACCCGGAAAACAAGAAGCCGGAAGCAGTAATCCGGAACTCTGATATATGGCAGGTCCTTAATAATGAAGCAATTCGTCAAGAGGCCTACTTAAGCATTCGCGCCGTCCGTCTGGCTGGCTAATCGCAAACTTCGCTCGGTTGACGTCCACGTCCGCACTTTGTCCTCGTGATTGATCGAGCCCGGTACAATCCGGGCAATAGATTAGGAACACCGGGAGACAGTCGCTGGCGTCGTCTTTGCCGAGGTGATTTTAGGATTTTGCTTAGGTGTCAAACAGCAGTTGGCATAGGTAATTAGACTGTGAAGGTGACGTAGCTACGTTCTATAAGTAAAAAAACTGGTCTCCTCTTGGCAGAAAAGCGAAACTGCCAAGAGATGTGAAGCAGACCCGATGTTTTTACTTTTAGATCCCACACAAGAGGATATGTACGTATTAACGCTACGATAAGTCGAAGTTTGGGTAAACAAAAAAAAATTTTTTTTGGATCATGTTATTCACAGGCAGACCAACGTTTTGAAGGTCTCCTAAACGTCTACTATCGCTACAAAATAGAATTTTTCTTGTACTCGATGACGTAGGATAACCTACGGAACCCTCACAGTCTAAATTGCATTAGACATTTTTGTGTGTGGTGATGTGTGAAGCTGGTTTCATTTCGGAATATTAGAATGTGAAATTTTCTAAAATGAATAAGTAATAAAATAAATCTTATTGCACAGAATAAAATGGTTACACTCATTTGCTTAATAAGTTATTTACTTTTCATTTAGCATATGAAGCAATTTATGGCGAATATCTGCCATACCTTCCAATTAATGTTCTCAAAGGTTTGTATTGAGAATATGTGAGACAGATATGAGTAGTCATCGATTCTATTCATAACGTGGATGCAAAGCAAATGAACTTGATTGATTGAAATGGGTTTGAAATATAATTGAATAGAAATCTTCAATACGATTTGCGTGTTCAACGGAAGACCATAATTATAGGGAATACAATTATTAACAAATACCGTTATCAATATCTCTCGGCAAACAAACAAGTTGTTTAAGAAATTGAAAATAGCTGGGACGGTAATGTCGTTTGTCCCCCGTCCCTGCTTTGGCATTGATTTATTAGTGTTGACATTTTTTGACCTTGTTTATTAATGTTCCGGCATAAACAAAGGTTGTAAAACAATAACAATTGGAAGGGTTGACAAATTGCTCTACTTTGTCAAACTTGGGGAGTTCACTCCTTATATTTTTAGGTTATGGAAACAGTTGAGATTTCTTAGCGGTTTTTTATAGAACCCATTCGGTTTCGGAAGACATTTGATATATTTTACAACTACAACTCGCAAACGAAGATATATAAATAAAGTTGTTTTCTTCTATCAGATCGTAAATAAACTAAAGTAGGCAAACAAAAGTATAAACAGTAAAGTTATATTATTTGCGATCGCTTTAGATTTAGGTACTTCGATAGAGAGACAAAGTTCTAAATACAGTGAAACTTCTCGTACAGATAAAGTGCATTAAAACGACAATGTTCAGGCAGGACGAATGGAAAATCGCAAATTCAGTGCCAGCAACAGAATAATTTTTGAAATATTATATTAAGGAAGTTCCGAGGTTCAGCAGTTTGGGGTTTCATTATATTAGCATAGCCGGAAAGTTAGCGGATGATTAGACTTTAATCCAGGATCACTGCGATCTGGAAATGGTATTTTAATTTGTGATTCCAAGCTTGGCTGATAATATTAGTGGAATGGGTCTATAAAGAGATTTTTTACAGCCACTTATCATAATAAGTTGCTGTAAAAGATGTCCTAAGAAAGCTTCCGTCGTCCGACTAGTCCGACAAAGTAGTCGGACCACGTGGTCAGAGGGAATTTTTCAACGGTACTTTCGTTTTGCATGCAGTAAATGCAATCGAATCTTCTGCTTGAATTGTTTAACTATTGTTCATCAACTACTTGGACCCGGCGCGACTTCGTTCACGTACACCTGCTTTACCCCTACCTACCCTGTTTTTCTTGCTTGTTAACCTTCCTCTCGAATCACTCTATCTATTCTTGAAAATCGCATTAATATCCGTTGCGTAGTTTAAATGATTTAAGCGTAGTGTGGCGGAAATCAACTTTATTTTGTACTATGTATATTTTTGATAGCGCCACAAAAAAAAAGATTTAAACAATTAAAATAGAATATCAAAGTTATTATTACAAATTACTAGTTTGATTTGGAATAGCAAAAAAATGTAAAAAAATAAATGCGCGCATCCCACTAACAAACTAGCAGAACAACAATATTTTGCAAACCCTGAAAATGATTTCATAAGCCAAAGTTGCTTTACGAACCTAACAACAGAAGTCCCAGACATACGTAGAAACAACATCAAACCAACAACAACAAACCATAACACATCCAGAATGCATCAAATCTACATCAGCGTGGGAAATTCTCACTGAGACTGGACCCTCTGTGAACTTTGACAAACGGAATGGTAGAGCTGTGAGCGTGATGAAATAATAATCACGATGAATAAACCGAATACTAGTTTCGTGGATTTCACTGCGAGTTTCAGTTTATTCACTGCGTAGGAGTTATTAGAGGGCGTAGCTATGATTAATATGTATGATAGAAATCATAACAACTGAAGTTGTAATGGGATATTATTATGAGCAAAAAACTTGGCCGTGTTCGGCAGAATCGAATATTGCACACATCTCTTCGACTTACGGATGTCATATAAGATTAATCATTATCATCTACGATCTTATCCCGCTTAGTGGGGTCGGCATAATGTTTATTTACACAATGATCAATATCAAAAATAATAATAATTTTGACGTTAATGTCCCGGTTGTGTTCTTCAATACGAGGGCCCGGGGTCTGCCTTGACCATAATCCGGGATTTGGCACATCAGATAGTTATATTGGACCGACTGCTATCTGACCTCCGTGACCCTGCTACCAGAGGAACCTGACCAGATTGAATCATGGTTATACATTCAGGCAACTTTCATCACAATGTTTTCCCTCACCGAAAAACATCGGCTTGCAATCAACTAATGTACATGGCCTTGGTATATGGCCGCAGTTGAATTCGACCCCGGTAACTCTCGCTTATGAGTCGGATACCTTAACCACACGGCACACGGACGCTCTCTAATTACACAATGGTCAATATGTTAGCGTAATTGTTGACCAGCTAGGAGGCCTAGACCAGAAAATGGGCAGCAGTGTTTTCTGTAATGTATTTTATTTTAAACACTGCTGTCCCCAATTTGCCTGCCAAGCTTGGAGAATGGCTTTTTACCTATATGTAGGAGGTTTAAATTGAGAAAGGTAATTATTCTATGTTTCAGATATTGACGACCTGAGTGGTTCAGTTGGTTAATATGCCGGTCTCCTACGAAGAGATATACATTTAAAAAAGTATATAAGTGGTTTATGAGTTATCTAACACCCATAACACAAGCTTACTTTAGGGCTAGATGGCTCTGTTTGAATTAATCCGAGCATATTTATTATTATTTATATAATAAAGAAATGATCGATAGACCGTTTTGTTGATGACCCCAGCAAGCATACATAAATCCGACAGAGCAAAGTGGATGCATTTGGCCTAAGAATTTGCATATATACGTACTTAATTGTTCAAAGTAACATAGTATCGCTCAGTTAAACATTCAACACTCCGAGCGGCCCATAAACATGGAATTGGTTTAAACACAAAAGTTTTAACGGCCAACACTCGCGAACGGGGCAAAACGACGCTATTTTGAGTAGTAATTACACGTGCATGGGAGCCCAGGATGTTGTCCTTGACAAAAGTTGACTTAATGACTACCCACGCTATTAATGTTGGAATTAACAAGAACAATTCTCATTAGGATGTCTATGTGTGAGATAAAAGCCACACGCGGTAAAGCAATTTCGCGCGTCTGCTCCTTCCTAATCTCCTTAGGACATCTCAAAGAATAAGAGGAACTTTTTTTCCTTTATCATCCCGTCAAGTACTCCCCATTCGGACGTATCTGGTTTCATCGGAGTCGAGATTCTTTGTTCGTAGTTAGTCGTTGTATATATTGTGTAGATACTCGCGTATGTTGAAATAGGTTTAATAGATTAGGAAATTACTATGCTTTTTATATTACAGAATATACACATATGTCCGAACGTGGATTTGCGGGGGGATATAGATTAGGTGCCATAACTATAAAGTTTGCGCAGACGATCTCAAACCAAAAGCTACAAGTACAGATAACCCTAAATATGTGATGGAAGCTGGGTTCGAAGTGACAAGAATAGAAGGAGATGTATGAAACGAGTTGTGGATATACGCGAGGCTAGGGAGTTGTGTCAGGACAGAGCACAGTGGCGGTTCATAGTCTCTGCCTACCCCATCTGGGGGACAGAGGCGTGAGCTTTATGTATGTATGTATATATATATATATGTATGTATTTCAAATAAGTCTTATTCCCGCAAATAAAACTTAATGAGACCCTCCAGAAAATAAGTATGCTTTTTAAAAAGATTCGTTTTCAATTTAGAACCGGGAACGGTAAATAAAAATAAAGTACAATATTCGTGCACAAAAACCCTCAGTGAAAATAAAATCCGCGATTCACCGCTCCACTTTTCGTATTCAAAAATGTACTTAAGGTTACAGGGTGAAATGAAATGTTTAACTAAATGTTTACTCGTGGCGATATGGTTAATAGAATTTTCAATATGAAGAATAGAAATTGTATTCCATTCTTTAAAGATAAGAGCCAATTATATGACTTGTTAAAATATTACAAGTATATAATAAACAGGAACGAGATACCTATGAATAAAAAGTTTGTATGGTGTGACTCTTTATTTGCCCCAAAAGTCAAACTTGTAATTATTGAAAATAAAACACTGAAATTATTATACCTTATGCCTTGACATACCTTTTATATTTAAAAATTACCTATGACTTATTTGATTTTGACAAAATAGTAATTTACAGCAGGTAGAATGCCAAACATCAAAAGTACGGACGTTGACGAGCTTATTATACGAGTACATTGGAAAAATCACTTTTGTCAAGAAGGTATAAGGCGTAATTTCCTAGGTGAACGATTGCGTAATTATGAAGGCCGTAATACCGCAGTTAATGACTTCATTAAAATAGTGTTACAATACGTTCAAATATAAATACAAATACAAATACAAAAGTTGTGACAGTGCTCGTGTGCTAAGTGAACGCACTGCGTTCAATACTATTCAAAAAGATTGGAAACTTAGAAATTTGGTTTGTGGCTCTATTGTTGGTCAATTTCATTCATTTTGACGAAAGCATGGTACCACTCCAGGTGGAACCTTGTGCGTTTGCGCGCACTGTGAGACCTCATAGTAACGTTTCTGAATACTAAGTACTTGTAGTGTAGAAGCCTGCGAAGCCGAATCATATCACTGTTTCCTATTGAAATGTAGATTGTTGCAATAAAGAGTTTACATACATACATACTATTAATAGCTAAATACATATAAGTAAAATGATCCACGAGCCACACGTGTTCAGATAGGTCAGTTTCGTGTGAAAATTTGTTACACCTTGTGTACAATAGGGCTATACTCACTGTTTACGACCCTTCATTTTAATATCAAGGCCCCATTTAATAGGATCGTTGGAGGCAACGAAAGGATTTTGTTTATAGGCCATTAATGAATTCTCTTACGCAATGATTGCCCAAAACCCTCCTTTGATACGGAAATTTGTTAAGGAATCGGAAATTAAACGTTGATTTCTTCTTTGTCCTCTAGTTTATGGTGTAAATTGTTTGGCTAGAGAATTTCCTTCGGGACAATAATAGAGTGATTCAAAGGTGTTATGTGACAATTAAAAGATGCGTCTATTCAAACGTAAAATCATCAATAGTACGCTATTCTAGCTATCCAGAAACATCCCACTGTTTAGTAGAAATCACGGACGGATAGCACGAAGATCTCATATATTTCCTGGCCTCAGATATTAAAATATAATATGCGTGCGCCGAACGAAATATAAAAAATTAAACGCCGGAAATCCTAATGGAAAATGATGCAGTGATTCTGATTCAGCCTCCCGGGCTACGCTGTCAGAATGGACTATGATCGATGGACTGGGAGCCGTTTGAGCTATTCATAACATTATTAGTTCGAGTGAGTTATTGTTGCGTTACGATGGAACTAATAATGTTGTTCACTTTTCATGGTGGCTCTTTGTGGTCCCAAAGGGTGAAGTTTTGATTCCATCGATTGAAATATTATTATCAAATCTATGGAGAGTTGAATCGGCTGCTATAACGAATAATATTATACCATGAGGAATAACTAAGCTTCCAGAGTCGCCTGAAGTGGCAATAGGCAGGCTACCTAAATCGCAGAACCGTTGGCCGATGGAGCGGAACATTATGATGAATAAAAAAGTTCATTCGGTCGTCAAAAATATGGTAAACAGTTTCCACATGCAGAAAGATTTGGCATCAATTCTGTTCATAAAAAAATATTATGTAGTATTATTTTTTATATCCTTAAATAACATGAATTACTCTTTAATGATTTTCTCCAAAATTACAGGTCAGGTATACCCTCAATGGCAGTGTATCATCATCACAGCCCGTAACAGTCCACTGCAGGACTTAGGGCCTCTACCACGAAATGGGAGGTTATTGCCATAATCTCCACGCTTGGCAGGCGGGT
This sequence comes from Blastobasis adustella, assembly GCA_907269095.1. Lineage (NCBI taxonomy): Eukaryota > Metazoa > Arthropoda > Insecta > Lepidoptera > Blastobasidae > Blastobasis > Blastobasis adustella. The sequence goes on along the minus strand of OU026121.1, from coordinate 14,816,073 downwards.
TGGAGATCGCAGTGTTTAAATATAATAATGGAAAATGCTGCTGCCCATTTTCCAGACTACGGAGACTCTTGGTCTTTTGCCTCAAGAAAATTCGCCTTGTACGACACCCATGAATGTAAGGGGTTGGTGCTATTCTACTCTGCCGGACACCACACGGCCAACGGCCGTGAGTGTATGCTTGTTATGAATTTTTATGACTATCAATTGTATAAAAAATATAAAGTCAACAAGTTCCTATTATTTTGGCTAATTACAAAGCTGTAAAAATTATGATGTTCCCCTCAACTCACTTTAACGAAAACATTGTTTTTTCCCCTCTTGTAAAGTTATCTTTTGTAACTTCTTAAAAACAGGCCTCTCTGCTGTAACGATCGTCACTTAGTGAATTGTTAAGTTTAATGTTCTCAAAGTCTACTTAACGGTAATTCTGACTGTCCATTAAGAAGTTTAGGATTGTCTTAGACTTGACAATTCGACGCTTTCATTGTGTTACGTGAGTTTCGGAAATTACAGTTTCAATGTTTAGGATAGACATTAATTGACGAAATTCTGGAAATAAATTTAGGGAATGATTGAATTTGTGCAAAAGAACTAGCGGAACTCCGTCAAGAAGCTTTGAATGTACAGGTAATAAATAAAATTTAGTTACAATAGGTTCCATTTCCATAAATTAACCGTTATCAAACTCAAGTAAGCTAACAAGACCGTTTCTGAAGGAGTCAGCTGTAATTCTATCAAGGATTAATCTAATAGTTTTCAAATTATGCTGAACCCAAAAGTTTCTGTTTGCTAGGCATTCCAACGATACCTTAGGTTCGCATTCTAATGACGTTTGGCTTCAACTTTAAACTCTGTACAAAATAAACACTTCCCGAGTCAGTGCCCAAAAGGGTACTAAAGTACTAACATTAACGTTTACCGAGGAAAGTGTTTTAGTGGCTCCGAATTCGGTCATGGTCTTTGGCAAAGGAGGATATCACCAATCTAATTCACTCATGGATGTGGTACAAAAATACTAGACAGACTTCAGTTTAATAGCCCCGAAGCACGAAGTACGAAAGAGTGCCCGTTGCGTACGAAGACTATAAAATTATTAAGATGCCTTTTTCTGTTAGATATATTTCGTATTAAATATGTCACTCTAATACAGACTTACGGTATAAATGTTTGGTTTTGGAAAAGGTTCGTCCTCAAATAGCGCGAAAATGATCTTCGAGGTAGAATAGTAACAGCTTACGCTCTGGATAAATGTGTGTTTTTTCTTGGTTTAGTCCGAGCGACTCCGAGTTTTTACAAGCTTTTAACTAACTTCACTTGTATGTCTTGGAACCTTGCAAGCCTAATTTGACCCACTTTCCGGCGTTAAATTGAGCTGAAATTTGGATACCTATGACAATGCAATAATATGTTACCATGGAGCTGATCTGATGATGGAGTCGGAAGGTGGCCATAGGAACTAATAACGCCATCGTGTTTGGGCTCTTTGGTATGGTGTACCGCGCGATACAAGCTCAGTTTTTCATTTGAGAACTTATTTTATAAAATGGCATCGCAAGAATCGAATAAAGATACTGCATTCCGTATTCAGACGGAGATATAGGAGACGCTCCATTGGAACGCCAATATAAACTTGACCGACAAAAGTTGTGTATTTTTATAAACTCGAATTGGATGCTGTGTATGGCGCTCTAAGGTACAGTTATGAATTTGTTGAAAGTTAAGAAGTTGCTGCAGTAAGTACCTAACAATGGTGTAAAATGTAACGTTTAATTTATTTTATTAAGTACATATAGTAGTATTTGTAGATTGGTTAAAGACTTTTTAGATACTAAGTAATATTAAGTTGCAGTAGGTATAGAATTATCATTCCCTTATACAAAGAAATTCGCTTGCCGCGTCTGTTTGACCACGCAACGGACTTTGATGCAGTTTTCACTATCATTTAGAGAATTTCTTCCGGAAGGTTTAGATTTAGACCATTTAAATACAAATGCCTTTAGGCGTATTATAGAAAAATGTACTATTATAATAGAGAAAACCTAAGATCACCCTTAAGGTCGTTAGTACGGTCTAATAAAGTTTAAAATATAAAAATGATATTATCTTCAGCAGAAAAATATCCTTTCGTAACCTTTCTTGTTACACAATTCTTTGAAACAAACCATTGTTACAACTAAAAGTTTCCTGCTCAATTTCCTTGGCCATTGGTCAGTCCAGTTGTTACAATTAAACAAGTAATTTACATGAGCTATTAGCAAGTTTCAGTGTTTGCGTTTGACATTGACAAACTGCTCAACAACTAATCCCTTTGGATAGCCTTCAAGTTCCCAAGGATAATTAATTATACATATCGAATGCCATACTGCTAGCGATCTGTGTGATGAATCGTTGCCACCAAGAGATAAGTATTTGGTTGGTGACAAAAACTGTAGCTGAGTGATGACACCTCCTCTGTCCTATATTGCTTAGCCGAGTTGCTCAAGTTATACGCACAAGTTATCGTCATAGTATGACTAGTATTATGCGAAAGTGTTTATGCCTGTTTCGATGCTTTCTCCTTAAAAAGTATTAGGCCTGAGCCGTCATTATAGGTATTGGATACAGACGGTTGCCCTAATACATCATTAGTGATAAGACGAACATTTACGAAGTGGGAACGCCTAGTCTATTTGATTGATCTGAGATATATAAAAAAACATTGAGGCACTGGTGACAATAGTAATCCTACATTTTTTGCAACTTTTTACAGCTATAAGAGTGAAATTTAACTACGTCGTATTTAATTTTCATCGTTTCTACCACTGTCGGATATAGCTGGGTCTTTCACACCATTCGGTTTTGTGCCGCCTGTATTCATCGGTTCCCATCTTGTGGATGGGGACCTACGCCTCGCTGTTGTCGTTTAAGAACCTTTACGCCCAATTGGATATTCAATCTGCGAGTGGCCAACCCATTGCCACTTCAAAGGTCATCATTGTCTCTCCTTAGCACTTGGTGGGGTCGGTACAACATATCTCTCTATATCAGATTCTAAAAGCTTATCAGTCGCCTTTGGATACCATTATTTTTGATGTTTGTCTCTACTCATGGTTTAGAATAAGACATTTTCTACGAATAACTTTATTCTTATTTACTAAAATCAGGAAAGTGTCCATTGGTAAGATTTAATATAGTAAGGTAAGGGTTGTAGAATACTCAAAGACTATATGTAGATTACTAAAACATTTGACAATAATATTTAATTATTGGTAAATTACTACAAATAATAGGTAGCGCTACTCGTATAAAAAATAAAATACTAATGATTATGAATCATAAAGAAGTCAATTTGTAGCAAAAATACCTGTGACATAAATACTTCAAAAATATTTTTGTGAACTTTTTTATATGCAGACTTTAGCAGTGTCAGACTTTAAAAGAAACATCAATCAAAATCTTTTAAACTAGAAAGTAACCTTCGTGCGAAGTTTGAATGGCTTCAGCTTTGGTCTTATCTTTATGAAGATTAATGTATTGGAAGCTTCCGTTTAAAATAGTTGCGTACGTCGTTAATTTATTACTCCCTAGTATATGAAGTTATTGCTGAAAGAAGTAAGGAAAAAGATGATATTTTAAGTGTGTAAAGCAAATTTATCGTGAAGAGTCTTCACTTATCGCAGGAAGTATAACCTAGACTTTGTTTCGATACTTTCCCTTCTTAGTTTATTAGAATTCTATGTCGTTTTTATTTCTCTCATTCATTATTAGCAATGATGAAGAGCTGTGATCTATAACGTCTGGTATCGGAGTTTCCAAACCGCCCAAGGGCCTCCGATATTGGTTATCAGTCATTTAGGAATCTGTTTTATTTTGCTATTATAAGGCCAATGTATCAATAACATCGCTAAAATAAGATTTTCGTTAATAAATTTTCCATCAGGTGGCCTGCATGCCTGTTTGTCTGCTGTATTACATAAAAAAAATATTAGTTACCTCCAGACGCATAAGCGTAATTATCTCTTAGATATATACCAGAAGGAGATGCATAACAACAGTGTTGGATCAAACCGTTATTAGCGTCAGAGTCAGCAATTACTTTTTTGGCATTAACAAATTGCTTTCGGACGGAACATTCATTCGAAGTCGAGACAGATTACGAGGAAAATAATAGATGGAACAAAGTCAAGGCTACTGTAGCGAGCGCGGTGAAAAACAATAATTTGATCCATAATTTAAGGAGGACAATGAGCGGACCACCTTTATTATTCTTTTATTGTCCTTTGTAAACCATCCGAGCGAACGAATACTTATTAACAAATATTGTCCTAATGATACTGTTTATTGATAGGCACTTTACTTCGTTATTACTTATTACTTATTAGCTTACTCCAAGTAGCTAATCAACCTGACTGTTCAAAATGTTCTAATCAAACGGAGAAAATTCAGAAACTTACAATTTTTTTGTTTTTTTCTAAGCTAATAATTTTAAGATACAGTTCTATGTAGAATTATATATTGTCGTAATCTGTCTCCAAACAAGGTTTAAGTTATCTTAGTTGTTAAGACTGTCTAAGGCGATAGATAAACTAGACCAGTAGAATAGAAAATGAGGCGTTCACTGTTTTGTGGTTTTAAAACTGTTATTTATACGCGCCTTGCTAATGTGACCTCCAACTTCGCAGTGAAAGACATAAAGCTGATTGAGTGTGCTTTCTATCATTTATATTTTTTAAATGTAAATATTAAGTTTATGCAATTTATTAAGCCCATTACTCCGAATTTAGATTAATTTAGCCTAAAGCAACAATGGACTCAATTCGTGATAAAAAAACCTTTTCATTTCTTTTCAAAACAACGTGTATTATTCTGACAAAAAGCGGCAAGATTTTTATTAAAATTTTTTGTTTTTTGAAGACATTTGTTTTTATTTAATGATTTTTTTTAATTGACAGGAGAGACGTTAAATTTAAGATGTGCCATTTCATTTGTTTCTCGTTATAAAGCATAACAATCTGATAAATTCAAAACTAGGTTCAAGGCGCTTAATGATTTGATAGCAGACTATTATGTAACATAATGTTTTCAACTACCGCGGTCACTACCACAGATTTTAATGGTATGTTCCGGGTTTTCTACCGCGTACCTTTGTTTACGAGTAGAGCCCGAAGATATGCAGTAGGAGACCCGGAACATACCTTTAAAATGTGAGACTGTTATGTACTTTCGATATACCGTCTTCAATCCGATTACCAAGCATTTAAGACCCTTCAAATATTGAAGAGCCGCATGCCCAAGGTAAATGAATATCTCATCATGTATGAATTTGTAAGTAGTTCTATTCGGAGATTTCGAAATTATTATTTTGTTTTATTTGGAAAACAAACACCTTCTAATAACATTGAGAAGGTACAGATATTATGGAAACACATAAGCCAAAACTGTTTTCACTCATGTTTTTTGCTAAAATTGAAAATATCAGGTAAAAAAGTACACCTACGTATATAAACTTCAGTTTATCCAGAAAATAGAAACAAAAAAAATTACAAGTAAAATTGAACAAAGATTGTATGTACTATATTAATCTAGATCCAGATGTATACTACAACGTAATATTATATGACAATACTAGCTTTTTCCTGAGACCTCTGGAAAAGTATGTTATTTGACCACTGAAAAACAGTTACGTACACAAAAAATGAAATCCGTTATTAAACTCCGTGACCAAGTCATCCGTGCTCTCCTACACGATAAATACACTGACACTCATCAAGAATAGATACAAATTACATTTACATTAGCTCTCTAGCCGATGCAAAAAACGAACTTATCTAATTCCACCAACAAAGCTGTTGATCCTCGTAACAACGGGGTGTTAGCTTTGGTTTATGGTAATAAGCCTCTAGCGGCAGACTCGACAGATCGACGATTAATAACCGAGACGGTCTAAGACGAAAAATCTTCTGAACGATATTGATATCGAATTAACCAATGCCATTATTATCGATTCTTCGATTGTAGGACCGAAGATGAAGATGAAAGTGAAGAAATCGAATTTATTCCATTTTGGGCACACACCAATTATCGCAAATTATCGCTAAGTCGGTGTGATCGTTATGTTTCGGTTTCGTTTTCCGCAGAGCAGAACTCACATAAAAAATATCAAAATGATGAATTGTAATTTCTGTTCTGAGTCATTTTACGCGGTCTTCGGCAGATTTGGATAAGGCAGAAACTTGATTAGGTAGAAACTGAATTAGGCAGACTCTTGTTATGGCAGAAGTACAGTAAGTACAACAGAGATTATCGACTGCCACAACCTACGGTTCTGACACACCTCTCTAGCGTCTTCCACATTCATAAATCTTTCCATGCATTTCGATTTCCTCTGGTTAGAAGAGATTATTGCATGCTGTCAACTACTTAAAAATCGGGTGGGGCTGTGTGTGTGACACATGGCTTTTGGTTTTAACGTGAAACGTCTACTTTGGCAGCTTTGAGACGCTCTCAAAACCGCCTCGCTCGCTCAGCGTCGCATATTGGGGTACCCACGTGTGGCATATGGCTCTTTCTGACGATAGTCGTGATTTGTATTTTTGCGACTTTTACATGGGCTGAGGCCGCCATAATTAATTTTCGTATATATTTTTGAACTTTTTGCTCTTTTTACTTTAAATATTGTCCAAATTACACCTACAACGTGTAAGTCGTGAGTTACACTGAATAAAAATGCGCGTTTCGCTCGTTCAATGCAGTGCCCCTTCCCCGCCGCCCCACCCTGATGCAAATTCAAGGTCAAAACAGCGACCTGACTATATATATGCGCTAAATAATGACACTAAATTCATGGTTCTAAATCGAATCGTTTTGATGTTATTAAGGTAAGACGATCGAGTCCAGTTTTCTGACTTGGTGACCAGGTACTCAGCATGATTTTAAAGACATTTCACGTCAAAATCTGTAATAATTACTTCCTTATTTCTTACTTATCATGACAAACATTTATACGCACTTTTACAATGTTGTCGCAGCATATTACATCCCGGTTTACGCATAGGGGAAGAAAGTGTACGCGTAAAATAAGATTGGTATGAAAAATTGCGTTTGTTAGTGTTACGTCAAAAGGAGTTACGAGTTCTGTTCCCCCTAACTTGGTACGGCCATATTGGGACATGTTTTTCTTTCTCCCTTTTCGTTTATCTCAGCGGTTACATTGCTTTACGGTATCACATACTGCTAATAAGTAGGTACTCGATTTTTATTTTTTTTAAATTTACCTGTGTTTAATGTAAGTTTTATATTAACTTTTCTATCCTAAAAAGTTAAACCTCTACGTTCCCTAGCGTAAGCGCGACCTGTACGTCCTAAACACGGTGTACTGTTATCTTACTATTTAGATAATTGTACACTACAAGGTCTAGCACACGAAGTAGGTATATATTATAATTACATTGACTTGACTTGTTATTCTTAACTTTATAGAGCTGACTTGTAAATAACTATAAAGTTATGAAAGTTGAACTGGTAAATGCAGATTTATATTTAAATATTGTAAAATACATGATCCAATCTGGTCAGGTTCCCCTGGTAGCAGGATAACGGAGGTCAGATGGTAGTCGCTCCACTGTAATTACCTGATCGCAGAATCCTGGATCATGGTCAAGGCGGACACAACCAAGAGGGATATTAACGCCAAGATGATTATTATTACTTCATTAAATATGAAATATGGTTGTGCGGTTTAATAGCAAAAGAATACCTACATGTAGATACAAAAATATCAAAATGTAGTGTGTATATCCATGCATGTCCCGATCATCGATGGATTATCTGATATATTATGACATGATAGGAGGACCAATAATAAATTATAGCCAATACATTAAGAAATAGACATAATACTATAGAATAAGTACCTATTTACGTGTATTGACGTCAATAAGTGTATTGGATATACCTACGGTGAATAAAGAATCTTGAACTTTGAACTAATATTGTATTATTTACCTGATCCAGTCTTTAATATATACTATATTAAAATATTATAAAGAGAAAAAAATCGTTGATTTGTAGTTTTGTTTGTAATGAATTAATAAAAAACTACTGGATCGATTTTAAAAATTCTAATAGGATTCACTTCACTAATAGGAAGCTACGTTATGCCCGAGTAACATAGGCTACTTTTAAAATTTTTAATAGGAAAATAATAGGTCCCGCGGAAAAGATGAATATTTACAGAGTTCAAAAATTCGCACGTGTGAAAGCCTCTGGGAACGGCTAGTATTTAAATAAAACAAAATGCTATCCTTATTTTAAAGTTTATACATAACATTCCCTTAAATTTTAAATGAGGTCGGCTTCGCGCTTGATATTTGTTCCTGAGATTTGGTCTGAGACAAAATTGCGAACAAGAGTAAGTCATATTTGTTAAATTAGTCCCTCCTGGCCTGCCTAATAAACTTTGGCCACCGCAATCCGAAGTACAACATACACTTCCCAAAGTTTTTGTGAGAGGAAAAACTTTGAGGAATAAATCGTATTGTTCAAAGTTATGGCTGTCTCGCGGCTTTGAATACTTCGCTGGATAAGATTATGAAGAACGAAGACGCTGTGCTCTCCTGTAGGAAGTGTGGTTTAGTTTTGAATTTTCCTAAGAGGTGTTTATGAGTATAATTTTATTACCTAACTAATACGCCTCATTCATAAATTTTCTAGTAGGTACTCTTTTCCGAGTTTGCCTTGCAGATTTTCAACATGTTATATAAATGGCAGTCTTGACGAGAGAGATTCTTATGGCAGATAAGATTGAAGATACTGCCTAACTCAAGGGATAGATTCACACCAAGACGTGGATTGCGAGAACCAACGGCCAATGACGGGCGAAACCGGAAAAAATGGAAGAAGACTTAAGAGATTAGGAAAGCGAACCATGACAGAAGCCGGAAATGATTGCTAGGATAATGATGATGACAAACCCGTTAACAGTGTCGACCAATGTGTAGTAAATAAACCTTAAAGTTTTAAAAATAATGATGATTTTAATGTTGGCTGAGTTTTTAATTTTGATAATTTTATACATCTACCACAAATTAATGTTACCCAACTATCAACTCAAAATTCCTTTATCGATTAGGACATTGAATATCTTTTTAAATCGTCGAAAAGGAAAGTAGGAAGAGGGTAGGAAAGTAGGAAGGAAACACAGCACACGTTGGCCGGACCTTGCCCGACAATACCAGAGAGAGCCGGGCAGCGCCTGACAATGCCAGACAGCACGGACCGCGCCTGACATTATATAGGTATAGCATGGGTACCAATATACTTAAGAAAAACTACCTAAAACTACAACATCAGTAGGTCAGTCCACCAAGGCAGCACCCGTTCACGAGTACAACACAGGGCCCAGCCATCGATCAATTCAACTATCTTTGAGGAAAAAGAGCGACCCGGCCCCCACACCAGCGCCAGATAGACTTTTAAGCGAGCGTGCATTACACAAGCTGTATGTGATAGGTGCCGCTCCCACCCTACCCTCCCCCTACCATACCCTTATCCTACCCTACCTCTCCTTCTGGTATACATTTTTGAACTGATACTGAAATTACAATTAGCACAAATAAAAATAAAATTAGGCAACACAGTAATTATTTGCGAAACGCAAACCTTACCCGACGTGAGTGGGACAATACTGAAATATATCATAACAAACGAGGGCTTATATCGTTTGCGCCACATGGGAACCCGGGGAAACACCCTAGGTGTGGAAAGATGAAATAATAATGCAGATAATCGCGTAATACACAGCTCTGATATACCAACTTTATCTTCCCAAAGACCGCTCTGGGAATAAACTCCTCACGAGAATGATATATGGTAAAACTTTTACAAACACATCAGAATGATATAATATGGGGAATTCCTTTTTCTTATTTCTAACTTGCTGAGTTTTTACATGCATGTTGTTTTGTCGGAGTTCCGTATCTCCCGGTTCGTTTGTGTTCGGTTTTTTTGTTTGTAAATATTTATGGGATTATGCTGCTGTTTCGGAGTTGGGTTATGAATAAGTTTGTTTAAAAAAAATAACGTTGGCTCTACTGAAGCAGATTTCATAGTGATATGAAGTTAAGCATGTTTGCTCGTGCTGAATCCTGCTCTAAAGGTTAGTTCGGGAAGATATTAAAGGTTGGTTGTCCCTTTAACTTAGATACCTACATTATCCAGGAAAAATTTACTAAGTCATTTGATTTTAATCCAAGCAATTCTGCCATACCAATGGTCAGGTAATGGACCATCCGTTGGCCTGCAGTCGGCCGGTGGCCTGTTTTGAAATTCCATCTTGAACTTAGAGAATGGCTTCATAGTAATACCTTCTAAGATATCACAAAATAAGAGTGCAGTGGTAATACGAGTTCTATTAAACGGTCTGGAATGAATACGCCGCAAAAATAAAGGTGTATTTACCTACCTGTTTTTTAATGAACAGGTACTTTTAAAATACTATGCTGTGACGGGGAGTAGAGATCCAGCAAAATTGCTTGCGAAAGAGCAAAAGGCCGGCACTGAAAGGACTTCCTTGTAAATAAAAACACTTCTCTTGCCTATAACATTATATAATACCTACATTATAAGAACTCCGCGCGTCAACGCCAGACGTCCTCCAAAGTAAACCTTCTTTTAAAACTGTTTTATTATAAAATAAAATCAGACCGCCAAGCGTGGAGGCCATGGAAAACTTTTCAGTATAGAAGACTATATATATACTTATATATGTTATATTTTTATATATTTAGAAGACTACCTATGTACTAAATTAAACAATAATGTTCTAATAATTAGTAGAAAATATAATTATAATTTTATTTAAAAGCTGAATATTGGCTCCACCGCTTCTTAAATGTCCTTTCAGGCTGGAAGAAATCCCATTCTGGAATAAGTCCGCCTTTTCTGTATTAAATTATTTTTGTATCTCCTGTATTTATTAAGCAGTAAAGAGTTTATATACATACTCATTTCCAATAATGTGTAATACCAATAACTCTTTGAACTTTTATACGTTTTTAGTAGGTATCTTTGTCACATATATTTTTAATTACGGTGAGCTAAATTGTAATGGAACAGCTGTAAACATTTTAATTTAAACCTATCTAATTACATTAAGTAAACTGCAAAAGTATATTTGCAAGTTGTTGACAGGGAATATTTGTTATGGCTAGACTCTGCACTTTGTTTACGTTAAGATCTTTAAAGAGACACACGATTATATTCAAGAATAAATACTTTTAATGGAACAGTGCAAATAGAAGAACAAGAATAAGTCTATGCAGACAACCTGCTATCTGAAAAGTCATACAACTATCACTGGGACATATTTTATAGTGTCCAAGGCTTAAAGTTTCAGAGTTTTAGGTCTTAATTTTAGAGAGTTAAAATTGTTATGAAATTTTGTGAATGAGATAAATATTTAATTTAGTTCACTAACCTTTCAGTAGCGCAACAGATGGCGATGTAGCAGCATTACTTGACTTGCTTGAAATTAAGTCTGTAAAAAAGAAAGAAATATATATTATGTATCTAATTTTTTATTGTGATACTTATAGTAAAATGTCATAATCGTCAATCAATCATAATTGTATAATACATTTATCATATGATAATAACAAGGATGTAAAACAGATAAATATCTTTTTTGAAAAATTTTTAATTAACAATTATGAAGGCTCGTGTTGTATCTTGATGAGAAATGTGGCGAGGATAGCCAACAAGGTAATAAGCAAGTACCATCGAGCCTATGGACGTTTATTTCCGACCCCGTAAAACCTTTTCATACCCTTCTTGACGAGCTCCAATCCAATCATTACTGGAAGAATGATCCTCGTACTGTTCCGTACGGGAATACATACATATATTGGTATTAAGGTATGGATATAGGTAGATACAGTATAAAAATAAGAACATTTGTTGCCACCAGACACCACGACACGACACAAATAAACAAAGTTATAAATACCTAATACAAAAACAATTTTTTTTAAAGCATTGTTTTATGTAGGGAAGATGGACAGGGCATCTGCAATTAAATGTAACTAACACAAATAAATAAATAAAAACCTACACAAGCAAACGCACACCTACATTGATTCCCATGCTACTGTCAACATCACGGCGGCCAGTGCAAAAGGATCCCACTCATCTTAAGCTCTTAGTACTGTTCGAATTTCGGCTTCGTATTTACTGACACGCGTGCGACAGAGGAGGTTCTACGAAGCCGAACTAGCCTTGTACCGTATTCACGCTAGTATGTACTGGACCCTCGCTAGTAACTTACACCGCAGACCTTTTAATCCGTGCTTCCAGCGTCCGAGAACAAGAGCCCCGTTCCATAACTACAGGGTCTGACGTAAGCCGTAGGCAGGGTAGACAAATGCACGTGCGCACTGTATATTTTAGGCTGTCCTGCCATGCAGCCGTCCTACTTTCTTTTATAACTTAAAAAAGCTCTGCCTACCAACTAAGATTTGGTCGTTCTTTCTTCCTAAGGCCTATAGGATAAAATCGGGTTTTGCTTTGAAAAGGTCAAGAAATCAATATATTTTACCAACAGTAAAAGTAAACAGTACAGTAAAGGAAAACAACAACAATTCCGGTTTATTGTTGTATTATTGTTCATTGTTTATTTCCGGTTGTTGAATCCAATAACATCGGTAAGTAAGATGTTAGATAGATACCATTGTGCCTAAATATTTCCGTAAATGTATTTTTGTGCAAAGCTATAATTTATATATACATATATATTATTATAATAAATTTATTAGTGTATACCAGCATTAGTGTGTGCATTTTTATTTCCGATTATTCTAAAGATTTTATATCTATATTGATATTTTTACACGTGTCTACCTAACATTCAACGTGTTAGGTTTGTATATGAATTTGAAATAAATAACCTTACTGATGATACCTATTTGCATAGGTGTGTTTGTCTTTACGATGATAAACTCTCCGGTTGTGTAAGTAAATAGCGGTTGGAGAACATAGAGTGTAATATCGTAGTTCATGCTAAAAGTTTTTGCGGTAGGTCAATAGCTAGATATTTGAGCTTGTAGTTTCTGTTATATTTTTAGTTTATAGGTTTGGATTAAGAATTTTTCATAGTTTAGTGCGTCGCAAATACCTTTTTCCATTCTAGTGTGCAATGATTGCGTATGTAGTATCAAAAGACAAGCCTGTCGGTTTGATACCGAAAAATATTATCCGTAAAAGCGATCATCATCATATCAGCCGGAAGACGTCCACTGCTGGGCGTAGGCCTCTTCCAAAGATCTTCACAAAGGTCGGTCTCGTGTCTTCGCATCCGCTGGTACCTGCGATCTTTACCAGGTCGTCGGTCCACCTTCTGCGAGCTTTGTGCCCTGCCCACTGCTACTTAAGCCTGTCAATCCTTCGGGCTATGTCTGTGACCTTAGTTCGCTAGCGAATCTCCTCATTCCTGATTCGTTCGCGCAATGAGACTCTGAGCAAAACCCTTTCCATCGCCTTCTAAGCGTCAGTGGGGTGGTAAAAGCGATGGACAGCAATAATTAAACAAGAATGACTTTGACCAAAGTCAATTCAGAGTATTTTAATTATTATCTGATGTACTTACAAATTCCCTTTCTGTAAATTATGTTTCTGATCATGAAGTTTGATTGTACATAGTTTCCTTCTTGTTTGAGTAACAGATTTTAGTCTTGTCTTGGGGCGGTTCTAAAATTATAAGTGGCGCTTTGAATTTGCCACTCGATTATAGAATTTCTAAGAACTTTCGTTCAGAGAGAAAACGTCACAACTACTTAAAACTTGTGAAATACCAAAATTAGGTATCTAGATAATTTTAGAGTTATTTTTGCGTGGTTGACGTGTAACTTTTTCAGTAACACTGGTTTTAGTACCAAAAAAAGTAGATCACCTATTCGTTTTTTGTTAAAACCTTCAGAGAACCCTGTAAATATGAGCACTTATTATCTTGCAAAAGTTTGCAAGACTTAATTAAAATCAAAAGACATGATATGATGTCTTCGCCTTTTAATTAACTAGTCTAATATAAAAAAGAAGTTCTGTGCTTACTGATTTTCGCTTTAAGCTAGACGTATTATTTGATTGCAGTATATTACAGTAAAAAAGACTTTATACTTTGTAACATCACAGCAAATTCTTCTGTAGTTTTTGCGTGTAAATTTTAAACATCGAGGCAAACATATAAAATTCCTTACAAACTTTTGCGCTTAAATTGTACAAGGGCAAGATTCGAAAGCTACCCTGTCATTTGAGGAACACTACAAACGATTTTCGTAATCAATCTTCCTCTTCCATATTCTCATACATTTATACCAGTTGTAAGAACTCCAAACCTGTCCTTTTTAGAGAAGCACATACCTACAGCTCGAACTCAAACTCTCAAATCGAACGTCAGATTTCAAGTCTCCGGCGGGCACGTCTAACTCACGTTTCCCATTTGTAAGAACTTCATTTCTGCACCGTACCTAATGGTAATTAATTTCATTAGACGGATAGTAGTCCCGTTAGTTTGTCTTGAGATTTTCACGCGACGACGTCCTGGCGCAACGTGGAATTTCCAGCTGTGCACACTGCATGTGTAAAATGCAAAATTAAATCATGTTGAGCGCACATTTTCGCTACGCCGCGTTTTAATAAAGCTATGTTTTGTGCATCTGAATATGGGGAGTGTTTTCGAATGAATTAATGTCTTTTGTGTATGTATAGGTTTTTGGTTTAAGAATTTCGCTTGAATAGGTATTGCAACAGTTTAATGGTTGCTCTTCCTACAAGAATTCTGGTACAGATGCACCTTTTTAAACGTTCTTCTTTATAATTATCATGAATGGCTTTACTGTGTATAGTGAAGCAATTTAGAAGTGGGAAAGCTGAAACTGGCGTAAGCCGGGATGCAGCAAGGATGATAATAAGTAAAGCAAATAAAAAGGTACACTAAAAGACTTGATACTGGCACTGTTATATGTCTACTACTCAAGTAGACATTACGTTGGTTTACTACATTAAGGAGCTTCGGTGGCCGAGTGGTTAACGTATCCGGCTCTTAAGCGAGAGATACCGTGTTCGAATCCAACAGCGGCCATGTACCTGTGACTTTTTCTGTTAAATGTACATTAGTCGAATGCTCACCGATGCTCTTACGGTAAGGGAAAACATCGTGTTGTAACCTGCGCGTTCAGGCGACTGAATCTGTTACCATGATCCAAACTGGTCAAATTCCCCTTGTAGCAGGGTCATGGAGGTCAGATGGCAGTTGCTCCACTGTAATCTGATCCGCCATAAAATCCTGGATCATGATTAAGGCGGGCCACGGGCCCTCGTGCTCGAGAGCACAGCTGGGTTATTAACACCAAAATTGTTTTTATTGCTACATTAAAGTAAACAATAGTATAAAAAATATAAGAAAAATCGCGATAGAGCAGGAACTTCAGTAAAACTTAGCGTGCTTCATTGTTTGAAAGTCGTTATTGAGCCAGATTCGTTCTAATCAAGGGAGATTAATTCTTCCTCATGATGGAACTCATCCAACAGACCTAAGTTACGAGTTGCTGCAACTGTATTGACCCACTTTGTGTCTGTATATAATGCCTCGCACAATGTAAGACTCTGCAGAAATGCTTTGAGCTTAAACTAAGCACAAGATGCCATGGAATTAAATTTCGTTCCAGTTAAGCGGTGTCGGGTACGTCGGCGCGAAATATGGCCTCGAGTTCTGGAATGATCCAGAATTTACCGGATGCAGTCGGTATTAGTTGGACAGAGGGCGGTGCTGGGCAATTTAAGCCCTCCAATATAGCGGTTCAGCGTATTTGTTCTACGAAGAGGCGTCCTGTGTACGTTATTTGCAGCTTGTGGCAAGGAAAATTCTCAGCACGCTAACGAAGTAGGTAGAGAAAAGACTGCTGGAGGAAATTAACTGATAATTACACAAAATATAAGTATCTAGTCAAGTTATATGCACTATCATTACTGCCATCAACAGCTCAGACTCTGATAAAGAAAGTGCTCATCTTAAGAAATAATTCCTAATTCTTCTTCTTTTCCCTCTAGCATTACCTATGGCTTTTTAATAATATACCGGCCAAGTCAATTTTCTGGTTTAGATGTTCTAGGTGGTCTGCCTCAAAAACATTACTCGTCTCATACCAAACACGTAAGGGAAGAGATTGATGGTACCTATCTATATTCTACTCAGTAGGACCCTTAAAGGAAAATTACTTAATTACTCGTACTTACTGTGCTGGCTCGGAGGATCCAGTACCCAAAGAGGATTTAACCCTCCAAAAGACGTTACTCATACTGATTCTGAGTGAATCATTAAATAACTATTACGTAGTGAAATAGCTACATAAATAACTATACTATATATGAAGTAGACGAATTAATGCCTGCTCCCACTCATTTGTACGGCGCCCAATTTGCATAAAGCAATGCAGACATTTTTCACTCTTTTTCCATGAAGTCCAGTGCCAACATCGTTAGGGTTCTGTTAATTACGAAAGGAGACTCTATTATTCTTTTTTACATGTTTGGCAAGCATAAAATTGTTGCGGTCCGCAATGGCGACGTTTCAAAATGCTCTGAATGGCGGGTTGTCTTCTAACTTGTTACGGTTTTATTTAAAAACCGAGTCAAAGTCTTGTCGATAGAAGGCAACACACTTTTCTGATGGAATTTATTTTTTCAAGGACACCGTATATTTCTGACGTTTAACTACACTACCTCACTCTTATGTCTATGTATCAGTTTTGTATAACACCATCGTGAAATGGTCGTGCTAATTTAGACATAGACATAGACGTATCTTTATTTGGTCCAATAACACATTTAAAAAAAACCTAAAACTAACATAATAAGAACATAATAAGGAAGCAGGGCGATGCATTATCGGACCAAATTGTACCAGCCTCAGCTTAATGCTATGAATGGCAGCAGCCAAACACAGCGCTGGTTTTCAGACTGACCTATGGGTCATGGTAATAGAGCTCAAATTACTAACACATATACGACAGAGACGACGCTCAAAGAAGCCGAACTAGCCGATGTGCATTATTTATTTAAGCGCCTACATTTGTACATTTCGTGTAAGGCTTTTTAGAGACAGGAAAAAACTACGATTGTAAAAACATTAAACGAATATTTATTTATTTATTTTGGAAAGCTAACAGCTACAAAGCAGTATGTACCTACAGACAATAAAAATTAAGCATCAAGCAATAGATGTTATCGCATAGGTACAGGTAGTACACCAGCGAGAGATGATAATTTATGTTTAAACGAATTTACTTGAAATTCAATATTACTACGTGAAGTTATATAAGGCTTCGTCTGGAGAGATTGGATTATTTTTATTTGTAGTAGACCGGTCAGTGATCGCCATATCGTACTGATTTTTAGGGAATGATATCCCTGTTTTTTTTCTATGTTGATATCCCCACGGCCTGCCATTTTGTTGCAAATGTCAATAGCCATTTCATGTTCGGCCATGTCAAACGGTCGCTTCGTTAAAAATTGAAAACAAGAAAATCAAAACAAACTGTCTCGAAATTAATATTTTGATCGGCAGATGATATATAGACTTACTTTATAGTGAGTACGGAAAGAGAGGAAATAGCCTTTTGATGATTCTCAACACTATTAAACGGCATGTGCACTTGTGACTGCCCCAATACCATGCAATACGATCGATATTAATTTTTTCTGAAGGTATACTAACGATTCGGTAAATTTCTAAAAAAAAAATTCTAAAAGAAGATTATCTGAACAACATAAATACGTAAGTACCACTTAATTTCTAAACTGTTTGTTTTGTTTTAATTTTAAGCGACGCGAGTTTGCGACATGGCCGAGCACTGAAAGACATTAGTAACAAAATGGCGGGCCGTGGGGAAACCCACACAGAAAAATAAATTAAACAAGGATACCATATCCTAAAAATCAGTGCGGCATGTCGATCACTGGCGGGTCTACTACTAGTACCTACATAATCTAATCTCGCTGGATGAAGCCGAATATAATACTGACTAAACTTATATATGTATGACAGATTAAAAATATTACCACTGAAGTGGCATACTATTCACTACCCGACAACCCGTCCCCGGCAGAGGCAGCCCGATTGGCAGACGATGAAGTTATTAAATATATAGGAACCAGATGATCACTGCCGGTGGCCAGCCAGCGACCACGCAACAATGTTCAACCAAATATGTAACTAGCAGACAAGTACACAAACGTAAATAAATATTGGCCAGATACTTATAATTTTAAATGATGCTTCATTGCAACAAAATAATTAATCGCTGTTACATGCTAGATTGTGCAAAATCATCTTGGCGTTAATGTCCCGTTTGTGCTCTGGCACACGGCGGCCCGGGGTCGACCTTGACCTTGATCCAGGATTTGGCAGATCAGGTAATGTGAAGTGGAAGTGGAGGAACTGCCATCTGACCGCCGTGACCCTGCTACAATGGGAACCTGACCAAGTTACACATTCAGTCGCTTCACGCTTGATTGTGTATGTATTTCAACACGATGTTTTCCCCACCTTAAGAGCATCGATTAGTGTTACATAACTTAGAAAAGTGTTATTGGTACATGGCCTCAATAGCATTCGAACCCGTACCTCTCGCTTGCGAGTCAGATACATTTACCACTAGGCCACCGACGCCAGAAGTGACATGTAACATAACAGTAACTTTATTTTCCTCTATAATACAATAAAAATAATCTTAGTCAGAATGTGTGTTGTACAAAAATTAATTCTTCCATCACACGTAACACAACCAACCCCAAATTAGATTGCGCAGGGCCTGTTTAATTTAATGTCAGAATACTAAATTGCCTTCTTGTTAAAACGTGAGGTTCCAGAATTTATGTATTTTGTGACATTACATTGTGGTACCTTTTGCGCCCATCAAATTGTTTCTTGAGTGCTCGAGTAGGTCTACGTTTAATAAGAAGTTTGTGTTACATTTACAGGAAAATTGGATGGAAATTAAATTAATTGTACGAATTAAGATGGGCTCCCATAACGAAATCTTATATTCTGGTTAATTAAAAATAACACACACATGTTTCATGTACACATTCCTATTACTTTATGGAAATTGTATTAGTGTGAATATGGATACGCTGAATGTAATCTCAATCTTTAAAAGATGAATAATTATGCTTATACTTAACAGAGTCCAATAGTCATATTATAGTCATACGGATCCAATCTGGTCCTCGGGGTGGATTCACCTGGTAGCAAGGCCACTGCAATTACCTGATCTGCCAATTCCTGGATCATGGTCAAGGCGGACGCCGGAACTTTGCGCGCGAGAGCACAACCGCATCATTAACGCCAAGATGACCATGACCATTTTCAAAAAGAACATAATATTTTTAGATATCAATTTTGAATTAATGGGAAAGTTCAGTAATCCTAGGACAGGGATCACCAATTACTTTTATTTGGGGTCCGTTTTTAATAATAATAGGACCGTCGCGGTCTGTTTCTACTCTTTACGGCAAAATTAATTATGAACAAAGATTTATGTTGGGTCTTAAAATCTGGGTCCATCACAATAAAAGCAATGTAAATTATCAAACGAGCGAGCAGAGCGAGTTTGAACATTTTGAGTTATAAAAGCTGGGATATTTTTTATGTATGAGCTAGCGGAGCGAGCTGGTAGTAGTACTCAAGTAGGTACTCAAGTAATGCAAGTGTTTACTTAATTTCAGCACAAAAGAGGTCGGCGGTTCGGATCAGACCACTGTCATAGGACATATCGCCCGCGAAATTTAAAATCGTTCGCGGATCATATTTGACTCCATTGGACCACCGGTTGCCACCACCGGTCCGGGGACCGCTTGTTGATCTATACGTAAGTCAACTACCTGAATCTCAATTATAAAAAAGCTAAAGAAAGTATTATTCGGCACGCTAAATATTTATTCAAATATCTTAGTAAAGGCATTCTTATAGCCTTCTGATACCTTGGTAAAGGCATTCTTATGGCATTCTTGGTATTTTATTAATTCTTGTCACTAAAATTAAAATCCTATAATTAAAAAGTATCCCTTTGCATTCTCCAAAATTATATTTCTTTTGCAAAGAATCCCAGTCGCGTACACCTTTTGTTACAGTAAGGTCTGATCGAATTTGCTGGCAAAAGCTAATAAAGTATATTAAATCACCCAATGAGCGACGGCAGAAGAGACCATTAATACCTATCTGAAGCCAATAAATACTGATATAATATAGGAAACATGTTATGAGGAAAATATTGTCCTTTATTTCCTTACCAACATTAGGTAGACAAAATGCAGTAAGTAACAAGGTTATCCCAGGCGTAGAAACTAATTACACCAATAAACTACCGCTCTTTGTTTGATACAAGTAAAAGCCATTATCAGCTTACACATGGTCTCAGTCTTTGGCCCACGGCCAATTCAACCTTTCGTATTAACTAAGTGTAATGCTGACTACGATTTGTGGAGAGACAACTACTTTGCGACTCAAAGTTGATTGCATTTGTCATTTAAGAAGTTAATCATATTAGGCATATTTGAAATGGTGACAAAACTATAATAGATCAATATAATCTGGACGCCTTCAAGGCTTAGTCAATATGCTGTTTTTAAACAGGCATGCTCCAGCAACGGCTCCATCATCGTGACTTACCACCTGATGATATGGCGGTCAAATGCCTGGATAGACTAACTAAAAGAAGTCTAGGTACAGGTCCCCAACTTATTCAACTGTCACATTTATGGCCAGTTTCCCGTACGTTAAACTATTTTAATCATCAAATAAAATCCGCCATCTTTATCTATAGTGAGTTATAGACAGAGACGAAAAGCGTTTTAATCGACGATTAACATTGACAAGCGTTTCCGAAACTGGGTGTTAGTCTTATCCGAACGATTACTATTATTATTATACAATCTTAACGCCGATATCAAAGGCTTTGTACTATTCTTTACTGAATCGAAAGCAGCCACTTGATATTTGGCTCTTCCATCTCAAAGCTTGCAGCAGTAATCAATACAAGGCCACAGAATATCTATACTTTAATAAGATGACATTTTTTTATGTAGTTTTTGTTTTGGCTTTGAAGTAGAAGGCTAAGCAAGATGGAATGGGCTCCGTTTAGTGGAAAACGCAAACAAGTCTACGTTTTGACAGAATTGAATTTAACACCAGACTTCAATCTGAATTGAGATTTGACATTCATCGCCATAAAATCGCAATTTTCACATACAATCTCTTGCATGCCTCTCTATGAACAGCCATAAGGCACCCCAGTAAATCAAAAGCATATGAAAGATAGTTTACAGATAACGCCCCATTTTAAATTTATATAAATATTAGGTATCCGTGACCTACTTACATGAAAATGGGGACCTACTTTCAAGTTTAAATTGAACTAACATTTTCACTAAAAACCTACACCCATTTACTTCCAACATTGGGCTTGTTTATACTTTTCAGTTTTTTAGAAGCAGTCAAGTTTTTAGTTTCTGAACTACTTTTTTATTCGGCTGGATATTTTAAATACTCTGATAATTACAGTGGAGCGAATGCCATCTGACCTCCATGACCATGCTACCAGGGGAACCTGACCAGATTGGATCATGGTTACACATCCAGTCGCCTGAATGTGCACGTTTCATCACGATGTTTCCCTCACCGTAAGAACATCGATTATTATTCAACCAATGTACATAACTCAGAAAACAGTCATTGGTACGAGTACATGGCCGGAGCGGAAAACGACTGAAAGTATTTCTGTTAAACGAATTCCTAGATATTTTGTAGATAAAATACTTTCTAGCATCTTTTTTTATTCAAAATGCAACTTGGAAGCTATTCTATTTAGAAAATGTAATAGCGCAAAAGTGTATCGAGCGAAATTTTAGTGATTGCAATACCCAATACATTTTCCAAGAAATTGTAAGTAGTCGTGTTTGCTAACTACAGATTTTGTAACATTACTACCTTTGACTATTTTCTGCTTCTTTTACCGTTTAATTAAAATCGCAGTGTTGAAAATACTCAAGGGAAAACTCATTAAAATTACAATACCTACTGTGTTTGTAGAGCTTGCATCTAGAAAGGTTTTGTTAAGTAAATGGAAATGAAATGAAAATGAAAAGTACTTACACTATCAAAGGCATAATCTTGTCGTTAATATCCCAGTTGTGCTCTCGCGCATGAGGGCCCGGGGTCCGCCTTGACCATGATACAGGATTTGGCAGATCACGTAATTACTGTGGAGCGAATGCCATCTGATCTCCTTGGACCTTCAATAAATAGCGAGGGTAAATGTAGAGATTTTAAACGTGACATCCTTGACTTTATACCTTTATTGGTTCTAATCAGTGAATATAATATTATTTACAAGAAATATCGACTGCGGTTTGAACTACAGTCGATAAGTTCTTGTATGTGGTTTGTGGTTTCAATTATTGGAATCCCTTTTCCTTGTTGCGTCAATTATATTTTTTTTTACAATTTATATTTTTTCAGCTGAATAGTAGGTAATCGAGACATATATATATTCTACAGTGGTTAAATGAAAAAATCTGATGTGCTTGTGTCGATTCACACGGCAGTTTGGTTTTAACGTGAAATGTCTATGCTCGCGGGTCGGTGGCAGAGGTAGTTGTGCTCGCGTAGTAGGCGTTGTTTACTAAGCGTGCTTTGGCCGCTTTGAGACGATCTCGTAACCACCTCGCTTGCTCAGCGCTGGACATTGGGGTACCCACGTGTGGCTTATAGCCCCCTCTTTCGGACGATAACCGCAAGATAAACGCAAGAATCATCGTCTTATCACGTGTGAAATGCGCGGGAGCGCGCGTTTCGTTCGTTCAATGAGTGCTCCTGTCCCGCCACCTCACCAAATTCAAGGTCGAAACAGCGAGCCGACTATATATACACTAAACAATGACACTCTGATTTATGTTTCTGAGACTAATAGTTTTGCAGTTATTAAGGTAAGACGATATAGACCTTTTCGTTACGGTGCAGTTTTCTGACTTGGTAGTAATATTTCAGCGTAATTTTGAGGCGTTTCAGGTCAAAATTATAGTAGGTATATCTCTGTAACTGGTCTATCACTGAGTAAGATGTTTTCTATTTAGTTATGTTGCAGTAAGTTAAATTCATTCAAGGGATCATATCTATAGGAAAGTGACATATCTATAATAGAGTGTAGTAAATGCAGCATAAATTGCTATCATCGTCAATATCTACTGTATGCTGGATTTCGATATCGCGATTCCCTTGATAGGTACTTGATAGGTAGGTACTATTTATTTTCCCCTTCTTATTTACAAAAGAGGATTAAGGAATTCGGAAATACGCAACGTTTCACATAAAAATGCGTAATATATCTCTGTGCAAGAAAAAGCCTTTAAACCTAATCTTCTGTTAAAAACGCCCAGAGACGAGTCGCGTATTCCAAAGACAATTGTGAACCGCGAGGCGTATTTTCAAAATCCCCTCATGGTCGGTTCCGCAGTGTGGCTTGCCGCGGATTACAATGTCCCAACGCAGGGCAATTAAACTCACGGACCGCTTTTGCGGGAATATCCCATGAAAAAGAGACGCGGCTCTCGTATTTTCAACTATAACAAATGGGGGTAAATGCGCTTGTATAATGAATTTGTTAATTGTGGTGTCGATATAATATGAAGTCAACTTTATTCGGTATGGTACCTACGTAAATTAATAGGTTTCAAAATGTATGAGTCAACGAATTACGCATATACCTAGGTATCCATAGGGTCGTAGATAATATCAATTTTGTTAGCCACCGACGAAAAAAGAGGGATGTTATGAGTTTGAAGTGTTTATCTGTGGCTTTGTGTATCTGTCTGTGGCATCGTAGCTCCCGAACGGATGGATCGATTTGCATGCGGTTTTCTCTATTTGAAAGCCAGTTTAATCACAGTGGTTCATAGCTTTGTTTCATTTAGAAAATATTTGAGTATACAAGGTGTCCCAAAATTCGACGGCAACCCGGAATCGGGTGAAAAGGCAAGTCATGCTGGTTGGCAGAAAAAAAAAATCTAAGTTGCATGATTTTGCAAAAATCGATGTTGCATGAATTTTTTATTTTGAATTTTTGTCTATGAAATAAGTCCTATTTTTATGCAAGCTTAAGCAGCTGGTTTCAAAATTTTGATTACATTTTAGAGAAGCATTATTCAGGGTTACACAGCAAAAAAAAATGGGAAAAAGTAAAGATTTGTGGCAACAGGACTGAAAAGTCTGTCGCATTTTGAAATCATGCAACTTAGATTTTTCTTAATATTTTTCGGCCAACCAGCATGACTTGCCTTTTTACCCGATTTCGGGTTGACGTCGAGTTTTGGGACACCCTGTATGTAAACATGGTCAGGGGTTATCCGACTTTTTCTGTCGATTAGGTTATCTTTCTAAATATTGACTTGCTGCCTCGCACGACCACGCTTCGGAACGAGCATCCTGCAGTAGTGTTTCCAGACCTTCAAAACGAGAAATACCCAACAAAAGCCGGCAATGCACTCGTGCCTCCCCGGGTATGTAATCGCGCCTCCCCGGGTGCTGCAGGAGAATGCAATCGCACCTCCCCGTGCGTTGCAGGTGCCTATGGGCGGTGGTGATCAATTTCCATCAGACGACCCAAAAATACGTTTGCCTCCCTCTTATCTAAAATAAGTCAAGCCTACGTGGATTCAAAGATTCAAAGATTTATTTGTAAGAGATATATATTTAGAGTTTTTCAAAAATCTTCAATAGTTTCTCCATCCTTTGCTCCCTCCTCATCCTTTACGTGATCTTTTTATTCTTATATAGGATCGCGTCACGCGTGCCAGTTTTCTGCTTAGTTCTTCTACACGACAATCTACTACCCTAATGCTCTTTCAAAGCCAGGGTGAACAGGCTCCTTCTAAATAAAAATGCTATTTTAGGCTGCATCGTTACTTACACCGCCGGATATGATCAGCTGAGTTGCTGTCAAATTTCACAACATTTTGAAGAACGGGTTTTTCGACCAGCTTGACATCTGACATCTGTTGATAAATACAACCTGGGAGTTTTCAAATCCAAAGTA
The DNA here is from genome assembly GCA_907269095.1 of Blastobasis adustella. Lineage (NCBI taxonomy): Eukaryota > Metazoa > Arthropoda > Insecta > Lepidoptera > Blastobasidae > Blastobasis > Blastobasis adustella. The sequence goes on along the minus strand of OU026121.1, from coordinate 14,790,955 downwards.
TAAAGCTCCTTTTTAGTGCTTCATCGTAGAAAACAGTGTGCTTAATATGAGACATTCCAAACTTCCTGTGGTCACGCGAACGAAGTCGCGGGCACAGCTACTACATTATGAGAATCTACCTACTAACCTACACGTACACCAAAATTTATGTACACACCGCGCGAATGTAGGTACCTATGTTAATTTTATTAGGGAAGCAAAGGACTGAGAGGTTTAGCTCCCCGCGGCCCCAATAAAAATACAGTTGAGAACACCCTGCCCAAGGGATTCGAGGGAATCTAATTTGGCTATAATGCAATTTGTTGGACCGACATAATGTCTCGGCTCAAATAAGCCTTGGGGGCAACAATCAGAGGCTAAAGAGGCCACAGGTTGACGATTACAGTAATTTCGTAGTCCTAATTCCTTTGTCTCATTTTGTTCCTGAGCTTCTTCAAGAACAGGGAACAAGCTTGTTATTAATTACGTACAGCTTTTTTAATCTCCGCTTTGCCCTCAAGCCACTTACCGGAATGTCGAATAATTGGGATTACTCCTAGTTATTTTTATAAAAAGACTAACGCCCGAAAATATTTTATAAAAAGACTAACGCCCGAATATTGGAATTGGAATGCTTCTTAACTTTAAGAGCTTTTTAAAATGCTGTAACTTTCAAATCATTAATATTTAAAAGGAATAGCGTGATATATAATGAACCCTTAAAAATTTTGAGCCATATGAGTATTCAGGCGTAAGAGGACTAAAGCATACTAATTCACAAATAACACTTATCTCGTCCACTAAATGAATTCAATACGGCGCTGTGATTTGTCAATTTAGTTCATTTAGACGGAGGCATAGGTAGCGGCCATAGACGTAGATTTATTTCTAACTAATTAAGACCTATGAAGCGCGATCTTATGACCACTGCCTGTGAAGGGAAGAGACAGATAGTAAAGTACTAAAAATCGTGCAGATAAAGGTGTACAATGTGTGTGTTATAGTCATGATGTCTTATTCCATAACTGAATGTGTCGTAATAGGAAGAAATTACTCGAACTCTCGTTTCACACGTAAATACGAATTTTTTGTTTAACTCCTTTGGGTCATATTTTGCTAAGAAACAATGAAATGGAATATGGTAACAATGTTTACTATTGTATGTTGGTTTCTTTTGCGATCTAAAGTAATATTTTATTTAAATAAAAGTATTTTGAAGTTGTATTTATTTATTTATTTATTATTTAACAGTTTATTGTACACAAGAAATACATAGCAAATAACAGGCAAAGTAAAAAATGGCACAACAGCCGCTACTTATTTCTGAAGAAATCTCTTCCAGCAGGCTTTTGTATTGGTATTATTAGTATGGGTAGAGTATTGGTACCTATAACCGTCATGTGTGTCTTGTACATCCTACATCTATGGCAATGCCTATAGTTGGCCTATTGCCACTCAAGTATTATCTGGTGGAATCTTGTGCGTTCACCTCAAACTGACCTCGTTAGACCTCAAAGAAATGTATCTGAATAGGTACAGGTGTTTTAATAGTTAATCCCCTCGCCTACTTTGTACCAACTTTGGTAATTTTAAGAATTTCGGCACAATAAAACTCAAAGCAAGCTCGTAACGGCAAAGACACTGGAAGTGTTATGGGCCATTTCCACCTGAGCTCTCTGCTCGGTTTCTAGGCAAAACGTGACGTACGAACGGACATCTCATCCGATAGACAGTGGTAACTGTTCACCTACGATTTGTATACTCAGGTTTTATTACAACAAAAAAGATAACCCCAGGTACAATGCAAGCGCATAAGTGCATGACCACCTTAAGAATCATATTCCTATACACCACTATGCAGTGTGAAACGGTTTTTACAGTATTAATTAAATTATTTTTTATTTATTATATAAAAAATACTATGGGGGTAAAGGACGAGCATAAGGGGCAACTAAGTCTCCCTTCTTTTAGCAAACCGATTTTGGCTAAAAATGCACTAAATGCCGTAAATATTGCTGTAGCAGCAAAGCAAAATGTTCTTAAAGTCGTAATGCACTAATGTACTCATACTGTACATTTCTTTTTAGAAATAAGCAGCGCCTGTTGTATCTTTTATACTGTTATATTTTACTGTATATAATTATTGTGTACAATAAACAGCGCTTACCTCGGTCAGCGTATAAGTCTGACAATTAAGAGAGGTAACGCTGCCAGCCTTATGGGGACACTTCCGCAAGGCAGCGATTTAGAGACTGTTTTTTATTTGTAATTTATTTATTTATTTTGTGTACCATATATAATCAAATGTAATATTCTGATCCATTAAATATTTGAAGTACATAAACAGTTAAATAAATAAAATGAATAAAATTGTCACTATGTGAAAGAGGTGAAACTGGCATGTCTTTAAACCGAATCACGCCTACGCAAGCATTAAGAGGATTTCTTTTCACCTGGACACATTCAATGGGACACTTTCCCAATGGGACGCAGTTTCAAACAGACACAATCCCTCATGCACACAACGACATACTCCTGACCAGAATGCAGCATATTAGCATGTTGTAGGCTAAATACCTAAGTACTACTGATTTATGGGTATATTAAACAGACTAAACTGTTTCAGTGGGCTTGCGAGACCGATAATCAATGTTAAACAATATGCGTAGTGTCCGGGAGCTCGATGGGACGCTGTAATTTTTTTATAGTTACTATCTAGGATATGAATTAAATTTCAGTAGGTACCTACATATGTGTTTTTTGGAATTCTTATCTAGTATTCGTATAATCAAAGACATTCTTATTTGAATTTTTTTTTATCTATTTTAATACTGCGATGTGCTCTTGAGAGATTATTAAGGATGTCTCCTATACCTCGTCATAACGTAGGTAGAAATAAAAACACCATTAATAAGATCACATAGTAAGCTTAAATTCGTAAAGAGTTTCCTTTACCGTTACAGCATCGCTCACTGTTCAAGTACTGTACTTACATAACACAGAAAAGGTCATTGGCACTTGGCAGCATGGGGGATCGAACTTGGTACCTCTTACGAGGCTGACAAGTTAGACCACTGACGCTCTTTTTACTAAGGTTGTATTAAAATCCTAATAATAATAAATAATAGTAAATAATAGGTTTATGTTCTCTTCACAGGCCCCTATGAACTATACAAAAATATGTTTTATAATAAAAATATAAAATTATATAGTAGGAATAACCTGCGTGAGAGACTGGTGTCTGTACTAGGTTATAAATACCTGTTTTACAGATCACCAGGCCCCCAGCCCATTGAAATGTAACCAAGCCGAAAAAATAAATCAGTTACCATTTAAAAGCATTTCACTAAAATTTAAGCCGGTGCTCTTGTAACTTGTACGTATGCATTGTATATGTGATCCAATTAAGTGCGTGTTATGCATGTATATATCTAAGGGTCCATTTATGTATTACGTTTACAAACGTAATTTGTATATATTTTTTTAAATAAGTTGTTTGTTATTTATACAGAACCATACGCAACGCAAGCGGTATCTTCACATCCTCCGCAGAAAACGCGTAGATACAGATTCTATGTATCTACCGTACCATACAGATGTACGGTTCTTACTCTAGGTATATTTCTAAGCTACAGCATTAAATGGCCCACATTTCTAAATAATTTCTGAATGAATTCGTTTCGAAAATCTGGGAGTTATCTATGAAAAAGCATCTCAACGTGATTTAGGATAGGAGCCAACGGAGCGTAGGAACCGCCCGTCTAAGCATAGCTACCTACCTAATTGTCAAAAAGGAACGTCTCGACGGATTCCAATAAGCCCATCCGTTTCCGGGAAAGGGGTCTGAATCAGAATATTATCGGGATTAAGGGCAGACGAGTGATATTATTGAGAGATTTTGCTCCTTCTTTTCGTAACGTTGTCGGCGGAATCAATTTTATTGTTGCTCACAAAGGTTAAGCACTGAGTCTTGCCTTTTATCGACGCAACAATGTTAGTAACTGCGTTTGTATTAGGAATTTAATCGATGTACTATTGCTGAGGGGCTTATTAGACGATTAAGTTGAACTATCTGGAGAGGTTTTCGCTGGAGAGTACAACATGGAGTTCCTCAAGAAAGGAGTGAAAAGTTATTACGTGCTCGGCAACGCGTGGGTGATGCCCCTGGTATTGCAAACGTTCATAGGCTGAGGTGACTGCTTACCATCAGGCAGGCCTTAAGCTTGTATGTTTAAAAAAAAGTTCTTAGTATTTGCTTTCTCTTACTTTTTCGAAGACTTTCAGATGGTTTAGTCTCAATTTGGCTAGGTACGGTTTAGTAAACATCTTCCCCTTTTTGTACTTAGATCTTTAAAAATGATTGAAGAATGTTATTCTAAAGTCAATATGAAAACAAACAAGCTACACGCATAACATAAACTATCTAATCTGCTTAGGACGTGAGAACATCCCAAAACGCATTACTCCATTAGTCCATTGTATTCACCCGCGAAAAAAGTTGATAAAAGTAAAACTTTCGTACCATGAAAAGAATTCCGGATTTCCGGCTCTAATAGCCTGAATAAATTTGATAAAACTCGAGCGCCAAAACTGAAACTAGTTTATTTTGTTGGTCCGTGGAAAATGTCGGAACTAATATACTTGAAACCCCTTTAAAAGTTTCCCCATTGACCCTCTATTTGGTACTCGGATGTGTAATCACCATCCTTCGCTTCACTGTGCCTAGAACTCGTGGTACCACCGCGAAACGTCTTTAAGAACTCGATAGTACATCTCGCCTGTAATCTAAATCGTAATTATGGCTCCAACTTTGAAAGGAAATGGGACTTGAAATTAAATAGGTGAAGTTACATTGTCGACATTTTTGAACAAATGTCAATTAAATATACAGATTAGTCTAGTTAGCCTCTTTCTGTATATTATCTCTAGATAAGATACCATTGTCGGGATATACTTTGTTGTCACACAATACTAATATAACGTTTATAGTACATAGTACACATCAGATATCTAGATGACGAATAGATAATATCTATCAGGATATTAGATATTGGGTTTAATAGTAAATAGCGACATGTTGTGCTGACCCCAATGCGATTAGGAAGACGCAGGGAGATATAACAATAATAAATAATTCAACACAATAATCTTAATCACAAATTATTAGATAGATTAGATAAAATCCAGGGATATAGGTACCTACCAGCAGAGAATAGGCTGACATTTCAAAATAGGCTAAGGCCTTTTACTATCAGTGTCGGTATTCGTTAATACTACGAGGAATTATATTTATTTCCTTTGGCCCAAATTAACTTACAACAGTCTTACACAGTAACTTAAATAACAAAGTGTCGATTCATGCGGGATGCACGCACATCATGCATGTACTACAATGTTTAAATAAGCTGCAAATTCATTCATTCATTACGCTTAAATAAAGGTTATTCTTAAAAATACATTTAATAGCGTTCATATAATACATTTAAATGTCTTTGTGGTTATGTTGATTAGCCAGGCGTAAAGGCAGTATTGGCGACACATTCGTACAATAGGGTTGTAAAAGGAAGTGTTTATTCATTATATTCGCATATAGCACGGGTTAATTGCGCGGGTGGACCGTGCAAGTAACATGCTCAAGTCGCAGGACCCGCGTACCACGTATCATCCACAGACACTACATTTAATAAATTGTAGTGGTCATTAAAAAAATTTTAAATGTAAAAATCTCTGTATCTCTAAATAAATATCAAGAATTTGGAAAAATCAGAAGAATCATTAAAAAAATCTAAGGAACTATTTTGTTGTAAAACTGACACTTTATTTTGTAAATTAAATACAATATCTAGTATTAGTAAAAAGTAAAGAAACCTAATAATAAACATAAATAATTACACTAAATCAAATAACCCGCCCCTGATTGTCCCAGGCGCAAAGGTACCCATTACACCAGCAGCATTACCGCGCTGTATGGCAAAGGCTATCCTTTGTACTAGGAACCAACCAGAGCGGGGGTAACCGCTACTATTCTTGATTCGGCTGCATAAATCGCGTACTAAGCTTTTCGCCGCTGAACACCAACAGCCCAATGTCTCAACAGCGAAGGGCACAAAAAGGTAGGTGGCCTGCATCGCTGCGTACTTCTGCCGTGTCTTGGCAGCTGCATCCTCCACAGCGGCAGCTGGTGAAATGACCGAGCGACGAAAGCCGCCAAGCCTACGTCCTGCATGCACCGCACACCGAGGCCTCCATACCGAATTGGTTGAGACGCCAGGCTCCACTGCAAGTCGTCGAGGAACACGTTAAGAATCGACTTAACGGTAGACTTCAGCGTTGTGTCGAAAAAAGAGACAATATCGGGACACAATCAGGTAGGGGTAGTTCTCAACAAGTACGTAACTTTAGGCAGAGCGAAGTACATACGCAACAAGGTTAAAGCGACGTGGGCGGAAAGCTTGCTTAAGCGTTCTTGAGCGACCAGGAGAAGCTTTTACGAATATCAATGGCCTCAGGAATAGCGTCTGAAAAAAGAGGGGACCCTAAAAGGTAGAATGTGCAGGATGATAGTTCTCTGATACCAGGAAGAAGGGAATTATATCTGGAAAAGTGAATGCGTGCCGCACTACTGCAGGGGTAAAACTCGCATTTGGAGGTATTTGCCTCCAGGCCGAGCTCTTCAAGACGAAGAACCAATACATCCAGGTCCTGTAGTACGTCCTCAGGATTTCCTCCTATGACGCCGTCATCTAGGTACCAAATGTTCAGGGTGGATTTAATTTCCCTAACGACAGTATGGATTGCTAGGCTGAAAATGAGCGGCCCCAACGGATCGCCCTGCTGTGCTCCTACTTGGGAAAAAATTAGTTCGTTATTGAAGAAGAGGTTAGATTGGAAACGATACACCTGGTGGAGAAAATGAAAGAGTGACAGCAGCTTGTCCTTGGTCTCGTTTAGCAGAACATCCCGCTCTAACGCATTAAACGCGTTGCAAATATCCAGTTTTATAACAACGCTATTTGAGTTGGTTGGGTCAGTCACGTACGCACGGGTTGCGTGGATCGCTGCCGCGCACCCCATTCGGGAACCAAACCCTAACTGGTGTGGCTGCAAGTACCCTGCAATCTCTTCCTTAACGAATTGGCAGGCCAGCTTGGCCGCTAAACGTCTGAAGACACTACCGATGGCGATAGGTCTCACTCCACCGTCCTTTTTAGTCACGCACACCTCCGGGTTAACCCAACCACTGAGTAAAAAATTGCACATAGTGTTAGACATTCCAATAGACGGGGACCGTTTTCCCCTGCCGACACGGACGTGAGCTCTTTGAGGTGATTGGGGCGAAGTCCATCGAGACCCGCCGCTGAACCATTATAGAAAGTCCCCAGTGCTCGAGATACCTCCTCCACCGAGACCGTAACCGGTTCTATTGAAGGGTCTGGAGGAGAAGGAAAGTCCAGTGGCCGCGAAGGCTCCGGATGCTTACGCTTAAGTGCTGCCAAGGTATCCGGTCCATCTTGTGCGAAGGAGTCCTCAGATATCAGTAAACGGACGGCTCCCCTGAGGTCCCCTTGAAACACCTTATTTTCAATTTTTTTTTGAACTGTACTAGACCAGTGCTTTAGTTCTGACACGAAATCATCGTGAATCACCGAAGATTCAATGTTTGCCCTCACCTTCGCCGTCATATTACCGGGTAAATCTTTAGAGGGCACTTTCAGGGCAATGAAAGCGAAGGCGAGGAGCAAACCCCAGTCGTCTACACTATTAGACCCAATACAGCTATTAAGTACGTCACACAACCGACCTGCAGCCTGGTTCCGCGCACCCTTAGGGATGTGACGTAGAACGGGTGTCCCTTCCTTGAGAGCGGCTAATCTCTCCAGTAGGCACCGGTTTGACGACTGTAGGGGCACCTGACTGGAGTCAGCGGCGAGGGCGGCTTGTGTAGCAGCTGCTTGGTGACGATGATTTCGGTGAACTTTCCCTATGTGGATTGATAAACCACGTACACAGAAAGTAAGGGTAGACCCTGGGCAGCACTCATATTTAATAAAACTATACTAAGTTCCATTACACATAAAACATAAAATACAAAAAATTAAATAAAACAACACTAAAACAGCAGTCTTTTCTGTTGACAGCAGACGCGGCGTCGTGCTGAAAGGAGGTTTCTAGATTTTCATAACTTATTTTCTGCGCGCGCAGTGTCAAATATCGTTGCCGCGCAACCTTTTACGTTGCCTCGACGACCGCAGCGTGACGTCTTGTCAAATCACTTTATGATTTTTCTAACATAGGAAATATCTGCGCCAGCTAAAAACAGGGCGCATGCCCAGCACTCCCCACACACGCACTGGTGTACCAACACAGGAGAAGACAGGGGCAAACGGCAGCGGGGTCCTGGTGCGACGATAATATTAATAAAAAATTAAATTCCAAAATAAACGTTTGCGTGGCTTTGAAGGCTTCAAATTTTATGTCTATTTTGTTTAGGTGGCCTTTCTAGGGGCTCAATCTAAACTAATATTATAATTTGATTTTCTACCCACACAAGAGTGTTAAGAGAAAAGATTTTAATGTTTGTCGATTTGTTTGTTTGTAATCGATAAACTCAAAAACTTCTTAACCGATTTTTAATTTCCCCTTAAGTGAGCAACAAAGATTATAGTTTTTTCCGAAATGAAAAGTGGTTCTCACGGGAACAGATCTGGAACGTAGCTCCGAATTTTACGCGCATAAAGCCTCGACCAAAAAGCTGCTATATTTTTAATAAAGACCATTTCGCCATTATAATATAGAAATCGAAAAGTAACTTACAACTAAATACTAGGAATCAAACTTATTGAAATTTGGTGAAATAATCCCTGAAGCTAGCAACTGAATTTAATAGCCAAATATTCCTGGCACCATTTTCAAATATCAAAATGTCTGAAGGAAATAGCATTACTATGTAGCAGTGTCAGGAAATCCGAGTGTCGGAAACATTGTCCATCGCCGCTACGCTTTTAGTTAGGTATTTCGAAGAGTGCTCTCAAATATAAGGTAATTTCAATCCTACTAATACTATAATGAAAAAAGTTTGTAAGTAGGTATTAATAATATATGGATGTTTGTTACTATTCCACGCAAAAACTACTGCAGGGGTTTTATAAAACTACCTTAAAACCGAGGATTAACAAGAATTAAACCGGAAATTCAGTGTGGTTTTCGCATGGCACATCCATTTCCGCAGAAACCTGGCAGAAGATTTTCAGTCAAGAGACAAATTATTAACTGTAAAATGAGAAGAATAACGTTTTTAAGCGGAAAATATATGTTTTTTATCTATTTAAATGTTCCTACCGCGTACCTTTGTTTACGAGTAGCCCGATAGATATTTTAACGCATTTGCATGCATCATGGTCACGGGACGACTGTCGTCACATAGGTATTATTATGTAATCAGAATCCTTTCTCGACGTATTAAATCTTTACGATTCTATACTAAGTAATTTTACAATGTTTGCATGTTTGTAAGTTTAAATGTTGAGGACAATTAATCTCTGAAACTAACAGGAAGCTTAATTATTTACGAGTGAACATCGCGGGGGACTGCTAGTATGACACACAATAGTATTTAGCAGGATAACACTATTTGCACTCCATTTTCTTAGCAAGACTTCCTAAATTTCCTACCTACCTTTGGTATATTTACAATGATGTACCCACCTCCATTAAATATTCTAAAACAGTCTTCGCCTCGTGCGCACACAAAGAAAATACCTGTACGAGTAAGCAACCAAAATGGTAGGCTGTGCATAATGTATCAAGCTACCAGATATAGACCTTTTAGCTTTCTAATCTAATTAGCACGGAAATTATGAACTATTCTATACATAATTCGGTTAGCTCTATTTGAGAAACGTAATTTGCATTCTTGTTACTGGGGTTGCCGGCTTTGATTCTTACAATAAATTTACTTGATTCAGTCTTTTTTATGCCATTCAGGGACAAACGAGCAGACAACACACTGGTAAGTGGTTACTGTCGCCCATAACATTGCAGGTAACAACAATGCATAACTGCAGGTACGTTGTCACTGTAAGGACTAAGATGAAATGCCTCATGCCTGTAATTTCGCTGGCTAACTTATCCTTCAAACTCGAACACAACAATGCAAGCAATGTTGCTTGATAGCAGAAATAGATAAGATGGGCTCTAAAACCCTGGAACACGTAGCTCTGGCATCAAAATACCCCTCCATTGTCTAAGCCATGGATCCCCGAATCCCCATCCAATGGAGCACTGGAGACCTTACTCAACGACCGCAATGACATAATTTTTTTAATTAGTCTAGCCTAGTATTTGACCGCAATCTCACCTGGTGGTAACTGATGATGCAGCCGATGATGGAGCAAGCCTGTCTACCCTATTCACTCTAGCCTTGAAGGCGTCTAGATTATAATGATCAGGGAACACACGCGCAGGCAACGCATTCCATTCCTAAGCAGAACGCATTATACCTAAAGATTGAACAAAAGCGGCTCGTGCAGATAGCTGGAAGATCCACAACATAACGATGAAGCGTTCGCCCGGATCGCGTCCCGGGAAGGGGGCCGGCGGAATGAGGTCGTACAATTGAATTCGCACACTCCGAAATGCAACCTGTAGAAGACCGACAGACGCGAAACCCTAGGCCGATGCCCGAGGCTCTGCAGCTTAGTTTCAATAAATTGCAATAATGTTGTTTGGCTGCGGCATTCTATAAGGTGGATGTATTTGCACAGTCGGGCGGCTCCGATTCATCTGAGTGATTTTACATCCGTCTACCGCATAAACACTCAAACCAAGAATCCATAACCATGGTTCGAACTAAAAATGATCGGCATCGGTAGTTCGACGGTTCGTTGCTTTGACGAATTATTTTTCGAAATCAAACACTTTCTTAGTAATTTGTTAGACTCCACACCACACACAACTAACAACTAAAATTGTCGCGTACTATGGGGACACACGAGTATAATGCTCGCCGTGAAGATACCTCATAAGTTAATACTATTAATAAAAGAATTGGCGTAAGTAATTAAGTAACACTAAGAGAAAATAATGTTGTGCATGCGTTGAACAAATCTAGAGTGTGTCTAGATAATCCTCAAACTACAAAAGTCACGACGCTATGATACCTTGGGCTCTGTGAAACAGCTCCAACTCAGTCTTTGAAAGACGACTCTTGCCTATGTCAGTTCAACAGAAGTTTGCCTAAATTCCGAAATGCGAAGTGTGAGTCGGTGTTTAATGACACAAAGGTAGTCGCTCCGCAGTGTTGGCTGTTTTACATACGTGCTTCCTTTGCTCTCTGAAAGTGTACGAGTAATACGGTGACCCTGTGATTTTCGCGTTAGTTTGAAGATTCAAGGGTCTAGGAGATGCTCACCTAGAACTTTGGAGTGTTACAGTTGTGAAACTATATTATTTAGACGACCTGAGTTGCTCAATTGGTTAACATTCCGGTCTACCATGCGAGTATGCATTCGATTCTCGGCCGGGCAGAAATTGAAATAATGAATTTTAATTTCTGTTTATCATAGTAAGTAAGGCATTATAAAATAAAAAAGTAGTTTATCAGTTTTCTGGAACCCATACCACAATCGCTGCTTAATTTAGGGCTAGATGGCGCTGTGTGAATTGTCCAAGCATATTTATTTATTTATTTTTCTACCATGTTTTTCCGGTTTGAGCCAAAGTAAATCTATAGAACCTTCGTGGAAGCAGTATGAAAGCATGGAGCGTCAAATTATAATATCAAGACACAAAAAGCTACCCAAAATTTTCACCTTGTTCGAAACACGAAACAGCCTATTTCGTAAAGGTGCACGTATGCACACAATATCGGCACATCTTAAAAGATCAAGGAATTGAACCGTATCATAACAAGGTCGCACACAAAATGTGGGCTATGAACTCCACTTTGTAACCAGCACGGTATCGGCTCGTAACGCTCTGGGAGGAATTTTAGGAAAAATTCACGTTCCCGCAGCCGCAGGCAAAGTTGGTGTTCATGTATTCTTTTGAATTTCCACATTGTTATTGGGTGATGTGGGTTGTAAAATTTTATGTTTAAATTTGTTTAAATTAATAGGTGTGGTTATGTAATATTGTGGACTGTATCCATGTTGAGCTCGAGTGGGAATTCCGATAAAATTTATTCAATACCTGTTCTTTGGATGTAATGTTTGGCCTGTTTGGTTTGTTCGAAGATTAAAATTCAAGAATATGGAACGGGCGTGTGTGTGAACTTCTTATGCTTCTAGTTGTTTATCCTTGTTCATCTATACATCGTATAAAACAAAGTCGCTTTACGCCGTCTGTTCCTACTAAACTACGCATCGGATTACAATGCGGTTTTACACAATAGATAGAGTAATTCAAGACGAAGGTTTATAAGGAATAAGTAGGGGTAGGACGCCACGTGAACAAAGTCGAGTCGGGTCCACTAGTAAACAATATAAAAGAAAATTAAATTGAGTAAAGTACATTTTATTCCATTTACAATAGAAGATACTATAGAATTGTAGACAAAGTGTACAGATAGAGGAATAAGTGCTTTACAAACAATGGGTTATTACTTTTACAATAAAAATGACAACACCGCTCATGATAGCGACAGTTTTTGTTTGAATAGGTAGTTTTATTTGTAACGACTAAGGTAGCTCAGCTCAGTAATTCAGCTCAATATTTAGGTTTTTTTTGGTTGAGCTAAAACTTTGTTTATGTACCACTAAGGTGTGAATCCTGTAGTGTAGAAATAACGAGTTTTTGTATTGTCTTTTTGTAAGGTTGCAAACAAGCTTACGAGGTCGTAAGGCTGCGGTGCCATCTGTCTCCCATCAGGCAGGTGCTTGATGGGAGACAGTCACCGCAGCCTATGAATGTTTGCAATATCAAGGGCATCACCTACGCGTTGCCGACTCCGTAGAAACCTTTTTACCCTTTTTTGAAGAACTCCATATTGTACCTACTCTCTAAAACTTGTTCTCAATTAATAAAATAGCGAACTAACTGAATAAATACTCAACACTCAACCAATATTTCCATTTCAAAGAAATAGGTATTGCTCCAATTTAAATGGACCCAAATCATTTAATTCACACCCCACTTTAGGTGGTTCCTAACTGCGTTTTTAATTAACTGGCAGCAATAAACTTTTATGCGCCGCATACATTAATGTAGGTAGTTCGAAAAAAGAATTGAACAAACTCGCTACCATACTCGGCGTTAAGCACTTCCGTGACGTCATACGCGCGAGCATTTAAAAGCACTTTAAAGTTTTAAAGTACACATTAAATGCAGCCATTAAATTCGTCGGTTCCGAGCCATGCATGTATTAATTTGTCCGACTCGCACAAATGCGCGGTTATACGTTATTGCACACCGAGGGGAGGATTCGAAATCATTTTGTCTTTGCACGGATTTTCTGCTACTGTTTCAGGAATGCGCTGCTAAAGGAATTTTTGCTTTAAAATATTGCAGCTTCTGTCTTTTAATGCTTAATATTCTTTTACGATAGGAGTGTCGGTAGCCTAGTGGTAAAGAGGTCCGACTCGTAAGCGAAAGGCGACAAAATGTGTAACCATGATCCAATATGGTCAGGTTGCCCAGTAAACAAGCGTGATTTGCCAAATCCTGGATCATGGTCAAGACGTACCATGCTAAAGTTGATAAGGAAAGGCTTATTGCTCGGCCCGTCCGACATCGCTGACATGAAAATTCGCTACTACGAAGGCCTTCCTATACCTTCTTCACTCTCACGGAATCAGCTATATGCACATTCATCTTTGTGCAACCGACAGCAGTGCCCAAAAAACCTATGTTAGAGATAAGAAATCCAATCAACATGCCGTCTCCGTATTAGTTAGGAATTTATTTGGCCATGTGGTGTCCGGAAGAGCACCAACCCCTTACACTCGTAGGTATCGTACAAGGCGACTAATGTTTTCGAGGCAATAGATCTAGAATCTCTGTAGACTGGAAAATAGGCAGCAGCGTTTTCCATTGTAATATTTACAACTCTGCGATCTCCAACCCGCTTGTCAAGCGTAAAGATTATGGCATAAACTCCACTTTCCTTGGAGGTAAGTCCTGCAGTGGACTGTTATGGGCTGTCATGACGCTATTAAATTAAATTGAGCGGAAAAATTAAAAATAATAATGTAATAGTAATGACGATGAGCGGAAGCTTGAAATATTTCAAAACTCTATTGAACGCAAAGTATTCAAACCCCTGCTAAATCCGCTACTTTCTATTATGAGGTCAAAACTAAAGTTGTATCTACTACGTAACTACATAAGGATAGAGTAAATATGTAGGAATCTACATATTACACACATAACAAGTTAATAAACACTCAAAAATGCCTACGAAACGACTTGTCTTTATGAGCGTCTCTTGTCATCGGGCGCAAAATGAATTCAACGATATTCATGGTATTCACGTTATATCACATTATTGCCTACCTAATAAAGGGAGGCGTCTTCATCGGGCTTATGAGATTTCTTCTTATGGGAGTGTCGTAGAAGACACTATTTGATTGAAATGGTGAATTCAATGTGTAAATGGTGCGTGGTAAGACTCAAAGCAAGCTTGGAGAGTTTTCTTGAACTACAGAACATTATCTTGCGTTTATGTCCCGGTTGTGCTCTTGCGAATGAGAGTTCGGGGTCCGCTTTGACCATGGTCGAAGATTTGGCAGATCAGGTAATTACAGTGAAGCGACTGCCAACTAACCTCCGTGACCCTGCTACCAGGGGAACCTGACCATATTGGATCATGGTTAATTCGCCTAAACGCGCAGGTTTTATCACCATGTTTTCCCTCACTATACGAGCACCGGTTAGTATTCAACTAATGTACATAACTCAAAAAATAGTCATTGGTATATGGCCGCAGTGGGATTCAAACCCAGTACCTCGTGCTTACGAGTCTGATTCCTTAATCACTCGGCCACCGACGCTCTTGGAGTGCTGAACAAAATATGGAAAATATATCTTTATTAACCATTAATTCAAGCTTTGCTTAGATGGGGCTAGATGGCGCTGTGTGAATTTGTCCAAGCACATTTATTTAATTTTTTATCTATTTATTCCCATCCTGGCCTCTGTGTTTTAATCAGGATCTACAACAGTGACCGGAAGAGACTCTTTGTTTTGTTGACACTCAAGCTTGTCAAGGACAAGCTAATAAGTGCTATCTTAGGACCGTAACAAAATTATGATATATAGTATGAAAATTACCAATTACATTACATATGTCAAGTGTGTTAAGAAGTATATCATATATCTGGACACTTTCAAGGCTGGAGTGAACATAGGCTGATTCTAGACAGGCATGCTCTGCTCCATCTTGCTCCATCCACTTAATTTGCGTAATTTGATAATAATAGGTATGTTTTACAGCGTCTAATTTATTATTATTTATTTATTTATTCAATTCTTTATTGTAATTTATTGTGTTATTATTTTAAAGAAACCACATTCAACATATAATTCGCAGTCTTATATTAACCATGTACGCTTAAATCATTTAAACTACGCAATGGATTTTAATAATAACAACAACAATAGATAGAATGATTCAAGAAGAAGGTTTATAGGGTAGGACAACACGCGAACAAAGTCGCGGCGGTCCAACTTGGTTTCAGTTGTTGTTAAATTCATTCATTAAGTGCATTTCAGCTGAAATCCATCGAGAGCTTCAGAATTAACCTCTGTAATGAAACTTCAACCGTTCAACAGTTTACTCGCCCAAGGAAAAAGTTCATCCGAAAAAGTTTTACGCGAAAAAGAACATACCGCTTTAACCCTTTTAGCTAGTCACGAAAGAAAAGTAAGGTCTTATCTTGAGATGGAAGTTGCTTTGGGTAGTGGATGAACTAGATGATGGTATTTTTAGGGTTCCAAATATGTAAAGGAAAAATGGAAACCTTATTGGATTTCTGTGTTGTCCGTCTCCGGTCTACTCAAAATGCTTTTTATTAGTAACTGGTGACAGTATCAAGTTGAATAATGATAATCGATTCCTCAACCGGGTTATTGACTCCAAGATAATCTTTTTTTCAATCAGCGAACATCGAGTTAGAGGTGCAGTAGAGTGTTCTATAGTTGCCTACATAATCTATGAGGGATTTTCGATACTATAAAGATAAACATATAGGTATTAAGCATTACAAAATAATTAGTGCACCTAGCTCCATCTACATTCTAAAATTTTTATTGCTTTTACAACTTGATATACCTATTCTATAAGTTGGTGGACTATTACTCGTTAACTTAAAAATCCCACATAGCTGTGATAGTTTTAAAAAGAAAACAAAGAAAATTCAAACCTAACAATTATAGGTAATACGTAATGGTAAGAGCTGCCTCTTATGGACCGTTCTAATTTTGTAACTGAGCTTAGCTATGAGTAGCTAGCTTTCCTACAGGGTTAATACAAATCCTATTCCAAAAAACGTCTAGACCCTAAATCCAAACTAAGTCAAGCCTTTGCTTCCGGTAAAGTGACCCATTTTACACTAAACTCTCAAGTTGTAAGTCACATCCAGTTACCCTTATCTTGGCTCCGACCCCTTTAAGGAAGGTACTTAAACTGTCAAACTTAGTGCCATCCATTCCCTGGTTACAAGGGCGTTTCTACACGTACACCAAAGTTTTCTTTTGCACTCTGAACAGTTCTTTGTGATCCCCACTCGTACTCGGACGATTGAGGTATTGGGATTTTCTAATTGTCAATTCAGGTGAGGAATTAAAGTCAAATTGGTTTTAAATTACTGTTGTGCATTATGGCAATCATATTACTTATCACTTGTTTTAATTTTTTAAACCTATTGTTTTCAAATTCGAAGTCTTATGTCTGCTCACTGTGTAATGGAGTCTGTCTTTCCCGTGATGGGCTCTACACTCATCAGAGAAAGTGCCGTACACAAACCCTTAACGATGACGCTGTTTAAATCGTCTACAATAGATGTTTCAGGCCAATAATAATGATGATTGTTTTCACAATGAGAGTCCGGACACAAGTACGCGTTTTCTGCGCCTGCGGAGGGTGTGAACAAAATTATGGCGGTTGCTGTTTAGTTGCTGTGCGTACGCTGTCCAGTCGCTGCGCGTACGCTATTCGTTGGCTGCGTGTATACAATTGGTCGCTGTGCTAACGTTGTTCGGTTGCTGTACATACGCTGTCCAGTCGCTGCGCGTACATTATTCGGTAGCTGCGCGTACGCTGTTCGTTGGCTGCGTGTATACAATTGGTCGCTGTGCTAACGTTGTTCGGTTGCTGTGCGAACGCTGTCCAGTAGCTGCGCGTACATTGTTCAGTTGCTGCGCGTACGCTGTTCGGTGACTGCGTGTACACAATAAGAACGCTGTGCGCGTGCTGTGCATACGCTGTTCGATCAATAAATACAAATACAATACAAAATACGTTCATTTCTCTCAAAAAAGGCAACAATATATAATATTATAAGTTTAGTATAAACAGCATAAATCCTTCTAGAGAGCTGGAGTCTGTGTTAGGTTAAAAAAACCTGTGTTACTGATCTCCAGGCTCCCAACCTGCATTTTTGTAACAAACATGTGTCACTACAAACAGTCTATTCAGTAAATCTAAGAGACATATACCATGTTTACAAACTAGTTAACAAATAAATGTTTGTATCAAACCGACTGCCCTAGCAGCTTCTCAAAGCTGCATCACACGACACGACTTTATAAGCGAATTTGCATCGGGCAAACCATGTCTTGGAAAAGCGAATATTTGTCTTGTCACGAAACCATCTCCTGTCTAGGTCAGTAAGTTTCAAGTAACAAAATGAAGGAAGATTCCAGTAAAAAGTGAAAGGAAGTCGATCAATGAATAAAAAAAACACAAAGAACAGTAACTACATATTATAAAATGAGCCGTCGACCAAATTCTCAAAATATCTTAAATATCTTTTAGCCCACGATTTAGTCCTCGAAGATTTTGATAAATGAAGAACGAGAAAGTAGAAGAAAAACAAATCTTGCCTAATTCAATTGTCCCGGTGAGTCAGCGATCTTTGACCTATTGCTCTTTTAGGCCCACCCACGTTTGTATTTCTCGATCCTGACAATTAACTCTTAATAAATGGACTTTACGTCATGTCATTTTCTAAATTTATACTAAATTTCGTCTTAAATAACCATCATTAAATTTAAAGTGGGTTAATCCTTCCATTTACTTAATGGTGAGCATGTAGCTTCATTTGTTGGTATTTCCCAAGTAAGACATGGTTTGACTTATCTATAAGCCTTCTAAAAATACTCACTATTTCCCCTTTGCTATTTCGCAGTGTGCAGCCTAACAAGAGTGGGATGTGCACCATGTATCCACCTTCCCAGCTTTGTTTTTCGAAGGATTTTCGACCGAGACAACAAAACAACCTTATTGACAGTAGCTGAAACGTCTGAACTCCAAAAACATAATCCTCTAAGCCCGTGTACAAACCGGAATGCTTTTAAAGAGTAATCTTTTCTGTTCCCCACTAACAAGGGGATTGGTGGCTTAGGATTGTCGGCTTGTCGGAACTCTGCTAGTTTACTGTTTTAATCGTCATGGCGCTAGGTTTTGGTATAGGGTAAAGGATAGTTCGGTAACATATTATTATGTATTCTAATAGGAATTAGGTTAAGATTGGCTTGTTACCTTTTACTTGTTTTAGATGTTACATTGAAATGTATTTTACAAAGATTTAATAATTAAATTTTTGATTATTTTATGTTATTATACCTACCGCTATACAGCTTTTAGGTAGATATTTATAATTATTATAATTACAAAGTCTTGCTTGTTATCTTAGAACAAGAGTTGTTTAGTTTGAGAAGTGGACTAAAACAAGTTTGCAGCTAAAATCCAGAAAGGCACTGCATGTATTATGAAATATGAAAATATGAAATTAAATTTCCTCTGTAGTAAGATGATTTAGTAAACACAACTGCACTCTGCTTTATTCTTAATTTATTACAAAAAAAGAAAGCAGAACACACGGTATCTAACTATAAATTTTACTTTTCATTTTCCCGGAAAATCGGCTGCCGTAAATCTGGTAACCCTAAGCGCGTATACATAAGCCACGTGAGCGCCGAATGCTCCAATTCGATCCGAATTTTCCCAGAAAATATCCAGTATCTATCCCGTAGAATGGTGTGAATTTGCTTGTTTGCGGTATACGTTTGCCTCCCAAATTGGTAAATTAGCAAGCTAGGATTGGAAATTGGACTTCACATTCGGCAATTGTGATATTTGTATTCGAACTTCCGAGAGGTAGCTAAGACGTGATGGTAAGGTACGCTGTTTGTGCTCCCACTTTGGGTACGGTTGTGTAATGCAATGAAATCTATTCGCTCTCACAGACTTATTCTTGAATCTTAGTTTCTGCCAGAGTTCGCTTTTCTGCGCCGTTCCTTCCATTTTGCTTGATCTTGAGCTTCATCGATGAAACTGAAGAAGATTCGCTAGATTTAGTAAGAGTGAGAAATCATAGAGTGATAACGATTAAAAATAATTAAAAAATGATAATACAATGGTAAACAAGCGTAGAGCCCCAATTGTAAGTAATTACCATAGCCTAGATACAATATCGATGCTACAAATATGACAATAGTAATCAACCAGAGTGCTTTCGAATATCAAATATTCTAAGATTATACAAATATTACCGTCCGGGAATGTCCCTCGACTGCGCCCCCGCAGAGAGCTTCAGCTGGATATTCCCTCGTATAATTCGGCTAGTTACGGGAAATCGTTCAAGGTGTATGCGGCTCGCTTGTGGAACGCGCTACCTGAAGATGTTTAACTCGCTCGCACACCTGTCACCTTCAAGGATCTCGTGAAGAAATTTTTCTTAAAACTTGATGAATAAGCTTTATTTATTATATATATATATTATATAGGTTTATTTATTATATTATAATTATTTATGTATAATAGTAATTGTTAATTTATGTACTGATATTAGTATTTGATTAGTATATAGTCTGCCAATATTCCTCATATGTATATATGGGGTTATATTCGTTATAGTTAATTGTTTTACTCTTGATTGCCTTCACCGCTCATCAAAGGTCTTCTCGGCTTATCAAAGGTTAGCTGGAAGAAATCCCGTTGTGGGATAAGCTCGCCTTTGCATTATGAACTGTATTTTTATTTCCTGTAATGTTATAAATTGATACAATAAAGAGATTACATACATACATACATACCGTCTGCATATTGCATAGGTACTTACTTAATTATAAAATATCAGTCCCTACCACGTCGAACCTCGTACAAACGTACCGTGCAGGTATACGCATGGTAGCAGAACGCTTCAAACGACTCGCCCTGCTCCGCATGCGAAAAATACAGGCTTGGGCCTCATTCCGCTAAGTGTTCCCTTTAAAAGTTCAAATGGGTTGTCGGGAGTGCGCGCATAATGCACTCGGATTCACAGGCATCGCGGCGGTATGAAAAATGAACTCAACCACTGGTAACATAGTTAGTTGTCGGATTATCTGGGCGAATGTTCTGCGGAAGTAATGTTTGCTCAAATAAATACAGGCGCAGTTATGTACATTCGCTTGTTTATTCTGGGTTCTGCATCAGAAAACGTTCCGACAACGTTTGTCTGCATAAATTCGCTGAATTAAAACGTGAAAACGGCACACTATAGTAATATCCAACTATAGTGTTAGTACTATCACTTTCTTAGAATAAGATCTTATTTATCTTTTATTCAAATATCTTGATCAAGATTCATGTTGATTACCTATATAAATTGAATTAAAATATAGGCGGACCCCGGGTCCTCACGTGCCGCGCGGGAGCGCAACCGGACATAGCGCTGCGATGATAATGACCTAAATTAAAAGTAGTTTAAGTAATTGCTGAAATGTTAAATATTAGACCCCTGCTTCCACGGCGGCCATTGACGGTTAAACTAAAAACTGTTAGTCTTAGTGAGCCATCACTGATTAAATAAAAATCATTGTCACTGATTGACTAAAATACTGCTCCTTAGACCATTGGACCCGACTATCGGACCAAAAAACCTATATTATTATTGCCACTACTAGAAACTACACCTAATTTAATACTAAAAACAATATTGCAAAGTCATTTCAATAGAGAAACACAATCCTATGTACGAAGTTCGTTCATAAACATGAAATAGAGAGGTCGGCGAACGGAATGCTCCTTTTAATTTGAACAGAAACGGGAGCACAGCCGAAGCTTGGTGTTCAGTAACTATTCGCATATTATTAATTCGGTCGGGAACACACTCTGGTGCCGTTTATTTAAATGTACTCAGTGAACTACTCGAGCGTGTAACTTAATTTCCAAGTTGCACATACGAGGATGTGTGCGAAATGCGCGGTAACGTGTACGCGCTTTATAAAGCCACTGTGTGACTCGTCAACCGATCAGTATTGCACAAGCGGTTGGTTAGATACAAATTTGATGCATACGATCCTTGATTTTATATTGTCATACCTGTTTCACGTGCAGACCACGAAGTTCAAAGGTTTAATATGAACAGGAGTAAAATTGTATGGTACTCGGCAGTAGATGGCACCTACTCCTTTTATATCTTAAAGCAGAGCAACTAGGCCCTCCAGACTAGAAAATACACAGCAGCATTTTATGCAATGTCAAAGTAGTATGTGCAATTAAGAGAAGACTCAAGCCCAGATTAGAAAAAAGTACTGAAATCTTATAATAGACGTAGCTGAGGCGGATGCGAGAGCCAACTGCTTAGGACGTGAGGATGCCGAAGACTGGGCGAAGTGGAGAAGAAAGAGCAAGAAAGCGGACCCGCAGGTAGAAGCTGGGATTGATTTCTCACATGATGATAATTGAAGTCCAACACCGAGAAGTAGTCATAATAGACTGTCATAGGATGCTAGCATAAGAAGGTTGCTGCAAACCACTTTATTTCTGGTTCAGGGACTATTTGGTAGACTATTAAATGTCGATAAATGTCAAATTAGCTGGACGTCGTATTTAGCACGTTTTGGCATGGTTATAGTTATCGCCCAGCTTCTGTGCAGTGACGGCGGATTCAAACTGTATGAACCAACGGCGTTTAGGTCCTTCCAGAATGTCGCGATCTTGCCGATGGTGATGGTGGTGATATTTCACATTCCGTTCTCGGTGTTGCCATTGTTGAATTTGTGACGCTGAAGCTCGATATAAACGATTACGAAATCTGTAGCAGTTATGTGGATAAAACGGTTCAAAACAGATACCTAATAAAAGTTGAACAACGCGCGCCGATACTGGTAACAAGATGGGTTACCGTTTCGTGCTTTGAAGCTAATCGAATTTACGTACCGCAAGGAGCTCGCCACTCTTTACAGGTGTGAGTAACGTCTTGCGGTGGAGAGCCTGTTATACTGGTTGAACAATCTCGGGAGCCGATTGGCAACATTAGGTATAGCGTAGTATACTATTCACATACTGGTATATGTAAATACTTATACTAATTGTAACGGTTTTGGCTTTGCTTTGACGACCTGAGTGATTCAGTTAGTTAGCAGCCGGTCTGTCACGCAATAGTCCTGGGTTCGATTCTTGGCCGAGCTGAAATTGAAGTGAGGAATTTTATTCTCTGTTATGGGTCTGGGTGTAGTATGTGTAATAAGATGTATTAATGTTATATAACACCCATAACACAACCTTTGCTTTCTTTAGGGCTAGATGGCGCTGTGTGAATTTGTCCAATCATATTTTTTTCGTATAAAACTAATTATATTTATAACGATGAATAATTATTTTTCACACTTTCTGAACTATCCAAGCCTACAATATCTTTCGCTCTGCGAACCACAGAGCATTGTGTCCCAAATTATGTACGAACTAAGCCCAGCCGAACGGATTCTTGTTGATAATAAACTTACGAGCGGAGAAAACATGGCGCGCCGCCTAGCACCGCAACCACGAGAATATTTTGATTAAATAATCCGCACGACATTATTACTATAGGGGAGCGATGTTTGCGGAACAAACAGTTAAGGTATATGCAATTGTTTCTATGAATATATTTTATTTGTATTGACACGTTTTAACTGTGAACGAGAGTTTGCGATGAAGCTTATTCGCGTAGAAAGTATTAGACTTTTATATCTAACATCATCATCATATTAGTGGCCATCTGTTCTTCGAGCTATGTGCCCTGTCCAGTGCCACTTAAGATTGGTAATTGTGTATTTCCTTATTCCTGATTCGATCGATTCGAGACTCCGAGCATAGCCCTTTCCATCGCCTTTTAAGTGGCAGCTTTCTCATAAGGATAATCATTTGCCATACAGTGCTCAAATATCTAGTTAGGATATGGAGCAATTCAAGCCCTGGCTACACTGGCTACTGGCTACGGAATTTATAATATTTTAGAATCTCCGAACGTCTTTTCGCCAATCGTTGTCTCCCTCCGCAGTTTCGACTTCTACGTTTACCGTGCTTCGCCGAGTAACTCCCACAGTGATAAGTGTTTAGAACAAAACTTGCTGTTTTCCACTCTATTGGTTAATTTGCTCCGTGGTCTAGGACTTCTAAGGAATGAGGTAAGAATATTCTATATTATAAGTATGTAACCAAATATTAGGATATAACCGAATAACATAGTAGCCGCCGTAACCTCGGGGCTGCGCTCGTCTTCTCTAGGGTAGCGCTTTGTTGTGCATTTGAGACAAGCGGCAAGCTTGTCAAATTCTACAAGATTGCCACAAAGCGGTGCAATTCCTAATATTAATATTATTTTGAGTATGCTGCAGGAAGCAAATTACATGCATGACGCATTTCATCTTAGTCCTCACAGTGACACCTGCGGTTCTGCATTTTTGCCACTGCTACCTAAATGTATGAATTATAGTTGTTATGGGAGATAGTTACCCATTACCATCATAAAAGCATAAAAAGGAAGATTTTAGGTAGGTATATAATTCGGCATTCATGCCATTGCAGATTTAAATACGTCATTAGTATCAAACACAATAAGGATTAACCGCTAAATTCCATTAATTGACTAAATTATTACATAATTAAATAACAAAACAACTACATGCAAATTTGTTTACCATTTAATAAGACAAGACGGTGGTATTCATCCGGTAAATTAAGCATTAATCAATTATGAATCAAGCCTTTTATAAGAAAATGGGCTTAACTCTTCCTTGGGCTATGGACTCGAGGATCACACAAGAAAACCACGTAAACATGTTTTCGTAAACAGAAAGTTCATAAATTATCTACGTCAAAGGGAGAACGCCTCTAAATATCCGAGTGGGTATTATACGCCGTACATAACCTAATGTATAGTGGTTAGGAGCATTTACAGTTTTGGCTGGATGAGTAGGGTTACCACATTTAATGACTTGTCATACCTTGGTATAATCTATAGAATTGGGAGCGGGCGGTTGGGTATCCGACTCGTAAGCGAGAGGTATCGGGTTCGAATCCCGCTGCGGGCATGTACCAATGACTCTTTTCTGAGTTATGTACATTAGTTGAATTCTAACCGATGCTCTGACGGTGAGGGAAAACATCGTGATGAAACCTGCAAATCCAGGCAACTGAATTTGTAACGATGATCCAATCTGGTCAGGTTCCCCTGGTAGCAGGGTCACTAAGGTCAGATGGTAGTCGCTCCATTGTAATTACCTGACTGCCAAATCCTGGATCATAGTCAAGGCGGACCCCGGGCCCTCGTGCTCGAGAGCACAAACGGGACATTAACGCTAAGATGATTTTGATTTTATTATCTATAGAATCATCATCATCTATGCGCCCTTATCACACTAGGGGTTGTAAAAAAGTTTTGCCTTTATGTTTTAAGACCAACTGCCTGCCTGACGTCAATTCTTCTTGAGAGTCAACTTGCCTTAAAGATCGTTTGTCGACGCGTTTTCCGCAACGAGCTTCCCCCGTCTGCGGAGGTCGCGGCCTTTGACAGCTGACGCGATTTTGCGTTATCGCTTTTTTATCCGGTTATAATGAATGGATTGTCATTTTGTTGAGTTTGTACCGTAGCTAGGCTTGCTTATAAGTATACATTGGTACAGAAGAATTTAACAAAGTCTCGTATTGAAGCTATTACCAAAAACATGTGCGTGAAAAAAGTGTGATGCGATAAAACTGACAATAAAGAAAAAGTACATGAGTTCAGTCTGTTTTGTTTTATGATTCTGATACTACTTGTTAATATTAGTAAAATTACCTTAGGTATACAGTCAGCCGCAGAGTAAATAGACCAAACAAGCAAACAAATGTATGGACATTTCATGTATGGTAAGGGCGTCAGTTCTCCCTGCAGCTGACTGTACATCCGAGAATCCAAACGCAAACATTACCAGCCACAACACTTTGGTTTGCACGCGCGATCCGCGTTAACGCTCTTGCGGACTGATGAAAAACTATGACTGTGTCGAGTAATAGTCGCATTTCATTCAGTAATAGTCGCATTTCATTCATTCGTTCATTTCATTTATTGCTTTGGTCGGTTTGTTAGCTAGCCGTTCGGATAAGTTACAAGCGATGTAAATACTTATTTCTCACAATAACACGGCTTAAAGTCTCCTACGTCATAGGTCTACCACATAGGTAGACACGTAGACACACTTTTCGGCATTTCTCTATCGATTTGTCATTATCCGACAGGCCGTTGTCACTAAGAGGTTTATCATCATCATAATTAGCCTGTACTAGTTCTGTGCTGGACTAAGCCTCATAATAGTAATATACCGTCACGGGGTTCTATCTGCTCCCGAATCTAGTCTCATGGAGGGTCCCTAGCGGAAGACCTTGGTCTACCTCATACCTCTATCCTCCAAAACATGAGGCCCAGCAATGAGGCTTGCATATTGTCCACCTGATAGGTGGATCGTTAATCTTTTTTTTTTCTTTTTTTTATACGGCAGACAAACAGCCAAAAGGACCACCGGATGGAAAGTGGTCACCGCCGCCTATAGACATCAGCAACAGCAGCAGCAACAATGGGAGTCACCAATGAGTTGCCCATCTCTAAAGAGACCTCTAATATACCTCTTGAACGATCCCATGTTATAGTCCAAACCCGAACCTGATGGGATCCTTTGGTTTGAGGTACCTTTACATATGCCTATTCAAAACCCCTAGCCATAGTGCAATCGAATTACTTATTTGCAAGAAAGAAGTAAAAACGTTTTTACTGGGTTAGCACGTGGGTGATGCCCCTGGTTTTGCAAACGTCCATATTCTGCGGTGACTGCTTACCACCCGTAAACTTGTTAGCCACCTTAGTGATGTATAAAAACTTCTTGAAATTACTCCACAACTTGCAATTGATCGCATGTGGTTGACATTTCGGGAACTTTTACATTTATTTCCCCTATAGCTTCACGATTCTAAGAGCTTTACGAAGTTCCTACAGTCATATCGTGTAGTATACCACAGTAGGCCGAGATGGCTTGTGGTGAAAGCAATCATGCCTCAGCCATCAATATGACCAGACTCCTCATCTTAGTTGACAGTGAGATGTCATTTCCAGTTACTGAGGGTTTCAATAACTGTTGATACGTCACGATGATGGGCCCGAAGGGTCGACCCTTGTCTGAATTTTAGATAGCGCGACAATTTGGTTGCGTTACCTTACCCTTTACATCGCGTTATGATATAATCAATACCTTGGCCTACATTACTTGAAATTGCTATTAATACATATAGGGGTGGCTCAATTATACGCTTTTGTAATTTAATTTTGATGCGGTTTTCACTTTTGGGAATTTCTTCTGTAAGGTTTATAACTACCTATGTATAATTTATCTATATGTCCATAGAATAAAACAAAGTCGCTTCCCGCCGTCTGTTCCTTTGTATTTATGTACGTTTAGATATTTTAAACGACGCAACAGATTTTAATGCAGTTTTCAAGAACAGATAGAGTGATTCATGTGGAAGCAAGAAAAAAAGGGTAGGTAGGGTCAAAGTAGGTGTACGCGAACGAAGTCGCGCCGGGTCCACTAGTGTTTAACAAAAAAAGCCGAGAATACCCAAGCCGGGTCGGGTCCCTAGTCTTAGAATAAAGCGCACTTGGTGGTCAATATGTATGTCACCCAAGGATCCTGAATAAATATTTACTTACCTATACACCCCTCTACACAAGTTTCGAATGAGATTTTGCTGAGTTCTGGGTTTATGGATAGGAGAAAAGCCAGTAACAAAATACAACAGACCGGGTTGTCTATATTACGTTGGAAAGCTCGTACAGAGATAAACATTTATTTCAATTGGACACCAGAAGAATGTATTTTATTATTGTTAAAATTACGATGCTTCTTCTTCTTGGATTCTTAGAAAAGGATGGTTTCATCACTCGCTAATGGTAAAAACAATGCAAAATGAGTTCGGAATTTCAACAGAATGACTCAAAACTAAAAAAATCCGCTCAATTGGTATAGAATGAATTTAAATTAATTCTTGATACCAAAGGGTATGCATGTGCTCGTAATAACATACAACTTTTACTTGGGCACCAATCCTGAAATCGTGAAAAAATCAGCAGTGTCATACAAAATTGAAAACAAATTCTGCTGAATTTCTTACAACGAAATGTATGAAACAGTTGATTTTTATCGCGATTTACTTATTGAACATTTGTTATTATTGAAAGTTTAGTCGTTATTGCAATTTACTTGTTCCAGGAATTAATAATTAATTGTTCCAGGAAAAGCGTGCAGAATAATAAAACATGCAGATTTTATTTGGTAAATTTTACATTTTTGATAAACTCGAAATTGGAAAGCACTATCCACTCCAACTCTTTGGCAAACAAAAATGTGTTTAACCAATACCTCGGAAGCAGGTTGAAATAACAAGTTATTATTGTTATTGTTACTAAACTGTAACTGTCCATAAGCTCAAAATATTTACGAAGTAGACAATATTATGTAATCCTCAAGAGACTCATTATAATACTTTCCCTTCGCCACGCGCATTAGAGAAGATTGTTCGAGTTTTACTCTATCTATTTCTATTGCTAGAATATGTCATTAACGATTCCTGAAGGACACAGAAGAGAAACATTGGTTTATGGTATAAATCCTCACATTTACAAGTATATTAACAACTTGTGGACCTGGCGCGACATCCCATTCCTACCCGAGCCTACCCCGAGCTCTACCATTACTCCAGCCTTCCCCGAAATATCTTCAATGTACCAACACAATTTTATTTCAGTTATATAAAGATAGAAAGATACTTAAGAAACAGTAATATAAATGTAATAAAAAGTTATCCTCATTTCAATTTAAAAATTTATAGTAAAGCTTGGCTTAGGATACATCAAACATAAGCGTAATTACTTACCTATACAGGTACACAAACTTTATGAGTATTTATAAGTGGTTATGGAACCAAGTACAGAAAGCATTAGGAGATCTCTTTGGAGGCAAAATTAATTCACTTTAGAAATTTAAGGCAAATTAAAAGCCGTACTTTGATGTACAAGTGAGCTTCTAAATGTAAGACATATTCGTAATATCATTAGACTGTTTTGAAAAGACTCTACTCTGCTTATATTTTAGCCCTCAATATATTTTTACAAAATTATAATATTGCCTCTAAATAGGTACTCACTAGATTATGTACCAGGTTAATCCGTGTTAAAGACTTCAATTTATAACGTGAAACGGATTTTAAATCTCACAAATTACCAAGTCAGAAAACTGTACCGTAACGAAAAGATCTGTTACATTAATAACTGTAAAACTATTAATACTATTATACTTTTAACAACATAAATCTTGTGTCATTATTTAACAACGAATATATAGTCAGCTCGCTGTTTTGACCTTTAAATTGCGTCGGGAGCAGGTTGAATGAACAAAGCGCGCGCTCCTGCCGCATTTCAATTCGGTGTAACTCACGCCTCCCACGTGATAGGGCAGGAGTTCTTGCGTGTATTTTTTGAGTTTATCTACAACAATCGGCCCATATTAAAATAGGTGTAATTTCAAAAATATTTATAAGCAAAAAATGTAAAAAAAATATATAAAATAAATACGTCGGCCTCAGCCCGTGCAAGAGTCAGCAAGAAATACAAATCACGGCTATCGTCGGAAAAAGGGGGCCATGGGCCACACGTGGGTGCCCCAATGTCCGGTACTGAGCGCGTGAGGCGATTTCAAGAGAAACTCAAAGCTGCCAAGGTACGCATAGTAAACGAAGCCTACTCCGCGAGCACAACTTCCTCTGCCATTAACCCCGCTAGCATAGCATAGGCATGCCGCTAGTCGTTTTACGTTAAAACCAACGACCGTATGTTCCGACACAGCTCCACTAGATTTTATTATCCGCGAATTCTACTTTATCCCTCATCTCAACGTTCAATTCGGAAATGCTCTAATACACCCTCACAATTTATTTTAGGGACTCCGAACCATTAATAAATAAACTGCATATTCTTCCCGAAATCATTTGAAAGCAGACGTTCACTTACTCTGGTACAATTAATTCCATTTATAGCATTAATATCAACCGTACCTCTATCGCATTAATGCAGTACTATTGCCGTAACAAATCTATTAACCTCTTAATGTTATTCATTGGATGCTCAACTAAGTTCAAAGAGAATCGTAGAGATTCGTGTCATACATAGCTAATAGGGCAATCGCGGACTAAGACATAATTAAATTCCCTGAATAATTCCCCACGAATATATTACACTGCGAATTTAATAATATCTGCATTTGTAATTGAGATGTAAGCCGGCGTTAATGTGTTTCGGGTGGGTAATGACTGTACCTTGGTATTATTTTAAATGTAGATCATTTGGATTCTGTACAGCACTTTGTTCCTACTTTTGCCTTTGCTACGGAGCATCTTACAAACAGTTACTAGTTGACCCGGCGCGACTTCGTTCGCGTGGCATCATACATCTACCCTACCCCAGCCCTACACCACCTACCTAACACCTACCTAACACCTACCTAACACCTTTCTAACACCTACCTAACACCTACCTAACACCTACTCTACACCTATCCTACACCTAACCATTTTTTTTTTTTTTGTTTACCTGGAGAAAACCTGCTATCCAGGTACCCAGCCCCTCGGGGGAAGAGCTGGGTTATGTGGGACTTCTACCCACTAAAAACTCCACGGTGGTCCACTTCGGTGCAGTTCGATGTTCTCCGGGATCTCAATAGAACGCAACCGGAGCCCTTTTAACACCACGCCCGACGGCCCATCGCGAGGCAGGTTGTATACTGTCCAAACCTGCCTCTAAACCGTTCCGACAGGCGGGGAAGACCGTAGCTCTATTCTTAGCCGGAGCTACACGGCTCGGGCACACTGGAGCTTACACTTCAGTGTGCCCCCTCCCGTCAACAGAGGTTGCCAGCAAGCCTGTCGTGGACTGACGCACATCAGAGACTCCGCTACTAGTCGGAGCTCTTCGTCGTCGTCGTCGTCTCGCGGGGTCCACGCGATCGCGTTCTCGCTCCGCTGACTCCTTCTGGACCATGACGGTCTCGCAGAAGGTGCTAACGGCCTCCCAGGCTACAGCACTTCCCAGCATTGCAGCGACTACTGCAGGCAGGGAGAGGTCTGAGCCGATTTCTTGGACCAGATCGCTTCGCGCACAGAGCCAAGCAGGGCACTCCTTTAGCGTGTGCTGCGCCGAGTCCTGGTCCGAACCGCAATGGTGACACTGTGGTGACTGTTCCCTCCCTATTCGGTTGAGATATTCACCGAAACAGCCATGTCCGGTGAGTATCTGGGTCATGTGGAAAGTCACCCGACCTTTCCTATCCAACCATGTTTGAAAATATGGCAAGACGGCTCCAATGAACCGCTGCCGAACACCACGCGGCTCATAGAGACGCTCGCGCCAGCGGTTTATTGCGCGCCTGTGTTCCCTCACCCTTATTTCTTCGCTAGTACCACCTCTTTGGCGAAGGATACGGTAGATTCTCGCATCCATATCAGCCAGGATATCGAGAGGTGGAAAGCGCGCCAGCACAGTTGCCGCCTCGTACGAAATCGTCCGGTATCCCCGTGCGACCCTGATGGCAATGCGTCGCTGCATAGCGTTAAATTTTCACGCGGCGCCGAGCACCTGACAGTCGATCTGACCATACTGGCGCCCCATAAAGCGCAATGGATCGCACTACACCCGCATAGAGACGGCGAACTCCTTCCTGCGGTCCCCCTAGATTCGGTAGCAGTCCATGCAGAGCACCCGCACTGATTCTCTTCACGATACAAGCTACACCTAGCTCTGCTAGTTGTAAAGCCCTCTCAAAAGACTCCTCTTCGGCTAATATCAGAGTGTCGTCTGCGTAGCATACAACACTAATGCCGGCTGGGAGTTGGGTCCGGAGCACCACGTCGTATGCGAGATTCCACAACAGAGGGCCTAATACCGACCCCTGAGGAACCCCGCAAACTACCTCTCTCTGTTCGACTTGGCCGTCTCTACCCACATAACGAATCCTTCTCTGGAAAAGATAATCCTCTATTACAGCACGGAGATAATATGGGATCTGATGCCGGACGAGGGCCTCCCGAATCGCACCCCAGGGGAGAGAGTTGAACGCATTGACGATGTCAATACTGACAGCCAAAACTACTTTCCCCTGGGAGACTGCCTCTTCAGTCACGGAGCGGACTCGAAGGATCGCATCTACTGTCGAGCGACCCTGCCGGAAACCAAATTGGCTCTCCGATAGGTCCGGTCCGGTCTCCCGCAGGTGCTTATTGATACGGAGGGCGATGATCTGCTCAAACGACTTACCCGAATCATCCAACAAGCAAAGGGGCCGGTACCCGGAGGGTGAATCCTCAGGCCTCCCTTCCTTTTTCAAAAGGACGAGTCTTGCTTCCTTCCACAGTGCTGGGAAGCACCCGTGGCGAAAATAAGCGTTAAACAAGCGTCTCATCCTCTCTCCTAGCACACCAAGCGCTATGACTAGCGCTCGCCCAGGAATCCCGTCCGGACCCGGAGCCGTGTTTCGTGCAGCAAGACGTCTCACCGCGTATGTCAGTTCTCCCTCCGTTACCTCCAGACTCTTGGACCAAGCCTCTAATGCCAATGTCGCACGAGAAACGTCAGGGCATCTCTCAAGTGGAAAAAGGGTATCTACCACTCTCTTGGTAAACTGGGGTTCAAGAGTTTCCGTCAAAGGAGGAACCCAAGGGTCCAACTTCCCCAAGACCATCCTGTACGGACGTCGCCCTGGATCCCTATTCAGGCCATCGAGAAGATCGTTCCACGAGCGAGACTTGGCATCCGCTATTGCTGACTGTAGGGCGACTGTGGCAGCTCGGTAAGCGGAGTAGGCATTATCTGTTTCGGCTTGAGTCGCCGCTCGCCCTACACCTACCCTACACCTACCTAACACCTACCTAACACCTACCTAACACCTACCTAACACCTACCTCACACCTACCCTACACCTACCCTACACCTACCCTGCACCTACCCTACACCTACCCTACACCTACCCTGCACCTACCCTACACCTACCCTACACCTACTCTACACCTACTTTACCCCTACCTACGCTTTGTTTATAGACCTTCTTTTTGAATCACTATATATTGTTGAAATCCGCATTAAAATCCGTTGCGTAGTTTAAAATATCCAAGCTGCTTTGTTTTATACTATGTATGCATATAGATTATTAAAATAATCATCGTCATAGTCAATCCCTTTTTCGGCCAGTGTTCGCTTTCCTATATTTCCTTCTCCACTTCGCTCGGTCTTCAGTATCCTCAGGTCATTAGCTTACGCACACGACTCAGCGATATTATCCATCGCCTCGTGGACCTCCCCGCGGGACCTCTTATCTGATATCGGCAGGTTTAGGGATCTATTTCATAAAAAATGTAATATTTTTTTGCTATTCTGTGTAAAGACAAGGGGAAAAATTTATACACCTTTACATAATATTATATGCTGGAGTACCTCATGGTAGCGCGTGGGGCCCCTCTCAGTAATTTGCCTGCCTTTTACTAATGGAACCGTAATAGATACCTTTTCGGATAATATAACAGTCATAGGCGCTGTTCTAATTGGCAGCGGTCGTGTGACCTTGGTCTTACGACGGGCGTCACCCGACAAATAGGAGGCCTCAAAACCGCCCGTCGCACGACTACGGTCGTAAGACCGTTGCCATTTAGGATAGCGCCTTAGTGTCATACGATTTTTTTACATGCAAGCAGGTAGGTATAGGTATCCAAATATAGGTATCTCAACAAATTGACTACAAACTTTGTGGCGAAATAAATCTAAAACAGTACAGGTAACCTTCACAAAAAGACTAGGGCATATCCCTCAAGATACGCTTAGTGAGAAACAAAGACCCCAAATCTTTGAAATAAACCTGGATCGTTGTCGTCATATAAATATAGAAATCACAAATTTTCACAAAGCGGAAAGCCCTAGGTGTGTAGCTCAGAAAAACACTCGCGGAACAGTACTGGCTTCTCAATAGCAATTCCCAGCGTTCGATTGAAAATAAACTTCTCTTATAAAACATCCTTAAAACCAATAATATGGTCCTATGGCATTAATCCTGGAGAACCGCGTCAAAGCTGGAAAGAGCCCCAGACTGCAAAATTTCTATCGGTATGGATTCTATGGAGGTTTGAAGAGGAATGTCCCCTTAGCGCGCTTAATACAAACGAAGTTTCGTCTTATATCCAATATGCCAATGGATTTTTGTATACCCGATTTGGAAATCGATATCTATCTCTGTGGTTTGTTAGATTTTAGTTAAAATATGATTTAGTTTCAAAGTTGCACGGTATTTTAGATTTCCATACAAATTTTCATTCTATTAATTATTGTGTTCTTAACTACTGTACCGAGAACGCAACAGACAAAATGTATTTTTCATTAACACGTAAAACCATTTATCACAAACTGATTCCCGTATTATTTAGTTACAATAACCGTTAATAATCACCTTACAGAAATGCCTTGACGAAAGGCATTTCCAAGCACTTCAAAGGCGATAATGCTGTTATTAATCGGCCCCTGTAAGGGTAACAAATATCTCGTAATCTTCGAACGAGCGCGTCTCCGCCAATGACACAATCAAAATGTAATCTGTAATCCTAAACCCCAGAGATTATGATTCAAATCACGTCGGCTGCCTTGTAATTGGTCCGTACAAGACTTGGTACCGAGGAGATCTCTCGTTACGTATTCCGAACGCTGTTCCTGAATCTGCGGATGGTGTTTCGAGATTCAAAGTGCCCGATGGACAGTTTCTTTGAGGTGTTCCTCGTTTTGGATGGCCCAATTTCTATGTGCAAACTGGGCTGTACCGTAATGTGTACCGTTGTTTGTGTATACGTAAGTTATACGGTTATTTTTGCAGTGATCTAGACAGGCATTTGACCTTGAGGGAGTCTAGATTGCACTGTTCGGAGAAGATTGGTAGGCATGTAGTCCTTAGCTGACAACACTAGGAAGACAGACCCTACCATCATTGACACCGGTAGGAGAGAGAAAAAGGGGGAGTGTAGGTATAATGAGGTCCCTTTATCGACCGGGAGGGCCACAGCACGGCAATGCCAAAGAGTTTACTTGTAAAAATTAGGTAATTTGATTTTTTTTTGTTTTTTTTTTTTTTTCTGTGATTGTGTGTGTTAATATGTATGTAATTTTTGTTTATTTGTTGTGTTGTGGCGTCCAGTTGATGATAAATTGTTTATTTATTTCTTTACGAGTTAAATGCTGCTAAAATGTATCCTCCTCCTTATTAGTGGAGGTTCTTATCGTACCCTTCACGCTTGGGAGGCGGATGTACATGACTTAGAAAAGTCATTGGTTTATGGCAGCCCTTGAGCTCGAATTCAGCTAGCCTAATTGCCACCGACGCCCCAATTTTAATAACTTATTAACCCATCCTGAAATCTTTTGATTTTGTGTCTAACTTTTACTAATTGTGTTCCTTCTATACATAGTATATCAAACTCCGCCGCCTGTTCTTTATTTATGTTCGCTTAGATCTTTTAAACTACGCATCGTATTTTAATAGGGTTTTTAACAATAGATAGAGTAATTAAAGAGGATGGTTTATAAGCAAGAAAATAGGCTAGGTAGGGGTAAAGTAGATATAGTCGAACGAAGTCGCGCCGGGACCACTAGAATTAAATAAATAATCTGCAAGTTCTGTCAGATATTATGACAACACTTTTCCTCCTATTTTTGAAACACAGACTACCTAATAATATGAAATAATCAACTTGGCGTTGATGTCCCGGTCGTGTTCTCGCGCGCGCAGGCCAGGGGTTAGCCTTGACCCTGATCCTGGATTTCGCAGATCAGGCAATTACAGTGGAGCGATTTACAAATTCAGTCGCTTGAAGGTTCATCACGATGTTGTTCCTCACTGTAACGAGCATCCGTTATTGTTCAACTAATGTAGGTACATAATTTAGAAAAAAATCATTGGTACCTACATGGCGGCGCTGAGGTACGAACTCGTCACTTCTCGCTTACGAGTCAGACCCCTTAACTATTAGACCACCGACGCTCTAAATTATTATATACCTAAAATATACATTAAATTATTCCATTGAACTATTTTCATCAAAACAAAGTTATTTTGTCATAACAGTAAATTGGGCCAAACAATTAACTTCCTTATTTACTTAGTATTGTATAGTTATTCCAATTTAGAACTGTTGACTCAAATTACACATCGTCAAGGCATACGGAAAAGAAAAATGATTTCGCCTCAGCCATATATCTCGCGAATGAGACTATAATAAAATCAAGGGAATTGGAAAATGCCGCGAATAAGGATTTCAGCAAATCCAAAGTGAATTATTCGTTGAATATTCGCATATTATTCTGAATATTGGAAGCTTTGAAAAGAATTCGGATAGGAGTAGTAATTATGGTTTTAATATTTATGAATTCAGCCGACATTATACCGGCATTGGTGTACTTTTTAAATACAATTTGCAAAGCTTTAAATGAAACGATTTTGAGTTTAAGGCATTAAATGGTTGTACAATAATTTGAGTTTCAATGGAGTAGGTATGTTTAATGTAGCTAAATTGTACGGCTGTTTTTGTTGAGGATACATTTCCATTTCCAAATGGTTTTTAGGGTTCTGTAGTAAGCCAAGGAAATAGTTTCGTCGTGTCCGTCTTATCTCAAAGACTATTGGTACTAGAAAGTTGAAATTTGTTATGGTATTACGACTATAGATATTACGACAAAATAAAGTCGGTATATTATTAAACAGTCAAATTTAATAAGTACTTACTGTATAGTAGGATAGGTAAACAACATGTGAATTGCGTGTCAGAATTATCAGTTGATAATTTAGAAGCAAAGTAAGCTTTATTAGGATGTAAGATGTTATCTGGGATGAAGTATTATTATAGTGGACATTATTAATAAAACAAAAACATGTTTTAAATATATTATATATAAGCAAAGTATAAAAATCTATCAGAAATACCAAACATTTTATTCAGTAGTTTGGTGAAATGTTGATGGAACTGCAATATTAATTGTTATTAATTACGATAGTTTTATAAATATAGGTATGTAATTTTAAATAACAATTAGAAATCGGAGACTAAAATACTTCATATCTAAATGCACTGCACGTGACACGTCACGTCTTGGCCGGTTTTTTAACAAATTCTACACACTCTTACATACCTTACACGAGAACCACGTGATTTTGAATATCTATAAGACATTAAAATATGCATTACACCATTAAATAAAGCAAAAGGCCGAAAACAGCTTCGTAATTCTATAAAAAGTCTTGAACAGTCCTTAAGGATAAAGATGCAAACAAACGGGGCTCTCACAACTCTTAAAGGATGAGAGAAAATTTTCGCTTAGAAAAATTCTACAAGAACTCTTATTGAATGAAAATCCTCTTTAAGGATCTGAACCGTTTTTACAGTGATTTCTACGATGTCGGACCCTTATTGTAAGTGCCCCTTTTAAGAAACACCGGGTGAGGTCAATTCTTGATTATTTGATGTACTTTTATCAATTCTTGTCTATTGAATCATAACTTAAGTTGATTGAATCATACACTTAAATCTCAGGAACTAAAACATGTAGGACCTTATCCATATAATTCGTACCTTTACGCAGCTGAAAGACTTTTCTGGCTTACCTGTAAAATAAAACGAAAATTAACATGTTAAAATTCAGTAAAAAGTGATAAAGCGAACCAGCATAGTTAAAATATCACAACAATATTCCTCGTTTATGTAAGTTGACGCTTGCCGTAAGAATTTCCCTAATGTGTTGAGCGATTATGTGGCTTTTAAATTCAACTGTGGAGAGCTCTTAACGGTTAGTGGCAAAACAAAAATCACTGTTTGCAGAGCTCTTTCAAATTTGAAGAGATAGTAGGTACGGGATTTATTCAAATGTTTTGATTAATGACGACGATGTCTACCTTTGTGAGAGTTTGCAGCAGAGATTCAAAAAGTTCAAGACTATTTCGTTTCGGCGCAAAGTTTTTTTCCACGTCCTGATTATGTGGTATTCAGCTCGGGAGGTCTCTGAGTTTTTGACCTTTCCTTTTGGCTTAAGCGAGAATATTAAATTACGAAGATTAGACGACATCTTGTATAAGATGGACAGGGCTTGGGAATGGCTCAAGATCAATTAGTTTGCTTGTTAAATTAGAAACTTGGGGAAGCCATGTCGGTTTACGTAACTTTCCGATTTTTAATAAAAATATTCTTTTTTTAATCAATCTTGTTAATCAAATATTTTCTTTTTTTATTCAATATTCAGTTTGGCAGAAATAAAAAGAAGTATTGTGATTTTATATTTATTATTTTTATGGTAAAGAGGAAATCGAGCTATGAATACTGCTGCTAGACGTCCTAAATAAGTCCTTAAGTGTTAGCATGATTCCTTGCCAGAGGCCATTATTTTTAATAGCTGCAGACACAGCCACGCATGCTCGGCATGATAACGGCAAAGTGACTCTTCAAAACCAGCACCGTGCATTTTATTACCTCCCATACAAAGAACAGTGTCTCGCAAAATTGAATTCCAAGACCCAAAATGTAATTCCATTTAAAATAAGGAGTATTGAACGGAACCACCTTTCGCCTTTCGGAAATTCTCTCTATATGCTAATAAATAAATTTACCCACTGGAATTGATTTGATGGAGTAAATATTCGCCCGCAAAAAGCCGATAGGGAAGCAATTATCGGTGGCCTCTTTCCGCGGAGATTCAGTACGTTCGTTTCACGTTCAGTCTATGAAGGCAGCGCTGCATAGGACGCAGAAATACGGCATATTGAAAAATTTATAAATCGCCTGACAGGCTATAAGTAAACAAGTAAGTAAGAAAATAGTTCAATGTAGCGTTAGAGCTATTAAACTTAGAAGTTTGATGTTATACTTTGTGTTTTTAATTAAAAAATAAAATGGAGAACTGTTGTTTACTCTTTGATCACCAGAATAAAAAGAAAGCAGATATAACG
Organism: Blastobasis adustella; assembly: GCA_907269095.1. Taxonomy (NCBI): domain Eukaryota; kingdom Metazoa; phylum Arthropoda; class Insecta; order Lepidoptera; family Blastobasidae; genus Blastobasis; species Blastobasis adustella. Next base: position 14,752,471 of record OU026121.1, on the reverse strand, counting down.
TTACACGTGCTTTAATAAGCGCTTCCTTAGTGTTGCCATTCGAAGCACCTCTGAATAGGTCCGTCCATTTATTTTCTACAGAACGGAATGCGCTTTATAAATGGCAACACCAATCACAAATATCAAGTTTGACAGTTTATTGTTTATTTATTAACAATCGAATGGATTCAAGATTTCAACAATTTAAATGCAGTAGTAAAACAATTGCAAGTATTGGATCAGCTGTTAAAATATTATAATTCATCGTTCAAATATGAAGTGAAGTTATTTGTTAAGGTTTGTCTTATTTTTATTACACTAACAGTAGGTAGTTCTCCCGTGAATGTATAATGTAATAATCAAATTTTACGTGGGTGACGTCGTGGGCAAAAGCATGTAAGTGTAGGTTCATTACAGTATGCGTAGGTACAAGAGTTTGTAAAATTACTTGAATATTTAATTAAACTCCATGGCAAACTCTTACGATCAAAGTAAAAATAATAATAATTGTTTTCAGAAGTACCGTATCATACGAAGTTATTATAATCTTCAATATATTATCTTCTCTTTGATCAATTATGGGAAAGAAAAGGATTATTGTGGTTAGAAGAAAAATTAAAACATAAAAAGTTGTGAAAGCCAAAGCCAATTCAACCAGTTCAGCGGACGTCTAGTTAGTTACTTTGTATTTAAACAAAGTTGCAAAGTATTTTATGTAGCAGCTTATTTTAAATAAATTGTTATCTCATCATTCTTTATAAAAAGTTTTCCTTAGAGTTAGGTTAGATTTTTTTAATGTGTCAAAGTATTAATTATAAATAATAAATAAAAATATTTATTTACTTACTTTTCATTTACAATGATTACATTGAATCTTACATAGTTATGTATATTTTGTATGTGGAGACAGTAGTCTATGCCAGATTTCGAGAAACCTGTGTTACAGGCCTCGAGGCCTCCGAAAACCACCGGATATAAACACTATATCTATTGCAAATTGCAATGCGTGAAAAATACAAATCTAATTAGGATCATGGTACTGATGGTATAAGTAATAAATTAGCTTTAGCTTATCAAAAAAACATCTTGCCGTCAATGTCTCGGTGTTCGTTAATGTCTCGGGTCCGCCTTCACCATGATCCAGGATTTTGTATATCAGGTAATTAGAGTGGAGCAATTGCAATCTGACCTTCGCGACCATACTACCAGGGGAACCTGACCAGATTGGATCATGTCATGGTTACTCATTCAGTCGCCTGAATGTGCAGGTTTCATCACGATGTTTTCCCTCACCGTAAGACCGAATTAAGTCAAAGTTCATATGATTAGTTTGTGGAATAAATTAGTTTGTATTGTATTCATTTCATTGTAGATACTATTTAAAACTTGATTTGAAGATAAGCTTACCTTGAGAATACGAACTTTTTTTAGTAATATTTCAATTCATGTCAATAATAAACAGCAACAATTGTCATCGCACCTAAGGCGCACCACTCACAAACGAAGCAAATCTTTCTAAGAACGACCGAAACGAAATTTCATTTCCTTGTTAAATTATAACACGATAAATTCGTGCAAACAAAAATCCGTGGGCAAATTCACGGAGCCCTTCCGTGGATCGGTGGTAACAATCTTCTCTAACAATAAGGGAATTTCCTACAGGAAAAGGGGTCAGGAGAGTGAGGCTTTTAGAAACATCTTTGTTCGTGGACAATATAGCCGTTTGACGGTTATTATTTTTTTTCTTCGGCGAATATCGTCACGTTCCTTGCATTGTGCGTAATGTTAAATTGGTTAAACGATTTTCAAAAGTTCGCTCTTCATTTTGAGTAAAATTTTGTTGAGCGTTACTTTCTTTACTTATTTGTATTAGGATATTTTTAAGATCTTTCGACATAGTACGACAATAAGCTAAAATTTTTATTGCCAAATAGTTTTATGTCGCACCAAAGAGGAACAAAGTTTAAAAATTCAATTTTCCTATCTAGCAAGCTCATGTACAAAGCCGGGGAGACAAAGAGCCGGCAACATTTTGTTACATTTATAGCCTTATCCAATATCAGATGGAATCTGTGCGAGATTGAGTTCAATCCAAGGAAAACACGGACAACTTTAAAATTCTATAAAATTACTTATACGGCGCAGCGGGTCGCGCCCAGGCTCGCGGGCTGAATGGAAATCGTTGGGAAACAGCGCCAGATCGAGCGGAAAAGATTCCTACATTCGTTCACTCATTCGTTCACAAGTCGAGACGAAGGTTCCTTCGACTCGACCGAGCACAAGAAAGGAATATGCGACCTTAACCTTGAATTTAAACCCATAATAGAAGAAAGGTGGCAAATGATCAACGAGATATAAGAATGTAAGACTGCGGAGAACAAATAAATGGTTGACATATTTTTCAATGGGGACAAAGAAAAATAATCCTACTTATTTCCACTGGTTTGAGCAATCTTCGAAGCAAAGTCAGTATATTTTGTGTGACGTTAACTATTTCTCTTGTTTATTTGATGGATACGATTACTTTTTAGCAAAAATAGAATAAACTAGTAGAGAATATAATCATCCAAGTATTATATCAAAATCCAGCATTAGTACTTTCTTAAATAAGTTTTTAGCTCGCCAAGAACGTACTACTCTCTTAGTAAGCCTCAGGTGCCTCTTTGGTGAAATAACCTCTCTAATGCAAGATGATAAACGCAGCGTGTCATTTAATAATAACTTTCTTCGTCTCATCACCGCCCTGTGTAACGATGTCCTACTCCTGAAAGGTAGCATTAAATTTTCAAACAGCATGAAAGGTTTTGCCTTATTTATGTTCAGTTTTGAAGTTATCAAATAAATAATTTAAATTTTTATTTTACAAGTTTAATGATTGTGGTATATTTCAGAGGTATTTTGCAATATTTTTTTCTTCTACTTTTAGTGATATCTCACCAAGAAAGGATCAAGCTTATGGCTATTATCTTTGACTAGCCGTTCTCAGCGGCTTTCTCTCTCGGACAGTACGTATCTCTGTAAACAATCGACTTTCCCGCGGGAACCTATTATTTTCCTGGGATAAAAAGGAGGTTATGTTACTCAGTGATAATGTAGCATTCTAATAGTGAAAGAATTGTTTTAATCGGTCTAGTAGTTTTTGAGTTTATTTATTACAAACAAAAATACAAATCTTTAAAAATACTGCATAAATAAAATAAATAAATAATTATAATTGCATAAGTTGATAAAAAATGCTATGCAATAGCTTTGCCGCGGCAGTCCCCGAGTGCCACACGCATTTTTCTTTTCATAATTTCATTATAGATTAAACCTACTCTAAGTATCAGGAACAGCTTTTCAACGTATTTTATAACTACTATCGCATTGCAGTTGTTGCTTTTACATAATATTATTCAATTTGTACAACACGGCCGTCGATATTCCGACGTAACATGATTATAAATAAACCACTTGTGGTTGGAGCACTTAAGTTAATGACATTCAGAACGAAATAATTAACAGGATTCATTTTAATAAGTGTTTCTAATATTATAACATTTATTTAAAGCTAAGTAATAAAGGTGGCAGTTCAATAAGTTCTGAAGTATATACATTTGTAAAATTGTACAGATTTTAGGGGCACTTTTGGTTATCAAGTAACGATGTGCTGGAATGGGAATGTTAGGCGCAAAGTGTACATTTGAGAAATACTATAAAAGCAATGTTTTAGAAATCTTGAAGGAGGGTATTCCGGAGCAGTTCTTTCGATAGCAGAGTGTACCATATGGATCTGTATATTTTTGCATTACTTACATAAGCCATCGTGTCCTTTTCTAGGTTTTCTATCCATCACTTTGCGTAATTTGTAATCCAAATCCGCTTAGCGCTTTCGGCGTGGAAATGTATGTACCACCTGGGTTTTGGCTGAAAATCAATGTGTTGCCCTTCTAGGTGACACTGTGCTAAGCCCTTTTGTGTTGCTGCAGCACACATATACTGCTTATATATTAAGTTATATTTTTGGTAAAATGAAGCAGTATTCATTTATATTTCTTGTTTAGGTATTAGTTGAGGAGTGTGCATGGAGTACCAAATAAATGCTTTTATATTCTATTGTATTCTTCATCAGTCGACGTTTTGCCTTTTAACTTGTATTTAGCGACAACAGAGCCAGTCAAACAGAATAAACGAAATGCTATAAAGAGCACAACCGAGTTACTTAGAAGAAAACACAGTTGTAAACAACAATACAGACTTACAGTTTGACACATTCGCAGCTCGTGAAACGGTCTTAAAGGAAGTCAAACAACAACAGAGTACGCTCCACGTTGCAGTTTCAGTTGGAAACTTTAATTTTTCCACAGACAAAGGAGTTCGCGGTGACGTAGATGTATAAGTTTTTCTTTTTTCTTTTATCTTTTTGAGCGCTGCTAGTCCTAATCCGCGACTTCGTTCATGTAGACCAAGATTAAAAGTAGCATGAGTCTTATTCCAGGTAATTCTAATCGGTTAAGCGATAAGGCCGCCATGTTGTTTTCTCTGTTGCTACTGATATATACCGACTGTATCCTGTATTTATGCAATAAAGTGTTCATTCATTCTACATTTGTTACGAGTACTACGTAAGGTACAACTAAATTGCAATAATTCCCAGTTCTGACGAGTGGAAATTTTCTTCCCAGTTCATGCAAAAATTTTTGCGGCATATACCACCTTTAACAAATAATCAGAATCAGGCGACGCTTATAGTAAGACCTAGCCAGAAAGAAAGCCAAGAAAAAGTAGCGGATTAGCTATTAAAATAAACAGAGATTAACAGATTCCTGTGAGTGTTTTAACCCTCGACGCAAAAAGAGGCGTGTTCTTTATCTGTATCTGTAAACAGACAGACCGTTTTGGATGCCATGGTTGTTTAAAAGCCATGATTGCCGTACAAGCCATGGAGATAATAATCGTCGCTGTCCATCAGTTGAGTTGAGTACAAAAAAAAGAGGTTAAGATCGGAGAAAATTTCTGTAGTATATATTTCTTGTATAATATTATTATGTAGACTGTGTCTAGGGATTGGCTCTGCTTGACCTGGTTTGACAAGGGTCCTGGTTTGACCCGGGTCAAGGATTGGCTCGCTTGACCTGGTTTGACAAGGGTTCTGGCTTGACCAGGGTCCAGGCTTGACTCGGGTCAAGGGATGGTTTAGTTAAGTTTGTACTTCACTGTACGTAATATGTATGTAGTCCAAACAAAGAACGAAAATAGTAGGTACAGATTTTCTTAAAATAAATAAATTGTTCTTCCTTAATTATGATAAATAAACATTTAGTTTTATCAAATTATTTACTATTCGCAATAAGTTATGTTATAAATACGAAAATAGTCACTTTATTATATTTTTAATATAGGCTGTATGTTCATTTTTCATTTTATGCTCTTGTCTACCTGACATCTGTGCGCGAAGAAAAAGAAAACCTCGCGTCATTTTCCGTATAAGTTATTAACAATACAGGTCTGTATTATCCTCGCAAGTGTGATGAAAATGAAAATGAAAATCCGTGTGCATTGATAATTACACTCTCGGATCACCTATGCGCGCTCGCTTGCCGCCTCGGCTGTAATTACCAATACAGCACACTTTTATACGTGCTATTTTATAATCAGTGGAGAAGAGAGGATTCGTTAAACAAGCCCAACACAATAACAGGTTACGAGTTCCTACTTAGCGCCAGAAACATTATACAAAAATCCACTTGTAAATTTGGCAAGCTAAACATAACACAAAAATCCACTTGTAAATTTGGGAAGCTAAAGTAGCTCGTTATCCTCGGGCCACTCTCGCAACTTTATAATAGTGTCGAAAATATAGTCTATAAATGTCTTTTTAAACTTCCATTATTTCATTACACCGGAGCATCCTTCAACTTTTCTATTACCAACTTTTGGTAAACAACATGCGCTGTATTCGTAAACTTATTAATAAACAGTTTTAGCGTATTCGTACCGGGTAGAAGTTCTCTTGTCGTGTCGGTTGCAGTTTTAGCATACTCGTACATTGTTGAAGTAATTTATCTTGTCGCGTCAGCCGCGCTACAATTCGATTATATCTCATCTCGAGCCCACAAGGCATAAATAAAGCTAAGTCCCCCCATCCTTTTGAAGACGTTAAATAAATCACTTAATTCGATACTCTAAAAATCCCTGCGTACGGACATTATTATTCAAGTCAGGGTAAATACAAAATCGATCGTCTCCACGTTTGCCATCGCGACATTCTATTAACCATGTCCTCAAACACATTTGCCTTCTGCGCCAAGGAAATTGGCTCCTCAGCTTATCTGACTAAGTAGATTGAGAAAAAAATACAGCGACTTACTGGCTTAGGTTGTTATTAAAATACACCGTAATGATCGATAGATCGGACGATGTTGGTGTTGATATTTTGTTTCTTTAGTGACTATTGTATTTCTTTCCCGGTATGTGAGAAATATTATATGGCTAATAATAAATATTACGATGAACATATAATAGTACCTATATTGGGTAAAAATATTTATTTACAACTTATATACAACAATAGTATCAAATAATAAACAAACAATGTCAAACTTAAACCTAAATATATAAACGTAGTTACTGCTTTTATATATGTTGGACTTGCATGGTGCCAGTGTAACCGCTGCAATAAAATTCTGAGAAAAAACTGAAAGAGTTCTGTCTATTACGTAGTACGGCTAAGGAATGGAACACGTTGCCTGCGAGTGTGTTATCTTATCCATATAATCTGGACACCTTCAAGGCTAGAGGGAATAGGCTGCTCCAGATCGGGCATGTTCCATCTTCGGCCGCATCGTCACTTACCAGCAGGTGAGATGGCGGTCTAATGCCTATCTTGTGACACATAACAAAATAAATGTATTATTATAATTAAAATATTTACTCCTTATTAAATTCTGGCGATAGAAGTCACGGACGACAAAATCAAAATTAGGTAAGCGCACTTCAATATAAACGATAAATTGATTTGTATATTGTATACTAATGAAAGTTGTTGTAAACGATATAAGTTAACAATCAATTGAATCAACATAAACCAATTAAGCTGAACTATCAAATAACGTAAAACACAACAAAGTGTAAATACAAACTGAAAATGTTTAGCAAATCTTTGCTGGGTAAACTAACATTTGTTTCTCTAAAACTTACTAACTTTCAGTACTAATAGCGAGTTCTATTGTAAAAGGGAAGGGTTTTTTTCTTTTACTCATTCAAAGAAAAAGTTCGTGGAAACTTTCCTCCGACCCAAAACAGAAGGTGGAATCTAACAAATCTCATTTCCACTATCCTGTATTGCATTAGAGTAAATAAAATAAAAGTTGGGCCACTACAGCAAGGAAATAGGTTAAACTTAATTATTTTTTACACTCATTTTGTACTTTACGGTCTCCCGCAATGGGTTAACTGTTTAGCTATTAAAAGTTTAATTTTTCCTTGGTTAGTTGCCATCAGTTAATCAGTTAGACGACTTTTTTTTGGTTCTAAAGGAAATTGCTTAGAGGTATGAACTATTTTGCTCAACCTCTATAATTTTTGTTACAAAAGGGTGTAAATGTCATGATCCAAACTTCTTTATTATTAAATTTGTTGCATTTAAATCGCCTTCGACACGCAATAAGATGCTATTAGAATATAGTAATCTGTGATTAGAATATGTCAATACTAGCACGAGAGTGTGAGAGGGTCGCTGTTGTTGAATTTAGTATGGCCGCCAAATGATATTTCAATTGGTGACACTTAGTTCCAGTTTTAGTCACCTGCGGGGCTATTGTCTAACTCAGTTGACAACTGAATTTGACATTAAATTCTACATTACGTCATCTACGTTGGCCACTGGCAATTAGCATATACCAAATTTGAGTAGTGTAAGATTTTTTTTATGCCAAATTTAGTTGTCCACTGAGATAACCAATGGTTAGAGAAGCTTGTCTATTTTAACAAAGGCAAATATTTTAATACTGAGTAACTTCATTTATAATAATCATCATGTCAGCCAGAAGACGCCCACTGCTGGGCATAGGCCTCCCCCAGAGATCTCCATAAAGGCCGGTCCTGTGCTTTCCGCATCCAGCCAGCGGTACCTGCGATCCTTACCAGGTCGTCAGTCCAACTTGTGGAAGGCCTAGCCACGCTGCGTCTTCCGGCACCTGGTCGCCACTCGAGAATCGGCCATCTGTTCTTCGAGCTATGTGCCCTGCACACTGCCACTTCAGTCTGGCAATCCTTAGAGCCATGTCGGTGACCTTGGTTCGCTTGCAGATTTCCTCATTTCTGATTTGATCGTGCAAATAGACTCCGAGCATAGCTCTTTCCATTGCCCTTTGGGTAATAGTGAGCTTTTTTATAAGGCCCACAGTGAACGGCCACGTTTTACTTCCGTAAGTCATCATTGGCAACACACATTGGTCAAAGACCTTCGTCTTGAGACATTGCGGTAACTGGGACGAAAATATATGGCGTAGCTTCCGGAATGCTGCCCAACCGAGTTGGATTCGTCAATTGACTTCATTCTCGAAGTTGGACCTACCTAACTGGACTATTTGTCCTAGGTATGTATAGTCGTCAACAACTTCAAGTGGAATGCCTCCAACTGTCACTGGAGTAGGCACAACTTTTATAATAATAGACACAATTAAATCAATAGAATTTCTAATTTAATCAATTTTAAAATAACTTACACGATAGCACGCAGATAACGTGCGCGTGTATTTATATGTTAGAAAAATCTTAAAAATATTTGTCTTCGACCTATTTCGACACTCAAAAATAAATAAACATAGCTAATTTCGCGATTTTTTCGAATATTATGCACCGCCATTTTGATGGCCACAAGAGGTAGAAAAGGCAGAATACACGGAGCAAAGTCCTGTATCGAAACGCGCAGGTGCACGTCTGGCTGTCTCGTCGTTTGCATTCTTTTCAAAAATTCAGGGACGTTGCAAACATGTATTGCTAAAGGAACCTTACTTTGAAGAATGAAACGATAGGACGCCGGTTTTATACTCGTAACTTAATATATAAATATTATTGTTATTATATAATTATTGTCACAGTATGCTGTAAAGCTGCTAAAGGACAATAGTAAGGTCACAGTAAGAATATTATTAGCACAACATGCTCATTTCGCAGAAATACCGCCAGTACCTACAATGTCAGAATTAACGAAGCGATGTCATTGACTAAATAAGCATAAAAGTCAAAGGGTGCATTTTGCGAGGTCATTGCACTTCGAGTACGTCATCGTATACACTTGTGTTTTTGGTCGGGTGGTATTACAATTAAGCATCATGGTACGTTTTACGGAAACGATATATTTTAACCTCCGACGACAAAAGAGCGGTGTTTTAAGTTTGACGTGTGTATCTATGGTTTTTGTTTATGGCATCGTAGCTTCCGAACGGATGAGCCGATTTGAATTCCGGTTTCTCTATTTGCAAGCCAGTTTAATCAAGGTTATTGGTTTTGTGTCATTATTTTCATATTTATTTCAGTTGTCAGAGAAATAGAGACTCGGCTCGGTCCTGGCACGGTGTAACGTAAGTCATCCTGTTATTGATCTCTTCTGTTCTACGTAGTCACAATTTTATATACTAATTATGATTGTGGAGATAAGAATATATAATATTCTTGATTTATTGTGCATTTTTTGCAAATTGTGTTATTTTTTTATATTAGTTGTACTTACGTCAGATAGTGACATTGCCTTGTTTAAATTTAAATAAAAAAATTATGAATCGTAACTTGTGTAGGCAACGTTAGGTTAGGTTAGGTTAGGTTAAGGAGATAGGGCAAAGTTAATAATGCTTAATACAACAGCAAGTCTAATCAGCTTTAATTGCAAATCATTTAAAATATCCTTGGATTGAGTGAAAATGCTAAGTCAAAAGACAGATATAATTGCACTACAGGAAACCTGGTTGATGCCATACGAAATATCTGAGCTTAGTAAAGTGAGTAGTGAATTTAGTTTCTATGGAAAATCGGCTTTAGATACTTCAAGTGAGATAGTGCGTGGTCGGCCGTAAGGCGGTGTAGCACTTTTATGGAGGAATACCAAGTTTAGTTGCGTTAATGCAATTACGTGTAAAAGTGACCGTATTGTGGCGATCAAAACAGCCGAGGCTGACAAAGTGTTATGGGGAGACAGGGATGTTAAACAGACGGAACTATACAGTAGGTATTGTATTGATAAGCTCCGTGACATTGACTTTTCGCAGGAATTTTATATGTGTTGTGATTGTATGTGTAAAAATGACAGCACGGTACACACAGCCGCAATAGACGTATTATACGGTAACATTGTTAGGACACTGCAGGAGGCCGCAGTCATCAGTTATGTAGGATGCAAGGAAGGGGGCAGGTCTAGCCTTGGACGTGTGACCGTAGGGTGGAACAAATACGTACGTGCCGCTCATCGGGACGCTAGGGATAAGTTCTTAAACTGGGTGTGGTATGGTCGGCCCAGAGTTGGTATAGTACACAAAGAAATGTATGAACCTAGAAAAGTATTTAAGGAAAAATTAAAGTACTGTCAAAATAATCAGCACCTAATCAAAATTAATATTCTAGCATCGAAACATAACAACAAAGATTTCAAGGGATTTTGGAAGCATACCAAAAAGTTAAGTCCAAAACCTAGCTGATGAGTAGTTAACCTAGCTGGTAGAGATGAAACCAAGATGAGTGTTGGCGGTGTAGACGGTTCCAAGGACATAGCGAATATGTTCAGATAGCATTTTTAAGTGGAATCTCCACTAGAAAATGAACAGTCGAGGGGTGCTGAGGCCGTGGTGTCGGGGTTGCTGGAACGTATTACTGCCAAACAAATTGTTTTAATCTTGAAAGGCATGAAGAGGGGCAAGTCACCCGGACACGACGGGCACAGCATAGAACACTTTCAAAATGCGGGGCCTCACCTCCCGAGGTTGTTGGGCTTATTGTTCATTCTCTGCATCAGGCATTCCTATCTGCCAGGGGAGTTCATGAGAACAGTCGTAGCCCATTATTAAAAATAAAACGGGCGACGTTTCCAATAAGGTTAATTACCGATCTATATCTCTAGCCACAATGACATCCAAAGTGCTGGACGGTGTGTTCGAGAGACAGTTAAAAAACCATCTTCATTTCCATGACGCGCAGTTTGGTTTTACACCCGGGCTTTCGATTGAAAGCGCTATTTTGTCTCTCAAGCATGTCGTTAGGTATTACACTGACAGGAATACCCCTATATACGCTGTTTTTCTTCACCTCTGTAAGGCGTTTGACCTGGTTAGTTACGATATTCTTTGGGAGAAGCTAAGAAACAGTGATGTGCCTGGTGAAATTACCAATATTTAATAAAAAAGTTTTTTTTTTTTTTTTTTATATTATACAAGCTTATATATAAGCTTTTGACCGCCATCTCACCTGTTGGTAAGTAACGATGCGGCCGAAGATGGAGCATGCCCGTCTTGGAACAGCTTATTCACTCCAGCCTTGAAGGCATCCAGATTATATTTATCAGGAAACACACTTGCAGGCAACGCGTTCCACTCCTTAGCCGTACGCATTATAAAGTTCGAGCCAAAGCGGGTCGTGCGGATAGCTGGAATATCCACGACATAAGGATGAAGCGCTCGCCCGGATCGCGTCTCCCGATGGCGGAAAGGGGCCGGCGGAATGAGGTCGTGCAGCTGCTTCGCACACTCTCCGAAATGTAACCTGTAGAAGACCGACAGACGCGCAACACTACGCCGATGTTCGAGGCTCTGCAGCCTAGCCTCAACCAACTGCGGGTCACAAATTATCTTCTTTGCACGTTTTCCAACCGAATCCAAAGCCGCTAGTTGATATTTGGCTGATCCATCCCAGAGGTGGCAGCAGTACTCCATGCAAGATCGGACTTGTGCTTGATATAATTGAAGCAACTGCTTTGATGTAAAGTACCGCCTAACCTTCGAGAGGACACCAAGCTTTTTTGCTGCAGTCTTAGCCTTGGATTCGATGTACGGACCGAAGTTGAGATTTGCAGATAGCTCAACGCCAAGAAGCTGTAGGTTGTCGGTAATTTCCACAGGAACATCCCGAAAAGTTGGGGTTAAATGGAATGGACTCCTTTTGGCGGAAAACAAACACGCCTGTGTTTTGGTTGCGTTGAATGCCACCAGATTGGCTTCACCCCAATCAGAGACTGCCTTGAGAGCTTTGTCCAAACGATCAACCATAGCCTCTCGACAAGACTGAATATCGTCCCTGCTGGCTTTTGCCTCTGACAGATATCTATCCGTTACTGTGCTGTCGTCTGCGTACCCAAAGGTACCTGGTACAGGCAGATATTGGCATGGGCATCAAACTAACCAGGTCAAATGGCTCGGCAAACTTTCTGAGGAGTACAGGTTGGAGTGCGGAGTGCGACAGGGGGGGTTAACGTCGCCTTCGCTTTTCAACCTTTATATGGATAGTCAGAGTCGTGGGCTGAGCAGCATCGGAGTGGGTTGCTCGATTGACGGTCACTGCGTCAACAGCATCAGCTACGCTGACGACATGGCGTTCCTTAGTCCATCGCTTTGCAACGCTTAGGAGGTTGATGGGAGTGTGTGAGGAGTATGCGAGATTACATGGGCTTTCGTACAATGTTACCAAGCAATGTTAGTCAGCTGTTGATATTTCAAACCGGAAGACGTAAGGTGCGTGTGTACCACCTGTGCTATTAAATGGTAAGCCTCTTTGTAGGGTCACAGAGTTTAAATTCGTCGACCACGTGGTTACTGAGGATTTGAGAGATGATGGCGATATTTATAGGGAAAGGAGAGTGTTGGCAGTCCGCTGTAATATGCTGGCTCGCAGGTTAGGTTAGCCTTTTTAAAGCCTTCTGTAAAACGCTGTACACGTGTAGCTTATGAGTGAGATATACGCAGTGGGCTTTCCGAGTACAGTACAATGACGCCTTCAGGATGTTGTTGGGGCTCCCGCGCTATTGCAGTGCATCAGCGATGTTTGCGCGGTGGTGCGGCGCCGCATCGCCTCGCTTCTGCACAGGGTGCAAAGGAGCGCCAACACCATCTTTGATTGAGACATTGGGTACAGGTGTAAATACCTAAGTTAAATTCACCGATCTATTATTTTTCATTGTATTATTGTTGTTGACATTTTGTAATCCAAATTGAGTAGACTAATTTTTGACGTTGTATAAGTTGCTTGGATTCTTAATTATTATTATTTTGACATGTCATATTCTAAGTTATCAAAATTATTATTACTTTGACATTTTATATTCTAAATTATTATTATTCTGAAATTTTGTACTGTGAGTTACTGCTGATATTTTATATTGGTTGGTGATTTCATTTTAAATTTTGACATGATAATTTTAGTAATATATTGGATTTACTAATGTAGTTTGTAAGTCAAGAATGTTTTACTAACACTAATATGGAAATTGTCTAAAATAAATTGATTTTATTTTATTTTATTTTATTTATTTATTTAACCAATGACCTGGTAGAGGTCGCAGATACCACCTAGATACAGACATCACAGAACCGGGTCTTTGTGGAGATATTTTGGGAAGCCCACGCTCAGACGTGGGTGTCGCTCGGTTGACATGATGTGAATCATGAAAATATTTGTTTCATCGCCTAATAAACTTACTAACAATATAAACATCAGCAATTCTGATTCCAATGAAAGGGTTTTCTCACACGTGTTTCTTACTTTGAATAGCGTATCATATTAATGTAGACTTAATCATTACAATGTAGAAGGCAGCTCCGGTCAACTAAAGGCAGACAAGGGTTAACGTTACCATAGATACCTACCAGACGACAAATAAACATGTTTACATTTCTATAGATACCTAAACGTGCTCATCCATCCCAGACGCATACAAGTACACATATTATAAAGCAAGTAGGTATAATTTGCTTTGTCTGCTTTGCGTGGTGATAACTTTTGATATTTTACGATCTTATTTAGGCACAGTGTGCTATACTACAGATTTAGCTATTCAAAACCAGTAAAATACAAATAATTATAAACTGAAATGAAATAAAATACTACACGGCTAGCACGAGTGTGCTCTCACGCGCGATAAGCGAGACAAGGCGCGACATAGTTACTGCTATCTCCTTCATGTTAGTATTGCAGCACGGCTAGCGCAACTGTGCCCGCGACACATCTCGCGCCGCGAGATAGTGATTGTTTCGTTCTCTCAATACTAAAATGAGGCAAATGAGATTCTTCATCGATTATGAACGAGTAAGCATGATTCAGTGTTGAGGCTTTTGCAAGAGAAGTTTACTTTTAGACAATATTTTTCGATATGATTGTCATCATCAATATAAACGTTCGTCGTGGTAGCCTCAGCATTGAACCGTACTTATTGAATTATCACCATTTTAGCACTTTGCGATACACGAGCCTTCCTTTTGAACATTTTGTTAAAATCGATGATAAAATAATTAATCCGTGTATCTAATAAATCAAGCAACTATAGACAGACCTACACCCTTTACTTTAAATGACGACTCTTATTTTAATTCATTTCGTGGAGGATTAAGGCATAAGCTTATAATGAAGATTTCTGAGAAGAGCTTAATGTCTAAACCTTGGGACTGGTGAATTAATGACTTATTTTAATTTATTCGCTTAATAGTTCTTCCACTGGCTTTAATCAGTGAACGGGGGTGAAATAGTCTTTGCCTCTTTAGTTTTAGATTTAACAAATAACAAGGAATCTGAATAAAATACGTAACTGATTAAACTGATTAATCGAGGTTTCTTCTTCTTTAAATGGGGCCTACGCTAAACTCTTATTGGTAATGATTTTGCCAATAGACTCCCTAATAAAGTGGCATCAAAACAATATAAATATAACCAGTCTAAAGAGATGAACATTGAGTTTCCATAAACGACAAACTGAAAAAGTTTTATATTTATCATTGAAGCCTAAGGACTTTTTTACTAATAGGTATTTATTATTTCAGCCCGACGCGGCAACCGATCATTTGACTCTTTAGGTAGTTGTCATGTTTACTAATAAACTAAGCTGACATTTATCTTGCGGGATAAAAGTATAAATATAAAACTGATAATAAAAGTTTCATTGGTCTGGGCATCGCGTTAATAGAAAATAACACAATAGGTAAACAACAAGGATTAGAAAGTGAGAATATATACAGAGAATTCCGACTCGACCGTACACAAAACAAACCGACTATCCATATAAATAGATAGGTAGATAAACACTTTATTGCTCATAAAATATTACAATATCAATAAACAAGGAACACATATGAGCAAAGCCAGCCTTATCGCTACAAGCGATCACATCCAGGCAGCCTTTACAAACATAGAGACAGGTATGTCACTTACCACCGGGTGAGATGGCGGTCAAATGCCTGGCTAGTCCAAATATAAAAAATAAATAAAAATATTTATTTTTACAGCACAGTAGTGTTGAGTCACAGGACACAAGAGTATTTATCTAAACACTAACAAACAACCATATAACCAGTTATAAGCAGATACCTATAGATTTGCATGTTTTGCTAGAAACATTTTCAAAGGAAACCATCAGTCGTTAACACAGTGTCAATTCTGAAGCTATGACATGGTTCTACCGTGTAATTAAAATCCGTTGTTCCAAGATCACAGTGTCCGTTCTCCGTGCCAATATTTCAGACAAAGAAGGACGCAGAATCCCATCAAACGAGAGTCGAGGGAACAATTCGACGGCAAGACAAGTAACCTTTGTTTACGCCATGAAATCTCCATAGCTTACAACCGGTGATTGGACCCGACGTGCCTGCTTTTCACAATGTCTCTGTTTGGGATAAGATTTGGGACAAAGTATTGATTCCATGCAAAATGCGCTTCGAGATAATTGTGAATTTGTACTTGTCAAAGGTATTTGACGACCTGAGTGGGTCAGTTGGTTAACGTGCCGGTCGCCACGCAGAGGTGTCGGGTTCGATTCCCGGCCGAGCAGAAATGATGAATTTTAATTTCTGTTACGGGTCTGGGCGTAGTGTGTATAATAAGTGTATAATTAAAAAAAAGGATATAAGTACTTTATCACTTTTCTAATACCCATAACACAAGCTGTGTGTGTGTACTGTGGGGTGATGTGAATATGTGCAAGCATATATATACTACGCATATAAACATATTTATAGCCAACTATTGTCAGAAAATTGAGCGAAAACTATTCGAGTTCCGAACTAGTGCCCAAACCAATCGGAGAACTAAAAGTATCCTATCAAACAGTCAGTTAGATTGGATAAAATACCATATGCAAATTCGAGAGCAGTGCCTTTGGTCATCTAGTAACTCAGTTGGAACACATGTATCTAACCATTGTAATTATGATCTCAACTAATAGCCGGAAGCTATGTACATATACATACAAGCATACATCACGCCCTTTTCCCTAAGGGGTAGGTAAAGACCTCATGTCGTGATATAATCTATTTCTATGACCAACCTGTGGTTCAGATTGGAGGTAGCCCTATGAAATTACAAGCTTGAGGAGCATCAATTTCGTATACGCAGTGACTACATCTGCGATTCTGCACTGCTGCACATATTTTCGCACGACGAGTTAAGGGTTGTAGTAATTACGACGAGTTAAGGGTTGTAGTAATTGCTTTGCACTAGGTAGAGAGGTTGCTTGCTTACCGCAAGAGCTGTAAAGGAGATTCGAACAGACGGATAGACGATAGAAAAGAATGGATGAGCCGATAAACTCATGATTGAATCTTTTAAGATTTCCGTTTTAAAGGCACGCTTAAAAAAATAGATAAATTAATTTCTTCCGCTGGTGTGGTGTGAATCTGGGTGAGTGTGGCGGTCAACTACTGTACGCTTTTCAAGAAACTTCCTGCCGCGTACGACCATTCTGTGACAACTTCCGGACAACTTCCTGCAACGGAGTTCCCGAGCTGGTACTACATTGAAACCTTCAAGAAACGAGTCCATGCCTTGGTTATTGCTACAAGCACTTTCGACACCCTGAGCGTTGCGAATGCCAATGGGCGACGCTGATAATCTACCATCAAGCGCTTGCTCGCTTGGCACAAAAAAAGTTGATAATTATCAACAAAATTGCAAACTAAACCGACAGTAAACAATAAGTACAAGACGGCAAAGCAGGAAAGATTAAACAAGCAGAACGTAAACTAATTACCCCACCCACGGACACTGAAAATTTCAGGCAAACGATTAAATCTGACCCTGTAGCTTAATAATGTATAATAAAATCTGCGAAGGGCCACGACTCCGACCCTATTTATTCTGAGGCACGTTACCCCTTCATGCGTTAGGCGTCAACCTTCGGCCACCACGTCCCGAATGCCACAATGTCATTAGGCCCTTCCGAATTTACCTCTTGGGCGGCTCCCGGTTCGGTGATTTGGTGTAGGGCGCGGTTGACAGCTTCTTTATGGGGTTCTGTTGCTTTGTTTCTTTTTCTGTTTGGGTTTATTTATGGATACTCTTATAAGAGCTTCTTTGAGTAATGTGCAGATACATGATCTTGATTTTGTTACTGATCCTTATTACTCTTTTATAACATGCGCATCAGAACTTTCAGTTTATAGAATATTTATTATAATAGATAGGTATTCTTTTGATATTTTGTCAATATATTTTCACAGTCAACATGCTGGCATCCAGGGTATCCAGAAATCGAAGTGATAAATTTTAATTTGTTCTGGTCTGTATATGTACATATTCGAAAAGTGTAAAATTACATATAAATTGCATTATTTAGTTATCTAGTAACCCTTAGGGTACTTGTAGCCTGTAGCCTAATATTACAAGCTAGATCAATGTGTGAGTTTGTCCAAGATTTATATTGAATTGATTCGATTTTAAGAATTGTATATTGCTAGCCGTCTCTCGCGATTTTCACTAGCTCTCAGTCCGAAACTTTGCTGACATTCAACTATCTCGCAGAATACTGTTCCTTTTCCGAAACATAAAGTATCCTACACTCAGACCGAATGTAGTTTCCTACTAGTAAAGGAATGTTCGAAACAAGTTCAGTGGTTTCGAAGACTAGCGCGTTCAATAAAAAGATTCTTGAGCTTAATAACAAATACTACCTATTATGTATAGGTAATAATTAATATAGGTATTTATCACTTCACATTAAAGTTTCGATTGTGCTCTCGCACACGAAGGCCCGGTGTCCGGCTAGGCCATGATCCAGGATTTGGCAGATCATGGTTATACATTCAGTTGCCAGAAAACATTAATTTTTTATGTTATACGACAGATAAACAGGCAAACGGGCCATCCGAGGGTAACTTATTTATAATATCTTTAAACTATGCGCAAAACGAACTTACCCGACCGGGATATGACCATAGAGCCTCGTGTGCGACGCAAGTGAGGATATTCTGGCATTTAAGCTATTTAGTACACGTTAATACGGTAAACGGGTTCGCCGGGTGACTTTAATTCCGGAAAGGTAATGAACGAATTACTTCATTACATATTAAATGTTTTGGGATTAGGAGATATTGCGAACACCACGCTATAATGAAGTACCTACTGGTTACGGTGATTGTTTTCGTGCTTATGGGATTTAATCATTGATACTAGGTAGTACAATAGGTTCATAACATTATGTCAAATCCTTAAAGACATCCTCCATATAAAGATCTTACTACATAGTACATACATAGTAAAAACAAAGTCGCTTCCCGCCATCTGTCCCTACGTATCTATGTATGCATCTATGTACGCTTAGATCTTTTAAACTACGCTTCGGATTTTAATGCGTGTTTCAACAATAGATAGAGTAATTCAGGTGGAAGGTTTATAAGTAAGAAAAAAAAGAGTAGGCAATGGTAAAGTAGGTCTACGCGAACGAAGTCGCGCCGGGTCCATTACTACATCATATTGTGTGATATCCTTGAAGTAGTACATTCGCTGCAATGTTAAGTAGGTACTCCATACCAATATTAATATTATTCACAAGGAACATACAAGAAATTAGTAACCGACTTTAAAAAGTTGTTGCACTAACCACTTTTAAAATCAAGTTAGAAGGAAAATTCTAATTTAAAAAAGTCTCTAAATAGTAGATAAACTTCTAAATAATCCGAACAAATCAAGCAATATAAATTTGTTCTAAAGCTCTCAAAATTTCTATTGCTAAGTATTTTGTTTTTGCTAACAAGGTAGGTTAAGGTAGGTAGGGTAAGCTTTTATTGACCTACATTGTGTAGTAAAGATCCTGCCTCATAAGCTTCCGGAATGGTTGGTTCTTCAATAAAAGCTCCTTTTATGCTCTCCTATGACTCCCGGTATTGGAGATTTATTTCAAGATCCCCAACGATTCAGTGCGTCCACAACTTTTAGAAATAACGTAGATACATATATAAACTAGCTATAGGTAATAGTACGTACTTGACGAAAAAAGATTTAATTGTTTGGATGTTTCAAACTCAAATATGACTCAGGTAATCAATTTAAAAAATCCCAAAGTATTAAACTTCTGCCTATAAGGGTTGTTATTTGGCGTATATAGGTATGCAGTTAGCTGCAGAATGAAATGCCCTAGCATACATTAAATGTATGGTTCTGGTGGGGGAGTCCGTTCACTCTGCAGCTGACTGTACATAAAATAATAATGCCTACATCTTTATAACTACTCTTCACTACCTACAAATAATTCCGCGAGTCTATATCTACCCGAACAAAGCCGGGGCGCGTCGCTTGTATGTATTATAAAATTAGTGAACGGTTTCGGAAAGCCACAGATATCCATGCATTCCGCGTATAGAGGAATTTCACGATTTTGGCATTAATTGACATTTTGCGTGCGGATTTTGGGAAATCCTGAATTCCACAAACTACGAGAGCCTCATCTGCAAATGGGTTAATGTTTTTGGTTTATCGTGCAATTGTGATCATACTACATAATATGGTGTGTGATCTGGCTTTCTCTTCTGAAAAAAAGCGTGGGTATAGAGAGACAAAAAAAAATTGTTCGTATTTGCGTCCTAGAATCCTATGCCGACTATTAAATTAGTTTATTTATCTATCATTAAAAGTTAAATGTACATAATATTTCATTAATTGTAAGTCAATTCACAATGATATTGTCAACAACAACATAAATGAAAACATGATAAATTTATAAATAGGTATCAATGTCATCATAAATATATGAAAATTAAATTAAGATACCTATATAAGGTATGTGATATAAAAAAATTAAAAATTTCACATGTCAATTCATTAAATAACTAAACAATGTCAATACAAAATGATTTAACTAATAAGTATGATGTCAGAGTGGATACCAAATATTTATTCTGAAATATCTAACAGTTTAAAATAGTATAGATGTAGGATCATATCTACAGTCTACACTAGTCGGCGGATAATATGGCACATAGACAGGTTCGGCTTCGTATTTACTTGCACGCGTGCCACAGAGACGTATTTCTAAGAAGCCGTGCTAAACCGATTTGCGATGTTATTTGCATATCTCTGACTAGCTGGCCCGGCGGCTTCTTTCTCGTGATGTCCTACCTCTACCCTACTCTACTCTACCCCTACCCCAACCTCTTATCATCATCATCATCATCATCACAGCCCGTAACAGCCCACTGCAGGACTTAGGGCCTCTCCCACGAAAAGGGAAGTTATTGCCATAATCTCCACGCTTGGCAGGCGGGTTGGAGATGGCAGTGTTTAAATATAATAATGGCCGTGTGGTGTCCGGCACAGTAGAATAGCACCAACCCCTTACATTAATGGGTGTCGTACAAGGCGACTGATGTTTTCGAGGCTAAAGATTATATTTAAACAACCTCTTATATTTCAGTACAAACCTTAAATCCCCTTTAAATTTCCTTGGAATTGTACCTATATAATGACAGATTACATAGGTACATTTTCGGTAACATACACCTAAAATAATTACTTGCATTTCACTTTTTAACAGCACTCGGGATTTTTAGTTTTTGTACTACTTGTTCAAGAAATGTATAGCGAAATTTTCTTACACGGCGATATACCGACTAAAGAAAAACTAGTTGATCCAATAACAGGACACCTCCTGAACAAACTACTTTTCACGATAGGAGCTACAGACATCCCTTTATGCAGGGGATTCCTAGTAGACGAGGAAACAGTGGTCCATGTGGTCCTGGAGTGTGAGAGACTAAAGGACCACCGGGTAAAAGTCACAATAGGAAGGGGGTACGTCCGAGAGATCTGCTAGCGTCCGGAGAGACTGCTGAACTTCTAGGGGAGCTGGGCTGGCTAAATTAGCATGCCTTAACTACGTACAAGGGACTAAATTTGAGTTCAAGTGCGGAAAAAGGAGCCCATTAATCTAAACCTAAATCTAAACACCGACTAAAGTTTCTGGGGCAAAACATCGAGCGTCTCCGTAGGCTGGAAAATGGGCAGCAGTGTTTTCCATTGTTACAATTACAACAGTGCGATCTCCGACCCGCCTGTCAAGCGTGGAGATTATGGCAATATCCTCCTCTATTGTGGGAGAAGTTATGAATAGAATAGAATAAGACCATTTATTGCCACAAGACGCCACGACATGACACAAATAAACAAAGTTAAAAATAATACAAAAGAAACATTTTCTTCATAGGTAAGTACATGCACCAGAGAAGAGAGAAGAGGCAGAAGAGAGAGCATATCTAAGGTCCTATCACGTAAACAAGAAGATAATCCAACTAATGCAGAAAACGTCCTTAAGAAAGGGCGTCCCTGAATAAGCCATTTAAGACCTCCAAATAAATACGAGAGCGCCTCACGTTTCTGCTACTGTCATATTTAATTAATCTAATTGAACAAGGCGCTCCCTTGATATTTGTGCTTATAAATATACCCTATAAAAGTGAATAGTCTTGTTCATTAATTGTTTTAACAGTTTTGAGGTCAAGTTGAGCAACGGTCTTTGTTTTAAAATTTCCATCTCCTATTTTTGTCTGCATAATCTGACAAAAGTTAAGTCACTTTACCACTTCTGTAGATACAGAAGTATATATATGATACATAGATATGCATAGTATAAAACAAAGTCGCTTCCCGCCGGCTGCTTCTCTGTATGTGTGTACACTTTGATTTTTTAAACTACGTTACAGATTTTAATGCGGTTTTCAACAATAGATAGAGAGAATGAAGAGGAAGGTATAAGGAAGGATAACACGCGTACGAAGTCGCGTCGGGCCAGAACGCAATTTTATAAATAATAAGCTTCGTATATCAGTTTGTTTGGATGTTTGCCATTCTATACTAGCCGTTCCCGCGGTTTTCACTAGCGTGGGAATCTGTAAATATTTATTTATTTCGAGGGATCTTTTTATTTTTCCGGGATGAATAATAGCTTATGAAACTCGAGCTATATTATATAGCTTCCTAATAGTGATAGAATTTTCAATAAAATAGTTTTTTTATGAAAAATTACCTATTTGAATTTTTGAATAAACGAAAATATATGAAATCAAATGGAATTTCAAAATTTTTTATTTTATTTTACAATTTGATTCACTTTTGGAAGGTTCCATGTTATTTCTAAAACAACGACACCCATAACTTAAAGCTTATTTTTAATATTTCGCAAACTATAAATTAAACGCTGCGTTGTACAATAACACCATAAAATATATATCTTGTAATAAATAAGCATATACTGGCTATTGAAGCAGATTCTTTCGACCAAACTCCAGCCATTAAGGAAGCACTAACAATATAAACAGAGGCTACTACCGCCGTCCACCCTCCATATTAAAACTTTACTACGGCAATTTTGTTCTTAACAAAATAACCTCGGTTCATCTTAAACTCTGAACATTAATATTCTTTAGCCCTTTTAATATATTCACTTCGCTAAATAAATTAAGTCGCTAAATGAATGAAGAGTTCTAAAACAGCAATAAAGGCCGAAGGTCCGAAAGTTCACGGCTTTAAACACTTTTTCGAAAGTTTTAAATTTAATTTAGAGTATACGGATTCAGTTTTACGACAAAATAATAGCATTTATTTACTTTTATTAGTCTCCTAGCAGACGTAAACTCTGGAATGCCGGAAGATAACAACAGAGGGCAGACTAACTTAGCTTCGCGAATTCTCGACTTTATACGTTCGTTGTTACTAGTCTTCTACTATTAGTTTGCAAGAACTTTTGTTCTGAATTCTTTCAACTGTTCTAAAATGACTCTCATGTACAATGGACTTCTAGAGCGGGAACGTTTTCATTGTAGAAGTTGTCTTTGCAACTCGCCTTATTCGCAGAGCCACAACGTTCATCACTCTTTCTTTTAAAAATACATCTAGGAGGGTTAAAGTGATCAGTAAGAAAATTTTCTTAATCACTATAATCGTTCTTGAAGCACTTCATCGTACTTGGCCGGTACTCGGAATCTACTTTTTTATCTGTGAACTTTTTCGTTCAGGAAACTTCCGTTCTGTCGATATTACCTTCTTAAGCGGTTGTTTTAATTAAAAAACTGGTTTTAATCAGAGTCGTATCGTAAAGTCTCTCCAAAAGTGTTAAGCGTGGGGTACATTAAGAAATTATTTGCAAAACAAAATGACCTTTTATGGTGACATAATAATTTAAGAGCGCGTTTTATTTAGCACAAATAGGTAGCGTCGGTTGACCTGGAAAAATAATGGCAAATGGACTCTTTTTTACCTCAGAATGAGTTATTTTTCTGATTAGAGTCGTCAAGGCTATCTTTGTATTCTTGTTCCGTCTTTAATTTTTTGCGCCAGAATTATTTTGCTGGTTCCCGGTAGGTATGACAAAAATAGGCTTTTATAATTTAGCTCTAGGTATAAATTATTATTACACTTTACCATAGATAAACAGCAGCATTCTTCTTCACTGTTGTCTTTATTAACATTTCATTCGAAAAGAAACTATAAATCTTCATTTGTTCATAAATTGTTATGTCCAAATAGGAGTCCGGAATAAGAGCCGTATTCACTTAACCTGTGCTATTTTTCAAGGCATCTCGAGTTGCGTGCCAACTGAAGTAAACACGAGATCTTGGCCCGCGAGCACCCTTCAGTTGAGACGAGCGCGCGAAAGAAGCTATTAAGCGAACTATGGGGCCACCGCTTTCCCTCACATTGTATCCCCACCCTAATTGAGTAGAATGAACGTGCCAAAAATATTGACTGAGGTTTCATATTTTTAATTAAACACTAATTTTTAGGCCAAATTAATTCTTTGCATAGCGTCCAGGTTTCCCCTGACTCCTATGTAATTAATTAATTAAAATATCTTACGCCTTACGCTACTCCGCTCAATGGTGGCTAACGAGTATTTTTGTCGCTTTTCCACCAACGGGAATTAGGAATGGTAACTTTGGGGAGACAGAGAGGGAAGAATTGTTTTTGGTGGAATTATTCAGCCTCGTCAGACCGTCCCTTTTTTGTTTGGTTCTGGATAAATTAGCTCTTTTGTTACAGAAATCGTTCGGGCGTGAAAAGTTTGACCCCGGAATGGTTTGTGGTTGCCGGTTTAAATGTTGCGTTTAACTTTTAATTTTTTAATTACAGCGATTTTTGGGAACTCCGTAAATATCACTGTCAACATAATTTTGTTAGGACTCCAGTATTCATTGAAAGAAAAAAGCAGCAGCAGAGCCTCAAGAGCAAGAGGTACCGGGTTCGAATCCCGCTTCGGCCATATACCAATGACTCTTTACTAAGTTATGTACATTAGTTGAATTCCAACCGATACTTCGGTGAGGGAAAACATCGTGATGAAACCTGCAAATTCAGGAAACTGAATTTGTAACCATGATCCAATCTGGTCAGGTTCCCCTTGTAGCAGGGTCACGGAGGTCAAATGGCAGTCGCTCCACAGGTGATCTGCCAAATCCTGGATCATGGTCAAAGCGGACCCCCGGGCCCTCGTTCTCGAGAGCACAACCGGGACATTAACGCCAAGGAGATGATTATGTCATTCATTGAAACAGCAGCAACAAGCTCAGTGTGGGTCATTTTGAACAACAGTCGCTGCCTACAGTATAGCATACGGTTTAATATGGATGAAAACTCACAATTAATATCTAAAGTTTTGAGAAACCTCGTGCAAATAATTAAAGCAGCTTCATTGCCAAGTACCGACTACAAGTTTGATATTAAGCACTCGAAACTTCAAGCGGTTTTACGAATTAATTTCTGTGGGTTTATTATATGGCTAATCCCTAAAAACAAATATTGAATCGTTATTAATAAAATAAATTATTATTATAAAGCACTTTTATGGTATTTGGGATTTTTTACTAATTGGCTATCTATTAATCAGCACTCAATCGATTAGCTTGGCGCTGTGTGAATTGTCCAAGCAAATTTAATTTTACTAGCTTTTACACAAAAAAACGTTTTTAGGGCAGTTTATCTTTTTGCGGAGTGACCATTATAAATGACCTCCCTAATGTATGACAGCTAGTACTACGGAGAGGTCAAGCTGTGGTTCATCATCAGATGTTCTAGTTACCAAAATGAATTATACCCTATATGTTGCCCAGACTTAATAGCTACACAGCAATAAAAGTTTAATTCAAATCCGATCAGTAGTTCCGGAGATTAGCGTATACAAACAGACAGATTTTTTTTTAAATTCTTATTTAATTACAATTTCTTCATTGCCCTAAATTACTTTTTTGTATATTACCAATTCACTGTACAGGTAGGTACACTTGTTGTAATGGTTTATTATTTATAGATTATTATTTTACTCAGTCTCTTCAGGCGTCGGTGGCCGAGTCGTTTCAGTATCCGGCTCGAAGGCGAGAGGTACTGGATTCATATCCCACTGCGATCAAGTACCCATGACTCATTTCTGAGTTATGTACATTAGTTAAATACCTGATGCTCTTGCGGTGAGGGTAAACATCGCGATGAAACCAGCACATTCAGGATACTGAATATGTAACCAAGATTCAATCTGGTCAGGTTCTCCTGATAGCAGAGTCACGGAGGTCAGATGGCAGTCGCTCCGCTGTAATAACCTGATCTGCCAAATCCTGGATCATGGTCAAGACAGACCCCAAGCCCTCGTACGCGAGAGCATAACCAGGATGTTAACGCATTACATTATTTTACTCAAATATTTATTTGTAAAGCTTGACCGCGACAGAGGTGAGCTGTCAATGGTGGCGCTAGTTCTGCGTTTTATATAGCAACACTGGAAGGATGTTATAATATTGGAACGTGACGGAAAGAGAAACTAACATGTTCCGATTGTGAAATTAGAATAATGACGTTTCGAAAAAGACCTAGTCCTTCATGGAATTATGATTCTTGTCAAATCTGTCAACATTTGACGTAGTAGACATTGGCACCAAACTTTGACAGTATAAACCGATTTAATAAATTTTATTGGTGTACAATAACGCTTATTAAGGTTATAGACTACTTAATAGCATCAAGTTATATTTCCTATATATAGTTTATTATGGCCAGTAAAATAATCTGTCAATATATCATGAAGTATTTTTGATACTCGTGCTATCTGACTCATTACATATTATTACATGTTGACAGTATGTACCCGGAGTGATATTAGCGAGCCCGGCATTGTATGAATGGTGTCTGTGGTATGGTCAGTAAAGGCTTCGCGAAAATAGATATACGAAGAGAGATTACTCAATCTGCTATACAAGGCTAGAACCTTCAGGAAGTTTAAAAATCAGTAACTAATATCGTTTAACTTTCTTGAATGTTTGATGGGAAGAGTTTCGAAAGGGCATGGCTGTAACAAAACCGTGACCTCCACAGGTTAAGGGTCCCTATCAATAGATCAATTTTTGATATTCATGACCCATCCGCCCCTTTTTGCTTGCGCGAACTTCGCTAAGGGTTTGCTACTTTTTGCCAATAAAACATTATTTTTGACCCACCAAAGAATTATGTGTTTTGATTGGCTGTTTTTGTGGCTGCGGACTCTTGATTACGACTCTACGATTCTATTTTCGTATTTCGCCAGGAATTTTTTTTGTCTCTACCCGTAATTAATCATTGTGTAACTCGGTTTTCATGGAAATTATTTCGAACCTATTATTTGTTTCACACGTTTTGCGAAATAGGTAGGTAGTTTTATATTACGTTCATAATGATCAACATCTCGTAATAATTCACAGTTGTGAAATGAAGCCTCACCCTAGAGACCTGTACTGTATTGCATAATTGACGGGCGTAATGGTAAGTACCTATAAATTATAGGTAAGTACTGGCCATGTGGTGTCCAGCAAAGTAGAATAGCACCAACCCGTTACACTCGTGGGCGTTGTACAATGCGATTAATGATTTCAAGGCGGATCTAGAGTCTCTGCAGGCTGGAAAATGGGCGGCAGCGTTTTCCGTTGTTATATTTACAACACTGCGATCTCCAACCCACCTGCCAAGCGTGGAGATTATGGCAATAACCTCCCCTTTCGTGAGAGAGGCCCTAAGCCCTGCATTGGACTGTTACGAACTGTGATGATGCCTACCCCCTATAATCAATATTTTTACAGGGAGAGTGAAATAAGATGAAATCGGAATGTTACAAAAAACTAGTAAATTAAACGAAGTAAATAGTGACAAGGATACATTATTTTTTGTTTGCCATCTTAGGAATTTGAATAAAAGGACCAAGGATATTTAGCAACCACAGCTTTGAAAAAAGGGTGACATTGATATTGTTTTACTGAGATCACAGAGATGCCGAGAGTTCATTATTTATCCCTGTAAAGAATTTGGAAATAAATAACCACTGAAATGAGCGTGCCTCGGCCTCTCCGTATTTCACAATTGTAATAGTATGTATGTATTTTACAAACAACCTTCCGAAAAAACTTCTCTAAATCGTAATGAAGACTGCATTAAAATCCATTGCGTTTAGAATGAGCAAGCGGAAATACAGACTGACGGACCGACGCGTAAAGAGACTTTATGTTATACCTAAGGTTATAATACTATACTAGCTATTCTCAGCGCCTTTCGCTCATATTTCGGATATCTGTAAACATTCAACTTTCTTGCAGGACTCTGTTGTTTTCCTGAGATATAAAGAAGGCCGTGTCACTCGGGAATAACTTAGCTTCCTGTTAGTGAAATTTTTTTAACGATCCACTAGTTTTTGAGTTTATTCATTACAAACAAAAATACAAATATTGTTTCCTTATAATAATATTATTAATTATGGTATAGATGTAAGCATAACAAATGTTAAACCAACTGACAGACAGAAAGTGGTCATGCGTTCGAGCGACCCACACCCTGATCTGCATTCGAGCGTGGCACCTCACGAGGTATCTTACGAGGCTCTGTGGGCATACCTACTGTTCGCGCGCGAGTTCATGTTTATCGTGCACGTTCTCTTAAATAATTTGAATAGTATAATAACGAAGGCTCGATGAATCGCCCGCCATCTCACTCGATTGTGGTTGGAGCGAATGTGATGCGCTTATTACATTTAGCTAAATTCAGTCGTCAAAATTCAGAAAGAAAGAGCGCGCGCGATTTTATGTCCATCGGGACCAATGCATTTATTACTTTGGCTAAATTCAGTCGTCTAAATTCAGAAGGAACTAGCGTGACAGCTAATCGGAGTGGAATGTATTTCTCATAAAATAAGATAGATTTTTGTATTATTTATAATAAGTAACGCGTTGCTCCGCTTTTCAACAGGTGTGATACAAAAATGAACCTTCAATTACGAGCAATACATATCACTTCGTATCGCTCTCACGCTTCTTGCTTCTAAATTTAGACGACTGTATTTAGCCAAATGTAATAAACGCGTTAGACGGTCGGGCCACCATGTTATTGTGAATGCTTGTAATTTGACGACGAAACATTTTGATTTAAATTCAGTCTGGTTTTGTATTGACAAAGCGTAGAGCACAGCAGGGCTTCGTCAACTCGGGGCAGGAACGACTTACAAACAACCTCAGAGCAAATAAGAAATAAAGACAGAATCCTACGAACAACATACTGATGCTGCAAAACTACACCATGCATACCTACATACAATGTCACACCTACAAATTGACAACCAAACATAGAGAAAAAATTTTCTATACAGAAGCAGAGAGTACATTTAGAGTTTAAATATGAGACAAAATGTCACACATCTTTATAACACACACACTAATGCAAATGCAGGGACGGAACAAGGCAGCCCATCATGAGTTATATTTTGCTACGACTTTCTACTCGTAACGAACACAAACAAATCTGAGTTGTTGTTCGCTCCAGATGACTATGCAATTTTTTTAAGCTTGTCCTTATATATTTTAATATTGACATTATAATAAAAGGTAAGGTGTCTAGTGAATCAAAGCCATGCCCTGATACCTACCACTGTCTTTTCGATCTCTCGATCCTACATACCGTGAATCGGCAGTGCTTGCTTTAGCAAAAAGGAGGGTTATGATTTTGACCGGTATTCATGTTTATTTGTTGCCTCAAAACTTCTAAACTAAGTAGGTACCTACCTACTTACTTATAATTAAAAGCGTCTTCATTGTTCACAGGTTGGCTTATGTGACTTCACAAATTTAATATGATGCCCTCTAGAGGACATAGTCATGAAAAAAAAAAAAATGAAAAGGATAGATACATTAATATATTAAACAAGCAGCGTATTCCTTATTTTCAGTAAAAAATCATATTATGCTGGTGCAGCAGGACAGAAGGGACTTGCATCTAATTATTATCTTGTTCTTCAAAATGTTTACAACGCAGCACTTCCAATTTGCAACCCTGACATAACCATGTCTGGTCTTTAGGAAACCTAGAAAAACAAATATTTATGTAAATAAACGTAAATACGCGATTAATCCGTTGTTTCATATAATGTCTGAACATTTAAAATGTCATCTAGGTACATTTTTGGTATTCACAAGATTTGAGTAATAAAATACTATACAATAAATACTAAGTCCGACCCTGTTAGCATCAAAATATTTTCGTACCTGTTTAGACACCGAAATATTGCTCAATTTGCCAATAATTTTAAATCTATCTCTAATGGCATGTTGTTTTAAGGTAAAGCATTTCAATTAATGCAAATTCACACTATTTCGATGCATATTTTTGTCACAATTCCTAAAATTTATTTCGTATCGCCTCGACCACGAATGTTTACTTACCGGTGAAAGGATAATCCAGGTGTATTTCCATACTTTGCGCTTTCACATAAATGTGCACTAAATTACACACAAAATTACAATCTTTTAAATGGTTTAATTTAAATTTTATTAGGAAATTATAAAATTTACACCGATGTTTCAAAAAAAACGTCAGGTCGATAGGCCCTCGAGCAATATGTCGAACGTTCAAAACATTGCGCACGTCATTTTCCGTGAACTTATTCCAAGGGATGAAAAAACGGGATAGCAAGATTCATAATCATTGTAGAGCGAGCGAACAGGGAATATTTGTGATTTGTGTTTAGTCTGGTATGTCTGTGCAACCAAAACTGACTGCGCTTTGGCAGATTGAAAACCAAACTACGCCATTCTCGCATGTTTACGAAGCCTCATGTCACTGTTGACAGCGCGCCATCTTTATTTCTTATTTGATCTCAGCAAACATAAAATAATATCGAGTAACGAATTGTAAGCGGTTGACAAAAAGCCGAGCAATGTTGATAGTAGTGATGTTGTTAATACGATAAGTTTATAATAGGTATCACGACAGTTGAGAATATCATAACATACAGCAAACGTAGAAATCGAACCAGCAACATTAGAACGCGATTTATCCTTATAGATAGTCATACTTCCTCTTCTAAAGATAGTATAAAACAAAGTCGCTTCCCGCCGTCTGTCGTCGTCTATGTACGCTTAGCTCTTATAATCTACGGAACGGATTTTAATGCGGTTTTCAACAGTAGATAGAGTTATTCAAAATAGAGTAGGTAGGAGCAAAGTAGGTGTACACGAGCGAAGTCGCGCCGTGTCCATTATTCATTTATAAAGGCGTATAAAAATAGATAGGTTCACCAAGGAGAGATAATGCACAATGTAGTCAGATCAAGAGAAAACTTATGCAGATGGGGTATATCGCTCCCGCTAAAAGCGCCTGCGAGTGTGAAGCTTCGCCGCAAATCATGGCGCATTTGTTAGTCTGCCCAGCTTGCCCAGACTCCTGTCCGAAGATCTGTTCGGCCTCAGACAGTATCGTCCATGTCTCTCAGTTTTGGACTGGAAAAATATAAATAATAAAAACGAACCTATTTCATCATTGCAACGATAAGAAGATTAAGTATAGGTACAGATAGTGCCTATACAGTCTCACAGATACACCTCCCTGGTTCCCTTTACACAGACAGATCCCATGTTTATAAAAGTCACTCAGAGCGGCGATGAGGGAATATTATTTGGCACGCTAACAAGGAGTGACGCGATCACTAAAGATTTATGGTTTAATTTCGACTTTCGCCAGAAATTTCTTTTGCGTCTTCTCGTGGCGAAGAATAAGCTACTTTGTTACACGTGCCACCTTAAGTTACGATGGGAAGGTGTTGTGTAAATGTTGGATCCAACCTTGTTCTTTCATGTTTAGGTTAACCTTTATCATGATATTATACGGGATGTTGTCCTTCATACTCGTCTTTCTTTTACCAATTTCTATAAACATACGCTTTTATTAGGCTTATCATAAAGCACACATAAATCAAAGAATGCAAATACGTTCTCCGGCCTCTCTCATTAATATTTAAATTGCGTCACGAACATTCAAATTTTCTTGCAAACATATGCGGTATCATCCTTCTTTAGAAGCGCAGTTTCAAGCAATTATGTAAGTCGTAGATGTGGCTAAGACAGATCTTAACAATTTATTTAACCGTCAGTTGGGTTCGAACAAGGTTCCTTCGAATAAAAAGCTACAATCACACTCACTTTGCTTTTTATCAACTTCAACTCCCTAATATTTATTATTTTACTTATACATATTTAGATATAAGCATACCGCCCCGACACTATCGATTTATCATTATCGTTCTACAAGATTCTATCACACCAATACAATCTCCCTCAAATTCACTAAACGTTTTTCACGAATAAACGCACAGCAAGTCGCACAGAGGTCAAGAAATGCAATTAGAGCGCGCACCATCCAACACTAATACTGCACATCACTTCTTGTCTAACAAAGTGGTATCAAACTGGAACAAATTACCTAAAATGGTTGTACAGCCGGGTCAGCAAATTCTTCCAAGAACAGACTAGACGAGTGGTTGAAGTCGAGCATACTGTCTCTACTTGATTTAAAATGACTTTCAACACTGTGTGATGTAGACACATCAGCAACAATGCTGCTCGTCTATAACCTCAATATTTTATATTTTCTTGTGTCTTTTTCAATATTGTGGTGTTGTTGTTTGTGTCAATAAATGTTCTTTCTTTCTTTCTAAATAAATAAATACTGAAGCCTATCTTTTGTATGACTATTTTAGATATAATGTTTCCACTGTTGCAATCGTTTTGCTACTGATATTCATAATAATCCTTCCTATAACAGTAAAATATTTAAATGCGGGTACAAAAACAGCTCCCACCATAATTCACCAGCATAGTCCTTTCACTAAAATCCTTTAAATATTCCACTGGAATCCCAAAACACAATAATCATTTCAATACGCATCCCAAAGCCATCCATAATGGAATGAACACCCTTCCCGTTTTAATCCATCCACGTTATAAATTAGGGCATACGTCGGTCCGAGACCAGAACCGGTTTCATCTAGATTAAACCGCTTCGAGGCTTTGATCTGTAAAATTTAAATGAATGTGTATGTAATTTTGTGAAGCGGATGTGTTTCTTTTTAGCGATACGCTGTGACTGGATCTGTGTATCCACAATTTTTTATTTATCAGGTTCAGTACTTACAATGTAATATAATCGACAAACGCAGTTTCAGGTGGTAATTGAGCCTACGTGATTTAAATCTCACGGTAGAGAACTTCAATATTCGTATATTTCAGTAAGGTAAATCATTAGGCGTTCGACAGGGACTGGCAAACCATAGCAAACGATTGCGAATTATTAAAGAATTGGGTGGAGGCCTTTGCCCGGCAGTGGGATAATTTAGGCTATTAATAAATAATAAATCATTAGGGAACAAAATGAAAAATGGCCCCCAATGAAAAAGTCGCATCGAAATCGGTACATCTGTTAAGGAGCTACAATATCCCAGTAAACATACATAGAAAGACAGACAGACAGACAACCCGCTTTTTTATCATCCCTCTTTTAACGTCATGGGCGGGGTACAAAATATCTACGGCCTACGCATTTTAGACTGTATAGACGTCATTTGAATGAACTACCCATTAAAATAAACCGAATTAGCATGAAAATATCCTACTTGATGCACTTTTGGAGCAAACCCAAATAAACAGCCGTGTCGGCACCATAATAATGAGTTACAATAATAATTGTTGTTTACCTGACAATTCGCGAGTACAATTCGCAGATTCAATCTATTCCGTGGTTAAAAGCGCATTATTTATACTCATCCGTTTTAATAAAATAAAATTCGAACGGTATTTACGTAAAACTTTTCTCATATTGGTTTCTACGCAATTATTGGCATATTTACAGTTATCCCGGGAATCGGTAAATGATTGCAGCCGGCATTTTTATTTGAAACGTACTGGACCCATATATATAGTTTTGAAGTTATTTAAAAACATATACCTGACGACCTGAGTGGTTCAGTTGGTTAACATGCCGGTCGCCATGCAGAGGTCCCGGGTTCGATTCCCGGCCGAGCAGAAATTGAAATTATAAATTTTACTTTCTGTGCCGGGTCTGGGTGTAGTATGTATAATAAATATGTATTTAAATAGTTTATCAGTTATGTAACACAAGTTTTGCTTACTTTGGGGCTAGTTGGCGCTGTGTGAATTTGTCCAAGCACGTTTATTTATTTATTTAGGTGTATACGAAAATTGATCATCCTCTACCCGTTTATCTCCGAAATTATTTGGCCTAAAACAGAAAAATATATACATAAATTAGTTTTTTACGCGTACTTATCGATTACGGAAAATCCTATAAGAAGTTCATGACCTAAAAGTTCGACTCGCACTTCGCCGGTTCTTAGTTTCTAATTTCGCAGTAGGGTAGGGCCTACCCAATGATCATAATTGATGGTAAGGACATGATTGTGGATGATGTCAGAAACTTGCGTGTGATGTGGCAGGGGTTAAGAAAAATATTTTTATTTTATTTGTTATAAAATGGGATGACATATGATCATAATTGATAGTAAAAATGCGGGCATGAAACGACGTCAGTAACATGCGTGTGATGCGGCAGGGGTTAAGAGAAATGATTTTAATTTGTTTATTACGAAATAGGAGGAAATGTAAAACAATGTGTTTAACTAGAACTAAAATAATTTATTTCATGTTAAACAGGTTATAACAAAGACACTGTAAGAATTACATAACCAAATAAAATATTTTTCGTGGCGTACTACTTAATTAATTCATGTCTAATTCAAATCCAAAACAATTTTTGTGCTACCTACGACACCATCAAACAAACAAAGGATCGTGCTGTATTTCTCATTTTTTTACACTTTATTTTTAAAAACATTGAACGTAATTATAATTACTTATTTTCTGAAAAGGACAGCCTTCACATGGAGAGGTTTTCGTTCCAATATACTGTATAACGGTATCAAAAACATAAATACTCAGATTAAAATCAGTAGGTATGTAATTCTGTAGGTACCCTTCAACAGCTAAACAAGAGACGCCCCTCAGCATAACAGACTTCGTTAATAAATAAACCTACGTCATCCGCTCCATCCACTAACTCAATCTCAGGAAAGGGACAGAATCTCATCGAATTCTAACCGAATAATGATAGTATCCCTTCACCACCTCGCTTGTTAATAAAATAAAGGGGATTTAGAGAAAAGGGACCCTTGAGATTCTTTTCTAAGGGCAGATTAAGGTGCCCTCACTCTCGGCGAGGCAAGCGGCCGTGACGAGCCGCATGCGACGTATAAATGAGTACGATTCGTTTCTCTAAAAGAACCGGTGCCAGTGTGCTTTTGATTTCAAAGGGAGCCTTCGAAAACACGATCGAACTCGACCCCGCCCGGAGCTTTTCTTGCCATCTTAAGTAGGTGATTACGAATTGTGGGTGTTGGGAGCGAATCTGAGAAGAGATTACTCGATAATTCTTACGAGGATCATCTACATGTGATAAAGAGAGTGGACAACTTTCACAAGTGCCGTTCTGTAGTTAACTAGTTCTTTTTATGTAATACGGCAGACAAACAGGCCACCTGATGGAAAGTGGTCACCGCTGCCTATGGGCATCAGCAACACCAGGGGCGCTACCAATGCGTTTCCCGCTACAACCTTAACAGCCGTTACCTTGTGTAGTTCATTTAATTGCTTACCAATTATTAAACAAACTCAAATTGATATTTAATTTATTAATTTTACAAATTTTCAATTAAATGCAATTTTCCGATACTTTCGCAAGAAATTCTCGGAAATTTTATTCCAATATAAGTTTGCAAATTGAAATGTAATAAAGTTACTCTAATTAACTAATACGCACGAAATATGAAAACCAAATTATTTCATATTATTTTTTTATATTATAAGCTACTTGAATAAATTCACGAATTGTTAAAAGTACCTACACCAACTAGTGGGGCTTAAATCAGTACATTTTGCAAGAATTTGCGAAAACAATTGGTGCAGTACAAGGAGATACTTTACCCTCTCTCGGTGCACTAATACTTTGAGAGCACAATTTATCGTCTTGCCCTAGTAGCACACTATACTTCTTACCGCACATTCTAGAAAAATATAAAGCAGCAAGGGTACAAATATAGATATATGTCAGGTTGTCGTTTAAACAAAAACCTGTAGACTTTTTTTATTAGGGGCTATTCTGTGCTATACTTTTTCATTTACCTATCGAATAACTACAGCTATTGTGTAACAACTATGAAACGAAATCATCGACATTTTGAAGAAACAATTTCATAGACAATATTTTTGTCATTGTCCTTTAGCCCAAAATAATTCCGCCACTTTTAGAACTTATTTAAAAACAAATGCTTTGAAAACTAAACGTCTTACTACTCACAAATACATTACTAACGCGTAAATTGTTACGCAAATACCGTATTGCAAATATAATTGGTCCCCCTTTCCATCTTTCGTCATGCATTTTGACGTAATGACTAAGATAAGTCTAGAAAATGATCGTGTCAACATTTTTATAGAGGTACGCGTGACACCCTAAAACGCCAACCGAGCTATATACTTATACGCCAAAGTTTTGTATACCTAGAGTATTTCTCGAAGGGGAAATTTCCAATTTGCCCTGACAAATGCAGTTCGAACAATTGATTAGCTTCGTTTGTTGAAACTGAGGACTTTTCTCGATGCTTGACAACGGAATGCTTTTTACTTTGTGAGGGCGGGGAAGGCATTAATGGGGAGGGATAACGATGCATAGAACCAGAAATGACCTTTGAGGGTCAGGACGGAGAAATAATTAAGAATGGCCATTTGCTCACTGTATAGGTGTTCAATGAATTTAGCAATAAACGAGCATTTCAAAATGGCATTTTGTATGACATGTATAGGCATGTATGTATGTAAACTCTATTGCATAAGAATTAAATACCGAAATGAGAAAATCACAATTTTACAAAGCAATGGCGGGCTTATCCCACAATGGGATTTCTTCCAGTCAATCCTAAACCCTTTGAAAGGAGAGGGAGGAGGTATATTTAGTGAGTCACTAAAAATAATGAAATGCTTACAACATTTTGAAAAATATAGCCTTATATTATTGTTTTGAGTCCGAGCTAGTATTTTTTGAGCATAATATTTAATTTTTCTACAGAGCGCGTTATAATTAACGCTGTCCCTGTCTGTCCCCTTATGGATGTGTTTTTTTATGGATGGGATCTCGTATTACTAAGCTGTCTTTTGTATGACTGCGAATTTTGATCCGAAACAGGTAAACAATTCACCTATAAATAAATGGATTTCTTCTGGTCTATTGTCCTGTGCGGCTCGCGAATATTATTCGCGACGTACTTGCACTAGTCGGATTATGTTAGTTTTTTTTGTCGAGCTTTACTACTAATATTTAAAGCTACTGCTACAGTGTATCATTGAACATTAGAATTATCTAGTAAGTTATTTTTAAATGAAACTCTTATGTCCGATTGCTCCAAACTTTAGGCGACTCCTAACTTTCTTTTTATGTAATACGGCAGACAAACAGGCAAGTCACCTGATGGAAAGTGTTCGGGTACATGATTTATAATATTCATAATAAGAAAAAGCATTGTACCAACACCAACCTAATGTGAAAACTTAACTCGCTAAGTCTCTCTTAAATTTATGGCACTGATATTGTGCCCTTAAACGGAATATTTTATGGCATCACCTTAGCAGTCGCTTAAGTTATGTGCTATCGAGTATTAGCCCCTTACCTACATGAGCTTTTGTTTTTTTTTAACCTTTTCCTTTAGTCCTTTTCGGCAATGGCCAATATGTACTTGTTAATATTAAATACTACACAAGAAATTTATTTTTAATAAAGAACAACATACACAAATAATTAACTTAAGAAATATGAAAACTCAATGAAGTATGTATATAGATATATTTGTATAGTAACTGTAAATATTTTATGTGTATTTTAAAATAAATAATTTTTCAGTATCTAACTAAAATAAAATAACCTACAACCCTGATCTAAAAAATTTTAATATAAGAAATAATTTTATTAGCATCAGTAAACACATCGTACCTAAACGAAAACACATCAGCCCTATAAAAGGAAAGTAGGTGAGGGGACCAAGATCCTTAGGTCAAAGCCGTAACAAAAGGTTATTCTCACACGAATAGTCACGCACCCCTACGTCCTTTATATGAAACTTATTTAAAACTAGCTTTGTACCGCGACTTCGGCCACATAATCATTTTATTTATATTATACGGAAGTAAACAGGCAAGCTGACCACCTGATGGTAAGTGATCGCCAATGTCCAAGAACATCCGCAACACCTAGGGGGTCACCGAATGGGCGCTGCGGCATTTAAGAAAGGTGTAGGCTTGTTTCATGAATTTTTTTAATAATTTGAATAGCCAGGCATTTGACCGCTATCTCACCTGGTGGTAAGTGACGATGAGGCCGACGATGGACCATGCTTGTCTAGAAATAGCCTAATAACTCTAGCCTTGAAGGCTTTTGTTGAAGAATTTTGTTCCCAAGAATTTCTTTGAAACCACATTACATTTTGTAATAATAAAACCAATGTGTTTTTCCAAGATTAAACTACAATCCTGCACAACTTTATCATTTATAATAGTAATAGGAAGTAGGATTACACACTCAGAATATTAAAAACACTGGCCCCCGTACAAAACGTCATATCGCCAGAAACGAGAAACTGGGAAGCATGATTTTACACTAAAATGTGCAATGCACGCGGCTGTTCTGGATACGTTCTGAGCCGCGGGCTGTCGGATTCAGTTTTATTTTATAAATGTATCAGTTACAGAGCTACTGCTACAATTGTATGCTACTGGTTTTAGTAAGGTGCGCATTTATTTATTTATTTCATTGTATGGCATTACAAGTCGTATAACAAAAGATTATCGACACATCATAAAGTAAGTTTCTCCCTCATATTCTGTATACAAAGGATTGCGTAATTTTTAAGGATGAACAGGTCTGCCGGGTCTCCACTATATTTTGTAAGAGGACAGACTCAGCTCCTAAGGTGCGCACTAATTTTACCAGTTGTTTGAACTATGGAAGCGTTTGCGCACTGCAACCGGCCCCAACCCGAAAAAACACTTTCAGTATACATATTATCGGGTTTGTTACCACGGTTAGCAATGATTCGAAGTGAGGGTAATCGTCGAATCCGAAAGAGGGTGGACCGATGTGTCTGTCCTTAGGAGCGACTTCATACAGCGGCACCAGTCTACTCGTGACCATGACGTATGCAACTGCGTCGATTTCTCGAGGTAAAGACAATACTATCCGTGGTAACCCGATAATATGTGTAGTAAAAGTGAATTGAATAGCCGCAAAAGTCTTAAATCGTATAATCCGAAAATAAATATAGTAGTCGTTTTTGCATTTGTATTAGTTTAATAAAGACAAGATAGGTGTGCGAGGTCGAATTTATATAGAACAGAACGCGCAAACAGAATGTGACGGAATGGATGGATCTTTTGAGCGGTTAATGACGACTTCTTGAAACGACGACTTCTCACTATGTCTTCTCGATTTAACGAGGTGGTAAAGACTCAAGTTGCAAAGAACGAGGCGCCACTTTCGTTAACTAAAAGTAATTTTTGTTTAAAAGTGGTTGGCGGTTGGTTGTTGTTGACAAACAAAAGGTAATTCTGTAGTCTATTTGTCAAATTAGATTTCATAGAGTTTTTGGAATAGAGTGGAGTTTGTTGATTATCATTACCGATAAAGACATACGAGCCGAGGCTATACAGTTGTAACTTGTTACATTCCATAAGTAGCATTTTCAGCAAGTAGATAAGGAAGGAATTTTGTCGATATAAATAAGGTTGGTTTCCTTCGACAAGGTTCCGTCCCATTCTGATTGCGCGTGGCAATCAAACGAGCAGACAGCCCACCTGATGAATAGCGGTAACTATCGCCCATAACATCTACGATTCATGCATTTAGATTGCTGGCAACAAACATGGCATGTGGTCTTTTATAAAGTGACAGTTGTCACTGTAGGGACTAAGATGAAATGCCGCATGCCTGTAATTGCGCTACCTTATCTTTCAAGCTATCCAGTTTCCCCACAGTGATCCCACGACAACGCATGAATTATTGCTTGGCGGCACTGACCTCAAATAATAACTGTATTGTTGGAGATCAGTGATTCAAACCCTTTTTAAGCCATAATGTTATGTTTAAGCCATAGTGTTATTGTGTATAAATAAAGGTATTTTATTATATTTTAAATAGACAAGGCGGTGGTACTTGTCCAGGCTGTCACCTTAGGCTTGACAAAGTCCTAAAATCTGATCAAATTTAAAGTTATAATCATCTCATTATAATTGTTAGTAAGAGCGCTCTATGACACTCGAGCGATCTTGCTATTAATGCATTACGGCTTAGTTAAAATCATGAAGCACTTGTTATGAAAGAAGAAACGTTTTCGTTGTTTACTGGTTTTTATGGGCAAGGTAAGAGTCAATAAAGGCTTGCATTTGACTTCATCTTTATGTATGTTACTGTAAGTTATTATTATGTTTCCAGTATAGAGTTTCAGTTTTCTTATTTCAACGAGGTGTAACGGTAATCTTCGAGTTCACTGAACTGCTTTCGAGAATTATTTCACTAAAGGAAAACTATGGCATTCCCAATATTCATATGCCATTTTAGTCAGAGAACAGTTTTGTAGTGCATTTGAGTGTTACTGCTGTTTTTTTAACCGGGCCACTAGTTTTTTTAATGCGTTTCAAAAAAGCATCTAATCATGAACCCTCATCGAAAACAAAAACCTGAATACGTTAAAAATTTTAATGAAAATGCTGTTCATTTTAAATCATTTACGTATTTTTATGTATATATTTTCAAACAAACCTATATTTCTGTTTACAACCTTTGCACTAAAAAAGTACCAAACTATTTTCTGATAAAAAGGTAAAAGGACGAATAAAACTTTCGTGCAGCATAGCTCCGCGTAGCCTGTGTTAAATTTTATTTGCTACGGTATCAATGGCAGAAACACGTCTACGACCCGTAGCACCTGCTACGAATTGTTGCTACGACACCATGTTTCTTTTATTTTTAGAACGCTTTTGTATGGAGTGAGAAATAAACTTCACTGAAGCTAATTTGCTGGACTAGAACGAATGCTCGAGTTTTTGTTAGTTTTACTTTTAATTACTCATACTTCTGTTTGCAAGCTCGGAGTACTTTGACGTTGAAACACGATGGCAAATGTTTTTGAAGTGATTGTTTTACCTGCATTGAATAAATTATTTGAATTCACGTGTAAAGTTGTTTTTGTACGCGAGACGATAGTTGTTTTATTTACTGTGATTGTGTAGGCATCAGTGCACCTGCATGAATAGACTGTAAGGGCAAAGGTCGTCGGATACAAGTAAAATTCCACTTTGTATTCCACATTTTCTTTTTGGTAGCTGAAAAGCGAAACTGCCAACAGGATGTGAGGCAGTCATTCACACACACACACAAGATGATATGTAAGTACTATCGCTACGAAAAATCTAAATTGGGTCAGTAATTTCTTTTTTGGTGCCATGTTGTGCACGTATGGCCGTGTCCGACAGAGTAGAATAGCACCAACCCCTTACATTCATGGGTGTCGTACAAGGCGACTAATGTTTTCGAGGCAAAAAATCAAGAGTCTCCGTAGTCTGGAAAATGGGCAGCAGCATTTTCCATTATTATACATATTTAAACACTGCGATCTCCAACCCGCCTGCCAAGCGTGGAGATTATGGCAATAACCTCCCCTTTCGTGGGAGAGGCCCTAAGTCCTGCAGTGGACTGTTACGGGCTGAGATGATGATGATGATGATGATGATGATGATGTTGTGCACGGACAGACCAATATTTTGCGTGTCTCCTAAACGTCTACTATTACTACAAAGTGGATTTTTTCATGTACTCTATGACGTAGGATAGCCTACGGCGCCCTCACAGTCTAGTACGTATAATCTTAATATACAAATTCATAAACAGCATATTATTCAATTTAATTCGTTTAGTTGACATTTATAATGACATTGTAATTTGTGTTGTAATTGACATTGATATTGACATTGTAATTTCTATTGTATTTGACATTGATATCTTAACATTGTAATTGTTATTTTATTTTGTATTTTTTTTGACATTGTACCTAATTTTGTATATCAACGTATTAGTGTACTTGTTTTATGGGCTATCATGAGCCTGAAATAAATGATTTTTAATTTAATTTAATTTAATTTAATATTCAACTTCTAAAGCTGTATTTGTGCCTCCACCATAAGAAAATATAAAAGTGAGTGCAGTAAACAAAATAACTTGTACCGTACTAGCTTGTATCACAATAAACAAATACGTAATTACGTCACGGGGCATCCAAGCGGCTCCCGAGACTGTTCAACCAGTCTCAGGATTCTTAGCAAAAGACCTTGGACACCCTCAATTCCCCAATGGCACTAGGGTAATAACGCACACCTGATGAATTACGAGCGCCTTATGGTGCAGATGTTCTACTAGCTTCAAAGGGCAAAATGGTCATCCATTCAGTTCTCGGACACTGTGTTATCGAACTTGCAAGCGTTATTATCAGTTTACTTTTTAATCAATAATAGTAAATACAAAAATTAATCATGTTGGCGTTAATGTCCCGGTTGTGCTGTCATGCACGAGGGCCCGGGGTACGCCTTGACCACGGTCCATGATTTGGCACATCAGATAATTACAGTACTCGCTGACGAGTCGGATACCCTAACCACTCGGCCACGGATGCTCCGAATTATTTATTCAATAAATAAATAACAACGAAACACAAATTCAAACACTAATGATCATAATTGTATCACAATATTTCGAATCAATTAATTAACTAGTTATCAGCATAACTGAATAGCGAGCGTAATATGCGCCGCCTAATCAAGTTCCTTATCTTAAACTTAATTAGTGAGCAACAGAATCTGTAATATGGCATCTTGTAATATTACAAGATATTGATAACCTACAAGAATTTGTGTTGATGGAAATTACGAATGTATAATACTCGTTCATTATTACGTTATTATGTTGGTAATTAATACTGCTTTACAATAATAATATTGTGTTTTAAGTACGTAGTTTTTACTTAGATACTACTGATATCATATCAGTAGTATGATAATTATTAACTAGTTTGGACTGATTACATAATACTAATCCTATCCTTTAAAAACCGTTCTCAGTGGTTTTCACCCGCGCGCATTTCGGATCTGTAATCAATCAACTTTCCCGCGGGAACCTATTATTTTTCCGGGATAAAAAGTAGCCATTGTTACTCAGTGAAAATGAAGCATTCTTTTAGTGATGTAATTTTTTTTATCTACACTCATAGCGTAATGTTCCAATTACATATTCGAAAACAGTTGTTTAAGGATACACTTTTTTCACGCCAGTCTATAAAAATTTAAAAAATTACTTTTCGATACAGCATTTCCCATACTATTTTCATTACAGCTGTATCGAAAAATAACTTTTTAATCATTATGCAACACTTTTCTTTTTTAAATTTTTGTCGGGCGCCGGGACACGGCTAAATGTAGGCTGAATACCTAAATGTCTTCAACAAATTCAAAATTCCTGTTTATATTTGTGATCAGTTCATAGTCTGTGGTTGCGATTGTGTACATTTGGAATTATTTTCCCGCTAAACAGAATATTTTTTCTAATTGTTGTAATTTGTGTTTGTGAATGTTGTTTCTTGTTTGAAGCAAATAAATAGATAAATGTGAAAGAAGTGAAGTGAATTTCGCTTGATATCCTCGACGCGTAGATACAACAGAACTCGCAGTTACTTCCAGCAAAGTTGAAAAAATTATAGGTACGAAATTTTAACATGAAAATATGAGTGTAGATAAAGTAGTGTATGCAACTGCATATAATTAGGTATTAAAACACTCGTGTCAAACTATTATCATACTCGGCTACGCCTCGTATGATAAACAGACACTTATGTTTTAATACCCCCTTTTATATGACAGTTGCATAAACTACTATAATCGGTCCAATAGTTTTTGATTTTATTTATTACAATTTTTTTTTTTTTTTATAATTTATATTTTAGCGCAGTTTTTATCATCAGTTAGAGAATTTCTTTTTGAGGGTTTTAAATGTATAATACACGTTAATTATAGTCAAGAAAGGCGGGTCGTTTGTAATATAATAATCATCATAATCATATGAATAGTCCACTGTTTATGGTCTTTGGCTACGTATTTATGTTTCGAGAAAAGTGTTTTTGTTATTTCATGGAAATTCATGTCTCTCTAAAGAATTGTTCGCTTTTTATGTTTAGCTCATATTCGATTTTACTAATACGATTCAATCAGATTACGTTTAGTAGTACATTAATATAGTGTAAGTCAATGTGGGACTAAAATCTCCTCCAGC
This sequence comes from Blastobasis adustella, assembly GCA_907269095.1. Lineage (NCBI taxonomy): Eukaryota > Metazoa > Arthropoda > Insecta > Lepidoptera > Blastobasidae > Blastobasis > Blastobasis adustella. The sequence goes on along the minus strand of OU026121.1, from coordinate 14,708,302 downwards.
CAAGTCTTACTCGTAAATCAGACCAAATCCCAGGAGATGCGCAAGCAATTTAATTTACAATTTCTATATTGAGTACGACCTAACCATCTTTTTCAATCGTCATAGACAAGGGGGTAGGAAAGTAGGAAGGAAACACACAGAGACATGTTGGTCGCCCCAGGACCAGAGCACACCCACCCCACGCCGACAGGGGCCGGAACTTGCCCGAGCACTTGTCGGTGACTATCCACGTAACCTGCTTGACTTCCTGCGAATTCTATTCCAGATCCATCTGTATCCTCACTCTCTAATTTCTGGAGGTCGGATGTTCCAACCCAGATACGATAGATACGTGAGACAGCTCAAGACATTTATATAATATAATATAAACTAATGGAAGACATAAGTATTGGTCATTGGACAGTTTAGGGCACCGTGATGGTATTTTTAATAATATGGTATTCTTGAAACCTCACTATAATTAATCTAACTATAAAAAATTAAAGTTATCCTGATGAGTATGTCTGGGTGGTACTACTGCCGTAAAGTAATTATAGACTGTGAGAGCCTCGTAGGTTATCCTCCGGCATCGAGTATAAGTAAAAATCCACTTTGTACTTTGATAGCGAAAGTTTTGGAGACCCACATATTGTTAGTCTGCCCTGGCAAAAAAACTTTATTTTTAGTGATCCAAACTTCGACTTATTTAGCTATTTTATTATTTATTTATTTAACCATCTATTGTACACAAGATGTTTACAAAACTATATGGCAGAATATAGCAGACACAACAGATCAACTTATTTCTATAAAGAAATTTCTTCCAACAGGCCTACAGCAGAGAGATCGTGACAATTAAATGCAGTTAAGACGTGCACAGTAGTAAAAATATATATATATAATGCTCAATTAATAAAAGCCTATACTATACATACACACATACATTTACATACATATATTAGACAGATAGAGAAAGGTAATGCTCTTTTACACGTTTCTTGAAGATGAAGATAGTACTTATCAACGTTTTGTGGGTCGCCTAAACCTCTACTACGCTACAAAGTGATTTTTTTCTTGTACTCGATGACGTAGGATAACCTACGGAGCCCTTACAGTCTATAATGCTTGTTTTGTTGTGTTCCATTTTGAACGATAAGGTAGCCTGTGTATGAGGAATTACATTATAGTATAAGAAATCTAGAGGCATTATTTGAGGGACACAGAGGCAACGTATATGCGGTTCAGCATTTTTTTTGACTGCACCGTAATGAATAGAAGATCTTTTAAGCGACAGTTATCGCTTACCATCAGGTGCTGTCTGCTAGATTATTACTGAGTAGTATCAATTAAAAAGTCAAGATTTAGTACTAGACTGAGGCGTTCTAACGTTTCTTCGTTCTTTAAAGCGTTTCACCATTTTCTTCCTCTTGTGTTGTTGCCACGCTCTTGTGCACTTTGGATTATGCATTATAAGATAATTCCAAAGTACACACAGCGATACTGGCGACGGTGTGTTGGAGATTGCGTCGAATAAAAAAAACATCTTGACGTTATTTTCCTGGTTGTGCTCTCTCTCGCACACGAGGGCCTAGGGTCCGCCTTGACCATGATACAGGATTTGGTAGATAATTTAGTTACAGTGGAGCGACTGCCATTTGACCCTGCTACCAAGAGAACCTGAACAGATTGGATCATAGTTACACATTCAGTCGCCTAATTGTGCAAGTTTCATTACGATGTGCTCTTACCGTAAGAGCATCGGCTAGTATTCAAGTAATGTACAAATCGCAGAAAAGAGTCATTGCTATATGGCCGCAGCTGGATTCGAATCCGGTACCTATCGCTACACTTCGGATAACCTCACCACTCGGCCACCGACGTTCCGTTTGCGTCGAGAAAAAAGGTATATAAAATAAAAGGTGGCAACAACATAATATAGCAACATCGTAGGACCCAATAACACAACACTCTCTTCGCTTCTTTGTCATCGCAATTGTAGATAACAAGGCATAGGTGCTAATATAACATTTCTATATTTTTATCACTAGGGTTGCTGGGGGGTGACTCTCGCGCTTTCGACATAAGAATTCGACATTTTCTCTGGCCACAAATATCGAACAAAAAGTCACTGACTCTCTATTGCAAGCAGAGAAATTATACTCAACGATTTTCGCTAATCCTTTATTGTCGAAACATTTTAATAGAGATTTAATAGGTAGCTAATTAAATACCTAGAAAAAAGTCCTATTCGATATGTCACAGCCCCATAAAACCATCTTGAAGAACTCCTCAATGCGACTGAATGTGTAACCATGATTCAATCTCTTCATGTTCTCTAGTGAACAGGGCCTCGGAGGTCAGGTGGCAGCTGCTCTACTGTCATTACCTGGTCTACCATATTCTGCAGACCCCGGATCCTCATTTGAGTTAAGCATACCACCCCTACATGTATTAAATTTGTCAGCAACAATAGCTGTCGCACCACTAAATACAACGAAGCTTAAAACGCCAATACTGAGTTGACTAATTTTAGTTTTATATTTATTGTAAAACCGAAATATCTTGTTAGTCTTAATTCTAATTTCTAAGTGGAAACTGTGTTAAATTGTTTAAAATAAAAATAAATATATCTTTTATTTTAAAAACATCGTAAAATACTTGCCTCGTCGAGAGCACAATCGGGATAGTGACGACAAGATGTTTACATTTTATTATTCAAGTACCATTCATGCCACCAGAAGATGCATGGATAGACGTTATTCGGTTACGGAATTCAGGTGACTGAATGTGTAACCATGACCGAACTGAACAGGTTCCCCGGTTACAGGATCACGGAAGTCAGGTGACAGCTTTCCAGTGTAACTACCTGATCTGCCAAATCTCCCTGATCAGCCAAAGTTCTCGCATGCGAGATGTTAACCGGGACAACGCCAAGATAACATATTTTTATAAAGTTATTTTTTTATGTCATACGGTCAGAAAACAGGGAAGTAGGCCACCTGCTGGAAAGTGGTCATCGCTGCCTTACATGACATTAGCAACACCAGGGGTATCCCACTAATAAAGATTTATTTCATAAAAAAAAATATTGCCAGTAGTTCTTGGGTATTATTAACTAAATACTTGTTTATTTTCATATGAGTGTCTCAGTTGATGGAACTCTTACCGAATTTGGTTTAAAAAGACAAACTTACATTGCTATTCAATTTTAGAGATCTTGTTTTAATTAGTTAAGTCTCTGAAATGCGCTGAATTTATATATTTCAGTAGTGCTATAACATTTATTGTATGTGCTAAATATATTTAAAAATTGACTATTCCATTTACGATTATGTGATCGATCCTATGTACTTTGTACGTAACGATTAAGTTATAAATAAATTCCATTTACGATTTAAATTAACTTGATAAAGGTACTTCCCAATTATCGATATTAAAATATATAAAAGCGTCCCATAAGTTCTTAGATCTTTTGACTCAAATACAACCGTAAAACTAATACTATACGTACACCCTACGCCAATAATAATATTATAAAATAATATTCCATAAAAAAAATTATGTAATGAAACCCCTCATCCCCTAAACAGAATAACTTAAAAATCAAACTTTACCAATTAAGGAGACGCAACGACAAAATTCACGAAATTTCCTTAAAAAAAACAACAACAACAACAACAAAATAATCCTCCCCCCTCTTACCTGTACTGCCTAGAGCATTCCACAGTGCACGCAAAAGTCACACAATCACAAAACAACACGTACGGTCTCCCATAGTATTTCGTTTCGCGCGCATTCGTGGCGTGACACCGCCGGGCGTCTGCACTACGCCGCTGCTGTATCACGACTAAGGCTTGCGGAACAGACCCGGGTAAGGGACGAGACACCCCTAACCCCGAAACTGGTCACGGCGTCCGCACGCTTATCTGTCCCTCGTAACGTTGAGTTGTAGGAGACAAGCATTAGAAGCGCGGTTGGTAAACGATGGCGTGCGGGCCTTGATAAGAATATTTTGCACATAGTTCGAGCTAATATTAATTGTGTCAGCTATTATTACTAAATTGCTTCTACTAACTTATTACTAACCTACCTTTATCACACACCCTGTTGACATAATACATCGTCAGATTAATTGAAAATGGAAATTTTTTATTTTCTCCACCCGTTACAGTTTTTTAGAGTGGCTGGTTCTAGGGTCCAGTTCCGAGCGTTAAGATGTATGCTCGGAAAGTGGACCAACCAATTTCAACCAATATGTATAGCGGTTTATAAGAAATCTTAAGTTATACGATTTTTATGTTTATGCACGCGCGTGTGCTTGTTTGTGTGTCTGTCATCAGTCATCAGAACCATGTTAGATTCATAAAATTATTGTTAGTTTTGTAATAGAATATTGAAACTGTACTGTATATTTTAAATTAATAAAGTGAGAAAACAAGTGGCGATGCTGTTGTCACCGCGCGGGTTAAACATAATTTTGTTGTGTTAGGAAAATTCATTGATCACTATACCTACCTATTGCCATGCGCATTTCCGATCGGAAAAATAATGTGGTTCATTCTTTGAATACCAGTGGCCATGGCTAATAATCTGGAATCTGCAGATACCATGGTATTGAAATATTTTACGCAAAATGATCAGGGAAATAACTGGTCCACGCTGGCAAAATTGTGTGTAAAAGCTTTTAGCTTTCAACTATAACGTTACGTAGTACGAAGGATCATATTATTTAATGCGACCATATTAAAACTACGATCATGACATATTTTTTTCAAAAAAGGGTAATTCAAGTGTGACAACAAAATGTCCATATCATAATAATCCATCACCCTGGTTTAGCGCTTTAGGAAGCTTGCTTTACACAGAATTTTACTTAGCCGCAAAGTTAAACGAAAGTTCTGAGTGGTGTACATGAAGCACTGAGCGCCTAGCGGCTAAAACGTCACATAAATAAAATTGACATACAAAATAGAAACGCGAGCATTTTGAAACTGAAAATGTGTCAACAGAACTGTCCCCTAGACATCCTCTGCTTTTACGGTATCCCGCCATCTGACGGGTTTCAACTTGTACATTAATGCTAGCACCGAGGGGACTAGGGTTTAAAAGTTTTTAGTCTAAAATGTTTGGCTTAGCTTAGATTTAGATGTGGCTTAAAGAACTAGTTGGTAACAGGTTACAGCTCACCCTCTTCGAAGCTTATTCTGTCAACAACATATATTAGATACTTCGTAGTTGCTGTTGTAATTATTTAAGAAAAAAATATTTTTTTATTTATATTTACCCAAAATATACGTTTCAGCACAAAACCCCAGTTTTCACAGAAAACGTAGGTATTCGTCTATTCAAATTTCACAAAAAATAAACCCTTTGGGAGTGTTTAATGCCTTATCGTGAATCGTTGAAAGGCCCGAATGGGAACGGACAGAATTCGTCGGTCAATTACTTAAAAATAAGCCCTTGAAGGAATTGTGAGGGTATCTTCACTAGGATCGTTCCCACGGGGCAGGTTCTGAAGGTCCAAGAGGGCTGTTTAAGGAAAGCCCTCAACTAACGACCGCCGCGTGTGCCTCATTAATTAATTCTTCGGCCAATCCTGATAAATAGGCAAGGGTATTTGGACTAAGGACGCATCCTTTCCGCTAAGTACCTTTTTGTCTGTTTAGGGTTTTACTTTGCCGGGAAAGGGGCGACAGGTGAAACGAATAGCGTCGTTCAGAATTACGTAGCATTGGCCCGCTGCGTTTTATATTTATATGTGTGCGCTAATTATTTTATTTCATAAGCAAATTGGCTGGATGCATGATAATTATAAAAGTCATCTTGGCTACAATATCCGTTCAATTATCGTCAATATTCACGGTTGTCCTCTCGCGCGTGAGGGCCCGGGTTTCGCTTTGACCATGATCCAGGATTTGACATAACAGATAATTATTGTGAACCGACCGCTATTTGATCTCCGTGACAATGTTAATAGGGGAACCTAACCAGATTGCTCACTGTGGGCCTTATAAGAAAGCTCACTGTCACCCAAAGGGCAATGGAGAGTGCTGTACTCGGAAACTTGTCAAGCGATAGAATCAGAAATGACGAGACCACAATCGAACCAAGGTCATCGACGTAACCCAAAGGATTGCCAGAATAAAGTGGCAGCGGGCAGGGCACATAGTTTGAAGAACAGATGGTTGATGGAGGCAGTAAAGTTCTCGAGTGACGGCCACTTACCGGAAGACGCAGCGTAGGCCTTCCACAAGATGGACCGACGACCTGGTAAAGTTTGCAGGTACCAGCTGGATGCGGAAGACACAGGACCAGCCTTTGTGAAGATCTCCGGGGCAGACCTATGCCTAGCAGTGGGCGTGTTTCGGCTGATATGATGATGATGAACTAAATTGCACATTAAGTAACCAACAATATTTCAATCGACCTATAAATATCACATTCTTTCGGCCTAGGCTCTTACACCGCCTTACAACTCACAGATTTACTAGTAGACAAAGTTATGAAGCTATAAATCTATTAATATACTACCTACGTTATCAACTGTGCGGGAATGAATATGTAATATAATAAATTCCCGGAACACACATGTGATAATATGGAAATAACTATAATGTGAAGCACCAAGCCATCCAACGACCGACCTTGAAACATTAGGACCGCTTAATGGTAACTGCGGATACTCTAAGGAATAATCATTTTAATTTATTACTCAGTTCAAGGACCCTTCCCGGCATAATCAAAGAGAGATTGCTGTAACATATTATAAGGAAATCGTCGAAATAATTATTCCTAACATTAGCATTTGACGACCTTCTGTAACCAAAACAACGTGTACCACGTAAGAGGTCCTGCGATCGATTCCCGGAGGGCAGAATATAACATGATGAATTTTAATTTCTTTTAGGTTAATTATTAATAATATATCACCAAGGATAAACATAAATATCAAATTAACTAAAAAAGGAAGTAAATAATTTAATATCACTTAAAAGGACCCTCGAAAATATATTAAAATTGGAAAGGCAATGAGTCGGTAGAAATGTGCCTAAAAGTTTTCAGAATGTTATTTGAGTTGTTTACTTTTCCGGGGTTAAACGAAAAAATATTTCGGGTAAACGTTAATTATTTGATACTCCGCACAGTTTCCTTTCTGAATTTAAGTACTTTTTAATTTATCTCTGTTTACTTTCGATTAAAATTTTAGACTTGTTTTTAATCCCGAATGAGATAAAATTTATTTGGTAGGTACTTGCGACCCGCCTCAGCGTCGCATGGTTGTTCTCGATGTTTTTCTATTGTAAGCATGTATTATATATAATAATGATACCGGAAATGTTTCAAGTCCAGGAATTGTATACATTTCCTAGAAAATGTATACTCCACCTCGCGGATGGCTGTAACTACGAGAAACGTCCGATTCGGCGGCGGTCGCAAGGACTTTTGGACCAAGACTTACTTACTTACTGCGCTGGCTCAGCGACCCAAAGTGGATCTTGGCCTCCGGCACCAGAGATCGCCACTTCTTCCTATCCTGCGCCATCTAACCACTCAACTTTTGCAACTTTTGGACCAAGAACTGGATTTTAATTATCCATGAATTCAATAGCGAAGAAAGTAAATCCTGCTGCCTTGAAATCTGCGTGAAAGCTCCAAAATGTAGAAGCGTGCTTTCAGAATGGACTGTAAACAATGTGTAGGGAGTCAAGCAGTGCGTACGTGGCAACTAAGTAGTGGCGTGGTAGTGGTAAGAGAGGTAGGGCATAGCGGGGTATCCCGTTCGAATTGGAGCTGCCCGACTGGGGAAGTACCTCCTAACCTAACCTAACCTTACAGAATACCGCAGCTAAATAAATCTCTCTCTAATCAGCTCTTTTAAATAGTATTGTGTTACTGCCGGTAAGTAAGATCTCCAGTGCTCCATGGGGTGGGGATTTGGGGAACCGAGGCTTTGGCAGTGGAGGGGCATTTGCGTTTTTGCTGCCAGAGCAACGTGTTATAGAGGTGGGCAACGCTTTGGCGATACTCTTGGTGTCGCCAATGTCTATAGGCAGTGGTGACCACTTTCCATCAGGTGGCCCGCTTGCCTGTTTGCCTACCGTATGACATAAAAAAACTAGCAAGAGTCCTGGCGCATTTCCCGCGAATAGGTCTGGTGACGTTGGAGGAGGACCATAGGTTAGTGGAGGGTTTTGCAAAACATCCGCGGGTGTAGACTGCAATTGTAAACTCGTGATTGTTGCTTTAAGTTGACAATATATTCTTGAAACACTATAGAGACCCTTTATTGCTACAAAACTATCCCGATTAATACGTTCTCTTGGCTATCCCTCGCTCGCGAGTCTTCCCCATTATTTTCCCGACATATACCTACAGTAAGCCTTCTCGAAGTAATTCTCTAATAATAGTGAAACGGTATCAAAATCCGTTGAGTGACTAATCCTAAGAGGAGATATACAGACAGATCGACAGATAGACGCGGAAAGCGCTCTTATTTTATACTGTATAAGGATGGATAAAGTGAAAAGTATTGTAGTTACATGTAGATATTGAGTACTTTTTTATTTGGTAGTATATAGAAGCCTTGAGAATCATAAAGCGTTGTTTTAGGTCTTAATGAAAGTTACAGGTTTGAAAGGCGAATAATAGGTACTTGTAAGAGTATTAATAACAGAAAACTCTAACTTAATTAATGGAAGCATGGCGGCTTCGCAGGAAAAACTTTTTCAATTCGTTTTTTATTGATCGACTCGCGACATTAACCTTCTATCCACGTGAACGCAAAAATTTAATCATTTGCTTGGAAATCAATTAAATACTCTCAAAACCTTAAAAAAACTTGAGAAAGTATTTACTACGGAGCAGCCACAGAAGTTGATGGAAAAAGATGCGAAAGTGACTCTGAATGTCTATTACGCTTTCACGGCTAAACCACAATACCGACTCTGATGAAATTCGGTGTGGAGATAAATTGCACCTGCGGATGAATATAGGGTACTTTTTAGTCCCTCAACTACTCGCAAGCATGCAAGATATAGGTACAATAATCCAGGCGAGAGGAAATCTATTAGGTACCATATACCGCTAATATTACGACACAGTGGCCACTTTCCATCAGATAGACCATCCGTCCGCGTGCCTCACTAGGCAATAAAAAAACAGGAACATTAACGGTTCTTAACTCTATCAATATTACCAGTTCGAAAATTTGAAAATCCTGATGTATTTTTCGGTTTAATATGCCTGGCAGGCAACTGATTAAAATTTGTGATCATTGATTATTGTAGGCCTTATGGCCTTGTAGAGTTATATGTCTCGATACCTATGTAATTAAAAAGTTTAGTATACATGAAATATGTTTGGAGATGATACTATTAATATTTTATTTATTTATTTATTTAAAACTTCATGCACTGTTACGTACAAAGGCGGACTTAAAGCATCATAGCTTTCTCTACCAGTCAACCGGAGAGTTGATAGTATGAGAAATACTGGAGAAAAGTTAATATGTTCATATTGGATTTTGGGGATAATCTTTCAGAATTGTTGAAAACCGACATCGAAATTTTTTTCACTTTTAGGAATCTCCATTTCCGAGTGTCCTGGATTTCCTTGTTTCATGTTTCCAGGACCTATCCTGGAAAAACAATAGAATCTCGCGCGATAGTTGAATAATTACAGATAGGTATTTGTAGTGCACGCGCTTGTATTTTTACAGTTATTACATTTATTACATAATCACATTTAAGAACATTTGACAATAACTCAATGATAAATAGGCACCTTTAATACAGAAAGATGTTCTATGATATCACTTAATTTTTCTTTTTTTCTAAGAAATTGGAAGGCCCCGTTTTTAGGTGCAATAAAACACAATTTGTTTAATTTGCTTTCAAAGTGTTTTGTTACTTTGTTTCGGTTCAAATTAACAAATATAACATTGCGGTCCCCGCGAAGTGGAAAATTAAGCTTTTGACAGTTATCTGGGGTTCACAGTTTTAGGTAGATACTAACTGAAGTACACAGTGTCGTCTAGGACGAGTAGGACAAATGGAGGACAAGTGATTGAACTGTGACCGTTTATACAGAAGCTTCTAAATTTAATGCTGTTTACTAAGTCATTTGCTAAGAAAACAAAGAGGCGTTACAGATTTTGGGGTTCGTTACTATCAAATACTATAAAAAACTGTAAAAGGATTACTTTTGCGTTTGGATATCAATTTGCAGCTAGGGTGCTTTTTGTTTGAATTGTTTCCATTTGACGCGCCATCCCAGATTCACATGTATGTGTAATGCTATAAAGTTGGATATCGTGTGGAGTTGAAAAAGTGGTTTACGACTTATGCTAATGTCTATTTTACCTTTTATCGTAGATGAGTTACAGAAAAAACAATTGAGACAAAATTTCTTTATACGAATTTTAGGTTATTGTATGTTATTATTAATGGTATTTATTTAATCTATCTACGGTAAGCTATTTAAAAGAAAAAACGTAAAATATCTCTGTAAAACATTTTACAGTCAAGTCAGTACAAAACAGTCGCTTCTCGCCCTCTGTCACTATGTATCTATGTACCATTAGATATTTTAAACTACGTAACGGATTTTAATGTGGTTTTCACACAAACGTACACAAACGAAGTCACGCCGAGACCACTAGTCCTCAAATATGTGAAAATATATACAAGGGAAGGGGGTTTCAGGTCCGTAGGTTCTGTGTTCAAAACTCTTTGTACGTACGAAGAGTGTAAAATTTTAGTTTTACCAAATAAGGCCGCGAATATTGCTACTCCTTGGCAAACAACAATGATAAACTTTATTATGAAGTTTTTACCTAATATCGTCGACATAAGCGTATAATCCAGTTCCAACTCTCACAAGTATGCACGAGACCAAGTCGAAAGCAGAAAAGTTGCTGTCAACTTTTAATAGGCACCCATCAAAAGACGTCTCGGGAAAAAATGTCGTTCGCAAGAAACTTTCATTGGAAATATTATGTTCCAAATGAGAAGTAATCTTGACTCGAAATGATGTATGGGAAATTGGAGTGGATAAGAAAGTTTCTGTGCGAGCAATATGTGTTATATTGCCGCGTGCGAGTAATTGAAAGTTCTTCACTTGGATACCTTTGTCGTAATTACTCTTTGTAGACATTTGTTAAAGAGTCCGTTGAAGATTGACTAATTTACTTGTTGGAGCGTGCATAGCCGAATGTTTAAGGTATCCGTCTTATAAGCAAGAGGTACCGGGTTAGAATCACACTACGGCCATGTACCATTGACTCTTTTCTGAATTATATACATTAGTTGAATTCTAACCGATGCTCTTGTTGTGAGGGAAACCATGATTAAATCCCTGGTAGCAGGGTCAAGAATGTTAGATGGCAGTCGCTCCACTGTAATGTCTGATCTGCCAAATACTGAATCATGGTCAAGGTGGGCCCTTATTATTTTTTATTTTATTTGTTAGAGACATAGTATAGAGGCACATTTAACATAATCTTCTTCACTTTAAGTCCCGGGCCCGCTTTCCTACTTTGTTCGGTCTTTAACTTCAAGAAGCAATGTCTGTCCTATGACCTATTTCCTGAAACCGGCAAGTTTAATTAATATCTCCTATCTAAATATCCATAGAGCATACGCAATATGTTATTTTATGAGCCTTTTAGTTTTTAGCCATGTTAGATCTCACGCCAAGGCTGCTAATATATGCTTTCAACAACGGTTTTCAGGGTCGGCAGCACGTGGGTGATGCCTCTGGTATTGCAAACGTCTATAGGCTGCAATGACTGCTTACCATCAGGCAGGCCGTAAACTTGTTTGCCACCGTACCAGTAATTAAAAACGTAATAAATAATTTTGTTTTTAAGTTTGGGAGAACCTTAAACTGTTTTCTTGATGGATTTTTGCATAAAGCTATAGCAATGGCCGAGGATAGTCTGTGATAAAAAGTATAGCGTTTCGTCCGTGCGTTTCACGCAATGCAAGCTTACGTCACGGGGCTTGAACTTAAAGATAACAATAAATTTACAATTTCACAGGTCTTACACTTCTTGAGGAGGACTTCCTGCAAGTACAGATAGGTATATGTATAGTATTTCTTTGGCCTATGCTTGGTAGTTATAGGTACAGATAAGAATAATGTATTTACTTCATTAATGTCGATCATTCGATGTCTCGCTAAGACACTCGACTAATCCTCTTTACACCACTGAGCCAGGTCAGTAGTATTATTAGTATTATCTCTTCGTATTTTAGTCCTCATTTTGTCAGATAATTATGTACAATTCCCTTTTCATTTTACGTTCGAATATCAACACGAAGTTTATAAAATGCCGTCATAAAACTAGAAATATAGGAATAAAGTGAAAAGCTAGTACATGTTCAGTATAGAAAAGGAAAAAATGTTACGTAATAGACGAGTACCAAAGGCATGATCACTTTACTTCATGTTTTTATTACACAGATGTTACATACTGTACAATATGTGTACAGTATGTTTCATTTGCATACTTGTACTTACCCAATAAATACTTACCTACTAGCGTTACTTATTGTACATAGTTACAAGCGAGGACCTGTAGGCTAATTACGTAAGTCTGTTTCCAACGATTCTCTGATTTCAATGTTCAAATTGTTACGTTTGTTACGATTACGTATGATTGATTTAATAGTTTTAGGTTATTGCAATGGAACTTTGTTAGCAACTGAACCCATGAAGTAATAATTGAAATAGGAGAATGGTTGACTACAGCGTTACGTAATTATTGTTTCCAAAATAATATTTACTATGTTTTATATAGCTGTTACTACTCTAATAAAAAGTCATCAGTTTACTTAATAGTGTAATTAAACCATATTTATGAGATTTCAATTTTATTGTCGCTGCAACTGAAAGTGAATTCATCATTTATTTTGTCGATTGTAAATAAAAGCAATTGCAACATACCTATTTATTTAATTGCACTATTTAAAGAACGTCATCATGAAATTCTTCAATAACAGATACCTCTTGCGAGATTTCGTTCTGTCCTAAACAATTTACAATTTGCCACATATAGTGTCGACAAATCTTGTAAATTGTGTCCAAACCCCGCGGCTTTTCCGTACAAATTCGATACTTCATAAACTTTATTTCCGCGTCTTCCTAACATTTTTCCGGTATCAAAACAAGCTGATCTCACCCGGGAATAAAACAACCTATATTGAATAAGAATTCTTGCCTTTAAATTTAAATTATTTATGTTAGTGTTCTATAATCTGCACAGTCAGCTGCAGAGTAAACGGTAAGCACAAGTTTTACATACAGTCAGAGATTTATGTAAGATAGTAAGTCCGTAAGTTTTATTAACTGCAGAGTGCAGAGTGACTGGACCCCTCTAGCATATAATATTTAATGTATGGTACCGTAGTCAGTTCTCTATGCAGCCGACTATTATTTGTAAAAAATATTAGAAGAGGACCTTGTGAACCTAAAGGCCACAATCGAAGGCCATTGAATGAACATTCTCCGCTGATCTTCTAACAGTTTAGCAAGTTCAGAGAGAAGAGAGTTTTAAATGAGGAAAGGCAACACTTCCCGGTGTTAAATTGGGTATTCCTATGTAACTTGGATGACAATTCATTAATATGATACCATGGAGCTGGTCTAATGCTGGAGGTGGTCATAGAATCTACTGAACGCAACGAGATAACCGCATCGTGTTTGGGCTCTTTGGAATTGTCTTGATGAGTAAACTATACTAAGCGATAAAAGCTAGTTATGATAAATAATTTTAAATTTGAGTACTTATTTTTAAATTTTTAATACAACTTAAACATAATACACAAACAACATACACATGTTAAAACTACCTGTAAATAAAAACCTAAAAATTACTTAAATAGGTTAAATATTTGCCCCAAGTCCCCGCGTTTGGCCGCGTTGCCCCGCTGGATGGCGAGGCATATACGCTGTCCCAAATAGAGGCCAGCCTTCTGGTCATTACTAATGTCATCCAGGCGCTTGGCTAGTTCCCTATATAGGGTTTTTTTTAATAAACTAGTCAGGCATTTGAACGCCATCCCACATGATGTTTTACAACATTACACTTTGATTTAATTTGGGTAAATAACAAATGTTTACAAAATTATAATTAAAATAATCTAGAAGTTATCTAAAGTTAAATTAAGTTGTGTGGAAAAAGGCAGAGGAAATTTTGCTCAGCTACCAAGCAATTTTGTGGGAAAAATTATAATTAGCAGAGAGAATATTCTGAGCTAATTCTGTGCACAATATTACCAGAGGCTATTCGCCGAGCTAACCGGAATATACTAGAATTCTGAAACATTATTCGCCTTGATTAGACAGGTTTATTTACACGTGTTAATATAAGGGGTAGCAATAGTCTAACTTCTGATTCGGCCAATATAATAAACTTGTAAATGTAATCGCAACAAGTTTGGATCGGGTTTCGAATTGGGAATCGGTAATTCGGTTCAGTTTAACCCTAAAAATACATATTTTGGATCATGGTTAAGGCGGACCCCGAGCTCTCGTGCGCAAGTGCATGACAGGGACATTAATGCGAAGATGTTTTTTTATAATCAGTAAGTTTAGCTAGCTAGAGCAAGGTTTTTTATTAAATTGTCTTAGAATACTTGTACTTATAATTTTCTCATCATCATTTATAGCTCATGAAAGTCTACTGTTGGGCTTTATTTAGCCTTGTCTGCTGTTGCATACTTGTTGTTGGAACAATCTTAATATGCCCGATCTTTGTCTGACTACATTTGCTCTGAACACTTAAACAATTTTAGGAAAATTTATAAAATTTACAATGACTACTGTTTAATTAACAACCTGATTGATTTAAACAAATGCATTGTTAAACACTAATCTAGTTATGTAAAAAGCACGGTGAGTCGCCTAACGAAACAATATTTAAAGTGCAGGAAACAAACCTAAGTTATACTTAGTTTGCTTTTTCTTTGCTTTTGGCCAAGTGATACTTGTGTACACCTGCCATGAAGAAATAGGTTTGATCTCGATCATCTTAGCTAACACACTTTCAAGTAGTATGACATTCTTCCAAAATTTCTCCTCAATAACGGTAATTTCGGCTTGACAACCCTGTTCTTATCAAGGCCTCCGTAGGCCTCCTCCACCATTACTTTTTTACTTCTTATTAATAAAACGATATCAATATTTACGTTGTTTTTATTTTTAATATCACGTCTGTAAAGAGAATCCTCTCTGTTATTAAAAAATATAATTTTATAGTGCCTCCATCTGACTACAAATTACTGCTCAGTGCTAATTAAACTCAACGAGTTTCTATATTGGAAATATTACGCAAGGTATTACGAGTTCCACTAAAATGAAGTTTATATAGTGGAATTTATTCGTTTCATTACACGTCGTGTCACACATTAATATGATATTAACTATTTTATGAAACAATCAAAAAGTCACATATTATTTATAATATCAAGTACGGAACAATGTACTGAATTTATATTAACTCTATATCTTCGACTTGGATCAAAAACATAGATTACATTATAATTTATTTGAATTATTCTAAATACTTACAGTATCAAAATCTATCTTCCGCGCGCAAAATTTCCATTGTTGTCAGTGTATAAATGATGTTATCCTATCTTTATTCAATCGTGGATGAATTTGTAATATAAATTTGTTAAGTTTGCATTCGAGATGATAATTTATTCATAAATTGAAGTTGAGCAATTAAGTTTTCTTCAAATAACTTGGCTTCGGTTCCACATTAAATCGGTACCACCTTTAATAAGTTAAACGGTCATTTCTGTCGCCGGGCACAGTTTCAAATAAGTATTTAAATGGATTGGAAATCTAGGCTTCGCTAAATTGTGTGGACTCTAAATGTTAGTTGGAAAGAATAATTTGTGAGGAATTTAAGAAAACTTTTAAATTTTTTTTGCCATTGGTACGCAAGTGGACGGTCCACCTGATGGCAAGCGGCTACCATCATCTAGGACATCTGCAACATCTGCATCTACATCTGCAGCAAAAGGGTAGCGGATGCGGTGCCGGCCTTTCAGGAACCTGTAGATATGCATTTTGAAGAACCCCATGTTGTAGTGCAAACCTTTGTTAGTTGAGAATTTGTTCAAGTACCTATGCGACTGAGTATCGTAAAGAAAATTTTATTACCTGTTTATTCTACTAGTGCAGTTCTGATCTTAAATACAAATCGTAACGGTCTACTGCTGAACTTAAACTCCTTCACGCTTTTGGATTAGAGTGTAGGTATTGCCATAATCTCTACGTTTGGCTGGCGGGTTGGAGATAGCAATGTTGAAAATACTCAACAGGAAACGTGGTATACAAGACTTCTGTAAATGTGAATTTACTATGTTATATTAGCCGACTTCAAGTCGACTCCCTACGAAAATCTATTTACCATCAGAGACGAAATAAATTAACGATTTGCACACACATGCCGCCTAACTATTTCGTTATTTACCACGTCTACTTAACTGATTAAACATCAACACGGCCCCAATGTTGCCGAATTAATTGTCTTGTTTTCTTTTGCGAGCGGCCATTTGTAATTCAAATATGGCCGGCGGTGCGCGCCATCTTGTCCGAACTTGTCACAGAGGAATTCATGAGTTCGTGCCGCCCTGATTATTAGGGGCTGTTGTTTCTATTTTTCAACAATTGTGGCCCCACTTCAGCTTCCGCGTACTTAAGTGGCTAAGGTGCCGGTTCTTTGAGTTTTTTTTCGCAAAATCACATTTGACGCAAATCTTACCTGGTGAGAAGTCTCTTACCCAAAGACATCTATATACTAGCGTCTAAATAAACGCTCTCACCACAGTTCGTTCGTAATTTGAAATTGGTATGACTTCGATCCGTGTATGTATGAATGTCGGTCTTAGAGAGAGGGCATTTATTGCTTGTACAATTTCATTCGATTACGATGCACATCTCTTCTCGTTTAAAATACACTTGTTATATATTGATCACTTCACCGCGAGCTTTGCTAATAATTACTATTTCAAACCACCCGCTCGTGACTATAATGATAGGTAGGATGAGTAGACGTTTTTGCAAAAAATCTGTCACAGTATAAAAATAAATTAAGACACAAATTGATGAAATATGGTATCTCACTGTTGTATAACTTCTGTAGTAATACCTACTTCAATGAACCAATCGATTGATTGCGTAGGTATCTATGTAGGCAGCCATAATTTATTTACAGAGTTCCTGTTTCAGATTTACATGTAGCAAATATTGCCTTCTTACTTAGATAACTCTGACGCGATTTCGTAAACATAGTATCAGCTTAATTGTACGTTGTCCTGTCTGGTCTGTCTGTTACATTTTCGAACCAACAATTTACGACAGACAACTATAATTTTCATAATGATGTCTATAATCAACAGCCCTAAGATTTCCTGTAGCAAATGTCTGCCTCATAGAAAGCAGCTGTTTTGGGATAAACAATAGAAGGTCTATTTTACAGAGAAATGCCCAACAAAATCTTAGGCGTCATTCTAAAATTGAACCTTATTCATAGCTTTTTAGGTATCTACTAAATTTTCCGTTTTGAAAATGTAAAATAGACGCTTCTATTTTGAAACTAAATATACTGGCTACCACCACATATCCGTACACCACACAACCAACTACAATAAAACTAAAATTCTTAAAGGCGACAGAAATAAGTACCACTGTTAGCGTATTATGAATTTCTACTTTCGTTTCTCTTAAAGTAAATGAACACAGTTTTATGGTATCGCACCATTATTTCACTTCAGCGGAAATAATACCTTTGTGATTTTCCCTTTAAAATATTTTCCTTCATGCAAATATAATTCATTTCAACCGTCCTTATGGTTCAAATAGCTTGTTTTGATGAAAATAAACATGAGTGTAGACACATCATTATACAATCTATACATGTACAATAATAATCAGTAACTTTGTGGTATGGCACACTGCGACTTTTAGAGGCACGTTATGAGAACTCGCGACCGAATCACGACTGTGAGATTAAATATTCAACAAATCTCATGAAACCTAGGCCATAGACGGTAACGAGAAACGCCTCTCCGACGTGCAGGCGTTTTCCACCTAACCGTGCACAATACATAAATAGACTTATCCCTATCTCCAGTCGTGTGAAAGATAACACACATATTATTAACACATACACCCACACGCACGCACGCGCACACGCACGAACGCGCGAATATGCACACGCATACGCACACACACTTTTTATGGTGTATTAACTAATATTAATTACCAAATTATAATTTGCAGTGTTGTATGTTGTAATTGGAATTACAACTTCCTATTGTAACTGTTTAGAATCTATTTTATCTACTGTAAAAGTATGAGTCTTTACAAAAAGCCAGTCAATCATTACGCGACGAAAATGTACTTATTATTATAAATAACTCACACACAAAAAAATGCGTGACGTTATTAATGTTATTATATGTATCGTTAGAAGATATTGATTATTAAGAATTCGTCATTATTACTAAAGCTTAAGCAAGGGTCCGCTTTCCTTCTTTTCTTCCTCCACTTCGCCCGCTCTTCAGCATCCTAAGACAGACAGAATCCTAATCTAAGCGAAAATGGGATAACTCTGTCAGCGGAACAAATACCGGGTCGTTTCAATTACCATTTTATAAACATAACATCAGCACTTCCGATTAGCAATAATGGCGAAGAGGCTATTAAATTTAAATGTGGAAGTAACCATAAAAAGACGTTAGTACAGATCGGCAGACGCTAATGTGACTACTGGAATTCCACAAAGATCGTCGTTGGGATATATCCTAGTTTTAGCGTTCATGACCGATCATCTGTCATCGATCACTGTAGGCCTCTTTATATTATTTGCTGATGACACGACGGCAGTTGTTAGTGCACGATCATATAGAGAGCTTAATACCAAAATAAATTATCTTTACGCTCGATTAAAACAGTGGTTCACAGTTTTAGTTTGGTATTAAATGAATCGAAATCCTGTAGTGGTGTTCACAGCAAGGTGCGTGCCCTGTCCTCTCCTCTGCCCATTCCTCTCCTCTGCCCATTCCTCTCCTCTGCCCATTCCTCTCCTCTACCCCCTCCTCTCCTCTTGACAGCTTCGTTTTCTATATGGATGGTCTCAAGATCCAAGCTGCAGCGAGCCATGTACTCTGTTTTGTAGACGATCTGCTTTAAACCCCCGTTTTCTAGTACTTCCTTCCACGTGTTTACCCTGGTCCCAAAATCCCAAGCTTGCTCACCAGTGCGATGTCATCAGCATATTTCATAAGCCAAGGAGGCCTGTCCAGAATTTCTACTAAGGGAGCATCAAGCTGAACACTGAACAAGTAAGGTCTTGGTACAGAACCCAAGTGAACCCCCACAGTATTCAGGAAGGGAGTAGTATCGCCTATAATGGTTTTTATCGATCGCATAACGTGTACATCCGTGGCAGTCGGACGTAAGAGCCACCGGCTTACGACGTGAGGATGCCGAAGATCGAGCAAAGTGGAGAAGTAAAAGTAGGAAAGCGGACCCTGACAGAAGCCGGGATTGGCCGCTCGGATTATGATGACTTGTAAGCAAAACATCGTCCGGGCCTTTTAAGGCAATGCACTTCATCACATTTAAACAGGATCGGCTTCGCGTTTTTGCCAGCTTGTAGATGAGCTTCTACCCCTTCATGGTATCCAATACATCGTAGAATGGGGTCAGCTGAGCCGAGCGCGTTCTTGGCACCATCCTGTTAGCCCGCCGCTTTGTTCCCAAGTACACCTCCATACCCGAAGGCGAGTTACTGTGCTGCCATTTCTTAAAGCATGCTTTTTTATCCCTAACTGCTTCCTACACTCAATATTCGCCAATCCTTTGTCCTTGTAAATTTTTCGGCCGCCTTTCGTCGAGCCGAGTACTGTTCGTATTAGTACCAACCAAAACATCAAACACCAAAACAAAACACCATTAGAATAATTAAAATGAAAAATCTTAAAGGGCAAAAATGAAACAAAAAAGGTAAAGGCAAATCCAATGAATTCAGATTTCATATCCTTTGACGATCGAGTTGCTATTTGACGAATGAACAAAAAACGTCTATCAATTTTCGATTAAAGCCAACAATCCAACATCGAACGTAACAAAATTATCGAATCTCGAGTCGAATCGAAAAGTAGAATTCGCCCACGACCGAATTTGCAATGCAGATCCGACCATTTTCAATTTACAATCAACAGAAAATTAATTCAATAGGCGTTGTTAAAGAATGTTTCTTGAATTTAACACAAAGGAAGCTTTATTTCGTGGATCGAATGAATTTATGATGGGACTTGCTCCGGACGATTTGTGGCGAGTAAGCGATGCGAATCGATGGCTGGCGTTTACTTGTTCTAAGAGTTCTTAAATATTTGAAGATCTTTTAACCTTATTAGGGGGCAGGCACGTGTAACTCATCAATAGGCATCAATATTTCCAGGGAACAAATTTTCTATAATTATTTGACTTGTCGAGTCCTCGACTCCCATCTCCCTTATGAATAGTCTTCGTATCTATTTGCCAATTCTCTAATATAAAGCGAGGTTATTGAAAGGAGATAAAGATTGTTAACAACACTTTGCGACTGTCATTTCATAATAAAAAGCTTAAAAGAATTTAATTGGTGACCCGCAGTTGATTGAGGCTAAGCTGCAGAGCCTCGAGCATCGGCGTAGGGTTGCGCGTTTGTCGGTTTTCTACAGGTTGTATTTCGGAGAGTGTGCGAAGCAGTTGCGGGAGACGCGGTCCGGGCGAGCGCTTGATCCTTATGTAGTGGATCTTCCACGCACGAGCCGCTTTAGTTCAACCTTTATAACGCGTACGGCCAATGAATGGAACGTATTACCTGCGAGTGTGTTCCCTGATCAGTATAATCTAAACGCCTTCAAGGCCTGAGTGAATAGGCTGTTCCTAGTCAGGCATGCTCCATCATCGGCCGTATCGTCACTTACCACCAGGTGAGATGGCGGTCAAAGCCTGGCTAGTCGAAATAGAAAAAAAAAACAGCTGTCACGTTGACATTAATCACATTTATGTGTTTCATACATGGACTTACATGGTTTCAGGTGCTCAGTGCAATAGCGTGATATACACAGAGATCGAAAAGTTTGCTGCAAAGAAATCTATTTATAATTTTTTTTCTCTGTGATGTCATGGAAAGCGTTGTGCTCGGAGTATACTTAATTTTTTCTTACTTGGCATAAGTAGTAAACAAATATGGCGTATCGATAAAGTTTGACATTTCAAAGGGTTGGGAATCATTGAGTGAATGTGTGAATCTATTTAGCGAATGAATGAAATGAGCGATAATTATGGATTGAATTCATAAGTAGGTACGGTGAGGGAATTAATATTACAGGCTAGACAACAACGCCGACAATGACGCCGGCGCAGATTAGTTTTGGCATTTGAAACCATGAAACAGTTTGCGCTTGTGTTGGTATATCGAAGGGAATAAAGATAACTCGCTTGCCTGTTTGTATGCCGTATTATATAAAATAAGTTACGAAGTTACAAATAATAACAGGTACAGTTTCAACATAATTATTAATTTAACCAATTTCATATTTAACAAAAAAAACTTAACCTTTCCAAATCATTCATTCATTCACTTCATACCATCCCTACAATGAAATGCCAAACTAACCTTTCGATTCGATAATCTGTGTGAGGGTAATTTTGTGAGTTTTAGTGTTTTGTCTAAATATGTTATTTGTAAGGTTAATGTTAGCAGTTTTTAACGGAAATTAATGCGTATGTGTATAAACTAATATCTAAGACTTATTGTGGTGGTTTAAATTAGGTAATTATTTTTGAAAGTCGTGATTTGTGATCGGGTGAGGTTTTTTTACTACTTATGCCAAGTAAGTAAAATTTATCTATATATAAAAAAAAATGTGTTTCAATAAAAAAGCCAAAAAATTTAACGCGGCAAAATTATCTATACCATCTTTCAATCAAAGTTACTGAAAAGGTAAACAAAAAGCTGGATGTAATTAAGTGAAATTAATTAAAAAGGACAATAATCATTATTGTATTTTATTAAAAATATGTGCGAGAGTATGTTTCAGTTTACCTTTTATTTCTTTCAGATCCGTGTTTTTATTTATCTTTGTTTGATTATAATGAACTTGAGTTGATTGCCAGTTTTCTTTTCTTCAGTCAAGTTTTCCTAATGACACCATGTTCCTTTTTATCCCCTATTCAGTACTATTGTTATTACGCTCAATTATTTTTCTAGAAATCTTTTCTTGAAAACCTACTTTACTTTACCTATTAGGTTTATTAATGATCGTATCCATAGCAGAACTAAAGTCATCGACACAGGTTTTGGATTCGCAACTTTGAAGAGGCTTTGGGCAGACCAAGTAGCTCGCAGAACTGACCTGAATGACGATTGACTGATAGCCGAAGGAGCAAATGGTTTCTGAATGGCGGCCTCGTCAGCAATCGCCGTACGCAGTTGACGATGTGACCTACGAAATCGTATAGAGTGCCACAAACTTGAAGACGGAATCGCTGTTGTTGATAACAAAATTACATTTAAAAACGTCGGCAGTTAGTTCCAGTTTTAGCCACCGGGTCAGATAAGTTTGTGGCACTCTATGACAGAGATTTAACAATGACATGTGAGAGGGAAGCTATATAACGTACTAATATTTTTAATGTATCTAAGTAGCTTCCACAAATAAGTTCTATAGCCTATAGCTTCATATAAATAAAGAAAACCATACCAATTACCTATTCAATGCCTGTTTCACGTCCTAACGTGAAGACTGCCAACTCGACCTTCACACGAAATTGAGCCACAACGACGCTCTCAGTCACCAGGCAATATCTATGCATTTAAATCATGGCTAAACACCAACAATTCTCCATCTCGGGCGGGGCCAAATTTCAAACATTTATCGGGCAAGATCGAACAATTCCCGCCATCACCGAAAAGTTGCCGTCAAAAACAATCGGAACGCGTTTGGCGCGCATTGAAATAAACTAAATAGGCCGCCCCACTCATCCCGGGCCTGCAAAGGGGGCTATTCGATAAATTGGAAGAATAATTCATTTTTCCACTCGATGGCACACGAAAGAGCACACAGCGTCGCCCGCAGGCTTTATGCGGAAACACACGGCGGTATGTTTGGTTAGTAATCGTAACGGTTACTTCTCTTTATGGGTTTATTTGGGATTCGTTTCAACAACGGTTGTTGCTGTTTGTTTTATATTTTACTGTTTAGTTTTTGGTTCCTGTTCTTTTTATTGCTAAGGAATAAAAGCAAACGTCTATACGGTCAGAAATCCTGCTGTAGGTCAGGGCTATAGCCATTTCAGCTATAGTGATCGGTTCCACTGTATGAATGGGATATGG
The DNA here is from genome assembly GCA_907269095.1 of Blastobasis adustella. Lineage (NCBI taxonomy): Eukaryota > Metazoa > Arthropoda > Insecta > Lepidoptera > Blastobasidae > Blastobasis > Blastobasis adustella. Next base: position 14,684,916 of record OU026121.1, on the reverse strand, counting down.
GAAATAGTATTCATACACGCTCAAATAACACAACACACCACTAGTAAAAAAGTGCACTTTGATTTTTGGTTACAGATCCGAATCTTCGATTTGGAATCCGTCATCATCAATAACAAGCCCGTTTACAACCCCTATTAGGATGTGATTTATTCTCAAACTCTCCTTTCGCACATTTCTGGTAGAACGCTCGAATCGTTTCCATAGGATGTGTCACCACTTGTGTTTGTTTTTGTCCCAAAGTTGAATGAGAACATCGATCGTACAATAGTTATATTTCGACAACCGTACGTGCACGCTCGCAATGTAACCCCGTATGTTTCAGATCGAACATTGATTGTTCTAAAATCACTACCTCACTTGACGTCGTTTTTTCATCCCCTGGAATATATTTCAAACTCGTTGTGAAACTAACCCTCTCCGGATTAATTTCAGCGCTCTATGCTTTGTTAGTGACGGAAGCTCATTCTAGTTTGTCTGTTTTTATAGTGTATGTGTTCATCGCTCTTAATTGTCGGTATTCTTTAATCAAATAAGCATTCAGATGCAGAGATTATGGGCTTATTTTGTTGTTGTTTTTATTTTGTTCTACTTGTTCTTGTTCTTTTTTAATTGTTTTACTTTGTTTCTTTTTTGTCGTCTTTGCATTTACAAAGCTAAAAACTGGATATGGCCATAGATTTCTTTACTGTCTCATTTTAGACCATTACACTTAGTTGTCAATATTCTTTTAATAAAATACATCTTTATCTTTCTGAAAGATATCGTCAATTATACAATAAAATTTTCAAAAATGTTATTTTATTGAAAGAGAATAAATAAAATAATAATCAGCTTGACGTTAATGTCCCAGTTGTGCTCTCGCACACGTGGGCCCAATGTCCGTTTTGATGATGATCCAGGATAATTACAGTTGAGCTACTGCCGTCTGACCTCCGTGACCCTGTTAACAGGGGAACATGACCAGGTTGGATCATGGTTACACAATTTCAGCATTTCACCAGGTACTCTCTAAGTACCTACGCATTTCATAAAAAATAACTCAATAGTACTGATCGCAAATTAAAACCGATCCAACCAGAAAGCGGTTCTCAACATATTTTTTCCAACTAAGATTCCAGTCCGTAGTCAAATAAAACAAACCTTACAAAACGTACGGCAGGGTCAGCAAAGTAGGTCGCTCTGGGGCGGGGAAAGACTCAAAGTGTCACGTACTGGCGTAGTAAGATGACAAATCTGCAACCCGTTCCCTTATTGTTGCCTCGTATATTAGTTTTGGTTTTGAGCTGGATTAATATTGTCGTAGGGTAGCCTGTTTATTAAAAGAACTATCTTTTTTATTAATATACCAGAGGGCTCGGCGCGACTTCGTTCGCATGGCGTTCTATCCCTACCCTACAACAACCCTACACCTGCCCTACACCTGCCCTACACCTGCCCTACACCTACCCTACAACAACCCTACACCTGCCCTACACCTGCCCTACACCTGCCCTACACCTGCCCTACACCTGCCCTACACCTATCCTACACCTACCCTACACCTACCCTACACCTACCCTACATCTACCCACACCTACCCTACCCCTATCTACCCTTTTTTCTTACATAGGCGTACTGGCGTAGTAAGATGACAAATCTGCAACCCGTTCCCTTATTGTTGCCTTGTATATTAGTATGGTTTTGAGCTGGATTAATATCGTCGTAGGGTAGCCTGTTTATTAAAAGAACTATCTTTTTTAATAATATAGGTACTAGTGGGCCCGGCGCGATTTCGTTCGCGTGGCGTTCTACCCCTACCCTACATCTACCTGCACCTACCCTACCCCTATCTACCCTTTTTCTTACATACGCATACATGGCCTAGTAAGATGACAAATCTGCAACCCGTTCGCTTATTGTTGCCTCGTATATTAGTTTTTGTTTTGAGCTGGATTAATATCGTCGTAGGGTAGCCTGTTTATTAAAAGAACTATATTTTTTTAATTATCCGACTGCCAAGAAGGGGTTATGTTTTTCGCTTATTCTTGTATGTAGGTATGTTTGTAAACTTTATAACCTCGTATCTTCCAAGCGGCCGGAATGGATGTTTACAAATAAGGTATCGTCAGATTCGTCTCAACACAGGTGTCCTTACATAGATGTTTTGAAAAAAAACAACAATCTCAAAAATATGTGTTTATATAGGTACTTAAACCCCCCCTCCCACCTTCCTTGTAGCTATTATTTTATTTGATATTTTAATATGCCAACTTCATAATGACTAATTTAGGATCTGAATTAACGAAACTCATTGACTGTTTATCTAACATTTGGTCCATTATGTTTCCTCTGTCGTGAATTAGTAAGTATCACTCATCGTTACCTGACCCCACTCCTACTGGACAGTTGAAAAGCAATTCTGCACTTTTCACCTGTCCGTGTGTATCTTCAGAAATGTCAACCGACGACGTTCGGTTTTTCGAAAGTTAAATAGAACTTTTTCAATAAATCGATTAACCCTCTATATGAGCTGAATGGTACGAATGTGTCCAACCCTTATTCCTGTCTTAATAAATGTCAATTTAGACTGAAAATGGAATTTTCAGTTGACGTTCATAATGTGACGGTACGCGGACTTGGTTAAATATATACCTATTTCAATTTAGAATATCAGGTTTTCATATTATTGCCTATATTTAGGATTTAGATATCATCATACCGATTAGGTATAATTGAGCTTTTTTCAGTTTAAAGAGAGATAAGGCATTGTCCAACTGCCACTTTACAGAATACCGCAGTCAAAAATATTAACTTAAATAGTATTGTGTTCCTGTCGGTGAGTAGGGTTCCAATGGGGCTTTGGGGCTTTGGTTTGGCATTTGCGTTTTTGTTGTCAGTGTTATAGAGGTCAGCAACGCATTGGCGATACCCCTGGTGTTGCTTGGCAGCGGTGACCACTTTCCATCAGGCGGACCGCTTGCCTGTTTGCCAACCGTATGACATAAAAGTTCTAGGCTGGCGCTTAATAATTTATAGGTACATAGTATAAAACGAAGTCGTTTCACGCCGTCAATCCCAATGCATCTATCTATGTATCTATGTACGCTTAGATCTTTTAAACTACGCAACGGATTTTAATGCGGTTTTCAACAATAGATAAAGTGATTCAAGCGGAAGGTTTATAAGCAAGAAAAAAAGGGTAGGTAGGGGTAAAGCAGGTGTACGCGTACGAAGTCTCACCGGGTCCACTAGTATCATATAAATGAAGTACCCACGGTACCAGCTTTGCTTATGTACTTTGTATTATATTATAACCACAAAGCGCTATCTACTGCGTCCTAAAGTGCTGTGTGTGAAATTTGTTATTACTTATTAGTCTTGAGTGTCGCTGATCTCCCAACAGTTGAGTGACTGAAGAGCTTCATAAGAATGCATTATCGCCACCGCCAGTCTACGATAAAATCAGCACAACACTAAAATCAACTTTAGTGGTACTTAAGCTTTACTAGCCACTGTAGCTTACACTTTTTAGTCTTTTCACCAAAGAAGACGATGTTTTCAAATACATACCTACAACTTATCTGACTTAAATATGCACGTCACGTTTTCAATCCCCTTTTTGAAATTGATTTTTTTATATTTCAGACAAAGTTTTGTTTAATAGAATAAGTATTATCTACTTATTATTACGATCAAAACTTTACCTATTCAAGTTGCCAAAAAAATCGTAAAGATTCAAAATGTATTTATTGAGTCGGATATTAAATATCTTTTTCAATCGTTAAACGTTACAGTGATATCCGAAGTAGGAAGGAAGCTACAGTGACATGGCCGCCCCAGGGCCGGAAGACACCCATGGCACCGACTCCACGACAACCGCGACATATTTTTACGAAATTAATTTCGTAATGTTAGCTTTGATTAGTATGGGGCTAGATGGCGCTGTGTGAATTTGCCCATGATAATTTATTTAATTTATTTAATGTCTCTTGACTACCTAGTACATTCAATCAAGTCAAGTAAAATAATTATTAATAAAATGTTATACTACCCCTAATAATCTAATCAATCACCGTATAATACACATGATTCTATGGCACTCTCGAGGTGTAATATAAGTATTGTTGTCTGGTTGATTCGGTTCACAATTATTTGTCACATTCACGCAGTGACGTTGTATCGGAGTCGTGTGCGTTGCAGTAGATTCCTGTCGCAGTAGAGTTCTGTCTCAGTAGAGTTCTGTCGCAGTAGAGTTCTGTCGCAGTAGATTCCTGTCGCAGTAGAGTTCTGTCGCACTATTGTCTGTCGTAGTAACGTTCGTCGCAATGACGAGCTGTCGCGTTAGTGTGCATCAGAGTGTTGACGTCTAACACTCAAAATTAGGTACCTACGTATCTAACCTAGATCTATTAGGTATCCACGTATCTAGTCTTTTTAATTTTTGGGGTGTTTTTTAGATTTTCACTTCTCTAAATTAAAATAAAACAAATTAAAATGGTTTTATTATCACTGAAACCAGCTATATTAGAATTATCATTTTATGCCATGTAGCCGCGTATCTTGATTTATGGACGTCCATTCCTTTCAATCAAAAGCGTATTTCATAGCTTAAAAAAATTTGCATTTAGAAAATCAACATCAAACAATAATTTTACGTAATTGTCTTGTTAATTATCCGCTGAGATCGTGTGATTTAACTATATTAAATTATTTTCTTTAGGGATTCGGCGAGATTGCAGCGAATAATGGAAATTCACATGGCCGTAAACATAATTTAAACAATTATCTGTCTAATAAAACTAGTTTCAATGAAATAATAATAATATTTTTCTTGGATTAGTTTAACTTAGAAAAAGTCGGACTACCCCCGACCAAATAAAATATTTCCTAAAATACTAAACCGATTCTAATTAAACACGAAACGTATCTCGGAGTATCTCCGCATTCCACCTCGTCTCATGCTCGGCGTGTCCTAAAACTTGCACAATGGAGGACTTGTTCGAGGCCAGTCCAAATGCTATATGCGTCGCTGAATACTGGCTGAACAAAGTGTAAGGGGAAGTTAAGTCCATCGACTCGATAAGAAGAAGAATTAAACACCTCGATTAAACTGGCAATCAAACAAAGCAAACCGCATCCAAATCCGTCCATCCGTTCGGTAGTCACGATGCCACAGACAGACACACAGACCGACATATACACACGTCCAGCTTATAACACGTTTCTTTTCCAGTCGCTGGTTAAAAACACCCAATAGTAAAACCTAGCGCAAACATTGGCAAAAACAGCGACGCATTTGATATATTACAACAAAATCGCCTGTAAATCACGCTACAGGGTGGTGGGGGAGTCGTTAAACAAATTCTAAAATTGAATATAAACAATAGTGCCGAGTCATTTGCGGTTGGCGAACGCTCTGTTTCCGCTATCATTGTAGAAAATGGCGGCGCATCCGGTCGTTTGTTAGTCCGCTCGTCTCACCATCGGCGTTAATGGGGCCATAGCGTAATTAATTTCCAGTTTAGGCTTTAGTTTGCCCGAATATTTGTTGCGATAAATTTATTTACCATCAGCGGTAATTTAATTCCGGTGTGCATTTTACGTATACGAAACATTTTCCGAATTATTGACTCGAATTTCTAATAATTGAATACTGTGAAGGCGCAAATATTGGATATTGCAACAACATCGTCACTTCTAGTGTCGAAGTCTCGAGTCGCTCATATTGAATTTTTGATTATGTAATACGTCAGACAGAACAGGCATGCGGGCCAACTGATGGAAAGTCTTCACCGCCGCCTATGGACATCAGTAACACCAGGGCTACCAATGCGTTGCCTACCTCTAATATACCTCTCGAACGATCCCATGTCATAGTCCAAAGGAAACACTGTGGCTGGGTGTTCATTTCACATCTAAATTAAAAATGAAGACGACATCGTACCATTATTCTCTTCGAAGTGTGCCATCAACGAAATTGAGTTGACAGCACGATATTGAAACCGCATTCTGAAAGCCACTGTCGTGGGTTTGAGAAACTTTTAAATAAATTGAGTAAGTACCCACTGAAGAAGGAAAGAAGCTCAGGGAAAAAATTAATAACTTCGTCCACCCAATATCGAGCCTGCCACTTGGCAGCGTGGCGAGGTTTTAATAATTTTTCCATCAAACCTGTCACTGGCATAATCTAAGGCCCCGCGAAATAGATGCCACCTTATCTACGCTGCCGGGGAAACTGTGAACTAAAAATAGCTTTATAGTATCCCTTATTGACTAAGCGACACTACCGCCCCTCTTTACAAGAGAATGGCGTCTCACCCTGCTGTAATACAAATGTCAATCATAGTGGAATGAGCCCCTTTCATTGACCGAAGTGAATGATACAACGATATTCAAAATGAGGTCGGCGAGGGAACTGAAAAGAGCGTTCAGAAAATGATTCGTTCATAAATGGCGCTGTTGTAAGTTGAATGAACTAACATCTTATTAACTATTTGTATGGTGGTAATGGGATATTTTAAGTTTTTAGAGGTCCCGGGCTCGATTCCCGGACCAGCGGTATTTAAAAGACGAATTTTAATTGCTATTACGGGTCTGGGTGTAGTATGTATTTAAAGAAATTGTATATAAGTTTTTCAGTTATCTAACACCTATAACACAAGCTTTGCTTACTTGGTTAGAGGCGGTGTGTTAATTTTTCCAAGCATATTTATGTTTATCTACTAAAATAATGGCCTCATCATTACCAACAATGAGTAATTATTTATTTATTTGTATTTTATCTTTTACGTAAGGCGATCGGCCCCAAGTCTATTTTGTGGATGCAGTGTCAATAAAAAAAACACGGAAATTAGAAAAAAATTAAATTATATTGTTGCCAATGACATATTATTGGTTTTAAATACAGAGGATCGTGTGAGTTGAAACCTATCCTTCAAACCGTAACACTGCCACAACCTTAATTGTTTGGCGGCAGAAATAAATATGCATTTAGAAGCCAACTGCTAAAAAGTGTCCTACAACCGGTAACATAAAACAAGATAGAACTAAACTACAAAATAAAGCGTGGCGTGCCATCATAACCTGCCTTACAAAATGATCGTAAAAACTTCAGTGCCTACCTACAAAATACGTGCAACGTGCAATGCCGTTACGCCTCATATCTGCACCCCGTACGCTGAAAGGAAATTATTTTTCCACGTCGTTTCATGCGGCGTATAGCGCCTGCGAGCGATCTGTCTGATCCAACAATGTTTTATACATTCGCCTGCAATAAGTATCGAATTGATTCCGTACAAATCGGCTGGAAACTGGTTGGTTTTTGAACTGGTATTTTTTGTAGGTACTTGGTTATGTTAGTGACGCTAGTTTCTTGATACTCGTCTGCGGTTATTTAGTCACATATTACATAAGACCCAATTACGTGGTACTTTTTTATCCTACTCAGTGACAAGCGAGCAGACAGCCCACCTGATGGTACACTTACCAAGTTAACACTTTAACTGTCGCTAAAGTAAATCCATATATTTAGGTTGCAGGTAACAAAAATGCAAAACTGTAGGTGCGTTGTCACTGTGAGGACTAAGCTGAAATACCTCATACCTGTAATTGCGCTTTCTACCTTATCCAACAGAAACACAACAACAAAACAAACAAACAAAACACGGAAACAAGTTATGATGCCTAAAGCTGGTCTTCGGCAGAGGCCTAAGGAGCGATGAATTGACATTGGAGAGTCCGGTGCGAGAGCCAACTGCTTTCCACACGACAGTACCCAAGACCGAATAAAATAGAAAAAAGGACAGGAAGATGACCCTGGTAGAAATCGGGTTTAACCGAAAGGAAGGTTATAGCTGATATAGGTTGATAGCTGTCATTTAGTTTCAATTCTTCGACGTATACATTTTTTGTTCAGTTTCTCCAATCATGTAAGTTATCTATCAACTACATTAGCTGATACACAAGATTACGTTTGAAAAAAAAATATGCCTTACCATTTTGAGCCTCTTAATTACTATAACGTCTATACAAATATAAATAATAGCTATGCATAGCGTATACTTCAGAGAGATAATTGGAAACTGTCCCCTAGAGACCTCTTACGTCAAGACTACGTATCGTACATGTTAATCCAGACATATTCTAAAGGCTTTCTTCCACGTGTTTATATCCGCCATTTTAGCAGGATAAAAGAACAAAACTACGTATAACAGTAAACACAGCATCTCAACCACAAACCCTTCCGAAGACGTTTGTAGAACTGAAAGGATTGCTACGTTTCCTGGAAGAGTTACGATGGCTAGATCAATAGGGTATCAAGGAGTACATCACATCCACGCAGAATAGACGCGAGTTTGTCGGACTGGGGAAACGACCCTGATACATCTAATCTAATCTAATAGTAAACACTAATTCATTCAATACATAATAATTACAAACCCTAATCTAGCACCACATATCAAAAACCCTCCGGAAAAAACATCTACGACCACGTATAACCTATCAATTTCCCTCTATTCCGAATCGTACACGTACCAATTCCGCATGACGCCTCCGAAAAAAGAGGATGTTGTTTTGACACGGCGATTCACAGAATCAATACAGTCGTTGTCCAGTCAGTTTGTACTACACCGTACCAAGTTTATTTAGGATGTCAAACGAAGCCGCGAATCAGTTGTGGTGCTGATTTTGTGGGTTCACATATAGACAAGCATTTGAATTGTGTAGTGTGTTGACCTCACTTTACATTGCTTTGTTCGAATACGTGCCAGGTTGAATATAACCTTTATTGATAGAATGTGGATGGATACGGGTCAGCGAAGAATGGGATAAGTGGCTGTGGGAGGCCTAGGTTGAATAGTGGATGGCAGTACACTGAACGAGCCAACGGTGATTGTCAAAGACAACACATCAAAATCATTAATCAGAGTCAGTTTATTATGATATAGGTTAACTTAACTTCCTACTCCCTCCCTTGCTCCCTAGCTCTGGTTGATTTTTTGACATCTTTTCCTTCTTTTTTCAGGCTCCCGAAAAAGCGAAGAAAGAAGTAGTGCTTTTCCTTTAAATTCGTTGATATTCGTTAATCTCTCTATAAAAATAATCATCTTGGCATTTATGTCCCGGTTGTGCTGATACGAGGGCCCGGGGTCCGCCTTGGCCGCCGACAGATCAGATGATTACAGTGGAGCGACTGCCATCTGACCTCCGTGACCCTGCTACCAGGGGAACCAGACAAAATAGTATCAGTTAGCATTCAACTAATGTCCATAACTCAGATAAGAATCATTGGTACATGGCCGCAGTGGGATTCGAACCTGGTAGCTCTCGCTTACGAGTCAAGCCCTTAACAATTAGGCTCTCTTTCTCTCTTTGGTTTTATCTTCAACATAATAATATGAAATATTTCACTTAGAAATCTAATCAATTCACCCCACCCCATTTTTTAAGCCGCAATATCTTTCTATATTCCTCATCTAAAATCTCCTTCATTAACCTTTCTATACCAGGTATACCAAAATACTAAGTATACAAAATATATAAGGTATACTGTCCTACGCTCATTTTCGTAACACTTATACCCGCGCACGGTCTCACGGACCGAATGTTCGATACACTATTACATAACTTTTTACTATCGATACCCAAAACTAAATATCACTATTTTTTTTAAGTTGGCTGTATATTTAGTCATTCGCACTGAAAACCAGCGCTCCGGTTCACGCCGAGACACAATGCTGAGTGAGGTCCTTTTTTCACAAACACACCACCACAGCACATTACCACTACACAACAAATAAATAATCAGATATACATTGGCACTGTATAGTCTGCCCGTGTAATAATTGTATTATTTTTATGTTTTCTTGTGTCTTTTTCAACATTGTGGTGTTATTGTTTATGTCAATAAATGTTCTTTCTATCATTCTAATTAGTTTAATGCAGTTGGATAGCCATTGCACAGGCTATCCCTCGCAATGTAGCTTCAATAATCGGTACGTTTCAATGCGGTGCTAATTGGGAAGAGGTGTTTCAATAATTATTTAATTATTTGACGGTGCCTTATGCGCAATCACGTTGTTGGTTTTTTATCCTCTTCTTTGACGAAAGTTGCAATATCTACCCTAATTTTGGACGAAGCTTTTTGAGAATTAATTTGTTTTAGTACAGTGGACATATCTGTAAAGTGGACATTTTAATGTGGATGTTTTAATACAGTGGACTTTTTTATGTTTAATGACTATCAGTCTATCACTAACCAGTCTTCAAAATCGAGAAATTTTTTCTTAAGTACTACGAAAAAGAAAAAAAAAATGTTTTCTTGAAATTCCGGTAACAAAGGTACGCGGTAGGAAACCCGGAACATACCCTAAAAAATTTTAAATAATAATAAAGAAACATATTAGAGGATGTCAGTATGTATGACCGTTCGACCTTGATTTGAGCTTCGCCATAACAATCAGGGGCAGCCCGCGCCGGTCGCACGGACCGATTGGCGCCAAATGCGCTACACGTGCGTTTCGCACGAACGCGCGATGTACAATAAAATGAAGCTAGCAATAAATCTGGCAGCTAGCAAGCAACTCGACTTCGGATTTTAGCGAATAAAAATAATTACAAGAGGTATATTAGAGGTCTCCTTAGAAGCGGGCAACGCATTTGTAGCTCCACTGGTGTTGCTATGTCCATAGGCAGCGACTGCTGTGTCCATAGACAGTGACTACTTTTGACTGTGCCTGTTTGTCTGCCGTATAACATCAAAAAATACGAAAATGTGTTTCGTCGGTCTTACAGACCAACGCGTTCGCGCGTGTAGAAAGGTTAAGTAGACAATAAACATAAAATCATGTGAAATAGATATAAAATATCCTTACTTCTGTAGTCTCCACCGTCACATCGGGTTGCCAAGTAATTTCATGTAATCATCCCTATTCAAGTATAATACTCATCACATTCTATTATTTCATCTACGACTTCGTTGGATAAACACGTTACAGCAAAAACATATTTGAACATATAACGATGTAATTTATTTTATCTTGGTGTAAATACTCAATATATATTCATTGTTAGTTAGGACATAATGTATGCCTACAATGTATGAACAATACTAATAAAGAAATATGAATATGAATATGGTATGATAAAATGAGCAAAGTTGTGTTTTTCAAACTCTAGTTCGTTGAAGAAATGAGACATCCGAAAAATGGAGTTAAATAATGAATAAAAAATTGTAGCAAAACTGGGACAAGTTGGACAATACTAACCGAGGCGATTAGAGATTAAACATTATTGCCAAATATTGAAAATTTAACAGTTCACTGCAGTTATAAATCAGTCATATGTCAAAACACATCATCATCGTGGCGTTAATGTCCCGGTTGTGCTCTCAAGAATGAGGGTCCGGGGTCCGCCTTGACCATGATCCAGGGTTTGGCAGGCCAGGTAATTACAGTGGAGCGACTGCCATCTGACCTCGATGACCCTGTCGCGGGCCGAAACGCCTGCACGGCTAGCACAAGTGTGTCCGCGACAAAGCTCGAGTCTGCGAGAGAGCGTTTATCTCTTTCTCTCAATACTAAGATGAAAGAGATAGCAATACCTATGTCGCGCCTTTTCTCGCTTAACGCGCGCGAGAGCAACTTGTGCTAGCCTAGATTAATTAAAATTTCTATTTTTCCTCAGGCATTTGGGCCTGCAGTTAAAAATGTTTTTCCCCGACTGTCCTTAAACCATTTTTTTATGTTATTCGGCAGAAAAACAGACAAGCGGGCCACCTGATGGTGAATTTCTAAGGACATTTTAACTGCGGGAAAAATATTGATTTTTATGCATCAGTCGTTTCCGCCTGCGGGCTAAAACCAGGCCTGGCCGAAACGCCTGAACACTCCTTTTTTATATTATAAGACTAGCATTTGACCGCCATCTCACCTGTTGGTATGTGACGAGGCGGCCACAAAATAAATAACGGCCCGCCCCAAGCATAAGGTCCACTGGAAACAATGCGCTATTTCCGTCACGCACATATTGACGTTACGTTTATAGGTATTCTCAAGCAGTTTCAAGCAGTGCTCGGTCGCGATTGTTAACGCGAGAATTCGTTGTATTGTCGACTTAAATTGAATATTATTTAATTAAACGAAACTATTATTGATAAAATAAAAGTACTTGTACGTAGCTAAGATTACGTAATTAAGAATAACATACAAGCAACGCACGTAGAGTCCAAGAACTGATGGGTGACCATTTCAGCACCGCTACGAGTTCTAATGCCGATGGCGACGCGAGGTTGACCAAGGTTTTCCACTAGGACTAGTTGAACAGTTTTAGATACCACGTGACAGTTTTGACAGCATAAGAAACCGTAATAGCCACCGTAATGGTTTCTAGTCGGAAATGCCTGTCTAGTTTAATAATATAAATAAAATCGCTGACCACCTTTATTCTCCATCATCAGATCAATTGACAAATACCATAATAATGCATATTCATCAATTTACATGTGTATGAAATTTTCTTTTCAAAATTCAGAAATAGCAACCCTAGTGAGTCGGCAAGTTTACGTCATAATTTTTGAAGACGACGGGAGTGGACCTTTTGTTAGTTCTCTATTTTGTTATGCGGCCGAAGATGAAGCATGTGCCTTGAAGCCTTGAAGGCATCCAGATGATATTGATCTGGGAACGCACTCGCAGGCATCGCGTTCCATTTCTTAGCCATACGCATTATAAAGGTCGAGTCAAAGCGGTTCGTTCGTTCCTTAATTTGGTCACCTTCATTACTTTGAATCCATGTTAGTTAATCAATGTTAGTTAGGTATGTATCGAATGAATGCACCACAACATGTGTAAGCAAGGTGATTGGTGTGGATACCTATTATTGGATACCTCATCTCAAGATTATCGAAACAATTGTGTGTTTGCTTTGAGCACTGAACCTGTTTTCGATCTTTGTAGCATTTCGGTGCCTATAGGTACAGTATATGATACCAATGGTACCCTATCCATGTGCTCGTAATTTCAATCAACTTTTACTATGGCACTTACTATGAAATCGCGAAAAAAACAGCTGTTTCATACTGTTAGGTATTTTAGGCAATTTTGTATTGATAATACAAAAGTAAACTCTGGAAAATATTTGTACTTAAGCTGTTAATATAGGTAGTTTACTCATTTGTCTTGTTTTAAGCACCTACCTACTCACTCTCTGTATGGCCCACTGGTTGACTGGAAGATAAAGTAATGGTTTTAAGTCCGCCAATTATATTTTGTACTGTTAAATATATACTTATTAATAAAAGTATATTTATATCTATCCCCTATATCTTGAAGTAGTTTAAATCAAAATTTCATTATTACATATTATTTTTATTATTGATAAATACCAAGTAAGTTAGCTAAAATCAAATATGACGTAGCTGCAGTGCTGTATTTTTGTTACTATAAAACTAAAAACTAAGATTCTAAACTTCTGTAAAAATTTCTCTAAATCGTCCCAATGCGGCATTAAATTAAGATAATACCCGATAAAAAAAAATCAATATCAAAATACTTATGAGTTATCCTCACCCACAAAGCCCACACCCCATAAATCCTTTAAACCAATATAAACGCTATACGGGGACGGGATATAACAATAAACCGAACGACGGTGCCCGAAGCTAAAACCACTATGTCAATACAGTTCTCATAATCAATATGTCGCTACACTTATTCAATATTCGAGTATAAGGGTTCCTCGATAAGGGGATTTTAGTGAAGGAATATCGACAGTTATTGCGGCTTGTAAAATGGGGTGGGTGAATTGTTTAGATTTATAAGTGGAAGATGTTATCTTATTATATTGAAGGTCAAAACCAAAGAGAGCAAAAGAGCGTCGCGGCGGTGGCGTATTTGTTCAAGGGTCCGATTCGTTATGAGAGGTACCATGTTTGAATCCCAGTGCCGTTATGTAACAATTACTCTTTTCTGGGTTATATGGGTGTTGAACACTAACCGATGCTCTTACTGTGAGGGACAACATCTTGAGGAAACCTGAACTATCAGGTGTCAGAATGTGTAACCATGATCCAATCTGGTCAGCTTCCCCTGTTGTTAGGGTCACGGAGGTCAGATGGCAAATTACCAATTAATTAATTATCTGATCTGCTAAATCTTGGACCACGATCAAGGCAGACCCCGGGCCATCACGCGCGAGAGCACAACCAAGACATTAACGCCTAGATGAATATTATTATTATCTAAGATAAAAATATATGCAGCTATAGTAAAATCAAATATTACGCAACAGTAGTTCTGTATTTTTGTTACTTGAAAATTAAAAATGAATGAATGAATCGTAAAAATGATAAAGTAAGTGTGAATAAACTTCTGTAAAAAGTATTAACAAAGCTTAAACGTCTATTATTTGAATCCTAGTAGTAAAATATCCACGAAATCGACCGAATTAATATCCATGGAAGTGACAATGTTCATTTCTAATGTAGGGATTCATAATTAAAGGATCGCAAATGAGAACTACCTATATGGTAGTCTCACCTGCCGGCTCGACAACTGACTTTGCGTAGAGAGGTTGCCTCGTTGTATATTGTCTATAGTATATATGTTTCGTGGGCCCACAAGGTGGTCCGAAGACCTGGTAAAGATCGCAGGTATCAGCTGGATGCGGAAGGGACAGGACCGACCTTTGTGGAGATCACTGGGGGCGGCCTATGCCCAGCAGTGGGCGTCTTTTGGCTGATATGATGATGATAATATCTTGAAACCTATACAAAACGTGCCTACACCTATCTTAAACACGCTAGACCCTCCGGGTGCTGCGGGTGTCTATTGGCGGTGATGATCACTTTCCATTATACCCGATTTACATTTGTCAAAAACAGTGGCGAGTGGCGAGTATAAATAAAGTGACGGTAGTGGGGCTAGTAAAGAGGTTAAGCTTTCATTTTTCATCGAAACATGGGGCTTTTACCAGTTGTTCATTAGGTGAAACTGAGCTTATTTAGATCAGGGCCACTGGAAAAGCCCCCGGCAGTGGAGCCTCCCAACCCGCAGGGCGTTTTCGAGCTGCCGCTGCGCTCCATTCTGAGGTAAATAACTCAAGTTGTTATAGCACTAGCTCGAGTTTGGTATTGTTAACGTATGAATCGAGGACAAGGAATTCATAAAATAAAATTTTGACTCAGTAATAGAAAAAATAACGAGAAATTGAGTAAAAATCGAAATTTACCTGTTCTTAATTTCTGAAAAAGTGTTTGTTATTTTAAAACTAAAATTTTAATTAACTCAATTATTTTAGAAAAAATCTACATCTTAAACATTACGCATAAAGAATGGTACGTAAATTAAATAAATAAAAATTTATATATATATAGATATATATATCAGTGCCGGAGAAAGCGCTTTTAGAGGGAGGTTAGTACGAGTGGAGAGCGCTGACAGTGACTGTTTACACTACAGCGAGTCGGTGGCATATCTCTGTTGAAAATTGAAATAGACGACGTTAAAAATCGGGTAGAGCTGCGTCGGAGTATACTGTCTGAAACGACTCAGTAGTCGGTACTTGTGCTTGCGGAGAAGGCGTCGTTTACTAAACGTACCTTGGCAGCTTTTACTGAGTGTACCTTGGCAGCTTTGAAACGCTCTCGAATCCGCGTCGCTCGTTTAGCGCCGGTCATTTGGATACCCACGTGTGGACCATGGCTCTCCCCGACGATAGCCCTTATTTGTATTTCTGGCGAGCTCTTCTGAGGGTCGACATATTTAATTTTAGAACGTATAATCTCAAAATTTTGGTTTTTTATTCTACAAATTCATTACAATCATCTTGTCGTTATGTCCTGGTTGCGCCCCTACGCGGCACGCGAGGGCCTAGGGTCCGCCTTAAAACCATAAATATAATACAAATTACACCTATTATAATATGGATCAACTATTGTAGATAAACTCAATAAATACACGCAAAAAGAAGTCGTGAGTTACACTGAATAGAAATGCGCAAGAGCGCGCGTTTCGTTCTTTCAATGCAGTGTCAATGTAATTTCCCCCGCCGCAGACCACCCCACCCGCCCCCAACGCAAATTCAAGGTCAAAACAGCGAGATGACTATATACGCTAAACAATGACACTAGACTCATAATTCTAAGACTAATAGTTTTGTAGTTATTAAGACGATATAGACCGTTACGGTCCAGATTTCTGACTTGGTGCTGACAGTGTGATTTTAAAGACGTTCCATTTCATTTAAAGAAAAACCGCCTTTTCTGTTGACCGTGTCAACCATGTCAATGGTTCTGCCATTTCTGCCCAAACTCATCAGCAGACAGCGTCTGCCACAGAGCCGCAATCGTCAGTCAGTGTAAACCGTGCAAACAACGCGACATCAACCCCACGTTGTTACGCAACAACACACAGCGTTTGATCGGCCCTAGCCACACTATTTGGTTAGGACATCAAACGTACCTAAACATTTGCTATTTATTTCAAATATTTGCTTCTACGGCGTTTGATGCGATCTTGTTTTGGTACGGGTGCTGCTCATGTGGCGGCGTCATTATTGAGAAGAGATTGTTTTAAAATTTTAATGAGGTTGTTTTAGTGGACTCTTTGAGGTTTTCCAAGTATGTGGGCTATCAATAAATGTAGTGAGCTCTGAATTAACGAGTGAGTTTGTAAATAAATTAATCAAGACGCGTGCGTTGTATAGCAAATACTCTAAAAATGGTAATTATTTTATAGAATAAGCATAAAAACATTATTGACTGGGAATAAATGTTGGTTTTTAATTACTTAATCAATGTTATTCTACTTATTAAAATGATCTGCGCAACTTATTTTATGGACAAGATGTTAGTAACAGTTACGAGGTAAGTTAATCTCACAAGATAAGTAATTAAATCAATTTTATAGCAATATACGGCTCTGAGAGAAATTATCTGAATAATTCTTGTGAGAAAAACGTTGTAAGTAGGTACATAGGTACGTAGGTTAAGTTAAAACGAAGACACATTTATTTTCAGATAATTTAAACCTTATTCTATGGACTATAAATACGTACCTATATCGCATTCAAGTATGAAATTAATCGGATGTGACAAATATCTTTACTAAGATATGCTTGCTTTCAGGTAGGCGATCGATTTTATCCCCTATGCCATAAGTACAAGTCTCATAGTTGATTAAAAGGCTAGTGTAGTCAATGTTTTAGTATTAACTACGAACGTTCGGTTCGGATCCGCTTCCAAACTCAATTTACATGTAAATTCATGGAAGTCACTTCAGATCAAGTTCAGTTAGTCAAGTTAGCCAACTCCAAGGTTTGTATGGTCTATTGACATTTAAAAGACTAAATACGACCCGGTTAGAAAAATAATATTAAAACTTATCAGTTTCGTCTTGTTTTTTAATATTATGTTCATCCTACTATGCTACTAATTATATAAATGCGAAAGTTTGTTAGGGCGGATGTTTGGATGTTTGTTACTCCTTCATGTAAAAATTACAGAACGGATGTTGCTGAAATTTTGCAGCAATATAACTTATGGCCTATAATAGCTCATAGGTATTATCTAAGTTTTTCCGAAATAATTGAATTTTTCCGAAAACACACATTGGTGCTTCTCGTGCGAAATTTAAGTCACGGGCAAAAGCTATGCATGTTTTTTAAAAATGCGTAGATAACGTTATGTATTTTTTTTAAACCAATGGGAATAAAATATATCAGGCCAATCAAATTCGATATTCATTGTGGATCAGGGCCAAATAATAGGATGCCACGCGACAGTCAAATGTTTACAGAGATCCGAACTGCGCGCGGATGAAAACAGCAGTGGAACGCCTTGATATCTATAAACTTACCTGTAAAGCTTATAGTAGTAGGAGATCCGGTCGGTAATACGTTTCCTGTTAGTCAAAAAAGTTGTGCGTTATATATATGACGGATCCGGTCAATAGCATGGAATCATGTGGTCAATAGTACGGACTCGTGACGCAGAAAACGAAAGTGGGAGTGCGCCGCCTGGTGGGGCGTGCTGACAGAGTCTCGACGGCCACAGTCTTAAAATCACCTTTGGAATAATAATCTAAATTACCTCAACTGCCTACATTGTAATACCGCTCTGATTTCAAGTAAAATTATAAATGATGTGCAAAAATGAAGTGGCATAAATATTGTGGAGTAAATGTGAACCCTTTCTTTAATTTATCTGTACGAATACGATCTAATACTGATATCACCACCCTGATGACAATTATCCTGATACACCACTTTCCTTGACGCAACGACATATATTTTTTTTATGTCATACGGTAGGCAAACAGGCAAGCGGGCCACCTGATGGAAAGTGGTTATCACTGCCTATAGACATTAGCAACACCAAAAATATCGCCAATGCGTTGCCTACCTCTATAACACGTTGCTCTGGCAGCAAAAAGGCAAATGCCCCTCCACTGCCATAGTCACGTTTCCCCAAATCCCCACCCCATGGAGCACTGGAGACCCTACTTACCGGCAAAAACACAATACTATTTAAAAGAGTATTGTTTAGCTGCTGTATTCTGCAAGGTGGAGGTACTTCCCCAGTCGTGCGGCTCCAATTCGAACGGGATAATGTTTTGAAAGAATATTACTTAATTAACAAAAAAAATGAATGAAAATTAATTTATGAATGTTCACCAATATTTTCGGCAAGTTTTGCTTAGCTAACCATATATTGTTGGATAGGGGAAATAAATACCTTTCATTAGACATATAGGTAACTCGACCAAATAACAGATGAGGGTAGATTGTCTCCGTGACAACCCCATAGAAGGACCTCGGTGAGAGTAGGCAACCCATGAATGTTTTTCTTAATTGAGTTCTTTCTTATAATGCACTTTTTTGGTGTGGTTTTTTATGGTCTATCTAAGACCATATCCTGTAGCCTTCCGTCCTTGAAGCCATAGGTACTGGAATTACAATACTACAGTTATTAGTATAACAGTACAGTAGGGTACAATAGTACGTCGTTTAATGTTTAACGAACTTGTGTGGGTGTCGTTATAAGCGAGCCATGAAAAGGCAACCTCACTTTACGCTCAAACTACTTTGTAAACGCCGTAGTTTACATAGCTCCTACTCTTAACTGTTGAAGTGAAGTGTTGCTGGAAACCACGCAATGTACTTTGCTGTCTAATGTCATTTAGTTTGCTAAACGGTAAAGGGATTTTACGAAGATAATCTCTAGCATCATACAGTCTCCTACATCCTCAATCAATGGTTTGGTTAAAAACCTTGACGACCTTTGACGACCTTCGTGATTAAGTTGGTTAATATGCCGCTCGCCACGCAGAGCTCCCGGGTTCGATTTCGGCCGAGCAGAATTGAAATGATAAATTTTAATTTCTTTTACGAGTCTGGGTGTAGTATGTATAATAAAATTAAATATAATTATTTTTAGCTAACTGATAAACTACATATACAATTTAACACACACAATTTACAGTTAACTAACACCCATAACACAAGCTTTGCTTACTTTGGTTCAAGATGGCGCTGTGTGAATTTGTCCAAGGATATTTATTTTATTATTTATTAAAAGGCTCAAGTACTTATTTGCTGTTTCATGATACAAAGATTTTCTTGACTTTCTACGAGTTTCTGTTGTTTTTATTCGACCCACTCTATTGCTTTTGCAAATGATTTCCCGGAATATCAACAGTGATATTTATGACTTTCATCCAAATTCTACAAAGAAAAACGAATTGCTTAAACCTAACCATAACAATAATGCAATATAATTACACCATACACGAGTACATACAACATAATAGGTAGTATAATATGGTAATATATGTACCTATAGGATAATTAATGTGCAGTACACTGTTTTGATTGAGCCTCTTTCACATCAGCAAAGGGGTTTTCCACAATCTCCATGGTTTAAGGCGGATTGGAGACTGCAGTCTGTTAAATACACAACCGCAGCGCACAGAACCTAGAACAGAACTTGGAAGCTATCATGAAAATGTTACGGTGGCTCGGATAGTATGTTCTCGGATTCAGATCAGGGGCTCAATTTTTGAACTGCTCGCCTCGAGTAAAACGGCTTTCAATTTTAATTTCCGGCATGAAAAGTTCAATATTTTCTAAATTACATTGGCAACACTGAGAGCGAACTGTCTGAAAATAGGGTAAATCAGTGCCATTCGTCAAAAATTTAACTTTTTATGTCGAGAATCAAAACTGAAAACCATTCGACTCGGTTCAAAAATAGAGATCCTGAACTGAACGGACCGCGTTACCCGCGAGTGTGTTCCCTGGTCATTATAATCTAGACACCTTCAAGGCCAGAGTGAAAAGGCTGTTTCTAGACAGGCATGCTCCATCATCGGCCGCATCGTCACTTACCACCTGAGGGCTTAGTGTGAGTTTCGCTTCGATTTTACTTTACTATCGCGTTTGCGTTTTCGTCGAAATTAGTATAAAGAAAAAGCTTCATTTACGTACCACTAGACGGCGCTATACATTCTTAATACTAATTTTCACGTAAACGCAAACGCGATAGTAAAGTAAAATCGAAGCGAAACTTACACTAAGCCCTCTGGTGAGGTGGCGGTCAAATAACCTGGTTAGTCCAATTATAAAAAAACCTGAACCACCGATATCGTCGCGGTGGACAAACGTTCGCTGCCACGTCATCTTGATCTCAAGCCGAAATAATCTCGTTCTCAGTGACGTTCCGGTGACGGCACAGTGAACAAACGACCTAAGGATACAGCTCATCTACACATAGTATAAAACAAAGTCGCTTCCCGCCGTCTGTCCCTATGTATCTATGTACTCTCTTTCCATCTCTTTTCTCGATCTTTTAAACTACTCAACGGATTTTAATGCGATTTTCTACAATAGTTAGAGTGATCCGAGATGGAGGTTTATAAGCAAGAAAAAAGGATAGTTCGGGGTAAATTAGGTGTACGCAAACGAAGTCGCGCCGGGTCCACTAGTTCGCTATAAATTCAGATTTACCTATCACAAACGTTCGGATAGTAATTTTAATTCTTCCAAAAGCCAGGACGAGTTATTATTAGCATCAAAGGAAGTGTCTTCTGCGGATTCGAGTTAGATTTTACCAATTGGGTCCATCCCATCAGTCTATGGTGTAATTGACTGCACATCCCCTGTTGCGCACTGACAAACCGTGAACTGGCAGACCGGGAAGGGCTAACTCGATATCAACAGTTAACTTTGAGGACCAAAATCTGCTTTATCTCGAATCTTAGGTAGCTACTAAAGAAGCAGCGAGAGCGATCTTCTAAATTTGAATTTTTTACAGACAATTTTACACCTGTATTCACAAACAATACTAATTTGAGTGTGTGGCCGTGTGGTGTCCGGCTGAGTAGAATAGCACCAACCCCTTACACTCATGGGTGTCGTACAAGGCGACTAATGTTTTCGAGGCAAAAGATCAAGAGTCTCCGTAGTCTGGAAAATGGGCAACAGCATTTTCCATTGTTATATTTAAACACTGCGATCTCCAACCCGCCTGCCAAGCTTGGAGATTATGGCAATAACCTCCCCTTTCGTGGGAGAGGCCCTAAGTCTTGCAGTGGACTGTTACGGGCTGTGATGATGATGACTAATTTAAGTAAAGTAGCGTTACTCTTTGATAAGTGAACGTAGGCACGACAATGTTAAAAATAAACTTTTTTTTCATACCACTAAGGTGGCAAACAAGCTTGCGGCCTGCCTGATGGTAAGCAGTCACCGCAGCCTATGGACGTTTGCAAATACCAGGGGCATCACCCACGCGCTGCCGACCCCGTCAAAACCTTTTAACCCCTTTCTTGAAGTAACTGGACAAAGAGCTGATTTTTAGAGCTGGTGCTCAGCATCAATATAATAAATATTCAACGATTTTCTTTGGTTTATTGCTCATTTATTTAAATTTCGGTATATTTTAAATGTTCACTGTTAAAAATACGCATTCTTCTAATACGTATATTATTATCTCTTATTATCATTATTATTAGTATAGAAAACATTTAAATAATGATTAACGGCACAGAGTAAGTCTTTCAATTCATCAATTTTCATGTTTTAGTTGTGGAAAAGGGTCTTAATTGTTTACAAAAATTTTAATTAGAAAAATAAAACAAACTATAGATATCTATAAATTGACTCTCTACCGCTTCGCTTAGTACTAAGATAACGGCCTTAAAGACACGAAGACTTACGAGCCTTAGTTTGAAGATAACATTGTTTGATAGCAGTTATTCATCAGTGCAGCTTAGACTTGGAATAATACCTTAGTGCTACCATCCAAACGATTTAACACCACCTCTTGGTGGTGGTGTTAAATCTTACATATCTATCTATACTATTTTTAAGAACTGTTTTTCTTACCTTCAGAGTTCTCTTTCCTGATCTTTCTTCTCCACTTTGCCCGATCTTTGGTATCCTCATGGCTATCGCATCCGACTTCTTGGTTCTCCTGCGGGACCTCTTTTTTATACTGGCAAGTTTAGGCACCTATTTTTCAACGTATCTCAGGGGCTTACGCAGCATGTGACCAAACCAGCGCAGGCGAACCTCTTCGATCTTATTCGCGATGTCTCTCACGCCAAGGCCCGTACCCGTAAGGCAGATGTACCCGTTACCCGCTCGGTCAAATTGCGTAAGATGGCGAGGTGGACAGCAAAGGAAGGACTCTGACGAGTCTAGGGACTAAGTTTGGATAGATGGTAATACACCTTGTTTATTTATTATAATAACCATCCATTTTTGCATTATTGTATTGTATCATCATCATCATCTTGGCGTTAATATCCCGGTTGTGCTCTCGCGCACTAGGGCCCGGGGTATGCCTTGACAATGATTTAGGATTTTGCAGGTCAGGTAATTACAGTAGAGCGACTGCCATCTGACCTCCAGGACCCTGCTATCAGATTACTAACCTGACCAGATTGAATCATGGTTACCCATCCAGTCGCCTGAATGTGCAGGTTCATCACGATGTTTTCCCTCGCCGTTGGAGCGTCGGTTAGTATTCAACTATTAGTATAGTATATGTACATAAGTCAGAAAACAGTCTTTGGTACATGCCCAGAGCGGGATTCGAACCCGGGACCTCTGGCTTACGAGACGGATACTGTAACCGCTCGGCCACCGACGCTCCTGTATGGAATTGCACGGATTGTATGGAAGGGGTAATTAATATAAAAATTATGTTATAGTTTAATTTGAAGATTTGGATTTTACAGTGGTGAACATACAGCTCTAGCACTTTATGTGCAACAGAGCGAGGCTCCAGCTACTGGTGGTCAGGGCTGCTGGGACAGGAACCTCCTGACGATACGCGCCGTCTCCAGGAGTACCGCCTTCTGTATGTAGCCCTTGACCCAACCATCTAGTAAAAGACTCTTAAGGTGTTGGTCGAGGCTCTTCGCTATGAGACCGTTCACTGACTATCGGAGCAATTATCGCCGTTTGTCCTTCTCGGTCATCACAAGGTTTCCGTCATGAGGGGATGGTGATATCGACGAGCACTGAGCGGCGCTTTGATCGATTTGAGAGCACGATATCAGGTCTTTATATCAGGTCCCCTACCTGGATGAGCTCGCTTAACTTTCAGTTTGCTTTCCATTCGATTTTTGACGTTTGAAAAGAGATTAATGATGGTAATTCAATCAATACTTTTTTTTTCATTTTCATTGACTGCAATAGACTTTATTATTATAATGTGGACTCTAACAATAGTGCAATGGAGACAGCAAAAAGATACACCGTAGTAAATACTATATAGGGTCTCACTCAATTAAAGCAGTTTGGCCTAAAATATATTTCTACAACAGTCTCATTAAAAGTAAAGTGAAGCTGTCCTTCAAAAGCGTGAAGTATATAAGCATTGCCTCCTTCAGTCAGATGAAGGAGGCTATGATATAAGTCGTTTAACGAAATTGCGCTAGGAAATAAATTATTTAATTGGTGTCAAAACTCGAGATGATTTCACGTGGAACGAAAAAATTACAACTCCTCTACCGACTTCCCGAGTGATTATTATACCAAAACTCCGAACTACGTTTCACGACACGACCAACTTGGAAATGATCAACAAAATTCTATGAAAAGTTAATTGAGCCACCGATTGCTAGCGAGGCTCGCAACTAACTGGATGTTGAATTTTAACGATACTTAACAAAGTCCTCAAGGCGGTGTGTTTAAACGTATCCGAGTTGTCAACAAACCTTGTTAAAGTTCCGCCAAAACAAATTAAGGGGGGAAATTTTAATACATTTAACATTTTGGAGTTCGATCGAATGGTTCCGTTCATTAAGTTGGCTGAAATACCGGCGCGCTCGCATCGGCCTCGGGCGGTATTGCTCGCCGAAAAATACGGGTGAAATGCGTAATAGCCGCTCACGGGAGCGAGAACTTGTATTCTCAAAACATGGGGCTAAAATATTCAACCTTCATCCAAATGTGGTTTCTTTGAACACTCTTTCTTATATCTTCTTTCGTGTGGACTTCGACAAGGTGCATAAAAACTATTTGTATCCGGCTGCGTCAGAAGGAGGGTTGCTACACCATTGTTTATAATAGGAAGTGTATTTAATAATGGTGAATTTAACTATTCAATAATGTACACATATGATACCGCGTCAGAAGGAGGGGTAAAAGCGAAACGTTACGTCCAACTATTACGTCACCATTGTTTCTAATAGAAAGTGAATTTAGGTAATAATTCAATAATGTACTCATATTTTAATTCATAATGCTTTCAGCTTTGGCCTTTTCAAATCAAAATCCACTATTGCCAAAGAAATGGAAATTCTGCGGTGGGTGTATGGCTCATATATGCGGTGGATCACGTTCTACGGCGACCGAGTGCGTTGCGAATAGATCCGTGGCAGCCTTCGCGTTTAAGACATGGCAGATAAGATTGAAGAGGCTCACCTGTGCTGGTTTGGTCACGTGTTGCGTAAGCCTCAGGGATCTTGTAGGTATGACTGGTACCTCAACCTACCAGTATCAATAAAGAGGTATCGCAGGAGGCCTAAGAAGCGATAAATTGACATCGCCTAAGCTTAAGATGCGAGTGTATGATGCGAGTTTGTTGAATACCGGGGGAAATTGAGGAGGAAAAGCTGGAAAGCGGACTCTAGCGCAAGCCGGGATCGACCGCTAGGATGATGATGATAATAACCTACAACATTGCCACATATTCTCTTTACAAGCCTTTATTTAGTTTCACATGAGTGTCTCCATGTCTGTCGTAATAAAATCTTGCTAGTTAAATATGACCCATTTCCCGGTTTCCGATTGAGCTGAAATTTTGCACACTCATGTTAGTTCGGTGACGATGTAATGTTACGATACCATCGAGCTGATCTGATGATATAGATCGAAGGTGGCCATAAGAACTCCTAAAGTACGAATGGAATACTCTGACTAACGATAAACGCATGCTATGAAAATTAAATTTGAGCTTGTTTACATTTTTTACACAATAAATTTAATAAAACACTTCCTCGACCGGCACTTTTTCGCCAACGATTTGGGAATACTCCCTCCGACGTAGGATATAATATGACATGGAAAATGCTCAGCTTAGCAAACATAGGGGGGAATGATAGAACCCCATACCTTTTATATTGGTTTATAGAGATTCGCTGACTGCCGCCCTTCGGCGCGACACGTTCGGCCAGATCCGTAAATAAAGAGGGTATTTTATTAATTTTCGGCAGCACTCGTAAGGATATTATTGTGCTACCTTCCGGAGAGAGGAAAATGCAAACCACCGCGGCTTTATTAAATTAATGTAGGTTTTTGTCCAATTGTTGATTTTGTGTTCACATTTTAACGGAGACGTTTTTATTAAATTATATGTACAGCCGGCTGCAGAGTGAATTGACCCCCGTAGCATACTAAAATGTATGGTCAGTTCTCTCTGCACCCGTATTACTGGATACAATATAACTTTTTCTTGTAGCCAACTATATGCACTCGCATATTGCGTTTTTTACGGTACAAGGTTTTATTTGAATTTTTGTTTTTCATTTTATATGTAATACCTAAAGTATTTTAAAATTAATTAGTAGGGCAGTTAAAATTGAGTTAATATTAGGAATATAAAATCCTCAGAGATAACTAGTTACATCTGTAATATAAAACAGGTATCTGCCGTCCTGTAGTGGACTGTTATGGGTTTTAATTATCTATCTGGTGCGGTGTTAGGACATAGTCAAGTCGCTTAATCTATTTCAGCCGCACTGAGTAATAATGTTGGCATTGTTATTTTCCGGTTTTAAGGATAAGCTAGCCAGCGCAATAACATCATCATATCAGCCGAAGGACGCCTACTGCTGGGCATAGGCCTCCCCCAGAGATCTACACAAACGCCAGTCCTGTTTCCGCATCCAGCTGGTACCTGCGATTTTTACGAGGTCGTCGGTCTACCTTGTTGGAGTCCTACCCACGCTGCGTCTTCCGCTACGCGGTAACATGTATGATCATTTTTATTTTAGTTCTGTATCATTGCACCTTTGGTTCTCCATTTTTGATACATTAAAACCTAACTGAAACGTATATGTTAAGGTTGACGATCATCAGCTTTATACAAAATGGAGTTGATTAGTCATTGAAACCGATTAGCAGCCCATAACTACTGGATAAATGCTTTCTCCAAGATATTCTACCTCCAGCTATCTACAATCCTCTCCAGGACAAAAATAAAAGAAAATGCTTCCTACGCCATAAAGTAACCCTTATAACTATGATTTCACGTGCAATTGACACCCTTTCGATCGGGGGTAATGAAATTTGACGTGTCTCACGAAGTAAATATAGGTGACGAGCTTTTCCGTGACATTATTCGCGTAGGCCAGTTTTTTATCTTCATTATTTTCTATAGGTACGTCAATGTTCTTTCAGTTTTTTGGGTCGTCGATCCGGGGCATTTCGGAAAGTCCTTTTCAATTTATTTCTAAAAATTATTATTTATTGTTTATGTAATTACTGTTAAGTAAGGACATTGTATTAACGTACAAAAAGTGTATTTTTGATACCTATAATATATTGAACATGAAGTGATTGATTGATTGATTGACAATATTTAGATTATTCTAGATCTTCCGATTTCATATAGGCTTATAGGTATGTATGTATGCCAGTCTAAATGTAAAATTACATGTAGGTAACTGTCATCATTTATTCATACAGCAAGTAATTTAATGAACTTGTTTTTTCATTTTCAGTCAGATATATAATTCAATTTATATACAAACAAAATATAGGTACATTTAGACATAGACATAGACGTATCTTTATTTGGTCCAACAACACATTTAAAAATAAAATTAAAACTAACATAATAAGTACATAATAATTTATGTCCGAAATTGTACATTATCGCCATCTCACCTGGTGATAAGTGGCGATGCGGCCGAAGATGGAGCATGTCTGACTAGGAACAGCTTTATCTAACTTATTTCAGATAAAATATGTTAAAGCGCGTTTTCCCAGTTGTACAACATACTAGGAACAAACATAAAAATATATCAATTAAAGCTGCCATTATCAGTGTTAATTGATATTATTTTCATACCCATTACAGAGCTTTTATTGGCTTCTATCGAATTCTGCAACCTTTTAAGTTTCAAGGTGAGTCGAGAAGGTATAAATATTACAGAATGTTAAGCGAATTTGAATACCTACTCAGTGTACCTACATCAAAACATCTAACGAAAACAAACTATAGAACTCTTCCGAGAATATAACAGTCTATATACACACCTAAGTTCAGATATACAAACAAGACGAAACTAACAAAGATGAACGTAACAATTCAACTAATTGACAATAACTGAGGGAAACTTTCCCCAATTTGCTGAAGAAAAAACTATCTTATCTACAAGGGGCTATAACGTGGTATAAACAGTCGTCCATCACTCTATGACGATTCAGAGAACAGTATTGGGCACTAAAAACTTATTATGAAATGAAGGTTTGGAGACTAAGTAACAAGAGATACCTTAATTACGAAATATACTTAATTTATTTCGTGAGGTTCACTAAACTAATTTGCTTAATTCAATTAGATATTTCAAGGAAAAAAGCTTAATAAAATCTTTAAATGTATTATTGGATTCAGCTTCTTTATTTACTCACATCCGTGATATCCTTCACGTCCGTGATATAGCAAAAGCTACAAGAGTGCCGCCTTCGATGGTACGGCCACGTCTTGCGCCGACCGGAAAATTACATAGGGAACAAATGTCTGGCCATGCCACCTCCGCCAGGCACGGCCAAGAGAGGCCGGCCTAAGAAGCGATAGCTGGACGCCGTGGACTAAGAGGAATAGGAAGGCGGACCGCGGACCCTCGCGTGCCGCGCGGGAGCGCAACCAGATTTACGCCAAGATGATAATGATGAGATTCAGCTTCTTTCTATATAAGATATGCATGTTTGAATGAATTAAAGATATTTATTGATTAACAAGGACGCCACATTACAACAATCACATAACTTAAATAAACAATAATATTGCAAATAAAAAACCTATACCTATAACAAATTACAAAATTAATAAATCGTTTCGGAATTACTGTGCTGTGGCACACCTTGTCAACAAAAGGACCTCACTCAGCATGAGCCACGGCCGGAGCCGCGGCGCTGATCTTCCACGAGTCCTGCGGAGTGAGGTCTAGAACGCTGCGGTCTAAAAATTAAAATTAAGAACAAATATACTACATAAATCTTCCGTCCTAAACTCCGAATAAATTAAATATATATTATACCTATACAGCCAAAAACATTGTTACATAAATATTTTATAAAATAGACATATTGTGTGTTATAGTCTTCGATCATATATTCTGGTTATAGTCCTCCGTGATGCGCCGGGGCGGCGGGGCGAGGGGCGCAAGTACCTAGGTTCCGGCCACCCGGCCCTTAGTTTTGACCTGCTACTAGACTGTGTTCTACCGGCGTGTCGGTCGGCATACGCAACGAAATAAAATAAGCATCCACGTAGTTCTCAGTGCCGTGAAAAATTCAATAAATAATTACAGTGTAAGATATCACGGTTCAGATATCGTGTACTTGCTATATTAACTTTATACTACTATAATATACTTACTTTAAACTATGTATGTGTGTATGTGTACCTATGTATGTATGCAATCAGAAAAACTAAAAATTTACAAAAATGGTAAAAAACGGATGCTTCTGGGGGTAGCAGTACCTACCGTTCGCGACGCATCTAACGAACAATCCCATTTCAGAGTATAATTACCAAAAGGTAGAGAGCCCCCAAAACCAAGGCTTGGCCCAAACACGAAAGGGAGAAAAACAAAATGCGAAAAACATCCATTCGCTGATCAATTATTACGGCTGGCGTCGTTCAACACTTTGCAACTGCTCTTATAGGAGTCTTAAAGGAGAAATAAAGAGGGAATCTATTTTCGTGACTTTTCGATAAACAGTTTTGCGGGTATGTGTGCTGATTTATGTAGTAACTGTGTTGTGAATGGGTGATATAGGATAATGTACGTATCCAGTTTGCTTCCGGAATATAAAATTTACAACTGCTTGTTGCGGGTATCAATTCCAGGAATACTTTTAATGTCACAAGTGGAAATGTGGCTTGTTTACTTGTGATTTGGCTTCGGCATTGCTTGGTGGGACTTTGATGTTCTCGAAAACGTCAGGCGGAAAACGTGTAAAATATATGAGATTTTCAACATCTTTAGGTTACGAAGTGGCAATAATAAAATAAGATGTATGAAAAGAGTTGTGGATGTGAGGGTAGGGAGTTGTTTCAGGACAGAGCAAAGTGGCGGTCCATAGTCTCAGCCTACCCCACCTGTGGGACACAAGCGTGAGCTTTATGTCTGTATGTTAGTTTACATATCATATAACGAGATCATAAACTATCTAAAAATTATGAACTGATACAAAATTCTGTAAACCATTCACAATATAAAGAATAATTTTTCGAAAAAAAAACTGCAACGCGTTACATTAAATTCGGTCAGGTATAGGTTTGTGTTGTTACAAAGAGTCAACTCAGCCCAGTTGTTACTGGACTAGTTGTTAGCTAGTAACAAGGAAAATTTTTCGGCAGTTTGTGAACTGACCTTTTTTCAATCACGGTGACATACACATCGACACGACACATGTCAGTGGTGTGAATGTGTATTTTAGTGACAGTAATCCTACAAAGGGAATAAGGATTACCCGATTGCGACAGAAGAAGGGTTATGTTTTAGAACGTATGTTTATATGTGTTCAGATTCATATTTATTTATTCAATGTAAGTCTATTTCTTTGGCACGGGCTATAACCCTAACCGCTCAATGCATTTTAACATATGAGGTGTTGTTAGATTCGTCTTGGTCGCGCTTGTAACACAGGATACATTAAAAATTTTAAAATTCAAAGTGGCGGATTTTAAGGGCCATATTGTGACTTTTGAAAAAAAAACTCTAAATCCAATCGAGGGGTTTCAAAACAAAGGTCTTCAAAAGGCGATTTCAGAAATATATAGATACAAGTTCTAAGCCTACAGAATTTTTTGCTTTTGAGTAGGAAGGGAAGGATTTTTGTACTACATACGTGTTCAAGATAAAACTGAACGGATTTTGATGTTGGAGTGTACCTACCCACATGGTAAATCGAGATAAACACCCGCTTTCAGAAACAATATTTGTTACTATGCGTTCTCAGAGTACTCAATGAGGATCAGCCATGATTTCTGTTTAGTGATTTCCTAGTCTAAGTAAGTACTTAGGCGTTAAAATAGATATTCTAAATGTTTAAAATATCGTTGTTGTTACTGGTCGCGTCACATATGTTGACGAGGTATCGCTGACGGAAATCACTAAACAAAAATCATGGCTGATCCTCATTGAGCACTCTGAGAACGCATAGTAACAAATATTGTTTCTGAAACCGGGTGTTTATCTCGTTGTACCATGTGGGTAGGTAGTAGATATTATTTTTATTCGTCATCCCTCCTAAAGACTTTTCGTTTCACTAAATCGAGTTAGGTAAGGCTAAGGGAGAAAACAAGAACAAGAAAGAGCTTCGCGTTGTCGTCATCTGTCAACGGTCGGCCACTCGGCGAATACCAACCTAAATTTGCCGCCACACAACAAAATACCAATCGCAAATCCTAAAGGATAAAGAAAAAACAACCGCAAATACAACTTTGCATTGTATTTGATAAATATTTGGAAGGGCCAAAGCGTTCCGAGCCTAATTCAAACGTTATAAGGTCGTCATTTGGTTGAGTTGTTGAGGCGATAAGAAGGAAGAATATACGAGTTGATTGTGACCTACAGATTTGCTTGGGATCTAGATCTTGTAAATAGACATAATGTTTTAAGCATTTGGAGTTGGATTAAAGTAAAACAATCTTTTTATTAACTTATATAATTATATATTATCTACTATAGTCACAGCGATTGTCGTAGCATGTGCTGAGTGTAGCCATTAACAAAAGAAATCCACAAAACATTATAATGTATCGTAACATTTCAAAGCCAGACAGATAAATAATACGGACCTTGTGACATAACGGCCAACGGTGTGTATCAACGGGCCATTTAAACAAAGCAAGTACATACTTATATTGCATTAATTGAATTAAAATATCCATTTCAAATGTACTTATTACTTTGCACGAGTGCTTAGAACATTAAACCAACTTAGTACCATAAGCACGAGAGCACTACGACTAGAGAAAACAATGTCCATATTAGCAACAAAGAGCTACTATGTAATGTTTTGTCTAATTATTAATCAAAGATAGATGTCATTGCATGAAATTAACGTGGTTTATTTGAAATTGTTAAACACTGTAATTAGCTGATCTGCCAAATCCAGGGTCACGGCCAACGCAGACCCTTCGCGTGCGAGAGCAAACTCAAACTCAAACTCAAACTCAAACTCAAACATTTTTAGTCAATTTAAGGTTTACAAGAAACATTTATGAACGTCGACAATAAATACCTACATAACAAACGAATAATACAGGTTAGGCAATAGTTTAGGTATCTTAGTAGTCAAGTCAATATTTCAATGTATGAATTCATAATAATTATTATTACATTCATTTATCACTCAATAGAATAATGAATTAATCAAATCATAAAAATTTAAAAATTACAATATTGCAACATAATAAATCCCATGTCAACCAAATCATTGCATTAAATAAACAAATTAAATAAATCAATATAAATTATTCTAACACATGTTCAATTACATTCAATTTATAAATTACATTTATAATACATACATAATTTATAATATATAAATTATATATATAATAACCATAATGAGCATAACCGAGACATTAACGGTAAGATGATTATTTTTATAGTATACTTAACTTCGTGTAACATGGCGTGGCAACACATCACACAAAAGCGCCAGCTGCCTTTAATATCAAACGCTCGCACCTACTTAAATCAGAAATGCCAAATATCAAAAGGATACGTTACCCTGAGGGAACCTATAATAATTTAGTGCGTATCTAGTCACTAATAAAATATCTAGGTAAGCTATGTCGGGAGAGTACTCTTCTGAAATGATATATTGAGTTCCCGGGCATAAAAAGAAGAGTAGGTATCTGCGGCTTATTCACCCCTTCCTTACGATATTAGGTATATCTGTGACGTAGAACACTCATCATCATTTTGCTGGTAAATTTAACGATGCCCTAGAAGACAAATATAATAATCTTGGCCTTAGGCATAATGTCCCGGTTGTGCTCTCGCACACGAGGGCAAGAGGTCCGCCTTGGCCATGGTCCAGGATTTTGTAGATCAGATAATTGCGGTGGAACGACTGCCATCAGACCTCCGTGACTCTGCTACCAAGGGAACCTGACCAGATTGGATCATGGTTATACATTTAGTCGCCTGAATGGCCGATGATAACTATGCCCTAGAGGATATTTTCCTATTTCCCTTATACATTTTAAGTGATTTCGAGTGCCATATTTTAGTGGAAAGGTTCTCGGGGGGTGACCAAGTCCGGCCATCGTAGTGTACAATGCCGTAGGTTGTATGGATATGGAGTGCAAGAAGCACAGTCGGTCGGTAGGTACAGAAGGCGTGGATGTGGAAGCACATCATTTTTAGCTTCAACGATTTTTCTGCTCATAATTATTATGCAGTTTTTAGTTGTGGTGGTGCTTGTGTACAATGTATATAAGGATATATATAAAATATACGGATAATGTAAGAATAGGCTTAGCAATAAAAAAAGCAGTTGAGGACGTGTCGGAACACAAATCCGTTGTTTTTAATTTTAACATGAAACGTCTATTGACTTGTTCTCGTGAAATAGGCGTTACTAAGCGTACCTTGACTGCTTTGAGACGCTCTCGGAACCGCCTCGCTCGCTCAGCGCCGGATACCCACGTGCGTCTCATGACCCCCCTTTTCCGACGATAGCCGTGATTTGTATTTCTTGCTGGCTCTTGCACGGGTTGAGGAAATACTTACTTAATTTTCTTAAAGTATATTTTTTTAAAGTTCTTGCTTATTTTTACTATAAATATTGTAAAAAATTACACCTATTTTTATATGGATCGATTGTTGTAGACAAACTCAATAAATACACGCAAGAATCACCGTCCTATCACGTATGAGTTACACTAAATAGAAATGCGCGAGAGTGTGCGTTTCGTTCATTCAATGCAGTGCCCCTCCCCCGCCGCCCAACCTGCCCCCATCGTAAATTCAAGGTCAAAACAGCGAGTTGACTGTATGTATAGTCAGCGTAAATACGCTAAATAATGATACTAGAATCATGTTTCCAAGACTAATAGTTTTCAATTATTAAGGTAAGGCAATATAGGCCTCTTCGTTGCGGTCCGGTTTTCTGACTTGGTACTCACAATGTTTCACTGTGCTTTTAAAGACGTTAAAAAGTTACTGAGTAAATTTGATAAAATTATGTGTTGTAGTCACTTATCAGTAACTGCAATTAATTCATCCTGATTTTGTACTTCTCGCGTGAACATATTAACCGAATTATATAACAACCTCATTTTACGCGGGCGAAAACCCAGCCAAAAGCTAGTGAAAACATGTAAATGTATATCACATAGAAGCCTTGAACTTTAAATAACGTTACCCATCATACTGTCATGATATAACAAATACAGTCCCACTGACCCTTGTCAAAGTTGACGTTAAATCTAGGGCATGGCGAGTATGAGGTAGTTTAGTTGTGAAGAATGGGACACTTGTCATGTTTCGGACCCGGCCCGTGGCGTTTTATTTGTATTAAAAACATTTTGAAACAGTTTTTATTGTAGTTATTTCTAGAGGTTGAAAATGTGTTGGAAATAACGGCCTAA
Organism: Blastobasis adustella; assembly: GCA_907269095.1. NCBI lineage: Eukaryota > Metazoa > Arthropoda > Insecta > Lepidoptera > Blastobasidae > Blastobasis > Blastobasis adustella. The sequence continues at coordinate 14,650,583 of OU026121.1, read as the reverse complement.
CGAACTATCTATTTTCATTTATCATATACCAAAACTCGACCTTATTTTTCTATATGTTGAAAGTATTTCATAACCGTTACCTTTGTTTAAAACCGATTTTTCTAGATACTGATAAGTTATTAGCGTCTAAAATTAAATCATATAATAACTAAAAATAAGTACTTAAAGGATTATCTATAATTTATTTTGGCAGAATATTATTTTATCGGGCAGATAAATTATACCTGAGGATTGAAAAATCGGACGTTCGTAATAAACGAGCAGACGCCCACCTTAGGTATGGCAAGCGGCAACTGTCGTCCATAAAATTCTTAGAATGCAAGTAACAAAGACGCAAATGTTGCCACTGTAAGGACTTGCCTGTAATTACGCTGGCTTCCTTCAAACCGAAACAAAACCTACAAATATTAGTGAACTCTTTTAAAAAAGACTGGACAAGTTTTATCAGTAACAATTTAAAGTGCAGTGATATACACGTATCCGCATTAGCTGCTAGTGTATTCATCAATAATAATAATAATAATAAATAAATTCGCTTTGCTTATTGCATTGAACCGAGATTACAATGGACAGAGACATTCTCCAGGAAGAGGCCTTACACGGCCGAAGTGTGCCGATGTATACCTCTCGTTGTAGTTTGCAACTTGACGTATACTTCGGCACATTTGGGTGTGGCAAGGCGACGAACTAATTTTGATAGTTGGATAGCCAATTTGCCTCAGTGACGCTTAGCCTTCAACGAGTGCCGCCTAGCCGTAGACTGGACATACAGCCGGCGCAATCTATGCCGTTCACGAGCTTACAACGGATGCCTTAAAATGATGGCTGATGAGTTTCATAGGAAGTCGCTACGGACGTTGCGATCAGTTTTCGCTTGTTAAGATGTGCGGTAAATCGCCTTTACCGACTACGGAACGTTACCTAATAACGCGCCCCAAATAAACCATTAATAATATTCCGAAACAAATATACACAACCGAGTTGTTGCCATAAACAAGGGCATCACGAAACTCACTCAGCAATAAACTATGCCGCCTATGCAGTAATAAAGTCGAATGTAATAAAATTTCCAATCCAAAGATATCCGAGTAAACAAACTACTGGGACTGGGTCGCTATTCTGGAACCCAGAGATACCGCGAGATGGATGTCGTCGATTTATCTTGGCGATTAAGATAGCTTGTCGTGGGGGTTATTACGTTAGCTTAGGATTGAGCAATCGACAAATTGCCCTTGGGCGTCGGCTGGAGGAGGATAGGTGATTGCGTAATTAGACGCATTAATAAGACAAATTGCAATCACGATATCTATACTGGCTGGGCGTGGATTCGGCGATCGTGATCTCGGTTTTGTGATTATTAACTTTGATGTAGGGAAAAAGTTTGCAACTGAATAGCTACTGAAAGGAAGAGGTATAGTATTTTAATGATTGTGAATTCTTCTTTCACGAGATATACAAAAATAATCACCTTGGCGTTAATATCCTGGTTGTGCGCGCGTGCTCGAGGGCCCGGGACCTGCAATGACCATAATCCAGGGTTTTGCTGGTCAGGTGATTACTCACAGGTGACACTCCGTGGCCGGGTTTAAGAGGGAACCTGACCAGGTTGGATCCAGGTTACACATTCAGTCTCCTGATATTTTCCCTCGCCGTATGAGCATCGGATAATGCTAGAAGTTCGAAAGTGTAAATGCATTACCACTTTAAAAATCATATTCCGTTGCTTCAGTTGCTTCGTTAGAAAGAGAATAAAAATGTGAAAAAAGTAGCAAAAGTTTTGAAAGTAAAAGGAAAAAAACTTACGTTCAGTAATATTTAATTGATTTTAACAAACCTGCAAAGGAATTTTTTCTAAAAGTAGTAAAGCACTTATACTCTCGAACTGTATTAAGGTACCTCTAAAATATAATTAGTACCTAGCGGCACTGGGAATCGAACTTTGTACCTTTCACTTACGAGGCCGACCCATTAGCCTCATTGTTCTAAAATACACCATAATAATTTTTATTTGTAGGGCTTATAATATGGCAGCAAATTTCCCAATGTGCGTGTTATTGTCACATAGAAACTTATTGGATAAACTTCAACCTTCATCGGTAGGTAGTAGTCTCCATTCCTTTCTGTGGGTCCTCACAATCGATATAACTACTACTCGATAGAGCCGTAGTTTCTTCTTTAAAGGTTCCACACCCTTTACGACCTCATTTACAGTAACTTAAAGGTTATTAAAACTAATATCATCACCTTTGATACACATATATTGGAATAACATTAATATTATTAGGATTTCACCCATTATTATCTCATCCAATGGAGTCATACCCAAAACACTCCATGCATGCATTGCCGAACTTCAACTCCCAAAAACAACATACATCGGCTTGCAAAAATCAATAATACTAGATACGTGTTCAATAGCCCGTCGATTCGTCACACATTCCGATATCTCTTCTACGTCGCCATCCACAATATCTAATATAGCTAATACCGATTAGATTGGTAAACCGTGCACTAAGTTCTTTGGCTCTGAGCCCGTTCTTAGTACACATTAGATCTCTTTGAGAATAAAAGCCACATCTTAAATTTATAATAATAATATAATGTTTATTTCAGGCATTAACAAAGCATACAAATAAGAAGCCCATTTTTTAAATTTCCCCTTTTTATGGTCAAATTAATGACCTGGTGGAATGGCTATCACAGGATTCTGTGGCGGCGAATAACTGAATGCCACACCACAGGATGTGGTAGTGGTAGTAATAATCATACTCATCTTATAATCAGATCTGTGATTTAATACGCAATATCGAATACCAAATCATCTAATGTCATTTAATCGGTGATCTGGCATGACAACAGTTGGGGTTGGCTGGAAGAAATCATTTCATTCATCAAAAATTTCATTTTTCGCATTTTGTATTTAATTATTATGGAATAAAGAGTTTACATACATACATACATACAACAGTCAGCAATGATTATCTCGACTGCTCGACACCTGATAATCAAATTATCACCCGTCTGCCTTGAGGAGTGAACTGAAGCGTTATGTTGTGTATAATTTATGGAGGATCGCTGTTGTCGGACCCTTTCTAAGATAACTGCCAAACACTGATTATGATACCAGCCTGCTGAATAACTGCTAAACAATATTAATATAATGGTCCAAAGACTAAGATATGTCATCCCCGATTTCAATTTTGTTTATTTTTAATGGTAATTACCGAAAAATAAACCGCAACAATCTCTGTAAATATGGAATTATATCATTTGAGTCACCATTATGCAGTGGTATTTATGGTCTTTAGATAGATATCTAATATCTAAATCCCCTAAAGTCCCTATATATCTATGTAAGCTTTTAAACGGATTTTAATGCGGTTTTCAACAATTGATAGAGTAAATTCAAGAGGAAGGTTTATCCCTTAACTAGGCGCATTAAAAAAATCGCCCAATTAGGCGCATGGGGTATTGAGTGACCCCAAAAAAACATTGGGAAAGGAGTGTCAAAAATAAATAAAACTTAATGTATTTTATAGTGATTAATAAAGTTCTTTAATATAATTAACTTTAAGAAACAAAAATATAACTAGAACATTATACTTATTAAAAAAAAAATTAAAAATGTAACCTCTCTTTAAACTAATATTTTTTGGCATGGCCGAGATCAACTTAAAAAAATAATTAATCAGTCTCATCAGCGGATTCTTCTATTCTGCATCCTACGCAGTAAACCCTCGAGTGTTGCTGACAAATAAATTTATGACACTTGAAGCATTTTGTTGGCACTTTTTTGTCGTCCTTTCTAGGACATGCTGAACAGCGCCCACGCTTAGCTGTCGATTGCTGGACCGTCTCGTCCACATCATGAACTTCGAACTCTTCAATTTCGCTTTCTGAATCATGAGCACTATCAATAGCGGTGTCATTTACCGTTTCGTCTTCCGAATCCGAACCAGCAACATCTTGCTCTTCATCGGACACTTCCTCCAGCCATTGCAATAACTGTCTTTCGTTAGACATTTCATACCAGTAAAAAACTGAAAAAATAGGGAAAAGGATTAAAATAAACTCATAAATACATAAAGCAATTACGCAATGTAAAAATACACACATACAAAGAAAAATAATAAACAATATACTAATATAAACCAAAAGAAAGCACAAAAGTAAAAACTTACCTCCGCCAAAAAATATAACGTAACTGGTCGCATGGGGTCAGCGCTCTAGAGAGCAGAGATACGTGCACACGCGTTGATGTTCTGGACGCGACTAATTTGCGTACCCCGCGGGGAGTGAGGAAGCTACTAAGAGCGTGAGCGCGATCTAAACACGGTAAAACATTTTTTTTTCAATTTCAAGTTGCTCTGACCCCATGCGCCTAATTAAGGGTTATATGAAAGAAAAAAAATGTAGATATGGGTAATTGTACTGTACCTAATTATTGTCAAATTCCAGTTCAATAACTTTCAGCGAAACCGTGGTACTGAACCTAGAGAAGAAAAATGAATATTATAAATATTGGACGGGGTACCAACTGGTTATAAAATATGTTGGCAGAAAATTGAGAATCTTATTCCGATTCCGGTAAAGATTCCCGTGTGTTCGAAATAAAAGCGTCAAATGTAACGGGACCTGCATAATTTCGGTGTATTCTTTGTGAATTTAGTGGTAGATTTGCAATTCTAAGCGCCTCCCCTACACTGTATGGTTGGTCGACATAAATTGGAGCATTCTCATTCGTTAGTGGCAAAAATGTTTTGTTTTATTGTCATGGTTTTTGTTCAGTGGGACAATAATTTTGTAAATCATTATGATCTAGGTGCACGGCATGACGCACGCTGTGTGTATGGTAGAAAGAAATAACATTTATTGACACAAACAACAACACCACAACATTAAAAAAAATCAATGATACAAAAAGACATAAAAAGAACATAATTGTAACATAAAATACACGGGAAGACTACACAGTGCCGATGTATGTATACCTACTTTATTTCTTTATTTGTTGTGTAGTGTAATTGATAATTTTTACATGATTATCAATTATATTTATTGATTGTTACATGGAGTGTTTTACAAATTTTCCCCCCCATACTTAGTAGTTATCCAGCGCCCATAGAATAAGTTTGCTTAGTTGGGGGCTAGATCACGCTGTGTGAATTTGTCCACGATTATTTATTTATTTCAACTTTATTATCGCTCCACGTAAAGATATGAAATTAAATGAATTAAAATGACATAAATATTCATTATCTACAAAAAATTTAGAAAGTTATGTGAAGAGGTTTCTGAGATAATTATTGTATAGTCTATTCAATGTGATTTTCACTCGGTGTTACTTTCATTTGTTTCAAATATCTGTAGTCTATAAAACCAAGTAATTTTTCGGAAAATATACGTTAATAGTTTTAAATTCCTGTTTTCTGGTCTCAATGGAGTATTGAGCGAGCAAGATAGCTTGGACAAGACCTGAAAGAGTTTGGTAGATGTTCGCTGAACAGGAGTTGCAGCTGTAGGGAATAAGTGGCAGGCCTTCGACCGATTAAAAACTAACAGTGAATGGTGAAGTAGATTGATAAAATGTAGTGATACTCTTGCGATATCGCAGACGTATGGAATAATACAATAACACCTATGATTAGGTCATCATATCATCAGACGATATTCTACCAAATAAACCGACTCTGTGAAAATCTGGCCCTTATATCCTAAACAGCTAAACAGGAAAATTATATTGTCCACTACTTTCACGCATTACGAGTCCTTTTCAACAAAGAAAGGTTTGATTAGCCGCCAGAGGACAAAGCTAACCCCCAATTTCACCCTCAATTTTCTCACGAGAAAAGCGCGGACAGTCAATTACATTGCGTTTTCCTTTCAAGTAATTTCGAAATCTAATTATGTGAAAAGCAATGGATGCGGGGGAGGAGTATGCAGTGATTTCTAACAATAATGCGATTAAATGACCGATGTCCTGGACTTCAATGTGAGGGATTAAAATCGAAATTTGAAATTGGTCTCATTAGAGGTATGTACTTTTTATCAAGGCCCTTTTCCTGATTGGCTGCATGGGATGTAATTGTGTCAGATCATACCCGTACCAAAGATATTATATTATCCTACACACATACATAACGTCACGCCTTTCCCCCTTAAGTACATGTTTTGTTGTGATATAGTAGAAATCTCTCAACTCTGTGTTTCCCGACCTCGCCCCTTGTAAAGTTTAATCATATTTTCAATATTACGCTATCAAAGCCAATGAAATTTTGTAGACGTGATCCAGAAACTAATATCTATGCAACCCCAATAAGTATAGCATAATATTAAAACTATGATCAATATACGTTTGTATGGAGCGCGATCGGGAAACACTCCTTTTAAGAGTGAGCCTGGATAATTACCACAATCTTACTTATTCCTCATCATTATAACCATCAGCCTAAACTAGTCCATTGCTGGCCATAGGCGTCCCCCAATAAGCGCAAATGCACAATGTCCTCGACTTGCCGCAATCAGCATCCACTTGCAGCCTTTCGCAAATTGTTACTCCATCTGGCTGGAGGGCGTGTCCCACACCACGCTTGCCGAGTCGCGGTCTTCCCTCAAGAACTCCTTTACCCGAGTGGGTGTCGGTTCTTCGGTAGATATGGCCAGCCCACAACACATTCTGAGCGCTATGGCAGTGACTTTGGTTCTCTGTCGGATTACTTCAATGTGAATTTTATCCTTCAGAGAGCCTCCGATAATATCACATATAATAACCGAATTGACCTATTATACAATATTTTACACCTATTACAAAATAGCACATAATATTCCGGTTTGAAACATAGGCACGGATATGAAGCATACCAGCACAGTCTTCACACACCTGCGCGGTTCTGCATTTCTGTTATCTCTTCTTCTCAGTCGTAGCACTCTTGGCAGAAGTCGTGATCGGTATGGGTTGGTTACGCGCTTCACCAGTCGCTGCAATTCTCCTCTTATGGCTGCTTTTCTTGTGCACTCTTGAAGGGGCCCATCATAACCTTTTCTAATTTTGTTCAGCCACTACGTTGAAGATCTGCCGTGAGCTCGAGTGTCTAGCACACTGCCATGCATAACTAGCCTCTCTATGCTGGTGCTGGTATCTGTTACTTTTTCGTTGACAAAGTATCCTACTATTAGGCATGCAAATATTTATGATGTCTCCGTACTATTTACGATAAATCAATTTAATGAGGCCGTTACCTTTGAAAATCGGCAATATAAAAGTCAAATACGTACACATCGTATACTGAGTTCTTATGTGGTTTATTCTAATGGCACGACTTGTATCATAAGGTTAAATGTTTATTTATGTTACTCTTTGATCACGCACGTTCGAGCGAACATGAGTAAAAGCGGCAACTCGGAAAATTATATTTTTTCACTTCAACACGCAAAGCATAAGATCTTCACAGAAAGTGGGTATTTATATGTCTTTAGATATCAGCATTCTACATGCTTCCATCGGATCCAAGATTTTAATTTAGACTTTTTCCGCTTTTTGTAGTTACTTAGTCTGGAAGTAAATTGGTTTCTAATGAAAACTTACCTTCCCTAATAGTACGTTGTGTGTAGATTTATAAAAAAAACTTGGAAATTAACGCAAAAATACTAATAACACACCTAATAATAAGGCATTATTGTGTTGTTGATACCGAAGGGGTAGTAAAGTTCTCGAGTGACGACCACATACCGGAAGACGGGTAGGCCTCTCACAAGGTGGATCGACGACCTGGTAAAGATCGCAGGTACCAGCTGGATGCGGAAGGCACAGGACCGGCCTTTGTGGAGATCTCTAGGGAAGACCCAGCAGTGGGCGTATTTCGGCTGATATGATGATGATGATGATGATGATGTGTTGTACATTTATCTATTCATTTTTGTCACCACTAATTTGAGAGTGGGTTCTTGGTTAATCTTAGAAAACTCTCCTTTTTAGCATAATCTTAAGCTAGATTGAATAGGCTGACAAAATCAATAGCGTGAAGAGTTCTAAAAGAGCCTTTACGGTACCTCTCGCTTACGAGTCGAACCCCTTAACCACTAGGCCACCGACGCTCTAGTACAGATACTACTGTATTTTGTATTCAGACGATGTGTTTCATATTGAAACGTTTTGTAACTAAAATTTAAAAAACACATTCTCGGGCTAATTATTAGTTACTTTTGATCCCCATGCGGGTCATTAAACAGAATTGTAACTTTGGAAATGAGCTGTCGGGCGCGCTGTCAACCGAAATCCTCTACTAGTGTCGCACTAGCCTGGCTACTGAAACCAAATCAGGATTGTGGTATCAGAAAACTATTTTATAATGTGAACGGCCTAAGTCTAGTTAATCGCTATTGTGGTGTTTGCGGTGATACAACAGTCGGATGGTATTACAAAATTTTTAAATTCATTAGGTGATCACAATTCAAAATTTTTAAATTAATTCAATTCGGTGAAGTTGTATCCCAATTAGTACTACAATGGGTTTAATTTGAATAGGATTTTATTTTAAATTAGTTCCATATCAAATATTTAGCTTAAGCACGCGGCTTCGTCTGCGTCGTTGGGTTGGTGCCTTTTTCTCCGCCACTCCACACGGCCACTTTATTCACAATGTCCATCTCTAACAGAATATTCATCCGTCAAAATTTGCACATAGAGGTTTAAAAAACGTTCGCGCACAAACCTAAATAGCGTTTTTGGTAATATGATTACCAAACCAACCAACCAAACCACAAATACTAATACCCAATGATACCGAAACCAAAACCACATTATAACCGGTATGGTCCAGTTGAGTCAGCAACTCAGTAAATAATAACGATTGCCCCTGGGACGTGTGTCGTGGTAAAGTGTCGACGAGTGATCCTCAACGGGCTATTTACTACGAAAAGGGGTCACTCGATTTTATATATTAAATAACGCTATTTATTATTAAACTAGCTGGCTCGCGTGAGTCCGTTCAAGTGTTGTCTTACCCTATAAACCTTCCTTATGAATCACTATATCTATTGTTTAAAAACGCTGTAAAATCTGTTGCGAAGCTTAAAAGATCTAAGCATACATTTACAGAGGGCCAGACGGCGGGTAGCGACTTTGTTTTATACTGTGTGTAGATATTCTCCTACGGTTGTGAGGCTCATTAGGCTCAAATCTCTGTAAAGCCCCTCCAGTGCTGTTATTTCTACCACTCTAACTACATACTGGCTGGCTACCATTTGCCCGCCTTCTCACATGGTGGTAAATGACGATGCGGTTGAAGGTGCCTATCCATTTTGTTCTGCCTGAGCTTAAATGCACGCAGTGAAAAGGTAATCTGGCTTGAAAATAAGGCAGCATTCTGTTTATAAACATCATATTTCATGTGTTTTTTTGCCTTGTTATGTCTAGTAGAAAAGCACAGCACAAACAATCTTACTAGTGTCGCTAGGCGACTAAGGTCTGAGTGGCCAACCATCTAAGAACACCGTAAACCAGAAAAGATGGGCAGAAAAATGAAAAAAGCTGCTGTTTCTGTCGAGGATTTGTCAAGGCGACTAATGTTTGCGAGGCAAAAGATCGAGATTCTAGAATTTTCGTAGGCTGGAAAATGGGCAGCAGCGTTTTCCATTACTTATAACACTGCAAGCATGGAGATTATAGCAAAAATCTCCACTTTTTGTGGGAGAGGCCCTAAGCCCTGCAGTGGACTGGGCTGTCATGATGATGATTTGCGATCTCCACCTGGCTGTCAAGCCTGGTGATTATGGCAAAACACTTTACTAGATAATAAATGCAAGATGATTAAGTCCAGCAATGGACGACATGGGCTGTGTGTTACAAGTTGGTTTAAATTTGCTTCTGATTGTCGGCGACGATTATTTGTTTGGTTCCCTAACACAATCCAAGATAATTAAACACTTATTTGAATGCTAATGTAGTTAGAATACTTTAAGCTCATTTACTTTTGATGGCTAATATAAAAATATGATCAATCTGCGTTAGAAAGTAGTTAGAAAGTTATCTTCCAACAATGAAAGCTTCGTCCTTCATTATACCGATGAATAATTGGCACGCTTCGTTTGAAATTTAATCAAACAGTTTTGACTACAATGTTGAAATTCGGAAACGGTCTACTAAAAGTTAATAAAATTCGTAGTGCTTGGCGTATTTCAGATGAAAACCTGGCTCTGATCCGATATTCAAAACGCTTAAGCAATTAATTTTTATGTCAAATATTTCGTTTGATGTGATTTAAATGATGTTAATCTACTTATTATTCATAGAAATAAATAATTTTGACGATTTAGTTTTAATGACTGATTTTACTGAAAAGCGTCTAACTACAAAACCGTTCGTCAAAACTTCTAATTAAAATGACCATATTTATTAGAATATATTTAAAGCGATAGCGCGCTTACGGTTCCAACGTTTTGTCACAAGCAAATTAATAATGTTGTGTAGACGTTATGGGTCGCAGAGTATATCCATCGGCATGTACAGAAAGCATCAACCCACCCAAAACCAGAATAAGGTGAGCTGGCATCTCTATAGATGTGCACAGCAATGTTACAATATTTTATACTGGTTTTGTGTAGATTTAGGTTTATGTTGACTTCTGTACATGCCGATAGTTAGGTCTGCTTGAACTAGGGTATTGTCCGCACTTTACGTGTTCGATTCGTATTCGATTTGTATCCGTTTCTGATCCGATTTGAATGTCCTAGTATTTTAAGTACTAGTAAAATGTAGGTATTATTCTAGTGCGAAAACACTAGAAGTTTTTTTTTTTATTGGAATAGGTGATTTACTTATGAAATATACATTTTGGTATATACATTCTGTACCCGCAGCCCTTTGTTTCCTAATCACAGACTATTTATAATAACCCTAATCTAAATCTTATTCCGAGTCACATCAATATTACTGACAACGACATAGCTGATCTGTTGGCTAAAGAACGGTACACTACTGACGGTATTAGGTACATTAAAAGCACGTGGCAAATATTTACTACAAGTTTACGTATTTTTTTTCTCTATGCTACTAGTGACAAAAACAAAACTGATGTTTTAAAATATCTAGATCATAAAAGTTCTAAATCTCCAAAATACAATAACCAAAACGCGGAATGCATATCCGTCTAAACCCATTTATAGAACCATTTTCAACCTGTAACACACAGCGAGTATTCTCCAACAACTAATACAGAATTAAAACTCAAACAGACTGAATTATTCTGAGCTACTGGTTCCGATTTCATGCATGACAAAAACTTGGCAAAACGGTAAGCTGAGTTTAGTTTGTTAAAGAATTGCAATAGGTATTAAAGTAGCTAACAGGCTGCCTAAGTTGCTTATTGCTTATACCTACAGTTTAGAATTTTGAAGCTAACAATTCAGTAATCAAGTATGGTTTTATGGGGTCGGCAGCGCGAGGGTGATACCCCTAATATTGCTAACGTCCATAGGCTGCGGTGACTGCTTGCGATCAGGCAGGTTAGTACCGTAAGCTTGTTTTCGATGGCAATTAATTGCGATAATGTTATAAAATAAATCTACACTATTATCATATTTATTCTCGCTTACGAGTCGGACCTCTTAACCATCAGGCTACCGTCAATCAATAAAAACAAGATATTTTTTTCTTTACATACGGCAACGGTGACGGTAACCGTTCAATTTAACTTACAGTAGAACCTGTGTAAGAGGCTAGTGACCGCGCTAGGTAATAAATACCTGTCCTACAGATCATCAGGACCTCGACCCAATGGAATGTAAACAGTACAAAACTTATTTGGACACCAATACTTACTAGTCTGATCACAGCCTATTTAAATATTACCTGTATACCTGCTAAGGATCATAACATGTATAAAACCAACCTATAACTGTCCCTTTCTACATAATGATTTGTATTTGGTTGCACCCTGACAAGCAAAGCAATAAAAGATGATTTATGTTTGATATAGATGAGAAAATTTTAAAAACCATACAGCAACATCAATGTCTTCGATACTCCTACAATTTTTAACGAAATAAAGTTTCTCTCAGCAATTTTGTACTCGCTAACCCCTCACCTGAAAAGGTTGCTCAATTGCGTGCCTTACGCCCGAGCGAGCACAAAAGTAATTTGTTTTAAATTTTTAATTTCATACACCCGCAAATCGTAGCCGACGCGTAAACAAAACTAGTGGACCGAATTTTGCAATATTTCGTAAAATTGCTATCTACTTTTAATATCGAGAAGATTTTATTGAAGCCCGTAAACATTTGCTCGAGTTAATAAGTTACCGAACTCTGACGTATCTGCTTTTTGGAACTCAATATGGCATAATATTTTTAATACCACTTTATTTACATTTCTTTTTTTAGCTAGCGAACTAAGGTATGAGATCGAATTAAAGATCAAAAATGTATGCAAATGGGTTGTCACTATAAAAAAAAATAACCCAAATGGTGGATTAACTCATTGAAATATTGATTAAAATCATTGAAATATTGATACATTACATACATATGATACATTCAAAATGAAATAAAATCATATGAATATTTAAAAATATTTTACTGAATTAAATAGGGAACAATGTTTTTTTTGTTATATATTTGTGCTGTTTCAATAAAATATGGGTGGTTTTCATTTATGCCACTGGTAATGATGAGAAATTCTAAACATTTGGTTCGTTAATACGGTACATTATTGGAAAGGCTTGGAAAGTACCGGATTGACTTACGCCAAGACATATTTAATTATTTCTCAAATAATAATACTTTAAATAATATAAGATTCAAAATGGCGGCCACTTCTTTCTAATATTGGAGTTTTCTAACTAGTGTTCTTGGACTAATAGTTTCCGCTATACTTATTACGTTTTAAAAAAATTCAACAAATGTGAGTAAATCGATTTGTTTCGTTTTCGAAAGTTTACCAGCCATTGTAAAGCACGCTGAAAAGTGTGCATGATGCATAACCATTTGGTTATGCAAACAAAAGGTTTAATACCCCTGAATAGTCTCTTTGACATTGACAGTTGTGTGTTTCTATTTTTGATCTTTAATTTCATCCCCAACTATAGCAAGCGTTTGACCTCATCTGGTGTTGAGTTACGTTTTGCAGTTTGATCTCCGTGACTCGAACCTGACCATTGGATCATGGTTAGACATTCAGTCGTCTGAATGTGAAGGTTTCATTACGATGTTTTCCCTCACCGTAAAAACATCGGTTAGCGAAATTTTCAGAAATATGATACATTCAAAATGAAATAAAATCATATGAATATTTAAAAATATTTTACTGAATTAAATAGGGAACAATGTTTTTTTTGTTATATATTTGTGCTGTTTCAATAAAATATGGGTGGTTTTCATTTATGCCACTGGTAATGATGAGAAATTCTAAACATTTGGTTCGTTGTTACGGTACATTATTGGAAAGGCTTGGAAAGTACCGGATTGACTTACGCCAAGACATATTTAATTATTTCTCAAATAATAATACTTTAAATAATATAAGATTCAAAATGGCGGCCACTTCTTTCTAATATTGGAGTTTTCTAACTAGTGTTCTTGGACTAATAGTTTCCGCTATACTTATTACGTTTTAAAAAAATTCAACAAATGTGAGTAAATCGATTTGTTTCGTTTTCGAAAGTTTACCAGCCATTGTAAAGCACGCTGAAAAGTGTGCATGATGCATAACCATTTGGTTATGCAAACAAAAGGTTTAATACCCCTGAATAGTCTCTTTGACATTGACAGTTGTGTGTTTCTATTTTTGATCTTTAATTTCATCCCCAACTATAGCAAGCGTTTGACCTCATCTGGTGTTGAGTTACGTTTTGCAGTTTGATCTCCGTGACTCGAACCTGACCATTGGATCATGGTTAGACATTCAGTCGTCTGAATGTGAAGGTTTCATTACGATGTTTTCCCTCACCGTAAAAACATCGGTTAGCGAAATTTTCAGAATTATGTACATTAGTTGAATAATCAATGTATATTCATATATTATAATTATATAACTTAATTATAATAATAATTAAGTTATATAATTATGTACATTAGTTGAATAATTAATGTACTTAATTCTGAAAAAAATCATTGGTACATTGCTGCAATAGGATTCAAATCCGGCACCTCTCGCTTACGAGTCGGATACTTCAACCACACGGCCACCGACGCTCCTTAACAATACCTATTATAATACAACAATACATGCATTGCCGCCACTAATTAGATGGTTTGACTCAAGCGTAACATATGCATTAGTTTGATATACGATGCAATACTAACTGTTCTAAGCATTCGTTCGCCTTGGGTACTGGATTTATGCGCAAAGTACTGCAGATATTATGAGGTTTCCGTTCTTGTTTTGGAACAAAGCTATTTGTAAGTTCAGAATTGTGCTGTTATGTGAGTAAGAGTGAGGTCAATATCTCGCATTGCATATTGGATGCTGTGATGTGATGTGCATTTTAACTATAGGTGCGCTTATTTATAGAAAGAAGACATTCTTATCTGAGCCATCAATCTCGGATTCTGACAGAGTTCTCTTATTTACTTTTTCTTCTCCAACCTATACATAAATAAAGAATAAAATAAAGTATTACCTCTAAACTATTAACAATAACTTTAAGTAAATTTCGCGTCTCCTTCACTAATTTCAACACTTCTTCGTTTGTCTTTTTTCCGTCCAGCTAATCCTTTCCATTCTTCTCCAGCACCACCAGAAAGTTATTGAAAATAGAAGGAGGAAAATGCTGGGATATTTAATAAGACATGACCATTTTTTGAGAGTGATAATGGAAAGCAAAGTTGGGGGAAAGAGAAGAAGAGGAAGGCCACGATTTGAATACTGGAAGGGCGTGAAGGAAAAAGAGTGAGCGCCGGGGATTATAGAGCGATGAAGAGGTTGGCAGACAGGAGAGAAGAGTGGCGATTGCTCCACCGACAAGACTCATAATCTTAAATGTATGATGATGATGAAACTATTTACAAATATATAGATGATCGACTAAATAAATAATCTAACCGACAGAAAAGCGTCGAAAAACCCCCGATCATTATATACCCATAAATAACACATAATATATTATGCGGCAGACCAGTTTTTTTACTTCTTGCACCCAAACAAAAGGATAAGTTGTGCACGGGCAGACCAACGTTTTGTGAGTCTCCTAAACCTTTATTATAGCGATAATAAAGGTTTAGGCGACTCACAAAAGTACAAGAAAAATTCTACTTTGTAGCGACAAAGTAGAATTTTTCTTGTACTCGATGACGTAGGGTAACCTACGGCCCTTACAGTCTATATGTAAGCCTTTGCAATTTCAATTCGACTGATTGACAAAAGTAGGTCAGACATATATCATAATCAAGTTACTGGAGAGCAAACGAATAACTAGAGATACATTTTCAACACCTAAATATCATGTTACGGCTAAACAAGAGCCGACCTTGCTACCGTCCAATCGGTCAACTCCCAAAAGGGCAATTTGGGACCACTAAAGGATGTGTCAGTCGAGATAAGGGTCTGGGGATAAATCCACCGCGGGCCCGATGACAACTTGAACTATTGCAAATCAAACGGAATAAGTCAGCTTAACTGAAGGTGTGTGTATCAGGTTTATTTTGTTTCTATTTAGATTATGGTTTTGCATTATACGGCAAAGGTTTTACCCCGATTTTCGTCCGCCAACTAAACCAACCAATTTTAATAATTTGGCTTTCAATTTCCATGCGATATTCTTAAGTCGTTTTCGTGCGAACCGTATTTGTAAGTGATAGAATCTCCGATTTGGCTGGAGCCGACCAACCATTAGTTGCAGGCGATACTAATCCTTACGTTGTACAAAATAAAATTGCTTTTGGATTAGTTCGAATGCGCGGGCGAGCCGACCTTAGTCGGACGGTCGGCCACGTACCACGCTCACAAATGCGACTTTATTTTATACTACGTAAGGGTTAGTATCATCTGCAACTGACGGTTGGTCGGCTCCAGCCAAAACAGAATGTCTGTTGTAAACTTTAAAACCATTCTTAGAGTTACATAATGGTATAGGTAATACAGCTCGTACGAAAGTGTTATTAAATTATGCTCGCCCGTAAAGCATTGTTTCATGAAAAACACGGCTCTGGCAAGAATAGAAAAATTAAAGCTGCGTAAATCCAGTGCTTTGTTTGATATATATTTTGAGATTTGAGTCCATCTTTCCATTACATGTAGGTATATTTCTTTTATCTACTGTAAAAGTAGCTTCTCTTTTTAATCATCTAGCTATAAAAACAAAACTTTGAAAAAACTCTCTCTTATCCTATTGGAAACATACGATGACCTTGACGACCTAATATTCAGTTGGTTTACATGCCGGTCTGCCACGCTGAGGTCCCGGGTTCGATTCCCGGCCGGGCTAGATGACTATGGGACAAGATGACGCTGTGTGATTTATTTATTTATTTTATAATTTCCTGTGTTTCAATTATTTCGTAAAATACATGAATTTATGATACTTACCTACATGTATTCATTTGGTATATTATGTATCTACTTGCGTGTAGTGTAGAGCATAACGCCTACCTGTTTAATAACTGTATCGTATGAAGT
The DNA here is from genome assembly GCA_907269095.1 of Blastobasis adustella. NCBI lineage: Eukaryota > Metazoa > Arthropoda > Insecta > Lepidoptera > Blastobasidae > Blastobasis > Blastobasis adustella. Next base: position 14,633,974 of record OU026121.1, on the reverse strand, counting down.
GACTAATGATTTGGAAGCACTCCATCTCAGTAGCCAGAAATTAGCAGTAGCTTTCTCTGTTTTCACATTACTGGGAAAGCCTAATGTGGATAGGGTTCAAGTATAACATAATAAAATAATCATCTTGGCGTTATTGTCCTGGTTGTGCTCACGCGCACGAGTGCCCGGGGTCCGTCTTGACCATGAATTGAATGCTAACCGATGCTCTTACGGTGAGTGAAAACATCGCGATGAAACCTGCATATTCAGGCAACTGAATGTGTAGCCATGATCTGGTCAGGTTCCACTGGTAGCAGAGTCATGGAGGTCAGATGGCAGTCGCTATTCTGTAATTATCTAATCTGCCAAATCCTGGATCACCCCAGGCCTTCGTAGGCGCATATCCAGGATATTTCACGCCAAGATTATTATTCTAGAAATTAGACCAATTCGAAGCCTACCTTTTTACCACCGGATACTTACATACCTACAACAAAATCTTGAACTACCCATAAGCATCCTTTACAGCTATCTGTGTGAATTAGGCCGTAGCTAAAGCACTACAGTGGCTTAGCTAAGGCGAGCAAGTTACGCCATAGCTACATCTTGTTACGTGGCTAGAGCATGCTACATGTCCTGTTAGCTTTCATGTGTACTACGGCTGACTTAGTTTAAATCGTTTAAACTTTAAGACTACTGGGCATGCCAGATCTGGGGTTTTCGAAAATTGCCACGCAAAGGTCCCGGGTTCGTTTCCGGCCGAGCACAAGCAGGTTACGGCTCTGAGTGTCATATGTTTAATAACTATGTACTTAAAAGTATATAAGTAGTTTATCAGTTATTGAATAGTACCCATAACACAAGGTTTGCTTACTTTGAGGCTAGATGGAGCTATGTGAATTGTCAAAACATTTCTTTTATTGGCATTATATCAAAATATTTTAGAAATGCCAAAAGAAAAAATGTAATGAATAAGGAATCAGTTTTGATTGATCGACTGGCGTTCGTTAACGTGTAGAATCAAAAAGATTGGTATACCAGGAAAACTCTGTGTAGAATACCTACACGAGCACCTACCTAGCACGATCTCGTTCTACTTACCTACAGGTGTTTACGACTAAAATATTACAGACCCTCTAGGAGCTTAGTCGGCCAAAAAATGTGTAGCAACATTTTCAGTCGTGTTTATTTTACCAATTTGACATCCATCATGCTTGCCAAACTAAGTTATGTCAACATTGCCGTAATGTTAGTAAAGAATTGACATATCTTAAGTGGGTACATGGAAGGCCGAGAATAAATGGTTCCGAAGTTACTATGTACCTTTATGTTTAAAGAAAGAAATCAAAATGTATTTAAGTTTCAGCAGAAGAAAACAAGCAAAATTTATTTTCAATTAGTTGCTGTTAAGTATAGGTACTATTCATCCAACCATTTAAAACCTTGAACTAAACATATTGTTGAATATCCATAACACAAATCAATTGCCACTTCCGATGAAAACCAAGGACCAATAATATGAAAACAAATTGCGTAGCGGACGTCCGCAGATTATAAATTAACCAGACACGTCATTCCGATTTACGCTCGGATCATAACACTCATTGTGCCTGCGGACACAGGCAGCCGCCACCGTCAGTCCTGCGAACCAATGAAATTAGAGACTATAGATTTATAGATGCGACATTAGACAGTTTTTGTTCAAGGACAGCGGGGGAGTGGAGTCGCTTTTGCTTAATATAGGGTTGTCCGATTCGCTGAAACTGGGCTTAAGGAAACTTGTGTATTTAAAAAGTACCTTTGCGCTTAAATTGTTGTATTTGGTACGGAAACTGCTTACCGTTTTAAAAATTCAGAAATAATTTATGCCATTATTACTGGTAGCGATTATTACTGTTGAGGGTAAAGAGAGACAGTTCTTTTTTTTTCATTTTTGAGTCCATAGTACCTACCAAACATATCGTGAATCTCTAATATAAGACTAATGTAAAGGAGATTCACGTCTAATAGCATAAATAGTAAATGATAATGTTGAAAAAAATTAAATAAAAGTAGTATCTAATATAGCATTGAAACGAAAAGAACCCATTGTCCTCTCCAATCATTTTCTGTCCCCCAACCCTTCGCATGCCACATTACCCCCGGACGGGTACTATTCGATAATATTCTCATTTTATTTTATTTTAACCCCAACCCCTACGGTTTCCGATCCAGCGGTTCTCCCTTTCGGCCTTTTGAATGAGATTTTGACACATAATTTGTTGATCTAATGAACTATGCAGGATAGTACGAGATTCGAGGAGTGGGTCAAATGTTTGTCTTTTCATCTACTGGGTTATAAAGGGCCATTTGTACTGACATTTGATTTAGGAAAAGGGATCAAATATTGCCCAGTCTCGACTGCTGCGACGTCCTTTGATGTAACAAATCTTAGGTAGGGTCGAAGTTCAATGTAAGTCGGCTGTCTGTGAAATTAAATCTTTAATATTTTGCGCCATTCAGAATCAAGAGCGAAGGGTTGCAAATTATGTAAATAATAATAAAAATTATCGTTTTCTGTCCAACAGAGTAGAATGACTCCAACCCCTTAACTAGGTATCGTAAAAGGCGACTAATGTCTTAATATGGGCAGCAGCGTTTTCTGAATGTATTTTAAACACTGCGTTTAGCAACCCGCCTGCCAAGCGTGGAGACTCCCGTGTACCCTGGACTCAGCGTGGAAACTATGGCACGTATATCCTCCTCATATGTTATGGGCAGTTTGTGTAATGTAATATAAAAAATCTAATTATAATTTTTATTTATTAAACATGGCACACGAGGTATCCAATATGACGTCTGCTAAGATCATACAAAACGTAGGCTGAACCAACATCTCTTCACAGACACCTGAAGAGGTTGGGGTTGCGTGACCAGCGATAGCCAGGAGGTCTACTCTCTGGTTATCGGCCGTTTGGCCTCCCATGTCGAGAGATATCAGAAAGGTATCAAAATTTTACACATATTCATAGAAAATAACGACATTCTAATTCTAATATTTTATATTCATTTGAACTTTATTGAATTCGTCATAGGTTATTTCCGTTTAGACTTGTATGTATGTATTTGCAAAAAGAAATATGGGTTACCTAATTTTACTATCAAGAGTACTTATAATTAGACCGGTGATGCTCTATGGCTGCAAGACATGGCCTGCGCAGACGAAGCACGTTCGCGAACTCCACACCAACGAAATGAAAAAGCTGCGGTGGATGTGCGGATTTACGAGACTCGATCGAGTACGTAACGAGTACATCCGTCCTTGATGTGAGGGATATCGCAGATAAGATCGAGGAGGCTCTTCTGCGCTGGTTTGGTCCCGTGTTGCGTAAGCCTCAGGGATACGTGGGAAATAGGTGCCTGAATCTGCCGGTATCAGGAAAGAGGCCCAGTGGGCGACCCAAGAAGCGATGGATTGACATTGCTGAGTCGGATGTGAGAGCCAACGGCTAGAATGCCGAAGATCGGGCGAAGTGGAGAAGAATGGGCAGAAAAGCGGACCCTGGCAGAGGCCGGGATAAGCGCTAGGACGATGATGATGACTATCTAGTATCAAATCAAGTTTCATAATGCTGCTATCTCAATTTTTTTTTATGTAACAAGGCAGACAAACAGCCAACCGGGTCACCTGATGAAAAGTGGTCACCGCCGCCTATGAACACCAGCAATACCAGGGGCGCTACCAAAGCGTTGCCCGCCTCCAAAGAGACCTCTAATAATGTTGATCTAATTCACCTGAATTTTTAATTTGGCCACCTTTGGCAGCTTAAGTAATAAACATTAGCAGCAGATTATTAAGTGAATCGCTATTTTAATAATTCCCCTTGAGTAATCAAATGCTAAGTAATCCACAAACAGTTATTAATTATCTTTATAAGTATATCATTCATTTTAACACTCACTTAATAATAAATTACATATTAATTGAAAACAGGATCATCAATAGTAATAACATCGCTGGTACCGGCCGGTGGTACTCTCATCCCTATGCTCCGTCCAGACGTCCAGACGCTACTTGGACCGACCTCTCCTTCCCGTACCTGGCCGGGGCAGTAGTTAATGTGTACTGCTATATCCTATACTCTGCTGGCCAACACGTTGCCAAACTAGTAAGTTTAGAATATAAACTTACATACAAACACGTTACATAAAGCATTTAACGTTAAAATTGCAGTTAATTTCATATAATTATATTTCATCGTGGAACTCAACCCAAATGCAGCCGAAGCGCACCCTTTATCAAACCGTTTGTTGCCCACTACGTTAACCGTGTGTTTTAATTATCGCATTTTATAATTTGGCTGCAACTACGCGTCAAAATTGCATAATGGACTGCACGCCACATCAGCAATAATTAATTGATTACTTACTTTTGAGTGCGCCATTTGAAATACTCGAATTGAGTTGTAAGAATCCGATGAAATATTACCTACACAATTTTTTGGGTGCGTCCATCAGATCGCGAGAACACGCTGTTAATATGCCGTTGCAGCAACAAAACATATAGTCTGGCAAGAAAGTCGTGAAAAAAATTTAGGGCCTGAGGTCCGCCTTGACCATGATCCAGGATTTGGCAGATCAGATAATCACAGTGGAGCGAGTGTCATCTGACCTGCGTGACCCTGCTACCAGGTTACCCATACACACACAAGATTGGACCATGGTTACCCATTCAGTCAGTTTCATCACGATGATTCAGTCACTGATTGGTAATATATAGTGAAATCAAGATTAACATAAGGCCAGCTTCAAGTAATATAGCAAGATGGAAAAATGGGATGTTTATTACATGAATACTTTGATCAGACCCTAAATAATCTGAAAATGTCAACAGATCTCGTTACAAAGCCCTTGCATCTGCCCTTTTAATTAAGAGTATAATGGTGAAGAGTAGGTAATATTAAATAGTGTAGTTTTTGCATTTTGGGAACTACTGCTCTTACAGCAATAAGTTACCTACTGTCAAACTGAGTACCCACTTCAGCTGTCACATTATGGTGGAAGATTGAGAATAAGGGAAAGTATTGAAAATTAAAGTAAGAGTTTGGTATCTACTTATATATTTACTTTTATTAATTTATTAACAGCAACACTGATGCACGGAACAATGTAATGTCAAACTTTTATCTATCTTCTGATTCTCTCTCTGTTCGACCAGCGACCTTGATAATCTTAATGCTATAATAATATTATATATTATAATCTTTTTTTAAATTCCTTGATCCTGGGTTTCATTTCTCCAGCCCGAATAGTCGTACACTGCGTAATGTGCCTGTGTGTAAAATGTGCTAATGGATAATATACCTCTCTGCTACAATACAATACAGAAGCGCCGCAATGCTTTTAGACACGCCTAAACGCAAAAATATCAATAAATAATATATTTACGAAAAAATACAAAACGATCAAAACTATCAGTACACTATAATTTGACGGTTAATTTTGTAACCTTAAATAAATGTAACCAATACTACAAAACACATTAATTTTACGGAAATTAAAATGATTTCTATAAGATCACATTTCATTCAATCTTTTCAAAATTGAGGGACATTTTACGTACCGATAATCTTTGCTATTCGGCCGTAAACATCTTCCAAATGGCACAGCAACTTATCTGCTCTAAACTTGACCATACATTTATGAACAACTCTAAATATTACATTTCTTATGACGCTTTTATTCGTTTTTGCATTCATTGCGAAAATAAATGTCCAACACAGTAAAAATCTAAAAATATACACTGATCAACATAAACATAACAACAACAAAACAACGACAATGTCCAGGTGACGTGACAGCTGAAGTCAGTTTGACCATAGATAGGTATAGAATATTTGAGTTTGACAGTAATTTAGTGTGGCCAATTTAGGTGAGAACAGTAGTTCCCAAAAGTCTTTTCACGACTTCTTGCCAAACTATACATGCGCGTGCATACAAAACAATGAGATGAGAGGCATTCAAGAAGACGTTTAAAAGAAAAGAGTTTTTATTATCGTCAATAGATGGCGCAATTTAGTGCTAATTTGTCAAACCTAAGACCAAGAATTGTTGGCCCTAGTGTCAAACACACAAGAACCAATAATATTGAATGATTGACTGTTTGGATTTTTTATGCCGTCAAGTTTTAACGTAAACATGGGCTATCCATTTATAAGTGATTTTAGACACAAAACAAAAAGTGTTGTAATAACAATGTTGTGATGTGACTTGTCAACTTGAGTTCAGTACAGCGCCATCTATTCAAAAGGAGATAAAACTTTTTGTTTTTTTCATGGCCTGTTCGCAAGAAGTGGAGTTACCCTTATTTATATTTTTTTATGTTATACAGCAGACAAACAGGCAAGCGGGCCACCTGATGGAAAGTGGTCACCGCCACCTATGGACATCAGCAACACCTATCAAAGCGTTGCACGCCTCTAAAGATACCTTTAATATACCTCGTGAACGATCCCATGTCATAGTCCAAAGGCGACACTGTCGGTATTATATTAAAATACAAAATGATATTTATAAAATAATTAATAACATGACGAAAACGGCCTTGCCCAAAAATAACATGTAGGTGAGTAAATATTCCGACACGTGAGAAACCCCCCAGTTGTTTCCAAGAAACTTCGCAGGGGTACCTACAAAATTTGTAATCATTATATCCTACAAAATTAGTTAAAATCATACCGACACGGAGTTTCCATCGGCTTCCTAGAATAAGAGTTCAAGCATTCTCAGGGCCCCAGGCTATTACGGTTTTCGCAGACACCTAATGAGTGGCAGGCTCGTTGCTGTGCTGAAACTCGATTATCATAAAAGCACGAGACGGTCACCCATCCAGTTGCAACGGCAACGGCATAACTTTTGTTATCGGTCTCGTAAACACGATGCCAACATAATGGAGCATATAAGTACGCTCTATCCATTAGTAATTTATGTACTACTATTAGTAAAATATATGTACTGACAACATCTACATTAATATCCCTTAACAGTCCACTGTTGGACTTCACCACATACCTAAGCGATTTAAAAAATTTAATGAAAGACCTTAAGTTACTTTCTGTTAAATTGTATTTATTATTTTGTGTACATAAAGAATAATGAAAGGCGCTTTGGAAAGAGGTCCCGCGGGATGCCCAGGAAGCGATGGATTGACATCGCTGAGTCGGATGAGAGAGCCAACGGCCTACGATGTTTAAGAGCGGACGAAGTTGAGAAAAAAGTAGGAAAGCGGACCCTGGCAGAAGCATGGATTGAGCGCTCGGATGATGATGATGATGAATGAAAAACGCATTGCCTGTATCATAACTTTGCCCAACACCGGATAATGATCGAAAATTTCAATCACCCAAAGCGTGTTCAATCAATTTAACACTATTCTGAACCCTTCAGCGTCATTTCCCGCGCCCCACCGCGCACCCCTGAAACAAAATTGTATACGAAATTAACCCGGGAATAAATTAACGGCCATTGTTCGACGGACGCAACTACAGAATGATTTGGGAACGATTTTCATACAAAAGAACCCGACAACAAAGCCACTTATTTATATTGTTCTGTTGGGCCAAGAAAGTTGAGCCGTAATTGAAGGTGTCACAAATAAGGTACCTTTAAAGTTTTATCTTTATTAGGTAGTCTTTGAATGACTGAATGAATTTTGTAAATCTCTGAGATATTATTTTAGACTACCGCTCCGTCCCGGTTTTTGGTTACTTCGGTGGTAAGTATCAACAGGTGGTGGTCAACAGTATTTTTTTTATTGCCTAGGGAGGCACACCTGATGGAAAGTGGCCACCGTCTTCCAAGACATCTGCAACCTAAGGGGAGTGGATGCGGTGACGGCCTTTGAGGTACCTAGTAGTGCAGAGGAAAGACTTCGGGAGGCTCGGGGGCTCATTCCACATCCTGCTCGTGCGTTGTAAAAATGGATGGTGTGGAATAAATCTATCTCATCGTCGGAGGGTGCGGTGGCGGAAAAGTGGCATATCATATTTTATATAATATATAGCCAAACCAGCATTTTACCTGATGGCAAGAGATCGCCGCCTCCCGTGGATCTTCGCAACACCATCACCAACACCAGGGGTATCGCGTATGCGATACTGGCCTGTGTGAAAGATGTAGACTCGTTTCTTGAAGTACTCCAATATGTTACCGGCTCTAGAACATTGCTGCTGGAAGTTCATTCCGTAGAATGGCAGTACGCAACAGGAAGTTCCTAAAACACCATCAGAACATGGGAGCGTTAAAATGTCTCTTTAGAGGCGGGCAACGCATTAGATACTCCCCTGGTGTTGCAGATGTCCATAGGAGGCGGTGACCACTATCCATCAGGTGGCCCACTTGCCTGTTTAAACATAAAAAAAGAACACACTACAGGTGTAGAAACCGTTTAGTAATTACAATTTTCATTACATTACGTATGCAAATATCCAATACAAAAATTGTTTCATTCCGTTTTATTGTAACAGAAATCCAAATAGGCGATACTCAGCCATTTGCATCGCTCGAGTGGTTAAACAATATTTTCTACTCTCAATATTGCCTACTTGCGACGAGCAGCCCTGTTATTTCCACGTCAATAAAGGGTAATTGTCAATGTGTTCCCAGACCGCGCCATAAAATACAAAACTTTACACATTCCCAGTGGAACGAGTATCAGAACTGTAACTGAATTTAAAACAAATGTCCACAAAACAAGATTTGTCAACGAGGAAATTTTTATTGTCGTTTTGTTGACACAAAGAGATGCATTAACGTTGTTACATTGCTCTACACTACAAACTACGACAGAAAGGTAAAATATATGGGGAAAGTAAGCGTAACAGTAAAAACAAGACTAAGGGGAAGTTAAATAATCATGTATGTATCCAAAACATTTTTATTGCTTAGGGAGGCACTCTATGGAAAGTGGACACCGCCTTCCATGACAGCTGCAGCCGCATACGGTGCCGACCTATAAGGTGACACTAGATACGTACTTTTTTAACACATTGCGCCTAAAGGCTACACAAACAAAATATTAGGTATCCATTGTTTTATCAGGAGGTAGGTCTCTCTATCAAGCCTGAGGAGTCCGCCTGGGTGAGTACCACCGCCTTATCTATTTCTGCCGCCAAGCAACAATGCTTGCATTGTTGTGTTCCGATTTGAAGGATAAGGTAGCCAGCGCAATTCCCGCAACAATGCGCCCGCGGTTCTATATTTTTGTTATCTGCGACCTAAATGTATGAATCGTCGATGTTATGGGCTACAGTTATCGCTTACTGGGCTGTCTGCTCGTTTCTCACTGCGTAGCATAAAAAAAAAAATTATGAATTTATTTGCGCTCAACCGATTCTTAGGAACATAACTTGATGTAGTGTAAAGAATAAACTTTATTCCACATCTTGCACGTGCGCTGTAAAAAGGTTCGCGATGCACGTACATTATTGGATGCCAGCCTTCCAGATGATGTCTTTTTTTCTGACCAAGTACATTCCATGTTTACTTTGTGGGTGAAGTAAAAGCTCACTTTTTGTGACGTGTATCGGCAAAGGTATGAGAAAATTAATATTCTGTCTGTCTGATGAAGGCTCCAATAGCAAGAGCTAAGCTTTTTAATTAATAAGAAATTCAAGGAAAATCGTTTTTAAACTAACTTAAAATCACATTAAATTTAATTCATTGGCGTTTCATCTGGTTTATACCACTACTACCGTTTACGCGGTTATCACATTTTAAAAGATTGTCAGTTAAACCTTATCTATAAAATTAAAAAAAAATATATTTGGTAGATATTGAAAGTGCTATTTCCAAAAGTATGTCGCTTTTCCTATGAATGTAATCATTTACGAAACTTAGGAACCGAAAATTTGCTTTGCAAGCTTTGTAAATTGTTTCAAAGCTACATTGAGTACAATGGGAATGTACTCTATCGGTCAGTGAAAAAAAAAACCTCTCTTAAACCCATTGCACTAGCTCGTGAAACATCAGCTTAGCACTACTACTAATTCATTACCTACATTTACAAAAAACGACATCCACTTCAAGTTTAAATGACAAAATTAATTCCTCAAACAACTGATGTTTCCAACCCCTTTTCTTATAGCTCTTCAGGGATGCTATGCAACCCTCCGATCCCTTAGGTACTATCGTTACCATCCATGAATAACCCTTATCTTGTTGCTTTTAGAAGAGGGGTTCGGATGTGCGCTTTTTCGGGCGCAAATTAGTCGTAACGCGATATTATCTTTGATCAAGTGTACGTGCTCAACAAAATATATACAAAAAGTGCCAAGAGTGCCTGAGATAGTTATTGGAAACGGAGTTTCGATCAAACTTTATGCAAAATTTTGGGTGCCTGATCATGTGCTTTTTAACCCCGAGGAAAAATGAGGGGTATTGTAGGTTTGACGTGTGTATCTGTGGCATTATGTGTGTCTCTGGGATCGTAGCTCTCGAACAAATAGAAAGAATAAAAAAATGAATGAATGAATGAATGAAATAGAAAGAAATAAAACATTTATTACAAAGGACGCCACGACATGAACAATTTTTCTTAAAACTTGATGAATGAGCTTTATTTATTATATATATTATATAGGTTTATTTATTATATTATAATTATTTATGGATAATAGTAATTGTTAATTTATGTACTAATATTAGTATTTGATTAGTATATAGTCTGCCAATATTTACATCCTCATATGTATATATGGGGTTATATTCGTTATAGTTAATTGTTTTACTCTTGATTGCCTTCACCGCTCATCAAAGGTCTTCTCGGCTTATCAAAGGTTAGCTGGAAGAAATCCCGTTGTGGGATAAGCTCGCCTTTGCATTATAAACTGTATTTTTATTTCCTGTAATGTTATAAATTGATGCAATAAAGAGATTACATACATACATACATACATACATGATAATTTGCGATACAATTATATTGAACACAAAAAAAAACGGTACATAAAACACGGGGACTGATAGACCGATTTGGATACGGTTTTCTCTTTTTGCAAGCTAGTTTAATCGACATTGGTCTTAGCTTTACGCGTCTATCTTTATTATCCATGTTGCATTGTTGACGGCATTAGAATTCTGTCACATAAAAATACATGCTTCCGGTGTTTCTACATAAAATGCAGAACTAGCGCCACAATTGACAGGACACCTCAGGGGATTTACTTAGGCTGATCTTACGAGCTAAGTTATTGATCGAGATGATTCTTAGCTTCATTTCTTTAAAATCAGTTCAGTACTTTAGAAAATATTCGAGTTTTAGTAAACTTGGTAGGGGGTTATCCGACTTTTTCTGTCGGTTGGGTTATTAACGAGTGTATTCTCTAGTTCACCATCATCATCATCATAATCATATCAGCCAAAAGACGCCCACTGCTGGGCATAGGCCTCCCGCAGAGATCTCCACAAAGGCCGGTCCTGTGCTTTCCGCATTCAGCTGGTACCTGCGATCCTTACCAGGTCCACCTTGTGGAAGGCCTACCCACGCTGCATCTTCCGACACGTGGTCGCCACTCGAGAACTTTACTGCCCCATCGGCCATCTGTTCTTCGAGCTATGTGCCCTGCCCACTGCCATTTCAGTCTGGCAATCCTTAGAGCTATGTCGGTGACCTTGGTTCGCTTGCGGATCTCCTCATTTCTGATTCGATCGCGCCAAGACACTCCGAGCATAGCTCTTTCCGTTGCCCTTTAGGTAATATTTAGCTTTCTTATAAGGCCCACAGTGATTCTCTAGTTGGACAAACCTAAATTAAAGTTGTAATTTCTGTATTTTATTCAACATCATCCAACGGCTTAACAACGTAATACCTAACATAAATGCAGATAAGAAATGTCTACGTATTTACATTTACGTGGAAAAGGTGAATCGCACCCTTAAAATTACCCAAAATAATAAACCATTAGCCTTCCTGCGGCCAGGAAATGTCACGTAATGGGTGAACGGACACTGCAGGGGATACTGAGGGATTTGGTTCTATTCTTCCTTTACTTGGTACATTTGATACGTAATTAAAAATTTATTACGTTCATAAAACATTTTAGGTATTGAAATTGCTCATTATTTCAGAAATGGAAATTTTGATAAAGTTAGAAACAGGTACGAGGCATGATCAGAAAGTAAGCATACTGCGACCCTATTGGCCAGTATACGACCCTATACTTTAGGCCTGCATGTTTATTTCTTGAGCATTGGTGCCACTAAATGGTAGAACCGGGCGTCGTCGGAACAGGTAATACATAAACTTATGTTTTGGTGACCATATGCGTGAAATATATTGTTTGTAAAGATATCCACCAAATATCGAAAATCATGGTTTGGAAGAAGGTACCATATCGGTAATGTTTCTACTCAGGAGAGATAATCAATGCACAACAGTGTTGTAGGATAATAAAAAACTCTATAGGAACATAACATACACGAGCTGTTTCGAATTCGAGTATTACGCCATTCGATTATACCACTAACGATACTTATTCTCCAGGCTTATCTCTCAATTATGAGTGGAAAAAAATCTGCATACGACGATCAGGTGCATATATCTAAAGGTTCATACGGGTCGTATATTTTTTAATTTCTATAAATCCAGCTATATGTGTCACCATCCATGAATACTGCACATTCGATAAATATCCTGATCCTGGATCGTAACCCACGTATCACGATTCACGATAAGTATTCAGCGCATATAGCATCCGTCATGGGCTCTCATATCCGACATTAACTGTCAGTAAAATTACAATATACAACAGTAACATGTCAATCCATCGCTTCTTGGGCCTCCCACTGGCTATTTTACCTGATAAATTTGTTTTAGGCACCAATTTCTTATATACCTACCTATTCAAGGGACTTACAAGGTAAGCGATGACGTGACCAAACTAACCTCTTCAATCTTGGCCAGGATATTTCTAACACTATGACAATATGGCTGTCATTGATGTACTTACTCGTTATGCTTTAAAATGCGTAACAATTTACCAAAATATTTTAATATAGGGTTCAGGAAAAAAATTGTGGGAGACTTAGATTTATGGCACAAGGGGTTATTTTGTCGAAGTCATCATCATCATCATCTTGGCGTTATGTCCCGGTTGCGACCCCGCCTATTTGGTCGAAGTGCTAGACAATTTTTAGATTTCTTAGCTACTAGTTAATGTGTTGCCTCTCACCATGAAAATAGAAGAAAATTTTAATTTGTGTACCCGTCTACTAATGATGATACGAATTTGATAAAAGCTCATTTAAAATTGGTAGGTACCAGTTGCAGGAATCTTAAAAGCAAAAACAACGCCATCTATTTGTAACCTAGCAAACTACTACGAAGGTTTGTAAGCCCCCTCACTCTTGTAATTTCCCTTTCTATTCCCTATGCCAACTTGCTGTAGTTCTGTATCACACTGGAAGATGTCGCTAGTATATGGCCATTGTGAAGTTCTCCACTACTAGAAAAAATGTGTGTATGTTTGTTACCTCTTCTCTTTATGCCTAAACGGGTGGTCGGATTTGGACAAAATTTTCTAGGTAGTTAGAATAGGGTCTAGAAAAATATTGGAAAGTTGGCTTTCCTTTCTCGTTATGTTACCTTCACTACGATCAATATATAATTCAATACGATCCTTACCAGGTCGTCAGTCCACCTTGTGGAAGGCCTACCCACGCTGCGTCTTCCGGCACGTGGTCGCCACTCGAGAACTTTACTGCCCCATCGGCCATCTGTTCTTCGAGCTATGTGCCCTGCCCACTGCCACTTCAGCATGGCAATCCTTAGAGCTATGTCGGTGACCTTGGTTCGCTTGCGGATCTCCTCATTTCTGATTCGATCGCGCAAGGAGACTCCGAGCATAGCTCTTTCCATTGCCCTTTGGGTAATAGTGAGCTTTCTTATAAGGCCCACAGTGAGCGGCCACGTTTCAGTTCCGTAAGTCATTACTGGCAACACACATTGGTCAAAGACCTTCGTCTTGAGACATTGCGGTAATTTTGACGAAAATATATGGCGTAGCTTCCCGAATGCTGCCCAACCGAGTTGGATTCGTCGATTGACCTCTTTCTCAAAGTTGGACCTACCTAACTGGACTATTTGTCCTAGGTATGAATAGTCGTCAACAACTTCAAGTGGAATGCCTCCAACTGTCACTGGAGTAGACACAACATGGACATTCGACATAATTTTCGTCTTGTCCATGTTCATTTTAAGACCTACTTGTTGAGAGGCACTACAGAGGTCATCGAGCATTTTGCCCAAGTCTTCCAGGGTTTCAGCTATGACTACGATATCGTCAGCAAATCTGAGGTGAGTAAGGTACTCGCCGTTAATATTGATGCCAAGTCCGTCCCAGTCCAGAAGCCTAAAGATATCCTCCAGTGCAGCGGTGAACAACTTCGGTGATATGACATCACCTTGTCTAACAGCCCGCTGCAGCTGAATAGGTTCTGTGGTCTTATCCTGGAGACGAACTGACATAGTGGCGTTTTCGTACAAACCCTTCAGTGCTTCGATATATCGATAGTCAATTTGGCACCGCTGTAGAGACTGGAGCACTGCCCAAGTTTCGATCGAATCGAAGGCTTTCTCATAGTCCACAAACGCCAAGCATAATGGCCGGTTATACTCTTCGGTCTTCTGTATAAACTGCCGCAGCGTATGTATGTGGTCTATGGTACTAAAACCTTTTCGGAATCCGGCTTATTCGGGAGGCTGGAAGTCATCAAACCTGCGGGCGAGACGATTCGTAATGACTCTCGAAAACAGCTTATACACATAGGTCAGCAGCGATATTGGTCTGAAGTTCTTCAAGAGAGCCTTATCACCTTTCTTGAAGAACAATATCACTATACTTCTGTGCCATGTTTCCGGCGTTTTTCCTTCGAGGATGACGGAATTGATCAGCTTCTGAAGGGTCTAAAGAACAGGTTTGCCACAAGCTTTCTGAAGTTATCTGACCCGCCGCGACATCTTTAGATGCTTTATTTTCGAATTTGATTTATTTTTTACTCACGTATCGGGGCGGTATATGCGTTTGGGATTAGATGTTGTTTGTTTGTATGTGTTTCTGTTACCATTTTCTTTAAAACTACTGGACCTAATTCCTTTCGGTTTTATGCTTTCAAAATGTATCATTTCAGAGCTGGTTCTTATTATGTTTTATGTCAGTATACCACCAGGGAGCACTGCAGCGGCCTGTGATAAGTGGTATTTGACAAGGTCTAACAAACTACAAAACCGATTATAAAAGCAATTTCGTGTTTACGTTGCAATCAAAAACTGATAAAATAAAAAAGGGTACTAAAATTTTGAAATTAGTTATTAATTATTTTAATGGCCAAAAAAGTGTTTTCTATTTCCGAAACAAAAAAATGAAAAGTTTTCTTCTAAACAAGAACACAAGGCAATTTTAATATTATGTTCGCCTGATATGATTTTTGAGATGCGGTCTTGTTAGATTGTCTACAAGTAATATTACGAAATGACTGGGATAAGTATTGCGCCGGGTCTGAGGCCCTATATTTTAATCACTCGTTTTCAAGTCAAACAGTTTACAATTTTGATTTTCGTTGCGAAAAATTCAATATTTCGATGCATGACGCTGATTTTTCCTATTTCGGAACTGTTTTATTTCGATATTGCGCATGTAATTAAAAAATATATTGATTTTTCATGCCGAAAATCTTAATTGGATATTGCTCGACTCGAATCGAGTGGTTCAAAACTAGAGACTGTCTCTTTTGTCTTAGTAGGTTGGAACATAGTTAGGTACACATTCAGTCGCCAAAATGTGCAGGTTTCATCACGATGTTTTCATTCACCGTCAGAGCATCGGTTACTATTCAACTTATGTGAGTATTTAACATAAGCAAACCGCGCAGGCGGTCGTGGTCAACGGCTTTATAACCAGAGGGTCCACTTTACCTTGACATGTATCTCATTTATTATCGCCCAAAATTGTAACTCACTTACCAAAGTTTCATCAAAATCCATCCAGCGTATATATATATTTTTTAAGTCTTTAGACTCTAATGTATATCAAGTAGGTAGGTATATTAAAAAACTAAAAGTATGAAAAAGCTTTTAATGATTTTTAAGCAATATTTACAGTGTTCTGAATAAGAAATAAAACATACAGAAGTAGGTACCTACAATCGATTCAAATCGAATCTGTAAATACCAATACTGCCTTTATTAAAGGATAGTTTGATATTTTATTCAAAACCAAATATGATAGATTTTTTAAATTTTCTATTTCATTATATAAATCCAGTAGGTTTTCCTCAATCACTTGTTTTCATACACTTTTATACAACACCTACAGCTTTTCAAAGGATCGAGGATAACATTCTGAAAATATAATGCCTACACTTAAGTACACATAATAATGTTGATTATAAATACAAGTTAAGATTAAGTTCTCTACAATATAATTAATTGAAGAGCCTATATTTAATATCCCTGTCATTATAAACTCTCCCGTCTATATAAAAATGCAAGATAATTATAATACTTAGGTCGCACTTACATCGAAGGCAGGTTTAATTAATATTTAAAATCATTCAGAAGGAATTTTGTGCAAGTCTTTTACTACACCGTGATACAGGACAGAACAGCTATTCTAGGTATAATTCAGTCTTACTCTATGATTTCTAGTTCTACTTATATTTTTTATTACTTACTCGATATGAGTTTGGTAAAATGATAGTGTAGCGTTATGAACAAACTATGTACGATATTATAAGATCAAATTTTTACGTCTTATTATTATTTTTATAGGTGAATGTCCTCGTATACGAGTAGCACTATAATTTAATATGAATACCTACTTAATAAGATATGCACCGGGTATGTCTAAATTATAATTATCGTACAACATTATAAACACTTACAAAAACATCTAAGATTTGTGTGAATGGCCTTATGCATGAAGCCAAAATAAATTACTGTATTGAGTATCACTGTATTTAAATTATAGGAATTTAAAATGCTATATTAAATTTAAACTGGCTTCGAAGCAGTTGCAACCTTTTGCGCTGCATTTTCCATGCTACGGAGATATCTATTCAAATTTTCGGACGTCGTTTGAAGTATGCTCAGACCAAGTCTGTATTTGAATTCTATTAGGCGTTTTAAAAATGTGAAGAAACCACCCTCTTGGTTAAGGGGAGGGTATGTTAACACCTCCGGGTTATTGGTAGGGGCGGGTGTTATAGTGGTGGGTAATTTAACGTCGGTAACCGGTGATGGAGATGGAGGCATTGTAGAAGTAGTCTCCGATCTTAGCTCGGTAGTTGTTTCTGTATTCATATTTTTAAATTGTGTTGTCGTTTCAGATTTTAATTGGCTACTTTGCTCGGAAGGGATGTTAGTGGCAAACACTTCGTAGATCCTATATGTTTTCGTAGTAGTTTCAGTGTCACCAGATACGGTTATATCTGTTGTGGTCTTTTCGTGCTTGCCGTTATCTATGGGCACAGTTGATACACTCTCAACAATTTCGTTTTTGATTGTGGTGGTTGGTACATCTGTTGAAGTCTTTTCATCTTTTGAAGGTTCAACTGAAACAGAGTACACCGGGTATACGTCATTTACTTGAGCCATAACAGGAATGTCGTTGTCTGTAGGAGCAACAGTTTTTAGAGGAGGTGCAACGACTTCATCAATTTCATTACTTAAGAATATGTCTTTGTTTTTCTCTTTTTCCTCCTTTAATATTTGCTCTATTGATCCAGAGATACTACGTTTGCGACGAAAAATGTTTCTCTTTTTTCTATTAATATTTCTTGGTCCATGTTCTGGAACAACCGCCGGTGTAGCTGTTTCAGCTAATTCTTTTGGGACATTTCCAACAACAAATTTGTTGTCTATAGTTTCCTGATTTCCATTCTCACTATCACTATACTCATTCTCTTCTTCTTGTTTTTCATCGCTGGAACCTAAGTACATTGACATAGGAGGATAAGTCATAGGACTGCTTGTTGTAACCTCGCTTTGATAAAATTGGCCTTCGAATGGGTACACGGGTTTAAATTCTGAATCAGATGCAGGTTTTACTCCATAAACAACAGAGTTGGAAGCGTCAGACCCGTACGACGAAAGTCCACTTGGTCCAGTCTGTGGGGAAGCATAAATAGGCTCTACAGCTGGATGTGGCGTATAAGCAGTTGCTCCTTTGTCATACACATATTTACTCTCTGTTGTATAAACGTGCCTAGTTTCATATTGATTAGGATTGTAATTAATGGGTTCCGCATATACTGCTGCATGAGCAATGCCAGTTTTCTGTTGAGGATAATGAACGTTGTAGTTTGGTTCATATTTTGTAGCTACATGACGATACCTTATATCTTGTTCTTTTTTCACTGGATATCTATTTATGTTTGTGGTCTGGCCAGCGTATGGGTTTAACTTCTGCTTTGAATGTGCAGGCATACCTGCTAAAACAGTTCCCAGCATTTCTTCTTCGGCTTGACCATTGCCTTCATTTGCGTATTCTTCAGCATTATGTCTGTAAATATCATCCTTCTTGTCGACTTCGAAAGTTCTACGGACAGGAGTCGCGAATGGGTACAAGAAATAACCTGCAAGACCGACTAAACTTGCTAAACCGATCACACCAACGCCGACAGACGGCATCACTTCTCTGGAAAAGTAACTATAAATTTGTGATGTTATAGGACCGGTTATACTTGTGGCTGGCTTTTTGGTCTTATGGTTCTTTGTTTTGTTAGAAGTCTTAATTTCACTACCTGCAGAAGTTGTTTCGGGCTTCGGTTTTCGCTTCTTTGTTTTGGTCTTCTTTCTATTTGAAGTTCGTTTAGGTTTTTTTGTTGTTGTAGGAGGTGTACTGATTTCTAGCTCAATTTCTTGTTCTTTTGGTTCCATTGGTAATAGAGCTGATTCATTAACAGTTGGAGTCGTTGTCGTAGTCGTCGTTTTTTGCTTGTGCTTGTTCTTCTTTTTTGTTGGTTTCGAGGATATTTTTACTGGAACGGATATAGTGCTAGGGGCCTTAGTAATAACTTCTTTTTTCGTGGTTAATGGCTCAGTAGGTGCTACAGTAGTCGTCGTCGTTGTTGTTGATTGTGTTGTGGTAGTACGTTGAGTAGTTGTATTTTTATTTTTTTGTACATTTGATAGAACAGTGTCTTTTATTTTGTTGTACACGTTTTCATTTATTGCTGATCCTCCTGCTACCAAATCAGACTTATTAGTGCTTCCAATAATAGGTCGTTTACTGTTAGACACTTTGTTATTCTGAGGTCTCTTAGTTTTGTTTTTGGATGGATTTGGTTTCTGCTTCTTTACAGGTTCTTCAATTTTAGTAGGTTCTGTGGTGGCATTATTTGGGTTGCTTAACAATATCCACGTGGAAATACCTTCATTTGAAGTAGAAGATTCGCTTGAGGAATCACTTACATGATTCTCAGACTCAAGATCTTCCATGGTTACTGGAACAGCAATTCCGGCATGAGCATTTTCCGATGCTTCCTCGCCATCTTCATGTCTTTTATTTTTATGTTTGTTTTGATTAATTTGATTTTTTACTTTTGGAGGTATTCTAGTATCATGCACTACAGATGTATCTCCAGTATTATTGCTGGGATTTTCAAGTAATTGGCTGGCTACCATTTTAATCGAGTCACCAATAGCTGGTCCTTTATTCTTAACATTCCTTGATAAATCTTGTGTTGCAGGTAGAGAAGTAGTTGGCTCTTCTTTTTTTTTTGCATCTTCAGCTATTTTCTTACTTGCTTCACTGAAAACAGATAAATTATAATCAGAACATTGTCGTATATCAAAAAGAAAACAGTGAAAACCAAATGAATTAAATTAAACACACATAAAGGTATCGTTTTTTTATTTAACAATAAGTAACATAATTACATTTCCATTCAATAATATATATTTTTTTAAAACACTAAAACACTTTATATTTTGAATAAAATGACAATATTTACAACAAAATAAATCATATTAATATATCCTATGGGCAAACTTATGATTCATGCCTAGTTTATACCAATGCGTCAATAAAGCGTTCGTACACAATAAATTATTTGGAGCGTCGGTAGCCTAGTGGTTAAGGTATCCAAACCGTAACCGAGAGGTACCGGGTTTGCCACTACCGCCTTGTACTAATGACTCTTTTCTAAGTGATGTACATTAGTTGAATACTAACCGATGCCCATACGGTAAGGGAAAACATCATGATAAAAAAACCTGCACATTCAGGCGACTGAATGTGTAAACATGATCCAATCTGGTCAGGGCCCCTGATTGCAGGTCAGATGGAAGTCACTCCACTGTAATTACCTGATCTGCCATATCCTAACTCATGGACAATGCGGACACCGGGCCGTCGTTCGCGAGAGCACAACAGGGACATTAACGCCAAGATGGTTATTTTTTTTACAATGCATAAATGTTTTGTTCCTGTGACCTATTCCACATAAAAGCAGTGTAAAATAGCGGTCTTATCGCTACTCACAAATTTTTTTCCAAGGTACGTACTCTTCTTCCTATGAAACATTATCATAATGATATTGAGAAAAGAACTGTATATAGAAGCATCTAATTGATTTTGTGTACTAGTTAGCCTTCTATACAATTTAAGAGTTCACTGAGTAAGTTGAATAATCAAATTATGACTTAATTTGCATGCTGTAATTCTAACAGGTTAAACATGATTACACATATTTATAATGAATCCACCACTGTAAGACCGTAATATTTATAGCAAATAAATTAATGGAATAACAAGTTACATTTGGTTACGTTTCGTCTTTTTATGGCTAACTTTCATAGGCTCCGTAACTGAATATGATCTGGGGGCTTACCGTGAGCTCTTACAGCAGGACCTAAACAGAACTGCTCTGCTTAGAACGAGACAAGATTATATGATACGTATAGCGTTGTCTCGTTCTAAGCAGGGCAGTTCTGTTTAGGACCTGCTATAAGAGCTCATGTTTAGGTGAAGTTTAGGAAGCTTGTTTGCCATCAAAGCGTGCAACCATTTATTCATTTGCTATCTAATAGTTACAGATTTGGCGAATGCACCGCTTGCGAGTTGCACGCGTCCAGCGACCCGCGGATTGCACACGGCTCGTGAGCGGCGCATTCTGGTGAATCTGGTTGTCTAGCCGCACCCTCAGACAATATGATAAATAAAAATACATTGTCTGTAAAAAATAATGTGTGTTGCTTGAAAATATTAATTTTCTACATCCTTAGAACGAAGTTGGTCGCCTTATTGACACATTTGTTACAATTAGACATTATATATATAGATAGTAATGCTTCAGATAAACCTTCTCTGATTGTACATATTGTGATAATCATAATTTTACTGACACAATAAAATATAATACATAATATAATAATTATTTAGGTACTAAATACCTTAGTCACTGGTTTTGTCTTAATAAACTTTTGCGCCGATGATGAACTAACGATATATTGGCAAAAGATAGATAAATTATGTGCAACTATCACTTAAAATGAACATCCGTACTAACAAACAGTACCTACTTGTCCAAGTAAAGTAGTTTTACTATGCGTTCTTATGACAGTGTTCATTAGCGGATTGGACGCATAGTGCTGATCGCCACTCAAGTATTATCAGTTGGGTCCCTGTGCTTTTGCTCGCACTGTGAGACCTCAATTAGCGTAGGTGAAAATCATCTATACTCAAATTTTAAAGATGAAAGATTTTAATCGTTGGTTTATTTGTTAGTTTGTTGGTTTGTAATGAATGAACTCACAAACTACTTAGCCGATTTTGAAAGTTCTTTCACCCATAAAAGCCACATTATCAGCGAGTAATATAGGCATATTTTATCTACATGAAAATAGCAATAATATTATTCGAGGTATAAAATGTTGAATGTTCGCTGATAATTTCAGAATGACAGTGGGTACTACTTTAGCGGTTGGTACAAAATATGTAGAAGAAAATAACGAAATTTAGTTAAAAAGCATATTATATTTATTAAATGTATAAACTAAGCCTGGTGTGTGCAATAGTTAAAACCGGTGGGACTGTTACGAAAAGCATATGAGGTTTTAAGATTGATGAATGTTACATGTCATTTGCCTTTCTGTGGGTTAAAAGCGCAAGTTGATAGTACAGCATAAGCACGTATTAGTAAGGGTTTTTAAAAATATTTCGTTGTCTAGCATATTGTTTTGTTGTTTTTACATTTACTTAAATAAAACGTCTTGTCTAAGTTTCCCGCTTATTTCTTTTATTATTTTTGAAATTAGTATTTACCATAATGCGATAATTACCTTTCTCTTTTAATTTATTTGTGAGAGCTTTCAACCAATCATTTAATTTCCGAAAAGTACTCGGTTTTGGTTTAGGTTCGCTTTTACTAAACTCAATTTTATATTTTGGTGACGGAGGTTTCCATCGCCGATTATCAGGAAATGAATGAAGTAACCAAGTTTTATGTTCATCGTCCCAATCCCAGTGTGGTTTATAAACGTGTACAATCTTTGGAGCTTCACGCGCGGATAATCCTAGTGGTGACAATAACGTTGCTATACCAGAATATCCTGCAAACAACAATGCAATGGGAATAGTAAATAGGGACATTAATCCAAAACTAAATGGGCTTATAGCTGCCAACCAACTCATCGCATTTAAAGCCGGACGAAAAAAACTTGCAAGACCGGAATCACTGAATAAATCATCACCTTTATTAGGTTTATTAGGTCGACCTGGTTTGCTTAGAGCAGATGAAGGAGGTTGGCCATACCCTCCAGGTCCAGCTGGTTCTGCTTCGATACCACCGTTTGCAGCATTATAATTAGAAAATTGTGCTGGCTCCACAGAAGCACTATCAGTTTGTTCTTGATTTTCTTCAGATAATGTGTAATCCTCAGCTGTTTCCTCGGACTCTTCCCCTAAAGGTAAACCAAATGTGCCCGGAAATAAACTATCTACGCCGTCTTCTTCTTCTGATTCTACTACAACGTTTTTATTGATGACATTAGTGTTTACGGCAATGTTTAAATCGGGGCAAGCTTCTTTTGCTTGACCTTGAAAGGAATTGTTTAACGTCAGATATATCGTAGGGCAGTCGCTGGTTGGAGCATTATACTCTTCCGGTCTTATTACGATGCGTTCTGTGTATGCCGTTGACGGTTGGAAAGTTGTGACCTCAAAATTGTTAGGAGAATAGTGAGGATTATTATGTACAAAATTTTGCACATTATACTGGCTATTTACAGGTTTGGTCACACGAATAGGTTTTGGAGTTGTTGGCCGCCTAACACTATGGTATTGTTCTTGCGTCCATGGTGTTGGGGCACCTACATTTGTAATTATTGGCGTAGGGGCGGGCGTGGAAAAAAAGTAAGTTGGCATAGCAGAAGGAAAAGGATACCGATCAATAATGTGGACCTTATTAGAGTGCACAGTACCTTGCCCAGAATGATCAGGCTCATAGTGATAATTATACCGATTGTCTACTTTTGTTCCAAATCTCGTAGATTGTGGACGGGGATATTTTTCGGACATTTCACTGGAATCATCAATTAAACCTTCAGTACTACTATCTTGATTAACGATATTGGAAAATGTAATTGCATCTTCTTCAGTTGAAGTTGAAGTTTCATACGAGAAATCTAAATCTTCGTATTTCGTTTTATCACTCCATTTAGTAATTACTCTTCGGATTGGTGTCTTTCTTTGCTTTGGTGATATAGATGTAATGTTCTTTATATTTCTTAAATATCTAGGGCCCTTGGTATTTTGTACTATTGCTCTAGAACTACTTTTATTTTCGTTTATAAGTTTATGTTCACGAGATACTGTCGTAAGTTCTGTAGTGTTATTAATATTATATCTAGCTATAGGTTTACTTATGACATTAGTATTCATGTGATGATTATTATTGACAAAACCAATGACTAACGGTGACTTATCTAAATTTATGCTATACCTAAATCTATACCTTAATGGATCCTCTGTTGATTTGTCGGTTACACTATTTGTTGAAATACTGATAGTAGATGTCTGCGCATTCTCTTGGGGTCGCGAAAAAACACAAGGAAAAACTAAAACTATTAATAACACTAAGGTCCACTGAAAGGAACACACACTTTTTCGTCGAGTCATGCTGGACACGATTTCTACCTGAAAAGAGGAAAAGGACACGTTAATATGACAAACAATTTAAGTAACATAAAATTCTAAATAGGCCGATACCAATTCAGAAATATTGGTGAAAGGTAAAAAATAAACACAAAACCGGTAACTCAGTAACTCATGGAACGTATTAAAAAGAATCGAATCCGTTAAGTTATCGTTAACCTGAGATGTGAAGCGAATGAACCGTTATATGAACGGATGCGGCCGGGGCTGACACAAACCGATCTAACAATACCTGGTGCCACTTAATTATTTAAGTTGAAGAGTCCGGCGAAAGAAAAATCCGACGAATCGGGTACTAATCGATTACAGTTGAGTATGTTGTAATATAGAGATGCTAATTTAAAAAATATCAATTAAAATTTTGTACTACAAAGTCTAGTAAATCTGAATTATATTATATAAAAGAAATACCACTCTAAAACAAACCTATTTCATTAAACATTTTATTATGTGCATTAATTTAATATAGAATATAACTAATTGTTTCGTAATTGTTTGCGAAAAACAGTTGCAAACATGGGCGTAAAAGCTACAAGCATTGTTTTATATTTGTCTAAACTTAATTGTCTTTGTTTAAAGTGGAAATATGAGACGTGTTAGAGGCGTGATTCAAAGAATAATAATTAAAATTCACATCGCGAATTTAAAATAAAAAGTTTATGCGTTTTTGTGGTGTAAGGGTTAGAGTGCTATCAAAATAAATAACTTTAGCTTTAGCAAACAAAGGAAATACTAATAAAAAAGGTAAGTACATTAAAATTTCATGACTATAGTTATGAGTCATCCACAGTGACAAATTCTTTGTTGACTCCTGCTAAAGCTTTTTACTTACTACTTTTTAATTTTTAGCATATCTAATACGACTGGAATGTACCATACAGATAAATATTTTCAGTAAGTATTTTCAAAACTAATAATGAATACGTTAAAATGATTACTTCCGCTATACAACCAGTGAAAAAAAAATTTATTGTCAAGGGTTCCAAGGTTCCAATCGACTCCCTAGACTGTTCAATTAGTCTCAAGATCAGCGGAAGGCCTAGGTCAACCTCTCTTCGCTAACGGTATACCTTAAGACCAACCTCTCAACTTTGTAAAAAAAATCCTACACGAAGAAGGAGTTTTTAAAGAAACTAGATCGTAGATAGGTATAGTATATTTTACGGTCACTTAATTTCAAGCTGGTAAACACATAAGAATTTCAAACACTTAAACAACTCAATTACCCAATTTGGTTTAATTAGATTGCCCCTCACAAATCCATTGCCATTAATTTCTACGAAAATGCCCATTGTTTGCATCTCATAGAATTGTCTACTTGTATGAGTCTCATAGAATTGTTGACGGATTATTACAGTTTTGGTGTGATAGACAGAGATGGCTGGATATACATTATACACAGAGGTGAACGCCCCGACGGCCCTGACCGTCGACTGGCCCGTTCTTATTTACTCGCGGCATTACTGACCTGGATAAGCCAAAACAGGCTTTTTAAACTATCGTCCCGTTACCGTGACATTCAAGGGTATTGAGGATATATGCCAAGCAAATGTTGACGTCAACTTTTGTTTTTCCGTTTTCTTTTCTTTTGTTCAAATTAGTGCGGCTTTCGTTTGTTTTGTCCGTATCGTCATTTGTTTTTTGTTGTAACTACCTAAGTTGATTTTAAGATTTTGGCTGTGATCGTGGTATTTTTTATGCTATCCAAACAAAAACTAGGTACAGGTGACTCCCTTCATTACTTTCAGTTTCTTTAAAGAATTTGAATATTTTCTTGCAAATGTGAATGTCAAAACAAAAAATCGTATGTAATGACAACTGTCGAAAGAAACAAAGTACATTGTGTACAAGTAAATTTGTTTACGAAATGGGTCCACAAATTGACCATGTGGTGTGGTGGTGCACCGTAACATACCTAATAATGGGGATGGGCAGCGGAACATTGCCATTGCGCAGTGTATGCCACTTTATTTCATAAGTGCTATGAACAATTAATTTACCCATGTCGATCATCATCTTGGCGTTAATGTTCCGGTTGTGCTCTCGCGCACGAGGGCCGAGGTCCGCCCTGACCATGGTCCAAGCTTTGGCAGATTAGGAAATTACAGTGGAGCGACTGCCATCTGACCTCTGTAACCCTACTACCGGAGGAACTTAACCAGATTGGATCATGGTTACACATTCTGTCGCCTGAATGTGCAGGATTCATTTACCTATGTATTAAGTAATATTATCAAGTATTTAAATGGCGGATCCCGGGCCCTCGTTCTCCAGAGCACAACCGGGACATTAACGCTAAGATGATAATTTATCAAGTATTCAAATTATCTTTGATAACATAGTATTAGTACTACCTCTATTACTTTTTAGACTAGACTACACCAATTATCACGGAAACCAGGAGCAAAATACTTACTACTCTACAACCAGAGCTCATTCAAGACTTCATTTTCTCCACGGAATTACACTTGTTTCCTAGATAAACGGAACACGTTTCTGCAGATGCCAAGTTACACATGTGCGGTGCTTGACCGTAACATTAACTACTTAATCACAGTGCTCAAGGTGCATTCACACCGGACCACATCTTCGTAATGAAAGATCTGCGGTTTCCGTGATATTTGTCCGCCATACTTAGCACTACACGTTTGCGAGAAAAAGCAGAATTGCTTCCTTACATAGAAATGATATGTTTCAGATTTATAGGGGGCATTAAGCAACGGAATTAGATTCATTTGAGTAATTTTTATACTCGCGAATCTGAAAAACTACTGTAATAAAAATAGCTCCTAAATAATTAGTTGCAGTTTTTATTAGTGAAATGAGGGCGATCAAGCATGCAATAAAAACCTAAATTTGTTAGTTACACTAGAATTCATATAATTACTCACGATTCACTCGCCATTGGCTTAGTCAATGCGAATGCGATGGATAGCCACTAATTAAGAAGAAAGTTTTTTTTTTATAATTATAATGTGGTTGTAGAATATATTTTTAAAAGAAGAAGATACTCTAATTTAGTATCTGTCTAACTACTCTTAAGTTAGGTCTAATTTAGTATCGCTTATAATATAATTGCCTTACACGAAGTCGTTTTGTTAAAAGATAATATCTTCATTCAATTGTGTGACTAGCCTCCACTTATCACATTTATGACTTTACGAATAATCATCATCAGCAGATCAAATTAGTCCATTCTTGGGCATGAGCCTCATATATGTTACTAGAACACATCTTCATAATCACCGCCTGGCGGTGCTAAGAATACCTACAGGTTTTTTTCTAGTTTACCAAAAACCAAACGTTGAAACATTTACTGTAGCTGTTTCCATTCTTGGGCACGAGTTTCATTTATGTTACCTACTAGGACGTATTCTCATAATCACCGCCTGGCGATGCTAGGAATACCTACAGTTCTTTTTTCTAGTTTGTCAAATACCAAACATTGAAACATTTGCTGTTGTTTTTATTCGACTCGATCCCAAATTTTATACACAACGGTAAACATACGAAAAAAGAACTCGAACTAGAAATACTAAAGAGAAATGTCAAATTGAATTTTAAAACAACCAAAGTTAAAACAGAAAACCGCAATGTCTTTTCACTTGTAATCGATGAACTAGTGCATAATTATTATGTTAATGATATAACTGGAGACGCGAGCGCGCCGGTATGCGTTCTCCTTTCCACCTCGACCGGAGTGGCTACAGACTACCTTACCATTGAATCTAGACAGGAAAATGTCTAAAGACGAAGTTTTTAAATGTTTAGACCTTGGTCGTTAATGACATAAAGATATAGATAATAAATATTACGAATATATTGGTTGGTGATGGAAGTTGGCTGGAAGAGATCCCTTATAGTGATAAGCTCGCCTTTGTACTTTGTATTGTAACTATTTTTCTAATGTGCTTTGTGCAATAATGAGTATAATAATAATATAAATAAATATTTAAGTGTATTTTGTTTAAATAACGTGGCATTATAAATTGTTTACAAGAAAACGGGAATAAAAAGTAACTTTTTGTTATTGAATAGACAAGAACCATCTTCTATCTAATACTACATGAAAAGCTTATCCAAAATCGAAATCGAAATCTTGTGTTTTTTTTAATTCAGAAATCACACATTCCAAAATCATTTTTATAAAGAAAGTTCAGCGTCTTGAGCTCATAACTGTAATTGAATTACGAATGCTAATATATTATGCTAAATAAAATTTTATTAAAACATCTCGGTATTAGCAACCCATCCGCATTAGCAATAACAAATTTAACGATTCATAAAATAACACACCGATTTTATAGCAATCGAAATTGGGATTAGTAGGTCTAGTGCGAGTTTAATATGCGAGAGGCTTTGCGGGTCTGACAATGCATGCGTGAACTACCTATTATTAGTTACTGTGTATCGGCTGTGTAAGATTGAACTGTGTACTGGTGAACTGTGTAAATACACACTAGTAAAAAAACGCCTCGCCGTTTTCACTGGCTCGCAGTTCTCTGTAAGCATTCAACTATCCTGCGGGTTACTTTTGCGGGATCAAAAGTACAATATTATACCAGGCAAAACTGTAGCTTGGTATTAGTGCAAGAATTTCAAAATCGGTCAGTAGTTTCGGGGATTACCCCCAAAATACAAACATACAAACTTTTCCTCTATAAAATAGTAGTCAGGGATCCGGCGCGACTTCATTCGCGTGCTGTCTGACCCCTACATTACCCTACCCCTACCCATACCCTACATTATCCTACCTCTACTCTTACCCTAACCTACACCTACCTACCCTTTTTTTCTTGCTTAAAAACTTTCCTCTTGAATCACTCTATCTATTGCTGAAAACCACTTTAAAATCCGTTGCGTATTTAAAAAATCTAAGCGTACATAGATGCATATTGACAAACGGCGGGAAGCGACTTTGTTTAATACTACCTACTATATATGTATAGATTTGTATAGATAGATAGGCCGACTTACTACTAGTGACTGACACTACACTGTCACCGGACCGGCACGGTACCCTTCTAATCATATTCTATACTTCTGGGACAGGTAAAGTAAGCTTACTCAACACCAATATTATTCAGTTTTACGACGCGCATGCTCATACATAGTAATAAATAAGGCTCCCTTTGTAAATTGCTAGCAGTGCCGGCCGAGCTTACCCAAGATGTATGTATTCATGTATGAGTACCCTAGACTCTATCATTGTTTGGTATACAATATATTTAGATGGATATACATAGGTACAAATGTCATACAGGTACAAATATATCAACTGGGATTGACGCCAATATGATGATAATGATGATGCCGTGTGGTATCCGGCAGAGTAGAATAGCACCAACCCCTTGACTAATGTTTTCGAGGCAAAAGGCCAAGAGTCTCCGTAGTCTGGAAAATGGGCATCCAATGGATGATCCATGAATCTCCAACCCGCCTGCTAAGCGTGGAGATTATGGCAATTACCTCCCCTTTTGTGGGAGAAGCCCAAAGTCCTACAGTGGACTGTTACGGGCTTTGATGATGATGATGATGATGCCTTGAAATTTCACTCTGAAACTCATTTCGAAAGCTCGATCTTTCAGTAATAGGAAGCTGCAACTGTGCAACTGTACCACTTATACATATAACCTAAGCAATGAGTCGGATAACCCCGGAAAAAGTTTACGTAAATTCAAATATTTTCTAAACGGCGGAACCGATTTTAATAAAACAAAGCTAAGATCTATCTCGATTAAACTGGCTTTCAGATAAAGAAAACCACATTCAAATCGATCCATCCGTTCGGAAGCTACGATGCCACACATTTATTGGTACAGAAACCGACAAATACACTGGTCAAACCTATGATACCCCTCCTATTTCGTCAGGGCTTCAAAACAGGATATTTTCAACTCAGTTCCCCCCAAATATTGTGGTATATAACATCACAGATATTCGGTCAATTGGCCAAGACACTTCCGCGCCTATCGCCATGCAAAACGCGCTTTTATAGCTCACAGGAAGTTGCCTGTACCGACTGCGACATTATTATAACTCCATGTATGTTACACACCGATAAGTCCGTACAAAAAGTGTCACGAAGGTGTACGACTTTAATAGATACTTTTGATACTCCAATGCGACCGGAGGGGTAGCAATTTACGCGCAACGCATTGGTTCATCGACATTACATAGAACGGAAACACTTTCCAGTTTATGTCACTTTATGGTCTGTTAGTCCGCTAGCGTCTGTCAACGACTTCATTTGTGGCGAGGATTGTTACGTCAGCTTAAATAAACACATAAAGCGTATCTACACTATTTTATAAAGAGAAAATATATCATTGTTTGTTATGCATAAACTCAAAAACTACGTACCGATTTATTTAATTCTTTCATCTATAGAAAGGTATATTATCAGCGAGTAACATTGGCTATAGCTTTTCCCGAAATTCGATGTGATTCTCGCGGAAACGGGTTCAGAACGTAGTAACCGAATTTTTCGTGGACGAATACGATTAGTAACTTTTAAAGAGTGAGTAAGGGTCAGAATATGCTCATGATAACAAATAGCTTTTACCTACTGAGGCACCTACTCTCGAAAAACAAATCAGGTGTTTCATACATTTTAGCATACCTAATTCGTTTTAACAGCAGATTTTTTTCACGATTATAGAGTTGGTGCCATAGTAAAAGTTGTTTATTATCACGATCACATGCAAGCTCCTTGGTATCAAGAAATAATTTAAAGTCACACTGTATATTTCGACAGTATACCTACTCATTTAAAGGCACACTGTATATACCGACAGTATACTCGAATCCACTTCCGAGTTAGATCTAGCTTTATGATTCATACTTTTACGAATTACCTGATTTCAATGGCTAGAATGAGAGTAAAAATATTTAGACAAGCAGAAAACGAGGCCTAAAGTGTCAATAGATTGAATTAACGCTGGACGCGCTAACTTGAGGTTCTAATTTTATAAATGGAATGGTGAGTGTGTCGGCGTACGTCTAGTTCGCACGCGTGGGAGGTGCTATAAAAAGGGTCGGGAGTCGTTTTTTAAGTAAACGTGAATTGTACGAAAAAGCATCTAAACGCGATCGGCATAAATTCACACATTATAGCATGTCGCTGAAAAAATTGACAATTGACGAAAATTATATTTCTTGAATCAGATAGGACGACTTCAGATGTGAAGTTTAAAGTAGTAACCCTGATTGGGCTGGAGCCGACAAACCGTCAATTGCAGTCGACACTAATCCTTGCAATAAACAAAATACAATCGCTTTTGGATTAATACGAATGCGCAAGCGACCTTAGTCGGACGTAAAACCAAGTCCCCCGCACCGTATTTCATACAGCGTAAGGAATAGCCAAAACGGAACGTCTGTTACTAGTTTTACTTGCAGCAACAACCTTACTTTCAGTACCTACATAAATGCATGGCTAACAAAAGTTCTAAGATCAAACCAACAATGGCGGTCCTTCTAACACGTATCTAGGTTATAGAACAAAAGTGTATTTATGAGTATATCCAGGTCGTTTCAAATAGCTTAGTGACAAATAACTGAACGGGACTTCGGCTCGAAACAATAAAATGGCATGGTTTAACTGAGATGCTATCTGTTCATTCTATTCGTCATTCTGATTGAGAGACTGTGGTGGTTTATCAACTGAAAATATATCTAGAGTCTAGTCATGATCTTTACTACTTTTTTCACGGTTAACTTAAAATTAGGTCAATTTATTATTTTTTGTTCATAGTCCTATAAGCATTTATACGAAATAAAGAGAAGAGTACATACGTACTTTTATAATTTCCATCAGCAATGTTCAATTTTGTTTAATATGAATACATCTTGCTCAGCGTTAGATAACTTTCTACGTTAGGTCAGTCAATGTCATCAAAAATATCACACAAGGAAAATCATTATGATATACTGTAACAATGTTCTGCGATGAGTTAGGAATCAAATTGTTCGACGGTACATCGGCGTAGTGTAGGACGCCCTCCGGCCGGATGGAGTGACAATTTGCGAAAGGCTGCGGCTGGATGCGACAAGCTGAGGACAGGGTGCATTGGCGCTCGTTGGGGGAGGCCTATGTCCAGCAGTGGACTGGTATAGGCTGATAATGATGATGATGATATCGGCGTACATAATAGCTACATTAAAGTCACTGTTCTTTTTAGTGAATTTAATGTGGCTGAAAAGAGAATCTGCCGTTTGAATCTGAGGTTTTTTTTACTTCTAGAACCCACATAAGCGGGTAAGTACCAATAACTATTACTGTGAAAGGTTGTCGCGCAGAGCAACGTTTTGTGGGTCTCCTAAGTTCTACTATCGCTACAAAGTAGAATTTTTCTTGTACTTGATGACGTAGGATAGTCTACAGCCACACGTTACCCATAGCTAGCTTTTGAACGCCATATGCGCCTTTAGGATACCCAAACAAAAATTGTTCTATTGTTATAAATTTCTTGCACCGACCACTTGAATTCACGTGTGTCGTAAAGGCGACTTTGTCTTAGAGGCAACCAACTAGAACTTTGGTAGACCAGAAAATAGGAAGCAACGTGTTATGTTTTATATTTTGAACACTGCATCTCCGATATGCATGACAAGCGTGGAATTTCGGCAAGGAGGCCCACTTCCCAAGCCTTGCATTTTGCACTACGTGTATATCATGGGTTTTCTTCAAAAGGTATATCTACTGGCATTTTGAAGGTTGACATGAGTTATCATGCAGGGGATAGGTAGGTCATCACACACGTGGTGGTACCTATTTACTTTAAAAGACTCACCGTACCACCAGGGGTATGGCCAGGGTACAGGGATCTGAAATGGATATGTTTTTCTTTTACGGAACTTTTGATCGTGTGCTTCCCTAGGCAATGAAAGGACCAGCAGTGGACTGTTATGGACTGTTGATATGATGCGGTATTATAAATTTATTGGCGCCTAAAATTCCAAGTGTTTTCTAGCATAAACATTTTATTACCTTACGTCCCTTTACTAATAGTCACTTCATTTATTACTTATTCAGCAGAGCTAGAGAACAGACTATTAAATAACTTCTTGGAAATGAAACAGATAAATAATAATAAGCACAATTAAATTGCAACTAAATCATACTCAATAGAATAAAAGCCGAGAGAAACGTTATTAATGTCATTTTAAGCGTTGGCTTATAAATCTTACGTCGTACTTAACACTTTCTCGGCCTGTTAACTTGGTTGAAAAGTTTGTTTTCACTGTTCTGGCGTTAAGTGTCACAAGTATTTAGCAAGCGCCTGTGAATCATACATAGTAATGTCTTTGACTCGTGCCTCATACCGTACGATGTTGTGTGTCGTTTTGAATCTAGTTTTCCAATTAGATGTTTAAAGAGTGACCTAGAACCGTTTAGGTGTCATAAGTGTAAGTACAGCCAATGAGAATGTTATTGTGGTAGAATGATGCACGTCACACCGTGCCGGGTCCGAGCCGAGTCTCGGCCGTAGCTCGGACGTAGCACGGACGTAGCACGGTCAACTAATATCCCATATATTTTGTATGGACACGCTCATGCTATACCGAAGGGCGACTGAGTGGTGGCCGAGCAATGACAACTCAGTTGCCCCTCGGTATAGGAGAGCTTGTCCATACAAAAACCTGACAGAAAAAGTCCCAACCAAGTTTACAAATACACAAATGTTTTTTAAACTACAGAACTGAATTAAATGAAACAAAGCTAAGGATCATCCCGATTAATCTGGCTTACAAATAGAGAGAACCGTATTCAAATTGGTCCATCCATTCGGGAGCTATGATGCCATAGACAGATACACAAATACACACGTCAAACTTAACACTTTTCTTTTTGTCGGGGGTTAAAAATATATGGATCAGGCTCGGTTGAAGTCATTCTAAAAATTCATGCTCTCGCTTTCGGTATCTGCAATCGGACTACTTACCAAAAATGTTAAATTGGTAGTATTTATGTATTTCAATGATTTTTATGGTCGCTGCTACAAATAACTCAGAGATTTGACACAAATCTCACAAAGAAATTACTATAGTACCTACCCTCGAGCAGCATATTTTAATCCCGAGATAAGTAAGAGGTTACAGTACAGTGGAAATCTTTTAAATTTTTAAATTAATGCCATTTTTGTTCGGGGAAAATAGTTATACAACCAGCAGATGCATGATTTGGGATTAATGACTAGTGCTAAAAACTAGTGCTTAATATACTATGTTAAGATATCGGCCTACATCCTAACTTTCCCTTGAAAACATCGTGATGTAACCTGCACATTCAGGCGACTGAATGTGTAACCAGGTTCCTCTGATGACATGATCACGTCACTCTACTGTAATTTCCTGATCTGCAAAATCCTAGATCATGGTCAAGGCCCCCGGGCCGCATGGGAGCACAACCGGGATATTGACACCAAAATGATTATTTTATATTGTTATCTTTCATACAAGTCCTTGTCGTTTCCTTATATCGGTGTATATCTTCGTCATGTGGGAGCTACCGACGATTAAGTAACAAAATTTCAAAATTACAATCTTTCACATTTGTGACGTTAACACCGCTATATTAATTTATTTCAAAGTCGATCAATTAGATAAAATTGGTTATCAATAAAAGATAAACAAGGTAAACTCTCCCAATAATAACAGTCCAACGAAAGTGCCCTAAAGCTGCACTATAAATTTCCAACCAGCGAAAGTGACCTTAATTTTATCGAAGTGTCTGGAAACATTATACCGTGGGCTATACACACGGCCTTTACAAGTGCATGGAACTAGCCCTAACTTTCCCTTGGCCGTAGACCAGTTACAGACATGCGTACCTGCTTAGGATATTGATACAAGAATGTACCTAATTTCAATAAATACCTGGGGCCCTATTTTTGAATCACTCGCCTCGATTCGAACGGTTTTCAACTTTAATTATCGGCATGAAAAATTCAATATTTTGAAGCATGATGCTGATTTTCCCTATTTTCGAACTATACTGATGCGGTGTTGCCAAAGTGATTTAAAAATATTGAAGTTTTCATGCCGATAATCAAAATTGAAAACCGCTCGAATCGAGGCGAGCAATTCAAAAACAGAGCCCCCGTATATCCGTGTCGCTCGACAATAAAGTATTTTTTATTAATAAAATAAATTGTGTTCGTGCGCAGTGTGAGAAATTATAGAAACGTTTATGAATATCAAAGTTTTGTTAGTAATTAGAAAATAAAAAAATCCACATAAGCAATCAAGAACGTCGAAAAATTCATCTCATTGTGTGTAAAAAGTTAACCTGGCGTCAATATCCCGGTTGTGCCCTTGCGCGCGAGGGCCTGGGGTCCGACTTCACCATGATCCAGGATTTACTTTACACTTACCAGTAATTAATTGTGTAAAATTACAACAAATTTGAGGACGTACCACAATTTTTGTTAAACAACATTTTCAGTAGCTTGTGATACCACATGAAAAACTGTAAAACAATTTTCACGAACCAAAAGATATTTATTTTGGCATGAACGATGACGTCATTCGACACTCAGTAAACGTTATTTTCGTACTAATAGAGTACATATTTTACTCCGCTTAACATTTCCTTCAAACCTTTATAACTTTAGCATTTCAATATTTGACGACCTTAGTGGCTTAGTGGTCAACATGCCGGTCTGCCACGCA
This sequence comes from Blastobasis adustella, assembly GCA_907269095.1. Classification (NCBI taxonomy): domain Eukaryota; kingdom Metazoa; phylum Arthropoda; class Insecta; order Lepidoptera; family Blastobasidae; genus Blastobasis; species Blastobasis adustella. The sequence goes on along the minus strand of OU026121.1, from coordinate 14,598,128 downwards.
AGAGGTCCCGGGTTCGATTCCCGGCCGGGCAGAAATTGAAATGATGAATTTTAATTTCTGTTACGGGTCTGGGTGTTCTATGTATAATAAGTATGTATTTAAAAAAGTATTTAAGTAATATATCAGTAATCTAGTACCCATAGCACAAGCTTTGCTTAGTTTGGGGCTAGATGGCGCTGTGTGAATTTGTCAACGATTATTTATTTATTTATTTATTTATTTAATATGGATTAGAAAAATTCTTTTTCTCATTTCCTATGCTATGGAAATGACAGACCTATAAGATACCTACCACATGAGACGTCCTCATCACAGTCTACGGCACACAGGTCAATGTACATTTTTGTTTACCTTTTGTGCAATTTTAATTGAAAGAGAGTATAATAGCTGATCTTCGTAGCTCTTTCTAGTGTACTATGTTAAGAATCTTGTATGCGTGCGTGTGGGAAACGCGAATGAAATAAATAATCATTATGACGATTCAAGCTATCCGCACGAGCCGCTTTAGTTCAACTTTTATTACGCGTGCGGCTAACGAATGGAACACTTCGCCTGCGAGTATGTTCCCTGATAATTATAATCTGGACGCCTTCAAGTCAAGAGTGAATAGGCTGTTCCTAGACAGGCATGCTCCATCTTCGCCCGCATCGTCACTTACCACCAGGTGAGGTAGCGGTCATATACTTGGCTAGTCAAATTATAAAAAATCTACTTGTTTTTCTATAATCAGCTATATTACGTCACGCCTTTTTCTCCACCACATTGTTCCACTTACTACGGTCCAGACAAACCTCTCTCGCTTCTTTCACATTCATTATCCTTTTCATACATGCTCGTCGGTTTAGGATACCTACTCTTGACCTGACATCTCTTTAAAATATCCGCGATTTAATCGTGATATGTATGTCTCGGTCTCCCCCTTTGGCCTCTGCCAAGGTTCGCTTTCCTACTCATTCTTCTCCACTTCGCCCGGTCTTCGGCATCCACGCGTCGAAAGCCGTTGGCTCTCGCATCCGACTCAGCGATGTCTATCCATCGCTTCTTGGGTTGGGGTTGTGATAGATATTTGAAAAAATTCATAAAAATTCTTTCAATATATTTGCGCATAGACAAAGCTGTCGCAAAGACGCAGCGTGGGTAGACCTCCTACAAGGTAGACCGACGACCTGGTAAGGATCGCAGATACCAGCTGGATGCGGAAGGCACAGGGCCGGCTTTTGTGGAGATCTCTGGGGGAGGCCTATGCCCAGCATTGGGTGTCTTTCGGCTGATATGATGATGATGATAGACAAACGTTCGTATTTATAATTAGTAGAATATAAACTTATGCATTTGGATCTGATCGATATTTTGGATAACGTTACCAATATTATTAATGATTTAATGTAAATATAAACAGCACTAACTATAAACATTACAATGCATATGTATAGACGATATTGTCCTGTAATAATCATTTCGGTAATTAATGTACAATATCATGTTGGGTAATTTCTTCTTATAGAAGAGTGAGGCAACCAAGCGAGCAGGTCACCTGATGGAATTGTAATTTTAATAATCTAACCGACAGGAAAACTCGGATAACCCCCAACCAAGTTTACGTATATACAAATATTTTCTAAACTGCTGAATCGATTTTAATGAAACAAAACTAAGAAGCATCTCTATTAAACTGGCTTTCAAATGACGAAAACCGCATCCAAATCAGTCCATCCCTTCGGGAGCTACGATGCCACGGATGGATACACAGGTATACAGAGCCACAGATATTCAGATACACGCGTCAAGCTTTGACATCCCTCTTTTTTGTCCCGGGTGTTAAAAGCTATCGCTATTTCAACGACGATGTTTGTTTAGAAATGCTATGATAAAATCATCAATATTATAATTATCACAAAAGATAACACTTAGTTCTTAAGAAGGTCTCAATTACGATTTAGAAAGTCACAAAAACAATAATTTCTAAACCCTATTTCAATCATTTAATGAAACTATAACCTAATTTAATCTTCAAATTCAGAAAAGTTGTTTGTTATTATTTGTTATTAAGAAGAAAAAAGAGGGGCTTATAAGTTCGACGTGCGTATTAGTGGCTCTGTGTATGCGTGTGTCTATCCCTAGAATCGCTCCCGAACGGTTGGACGGAATTCGATGCGGTTTTCTATACCTATTAGGAAGCCAGTTTAATCAAGAGGCTACAAAGCTTTGTTACATTAAAATCGATTCAGTAATTTAGAAAAAATTGGGTTTATGTAAACTTGGTCAGCCTTCCCGACGATTTTTAGTTTGTTAGGTTATAATCGTAGAAATTCAGAGCTTGCTAGTGATTTACAAATCACCCTCTAAAAGGTCATAAACCAAAGGTCAATCCAAGTTCTAGTTTAAGAAAGTGTAGGTATTGATATCTAACCGCAAAGCTTAATATAGCACGAGCTTTCGTGACTCCGATCGCTCGAAAGGTCAAGCAAGGCTTTTCCCCTCTTACTTGACTTGCTCATATAAATATAACGCCAAATAAAACGTATATTTAACCCTCGATCGAAGGCTGGCCTCTACTTTGGGCAGAAAATTTGCCTCGCCATCCAGCGGGGCAATGCGGCCAGCCTACTAGGTTCCTTTGCTAATACCGTGGACTTGGGTCAACTTTTTTATTTATAAGATGTACGAGTATGAGAGATGTGTAAGAGACTTTTTGTTTTTTTTTTAATTAAAATTAGTTTTACGTTAGATATAAATTTTAGTTTTTTTAACTAATGGACGCGGCGCGACTTCGTTCGCGTATACCTACTTTAACTCAACCTACCCTTTTTTCCTGTTCCTTCCTAACCTTCTAAACCTTCCTCTTGAAACACTCTATTTATTGTTGAGAACCGCATTAAAATCCGTGATGTAGTTTAAAGATCTATGCGTACATAGATAGAATAAGGAAAGACGGCGGGAAGCGACTTTGTTTTATACTATGTAAAGATACTTAACAAGATACAAACTGATACAAATATAATTCATAATATTTGTGACAAAGATATGTTTTAAACTTAGCATAGGACAGAATTAGATCAACTGTACAACCGCCTGCATCCGGCCTACCGTTACAACCGTTCTACACGACTCGTCTATTAATTTCAGGTCTCACTAGAGTACCTGGATTATCTAGCAGTACAAAAACCTTAACGACCTCGGCTTGGGCCTTTACGTGATTGACCTACGTGCAAAGTTTTTATCATAATTATTTTTTTGTCATTCCACTTTTCGTATGTTAACAGGTTGGACTCTAATTTACGTTTACATTCTCGAGTGAAGAGCTTAGACGCAAATAAATATTCAGGAAAAACAATTATAATTCAACTGCGGCTCTACGAACTCTATGGAGGACTCTACTTCTACAAAATAACAATTTAAACTCACACATCACTTCGTGCTCTCATTCATATCACACATCCCTCGGTTGCGTGCCTTTATGAATTACGATTTTATATCTACAAGTATAATTTAGTATCCATTACAGCGCTGTCTTCCTTCCTTCACCAATAAAATAAAATTAAAGCAGCAATGTACGTCTGATTTGATTATAAATACATTATCGTAATTTCCAAGGGCTCGTTTATAAGTACGAAAGGGACTTACCTTCACCAAATTTTGGTGCACCGAACGTCGCAATAGAATACTAGGTTAGCGCCCCGCTTGCGCTGCGTTCGCGTCTCGACTGACGACCGAGTACGTCGAACGGGACGTCGTGCCACTTACACTATGCTTTCTTTGTACGGCCAGCAAAAAAGTTAGGACTTAAATCTTAATAGACAAGTCAATGGATTGGGGATTTGATTCCGGTAAGAGTTTTAAGGGTTGTCCGTACGGTCCAAAGAGTTTGGTATAAGCTTCAGCTTCGTATTCGGCTTTTGCCACCTATGGTTTTATTATTTTGACAAATAAATGCAAAGTAATTTTTTATCGTCTCTAGTTCATCTTCATATGATTTAACTTACCTTTCTATATCATACAGTGAACATAGGCATTCAATATTAGTATTTTAAAATCATTTATATTAATAATTGTAGCTATAAGCCAATCTTGAACAAAATTTCTTAGAGCTTTTAAGCTTCGGCTTCGGGCAAAGGTTGTAGCGATAGCCGATTAATTGGCTTCGGTCAGAAATTGACCTTCGGTTGAATATTCTAACTAACTGGGGTCGGCTAATTATGGCTTCGCAATTACTCACACGCTTGCGACGGAGACGACACTCTACAAAGACGAACTAGCGGCAACGGTACCTATACAGGGTGTCCCGTAAGTCGACGTCAAGCCGGAATCGGGTGATAGTCCAAATCATAATAGTTACTAGAAAAATAAAAAATAAAATCTAAGTCTTGAATTTTTTAAATTATAGGTATTTTTTTTTTTCGAGAAAATGTACACCCTGTGATGGTTTTCTAGCTCCTGTTGCTACAAATCTTAACTTTTTTTCAATTTTATTTTTCTTATGTAATCCCGAATAGTGCTAATCTAACCCATTACTTAGAATTCTAAGTCAACTGCTCCAGCTTGGAAGAAAGTGTCACATTATGCCGTACAATGAATAGACAATTAATATTTCGTCCAACTTTAACGGACTGTACTGAAAAAAAAAAGTACTACGCCAGGTTGGCAAGTAGCACGAAAAGTTGACGCATTTAATAAGGATTCTAAAATGGTATAATACTTGCTACATTATTTCTTTGATTACGGGGGAAAAAAATTCCTTCAAGAAACCTAGTTTCGAAAAATTTTTCATTACCTACTAAAAATTATTCTAGTGCGTTCAAAGCTTGCCTAAGACCGAGTGAGACGGAGAGTCATTCATGAAGTGCGAGTGAGACAGGTAGTGACGCTTTCGAGTCAAATAATCTAATGGGTGAGTGAAACAGATAGTGACGCTAATGAGTCAGATACAGAGAAAGTCATTTTATGAAGTGTGAGCGATATAGATAGTGACGCCACTTTTTTAAAATTGGCACACGCAATACAGATCAGTACGTTACGCTCCTTCGTTTACTACGCATCTTTCCGTATTCGTTCGTGTTATTTCGTACTTTCGACTTTTTGCTTCGTTTATTGGACTTGTTTGTTTGCTTGTGATTTGGACAGTTTCGATTTCTTTACAACGACCTTTGCTTTCTCCTGGACTATCGTGTGATTGTGTAGTGCCACCATGCCTGTGTACACCACTCAGGAATATGCCAACATGCACTTTATTTATGGCGAATGCAGAGGGAATGCTAGTGCTGCGGCTAGACTGTATCGCGAGAGGTACCCAAATGCTGATCGTTATCCAGATCACCGAGTTTTTACAAATGTGCACCGTCTACTCTCCACAGAAGGCATACTTCCAAACCGACCACATGGTGAAGGAAGAAGTTCCTTGCCTTACGAGGACGTAGTACTTCAAGCAGTTGAAGAAGATCCAAGTATTTCGGTACGTGCAATCCAGCAAAGCACAGGAGTGCCCAAAACTATAGCTCACCGAATTTTACAAAAACATGAGCTCCACCCATACCATGTACAGCGAGTACAAACCCTGCATCCTCAGGATAATCAACTTCGGGTTGCGTTTTGTCAAACGATGCTACAAAGACACCGGGAAGATCCGCGATTCTTAGAGAAAATTTTGTGGTCAGATGAATCGACATTTAAAAAAGACGGTTACATGAACCTACACAACTTACACGATGGGCACGTAGAGAATCGGAATTAGATAAGACAAGATAGATCTCAGTATCGTTTTAAAATAAACATGTGGACCGGAATTTTAAATGGAAGAGTCATAGGACCTTTTGAGTTGCCAGAGATCTTGACTGCTGAAGTTTATTTAGATTTTTTACAAAACAGTTTACCTAGTTTACTGGAAGACGTGCCACTCAGTATTTACAGAGAGATGTGGTATCAACAAGATGGCTGCCCAGCGCACTATGCCCGCTCAGTTAGAGCATTTCTCAATGAAGAATATCCGGGCAGATGAATAGGTCGGTCTGGTACGATCTCGTGGCCAGCCCGTTCACCGGACTTAAATCCATTAGATTTTTTTTACTGGGGAGCAGTGAAAGAGAAAGTTTATTTTAAGCCAATCGAAAATGTAGCTGAGCTTCGGCAAAGAATTACGAAAGCAGCTGAATTTGTCAACAACGGAAGATTTGCCCGTGTGATAATCCGATCTTTTTTAAGAAGATGTCGAGCTTGTATTGCAGTTGAAGGAAGGCAGTTTGAACATCTTTTGTAAATAATAAATCTTTGCATCTAATTGGTGTTTAATTTTAAACTTAAGGAAAATTTGTCCTAAATTTAACAAAAAGTTAGCATCTCTGACTTGAAAGCATCACTACCTGTCTCACTCACATTTCATGAATGACTCTCCGTCTCACTCGGTCATAGGCAAGCTTTGAACGCACTAGAATAATTTTTAGTAGGTAAAGAAAAAATTTTCGAAACTGGGTTTCTTGAAGGAATTTTTTTTTCCCCGTAATCAAAGAAATAATGTAGCAAGTATTATACCATTTTAGAATCCTTATTAAATGCGTCAACTTTTAGTGCTACTTGCCAACCTGGCGTAGTTCTTTTTTCTTCAGTACGGTCCGTTAAAGTTGGACGAAATATTAATTGTCTATTAATTGTACGGCATAATGTGACACTTTCTTCCAAGCTGGAGCAGTTGACTTGGAATTCTAAGTAATAGGTTAGATTAGCACTATTCGGGATTACATAAGAAAAATAAAATTGAAAAAAAAGTTAAAATTTGTAGCAACAGGAGTTAAAAAACCATCACAAGTACATTTTCTCGAAAAAAAAAGAAATGTCTATAATTTAAAAAATTCAAGACAGATTTTATTTTTTATTTTTCTAGTAAGTATTATGATTTGGACTATCACCCGATTCCGGCTTGACGTCGACTTACGGGACACCCTGTATAATTTGGCTGGTTATGGAATGAGTGCATGTGAAACAAGCTTCTTGATATAGTAACTACGTTAAAATAATTCAAGTAGCGTTAGCATTAAATTGCCACCCACCGTTGCGCTGGAGCTGCGGCTGAGGACATCAAGCGTCATAATTATCAAAGCCTAGCCCAGGATTTCATATTTCAGGGGTCGAGATGTTGAGTCCGTGGAGTCCTGGCGCTAAAACGTTATCTTCAGAAATTGTAAAAGACTAGTGACACCACTGGTGACTGGAGAGCTGGCTCATTTCTCGGACAGAAAATAAGCATTGCTTTTCAACGAGTCAACGCGGCCAGCTTTCCGGGCACAATTCCGAGGAGCAGCGGTGGTGTGAACGACTTTTTTAATTTTTAAATGCCTATGTTCAGTGCTTTTTTATGTAATTTCCTTTTCTTCTTTCATTGCAAAAACCCTTTCTTGTCTTCTATTTTGTAAATAAAGGACTTTATTGTAGGTAGGTAGGTGTTTATTGTAGGCGATTTGATTCCTGTCTAGTATCAAATCTAAAAGCAAGTTCAGGATATAAAGAAAGAAAGAGAATAACAATATAAAGAAACGAAGAGGAGTCAAATTAGTAACAAAATTAAAATCACGGGGGAATTTAAGACGTTGCTACCATTGAAAGTAAGTAATTTTTTTCTTTGAGATTTTTCTTTTTCATGATTCGTTTTGATGCCAAAGACTAATTTATTTATTTATTTATTTAATACATATTTACATATAGGTATATTTCGCGGCAAAGGGTTATCTTTCTTAATCTACATAGCATAAAACAAAGTCACTCCGGCTGTCCGTCACTATGTATCTATTTATGACCTTAGATCTTAAAATACGTAAAAAGTGGAAATTCTGGAAGGAAAATTCAGAAATCCAAACTCTTGGACAAACAATCGACGAACACTTTTATAAAAACACGCATTCATGCCGATAACCTCTCATACTTTTAAAGTATTATCTTTGGTATATGTTTCTTTTGCTGCCACTACATTCGTTGAACACCTGTAGTGTATGGTTGGTGCGGTTCATTAGAAAAAATGCATAATATTATCTACCGGTATAGTCGCAAATCAGCCAAAAAACAGTTATCATACAGATCAAGTAGCCACTTAATAGGTCCGTTGGTCTAATTAAAGTTATTAATGTCCTGAAATACTTACTACGCTGACTCAGCGATTCAAATTGGATCTTAGCCAACGGCGCCAAAAGACGACACTAATGTCGATTCTAGATGGTTTCCTTCTCTTTAATAATAAATCTAGGTAGGCATTTGCTCGTGACTTTGTCCGCTTAAAATTCAGTTAAATTACGTTCCGGATCTGTTTTGAGGTAACCACATTGAATTTCGCTATCAATGAGAATCAATCAATATGGTAGTATTTTATAGGTTCGTTTATGAAATCTAAACACATTTTCATAGCAATTTTTAATAAAATATGTGCTTTATTACGTGATACGTAAGGTTTACCTGGGTATCGAATGACGTCATCTGACATGCCAAAATCACAGTGCTCTCGCGCATATATCTTCTCTAGTTTAAAAGATATCGTGAAAATTTCGACACAGTCACTAATGTGGGATCATAAGCTAATAGAGATTAGGTTGCCAAGGATAATCTACCCTCATCTAAAGTATGGCAAGTGAAAATGTATCCTCGATTTTTGAGACTAAGGGTAAGTGTAGGGTAGTTATAGGGGTATGGTAGGGGTAGGACGCCATGCGAACGAAGTCGCGCCGGGTCCACTAGTATATAATATTAGTTAATAGTACAGAACAGGATAGTATGTAAAGTAGAATAGTAGTATTACGGTGAATTGCCGCCTCAGAATACGTTACTGGAAGTTTTGAAAGCGAGTTTATAGAAGTCCTTAAAATTATCAGAAATCAATACAGCATATTTAGGGTTGAATAAGACCATTAATCATCATGAAAATAAATCTGAGTTACATTGAAGATGATGAGAGGAGATCAGCAAGCGAACTAAGGTCACCGACATAGTTTTAAGGGTTGATGGCACTGGGCACTACTGGGCAGGGCACACGCAGCTCGCCGAACAGATGGCCGATAGGGCAGTTAAGCTCTCGAGTGGCAACCACGTACCGGAAGACGCAGCGTGGGTAGGCCTCCCAAAAGGTGGATGGACGAACTGGTAAAGATCGCAGATACCAGCTGGATGCGGCCAGAGGACCGGCCTTGGGCGTCTTCAGGCTGATATGATGAGTATTATTATTAATTCATTGAAAAGTTTGCGAGGGAGAGCTGCAGAGAGCTATCTCACAATTCAGCAGCTCTTAATAATCCACCGATTATCGCACTTGAGCTTCTTCAACATTAGTACGGATTGTCTAATGTGGAAGATAGCGGGTAGGTGATCGCAGCATTTGAAACTTTTTTTTTTTTTTTTTTATTATGTTTTCCGGCAGACAAACAGGCATGCGGGCCACCTGATGGAAAGTGGTCACCGCCGCCTATGGACATCAGCATCACCAGGGGTGCTACCAATGCGTTGCCCGCCTCTAAGGAGACCTCTAATATACCTCTTGAACGATCCCATGTCATAGGCCAAAGGAAACACCGTTGCTGGGAGCTCATTCCACATCCGAATCGTACGAGCGAGAAACGTTCTTTCGAATCTTCGCTTCTTTCGAAACTACTCAAAAGTAAAACGCTACTGCCATTTTTTTTTTATTACGATTAGGTGCTAACTGGTCTGTTAGTAGGAGATCCGGCCATAGTAATATCTTACCTCTTCATATTAGAAAAAAAATATGGGTTGCCTACTCTCACCCTGGTCCAACTATGCGGTTGCCATAGATAATCATCCTCATATATAATTTAATGAAGTTATAATATTATGTTAAATACCAGACATTTTTTTCTCTATCCGTCAATAATTGTTGCCAGTGCAAAACTTGTCTGACCGGAAATATCGGTAAAAATTCATAAAATAATTTTATAGTAAAGTAGTTATATTTCCTAACTGCTAAAACCTACACAACTACCAGGTAAAGCTACTAGGTACCTATTCGTAGGTACTTTGTTTTAAATTATTTGGGCATAAACGAGTAGGTATTTACACTAAAATATATTGTACATGGATCTGCGATATTATTTAATAGGAACCAATTTAAATTATTTTAAATAATTATTATACAATGTAAAATTATTATTTTCAGTTTAAAACTCAGGGGTCAACGACACTTAAATCATTCACCGGAACCTGGGTTAGTGGACTCTGGGTTAATTTCTACTTGTACAAAATAAGCTGTGCGTTAAAAAATCAATACCTACTTTAACCTGACTTAACCCCAAGTTAATGGTTTGATTCAGACTTGAACTAGAACAAGTGGATATTATTGTTAAAACAGTACTCTACTATACCATGGCTCTACATATACATTTAACAGTGCACTCTACTGCGCCACTTTTGAACTAACGTAACGTGTTACCGCGGTTGCTCGCAGTAAATGTTGATGCGCTGCCCACGTTTAGCGCAAGATGGCGCTGGCGTAGTATGTATTTAAATAGTTCGGCTTGTGTTGTGTAGATGTCGCAGTGAGGTGAAGTACATAGAGAAAAAAATTGTATGTGGTGAAGTAGCAGTTTACAAGTAGCAGATGTAGCAGCTGGTAGCAGTTTGGATTATGAGCACAGGAGCAAAAATTCGCTTCGTGGATGATCAGATTATTATGAGGATTAAACGTTTTTTTTTTGCGCGGCCTTTTCTTGCGCGGTGACATTTCGAATTCCTACTCCATTGATAATGGCACTGATAACGGATTGCACTAATGACTAAACATAGGCGACGCTTAAGTTTCCGCCCTATGCTAAGGAATGCATTTAGGAATCACTTGACGCCCTAAAATATTCCGAAGCTTTTAGGAATCACAAAATCAATGTCATTATAACAGTTAAGCGTGTTATCGAGTTTGGATTGTTGATGTAGTGCTTTTCTTGTTCTCTTGTCTTCTTAGTCGGTCACTCACTACTGGGAAGCTTTACTTCGGAGTTTGTCAATTAACTGTCTCCATCGGCTGCGTTCTGTAGCTTGATGTAGTGCGGCGCTGACCAGTATTTACAACTCTTCGGAGATCTGATCAGAACATCGCTTTGGACTTCAGCCTCTTGGTCTTTTTCTCTCCACTTTTCCTGTCATCATCAGACACTCTGTGCACTATACGGCACTATACGTTGCAAGCAGGTTGTAAACAGTCGCTGAGTATTTTCTATTTTAAGTTGTTCTTGTTAGGAATATTTAAAATCATTTAGGCGTCTAGTTAAGCGTCGCCTGAGTTTAACACCATCAGGCCTGAAATGTCTACTGAAGCCTAAAAACATTAATTATCTCATCTATTTTTGACTATTATCTATACAATGTCGAAGATATATTTCAGTGACGTTTTAATACAGATTTGTGGCTTGAGAAAAGCCTGTATCTGAGACCCTGAATCTCGCTCTTAGTGGTTTTCGCTTATAATATATGGGAGTAAGGTGTTTGTGATTGGAAAATTGCGCGAATTAAAAAAGTAACAATAAGTACCTGCACTAAGAGTGTAGGTTTTCTTCTGTTTATAATAGCTTTGAGTTTTTTTGTATTACATTACATAGGCACTAAAATAATGGCTAGGTACACGCATATTTATTTCCGGTTATCATTAAGAAATCAGCGATTGCCGCAACATTTAAACGTCGTGCTGTTTCCGTTCATGTGTTGTTCATATCTAAACTTGGCATCTAGTTCTGCTTCTACTTTTTACGAGAAATGAAAGGTCTGTCTTATACTTGCGTTGTGTATTTATATATATTCTTAGCATAATGGGTACCCACTGGCTGTTAAAACAGTACGAACCATATTTTGGAGACAGTACATACTCAGCAAAAACAGCGATTTTAAATGAAGTAAAAGTAAATTATTTAAAAATTTCAAATTCACACTAATAGACCTAGCGAGAAAAGTTAAGAGAGCCTAGCCTAGAGGTGGAACATTCACCAGTTCGACCCACGATTCATACACATCTACCCTACACCTACGCTAAACCTATTACCTGAGAACTGAGTACGAATGGGAATTTTATTTCCACTACATTTTATTTCCAATGGGTACGACCGGGAATAAAAGCCTACATTAATTTTATAGGTCTCAAATTTAGGTTAGTCAATACCTTTTTAATGCTGCTACCCGAAGGTACTTTAGATCTAAGTTCAATGCGTACAGGTAAGTACGCATGGAACTCGTTGCCTGCGTGTGTGGTCCCTGATCATTATAATCTGGTTGCCCTCAAGGCTAGAGTGAATAGGCTGTTCCTAGACAGGCATGCTCCATCTTCGGCCGCATCGACACTTACTACCAGGTGAGATAGGTCAAATGCATGGCTAGTTTAAAAAATATATAATTAAGTAAATGTCTGATAGTCTGTTCTACTGGAGTACTGGGATAGTAACTACCACAGCCTTTCCCCAGACAAATACCTACAATGTTCTAGTTCTTGAACGATTCCAGTAACTACGCAGCAGCTAGGCGCTAGCGTACGTAATAACAGACAATATTAGAAGCCTATTATTACTTGCTTTAAGTTAGGAGCGTAAATGGGTCGCAATATTGGATATCCGGGTCTGGCGTAAATTAAAGGTGGCCAAAGGCATATTTATTTATTCATAGGAAAATAAACAGTTGTTGTAACATGGCTTAGAAGTGGTTTATAATTTATCGAAACGATAGGAAGTCGCAGAGGAGCGGTGGATCTATATTGCCTGGTTGGTACGTTTATATTAGTTCAAAACTGTTGATGGTGATGTTGGCAATTTTGAAAAGAAATTAGATCGTCTACTTTACGCTGTTCAACAAGTGGAAGTAGTTGGTGTTTCCTGCAAAGACTAGCGTGATTCGTAGAACTATCACTTATTTAGTATGATAACACAGGTAGCGGACGAAATTCTTTTGTATATTTTAAAGATATAAGTTTCATATTTGGGATTCCAGATTTGTGATACGTATTCCAAGAGTGCTTGTGACAAAGGTACAGTATAGAATTTTTAAATTTTTACTTGATTATAAGTATTGAAGTTCATACCCTTCGGGTTTGGAACCGTAATAATAGAGCTCCTTTTTTACCCTTCGGATACAGACCGCTAAAAAGGAAGAATAACGTGCATAATCGGACATAAACATGCCTTATTTATGGTTATTTTGTCATGACAAGGCACTCTCACTGCCGTTAAACCGACTTTTCAGCAATATATGTCAAGTCAGAGACATAAAATATATAACAAACCCATAAGAAAGCGAAAATAATCGATCCCGCGACACTTTCCACTAAGCAATACTGGTTTTATTAGTTACATTGTAGTTCGAACGATTTTCCACTCTACACGCCGCGTTAGTTAAACAGCTGGTGGTGGCTACGAAAATATGTTTGTGTTTAGAAAAAGTTTCACTTTAAGGTTTTTTATTAATACGTGTTAGAAGAAAATACGGCCACTTTCAAAGCCCGTTTGCATAAGCTATTTCAAAACAAGGATGCCTCATTTTCGTACATTTTTAGTCCCTGAAATAGCCGAAAATGAAGCATATACTCGTATATCCTGCCATTGGGCGGTCAATTATCTGAAGTTAGGTAAGTAAGTAATAACTAATTTATGAATTAAATTACTCTTTGTACACTAGTTCCACATTATTATACAAATTTTATTAAATTGCAACCGGTTTCGAATTACTCATCTTCAAGCAAAGTGATTTCATTTATAATAATGGAGTTCCATCAGGAAGTGACTACAAAAAGTGTTAAATAAATAACTAATTTCTTTTAAAAATATAACGCACATTAATTTTGAACGTGAATACTTAGTTTAAAAAACGTCAATGCACGTCAGTCCATCGATCCGTTGCTAAAAGAAGGAACATTAAATTATTTTGCCAACTTGTGCTCGCAAATTCGTCCAGGCACTTAGAAAAAAGTTGCCATATCACGCTCCGGCCCACAACTTTCCTTACGCACAGTCGCAACTTTCCTTGCGTATTACGTTGTTTCGTTGCTATATGAAGCAAGAACAAACCAGCATAACTTTCAAATTGAATAACAGTAATTAGGATTATGGTTTTTCCACGTCCTCAGGAGCACTATTTTTGAGTCGCTTGCCTCGATTCGAACGGATTTCAATTTTGATTTTCGGCATGAAACATTTGATATTTTTATGCAGGATGTTTATTTTCCCTATTTAAAATAGATTGCATTGTTCTTGCCGAAATTCAAAATAGAAATTATAGATTTAAAAAATAGAGCCTCTAGTCGGTTTTCATACACCTCTGCCTTGGTGACCTCTAAGTTTGTTTTTATTAAACAGTTTTAAAACCATTATTTACGTAACTCCATCGAAATAATATGTAGGTACATGCGTAACTTACACCAGAGCACTGCTAAACTTGTGGCTCCTCCACATTTTAGTAGACGGATAGGCCATTATCTCCATGCTTGCCAGGCGGATTGGCGATCGCAGTGTTATCCCGATCCATTTTCTGGTCTACAGAGGATGCATCTATGTTTATATAAAGTACCGTTAAAATGCCTTCCCAAAATTAAAATTTATTAAATTTTTTAAGTAAATGTGGTATTAATTACACAATATTCTTAAGATAGACAATTCGTATCACACAATTATAACCAAGTCAATTGATATGCAAAATAGAACAGAGCAGCCATATACAATAAGAAAAAATAAATAAAAAACAAAATTGTTACAAATCACAGAATATATCAATAAAATCAAAATTATTTATGTCAAATATTTTAAAAGTGCATGAAAGTTTCGTCAGTTACTAGTTCATAATTGTCACAAATGTGCTCGTAGTGCGCATTTGCTAAGTGAACGCTTTGCGTTCAATTTTCTTTATGATTGGTCGATTCCGTTCATTGCGACGGACGCATAGTCGCGATCGCCACTCAAATATTTTCAGTTGGATTGGATCGATGTGCATTGGCGCGCACTTTGTTACCTCATAGTTACGTTTCGGAATACGGGTGTAAAGCATTAGTCACCTTCTACGAGACCCGTTATAGATGGTGTTGGTTCCATAGTTATTATACTTTGCTGGGCACCATAAGGCTGTTTACGTAATTATTCCTCAATAAATAATTTTTCTTTGTCGTAAGCAATAAGTGGTAACCTGGTAATCACCGGGATCGAATCCCGCTGGGGCCGTGTACCAATGACTGTTTTCTGAGTTATGTACATTAGTTGAATGCTAACCGATGCTCGTGTGGTGAGGGAAACATCTTGATGAAACGTGCACATTCAGGCATCAGATGGTAGTCGCTCCACTGCAATTATCTGATCTGCCAAATCCTGGATCACACAACCACAGAGTTGGAGAGCACAACCGGAACATTAATGGCAAGATGATTACGAAATCACTTTTCTTTGTCGTTTTCATTGTTGTATCAATGAAGGTCAAAGACCCAGACAACGTCAAAACTATAATTACTAAATACATGATTATAGCTTTTCTACTATTACTAAGCATATTTTCGTGATAATCCTAAAGTCCCTAACACGAAGAGACAAACGCGTCACGTTTCCACGTGACCTGCCTCCGCTTATCATTTTCATCGGAGCTCGGTAATTGCGGTGGCTTTAAACACTGTGCCCGTAGTACCCAGCCCGCGGGCACTGGCTGATTTCATCTGCAGTCCAGTCGCGAAAATATTCATTTCTCTAGAAATAGGTAGTCCTTGTTTTTTTCTGTTTATGAGTAATCGCTGCCACCTAATTTTATTAAGGCAAAATTAGTAATAAATAAATAAAGATAACTAAAATTCATGGTTGAGAGAGAAAGAGTGGAAAAGATTGTGTGGAAATATAATTCAATAAATACACTTACAGTTTTAGTAGTAGTAAGAGAAATAATCATATTTAAATCCTGTCTCTAAATAATATCGAAGCTTAGTTTTAACCGAATTCAGCACAGTCGCTGGCAATAGCTAATAAAATAATATACTAATTTACTATAAAAAATCATGAGCTAATCCAATACGATCTGGATAAGAACACGTCGTAAACGACAAACCAATAAGTGAACTCATTTTCTAGCCGACAGACGGCTTTGTAAGCAAAAGTTCTAAAGTTACCTAACGCTTAGAAAAACAAAACACTTCATTACGCAGCCCTTCACGAGCGAGAAGGGCCCTTTTTTGTGTCGGCTACCGAAATGAACAAAAACATACCTCTCTTGCTACAGTGAAATCAACTTAAAAGAGAAAATGAAACGTTTTGTGATGTGATAGATGAGAAACTAATGATAACCAATATCGTCATCGATTGGAGTGAGAAAATACGTTCGTTTAGATTTGAAATCACAATAGAAGCTGCGATTATTCTTGATGTATTACTGTCAGTACAGTCGATATCGGAAAAAACAAAAAATACACTTTTACTCTTGTTTATACGGAGGGATACCTTTAGTAATTTAGCCAAAAAAAAAACGACATCTAATGTGAGGTTTGCGGTTTGTAAATCATAGCAATAAATAGCATGGACTCCTAATAATTTAGATATGAATACACGCCTAAATAAACTAAAGAAAACATCTTAAAAACTTACCAGGTAAAGTCATTTGAGCGTCGTCCCGAAGATCTTCCTTCGAAATGTAGTTCCTCGTTAGTTGTTCTCCTCGAGTCTAATAGTTGGCGGTATTTGATTGGATTCACTTTCAAACAAAGCTGTAATTTCCTGCTCGTGGTCACGAGCCATACGATTGCTGCAGCAAATGTTATTTCTTTAAAAATATTCCATCTCTTTTAGAAATGATTTCTTCTCTAACCTTTTCAAAGGTTACATATAAATTTCAACAAACTTTCCTTCGGTACTCGTCGAGACTTTTACTTTACAATTGCATTCTTATTGTCATCGAGTAAGTCTTACGGTTTATTACCGACTTCGTTTACATTTGCACGTCGTATGTTTGTTAAGTACCGAAGTGATGTATTAGCTTCTTTATATCTCGTGGATTCCACTTTTCTTTTCTTTTAGGAGCCATAAGTTACTCAGTTAATAGTACATAATAGCAGGTTGTCGGCAACAAATAGCGCAATGTTGTTTATTTATGAATGATCGGGGAAAATTTTATTCTTTTAATTTCCCACAATGTTACTGTCAAAATACCTTTTTATGGTACACCATGTACGTTACTCTTAAATATTTACGTTTTGACGTAATTAATCAATTGTTTAATTAGTTCAACAGCTGCAGGGGAGTAAATGACGCACGGATAATGAAGGTGAAATTGCAGTTCTATGTAAATCCAACGCAGATCTTGTAATATTCTGTCCCTTTTCCTTCATAACATCATATTTATCTCGGACATCTTAATGAGGGTTATCCGAGGGAAAGAAAGTACAGTAAACGTTGCAGAAATGTGTATAATTTCCTTTTGCAGTTAGTTCTTCTTCATCATATCACTTTCCACGGGTTAATGATCCTCGGCGTTGTGTTCAACTGGAAAAAGAAGAATTGCAACTGTCAGCATTACTTTCGTATGATGGCTATTAATGTTCTCTATTACACGCAACACTTTTGTTGAATGACTATACGTAATCATCATCAGTTTTGTTGGGTCATTTAAACCGGAATTGAGCTCTAATGGCGTATCATACGTTGCCAAAAATACTGGCATTATATGGAACTAATGTCGTGGTATTATCTTGTTAAAATATATCATTTTGGGCCTAAATTGAAGACGTATTGTTAGCATGTCCTACAATGTGCCATAAATTGCAAACAAAATGGTCACGTTCATGTATAGAATTGTCAACTCTAGAGTGATTTGCACTTTCTACGTTTTCATTCTCAAGTTTTATGTGGGAAATGTAGTTTCGATCTGGACTTAGGAGATAAACTGCTGTACTGTACCTATTGTTAGTTTAAATAGGCTTGTGTGGATTATTTTCCTGTGGGAAGATTGTGAGATAGTTAGAGATAGATTTAGAGATCTGATACCAAGATCTCACGACAAACTTTCAGATATGAAAGGGCTCCTGTTTGTACAAGCTTTTATTTAACTTGCACTGTTTGTATTAATGTAAGTTGTCCGTCAAAATTTGCAAACCATTTCTCGACCATTTGTTGGTATCCGATTGAGCTGAAATTTGGTTTACCTATGTAACTTTATTTTTATTACATACAGTAGGCAAACAAGCAATCGGCCCACCTGATGGGAAGTAGTCACCACTGCCTATAGACATTAGCAACACCAAGACATTAGCATTAGCATCGCCAATGCGACTAATGATACTACTTGACTAATGATGATACTTGGATGATAATTCATTAATATAGTACCATGGAGCTGGTTTAATGATGGAGTTGGAAGGTGGTCATAGGTACTAATGAACGCAATAAGATGAATAAGAACCTCATCGCGTTTGGGCTCTTTGGAATAGTCTTGATGAGTAGGTACTATACAGCGCGATAAAATCTTGTTAAAAAGTAGTTTTCATTTATACATGATAAATCACACACAGTCATTCGGTCTACTAATTGCAGTACCACATTAATTTCTCAATCAGCTTTTCTAAAAACAATTTGAACATATTATTTTTTTTCCAAATAGAAATGTCTCGCTCCCTTTGCCGTTGTCTTGTTGACTTTCGTTTTCTGTCAATTAGACTGGGCTGATGGCATGCGAGTCGCATCTGGGGCATGAGACGCACGACTTGCACAAAATTTGTGTCACAAAATAATCACGTTGCAGCAAAATTTTATCTAAACCACCTCTAGAGTCACGACGATAACACTTATACGAGCTTGACTCAGCTAAAGCAATGCAAGGTAGACCTTGCATAACGGTGACAAGGTATATTTTGGCAATGGTATTGTGAAGAAGCATATGCTTCATTTTCAACGATTGTTCTTTAAGTGGTAAAAGGAATAGTTAAATACAAAATGTGCACAAATTATCTCTTTTTTTGTGAAAGCTCAAGTAAAACTGGAAAAGTGAAAACTGATATAAATTTATTCTAATTATTGTGATAAGTCAGACCACAAGTAGAAAAAATTTAGGTTAGTTGAATTAGTTTTTCATTTGAAACACTTTTATTTAATATTAATTTCTAAAATAAACCGAGCATAAATCGAGTATAACTTATACAATAAAGTTGTGATTGTTACATGTATAATGTTAGTGTAAATAAATATTTGAACAAAATATTACATTGTTTTTTTTTTACGTTATACGGCAGACAAACAGGTAAGCGAGCCTGATGGAAAGTGGTCACCACCGCCTATAGCCGTCAGCAACACCAGGAGAGTTACCAATGCATTGCCCGCCTCTGATGAGACCTCTAATTTACCTCTTGAACGATCCCATGTCATAGTCCAAAGGAAACACTGTGGATCATTCCACATCCGATTTGTTAGTACAAACTGGGCACCTACTCCCCTTTCTCTCCGAGTGAAAGGATGGAACCCTACCACTATTTTGTTCAAACTACCAGACTCACTAGCAACTACTATATTGCAACTTGCATCCAATGCACCGACCTAGATCCAAACCACTTTCTAAGGACCACAATGAACCAAGCTATCAGATATTGAAGGGATCGAAGTTGTTATTTAAAGTTTAAAGTATTATCATGAGTCATCATTATAACTCAAAGTTTAAATTAAACTCTTAATCTAAAACCCAGTATCGTGATAGTACGAAACAGTTTTGATAAGACAATTAAGTGGGAGTTGAAAGAGTTTTGTTGCATTTGTTTATTGTTGTTGATTTCAGAACGATTTCGGCTACTATAAGTACTAATAAAGTACAAGTCTGAACTTTTCTTACAAAAATCATTTGTAAGGTAATTCTAAGTAGGTACTTATTAATTACTAGTAGACTCGGTGCTTTTTTCTTGCTTATAAAAGTACCTTTCGAATCACTTTATCTATTGTCAAAAACCGCATTAACATCAGTTGTGTAGTATAAAAATCTATGCGTACACAGACGGGGTCGTTTTATACACTATGTATACATAAGACATCACTTTCCAATTAAAACCGTTGAGCTTATGTTTTTAGAGTAATCTAGTAGATGCTCTATAAACTTTGTCAATAAACAAGAATACAATGGGATGTAGGACCCAAGAGAAACGAATTGGCTGTTTTAAATGTACCTACCATCTGAAAGGCATATATGTTTGCATATATGTATATGCATATGTATATAGCAAAAACAAATTAAACCGATAAAAAATTAAGCATCCTCAGTTAGCCCTCCATCTTTCGCTTTCGGAAATCATACTAGCTAAGGAGATCTTGTGGTAGTCAACCTTGGTGTGATATAACTTGGGCCCCACATCCTTGGTACTATTTCGTATTAGCAATATTTTTCAATAATAAATTGCGCCAAATTGCTCGCGAACTGTGCGGTTCCAAAGGAACTCCCACGCACACTAAGGTAGTGAAATGAACTACCTGGAGAGGTTTTCTTTGGAGAGTACAACATGGAATTCTTCAAGAAAGTGGTGAAAAGGTTTTTACGGTTTCGGCAACGCATGGGTGATGCCCCTAGTATTGCAAACGCCTACAGGCTGCAGTGACTGTTTACCATCAGGCAGGCTATAAGCTTGTTTGCGACTTTAGTGGTATAAAAATAATATTGCTGAACACATAGTGTTCAAACCCGAAATACACATTAAAATCGACAATAGCACCCGTAATCATCATTTGATTTTCACCATAACACACTCCTTCAACCATACTTATGAGATTGGATCATTCGAACTAAGCGATAGGAAAATTATAGGCACATTTAATGGCATATTTGCTCTAGTGTAATGTTCTGAATCGAGATTCAGATTTGCATGCTAAGGTCGTAATATGAAAGTTTTGTAATTTGTACGCGTAAAACTACATTGATAATACTGTAAATTGATGTAGATCTAGATACGAATTGACTTTAAAACGTATCTAGAGAAGACGATTAGGGTAATAGTTCTTGATAGTAGACTAAACAAGGATGTGCTTACAATACCAATGACAACAACAATATACGCAAACATAACCCTGATCTTCCTCGCTATAACGTAATATTTGCAGTCTGTATGTAATGAAATATAGTCTACTAGCGGGCCCGGCGCGGCTACGTTTTTGACGCACCCTTACCTAAATGACGCAAGATTTGGATGCACCCTTTCCTAAATGACACACATACACCGATGTTTTATCTGAACGTCACTAAATCCCGTTAAATCGTGGGCGAAAGCCGCTGCAACTCCGATTCAGCCAGGATCTATAACGGGCTCTGAAGGTTTTGACACTCAACTCTTACAGACAAACCAATATTGTCTTGAGTAGGAAATAGCCTTATTTCAAGTTTCGCCTACAGCGGAGATATGTTTGTATCGTACCTATACCAAAAATTTTTATATGTTGTGGCTGTTTATATCTGCGGTTTTTCGTCAGATAAGCTGGCTGTTCGTCTATCGTAGGGTTGTATTATAAGTATGAAAAAGCTTTGGTCACAAAACATCAAAGCGCGTCACGTCCAGGACTCCCCGTGGTGCAAGCAATCGACAGAAATTGCATTGATGTGCACAAAGGCTTTGGAAAATTGAATACGTCGTTTATGAAAACTCAATTTCTTTGATTTGAGTGCGTTTTATTTTCTGTTTTATTTTATAGGTACGTGACCGTAAACTGACACAACTAAATTAGTTTCCCAGGTTTCCACCTTTTTAGTTTATATTTTCTACAGGGCAAGTACGAGTAGGAACCGTGCCTTGAGGGTTCCGAACTAACCATTTCATTCACATCTGTTTAGTTGCTCTTAATACAAGTAATTACATATGACAGAACCATGGAGCACGAGACTGGTTAGAGTAAAATTATTTGCAGTTGGAAAAACAAATGTGGTGACACATCTATGGTTTACGAATTTTTTTTCGTTGATTGGGCTGTAAGATCTCGATCCTTGCCTAACTTTGTGATTCTTGATTTACGAGAAGTGCCCTATACAATCCAAAATCTTTAGCCCCATAGATTTGAAGATAATTACATGGATCTTTTCATTCATAAATATATCTTTTGATTGCGTTCACTTAGAAACTTAATTATTTACAGCCAATGAGTTTTATTATCCATTATGCGACACTAGCATTTAGTATTAATTTTAAGAAAGCGACACAAAGTTAATCGATGTGGGGCATTGATCCAGTGGGGGCTGAGATCATGTTGATCGTGATGTAAATCCTATTTAATTAATTATTAGGTTTTTAGATGTCTATAACTTCTGGGCAGAGAGCAAGCAAACGATGATATTTAAAAATTTATGTTTTTTTACTGTTAACCTATCTAACTCCCTCTTCCCCACCCGGATGTTTTTATTTGTAAAGTGGGGATTTTTCGAAAAATAACTAACAATCCCCACAAATGGGGGGATTTATCGGTAGGGATTTGCGGGGTGTTTTTCTTTTGGGTGAAATACAAATTACATGTAAACAAAACAGCAGAAGCCTACCTTATTCCCAATAGCAATATTATTCAGACAACCCCTTGAGTTGATAAGACACCGATTTATATGCAAGTAAACACTACAAAATATAACATTTATGAGCTACGGATAATTACTTTTTTTTATAATACATAATAAAAAAAATCTCGGACACCACAACCATAACATTCCTCAGCACGCCTCACGTTATACCATGTCTTTCGTGATTGTTCCTCCATGACGCCGTCCCGTCCCGTTGAACCCGATGGTAATCGCAACGATAATGCCATCAAGACTATAGCCAACGACAATCACTTAAAATCAACCCTTAGCACGCTGTCAATAAGGCCTAAGACGACATGAGACTTGTAATTGATCCGCCTTGGTTTAGAAGCACAGTTTACATGGTAATTTAACCTTTATGTTTTTTACATCCCGGGTATAGCTAGACTGACTGCAGACTAATTATGCTCCAGATTTTTAATAAATACATTTTCATCTCTCTTATAGTTTAGGCATGGTGTCATAATAATTTAAGGATAAGATAGCCAGCGAAGTACAGGCGTGAGGCAATTTATCGTAGTCCTCACAGTGACAACGCACCTGTGGTTTTGCATTTTTGTTACCTCAAAAGTCAAATCTACATGTAACCTAAATGTATGTATGTTATGGGCGACAGTTACCATTTACCATTAGGTGTACTGTCTGATCGTTTGTCACTAAGTAGCATAAAAAAGAATTAATTATCTATTAGAAAATGATAAACTTTTTATCAATGACCGTGGATTGTTGACTGACCCAGCACTGGTTGGGCATCCACATTTTCGGACAATCCCACATATCCACGTGACTCCCCCGGGTGACGTGGTATCCTTTAAGGATTTCCGCTTTAAAAAAAAGTACTTATTGCCTGTTGCATATCAGTACCTATGTATATTTGCCATGTCTTTGTTACAATTTTTTTGTGCAATAAACCATTCAATAATTGTTTATCCAAACACTAAAAGGGCACATGTCATGTACAAAACTAAAGGTGCAAGTACCTAAGTATTAATATCTAGAAACAATATGTTCCGATTATGGTAGGTACTGTAAGTGCAGGTAATGACCCATGCTACACAGTCACAAGGTTTCTGCAGTTCACAATTTTTGTCGAGTGAATTAAATGAATCTGTTTTCTTGTTTTTACAACAGATCGTCATCATCATCATTATCTTGGCGTTGTTTTCCAGTTGTGCCCCCGCGCGGCACGCGGCGGACCAGGGCCCACCGTTTTTCTCAACAGATGTATCCTACTCATTTTTCTTCTATATATAATATCGCTCAAGGAACTGATGGCTGATGGGGCAGTAAAGTTCTCGAGTGGCGACCACGTACCGGAAGACGCAGCGTTGGTAGGCCTCCCACAAGGTGCTGGATGCGGAAGGCACAGGTCCGGCCCATCTCTGGGGGAGGCCTATGCCCAGCAGTGGGCGTCTTTTGGCTGATATGATGATGATGATGATGATGATATAATATCGTGCTATGAAATGCAACGAGCCGCTCGGGAGATTTGGACGATCCCGAAAACGAAGTCACCCGTCGCTTCTATTTCTCGGTCGGTTCGCGATAAACTCAAAAACCATTAAACGGATTTTCATTCGGTTTTCACCAATAGACGGACTGATTCATAAGGATGATTGATGTGCATAATTTGTTAAGGTTATTATCCGTGCGAAGCCGGGGCGGATTATTAAACAAAGTCGCCCCGCTGGGTCTGTCTGTCTGTCTAAACGCGATAAACTCAGTAGCTACTGAACCGTATTTCGAAAATTCCTTTACTAATAGAATAGTCGACTTTCGGGCTGATCGAGGTCTTGTGAGGTACGGTCATGTCATATCAAACCGCGATGATCATAAATGGATGAATGTTTGTTATTCTTTTAGACCCTGGGCCGCCGCAAATAAGAAGGCGGATGTAACCGATGTCTATTATTTACCGCCATGTACTGTAAGTTTATTCGTCACAGTGATATTGCACTTGCGGTTCTGCATTATTATTACATTGTATGACTTGTATGGCTGTTATGCGTAAGTTACCACTTTCCATCAGGTAGGCTGTCTCGTTTGTCGCGAGAGTAAATTAAAATGAAATCGGGCGACTCGCTTTTTATGAAGAGTCCCGTACTATTAACACAAATAAATGTTAAGTTAGCAAAACGATTTTGATGGAAAAGCAACATGGTACTCTATAAAACTAATTAAAATTCGTACGAGCCCCATATTATTTAACATTTTAGATTAAAAAACGTGTAGTTTTAATGTCAACTTTACTGAAAAGGCAAGCACTGTGACATGACAAGGTACTGAACTTAACTGTATACCTACCTGTCCAAAGTTTATGATTTGTGTCTTAGTTATTCTTCGTTTATATTTTGTTTTTGGTCAGTTTAGACTAGTTTTATTCGCAAAATAATTGGCCACTAACACTAACCTCAATATTAATCAAATTATTACCGGTAAATTCTAAGAATTATAAGTACGTAGATATTTTTATAACCGTAATATCTATGGGTGTGGGTGTGTTTTAGAAAAAAGTCTTCCACTTACTTATTTATTTGATGTTTAAAAAATAAGTAAGTACGATATCTACTTATTCATTAGATAACAAAAATAATAATAAATAATTGTACACAAAAATTACTTACGATTCCTATAATATTCCACAAGCACTTGCTTTATTTATAAAATAACTTATCTAAATGAAAAAGTTAAGCATTATCTTCATTTCAAAACACTCCACTTCACATTTAAAAATCATGATTTTAAATCGAAAAAGCCTTAAAAATGTAAATAAACAGTTTAAAATAGCACAGCGACGTCCATTCTGATGCGTACGAGTCGACGTAATGCTCGACAGACAGACAAGCTATCCAAAACAACTGAACTCGTGCTTATACTTGGCTCTACATAAAACTCGACTTAATGTTGCACTACTTAAGACTCATTTTCGGATAGTAAAGAATAGCGCACTACGCCTCAAGTGGAAGTGAATAAGCGAACTTTAACATTTTCTTCACGCAAGTTATAAAATTTTGTAGGGTTAATTCAAGAGAGAGCATGGTCGTTTCATAATATTATTTTTATTTGTGACGCTATTAACTTTTAGCAATTGCTGTTATTTTAGCGATTTTGCATACTTGGGTAATTTATAATTATGATGGACCAAATTTTACATTTTGGTGGATCTTTTACAAGTGGGATATAGTAAGGCCAACACCTACGGGAAAAATACCTTGTGATGTATGTTTATATAAAGGAGGACCGGCAGAAATGTATGGGCCCCAGCCTATATGACCAATAACGTTGAGCGATATATCGTTGGGAAGAATTTTTCATTTTCTACAACTCTCGAATCGCTGTGGACAAAAAGTTATGGTCTTATTTCCGTTTTGGGCCTGACCTATTAACTGTTATCCTCCATACCTTTTTTCTCCGCGATTAGTAATTTAATAGTTGTATCATTTACAATATTAGATTAGTTAGTAGTTCGTAACCCAATATTCGGGTCAGTAATTGCAATACCTTTCTACTTACCCCGTCTCAGACGTAGAAAAAACTACTTTAAATTGAATAGCTAAGTATATTGTAGGTGACGGGAAACCTATTAATCTTGATCCAAATAGTCAGCGATAGCACCTCTGTCTGTAGTTAATGTGAGAAAGAACTTGGCCCATTGTACGTAATTTGTAACAATACCATGGGAAATGGCATTTCGCTGGTGCGAAATATCCATTGAATAGCTATTTGCGGGTATAATAGCTACTGTCTCAGCTGCCAAAGCAAGAATGATTGATACGGGCTTGTTATCTTATGCAAGCAGACACTGAATACATACTAATGTTTGTTTGTATGCTCTTATTTTTTGGATGAACAATAAATTCCAATACAGCCTTACTGATTAATATTATTTTTGTTTGTAATGAAATTTTAGTATGCGTCCAGGGGTCTCAAGTCTGCTATTTTAGTTATGTTACAATTCGTTTCGATTATAAGTAGATTACAACTCGATTATGTCTGTCTGTGGCTATGAGACAAATTGGGTATTCTGCAAAAACTTGTAGGTAAGCGCAATTGAGTTGTAATCAAATCAATCCACGCTCTTCTTGGTGTTGCTTTGTAAAATCTACCTACCAAGAGGCTGAACAAATGATCGTAAAATTTGAATAACTGATTTGAATAGTGTTTAATTTTCCGTTTCTTTTTGTCCCTTTTCAAATAAGAGGAGAATAGCGCTTTATTACACAATTATCACACAGCTACGATTGTAACCGATCGAAAACCGATTAAATGTGTTTTATTAGTAGCAGATACCAAAACCGTGTCAAACTGTGATTGAGCTGAGATTGCGATTCAATTACAATTCGATCGAACTATTATTAAATTGTAGCCGTTGGAGCAAGTGGTATCTTGCAAGCGACGGCTTGCACGTCTTCAATTGGCAACGCGCCGCTCGCGCAGTGTTGTAGCAACTGCATACTTCGCGCGAGCGGCTCGCGAGCCTTTGCTGAACCGGCGTATTTATCCGGATAATTTTTTTTTTAGAAGCCGGCGGTGTCTCCCTTCATGACAAAGGCTCTCTCCCATTTTTCCACAGACGTGTCTGCGTCGCGTCCGCGCCCTGTCTTTGCTGTATGTTTTGCGTCGCGACGTTTCTATACATTTTGTATGAAAGTCAATTGAACAAGCGCCGCGTCTGCGACGTGTCTGCGTCTTACGTCTTTTCTGTGTGGCCGCTCGCTTAGACCTATATGTTGCTAGGTCTCTCCATTCTTTCGCATACGCCGCTAATTCGTCGTGCCATCTTTTTCGAAGCCGACCACAATGCGTCGATAATTGTATTGTTAACATTTTTTATACAGCCATAACACAAACTTTGCTTTTCTAGCAGCCATAACACAAACTTTGCTTAGTTTGGGGCTAGATGGCACTGTGTGAATTGTCCAAACATATTTATTACTAGAAAATATTGTAAGAAGCTTGTGAGACCGAACTCAGTATTTAAAGCTAGCGCTTTCCATGTGCAAATTATTATACCCTTAATTCTTGGAAGATCGCACGGAAAGAAATGCCCATTCTGCTTTATTAATTCGCGGTAACTGACTCACCGTAGCGTAACTAACTGAATACAAAGTGACCGTTTCTGAATCAATTTCGTATGGTAATTGGTCAGTGAGCTGGTAACTGACAAGCATTTAGACAGTAACCGGTAGACGGTCGCCAAGTAATTAGATTCCGTCATTTTCCTCAATAAATCTATCAACGCGTTTAAATAGTAATTGGAGTAGGAAATTGAAATGACAAGGAATACTGACTATTTGATGGATTTGACGTATTGTGTTTGAGCTATGCGGTAGATTGTACTGGCTGGCTAAGCATTTGTAATGAGGAGTCAATGTACATAGTGACTCTACTAAGGACTCTATACACAGTAGAGTTCAGAATATCCGCAACAATACGAAAATGATAATGTTTATTTGCTCTGCTTAGATACCTAATAATACAAAGAGAAAATGTATTTGTATGAAGAATTATTTGTACCTAATCTAAAACAAAACAAATTGGTTCAAGGCTCAGCTATGGCAGCTAGTGAACCCGGCAGCTGCTGTATTCTACCATGGACGTGTGTCATCCTAGTCTAACCACATAGGAGCTAGGCTATGATGACAATAATACACACACACACACTTTAAATTTAAACAAGAATTAACAAATTTAACAACAAATCAATAGTGTAAAAACATTGATAATAATTGCCAATGATTGCTGCTATTTAAACTACACTAACTATCAAAGAAGAAAAGCAAGAAGATAGCAAAGCAATATCACTATAATACAATGACATCGTACTTATTTGGTGGCTTATTTGTACTATACGTACCCCTGTACGTTTCCTAATAGCGTACCATCGCCAGGGAGCGAGATTTTATTCTGGCAAGATGTCACTTAATTCGTAACAACTACCACCTATACCTTTAACTATGTCGCGCTACACCCTGTTAGCGACCAGGGGAGCGATTCTCGCGCTGTGACATCTCAAATTTGACATTTTCTCAAGCCAAAAAACTGTATTACAACGTCACTGAAATTGATCTTCGACAATATACGACTGTCGAAGAAAGTTAAGAAAATATTTTCTGGTTGCAATAGACATTTCAATGTCATTATAAACGGAGATATGTGGCTAGAAAAAATGACGAATTCGAGATGTCACAGCGCGAGAATTAGGCGCCTGGGTGTAGGCTGTTGTAAATTGGATAGTGGTAGATAAGAACAGCTGTGAACCCGCAGGTGATCAAATTAAACATTGAAAGCACCTGGTCGCAATGTAAATGCCGAAATATATGATATTCGAATTTAAAATGTATGACTTGAAACTTTGAGTTTTGAAGAATAACTTTACACATTTTGAACAGAAAGATATGGTATATCAGAAGGAGGTAATATACCATCCTTAAAACTAAAAGCAACCATACCTAACTCACTAGATGCGAAAAACATACTAATAAGCCCATACGTTTCTATAAAAAATATATAATAGAATTAAAATTCAAATTTATTTGGTATTTATTTTTTAAGGGTAAAAAAGATGTTACATTAGATATATACGAGTATGTGCTCATCTGTGACCTGCCATTCGGCGTACAAATAATATTACTTTCGTATAATATCGATAGTCTACATAAAACACATGCGACTTACCTCTCCTAATATAGAGTACATGGCACCTAGCTATAGCAAACACTAATTGTCATTCAGAAAGTGCGAGAAAGCTCGATGGTATTCAATACGCACTTGTAACAGTGAGCAGAATTAATTAGGAAGCCATGTTGGCCAATGGGATTTGGAGAGAAAACAATGAAATCGTTACACTATCTCTAGAGACTTCTTCTGATTTGCTGATAGCAATCTAGAGGAGGATGTTTTATCTAGGAGTCACGTGCTACGTGAGCCCCTGGGATAGGTGGGCTATATGTATTTAGTTAAACCTGCATGTTTGAGGGAAGAGGTCCTGCGATGAGGCCAGGAACTGATCATATCCATCTCTCGCCCACAGACCAATTAAGTACTGTAGTGTGGGTGTGTTGGCAGACCTGTCGTCTAGGCTGGGCGTTCGATGCGGTTATCTTTATTTAAAACCAGTTTAATCCAGTCGGTTCTTACCTTCATTAGATACCTACAGTCTAGTAGTTTGGGAAATATTTGAGTCCTGCACTTATTATTGCTACTTCGCCACAGTACAGTCGCTCTTGCAATATGGCGTCTTCAGACTCCAGAAGAGAGCTGTGCGAGCACTAGCAGGTGTTCCCCAGGATGAACCGGCCCGGGAGCTGTTCGTTTCGCTCGGCATCATGACAATGCCTGGCCTGCTGATATTCCAGGTTGCTACGTATGTCTGGGCTAATATTAACCAGTACTCGAGGAGGAGTGATTATAAGGGTCATACACTTCGACATGGCAATAGACTTCTCCCGATTTCGCACAGCCTGACTAAAACGTCAAGGCTGATCGGCGTTATGGGCCCCAATGTCTATAATAGACTACCGCAAGACGTGGTTGACGCTCCGAGCACCGCATCATTCAAAGACAGATTACGTCGATGGCTCGTCAAGAGTGCTTTTTATAGTTATAATGAATTTTTAAATCTTGATATCTCGAATAAACTTGTGTCTAAATTCTAGTAACTATTATAATGATTGAAATATTATTTTATATTGTTGACATTTCACTATTTAATTATTTTATTAATATAATCATAGTACTATTATTATGTAATATGACATTTTAAATGTATTTAACATGTAAAATAATGACTTGTAACGAATGTTATTAATAAATTATGATTATGATTATGATTATGATTATGTAGATTTTGTCGTTAGTTTTTCGAAATCTGTCGGTTGATACCATTTACTCAAAATTAAATCGCTACCTATGTGGGTAAGAGGTGGCGGGAGGTGGAAATAATATACCGATGTTTCGCGGCTTTATTAGAAACCATCTAGTTACCATGCCGAGAACTAAAAGCAGCTACAGTGAACTCACCATCATCCACCTCCTTCGTTTTGAAATAGTGCAACGAGTTTGTCACAGATGGCGCTCTCTTGAAATTTTTAAATGCAATGTAACACTAGGTGAGCTGAAACTATTGTATAATAGGACCACGATTTTCCGTATTGACTGACAGTCGTAAAAAATATAAAGTGTGGATATGGCAACAATCTGGGGATAATCTGTCCTTGTCAGTCCTTGTCAGTCCTTCTTGTAAACATTCAGTTATTTGGTCACTATTAGCTTGAACTTTTGTCTAAATTATTAATCATGCTGAAAACTATCTACCGCACTTCCTTTTTAATTGTTTTGCCCATTATTTAATAATATTGTTCATAATTCATGAAAATAAGCAATCCTACTGAAATCAAATTGTTTGTTATGACTTTTATGAATGACGTTCTATTACGGATAAAAAACTTGGCAGAAGTTGCCATACAGAGATTATAATTTTTTTTCTAATAAGCGATTCGGACTTAGCGTGGTCTTATTATAGGTACCTAAAGTAGATGTAGATACATAATATCAAAGACTCAGTTTTATGATTTTATTATCTACAGTACAATGGTTATAAAATAAAATTATCTATAATCAAATAAGTACATTCAATATAAATGATTAATTCCATGATTCCTTCCTACTTATTAGTATCTAGCTAGATACTAGGTAGGTTAGCTAAGCTGGGGGGTAGAGTGAGAATGTGAAAATCAAACCAAAAAAAGAAAATACTGGCTGGTAAAGCTGGAATATTGATATTTTTTTTAATTAAAGAACAGAATTTTAATAGGCTTCTTTGTCTTTGTTTTTTATTTTTAATGGTAGTCTTTTTGTTTGCAGTCTGTCGTAATAGGCGCCAAACTGTGCTTGGTTTTCACTACCAATTTAGGTACTTACAGGATTCTTTAGGAGCAAATGCTCCACGTATATTTTTACAGTTAGACGTTGCTGCGCCAAATTAAAAGTAAAAGGACATCCACCAAAGACGACCCTCGCCACTCTACAACGGTAGTGCTAGTGACCAATTTAGAAAAGTCGAAAACTATGTTTAAGCAGATCGTCGCGTCACAATACTTTTTATAGGCGAAAAAAGAAAGATTTTAGAGTGGTACTTAGTGTGCAAATAGCATTTTACACGACC
This sequence comes from Blastobasis adustella, assembly GCA_907269095.1. Taxonomy (NCBI): domain Eukaryota; kingdom Metazoa; phylum Arthropoda; class Insecta; order Lepidoptera; family Blastobasidae; genus Blastobasis; species Blastobasis adustella. The sequence continues at coordinate 14,566,471 of OU026121.1, read as the reverse complement.
GCTTGTGTATGAAAAAAAGTAACTGTTAAAGTAAGCGCTGGGTGCCTAGAATGCTTACCGACGCACAATTACAAATCAGGCCAAGTCCACCGTAGCTATGGCTTCAATTTAAGATTCTGGCTTCGAACTACTTGAGCATCTTCCATATTCATGATGACATGAGGCTGACACACGGCCATGGCAGGCTAACAGCGGCTGCTGATTTCACTAGCTGCTACAGCTGCGCCTTGGACCAATGTGTTGTATTTTAGTTTATGTCTTATTCTTCATACAAATGCATTTTCTCTTTGTGTTGCCTAAGGAAATCAAATAAACATTTTCATTTTCATTGTCAGTCACCCGACCTTGCTCTTAGTGATTTATATCTATTCACAAGATTAAAGGAATACCTATCTCTGAGAGGACAGACATTCGAAGATGATGTAGGGTAGTCACTGCAGGTCAAGAGTTGTTAGGCGCTCATGAGCTCGCGCGCGCTCTGTAGAAAAAATGTAACGATGGAGAAGTACCGATATTTACCGACTGTGTCCTGTATTTATGCAATAAAGTGTTTATTCATTCATTCATTCACAATTCTCATTCTCACTCACCCTCACTTCTCTTCGCTCTCAGACGATGTAGGTACTACAATGCAAAATCAATTATCAGGCCTATGTACCCGCCTGTAAAAAGTATATTAGCAATTCTAAACTTGTCGCCCATTGCTATGTTACTTGTTTGTTAATCTCGCTGCATGTGATCCAAATGACTGTTATTCAAACTAATATTTACTGACCAATGTTCCGATTTCGCGACTGTTATGTTTCCATTTGTCACACACCTCGGCACGTGCCTAATCTCTGGAACCGATCTTCGGAACTCTCGCACAATATTTGCTCCAATGAAAAGTATTTGGGTTTGTTTGCCTTTGTTCAAGATGTTTTCTTGAGCTATGACTTTCTGGCTCTTACACGCGATGTCGATCGTTTCTGTTTACTTTCCCATTTGGGTAAAGAAACGCTTTTGTTGGTGCTATCATCTATACTTTTTCGTTTTCACTGTCTATGGTTGTGGTAGTAGAATTATTTCATTCAAGCTTTAAAGTTTGAGTCATTCTAACTGGGAGAATCTTTTAGAAGAAAGATCTTTTAGAATTATGTTTGAATCTATAAAACGGCCAGGCCATACTTTCTGACAAAATGTAGGGTCATAGAGTTAGACTTTGTATAGATACGGGCTTGTCTCTTGAAATCTGATCACTTTATCACAGTACAGTCATTGCGACGATTTGCGAACAAATTTTACATGAAAAGACAAATGTCTTAGTTTGACAAGCTGAGTGGTTCAGCAGTCAACATGTTGGATATATCAGTTATCTAGCACCCATAGTACAAGTTTTGCTTAGTTTGACACTAGATGGGACTGTATGATTCACGATTAATTATTTATTTATATATATGGCAAGGTAGCAACAAAAATATCACGTAATTTTATAACAAATCGGAGTACCTACTTATTAGTTGCAACCTGGCGTGTTTTTGGATTATCTTTATGATAGTCTGGCAATAACGCGGATGCATTACAGACGAGATTATTTATGTACTCTATTATTTATTAAGCAATAAAGAGTTTATATACATACGAGAGACGGTTCTTTCTGCTGTCAATTTTTTTTTCACATTGCAATGGAGTGATCCTTACACGTAAAAATCCTTTTTGTCATGATTAATTACCATTTAATTGTTAACAAATTATGTAGATAATTACATTATGTACATCCATAGGTACACAACGTCATTTATCGTTATTAAATGATGTAAAATTTTCGATGTAGTGTAGTTCCTATTTTTTTGTTTTTGTCAACGACATCATCATCTCTGTAGGGCTGTGGTCCGTAATACTCACTTTGCTGTACGATTATCATGTTTACATTAGGTATACTCATACCTGTGTATTTTTAATTAGATCCTACTTTGCCTTAAGCTGAAACAACAGTAAACCTACGATATTCCAACAATATTCACAAAATGTAACTGCCAAGGCTTTGTAACGAGAGCCATACGCTCCCTCGGATAATTTGCTGGGTAATGGTATTTCCAGAATTAGTTTTTCCCATTTTATGATGGCAATAAACCTTAGCAAGATTGGGGCCTTAATTCGCTCGTTTCAGTACAGGGCAGGTAGCAAGTTACTTATTTGGTAAGAACAGCTTTTACTATAAAAGTTGGGATTTAAATTACATTCAAGTCCATTCCTTTCATTCCTTTCCATTCCTATTAGTTTTATTGTTATAATAGAGTACTACAGAAGTACGTAGAGTGCTACCTACGAAAGCAACATACTCTGAGACACACGGTGTGAATTTTTTTGTTTAAGTAAGTACCTGTTACCTAACACCCATTGTGTGAATTTGTCGAAGCATATTTATTGATTTTTTAATTACTTATTCTATTTGTTTTTTGAAACACCTACTCACCATAATATCTACTCACTCCTGTTACAAAAAGATGATCATAATTATATACCTACCACACCTAATTAAACTAGTAACTGCGATTCGTAAATACTCATACGACTATATAGATCTCCAAATTCACCGCCACTGTTCTCTTTCACAGCGTTTGTTGTTTGTTTTTTAGCCGGAGCCCGTTGATTTAGGAGTCCTTAAAGGCTGTAAATCTTTGGGCACAGCCGAACGGGGGCGGGACGTCGACGTGGCGCTGGCGTGACGAGAGTACTTGCAATGTACGGACGGCGGCATGGCATATCAACGTATTCAAAACTAAAGGATAAAGAGAGCTAGCGTCACTGTGGATAGTAAAACCCGAGACGGTTCAAAGTCTGGCTTTAGGTATAGTACAAGAGTATGAGTGCGTTACCACTTCCCTATGGGGTATCGCATTTGATGAAACCTAAAAAGCCTTCCCGGCTGTAGGTACTCCCAAGGCAGAGTTTAGCTGGTAGGCGCTTAGGTCTCCTGCGACTCCAGCATTTCCAGCCGGTTGGCCGCGCTGGTACATATGGGTGTTCCCTCCCTCGATAGTCCGGAGGGAGCCATTATACCCTTTGCGGTCCTCCAGAAGGTATGAAAAGTAAAATAAAGTAAAAAACTGAATCAGCGCCTGTACCAGACACCCGAACTGCTAAAGCACTTTTTGGTTTCTAACGGAATTAATAAAAAAATGTTAGTTATATCTTTTAACCCTTAAAAATTTTCGTGATGCGATATGTCGACATGTTGGCAATACGGCAATAACACTTATGTGTACCTACATAACATCATAGCTATCACTGCAAAAAAAACAAGTCAGTACCACAAAAATGGCGACCCGGCAAAAATCTCTCACATATTCATTCCAAACGAAAATCTGTAATACAGTCCGTCATTCACATCATATATTTTAACAGGGGTTTAATATTAGATACGTTGATATTTTTTATATACCGAACGGGCTTCTGATTTTCCACGTGAGTGCAGTTCAATAAGCGAATCTGATTGCCGACCATCAAAATGAGTACTGCGAACTCAATTAAATCCAGTAGATAGCTGAAAAAATTAACGCTTGGGCTTCTGTGTTCAAAGCTGAATATGTTCGTAAATTAAAAAAATTATAATCATCTTGACGTTAATGTCCTGATTGTGCTCTCGAGCACGAGGGCCCGGGGTCCACCTTGACCATGATCCAGGATTTGGCGATCAGGTAATTACAGTCGAGCGACTACCATGTGACGTCCGTAACTCTGATACCAGGGGAACCTGACCAAATTGGATCATGGTTACAAATTCAGTTGCCTAAATGTGCAGGTTAGAATTTAACTAATGTAAATAACTCAGAAAAGTGTCTTTGGTACGTGGCCGCAGCGGGTTTTTAGCCCGGTACCTCTCGCGTACGAGTATAAATACTCAAGCGCTCGGCTACTGACGCTCTTAGCTGATTATGTTCGAATATGACTTTAATACTATCTGAATTTGTTAATGCATCAATTGATCATCATCCGAGCGGACAATTCCAGCTTCTGCCTGGGTCCTCTTTCCTGCTCTTCCTTCTCTACTTTACCCGATCTTCGGCTTCACGTAGCGCCGCCTATGGATGCATACCCACCGGACCTTACCTTTCTTATATTGCACTGTTTTGACTTCTTACTATGGCGACTATCCACTAACCCACACAACCCGTTAGGAAAAACTGATACATCAGAACCAGAGCTACATCCATGTGTCAGCAGGAAAAGTTGGCTTAAGCTTGGCTTGTTGATGATGGCCCCCATAACCCCATAATTAATGAACTAATATAGTATAGTATCGTATAGTACGATGAAAGCGCCGATATTTATTTTGCTTTCGCTACAGTTTAAATAATTGTTTGTTTGATTTTCACTCATGTCGAAACAAAAATGCTGCAAAGCAAACAATGCTGATTGATGATAGAATTGAATACTTGAAAGTAATGAAGCACTCTTTCCACTAATTAGAGCTGTTGAATGTAAAAGTCCCGAACAGCATCTGTGGACAGCACCGAAAATAATAAAACAAAGCCAGTTTCAAAACGTAGTACCCACACAAAAAGTATTTTATTCAAAATCCTAACAAAGTTCTCGTAAGTTTAGAAACTTACTATTATTATAATAATATTGTAAGCGTCAAATTCAATATATATACATTTAAGACTATTTAAAAATTGTACACAAAAACATTACAAATAAAAAACAGACTTTATATTCAAAATTACTCAACAATGTGACTAAATTTCCTTTTTTCGCCACCCGAGTGCAGTGTCCCTTAAACATCTGTATAATGGATGGAAAAAGGCGACTACTTTCATTGTATAAACCTCTGGACGTAGACTGATGTATGTCCATTGTCCCTAAGTCCAAAGTAATTAATTACCTAAGCTTTTTAACGAATATTTGACACGCCTTTTGTTTAAAATTGTTATGATATCGTGACTTAAAAATGATTTCAATCTAATGTTAAACGTTGTAATTTATAAAAACTTAGGTTGATATAATATACCTATACATATAAGCAGTTATGCTCTTTAGTCACAATACTTAGATCAGTGTTATATATGATAAAAATAACAAATTTAAATTTAAATAGTTAATCTCTGATCAACATAACTGATCACTGTAATTAGCAACTAAGACTTAACTACTTACTTACTATGTTGACGCAACAACCCAAAATGTGTCTTGGCCTTCGACACTAACTAAGGTGTTCCATTCCCGTCTGACATGTGCCTCCTCCTGCCAACAGTCATCCCGGAGTTCCAACAGATCTCTTAATTATATACATATTTATTTTTTATTTACAGCTCTGCACCTCCCAATACCTCCTCTGCGCCTACCCTACACCACGCTACACCTACCCTAACATGTCCCCTATACGTCATCTACACTTGCCCTACTTGTACCCTATAAAAGTATCGGTAAAAATGATGAAATATTGTCAATTAGTCAGCAAATCAGTTTTTTTGCATGAAAACGCGATCACGTCGCCATCTACCGGGTACAATTGTATTTTAACCATAAAGGAATCTATTCAGAGTTAGGTGGCAAACAATATTTTCATAAAAACGCGATGACGATATTTCGGAAAAGATAGGTGACAAACGTACATACAGAGTAATTATATTAAAAAAATATATTGTCAACATCCCACGCAGCTTCAGCCTCCACTCACGTGTAGGAGGCTCAAGTCCAGCAGTAAGCTTTTACGGGCTGTTGATGTGAAAGTGTATGTCACACCAAACTTACATAGATTCAAATTCAAGCGGATCCAATTTATTTTAAAGCGTGCCATTTGAACCCTGAATTTACCTACAATGTTACCTATAACTAATTTCATTTAAGACCATCCCAGCATTCGCTCATGCATAACATATTACATCCCCATCATACCATAATTGCATCCTCTGAAATACTTTAACTGAAAATTTCACCGTTCAAATTGAATCCGCCGCTTCGAACCGTTGAAAATCGAACCTTATCACGTCAACACACGTCATAGTTTCAATGAATCTATTTATTATTGTGTGACAGGATGTGTATGAGTGATTTGTGTGCGGGCGGTGTTGCAATGTGGTCTGTAATCGGACGGGTTAAGGTGTAGAATCGGTTGTTGGTGGAGCTTAAGGCGTACGGTTCCCGGGTCTCGAACGAGTCGGTATATTCGCTCTCGAATAATCGATAGCTGACGTCTGGCCTCGCCCCCCGCGGCTCAGGTGCGCCCCTCTCGGTCCCTGGCCATAAGGGGCGATTTCACTACTGCGTCTATTTTCAAGTCAGTCATATAAATATCCACCAAGAACTCGGGTTACTTTGACAGATTTCGGGAAAATGAGTAGGTTTACTAAACTTATTTTACTGGCAATAATCTATAGGTACATAGTATAAAACAAATTCCCGCCGTCTGTCCCTAAGTATCTATGTACGCGTAGATATTTTAAACTACGCAACGGATGCGGTTTTTATCAATAGATAGAGTGACTCAAGAGTAAGATTTGTTAGCACAAAAAAGGGTAAGCAGGGGTAAAATAGGTGTACGCGAAGAAGTCGTGCCGAGACCACTATATAGTTTACAATAAAGAAGAAATATGACTCGACGCTATTGAATAGTCCTTAAAAATCCGCTTTCGTTATTCTTATACATCTTCTAAAATAAGTCGAATTAAAACGTAAAATTTTGGCGCCAACGTCTACAACGTCAATTGTTGACACATTTTGACAAGAATCATAATTCCAGGAAGGGGGGCGCTAGGTCTATTTTCGAGACGTCATTGTTCTAATTTCACAATAGGGACATGTTAGTTTCTTTTTACGCCTCGTTCCTTATTATCAATGTTGCATTGTTCGCGGCATTAGAATTCTGTCGCAGAATACTACATGCTTCCGGTATTGCTATATATTCATATTCATTTATTTATAGTATTAAATATACATCGTCATTTCAGTTATCAATATAATAAAATTAACGCATATCGTTAATTTCAAAATTGAAATAATATTAATTTTTTATTGTTCTAATATTTCATTAGACTAATAAATAATAATAAAAATGTATAAATTAGATTAATAATAATAATTATGTCATTATATTAATAAAATATTATAAACAATTAATTCAAAAAATTATAAAACGCAAAATTAGCGCCAAAATTGACAGGACACGTCAGACATTGGTAGAGGATTACTTACGCTCGCGATTTTTACGATCTCAGGATAATCAAGATGGTGTTTAGGTTGTTTCATTATAACTTAACATATTTATGTACTTACTTACTGATAAGTCTTACTGGTAGGTATATATTTAAATTAATTCTTTGGTTATTTTTAAAGTAGGTAAGGTACTCTATTATTGCCTTTGCCGCGCGCTAAAGCTCCTTTCGGCTTGTCTAAGGTTAGCTGGAAGAGATCCCATTGTGGGATAAGTTCGCCTTTGCTTTGTAAGTGTTTCCTATTGAAATGTACTATTTTGTTGCAATAAAGAGTTTACATACATACATACATACATAACCGACAGAAAAGTCGCATAACCTCCGACCAAGTTTACATATACTCAAATATTTTCTAAACTACTAAAACAATTTTAATGAAACAAAACTAAGAACCATCTCGATTAAACTGGCTTTCAAATACAGAAAACCGCATTTAAATCCGTCCATCCGTTCGGGAGCTCCAATGCCAAATACAGACACACAGATACACAAAGTCACAAAGCCACATATACACACATCAAACTTATAACAGCCCTCTCTTTTCGTCGGGTGCTAAAAATCCGTTCAGTAGTTAAGAAAATATTTGAGTATAGTATGTAAACTTGGTCGGTGGTCATCCGACTTTTTCTGTTTAGGCTATTTCTTATATGCGTAGCAAAATCGTCTCAGTGGAATCGTTACTGTTTACTGTACCGACTGGCGTCTAACAAGCATCACATGAATGAACTCGCAGTCGTTATATTATGTCCTAATTGGGCTTTCTGCCGTGTCTGCATTGTTTTAGAACAAACTTTGACACAGCAATGCAGGCAGGGGAACACCACAGCCTCCAATTATGGACGTAGGTATATTATATTGTTTAGGCACCCCGAACATGAACACAATGTGAAGCTTAATCAATGCAGCTCAAACATCTATAATAATATGTTTGTGTTTCTGCGCACGCTGAGTGATCCTAAGTCTTCTTATGAGGCCCTTAGTAAAACACGTCTCTGACAATAAGTCAGCGCTGGCAAAACACACTGATCGAAGACGACATATTTTGGACGAGATCTTCCGTAATTCGGAACGTTGCCCAACCGAGCTACACGCGTTTATTTACTTTTTTGTTGAATTTGAACCTGCCTAACTGGACTATTTACACCAGGTAGACATATTCGTCTGGCACTTCGAATATATTATAGAGCTACAAACAATTACTGGGACGGGTGAGTCCATGCATATTCGCTTCGTTTTGTCCAGCATGTTCATTTTAAGACGTCTACCGAGGTCTTTGAGCATTAGCCCTAATTACTCCAGAGATTTTGTCATGACTATAATATCATACAGACAAACAACAAACCAGAAAGATACTCGCCATTGACGTTGCCGGATCCTGCCCAGTCCAGTAGCTGAAAACGTCTTCAGAGATATTACATTTCCCTGTCTTATTACGCCTTGCTGCTATTGGATTGGTCTGGATTGCTATTGCACTGGATTCTGGCCGGCATACAACGACAAATGGCGTTCTGATATAGGATTCCCAACACTTCGATGTACCGACAATCAATGTGTGCTCAGGGCCCTATTTCATATGAAATATTAGCTCATAATAACAATTCAAAACATTAAAACGCGTTCCATTATTAATAATAGAACGATGCACTGGCTAATATTTTGGACTGATATTATGGGGTAATATTTCCTATGAAATAGGCCCCTGGTGAGACTGAATCTCCTATAGTAATGATAATACACAATGCTCGGAATGAACGTGACGATGTAGGTAACCTTTTATTTGGCATTTAACTTTCAACCGAATGCAGTACTATTCGTATATAAACTGAAGCTTTTAAAATATATGTAAAATACTTGAAATTTTCTTAATATTCGAGCATATTCTTAAAAATTATAACTCAATACTTACACTTAAAACATTGGTAAAATACCTCATCTAATCTTGGCGTTAATGTCCAGGTTATGCTCTCGCATACGATGGCCCGGGGTCCGCATTGACCATGATCCAGGATTTGGCAGATTAGGTAATTACTGTTACAGTAGAGCGACTACCATCTGACCTCCGTGACCCTGCTTCCAAGGAAACCTGACCGGATTGGATAATCGTTAAATACCTATTTAACTATAACTAAAAACTAAATTAGGCTGTACAGACATTATACTCCCAATACCTATAAGCACAAAATAGCGTATTTTTCCCTTAGTGCTATAAGGGAGATGTAAGCTATTACTCTACGCATTGAAGATAAATGTATATTACAACGTTCAACAGGCCCACCTGAACTGTCAGGGGATAATGAAAATTCCCAAAAAAGGAAAATAATTTCCGTTCCACAATAAAAGAAGGGAATAAACAAAAATATCCATAAACACGTCTGCGTGTACGGACGAAAGAAACGAAAAGTGAGAAACATACAGTACTGAGACTCAGTGAAATCTTCATTTAAAAAGCTCTTTCGTGGTTGATCCAGCTAATAAAACAAATCATTAATCGCTTAATTCAGTCGTGTTTCATAATCTAGGTCGTGTTCATAGTCGTAATCCAGGGTTCCACAACCTTTTCTATAGTGCGGACCCCTAATGCCACCTTACTAAACTGAGGACTAAATAAAACAAAACAAATCGCTCTCACACTCTTAATTTACAAAACCCAAGAAAGTCCCTGTCAAAAGATCCAAGAGGAAGTCACTGTTGCACTGTTGCACAATATGACGGCACTTTATGAGGTGAACAGCCTGACCAGGGATAATAATATAGGTATTCCAGTAAGGGTTTATAGATTATATAGATTAGTAATAGCTACAGTACCTAAACCACAAACATCAATATACAAGATAATCGCTCATGTAGTAAAAATAATGAAAAATAAGTTTTTTTAGCAAGCGTTATCTATGATCAGTCAGAGAAATAGCTCAAAGTTTAGAGGTTTCTATGGCCAGCTTCCGTCTCTATGACCAGATCAGCTTGAAGGTATCATAACGTACACGACTGTTCAAAATTTCAGCTCAATCGGAAACCGAGAAATGGAACTTGCAAGATTTTATTACGAACAGACTTGGGACATATGAAACTAAATAAAATCTCGTAAAGAGTATTTGCAGTAGAATACAACCCCGGTTTTACCAAACGCTTCTAATGCTATGCTGCGTCCCAAAACCTAGACGCAGCGCCACGGGCCACCTGACACATTTAATCTAACGTCATCAACGCCAGCTGTTGAGAAGAAATTGTGGCAGGTGATATAAAAATACTGAATATAACTGGAAATAACCAGATACTGGGCGAGTTGTAAAACTCCTTCATCGCGAATAGGCCGTAAAGAGCGCCGGATGCGCAGTACGGCTTGGGATCAAAGAGTGGCAGACGTGACATTGTGTCACTTTACCGCTGATGATAAGCGGGACTCAGATTGAGCGACACGAGAGCTTTATTGGACTTTCAATGAATACGAATTTCCTGTTTGTATATTGTAAGGTTTTGGACATTTGTAATGTACAGAATAAAGAAAAAATCTCTTGCTATCTTAATCTGTTTGAAGTTTTGTTAGGTGATAATATTAATTTCTTTTTGGTACTAAATTCACTAACAATATTAGTATTGATTTCCAGGTCATGATTTGTTTTACGTACTCAACGTATTTTCCAACAAAATTGGCTAACCAAACTATACCTACCAGTTCTTTCCCAGAAAGTTTCACTTTTTACAATCACGAATTACAATTAACATTTCAAAACTTCAATGCCTAACGTCACTTCTGCTTATCGTATATTCCGTACAAGATCTCCCCTAGGCTCTAGGCTATCCCCAGGCCCCGCTCGAATAAGAGAGGGTAGTTTTACAACCCACGGGGGAAAACTTTACGTGCCGAGGGCAGCCTTCCTTTTACCCTTTATTTTGGGGAGCACTCCAATGTTTTGATGGCTACTGAAGTGGCGTTTTCACTGGGAAAAACTGTATGAGCGGACCGGGCCGAGTAGCGAGCCTTTAGGTACACCGTTAAATATTAAGACGAGAGTTATATCGATTGGAGGATTGTTCGATTAGTTTAATATTGATAATGGTTAAAAAAAAAACATTTTTTTTGGAGCAGCGGTGACTATTATTTTGAACATACATTTGTTACCCGCGACTTCGTCTGCGTAAAATTACGCTATAACGGGCCGGGATTTTCCAGCGGGTACAACGTTGAATTTCGGAGTAAATTATAGTCTATGTGCTCTTCTGGGCTATAAGCGACATTACTGCTTAATTTTATCAAAATCTATTCAGTAGTTTTGCGTGAAGTAGTAACAAACATCCATCCAAGTAGAAGAATAATTCTACAATTTATTAGTAGGATTATTATATTCACATACAAATTCCGAAGCAATTTAGTTACTAATGGATTTGAGTATGCTTGTCAATGGAAGGTTCTACCATATATTTACATAACCCCATTGACAGATGATCATAACTCTACGATACATACTTGCATAGGGCACCTTTAAGCTTCTTTTTCATAATAGTGCCCCACCAGGCCACATTGTTGCTTAATATTAGACATACCAAACGTCCTGTAGTCAACGCGAACGAAGTCGCGGGCACACCTAGTCTCTAATAAACGTACCTACTATCCCTATTTTAAACAGTATTACTTTCACAACATCGAAATGCTCAGGAAGATGTGGCCACCTTCTCAAACATTAATAATTAAGTGAACCTATTTGAAACAAAACCGAATATAACTTAGGAGAAGACGGATTATCCTGCGGGTAGGATCATATGCCTAATGGAATCCTCTTTCTTATGAATTTTAGATGAAAATGTTAATAGAATTCCCTTGTACCATCTCACCTACACGCCGGGAAATCTTGGGAAATCTGGGGATTTCTTTGAAGGAAAAAAATCGTAATCTGGCGAAAAGCACTTTTACCCACTTTCTGAAGAGGGGATAAGTACATTTTGAAATAAAATAAAAAACACTTTTGCTGCAATCCCTGAAGCACTTTTTATTTGAACATTTTTTATTGAAATCTTCTCAGTATAGGTACTAGAAACACCTCATCATTATAGCTATTGAGATCGCAATGTTGTAAATGTAGAAATGGAAAACGCTGCTGCCTATTTTCCAGCCTACGGAGACACCAGTCCTTTTGCTTTGTAAACATTAGACGCCTTGTAGTGTAGGGGGTTAGTGCTATTCTATTCTGCCGGACACCACATTGTAAATAACACCTACCTATATGTAAAGCATTTGTTAAAATACGTACTCTGTATATTAAAATACATATCCGTATGATATTAAATTTTGGTAAAGGTCTGTTTTTTCCTAAATCTGGAGATAATACTTCAAGATACTATAATTTGAAATTAAGTACCTATCCGCCTTTTAAAACGACTACGGAGTAAAATAAAAACAAAGTGCAATGGGCTAAAAAAGTACGGAGTAATTGTGAGGATTGATGTCGGCGATTTAGCAGAACTCTGCCCCGGGATTAAATGAAATCTCTCCGAATGAGGAGAGTGCTTCTACTTTTTAGCTTGTGTTATTTATCACTTTGTACAGTAGAAGAGCTGATTAGGAATTATTATCAACGTAGAAATATATGGTATGCGTTAATGTCCCGGTTGTGCTCACGCGTGCGAGGACCCGGGGTCCACCTTGACCATGATCCCGGATTTGTTAGATCAGGTAATTACAGTGGAGCGATTGTAATCTGACCTCCGTGAGTTAAAAGTAATGTACGTGAGTTAATGTAAGTAACTAAGAAAAGAGTCATTGGTACATGGTCGCAGTGGGATTCGAACCCGGTTCCTCTCGCCTACGAGTCGGATGTCTTAACCAATCGGCCATCAACGCTTCCCTATATATTTAATATACCAATTAATAATTTTTATACCTTATAAGAAAATCGAATACTGCAAATATTCGGCTTGTTATCGCGAATCAAATATACAACATAATCCATTACATTACGGCCACAGTACGACCCAGAATCACTTCCGAGCTGCAAACTGTGCCAACCGGTTTAAAACCCGGAAACCCATTAAACAGAGCTCAACTCCCAACAATCCAGGGTTCTACGTCAAAAGTTGTGAGCTTAATGCCGTATTACCATCTGCAGCTTCCGTCTGATAACGAGTGGTTACTCGCTCTGACGATAACCGTTCAAAGTAGCAAATTGTTTGAAATCCACCCGGCCATAAGAGCGCGAATCCTTTCCAGCTTGACCGTACTGTGGCGGCGTAGTTTCATAACTGATGATAGTATTATAAGATATTATTAGTATACCTTTATGCCCGTCATATGCTTTTTACTTTTTTTCCTGAGTGAGGAGGTGAGTGTAGGCGAAGCATAAAGCTCTCAGAATATTCAGTATGTGGTCATTGTCTGTCATGGTCAGTGGTAAAAAAACAGTCATCAATCGTTCGTTGGTCACTGGAGTTCCGTGCAATTCTCGCTAATAAGCTTATTAGATTAAATTAAAATCAGTCGCTAATGAAATTCTAAATTGCTAGTCTAAATTCAGATGCAAAAAGGGAACAAAATAAGGTCCACAAGCGGAGCGACGCGTAACTTAATAGAAGTGATATAAAATGGACCTCATTCTATAAGCAATACATTCCTCTTTAATTTGCTCTCACGCTTTTGAATTTATACGACTGAATCAGCCGCATAAATCAGCGCGAAAGCGAGGGACAACCATTTTATAATAACCTTTCCGACAGAAAAAGTCAGATAACCCTCGACCAAGTTTACTTAAACTCAAATATTTTCTAAACTACAGAACCGATTTCAATGAAACATCGCTAAGAACCATCTCGATTAAACTGGCTAAATATTAAAATAGAGAAACCCGCATCGAAATCGGTCCATCCATTCGGGAGCTACCATGCCACAGACAGATACACAGATACACACGTCAAACTTATAACACCCTTCTTTTTACGTCGGAGGTTAATAAGGAGAACAAGAAGATGAAGTATTTTTGTGTTACATTGTGCGACGGTATTTATGATTAATTATTATTACCTAAATTTAAGTGATAAAATATAGCTGAGTAAGTTATACCATACATTTTATCATTATATACGATTTTATTGTACATAAAACATATTTTCCGAACATGTAATTTGATACTCCGAAATTTTTGTTGAGTCAGGCAATTTTATCAACAAAGTCGTAAATTATTGTTATTTACTATTCGTTTCTTCTGAAAATGAGATTTGATGTTGACTCATTGTAATACTAACAATTGTTATATAAAGTCATAGTATTTACAATCCAAATTGTAATTCGTATCATATTATTACAAACTTAAAAAAAACCGCGGCCGCTCGGGCTAGGCATTTTTATACAGCAATGCTGTAATTTAAATACATTGTACTAAGAATAAAAACAGAAAATCTATTGGTCATGACGGAATCCCCATAGAAACCTGGAAAACAATGGGGACACTGGGCGTACTCTTGCTTACTGAGCTATTCAACAGGATTGTAGCGACGGGGCTTATACCTGACGCGTGGCGCGTAAATATTATTACGCCAATCTATAAAAGAAAGGGCAGTGTGCAGGAGTGCGGCAACTATCGAGGTATCAAACTCATGAGCCACACAATGAAGCTACTCGAACGGATTATCGACCAGAGACTTCGCCAGGCATGTTCTTTGTCGGAATGCCAATACGGCTCCAGGCTGGGCTGCAGTACCATGGATCCAATCTTTGCCTTCAGAGTCCTCCAGGAGTCTCACTGCAGTAAGAATCAACCTCTGCATTACGCATTTCTCGACCTGCAGAGGGCTTTCGACAGTGTCCCTTGGGAGATAATCTGGTGGGCTCTGATATCAAAGTCTGTGCCCGAAGCGTACATTGGCATACATATCCTGTATTATACAGGATATGTATGCCAATACTGAGCCGACATCAAAACCATCGTAGGCCATTCTAATCCCTTTCCGATTACTGTAAGAGTTCACCAGGGTTCAGTGCTAAGCCCTTACTTGTTTTGCATTGTGCTCGATGCCCTCTCAGCGGAAAATCAGGACATGCCTCCTTGGCTTATGAAGTACGCTGACGACTGTGTACTGGTGAGCAAACTTAGGCAGGATCTTGAGTCCAGAGTAAACACGTGGAAGGATGTGCTAGAAAACGGTGGTTTGAAGTTAAATGTCGCCAAAACGGAGTATATGGCCAGCTGCAGCGCAGATCCCGAAACCATCCTTGTAGGTAACGATGCTGTCAATAGAATGTCAAACAGATAAATCCAAATACCTCGGATCCGTGATTCACGAGTCCGATATCGGCGATATCGGCCCGGATGTCAAGTCCCGAATCTCTGCAGCTTGGGCCAAATGGCGGGAACTCACGGCAGTGACCCTAAAATCCCTGTAAAGCTCAAAGGGCTTATATACAATAGTATAATTAGACCGGTGATGCTCTATAACTGCGAGACATGGCCAGCGCTGACGAAACACGTACGTGAACTCCATACCAACGAAATGAAAATGCTGCGGTTGATGTGCGGAGTTGCGCGACTCGATCGAGTACGTAACGAGTACATCCGTGGCAGTCTTGGCGTGAGGGATATAGCAGACAAGATCGAGGAGGCTCGCCTGCGCTGGTTTGATCACGTGTTGCGTAAGCCTCAGGGATACGTGGGAAATAGGTGCCTGAACCTGCTGGTATCAGGAAGGAGGCCCCGTGGGCGACCCAAGAAGCGATGGATTGGCATCGCTGAGTCGGACGCGAGAGCCAACGGCCTACGACACGAGGATACCGAAGACCGGGTAAAGTGGAGTAGAATGGGTAGGAAAGCGGACCCTGGCAGAGGCTGGGATAAGCGCTAGGACGATGATATGAGTAAATAAAGTTAATGCTATTTGAAGAATATACTCGATTTACTACAAAATTACGGTAATTTTTGCTGATGTCGTCATTTCGGACATCTAAATACACACATTTTAATTACATTACGTAATATTCTTATGCCAATTTATAGAATATTCTGTATTAGACACTCTCATCAATAACTCATCATCTTTAAAAGACCGCGCCAGGCTGGAAGCAGTTGCCAGACGAGAATCCGGGCACTGGCTCAACGCCTACCTATCCCCCAACACCGGCACTTTCATCGACCCGACCACTCTCCGTCTCGCCATCGGTCTCCGGCTGGGAGCCGAGGTTTGTATCGACCATAGTTGTGCTTCCTGTGAAGCGAGTGTTGACCGCCTCGGTCACCATGGGCTTGCCTGTTCTTCGAGCGCTGGCCGCCTCTCCCGTCACGCCGCGATCAATGACATCTTGCGACTGTCTCTCGTCAGCGCCAACGTCCCCGCAATCCTGGAACCTCAACACATTGCACAGGACGATGGCAAGAGACCTGATGGGATCTCTATGATACCGTGGAGGATGGGTCGCTGGTGTGGGACGCCACGTGCGCCGACACACTAGCTGCGACCTATCTTCCGGCAACCGCCAAACGGGCTGGCGCGGCGGCTGAGATGCGTGAGCGCTCGAAGGTGGGCAAGTACTGTTGTCTCGGCGCCCAATACGACTTTGTCGCATTCGGTGTCGAGACACTGGGTCCGTGGGGCCCGGGCGCACACTCGCTCTTCAGGGAGCTTAGTAAGCGGCTCAGGGAGGCGACGGGTGACCCACGTGCCGGCGGCTTTCTCGAGCAGCGGATAAGTATCGTCATCCAGCGCGGGTATGCCGCCGCCATGATGGGCACCTTACCGCGGGGCCCTGATTTTTTTTTACAACCTTTTTTAATTTAGTTAGGTAATAAAATATTTATAACTATAAGGTTTTAGTTTAGTAAATTTTATATGTATTTGTGTATATATTTGGTATTTTAGATGTAGGATAGATATTTATGTGTATTTTTTTTATTATAGCTGTAAATAATTTATGTATACCTTAATAAAAAAATTCTAAACTGAATATTCTGTGCACAATCCAAATATCTATCTTATTCATTATTTCAGGCTTTCGTTTAAAAAGTACGCATGTCACCTTCAACGACGTCAAGGCATTGCTTCGTGGGCCAGCCTCTCTATCTCCCATGCCTGTTGGGAGTGGCATAGCCAGACATTTTATTTTCTACGTAATTTGCCGATCTGCGCAAGAGGTGGTCCGACCATCGTAGGACGTATTTGCGATGTCACGAATGTACGCATTTCGGACGTCCACCTCCGCTTTTAGAATCCACCTCCGCTTTTAACATCCATCTGAGCATCTTTAAAGCCGTGACGCGCTACTCCTGCTTGTCCCACTGTAGAACGAGTTAGTGGATTCATAGAAATAACATTTTGTAAATACGCTGCCGCATGGTATTTTCCACAACTGTTATATCAAAGTATGAAAAGAGAAGTTTTGCGGCAGCATTAAACGATGCTTTTAAATAATTTCAAATAATACGAATAAACTTTCTAATTAAGATTATGAGGTTGTTATGATTATGAAAACTTTAATTTGTAGTTGTTTATGCAGAGAGAGTGATGATTCTTTACGATATTTATTTAACATTGTTTTAATGATTACATAAAATATCAGAGTGGATCGGAAATTCCTTATCTTTAACTACACATGTTAACTTTGCAGATGCTCAGATGTAGATAATTTCTTTCCTTTTTTGCCCGGTCTTCGGCAGCCCCACTAGTAAGCCGTTATGTTTATATCATGTTAAAATCAATACTTACAAAATTTATACTAGCTATTGCCCGCAACTTCGGTTGAATTACAACCGGTTATAATACATATACAACTATAACATATACAACTTCGGTTATAACCTACATTGAATTGCGGGATAAATTATAGCTGGGCTACATTGCTACCAAATTTCATCAAAATCCGTGTAGTCGTTTTTGCGTAAAGGAGTAATAAACATTTAAACATAAATCCCAACTAACTTTCGCATTTTAAATATTAGTATTATTAATTCGTTTCAGTCCGGCCGTATCAGAATAAAAATAAAATAAAGTAAGGGACGTAAAATATACTTCAACAGCAGATTTCCATTTGCCAAGCGTAAAAATACAGTATTTTACGTTCCAGCTATCAGCCAAATAGGTTAACATTTTTCCATTTGCAATGAACCATACCCATGACCTATTTGGCCGCGTGGTATCCGGCAGAGTAGAAAAGCACCAACCCCTTACACTCGTGGGTATCATACAAGGCGACTAATGTTTTCCAGGCATAAGATCTAGAGTCTCCGTAAGCTGGAAAATGGGCAGCAGCGTTTTCCATTGTTCTACGATCTTCAACCCGCCTGACAGGCGTGTAGATTATGGCAATGACCTCCCCTTTCATGGGAGAGGCCCTAAGTCTTGCAGTGGACTATTATGGGCTATGATGATGATGATGAATGAACACAGCCACACATTTAAGTAACAACCGTAAAATAGAAGTTAATTATGTTTAAGTATTTTAGTATGTATTCTATATCGCGCACGTCGATTTGCTTTACTTATCACATCTCTCTTCTATAGGCCTGCTGGAAGAAATTTCTTTTAGAAACAAGTAGTGCCTGTTGTGTCGTCTATATGTATGATGTTTCTCTATGTATTTTACTGTATGCAATAAACTGTTAAATAAATAAATAAATGACTGTATCTCGTTTCAGCGAAACAATATTCGATTATCGCCAATGGCATTTAATAAAGCTGCGGTGTCATTTTACAACGATGTAAAATGACATCCAAGAGAATGGGCGCTTTTATAATTTGGAACATGACGATATTATCGTAGACGTCCATGGCATAGGGGAGAGGTGGTATGAAAGGAACACGTATTGAAAGGAAAAAGTCTAACAGTCGGACAAAAAAGAAACAAACTTTTTGTTCCGACAAACGACAAAATTTTTGTTCCGTTTCAACCCCGAAGCACAACCTTTCGCACCTAAAACGTCACACTCCTGTCATATTAAATAATGTCCCCTTAATGCCCTCTCTTCGCTGTACCGTGGACGTCCACGATAATATCATCACGTTACAAATTATAAAAACGCTTAATGTTCGACATGACCATTCATATAAACAATGAAAATCTACCAGACCCGACAACCCTAGGCAGAAGTCATGGCGCAGACAAATTAGGAGAGCTGACACCGCATAACGTGGGATAGTGCGAGGAGGAAGCAAAAGAAGCTTAATGTTCGCCTTTACAAGACCGCGACGCACGTTACTGCGAAAAATCGCTGGTTCAACTCAACTAAGTGTCGATTTACTTTACAGCGTCAACACTAAACTTATATTACAAAATCTTAAATGTATCTTCGATTATCACTGCAAACAGTCTTCTAACAGTCTCATTAATAATATATTTTAGAATGAGTTTTTTTTAATTAGAGAGAAAAATAGCACATTTTTTCCCCATATAAAAATCTAATTTCAACATTTTGGTTACTAACTTTGTTTACTTAAAACAAACATGACATCAAGAAAGATAAAAATCATAATTTATTCAGGTAACATAATTAAATACAAGTAATAAAACACACTGCGTTATTTACACAAGGTAAGATGTGCAACCTAACACTAGGCACTTTGATTTATATAGGAGTAGGATAATAAAATATTAGGACTTCGAACATCAAGAGTAACGATATAGGACAATCGATATTTATAATTCTCAGGACAATAAATTTTAGGACATGCGACAGAGACTTCCTAATCAGATACAGCCACTAAGTTGTCCATGTAACATATCTTTAATTTACGTATAGATCGAACGTACGCTATGTAAAAATATTTAGATATATTATTCTGTGTAATATTGTCAATAAAGTTTAGAGTTTCGTTGTTAATAAACAAAGGAAAGGGAGTTATTCCCATCTCCATCAGGTTAATTTTCCAGGTTGTGCTCTCGCGAGGGCCCGACGTCCGCCTTGACCATGATCCAGGATTTGGCAGATAAGGTAATTATAGTGGAGCGACTGCCATCTGACCTCCGTGACCCGGTTAGCAGGGGAACCTGACAAGATTGGATCATGTCACATTCAGTCGCTTGAATATGCAGGTTTCATCACGATGTTTTTCCTCATCGTAAGAGCATTAACTAATGTACAAAACTCAGAAAAGAGTCATTGGTAAGAAGAAAAATTGCTATAATCGGAATCTGACTTAAAAGTAAAACTAATATTGATTGTAGATTTTGAAAGGCTGCACCAGGTACGCTTACTGCGATTTCTTGTGGAATTCTGTAATGATGTTCGTATAGATCTTCCCAGAATTTATAATTTGTATAGTGTGGGTCCCTTTTGAGATGCCATGTACCTATCGAACCGTCTGATTCTTGTTGTCCGCCTTCAATATTCACATAATAACGATCACTTCTTGATATAGCCCGCCAATCGATACCGCCTTCGCATATCGGTGACCTGAAGTGACGAAAATTACATTTATCATTATTTGTTTATCTCAAAACAATAAATTATTGCAATATTTTTACGTCTTGATTATTAGGCGTTTGGTACTCGTGCACCGTGACACACATATATACAAGATACACAACTATAAAATAACATTTAGGAACTCCGTGGGTAGATTAAAAATAGGGGGCTATATTTTCTATTGTGAATTTTCAACAGTATGAAGTCAAACCCGCCTATCATTTTTAAAAATAATTTCAATCCACCAAGTGCAGCTGCGGACTATTTATACAAGCTGATAAAGATGTCATGGACGTTGGTGGCCACTTTCCATCCGGTGGACCGTCTGACCCTAGGTTATAAAAAACACAGAATCATAAAGAAATTGCACCCCATATCAAGTCGTAGTATTTAGTGTTTAAATTAATTAATTTTATTTAGGAAATCTCGAAAATATGAAAATCAAAATACTTGGTATCACAAAAATGTTAGGATTTGAAACTTATAATAATTTCAATTATTGTCAGAAAGACTTACCCTGTATATGCAAATTTACTATATTTCTTCATCAGTGAATCCTTGATTTTTAAATCATAGTCAATTAAGTGCATGCCAAATATATAATTGAGAATTCCTCCATGTGGAACGCCTGTGATACTGATATCTCCAAATTCAAATGTTGTATTATTCATACTCCTATAAGTGAATTCAAGTATTCTGATATCAGCTCTGGACGTTTGTGCACGTAAAATAGCACTTCTGATTATAGGAATTATTATTTCAGTATCGCCATGATAATCTAAATATTCATCTATCATGTGACAATTAATAAAAAAGTTTTCAAAATAGAATTGACGTATAGTTCTACTTAATTGAGATTTCTGTTCCAATTCCAAGTCAATGAGATCCAAGTTAGCAGGTAAAAAAGAATCAAAATAGTTTTGCATTTTAATAAGCCACTGATCATCAACAGCTTGTCGTAATCTTAATAAGCCTTCTCTATCTGTATAACCATAAATAACAGGAATGTGTTGAAACTGTCCACTTTCAAACAACTCAATTGGAGCTTTATCAAGAAAAGTATCATCGGGATTTAGCTCAGCAGCTTCCACACAAGGTACAAAAAGAAATGTATTGTTTGTATTGTCTTCGGTTCTAGCCACAGCCTTAATGAGATCTCGCATCGAAACACTCTTCAGATGTCTTGCTAGCAGTTGGCTATTGCCTTCTCTAAAACCTAATTTTCTAATTATAAAGTTTGCGGAACCAATTGGGTCATATGCCACTGCCCAAGGGGCCATTGCAGAGCCGCTGTGAATTATGGCTTTATGTATTAACCCGTTGGCCGAGGGCGACAGTGTAATGAGGTCGACCATTGCTGCTCCAGAGCCATGCCCCAGCAGTATAACATTATTAGGATCACCGCCAAAACCAATAATGTTGTCTCGAATCCATTTCAATCCTTGAACAACGTCTTTCAGACCAGCATTACCGGGAGCCTCTTCAATTCCAAGACATAGAAACCCAAATACTGAGAGACGGTAGTTTAATGTCACAGCGATGAAATTGTAGTCAATGAAATTTTTAAATGAAAACTCCAAGGGGTTTGATGTGGCATATTCTTCTCCAGGAAGCCACACTACGACTGGCTTGAGATTTGTAGAATTGTGAAATAAATTGTCACTGAAAACGCTGATTGTCAAACAATCTTCCACACCGATAAAGCCATTTGGTCCAAATTGAGCACATCTGGTGTCCGTATTATTAGCTTTGAATACTTCGCTAAAGTGTGAAGCGGGTGTTGGTGCCTGAAATTTTTAAATAAAAAGTATTATTAGATATAACATCTTAAATTTTTCTGGGTCTTACTGACTTCTTTGGACTTTACAAACCACATTTTCAGTAGCTCACACACGATTATTGGATTTGCTGATAAGGTTTTATAATCTAGATATAGATACTCAGTTCATTGAGGTACCGCCTTGTTTTCGTATCTTAAATAAATAATTTATGATACACTATGCTTAACAATAATAAATATTAAATACGTACTTTGAGCTAATATTCGTCACAACAATCAAAACGAAATGTATTGCTAATCTAGTCTATATAGATACTGTAAAACTTTTTTGTATCTATTTTATATTGATTACATATAACTTTTCAGAATAGTGCCCATAATAGTATATCCACACACCCTACAACCAACTTTATACTGCCACAACTTTTATAGTATGCAGGGTGTGGCTTGTGTGTGGTTTGGTATACAAACCTTTTATCATAAAATCAACAGATCATAATACTATTATAACTCACCGTAGAGCGACTATATGAGATTTAAGAAACCACATGGACACAAGCGATTACTTACCCATTTTGATGACATTTATAATTTATTACTCCTGCTATAGGCACCGCAACTGTATACAAGGTATCTCGAGGAAGCAGTGGAAGAATAATAAATCGATTCTGAAAATGCATTTTGCTTTGCATCGTTCTGATAACATATTTTATGGGTATATGACAAATACTAGCCACTACATTAAACCTAAGCTATAGAATCTTAGATATGATGGGCGTCAGTCACCACGTGGACTGTGTTTGTCACTGAGGTAAAGTATCGTAGTATCGTACTGACCTTAAACCTGTTCTCTCCAGAGGTGGGTCCTGCGTACGGGATGCCGTAGAAGGCGTAATAGCGGCCATCATCGGCCAAGTAGCCCTCTACTGCGCCTTGCACCACGCGTACCGTCACCGCACCAGGCAGTGGAAAGGTTCCATTCTCACTATCCTCTGTACTCTCATCACTTTCTTTAGGAACTATAACTTCAACGTCTCCTTTAGGAACTATTCTTTTATCAACTATAACCTCAGTAACAGATAAGCCTACAAATAGAATACATATTATCACAAAAACGTTATTCATAATTTTATCCTCAACTGAATAAAGAAAACTTAAAAGTAAGTCCTCACTATTTGAAGTCAGCTCATTGACTGCTACAACACAAGAAACATTTCTTAAAAACATTTCATTGTTAGCTATTTATCGTAAATTGATAAACTGATTATCGTTGCTTATAAACGGATAAACATTTTGTGAAAATAATGATTCATTAGGGGCATCCATTAATTACGTGAATCCCCGTCAAAATGGAGAGGGTCTAGCAAAATCTCACGTCAACTTTTTAATAAGATAAAAATTATTATCTTAATTAAAAATAATTAAAAAAATGGAGTAAGTACCAATAGTACATAGATAACGCTTAAGTATTCTTCATACTTATAGTTATTTTACAGTGATATGAAGCAAAATAATAGGGTAAGGTAAAAACGAGGATAAGCCTCACGTGACGGATAGGGGGGACCCCACCACATCTCACCAAATGTCACCAAAATTTTGAAAATAAAAAACTCTTTAAGTAATTAATAGACGACCCCTTATAATGTAGATGACATAGACATTCTAATTTTAAACTTCCTAGATTGCAATCATTCTCTCCCGATTTACATAACATTACATCATCAATAGCAACATTAACCTATATTATGAAATCAGTCTTTTCACAAATGCTTGATTAATTAGATTTCATGTACCTAATCCTAACAGATATTTTAATATACATTTATTAAAAGTCGCGATATTATATAAAAGAGCGTCGGTGGCCTAGCGGTTACAGTATCCAACTCGTAAGCCAGAGGTCCCGGGTTCGAATCCCGCTCCGGCCATGTACCAATGACGGTTTTCTGAGTTATGTACATTAGTTGAATACTAAACGATGCTCTTACGGTGACTGAAAACATCGTGATGAAACCTGCATATTCAGGCGACTGGATGTGTAACCGTGATCCAATCTGGTCAGGTTTCCCTGGTAGCAGGGTCATGGAGGTCAGATGGCAGTCGCTCCACTGTAATTACCTGACCTGCTAAATCCTAGATCACAACAGGGGGGAGAGCACAACAGGGACATGAACCCTAAGATGTTTTTTTTTTTTTTTAATTGTAAATGGCTTTCCTTTCTCTGTAATGGCATACTTAACACGATGACTGCCACGTGCGCCGAAAGGAGCTAAAGAATTTCTAATAAAGTTATAAATTTCTTGGCGATCAACCGATAAGCCCTCAAAAACTGATCTGACCCGGTGGCCAAAACTAGAACTGTGAAAAATCGCGGCACTTCATTTTGAAATGTATTTGAAATTATATAACAATGCCAACAACAGCGACGCCGTCATCGAATCAGATAAGTTTGTAACGTGTAGTACCTACAGTTTAATATCTATCGGTACTTAGAAAAGTACACTGAGGTGTAAGTCGTCCTGGTAATTAATATCTAAATAATCTTCTACGTTATTTATTTGGAAGATTATCAGCATATCAAACAAATCAGTACGTAATGCTTTAAAAATGTTAGCTAATTTACGTTTTTTATTTCTTGTATCTTTTTCAATGTTGTGGTGTTGTTGTTTGTGTCAATAAATGTTCTTTCTTTCTTTCTTTCTAATAATAGATCTTCACTAATATATATGTTTACCTATAATTGTTGATATTCTTACAACTTGTTTGGTACAATTGTAGTTATTGCCAAATAAAATATAAGTCTATGTCAAGTTCTACCCACGTATTTTAGTACGTTTTAAAGGTAGGTAGCCTGTTTACGCATTCTTAACCTCACCGGTAATGGATATAAAACTCCGTCACATTTCCTTGCGACCCCTCTCTTTCCACCTCTTGACACCTCCCCATACAATAAAACTGGTATTTCAAACACGTCAGGTAATAAACTTGAAAGTCGCGCCCCATACTTCGAATATGTAGAGATCGGCTATTTTAGACAGGATTCTTTTATATAAAATTATATACGGTTAGCACTACGTTTTTATTAAAGAGTAGAGAAGTATATAGGTTGCAGATAATTTACTGCAGCATTTATATTTAAACTTAAATACCCATAGGTCTAAGTCAAGTCAATGTTAGAATAATTTCGATTGTAGGATATTTCCTCGTAGTAGGAGATCCGGTCATAGTAAATCTTGTCAAATCTATAGAAAAATCATGCATTATACGAGAAAATATGACTCAAAAAAAATGGGTGGCCTACTCTCACCCTATATGACCTCCGTGACCCTGTTAACAGAAGAACCTGACCAGGTTGAACGTGAAGGTTTCATCATAATGTTTTCCCTCATCTTACGGAGCATCGGTTATTATTCAACTACTGCAGTACACAACTCAGAAAAAAGTCATTGGTACATGTCAACTTGGTACCTTTGGCTTACGGAGCACACCCGCTAGCCATTAGGCCACCGAACGCTCAAAGCATGCAAGAAGCAATTTCTGCACAGGTACATTGACGTAAGATATAAACGTTATACTACGAGTATAATGTGCCGTGTCTATTCCTTAGCTAACTCTATCACCCCTCGCATAACTTCGACCCGGAATGCGGCAATATTTCCGCGGCGAGCGCTATGTAATTAATCAAAAACTTTTTAGAATAACCCCCCTCTAACCTGGAGGAGTGTCAAATGTGACGGCTCCTCGGTTTGTTTAGAATATTTTAGAATAATTTTTGAGGTTACGGCAATGAGGAAAGTTTCTTTCCTCCTTTCAAGAGGAGAGCGCATAATGTCAAATAATGCGTATAAACCGTTTGATATTTG
This sequence comes from Blastobasis adustella, assembly GCA_907269095.1. Lineage (NCBI taxonomy): Eukaryota > Metazoa > Arthropoda > Insecta > Lepidoptera > Blastobasidae > Blastobasis > Blastobasis adustella. Next base: position 14,540,262 of record OU026121.1, on the reverse strand, counting down.
GCCGATGAATATGTTCAAAAATAACTAGCATAAGAACTATAATTCTCTAGATAATATGGCAAATCGGCATGCTCATGGTGTGTCATCACCATAGAAATTGCACCATAGGGCCTGTCCTCCTTATAATAAAGAGTTTCTTTCGTCATTAGGTTACGGTTACTCGTAGAATTTCATTTGGCGTTGACTGGCCACATACCAATCCGCAAGGCAAGCATTTCAAGCATACAAGCCATTCAGGAGGACTAGCCGTTTTACTAATAAAACGCCTGTATAGTAATTGCACCCTCACCATGAGAATGTAAAAAATCCGCTACTGTAATACCTACTAGGAATATACTGTAGGTATAGTACTTACCTATATACATTTAATAAAACAGTAAACAGTATGTCTGTACATTGAATATATAAGCAAAAAAATGATTTAGGGCGATGAAGAAATAGTAACAATAGAATAACATTTTTTAAATTTTTTTGCTGTCTGTTTGTACACGCTATTTCCGGAACTACTGGAACATGAAACTGGAACACATTATGTAGAACCATAATAGACAAGCTTAACTACAAGCTAGTATAGAAGAACACCGCCTAAGTCGCGGGAAAAAGCTAGTAACTAATAAAGAGATAAGATAAAATCCGTGTATCCAATAGACATCGAGATGAAATAATAACTCTTAAAAATTCTGGATAAAAATGTGTAAGTACCTAACTACAATATCTATTGATTAGCTTTGCATTTGTATGGGGCTGGCACGTGCAAATCCCAGAACAAGTTGGAGACCGCGCTGTGTGGAGAAACATATACGTATTCTAAATACGTATATGTTTCTCCACACAGCTCGGAGAAGTATTCTAAATATTGGGTCCTTACCTATGAAATTGGCGTTTATTTGGCAATAAATAAATAAATAAATAAATAATCATGGACAAATTCACACAGCACCATCTAGCCCCAAACTAAGCAAAGCTTGTGCTATGGGTGCTAGATTACTGATATACTACTTAAATACTTTTTAAATACATACTTATTATACATAGAACACCCAGACCCGTAATAGAAATTAAAATTCATCATTTCAATTTCTACCCGGCCGGGAATCGAACCCGGGACCTTTTGCGTGGCAGCCCCGGCATGTTGACCATTGAGCCACTCAGGTCGTCAAATTACACATAAAATAATTTTAATAAAATATTTTTAATTGAAGGTACACAACATATTAAAATTAGTATTTTCGAATTGATTTCAAAAATAGAGTATGTTTACATGCCAGGAAGTCATTAAAATTGAATAAAAAATATTTACAATCAGGCTTTTTATTTGTCGTCGGGTTTGCCTCATTAACTAGATGTAGAATTCTAGGAAAAGGGTAGCTATCAAAATGGCATGATATGCATAAGTTAGATTATTGTTTGATTATAACTAAAAATTTTTATTGTAATCAGTTTGGGCATTACCAAGAAATTGAAAAATTTGCTTGTAGAAAAATTCCAATTTCCGTCATTTTCACCATAAAAAGCGCTAATTTCATTTTTAAGGTCGGTAATAATGCATCAAAATATTGAATTTTTCATGCCGAAAATCAAAATTGGAAACCGTTTGACTTGAAGAGCACCGTTATATCTATGTTATCTCTCTGTATTGTAACAACTGCTGTTGGCTTTCCGTAAGTAAATAAAATAAAATTTATTTATTGTGTGCAATAGTTAAATAAAAAATTTACCCGTAAAAAGCAATTTGAAAGCAAGTGGGCATCTAACAATGGTTACCCACAAAACTTGTAATTGGTTAAACGTTAATACAACTTAAAATGAAATGTTCTTCGTCTTTTAAGAACCTCCTTTCAAAGTTTTGTTGTTTCACAATTACCAAAAGTGTAAGTCTCTAATAGAACTTTCAGTTCTTACCGTGTTCCACTTAATTTGCCTCTTCCAAACTTATTCCCCCCGAGCGAGTTTTAATTAAAATATCCATATTTCTACCTATTTAAAACGGTAAATAGGTCTGAACGCTAATAACGTTAAAGGAACTTCTATAGAAGCTCCCAGCTAACGGGCTCCCCGTGGGGTTATGCAAGTGTGTCGCGAGCTTCCTGTCCGAGCGGAGTATTCAAGTCGTCGCTGACGGGTTATGCTCGGATACTCTGGAAGACTCGGAAGGCCAAACCTCGTCAAGTTCAACCCTACGAAGACCCAAGTTTCACGGCGAAAAATGCCCCATTGGATGTAGTGCCACGGTTCCAGACCGTTCCCCTTACCATCTCTAAAAGTATTGGCATTCTTGGCGTCTACATATCGAATGAAGCCCAATTCAAGGTTCACTTGGAGGGCAAAGCCAAACTGGCTTCAAAAAAACTTGGGGTGCAACTTTTGCTGTACAAGGCACAGGTTCATCCCCATATGGAGTACTGCTCCCACCTATAGGCTGGTGCACCCCAATACCAACTCCTTCCACTTGATTCCATCCAACCGGGCTTTTCGTATTGTCGATGAACCCTCTTCTCACAGATGGTTTAGATCCATTAAGCCTCTGGAGAGACGTTGGCTCTCTTTGTGTTCTCTACCGTCTGTACGTCTACGAAATCTCATCCACGCCATCTAGATGCCTGGCATCAAACTAACGTACGAGCATCGCTAGCCTTCTTACCGCGCACGTACAAGATGTGGAATGAGACTTTTCCCTAAGTCGTTCCTTTGCACCACAACGTGGGGTGCTCCCCTTAGGTTGCAGATGTCCTGGACGACGGTAGCCGCTTTTCATCAGGTGGACTTATGTAGACATCATTAGTCACGTTTGTAAAGGCATCATTATAATATTTAACAGGCACAGGACCGGCCTTTGTGGAGATCTCTGGGGGAGGCCTATGCCCAGCAGTGGGGTCTTTCGGCTGATATAATGGTGATGATGATATAACAGAAAATAGAAATAATACGACTTGTTATTTTCTCACAAGTACCCTGAAGATTACATAATTTCACTTTAAGTTATTTCACAGTACATTTCAATTCTAGACTAAAGTATCGTTTTACCTAATTATGACAGCATTTGCCCGCGACTGCATAACTCGCTTTTGCCTGCGACTTCGTCCACGTAAAATTCTGGTTCCAGACCCATTTCCGCGGGTCTATGAAATTCATGTTAAATATATGGAATCTTAAATCGTTAAAATTTTGAATACTTCTCTTAAAATTTTCAACAACAGCTTAAAGGTTTATGCCATCTGTTATATTCACACGGAATACCTAATCGTCTAGGCACGCTTATTTTTTTATAATAACACGATATAAAGTGAGCCTTCCTTTCATTTGTCATTGTACAACAACCTTGACAGACCGACAGACGTACAACAAAAGGGTCTTACGAGGGTCTCGTTTTTCCATTGGAAGTTTGGGACACTAGAATTTTTTTTACCAGACTGCAACAGAAGGGGGGTTATGTTCTTTAAGCGTATGTGTGTGTATGTCTTTTTCTTTGACACGGGCTAACGGCTTAGTGGATATTAACATATGAGGCATTAATCGCGCAAGTGACACTGCAAACATTAAAATTTGAAAAATTCAATATGGCGGATTTTAGGTGCCATTTTGAAACTTTCGAAAATCTATTTTCTGTAGTCCTGTACCAGTCGAGTGGGGTATAAAAAAAAGGCCTTCAAAAGGCGATTTCAAAAATGTATACAGCTTATTTTGCTTTTCAGTTTCTTAATAGCAGTCGGGGTTTTGAGTTTTTGTACTACTTACTTTCTTGTTTGTAATTACAAATAATTGTGGCGCTCTAATTGGACAGTTTATCGAAATTGTACCAGAGATGAACTACGAAAATGAAAGTCGTTTAATAACACCAATTGTCACAAAGTAATTGAATAACCGCCGCGATCTTGTTTATTTTTTATTTTTTTTTATGTAATAGGTACCTACAGCAGACAAACAGGCATGCGGGCCACATGATGGAAAGTGGTCACCGCCGCTTATGGACATCAGCGACACCAGTAGCTCTCCCAATGCGTTGCCGGCCTCTAAGGAGACCTATAATATATCTCTTTAACCATCCCGTGTCATGTGTTTCATTTCAAATATACCAATTGTATCGCGCTCTCCCCTGCCGGACTATTAAAGAGAAGTTACTAAGGAAGTGGCATTAATTTCGAATGCTCAAGTAATTGACCACAACCCACTACATAGTTATATAATGGTCCCTTCAACAAGCAAGTTGTTCACAAGTTATAGGTGTTCCTTAGAACCCGTCAAATATACTCTGGAATTATACGTACCACCAAATAGGTTTGCAGTAAGTGGTTGGCTGTATCTGTATTATACGGACAGGCAAACTTAGCCTCATCCACACCAGTGGAGGGTATTACCAATAAATTAAATAATCGTTATTACATTAGGTATCCCCTGGTAGCAGGGCCACTGAAGTCAGATGGCAGTCGCTCCACTGTAATTATCTGATTTGGTAAATCCTAGATCATGGTCAAGGTGCACCCCGTGCCCTCATACGCGAGAGCACAACCAGGACATTAACGCCAAGATGGTGACAGAAATAAATGTCATGAATGCCAAAAAACTCACTCTCAAAGATACTGAAGACCGTGCGAAACTGACAAACTGAAGTACGAAGGCAGACACTGGACCGTCGCGCGTCACACGAGAGTACAACGCCAGGTTGACGATTAGTAATTCAATTATTATTACAAGTAAGTTCATTACCACCCGTACACCTCCCCTACACCTACGCTACACCTACCCTACAACTGGATACAAATAGGAATTTAATTCCCAGTCGTACCGTTCCCAGTGTGTACAAACTGGAATAAATGGTATTTAAGGACTCTTCTCGGCACGCTGAACTCTCGATGTTCTCAGTACTTACCTGCTCGTATTTTTTTTGTAAAATGAATTATCATAAATCTTCTTAGATAAGACGTATTGGAGAGCGCTCTAAAGGGAGCGCGTCGTACACGCGTATGACTAATGTATATCCATATAAACATAGTATAAAACAAAGTCGCTTCCCGCCGTCAGTCCCTATGTATCTATGTACGCTTAGATCTTTTAAACTACGCAACGGAATTTTTATGCGGTTTTCATTTCATAGAGTGATCCAAGAGAAAGCTTTATAAGCAAGTAAAAAAGGATAGTAGTAAAGTAGGTGTATGCAGAGGTAGAACGCAACGCGAACGAGGTCGCGCCGGGTCCAATAGTTTCGTATAATTCTTTACGGTTATAGATATGTATACCAACAAATCCTGCAATTTTAAAGAGTTCCCGGTACACAGCGCTTTCTGTGGACCTCGGGCGCTTGTTATAACTAATCACAGTCTACGGGAAATTACAATACGAATCTCAAGACCCTTAAATTAACGATATTGTTCACGGAAACACTTTTTATGAAAAGCTCAGAACCAATGTAGTTATCTTGGAATACCCTCATTTTTTCAGGTCAACGCCTCCTATCTAAAATGATGAATATCTCCCGGTATTAAGCTCGAAATGGGTCGAAAAAATAATGTTTTTTTCCCTCATGCCTTCGCTCGCTCCAGAAATATGTCAGACTAACTAGAAGATAAATTTCGTGCAGTAGTGAAAGTCACTGAAATAAATTACTCTTACAGACGGGATCGTACACAATGTAGACATTAAGGTTCAAGATAATGTTGTTTCCGTTAGATAAAAGTTTTTAAAACTCTACTGTGTTTAGTTTTTACATGGAAGGACAGAATGAACATGTAACTTTAGACTTTAAACTATTGTGGAACTTTTACTTAGATTAAAAAATGGTATATAGATATAAATAGATAAATGGGAACGTTCTTAGTCATAGAACTTGAAATACGATATTTAATTTCGATCACTGTAATGCTAATGGTAACTAAAACTACCGACTAGGAATAATTTTTTAAATCGGTAAATGGCACAGCACATTGTTATATACGACGAATTGTCGAAAAAGTATCAGTTGCATTGTAGATTATTCCCCCAAATAATGGTCGTCAAATAACCGTTTATTTTTTTATGTTTGAAAAAAATAAATGTACTTATCATATTCCAAAACTTGTGGAAATTAAAGAGGGTTCCGCACATGCCATAAATATCATGTCTTAACTTAATCCAGATATGTACTCAGGTTAGGTATTGTTGTTTATGTTTTTAAATAGACATAGCGAAAATAAATAGCTTTTAAAATAAGAGTCACTCCTAAACCATAATGCTTACTACTACTAATCTGCCACTTTACATTCTAAAATTGCCATAAGCTGAATTAAATTGTAGTAGGTAAGTACCTACATAGTTATCAATTTTGATTTCCTAAACTACTTGCGATTGTCAAATACTTGCGAATGGCAAATGCATCTAGATATTATAATTTTTTCATAAACCGCTGAATAAAAATTTTGCAGTGACACCAAATCTATAAAATCTGAAATCAGTTTATCGTGTACATAGAGGCATGACACAAAAATGACTCAGAATATTAATAAAGGGCCACAAATTTTACTGGCCTGATGGCCAAAACTGAAACTGTAGCAAATGGTATCACTTTATTTTTAAATGGTTCAAAGTACAAGCAAAATTTAATGTCAATTACATAAAATACAATGTCAATTCAATAAAATCAATGTCAAAATTAAAACTAAAATCTGGGTATCTGTAATGAAATGACCGGTTCAAATAAGTTTTTGGCACTGTACGTTGAGAAACCTAAAATATTGACATATATTCACACATTTCCACACATTTTTTCTGACTGCCCCTGGCCATTAATCATTTTTTTGACAAAATGGAGTATGAGTTGCACTCTCTTTCCTCAGATGCCCAGTACAGCCCTGTGTGACCTAAGCCCAAAGCTTACTGACGACATATTTATTATAGTTTACAATGAATTTCTATCCCCCTGCAAGTAATAGTAAAAGTTTTGGGTAAGGGTCGCTATCAAACTTTGGCCCCGTACTTTCAGTCGTCTGACGCTAGCGAGCATTAAAGACTTATCAGTTATTTATAGACCATGCGTAATTAAATTGAAATGAAAGACAAGAAGCTATAATTGTTTTGTTAGCTTTTACAATTTTTAATGGCTGACAACAACTCTGTGGTTCATTGATGTATAATGGTTATCAATCTTTTGATAAACATTGGTAAATGCTCCTTGTGACTCAGTCGAGTAAAAAAATAGCCAACTGCGATTGTGATCATCGTTTTACTTTATTCCATTTATTAAATTTTTAATGACCTGAGTGGTTATTATCGCAACACACAACAACAATACGAGGGCTCGGGTTCGATTCCCGACCGGACAGAAATTGAAATGATGAATTTTAATTTCATGGATGGTCCTATGTAGGTATAAGCATTTAAAAGTATAAAAGTAGTTTTAAAGTGTACAAGAAAAGCGGACATTAGGAAAGAATAGCGGCGACTGGTGAAGCGAGCCACAACCAGTAACGACCAAGATCACTTTGCTAAGAGTGATAAGACTAGGAAAAAGTAGCAATTTCAGTTTTTCTTGGTTTGGAGCTAGGTGGCGCTCTGTGAATTTATCTGACCATGTCCGAAAATTTCCCTTTGCAGCTACTGTAACATACAGGGTATTTGGTGCACCTTTAACCAAAATCAGTTTGCTAAAAGAAGGGGCCGTTGTCCCTCATACTCAAAGACCTCGTCCTTGAACCCCAGGGAGGTTTTTATTCAATAAATAAAACAATATTTTCTGTAACCTATTAAAACTAACAGCTGCAGGAATAAGATTCTAAGACGGTCACGCGCTTGTATTGAACATACCTATATACTTCATAATTTTGTAACAAGTACTTTTATTTATGTGGAGGGCTAGACTGAATCGTGAGGTTGCCTTCGATTTGTCTAGATACTAAATTATTTAAAAAAGTGGTAAAAAGAAGACGAACCAAGACAAGACGAAAAGACATTATTTTTGTTGGAAAATGGAAAAAAATACTAATTCAATTGTGTTACTACTGCTTTTTATTACAATCCCATTCCCCACTTTTATATCTCTTTTGATCCATTCGTGTCAGTTTACACAACTTTTACTAACAGTCTCCTGCTGCTTAAAATGATAAATTTCATAACATCACTCAGTACATTCGGTTTGGCAGAATTGATGACGGCTCGAGCAATTTACGGTATGAAGATGAACGCCCATCGATGCCTTCAACCTGCCTTCGGTAATTTATCAACGGGCTTCCCTCGGATTACTACATAGAACACTGATTTATTTTGAGAATTCATTGCTCGTTAAAGAGGCTTTGAGATGAAAACGGCAATTATAACATTATTAGGTACCTACTTGGCTAATACAACCCTACCTATGAAATAGCAATTTTGTATGACGCAAATTAAGTAATTTCCTCATTCATATCGTAACTTACCTAAACATTCCAATACGCAAAATGACACAGTAACACAACTTAATTTTTATTTTGAAAATAAAATATTAATAGGTATCTATGTCTAGATGATAGTTACTATATAAAGTAGGTACTAGCTGGCCCACCGCGACTTCGTTCGTGTGTTGTAAACCCTATAAACTTAATATACCTAAGCGTAAGTACATACAGAAGGACAGACCGCGGGAAGCGACTTTGTTTTATACTATGTATTACTATTTTATTCATTACACAAGCCATGTGTATATAAAATTTCGTTCTTTACAGATGGTCAAACTTGAGGAATATGTGTATCTGGATGGGGAAATTTATCACTACGGGACTAATTTTTAAAATTATTTCTGCGGCTTAGATTATTTATTTGTTAGAATTATTGTGTTTCTATAACAAAAGACTTTCCGATTACATTACCGTGCTTTCTTTAAATAAATTCAGCGCAAAACTACAGAAACCACAATATAAATTATTGCTCGGCAAATTTGTACAGGCGTGTAAGCACATCAAAAAGTACACAGTAAACGAGACTACTTATTTAATAAATAAAGTTGATATGTTTTTGAGATCAAATCAAGTGTGGACGTTTCAAACAACTTGAATCAAGTTTTTGTCTGGCTTGATTACTTATACCTGTGGCTTCTCGGTGGCATTTTGGTAAAGTTTCAAAATACACTCTCTGCGCTTACCAGAACCTACTTGAAGACGGCACAATTGTACAGACCTGTGCAGTATGGCATGATATAATCATAGCTATTGCATTAATTTTATAACTTTGTCATATCGTGTACCTATGTATTTCCTGTTGACAGTAAGTAAGTAAAAACTCTTTATTGTACACATATTACAAGACAATATACAAGATTCAGCATAATGTACATGCGCGCAAAGGCGGCCTTATCGCTTTAAGCGATCTCTCTTAGACAACTTTTGGGAAGAGGTAATGTTTCACATGAAGAGTAAACTGTTAAATGTATATAATTATGGCTGAGAATAAAACTGATGTTGGATATCCTATGAATAAATAAATATCAAACATTTTAACTCGAACACAAAAAAAAACTTTCTGATGCTATGATGCAGTACAGTACTTAGCCTTGGCGCATGCGGTAGCAAGTTCCACTCCCTCCGGTGAGCACTCTCATTCTTTTTATGAAATCAAAGAATATGGCAGCTTTTCAATTCTAAAAATACGTAGATATTTCAGTGTATAGAACTGGACACCTGACACCCCACAACGGCTGTAATCTCCGTCTAGACGGGAGAAAATTTCAAATTATTTTACCCACTATCCGGATAGAAAGGTAAAAAAGGACGATGAAAAGAACCTTATTACTTTGTAGTTTGCGAAAGACTTTGTAGAATAAGAAGGTTCTATCTAAACTACAAAAATAATAAAATAAAGTTACAGAATTCTCAATGACGGTGAGAGAAAATATCGTGATGAAACCTGCACATTCAGGCGACTGAATGTGTAACCATGATACAATCTGGTCAGGTTCACCTGATAGCAGGGTCACGGAGGTTAGATGGCAGTCACTCCACTTTAAAAACTGCCAAATCATAGATCATGGTCAATGTCGACCCCGGGGCTCGTGCACGAGCAGAGCTTTTAAACATTCCTCTTGAATCACTCTATCTAATGTTTAAAAACGCATTAAAATCCGTTGCACAGTTTAAAAGATAAGCGTACATAGATACATACATAGGGACAGATGGCGGGAAGCGATTTTGTTTTATACTTTATATCGTATGTCGCACAGATCATAGGCGCAACTTTACGAAGCATTATTATACCTATATTTTCTATATCAAATTGAACCTTACAAGTACACATTAAGAGTAATTAAAACACACGGCTTCCTTCGCAATCGAGGCGCGGCATTAAAAGGTTTTTACACAGTTTATATGGAATTCTGCACCTTATAGGGTGCCCAAACAACGCGTTAAGGATACGTAAAAGTCCCAAAAACACCTACCAACCACCCCTTAAAGCGTATACACCCCTAAAAGAGCACGTTAATCCCCAAAATAACTTGTCGACAAAACCACCCCGCGACTAAGTTTCAATTAAGCTACCCCACTGCTGGCCCATTCGTTGCAAAGCTTTGTATAAGCCCGCGATTTTGTATACAGCCATACGCGCCTTGAAGTATATAGATTACAGGATTTGCCCCGGGAATTGTAATAGAAGGGCTTGATTGAAGCTTGTTTGATGTTGTCACTGCTATAAATAAAGAGGTTGTCTCTATACCTTGATTGATGCAACGAAACGATTGACAATTTAAATTGATGCCACGGAAATTGTTTATTTTCCCCGCTAAGCAACAATAACTTCATTGTTGTGTTTCGGTTTCAAGGGCTAGGTAGCCAGTTCAATTACTGACAAGGCCTTTTATTATCATCTTTGTTTAGAATTTCTGTTGCGTTTGTCCAGTAAATAACATTGTGAGTATTGTCACATCAAGAAGGATGAGTAAAATAATTTCAATGAAAGATTAGTCTAGTTCGAAAAGTTAAGTGGGTTATTAATAAGTATTGTGTAATAAGTAAGTATAAAAACAAAATGTTATTATATTTTCATATTTTGTTGGCTTCCTAATAAATAAAAAATTTGGTTAACACAGTGACAATGCACCTGCTCGTCTGCATTTCTGTTACATTAAACTAATGAAATGAACTCCTTAGTCCGTAAGGGGGAGTCCTCAATGCATGAATCGTAGAGGTTATCAACGATTCAATTCAAGTGGGTTGTTTGCTGTTTGTCACTGAGTACCATGAAGAAAAATGAAATAGGTATATGAACAACCTTGTTAAATTCGTAGCAAGTCGTTCGTTTCGAGAAACAAAAGGTCGATCAGTATGGACAACTTGAGTATCGACCAGGCGCTTGGCTATGTCCCTGTATAGGGGACACACATGCCTGGTCCCCACGGCCTAAAGGTTTCCACGCCAAACGGTGCAAATATAAAATCCCTGCTCAGACAAATATATTTACGGCGCTTGGCGTGTTCACCTTTCAAAATTATATCATCATATTAGCGTTAGTCTCGAGGGTCCGAGGTCTGCTTTCCTACTTCCCTTTTTCCACTTCGCTCGGTCTTCGGCTTCCTTGTTACCCTCTACGTCCTGATTTTAGCGGAACATCTTTATTTTTAGCCCAAAGTTCAATGTCCCGCGCGGGACAGGCTCAGTCCCGCTTTTCGGGAAACAGTTGAAATCATCCTCGGACAAAGTAGTGTGAAATTGTAAAGACATAATTGCACAGAAATGGCAAGGTATTTCAATAAGTTCCAAGAACCAAGTGTATTTATTTGGGTCTCTTCATTCATTTTCATTCGTTTCTTTCCTAGTCATTTCGTTCGTATTAACGTCTAATATTACTCAAACCGTTTTAAAAACCCGCTTTCCTCGAAAAAATCTGTTAAACTAAAAACCTTTTAAAATAACTTGACTCAAAATGAGTCACGATTACCAAGTTATGTTGAACATCCCGTAAAAATAAAGAGCCATAATTCATAGGTTATAGATTGTTAGATTCTACGCATAGGCGAATTCCATATAGTCACATAGTCATCATCATCTTGGCGTTAATGTGCCGGTTGTGCTCTCGAGAACGAGAGCCCGGGGTCCGCCTTTGACCATGATCCAGGATTTGGCAGGTCAAGTAATTACAGTGGAGCGACTGCCATCTGACCTCCATGACCCTGTTACCAGGGGAACCTGACCAGATTGGATCATGGTTACACATACAGTCGCCTGAATGTGCAGGTTTCATCACGATGTTTTCCCTCACCGTAAGAGCATTGGTTAGTATTCAACTAATGTACATAACTCAGAAAACAGTCATTGGTACATGGCCGGAGCGGGATTCGTACCCGGGACCTCTGGCTTACGAGTCGGATACTGTAACCGCTCGGCCACCGACGCTCCTCATATAGTCACATAGTAAAGCGATGATATACGTATATCAACTTAGATATATCTCCCTTCCCATTTCGAACTTTGCAAAGTTTAATGTCGTCTGAAGGGCTGGTGTGTGCTACTTGGTACCTTATAGTTCAGATAATGGAATTGACTTGGCAGCTGTTATAGAGCTTTCTCTGGCATTTATAGTCTTAAGTACCTAGTGAAGATAAGTAATCTTGAGGTCATTAAAAAAAAGAAATTATGATGAATGGATTAAAACAATAAAATGTACCCAAATATACCCCATTGGTAATTTTTTTTAATCAAACTAGCCAGACTATTGATAGTCAACTTACCGGTAGTAAGTGACAATGTGACCGAAGATCTGCCTAGGAACAGCGTATTCACTCAATTAGTACTAAATTAACTTTTGAACTTGCTTACTAGGTAAGTTAATAAAGATGTGTATTAGGATATTTCATAAGCAATTATGTTTATAATATATAAATACTTTATATATTTTTTGATACCTAAACCTTTAAAAACTCTCTTGCGTCAAGTAGAGCACACTGCACGAGTTTGCGCAATGGAGGTTGAAGCAACTCGCAAACTCGAAATTAATTATATTACATGGCCGTGACAAGCAACTTGGAAAATTGCGGACATAGAATCGCCTAGATAAGATAATAAATCTATAAAATAACAAAATAAATTATTAATTTGTATCTATGCTAGCTAATAAGTATGTAGCCGCCTTTGAAACACTTAAAAGTTATCGGTTTTCTCAAAGGCCGGCAACACATTCGCGCAGAGAGTACAAAAACTTAAGTAGTTTCATCGGGAATATGTCATTACCGAATTTTACACTAGTTACCTCTATTTGTAAGTGGTTCCATATAACTCACTATACATTACATTATCCCCGAGTTTCCGTATCCGTATATAAATATATTATTTTGATGCTCTACCTGGATGATTGCGCAACTCCGAACGATTTCAAAATTTAAAGGTGTTACACAAGTTAAAGATGTTTTTGGAGTTCGTTAACTGGATGATCTAAGTGGAACATTACTGTGCCCCTTTATTCCTATTACGTACAGTATGCCTGTACCTAACTTAATATATTCTCGTAAGTATATTAACAAGTATTCTTTCAGAAGTAATATGTGTAAGGTGCGCTGTCTTAAATTGTAGGTAGTTATTGTATCTGTCCGAAACTCTTCCATCATTTGAGTATCTGGCAGGATCTTGTCACTGAGATTTTTTTTTTTTTTTTTTTTTTTTTTTTTATATTAAACAAGACAGGCATTTGACCGCCATCTCACCTGTTGGTAAGTGACGATGCGGCCGAAGATGGAGCATGCCCGTCTTGGAACAGCCTATTCACTCTAGCCTTGAAGGCATCCAGATTATATTGATCAGGGAACACACTCGCAGGCAACGCGTTCCACTCCTTAGCCGTACGCATTATAAAAGTCAAGCCAAAGCGGCTCGTGCGGATAGTTGGAAGTTCCACGACATAAGGATGAAGCGCTCGCCCGGATCGTGTCTCCCGATGGCGGAAAGGGGACGGCGGAATGAGGTCGTGCAGTTGCTTCGCACACTCACCAAAATGTAACCTGTAGAAGACCGACAGACGCGCAACCCTACGCCGATGCTCAAGGCTCTGCAGCCTAGCTTCAATCAACTGTGGGTCACCAATCATCTTCTTTGCACGTTTTTCCACCGAATCCAAAGCCGCCAGTTGATATTTGGCTGATCCATCCCAGAGGTGAAAGCAGTACTCCATGCAGGATCGGACTTGTGCTTGATATAACTGAATCAACTGCTTTGAAGTGAAATACCGCTTAACCTTCGAGAGGACACCAAGTTTTTTTGCTGCAATCTTTGCCTTGGATTCGATGTACTGACCGAAGTTGAGATTGGTAGAAAGCTCAACACCTAGAAGCTGTAGGTTGTCGGTAATTTCCACAGGAACATCCCGAAAAGTTGGAGTAAGATGGAATGGACTCCTTTTGGCGGAAAACAAACACGCCTGAGTTTTGGTTGCATTGAACGTCACCAGATTGGCTTCACCCCAATCAGAGACTGCCTTGAGAACGTTGTTCAAACGATCAACCATAACCTCTCGAGAATACTGAATATCGTCCCTATTGGCTTTTGCATCTGACAGATATCTATCCGTTACTGTGCTGTCGTCTGCGTACCCAAAGGTACCTGGTATCGTTAGCAGATCGTTAATATGCAGCAGGAATAAAGTCGCGGACAGTACCGATCCCTGAGGAACTCCCGCGTCGATAGCCTCAAGATTAGACGAGTAGCCATCGATAACTACACGGATTGAACGTCCACTCAGAAAATCCGATAGCCAGGTGCAAAAGCCAACAGGAATACCAAATGAAGGAAGCTTGCTTAGAAGGCCCGCATGCCAAACCCTGTCAAAGGCCTTGGAGATATCAAGAGACACAGCAAGGGCCTCGCCATGTCTCTCAATGGCCTCACTCCACAATTGAGTGGCATACACCAGAAGGTCCCCAGTAGATCGACCACGGCGGAACCCGTACTGGTGATCGCTGAGGAGATCGTTACCTTCAAGATGCGTAAGGAGTTTGTTGTTTAGTGCACGTTCCATAATCTTACAGAGTATGGAAGTGACCGAAATAGGGCGGTAGTTGGCAGGGTCGGCGCGGCTGCCTTTTTTGGGCACGGGCTGCACATTGGCAAGCTTCCACGACTTAGGTACAATACCAGTCTCAAGTGAGAGGCGATACAGGCGTGTGAGAACAGGAGACAACTCAGGGGCACAACTACGCAGGACTATTGCCGGTATACCATCAGGTCCACTAGCCTTGTTCACGTCCAGACTCTGCAGGATTTTTAAGATCTCTCTCTGATGTATCCGCACCTCTGCCATAGCGCAGTCAGCACGGGATGAGATAGGTGGTGTCTTTCCTGCAGTATCCAAACGTGAATTCGCCGCGAAAAGAGAAGCAAGCAAATTCGCTTTCTCTTCAGCAGCATGGGCCAATGTTCCGTCTGGCCTCAGCAACGGTGGCAACGAAGATTGACTAAAATTAGATTCGACCGCTTTTGCCAAAGACCAAAACGCCTTACTCCCAGGAGGATAAGAGGCCAGTTTGGCGCCAATCCGGCTTATGCGGTCGAATCTAGCCCTGCGAAGCGTCCTTTTGTAACACTTGGTGGTGAAGTTAAAGGCTCTCTTCAGTTTGCGAGTATCCGGAGACATATGCGCTCGAGCCTCAGCCCAGGCAGAGTATGCCGAATGCTTCAACACTTCAGCACGTCTGCACTCAGCACCAAACCATGGGCGAGACCTGCCGTTCATCGCTACGTCAGAATACGGAATAAAGTACTCCATACCCTGCAGTATAACCGCGGTAACGGCTTCAGCACAATTCGACGGATCGCCCGAAGAGAAGCATACCCCCCGCCAAGGATAGGACGAAAAGAAGTGGCGCATCTCATCCCAATCTGCTGACTTGTATCGCCACACCCGTCGGGGGTTGCATGGGGTTTGCTCGGGTGGGGAATAAACGGATACAGATTTCACCAGACAGTGATCGGATGTACCCAGCGGTGCAGAGACCGATACTGAGTGTCTGTCCGGATCGGTTGTCAGCAGAAGGTCTAAGCAATTGGCGGTATGGGAGTCAACATCAGTTACCCTCGTGGCACAGTTTACCAGCTGGGTGAGATCTAGCGACAGAGCTAGTTTACGCGCCTCTCTCCCAGCATGATCCGTCACCTGGTATGGGAAAAGCCACTCTTGGTGGTGGGCATTGAAATCCCCCAGAATGACAAACTGCGCCGCGGGGTAACGTTCCCTCGCCTTATCCGCCACTTCTATGAGATGGTCACATAAGCGAGTCGTCTCCTGATCCCCGCTGTGCGATCGGTAAATGCAGGCATACAGGATTTGCACTTGACCTGTATCCGCCAGCAACCATAAAATTGAAAAACTAGACCCCTCAAAGCTCCTTAGACGCCTAATGCAGATGTCTTCGCGAGCGTACACACAGACTCCGGCACGAGGTACAAACCTGTGCTCGAGAGTATACCCTGGGTAGCTGAGGTACGTCGCGTCAGCCGGACATCTGATCTGCGTCTCAGTGAGGAACAGCAGCTGCGGTTTTTCAGTCTCAAGGTGGTAGTGGACTGCATCGAGATTTGAGTGCAGGCCTCGGATGTTAGTGAAGTGCACTTTGAGTGGGAGGGAGTGCAGCCGCTGTTTACAGTTTTTCTTTTTGTTGAATTTCATAAAATTGAGTGTGAAGAGGTTGTTGGAGGAGGATAGCAGTTGGACGAGGTAGCGCTTCGCCTACCAGCAAACATGCTCACCAATACCGCACGGGAAGGTGCCTGACGCGGAGACCGCGGGGACGCCCGAACCCCCCCAGATTGGCTACCTGGCCCTCCCATCCGGTCGCCAACCGGCATGGTAGACCAATCTGGGATTTTTCGTAAGATGGCGGGGCAGCCTTTCACTGGTGGCTAACCAGCTACTTGGGCCCCTTACTATCTACGGTCGGCCAGCGGCGGCACCGTGCTTCGGATCCCGCTGCCCTCCGAAGCCAGGCACCTGGTACGGGAGTGGTGAGCATCAAGAAAAAACGGTTACGCAGAGCGTCTACAACTGTCCAGACCCATCCTCCTCGATGGCTACTCCAGACATCGCAACGGAACACGGCTGGGCCGCTTGGCGCTGCGTTCGCTTGGAGGGTGGTGACCAGCCACGGCCGAAGCCTACCACCGGAGAGAGTGCTGTCCATTTCGCACTACCCAGGGATCACGTGTAGGGTATCTAGATTTTACATTGAAATTATCAGTCTTTCCACATATAAAAAAAATATTTAGTTACAAAAAGAATATTTACAATAAGAATTAAAAAATAAACACTAATACTAAAATATTGTACATTAAAAAATTAATCTACATCGTTGTCTCCCGGAATGATGCCTAGAAAGCAAGCTGATTCATTGGTTAGCAATGCTGATCCTCTGCCCAAGGAACGAGCCAGCTCTCCGGTCAACTATGGGTACTATACGATTAGCATTTTGCTTAAATCGTTAAAAAGCTTTAAAGCGTCAAGGAATATAATCAATCTATTGATCCCCTATAGGGTTTGACATAAAATTCAAAGTTTATAATATAAAATATTCTCAGAAGAAAAAATTCGCTCGCAATATTAAATAATTTATGGAGTCAAAAAAGGTGAGTTGATTGATAGCCAGGTATCGTTCTTTTGGGAATTAATGGAACCATCTTAGATCAATCTCAATCAAGAATTTTAAGTGACGTCAATGGGTGATTAAATTAAAAACTTTTTCTTCTGTCTTTGGATATTTAACGGTAGACGTAAAATTTAAAAATATCCATATACTTAATAAAAATGTATTGATTCTTTCTCACCGGGTTCGTGCTACATGTAAAATGTCTGGAAGGCTATTCTCGCGATGTGACATATCAGTTCGACATTTTCTCTAGCCAAAAAACTGTATTATAACTTTACTGAAATTTATCTTCGACAATATACGACTGTCGAAGAAATTTGAGAAAATGTTTTTGACTGCAATAGACATTTCAATGTAATTATTAATGGAACCATAAATCCAGAAAACATGTCGAATACGAGATTTCATAGCGCGGGCATTAGGCCCCTGCCTTTTATTATTTATTTATTTAAAACTTCATGCACATTACAGTACAAAGGCGGACTTAAAGCTACATAGCTTTTTCTACCAGTCAACCAGAGAGCAATAAACAAATATTACAAGGCGCGAGGCGGTGCAACAAAAAGGAAGAGAAAAAAACATAAAATAGACTAAATGTAAAATAAAATTTAAAATTAGAATACAAAACATTCACAGACCGAGATTTACAGATAATATAACAGGGGAGAGAGAGAGTTGGATTTGATCCACGATTTCGGTAGATCGGGTACTAGAGCCACTGCCTCTATACTGTAAGTAACTGACCTCCGTGACACTGTTAACAGGGAAACCAGACCAGATTTTCAGATCAGGTACTTACAGTAGCGCGACTGCGTCTCTACTGTAAGTATCTTACCTCCGTGACATTCTTAACAGACTAACTTGACCAGATTTGCTTATATATACTTAAAATAGAGCGACCGTCTCTCCACTGTAAATATCTAACTACCATCATACTTTTGACAGGGGAACCTAGCCAGATAGGATCACGGTTACACATTGTTCAGGTTTCCTCACGATGTTTTCTTTCGCCGTAAGAGCATCGCTTAGTGTACAATTGTACAGAACTCAGCAACGTCGTTAGTACAAGTATCTACATGGCGGCACTGGGCTCGAACTCGATACCCCTCAATTACGAGGCCGACCTGCTAGCCATTACACCACTGACCCCCTATGGCGCCGGTAAAACCCATCTCTCTATATTTAAATTGTTCGTGACAACAAAACAAACTATATTTTCAAGGTGTTAAACATAATTCAATACTATGGTGTTTTGTCGGTGAAGAAGTTACTTAGATAAAGGGTGTCCAGCGGGAACTTTTCAAGTTTAAATCATCGTTACTCGTTCATTAGAGGGGAAAGGTGCGCGGGAGGGGTAGCGTTCGTTGCGTAGTCTTTGCGGATTTGTTAGTAACCATGAGTCATTGGGCGGGAGTGCACCGCGGGTTTGCGGTAGAGCAATATTTAAAGTGCTGGGAATCGTTGATGCGAGCCCGTCGCGCTTTCTGTTCCCACTTTGATATTCGGCGATTAAACGATAGTCCGAGCACGCAGCTTATATGGTCGTGGGTGCAAAGATTACGACTAGATGGGACAACGGTTAATAGGCTGCCAGCAGGACGTCTACGTCAGCAGCAACGCCAGAACGTGTGCCACAGGTGCGACAAGAAATCGTTAGAAATCCAAGGAAATCAGTGAGAAAGATTGCGGCCTTTACAGGCATTAAGAAGTCGACTGAGCTTGTGATTTTGAAAAAATAAAAATAAAACTGCATCCATATAAAATGCAAATCGTCCAAAAACTTAATGACAGCGATTATATTTTAAGAGAAACGTACGCCCTAACGATGTTGGAACGTTTTCGGACCCCCAAAACACTTGACAACATGTTGTTTAGCGATGAAGCTCATTTCCACATCGGAGGCTATGTGAATAAACAAAACATGCGTTACTAGAGCCCTGACAATCTAAGGCAACGGCAAAAGAGTTTGCACTGCCCTAAAACAACGGTATGGTGCGCGAATTCAGCTCATGGAATAATCGGTCCAAATTTTTTCAATCAGAGAGAAACTGTCACTTCTTCGGTATACTGCCGTATGATTGATGAGTTTTTGGTACCGCAATTGCAAGTGTTTCACGGACGCAACAACATAAGTCATTTTCGACAATATGGGGCAACTTCACACTCTGCCAGGGTGTCAATGTTGAGGTTAAGGGAAATTTCCCCTAGAAAATATATAAGCAAGTACGGAGACATACCCTGACCACCTCGATCGCCAGATTTGACGCCATGCGATTTTTTCTTGTGGGGTTACCTCAAGTGTACTGCAATAATCCCCGTACCATAACTGCTCTACAAGAAAATATCCGGCGTGAAATCGCTGCCATTCCCCCAGACCTTTGTTCTCGCGTACTTGCCAATATGGGTTCGCTTACAAGAGTGTATTGCGAGAAATGGACGTCACTTGGAAGACATTATTTTTAAGAAGTGAAATCCGCAGACACTTGTTACATTTAAAAAATATAATAAATATTGTAAACTTATTCTTAAATTTTTTATTTAATATTGAAATCAAAAAATTCCAGCTGGACACTCTTTACTTAAGTTCTTCACCGACGTATCGCGTCTTAAAATCTAAACCGGCAACAGAAACAGTCCTAAAATTGTTACATGCTGTGCGCTGGGGGCCTATTAACATATATGTAAATTTTGAAGCGGTAACCTCTAATGTAATTAATTATCAAATTTGGAGATTTTCGAGTTAATTAGAATTATCTATTCAGACGCACGAGGCGTTATATAATGTCATCGACTAAACGGGAGATAAGTTAAGACATACAAAACTATAAAAACTAAAATGAAACTACTTGCGATCTCCGTCGAAAGTGCGAGCAGCAGCTCGGCTTCGCATTCTTCTTCTTATCGAGTCGATAGACTAAACTCTGATTTATACTTTATTCGCCCAGTATTCGGCGACGCATACAGCGTTTGAACTGCATTGAAAATAACAAACCGGACTCGGGGCCTCCGATCACCACTACGCACTATTATCGTTGTCCTGCCCAATTCTTTTCTCTTTTCCAATTGAACATACACATTAAACGCTCCTCCGAAACCACCTTACACAGTTGAACCGTCGCCAAATCTTATTCATGTCAGGAAATCGCAGAGCAGCAGTTAAAATCAATAGGGCTACACCCGATTGGGCGCACGTTGAGCGAATCAAAGCTCAGTTGAGCTAGCTGAGTCACCTGGAGCGGTTGGAACGAGCGTAATCTCGATCCGCTCGATCGAGCCCAACGCGCGACAAAGGCACCCGTGAAACAAAGGGAGTAGATATATAAATGCTGGACGAGACAGAAGGATTTTATTTATATCTTGGCATTGATCAGACAGGTCGTGCAACAGGATCTGCCATGACCATGATGCAGGATTTGCCAGATGAGCTAATTATAGTGGAGCGACTGCCATCTGATCTCTGTGACCCTGTAAGCGGAGCCTGACGAGATTGGATCATGGTTACACGTTTCGCCCGAATGTGCAGGTTTCATCACGATATTTTCTCTCGCCGGAAGAACATATCGATGTTTTTTCTTTTAGTACCTTGGGGTACGACTCAGACCCCTTAACCATTAGGCCACCGACGCTAGTATTTTTTTAAATTAAAATCAGGGAAACCAGCAAGCAGGTCACCTGATGGTATGTGATCACCGCCGCTTTTGACCATCCGCATGGAGATCCCAAATATATTGCAAGCCTTTGAAAAAAGTGTAGGCTCGTATCTTGATTTAAGAACGGGATGTAAAATATGGCCAAAATTGGAACCGAGTGTCGCCATTTTAAAATATCATTTCTAAACCATTAACAGCAAAGCTGTCACCGGGTCAGATCACTTTAAGGCCCTGTAGCCTCTTCGACATATCCAGACTATCGTGCAGAGACATTGCTAAAGATCAAGTTAGCAATAGGCATTGATCATACCATGTATTTCGCTCAAAAGCTGTTAACCATAAGCTGATACTGAAAGAATTGACGCATACGAAAGCACGAATATACTGACCGCCACTTACTCGTAAACTGCCTGATTTTTGCTTAGGTATACACATGTCTACAGGACCTCAAAGGCTGGCACAGCATCTGCTCCCCTCAGGTTGCAGACGACCAGAATGACGGTGGCCACGTGACCGTGCGCCATCCTAAACAATAAAAATTTGATAAATGTTTAAGCGCCTGACGGATAACGGTAACAGCCAACTATCATTTTCATTTAATTGGTGTTCTATTTGAATTTCAATAAAAATGTACTTTGAAGACGACCCATGTGGTAAATATCATATTATCTGGTTTTTATATCAATTATAATGGGACATTGCTATGTACCATCCAGACACACTTTAATTCGAAGCTTGTCTTCAGGTAAAGAGGATTGGAAATCACTTAGCCGACGTAGCGGTGTCGAGTAGCTTGTATCGAGTTACTGGCCTTTTCAGTTGGAGAAATTTAAATTCAAAATGCGGTATGGTTCCATTAGCTGTGCAGAGACCGAAAGAGACATCTGAATATTTAAACCAAACATCGTTATAGTGTAATACAATAGTTGTTAAACTTAGGCGACGCATAAGTTGTCGCCTTAAGATGTTCCTAAGCATTTAGGCGTCACAAAATGTGTGTCATAAAAATAAGAGTGGCTGAGCGAGTTTTGTTTTCATCTAAGGTTGGTGATTGGTGCTATGGTTTCCTTATTTGGAATATTTGAAATTAACTTTGGCGTCGCCTAATGTTTAGATTTTTTTGAAAATCTCTGTCTGCAGATACGTTCCCCGAGCAATATAACTTGGGCCTTTTTATTTATTTATTTCCGTACAGTTTTACAGCAATGGAATTTAATTATAACTTGTACAATTCAAAGTTGCAATGCCAATAACAAAACTGCGGTTTAAAATTTTGAGTATCAAACCATCTAGCAGTATCATAACCTAATAAGAAAAAAAAAGTAAAGCAAGAGTAAAGGCATTATCTAGGTAAGCATGCTACAATATCGCCTGCATCGTCGCTTACAAGGTGAGATGACGGACAAACCTATTTAAAATATAATTGGTAATGTGTTCGTGTAGTCTACGTGTTATACTGTGATAAGATACAGGTGAAAACAAATAGCACTTATGATGCGTGTTATTTTGTAATCGTGGATTACTGTCCCCAGTTCACATTACCGTTTCACATTAGAGTGGCACAAACTTATCAGATCTGGTAGCCAATACTGAAACTAAGTGAAGCTATTTTGAATTGTCATGTCAATGTCAACAACAGCGACGCTGCAGATAAGTTTGTGACATTAATATGTATCATATTATGTAACGCTAATGTAATCTTTTAGACTCCCGGGTCCGTGGTTACTGGCGACAGTTACCGCTTTCACGCTCCTTGAGTGTCTTTATTCTTTCCTTCATCATCACAGCCCGTAGCAGTCCACTGCAGGACTTAGGGCCTCTATTTCACGAAAGGGGAATTGGAGATCGCAGTGTTTAAATTTAACAGTGGAAAATGCTGCTGCCCATTTTCCAGACTACGGAGACTCTTGATCTTTTGCCTCGAAAACATTAGTCGCCTTGTACGACACCCATGACTGTAAGGGGTTGGTGCTATTCTACTCTGTCGGACACCACACGGCCAATTCTTCCAATTCCAATTCCAATGCAATTTCCAGGCCAATTAAAAAAAAAAATTATTTCCTTACATAATATAAAATAAAGCGTCAGGCTTTCTGTCTGTCTTCCTGTCTGTATTTCTGAGAACTTATTCTAACCCACGCCATGGATTTAGATGCAGTTTTCATCATAGTTAAGATAATTTATTCCGTAAATTCATATTAGAAGAGAGAACACCCGTGCGAAGCCAGGGCACGTCAAAGAAAAAGGGATTTGGGTACACAGACAATAGAAGATGATCTTAAAAGGAAACCTAAAAAGAGTACCTACCTGACATAACTATTCCACAGTGAAAAACACGTAAGAAAAAGAGATGGCGCGTTGTCAACAGTGACGAGGTAGGGCATAGCGGGATATCTCGTTCGAATTGGAGCCGCCCGACTGGGGAAGTACCTCCACCTTACAGAATACCACAGGTAAACAATACTCTTTTAAATGGTATTGTGTTTCTGCCGGTGAGTTAGGTCTCCAATGCTCCATGGGGTGGGGATTTGGGGAACCGTGGCTTTGGCAGTGGAGGGGCATTTGCCTTTTTGCTGCCAGAGCAACGTCTTATAGAGGTGGGCAACGCATTGGCGATATTTTTGGTGTTGCTAATGTCTATAGGCAGTGGTGACCACTTTCCATCAGGTGGCCCGCTTGTCTGTTTGCCTACCGTATGACATAAAAAGACGTGACATAAGGCCGGTTTCGTAAACATGTGTGCCATGGCGTAGTTTGGTTGTCAATGTGTGCGTGTACGTGTACGTGCACACAGCATGGCGTAGTTTTGCGTGTCACATTTTTTGTCAATAGGCTTGCATTTTATCTGATGAAAAGCGACGATGAGGTCGAAGGTGTAGCATGCGTGCCTAGAAGATATCTATTCACTCTTGAGTTCAAGACCACAAGGTTATACTTATCGGGGAGCAGTGACTGAGGCAAAGACCTTCAGTCCTTTGCAGCGCGCAGTAGAAAAGTGGATGCAAAACGCTGAGTACTGAGTGTATCTTGTTCGCAGAATTCTGTTTTTATTTCTTATTTGGTCTAAGGCAAAACATACATAACGGCATACCTACTCACGCGTATTTCCCAAGGGGGCAAGTGGAGACAATGGATTGCCAGGGACTGCGAGTACGATCCTGACCCACTTTCTTTGCAAGATCCACATTGCATATACTCTTAGTATTTAATAAATCACTTTACTTCAGGCTAAGTAACACATGATTACGCCCATATCACATTGGAAATAATAATAATATAAGATAAAAGGTAAATAAAGTGACATAATAGTCATTACGTTATAATTAAATCTTTATACCTACTTCTAAATTTATAGTTGTCACCAGCTTTTGCCCGCGGCTTTGTCTGTGTTTATTAACTTAAACTATTATGAAGACGGCATTTTGGGGATGAAGAGTAACTATGTCCTTCCCAAGGTTGGCACACATCTGCTTATAAAATTTAATCCATATCCGTTCAGTGGTGTAGGCGTCAAAAAGTAATAATCAGACAGACAGAATTACTTTTGCATTTATAGCTAAAATTAATAATAATATCCCTCTTTATAATATTTAATAATAATATTATAAAGAGGGATATAGGTATTAATTTTTAGCGTCCGTGGCCTAATGATTAAGAGGACCGACTCGTACCCCGATGTATCCCGGGTTTAGACCCCAGTGCCGCCGTGTACCAATGACTTTTTTGAGTTATGTTCATTAGTTGAACACTTATCGATGCTCTTACGGAAAGGGAAAACGCGCATTCAGGCGACTACATGTATAACCATTATCCAGTCTCAGGTTCCACTATTAACAAGGTCACGGAGGTCAGATGGCAGTAGCTCCACTGTTATTACCTGACCTGCCAAATCCTGGATCATGGTCAAGGCGGACCCCGAGCCCTCGTGTGCGACGCATTAACGCCAAAATGATTATATTTTTTATCGAGGATCAAGTAGCCACTTTCTTCTTCCCACTTTTTCCCATACTGAAACCGACATAGGTGTACCCATAGATAGCAAATTGGGTAAATTTTTTCATTACTGCTAGAAAAGTAAAGCACAAAAATGTAAACTTAAAATGAATGCGACGTTTTTTCTACGCCGCCATCGAGCAGGGCCCAACCCTTAATAAGGTATCATCTCTAATTGGATGGAGAATATTTACATATAGATTGCTCGGGCCCCTTGTGGTGACACCGAGCTTACTAAATCTAGAATCTATTCTTCGCACAGCGTCGATGGGTATTATAATTGGGTTGCATTGATTTGAATTCATGAAGCTCCGTTCCGAACCCAATTGCTTATTTACATCGATAACTAGATGCGAATACGGTGTTGAGAACCGCTGGGGAGATATTTGGTTGCATGTTTCGGTTTGCTTCGTCGGTATTTAGCGGATTGGCCCTTTTATTTTCTATTTTAGTAAATATTATATCTACGTCTTTTTAAGCTTTTTAAATTGCTTTTTTTATGGCGGATTCTTACGATTTCGTAGGGACTACGAGTTTATGGTCGGCAAATTTTAGTATCGTTTGAGTTTTTTTCACTTGACTGAAGAATATCGTGAACTATTGCGGTCATTAATATTATTGTATGTATGTATGTATGTATGTAAACTCTTTATTGCACAAACATCAAATATTATTATTATTATTATAGAGTGAGGTCCCTGTTTACACACC
The DNA here is from genome assembly GCA_907269095.1 of Blastobasis adustella. NCBI lineage: Eukaryota > Metazoa > Arthropoda > Insecta > Lepidoptera > Blastobasidae > Blastobasis > Blastobasis adustella. The sequence continues at coordinate 14,514,354 of OU026121.1, read as the reverse complement.
TCATCACATCCACATGCAACGGCTCTGTTATTGATTTTTCTTCTATTTTCGTATGTTTGTCTAGTTGTTGTTTTACTTTTCATGTTGTTAAGTTGTTGTTTTATTTGTCTCTGGATTCAAGTCGCTGACCTCTAATAATTCTTGCATTGTTACAGGTCTGTGATTCAAGCATTTTTGAGCCATTTAAATATGTTATATGTTTGTGATGTGTTGTTGTGTGTGAATAAAAACAAATTATATTCTATTCTATTACACATTTTGAGTAAAAATGTTCTTACTGCGTGGTAACCGTGCTTTATGATTAGCCAGGATATTTCGGCGCAGTTTTACTTATGCAACATTGTCACTGATAGGGATTTTTAATCCGGCTGAAATTTTGCTGAATTCATTTGATTCCAGATGGATCCAGCCTGCATCCGATTGTAATTTGTCCAGCACCGTATGCTGGATCTAGCATTCTAATAAAATCGCTGGATCCAGCTGGAATGCTGGATGTTAGATCCAGCAATTGCTGTGGCTTCCTGAAGAACATATAAATAACTTTAAAAAACCTACCTATAGGTACTTTCGCAATTTTCGTATATCCGACCCTTTATTCGTTAAAGTGCTCGCTTGTTGTCTCCAATAAAACAACGACACATCCCACCTTTCTCCTAATCAACATAAAAACAAAGGGGAATGGGCACCATCCGAAACGTCTGAATGAAAAAACTTGCCCCCATCGCCGTGGAAACATATAAAAAAAAGGATCTCGTTACCGGATAGTTTCAGAAACTTTCCGAACATTGCCAAGTTGGTTGTTCCCTTTGATATAGCGCGTAACTATTGGCTGCAGACGTTTCGCTAGCTCGGGCTCAGGCTATAAGATACAACGGCTCCGAGAAAGATAGAAAACATACAGTCGAGCAAGGAAAAGTAAAGCGCGGGATCAAAGAAAAATGACGCGTCCTGGTGTAGCGCCTGTGTAGCCTTATTTGTGCGACCGTACACAAAATAAAAGGAAAGTCTAAATAGAGGACCTTGTATTTTTTTTTAGTAAGATTATTGTTGAATTCATAGAAAGGAAAAGGTGAGTTACACAACAGAAAATGTATTAATTATTAACCTCGTGAGAGTTACGATGATTAAATAAGAGGGTCAGTACTGGATAAAGGTTCATACTAGATTTTTGTGCCCGCGACTTCGTCCGCGTAAAATTCTGTTACTACGTTCCAGATTCAGTCCCATGGGGACCACATTGAAATTCAGTGAAAACGATTGGCCGATTGGCTTTCTGTAGTTAAAAGAATTTTTTTAATTGGTCAAGTAGTTTTTGAGTTTATCCATTACAAACAAACAATCGAATAGTTTATCTTTAAAATATGAATGTACTATAGATAATATAGCGTGGTTATTGCCAGGGGTAACGAGTATATAAGGATATCCCCAGCCTTACATCTCTCATGCCAAGGCTGGCACGGACTCGTTACTCATATGGTCAAGTCATGAAATGCCTGCCTTTTATTTCCACGTGAAGTTCGCGGACGTGCTCCGTCAGCGCCGGCCAAGTCTTGCAGCCGTAGCGTTGAGGTGCACTCTAGAATTACCTTGATTGATACAATCGTACATAGACGTCACTGTTCGCCGTTCATCGGAAGAACGAATAAAAGTTAAGCTCATAGGCTGGTTCGCCGAGAGCTCGTTTCGCTGAATGAGCTATATTATGACCCTATTTAGGTAAGCTACTGCACGGAGATACGGAACTTGATATTGGACCAGGTTTCTCAAAATAGTATAAAACAACGTCGCTTTCCGCGGTCTATTCCTATGTATCTATGTTTGTATCTGTGTACTCTTAGATCTTTTAAACTACGCAACGGATTTTTATGTGGTGTTCAACAATAGATAGAGTGATTCAAGAGGAAGGTGTATTTATAAGCAAAAAAAATGGGGTAGATCCATAGTTAGGTATAATATGTACCTTAATTTTGCTGTTCTATTGAGAGTTTTATTTCAAAACATGGTTTCAGGAACCATATAACTGCATTTTTGTTGCCTGTGTTAGATGTAATATATGTCCTACTTATAATTATAGTGACTTTTATTAGTACAAACCTTTATTTTAGTAATTAAGCTACAGAATAAAAACAGAGTGTGAGTATTTATCCAAAACCCCAGTGAAACATATGGAAAACGCTAAAGTAGGTAAACAAGACCACAAATATATATATCTATGTCATGTAAAACATAGTTTATGGAGGTAGTGCTATTTGTTTAGGACATAGGTTATAAAGTATTTAAGAGAGACTGGGCGAAGTGGAGGAGTAAGACTTGATAACCTGACCCTGGCAGAAGCCGGGACTGGTCGTTCAGATGATGATGAAGTATCCAAGGTTGTAAATTATAACATATTAGAATAAATAAAGAACATGTGAATTGCGTATCATTTAGAAGCAAAGTGAGTTTTATTATAAAATATGTTATCTTGGAAAAAGTATTATTCTAGTGGGCATTATTTAATCAAGCAAAAGCATATTTTAAAGATATTAGGTATATTTTAATAAGCAATGTAATCCATTATAAAATGAGGTATTTATTTTGACCACATTAGCTGAATTAAACGAGATTTTATAAAACAAACAAAGTATCATAGGTAAACAACATTTATGCAAAATTCTAACCAAATATAATGACACAATTATCGATCACATAATCAAAGATTTATCCTTTAAAAATGGGACAATGGTATTACGTACGATTAAATAAATAACCGATTATATAAATAAATAAAACTAATACAAAATATAAAGCAACAATAATACAATGCAAGTTTGTACTTAACTCTGTGCCGGCTCTGGAGCAAAAGTCCCTCGCAGTCTCACGACTTGACCTTTATACTAGCTATCTAGCTGGAAATGTCATTTCTATTCTCATTACCGGTCTCCTAAATTTAATGATTAATAGCTTAAATGTTAATTTAATGTATTACAATACTTTTAAATTTTTTTAACATTATTATAAATTTATTGCATAATTAATTAAGGCCGTTTCTCATAAACAGTACTTAATCTGATCAAAGAGTCACAATCGTTCAGAAATCCAGACATTTCGTTCTGAAGTCGGTAAAATGTATATGAAAGTATTTTGAATTGTTAATTGTTAATAATCGCGATAGTTTTCAATATATATGTAACTTTAAATAACAATCAAAATATACTAAAATACCTTATATCTAACACCTGGAACCTAAATTCATTAATCGTAATTAATTTGTTAGTTTATAGACGGTTATGGGCATTGAGCAAAGCTTACCATCAGATAGGCTGTCTGCTCGTTTATCCTTGCGTAGCATAAAAAATATGTATATATCACGTTTTGGGGTCACACCAGTCACTGATTGACTACTACTTATACAGGCTTTAAGTACAGTCTTATAATCATTCGATATATAGATAATAATCGATTATAACTTGCACCAAGCCCCATAGGTAGATCAAAGCGTCCCGGCCGCGACATCATCAAATGAATACACCATAGTCAGTATATCCTATTCATTCCACCATAGAGATCATTTTAGCACAAATAATTTTACGATATCTTTGGCATAAGACCTCACATGAATAGACAGAAATTTCGCTATATTTTTTCTTTTGATCCGCTTATAATAAGGCAATATTAAATATATTAGTGTGGTAGTAGATTGGTGTAGCCATGTCCAAAGCGCATTCCATTATTTAGACAAGAAATGGATTGATCTATTCGGAGGTGCTCTAATTGGCAACACTAAGGTTATAAAAGCACGTGTAACGTTGTATCAGGCTATTTATTATTCTGGTGATCAAAGAGTAAAAAACAACAGTTATGTATTTTATGTTTTTATTCTATACACAAAGTTTGCCTGCCTACAAGCAGGTGCCTGAACCTGCCGGTATCAGGAAAGAGGCCCAGTGGGCAACCCAAAAAGCGATGGATTGACATCGCTGAGTCGGCTGCGAGAGCCAACGGCTAGGATGGTGAAAACCGGGCGAAGTGGAGAAGAATGGGCAGGAAAGAGGACCCTGGCAGAGGCCGGTATAGCGCTAGGACGATGATGATGATGAGTCAATACACAAAGTTTAATACTTCTGAGTTTAATTCCTCAACTTCACGATAGTAGCTCTACGAGACGGTTTCTACAGGCGGATATTCTAATCCCGCCCTTGATGGACTAAAAATACTGTAACGAATCATTCCCTAATCGAGAAAAAATGTAATCACAAAAAACCTTTCACCCTTACCGTAAATTTACAATGTCTGCGGCCTGAAACCTGAAATTAAGCACACGGGCCCTGACGGACAGCAAAAAAAATGCGCCCATAAAACTTATTCCAATTTCGCGTGTCCCCGGAGCATAAACATCGTGTTTACTACTGCGGTGACACGACGTGACGACTACGTGACGACGTGACAGGAATGCGGGACGACTCTCGTTAGCTCTTGTTTGACGTCATTAACACTTGATCCGACGAAATAATGTAATAAAGTAAGCGGAGCGGGGACGGATTCAGGGGGGGTGGACCCCCCACGCCACCCTGCGTTATCAAAATTGATTGCGAAAAATCCTTTAGGCTTCAACATTGATGAAAATATAAGGAGATAAGAATCTCGTTTAAATAGGATTTCCTGTGAAATTGTTTCGCTTTTCTCCAGGCTTTCGAGACTATACAAAGCCTTTGTTTTCCAAACAATTGTTTGTTTTTTGACGTAATTTATTATATATCTTCCTATAGTGGAACCACAACACAGGTAAGGAAAAGGAAATATTGTATTGAAAATGGTTAGATAATACTAAAGCAGTGATTCCTGTTGAAATAACCTACGCTGTTGTTATCTGGTCTACGGAGATACTAGCTTACAGCAACTTCTGTCGGTAGATGTCGGTGGTGTATTCAATTATATCAGAACAACAAAACACAGCCATTAGGGTAGGTAGTTGAGTTGTGTTTTTTATTTCAATTGAAATATTATACGTAATAAAAACAAAACTTGGTTTGGATAACAAAAACTAAATCCGTGTAATATTAGTACGTATTAAATGATTATATAATGTTTTAAACTAAAGCGGTTATTATTATTCATTTTAAAGGTATGGTCCGGGTAAACAAAGGTACGTGATAGGAAACCAGGAACATACCTTTAAAATGTATTATCTGTTATTTTAATCTATTTTTTATTGTATCTGTGTAGTCTGACGAACTCGCGCCTATTCTGCGTGGATATGATATACTCCTAGATATCATATTGTTCTTGCCATCCTAACTCTTTTGAACGAAGGGTTTGTGGTTAACCGAGATGCTGAAGCCTGTGCCATACCCTCGCATGTTTGCAGAATGTGTGCAGCTGTCTCTTCTTCCTTCAGGCAGGCTTCACAAAGGGGACTATCGGTGAGACCTATGGTGAAGAGGTGTTTATTAAAAGGACCGTGTCCCGTTAAAGCTCCGGTTACCATACGTAGTTGCTTTTCGACTCGTTTTAAAACAGCGAGGGGTTAATTCTCGATAGAGCCTCCTTGGCTTGTCTGCATTTCTCCAGTGATAACCAGAGTTGGTTATGTTTTACCTTGATTTTATCCACCAGGTGTTTATGGGTCCATGCAAATGGCATAGGTAGAATTGGTTCAGGGCCTATGGGCTTCGTACTAGACCCTCTCCTGGCCAACTCGTCAGCTGCATCGTTTCCCCTCGATCCGCTGTAGAGTTATGGGATTTATTTTACATACCTCATTTAAGCATTTGCGACACTCGTGTATGAGCCCCGAGGTGATGTTGTTGTTTTCTAGGGCCATGAGTACTGCTCTACTGTCTGATAAGATTCTAGTAGGAAGCGGTTCCTATTTTTTTAATGTATATTAATATGAAAAAGTTTTATATTTAATGTTAAGTCGAGTAAGAACAAGTGTCGGCTATTTTCATATTTTCATATAACGGGAAACATATATTTCCTACATTTCCTCCTTAGATTCCTATTAGATCCAGCGTTTTCATAATACTAAGATAAGTAAAACAGGCGTGCCAGGATGGTAGCTTGTGGCTCGTAGTGGCGTGTCACTTGATAGTCTTTACCCCTATGGGATACGCGCATGAGTGTGTGTGTATGATTGTTTATTTCTACAGTGACCGACAGCGTAGCAGTATGCTAGTAAATATCGCTCTACAGCGCCATCAACTTACCTGATCAGTAGACACAATCGGAACTAATATGACAGCTTGTCTAAAAATGAAAATTACATTTTAGTACAGGCTGTCAGTTCAATTTTTGTTTACTGAACAGAAAAGTTGGTGGTGCTGTACGACCTCTCACATCGCTCCCTGCAGGTACAATACAAATACAATTCAATACAAAATATGTTTATTTTTCTCAAAAAAGCAACAGTACATAGTGTTATAAGTGAAATACAAACATACCTACATGTATCTGTACTTCATTCCCCTGAGTACGTCCTGCGAATCCGTGAGTTATGAAGAGATCCCTTAACGACAGTTTGTTAACTATTCCCGGTGCGTTTATTGCTAAGAAAGTAATTATGTGGCATGGCTCCAAGCAAACGTACCACCTGCAAAGTATGTGTAAAACTCTGACACCAGCATCGTAACGTTTGAGAACTGTTTAATATACTTTCAGTGAGTCAGTTAATGAGTTTGAGTGTTCATTTCGAGTTAGGTCGTTATTGGGGATAACTAGGCTTTTACTGAAGGTTGCTTATTTAGAAAATGGATAAATCAGGGGGTACTTAAAATTCCTACATCATTTAGATTTAAGTACATATTATAGGTAACCCAAGAGTAGGTTGGGCAGCAGTCTATTTTTGTATTATCTAAAAATATTTTTACACAAAATTCAAAGAAAAAATTTCAATCGCACTTTAGTTGGATTTTTAAATAACGGTCATTTTAATAAATAAGTTAGAAAAATACGGAAAAATAGGTTCGGCATTAGGCCCGGCGGTGCTAATGTCATTTTATTGCAACGTAATGAGAGCTTCTCAATTTGACAGTTACAGAAAAAATCAAGTTTTATCTCCTTGTAAATATTTGGTGCTGTATTGAACTCTGACGTCATGTTTGTCCTTAGAGTCAGACAGGTGGAGATTTATTTGTTTATTTATTTCGCAGTTTAACAGCAATCTAATTCTATTCTATTTCGCTCAAGTCACGTCGTAAATTGGGTGTAGCTAGCCCATGTTGCTAATGATCATCATCCCGTCAAAACTTATCGAAATAAAAAAATCCATACAGACAATCGTTTGATCTAAACTTGAAGAGTTTAGTTTGACATATTAGCACTGAAGTGCGCAATATATTTACGATAAGCAAAACTCATTTTTAATGTCATATTGAAAACTTCTTATTGTAAGACGAAGTTCTACATCAATATACAGGCTGTACTGTAAATAGTTACGTGTATCTAAATAATCGGATACTTGTGTATGCTGTGTATAGTAAGGTAATAAAGTCTGAGTGCCTAGTAGCTACCTTTACCAAGCTACCTTTGTGTCTCGCCAGCCCCCAATAACCCTGAACAGGGGAGATAGAGGCGCTGGAAAACAGCCATAGGCCCGTTTAGGTAATACTGGAATTACGGGCAAGTTACTTGCTTATTGTGTCAGTTTTATATAAGCTGAAATGAAATAAGAGTGGTGATGTTTATCAATGTAAATATGTTGTATTTGTCCTCGGTATTCGTGGCAAAATACTCACCACCAATGATGCCGAAGACTGAGCGTAGTGGACAAGGAGCGGATCCCGGGCCGATGAGGTTCTGCTAACGATATTCTTCAAGTAGTATTCAATGGAAGTGACCCAAGTCATACTTTCGAGCTAGGTTATGGTTTATTCGTGTACTTTAATAGTAGTTTATGCAACTGTTATATAAAAGGGGGTATTAAAACATGAGTGTCTGTTTATAATACGAGGCGTAGCCGAGTATGATAATAGTTTGACACGAGTGTTTTAATACCTAATTATATGCAGTTGCATACACTACTTTATCTACACTCATATTTTTATGTTAAAATATCGTACCTATAATTTTCTCAACTTTGCTGAAAGTAAGCTGCGAGTCAGTTCTGTTGTATCTACGCGTCGAGGATATCAAGCGAAATTTACTTCACTGCTTTCACATTTATCTATTTATTTGCTTCAAAGAAGAAAAAACATTCACAAACACAAATTACAACAATTAGAAAAAATATTCTGTTTAGCGGGAAAATAATTCCAAATGTACACAATCACAACCACAGACTATGAACTGATCACAAATATAAACAGGAATTTTGAATTTGTTGAAGACATTTATGTATTCAGCCAACATTTAGCCGTGTCCCGGCGCCCGACAAAAATTTAAAAAAGAAAAGTGTTGCATAATGATTAAAAAGTTATTTTTCGATACAGCTGTAATGAAAATAGTATGGGAAATGCTGTATCGAAAAGTAATTTTTTAAATTTTTATAGACTGGCGTGAAAAAAGTGTATCCTTAAACAATTGTTTTCGAATATGTAATTGGAACATTATGCTATGAGTGTAGATAAAACAATATTAAACATTACTGTTACAAACAGTCACATTGGGAGGATTACATTACGTTATGCAATTATGAAAGACGTCCGGCACCGGACCGGCAAATGCATCAGGAACCTTCTCTTTGAGTTCATATGAATAAAAAAAACTAAATGAATTTTTTCGCACTCGTATTAAATATTCAATAGACAATATAACTTGTGAGTTGTACTATAGCTAGTCCTACACATATAAAACGTTTTCTAAATAAATTATGAGTTACCATGTTTGAACTAACTTTTACTTTTAATAACCTAAATAAACTTTTTACTTTTAAAAACCTAAATATACTTTTTTCTTTTAATAACCTAACCCGCGTTTGAATAGTAGCAAAACTGACACATCTAAACGGGGCACTGAGCTAACAAAGTGTTTCTACCAAATAGTTGCTTGCCTCAGTCTGGAGCGCAGCCTTAATTTCCTCATCGCCTGTCAAATAAAACTTCATAAAGCGTTGTGCTCTCGCCTTTATTGCCGTTGGCATTTTTAAAAGGAAAAAAGCCTCTATTGGCTGCATCGCAAGCTTTTACAGTTTGTATAAAAAGGGTAGAAAATAAAGTGCTCCGCTTTCTTATAATTATGTTTGTATGCACATGGTACTTGAGATAGTCAAAGAAAGAAGTGGTCAAAAGTAGAACTGGTCCTATTTGGAATAGCCTAATGAAGAAGTAATCGAATCCCGAAATGGTCATGAATTAAAAATAACAAATACAAAAGTGGCCTCCATACGTCAAAAAGTGTAGATCGACCAACGAATTCATGAAGAGTAACGAGTCTCCGATACAACATTGGGTCATTGGAACGTAATATCACAGATGGATTATCTACTCTCTGGTCTTGTGTTTCGTAAAGACGTTTGTTTACTCTCAATACCCGTTTCAACAAATGGCGTACCCACAAAACAGCGAACATACGTACTGTCTATTCCCTAATTTATGTCATCTGGCATATACTTAGATGGTTCTAAATAAACATTGTAGACTGCTCTACGCATGTATATGGTTACAAATGTCGTACCGATTTTAAAAACTAAGAATAATTTAACATAAATGAAATCAAGTTAGCCGAAGCAACATTTATTAATTAATTATCTTAATTTGGCTATTTGGTGCAGCCTAAATATAATGTGCAGAAAAAAACACACATTTTAAAGGTATGTTTCGTTTCCTACCGCTTACATTTGGGTTTCCTACCGCTTACATACCTTCAAAATAATGATAATAATAATCGCGATAGTTTAAAACACACAAGTTAGACTCTGTCTAAAAAAGAAATGTATAGGGTACCTACCGCGTGAAAGTTGAATGTTTACAAAGATCCGAACTATGCGCAGGCGAAATCAATTAGACATTAAAGAAATAGATTCCACAAAACAGATTAAAACTGCTATAAAAAAAGTGGTTATTCATATTAATACTTTTGATTTGCGTATTTGATAATTCGCTCAATTAAAACATCGCGCTTTTAAGCTATCGCGCAATTGAATTGTTGCGCAAATGAATGATCGCTCTTTGAAGCTCTCGCTGTATTTATTTTTGGCACTAATGAACCATCGCGCATTCAAGCTTTCGGGCAATTGTCTTCTTGCTATCGTTATTCGTGGTTTCGGCATTCGCACCCGTGTTCTACACCCATTTGCATTGGTGTGTGTGTTACAGAGATATGTGACATTTTGCCTCGAATTGAACCTCGGATTTAACTCTCTGTTCCTGTATTTAAAAAAAAATTGTCCATGGTTTTATACTATGTACCTATATAGATGAAATTCTATGTTTCAATATTATAACAAGCACAAGGAGTTGTATACTGATCGTTGATTTATTCAAATACAAAATGTACAATACTGAGGCGGACCCCGGGCCCCCACGTGCCGCGCGGGAGCGCAACCGGGACATGACGCCGAGATGATGATGAAGATATACAGTACTAGACATGTTGAGTATTCAACAGTTCAAAATAAATGTGAGTGTGAATTTGACGAGAGTCCAGCGCTGAGAACGCGCGCCCGAGGCTCGAAATGTGCGTGCCACGGGCGTTATTAACTAGTCAAAAGTTATTTGCCTTTCTTTGTCATCATTTATTCCTGATATCAATAAATAATCTAAATCAGCGGATTTTGATCCGTTACATATTTTAATTAGTGCCTTCCTTAATAAGGTGTCCGTCTAATCTTATCATTTGTTTGTATTAGTAGAAGACAAATTTTTAATTAAAATTTTATCAAACAATAAAATATGATTCATTTAAAAACGTATAATCTCACCGTTATTTGCATTTACATGAATCAATAGATAGAAATTTATCTATGTACCTATTGACGAGTAGATACTATAAACGAGGTGGGTTATCAATTATACTAATGTACATAACTCCGAATGAGTCATTGGTACATAGAGAGCGGTTGTTTTACAGTCGAAATTACAAAGTCTACTCGGCAGCATTTGGCCGGGATATTGACGTCAAGATTATTACAAGCATATGGGAGAAACTCAACGTGAATGAAATCTGACCACCCTCTGCACGCGCAGTGAACGCGTCTATGCGAGCGTAGTTACGTCCTTGCGCATTTTATATGAGTTTAATGACAATACTTTCAACATCGGGCAAATACATGGCTTCAAAGCTAGCCCCCAGTTTTATAACTAGCCCTTAGTTAGCTCTACGTCTAAATACGGCGTTAGAAAGAAATCCGCGATTCAAAATTGTTATAGAGATATCAACAATGTTAGATAATGGACACAAAGTTGTGGTTTGGAAGGTAATTACAGTTCCTGAAGCAAATTACTGACTCTCGTTATATCCGCACTAAACCCGACTGAAGGGAAACAAACAAAGAACTAACTAATCACACAAATCTCCAATTTAATTGCTACAAAGATAAATAGCTAAATTGTACACGAACTAAGTCGAATCCCGCTGTAGGATAGTAGCAGCTAGGGTTGAACCCGCAAAGTTTTGGCAAAAAGTCAAATTGATATAAATCGTTTTTAAACAATGATACCGATGGAGAGGTTTTGGTATTGAATGGCCTTGAGAGGATTAGAGGATGGTTTTACGCTTGGCAGGCTTAATACAGTTATAATAAGAATATGATAATAAATTCCAACACTGCGAATATCAAAAACCAACCTTTAGACATTTTCTAGGTATTCTCCGGGCTTCTTACCGCAGGGTTGCCGTGATCACAATTTTAATTACCATCGAAATATTGGGCAACTCGGACACCAAGGCATGCGGTAAGAAAACCGCAAAGTTCTTATAAAATGAGTTTCAGTTTACAGATTCTCCATTGATTTTCCTTAGTTTTACAGTTTACTCCTATAGTCAATACATCTATCGTTTGAAGTTACCCAAACTTAAATTAGGATTTGACAACCCTGACTGACTAACAATTGTGTTGACTCTGTGTTTATTTAGGACCTAATCTAATTGATAAATGTGCTGCAGCATTGTTAAATGTGTGATTTTGGATGTTTGGGCCGTGGGCTGATTACAATTCACTTTGTCTATGTTTGTCGGTGATATAGACTTTTAGGTTAGGTTAGAAGAATCATCCAGCGTAGTATTTAAAGATAATTAAAATAAAATGGTCAATATTTTTAATTAACTTCAGTTTCTTAATATTTACTCTATAAACTGAAGATAAGATCATCACTTTTAATTATAAATAAGAGCCATAGTTTGAGTAAAACGTTTGATCTAGGTACACTCATATTACAAAGAGGAATCATTTGATTGTATGTTTGTTTGTAATGGATATACTCAAAAACTACTGTACCGATTTTAATAATTATTTTACCTATAGAAAGCAACATTATCCGTGAGTAGCATAGCTATATCTAATATTAAAAAAAAATTGAGGTCTTGGAAAATTGCAATGTGACCGAGTCGCCCATAATATCCATACGGCGGCTATAGTAAGTAACATGTATATAAGATATTATCTTAGAAGCGTCAGTGGCCTAATAGGCTAACGGATCGGACTCGTAAGCAAGAGGTACCGAGTTTGATTCCCAGTGCTGCCATGTACCAATGACTTTTCTGAGTTACGTACATTAGTTGAACAGAAACCGATGCTCGTACGGTGAAGGAAAACATCGTGAGGAAATCTGCACATTCGTCGGCTGTAACCTTGATCCAATCTGGTCAGATTCCCAAGTTAACATGGTCGCAGAGGTCAGATAGTAGTCACTCTTCTGTAATTACCTGCTCTGCTAAATCCTGGGTCACGGTCAGAACGAACCCTAGGCACTTAAGCGCGAGCACAACCGGGATATTGAAGCCAAGATAATATTTTTGTTCTTATGATCATTTTAAATAGGTTCCTAACGATTAGATAGAGGTTCCCGAGATACAGGTTTGTTGTCACATCCGACTCGGCGATGTCAATCCATCGGTTCTTGGGTCTCCCGCGGCATGAGACGGGACGTCTTTCCTGATACCGGCCACTTTAGGCACCCATTTCCAACGTAACCCTGGGGCTTACGCAGCACGTGACCAAAGCAGCGATGTCTTTTACGCCAAGGCTGCCATATCGAGCGTCTAACGTTCGGATATACTCGTTAGGCGCTCAATCAAGTCCGTAACGCCGCATACCAACCGAAACATTTTTACTTCGTTATATGATAAAAACTATTTTCAGGTAAGTAAGTACAATTAATAAACCAAGTTGTTTATAGCACTTCTAGTAGATAAAGTTATATCTATTGATTAATGTTAATGCAAATATAGGTGAGATTATAGTTTTCAAATGAATCATATTTTCCTGTTCGATAAAATATTTCATAAGAAAATTGTCTTCTATGAATAGTAACAAATGAAAAGATTAGATGGACACCCTATTGATGAAGGCGCTAATTAAAATAAGTAACGGATCTCAATTACCCTGGGTTAGATTATTTATTAATCTCTGACACAAATAAAGTTAAATGCAAATATATTTTGTCTTGGTAATAACGCCCGTGACACGCGCATTTCAAGCCTCCGCGCGCATTGTCGGCACTGGACTCTCGTTGAACTTTTGAACACTTTACATGCCCAGTAATGTATATCTTATATTTAAATGTCATGCGATATTTCAGTTGTAAAACTAGAGATTCGTACGAGTACCTATCGCATCGGTGATGCCATAATCAGGCATTTGAAAAATATAGCGCTTATTATGATAAATTATTTTTATCATTTATCTATACATAGTATAGAACAAAGTCCCTTACCGACGTCTGTCGCTATGTATCCTCTGTTTGTATCTATGCATGCTTAGATCTTTTAAACTACGCAACCGATTTTAATGCGGTTTTCAACAATAGATAGAGTGATTCAAGAGGAAGGTTTTTGAACAAGATAAATTATAGGTATGGGTAAATTTTGGTGTACGCGAACGTAGTCGCGCCGGGTCCACTAGTCCAATTTAAACAGCGGCCTCGGGTGCTTGTTATTACTACTATACAAGGGTTTCTTTTCATTTACTTGCCGTAAACGGTAATGGTGACAGCATATTGCCTTTCGACGCACAATGCCAAAAACGCAAAACGCCATTTTGTCGTTTCAGTGGCACGCGATATTTTAGTTGTACAAGATGGAGCATTGAGATGGATGGTGGATTGTTTACATACATACATGTAGGTTCGTATCGAAAGAGAGATTCGTACAAGTATATTTCGCATCGGTGATGCCATACCTAATCTTAAAATGTAATCTTAATTATTCCGGAAAAAATTACGATCATATCTACGACACACGCTTTGCACATTTTTAATTAAAATATAGCTTATTATGATAAATCATTTTTATCATATTTATGCCTTTTCATATTGTTTTGTTATTGTATTATGTATATCAATAACCTACAGTTTGATTTTGCTGTTTGCTCGCTTTCATCCCTCAATGTAAATAAAAAAACGTCGCCTGCTCCTACTGCTACCAACATGCCTCTCATTTTCACACCTTCACTCTCTAAATCGGAGTTCTCCGTTTTTGTTACGTATCAGAGACGTGGTGTCTTACTAAGGGCCTTATAAGAAGGCTCAAGATCACTCCGCGTCCGATGGAGAGAGTTATGCTCGGAGTTTCTCTACGGGCTTGGGGCTAATTACGTTACTCTGGTGTCCATAAAAAAATCAATTTAATAGTTTAAGTTGATTGCACTGAATCTTTGTTAGCAACTGAACCCATGAAATCGACGATACGGAATCGCAAAAGTAACAAGTTGTTAGCAACAGAGTTATGCATGCACCAATTCCGATTGCAATAACCCTCTCCATACCTAATTCGTGTAGTAATTAAAATGCCCCGTATCAAATGGGTTGTCATGAAGGGCTTTGATATCAGCGAGTTCAAACAGGGGTCGCCCTGATGGCTTTATGTCAATGCCGAGGCAATGTACTCCCCGTAGCTAATTGAGTGCATGTGACGGAACTGATCGGCTGTGACAAGGTGCGTCGACGTATTAGGATAGTTATCAAAGTTTTACATTCTGCCTTCTTAACGCGTACGCACGGCGACAGAACAGCGATCGGACAGTATGCGCGCAGACACTGCGTAGAAATGAGAAGACGGTCTATGCTGCATGTAGGTACCTTGCCTCGTGGGTACCTCGTCGAACGGTTTTCAATTTTTATTTTTGGCACGAAAAATTAAACATATAGGTTTTGTCAAACAGCAAGCATGGCGGGGCTCGACGATGGAGGTGCAGAAAGCACTATGAAAATGTGTGGAAGTCGTCACACAAACACGCCAGACGTCTCGCGCCGAGCTTAGCGGGACGTGACACGCCACGCCAGCCCTTGCCGCGATGACAAATTGTTGTGCGTGGCGTGTTAACATAGTTGTAAAAACTTATAGTTTTCTACAAATTTAAAAATGGACCAATAAAATTTAAGAATTTTCGTACTGTAAAATTTAATTCTTTACTATCTAAGTAATAAGATTGCTACTTTAAAAAAGCTGGTGGGGCGAGAGCGCGTGGCATGATGCTTATTGTATGCTTACAGTTACGACCAGCCAGCCTCGCGTCGCGCTAGAGCCACGCTACCGCTGAGCTCGCTGTTTGATAAAGCCTTTTTAATTACATTGGCAACACCAAAAGCCAAAAACAGCAAAGCAACATACACATGAGAAAATCAGCGTCAAGCGTACCTATTTATACTCTATGGTCATGCATGAAAATATTAAAATTTTCACGTCGAAAATAAAAATTGACGACCGTTCTACTCGAGGCGAGCGGTTCAAAAATAAAGCTTCCGAATAATTTCAATTTCAATATATTTATTCAGACAACAGAGATCAGTAGTACAGGTATCTTACAATCTATGTTAGTAAAACAATTTTTAATACTGGAATGTGAAATATGATTCACCTATATGACAACGTTGACAAATGCCTTAAAGGTGAATCATACCTACCATAATACTACACATTGACTAGCTTAACTTCGTAGAGCGTACTATGTGTCTTACTTACTTACTTACTGCGCTTCCTCTTGGATCTTGGCCTCTGATACAAGAGACCGCCACCTCTTCCTATCCTGCGCTATCTTCGATCGAGGATATCCAGTGCGTGTAGGTCTTTTAGGACTTCATCAATCCAGCGATATCTGGATCGCCCGACCGGTCAACGTCCGCTTGGCCGACTAACGTGTGCTTTCCTTACGGCGCGATCCTCCCCCATTCTCTATATGTGGCTAAGTCAACGCAGCCTTCATCTTTTGCAGTATATTGGATACTGCGTGTCCGGCCGGGTAAATACAAAGTCAAAATTAGTCGATGTGGAATATTTACCATCGCCTTTTTTACGCGCTGTTCGGTGCTATGTAGCTGGCGAAGCTGTTTAAAAATTTAACTTTAAATTTTTGTTTATTCTACTCGTGCAGACACAGACTGTAATTTCGCTGGCTACCTTATCCGTCAAACCGGAAGACACCCAGGCGGGCACCTCAGGCTTGACAGAGTCCTACCACCAGATTATTGGTAGAGGGCCCAACATTCACACCACGGCCATCATCCACGTGTGCAGAAAACGAGTTAGTACCTACACGCGTGCGACAGATACGACATTCAACGAAACCGAAGTAGTAGCTGGCTGGCTCGACTAGCTCTTTTCCAAGCAGGAAAAGTCGTATCTGACATTTTGCAACTTTTCAGGGCTCTCTTTTGAGCGCAATTGGTTTTTGCAATTTAAGTCCGCTGGTTTTGATCTACATGTAAGGAAAACACGCAGACTATTGTGTTTAAAAACATATTGTGAAGTAGGCAAACCTGTTCAGTAATTAATGAATCATTTTATAGTGACAGAACTATACTAAAATACTTACTAAATCTATATCTTATGAATGAGCTGTCATGTTATCATACCTATGAATCGAAATAGTGATGTAAACAAATAAGTAGGTAAAATATTGATATAAATTAAGGCTGAACCGATATTTATCTACGAGATTGTACGATTATTCATGCGTACGCAAATATCATATTTATCTTGTTAGTATGTTATCGATTTCACAACTAGAATCCAAATTGCAATTGATTGCAAATATTTGAATTGATTAAAATTAATAGTGATTTTGCAATTTTTTGCAATAGGTACTTCAAAGAGAATATATTATCAGGCTGTCTCATATCTGGATTGTCATTATCTAAATTAACTAATTAAAAAAAAAATTGTTTGTATTTATTTATATATTGTTATTTTCGGAAGCCCGACAGCCTTTTAAGTTTTTGGATGTTTGCTACTCCTTCACGATTAATCCTTTATAGCCCAGAATAACAGATAGACTAGCTACAATTTATTTCAAAATTCCTTTTAATCCCAGTGAGTACGACTGGGAATAAAATATATTCAACGTGGTTTCGTCGGCAACGGTTCCAGCACGTAAATTAATTTTTAAAGTTAATAAACATATTACCATTCCTATTGGTGGTCTTCGGTATTCCGAAAATTAAGTGAAAGCAATGGGTGAAAACGTTTTTACGGGGTCGGCAACGCGTGGGTGATGTCCCTGGTATAGCAAACGTCCATAGGCTGCAGTGACTGCTTACCATCAGGCAGGCCGTAAGCTTGTTTGCCACATGTGTGGTATAAAAAAAAAGTGGAAGGTAGATACGGATATCCTGGCCCAGCAATCATCGTAGGAACACGGTAGATAGTATGTAAACTTAAGTTGTAGTGACCAAATGAGTGAAAGATGTCTGTAAATTACTTCCCCTAAGTTGCAAAAATCATGGCCACAAGTGTTTGCGACCAAAAGTAGAGATTTTGCCTCAGAAGAAGCCAACAATGTAGAACGGTATCTACTGTGAGACTACCTAAAGTCTACACAACTCAATTGAAACATTCAAAACATAAACAAGGTAATTTTGGTGAAGAATTTTGCTCTGCATAGTACACACTATGCAGAGCAGACGAATCCAGTGTAGCAGCCACTAGACGCTTTGACTCATGTTTATTTATGGTTAATAAAACCTCATTTTGTAAGCTCCAAAATGTCGCCATTTTTTAATTTCGCTCGTTTTGGTTTTCAATGGCTTTTGCTTACTTTTTACGAAGCATTCAAATAAATTTAGTTATGATCCTGAAAACTGGATAATTTCATTTTTGGGATATTCAGAGGACTTTGGGGACCCCTTTCTACAACTCATTTGATTGGAGCTTATATTTATTTATGTTACAGTTTTTATTGGTATTACTTAAACGTAGTACATTTCCATATAATATATTTCCAAACTTAGGTACCCCTTGCTAAATATCCTTGAAGACATAAATGTATGGAAATACATTTTCAACAGACGAGCTGATCCAGAAATCGATTTAATATACAACTAAGGTGTCAAACAAACTTACCGCCTGCCCACGAACGTTTGCAATACCAGGGCTATTACTCCCGTGTTGCGGACCCTGCAAAAACCCTTTTCACCCCTTCCTTGAAGAACTCAATGTTGTATTCACCAGGGAAATATTCCCTAAATTAAAAAATGGGGCTTTACCCTATCTCGGAGCTGGAAAGAAAGTTATTTGAGGATTGCATAAAAAAGTTTGTGCCAAGACTCATCATCATCATCACAGCCCGTAACGGTCCATTGCAGGACTTAGGGCCTCTCCCACGAAAGGGGAGGTTATTGCCATAATCTCTACGCTTGGCAGGCGGGTTGGAGATCACTGTTTTAAATATAACAATGGAAAATGTCGCTGCCCATTTTCCAGACTACAGAGACTCTTGATCTTTTGCCTCGAAAACATTAGTAGCCTTGTAACGTAGCCCGAAAAATGTATGAGTAATGTAATGTAGCCCGAAAACAGGTAATCTTATTTTTGACTAATTCTTCCACACCATCTACCCCCAACGTAAGCAAAGCTTGTGTTATGGGCGTTAGATAACAGATAAACCACTTATTAACTTTTTTTAATACATACTTATTATAACAGAAATAAAAATTCATTATTTCAATTTCTGGTCAGCCAAGAATCGAAACCGGGACCCCTGCGTGGCAGACCGGCATGTAAACGTAAAGATGTAGGTTTTCAAAAAAGCCCAGTACACTTACTTTCTGAATGAACAGTCTAGTATTTTCTATTTCTGTATTTCGTTGCAAGGGCTGCCATGATAATATTGTGTCATTTTTTCCTGTCACACGGTTGACATGATTATGCACGGATATGTCTCCATATTGTTTCATATTATGGAGGGTGCATTACTTAGGGTAGGGTACACAATCAACGTCGCACGTGATTTTGTAATGTATTGTGTTATTATTTTTTTGATGATGAGTTCACCTTTAACCGCCGCCGTTTAGATATTAGACTAAATGTGTGAAAGGTTACAAACATTGTTATATTGGTAGAGGTAGGTAATGTTGATATACACTTCTTTTATAATGCGTCAATCAAATGTGTTTATTGACGCACGACGAAAAAAGAAGGGTATCTGTGGCAATGTAGCTCCCAAACTGATAGACCGATTTCGATGCGGTTTTCTTTAAAATAGGTTCAGTAGTTTAGAAAATATTTGAGTAGATAAACTTTGTCGAGGGTATTCTATTAGTTAGGTTTCTATTAGTTAGATAGTCTAGGTTCCTACAAGTACATTTGCATGTCAACTTCAACGACATCGGGACAAATCCTCCTTTCAAGTAATAGGTACCTATGCGTCATCTGCATGATGTTTAAATTCCACATGGCAACATTGCGAGGTGCTGGCGGAAGACAAACAGACGATAATTTCCGGTACCCACCTCTCAGAGGATGTCATTTCCAGCAAACGTTGTTGCGGGCTTCCTAAGAGCTCGCTTGCTTTCCCGCCTTTGATACTATGAGAAAATGAAGACTGAACATGAGAATCCTGTAATCTTGCAATGTTTAACTTTAATGGAACTGTCAACTACAAAATTACCATCTTCAAGGTTTCAGACACAGGTTGTATGTTCAACAGAATAGTGAATATTAAAAGTTATTTTAAGTAAGTACTGTTGGACGATAATTGAAAGTCAGAAGTATGGTGTTATACTTTGTATATTGAATAAAAACATTATTAACTTATAGCTGGTATTTATTGTCTGACGGTAAACCTTGGTGTTGCCATTTTAAGCACGTCAAACAGAACGTCTGAATAGAATAATGCATCATATTTTCTACCGAGGATGAACGTCCTTTACAAATGGCAACACCATTTACAATTGTCAAGTTTAACAATTTAATGTTTACTTACCAATTATTATTAATATTAATAAAACAGTAAACTAATTTCAAATATCAGATTAGATGATAAAATATTACATTTCATTCTAGAATATCAGTGAGGTTATGGTTTGTCTCATTTTCAGTAACAGGATGTGTAACAAAACTTGTATAACTTTTGTATCCTCAACATTTCTTGTATTTGTAAAAGCAAATATCAGTATATAACCTTGGATACAGGCATATTGGAGAGTGCGTTAAGCCCTGCGCTTGATATAGGCATTTCGTTACATAGAAATTCATATAAATCTTGTTCCTAGTCTAAATAAATGACCTACTTAGCTTATGTCTCAAACGAACATCGCGAAAGTGTTAGCTGATAATACTAATTAATATTGAAGACGCCTATTTCTCTTCAACTGAAATATTATTAAAAAGTTTCTATGGTATGAGCAATTTCCGACTTCACCATTAAACCCTGAGTGCTGTGTACTACTGAAGTCCTTGTGGAGACAAATCAAACAAGCCGTACTCGACAGGGATGCATTAGTTTACTTATAAAAATCAGCAGCAGCGGCAATCGGGGCAACTAAAATCTGTTCCGCGGCGGTTGGCTCTGCGCGACAAAAAACCCGCGCGTTGTTGTTGGCCCAATGTGCAATGAGCGACTACCCGCAAATTTTAAAGATAAATGTTGTGACGTAATATTAAGGCGTGTACTGAAAGACCCTATTAACAAACCCTCCGTATTCGATAAAAGAATTTAATGAATTGAATATTCGATTGATTTATAATTTTAATTGACTATATAAAGTATCGTACCTGCACCTATACCTACTACTTAAATGTTATCATAATATTTTGATTATTTCACTTGACATGTTATTATTATTATTACTTTAAATCTTACATATACCTATCTTAAATATATATTGCATAATAGTAGTTTATGCAACTGTCATATAATACCTAATTATATGCAGTTGCATATACTACTTTATCTACACTCATATTTTCATGTTACAATTTCGTACCTATAGTTTTCTAAACTTTGCTGGAAGTAAGCTGCGAGTCAGTTATGTTGTATCTACGCATCGAGGATATCAAGCGGCGGGAAATTCACTTCACTACATACACAAATTACAACAATTACAAAAAATATACCGTTTAGCGGAAAAATAATTACACTCAAATATAAAAAGGAAAATTTGAATTTGAATTTTGAATTTATTAAAGACATTTAGGTAATCAGCCTACATTTCGCGACAGAAATTTAAAAAAGAAAAGTGTTGCATTATGATTAAAAAGTTATTTTTCGATACAGTTATAATGAAAATAGTGTGGGAAATGCTGTATCGAAAAGTAATTTATTTTAATGTTATAGATTGACGTGAAAAAAGTGTGTCCTTAAACAACTGTTTTCGAATATGTATTGGAACATTACGCTATGAGTGTAGATAAACATTATTTTTAAGTTTGACAAATGAATATAGTATAGGTAATAATTATTAATCGATTGAGGTACAACAAATATTTGTTTAAGTACTTTTACTACTTAATTAAACTGAATTATTATCATGACGTTGTTATTTATTATTTATACATTTGACGATATTCTTGTGAGTTGCTTATGTTGTGAAATGTATAATGATATAATGTAATTTTCTTAGATAAATAAAGAAATCTAATCTACTCTATAATGGTTCCTACACCACCATTCCGACACCATTATCAGTCTAGAGTCATTAAATAAGTATAAAATCATTTACATTGTTTTAATATTAAAGTGTTTCTCTGGCCACCTTGCATCATCAGACCCTGCGCTGCGGACCGTCTAAGGAATAAAATCCTCGTCAAGACGAATAAAACCAGCACCAGGGTATACTGTCGTCTCCATCATCAAACCCCGGGCAGGGACTAGGAATAAAGTCCTAGTCAATACAAATAAAACGAGCACAAACTCGATAGGCAAATGCATTGTTTTATTATGGAGCTCTTGTGTTTTCCGTATCTATCGTCAGACCCTGGGCACCATCTACGACTACAGTCCTCGTCGATCAAATAACAACTTAAACGTCCTTATTAGTCCGTATACAAATACAAAAAAAATACTAATAACATTTTTTTGTGTGCGTGCGTGCGTGCATGTGTGTGTGATTGTGTGTATGTGTTTGCGTGCGTGCGCGTGCTATGTACCTACCATGTAGATATAAAGATAGTTTCTTTTACCATTACAGACTTCCTGTTGGACCTTTCGTCCCCATTCATGGTACCAGAAAATTTGATTGTCACTGACTTTGAAAATGAAAATGAAAAAAGTATTTATTGAATTAGGATTACGTTAATTAATCTCTTTTCAAAAGTCAAAAATCTAACGGAACACAATGGGAAAGTTGAGCGAGCTCATCCAGGTAGGGGGCGACGCATGCAGACCGACCAGCGCGCACGAGGGCTTACTCCGGCGAGACACCGGGCACCGATACACGCCACGCACATAACCGCCTAGGCGAATCATGTGCGGCGCGTGCCCGGTCCCAGCCAGCTCGCCGGCGCTTACACCCGCACGCGCCAGTCGGCCTACCTGCGTCGCCCCCTGAGCTTGGAACAAATAAGTAAAAAGAAAGTCGCCTGTCTGTCAGTATGCCGCTTCAGTTAGGAAAATGACCATCTGTGGGAGAAAGAAACGGCAAGAAACCCACAGGTACATTTAAATATGATTACAATGCATTGATACATTTATCAATTTAATTTGAGTGAGCCTGTGTTGATTGGAATATTATATGGACCCCTACAAATCGGTCTTAAATAAAGGTCAATAAAAAATAGCACAGCAAAAGTAGGCCAGTCCACCAAGGCAGCACCCGTTCATGAGCATGACGTAGGGCCCAGCTATCATCCAATTAAACCATATTTGAGGGAAGAAAACGACCCGACCCCCACGCCACCACCAGGCAGACTTTTAAGTGAGCATGCACTGCCAATGCCGTACATATTTAAACAATATTTGTTATTGAATGACTATTCTACATCAAATCATACTCACCCAATTTACAAAATTATAAATTTATAAATAACTTCTTATTTCGAAGAGCTAGTGGTACTTACACCATACATTTTTGTCCTTGACATATTCATCAATTTTATAATAGGCTTTTTTCATTAAAGTTGTTTTTAAAGCACCTTTTCTTTAAATTGTGATTCAGGCAAATTAATAATACAGAAAGATGAATTCACTTTACTAAGTCTGAACACCGGTGTTACCAGTTTATTCTTGTTCCTTAAATTGATATTATGAACATCAGTATTTTTAGCAAATTGGGTAATGTGCTTTCTAACATAAATAATATTATCAAATATTAATACATCAATTTCTTTAAACAATTCTTTGAGCGAATCACGTATGTTTCTTTTACAGCTCGTTTTTGTAGTTTGAATATGATGTCACTATCAGCACACTTGCCCCATAGTATGATACCGTACGACTTATTACTATGAAAATAAAGAACGCTTGCTTGCTTGCTTCTCGTGGGACTCAAATGTGTTCGAATAATAAAAATAAACACGGAGGCGGCGATACAGTTCGCCACTTGTCACGCCAGCGAGTTCCACAGGGCGGAGGGGGGGCAGTGGAGTGCCGCTTTGCAACATTGAATGTTTGTGGAGGGATGGAAAGTAAAATGATGATGGATGGGAGGAAGTTGGATATTTTGTGCGTGAACGAGACTAAGATGAAAGGGAAAGGAGTTGCTCAACATGGCTCGATAACCGCGGTGTGGTCAGGGGTTGACGAACACCACCGTGCATGCTAGGGAGTTGGACTCTTGATGTCTGAAAGAATGATGAACTGTATGGTGGAGCACGAATGCGTGAGCCCTCGACTCCTCTGGGTGCGGCTCAAAATAGGACTTATCCGCGTGCGCGTAATAGGCGTGTATGCACCGGATGTGTCAAAGTCGCAGGTTGAGAAAGAGGAGTTTTGGAGCCTGTTAGATGATGTTGTAAGTGCGTCCAACGCGAATGAAAGAATAATTCTTTTGGGAGATTTAATGCATGGGTTGGTGTGAAGAGGAATGGATGTGAAAGTGTGGTAGGGAAATTTGGTGATAGGAGAGTGAATGATAATGGTGCTAGTTTGATTGAATTATGCCTGGGAAATAATCTCTTTATATCAAACACTATGTTTGATCACAAAGATATTCATAAGTATACATGGCAAAGAGGGAATGAGAGAAGTATGATAGATTTCGTGATTGTAGATGAAAGATTGAAGAATCTGGTTGTTGACACTAAAGTGTTTCGGGGCGTAAATGTCGGTACAGACCATTTTCTCGTGGTATCACGTTTTGCGGGTCTGTTTAAGAGATGGCGCTATCGCACTTAAGGGTCGACAACAAAATTTGAAAGAATAAAAGTAGAGAGATTGGATGAAATTGAAGTAGGTGAGACGTATTTGAGAAAGTTGGGTGAAAGGTTAGGGTCAGCTGAGGAAGAAGAAGAACGTAATATTGAAGATGGATGGACGAGGTTTAAGAATGTGGTTACGAGTACCGCTGCAAAAGTCTGTGGGGTAAGCGTGAGAAAGAATAGGACCCGGAATAATTGGTGGGATAAAGAAATGAGAGAGTTAGTAAGTAAAAAGAGAAAGGCATGACTGGACGTATTGGCTGTGAAAGCTAGAATGAAAACGGATGCAAGGGTGACAGATGATGAGGTCAGAAAAGTTGAAAGTATATATAAAAGTGTAAAGAAGATTACAAAAGAAAGAGTTGCACAAAAGAAGAGATTTATGGAAGACGAGTATATGAAGAAACTTTCACACAGTTTCCGGGACAATCAGAAACTGTTCTGGAAACAGGTTCGTTTGCCACGGGGAGTGCCTGAAAGTTCGGGAATGAATGGCATAAGGGATGAACATGGTATTTTGGTGACAGATGAGGAAAGTATGTTGCAAAGATGGAAGACATCATCTAACCCTCTACAGTATTCCTTTCAAAATTTCATTGACTACGACTTAATTGCTGTAACCTTGAACTATCGTCTGTCTGTATTTGGATTCCTATGTCTTGGCATTGAGGAAGCTCCTGGGAATGCTGGCCTAAAGGATGTTATCCAGGGTTTACAATGGGTTCAGCAGAATATTGAGGCTTTTGGTGGTGATCCTAATAATGTCGTTCTAATGGGTCATGGATCTGGTGCAGCAATAGTGGACCTCATCACTTTATCTCAGAAAGCCAAGGATTTAGTCCATAAAGCTATACTCCATAGCGGTTCTGCAATGGCCCCATGGGCAGTATCTTATGATCCTGTTGGTTCCGCACGCGCTTTAGCAAACAGACTTGGATTTGTAGGAAATAATCGACGCGGTATAGCTGAGTTATTGAGTAGTGCTACCGCGAATGAAATGATCAATGCGATGCTAACATTCCAACAACCTTATAACAACACCGTTATGTTCGCACCATGCGTGGAAGATGCTCATCTGAATTCAGAAGACGTTGTTCTTAACAAAGCACCATTTGAATCGTTTGAATCTGCAGAATACCTGCACATTCCTCATATATATGTTTACACAGATAAAGAAGGAACAATTCGCCACAACAATATTGTAAATGAGCAGTGGCTGCAAAGGATGGAAACTGATTTCGAATCCTTTCTACCTGTAGATTTATCTCTTTCCGACTTGAATGAAGAAAATAAATCTACATTTGCAATGAATATTCGCCGATTGTACTTTGGTAACAATACCATCAATGAAGATGCTATTGAGCAGTACTTTACTTACATTGGGGACACAACAATAATCGTTCCTTTAATCAGAAGTGCAATTTTAAGAAGCTGGAAGTCTACTGCTTGTAATAGAGTACTGCAGTTTGAATACATTAGAACAACAAGTGAGACGGAACCAACAATAACAACAGGAGTTCCTCATGGTGGATTTCTTAACTTTATATTTAATGACAATCTTGCAGGGAATGATTTAATGATAAAGAGGTCAATTATGGACAAATACAGAGCATTCATTTATACTGGGTGAGAATATTAAAATTCTTTCATTAAATTATTTTACACTAGCTTTTCCGTAGCGTTCTCGTGGAACCACACATTATATTTCGGAATTAATTATAGCATGTGTACTATTCTGTACTATAAACTACGTTACCGCCCAACAAATGCGTTCAGTAATTTTTCGTGAAGGAGTAACAAACATGCAGCGTAATGGATTTCATCTCCATCAGTGGCTTCGATCTAGGAGACATTTGTTTCTATAAATTTTTTAATATTATTTTTTAGGCTTTTTATTTTATAAGTTAATTTTAGTTTAATTTTTAATTCTTACCTATTTTTTGTTTATAAGACTTGTGTATTGTTGTATAGTAAATACTTTCTCGTTACTAACTTTCGCATATAATATATACAACAATATATTTGACGAGGAACGTAAGTAAATTACTTATTGTATTTCTTAACATCATTTCAGACAAACGGACTATGAGGGGCATAGGATTACTTGGCTCCCAATCAATAGCATCTTTCGTAACTTCATAATAATTATGGGTGGAAACTCACCAGTAGCACCTGGCGTATGGATGGGCCTATGGATGCAAACAGGTAACCCTCGTTACCCATACTTCGGTTTTTGGGAAGATTTGTACGAGAACTACTACAGGATGCCCACTCCACCTTAGATATCGCTACAATAGATATTAAAGGCGAGTGATGATTATTCTTAATAATAAATACGAACAATAAAAAACCAGCTTTTATTTGCCGCCGGCATTTAAAAAGAAAATTACCCTGATGACTGCATCGAAACTTTGTCTTAATAGAAAATTATTGAAATAGGCAATATGTTTTTAACTAATAGCCACCAAGCGCCATTCAGATAAAATATATAAATAATCATCTCATTAATGTCCCGGTTGTGCTCTCAAGGACGAGGGCCCGGGGTCCGCCTTGACCATGATCTAGGATTTGGCGATCAGGTAATTACAGTGGAGTGACTACCATCTGACCTCCGTGATTCTGCTACCAGGGGAACCTGACCAGATTGGATCATGGTTAGCTGCCTGAATTCACAGGTTTCATCACGATATTTTCTCTCACCGTAAGAGCATCGGTTAGAATGCAACTAATGTAGGTACATAACTCAGAAAAGAGTCATGGATACATGGCCGCAGCGGGATTCGAACCCGGTACCTCTCGCTTACCAGTCAGATACTCAACCCCGGCCACCGACGCTTTTAAGATAAGCGCCATTGAGATAGCCGCGGTCTATGACAGCGGTTAGCCACGCGGGTAGAGAGCTTACCATGAGTTCTTATAGCAGGACATAAACTGAACTGCCCTGCTTAGAGCAAGACAGCGCTATACGTGTCACATAAGCTTGTATCGTTATAAACCGGGCAGTTCTGTTTAGGTCCTGCTATAAGAACTCATGGTAGGGAAGTTTATGAAGCTGTTCTAAAAAGGCCACATTATGTGTTTCATATTATGAACATAATATGTTCCATTTCGCCAATGGCAAAATGACCACTTTTCCAACACCAAATGATTCATATTATGAGTAATATTGCAATTCACCTAATTTGACAGTTTTGTACGGAAATTCGTAAAATGGTCTACTTATGTACTAGGAATTGATAATATGTCAAATAGCAGAATCCTTAGAAGTTACTGAATGAGCAACATATTTGTTTCATATTTGTATTTTACAAGTTTTTACACTTGATTACAGTTTTCATTTAGATTGATTTCGTTATTTTGTAACATTTATTAGCATTGTAAAGCATTAAAATAGGATAAAAGCGTGGGAATCTTCGGTTACGGCGAGAGCGGATTTCCTTACTGAAAATTTTAAATTATTTTCTCTGCGAATATTGCGAGTCTAGTAAATATATTTTGTGAATTTCTATATAGGGTTCAAAACTATAAAATGTATATTGTTAATAAAAGTAAACAGTATAAAAAGCAACAAAACAGTAAATGTACATTACGTTATGGAAAGTTAGCCCGACCAAACAAAAATCATGAAAACATAAAAAATGGGTCCCTATTTAATCTCTATAGGTGCATACTGATACAATGTAAACTATCAATGATACTAGATGCAAAAACAGGTAAGTGGAAGGTTTCTAGAATGGTGGAGTTGCATGTCACAGAGTGGTTAGGCTGGATCTGGTATGGGTTTGTTGAACGAGGTTCTGGTGAGGCAGCATGGAGAAACAAAGTGAGCCCATTTTTAATGTGAATGTAGGGCTAACTTGATAAAAATATGTCAGTAAAAGGTTTCAAAGTTAGTCAAAACTGTGGCAAATTGGTGTAGAAAGATAAACTAGAAAGAAACTAAATTTCCCGGCTCCAGGAAATGGAGCACTCCCTCTACTTCGCCATATCTGGGGAAGAAGGAAGGAAAGGTACGGGTTAGTATTCGGATAAATGGAGACCAGAAGGGAAAATAAACAGTATTGTTTAGTATCTAGCACGGAAAACTCATCTGGCTTTCGTCAGCAACAGGTATTAGACATTACTTATGGTCATCATCACCACACATTTTAAACAGAAAACTCGTGAAAGAAAGTTTGTTGTAAAAAAAAAACAAAAATGAAAACTCCGTGCTCAAAGCGCCTACAAAAATCGGGAACCTAGCAAGTCAAAATCATTACCCCAAAACGGTTTACCAAAATGTGGGAAAAATTAAATATGAAAATATATAAACTAACAAAATAAGTATGATATAAATAAATAAAGTAAATATAAATACATAAACTACAAGATAACCAGGCATTACGCCGTAAAAGTGGCGCAATATCTGGCAACGGAGAAGAGTGGCAACACTTTGCTGGACTGTCATATCCTGTTTTGCGCAGTGAGTAGGCGTCCTTTCTGACGTCTACCGCGAATATAGCGAATAGAGCGCCTGATAGGGATATGAGATAAATAAATAAGGACAAAAGAGAAAGAAGAATTAAAAAAATAATTGAATTTGGCAAAGGGACGAAAAAATAATTAAATAAATTAAAAAAATAATTGACAAGGCAGCCTTAAAAAAAAAACAAAAGTGTAAAGAGAACGTTCAATAGAAAAATTGCAACGTTACGATGTGGAAATATCGGAGCCAAATATGATTCGCTCGATGAAATGGATTGAATATGATTCATGTAGAAATATTTTACTATTTTACTGTTTTTAGAGGAATTTTACTATTTTTAGTGACGGCAAAACAGAATAGCTAATCCTTGCTAATCATGGGTATTGTATCTGTTATCTGTTTATAAGCATATTATTATTGTTGCATAAGAATTGTATGCGTTTCCTAAACGCGACAGCACCATGTAGCAGTATACGAGAGCTGTACTAAGTATTATGCACCCGTAGTAGGCAAGTAGCTAATTGCAAGTTCCTTACGATTTTGGGTTTCAAGTAACTTATTTTTCTCAGTGTTGCTTCGAACAGCTTACATATACCTAGAATGTATTATTATTTATTCTTCATTCTTTATTGTACACAAAAATAATAAATACACTTTAACAAAGTTGAGTTTTCTACCAGTAAACCTTGGAGTCAAAGAAACCGTAAGTCATCATTTAGGCATAGGAAGTGCACACAAATAAATACTATAATTAATGCTGAATACAATAAATATATACGTACTGTAACTATATATTAGAGAGAGAGAGAGAGAGAGATAATGCTTTTTTAAATTCCTTTTAAATGTATTCAGAAAGGGCTAGCACGGATGTTAGGAGGTATGGAGTTCCATAAACGCTCAGAGTGAAGGAACCGCCGTAGCGGCTTAAGGTGTGAGACGGAATCTTTAGGGATTTATGTTGTACAGTAGAGTAGACAAAATCTTCCTAATCATGGGTGTTGTAAACATCTACTCGGTAACTTATGTCACCAGGCAAACCAGCACTAGGTGGTTTTGTATCACATCATACATTGCTCTAAACTAATAATAATAATTTTGTTGGCCGCAACTTATGTTCAACGCAACGCAACTACAATATTCACCATAAATTTTAATTGAATGTACCCTAGTCTTAACATGTTATACCTATCATTGTTGATATTATTACAACTTGTCATATATATTTGTAGTTATTGCCAAATAAAAGCTATGTCTATGTCTATGTCTATTTCTATGTCTATGTGGCTCAATAGTACTTACTTCACTCTTGACTTGAAGACCCTAACCCCTAACTAACCAATAACTTTTTTTACCCCAAAGTTCTATTTTTCGGAGAAAGAAGACACAGGCAGGTATTTTGAACTGCGTTATGGACAGCATGAGCATATGACACTACAGTGTTATGGAATAGGACCACGATAAGTCCGTATTGACTGACAGTAGTAAATATTATGGCATGGTGGATATGGCAATAATCTGGGGTTTAAAAAGGCCACATTGGATGTTTCATATTATGATCATAATATTGTGTTTCATTTCGCAAATCGCAAAATGGCCACTTGGCCGATGAAACGCCAAATGATTCTATGAATCATTTTGCAAATTATCTAATGTGACAGTTTTGTACGCAAATTCGTACAACGGTCCACATAATATGAATTGCTTATATGTTAAATAGCAGAATCCTTAGAAGTTACTGAATGAGCAACATCTTTGTTTCATATTTCAGTATTATAAAATTTTTCACGAAAGTACAATTTTCATTTTGATAGATAGATTAACATTTTATTGCTCATAAAACATAACAAGGAACTTACAGTAATAAGGAACACATATGAGCAAAGGCGGCCCTATCGCTTTTGATTGATTTTGTAGTTTTAGAGCTTTTATTGCAAAATATTAGTAATTATGAACAATACTAAAAATATGCGGAAATCATCAGTTTTGTATCGGCGGGAGTGATTTTTCCTTTAAAAGCTATGTATTAGCTATGCAGGTACGTGTACCTACACACAAATAACACCTAGACTTTGTGGGTTTAAAGTATGTATTTATTATGTACGTATATTTATGTTTCAGGATAATATGCAGATTCATGTACCAGCTGACAATCGTTTGGCTGCTGTGCATGCAGTCAGAAATGCTCTGATTGAGAGGTTGTTATCAGCACGACAAAAAAATAGTTTTAATTGTTATATTATTATATGGATATACATATACCTATCGCTGAACATGATTTGTGATTCATTTACCCAAGATTTTTGCCATAGATACCTACTCCACACGAATTTAATCCTCATAGATGCGCCTTAGGGGATGCATAAATCTCTTTTTTTCCTGATAACGGTATCTTATCTGTGTGTTAGGTATTTTACAATAGGTATAATCTATCTGTGTGCCAAAGCTCATACAAATCCTTTCATTTGTTTGAGTAACAAACATCTAAACATTTATTAATTATTATTATTTACTTTTTATTGTAAATACTATTTATATTTTAGTATAGCACCATATTTATTTTTATTTTTTTTTTATTGAGGGTCACTAATAATTTATGCACTCATACATAAATATGTAATGTAGCATTACATAAATTTTGACTTATAAACTTAGTTTAGTGCAAAATTACTTAAAAGTGACCACAGCATGCATTTGTATTTAACAGTATCTAAAAATTATTTTTATTACAACATTTTGTGAAATATTGTAGATTAACATTAACACTATAAGTAAATAATATGTTTAAGACACAAATGAACAATGTTTTTAAACAAAACAGAATTTAACTATTGAACCCATTAACACAATATGAGTAGGTAGTACTATAAAAACTTTAAAAAACTAAAAACTTAGCTCACAAATACGAGGCATTTCTATATATATAAACACTTTTTTTTTTCTTTTGAGACTAAGAAGCAAAACAATCAAATCTTTGAAACTTATTTAAATATTAAATTTTTGTAGATAAATGGGTAATCAACTGCGCATAAAACTTGCTCACAGGATCGAAATGAATGTCAACTATATGGCTATATTCATTTAAAAGTTTACATAATCTAGGAACGGGGGAGCTTGCACCTAAAATGGATCTACGTGCTGGAGGAACTAAGGGTTTAATTGGGTTACGAGGAACTCTTAATGGCGCTCGAAAACGGAATTCGGCTAATAATTGTGAACAGTCAATCTTACCTCTGAGTAATTTAAATAGAA
Organism: Blastobasis adustella; assembly: GCA_907269095.1. Taxonomy (NCBI): domain Eukaryota; kingdom Metazoa; phylum Arthropoda; class Insecta; order Lepidoptera; family Blastobasidae; genus Blastobasis; species Blastobasis adustella. The sequence continues at coordinate 14,481,995 of OU026121.1, read as the reverse complement.
ACAACATGTCCATAATATCTCTACGCTGTGATAAGGAATGTATCTTGAAATATTCAAGCCTGTTTTTGTAGGACACAATTTTCTTAGCCTTGCCAGTAGCAAATGCGAGATGCCATAGAAATCGCTTCTCCACCCGTTCCAAACGCAATGAGTGATTGGCATAATGAGGACGCCAAACAACACCACAATACTCCGTGATACTCCTAACAAGACTATTGAATAATAATACTTTGGTCTTTACTGTGCGAAATATTCTGCAGTTCCTCATTACGAAACCCAATATTTTCGAAGCCTTTTTAATTACATTTTCAATGTGTGAAACAAAGGTTAGTTTTCTGTCATAAAACACACCCAAGTCTCTCACCCCTTCTAACTCTTTAATTATATTTGTTCCAATGTGGTACTCAGAATTTATCATACTTAAATTTCTTGAAAATTTTACATGAGTGCATTTATTATGGTTAAGCTGCATTTTATTATGTATACACCACTGAACAAGTCTATCCAGATAATGATACCATTTCATCATTTTTTTATATCATACATATATAAAAAACTAATCATTTTGGCGTTAATGTCCCGGTTGAACCCGCGCGCGCGAGAACCTGGGGTCCGCCTTGACCATAATCCAGAATTTGGCAGATCAGGTAATTACAGTGGGGCGGCTACAATCTGACCACCGTGACCCAGCTACCAGGGGAACCTGACCAGATTGGATCATGGTGGCAGGTTTCCCCACGATGTTTTTCCTCGCCGTAAGAGCATCGGTTAGCATTCAACTAATATACACATATAACTCAGCAAAGTCGTTGCTTAACCACTTGGCCACCGGCGTTCCTACACAAATACGCACGCTAATATCTATCTTATTTGTAGCAGTAACTCGAGACTATTGCGTGTCGATCCTGTCACACCTCATACATGCTCGTTATCATATTTGTCAAAAACTCAAAGTATTTAACACTTGCTCCATTTGTCATCTATCTTCATAATACTGCACCGAGTAACATCCTCTTCCTTTGCATCACCATCACTTTCGTCTCACTTACTTATAATTTTCATATCCTTCTCTGTAAACGCCTCATTCACCAAATTTAACTGTCCTGTAGCTCCCTCTATGACGATGCAAGTAGGACACACTTGACAGGCATCCATTCCAATACACATTTTATTTATTTATTTATACTTCATTTACAAACAGTCAAATTTCGTACTTAAAGCTAAATTAGCATTATCTATCATCTTTGCTTGGAAAGTTTAAGAGATGGATTATGGATATTGTTTCCCATTGGAAACAAAATCCAGTGCTTCATACCATCTATGTTAATGTCAGATACTAAAGGCATAAATGGTTGTGCTTTATTAACAAAGAATATGGATATCATGCATGATGTACCTACTTTGCAAAATAATACCAACTAATAGTGAAAGAAACATAGGTATTTATTGCGGATTTTTTTGTTCAAACTGTATAATACGTACGGCTAAAGAATAAAACGCGTTGCCTGCGAGTGTGTTCCTTGATCATTATAATCTAGAAGCCTTTGAGGCTAGAGTGAATAGGCTGTTTCTAGACCGACATGCTCCATCACCGGCCGCATCCTCGCTTACCATTAGGTGAAATGGCGGTCAAATGCCTGGCTAGTCTAACTATAAAAATAAAGTTTCCTCATTCCAACGGGTACCTATATACTTTATTACGCACCTCATTAAGCTAATTATTATCGAGTATGTATCATGAACGAAAAACAAATCAAACAGCAAGGCATAAGTTCTACCAATGAGAAGAGAGATTCAGCCAAACTAACGACCCGCGTAGATTTTCTCGGCTTTTCATTACTATAATATGCGTCTGTTATACGGAAATAACCTTTTTAACTGATGGTGAAAATCGCATCAATATCCGTTGCGTGGTATAAAAGGAGGCTATCTAAGGAGGGATATACAGACAAATACGCTGAAAGCAACTTTATTTTGTACTACAATATTAATGAAAAAAGATTAAACATCAATACTGAAAGTAACCTACCTTACAATTCCTGGAACACATACTTCACTATTACTGCTATTTGTCTCTTGAATTAGCAATTCGCGCTATCAGCTATCTTCATGCCTGATAAGAACAATTTATGACAAAAACAAGTCATAAGGCAAATCAGGGCCTGCCACACATTCAGTACACATATTGATCTCAGATAAAGGAGACACATTGAACATCAAAGTGAATAAACATATTTAAGGAATATATTAATAAGACGCGTAAATAAAATACGAAAAAAATTGTTGTAGAAGTAACACTGAAGGCTGAAATGAAAGTGAAAATTGTATTAGTTTTTGTGCTGATTTACGCCTGCTTTGCTCAGGATATTATAACCAGTGAGATATTACTTCCGTATGACACGGATAATAGTACAGAGAGTAGTGTAGAAGAAGAGTTGGAGCCACTGCCGAGTGCAGTGACGGTGCGCGTGGCGCAGGGAGCGGTTGAGGGCTACTTGGCCGACGATGGCCGCTACCACGCCTTCTACGGTATCCCATACGCGGGACCCACCACAGGAGAGAACAGGTTTAAGGTCAGTACGATACATTTTCGTATACAACTTAGTGACAAATAATAAACATACAGACAGCTCACGTCGTAACTGTTACCCGTACAGATCAACCAACTTATGTGTAAACCGACATTTGTCGCTGCCGTCACATTCAAACGTACAATGGTATGATCGATGCTGACATCTCAACCCGGCGGCCGTGGTTTCGTACTTCGCCATTTCAAAGCTAAGTTGGTCGCACTTGAGTTTAACAACTCACGTTTCCCTATGGAGCACTGGAGACTATACCGGTGGATACATAATACTACACTTAAAATCATATTCTTTTCCTTCGGTATTCTGTAAAGTACTAGTAGGAAGTACTTCCCCAGTCGGTTGGTTACAAAAGTATATGCCACTGGATGAAGTCACCATCTACACCCCTTAAAAACAATAAAACCCCGTTCCATTACGGCTGTAGAACAAAACAACTAATAAAATGTTAAATGAAATAAACACGAAAAGTTTTTGACGATTGCGCAATATTAGAATCGTCCATCAGTATTCACCACAGTTCCTATTGAAAAATTCAAAATCAGTAAAGCCCAGATAAATAGGAATAATTAACGAAATTTAGTCGGTATAAATTTTCGTATAGGATATTTTGTTTCTAAATTAATTATCAAATATATTTTAAGTATTTTGAGTACAATTATGTAGTATTGTATTAAATTAATATTTGCTATATATTTCTGATTTATCATTTCTCTTGAATCCTTTTTCGGTATATTTAAATTTTATATCTATAAGTTATTATTGGCCGTGTGGTGTCCGGCAGAGTAGAATAGCACCAACCCCTTACACTCGTGGGTGTCGTACAAGGCGACAAATTTTTCGAGACAAAAGAACTAAGCGTCTCCGTAGACTGGAAAATGGGCATCCATTGTTATATTATAACACTGCGATTTCCAACCCGCCTGCCAAGCGTAGAGATTATGGCAATAACCTCCCCTTTCGTGGGAGAGGCCCTTAGTCCTGCAGTAGACTGATATGGGCTGTGATGATGAAGTTATTATGAGGATTACGAATATATATCTATATCCTAAAATAACATACTAGATGAATTAGCCTAATTGATCATTGTATTTCAGGGACCTACGCCTGCATCGAGTTTCGGTGAAGAAGTATTTCGTGCCAACGACACAGGAATTCTATGTGCCCAGTTTGGCTCTAATGGACTAGTCGGAAAAGAGGATTGTTTGACAATAAACGTCTTTACTGACAACATAGGCACCAATACGACGCTTAAACCGGTTATCGTATGGCTTACAGGAGAAGAGTATAAAACATCTAACCCTCTACAGTATTCCTTTAAAAATTTCATTGACTTCAACTTAATTGCTGTAACCTTGAACTACCGTCTGTCGGTATTTGGATTTCTATGTCTTGGCATTGAGGAAGCTCCTGGGAATGCTGGCCTAAAGGATGTTATCCAGGGTTTAGAATGGGTTCAGCAAAATATTGAGGCTTTTGGTGGTGATCCTAATAATGTCGTTCTCATGGGTCATGGATCTGGGGCAGCGATGGTGGATTTAATCACTTTATCTCAGAAAGCCAATGGTTTAGTTCATAAAGCTATACTCCATAGTGGTTCTGCAATGGCACCTTGGGCAGTATCTTACGATCCTGTCGGTTCTGCACGTGCTTTAGCAAACAGACTTGGATTTGTAGCAAATAACCGACGTGGTATAGCCGAGTTATTGAGTAGTGCTACCACGAATGAAATGATCACTGCGATGCGCACATTCCAACAACCTTATAACAACACCGTTATGTTCGCACCATGCGTGGAAGATGCTGAACTGAATTCAGAAGACGTTGTTCTTGACAAAGCACCATTTGAATTGTTTGAATCTGCGGAATATCTACACATTCCTCAAATATATGTTTACACTGACAAAGAAGGAACAATTCGCCACAACAATATTGTAAATGGGCAGTGGCTGCAAAGGATGGATACTCAATTCGAATCCTTTTTACCTGTAGATTTAGATCTCTCCAACTTGAATGAAACAGAAAAAGCAACACATGCTTTGAGTGTTCGCCAATTCTACTTTGGTGACAATACCATTAACAGTAATTCTATTGAGCAGTATTTTGATTACCATGGAGACACGGCAATAATCGTACCGGTACTTAGAAGTGCAATATTAAGAAGTTGGAAGTCCACTTCTAGTAATAGAGTACTAGAGTTTAAATACATTCGAACAACAAGTGATACGGAACCAACTATAACAACAGGAGTTCCTCATGGTGGAATTCTTAACTTTATATTCAATGTAAATCTCGGTCGGCAGGATGTAAGAATAATGAGGTCAATTATGCAAAAATATACAGCATTCATTTATACTGGGTGAGAATATTAATATTTTACATGTATTTATTTAAAATATTTTTGTTGTTTATCGTACTTTTTTTATTATTTATTTACCTACAATTCATTGTTAAAATTTTTTTAAATCATTTTGCACTCCACAAATAATACATCTTTAATCTATGAGTCTTATGTGTAGGCGTAGTAGTGCAGACTTATCTTGCGCACAGTCTAGGCCTAATTTCGAATGTCATCTTATTATATTAATTAGTCATACACAATACATTCTTCGTGATATTGGCTTATCGCCAATTTTAACATACTGAGTGTAATTTATAAGATGTTTAGATGCTGATAGGTTACAAGTGATCAGTTTAGTTGTTTTAAGTTATTATGAGAAAGACAATTACGACACGAGTTTTGAGATATAAATTTTAAATGACAAAAAAATTATGGCATTCCAAATTATGCATTTTGATATTTATTTATTTACACACTGTATTATATTATTTTCTTTGAAATGTATGTATTACACAACCAATTAATTTGAACTTAAATAAATTATTTCGTGTATTTCTATAACAAATATTTATTTTTAGAGAAACGGACTACGATAATCACAGGATTTCTTGGTTACCAATCAATACCAACTTGCGACACTACATAACAATTGCAGGCGGCAATTTGGAAACGCCTGGCTTATGGCGAGCATCATGGGCACTACAAAATAACCCTCATGAACCAAACTTCGGTTTCTGGGAGAATTTGTACGAGGAGCACTACTGGATGCCCACTTCACCTTCTTCGGCTGCTAGAGCTATGGTATCCATAGCTCTTTTGTTCAGCCTTGTTTTAGCTTTATTTTAGTTACATAACATATCCCTAGAATATGTTATAATATAAAGTGCTGTTTATTTTCTAAATTGTTAGAAAAGTTTTACAGCAAATTCTATTAATTTATTAAAGAAATAAAACTATTTCAATTAAGTGACAGTTGTTTTATCTTATCAACATTCCTGTGTAGTGACCGCAGAAGAGAATAGCTAATCCTTGCTAATCATGGGTATTGTACCTGTTATCTGTTCATATGCATATTGTTGGTTTTGTATATAGTACCGGAAATGTGTCAAATCTAGGAATTGTTTATATTTTCTAAACGCGTCAGCATCAGCAGAATAATGCAGGACCTAAAATACGAATTCTGCACCCGTAGTAAGAAGCAAATTGCATGTCCTTACTATTTCGGGTTTCAAGTAGCTACTTGAAAAATAAGCTTATTTTTAACAGTGTCGCTTCAAACAGCTTACCTACCTAGAATGTGTTATAATTTAAAGTGCTCTTCTTATCTATACACTTACTAACTTATGTCACCAGGCAGACAACCACTAGGTGGTTTTTTATGCACATTGTACATCACAGATAATAACAACAAACTAATAATAATTTTGTTAGCAGCAACAAATGTGGCTCAATAGTATTTACTTCGGCTGACTTTATTTACTAATATCGAGTAATTCCTGCCAATGATTATTTAAAACCCTATAACTTTGTAATAGTCCTGTGGCAATCCATCTGGCCTGTTATTCCTATACAAATAGGAAACAGGCAACGTCTAGGAATATAGGCCACATCAAAATTAAACTATTTCATAAGTATTCCTAAACGAGCTTAAATTCGATAGGGTTGCATATTTTAATAAAAAGAACGTACCGGCTACATCATTAGACTTTGAGTATCATCTAGGAATGGAGTTCTATTATTGGTAATAAGCGTGCACTTTACCTCATCTCACTTAATGAGGTTGAAGATGTTGCGTGCTTACTTATAAGATACCTATTCACTTTTGACTTGAACACCCCAATCCGTAAATAACTAATAAAATATTTTTACCCCAAAGTTATATTTTTCGGAGAAAGGAGACGCAGGTAGGTATTTTGAACTCCGGTGTGGACAGCATGAGCGTATGACGCGGCGGTGTTATCGCTGCTAGCTTATATTTTGAGCTCCAGTTCGGTCGGTCCTTTATCTTGGTCAAGTAGAGCAACACGGCCGCTCGGATCGCCGGTGTATGTGTTCCTCTAGAGTTTTTCAATGGCAATTTAAAAAAAACGTATAATAGAGTCTATTACTGTCAAAGTCTTGTCATATATCAGACCCGTCATGTCAATTTTTGATATTGGTCAAACCAATTTCCTTAATTTACAGAGACGGCCAAAATATCAAACTTTTGTGCTTTTTTATAAGACTGTCTCGTTTACATAGAGTTCAATATAGATTTTAGTTGATATAATAACGTATAATTTATTTATTTAGTTTGTAGACGTACTTTTATTTCACATTTTTTTAATTTTTTATAAACATGGTTTACCTAGCACAATTATCGCACACACTCAGCGCACAATTACACGTCGCGACAGTTCATTGTGCAGGCTATGTACTGCAGACTCCGAGCTCGAAGTACTGTCGACAATCTACAACGTCTCGCAACGAACCACCTTGTGCTCTTCGATGCCATCCAAGCATACTTTTCAAACATTGGCAGACAAGCAAGTTGGACAGGTCCAACCTCTAATGGAGAAGCATCTTGTCCACGAAACCGTGAGGCCTTGGGGCGCAATCCGCCAGGAATGCATTTCGTCCATATTCGAATCTATGCTCGAACATATTATAGTATCTTGGGACACCATCGGGATACCAAAAACTGCAGACTTTGAGTTAAGGTCAGCACGTGATAACGAAAGAGTTACTGGCAAAAAGAAAAAGAAAGACAAAGATTCTGCAAGTACGTAACCATTATTAGATTTTGAAGCATGCAGCTATGTCCCCAGGTGCTTTGCACCAGAGGCAAAGAGCTCGTATCTTGAAATAACTTTGAATCTCCGGAAAATACCTAAAAATGTTGCTTGATATGAACAGATAGCGTTAGTCTTGCTAAAACTCGAAACCGGCTAGACAGATATGAATCATTCTTTTTTTGTTTTATTCTCTATAATATTGGGATCGTTTAAACTCAAAGAAAAAAACCCTTTTTGCCTATTACTTTGGCCCTACATACCCATGTAGGCTACTTTACCCCTATCTACTATTTTTCTACTTTCGTACAAACCACCCCTGTATTATAACTAACAAACCAAATCATTATTCAAATCGGTCTAGCCGTTTTCGAGTTATAGCGAGATTAACGAAGAGCAATTGATTTTTTGTATCATTAATAAACAAAATAACTAGTATACCACATCGATTTTGCAGGAAATTATTATATTAGTTTGATTATAATTTAATTATATTATGATTATAATAACGGTAAATATAAAATAATTGGCAAATCTGGTTTTTTTTTAGCCAAGACCTTTGTAATACCTATCCAGCAACTCCTACTGCGAATCGTATTGCAAAATTTTGTCAAAACTGTGAAAACAGCAACTGTGGCTATTTAACTAAAATTTTAAGTTAACATGTACCTGTGTATCACAAATAAATTATTTGATTGATTGATTGAAACTAAATTTTAATCCTTGCCCAGTAGATATTAACAAAAACATGTATGTAAAAAATTAAATTATTTATTTATTTAACAGTTTATTGTGCACAAAATCAGGTATACAATTAATACACTTCCTTTCATTTTTTAAATTAAAGTTCCTAGTGGGATACCTATTATTTGATTTTTTACTAGCGATCACCCGTGGTTTTCACACTCGTGCATTTTAATGAACGTGTGAATTTTCAGTTATGTCTATATTGAGGTTTTTATACAAAATTTATATCCATATATTTGACCGTTCTAGTAGATTTTCCAGAATATCTGAATACCGATACTGAACTGATATGTTGAGGAGAAAACCTCAAAGTCCATTACCTTGTACGTACCATGTACGTACCTTGAACGTACGAGAGCCATGAAAAGAAGGATTTGATAATCTATATTAGACACTATTGTCTGAACATGGAAAACAAAAATGTGTATTTATTTTATTTATTTAACAGTCCACTGCACACAGTAAAATACATAGAGAAACATCATACATATAGACGACACAACAGGTACTAATTATTTCTAAAAGAAATTTCTTCCAGCAGGCCTACAGAAGAGAGATGTGATAAGTAAAGCAGATCGACGTGCGCGATATAGAATACATACTAAAATACTTAAACATAATTAACTTCTCAAATAAAATATAATAAATATAATATAAACATATAATAATAATATAATATATATAATAATACAATACTATGCATACATATATATGTACAACTAGACAGAGATAGATAATGTTCCTTGTCACGCTTTTTAAAAGTCTGTATTGACGGACTGTCCCGCACCTCATGTGGAAGAGAGTTCCAAAGTCTCGCAGCATGAACAGTAAAAGAGTAGGAAAAGAAATCGAACTGATGGATAGGGATGGCCAACAACGATTTAACATTAGAGCGACAGGGTTTGTCTTGGTCTCGGGAGAAGTGTAAGAGGTTACGGAGATATGAAGGAGCAGAAGGATTGTGCAGGACATTAAAGAGGGTTGAAAGGATGTGAGCATTCCTGCGGTAGCGTATTGGTAGTCATTTGAGCTGTGTTCAGAAAGAGGAAATGTGGTCATACTTGCGTAAACCGAAAATGAACCGTATGCACACATTTTGGAGACGCTCAAGTTTGTTTAAAATCTCTTCTGTGGTATCCAGATAGCAACAGTCCGCGTAGTCAAGAATAGGAAGAAGGAGAGTTTGTACAAGGGTGATCTTGGTTTTTTGTGGTAAAAAGTTTTTAAGACGTTTAAGCGAGTGAAGCGAAAAATGTATCTTCTTGCTGACCTCATTGATGTGAGGGAGCCAGGATAGAGTCGATTCAAGAATCACTCCAAGGTTGTCCATGTGTCTGACAATACAAGCCAGCATTATTATAAACAGTGTAACATTATTGTCGCAGGGAAACTTTGAAAACAATGAGATTAAAAAGCAAGGGCGCATCTGTAAAAACATGCGGCATGGCAACTACTTTTAGTTAGTGCAATGGTAATAGGGTCCAAATAACTTGAATTCATCTTTGCGCTGTTTGGTCGATCCCCGATGACGTTGAACAAAACATAATCTGTAAATTTCATTGACTTCTGAGTTTAATGGTAAATTGTTTGCAAAATTGAAATTTGTCTAATAATTCTATTATTATTACTTTTATCTAATATCATGAAACGAATATCATTATCGATGTACACGTAACGAGTTACCGCGCATTGTGATGTGGATAGGTTTGTAGCACGTGATAATGTGAAACACAGCATCATCATCATCATCAGCCTATACCTACTAATCCACTGATGGACATACGCCTTGCTCTCGGCTTGCTGCATCCAGCATACACCCGCAGCCTTACGCAAATCGTCACTCTATCTTGCCGGAAGGCGTCTCACACTACGCTTACCGAGTTGCGGTCTCCACTCAAGAACTCGTTTACCCAAGCGGTTTTCGATTCGTCGGCAGATATGGCAAGCCCACTGCCACTTTAGCGTACTAATTCTGTGCTCTAAGTAAGTAACTTTGGTTCTCTGTCGGATTGCTTCGTTGCGATTTTTGTCCTTCAGAGAGACTCCGAGAGACATTCCATAGCACGCTGAGCGACCTGGACATAACATAACATGTTTTTACTATGAGATATGAATTGTAATAATAAAATAGGTATCTAAAGTTGATTTACCTCTATTGTTGTTTAATTTTGGTGTCAACAGAAGGCTAGTTTTGATCTACCATTTATTTTTTCGGTGATCTATTACATTAAGAAGTCTTTAGCCTGGGGATTCTGTTTCAATAGGCCAAACTTTGTTACAATAGTATCTATGTGTGCATTCATATTAAGACAGTCAGCATAATTAGTGGTTTTGGCATACCTTTTACTAGAGTCGAATTTTAATAGTATTTTAATTCGATTTACACATCTAGGCTAAGGGGACAGAATATAACTTATCCAACACTGCCACAGTTTGTCATAATGTAGTATGTCATTAGTAAGATGTATTCAAAATTTTTATGGTTAGTCTTCTAATTTCGCAGTGTAATCTTTAATTTACGCTCACATGGTACATTTTGAGTATTGTTATTTTGATATGTAGATAATGTTATTTTGATCATGTTTTAATGCCCTTTTTAGCAGAACACCAATGATGCCGTAGACTGAGCGTAGTGGACAAGGAGCGGATCCCGGGCCGATGAGGTTCTGCTAACGATATTCTTCAAGTAGTATTCAATGGAAGTGACCCAAGTCATACTGTCATGCTAGGTTATGGTTTAATTTAAAACAATATTAAACATTACTGTTACAAACAGTCACATTGGGAGGATTACATTAGTTATGCAATTATGAAAGACGTCCGGCACCAGACCGGCAAAAGCATCAGGAACCTTCTCTTTGAGTTCATATAAATAAAAAAAAGTGAATTAATTTTTTCGCACTCGTATTAAATAGTCAATATAACTTGTGAGTTGTACTCTAGCTAGTCCTACACATATAAAACGTTTTCTTAATAAATTATGAGTTACCATGTTTGAACTAACTTTTACTTTTAATAAACTAAATAAACTTTTTACTTTTAATAACCGAAATATACTTTTTTCTTTTAATAACCTAACCCGTGTTTGGCTTAGGATTGGGCTCTAAATAGTAGCAAAACTGACACATCTAAACGGGGCACTGAGCTAACAGAGTGTTTCCAAATAGTTGCTTGCCTCAGTCTGGAGCGCAGCCTTAATTTCCTCATCGCCTGTCAAATAAAACTTCATAAAGCGTCGTGCTCTCGCCTTTATTGCCGTTGGCATTTTTAAAAGGAAAAAAGCATCTATTGCATCGCCAGCTTTTACAATTTGTATAAAAAGGGTAGAAAATAAAGTGCGCCGCTTTCTCATAATTATGTTTGTATGCACATGGTACTTGAGATAGTCAAATAAAGAAGTGGTCAAAAGTAGAAGTGGTCCTATTTGGAATAGGCTAATGAAGAAGTCAAATCCGGAAATAGTCATGAATTAAAAAAAACAAATACAGAAGTGGCCTCCAAACGTCAAAAAGTGTAGATCGACCAACGAATTCATGAAGAGTAACGAGTCTCCGATACAACATTGGGTCATTGGAACGTTATATCACAGGTGGATTATCTACTCTCTGGTCTTGTGTTTCGTAAAGACGTTTGCTTACTCTCAAGACCCGTTTCAACAAATGGCGTACCCACAAAACAGCGAACATACGTACTGTCTATTCCCTAATTTATGTCATCTGGCATATACTTAGATGGTTCTAAATAAACATTGTATACTGCTCCGCGCATGTATATGGTTACAAATGTCGTACCGATTTTAAAAATTAAGAATAATATAACATTTAAAATAAAATCAAGTTAGCCGAAGCAAATATTTATTAATTATCTTAATTTGGCTATTTGGTGCAGCCTAAATATAATGTGAAGACATAACACACAATTTAAAGGTATGTTTCGGGTTTCCTGCCGCTTACATTTGTTTACCGGAACATACCTTCAAAATAATGATAATGATAATCGCGATAGTTTAAAACACACAAATTAGACTCTGTCTTAAAAAGAAATGTATATGGTACCTACCGCGTGATAGTTGAATATTTACAAAGATCCGAACTATAAAAAATAAAAAATAATAATCATCTTGGCGTTAATGTCCCGGTTGTGCTCTCGAGAACGAGGGCCCGGGGTCCGCCTTGACCATGATCCAGGATTTGGCAGGTCAGGTAATTACAGTGGAGCGACTGCCATCTGACCTCCATGACCCTGCTACCAGGGGAACCTGACCAGATTGGTCAATGGTTACACATCCAGTCGCCTGAATGTGCAGGTTTCATCACGATGTTTTCCCTCACCGTAAGAGCATCGGTTAGTATTCAACTAATGTACATAACTCAGAAAACAGTCATTGGTACATGGCCGGAGCGGGATTCGAACCCGGGACCTCTGGCTTACGAGTCGGATACTGTAACCGCTCGGCCACCGACGCTCAACAAAGATCCGAACTATGCGCAGGCGAAATCAATTAGACCGTATAGAAATAGATTCCACAAAACAGACTAAAAACTGCTATAAAAAAGTGGTTATTCATATTAATACTTTTGATTCGCGTATTTGATAATTCGATCCATTAAAACATCATTTGTCATCATTTTTTCCTGATATCAATAAATAATCTAAATCAGCGGATTTTGGTTCGTTACATATTTTAATTAGTGCCTTCCTCAATAAGGAGTCCGTCTAATCTTATCATTTGTTTGTTTAGGAGACAAATTTTTAATTAAATTTTTATTAAACAATAAAATATGATTCATTTGAGAACTATAATCTCACCGATATTTGCATTTACATGAATCAATAGATATAAATTTATCTATGTACCTATTTACGAGTAGATATCATAAACGACGTGGGTTATCAATTATACTAATGTACATAACTCCAAATGAGTCATTGGTACATAGAGAGCTGTTGTTTTACCGTCGAAATTACAAAGTCTACTCGGCAGCATTTGGCCGGGATATTGACGCCAAGATTATTACAAGCATATGGGAGAAACTCAACGTGAATGAAATCTGACCACCCTCTGCACGCGCAGTGAACGTGAATAGTTACGTCCTTGCGCATTTTATATGAGCTTAATGACAATTCTTTCAACATCGGACAAATCCATGGCTTAAAAGCTAGCCCTCAGTTTTATAACTAGCCCTTAGTTGGCTCTACATCCAAATACGGCGTTAGAAAGAAATCCGCGATTCAAAATTGTTATAGAGATATTAACAATGTTAGATAATGGACACAAAGTTGTGGTTTGGAAGGTAATTACAGTTCCTGAAGAAAATTACTGACTCTCGTTATATCCGCACTAAACCCGACTGAAGGGAAACAAACAAAGAACTAACTAATCACACAAATCTCCAATTTAATTGCTACAAAGATAAATAGCTAAATTGTACACGAACTAAGTCGAATCCCGCTGTAGGATAGTAGCAGCTAGGGTTGAACCCGCAAAGTTTTGGCAAAAAGTCAAATTGATATAAATCGTTTTTCAAACAATGATACCGATGGAGAGGATTTGGTATTGAATGGCCTTGAGCTACCTCGTCATTAGAGGATGGTTTTAAGATTGGCAGGCTTAATACAGTTATAATAAGAATATGATAATAAATTCCAACACTGCGAATATCAGAAACCAACCTTTAGACATTTTCTAGGTATTCTCCGGGCTTTTTACCGCAGGGTTGCCGTGATCACAATTTTAATTACCATCGAAATATCGGGCATCTCGGACACCAAGGCATGCGGTAAGAAAACCGCAAAATTCTTATAAAATGAGTTTCAGTTTACAGATTCTCCATTGATTTTCCTTAGTTTTACAGTTTACTCCTGTAGTCAATACATCTATTGATTGAAGTTACCTAAACTTAAATTAGGATTTGACAACCCTGACTGACTAACAATTGTGTTGACTCTGTGTTTATTTAGGACCTAATCTAATTGATAAATGTGCTGCAGCATTGTTAAATGTGTGATTTTGGCTGTTTGGGCCGTGGGCTGATTACAATTCACTTTGTCTATGTTTGTCGGTGATATGGACTTTTAGGTTATGTTAGGAGAATCATCCAGCGTAGTATTTAAAGAAAATTAAAATAAAATGGTCATTATTTTTAATTAACTTCAGTTTCTTAATATTTACTCTATAAACTGAAGATAAGATCATCGCTTTTACTTTTAATTATAAATAAGAGCCATAGTTTGAGTAAAACGTTCGATCTAGGTACACCCATATTACAAAGAGGAATCATTTGATTGTATGTTTGTTTGTAATGGATAAACTCAAAAACTACTGTACCAATTTTAATAATTATTTACTTATAGAAAGCAACATTATCCGCGAGTAGCATAGCTATACCTTATATTTTTTTTAAATTGGAGGTCCCTAGGAAAATTGCAATGTGACCGAGTCGCCCATAATATCTATACGGTGGCTATAGTAAGTAACATGTACATAAGATATTATCTTAGAAGCGTCAGTGGCCTAATAGGCTAACGGATCGGACTCGTAAGCAAGAGGTACCGAGTTTGATTCCCAGTGCCGCCATGTACCAATGACTTTTCTGAGTTACGTACATTAGTTGAACAGAAACCGACGCTCGTTCGGTGAAGGAAAACATCGTGAGGAAATCTGCACATTCGTCGGCTGTAACCTTGATCCAATCTGGTCAGATTCCCAAGTTAACATGGTCGCAGAGGTCAGATAGCAGTCACTCTACTGTAATTACCTGCTCTGCTAAATCCTGGGTCACGGTCAGAACGAACCCTAGGCACTTAAGCGCGAGCACAACCGGGATATTGAAGCCAAGATAATATTTTTGTTCTTATGATCATTTTAAATAGGTTCCTAACGATTAGATAGAGGTTCCCGAGATACAGTTTTGTTGTCACATCCGACTCGGCGATGTCAATCCATCGGTTCTTGGGTCTCCCGCGGCATGGGACGGGACGTCTTTCCTGATACCGGCCACTTTAGGCACCCATTTCCAACGTAACCCTGGGGCTTACGCAGCACGTGACCAAAGCAGCGATGTCTTTTACGCCAAGGCTGCCATATCGAGACGTTCGGATATACTCGTTAGGCGCTCAATCAAGTCCGTAACGCCGCATACCAACCGAAACATTTTTACTTCGTTATATGATAAAAACCATTTTCAGGTAAGTAAGTACAATTGATAAACCTAACCTAACCTAACCTAACGATGAATGAGCGTCGGTGGCCGAGCGGTGACAGTATCCGACTCGTAAGCCAGAGGTCCCGGGTTCGAATCCCGCTCCGGCCATGTACCAATGACTGTTTTCTGAGTTATGTACATTAGTTGAATACTAACCGATGCTCTTACGGTGAGGGAAAACATCGTGATGAAACCTGCACATTCAGGCGACTGGATGTGTAACCATGATCCAATCTGGTCAGGTTCCCCTGGTAGCAGGGTCATGGAGGTCAGATGGCAGTCGCTCCACTGTAATTACCTGACCTACCAAATCCTGGATCATGGTCAAGGCGGACCCCGGGCCCTCGTTCTCGAGAGCACAACCGGGACATTAACGCCAAGATGATTATTTTTTTTATTAAGTACAATTGATAAACCAAGTTGTTTATAGCACTTCTAGTAGATAAAGTTATATCTATTGATTAATGTTAATGCAAATATAGGTGAGATTATAGTTTTCAAATGAATCATATTTTCCTGTTCGATAAAATATTTCATAAGAAAATTGTCTTCTAAGTATGAATAGTAACAAATGAAAAGATTAGATGGACACCCTATTGATGAAGGCGCTGATTAAAATAAGTAACGGATCTCAATTACCCTGGGTTAGATTATTTATTAATCTCTGACACAAATAAAGTTAAATGCAAATATATTTTGTCTTGTGCCACTTTAACGCCCGTGGCACGCGCATTTCAAGCCTCCGCGCGCATTGTCGGCACTGGACTCTCGTTGAACTTTTGAACACTTTACATGCCCAGTAATGTATATCTTGTATTTAAATGTCATGCGATATTTCAGTTGTAAAACTAGAGATTCGTACGAGTACCTATCGCATCGGTGATGCCATAATCAGGCATTTGAAAAATATAGCGCTTATTATGATAAATTATTTTTATCATTTATCTATACATAGTATAGAACAAAGTCCCTTACCGACGTCTGTCGCTATGTATCCTGTGTTTGTATCTATGCACGCTTAGATCTTTTAAACTACGCAACCGATTTTAATGCGGTTTTCAACAATAGATAGAGTGATTCAAGAGGAAGGTTTTTGAACAAGATAAATTATAGGTATGGGTAAATTTTGGTGTACGCGAACGTAGTCGCGCCGGGTCCACTAGTCCAATTTAAACAGCGGCCTCGGGTGCTTGTTATTACTACTATACAAGGGTTTCTTTTCATTTACTTGCCGTAAACGGTAATGGTGACAGCATATTGCCTTTCGACGCACAATGCCAAAAACGCAAAACGCCATTTTGTCGTTTCAGTGGCACGCGATATTTTAGTTGTACAAGATGGAGCATTGAGATGGATGGTGGATGGTTTACATACATACATGTAGGTTCATATCGAAAGAGAGATTCGTACAAGTATATTTCGCATCGGTGATGCCATACCTAATCTTAAAATGTAATCTTAATTATTCCGGAAAAAATTACGATCATATCTACGACACACGCTTTGCACATTTTTAATTAAAATATAGCTTATTATGATAAATCATTTTTATCATATTTATGTCTTTTCATATTGTTTTGTTATTGTATTATGTATATCAATAACCTACAGTTTGATTTTGCTGTTTGCTCGCTTTCATCCCTCAATGTAAATAAAAAACGTCGCTTGCTCCTACTGCTACCAACATGCCTCTCATTTTCACACCTTCACTCTCTAAATCGGAGTTCTCCGTTTTTGTTACGTATCAGAGACGTGGTGTCTTACTAAGGGCCTTATAAGAAGGCTCAAGATCACTCCGCGTCCGATGGAGAGAGTTATGCTCGGAGTTTCTCTACGGGCTTGGGGCTAATTAAGTTACTCTGGTGTCCATAAAAAAATCAACTTAAACAGTTGATTGCACTGAAACTTTGTTAGCAACTGAACCCATGAAATCGACGATACGGAATCGCAAAAGTAACAAGTTGTTAGCAACAGAGTTATGCATGCACCAATTCCGATTGCAATAACCCTCTCCATACCTAATTCGTGTAGTAATTAAAATGCCCCGTATCAAATGGGTTGTCATGAAGGGCTTTGATATCAGCGAGTTCAAACAGGGGTCGCCCTGATGGCTTTATGTCAATGCCGAGGCAATGTACTCCCCGTAGCTAATTGAGTGCATGTGACGGAACTGATCGGCTGTGACAAGGTGCGTCGACGTATTAGGATAGTTATCAAAGTTTTACATTCTGCCTTCTCAACGCGTACGCACGGCGACAGAACAGCGATCGGACAGTATGCGCGCAGACACTGCGTAGAAATGAGAAGACGGTCTATGCTGCATGTAGGTACCTTGCCTCGTGGGTACCTCGTCGAACGGTTTTCAATTTTTATTTTCGGCACGAAAAATTAAACATATAGGTTTTGTCAAACAGCAAGCGTGGCGGGGCTCGACGATGGAGGTGCAGAAAGCACTATGAAAATGTGTGGAAGTCGTTACACAAACACGCCAGATGTCTCGCGCCGAGCTTAGCGGAACGTGACACGCCACGCCAGCCCTTGCCGCGATGACAAATTGTTGTGCGTGGCGTGTTAACATAGTTGTAAAAACTTATAGTTTTCTACAAATTTAAAAATGGACCAATAAAATTTAAAAAATTTTGTACTGCAAAATTTAATTCTTTACTATCTAAGTAATAGGATCGTTACTTTAAAAAAGCTGGTGGGGCGAGAGCGCGTGGCATGATGCTTATTGTATGCTTACAGTTACGACCAGCCAGCCTCGCGTCGCGCTAGCGCCACGCTACCGCTGAGCTCGCTGTTTGATAAAGCCTTTTTAATTACATTGGCAACACCAAAAGCCAAAAACAGCAAAGCAACATACACATGAGAAAATCAGCGTCAAGCGTACCTATTTATACTCTATGGTCATGCAGGAAAATATTAAAATTTTCACGTCGTAAATAAAAATTGACGACCGTTCTACTCGAGGCAAGCGGTTCAAAAATAAAGCTTCCGAATAATTTCAATTTCAATATATTTATTCAGACAACAGAGATCAGTAGTACAGGTATCTTACAATCTATGTTAGTAAAACAATTTTTAATACTGGAATGTGAAATATGATTCACCTATATGACAACGTTGACAAATGCCTTATAGGTGAATCATACCTACCATAATACTACACATCGACTAGCTTAACTTCGTAGAGCGTACTATGTGTCTTACTTACTTACTTACTGCGCTGCCTCTTGGATCTTGGCCTCCGACACTAGAGACCGCCACCTCTTCCTATCCTGCGCCATCTCCGATCGAGGATGCCCAGTACTTTTAGGACTTTATCAATCCAGCGATATCTGGATCGCCCGACCGGTCGACGTCCGCTCGGCCGACCCACATATGCTTTCCTTACGGCACGATCCTCCCCCATCCTCTATATGAGGCTAAGTCAACGCAGCTTTCATCTCTCGCAGAATATTGGATACTACGTGTCCGGCCGGGTAAATACAAAGTCGAAATTAGTCGATGTGGAATATTTACCATCGCCTTTTTTACGCGCTGCTCGGTGCTGTGTAGCTGGCGAAGCTGTTTAAAAATTTAACTTTCAATTTTTTTTTATTCTACTCAATGACAAACGTGCAGACACAGACTGTAATTTCGCTGGCTACCTTCTCCGTCAAACCGGAAGAAACCCAGGCGGGCACCTCAGGCTTGACAGAGTCCTACCACCAGATTATTGGTAGAGGGCCCAACATTCACACCACGGCCATCATCCACGTGTGCAGAAAACGAGTTAGTACCTACACGCGTGCGACAGATACGACATTCAACGAAGCCGAAGTAGTAGCTGGCTGGCTCGACTAGCTCTCTTCCAAGCAGGAAAAGTCGTATCTGATATTTTGCAACTTTTCAGGGCTTTCTTTTGAGCGCAATTGGTTTTTGCAATTTAAGTCCGCTGGTTTTGATTTACATGTAAGGAAAACACGCAGACTATTGTGTTTAAAAACATATTGTGAAGTAGGCAAACCTGTTCAGTAATTAATGAATCATTTTATAGTGACAGAACTATACTAAAATACTTACTAAAACTACTTATATCTTATGAATGAGCTGTCATGTTATCATACCTATGAATCGAAATAGTGATGTAAACAAATAAGTAGGTAAAATATTGATATAAATTAAGGCTGAACCGATATTTATCTACGAGATTGTACAATTATTCATGCGTACGCAAATATCATATTTATCTTGTTAGTATGTTATCGATTTCACAACTAGAATCCAAATTGCAATTGATTGC
The DNA here is from genome assembly GCA_907269095.1 of Blastobasis adustella. Classification (NCBI taxonomy): domain Eukaryota; kingdom Metazoa; phylum Arthropoda; class Insecta; order Lepidoptera; family Blastobasidae; genus Blastobasis; species Blastobasis adustella. Next base: position 14,462,061 of record OU026121.1, on the reverse strand, counting down.
AAATATTTGAATTGATTAAAATTAATAGTGATTTTGCAATTTTTTGCAATAGGTACTTCAAAGAGAATATATTATCAGGCTGTCTCATATCTGGATTGTCATTATCTAAATTAACTAATTAAAAAAAATTTGTTTGTATTTATTTATATATTGTTATTTTCGGAAGCCCAACAGCCTATTAAGTTTTTGGATGTTTGCTACTCCTTCACGATTATTCCTTTATAGCCCAGAATAACAGATAGACTAGCTACAATTTATTTATAAATGGTTTGTTCCGATTTTATAGCGAGAGGACAAGGTGCAATGAAACAGCCGATTAAGTGACTGACTGGATTTATTGGCGGGTAGGCGCCGAAACACAATTCTTACATTACCCTCATATTACAATATATACCATTCTTCCCCCCCTAGTTTGATAATAACACAAATAATTACAAACTAACTAACATGTTAAGATAAAAGTAATATCTAGCACGAGTTTGGTAGGTTCATACCTAATTACATTACGAGTTTACTAGTTATATTATACAACTACAAAATTGCAAGGACAAGCGTAGCGTAGGTAGTTACATCGTCACAACTAGTGTGTAGGCATGAACCAATGACTATACTATAGGTACATAATAAAATTATACTTATTTTTCTAACTGTTGTTTACAACACTTACACCTATCGTATTTTAACGCTTAATGCTAAGAGAAAAAAAAAACACAAAGGAAAGTTCGCGTTTACATCTGTCGATTGGTAAGTAAGTATTTACACAATACAAAAGGTACCCTTTCGACAACGCGTAACCACCTACTGTCATAGGATTCCGTTGAACAATCCATAAATTAATAAATCTATACCTAAACACAGAACATCTGTGTACGTTATACAGAGTAGGTAGGTAAGGTTTGATTATAGATCAGAGTAGACAGGTATATAGGTACGCTTATACAAATCATGTAGGAAAATGATTTGGGAGGTAAACAATGTTTTATTATTAACATAGATAGGTATTGTATACCTATTTCTTATTTCCCTTCGAAACCGTATCTTTCAATAGGTTTTCTTATCCTACTTGGCCGCAATTCGTCTCGAATGGGCGTACGACCCGCGTCAGCCGATTCCCCGGGCGGCGCGGGCGCGGCGGGCGGCGCCGGCGCGGGCGCCGCTTCCCGGGAATCGCATGGCTCTCCTTCGGGAGCTTGCCCCGCGGTGCATGTGCTACTGTCTGTCAAAGATCTCTCAGGGCTAGGACCGATGAGGTCTAAATCGACGACTATGCTATTATTTTTGCGTAATTGATCCACATGCTTTTTGAAATATTTGTTGTCACTCTTAACAAAGTACGTTAATGGTCCGATACGATCCGTAACTAAGCCATTTTCCCAAGTCCAACCGTTGTATTTAAATAATTTAAAATACCAAGTGTATTTTACATCACCAACATTAAATGCACGTTCAATGCTGTCTTTGTATTTTATTTGATTTTTTTGTTTTTGTAGCACGCGATCTTTCGTACTAGGCCGCAAAAGATCAATAGGAGTGCGAACCTCTCTGCCTAACAACAACCGCGCCGGGGTTTGCCCGGTTATGCTGTGTGGGGTGGACCTGTATATCAACAAAAAATAATCTAATGTTACGTCACGATCTATTTTATCATGATCGGCTTTTTTCAAAGCATTTTTTACTATTTTTACTGCGTTTTCGGCAGCCCCATTGCTACTAGGTTTGTAAGGTGTTGTTGTAATTTGATGAATACCAGTATTAGTAAGAAAATCTCTGAATTCACTGCTAGTGAATGGGGGTCCGTTATCGGACACTAACTCCTGTGGTAGTCCGAACTGAGCAAACAAACGTCGCAGTTTGCTAATTGTATATTTAGCCGTAATATTCACCATTCTAAATGCTTCTATCCATTTTGAATGCGCGTCTATTATTACGAAATAATGTTCGCCGTTTCCAGCCAATGTAAAGAAGTCGACATGTAACCGATACCATGGCTCCTGCGGCCAGACCCATGGATGCAGCGGCGCGGCGGGCGGCGCGGGGCGGGCGCGCGCGCACGTCTCGCACGCGCCGCACAGCCGCTCGAGTTGCGAGTCGATTCCCGGCCAATACACATAATTTCGCGCCAGATTCTTACACTTTACAATCCCTTGATGGGTCGCGTGTATTAACTTTAAAACCGTCCTCTGTAAATCGGTAGGAATAATTACTCGGTGACCATATAATATGCACCCTTGTTCGATACTTAAACAATCTTTAAGCTTGTAGTAGGGTTTTAATTCGGCTGATTTGCAATATTGCCAATTGGTTTTAATTGCTTTCATAAGATTTACAAGGACGCTATCCTGCGAAGTATGTTTAGCTATTTCTTTAAAACACAATGGAGCCGTCTTACTAATAAAATTTATGTACGCGTCGATGCGAGTATATTCAGGAATTTCGGTAGTCGAAATTCTCGATAAACAGTCAGCAACGCAGTTATGCTGAGACCGAATGCACTTGACTTTGTAATTATAAGCACCCAGTATGACCGCCCACCTCTGGAGGCGGCTCGCTGCCATCAATGGCACTCCCTTATGTTCACTAAATATTGATGCCAATGGTTTGCAATCGGTCACGAGTGTAAATTCGCGGCCATAAATGTAATCGTGGAATTTAGTAATACCAAAAATAACAGCAAGCCCCTCCCGACAAATCTGTGCGTAGTTCCGCTCCGCGGGCGTCAGAGTGCGCGCCGCGTGCAGCACGGGCCGGGCGCCTCTTACAATCGTCACTCCATTTAAACTCGCGCCCCTTTTTTAATAGGTCATACAAAGGTGACAAAGTGTCGCTCAAGTTTCTTAAAAATTTTCCATAATAGTTAACTAACCCTAAAAAAGCTTTTAACTCTTTAACATTGCTTGGAATTGCTGTATTGGAAATTGCATCAACCCCCATGCAACCCATTGGCGTCTATAACATACCCAAGGTGCGCAATAGATTTCTCGAAAAATCTACACTTGTCTGGTGCCACTCTCAACCCACAATCGGACATAATTGTGAACACTTTCAATAACGTTTCCCATAAATGTTTATTATTGACCCCACAGATGGTAATATCATCCAAATAACAAGATACGAAAGGCATACTAAATATTTGATCCATTATTCGCTGGAATTTGTTTGGTGCACATTTAATACCAAATGGGAGTCTATTAAAACAAAACATGCCTTGTTGGGTAACGATTGTACACAACCGCCTTGAGTACTCGTCCAATTCGAACTGTAAGTAAGCGTTACTCAAATCAATCTTGGCGAAGATTTTGCCTCCTTGTAACGAAGCAAAAATATCCTCAATTCGAGGTATAGGGTATTTATCATCAACTAAAACGGGATTTAGCGTCGTTTTAAAGTCCCCACATAATCGTACCTGGTTATTTTTCTTGATGACCGGCACAACCGGCGTGCCCCAGTCGCTCCACTCGACGGGCGTTACGATCCCCTCGGCCTGCAGCCGCGCCAGCTCGGCGGCCACGGTGGCGCGCAGCGCGTGCGGCACGGGCCGCGGCCGCCGCCACGCCGGACGACAGTCCGCCTTTATTTCTAGTTTTATTTTGCTTTTGTTAAATATACCTATGCCGGATTCGAACACATTAGGAAATAACTTATTAAGTCTCGTTAGAGCACTCTGTGAATCGGACGGTGGTTCTGACATTACATGATTTATTTTGGATGTGGATATTCTAGGGAATTGCATACCGAAAAGACGCATCCAGTCTCGACCAAATAACGATGGGCTACATTTATTGTCGATAACAACTAAATTTAGATCGTGAATTAGAACATTGTTTACCTCCACCGAACAAATAAGTTTACCTCTCGGTTTAAACGTTTGGCCGCTATACATTTTTAAATTTGACATGTAAGATTCTAATTTGTAGGCACTAAAATATGACTTATAAGTCCCATATGAGATAACACTCACTGCCGACCCAGTGTCGCCTTCCATTATCATATTAATGCCATTAATTTTAACTGAAATATTCCACTTTTCATCGTTTTCATCATTACTTACTTGATAAATCGCTACTCCCATACTGTCAGAATCCGACTCGCCGGACGACGAGGGCTCGCCGCTCACGCCGTGAATCGCTTTTTGTTTTCGCTGACGGCACACTTTAGCGATGTGGCCTCTCTTACCACACACATAACAATCGCTTTGTTTAAACGAACATTTCTCGGCGTCGTGTCTTCCATCACACCGTGGACACCGGGCGTAGCCGCCGCCGCCGCCGCCGCCACCGGCGCCGCGAGGCGGGCGCCGCGCGCCGCGGAAGCCGCCGCGGGAGCCGCCGCCCGCGCCGCCGCCGCTCCCGCCGCGGCCGCCGCCGACCGCGTACACCTGCTGCGCGGCGCCGCTGCCGCGAGCCCGGCCGGCCTCCGCTGCCGGTCCTGAGTCACGTATTGCCGCCTCCAGCGACAAAGCTAATTCACTCGCGCGCGCGAATGTGAGATCTTCGTCCTTTTCCGTGAGCAAACGTTGCCGCGAGCGTTCACTAAGCAGTCCATAAACAAATTGGTCGCGTAAATTTTCTTTCAAAGTGTCAGCTGTAAATTTACACGGCTTACTTAGTTTCTTCAGTAGCACCAGATAATCGCTAACAGTTTGTCCGTCGGTCTGCTTACACGACCGAAATATTATTCTTTCCGCCATTACCGACCGCTTCGGAGATAAGTGTTCCTCCACCAATTTGTAAATTTTATCGATCGATACCTCCTCCGGATTGTCGGGATAACACAAATCAATTATGAGATCCAAGGCTTCGGTTCCGATGACTGCCACTAAATATTTGGACTGTTGAGTCACTTTTACGTCGTTTAACGTGAACCACGCCTTCAGCCGGCTCATGTAGGTGGGCCACCGATCCACGTGTAACTTAAACTCTTTTAACCCGCCTATTTCCTTTGCACACTTATCTGCCATGATACTAATAACTTCACACGCGGGAATTTACCGAATTTTATCGTCGCCAAATGGTTTGTTCCGATTTTATAGCGAGAGGACAAGGTGCAATGAAACAGCCGATTAAGTGACTGACTGGATTTATTGGCGGGTAGGCGCCGAAACACAATTCTTACATTACCCTCATATTACAATATATACCATTTACTATCTAAGTAATAGGATCGTTACTTTAAAAAAGCTGGTGGGGCGAGAGCGCGTGGCATGATGCTTATTGTATGCTTACAGTTACGACCAGCCAGCCTCGCGTCGCGCTAGCGCCACGCTACCGCTGAGCTCGCTGTTTGATAAAGCCTTTTTAATTGCATTGGCAACACCAAAAGCCAAAAACAGCAAAGCAACATACACATGAGAAAATCAGCGTCAAGCGTACCTATTTATACTCTATGGTCATGCAGGAAAATATTAAAATTTTCACATCGTAAATAAAAATTGACGACCGTTCTACTCGAGGCAAGCGGTTCAAAAATAAAGCTTCCGAATAATTTCAATTTCAATATATTTATTCAGACAACAGAGATCAGTAGTACAGGTATCTTACAATCTATGTTAGTAAAACAATTTTTAATACTGGAATGTGAAATATGATTCACCTATATGACAACGTTGACAAATGCCTTATAGGTGAATCATACCTACCATAATACTACACATCGACTAGCTTAACTTCGTAGAGCGTACTATGTGTCTTACTTACTTACTTACTGCGCTGCCTCTTGGATCTTGGCCTCCGACACTAGAGACCGCCACCTCTTCCTATCCTGCGCCATCTCCGATCGAGGATGCCCAGTACTTTTAGGACTTTATCAATCCAGCGATATCTGGATCGCCCGACCGGTCGACGTCCGCTCGGCCGACCCACATATGCTTTCCTTACGGCACGATCCTCCCCCATCCTCTATATGAGGCTAAGTCAACGCAGCTTTCATCTCTCGCAGAATATTGGATACTACGTGTCCGGCCGGGTAAATACAAAGTCGAAATTAGTCGATGTGGAATATTTACCATCGCCTTTTTTACGCGCTGCTCGGTGCTGTGTAGCTGGTGAAGCTGTTTAAAAATTTAACTTTCAATTTTTTTTTATTCTACTCAATGACAAACGTGCAGACACAGACTGTAATTTCGCTGGCTACCTTCTCCGTCAAACCGGAAGAAACCCAGGCGGGCACCTCAGGCTTGACAGAGTCCTACCACCAGATTATTGGTAGAGGGCCCAACATTCACACCACGGCCATCATCCACGTGTGCAGAAAACGAGTTAGTACCTACACGCGTGCGACAGATACGACATTCAACGAAGCCGAAGTAGTAGCTGGCTGGCTCGACTAGCTCTTTTCCAAGCAGGAAAAGTCGTATCTGACATTTTGCAACTTTTCAGGGCTCTCTTTTGAGCGCAATTGGTTTTTGCAATTTAAGTCCGCTGGTTTTGATCTACATGTAAGGAAAACACGCAGACTATTGTGTTTAAAAACATATTGTGAAGTAGGCAAACCTGTTCAGTAATTAATGAATCATTTTATAGTGACAGAACTATACTAAAATACTTACTAAAACTACTTATATCTTATGAATGAGCTGTCATGTTATCATACCTATGAATCGAAATAGTGATGTAAACAAATAAGTAGGTAAAATATTGATATAAATTAAGGCTGAACCGAAATTTATCTACGAGATTGTACAATTATTCATGCGTACGCAAATATCATATTTATCTTGTTAGTATGTTATCGATTTCACAACTAGAATCCAAATTGCAATTGATTGCAAATATTTGAATTGATTAAAATTAATAGTGATTTTGCAATTTTTTGCAATAGGTACTTCAAAGAGAATATATTATCAGGCTGTCTCATATCTGGATTGTCATTATCTAAATTAACTAATTAAAAAAAATTTGTTTGTATTTATTTATATATCGTTATTTTCGGAAGCCCAACAGCCTATTAAGTTTTTGGATGTTTGCTACTCCTTCACGATTATTCCTTTATAGCCCAGAATAACAGATAGACTAGCTACAATTTATTTCAAAATTCCTTTTAATCCCAGTGAGTACGACTGGGAATAAAATATATTCAACGTGGTTTCGTCGGCAACGGTTCCAGCACGTAAATTAATTTTTAAAGTTAATAAACATATTACCATTCCTATTGGTGGTCTTCGGTATTCCGAAAATTAAGTGAAAGCAATGGGTGAAAACGTTTTTACGGGGTCGGCAACGCGTGGGTGATGTCCCTGGTATAGCAAACGTCCATAGGCTGCAGTGACTGCTTACCATCAGGCAGGCCGTAAGCTTGTTTGCCACATGTGTGGTATAAAAAAAAAGTGGAAGGTAGATACGGATATCCTGGCCCAGCAATCATCGTAGGAACACGGTAGATAGTATGTAAACTTAAGTTGTAGTGACCAAATGAGTGAAAGATGTCTGTAAATTATTTCCCCTAAGTTGTAAAAATCATGGCCACAAGTGTTTGCGACCAAAAGTAGAGATTTTGCCTCAGAAGAAGCCATTAATGTAGAACGGTATTTACTGTGAGACTACCTAAAGTCTACACAACTCAATTAAAACATTCAAAACATAAACAAGGCTGGTGAAAAAAGTGTACCATGCAGAGCAGACGAAACCAGTGTAGCAGCCACTAGACGCTTTGACTCATGTTTATTTATGGTTAATAAAACCTCATTTTGTAAGCTCCAATATGTCGCCATTTTTTAATTTCGCTCGTTTTGGTTTTCAATGGCTTTTGCTTACTTTTAACGAAGCATTCAAATAAATTTAGTTATGATCCTGAAAACTGGATAATTTCATTTTTGGGATATTCAGAGGACTTTGGGGACCCCTTTCTACAACTCATTTGATTGGAGCTTATATTTATTTATGTTACAGTTTTTTTTAGTATTACTTAAACGTAGTACATTTCCATATAATATATTTCCAAACTTAGGTACCCCTTGCTAAATATCCTTGAAGACATAAATGTATGGAAATACATTTTAAACAGACGAGCTGATCCAGAAATCGATTTATTATACAACTAAGGTGTCAAACAAACTTACCGCCTGCCTACGAACGTTTGCAATACCAGGGGTATTACTCCCGTGTTGCGGACCCTGCAAAAACCCTTTTCACCCCTTCCTTGAAGAACTCAATGTTGTATTCACCAGGGAAATATTCCCTAAATAAAAAAATGGGGCTTTACCCTATCTCGGAGCTGGAAAGAAAGTTATTTGAGGATTGCATAAAAAAGTTTGTGCCAAGACTCATCATCATCATCACAGCCCGTAACGGTCCATTGCAGGACTTAGGGCCTCTCCCACGAAAGGGGAGGTTATTGCCATAATCTCTACGCTTGGCAGGCGGGTTGGACATCACTGTTTTTAAACATAACAATGGAAAATGCCGCTGCCCATTTTCCAGACTACAGAGACTCTTGATCTTTTGCCTCGAAAACATTAGTAGCCTTGTAACGTAGCCCGAAAAATGTATGAGTAATGTAATGTAGCCCGAAAACATGTAATTTTATTTTTGACTAATTCTTCCACACCATCTACCCCCAACGTAAGCAAAGCTTGTGTTATGGGCGTTAGATAACAAATAAACCACTTATTAACTTTTTTTAATACATACTTATTATAACAGAAATAAAAATTCATTATTTCAATTTCTGGTCAGCCAAGAATTGAAACCGGGACCTCTGCGTGGCAGACCGGCATGTAAACGTAAAGATGTAGGTTTTCAAAAAAGCCCAGTACACTTACTTTCTGAATGAACAGTCTAGTATTTTTTATATCTATATTTTGTTGCAAGGGCTGCCATGATAATATTGTGTCATTTTTTCCTGTCACACGGTTAACATGATTATGCACGGATATGTCTCCATATGGTTTCATATTATGGAGGGTGCATTACTTAGGGTAGGGTACACAATCAACGTCGCACGTGATTTTCTAATGTATTTTGTTATTATTTTTATGATGATGAGTTCACCTTTAACCACCGCCGTTTATGTATTAGACTAAATGTGTGAACGGTGACAAACATTGTTTTATTGGTAGAGGTAGGTAATGTTGATATACAGCGTGTTCTATACTTTCTTTATAATGCGTCAATCAAATGTGTTTATTGACGCCCGACGAATAAAAAAGGGTGTTATAAATTGGACGTGTGTATCTAAATCTTTGTGGCTTCGTGTATCTGTGGCATCGTAGCTCCCAAACTCCCAGATTTCGATGCGGTTTTCTTCAAAATCGATTCAGTAGTTTAAAAAATATATGAGTAGATAAACTTTGTTGAGGGTGTTCCGACGGATCCTATTAGTTAGGTTTCTATTAGTTAGGTAGTCTAGGTTCCTACAAGTACATTTGCATGTCAACCTCAACAACATCGGGACAAATCCTCCTTTCAAGTAATAGGTACCTATGCGTCATCTGCATGATTTTTAAATTCCACATGACAACATTGCGAGGTGCTGGCGGAAGACAAACAGACGATAATTTCCGGTACCCACCTCTCAGAGGATGTCATTTCCAGCAAAACTTGTTGCGGGCTTCCTGAGAGCTCGCTTGCTTTCCTGCCTTTGATACTATGAGAAAATTGAAGACTGAACATGAGAATCCTGTAATCTTGCGATGTTTAACTTTAATGGAACTGTCAACTACAAAATTACCATCTTCAAGGTTTCAGACACAAGTTGTATGTTCAACAGAATAGTGAATATTAAAAGTTATTTTAAGTAAGTACTGTTGGACGATAATTGAAAGTCAGAAGTATGGTGTTATACTTTGTGTATTGAATAAAAACATTATTAACTTATAGCTGGTATTTATTGTCTGACGGTAAACCTTGGTGTTGCCATTTTAAGCACGTCAAACAGAACGTCTGAATAGAATAATGCATCATATTTTCTACCGAGGATGAACGTGCTTTACAAATGGCAACACCATTTACAATTGTCAAGTTTAACAATTTAATGTTTACTTACCAATTATTATTAATACTAATAAAACAGTAAACTAATTTCAAATATCGGATTAGATGATAAAATATTACATTTCATTCTAGAATATCAGTGAGGTTATGGTTTGTTTCATTTTCAGTAACAGGACGTGTAACAAAACTTGTATGACTTTTGTATCCACATCATTTCTTGTATTTGTAAAAGCAATTATCAGTATATAACCTTATTGGATACAGACATATTGCAGATCGCGTTACGCGTGCGCCCTGCGCTTGATATAGGCATTTCGTTACATAGAATTTCATATAAATCTTGTTCCTAGTCTAAATAAATGACCTACTTAGCTTATGTCTCAAACGAACATCGCGAAAGTGTTAGCTGATAATACTAATTAATATTGAAGATGCCTATTTCTCTTCAACTGAAATATTATTAAAAAGTTTCTATGGTATGAGCAATTTCCGACTTCACCATTAAACCCTGAGTGCTGTGTACTACTGAAGTCCTTGTGGAGACAAATCAAACAAGCCGTACTCGACAGGGATGCATTAGTTTACTTATAAAAATCAGCAGCAGCGGCAATCGGGGCAACTAAAATCTGTTCCGCGGCGGTTGGCTCTGCGCGACAAAAAACCCGCGCGTTGTTGGCCCAATGTGCAATGAGCGACTACCCGCAAATTTTAAAGATAAATGTTGTGACGTAATATTAAGGCGTGTACTGAAAGACCCTATTAACAAACCCTCCGTATTCGATAGAAGAATTTAATGATTGAATATTCGATTGATTTATAATTTTAATTGACTATATAAAGTATCGTACCTGCACCTATGCCTACTACTTAAATGTTATCATAATATTTTGATTATTTCACTTGAAATGTTATTATTATTATTACTTTAAATCTTACATATACCTATCTTAAATATATATTGCATAATAGTAGTTTATGCAACTGTCATATAATACCTAATTATATGCAGTTGCATATACTACTTTATCTACACTCATATTTTCATGTTAAAATTTCGTACCTATAATTTTCTCAACTTTGCTGGAAGTAAGCTGCTAGTCAGTTATGATGTATCTACGCATCGAGGATATCGAGCGTCGGGAAATTCACTTCACTACATACACAAATTAAAACAATTAGAAAAAATATACCGTTTAGCGGGAAAATAATTACACTCAAATATAAACACGAAAATTTGAATTTCAATTTTGATTTCATTGAAGACATTTAGGTTTTCAGCCTACATTTCGCAACAAAAATTTAAAAAGGAAAAGTGTTGCATTATGATTAAAAAGTTATTTTTCGATACAGCTATAATGAAAATAGTATGGAAAATGCTGTATCGATAAGTAATTTATTTTAATGTTATTTTATTGGCGTGAAATTGATTTTAAGTTTGACAAATGAATATAGTATAGGTAATAATTATTAATCGATTGAAATATAGGTACAACAAATATTTGTTTAAGTACTTTTACTACTTAATTAAACTGAATTATTATCATGACGTTGTTATTTATTATTTATACATTTGACGATATTCTTGTGAGTTGCTTCTGTTGTGAAATGTATAATGATATAATGTAATTTTTATAGATAAATAAAGAAATCTAATCTACTCTACAGGGTGTAAAAAGACCGCTAGCATTAATTGAAACCCCATATTCTACCCATGAAACGGAACAACTTTCCCCAAGAAACATACCCGCGGAAATGACTTCATAATTTCGCTACCTTAAAAAAATAATTAATTGCGACGCGCAATGTACATCGTCCAGCGCACGGCTCTCGCTCGCCCACGTGACCAGTGGCCATTGACCCCGCGCGGCGGCCGCTCTGGCGTATTCCACCTAACTAGTAGGGATACCTAAGCTTGACTATTGAGTACCTACCTATCTTCTTTTTTTTGCTTTAGTCTCCACGGTTCGGTCGTGTGATAGGAATTGGGAATATTCGTAATACAAACATGTTGGTTTGATTCATCCGTTCATCCTGTCAGCTGATGACAAATAGTTCGTGCGGCGGTAGGTAGTTACTACCACAGGAACTACGTTCAATTCTCATGTTCCTAGTAGGTATTGGACTATCGATCGTGATCTTTACTGCACATATCGACAGTAGGTAGGTAGTAGGTACTGGGCTCGATTCTCGTATGATGTGAATGTCCGTAAGCAAACGTGTACGTAAGTTAGGTAGGTAGACAGCTGATCCTGTGCCTGATCATGCAAGTGCGCGCCGCGGTAAATACCTACTATGTTAAATTCTCATGTAATGTGAATGGTCGTCATACAATCATTTACCTAGGTAGGTAAAACTTTCGATCGTGAACTTTACTGCTGATATCGACGATAGGTAGGTGCTGGGTACGATTTTCGTATAATGTGAATGACCGTAAGCAAACGTCTAGGTAATGCATTAAGGTATGCGTACCCCTGTCGTGTTGAACTTTACCGAGTGGGAGCATGGCAGTGTTGCTGTCCCATGGGCATGGGCCCACGGGCGGCCGGTGGCGGTTGGCGCGGGCGCGGCCGGTGGCGGTTGGCGCGGGCGCGGCCGGTGGCGGTTGGCGCGGGCTGGTCGGTGGCGGTTGGCGCGGGCGTGGCCGCTGTAGCTAGTACCTACCTCCGGGCGCGCGGCAGCGAGTAGGTAGGTAGTGAGCGCACGTGTGCGGCCGAGCGGCGCTTTACATTGCGTTCTTTTACTTACAGTGCATTTATTTCAACTTAAATTTAAACTTTGAGAGTCTATATTAATTGTGAACGATTTAGTTATCGATACTTAATATTTTTTAGTACAAAAATACAACTTTATATTTTATTTTTAATCTCGATTTCTGCCGAAACTAAGAGTTTCCGCGGGTGTGTTTCTTGGGTAAAGTTGTTCAGTTTCATGGGTAGAATATGAGGTTTCAATTAATGCTAGCGGTCTTTTTACACCCTGTATAATGGTTCCTACGGTTACATTCCGACACCATTATCAGACCCTGTCTAGAGTCATCAAATAAGTCAAAACCATTTACATTGTTTTAATATTAAAGTGTTTCTCTGGCCACCTTGCATCATCAAACCCTGCGCTGCGGACCGTCTAAGGAGTAAAATCCTCGTCAAGACGAATAAAACCAGCACCAGGGTATACTGTCCGTCTCTATTATTAAAATCCGGGCAGGGACTAGGAATAAAGTCCTAAGACAAATAAAACGAGCACAAACTCGTTAGGAAAATGCATTGTTTTATTATGGAGCTCTTGTGTTTTCCGTATCTAGCGTCAGACCCTGGGCACCATCTACGACTACAATCTTCGTCGATCAAATACCAACTTAGACGTCCTTATCAGTCTCTATACAAATACAAAAAAAATACTAATAAATATTTTTGTGTGCGTGCCTACATGCGTGCGTGCGTGTGGGTGTGATTGTGTGTATGTGTTTGCGTGCGTGCGCGTGCTATGTACCTACCATGTAGATCTAGAGATAGTTTATTTTACCCTTACAGACTTCCTGTTGGACCTTTCGTCCCCATTCATGTTACCAGAAAATTTAATTGTCACCGACTTTGAAAATGAAAATGAAAAAGTATTTATTGAATAAGGATTACGTTAATTAAACTCTTTTCAAAAGTCAAAAATCTAACGGAACACAAAGGGAACGTTAAGCGAGTTCATCCAGGTAGGGGGCGACGCATGCAGACCGACCAGCGCATACGAGGGCTTACTCCGGCGAGACACCGGGCACGCCACGCACATAACCACCTAGGCGAATCATGTGCGGTGCGTGCCCGGCCCCAGCCAGCCCGCCGGCGCTCACACCCGCACGCGCCAGTCGGCCTTTCTGCGTCGCCCCTGAGCTTGGAACAAATAAGTAAAAAGAATGTCGCCTGTCTGTCAGTATGCCGCTTCAGTTAGGAAAATGACCATCTGTGGGGGAAAGAAACGGCAAGGAACCCACAGGTACAATTAAATAGGATTACATTGCATTGATACATTTGTCAATTTAATTTGAGTGAGCCTGTGTTGATTGGAATATTATAAGGACCCCTACAAATCGGTCTTAAATAAAGGTCAATAAAAAATAGCACAGCAAAAGTAGGCCAGTCCACCAAGGCAGCACCCGTTCCCGTCATCGTCCAATTTAAACATATTTGAGGAAAGAGAACGACCCGGCCCCCACGCCACCACCAGGCAGACTTTTAAGTGAGCATGCACTGCCAATGCCGTACATATTTAAAAAATATTTGTTATTGAATGACTATTCCACATCAAACCATACTCACCCAATTTACAAAATTGTAAATTTATAAATAACTTCCTATTTTTGTCATTGAATATGATTATAAAATCTTATAGTTACCCGTGAAAGATGAATTCACTTTACTAAGTCTGAACACCGGTGTTACCAGTTTATTCTTGTTTCTTAAATTGGCATTATGAATATCAGTATTTTTAGCAAATTGGGTAATGTGCTTCCTAACATACATAATATTATCAAATATGTATTGACTTGAGAAGGTTAATACATCAATTTTTTTAAACAATTCTTTGAGCGAATCACGTCGAGGTATTCAATACGACGTTTAAATATGATGTCACTATCAGCACATTTGCCCGATAGCTGTAGCCATGATACCGTACGACATATTACTATGAAAATAAAAAAAGGAAGATAGAAAGAAAAATGTATAATAACTGTAATAAACTGATATAGCTGTATTCACATCCGTTAGCCTCCTTATTTGCCATACGGCAAATGCAGCCGAACTTAACCTACTAACCAATGATTTAATATGTAAGCACCCTTGAATTTTTGAATCTATATTAACGCCGAAGAAAGTAGCTTTTTCTACTAACTCAAGTTGCAATATTAGATAAAATATCTAATATAACATTACATTGATTACTTTGTACATTAGGGAGGCAAAAATGAACGTATTTTGTTTTTTTAGAGTTTAAGACTAAGTTATTAATCGTAAACCAATGAAGTACATTCTGAAGAACACAGTTTACTTCGTCTATATTATTATCTTTCCTATTAATTTTAAATATCAGTGAAGTGTAGTCAGCAAACCAAACTATACCAGCAGTGTTCTGCGCCATGTGTGGAAGGCCATTTATACAGGTGTCCTTACGCTCTGGACAAAGCCGAATACTACTAGTCGAGTAGGGTATTTAAAACAAAACTGCAAAGTATCATAACAATCAGTCCAGTATTTTCTAAAAAATCAACGATTTCAAAATTTATCACTCAGGAGCAACCTATATGTACTTGGATGGCCTAGGAAGTAACCTAAACATTGCAAACTCTATTGAATTGTATTAGAACTGCACGCCAGATGACAGCCTACATGAAATAAAAAAAATTGTATTGTAATTTGACAATAATTTGAAGTGTGACATAACGTCACTCGCTTTTTATGTGTCATATCATGAATGACAATAAATAATTTATTCGTGTTGTTGTGCCCCTGGTGTGCCTTTAGGTCAATCGAACACCAGGAACCGGGTCAAATTCAACTTGCAATTTTTATAATTTTGCAAGGTTACGGCCTGGCTGATGGTAAGCAGTTACCGCAAACTATGGACTTTTGATATATCAGAAGAATCACTCACGTATTGCCGACCCTAGAATTAAACAAAACATTATCTACCTGCTTTATATTATTGATAACTTGGTTTATTAATAGTATCAGATTTTAATTATAAAATGGTATCAGATACTTATAACTAATTGATATTTTGATTGCATATTTTACAATTAATTAAATATTTTGTTATCTTTATTGTGCTAGGAGTAGGTATGATTTTCATAAGCGTTTCTTGGAATTATTTTTCTAACGTCATGATTTTTTATTATACCACTGAGGTGGGTTAGGTTAGGTTAATGCCTAAGGACATTTGCAATATCAGCTGCATCACTCTCGTTTTGCGAAACTAGAAATACACGTGTGATTAGATTATGTTTACTTTAGCAGAGCGTCTATAACCTAATGATTAATACGTCCCCGAGGTTCCAAGTTCGAACCCCAGTACTGCCATGTACCGGGCCGTTTTTTACTTTGTGCTTTATGACTCTTTTCTAAGTTACGTATATTAATGACTTGGACACTATCCGATGCTGTTACGGTGAGGGAAAACATCGTGATGAAACCTGTACATTCAGGCGACTTAACATGATCCAATTTGGTCTGGTACTCCAGTTAACAGGATCACGGAGGTCAGATGGCAGTCGCTCCACTGTAATTACTTGCTCTTCAAAATTCTAGATCATGGTCAAGACGGACCCTGGCCCCTCGCGCGCGATAGCACAAGCAGAACATTAACGCGAAGATAACCCTTGATAACACAGTTTAACACAATTCTGAATAACCGCATCAAAATCTGATGCGTGATTTAGGAGGAGTTAGCGGATATAAAGACAGACGCGGAAAGTTAATTTATTTAATTTAAGGAAAACGATGACTTTAATATCATTGAAATTGAAATTAAAAACAGCAAAGTTACAAAATTATAAATAGTTGAATTATTATTATTATTATCAGCTCACTATACAGGGTGTAAAAAGACCGCTAGCATTAATTGAAACCTCATATTCTACCCATGAAACTGAACGACTTTTCCCAAGAAAAATACCCGCGGTAACTACAAAGTTTAGGAAAGTTAAAACTACGGAAGTTTAGGAAGAAATAGAGATTATTTAAAAAAAAAGTTATATTTTTGTACTTAAAAATATCAAGTATCGATAACTTAATCGTCTACAATTAATTTAGACACCCAAAGTTCAAATTTAAGTTGAAATAAATGCACTGTAAGTAAAGAACGCAATGTAAAGCGTGCAGGCCGCCCGGCCGCCCGGCCGCGCACGTGCTACTACCTACCTACTCGTGACGCGCACACGGCCGAAAGTAGGTACTACCTACAGCGGCCGCGCGCGTGCCAACCCGCCATCGGCCGTCCGTGGGCCCATGCGCATAGGCAGCAACACTGCCATGCTACAACTCAGTAAAGTTCAACAAGACAGGGGTACGCATACCTTAATACATTACCTAGACGTTTGCTTACGGTTATTCACATTATACTAAAATCGTACCCAGCACCTACCTACCGTCGATATCAGCAGTAAAGTTCACGATCGAAAGTCCTACCTACCTAGGTACATGATTGTATGACGACCATTCACATTACATGAGAATTTAATGTAGTAGGTATTTACCGCGGCACGCACTTGCATGATCTGGCACAGGATCAGCTGTCTACCTACCTAACTTACGTACACGTTTGCTTACGGACATTCACATCATACGAGAATCGAGCCCAGTACCTACCACCTACCTACTGTCGATACCCACACAATAAACATTATAATTATGAATATAAATGAATTTAATACCTATATAATTTAAGTTATATGTTAAATAACACTAATAATATGTTAAATAACACTAATAATACTTTGTAACAATTTGAATTTAACAAAGCGGACATGTAAATTTTTAATTTATGCAATAAATGAACAATGAACAACAATGATATCAGCAGTAAAGTTCACGATCGATAGTCCAATACCTACTAGGAACATGAGAATTGAACATAGTTCCTGTTGTAGTACCTACCTACCGCCACGCGAACCACTTGTCATCAGCTGATAGGATGACCGAATACCAAACCAACATGTTTGTATTACGAACATTCCTAATTCCTATCACACGACCGAACCGTGGAGACTAAAGTGGAAAAAAAAGGAGATAGGTAGGTACTCAATTGTCAGACACGCAAGATACGAGAACGGAACGCCGGATCGGACCATAGGCGCAGTAAGTACCTACCAGATAGATAAACACTTTAAGAAGAAATAAGTATTAAACCCAGGTCATTGATCGATGACGTAGTACCTACCTTAATTGTAATTTCTGAAGAAGATGATAAAATCTGGTCAGGTTCCCCTGGTAGCAAGGCCACAGAGGTCAGATGGAAGTCGCTCCATTGTAATTTCCTGATCTGCGAAATTCTTGATCATGGTCAAGGTGGACCCCCCGGCCATAATGATCGAGAGCACAACTGGGTCATAAAATGACTATTTAAGTGACCGATGCCTAAGTACCTAGTCTACCTACTTACATGTACGGATTCATTTTTTCAGGGGTCAATGACCGATACCTATACCTACAACTAGCTACCTTTCGGGGAGACCTATGTCCAGCACTGGACGTTCTACGTAGGTACGGCTGGTAAGAAGAAAGAAGAAGAAGGAAAGTAGGTACCTGGAGAACACAACAAATCACAATCGAATACGACCCCAAACTCCCAACCCAGGCTTACTCAGGGGGCCATTCCGCACTTTAGGTTGTGCTTAGGTAACTACTCTTGACTGACCATCGGCACCGTCGGCCAGCTGTTGCTGCGTCCGCGTTTGAGTCACAGAGAAAAAATCATCATTGCGTAGGATAGATGTAGTAGGTAGGTAAGTGCTTAAGTAGTTGTGACCTAGACTTCCTAAACGCCTTTATTATTACGGAGGTAGTTAAATAGGTATTTCATAGTTATTCTTTGATCCACCAAAGTAGCTTGGTACGTAGGTAGGTAGGTGTTTTTGCTAATGGACGTGAGCAAAACAAAATAGCTCGATCAGATAACAAGAGGTTTGCCTACTTCACTTTCGGTTCAAGTCGAAATGCCAGCGAACGAATTGAAGTTCGCCCCGAATGGCGGCGTCGCGGACGCCCATGTGCGATTAGGCTGGGTCTACATTGTAACATTGACGTTTGTACGTCATGACATTTTATTATCAGTGTGGTCGATTTTTGGCACGATACGGCAGATGGCTAGTAATAATGCTAGTAAACTAATACGGTCTAAATGAATGTCCGTAAATAAAATTTCCGATAAATTTCCAATTTAGGTGAACAACCGTCAGTTGCAGTAGAAACTGACGTAGTATAAAATAAAGTCGGAATAAACCTCACCTGCCCGCGGTCCCCCTGCTGACAGACGGACGAGACTCTGGCGAACCGGCTTTTCCCTAATGGGTTGTGCAGGCTGGATGGTAGACGCCGCACATAAAAAACCAATACACTGCAAAAATGGTATGGAAAGGTCTGCTTCTAGAAACGAACACCATGCTAGGGCGTCGCCGCTGAACGACGCGCAGGCATATCGCCCTACTTATTTATTTATTAATTTAACAAAAAGCATGTGGCACTAAAATTCTGAACGGCTGAAGACAGAAGGTTGAATCTTGGATACCATCTGCGCCATCAAAAGTTAGGAAGATAGCAGGTACCAATAGGAAACAGTCTGCGACTTATGGTTTAGCAGTTATTTAGGTTGAAATAAGTGAATTTTGTGCCTTATTTGCTTTGGTTAACAGGTGTTAGGTACCAGGTGGTACCATTTTGACGAGAATATCATTTGCTTTGTGCGACAACTACTGCACGATGGTTTTTCCCCGTAAGTGGCGCCTAGCCTAGGTATACCTACTAGTTAGGTTGAATACGCCAGAGCGGCCGCTGCGCGGGGTCAGTGGCCACTGGTCACGAGTACGGTACGGAGCACGGTAAGCGAGAGCCGTGCGCCGGACAATGTACAATTTTTTAGGTAGCGAAATTATGAAGTCATTTCCGCGGGTATGTTTCTTGGAGAAAGTTGTTCAGTGTCATGGGTAATATGGGGTTTCAATTAATGCTAGCGGTCCTTTTACACCCTGTATATCTGATCACGCACAAACCAATGATTCGAATCGCACGATGACGTTAATAACATTGAAAGAAATTAAAAACTTATCTATTATCAGCTATCTGATCAGGCACAAAACAATAAATAAAAGTCAGGTTATGACTTGTTATTATTTCAGAACACATATTGGTCACGGTCACATATCGGTCTCATACATAGGAGAAATGAAAACGCAAATTGTATTACTTTTTGTTCTAACTTACGGCTGCTTTGCTCAGCATATTATAAGCCGAGAGATAATACTTCCTTATGAGGAAACAGAGGATATTGCGGATGAAGATTTGGAGCCGCTGCCGAATGCGGTGACGGTGAACGTGGCGCAAGGAGCCGTGGAAGGATACTTGGCCGACGATGGCCGCTACCACGCCTTCTACGGCATTCCGTATGCGGGACCCACCTCTGGAGAGAACAGGTTTAAGGTATATACGATAGTTTTTCATATACCTACAACACAGTGACAAATAAACATACACATAGCCCACGTCGTGACTGTCATTTATAATATCTACGTTCCATGAGCTTAGGTTAAATTTTACAAAAATGCAATGCTTTCCCCCCACTAACAGATAGCTCAGAAAAATCTGTCAGGGGCCATTCCCAGTCTTGTGGAAATAATATGGCCCTAAAACTATTTAAAATTTAGGATTTTCATAACTTCGAATACATGTTGGGAACTTAATATTGCAATGGCAGCCCTGACGGATTATTCGAGGGATCTTGTAGTCGGGGGTTTAAACATTATCTAATATTTTTTCTAAAAATCACAAATAATTAAAAAATTGCGTAAATATTAAATTCATTAAAATAGCTACAAACACTTCACTAAAGGGTGCCACAATGCAAAAATAGATGACCGTCTCCCTAATTAAAAAGTGGCATGTTCCCATTTTTAAATAAATTACGTAATTGCTTTTTTTATTGTAAGTAGCCAGTTCCAGAAACTTTCAATATTTTGTGCTTTCAGTATACCCTACGTAGAATTGGGGCATATTGAAACAGAATTATTGAAAGTTTCAACGTTTTAAAATCAGTGAGCCATGAAAAACAGCAATAATTTAAAGTATCCTTGTGTTATCTATAAAGACTTATTGCATTTTTATCTCTTTATCTCTTATGTGTTAAAATACCGACATTGAGATGTTAGCGTGATTGCTTTTTCAATTTCAGGGACCTACGCCTGCGCCGGGTTTCGGTGACCAGGTATTTCGCGCCAACGACACAGGAATTCAATGTGCCCAGTTCAACTCTAATGGACTAAGCGGAGTCGAGGATTGTTTGACAATAAACGTCTTTACTGACAATATAGGCACCAATACGCTAAAACCGGTTATCGTATGGCTCACAGGAGAAGAGTATACAACATCTAACCCTCTACAGTATTCCTTTCAAAATTTCATTGACTACGACTTAATTGCTGTAACCTTGAACTATCGTCTGTCTGTATTTGGATTCCTATGTCTTGGCATTGAGGAAGCTCCTGGGAATGCTGGCCTAAAGGATGTTATCCAAGGTTTACAATGGGTTCAGCAGAATATTGAGGCTTTTGGTGGTGATCCTAATAATGTCGTTCTAATGGGTCATGGATCTGGTGCAGCAATAGTGGACCTAATCACTTTATCTCAGAAAGCCAAGGATTTAGTCCATAAAGCTATACTCCATAGCGGTTCTGCAATGGCCCCATGGGCAGTATCTTATGATCCTGTTGGTTCCGCACGCGCTTTAGCAAACAGACTTGGATTTGTAGGAAATAATCGACGCGGTATAGCTGAGTTATTGCGTAGTGCTACCGCGAATGAAATGATCACTGCGATACTAACATTCCAACAACCTTATAACAACACCGTTTTGTTTGCACCATGCGTGGAAGATGCTCATCTGAATTCAGAAGACGTTGTTCTTAACAAAGCACCATTTGAATCGTTTGAATCTGCAGAATACCTGCACATTCCTCATATATATGTTTACACAGATAAAGAAGGAACAATTCGCCACAACAATATTGTAAATGAGCAGTGGCTGCAAAGGATGGAAACTGATTTCGAATCCTTTCTACCTGTAGATTTATCTCTTTCCGACTTGAATGAAGAAAATAAATCTACATTTGCAATGAATGTTCGCCGATTGTACTTTGGTAACAATACCATAAATAAAGATGCTATTGAGCAGTACTTTACTTACATTGGGGACACAACAATAATCGTTCCTTTAATCAGAAGTGCAATTTTAAGAAGCTGGAAGTCTACTGCTTGTAATAGAGTACTGCAGTTTGAATACATTAGAACAACAAGTGAAACGGAACCAACAATAACAACAGGAGTTCCTCATGGTGGATTTCTTAACTTTATATTTAATGACAATCTTGGAGGGAATGATTTAATGATAAAGAGGTCAATTATGGACAAATACAGAGCATTCATTTATACTGGGTGAGAATATTAAAATTCTTTCATTAAATTATTTTACACTAGCTTTTCCGTAGCGTTCTCGTGGAACCACACATTAAATTTCGGAATAAATTATGGCATGTGTACTATTCTGTACTATAAACTACGTTACCGCCCAACAAATGCGTTCAGTAGTTTTTCGTGAAGGAGTAACAAACATGCATCCAAACATACATCCGTAGGTACTGTAGCCAGCGTAATGGATTTCATCTCCACCAGTGGCTACGATCTAGGAGACATTTGTTTATATAAATTTTTAATATTTTTTTTTAGGTTTTTTATTTTATAAGTTAATTTTAGTTTAATTTTACATTCTTACCTATTTTTTGTTTATAATACTTGTGTATTATTGTATAGTAAATACTTTCTCCTTACTAACTTTCGCATATAATATATACAACAATATATTTGACGAGGAACGTAAGTAAATTACTTATTGTACTTCTTAATATCATTTCAGACAAACGGACTATGAGGGGCATAGGATTACTTGGCTCCCAATCAATAACATCTTTCGTAACTTCATAATAATTATGGGTGGAAACTCACCAGTAGCACCTGGCGTATGGATGGGCCTATGGATGCAAACAGGTAACCCTCGTTACCCATACTTCGGTTTTTGGGAAGATTTGTACGAGAACTACTACAGGATGCCCACTCCACCTTAGATATCGCTACAATAGATATTAAAGGCGAGTGATGATTATTCTTTATAATAAATATGAACAATAAATAACCAACTTTTATTTGCCGCCGGCATTTAAAAAAAAATTACCCTGTTGACTGCATCGAAACTTTGTCAAATAATAAATAATCATCTTATTAATGTCCCGGTTGTGCTCTCAAGGACGAGGGCCCGGGGTCCGCCTTGACCATGATCCAGGATTTGGCGATCAGGTAATTACAGTGGAGTGACTACTATCTGACCTCCGTGATCCTGCTCCCAGGGGAACCTGACCAGATTGGATCATGGTTAGCTGCCTGAATTCACAGGTTTCATCACGATGTTTTCTCTCACCGTAAGAGCATCGGTTAGAATGCAACTAATGTAGGTACATAACTCAGAAAAGAGTCATGGATACATGGCCGCAGCGGGATTCGAACCCGGTACCTCTCGAGTACGAGTCAGATACTCAACCCCGGCCACCGACGCTTTTAAGATAAGCGCCATTGAGATAGCCGCGGTCTATGACAGCGGTTAGCCACGCGGGTAGAGAGCTTACCATGAGTTCTTATAGCAGGACATAAACAGAACCGCCCTGCTTAGAGCAAGACAGCGCTATACGTGTCACATAAGCTTGTCTCGTTATAAACCGGGCAGTTCTGTTTAGGTCCTGCTATAAGAACTCATGGTAGGGAAGTTTATGAAGCTGTTCTAAAACGGCCACATTATGTGTTTCATATTGTGAACATAATATGTTCCATTTCCATTCGCCAATGGCAAAATTGCCACTTTGCCAACACCAAATGATTCATATTATGATTAATATTGCAATTTACCTAATTTGTCAGTTTTGTACGGAAACATAATATAAATTAATAATATGTCAAATAGCAGAATCCTTAGAAGTTACTGAATGAGCAACATATTTGTTTCATATTTGTATTTTACAAGTTTTTACACTTGATTACAGTTTTCATTTAGATTGATTTCGTTATTTTGTAACATTTATTAGCATTGTAAAGCATTACAATAGGATAAAAGCGTGGGAATCTTCAGTTACGGCGATAGCGGATTTCCTTACTGAAAATTTTTCATTATTTTCTCTGCGAATATTGCGAGTCTTGTAAATATATTTTGTGAATTTCTATATAGGGTTCAAAACAATAAAATGTATATTGTTAATAAAAGTAAACAGTATAAAAAGCTACAAAACAGTAAATGTTATGTACATAACGTTATGGAAAGTTAGTCCGACCCAACAAAAATCATGAAAACATAAAAAATGGGTCCCTATTTAATCTCTATAGGTGCAAAGACAGGTAGGTGGAAGGTTTCTAGAATGGTGGAGTTGCATGTCACAGAGTGGTTAGGCTGGATCTGGTATGGGTTTGTTGAACGAGGCTTTGGTGAGGCAGCCTGAGTAACGCCCATGAGACGGCCAGAGAAACAAAGTGAGCCCATTTTTAATGTGAATGTAGGGCTAACTTGACAAAAGTATGTCAGTAAAAGGTTTCAAAGTTGGTCAAAACTTTGGCAAATTGGTGTAGAAAGATAAACTAGAAAGTAACTAAATTTCCCGGCTCCAGGAAATGGAGCACTCCCTCTACTTCGCCATATCTGGGGAAGAAGAAGGAAAGGATATATGGAGTATTCGGATAGATGGAGACCAGAAGGGAAAATAAACAGGATTGTTTAGTATTTTTTTATAATTGTTAATATTATTTTTTACTCTTTGTCAAGCGATGCTCTTGAGTAGCCGGGCGGTTGAGTATCCGACTCGTAAGCGAGAGGTACCGGGTTCGAATCAAAAAGAGAAAGGAGGGTGAAATTTACCTAATATATAATAATAAATAATGAGATCAAAGTCTGTGCCTGAGGTATGCATTAAGATTATCCAGGACATGTACGCTAAAACTGAGGCCGTCGTCAAAACCATCGTAGATCATCCATAAAAATCCCTTCCAGAGCACCGTTGGTGTTCACCAGGGTTTAGTGGTGAGCCTTTACTTGTTTTGCATTGTGCTCGATGTCCTCTCAGCGGAAATTCGGAACGCTCCTCCTTAGCTTATGAAATACGCTGATGACATCGTACTAGTGAGCAAGCTTAGGCAGGATCTTGAGACCAAGGTTAACACGTGGAAGGCAGTGCTAGAAAACAGTGGTTTGAAGCTAAACGTCGCCAAACAGTGTATATGGCTAGCTGCAGCGCAGATCTTGAAACCATCCTTATAGGGAACAAAGCTGTGAATAGAACAGTTAAATTTAAATACCTCGGATCCGTGCAGCACGAGTCCGGCGACATCGGCCCCGATGTCAAGGCTCGAATCTCCACAGCTTGGGCCAAATGGAAGGAGCTCACGGCGGTCACCTGTGACCGTAAAATCCCAGTCAAGCTCAAGGGGCTAATATATAAGAGCATAATTAGACCTGTGATGCTCTACGGCAGTGAAATGAAAATGCTGCGATGGATGTGTGGCGTATGCGACTGAATCGAGTGCGTAACGAGTACATCCGGGGCAGCCTTGGCGTAAGAGATATCGCGGATAAGATCGAAGAGGCACGGCTGCGCTGGTATGGTCACGTGTGGCGTAAGCCCCAGGGATACGTGGGAAATAGGTGCCTGAATCTGCCGGTATCAGAAAGATATCCTGCGGAAGGTCCAAGAAGCGATGGATTGACATCGCCGAGTCGAACACGACTTACGCCAACGGCTTACGACGTGAGGATGCCGAAGATCGGGCAAAGTAGAGAAAGCAAAGCAGGAAAGCGGACCCTGGCAGTAGCCGGCATTGACCGCTCGGATAATAATGATGATGATGATATAATAATAAATAATAATTTTGGGGCACTCGTATTAAATATTTAATTCACTGGGCGGTTGAGTATCCCACTCGTGAGCGAAAGGTACCTGGTTCGAATCCCGCTGCGGCCATGTACCAATGACTCTTTTCTGAGTTAGTACATTAGTCGCATTCTAACCGAAGCTCTTACGGTGAGAGAAAACATCGTGATGAAACCTGCAAATTCAGGCAACTGAATTTGTAACCGTGATCCAATCTGGTCAGGTTCTCCTGGTAGCAGGGTCACGGAGGTCAAATGGTAGTCGCTCCACTGTAATTACCTGATCGCTAAATCCGGGACCAAGGCGAACCCCAGGCCGTCGTACTCGAGAGCACAACCGGGACATTAACGCCAAGATGATGATGATGATGACTTTTATCTTTTATTGCATATATCATTTTTAGTACAGTACTATTATGGTATCTACCAGTCCAGCATAAAAGTCATACATACTCGTACATTAAAAAATAATCATTTTAGCGTTATAGCCCTGTAGAGCCCGCGCGCGCGTGTGTCTGGGTTCCGCCTTGACCATTATCCAGGATTTGATAGATCAGGTTATTACAGTGGGGCGGCCACCATCTGACATCCATGACCCAGCTACCAGGGGAACCTGACCATTGGGTTATGTTTACACATTCAGTTGTCTGAATGTGCAGGCTACCCCACGATGTATTTCCTCGCCGTAAGAGCATCGGTTACTATTCAACTAATGATCATATTATATAACTGAGCAAAGTCATTGGATACCTTAACCTCTAGGCCACCGG
The DNA here is from genome assembly GCA_907269095.1 of Blastobasis adustella. Classification (NCBI taxonomy): domain Eukaryota; kingdom Metazoa; phylum Arthropoda; class Insecta; order Lepidoptera; family Blastobasidae; genus Blastobasis; species Blastobasis adustella. Next base: position 14,435,657 of record OU026121.1, on the reverse strand, counting down.
TGTTCTACACACAAACACACGCCCATATCTATATGCATAACGTAGCAGTAACTCGAGACTATCGAGTGTCACAAGCTACGATCCTGACACCTCATATATACTCGTTATATATAATACTTGTCAAAAACTTGCGTACTTGATTCGTTCGTCATCTATCTTCATTATACTGCACCGACTAACATCCTCTTTTCTGTCCATCACCATCACGTTCACCACAACTTATCGTACAAAGGACGTAAGTGGTCCTATTTGGCTCTAGCTACCGATCGTTTGGCATCTTTGTACGTAGCGTGGTTTTCAGAAGACATGGACGCTTGCCACTTTTTAAAGAGTGCTTTCTACACCCTGGTCTCCCTTTGGACTGTTTCTTTCCACAACCAGGTCTCCTTGTCGAGCCTGCGACCGCCCCTAGACATCCCCAGCACCATCCGTGCCGCCCGTGCGATAGCTGCCTGAGTTCCGTCCCAGAATTATTGGACGGGTTCACCGTCTGTAGCAACACTAAGGTCGCTGACAGCAGCTGCGAACTCATGGGACTTGATTCCTTCAAGCAGCAAATTGGCGAACAGCTTCCACAGATGTTGGAATTGCTCCCTTCCTCTGGAACTATTGTTATATCCGCGTACTAAACTTAGATTTTGTTCTAAAAAATCCAGCATAATTTCCCATTTGCATGATGAAGTTTTAGAGGCGGCGCGTCTTTCTATTTTCCACGATAAGCACAACAAAAATCATGAAAATAAATTATAAAAGTTTTGTACACACTTAATATTCCCGCGTTATATTTTTTGTATGACAGTCATTTCATAGTGTTGCCAGACGCAATATACCTACATCGCTTACGAGGCCGACCCGGATTTTTAATTGCATTTCATAACAAAATGATAAATTGCAACAATAAATTTTATTTTGGAGATACTAAACTAAAAATCTTATCGGGACAGAAAACCGTAAAATTACTATAGAGCACGTCACCACATTTTTGATGTGGCAATTTCAGAGCCAAATATAATATCTAGTCACAGATTCCATATTGGACTAAAAAAAATAAACCTTCCTCCTGTATATAAAAATTTTGTCACGCTAAGGTTGTGGAATGAACTACCTGGAGAGGTTTTCCCTGGAGAGTACAACATGGAGTTCTTCAAGAAAGGGGTTAAAAGGTCGGCAACGCGTGGATGATGCCACTGGTATTGGCAAACGTCCATAGGCTGCGGTGACTTACCATCAGGCAGGCCGTAAGCTTGTTTGCCACCTTGGTAGCACAAAAAAAAACTTGTACAATAGGTCCTTACGATATTTAACAAAAAAATAAGGAGTGTAAAGTTGGTTCGATTTTATAAGAGTACCGATACATAATATGTTTAAGTGAAGATGCATTATGTTATCTGAATGGCACATGCCGGCCGACAGTTACAAATAATGCTGGATACCTAATAATTTATTTGGTGACCTCACGATGCTCTAAACATATACCGCACTGTACATTGCTACTTCAATTGCTATACATTACTACATTGTGCTTGTACCTCGTACATTTGGGTACGCAGACGACAACACAGTAGCGAATAGAAATCTGTCAGACGCAAAAACGAACAGGTACGACGTTCAGTCTTGTTGAGAGGCCATGGGTGGTCGTCTAAACGAAGCTCTCAAGGCAGTATCCGATTGGGTAAAAGCCTTACTAGTGGCGTGCAACGCTACTAAAACACAGTCGTGTTTGTTTTCCGCCAAATGGAGTCCATTCCTTCTAGCTCCGACTTTCCGCAATGTACCTCTGGAAATTACCGACATCCTACAGCCCCTGGGTGTTGAGCTATCAACCAATCTCAACTACGGACAGTACATCGAATCCAAAGCAAAGACTGCAGCCAAACAACTTGGTATCCTCTCGAAGGTCAAACGGTACTTAACTTCAAGGCAGTTGCTTCACTTATACTGACTCCAGTCCGATCCTGGATGGAGTACTGCAGCCACTTCTGGGATGGATCTGCCAAATACCAACGGGCCGCTTTAGATTCGTTGGAAAAATATGCAAAGAAGTTCATTTGTGATCGTAGATGGTTGAAACTAAGCATCGGCGTAGAGCTGCGCATCTGTCGGTCTTCTACAGGTTGTATTTCAGGTCAGGTCAGGTCAGGTTAGTCTAATCTCCGCAACACCAATTTCGTATGATCTCCTATGCTGCCGAAGGAGATGTCGGTGCTTGTCAAAGATGCGTCTCTGAGGACTCCAAAACTCTCATCAAACCAATCCTCGTTTTTGCAAACTTTTAGGCCCACCGTTTCGGTGGCGGTCTTTAAAATATGAGTAGATAGAGTTCCCCACGCATAATCAATAACACCGGTCGCAATATTCATGGGCAGCACGGTAGTCAAACCTTTGGCAAATTTCTCCCTTGTCTCGAGATCTTGAAACCTGTTTACGTTTAAACATGTAGACTTTATACTGTGAGATCTCCGAAGATGACGGAGCCGGATACGCAATTTAGTGACTATGAGCCTGTAATCTGTTTAGCAGTGTGCGCCACGCATAATTTGCGCGAGTAATTTGCACTTGGGAAACATTTCTTTGGCGTACAATCGCGTAATCGATCAAATGCCAGTGCTTAGATCATCGGTGCATCCATGTATTCTTGTGCTTAAGCGATCTCTCCCAGACAACCTTTGAGCACAGAAACTGAGCAACAGTTGCCCATTGCTATTCATGTTGCCTACACCATGTTTACCCAAGATTTTAGGCCAGGCGTCGTGATCCTGTCCTACTCTGGCATTGAAATCGCCTAGCAAAAGAATCTGTTCACTAGGGCGGTTCACTAGGTTCACTAGGTTCTGTTCTGTACCCTAAGGACGCATTGTGTCAGCTTCTCGTAAAATTGATCCTTAATATCATCAGCCTTGACCAGCGTGGAAGTGTAGACAAAGATGATATTCAGATAGCTATTTTTATCCAAGTGAAGGCGCAGAGTGGTAACGCGGTCCGATATATGTATCGGATGCTCTTGCAAATGCTTTATAAGGTGATTCTTGACCACGAATCCTACTCTTGACCGTCGCGATTCAGAGGAAGCGAGCCCCTTCCAAAAGAAAGTGTACCCGCCTCCGTATTCCACCAGCTCTCCTTCGTCGGCAAGGTGTGTTTCGCTGAGTGCAGCCACATCTACATTGTAGCGAAGAAGTTCCCGAGCTACTATGGCAGTTTTCCGTTCGGGACAGGCGTTGCCCCTGCGTTGTCTATGAGTGTTCGCACGTTCCATCATCAAAGGTCATTTTCGATGTTTCAATAATATTATTACTTTTGCTACGTCGACCACGAATTAAGAGATGCGGAGGCAGCCGTGGTACCATCCCTTTTAGTCGGGGTAAGCATTTTGTTAGGTCACTATTTCTAGCCCCCTCCAAGGCTGAGCAAGGAGAGCAGTGCCATCCCTAAATAGGGCTGCTCTGTCACTCCAGGTGCTGCCGAGTCCTCTCTGCACCCCGGTACAGAGCGGAAGCGACCACGATGATCTAAGATCATCCCCGGAGCCTCCCATGTGCAGGCCTCAGACAAAGCCTGGTCTGCATCAAACCAAACCTCTCTACTTTAGCCCATCGCCACAGGACTTAAACTAAATCAGAAACCATTTGTTCGGGTGCAGTCATTTGCGCAGGAACATTTTTAAGTGCATAAGCGGTTGCAAATCCGCAGATGCCCTCTCTCATCCTTGCCCCCCGTAACCCAGTGGAACAGAGTCCGCTACGACTGGCGGAGGGCTCGGATGCAGTATCTGACCGACAATCACTCCTGACCTCGATTGCCGCCCTAAGCCAACAACATTGCCTTGCCAACTCGCCAAATACGCCAGTATCTAGTGTTTATCAGCGTAGACTGCCTACACCACCGAGTTGGGCTTCGTGCACAGAGCGGGAGCTCGAAAAACCTGTCAGCCAAAGCTTTCAGGCCCCCTCACCGGGATTAGTCCACGAGCCGACGTGGTTTACCGAGGATGTGGCCGTTGTGTGCACACACAACTACTTGGAGCCACCGGTGAGAGCTTGTGAAGTGCTTGCCAATGTGATCCACCACTTTATTCAAAGTGGGCTGGGTTACAAAACAATGCAGCACCCCACTACACCCCAGGAGGAGGTAGTGGATATACAGACAGACTCGCTGAAAGAACTTTATTTTGTACAACGTAAGAAGATATATGTATATTGACAATAAATAATAAAAAAAACAATGCTCTGAACATTTACTTTACTATTACTGATACTTGTCTCATGAAATTCCAATCCTAGCTATCAGCTATCTTATCAGACATGAAAAACAAATTATAAGGCAATCAGGGCCTCGTCTACTCATTACACATATTGATCTCAGATACAGGGGACATATTGAACATCAAAGTGAATAAACATGTTAAAGGAGTAATATTAATAATACGCGTAAATAAAATACGAAAACATTTTTTGTAGAAGTAACACTGAAGGCTGCAATGAAAGTAAAAATTGTATTAGTCTTTGTATTGATTTACGCCTGCCATGCTCAGGATATTATAACCAGTGAGATATTACTTCCGTATGACACGGATAATAGTACAGAGAGTAGTGTAGAAGAAGAGTTGGAGCCACTGCCGAGTGCAGTGACGGTGCGCGTGGCGCAGGGAGCGGTGGAGGGCTACTTGGCCGACGATGGCCGCTACCACGCCTTCTACGGCATCCCATACGCGGGACCCACCTCTGGAGAGAACAGGTTTAAGGTCAGTACGATACATTTTTCTATTCAACTCAGTGACAAATAATAAACATACAGACAGCTCACGTGGTAACTGTTACCCGTACAGATCAACCAACTTATGTGTAAACCGACATTTGTCGCTGCCGTCACATTCAAACGTACAATGGTACGATAGATGCTGACATCTCAACCCGACTGCCGTAGTTTCGTATTTCGCCATTTCAAAGCTAAGTTGGTCGCACTTGAGTTTAACAACTCACGTTTCCCTATGGAGCACTGGAGAATATACCGGTGGATACATAATACTACACTTAAAATCATATTCTTTTTCTTCGGTATTCTGTAAGTTACTAGTAGGAAGTACTTCCCCAGTCGGTTGGTTACAAAAGTATATGCCACTGGGTGAAGTCACCATCTACACCCCTGAACAATAAAAACCCCGTTCCATTACGGCTGTGGAACAAAACAACTAATAAAATGTTAAAAGAAATAAACACGAACATTTTTTGACGATGCGCAATATTAGAATCGTCCGTCAGTATTCACCACAGTTCCTACTGAAAGATTCAAAATCAGTAAAGCCCGGATAAATATAAATAATTCACGAAATTTAGTCGGTATATATTTTCGTATAGGATATTTTGTTTCTAAATTCATTATCAAATATATTTTAAGTATTTTGAGTGACATCTCAACCCGACTGCCGTAGTTTCGTATTTCGCCATTTCAAAGCTAAGTTGGTTGCACTTGAGTTTAGACAACTCACGGTTCCCTATGTAGCACTGGAGACCATACTGATAGGTATATAATACTATACTTAAAAACATATTAGGCCCGGATTATAACAAGCGTCGCCGACGCAAGGAGAGTCAATAACGCAAGTAGCGTCGCCAACGCAGGTTCCGTTATGCTGTCAACTTAAAAGTGTATGTATTTCTAATGCTCGCGCCGACGCAGGTAGCGTTTCTGACGCAGGGCTATTTTATTTTTAAAATAAATTTTTAAATATATTTTAAGTAGAATTTCTGATTTATCCTATATAGCTATCTTTTTAATCCTTTTTCGGTATAATACTAATATAATTTAAAGTTTTTATCTATAAGTTATTATGAGGATTACGAAAACATATCTATATCCTAAAATAACATACTAGATGAATTAGCCTAATTGCTCATTGTATTTCAGGGACCTACTCCTGCATCGAGTTTCGGTGAAGAAGTATTTCGTGCCAACGACATAGGAATTCTATGTGCCCAGTTTGGTTCTAATGGACTAGTCGGAGTCGAGGATTGTTTGACAATAAACGTCTTTACTGACAATATAGGCACCAATACGACGCTTAAACCGGTTATCGTATGGCTTACAGGAGAAGAGTATAAAACATCTAACCCTCTACAGTATTCCTTTCAAAATTTCATTGACTTCAACTTAATTGCTGTAACCTTGAACTACCGTCTGTCTGTATTTGGATTTCTATGTCTTGGCATTGAGGAAGCTCCTGGGAATGCTGGCCTAAAGGATGTGATCCAGGGTTTAGAATGGGTTCAGCAGAATATTGAGGCTTTTGGTGGTGATCCTAATAATGTCGTTCTCATGGGTCATGGCTCTGGGGCAGCGATGGTGGATTTAATCACTTTATCTCAGAAAGCCAATGGTTTAGTTCATAAAGCTATACTCCATAGTGGTTCTGCAATGGCACCTTGGGCAGTATCTTACGATCCTGTCGGCTCTGCACGCGCTTTAGCAAATATACTTGGATTTGTAGAAAATAACCGACGTGGTATAGCTGAGTTATTGAGTAGTGCTACCACGAATGAAATGATCACTGCGATGCTCAGATTCCAACAACCTTATAACAACACCGTTATGTTCGCACCATGCGTGGAAGATGCTAAACTGAATTCAGAAGACGTTGTTCTTGACAAAGCACCATTTGAATTGTTTGAATCTGCGGAATATCTACACATTCCTCAAATATATGTTTACACTGACAAAGAAGGAACAATTCGCCACAACAATATTGTAAATGGGCAGTGGCTGCAAAGGATGGATACTCAATTTGAATCCTTTCTACCTGTAGATTTAGATCTCTACAACTTGAATGAAACAGAAAAAGCAACACATGCTTTGAGTGTTCGCCAATTCTACTTTGGGGACAATACCATTAACAGTACATCTATTGAACAGTATTTTGATTACCATGGAGACACGGCAATAATCGTACCGGTACTTAGAAGTGCAATATTAAGAAGTTGGAAGTCCACTTCTAGTAATAGAGTACTGGAGTTTAAATACATTAGAACAACAAGTGATACGGAACCAACTATAACAACAGGAGTTCCTCATGGTGGAATTCTTAACTTTATATTCAATGTTAATCTCGGACAGCTGGATTTAACAATAATGAGGTCAATTATGCAAAAATATACAGCATTCATTTATACTGGGTGAGAATATTAATATTTTACATGTATTTATTTAAAATATTTTTGTTGTTTATCGTACTTTGTTTTATTATTTATCTACCTACAATTCATTGTTAAAATTTCTTAAAACTAGTTTACACTCCACAAATAATACATCTCTAATGGATCAGTCTTATGTGTAGGCGTAGTAGTGCAGACTTATCTTGCGCACACTCTAGGCCTAATTTCGAATGTCATCTTATTACATTCATTAGTCATACAGATTAGATTCTTCGTGCTAACTAGACTCACCAGCAGAAAACGAAACCTAAGGGGTTCATCGCCAATTTTAACAGATTGAGTGTAATTTATAAGATGTTTTGATGCTGACAGATTTCAAGTGATCTGTTTAGTTATTTTAAGTTATAATGACAAACACAATTACGACACGAGTTTTGCGCTATAAATGTTGAATGATAAAAAAGGCATTCCAAATTATGCATTCCGATATTTATTTAATTACACATTGTAATATATAATTTTGTTTAAAATGTATGTGTAATGTACGAATCAATTAATTTGATCTTAAGTAAACTATTTCGTGTATTTCTTAAACAAATATTTCTTTTCAGACAAACGAACTACGTGAATAACAGCGTTTCTTGGTTACCAATCAATAACAACATACGATTCTACATCATAATTAACGGCGGCAATATGGAAACGCCTGGCGCATGGCAAGCATCATGGGCGCTACACAATAACCCTCACGAACCAAACTTCGGTTTCTGGGAGAATTTGTACGAGGAGCACTACTGGATGCCCACTTCACCTTCTTCGGCTGCTAGAGCTATGGTATCCATAGCTCTTTTGTTCAGCCTTGTTTTAGCTTTATTTTAGTTACATAACATATCCGTAGAATATGTTATAATATAAAATGCTGTTTATTTTCTAAAGCGTTAGATGAGTTTTAAAGCAAATTATATTAATTTAAATAAATAACTAAAACTATTTTAATTAAATAACTGTGTTTTTCTTAGTTCAACATTCCTGTGTAGTGACGGCAAAACAGAATAGCCAATCCTTGCTAATCATGGGTGTTTCTCGTATATTGTATTTTTGCCATACGAATAAATAAATGGGTATTGTATCTGTTATCTGTTCATAAGCATATTGTTTGTTTTGTATATGATACCAGAAATGTGTTAAATCTAGGAATTGTATGCGTTTCCTAAACGCGACAGCACCATGTAGCAGTATGCGGGAGCTGTACTAAGTATTATGCACCCGTAGTAGAAGTAGCTAATTGCAAGTTCCTTACGATTTTGGGTTTCAAGTTACTTATTTTTCTCAGTGTTGCTTCGAACAGCTTACATATACCTAGAATGTATTATTATTTATTCTTCATTCTTTATCGTACACAAAAATAATAAATACACTTTAACAGAAGGTAACATTAGTACAAAGTTGAGTTTTCTACCAGTAAACCTTGGAGTCAAAGAAAGCGTAAGTCATCATTTAGGCATAGGAAGTGCACACAAGTAAACTAAATAAATACTATAAACAAATACTATAATTAATAATGAATACAATAAATATATACGTACTATAACTGTATATTAGAGAAAGAGAGAGAGATAATGATCTTTTAAATTCCTTTTAAATGTATTCAGAGAAGGACTAGCACGGATGTTAGGAGGTATGGAGTTCCATAAACGCGCAGAGTGTACAGTGAAGGAACCGTCGTAGCGGCTTAAGGTGTAGGACGGAATCTTTAGGGATTTATGTTGTACAGTAGAGTACACAAAATCTTTCTAATCATGAGTGTTGTAAACATCTACTCGGTAACTTATGTCACCAGGCAGACCAGCATTAGGTGGTTTTGTATCACATCATAGATTGCTCTTAACTAATAATAATAATTTTGTTGGCCGCAACTTATGTGGCTCAATAGTACTTACTTCGGTTGACTTAATTTACTAATAAAGAGTCATTCCTGCTCATGATTTTTTAAAACCCTATAATTTTGTAATAGTCCTGTCAATCCGTCTAGCCTGTTAATTCCTGTATGAATAGGAAACAGGAAACGTCTAGGAATACAGGCCACATCGAAACTAAACGATTTCATAAGTATTCCTGAACGAGCCCCAACTCGATAGGGTTGCATGTTTTAATTAAAAGAACCTACCGGCTCCATCATCAGACCCTGAGTATCATCTAGGCACGGAATTTCACTTGATCTCACCTGGTGAGGTTGAAGATGTGGCGTGACGTGGAAGATACCTATTCGCTCTTGACTTGAAGACCCTAACCCCTAACTAACCAATAACTTTTTTTACCCCAAAGTTATATTTTTCGGAGAAAGGAGACGCAGGCAGGTATTTTGAACTGCGTTATGGACAGCATGAGCGTATGACGCTACGGTGCCGCGGTGTTATGGAATAGGACCACGATAAGTCCGTATTGACTGACAGTAGTAAATATTATGGCATGGTGGATATGGCCATAGTCTGAGGGTTAAAAAAGGCCCCATTGGGTGTTTCATGTTATGATCATAATATTGTGTTTCATTTCACAAATCGCAAAATGGCCACTTGGCCGATGAAACGCCAAATGATTCATTTTATTATTCATTTTGCAATTCATCTAATGTGACAGTTTTGTACGCAAATTCGTACAACGGTCCACATAATCTGAATTGCTAATATGTCAAATAGCAGAATCCTTAGAAGTTACTGAATGAGCAACATCTTTGTTTCATATTTCAGTTTCATAAAAATTTTCACGAAATTACAATTTTCATTTTGATAGATAGATAGATAAACATTTTATTGCTCATAAAACATAACAAGGAACTTACAGTAATAAGGAAAACATATGAGCAAAGGCGGCCCTATCGCTTTTGATTGATTTCGTAGTTTTAGAGCTTTTATTTATTTATTTATTTAACAGTTTATTGTACACAAGAAATACATAGCAAATAACAGGCAAAGTAAGAAATGGCACAACAGGCGCTTTTATTGCATAATATTACTAATTATGAACAATACTAAAAATATGCGGAAATCATTAGTTTTGTAACGGCGGGAGTGATTTTTCCTTAAAACGCTATGTATTAGCTATGCAGGTACGTGTACCTACACACAAATAATACCTAGACTTTGTGGGTTTAAAGTATGTATTTACCTACGTATATTTATGTTTCAGGATAATATGCAGATTTATGTACCGGCTGACAATCGTTTGGCTGGTGTGCATGCAGTCAGAACTCTGATTGAGAGGTTGTTATTAGCACGACAAAAAAATAGTTTTACTTATAATATTATTATATGGATATATACCTATCGCTAAACATGATTTGTGATTTATTTACCCAACATTTTTGCCATAGATACCTACTCCACACGAATTTCATCCTCATAGATGCGCCTTAGGGGATGCATAAATCTCTTTTTCCCTGATAACGGTATCGTATCCTGTGTGTTAGGTATTTTAGAATACGTATAATCTATCTGTGTGCCAAATCTCATACAAATCCTTTCATTTGTTTGTATTATAAAACTTATTACAAATCACTGCACACACAAAACAATAGTTTTACACAGCATTTTACACAAAAGACACACAATGTTACACAATTGTTACTATTTAAGAGCTATGTTCTCCATCCAATTTGAATTACCAACTAAAATTCATAAACATACCATTAACTCCATCATTACAATACCATTCTTGCATGTTTTATCGTTATATATGCATACCTATTTTATAATTAAGTGCACTGCAGCAGTATTTACTCCAGAAAAACAATCTCAAAATTCGATAATTTAATTATTACAGACCAAATAAACTCTGACCTAGACCGCCTGGCGGTGGCAAGTGCTTCGACGTGTGATATAGACGGTTGTTATTCCTTGTTGACAAATAAAAACACCTCACTTAAGCTCCTCATGCAAAATATTAGGAGTGTGAACAGTAATATGCCAAGTTTCCGTACCCTTCTAGCTCGTGCGAGAGTAGAATGGGATATCATTGTTCTTACCGAATGTTGGCTTATATCTAATAAAATAATTCCCTTAATCGACGGCTACACGCTATCGAGTAGTACGGAACACAATACACAAAATGAAGGCGTTATAGTGTACTACAAAAAAGCGCTAAAAGGAGCTATATCTGAGCCGAAACTACTAAACTCCAACTGTCTACTCTTCACTACTAACAACAATCAAACAGCAGTGTTGTCCATCTATCGTCCTCCTAGTGAACGAAACATTACGAATTTCTTAAACTCATTAAATACTATTCTACAAAATTTAAATACCTACCAAAATATAGTTATAGCTGGCGATATAAATATAGACATCTCTCCCTCTTCTACTGATTCCAGAGCTAGTCCTTACTTAACCCTATTAGCGTCACATGGCCTTCTGCCGGCCCATACCATACCAACCCACACCCGAACATGTTTGGATCATATAATTCTAAAAACTAAACTTCCTGCAAGCTGTCATGTATGTCATACTACTATAACTGACCACTATAGTGTCATCTTGTGCTTAGATATATATACAAAAAAGCAAAAAATTCAAAACAAAATAATTAAACGCATTGACTATACAGCATTAGATCTAGAAATGTCTAAAATTGACGTACAAAATATATTAAATGCAAATGACGTAAATGAGGCAGTAACACAGCTTATAAACTCTCTACAGCAAGCCCAGGATTCCTGTACAGAGTATGTCACCATACCTAAACGTAGAAGAGCCCTAAAACCCTGGATAACTAAAGGCCTAATAAAGTGCATGAAAAATAGAGACAACCTGCACTTAAAACTCAAAAAATCACCTGAAAACGAGATCTTAAAAACTACGTATAATAGATATCGTAATTATTGTAATTTTTTACTAAAGAAAGCAAAACGAGAGTTTGAAAGGGCACAGTTAATTAATGCGGGCTGTGACAGTAAAAAACTATGGCAGACTATAAAAGAAATAACCTATACTAACAAAACTAAGGAACCGGCCGTGGAGTTGGTTTCAGGGGATAATCCGCAAAAATCTGTTAACGAGGCAAATAATTTTTTTGCAAATATTGGAAAATCACTTGCTGAAAATATTCAGAGCAGGAAAATGCCACGCCAGGTCGAAAGCGTAAATAGTAATCCATCTTCTTTCGTGTTGCTACCAACCGATTGCTCTGAGATAGAATTAACAATAATGTCGTTAAAGACTGGATGTGCAGACGGTCGTGATGGTATATCAGCATCCTTAATTCAGAGATACAGACACTATATTATACCTCCACTCACTCATATCTGTAACCTAGCTTTCGCTACAGGAACTTTTCCATCGGCATTCAAACAATCTATTATTCACCCTATCTTCAAAGGAGGAAACAGGGACTGCATAAACAATTATAGACCGATTTCCATACTTTCCTCTCTTTCTAAAATACTTGAGAGACTCTTAAATAAAAGGCTAGTAAATTACCTAGAAGCAAATTGTATTTTATCTCAATCTCAATTTGGGTTTCGTTCCGGAAAATCGACAAACGATGCCGTCCACGAGCTAACTGACTTTATAGTTACTAAATTAGATAAAAAAGACAAAGTGCTAGTGATATTTTTGGACCTCGCTAAAGCGTTCGACACCGTGTCTGTCCCACTTTTGCTACAGAAAATGGAAAGGTTGGGAATAAGAGATATGCAGCTTCAACTTTTTTCTAGTTATTTGTCGGAAAGATTTCAGTCTGTGAGAGTTGGGAATTGGTGTAGTGAAGATCTTCCTATTACTTATGGCGTACCACAAGGAAGTATACTAGGTCCAACGCTCTTTCTAATATATATAAACGACCTTTGTGAAACCAAACTAACAAACGGAAAAATCATCACTTTTGCTGATGATACGGCCTTGCTTTTTAATGCAAAAGGTTGGGCAGAGGTATACGAACATGCTCAGGCAGGCTTTGATAAGGTCTCAGATTGGTTAAGGGCTAATTTACTAACATTAAACACAGATAAAACTAAACTAATAACATTCCAACTTAAAAAATCTAACAAGGAAACTGAATTTACACATTCGGTTGTCGCACACAGTTGTTCACAAGAAAATCTAACATGTCTCTTGTCCCAAGCTTAGTAAAACAAATATCATAAAGTATTTGGGTATATTAATTGACGATTCCCTATCTTTTAAACCTCATATTAACGTGCTTTCAACTAAACTTCGAAAAATGATATATATTTTTAAAAATCTTCGTCACGTTGCCGACAAGAGAATATTAAAAACCGTTTATTTCGCACTTTGCCAGTCAGTCATCTCATATTGCATCATATCCTGGGGTGGTGCATCTAAATCGACAATTATTGAACTTGAGAGAGCACAAAGAGCCATTTTAAAAGTAAGTAATTTTCTTCCTATCTATTACCCTACCACTGACCTCTTTGAAAGGTGTCAAGTTCTTTCAATTCGACGACTGTTCGTTTTACAGATAATTTTAAAAAAACACTCTCAAATTTCCTATAATCCCGCTCTCCTCATAAACAGACGTCGTATAAACATGGTATGTGACAGCCCCTTTTTTACTACAGAATTTTCTCACCACTTCTTCTGTTTCTTAGGAAGTTACTTATACAACAAATTAAATGGTATGTTAAAACTCTACTCTCTTAATAAACATGAATGTAAAACTATTGTACAAAAATGGTTGCTTAAACTAAACTATCAGACTACGGAAGATATTCTCAAAATATGCTCTTAACGTATTTTGATTGCACTTGAAATTTTTAGTTCTTACTTACACACCCATCAAGCAGAAACACAAACACAAACTCAAAACACACACACATATGCACGCACACACACACACACACACACACACACACACACACACACACACACACACACACACACACACACTCAAACGCGCGCGCACGCACGCACGAACGCATGCACGCACGCACGCACGCACACACACACGCACGCAATACATACACCATATTTTTGCCCTATTAAACATTTTTTTTCTTATTGTTGCTGAATGTTATCTCTCTTTCAATGCTAAAATGTTCAATTGTATAATGTATCCATACAACCTAGGATCCGGAGTGGGGCCTGGTGGCTGTAGTACAGATTTCGAATCTAGTTCGGTCTCCAGGCTCTCACTACATATTATGTACCTACCTAATGTAATAATGTACCTACATAATGTTACAAATGTTGTGAGAGAAATAAATAAATTATATTATTATTATTATATAAAAATAAAGTATCCTCATTCCTATATACTTTATTACGCACCTCATTAAGATAATTAATATCTCATTAAGATATTAATATGTTATCAGGAACGAAAAACAATTCAAACAGCAAGGCATAAGTTCTACCAATGAGAAGAGAGATTATACCAAACTAGCGACCCACCCGGCTTCGCGTAGATTATCTCGGCTTTTCATTACTATAATATGCGTCTGTTATACGGAAAGAACCTTTTTAACTGATGGTGAAAACCGCATCAATAACCGTTGCGTGGTATAAAAGGAGGTAGTCCGGCAGAGTAGAATAGCACCAACCCCTTACACTCGTGGGTTTCGTACAAGGCGACTAATTTTTCGAGACAAAAGATCTAAGCGTCTCTGTAGACTGGAAAATGGGCAGCAGCGTTTTCCATTGTTATATTATAACACTGCGATTTCCAACCCGCCTGCCAAGCGTAGAGATTATGGCAATAACCTCCCCTTTCGTGGGAGAGGCCCTTAATCCTGCAGTGGACTGATATAGGCTGTGATGATGAAGTTATTATGAGGATAACTAAAATATATATATGTCCTAAAATAACGAAATAGATTAATTAGCCTGATTTCAGGGACCTACGCCTGCATCGAGTTTCGGTGAAGAAGTATTTCGTGCCAACGACACAGGAATTCTATGTGCCCAGTTTGGCTCTAATGGACTAATCGGAGTCGAGGATTGTTTGACAATAAACTTTTTTACTGACAACATAGGCACCAATACGACGCTTAAACCGGTTATCGTTTGGCTCACAGGAGAGGAGTATAAAACATCTAACCCTCTACAGTATTCCTTTCAAAATTTCATTGACTTCAACTTAATGGAGGAAACTTTGAACTACCGTCTGTCTGTATTTGGATTTCTATGTCTTGGCATTGAGGAAGCTCCTGGGAATGCTGGCCTAAAGGATGTTATCCAGGGTTTAGAATGGGTTCAGCAAAATATTGAGGCCTTTGGTGGTGATCCTAATAATGTCGTTCTCATGGGTCATGGATCTGGGGCAGCGATGGTGGATCACTTTATCTCAGAAAGCCAATGGTTTAGTTCATAAAGCTATACTCCGTAGTGGTGCTGCAATGGCACCTTGGGCAGTATCTTACGATCCTGTCGGTTCTGCGCGCGCTTTAGCAAACAGACTTGGCTTTGTAGAAAATAACCGACGTGGTATAGCCGAGTTATTGAGTAGTGCTACCACGAATGAAATGATCACTGCGATGCTCACATTCCAACAACCTTATAACAAAACCGTTATGTTCGCACCATGCGTGGAAGATGCTCAACTGAATTCAGAAGACGTTGTTCTTGACAAAGCACCATTTGAAATGTTTGAATCTGCGGAATATCTACACATTCCTCAAATATATGTTTACACTGACTAAGAAGGAACAATTCACTACAACAACATTGTAAATGGGCAGTGGCTGCAAAGGATGTATACTCAATTCGAATCCTTTCTACCTGTAGATTTAGGCTGGAACTCCATTGGCGCGGTGCAGTGCACTGCGCGGCGCGCCGCGCGGTGCCACGTCACGGTGACAACCAAAGAAACGGTGGTGTTATTCTGGTTTTTCAAATTAGGCAACGTTCGCACGAGGGATTTTAAGTAAGGCAACGTTTGCACGAGAGCTTTTTCGATGCTTTTACGCGCGTTATTTGAAATGACTCGCATAATTATTGACCATATGTCTTCTCGACTGTGTGTTCACACCCAGGCGTAAAAAGTAAATGGAGATTTTTTAAATCTGCTGACTCAAATGCAACCAAGAGAAACGTACGAAAAGGATATCATTCATTAAAACACTGAAAGTGGATTAAAACACTTTCAGTGCCGGCCCGAAAAATATTATGCAATTTTCAGATACATATCTGATATCTGGTGCCAAACCTGTACGCCCACCACCACCACTATGTAAAGAAGTTGGACCACCTCGATTGGTCTTCTTCGAAAACTATGATAACTTTTCCTTTTTACCCGACTACAAGGAAGCCAAGGAAGGGTAGCTTTTATTTTTATTATCAATAGGTTTGCATTTCACCTCAACTCACCTGATGGAAAGCGACAATGGGTAGTGAAGTTAACAGTCTATGTATGTATGAAGAAGCCACAGAGATTTGTCAGGACCGTAGCAAGTGGAACAATGTGGTATCTGCCTATCCCTACGGGAGAAAGACGTAACCGAATGAATGTGTGTCATTGTTTGTTGTATCAATGAATGTTGAACTCGACAAGCACTATCATTTCTATTTAGGAGCTAGTATTGTAGGACTAATAGTTTTATAGTTAATACAGTTTAAAATTTGACAGCTGTCATCCGAAATGTAGATCAAGACGAGCACCATCATTTCTCTTCAGGAACTAGTGTTCTAGGAGCGATCGCTTCAAAGTTATCACAGTATTAAGATTGACAGCTGTCATCCGAAATGTAGATCTTGACGAGCACTATCATTTCTCTTCAGGAACTAGTGTTCTAGGAGCGATCGCTTGAAACTTATCACAGTATTAAGATTGACAGCTGTCATCCGAAATGTAGATCTTGACGAGCACTATCATTTTTCCTCAGGAACTAGTGTTCTAGGAGCGATCGCTTCAAAGTTATCACAGTATTAAGTTTGACAGCTGTCATAGGAAATGTAGATCTTGATGAGTACTATCATTTCTCTTTAGTAACTAATGTTCCAGGAGCGATCATTTCAGAGTTATTACAGTTTTAAGTTTGACAGGTGTCATCCGAAATGTAGATCTCGTCGAGCACTATAATTTCTCTTAAGGAACTAAGTACGTTCTAGGACCAAAAGTTACAGAGTTATTAGTCTTAAGTTTGGAAGCTGCCATCCGAAATGTAGATCTCGACGAGTACCAGCATTTCTTTTTAGAAACTTGTGTTCTTGAACAAAACATGCCATATTTATTATTCGGGAGGAACTGAGAACAAAATGACGAAAGGATCACGAAAGCGAAACAACTACGATAATGTTGCAGAATCACAAAAAGGGGTGGGGCTTACGCATGAGCTGTCAAAATTTCTTTGACAAGGTCGAATTCCTATTTCATTCATACGCGTTGAATCTGTACTAAAAGAAGAAGACAGATATATATGTGTAAACTGTGTCACATAAGGAGGAGAGATTCGAACTGTTGGTAAAAAGAAACAGTCAAGCGTGACGTCTCATGTTGACATCTGCTGACATCGCGCCGCACACTGCACGATGGGGCCAAATTGGAAAAATGTGGACAAAATTCATACAAACTGACATTTCGGGCTTGGATTGCGGGTTTTGCCCCATCATGCAGTGCGCCGCGCGGTGCGCTGCACAGTGGGGCATTTCGCCACCTGTCAATGTACTTGCATACAAACTGCTCGGCTTGCAACAAGTTTTGCCACATTGTGCAGTACGCCGCGCGGCGCACCGCTTCAATGTGTTCCAGCGCTTAGATCTTTCCAACTTGGATGAAACAGAAAAAGCAACACTTGCTTTGAATGTTCGCCATATTTACTTTGGTGACAATACCATTAACAGTAATTCTATTGAGCAGTATTTTGATTACCATGGAGACACGGCAATAATCGTACCGGTACTTAGAAGTGCAATATTAAGAAGTTGGAAGTCCACTTCTAGTAATAGGGTACTGGAGTTTAAATACATTAGAACAACAAGTGATACGGAACCAACTATTACAACAGGAGTTCCTCACGGTGGAATTCTTAACTTTATATTCAATGTTAATCTCGAACAACTGGATTTAAGAATAATGAGGTCAATTATGCAAAAATATACAGCATTCATTTATACTGGGTGAGAATATTAATATTTTACATGTATTTATTTAAAATATTTTTGTTGTTTATCGTACTTTTTTTATTATTTATCTACCTACAATTCATTGTTAAATTTTTTTTAAACCAGTTTACACTCCACAAATAATACATATCTAAGGGATCAGTCTTATGTGTAGGCGTAGTAGTGCCATAGAGAAAAAAAATTATATACAGAAGCAGAGAGTACATTTAGAGTTTAAATACGAGACAAAATGTCACACATCTCTATAACACACACACTAATGCAAATGCAGGGACGTAACAAGGCAGCCCATCTGCAGCAAAATATAACTCATGATGAGTTATATTTTGCTACGACTTTCTACTCGTAACGAACACAAACAAATCGGACTTGTTGTTCGCTCCAGATGACTATGCAATTTTTTTAGACTTGTCCTTATATTTTAATATTGACATTATCATAAAAGGTAAGGTGTCTAGTGAATCAAAGCCATGCCCTGATACCTACCACCGTCTTTTCGAGCTCTCGATCCTAATTACAGTGAATCGGCAGTGCTTGCTTTTGCATAAAGGAGGGTTATGATTTTGACCGGTATTAATGTTTATTTGTTGCCTCATAACTTCTAATCTAAGTAGGTACCTTCCTACTTACTTATAGTTAGAAGCGTCTTCATTGTTCACAGGTTGGCCTATGTGAATTCACAAATTTAATATGATGCCCTCTAGAAGACATAGTCATGAAAAAATAAATATGAAAAAGATAGATACATTAATAAATTAAACAAGCAGCATATTCTTTATTTTCAGTAAAAATTCATATAATGCTGGTGCAGCAGGACAGAAGGGACTTGCATCTAATTATTATCTTGTTCTTCAAAATGTTTACAACACAGCACTTACAATTTGCAACCCAGACATAACCATGTCTGGTCTTTAGGAAACCTAGAAAAACAAATATTTATGTAAATAAACGTAAATACGCGATTAATCCGTTGTTTCATATAATGTCTGAACATTTAAAATGTCATCTAGGTACATTTTTGGTATGGAACCCTGATATATATAAAATTGTGGACCGCTATTCACAAGATTTGAGTAATAAAATACTATACAATAAATACTAAGTCCGACCCTGTTACCATCAAAATATTGTCGCACCTATTTAGACACCGAAATATTGCTCAATTTGCCAATAATTTTAAATCTATCTCTAATGGCATGTTGTTTTAAGGTAAAGCATTTCAATTATTGCAAATTCACACTATTTCGATGCATATTTTTGTCACATTTTCTAAAATTTATTTCGGATCGCCGCGACCACGAATGTTTACTTACCGGTGAAAGGATAATCCAGGTGTATTTCCATACTTTGCGCTTTCACATAAATGTGCACTAAATTACACACAAAATTACAATCTTTTAAATGGTTTGATTTAAATTTTATTAGGAAGTTATAAAATTTACACCGATGTTTCAAAAAAATCGTCAGGTCGTTAAGCCCTCGAGCAATATGTCGAACGTTCAAAACATTGCGCGCGTCATTTTCCATGAACTTATTCCAATGGATGAAAAAACGGGATAGCATGATTCATAATCATTGTAGAGCGAGCGAACAGGGAATATTTGTGATTTGTGTTTAGTCTGTTATGTCTGTGAGTAGTGCAGACTTATCTTGCGCACACTCTAGGCCTAATTTCGAATGTCATCTTATTATATTAATTAGTCATACACAATACATTCTTCGTGATATTGGCTTATCGCCAATTTTAACATATTGAGTGTAATTTATAAGATGTTTAGATGCTGATAGGTTTCAAGTGATCAGTTTAGTTGTTTTAAGTTATAATGAGAAACACAATTACGACACGAGTTTTGCGATATAAATTTTAAATGACAAAAAAATTATGGCATTCCAAATTATGCATTTTGATATTTATTTATTTACACACTGTAATATATTATTTTCTTTGAAATGTATGTATTACACAACCAATTAATTTGAACTTAAATAAATTATTTCGTGTATTTCTTAAACAAATATTTATTTTTAGAGAAACGGACTACGATAATCACAGGGTTTCTTGGTTACCAATCAATATCAACTTTCGAGACTACATAACAATTGCAGGCGGCAATATGGAAATGCCTGGCTTATGGCAAGCATTATGGAGGCTAATAATTAACCCTCATGAACCAAACTTCGGTTTCTGGGAGAATTTGTACGAGGAGCACGACTGGATGCCCACTTCACCTTGTTCAGCCTTGGTTTAGCTTTATTTTAGTTACATAACATATCCCTAGAATATGTTAAAATATAAAGTGCTGTTTATTTTCTAAATTGTTAGAAAAGTTTTACAGCAGATTCTATTAATTTATTAAAGAAATAAAACTATTTCAATTAAGTAACGGTTTTTTTTTCTTATCAACATTCCTGTGTAGTGACCGCAGAAGAGAATAGCTAATCCTTGCTAATCATGGGTATTGTACCTGTTATCTGTTCATATGCATATTGTTGGTTTTGTATATAGTACCGGAAATGTGTTAAATCTAGGAATTGTTTATATTTTCTAAACGCGTCAACATCAGCAGAATAATGCAGGAGCTGTATTACGTATTCTGCACCCGTAGTACGAAGCAAATTGCATGTCCTTACTATTTTGGGTTTCAAGTTGCTATTTGAAAAATAAGCTTATTTTTAACAGTGTTGCTTCAAACAGCTTACATACTACCTACCTAGAATGTGTCATAATTTAAAGTGCTCTTCTTATCTATACACTTACTAACTTATGTCACCAGGCAGACAACCACTAGGTGGTTTTTTATGCACATTGTACATCACAGATAATAACGTAATAACAACAAACTAATAATAATTTTGTTAACAGCAACAAATGTGGCTCAATAGTATTTACTTCGGCTGACTTTATTTACTAATATCGAGTAATTCCTGCCAATGATTTTTTAAAACCCTATAACTTTGTAATAGTCCTGTGGTCAATCCGTCTGGCCTGTTATTCCTATACAAATAGGAAACAGGCTACGTCTAGGAATATAGGCCACATCAAAATTAAACTATTTAATAAGTTATTATTATTTGTTTATATTAATCAAGACAGGCATTTGACCGCCATCTCACCT
Organism: Blastobasis adustella; assembly: GCA_907269095.1. Classification (NCBI taxonomy): domain Eukaryota; kingdom Metazoa; phylum Arthropoda; class Insecta; order Lepidoptera; family Blastobasidae; genus Blastobasis; species Blastobasis adustella. The sequence continues at coordinate 14,414,324 of OU026121.1, read as the reverse complement.
GTTGGTAAGTGACGATTCGGCCGAAGAGGGATGATATAAGGATGAAGCGCTCGCCCGGATCGTGTCTCCCGATGTCGGAAAGGGGACGGCGGAATGAGGTCGTGCAGCTGCTTCGCACACTCACCGAAATGTAACCTGTAGAAGATCGACAGACGAAGTGAAGTACCGCTTAACCTTCGAGAGGACACCAAGTTTTTTTGCTGCAATATTTGCCTTGGATTCGATGTACTGACCGAAGTTGAGATTGGTAGAAAGCTCAACACCTAGAAGCTGTAGGTTGTCGGTAATTTCCACAGGAACATCCCGAAAAGTTGGAGTAAGATGGAATGGACTCCTTTTGGCGGAAAACAAACACGCCTGAGTTTTGGTTGCGTTGAACGTCACCAGATTGGCTACACCTCAATCAGAGACTGCCTTGAGGGTGTTGTTTAAACGATCAACCACAGTCTCTCGACAATACTAAATATCGTCCCTATTGACATTGATCCGTTACTGTGCTGTCGTCTGCGTACCCAAAGGTACCTGGTAGTATTCCCAAACGGGCCCAAACTCGATAGGGTTGCATGTTTTAATAAAAAGATCGTACCGGCTACATCATTAGACTTTGAGTATCATCTAGGAATGGAGTTTTATTATTGGTAATGGGCTTGCACTTTACCTCATCTCACTTAATGAGGTTGAAGATGTGGCGTGCTTACTTATGAGATACCTTTTCACTCTTGACTTGAAGACCCCAACCCGTAAATAACTAATAAAATATTTTTACCCCAAAGTTATATTTTTCGGAGAAAGGAGACGGTGGCAGGTATTTTGAACTCCGGTGTGGACAGCATGAGCGTATGACGCGGCGGTGTTATCGCAGCTAACTTATATTTTGAGCTCCGGTTTGGTCGGTCCTTTATCTTGGTCAAGTGGTTACGTAAAGAAAAATCTATGACTGTTTTGCTAGGGCAACACGGCCGCTCGGATCGCCGGTGTACGTGTTCCTCTAGAGTTTTTCAATGGCAATTTAAAAAAAACGTATAAAATAGTCTATTACTGTCAAAGTCTTGTCATACGTCAGACCCGTCATGCCGGGTCGTGTCAATTTTCGATATTGGTCAAACCAACTTCCTTAATTTTCAGAGACGGCCAAAATATCAAGCTTTTGTGCTTTTGATAAGACTGTCTCATTTACATAGAGTTCAATATAGATTTTAGTTGATATAATAACGTATAATTTAGATCTTATTTAGTTTGTAGACGTACTTTTACTTGACAGTGTCTTAATTTTTTATAAACATGTTTTACCTAGACACTCAGCGCACAATTACACGTCGCGACAGTTCATTGTGCAGGCTATGTACTGCAGACTCCGAGTTAGAAGTACTGTCGACAAATTACAACGTCTCGCAACGAACCACCGTGTGCTCTTCGATGCCATCCAAGCATACTTTCCAAACTTTGGCAGACAAGCAAGTTGGACAGGTCCAACCTCTAATGGAGAAGCATCTTGTCCACGAAACCGTGAGGCCTTGGGGCGCGATCCGCCAGGAATGCATTTCGTCCATATTCGAATCTATGCTCGAACATATTATAGTATCTTGGGACACCATCGGGGTACCAAAAACTGCAGACTTTGAGTTAAGGTCAGCAAGTGATAACGAAAGAGTTACTGGTAAAAAGAAAAAGAAAGACAAAGATTCTGCAAGTACGTAACCATTATTAGATTTTGAAGCATGCAGCTATGTCCCCAGGTGCTTTGCACCAGAGGCAAAGAGCTTATATCTTGAAACAACTTTGAATCTCCGAAAATACCTAAAAAATTTTGCTTGATATGAACAGATATGGACCCTAAGTGCATAGTAACCCAAATATTGTACATTGTTAAATGGACAAACTGGGGTGGCCATACCAAAATTTTTTGCTAAGTGCTACGATACCAATTCACTTGTGAAAGTGCTTAAATATTTTGTTTCAGGCAGATTAAAAGGCGGTTTAAAAAGTCGCTCAAGAATAGACATAAGTGACAAGACTCGAGTAAGCATACACATCAATTATAACAATTTCATACTTAATGTAATACAGAGGTAAATATTATATGTTTGACATTTTCATGAAGGTTAGTAACACAGAATTCGCGAAACAACGGTACGACATTATTTAGAATTGATTTGATAGTCAAACTTTATCCCCTGCTGAAAGTCTTCTTTCAATATCGTCGCACTTCCGATCCCTTTCTATCATACTTCCCAAATACAGTCTTTCACTTGTTCCACTCTCTCGTCATCTATATTTATACTACACTGAGTAACATCCTCTTCTCCTCTTTCCTTAACCATAACTTTCGTTTTACATACATTAATTTTCATACCCTTGTAGCACACCGTCGGAAGAACTTGATAAATAACGGAATACCCGGGAAATAACGATGTGAAGGAATTATTCGGTTTTACAATAATTTACAATAATAAGTCTAGGTTTAGTGCAATATTTGAGACGGCGAGCGAAGTCGAGCCGGCGCGCGGACGGTTCTGACTGACCGTTTAGTTCCGTGCGATTGCAGCGCCACTGAAAGTGCGTTTACATCGCCTGCTATACAACTCTCTTTAAACGCCGCATTCACTTTAACATGTCCTGTAGCTCCTTCTCCGACGATGCAAATAAATCTTGGTCGTCAGCGTAAAGGAGACACTTCACACGCTACTAATACGTTCTTAATTCAAATTTTCAAGATTAAAAAGGCTCGGGGACATAACTTATCCCTGTCTAACACGTCTCGAGTTAGGTTTAACCTGTCTGAGTATGCCCTATTGACCCTGATACAGGCTTCAGATTTCTCGTAATTAGGCGGCCTTAAATCTCAGATGTTAGTGATAATGTTGGCCACAATTCATTCCTCAGCACCCGGTCATACGCTTTTTTAACCTACTTCAAAAACAAAAAATAAGGAGGTTCTATGTTCGACTGTATATCATCATTTTTTAAATAAGTATGTTCACAGATTTCACCGCCAGTAATAATTGTAGACAGATTTTGAAACTTCTTATTTTGTTTGAAAGGGTATACTCCTGAGGTGGTCCCATTTTCATCGTTTCATCATTTTCTCGTATGGTGTGCTGGTTAGGTTTTCATGTCTACTCAGGTGTTCACTTACACAGGGTGTCATCTTGCTGCTGTACTGATGATGAAGCCACAGAACTCCTGAACGATTAGGAGTTCTGGGATAGTACTGCAATTAGTCGATAGGAATTACTTAGTAGTATGTAGTTCTTGCTTGAAAGGGTGCTTACCTACCTACTTCTTAGGTGGTCTAATTTTCGACAGGTCAGACTGTGATCACGAAATTTCAGAAACATCGAAGGAAACTCTCAAAGATTATAAGTGCGTAGTTTGTTACGTACATTACCTAACTGTAAGGAAAGTATTGAAGTTACCCTAAGTACCTGTGAAAACTTTAAAACTTTTATTTTAATTAAAAATGAAACCGCTGGTCAGCTAAATACCAACTGGCCACTTTGGATTCGGTGGAAAAACGAGCAAAGAAGATAATTTGTGACCCGCAATTGATTGAAGCTAAGCTGCAGAGTCTCGAGCATCGGCGTAGGGTTTGCCGGTTTTCTACAGGTTACATTTCGGAGAGCGTACGAAGCAGGTGCACGACTTCATTGCATCCCCTCCCTTCCCACCATCGGGATCACCAATACTCTTTTAAATAGTAATGTGTCTCTGCCGGTGAGTTAGGTCTCCAGTGCTCCATGGGGTGGGGATTGGGGAACCGTGGATTTGACAGTGGAGGGGCATTTGCCTTTTTGCTGCCAGAGCAACGTGTTATAGAGGTGGGCAACGCATTGACGATACTCTTGGTGTTGCTAATGTCTATAGGCAGTGGTGACCACTTTCCTTCAGGTGGCCCGCTTGCTTGTTTGCCTATCGTATGACAGAAAAAAAAATTAAAAAAACAATTTTTGATGCAGACGAATATGTCATTCGCCTACGAAAGTGGCGAACATTTATTTCGGAGCTGGCGCATTACCACAGACGAGAAAGCAGTAATTCGATTCAAAAACGGCAATACATACGAAGGAAAGCTAACCAACAAACTCATGAATGGTGAAGGCCGTTATGTATGGAGTGACGGAACGGTGTATTTTGTAAGTTATTAAGGTGTCTCAATAATAACTAAAATTTTTAAAAATGGAATTCAACGTTTAAAACGTTGAACGCCTGGCCTGGTTTTGGTCCGCAGGCCATGTCGTGTCGTGAAATGTCCTTAGAAAAAATTATATCAGGACACTCGGGGAACAAAAATATTTTTAATATAATTTTTAACTGCGGGCCCAAACGCCTGAGGAAAATTTTTAATTTTAATCAGGCGTTTCGGCCCGCGGGCCGGAACTATACCTACCTGACCGAAACGCCTGAACACTCTTATTTACATTGTGGTTATGGATTAAGATTTTTTGGCAGGATGCTTTTTAGTATAGGCTCCGACAACAGAGTAACTTGAAAAATTAATTGCATGCCAAAGGGCATAACTAAACAGTCATAAACAAAAAATCCAGAATCGTCAGCAACGAAATTAATACAAATGGGTTCACTATAGTAAACTCATTATGTTTTTAAAATATCAGCCTCTTAAACCATGTAATATAGAAATTATTATACTGTATGAGAATCGTACCTACATTAATTTTTCTTGATTTTTAATTTATCCCTATCACTTTAATGAATGATAATACTTATATTAAAAAATGGGCATCGGTGGCCGAGCGGTTACAATATCCGACTCGTAAGCCAGAGGTCCCGGGTTCGAATCCCGCTCCGGCCATGTACCAATGACTGTTTTCTGAGTTATGTACATTAGTTGAATACTAACCGATGCTCTTACGGTGAGGGACAACATCGTGATGAAACCTGCACATTCAGGCGACTGGATGTGTAACCATGATCCAATCTGGTCAGGTTCCCCTGGTAGCAGGGTCATGGAGGTCAGATGGTAGACGCTCCACTGTAATTACCTGACCTGCCAAGTCCTGGATCATGGTCAACGCGGACCCCGGGCCCTCGTTCTCGAGAGCATAACCGGGACATTAACGCCAAGATGATTATTATTTTTTATTTACTTATATTAAAAAATTGAAAAAATATACTCTTTAATGCAAATTTTAATATTTCGTAATAACATTTTCATTCTATTACATATACCTATCAATATATAAAAAATAATTGCAGAACGTTAGTCTTGTTAAAACTCGAAAACGGCTAGACCGATATGAATAATTCTTTTTTTTGTTTTGTTCTCTATAATATTGGGATCGTTTAAACTCAAAGAAAAAAACCCTTTTTTGCCTTTTACTTTACCCCTATCTACAATTTTTTTTACTTTCGTACAAACCACCCCTGTATTATAACTAACAAACAAAAGAAGAATTATTCAAATCGGTCTAGCTGTTTTCGAGTTATAGTGAGATTAACGAAGAGCAATTGATATTTTGTATCATTTATAAATAAAATAACTAGTATACCACATCGATTTTGCATCGATAGGTTTGATTACAATTTAATTATATTATGATTATAATAACGGCATATATAAAATAATTGGCGACTCTGGGTTTTTTTAGCCAAGACTTTGTAATACCTATCCAGCAACTCCTACTGCGAATCGTATTGTAAAATTTTGTCAAAACTGTCGAAACAGCAACAACATGTACCTGTGTTTCACAAATAAATTATTTGATTGATTGATTGAAACTAAATTTTATTCCTTGCCCAGTAGATATCAAAAAAACATTTATGTAAAAAATTAAATTACTTATTTATTTAACAGTTTATTGTGCACAAAATCAAGTATACAATTAATACCTTCCTTTCATTTTTAAAATTAAAGTTCCTAGTGGGATACCTATTATTTAATTTTTTACTAGCGATCGCCCGTGGTTTTCACCCTCGTGCATTTTAATAAACGTGTGAACTTTCAGTTATGCCGATATTGAGGTTTTTATACAAAAATTATATTCATATATTTGACCGTTCTAGTAGATTTTCCAGAATATCTGAATACCGACACTGAACTGATATGTTGAGGAGAAAACCTCAAAGTTCATTACCTTGTACGTACCATGTACGTACCTTGAACGTACGAGAGCCATGAGAAGAAGGATTTGGTAACCTATATTAGACACTATTGTCTGGCCATGGAAAACAAAAATGTGTCTGACAATACAAGACAGCATTATTATAAACAGTGTAACATTATTGTCGCAGGGAAACTTTGAAAACAATGAGATTAAAAAGCAAGGGCGCATCCAATGGAAAGACGATTCCTGGTACAGCGGTGAGTTCTGTAAAAACATGCGGCATGGCAATGGATTGTACGTGAACTCGAGGACCGGTATGTACTACGCAGGCACATGGCACTTCGGCACCAAACATGGTCGTGGAGACTTGATGTTCTCAGCAAATAATAACTATAAAGGCGATTGGGATCACGTAAGTACGTTTAGTTAGTGAAATGGTATCAGAGTCCAAATAACTTGAATTCATCTTTGCGCTGTTTGGTCGATCCCCGATGACGTTGAACAAAACATAGTCTGTAAATTTCATTGACTTCTGAGTTCAATGGTGAATTTAATGCAAAATTGAAATTTGTCTAATAATACTATTATTATTACTTTTATCTAATACCATGAAACGAATATCCTTATCAATGTACACTTAACGAGTTACCGCGCATTATGATGTGGATAGGTTTGTAGCACGTGATAATGTGAAAAACAGTATCATCATCATCATCAGCCTATACCTACTAATCCATTGCTGGACATACGCCTTGCTCTCGGCTTGCTGCATCCAGCATACACCCGCAGCCTTACGAAAATCGTCACTCTATCTGGCCGGAAGGCGTCCCACACTACGCTTACCGAGTTGCGGTCTCCACTCAAGAACTCGTTTACCCAAGCGGTTTTCGATTCGTCGGCAGATATGGCCAGCCCACTGCCACTTTAGCGTACTAATTCTGTGCTCTAAGTAAGTAACTTTGATTCTCTGTCGGATTGCTTCGTTGCGAATTTTGTCCTTCAGGGAGACTCCGAGAATAGCACATTCCATAGCACACTGAGCGACCTGGACATAACATAACATGTTTTTACTATGTGATATGAATTGTCATAATAAAATAGATATTTAAAGTTGATTACCTCTATTGTTGTTTAATTTTTGTGTCAATAGAAGGCTAGTTTTGATCTACTATTTATTTTTTCGGTGAACTATTACATTAAGAAGTCTTTAGCCTAGGGATTCTGTTTCAATAGGCCAACTTTGTTACAATAGTATCTATGTGTGCATTCATATTAAGACAGTCAGCATAATTAGTGGTTTTGGCATGTCGGTTTACTAGAGGCACCTTTTACTAGAGTCGAATTTTAATAGTATTTTAATTCGATTTACCCACTAGGCTAAGGGTACAAAAGATAACCTATCCAACACTGCCACAGTTTGTCATAATGTAGTATGTCATTTGTAAGATGTATTCATACATATTATGGTTAGTCTTCTATTTGCGCAGTGTAATCTTAAATTTACTTTCACATGGCACATTTTGAGTATTGTTATTGTGATATGTAGATAATGTTATTTTGATCATGTTTTAATGCCCTTTTTATCAGAACACCCGGCAAGGATACGGTGACAGAGAATATTGTAGACACAGTGGCTATTACGGTACTTGGCATATGAATTTAAGAGAGGGTAAAGGTTTGATGGTATTTCCCAATCACGATGTGAGTATAAAAGTAGATAATTATGCAATAATAATATACCTATCGTCTCTGGAGTGGATTGTCACATCGGCTCCCGTGACTGTACAGTCAGCCTCAGGGTCGCCAACATAAGAAATTGGTCAAACTCGCCAATAGAGGATACACCTAATGAGTGGCGAAATAGTTGCATTATTGAAGTTCGAGCTATTGAAATTACTTAAATTAATTGTACTAATACACAACCTCATCTTTATTAATTTTGTATTTCAGTGTTATAAAGGTGAATGGGTGTCAGGAAGAATCCATGGACATGGCATTTACATATGGGATTTTTTCTTAAATAATACCATGACGCCCTTGTCATTAAATCTATATGAGGGCCAATGGCATAAAGGACAACGTAATGGACGTGGAGTATTGAAATTGGGCTTAAATTTTGGTTTACTGTATGAGGGACGATTCACTGAAAATTTGAAGTTCGGTGATGGCACCATACTCACTACCAATGGATATGTGATAAAAAATGATATATTATTTCGCTCATATGATAAAATTGGTCTATATCCAATGGGAAACCGTGAGCAAGATATTTTCTTTCGAAGACTTCTTCGTGATATCACTATTGATTACATGTACCATGTAAAAACAGCCATCGATAAAGCTATAAGAACAATGGAGGAATTAAATTCCGATACAGAAATCATCAATGAATATTTCGAGAACAACATTCCCGGGAAAGCTATTACAATAACACCAGACCCTAGGATTGAAGACTTGCGCAATATTGATATCTTAGAGATGCATGAACAATTTGAATTAAGAGGAATTCGTAGGGCATTTGTGCAATACGGACATTTGTTGAGAGACATTTATCATAAGTACGCAACGTTGTATGATCAAGATATACCTGTTAATTACAATCCAATACTAATACGATACTATTTATGGCGATTTTACCACGATATTGGCCTTGATCAAAAAGGTCTTACATTTTCTCAGATTGACAATATATTTTACAAAAACAAAGATTGGTGTTATAGAACAGCCCACGATCCGTTTGAAAAGATTTACTACTGGCAGTTCGTTCATTGTTTAATATCCTTAGCAATGATTATTTACGCGGACCCCCCAACTATACCTGCACATCATCCGTTTACACTCGTGGGAGACACTTTTAGAAAGTTTCTTGAATGTGACGTAATACCTTCAAGTTACTATAACTCTTTTTTAGGTAAGCCTACTCAATCCCTTAAAAATATTTCAATATCAAAATATAAATTTTTTTACTTGATATCCAGAGCCCATAACGGGACACTAATTGCTTAATTTTAGAATTTGGACCTGAAGACTATGCTAAATATGTGCCATTAAAACGACTACATCAAGTATACAAATCCATTGGAGAGCCTCATACAGTTCGCGATTTTATTCAGGCAGTATTAATAAAACCTTGCGAACTTGACGTGTGTCAACCTGAAGTAATTGAGCCCAATGATGAATATCTACCACTGGGCAAAAATATGTATTTACTGAACAATAATAATATGAAATTTAGGACTGGTGAGTTTTCTCATTAACAGCCAGTAAGTCCACTGCTGAACTTAAGCGGTTAAGGCGGGTTTGAGATCGCAGTATTGAAAACACGACAGAAAACTTTGCTATCAAATTTCTGTCTTACTGAGGTCCTAGCTGGTTCCCCTCTAACACATTAGTCGCCTTGAACGACACCGGTGATTGCAAGGGGTAGGTACTACATTCTACTATTCCGAAACCCTACTACAGACTGTTTACCGGATCGCTAGCTGAATAGCCATTGGAATGGTAAGGGTAGGCTGACCGACAAGAAAGTTGTGAACATTTACAGCAGAAGTACTCCGTTTGACAGAAATTCATTGTTGCACGACTTTCTTACTAGCCTATACTTATTTGATGCTTAACGCAGCGGCCCAAAATAAGTATTCCTCTCTACATTTACGATAATCCCGGTCAATCCCAGCTTCTGTCGGTGCTCTCCCAGTAGGAAAGAGCTTTCTGATTAGTGGTGGTGGTGTTAGGGCTTTTTACGTGCGGTGACTAACATCTGACCCGCACAAAGGAAAAGCCGATTCGTTCTCCGTCTGACAGCAAGAGGACCGCGAGCAAGTGATATTGATTTGGACCCAAAGGATAGCAGGTAGGGCCCAACAACCCCATTCTACTCTTCCTCTCTTCATTAATTTACGAAACACTTTCAGATAACAGCCCTCCACCTAAGTGGTATGAAAGACCTAGCGATCTACCTCTATTCAATATTGGTAACCTAACATGTGCATCGATTATTGAAGTACTAGCCAAACACGTGCGAGGAATAATGCTTGATGATTTTATAATCAATTTGGATATTGAGCTGACGTTTTACGAGTTCTTTGAAGTTTTAATAGAATGTTGCGAGCTAAGCACTCAAGTAAGAGAAGAAGAGATATTACTGAAGGAGCTGTTGGAACTATCTATGGCGCGTGATAGGCATAAATCGAGAGTGTCTAGATTTGAAATATCAATGCAGTAGGTGCAATAGGTAAACCTACACAGCGAAGTCCAAAGACGGTTCTATGAATAGAAGACGTACGCAATCGAATAATATGTATCAATCTAGCTGGTATATAAATGCTTAAGACAAATTTTGTTTTGTTATTGCCTAGGGAGGCAACGTACGGACGGTCCACCTGATGGATAGCGGCCACCGTCAGCCAGGATATTTGCAACCTTATTATTAAGCGTATAAATCCACCACCCAACATGAAAAATATTGGTCGAATCGTAAGTAGTAGTATGGATTATGGAGTATTTCTTTGCGCACGTGGGATGCATGTTCTTTTCTAAAAACCAGCGCTATGACAGACATGAGCCCTCACAGCATTATGCTGAGACTGGTCCATTTCGGTTTCCGTTGCATCACTGGCTACGTAATTTTCAATAATTATAATTTACTGTACTCACCTTAGGTTAAGGATGTAATGTGGAACCAAATACAGTGCTGTCTGTGTCTATGTCTGTCTTGGCCCTATAATCACAGCGATTCACCCACATTTTTTTATTTGGTAAAATATCTTTAAGAAACCTTTTGGTGAAATCGCAGGATTTTAAAATAATGAAAACACGAATGGTGAACGATTTAACTTTCCACATTCAAAACATGCCACCCAGCCTAAGCTTCCGCCCTTAAGTTAATCCACTCTTCTTGTGACAAGGGTGCGGTTTGGTCATGGTGGTTTGGGAACCATTTAAACTTGATCCACCCTGCCGCTCTATCGACTAGTTTCTTACTCGTAAATGAAGGAATTTCACGACGTGTCAGAGGTCAACTTTCCCTGGTAAGGGTTTTAAGTAGCGGTCCATGAATGATAATGGTTTTGCTCCGTTATATTTCACACCTCATAATATGTGAAACGGTTCGGTGTTACCATTGTGTAGACTTTTGCACTCCTAGCTGAAATTGTGCCATTACTTACCGTGTTATTATGCAACAAGAGGTTTACATATATTATAGGCACTAGGAGTCCAGTAATCCGATGTAGTTGACTACTGAGTATAGAGGTTAGTTACACCCTCGTTGTGACATCGCAGTTGTTATTGATAGGTTACCGTACCTATATAGAAAATTGTGTATGTACGATTATTTTTATTTCGAAATTAAAATATTTTATAATCTTATAGCTATGTAATGTACACCTATTTATATGTATGAAATATGAAGAAAATTTTGGCACAAGGCCAGTGACGTCTGCTATGTGCCCCGGCATGGACTTGCTACCCAAATAGTAAATCCATGTGTCCTGGTATGATTTCTGTAAGTATCTAAATATCTACGCTAAATAGGTCCATATGAAATACATCTTCATCATCTTCTCTTCTTTAAAAATAGAGAGGCCTCAATTTTTAGGGTCATCATCATATCTTATGTATACCTACTTACTTACTAAGTTGGCTCAGCGATCGAAAGTGCAATCTTGATTACTGGTTTTCAAATAGGTAGTTACAGAAGTAAAGGACCGATCGAGACTGCATTTTTTGTCTCGGTCGAGTCCGAGACCGAAAATGGAAACATTCACTAAAACAAAAACAATTCACTAAAAAAGAGGTGGCAGCAGTACTCAATGCAGGATCGGACTTGTGCTTGATATAACTGAAGCAACTGCTTTGAAGTGAAGTACCTACCGCCTAACTTTACTAAGCTTTGGATTTGGTATACTGACCGGTTGAGATGGCGGTCAATTGCCTGGCTAGTCTAACATTTAAAAGAACCAGTAGGTTGTGATGAGGTGAAATACATTGCTAAGAACATTGTACAGTTCGTAGAAGCTGTAGGGATTAGCACTGAACTGTGATACAGCACACAACCCAGAACCGTCCATTGCAGGACTTGGGCCTCCGGAATGGGCAGCAGCATCTGCCTGTATGGCAATTTATAAAGTAAGCTTTTGCCCGCGACTTCGTCCGCGTGGAAATCGTTTTAAGGACAGTTTATCTTTTTCGGACTACAATTGTAAATTACCTTCTTTTTAGAAATAAGTTGTGCCTGTTGTGTCAAGTATAATTGTGTTTTTTCCCTGTATGTTTTACTGTGTACAATAAATAGTTCAATAAATAAATAAATACCATCCTAATGTATAAAAGCTAGTACTACGGAGAGGTCAAACTGTACCTCTGGTTCTACCCCACTTGAATTAGATGAAATATGGCCTAGAATTTAAGTTGGACCCCAAACTACCAAACTGTGAACTCCCTATCAAAATCCATTCGGCGCCAATTCTATATTTCTTGTAGTTTACCTGGTCTATTATGGTTCTACATCACGTATTCCAGTTTCCAAAATCGTCGTCGTCGTCCTAGCGTTTAACCCGGCCTCTGCCAGGGTCCGCTCTCCTACTCAATCTTCTCCACTTCGCCCGGTCTTCGGCATCCTCTCGTCGTAAGCCGTTGGCTCTCGCATTCGACTCAGCGATGTCAATCCATCGCTTCTTGGGTCGCCACGGCCTGTTTCCTGATAACGCCAGATTCAGGCACCTATTTCCCACATATCCCTGAGGCTTAATAGCTATACAACAAAACAGTTTCGTTCAAATCCGTCCAGTAGTTCCGAAGACTAGCATGTACAAACAGACAGACATCAATTTAAAAAATCTTGTTCTATTTCTATTTCTTGTATATGGTTTATATGGTAACTCCACTCTTCGTAGACCAGTAAATTTAATAAGGTAGGTATAACCAAATGAAACCAGCATTGAGTGCCACAAACGTGCTTTATTGACAAATTGGATCATCATTCATAAGTATAATATAATCATACTTATAATATGTAGGTATATACACAGCGAACCAAGCATTTGCTCCATCGGTTATGTTTTCCTCGAGAATGATGAACATAATCAACTACTTGATACATGACGGGTCGAGTATAAAGATTTTGTACTTTTGAGAATAATCAAATCATTTCGAGGACAATATAACAAAGTGTATTACAATTTAAATAAGTAGTTATACATGAAAAATTTACATAGCGACAAGATATAAATTCGTTACTTAATGATCCACCTTATATTAAAATGCGTGTAAAAACTGCGAAGGTAAAATTTTATGAATTATGACGTGATGACCTTTAACTATATGCCGCTTAGTATCAATATCTACAATGTTGCAAGAATATATCCAGTATGGGAAAGGGGGCATAATGTGGTCGCGAGGCACACTAGACGAGTGTTGTTGTCCCTAATAGTCAGCCATTTTGCATCACTCTTCTATCTGAAGTGACCGCCGCACAGTGGGCTGAAAATCGAGCTTCATAGACATAGGCAACTCAACTTTTAATGTGTCGTTTTTTTGGCGGGAATTGCTTCCATGAGCTATAACTATACATAAAAATGTTATCCGAGTTAACTCTGCGCAAAAACAAATGAATTATATTTTTTTTACGAAAAAAATGTATGGAGCCAATATGAAAAATCCAATTATCTCTGAAACCGCTAGGAAAACCGTAATATCCTTACAGATGGTTATAAAACTAATTATTCATGATTTTTTGACATACTCCATATAACGGTTACTGCTGCAGAATTTTTTTTAAAAATCGTCGAAATATTTTATTTATTTATTTATACACGGTTCCTTTCGGTGAGAATTTAGCAACACGTTAAATCATATAGTATTAGACTTGGTTCCTAGAAATAGTAGGTAGATGTAGGTAGGGTAAATTCTCACCGAAAGGAACCGTTTATAAATAAATAAATAAAATATTTCGAAGATTTTTAAAAAAAAATCTGCAGCAGTAACCGTTATATGGAGTATGTCAAAAAATCATGAATAATTAGTTTTATAACCATCTGTAAGAATATTACGAAAAAAATGTATGGAGCCAATATGAAAAATCAAATTATCTCTGAAACAGCAAGGAAAACCGTATACCCGTAACCTAAGCGAGACATAACTGCACCAAACAATACTTTATAGTCAAATGAAGTACTTTCACTTTTTAGAAGAACAAACAAGTCTAAATTAGTTATTAAACTTTCCATTCTAACACTTTTCAGTCGCAGGACAAATGTAATGTTAACGGTTACAAAGTTTTGTAAATACTAAATTATAACACAAAATTTTAGTCCTTTTATTGTAGTGGTCGCTCATTAAGGGTAGTTAACTAATGATCATCATTAAGGGTAGTTAACTAATGATCATTAGGTAACTACCCTTAATGAGGGTAGTAATTAACTAATGAGCGACCACTACAATAAAAGGACTAAAATTTTGTGTTATAATTTAGTATTTACAAAACTTTGTAACCGTTAACATTACATTTGTCCTGCGACTGAAAAGTGTTAGAATGGAAAGTTTAATAACTAATTTAGACTTGTTTGTTCTTCTAAAAAGTGAAAGTACTTCATTTGACTATAAAGTATTGTTTGGTGCAGTTATGTCTCGCTTAGGCGATTGCATTGGTGCCGAAGATTGTGTGACTTTAAAAGAATTTTGTCGGAAATTCACACGAGCTGCATCACAGAGATGGCAGAGATCTCACCGAATTAAAGATACATTCAGAAAACAGTACGATAATTGGCTACAAGCAAATATCGATTGGCCAAGTTGCGTACAAACAATGTTAAACACTCAAGAAGCAACTGTTGATGAACGACCAGTCTCACCAGAGCCATCGACATCATCCTCTGTTGGAACAATGACCAAGATACTTCGAAAACCTTTTGAAGATCTAGGAAGCAAACAGAAAAAGAGAAGATCTGATGATCATAAAGACGAAGACCCAAGTGAATTGGCATATACAGCTGCACTACGTTTAAAAGAGAAAGGCCACGAGGATATCGCATCTGTCATCGAATATATATTAAAAAATCCTGAAGCAGCTGGTCAAATTAAGGAATCAATAAAAAAAACTGTGAAAACTGATATATTTACCCCAGAAAAAGCGCTTGGATTATTGCTCTCTTTAAAACTATCGAAGTGGCAATATATCACATTGCGAGAGACGGCCATTAGAGAAGGTGCTAAGGACATTTATCCATCGTACTATAAAGTGCAACAAGCGAAGCTTGAATGCTATCCGCCAAAGCAAGCAGTGTCGGTGACGGATTCATCAGCCAGGATTACACTTCAAAGTTTACTTGACATCACAGTGAAGAGAATCCTCCACACTCTTTCTAACAATGTGCAAAATAAACATTTGAAACTGATATCAAAGTGGGGATTTGATGGTGCTTCAAACCAAAGCCGATACAAGCAGAAAATGGAGGGTGAGCAAGATGATTCCAGCATTTTTATGACGTCCTTAGTGCCACTTAAACTGACTGATGGAGACAACACTTTATGGACGAACCCGAAACCGTGCTCAGCGGTGTATTGTCGCCCAGTTCAGTTTACTTTTGTGAAGGAGAGCGAAGCAGTCGTCATTGATAATAAAAGACACATGGATGATGAAATCAAGGCTCTTATTCCCACAGAGTGCAATAATGGAAATAAGGTGAACCATCAACTGATGATGACAATGATCGATGCTAAAGTCTGCACGTACCTATCTGATGCCAGATCAAATTCATCATGCTATCTGTGTTTAGCAAAACCAACTGAAATGAACCGTTTGGATGCTGTGACGTCAAAGACCGTGTCCGCTGCCGTTTACGAATTTGGGTTGTCATCTCTACACGCCCGTATTAATTGTATGGAATGTTTGTTACATATTTCGTACAGACTTGATTTCAAAGAGTGGGCAGCGAGAGGAAATGAGCACAAAGAAATGTTAAAAAGAAGAAAAAAGATTATCCAGGATAAGTTCAAAAATGAACTCAATCTTTTGATTGACATCGTAAAACAAGGCTCGGGAACTACCAATGACGGAAATACAGCAAGAAGGTTCTTTGAATTCCCAAATAAAACTGCAGCCATTACCGGGTTGGATGAAGAACTTGTAAGAAGATTTGCTGTAATTTTGCAAACAATCACTTCGGGTGAGAACATCGATGTCAGTAAGTTCAAAGATTATGCTCGCCAAACCGCAGAAAAGTACGTGGAGTTATATGACTGGTATTATATGTCTTCAACCGTCCATAAAATACTTATACACGGGGCAGATATAATCCAAAATAATGATATTGTACCGATTGGAAGTCTCTCAGAAGAAGCATCAGAAGCTCGAAATAAAGATTTTAGAAGGTTTCGAGAACATCATTCGCGGAAAAAGAACAGGCAAGATAGTAATCAAGATATCCTTAATATGCTTATTATTTCTTCAGATCCTATAATAAGTGCACAAAGGCCCAAGTTAGATACCAAGAAAAGGCAGCAGTATTTTTCTGAAACTCTCGAGATAATTCAGTTTCGAGAAACTGACTTTGAGTTTCTAGATGTTTCCAATGTGCATTATGACTCAGAAATGGATACCCAAGACGACGAGAGTGATAAGGAAAATGAATAAACTGAATAATGTGTTTTAGATTAAGTCATATTTAATTATTTTTTGTTATTTTTTTTATTTCAATAATATTATTGCATGCTATTGTTATTCCTTATTTCTTATTACTTGTACATAATAATAAAAAGTGAAGAAGTTAAGTTTCTTCTTATCAATAGTTTGTAAGATATTATAAATTACTATCTTTTTATTATCAATACATATTATATTAATAAAAACCACATTTTTGTAACCCACCATTTTATATAAATGTAAATTATCAATATAAACAATTATCAATTTGATTAAACGGTTTTTATATACATATACCTATTATATATATACCTACTAAACATTTGAGCAAATATATTTGCCTACCATTTAAAATTTGAAAATACTTTTTTTCAATAATTTAAAAAAAAAATCTGCAGCTGTAACCGTTATATGGAGTATGTCAAAAAATCATGAATAATTAGTTTTATAACCAAGCAAAATATTTCAGAGATAATTTGATTTTTCATATTGGCTCCATACATTTTTTTCGTAATATTCTTATAGATGGTTATAAAACTAATTATTCATGATTTTTTGACATACTCCATATAACGGTTACTGCTGCAGATTTTTTTTTAAAAATCTTCTAAATATTTTATTTATTTA
Organism: Blastobasis adustella; assembly: GCA_907269095.1. Lineage (NCBI taxonomy): Eukaryota > Metazoa > Arthropoda > Insecta > Lepidoptera > Blastobasidae > Blastobasis > Blastobasis adustella. The sequence continues at coordinate 14,396,993 of OU026121.1, read as the reverse complement.
TTTATAAACGGTTCCTTTCGGTGAGAATTTACCCTACCTACATCTACCTACTATTTCTAGGAACCAAGCCTAATACTATATGATTTAACGTGTTGCTAAATTCTCACCGAAAGGAACCGTGTATAAATAAATAAATAAAATATTTCGACGATTTTTAAAAAAAATTCTGCAGCAGTAACCGTTATATGGAGTATGTCAAAAAATCATGAATAATTAGTTTTATAACCATCTGTAAGGATATTACGGTTTTCCTAGCGGTTTCAGAGATAATTGGATTTTTCATATTGGCTCCATACATTTTTTTCGTAAAAAAAATATAATTCATTTGTTTTTGCGCAGAGTTAACTCGGATAACATTTTTATGTATAGTTATAGCTCATGGAAGCAATTCCCGCCAAAAAAACGACACATTAAAAGTTGAGTTGCCTATGTCTATGAAGCTCGATTTTCAGCCCACTGTGCGCCGGCTAGACTGCATGCGTTTGATTTTTACGACATTTTTCTTCACCAAATTATATGCCAAATGATAATTTATTAAGTAACCAAAGTGTAATGATTAGTTTTCATTGTTTATTATGTTTTCTGTACACTGTTATTGTTCATTTTCCTTAAGTTCCCCGTCATGCCCCCCTATCCCCTACAAAGTGGTTTTCAATACGGAAAACAAGTAAGAATCATACCCAATTAAAATGTGTCTGTAGTAATTACTATTCTAAGAGACAATCACCAAGTACTGAAAGCATATTTTTGTTCAGTTTCATGGTCTCTACGGGTAGTATGACCACCAAAAGGCAATAGAAATCGATTGTCTCTTGGTGCCCGAAGTACCCATCCGTACCATACACCTAATTCACTAACTATAAAATGACAAACTTAACTCGCACTTAAGAAAAAACAACAACTTCGAACTAAAAATTAATCACATTCAACTCATATAAGTGGTCAAGGCGGACCCCGGGCCCTCAAGCGCGAGAGCACAACCGGGACATAACGCCAAAATGAATTCATCTTATATAAGAAATTATAAAAAAAAAATTAAGTTTTACAAAGAATCCTTAATGCACTTCAATATTTTAAGGTAGTTTATAAAAATTGTATTCAATTATTGAAATGGCCCTTTGAGTCATTCTTATGGCCTAGCAAATGCTGATTGCAGAAACTCATAAGCACTACCAAAAATGTTGAAACCATAACATAAAAGCTTATAACAGAATTTTGTAATTATAATTATTATGCAATGTGTTGTATTGAACTCTGGCTTATTACAGCTCGTTCCATTAAAGTAATTTCTACCTATTTCTAGATTTTGGTGGACAAAAGTAAAAGCTTACACCGAAAGAACAATAGCGCCACACATGTTATATCAATCTACTAAAAGAGCACCCATAGGGTTGTATCAACTCATTGGGTAGGATAACCACACACAACAAATCTTTGATAAATTCCTTTGGACATTTACAAAAATCGTAATTTTTTAAACCGAAACCAGCTTGCCGTAATCCCGCTTTTCGGTCAATGTGATCAGTTGCAAGAAGAGTATGTACCTACTTCGTAGTCTAGTGTACCTACTTTGTATTCACTAAGAAGGTCCACTAGACACAAGAGAAATAAATAGTGTGGGTCCAATCGAGAAGGGATATATTCCGAGAATATATTCGTACATTACAATTATCCGTTTCTTTGTAATCATCCTAGGATAATCCCAACTAAGCGTCCGATTTTTTCGACTATCCTACGACATGTATAGAATAGGAAAACTTGTATACTGTTATTTGATTATGAAACTGGCAGTATTGAATTTCATCCACATATCGCATACTTCAGCAGAAGATGTTATCTTGGTGTATTCATTTCATCATTAAAATTATGAAAATGACAACTGTTGAACGCGACAACAATATGAAGAAAGTGAGAGGGCATGGACGTAATATGATCAAACAGGACAGATAACTCTTCTAAATTATATTTGCGAAAAGCAACCCTTATACCTTCATACCCTCTTAGTTTATTTTGCGTTATCATAGGTTTGGTCATATTACGGCCATAGAGTCAGTGTCTTTTCCTCCGTCAAGTACCTACGTTTCCCTTTTCTTTCTTAACACTATTATCCACAGAAATCCAAATAGTCATTTTATTGAAATCTATAATTAAATCAATTTAGATTTTTCTTTGTATTTCTGTGGATAATGGGTAGGTACATACCGTTGTCCTGGTCTATTTTCCTATTGAACCGTACTTAGATTCCCTGTCAGTTCATTTTTACACTACATTCATTATCATCGTTTCGCACTCAGTGGTTATTTTTCTATTGAAAAATAATTTATTTGTAATACTCTCAAACAATTGTCAATCACCAACTTGAACATAACACGTACACCCATACTATTGTGACGAGAATAGGTACTAATCTGGAAGTTATTGTAGCTGAAAAATAATATCGAAATTATATATTTCAGTATAGTAATAATAATAATTACAATTTTTTGTTCGCATAAAGATCCTTATTAAGCTATTTAACACCCTGAATTTTAGATTTATTAAAATGTGAATAACTGCGACTGTAATTAGTAATTATATTTAGATGAAAACAAAGGCCAATTTGTTTTACAATTAGTACGAAGAGGAAACAAAACCACTACAGCATCAGGACTAGAATACAATTTTCTACGTAAAAGCATGGAGTTATTGCTCCATGACAGAAGTCATAAGAAAACATTTACTGAAGTCATTCATCATTATTATTCTAGGCATTGATCATATTATGCAAAATGAAAATAAAATTGGTGAAATACATTGTAATTTTTACTCATTAACTATTTAGGCACATATTTGGACATGAAATGAGGAACTTACAGTCGGGTTCGATGACGTCATAAGACGTATTCCGACGACCTTCGATGGCGACTTTCTAAAGCAATTTTACAAAGCATTAGTTATAATGACGAACGTGCTTACTTACTACCTAATTCAATATAACAAATTATAACATTATACAAATCACACCCAATAAACAAAGTTACTTGACATTTTTTTCTATGCCACTTAAGTAGTTTCAATGCAGTCATGCGAATGATATCTAATTTAGAGGAAACTTCTTCACTTGTCGTGCGACAAACAATGAACCAATTTTAACATATAAGCAAAGAATGTACCTACATGACTGCACAAATATTAGGATACGAGCAAAAATCTTATAAAGAGTAGAGTAAATAAGAACATACAGTTTGTAAATACAAAAGGGCGCACTCCTACACTAATTCAAATCAGCCCTGAAAAATTCAAAACAGGTTTCCCTATAAGGCTGCACCAGAATTGTACGGAGCGGTCAGAACGTTGATATTTACAAAAGGCATAAATCCTAATGCAAAATCCGATTGCAGTGGACGCAGTTCCATAGAAATTCATACAAAAGCAAGAAAGCCGTCCGTTCCGAGCCAATTGTCTGCGACTAGGTAAATTACTAGTTTAGGTACCTACATAAGCATTTTCATTCGTATCCTTATATTTACTTACACACCCATCTTTAAAAACCTAGGCACTTACGGCAAACATTTTGGCATTCTTACACATTTATTTAGTAAATTCTTTCCCCACTAGACATTTGGAATTCATAAATTTTTCATTTCCTATAACTGTACAATAAAACTACTTGAAAAGGAACGTTCCCATTTACCAATCAAACATTAATCCGTGATACCTACCCCTGAATATATAACTATGATATCGTGTCACCAATCAATTAGCTTGTCCCTGTTTTAAAGTAACACATAGAAACATTTACAAGTAATTCTCAACTATTCGTAGCACAGGAACATCACAAAACCAAAGGTGAACATACATGTAATCCTTAATTCTAGTAAGTGACTTAGCCTAATTTAGACATTATTCCAAACCCAGTGTTCTTTTCGAAAAACCGAGTCGTTATTCCTCCGACTCCAGTAGTCAAAAAGCAGACCAAAGCGCTTCAAAATCGAATACGGTTTGATTAACACTTCTAATTCATATGAAAATTAAAGGCGATAAAGATATGAGGTGAAAAATTGAAAGTGTAATAAGTGATTTAGAGGATTTCTTCTATTATTGTCACGAAGATTAGAAAATTTGGTTCTGTGCAAGGGACAAGGCCTATATTCTAAGAGAACTTATATATTGACTTGTATGTCACAGCACGTTTTGATAAATACAGTTCAATTGTGAGTCTCACTCTACGAGCCATATAGGTATATTTATTTGCCACTACAAAGCCATACACTTGACAATAGTGCTTGATCGCGAGGTGTGCAAAAATCAGGGAGAATTCGATAAAATCAAATGGAATGCTAACTCATAACAGAGACGATCTCCTACAAAATATTCGTGATCTATTACGACACAATCATAGTATGTACAAAATCATATTATATTTTGTATCGAGTTGTATCGAGTTTTGAGTATCCCTTACTTTAATAATAGAATAACAAACATACCGTGTAGAACTTCACCGATACTAAGCAAAATTTCCAAAAACATAGTACGTTCCCCAATTTCAACTCATCTATCAATCACAATCATAAACTTAATAAATGACTATGACATCAAAAGTGAATATTTAGAATATTATGCAATTTCAACTATAGCCGTTTGCGAGTATAAAATAGCAAGGCAAATACTGTATTATGATATATTATATCCTAATATGGCTCACTGACAGTACTCTCAGGTCCACGATTCACGATATATAATTGTTACTAAAGTAGTTGTGCCCACGGCACCCAAACTATATCGACATCACCTGATGCATCATCAGTAGGTCGACCAACGATCTACGGACGTATTACAACAAATGACTTACCTACATCTTACATGGAATTTTACCTACACGTAACACGACATGAACTCATAATGTACTTCCACGCAACCACTTTTGTGATATTTCAACTATTGACCATTCAAATTGTATTTGTATAGGCTCACTGAGATAAAAACTGGTAACATGGAATACACTTCAAATGTATGAGCTAAAGTTTCATATTTTTCATCTGTAATTTAACTGTATTTTGTAGTGAAATTATTTTGAGGAAATGTCTTTTATTCGGCTTACAGTAAGTGGGTAAGAAAGGTAACTACAACCACGTCACACAATCGAGTCAATAGTTTAAAAATCACATTTCGCCTATACATCGTGCGTCATACCACACCGAAATAACAAAATATTCGTATTAGTTTGATGGCCAAACGTGAAATGTTTTCTATAAGACATTGAATATAATCAGCCATAACAACAAACTAAGCAAGTTTATAACTTAATTTTATCAGTTGTTGGTATCTAGAGACTAGAATGATTGTTAGTAAACATATCTTCATGCGTGAATCTTCAAAATGTGACCTGAAGTTATCCTAAACAATCCTGCAGTGTTTTACAAAAGTATTTTTTTCTGAAAGACATATTTATACTGTATTTGGTACAAAAGTAGAAACTGCATTACAAAGTCATCTACAAGATTTTTGTACACAAAATATTGTCCAATAGAAAACGATTCACGTTTAGACTGGCCGCATATGACGTTACCAAACGCACTGCCACAACCACAAGAAAAACTGCCACTGTAGTATCGTTGATGCTATGAAGAACATGTGTACCATGAAGTACCGTACGTTGTCCTGTCTTACTGTTCTGGGGACGTCCGTTGCATCGCTCTTGGACGGGAATTTCCCGGTACGATAGAACTCTTCTAGCATCTTGTCCTTCTCGATGAATCTATCGTACAGCCACTGTGTCATGCCTTCTGAGTCAGCCGGTACCTGATGGAATTATTTTTAATTAGGCAACGAAAAGACATAGCCCTAAGGATTGCCAGACTAAAGTGGCAGTGGGCAGGGCACATAGCTCGAAGAACAGATGGCCGATGGGGCAGTAAAGTTCTCGAGTGGCGATCACGTACCGGAAGATGCAGAGTGGGTGGCCTACCCACAAGGTGGACCGACGATCTGGTAAAGATCGCAGGTTCTAGCTGGGTGCGGAAGGCACATAACCGGCCTTTGTGGAGATCTCTGGGAGAGGCCTATGCCCAGCAGTGGGCGTCTTTCAGCTGATATAATGATGATGAACGAAAAGACTCTTTAGGCAGTTAGGTGATTGTCGTATATTCGCCTCGTAAGTGTCGGTTTAGTCTAGGATCGAGTGAGTAACCTATAAAATATCTAAACCTATTTTAACGACCAACCCGTTAAGGTTGACCAACAAAAAAATTGATTAATCAATCATCATCGAACCTTACACAATTAATTGCGGTTAATTGGGCAATTATATTCAGTTCAAGTATCATAGCTCTCTAACTTTTTTTAATGTCAATCAAATTGGTCAACGGCTGAACGAACACCGGTATTTTGGTGCAACCTCTCAACAGTTTTAAAATCCATACCATAATCAGATAAGTTTTGGGATACCGTTCATTCGGATCATTCCCGTTGTCCCCCAAATGCTATCCCCCGAATGGGGGACAACGGGATTATTAGTTTCGTTGTCTCCGAAATTCTGAAATGGGGGCACCGTATATTTTTATTCCCGTTGTCCCCCATTTTAAATCACCTCTCACGGCCTGTGACAAAACAGAGCCTAAGAAATGAAAGTAAAGGTATACAACATGAATAGTTTCCTTACCTCGCTGCTATGGTACAGTCGGTAATGCAAGTTGGTCGTGCAGGCTGGACGTACTCCACACACTATGTCCTGCAAATGCAGCGGGATCCTGTCCGGATAGGCGATGGTAACGTCCAAGATCCACTCGATGACGTCAGCGGAGGGGTCCACGTGCTTCAAGTTGTTCTGGTTGTTGTCGTCTGTTTGAGAAGAGAGGGGAGTTTAAGTGTGGGTTTTAGGAAACAAAATATTCGAGATCCCTGGGGGGGTGTAACTGCACTTTCGCGCATGATTGATTGAAGGTGTACTGTATTCTTAACTAAATAAGCTCCTATGGAGATATTTCGATACCCGTATTAACTGTCGGTTTGTATTGGCTTTAAACAATTTGATATACCTAAGATGATACCATGCATAACTTTTGTTATGTGTGGCGGAACGCTAAAACCTTTTCTTTAAAGTATGCAGTGTAATTTGTAAACTCCAATTTGTTCATTTAATCCAATGCTTTATATAAACCCTGGTAAGTACCCTATTATTTAATTAATTATCCTGGTATGCATATTCAGCAAGATTTTAATTTATTAGTGGATGTATCCTGATGTGCAGCATACTATGACATCGAATTTAATTATTTTTATGATACACTACCTAGGTTTCCTTGTTATGAAACCCTGTTTAAGAGTGGTACTCAACAATATTCTACAATAGCTCTTCAATTAAATAAAGAAGAATAAAAAATCTAACGAATGTAATTGTAACTTGACCGTCACGGTCAACTAAGCTACACACAGGCACGCTGCTCCAAAGTCATACATTTAAAATCTAAGATTTTCCGATAAATATTGAAGCGATTATCGTCGATCTGCATGCAGAGAGTGTTGCGCTATTTCGGTCATCTCGCCCGTCGGCCCAACAACAATCTGGAACGACTTGTGGTGACGGGAAAAGTGGAAGGCAAGAGACCCAGAGGCCGAAGTCCGAAGAGATGGGCGGACCAAATATCTGAACAACTGGATACATCCGTCAACGTCGCATGACACCAGGCGACTGATCGAACCCGATGGAGACATGCACTTGACAAACTCCGAAGATGTCACGATCCTCAGCAGTGAGGGAACGATCAAGAAGAAGAAGAATTGAACCGATTACGAAGACACTTTACAGTTTAGTTTTAAATACCCTGCTATCCGTATTCGTATTTGTTCAGAGGCTCAGAACCTGTAGAAATATAACTCTCACCTCTCCTAGGGATCGAGTTGGACGTGCTGGCGCCCTGGTCGCGCCCTGGGCCCACCTCCTCCATGATGACCTTCATCGCGCCGGCGCGCGGCAGCGAGACGTACTCCAGCTTCGGCAAGTTGTTCTTCTCCGCGAACCTGTTTGTTTGGCGGGTAAGATTTAAATTTAATCTTCTTTTTATAGTCATTATCATCATATCAGCCGAAAGACGCCCGACTAGTTGCCCGACTGTTGGGCATAGGCCTCCCTTAGGGATCTCCACGAAGGCCGGTCCTGTGCCTTCCGCATCCAAGTACCTGCGATCATTACCAGATCGTTGGTCCACCTTGTATAGTATATTGATTTATTTAAAATGTAGTATTTTATGTGATTATTATTTTTCTGTAAGTTTTAGTTTAATTTGTGTTTAAAATGTGTGTTATATCTATGGGCCTTACTAGGCTGAAAACAGATTATTAAATAAATAGGTAGAGGAACGCAAACAAGCAAGCAGTCCCTGAGGGTCTTCAGTCTGCTAATTTACGAATGGCTCAATTGAATCTCAATAGGAAGTTTGACACGATTTGGTATTCCGCTACTGATTTTCCATTGACTTTCCATTGAACTGCTATTGAACTATTTACTAGTCTGATTGTAACTCGATTGTGCACTAAAACGTCAATGTATTCATGTCTTGATGAATATAAGACGCCAAAACCAATACGTATTCAGCTGTGAGTCTATTGCGACTCTCTTCCACGCTATTGATAAAAGTTTTTCGGAATAAACAATTTGTCTCAATCATCATTTAGTCGCAATTGAACATCAACAGCATTTGAGTTAAATCAAATTAGCAGACTTGGGCCCCAGGGCGCCGATTTTAGTCACTTTCCGCGTAAATCCACCAGAAAAAACAGGGGCAGACATTTCATTCTTTGGCAGTGCGACGCATGATTGGCACTATAAAAGTTGCCGCAAAGCGCTTCGTTCGAATACGTGGAATACAGATTAAGTAAACGTGAGTTGGCCTGTAAGTTTGATAGTAGGGTCGTCTTAGATGTAGGCAACGCATTGGTAGCGCCTCTGGTGTTGCTGATGTCCATAGGCGGCGGTGACCACTTTGCATCAGGTGGCCCGGATGCCTGTTTGTCTGTCGTATAACATAAAAATAAGTGGGGAAGGGAAATGGTGGGATGAGACATACTCTCGTAAACCTATCGGACAAGCAAGCGACTTTAAACAAAGATATCTGTAAAGAAAGATGAACTTAAAAAAAACATAATGATCATTTAGTCCATCATTTAATGTAGATAGCGTTTAAGTTGACTCTCAGTACATTACATGCCTGTTTTCTCTAAGATCCTTCCACGATGTCCGTGAAAATGGTTGTCTGGAAGAGATCGCTTTTAACGATAAGACCGCCTTTGTACTATATTGTCTTACTGTAACAATTTTCTACTGTCCTTGTATGTACAATAAAGAGTTATAAATAAATAAATAAATGATCCTCACCGATGGCTGATTTCTCTCCTCTTGTGCAGGAAACCTCCTTCTGGGAAGAGCACCATGAACCGTCTCTTCAATGGCAGGTAGTAGTCGTGGATGTGCTGTCTCAATTCCTCTAGGGATCTGTCGCGGGTCGCCTTGCCCTGGTAGAACAAAAAGAATTTCGTTAGGTTTCATCGTTGTATTAAGGATCCCGTAAGGATATGTGGAGACCACATTCATCACCTCTTTCATGTAAGGTTATAAGCTCGTCCAGTACACTTAAACTATTCTACGTAATAGGTAATACCGATAGTATTAATAAAACATTGCTTTAAATATAAAAATAGTCCGGAACACGATTCCGCCTGTAAATACATACGATCCGATACGTAGGGGATCAAAGTAAATAAACGATCACATCCAATAATATCCGAATTAAAACACGATTCCATAACCATTACCCAATCGCCAGGCCCGGCCTCAGTTGTAAAGGGGGGGTCAATCAATGAGTTTCGTGCTTAATGCGGGTGTTCGCCTACACAATACGTTTAACTATTAACGTATTTTTGTGCGTCATTACCATCGCCGGTCGTAGGGGCGACCTCTAATGGATATTATCGACATTGGCCCGATGAGAGTGCAGTTTCCGACCACCCCTGACGATTGGGCCCGGGCGTGCAACGGCTATACTGTTCGTTATGCTGACTTAATCCGATCGTTCGATACGGCGTGTTACGCTTTCGGCTACCTGGCTAAATATTTGGAAGAAAATATAGTTTTGGGTCAGGTTGATGACAGCCAAGCTGGAAGTGAATAAAGAGGGGCATATAAAAAGACAGCAAATGCATCAAAAGTGCCAGGATTTGTAATTAATAGCTACGCATTTATAGCAAAATAATCTGATCTTTGCAATTTCGTATCACTTGTTCGAATTTTATGAATAAAAAAAAATTTTTTTATTAATGGATAATACCTACGAGTGGTCTTATCTCTACGCCCGTTTATCTCCATCCGAAGCGAACTCTCAAATCTATAAAAAATTCAAATTACAAACAGCCATAGCTACAAATCGCGGGCTAGTTACAGCTCCCCCGCTTCCTTGCTCCCCCGCTACATATGTAAAAGTTTCATTACAAAATCTAAAGAACCAAAACACCGTCTGAGCCAACAAAGTGCCCGCATAGGAAGGGGATTAAAACTGATCCTTTGAGCGTGAGTAACAACGGACCGAACAACACGTGCCGCCCGAACAAGCTCAAAGAACAATTATGTACAGCCAACGCGACGAACATCCACCTAATCACTTCGCGAACTAAGAGTTGCGAGTACTTGCGAGTACTTGCGAGAGTCGCGAGTTAGTTCCCGGTTGAGACAAACAGTGTGCCGGCTTCCCACGGGCTAGGCCCGATCGGATCGAGCACCATCGCCAGGACTTTAGAAAACGCTAACGACCGATAGATTGGACTGCGCCTCTCCAATGGTGGCGACGACGGTGATGTGCGGTCGATTCGCTGTAACACACACGTTAGAGTGTGTCGAACTAATGAAATTAAATAGGTGTTCTTCAATAGTGCTTACTCTTGACTAAGTAGTTTTACACTGACAACGAAATAAACGCAAACATTATTGTATCAAAGTTGTGTAAGCGATATTCTACTTTAGATCATGGCTAAATAAGGATCACGCAGGAACAATTATTGTTTTTAAGTGCGGTTAATGTGGATCTGAAACAGCCATTTTTAAAAAAAGTAGATGACATATATGTTTAATTCTTTCGATATCTATTATCCTAAATTGCGCTCTAAAATCGTCTTTGTACAATCATTACCTTCGACATTTTTGGTTTTTAGTTTAAATGCTCAGTTGAGAAGCAGAATAGGTATCTTCAGAAATTCTCCAATAAGGCTTTGCCAATAGGCACATTATCGCAAATAACTTTTACCTACAAATTATATGGGCGGATGGCCGTGTCGGGAAGCAAGGATATTGCTTATCTCAGTCCTTGCTTCCGACACGGCCACACATTGGAACCCCGCGCCCGTCGTGAGAGCGTTCACGGAGACGTCAGCGCGTCGCAATTCCGCGGCCGTCGAACCAAGGAAATGCTATCCACCGCTTAAACTTCCACTATACAATCAATTGCTTTTGTAAACTCCGACAACTGTTCTTACGGTACTTAGATACGTAAACATACAAAAACGGCCCTTGTTGAACTGTTTATTACGTCAAATTTCCTAAGTAAATTATTATCGTACAGTACTCATTGTAAATAGTCCACAATTCTATTTACTAGCCTAATGATAAACAAGCAGACAGCTCTCGAAAACAGTAACTATCACCCATAACATCTTTAGTACTCATACATTTAGGTAGGCACTTATTATGTATATAATAATAATGCTGGTGTATTGTCTTGTCTCTATAAGCTGACATGCTTCATAACTACACTGACACTCTTATTTAATATATCTTGAAATCTCATCTTACAATACAACAACGCAAGCATTGTTCCTCATGTAGAAGCAGTGATACTCAGCAAACTCGACGCCTTAGGTTTGACAGTGTCGTGCCAGAGATATTTCGTCGATATTGTAGACCGAGTTACCTAGACATGTCTATAGGGGTCGTCTCATATTACCAATCGGAATATCGCGTAACGATCTGGGTCATGTTTGCCATCACTATATGCCGTATCAATTTACCCCAAAATTCCAATGTTTGAAGTCTCTCTAACGAACATAACTTGATAAGAGTTTCACCGTGAGCGTCGCGCAGGTGTTCACTTAGTGTTCGGCAAGGACAGGCACGTATTCAGGATCAATAACATAATTTTTCCAATTAAATTCTAAATTACAATATTGACCGTCAGTCATGGGTCGGAAATTTTAAGACACTTAGAGGGCGTTTTACTAAAATTGTAACTAATAAATTCTGAGAATACGTTAACAAATTTTGAAAGATTTTTACAACGTTAGCAACATGAGTGCCACGTGATTGCAACCTATAACTGTTTATAGGATGTGGTTACTACCATAGTAAACGACGGTCACACCATTGTATGAAACTCAAACCGTGGCTTAAAATGTAGATGAAAAGTGTTCAAGTAGATGTACGAGTATTTAAAACCATATTTGTACTAGGTTTACACTGACTGGCTGATGAGATAACTCTGGCCCTACCAAGTCCCTACCACCTCCGACTTACACACCGGGACTTAGGATTCTTATCCAAGAGTAAGGTGACTCATTGGCGTCGACACACTCGTCTGGATCATGCCATGCGCCGCATGTGCCTACGGCGGAGTGTCTATTCCAAATAATTTTCGGTATTTTTGCCTTCCAGGCCTCTTTTGGGGAGCTACATAATATTTAGCAGGCATGATCCATCTTCGGCCACATCGTGACATAGCATCAGGTGAGGTGACTGTTATAAACCTGTCCAGTTAGATTTTAAAAAATTATATCCTTCCTCCAAAACCGATTCGTGCAGTACACTCCAGTGACTTCTATCAACTACACTACCCGATCATCGAATCATTTGCTTATTCCCAGAGCAACGTCTCACAGGATCTGTTAGTCCCCCGCCTGGATACATACCTGGCGCCCCGGGTTTGTTCAAGCTGTGTTCGCTTGTGTTCGGCTACGCTCTGCAGCGCAGCGTTCGAGCTTGACAATTAAAGTGAGAATGAAGTTATGCAGACAAGTTCCGACATACACTATGCAGACTGAGTTACTGTTTATTAGCGACTGGTGAGGTTTGTTTAAACTTCGCTTTGTCATCTGTTGCCTACAGATATGCAGATAGACGCAAGTTTGTTTGAAAGGCGGTAGAAGCTAGTTTGATCAATTCGACTTTTAGATTATACTTTAGTATCTACAATCGGATCCTGTACCACTTTATTCGTTATTTTCTGATATATATGGGTGGGTACAGATATCGAATCAGAAAATACGCTACGTACCTCCGGATAACAGGCAGCTTTGGATTCAGTGGAAAAACGTGCACAGAGGATAATTTGTGCCCCGCAATTAATTGAAGCTTAGCTGCAGAGCCTCGAGCATGGGCGTAGCGTTGCGCGTCTGTCGGTCTCCTACATGTTGCATTTCGGAGAGTGTGCGAAGCAGTTGCACGACCTAATTCCGCCGGCCCTTTCCACCATCGGGAAACGCGATCTGGGCGAACGCTTCATCCTTATGTAATGGATCTTTCAGCAATCCGCACGAGCCGGTTTGGTTCAACCTTTAAAGTTGTACGGCTAAGGAATGAAACACGTTGCCTGCGAGTGTGTTCCCTGATCATCATAATCTGGACGCCTTCAAGGCAAGAGTGAATAGGCTGTTCCTAGATAGGCATGTCCAATATTCGGCCGCATCGTCACCTACGTCCACGGTTAAATACCTGGCTAGTCTAATTAAAAAATGTATTCATATAGAACTAAACCAAACCGTTTCGTGCCGTTATAAGCACACATGAAACCGTCGCATGCAAACGTAATGTTTGCCCGCCAACGCAAACAACAGAAGCAATAACTGTAGGCAAATTAATTACACCAATGGCATCAACAGTACCTACACATAGTACAAATAGTGGTTAACAAATCAGATTAAATTCACAAAACTACAGAACCTTTATCATCTCCTGGTAGCGGTGTAGGTATGCACTATGCAGTGAGAAACTATTTTTCAGAAACAGGTGTAGGGTTGTTTATATAATGAGCAAAACCGCATTTGTTTGCTACTTAAAAATGCTAAATTAGTTTATTTTTTCATCACAAGTTACTACTGGTGGATTTTAGGTACGTTGTTGAAATAAATACATTTTTGAGTAAGTTTACAACAAGTGCACCTTGATTTCATGATTCGGTATTCGTTATTTGGCCGAACAGTCCGAAACATTTGGGAATTGATCGTCATCGCCGAGCCGGATGCGAAAGCAGCTTGCGACGTGGGGATGTCGAAGATCGGGCAGGAAAGCGGATTCTTGCAGAAGCCGGGATCATGATGATGAATTCATAATATTCAGCCCAATACCAACCATTATAATGACCGAATATCGAATAAACGTGGCATCTCTAGTCAACAGTGCATAACAAACACTAAAACTCCTGGGTATCCGCTAGTAGCTCAGTAACAGTCGCTTGGCCACGGGCCGCCTAACGAGCTTCGCTGAGACGCAGAACTTTCGCCTCGTTACAGCAGAGATAAGGGAAAAATCTTACCTTAATGTGAGGTCGTGCACTAGCGGCCAAGATAAGGTGGCTGCGGGTATTGTTCTGAATTAATAAGGTATATTTTTCAAAGACGAGCTGAGAGCGTCTTTGTTTCAATTTCAAACGCTGTGGGGTTACGATGTTTGTTGAAGCGTTAATGTAGTTAATGGTATCGCAATGTTGTCTGAATGGAATAGCTATGCTATTTAATGTTAAGATTTTTATAATAAATTTGTATATTTAGGTACTACATAGGTCAAAGATGGTCATCGAATATTAAAATCTAACTTACAAATGGACGACGCAAAAATGTTAAGTGTATTTAGAGTAACGAAGACGCTCTATTCGGTAAATAATTCCTCGATCAAATATAACAACCCCAACTCCTTACACGAAAAGCATGTAACACGAAGCTTCACAAGCAGGCATGTGACACCTAATATTAATTGCCGAAAAAACGAAGGGACTGTTAATGGGAATGGAATGTGGGAGGGGAATGTTATTTTGTCTTCAAATGTTCCTCAACTTCCCTGACGATGTCGCTACCTGCGCCGTCTCCACGGGGGCCGCTGCCTAATTGCCTGTGTGCAAACTTTTTGCAGGCTCAGCGTTAATTGCAGTTGCAGTATTTCTACCGTTAAAAGTAACCGCCTATATGTAGTAACCACTATTGTATCCTAGCACTCAAATCGGAACCAATTATGCCTAGATCGGGAAGGAACGCTTCGACGAAAGGCCTAAACAAAAAGGATTTGGTCAACACAAGCAGGGCCTTTGCATGTGCCTTGCAGAAATAATTGCAGTCTAACTAGGAATGTATATTATGTAATTGAAAAACAAAACAGCAGAAAAAGCGCTATTTAACCCCAACCTTTGCGAACAAGTAACAAAACATATCAATCACGCCCAGTCTGAACTTTCCAGACTGCATTAAGCGCTGCAAAACATTGCTCTTTGCAAGAGCGAGTGAACCCTTACGGCATACCATTCAAAGTAACAGCTTTAGGTACACCGCAATAAAACCAAAGGAATTAATGCCACATGCCATTCTCCCTCCGAAAAAAAAGAAAATTAACTATAATTTATGGCTCGTGCCAACCAGACCATAGACTAAAGTACAATGCGATGAAAATGGCTCGAAATGCCACCACGCATGACATGGCATGATTTTAATGCAAATTAAAATGCTGCTACGTAGTACTGCAGGTAGGGTTCGGCCGATAAAATTCCCCCAATCGATGTGTTATTGAGTGCGTTTAACATTGTATTTTTAGCTTTAAATACATTGCACTTTAGTAAAACGAAATCGTAATGGGAATTTTATGTTCAATGGGAAATCGACAGAAATATTTAACAACCTGCACAGAACATGCATTTATATTTATATTCATGAAACAAATAAAGTCTCAGTTTATTGCTTTTACACAAAACATAAGTCTTATAAAAAGAAGCATAAATTAGTTTCTTTTGTAGAAGGGTTATTCATTTTGCTATTTGAATTCCCAGCAGAAAGCAATGGTACTCAAAGTATTAATTAGATTTAGGAATATTGTTCAATAATCTTTAAACTAGAACGGTCAATATTTGACACTTCAGAAATGTTCAACGGGCTTTTACGACGTACAAAATGCGCCAATCCCACCAAAGTACCTACATGGTAAGAAACATGGCAAAGACTTTTAAAATGTCTACATTGTGGAAGGTTTTCGACTTAAATCATGTCTATGTCTATGACTTAGGTACACAAGAGCCTGAAGATCTCAAATACGGAAGTCTCAAGGAGCGTGTAAACCATGTATAAACAAGCATGCGGTATGCAGTTATCAATACGGTATGCAAATGACGCGGGACCACAGATTATTCGTATGGCGTAACCGCGATGGCCGCGCATTCATTCATGTGTAAATGGGGCGGGTGGCGGCGCCGGCGCGCGCGATGATTATGGCATGCGCGCCAAGGGCTAAAGAGCGCAAGGGATTCGAACGTTTAACAATTTAATTTTTAGGCATAAAAAATATTTTGATGCATGATGCTGATATTTACTTTTGAACCAACCATCTTTCGGCGTTGCCAAAATGTTAATTTTTCATGCCGAAAAACAAAATTGAAACCCGTTCGAATCGAGGCGAGAGATTCTAAATTTTGCTTCAGTTTTGTTAACAAATAACCACCACTTAAAACGATCTACAAATCACCAATAATAATAGTAAATTATTTCTTATTTTACTTTTTCCACTTCTTTACGCCTATAGAAAATTTGCCTAAAACAGACCGTATCCATTAGACTAAATACGAAAAAAGTCCTCAATGACCACAACCGGACAACCAATGTTTACTAACAAAGCGAGCACTAGTAGCACAACCGTAATGAATCAACAGTACATCGTTCGTGTGCAAATGAGCTGGCCACGGTCGGGCGGGCGCGGGCGGCGCGTGCGACGGCTTTTGTGTTGAAAACGTAGCATGCGCAGATAGGGCCCCTAATTAGAAGGCAGGGCACTCGTGCGATGATGGTGCGATGTGATTTCGTTATCGTTGCAAAACATATTTCTTTTACTTTTAGTTTCGCCTGTGCCAGTGTCTATAATCAAATCTTGCAAGTTGAAGACCCACTTCCCGGTTTTCGATTGAGCTGTACCTAATTTCCATTTTGTCAAGTATTATTTTTACATTTTGACATTCGTGCTATCTGACTCATTACACATTATTACATGTTGATAGTTTGTACCCGGAGTGATATTTGCGCATACCTACGAAGTTGATACCATCGAGCTGATCTTACGATGGATACGGACGTACGGTATGGGAACTACTAAAGGTTCGTTTTGTGTTTAAAAAATTGTAACCTGGTGTGGTGCCCAGCGCCTGAGGAAGCTGGCATGTGAGCGCCCCGAAAAACTCTAAATGATAAACCCATCGAATTTAGGCTCGCTTGATTAGTCTTGACAAGTACTGTGACTGATCGTAGATGGTATCTAATTAAAATAGAATAAAGCTATAAAAGCTCTTTATGAAAAAAAAATTCTGGCGTTAAATTACGGTTTCGCTCTCGCACGGCATTTGAGGGCCCGGGTCCGCCTTCGGACTCCTCTTCGTCCTACTGTAAGGGTACCTATTTTCAACTTTTACTCTCGATATTGATTTAGACACTTCCTCGACTCGCACCAAATTCTTAAACATTTTTAAGCATAATTTAATAATTTAAACATAATATAAAAAAGCACTAGCCGCCATGTAAGCTGGCACTCAACAGCTTTCTCATACCTTGAAAACAAAAAATACAAAAAGAAAAAAAGACAATTCGAGCTCGAGCATACGGCGCGTGCGCGCATGTGCTGTGACCGGAACCACGCCGCCCGCGCACGTGCCACAGAGAACATACAAGTGGCCAGTATTCCTTTCTTCTTTTTTATTACATGCTAGAGTGCGATCGAGAGTGAACTCTTTTTATAACGTTTCTGGACATGAGCTTATTAGACTGTGCCTGTGGCCTTGTATATAGATACAATGTTTTAGAAGATTACATTATGTTAAGGGAAATAAGAAACATAAACGGACCTAGAATCGACCCCTGTGGGACCCCCATAGAGACAATAAGGCAGTACGGTTCCGAACGGCGCGAGTCTCCAGCCGAGGATCACCCTTCCATCTGACCCAAAAAATATCCAATCACGCTAAATAAATCTCCTTGCACCCTCATAATACGTATTCAAATATGGAACAACACCGGTGTATTTCGAGCAAAACAAAGGAATTATGAGTCCATCGGCCGTGCTCAGTACGGAACGGGCTAAATTATTACTAGATTATCTGATATTGATTGTGCGCTTAGCAAGCGCGAGCCAAGATTAGCGGGCACGCGCGCCGTGTGAACCATCTGTTTACATAACGTTTATTGATTACGTTTTTATCTAAGTGCTTTGAGTAGATAACATAAGGGCTGTGGACTCGACGAGGATGTACCTAATATTTAATCCTGTTAATTGTGTAAAAATTGTTTTATTTATTTTAGTTGGAGAAACATGCTCGAGTAAAGTACATTTCTATAGAAAAAGTCAAAGTTAGAACACGACAACGATTACTATTTATTGGTTAATACTTCGAAAATAAAAAGGATATCAGAACGCAGTCAAGTGTTATATTTTTGTGACAGGTGACACACACAGAGAGAAAAAGAGACAGTTGTTTAAATTTAGTTATTTAAATGATGCATAGAACCAGTAAACAAACAACAGTTGACAACAGCTTGAACAAATTATTATTCCCAGGAATCCAAATAAATTAACTTATTCAATGTATTATTGACAGATAACGAAATATATTTACTTATTAAAATAAACAAGTTAATTTATTTATAATTATTTCTATGAATAACACTTATCGTTCTCGTGCTCTGCTGTTATCTTTCTTTCTGAAACGTACTTTAGTTGTATATACCCATCATTATTATAACATTAAATTTTCGAATTAAATCAATACATAAATAGATTATAACTAAAACAAATAGTAAAATGTTGTCATAAAGGCCTGAATTGTTTAAAATATTTAATAAGAGGCTTAATCATGGATACTAAACTCAATTTTCCTGTAACCTATAAATAGGCAAATAAGTAAGTAACAAAAATACATTATCTACATTATACCAAATCCGTCCAGAAACGCATCGACTCCGAAAGCGAAACTCCCGCCGTTCAGAGCAAAATTATCTGTTGAGAACAAATTGTGAAACTCTGACACCCCAATTATAGTAATGGACGCTTTTGTATTAATCAAGCAATTGAACTGCCAGTATACAGGGTGGCTCCTGGCCGAGGGAGGCCGTTTTCCTATTTCTAACCATCCGGTCGTTTTGCGAACACCTGTATAAAGAAGAAAAGCCCACTGGATGTATCAATGCGGAGGCAATCTTAAATAGTTTTCAAAAGTGCTCGTCCAGCCGAGTTGGAAGAGAAGGATAGCTTAAGGCTACCTATGGCCATTGCTGACGAGTGAAGTCACGCTCAAACGCTTGATTTAAATATAGGTACCTGTACCATCCCTAGACATTTGACATAAATTCACAGTAGATTTCTATTTATATTAGACTAGCCAGACATTTGACCGCTATCTCACCTTTAGGTTAATTGCGTAATTCTGTTGTTAAAACTTTTTCTCAAATCATTGTTATTGAATTGTTAGCAACAGAGTTAGGTAATTAGTCTACTGATGGCAATTCCTTAAACGTTTCACGATATTTATTTTATCTATCTATGTAGGTGTGTATATTTCCTATTATTAGGAAGATAAAGAACACGTATATTATGAACAAAGTATTTTCTAAGTACTACGAGTCATAAATATTGAATAAAATATCGGGTACAACAGAAGGTGTGTGACATTCATTACGGGCGGTCTACACCTATGTCTAGCAGTGGACTGGTAGAGGCTGATGATGATAATATAGATATACACGATAAAGTGTTGTGCAGTAATATGAAACGACAAGAGTGACATAAAAAGAATAGAAGAATTTTCTACTATGAAAAAAATAGTAGGCACACCAGTCCGTCTGATAAACAACACTTCCAGTTAAACTTTGTATTAATGTTTGGATCCGATTCCCCGTCCAATAATTGTTCGCTATAATTTTACTTTGAGAAGCTGAGTTTCCCCTGAAATCGGTGGAATTTCGACTATTATTTAAGGTGATTTGGAAGGTTTCTTTATTATGGCTATCTGTTACCGGGGCAGCTTCGGTTCCACAGCAGATAAACATTAATCGTTTGTTTATTTGGTGTTCCGTTAAAAATTGAAATTTAAGAAGCGGTACTTAGAGCACATACCGGCAATTTTTATTCAACAGTAATAATAGCAAATACAAAACAGAAATCATGTTCTCTCAAAGGGCCCATCAGAACGAACACCATCTCCGTTAAATAATTAGGTACTAACCTACCTATCCACTAAAAAAAGTACAGCGCCAACAGCCGACAGATAAATACGCCATGATCTCGCAAAAAGTACGAGTCTCAAGTTAATTTCCTAAAGACGAAACTTTCCGTGTGCCGTGCTCCACAAATTGGACCGAAGTTGAGGTCTTCATTTCCTGTAAAGACCGCGGAGCCGGGAATTTCGCCCGCCCTTCGCCAGATGAAAGGAATTCTCTTTTGTCATTACGTTCTTTTGCCAAAGTTGCGTTTGTTTTGTTTTTGACTGGCCATCGATTCTTCGCTGCTCTTGCCGCCTTGTAAGTCCGCGGCTGATTCGTAATCCAATTTGAGAAGGATCGCAAACAAAACAAGGCGGCGGCGCTGTTTTTTGTCGCAATCAAACAATCTTTTAATTAGGTCTCCGTTTAACTTTAATCCTGGTTTAGTTTAGTTTGATTTATCTTTGGAAATTAGATGTACAGTAATTGGATTAAAACTATATCAGTTTACAAATAAAATCGTCAACATTAATAATAAACTAATAATGTTTAGATATAAAAATTAATACAAAATTTCCAAGGTAGGTAATACAGTTTATAAATGTCATATTATTTCAAATTAAATTAGATTCAGAATATCAAAGAGGACAAGAACATCGTTCAAATTAAATATATTCGTAAATAAATTGTTCCTTATTCTTTCCCAAATCACATATTCTGAAGTGAAAAAGTATACAATAGCTGAAATAATAGTTTAAGACTCTCTTGTAAGTAATCATCCAAATTAAAACTTACATTGAAATAAAATATAAAAACACAAATTATGAAAAGTTGTAACTGTAAATATGGGCATGGATTACGGTTATTCTCTAGCACGGCTCGCGTGAGCCTGGGGTCCGCCTTCCAACATCTCCTTGTCCACTTCATTGGGTCTTCGGCATCCTTGATGATGAGATTGTTAGCACACCTTAGCATCTTTAACTATGTCAAGCCATCGCTTCTTGTTATGGCCTCTTTTTACAAGCTTTTATTTAAATTGTCCGTCAAAATTTGTAAACAGTTTTTCGACCATTTGTTGGTATACAATTGAGCTGAAATTTAGTATGCCTGTGTAACTTGGTAGGCAATGCATTCATGTGGTACTATGGAGTTGGTCTGATGATGGAGTCGGAAGGTGTACATAGGAACTAATGAATGCAATAAGATAACTATCCAACGTGTTATGGCACTTTGGAATGGTACTATACCGCGCAATAAGTTCTTGTTATGAAATATTTTTTTCCATTTGAGAACTTATTTCCGTATCGGGCGGAAGTAGCTTCGTCAAAATTTGCTCCCCACGTAATTTGCCGATCTGCATGTGCCTGTATGAGTGTATTTGACATACCTCCTCCCAACCGTGACGGAACAATTACATACCTACAATTAATTAAATTGGCAGGTACGACAATCGTCTCTCGATAATGACGAGCGCACGACTGTAATTCGCAGGTCTTTCACCTCCGCCTAATAAGCATATTAACACATAAACACACCAAACGAAGCGCGAACGAGGTAATTGGGACCGCCGCTTGTTTGGCTTCCGTATCCGATGTGTAGTTTGTGCCCCACACAATGGCTTCCCGTTATTTGTTTTATGTTAATTTGTTCGACGAACGGGGAAAAAACTATGTGAAGATGCTATCGGAACACGTGTGCCTTTGATGAGTTCTCGTCCATCCATCATTTTAGCGCGGCGCCTTTTGAATGGTAAAGAATTGAATACCGTACCAAATATAGGTATGTAGTTTAGACGCGGCGTCGCTTTGGATTGGACACTTCCCGTTCTTATGCTGTTCTACGTGTATCACATTATATTGAGTATAGTGGCTTTTGGACAATCAATTGGTAATAGTAGTAAGAAAAGTATTACATAAAAAGTTCTCAAATGATAAATATTTTTTCATAACAAACTTTTATCGCGCGATATATCAACACCATTCCAAAGAGCCCAAACACTATACGGTTATCTTATTGCGTTCATTAGTTCCTATGACCACCTTCCGACTCCATCATCAGACCAGCTCCAGGGTACCATGTTAATGCATTGTTATCGAAGTTACTCAGGTACACTAAATGGGCGAAATTTTTCTTGCATATTTTGACGGACAACTTGCATACATACAAACAGTGCAAGTTAAATAATAGCTTGTAATAATTACTATAATTTCTTCATTATAATGACCTACCAAATGCAAGCCTACTCGTTTGTTAGTCTCCTCCTGCCTCTCATCTCTTGGGGAAATATCCCATTACAGGTCCACATTCGTAGATCAAAGGACGAGCAAAGATATAGACTGCCTTTTATCCCCGTCCAGACGAGCGAACTGTGAGTAAAAGCTGATAGTTGAAGATTTATAATAAATAATTTGTAACAAGCTTTGCTTAGTTTGGGGCTAGATGGCGCTGTGTGAATTTGCCACGAATATTTATTTATTTTATTGAACTGTGATGATGTATGTTTTGCTATTATTTTGTATAGTTACCTATTCATTCAATTACACTTATAATGATGATTCGTGAAAAGTGAATGAAGTGAATGAAGAGCGTTGGTGGCCGGGCGGTTGAGTATCGGACTCGTAAGCGAGAGGTACCGGGTTCGAATCCCGCTGCGACCATGTACCATGACTCTTTTCTGAGTTATGTACATTAGTTTAATTCTAACCGATGCTCTTACGGCGAGGGAAAAGATCGTGATGAAACCTAAAAATTCAGGCAACTGAATTTGTAACCATGATCCAATCTGGTCAGGTTCCTTTGGTAGCAGGGTCACGGATGTCAGGTGGTAATCGCTCCACTGTAATTACCTGATCGCCAAATCCTGGATCATGCTCAAAGCGGACCCCAGGCCCTCGTGCTCGAGAGCACAACCGGGACATTAACGCCAAAAGATGTTGATTATTATCATTACACTCATAATTATGATTTCAATAGTAGGTATACAACCTTCACAAACAATAATCTGTCTCGTCACAACATACGCTCTCTGATAATGCTCATCACCTGTATTTGATATGCGTATTATCACAGGTTGAGTCATTACCTGTACGCTCGGCAGGTAGGTCGATAATACTCAATAGATAGTATGTCATTTAACACAAATACAGATCGAGTCACTGCCATATTTATAATGCCAATCTAAATAAATAGTATGGTAGACATTAGTCGGCATGAATGACACCAATGAGTGGAAGAGATGATATTCTTTATTTTTAATTGCTTGAGGAGGAACACTTACATACGGCCTACGTGATGGAAAATGGTCACCATAGCAGAGGACACGAGAGAGCCAACTTCTCTCCGGAGGCCTAAGAGATCCAAACCATCCACGAGCTTGTCTACGAGCTTGTCTTACCTACAAGTTGGATAGAACAGTCCGGAGTTGCATGGAATCTTGAAGGAGTTGGTATTGAATTTTACTTATTGTAACTATCTGCCGCCTCGCTACATATTAAAGAGAGCCGTTCTCTGATTACGAATATTTGGTTGGGCCCTACTTATCAGGGCACCACATACCTATATTTACAAATGAGTACCTAAATACGATGTAATCGGCTCAGGCAGTAAGTTCCGGTGAGCTTGTTGGGCTAGACAGACAGCGGCCGGTTTGTAAACCGCTGAAATGACGGTTCAATTAGAACCGCCAAAGTGCATTAGCGATGCGATTCCAGCTCAACGTGATGTGCGCAACGAAGGTAATGTACCGTTGGTGAAAATAGAAGTGGTGTGTATTTAAATTTTTGTGAGTTAATAACGTACAGGTTCATATTGACCGTGTGGTGTCCGGCAACGCTTTACGCTCGTAAATTTCGTACAAGGCGATTAATATTTTCGAGGCAAAAAATCTAAGGGTATCCGTAGGCTGGAAAATAGGCAGCAGCGTTTTCCATTGTTAAATTTACAACACTGCGAAATCCAACCCACCTGCCAAGCGTGGGAGAAGCCCTAAGTCCTGCAGTGGACTGTTAGGCGCTGTGATGATGATGAGGTTCATATTGCAGACCACGAATAGTGCATTACTATTGTAAACTCTCTGTTTATCCTTTTTTATTATTGCCTAGGGAGGCACATGGACGGACGGTCTACCTGATGGAAAGTGGCCACTTTCCATTATCCAGGACATCTGCAATCTAAGGGAAGCGGATGCGGTGCCGGCATCCTCATGTTAAAGTGCAAAGGAAAGAACTCCTTATAAAACTAAGTAAATTGTCGAAGGTATGTTGGAGAATTATACTGAATTGTTTACGAATAACAAGCTGCTATTTGTCATCGACACATATCACCTCATAATATGAGTAATCACATATCGATACAGAAGTCTGCGTAGATTAAAGTAAAATATACACCCAAAAATACACACATATTATCGGATTTGCTACCACGGTAGTATTGTATTACCTCGACATTTATCTAAAATAAAACCGAAAATATACACCGTTACCCAATATAACATAAAGTTGGTCGAATCCAGTAGTTCGCTGTCATCCCAGCCTGCCGACCGTACAGAATTAAAGCTCGTTTATTCACGGTCTGCCATTCCTATTTGCGGCGGCCGCTTCTGATATTGAAATCACAGGCATAATCCCAAATCGCAGTCCGGTTTTATTGACAACGTTATTTGTGGTTGTTATCCTCCTGTTCACCGCCCTATTGAGGTAGAAATGCGTTCATAGCATCACATCCGGCTCGAGGGACCAGAAAATTGGTCCTTCAAGCCGAACTGAGTGCCCGTTTAATCGCGCGCAGCAGCTTGGAATATGAAAACTGAGCTGAGCGTTTCGGATTAATAAAAATCGTTTTAAAATTCGATTGAATAAAATCGGCACGTTCCCAGCGTATTTGTGGTTGTAATTCGACAGTTCTTTGAACTGCAATCTTTTTTGCCTTATCTCCCCAGAGCAACGATTCCAGATGAGGGCTCCAACGAGCCTGCCAATCAAAATCACGGCCGATGAGCACGCATTCGCCCAAAAAGGCGTACACTCGCCCAAACAATGGCGAACTGTCTAAAATTACCTTTTCCATTGGATTTTGTTGGAGAAAAAGGTTTGTGCAGGGCACCTGAATGGTGCAGGGGTGTTGCCAACAATATCGCAATTTATCAAACGAGCCACATTGTCGATCTCCCCTCGTAGACGCGGCTTCGGTCGACGGGAGCAGGGTCAGATTTAGACAGGTCCATTATTTTACTATAAGGCGATTCCATATCTCCGTTTTTTTTTTTTTGGATTTAACGTATTTTTATAGCGTCATTTTAATATAGAGGACTCGACAGGGCTAAATGGAACAAGGAAACACATTGCGGCAACCCCACCTAGTAGGATAAGTAAGGTGGATGATGATGATTTTAATATGGAGGAGGCTCTAGTGAAGGGAAGTATGATGACTCATCACACTTCAGCAGCTTCACTGATGAGATATAAAAAATGAATTTTTGCCCTTCAATTATCAGTTTGGTGAAGTTTAATAAAATTTGATTGTAAAAAAATCCCGATAAGACGTAGGTATGAAAATATGGGGAATCGATGCCGAATAAATAATTACTTTTTAGAAATTAGAAATTCACACCCATTCTCCAAACACTTGCTAATAGGTGGAGCGATGTCAAAGTAAATGGAATTGTAAAACTAGCCTCGAGGTACAGTCGAACAAACAGAAGGCTCAACACAGGGGATCAAAGAAAAATGACGCGTTCTGGCCTTATTTGTTTGACCATACAAAGCGAAACCACATCTTGGAACTGCCCTGTGCGTCCACCGCCTAGCTCCCCCGCATTTTGGGGATAAATACTTATAAAAGTACAGGCGCAAGCAGACAGGTACGGCTGAAAAGCGCAGGTGATGTTTTTATTAAATTTCTCCCTGACGCGGGCGTAAATCAGAATTAATTTCGGCTATTTTTACATCGGAAACTTCTCTAATTTTGTCAGAAACGTCGGCGGCGACTGTTATGGCCAATGTATTTGTTAACAATATCGCTTTTTGGGCACAAACAAGCCCTCGAGTGGCGGATAACGATTTCGTGATCGCTTCCGGATAGGAAATTGAAATTTATTGGTGAAACGTTACAACAACGAATTATGTATACATTCTATTACGTATTATTGGACTATACTATCTAATTCGTTCATTCTTCTTTTTATGTACATCATAATGAAAAATACAGAAATTATTCTACGTTTGAACCTACTGTATCTACCTTAAATCTATCCAGACTGACTTGTCTCATTTGGTTATGGAAATTATGTATAAGGCAGTATTCGTTGTAATTGATATTATATGTGTTTCTTATATACTTCAAGACATCTATATACAGTGTACATTACGCAGTGTTCTGTGTTTAAACACCGTTACTATTTTTGCACAGGAGATTCAGCAAAGACAGTAATCCTGGCTCAAACATTCCTTTCAACCCATTCGGCCGTTCACATAACCGTAGCTTCGTAACCGGTTACCAACGATAAATAAAGTTATTTTTTGTACGAAACTGGATCCGATCTAAGAATTTACTACGTTTCGGCCTAGGACAATATGCGAGACCATTACACCGGATCACAAACCAAACCGCCCCATTACAGGCCTTGTCGTGCCTCCATCACATTTGAACAAATCCATGCCAGTGCTCACAATAAAATATAATCATTACAAACAAATTACGTCGGAACAAATAAGCTTTCGAGTGGAGACAATATTACAAAAGGAAAGAATAAAG
Organism: Blastobasis adustella; assembly: GCA_907269095.1. Taxonomy (NCBI): domain Eukaryota; kingdom Metazoa; phylum Arthropoda; class Insecta; order Lepidoptera; family Blastobasidae; genus Blastobasis; species Blastobasis adustella. The sequence goes on along the minus strand of OU026121.1, from coordinate 14,369,798 downwards.
GCGAGGTTTCAATAATAAATTATCAAAGGAGCCGGTGGGCCCCCCTCAGGCGGGCGGGGGGCGGCCCCCTAGAAGCGCCGAGGCGTGAGGACGGAGGGCCGACACCTCCTGGCATCTTCCTTATTGTGTGTACTCGTCCTTAAGAAACGGTCCGAGGCACGAGATCGGTGCGGGTAAAGGATTATCAGTTATGTTATGGAAGCTATAGGGTGCAAAAATGGGTATACATATTTTTTAACCCTCGACTAAAATAGAGGGGTTGTATAAGATTGACGTGTGTATCCGTGGCTCTGTCTATCTGTGTGTCTGTCTATGACATTGTAGCTCCCAATAAGATGGGATGATTTGGGTGCGTTTTTCTCTTTTTGGAAGCCAGTTTAACCGAGACGGTTAGTAGAGTTTTGTTTTTTCATTCAGATAGAAACATAGTAGGTTCTGCAGAACCTTATAACAAAAATGCACTTTTGTTACATGAAACCTACACGAGCCGCTTCGGTTCAACCTTCAAATCTGCGTACGACTGAGGAATGGAATACGTTGCCTGCGAGTGTATTCTTGATATTTATCAGACTAGAGTGAATAGTCATCATCGGCCGCATCGTCACCCAGGTGAGATGGCACTCAAATGCCTGGCTAGTCTAATTAAAAAAAACCTAAATACATGAATAGTAAATGTAATGGGCGAAAGTTACCCTTACCATCAGGAATAGGCTGTATTTTTTCATATAATTATTGTCAATAATTATACGAAAAAAAAGGGCTCGCCGCCGCTCCAAACTCAATCCCAGTATTAAAGCTAAGAGCGCGTTCACGTAGAATCTCCGAGACATAAATTAGCGTTCGGAATAAGACAAAGATGGCCAGAGGGAGTACGGCGAGGGCGAGACCTGTAGCCATGTGGCCGGTATCTAATAGATTGACAGCGCTCAATTAAAGTCGCCCGCTTCGAACATTTTCGCCTCAGTAGCTATTTTCTATAGACAGAACAATCGCTTGATGCAATTTGTAAGAACGTAAAGGACAGAAAAGAGGGGAATGTTTCTTACTTTTTATAAATATAAACGTCCGCAACGTCGACATCGCAAATTCAGATTGAAAAACGGAAATAAAACAAATAAAAAAAACAACACAAAACGTTTAAATCGCAAAATAAAAAGCTAAACGGGAAACATAGTCGCCGGACTCCATTGAAATTCCGTTTGGGAGCCAACTAAAAAGCGGACCGTTGATAGGAGCGAGTGAATAAAAGCGCGACTCACTGCATTCCGCTTCACATCTGCATCTGGCATTTAATTAGCCAAAACATGTTGCCGGCCGCGTGTACGGGAAAAAAGTCCGCGCGTCACCGGCGGGCAAAGCATTCCGCTTTCCGCCCTAATTACGCGACTGACTGTTAGAAAATTGAAACGTCGAGTTCGTTGCGCGTACTCCGTATTCCGTCTATAGCCTAGCGGCAGTCTCCGGCTATAAAATCGCCAGCATTTCAAAGGAAATCGGTTTTTATTAAATATTTTCTTCTTCAATAATAGCTCGGGGCGGGGAGCGTCAAATGCCGCGCGTTCCGCGAGCCCGTGCCTGCGAAAAATTTGAAATATACGGGAAGCGGCGGGCGGTATCGGCGACAAACAAGCTCGCTCTATTAATTCACTCTGTGGAGATTAATGACGTTGAAATATTACTTTTGCGCGGCGAGCCGGTAAACACACGGCGTAACGAGGCACGCCGATATGAGCTCTCGCGTTGCATCGTGCGGCCCCTAATGACATATTGCTCCAATACCTCGCCGCTGAAGGGCTGTTTACACCGCTCAAGTTGATAAGTAATTTAGTTACAATTGAGTCATCGGTAAATTTAAATTCCGCGTGTAAATAGCCAAACAAGTAGTAAGTTGCCCATTAAGTGGGTAAGTGATTTAGTAATTAGAATCCAGTCTAATTTTTGGGCAAAATGGGCCGGTGGGTTTGGCCACACGCTGTACTTGCCACTTGCCGCGTGTAAACAGGCGATCAAATTATTTAGTGATCTGCAATTTAGTGGTTAGTACGAGGTAAGGCACTGGCTACTTACTACTTAACACTTAAACCATGTAAACGATTATTTACCTTAAAATTAAGTTGCTCATTTAGTTACCATTTCATCACATGTAAACCGGCCATAAGAGAAGGTATAATCATAAATTCTTTATTTATTTAGGAAAACAAACAGTCTTACACAAGTATTATACGTAAACAAAACATAATAACGGTACCTTCCGACTTATGCTACTTATTGATTCTTATGAATTTGATTGTTTATTAGCCGACTTCGAAATCCAATGAACTTAGAATTTTCCCGTGGGCATCTTAATATTCAAATTTGAAAATAAAATGTTAGCTGGAACGAGACACATTTACAATTCAAAGAACCGTTCATAAACTGAAATTAAAAACTGTTGTCTAAAATCTGAAGTAGCAACCGTAGATACTGTAACTCCAAGCACTTTCCTAGTTTACGTTCAATTTTACGGCTTTCGCGAGGCTTATAATAAATTCGGCTTCGCAATAAATTTTAATGTCTCCTAAAACTCACAAACTCAAGTTTAGAGCGAAAAGTCTTTCAAAAATTCAAGGGGAGCTTCTTAAAATTTATATAATTGAAAGTTGTAACAATGTAGAGTGAAACTTAGGCCATTGAGATATAACCTTCACAGCGATGCCACCAACTGCCATTGCCTTCCAAAGGTTAAAAGTTTCGTTTGTCTCTGATAAGTGCAAAAGCCCGTTATATTTAATGTAGCATTTTTATCAAGCTTTATTCAACATCATCAAAGTAACAAACACGTGCCGTATGTTAGGGTTTCGTAAAGGCTTCGGGAAATCAAATATCTTATTCTTGGAAAAGAATAGGTAAAGTAAATAAAAGAGCCCTACACACAAGCACAAGTACATGTGACACGTACGTGCTGTGACGATATACCACAGTAGGTACCATAAATAATATATGCTAAATAAATATGCTTGAACAAATTCACACAGCGCCATCTAGCCCCAAAGTAAGGAAAGCTTGTGTTATGGGTGTTAGACAACTGATAAACTACTTATATACATATTTTTTAATACGTACTTATTATTGGTACATAGTACATTCAGACCCGTAACAGAAATCAAAATTCATCATTTTAATTTCTACTCGGCCAGGAATCGAACCCGGGACCTCTGCGTGGCAGACCGGCATGTAAACCAACTGAACCACTCAGGTCGTACTATAGTACGTTAATTTGTAATAGGTACATTACACAAATTATTATGAGAATATTTTCGGTAGTCTCGGAATTTCCGAAAGCATTATTGCTAATACCGTTATCGAAAACAGTCAAAAACCGTAATTAAGATCGTACAACAACCTCAGGGTACGAGTCTTACTCGAATCTATTTAGATAGCTAGTCGTTCTCTCTCTGAAAATAATACCGCCAATTTGAATTCATAACTACGTCGATCTTTCAATAATTTGTAATAGGTATCGAAACATCGACGTCATCGGTTTCAATATTTAAACAATTTGACTAGCTAGCTTGAATTGAATATTAGCTGAATACAAATTTAAGCTTAAAATAAAAGCATTTTCATGGAAAATCAGCGGCAACCCTTCGTCGTTAGACGCCCATAACCCGATTACAGCGACTACTGAACGATAAAATCAAATAGAGCTTATTGAATATTACGGGGCCGCGTTTACACAACAGCCGTGTAATATCATTTCTAAGTATGAAATACGTTGAATATTCCTCAATGATTACGGTTAATAAATATGTATAAATAGGAGCATCGTGTCTGTATTCTAATGGTTAAGGGATCGGACTCGTAACCTGATGTATCGGGTTCGGACCCCAGTGCCGCCATGTATTAATCTCTCTTTTTTTGAGTTATGTTCGTTAGTTGTACATAAACCGATGCTCTTACGATGAGGGAAAACATCGTGACGAAACCTGCACATTCAGGCGCCCGAATGTGAATGTAATGCAAGATCATGGTTACGATCTTGCTTCTGCCGTTAAAGTTATGGGCTCCCGCGGGAAAGTTGATTGTTTACAGAGATTTGAACTGCGCGCGGGTTGAAGCCGCTGAGAACGGCTATTCACTTAAATTTTTAAACAAAATAATAGACCACCACATTAATTTTAAGCTCACGACTAGTTCGTAGATGTAGGCAAAGGCCACATTGTTCCACGATAAGAAGTGGAACTCTAAGCTTTGAAATCTAACGCTCCATTCAATGACACGCTCAAATAAAATTATATGCAAAACTCGACCACGCGCTTGAAGTCGTATGATTCTTTTTAGGAAAATTACCTATGGTCTACTAAAGTCTAAACTATAACTTAGAACTTATAGCACGATATAGTGATTAGGACGTAAATGAAAACATCAATTTTACAGCAACTGTTATCAAAAAGTAAAACCCGATCACACACCACATTCTTTTTCACAGCACCTCTGTGTACTAGACACAGCCTGCCGACTCTCACAGTACCCTAGTACACAGCCTGCCGACTCTCCCAGCACCCTAGTACACTACACAGGCTGCCGACTCGTCACTCGTCCGGTGCAAACAGCGCACGGCTCGTCGCTGGCTTGTTATTGCAGAGAGTAATAGGAGCGCCTTAGCAGTTTCTTGAACAATGATGTTATAGCTGGTTATTTCAATAGTGCTCGGCCGGGGACGGTTTAGTGCCAATTTGCCGGTACAAAGGGCGGTTCGGTCAACAAATTATATTTAATTAAGACCCTCGAGAACTTCGTTTTGAGGTGAAGTGTCGAAGGAAATGCATGGAAAGATGTATTTTTTATGTTATACGGCAGATAAACAGGCAAGCGGGCCACCTGATGGAAAGTGGTCACCGCCGAAAATGGACACCAGCAACACCAGGGGAGTTACCAATGCGTTGCCCGCCTCAGGAGAGACCTCTTGAACGGTTCCACGTCATAGTCCAAAGGAAACAAGTGAAGTCCAAATGAATGTGGAAGAGGCGAGAGAGGTGTGTCAGGATTGTAGCTTGTGGCACTCAATAGTCTCTGCGTACCCCGTGTGTATGTTTGTATGTATGTATGAAGTGTCAAAGTTGGTGGTGTAGTGACGTTGTGGGTTTGCGTGTAGATTTGCAAGTGCAAATGGTGAAGGGAAATGTTTGCGACAATTTTATTATGATTTCCGCTACCGAAGAAACTAGCTAGCCAAAAATTAAGGAACCTACACCGGTCATAGAACTAATATAGGTCCATTATCATCTACGAGTTGGCCAAAAACGATAGGCATTAAGCAATTAAATTCGTAGGTACCAGGCAACAAAAAAGCAATACTGCAGGTGCGTTGTCACTGTGAGGACTAAGACGAAATGGCTCATGACTGTACTCTGATCTATACATGATTGAAATACAAAAATGCAAGCATTGTGGCTTGGCTGCAAAAATAGATAAGGCGGTGGCAGTCACCCAGGCGGATACAGACTTGTCAGAGTCCTACCACCTGATAAACATAAAAAAGGCCATATCGGACCACGTTATGGCAATACCGTAGCCGAAAAAGTTATACTACGCCGCGGCGTGGCCACTTTATAAAATAAAAGGTGCGCATCGTAATTCCTGTCACGCGCGGCTCGTTCAGACCGGCCCAGAGTATGGTATTAGAGCGGCGAAGGAGGCCCCGCCGCCTTTTTTCCAACTTAAACAGTGGAAGCGTTGCTATGAAAACGTTTTACTGTCTCCCCCGGTGATAAAGAGGGTCCCTTAAAGACTTATTAGTTAATGTTTGAATCTAAATGAAACGGTCCCCTGCCATTGACGCGGCTGACGTTGACGAGTGGGCGGCGAGATAGATTTAATTACGGGCGAGGCGAGGATACGGATTTGTCAGGTATAGCCAGCCAGGTTGTGTGGGGGAAAATAAATAAATATGCTCCATGAATTCCTATAAAAACAGACTGGACCATCTAAATAAATAACTGACACATGTGCTAGTGATATGCACGCTTCAGCTTCAAGCTGCTAGTGCATCCACTAATAATAATAATAAATAAATAATCGTGGACAAATTCACACAGCGCCATCTAGCCCCAAACTAAACAAAGCTTGTGCTATGGGTGCTAGATTACTGATATATTACTAAAATACTTTTTTAAGTACATACTTATTATACATATAACACCCAGACCCGTAACAGGAATTAAAATTCATCATTTCAATTTCTACCCGGCCGGGAATCGAACCTGAGACCTCTTGCGTGGCAGACCGGCATGTTGACCACTGAGCCACTCAGGTCGTCAATAATTTATCAATTACCTAATTACCGGGCCAATTTGTCACGGATCCAAAAAATTGAGATACCTACTAACAATAATAATTCAAAGGCGATACCTGACCTCGCACATAACAAAAGTTGTCTTAAATAGGTATTATAATGGATCTGTCTAAAAGTAATGTGTGTTTGACAAGTACGTACTCGTCCTTAAACCATATATCCGATTGCTTGACGCACGCTAAGGAATTTTTACAACTGTTACGAGACCTCAAATCATATTCTGTATTTGAATTGTTAGCATTTTATACTTTTTTTCCGGTACACTTTTCCTTAAAAAAAACAAGATCTTGACAAACATTTAACAACTTTTGGGAGTACTTCCTCGTCCTCCTTGTGTCGTATCTTCTCAATGCAGAGGGTCATGAACTCGCTGAGCACTCTTTCATGATATATTTTCCCTTTCTGTTTTGTCCTCTATGTGGACAGACTCACAAAGGCACTGGTGCTACTCAAAACCATCTTAAAACCATTTACAAACACATGCCCCGTAACAACACGCCTCTCGCATGTTACGCAGGCGATATCTGTATGTACTATCACACACCCATAACACCGGTACATAAATGAGTTTCGGCGGTACATTATACGAGCTTTATGTCATTTATAGCTGTTCGCGAGAAGATTTTCAAGGGGAAGCATTAATTTCCGCCCTGGTAATAACATTGTCGCGCCTCCGCCGTGTGAAGAGATCCTCGCCAGATAACCGCTCGTGTATGCAACAAAATTATAAATGAATAACAATGTGTATTCGAGATATAATCGAAAGACTTTGCCAATTAGCGCAAGATTAATGTTTTGGTCGCTTGCGACGCCCTGAAAGTAATATACGAAAAGGGGACGCCACACATGACGAAAACGATGTATATGAAAATGTATCTCGAATAATGAATTCATCATCAGCCTATACTAGTAGTCCACTGCTAGACATAGGTCTCGCCCAATGCAAGCCAATGCTCCTTTGCCGCATCCAGCATCCACCCGCAGCTATTCGCAAATCGTCATTCCATCTGGCTGGAGGGCGTCCCACAGTATTTTCTTATTATGTAATACGGCAGACAAACAGACAAGCGAATCATCTGATGAAAAATGGTCACCGCCGCCTATGTACATCAGCAACACCAGGGGCGCTACCAATGCCTTGTCCGCCCCAAAGGAGGCTTCAATTATATCTCTTGAACGATCCCATCCATGTCATAGTCCAAAGGAAGTCCAGAGGACACTGTACTTGCCGAGTCGCGGACCCTACTTAGGAACTCGTTTACCCCAGCGATTTCATTGTCGAATCTTCGGCAGATATGGCTAGCTCACCGCCCCTTCAGCTTACTAATTCAAGGTGAAGGTGACGATCGATATGCATAATTATCAGACTTTGGTTTTGTCTAGATTTATACCGAAACCTATCGATGTGAGGCTGATGCCAAAAACCTCTAAAATACTTTTCTGTCGTGCATACCTTATATTAGGAACATAATATAATATACAAAGTATAAGTGAAAAGTTTTACACAGAATCTTGGGTCTCCGTAATTTGAATACCACTTATGACACTACCGATAGAACTACCAAACTACTAAATTTTACTTATGTAAGTACGAGTACCTAAGCCCCAACTACAACTAGAAGCTCTAACCGTCGATAAAGTTTCAAGGCGTAAGTACGGCTCATGGTTGAATGCAGCAGACGTCAAAATCGCAGGTTCAAACTTAAACTTTCATTCTAGAGCTTAAATTCTTTTAGAGCTCACCTTAAGTTTCAAATAGAATGTTGAATTGACGCCTCAATTGTTTTAAGGCAGTTCAACTTTGCCTTGTAGGAATTATTCAGTGAATATTATGGAATGTGTCGTAGCGCAGAGATAACTAAAGGCGTTGTAACTAAAGTTCTTCGAGTATATTATGATTGTTTTATACCTATTCATTTAAAAATATAAATACAAAATAACCATGTTAGTAAATATTATCAATTAAAGATCCGGCATACCTTTAAGTAATATAATAAAATACCTACACGATTATAGACGATACTAAGTCAAATTTTAAGTATTAACATCTTGCATACTTACACATTTACGTCTCTCACGGATTGCAGAGAATACAGGCGAGCGACACATGCTACGATCCTAAAACACCACCAAACAACTTTCAACCACGTACCAAAACAAAATTATAAACATCAATTAAAATATTGAACAAAACGTTAAACATCACAAACAAGGCTAAGTAAGGGTAAGTAATTTAGCAAAGCCAATAAACGTCGAAAATAGAACTGGACTGGCAGAAAAACTTCGACCCGAAAAGGCTTTTAAACCCGAAGCTATTTTCTCCAAGCCAAAGCAATCCTAACTCGGAGCGACTGACACAAAAATTCACGATCCCATCTATCATTCCAAATCAACTACAAGTCGAGTGTATAAACAAAGACGCCAAAGGCTATTAGCCGTAAGAAGTGGGGGAGAGGAGAAAAAATAATATAAGCACTGGGAATAAAAGAGAATTCGGATCGACAAATACGCGAGAAGTATAAAATGAATAATCGGGCATTACGGACGCTTTCATACATTTATTCGTCTGCTTATTCAGTTTGCGCGGGGGCTGCCAAGTTGCCAATAAAAACATTTCATAGCGCACATTAAAACAGTGGCGAAAGTGAACGCCCCCCGAATAATCAATACTACCCCCTCCCCCCGCGCAGGTACGCCGCGCTGCCGCGCACCCCGCCCCGCGCAGAGAGTCGGCAGTGAGCAGATGGGCCACTCCGAGCGTCGACTCTCAGAGGACTGGCAATCCTGACTACCTACAATGATAAAAGGTAAATCAAGGGGCACGGCAGTGCCCCTGCCATGTCAAGCAGACAAGCACAAGGCCAGATCTCAAAGGCCCGATCTCAAAGTTATACTCAGAAACAGTTATTTCATTTATCTTTCACTTAGATTGCTAAATATTTAAAACTATCTTCCCTGTCAGCTAAGAAATACGGAAAAAAATACTTGTAAGTATTAATTGACACATGTCTTTCGTAACCGTTAGTACCCACTTACTAACTACTCACGTTATAATACTAACAGCCCTATCTGCTCCACACTTTCAAGATCACCTGTAATTGCCACTAGAAGGTCATTGACACCTTAGGCACAATAGTTCTGTCCTCTAGCGTTGGTTAATCTTTGTCTCAGCATCCCAGTCAGCGCGCTGTCTAAAGCGATTGATGCAACAGAATTCTGTCGATGAAACGAAATTTCGTTCTGCTACAAACGCGCTTACGAGCATTTATTTAGCGATCTATATTTTTATTTTACTTTATTTCATTCCTGGAATATCTTGTTTACTCGCTTTTCTGGCGACGTACTCGTAAAACGTTATGTCTTTCCAATTTAAGGCGGAAAGGAGAAGAACCAAGAGGTTTTCTAACGATGATATTGGCATTCACGGTCTATTTATTAGTAGTCACTACGTGATCATAGAGTTTAAACAACCGTAACTTGTGTATGAAGTAACGACTGAATTACAATAGGTACCTCAGTAATTAACTGTAAATAAAAACATATATATTTCGAATGTGGAATAAAAATAATATTTCCCAATCTTTCTCTTTCTGATTCAGATGCTTTTTTATATTTTTATTTAAGTACCTAATTATATAAATGACTTTCTAACTACTATTTTGATCGCCTTTATTTGTAAGCATAACCTCTATTTTGCTGCGATCTTTTCTTTTTAAATTTAATTTTTATGTGAAAAACCTATAAGTCAACTTTATTTTGCAATAACGTTCTTGGGTTTATTTTAAAAAGAATAAATCAAATTCTTCAGTTTAAGTTTATTTTGATCAAAAACAGCTTAGGAACACAGACTTAATTCAGCCTACACTTGCCCCACAACCAGAAGAGACACCTCAATATTTAATTATTAATAGCAGTAGGTATAATCCCGAAACTTCCCTTTAAATGTTACGCTACCATAAATTAATTTATTACTAAATCAAATCTACTTAACCTCAAGTAGCTATCCCAACTCGCAGTTAGTGTAATTAATCATAAGCTGGAAAATTGCGCAGCCATTTACTGATACCAGCTGTAAAACTTCCGCGGCGGAATCTTTGAACGAATCGGTATTCATCGCTCGCTGTGGCATCGATAACAGCTCTTTGTAGTAAACTGAAACAGTATTGTATTCGACATTGAAATTGTTCACGCTGATTGAAGATTAAAATTCTAGAGTTCTAGAGCAGGGCTGTCCAAAAGCCCGGGCCGCGAATTTGTGCTTGAATTTGTGCGGCCCGCGATATTTCTATAATCAACCGCGTATACGAAATTTGCAAAATACTTAATTAAGTAAATAAGTGTAAATACGTTGCGCTCTTTTCTTGAAAAAAAATGTCTCTATGGGTTGGATATTATTCTGAAAATATTGTCGCTGAATAAATGCATTGAATGTGGTTGTTAGAATAACAAATATAATGTAGTAATAAATCTCAGTGATAGCATTTTATTAAAAAAAAAAAGATTTGTAATACGATTTTAAGATCATAATTATCATTTTTTGACGTGAAATACATGCACACAGTAATAGAAAAGAGATGCCTGGCTCACCCTGATTTGCTATTGACTCCAGTAATTTAAACGTATGTGTTTTTCCGTAAAATGTTTAGACGCAAAATGCCAAAAATTTCGAGCTCACTGCTCTAATTTTCTAAGGTTTGTTTTATTATAATATTATCACATTAGCATTTATATCGCTCATTCAGTGCCTGTACTTTAAATATAATCCGAAAACATGTATCCCCTGTATGATGTTCAACTGTATTTATTGTTAATAATACAAACGTGTGCGGCCCTCGAGTCCATTTTAAAAACAGCCCGGCAACGCATTTGGCTTGGACAGCCCTGTTCTAGAGTAAAATCATTATTATTAAACGTGGAGGATAATATTCAAAAATTCTCTCCTCGGCATCTTATTAAATTCTCAATAGACGAAGTTTGGTATTTTTTTTAATATTTGTTACAGAAAACACAGATATATTTTCTTTTAGAATTTCTTCTAATAAATTTTTATATGTTACTTACATAGGTCTCCGTGCCCTCATACTTGAGAGCACAACTGGGACATTAACGCCAAGATGCTGATAATATGTAAGTACATAGGTATTTAACTTGAAACGGGAATTGGTAAAAAATATTATTCAAATAAGCAAATTAATCGGTGTGCGTCAAAGGAGGTCCAGATACTCGTAAATAAATATTATTGGCGTATAACGGTAACACACAAAATTATAGTTCGCGTTTTGCCGAAAACAAATTAATTCTGGCGAAATTACGGTATTATTCAGTTGAATCGAAGCGACATTATCAGAAATAGCTCTCCCTGGTGAGTTCCAACGAAATCTACGTGGGTTCAAGGAAACTTTCCAATTTAATTAATTGAAGAAACCACAACTTGGAACTAACAAATTCAATTTCAAGTTTCAATCAGAGTAGTTGAATCTTAAGACCTTCGGAGCTTAGTAAGTGGTGCAAATAGGTGTAATGGGGGTAGATCGGAGGGATTTATAGAGTAGCTGCGTCTGTCGAACTGGTAAAGCGTCTGTAATTGAAGACAGGACCTGTTAGGCAGCACTCACTTGGCAATTTACGGGGCCATTTCGATGACGTACTTGTTACACAAAAAGACGTTTTCAGTTCACACTAAAATCCTATACTAGTGGTAAGGCTATGTTAAGAGGACGGGCCGAGCGCGCTCCATACAAGCGAAGATCTATCAAGATTGATCATAATTTCAATATTAACCAATCAAAGCCAATTTCATAGTCAACAAAGTCAAATTTAGACATACGCGATTTAGAAACCAATATATATGTGTAAGATTTTCGTTATCGTTTCAAAGTTGCACGGGATTTAAATATTAACCAATCACAGCAAATCCCAAGCAACTTTGAAACTATATTAATTTTAACGTAAATCTGATAAACTTTTTCTAAATCTCGTCTACAAAATTTCATTTTCATTGATAGTTTAATATTGGAATTATTATTAAACTCCGTTCGTACGGAGCGCGGTTGGGGGACACTCTTTAAGCCTGGCTGGATACTCACCGCCTTAGCTATGTCTGCCGCCCAGCCTCATCTGTTCGTTTTTGTGCTCGGGTTTGAAGGACAAGGCAAACAGCACACGCGTTGCAATGCACAATGGCAAATGTCAATAAGTTTTATTAAGAAAATTTTAGTGTATAATATTTCACCAACGAAACGACGAGCAACATTGACTCAAGCAAGAAACTCACTATTGTATTGGTTAATGTCCCGGTTGAGCTCTCGCGCACGAGGGCCCGGGGTCCGCCTTGATCATGATCCAGGATTTGGCAGATCAGATAATTACAGTGGAGCGATTGCCATCTGAGCTCCGTGCCTCTGCTACCAGGGGAATCTGACCAGATTGGATCATGGTTACACATTCAGTTGCTTGAATTGCAGGTGCAGTGCAGGTTTCATCACGTAAGAGCATCGGTTAGCATACAACTAATGTACATAATTCAGAAAAGAGTCATTGGTACATGACTCGAACTTGGTATCTCTCGTTTACGAGTCGGATACCCAAACCCCTCTACCACCGACGCTCCAAACTCCGAAACACGATACCACACAAAAATGCGAACCCACACGTATGCCTGACACCCATACAATGGCGCACCTACGCGAACAATACAAGTATAGAGGGCCCCTCGCCCTCGCGAGTCTACCCGCGCTCGGATGCGGTAACACCCATTCATTAAAACTTACAACAATGGACGCAGATAAGGAGATAATTCAATAAGCCCTCGACCCAACCGCCCAGCAACTTGGCCCATATTTTACAAGTGTGAATGGCGCGACCGCGGTGAGAACGCGCGGACCTCTGACTCCGCGTAATGGACTGCTGTATCTTTGCCGTTGTCGTTACACAGATAGCAGGTACGGGTATGTTTTATTTGCATTGTACGAGACAAACATTGGACTGCCATCTAACGTAATGTTACGTGACGATGCGGCCAAGGAAGAGGTACGGGAATGTTACAGAGGTAAAAATGAATATAGTGAATATAAAAATTAATATATTTTTAAGTATTGAGTTAGCAATACAATTGGGATAGTGATGGGTAATCTCAAACTATTTAGGTAGGTAAGTTATTAGTAAACGAAGCGGTAGTAAATAAAAGCGAAATGGACTGTGTCGCTGAATCTTTGAAAACGAAAAACTGCGTATTTTCCTGTAGAGTAGAATAGCTTTGACTTACGGGTTTCGTACAAATAAGGCGATTGATGTCTGAGAGGCTAACCAGATAGGACCTGCGTTGTCCAGAACAAAAGCGTGGGCAGCAGCGTTTTTTTTCCAACCCGAAAATAACAAAAATAGAACGTGTCTAAAATATACCGAAAGATAACGAGCGCGATGGTAAAGCGAGGGCGCTTAAACAATCAATGAGAACAAAACAAGAATAATCCGCACGAATGGATGTTTCACATAATTTAAAAGGTGAAGTATTTCAACAAATACTCGTGTTATTGCCGGTCATTCCGAAAGGGATCGTTCGGAAAGTACCCCGGGGTAATATGTATTAAAAGTTAAGTCCGGTGCCCGCAAAATGGCCGGCCAATTGCCAAATTTAATTTGCGAAGTTCATGTGAATTATTAGTTGGGGCGATAGTCACGTGACCCTCCTGTCGTGTGTAATTAGCTTAATTGATTCTATTTCCTATATTAAAGAGCCTTTTTAGTGGGACACATGCCAATTTTAATTTGAGCTCGGATAGCGAGAGTAATAATAATTCATAGCCACTATTTTTGTCGACTAAAGAAAATGCCGCGTTTAAATTAAAAAGCTTATAAATGAAGGTAAATGTTTTGTAGCTTTGAAATAGTATTAAGCAAGATATTTTTTCCATTTACGACTCGTTCTCATTACGAAAAGTTGACATTTATAAATACCCAATTTAATTCTGCGACTGATGGGGTGACATTTAAAAAATAAAATTAGCAGCACCAACTTCGTGGTTTCGTGGAAACAGGGTTATTATATTTAACCCGACATTTTTACCGACGTCGCGAGGACCCAAATTACCCGCAGTAATTGAAACGAGTGTGACATCCCACCTTCTTCGCGGTTACCACTCACGCGGCACCTTTTTAAAACACCCGTCGGAACCTTTTAAAACCAAATCCGGCAACTCGTAAAACTGCCATTACAAGCCCAGGTAGGTGCCTATAGTCAGGGGAAAAATATCAATGTGGCCACGAGACACGTCCCCGGCTAATCCCGAGCCCCGACATTATAAATACCATTAGCTCCCCCTTCCCTGGGTGGGGCTGGCCCCCCGCAACCCCGATCCGCCGAATCCCACCGGGGCCCTATAACCCCGCTTGCAATTTTCCCAACCCGAAACTATCCCGCAATAGTGATGTGACACGGAAAGTAACGTGCATTGGCTGATGCGATGTTCTTTTTTATATAAAAATATTAAATATTCGTGGACGAATAATTCGTTAAAAAGAGGCTAATGTCTTCTCCATTGTTTAGATCGCAGCACCGTAATGTTAACAAAACACTTCAGCTTCATTTTAAGTACTGTTAAATATTACGGGCAGCTTGCACCAAATTCTTAAACGTATTTTAAGCTGATACTTAAACAGAAAACTTTATACAAAACAACGTTAAACATCATTCTTAAAGGTGTTTAACTTGTTGCAAACGGGGCTTAGTATATTTATTGCATCTTTCCATCTAGTCTACCAACCCTAACGCAAACACAATCCGCCAACATCAACAAATTTCATCGACAATTTTCCAACAGCCAAATCCATCGACCCCCGCTCTTCACTAATCCACGTTAATCCCCCAACACAGGATAGGTAAGGATATTTTTATTATCCGACTATGAAACAATTGATCCCATCTGAAAGAAGATTTGCCGGACCATAATTTACCGTCGGCCATTCAAGAGATCGAGGTATAAATGGAGCTATTATGTAGGACGGCCTCGATAAATGGAACGTGCTTTACATGAAATAACAATTAGAATGTCGGCAAATGTATATTGCAGGGAGATTAAAGGCTATATCTTTCATAATTAGGGACGCCCTGACTTTGCTAGATGACGTATTCTCTCTATGACACAGGTATCTTACATAGGTAAGTACTTGTGTAAATTATGAACTAAAGAAGATTGCACTTGCCCCTTGTATGTATTGCAATGCGATTCGCACTCACCTTTGAATGGTATTTTTGAAGTGTGAAGTGATTGAAGTAGACTTACCTGAAAAAAAAGAAACATCATAAATATATCTCGAATACATACAAATAATATACTTATTAGATAATTGCGAAGGATTGACGTCACTAATGTACACTGTGTATGAAAGCAATAAAACATGGCGCGGCACAACAAGAAAAAAATGTGGAAATTCTGTTAATACGCACAGTGAGTAATGTGCTTTCCTAAAATGTATTAGTCCGTCAACATACACCATTTATATTTATCGTTGACCACTATTTACCGGCCAGCAAACAATCTACAATTGGATAAACAACAGCATACAATACATACACAAAAGCATACAATTCCACAACCTAATGACATTATCAAACCGCGAACTATACCCTGCCCATTTCGCTTTCCTACCTCCGCGGGGCTAAATATCAAGATATTTGGATCACGTATTTACGCACTCCGCCAGGTGGAGCCACCTCCGCCGCCGCCATATTTTTGCGTCAACTCCGCATTTATATGATAATGTGGAGAGAAGTCGAAGATGCAAAAGCATTCTTCTGGAAGAAACCGCCTTAGAATCACCTCGGAAGAGGCAAACGTATATGTTAATGGAATAAACTATGAATATTAAATAATAAGATGTAATAATAACATGCGTGGAATTACTAGTTTGGTCATTAGTTTTATGACGTAAGAAAATTATGTGTAACTTCATGTGTTATGATGCAACGTTATAAAAGTGTAAAATAAAGAAATAAAATGAAACTACGAGTATTTTACATTGCAATTGCTATTTTTAAATTACATTTAAAAAGGTCAGGTCGTATCAATAACATGGTAATTCTTATCAATTTATAAATAACTAGTGGACCCGGCGCGACTTCATTCGCGTAAACTTTACCCATACCTGCCCTTATTTTCTTGCTTATAAACCTTCCTCTTAAATTACTGTACCTATAGTTGAAAACCGCATTATAATCTGTTGCGAAGTTAAAAAGATCTAAGCGTACAGACGGCGAGAAGAGATTTTGTTTTATAGTATGTATAGATATTTAAAAAAGAAATTTGGATAAAAAAGCATAGCTTATTCCAGCCCCCTTGGATGAACCCCTTGGTACATCCAGGGGCCCGGCATCTCGGAAGGCGGCATCCGTAACTGATCCGTCGGAACTTTCCGATGAGTTCCGAAAAATTCCGAACTCGTAAATCTAATTTCGCGCCCACCTCGGGCCGAGCTCATATTTGCTCACAATTTCGGCTGGCGCTCTCTTTTTGTTTGAGAATCGACCGTTACGGCAAGTTATGGTCTAGAGAGAGGGTGCCTGTTATTGCGAAAGATACCGAAATACACCCTCGCCCGCCTTCCACGGAAATTTGCGCCAACACTAGGATCCGATTGCGCCTATTCTTATATTGCTATTGAAATGTTTAAGGACGCAATAAACGTTTACGAGGACGCCGAATGGCGAGAATTGTTGGGAATCAAAATTGGGCCGAATTCGGTCGGAAACGGGCGCCGGCTGCGCGGACAAATTTTCACTGCTGTCCTTGATTATGTATCTAGGCACAATTTGGAGGCCTTTCAGGAATAAATAAAGCATGAAAATGCACATCTAGCGAAAACTTTCTCGTTTTGATCAATCTTCCCCCTTCGTCTTCATATTATTTTAAAAACATAAAATCATTTAAATATTTAACAGTGTTGTGACTTCGTGACGGAACGCCATTATATTATGAATTAAATCACCTTTTGTAGACTAGTTCCACTTTAATGTACAAATTTGATTAAATTGCAACCGGTTTCGAATTACTGTTGCCTGATTACATGGTTAGTCACTTGATTGATTACTAGTACATTTCGTCAATGATACTGAACACCCAACCCCGCATAAACATTTTCATATTCATATTGTAAAATCCGACAGTAAAACCCGTACAATGACGCCGTAAGTCATTCAGGAGCCTTACGCCTGGCTTATGCAAAAGAGGTATACCAATACCTACATTTAACACGTAAACTTCAAGTATTCCTCTCGAGGTGAGCACGACGTATTTAATCAGACGAAAAATATTTGCGACACGAGAGAATATGAAAATGCACATCTAGCGAAAATTGTCTTCTATTGATCAATCTTTCCCCTTTGTCTTCATATTACTTTAAAAACATAAAACAATTTACACTTCTTCAATGACACTGAAACCCCAATAACAATTCAGCAAGCACACATAAACAGTTTCATATTACCAAATCCGACAGAAAACCCCGTACAATGACACCGTAAGTCATTCAGGAACCTTACGCCTGGCTTATGCAAAAGAGGCATATATACATTTAACACGCAAACTTCAAATATTCCTCTCGAGGTGAGCGCGACGTATTTAATCAGACGAAAAATATTTGCGACGCGAGAGCCCCCGGAATAGGGTCACGTATTACCAACGGAACTCCAAAGTGCTAATAAATAATAAGAATACTGCAGGTGAGTAGGGAAAAAGCGTACGATGTGTTCATTCCGGACTGGAAAGGCTTGGGGCTTGTTTGTTGAAAAAATGTGTTATTATTTCTATTGATACTGTGGATGGCGGAAGTGTGTGTATTGGAGTTTGACGACCGGTGGTTCAGCTGGTTACACATGCCGGTCTGCCACGCAGAGGGCCCAGGTTCGATTCCCGGCCGGGCAGAAACTAAAATGATGAATTTTGGTTAATCTTACGGCTCTGGGTCTTATTATGTATAAAAACAATATACAATATACAACAATATACAAGTATTTGATTAATTTTCTGGCACCCATAACACAAGTTTTGCTTACTTTGGTACATGGTGCAGTGTGAATTGTCAAAGCATACAATTTTTTTTTAATTATCTGTTGACACGATTGTCATTAAAATTATAAATTTACTACTTATTATAAATAATAAATACCATTAAAGCAGCATAGTAAGTAGTACCGTCATTCCGTAATGTCAGAAAATGTTCATCGTCCAACAAGACAGAATGAAGCGTTAGGACCAAAGTCCAATTATTCCAATCCAAGTATGCGGTCCAGAATCTCAATTTCAATTAAGCGTTGTAGAAATTTTCATTAGTGCGATCGTAATGCAAGCTGGTAAATTTCGATTCCTCGTTAGGGCACAATGAACCTATATACTTCGCTAGCAAGCATTATTTAAACTACATTATGCAGCAGGAGTTTCGTAGAGACTAACACGCTTAAAACAGCTTCAGAGTCCAAAACCCACACATACGATTCGTCGTTCAGATTGCTTAGTTTCGGCAAACGTAAATGAAAGAAACATAAACAAACTCTCCAAGGTGCACCCGCCCCGACCGCAAAATCCCATCCCTCCGAGATAAACAGGCATAAGTACATCCAATTTGACGTAGGCACGAATAGCGGAACTAATGTTACGACCTCTTAGGCCCCCACCTTCAAAGGTATATCTCATTACTGCCAAAAAAAGGGTTTCGCCCTTTCCGAAAATTGGGGACTACTATGGAGGCCCGCAATAAATTACATTAAATGCCAAATTAATTAAATCCGAAAGCGGAAACGCCACCGAAACCCTTTTCTGGAGAGAATTTAATAAAAATTCATAAGTCCACAAGAAGTGGAGGCTTGATTACGGAAAGCAGAAAGAGATAGCTGCCGTTAATTATGATGATAACGGTTATATCTCAAGGGTACACACCGCGAGGGGCAAACAAAAGCTTTTATGTGCTGCACTAAATTTCGGAAAAGGCCTACTCTAAATGGAGGAGATACAGTACTGGATACACTTTACAGACTTTCGAAGTTTAAAATGTTCATCAAATTTATTAGTTGAAAGGTTCTAGGTAATACCGCAGAATATTAATAATGGTAGCACGCAGGGGCTTTTAAGGAGACGCCGAAGCTTCATAGTAGATGTACAATGTAGCAACTTCGTTGTAGGTGTTTTATGAGATGGTAGGACTTTGTTAAACCCTTCTATGTATATGTCAAAATGTTTTGTCAAACCCAAGGAGTCCGTTAGAGCGAGTACTACCGCCATATCTATTTCTGCCGCCAAGCAACAATGTTTGCATTGTTGAGTCCCGATTTGAAGGTGTGGCATTTCATTTTAGTTCTCACAGTGAAAACACACCTACAGTTTTGCTTTTTTGTGTGCATGAATCGTAAATATTATAGGCGACAGTTGTCGCTTTCCATCAGCAGTACTATTCCGTCAATGAGTAGAATAAAAAAAATATATAAATGAATATATACAATTTATGTTTATTTATCCTTGTCGGATACAGTATACAGACGTGAATGTATTATAAATGTATAATATTAAAAGCCTGTAACAGCCCATTACTAGCCTCCTCTATATTAGTAGTGGGCTTGCCATGGCCATGTTGAAAACAAAACACAACAGAAAACGCTGTACCCTGGTCTACGGAGTTTTCATACTGATCTGCCTCTAAGGCACCGCCGTCTTGAACCCTTGTCTTGGGCTCGGTGCGACCACAGAGTAAGAAAGGCAGCATACTACATTCTACTCTGGCTGACGCCAAATGACCGTACATGTATATATGTATATGTGGGCTTGTCATAGCGAGTGTTCGAATCTGTACGTTATAAAAGAAGGATAAAGCCCTTTAACGATTGTGTATCAATCACCGGACGAAACAAAGGGTAATCCCAGCGCCATCAATAAACGTGAAATAGGCCTTCACTCATACTGACGTGGATACAGCGTTTGATTGAATGTACCTACACGTTGGAAATCCTAGTTGGTAGGAGTAGTTATTTTTACATGACTGCGTCAAGAAGGAGGGTTAACAATGTATGTGTATGTAATTCGTCATAATATGCAAATGTATATATTGCCTAAAATCGACAAGAAATGTGTGAAATAAATGTTACAGGACTCTGTCCAGCCTCCGCCTGTGGTAGCTCATACAATGGCCAAACTACACGTTCAATGGCCGAAAGGGTCAGGGAGCCTTCGAGCCTTTGAGCAGTAGAAAACCACCAGACGTATAAATCTGCCATAGCAGACCACCTGCTCAGCTCTGGACCAAATCACTGGATAGAACAAATGCGCCTAAAGTCCTCTCCACCGACCGGCAATATTATAGTATGGTAGGTAAAGCGATTGAATTTAAAAAATACAAATCCTTCAATCAGGAAGACGAATATAAGCTTTCGGCGTCATGAAACCCAGTGGTGTGCAAAAAAAATAACTTTTAGACTGAAGATTTATCGTCGGACGTATCCGTGGACATCGTGACTGCTGTGTCAGTTGTGTCGTGAAGTTCCACAACAAACTGATACTTCTATGTGAGGGTAGTAAGTCTACCCGCACATCACCGCAGCTGTCACCTCGCTTCTAGTCTTCTTGTGACCACGGTGGGTAACATGCAAATCGCTAAGATACGTCTCGTGTAAGTTCCGATAAATGTAATCATAATCATCATCATATCATCCGAAAGACGCCCACTGCTGGGCATAGGCCTCCCCAGAGATCTTCACAAAGGCCGGTCCTGTGCCTTCCGCATCCAGTTGGTACCTGCGATATTTACCAGGTCGTCGGTCCACCTTGTGGGAGGCCTACCCACGTGGTAATGTAATAATATGCGTAAAGAACGCGAGTTTAGTTTGAAACAAACTAAGAGCATGACTCGTAGATGGGGAACATTCCTTAGCTGTTCGCATTGTAAATGAAGACATATACCTAATTAGCTGCCCACTTTCACCCACAGAGTCGGTGTGAAGGGAACGCAAACCAGACTGACCCAGAAAGCACAGGCCGGCAACACCATAAAATTTGACAAACGTCACCTTTATTGCCGGCGCTGTGTTGACTACAAATGACCCCGCTGTTTTTATTTCACACGAGCTCAATTTACAAAGTGATGATAAAATGAAATTTGGACATAAAATTTAACTTCATATAAAAAAGGTAAGGTAAGGCAGTTTCCGATAAACGTTTTTTTATCTGACACAGATGAAAACGATCCTTAAATACTGCACTAATACCTAAACTGAAAACTTAATACGTAGGTTTTAAATATATATAAGTAGAACATCGAATTAAAATTCTTATTACGAGTATTGTGATATCAAAATATATAATGTCTATGTCACAGACACCTAAATATGGGCTTCAATTACTTAATATTGTATGTTTATAACCCTCCTCTTTTGGGGTAGGTTTATGACTCACAACAGATTATTAGGAGCATTATCATGACTTGTGTAAAGAGTAGTTTCAACACAAACGACAATAATTTACATTTGATTCTTCTAATTCTCAATAAACGCTGGCAGTATTGCGATGAAGTAATTGCCATTTCCTTTTATAGTGCACCTATGTAGGCACGTAAAATTGTTCGTAGAACAACCAAAGTTTTCATATTGTCCACCGGACCAACGCAGTAGCATAGCAGCTTACACTCAATTAAAAACTCCTCCACTCCTTTCTAGCGCACAACCAAACACAATCCGAAATTGCGCGAACTCCGAAATGGAAAAATTACTTTCTGGTGGTGGTTTAAAAAAAAGTTTTTTTTTCCGCTTCCGCCACGTTCGCACTTCACACGCCGTGAAACCATTGTTTTTGGACACCTGCATGCAAAAAAAAATGGGACGCGAACAAAGTACGGCGCTGCGCGAGACACGTGTAAAAATTTTTCGGGAATTTCTCCGGAGCAGCCCCGAATTTATTATTTAGCATTGTATTTGGCGCGACGCCGACGCGTTTGGAACTTTCACCGAGGCTCGCGCAGTGACACGGGGAATGGCTGGGAATAACCCGAGAATTACAATTTTTCACCGTGTATTTTTCTGTTACTTGCATTACAGCGTAGAGAGTATGTCGGATTTTATCTCTGGTAGATTTAGCAATGACTTACAATGATAAAATAGTAATTGGCCTCCTCTGGCAAGAGGTCAGCATCAGGGCCCAGGGACCGCCTTGGCCATGATTCAGGATTTGGCAGATCAGGTAATTAGGTAATTACAGTGGGGCGACTGCTATCTGACCTCCGTGAGACTGGTACCAGGGGTATCTGACCAGATCGGATCCTATATCGAGGGGTACCCTCTCTTGAATAGGAAAAATTATTACATTAAAAGATGTTGCTAGACTTCTGAAAAATCACGATCATAGAAAAACAAAAATGCGAAACTGTTTCTCTTTGAAAATTAGCTTTTGCCGCAAATTCTACAGCGTAAAATCAGTTCTTTTTGAAATAATACGTAACTTGTGACCTTACCCAGGTTGCCACCTAGATAATCTCTTTAATACATTTTATCAATATTACTCAGTGAGTTAGAAGTGAAAACGTAACAGACAGATAGACCGACTGACAGACTGTTATATTTATAATATACCAATTCGCACAATTTCAACCACTGCACAAAACTTTCCAACACCTCTTCGGATCCCCTCTTACAACACCACAACAAATACAACTATTTGCCCCAAAATGTCCCGACAAACGTTGCATTTGTCATAAATAAACATCACTTGCACGCCGGCCCTTCGCTCACGGTGGAAATCCATCAATATTTGGGGAAACCCTAATGGAGGGGAACCAAAGTAAATAACTATCGCGCCAAAATTGATACAAAAGAGTTGTCAAAAACACCGGGCCTTTGGAATAATTGCTGTAGGGACAGCGGACGGTAGGCAATACGTTATTGTTATATGATTATGTATGTGTGTGTGATAGGCTGTTTTACGAACGTTTTTCGTCGAGTGTTTATTGTATTTTAACAGGTGGTATAGATAGTTCAACTCAGTTGTGCGCGCGGCGCTATGTGTGCGTGCGCTTGTAAATATACAGCTTTCATTTATGTGGCAGTGACGCGACCACTTGGCGTGCCAATGGCGTGGCGTCATTGTGACGTGTCTGTATATGTACAAGGTTTACCCACACATAGGGCCGCGCGCACAACTGAGTTGAAATATCTATATCATATAATATCAGACTTTGTCAAGCCTGAGGACTCCGCCTGGGTGAGTACCGTCGCCTTATCTATTTATGTTACCAAGCAATAGTGTTTGCATTGTTGTGTGCCAGTGTCAAGGACAAGGTAGCCAGCGCAATTAGGCATAAGGTATTGTTATCTTGGGGATGTCCTGTTGAAGTCGTAACTATCGTTTGTATGTTTGATCTACAATTGTGAGGCACTTAGCATCTACATTGGTACACATATTTAAGTTCATTTACTGATTACAACTGCTAAATCCTGGATCATGGTCAAGACAGACCCCGGGCCCTCGTGCGCGAGAGCACAACCGGGACATTCACGCCAAAATTATTATTATATTATTATTTTACTGATTACAACTTCGACAAAATAAATAAACGGAAACCTTATTAAGGTGAGCACCAACATCGGCAAGCACTTTCCTTTGACAAATTTGATTATGAACAGTAATAAAACACAGCAATATCCGAATGTAATAAGCGCCTGTGGCACAAACAGAGTTTTCCATTTTAGAGCTAGCAGCGAAATTAAATAATAAATGCTTTTATGAGAATAATTTCGAAACGTAGAGGCTGCGCGTAGAAGCGTAGCGCTCTACGGATCTACGAATAATTTCATACGATAATAAACGAGGACTATTTTATACTATGTGTAATTATAGTATTGTTATAGTATAGTATAGTTATAGTATTACTCAATTATTCATGGAAATATTATAATACTGGCTTTTGCTACGTGACACTTTTTGACACTTTCACTTCGTGAAAATAGTTTTTATGACATATGACATTTTTGCACGCATTACCATTTTAAATGACCTCCGATGATGATTATTGCTATGCTAGTGCTACAGAGAGAACAATATGTATCTCTGATAGTACACAGCCGAATTAGATGAAACATGGCTTAGATTGGACCCTGGACTTCTATCAAACTATCGAAATCAAATCAAAATACGTTCAGTAGTTTTTGCGCGATGCAACACGAAATGCGACCAAACGGACAAAAAGAAAGACAGACAAAAATTCAAAATAAAATTTTTTTGGGCATAGTTACGTCCCAGAATCCTAACCGACAATTTTCTATGAAATATCTTTAATGTATAGACACGTCTTTTTACAGTTTTGTAATAGTATATATTACCACCTATGCAAAATATAATAATAAGAATTAGTTACAAATTTTTCACTAACTATGTGTTACCTTTCGACGCATACTGCCATAAACACAAATTACCTGGTACGAGCATGACCATGATTTTATACGCTTATTACCGCTTACGCGTAAAGACCATGTTATGCAAAAGACCTGAACAGGCAGGTATATTTGTAAAGTTATATTTTTGTAAATATGTCGAATTTAGAACAGCGAAAAAAGTAGGAAAGTCGCCATAAACCGGGATAGACGCTAAGATGATGATGACGATAGAATAGTAAAACCTTTGCAATGTCTAAATAAAAGTCCATTATTATAAAAATGTTCATTTAATTATTATGCTATTATTATGCTTATCTTACTATCAATTTATACTATTATCACATAATATAAACTTACAGTACCAACTACTAAATAAAAGCATAAGCTAAATCAAACCTGTAGCACATCTACACCGCTACGACATTTCGTAGCTCGCTACGGATGCATGTTCTACGGAAGTCGGATGCAACAGTGTATAATATGCTTGCATATATGCATATATGGACTGGGCATATGCGAGCTGTATACAACTTGCTTTAATCAGTTTACTTCAAGCCTGCGTTGGTTTTTTTAAGTTTTAATGAGATCTTCCCTCACGGTCTGGCAAGATTGTACGGAATTTACACGTATAAAGGAAGAACAGGAAGATATGTTATGCACGTACACCTTTAATTATTTTTAAATAGTGGAAGTCTTTATACATAAACATGTATGTCAACAACTTTAATTATGTTAGTGCTAAATAGTAGATAAGTCTTAGTCAATTAGAACTAAGTATGCATATAATATATTTCATTCAATAATTACTTTAAAATTCTAAGCCGCTAAGGGTTACCTTCCAAATATAATGTTACATGTTAAGCTTTGATTTTTGGGTATATCCTTTAAATGTAATAAATACGAAACACCGTGCCAACCTTCGGCCGGATTAACAATCACACCCTACATTATCATGGAGATAGACGACGCAAAGGCTTTTCAGTATGCCACGAGTACTATGGCCTGACAAACATCGACAATTTCAACAAAGCTATCTGGCCATATTGCCGGCAAAATTAATTCTGCATGCGACCCCCCTCCACTCCTCATAGAAATGAGTTAATCCCGACGGCAAATGTAATTTTGTATTCCGCAATTTCGACTCTAGAGCAAAGTATTACAGTCCAATTTGGAGGTGTATCGGAAATCAGAGCACGTTAGAGCGGGTTGAAATAGCCCAGAGCGGTATTCGATATTGCTTTAGGAGTTTTTTTTTTCGCGTGAGTGGTACGTGAGAGATGGAATGTATTTTTGTGTTTCGGGTTGTTTGGAAAAGTTTTCGATTGCTTGTTATACGGCCGACGTAATGGAGTGTCATCAGAACTTCCACGTCGAACTGCGATCGACAATTAGAAACATGTCCACTGGGCATTGATGGATGGTATTCGGATTGAGGGCTGACGCAGCGCCATCTATTTCGCGAGGGTACTACGAATATTGTCGAATCTATATTTACTTTTTTTTTTTTTTTTTTTTTTTCTCTCCATGTTACTACAAGCTCAATGACACCATAATAATTCAACAAAATAAATGCAAGTATTTAAGTACGTCATAACTTTAAACAGCCACCCAACACACCAGCTTCACTACACCCAATAGCAACGAAATTGAAACCCTAAAAAACGACAGCAGCCCCGTAATAGTGGGCGCAAAATAATTAATATCGCTCGGAAGTGGCCGTATGCAATGGCATCATCGGGCATTGAGTGGGGCAGTTTAAAAATAAAGCCAGTGCCCGCCAGTGCCTGTGAGTGCCTGCCAGTGCTTGCCAGCCGGCGCCGGAAGCGATTGCGATAACAACATCCGAGGTATTGCTGGCTTTCGGGCGTATTCGGGGGGATTCGGGCGCATTCGGACGCCCCCGAGCGCTGAGACCAGCAAAAAAATGCGTTCGTAGAGATGCAACGATCCGATTCGATGCACTGGTCTAGTGGTTGGGTGCTTGCAGGACTGATAACCAAAGTTAAGCAATGCTGAACGGATGGGTGACCGTTTCGTACTTTGGGCTAGTCGAACATCAATTCATTCAATAATACTAACGATCGCATGACTAAGATTGGTCGGTCATATCGTAAAATATCAAAGTATAAAGTTCGTGGCCAGTTTCTTTCGCTGTATGCGTGGCCGAATAGGCAGATAAAGTATAAATTGGAATTTAGTTCATCGACTCTTAAATTTAAACCATAGCATTAGATATAATGATAAACTTAAGATAATATTAGAGAATACCCGTAATGCATAACATTAACGGCGACTTTCTAAATCTTGTATTCGATTTTGGAACACCTTATCACTTACACAATTCTGTTTTTGAACCGATCTTACATGGAAAACACGCTATTCAGTGCTATAGCTCGATACCAGATTTTTTTCATCACATCCCTCCCATTCGGAGGTCAAGCGAGCTCCGTGCACCGGAAAAACCGCGTGCGCCGGCCACGCTCAAAGCCATATTAATTTTAACGATCGCCCGCCATGGACCGGGAGCCAACAAAACGATTCAGGTTTTACTGCCGATAGTTAGCAGAGCCGCATATGGATACTAATGATATGGCGGTAGTTCGAAATCGTAGAACGCAGTGCTTTCATAATAATATCTAATAATATGACGTTTATTTCAGGCAATAAGTTTACAAGTTTTATACTACGTTTACAAAGCCCATATATTGTTAGTAAGATTATAATACTTTTATTTTATTTTTTCCCCTTGTTCTGTTTCCCAGCAACATATCCCAGTAATAATCTGGAAGCTCGAAACGTGTATCCTAAACGTGTATGTTGTAAACAAGAGCATAAATTATTGTTATTTCAATCATATACATACAAAAATGTTACCCCACGCTCCTGGCCTATACGAACTGCAAACATTCATTAACAAAGATTGATTTTACGAACAATCAAAATACAGCGAGGGAGCTTAAAATGAAAATTGGAACCAGTGGCCAGAAAAACCGTCGGCGCTGCAAAAATAACATCATGCCAAGTATTTTAACACATTTAGAATATATACCGTCACGGGGTATCAATCTACTACCGATACCATTAAATCAAATAGCCTGAGTCTCCAGCGGTCCTTGGTCAACCTCGAAGACGTAGTCGAAGCGCGCCTACGGTATTAGGAAGCGCAGTTAATGAGTGGCAAGCTCGTTGCGGTGCTGGAAAGTATGACTTGTCTCAAAGAACGACACGGTCACCCATTTAGTTTTCGGATTCTGTGACCGTCGCATGACCTTGGTCTCGCAAACACTATACCAGGGGCGCATTAAGAATGAGAAATATGTTTTCTAATTTAATATCTAATTGACGTTCATTCATTCATTCCTGTGGGGTCCGTATGAGTAGAACCCTCTCCACTGTAGGTGTCGTAAAAGGCGATTTAAGTATTAAATGGTTTTTATGCTGCGCAGTGACAAACCAGCAGACAGCCCACCAGATGGTATGCCACTGTCGCCCATAACATCTACATATTCACGCATTAACAAAAATGCAGAATCGCAGGTGCGTTGTCACTGCGAGGACTAAGATAAAATGCCTCATACCTATAATTACGCTGGCTACCTTATCCTTCAAACCAGAACACAGCAATGGAAGCTTTGTTGCTTGGCGGCAGATATAGATAAGCAGTGGTACTCACCTAGGCGGACTCCTCAGGCTTGACATGAGAGAGTCCTACCACCTGACCTATGTTGATTCTAACCAACTAAGATCTGCGCACACCGGAAAATGGACATTAGCGCTTTCTGTTGTGTGTCTTAAATATTGCAATCTCAACAGCATTCCAAAGGAGCAGTGACGTTAGGCAAGCGGGTCATAAAACATTTTGCCAAAACTTTTGACAGTGTGAGAGACATGTTGTAATGATAAGGGCCGGGGGATGATGTCATTTATATTAAGCGGAAGATAAGCATGTAGCAGGTAATAATAAATAAATAATGTCTACACGTATGATCATGCTCATCAGCCCATAAAAATCTATTGGTGGGAGTCTAATAATGGGAATATATTCATACTTCCAACAATTATCTAAAAATTAATTATTAAATTCCACAATCAACAGCTCTACGTATTTTGGCAAATAATT
Organism: Blastobasis adustella; assembly: GCA_907269095.1. Classification (NCBI taxonomy): domain Eukaryota; kingdom Metazoa; phylum Arthropoda; class Insecta; order Lepidoptera; family Blastobasidae; genus Blastobasis; species Blastobasis adustella. The sequence goes on along the minus strand of OU026121.1, from coordinate 14,340,944 downwards.
ATATAATTAAAATGAAACCAATACTCATTACTATTATTAAATAGTAACACTAATCCCAAATACATTTCACAATTAATTATTAAAAGCAGACTCAGCACGACAATTAATTTAATTGAACCACTTAATTAAATTAGTGTTCACCACTTACTACCACGGTTAATTTCGGAGAATATTAACAGACCGTAACTGATAATCAAATAAATTATTGGTAACATTGTCGCTTGGTATCAGCCAAGTTCGACTTATTATGAACACCTAAATTAACAATAGAGTGGAAAGAGAGTAATACAGGTAGAGTAGGTAGGTGTACCTTATAATTATAAATTGGTAGTATGTATACACACTTTTACGAATAATATATCAAGCAACGGGGACGCGCGTTGCGTGTGGGTGATCGCATTAGAAATTCATAAAATTTTTAAGTGGCATTTGATTGAACACGCTAGCGACGTGAGGATGCCGAACATCGGGCAAAGTGGAGAAGAAAAATTAGAAAAGCGAACCCTAGCAGTTTGACCGCTCGGAAGATGATGATGATTTGATTGAACGCGCGTCTCCTACGTAAAGTACGTCGCCGCCATTTTGAAGTGACATTAAAATTTGTTGACAGCACAACGCGCGTCGCGGACACGTGACAAAATCGGTTTTTAACTACCTCTTACTTGTATTTTTGAGGGAAAGTGTGAATGTGTCTGGACCGATATCGAAAATTATTTCCGGGTCCATTCATACTATTGAACCAACATACTAATAAACCGGTCGAGAATAGACGTGATAAAGACACGTGTACTAAGCGACTACACAGAAAAGCTGCCAAAACGGAAACGTTTATTTTCTAACAAAACCTACCGAAGAGAAAATAGTGATTAAGTAATAATTAAGTTATTATTTATATTACAATAGTCGAGACGACGCTTATGACACTTTAACTTATATAATGAATGTTAGAGTGTTCTACAAGAACCACACCTATACCTATCTGAAGCAGTTATATAATACAATACAATACAAAACTCTTTATTGCACACCAGAGGACACAAGTACAGATACAAAAAATATGCTAGGTAGTACAAAGGGCGGTCTTATCACTAATGTGATCTCTTCCAGACAGCTATATTTACCGAAAAAGTGTTCATTTCTGACCCTACGCAGCGCGCAAATAAACGAATGAAGTTTATTCATCCTCAGCCAGTACATTCTAATAGCCCCCTCTTTCACCCACACGAGGGGGCCCGTACCCCCCTAAATAATTACCCTAGACGCAGTTCGCGCAATAAATATTACTTATACCCGCGATTCCTGCTCATATTAGCTACCTCGGAGGGACTTAATGTCTTCATTATAAATTCGATGGCGCGTTTCCTAACTTACCCGTAGGTATACTTACAGCGATTTCTCGCCGTCATTGGCCTGTGTTGAATTTTTTTAACAAATAAACCTGGTGTTTTTTTATCGGTTTGCAGGCGGTTGGTCTGTTGAGCTTGAGGATGGATTGGCTCTTCCGCCTTATGAATTTGTATCGCCATAGGAACAAGTTTGTGATGTGTGATTTATTTTTTTACTTTATTTCATTCGGGAACAATATAGATGTGGTGATTAAAATTTCGACGATATGTACCTACATGATTATTTGACGTCGAACTGTAAAAACTATGCTACTAGATTCATTTATTGTTTGTAATCAGTTTTAAGTTGCTTTAATTTGTCTAAAATAATATAAATTGTCTGTCACGCAGCATTAATATAACACTAAACTTGGCTCCCAAAACAAACAAAGGTATCGATACCTTCAGATAAATACGACAACATATTGTTAATACAAAAACCAGCCCCTGGCAGACAATCCCAGCTAATGAGGGCCAAATAGGCACCTTTCAAAGAACAAAGCCAATAACGGAACCACATCGTGTCAATCAGGTACTGATTACAGGACCAAAGAAGTACCTTGGTGTATCAAATTTGCAAGGGTATTCTCTGAATTATCCTCATCGGAAAATGCGGCACTTCAATAAAAAAAAGAAATTGTTTTGGTGCAGGCATTGTTCGTCAATACCCCGAAAAGAGTCCACTGATGGAGCAGAGAAAGAGTAACGCAAATTCTCTGAAACTGTTGATGTTGTTAAAACAGTAGGCTAATTACGTAACTCTGTTGCTAACATTTCTCTGTTACTTTTGCAATTACGTATCATCGATTCCATTGCAATAAACTGAAACTATTAAATCGATCATACCTAATCGCAACAGTAACAATTTCAATCCCTGGAATCAGAGAATTGTTAGCAACAGAGTTACGTAACTAGCCTACTGATCTTATAATAGGCAATCCCGATTTTACAGAGTCTGAAATCCTGTGTTATAATTATTCAACTGAATTTATGTTTAATCCTATTTCATACCTATAAAAAAGTCGCTATAAATAAAGGTTATTCAACCATATTATTTATTATCCGAGCAAATATCCGGTATGAACCATTAGTGAGATTTTGATATTTTTATTAAAGATTTGAGAACAAATTTCGTATCTGAGGCACGTTTTATCAAATACTTCGAGGACGAAGTCGCTTACATAGATTCTCTTCTTCCAATACAATCGACAAAGAATTTAAATTTCTTTTCACCGAACCCAATCTAATCCAACGAGAATACCTTTGTTCGTCAATTTGCAAAATAATCCCCATTTTCATCTAACGAGTTGAGAAACGATTGATTTCAGTTTATTTTTAATCGACTCCTCTGGTATTTAAATTGTAGTCAATTGCTTGTGCTGATCACCCTTTGCCATAGCGCAGCCCTTTCATTACCTATTTGCAGATTAGGGGTTTTCTGTATTTTCGCTGCTAATGTATAAATTGTGCCAAGCAAACCGATTACCGTAAACTTAATTGGTACTCCGCGGTATAAGTAATTGCTTAATACCTAGGTGAAAACTTCTTCTTCATCTTGGCGTTAATATTCCGGTTGTGCTCTCGCTCACGAGGGCCCGGCGTCCGCCTTGACCGTGATCCAGGATTTGGCAGATCAGATAATGTAATGGAGCGATTGCCATCTGACCGTGACTCTGCTACCAGGGGAATCTGACCAGATTGGATCACGGTTACACATTCAGTCGCCTGAATGTGCAGGTTTCATCGCGATGTTTTCCCTCACCGTAAGAGCATCGGTTAGTATTCAACTAACGCCAATGAAAACTTCTTACTCTCTAAAAATCATTATTTATATTTCTTCGAGCGAAAACGTGCACATTCACTTCAAAGATCACCTATAAGCAACATACAAGACGCACAAAATAAATGTAGTAATATGCCATACGAATAAATAAATAAATGTATAAATTGGAGACGCATCCCCGCCTCGCAATCAGAGTGGAATAAACCATTATTGACTTCTAAAATCTCTTCAAACAGATCCCATCTTCTTTGTTCAAATCAAAGTTCGTTTCTTTTATCGTTCTCGTTACTCTTATGGGATATTCTATTCGTCAAGTTGTTTCGTTGTTGCCAAATGTACTTACTCGTATGTTATGTTTATGTAACATCTGAAAGGTGCGACTGAGTATTACATATATATGAGTAGATTATTTGATATTTTTTGACATTGGGTCCAGCAAAGTAGAATATAACATCAACCGCTTTAAAAAGAAAAACATTTTGCTACTTAGACATTTTGCGCCTAAACGTACTCATTTAGGGAACAACATATATTCAGGCGGACAATAAACAAATTTGTTTTGGATATACTGGGTACAACGACACGCTTCCAAACCCCGATACCCCACCTGCACCTCAAATCTCTAAGCACTTGAGTATTCTTCGGAACTCGGAGCCGGGTGCTAGTCGACATCTCACCGTGCCGCGTCTGTACATCGTTAACGGCACTTAATTATTCCGCGACCAAATGACGTCAACACGCTAGGGTTGCCACGGCGGGGCGTCGTCCCGAAACAGTTGCCACAGTTGCCGCAACTCGACAGTGCCCAGATTTTCATATCATTTGCATAATCCGCCGCGAGCCCCGGCCGACCGACCTTGTAGGCGAAATTTACAATCCACCCCTAATCATAACATGGGGACAGCCCGCAAGTTTTATTGTTTTACTGCATTCGACAAACGCTCTCGGGCTCTAGGCAAACAATGTAAAAAGCCAAATGTTGACGCTCCGGGAAATATTTTGCGCGGAAATGGGATCGTGTTGGTCATAATTTTGGCGCGAAAAATATGTTAATTGGGTACGTCTGTAATATAGGTAGATAACGAGTTGTTGTCATCTTGGCGTTAATGTCCCGGTTGTGCTCGAGGGCCCGGGGTCCGCCTTTCAGGATATCAGGGATCCAAGATTTGGCAGATCAGGTGAAGCGACTGCCATATGACATCCGCCGGGAGAACCTGACCAGATTGGATCATGGTTACACATTGTCGCGTGGATGTGCAGGTATCATCACGATATTTTTCTTCAGGTATTTGAATATTTCACATCGTGAATTCTTATTAAACTGTTATTAGTCTGTTAACTGTAATATTTGTCGGATCACCGCTCATTTCAAAATGGGCTTGCTCATTTGCGGCCAGCAATGTATTTTGTAGGTAATGACAATCAGTCGGGTAAGTAGCAACCCTACTGAATAAAAACCGTAATTTAAATAGATTTCAGATATTATTACATAAATGTCGAATAGACTTAAGCGTGTCACATCGGAAACGAGTTTGTAAATATTTTGTTTGCAGAAAAACAAAAAGACTCGAAGAACAAGAAGATTCGATTCGTGGATGGAGAAAAACAAGAAACTTGAGCTCATTGAAGTTTAGTAAATACAGAGAAAAATTGAAGACACAAAAGACAAGATCGAGCTGAGAGAGTATTGATAAGGCATTTAAAAGAAATAAGAAACTGATAATAAACAAATCAAGGTATCCAATACCGTTTTATTGGAATATTCGATTGAATTCAGATTACCTAAATATTTACAACGTTCAGCGAATACCTACAGGTTGTAACCGTAATGGAATACGACATATCTCTGAATCGAACTGAAGTAGGTATGCTTGAGTTATGCTTCATTTTATTATCCTCAAATATGAGCAAATACTTTTAAACCCCAAAAGTACGTATATTATATATATTTTATCTACCTACTATTATTTCATGGATCCGATCTACAGTGCTATTGATATGTTCCAATATTCTCGGTAAATATTAACTAATATTAATAAGCATAGGTGTAAGGGTTGCATACATCTCGATACAAAAGGCATGCAAATGTTTCATTATAATGTGTAAATTGGTTGCTTCCACATATACAATTGCCATGCTTGCGTTGTAGATGGCGTACTTGATACGACTTACCCCACCCCTCTATCATTATACGGGAGGAAGTCGCAGAGAGAACGTATCTCATTAGTGCAAGTGCCTACCATTCGACAGACAGACAGCAACATTTTAATAACGTACTTGCATTCACATGGGATGTGTAAGAGTGTGGTAAATAATATGTTAAACGTAGGAATTCTTACACCTATGGTTAGGGCAATCAGTTGTAGCATTCCCTTCTTAGCAGTTTTTGTGTGGCGATATGTGAAAGTGGGTAGCCAGTCACCCGTCCGTTCCCGGACTCCGTAAGCGTTGCTGGTCCCGCAAGCATGCTGCCACTAGCCCATCGGGAAACGCGATCCGGGCGAACGCTTCATCCTCATGTTGTGGATCTTCCAGCTATCCGCACGAGCCGCTTTAGTTCAATCTTTATAATGCGTACGGCCAAGGAATGGAACGCTTTACCTGCGGGTGTGTTCCCTTATTATAATAATCTCGCCTTCAAGGCTAGAAGGAATAGGCTGTTCCAGGACAAGCATGCTCCATCATCGGCCGCATCGTCACTTACCACCAGGTGAGATGGCGGTTGCCTGGCTAGTCTCATTATAAAAAATTACCAGTGCATTTATAAATTTAGTTATAGTCAAACACATGTCAAGCATGTTAATTATTTAAATATGAAAGTAACAGGATCACGGAGGTCAGATGTCAGTCGCTTCAACGTCACTCGATCTGCAAAATCTTGGATCATGGTCAACGCGAACCCCGAGCCGACAGCATCAGATCTAGAAATCTTGAGAGAAACTTGAGTGATATGGAAGCTTTAGTAACGGCATATCGATTCCTGAATTATCCATATTTTACTAAATGCAAACTATTAACTATAAATTGTATCGCTTGGTTCAATGACTGTGCAATTAAAATGAAATAGAGAAATGGGTAGTGGAATATGAACAAGTAACCCTCCATTAGTATTAAACCATATTAATATAGATATCAGAAATTGTTTAATTTCTCACTTAGGTATTCATAATATTATTCGTTTCATAATGCCGTGTGGATTATTAAGATGAAAGCTTTGCCTCATAAAGGTTATCTAATATTCCAAATTCTCCTTATTAAATAAAACGTACAAGTAATGAGATATCAAAAGAAAATAGATTACAGGGAATTTCTTTATGAGATATTTGAAGACATTCTTAATAATTTTATTATGTATAATATCCAAAAGGATCTAGCTACACAATACTCTCTTTTAATTTCACATTTTCATCATTATTGGAATATGTTTGGGACTACTATGTTACATGTAACCGTTATTCATATTGTAACGATTGTATTATACATGAAAGATAGGTGATAAGTAAGAAATAAGGTTATTCATTGCTGAACCAATGTCGTCAACATACCTTTCAGATAGATCCGAATGGTAACACTAAGTGGCAATGGATAAGCCACCGACAACATAAGTGTCAGAATCAGAATGGTAATACTTAAGTGGCAATGGACAACCCACGACAACATAAGTGTCGGAATCAGAATGGTAACACTTAATTTGCAGTGGGGAAGCCACATAGCTTGGAGAACCAATGGGCGATGGGGCGGAAGTGTTCTCGATAGTCGGTAAGCGCAGACAGATAACCTAGATATACAGTTGGGAGCCGATGGATGCCCAAGGCACATACCCGGACGGTATGAAAGGTTCGAGGGGAAACAAATTGTTACATTGCATTTGTTTCATGCTTTGCGGTCTGGTTAAGTCAAACACATCATGTCTGTATACCAGTCTTGCCTGATAGCAGTTCGGACTCCGGACTAACCAAGCGGTCCGGCAATATCCTAAGATCCACCCAATCCATTAGTGGATCACAGTAAACTCCAACGTGCTCTTTGATGCACTGGCGAAGTTGGTAGGTGGATCATAGTGGATCTATTCAGCCCAAAAGTGGATCACAGTATACTCCAGAGTGCTGTTCGATCCACTAGTAGAGCCTGGTAGTGGATCGTAGTAGATTGAGGGAGCTATTGGTAACGTCGCCCCAGATTGAGCATTGGATTAAGGATTCCGGTCTAAATCCAGACTTAAATGAATAGCAGACAAGTATAGACAAACTCGTTCAATTAAGCCAACAAGGTCGCAAATCTCCGTTTCAGAACAAGCGAAATAGAACCTTGTCACTACAAAAGCACACAAGTTAACTCCACCAACACTCGTTCGCAGGAAATCCATTTGGGGAGATCTCGTTATAGCGCTCAACTGCTGAATGCGAATTATTCACTAACACAAAGTACTATCTCGGCGGAATTAAGTTTTGAGTTGACACTTTGTCGTATTAACAGAATCACATTAGCGAGGCAATCCCGCCTTTGTGTGAGAGTAAAATAGTTCACAATGAGTTCGCTGGCTCATTTCGCGGAGGAAGTATTTTAGGTGGGCATTTAAATTGTTCGCTACTGTCGTGAGAGGGCGTGGAGTTTACGTGTAGTCTAGGTCTTTAGGACTCTGGCGTAGCACTAGAATTCGATGTACACTCTATGTGACATCGCTGGCGTGGGTTGTCGAAATCGATCCTATAGATCCCGAACTTAACTCTGTCTGAAGAAAGTAAGTAGTTTTAGATAGTGTAAGTAAATGTATTTAAAAATATTTTATTTATCAAAAATTGTTTTTTTTATTCACCGTCCACCATGTATTTTTTATTTGATAACCCGCTTTTTACTGGTAAGGTAAAACTATAAATATTTCATTACGCCAGTGCACAATATTTTTATAGTGTAGAAAATCACTGTCTTTATATATGTAAAATAATCAAATTCACCACCAAAAATATCTTAAACCGACCACCAAAACTCAACAATATAATCCATCGCAATCACCTACGCTATTTGTTCATTACCATTAATATATTCCAATCTACCCTCATTTAAGAGTTCAAAAATGGACCCTCGTTAGCACATAAAACAACTAAGCGCCTGCAACTACCAACAAGGGCGCAAACATTATATACAGGTGGATGTTTTTATCATTAGTTTACGCAAAAGTTATATAAAACCAAACCCATGAGAAATCTAATCCAGGATTACCATGAACTAGAATTGATAGTTTTAAATACTAACAAATTAATGAACGGAACAAACTATCAATCATACACTTTGAACATTGAGCAATAAACGAGAAAAATACGTCTCAAAGAAAACTTTCGAGCACGAATTGGCTACATCGTCGCAGACATTAGTCTGTGCGCAACAAAGGCAGAAGAACAAAAGAAAACTTCCGCGAACGCCCAACGTGTAGCATCAAGCTGTCCCACACACCCTGTGTAAAGTATTTTATTGCCTCTCCAACGGGCCGGGACAATCAAGAATCTGGCAACCCTATCCTGCAAACATTTGTCTAGCGCGCCTCAGGGCTGTCACAGTGCGAAATTACATCCATTTGTATGCAGATGTCAGTGAGGAATTAAGTCGCAGCGCCTTTGACTCGATGTTAATAACTCGTGAAAATTAACCCATCGATATGAGCCAACCCTGCCCCGGTCTCCCGTTCGGGATTCCTAATAATTTTGCAATTTGAAAATTTAATAAGACCCCGGTATTCTTGGAATCCTTGAACTTAAGCGGGATTAAAATTTAAGTTTAGCCTTGAAGATTAATTCGGTTTAATTAAGTACGGTGTTACTGTTCCGATTTGTTGGAAGAGGCTCCTGTAACTTTTGGCCGAGGAGAGAAATTTGTATTTTTTTGGGTCGCTTTCGAGTAGAACTCTACGAAATAAAATTTTAAAATATATATTCTGCTGATAAGATTAAAAAATACGTTATTTTTAATTACTAAATTAGTATTCAAAATGTGGCCATTAAAAAAACACAGATTTTTTTATTTCTAACAATTATGAATTGCCAATTTTTTTAAATATTGACAAGCTTCATACTCAACGTAATCCCGTATCGGACATTGATTGACATTATGCAAAGCGTCATCTAGCGATCGATTTTAAAAACAGCCGTAAAAACGCTTATTTACTCTTCCCAAAAGTAAACTAGTACAGAAAGTCTGCCATACCTCCGCACGTAAGACGACCATCTACATATTCCAGTCCTTAATCTGAGATTTACACATTCAACGTAATGGGGCCAAGTATTCCTGGATACGTGACCTCCTCTAGCCAGCCACCCTGACATATGTAAGCGCCTCACAGTTGATAGGTGGGCATAATACTCCCGTCCATACATTTCCGCCTGGGGTGGCAACCTGGCCCGACGTACTCGTAGATTTGAATTGTACCTACCTACGTAGAATGATAAACGCACCATCTGCAGTTGTCAGTTACGTATGACCGTCTGTGCCCGCTTAATTCTCTGTTTGTTTATTAACGGACAGCGTACGACTACGTAATTAATGTGGCAAGTTATCAAAGTAGATGGCTATGTACGGCCGGAATAGAATGGCGCCCAACGCCGAACCCTGGGGAACCCGAATGATCTCTATTGAAATTGTGGAATTTGAAATACGATACGATGATATAATATAATGGTCGCAGTGTGTGTCGCGACGTAATTGTTTTTAAAAATGCAGAAAAGTTATTTATATTACAAACGGATGATTAATATATTGACCTAACATTAGTGTCAAGAAGCAGCATAATCTTGCAAGTCTAAGTAAAACTGAAAATAAACTAAAATCAAAATATTCTAAATAGAATGGTCTCATAGCAGGCAACATAGAATTAGTATTTGTAATATAGTTATAAATTATTACGAATTTTATTGTTTAGTATTTTTCCAAGAATATTTATTTATTTATTACTAGCGATCCGTCGCGGCTTCTCTCTCGCGGGTTTCCTCGTCTTTTCGTTACTCATGTACCCCTATGTTACCCCTTTCGGAAGAAATCCTCTAACTGATGGTGAAAACCGCATCAAAATCCGATGCGTGGTTTAGGAGTTAGCGGAAATGCAAACAGACAGACGCAGAAAGCGACTAATTTAATTCTATGTATGTTTTATTCATCCCTAAATAGCATCTGCCTGTGTGTGACACCTACATTCATTGTTGTTGGCAACCGGAAGAGTGGTTTACGAGGAGGCTTTAGGTTTATAGTTTATATATGCGTAAAGTCAGAGCACGTCCCTAGTACCTACAGTCCCCAGTACATTATATACATCCCCCAGCACATCAGGTAAATACTGCAACAAGAGGCGGTAACTAGTCGTATTTTCGTAAACGAAAATAATTAAATCAAACCGTCCCCACTCGCAATAAGATGATATTAAAAGACCAAGAAGACGTCAAAGGCCGGCCATCAAAGCAAAAGAAAAATAAACACCACCATTCATAAGGCACGGAGGCATGAGTAGCAAATATACACTGCCGAGCCTTTGCTGGACTTAATTAAAATAGGAGCACGGGCAAAGAGTATGGGCGAAGAGGGCACACTCTTTTGTAAGCAGATACACAGTACAGTAGGTATAAAATGTTAGATTTACGAGCTACGAGGTAAGCATGAGATCACATTTATGTAATTTTTGCCCCGATAGAAGCAAAAAGTTTTCATTAGATACAGTAAATCTCGAGCCCACGCGGGTGGTTTTTAATATATAATTTTCTTTATTTTAAGTACCTACTCCATCCCACCTGATGGTAATTAGTAAGGGACAAAGTTTAGAAACAGCCACACATTGGCAGGCAAAGCTTTCCTGAGTAAAGTTCAGAAATCGGAATAAACTAGTTTTTGCTGCTTAGGTTTTCCCAAGCAGAGTGTTAAAAGTGTGAAATGGCAACTTTACAAATGTTGCAAACTGGTATTGCAAACGTCCGTAGCTTGCAGGATTGGAAAGTTAGCTACCTCCACATTTTATCTTTTTCTGTCCGTGGGCTCTTAGCTAAACTGCTAACCAGGTGGGCTGTACGCTTGCTTGCCACCTTAGAAGGTTAGTATTAGGTCCTTATAGGACTAATAGGGCCTCTAAAATTGCCGTTTTGTATGGCGAAAATGACAGGAACTGTAATTTTTCTACAAGCTAATTTTTCAATTTCTTGAAAAATGCATACCATTTTATAGTGATAATACATAAAATTACACCTGGTTGAAGAGGTAAAATTGAAGACAATTAAAAAGGGGTGTTTTCAAACACTTATAAAAACTTAAGAATGTACTTTTCATTTGATTTTAGCGATTTATCGGCATCTAAAACATACTATATTTTTTTTACTATTTTCGATAACAAGAATTAATGCAATTGAAAATATTTGAGCAAATATATACTTGCCAAAAATGTCATAGGAAAGGACCCAATATAAAAAACACACCATCCTTACCAAACCAACTGCAGGCCGCCTGCTCTATGGCCGCCTTATTACAACGTCACCCACACACGTAGTTTAATATGTCTTTCATCTGCCGCCGCCGCGGGCGATCGGATGTGCTCTAACAAAATTATGTCACTTACAAGCGCACATGAGCAGGGCTTAGCCAGACGGGGTGCGGCGAAGTAATTATACCGGCATGCAGAACAAAATTATGAGAATACAAGAAATGCGGTCCGCATATTGGTAACACCGCATGCCATTTTCCATTTCACAAAGTGGCGAGCCAGATTACAAAACACCGGCGCTTTGCAGTGGGACGGTCTCATGTTCAGGCGGATAGATAATGTGGTGTGTTAGGAAAAACAGTGTGTCAATTATATTGAACAGATATGGAACAGATGCCGCCGCTTTGTTTTAATATGGCGGACTACGTTTACGGTGATACCAAAGATCTAAAAAAAATTGCGCCATGCAAGGAGCTAACTTTTCAATCCCTATGGGTGATACTTTTACAAAACAGTGTCTCAATCAAATTGTACAATACGCCATACAAAGCGGCTAGACAGGTTCACAAATGCCGCCGCTTTGTTACTATACGGTCTCATGTCTCTAGGCAGATAGACATATGAACCTGAAATAAGATGCGATACCCAGTAGTGGACAGCAGCAAGCTGATGATAAATTTTGTCCAGCACTGCTCTGTAGACCTGTACCCTGAAACTAAGCAAGCGTATTCAGGCTTTTCGTTCGCAGAGTTTTATGCATTTTCCAGCCGCAATCACCCGAATCGTCGCTGGCTCGGTTCCAACGCTGATTTATAGCTAAGGTCAGTGAAAGCCAGTCGTAAAAGTTGTTGACTAATAGTATATCATATGAATGAAACACAAAATAAATATGAAAATGGAATGGTTTTTTATATAGCTGCATTGTATCAAATTAGAAACCTACTAGACTGTGAGGGCGCGTAGGTTGTCCTACGTCATAAAGTACAAGAAAAATACCACTTTGTAGCATTAGTAGACGTTTAGGAGACACATAAAACGTTGGTCAGTCAGTGCACATCCTCGCGCAAACAATTTTTTTTTTTAGTTGCGCATTCTTCAGACTTTTCGTGGCGATAGTACTTACATATCGTCTTATGTGAGTTCTATAAGTAACAAAAATTGTCTACCTCACATAATCACTTAAGACACACACACACATAAGATTCACACTTTTCGTCGGCCACATTAAAGTCACCAAAAAGAAAAGTGACTTACACCACCCTCAAAGTCTATACGATGTTAAGCTTACGATTATAAGTTACCGCTACGAAAACCCAGTAATCTTTACCCATTACACTGTTTTTATTTATTTATTTCACAGTTTAACAGTAATCTAATTATATTTAAACTAAGTACCAAATAACGCAAAGAAACAAAAGATTGTTAATCCGCACTGGCAGGGATTTGTCGACCCTTTCACCTATGAAAGTGCCGTTTTGTATGGCGAAAATGACGGTAACCGCCATTTTCATACCAGCCCGTTTTTCAATTCTTTGGAAATATTAAATACAATGCAACAACTAAACGTGCCTATAATTAGACAACAACATTGTCATAATATACATCTGAAGACATTGAATTATAAAAACAATAGGGTAGGTAGTTTGTACTTCAGTTGTAATAAGGTATTTTATTGAATTTTTTATTAGGTAGGTAGATATATATAGTTCTTTCCGCATGTAATTTTATTTTTATGTTCTAAGTAAATACTTTACCGGTATAAACAATATAAACTATTTCTAAATAAACAAAATATACCGTCACGGTTCAATCGAAACTATTTCCTATGTGTAATATTTTTATTTAAAGTCACTCGTCTGGGATCCCGGTATTTTCGGTAGTCGAGATAGAAGAATCTAGAAGTATCTAGTTTCCAATTTTAGTGTTTATTTTTTTACATTACATGCAAAACATTATATAACCGAAGCTCTATTTCATACAATCAGAGTCTCTCATATACTCGTTGTATATCTGATGCTTTATTTCTTTAGTCTCGCTCGTATACTCATATATTTGTTTTACCAGACATCATTCAGAGTATTCAGACATAGTTCTAGTCTAGGCACGAGACTCTTCACATTAAACGTTGCTGCGTCCTATGAGAGACCAGCGAAGCGTGAATCTTTTCGCAGTGAGCCGCCGCATTTGTAGGGTTGCGAGTCTGCTCTCGCGTGTACCGTGTGTGGCCCCCGACGCAAACAAAAGCCCACGGGACAAGGCCCCTGGACGGGGGTAACGGGGCCCCCACACACGACCATGGAATGCGTTCATTAAGCCGCATTGTACACGCTCTGGTGCAATGGCGGTCCGCGAAAAAATAGCACCGACGCAGACGGCGGCCTGTATAAAATTTGCAGAACTGCACAACTCTAAAAATTGCTCGTCAGCGAACAGATAATTTGGAATGCAGATTCTATTATTGAGATTTTTGTATTGTTTTTCATTGATTGATTTATGTACGTATTCTTTATTTATGTTTTCCTAGTGGACCTGGCGCGACTTTGTTCGCGTGGTTCAATCACTATCTATTGTTAGAAACCGCATTAAAATCCGTTGCATAGTTTTAAAGATCTAAGCATACAGGGATAGACGAAGGGAAGCGACTTACGTAGGCATAGATTTAAGCATAGCCGGAAAATGGTGGGCATAGTGCAAATAATCCAACTCATTGTTTCACAAAAAGTTAAAAAATATAATTTTTTTTTAATGCCATTAATATGCAGCAATAAATAATGGGGCAAAAACAATCTCTAAGACAGACAGATAATCCAACGTGACAGAAAAATTCGGATAACCCCTGTCCAAGTTTACATATACTTACTCAAATATTTTCGAAACTACTAAACAGATTTTAATTAAACAAAAGCTAAAAACCATCTCGATTAAACTGGCTTTCAAACAGAGAAAACCGCATCCATATCGGTCCATCCATTCGACAGCTACAATGCCACAGACAGACACAGAGCGACAGAGCCACAGATCGTCGGCAGCCAAAAATAAATATGAACCTTAGACCACGACACGTTCGAATTCGGCTGAATCGTGACAACCGCAGTACCTAGGCTCCTGGAGCCAAGACGAAGCAGAAACACAAAACGGCTGGAGCGTTCGCAACGTGACTGATTTCGCAAAGTAAATCCTTTTAACTAAATGTGTCTCGGGTCCCGGGGCGCGTATGAATTATTATGACACGACTGAAACTAGGAGCAGACTAAGAGCGATTTATAAAAGTGTCGGGGAACATGAAATAATGTGCCGGCTAAACCTGCAGCCGTGAGACAATTCCCATTAAAAGAAACGTCGCGCAAAGAGGGCGTCTCTCTTGTACGTGGTCAAATATGAGGAGGATTTGTGAGCGTCGACTGAGAGTATTATTCGGATGGCTTGAACAAAATAATCTTAATGGTTCAATTCACTCTTGACGCATATATGTACGAGATAGGCAGTATAATATACTTGCATATATATTATTGATACGGAAGACCATTTGCATGTTATTCATTATAATGATCATTGATGAGACGCAACACATCATCATCATTATGTTGGCGTTAATGCCCGGTTGTGCTCTCGCGCAAGAGGGCCCGGCGTTAGCCATGGATTCGAACCCGGTATCTCTCACTTACGAGTCGGATACCTTAACCACTCAGCCACCGACGCTTCTTAATGAGACATGGCAATTCAAAACAAATCCATGGCGTAAACAATACACTAGGTTTGCTAAAGGCAAACCATAATGACTGTTTAAATTTGAAAACAGCAAAATCATGCCGAATCCCATAGAAATTCAATTTCCAAACGCAGAGCACTAAGAACCAAAGCGTATAAGCAGCAAATACATAACACTGCGTCCCGGCGGACTGAAATCCTCGTAGAAAAGGCTGTCGAGTGTGCTTTTGTCCCATTTTTAGTGCAGTAAAAATGCATGAGGCAGCCTCCCAGTACCGAGCGGAGCTCGCGAAAAAACTGCACTGTTCCACCATGAAGCGTATGCTGGATTTGCGTAAATTTGATTTTCGTTTTACACTCCCCAGCCTTTTTTATTTGCTAAAAGAAACGAGTGCCACTCAATCTGCGGTAGTTTGAAGTCGTACCTATGCGCTTGCGTTTCCTATTTCGTTTGGAGAGGCACCGCTTTTTTCCTAATTGCCTTTTTTGGAATTTTAACGAGAACATGTGCTCTTTTTAATTCACAATTAACATGTTCACTCCTGCACGTATACAGCTTGTTAAACGAGGAAATATGTTCTAAATTCAATTATGCTGTAGAGTTAACATAAATTGTGTAATTTGAAAATTTGCCAACAGTCGAAATTGCCATAGGAATAATTTGGGACACTCATTCAAGTCCCCTTAACGACTTAACTGTCCCTTCATTCGAGAAAGGACTTTTTATCCTTCTACCTAGTGGACTCCCTGAGGGATACCCCGAGTAATTTTTATTCGAAACCCTACCTCGGTGCGTTCATTTGAAACATTTTGTACAACTGTCAAATTGGAAATCTGGTTAGGGGTGGAATCGAGTCGGGTTTCAAAGATGAGGGTACTGACTGGTAAGCTGTCAAATCAAATCTTTATTACTTATTCAGCCGTCTGGCCGTAAGTCTACATTTATTATGCGTTTGCGAAATTAAGTATGCAACAGATATCAGTCCATAATATGGAGTGGCAATCGAAGGCGAAGTTAGAATTATAGCTGAATCTTAGGTGTACCAATTGTAGGTATGTATGAAAACAAACAATATTAGATATCACCAACTTACGGTCTCGGTAACTAAGTATGGAACATAAATCCGTATTAATACTTAAGAATCCAATAAAACGCAACAAAAGCAATAAAACTGCAACGTGAGCGAAAATAAACAATAATATTCACACAATATCGAATAATCGTAAAAATCACTCATAAAAATGTGCCATAAATGTATTTCAAACAGTTTTTATCTCATAATGCAGATAACACAGAGAACGCAGTACCTGCGTAGGCTTGGTTCTCACTTAATATGGGTATAAAGCATCATAGTGCGCTGTGTGCAATGCTCTAAGCGTCATAGTGGTTGTGCAACGCTCCATAGCACTATAAAGATAGTAATCCTGTAGCGACAGATATATAGGATGGGGTTATTACTATGTGTTGGTTTTATTATAAATCATTGGCACTTTACCTGCTCATAAATAAATATTCAAACACCTATTGCCTATAAGTCACGTCACGTTTACGTGTACAAAATACAAAATACAAACGCAACTTTGTCACAATAAGCTGATGGCTGGATATATTTTGCTCTACCACGAAAAAATTGGATACAGACTTTGATAAAACTTCACAGACTATTATTATGGCTATATTTTATTTTTTCTAGGTCTTCAAAGTAGTACTCATAGGCCCTAGCTATTACCAAATCCTTCGCAAGCACTTTAGCGGGTGGAAGCTAGCTACACATATCAAAACATAACACACTACATCAATCTTTATGACATTGTTCCATAACCTTATAACTCCACACCGATGTATCAACTTCAGAACATCACCAACGAAGTAAAAGGGAAACTGTATAATATCCAAAACAATATACAATATCGTCGAGTTCCATCTATACTATTGCATCAAGCGTCAGATGGTATCCGCCCACAAATTGCGCCTACGCAGATACTCAGCTTAATTGTGGTAAAAAACTATGCATGTTACCATTCGCTATAGGCGAGGGCGGCACTGACTAAAGAACCTAATCGATCTAATAGAATACGGGAACGGACTGTAACACTCTTGTAGAGAAACAGATAGTTCCGAAATTCAACACCGTTTGTGTAAAATATGCGATGAAGTTATTATTGATTTGTTTTATTGTTCGTCTATTTAGAAAGTTCGACAGCAGCCCATAACATATAAAGACTAGTTTATATTTATTTGTTGATAGTTCACTAATCATTGTCGACATAATATAAAATATTCAGATTTTTCTTTGAACTCCACGCTACTCGTATAGAATAAGTAATGCTATGTTATGATTTTAGCTATGATATTGCGTACGAAATTTCATTTCATCTCAACATACTTTCAAATAAAATTATTAACACTTCTCCGAAATACAATGTAATCGTTTTTGCAGACAAATATCGCTTAGTAAACAAAGAGCATACTCGTCATTTACCTACATGTGACATACCTATATTAACTATGTCTCGCAATTTACATCGTACCCAGGTATCTTAACAACCAAAACAAATACCTATTAGCTAATTAAAAACTTCGCTAATTATTCCACTTTTTTCCAAACAATATCAGATCAAAGACACGAGTCATTAAATGCGGAATAAAGGAACGCCCGAAACAAAAGAAAGAGAGAAATTATAACTTTTTCCGTAACGAAAAAAAAACTGTCAAGATTGTTTTGAAACAAAAATAAAAAACAAGAACAAGTAATTACGGCTCCAAGATGTTTCCAAGAAGTGGAACTTCCATCGTCAGGAAGGACACCGGGTACGTGACGACGGCGGGGAAGCGCAAGCAACATCGGACGCAATTATTTTTGCAAATGTAGTTCAGGTTTCAATTTTCATTACGACTAGATTGATCCAAAATAGACAAGAGAGCATATTTCTATTTTTACCCGACTGCGCGATGCAAAGGAAGGTAATGTATTTATCAGCCTATGTATGTATGTATGTTTGTTCTTTTGTGGCACTCTAGAGACCAAACTCGTGTCCCGATTTTGGTAGTTCTTATTACAAAATGTAAAGAGAGGCTATTGGAACGTCGGTGTCTGCATGGTTAAGGTATCCGACTCGTGAGCGAGAGGTACCGGGTTCGAAGTCCAGTGCGGCCATGTACCAATAACTCTTTACTGATTCACGTACATTACTTGAATGCTAACCGATGCTCTTACGGTGAGGGAACACATCGTGATGAAACCTGCACATTCAGGCGACTGAATGTGTAACCATGATCTAATCTGTTCAGATTGACCTGGTAGCAGGGTCACGGATGTCAGATGACAGTCGCTCCACTGTAATTATCTGATAAGCAAAATCCTGGATCATGGTCAAGGCGGACCCCGAGACCTCGCACAACCGCGATAGAGCACAACCGGGCCATTAATGCAAAGATGATAATTTTTTCGGGAAGCAAATGAACAACTGGGTTCTCTGATAGTATGAGATCAACGGGGGCCATGGATAGCCACAATACCATGATGGCCGCGAATGCGTTTTCGACCTTTGAGAAAGTGTGTACAACCAAGGGTAAGAAGTGGTGCCACGCCTTGAAAAATCCATAAATGGCCCTTTTCCGACAAATTCGTTAACAGACAGAAGACGTCAGCTTCTGGACAAATACTTCATTTAATAAAAAGCTATCTGCGATTTTTATAATCACGTTTGGCGTTATGAGCAACTAGGGCATCCTTTTTGCATTTTTTCAACAAAACACAAAAAAACTTGCAAAATAATAATGAGGATCGATCATAGGGTAGAATTTTATAGGTTTATTGATTAAGTCTGAACGCACTTTCATAGCAATGAAACTCAGTGAAAGAATTTTTGAAGTCCATTGTCAAATGCCTAAGATATATTGGTTTAAAGGAAATATCAAGCGCAATGAAATATGTGATTTATTACGTGTTTCGTAAGGTTTGCCCGGGTGTCGAATGACGTCATCAGATATGCCAAAATTACAGTGTTCTAGCGAATATATCTCCGGTTTAACATATATCGTGAAAATTTCTTTACGACATTCATGTAGTATCATAAGCTAATGGAAAAGTCACTACACAAAAATCGTGACTTATTCTCATTTAATTAGACAGCTTGTACCTTAGTCACTACTAGATTAAGAGTCACCATCATCAACCTATAATTAATACTAGTTCACTTATCAGCACAAAGTATGCCACAGCCTTTAGCAAATCGTCACTCCACTTAGGGGCGTCCTATACCTACCATATAAGTTACACTAAATAAACTTGCTCAGTTTGTATCTATATTATTATTCAAGAATATTGCACCAAAACAGCTGCCGCATCATTTACTACTTACGGGCTTGAATTAATCAATTTTATAATATAGTAGGACATTAAAAAAGGATATTGTTTCCATTATAAAAGATCAACCTACAGACTACTCAAGTCGTGGCTTACGTAAGGAGCTTGGAGGGTCGGGGTGCACGGAAAACCTCGTAAAAACTGAAGCACCCGACCACATAAACGGCCATAAGGCTGTTCTGAAGAGCGTCTCATAGATCGCATACATTAGCACCGAGAACTCGGATCGTCAGGGACCGTATCGCTAGAAATACATAATTAAGTACAACATAATAAGGATCGAATATAGCTAAAATTCTAATTACGTTACATGCTAAAATGATCTTAAAGTCATCAACATTTTGGAGTAGAATCGTGTGTCACTGCTCCAATGTTCCAATATCTCCGGATCTCAAAGTATTTTAATTAATCAACAAGACAAACTCAATTTCAAAAGAATTACGTTTACAAACGACCAACGTGTTACAATAATCCCATAATAGTCCTATTTTTATGACAATTCCATTTTTATAACGGCTACGGCTGTTTAATTAATAACTACATTTAGACACATTCTTTAACCCCCGACGGAAAAAGAGGGTGTGTCTTTATGTGTATTTGTCTGTCTGTGGCAAGGATAGTGTCAAATATGTATGGAAATCTTGAACCGCGTGTAATTTTGAAACTATATATTTTAGTGAAAATCTAATACACTACAGGCATAAATATTGGGTTCTGGATCACGTTTACAAAATTTCATTGGCTTTGTTAGAGCAATATCGAAAATATGATCCAACTACGTTTGTATGATGCGCGCTCGGGGGACACTCCTCTTAACACCCAGTTCAATCGAGATAATTACACCCCTCAGAAGATATGTTGAATCCGTCGGAGTTTTCTCGACGTCTGTCGGTTAGGTTATTTAATACACTCACTCGCCCATAAAATCCTACGCCCACGCGTATCCGGATAAACGTTTCACGGCACAGAAGGTAATACGTTTCCTCGAGATGAATGCCAAATAAAAATTTACGACAGCAAACATGGGGCGGCCCTGACGTGTTTTAGTTTGGGGAAAATCGTGTTTGTCCATGTTATTACACATGCCGCGATGTTTTCCACTAAAATCTCTATGGGATATATTGTGGGTAGCGATATTTTGGTATGTTAGTAGGTATCTGTTATAAACACATATGTGTTTAAGTATTTTCAGCTTGGTATTTTTGGGAATTGGCAAAATTTTGCAGTAGTGTGACTAACAGGAATGTTTCTGTATGTAACAACACAGGTATTATTACATCATGTTTTAGTACACTGCTATACTACACATAGTATTATACCAGTACTGACGAATTATCCCCACAATGGCAGTTCCGACGAGTACAGTAGTACAGTCAAATACATTATCGCATTACGAAATAATACAGTACAGCATCAAGTTACAAAATCAATTTTGTTGGCATCACCACAAAGCCCAATATCAAAGGCATAAACTGGTGATATTCTATTCTAGGTAGCGGGATAGTGTAGCGGCGAAACCGGTAAAACAAACATTCTAATTTCAAAATACCATCGTATTAGGGCGCGCACACACTGGCTTGTGCAAGTGCACCCCTAGGGCTGTGCCGGTCGCCCGGGAGACGAGCTCGCCCGGGCATCCACCCCCTCGGGCAGACGGGGGCCACCCCCTTCGCATCAATCACCACAGAATCCGCGACTCTAACACCATGCCCTAAGGGCGAAACTCGCAACCACCCAGGAGGCACGGAATTAACTGTTTGTATGCTATGTAGAACGGAATACGGTCTGGTTTTCGAACGCTAATTCGCTTATTTTCTAAGTACACCGGGAACTACTACGTGTTCCTAAAACGCGCCGATGACAGGGATAGGTATACGGCGTCTTGTCAAAACGGAGAGAGACGGCGGATTGGAAGTGCGAGTTTGTATCGACTTTAAAGATCGTGGTTGAGCGGTCGGTTCGCTACGTCTTCCGTGGAAGTTTTTAGGGTCGCTATTCGCTTGTGAAACAATTCGTGTATCTGTAGGGGTCTCGCGGCGGGAGGGGGAGTGACCCCCCTCATTCATAATCACAGGGATGTCGAACGCTCAGGTGGTTAGGTTTTAGATTTATCGTCCTGAGGTGAGATTGTCCGCCGCTGTATAATTTGTATTGTTTTGTGCATTCTTTTGTCTCTTCTCTGTCACGTTTTTGAAGTTTACGCCGTTTCATTTCGAAAGCGCCTTGTAATTTCAATTTCAGACCTAGGTACTCCTAATATTACAAATATAACATAATACTGTGATGCACTCACCGGCACAATTATTCGCCCACCGCATATTTCCATATACGCTCATACATTTCTGGCGTTACAAATCAGACTTTAACTTCATAAATTCTCAATCGATTTTAATGAGTTTTTCGCGGTTTGAGAGCCAATAAGACAATGTATATCTGTATTTCTTAATTAACTTCTTAAACAAAATAGCCTTTTCCCGTAGATTGATTTGTTTATAGGCTTTCCGGATTGCAGCTGTTTTAGTATGAAAACCGGCTTATAATTGTATCTATCCCCTTTAAAAAATCAATCTACGGAAAAAAGCTATCGTCTTGTGGACATTAAATAAATTAAGAGGTAATCATAGGTAATCAAACTGCAAAAATCGAATCAAAATCGATGAAGTATTTATAGAGTTAAAGACGAATTTGTAACGGCAGAAATGTATGAGCGTATATAGAAACACATGGGGTGGGAGGATAATTGTGCCTGTGTATTTAGGGACATAGCTGTTCTAGAATCATATAACGAAGATTATTCTGTCACTCACCTATAAAGCTTTAGTACGCAAGATCAAAGTAAAGAACATATGTTAACGTAACGTATAACGTATAATGAAATGTTTCCGAAGAAATTAAAATGATTAAAAATTCACAGCCAGAGGTGGTATTTTATAAAGTACTGATAAGAGAGCTACTCACCTTTTTAACGTTGTAATAATGAGCTCGTCGAGAAATTCACTTACCTGAAAATAAAAAAATATTGTTAAAATCATGCACGAATTATTAGCTTCAATTATTGCACTACCCTACCCACATGTTTACCCACTTAGATGCCAATTTTTCAAAATGTGTAAATGACAATGAAAAAAGAAATTTAGTAGAAAATAGCAAGAACACAGTGTAAAAACAATGGAGATGGAGGCTTACAGAATTAGGGTAGCATTCGAAGGGGGTAAGACCTAAGCTCTAACACAGAAAAGCGCGCGGATCATGAAGAGTTCTCTGGGTATGCTACTCCTATCTAGACGACTCGAACGTAATTACATATTTAATTTTACTTGTTGCTACCCACGAAATTACGGGAAATGCTATTAACGTTTTACGAGGAACAAAATGGCCGCGACTGGCGTGGATCGCGCTTTTTTCCTACAGTCCGTCGCTTGGATTTTTTAACTCACCCGCCTACGGAATAAGTGTCATTTTCACTTGGTGCTGGCCTATTTTCGCTGCAAAAGGTGTTCTTGCCTGTGAGTTTATGGGATTTTCCTAGGATAGCCTTTAATAGCCCCTTCCGGGGCTCTCCGCGCTACTTCACTCGTAACTTTACCTCGTAAAATGAAGTTTGTGGTTTGGCGACGCGTGTACGCGCAATTGCTACCCCCTGTACTGGCGGATGACGTCATTACCGGGATATACCACTCTTTATCGTTGGCTTGCAACTAGGGGCGTGTGTAACGGCCTAATTGGGGGTCCAGTAAGTACCCACTGGGCAAATTTGAACTTCCGAAACACTATGTGAATGTGAAATAATCATCAGTAATTTAACACTTGGTGGTGTAGCAATCGATAGCTGTAATACTCAATGTAAATTATTCCATTTCCCCTTAGGAACAACACCGTCCACATTGCAGCTGAGCTTTTTCAAAGATGGAAGTGTAATTCTACAATGAAAACTTTGTAGATGGGTAAGTTAAATATCGCCATGTAGAAAATACAGGAAGGATAAAGCCCGTGCCCATTTTCTGGTCCGAAGAATCCGGAGATATATCTTGGACGATTGCGACGACGCCCGCGAGAGAAATATGTACTTGTTGAGTTGAAATGAATGCATTCTCTAAAATTTCTAACGCAAATGATATTCATCACTCTCAAAACAACAGTAACATTGCATTGCATCTTTGATTCGAGATAAGCCGTCTCTATAAGTCAGTTTAAGTATAAATTACGATAAATCACAATACGCTACGCTTTTAAGCTATTACTCGAATACTTTTCAAATACCCTCAGAATCCGATAGCAGATTAATCCGGTCCGCTCTCCCCAAACCATAGATGTTTCAACCTTCGCCCGACCTCGCACTTGAGACGTAACGCGGAGCGACAGACTGACCAATTGCGGTCATTTATTACAATGTCCGAGCGCCCTGTATCGCCGCTACACAGCGGTCCGGGACTTTCCGACTAATTTTTCAGATTACGATAAGAGAAAAGAAATTGTACGGTCGCTTTTAGTAGACCCGCGGAAGGGATAAGTGTGGGGGTAAAGACACCCTTCCGTGTATTTTGACCCTAATTAATGAGCACCTTCGGCTTTTTGGTGCATGTGTGCGCTTAGTTGCTATTGTAAGCATATCACCTGCCATATTAATATTTATTAATTGCAGAGGTAATCGTATTCGAAATTTACGATAAGTGTTGTAAGGTAAAGGAAGTTATTTAAATTAAAAGATCAGAAGTAAAGGTATGGTGAAAAGGCCTTTTCGACGATAAGTAAATAGTTTTATTATTTAATTGTTGTTAACATCTTAGGATCATTGGAAAAGTATGGAGTCGGATATGTAATTGGAATCTATTCGGTATTTATCAGATAATAAATTTCTCAAGATTTCAAGATTTGTTAAGTCTTCAAATTGACTAAACACTCGACTCATCAATTTAATCAAAACGTCAAGACCTACTAAGATACTGATTTTTATACCCACAAAAATGTATTTTTTAAAGGCATCCAATGTCATGATCGGAATACTTATCTAAGCGGGAATAGCGGGGGGAATCCCCGGGCGGGACTATACGTGCGTGGCATGAATACTGTCGCATTACTACATAGATCGTAAAGCTAAAGAAGTCTCACGCGGTCGATCTCTACTTGCTTTCAGACATGCATATGATATTTCAACTATGCATCAGCTGATGTTGCTAATGCCCATAGGCAGCGGTGACCACTTTCCATCAGGTGGCCTGCTTGTCTGTTTGTCGACCGTATAACATTAAAAAGACATGTCGGCGGATTGGACATTGGTAGCTCTGATGCCGACATATTATGGGCATAGGCCTCCCCCAGAGATCTCCACAAAGGCCGGTCTTGCGCCTTTCGCATCTAGCCACTACCTGCTATCTTTAACAGATCGTCGGTCCACCTAGTGGGAGGCCTACCCACGCTGCGGCTTCCGGTACGTGGTCAACACTCGAGAACTTTCCTGCCTCATTGGCTATATGTATTGCGAACTATGTGCCCTGATCACTTAATTAGTTACAATAATCGAAAATGGGTAAACGTAGCGTCAAAAATCAACCAAGCACTGCAACGTAATCGAGTAACTGTGGTCCATAAAGTGAATATTTGTAAAATAGTAATAAATACCCTCATAACAATTATGATTAAAACAAACAATTTCTGTTCTACAACTTTGCTGAATTCATAATTATAAGAGGTCATTTTAATTATAGTGTTTTACAAATCATTCTGTTTTTCGTTAATTATCTTTTACTGAGTTTCTAATGACGCACTGCGACCACCGATAGCATCTTTCCCCTCATATTCATCCAACTTCGCCTGTCCATTGTTGCGACCCTCAATCTCAATATGTCACAAAACGGCTAGTGTTGACGAACCAAATAAAGCCAACCTCGATGAGTTTACTACTTCTCATTCAGTAGTTTGAAACTCAATTTAACATTCATAACTACAACGACAAATGAAACAGATCAGCTGATAACCAATATAATAACTATTACATTAAAATATAGTTATTGTCATCGATTTTATATTATTGCTAGTGACCTGATAAACTATGAAAAATATCAATCGACAGAGAAAGAAAGTAGTCGATATTGCTTAAGGAAATTCAATACTAAAATGGGGTATCATATTTGCTGTAGAACAGATGGCCCGAGATACATGTTCTTAAGCGGATACTACGATTTGTAAAATGCCTAGATGAAGCGACGATGTGCGCAAAACGGCTATTAGTATCTGGATGCGGAAAACTGTCCCACCGGCCTAAGTGGCATACCTTGGAGAGGCCTTGGTCCAGCAGCGAAATGAAACATCATATCAAGATGCCAGAGATAGCTTGGAACACCAATAGCGGATTGGAAGGAAAGGATCTCGAGTAAGGACCCACACGGGGGAGTGAGATAGCCCCCAACAAAATTGATGGACGACGATATAAATTGAGACCGGTGACATCTACCGTCCACCGTTGCAGGTTACAGAAAGCAGTATGGACGTTTGGAGGCACTTAGCATACCTACAGTTACTGGACGTTCCAAGTACAATGCTAATGAAGATGAATAGCATACAGTAATTAAACTATTTCATCCCTGCTATACATCTGCTTTCTCAGCCTTAGGTATACACTCTGGTGAAATTAATGTTGAGCAACTTGCTATCAATAAACTCATAGAGTTCAATTTATTTTTCTACTGCACAAGTATTTTCAATTTATCCAAAATTGTAAAATGGGGATACGTTAATCAATGACGTCATCGATGACGTCGTGGCATACAATTTAATATTGGTATTCTCCTGATGGCGACGTCATCTCAGTTTCTGGTCTGCGTGTCGCGACCCGTTGTGCCGATGGAAGTCAAACGGGGTACGTGAAGTCGGAGCAGTGGGAGTCTCCACGAGCCGTGACAACCTTACTTCAGCTTGTATGCTATCGTAGGTATCTTGTTTCGGATATTTGCTTTCTAAGCGTTATGGGTGCCAGCTGCGTGAGGCTAGGTGTCCATTACGGTACTTTTTCTACGACTTTTTTAGGATTTTTTTTAATAAGAGGTGGGTTTTCTCTTTGTCAATATCTTTGATGAAACGCTAAGATTAGATCGACAAGGTTGCGGCAGGATATTGGTTTTGTTGATAGGTATTGTTAGACAGGAAATCGGGGACATGATTCAATACTATGGGTGATTTGACGTGAGACGATATATATGGCACTTAAGGCAATTAAGATTGCGCCTGTTCTGTGTAACCGAAATAAAGTTCAGTTATAAGATAAAATAAATAAAATATTTTTATTTCAGGCATGTAACCCATATAAATAATTACAAATAATTGTTAAACAATTCATTTTCAAAGATAATTTGTTTTCAAAATCGTTATCGTTAAAAGTATACATTACCTATATATTTTTACTCACTCCTCACGAGCTTTTTAATAGGATTTAAGTTTTTGCACCGAATGTTAATTATTATTAATCATAGGTACACTACAAGAGCTCAAGTATATTACTACCTGTTTTAAAAAGTACACATACTCACACACATGTATCTATTATAAAAGCCAATTCAACAATTCATCAATATGTATTCTTAAAAAAATACACTTTAATTAACATAAAATATCCATTAGTTACCATAGTTAAGACTTTACAACGTAAATCCACTTCAGTATTGATCAAGCCAGCTTAGAGCCAGTTGGCGTTCAGACACATTACTTGCGTCTGAACACCTGTTTCTGATGGGTTTTAAAGCGTAAGAACTACGGCTACTACCCCTATATACTTGTCTTCTTCATAGCTAAACACTGCTATTAACTTGGCGAGATATTGGAGCTAGCTTACAGCTTTCAACTTGCAGACTATCTAGAATGTTAGTTACTTACTTATACCTATTTTTCTATTCTTACCGGAACTTTCTTCGAATGTTTTCGAGTCAAATCTTCTATGATATAATTTTAACGATAGGTACACAAAATATCAGAATTGTTACTTATCTAGCATCGCAGACTAAAATAATTAAAAATAAAGAATAGATACTATACCGACGTATAGAATACAAACAATGTACACCACCAAAACAAATTAGCCGAGTAATTATCCGACAAAATTGAAGCAATCATCGGCACCCCTGACCAAACAAATGCTTTGGACGTTTCATAATTGCTAAGAAAACCACACGAGAGAGGTCCAAATCCGACAAACAATTTGTACGCGAAATTGAAACGAGACCGCATCACAAATCAGATGCCCGCAAAATAGCAGAACACGGGCCCCCATTAAACCCTGAATCAACACACATAATTAAAAACAACATGTACACAAACAGTGTCGCGTAAAAAATACAACATCTGTCCAATCTTTTTTCGTGCGCCTGTTCAAATTAAATTTACGGTTGTGGAAATAATCTACTTTCCGAAGGCAAAAAAGGGATAAGAGAAACAAAAGTGACGTGTTTTGTCACGCCATAATCAAACGTCACGTGGGGGGGTGAGGGGTGGCCACCCCCGCTCCGCAAACATTCGCATTACCACCTACCCGGCGGATTAAGAGTTCAAAGACCAACATACATGGGGAAACGATGGCTTGGATCTGTCAACTTACTGACGAGCAATTTGTCAATGCAATGATTTTTATACTTTTCTACGTTAC
Organism: Blastobasis adustella; assembly: GCA_907269095.1. Lineage (NCBI taxonomy): Eukaryota > Metazoa > Arthropoda > Insecta > Lepidoptera > Blastobasidae > Blastobasis > Blastobasis adustella. The sequence continues at coordinate 14,312,617 of OU026121.1, read as the reverse complement.
GTTTCTTTCTTTAATTTAACAAATAAATATTAAAAACACGTAGGTATTCGGAAATATACAAATATTTAAAGTTAGTTTCCTTCATTTCTGAATTTCTTTCAATTACGAAAGTTCATAAGCATCAAGGGATATTCCAGGAAACCAGATAACTAATCAACCGTACCTATCAAGGCCTACGAGCGAACCAGATTATACGAACACCGGATAAAAGGTCCCAAAAACACACGCACACAATATGCCGCATCATCCGGAGATAAAGTCTGAACGCAATCAGATTTACCCGCCACCCTCTACCCGTAACCCCAGCCGAGTTCGACAAGGTGTTTGCATTGCATTAAACATTCTTTGTAGGAAATAATGAATGAGAAGAGCAAACTGCGACCGCCGCGCGAATATTAAGCGATGTTGATCTTGACGTCTTTGCTCTTTTTCCGAGAAGCAATCGAGGCCGCTGCCAGTTTGCAGAGATTCCCTCCTTCAGTCTACAGGTGCTTTGTATATATTGTAAAAGCGTTTGGCGTGGAGCGTTTCTAATTGTCTAAATATCGTGTGTGCTTCTGTTTGGCCAGCGTTGAAGCTGTATCTATTGAAACGTATATCTTAGTAGGGATAGTAATCGGCTCAGTCCATTACCCGTAGGTCGTGAGGTGTCCGGCAGCTCAACCCCTTCGCCTTACAAATGTCGTACAAGACGACTATTGTCTTAGAGGCTAACCTAATAGGACCTCCGTAGACCAGTAAATGGACAGCCGCGACTACTAAGTCAAGTTTTGTTCCTAATGTTAAAGGACCTAGATGGACTTTCCAAACGAATATTTTTAACTGATACATAGTAGTTTTATATATATATATATATATATATCGTTTGATCTTTGTTTCAGAAAATATGTTTCATGGAATATGTACCTGTATCACCTGGCAGAAGAGCTTCGGCGTGTAAAGTAGTCGCTTGATGATAACAAGCTGAAGTTTCCAAAGGCATAGAAACTCGAGTCGGGCTACCTACAAATGTGCGACTTTCTGCTATACTATCAATATTTAGAGGGGTTACTGACAGTTCCTCCAATTAAAATTACATCATCTACTGAGGCCTGTCAAATTCAAAATGCCTTTACAAGATGTAGGGGTGTAGAAACTTGTGCGTGAGTGTGAGCTCTCTTAAGCAAACAAAGAGGAGCACTAATATTAGTATTATAGAATATAGAATTATATTTATAGCTGCCATGAAAAATAGCCTCACAGTTAAGTCGTTGTCGTCGCTAAACATGCGTTGAAGAAATATTACTTGAGATTTTACAAACCTCAAATCCTTGCTAAAGAAACATTTATATTCCAAGAATGGTCCGGGAGACTACAGAATTTAAAAAACACCCGCATAGCATAAAATAAGATGGTAGGCAACTTCAATCTATTAGAATCCAGTAATTGAGGTCATGAAAAACCATACTTATAATCTGGCTAGATCTCAAGATACCATCAGTGTGGTATTCGTGCAACGGAGAACCTCTAATTCAACAACAGGTACTGGGGGGTATTTTAGCTCAACAACACAGTTTACCCGTGTCATGTTCACAGTAAAGTGATTCAAACATTGAAGTAAAATGATAAATACGAAAATTGATTTTCTTGGAATGTCTGGGACCCTATTTTTGAAACCGCTTGCATTCACGCGAGCGCTCGTATGCGTTACATATCTCTTTCACACTCGCGGTAAGTTGCTAGAGATAGAAAAGACAAGCATTAGAAGGCGAGCACTCGCGTGGATGCGAGCGGTTTCAAAACTAAATAATAAATAAATAAATAAATAAAAATCATTTATTACATCTGTCTCACACATGGCACAGTACATTTGGTCACAATACAGCATACAAGAAACAATGAGAAAAGGACAATGCTATCGTTACTTCGTTACCTGTGCCATAAGGAGACGTGCAACGGGGCCACACTCAGCATAAGCCCCTGGGCATCGCAAAAGCAGAAGATAATCCAAGATGGTCTTCTCAACAACCGCAAATTATTTATATAAAAGGCACCCAACGATAAAGGACTGAGTTTGATACATGACAATAAAGGATAATTACATGTTCTGGGTTTGGTATAAAATATTCTTACATAATCAAGGACTAAAATTACTTGGAACTCAATACGTAAACTGCTTTTGTTGTGTGGCGAGTCTTTCTACCCTTCCCTTCTAAACTACAAGCCCTGTTTTGGATGTAATATAAAAAGAAACCCAATAAATTACGTAGGTACAAAAGGAAAAGTCCTACAAAGGGAAAATCCTTTTCCCTATTTAGGAATCAAAAAAATGATTATTTTTATATTACACGAAAAACAAGACAAGACTTGAACACCACCTTGAATGAAATATTATTTTGATATAAAATTCTACTGAGCTTTCTCAGTAATACAGAAAACAGCAATTTACGTATTGAGTATCAACATAATCATAATTTTTACTGTAATGCTGCAATGTAATTTTACTTATGCCCGGGCAAAATAATATAGCTTACCTTATGAAATGAGGATCAATGCATTGGTTATAAGAGGAATTTGCCCGGATTAAAGATTAAATTATGTATCGCAAATGCATAATTTCGGAGCGGATTTAGCTGACCAACAGGGCTGATTAGAATTACAAGTAAGTAGGTACATCAGCTATGGATAATACATAATACGGTAAAAATAATATTTTGATTTCTGTAGTGTTCGTATCGATTTTTGCTTCAATTGTGATACGACGTTTGATTCTATAATTTTGACCGAAGTTAAATGATACGTCAATATTGGTAGTTGTCACGTCATGTTGGTTGCAGTCGTGCAATCAATAACTTCATTTATTTATTCATTCAAATGGTAAATCATATATCACAATTGAGCCACTTGATAAGTTTGTTTAAGAATGCAAACAGCAATATATACAAACCAAAGGGATAGGTACGCTAGCCAGTCAGACTATGGTTCGTATGGGTAGATAGACATATGCAATTTTCGGGATGCAATGCAGGGTAGATACGCAATTTTCTCGACGCAGCGACGTCACGCCTCATATTCGCGAGGCGATGCACACGTCACCCCACACGTACTGTCGCAACCCATCCAGCCGGCCAAAAAGGGTCTCGAAAAGACGAGAAGAGGCGCACAGACGGAAAACATTTGGGAGAAATAACGGAATTGCCAAGGCATGAATGCTTAATGCTGCAAGGGTACTGCGGGGAATTAATTTTGCGTGGTGAGACCCGCACATTTTCCCATAGGATTTGGGTGTTAATCATGCCACGCTATAGAGATAGGGATTAATGTGCGAGTGGACGTATTTTTATCCCGACGCACAACGGGCTGGAGGCACGGACGGCTTCCGCACGTGTGGGCGACTTCAAATCGCAATTGGCAGTTGATGTCCCGGAAACTCTCTCACATGGATTATTTTCGCGGGATTTGGCCATATTTTCGACAGATAACTCCGACAGAGGACGATTTAACCAAATAAAACGTACCTCTAAATACAACCGCGATATGTAATGGCCGTCCGGGAAGTAAGTACACATAACCGCTTAACGTCGGTGGCAGTAAAAATCACGTCGAATTTAAGCGCTCGTAATTCCTATCGTGATGGTCGTAATGTTCATTGCTATCACGACACGTTATAAAGGCGAGGATCGAACTCCCTCATTGTGAGGTTGGTGCGCCGTGATCGATTGTTATTAGCCAATACGGTTCAGGAGCTGGGGACGGGGACGTTCCGAGAAGTGATGAGTGCGTTTGGGGCAGGAGCCATGTAAATGTCGACCCGCCAGCTATTGCTAGCCCACCTCTTTCTGTTTACAGTTCATCGTGGAGATTAAAATTGTTAAAGTTTCTGGAAAAGGTTTTGATGTTTGGATAGGGCCTGATTCGAGATCTAGCTAACAGGGCCTAAGAATTCATATGTTATCGAGTGAATTTTCTCTTTTTAGTGCATGGATTTAGTTACCCTACAAGATCCTCTTTAATTATTTTTAGAGGATTACCCGTTAAGGTTATAATTGTTATAATAAGGTAAATATTAGATAAGGTTATTTGAGTATATAGTCGAAGATATGGATTTCAAGCGCTTAAAACTGGTCAACGAAACATTCTATGGAATGATCTTTCTGCAGCGGTATTCCAGAGCGGTATTCTGCTCGCAGAACAGATGGCCGATGGGGCAGTAAAGTTCTCGAGTGGCGACCACTACTAACTGTACCAACTTTGTTACTTTGTACCTGCTACTAACTGTACCACGTTCACGACGCTATCACCAGCAAACAATCATGTTGGAACAAAAGCACCAGAACGCCCAAGGAAATGAGGCCCTAGTCTCGTCGCAATAAACGTGACGTAACACAGTGGTTAAAATAGGGCCATTACGGTCAGGTACGTCGTTACAAGCAGGACCTGGCCGTCTTTACGGCCTATTTTACGGTCTGAGATACGCAAAGACCTAAGTTATAGTGGGGGAGGGAGGTTCTGTTTAACTACTCTGCTAGGTCGGTCGGCTGGATCGTGTCAACTATGTAACTAATTGATTGCGATCTGTAGGCTAATTACGTAACTCTGTTGGCAACCATTCTCTGATTTCAATGATTGAAATTGTTACTTTTGCGATTAGGTATGATCGATTATATGGGTTCAGTTGCTGACAAAGTTCCATTGCAAATGAAATCAGAGAATTGTTGGCAACAGCGTTACGTAATCAGCCTACTGGACATCCATGCATCCCACCAATAATTTCGTAGACGTGATTCAGAAATCAATATCTATGCTTGTAGTTCAACTTTGAAACGACATATTTTAACGAAAATCTGACGAACTACAAGCATAGATTTTAAATTTCATTGGCTTTGATAGCGTAATATTGAAAGTATGCTCAAACTACGTTTGTTTAGAGCGCGTTTGGGGGACACTCCTCTAGAAATATAGAATTGTATTTTACGTACACACAAACTACAGGAGTCAGCGGTAGTAATTCCCATCGGCTAGTTCGGCTTCTTAGAGCGTCGGCTCTATCGCATGCCTGTGAGTAAATAAGGAAAAACTGGCCATATGCTAATTTTACCACCGAAACGATATTAATTTTTACGACGACTACGAAATCGTAGATAATAAAGTATTAAGAAAGTATTTAATTTTACATTACGAACATACTTCATTATAACTCAAAACTTTTAAATAGAATTTAACCACAAAATTGTATGCTCATTCACGGTTGCAAATAAAAAAGATGGACCGATACTTTTTTGGACTGGAAAAAATCTACTGGGTATTTTATCGGGCAGCCTTCCGAACGGCTGACTCCAATAAGGTTTTGTCAAAGGCACCGTCGAACATTTCCGTGGAAAACCTCACGTGAAAGTCATTTCACTAACGTTCGACTGAAAATAAAGATTCTTTTTTTGTACACCTGCCAACAATCGACCAATTCTGTAACGTTCCACGGCAAAGTTACATTTACCGGTCGTTACATCCTTTCAGGTATCTGCGATCTACGGATGGTCTGTTTGATTGGGTGCAAAGTTAAATTGGCCGTCCCTGATGTATTAGCGACGGGGGAGACATGGAGATCGATCCGGAATTACGTACTTACCTTTTGTTCCCCTAGCGAGATCAGAGGGGATTCGAATCCAGAGCAAACTTTTAAAAAGTTTCCACCTTAGAAAACGTTATTCTCTTATTTATGGTTTGTTGCTGAGCGATTGGGGGAGCTGTTGTTGACATTGCCAAATAAAAAACAAGACCGTAAATTGAAATAATAACACTCATACATATTTCATAAGTGCTTTACTATCTCATTGTAGCGTATTTATTTCAATTCAGCATACTTTGAGCATCTAAGTAATTGGTATTCAAAAAAATCTGTTCATGTCTTCTTATTGCGTTACTTAACAAGGCTTACACTTTATTCAATGTTATTTCTACGTCTCCGAATCCAGGTAACATGATTACATTTTGTATCAGACAGACCTAAGCAGAGGACGAAAAATTCGAGACGAATTTTCTGTAAAACAATTATAATAAAGCAATCATTCCGATTCTGGCCGCGAAGGCTGTACGAGTTTTAGCAAAAGGGAGATATATAAAAAAAGGAAACCCCGTGTTTCAAATCAGGCTAAATTGCATTCATCTGGGGTTAGGGACTGTTCGTATTAAAATAAGAAAGCTTTCTTGTCCGGCGGACCGTTCTGGGACTCTCTCTTGCCAACCTTTTTAAATCACCGATAAGGGGTAATGAGGGTGAAAATCTAAAATTTATATTCGCAAAATGAATCCGCAGATAAAGGAAGCGTTGTTTAAGTTTCGTGAAATAAAGGTTTTATTACCGGCCGAGAGTATTTGGCTTCGCTCCGGGAGATAAATGAGACCTAGAGATCTATAGATCTATTGTTTTCAAAGAGTATACAAATTTTAATAACCTTTTGAGGATCCCGACAAAGCCGAGCGAACATTTCTGCTCAATATTACATTTAAAAATTTGCATTCTCAGATCTTAGAAAAGACGAAGTCAGCGGCATGGAGCAAAAAATGAGAGTAGGTAATTGATGGATGTCACAAAGGGGATTTAGAAGAGTTACATGCTCCGTGTTGTAGCTGTGTTTTCGTATAAACCTTACCATTTGTTTCATTTCTGTTTCAAAAGGCAATTTAGGGGTACATTAATTGAATAAGATAGACACAATGGAATTGGTCTGTCTATAATTTTTAAGTGCATAGTGCATCTCATTTTCGACAACTTTATATAACTATAGTATAACGTTAAATGTTTCTTTTTTTATATGGCCCTACATACTGGCCAAGAAACCATTGTCCGCTCGGTGATGCCGTGGTGCCTACACTACTAAAACATTCATTCTTATTATATGTATTACATGAAGTTCATAAGTGTTTATAAAAAGCGAAACTGTCAAGATTTGATTTGAACAAGTGTTTAAGTTGTTAAAATAGTATGAAAATTTCTGTAACCTAAAACCCCTACAACGCCACCAATTATAATCACGCACACCAACTCCTTGTCCTTTTGCGGACCCAAAAAAACCAACCGAGTAACGAACCAAAAAGTTTGTTCTCCAAAAGATCTTTCGCCATGGTCAATCCGGGGTACGCGCACGGAATTAATAGTAGGGCCGCAGTCACGACCGAGAAACTCCCAGTAAAGGGATCAATCTTAAAAAGGCCCGATACACTCAAGAGCCTCATTTACTGATGGATCACGGGGCGGCGCGCCCCGGAGTGCCCCATTCTCCCCGCCCGCGCGGGATGGCTTTAAATTTTTCAACAGAATGAGTTTTGTTAAACTTCCCCCGTCTTTTTTAAATTTAAAATATTGTCCTCATTTTTATTTTTGAACGCCAACCGGCACCGTAGGAGATTCCGCGGGAGTTGAGACGTTCCGGAGGTATTCCTCCGTTGCGGATTTGAGCAAATTCTTGAGAACAATGATAAATCACTTAAAGAATGCTAACTTCATTCATTATGGATGATTCTATGTAATTTAAAAGGTACTTATATATATTATAGGGGTGCCCGTTGCCTAAGCGTAATTAACTACTACTATGGGACGAGCTTTCTGTAGTAGTGTTGCAGACCGTTACGATATTAAAACCTTCAAGAAACGAGCCTACACCTTTGTCAAAGGCCGGCAACGCATTCGCGACTCCCCGGATGTTGCGGGTGTCCATGGGCGGTAATGTCCACCATTGCACCATTGTTGCCAGATAGGTATTTCGAAATTTCCCCGTTAACAATTTATTTTTCCCCAAAACGATATTGTAAGAAAAATACATTAAAAAGTTTCCCCACATATCACGAAATTTCTCCAAAATGGGGAAAAGCCCCAATCTGGAAATACTGGTGTCCACTTTCTATCAGGTGACCCGCTTGCTCGTTTTCCTCCCATTTCCGTAAACAAAACGGATATCCTGCATCAGCGCCTTAATAACGACAAAGTATTATAAACTGTTGATTTGGTATTATCCATTTCATCAACGCTTCCAATAAAACCCTATCACCAGCCCCAGTCAAGCCAACGGCATCATAAACCAGTCGCTACAAGAATTAATTAAAAAGAAACACCGAACCGAGAACCAAACTTTTACATTGATTAAACTAGTTGTACAGATCCCCATCAAACCGGCGCTGAATTTAAACGAGCCCACGTACCTACCTACTTACCGCGCGGCGAAATCGGTAAATTCGCCTCTACAAAGGGAGAGTTCCGAAGTCAGCGGAGAGGAAAAACCTCTTCGAGTTATAAAGATCCACTATTACCAGAGGGTTCGATAATAATGGAATTTCAATCAGTGGAGGCCGGGAGGTCCCTGGGACGGCTTATTGCAAGGATTGGGTGGCTAAAATGACGCCCGCGCCGATAAGATCGCAGGAAGCCGAATTTGAATTTCGTTGCTTTCGCTCGCTAAGCGACGCTTTGGACGTGACGCTCTTTAGAGGCACTTGAATGATCATGCCGATTTTCTCCTGGTAACAAGCTTACTTTCTGATGTCAATATGAATTATTTTCACATGGATTTTTAAATAATTCAGCAATAAGACTAAGATTTTCTTACTAAGATTTCTACACCGTTTCTTTAACAAATACTCTAGCACAATTCGACGCCAACCAGCGTAAAACTAAACAAAACTTACGTACCTTTTTCGAGAATTAAAAAAGTACCCACATTTCCGAACAGTTTCAAGCGCACTCAAACAATAACTACCTACATAACTACATTAAAGAGCAAAATCATATAAAAATCGGACGCAAACTCGTACATTTGAAAATTTAGCGGCCCCCAAACTTTGCTATTAAAGTATTATGGAAACGAAGACGGGCGTCAGATAACATTGCGAAAGTCGGCCCCGACTGAATATTCCATTAGAACAGCGACAAAGAGTATAAATTATTCGCTTAGAAGGATGCAGCGCAAATGTGGGGGGTCGCGGCTGTATAGATTCTCTAAAAAAAACCTCTGAAGGGTCTATTTTTGAACCGCTGGCAAACACGCGAGCGCTCGCCTTCTAATGCTTCTGTCTTTTCTATCTCTAGCAACTTACCATGAGTGTGAATGAGACAGGTAGCGCTTGCGAGCGCGCGGGAGCACTCGCGTGAATTCGAGCGGTTCATAAATAGGACCCCAAGCTACAAGGATCCGTCACCTGCAGAGTGAATGGATCCCCAGCATAAATTTAATGTATATTTGGGGGGGATCACTTTTCTCTGCAGCTGACTGTACAAGCAAGACTATTGGCGCTGTATTATTATAACAATATTTGTTATCTTCCTCATGTAGGTACTAATACCGCCCCGTCATAATTTATTCAACACTGTCTCACTACGTCTCCGATACAATTATTAAATGATATAATACGAGTGTCATCGTTTGTTTTCTATTGTACAAAATCAATAGCAATCAATTTTTACACAGGACAAAAGCAAAACATAGGTACGTAACAATAACAGTTAATAGTAAATAGATAACAGTAGACAATACAAAGGAAAAGCAAACAAAATGCAGAACCAATAAAGAAATAAAATGAGGTTACGTATAAAGCAGCTTTAAGTACAAACCTACGTAGGATTCCCGAAAATCCCCCTCAAATGCCAACACGTACGAATCTACATTCCGCGTATATCAGCTGTCAATCATGCAAAAAGTAAGTGTCTTTGTGCCTATACTTTTAAATAAAATCGCAAGGACTATACTATATATGTAAACGCTTATGGATTTTTACGATGTTAAAATAAATCATGTCTTAGTCTATGACTACGGCTTGAAGAAGGATATAGGTTTTTAACCTGAAACATATACATGAAGATGTGGGTGTAAGCTAGAGGCTTAAAAGTACTCTTAGTACACTCTCACACATAGATTAAAGCTTTATTAAAAAAATAAAAAGTACACAGGTACCCTGACCCCCCCTTACCCTGGATCCCTCCCTGGTTTCCAAGTGGAAATTAGGTGAACGCCACTCCAGAGTGATTAAATGCGGCTTGGGAAATTTGTGCGTCTCGAGGCTAAGTTCGCTGGATTCACGGTTCGAACCGAAGTTTCCAAGCGATAATAAGCAAGCAAACCAGACTTTAATTAAAAATTTCTTGAATATTTTTCATGGGACGCTCTCAGAATTGGGAACATCAGGTTGTTGAACTTCAAACCTAGTAGGTGGTTTCGGTTTTGGGGAAAGTGATTAATTTATGGCGTCTAGTTAGGCTTATGCTCACTCCGCTCCGAAATTAAGACTAAAACGAATTATATATGCCTAAGTTAAGTAAATTTTACTTAACTACTAAGCTGGTTGAACAAGATACGGGTAGTCAATGTCGTCTTTACTAATATTTATTTATTTTATTTACTTAAAACTTTATTGCACAATAACACAATTGGCGGACTTAAAGCCATTAAGGCTTTATCTTCCAGTCAACCAGTAGACCATGCAGAAAGTGAGTATTATAACTAACCTAACAGACAGAATAAATCAGATAAGTTACTAGTAATCCCGACTAAGTTTATTTTAACTCAAATATTTTGTAAATTACAGAACTGACTTTAATGAAACAATGCTAAGACCCAGATGGTTCTTTGCTGAATGGAATGAATGATGGATGGTTGAAGTTTCATCGATATCGATTAAACTGGCTTTCTAATACAGAAAACCGCATCCAAATCGGTCAATTCATTCGGGAAGTACGATGCCACAGACATACCTATCTGTCGTACGTGTATGTGCGTATCTGCGGCTTTGTGGACACACAAATACACGCTTCAAACTTATAACACCCCCATATCCAAAATTTCAAAGTTTTGTAAGTTTGGATATTGGGGGGTAATCTACGGATCCACTGAACCGATATCGATATTAAATTGTTTCATTATCAGGAAACTACTTTATACCCCAGTGTCATAGGGGTACTTTTGACCCCGGACCCCGTGGGATAGATTGTTGGTGAAAACCGCCGGGGACGGTTAGTGTACAATACAACTCAAAGGTCAGTGGAGGTGCAGTTCCATCGCCATTGGATCGTGTATTCTATGGTTTTGAGTAAAGAGTAAACTACAGTATTGGTAGGTAAGGTACTAATGTACAATATACATACATAATGTCACACCAGAGACCACATCGTTCCTCTTGCAACGGTCCTGACAGATCTCTCTCGCTTCTTTCACATTCATTAATCTTTTCACACATGACCGTCGGGTTAGGGTGCTTTTGACCTTACCTTCCTTTAAAATATCATCGATCTGGGGGGTCTAATAAGGCCACATTAGCGTTTCATAATATTATTCATATTATGTTTAGATCATATTAATGTCATAAACTTATCTGCAGCGTCGTTGTCGTTGACATTGACATGAAAATTTAAATTGGCGTCACTTAGTTCCAGTTATAGCCCCCGGATTAGATAAGTTTGTGGCACAAACATTATGACTCACAATTAAAAAAGCTATGCTTGGACAATTCACAAAGCGCCATCTAGCTCCAAAGTAAGCAAAGCTTATGTTGGGGTGCCAGAAAACTGATAAACTACTTTTACATTTTTAAATAGGTACATACTTATTACAAATATAACACCCAGACCCGTAACAGAAATTAAAATTCATCATTTCCATTTCTACCCGGCCGGGAATCAAACTCGGGACCTCTGCCTGGCAGACGGCATGTTGACCAACTGAAATACACTGAGGTCGTCATAATATGAAATACTTATATAATCTTTTTAGACCCCCAGAACTGATAGGTACACCTACAATAGAAAACTCTCGTATCTACATGCCCTACGTCGCGCCACAGCCGCGATAGGCGGCGGGCAGTGCCTCAGGTGGTAAGGGCTCTGTCAAGCCTAAGGAGTCCGATCGGGTGAGTACCACCGCCTTATCTATTTCTGCCGCTAAGCAACAATGCTTGCATTGTTGTGTTCGGGTTCGAAGGATAAGGTAGCCAGCGAAATTACAGGCATGAGGCATTTCATCTAGTCCATAACAGTGACGCACTTGCGGTTCTGCATTTTTGTTACCTGCAACCTAAATGTACGAATCGTAGATGTTATGGGCGACAGTTACCGCTTACTATCTGGTGGGCTGTCTTCTCGTTTGTCACTGCATAGAATAAAAAAAGACCTACATGCCCTACGTCGCGCCACAGCCGCGATTGGCGGCGGGCGGTCGTGCCTAGACCAACACGGACCATTAAACTTGTACAAGATTAAGTATCGCACTCGACCCGGCGGTGGCCTGCGACACAATGCCGCTAACTATCGCCGCTATTACCGGGGGAACTTGCCGTTTTCTCAACTATCTGCGGAGCGGGAAAGGAGTAGCAAGATTTCCATAATGACAGACTTGTAGAAGTTGTAGATTTATATTTATTTTCAATTAAAAGTGCAGACCAATTCGGCAGACCAATCAATCGAAGTATTAAGCCACCGAGCAATTATTTTTTAGGTGCAGCGTTAGCTACGAAACAACGTACGACAAAAAGGGTTTCAGAATCACGTACGAATTACGCCATATTTATTATAAGACTTTGTGGTTCACAGTGACTCAATTAAATTTATTTTCAAGCTTTTATGAGTGTTTTACATTAAAATATGTAGATTGCAAAAACGGTTACGCCCACGTGACATTCCCGTGGGAACTACTTCGAATTTCACGATAAATAAGGGAACTACTTCGAATTTCACGGTAACCTTTACATTATTCTGTAGAGAACGCATAAGCACCTATATTAGAAATACGCACCACATAAATTGATCCAGAAATATGTTTCATCAAAATCTCAGCTATGTTTTTGGGCTAATTTTTTCCGACTCATCCTTTGTGCCTTGATACCCATGGAGCTGTTCTGATGTTTTACTGCTTTGTTCTGTTATTACTTGTTCTGAGTTTCTAAACGCAACATTAAAGTATTATAACACAATGTACTGTGCCACGATCATAATTACCTACCTAATTCATTACGACGTTACATCGATCGAAACATCCTAAAACCAAAAGCGTCCGAGTTCTAAGAGAAAACCTCAAGAGCATGTTGAACATGATATTAGGTACCAACTAATTCCCACACATAATAGGCCATTTGGCACAAACTTCTCACTAAATTTCGGTGCAGCAACGTGTTGCTCTAGCTAGGATAACGTTTATTAGGGCAAGCGGTTCCGTAGACTGCTGATGCCAAAATATGACAGCTAAGATTTTTATGCGCTTCTTTGCGACAAACGAGAGCTATAAATCAACAAGGAAAGATGTAGACAGCCACAACAAAAAATTTACTGATTTTTGCAGAAACAAAGAGTTGTAAAGATTATAGTAGAAGCAAAGATCGAATGAATGTCATCAAGAAGAGCTTAAATTAACAACAATGACTGAAACAGGTGGCTCGCGCTGCTGCGATATCTCGAATTCGACATTTTCTCTAGTCACAGATAAAATATCGCTGAAAACGATCTTTGACATTAAAGGGTTGTCGAAGATCTTTGAGTAAAATATTTTTTTACGATGGAATAGAGATTTCAGTGTCATTTTTAATAAAGATATGTAAGTGGCAAAAGATGATGTCGAATGCGAGATGTCGCAGCGTAAGGATAAGCCACCAGTTAGAATCCAACAACATTTTATGGTCATGTCCATTGAGCCGTTTGGGCTGTAGCACGTGTCGTTTTTTTTCTGTTGTAACATTATTTTAATAACAATGACTACTTAAGAATTTAATAACATTTGACGTGTAAATTTATGTTTATCAAAATAAATGAAATGAAATGAAATGTCGAAGAAATAAACTACAAACACACGCTCTCAAAACATAACCTTTCTTTTGTCGCAGTCCAGTAAAAAGGAACCAACTAAGGCCGCCAATGGGGAAAGCATACTGAAGAAAAGGCAACTGACGCCACCATCACGGTCATTTTTTAATTCACACAGCACTATCTAGCCCCAAAGTAAGCGAAGCTTGTGTTATGGGTGTTAGATAACTGATAAACTTCTTTATACTCTTTTTAATACATACTTATTATACATAACTACGCCCATACCCATAACAGAAATTAAAATTCATCATTTCAAATTCTGCTCGGCCGGGAAACGAACCCGGGACCCCTGCGTGGCGACCGACATGTTACCCAACTAAACCACTTAGGTCGTCCCTATATATCTTTATATTATCGCTGTCACGCTCAACTGATTTGTCTTTTGCTATTCAAATACACTCTACTGAGTCGCCTGTTCAATTGAATCCCTTTTCCCCCATATACGCTATATCGTATGCAATTAAGAGATAAATAAATAAACGAAAGTCCATTAACGTTGCCATCACAAAGACCGCAACAGCATCAAGTATTCACGGAAAAGGTGAATCATAGAGTGCGTCATTTAAAGGGTACATAGCAATGGAACGCACCAGACGCCGTATGTTTGTCTCAGTGAAGGAACTACTATCAAAGTTACAAGAAATAGCAATCATATAAACATTTGCTCGGTTTAAATTAATGCCGCAGTTCCGTAGTTAGTCGTCGATATTTTAAAGTCAAACATGTAACTGGGTTAAAAGTTTGACGTAGAACTACGTAGTTACTAATTAGGTATACACGTACCTACACTGCGGCAACTATTAGGGCACATTTTACATGCTATTATGGCATAGACGGGTACTCGTATATTATAGCGCAGAAATAATTCATTTCATTAATTTTTTTAAATAATCTCATTGTAATAAGAAACAAAACAAACCACTTTTAATTACTTGCCCGCTGCGAATATATCATTCAGGCAAACTTTGGCAATTACACAAATTCTGTAACTCGAATCATAAGAAAATAAGGTGGGAAACGTCTCGGTGACGACAGCAGAAAATGGGAAGGCAACAAAGAGTGGGACGCGTCAATACTCGAGCTTGTTCGCAAATAGCCCCCTGTTAATAAATGTACGAGGGCTGTACAGAAAGTTGGTTTCCTCTCGGCGGAGGACACGTTTTATCGCCATATATTATTCAGGAGACGGTTACATATGTACGGAGGTATGTCGCGGAAGAAAGTTCGCCGTTTCATAACTTCGAGGGAAGAGAGTGACGTTGACGACCGACTATAGTCGGATACGAGATAGGTACGACGTGCCAAAGACACGTAATAACATTTAAGTCAGCGCCACATTAGCGTGATGTGATGTGACGTACGTGATGCATAGGACAACAGCTCTCATAGTAAATGACGTATGAAAAATTTCAATTCAGCAACACACTGACGTAACGCCGCTGATGCGACCAAATCCCACCGCGTGTGCGTCAGAGCTCGTGTGTGGCGTGTAATGACGCGATCTGTCTCATCACGCATCATTCGGTCCGCAGCATATACACACGTGTATGTCGCATCACTCACATCACGTGACATCACGTGGCGTAAGTCCAGTGTGGCGACGAAGTAACGTCGTGTCACTCTAATATGGCAGCACCTTTACGTACATTCAAATCAACCGCAAAACGCAAAAGTTTTTCTGTCTGCAGCGGCAACGCGAGTGGTAGTCATGACTACAATTAAATATCAAGCGAGTACTTTAGTGCAATAGTTCTTTCCTTGCATGCCAATAAAATCCCCCATACCTTTAAAATTGGCGTTCGTTCTTGAAAATATAACTTTAAAACCAGCGGCTAATAGGTGTAATACAGGTATGGGTATCGACAATGTTAGTAGTTTAGTTAAGTTGTAGAATATTTTATTCATCATTGAAAGCTTTCCCGTAGCGGTACGCCGAGACCACATTGTGCCACTTGCTACTGGCCTGACAAATATCTCAAAGGCGTCACGTTATGTACGTATTGAAAGATTTACATAAGTTCTTTAATTTACATTGATATCGTGAACAGTAACATTATTCATACATAAGAAAGAAATAATCGTTCACAAAATCACACAGAAAATCGTCCGTCTGCATAAATCAAGAGATAGTCCCAAACTTCTACGACGAGGACTCTAATCTAAAAATATTTCCCACAGCTTAGAACTTTACTCAGTGCGCGTATGTATCATATTCGCATAACACATAATCACGCCCGACTTTGCCATTACATCCTTGGGTGAAAAGTTGTTCTTAGTTATCTTCCGAGAAGTTTAACGCAAATTGTCATAAGTTGACTGAGAAGTTGAGTCTCTGAAGAACAATAGTTTTAGTAGCGTCTCTTAGCAGTTTCTTGAAACAGAAATCTGTATAATGTGTAGTCTGAGAAATCTTGCTTAGCTGTCTAAATATAGCACTGGGCTAGACAATTATTTGTGGTATGAATGATGTTCATACTAATTAAAACGTTTATTTCCAAACATATTTAATTAATGGTTACACCCTAGAGAGGTACATAGGAACTATGTTTTTTCCGGAATTAGAATTTTTTAGTAGTCGCGAGAAAAAGCTAGTATACAGATAAATCATTATTAAATCTAAGTTTTACTTCCATAGTGTAGTAAATATTAAAATAATAACATATTAGAAAATAAAAACCAAACAATACAATGAATTTCTTTGCATTCATTGCAAGCTCATAATAAATTAAAAATACAAACCATCAAAACTTTCGACGTCGTATCTACAAATTAGATAGACCTACACATAGCCTGAAGGCAAGTGAATGTTGTTGCTACTATAATCGTTTTTGAGGTTGCCGCTTAATTCTACCCAAAGGTAACATTGTTAGTCTCAATATTTCTTCCGAAGAATATAACATTATGCCTTTAAACACAGGAGTTGTATCTGTGCAAACACTTTATTGCTGTTATGAAAAGACGACATGATTTCCTCCAATCTTTTTTATAAGCCAGATGAATTAAAATACTTACACTAATCTAGAACATAGCTAAGGTAAATTATTGCAGAGACGGTGAGAAGCTTGCATTTTTCAAGTTAAGCCTTATCTTCAAGCTGACATATTAATGGGAAGTACTTTTTCTTCACAATAGTTGCAGCTGGCATGCTGCCAACGGGAACCGAAAATTTTATAAATTTCTACAAAACTAGTTTTAGTCCGCAACTTTCTTCCTCCTTGTGGATAACTTTTTTAAATGCAATATTACCCTATTCTATTCTCTACTTTTATAAAGATTCCTAAAATCCTTTCTAAGCGGATACCTACGCCATAATTGTTTTTTTTTCTAGGGAGGCACACGGACGGACGGTTCCCTGATGGAAAGCGGCCACCGTCGTCCAGGTCACCTGCAACCTAAGGGGAGCGGATACGGTGCCGGCCTTTGAG
Source organism: Blastobasis adustella (assembly GCA_907269095.1). Lineage (NCBI taxonomy): Eukaryota > Metazoa > Arthropoda > Insecta > Lepidoptera > Blastobasidae > Blastobasis > Blastobasis adustella. The sequence continues at coordinate 14,295,379 of OU026121.1, read as the reverse complement.
ACCTGCAGACATGCCTTTTGAAGAACCCCATGTTACAAGTAGTGCAAAGGAAAAACATCGGAAAGCAGCTCATTCTACATCTTGTGCATGCCAATTTTCAGCTCCATTTGTCTTATTTCTCCACACATCGGTCACTTAAGTCACCTTTTCTTTATACAAAATTTCTCTGGAACCGTAAAATTAACGCGTTGTATCCGTAATCGACAGAGAATAGAAAAATCAAGGCCTTTGTAGGCCTATTGTAAAAATGTCGGTCTACTGGAAGAGATTCCTTTTTAGAGATAGTAGTGCCTGTTGTGTCGCAACTAATCTGTACTTTATTTTCTTGTGTACAATAAATAGTTACATAAATAAATAAACAAAACCAATAAAAATCATCTAAGACTATCCCTGCTTAATATCTTCTTGACATAATTTATGTTTTTTTTTAACAAATTGTAAACACCATGAAATAATTTAGGTTTATCAAAACTATTACGATCTAAATCATCATCATCGATGCGATCTAATTAAAGATCTTTTCATTCTCTTTAAATATGTTGCGTTATTTTTGTACGACTTATTTAAATAGCATTGCAATAGGAGCGTCGGTGGCCGAGTGGTACTAGGTACCGGGTTCGAATCGCACTGCGGCCATGTACTAATGACTCTTTTTTGAGTTGCGTACATTAGTTGAATGCTAAAGGATGCCCTTACGGTGAAGAAAAATATCGTGATGAAACCTGCACATTCAGGCGACTGAATGTGTAACAATGGTCAGGGTCCCAGGTTCACGGAGGTCGGCCCACTGTAATTATCTGATCTGTCAAATCCTGGATCATGGTCTAGGCGGACCTCGGGCCCTCGTGCGCAGGAGCACAACCGGGACATTAACTCCAAGATGAATCTAAATAAAAAATATCTATGTACATGTGAGAGTACACATGAACCACCCACTTGATACAAAGCTACAAACCGCAACACGTTTACCTACTTTTTGTTTCAAAACGATCTCCTGGGCAAGAGAAGACCGCAGAAGCTATAAACTTATCAAACAAGCTGCAAACATAACTTTTGAAGACGGAACGGAACCTTTTATAACCGATCATAGAATTCGTAAAACAATAGTATGTAGTTTATGCAACTGTCATATAAAAGGGGGTATTAGCCGAGTATGATAATAGTTTGACACGAGTGTTTTAATACTTAATTATATGCAGTTGCATACACTACTTTATCTACACTCATATTTTCATCTTAAAATTTCGTACCAAAAATTTTTTCAACTTTGCTGGAAGTAACTGCGAATCAGTTCTATTGTATCTACGCATCGAGGATATCAAGCGGCGGGAAATTCACTTCACTACTTTCACATTTATCTATTGATTTGCTTCAAATAAGAAAAAACATTCACAAACACAAATTACAACAATTAGAAAAAATATTCTGTTTAGCGGGAAAATAATTCCAAATGTACACAATCACAACCACAGACTATGAACTGATCACAAATATAAACAGGAATTTTGAATTTGTTGAAGACATTTAAGTATTCAGCCTACATGTAGCAGCTATAATGAAAATAGTATGGGAAATGCTGTATCGAAAAGTAATTTTTTTAAATTTTATGGACTGGCGTGAAAAAAGTGTATCCTTAAACAACTGTTTTCGAATATGTAATTGGAACATTACGCTATGAGTGTAGATAAAGAAATTTAAAATATCGTTGACGTTGGTCTGTCCGTGCTGAACCTGGCACAAAAAAAAAATTTTTGTAACTATAGTAATTACATATTGGTACTCTTGTGTGGGTACTATAAACAAAAAAAACTGGTCTGCCTCACATCCTCTAGGCAATTTCACTTTTCAGCCACATTATAGCCACCAAAAAGAAAAGTGACTTTGTGAGTACCTGTTACTTATGAGTCCGGCCCGTTAGCAATTCTCACGAATAATAAATAGGTTTTATTGTGCCGAAATTCAATGAGGTTCCCGCGGGAACGATTCCGAAACGTAATAACATAATATTAGGAGGTTTATATCGTCAGCAAGAACTAATATTATGCTTTACGAATAATATTAGCATATTATATTCAATTTACGAACGCCCATCAGTTGGTTGTGCCCACAAGTTCTTCCGCTGGGAACCCTGAGAGTGGTTGAACAGTCTCGGGAGCCGATTGGTACCCCGTGACGGATTTTTTATGCTATTCAGTGACAACCGAGAAGACAGCCCACCTATTGGTAAGTGGTAACTGTCGCCCATAACATATACAATTCATACATTTAGGTTGCAGGTAATAAAAATGCAGAACCGCAGGTGCGTTGTCACTGTGAGGACTAAGATGACATGCCTTATGCCTATAACTTCGCTGGCTACCATATCCTACAAACCCTTATTTTTATTACTTAGCCTTATTTTTTATGAACACATATATCAATTATTGTTATTGCACGATTTATTCTATCTAAGCATTACCTAGTAGACCGTGAGGCTACCTTACATTGTATAGTTTTCCGACACTCCCTGGCACGTCGCCAATCCTTTGGGAGTCGTCAAATTCTCACCGCCGTTTGAAACTTTCATACTGACCGGATGGTTTAGCCTCCAAATTTTACGCGAGTAACATCGTTCTAATATGTTGGATAGGGTAATGTAACAATTGCGAACAGGAAATGGCCCTGGTATAGCGGTAGCGTGCTTGCGAGACCGTTGACTAAAGTTAAGCAACGCACGCGGTACGAGAACTGGATGGGTGACCGTTTCGTACTTTGAGGCTAGTCGAACTTTAGCATCGCAGCGAACTCGCCACTCATTAGGTGTGCCTCCGAATACTGTTGGCGAAACCAAGGTTTTCCGCTTTGGAACCTGATATGATAATACTGTAGAAAGTTTTCCCCGGGTTTCATATCGCGTAATTCGGTTTACGAGTAGCCCGAGGCAGGCTAAGAAACCCGGATAATACTTGTTTTTAATGCCTAATGACCGCAATAGTTTAAAACAACTGTGTGAAAAAACGGTGTACCTAGGTATATTAAAACAAATAGGTACATAAATTACATCGTAATTCGTTTAGAACACAATAAAACAAGTTAATTCGAAAGCAATGTTCTAAAGATCTGCGATAATTAGACAGCAACTATGTACTAGAATTATCACCTGGTGCGTATAATTAAGTTCGCACAGAGGTGATCTCCCAATGAATAGGAATGAGAAATCAATTCACATACGGTCGAAACAAACCGAATGAATGGATGGCTGGCGCCTAATTAACCACTGATCGGTTAGCTCGTAGAAGCCGCATTATGGAGTGTACAGGACAGCACTTTCATATTCATATTTATTTGCTTCCATAAAGATAATACAGTGACATTGTTATGTAGGTACATACAATACGCAGGGAGAAGGCATTAAACTTATGAAGTAATTAGAATAACTTATACCTATTGACTATTTAAGTATTTACATATCCATTTTATCTATTATTTATAAGTGAATTTTACTGTTACCAATACTCTATAGTAAGTTTCTAATACTTTGTACTTTTATTTTTATTACTTTAATACTACTTTTAATAAATACTTTTACGACATTGTACAAGATAAACTGCGTTTTCATCATTTTAATTAATATATTTGTGAAATTTATGTACCTTCGTTACACTGCACATGGAAAGACAGACAGAGTACAAAAATACAAACAATAGAAATTGTGTCTTATACACAATGCAATGAGGATCAATCATATGGTAGAATTTTATAGGTTCGTTGATAAAATCTTAACGCATTTTCATAGCAATAAAACCCAGTGAAATAATTTTTGAAGTTCATTTTTAAATGCCTAAGGTATATGAGTTTGAAGTAAATATCAAGCGCAATGAAATACGTTCTGTATTACGTGTTACGTGAGGTTTACCCGGGTGTCAAATGACGACATCAGACATGCCTAAATCACAGTGTTCTAGGACATGTCTCTTCTCTGGTTTAAGAGATATCGTGAAAATTTCTTTACAGTCATTTACATGGCATCATAAGCTAATATGGAAAAGTCACTAAACAAAAATCGTGACTGATCCTTATTATATCAATACTGTAATCATGAACTTCAAAAATATTAAGTATCTAACTAATCTTCTTGGCGTTAATGGCGTGGTTGTGCTCTCGAGTGCACAATCCGCCTTGACCATGATCCAGGATTTGGCAGATCAGGCAATTACAGTCGAGCTACTGTCATTTGACCTCCGTGACCCTGACCTGATTGAGTCAAGATTACACATTCAGTCGCCTGAATGTACGCGCAGGTTTCCTTACGATATTTCCCCTCACCGTAAGAAAATCGGTTAGTATTCATCTAATGCACATAACTTAGAAAAACTTGGATCGCACTGAAAACCAGCGACACAGTGTGAGCCCTGGCATTGTGCTAAGTGCGGCCTATTGCACTTCTCCATGGCACAATAATGACAATTGGAGTAATTTTTGGTAAATAATATTTTTTTTGTCTTTCTCTTTTTGTTATTGTGTTGTATGTTTTGTACTTTTGTGCCTTGGAAGTAAGTGCATTGACATATTTTACTTTACTTTTACTGCTTTAAAAAGTCAGTCAACCTACTTAACAACCTATTATTTCTTCCCCGATATACGATACACCATACCAATAATATACAACCCCGTCTGAACCCTGAGTGGTCGGTGCAAACACAGCGCTCACACAAGCGTGCTGTCACCGGGAATCGAACCGCGCACCGACTGATGCAGTACCAAGCTGGCGAATCGCCAACTCGGCCAGTGGGGCCATGATCGATTGTTACCCCACTTGTGAGTACTCTGTACTGTACTGTTAGTGTAGAACATTGAGCTTTAGCATGTCACTCTTAAATTGGTGTATTTTGAGAGCAATCTGTCCCAGATGTTGATAAACTATAAAGGAAGTACACAAGTTGTAATATGAACTTTATAAACGGATGTGTGAATGAAATTTTTGACGTAGGTAAGGTGGCTAGAATGGTAGCGTTTTGATAAGCCTGATGACTGGAGGATGCGGAGGATTTTTCGCGTAGCTATGAAGGTTCTACGCCAAAAAAATGCTTCCCTCATTGTTTAATGAGTTGGAGCGTCAGTGGCCGAGTGGTTTAGGTATCCAACTCGAAAGATAGAGGTACCGGGTTTGAATTCCCCTGTGGCAATGTACTAACAGATACTTTTGCTGTGAGGGAAAACATCGTGAGAAAACATACACATTCAGGCGACTGAATATGTATTTGGCAGATCAGCTAATTGCTCCACTGCAATTGCCTGCCAATTATGGATCATGGTCAAGATGGACACCGAGCTCTCGCGTGCGAGAACACATTCGGGATCGCCAAGATGAATATTATTAAAAATATTTTATAAGAAATGAGGTCAGAATATAACTTACGAAGAATTTTATAAAAAATCGAATGCGAAAACTGTTATAAACTAAAGAAAGAGCGAAGCTTGTCTCTAATCGGATACAAAATAAAATGTGGGCGTCCCATAAAACGCCGACAAAAGAACTTTTTATCACGACTCCGGCAACGGCAACAAAATTGGATACTTTCACAGTCCGTAATCCTGGCTCGAGGCAATCAAAGCCTCAAACAATTTACTTGCCAAAAAAGCAATTTCCCTCCGATTTGCTTGGTTCCAAATCCCATGTTTAATTATAAGGAAATCAGGTGGCAGCGAAATTAAGGGCCCTTCCACCTGGAGTGCGGTGATAACAGCTCGATATTTATGCTTCTGAAGCTTTAGAGGTGGACTGGAAACGGTATCGGGCTGGAAGTCTCAATTTAGTTTTAATATGTACCTAATTATTACAACAGTATAAAAATACGCCTCCCCTTTATTAGTTAGGTCAATTTATCTAATATTAATTAAGATCATACTGGACGTGGGTGCAGTAAGACCAGTGGCTTGCGGTTTAAGTGAGGATGGATTGCAATCGATTGCACCAAAAATATCGCAAATTCGATATTTGACATATTATCCTTGTCTTACTTTTCCCCTTAGGTTGCAGATGTCTAGTGGCCGTTTTCTGTCAAGTGGATCATGTGACCGTGATGAAAGCAATCTATATCTAAGCAGTTAGGCATTCAAATACTTTTTTAAGAAGAAAAGATTGGATAAACTCGTTATTTTTATTTTTTTAATTACAAAATTGCCCTCAATTTATTCCAAAGCTAGCCAAACGATTCCCCATCCAGCGCACGACGTCCACGTCACACAAAAGGAATAGGAAACGGTGCAAAATTGTTAATTTTAATTCGGCAACCGGCGCAGCTGTATCGGTGTTCCGGGGAACTCGATTACCGTAATGCCGACAAAAATAAACACCTATAGAGGAATTCGTCTGACGACGAGATAGGATCTCATAATTTCGGGGAAGCGGGCCTCAGAAACGGCGGGTGCGTGAAGAAATTCGTCATCTTTACTTGTAATACAATAAAGTCATTTTCCGCGTCTGTCTGTATATCCGCCTCCTAAACGACAACACGGATTTTGATGGGAAGTACAAAAAATTTTTCCATATAGGAGTTGAGTCTCATAAGATCCTCTATATAAGTAGAAGGCTTTTAGGCAAACCCTGGGCCCTCACGCACCGTGCGGGAGCACAACCGGGACATAACATGTCATAATGAAATTAGTGAAGGTCTTTTCAATAATTGTCACGCTTAGCAGACGGGTTGGAGATCGCAGTGTTGAACTGAACGAACTTCAAACAACACTGCTATCCGTTTTCTGGCCCACATACGTCCTATGTAGGTACCTAGTGACCTGACATGACCTAGCACGAGATCCGTACGAGAACGGGTTAGTGCTTATCGGCCAACACATAGCCATAAATCAATAGAAAAAATTCCATGTACCTAATAGGGAAACCCCTATGCATAATTAAGGGTTGCCAACAATAGTGTGTCGCTTTACATTTAGGTAAAAAGCCAGTTGATGCAAGGGTGGCACAGCACAATAAATACGTGCCTTGTCATTAACAGTTTTAACGCACCCCATATATGATTATTATGTTTCGAATGATCTACGGCACGTCCCATAATAACTATAACAACTACTGATTACTAGGTCACGCTTTATGCTATGGAAACTGATAAGGTTTTTTATGTAATACTGCTAATGGTAAGTGGTCACTGCCGCCTATGGATATTTATTTATTTATTTAATACTTTATGCACAAAATAGTACAAAGGTGGACTTAAAGCTTTGTAGCTTTATCTACCAGTCTACCCCGAAAACTCAGGATATCAGCAACACCAACATCAATGTGTTGTCCCGCCTCTAAAAAAACTTCCAGAAGAATACCTACCTAATAATGTTGCTTTCTTATCTTTTTTTTCTTCCTCTTCTTCCCTTTCATTTTGTCTGTTTTATGAATAAAGATCATTATGTATTCTGAAAATATATATAAAAAAAAAGAATACCTACCTCTTGAACGATCCCATGTCATAGTCAAAAGGAAACACTGTGGCTGGGAGCTCATTCCACATCCGAATCCTACGAGCTAGTAATGTTCTTTTGAACCTTCGCGTGGACATCAACAGAGGGGTAGTGGGGATGAGTACCCAGCCTGCGGCGGGTGGTGCGATGGCGGAATACTGATGAGCTGTGATTATGGACTTTAGCTTTGACATTAGGTAAGGCTTTCGGGCGGGTCTAAGTTTAGTTGAATTTAATAATAGGTTGCCTAAATCTCCGGCGATTGCTCCATCGACAAGAGTTATACTCTTGAATTATGATGATGAGCCTAAATTTAAAATACCTGTTAATCGTTCAGTTATTTAAGGTTTCACAACTTTGTATTGTCCCAAAACTACCCTCGATTTCCGCCATTGCGGTCAACACGCCAAACCCGTGGCCTTACCCGGCCCCGTTCTCCCGGTTACGATTCGGTCCGTAATAGAATTTCAGGATTTCGCCGATTGTTGACTCAAATAACGTCGGCCCAGGGCCGATAAAGGGCGCTGTTTATTTTGTAATTAGATCTGTAATTGGTAGCTTAATACCGGGATCCCGATGGCGAACGCCTCCGGGTGTAATTCGCCCCGAATCCGGAATTGAGACGAAGGTTTTCCGTTACGCGCAATTTTTGTTGTCGAAAATTCGCGTCGAGAATGGAAGGGCGCAATCAAACACTTTTCTGGATAAAAATCCGTAAATAAGTAAACTTAGGTATAAGCCCGCGTATCTATTGCTGCTATATTATATGGGGGCGGCAATGCGCTAATAGTACCCCCAGGATTGCAAGCGTCTATTCCATAAGCTACGGTAACTGCTTATCATCAAGCGGCAGACTGTACGCTTATTTACCACATGAATGGTATAAAAACGCATGACAAATACTAACGGAAACCTGTGTCTGTTTGAATGGATAGTCCAATATCGAAAACTTCGACTAGTTTTCAGTCTCCTAATTTATTTTAATACGACTATTCGAGCTAGTTATGTGATATAACCCACCTTTCAGAGAGGTAGGGCATAACGGGACATATCGTACGAGTTGCAGCCACCCGAGTAAGAACGACCTCCACCTTACAGAATACTGCCGCTAACAGCAATGTATTTTACGGGGTCGTTTACGCGCTAGTATTGCAAACATCCATGGGCTACGGTACTATTTACCATCAGGAGGGGCAACGGCTAGGTTTATTTTCACCAGTTAGTACAAAAATATTGACTGACTGATCACTATATAGCCTAACAGCGATAAGATCTTAATTGCACTAACAGAACGAAGCACGAATCGTGTATTTAGACTTACAATCCAAGTTATTTATGTTATTTATTCTCCTAATTATTATTACCATAGCATTCCATGGCACCAAATGTTTGGGCTCAATGTAAAAGAAAGCAAATGAAGGCACTAATCCATTTACATTAGAAATTTATACTGACTCCCGAACTTTTGTAGGCTCTACTGTTCTACGACATTAAATTACTTTGAGATCCATTTACTACCACTATCACAAAGTATTTCAATGTAACTAACTATTATGGGCCTACAATGAACATTAGCCAGTTTTACTGGATAATCAATATTGCTTATCGGAAATCACCGCCATTATGGTATAAAATACAAGGTAATCTGTATCGAGGTGGTATGGTTTTATATTTATGCGTGAAGATACTAACACTACGTTTTATTCCTACCAGAATATGACCCACACACCTCATCTGATCTTCATTTGTCCTGATAAGATACACATGATGAATGCGGTGTATGTACGTAGAATCGCCACCAAAGCACCACATGTAATATCCATGAAAATGAGGAAAATGTACAAAAATCTAAATTCTATCTTCTTGGACTAAATCGTTGTCTACATGAAAAAGCCAACTAAACATGCCAAGTAGGTACCTTAGGCGCATCGGCGGGATAATCCAGCTATTGTAATGCAGCATTAACAGAGAGTAGTTCATTTAGCATCGGTATACAGTAAATAGCCGTCGGCCCATTGAGACAGTAAACCCGAATCGGTTTATTAGTTGTGTCTGGGGCATACTATAAACACACAGTCAAAGGCACAACATTGTTTTCAATACTCATGCGTATGGGTCAATTGGGGAAGGGCAGCGGGTCTACTGTTTGGTCGTGAGTGACTTGGGTGTCGTGGACTTATCACAACGCAATGAATTTTTTTTTTTTTCTATTGCCACCTTCCTTCTCCATCATCAGATCAGCGGGTAGCATTACATTGCATTGTCACCGAACTTATGCAAAATTTCAGCTCAATCGGTAACAGGGAAATGGGTGAGATTTAACTTGCAAGATTTTATTACGTATGGACATGGGGACATGGGATAGTAAATAAAAGAGTATTCAGTTCATAATCTTGACAGTGCCAAGCGTGTAGATATTGGCAACATCCTCTAACAGGCCAAAATGGTATTTTATCGGATAGCGCATTTCGGTGACAGCATGAATGAAGCTATTGGCAAATGCAATAACTCGCAATATTTTTTTTTTTTTTATTATTACAGGATAGGGAAAGGTGGCGATCTCTGGTGTCGGAGGCCAAGATCCACTTTGGGTCGCTGAGCCAGCGCAGTAAGTAAGTATTTATTATTACTGAAAGTACACAGCATTACAGCGAGCAAAAGCACCGTGTACAACATTCTAATCAATCATCAATTAACCATTACTATCATGTATCACAATTTTCACAAAACATTAAAATAAATTTAATAATGTAATTACAAAAATACATACGACGTATCGTTGCTCTCCTAAATCGCACCCCAAGACCTCTTTCCCGCGTCTCCTTGGCCCCGTACGCGCGGCCCATTAAATTTCAACTTTGTTGCCCCGTAATAAAACTTACAACCCCCTTCCTTACTTTGTCGCCGCTTCCGTCGGTACATTACTCGGGTGCAGTGTTGTATGATTTTTTAATAAGGCATTGATTTTTGTAAAAGGGGAGAGCTTTGATGCACAGGTGTGTTTTAGTGCGATGTTCTTTATGGTTTTGTTGGTATTAGGTACGCTGTGTTATGTGAAGTTGTCATTGTCACTATTATGTAAAAAATTTATAATATTTATAGTTTTATGCGATCAGGTAGAGTTAACGACACTGTGGATAGGTAAATACTAAATCACGCAGCGGACTTTGATACGGTTTTCACCATCAATTAGAGCGTCTTATTTATTTATTCAATATACTTTACAGCATTACAATTTAAAAACTAATGCACTGCAATTTTCTTATTAAGTACATCTTATGATAATAAAACTTTATAAGTCTATAGTAACACAAAATACAATTTTAAATTCTTCATCGTCTAGCTGAGCCTCAAACACTCCTCGTTTATACGTGTATAATAAGTTCAGTCCTGAATTTAAGTTATAAGTTATCATTATCTCGTTTCGTAAGTCGCAGTAGGTAAAGATATACATGTACCAGCCACCTAAAAATAGACAATGAATTTGTTTGGCTATAAAATAAAATCGCAAACTTTATTATATACATCAACAGTATATTGTTCCCTAAGGTTTCACAGTACCGTACCAGATACTATACCTACACGTATAGGTACGTAGCGAGCTTATAATTTCATCCCAGCAGAGAGAACGGGCATAAATAAAATTCCTGGCTCCATTTAGGTCATATTCCACCCAGGATAGGTTCATAAATTCCTTAGTTCCTAACAGAGCGGCCCGTGTAGAAAGCCTTTAAATTCTGTTTAAAACCTGAGTGTATGTCATTTTCGGGTCCCGTGACGTCTTATAGCCGTTTTTAGAGTTTTAAAAATTGGCGGGAGTTTGTCTCTGTTATTATGTTGACCGCCTAGGGAGGTACAGGGTATTCGATGATGAAATGAAGGTATGTAGACACATTATAGTATTAATTACTGGCTCCATTTTGGATATATTCCACCCAGGATAGGTTCATAAATTCCTTAGTTCCTAACAGAGCGGCCCGTGTAGAAAGCCTTTAAATTCTGTTTAAAACCTGAGTGTGTGTCATTTTCAGGTCTCGTGACGTCTTATAGCCGATTTTAGAGTTTTAAAAGTTAAGAACGGGGCTTGTCTCTGTTATTATGTTGACCTGCTAGGCAGGTACAGGGTATTCGATGGTGACACAATAAAGTATTAGTTACTGGTTCCATTTTGGACATATTCCATCCAGGATATTTTCTCTTATTTCTATTCCTTACTTCCCAACTAGATCCTGTTTTTTCTGTACAAATCATAGTTTTACTGGTCATAAGCCACGCTGGAGGCCCCTTGGGCTTGACTTCGATACCAGAGTTGATAGATACCATCCGCCTGAGTTGCTTAACTTTTCTTATAGGTCTCACAAGCACGCTGCCTAGACTGAACTGTAATATGAATATATTAATTCCACATTCAAACATTTGTCATTGTTAACTATTTGTTTATTCCTCTAGCCGAATCGCCGATTGCGTGCGCTATATTTATTAAAACGATCCACGCGCTACAAAGATAACGCGCAACGTCGGGGTTCTGAAGGCACGTCCTTCAGATCTTTAAAAAAGGGGTCAGCCCTGGCCCCGGGTAAAGCCTGCGGATTTTCGGAGGGAGCCGCCCGCGATTACGAAACTCTTTAATAATTAAGTGGAGCGAATAAATCTTAATGCCATGTTTTGCCAGCCGCTTATGTAGGTATCTAGTCTGCGAGGACATCGGTGTTGATAAGTAAAGCCTCAGAATAAAAAATATAGTACGTAGTCAAACAAAAAAAAGACTACATGAAAGAAAAATAACGCATTTCAGTACAGCCCCCGTGTAGCATTTCCAAGTATCCATATCACGATACAAACAAACAGCCTATAATCTGTGAAGGTGTATGCCTGGGTATGAGTATCATGGCCAATTAAAAGCCCATATCAGCAGGTAGAGCAGCATTGACGATACGTCAAATGCGTAGAATGTTTAGCAATCATGATAACAAATCAATATTTTTGGATATTTTCCTGCATCACATCTATATATTGCATCTACACATGTCTATACACATTCTACTATGTCAATACTTTCTTATGGTCTACTTATACCTAAACGTGTCGGTTTTAGCAGAATTAAGAGAAACTAACCCAAATACACTCACGGCTAGATATACGAGACAACTTTACCACATTAAACTTTTAATATTGTAACTCCACTATATTCTATTCCTAATTGGTTTTGTAAAAGGTTGTGGTAAACCCTCTGACCTTTTGGCATTCCACATTCATACATCTTTTCGTACTTATGGCCTGACCTTTTTGGAAAAAGCCGTATGTCCTCCTCGTGATGTATTAAAAAAAACTTAACGGTTGAAAACATCTATCTGAAACATCCCAGTCAAGTACGTCCAACATTTAACCCCAGTATCCAGTAAATCATGCAAATTGAACGCTCCGAACTCCACCACGTCAGCAAGTTCATCAGCTAATGGAATTAAATTTGATAGCCAATATTAATTGATGACGCCGTGGAAATTATTCATACTTATTATAACAGCACTCGACAGCCGAGGTTGTGCCAGCTAACCAATATGGCGGCCGTCAAAAATAATTTGTATGCAATCTATCTATGGCATAAATCAGGTACACCCACTGATATTCAATCTAACCGATGCACGAATTAACGTAAGTGCCTGCGATGCGGGCGCTGGTTCGGTACATTTCGAACTAGCGATGCAAGATAAAATCTATCCTACGCATTTCAGATAATGATATAATAATGGATTCTTTAGTGATGTAGATCATAGAAGTTCTTTTCAACTGTTGCAAAAGAAAAATAAATTTTATCGCTGCCCGATCTGTAGATGGTACATGCTGGGTAAAAACTGCAAGAAATGCAGAGCAAAAATATTGTTTCTATGCAATATTTTCAGCTTAACCGGCGATGCCAATTAATGCTCTAATTATAAAGTTCTATAAATAGTAGATACTGTTGGTAATAAAAATTATTTCTATGGATTAATTGTTTTATAACAAAAACAATATTTACAAAATTAGGTACAAAAGATTGAACCTACTAATATAAAATCGCTATTTTAAAATGATTGATATTTTATTTACAAAATTATCTAGGTACTATTAACATTCAGTTTACTTTTTAACGGAATTTTAATTACTAACTGTTACCAAGGAACCCAAATTCACAGCATAACAAAGATCGTAACTTATCTGGTAACAACGTGATTGATGGAGCGAAAATCATTGTTTTCGACGTGTTCTTGGTTATTAAGCAATAGTGACTGCCATTATACCGCAGTCATACATACTTTACGAGGCCAAGTGTTCTATACAGGTACTGCGGACGGTACTAGTATAATTGTAAATAAATGCCTTTACATACATAACGTCATGCCGTAAGGAGCGTCGGTGGCCGAGTGATTAAGGTATCCGCCTCGTAAGCGAGAGGTACCGGGTTAAAATCCCATTGCCGCCATGAACCAATGACTCTTTTCTGAGTTATGTACATTAGTCGAAAACTACTTGCTACAATGCTCTTACGGTGAGGGAAAACATCGTGATGAAAGCTGCACATTTAGGCAACTAATTATGTAATCATGATCCAATCTGGTCAGGTTCCCTTGCAGGGTCACGGAGGTCAGATGGCAGTCGCTGCAGTGCAATTACCTGATCTGCCAAAACCTGGTCAAGGCGGACCCCGAGTCCTCGTGCGCGAAAGCACAAACGGGGACATAACGCCAACATGATAATTATATCCACTAGGGAACCTGACACCATTTGAACAGCCTCGGGAGCCGTTCCGCGAGTTGACTAAATGTCAAATCAGCAACTCTTTATGATCTGTCAAAACATGGTCAAAACAGATCATATATGAAATTTGTATGAGACAACAACTGTGACGTCATTGTAAAAATGCGTCAAATGTACGTATGCGTGTAATGACAAATTATTTTTATCATTGTACTTAATTTAAAAATTACAAATATTACGAATTCATTTATTTTCTTGTACTGAATCCTGGTTCTACTTTAAGCTCTTTAATGATAACCTGCTTTCATAATTTATATTGAATCTAGTCAAGTCCACAGTTGGCATCACTCTGTGACTATACCGTGACAAAACATGCATTATTTTTTTAATCATCGCCGGAGTGCCATCAAAACATCAATAGCACACAGAAATCGCAACTTTACACCTAAATATTATCTTCACAAAGATAATCAGCAATCAAAACAGTCGAGTTGACGCTCTTGCATTGCGTGAATCACACGCTGATGCAAAGCAATTGTGCGCAGAACCAACGCGCAGAACATAAATACTCGACTGACTAAACAGCCGCCATACTAAATGCTTCGGCATGCGGCGCTTTGGGTACTCGCCTTCTTTTTAATCTGAGCCATATTTCAATCCGTTCGGAAAGCGAAGCGTTTTGCCAAAGTAAACGTTTCCGATGCGAGGTTCGTTCATATTGTTTTATTAGTTGAGAGATGTGCCGAGAAAATTAAGTGGTGGAGGATATTGTGTGGTATACAAGTTAGGTATCGTGCATTAGGTATCTTCATCCTTACATAGTGTAAAATCAAGTCGCTTTCCGCGGCTGTCTATCTGTCTTAACTCCTCCTTTTTTTACTGCCGGGAATGCATTTAGTACGGTACCCTCCTTAGGGAGTAAGGAGGGTGTGTGAGACTCCCAACCGTCGCCAGTATACCTACTGAACCCCACGGCGCTCCTGCATCGAATGAATGGAGCTGTCATGAGGGCAACCGAAGTCTTGTCGCCCACGATACCTCCGGCAATCTTAACTTCTCCTAAACCAAACCTGAGAATACCCGTGCGAAGCCGGAGTGGGTCGCTAGTATTTTTCTAAATTTGTACAATGATTTTGACATGTTTTTGTGTGTGTTTGTGTTAGGTGATTGGAATTATTATTGTTTACCAACGTGGGGAAAAGTAGCGTTATCGTTAGGGACTCGCCATCTGTAGCCAGGGCGCGCTCGATGTAAAGTCGGCCAAGAAAGTTATTGGCCGTATGGTGGCCGCCAGACTAGAATTTCATAAAGCCATCGGCTGGATGTCGTAAAAGGCGACTAATGATAATAAGAAATGAGTAAATGGGCAGCACTCTCACAACACATATTATCGGGTTTGCTATCACGGTTAGTATTGTTTGTTGTAGTTGTACCCGATAATATGTGAAGTGAAAGTTTAGTGAATAACCACGAAAGTCTTAAAGCCTATAAGATGGGCAGCATCGTTTTCTGATGTGTATTTTAATCACTGTGATCTCCAACCAAGAGTGGCGATTATGGCAAGCCCCACACGAATGTGGAGGAGGTTCAAGTTCAGCAGTGGACTATTATGGGCTGTAAACGTGATGTGATACACTTCCTAATGGAGATATAGCTTAAAATTGTGTGACAGTGAGACTTCTGACGACCACTGCGCTCCGGTGTGGTTTGAGCCTAATTCTTAGTTCGGAAATTCTTGTTGTTAAGGCTTTTAGGTACTAGATACTATGTAGGCAGTATATAGGAACTGTAGCCAGCAGGCAAATGGCATTAGTCTTCAGCCAGCGGTGTTTAATTGAGTTGGTACCAGGGCACTAAGGTCTAACTTTAGATTTACTATCGCAGTGGTTGCTAGTTTGCTAGTTGGATAGTTGGTATTGCTGAACCAATGAAGTGTGTTTGATTTAGATTACGTACTGTGCCCGGTTTGGTTACTAAGCCTTAAATAATCACAAGTACCTATAGTAAAAGAACCTAATGGTACCAGTTCGTTTTTGTTATACCTATAGTTAGTAGGTAAATGTTTTCGAAAAAAGCGGACGAAACTTACACGTTATTTTGTAAACTTCCGACGCTACAAGCATGTGGTCATTAAGGACAGGTGTACCTTTTGTCTTTTTTTGTTATTTACAACGACAGACCAAACTGGAACGTGTTACTCATAGAATAAGGGCCAATGTCGTATCACGCTTTTAGGAACTCGAAGCAATGCGTAAGTGCGAAAAAGTGCTAATTTTGATACATTTTTGCTTGTTATTAAAAATAAAAGATAAAATTTCTCCGTAAATTATTGGTGTCTTTTGTTGAGTATAAAAATTAACTGTAAAATGTCAGTAGTTTAGTAATCATATTGAAAAAACATTGCAAAAAGGGTATCATTGGGATTTTTATTATCGAGTGCAGTGCATTAAATCTTGCAACTTTTAGCGATTTTGACTAGATTAGATCCTTGACTAATACATATTTTTTCAGAATTTAAAATGCTATCTACTTTCTATGTGTCAAATTGTTTGAAAAAGTCCTGGTGTGTAAAATGACTTTAGGAAGAGTTACGGAATTACTAGTCGCCGATAAATAAAGCACATCGGCTGGTTTAAGTCTCGTATTAACTCACTCGCGTGCCATAGAGACGACGCTGTACGAAGCCAAACTAACGGTTGCGCATTTACCACCAACATCTGTATCTGTTTATAGAACGCATTTTTATTATTGTACATTGTTACAGTTAAAAACGAATGCGTTGCACAAATTAAATAATAAATTACAGCTTTAGGTAAAATTTTCAAAGAACATAACAATTATTTTATGAAGTATAGTTACGGCAAACAGATCGCAATCTGGTACCTCACGCAGATGCGTGAAAATAAACTGAAGACTGTACGTGGAGTGTAAGTTTTCATTCGTGATAAACGTAACTATTGCGTTTGCGTTACGTTCCAATTTTGTATGATAAGTTCAAAAAGTCATGTTCGCCAATACACTCGCATGCAGAAACTTCTCGCATATTTTGTTTCTATCACTTTCCGCTAGAGGCGTTGTTCAAGTTATCATACAAAATAGGAAAAAACGGATCGAAGATAGTAAACTTGATTTACGTGATCGAAGAGTATTCGAATTTTTGTGCGAACAGTTACACTTGAGGTACTGGACTCGGCGATGACTCTCTAATAATATTATAGGTATAATATCCATAGAAAAGAGCGAGCCAACCAACAATTCAAAATAAATGTTAAAAGTGTTGTTTCGTAGCTGGTTACGGACAGTTACGAACGCGGAGTACTCTTATTAGATAGCCAGTTACGAAAAGTGTGGTAGAGCTGCTTATGAAAAACGGTTATCATATTCTTGTTTGGTAGCCAGTTGCGAAAATTTGAAGGTGTTGTTTCGTAACAGGTTACGAACTTGGATTAAAGGATACTTTGTACTGCATCTTTGTTTGTTGCATTATTATTAATACATTAAATTATTATTATTACCTGAAAATAATAACTAAATAAATATAACTTAAAAATCCAGAGAGATTTAGTAAAAGTAAGTATTAGTATAAATTTAATTTAGCTTATTTTTTAACTGCGATGGCTATTTTATCCAATGGTTTTTGATCGAACAGTCCAATCGAAAAGTCCAAAAAATTGAAAAAGCAAGCAACTCACCGCTTGTATGAAGAAGTCCTCATGCAACACGCTGACGATCCCGAAGTTGGTGAACTTGAAGACGCGGTCCATGATCCACATGAGGTGGGGCAGCACACCCGGGCGCGCGTTCCAGGTGGTCATCAGGATCGGCACGTCGGCCGTGCTCTGGTGGTTGGCCAGCACCAGGGTCCGGCGGTTGGTGCAGGCGGCTGGCTCGTCGCCTGTCTCCACGACTGCAAAGAAGAAAGAAAGAAAGGTTAGAGGACTGGTTTTTGGTAGTACCCAATATATATTTTTTTGCTACTCAGTGACAAACGAGCAGACAGCCCACCTGATGGTAAGTGGTAACTGTTAAGATCTACAATTCATACATTTAGGTTGTAGATAACACAAATGCAGAACTGCAGATGCATTGTCACTGTGAGGAGTAAGATGAAAGACCTCATGCCTGTATTTTAATAGTGTAACGTATGTTCAGTATGATAATAGGTATGAATTTATTTTATAATGATGTGGGTACTTTTAATAGTTTATTGAACTTATATTGACACATGTATTTTTAGTAAATAGGTACAATGTATATGTACATATTATTTTATTTTCAATTTTATATCAAGTTATTTTATTCTCTAATGACCTATTTTATATTATTGGAACATTAATTGTTGGTTATTGTGAGTTAATTATTTTAATTATTGAAACTGACATTGTTCTTATTATTTTTGACGTTATCAATGTAAATTAAATGTTATAAATTATTGCATACCAGACTCTGGCAAAGTGTGTGAACCAAAATTGTCATACTTAATTAAGAGCTATCGTAAACCACATTTTAAGCAATAACAATATTATATTATTCTATTCTATTCTATTCCCACTATCGTTTTCTTTATGGTATAAGTACGGCAGACAAACAGGCAACCAAGCAACCTGATGGAAAGTGATTATCGCCACCAATCAGCAATATCACGAACGCCACCAATACGTTGCCCGCCTTTAATGAAACCTCTTATTCTTATACATCTTGAAGGATCCCATGTCATAGTATAAATATTTTATGGCCATAGTCCAAAGAAAACAGTGTGGCTAGGAGTTCATTCCATATCCGAATAGTACAAATAGACGTAGGTAAGACATACATCATCAATAGTTTTAACTGTTTCTCGTACAAGACCAGTATTTTGGTATCGCACTCATTACGGCACAAATACATCCATTAAGCTCGCAAACAACACGCGTAAAGGAAAGACAAATTCCGGCGTTCTCAACTATCACCGGCAGCGATTCCGTCTGAAGTCAAAGGGATGCTGGATGCCTGGATTTCAACTGCAAGTTTGCATTCGGCTTCCGTTTCGGGGTGGGGGGACGTGATCCTTTCAAATGCAAAGGCGAGGATGTATGGAGCTCAAGCGTTCAGGCGTGGACGTTAAAACGATTACAACACACGCCGCAGTTTGCACAGAACAGTGGATCAGCTCCAGACAGAGTGTTTAGCATTCTAATTCAATTCCGGATTAGGTTAAGTCGCCGATGCGAATTCGGTGCATACGGAGCGACATGAGCTACCCGTGGGCGTAATTGCTAATTTAATTAGCATCGTGTGTGGTACGACACTTGAGACGAGCGATACGAGTTGTATTATGCACTGTCAGAGTACATTTCAGTGGTCAGTCAACTAATACCGAGCTTTAGAATATCAATAAATCCAAGTGAGATGGCGGTCAAATACTTTAATAGTCTAATTAAAAAAAAAACTGTGCCTATCTCATAGATAGGGGTTGATGCTATTCGTTTTCAACGGTTTCACCCTAGTTACCCCACAAGTAACCCTTGGGTGGTGACAACGAACAAGTAGCAAGCCTCGGTCGTTGCTAGTCACCACTCTCCAAAGACTAAGCCGCATCGCTAAACTCATTGCCCCTTCCGGAGCGAAGTGTGGGAAAGCTTTTCGCTCTGGTATGTATCTAGGCAGTTACGCAGAATACGTCATCGTCGATCGGACGAACGCCTCAGCGACTATCTAATTGCCATACCCCTTTCGGTATGCTCCATCGTAGACCAAGAGGAGTAGGAATGTGGACCCCGGGCCCTCGTGTACCGCACGACAGCGAAACCGGGATTTAACGCCAAGATGATGATGATGAGGTATGTACCATCGTTGACTGCAACTACACGTTACATCAGACCAAATACCTGCTATGAAATATAAGACAGACCACCAATATCGACGTTTCACAGCACACGTTCGAGTAGCTATAACGTACAGACCCCTGCACTAAGAGTCCGTCTAGCCTGAACATTCAGTGCACACCGCTAAAACGATTAGAGTGGCGGACTCTCCCGGGTCTTCCGTTTGTTTTGCAAGCGTCGCGTAAATATAAAGTTGAGAGAAATATTTATTTGCCGAGAGTCCGTTTAGAGACGCCCCGCCTCTCCTGTTTGTGGAACGTGATGTCTATGAAAGAGATGGATTTCACGCGAATATACCGTCCCCTTTTGTGTTCCACGAAAAATTGTGTAGCTGTTGTGTGCTTTACGAGTTGGTTTTAGATACCTATCTACATTACTAGCTAGACGTTCTCAGGTTTTATTTCTAACAGAAAACGTCGACATATCAACACAATTTAAGTAACTAAAGGTAAACAAAGGAGCAAAAAAGCTCAGTCGATCGATTTCCCCTAAGAAATACTGTAGCTATACTGATTGCATACAATTATGTAAATTATATCATCAATAAATGTTTATGCTTGTCTGTTTATTAAAAATTCAATAAGAACGAGTGAGAGCGGTAATCAAAAAGAAAGACCTATGCATTTTTCTGCCTTAAAAATAAATAATGGCCAAACATTAAAATTCAAATTACAGCCTATCTACTTAAGCAGAGCCTCCCTCAATCTTCCTAAATAAATAATCTTCCCTTCTATAACTCCGGGAGAAAAACTCCATAAAAATTATTAACATTTTCATGAATTCGCAATTCTGTTTACACCCAGTCCGAATAGATCAGTGGATGGAATTCCGTCGGAGATGAAATGAAAATTACTGATTCTGTAATAAAAATAATGGATATCGGTGAACATTCATTACTTTGATCAATCAAACATTAAGGAGTTCGTTGCTTACTTTCTGGATTGATCTATTGTTTGATTTTGGAAGATGAGGCATCTAATTTGAAAAGTTTCGGACAGCCTTCCAGATCTTGATTAAACATTCCTTGGTTTGCCTTCCTTGCGTATGTAAACAGATCGAGCGAAGTCTTAGGCAAAGTCAAACCTACGTTCTCAGCGAATACCTATAGGTAGTTGTTGACCTCCAAACTGATATTGTACTAGAGAAAATTTCCTCTGGCAACACCACACAAGAAACGCGGAGGAACACTGGCAACACAACGCAAACAGAATCTCCTGCTGGCACCGAGAGAAAAGAAAACTGTTCATTAAATGCCTTTATTAACTTGTAATATTCGCAACTCGGGGCAGAGACCCGGCAGATACGTCGGCCATGCGATATCGGATATGGCAATTTATAGGATTCTACAACCTAACCATAACTAAAGGATACTAACACATACATAATAAAAGCTTTACGGTGTAGTGACCAGCATCCGATAATGATGCAATCGACGTCACCGTTTTCAGGCGAATTGGAAAAGTAATTGTATTTTTACACAATAGTGAGCTATTGAAACTATTTAGAAAGTCATATTAAGCGTAGGTATGTGTATTTTATTTATTTTTGTATGTGTATGTACCTGTAGCGTAGGTGTGTGTATGTCGACTGGTAAAGACCGCAGGTAACAGCTGGATGCGGAAGGCACATGGCCGGCCTTTGTGGAGAACTCCGGGGGAGGCATATGCCCAGCAGTAGGCGTATTTCGGGTGATATGATGATGATGATATGTATGTAGGCCTGATATAGAATGTTACATGAAACTTGACAAAACAGACGCAAGTAAAAGGAGCAAAATATGTGGCTCAGGAAACGGTTGGCTTGAGGGTAATTATTAGTTGCGAATCTTACAAGGGAATCAGATAATGCCAGTCACTCCCAATGTCCAATCACTGTCCATCAAAAGTTCAAAAGGGTCATTTATTAAATTTCAGCCTGTATCGCAAACGTTTAGGTAATATTTAACGTCAATCATTTTGCTGGCAGTCTGTCTCTGCGGTTCCGAAGGAGTTTTCTCTTTCTCCCGCGCACACTAAGGTTGTGGATTGAGCTTCCTGGAGCGGTTTTTCCTTCCAGAAAGGGGTGAAGGTTTTTTTATTCCACTAAGGTGGCAAACAAGCTTACGGCCTGCCAGATGGTAAGCAGTCACCGCAGCCTATAGGCGCTTGCAATACCAGTGGCATGACCCACGCGTTGACGACCCCGTAAAACCTTTTTTACCTCTTTTCAACTCCATGTTGCACCCTCCAGGGAAAACTTCTCCAGGTAGTTTTTCCACAACCTTAGTGTGCGTGGGAAAAAGTTCCTTTGGAACCGCTCAGTTCGCTCAATAGGACCACGCTAGTGATACCTACCCTGATATTGCAAACGTCTACGCTACGGTAACTGCTGATCGCCACGTGGGTTGTAGGTACGCTAGTTTTACCACCTTGAGAGAAAAAAATATGAAATGCCGCCTCCATAGCCTTCTGTCGGGGTCGCGTGGAACGCGGGCGGTAATTACCAAAGAAGATCCCGGAAGCGGATACACCCCACTTTTATTGCGCGGTGTGTGCGAATGTTTACGGACCTCCGACCAACTACGGGTGGGATTAAACTCGGCGAAACCGGATCAAACCGGATTAGGCTAGATTAGCTGCAGCGTTGTGCGCGAACCGGCCCGAATTATACGTAATCTACGTTGCCTACTCATGCGGCGGTACAGTTGATTGACCTTTGTTTTGGGATGCGTCTAGTACTTAATTGTGTTTTACTGAGGTAGAGTAATTTCATTGAACAACATCTTAAAGTAATATAATACAAACCTTATGGAAAGTGGTCACCGCCGCCTATGTACATCAGCAACACAAGGGGCGCTACCAATGCGTTGCCCGCCTCTAAAGAGACCTCTAACATACTTCTTGAACAATCCCATGTATTTATATATTATTCAATACATACATACAACATCCGGATTTTATCAGGTTAGATATAAAAATAACGACGCAAACCATAGACCAGTTCCTCTCTCCGCAACTGTCATATCTATACATAGCATAAAACAAAGTCGCTTCCCGCCGTCTGCCCCATGTACGCTTAGACCTTTTAAACTACGCAACGAATTTTATTGCGGTTTTCAATAAAGTGATTCAAGAAGGTTTATAAGTAAGAAAAAAAGGGTAAGTAGGGGTAAAGTAGGTGTATACGAACGAAGTCGCGCCGGGTTCACTTGTGTTAGATATAAAAATAACGACGCAAACCATAGACCAGTTCCTCTCTCCGCAACTGTCATTGTCCATAAAAATCATTGGATTGCGACAGACCGCATTCGATGTGCGATGGCCGTGCATTGGTTCAAAACTATCTATTATTGTGGTCACTTCGTCCAAATACGTTATGTGCTACGGTATGTTTTATGTATTAAAAAATTAAAATTTTAACTTATGTTCGTCACTGAATTTAAATTACGATCGCGTCAAACTGCAAATTTTATAACAAAGTGTAAGTCATCATCATCACAGCCCATAACAGTCCACTGCAGGACATAGGGTCTCTCCCAAGAAAGAGGAGGTTATTGCCATAATCCGTAATTGCCGTAAATATAGAAATAGAAACGCTGCTGCCCATTTTCTAGACACGGAGACTCTAGATCTTTTGTCTCGAAAACATTGCAAGCAGCATTGATGATTGTTGATAATTAAGTAAAACACAATTAAGTTCTAGATAGAACTTTTGCCTTGAAAACATTAGTCGCCTAGTACGATACCTACGAGTGTAAGGGGTTGTTGCCATTCTGTTCTGCCGGACACCACACGGCTGAATAGGCAATTTGATTGCTTCATCCATCGGTATAAACAATACGTATACTTAAACGCTCAAAATCCTATTAGGTCCTATTAGTCGCCCATAACACACATATTTTGGTTATGGACTAAAATTATTATCTAATGTTTCTAACTAAACTGATTATTTTACAAATTAAGTATGAAAATTTTCAGTTACTATTTTAACGTACTAGGTAGGTATCAGCTTAGTTATACTGTGTTCCCGCGGAACTATAGGTATACATATTGAATTTATTTTAAATTAGTCTATCAAGACATTTGACTGCCATCTCAACTGGTGGTAAGTGATAATGCCGAAGATGGAGCATGTTTGTCTATAAACAGCACTCTAGCCTTGAATGCGTCCAGAATACAATGGTCAGAGAACATACTCCCGCAACGTGTTCCATTCCATTCGGGATACCTAAAGTCGATGTGTTAATCTGGGCCATAAGCTACAAAACACTCCAAAATTTCATAATAATGCGTTCAATAGTTTTCGTTTGAAGGGGTAAAAATACTCACCAATAAAAACTTTCCCATTCATAATAGTAGGATGACATTAACTCGTGTTTCTAGCAGTAAATAACAAGTATTAAATGCTGGAATCGCCTCCACGATTCCTGCAGTAATGGCGGAGTTAAATTTAAATGAGAAAGGATAGCGGTAATTAAGCTTCTCAAAGGAGCGTTTGCTTAAGTAATTGAAGGTTGCATCTTACCGGATTAAAAGAGGGAAGATCCTATTATGCTTTTTAATGAAAATTTTTAATACTTTGAGCGTGAAACCTTGGGTACCATGAAGTAAGTTCTGTCATCCCTATGGAATAAGGTTATAATATCTTCACCAAAGGTACAATGAGGAGTGTCTGTCCAAAAGAGGTTATTTACATGTATTATTCAGAAATTACTTATAACTTATTTCAGTGACTGGTTTCATTACGTAAGCTGTTTTAATACGAACTTCAATTTTCAAACTCTCTTTGTGGACGAAATAAGACGATTTGAAAAAGATTTTAAAGACGGAAAATGCCAAGTTACGTAAGAATTACAAGTTTAAAAACGAAATCGCGAATTCAGCCTTTTTGGAAAGACACTCCTCAAATGTTTTCAATTTACTTTATTTATATTACCTTAGACTTAGAGTGTAGAACCCTAACACTCGTGGGGGTCGTAAAAGGCGACTAATGTTTTCGAGGCATAAGATCAAGAGTCTCCATAGGCTGGAAAATAGGCAGCATCAATTTCCATTGTTATATTTAAAACACTGCGATCTCCAACCCACCTGCCAAGCATGGAGATTATGGCAATAATCTCCCCTCTTCGTGGAAGAGGCCTTAAGTCCTGCAGTGCCCTGTTATGGACTGTGATGATGATGATGATGATAACAACTTAGGCATGTACGTTGGCAGGAGTGAATGGAAGTGTTGGAAGTAAAAGACCGAAACATATATCACGATCAAATCCGAGATGTTTTAAAGAAAGAGTACCCTAAACCGACGAGCATGTATGAAAGGGTTGATGAATGTTGAAGAAGCGAGAGAGATTTGTCAGGACCGGAGCAAGGTGAACAATGCACATGGTCTCTGCCGAGAAAAGGCATGACGTTATTTATGTACTTCGGTCTTAGTAAAAAATGCGACTCTACTCGTTTTTATTAGGCAAAAAAGTCCTAGTTTCCAATTTTCGGCGAAAGATATTTACATGTACATACCAAGAAAACTACTACTACTATACCTAGTAATTGGGTAACGGAGGACAGATGGCAGTCGCTCCCCTGTAATTATCTGATCTGCTAAATCCTGGATCATGGTCAAGGCGGACCCCGGGCTTTCATGCGCGAGAGCACAACCGGGACATTAACGCCAAGATAATTATTTTACTAGGTAAACTACTTAACTTAATTATGAACTCTTGAATATTAAATAATAGGTAGGTATACTCCTACTCAATGAAAAGTAGTACTCCTACTTGCAAAAATATGGAGTAACATATCCTCTTTAAGAAATTAAGACCCTACAAAATCTTTGAAATTTTTCGTAAGTCCCTACCAACGTAAAATGTTTCTGGCCAAAATTGTATTCACAAAGGCTCTGGTTCTAAGCAAGCTTTGTTTGAGAATACATTTGCTTTTCTTTTGTGCTAAAAGAAAAATGTTTTAAGACACTGCGGCTTAAACAGAGCTAACCGAAGACTCGGTTAAATAATGTCTGGTGTTATATAAAACAAACCTATTTTATTATCAGTTAGTAGTAATTAGGTGAATATGGGTTATCATTAGGTCAGAAGGTCAACTAATTAGTTGAATAGACAAAATAACGACTAATTATGCAGAAAGCATATAATTTGTACTAATTATTTTAAATATGCATAAGTTATTTGACTGTTATACCTATATAGAACTATCAAATCCTTGGTTACCAAAATTTATATTTAATTGCGTAAAAATAAAATGTTTAAACCACCTCTTTTTAAATCTTTAAAACAAGATTGGCCATCATTACTAGAACGTAACTACTATTCTATCAAATAGAGAAAAACTCTTAAACACTTAGTCAATATAATCACCTGGCCATTCGCTATAATTTAATCAGAGTAACATAGCACAAGTGCTAATCTATTAACCAATCACAAGCAAGCGAATTTTCCTCCCCATTAACTTGGCACAGAGCACAGCCAGTCTTGGCTGGATCTGGCTATATGTTCCTAGTTTCACTGCCTCACACATCCGCGTTGTCAAAGCTAAATGACTACAAGAGTCAAGGAATTTACCCCTGACCTTAACAGTCCCGGATTCAACTCCCGGATGCGACTTTAACAGCCTTTTGTTCTTACTAAGAATGTTTAAAGCTAGGAGATAAAATTTAAGTGCTAATTTTACTGCAAGTCTGCGACTGTGATAGTTAGCCACAAAGCATGACCATATGGGGAGAAAATTTAACGTGCCATAATGAATGAATGGTAATAAAATGCACCTGGAAACGGAATTTTTGTACAATGTCGCAAAGTTGTTCTTTGCACTCTTTGCATCGTTCTGTTTGCTTACTCCAGGGTTTCGAGTCGACCAGTTTCCTTGGCGCGATTGAATTGTAATCGCAATAGCAGGTCAACGACAAATATAATCGTAACGGAATACCAAAAACGCGTAAAACTGTCATTGAGCTGCGATTGCGATCCAATTTCAATTCAATCAAGTGTTTAGCATCAGTAGCAAAATACTAAAAACGTGTCAAACTGCCATAGCGATCCAATTACATGTCGATTGTCGATTAATCTAATGCTTGTCTACAAAACATGCTATTCAAAATACTCAAATCAGGTCGTCTCAGGCTAAGTAAATCTTAATGACGTACCAAACTAAATTGTGCTGAATAATATACGACTTGGGTAAATAAATAAATCTTCTACAACAAGAAGTTCAATCCGCTAGGGATCCGAACCTAGACCGATTGATTGTTCATCCCGAAAACTCCTCGAGCGAATTTAATCAAGATGCTAAAAAGGAGTCTCGTGATTTCTCCACAGAAATGTTTGCAAGGTCAGTAGGTGTGGAGTTCAATAGTTTACTAATGGATTTTTATCTCAGGAACCAATTGGTGGGGATATTTGGGGGTGGCGGAGCATTGTTGCGCACTTTTTATAATAACTCCGTATCTGTAGCACTAAAAATAGAAATTTGGTTAAAATATGCATTCCAACCCTTTCATGCACGATGCAGTTTGCAATCTTTTTTTAAATTTTTCTGGTGTCCCCCAAAATCCAATATACGCTCTTATAGATCACTTTATAAATACTTATAAATTTTCGCGGTTTGATAGCCAATAAGACAATGATTACCTTTTACTTTTAATTAATTTCTTTCACTTTTTTTAGTTAATCAATTTTTTCATTTAGGATGATGACGATGATTCTTAGCGTAACAATGACAAATATTATAATTTAGTGGCTCATAACTTAGCCAGTTTAACAGCGCTATCGGTGACAGTCATCAGATGATGATGATTGGAATGGAGCGATCCATGAAGGCGTTTAAAGCTTTCTCTCAGAGACGAATATAAAATTGATGATTTTTCCTTCGAAAACACACAATTCATCTAATTTCGACAGCCATTCGTACATACATCGCTGACAACATGAACAACCCAGCCAAACCTCATCAAACAAAGAAACTGTTAGTAAGAAAGAAAGTCGTAAAT
The DNA here is from genome assembly GCA_907269095.1 of Blastobasis adustella. Classification (NCBI taxonomy): domain Eukaryota; kingdom Metazoa; phylum Arthropoda; class Insecta; order Lepidoptera; family Blastobasidae; genus Blastobasis; species Blastobasis adustella. The sequence goes on along the minus strand of OU026121.1, from coordinate 14,267,351 downwards.
TTCGGCCTCCAACAAATATAGCTAAAGAGCAAAGTAATGAGCTGTACATGACGCAGTTGCGATCTCGCAATGTGCTCCCGAAGTGAGTCATGCAAGGAGCGAATGAGACATTAGCAATGCGACTTGACACCGCACCGCTTAAATATTCATGCAGGCGCCTCCAGTTCAAACTGAGGCAACCGGTCCTGAACTACTGTTGCGAAGTCTACATACGATATGTCTTAACTTTGAATAACTATCACTTAGTAAGCACCTTGGTTACTTAACTGTTATATTATTTTGAGAGACTACGCGACGCGGGTGGACCTTCCATCCTAATGGATCTTTCAGTTAAACGCACAAACCACTATGGTTCAGCCTTTACAATGCATACGGCTAGGAAACGGAACACGTTGCTTGGGAGTATGTTATCCCAGGCTAGAGTGAATATGCTGTTTTTAGACAGGCTTGATCGTCACGTACCACCAGATGAGATGCGTAGGTCAAATGCCTAGCTACGCCTCAAATAACATTAAAAAAGTTGCTAATTGGGTTGTATTTGGCACGACCGAAGAGTCCGTCTACTAGACAGATGGCATTGCCTATATAATATTGCTACCAGCAGCTACAACGATAATGCAATGACAATGTAATTAAAATAAAGAGGCGCGTAAACTTAGTCACAGGTGGCACAGGCCAGAGTGGAATGGAAAATCTTAGTGTCGGAGGCCAAGAGTCATTTCGTCGTTGCGTCTACATAGTAAGTAAGTAATCTTAGTCTTCACGCTCCTGTAGTTATTTCTACATTATTTTTACTAAGGATATGGGCGATAGTTGCTGTCGGCCCGTTTGTCCCCAGTGAGTGACACAAAAAAAGGAAAATGTTATTTAAAGCTGACATTTACTGCTGATATCAGGCATTGTTATACACAGAGAAGTCAACACCCGAACACCCAAAAAGAGACCAGGTAAAATAGGACTGCGCGAGAAATTACTTTGATATTCATATCCTTTTGCATTTTAAAACGTAGACAACATAGGGGGGCCAAGTTACAGTGGTCAATATTTACACTGTACTCAGCGGAGGAAAAACTATTTCGTTTCATTGTTCGGAGGGACTCGGAGGAATCCCAAGATACATCTACAGGGGATGTTGGTATCCAAATCCTTTTTGCTTTTGACCGTTTATGTTAAGTCTTTGGAGAGATATTCTTATCGCGGCTTCGAGAAAAGTAATTTTCTTTTATAAGCCACTGAGTGCCTTACTATACTCTATGGGGAGAATGACGTACTTTCTCCTCTTGTTATTGTATTAGGCCATCGCTAAAAATAATAATAACATAGTGACTCGTACTCCGTTATTTTTGCATCAACAATTGATGAAATTGTTTATAAATCTGTTAGTTTAGGTGTAATCTAAAATCACGAGGCGCGATAGTACCTAGTTTCCCCCAGTAATATGGTCTACATTAGATCCCGGAAAAATATCTAGATCCCACCGGATAATAGAAACGTAGAGGAACAGCTCAGTTTTAAACCCAAAACGACCTTGCTTAGGTGCTTCTAATAGGATTTGCGTCATTCACTGCGCAATTCACTGGGGACATTTTGGTCCGTGCAAATCTCGAGACCCTGGCAGGCCGGCTTTTTATTTATAGAATCGTATTTAGACTTCCCATTTGTGTGAGCTGTCAGCTCGTTTGTCACCGAATTGTATAGTGAAAATGAAGTATTTATATTTGTACATAAATAAAATCCCGTAAATTTATTATAACTGAAGCTAAAAATTACGCAGGTGTCTTCCTCTTATGACGACGTGTCCCGCATGCTCCATCTTTGGCCGCATCGTCCTTACCCTCAGGTAAGATGGCGATCAAATGTCATGACAGTTGTGTCATGAACGACACTATACATAATATTTTTATGGCAATGCCACAGATGGGTAATGCAATGTTTTTTTTTTCTCTCTTAAGCCGGTCAAACTTTTTCAGTGTGTTTTCCTTGCACTTTGACAATGGCAATAATGGTTGTCAAGCTGTTGCACGACCCATTGCCATTTCATAAAAAAAGAATCAATGAAAATATTTTTATGACAATACATATTTTTTATATCACTCTATCTCTATCTTTCTTTTTTCCTCTGTTTTTGTTTTATTTTGTGTATAAGCAATAAATAATTTTTCATCCATTTCTTTCAATCATCACTCCACCGCACCACATAGGTATGTACATTGTCTTTATATCTCCCATGAACTGACTACTTAACCAAATAATTCCCTGCAGGGTCCTAAATAACATAACACGCATTAACTATGGGCACTAAACAAGTCTAATGCCCTTAGAAGCACTTTATTGCTCGAATGTGAGTATGAGCCGAGTGCTGTAAAAGCCAACTGTCCTGCGCGAGTCCCTGGTCAGTGCAATATATAGGCCTCGAGGGAGCCAGCGAGAGCTCCGTACGTAAAGTATTCTTAACTGGATAAAGAAGCGAAACACTCCAGCCAGACCCTCATATGTTATACGTGCAAAGTTTCTCAGTCCCACAGCTTAGTACAGGAATACGAAAGTAGGTACCTGTAACGAGCTATTGTAGGTTTTACTTTTTAATATTCCGCTACAAGCCCACCCGTGAAATGAGGTGTAAAGATACGAAACGATTTTGGTTGGTTGTGAGATTTGCCGATAGATAACGCTAGTAGTTGTTTATTAACGCTGAATGTAGAAAATAGATTTCTGTCGTTTGTTGGTACATTTTAATACCAACAAGACCTACATAATCTGTGCCTATCCTTCTGAGATACGGGCGTGAGTGTGTAAGTTTTTATGTATGCGTTTAGGTACATAATTACATAGAATGTAGCCCAGTAAAAATAGAGCTAAAGTTGTTTTTTTAAATCTGGGTTGTGATACCCGATCGACGCATTGCGGCAATAATAGAGAAAAGCAAAACAATATGACTATCCTTGACATCCTCTAGCTGAGACCTTTGTAGGGGTGTCATAGAAATCATCCTACTATGAAAATTACCTCCCCAGAGAATTCTAGAACCTCTGAATTATTTTAGTATGGGCAATAAGCTTGGATTTGACGTCATCTCTGAGCTGAATACTTCTTTACAAGATACCTATTAACTTTCGACTTGAAGACCCCAAGAACAGTGACGCAGGTAGAGTTCCAGTCCTTAGCAGCAAAGGTATGTCATTATACCGAAATCAAATTCGTTTCTAAGGCGTAATTTGTTACCTACCAATTATATTAAGTCAACTTTCCATAGAAGGACTAAAGAAATTAAACCATACACAAACGACACAACTTTACTAAAATACCCCCAAATGCCCCCAATTGAGTACAACTGAGCATCGACGATTACAATACTTATATAAACCACCATTTATAGATACGAAACTAAAAGTGATTAGAGAAAGACATAATGGGTTTATAATAACCGTTCGATTTATCTAACGGGGGGAGGGTCGGGCAAAATGGAACACAAAATGACGGAACGTAATAGAAAATGAGGGAATGCGGAAACACGATGTCACTGTCATTAAACCTGTCATATTATTTGGACATTCGGTGGGCGTAAACAAGGGCGAAGAAACCATTTGCTTTTGTAATACTTACATTTTTCATAGCATTTACCTTTTAGGTGGAGGTTTTTGTAACGCTTCGTAGCGTCTCCAGATTTTCATTTGATGGAATGAAATAACAAAAACGCTTGTAAAAGACGTTCTGAAAATATTTGTTAGATTGAATTATACACCCACGTATGTTTTTATTATAGGAAATATTTCGAGGAAAATTGTGTAATATCCTTATTTATACAGCGAAAGACAGTTATTAAGTGAAAAAAACAATTCTCAATATACATATAATTTAAGAAAAGAATTACAACGATGTTACTATAGTATTAATAGACTACAGATATAGAAGATAATTCCATTTCTATGGCTATGCTTAAAATAAAATGTTAAAAAATAACGAATCCTTTCTGTGCGAATAAAAGGAATTCTCCACATCTAGTAATAAACTGTATAAGTCAACGTATGGTCCATACGCATACAGCTACGTTGCGCGGCGCGGCAAGGTTAGTTGTATGAGTTTGTATGGAGTTAGACGCACTTGAGCGGCGAAGCGCGACGCAACGCGGCACTACAAATTCATACAAAATCCATTGCAGCACCGCGTCGCGCAGTCCAGCGCAGTTCAATTTACTTTAAAACAAATCATGTTTAATATAGGAATTTTACCCACTTTATTTATGATAGTTAATAAAGAATTCGTGATATGACAAGTCAACTCGTGTATTTGTTGCTAGCTCGCAACGAAAATACTTATAACTAAACCGAACTTGACATTGTGCGAACGCGATCCCGAGTTCTTGTTGATTCAATTTTCGCGAGGTAAGTCAATAAATGGCTATTGGTCGCAGGCACGACGCACACGCACGCGTCTATAGTGCGGGTTTGATTTACTTTGCGCCCGCCGACCCCCGGTTCAAATTTAGTCGGCCATATTGAATTATTTATAACGTGCAGGACGTCACTTCAATTTACTACCTCGGCACTGTCGAGTGGCTCGAGTAGGCTTGAAATAGATTCGGCCACGGGACCTGTCGGGCCTCTGAAAATAATGTACACGCCGCGTTGATTGAAAGCCCCAACCCACCCTATGTCGATTACGTATGCCTTGATATGATAGTGGGTAACAAACTTTTTAATTAACAGTACTGGAATATCTGTACATTATAGGGACTAAACTTGTGTAGATAAAGCCTATTTTATGTTTTTTTTTATTCGTGGTATCGTAATGAACGTTTCTGTTTTGTTTATGCAATTAAGTATAGGAATGGGTACATTTTCGTGAAGAGAATTTTAGTATGCATATCCCAATAAAGATAACCTTAACAAAATTCTTAGTACCTATGGACTTAACAATACATAGCACAGAGCATAGAAACGTTAGAAAATAAGATTACTGCCAGATGGTTATGTTATATACCTATTGAGAGTATGCATCTGACGGTACATACGTTCTCGGACGGAAATACCATCATAAATTTTCCATGCGGACACAAAGCAAAATGTATAAACTCCAAGCGAAGCCCACGAAATTGAGATCGCCTTTCAATTGGGAACTTTCATGAATGTAAATAAGTTTTGGTTGAAGGCCAAGGTAAACACATCGACGCGCGCTTACATTGTCGCCGGGTTTACAGAAACGCCGCAGGTTCAGTCCTGCTTTCACCTATATAATGATAAATAAAACAAAATAATGATATACGGTATTAGGTACGGGGTGTTGTTATTCGGCTTCCGAGACCGTTCAACCAGTAAGTGCCTAATACGTAATGATATATAAATACTGCAAATTAAAGTGTGGGCCCTGCCTAATTTTTTGGGAAAGAGATTTTTTATTATTATTTTTTTATTTAATTAATTTTAAATTTGAATTTATGTAAGTAGGGTAGTGTGACAACGTGAAAAGAGCAATAAATGAAATTTATGTTGAACTAATTTGTTAGTATACATATGTACCACAGGATAGTAATAAAAGTTATTAGTATTAAGTTATTAGTAGTAATTATTCTGAGGTACAGGAGTAGGACCAATATAGGTACCTAGTTTATTTCTATTGCTCGATCAGACGACTCACCTGAGGAAAAGTGGTCACCGTCTAGGATATTTACTACGTATGCGACGGATGCGGTGGTGGCCTTTGATGTGCATAGTGCAAAGAAAAGACTTCGAGAGGAAGCTCATTCCACATCTTGCACTTGCGCAGTAAAATATCTCGCGATGCCCGACCGTTACCCAGCGAGCACCTAGCTAGATGATGTAGATTAAAACTACTCTATCCCCTAGGCGGAGCGCGCGGTGGCGGACACGTGACGATGGCATCAAACTAAATAGTTCCGTTCAATTCTGAATAGGGATATTGTATGAGTAGTTAACAATATAATGAACGAGTGCAGTGCGAACGGGAACGGCCGTACGGTGGGGGTGCGAAGCCCGCAGGGTGGGGCGGACTGATTTAGTTTGCTCAGGCTGCGACATTATCGATTGGGTCCACATCCAGAGATGAGGGGTTTTTATCATAATAATAGCTATTACCACTTCCCGACGGGAAAACGGAACGGTTTTCCGATATATCCGTCGGTTTCTCCGCGTTTTGGTGAATGTCGCAAAATTGACGGAAGTCGAGCGCTCGTTACGGGGTTAGGTCAGAATAGGACAATGTCTCCCACTAGAGGCGCTACCGGGATACAATGACCGATTTTATTCTATGGTTGCCAAATGGATACCGATTTTCTATTTCCGTCTAGGTTATCCAAATGGATAGGTAGGTACGTGTTATCTAAGGAAAGTTCTGTTGAGAGTTTGACCTTGGGCTAGTTGATGATAACTGGACTTTCATAGGTATATACAATTTATTCAGTTGACTGTCTTAGTATCGGTGAATGTCGAAAAATAACGGAAGTCGCGCGCTCGTTACGGGTTTAGGTCAGCATAGGACAATGTCTCCTACTAGAGGCGCTACCGGGATACAATGACCGATTTAATTCTATGATTGCCAAATGGATAGCAATTTTCTATTTCTGTCTAGGTTATCCAATTATATATATAATAGGATAGGTAAGTATGCGTTATCTAACTATCTGACTTTCATAGGTACCTACATTTATTGAGTTGGCTGTGTGTACATTCAAAGGTTGCGATAAGGTTAGGACAGGTTAAAGCTGAGTAAATTTAAAGGTTAAGGTTAGGTCAAGAGTTTAGTGACTGTTTCAACAGGTATATAAGAATAAAATTTTGTATTTCTGTATGTACGTTTTGCTTTTTTTAATAACGTAAATTTTCCAAAATTGACGTTTAAAGGTGGCGGTGGGAAAAACTTCTTTTCAATATACCTTACAAAAACAACACAAGAACGTACAGTAGGACAGACATACTACGCATCTATAGGGGGGAAAATGGGGACTATGTACGTTTGTATGGAAAAAATGGCGCAGCCTTTCCTCTGAAGTAGTCTGATTTTATTTTGTTGGTGAAAATAAAAAGTAAGCAACATTGTTGCGTAAAAATATGTACAAAATCTTTAGTTGGTAGTATGAAATAGGTTTGAATTTTCCGCGATTTAATTGCGTGTATTATTTAGGTATTAGGTAAATTGGTTTTTATATCTTATCTTAGTAAAATGATTTTCGCCTTCGCTGATAATATGTACCATTTATATCGTATATGAGAGAGGTATTTAGTTAAAAGTACCTATCTAATATTTGTCGTTCATTTACCACACTATAATAAGCATTGTACTTTCTAAATTAAACCTACTATCGACAATAGAAAATAGAGATTGCTTGCAGAAATATTATGAAGACAAGTCAAGTGATAATGTCTTTAGCTATTTGATAAATCTGTCTTGTCTGTTACATTTTCACGCCTAAACCATTGAATAGATTTGGATAAAATTTGCTTCGATAATAACCCGTAGGCTAATTACGTAACTGAGTTGCTATTTTGCGATTTCGTATGATCGATTCAATAGTTTGTTTATCGCAATGGAACTTTGTTAGCAACTGAACCCATGAAATCGATGACACGTAATCGCACAAGTAACAATTTCAATCATTGAAATTAGATCATTGTTGGCAACAGAGTTACGTAGAGTACAGAGTAGCGTAGCCTAATACGTAACTCTGTTGGTAATGAGGAATTATATAGACCACTCTGTAGGTATCTCATTTTCAGCGAACGAGGGCCAAAAGCAAGTAAATAAAAACATATTTCTAACACCCACCCTACAGACAGAACAATACCGTCCCAAGGCATCCAAGACAGGGCGTCGACCTCATTAATAGTCTGCACACAATAACTTTCCACGTCACTTGGCATCCTTATAAGCGAGCCCGTAGGTGGTCCGTCTGCGCTTGCGCCGGCGGTCGTAACGAACGCATCCTGTACGTACGCAATTGGTTAATTACGAACTCGTGATGGACAGTTGGCCCGGTTCGTTCAATTGGGTCGCGGAGGCGGTTGCTTAGCGGTGTTTACCTTTGTGTACTTGCAGGTGCATTTTTATTTGAGTAGGTACAAAAATATTGGGTATGGAGCTTAGATGGAGCCTCGACCTATACGCATCGTGTACGTACGCAATTGGTTAATTACGAACTCGTGATGGACAGTTGGCCCGGTTCGTTCAATTCGGTCGCGGAGGCGGTTGCTTAGCGGTGTTTACCTTTGTGTACTTGCAGGTGCATTTTTATTTGAGTAGATACACAGATATTGGGCATGGATCTTAGATGGAGCCTCGGCCTATACGCATCTTGCACGTACGCAATTGGTTAATTACGAACACGTGATGGACAGTTGGCCCGGTTCGTTCATTTCGGTCGCGGTGGCGGTTGCTTAGTTTGTGAAACTTACCTTTGTGTACGTGCAGGTGCATTTTTATTTAGGTAGGCACAAATATATTGGACAAAGAGCATAGATGGAGCCTCGGCCCATAGAGAATGTACGCTGTCAACCTGTCACAACTCTATACAAATATGACTCAATGTCATACAAAAAGCTAGTACATTAAAATGACCAAGGCTGGTGGGCACAAAATTTTACAATGGTTAGTGGAGCAGTACTTGACTACTAATAGTCGTTAGTCGTAGACGTTATATGAACCATTAAAAAAATAAAAGAAACAATTGTGACGTCAGCTGTAAGGCTCCTTCTCTGACTCTATGTCCAATTTCTTTCACAGGATCTGACAGTCTGACAGTCAGTCAGACCGAAAAACCTTGACCTTGAACCTACCGCCAACGGTATTGGGAAGCCACACATCTAACGAGTTGCGATCTCGTCATGGTGCTGAAGTTGGGATTAGCCTCAAAGTACGAAACGGTCATTCATCCATTCACCGATATCGACGTGCGCAACTTTCGCAAGCACGCTGTCATTGGAATGGGGACGCTTATTATAATAATATAGTCATATTATATGTGGGTAGAACCTACGCCGACATCAAAAGCATATCAAATATCGTCCCTGTAAGGGAACATTAAATTCCAATATTAAGTGGAATCCCAAGACTGTATATTCTCCGCGATCGATAGGCAAGTAATATCTGGTATCAAAGGATATTGAAGTCCACCCACACTCTAGCTAGCTCAATATATTAATATTCTACGACTAAGTGCCTATGTGTCGTGTGTGTTCTCGTAGTGTTAGGTAACTACTGTATTATCTGTGTGGTACTGTGTTTCTGTTGTTTACTTATTAATCGCACGAACATAATATCTATACTTACAAGGTTAACTATCGGACCACTTCATATTTGTCCCTAAGCTCATACATTTCTGACGTTACTAATCAGTATTTAACATCATAATTACTAAATAAATTTTAATTAGTTTTCGAGGTTTTATTGACTATGAGACAACTCTGTGATCTGCATTTAATTAATTTCTCCAATGCAATAGCTTTTTCCAGTAGATCGATTTTTTCATAAGCTTTTCTATATGCAGCTGTTTTAGTATGAAAACTGCCTAATAATTGCACACCATTTAATTTTTTTTCTTTGCTGTTTTATACCTCTTTAGAATAACGTGGTCGTACCTTATTAATGTATCTCGAATCAAAACCTATTCTACTAGAGCTACCCAGTAGAATACTATTATAGCAAGTAAACAATAGACGTGTTACATCAAGTAAATAGTTGCTACCACTAGCCCTACGCTAACTAACATAATTCGTCTACAGATATTCTGCGGACGCCGCGGACAGCTCAGTTAGCTCTAATTGAATAGACTTAGGAGATGTTGCTCCGATGCCTCTATTAGGGGAATATTCTAGAAATCCCGCAACAAAAGCCGGCGGTAACTAAGTCAAGTCCCCATTGAATGGACTTTCCTATAACGCTCGTCTAATCAAAGCATTCATTCTGTAATACTCCTGTGGTCAGCTCGTACCCACTGTGGAAGCTTGGAAGCTTGGTAGGGTTGACTCTCCCAAAATGTGTGAGTGTGTCTGAGTTTAATAAATGTGTTTTACTTTTTACTTTACAATATAAAAAAATGTAACTATCACCACATTAATGATATGGAAGTTAATGGGAGCTGTTATAGAAGACTCGTCTTGTTAATTGTCAACATTTTCAAATGTTGAAGCAGATATTTGATAAAGTTCAAATATCTGTTTCGAGATCAATGATAAAAGCGGAATTTCTTCCGTAAATTGTATGCCGTACAAACGTCCCTTAATATGAAAATCTAATATTAATTTTATATTCAATTTGAAAATCGACGGCCACAAATATCAAACACTTTCTCTTCCAAACACCCCAACCAAACAAAATAAAAAAAAATCTATGGTAAAAAAATCGATGTCCAGCACCGCCACCCCTGTGGCTCCCCCGTACGGACACTGACTCAGTCATTGTGGACACATCGCCGGGAGGGAAGCGACCTCACTTAATCTGATTAGACATCGCATACGGGTGGGGTCACGACCTCTAAACACGGCACGTACCTACCTCAATGTTAGTACCAACCAGACCGATGTAAATACTGCATGCCCACTCTGGACTTTAGAGCGAACTAGGGTTTTATATCACCGAAAGGATCTAGCGTTTTATTCCACCAAAAGATAGTAAAGGCGGGTTGCTCTAGAAAATACAGACACCAATCTTGTACCGGTTTAATTTTTCATCCTACCTTACAATGTCAAGAATATATATGTATATCTGAGGTATATGGTTTTGTATCTTTACACGGAGTTGATTTTTAAACTGCAGTGATAGTTGTTAAAATTTGTAGTCAGCAGTTGTGCAGTGTTGTTGCGGTAATTTCATGTAAGAAATTTTAACTTTTTTTTAAAAAAAATTACTTTATGTGTGTGTTAAGATTTAGAGCTGGGCCCTTCTTTCAGCCAATTCACTTTGGCTAACTATGCGCCAAATACACTGTATGTTGCTGTAGCTGCAAAGGAATCTTTTCTTATCTCATTCGAAAATTGTATTCACTCATAAATAAGCAATCTGTCATATTTTTATGCTACTCAGTGACAAATGAGAAACAGCCCAATTGATGGTAAGCGATAACTGTCGCCCATAACATCTACGGTTCATGCATTTCGGTCAAAGTCACTGTAAGGACTAAGATCCTCATTTGAAAAAGCAAGTGAAAACATACTGTTTCTCACGTTCACCATTCACAGACGAGTTAGTGGGTAATGAATAGAACCAGTTAGTGCTAGACACATCAATGTAACACCACCAGGGATTACGTCATATCAACGAGCAGATGTCGTTAAGTGCGATATTACACGGCTAATTTCCAGAGCCTATTATTGAGCAAGCAGCCCACATGTTTTGGTACCATCAATCTCGTTTGACCCCATTCGCCACGCAGGTACCATTTAGTGTTGGGCAAAGGAATTACGACCGAAATGGTTGTGTGAAGATGATAATTGTTGAAATTGTTTATTTTGTGTCTTTTAGTTGTCACAACTCGAAGAGTTATGCATACGACGATGAGGACAGTGATAGCGTTTAGGTACTATGTAGGTGTAAGGGATAAGAAAGGACTTCAATGGACCGTTGGTGATGATGAACTAAACCTATCAATGGTTTTTACCCAATATCCGTCCATTATACTGTGATGGAATCTAAACTATACTATGAAGAAAACTAAGCGTATGATATTCTCTCCCCCTCCCTCTATATGGTATGACAATCCTCTCTCTCTATCTTTCAGGTAAAAAGTCCACTGAACTATAACAACCATCTTTGGTATTCTCTTCTGATCACGTGATGTCCAGACATCCACATAATATTCCACTCTACTCTCTAACCGTAAACATGTGACCGAAACGTCGGGATAAAATGACAAGTATACATATAGAACTGCGATTACTTCATAAGAAGGACACTTGGAACCAACTGCATCTGCACTTAACATCAGGTGAGATGGCAGTCAAATATATTAATATTATCTAAACAAAAAAACTTCGGTACCGAAGACCCGAACCGAGTCCCATCATTATCTCATCCCATACGTCTTTCTGGCCGAGTCGGCCGCAGAGCAGTGCATTTGTCAACGGTCGTGCCGTGGGCTCAGCGGCCATTTGTTCTGCATGCAGTGCCGCGGGGGCACTCTATCCGTCACGCTGTGGACATAGGCACATGTTGAAACTAGGATAGAAGGAGCATTCATACGACATGTAACGAGAGACAAGCAATTATGTGAAGCTGATTTAGGTACCACAATGACGAAAGAAACCTCTTACTCCGTGAGGACCGGCCCTTTTGGGTGGTTTAGGTTTCTATGGCGATGACAGACCATGAGCGACCATGAGCGTGGTGATTGACAGTCGATTAGACATATAATGTACCAGCATCATAAGGCTAAGGAAGTCTAGTTCTAGTCAACGGTCGTGCCGTGGGCTCAACGGCCATTTGTTCTGCATGCAGTGCCGCAAAGGCACTCTATCCGTCACGCTGTGGACATAGCCACATAGCGGAGTCACAAGGCGAGTGTTAAAACTAGGATAGAAGGAGTATAAGGGAGACAAGTAATTATGTGAAACTGATGTAGGTACCACAATGACGAAAGAAACTCCTTACTCCGTGAGGACTGGCCCTGTGGATATGTCTCTATGGCGATGAGAGACTTCGAGCGTAGCGATTGACAGTCGATTAGACATATTATGTACTAAGATGCTAGGGAAGTCTAGTTTAGTTCTTTAGCTAGTTATTTTTGGGCAGATCCATTTTATGTATCTTAAGGCAAATCTTGTTTAAAAAGGAGTTTTTTTTTTTCTTTCCTCATCCAGGAATCCTTCGAGAGGTATTTTAGATCTCTCATTAAAGGTGGGCAACGCACGGTGACGTCCGTGGCGTTGCTGATGTCCATAGGCGGAGGCGACCACTTTCCACCAGGTGACAGATATAGATAGATAGCATACATGAAAAGCATCCTCTAACTAAATCCTTATTCAATGGGAGGAAATGAATGAGAGTCGTTTTAGGTACAGTAACTTGACGTTTTAAACAAAACTATTTCACTCTAGGTACCGAGTTTTCTACATACCTACAACATGTAGGTAACGAGAACATAAAGGTACACAACAAAGGCGTATACATGTACAATGTTCATGCTTCTTAGTCGCAATTATTATTTCCTACCGAATCCACTTCCTATTTAATTTTTCTTTATACAGCTTTCGAATTTCGAGTGACGAGCAACAAAAACCACTAGAACAGCTCGTTTTATTCGCTATTGCGTACAACATTTCCACAAACGAAACCATCTCGCGCACGAAACCGCCAGTGACACATAAATAACGCAATAGAAATTGAATTTTATGTAAAACGTTTCGCTCACTCCATATTTTAAATATCGAGCCATGAATAAAAAACTGACATGGAATACAAAAGGTCCATATTCCAATAGCTAGCCATTTTAATCGCCGCACCAATGCTTTTATTTGGCAGCTATGGCTTTCACCCCGGCGAGGCTTGCTGTCATATAATAAATTTGTCACATCGAATACCTAAAAAGACCTTTAGGGCCATAACTTATGTGGAACTCGACCTCTCGTAAATAATCTCTATAGGGACGCGGAATGACCCTCATCAAAACTCTTGTTACGATGGATTAAGGGTTATATTCATGTAGCGTACGAGGTACGTACCTTTTCATAACTAAGAGTTATATCGGTAAGTTTTATGGTGGATTGAAGTTGAGTTTGTAACAGGCGATTCGGATGATACATTGCAGTCTATGCGCTGATACATAGACATCGATACAAAACTTATTCGTAGATTGTTAAGTAAACACTTGACTGTTTGCATTGATTGATTATAAATCCTCCAGGTTTATAAAAAAGCGTAACATATCTCCGATTTTACCTCAATATGTTGTAAGTGTTTATTTTGCAAACATTCCCAACAGTGTTACCTACACTGACTTATTATAAACCGAACATATTTTCAACGGCCAATTTTTATTGTAACAGGTGAAACTGCTTAAAAAGAAGCAGCTCTAAGACCGACATTGAACAATAAATCCCGAATTCTCTTCCACATACATTATAAAGCCCATCAGTACACTTCCTCTGCTCTAGTCAAAATTTATTCCACTCCCCACCGTACCTGTAACATGATAGGAATTAATTACGCATACAAAGCGTTTTGTTACTTCGCCTGTGAAAATGTCACTTTTCGAGGGTTGACAGCTGACGTAATAGTGTGAGACGACCTTAAAGGGTTGTGTGATAAATGGTGGACCGTACAGTGCCATTTCAAAGTTTTAACCGTGCCAACATTTTGGTAATGAGACCGTGCGGCGTCCTTCGCGTAGAAAACGTTTCAGGAAAATGACGTACAAGCACCACAGGTAAATCCTTTATGGAAATTAAAATAAAGAATTTCAGTGCTTGATTTGCCACTGATTTTAAGAATAGGTATCATAATTTTTTTTAATTTTTGTTTTTGCTAGAGGCCTCAGATTCTCGGTTCTAACTGCAGCCTTTCGCAAATCGTCGCTCCTAACAGACCGAAGGAATTCTACCTACTACGTTTGCTGTGTCGTGTCACCAATCAAGACCTCGTCTACGCCTTTATGACAAATGCAGTATAACTTATTTAAAAGTTCGTACTATAACCTCATGGAGACGTGGTTTCACGCCTCGAAAGCTGCAAACGGGTCTCCAAATAAACAATTTTCAGTGAGTTTATGCAATATAACGCTGAGCACACACGATGCACACGTCTAACGCGATAGTATCGAAGCGAAAATCCGATTTCGCGGCCAGTCGCCCGTTGTACTGTATATTGGCTAAATTCGTTTCGACGCTCTCTTTTGCCAAAATACAGCAGAAAATGAATTTTAAAACCTTTTTTTTTTGTTATTCGAAGTCGCGTCGATAATGGATGGCAAATGGGTTCCCGGAACGGTGTTTTTGAATTGCAAAATTGTTTTATTTGAAGGAAAAAGTGCGCCATTTTCTAACACGTCCTGTCAATGTGATGTGTAGGTGAACGAGTACATATACCTACTAAACAGAATACCTACCAAAACAACATACAACTTGGTAAAACACATTAATAACTTTCGTTATTAAACTCTGAAGGCGCTGCGCAACTAATTAGGACGTCTGAGTTTTCTTTACACAAATTACTCTCGAAGGGGGCTGTGTAAGAGTAATTTAAAAGCGTAAGATAAATACAGGCGGCGGGTGGAGCGGCAAGAGTCAACAGCTGCAAGACTAGAGCGCGTAAAAAGCCTAACCGTGACGACCTAGGCGACCCTGCCGAGAACGACCTTTGTGGGACCTTTACCGCATTGTGTAGTCTTAGCTTAACAGTTAAGGAGAATTTATTTAAGCCCGCTTCCAACGTTTAAGGGGGAAATTGAATAACTGTAAGTTGAATAGACCATTTTGTAGACAAAGGCGTGGTTATTGGCTTTTAGGGTTAGAAGTGTTTTACTTCGACGGCGCTCGGAGAGCCGCGATCGTGAGGAGTCGTGTACTTAAGCCCGTCCTTGATTGTAATTACGTTAGGGATTGTTCATCTAACCAAATCAAATATGAACAAGGAATACGCACAAGTCAACGTGTATAAGATTATTACACCTACATTAAACATTCGTATGTACGTACAATATATCTTCTGGCGTTTGGGCAATGATGAACATATTATTCAAATTATCAACAACTTACTTACCCTCCTACCCTGTAAAGATGTATTTTTTCACATTAATGGCAGACGGGCATTCGGCATTTGATTGGGAAAATTAAAGTTGGTGGTCTAGATGGGATATTACCAACGGGTTTTAATGCCACTAAGGTGGCAAAAAACCTTACGGCCTGCCAGATGGTAAGAAGTTACCTCAGTTCCAGTTATGTCTAGCCAATGACAGGCTTTATCACAAGAGCCACATGTCCTATTATCAACTCTTTTATTTATTTTTTCTTCTTTTCTTATATGTATTTCCTTGCTGTTATGTAAGTATGTACGTCACGTCGCTGTAGCGCCATCTCGTGGACGGAATCGCGAAATCCCTCATTCCGATATAGTAAGTAACGCATGCTTGTAAAGATACTTGCTAACACATGCTTGTAAAGAGCTTGTTAGTTGACCGAATCGATGGCTCAAATCAATACAAATAACTATAACCCTTCGCTCCAAATCCTGACCCCCGACCTTCAGCACAACAAATCGGCATTACGAACGCATATACTCCAGTAGGTACGTTTAATATACCCCATCCACAGCAAAGGCATGCGGCCAATAACGCGCGCGGCACGCGGCACGCGGAACGCCCGGGCCGGCATGCCGCGCGTATTCGCCATACTGTCCACTGAGAATATTAAATTAGGACTGCCAATTGGCATATTGTCGTTGTACACCTAGTCGGTCACGACCGATGAAACCGTATTAATGGATTGTTGGGCGTCGGTGTAATGTACGTGTAGTGTCTATAGGTCAGTGTGTAGTGATTCTATTGATATAACTATATAAGTGACAATATTGAAGTAAAATACGGGCTTGAATATATAAATTAAATATGCTTGGAAAATTCACACAGCGCCATCTAGCCCCAAACTAAGCAAACCAAATACACTGCTAAGTTGGGCTCCTTCGCGCGAAGGACTTCGCTCGGGCGACATTCCTCGTTTAATCCTCAGACTTACTCCATAAATTTTGCAGTTTTGTAACCAAAAGTCCCAATACATACGCAACACGCCTTATTTTTAACTCATAATATACACAAAGATACAACGATAAATTTTCCGGCAGCACCGGAAACCGAAGCGACATTCATAACACAAGAAATACCGCGATTTGCATTCAAACGCTTCCGAGACCCGGCTTCCTGACGCTGACCAATACCAAAGCGACTGCTCCGGAAGCAGCCCACTATAATTATTACAGAGTTGAAAGTAGGTGTCGGAACAACCCTTTGGCTTTGAAACTTTTCCAAAAAGAAACTCGTTAAATATTCCTTGGTATATCAGAATTTCAAAATAACAAATCTGACAAACTATGATTTCTAAATCTCGTCTACAAAATTTCATTGGCATTGATTAGTTAACATTGAAATGATGATCAAACTTAGTTTGTATGGATCGCGATTGGGCATTCCTTGTTTGATCCTTTGACTTATTCCATAAATCTACACTTTTGTATCCAAAACTCCCAACACATACACAACACGCTTCATTCATAATATTATCTAGCAATATGACAGTCACATACGGTTTCTACATCAACATAGCGATACTGCAACAAATTATCCGGAAGCGCCACAAACGAAGCGACATTCATAACACAAGAAATACCGCGAGCTGCATTCAAACGCGTCAGAGCCACGGCTTAACGCTGACCAATACCAAACCGACTGCTCCGGAAGCAGCCCACTATAATTATTACAGAGTTGAAAGTAGGTGACGGAACAACCCCTTGGCTTCGGAACTTTTACAAAAAGGAAACTCGTTAAATATTCCTTAGTTTATCAGAATTTCGTTAAAATACATAGTTACAAACGACACATTTTAACAAAACACTGGCAAACTATGGTTTCTAAATCTCGTCTAACAAATTTTATTGGCTTTGATTGGTTAATATTGAAATTATTAGCGTTTGTATGGAGTGCGCTCGGGTGATACTCCTTGTTCAAACGACTTATTCCATAAATTGATGCAGATTTGTATCCAAAACTCCCAATACATACACAACACGCCTCGTTTTTACTCATACAGACACAAGATACAGCGATAAATTTTCCGGAAGTGCCACAAAACGAAGCGACATTCATAACATAAGAAATACCGCGACCTGCAATAAAACGCTTGACGGCTTGACGCTGACCGATACCAAACCGACTGCGCCGGAAGCAGCCCACTATAATTATTACAGAGTTGAAAGTATGAATAATTTACAAGACTGACCTGAGACCGAAGCGGTGACGGAACAACCCCTTGGCTTTGGAACTTTTCCAAAAAGGAAACTCGTTAAATATTCCTTCGGCTAGGGTTGGCGACTGGACAATATTTATCTCATTTTTGTATTGCCTAGGAAGGCACATGGTGAGACGGTCTACCTGAAAGCGGCCACCGTCGTCCAGAATCTCAGCAACTATATTGCTTATCTAAACTAATATCAATATAAAATAAAGATAACCATCTTGAATCACATATGTTTCATAATTTTAAAAACAGTATTCAAACACGAGAAACAATGACCTGATTGCCATCACATAGTGTCATCATCATCATCATCTTTGCTTTATGTCCCGGGTGAGCCTCCGCGCTGCACGCGAGGGCCCAGGGGCCGCTACTCCTAACGCACCTCGCACGGTCTTCGGCATCCTTGGCGGTACTTGGGTATTGGCACGCAGATAATTTTTGACGACGTCAAGTCATCGCTTCTTGAGCCGGCCTCTCCTTCCCGTGCCCGGCAGCACACAGTGTATGTTATGATAATTGAGCCATTGCTTTTCATATGAGAGGTGTACATTTTCTCTATGTCACACCTCTGGTATTTAGAAAACATATTTTAAACTTCACAAAAAACATGAAACCAGCCATCAACCCTAGCACCAGTTTCCTCGCGACGAGTTTCATACAGTGAACTATAAGTTGCGAGGTTCCCTCTCTTCCACTAGATATACCAGCAATATGTTACGTGAAGCGAACTTTGAGAGATTACACGCGACGAGCATAGTTTATGTGCAAAATAGATTCACACGGCCGGGACAAAGGATCTCTAATTTCAAAGAAAGTGCCTCGGAGATGAGTTTCCGAATAGGTGTTACCGAAGTTTGACATTACCATAAGATGGTGCTTCATCGTTGCAAATATTCACAGCAGTGTACCGAATAAAATACACGAGTTAAACAGCACCAACCCCTTCAACTTTTGCAGTGTCGAACAAGGCGACTAGTTTTATGTACCACTGTTTAGGTGTATAGATAGACCGTTTACGAACTAGTACCCGCCCCGGCTTCGCATGGGTTGTTTCGGGGTTACTCTATTACAATATGTATGAATTATACTATAGGCATATAAACCTTCTGGAAGAAATTATCTAAATGATAGTGAAAACCGCATTAAAATTCGTTGCGTAGTTTAAAAAATCTAATTCGTCTTTTTTTTATTATTTATTGTACACAAACATACTAGACAAATCGTACATACAGTGGGACAGACGTATCTCGCTCATACTATTCGGACAAGGTAGGAGTTCCCAGCCACAGTGTTTGCTTGGACTATCATAGTAAGGGATCGTTCAAGAGGTAAATTATAGATATCTACGATATTCAGTCTTGTCGAGAGGCTATGGTTGATCGTTTGGACAACGCTCTCAAGGCAGTCTCTGATTTTGGTGAAGCCAATCTGGTGGCGTTCAACGCAACCAAAACTCAGGCGTGTTTGTTTTCCGCCACAAGGAGTCCATTCCATCTAACTCCAACTTTTCGAGATGTTCCTGTAGAAATTACCGACAACCTACAGCTTCTAGGTGTTGAGCTATCTACCAATCTCAACTTCGGTCAGTACATCGAATCCAAGGCAAAGATTGCAGCAAATAAAATTGGTGTCCTCTTGAAAGTTAAGCGGTACTTCACTTCAAAGCAGTTGATTCAGTTATATCAAGCACAAGTCCGATACTGCATGGAGTACTGCTGCCAGCTCTGGGATGGATCAGCCAAATATCAACTGGCAGCTTTGGATTCGGTGGAAAAACGTGCAAGGAAGATAATTGGTGACCCGCAGTTGATTGAAGCTAGGCTGCAGAGCCTCGAGCATCGGCGTAGGGTTGCGCGTCTGTCGGTCTTCTACAGGTTACATTTCGGAGAGTGTGCGAAGCAGCTGCACAACTCATCCCGCCGGCCCCTTTCCGCCATCGGGAGACGCGATCCGGGCGAGCGCTTCATGCTTATGTCGTGGATCTTCCAACTATCCGCACGAGCCGCTTTGGCTTGACTTTTATAATGCGTACGGCTAAGGATTGGAACGCGTTGCCTGCGAGTGTGTTCCCTGATCAATATAATCTGGATGCCTTCAAGGCTAGAGTGAATAGGCTGTTCCAAGACGGGCATGGTCCATCTTCGGCCGCATCGTCACTTACCAACAGGTGAAATGGCGGTCAAATGCCTGTATTTATAATATAAAAAAAAAACTTTAAAGGTTGGTACCCCTGGTGACCACATTCCATAAGGTGGCCCGCTTGCTTGTTAGTCTGCCGATTAACATAATATTTTTTTCCATCACGTGATCTCCAAGCCGCAATGCAAGTCAAACGGAGAGTGCAAACTTCCAACCTTGAAGAGGTCTCTCAGCACCTGTTAATAATTATGATAAACTATTCCGAAAACTTCATTTTAAAACAAACAAAGCACGTCTAATCACAGTCAGACACTCTGAATAATAGAAACTAGGTGTTCCAGAAAGCACTTCAACGTCCATTTACGAAACGATAAATCGAGTAATCAGACCACAAGTGAGTCAAAGTTGGGCCAAAGTAAATAATAATAGAACAAACATTCGGTTGCCACTAGTAATATACTTCAGCGACAAAAGCCATCGAAACTAATAATAATAATGCCATGAATTATTGAACACTGTACGGCCGTCTAGAGTTCGATCATCGATTGACCTAGAATAGTAATATTACTCAGGCTTTAAGTAATGGAAGGATTATAATTGTTAGAAGAAAGGGTATTATTAAAAATATGTGTGTTGAAGTGTGCAATGGCGTTCTTATTGAAGACGTTTCGAATATATATTATACATTAATAGTGTTTTATGAATTGCTAAGCGTACCTTTATTATACTATTCAGCAGACAAATGAGCAGACAGACCACCTGATGGTAAATACTACTACTACTAGTGGTGGTAGCCCACTTATTAGCTAAATGTATGAATTGTAGATGTTATCATATATAATTTTTACATTTAGGTTGTAGGTAACAAAAATTCAGAACCGCAGGTGTGTTGTTACTGTAAGGACTAAGATGAAATGCCTCATGCCTATAATTTCGCTGGCTACCTTATCCTTCAAACCTGAACACAACAATGCACGCATTGTTGCTTGGCGGGAGAAACAGATAAGGCCATGGTGCTCACCCAGGCGGACTCCTCGGGTTTGACAGAGTCCTACTACCTACATTTGGATAGTCAAATTATCATAAAACATGAACGGGAAAATGTTAATGTTGTGCAGGGGAGAAAAAAGTCCCAGATAGTACCAACATTGAACTAGCGATTGGAACTACTGGGATCAAAGGAATTGGGTATCTACTACGTATATATTTATGCGAGGCCCAGGGTATAGGTATATTAGTTTTAAATTAATTTAGTAGTTTATCAGTTTTTTTTGGCACCCATAAAGCTTTGCTTACTTTGGGGCTAGATGGCGCCGTGTGTATTTTCCAAGCATATTTATTTATTTATTTACTCCCATGCAAGTTGTATTAAAAGGAAAGACATCCACCAACTATAGAGCTGTAATATTCTATACCTGCTATGACTTGATATATTGTGTCACTGAGTATCGAATCAAGGGGCAATTTCCTAACTCGCATCGCAGCAATCTGTAAAACCTACCAGTTATTTCTTACACGATGAGTTTATCTAAATAATAACACGTACAGAGATTGTACCACTGGCACAGAATAATAACACCACTGGCCCCGATAGTACATAAACAAAACAGAAACGTGAGGTTTCAAAGAGATATGGGAATGATAAAAGAGAATTGGGGTCATCTGAAGATGGAATACTGACTGGCATACAAAGATTAAGAGTAAGAAAAAAATGTCACGATACAAATCTATGAGCAGCGGAATCACGCTTAATAGTGCCTATCTCTCATTGTTACAGTTTCACGGTTTTCTTTATTGCATCTTGTAATTTATTTATTTAATATTTATTTAAAGTAAAGATTTCTCTTCTCGAGTCAAGCTCGGTATTTACGGAGCCCCAAGACCCTCAGGGAAAACGTTACTCCTCTAAATTATTTCTCGTACCTTTTCGATTAACGAAAATCGTATCTCCTGATAGTGACTGTGTGAATGGCTGCTTGTTTTTGTATTATGTGTATGTTGATCCGTGAGTCCAGTTTGTCGCGGTATCTACTACTGCACTACTACAATAGTTTATTTTAACACTTAGAAATGTTAGGACGCTACCTGTTTTTACAACAGGCCCACAACAAACTCTTTACTGCGTAAGGAGCTTCTTTCGTCATTGGCCAGACGAAAGAGTTTTACATACAGGGAATGATATATAAACTCTTTGCGCCAAACCAAACAAGTTGACGAATGTGACGTCTTCTTGACCGTGGAGCCGAGTGTTATTTCGGAAGTGCACAAACTATAAAAAAAAGTGAATAAAAATCAAGGGATATCATATCACGAAATGAATTTAAATCCAAATAACAACTTCTAAAATAAAATAATCAATTTTAAGGGGACATTGTACTCATTTAAACCGACAACTTTAACTGAGACCTACTCCGTAAACGCGAACAAGAACAGCTGTTTCATAGAAAAATTCAATACCTAAACATCTCGGCCAATTTTTACGAGATGTCATCCAAAAATCATTTTGATAAGCAGTTCTTAAAAAAATTTCAATAAGAACCTTTTTACCATAACGTAATTGGTTGTTCACGCCAAATCACAACCGAATAAGTGGGACCTAGTTCCCCAACACTCGAATGACGGAAAGCACTAACAGCAAAAATCAATTATCAGGATTTTTCAGTTCGTATTTCCCGTCAACGGGTTCCAATTACAAATGGCGGGCATATTTTTCAGATCAGGAGTAGGTACTCGTGGTAATTGTCGTTTTAATTGAGCCGGCTGCGCACAAATCATTTGGGGGCCTGTTTGCAGCACCCAAACGCCAATTAACAGATGACCCAGATTCTGGGGCCACGGGACCAGCGAACGAGTTGGGTTTGGGTAGTCTCTTCTGCTATCTAGTTTCCTTTAGCTGTAGATGTACAAAAATGTATTTCAACTATTCTAAAATCTGAGTTTGCGTTGATGGAGAGTAAGCGCTGAATGAACATTTAAGGCATTTAACCAACGAGATTATGATATACGAGTGGCAGACCCTGTCAATTAAAAAAGAAATACAATAACTAAAGTAAAAGTGCTGCGGAAGGCGCAGCGTGGGTAGGCCTCCCACAAGGTGGACCGACGTCCAGGTAAGGATCGCAGGTACCAGCTGGATGCGGAAAGCACAGGACCGGCCTTTGCGGAGATCTCTGGGGGAGGCCTATGCCCAGCACTGGGCGTCTTGCTGCCTGATATGATGAAAGTAAAAGTATCGCCGAATACATTTTTGAAATATTGTTCTGTACGTCCTGTAATTAGTTTTAATCAATTAGATCTCAGGATTTACAGTCAAAACTACAATTTGTTTTTTACCTATCCATACCTAAATTACGTAGGTTCATTAAATGAAGTTTAAAAAAACGCATTTTCAATAGCCACACAGGTCAGGCAATGACCGCGTTCAGTTTGTAAACTGTGAACCGCTGTAGGCACTATTTGAGTACCTACCTACCCTTTTAGTTTAAAGTAACGTACCTACATAAGTAAGTAGGTAAAAGTAAGTTTTGGACTTCTACCCCCAAGGAAAAAATTATTAAAAAAAACGCAAAAACGCTTATTACATTTGGCTAAATTCAGAGGCCTAAATTCAGAAGCCATAAGCATGAGAGCAAATCGAAGTGGAATGTTTGCTTGCTCTAATGATAAGGTTCGTTTTTGGATCACTTATATTACGGTACGCGTCATTCCGCTTTTCTAAAGGCGTGATACAAAAATTTACCTTATTTTATGAGCAATCTTCCACACTAGAACTACATTCCACTTTGATTTGCTCTCACGCTTTTAGCTACTAAATTTAGACGACTATATTTAGTCAAATATAATAAACGCATAACCTTGCTTCCCACCGCCGCCATTCGAGTCCAAATACCAGAGCGTGCATTGGCAACGGAACTCAATAGAGTGCATCATACATTGCGCCAATATTGATCATATTACCTCACACAGTGGGCGCTTGCCGCAGTTAACGCGATCACTGCGTGTTTGCTTTGCGCACAATGTTGACTGATGTCAGTAAAAAGGTAGATGTAGTGCGCGTGCGCACAGCGGACGCCGCTTGTAAGCAAACGAAACTTGGTCAAATACTTAGTTTTAGCCGTTATATTTTTCTTATTTTTTTATTTTTATTCACAACTCTTTTATGTACAATAACCGAATAGTGAAACGTTATTAAGAGCGTAGGGAATTGTAAATAAATAGTAGTTTATGCAACTATTATATAAAAACATGAGTATCTGTTTATCATGGTATAGCCGAGGTGTAGCCGAGCTTTTTAATATCTAATTATTTTGTTTATTTATTTAACCATTTATTGTGCACAATGAAAGTTACAATAATATGAACGTAACAAAATTTACAGCTTATTTCTAAAAAGAAATGTCTTACAGCCACAGCAAGGACTAGAATAGGGCTAGGTGCATACAATATTTTATCTACACTCATATTTTCGTGTTAAAAGTAAGCTGCGAGGCACCTCTGTTGTACCTACGCGTCGAGGATATATCAAACACAAATTACAACATTTAGAAAAAATAGGAATTCTGATCACAAACTATATATAATTCTGGTTAGCGGGAAAATAATTCCATACATAAATAACCACGAACATAAACAGGAAAGTTTGAATGTTGAATTTGATAATGACATATTTAGGTATTCAGTCTACATTTCGACGCATTCGGGAGCGCGCAAAAAATTAAGTAACTAAAGTATTGCATCATGATTAAAATAGTAGTTTATGCAACTGTCATATAAAAGGGGGTATTAAAACATGAGTGTCTGTTTATCATACGAGGCGTAGCCGAGTATGATAATAGTTTGACACGAGTGTTTTAATACCTAATTATATGCAGTTGCATACACTACTTTATCTACACTCATATTTTCATGTTAAAATTTCATAAGTACCTATAATTTTTTCAACTTTGCTGGAAGTAACTGCGAGTCAGTTCTGTTGTATCTACGCATCGAGGATATCAAGCGGCGGGAAATTCACTTCACTACTTTCACATTTATCTATTTATTTGCTTCAAACAAGAAAAAACATTCACAAACCCAAACTACAACAATTAGAAAAATATTCTGTTTAGCGGGAAAATAATTCCAAACGTACGTAATCACAACCACAGACTATGAACTGATCACAAATATAAACAGGAACATTTGAATTTTGAATTGGTTGAAGACATTTAGGTATTCAGCCTACATTTAGCCGTGTCCCGGCGCCCGAAAATAATTTAAAAAAGAAAAGTGTTGCATAACGATTAAAAAGTTATTTTTCGATACAGCTGTAATGAAAATAGTATGGGAAATACTGTATCGAAAAGAAATTTTTTAAAATTTTATAGACTGGCGTGAAAAAAGTGTATCCTTAAACAACTGTTTTCGAATATGTAATTGGAACATTACGCTATGAGTGTAGATAAAGTTATTTTATGTTACAGCTGTAATGAAAATAGTATGGGAAATACTGTATCACAATGATGTTTTTATAGACTGGTGTGCAGTTTATCCTTAAATGACTGTTTTCGAAGACGTAATTGAAACATTATGTTATCAGTGTAGATACGTTTACGTTTAACGGATAACGTTACGTTTGACTGTCGTTACGAAACTTTACAGTTATTTATTTATACTTCATGCACAAATAGTACATGGTCAGTTATCATGGTCACGGTCATGGTATGAATCGAAGAGAACACTATAGACAAGCACCGCAAGCACAAGTGTGCCCGCGACATGTCTCGCCCCGCGAGAGAGCCTGCGTCTCCTCTCAATACTAATACCCATTATACCTTTGCTTAATTCAGCAACCAAAATCATTAGAGAAGAGATCAAAATGGACTGAATGCTCACAAAATAAGGTCTATTTTTGTGTTTTCTTATGCTACTTAGTTATACTTAGTTATATTTACTTGACAAGCGGCAGCCCACCTGATGACAAGTGGTAACCGTCGCCCGTAACATCTACGATTCTTACATTTAGGGTACAGGTAACAAAAAATGCAAACCCGCAGGTTTAGCTAAAAGGAGTTTGCTGAAAGATGGGGGCATTAGCTCTAAAATAAGAATTTAATTCATAAATGTTATAAAAAACCTTTTAACAACTGCACAAATACGTTTCTTAAGGCGGTCATGCAAACAAGCTCTTGTACAGTGTCGATGTTTATTACGGCGAGACTTTGTAGTTCCGAGCTCTATCCTAGATGCGAAAGAGCGAAAAGTCGTTAGGCAGTCACGTTGACGGCTGTACCGGGTTGCTTTGAAGGATACGCGACGTACGTGTCGTTTTGGGGCGCACACCGGGAATCGTAATGCAGGTGTGTCGCCCTGGCGGTACCACCTACGACCGTAGACAAAAATGGAGTAGATACAGTACCCTACCGGACTAGAAATACCGGATTTTAGAAAGAAAATTTATTTATTTATTTAAGAGGTTTTTTACAGGTCTCGTTAGAGGCGGGCAACGCATTGGTAGCACCCCTGGTGTTGCTGGTGTCCATAGGCGGCGGTGACCACTTTCCATCAGGTGGCCCGCATGTCTGTTTGTCTGCAGCATTACATAAAAAAAAGTTTAACCATTGTACACAAGATTGTTAATAAACTACATACATGACATAATATATCAGACACAACATGCCAACTTATTTCCTTTATTCTTTGTTGTACACAAAATAATAAATATAAATTAACAGAAGGTAACTTAAGTACAAAGGCGAGCTTAACTCAACAGTTGAGTTTTCTACCAGCAAACCTTGGAGTCAAAGAAACCGTAAGTCAGCATTTATGCATAGGAAGTGCACACAAGTAAACTAAATACTATAATTAATAATACACAAATACTATAAATAATAATGAATACAATAAATATATACGTACTATATCTGTATATTAGAAAGAGAAAGATAATGCTCTTTTAATTTCCTTTTAAATGTAGTCAGAGAAGGACTAGCACGGATGTTAGGAGGTATGGAGTTCCATAAACACATATTTCTATAAAGACACTTCTTCCAGCAGGCCTAAAATCATCACAAGTGCTCGAAAGTGAGGGAGACGGTTAGGAAAATATTAGCTAACGAAGTGAAACCTGTCCAGTTAGAAGTCAGAGCTCAGAACGTCCAGCTTCGTCAATTATTAAATAAAATGTTACCTATGGTATTATTGTGAGCCTCAATATTTTCACTTACATCAACTTATATAGACAGTTTGTAAAACTTTGAACATAATACGTAAACATATGCAATTTTTTTTTTTCGTTTTATTTACTACGATACAAAAAAAAACACTTTCATATTTATTTTCACAAAAAAACCCGTAGCGCCGCCAGTCCCACGGACACAGCAACTAGTTAGGGCAGCACTCGATATTTCGCACACGAAAACGTACTTATTTAAGGGATCAGAGGTGTGCTTGATTTATTCACGGGACCCTAGCGACCACACTTCAGGTAAACCCCCCCCCCCCCCATACCCCCTTTCCCCCTCGGCGAAATAGTGGTCATTCACTTTGTATGATAACAGCGGTCTTAATGTCCACAGTTAATGGACTGTGCAAGATGCGATAGTAATAATATAGTAACAGGTTATAATACTGTGAGCACGTGCATAACATGGTTATTGTGTGATGTTCGGTAACATTAGATGTAATATAGAGACACAATTCCCGTGGAGGATGTTCTATGAATACCTACCTATTGATAGAACAACCTACGTGATGACAGCAGTAGGTACCTAAGTATAAATGTATTGATGAACTAACTATTACAGTGATACCCACAGGTAGGTAGGTACTTACTTAACACTGAGTTGACTGCCTACCAAATGAAAAGCGGTACCTATGCTAGAGTTGATCGATATCTACGATTAATAAATATCGGCATTTAAAAAGTATAATTTGATTATAATACTAAGTATTCTCGGGGTTTTTTACCGCTGTATGAATACCCAGCCCTTGTTACCGCGATAGTTTATGGCATTATGTAATCATTTTAAGTACTTACCTATAAGTGTTTATTTTAAAACTACAGAACTGCACGTTGTTATCAGCATCATCAGATGATTCTAATAGGTACTGGTACCTAACTATAACTATTTTATTCTTCAACTTCTAAAACAATGACGGGAGCGTATTTGGAACCTTCATAGCTAAGCCGAAAACACCTCCCCACACTCCAGTCATCAGACTTATCAAAAACCATTCTAGCCACCTTACCTAGCTCAAAATTTCATCAACACATCGATTTATAAAGTTCACATAACAAAAGGGAGTAAAGTCCATCGCTCCCTACCATTACGATATACCATACCTAGCCTATACATATCCTACGCAAAAATTTCATCGACACATCCGTCTATAAAGTTCAGTTCACATTACAAAAGGGAGTGAAGTCCGTCCGCCGGGATGGGGAACCGAAGCACGGATTTCACGTTTGAAATTTGAGCGGAATTATTGGCGGGACCGTTTGCAGAGGGACTTATTAAAACTTCGCAGACAGGCCCGCGGGGCAGCGCTAGCGAGGCTTTGTGGGGGCGACACAACGCTAATTATACGCGCGGCAGTTGTACAGTCTGTTGAGCCATCCCTAGCCGATGGTGAGTAGGTAATGGGATTTATATGCCGCTGGAGCGAAAGTGAAACACTAATTCTGAGGGAGGTAATTGTGCTGTTAAGGTAAAATGTGTCGAGTAGAATTTATCTGAAAAATAAATGTGAAAGAAAAAAATTGTAAACACAAGGCCCACATTTTTTTAAATTAGACTAGCCAGGCATTAGCCCGCCATCTCATCTGGTTGTAAGTGATGCGGCCGAAGATGGAGCATGCCTCTCTAGGAACAGCCTATTCACTCTAGCCTTGAAGGCGTCCAGATTATAATGATCAAGGAATATATTCGTAGAAAAAGTGTTCTATTCCTTAGCCGTACGTATTATAAAGATTGAACCAAAGAGGCTCGTGCGTCACATTAGTCGTCATTTGCAATTTTTATTTTTAACTTGGTACTTAAGTCATCATCATCATCATCATAGCGGCCAGTCCATCCTCGCGTTGCTAGCCGTTGGCTCTCGCATGCGACTTAGCGATGTCAATTTGGTGAAATTGCCTACTTGCAATTAACTTTTTTACATTAAGAAAACTGCTAAAGCAGTACCAAATTTGTACTGCTTGAAAATTGAAAAAAAAAAACGAAATACCCCGACTGCTAATTAAAAACTGAAAAGTTAAAAATAAGCCGAATGTTGAAAACTTGGAAGTAAATGGGTGCAGATAGTGCAAAATATGTTAGTTTCATTTAAACTTGAAAGTCGTCGGGGCCTCATTATCATATAGGTGGACACGAAGACTTAAAACTTATAGAATTTTAACATGGGTATAGCAAAACTGATCATTGGACCTGATTCGAATCCAGCGCGGGCAAACCCATAGTCGGTCTGTACTCATTCATATTTGCAGCTAATAAATATGAAAACTTCAACCTGCGTGTATTTAGTCGGAACTCCGCAGACGGGCCCCCGAGCCATATCAGTTTGAAACAAGGCTATACTATATCTATGGTAGGTATAATAATATGTCAAATCGGAATTGATATTGTTGTTTGCGATCCACAATATGCGAGAGCTGTGCGTAATATTTTTTATTTCCAAACAAACAGGCAACCGGGCCACCTAATGCAAAGTTGTCACTGCTCCAAATAAGTATGACAAACATTTAAAGAATAAGGTTTGATCGCCTCATTCACTGTTAACAACTAACTGTCTGTATTTGCGAAACAATGAAGACGTTGGATCTCTAGAAATACCTACTTTTTAACATATATTTTCTCGTCTAAGATTTATCGACATACCTATACCTAGGTGCGTATAATGAGCTCCAGGGGCTCTATTTTTAAATCGTTTGCCTCGATTCGACGGTTTACAATTTTGGTTTTCGGCATTTAAAAAATCAATATTTTTTAAATCACATTGGGTATTTATTTATTTATAAAAGAAATATTTACATGACAGAAATAAATTAAATAATGCTAATACTAAATTATAAAATAATATTTACAAATAAAACGCTTCGCACGACCAAAAGGCTGGTCAATACCTGGGCCAAAGGATCAGCCTCACGATACAGCGAGGCAATGCGGCCAGTCTTTTGGGGACTATTCCTTTAACAAGGGACTTGGGGCAAGTTTTTTATTTGTTAATCACATTGGTAACAACGAAAGAGTACAGTTTAAATCAAAATATCGAATTGTTCACGCCGAAAACAAAGTTATAAACCATTCGAACCGAGGCGAGCGATTCAAAAATAGTCCTCCCTGAAACTAAATCTCCAAACCGTCAACGGCTGAAATGTTTTATTACTTTATCAGTTGTTTGGATGCAAACAAAGTATTTTGTACTGTGTTTGCCGACAGATATTTCCGGGCAAAATATTACTTAGCTGTTTCCATTATTCCGCCAAACGTAACACCCACGGCTACCCACACGTCTTTGTATTATTTTATTTTATTACTTATATATCAAAGGAAACGTCTTCGGAAGGAAGCGAGTTAATAATTTCATTCACGTCCTTTATTTGTGATGCTACACGTTTTTATGGGTGTATTGACTCCACTTTCGTTTGCGTTCGGTTTACGTTCCAAAGTGGTTAGTCAGAGATTATCTAGTTGGATTGTTTGTTTATTCGTAATGTTTAGGTAAATTGAAAAGTACGAGCAGATACTATTATATTTTTTGCGTGCTATTTGTACATCCAAACCTTGGTCAGCGCTGACAAAACGCGTTCGCGAAATCCACGCCAACGAAATGAAAATGCTGCGGTGGATGTCCGCACATCCACCGCAGCATTTTTACGCGACTCGGTCGAGTACGTAACGAGTACACCCGTGGCAGCAGTGTCGCTGGTTTGATCACTCAGAGGTACGTGGGAAATATGTGTTAGGAAAGTGGTATTAAGAAAGAGGCCCCGTGGGCAACCCAAGATGCGATGGATTGGCATCACTGAGTGGGATGCGATAACTAACGACCTATGACGCGAGGATACCAAAGAAGGGGGAAGTGGAGAAGAATGAGTAGGAAAGCGGACCCTAACAGAGCCCAGGTAACGATGATGATGATGTACATCCAAACCATTAAATATTTTACAGTAGCAAACCGGTTTGGCTCTCAATAACTATAAATACATAGTCCAGGCTATAAAGCCAAAAAAGGGGTGTAGAGGGCGTAAGCAAGAACCTAAGCGATTCCCTCCGAAACTAGTTCAGGCTGCTTAGAGAGTCTATACCTATATACTGATACCTATAGTATCTATATACTGAACACGACTAACAACTTTATTAACTGGACTAGAGTATACATTGTGATATCTATCTTTAGTTTGTTTTACTTGTATAAGATACACCTTGTAATTTTGAGAGGATGAGACTATCTACACCTACCTTGTTAAAAATGTCGCGAGAAACTTTCTACTATTACCTATTATAACACTTGCAAAAATGACTTTCGCTCGGAAATATATTTGGGAATATGAAAACGCGAATTTAGCATACAATCACACCTACAACGACGTACCTACATTCTCACATAAGCTGTATGTGTGTCTGTGTGTTTGTATGAATGGCGCTAGATTCGCGAGCTACGTCGCATTAAATACGACTATTAAAGCACAATAGAGCCGACCATTTCATACACGAATACAGCCATAAATATACAGCGTGTTTAGTTTTTTATGTGCACTAAAACCAACAATGGTATGTCAGAAAGATTTTTTACTGTTAAGGATAGGATATGACACAGAGATTAATTGTACAACTTCTTATTCCATTCATATGTATGTAGATGTTTACGTAACTATCATAAAAAATATAAGGCTATTTGGAGGAGTAAACTCCGTTAATGTTAGAACGTGTTTTGTGGTAGTATGATGTACCTAAGAGTAGTTTTAACCCTCACAAAAACGCAATGTCACATACTGCGGAGTGAACTACGGCATTAATCATTTATCATCAACTTACTGAAAAACCGAACCATTAAAAACTCGGTTATTAATTGCCTTCTTACGAAAAGTCAACACAGATTTTAATAAATATGTAGATAGGTAGGTATCTTACTTGTTACATTGTAGTTTTAAATTAAAAATTACCACTTTAAAATGCAGTTTTGCCATTGGCATTTCAACCTTAACGTACTTATATTTTATATGTATTTAAGGGATGTAAAACTGCGAAATGAACTAATAAATAAATATAATTAATATAGGTAATCGACCAAAACAAATAAATTCATCCGGCCACCGGATTGTGTAGGGTCTCGCATAAACTCGCATCCATACGTGTCTCTATACAGTGTGCCTACCGGTAGCATTTTAAACATCCTGTACGCGTAATAGTGCCTGTAGTCCAGTAATGTCGACATATTAGTGCCATTCAACTCATCATATTCTCATCTATGTGCGGAAATGGCGGGAGAGGATAAAAATTGCGAACTCCGCAAGGTTAATCGTACGGAATAGAAGTTTCTTTTTTGCTATATCGGGGACAGCTCTCTATTGAAGATGCTGCAAATTGAACTATTATATCGTCACATTCTAATGGCACTTATTAGTTTTTATTGCCTACTAAATTAGCCCCATAGCCGTTGTAGCAGCGTGCTTGCGAAACCGATAACAAAAGTTAAGCAACTGATACCGATGTCGGTAACTGGATGGGTGACCGTGCTTTGAAGATAGTCGAATTTTAGCATCGGTATGAGGTCGCCATTCGTTACGTGTACCTGCTAATCCTAACCGAGGTTGACCAAGATCTTCCGCTGAGCACCTTGGTTACTTGGTTTATTATTATTGTTATTGCGTACCTACCTCATTGATTAGGTAGGTACCTAGGTATATTAAACTTCTCTCTCTATATGGAAAAACTGTTTTGTTTCGTAGGTTTCACCATTCAACGATTCGGACAGGATATGTAAATAATGGGCAGTTCGACTGCAGTCGACATAGACATATGTAACAAAGACATAGACATACATACATACGAGCTACGACGTACGCTCGAAAAGCATAACCCTCCTTCCGTCGCAGTCGGGTAAAAACGAATAGTTTAGACAAAGCAAGACCGATTGCGGAGATGATCCAGGTTTTAGATTTAGAGTTTTATCTAAGTGAAAGTAAGCATCTTGCTCTCGCAAGTTAATTAAATAATATTACTTCCTAAGAGGCGATCCTCTTAGGACAGATTGCGTCATATTCGGCCCTTTGAATTAACTTCAATAGCTTCGAAACTGTCGATTAAGTGGATCTTAATATTAGTTTAACATTTAGGATGTTAGTACCTACTTACCTACATGTATCGAAAGTCACTTGCCTATTTTCTTTTTTCTGACCCAGAGCCAGAAGACGCCCACTGCTGGGCATAGACCTCCCCCAGAGATCTCCACAAAGGCCGGTCCTGTGCTTTCCGCATCCAGCTGGTACCTCCGATCTTTACCAGGTCGTCAGTCCACCTTGTGGCAGGCCTACCCACGCTGCGTCATCCGGTACGTGGTCGCCACTCGAGAACTTTACTGCCCCATCGGCCATCTGTTTTTCGAGCTATGTGCCCTGCCCACTGCCACATCAGACTGGCAATCCCTAGAGCTATGTCGGTGACCTTGGTTCGCTTGCGATTCTCCCTATTTCTGATTCGAACGCGCAAAGAGACTCAAATGAGCATAGCTCTTTCCATTGCCCTTTGGGTAACAGTGAACTTTCTTATAAGGCCCACAGTGAGCGGCCACGTTTCAGTTACGTAAGTCATCACTGGCAACACACATTGGTTAAAGACCTTCGTCTTGAGACACTGCGGTAATTAGGACGAAAATATTGTTTTGGTTAAATTAGAAACATCGTATAGACTGTGAAGTCGAAGTCTGGGTCAATGAAAAAATTGTTGTTAAAAGTTAGTTATAAGACTTTTTTTAGTGCCAAGTTGCACCAACCAACGTTTTGTGGGTCTCCTAAACCTCTACTATCGATACAAAGTTAATATTTTTCTTGTACTCGATGACGTAGGATAACCTACGGCGCCCTCACAGTCTAGTAGGACTTGGCACGATATCGAACTCATTGAAAAGGCCTTTTCTAGAAGAGAAAGTCATCCCTTTTTCGGCAATCAAAATCCATCAAGCTGTGAATTTATGTTTTCTCAAGCTATGTTTTTACATATATTTCCATATATGAAAATATGTAAAAACATCTGAAATATGTGAAAAACGCATAAATATGATGGAACCTTAAAGGTTTTGGAAGCTAGAAGGATACCGTCAGTTTTTTTTACATTTTCTGTTTTTGAAGTTACTAGACAAGACCGAGCTATTAATGATTATCCCACCGGACAAACACTATAGGTATTCCATTACCCATTCAAGCGGGTTCTGAACGTATGCAGCCGCTAACCAAAGCGCATACGCTCAGCCAGATTCCCAGGCGAACCATAAAACGTGGTACACCCCGCCTCAACCTACCTCAGAATTTTCACCGTCTCCGATCTGTATGCGCAACCATACTGTTGCCAGCCCATTTTATACTGGTGACGGGTGGGCTGTGTTGCTGTCTGTATGTTACCTACGTTGCTAGGCTCGCATCAAACCCGCGAGCGGTCGTAAACAGCAAACTGAATAATACGCAAGCTCATCGCGGGTACTCCTTCCTACATATTTAGCGTGGCTATAAGTTTTCGTAGTTGCGGTTCACAGTCTATAAAGTCATACGAGAGTATACCCAAATGGTGTGTTCCTAACTGGCTTATTTGTTGTGACAATTCTAATAACGAATCAACCCGGAAATGGACCAATAGACATAGGTATGCCTCCCTCCTGAGAATGGGGGAAAGAGTGCGGGTGTGTTCCCTGACCATTATAATCTGGACGCCTTCAAGGCTAGAGTGAATAGGCTGTTCCTAGACAGGCATGCTCCATCTTCGGTCGCATCGTCACTTACTACCAGGTGAGAAAAAAGGCGGTCAAGTGCCTACTCTGATTAAAAAAATTGTTGCCAACGCTACGTTTAATAGACGCGTTGGTGATGTATTTATCAGTAGATACATATAACGGAGGTATCCAGTTGGACGCAAATTCCCTTTATCCCTTATCTACTATGTGTGACAAGAGGAGGAGTTGATGTAATTCTAGGCCATCAGGCGCCTACCACACCGGACACAGAACATTCTAAGCCGTCCTTACCTAAGTAACAATCAAATAATCAATCCACAGGAAAATTGCTGTTCCGAAAAAAGAAATGATCTGATGCTGAAACTGGAATGCGACGGATGTACCCTAAGTCACCTAACTCTAAAGTCATATTACGGAATGTATAATATTTCAGACATATGAACAACTGAACTGCGAAACGTACTATTACTTAACTTATGTTACGACACTGCACCATCAACTTGGCTCTCAAAATCTTTGAAACATTATCTGTCTCAGACCTTTTAGTCAACTCCCTAAAAGTTTAGAACACAACCGTTCCTTGGGGGATTCAAAAAACGAGAACTCCACATATAAAACGCCTTGCAAGGCACAAGGCACCGTCTATCTCTGGCGGACAAACTGCCTCGACTCAACCTGAATATGCATCAGCTTGCGAACAACTTTGCCAACAAAGTAGGCACCAGTGAGCGCAAACAGCGTTGCTGTAAAATGCTCCTTCGGGCGACGACATAAAGTGTTATTATTACAGTGTCCGTGTTTTCATTGACAATTAAAAGGATGTCGGGTGCTTGCGAGGGATTGTCGGCGAGCCGTGGGTGCGCCTAGAGACGTTAGTTAGAAACAACTTTGAAATGAAAAATCTTCCTGACATTAGAACCTACTTACCTAAAATTCGATAGGTATTTTATAATTAAGACGCCTAGTATTTTCACCAATGTAAAAATTAGATCGAAGATCGATAATTAAATATAATCAAAAGGATCTCCTTATCTGAAATAGGACAGGCGAGCTACAAATTACCTGTACAGTATATATTTGCTTAAAATCAAAGTTTTACCTTTAATTAACCTACAATACAACAATTTAATCTAACCTAATTTAAATTTAAGTAGTAGATAAACATAGTCTTAATTGAAATGCACTCATTATTGAATAGAAAATTACAAAAAAAGAAAATTTATCACTTTTCAAACATTGTGGGCAAAGGTGGCCTTATCGCTACCAGCGATATCTTCCAGGCAACCCTTGTCCAGAAAGAGAAAATGATAAACATGAGTAAGACAAGCAACAAAAATAGCATTAATCATCTAGGTAAATACTATACTACAAGTAGGCATTACAGTTTTCAACAAAACTAAATTCGAAACCACGCATAACAGGAAGTATTACAGGAAAAACAAATACATCAAACTGTAAACCGGTAAGTAACATAACTAACAAAACATTGTTTTGTAATTATCCTTAACAGTAAAGGAAGTGCCAATATTTTACTGATTACCTATTGTCATCCTCGTCAAATTTATAACAATTTCGTTATTATTAATTCATGATTTGTTGTATTTGTGTGTTTGCACTGTTTTAGTTTAGCATTGAACTGTACTACAACCTTACAACCTACAACCTTCATATATGTATAAACGCTTATGGATTTTTGTGACGTCAAAATAAATAATATCTATGTCATATACCTACATATTGCACAAAATACCTTGCGAATCGTACGAGAATTTCCTAGAAACAGGAATCCATTGAACGGACGTAAATCTAACATGATCGCATTTAAGTGTAGAAACCGCAAGGAGCACGATCAAAGGGCCTTAATACGGCTGTGAGGCGTTTAGAGTCCTCTTTGATCAAACCAATCACGTGTCTAGATACCATTGAAGTGTGTTGCGAACCGGAATTAGTAGGAAGCCTTTTAACTTGATTCAGTTTATCACAAACGTTTGTTGGAGATACTTTTAGATATGTTTCCGTATTTGACGGTAGGTAGGTAATATCTACAGTAGTATACAAGTAGAATAACACAAGGTATTTACCTATAGATGTCGAATGGCGTGGCACTGACATGTTAATATAATTTGATATGTATGATTGAATTGAAGCAATATGTAATTATAATCACCATACCACATTGACGATCTGAGTGGTTCAGTTAGTTTACATGTAGTTGAGTCCCGGGTACGATTCCCGGCCGAGCAGAAATTGAAATGATGAATTTTATTTTCTGTTAAGGGTCTGGGTATGCCATGTATTTAAAAAATATATGTAAGTAGATTATCAGTTATCCAACACAAGCGGTGTTAATGTGGAAGTTTAGGTATTCGTTCGTAGCTATAACAAAAGTAAAATTTGTATCCTGACTTTAATCAAAGAGGTGCGTAGGTACAGTCAGCTGCGGGTAAATAAAGTAAATTACCAACGAAACCTATCTCTGAAACTAACCATACTACAAAGTTTGTAGAGAATTTCTATTTCCGTGTTGTAGGTAGGTATTTTATTTGTATATTTGTAAAAAAATCATAAAGAACATTTAGTTTTTTAAAACTAAATGCAGCAAATCAGCACTTCGAGGCAATTTACGTAACAATTACTGTCATGATTGTTGTATTTCTATATAAAATGGCTCAGTAATGTGTAAAAGTGTTTTTGTGTTTGCTATAAGAATTTATAATCGGTTGCCTCGTGACATTAAAATACTTCGGGAACACAAATCGAAAAGATACGTCGCGTGTTTGTCCCGTCTAATATAATAATAGAATTAAAATACTTGGTGGTAAATAATTGAGAGATAATTTTATAGTTCAAATAGTATTTCAATTATTGACATTATTTAAATATTATTATAACACTATTAATTAAAATGATGTCCATTGCAAAATTGTAATCGTGAAATTATAAATTAATATTGTACACCCAACTTTGGGTAAACTGTTATAAGTTCTGCTTTAAAATATTATATACCAACAACAATGTACCTACACAGTTTTACAATAAATAATTTCTGATTTCCTTCATAGTGTAGGTACGTAAGGCATACCAACCCAAAAGGACAATACTACGCAAAACACCCATTATAACGTTACAATTTCAATTCAAATATTAATACATGTAAAGCTACCTAAAACCTATCTATATACGGTTCGATTTTAGGTCTTACAGAAACACGTACCTACGATATTAGCTCTTACAGCATTAGCTATAAGCACTGAGCTTGAGGATAACATGCTCCATGTGTACTTGCGCATATAAAACACAAGACTAATAGGCGTGCGCGCCGCTCGGGCCACTTTCAACGCCGTCTATGGGATTTATTACTGGGCAAAATTTACCGCGACGCGCCGCCTTAAAGTATGGCCTAGGAATGCTAATCAGCTGCGCACTGCACCTTATTTATGCTTGGATAAGGGGACAATGGCTTGTGTTCGTTTACTTTTTACGCCAGAACTGGCGCTCCGGTGCATTTTTTTGTCCTACGACGCGAGATCTAGGCAAGCAGGCGTTAGGAGTTCGAGAAATGTAGAGTACAGTTAGGTTGCCAAAAAAATTTAAGAAAAATATAGATATTTAGGGTGTCAAAAAAATAATATCCATATAAAAAATATTGTTTACTTAGTAAAATGGTTACCTATTTATTATGTTTAAATAATTTGTTGACACCTTTGTAGGAGATGCCTTCGTAATTTTACCGGACACATCTAATAAAGTAGATAATTTTTTCTTTTTTGAGGTAGGTAATCTATGCATTCTGTAGAAACGTCACATCACAATTATTATAATCATTTATCTTGGACCCGTGATGTCTTAAATGGACTTAGGAAATTTGCCGTAAGCAAATGACGTTTAGTAGTTTCCCATATTTTCAACTTCTTCATACGTACCTATCCACCTCTGTTATATTAAACTTGTCGGTAGGTTGTTTTGTCACGGACTTTAAAGGAAGAATGGATAGAATATTGTGTAATAAACTAACTAACACGCGGTGAACATAGATGGCGCTAGAAGCAAGGTCCTTAAAACGATGATCAAGAATTCTACCATAGAGTAACTCTACACATTCATGAAATGTGTCATACATACATTAATATTGTAGGCTGATGTTTAATATATGAAATATTCGGTTTGATTGTCTTCGTAAATAAATAAAAACGTTGCCATGACATAGGTTAGATATCTCATTATCCTAAATAAAGCTTTAGTTACTTGTAAAAACACAATTGTAGATATAATTTTGAATACACAAGGAGCTAGATTAAATTAAATTTAAAACCACACATTAGATTTAAGGCGATCGATAGATAACCAATAAATTTCGCAAAATCACGATTCCTGTGCCAGCTTCAGCTCGCACATTCCTGTCCGGACCTGTCCATTCTGGCAACAAAGCGAGACAAGTGCGGAGAGCAAAAAATATGTTTTTTCCTTCTCTTTTTTTTCAAAGCAATAAATACCGTCCAACAAAGACGAATTGAAAAGAAACGTAAAATGATCTGGAGAGGCTCTGCTTCCACAAAAGGGTCTATTGTCGTGGGACAAAAAATGGACCAAGCGGGCCAAAATCAGCCGACAAAATTAGTGGGCAAGATAAATGTGAGCATTGATTGGTTTAAATAATTACGTGTTATCAGACGAGATTTGGGCCACTTAATTTGTAAACGGATTGGGGCTCTGGCTTGTGGAGCTGCGGTTGTGTTTGTTTTGTTAATGAGTAATTATTTGGCTTTTGGTGTCTGGAGGCCGTTAGCGTAACTACAGAATAAAGCGCTAGACTAATATCTTGATATTAGTCATCATCATCTTGGCGTTAATGTCCCTGAACCTGACCGGATTGGATTCAGTCCCCTGAATGTGCAGGTTTCATCACGATGTTTTCCCTCACCGTAAGAGCATCGGTTAGTGTTCAACTAATGTACATAGCTCAGAAAAGAGTCATTGGTACGTGGCGGCAGTGGGATACGAACCCGGTACCTCTCGCTTACGAGTCGGATACTGTAACCACTCGGCCACCGACGCTCTAATATCTTGATATTAGTATAGCGCTTTATTCAATAAGCACCTCGACCTTACACTCGTGGGTGTGGCACAAGATCTAGAGTCTCTGTAGGCTGGAAAATGGGCACCATCGTTTTCCATTGTTATATTTATAACACTGCGATCTCCAACCCGCTTGCCAAGTGTAGAGATTATGGCAATAACCTCCCCTCTCGTGGGAGAGGACCTACGTCCTGCAGAGGATTGTTATGGGCTATGATGATGATGACCTATGTGTGAAGAAGCGGTCCCGGTAGCGATAGCGTGCTTTCGAGATCGATGACCAAAGTTAAGCAACGCACGCAGAGTCCGGGAACTCGACTTTGAGTCTAGTCGAACTTCAGCACCGCAGGGAGCTCGCCACTTGTGTCTCCTAACATCGTGGGCGAAGCGAGTGATATTGATCAAGGGGGTCCGCTGGGGAAGCGGAAATTTATTCAACGTCTCGGGAGCCAGTTGGCACCCTGCAATCTTTTTTTTTTAATGTCCTTGAGCTTTTAATGAGTGGCAAAGGGTTTCACAGGGTATGCAGCGCAAACAAACGCAACCAGTTTAACTAAAACCGCGGCCCACTTAAATAATAAGAAAGCACTTGTGTAAAATATTCACGCCGCAACGGATAAGCGAGGAGACCGCAAATTGCATAATTTCGCGATCAACACCGTCCCAGTAATAACAACACGACATACAATAACTCGCGATACGATGCCAAGTGACGAGAGGAAAGCGACTATTGTTACCAGTAACAGACGTTCCGTTTTGGGTGGAGCCGACCAACCGTCAGTAGCAGTTGATAAGGTCACTTTTGGATTAATTCGGAACAACCCACCCAAGTTTCATGAAATCGGTCCAGCCATTTCGAAGTATAATATAATAGTTGAACAAGCTAGTAGGACACCCGCAACACCAGTAGGGTCACGAATGCGATGCCGGTCTTCGAGAAAGGCTCGTTCCTATGCCTGCTTGGCTATACTAGTTAAGCCCATCACTCCCTAAGGTGGACCCTGGGTCCCTGCGTGCTGCACGTGAGCGCAACCGGGATTT
The DNA here is from genome assembly GCA_907269095.1 of Blastobasis adustella. Lineage (NCBI taxonomy): Eukaryota > Metazoa > Arthropoda > Insecta > Lepidoptera > Blastobasidae > Blastobasis > Blastobasis adustella. Next base: position 14,226,225 of record OU026121.1, on the reverse strand, counting down.
AACGCCAAGATGATGATGATAAATCCCTATTCGAACTTTCGAAAGTTAAGGGCCTGTTTTAGAACCTACTGATAAGTTTCACACTAATTAATTAATATCTGGGATGCCGATCTTGTTATGTTAGTACCTACAACACGAAAAACACGATAGATACCGCAGATATTTATGTCAGATAAGATATCGGAAACTTATCAGTAGGTGGTGAAACAGACCCTAAACCGCTAATTAAATCTGGCTCGGATGGACTTATCTCTAATAAGTCGAGAGCTTAAGGATAGAGCCCCTGATATATTTGCAAAAGTTTTAAGTTCGTAGATATACCTACACACACAGCCTACTGTTTAAACTAAACATGAATTAGCCTCGATCGATCAAATCACTGGGCCCACTTCCATCTCTTGGCTTGCACCACGCGACGTATCGACAAGAGATACAATCTCGCCGATGATACAACAAAAGAACTGCCGTTATTTCCCACGGGCTCTAAAACTGCTATAGCTTCGGACAAGCCTTTCGACCGATAAGATTTATCTCCCTACTTTTGTTGTAGGAAGTATTTTAATAGCCACAGCTTCGAAATCTCGCCATTGCATATTGTAAGTACAGACTATTGTCGTTGATGATTGCTTTTTGGAAACTTTAGTCACACAATAGTTGCGTGAACATTTTAGCAAAATTTATCTTTAGCCATTTACGTATTTTGTACTTATAAACACTGAATTCCATACTCATGCGACTTAAAATAAAATATAGTTAAACTTCGTTTGTTTACGGATATTAGGTATGCAATTCAACCTATTCTCAGACAGCCCATTTGAGAGAAAACGGTAACTGTATGGCGCCAATAACATCGAGGATTTGTACGGTGTATTATGGCAATGGCGAATGATATGATTTTGATTGTTACTTCAAATTGCAAAAAAGGTTTATTTTAACAAAAAATACCTATTTAGTTATTTATTCTCATAATTTGCGTCATTTTTAGGGTGAACATATAGAGTTTGGTTATGTAATGATACCTTTAATCAATCCGCTTTCGGATCGAACGAGTTATTTTTACACCCTATGTACTGTTCTACTCATAGCATTAGGCAAAACTCCTGCAGCGCAAAGCCCGGTATCGCAGAACAAATAAAACCCAGCCGAAGAAAGGTTCACCGCGGGCAGTTCCCAAAGTTCCGACTTGGCTGAATTAACTCGGGACTGAGTTCACTGAGTCCAGGCTTGTCCCGGGAGAGGCTCCGCGACCCGGTATCCCGAGATACCGGTACAGTACACGACGGAACGCGTGGCGCACAATGTACCCGGTATAGACTTGGTCTCTGATTTGTACGGTCCTCCATAGAGATGCTAGCTCATCTTACACTGGTCCTCTGTAGATAGTTTTGTTGTCGTCCGTACATTTCACCGGCGGCCGAAACCGACCACCACCGACGGATCGGCACGACTTGATACTCGCACATAAATTACGGGCCAGGTATGCAATGTTGAGACTCGACAACATCGCAAGTCTCAAAGATAGTTTCAACTACAAGAGAGTTTCGTGATTATTATTCAAGTTACGGTATAGCGCGTCTCTAATTTTTCTGTGGTCTTAATTTTTCTTTGGACAATTTATGTAACATATGAATTAATGAAATAGTTGTTATTTAAATTATTAGTTAAATACCAATTTAGAAAACAACGAGGCAAAACGTGCCAGAATATGTACTGTGAGGTCTATCACAGTTCAAATATTTGATTAATTGCAGCTTGCAGTTAATGGAATCCTCAGCCAGTAATCATCCACTGTTGAACCCAAATCCCGTTCTGACTGCATTATTTTGTTTGACACAATATCCTTTTCGATTGGATTATTACATCGTAATCTCCTTCAACGTTGACGCCTACAATTTCTTGTCAACCAATACATTTTACTCTGTATTTAGATACCATACAGATATATTCTGATACCTAACGCCCTCAAGTACTAGAACAAAATTTTGCGACCGTTCGACAAAAGTCTCATACCTGCCTAGCCCAGGCACAAAGCACTTAGGCCCGTAACCCGGCTACATTCCTGCTCGGGATGTAGATGTAAAATTGGCCCGACATTGTAACTGTAGACGGAGATTGGATGCGATCAGAGCAGAGCAACGCGACTCCGAACACTGTTGCAAATGTAAACGTACTCGTACTCTGCATATCCTATCTCATCGGTGTTTGATTCCGCAACATGCCTGCCCTACTTACCGGCGAATCGATCTCAGCACACAGAGGAAGCAATGCACAAATCATATATTGTACCGGTAGAAGTTTACAACTTTGCAGACAATAAAGATAACTTACCTGCAACAAAACGAAATACAAACATAGAGAATACAGAAAACAGATAGGTACTTAGGTGGGTAATGTTTTAATGACACATAAAAATTACAATAGGTAACGCGTTTACGCGTAATAAAACATCTCACCGACCGCGATAAAGTAAGACCTAAAAGCAAGTGAAAAATTAAATTAAATCGTGCCTACGGAAAAAAATAATGACACAGCAACAACGCTGCTACTTCCGACATTATTCTTCGGGTCGCTGACGTCTGAACACTTACACAGATGACCCCTGATTTTATAATCACCGAGTCTACCAATAAAAAAATTAACCGCCACGTTTAGAGTTTTATTACGCCCATAAACTACTTGGCACAGTCAAGCGCATCCATTTTAATTTCTTTAATTAACCTTTCTCACTAATTAAACGGGAATCTTAATGTCCCGAATGTACAGATAAGACGGCGGTGGCTGCTACCCGTGTGTTTAACGAGTGACTCGTAAAAATGGAACTTTAAGACTTGATGAGAGTTACAGATAATTTCATGGGGTTTTCAGTGAGCTTTTATGTTATTTTCTCGAGTCCGCCCCTGTGCTTTCAATACAAAATCTTTTGGCATGTTCCTACGCAAAGTTATTAAATTAGATCCCGAATCATTATCTACTTTTGTAGATAACTATCAAAAGATAAATAGTTTCCTTGAACCATCGATTATACAAATACTATCTATCATCGATGAAATGTACAAACGAAATAGATTCATCGAGTTAATTATCGTCGAGGTAACGTTATTCGAGGTTAGGTGTTGAACTTAGTGTTGCCAACTTTTTTAAGACCAAATGTTGTATTTTCGGATGCAGTAGCCATAAAAATATAGTTTATAGGAAATTCTTATAAACTTTAAGAATATTAGTAAATCTTGTTTTACTGGAGTTACCATGTCGGTCTCACTGCACCCATAGCTGTAGATGAACACTTGTTACCATTTATCAGCTGTAGATTATTTTATTATACTTAACCTATTGACCATTGAAACGATAAGAAGAAAAAGCTACAAGATTTAGTAAAATTGATCTTCAGTGAGTAGTTAGCTGATTCAGGATGGTTTTTAATTGAGTTATTTCTGAATTTAAGTTGTTAAAATTAAAATTCAGGACGCATTCCGTTTTACGGTAAGTGATACTGATAAGCAACTTTGCTAATAAAATTTTGTAGTTTCGCCTTCTATATTAAAATAATAGTAGGCGGACATCTAAAACAGTAGGATCACCCTAGTTAAGCTCATCTGCTGCTGCGAACTTTATAGAATAAATACCTTGGTATATGGCAATGCCTAGAACCTTTGATACTTTTAAGTAGCTACTATAAGTACTAAGTAAGTACGCGACGTGCAATGTTATTTCTAAACATTGTCGTCTCGACACAATATTAAAATATTCCCGGCGGCAATAACACAAAAGTTATTCAAGAAGCCTTATCTGGCTCACTTCCTGACACAATACCCGTATGAATGGTATCGTATATCAATACAGGTTTGACAAAAGGCAAGCAATAACATTACGGGACATGTCCCGACGCGTCGGCGCGGGACGCCGCGTGTCCCGGCACACGACAACCTTTATCGGGACGTAGCACCTTGTCAATTGTAAAACAGGACATTTAGTGAGCCCGCCGATAAACGGTTATTTCGACGTTCTGTATTTCAATTCCGATTTCCGCTTGCGGCTTGCGAAAATAGGTAGGTGTGTCTATCTACCTAAGGGACAGCGTCAGGTCTAACTTAAGTAATTTATTATAAGTATGTAGTTTCTGAATTGTATAGGGAGGCAGAGCAAAGTTAATGAGGCAACCGAGCCAAGGTGATGGTCTTATTTATTACCAGTTCTCCAGCACGTGGGTAAGAGCCATGTTCTGTCTGCTACAGATCAAAGCTGCGTAGCATGGCCAGGGATCACGCCTTACAAGCCTTACATGGAAGGTACCAGCTTCTCCAATTGATTATGAAATTATGAACAAAATCAAATAGAAACATCGCGCTAGTCGAAAAGAAACTTTGACTGACACATTCGATAGTGTATTAATATGGGTAGTTAGCAGCCGCTGCCATTTTATCTGAACGTGCATTCAGGAATCAGGATATTAAGGCATTGTCGGCATGGAACGGTTTCGCTGGGTACAAGACAAAAATAAGTTCGCCGACCTGGTGGCCAAGTAACGGACCACTCCAAAAGAGGAAGAAGGAACCTACCTCTCTACTTTGAAAAACAATGCCTTGATAGGAGTCCCTTGCATCTAAATTTCCAAAAGTAATCTCTGGTAGAACTAAAATTAGGTACACCTAGTGTTGCCAAAACTACTATATTTAAGGAATATCAGTGGCAAAAATATTTTCGGGTATAATAAGACACATTTGGAAAAAAAATACACATTTTCTTAAAATAAATAGTACCTTCCTAAGTAGTTTTTTACCATTTTATCATGTGGTTCCGTCCGGTAGAATAACACCAAACCCTTCGACAAGGGTGTCACACAAATTGTAAAATCTGCTTAAAAATAATTTATAAAGGATACTATATATTTTTGATACAGATTGGTACAGTTATACAACTAATTAGCTGACCTCTTACACCATATCGTCATATGGATTATTATAAGAACGGGGGGTAACTAATTGCTTGAATGACTGTACTATTTTTATGACACCCTAAATGGAAATCTCATACCATGAAGTTTTTTGACTACCAATACACGTAAAGTATTTCATTGCATGCGTGGATGCGTAAAGATGATTCTTGGCAGGGATTTCATTACGCTGTAAATACTTTTTTTTTATTCTTCTACGCAGTTACAAACGAGCAGACATCCCATTACATCTACGATGTCATCATCGTAGATGTTATGGTTTCATTTAGGTAGCAGGCAACAAAAATTCAGAACCGCAGGTGCGTTGTCACTGTGAGGACAAAGATAATTGCCTCATACCTGTAATTGCAAACGTCCATAGGCTGTGGTGACTTGCGCTGTCTACCACAAAACACAATACGTGGACAAGCACGCATTCTTGTGATAAAACTCCACGTATGTAGGTATATTCCGATTTTAAAGTCAGATATTTCCATTACCATCCCTATGACCACTCTCAGTGATAAATTGCGCGTAAAGCAGGTTTAAACACACATAAAGTTTATTGCAACAATGTCGGCATCTACGTTTTATTTGCTCGAAGAAGATAGAGAGGGCGAGTTATTTGACCATCAAACATTGTTGTTTTATTGATGATCATAAGAATTCTCACTGAATACCAGTAAAACATCATTGTAGGAATGGAGACAAAGGTATTCATCCAGTACGACTAGCACATGTTGCTCTCGCGCGCGATAAGCGTGAACAGGCGCGACATACATACTGCTATCTCTTTCATTGTAGTATTGAAAGAAGGAAACAAACGCTCCCTCGCGGTGTGTTGTGTCGCGGACACACTTGTGATAGCCGTGCAGTAGGGGAGAGTTGGCATATACCGTGCACCTAACGGCCAATCGCTATATCTAATCGCAGGAAAGTATTGGGAAAGGCTTATTGCCATAGATCGTTAGGATATATATCTGGTTACAGTACTGGGCTTAACATTTGTAAAAATTTTTTTTTTTTTTTTTTCTGGTATTCGTGGACAAATTCAAACAGCGCTATCTAGCCCCAAACAAGCAAAGCTTGTTCTATGGGTGCTAGATAACTGATATACTACTTAAATACTTTTACATATGTACTTATTATACCTAGAACACCCAGACCCGAAACAGAAATTAAAGTTCATCATTTTAATTTCTGCCCGGCCGGGAATCGAACCCGGGACCTCTTGCGTGGCGGACCGGCATGTTGACCATTGAATCACTCAGGTCGTCGATTCGTCGATCGTCGATAAAAGGAATTTATATCTTGGCCAAATTGTAAGAACAGGGAAAACGCGAACCGGGTTGATAAAATCGCGCCCCTATTAATTTCACGAAATTTGGTGAGAAACCAATATAATAAAGAGAATTCCACTACTTTTTCCTTAATAGGCACATGTTCAGCCATCTAAAATACAAATACAATTTCTTTATATATATTTTACCTCGAATTCTTACCGGGTACCGACGACCCAGTTCATCCGTAACAATATCGTGAAAAATCGAGTAACTCGTTCACCAAGCTTCTGAAGATACACAGTAAGAAACCCGAGAAATACATTTATAAAAATTCTGATAACCTGTTCATAATACCGCGCCCTAGAGAGCGGAATTGTTGGATTATTTTCTATTAATACCTCAAAATATAATAATAATATAATTGTAGTTATTGCCAAATAAAATGTTTAAAATAATACCTACAGCAATATTAATTGTATATCCAAAATTAACAACCTGAGTTGTTCAATTGGTTAACATGCCGCCGCCGGTCGCCACGCAGAGGAAATTGAAATGATGTGTTTTAATTTCTGTTACTCTGGGTCTGAGTGAAGTAATTATAATAATTGTGTATTTAAAAAATAAAGTATATAAGTTGTTTATCAGTCATCTAACACCCATAACACAAGCTTTGCTTACTTTGGGGCTGGATGGCGCTGTGTGAATATGTCCAAGCATTTTTCTTTATAATTATTTCTCACATAAATCAGATGTAATTAGACGTAGACGCACGGGGCCAAGGATAAGGCGATACAACAATTTATAAAAACTTATTGTATTGTAAAAACCGTCTCCTCCCTCGTTCCTTCTTAAATCTTTCGAAGAATTCCTCTCTTAAAGAAAAATGTGTAAGTAGGTCCTATCAAGTCTCAGCTGTTCTTGGCAGTTGGCAACACATCCATCGTAGGATATGTGCACAAACGTAAAGCGTCAGCACGCCTATCTGAGGGATTGCAGACTAGGCTAGACAGCCTATCTCTTCGTCACGATTTCACGTTCGACGTTGCAATCGCGTCGTCGACTCGATCTCGACGTTACGATTACGACGCTAGGTGCCAGAGATTTCCGAGTTCCCGTTATGAGCGCCTTTTTAGTGTTACAACTTATTACTCTAAAAATAAGCTAAAACGGGAACTAAATAACTAAAAACGATATGATATGATAGTAATAAGTAATTCATGTCGATATGCATTACTTATTACTAATAAGCTTAGTAAATAAGCTTAGTAAGTAGCATTTAGCTTATTTGCATACTTATTTGCCACTACACACACACAACAACACACAACGAGTTCTTCAAGAAAGGGGTGAAAAAGTTTTTACGAGGTCGGCAACGCATGGGTGATGCCTCTCGTATTACAAACGTCCACAGGCTGCGGTGACTGTTTATCATGAAGCAGGCCGTAAGCCTGTTTGCCACCTTAGTGGCATAAAAAAGCTTTGGTTTATAAAAAAAAAGATATGTCCTACAAATATCTACCCCCTGCATAGTGAAATGTAAAACAAATAACGCCATCAGCGCGCAGCAAATTCTATCATCTCATTAAACGCTTCGTTCGGAGCGTCGCAAGTCGCAAAGCCCAAGGGTAGGTACCGAGCGACACACTTTCAAAGTTTTATAGCAGCGTTCACAGGACAGCAGTTTGTACAGTCCGTACTGCCCTGGATCGCCAGTGCTGGCGCCAGTGAGCCTGGCTCCAATGCTCACTGGAACACTATAAACTTGTTATTCCAAATGGACCACTTTTCTGAGATGAAAACAAAATGGACGCTGCCGAGTGTTTACTCGATATTGAGTTGGTATCATGAAGTGTATTAGGTTAAGTGAATGTACATTTTCTGATAGAATCGGATTGGATTGATTTGTGATGTTTTTTTTTGTAATTGAGCCTAATCTGTATCATTTGTCAAAGCATTTATTTATAGTATAGCTATTAGCGATGACAATCGACGACAGATCACTGTTAAGCTTCTTCTAGACGATTTAAACATTTTAATAAAAAAAAACCTTTGCAGCTATAACAGCACACAGGGTAAATATTTTGTGCATTGTTTCAAACATAATACAAGTCAAATACCTGACTATAAAAAGCACCTAAACTATAAAAATGTTTAGTCTAAATTGGAAACAATAATATGACATGGGATCGTTCAAGGGGTATATTAGAGGTATATGTAGAGGCGGGCAACGCATTGGTAGCGCCCCAGGTGTTGCTGGTGTCCATAGGCGGCGGTGACCACTGCCGTCTAACACAAAAAAGTTAAGCCTATGTTATTTACTTTATGCAATACCAAACACTTATCGGCAACAGCAACAAAAAGCTACATAATTTTAATAAAACTACGACAAATCAATACCTATTCAATTGAAAGAACAATACAATCGTACAATTTAACCTACTGTCAAACCATGTCATGTAGCCGACTGTTTATCTCAGACTTCCGTTGCATTCTTTGACCCCACCAATAGGCGCGCTGCGTTGATAACAGCCATATGAATAGTTTATTACAAAGTTAGAGAAACGGTGCATTGTTGTATGGTGACCAGGGTTCCCAACTGTACAGTTAAAAACAGTATTGTACTGTAATGTTTTAAACTATCGCGGTTATTATTACACATTTTAAAAGCATCTTCGAAGGTACGCGGTAGGAAACCCAGTATATACCTTTAAAAAGTGTTGTACTGTTTTGCACTACATTATACTTTTTGCTGTTGAACAAAAATAAAGTGTACAAAATACTGTTCAGTACATTGTGTCAATGAAATACCTTTGGAGCTTAGGAAGTCTTGCAAATTAACATCTAATATTCCAATAAAATGACAATAAATTTATAAGTTGTGCGAGATGCACCAAGAAATATGTTTTTAAGAGTAAAGTTACTTTGATCTCCAACCCGCCTGCTTAGCGTGGATATTATGGCAATAGCCTCCCCTTTCGTTGGAGAGGCCCTTAAGTCCTGCAGTGGACTGTTATGGGCTGTGATAATGATGACGATAAATTAAATACGGTCCATTTTTATAATACTGTATATTTTTCTTCTCCGACCTTACTATACTTTATTTCTTGTATGAAAAGTTGGTAACCCTAATGGTGACTAACTTCTGTGGAATGCGATACAAAAGCTATCGACGCTGTGTTGTGTATGAAGAAGGTAAATGTTTCATTCAAGAAACAATGTGAAAGGTATCGTGTGCTAGAGTTCCATGTTTGACTGGTTACTTGTTGTGCTTGTAGTTTATTTATCACAAGATCCGACAAGTCTTACACCGTAGTCTAAGGCTGTATTATTATATCCAAATCAAGGATCAGACCGATTGAGAATCTTTGGTACTTTGTCAGTGTGAGGACTTATTTCACACTGGCAACTGGAAACCGTATCATTGAAACTGGAGCACAATCACACAAGTAGCTTAGCGGCAGAAATACATAAGACGGTGGTGCCAATCTAGGCGAACTACTTAGGCATAGTGAGTTAGGTATGGTCAGTAAATAGATATTAAATAACAATTAAAACATAAATTCGAATCGACAGTAAAAAATTCAAAAAATTTAGGTAAAATAACTATTTCTAAAAGAATGCCTAATCCACTAAAAAAATCCACGCAAACGGAGTGGAACTCTGGACGTTCTTTCTTTACACAAACACAACTAGAACAACTTTACCACATTATAATATTAAGTACCGCCTGTAAAACAAAACCAAAAACAGCAAAGCTCGTCAAAAAGAAGCTTATGAAGGTAAAGCTACAATAGCACAATACGTTCTAAGAACGAAACCGCTTGAACACATCGCGTGCTAGCAATCTCTTAGCGCAAGAATTACAGATTCATTAAACATGTTCACTCGTGCCGCATGCAATATAATGACTTTTTCAACGTTATTTACACTATCTACACGTCATTAGGGAAATAAACATTGATAAAATGGGCAATTGTTGTTTAAATCAGGACGTTTTTATGCTACTCAGTGACAAACGAGCAGATAGCCTACCTGATGGTAAGTGGTAACTGTCGCCTGTAACATATACGAGTACAATTCGTACATTTAGGTTGCAGGTGACAAAAATGCGGAACCGCAGGTGCGTTGTCACTGTGGGGACTAAGATAAAATGCCTCATGCCTGTAATTTCGCTGGCTACCTATCCTTCAAACCGGAACACAACAATGTAAGCGTTGTTGCTTGGCGGCAGAAATAAATAAGGCGGTGGTACTAACCCAGGCGGGCTCCTCAGGCTTGACAGAGTCCTACCACCTGACCAACACAGGACCAGGATCAGCTCACCAAGGACTTACATATAAAAAGACAACCACAATGTTCTGTTCAAATTTCTAAATGAGTCAATATAAAGACCAAATGGAGCAATAAATTTGAACAATATAATTATACATTAACAACAAAATCGAATTAATTTATACTCATTTAAAGGTCAAGTCCACGACCAAGGAGGATCCAAAATTTATAATTCACCCGAAAAGCGATTAAATCAAACGAAGCGACTAAATTTAAATAGGGACCATATTTAGAAACGTGCCTCGTACAATATGGACACACTGGCCACATATGGCGAGTAATATAGAGAAGAAAAAAAATTCTCACATTTCTCAAATCGGCAGTTAACATCCGTGTTAACACGGCCCGGTGCAAAAGGTCACGCGTAACCGAGTACCTCTGAGAAACATCGGTGCTATTTCGTAATGGTCGGTTTATACTTCCCTAAGGTCAAGTTTGGGGCTAAATGTGTTTATGAGAGCCGTGTACGTCTCTAAGGGATAATAGGTGGCTGAAAGTACTAAGTGACGGTAGTTTGGTCGCTGGGCGTATTAGGTCTCTAACTTAGATTCCAAGTTTGGCACAAGCCGTGTGCCACAAGTTAACCTTGCTTGGGTCATGCTAATGCGGCTTGTGTAGCTACTTGGTGTGGTTTGGTAGCAGCACACACCTATATCGGTTCTTTTAATATCTCGCATTCATGTGGCTTTTTTATGAGACGGGAGTTATTAATATCACGTTACCTGTAAACAGTACGCCCCTAAAGAAACCGTTGTTTTTGTTTGCTTTCTTTTAAATACACATATATGGTCAAAAAGAGTACCTAATCTCTGTACTTTTCGTTACGTTAGTATTAATATACTGTACTATTAGGCACAGAATTGAATTAAACAAAGATACTGACCCGTAAACGGCATCCAAACGTTTTAGGTAGGTATGGTCAATATTTGCGCGTATCACTCCTGAATTAATGGAGTGTTATCTTATCTTCCTAATCTGAGGTAATGTCATATTATGTCTTCGCTTTGCAAACAGGATTGACAAAGCAGTTTTGATAATACTGCTTATACAAAGTAGTTACTGCATATTCAACGACAGAATGTAAGTCAAGCATTAGTAACAGACCTCCAAACCTCCGCAGAACAAACATGCAGGACATATTTTGTCGGTGTCGCAGTTTTTTTATGTACCTAAGTCGTGTGTCAACGCTACTCATAATGCATTCAATGTCACATTTCATATCCGTACAAACAAAGTAATTAAGTTAAACTTTATTAATGCAATTCCAACCAACAACCCAGTTAGTCAAAAAACTATATGTATAGTCTGGCCTAATTAGATATAAAAACAATACGCTTTAGAATACCTAGGAATCATTGCGGCCCTTTTTAGCGCTTTCGGCACTAGATCCAGCGAAATTTCAGGGTAATCAATTCCCACTGAAATTCTAGCGCTTTATCGAAATAATTGTTAAATACCTTATATATGCCTAAAATATACTGAAATATGTCAAGTTTTGACTTAAAAGACAAGGAGTGTACATGATATAGGTACGAAACATAACCTCTAACTGAGCGAGCGCAACTAGCTCGAGTTTGTGTCGGTCTAGTAGAAGTCAACTAATTAATTTCTTGGTCAGTCAAATACTAGGTATGGTTGTGGAACGTAACTTTTAACTCCTAATTGTAAAAATCTAGCGCTTTTTTAAAATCACACTTATTTTGCGAAATTTTGCTCTTTTTTTTAGCCGATCTAAGGTGGAAGATCGAATTAAAGATCAAAAATGTAAACAAATCGGTTTCCACTACAAAAAAAAACCCCCAAATGGTAGATTATTTAAAATCATTGAAATATTGATTAAAATTATTACGTTCAAAATGAAACAAAATAATATGAATATTTAAAAATATTTTACTGAATTAAGTAGGGTACAATGTTTTTTTTGTTACGTATTTGTGCTGTTTCAATCAAATATGTGTAGTTTTCATTTATGCCAATGGTAATGGTGTGAAATTCTAAACATTTGGTTCGTTGTTACAGTACATTATTGCAAAGGCACGAAAAGTGAGGGATCATACATACTGTTTTTCTAAAATAATAATACATAAAATAATACAAGATTCAATATGACAACCACTTCTTTCTAATATTAGAGTTTTCCAACTAGTGTTCTAACTAATAGTTTCCGAGTTACATTTTACGTTTTTAAAAAAATTAATAAATAGGGGTAAATCGATTTGTTTCGTTATCGAAAGTTTACCAGCCATTGTAAAGCACACTGAAATGTTTGCGTGATGCATAACGATTTGGTACATTCCATAAAACAGGTTTTAAACCCCTGGATAGTCTCTTTGCCATTGACAGTTGTGTGTTTACATGTTTGATCTTTAATTCCATCTCCAACCATAGTGCCCAACCTGATCTGCCAAATCCTGGATCATGGTCAAAGCGGACCCCGGGCCCTTGTGCGCGAGGGCACAACCGGGACATTAACGCCAAGATGATTTTTTTTAGTGTCCAATACTGAAACAGATCTGGCAGCACTGCTAGAAATCCCGTCTACGAAGTAACGCTATTTTTAATGTAATAAGAATGAATGAAGGCAGCGGAGTCAACCAATGATCACGATCCTCAGGAAAGTAATACAACACATCAAATACAGCTATTCTATAGAATAATTTTCCTGTAGCGCTGTTCCTGAGTCGGTACGACATTACCCCGTTCATGAATTGAGCTTACTCCCTTACTCCTTTCTTAAAGGCCGGTGGTGGTTGTCGTGACCGCGATGGTGTTACGGATGTCCATGTGCATGTCATGTCTATGACCACGGCGGTGGTCACTTACCACGTGACCTGATGGCTCGTTATCCTCCCTTTACTCTATAAAAAAGATACCCTGCAGACAGTAGATCACCGCAAGAGATTCTATCTCGTACCGCATGGGTACCTCGATGCGGTGCTGCGTGTACGTGTAAATCAAAACTTGAACTTCACCTATGGGGCATTAGCGAGCGCTCGTGTCGTGCCGTGACCGGCACCCGAATAGCGACCCGACGACCTTGACTTTGGCGCGCTGTGCGTGTGTACGCCGCTTTATTTGGCTCCTTTTTAAATTACCAACGATTAGAGCCGGGATTAAGCGTCGTCGTTAGTGGTGTTGTCGTGTTGTTGAAGTGGACATTAGTATCTACGACAGCAGTTATCTAGGTCCACCTTTATAGATGGAGAAACATATTTTAAGGGTATGTTCCGGGTTTCCTACCGGGATGACAGTCGTCCCATGATGAATATCGGGCTACTCGTCAACAAATGCATGCGGTAGGAAACCCAGAACATACCCTTAAAATGTGTGATAATAACCGCGATAGTTTAAAACATTATGTTTAGATGGAGAAAGATTGTATCTGGTCTGTGTTTGTATAACAAAACTTAGGAGACAGATCGTTATTTTGTTCTGCATTAGGCATCTTCTACCGCTAGGGTGTAGGCCTCATGTAGTTTATGCTATCTTTCTCTGTTCTACGTAATCTCGATCTACGTTAGTCCAGCCAGTTCCTTGATATCGTCATACCAAAGCGTCTGCGGCTTCTCCCGTCCGTGGGTGTATGTCGCCCCATGGTCTCTATTCTACCACTGCAGTACATCACGAACTCTGTTTACAGGTCACACGACCAGCCCATTCCTACTTCTGTGTTATCAATTATTTTACTGAGCTGCCTTATCCACTCATTTCTTATGCGGTCTCCTCAGCGTAATTCCTATTTATCGGTATTCTCTTGAGTGCTCTTTGAGCAGATAAGACTCCATAAAAATAAAAAATGAAAATTGTATTTAGTTTTCAGATCCAGGCCTCAAGTTACATACAATTTTAAATATTTAGGCAATCAGTATTTTGAATAGTGTTGATGCTAATACTCACGCCCGTATCCCATACCATAGGTGTAGGTAGAGATTATCGAATGCCTCAAGCTACGATCCTAACACACATATTTGCTACAGGATGCGGACGTGAGTGTGTACGTATGTATGTAATTATAAACATATCTTGTAATAACCAAAAGGAGTACCTGCCTACCGAGAAGTAGGTACCTAACTATTTACTAAACTGCAATGTGTAATAAATGTATTTTGTTTCTTTCTTTCTTCCTTTCAATTCAGCCGCAGCTAGAGAAACCAAGAAACATTCATATTTCCCACAACGTGGGGGGTGGTCACTTTGCCTTTCCTATCCGCAAAATACCCTAAAATAATGGAAGGAAGGGTTGATTATGACGTGTTTTTGCTCACTGGCACCACCGTAAGTTCTTGTCTTGTCAAAATAACGCCGTTTTATTGGCTACAACCCCTCTAAGGCCGATGAAATAGAAGAGAAGGTAAATCGTACCTTTTTAGCCATTTTCGTACTATTTTAGGAGCCCAGGCGTACTTTTTTGGAAACTTCTGCTGGTAACACTGATAGGAAGATCCTATCGTACAACCAATTTAGCGACACCATTATCAATCTAGCGAAAACACAGAGCCAATCAAGAAACGCATCTGACCATCAGACGCATCAAACCGTGGGCGTATCATCATCGACATAAATCAAACATGGGAAATGTTGGGAGATTCGGCAAAGGTACAACAATATCCAGCTCCCCATTCTTACCAATGAAGAAAGAAACTTCGTGAGGAGAACAGGCCGTATGGGATGTGCTATGGTTGAATTTATTTGGTGATGGCAGGCCATGAGCGTGCCGATTCGCCATATTATGCATCATATGCTAGATAAGGAGTTCTAGTTAGTTTAAAGTTTAAAGTTTAGTTCTTTTCTTATGCTATTTCTTATGAGGCACATCCGTCGGCCTTTTCTAGTCACAGACATATTTAGGTAGGCTCTGTCTAAAAAGTAAGGCAACTTGGGAAATTATAAGCTTGCTTGAAATCAACAAGTGAACAACCTGATTTTGAACAATGAAAACGTCTATCTTTTAGCTAGGTACTAGTTGTATGAGATGGACTTCTTCATTATTAAAAATCAGGTTGCTTAGTTGTCGATTTCAATCAATCTAATAATTTCCTAAGTCGCTTTACTTTTTAGACAGAGTCCATACACGCAATATTTTACGGTATTGGCATAAAAAAGTACATAAGCAGTTTATCAGTTATCTAGCACCGATAACACAAGCTTTGCCTCAAAAGCCTCAAAAGGCTATATGGTGCTGTGTGAATTGTCCAAGCATATTTATTTATTTATCCGTCCTCTTAAAAGGAGTTTCCTTCGTCATTGATTACCTACAAAGAACGTGCGTTACGCAAAAACAGGCAAACAGCTAACTCCATTACCGAGCACAGCCATCTTTTACCCGTGGATTCCATTTGGCAATATGCCAATATTACACACATACCGCCGCGGAACGAAACGCCCCGCGCGGAATTAGTTCCGAGAGGAATAGAGGATTACGAGTGGAGTGACGTGACGGCCATTATTATTTGTCAGCCGTTTGTGCGGGGCTAGTCGTATATTTTTTTTTCCTCCTGGCGAAAGAAATCCATAGGTCATGGTCGATGTCATTAGTCGCAAGGCCCCTACTAACGGAGTGTTTCACTTGATTGATTGACTGTAATTAATTTGGGAATTTCGATGATTTTACCAGCGATGTCACGCTAGTGTGGCTAATAAATTATTCATATTATATTCTGTGTACACAATAGATAGCGCTGGAATACTTACATAAAACGGGCAAACGTTGTAGAAAGTTTTATAATAGGTTTACTTCTGTTCAGAAGTTGACCAAAAAAAGTTTCCGAAGTAAATTATTTCCAACACGAAAAATGCAATCGAGTCCAAGCATAACTTGCAGGTCCCTTATCTACGTTAGAAAAGTACGGGGGCGCTCCGTTCCAAAATAGAGAACTTTCCCTGGAAAACATTTTTGTACGAAGTTTTTCCATTAACAGTCCGCCGAAACGGCGTCGAGGAAATAAGTGTAAGGAAAGCGCAGAGAAACCCAATTTAAAAACGTTAGTGTTAGCAGCAGCTGGACTGATAAAGTTACCTATAGTTACTGCTACGGGCGCAGTGTGTTCGCCACCGGTCGTTTCTTCCCCGCTTGTTTCTATTTTCCACAGAGAAAATGTAAACGCTGTGTGACTTTCCAGCGATTGAATTTAAAATTCCTAGCGAGGAGTGAGAAATACTTACATTCTAAACACTAAAATAACTCTCTCTATAAAAGCGCACTACCAGGTTTATAATCTAAGCTTATAGAATAGTATAGAATATAATACGTAGGTAATTCTATTCCATTCTAAATAATTGTAGGAGCGCTCAAATAATGACGCTTGAAGTTTCCCTCGGGATCAAATAAAAATTAAAACGCTTAAAAACTAATGTAGATCCACCATTTAAAGGGGCCGAAATGTCAACGAGAGACCAATGATCAAGGCAAATGAGGAACTGTGATGGTCTCCAAGTGTTACAAGTGACAATGCTACAAGGCAACGATTCAATTCAGTATTGGAAGGTTACAAACGAGATATTTGGCGACATTCCCGTCGACTGTCGAGAACCTGTCGTAAGGGCTCTTAGAAACTGCGAGTTCTAATGACAATGATGAGATGACACGAAGCACGCAACTACACTAATACATAACTATGTTTAATACAACACATTTTTGTTACACAATACTGAGTTGTTCTCAGTAAATTGTTATTGAAAGTAAGATTTTTTTTATATTAGACAAGACAGGCATTTGACCGCCATCTGACCTGATGGTAAGTGGCAATGCGGCCGAAGATGGAGCATGCGTCTTGGAACAGCCTATTCACTCTATTCTATTCTAGATACTTACACGCTTAATAGGTCTTGCTTTTCCCGTAGGATGGGTAGGCAGTCAGTAACCGCATAAACGCTTATTATTCTTTAAAACACCATTCCACGCAACATCCACAGATATATTGACTTGGCATTGACTCAACCACACACAGCAATCTCGTAGCAATTTAAAATTACAACGCGATAACCACTTCGTATTTTAAGATATTATATCAATAACCAATTCTTGGGCGGAATGCAACCATGGATATTTTTGGGGTTTGGTTTGTCGACGTCGTATCGTCCTACTTTCTGGGTAATATTTAATTTTAAGACTTTTGGGTGTGTCTTTGGGCTCAATAAAGATTAGCCTTGATTTGTTTGTGTTAAAGTAGGTATTCCACGTCCTATGCCAAGCTGGGTCGCTAATTTCTATCCGTATACATGAACAGTATGTTATGCAAGACTCAAAAGCTAAATCGTATCGATGTTTATGAAAGTACCAAGTTACCTAGTAGGTACCTATGCTGTGAAAATATCTAGGGATGGACAAGAGACAAAGTAACGTAGGTACATGTTTAAAACTAACACGTCAATCGTCCCGTGACCATGATGCATGCTCATGCTCCATCTTCGGCCGCATCGTCACTTACCAACAGGTGAGATGGCGGTCAAATGCCTGTCTTGTTTAATATTAAAAAAAAAAAAAAAAAAAAATGCATGCAAGGCATGTCTTCAAGTACCACAAAGGCTAGCGATGCTGCCTTGTCGCCTGCCATCAGCATGTCCTGGACGACAGTGGCCGTTTACCATCAGGTGGACCGCCCATCCGTATGCGTCCCTAGGCAATAAAAATAACTACGTCCAAATTTCGGGCTACTCCTTAACCAGCGTACCCCAATAAACCCGTAATTTATTTTTAAATGAGTCGAAGTATCCTTAATAGATCTAGTCGTCTGATACTAAGTATCTACCCAACTACTAAGTACTAAAATATTACATAAGACTAGTACTTATTACAATCAATGGTATGAACAGACAAATAACCGGATCACGGAAACGCGTAGTCCAAGTGGTTTCACCTTTATCGAACGCTTTGACATGGCCTTCAGCGCATTCTAAGTATTTACAGCGCAAATATTTATATTCGTGGTCTATTTGTTTATAAAATACCTGGGTATGTCTATTATTTACGAGTTAGTCATATGTAGGGACTCTACCGTCGGGTTAGAATCATAACAACCCACACATAGAGGATTGTTTACTGATAAGTTGTTTAAAATTAAAGAATTAGCATAAACATGCCAAACCTACATGCCGATCGCGGTTTTACACTAAAATGCGGTAACAGTTACAATGCAATATAATATATTTGCAATAAAATAAATTTTATTTCAGACAGTACATAAAACCAATTACATACATTGTCCATATCTTGTTAGCGCAACTTAACACTGCGGGTTAGTAATTACAAATTGATACAGTTATATTATTGGACGACCGGGCGAAGTCGAAGAAAGGTTCAGGAAACCTGACCCTAGCAGAGGTCACAGTATTGACCTCTGACGTTTACGCACTGATGCTGATGATCACGCACATAGAAAGTAAATATTATTTATATTATTATTTGTAATCCTTATGACTATGAACAACATCCCGACCATCCCTCTTACAGGCTCAAATCCCCATCCGGATATTTGGCAAGTTAGTCCATGGTATTATTGTCATTCATATAGTTGCTTCTCTACTTCTCTACTAGCTATTTTGACAAGTTGATAGTAAGTCCGTGGTATTTTCATCTTTGAATTGGTGGTTCTTTACAGTTTCATCACTCACTATCGTACGAGACCCATCGATTATACCAAGGCCTAACTCGTCAACTTATAATTTTTTCCCAGATACACGTAAATTAAGGTAGAACAAGAGTTAGATAAAGCCCTCCATCATATTAAGATAGGACAAAAGTTTGCCAATAAGGCCTGACATCATATAGGTAACTGATAAGCCAGCAACAAACTCCAGACCCTACTCTATGGCGTTCATAACAAACAACAAAATGAAGTAGCAATTCATTGTGGAGATACGAAATTTACTGTTTATACTTATTTGAAATTCACAACGCTGCCTGCAATTGTATAAGTGGGTCAACAATTCAAAGGAAGTGCACACTAGATAGGGAGATGCGAACACCAGTGGCGCAGTAACTGTGAGTGTACAGTCGGTGCCCTATGAGTAACATTACTAATATTATTCCCGAGGTATAACTATGGGTGGTTTTTTATAGTGAGCAAGCTGGGGCCCATTGCATAACAAATTACAAACTATTTAATTTATTTATTTATAAAACTTTATTGCACATAAAATACAATTGGCGGACTTAAAGCCATTTAGGCTTTATCTTCCAGTCAACTAGTGACCATGCAGCAAGTGAGTAGGTAGGTGCTTAAGACAACACTAATGACTTAATTATATTACTGCTTAAATACCAATCATTTCAAGAGTGTTTAATTTACTTATAACTTATAAAATACATAAATAAAATATGATACTTGTAAATCCCTACAACTTTATTTATTTATACCTTACAGCCCCTAACCGCAACTTTTGCTTGGATAACTTACTATGTGTAAGTACATAATGTCACTAATGACAACGAAAAATATATTTTTAAATATTCCTGAATGATATTATATAGGTATTCAGTAGCTTGTTTACCATCTTAGTGGTATAAAGAAAACATGAATATCGCCTCGTGTGGTGTTCTCTTTCTTGAATAAATATTGCTTGCAGTTCAAATGTTATTTTACTCGCACTAAGTGCACAGTACAGCGCATTAAGCACATTCAAAACTACCAATACGCCTTAGGCGACATGATAGGGAACTGACTGTACCCAGGACTCGGGGTCAGGCCAGGGCACGGTTAGTCGGCTGCCAGCCGATATATAAAAGGAAACCATATTAGCAATTTAAAACGACCCGGACTCTGAGTTATATTGCTTGGAAACACATCTACACCAAAACCTTGCCCACTGTAGCTATTGTTCAGCTTCCAAGTAAAAGGAAAACTTTAAGAAGACATGACATTTTAACGAACTCCATTCGAAGTACGCCTTTTTGCCACCTTAGTGATATAATAACCTAACTGACAGAAAAGGTTTAACTAATAAGAATATAAGAATAAGTTTACTAAAAGTCAAATATTTTCTAAACTACAGAACCGATTTTAATGAAACAAAGCTAAGAACCATCTGACTTTCAAATAGAGAAAACCGCATCAAAACCGGTCCATCCGTTCGAGAGCAACGACGCCACAGACAGATACACAAAGCCACAGACACACACGTCAAATTCAACACCCCTTTTTTCGTCGGGAATTAAAAAAAGCTAATCCTTCCAGCTGGTTAAACCTTACACTCCCATCTCAGCATATTTTTAAGCAATCACAAGTACTTAGGTATATTGCGACACAGAACGTAGTTAAATGTGAATTCCGAGAATGGCAACGTCACGTTCTGTAATAGGAAAAAGTTACGTTATCGAACATCAAAATATTGCCCTCGTCGTCGCCTCAAAAATACACGCCCAGTTCATTAAGAAGCTGGTAGATGTAATCACGAAACCTTATAAGAATTAGGGTTTAATGGAAATAGTTTTTTGGGTAAGATTTGAAGTTTAAACATTGTGCGTGTCGAGGTAAGGACGTAGGCTACCAACAAACTTTCTTACACTCAAAAGAATGTCAATTAAAAATGAATTAGAAAAATATTTCGATGTTTTGTTGCGAGTTATTGTACGGCAGTACTTTGAAATTATTGTTGGATAGTGCAGTCATCAACAATTGGGAGCATTGTTTTATTTATATCAGCCTGAGTCATCCCACATTTGGGTACTTGGCGATCGTTTGCTTTAGTTTGCAAGTTCCTGTCGAATGCTAACATTAATTAATTTTTATTACCATATTATAAAATACGTATGTACTCGTATCTGTACGATACTGTCGAGAGCAGAAAATATAACTCTACCAGCTTAAAACGCTACATTTTCACATTTCTACTTCCCACTAATAAGAATACGAAAGTTATTTCTACACGCAGCTATTAGAGTACTTAACGGTAACGATGACGTATAACTAAGGGCCAGGGCCCCGAAACCGAGTATTTGTACTCCGAAGTCGGCCAAGCTCCAAGGGCGAATGGGTTTTTATCCAGAAAGGGTTCGGTCCGATCCAATATTTGTCGAAGCCACGATGTCAGAACTAATATGGGAGACTTATCGGCATCGGACCACCATTTATTTTTATCACAAATCTCTCGTGCTTGGAGTTCTTGGATAGTGCAGAGCTTGAATATATGAGGGGTTGGGGAGGATATCGCGACTGCCGATAGTTACTAACATATTTCGACGACCTGAGTGGCTCAATGGTCAACATGCCGTGCTGCCACGCAAGAGGTCCCGGGTTCGATTCCCGGCCGGGCAGAAATTGAAATGATGAATTTTAATTTCTGTTACGGGTCTAGGTGTTCTATGTATAATAAGTATGTATTTAAAAAGTATTTAAGTAGTATATCAGTAATTTAGCACCCATAGCACAAGCATTGCTTAGTTTGGGGCTAGATGGCGCTGTATGAATTTGCCCACGATTATTTATTTATTTATTTATATTTTTCATTGATAACAACATAGAGTACGATTTCTTTCAACAAGTACCTAGGTTTAAGTTTAAAGATCATTTTTTCTCACTATAGACATAATTAGTCACATACATGAGAATACAATACAGGTAAGTAGGTAGCAATTTGAACATTCGCGCCGCACAGAACGTAAGGTACTTACAGTGTATGGAATATTGAGGTAAGTACTACAACAACAAGGACCTACTTACTCCAAATTGTGCTCATACTTGGTTCCTTTAAATATTTATCCGTTTTACAGCCATCGTTAGGTAATATTAGGTTACCTAGGTAAGGTTACATATTACCTAATCTACGTTTGTGCTGAAGTCGGTGTCATTTAAAATAAAACCAAAAAATAATCATATTATAGGTACGTAATAAAGTTGTGCAATAAAGTTTTTAAATAAATAAATAAAATAAAATAATAATGATATACTTAATTTTACCTTTTGAACCTATTTAATTAGTAAATTAAGTACTTGAAAAATTACCTTAGGTATTTGGCACAAATTAGTTGTGTTTCGCAATTCGTGAGTTTAACTCAGCTTACCAAGACTATAAATATTTTGCAAACTGCCGCGAAACGTTCAAAGCTAAAATTAATAAACGAAACTCATTAGGCAGCTGTTAGTGGGAGGAAGGGAAACCGTACTATTGTTTCGATTTGTTACGCTTTATTAACTCGGTGTAGTTCCGGTGTGAAAACGCCAAATGTTGTCAGAAGAACGGTTATCGAATTACTAAAAACTGAAAAAACACAATAGAATATCGTACAAAATCCAATGGAACATAAAACCATTTACCGAATACCGCGTAAGGGAAATCGTGACGGGAAACTAAAAGCTATTAAAACAAGATTCCATTCAATATCCAATTGCAGAACTAATTTGAAAAGTATCACATAGGAATGTAGGTCTACAATAGCCAGATGCCCGACCTTTTACTATCTTTCTCTTGCAAAGGTCGTATCGAAGCGAGCACCTCTTACAGGATTTATATGTTTGACCTATAAGAGATCGGACTGCGAATTCCGACACCGTTAACTGTAGCAGACCAGTCGAACGAGAGCCGCGATACATCCAAACACCCTCTTTCTCCTGCCAATTTATTCCGATCGCGGGAGGGTCGAGAGATCTGCCATTAACTGGTCACGATACCCATAGTCCCACAGTAAAGAAATCGGTTTGCGAGAGCTGTAAAGCCACAATACCGGAGCAAATCCCCTGTAGAGTTGCACAATAACAGCGTCCATGCAATGCCATCACCCTGAGGGTATACCCACGTAAGACGCACCGAAATCAGAGCTACCCTCTCCCGCGCTCGTTGAGGCATCTAGGGACCCCGCGGGGACCGCCGACGTCTATGCCAGCTCATAAAACACCACAGGTTTCTTGCTACAGATAACCAACACAAGCAATCCGAAATAAATTCGAAGTCGCGTCCAATAAAGGTGAAATTTGTATGGATCGCCCCGGAGAGTCCGACAGTCATCTTTCTCGTTTCAACACTATACAAATCCCAAATGGAGAACAATTGTGGCATACCGACGGACAGTCACGAGCTACATAAATAAAGTTGAGATCCCGACATTATTAGACATACCATAGTAACCGCTAATCTAATGGCAGAAGGGTCTAAAGTTGCTGTTAAAGGGCGCGATCAGATGCGCGTGAGCGTAGAAAGTTCATGCTCGATCGCCATCGCGGGAGTGAGCGAGACGGTGAACATTCGAGGAACAACCGGCGGATCTCGCAAGTGCTGGCCTTTGTTTGGCTTTGCATCGGTTACTTTGATTTAGGGCAACATGTTTATTTTTCCGTCCGGTTACAGCACCCTTGACATTCTCAACGACATGCTTGATGTCTATTTTAAAAATGCGCTTGTGATTTTTATATCGGTAATTTGGTCCATTCCGTACCAATAATTCTAATACAGAATATCGAATACCTTCTAGTTACAATAAGTAATCTTCTGTAAGTAGTCTTCATTTATATTCGAAACAACCAACCCTTAGCAACCAATAGCAGTCTAGACTGGCGCATCGTCGAACAATGAAGACTTGAATCCACAGAAACGTCGGAACTCCAACACAAAGATAGAAATGGCAGTATAAGCAATTAGAAGGAACTTTAATTACGCCATCCCAATAGGGTGGGTGCGGACCTTAGCTAGATGATGATTAATCGCAACTAATATCAAGTGAGTAGCTCCTTAATGAACACGCGTATAGTTCCAGTGCCATTAATCTTAAACAACGCAAGATTCGTACCACGCTTTGTCTGGGCATATCCGTCTTGATGTGGTTTTCACGTCGATAATTATAAAGAGGAGTATCTAGTTTCAAATGTCAGATAAAGACTGGTTAGTGCGAATATCAGCCAGATTGAGGACGTCGATCCTTTGTGTTTCTTAATTAACGATAATGTCCTACTAATTGTAATGCAAAGTAATAACTTATCAGATGTAGGTGATTCACGATATTTTTGTCACGTGACGATAGAATATGACAGTCCCGATTAGATTGCTTAACCCGATGTCTGCAAACGACAACAACAAAAATAGCCTAACGGATGAATGAAGCGACCGACTCCAACGACAACAACCAAAACGTTCTTTTCACTACCACTTACCGTTACTGTTGATAAAAAAAGCTATCTAAATCGCCGGTCACAAGCAAAGAGCTCTTTTGATTCGATACTAACGATATTATAAAGATTAATTGCGTCGTGACAGCACAATGAGTAAAAGAGACGACAATAATGCCCACTAATCAGTCGATTTTTAGTGTCACGCAGAAAGCATTAGCCTTTGAAGGCCTTTGGCGTTATTAATGAAACGATCGTATGTAATGGCACGATAATGCCAAATAAGTACCATGGGAATGTTGTTTTGGGAATGTATTTCGCTGAGTTGCCAATTCAAATGTTGGTGTGTCATAAAAATGTGAGAAAAGTCTCCAGGCCCTATTTTTTCAATTTTGATTTTCGGCATGAAACATTCAATATTTTGATGCATGCCGGTGATTCTCCCCATTTTTGATTCGATCGCTTTCAATATTTCCAAAGAAATTTAATCAATATTTACAATGTTTCATAGTAAAAATCAAAATTGTAATCCATATGACTCCATGGGGTTCGGAACCGTGGCTTTGGCAGTAGAGAGGCCTTGCATCTCTTTGTTGCCAGAGCAGCGCGTTCCAGGATTGTAGAGGTGGGCAACGGTGACTGCTTTCGAGCAGGTGACCCGCTTGCCTGTTGACAGTTGGAATAATAACGGAAAAAATTTAACTTATACGTAGATATCGCAGGTGAGATTCAGAGGCGAAACGGAGGGAATTCAGACTTTGGAATGCCGATAAAGGACGACACAATTTTAATATTTTCGGTCCGTGCTACGAGAACACAAACGACAAATATTTACTGTCACAACACCCGGCCAGGTGGGTTATTACCCTTTTTCACCTTCTCCATCTTCGCTTGCCAACATTGGCGGCAGCCTTATATCCTTCACCGCCAAATTTACCAAAAGGTAACGGTTGAGCACTTACTGAATAACTATCTACAATTAAAAGCAAACACTAGCACAACGAGCCTAAAAATTGCCTTTCAGAAACATCATTATTAAGATTAAAATCTGACTAGCGAGGGAGCAACACAATAATAGTTCCTTTTAAAATGATCTGATACGAATATGTACACATCGTTAGAATAAATGACAACAATTTCCTTTCGTATTGAAATTACGGAACTCGCAAAGGGATTCGGTGTAGGGGACAAAACAATGGTAAATGTAAATGGGTTTTATAACGTTGTAAATTTCAGCATTTATATGTCCATAACATTTGGTTCGTGAGAGTTTAGAATGAATGTTTGACCTGTGAGCTTGTTTCACGCTGGCTCTATATATATTTGAGTTTATGCCTCTGGCCAAAACCCAGGTATTGCAACTTTAAGGTATTGTCATATTTCGGTATATTTAAATAAGTAGGTACTAAACGCTCAGCGATTCGTTCAAATGTCACGTTACAAGCATGATTTGTTTTGTACATTATTAAACAGAACTTTAGCCACATCAACAATGCCTTCAGTAATAGCTGAGTCACTGCAAAACAAATAACATTGATATTAAAAACAGTTGGTTTATTTTTTATCATTTATATAAGTATGTGTATTCTTTATTAAACACAGGAATGTTACAAAGGCGAGCCCTTAAAAAAAAGGTATTTATTTAGCATTTAGATTAGACAAACTTATAATATAGACAGCACATACAAAAAAATAACATAACCTTAAAATAAATAAACTTAAGATTGTTTAAAAATGAGATATCTTCAACTTGAGAAGTGTGACGGGTACTTGCTTATACTTACAGATATAGGTCGTTGATAAAAGCTAGTGTAATCTAAAGTAAACAATTTATGCTCGTTACATATTTACATATCCAGAAAGCATTATTGATAAAACCTGTCTCTAAGTGTCGATGTCAATCAATAGAGCACAAAACGACCAAATCAAATATCAAGAAAGGGGTAAGAGCCCTAAGGGGTTTAAAATTAAACATAAAAAAACTGTACCCTTTCATTAGTTCGCCGCCTCAATATCGTGTGTGAACCGACCCCGATCACTATATTTTGACTGGATTCAAAGGAACCGCCGGGAGGTAATCGCCTTTATTTGAACTTAGGGTTGTAATGTGGAAGGGAGATTCGGCTCTCTTCGGCTTCGGCGGATCTTTCTTGGGTTGTTGATTAATGGTGAAAAGGTAACAGGTTTGTTTAGTTTTTAGTTTTAAAGAGATTGAATTGCGGAATCAATGGAATAAGTATGCACTTATATTAGTAGTAAAAGAATGGTCATCAATAATTTACAACGTGTCTGATGTCCCTATGTGCGCATTCTTCGGTTTGACAATATGTTCTACTGGAATTTAGCTTATCTTGGAGTATTAACTGAAAAATAATATTCCTTCACTTCAAGAAAAAAATTCTTTACGCCTACAGCAACATTCATGGTATTTGGTGCATCTTTAGCCAAAATCAGTTAAAGAAGGAACATTAGTTATCCCATATGCCCAAAGAACCCGTCCTTTACCCAAAGGGTAATTTTTAAATATTAAATAATAATTTTATTCATGAATGCTACAAAAACCGTTTAACAACTGTACAATAGCGCAACGGAATATGATTCTTAAGGTGGTCTTGCAGTTATGCTCTTGTGTTGTACAGCTACAACAACATTTATAATTTGTATTCTTCAAATAAGAGGTAGCTTAAGCGTCATCGGTTTTCTCAATGCTTTTGGCCTCGGTTCCTCCAAGCAACTACCCGTCTCCCCAACCCTACACCGCACCCCTTAAGCTTAATTCTCACGCATCCAAGCTGTTGACGGCAAGGGTGGTACGCTGTTCTGTTGTATTATTGTTCGCTATTATAATAGGTGATGTACGTTCGCCTAGGGAAGCGGGTATCGATCGGAAGCTGGGCAAATTGTACTACACTAGAGAGAGATGTAGGTAGGAGAGGTACTCGTACTTCGATTCGCTGTTTTGGTATTGCTGTGGTATACAAAGGAATCGCAGTTGAGTAATCATCTTTGCGTTAATGTCCCGTTAGGTTGTGCTTTTGCGCACGAGGGCCCAGGGTCCGCCTTGACCATGATCTAGAGTTACGCAGTTTAGGTAATTACAGTGGAGCGACTGCCATCTGACCTCAGTGACCCTGCTACCAGGGGAGCCTGACCAGATTGGATCATGGTTACACATTCAGTCGCCTAAATGTGCAGGTTTCATCACGATGTTTTCGATCGCCATAAGTTGAAGATATAGTACTGGCAGTAAAATATTAGATTTCGCGTTGTAGTAGGTACAACGCAAAATATCGATATCGATGTTTAAGTAAGATTAAGCACAATTGAGCCCCACTGTATCCTTTGGGCTGGGATTCTACAAGAGGTAAATTAGAGATGTCTTTTGAGGTGGGCAACACACCTCTTTCAATGAGTTTATATCGTGTAACATAAAAAAAATATTCTTTCTTTGTTCTCGTAGATAATAAAGCTCACAACATCGACAATTTATAAATTCATGCTTAACGCGACACGGTAGCTCTACATACTCGTACAAACATATAGCAATTGAACAAGGAAATTACAGTTCCACTGATATTAACAAATCATGCTTATGTTTTAGTATTCCCTAGGTCGAGGCTAAGCCGATTACTAATCGTATGGGAAACTCATTAGTGGAGTAGATTGAAGTAGGTAGTAGTTACGTAGCATGAGATAACAAGCTTAGAGTTAGTCACAACGCTGTCATGCTTGCAAATTAATTATGTGCGAATATGTATGACTTATTCTCGCTATTGTTTTAGGTTCGGTGATGAAAACCACAGAGTGAACGCACGGGACTGTATCGCCCAAGTTTGAATACAACTTTATGGACAATAATATTTTATTTTGAGAATGAGTAATATTACAAATTCACGAGTCGTGGCATCGTTGTTACTCACGGGCAGTGCACAAACAAGGCTGAAAACGTTACAATCAATACCTTTTGTTGTTGTAAGTGCTATGGAAGAGACTGGAAACGAGAAACCTTCGAACTTCTCGCAGTTCAAACCCAATCAGTTTGGATGGAAACAATCAAGATACCACACGTTTTTGAAACAGCGAATTAGTACATTTACCTATATGTTTGTGGTACCTACCTAGTTTCTACAGAACACCAAGTATTTAAAGTCTTTACTAGCGACGCGCCCCGGCTTCGTACGGGTAGTAAACTTAACAAATTATATACCTAAACTTTCCTCATGAATCACTGTCTATTGGTGAAAATCGCATGTAAATCGATTCAGTAGTTTTTGAGTTTATTGCGAACAGACAAAGGGATGCAGCGTAGGACTTTAATAATAAACATTAAAAAAATTCTAATATGAAGTGATACATAGATTTTTTTGGATTTGTACTTTTTCACATACTTTCGACTAACGTCAAGCTATGTAGGTACCTAAAATATACCTACTCTTAATAACGAAAAAGTATTGTGTGAGAAATCGCGCCGAGACCCATCGCCAGACGAGCGACACCGAGTGACTCAGTGACGCCAATATTGAATGCTAAAAGAAATGACTCGTTGCTACCAACCGGGCACATTATTGTTTCAGGGCAACGTACACTGTCGCAAAAATAAGTGAAGCTGTGTGAAGAAAATGAACTAATTCTGTCAGTTCTCTGTGTTCTTGTTTCTTGTCACACAGAAGGGTAAGTGGCGCCATCATAAGAAACACAAAGTTATACTTGTCGTGCTGCACGTATCGGACTGCCCGTGCCTATGTGTCATACGAAATGTTTATACTTATTTATACACGCCATGGGAATTACGTTTGTTTTGACAATGTGTTTTACAATCACATGTACGTACTGAACTGAAATAATAGGACTACATAAGTAATATTATGTGCGGATATAAATGTTAGTTTTTTACCGGTTGTTACCAACAGCTAACTCTCTATAGTTGTCGGATACCATAATTATTTCCAAGGAAAAAATTCGATGTTATCAACATCATAAATATCACTAAGGGTAAAGACCCTATTTCAAGTATTTGTGAATCAAACCTCATTCTGGGTAAAGCGAACGCATGGGAGGTTGTAAACATCCGCATGGCAATACGAAACTACAGGACAGGGTTGCCAATTACCTTTCTACGTCAATAGTTTTAAATTTAAACTAAAAAGGTGGTTACTGGACCAATGCTTTTACAGCTATGAAGAATTTGTAAATTTAAAAGGCACACACTAGAAGGTGTAGTGTAATGAATTATAACTATTTTATATGTGTATTATGATTTCTTTCATGAGTTTGAAAATTGAATTAATGCATTATAAGTAATAATATAAGATATGAGCGTCGGTGGCCGAGCGGTTACAGTATCCGACCCGTAAGCCAGAGGTCCCGGGTTCGAATCCCGCTCCGGCCATGTACCAATGACTGTTTTCTGAGTTATGTACATTAGTTGAATACTAACCGATGCTCTTACGGTGAGGGAAAACATCGTGATGAAACCTGCACATTCAGGCGACTGGATGTGTAACCATGATCCAATCTGGTCAGGTTCCCCTGGTACCAGGGTCATGGAGGTCAGATGGCAGTCGCTCCACTGTAATTACCTGACTTGCCAAATTCTGGATCATGGTCAAGGCGGACCCCGGGCCCTCGTGCGCGAGAGCATAACCGGGACATTAACGCCAAGATGATTAAGTAATAATATAAGATAAATTAATAATTTAAGTATTTATACATAATAAATCGTTACCGATAAAGTATTGTATTGTATTGTATTATTAATTAAATTTAGCCGATAATTTTCAATGCTATGATTGAGGTTTCCGCTTCTCATTTTATACTGTTAAAACATTTGAGAACTGTCAGGAACTTGTGTTGAACTGAACGGAGTTTTGTGTCTGACGTCAGTAATATTGATTGCTAAGTATAGGTACTGTTGTCGTTATCAAATAAGTGACACAGACATCAATTATCCGTGACCACATTGGAAAGCAACCATTTATTTACATGTAAGATGTTTATCAAAGTAACTATAAACATAAGAGTTCAAAAGTCGGTTCATCGATTTGTCATCGTTCCACGATTAACGGCCAGTTTCTCGTACGTTAATCTATTCTTAATCTTTAATTAAAATTCGCCATCATTATCTATGGTGGGTTGTAGACAAAGACAGAAAGAGTTGTAACATTGACAACCGTTTCAGAAACTGGATGTAAGCCCCTAAACAACAGAAAAGGTATGAAAATAGCCCTGGACCCTGGCTAGGCACATAGGCAATCTTTTTTATGAAAAGTTAGTAAAGCCGAAGAAAAGGTAGTATCACTATCAGCATCAAGAATCATGCTGTACGCTTATTTGCCATCTTTCAGTGATATAAAGTACAAATATGTTTATTACCAACCAAAAAGAGGAGCAAAGAACCCATTGAAAACAGCATCAACTAACTTATGGGGCAACGGCAGATGTTCGCAAAAAGCAAAATCTGCAATGTCACGTGACCGTAAAATTGGAATAAATATCACGTACTTAATCAATAAAGTGATAACCCTAAGCACAAAACATGGATGTTTGTTAGCAACAGAGACGCGCTCGACAACAGTTTCTCAGAAATTGAAACTGAGCCGCACATTCCGCCAGCCCAAGTTAGTTGTCTAGCGTCAAACAACTAGAAGGAAGTCGTACTACGTTGGCACATTGATGACTTTTGCCATATGTTGTGTTATTTGTTATTGCAACTAGCCGAGTTTTTATGGTATCGGACTCGTTAGCGAGATGTACCGGGTTCGAATCGAACTGCGGCCATGTACCAATGACTCTTTTCAGAATGTGTAACCATGATCCAGTCTGGTCAGGTTCCCCTGGTAGCAGGATAACGGAGGTCAGATGGCAATCGCTCCACTGTAATTATCTGATCTCCGAAATCCTGGATCATGGTCAATGCGGACCCCGGGCCCTCGTGCGCAAGAGGTCAACCGAGACATTAACGTCAAGATAATTTTTTTTATGTTTTTGCAACTGTGGAATACATACTTTGGTACTAGAGACCTTTATCGTAAAGCAATGTAAACAGTAAACTTATACGAGTACAGTAATAAATTGAAATAGTTTGAAGAAATATATCTAATATTAAAAACTAATTATTTTCAATATAGGTAGGTACTTCTTTTAATAATATAATATTTATATCTGAAAATTAAATTCCATAGTATGTTACAGTAAATAACTAAAAAAATTAATTAAATATATCCACGCAATACATCAAGCAATAATCGTATAGTAATAATTAAATTAGTTCAATATTTAAATGTGCCACAAATAACTTGATAACAATGTTTGCTATATTATCTAAAGTTACAATCCCTAGGTATGTAGAGTTAAATAAATAAATAAATAAATAATCGTGGACAAATTCACACAGCGCCATCTAGCCCCAAACTAAGCAAAGCTTGTGCTATGGGTGCTAAATTACTGATAAACTACTTAAATACTCTTTAAATACATACTTATTATACATAGAACACCCAGACCCGTAACAGAAATTAAAATTTTATCATTTCAATTTCTGCCCGGCCGGGAATCGAACCCGGGACCTCTTGCGTGGCAGCACGGCATGTTGACCAATGAGCCACTCAGGTCGTCAGTTCTAAGTAGTTTTAATTTGCATTATACCATTAATATAGGCCACTGTCATTTCACCAACGAGACCAAAGGGAAGCGAATGCAGCGCTCGCCTTTGACGTACTTGTACTTAGATATGGTTTTTGAAGAACCCCGACTTCTTTTTTTATGTCATACGGTAGGCGGGCCACCTGATGGAAAGTGGTCATCACTGCCTATAGACATTAGCAACACCAAGAGTATCGCCAATGCGTTGCCCACCTCTATAACATGTTGATCTGGCAGCAATAAGGCAAATGCCCCCCACTGCCAAAGCCACGGTTCCCCAAATCCCCAGCCCATGGAGCACTAGAGACCTCACTCACCTTTTTGGACTTGTGGTGCAAAGGAAATAATTGGAAAAACACAGTTGCCATAAATAAAAAGTAAGCGTCCGTGTACCTCTAACTGTGGCTGTACATACCGCTGTAATGCCAGCCTACGCAGCCATTATATTATTTTTTATTTATTCCACCTTTATATATTCAGCGTACAACGCGCGTACGTGATCCTTTGTTACTTTATTCTCATACACATTCGTTGTATGTATCTACAAAGAGCACGTAGGCATAAAGAACGTAGGAGCTCTTAGTACAAGTATGATTTTTTATTACGAATAGGCACAGACCTAGCTTTTTATTTACCATAATCCAAAAACCCATTATCCAATGTGGTCAAGTTCCCCTGTTAACAGGATGACGGAGGTCAGATGGCAGTTGCTCCACTGAAACTACCTGATCTGCCAAATCCTGGATCATGGTCAAGACGGACCCTAGGCCCTTGCGCGCGACAGCACAACTGGGGTATTATCGCCGAGATGATTATTGTTATTGTTGTGGTTACCTAAATATAATTATAATAATAAACCGTTGATTTCAGGCATAAAAAATACAAGGTATAAACAATGTAAATAAGCCCTTATTCGGTTAGTTGTAATAATCTTAAAAGCTTAATATCAGTACCTACTTATTTGAAAGTTTTCTTATTTTCCCCTTTTATGTTATGAGGTATGTATATGAGGTTCAAAACTAGCAGTAGCCTGTAAATATCGTTGGATCACGTTTCATATTTCTACATGAAAATGATCAAAACTCCGTTCATTTTATTTGTTCAAAACAAATTCTGAATTACCAAAAATATCTCTAGACTCCAGAACATTCTGTAAAACTTTACAGCCACACATAATTATTACCGCAAGGCTTTCCACGCAAACTAACAAAACTACTGGGATATAAATTCTTTTGATAAATTCCTAGGCAGCAGTCCGTACAAATATTTCTAGGAAATTCAGCAATTTCCCAAAGTCCCTTGAGTTTGTGAAATGTAGGTATAATTATACCGTCATAAACAGCGGCGGCTATGGTTCAATCTTTCACTGAACTTCCAGTGGGTATACATACAGACGCAGTTATTAGTGTTCCTTGTCTCACAGAAAATAAAATAACTGAGAGTGTCCTATCCTTACTTGCTGAACAAAAGATGGAGCGTTGAATCCCGTTATCTATAATTCTATACCCCGATATAATTGGGGTCACTTTGATATGCAGGGGCTACAATGATTACTTACTTTTCTCTGATAAGTGCTAAGGGAAAGATGGCTGATTTACAGTATTGCCTCTTGACAGGTTTGTAACATGTATGGCGTGCTGTTTACATGAAAATAACTCTTGATTAATAGAGTAAAGTTAATTATCAATTTAACCCCAGAACATCAAAATAACCCCATTTTACCAGTACTTGATTTTATAACATTGTCGCTTCTGGTGAAATATTCTTCGAATTCGTGGAACTTAATAATATTATTTACCTATTGCATTAAAATAATTTCGACATGATAATAAATGAAATTAGTAGGTTACGCTACTGAAGATAAACTTAAAAAGCGTTCACGGATCGCGTCTACACGTCAGTAAATGGATTTTATACTCGTGTTATGATGCTTAAAACTTACGGAACCCGCTATAAACGCAATCTACCAGACTTGGCCCATTACTTTTTTGTGTAACAGTCATTAAATCACTTGTCTGTCTGTAGCAACGCGTGGGGTCCGAATCACACGTGGGACAATGGCACCCCTTGGACTACCCTCCCATTCCACCAACCAGCCTTTCTTGATCTCCCCCTCCTCTGCTATAAGCCCGTGGAGACGTACATTGACGAAAGTGGTTCGAATCTCGGGGGTCAAGTTAAATCAGCCGCGGCGGGGTAACAGCTGCCCCTACTGGCTCTGGAAAGTATTTTGAAGTACTTCTGTCCTCCGCTAATAGTTTGATACGTGATCTAACCCGTACACATGTGTTGGGCTTATTTGTAGTAGGTAGGTACTCTGGAAGAGCGGTGTCGACGGATGGCGCTGACGTAACAGATAACAATTTTTTTTTTTTACTTTATTGACAATTGAGGAGCTGGCCAACGGAACGGTTTAATTACGCGTCAGGTCAAATTACTTTATTTTTAATCCGGAGGGGTTAGGCCCGCAGTATACGAACCTCAACACATTTCCAATTAAAACGGCCTGAAACTGTATTAAAATTACATCCAAAGTTCGTGGTTTCGATAATAACGGTATAATTACTATGTAACTGTACCGTTTTTAATCGAAACCATATCAGTCTGCAGTAAAGTTTAATTTCATGAAATTATAATACCGTCTTGTTCGCTAGCTCCTCAACGAAATAGGTAACAACAAGTGCTTAATTTGATAAAGAAATTGAAAAATACTATATAAGTACCTACCTACTAAGGCAGATGGTAATATACTTTGACAGATGGTAACACATCAACCACCAATCTCCGCGCTTGGCAGGCTGGTTGGAGATCGCTGTGTTGAAAATACTCAACAACAATGCTTCTGCCCATTGCTTCGTGTTTATGGAAGTAGGTACTTAATATGGTCTGCCTATATGACTAGTCGCCTTTTACGACACGAGTGGGGTTGGTGCTACACTACACTCTACTCTTCTGGACACCACACGGACAACAACCACGATGGCAACCTATGATATTATATTAATCACTACATCATCATCATCATCGCTACTTATAAAACAAAGTCCCACGCCGCGTCTGTCAGTCCGTTCGCGATAAACACAAAAACTACTAAACGGATTTTCATACGGTTTTCACCAATAGGCAGAGTGATTCAAGAAGAAAGTTTATAAGCAAGAAATGAAAGGGCAGGTAGGTGTAGGGTAGGCGTATGGGTAGGCGTAGGGGTGGGGTAGGGTATGGGTAGGACGCCACGCGAACGAATTCGCCCCGAGCCCACTAGTAATAAATATCGTATAGAAAATATATACCTAGTACCCAAGAGGATAAAGTGACTGAAGATTGAGAAAAGGATGTTTATTCACCACTTCAAAGTTTCTTTCACACCACAGGGAAAATTAAGCTCGTTTGATTATATACTTCAAAGGCAAACCAAAGTCGAGTACTAGTAGGAAGTGACTGCCAGTTAAAATGTAAAAAATCTGCTTGGTACTTAGAGATATCTACTTCTCCCTTAATATGTTTTTCGTCGAATTTAACGTAGGTAAATATAAAAAACGGTCGAAACAACGACATTTTTTTGTTAGTTCCCCGAAACTGTTCCATCATCCACTATCAAAGGAGCATCCACAATTTCACAGACACGAGCAAAATCCCTCAAAAATCCCGTTATTATTGTCCTCTCGTTCAGAAAACATCCCATTAAGTAATTTTTTTCTACCCAAATCTAATGCCAGGGGATGCATCCCACATGGGCCCGTGGGATCAACGTATATCTCTCGAAAAAACAGGCTTATTCGAAAATGCGCCTTAAAATGTACAATTTAGGTTGACAATACAATAACGCATCAGGGTGGTAGAAGCCGGCATGATAGACATGTTTATGGTTTTATGGTTCCGTGGAAATGATGTTATGAGCGGAATTTTCAATTTAAATTCCTGCCTCTGCTGCTAATATCAAATATTTCGATGTGTCAGTAGAGTTTGATGGGTTCGCTCCTAATATGACTAAGGCATAAATACTTCAATAGTTTAGCATTAGGTACTTACCTATCCCTATCGATCGAGAAGTTTGTAGTAAACAATGTGGGCAAAATAAGTTTAAATAAATAAATATGCTTGGACAACACAGTGCTATCTAGCCCACAAGTAAGCACAGCTTATATGTGGGTGCCTACTACTTCTACACGTTTTTATTTTTGCCGGAAAAGTGCAAATATCCTTTTAAGATAAAAAAATGCGAGCCCTACAGAACCCTAAAACTTATTCCACGCTCCCCTGATAGTTGCACAACAGCTGCTATGCGATTTTAACCCCTCGAAACCCAAATGCAATGTTGCATAGTTGTAATAATGGTAAATTCATAAAGGACGGCGATCACGTCTGGGGCTTGATGCAAACCGAAAATAATAGCCATGGTAAAGGAAAACTACGATGCTTTTTTGCGATTTCTTACTTACGGATAGGTAGAAGAATTCGAGTGTGGAAGAACGATAGGTAGAAGAAGAAAAAAATGCAGATTATTTGTAGCGACATGGGTTCAACTTTGGTCGTCACCGCTCGGCCGATCAAAAATCCCACACGCAAACATGGTGTTCAAGCCGGCCTTTGTCAGGCG
Organism: Blastobasis adustella; assembly: GCA_907269095.1. NCBI lineage: Eukaryota > Metazoa > Arthropoda > Insecta > Lepidoptera > Blastobasidae > Blastobasis > Blastobasis adustella. The sequence goes on along the minus strand of OU026121.1, from coordinate 14,189,409 downwards.
ACACCCTTCAAAGAGCGGTGTCAGCGACAACGACAATGCTTACGCCATAATCTATTTGCACAACGTCTCACAATGCCCGGAGCCTTCCACAAAAGAGTGTTTACTTAAAACCCCTTTTCACACCTCCATTGTTCCCCTGCCAACTGTGGTAGAGCTGTGAGGACGGGTTGACTCGCTTCGCCTGTTTCGGAGCGAGTATAGAGGAGGAGGAAGAGAGACAGGTCAGCGTCTACTGGCTGGTAGTCCAGACCGAATGCCTGTAATGCTAGCCCGAGATGTCTGCACTAAGTACGAGAGAATCCCTTACATTAAGTAAGTCGAGCAGATCTCTAAAAACATATTTATTAGAGTCGACGGAGGCCGGCCTAGCCCAAAATAACAAGCCAACAGTTCATTCATGTTCGCTGTTACGTAAATAAACAAATTCCGCCGTTTTATACAGTCGGAAACTTTTTGTAAACACGCTGCCTATATACCTACCACGGAAACAGACGCTTTAACGAATTGTACTAGAGCGCTAAAGTAAAGTTATAAGACTAATATTTTGTTCGGTATTTAGACAATTCTATTGCTCAAAATGCAAGTAGATGTGGGCGACACTATACCTGCTTCTTGCAGATATGATCTACATACACCGTGTCGTACCTGAACTGAATGGAACGGGTTCGCTGTCTAGACTATTCTAGACTGAGCTGGACACAACCTTGTTACTCAACTTCGTCACATGAAGCCTGAATGACATGGAATCCCTGTGTAAGTGTTCCCAAAGAAAAACAATTCCGTGAAATGACAATGACAAAAACATTTGTCCATTTTTAATTCATCCCGGTCACGTCGGCGCACGCCCATAAAACAAAGGGCGAAAATCTGAATTCTATTCATTATAAAGCAAAATAAACGTTATAAAGCCGTGTGGACCGAACAGACAGCGTATTGTTCCAACCATAACACGTCCCGGTGTTAGCACCAAGATATTTGCAAAACAACGCGTCTACAACCTAGGAGCAGCGCATTATATGAAATCACAATGGGAATTTTGCCCTCGGTGTACCATTGCGGCTAATGCTATGCCCCGTACGTTTATTTTCACGTACGTACGTGAGTAATTTTAGACTGCTGGGGGGACTCTTTTACGCGCGCAAATATGTAATGTGCTCGCCATAAAGATTTATGCGCCAGTTCTTAACTTAAATTACGGGATACAGATTACGACGTCATTCGTTTGCATTCAAGTGGACTTTGTGGTGCTTAAGTCTCGGGGCTCTTTGCCCCATTTCGTTTGGAAACAGTGGCAAATGACCCATATTACAATTGCTATTGTGTACTCTGTGGAGGGTTAAATATATTAACATTTTAGTACCACAACATAGAATGTTACATTTTTCAACAATACATGAGAAGTGAGAACCCTATCTCAATATAACGTCTAATTATAATGTGATTTGATTAGAGTAACGAGGAACGGCCGTGTGGTGTTCGGCAGAGTAGAATAGCACAAATCCCTTACACTCGTGGGTGTCATACAAGGCGATTAATGTTTTCGAAGCAAAATATCTAGAACATGGGCAGTAGCGTTTTCTATTGTTATATTTATACACTGCGATCTCAAACCCGCCCGCCAAGCGAGGAGATTATGGCAATAATCGTTCGTGGGAGAGCCAAAAGTCCTGCAGTGGACTGTTGTTTTTTCTGTTGCACCGACTGTAATGCAATAAAGTGTTCATCTATCTATATACATGACTCTAACACCGACAGGAAAGTTTCTTGTATTTATTTCTTGCACACCTTACTGAAACACTTAAAACCCAACCAAAGCAAATCTAACCCATTACATACTCGTATGTAGAAAACGAAACTGAATTTTCTACCGCCATTTCTAAAGTCATAACGACGACACAATGGCATTGGACGGAAAATGTACGTGCAGACGAATACCATAGAGACAGAATGAGACAGGTAAATATTACATTATGAACATTGAAAGTTCAGAGAGCGTGCAGTAATGTGATCATTCAATAGACATTTCTGCCATGATAATTGTTCGAGTGACACAAACAAGCTTGTCTAAATTTAGACTTTATTGCTACGAGTTAAGGAGCAAACCAGAAATCGCCATGGTAGTAAACAGTTGTGTCCAGTATGCATACGTGTGTCGTTGACTCATTCATTATGAAAATTCATTCCTAGACTATAGTGTACCGGGTAATGGCACTGGTCCCATATACAGTGTAGATCGCTATAGCATGAGATAATAGCGCGCGAGTGATTATTATACCACGATTATGTTAACTTTATCACTGACGATCGCGTTGTTATATTTACGTATAGATAACAAGTTTAGTTAATGTTTTCTAGGTAATGAAACTTTATTAATGTATAACGATATGCATGGTTCAGTTGGTTAACATTCCGGTCTGCCATGCACAGGTCCCCGGTTCGATTCCCGGCCGAGCAGAAATTGAAATGATGAATTTTAGTTTCTGTTACGGGTCTGGGTGTAGTATTTATAATAGAATGTATTTAAAAAAGTATATTAATAATTAGTTTATCAGTTATCTGACACGCATAACACAAGCTTTGCTTACTTTGGGGCTAAATGGCGCTGTGTGAATTTGTCCAAGCATATTTATTATTTAATAGGCTTTGACTTATTTAATACTCATTCATAATAACTAATAATAATAAAACACAGTACCCATTACGTACGTAGTATTATGTTCATAGTTTGATTCACACAAATCAAATCTTATCCTGAATAAAAACTTGATAATAGACATTCATATATAGGTACATAATGGAACTGGGAATTTTAACAGCCATGCTTTTTCGTGTGAAAATCTATTTTCAGGAAAACCAGATCAGAGAGATACGTGTTTCCTTATCCAATTCCACGCGAAAGTAATAACAGAGATGAATACGCTTGTTAGCGACACAGACATAAGATTTGACTACCCACGAATGTTGTAATGAAAGAGATACCTACACTTCCTCCACTTCAAATATTAGGTCCTTATCTATGATATGAAATTATTTATATTAATTTATTTTCAGTTATCTATCTGTTTATCTGTACATTATCTCTGGTTTGGTTATAGTTGCATAAACGGTTCCCCTCCTCCTTTGTGTCTAGTAGCTTCTCTTGCACCGCCTACCTTTTTCTTTATCCATCATCTCCTGGTTGACTGGTAGATAAGGCTATTTTAGCTTATAAGTCCGCCACTGTACTATTTTGTGCATGAAGATTGAATAAATAAATAAAATTAGCGTTTTGTATGGCGAAAATGACGGAAACTCGAATTTTCAAGCAGCAAATTTATAATTTTTTTGGAAATGGCCAATTCGATTACTATGAAACTTTGTAGGTATAATCAGACAACATTAAGCTAACTAGTGCATTTCGTTTTTATAACTACCCTTTTCTTTAACTTACATCTGGTTAAAAAGGCAAAACTGACGACAAATGAAAAGGGGTACCCCTTTTAGGGGTAACCCTTACGTATAAAAACTTGACAAAATATTTTTTATTTAATTTCAGGAAGTTACAAGCATTTAAACATCTCTTTTTCTCGTCACAATAAAAAAGGTGCCAAAAAATACAATTTGATAGTAAGTAGGATATGCAGGTATGTAAAACGCGTTTACACTGGCGGCTCCGCGTCGAGCCGTTTCATTCCAATTTCCATGAGAAGTAATACTCGCGCCGATTAGAAAATGGCCGTCATAACTTGCCCTGCTAAAATCAAAGTAGTCAACCAGCTAAACCGTTGAAATAACGCCGGTTGCCAACGATTTAGCACCTCGGATACGCGCTGGACATATCAGGCAAGTAGTAATGTCTACGCACACAATAATTGTATAATCAAATACAGCGGAATGGTGCCGTTTCAAAAGCAAATATGACGAATGTCTACCGTCTTAAGCAAACTAAAGTAACATTAGTTTTGTTTTAGTGTCTACCAGATAAGGAGGCGATCAAAGAAGTTATAACTGTGTAATTAAATATTTGCCTAACCTCGTATGGTTAGAGCAACAGCATAGTCTAGTGGATAAATGTCACGCAACTATTGTACTATTTTAAATAGACTCACGCCCTCACACTTGTCTAATTCTAAATATACACGGTTTATAATAGAACTCAGTATTGATCAATGTCTGTTTTGTGATAATTTTAGCGGAATCACGCTGGGTCATACAACGCCTCACATTATCAGCGAGTAATATGGGCTGTTTTTTGGGCTGAGAATAGAATCATGTCACCAACAGGTTATTAAATATGAATGTGGATGGATACGTAGGAAGGGGAAGATCAAAGAAAATATGGATGGATTGTGTGATGAGGGATATCCAGTGAGCGAGAGATGAGCGTGGATATGACCGCGGACGTGCCGACCCCAAATGAATAGGATAAGGGCAGGCAAATTATGATAATATGGGCAATATTTTATTTAAAAAAAAACTGTAAATCCCTACGAAAGTTAGTGGGGCGTAATGTAATCCAAGCCATGACAAAAGATAAGGCATAGTAAAAGGGCGACCAACGTATCAAAAACTTGCAATTGCTTACGTGCAAACCCGATCGCTAAGTCGCTATTCCAAATACCAATGAAATGTCATAGCAGGAATGCATTAACTTACCTCCCTATACTACATTGAACGCTTAAGCCATGCCTTCGCATCACGAGCCCTTCGTGAGCTTGGTCTAGCGTGAAATACCAGCGCAAAACATCCGTTCGGATTACGAATTCCTCTCTCGCGCTGCGCCGGCGCCGGCCCGGTCAAGGCGAGGCGGTGCACGGCACAATGATATGATTTATCCTTCCTCAGACCCCTTTTATGGATCCTAACTAGTAACTACAAGCGTCTCGTTTGGTTTGTACTTATAAAATTGTGTTTTTGAACAGTAGATTGGTAGGCGTTTTGCTGTGTTTAAGTATGGTATGGTAGGTACCTACATTTGGAATACCTAAATAATCGATTTTCCATGATTTTAAATATCAATATGAGACCAGATTGTTGCCAAGGATAAATCACAGTACATACCAAACAATTAATCCGGCCTATTCGATAAATGGGGTGTAGTATTGCAAGCCAACTAACGCACTAAATTATCCAGATAAATATCGGATAACGAACGTTAGGTAATATTTACCATTAACGTGGACAATTAATAGTTAGACCTGTGAACTCGTACCACACGAATTTATAGACCTTCGGAAACCAAGAGCCGTGTTCTCACAGCGTGAGGCCGCGTGAGATTTTGAAATATCGCACGATTGCTCGCGGAACCTAAATACAATCGATAGATATTTTACAAGTAACATTATCATATTTATCATATTCGGCACGCAAACGGTGCCGCAGGGTACACCTACCGTGACGTACCTACCTTTATCAGGTGAAGTCATTTGTTAGAGTAGCCGAATTGGAAAGGTTTCATTCAAGATCTTACATTATCACACACATAGACATAAGCAAATCTTTATTTGGCCCAAATGCACATCCAAAATATATAAAAAATAATTTTCAAAAAAGGAAAGTAGGGCGATGTGACGTCGGACCAAACTGGGCCAGCCTCAGCGTAATGCTATGAAGATCAGCAGCCAATCACAGCGCAGTTTTGCAGGCGTACCCCGAGTTTGATCACACATCGAGACATCCACCACTACCCACTGATAAGTATAAGCTTGCTTCCTGCAAGGCAACACAGCAACAACCATTGACAACCGACAGCTGGCCTTGAGCCATAATATCCCTCCATGCTTGGCAGGCGGCAAGTTAGGGTATCTTTAAGACAAGAGTGAATACGTGTTTAAGAGACATGTACGCTTTACCATAGACTGCATTTACACTAAACATGTATACTATTCAACGTATACTATACTATCCTATTCTATTACAAGAAACTTGACAAATAGGTACAGTACAGACTGCAGACCATAAAGCAAAATACAGACACCCATATCTTCGTATCTTGTGGACTGGTTGCTATACTAGGCAGTATAGCAACCAGTACTACTTACCTATACATATAATAACACAACCCAGAACTTAAATAGAACACCAAAATTCAGTCTCCAGTAAAGTGTAATTGCGTATTACCTGCATATCCTCCGGGCTGATTGTATCTTTTTAAATTAGCCATTACCTAAAAACAAGGGAAGTTTTTGTGTCACGTAGCTAGCTTTTTTATTAGCTCCCGACGAACACAGAGGGGTGTTATCAGTTTGACGTGTGTATCTGTGGGTTTGTGTATCAGTCTGTGGCATCGTAGTGCGAGACAGGATGGCGCGAATTGGATGTGATTTTCTCTATTTTCAAATAGGTTAAATCGAGATGGTTCTTAGCTTTGTTTCATTAAAATCTAGACATTTAGACATTGATTTATTGTTAGAATAATTTACAGATCATTTAAATTAATTGCACTTATACTTATTTCATAATAATTTGTTCAATTTACGATCATAATCATATCATAATCGGTTTAAAAATACGAAAATATTTGAGTTTAATTAAACTTGGTCGGGGTTCTCCGACTCTGTCGGCTTTTCTACATTGACATATACATAGACAGCACTACATTCGGTTCCACATTACATGCTTAACCTAAAGTGAGTAGTTACAATAAATTATAAAATTGAAAATTACATTATTATTATGTTTGAATAAGCTGCAGTGTGAACAAACGTAGGTAAGTACAACAATCAAATAATTTCAAAAGGGAGGTAATACCTTTTGAAGCGATGTCCTCGGAAATACCCGAAATTTCAAGGTCAAAATTTTAACTAATTGATTACTTGACCCCACAACAGCTCCTTTACTAAAGTTAATTTTCATCAAAACCGAAACCAATCCGAGAAGTATCTATAAAAGACGTATTAATAGTTCAATTCCTTTTTCTACAATGCTTTCGCCGTGTGATAACTCTATATAAATAGTACCTACATGGCTATTGTATAGTGAAAACAATAGTAGATCAAAGTAAATAAGTAGGTACCTATGTACGTAGGTACGCATCCTTTAACCTAATCTAATTGACAAACGGAAGAGGGTCCAATCTCCGAGACGTTCAAAGTCCAAAACCTACATGCACGTAATATATTTAATAGTGGATAGGGCAAGATAAAAATGATAACGCGTTTTGTAGAAATGCTTAGTAAATTGCTATAGTTACAGCTTACGTCAGCCATTGAAACAGCGAGTACGAGTATTTACGAATTGTCGTGGAGAGTTTTTTGTACTTATTCGAATGGAGAGAATCTCTGTTAAACCCCTACCTGTAGATAATTCCCGGGTCAGTTTCCAGTATGATATATCTTTCTTGGTAGGTATATTATATTAAATAAACGTCATATATCCTGTCAGAAGCCTGGATGATGATGTGAAACGTCATATACTTATGGATATGTACACAGGCAGATTAAGAGAAAACTGGAGAGCAAGAAAGCTGAATAGAGAAGTAGACTACTTTGAGAGATAAATTACCAAGCTTGCCATTGCCACGGCCCAGTCATGACGACCACATCTCATTGCCAAGAGTATAGTATAACGCTTAAGAAGTAGAAAAAGAAGAAGGGAGAGGCATCATAAGGCCAGTTATTTAACAATACCCAAGAGATTTTAACCACAACAATTTATTTAAGCAAAACCAAACCACGGCACCGACGCATTAATCTTAATAAACATCAAACTTTCCCGAAGCTCGAGACTTGTACGACTAAGTGGCACCGCACTGGGCTTTAAAAATATCAATTTTTTGCCCACTTCAAAGAGGCAGGTGGCTCGGGAAACGATAAAATTTTACAGCGAATATCCTCCAATAGCACGTCGCTCGTACGCGCCAGCATCACCAATACATTACGCGGGCAATTTTCTCTAGAGGTCCGTTTTAAAATAACCATTTATCCTGCTATACTTGCGGCTATGGAGCTAAGAACGTTGGGTTCAATAAAGCTCTTCCTCACGTTTTATCGCGCGTACAGTAAATCTCCATTAATAAACGGGTGACTTGTGTACGCTCGCTTTAAATCATGTGGTTTCGGGGTCGCTCTGCCCGATACGATAGCGAGTCCTATTACTTAGTGGCCGATAAAGAAACACCTACTAGCAGATGTTGTGGCCGAGAATTTTGAATAGGTAATGTGCTGGTTCTATTCAATGTATGCATAATTTTTTGTGGTATGATTTCTTTGAAAGCGAAAAATAAGTGTTACTAATTATACTCACATAACATGGTACCTAAATATAGGAATGGCCGAACAATTTGTGTACTTTTAGCAACACAAAACATAAATAAAACATACAACGAAAACAATATGTACATATAATATGTAGGTTTTAAAAACACTAAAATAAAACACTAAAGCAAAATCAACGACGGCACTGGAGTAACTCGATACCGAGTCAAATACTTGGTACAGACTGCGACGACTCTAAATAACTACCTATTACATTATCTCGCCCATAAATATCCCAGATAGATGGAGGAATAGCCCACAAGGCAAATTTATGGAGTCATTTCTGATTCCTGCGAGTATCTCTCAGAAGGGTACCGTCGACGGAATTGTTTCATTTATCAAACTCCGATCTTATCCCGCGTTACGCAGTTCAAGGCTGCGGTAACGACTTGACAATGGAGAAATGAGAAAGTCATCATAAAGAACCACTGGGTGCGTAGAACACAATCGGCGACCTTCCCACAGTCTGCCGGTTTTTCTGCATGTCATACAAACAACGTCACGCTCTGTAAAAATACAATTTATAGTGTCAACAACGACTGGATTAAATACGTAAGGCCACAGCTGTCACTTATAGTAGGTTCGACTTCGCGACTCATGTCATTAACTTCCCTACCGTGGAAGTGCCTCTGTCGAACTTCACACGGCCTTCAAAACAAAGTTATTGTCAGCCGTCGATTTAAGTGCACGACTCGTTACATTCTGGGAATTCCACGTAGACAATTTAAAGCCGGCCATTGTCCGACCAGTGGTCAGCCCGAATGTCACTTGCTTGGCGTAACGATCGTCTAACGACAGCGCTGGGAACGTTTAGCTACAGACCTAGGTTAGGAGGTCTATTTGCTACATCGACCGTTAAAGGACGTCATCAACTTCCTTACTTCTGGTCATAAGACTGGCTTAGTCGAGTCGACCGATAATTGTGCTCTTGCGTATTGAGAATTCCGTGCAAGTGTTACCTATATGTGATGGTTGTCCACGCGTTGTGTCGGATTTATTTAGAACAGAAAACATACTACTTCATTTCATCATTTTCATTTCATTGTCAATAGTGGTTAACATTCCTAATGATCCGCTGTCAATATCTGTCTCATAAACCCATTTCAAATATTCAAAAATTGCTCAAGGCGGCCAATAAACATTACGCATGTACCAATGCCAGAATCTATTGTATCATATCTGAATCAAATTTTCTCTATATTAAATCTCATGGCGTACGCCTCACAAATACTAACAATGCCTGTTATCTCAAAATCCTATTAGGAGAAACTTTCAAATGTCGAAAATTGATTTAGCATTCGCCGCTTGCGCTGTGCCCGGTGGCGTATTAGTCACGTATCGTTTCGCAAGGTCGGCTGAGTTGCTGACATGACCGAGTGTTGCCAGCGGCCAGGGATGCCACTTTATGCTGTAAAAAGTTACTATAACTTAGATTACCACTTATTCCCGCCGCAATTCCTGTTTAGCCAAGTTTTACAACGACCTAAAGAGATACTGAATTTAAGTTAGGTTGACTTAGTACAGCGGTGAATTTGCAGTGTTTTTCAACCACATACATACACACAAAGCCCCACAAAGGTAAGTAGAGTCATCAAGTGCCAGAATCAACGACCCTGACACATCTCTTTCTCCTCTACCCATACGATCAATCACCGGATGTTCATGATCTAACTAAATACATAAAACACCAGATGACTCATTAAAGAAGTCGTATAAAGTTACGGTTGCGATAAAACGCTGCACCGAACCCGAGTTAGGTTATTGGAAAGGAATCGTTATTGATACGTTACTGGTTACCGCTGGTTCTATAATACAACAGTATTTTCGGGTCTTTCATTGAAGGGTGTTCTTGTTTCAAGTATAAATCAAGGCGGTAAGGGAAACTAAGAATAGGGAAAGTAATACTATTACACATAGTCATAGGCATTGGTGCCAAATATCCATTATTCTTACACACATTTAGTTTTACTGTACAGTTTTCTTTTCACATGTATGTCTATCACATTCGTCAGGTTTGCTACTTAATACCATTGTTATAGTAGTGCTAGAAGCGGTCAAACAAATCTGATGTGATAAACCTACGTCAGAAAAAACATGCAGTGTTTGAACGTGTCTACAACGCATTAGACAACCCTTGAATGTAGTGTTGTACCTAGTGTTTTTTGTACATCGACTTTATTTGTTTTCTATACGGCCAGACTGGCGCCACAAAAAGGCGTCGACTCGACACCGATAGTCTCGTACTTTATTTCGCGGGGTGTCACAGAATATTCCGGCGAATGTTTAATTTACATACTTCCAGCGATATAATTTTGTAGAGCTGCGAATTTCAGAAATACTTAACTTGCCCCTGAATAAACGAACCCGGTTGTTTTGGAGGCGAGCCAAATCGACGAAGTCATAGACGAAAAGAAACGATACCTCCTTGGTGAAGGACGCTTTGTCTACTACTTATTCAGTAAAAGTAATGAACCTATGAAATGAAACTAATACGATAAGGGTTTCACCGATCACCGTGTTGTCTGCGTCTGCGGGGCGATTGGCTAACTTCTTGGCAACTGAATTTGACATAAGAAATCTTACACTACTCTAATTTGGAAGACGCTATAGCCAGTGGCCAACGTAGATGACGTAGTGTAGAATTATTTAATGTCAAATTCAGTTGCCAACTGAGTTAAACAATAGCCCCGCTGGTCCTTGGATATGTTTGTTGAAGACGTTTCGATGTGACAACATAGTCACGTCCATCAAAGTCCATGCCTACATGACGTCAAGTTAATATAGTAATACACATATCAGTTTTTAAAATATTTTTTTTATTCATTAAATCCAACTTCCGCTGGCAATCGTTTAGTCATTGTTTGTTGAACACCAAACCATGATATCATGTAAGAGCACTAGCTCTACACAGAAATAACCACAACATGAGTCATAATGTCATTCATGAATATGGCATGAGAAAAAGGAAACAATCATACGAAATTACAAATAAAACCTCCGAAGTCATTGAAAATATTACGATCAATTGATTGGTTGAGTCACGCAGGTTATTGAAACTTTAAAATTAAACAACTTGCGCATATATCAGAATATCTAAAATACCGATGAACCATCCTAGAGGATATGTTGCTGTATTGAGACCGAATACCTTCTCATATTACAAGGTGATATTTTCGGGGTGGCCCTTATTCAATAGAGAAGAGGAGCGTCGCACTTCTGCAGATGACGTAACCAAATTACCTACTTACATAAATACCCTTGTGCGGGGTGAGGCGTGCGCTACATACTACACTGATATGAAAAACTAATCGCCATCAAATTAGTCTACTTACAAGTCGGGTATACAAAGGCGGGCGAGAGCAGAGCGCTCTCCTCACCACCGGACCCAGTTCCAAAGATGAATTACTCGCTTGAAAAGGACTTATCTACGTTAGATGTCTCGCGACAAGAAAGCGGAACGGGTTTAATTAATGTGGAGACAAAAGACTTTTCTTCCCGCTCTTTCACAGGGGACATTAAATGCTGGGCCGACAAAGGCGATGAGAGCATCGGCTGAAGCGAAGATAACGACCCTAAAGTAACATTAACATTTAAAAATGTAGTTACGAGTAAGTACGTACATATACAATTCTTTTCCTCATAGGTACCTACACTATCAGAAGAATACGTGTTACACGATAGCACGATAATGACAGTATAGGCAGTTGGATATTTTTAGTTATGACTTACTGATTAAGAATTCCGGTAGTGAGTGTGTGAATGAGTATTTAGTTACAAGGTACGAATGAGTAGGTCATTACAAAATTATACGTAAAGTGCTACGAGCTCGTAAAATTTTGTTTGGGGTTAATCTTTAGAACCACCGACCCTAACCTGAAAATTCACTAGAAAATAGAAAAATATATTCATTTAATTAAACGTCCGATCGAGTTCGCTCGATACCTCGCCTGGAAAAATGCGTTTGATCTATTTTCCGACTCAGTACGGTCTACGAAAAGATAGCAAGTAGGTACATATTTATTTAGTCTATACGTTCGAGACATTAAAATAAAATGATCATTTCTAGCGAAAGAGCATGAGGAGAGGGGAAAGGAAATTGTTTTTATTGCCCATGGTAATAAAGCTTCACTACATCGCGTGAGGTCTTCATTCATTCATCTGTCCGTCTGTCAGCTATAAACACCGCTGCTCGTCTCAAACGTCAGCCTATTCGACGTACGTACTTGACTCGTGTCTTTTATTACAACGTCGTAAAGGTTAGATTCTGCGACATGTCGTGCTATTAACATTTTAAGGAGTACGTGACTAATTAAGAAATGTATAATGTACATAATGAATGTGGCGTAAGATTCCCAATAGGCAAACTACCAAAGAAAGTCCATTGACGCCTTTAGGTTTAGTATGGGAGAATATGTTTAGGAATAGTATAGTAGGCAATAAACAATAACGGAAAGCAATTTATTTTAATGTTCATGAGTGTCATAAATGTGCCGTTAGGTATATCACGCACACAATGCCGTGTAATTCATACTTATTAGTTATGACTAAACACAACCACATAGCTAAACCCGTACATCAGTTACAAATCTCGAGATCCCCTTTCTGTAAACTGCTTGAACTCAAGTGAACGTACAATCACAGGACTAATTAGTACCCTATCTCTTAGCTACCTATCCAATCCATGTCAGATGCCTGCCCATATGCAGTTAATTAATGTTGATTTTGGTTAGGTAATTCTACCTGTCGGGAGCACAATCGAACGCCACGGTTACCATGCAAACACGATGCACGAGTCCCGCCCATTTTGAGGTTATGGGCCCAGCAGACATCCTACGACCTTTGATCTGAGCAATTACAGAAGGGCAGGGAGTTAAATTGACTCTTTTGACATAAACTTGTTACAGTAGGGCAATAGCTTTTGTTATAAAGCTTTGGGGAGACAGCTGACGGGGCAGGGCGGCGATTGTACGCTGGCGTGACGGAAGGAATGTGTCATTCTCTCAATCAACAGTTCAATGCAGGCATGTTAGGAGCCGAATAACCGAATCTATCGGATATCTGAAATATATTCGTTTAATTATAACCGAATCCGAAATAAGCCTTTAGGCTAAGGCTACTGGATTACATTCAATGCAACTGCATTCCAATGTTTGTCGGCCGAAACAGTCCATGGTAGGGTCGCTCTGCGTTATTAATTAAACTTCAATTGGACCCGATAAACGCTAATTAGGAAACAAATTACGCTAACCCCTTCAAACGGGGATTGAATACCGCGATTAGATTGGACATTCGGGCAAATACTAGCGCGAATCGAATGGGCTTAATCGGAATTACATCGGTGGATTCGATTCGTGGTGACATGAAACACTCGCGGCGGAATGCAATGTTCTTTTTGGACCGGTTCAATCACGAGTTTGCTACGAGATTCTTACGCTACTAGTGTTTTAATTTAGGAGGTGTTCTATACGAGATACCGTGCAAGAGTGGATGGTCTGCGACGGAAGTGGTGATAAATTGATGATTCGAATTTAAAAGAAAGCAAGTCCAATCCTATCAAACAGGACCCCAGCCATTTTGGATCGAGAATCCAACCATACCTGTAAATTATTTGATATTGACGACCTGAATGGTTCAGTTGGTTATCAAACCGGTCTGCCACGCAGAGGTCCCGGGTTCGATTCCCGGCCGAGGAGAAATTGAAATGATGAATTTTAATTTCTGTTACAGGTCTGGGTATATAATTAGTATGTAATAAGTATATATTTTAAAGTATATAAATAGTTTATCAGTTACCTAGCGCCCATAACACAACCTTTGCTTACTTTCAGGCCAGATGGCGCTGTATGAATTATCCTAACATATTTATTTCTGAAAAAGAATACGTTTCCAGCAAAATGAGTGTCCAGCACAGGAAGCCCGCCCGGCGTAAGTGGCGTAAGAGATAGCCGCGTCCGATATCACTATTGCCCACCCTTATCTCGGATTCGAGCCGCACAATGCCACATAAACTGCAATGGCCGGTTCTTATTACAAATTGTTATTGCATACCGCGCGTAGTCGGAGTAAGGGAGCTCACCGGTCACGGGTTAGAGGTGAGGCCACTCATGGTATCGGGGCATGGCGCCTCGTGCTGGCGTCTGGCTATTGTTTTGGAAAAGTCTTTTGATATATATTGAAGTTGAGTCTGTTGATAACAGAGCGTTGATACGGGGCGCCGGCAAGGCAACGTCTTATCGGTCGGTAACCATAAGCGGTCGGTAATGAACTTTTCTTGTTCTTGTGTGGATTCTAGAAGTAAGAAAATACGGTCTGCCTCAGATCCTCTTGGCAGTTTCGCTTTTTATTCACATTAAAGTCACTGGGAGCGAGTACCGGTCACGGGTTATAGGTGAGGCTACTCATGGTATCGGGGTATGGCGCCTAGTGTTTACATTATAAACAGTATGGGTACACAAAATAGTTTGTTCTAATATGAGTTCCATGATGTGATGATGTGGAATGAGCTCCCAGCCTCAGCGTTTCCTTTGGACTATGACATGTGATCGTTCAAGACCTATATTAGAAGTCTCTTCAGAGGCGGGCAACGCATTGGTAACACCCCTGGTGGTGCTGATTTCCATAGGCGGCGGTGACCACTTTCCATCAGGTCCCGCTCGCCTGTTTGTCTGCTGTACAACATAACATAAAAAACAAGCTTACGGCCTACCTGATGGTAGGTAAGTTAAGCCACTGCTTACCACATAAACAGAGTGAACTCCTTACTTTGTGCTTTCCGTTTCTCGGCTTCCTCCAATCTTTAGAATTGGTCCGCCCATCCCGTGGAGGCCGTATCCTACATTCTACAATGTTCCTTCTTTAACAAGTCGCCGGATAAATAATAAAACCCGTACAAGCCGTTAAGTTCCAATAAACGCGCCCACATAAATCAGACTCGTATGCGCGGTCAGTTGTGAACATGCGAGCAAGTCGACGTTCGTATGTATATCCTTAACACGTCATCGCATTTCAGTCGACCTAGCGCGTAACGTACATATCACGACATAGCTACCTACATTCCTCGTATATAGTTATAGTTATCTCTCTGATAGATGTAAGTAATCTAGAATTTAATCTAGACAACGAAGTTTGGTAAGTAGGCACCGCGTTATCGTAGCGCGAATTATTTTATCAGACTGTAGTTTCCGGAAATATGAAATGAATGTAGGTTAGTCTAAAGTCGGGCAATCATATTGCGCTGCGTTAATCGTATTACTGTTTAATTTAATTACAGTAACTTAGGTCTTAGAGACGTACGATCCAGGACCTCCGTGGGAAGAAAGAAGGAAGAGAAATAGTCGAGTTGCCTATTGACAAACTAGTGGTATAAAATAGTCATTCGGTGTGATAAACAAAAAACGTGGAGCAGGATGCGGAGAGGGAGGGGGTGTAATGTTATTTAACAGTAGGTACTGCAGTTGGAATGACGAAGTTCCTTAGTAACAATCGAACAGATACTACAGACAGGCTTACCAATGATGCTGGGTGATGGAAATCTGTAATTTTGCGTTTACTCGTGGTCCTACCGATTCACGGTAGACCCTAAGCACTTTCTACCAAAAACATATAACAAACCACAGCAGAACATTAAGACTAACGACCACAGGCTAAATATTGATAATTCATGTGAAGGTATCATCAATCAAAACCACCCCACCCTAACCTGTTGTCTGTGAGACAACTAAATCTAGTACCCGGCAGGAGCATAGCATCATCAAAGTTTACTCTGACAGTTTATCTGATAAAAGATACTGCGCTGTGGCGTGCCCCAATATCGTTAGGGCAGAGGCCAGCGCGTATAGCATCGCGTGCCGGCCGGGACGTGTGAAAGCGCCCTAATGTCTGTTTTAAAGTTTATTGGCCTGGGGAAACCCTGGGCTATCGATTTACATAGTATTCCATGGAAAAACTGATTTATCGTGCGACCGCTAATACACGTGGCATGCAGCGGGGTTCTGTATGACTGGCTGTCATTACTGTGTCGGAAGCCGGGCGCCGTCGGCCATTTTGCATTGACGTTTCGATTCCCTTGCTGGCATTTCAGGGAATCCATAGCGCACGCCGTATACTAAACCCGCAATGCATTACAAGCGTACCCCTCACGCGGGTGCTCGCGCGACTTTCCCGTGCAGCGTGGCCGAAGGGCCTAAAAGTGCCACTCTATTTTATTGGAGGTTGGTCACGTGACACACAAGTGTATGTATATCGTACAGCGGTTAATAGGTTTACGTCCCGTCCATAAACAAGCCCTCACCCAAGTCAGGTATCACGTTACCGAGGCTACGGTGTAAATCAATATTTTGTTGCGCTAGCAAAACGATGACCGTCTTATCTTTTCGATGTAAGATCGTAAGAATCGTATTATTATAATTTTTATTTTTGTTTAGTGTACCTTTGAGCTATGGGCTTCAAATTGATGTGAACTTAGCGTTTACACGCTACATTTTCATAGCTAAATACAAAGATAAGAAAGATATCGAAAGTCAAGTATTTTAAATAGCTACAACTTAAGGTGTGGGCGAAACAAACAAAAAAATAGAATAGAATCGACTGTCGAATACTATATTATTGTACAGGAGATTATTTGAACGATAGACTACCTACTTGTTGTTTGCTTAATAGGTATAGTAAAATGATAATTAAAATCCAGCAACGAAATAAAACAAATAATTTATTATTATTGTAATGAATTATGACTATATTATGTTTAATTTCGTGACATTTAAAATTTTTTTGAATGTATTATTGTAAGATAAATTAATAATTTAAATATATATTCATAATAAATAATTCCTACTATCAATTGACATGCAATACCGTTACCAATAAAGTATTGTATTAAACAAAATAATTACTTAACTAAACAGCATGGTGAAGCATACATTAGATACCTAGGTACCGTATGATGCAGGCATCTACTCTTTGTCATCACCATCATAAGTCATCGTGCACAGCCCTGCACTATCTATAAATAAACTGAGAACAATATGGAAGCAAACCTACATACCTAAATGCATTTATCATATGGATAGGCAAGGCAACATGGAAACAAATGTCAACGACACCAGGCCCAGATGCTTAGGTATATATCCTGCGGTTTCTGTCTCTGGCATTTTAATTGGCAATAGAATATGCAACAAGAAACTGGTTGGAAATAGATATGCGCTGTAATACGATAAATTGCGGCAGTACTTACGTGTTTTTGTACAATATGATTGAAATGTGTTTAAGCTAAGTAAGAAGTAGCTAAACACAGAAATTACTTAAGTATAGGACCTGTTCAATCCTCTAAAATCGAAAACGATATACGATGCTGTTACCTAGTAGACCCTTTGGATCATAAACGAATTAGATATTATTAAAGAAAATGACGTTAATAACTAACCTAACAGACAGAAAAAGTAGAATAACCCGACCAAGTTTACTTAAACTCAGATATTTACTAAACTACAGAACCGATTTTAATGGAACAAAGCTTAGAACCATCTCGATTAAACTGGCTTTCGAATGTGGAAAACTGCATCTAAATCTATCCATCCGTTCGGAAGCTACGACGATACAAAGATACACACGTCCAACTTATAACGCCTCTCTTTTCATCGGGGGCTATAAGTGTTGTCAAACCTACCAGGTACCTATTTTATTTTGCGTTTCTTCTATTCATTCCGTGTGCATCGGATCAGCTCTTGGGCGATATTATTAAATAATTTAATTGAATTATTGTTTATTCCAAGAAATCGTCTTCAATTTATATAGAAGTAGGTCGTTACTCATGCGACTAAAATGAAATAGATACTTAGTTGAATAAGTCATGACCGCATTATGACCTAAAACTTAGCTATTCATACATTATCTACACAATGAACTTTGGCCGTCTAGACCATAAAGTTCAAGCAGAAGTGTTCGTTATTAGTCCACTTAATCATGCAAACTCATGCCCTAACCTAATTACTAAAGTGACAACATACTGAGTAGTTAATATAACTAACTATACGACGATTATAATTAAGAGACGATATATTTATTATAAGACGATTTAAATCCGAAATCCGAGTTTTAGTAAGTAATTTGTCCGTCCGTTAGATTAGATAGGTTACAAAATATAAGTATACTTAGGCCAGGCCTTTACTGTTAGCCTACGTAAGTTATTTCCAAATTAATGTATTCCATTAAATACATTGTTTTCTCGAATAGGTAGGTTTTGATTTGTAAGCTAGTAAAGCTAGGTACAGGAACGTGACATTGGATAACGTAGGCTATTTTAGGACTCCTAAATTTATTCTTTGGTTCCTCAAAAAACACAGTCAACGGAAGTTATTGACCTACGGTACGAAAGATCAGAAGACCTTGTTTTAAGTACAAAACAGACTAAAAAGACCCGAAAGTAACGGACTTTCAAACGTCCAGATCCAAAATAAGCCATACCTGTCACGACAGGCCGAATACCTCAGCGAACCTGTTCTCGTGAGTCAGACTTAGGCATGTAGTAAGGCTGTGAGTTTCCATAAGTGGACTTGATTTGACCTCTGATTTGTATCGAATACCTACTAATTTCCTAATAAAATGAAATTGTACGATAAAGTACAGACTTTGCTCGGGGAATTATTTGCGAGAAATAGGAGAAATTGTGGTAATTATGAGGTAATGTGGTATTTTGATCTAAGTCTCTGCAGCTAAATAGTGCCAAAAAATCAAGTCAATAGGAAGCTCCGTTTCGACCCAAACAAGCAATAAACAAACAACGTGGGCCTCAACTCAAGTCCGCAAATTTCCTTACGCGATTGAATTGTAATTGGATCGATTACGAAATTAGTTCATTAGCGGATATGAGGCCCAGACTTGCAAATTTGTGATAAGTATTGGATATAGGTGCTGCAATACTTATTACTTTGCCTGAGTTTTTTTGTTACGATGGATTTTTCGCTAATTTATGCTTCATTGATGATAATGAACTGCAGTGATGCAATGATCTGTAACTTGCACGAGGGAGGAACTGCTCCTAACGACTGGTAGGAGAATAATATGAGCCTCATATCTGTCCAAATTATATTTAAGGCTACACTTAACACCAGATGTCATCATCACGATAGAGTCATAGCAGTCAAATACTGAGTACCAAATATGAGAAAAAACAACTACATTATCCACGACCGATTGAAACAATCATCGACTCCTAAAAGCCAACCGAGACTGAAAATAAATCGAAGACATAGAATATCTAAGTTGTTCCTACAATATTCCAGCTTGTGTAAGCAAGAAACTGTTCCCACACAGGGCATGGCGCTGCAACCAGCCGCAATTTATCGCTTTTCAAAAACCCGATAACAATGTGCCGACGACAAATGATTTATAACAACTGTTGAACTAGGTCCATTGCATGCACTGGGTCTTTAAAGTGCTTACTACTTATTTAAGAATAAAATTGTATTAAAAAGGTGTCAGATACTTGTTTTCACTCATTATTAATATAAGAAGTATCAAATCCGCGGGTCTCGCGGAAGATCAGCGCTAGGGTTTTGTTGCCAGGGTATGCCACAGCACAGCAATTCCGAATCGATTTATACATTTTGTAATTTGTTATATTTGTTTTATATTTGTATGATTATTGTTTATTTAAATTATGTGATTGTTGTAATTGTAATCCTTGTTAATCAATAAATTTCTTTCATTCATTCATTCAAATTTATATAACTAACCACAAGTAACGGCAAAAAAAGGATATCATATTTGTGAAATGGCTAGGTAATAACATTACTCTGTCTGTAGGTATCATGAAGAAAATCCTGCGGGAAGTCGAAGAAGCGATGGATTGGATACGAGAGCCAACGGCTTACGACGCGAGGATCCTAGAGAGCGAATAGAATTGAAGAGGAAGGATCCTCGCTGACACCGCAAAGTGATGGTAATTGCTATTTTAATACATAATATTACCGTTGTCAAAACTGGGAACTTTCCTAGTAATAACAACTGGAAATAAATGGAGCGTTGTTCGAAGTGGTGACATGTGAACTGACGTCCACGCACCCAAGCGATAACTATCGCTGAATGTAACGCTTCGTGATTCATATCTATATTTAGGTTAAAGCAATTCATGAACGGATTACAAATGCACGAACACGTGGTGTTTATGTTAGCCATTATCAAGTTTTCGAACAACTGTGTAAGCGCAATTATAGAGAAAAACAATCACAATCAAATTCCCTAGGAAATGGGTCAAATCCCTGCCTAGTATAAACTGAAAAATCTCACCAATTTGAATGAATCTGAAAATAGATTCAGATATAGACAGGATCTATCCATTAATGACATAATTGGAGACTACACAATCGTCCTAACAAGTCGAAGACACTTACAAAAGCATCGATGTATTCAGTCCCGAGTATCGGACAAGTCAGCGCCAACTGTTCATTGTTCCAAGTTTCACAACGCAGCGAGCTCCGTCGATACAACTTTGTACGAGGGAAACAGAACAACCCGGTGCCAATTAACTATGGCGCTTATGGTATTTACTCCGACGCTATTGCACGACTGTCGACGAATATTTTTAATTGAAGAGGTATTACTTCCACATCAACAGCCCATTCCAGTCCTTTGAAGAGATATGTTGGCGATATTGTTATATTAGTTAAGAGATTTAAAATATAGTCTAATAATAATATATTAGTAAAGGTCCCCTTGTTGGACCCCGGGCCCTCACGTACCGCGCGGGAGCGCAACCGGGACATAACGCTGAGACAATGATGAGTAAAGGTCTCCTTGTAAACGTAGCAAAGTAGGGCTAGCTTTCGTAAGCATCCTGCTTGGGGCTTGAGATGATTATGAAGGTAATAGTCAGTCATTTAGCCATCGTCTCATATGGTAGTAAGTGACAATGCGGGCGAACATGGACCATGCCTGGACAAACAGAACATTCATTCGATACGAGATTACACAGCTTGTGAAAAACACTTGCGGCACACATTCCATGCCGTGAAATTATTCGTCACTTCATATAAAGGAAATTAAGGAACCTAGCTCGGTAGATATCAAAACATAAATTATGTGTAAATCGTGTGACATTTGTTCTGTATTCAACGACATTGAGATGGTTACAGAAATTCGGATTAAGTGTGCTTTACAAACACAACGGCAGATAACTTATCATTTATGCCAGAGCCAGTAATTATATTCAGGAAATATAAATGAGCACGTAGTATTTTTTCCGACCAGTCTGATTGTAAGCAACAGCACAGCCAAATTTATGGTAATTTATCATAATCTTACCATATCACGCCAAAAAGCTACATTAAATTGAATCACTATCAGATGCCATCAATCAACTGCTCTTTAAAATTACATAAAAAATAATTGCCTTCACAAAAGACCACAGCGATATAATCTCCATTTTGTGTCAAACTGGTAGGCAGGTACAGTCGAATGCATAAATATTAAGTATCTAATACCTCGTTGCCTGCTATGCCCATTACATTAATTTGGATTACTTACCTACTTGCATTTCATTTCAATTTGATTTACATGAATTTAATGTAAAATTAAATACGTTTCGAATCCAAATACGGGCAGTATTTAATACTAAACGATAAAGAACCAGCCACAGCAGACATGAATAGTTCATGGGCGTGGGGTTAACCTATATTTAGGTCTAATCTACAGCTTAGTGTATGGAGTTTTATGGTAAAATAAAACCGCATTCCTTCCACATACAGAAATCACGTAAGGCATCATTCATCTGGAGATGAAGAAGCAGACCGCCCGGACCTCAACACTGCGATCTTCAGGCCGTCTGTAAAGCGTGGAGATCATGACGAAACCGTCCAAATTCTAGATATTAGGCGCCTGAGGACCATCAGAACCCATTGAGGACTCACTAAAGGTACAAGTTCGTAGCCATTTGCAGATACCAGCAGCAGACGACATGTCGACCTTATCGGCCTTTGTGTATTTCTATGCAGACAAGTAGCTAGCATTTTATAGATTATTTTTATATTAGACTACCCAGGTATTTGACCGCCATCTCACCTGATGGTAAGTGACCATCACTTATTTATAGAAACCAGTAGCGCCGTAGCGACATGTCACCTGCTACCACCACCTGCAGTCGGCTACAAACTTTTACGTCAGTGCACTCAACTGTACCGATTTCAAGCCGGCCAGAGTTAATCCACCGAAAGGTACAAAAGGCGACTGTCCCCATTATCGGACCGTAATGAACACCATTCAAATTAAGACCGATTCGAGTCGAAACAACGCCTTGACACGGTTCCATTGGACGCGAACGAATGCGAACGAGCGCCTAGAGATGCGACGCCCCGATCCGTATTTCGATTCAGTCATCGATCGAATCGGAAGCAGTAGAATACTATATCATGCGATTCAACGTCATGCAAATGTGTAGTGGATCGATACAACTATACGTAGAGAATACAGATAAAGTCACTTTTAATTAGAATTTTTGAATTTTTAACAGTCTTCAAAGTAGATGATGTAGATGTACGACTACGAACGACTGTCCATAAAAAGGTACTCACTTATCTATTATAATACAGATAAGCGACAATGCAATTTTCGTTAGTTGTGAAACGGTGTCCATTATCATTACATTACATTGGATGAAAGAGTTGACCTCACAAATTGGACAGTCGTTACGATCATTCGAATAATCGATCCAACTACTATTTTGTATGCCTACAGTCAGCGCCACGGTGCGGCATCTATGCGCTCTCTTAATGACGAGTAATTACCGCGGGCCCAATAACTCACCGATGGCTCTGCCGGTGGGGCAAAGAGACGCCGACGTGTCGGCAATTACCTCCAATTTTATATCGGAAACGGTTCGCCACAAAGGTTCGGCAGGGTTGCCGGTAACGGTGGCGGGATATCTATAGAAAAAATCGACGGTGAATGCAATCGCTGTATCCAACTTCTTTTAGATGTTCTAGGCTTTTCTCATCCATAGAAACCTTTCGGGAGAAATTCTCTAAGTGATAGTGAAAACCGTTGATACGGTTTGATACGGTTTTCATCGTCATTAGTTTACGTGGTTTAGAAGAAGTAAGCGGAGAAACAGACATATTTTATGTTATATGGCAGATAAACAGGCAAGCGGGCCACCTGATGGAAAGTGGTCAACGCCGTATATGAATATCCCATGTCATACACCAAAGGAAACACTGTGGCTGGGAGCTCATTCCACATCCGAATCATACGAGCGAGAAACGTTCTTTCGAACCTTCGCGGGACACCAACAGGGGGTCTACGTAGTGGGGATGAGTACCCAGCCCAAGTCAGGTGAAGCAATAACCAAGATAACCAAGGAACTTCGTTATCGGTGTCTCCAATTTTGTTTTTAACCTCAACTGATGGTAAGTGGTGACGTTGTGCTTTTGTTTTCAGGAAACACATCCAATGTGTAAAATGCGGCGCTCAGCCCTAGCCCTCTTAGCGAAGTCCGACAAAAAGAATGGTAACAATTGTTAAATGCCCGTAAAATTGCTCGTTCAATTTTCGACTCTACGCGTCCGTGATAATGGAATGGAACGGAGATCTTAATAGTTGAAAACTTTATGGCGGTATAACTGGGTTCTCGCAATGGCCGAATTATATTGCCCGTTTCACGGCAAGAGGTACGTTTACAAATTATCTGTTTGCAAACTTATTTTGAATTTGATATTTTGAATTTGATGCGACTATAAACACAAAATATTACCTACTGGCAATATTGCCAGCAACTTCGTTCGTACGGAATCCATATATAGTATAAAATCAAGTCGCTTTTCGCGTCTGTCTGTAGGTCCGCTAACACCTCCTAAGCCACGCAACAAGTTTTGATACGGTATGCACTGTCATTTAGATAATTTCTTCGGGAAAATTTATATGTATAATACATGCATATTATATTAGAGCTACCCCGAGAACACCCGCGCTAATTCGATATACCTAAAGTAGGTATATGTTACATACTTCTACGTGTGGAAAATATTAGCTGTGAAGACACAATTTTCCCATTCATAACATTCAGGTCGCCATTGCGGCTTCGAGAGAATGAATGCGACAACATGGTTCAAACTCCCATAAAAATTCGTCGAAATCACCATCAAAGTCTGCCGACTTTAGCGACGACATGACAATGGAATTTCATAGCATTGTATAATGCCCCTGACCTTTTTAGAGTTATCCAAGATCTAACTCAGATTTACATTTACCGCAAATATGTGCCCCGTATTACATTACGAGGGTTAAAAAAACCAACAAATATAAATAACTAGTGGACCGGGCGCGATTTTGTTCGCGTGGCGTCCTACACCTACCCTATACCTACTTTACCCCTACCTACCCTTTTTTTATTCTTCGGATACGTATCGCGGCGAAACCATCACTCCATCGACCGTTTTGTCGTGCAGGGAAGAGTAGAGGATACCCGACCGCGCGGAAGATCACCCATGCCACCATGCCATAATGGACCGACCAGTTAAAATCGGCTTTGGGCGGGCCCTTACGTGAGTGTACCAGAAAGACGGCTAATAGGTCAAGATGGCAGGAAATCGTGAAAAGAGTGACTTCCGCCTACAAGACATAGCGACCACGATCGCTCTGTCAAGAGCGTATCGACCAAGGGATACCCTTTTTTCTTGTTTATAAACCTTCCTCTTGAATCACTCCATTTATTGTTGAAAACCGCATTAAAATCCGTTGCGTAGTTGTAAAGATCTAAGCATACATAGACACATAGGAACAGACGGCGGGAAGTGACTTTTTTTTTACTATGTATAGATGAAACAGACAGTGCACAGCCTCCAATTAGAGGCGTTTGTGGCAAACTATTTTAATTGACATTCTGTCGCTCGTTTGTCGCTGTTTCGGGCGAACATAAATTGCTCATTGTTCCAACTCTAGGTAACTCCCACTTATGCTATTCCAACTATAGGTAACTCCCGCTTATGACTAGTGTTTTATACGGCAATGAAAGTTTTAAGCGCCAACGTTGCAGAATTGTTGCGTGTTTGTAGATACCAGTTACGAGCTTTGTCTTTAACTCGCGACAATGGTTTGGATGTGTATGTTTTTTGTTGTTTATCACTTATTGTTACACCTGTTATTAATGTATGTACGTAGGTACTACAAATAAGACAATATCTTTCAGTATATGTTCTAGTCCATTTTACATAAGTTACTACCTATCCACTTACATTTACTTACAACATCCTTCCGGGATTTTCCAAAAATCATTAGCGGTTCTGTTTTCTATGCATAAGTACCACAACATGGTACCACTTTCTACCTGTTCTAGGTCCAAAAAGGTTCATACATATTCATCATAAATTTAAGAGTGATGCACATAATTTTTTTCAGTGGAGTAAGGTTACACATCATAGGGTATATTAATAACTAGCTTTGGCAAACGGCTTCGTCCGCGTAAAATTCGGGTTTAAAGTTCCAGCCCCGTTCCCGCGGGAACCACATTGAATTTCGGGATAAATTTTACACCTAAACCTTCCTAATGAATCACACTGTCTGCAAACTGCATGAAAATCTGTTTATTAGTTTTTGACTTTATCGCAAATAGACAGATAGACACAGCGTGGGATTTTGTTTAATTTATAATATGTAGTGATGTCACAAGTAGTTCTAGCCGCCATTTGTTTTATACCAATCCAACCGCTAAGTTCCATCATCCTATCTACAACTGTAGCCTACCTTTATTTGCAAATAGTCGTCAATCCGACTAGATTCCGTCACACTTGCGAGACGATGATTTCACAGAGCATTATGAGCTTGCTATTATAACGGTGTCTGTTTTGTTAGATGACTTCACGGCGTTTTAAGACAACGCCCAATTTTCGAGACATAACACGGTGGAAAGCTATGCAGAGTCCCGTAAGAGCACGTACCTATATAAGTGAGTGTAAGTAAGTATACCCGGCGTGAGAATAGGTGTAAAGAAAGCGACAATTATTATCGATTACATGTGGAATTCTTCGTCGTTTATTAGGTACATACCTACACTAATTTATTTAGGGCATATCAAAAGGTTAGCCCTGCAGTGCATATGGCAACGAGTTCTTCGTTTTAAAAGTGGTGCTCTGTCTATGTAAAAACTAGGTTTACGTATGTGCGTAATTCCAAACAAAATCGTGCATGATAATCATGAGAACAATGCGTGATTGACGGATAAAAATTGAAACAACAAAACTTTCTTATTTAACTATGTTACTTATGGATATTGTACGACAAGAGCCAAGGGTTCTATGATTGAATCGCTTGATTCGAAGGGTTTTCAATTTTGATTCTCGGCATGAAACATTCTAGTCGAGTATATAAAAAAGAAAATCAAAATTGAAAATCATTCGAATCGTGGCGAGCGATTCAAAAATAGTGCTCCAGGATCTTAAATATAAATGATGATGTTTCATCAAAGCACCGCCTAGGACGGTAAATAAAACCTAACCAACTTTCCCAAACGTCTCTTTTCCTGCGAAACCGCATACCAGTCAACGAATATAATATGTCAGTGCAGCTGATGACTTCTCAAGTTCAGACAGCTCTCGCGTTGGCATTAACTCTGGTATTACGGGCATTGGCAAACTGGCTCGCAAAGCCTTATAAGACGTAGGCACCGTTGCCTCCTTGAAATATCACCGAGGCAGGTGCCAATCCCGCTGAACGGCATTTTTGCGAGCAAATGTCCGTGCATCATCACACATCTTGATACGAGGTCGTTGGCATGGCATTAGAGTTAATCTTTACTCATAATTCATCTGTGCGAAAGTGTGTGAATCTGTCGGACTGGCTGTTTGTAACGCTGTCAGAGCTAATTGGTTGTGCCTACTGATTTTAAATTTTGAGATATACACTTTAGATATTGCTCATACAAGACACTAATATACAGAACAGTTTCAATCAATAACGGAAGGCCATTTTTGAGGCAACCAATTTTGCTAACCAAGTGCCAACAGAGTGTGGTAGCTTGTAACCTGAGTTCCTGATTGAAGACACTGCCTAGCAACATTCAATCAAATATATGTTATTGTAGTTGCAAGTAACATTAACTATTATTTATTACTATACTATCGACAGAATCGAAAGCTAAAAAAGCCTGATGGAAAACCAGACTTGGGAGACTTTATTCACCTAAGCTTTTGAGTGCTTCTAGGTCGTTCCACAAAGCACTAAGAAACTATCTAAGTAGGTAGATAAACCCTTTGCTATTAACCCGAAAAGCCGCCAACACTCATATCTGCACTCACCTTCTCAGGCAAAGAGCCTCGGTTCCTTAAACAATTTGCGAACTGGGCTCCCGAAAGGTTGTACAAAAGAGGAAAATGTTATTCACGTTTACATAAGTCGCAAGAGAGCATCTTCAAACCTTCCAGTGGCCACTTTACTTGAAAAGGCAACAAGGGAAAGTATTTTTCATATTACTAAAGGGTCTAAATGTCCTTGATCCTTTAATTCGTTGGTTGGGCTCAGGTTGGAATTTTGTGTTAGCTACATTTCAAATATATTTTTGACAAATGCAAGAAATTGTTGTAAGTACTTGCTACTACTTACAGTACTAGTACTTACAGTTTTATAAATAATATTATTTACTTATTATTGCGCAAGCAATATTTGTAAGTATCTACTAAACTTGCTAATACTTACAAATATTTCTTGCGCTTTTGTCATTTATTTGAGTTAGGTAGTGTTTTCTAGTGGTAACCTTGATTCAATCAAACTTTCATTGATACATTCCTTCATTTTGTTGTTTCATTGAATTGAATTGTATTTCATTGTATTGATATGATCATGCTAACGTTTTAGTTGACGCACAACTTGTCTGATAGTTACTAAATAACTTGACAACTAATTCCAAATTCATAATGTGATATGTTCGACATGTTTGATGCCTACACTCGTCAAGCCCGCCAAGACTCAGTGAAGAGAGACAAAAAATTTAAACAATGTAACGCCAGTCTTTACCGCAAGACGCGTGGGGACAAAAAATATAAGCAAGGTGTTTTAGATTATAACGTTAATAATTTTAGGTTCCTTGACATTTACATTTGACTGTTACGATGTCTACAAAAATTTTAGGTAGGTACCAATAGTTAGAAGCTACTGGTCTTTATTTTATCGAAATATTCACGTGAGAGTAAGTATAAGTAAATATGTATATATTTTTAAGTACAAATATTAAGATTAATCCTTTAACCGACAAATCATTTTTTTGGACTGGCCTACAGAAAATCACACCATTTCAGTATTCAATAAACTGGGCGACGCTATGAGCTGTCACAAAATCCTATATTGGCTTGGTGAAACTCAAGCATTATAATTTCTTTGGCGACATAGCCCAGCACCGAAATAGAAGCCTTTGTTTCAACACTTTACAGACGAACGTCTTACCTCTTAACCATATTTTTACATAGTATAAAACAAAGTCGCTTCCCACCGTCTGTATCTATGTACGCTTAGATCTTTTAAACTATGCAACGGATTTTAATGCGGTTTTCAACAATAGTGGATTCAAGAGGAAGGTGTATAAGCAAGAAAAAAGGTAGGTAGGGGTAAAGTAGGTGTACGCGAACGAAGTCGCGTCGGGTCCACTAGTAGAATACAATACGCTAAGTCATCGGCGAGCCGAACCAAAGTTATTTTAAGTCGGTACATTTGTTCTAAGAATAGCGGCGGTCAATTTTAGTAGATAGGTATAAAAAGGGAAGATTGTTGGCTTCCAGCAATCTCGTGTTCGATTCTCACCAATGTCATATTAAAAGAAAGTGGAACAAAATTATAATAACTTAGTGAGTATCTTAGACGGTTTATAAAGAGGAGACACCTACGCACATTCCTATGGTATGCCATTCATCTAATGAGAGAGAGAGAGAGAGAAAGATGGTGTATGGAGCACTAACAAATACGTATTAAAGTAAGACTAGGCATTAAGTGATTTGGAAATTAGTTCTGAAATTATATACTTAACATTAACGCCATATGATATCTGCATTGTCCTCCTAGGAAGACGCCCTCAGCGCACCCGTCCAGAAATAAAACCTAACTTCCCATTCATCTATCGTAAGTCGTCTTCTGCAAAAAGGTTCAAATGATGAGTACTATGCAATAAAGTGTTTTCTTTCATTAGATATTCAGGCGGTCCTGTCTTGGGATGACATTGACTTTTTAAATTTTTTATGTGATACGGTAGGTAGACCAACAGGCAAGCGGGCCACGTGGCGGGGTTATTTGTCGTGAAAGTAACCTGTAACAGTCATAGGTAGGTAGCAATATTTTTAATATTAGACGGATGCAAGGGAGCAAACGCGCCCCTGATGGTGAGTGGTCACCGGCGCCCGTAGACCCCCGGGCCCCGCAAGGCCCGGGGAGTCGAGGCCTATTAGGGTTGAGCTCTGTAACCGACAGACGTGTATGTATAGTCCGACAACGGAGGGTTAGTATTTTAATAGGGTCCCCTCAAGTCGGCATTGGCACCCATTGTGGCCGAAAAGTTCATAAAAAATATATATTAAAATATCGTTGCCTTCCAAATGATTTGGTTAAAGCGTGCTGTTGGTAACTTGTATAGAAAACGTTATAACATCCCAGGCTGAATCACCATACTTGTACAAATACGTGCTTTAGTAGACATAGCGACACTGACAATCTATCTAAGTTAGTATTTGTCACACATTATGAAAAATAGCTGTTTGAGTCGCATCGTAAAAATAACTGTATGAGTTGCAGATGATAAGAGCCACAGTGGCCGCAGTTACCAACTCAACAAAGTAATGGTCAGTTTATTGTAATTTTAAAGACTAAAGACTCCTTTACTATGAACCGTTATGTTCGTATCTTCAACGCAACTTAGTAAGTACGTACCTAGAGTCTAGGATTACTAAGGTATAGAAATTATTTAATATGACCACTATAAACAATATTGTAAGTACCTACACTATAAAGCTGTACAAAAATAACTATTAGTACTAGTTACATGAAGATAGGTATCTAATTCCACAGAATATCTATGCTAACATAACTATTCTAGGAAGAGGATGTATCAGATGTATCTATCTACTGTTTTAACGATTGTTATATGTGTATAGCTAGCTATACGTAGGTAGCTACATAAAATACCCTTGAATTACTTATGGCCATTTTCACTAAACTTAGGAATCGCCTAAGTTCCGTCTTAACTAGTTAGCTAATCAGCAACGTCCAAATTGAGATAAGAAAGAGCCGATTCCGAAGTTTAGTGAATACGGCAATTATGTAACTAAGTACATGCCTACTTAGTACCTATATGTTTCGGACATTATAATGTTTGCATTCCGTTTTGTGATTTCGCGTGTCAAACGGCGATTTCCCGAGACGAAGGCTATACCCAGAACCATTAGTAGGTAGGTACCTAAATAACCCGAAGAAGTAGGTCAATAGTCAATAAGTTTGTTGGTCAGTATAAAATTCGCATACGTATTGAGTCAATGGTCGTTCACATTTGTGTATGTAATATTTCATATTGTTTCTTTGAATTTGAATTTTAAAAGTGACACGTATGTTACACCCATGTTTACGTTTGATTTTATTTATTTATTCATTGCATCCGCCTCGCATAGTACCTACCTAGACTTTTAAAATGAAACCAACCAATTTGTGGTGAGGCGCGAATACCTAACAATCCTGCGATGACATTGATTTATCTTTCCAAATTCGGATTCAATTAATCCGAATGCCCCATTTGTTTTCTATTGCTAAGCCATTTCGTTGTCCAAATTCGTTGATGAGTCGTAAAATTTGAATAAATATTGAAAAATGAATGCCGTCGTTGGTAATATATTCGTGTTTCGATTGAATCATTAGTCTGTATTCAAGAGAACGTTAGAGCCGCGAGGGGGAATAAACAAATCGGATAAGTATAATGCGTGATTATTAATATTATTTATTTACAACATAACAGTGAAGATCAAAAGAGTATGATGGCCACCCGCGGGGCAGAGCGTCGTCAGTAATATACTTGAAATCTATTTATAGTACCATTCAAAGTGCTTGGTTCACTTGTAAGGGTCTCGACAACTGTTTTGTAACGTATAGGTTATTCATACTCTATTTTGCTGGTGATGTTCTATCAAACAGCCCAGCTGAGATTCACGATCCATGCAATGGGGTGTCAATCAGTCAGTATTCATTTGAAACAAATTCGCTTTGTAGACGGACAATGGGAAAATATCAACATTGCCAACAAGGAGGAAGCTCAGGAGGTAAACCCCTAATGGTCGGCCTTCCATCTTCCTTATAAACCAACTTAGGAACCTATAGGTAGAATAAGACGGAAATCCCATCATCGCCGAATAAGACGGAAGATGTCGTCTGCCTAATGGCATCGGCGTGATATACCCACACACAATATTTTTTAAATTATTTCGTAATGTAGCTTAATAAACTTTTAATTACTTATAAATGAAAAGTCGAGCAATAGCTTAATTAGCATCAGTTTCATTTTGGCATCACACGTGCAGGCTCGCTGGAACTGTGTTACACGTGGTTACACCGACTGGAGTCTGTCCTTTACCTTTGGGTAGATACTTTAACCCAGAAGACAACTCAAGATATACGGCAGATACAGACAATATTATCTTAATTTTAAATAACTGAACCTTACATAAGTGCATAGATTACGACCCTACTTTAGTTACTAAACTGACAATGAGCAATGTAAGTAGGTAGATATACTCTGTAGAGCTATCAACAAAAAATACGGCACACTTGAGCCAGTGTAAAATGATAAAAAATTAGGCCAGTTAGGTCACTGGCGATGTTTTTACTTGCAAGATTCGCCTAATATAATTATACTAGTGGACTCCGCGCGATTTCGTTCGTGTACACCTACTTTGCTCCTACCTACCCTATTTTTCTTGCTCATAAACCTTCCTCTTGAATTACTCTATCTATTGCTGAAAACTGCATTAAAATCCGATGTGTAGTTTAAAAGATCTAACCGTACATAAGGACAGTCGGCGTAAAGCGACTTAGTTTTATACTACATATAGATTTTCGAATTTTATGTAGACTGCCATATTCAAGTTACAGTAGTGAATCAGACTTAAGCCTCTCATTAAATTAGTCACATATCAAGAGAATTTCGTATTTTACAGTTTTATTTAATATGGTAGACACACGGTTGAACACATGTTCCACCAGCGACAGAACAACTTTACTCATGGGCTACCAAAATGGGCCAAACAAAATAAAAGTGAAATTAGTTTTGCTTATAAATCGCAACAAATTGACTGTTTAGCATTACAAAAGTATTTTTCCGCGATAATAATATTAAGCAGGTCACAAAGTCGCGCCACATCAGTCATAACAACAAGTAGGTATCTAAGCGGCGTGGTGTTTTTCGAAACATTCACGCGTTTCATTCGGTGTTTTATCTGCGTCCGTAATCGACGTTTTGGCGGTGTTCTGACTCACCAGCGGCGCATGTTTAGTGCGATTACGTCATCAGTGTGTAACAAAAATGAGTGAGATTCCGATTCTTGTTTCGCAATGTTTCTGTGCTTTTTACGGGACATTATGGAATATTTTGTGGGAGCAATTTGTCGAGCAGAATATAGAGCAGAGAGATCGTTTCGTCAACCCACCTAATGTCCAACGATATTCAGAAATTTTACAATATGTGTAGGTGCCTACCTACCAGACTCCACGGCTGAATCTTGGAGTAAATAGAGGTACTGTTACACAACAGTATATTAGGTAGATGCTCATAATTTCATCTCTTTTAACAACATGTCAACTTTAATGTTGTCTGTCATAGACAAAGTACTGTAGGTACATACTTATCTATCTATCGATTTTCATAGGACATTTTTCCTACTTTGACGATAGTCGTGCAAAGACACGGAAAACTGATAATGACGTACTAGGTACTTATAGTAAGTTCAACGTCTGCAAAGTGTGGTGGTCACAGCCCTCCACTAGCTAGTCTCAAGTCCAGCTGTGGACTGTTACGTAGTAGTACCTATTCTGTGCTCTCACGGGTCGTTGATCGTTTGTTCCTGCTCTGAAATTATGAAACGAACAATACATACCTATCCTCTCATTTTCCTTAAATTACACTTCAACAAACAACTCTATTACTTGGGTATTTTCAATTTAAATCACACACAATTCATAACTATGCTATTATTACTTATGTGTCGCATTCATCATGTCGAGATAAGAGGGGTTCGTCGTACCTCCTGCCTGCTAACCGGACAACCCTATCATTCTGCGATAACCTAGCAACCTTCAGCACCAAACTCAACTCTAGGCCCACTTAACCAACATAACTTGATCTGTTGATATTCCACACCATTTACGGCAAACAGAGCCCACAGGAGGTCTTTTGCAATGGGCAGTTAATTACTAATTTAACACTGCTGGAACGGCACGTTAGATAAATTCTTTTTATAAAATGAGCGTAATAAATGGACGCTGGGATATGTGATGAAAAATTGTCTTGCTCTTTTGTGATGTGGTAACTTTTGTGTTAAGTAGATATGAACATTTTAGTAACCCCGTCACAAAATAAAAAAAACCCTGCGGCGGGCTTTCCGTAGATTATGTAGCTGCAGACGAGTATTTCTTTTTATATGGCCGTAAAGCTTTGTTCACTTTTATCGCGTTTTATGGAAAGTTATTCCAGAAACAAAACAACTTAAGAAATGCCTTCAGCAGCAGATACCCCAGAGCCAAAATCCCTGTACCACTTACACAGATATAATATCGGTATTTTTAATAAAAACTCCGGTGCCTATCTCGAAAAACTTCACGGCATTCCATCACCGAACTCCCCAAAATGGTGGCCCTAAAAAACTTTAACGCTAATGAGTTTTTCTTTCTTTTTTTCTGGCTCGACTTCGGGAGATATTTACTCATTCATGGCACATCCCGCGTCTCCCGTGTCGGAACTGGTCCCGAGTTATCAATGGAATGCGTGTATCACCGGGGCCGCCCTTCGACTGCGAGACATAATCTTCCAACACGAAGACTATTCATTATTTCAACCGAACAATGGAAAATTAATGCTAATGTTAGGTTCAGTTCCGATTTCGAACAATCACATTGATGATATTTTAAAAGGCCAGGTCAAGAGCACACTAAACCGAAAAGTTGGTTTATGAATATAGAAGAAGCGAGAGGTTTATCAGAACCGTAGCAAGTCTCTCAACCTATCACTAGGTATGGGAAGAAGTAACGCTGGAGTATTCATTATCATTTCACCGTATTTAAGTACCTACCTATACCTACCCAAGTAGATATTAGGTACATAGCCGTAAATTACAGGGTGACCTCAAATTCTAACACAAAGGGGTACCGTCTGCTCGTTGTAATAAATAACTTTTACTATGACACCAACACTGAAATCGCAAAATAAAATTAGCCGTTTCATACATTTTGGCAGAGTTCGTTTTCAATTTTGTATGAATGGTGCCATAGTAAAAGTTGTTTGTTATCACCAGCACATGCATACGGTACCCGTTTGAATAATTAATTTGAGGGCACATTGTATACTATTTAGACTGCTACAATACCTACTGCATAAAAACGTAGGTACCTCCTTCACGTCCTCCACACCAGTCTTCCCTAATTCCCTGTGTTTCGCTTCTCCACCTAACCTCAATACAGTAGATAGCTAAAATTAGATAGATACTTACCCACCTTACCAACACGCCTAGCGGTTGACATGCAGACGGGGCACGGGCGATCACCGCAGGGATGTGTGACCGGGAGAGGCGGCGGGGGGCAGGGCAGATGTTCCGGCCGATGCGTCTACGCCACAGGTACCCAGTGTCGGCTTCGCTTTGTTTGACGAGTGAAGCTACGGTGCAATGCACATATTATTTCTGTAGCGCTCTATGGTTGCTCTTGTGGTGTATGGTTGCGTGTAAATAGTTCGTCCATTTTCAGAGTAAAGATAGCTTTCGAAGAGTTGACTTACCTATTTGGTAACTCCAGTTTTTGACAGTCAGCCGGTCAACGTACCTCTAAGTTTAGAATAAAATGTATATACAATATAGTACCAAAATGTTTTGTACCTACGGCATAGTTTCCATCATAGATCCCTAGACAAAGTACCTAGCTTACCAGTACATACCTATCCTATTCCATATAATGTTTTACTTACCAATCCATTTGCGGTACTTAATTAATTCAGTTTTACTCGTACCTCTTACCTTACCTTACGAGTAACTACTGTGGTTGGTATTTCGTCTTGTAAAGTAATCACTCATCATCATATCAGCCGAAAGACGCCTACTAAGATGCTGAGCACAGGCTTCCCACAGAGAAGTCCTAAAAGGCCGGTCATGTGCCTTACGCATCCAGCTGGTACCTATGATTTTAACCAGGTCGTCTGTCCACCTTCTGGGAGGCCTACCCACGCTGTTAGTTGGCAGTCGAGAACTTTACTGCCCCGTCGGCCATCTGGTCTGCGAGCTGTGCCCTGTCCACTGCCACCAATCCTACGGGCTATGTCGGTGACCTTGGTTCGATTGGTGACGATATAATATGATATTCTACTCTACCCTATAATAATATGTTCATATCATACAGCCACCACCATTTCACTCTACGGTCCGCTTGAACGCCACTGACGCAACACACAAAGGCGACAAACAAGAATCCGCAGACTAATTACAAACATGCAGTAACGTTTGACCTGTTACGTTTTAATCTTCCGCATTTGATTAAACGTAAGTAGTAGACAGCTTTATAAGACGAAGATTGTTTTGGGCAACTGAGTAATTAAGAAAAGACTGAATGCATTTGTATTATTTTTACCTCGCAATAAATCATATTTTCTACTTAGAAATAATATGGAGAGGAATTTAGATATCATAGGCAAAAGACGTAGGAAGATAGCTCCGGGCCGGGTATCGTACAAGACGAGTAATGAGTTAGATAAAACAGAACTTTTAGTTTAGGATTTCTGTTGTAAGGGAATTAGTAGGTACTGTAATGATTACTTAGTGACACTAACTACATAACAATTGCGCCATAGTTTTGCCTACTTACGTAAAGCATCATAGGGTCTTACAATAAAACAAAATATTTTGTTTTATAAATGAATGGCAAATGAGAAGCCAGCAAGAGAATCCGACAAGAAAGACGTCGGAAGTAAAACAAAGACAGAGGAAACTAGCAGACAGAATAAAAACAAAAGATTCGGAATGAAGAGGGCGACGACAGGCAACGAAAAAGTAAATATCATGGAATGAGATCTTGAGAAAATATTTGAATTTTTACCTGATATAAGAACAAATAGGTTCTTAGTATTGAACTTAGCCCCGAAGAACACAAATGACGCCTAAAGTCGCTTTGTTTACTTAACAAATTCGTGCCTACATGACAAAAAAGAGCTATTAATCATTGTCATTTTTGCAAGTAAAGTTTTTAAACAGTTACACCTACCAGATTTTGAATAGGTTCTCGTCACAATAACAACTAAAACCAGTATTGTAATGTAACACATTCCT
This sequence comes from Blastobasis adustella, assembly GCA_907269095.1. Taxonomy (NCBI): domain Eukaryota; kingdom Metazoa; phylum Arthropoda; class Insecta; order Lepidoptera; family Blastobasidae; genus Blastobasis; species Blastobasis adustella. The sequence continues at coordinate 14,152,649 of OU026121.1, read as the reverse complement.
TATAAACCAACACATGCGATTGTGAGTTCTGTAGTTCGAACATTTGATACGAAACCCAGCTAACTTAACACCATCCGAGTCCAAGGTCTGTCCAAGGCAATAACTAGTGCGATGTCTGCAACCGCGTTGCGGTTTTGCACGATGTCCCGCAGACTGGCGGCCGGACAGACATCCTGGCAGGATATTCAGATTCCGTTTGCTAATATCCGCGGACAACATCGTAAACTGCTATGAATAAATTATTAGAATGTTTTTTAATCTTTAGCAATAAAATCAATGGTTGGGAGCACAGACAGGCGAGGCAGAAATGTAGGCATGTAAGAGAGCTCAATTCTTAAATAACGTATGTTCCATGTATTATAATTTGACGACCTGAGTGGCTCAATGGTCAACATGCCGTGCTGCCACGCAAGAGGTCCCGGGTTCGATTCCCGGCCGGGCAGAAATTGAAATGATGAATTTTAATTTCTGTTACGGGTCTGGGTGTTCTATGTATAATAAGTATGTATTTAAAAAGTATTTAAGTAGTATATCAGTAATTTAGCACCCATAGCACAAGCTTTGCTTAGTTTGGGGCTAGATGGCGCTGTTGGAATTTGTCCACGATTATTTATTTATTTATTTATTTATAATAAACGTACGTTACATACATACATATATAAACACTCGCGCCGTTATCCCATATATATGGGATAGCTTGTGGCACTCGATAGTCTCTGCCTACCCCTATATAGGGGTACAAAAGGGGGCCACAAGCTTCGATCCTGACACACCCCTCTCGCCTCTTCCACATTCGAGTTCGGTTGAGGGTACTCCTGACGTATATCATCTTGTTTAATATTTTAACGGCAAGGCGTTAGCAACGTTCACAGTGTCCAATTCCCGAAATATAGGTACGTTATTAATCCTATAAATAGTAAAAAATAAAAAGCCTTGACAACAATGTCAAGTCACTGAAGGAATACAATGAGGAGGATAAAGTCAAGTTGGCAACAAATTTTAACAAACAACGGCATTATTGTATTCACCAAGCTATGTAGGTAAGTACTGATAATAATTAATATCATAATAGTCCGCGAGTTACCTAATGACTGTATGTACTTACATGAAACGTCTTTTTACAACTCAGTCCTCTGGGTAATAAAGTGAGTTGATACTGTACATTGGTGATGGATGGATCTTACCTAAATGAAAAAGATACATGGGTAGGGTACCTACAGAAGACAAACGTATAAAATAATAATAATCTTGGCGTTAATTTCTCGGATGTGCTTTCGTGTATGAGGGCCCGGGGTCCACCTTGATCATGATCCAGGATTTGGCAGATCCGATAATTTCAGTGGAGCGACAGCCATGTGACCTGCGTGACCCTGCTACCAGGGGAACCTGACCAGATTGGATCATGGTAACACATTCAGTCGCCTGAATGTGCAGTTTCATCACGATGTTATCCCTCACTATAAGAGCATCGGTTAGCATTCAACTAATGTACATACTAAGAAAAGAGTCTTAGTATGTACATTCATTGATACATGGTCGCAGTGGAAATCAAATCCGGTACGGATTTGATTCCCACTCTCGCTTACGAGTCGAATTAACCACTCGACCAGTGAGTGACGCTCCTACAGAAGACAAAAGTATGTAAGGTAGGTATTAAGCTTTGTAAATATTGTTTGAAATCCGCAAAAATAAACCAACGACGTAACAGTAAATCATCAATAGGGTGCGTCAAGTTATATGCGTCGTGGACCCATATCTTAAACCTAATTTAACACACGCAAGCACAAATTCTTTCATAATTTTGTCAGAGTTTCGTCATCAAGCGGACACTTTTGTCACTTTTAAAGTGTCATTCAGGCCTGGGCACGCTCGTCGCTTTGCACACTTGAAGGTTTTGAGTAGGGTCTTCATAGCTGTCAGCTACTACTACCCAAGGCAGTAATCTAAAATACCTACTTAAAATTATCCTATAGTTCTACTTCATTAGTTTTGCTCTAAACACGACCAATAACGATTTAAAACTGACGGGTACCTACCGTTTCAAATGAATGCCGCCGTTATACGGTTTTACATTTACATATCTCTATGAAACGGAATTACCTACTTTGTGGTTAGTAAATGATTAGTAACAATCGTCTAATCAACTAATGATTATTTTGGCAGGTATTTGTGAATAAGAATGACATATAAATATAATTCTGACATGAATATCAAACCGACAACAATCAAGGAACTACTAAACAGGACTTGCTTGGTTGTGGGTCTTTCAAGTCAACGGGAAGACGAGCAAAAGCGGCCCATTGAAAACCTCTCCATCAACGTCGGCTGTTCAAATAAATACAGGACCGTAGTGAAATAAACATATCCACTCATCAACTGACGCATTAATTAAAACCAAAACCACATTGCTAACTAAACAAGGCGTGGGTTTAAAGTTCGGCTAGTACGATCCCGGGGGAACGGGTGTCATCAATCAACGACTTGTGGTTGCCAGCGAGTCCTGCGCTCGCAGTGAGCGCGTCGTCACATGTCTGCGGCATAAAAAGGTTCAAGGATCAGATTCCCGGAGTCGGGAACCAGTTTCGGCTCTCACAGTCGAACCACCCCCGGTGTTTTCGACTCCGAGCGTGTTTGCGTAGGCGGCGCAAGATTTATAGACACCACGGAATGCGGTGTCCTGTTCTGTTGTACCTACCTAATTACTGTCTACTAATGGGACATTAAACTAAAGAGAAATCTTCATCAGAGCCAATAGATACAAAGAACAGAGTAAAAAGCAATAGATATATAAATGTAGAATGATTTATTGATATTACTTTACCATCCTCTTCAATTAAACAGCGGCTTAATGAACGACCGCAATTACCATTACCAAAACATTTCGAAACAGCAACCGCAGTGCGTTACGACCCGTGCGGCCAGATTTCACCTTTTCACTGGCATCCATTCAGCTCAAAGAGAGAGCATTTTCGAGACAACGCCAACAATTCCGTCAGTGAGTCGGGGGTTAAAGTTATTTATACGTGCAGTTATCGCCAGAAGCTTAACAAGCACATGTCCGTCCAGAGACATGCGCCAGATCAGACCATTTCTGGCGTTCCCAATAAACACGCCGACACTAATTATAACGCGAACGGATGAAATGCAGAGTTAAACGCTGGTAATGGAACAAATTTAGAAGATAAATATATGGCGGCGATAAAAGAGTTAGAGCCACCGTACATAGAGTTCTCTTTTCTCGTGTTAGCACCTTTAACGTGTAGAAAAATGTAGCATATTCTGACAGGCATGTACATACAAATGAGAAAAAAGTAAGGTACAACTAAAAGCTATAATTATTTTATTTAACCTACGTACTGCCTAACTATATGAAGTTTATTCCTAAACTATGAAAGCATGTATGTTCATGATAGTCCCTGGACTGGATAAAAAAACGTCAAACTACGTAAGCGACGAAAGGATATGACGAAATGCCAACTGTTTCAATAAACAAAATAAACGAATCGAATGATACTGCTTAGAAAGTGATTCACTGTTCCATGGAAGTTGATCATGATCGGTTAGCTGTAACTCAAAAAGAAACCTGAGTGGTAAAAAATTATGATAGTCAATGAATAACACCTATTATACGTTAACAATATGACGATACAGAGCAGTGATTCATTGTATGCTTACAATATACACTTCTGTATGATACGCCAGTTCTGTACATTAATGACGTTAAAACATGGAAACTTCAAATTAAGCTTCACTGTTCAATATTCAAGTACCCTTCAAAACAACAAACTAAAGCAAAATCGAGTGCTATGATTTATCACGCCATAATCAAAACGCCAGAAAGACAAGTCGGATCGGAATGTGATACACGTGCCTACGGACAGAAGTGTGCACAGCTCGAATTGACTCTATTTTTAAGCTCTGTCTCCCCGAGATGCAGTGAAAAAATATGATTCGACATGGCTTTACACCACGTTGTCACGGCCGCAGCGTCGGCCACAAACAATGCTCACACATAAAGCTTGCACACACACACGCATACCCAACACGCGATTGGTTCAAAACTCGGACGTTTCACCACTACAGTGGCAACGTGATTTCATTGCGAGATTTCGCGCTCTGCTCTGTTGGATCTACTGTGAGGTAATACAACACATGTTTGAAATTACGCCGATCTGGTCCGCTTTGTGCAGATCAAAGTCAGAGCAAAATATATTTACAAAGACGTTTTGTGTCAATACACCGAAATGAAGAAATTATTCAAGACGTGTTAACATGTCAAAGTTAAAGATGTTATTGTGTATGAATTTAGATACATAATGGAGCAGATACAGTTGAAAAATAAGGTTAAAGAAGTCATGATAACGATAACTAACTAAAAAAGACTAACTAAAGACACATTATAATTGACTCACAATGTGATTATACAATCTCGTAATTCAATGAGCCATCGCAAACAACACATATGCGTAAAAATTCAAATCTTTGGATCTTTACTCGCTATGAAGAACCTCTTTAAAACCACAGCGCAGTCGAACACAAAACCAGTTTAGGTACACGAACATGTACGACAGCTTACTGCTTTGCTGACCCCGTACTATAAATACAATGAACACGCTGAAGTCGACATACATCGCGGCTCGGTGACAGTACTCCTGCATTGCGGCAGTTCTATTTGCAGCAATCTATTCGGGGCTTCGACCAACAGTCGTTCATGCGGAGAGTTTTGTGGTACAAGTCGCGCACACTATCGTCCTTGCCACGAAATAAATGACTATTTTAGAACGAGGACGTGTCCGCAACACGGTTGGCGTTTCTGACATTGTTATTGAAGCAACAAATGACACAGCAAATTCATAAGAAAGATAGATAGCAAGAAAATGAACCCTTCAACGCAGAAGCTGAGTAGCGCTTAGCTCTAAATATATCAAACCTGTAAGTAGCCAACGACAGACACCTGAACTTGTAACAAATAAACTGTTTAAAACCCAACATCTGTTCACATAATATAATAATAGCACAGTAGCAGGCAGGTGTCGTAGCACAAGCTAGAGGAAACAGAACCAGTTTATTGCCTGCGCTAATGAAAATAAAGAATCATTTGACGAACAACTTTGCAGTGACCGGAAAAGGTGAATCATGCAAATTAGTGCACAAAAGCCAATCAATAGCCCTATTCATGGAGAAGGATGTGTGAATCATAAGCAAAAAGATTGTTCCGCGCCAAAACAAACATGGTAGAGTAGAAATAATTTTTCAAGAAACTACAGACAAGGTTTAGAAGAATTGTACATACGTGGGTGTGAAGAAATGTACGTCAAAGTGGTCAAGAGACACGAGGTGGGTGCTCCATTTGGTAGACACACAACAGGAAGGGCTCAATTTGGACGTCGGTTATAACAATCGAAGGATGTAAGGTACCAAAGGAATTTATTGCTTTGAATTAGATATTACAGTGTGGCGCAATCACAGGGCCCATAATGACCACGTAGGTGACACTCCATGAATACCATTTGTATCACTTCGGTTGAGTCAATCAATCTGTGATGTTTCAATGTTAATTTATTAGTGGTATCGGGCTCATTTAAATTTCCCTCACGTCGTGTGCGACTACAATGATACCTGCCTGCGCCGACCGTTTTTAAAATCCAAGCATCATTCTTGTGTCCTGAGCTCACAGACCAGAAGTACCTACATACCACAAAAAGGAATGGTAAAATAGTTTTGCAACAATTGAAGCACGACTGAATATTGCGAAGCAAACTATCGAAGAAAGTAGACCGATAGCACGATAAATAATACCGCAAAGCAAAATTCGGTTGCAATACTTTCACCGTGTTCAAAAGTCGATCGGGCGGAGCACCGAGCCGAGCCGCATAGCAGCCGGAGCGCAGCGACACGCAAATTCGCCAGTCGAACTGCAACGTGACATGACGAGGCAATGCGGGGCGGGAGGGGGTGAGGTAGCATTCCTAGCGCGATGGGAAGTGGGAGGTGGGAGGGAGGGCGGTCATCGACCGTCCTCTGGCGGCCGCGCATAAACTACGCGCCGCATAAGGTCAATACAGCGCTACCACCGACCGGTCCCAAACGAACGCTGCGAGACCGCTGTCGCCGCTGAGGTTACAATAATTTTGAACAACGCTCTAATCTAATTAAGAAGATAAGTTACGTATAAGTTATCCACTTACTCAGTTAATTAATTATTAGGATAAAGTAAAATAGGAAAAGAGAATGAAGTATCGGATAAATGAATGCTTAAACATTTTTTTTACAAATACCATGATTTAGTTTCCATATGCGCGGTTTAAACAGAGTATTTTTAAAGCAAACAATATCACATATGCCAAATGTGCACATCGGCGAGGCGAAATGACCGGTTACGAAACACCATTGTTCCGCCGACGGGTTTCGCTGGCAAACCCGAAAATCAATTCCGGGCCCACATACGAAATCTAATTTGGCATTGCGCAAGAGAGGATATTATCTGTAAATAGTTACGCCTGCAATATGTTCTGTTGTCGCCAGACGGGGCCTACTCGTCTAGGCAGGCGGCCCAGGCCGACTTTCGTTCGGATAACGGCTGAGCGAACATGAATGAAGTAATTTGGCAATAATCACCACCTCGAGAATTGCGTGGTCATATATTACCAACGTTCTTTATTACCAGTACAGAGCAATCGGAACGAAGAGCAAAATATAGTTGTTTGCGCTTACGAGTATATCTTTGTTCCCTGACTAACGAACTAACAAAAATGTTTGCCACATTATCTGTCAGCCATAGTACAACTACTATCGCGAAATGTGTTATCGGCTCAAAGATACCTGCTTTTATCTGCCGAAGGAAACCTACATTATTTTATCATGATTTTATCTAACCAATTTGCCAGAACTCGTAAGACTTATTACTACGAGATGTGTAAGTTTTAACATTGTTGTGAAATATATTAATGTCAAGTTTTAAGTAATAATATCAGCGCTATACCTATATTAGATGATATTTATTATACTTACCACAGCATTATCTTCTATAAGTAATCACCATATTTTATACATAACGCAATATACTGCAAACGTAGATTGTTGAACTAAAGTTACTAAATGACGAATAATATTATTCTAATTCAGTACAGAACTATCATTAATACGTCTAGTCGGTGAGATGTTTTAAATTCGGCTAAGCTGGCCATTTAAGTAAAGCACTCTGTTCAAATTCTCAGGCCTCTTATCAAGTATAATAAGATAAAGTATTCAGATATAGCTTGTTATATCTTGAAAGTGAAACTAAAGACGAAACCACTTGTGAATTCGTCAGAATAATAAGTGTTACGCGTGTTGATTCAAGTTGCAATTTGACGCAACACGAGTTACTCTAATTTCTGCTTGTATTCTAGATAGTGAGTCATCTACATAGGTACTTACATTATCTGGCTTATGATTAGATACTTATGAATACTTAAAATCGAATTATCAAGACATGTCAACGAACATGCTGCAATGCAGCCTCCAAGTAACTCGTGTCACGTCAAGATTGTGTGTTCTGTTAATGAAAGACAACTTACTCTTGTATCCAGCCGTCCAGGACCACAACGAGACCATCGCCAGCAGCCAGTGGAACATGAGGCCTTCCGCCTTCCAATAGATCGGGGCGTATAGGGGTCTGATGAGGCGCAGCGCCATCATCCACACGACGTAAGCCGGGATGCAGTATATGTTGTTGGCGACCGCGAATGCCGTCCGTGCCGCGATCCGCACGTACCGACTGAAACAGCAGGGCCGCGTCGGTTCAGGCCTTGCCGCCTCGCCGCGAGCCGCGCGCACGCAACCCTCGCCGGGCGCCCGCGCCGGGAGCCCAGGCGACGGCGGGACCGAACCGCGCGAGGGTTCCGTGGCGGCGACGCGGGGCGAGGTGGCACCGCACCGCGTTCTCCCTGCTGACAGCTGCCGAGTGCCGAGACGCGGGGGCTTTCGTCGGACGCGGACAATGGCGCTGCGCCGTGCTCAATTCAAACACAAAGTGTACATTCGACGATATTTATTAATGGAATCGTTCACCAGTTCACTGTCGGTTATTTCGTTAAGAAGACTGCGAGTACAAATTTAAAAATCGCCCGCCCGCGAGCGACCGCAGCGCTCGCCGGCGGGCTTACATGCGATTTCATTTGCGACACACATTTTACACCGATCGACGTAACATTAACTCGTACGACGCGAGCACACATAGACAGACATACACAATTTTTAGTTTACGATGCATACTGTGGCACGACCGCGGCCGGCCGAGTTCGTCGTGTAAAATCAATACAAAGTTCATTATATAAAATTAAAAAACGACATCGGGCCGCTGAAATTATACAAAAAATTACAATATTAAAGACTGTACACTATCTAATATATACAATAGTTGCCAGCATAGATATGTGCGGGGGCTTTATATACAAGAGCGGTGGGGTCGGCGCGGCCTCATGACGTTCAGACGTTAAAATCGTGCGCCATGAAGCCGTGCACCTGCTCGAGGCGGTAGGCGAGCCGCTGCTTCTGCGAGAACTCGTCCTCCTCGAGCGTTACCATCAGCTGTTCGTTGTATTTCACCGCGTACGCGTACAGCTCGTTCAGTGCGCAGTTCGTGTTGAACTCCTTCGTGTGGAGCCGCGACTCCTCCGCTAGCATCGCATTCATATCCTGATCGGAAATAGCCGGCATCAATTTTATATCCGCATAGTAACGCTCTACCCACTCCTTGTACACCGGAATGTCTTTCGCGTAAAGCAACTTAGAGGAAGGAGAGTCTTTACCGAGAATGTGATCGGATGTTGAGCAAGAGTCCATAAATGTCTGCGCGATAACAGATAAACATGAATCTACTGTATTGGACTTATGAACGTCGAATACGAAGTTGGGATTTTTTATCAGATTTACCCAGAAACGTAATGGAAGCGAATTGCTTTTCCAGGTATGAACGACTTCTGGATCGGAGATAGCGTGTTGCAATGCCTGGTCATCGAGAAAATCGAACATGTATTTGATTGCGAGCGGCAGAGCTGACCCGCGATGCGCAGTGCTAAATATAGTTTCGAATAGATCATCAACGAATTTCTGCAATGTACCCTTAGTAGCAAGTAAACGGGTAAGATATATTTCAGAGACCATCTTATTGCCACGCTCTCCCTCTTTGTGTGCGTCACCGTCGTGATGCCTCACTAAATGCCAATATTTTAACCCGCCAACGTGTTCGTATTTGAGTGGACTGGCTGGCGGACTGGCCGAACCGTATTTACCGCGGTTCAAAGTTTCATACGTATGCGACTTATCGTTCTTTTCCATATTGGAAAGATTGTAAACCGAGCTCTGTTTCGCGACGAGACTAAGGGAAGCGCTGTCCGGTACGCGATAGTGGTAGAGAGTGTTCAGTTTGCGCCATTCACCTTCACATTTCGTGGTACTATCTTCGTCATACAAAATAAGTCGACCGCAAGCACCGGTACGCCATTCTAAGTCCAGTTCGTCACGACTTGGCCTTTGAGAATATGGAGTAGCGCGATAAACGGCGTCCAAACATTTCTCTTTGACTTGACTTATTGTATCACAGTCGAGAACTTTAACTTGAACATTTTCAGTTGCTGCTTCTAAACCACTAACAAAGAACGTTTGCTGAGATATTGTTACGTTTATGGACATGGCTTTGAAATCGATGGATTGCCTAATCAACTTTTCCTCGCTCAAAGAATACCGCGCTTCCGAAGTTATGGCATCTACGGGGCCTTTGTCTACTTGACCTTTCATGGATCTAAACAATAGATACAGCGGCTCGCCAGCACACTCACGAAGGAATTTATACAAGAGGAAAGTAAACCAGGCGCTTAGCATTTTCTCAGCTACGCTCTCTGTGCGTCGCAGCAGCAACTTGGGGTGGCTCTTTCCCTCCATGCATTTTTCTATTAATTCAGCTAAAAGTGTCTTTAATACGTCGGTACAGTACTCCATCTTACTTTGCAAAGTAACCATAATAAGGGAAGCAACGTTAACACGATCGCGCATTGAAAAATACCTATTGCTTTCTAAAGTGCGAATAAATAATAAAAGGAATGTTTTGTTCATAATTAGCTGTCCAAACATTCTGAGGCCTTTATCTTTTCTAATAAGCTCTGGGCGTTCCCATTGCAGAACAACGTGGTCGTCAATATTAGGGAACAATATTTTCATAGCGTACGTGCGATAGTCCAGGAAAGGTATACCACCGGTAACGTCTCCCGTCAAATCAGTCATTTCTGTCTGCAATTCCGCAAATGCCTCCTTACACTCTGCAGCTACTCTTAACTCTAAAATATCCATTTGCTCTTGCATATTCTTCAATACCCTAATATTTTCAGTGGATTTTCTTCTATACATAACTAGAAACACGACAAACACGAATATGAGTATTACTATACTAGCAATTACTCCTATTAATACTGGCTTAGCTAAAGCGCCCTGAGCGCCAGCTTGTGATGAGTATGACAATTTCCCGATGTTAAACGTGAGACCGCGGTTGCCTACTTTTACCACCACTTCCGGTGTTTCATCCTCATCTGGCAACTCATCGCGAGATGGTGGACGGCATGTCAGTTGGTGCCTCGAAAGAGACGTGACGTTACACAAACTCGAACCGATTTGAACCACAACATCATTTTCAGTACAGGCTCTATCTAAATTTTGACCATTAATAGTCAAATACTCTGATTTATAATACTTTACTTCCTCATCAAACTTATCATAATACGGATCTGGATAGAGTAAGAATGGATCACGAGTTTTGGCTGAAAGATTCTGTACGGTTTGTACGTCGTCCATGTTAAAACCATATTCCAATTCTAAAGGTCTATCGGGATCTATATTTAAACCGGCACTCTCAATGCCGGGAGATTCACAAATTAAATGCGTTTGATCAGTCTTATTGCAAGGAGCAATGTAAGGTCTATTATCGTGGTATACGTAAATCTGAGGAAACTGGATTGAATCAAAATTTCTGCCTGTCACTTTAATAGAGATTCCGCCTGAAGGGATTCCCTTGGGTTGTTTGCGCTGTGTTGCAGAAGGTGGGCCTGATTCAACCGAAACTACAACGGGGTCCTCCACATATTCGAATTTTTTACGATCTAAGGTACGCATACCATTATCAAAACGCATACGGAGTGTCCCCATTTTTAATTGATAAGAATGACTAGTTCTGCAAACAGCCTCTTCATCCGTCACCGACAATATCGCACATGGCAAGTCATCGATGAAGGCTTGAATATTACTTCCGGCATTGAGATATTTTCCTGTAATATGCAGTTTTGTACCTCCTGACTGGGGTCCAAAATCTGGTTCTATGGACTGTATTTTAGGATTGACAAATTCATAATGCAATTTTGATTCTCCGCGATAATCTGCAACGCGAACTACGACGGGCCCATCCCGAGGCACCTCTTGACCTGGACCATCAACCGTACAAACGATTTGTCTAGTTTTAACGTACAATTCTATTATGGGTTGGCATTTTATTCCAGCAATAGTGACTCCATTATAAATGTCAGATATATTACGTCCTAAATTTATTCCTTCGATAGTAATATTAGTTCCGCCATCCCAAGGACCACGCTGTGGTTTAAAAGAGTGTATTTCAGGATTGGGGCACGTTTGAGTCCTATTTAACCATACGCTAGGAGCACCACATTGCTCCTGAACTTCACATCTATCGGATCCTTGACACCAACCACATCCAAATTTTTCTGGAAGTGCTAAACATATGCCACAATTATCGGCCATATCGTTACAACGGTAAATAAGAATGTGGGTGTTGTCAGGATTGTCTAAAGGCTTTGAGCCACCCCATATTACAGCAAATGAAGCCGTGATGTTAGGAGCACGCGAGGTATATGTAAATTCGACAGCTTCGCAATATATTGTATCAGCGAGAAGTTTAGCATTTACGTGAGTTACACGTCCCTCAATATTGAATTGACATACGAATCTTGTTTGAACGATAAATTGACCAATTATGTGTACTTTGACCTTTATAGCTTTTTTCACGCCCGAAGGTACTAAAATTTCATTTGTGCCTTCTGAAGTCGAATTTATAGTAGGACAAAAGCCTGGCCCAGAACGGTAGCTAGGACCAATTCTACTTATACCGGTAACTAAGATATCATTCCTACAATTCTCGGCAGTGTCATGAGTGCAGCGGTGGCCATCGACGCACCAATCGCATGGGAATAACGAACTGACGCACTGAGTGCACGAGCTGTACGTGTTGCAATCGAAAAACGTAAAGTTTGTAGCTACAAAATCAGGTCCCTGAGTAGTGCGCACCGACAACTTAGCTGTAAAATGATGTTGACCAGCAGGGATCGGTGGGAGTGTGTCGGTACGCGGAGTGGTACAATTAACACCATAAGGTTTTCTAGTAGCATTGGTTATTAACGTACGATCTAAAGCTGTAAATGCACACAAAAATTGTCCATTAAGGGTAGGCAAGTTTTCAATAACTAAATCTAACGTTCTGGCAGTCGTTCGTTGCAGTTGATTGGGTGTCACTTGCGTAATGGTAGTACAACGTCCACTACGATATGAAATCCAATACAAAGGATCTTTTGCTGCGTCCTGACAGTCCGATCGAAGACTACATTTATTTTCAAGAGAACACCATCCACAATAAGGGTCTTTGGCTCCAAGGCATGTTAGACATGATCTGTACACGCTGCATTCTTGAACTTTTACTTTAGACACTTTTCGTTCAGTCATTACGTATAAATGCATTGATAGAGTATCAAAGAATAAGTCTTTATTCACTGGTGAGCCTTCATCGACCACTATATCACCATATTCAAATGCTGAGGTAGCACTTTCCACAACGATCTTCTTGAGGTGACCTTTGGCTGTTCCGGCAAATACGACTGTGTAATCTCCTGTTGCAATTGCTGCCACAGCAGTAAGCCTCTTCGTAAATACAGCAACAGGCACAGCCTCCACTGGTTGTTCACCCCCTAGAGGGGTGTTCACATCCAAGCCACAAAAATCTTCACTAATTGATTGTAATTTAGTTCCGATACAAGGATGCGATGGAGATATAAAATCCAGACCTCTAGATCCGTTTCCACTGAAACAGGTTTTTATATTCTGCATAAATTTTCGTCGGATCGCCTTTAGAGAATAAACACAGAGAGCTGACAAGTCTGATGGCGTATTCGTATTTATGGTTTCACTTTGACTAAATGCAGCAAACAGTACGTCTTGCTGGGGAATTATCCCCAATTCTTGAGCTAAAACTGAGCCAGCCTTTCCAACAAAAGCAGCCTGCACGAGATTATATCCAAAATTGCCTCCTCCGCCACCCGTGCATGACATGGGTATTTCGGTATATGAATAATAATTCTCGTCGTCATAGCAAACTCGAACTAATTTACTGTAGTATGTGTCGGAACCGACGCCCCGTAACTGCGTAGTTAAAAAGTAGCTGAATCCTTCAGACTTAAAGCCATACACATAATTTATTGGATATCTTTCTCGAGATAAGGAATTGACGAACATTCTAGTCCCAGTTGTTACAGCCGTTCTGGCTATTGTAAAAAGGCGTTCGTCCTCAAGAGACCGACTGCTGACGGTAGGAACTTCGGAACGATACGGCGAGTTGCCAGTAAAAGTAACCCCGACGTACATAACTTGCGTCTCTGGCGGATGCGGCGGACCCGGTGCAATAAACGCGAAAGTCGATGCGGTCGCATTGTTGGCAGCAACAGGTTCACGAACTTCGCGCACTTCAAGAGAAATGTTATTTATATTCCGCACCGAACACAAGCCTTGTAACACAGAGCCACACGTTATAAGACGACTCGACGTGTAGTCTATAAGAAGAACCTTATTCACATTGTCCGTAGGTTTCTTCACAAAGGTCGATGGGCAATCATAGGTGCATTGGGCGGAATCGTTGACGGGTCCCGTGACTATCGTTTGTGCGACTTCCAAGTCCGCCGACAGCTGGTAGAGTCTGTTGACGGCACCGATATAGACACGTCCTGTATTTTGATGGACGACGAGGTGGTTGAACTGCGACGTCGGCGAGGACAGCGGGTCGGTGAAGGTTCGCACTACATCCTGGGAGGCGCGCGCGGCGGCGCACGCGGCCGACAGGGCCAGCAGCACGCGCCACATGGTTCGCGCGCATGTGGCCGGTAGTTTACCGCGCGCGCCGTCGCTTGCCCACTGCGTCCCGCACCCGCTCCGAGCATCTGCAACGCGAGACACCCACTCAGACGCACTGCCGCGCCCGGGCCGCGGCCCGAACTGCTTCGCCGCTTCGTTCCCATCGCACCGCACCGCTCCAACTCCTGGTAATAGCCTAAACTAAACCATCCAATGAAGCCTGCAGAGTCTCCAATGATTACAGCCTATCCCGAGTGTAATACGACTGTGATAATTATCCGCGGTGTGCACGAGTGACACGCCGTGGCTCGGAGAGGTCCAGTGCGATCGGAGCGAGTTCGCGAGCTGAAGCGAGAACGCGCAGACCCCGCTTTCGGAATCGTTGACGATCAATCGGTTTAAGTACTAATCAATTTTTTAAATCATAGGAATGGATTTGAATGCGTAATAAAATAATATCTCATTTTGTTTAGATATTTAAATCGCTAATAATGGAAAATGGATTAGTACTAAGAAAGCGCGGTCACAGGCGTTCCCGACGCGGTCAGTGCACTGAATACAAGTCACACGCCGACGAAAGCCTCAGCATCATAAAGGGGAGGTTTTGAAAAATAAAATACTTGGCATGCTGTTCGTAACGAGGGAGTGAACGTGGTAGCGCAACGATAAAAATAAATTGAAATACGAAACTTAAAACATCGAGACATCGAATACTTACAGAATAGCCATGTCGGAGTTAGACTTGACTTGCTGGCGTTGTTTTATATGCAGATCATAAGCATACAAAGAAACACACTATCATAGTGTGAGTGCGCTCCTTGTATCGAGTTTTCTGGCCAATATCTGAAACAACCAAAAGACAACATTGAATAAAAATTGTTAAAATCCTAATAGTAGGTCTTATTTCAAGTAGTTTTCATGTACATATTGGCTGGAGGTCGTTTAAATACAGTCTAGAGAGGCAAAACCATAAAAACTTATTAAATTTTCTTAACCAACTCTAGTTCACTAATCAAAAAGTCCAAGGTCAAACTCTCCAGAAAAGTTTCCTAAATATAAAATAGAAAATCTGCATCCATTTTGGCAAACATACTATTCGGACGATAGCGGAGTTTACCTCAACGCACGACACGACGATCTTACGCCGACCAACTGAGGCATGACTGAGTTTTACAATGGGGCCAACACAGATTTATGTAACAAGGTTGCCCGCTGTCGTGGAAATGATACTGTAATTCCTGTTGGCCGCGCAATTTTCCAATCAACCAATAAAGCATAACAGGCTACTTGTAGGTGTCGTATAAAACATACGTAATAAAAATCGATAATTATATTTATTACGCAGAAGATTGAGTTGGTCTCATAAGATCGTATTTTGCTCGTAAGACTTTAGATTTTAATTTATTTTCTATGTGAGCTACTGAAAAATAAGTGTGATCGTGATAGCAAACGACTTTTACTATGGCTCCAACTCTTAAAACGGGGAAAGAATCAGCGGCTTCATACATTTAGGGAGAATTAGTTTTAAATGTTGTATGAAACAGCTGTTTTTTCCTGCGATTTCAGAGTTGGTGACAAGAATAAATTTAAAGTCATCCTGTGTGTTTCGTCTTTTTAGAACCCCAACGGAATGTAACAAGGATTCAACATAGGAAGAAAACCTTTTGATAAACAAATCAATTTCATCATCAGTCTATACTAGTCCACTGCTGGACATAGGCCTCCCCCAACGAGCGCCAATGCACCCTATCCTCGGTTAGACGCATCTACCTGCAGCCTTGCGCAAAAAGACTCCACCTACACTCCACAGGGCGCCCTACACTCACTACGCATGCCGAGTCGCAATCTCAGGCAGCACTAAAAGGCTTTACACTTGGCTACATGCAGTCGATTAAATGATTAGTTGCTAAATTCGGCACAAGTGTAATCGCATTTAGCAAGTTACGATCCTAAATTTAGAAGAAAGTATGGTTTCTGAATTTAAAGCCCAATTAGAAAAGCATTTAGCTGTATTTTAGTCCAGTCGCTGCGTTGCTCGTCGTGCATGAGTAAAGTAGGTATACTACTAGGTTAGTAAAAGCGTAGGTGCAGCGTACTTAAATCGAAATTTAAAAAATTTAGGTTCTTTTATTTTTCTGGCTAGGCAAATTCCAATTTTTCTGTGTCTAGACAGCAGGTACTTGAGACATTCCCAACCTCGGGCACTACACGACACGTCCTACTTCGTAGCATATTAACCGGTAACTGATTCTTAGGACAGCAGATGTAAAAAATAAATTGACTAAAAATCACGGAGACAGCAGAAAACATGTATCTATCTGCATAGATATGTTATGAACACAACATTAATTAGTTTCGACAGGTGGACGGTTTCCAAAAATATTTCAGTTCAACAACAGTGAGCAAGGGTGGAAGAATGACTGCTAGGAGTCGCTTACGTACGACTTGCGACTTTCACACACACGTAGTTTTTGTGTTTATTCATTACAAACAAAAATACATATCTTTTCTCTTTATAATATTAGTATAGATATTAACCAGTATCTGCAAATTAATAAATCTCGTGTTTATACCCATAAACGAGATTGCAAAAATACCCCAGAATCGCCAGAAATTTCATATGTGCGTACGTTTTTATATCACACTTAAATAATAGTTTACTGCAAAATCGATGTTGTATACTAGATATTTTCTTGATAAATGAAACAATCTCTATACATAAAAATCAATCGCTCTTCGCTAGTGCAAGATTATCATTATCTATATATCATTCTAAAACGACTGGACCGATTTGAATAATTCTTTTTTTGTTTTGTTGGTGATACAGGGGTGATTTATACGAAAGAAAAATGGGTAGATAGGGGTAAAGTTACCTCCTACTTTTCCCATACATACCCTTTTTTTCTTTGCATTTAAACGACCCGATTTTCATGTGGTGCACCAATAGACAGAGTGATTCATGAGAAAGAATTAGGTGTAAAATTTGTTAAGGTCTACCCATGCAAAGCCGGGGCGGGTCGCTAGTACTTATTGATTATCTAGCCCTGGGTTGGGATTGACCACAAATTTATACATAATTGTGTTCAAAGTTTCTTTCAATTTGATGTATTCGGGTGCGTGCACTTACTTTCCTTGTTAGCCTGGATAAATAATGACAGAATTACATAATTTAAACTTTATGCAAATCCCGAATACATCAGTAAACCTAATTGTGAAACATCACACAAACTTTGCCTTAATTACGTTATTTTGTCACTAGTTTTTTATAACAATTACTCATTTCATCAATTGTACATCTTGCCACAGACACATTTACGCACTTTCGGTTTTTGCCATGTTGATAATTTGTCGTTTGTCCTTTGTAACAATTACTCATAAATATACATTTCGACCATTGTACATTTGACGGAGATGCAATGTAGAAGAAAATCATGTCACCAAAAGGTTTTGAATATGAATGTGGATGGATACACAGGAAGGAGAAGACCAAAGAAAGAATGGATGGATTGTGTGATGAGGGATATCTGTGAGCGAGAGATGAGCGTGGAGATGACAGCGAATAGGGATGAATGGAGAAAGAAAACATACTGCGCCAACCCCAAATGTATGAGATAAGGGCAGGTAGATGATGATGCAACTTAGACGTCACAATTAGACTTAAACACGTTGATGTTCCGGAGGGCAATATTGATGCTAGAGTAAAAGTAATTCGTAGAATTGCATTAAATCCGAGGTTTGCAAAGTATTTCGTGTATGTCTGTCTGTAACATCGGAGCTCCTCCCGAACGGACGGACCAATTTAGATGTAGTTTTTTTTTTTGAAAGCTATATTAGATGATTCTTAGCTTTGGTTAAATAAAATCGGTTTTACTTTGAAAATTTTTTGAGAAACAAATTAAATTAAATCATTGTCGTTGGGGGGACAACGGGAATCGAATGAATCGTTTACACGTGCTGTGAAAAGGCATGTTCAGACCCTTTTGTTATTATTTGGTTGTTATATTGGTGATAGGGGTAGGGGTAGGTGTGGTCTTGACCTAAGTCAGGGGTAGCACGGGTGCATTTATTATACACATAAACCTTCAGGAAAAACCGCACTAAAATCCGTTGCTTGTTTTAGGAGGAGTTAACGGAAATACATACAGAGACAGACTCGGAAAGCGACTTTAATTTATACTAAGTATAGACAATAGTTTGTTGATCATGAGCTATATTAATAGTACATTAATGTGGAACTGATTTTTCTTTAGACATCTTGTAAATAACGTAATCTTGTAAATAAGCACGTAAATAATACGTCAGCGTCGTTTTACCTAATAAATATGTTCTTAATTGTATTTGTTTGATCTACCTAGCGTAATGTTTAGAGGAAAACATAATTTTTTTTTAAAGTTTAAGTTTTTTTTAATTTCAAAGAAAATTCAAAAAATCAAAAGCAGGCAACGAAGCACGTCTATAAATGTGCATTCTCCGCATCTCGACGAAATATTTACAAATAAGTGCAAATTCTTTATTTCTTACACATGCTGGCCCCGCTCCAATACAGACAGATTATTATCGGAATATCTGGTCTAGTAGCGACTCGGTAGTCGGCTACTTGACATCTTGTCCTCACTAACGTTAATGACCCAGATTGATTGTGACCACAAATCATAAAGGTTAGTAGTTACTACTGCTGCATTTTTAGATAGCGGAGCCTCTCGACCGAGCCAACTAAGCGGTTAGAAAAGAAACATCGTAGTTAGATAAGTTAATTAGTTCATTTCTTGTACTTATTTGTTTGGTACAATTTTAACCGAAGTTCGTCAGGGCAGATAGCGTTTAATTATATATTTTATATATATAGTTTAATTGATTTTTATATCGCATTTCGCAATCGGTCGGGTTTATTAGTTTCTAACGTGTATTCGGTTCTAAACAGGTATCGGTTGGCCATATTCAGTGACAGACCACCCCGCAAGCTGAATTCGGTCACCGAATTTACTGCTGGGTGATAAACGAGCAGAAAGCCCATCTGATGGAAAACGGTAACTATACTTTTAAGTAATTCACCCAATCACGCTATAAGTGTCGCAATGTAGTTATTGCGGTTTGGGTAGTAGACTATACTATATGACGTATCTATAATTAGTATTGTAAAATCCATTTATGATCCTATCACATAGAGAAACTCCGAGCATAGCTCTCTAAATCGCTTGCTGAGTAATCCTGAGCCTTCTTATAAGGCCTTTCGTGAGGTTCAATGTGTCTGATCTGTAAGTCATCACTGTCAAAACGCACTGGTCAAAGATTTTAGTCTTGAGACACTGCAACTCTGCCCAAACGAGCTGTATTCGTCCTCTTTCTCGAAGTTGGATCTACCTAACTGGATAATTTGTCCCAGGTAGACAAATTCGTCAACAATTTCGAAAATAAAGCTACCAAATATTACTGTGCACCCTGCACATTCGCCATAAGCTTTGTCTTGTCCATGTTCATTTTAAGACCCTCCTGTTGGGAGACTAGAAAGGTCTTCGGGCATTGTGTCTAGCTCCTCCAAAGATTCTGCCATTACTACAATATCGTCGGGAAACCGAAGGTGAAAAAGATACTCGCTATTGACGTGAATGAATAGTAATAAAAGGGGCACCCAATAAGAAATTACCATGGGGCATTATGAAAGACAAATTGAAGAATTTCAAGATTAAGGATTACTGTAAACTCGCTACATACAAAGTGAATACAGTAACGGTTTTTTAATTAGGTAAATTAGGTATTTCAATTTCATAAGAAAAAGTTCCAGTTTCAAGGTGATGATCTATATATACAGCAGGTTCAAGGGAAACAGGGCAATCAACTAACTTGGGTTCCACTAGTACATTGAGGATATTTTAGATGTTTTTCCTCATAATTTCAATCAAGGCCAATCACGGATGTATTGGCGTAATTAAAATACGACAAATTATACAGTTGATTTTAAATTTTAAATCAACTGCATAAGGGGCACTTTGTGGCAGAGTGGCACAGTCCATGCAATTTCTTATTGAATACTTTAAACTAAAAAATTATTGATCTGGAAATGGGATTTCACCTCTTCAGAATATTTTTCTTATTTTTTCCAAGAAAATGTCGAATGCCTGATTTGACCATCACCCCCTAAGTTTTAAGGGTATCTAAGTGACCACCATCATAAGGTGTCCAGCAGAGTAGAATAGCTAGCACCAACCCCTTACACTTGTAGATGTTGTACAAGGCGACTAATTATTTCGATGCAAAAGTCTCCGTAGACTGCAAAATGGGACAACAGCATTTTCCATTTTTATTTACAACTCCACCCCCAAATTCCTCCCTACAATTTCTGTAAGTGTCAGATATTTGAGGAAAATACGTCTCTTAAAGTTCTTTTGGACTTCCCTAAAACTTAAAGGTGGAAGGTGAATTCTTGGCTGGTGGCTTTTTGTTGGAGTCTCATTTATTTTAATTTTGTCTGGTAATACATACTTGTCTTTAGAAAGAAGTATGTACAACATCTCACCAAGCAGTGAACATAACCTTTGTCGACCTGAGTGGCTCAATTGAAGAGGTCCCGGGTTTGATTCCCGGCCGGGCAGAAATTGAAATGATTAATTTTAATTTCTGTTTCGGGTCTGGGTGTTCTATGTATAAGTATGTTTTTAAAAAAAGAAGTGTTTAAGTAGTATATCAGTTATCTAGCACCCATAGTACAAGCTTTGCTCAGTTGGGACTAGATGGTGCTGTGTGACTTTGTCCAATACATATTTATTTATTTATTTATAAAAGCAATGCTCTAGGTAATTAAACTAAAAACTTGGCAGCACGTCAATGATCAATCCAGATCTTGTAAATTATTATTTTACAACACTGTACTCTATAGAACATTTAAGCAGTTTAAAATCAGATAATGTTAAATTACATCAAAACAATTATGAATTTAGAATTTACAATATGGGCCTATACCCACACAGTAACAGTCCATAAAACTAACTAACTTAGAAAATTCTTTCACTAACAGGAAGCTACACTATTCCATTGTCTCATAGAATACTTCTGATCCCAGCAAATAATAGGATGCCGCAGGATAATCGAATAATTACAAAGATCCCAACTGTGTTCTGGTGAAAACAGTGGGAGATGTCTAGACCAAATAATAACACTATAAACTTTTTTCCCCTCTAAGATGAGATTGTTTCGTAAACATGATCAGTTCTTTTCAATGTAACTCTTGGCTTCTAATGCTTGCCCTTAAAGCATTGGGCCGATTTTTTATTTACTTTTTGGGCAGATTGTCCCAGGTGTGTAGTCTTTTGAGAGGTCCGTATCTGTAGAGTCGCACTGGGATTCTGAGCTAGCCTGTTCTGTTAATGTGTGATTTTGCTCTTGTAAGCATTGGTCAGGTTGAGTATTTCGTCCTTTACTGTTAAAATTTGCAGGTACTCACGAAAATTATCAATTTTATAATATAAAATTGCAATAACTCGATTAGGAGTTATCTCTTGTGCTTGTTACGGCTAGGCTGGATAGTGTGTCCTTATCAGCCCTTATTTGCTATAAATTATGGCATTTGGACGTTGTAAAAGAGATTAATGAGATAATTTCTCATAAATTGTTTTTCCATTTTCATAAATTTCCGAAAACAAATCATTCCGCAATGTCATAAGAATAATTTATAAACAATGTTTGTGGAGCATTTACCTCTCTACCTTGGTACAGTAGTTGTGTAAATTTAGGTAATAAAATTGTGTATTTCAATTTTACTGTTCAAGCATTATTTACAGCTCTAATTCACACCAGGAATTCAATTATAATTTCTAGGTTATTTTGAAATTGTATGATTTCACAAAATATTTCTAGCCTGCATAACAATTGCTTAATACCTGGGCAACTGAATTTCAATTGGGGTGAAGACTATGTATAATAATCTTTAGACTTATTTGCTGTAAAAAAAATATTGTTGAATAAATTGCAAGTCTAGTGTGAAAATTAATCCTTTAGAACACTGGCACAAATTTTATTTTAATTCAGTATAATTGTATTTTGGACTTTTCATTTCTTAGTGATCCCTCACTCAACTTTCCTAAATGAAGTTGTATGTAATTGATGTAAATACTACAATATGTAGGTAAGCTTGCTCAGCAAGCAATTAAAAAACCCCAAAAGCTAAGTACCTACCTAAATAGTTACCTTTTAATTTAAATCACTACTTGAACTTTTTAAATGTTTCTGCCAGCATGACCAAGCTCAATTACCTTAATTATTTAGGCTAAAAGAAGTAGCTATAGACTCAGTTTTCACTTGATGTTACATTCTTTGGTTGTTTTGATTAAGGTTGTTTTTCAGTTTTTACATCATTGTTTTTAATATGGCTCTATAATGACATAGAGCAGTTATGGACGTTTTCAATGACACACCAGAAAAATATTGTTATCTTCTCTTACCCACCAACATATTAGAAATAAAATTGTTCAAAAAGATGGTCAAATAAATAGATAACATTGAAAACGATTAGAATACCTGTTTTATTTGTGTGTCATCATTGGCAATCTCAGTTTGTAAATATTAGCACAGGTACTGAAATTTGGTCAGTACAGTTATTATTGTTGAAGCAATAGTAGTTATAATCTGAAAACAGGTTTAGTATCTACGTCATTATTTGCAAGAAAAACACAAAAATTCTCAACAACACAATTTTACGGACTATTTTGTAGAATAACCAAACAAAAATCGAGCGGTTTTGTTGACTGCATTTGAGCCCACTGAATTCCTTACAACACCCACACACTATATTGCACTACGCATAGAATTAGGTTTCGTAAAACCTGTACCTGTTTTATAATCCGATAACAGTGATATCAGATATGGTTGGTCTACGACAGGAATCGGCGGAGAACGCTAAAAAGAAAGTCAGCCATTAATGGCTATCCTAACGCGCACGCCAGTCAGTCGATAAATGGAAGCCATTTCTACGGGAATGCCACACAGTACGTTAAAACTGATACTATATATTTGAAAATCTCGGAATCTTACCTTGCTGAGGCCAATCTCTCAAATAAAAAGGCAATCCTTTATAAATCCACGTTCCGTACACTATTGCACCACTTCACACAAAATAATTCCACTGTTGAGATTTCTATTGAAAACACAAATCACCACAATTTCTAGCATAAATCACATTATATTCATAAAAATAACTTTTTATCAAATGATAAAATCCGATTGTAAAAGTAAAATAACCCGGTTTCACGTGAGCCCGCGACAAGCGCATCAGTCTTCGTACATTGCCGTGGAATGATTTTGGTTTCGCTTTTCGAACAAGTCTAGGCGAGGCGTGACTGACCAACGTACGAACGAATCCGAAGGAGCCCGAACTGCAAGTTTTTCAATATCACCGATAGAGGCAGCACAGTCTCTAGATGCGTTCAGAATTTTCTTAAAAATATATTTAGCATGGCAACACAAGCATTGTAAAGGCCCTTCTATACGACACAAATTTATGTTCAATTGTAGAATAGATTGGCAATCAAATTGTCTCGTGTGGACACACCAAGGACAATCTGATCGACAATCAGATTATGTGGTATGGACGGACAATGAAATCAGAGTCTCCAGATTCGGGGTTATCTCCATTTTGAGAAAAAATTAAAATTTTGAAGACATGTAAAACTGTGTTTTATTTAAGATGGATGTCAAATTAGTCATTTATCGACCTCACCTCGACAACCTCAGTGGTTCAGTTGGTTGACATGTCGGTCTGCCACGCAAAGGTCCCGGATTCGATTCCCGGCCGAGCAGAAGTTAAAATGGTGAATTTTAATTTCTGCTACGGGTCTGGGTGTTGACATGTATAATAAGTATGTATTTAAAATACCTATATGAGTAGTTTATCAGCTGTCCGGCACCCATAACACAAGCTTTGCTTACCTTGGGGCTAGATGGCGCTGTGTTAATTGTACAAGCATATTTATTTATTACATACAAGAACTAAATATTAAATCTTTTCGCAATAGATTTATTTAATATTTAATGTATACAAGATGGATAGGGAGGCTTTTGCCCTGCAGTGGTACAGAAGTGGCTAAAATAAATAAAAATAAAATGCATACAAAATTAAATTGGTGAAAATTGTATGTTTTTGGGAAAAATTTAAAACATGATTTGAAGAAATTTTACATGCAGATTCATGGAGACCCTGCTGATTCGACAATAGTCTCGTGTGGACGGACAATCAGATTGTGTTCTATGGAAGGGCCTTAACATATACTATTTTTCTTTTTTCGACAAACTTTTGGCAAAACTTTTGCTTTTGAACTTTTGTTCAACCCTCTACATTCTTGCCTAGTAGGGATGTGGTAGAGATGCATGAAGCATCAAAATGTATCGACAATATATTTATATATCGATGCAATATCGCTAATCTGGTATCATCATCATTTCATTTATTGCGTATCACAGTTTTTAAAAGATTTTACAATATTATATAGTACTTACATGTGACACCCTATTAGGGAATTGCAAACAAAGTGAGAGAGGGCATGCATTATTTAAATTATGTCATAACTGTCATAATTGTGTTATCATCATAGCCCGTAACAGTCCACTGCAGGACTTAGGGCCCACGAAAGGGGAGGATATTCCCATAATCTCCACGCTTGGCAGACGGGTTGGAGATCGCAGTGTTTAAATATAACAATGGAAAATGCTGCTGCCCATTTTCCAGACTACGGAGACGACTGATCTATTCCTTCGAAAACATTAGTCGCCTTGTACGACACCCACGAGTGTAAGGTGTTGGTGCTATTCTACTCTGCCGGACACCACACGGCTAAATCTGGTAGGTTTCTCTGTAAACAAGCCCACATTGGTGATGGCAGCCGCTCTACTGTAATTACCTGATCTGCCAAAATTCTGGATCGTGGTCAAGTGTACTCCAAACCTGTTACGGGAAAAAGCGCTATGATGAAAATTATTTAATCTGTACATCGGTCATCGGATAAATCAATATTTTTTTCTGTGTAGCAGAGTCGTCTACTTTGTTGGGTATTGTACATTTTCTTTGTAGTGAGTGAATTTACTTCTCCTTGAATTTTGTACATTTTTGGATGGACCTAGTAGGTTTTGGACTAGAAAGAACCAAAATTATGTGATTCATCACAAGGCGAGACGACAACAAAGTAATCGACTGATAATCTCTTCTTAGTCTATGGAATAGACGAAACTTGGCCATCATACACGAGACTTAATGAATATAGGCCAATACTTTCTCTACATAGTTAGTTGTGTTGGCCAAGTCTCGTAGAGTATTGGCCAACATGTGGAGCTTCCTTTATGGCAGGACCCAAAAAGGGCGAGGCCACTCAGGTTTGCCGGGGGCCGGGTCCGATGCATCGTTATCTCGCTCAAACAGCAAATCGTTCGATAGCGTTTGCCTTCAATTCGAATTAGGCGGTCGGCGCCTTTTGGGGAGGGTTTGGGTTGGATTTAACTGGACAGTTGTGGCGCTTTGTGATATCGTTATTCTATCAGACGCACTTCTTTTCGTTCTATTCTTGGCGAGACATGCTTCTCCACAAGATATGTAGAGCTGTGCTGAAGCCGTTACCGCAGTTTTACGACAAGGTATGAAATATTTTATTCCGTATTCTGACATTTCGATAGATGGCAGGTCTCGCCCATGGTTAAATGCCTGCTATGCAATACTATAGTCCAGCTATATATTGCACAGATATGCCCCTGACTTGTCAGGCTCCTACCCTCACCCGCCTGAGTTAGCTTTCACTTGAGACTGGTTTGGTGTGGAAGCTTGCTTGTGCAGACCGGCAAATTATGTGGGGAACAGATGTCTGGCCATGGCGCCCCCACCAGACACGGAAAGGGGAAGCCGGCCCGAGGAGCGATGGCTGGATGTCGTTACATGGAGTGACGTGCGAGCCTACGGACTCACCACTAAAAATGCCGAAGACCAAGCAAAGTTTACTAAGAAAAGCAGGAAGGCAGACCTCGCGCCCCTGCGAGTTGCGCGGGAGCGCAACCGGGATTTAACGCCAAGATGATGATGATGGCGTGGAAGCTTGCAAATATGCAGCCTGTGTCCCCAAAAAGGCAGCCGCACACACCCTCTCACCTAACCTAACCTGCCAAGACTATGGAGCGTGCACCAAATGACAAACCCCTAGCTCACATCGAACGGTATTGACCACCATTACGGATTCTGCCGTGGTCGGTCGATTTCGGAGACCTTCTGGTGTATGTGTGCAGTGCTGCCATTGAGACACGACGAGGTCCTTGCTGTGTCGCTTCATATCTCATTTTGGCATGCAGGCCTTTTAAGCAAACATCCCTTATTTGGTTTCCTATTGGTTTTTGTACCTGGATTTCGGATTCTATTAGACTCTGAGTGCATGATAAATAAGCGTAGGTAGTTATCAACGGCTACTCATCCGATCTTCAAGTTAACGTCGCAGGAGTTCTTCAGGGTTCGGTTCTATCCGCGATACACTTTTTACGACCTGCTCGTAGCCGGTATCTTTGGATATGCAGACAACAGTAGGTACAATAACGGACAGAATATCTGTCATATGCGAAGGGATTTCGACGGGTCATGGATAGTATGAAAGAACCTTCCAGTCGGCTTCCGATTGTGGCGACGCAAAGTTGGTGACGTGCAAAAAGCGTGTTTGTTTCCCGCCAAACAGAGCCCATTCCAACTAGCTTACCTTAACTTTTCGGGATGCACCTATTCCGTTAACCGCAACCCTTAGCTTTTCGATGTGGAGCAAACGTCTAACCTTGTACATCTGATTGAAGTCCTCTTGAAGGTTAGACGGCACTTCACTTCGGAACACCTGCTTCAGCTTTCTCAAGGTTCCGTCTTCGGAGTACTGCTCCTACCTCTGCTTTGGATCAGCTAAATATGAAGTGGGTAATTACTATAGATGCGGTAGAGAAGCGAGCTAAAACTTATTAAGGACCACAGCTGACAGACGCGAACCTGCAAAACCTTAACTTCGACGTCGGGTTGCGTGTCTATTGGTATTTTACAGGTTGCTTTTCGGGGAATGTGTGAAGAAATTAGACTGGGACTTATATACTTACCAGCTATCAGCACAAACCAAGCCAAAGCTCACCAATTCTAATGCGTAAGGCTATGGAATGGAACGCTTTGCCTTTGTCAATGTGTTATCCGAACTAAACAGTATTCCACTATAGTATTTTGCTAGACATAGTAAGCCTGCTTCAACTGCGGCCGCTGTCTCTTATTATAAGGTACCTACCTCGTGCTAGACAGTCAAGCATATCTAGTAAATTAAGTAGGCACCTACTTACAAAAAAAAAACAGTTTCTGTATTAAAATACGTATTTTATAAAACATCACAAGAACACAGCATTTGGTTACTAAATAGAGGTACAATTATTAATGCACAAGACTTCACTAAATTCGACCATGAAAACTTTCACATACTTATCCGACGAACAACACCACTTTGTAAAAATTTACAAGTACATCTAGCACTTAAAAAGGCACTAAGTAGGCCCAAGCATAGTTTCGGGTCTGACCCACAAGTCAAATTGATCAGATGTGAGCATGCCCATCTTCATCGCGGCTTCCTTTAATGTGATGCCATCTTTGTGTGCAGCCTTCGCAATCATTGCAGCCTACAAGAAAAGTTTAAAATAAGTAAATCATCATCATCATAAACAACAACCCACGAAAGTTCACTTCTGGACTTGGAGACTCCTCAACACGAATGAAGGGCAATGCCACATAATCTTTACCCAAGTCAGGCAGGTTGGAGATCACGTTTACGGTGGGGACAGGAAGTTTGCCTCTATGATACTAGTTGCCTCTTACATTCGACACACGGCAATGGATGTGGTTGACGCTATAAATTATTCTAGGTATGTATTCTGCAGTCCAGATAAGAATATGCTCTCGAGTTTTCGCTAAAATGACGAAACTGAATACGGGAAGATGCTTACAAGGATAGGTACTTGTTTTACCTTATCGTATCCTATGTGCGGATTAAGCGCGGTGACCATCATCAGCGACTCTTTCATGATTTTGGTGATTTGCTTCTCATTTGCAATGATTCCTACGGCACAATATTTATTGAAGGCTTGACATCCGTCACCTAGAAACAGATATTGCCATTGAGAAAATATTCCCATATCGACCTATTCCCAGCAGCTACATTAGTAGAATAGGTACCTACTTAATACTTAATAAATAACTTACCAATCAATCTTATAGACCTCAATACATTCGCGACTATCATCGTCTTGAATACATTCAGCTCAAAGTGACCGTTGCTGCCTCCGATAGTGCAGGCCACGTGGTTGCCCATAACTTGTGCACAGATCATTGTGAGTGCTTCACATTGCGTGGGGTTTACTTTGCCTGTAGGTAACGAAGACGATTTAACAGTAAGTAATAATAGTGTCTACCGTAGATAGAAGTAACAACCATGGGAGTAGGGAAATGAATTCTTGAGTGGAGTAGTTATGTCCAACCAGGAGTGATTATGCGGAGGCTGAATACGGCAAACCGAGGGTAGAACCTAAGTATGAACGAAAGCACTTCTCTTCTCTTCATTTAGCGAAACCGCAAGATAACGCCGCCGGTTGCACTTTGGTGCATTCCGTACGTTTCCATACAACTAGTTTGCGAGGTTCCTTAGAGCTGAGAGGGTCCTAATTCGTCCGTATCATTCGTACGAATAGGGGCATAGGGCTCATTCAAAGTGCGACCGCCTGAGTCTTTCAGGCAGCATGATCGATGCAAACCGATGGGACTCACCCGGCATAATAGAGGAGCCAGGCTCATTCTCGGGAAGCAAGATCTCCGCCAGCCCGCAGCGGGGACCAGAGCCCAGAAGCCGGATGTCATTGCCGATTTTCATCAGCGACACAGCGAGCGTGTTCAGAGCGCCTGACACTTCCACCATCGAGTCGTGAGCGGCCAGCGCTTCGAATTTATTCGGTGCGGTTTCGAAAGGAATCCCTGCAAGCAGAAAACCGAGTACTCCAAACCGTGCGAAACGAAGGTCTGTCTCCACTTGTTCTGGAATATTCGTCAACTCATCTCACCGGTTAAATTGGCAATCTCGGCAGCGCATTTCTCAGCGAATCCGATACGTGTGTTCAGTCCGGTTCCGACGGCTGTGCCACCCAAAGCGAGGTAATGCAGCCGTGGCAGCGTGGCCACCACACGGTCCACGCCATATGTCAGCTGCGCAGCGTACCCGCTGAACTCTTGCCCCAGTGTCAGAGGCACGGCGTCCATCAAATGTGTCCTGAAAATATAGATCGTGATAGACAACTTCCTTCTTTCCCAAGTTAATATTTCTGCTAGAACGTGCTTAATTAGCTTCAGGGCTTATTAACAGAGAAGACGTACCGGCCAATCTTGATAATTCTATTATATTCTTTGGATTTCTTTGTCAAAGTGTCCCGTAGTGCAATAACTCCCGGCATCAGCCGGTCGCGTAGCTCCATAGCGACGGCTATATGCATAGCAGTGGGGTAGGTGTCGTTGGAGCTCTGTGATTTATTTACGTGATCGTTAGGGTGGACTGGGATCTTGCTACCGAGTTTGCCGCCCAATATCTGGATGGCGCGGTTCGCGATCACCTGTAAAGCAAGAAGCTGTAGACTTATAATCTCGACGCAGCCGTCGCTATTGCAGCCTGACCGTACCTCGTTAGCGTTCATGTTAGACTGCGTGCCCGAGCCCGTCTGCCAGATCACGAGTGGGAAATGGCCTTCGCGGTACAGCTTCCCGGAGATCACATCCTCACACGCCAGTATGATGGCTTCGGCTAGAAAGGTTTCCAATTTATAAAATAAGATGATTACGTAAGACAAGTGCTACCCAGCATAGAATGTGATGATGAAGGGACTTACCAATTTTCTTATCCAATCCGAATTCTATGTTCACTCGGGCCGCAGCTTTCTTCAGGATACCAAAGGCTATGATGATTGGGTACTGAAATTTATTTTTTATAATCAATTAACACAATAAGGTACGTATGTAATTATGTTATAACTTATCTTCCTAGGCTAGATTGTAGATAGATAGAGAATACTTGCATTTTCTCGCCTTCATTATTTAAAAAATAGGAACAACTTTCTACCACTGATATAGACGATACAATGCGCAACTGAGTAATACAACAGAGGGCTAAGTCATCAATGTAGCGCGCAGATTCAGCAGTCTTGAAACATGTAAGACATAGCCAGCCCACTGCTGACCAAAACCGACAACCGAGGTAAACGAGTTGTTGATTAGAAAGTGCGACTCGGCAAGCCGCCCTTGGACGCCCTTCTGCCAGATGGAGTGACGATTTGCGAAAGGCTGCAGGTAGAGGATGGATGGGGCATACCGTGGGCAGAGTGTATTGGCACTAAAGGACAAGCCTATGTATTCGATTGACACTTCACAATTTCAATAGATGTGCAGTGTAAAGGTTTACCAACCGGTATGCGTTCCTCCACGCCACCAATAGGGAAGTGCACAATGGAGCGTACGGTCTGCGATCCGTACAGCCGGTCGTCCGGAACGTCCACCTCACCCATGGTGTCAGTTTCCTTCCTCTGCAGAAATATTCACATTTTAAGATAAACCTGAACTCTGAATAATCGGGTATCAATAGTTATACCTCACTACCCTGCTGTATCTATAGGTACTAGATACAGAAGACCAAGTAAAATCTATTGTATAAATTTAAACTTACCATTCTTACAACCTTTCCACTTTCGTTCAAACAAACACTGCAGTACGCCATTTTTAACGATTAATTTAAATATCTACAGGTTAAAACACAAACAATTTAAATACTTATGCCTAAAAACAAAATAAATAATGTAAGCACAACACGAAAATTTTGAGTGTCGCCAAAAATATAAGCAAAAATTAAATAATTTGATATGACATGTCTATTAATTGTTTATGTAGTTTAACTTTTTAATTTAGTTTTTGGTAAGTACCTACTATTTAGTATATCCTCTTTGGTATTTGTGTACCAAATTGAACACCCAGGATTGAACCCAAGGTTTTTCTTTTCCGTGATTGAACCATTGAACCTATCATTCCGATATTAATGCATTATCCTTTTTGGGGCCAATTCCAGAGAACCTATTTAGGTGCTTCATGTTCCGAGGTCCTAAGAACGAAAAAAAAATTTTGAATTGCTTAGCTTGAAGCGCCTAGCAGCCTAATTATTTAATTATTAAAAGCGTGGTTGCAGAACATCTGTGACGACAAGCACATATGCCTCTCTCTCCTAAAGGGACTCTCCGTCAACCTTCAATTTATTTAACTCAGAAAAACAATCGTTTACGCTAAGGTAAACTCATCAAAGTAAACTAGTAAAACAATCATTTGTTCCTTTAAGGCCAGATTTCTAAAAGGACAGAATCCTAAACACATATTACTTAAGGTTGAAGATTCCCTTGTTAATAGGATCACGATGGTCAGATGGCACTCTAATTACTTGATCTGCCAAATCCTGGATCATGATTAGGGGGCCGGCGTCTGCCTTGACATTAACAACCGGGACATTAACGCCAAGATGACCACCACCACGCCCATATTTCTTTTAGAACCATGGCATAAACTTTCAATGGAAGTTATACACAAGGTCAACAAACAAAGTGCATTTCTGGTGCATTGACCTTTGTGCCGTAGTTGTGGTGATGTAGTTATGTGAAATAATACCTAATTATTACAACACATACAAAGTGTTATTATTAAATAATTTGACAAATTCGGTGAGTCGTTATAACATCAAGACTGTCTTATCTAAAAAGGAAATGCAATGAAAAAAATCTAAAAAGAAAAATGTATATTCACATTTTAATATGACAAATTAATGCTAACATTTATAATTAGGGTTGAGAGGACATTATATTTTATAAAAGTTTGAAAAGTGTGACATTCCTAATTACAATTCATTGGGGTCGGTATTTTATACAATATGTACATCATAATCAAAATAAATAATTTTCAATTAAAATTCGTTCAGAAAGTAATAAACTAATATAACATATCTATAATTGTGTGCTCCATCCACTGTTCACTGTAACATATTGCAAGCCTAGAGAAAAAATAATACAAAGCTTAATACAATATCAGCTTAAACAATATCATCATTATTACATAATAAAATAACGAAAAATGCTTCGAAACAAAAACACAGACACATGAAGGATAAAATTATCATTTCTCACAATCCTTGAATGGCCCATTCTATAGTCTGTTTTACTTAGGACCAAGCATGTTCTCTGGCCTGACCCATTCCTCGAACTGTTCGGCTGTCAGGAGCTTTAGTTTGATAGCGGTGTCCTTGAGAGTACCGCCTTCTTTGTGCGCAGTCTTCGCAATCAGCGCCGCCTGTGGACACAGAACCGTTTAGTAAAAGCTTTGTAATAATTTAAAAGTTCATAATTATAATATATTTAATGGAACTAGTGTATAAAAGTGTTTTTTATCTATGATATAATGAGGTTTACAATGCACAACACAAAGTGTCAACTACTTAAAATCTTTGTAACTTTAGTGACTAAAGTACGTTGCCTCGCTTGAGCTCTGCCTTCAAACAACAATGAACACAGCGGCTTGGTTGACATAGAAATGTGAGATAGAAAATTCTTTTCGTTTACACAAAAGTAGCCACGCCTCGTCCCCATTATATAGGAAGATTTGGTGCTGCCATTGGACCGCACATTTTGTATTCGCGTTACAGGTTTCTAGGTACAAAGTAACTACACAATTTTACAATAAATGATTTCTGATTCTGATTCTAGAAGTCATGACAAAAGTTGATTTAAATAGGTGAATGAAATAAAACATGAATGAAAAGCATTTGTACAACGCGAGAATGCTCAAAATGGAGCTAAGAATTCAATACAAGACTAAGAAGTATTTAATTCTAGAAAGGTGAGAAAAAGCAAAGTGGATGGCTACTTAAGTAGAGTCCGATCTAAGAAATGACGAAAGTCAATGACGTGCATGTGAAAGGACTGAGATAACGAGTGGATAGGGTTAAATAGAAGAAAGACTGCCGACCTCAGCAGAAAGATGATGGAACAAAGGAGTACCTTATCGTATCCGATATGAGGGTTGAGCGCGGTGACCAGCATAAGGGACTCCTTCATGACTTGTGCGATCTTCTGCTCGTTGGCCTTGATGCCGACGGCACAGTTCTTGTTGAAGGTTGCGCATCCGTCACCTGGAAAGAGACATAGGCTTTAGATCGAGGATCTGCAATTATCCTCTGTCTCTACCACTGTAGTCGCAAATTGTTGCGCAGAAAAGTGCAACCTAATGGTGAATACAAATGAACACAGATCTTATTTCTTTACGTTAATGTACACTGTCAGTCTGTCACAACCCCATACAAATGACTCAATGCCATATAAAAAGCACTAGAACATTAGGTGACCAAGGCCACCAAATTTGACAATATCAGTGGTAATGGAGGGGTATAATACGACCACTTAAAGCCGTCCCTTT
Organism: Blastobasis adustella; assembly: GCA_907269095.1. Classification (NCBI taxonomy): domain Eukaryota; kingdom Metazoa; phylum Arthropoda; class Insecta; order Lepidoptera; family Blastobasidae; genus Blastobasis; species Blastobasis adustella. Next base: position 14,118,985 of record OU026121.1, on the reverse strand, counting down.
AAGTTCGTTGTCGAAATACTGCCGCGCTATTGGACAGAAAGAACTACTATAAAATGACGCTTCGATTCTTGCCCATGACAGGCATTATTTTGACGTCGGACCTCAACCATATGGACGGATGGATCCAAAAAACTTTCATTCCCTATTTCATCGTCCACTGGCCATGTGGTGTCCGGCAGAGTAAAATAGCACCAACCCCTTACACTCGTAATGTTTTCGAGGCAAAAGTTCTAGATTCTCCGTAGGCTAGAAAATGAGCAGCAGGGTTTACCATTTTTATATTTACTACTGCGATCCAACCCGCCTGTCAAGCGTGGAGATAATGGTTATAACCTCCCCTCTTGCGGGCGAGGCCCTAAGTCCTGCAGTGTTATTGGCAGTGATGACCTTCATTGTCTAAACTGAGATTTGAAGACCAGAAACTAGCACAGGGGGCTTACCATGAGCTCTTATAGCAGAACACCTAAACAGATTTGCCCTGCTTAGAGCAACTTGGATGGTTTTAAAATTCATGGTAAGGCCTCCGGAGAAGGTAATCAATAAATATGAATATGTTACAGCGATCACCACTTACCGATCAGCTTGATAGATCTGAGCACGTTTGCGACCATCATGGGCTTGAATACATTCAGTTCGAAGTGTCCATTGCTACCGCCGATTGTGCAAGCCACGTGGTTGCCCATTACTTGTGCTGCGATCATGGTCAACATCTCGCATTGCGTGGGGTTCACTTTGCCTGCGGATAAAAAAGTATTATAGAGTTTTTGGGTTACTTAGTACAAGTGGCATATAGTACAAGTGTCGGTGGCGGCTTATTGTGTAACCGTGATCGAAAGTGATCAGGTTCCCCTGGTTACAGGGTCATGGAGGTCAGATGGTAGTCAATCCGCCAAATCCTGGATCATGGTCAAGGCGGACACCGGGCTAACGCGTGCGAGAGCATAACAGGGACATTAAAGCCAAGATGCTGATACATTATTAATTAATTAGTGTGGTGTCCGGCAGAGTAGAATAGCACCAACCTACATACGCGGGTATCGTTTATACGATTCATGTTTTCGAGACAAAATATGTAGTCTCCGTAGGCTTGAAAATGGGCAGCAGCATTTTCAATTGTTATATTTATATAATTGCGATCTCAAACTCGTCTGCCAAGCATGGAGTTTATGGTAACCTCGTCTTTCGTGGGAGAGGCCCTAAGTCCTGCAGTGGACTGTTATGGGCTGTGATGTGATGATGGTGTTCCGTATATTGGACGACCTGAGAAGTTCAGTAGGTTAACATGCCGGTCGCCACGCAGAGATCCCGGATTCGATTCCCGGCCGAGCAGAAATTGAAATGATGAACGGATTACGGGTCTAGGTGTACTATGTATAAAAAGCATGTATTAAAGCATGTAAAAGTATATAAGTAGTTTATCAGTTATCTAACACCCATAACACAAGCTTCGCTTACTTTGAGGCTAGTTAGTGCACTGTAAATTTGCCTAAGCATATTTATTTATATTTTATTTATTGCCGTTACTCACCAGGCATAATAGAAGACCCAGGTTCGTTTTCCGGTAGCAGGATTTCAGCCAGCCCGCAGCGAGGACCCGAGCCCAGCAGCCGAATGTCGTTGCCGATCTTCATTAGAGAACAAGCTATCGTGTTCAGGGCCCCAGAGACTTCGACCATCGCGTCGTGGGATGCCAAAGCTTCGAACTTGTTGGGGGCAGTCTCGAAGGGAATGCCTGTGGGTTGTTTGTGGAATTAGGTATCCCCGTCGTCTAGATGAATTTTTAAAATAAGTACTATTCCAACATTGAGTTGTTGAGTGGCACAACATTTGGCACAGCGTTTGAGCATTGCCACTCAACGTGGCAATGCCGCCATTATTTTAGGCACCTTGATTATGGCAGCGGTTTATTAGATTAGTTTCTTAGTTTCATTTGGTTTTAGATTAACCTAGTTTTAGTTAGTTAAGTTTTGTTAGTGTTCGTGTGTTGTTATTTTAAATTTGTACTACAAAAAAAAAAAAAAAACAGTTTCAGTTAGTAGTAGAGGAAACAATTTTCAAGGCAACTTTTCTAATTGTTTTCTTAGTTACATCGTTATTGTAGTTTATATCGTTGTGGAACTTGAGTTTATGCTGTCTATGGTATGTATATGAGACAGAGTGAATAAGACATTCCTAAGTAGGTAAGTGCGCTGCACCATCTTCCGTCTTCATCATCACTTCCCATGAGGTGACAAAATATGGATATGGAACTCGTTATCTGCGAGTGTGTTCCGTGATCATTATAATCTTGACGCCTTCAAGGCTAGAGTGAATAGGCTGTTCCTAGACAGGCATGCTTGATCGTCGGCCGCATCATAACTTACCACCATGTGAGAAGGCTGTCAAATGCCTGGCTGATTCTAATAAAAAATATCCATGGTTTTTCGATTTGTCGTTTATTTTTTCCCCGTCCCCTTCCCCGTGCCCGCTCGAAGACGGATGTGGGCTTTTACTATAGTAAAAAGGGCTTATACTGACTATGGATCCTTGTTAAAGATAGTGTGTAGGTTCCATCCAGCGGGGCTAGCAACTGAATTTGACATTTAATGATTCTACACCACGTCATCTACGTTGGCCACTGGCTATACCGAATACCAAAATAACAGTAGTGTAAGATTTTCTAATATCAAATTCAGTTGTCCACTGCAATTGTCAACAGTCCCGCAGGTAAGCAAGCTACAGCCTTGGTATAACCTTAGCATGATTACGATTATCTAATTGTGTAGCACAATCGGTCGCGTCGTTACAACAAAAATGGTGGTGGACCTAATACAGTTTCTTATAGAACGCCTGTCGGACACCTTTTTTCACCCCCACAATTTTTATTTCATTTTTTTTTTCACCTCCCCCCGCCCCATACTTACCGGTGATACTGGCGATCTCCGCAGCGCACTTCTCAGCAAACCCGATCCTGGTATTGAGTCCGGTGCCCACCGCAGTGCCGCCTAGAGCCAAGTAGTGAAGCCTTGGCAGAGTCGATACCACGCGCTCGATACCGAAGGTGAGCTGCATCGCATACGCGCTGAACTCCTGCCCGAGGGTCAGGGGCACGGCGTCCATCAGATGGGTCCTGGGGACACGAGGGCGCGGTTTAGAGCTGGTGTCGATGAGCGAAGTATTTTTATAGGTTAGGGCATCCCTATCGTTAGAACCTGTGGCCTAATATGTTACAGTCTAACAGCTTGTAGCCCGTGGCATTGCCTATCTATGGCTCCCATACGAAACACAGAGAAAGAGATGAACTAAAAGATACACAACTATTCGAAAGACAAAAATACCACGGACTTACACACTGTACTTTTGTTTGCTTCTGCATTTATTTGCTTTTTGTTAATGATTGTGTTTTCATTTATTCTGTTACAAAATGTCGTGTTTTCCAAATTTTTGTGTTGTGGTGTTTATGTGTAAATAAAAAATTATTATTCTTACTTACTCGCATTGACAGGACTTGAACATACAATCAATGATAAAACCTCTGGATTATATCCCAAAATAAAAAAAACAGGCAAACTGCTGGTTTTCAATTCTCCAGACCTACCATCGGTTGCATGCTGGCCAACTCCCAATACAAGCCCCCTGTCGGAGCTTCATAACTTCCTGTCGCACTGACAGGTCGCGTCTAGATTCTAGCTAGTCTCCAAGAGGGTAGCGTGTAGCCAAGGCGCCAAGCGCCTAGTGCGACCGGTTCATTCAACATTCTAAATATATTTAGGCGCAAACTCAGAGTCGACGATGTATAGTTGGTTAAATTGCCTCCATTTACCTGCCAATCTTGATGATCTTCTCATACTCCTTAGCCTTGCAGTCCAAGGTGTCTCTCAGAGCAGTGATGCCCGGCATTAGGCAATCGCGTAGCTCCATAGCCACGGCTATGTGCATAGCGGTGGGGTAGGTGTCGTTTGAGCTCTGTGACTTGTTCACATGGTCGTTGGGGTGACAAGGTGTCTTGGAGCCGAGTTTACCGCCCAAGAGCTGAATAGCGCGGTTCGCGATCACCTGAAACGTAAGTAAGTGTTGAGTATCATTCGAGCGCAATGAGGTGTATGTATGAGAAACCAATTTGGTATTTAAACGGCCAATGGTGAAAATAAATCATGATGCCAATTCAAAATCGATATAAATAGTGATGCGATGACCTTTTTATTACATGTTTAAATGCTAGTACTCACTGACAGTCAGACCGACAAAAGATCCCCCCCTATAGCTCTATCCCCTATTTACGTCTCAGTACACTGACACGTCTCTTACAAAATCATAGGGTACACCCTATCCTCACTGTTTCTTCTGGAAAATCTTCAATGTACAGACACGGCTATTTTACAGTTTTTTAATAGACTAACCGTTCTTAGCGGATTTCACCCGCGCGCAGTTCGGAACTCCGTAAACATTCAACTTTCCCGTGGGACCCTATTATTTTCCCAGAATAAAGCTTTCTATTAGTGAATGATTTTTTTAAATCGCTCCAGTAGATTTTAAGTTTATTCATTGCAAACAAAAATACAATTCTTTTCACTTTAATATCCTTTGGATTGCAGATGTCCTAAACGACGGTGCTCGCTTTCCATCAGGTGATCCATCCGTCTGTCCCCAAGCCAATAATGTATTAGAAAAATGTGTATACCTCATTAGTATTCATGTTGGACTGCGTGCCCGAGCCTGTCTGCCAGATCACGAGCGGGAAATGCCCTTCCTTGTACAGCTTCCCGGAGATCACGTCGTCGCAGGCTTGCATAATGGCGTCAGCTGAGAAGCAAATCATGATCAATGACCATTTTCAATTGTAATCATAATACAGTAAGTACCCCATAAAATAATCTCGTTTGGTGTGTCTGGTTTTCTTTTTGATTCCTTTTTGTCGTCGGTAATCGTACGAAACCTTTTGTATGCGAGTTCGACTCGTACTTAGCCGGTTTCAAGTATTATTATTATTATTATTATATTCTTTATTGTATTCATACTTAATTAGATACATCAAACAAAAATGAGTACAATGTCGAACTTATCTCTATGAGAGATTTCTACCAGCTAACCACAAATGATGTGAAGCAAATTGTATAGCGGGACAAGCAAAGCATACAAAGCTAGAACATACTTATACTGGTAGGTAGACAACTAAAAACTTATTATCTACTACAAAATACCCCCCCTAAAACATAATACAATAATAATACTAATAATATATAGGCTACTAAATGATTTAATAATACATTAATAAATATAATATACCTATAATAATACTATTACAAAATCATGGAGAGATAGTGCTCTTTTAAGCTTCTTTTATCTACACTCATAGCATAATGTTCCAATTACATATTCAAAAACAGTTGTTTAAGGATACACTTTTTTGTCTATAACATTTAAAAAAATTACTTTTCGATACAGCATTTTTCATACTATTTTCATAACAGCTGTATCGAAAAATAACTTTTTCATTATGCAACACTTTTCTTTTTTAAATTTTTGTCTGGCGCCGGGACACGGCGAAATGTAGGCTGAATACCTAAATGTCTTTAACAAATTCAAAATTTCCTGTTTATATTTGTGATCAGTTCATAGTCTGTGGTTGTGATTGTGTACATTTGGAATTATTGTCCCGCTAAACAGAATATTTTTTCTAACTGTTGTAATTTGTGATTGTGAATGTTTTTTCTTGTTTAAAGCAAATAAATAGATAAATGTGAAAGTAGAGAAGTGAAATTCCCGCCGCTTGATATATTTGACGCGTAGATACAACCGAACTGACTCGAAGCTTACTTTCAGCAAAGTTGAAAAATTATAGGTACGAAATTTTTAACATGAAAATATGTGTGTAGATAAAGTAGTGTATGCAACTGCATATAATTAGGTATTAAAACACTCGTGTCAAACTATTATCCTACTCATGTTTTAATACCCCCTTTTATATGACAGTTGCATAAACTACTATTAAATGTATGAAGTGATGGACACTCTTGGACGTGCTTTGTACGTACAACCAGCCACACACAAAAGACATGCATAACGTATACTAGAAACGTATTAACAGGATACGTAATTACCTATTTTTTGGTCAAGACCAAATTCAGTGTTGACTTTGGCAGCTGCTTTTTTCAAAATTCCCATTGCAATGATGACTGGATACTGCGAAAAATATTTATCTAGTTAGCAACTTACTTTACATGAGAATAATAATTCAAATTCAAAAACATTTATTCAAATTAGGTTTTTACAAACACTTATGAACGTCATACCTACATAGGTAACATTAAATAAAAATCGATAAGCATTTTAAACTGCTAGGCGCCGCGGCATCATCGAGCGCATTTCCTTGGCCGTGCTGAGACCGACCGACCAGTCAAAACAGCCGGTAGGCACGGCCACAGAAAAAAAAAACATAAACCGCATAATAAGTACGAACTTTAAATTACTAAGAAAGATAAAACTATAAAATACTAAGAAAAGTGTAACCAATATTCAATTGACGGTGAGATGTTGATATTAGACATGAAACACAGGTGGAGCCTCGCCACACTGCCACTATGTCACAAGCTCTAAACAAATGACTCAATGACATAGAAAAAGCTAGAACATTTCGTTACCAAGACCATCAAATTTGATAATAGCAGTGGTTATGGAAGGGTATTTAACAATCCGTTATAACCGTACTTTTTGGACACGTTATATGCATCATTAAAAAAGGAAACAAAATATAGATTGCGACTTCAGCAGTGAGTAGGCTCCTTCTATACCTCTATGTCAAATTCCTTAGATGGTGATCATGGTGTCATACTCAATGATAGGTAAGCAACACCAACACCAAGTAGGAGAAATGACACCATTCATGTAAAGCACAGGCCGTGTGTGCTCTATCTCTCAAACTTATATGTCACAGAGATTATTATTGTTCTATTTATACAAGTAGTTTTGTATTAAAAAATATGGCGAGACGTTTTGTTCGCACTGTTTTTAAAACATAATTTATAATGAAATTCCAGCTTAGGCAACTTTTTAGTAAATCCTTGATGCTCATTCTGAGCGCCGTTCCTCCTATAAGTAATCAATGTTTTTTTTTTACTACACTGTTGTAATACGGCCACGCTAAGTCCGTATTGACTGACAGTTGTAAAAATTATAAAGTGTGGATAAGACAATAATCTGGGGATAATCTGTCCTTGTCAGTCCTTCTTGTAAACATTCAGTTATGTGGTCACTATTAGCTAGAACTTGTACTTTTGGTTTGTCTAAATTATTAATCATGCTGAAAATGATCTCCCGCACTTCCTTTTTAATTGTTTTGCCCATTATTTAATTATATTTTTCATAACTCACGAAAATAAACAATCCTACAGAAATCAAATTGTTTGTTGACTTTCATGAATGACGTTCCATGACGTTCAAAAAGTTGCCATACAGAGATTTTTTTATAGGCGATTCGGAATCAGCGTGGTCTTATCATAATAATGTAACCGACCAAGGTTACTGAAACTTAAATATCTACAGAATCGATTTTAATGAAACAATTAAGTTAATAACCATCTCTAATAGACTGGGTCTCAAGTAGAGAAAAAAGGATCCAAATCGGTCCTTCCGTTAGAGCTACGATGCCACATACAGATACACAAAGCAACAGGTACGCAGATACACATGTCAAACTTATAACACCTCCCTTTTTTCGTCAGGGGTAAAAAACGAGCAGGCTGCCCACCTCATGTAAAGCAGTAACTGTTGCCCATGACATCTACGATTCATGCAACTTTTCTGTTGCTCAAATTTTCTGTGACACAATTACACAACACAATGCAAACCACAATGTCTATTAAAAGTCGATGCAATATTTTTGTTTCCGTTGTGGTTGCATATCGAAAGCGTTGCATATGTTCCCACGAGAACAGTCCACCATTTCCGTTATGTTACGATCTAGGCCCTAAACTATAAGGTAGAATATTCTAGACTACAGTTACAGAGTATACAGTTTTCTTTAGGCTTTCTATGAAAGTCCTGGACTGCTTTCTACGTTTGCACTTGGATGTAAACTACAAGCAATCGATTTCTGATTATATTTCGTTGTTTAATCATTTATGTGGGTATATAGTAGATACGTAAATTTAAGGTGCACGCCATCTGCGTCTCGATTTTGCCCTCTCTCTTGTGTTGGTCGGCTGGAAGATATTTCTTTAGAAATAAGCTGTACCTGTTGTGATCTTATCTGTATGTCAATTTTGTATACTATTTATTGCGCACAATAAATGTTAAATAAATAAATAATAATAAATAAGAATTTCAAGTTAAGCGTCTCATAAACTACTTAAATATGACGCAAGTAAATTTTCATTTCTGAATTAAATCCAAGTATCGATTGTCTTTTTAACCCACGACGAAAAAAGAGGGTTGTTATGAGTTAGACATGTGTATTTGTGGCTTCGTGTGTGTCTGTGGCATCGTAGCTCCCAAACGGATGGACCGATATAGATGCGGTTTACTCTATTTGTAAGACAGTTTAATCGAGATGGTTCTAGCTTGTTTCATTAAAATCGGTTCTGTAGTTTAGATTTATTTAATATTTGAGTCTAAGTAAACTTGGTCGGGGGTTACCCTAGGTCGGTTAGGTGAAGTTAGGTTATTGTTAGCAAACTATTGCAAGCCCAAATTGCTTTCTGAAAAGGTATAACTTGAAGAAAGTAAATGTTAAAATACACAATAGTCGGAGTCCAAACTTTCAGAGAGAATTCCATTGTGCAGTTACGCAATATAAATGTGTCGATTTCGAAACACGCGTCATGCGCGAAAAACCGCAACAATGGACCTTAGCGAGAGTGAACCTGAATGGAATAGCGAATTAATGTTGGGCAACCAACGATAACAAAAAGACCATGGCAACAATTGCAATAGGTACCTGAGTAGATTTCTTTTAATTGTGGTCGTTGTTATATAAACCTACTTTATTTGTTATTGTTACAGCATAGTATCTATCACATACTTTTTGCCGATACGTTAATTTACATACAATTTCATTTTTGTTGAATTGTGTTGTATTTACTAGTATTCAAACATTATTCTTGTACTTTAAAACTCATTATATTACAAAAGAATGAACCTGAATTGGTGTTACCTAACTACATGAGTAAGTACGAGTATGCCTGTAGTCGAGGAAAACAATGAGGAAACATATCGGAGCTAAGTGGTGTGGGATGTCAGACTGTAAAGTACAAAAGTATCGATCTGTAAATATACACCTTCCGATATTGTAGGCTGTAGGCAAGAATAGTTAGGAATTAGTGAATCAAAACCCGAAATATACGATAGTATTAATATTCTGTGAATAAACTTACAATAATTGAATCATTCTAGAAATACCGTGTCTGCAGTTATCGGCCTACCCACAAGAACTCAAGTTACTCCTGACCTAACCTAACATTAGTATGAGACTCTCCGATTTGGTTGTGGCCGACCAACCGTCAGTTGCAGTCGATACTAATTCTTACGATGTTCAAAATAAATGCGCTTTTGGATTAATTCGGATGCGCGGGCGAGTTGGCCTTGGTCGAACGTCCGACCACGTCCTCCGCACCTAAAAGCGATTTTATTTTATACTGCGTAAGGATTAGTATCAACTGCAACTGACGGTAGGTCGGCTCCCGCCAAAACGGAACGTCTGTTACTAGTTTACCATTGCTCCTAACCAAAACAAACTAGGCCTTACCGGCAACTTACCGGCATACGCTCCTCGATGCCGCCGATAGGGAAGTTCATCAGCGACCGCACAGTTTGCGAGCCGTACAGCCGGTCGTCCGCCACCTCCAGCTCGCCCATCGTGTCCTTCTCCTTCCTCTGGAATTGTGGAAATTATTTTTAGGTTTGTTTTTGTGAACTGGTCATAAAGGTGACCAACAAATTTACGGCCTGCCTGATGCTAAGCAGTTACCGCAGCCTATGGTAAGCAGTTATAGATGATAAGCAGCCTATAGACGTTAGCAATACCAGGGGCATCACTCTCGTGTTGTCCACCCTGTAAAGACCTGTATTAGAAAACGTAGGTGTCAACAGCATTAAAGCATAATACTAGTCTAGGGTTGCCATACACCGGGACATGTCACCGGTTGGGAAGATCTGTCCTGGACGTCCCAACACTTGCTTTTTAATAATTTTAAGCCGATTTATTTAAAACATAAGTGTAGCTAATAGAAAATAAAGTTGAAATAGTAACAAATATGTTTTCTTTTTCTTTTAATTACTTTCAAGCTGCAATTGCTAAATTTAACCCATCGCGCGTGGTAGGCGTTTGAAAATTACGCGTTTCCACGTATTTGACAATTACGCAAAACAGTTGTGCGTCACGGGTTAATGTCCCGGTCAGAACTCAAGCTGCTATGGCAACCCTATTCTAGTCTAATGCCAGACACAGGCCTCCCCCAATGAGCGCCATTGCACAGTCCTCGGGTTGCCGCATCCAGCATCCGCCTGCAGACTTTCGCAAATCGCCACTCAACCTGGACGGAGGGCATCCCATACTATGGTCGTTGTTGGAAAATAAAAATAATCGATATCGGATAATAATTACAGTAGAGCAACTGCCATCTGAGTTCCCCGTGAGGAATCCTGGTGGGTGAATGTACCCTAGGCTTAACATGTAATACCTATCATTGTTGATATTATTACAACTTGTCATATATATTTGTAGTTATTGCCAAATAAAAGCTATGTCTATGTCTGTGTAACAAGGGACTCTGTTAACGTGGGATTTTTTATAACCGCTGACGATAAAATAAGTAGAACAAAATCTATATTAATTATGTATGTTATTACAGTCATACTAGGTACCTACACATACATTCAGAATAAAAATCTGGAACACGTTTTATAAAGAGACTAGTGGACCCGGCGCGACATCGTTCGCGTGGCGTTCTACCTCTACCCCTACCCCTAACATACCCGACCCTACCCCTGACCTACACCTACCCTACAGCTACCTTTTTTTTGTTACATACAAACCTTGTCCTGACAATCACGAATCCAACATAAAAAAGCCGTTCTGAAATTACGCGCAAACATGCAACGTTTGGGTTATATTATTGCAATTTTCCTAGGGATCTCTGATTAAAAAAATTATAATAATAGCCTATGTTACTCGCTGATAATATAGATTTCTATTTATCAATCAGTTTACCTCTTTTAGAGTTAATCCACTACAAACAAACAAACAAACAAACCGGCAAACAATCATATATTTATTATATTAGTATAGATAAGAAACGTAATGTTGGTAACAGTATCTTCATACTAGGTAGGGGGTTATCTGCAATTTACGTAGGCACCCACCAGTCCATTCCACTGTATTCTTACGAAATCGAAAATATTATTTACATATAATACATACGAGTGGATACGTAAACAGGCGACTGTAACCAACGACGGGAAACCAAATACAAATAATTATGTGATTAATTAATATCAAGGTCAGGTCAAGAGTACCCTAAACCGACGAACATGTATGGAAAGACTGATGAATGTGGCAGAATTAAGAAAGGTTTGTCAGGCAGAACCGTACTGTATGTATGAGTGTTATTAAAACTGGCCGGCTAAATCATAAAATACCGTAATAGTGACGTAAAGTTTTTAATATTACTTAACGGTTCAGATTGCTGTTACTAGGGAATTATGACAGAAAATACATGCCACGTTTTGTAAGGGTATCGAGTTAATTATAAATATATACACTTAGGTAAACCTACTCAAGGTTATCTGTATACTGGTATCCATTGTAAGTTTATAAGTAGGTAGGTATATTTTTCCACTTTGAGTGTGTAGTATTTTCATAACAAGCATAATATCTGTGAGTAATATTCCATGCACACAATACAATTCTTGGGACGTGTTTATATTACACAAATATAGACGTCGAAGTTGTGAATTTGCCATTTTAGAATCTGAAAAATGTGTAGCTAAATAAGTCATCAAAAAAGTCAAACCCATTAACCTTTCCAGAACTTGGTATATCATATCGTTGACACGAGTTACACAGTTATTCCAACTGTGTTAATGAAGCAACAGGTTAAAATCAATGCATAACTTACAACTTTAACGGGACCGGCATTACCGCCGCAATGACAACAGCTACTCATTTCGATGGCGAAACTAAAACTGCGATAGATATTGACAGAGAACGACGAATACAGCTATTCTCAGGCGAAAGGGAGCGAGGTTTGATTGAGTCCAAACTGAGCGCAAACTAAAACCGGTATGGCTTGAACTCGACACGTCACGCGTACCAAAAGAGGAGCTGTACCGAGACAGAGCGTCCGTCTGGGCGAGCGCACGTTATCGACTGAACTGTCTGTGGCTCAGTGGCTCTCCCAGGACTGTCTCGTCCTAAGCTATGTGCAGATATCACAACGATAAGAACACACAAACAATATTGTAACGGTATCTGCGATGCAATTCATGTTTTAATATTTAAGTTTTGTAACTTGTCCCTTTCGAGTTTAACTGGGTTCGCAGAAAATTCAGTCCGCGGGCTTGTTTGACTCCTAATTTCTCCGAAGTGTACGCACAGAGGACTGTAGTACCTATACGTAATATAAGTTAAACTGACAGACTCATTAAATTCTGATGCCACTGGAAGGTTATGTTTGCCGCGCGGGGGGCTCGTTCGCAGTCGTAGTTATAATCATGACTAGCAATCTACTCCGGCTTCACACGTGTTTTCTCGGAGTTACTCTTTAAACGGGGTCAAATGATACACATACAAGTAGTTTAAAAGATCTAAGCTTACATACAGAGGGGCAGATGGCGGCTTCGTTTTGTACATTATTAAATTTTGGGCCAGGCAGACAAAGACAGTCACACCGCAGGCAGACAATGACAGACACAAAGTAGAATCGTCCTAGCCCCGGAACGACCAAAAGACACCATGTGTGGGAAAGGAAAGGGTTACCAGTTTTTAAACATAATTAGGCGTATGATGAAACATAACACGACCTGACCCATTCCATCCACGTCCCTAAAACGAGTGTCCTGCCCCCTGCTGTGCGAGCCATAAATGCTGGCGTTTCGTTGGATTTGCGCTTCCACCAGAAGCTACAAAATAGACAACCTAGACCCCTACAAGGTCCTAAGAGGACGAATGCAGATATCGTCGTGAGCGTACACACAAACTCCGGCACGAGGTACGAACTTGTGCTCGAGAGTATACCCTGGGTAGTTGAGGTACGCCGCGTCAGCCGGACATCTGATCTGTGTCTCAGTGAGGAACAGCAGCTGCGGCTTTTCAGTCTCGAGGTGGTGGTGGACTGAAGCAGGCCTCGGATGTTAGTGAGATGCACTTTGAGTGGTAAAACTACCTCAAAACGCTATTTGCGTTTATGTGCATGGTAATTGGATAAAATAAAATCATCATCATCTTGGCGTTTATGTCCCGGTTATGCTCTCGTAAGCGAGGACCCGGGGTCCGCCTTGACTATGATCTACAATTTGGTAGATCTGGCAATTACAGTGGAAGACTGCCTTCTGACCTCCTTGACCCTGTTAACAGGGGAACCTGACCTGATTGGATCATGGTTACACATGCAGTCACCCGAATGTGCAGGTCCTCACGATGTTTTCCCTTACTGCAAGAGCATCAGTTAGTGATCAACTAATGTACATAACTCAGAAAAGAGTCATTGGTACATGGCTACAGTGGGATTCAAACCCGGTACCTCTCGCTTACGAGTCGGATCCTCCGACGCTCCTTGATGAGACATAACAATCCAAAATAGTCATATTTTATGTACCGTTTTTTTTGTGTTAAATATAATTGTATTGCAAATTATCATGGTGTGGCGTCCTTTGTAATAAATTTTTCTTTCTTTCTTTAAAATAATCCTATGGCTACTGTAAACTACAGACTAGGTTTGATTGAAAGTCAAAGCAAACCATAATTAGAAACATTCAAGTCGGATACCCTAACCACTCGGCCACCGGCACTCCTTTTTTAATGTTATACGGCAGACAAACAGGCAAGCAGGGCGCCTGCTGGAAGCGAAGATGTATATGGAAGTGATATTTTAATTTATGTAAAAAAAGAGTCAGTATTCTATGTAAAAAATAGCAAAGTTATCAAAAATATATACTTGATCATAAAATCAGCTTTTTGTCTCTCCTGGAAAGTAACCAATTTGCATATAGGTGTCACATCTAGAGTGACAATATGTAGATTTAGGTTTTAGATTAAGTTTTCGTATTAGGTCTTATTATTGTTTCTTTGTAAATTAGTATTAATTTTAATATTATGTTATGTACTATTCAAAATACATAACATAAATTAAAATTAATACTAACAAACAATAGGTATGTTGTATTATGGTAATAACACCGCTATGGTGTTGGTTATAGGCCTAAAATACAGAAAACGAGCTGAAATAAGTACCTATAACTAAAATGTTAATGCCAGTAACAGCCCTTTAACCGTGACGGAATACTTCTTCTGTTATTTAGTGGTAAAACCAGTTAAGGTCGGCAGCAGTTAATTTGTATAATCTGCTAGGAATCAAAGAATATGAAATCGGGAGAAAGGCATGGGAAAATATTTAAAAACTCAGAAGGGTTATGCAACTTACCGCTACGACACCTGTCGTTGAAAAATTTGTTTTGTTTACCAACTGAAAAACAGCGCGAAGGTTTCGAGAAGAGTTGTTAAGTAAAAAGGAAGTCATTTTCAATAATCCTGGCGCCATTGTGACGAATATTTTATACTTTAAACTAAATTTGAATTCCCACACGGCCACCTCAACATGACAGAAGAGATGACAGAAGGCAAAGAATTGATGACAGTTGGATCGTTGGATGACAGTATCGTACAAGACCAAGAAGCTTGGTCTTGTACGATACTACCAACGACCACAAATTATGAACCATAGATAAAATGTTTATAAAGTCGCTTTTACACATTATCACGAGTTGAGAGCACAAGGTATAAATATTCTGCTAGGTAAAGTGTGGTCGATCGGAAGCTCATGATTATTAGGAGAATTTAAATTTTGGGATGGTACTCCCACAGTTCGTAAGAACGGGTTACTTAGTCCAAATTTACCATTTTCTTCTATTAGAAAAGCTTTTTTTTTTATTTTTATGTGTTTTCTGCACAGACATAACAGACTAAACACAAATCACAAATATTCCATGTTCGCTCGTTCTACAATGATTATGTATCTTGCTATCCTGTTTTCTCATCCATTGGAATAAGTTCACGGATAATGACGCGCGCAATGTTTTGACCGTTCGACATATTGCTCGAGGGCCTAAGGACTTGACGTTTCTTTTGAAACATCGGTGTAAATTTTATAATTTCCTGATAAAATTTAAATCAAACCATTCAAAAGACGGTGTAATTTGGTGCACATTTATGAGAAAGCGCAAAGTATAAAAATACAAATGTATTATCTTTTCATCGGTAAGTAATTTCATTCGTGGTCGCGGCGATCGGGAATCAATTTTAGAAATTGTAATAAAAAATAAGCATCGTAATAGTGTGAATTTGCAATAATTGAGATGCTTTACCTTAAAACAATATGCCATTAAAGATAGATTTAAAATTATTGCCAAATTAAGCAATATTTCGGTGTCTTAATAGATACGAAAATTTTTGATGTTAACAGGGTTGGACTTAGTATTTATTGTATAGAATTTTAATACTCAAATCTTGTAAATAGCGGTCCACAATTTTATATGTATTAGGGTTTCATACACAAAATATACCTAAATGACATTTTATGAAACAACGGATTAATCGCGTATTTACGTTTATTTACATTTATTTGTTTTTCTAGGTTTCCTAAAGACCAGACATGGTGATGTCTGGGTTGCAAATTGGAAGTGCTGCGTTGTAAACCTTTTGATGAACAAGATAATAATTAGATGCAAGTCCCTTCTGTCCTGGTGCACCATCATTATATGATTTTTTACTGATAATAAAGAATATGCTGCCTGTTTAATATATTAATGTTTTCATTATTATTCTTTTTTTCATGACTATGTCCTCTAGAGGACATTATATTCAATTTATTGTGAAGTCACAAAGGCCTACCTGTGGACAATGAAGACGCTTCTAACGATAAGTAAGTAGGTACCTACTTAGTTTAGAAGTTATGAGGCAACAAATAAATATTTATACTGGTCAAAATCTTAACCCTCTTTTTTGCAAAAGCAAGCACTGCCGATTCACGGTATGTAGAATCGAGAGATCGAAAAGACGGTGGTAGGTATCAGTGCTTGGCGTGGGTTTGATTCACTACCACTTTCACTAACACTACACCTTTTATTATAATGACAAAATTAAATTAGCAGTACAAGTTTAAAAAAATGAACAAGTCGTCAGGAGCGAAATACGCCAACAAGTCAGATTTTGTGTGTACGTTACTAGTAGAAAGTCGTAGCAAAATATAACATCTGCAGATGGGCTGCCTTGTTCCGTCCCTGCATTTGCATTAGTGTGTGTTATAGAGATGTGTGACATTTTGTCTCGTATTTCAACTCGGATTGTACTCTCTGCTTCTGTATATAAAATATTTTCTCTATGATTTTTGTACGTTATTCATAAAAGTCACAACAAACAATTTGATTTTTGTAGGATTGTTTATTTTCGTGAGTTATGAAAAATATGATTAAATAATGTGCAAACCAATTTAAAGTAAAGTGCGGGAGATAATTTTCAGCATGATTGATAATTTAGAGAAACTAAAAGTACAAGTTCAAGATAATAGTGACCAAGTAACTGAATGTTTACAAGAAGGACTGACAAGGACTGACAAGGACAGATTATCCCCATATTATTGCCATATCCACACTTTATAATTTTTACTACTATTGTCAATACGGACTTATCGTGGTCCTATTATATCGATTTGCGGTTTTTTTTATCGATGCTTGACCACTAAAACTCAGACCGAATTCGGTTACTGATTACGCACTGGGTAAGTCCAATTTCTAAAGGCTTATTCTCACGCTGAAACATTTTATACAGCTACATACATTATACTAAAAAAATTGACATGAAAAGGATCTTGGACAACAAAGGATTGGCGAAGATAATTGGAAATTGATTGTTTGGCCGCAATAGAGATTTCAGTGTGATTGGAGCGTCAGTGGCCGAGTGGTTAAGGTATCCGATTTGTAAGCGAGAGGTACTGGGTTCGGAACCTACAGCGGCCATGTACCAATGACTCTTTTCTGACTTATATACATTAGTTGAATTAACCGATGCTCCTTCGGTGACATCGTAATGAAACCTGCACATTTAGGCAACTGAATGTGTAACCATGATCCAATCTGGTCAGGTTTCTCTCGTAGCAGGGTCTTGAGGTCAGATGACAGTCGAGCCACTTTAATTATCTGATCAGCTAAATTCTGGACCATGGTCAAGGCGGACCCCGGACCCTCGTGTGACCCGGGATAATAACGCCAAGATGAAAAACAAATGAGATTTGAGAGAGTGTATCTTCATCATCACAGCCCGTAACAGTCCACTGCAGGACTTAGGGCCTCTCCCACGAAAGGGGAGGTTATTGCCATAATCTCCACGCTTGGCAGGCGGGTTGGAGATCGCAGTGTTTAAATATAATAATGGGAAATGCTGCTGCCCATTTTCCAGACTACGGAGACTCTTGATCTTTTGCCTCGAAAACATTAGTCGCCTTGTACGACACCCATGAATGTAAGGGGTTGGTGCTATTCTACTCTTCCGGGCACCACACGGCCATCTGCCGGACACCACACGGCCGGAGTGTATCTTAATTGAAATTTATTGCTAGAGAAAATGTCGGATTTCAGGAGGTCTGAAGGTGATCAGAATCTGAGCAATAGGTACTTAAGTAATTTAATATTATTCATGCAGGTATTATAATATTATTTATTCAATTTAGTGTTTTATTTTTAGTAACAAGTTTATTCCTTCATCCGCCACGTTCATTATTAATGATTCATATAACATCCAAGTTCTGATTAGAAATGGTCGCAGTGCGCAAGAGTTTATACAAAATCAAACTAGGTATAGTTTATAATTTAGGCCCAATTCAGAAGACGGAACTAGAATATACTGCGTAACCTCTCATAGAAATCGGACCTTGGGTAGAGTGCGCGCAAGGTAAATCTGCACTCAGGTTATGGCGTCCCTACCCATTGTTTTTTTTGTTGATCTGTTTGACTACCTGTCAATTTAATTCTATATTGAGCCGCCAGCAAAGTCATCTTGCAAGCATTCTAGATAAGATAGCAATTATAGCATACTCTAATTAGTAGGCCGATCACGTTCGTCAACGAATCGGTATCGTATTATCATTCGGTTTTGTTCCGCCGCCACGTAAACGAACGAAAGTACGGTCTGAAGTTGCGTTATCTCTCTCTTTCGTATGGAAGCTAACGACAACACAACGGGCACAACTTGTTAGCAAACTTATCGTGGGTACGATAGTGAAACTAAAACTTTTCAACCATGAAACAATTACGATACGACACCGACCCGTTACCTTACGTAATTTAATTGCTTTACAGTTGTACAAAACTTCAGCGAGTGGGGTACCAAAAACAAAGGTAGGTACATAACGTCTATTATTATATTATAATAGCTAATAGTACCCTCACCCATGTATTTATATTATCCATCTTCACAGTCATCCTAGCAGTGGTCAATCCCGGCTTATGCTAACTTATGAATACATTAGGTAGGGACTTAATCTAGCTTTTCTTTATGTCCGTTTTCCTTTTGATGACTAGTACTTGCTACTTCATTTTCTCCATCTTTGGATTCGTCTTCTAAACTTACATATAAATATTTGACATCTTCTGTAACGATCTCATCATTAATACGCAATTTTGATTTTTTCTTTGTAGGATCGGTTTGAGATTTAGTTGATTTTAAATTTGAATGAATCTTTTTTATTTCGTAATCTGCTGTATTATCTTCTTCATTTAAAATAGTTGTCAACGTTTCTAAAGATTTAAAACGTTCATTTTCTGTAGAGGTTATACTTTTCAACGATTCTCTATCTTCATCATTTTTAACATCTTCAGGGGTTTCCTCTTCAGGGATTTGAGATGCATTTGTCTTAAAATTGCTCTGTGGATCAGGCTTTGTATCCAACACTACTTTTTTAAACGTAATTTCAGTAGAACTTAATTCGTTGAAAATATTAAGATAGTCATCATCAACATCATATTCACGGATTATTAATGTTTTCCTCTTTTCTTTGTCTCGTTCATAATTAAGCACGTCATTAAGAATATCATATAATATCTCTACAACAAAGCTATCTATTTTCGTATATCTAATCGCATACGTATATGAGGCTTGTAATTTTGTGAACTCTTCGGGTACTAAAGAAAATGTTGAATATTTCCTTATTGACTCTACTTGTGAAGCTCTTTCTCGACTTTGTACAAATGTACAATCTTCAAAATATGATTCATTTTGAAAATGTATTTTAACACTTTCTGTCGAAAAAACTTTATGTGGTTCCTTTTCACTCTGCACAGGACTTGTCATTTCCTTTGTTCCAGAGTTATATTTTAGTCCAACCTCTGATATCGGATAAACTGTGCGGATATGTCTTTCGTACTGTTCCTGAAATATTTGAATACTTAATTAATTTAAGGTAGATCAAGCTATACTCACCATATGCTCATGGCCTAAGGCTAATAACATTGTCGCAGTGATCGATTACGCTTGTTGCTTTCTGTTGATGCGGACAAGCGAGCACGTTATTATTGCAATTTATGAATGCATTAATACTATACGAAAAACAGAGCTTCAGACTACCTTTGGTAGTAAAAACACTGTACGCGTACCCGTGTAAAACACGGGTACACTTCGACCAAACGGGGACCCAACTTTTTAGCCGAATTACAAAGTCCGGCCGGAGTTGGTCAAGCAGATACTTTTATTAGGACATATGTCTAAATTATATGTTATCATAGTCTCACTTACGAGCATTTTGTCCATATCTCCTCTCAGTTCTGCTTGAATTCTAACGAGGTGGAAATCAATCACCAATATAACTCTTAGTACAACCAAAAAAGCGGACAGTAGCCAGCACGCAGTATGCACCCATGCCGTTGCAGTTGTCATGCGTATCGCTTGGTATACACCACGTATGCGTCGCTGGTATGCCAAAGTTGCCACATTTGCAGCGTACGAACATCTATAAAAGAAACATAAATCATATTCGTGGCAACATCGTTCTTGAGTTAATCTTGATATATTTCAATTTCTTACCCAGGGTTTCCCGTAATCTCACCAAGTTTATTACATAATTCTGACAATCCGTCTTGTGTCTTTATGGAGGCATGAATGCACAAGCCACCCATTGATATTGAAACAACAAATATTACAGGTAATATACGATAAGGACGTTGCATTCTAAAAGTGAAGTAAAATAAATTACTCACAGTTTTTATATCACTTATTTTTAGTGTTATAATTATATGACATGCACATTTTATGCAACGTACCCTGTTAATTTGCGACTTCCGGATGAACACATAAGGAACATTGCAGTCCAAATTAGGCCACAAATTGCAGATAACAGCGGCACATATAGAGGTAGATAACATTCACTCTGGTCAGCCCATTGAGCGCTTACGAAGTCGACAGGTAGTGCTGTCAACATATTACTTTTAATAGGTAAATTATATTTTTAATGTACAAAGAGGACATTGTATCGGCAACATTTTTTGTCATTTATAACCACTACGTTTTCATAATCGAAATAGTATACGAACATTCTAAAAATGTTTCGAAGGAACGGGGACTAGAGTGTTGCACCACGTTTGGAAAGATTGTGAATGCTGCACGTACTGTCAGCCAAAACTGGAAGTGAATGGACCCCCAAAGCATACAATATTTAAAGTATACTAACGGGGCCGGTTCACCTGTAGCTGACTGTACTAATGACCTTTCGTATGTGAAAGTGGAGGACCACTTCGTCAAGATTCTCGAAGCATGTCGATACAACTTTAATAACTTACATTCCGCTACTTCTTTGTCTTGTATAAAGCTATAAATAATGCTATGGCGTGTTTCCCGAAGAGACAACAACTTTGGAAAAAGTATACATTTCTCTTGAAATAAGTACGTAAGCATATAAAAAAAAAATGTACAAAACAATCCAAAAATGCTCGCCAAAAAGAATAAAAGCAAATGAAACCCTGAAAGCAGAAAAAATATAAAGAGGAAAATTAAAAACTTGCGTGACATAGTTAATTAGATAATGATATACCTAAAATTGAGGAAAATAATAACTTTATGTACCTATACATACCTATTTTGTGGCGGTGCATACTTCTGCGAATCGTATTTATTACCCACGGCGGGCAGCCACGCATCGCGCACAGACCCTTTCCGCTGTATAACTGAGTAGCGTGAGATTAAAAGTCATTCCACAGTAAATAGTGAAAGAGATTTCTCTTTGAAACTGTGTACGCGATAACTTTTGAAAAATCAAAAAGCCTTTGATCTCAAGTCATACACAGACTGATACGCAGTGAGGGATGCCACCATCGGACGACCCCGCACCACTTCGCACGGCTGTGCATCGGATCCGTATGCCAAGCTGCGCTACCACGAACGATACCCTTCACATGGTGCATGAGTGGTGATCACGCACCGTAGGAACCCAGCATTATTGAGCTTCAAAGGTTACTTTGGAACCAAATATTAAAATATCCTTGAAATCCTTTAGTTTGTAGATCTTTCATGCAAAAACTACTAAATAGGTTTTGATGAAATTTGACAGTAGCTTCGGTATACCTAAAACGTAAAGCTATTTGGGAAATTATAAGATTGATTAATATCAACAAGTAAGCAAAACTGATTGGATAATGAACACGTCCGTCTGTATCAAACACGATAGTAGCTAAAAGATGGACGTCTTCATTATTAAAAATATCTAATTTTGAATGAAGACGTGCTGTCTTGTTGATTTCAATCAGATTTCCCAAGTCGCTAGACTCTTCAAAGTCTTGTTGAATCAAGGAGTTGAATTGAATAGGTTTCCAAAGGCACAATAATAGGAACTTACTTTTCCACGCTCCATTTATTTCAGACTCGCTTTTTTCTATTAATCTATATTCTTCATATAAAATAATCTTATCCATTGCTTGGCTTTTATTTTTTTACTTTTCTTAGTTTCCAGGTTTCAAGTCAATTTAAGAACCAATTTTTTTAGATGTGATATAGAATTTTGTACATAGAAGAAAAAATTCGCTTCGCTGTCACAGATGAAATTTTTTACTCTATGTTCGCTGTGACCCAATGACGAAAGAAAAATCTCCTTAGGAAGTTTTCCTTTCGTCGTTATACTCTACTCCATAGAATAGAATAGAAAAGAATAGAATATTTATTTGCTTATTTGCATACAATAACCAAGGAAAGCTCTGGCATGAAAGTCAACCCTGTTTAATCCGGCGTCATGGGGGTAGAAGTTCCGTAGAAAATTGTTACATGGACGTGGGGGACGGTGTCATTTTGACCCTATATTTAACCTACGATATCTTCGTATTTCTTATAGGAATCATAATATTTTCTTTAATAAGATATTTGGTAATATTGGTCAGAACTATGTATCTATTCTTTTTAATAATACAACTATCTGTGCCCGCGACTTCGTTCATGATGACTACATTATATTTTGTATGTATAATATATAGCAACAATGTGGTCTGGTGAAGCAAAAAAAAACTTCCTAAAAAAAGTCTAGTAAAAAGCTCCTTTTTTTTCTTATCAATAAAGGAGCTTTTTACTTTGGATTTGAAAACTCTCAGGTTGTATTTATTAAAAGATAGTAAGTCAGGTAGAGAGTTCCGTCGCGGTTCGTCTGTAATTTTGACCGTATAAAAGTGCCATTTCGCCAAGGCTCTTCTGGTTTGGTGGTGGAACGAAGATGGAGGTATTAGATTGGTAGTTCCATATATACGCTGGAAATATATAACCCTCCTTCTGTCACAGTCGGGAAAAACAGGTAGTTTAGACAAAGAAAGACTGATTGCGAAGATGATCCAGGTTTTTTATTTTGAGTTTTATCTAAGCATAAGTAATTACCCACCTTCTTCACACCTACTGTCGTATCGCTTAACGCCCTATAGTACGGCGCCATCTTGATTCAATCCTATAGAATGACGTCACAGATTCGATAACGTTTAACTAAGTATCGGTTAGAATGAACGTAATGAATGCCATTGGAGAGTATATGCGAGCCTTTTCGCATTTTGATTTTAGAACATCGTACTTATTAAATTGAATAAAATGCTAGAATAATGTATAGCTTGACCAGACACATAGGCGACCTGTCAATGGTGGCGCTAGTTCTGCGTTTTATGTAGCAACACCGGAAGTTGTATAATATTTTTAAGATGAAAAATACAGATTCTCTTCGAGGAATTTTTAAGGAAAAAAATATATTAACTTTATCAAGCTCATACATTCTTGAAATTTGTAACTTCATAAAAACTAACGAATCATACTTTAATAAAAAAGCTACATTAAGATCAAACACTAGATCCAAATATGAAAACGATTTACAAGTTCCCCAAATAAATACAAGAATATATTCAAAGAGTACATACGCAACAGGTATAAAAATATATAACAACTTACCCCAAGAAATAAAAGTACTTAAAACTAATAAATTTAAACATAATTTAAAAAATATGTTGTCAAATAAAGTTTTCTACAATTTACAGGAATATTATAATGATAATAGTATCTATGTTAAATATTAACTTAGTTTATCTTGTTGTTGTTTTCATTTCTAAATTATATGTTTCTCGGTTTTAGCTTTTAGAATTTAATAATTGTTGTTTTTGTAATTTTTTATAATTATTGTACACCCGAAAGGGTAACTGATGTAAACATGTAAACATTTATTTGTTAGCACAGTCTTAACAATAAAATTTTCTGATTCTGATTCTGATTCTGATCTGTCGTCAAATTCATATGGCGCTATAAGAATGTCAGATGGACAGTGATGTGATCGTACATTTTTACAAATCGATATATTTTTATTGAATATAACGTTGAGTAAATAATAAATATTACCTATTCATGTTCGTTCCCGTATACATACATCCTATCCTACTAATATTATATTGATGGATGTACTTATGTTACTCCGTCACGCTACTAATCAATAATTTTGATGAAATGACTTAATTATCACTTCTTATTATTGATAAAATATGCCCAAAATATACTACGATAGGCTACAATTAATTGGGGAAAAAAATTCCCGCAAGAACGGGTCGGCAATGTAAAACCGAATTCTACGCAGACGCAGATCCAAGCAAAATCTAGTACTGCATATATAGGTTCATAACATCATGCCTGTCTTATACCTACCTAAGAAATATCGGAGAAGTGGTTCGTCACCCATACTAAATTTCTCTTACCATTTTTTCATTCGTTTGAGTGTGTAATTATATTATGGTTTATACTATTAGTAAATGTATCGATATAAAATAAAGCAGTTAAACAACAGCGCAATTCGCCGCTAGGCATTGTTTTTTAATTTTATTATGTTTATTTTTTATTGCTTTATTTTATATTAGGTATTAACATGTAGAAATCCTTTTTACGCTTAATTTGATACATATACTAAAGACTAATTGCACATATATTAAAAACTTCAAACCCTTGAAAAAATGTACAACTATTAGTCATAATATAGGTTTTAAGACTTTCGTGGTTATTCACTACACATGTTATCGGATTATTTTTAGCTATAAGATCCTAGAACTTTTGATAAGTAAGTCTTGTTGATTGTCCTAAATAAATAAATAAATACCAGTGCAGGCGAGCCCCCTCGACATTCTTTATTCTTTATTGTACACAAATATGACATCATTATACAGTACAGTAACAGAGATGTACATTATTCGCGGTATCCCTCACGATGATAATATAATTACTTGTCGAAATTGTGTAGGTACCTACATCCGTGCTAAAATCATCCTTTTCTGGTTATCGACTATTAAAATTTCGTTGAACCGATCGATATCGATACTTTTTTTACTCTTTGAATCCCTATGAACTTATTTTGACGCTTTTATAGTGAAATTAACACAATAGTTATTCCTTCCGGTTCCTGTTCGAACTGACTTCTTTTAAAAGGTATACGATGATGAAGACGGTGGTAAAAGTTTTAGACCATTTAGTAATGGCGAGGTACATTTCCTTTTTTTTCGTCTATTATTGCCAGTAAAATAACTTTAGTATACTCATTTTTCCGCAACCTGTCAAAGTAACGTAAGTCCCTGGTCCCCCTATACCTACTTTATAACAGTTTATTTTCGTATTTTGTTATTTTAAGTGCAGTTTGAGAAACTCAAAAACTCCAGCTACTGAGAAGAACTACAAAACTATAGGTAATCTAATTCACCCCCTCCCCCATGTCGCCGGGTTAACAGGGTCACAAAGGTCATTTTAGTCTCTCCACTTACCCTGATCTGTCAAATCCTGGATTATGGTGCAGGCAGGGCGAAGGTGAACTCTGGGCCCCAGCTCTAGAATTTTTATATTTGCCACACATTTTTCCAGTGTATATTAAAATAAAATAGAAATCCTCTACACGCGAATGTGAAAGTACGTTAAATCTGTTTGATCAAAACTATTAAGCGTACTCCACATGTCCGCCTATTAGGGATGTGGTGGGTGTAAAAGCTCGTCGACATTATATCGATTCATCGGTGTAATATCGCTATCTGCTGTAAACAGGGTCACAGAGGTGATGGCAGCTGCTCTACTGTAATTACGTGTTCTACTAATATCCTGGATCATGGTCAAGTGTACCATGTGTTACGGGAAAAAGCGCTAGAAATATAAATAAAAAATCGATCGAATCGAGACGGCAACAACCTATCTCTACTTAGTCTATGAAATAGGTGAGACATGCCAAACATGCACGGGACTTCACGAATGTAGGCAAATACTCCCTCTACACTCTCGTGTTCCCGCGGAACTGTCCACATGTGGAGTGCGCTTTAAGAACGCTTGCAAGGAGAATGTAACTATTATCTGTGGTGTTTATGGTTGGTTGTCAAGTGATTATATCCTCTTTGGTCCTTCCTTTCTTTTCCTTTCCTTGGTAAATTTCGTTTGATCGACTGGATTTAGAGATTTTTGATAAAATCTTTCTCATTTAATGGTTTTATTGTTGTTTGATCAAAAAATCTCAAGGGAAGGAAATCCGGCATTTCTTTGAAGGTAATCAATATCATATTTAACTTTTTATAAAGTAATTTCGTCATGTTTCGACCGATATGTTCTTTCGGGCTCAGAATATTCTTTCATAGAAAATCCAAGGTTTTCTGTAGTAACAAGGTAGTTCGACCACCATCCATTCTAAAACCCGCAGAGAAGATTAAATTATACAATAGGGAAAATAAAGATCTTTTTGGCCCATTATTGGAGACTAGTAAACAAAAGAAGCAGAAATTACGGAAGTCTGGTAAGTGCAGGTAGAGTGCGAACTGTACCATTCCAGTAAACAAATTATTGCAGTACACATGAATGGCTTCAGATATTTATATGTACCTTATGGTAATCTCTCATTCATATTGCCCCTATATTTGCGCTGAGGATTTTATTGCGCCTGGCAGAAGTGAATGGCAAAGAAACCTCTGCTGCCAATGTTGTGATAAAAGGTTGTCTTCTCTATTTTGCGCAATATAACTTGTTTATATTGTCGCGCAAACGTCAACGTCCGGTCTCGAGCGAGACACGGCGCCTTGCCAAATGCCGATTGAAAATCATATGACAAGTGATGTTGGCGCCGTCTGATATACACGCGTATGTATTTTTACGGTACATTGTGTTGTGACCAAGAAAACGTGCATTTATTTGCGATTAGTAGCTCAAGCTATGTAGTTTGTTGGTGCTTTTAGTTGGAACTCATTGCAGTAATTTAAGTATTGATAGTGAATGGTATTAGGAACATAAATCTCACGCAAGGAGTTGTGGTCTACATGTAAGTGTAAATTGCATCATCTGGATAAGCTTGTGTATGTATTCCTTGCCATTTTTAGACTGGACTTCTTTTGGTAGGCAATTTTGGTTCAGTGTGCTTCTGTATTATGCAGTTGTAACATGAATACCTAGCTTTCTTGAATGTGTAAAAAAATACAGGCTGTAATTGGCTGTGTGGTGTCCAGCAGAGTAGAATAGCATCAACCCTTTACACTCATGGGTGTCATATAAGGCGATTAAATGTTTTTGAGAGAAAATATTTGTATCTCCATAGGCTGGAAAATGGGCAACTGCATTTATCATTGTAATATTTATAAAACTGCGATCTCCAACTCGCATAATAATAACCTCTCCTTTTGTGGGAGAGGCCTAAGTCCGCTGTTGCTGGACTGTGATGCTAAGGCTGTGATGATGATGATGACAATAAAAACTGCACTGTATTTTATCTGTTTACACCAAAGAAAAAAAATAAACAGAATTAATACCTGTATGCTAAATACATGAATCGTAGAGCGATAGTTACCACTTACCATCAGGTGGGCTGTCAGGTGTCATTTGTCACTGCATAGCATAAAAAAAATTTTAGATTTAGATATTAAAACAAATAAATAAGGGAGTTTAAAACAAAATAGTAAATAAAAGTCACTTAGTAGGTAGTAAGTTTACAAGTAAATATTCTGGCTTTTATGTATGTTTTGTGTATCATGTTTATTAATAGCCCATTTCAATGCATTTAAATTTTATTGTTCTAGCTAAAACCAGTGACGCATCCTATTCAAACAAAACCCAGTCCACTAATAAAAAAAGTGAAGACACAATATTAAAATTCCAAGAAGGTTCTTTTGAAAATGCTGGTGAAGTAAGAAACAATATTGTGGTGAAATATAATCCAGTGTTATCTATTGAAGTATTAAACAGAAAAATGTGGCAGAAAACAAAGTCCGTTGTAAATTTTGTGGCAGTGTTGATGAACAATGCATCAGTGAGGAGCATTAAGACGCACACATCATGTAATTCTGCACGCAGTTCTGCAGCACAGCAGGGGTATCCTAATGATGATAAAATACTCCAGATTAAACCTCACAAAAATGATTTTGCGGAGCAATATCCATCAGTTACATTGATTCTAAATAAAACAATGACTGATCCATCAAAGTCGGCATTGGAGAAATGGAAGCAAGAACGGATAGCTGAAATGGGATTAGAAGAATTTAATAAATTTTATGAAGGTGAGCACTGAGCGAACAGTCAAATTTAAATAGCTATACATGTTTTTCTATGGTGAGGATGCAAATTTTGGTCACCACCTCGCAACTGAATTGTAATATTGAATTGTAAAACAAATGTTTTCTGTTTTCTAAAGGTCTGTCTGTCACAGGTCTAATACTTGGAATTTGAGTAGAATATGTGTACTATGACAGCTATACCACTTTTTTTTAAATATTTGTATTAAAAAATAAAGTGCTTAAAATTAATGGAATAATGGTAATAGATAAACACATTTATAATTTTATCTATACTTTTGTGTATATTATGTTCTATAAATAATAAGAAAAGGTCAAGTGTTATCTGGAATGGTATGAAATCATTCATAATTCGACATTCACTTGATTAGTTTTCTGTTCGCTCCACCTCCTATAATGGCTGAAACAAAATTCAGAATAGAAAAAGGAACACTAAAAAGGTCATGTACATGTGTAATAATATTAAGAACCAGGCACCATAGTAACCTTTTGATTAACTCAAAAATACCTATCTAACTATTATACATAATTATTGGACTAATACTATTTGCTTGGAATTATATCAAGCAATTACTGCTATTTTACTTCAGGTTCATCTGATGTTACTGTACCTAGTATTTGTAGTACAGTAACATCAGCTAGTACCTATCTGTGCTGGACTTTGATTGATTAATAGGAATACCTTCAATCAATATCAATCAATCAATCTAGTGATTACTATTAGTCAGTAATTTTATTGAAGGAAATATGATTGCACCATTATTTTAGTCCAGGCATCTCATGGCAGGTGAGGGTACTGGTTTATAATGTTATTTGCTGGTCAATCTGAGATTTATCGCAGTAGGTTTGTCCACAAATTCAAATTTGAGATTATCTTGATATTGCAATTCCCAAGTATGAGAGAGACAGAATCCAGCAAAGCCAGCGGTTGATAAAGACTTGAATTTGAAGTAAGATAGCTTTTGTGATCTATCACGTCTTTCGTGATTTTTTTAAAATAGTTAGTTTTTACTTTATTGAAATTCAGTAATGTACGCTTTTCTTCACAGCTCAAATGGCAGTTGGTACCAAGTTTCACCGCACTTTGAAAGACTATTTCACTCAACCTCAAACTCAGCATAGAATAGAAAAAGATGTTGAGGGAGTTTGGGTGTCTGTCGCGGAGGTCCTGAAGAGCATATCATCACCCAAGGCAATTGAGTCCAATGTTGTTCATCCATTGCTTAAATATAGGGGGATTTTTGATGCCATCGCTGATTACGAGTAAGTACTTTTAGTTTCATAATGTAATTTTTAATCCAAACATTATAATTGTAGTATTTCATACTTTAAGGCTAGTTGAACTTCAGCACCGTAATGAGCTAAAATAAAAATAAATAATCATCTTGGCGACAATACCGCGGGTGTGCTCAAGCGCGCGTGGGCCCAGGGCCACCTTGACCATGATCCAGGATATGGCAGATCAGGTTAATACAGTAGAGTGTCTGTCATCTGACCTCCCCGTGATCCTGTTAATAGGGGAACCTGAACAGACTGGATCATGGTTACACATTCAGTCGCTTGAATGTGTAACCATAATCCAGGTTTCCTTATGATATTTTCCCTCACCGTAAGAGCATGGGTTAATGTTCAAATGTACTTAACTCAGAAAAAGCTTATTGGTACATGGCAGTACTAGGGATTGAACCCGGTTTCTTTCACTTACCAGTCCGACCAGCTAGTCATTAGGCCACCGATGCGCTCTGATATTTGGTTGACCTTTTTTGTAAAATAACTTCAAGGACGTTTTTCGAATAAATGGCGAATATCCAATTTTAGAAGAGTTATATACCTACCTATTGTATTTTTTTGCAACATTGTAAAATGTTAATTTTATAATATGTATCAAAATGAAGAAGCATATTGCTCTATCTGTAATACAAATAGTTTATTAGTAAAAGACATGGTTACAGTAATTAGTACTTGTCAATTGTCAACACGTTTTGCTCAATTATTTAAATAGGTTATAATCAATTATAATAAAGTAGTCCCCACACTAGGGCAAGCCTGTATCGTGGAGGCCATGAATACTGAAATTCTGAAGATACACAGGTAGTGAAATTACAGTGTAATGTATTTAACAACGGGAATCTGGAAACAAGGCACAAAAATGCGACGCGCATCTCCGTGAACTTGAAAGATAAAAATAAAGTCGCTCACCGTTTTCAATGCAAACAAAAACAGGCGGAGTTTTTATCGGATAATTATCACCCACGTTTGAAAACATCACCACAGATAACAACTGTCAGTGACTCGAGATGGGTTATGTAATACTGCGAAATCAACTCTACTCATAGTAGGTACCGAGTGCTCCCCGCACATAGCTAGCAAAGAGTTAGGATAAATAATTCCTTTTACAAAATTGGATTTTGTGCTAAGAAATCTTCTCGATATACTCACTTTGTTAGATGCATGAATATTCAAGCGAAAAAACGGCGACCATTACCTATACTTTCGGCATAAATTAAAAAAAATACAAAAAGCCATGAGTAGATAAATCTTATTTTAAATTAAAGATATTTTAGGTTTGTTAATAATTAATTCATGAAAAAATTAATCAACAACATTATCCGAGGGGTCTATCCCGGCTACTGATAGGGTCCGTTTTAAAATTTTGTTTCCTCCACTTTGCCCGATCTTCTGCATCCTCACGTCGTAAGCCGTTGGCTCTCGCGTCCGACTCGGCGATATCAATCCATCGTTTCTTGGGTCACCCGCGGGACCTCTTTCCTGATACAGGCAGGTGTAGGCACCTATTTCCCACGTATCCCTGGGGCTTACGTAATACATGACTAAACCAGCGCAGCCGTGCCTCTTTGATCTAATCCGCGATATCTCTCACACGCCAAGGCTGCCACGTATGTACTCGTTAAGCTTTAATCAAATTGATTATGCTCATGTAGAAAATTAGAAACAGAAGCTTCTGTTGTCTTCTATCTCAGCTCAACTAAAGATCTTTTGCAGGGACAAACCGATGCTCATTGAATGGAAGAAATCCGACAAACCCCGAAAATCACTAGCACTCACATATGACAACCCTGTGCAAGTGGCTGCTTACTTTGGCGCTGTGTGCAACGATCTGAACTACAAGCATCTGAACGTACGGGATGCTCTCCTGGTCATAGCCTACACCGATGGCTCCAAGGCTGATGTATACCACTTCACTACAGACAAACTGAGGGAACACTGGGCACAGTGGCTAATCCGTCTCGAGCAATACACAGTGAAGCACGGCCAGAGTACAGAAAAGATTTTGAAGGGTGGCAAGAGGCTGTTTGAGGAGGATATCGGCAATCTACAGTAGATTTATGGTGAGATTTGTTCTTTTTTCTGTTCAACATCCATAGGGTGTACAAACCAAACTATGATGTTCCATTTTACAAAGTTACTAGTAATAGGCCAGGACTTTAAAATGTTAGTTCACTGTGCAGAAACTCCAGAAAGTATTAAATCAGTACCACGTTCAAAACAACGCGTCTTAAAACAGTCATGTTGGATACAGCATAGCTCCTTTGGTGGAAAGTGATAATTGTCATTAATAACAGGTCCAAGTCGGTTGGACATTGAGTTAATAAAACAATAATAATTATAAAACTTGGCCTTAATGTCCCGGTGTAAACAATACATTTGACTAAACATTTCTCACAACATGTCGTTATTGTTCAACTAACTCACTCAGAAAAGAGTCGTTGGTATATGGCGGTACTGAGGTTCGAACTTGGAATTTGGACATTAAGTTAGATTTTGCTAATAAATATGTGGCGCAGTTATAATAACCCTGCACGACTACCTCTTTTGTAAGTCTCATGGGCAGATTGGCAATATTTCGTTGCTAAACCAGACTAAAACCGAATGTGAATACGTATTTACAGACTTAATTGCTTTACGTTAAGATTTTAAATACGACAAGATTTCGAGATCGCGAAAATGACGCGTAAGGTGGAGTTTATTGGTGTACAAATGTAAAAAATTGTAGACCAAAGTATGTGTTGCTTACACTTATTTTTGCCTTTATAAGTAAGGATCTATATTATCATCATCATCATCTTCATGTCTTAGGTCCTCGGCTTGCCAGTTGCCACTTACATTACACCAATTACACCATACTAAAATAAAGTTTTCTTGTTTATTTTCAGTGGATTCAAAACATCCCTCGAAAGGCTTATAGAAAGGATTATGATTATCGAAACACAGTTCTGCGGCTGGGAAACAGTAGATTGGCCTCGAAACATTGATTTGAAACGATTATTGTCGAATACTATTATGTCTACACTCCTTGACCAAAGGTCACGCCAACAGCAAATTATGCCAACTGGATGGTTTATCAACATTACAATAAATCATCTACAAATTCTTGTTTGAAGTGAAAACACATGATAAGTTCGATAACTTACGAGAATGTGTTGTTGTATGATTCGTTTAAAACAACAAAATTGGAATTTATTTCGTTTTGGATGAACAATGTAATATAAAATTTTAATAGTTCCTAGAAACTTCAACTTTAATTCTTTAGTGCGATTACCTTCTCTACGATAATCGAGTTGTTTTCTTTTCGTTATCGTTCATTTTATTTGATAACATTAGAGTGATCATATTGGTTTAAGTTTTACGTAATCGGATAACGAAATGATACATCATATTCTAAATGTGAAAATAAAAAGACTGGTAAATTCGTGATCGAATACTTATTCGTTGCTGAAAAATTATTATTTTCACATTTGCAGAAGGTACTTACATTATCCATGCTGTTTCATTTCATGGAAATAATGTAGCCATAATTATGTTTTTCGAATTTCGTAGAGATGATTGCAGAATAGCTTTTATCTTTGTATGTCACGTCACATAGTTCTACAGTAGGCATATCTAACGTATTTAAAATAAGCTTTTAAAACAGTCAATTTGAATGCCAAAAAGTAGAAAGCGCCTAGTCAGTTTCATTTTCTATTGTGGCAGTTTTTATGTTTCTGTACATTCACTTTACATTTCAACTCCTTGGTTCCCATAGCATTTAAATAAAATTAATAAAATAAATTAATTTCGTACTAGGAATGTAATGTAAGTATCATATAATGTTTGTTAAATTCTTCTTTGTTATTCTTACAGAAGTGTGTTCGTAAAATACCTATTACTGTAGTTTCTATCTTAGTTTTACGTAATAAGAACCATTTCTTAATTTGTTATTTGACTTTGGTTCAGTATTATAGTTTACTACCTATATATTTTTAATTTTGATCTTATAATGAATGTTAAAATGTTACTCACGCAAGCTGATAGTAATATTTTGTGTTTGTTGTAAATTACAAAAATAATTTTGAATTTTTAAATATTTTTAGTAGGTGGTATATTTTATGTACTTATTTTTTTTTGTCGCCGTCGAAAACTAAACCTGAGTCATATAATTATTGTCTTTAAGTAATGTATCGACACACACATTATAAAATAGTATTGTTTAAACAAAACATCGCTATAATGTAATCTCTTTCTTTAGACTAAGGCCGCGTTAAATTTATACATCTATAGCTATTAAAATGTTCAATTATTATGACCTCTATTTTTTGCAATTATCTATTTAAAAACCAAATGACACGAAGAGTTTCACGCTTAGAGCAACACGCGGACCAGCTCGCACCGACACACCGTGTAAAGGGTACGTGGTCGTCCGTGGTAGCTCAGACATGGCACAAATTTATCTGAGGGTCTAAAAGGCCTTATTAGCTTTATTCATATTAGAGTGCCATAAACCGATGGCCAATACTGGAACTAGTGACGCCATTTTGAATTGTCATGTCAATGTCAACAGCGACGTTGCCAAAGATATTGGACATTGCACAAATTTCTTTGGATGCTGCAGATAAGTTTGTTGCAAATGAATATGAATCATATTACGAAACGCTAATGTGGCCTTTTTAGATCCCCTGAACCGGTGCCGGAGTCGCCGTTGACAAAGTGACATTTCAAAATGGTGACTGTTCACGTCTTGACGTTGTCCGCCGTGCGTGAAAATCCGCAGAATCACGCACCGTCAAAACACGTGATAGTTACGCAGTAGGTTTTATCAATTTAATCAAACTTTTACGCAGCAGGGTACTATCAGATTATTTTATTGAACAAAATACCAGGTCATACCAAAGGTAAGTAGATATAATCGAGCGCAGACATGTGAAACTTATCTGAACCGGTGACGGCGTCGCCGTTGTTGAGAACAAAGTAACATTGTTCATGGTGATACTTTGTTCTAGTTTTGGCCACTGTGCTAGATAAGTTTGTGGGTCGTCCGCCGTGCGTGAAAATCCGCAGACTCACGCACCGTCGAAACACGCCTTTACGTGTTAGTTACGTAGTAGATTTTATCATTTTTATCAGCAGGGTACTATTAGATTTATTGAGCAAAATACCAGGCTAAACCAAAGATAAGTAGATAACATCGGTATTCGAAATTATACACATTCGTTCAAATTGTTAGATAATGCTTAAACTGAAAGATAATCTAATATTTATTTTCTTTGTTTAAACATATATCCAGCCAGCTGTTAAGCTGAGTATGCTGGCTGGTGGCTGGCTGATTGATACGTTATCTATCTATACATAGTATAAATCAAAGTCGCTTCCCGCCTTCTGTCCCTATGTATCTTTGTATGCTTAGATCTTTTATACTATACAACAGTTTATAACAATAGATAGAGCGATTCAATAGGAAGGATTACAAGCAAGAAAAAAAGTGTACGTAGGGTAAAGTAGGTGTACGCGAACGAAGTTGCGCAGGGTCCACTAGTCTATTATAACTTCGTTATTTTTCAATACACATTTCGCAAATACACATTCTTATTCAATGCAAAGTTCTTGAGCTATGATCGACTGCGTAGTATCTACTTTACTTCGTCAAAAATTTTCATGAAGTTAGCTGGCTTGGTTCATCATCATCATATATCAGCCGGAAGTCGCCCACTGCTGGGCATAGGATTCCCCCAGAAATCTCCACCGACCTCCTCCACAAGACCGGCCTTGTGCCTTTCGCATCCAGCTGGATAAGATAAAGATAAACACTTTATTGCTCACAAAACATAACAGTATCAAGTAGTTACAGTAACAGGAACACATATGAGCAAAGGCGGCCTTATCGCTACAAGCGATCTCTTCCAGGCAACCTTTACAGAAATTGAGACAGGAATATTACAGCAGGTAGTGTTGAGCTAAAGGATACAAGAGAATGCGTTGTGCATTTATCTAAACACCAACAAACAGCCAAAAACATGAAATAATCGTACATATGCAGGTATACTAAAATAAAGTTTCACAAATCTTTCGCTAAAAGGGATTTACGAAGTTTTGACTTAAAACTAGGCAATGACTCAGACTGTCGGACTTCCCTTGGCAGATCATTCCACAATCGAGTTGCCCTTACCGTAAACGAGTTGTAGTAGTACCCGGAACGCGTGAA
The DNA here is from genome assembly GCA_907269095.1 of Blastobasis adustella. NCBI lineage: Eukaryota > Metazoa > Arthropoda > Insecta > Lepidoptera > Blastobasidae > Blastobasis > Blastobasis adustella. The sequence continues at coordinate 14,083,257 of OU026121.1, read as the reverse complement.
CGGGGCCGACAGAATGTTGTCCGAAGCAGACCGCAGCGCACGGTCATGGCCGTCTCCTAGGTAGAAATTGCTCTCGGAGATAAGCAGGAGATCGGGGATCGTGCAGGACGTTATACAGGAGGGAAAGGACATGCTCATCCCGTCTAAGCTGGCTTGGTTACTTACAACTATTCGTTCTGCGGCTCATTGTATCGATGAGCTCGTTATACGACCCCTTCGTTTTCTTGTATTTTTTTTGCGTCAGTGGGGTCAGGCGTACTCAGGCCTGGCAGGTAGGCTGTTACGTTAAGTACCTATTTCTTAAAGCACATGACTGGATAAACATGGTTTGCTACCGCGTACTGGCAAGAGCGGCACTGGACGGCCCCTACATGATTACTTGACGATCCTGTAAAAGTCCTAGGGATCCGATGGAAGCACAGGCTCACATGTAAGTACATACTAAGTAAATTAGGAACGAATGAGGGGAAAGGACCTTCGTTTTACTATTTATTAAGCAATCATTTGATTGCTATCCGCCATCTCACAAGTAACGACACGTGGCTGTCTAGAAACAGCCTATTAACACTAGCCTTGTAGTCCAGGTTGTACTGTTCCGGGAACACGTTACCAGGCAAAACGATCTATTTCTTTGGCGGTTTAGTAGTAGGCGTGTAGGTATATACATACTTACATGTGGGAGATAATATTATTATTGTATATATCTTCATTTTTATAAAATGAAGGTAGTGTTCTTAAATTAAAAACCACATGCGGGTACACCGCAGTCTATAAAAAGGCGGCCATCGCTCTCGACAGGTCAGACGTTGTCCGACTGCGGACACGGCACCACCAGTGCTCTGAACTGTCTTCCTCAGGTAATTTTGCTTAACCGTATAACGCATATTATTTCTATGTTCTATTTTGTTATTTCTATAGAAATAACAATTAATGTTTGTCAACTTGTCTGTATTTTGCTAAATCTAAGTACATCACTTAAGCTACTAAAATATGTCCTCTCCATCTGTTGCTGTCCATTTATTATATTATTGGTAATAATATACATAGATTTATTATTCATATTTCTTTGTTTAATTTCTATACACGTTCTCCCACATCAGAAGTGGGATAAAGGATCCCAACGTCCCACAATATTTCTAATGCAATGTCCTTTGTTTTCATGTTACATCGTGATCTTTTCGCACCGCCCGCATGAGGCTGAGGAAACTGGATGCTTCCGACGACGCGAAGTGTCGAGTGCATGACCAGACATCATAGGGTCCACAACAACTACAGGCTGCAAATTAGCATTCGGTGAGTCGTTACGAGTTTACTTGATTCAAGTGAGTTTATAACCGAATTAGAATCATTTGTTTCCGCGTAGAACGTGTAAAGAACAAAATTGAGAAAGTCCGACTAAGTTTTTATGTACCAAATTACGGAGTTACAATTTAATTTTGTTTTACAATGAATTATTACTGTCTAGAAACGAATACGAACGCAAAAGTAAACGTCGAACAATATTTGTTTGCCGAGGGTATGATTTTATTGTGGTTTTAACGTTGACCGCCAAAATACGATTATTTTGAAAAGCTACCTCCAACATTGAAAAAAAAAAAAAAGTCTGATTAGTAGGTAACGTCATTTTTGTTGGTGACAAATTATTTTATCGAAAGGAATGTAAATATATTGACGGTAGATAGTTTCAAATTATGTTTTGAGTGACTTAATTAATCCTGTGACTTACTTTAGTTCGACCTGCTTAAGACTTTGGTAGACGGATTTAAGCAACTAAGTCCATACGTGACGACTATCGAGCAAAGGTTTTTATGAAATTTATGTGGTTTGGTTTTGTTTACTCAAAGCTTGTGGCATCACCGGATGGAGATGATGTTGGTGTTTTACGTACTAGGCTGATGGAGCCTCTGGGAGCGTGGCCAACAGATGGTAGTTGTTTCAAGCTTTGTGAAAAAATGTTAAACGATGATGATAATGATAAGGAAGTCCACATATTTTGGTGATCGCTCAATAGTCAGTTACATAATGTTAACTTTAGCTTCGAGTACTGAAATTTCATTGATTACCGATACCAAGTAACTATTTCGAGTTCTGTTGTTGTGCCTGTAAGATGAGGCACTGTAAGCAATGGTGAGATTTCATATCCTTCGGTTAGTACAAGTTTGGTGGTACCTACACTGTTGTTGAGGTTAAACACCCCGATTTATTTTGCTGATTTGGAGTGGCCCGGGAGTCGTGTGTGTGACTCTTTGGGCTGAGAGCCCCGAAAGTCTCGGATGTTGCAAGTTTTTGTTCTGATTTTTTTTGGAAGACGGCTGGATCTCAGACCTCTTCGTTATTACAAACATTGTTAAATTGTTTAAAATGGGAACTTACACGTAACGTAGTCACAGATAGAGTAGACTGGATAGAACAGTGAAAAAAAAAAGTGATGACGATTACTTTACTTGTTTAGTTGTTTTGGTGTGGTAACCGATAGACACATAAACTTAATGAATGTAATATCTTATTCTTTTAGGTCAAAAGTACTAAAAATGTTACATAGTCTGTTTTATAAATCCATGGGGTGGGAGCCTGGTGACCTGTATCACAGGTTCTATGGAACCTATTTCAGGCACCAGTTTCTCACAAATAAATATAGCTACAAAAAATTATACAGGGTGTAAAAAGACCGCTAGCATTAATTGAAACCTCATATTGTACCCATGAAACTGAACAACTTTCCCCAAGAAACACACCCGCGGAAACTCTTAGTTTCGGCAGAAATCGAGATTAAAAATAAAATAAAAAGTTGTATTTTTGTACTAAAAAATATCAAGTATCGATAACTAAATCGTTCACAATTAATATAGACTCTCAAAGTTCAAATTTAAGTTGAAATAAATGCACTGTAAGTTAAAGAACGCAATGTAAAGCGCCGCTCGGCCGCACACGTGCCTACCTACTCGCTGCCGCGCGCCCGGAGGTAGGTACTACCTACAGCGGCCGCGCCCGCGACAACCGCCACCGGCCGCCCGTGAGCCCCTGCCCATGGGACAGCAACACTGCCATGCTCCCACTCGGCAAAGTTCAACACGACAGGGGTACGCATACCTTAATGCATTACCTAGACGTTTGCTTACGGTCATTCACATTATACGAAAATCGTACCCAGCACCTACCTATCGTCGATATCAGCAGTAAAGTTCACGATCGAAAGTTCTACCTACCTACGTAAATGATTGTATGACGACCATTCACATTACATGAGAATTTAACATAGTAGGTATTTACCGCGGCGCGCACTTGCATGATCAGGCACAGGATCAGCTGTCTACCTACCTAACTTACGTACACGTTTGCTTACGGACATTTACATCATACGAGAATCGAGCCCAGTACCTACTACCTACCTACTGTCGATATGTGCAGTAAAGATCACGATCGATAGTCCAATACCTACTAGGAACATGAGAATTGAACGTAGTTCCTGTGGTAGTAACTACCTACCGCCGCGCGAACCATTTGTCATCAGCTGACAGGATGAACGGATGAACCAAACCAACATGTTTGTATTACGAATATTCCCAATTCCTATCACACGACCGAACCGTGGAGACTAATTTCCGCGGGTATGTTTCTTGGGGAAAGTTGTTCCATTTCATGGGTAGAATATGGGGTTTCAATTAATGCTAGCGGTCTTTTTACACCCTGTATAGTACTGACCTACTTACGTATCATTTATTTGTTTGTAAAGAAATAAAAAATGCTTATTTTATTTTTATTATTATACTGTTACCTAAAACTGTTGAAGGCAGAAAGAAGCTTTTCATTTCCAAATTGGGAAATTATGTATCTAATGTAAAGAACGATACATTTTTAGAGACGTTAACACAGTTGAATGAAAGCGTTTTACCGCGCTGGTAGACAAATGAAAGTAGGTAATATTTTGAATTTGATTACTAATGAGACCTGAAGCAAGTGACCTAATGGGAAATGAATTTCCGATTCGGTTATCCACGGACCGTGACCGTGGCAAAACTCAGTTGCTCTTTTATGACGCTGCTTTAGATATTGGCTAAATAGAAGTTGCAGCGCTGGGAATTTGCATTGCATACTACTGGCAGTATAGTTGTTTAGGTAGTAAGTACGGGTCAATGGTGTGGAAAGTTCCTACATGATTTACGATGAATCAAATACAAAAAATAGGGACACTAGTCAATTGTTTTGTCTAGGGTACAAGAGTAGAGTGTAATTTCTTTAATAAAATGTGATTCCGATGAAAAGCCCTAGAGTTGGCTAATATGTAATCACGGGGATCGGAAATCCTACCTAATAGATGATCACGGCGATGATCATCAGGTTGACCACAGATGACGACTGATGTATAATTATAAAGTTGAAATTTTCATTGTACGTTTGGGTAGAGCAACCGGGATAGCTCTGTGTAATTGTATTTGAAGATACAGACATCTTGCAATAACAGAGGTGACATGTTCTGAGATGTTTATTTTGGGTACATTATTAACGATTAACGACTCAGTAATTGAAATTTGTGACTTTGATGCCTAGAAGCTGTTCATTGGTAAAATCCTGATTCAATTTTGATGTTGGGCGGTAGAGATAATGTTATTTTCGTGGAGATGACACGGTGAATGTTGGTTTGGGTCTAGGACGATTACTTGTTGTGTAACTCACGTGTTTATTATCACGTGTTGTGATGGCAGATGGACTGCATTACTTGTGATAGTCTGTATACGATGTACTGAATAGATTTGGTCGAAAGACTGACCACGAGCTGATAAAGTAAAGTGGGCTTTGTAAAGTAAAGCTTGTTAAATTTACTATTTTACGATTTTAGCAATTTCATATTGAGATACTGTATAGTCTACCAGTAGTTTTTCTACATACAAGAGTACGGCCAGTACTGTACTAGCTTCTATGTATTACAAAGGTATTACTAGAGTCTATAAGTACCTACGGATTACAAAAGTACGACGAATCAACGTCACTGAGTGGAAGCGTTAGCATTGTTTATTGATTTCGATTTGTAATTCCACGAGTTAAGGAATATTGTTTTGAGTTTAGAATGATAAGAGGAGAGCTAGTATAGTCTTTTACAACCATAGGGTCAGGAATGATCGAGCGAACATGGTACTGTGCTGTGGTATTTTAGTTTCAGATAACACACGAGGGCGGTCTTGAGCCTAGACATCATGTTAAATAAAATACGCAACGTCAATCGAAGCACCGCCTTGCGGGTTGCTGGAAATACTGTAATGACATCATATTCGGCTCGCGGCTGTGGTCAGGACGTGGAACTAGCTGCTCATCCATTAATGAGAGAAGAAGTCTTGATTTATTGCCTCACGTCACATGGCCGTTCTCCATAAATGCATAAATGGGAGTGTTGCATAATGGATCATCAAGGGACCTTCGTTCTTCGTTCATCGGTGCTCCGACGAATTGTGCTGTACAATATATCGATGGCCAACGAGGTGTTTGGTGCGATGTGTGGGTCATTTGATTTGACCGTTGCCCCGTGATTTGGCATTTAATTGTAGTTAATTTGGCCACTGATTTGAGAATTGGCATTTGGGGTCATATGATTTGACCATTACCATGTGTTTTGGCCACTGCCGTGAGAATTGGCATTCAGGTACCTGTGATTTGACTATTAGTACCATGTGATTTGGTGTTTATATGGCTCATGTGATTTGGCCATTGCCATGCAATTTGGCGTATTCTACCAACTACAGAAGGAACACCTTTCTATCGTGAGCAATGAATAATTTTAATGTTTTATCCAGGAGAATAAATCTTGATTTATTTAACACAAGTTGTGAGTCAGCGAGAGACCGCATACTCAACTATTGCTTCGACGCATTGTGGCATTTTTTCAAACCATGTTATTATGGAGTTGACTAGGCGAGATTGGTGCAACTCAAATAGGCTACGCACGGGCCATGGCCTTTGTGCCTCCTACAAACACCGCTGTGGATGGAGTGTATCCGCCCAGTGTCCGTGCGGTTCCCCTATTCAGTCAATATGGCACATACTATCGGATTGCCCAAACACAAGTTACCCTGGCCCACCGGAGGACCTGATCACCCTTAGTGACGAAGCAATTAAATGGCTGACTTCGCTTGATTTAAATTTGTAGTTGAATGTGTTTCTCGTATATTGTATTTTTGCCATACGAATAAATAAATGGAGTTGACTATTGTTGCATTACTTTCGAGTATTGTAGGTATATTTTAGTTTAAATTTGAAATCGTAAAGTCTTTTGAGGACTGTTCGGTATGCTTGACTTTTAGTTAAGTATGTATTATATTATCCAGTTTTTATCGGTGGAAGCCTGTAATTGGCTCTGTGCTAATATAAAATAATACTGGTATTATTTTAATTGTAATCATTGCTGTTGGCAAGATAGATAATTTAATTGGATTTTACATTGATGCTAGTTGATGTAAATTGATTATCTTTTTAGTAAATTGTCATAATGTAACTCGAGTAAAGATACGTGTATTGCATTGTCATGATATAATTCGACCCTAAGTATTCTTTAAGGATTGAATTTTATTGTTTCCTAATGGTTAATATCTGTTTCTTATGTTACACATACATTTTTGTTTAATTGTAATTTTGAGATAGTGTATCGCAAGCCAATTAGGCTGCTCGTCAGTATGGCCGTGTGGGAGATAATATTATTATTGTATATATCTTCATTTTTATAAAATGAAGGTAGTGTTCTTAAATTAAAAACCACATGCGGGTACACCGCAGTCTATAAAAAGGCGGCCATCGCTCTCGACAGGTCAGACGTTGTCCGACTGCGGACACGGCACCACCAGTGCTCTGAACTGTCTTCCTCAGGTAATTTTGCTTAACCGTATAACGCATATTATTTCTATGTTCTATTTTGTTATTTCTATAGAAATAACAATTAATGTTTGTCAACTTGTCTGTATTTTGCTAAATCTAAGTACATCACTTAAGCTACTAAAATATGTCCTCTCCATCTGTTGCTGTCCATTTATTATATTATTGGTAATAATATACATAGATTTATTATTCATATTTCTTTGTTTAATTTCTATACACGTTCTCCCACATACATGCTAATTTCAAAGGGCCGATTTTTCGATCCTCTAATAAAATGAATCTGCCCAATGTGTTAATATACTATCAAATTAAAACACTAGAATTCCCCATTATTTCAAAGTAACGATACATTTTAGTCACAAAATAATCAGATATGGATATGTTACTACGTAAAATCACCCACAAACAAAACATTCTGAGAAGGATAGCGGATAGCGGATTACATGAAGAGGCTTCCTACAGTCTAAACGGGTTTTAGTAATGATTGGTTTACATATAGGTAACAAAAAAGAAGTTCCTTCTGCGACGCCTAAGTTTGTGTTTACGCCTCAAACCGGAGTGGTGTTGCGAATGCTTTGCCAGCCTATGAGAAAAGTGTAAGTAAACTCGTTTCTTGGAGGCTCCAATGTCGTACCGGCTCGGGAACACCGCTGCAGGCAGATCTTTCGATAGAATGGTCGTACGCGGCAGGACGTTTCATGATAAGCGTACTAGTTGACCGCCACTCATCTAGATAGTGCAGATGGATCTTTAATTTATGGTGGGTTACGGTACGGTGGTCAAACTGCAGCCTATAACCTTGAGTCTTCGAGGCAAGAGTGGATATGTATCTGCTAGGCAAGCATGCTACATCTTCGACCTCATCGTAGCCTTACATTAGATAAGTTGAGGTCAAATGTAAGCCTATTGAAAAATAACGTCTATCCCAAACAACTCCTCAGACACTATATCTCTGTACAGAGCCAGATGGTCGAGGGAATGGTGGAGGTGGTGGGACTTCGTCGTCGACAATTCGGATCGCCCGACGATGAACACGGTCAAAATGATATGATATTGAGGTACCGCGGCCCAGAAAAGAGATGCTTTATTGCTGCAACTAATAGAAGCGATTATAACACGATGAGCGCGGAATAAGGGCCGTTTATGTTAGAAATACTGCAAGGAAGGAGTAGCGCCTTTAAAAATAATCAAGGCAATTACTTTTATTGATGCTACACTACCACTTCATTAGAACAGGGGTGGCCAAAGTTTTGACTGTGAGGTCTTTATAGTGTTCAAATATAGTATTATAGTGTTTAGTTTCTTGCGGTCGACTGCAGTGTACAAGAGAGATTTTTGTGATAAGTTTGGAAGTATTTTTAAATATTAAATACGAAAATTGCATTTTTTTCATTTTGCTTTAGTTACGTTTGAAGGTGGATGTCTTTGCATAACTTTATCATTTTGGGTAGTGTAGAAGTAACTGCAATACGTAAACAGGAAGTTAGCAACATCATTAGTCACTTGCAATTCATTCCTGGACAAGGATTTCCCCAAGGCATATCTCTTAAAGCACTACAGTTTTAGTCACGTCGTCAATGCCAGCCTCCATCTAGCCACAGGCCGTCATACACCACAGTTGCCTATTCGCGGTCTCCAGTCGAGGTCACGCCTATCCCAGCTCTCATCGGTTCTATGGAGTTCAGCCACCGACTTTACGTAGGTATAGTAATACTGTGGTTTTTCTTTGTTACACCACAACTAACTATTTACCATCGAAATAATATCGTTTAGGTAGGCACGTTACGTTTTTTCGTTCTTTTCAAATGTTTAAGTGCTTATTCAACCCGTTCCCGTTCTAAGCTGACGCCTTTAAAAATATCAATAGGTATCTTAACCTAAAGGGTATAAATTCTTGCCTTGCATACAAACTTTGTTCACAAACAAACTCATTCAACTCAACTTATTTTTATAATATAAGAAACCTCTTGCAAAATTTCAAGCTACTATATTCTAGCGGTTTTGTCTGTGCGTGATAAGCAGGTAGTCAATATTACAAAATTCTACCCCCTGTTTTACCCCCCCCCCGGGAATAAATTTATAAAAACCTAGAATTACGTTCTTAATTATTTCTTTAGTAGAATATTACAAACGTTCAAGCGAATCCGCTAAAGGAATAAAACGTTGCATACAATTTCACTATTTCACCCGTACAGAGGACGAATTAAAAAAAAAATCTCAGAAGTGAGTTATCTATAAAATAAACATTCATTCAAAAGTTGAAGCCCCTAGCTAAACCAAGGGATAATCAGCCAGCATTGCAAACTTTCACCCATTTATTCACACCTTTAGGGGTCGAATTTCCAAAAATACATTCTTCAGGAGCGTCGGTGGCTGAGTATACATACATGACTTGTATACATATGAAAGTTGTAGAATATATGTATAAGAAAACCTTTGCAAGGACATATCGCTGAACGTTATGGTCATATGTACTTTATATTGACGTCAGTATCAGTATAGAGATATATGTTTATGATGTAGCGTACCACTGCCAGTACCAGTGTATTCTCTGTCTACGGCCTGGTGGCACCCATTTTTAAAACTCTTTCAAGCCTAGGTACCTACTACAGACAAGTACCTAGGGATCATTAGAATACCGTTTTAATTTTTTGTACTGATGCTCGAACATATCCATCTGTACAAAACCAAAGGTAGTGACGAAGAATCCATGCCCAGGCTTACCTTTTGTAATAAATCTGGAACTCGCATGAAGCGGGCAATATTTGCCATAGCTACATTCGTATGCGTATATAACTTAACCAAATTGAAGAGCAAGACATCTCTACATAGTCTCTACAATCGACTGACCTTTGCATTTCGATAGTATTAAACGCAAAGCATGAATGGAAGCGTGGTTATCCGACGGCGTAGGGGAGACAATTTAGCTAAAAGAGCTCCGTATAAAGGGGCGGGCGTCTTATTTTGGTAGTGTTATACGTCCGTTTGGCGGGAAATGTACAGCCGAAGGAACGCATGGGGCGAGCCGGCCGGTAGAGGTAGATGGTGCAAGCTGCTGACTGGTCGTCTGTTCTGCCGTTCTGCCGTTCTGCCTTGGTTCCGGTTTAATCTCGTAGTTTGAACAAGTGTTTAAACAATTCAACTCTCAAACAATAACAGCATTGAAACTCTACGCGTGGACAATTTAAAGAAAATGTAATGTGAATGGACGTTGTGTATTTTGGGTGTTTAAGACTTTCTGTGTTTCGAGTTTGGAATTAATTTCTTTCATCGTAAGTATTTTTAATTTTTTGAAATATCTGGGTTCCTAACGTTAAGGAATAAAAATTCTCGCTACGTTCAATGATAAACATCTGCCTACCTTTTGTAATGTAATTTTTTATTTAAATTACTCATTATACTCATTTCATTAATTTTAGAATTTAAGTTGATATTATTGGTTAATTGAATGTTTCATTTAAAAGAATACAAATTTACTTTAATGTTTTATTAGGTAACTTCAATTTTACTATCACTAAATTTTATTTTTCGGATCAGAATTTTTTTTAGTACTTTTAGGTACTTATTGCATTGCAACTTTACTTTTAAAAATAATAGCAATAGCAACAAACCAATATGTAATGGTGTAGGACCAAGTATCGATTTTAGTTGTCGATTTTAAACCGACGAATGTTGCCCGCCTGTAATAATTCTTTTTTAACTTATAATTTCTTCTAGCATACTATTACTGATTACAGCTGCCTATTTACCGAATTATGACATACCTACTAATAGATCATCATCGTGGACAGAAATCTAAAAACTGACGTCATCCCCTTTTTAGCACCAATGATGGGCTGGCCCTAACAAGGTAGTGTGAACAAACAAACAGAACCCATACATAGTGTTTGCTTGGCCTTATTAAAGCAGTCCATTAATGTTTCGTTACTTCACGTGAAAGAGTAATGTAAACATTGATTTCGTAAAAAGCTCGCCAGTAGGCGTTAGAACAAGGTGCATAGAGAACTGGCTGGCTGCTTCGTTTACCGAAAACTTGTGTTTTTTCTTTTTTTTTTCATCACAAGGTGAGGCGCACGGACAAACGGTCCACCCGATGGAAAGTAGTCATTATCGTCATGGTTAGGTTACAGGACAATCTGCAACTGTAAACTAAGGGGAGTGAATGCGGTGCCTGCCGCCCTTTGAGTAGACATAGACTTTTAACGAACTTTAAACTCTTGAGACTATTCGTCAACTTGCTTTATGCAACATGTGATTGTCATGATGCTCTATGACTATTGTCACATCTCCTGCTGGATAATGTGCTGTCACGAAATGTCATCAACGCAAAACAAGTAAAATATCGAAGGGAATTAAAGAATTTGGATCGCTATAATTCATATTCACTTGCATACCGGCACTGTAAAGAGAGTTTATTCGAAAATCGAATCAGCCATCATACCCAAAAAAGAAATAGGAAAATAAAGTGCCATTCCAATGAGCGCGAAACAAAGTACGTTGTTTTGTTTGTTGTTTATTAATTCTAAAACATAACTGGACTAATGTCGAATATCACTTTTAACATTGAATTATGTCAGGAATCCTTGACTTTTTATTATGTCAAAGACGGTGTAATAAGTAAAGAAGTCTCCTGTTGAATAACTGAATTAGTATTGGATGGTTTAAACTTTGTTTCACTCAGGACTCTACATAAGTAATGTCCTTCGCTGTGCTCAGGGTCAAATATGCCGCCTATGACGTAAGACACTGCACTTTTGCCTTATTTTAGTTGAATAATAGTTTAGTGGCGGTGTGGTTTCCGCCAGATTTGAATACATATTATTATATCACCAACTATTTCCACTTAAGGGAGGTACTTACAAGGCAACTAAAGTCTTAGAGATAGACCAGCCAGGGCCTCCGACGAGCGGTAAAAGATATAAAAATAATTAAAGCGGTAAAATAATAATTAAAGAACGCTCCATTCTGATCATTTTTACCAGCCATAGCCACACTATAGGTGCGACTATTACTAAAGTTGTTATAGAATTTTGAAATCTAGAATTCGATTTCAATAATAGAAAAGCTACATTTTCATGTTTCAAGAACAACTCTAGGGACTGTAGGTACCTTATCTCAGTCCTAATAAAAAAATTTCAGAATAATGAATGCTGACGAATACTTGCTACCATAATTTTGTTGGTCGGTACTTTCAAGTTTTGGTATTTTACTTTTCTATCAGCTTATTTGGTAGTAGCATTTTAATACATCCTCGCCTGTCATGTGGAAAGATTATAATAGAACCCTCATATACAACAGCGGACTTGAAAGGCTGGTTGAGCTTACAACGACAGACAACGGCCTACGACAGTCCACACAGAATTGATTGCCTTATCTCGACGCTCGGCAGGCGGGTTGGAGGTTTACGAAGGTAGCCATGCACTGCCTGGTCGGCCCGTATGATATACCACACGCAAGACTCAGGTACTTAACACAAACAATACTTGTCTAAATAAAGTATCGTCTGCTAAGTGAAAGCACTACATTTATTACGGCTGTATGATTGGTCAACTGTGTTCATTTTGAAGAACGCATAGTACCAATCGGCACTCAAGCATTGTCAGTATTGGCAGGCACCAATGTATATAAAGCTCCTTGGTTGGAACCCTGTATTTTCACGCGTACTGTGAGATTTCAGGACCGATTTCTTACAAATGTATATAAATCGATATTACAAATACACAATTCCATCCTACGAATTAATTAATGAAACATTTTATCAGTGCGTTCGTTGACGGAAATCTTATTTACTGATCCATTTCTGTAACCTCTTTGTGAATTACAACTTTACAACGTCTTCGCTTTTAGTCAAGTTACCTTTAGATTTTATTTTATCTTGAAATCTTTGGCATTGGTGAGCGTTTACATAAAGCCTTTGTAAATTACAATGTTTTTGTAAATGATATCTGAAGGATTACCCCAAAGTAGAAATTATTGGGTTGCTTGTAACTTACGTTTGAAACTTGTACTTCTCAGTAGGTTACATTTTTCAACATTATCACGCTGATATCGCGCGAGAACATAATGTTGCTAACATAATTATGAATATTGATCTTGGCGTCCATATCCCGGTTGTGCACCCGCGCTCGAGGACCCGGGGTCCACCTTGCCCATGATCCAGAATTTGGCAGATCAGGTAATTTTAGCGAATGACATCTGACCCTGTTAACTGGGGAACCTGACCAGATTCTATCTATTGCTAAGGACTAACATATTACTTAGGTAAACCAAAATACATCTGTATGGATTGGATAAGCTACATTATTCGTTCTAAGATAAACATAACTTTTAATATTAATTTCAATTACGTGTTCAAAATATAAATATCGAATACCGAAGAAAAATGCGGCACTAAGTCTGCGTCATTTCAACGACGGACATTTTTAATTAAAATTCTGCCGCGGTGCCCTAAATGGTTCCATTTTTAAACTTCATTTTCTACTTGGAAACTTATAAAACGCTCAGCAGTGACGTTGGAAAACTTAAACATTTACCTAATTAGCGAATAAACAATCTCTTGCAATTTAACTCATTTTGTATAATTAATTACTTAACCATGCGCATCTTGTACCAGCCAGCTAATCTGTTATCATCATGCTTTTGTTTTGTGCATGTGTTGCGTTTTTAAGAATCGTTATCGTATTTATGTTTTAACTTCGCTTCTCATATAGGAAATAATGATATGATTATGGTATATCGTAGGCATTGTATCTGAAAAGTTATGGCTATGAAAATAAAGTTTAAAATAAATTCGGCCCTTTTCGTTCGTCGGTCACAATAATCAGGTCGGCCCAATGAAAAAGGGATAAAAGCTAAACACCATCACGTTAAACCTTTTATTCTTTGTTCGTTTACAAAAGTTTCATTTGGCAGCCCATTTCAATTAAGAGCTAAAAAAGCGGCCCCAAGTTTACTAAAGGCTATAAGGCCATGGCCGGGCCAGGGAGTTGATAATCCACGTCTGGAAGAGATTGCGCCGTGCGATAATGGACCTGCGAGTCATTATTCCCATGAAATAACAAAAAGTTTATTTCTGTACGAAAATTACTTACGTCTTCTTCTTACTTAGGTACTCAATTAGGCAACTGCAATAGGTGAATGTCACGATGAAATATTGTCCACCATTGACATTTCTTTCCATAAATATATACAAAGTAAAAATTAAATAGTTTAATGACTGATTAACGCATAGCCGTAGGTACTGGGCCTGAAAACTTGATGTATTGCACGTGGACCCCTGAGCTTATTGAAAGTTTCCTCAAGAAATCCCTTTCCGTTTCTCATTAAATGCGGGGTGGTTTTCCATTCGTGATCTACCGAAACGTCGGGAAAACAAATCGAAAAGGTACGTCGCTTGTAAGTCCCGTCTAATATAATAATATGGAATTTCCATTAAATAGAATGGAAACGAAAAATACTGGTTCACATGGCCTAGTCTTAAATCGACTAAGCCAAGAAGCCGTCACAACCTAATGATATGAATAAGTTGCGTAACTACCTACCTACCTCATCATCACAGCCCATTACAGTCCACTGCAGGACAAAGGGCTTCTCCCACGAAAGGGGAGGTTATTGCCATAATCTCCACGCTTGACAGATGGGTTGGAGATAGCAGTGTTATAAATGTAATAATGGAAAACGCTGCTGCCCATTTTCCAGCCTACGGAGATTCTTAGATCTTTAGCCTCGAAAACATTAGTCGCCTCGTAAGACACTCACGTTGTTGCGGGTTGGTGCTATTCTACTCTGCCGGACACCACACGGCCTACCTACCTACATTTTTGTGAATTACTTTATTGACGGAGGTAGGTATCTACCTTAACCAAGTGACCGAAATATTTGCACAGTCATTATAATAGCTTTCGAAGATGATCATCACAGAATATTGCATTCATTCGTGATTAAATCAATCAACTAAATACCGGTACAACGGGGTCACGCTGCTGGAATCTTTGGCACATATTTCAGGGAGGCTGTTCGTGGGGGCCTATTTATTTAACGGTGTGGGTACCTAGTTTAAAACTGTTTTATTATGTGTATTCAACGTTTATAACATACAATAGGTGTATGAAGTAAAATAATTAATTATATTTAGATTACTGTAGATAATATATCTTTATCAATGTACGTACAACTTATTAAGCAATAAACTTAATAAAAAGTCAATATCTGTGCCAACTCGATATGTCGCTACAAAAATGTCTGTCATATCTCGATATACTTTACTAAAATTACACGTTCAAAAATCTTGTTACGGAGCTTCTGTCGCAGCTAGAAGATCACTAAACCCATTTCGAGTGTCATTCAAGTGACCAAGTAAATGGTGTGTTTGTTCGTTACGATCTCTCTGGTCTCACGCCGCGGGCGATCGCATGGGACCGAAGTTTGAGTGGTCAGAGTAACAAGTTTGTTCAGCAACGCCTAATGACTTACAGCCGGACCTATACGTACGAGTATGTACTAATGAAGTTCGGCAGAGCAATGCTCTCTACGAAATTGTTTTGCTACTTTCTGTTTGTTGTCTTGACGTTTTGTTATGGTTTTCAGGAGGTAGCAGGTATATGCTTGGAGTGATAACGTGTTTTTGGTAGGGAAACCACTTTTGTAAGTCATAATTATTTTTATTTTGTAACTTGTTACTTTTATTAGGTACCAATAATTCGTCTTTCCTGTAACTAGTCTTCCATGAATCCACGTCATTACTTGAATATTATTAAAAAAGAAACGACCTATAGAAGAGAAAGAGAAAATTTATACAAGTTGAGCCGTGATGCCGAAAAGTACCTGAAACTAATTTAACAGAATGTTTGATTACCATAACTAGATACAAGCAATTTTTTAGCTAATAGGTCTTCCTCTCAGGAACTTCACTCGAATGAAGTGCTAGGGGATGGGTGATAAATATTGTCACTGGTATTAGCGGTATGTAAGTACCTTTTTGCCCCACATTCATCATGGTCCTGCCGCCAATTGGGAAGCTACTGATGAAAAGACACTGACACCCCTTCACGGTCCTTATTATCGTGTTTATTAATGTTATGACGAGAATAGTGCTTTTTTTGAAAAAAAAAAAACGATGTGATACTACCGTGACGTTATTTAGCACCCATCTCTAACCCTTATTTCGAGTAGGGGCCGTCCTATCAGCAAAAAGACTCAGGTAATACATATTTTAAGGGCAGACACCCGAAACTAGCACACTCAATTTCGTATTGTCAGAATTGGCGGAATATTTACATTAAAATGGTAACTAGATCCCTTACACAACAATCTAATAAAACCACTGAACCTTCTTTACGTTGCTATCGGCAACACAAAGAAACGATCTGCCAGCGTTTTTTTTTATTTTATTTGCCAAATAAAAGAAATACGGGGCGAACAGAGAGTCTGAGGGAATCCTTTCATTTACCAATGTAAAGAACGTCGCTTAGCGCTTAGTTTTCTATTTTGTTCGCTGTTTGCTTCCGAGCTGTGCTGAGGTGTTAGCAAAGTTTTGTTCGCCGCAAAGCTCTGTAGATGAAGTTCATTTCGTGCTTATTCAGCTATACGTAATACTAGCCAATCCCAGCGGCTTTCACCAATGCGCAGTTTGGATATCTGTAAACGTTAAAAATTTCCGCGGGACCCTATTATTTTCAAGGGAATAACGTAGTTTTCTATTAGTGAAAGAATTATTAAAATCGGTTCAGTACTTTTTGAGTTAATTCATCACCAAAAAATGAGTATATTTAAATGAATGTAGCGCAAACCGAACATTTTCTTTTTGTAAAACGGGATTTGGTGCAGCTTTCGGTCTACTTTGGGATCGATTTATGCCTTAAAACCCTTTATACCTTATGGATGTTATGGGTAGATTTGTCCGGGGTACGGTTAGACCAAGATTCAGGATTTGGTAGGTCTCTATAGATATATAGGTACTTAGACATGTCGATAGATAAAATACGAAACACGAACTTAATATCCTGCCAACGACGCTATAGTGGTCTGCAGGGCGAGATAACAAAAGATCGCTCCGAATTCTGCCTGTTGCAAATCCTCACATAACAGGGTATCAATGGAAGCGTTATCCAGAGTTTCCTTTGTCCTGGGGTCAAAGTAACGCAGTGAATACCTGTTCAATAAAAGAACTTAAAGAATACGTCTTCGCTTTTAGTCAAATTACCTTTAGGATTTTACTTTATCTGGAAATCTTTGGCATTGCTGACCGTTTACATAAAGCCTTCGGCAAGAGTTAGCGGTTGTTTCAAACGTTATTTTGCAACGATTCCGTTTGTTCATAGTTCTATGCAAAAGCACGATCTTCATTGTTTTTGATAAAATGAAATTTGATATACAATCATTCTTCATTTTCAGAAGGATATTATTGCTATTGGGTCTGAATCCCGCCATAATGTTAACGTTTATAAAAGTTAACTTTTAATAAACGTCAAGTTGGCGGTAGTCACTTTTACTTTAATAATATAAGTAAGCACTTATAGATACACACACACTTACATAAATACATACATACTGTCACGCCTATAACCTGTAGTGGTAGGCAGAGACCACACACAACATTTTCATTCAAGAACGTCGGTTCACATTTTCCTATCTACCACAATACATCTTCAAGCAACAGTAGTTGACAACTAGTAATTTCAACGTACTTGCTGCGCAGATTGGAACAGCCGACCTAGAAAACTTGCTCGTTCTACCCAACAAAGGGCCTGTATCCGAGATTGCGGTCCACAATCCTGGATCACCCGGGCTAAGGGTGAGCCCTTAACTTTATTAAATCAAGGGAAATATTTGGGAAAATTTTTGCGGCGCGAAATTTCATCCCGGCCACATTTTCCCTCGTCGTCTATTTTAACGGTTTCTTGGGCGACACCGTATTAGTACGGTATTTATGATATTATGGTATACTAGCGACCCGACCCGGGCTTTCTTGGCTTTTCTTTACTATAATATGCATGTACTATACATATAAACCTTCGGAAGAAATTCTCTAACGTTTGGTGAATACCGCGTCCAAATCCGTTGCGTGGTTTAGGAGGAGTTAGTGGAAATATAGGTACAGACCGACAGACGCGGAAAGCGACTTTAATTTATACTATATAAGGATTGTACTGGTTTATTAGGAGATAAGATCTAATTCTCTCTGAGTCTCTGTAGTCTGGAAAATGGGCAGCAGCATTTTTCATTGTTATATTTTAACACTGCGATCTCCAACCCGCCTGACAAGCGTGAAGATTATGGCAATAACCTCCCCTTTCGTGGGATAGGCCCTAAGTCCGGCAGTGGACTGTTACGGGCTGTGATGTGATGTGGAAGGTCTAATTTGAAATTGAAATTGTTTAAACCTTCACCGACGTAGGAAGCTATAACAAGTTGAACGCAATTGTGTTTCATTTATTTCGTTTAGTTAGTCAGATGTATGGCAATAATAATAGGAGTGTCGGTGGCCGAGCGGTTAGGGTATCCGACTCGTAAGCGAGAGTTACAGGGTTCGAATCCCGCTGTGGACATGTACCAATGACTCTTTCCTAAATTATGTACATTAGTCGAATGATGATGACAAGTCGAATACTAACCAATGCTCTTACGGTGAGGGAAAACATCGTGAAGAAACCTGCACATTCAGGCGGTTGAATGTTTAACGATAATCGAATCTGGTCAGGTTTCCCTGTTAACAGGATCACAGAGGTCAGACGGCAGTCGCTCTACTGTAATAACCTGATCTACGAAATCTTGGATCAAGGCGGACGTCGGGCCCTCGTGCGACTTAGCACAACCGGGACATTAACGCCAAGATGATAATCAGATGTATGACAAACGCAAAATAGGAGCTTTCCTAAACAGGGCTCCGTCTTCACAACTTTAGACGCGTCTGCAACGGTCGAACAGTAAACCACAATAGAGCGAAGTCCTCCGACGACTATAGATCAAGCTCCAACAATGTTAATATCACGAGTTCTCCCTTGGTACCTAAATATTCAAATTAGCGACAATATCAACAATAATTACATAACTCCCGCGATGTGACAGGTCAATTATGACACATCTGAGTCATCTGACCAATTGGCCTCAGTAAAGGGAGTTTACGAAGGGACCTCGTTTACAATTCCGTTGGTTGTCACTGTAGAACACCACGGAAATGTAATGTTTATTAAAATACTGGGGCAGTTCTCTAAAATGCCGTTGCCAGTACGGGTGATGGTAGATGGATAATGGGTTTATTATAACTTAGGCTTGAATTAGAACGCTGCAAGGTATTTAATAGCTACCCAAAACATTGTAGGAACGATGTTTGAACTGACACGAGAAGTTAAGGCAACAAAGAAAATCCAAATTTTTGTATTTTTATTCGTTTCTTTAGTTGTCCATTTCCACGATTTTTTAAACTACCTACTCGCGAACAATTTGCTAAAAATTGAAAAGCAGATGGTTTATCGTGAAACGTCTATGCATCTTATGCACCTAGTTTCTCCGGCCTCCACTCTTCTCTTTTTAGACGCTTCCCGCTGTTTCTAATGCATAATGTTACGTCTAGGAGGGGCCATAGCCAAAGTATTCTCGAATTTTCTTTAAAATTAAAGATAAATCCAATATAACTTATGATAGGCTCTTATAATTAGGATAATATGATGTTAGGCGCAATTGAAGAGTCACGAATTCTAACTAACGCAATCACTTTCGTCTTAATTTGCCCACATTTTAACAATTAATAAGCAAATTAAATCCTTGTAATCGTTAATTTTTAGCTCAAACTGCCCACTTTCGATCAGGACCGTAATCCGTGATCCGCCCTTAGCAATAAAAAAAAAATAACTCTATGTGTCCCATAACATATTGCACGACCTGCAAATAACATTGTATATTCCATTATATTTGACGATCTCTTTTCACAAAACTGAATTTAAATGTATTGTCTTAAATTCTAAATCTATTAATTCTTCCTCATGATTTATGAAACCATATTTTACTGTGAGAACATTGACGATACAGCCTACACAAGCAAGCAAGGATTCCGTTACGCAATAGTGCCATCAAAGCGATCGTAACTGTCAATCACAATAATTGAGAAGGGACACTTATGCCCAAAGACGATGACGACATCGCAGGAGAAACGCACGCGCATGTATTCTGCCTCATTGGAATGGTTAAGTCTCGGTCCTCTCGCCCACAGTTTCTAAATCAATTTCATTGTGTTGGAGTGCCTTCGTTCTTAAGTAAATAATGCAGATATGGTTTAACAAGTTATGAATGGAGGTTGATTGTTAATTCAAATCAGTAGAATGATAGATTCTTGAAGTTATTGGAATTTTTGGCAGTTGTTAACAAAAAAATCTCAGCCATGAAGGTAGCAAACTTTCCAATCTTTTTGGCATTAAGGCAACAGTTTAAATTATCTTTTACCCTTAGTCAGAGAAAAAATGAACAGACATAATATAGTTGAATATAAAATGGTAAGGTTGGTGATTTATGAAAAAAATTCCATTCAAAATATGTGTATTTTACTAGCATTTATAGTGTGTTTTGACACCCCGAAACTCATTCGTCAAATCCCGGTATGTTGACCTTATAATATTTGGCAAGTAGCGAGGTTTTTTAGCAGAATACAATGTATTTTGAACAATTGTGTTACGAAGTAACAGCAAACCACTTTGTTTTCGACAATTTAGCAGCGAAAAGTAGCCTATCTTTATCTACTATGGATTTAGTTTGTACGGAAATCTCACTGAAAGGAGACGTAGTGACAATAAGGCAAGGACTGCTGAGTTATTTTGGCCATATAGAGAGGATGAAGAAGAGCTATCGAAACACATATATGTGGTGTGGCAGGGGTGTATGGCAGCGTTCTAAGAGGAAGACCGAGACATGAGGACTGTGAGGGCGCCTAAGGTTAACCTAGTACATCAATGAGTACAAGAAATATCTAGGAGAGTCTAGAAAAGGCCTAGTTTCGCTTTTCAGCCACATTAAACTTTCGTAGTGCTCCTATTTTGCCTGTATCATTTTGGCGTTAATGTCCTGGTTGTGCTTTGGCGCACGAGAGCCCGGGGTCCGCCTTGATCATGATCCAGGATTGGGCAGATCAGATAATTACTGTGGAGCGACTGACATTCGACCTCCGCGACCTTGCTACCAGGGGTATCTGACCAGATTGGATCATCGATGTTTCACCGTAAGAGCATCGGTTAGTATTCAACTAATGTACATAACTCAGGTACGTAGCCGCAGTGGGATTCAAACCCGGTACCTATCGCTTACGAGTCGGATATGGTAACCACCCGGCCATAGCAGTCCCGTGTTCACTATCTAGTTTATATGTAGGTATCAAATACATTACAATTATGATGTGTAACGGAGCTATCCAACTGAGTTTCAATTGTTGTTGCAATTAAAATCAGATAAAGCGAATATTTGCTTAGCTAACTACTTACATTAATAGAGCCAATCATAGCAATTTATGTAATTTATTATGGTGTCAACCATAATAGTAGATGAGTATCAACTGAGTAATTGCTTAGTACATGATCCTACTCAAATAATGCTCTAGATTTGTTGTCTCAAATGTGGTATCAGTTTGTTATATAAAGTTATCTTATGTATACGTAATACTTACTAAAATTTATTGGACCGTACTTACATTAGTTAAATAAGGTATTCACCTGAGTGGTTCAATGGTCAACATGCCGGTCTGCCACGCAAGAGTCCCGGGTTCGATTCCCGGCCGGGCAGAAATTGAAATGATGAATTTTAATTTCTGTTACGGGTCTGGGTGCTCTATGTATAATAAGTACATATTTAAAATTATTTAAGTAGTATATCAGTTATCTAGCATCCATATTTTTTTATGGCCCTACATACTAGCTATAAAACCGTTGTCCGCTCGATGATGCTGTGGTGCCTAGTGTTGTATATTGAATGACGTTCATAAGTGTTTGTGAAAACCTAAATTGAATAAACGTATTTGATTTGATTTGATTTGATTAGTACAAGCTTTGCTTAGTTTGGGGCTAGATGGCGCTGTGTGAATTTGTCCACGAATATATTTATATTTATTTATATCTTCATTCATAATGATATCAATCTATCAATCAAAATAAATTTTAATAAAATATATATCAGCCTACTTAATTTCAATTCCTTTTCTTAGCTCCTGATTTTTTAATCATTTATTTAAGGACTTTTATACAAAATGTACATGCCAGTCCTATTGTACCCTAATACAATTTTTTTAACAATTAAACAGCTGATCGCCAATCTCGTAAAGCGACTACTGATGGTATTACTAAACAAACAGATGTTAATGATGGGCAAGGAATCATCTCCC
Organism: Blastobasis adustella; assembly: GCA_907269095.1. Classification (NCBI taxonomy): domain Eukaryota; kingdom Metazoa; phylum Arthropoda; class Insecta; order Lepidoptera; family Blastobasidae; genus Blastobasis; species Blastobasis adustella. Next base: position 14,061,038 of record OU026121.1, on the reverse strand, counting down.
AATTATAATGATTGTTTTCGCATAAGCTATCATTATCACATGAACGTATTTCATACATACTATTGTCAGGGTCCGATTAAATGATGCACCAGGATCAGGAATACAATTAGTTTAATTAAAATAAAGTGCAATAAAACAGAAAACACAACAAGCTCCCACAAGACCTCCGTTCGTCGCGCGTCTCAATCAAGAATGCCGCCCTGCCAAACGTCCTCGTGACAGGTGACAGACGTTACGTCTTACGGCCATTCTGCAGGTGAAACGTCCTCATTCCAATAAACTAAAGAAAATACAGTTTTAAGAAAGAAGTCCCGCTGTATTAACACATCTACAAGCATTTGCGACATACATAACTAAGCTAGAGATAATAGCGCCGCTCTTCATGGGATAAGTCACTTAACGAAATAAGTTTCGTAAAACGGACCTAGCTCGGCCATTCTGTGTGGTATGACTCTATACGTCTCGCATAATTTAACTACTTTAGGTACTTTAACAATGAAATGGATATCAGAAACATTCTATAGATAATTATATATGGGCTAACGTTTCACTACAAGCAATTTCAAACAATTAATTCAAGAATAATAGGCATATTCTAAGTGCTAAACGACAATCTGTGATTTAATGTATCAAATAGAAACATCAAATGAAATGAATATCAAAAATATTCTATTTGAAATAAGTAGGATAATAGATTTCTATATTAACTCACATTTCACTACAATCAATTTCGAAACAATGAAACAAAAATAAGCATATTCTATTAGCACTAATAACAATATCTGACAATAGCTTATAGCATCAAAGAGGATCATAACAAGTCATCAGTAAGTATACATAAATAAACATAAATCATTAAACTAATACTCATAACAATGCCAACCGTTTCTTCGTTCAAAACTTTATTTATTATCTTGTTTTAATTATCACTGACTATATTAATTACCATGTCAATAATCTACAGTCCATCATTTATACTAGAAGCTTTTAAAGCCATCCGTAAGCTTGCATCAGTTGACACATACTTTTAGCCACCCGAAGACTTGCGCCAGTTGCTCAACATTGTTAGCCACCCGTAAGCTTGCACCAGTTGACAAATACTTTTAGCCACCCGAAGGCTTGCGCCAGTTGCACTTTGATTTAGCCACCCGAAGGCTTGTGCCAGTTGCAGTGTGATGTAGCCACCCGAAGGCTTACGTCCCGCCGTCCAAGCACATCATCCGAATACTGGGACTTCTTTAGCTTGACCTATGCTGTAACGATTATTATAGGATTAAGGAAAAAAGGGTTGCGTTTCTTTGAAAGTAAGTTAATTCCGTTTACTTTTTTTTTCTATTATGGTTTCGGTATATAACTCAACAGTTGAAATAATGTATTATGAAGCCATTATATATTACCTACCGCATCGGAATATTTGTGACTTGTTTAGTGTTTTGTCAAAAAAAATTTAAGTGGAATTGATTTAAGCGCGTACGTGTCGGTGTTGTAGTGTAATCTATTCCGAACCTGATTCGCTACTATCATCATTTTCACTGACTACTGGGGACATATTAATACTAATCCAGTTCTTCAATCTATCTGCTGAAAATATATTTCTGTATTGTTTACGGGAATGACCTTGAATACTGGATACTTCGTATCTATCCATATGTAGAACTTTGGTAATCTTAAAAGGTCCTCGAAACTTCGGTGCTAACTTTTTACTCTTGCCCTTTTCTGGGTTATTGTTGGGTATCATCACGAGATCACCCTCTTTAAATACTTTAGTGGGAGCTCTATTTTTGTCAAACTGCTCCTTCATTTTCTCCTGAGTCTTTGCTATCTTGTCTTGAACCGAGTCTCTGAGTTTGTCTCTGTCAGCATCTGAAATTTGCTTTTCAGCATCAAGTGCCCCACGTAATATACCCTCTGCTTGACTTGTCATCCTTTGGCCAAAAACAATTTCAGTAGGTGATTTGCATGTAGCTTTGTTTATAGTATTGTTTAAGTTCCGTTGAAGTTTTGCAACATTTGTATCCCAGTCTCTCTCGTCCAGGTCGTGGTTCATCGCTGCCAGCGAGTTCAGAATAGTACGGTTGTACCGTTCGATTTGTCCTTTGGCTCGCGGTGTCGCTACAGCTTTCAATATGTGTTTGGCTCCAATTGAGATAATGAACTGTTTAAACTCACCAGACGTGAAGCTGGTACCCTGGTCAGAGATTATGACCTTGGGGCTTCCAAATGTTGCGAAAATATCTTCCAATACTTTTATTGTGGTTTTAGACCTAGTATTCCTTACTGTTCTGACAAAGATAAACTTGCTGAATTCATCTATAACGCCAAGGATATATGTGTTTCCCTTTTTACTTTTTATAAAAGGTCCTAAATGGTCCATATGTATCGTGTGGAATATGATATTAACCTTTGGAATTGGATGTAGGAAACCCGTCTTTTTCCCGGCCATTTCTTTATTGTAAGCGCAACTTATGCAAGCATCAACGTATTTCTTGACGAAGCGGTTCAATTTCGGGAACCAATAGTCGGCTTTTATTTTACTATAATTTTATCATCCGAAAAATGACCCGCTTCGTCATGATTAAGTGGGCATATTCTCCATCGTGCTGAACTAGGAACAACCTATTTTAGTTTTGATGCTACACGCCGGTAAACCTTAGAGTCACGTAGGACGTAATTATTGGTAATGTCTTTGATGTCTTCATCGCTAGTTTCTAAGACAGTCTTAATGTGTTTAATCCGAGGATCGGTCATCTGAACTGTGTGGAGCCAGTTATTCGTCGTAATATTATACACTTCTAGTACGTCCTGTGTATCCGGCGGTAACACAGGATTTCTACTCAGCGCATCTACGTGCTTCATGTTCTGGCCTGGCCTATACTCAATAGTGAAGTTATACTCTAGTAATGTTACTTAATACATTAAATTAGTGATTTTGTTACCGCAGCGTAGGTAAATATGTAAGTATACAGTATTAGGTCCTTAAGTATAGGCTCATGAAATAAGAGGTCACTAATATATTTTGCATATATTTATCTGCCACCCTTAGTCCAACCCTGTCACGTCGAAATGACATTCTCAGGTAGACCAGAACGCAGGTAGTTAAAAAAATAGATAAGTAGCTTTGTATTATGTATTTAGTCCTCGTGACAGGTGACAGACGTTACGTCTAATAATACTAACATTACTCTGTAACTATTGCACTAACTTTTAAATATTTATATTAAATATAAATTTATATAGTCAAAACACATCCGCACTTGACAGGGAGACGATGACGTAGTTTTCTGTTCTTAGTTTTACGTATCTATTGTATTCTTTTTAAATTTGTATAACGTCCCGTACATCGCGAGTCTAATTACCGCGGACGCTCAAGATGTGGAATGAGGTCCCTTTCGAAGTCTTTCTTCATAAGGCATATCTACAGGTACCTCCAAGACCGGTACCGCATCCTCATCCCTTAGATTGCAGATGTCGTGGACGACGGTGGCCGCTTTCCATCAGGTAAATCATCCGTTCGTGTACTTCCCTAGACACTAAAAAGTGATTTTCATTCATTCATTCATGAAATTGTGAGGTGTTTATGTTTAAATACCTACTCTGTGTATAGGGAAATGTTCAAAAGACTGGCCCGATCGAGATTCCAATAATAGAAATACGCGTCACTGATTATTTCAGTCTGCCTGAGTTAAGTACGCCTTCATCACTTTAGATTTCTGTCCACCCTCTTTTAGCACACCTAGTCTTCCCTATTCCTAATAGACTTTGAAATCGGGCCGGTACATAAAACTTGCGGGGTAATCACTCAAAATTCCGGCGGAGCTATCAACATAGCTGTAAATGTGATGACGTAATACACCCTGCAGGGTTTATAGCTCAGAAACAGGTCACCGGAATGCCTCGTAAAAGAACCCAGCTGGGTTGGTGCTGTAAGTTGCACTAGGAAACATACAATGCTAGGAAATGGAGTAATGGACTAATGGTCCTATTTTGCTTCTCGTTCGTAATTAGGTGAGCAATTGAATTGCACTTTTCAGAACGAGGTTTTAAAAAGCTAAAACTTTCTGGCTGGTTTCTTGATTTTCCCGTTCAACGGATTTAGGTGGAACAATCGCTTTAGATTCCAGTGTTATTTAATGAACTTAGAATTTACTTTTAATTTAAAAATGTCTTCAACCTTTAGTGAATGTAAATGTAAAACTAATTGCTCCATTGAAGTCGCACTCGGTGTACTGACAAGTAATTTATTACTTTGCCAAAAGGATTTTTTTTTACAGTACGAATACTTTTCAGTGCGTTTTTTTAAAGTATGGTATACTTGATAATAAATCTAAAAAATTCATTAGTTATAATTTTTAGAAAATATTTTAAACAAAATAATGCTCACTTGAGATGTAGTAAATTGTGTAGAGTGTAGCCCGTATGAAACTAACTACGCATTTGTGATTAATTACTAACCCGTTGACAAGATGACAAATGAGAAGAGAGCAAGCTTTATATACAATTACTATCGCTTTATTATTTTAATAATGAACCGGCATTAATGTCAGAAAATATGTATAAATGGCATATGTATAATTTATTTGTATCCATTATTTGGCCCATAGATATAATACATATAACATACAAAATTATAATAACAATAAACGATACACTATATCCAAACAAAATAATATAACCTATATAACAATACCACTTATAAAATTAACATTAGACTAAAACATAACATAATAATTTTCAAAACTAAAATCTAACACTTTTACAATACACACTTTTTTATATTATGCTTACTTTGGGGCTTTGGCGCTGTGTGGATTGTCCAAGCATATTAATCATATTTATTTATTTATGCGTGAATAAGAGGAAAGAGGCAAAAGAAATGTGTCAGGATCGTAGCTTGTGGCACTCGATAGTCTCTGCCTACACCTGTGGGATACAGGCGTGAGTGTATATGTATATAATCAATTTGGCGTCAATATTTCGGTTGTGCTCTAGCGCGCGAGAGCTTGGGGTCCGCTTGATCATGATCCAGGATTCGGCAGATCAGGTAATTACAGAAGAGCGACTACCGTCTGACCTCTGCGATCCTGTTATCTGACCAGATTGGATCATGGTCACACATTCAGTCTCCTGAATGTACAGCTTTCCTCACGATGTTTTCTCTCACCGTATATAAGAGCATCGGGCAGTGTTCCACTAATGTACGTAGTTCAGAAAAAGTCCTTGGTATATGGTGGCACTAGGGATTGAACTCAAGACCTTTTGCTTACGAGACGGACCTGTTAACCAATAATCCACCGACGCTCTACTTTATACTTTATTTATTTTTGATTAATTACTAAATACACAAACGAGAATGAAGCCCACCTGATGCAAAACTGTACTAACCATAATTATTATTGTTCATAAGATTAACTTAACTTATATTTAAAAACTTGATGTCTAAAATTTACAATGGTAATGGCATAAGAGTTGTGTCGGTACAAAAAATAACGCAAAAGGTAACGCAAACAACGCTATTTCTAAGTAGTAAAAATATTTCTCTTTGTAAAGCATGCTTTTTAAACCATGTGTGTGTAACTGTAAATCCTTTGAGACACAATATCCCCTAGGTCCCCTGGAAAGCCTTTGAACATTTTCACGCCTATAAATAACGGAAGTGAAATATTACAATGCGCATTGCGGGTATTTATAAAACAGGAAATGCACATCCATTTTTAACCTACATTGTCGTGACCGCGCCATAAAACCTTTATCCGCTATAAAATATTTAACTACCGTATTTATTATCGAATTATTCATTATTTAACAGTTTGAAAACGTAACAAAACAAAAATAGGCCCATAAAAAAGGTACAAAGTTTCCATAGAAACTTGCGTAATAGTTTAATTTTGGACGTATGAACGGTTAATATCGTATGATTCCTCGAAACGGGTTAACAAATAACCCGATAGTTAACCCACGTGTTGCGTAGAATATTTATTTATGATGCATCCCAACGTTTACGTTACACTGCGTGTGCGACGCTAAAAATATACAAAGGCTGTAAAATCACTGACACACTGAACTGGGTTTGTATGCTGCCGTGGAAATTAATTCGTTGTGGTTGCTTAGTTACTCGCTCATTAGTATGTGTAACTGTATGGGATAAACAGAATTATTTAATAAAAGTATCGAAGAAAAACGAAAGTCAATGAAAAGCTTCTTATGCTTTGAGCTTTACGTCACGTTGAGTTACAGCACGTATCGAGATTGTACGAGTCAAGCTCTTAGCCCTAATTGCACCAAATTCTTGCACTAAACACGTTTAACGTAAGTTTGTTTGAAGTTTTTTGTTTAAGTATCAGCTTTATTGCGTTTAAAATTTGGTGCAAGCTGCCTTTAGTCTTTCGGTACCCAAATACATATTGATTTAATTTTTATTTCCTATGACAATATCCTTACCAACTTGTAGCGAATTAGGTATTTATTTACCTACCCCAGTAGGTACGTTCCAGTGGGCACGACCGAAAATAAAATACATTTTGCGACCTTAAGAGTATCAAAGTATAAAGGCAGAAATGTAAGATGGGAACTTATTACTAGCATAAGATTTTACATCTTATTACTCTAATGTTTATTACGCTGTAAGACACACAAAGAGAAAAAAAAATCTTAAGCAGAAAAGTGGCGGTAGTATTTAGCGACCTAAAAAGACGCCTTTTGTAAATACGAAGCTCACTGTCTCAATTTTCTTTTTGTGTCAACTAGAACACGCCTGAGCCATTAAATTCGTGCAGCTATGCTGAAGCTCGGCTAGTAATCCTCAAATCAGGGCACCAGTCCATTCCCGGCTGTGTAATTAGCCAATAAGAGCCTGCTGTCATTCCACACAGTGCAATAGGGGCGCGGGCTTGATTTTTTTTATTGCTTCACTTGAAAGATTGCAAAGGCGCGGCCCGGCCGTTGTTTCGGCCAAAAATCTTTTTTGTTTTTAAAATTTTGGATTTTGAAGCAAGTATTTATGGCTAGACTTTTTCAACAAAATGAGAACAGTTCTCATTTTGTCTTCTGTTCTCACTCTGTTTTCATTTCACTGCGACAAATTCGTCAATTAAGTTCGAAAATATTGATATATCTTTTAATTCACGTTTATTGTCAACAATAGCTGGCAACGATTTTACCTGAATAGCTAAGATTTTATTGAATTAGAGTTTTTTTTATGACAGAAACAATATGATGTCCAAAACGACCCATATCAAAGAAATTTTTTCAATAACCTCAAAATTATGCAATAATTGAAATGTGTGAACAAAGTCCTCGCACCGTCTGTCTGTCTGCTTGCGATAAACTCAAAAACTAATAAACGGATTTTCATGTGGTTTCCACGAATAGACAGAGTGATTCATGAGGAACGTTTATCTGCATAATTTGTTAAAGTTATTACTACCCGTGCGAAGCTGGGCCGATCGCTAGTACTGAATATAGCATTTTATAAATATCACATATTTATCATCAGTACACAGTACATCATCATCATTATATCAGCCGAAAGACGCCTACTGCAGGGCATAGGCCTTTCCCAGAGATCTCCACAAAGGCCGGTCCTGTGCTTTCCGCATCCACCAGCGATCTTTACCAGGTCGTCGGTCCTGTGGGTGACCTACCCACGCTGCGTCTTCCGGTGCGTGGTTGCCTCTCGAGAACTTTACTACCCTACACTTTTTGCTTTAGTGCTCAGTACACCCCTACTAATTAGCCAGTGAGGTTTGTTACGCGGCGGCGCGATCAATCGCCGCCAAATGCGCTTGCGCACGCGAAAGAAGCATTTTAATTCGCGATACGCTCTCCTCGGAATTCAGATAAGGAAGTCGGGACAGTGACACATTGTCTTGTTTGTTACGTATTGCGTGGCACTCCGTAATCGGCATTAAGACATTGAAGCAGTGGTCTGATCGTCATCATGAGTTTATTCATAAATGAGGTCTTAATTCACCATGTCTGTTCATAATGAAATAATCATTCTTTAATAGTTTAATGGGGATGTGTGAATGGCTACAAAATGTAAATAAATAATAAATATTCTTAGAAAACTGATAAACGACTATATATTTTTAAATACATACTTATTATACATATAACACCCAGACCCGTTACGGAAATAAAATTAATCATTTAAATTTCTGGCTTGTTAACCTACTGAACCACTCAGGTCGTCAAAACTATATATCTACAAACAAAACATACTCTAACACAAAGACAACATTTCTAATTGCTTCTCTTTCTAAAAAAAACGCCAAAGCGGACACGGACAGCAATGCCAGTAAACTGAAATGAGCCCGCAACATTTTAGAGGCGTTAAAATAAAATGGGAAGAAAATGGATACGTTGTTTTAGCTGCATTGCTTCACCACAGATTCCTTCCTGTATTTACTCGGACGGGTAACATTATGCCAGTGGAAATAAAAACTGGAAACAGACTGGCGCAGTTCGGTTTTATATGTAGCGAAATGGAGCGCACGATGTAGGTCGGGAGGGGATGTATGGAACTCAGCTCCTTCATTATGCACGCAGTAAAAGATAAAGTAGTTACTTATGCGCAGATTCATTATGTCTGACCACTGCTTTAATTAAGTGGCAACCTCTGGGGTTGCTCTCTTACACTTGCAAGTTAGCTTCGAATGCTGGAAATGTAGATGTTGGGTGGAATTTAATTTATTCACTTTACGGTTCCGGGTTCTGAAGTTGCCTCTTTGGCGATTCAGTTGGAAAATGAGGGAGGCATATGACTGATACATGATATGATGTTTATGACATGATTTTGTAATTATTTAATAATCAAAATACAGTCAAGTAAAGAAGGCTATACAGAGGCCAAGCAGCTCATTTTTCTTGAATTCAAAATGTTATTTAGAGCTTGAGCTACACCTTTCATAACCGAGGCAAAGGTAGGTAGGTAACTAGGTAGATACTGAATCCCGCTCGCTGCCGCGAAATTTTAATACCTTTGAAAATCAAATGAATGGCGCGCTGAGACCGTACCTCACCGTAGAACATAAGGAGGAAGTAAAATTACATCCACTGATTTGATTTCTACGAAAGCAAAAATAAAATATGGACGCGAATTAAGTTTGTCAAGTACATGAGCTTTGCCGGAAAGTATCACGTATCGAAGAACAAGCGTAATGATGAACATCGAACGTTCAAGTTTTAATGATGAGGGTTTAAATATGAAATTGTACGAGTCGAAAGGAAACGCTGTCTTTTGATAATGGCTGCTGGATTCTTAGAATAAAAGTATAAATTTAGTACTTCACAACCTCACTTTGGTGGTTGTGGTTGTGTTGTATTGCGGCGCGACTCCCTTCCGACTCTGACTTTCTAATAAATAAACTTTAAGTAGGTTACAACCTATTTTATGACCATTAATAGCTATTGGCCAACTAGAATGCCCTGTATTCTTTCTAATTTTTACGTGGTAAGCAAATTCGGATCACTTTACCTACTCTAACAGCCCCTAGTCACGAATTAGGATGGATGAACTCAAATTAGTGGTTTTGCTTAGTTTATTGATTTAATTAAGTGGATAACACTGTTTCCTAATGTACATTTATTAGGTCAAATAGATTAAGGGCGCTGGACTCGTTAAGGAGTCATTACACTGGCAGGCCCAATGTATAAGATTAATTTGCAAGAGACCGTTGACATAAGCGTTACGGTTTACGGGAGGTACTTGTTGAAAACAGGAATCTAATTTTCCGAATTAACTTCTGTAACACGTTAGCGAATTTTGGTTGGTATTTTTTCTTCTAAATTCTAGACTTCTTGCTAGACAGACAGTGTGAAGGATAAAGTCACATTGTCAGTGCAAGGGTTCGCCTTTGCTCGCTTATTATAAGTATCAGCCGCTTTTCAAAATTTATTGCGCCCTGGTGGTTTCTTTACATAAAACATTTCCACTTCTGCTTTGTAAAACTATAGGTGAGCAACGATTTTAAAATAAAATAGAAATTATGAACATTAGGGGTCCCGTACCCCGAAGTACCGGATTCGTACCCCAGTGCCGCCATGTACCAATGACTCTTTTCTGAGATAAGTTCATTAGTTGAATACTGACCGATGCTCTTACGGCGAGAAAAAATATCGTGGTGAAACCTGCACATTCAGGCGACTAACTCTGTAACCAATGATCCAATCTGTAAACGTCCCCCTGTTAACAGGGTTACGGAGGTCCGATGTCAGTCGTGGATGATGATCAAGGCGGACCCCGGACCCATGCGCGCGAGAGCACAACCGGGAACACAACACCAAGATATTTTTTTATGACCGGGTGTAATTTAGAGTTAACACCAGTAACAACTACGAACATTAACCAATCACGAGTGTTGAGATCGTATATCCCCCTTAGAGAGCATGTCCCCCAACTAATAAAAGAGACGACGATCACTCTCACAGCTCTCACTGCACACAAAAACAAATGTAACCATTTAATTGGGCAATAAACGCCGTAACAGTTATTTGGGTCGCATTCAAAACTTCTCAGTTCAGAGGTTATCTTATTGAGGGAGCTGTATGTATGAGCTGTATGAGGCAACAGGCTTAGGGAGTATGGTGTTAAAAACAATAATGATGTCATAAGTCCTTTTGGTAAAGACCTTCACGGTAAATAATAATTCGCGATTAATTGAGTAGGTTAGTGGAATGAGAGTCAAGTGTAATTAAATTAAGTGAGGCACTTGTTTTCAAGCCATGTGGTGAGTGTGTTGTTTATGATTGATGGTCGTTTACAGTTGGAACTGTTAAGCCGTTTATCCACGGCATCTGTCTCCCCCGATCCGTCATCCGAGAAAAAACCGGACCGAAGAAGCGGCCTATATATTTATATGAACGTTTGTCCACTTGACGTCCGGCGTTCGAGATCATCCGATATTTTAATAGGCTCCGGGAATTTTGCTTGATCCGATGAACCGCTAAACTGGATCCTCGATCCGGAGTACCCGCAATACAAATCACGTCCACGGGCGTCAATACGTCTCCGTCAAACGTTATTTAAGTGGACGTGGGCTGTGTGCCTGTAAGTGCTTGTATTTTCTTATTAAAAAATGGATAATAGTCAGTATGATACGACATCAACGTGATCAGTCTCCGTCATCCGACATCCGTCTCCGTCAAAACGACGGAATAGTCTTCCGATAAGAAACCGTACCGAGGACAAACGCTCTACATGTTTCTTTGTTAATCCATATTTACGTTAGTATAGATATTTTGTGTCTATGGAATGTTTATTTTGCACATCTAAACTTTCACACTCGTCGTAACTTAGCACAAGCGTTAAGTAGGTAGTAGTAGGTAGGTAGTATAGGTAGATTTGGGGGACAACAATTGGGGGACAACGGTAGTGATTGATAAAAACCAAGCCAGTAGGTACTGCAAGCTTTGCTACGAGGTGCGTTCATGTAATGGAACCCTTTTATTTCGTTTTTAATATGCTACCGAAAGAAAATGAAAATAAGCCTCAACACACCACCTTTTATAGATACACGCTGTTGTAAGAGATACACGCTGTTGAAACTGCCGTGCGAATATCAAACAAAAACGAAAAAACTAATTTGGAACAAAATTGGATTTTTACAAAATTAACTTGTCCCTCTGAAAGCAATGGCCGATCAATCCGAAAACTTTATTCAATAAAAACTCCCAATAACGTACCTAAAACCACCGGTCGCCATTCGACCCTGTGGCTTTCAAATAGGATTGGGATCCGATTTGTCATTTGATTAGCTCACAGCTCAGTCGTAAACATTTTCAAATTATTTTCGGGAACAAACGGCCCCGCGGTCCGACCTCGACTATACCTCTCCACAACTTATGTGTTGTGTCAGTAGGCATTCCATATCAGCTAGAAAGACCGCTTTTTGACCTCTATTCCAAAGTCGTAAGGGTCATGTTAGCAATTTTGTTAGTAGCTATACGACCCGCTAGGTACCTTTGAGGGTAGGGAGTAATTTGTAGACGCCTTTGTTAGTTGCACGGTTAACGTGTTACTAATGGTCTACTTACAATGCTTGGGCTACTTTACTTGGCTGCCTCAGATAGTAAGGGTAGTGATACTTTCGACGAAGTTCTGGTTCCCTTGTTTCCTCCGTTCATTCGTTATTGATCTAAGGTTGATATGTGTGTTGCAGCGTTGCTATGCCAGATAGTCTGCTCTGTTCAGTAGGTTTAACCTAAAATTATTATTAACACTGCCGGAGCGTAGGTGGCCGAGCGGTTAAGGTATCCGACCCGTAAGCAAGAGGTACCGGGTTCGAATTCCGCTGCGGCCATGTATCAATAACTATTTTCTGAGTTATGTGCATTAATTGCATTACTAATAGATGCGGTGAGGGAAAACATCGTGATAAAATCTCCACATTTAGGCGAATGAATATGTTACCATGATCCAATCTGGTAAGGTTTCCCTGGTAGCAGTGTCACGGAGGTCGATGACAGTTGCTCCATTGTAATTACTTGATCTGCCTAATCCTGGACCATGGTCAAGGTGGACCCCGGGCCCTCGTGCGCGAGAGCTTAACTGGAACATAACGCTAAGATGATTATTTTCATTTATTTATTATTAAAACTGCCATAGAAAATGTATGACACAATAATATTGCAGGTACAATAATCTGCCATAAAACCGTTAAATTGCTGTGCAGGATGCAACGTATTTAATGTAAACGTAACTCATTATTTTTATAGCTTTTTATTTTCATTGTTATGTCAAAATGCCCGTGTAAAATAAAATACTAAAGCAATCTGCGCTTTTGACAAGTTAGGTCTTGATGAGTTCATAGCCTTTTCAGTGGCGGCAGTTGACCTAGTTCCGAGCTAAACGTTCTAAACATCTAGATCTCGATTTAGGACCCGTGGGAAACAACAGCTGGTGTTAGTCATCGTTTAAAAAAAATACTTTGTTTATAAAACTAGAAAGTTCAGTGATTCCGACAGTGAGAAAACGTGCGAAATTTATACCGCACCTACACGCTCGTGTGGGCGTAGCTTTCAAGCCATTGAAAGATCTTTTTTCACATGAGTCATTTTAATGGTTTCTAGGATTTACTTTCTGCCATAAAGACTGAAATAAACGAGCCATAGTTGAGCTAACAATGTTTACCATACAACATTATCGTGGAGGAATACATTAAACCTATAAATAATGAACAGTAATTCATCGTCGCGTTAACGTCCTGGTTGTGCTCACGCACACGCATTGACTATGGTCCAGGATTTGGCAGATCAGATAATTACAGTGGAGTGACTACCATCTGACCCCCGTGAACCTATCAGGGGAACCTGACCAGATTGGATCATGATTATATATTCAGTCGCCTGTATTTGCAAGTTTCATCACGATGTTTTCCCTCACCGTAAGAGCATCGGTTAGCATTCAGCTTATGGTAAAGTTTAGGTGCATAGATAGTTTAGACATTAGGTGAATTGACAGAGCGAATCCCTAAAAATAATATTAAAAATGTAAACGTAAATAAATAACTAAATGTAATTAAATAACGTGGCCAATTATAAATATCGATCATCTTGTACAGTCAGCTGAAGAGTAACCCCTACAACATACATTTAACGAATGGAAACTACTCGTATCAAAATGAAATTACTTTCAAACATACTATATTTTAAAACAAGTTAGAAATTCGATTAGCAATGAAACATACAGAAACGGTTAACAGGGTCACGGAGGTCAGCTGATAGCAGTCGTTCCACAGTAATTACCTGATTTTCCAAATCGTGGGTCATGGTCCAGGCGGACGACAGCACAACCGGGAAATTAACGACAAGATCACCATACAGAAACGGTTACTTATAGTTCATTCATTTTTGAGGCACAGAGAATACAATATTTTATTTATTCTCGATCCCGCACGTTTTATTACACTACAAACAATATTATAAAACCGTTTAACAAAAACAAACGAGCCCATGCGAAAACTTCACGTAATTTAAAACTGAAAGAAAACAAAAATATTGGAGCGTTCAAATAAAGCCTCGCTAACTCCTGACGCTTTTGCAGAGCTTAATCCGACAGCTTTTGCGTTGGATTTCATGACGTGAAAAAAATAAAACTCACCGCAGAGCTTTTTGATTTAGGCACTTTTATTTATCTTTTTCGCCATTAACAGATGCTTCGCTTTCAGGAGTTTGTAAGGGAAATTATCGGAAGGTTACGTTGTATAAATTACGACATTGGTGGTCTTGGTAAACTTCTATATAAGTGTGGTAAAAAGCTTTTTGATTCTTACAACGCTGCTGGACCCATTCCTGCTCTAACTTTGTAGCTTGGATTTCTTGTTTTTAGAGTCTAAATCACGCCAATAGGTACAATGTAAATATTTGCTTATTAATTATAGAAATACCCAGACTCAAAACTAATATTTAATTAAAAGCAGATAATTAAATATATACAGATAATTATGTCCAATCGTCTGACCTTCAGGTCAGAATTCGTTACTAGTTGTTACTAGCTATTGGGTCGGCATATTTTAAGGTTTACCATATTGGATCATGGTCACACTACTATGATCCAATATGGCCAGGTTTCCCTCTTAATATTGACACGGAGGTCAGATGGCAGTTGCTTCACTGTAATTACCTGAACTTCCAAATCTTGGATCATGGTCAAGGCGGACCCGGGCCCTCACGCGCAAGATCACAACCAGGACATTAAGACCAAGATGACCCATTTAAATAAATGTTATTGCCTTATTCCTTTGCGTAAACAACGTGTCATCCTTCGAAGGAGTTGTGTGAAAAATGTGGAAGTTTAAATTAAATTCGCCAACACATCGTCATGGGACGGCGGTCGTTTCCGCCACCTGGAGCAACTTCTGGAAGTTTCCAGACGTTTCTAGAGCACAGCTGGAAAGGTATTATTGTGGTACCGCGTGTGAGGTTTTAGATTAGACTTGGAGTCTTGTGAAGTTGGCCGTCCGCTGATATGTTGTCGCAGATATCTATTTCAAATAAGATAGAAAGTGGAATACTTGTTTAAAGTTCAATAAAGTATTTAATTTTAGACAAGTAAAGTAAATTTTATGCGTTGATACTTTTTCGATTTAGATGAATAGTAGAATCAGTGCAAAAGTTGTTTTATTATTCAATGCCTCCTGAATATTTTGCTAAGTGGCGAACTATTGACCCAGTTTTAGATTTATGACGTTCCATTCTCGGCTCATATTTTTTTTCACTTGGGCGCGCAGAAAACTAAAAACAAATCTGTCCGCGCTCGATCAAATAACGCTCAGTATATTTGGACGATTCTGGCATGGTGATATAATAAAGTTTTCCCATAAGAATGTAGTTTTCCCGAAGTCGATCTGTAATCATATAATCATGGCACACTTAAGCTTACGGTATTTTTTCATTTATAGTGCAAGGTTATGGATATAAATGTGGATGAATACATTATAGGTAGAGACTGATCAAGGAAAAGATGGATGGATTGTGTGAGGATGAATAGCGATATGCATGTGAAACGAGTGAGTATATGCCGAGTGATAGGGTTAAATCGAGAAACCTGTTGTGTCAACTTGAAGAGGCAGGGAAATAATACATAATACATAATACATAAAGTTCACGCCTCTGGCAGGGAAATAATAATTAAGGTATACCTACTATTGGAAATTTTGGTCTTCAACATTTTACAATCACCAGGTGGAACGGAAACGTTATTGACACATGTTTGCCACTGAAACAAACATTATGTATGATGCTCTTTTCGGCAGAGTACACCCCGGTCTGTTTCAGATTGTTCAAGCGTCATACGATTCGAAATCTTGCGCACAAAAACGTCAACTTTCTGGAGTTTCGTTTTTTAACCGACTTCAAAAAAGGAGGTCGTTTCTTAATTCGTCGGAAGTCTTTTTTTAGGAATGTTCCCCGATTACTCGAATTTGCCAGGCTGTCTTCAGGTCAGTATCTGATGGGATCCTGGAGAAATCCTCAAATATTATAGGCATACATATAGCGATTTCAGTATTTTCAGTGACAAGTCAAGTTATTGCTTTCAGAAAAATATCATTTAGTGAAGTGTAGCTGATGCTAAAGACCACAGGCCCCCGTAACTTCTCAATATACCTGTATGTTACCTCGGAACTTCGTCACTTATAGACCGACAGTGAAATTTCTTTTTTGTTTGAAAGGCCACACACCAACCCCCCAACCAACTTCAAAAGTTTTACCCCTTCCCTTCGACGAACATTACTGTGATGGCACCGACTCCAAAAATAATGATATCTAACTTACTCGTTTTAATTTTCTAACGTACTAGTGACCTTTATTAGTCCATTCTTATGGAACTGCAGACTTGACCCTTGGTAGACTGTTACATAAAATTAATTGGTATAAATAGGTTCTAAGACTTTCGTGGTTATTCACTACACTATCAAACACATCATTATTCATGGTTTTGTTACCACGGTTAGTACCTATTGTTTTTATCTCGATATTTCGACGCAGTTGCATGCATCATGGTCACGAGTAGACTTTAATAAATTGCTACTTAAAAATGAATAGGTATGTTACAAAGAGACACAATGACCCACTTTCTCATTTATATTAGTAAGGATGATTAGCTATCTTTTCTAAATATTTGCTATTTAATATTAAATAATCATCTTGGCGTTAATGTCCTGGTTGTGCTCTCGCACACGAGGGCCCGGAGTCCGCTTTGACTATGATCCTAGATTTGACAAATCAGGTAAGTTTGACCTCCGTGACCCTGCTACCAGGGGAACCTGACCAGATTGGATTACTACATAATTAATTGTATTAATCGCTAGTAAATCGGCACGTTAATATAGGCGAACAAAAGCACATAAACCACGATAAATCCCACCCACTTCACTTTACTCTTGTCTCTTCACTTTGTCTAATTTGCATCTTACTTTACCTTAGGTTTTGTTTGTTCTCTGTGATTATCACATCTGCCGTATATTGTGTCCAATATTTTCATACTTAGTTTCTAATTATTATGTTTTTTTATATGTATTTAGTATGTATTTCCGGACTATAGATGCATAAATGTATATCCCTCCTCCTTTTTACTCATGTAGTTTTTTTCTGCACCGCCTACCTTTCTCAAGCTTTAGTTTATTCCGGTTGACTGGTAGATAAGGCTATTTTAGCTTTAAGTCCGCCACTATACTTTTTGTGCCTTTATGCACTTGTAATAAATAAATAGATAATAGATTTCTGTAACTTATGGAATGCAATAAATATATTTAATAAAATATTAACATACTAATGAGAAACGTAGGGTATAAATATAGTACTATAGGTACTATACCTACGGTTTTGAATAGCTGAAATACATGCTTATAGTTCTACCACATAATAAAACACAGTATCAGATCTTCAAAATAAATAACGCAATAAAACGGGACCGCTGAAAGAAATTACGTGATCCTTTCATTGAATTATTTTCAGCAAAACAATAATAGTTAATGACTCGTCAGCGGATGATCTCAGCGACCGCATAGTGGTTGGGAAAACACGGGCGTAAAGTCGGTTATCTTCTTTTTTTTAGTAACAAATGACATGGAATACGTAACTGTCACTTGTTAACACCCACAATATAGGTATGTGGTACTTAGGAATAATGCACAGAGCAAAAAAAAAATAGTCAGCCATTAAGGTACCTAATTGAATTATTTTTGGTTTAAAGCAACAAAAATGAGAACTGCCGGTGTATTGTCACTGTCCTCAGACTAAGATGATATGGTTCATCCCTGTATTGCGCTGGCTACCATATCCTTCAAGACCACATCAACTCAAACATTTTTGCTTGGCGACGGAAGACCCTTTAGGTTGGGGACGGTGATAACCATCCAGGCGGACTCCTCAGGCTTGACAGTCAACTCAAACCTGCATATATATTTTTATAACAACACGTGTTTATAGTTTACCCATTAAGGGGTCGGTGGCTGAACGAGGATGAAAAAAAAAGGAAACTGTCTATGCCCAGCAATAGAATAGTTACGAGGTAATTAGTAACTCCTAGATCATTCTACTTGGGGGATACTAGACTTCACCACCATCTCACACCCACCACCATAGTCGCACGTAAAAAGCCAAAACACCACAAATCAGACTGGCAGGAAACCGTTATCAGTAAATTTGAAAGTGCTATCATAGTAAAACAGCGGACCCCGGTTGGCAGGAAAAGCCAGGGATTTACCGCTCACTAGGATGGGGAGGAAGATGTAAGAGCTGACTAGACCTTCTCCGCAGATTCGTAGCTGGTTTCGATCGAAGACTTTTCGACAAACTCTCCTTTATTGTGGAGGAGACTCCACCTGAGGCCTATTATTACGGAATTTGTTAATAATGATGACGAAATATCAACCCCATGCAACTTTACCCGAAGCTTGCTAGAATTACTAACTGTATGTTTTCAAAGTCGTAATAATGGACACTAAATGTGTATTGCCTAGAAACCTATTACGCCTACCACTACAAGCTTCAAAGCAATATTGGTCAAGGACTAATAAGCACTTATTGTTCTCACTCATTAGGTTAACGGCTTAATTAATTTTTTATTGGTCACCATGCCGTGATGGTAAGAGAAGGTGAAATGAATGGTATTAGACCAAACTATTTTGCAAAATTTTTTATATATCTCAGAGGACGAAGTCACAGGAAATATTATAAGAATAACCAGTACCTACTATTTTTGATTCTGACTAAAGAGAGAATTAACCGAAAATGGGGCTGGAGGTGGATCTAATTGCAACAGAAATGATTATTGCAGCAAATGGTAGGTTCTTATCAACATACAAAAATGTAAATAAATAATAATCAATAAATAAATATACATGGGCAATTCACACAGCGCTATCTAGCCCCAAAGGAAGCAAAGCTTGTGTTATGGGTGCTAGATAACTGATAAACTACTTGTCTCCTTTTTTAAAAACATACACCCAGACCTGTAACAGAAATTAATATCCATTATTTCAATTTCTGCTCGGCCGGAAATATACAACTGTACCTTTGCTGCTTTTGGTGTGAGGGGGCCCGAAAGGTCCCATTTTCTAAAATATTTATCTCTGTTGCAATTATTTCCACCTCAAACTATTTCTACTACACTAAAACATTAGTTGGAATGAGTGGTGAGATCTTCGGAAACCATGGACCACCTCGTTTCGTGCTCTGCGTGTCCTAAAACTAGCGGATTTGTTCGAGGCCAGTCCAAACGCTATTTGCGTCGCCGAATACTGGGCGAATACTGGGCGAATAAAGTCGATATAAACTCGATAAGAAGAGTGGTGGGATTTTCCCGGAAAATACTAGTTTTAATAATAATAGGTAACAAGAAAACGAAAAAATTGGATTTGCAGCAAAACAGACACCGAGCTCCCAGCCACAGTGTTTCCTTTGGACTATGACATGGGATATTCCGTATTTAGGTATATTAACGGTCTCATTTGTGGCGGACAATGCATTGGTAGAGCTCGTCTAAGCTCAAATGACGCGCCCCACTATCGCATTAACGCACACAAGCAAATTTAAAATATGGACGCAATACATATACAAATGCCGTTGTAATTGGTCATTCAGTTGCCGGTGAGACTCAAACGTAGGAGCAGGCGTCGTTCGATTGAGCAGTCGACACTCCCACACAGATGAAGAGTCGAATTTGCACTGACACATCGAAATTAACTAATTAAGTAGTGGGGCGCGTCATTTCGGCTTAGACAAGCTCTAGCGCCCCTGCTGTTGCTGATGTCCATAGGCGTCGGTGACCACTGTCCATCAGGTGGCCCGCATGCCTGTTTGTCTGTTGTATTACATAAAAAAGACACAATTTGTAATTCCAATCCAATTTATGAGCGCGTTTGTTAATTAACACAAACAAATATTTACTAAAAGTCCTGCCAATTTTGCAGCCAACTTGGCTCCAGTCAAGAGATACTTGTGCAATTTTAAGCTAAAGATAATTAGAATCCTAGCTGTGTTGTATGTATTATACATTACACATACATACATTGTACATATGATGTTGTGTTATGGGAGTAGAAAACTGTTGTTGCAGACGTGGGGAAGGGGTCACCTTGACCCTAAATTTAACCTTCATAATTTTTTACGATAATATATCGTAGTTTTGATCAAAACTATAATATGAATAATATTCTTTAATCACTATAATAAAGGTTTTAAAAAAGCACTGAAAATAATTAAGGTAATTGGCTTTTCCTAGCCTGATTTGAAATAAAACTTTACAATATTTATACTTGATTTGTTTAATGCCGTAATAATAGTCTTAAATATTGTATCTTATAAAATAAATTTTAATAAAATCTGCGAAATACAAATTACTAAGATATGTAACGATAATTAAATAGGAATAAAATGACGCGTAATTGTTACATTAGCTACGGGGAGAGGTCAAAATTACTCATTTTTATTTTGAGATCGGTTTATATTCATCGTGAGCGGCCCTCGACTGAGTCTGTGTCAACATCAGTTAGAATAACTCAACAACTTCAACTACTGAGAATAACAGGGACTTTGCTTTTATAGTTTCTAAACTAAAGGTTATCTAAAACACACGCGGTCATTTTGACCCATCCTCGACGTTGCCGGGATTAAAATATGGAAAAGTAATAAACTATTTGTAGGTATACTTGTTTTCCTCAATTTCGAGTTCGGTTCTGCAGTAAAACTTGCTTAGAATCACTGGTGAACTCAGAACAACACCTCTAGGGGAATTACGCGAATAGTGTATTCTGTATATTGCATAGGTCTGGACATGTATGACGTTGTCAATATTCTAAAGTTTCCATATTATTATGCATTGCTGCATTTGTTAGCCATTGCAATATCACTGTGTTGAAATAGCTGTATTGTATGGCGCTAGCAGTGCGGCAACGAATTGTCGTAAAATCTGCTACCTAATTGTTACTATTCGCAATAAAGATGTAATCCGTGACGCGATTTACGTGAATAATGAACGTCAAAGGCCAAAGCATACGTGTCGCTCTGTTAACTATGTTGATGTAGGCTCTAGAGAAAATAACTGAAAGCCACTTTCCGTTAATATTGTTCTTTTTCCTGTTTAAATATTTTGTAGCAGGTCTCGCGGGTGTCCCACGAGGTGAGTGTTATCTTTTACACAAGAAGAAATGCGAGCGACAATTTTCTGTAAAGCCTTTCATCCCATTTCGTAACTAGAATTCGAGAGAAAATATACAGATCGGTACAACTCCAGGTATATGTATAGACGGATTTATTGTTTACAACGGTATTGCATTTATATGAGAATATAAATGCCCAACCTGTCTACTTGCGAATCGGTCTAGAGGCTTCGGAGGGTGATAACCAAAGATATTGGACATAGCCGGATAGATGGAGCCTCGAACTATAGCTAATGTACACTGTCAATTTGTCACAACTCTATACAAATGACTCAATGTCATACAAAAAGCTAGTACATTATAATGACCAAGGCCACAAAATTTGACAATAGTAACTTATAGATGTGCCTTTTATACACGTTATATGCACCAATAAAAAATAAACATAAAATAGATTGTGACTTCAGCTGTGAGTAAGCTCCTTCTGTGCCTCGATACCCAACTTCTTTGGTGATGACGGACTGACTGTTTGATGTTTTACGTCAATGATACAACATTGCATCACAGAGAAAACATTTTCATTGCATACATATTACCATATATTACACAACAAGAGTCAAGACCCTAAAAAGAGATATTACCTACTTTGTCATGGAAAATATTATTTCTATAATTGACTCCTTTTATGTTACGTTTAACTGCTAATATTTCATATAAAAATTTCAGATTTGAAAACAAACGATAATTTACAAAAAATAAAACGTATTAAAATCTTACATAGTATAAAACAAAGTTGCTTCTCGTCATCTGCATCTATGTACGCTTAGATCGTTTAAACTACGCAACTGATTTTTAAGCGGTTTTCAACAACAGATAGAATGATTCAAGAAGAAGATGTATCAGCAAGAAAAAAAGGGTAGGTGGGGGTAAAATGCCACGCGAACGAAGTCGCGCCGGGTCCACTAGTTTAATTAAGATTATGTTAAGTAGGTAATAGAGCGTCGGTGGCCGAGCGGTTACAGTATCCGGCTCGTGAGCCAGAGGTCCCGGGTTCAAATCCCGCTCCGGCCACGTACCAATGACTGATTTCTGAGTTATGTACATTAGTTGAATACTAACCGATGATCTTACGGTGAGGGAAAACATCGTGATGAAACCTGCACATTCAGGCGACTGGATGTGTAACCATGATCCAATCTGGTCAGGTTCCCCTGGCAGCAGGGTCATGGAGGTCAGATGGCAGTCGCTCCACTGTAATTACCTAACCTGCCAAATCCTGGATCATGGTCATGGCGGACCCCGGGCCCTCGTTCTCGAGAGCACAACCAGGACATTAACGCCAAGATGATTATTTTTATTTTTATGTTAAGTAGGTAATATCCGTCACAGACAGTTGGTTATGACTCACTGTCACTCTGTCTGCAGTTTGCATCAAACTTTATTTATAGATCATTACATTATTGTTTTATTGATTTGGTATTATTTTCATCGATTCACGTCAAGCATTTTATTACTCATTATTTTTAAGCAGAATGCATAAATCGTTACATAGGCCACATTTTACATATTAATTGTTATGCCATGGATTGTTGTGCACCTACTGCACGTAGGCCATATTGTTGCCTGTGGTTGTAGCGGATGTATTTTATTATTTCTAATCAAACTATAACCATACTACTTATTACTTGTTTTAAGACTGCTATGAGGTCTGAACCTGAATAAGCAATGATGATACACTATGCATACAGCGGATAGCAGTCCAAATAAGCACGAAATGATTCATCGCAGTCCCGCTTAGTGATTATGTATGCATTAGAAGTGTTGCTTTATTACTTTAACCTATTTACTCGCGCTCTATGAAGTGCTAGCTTTCTTTATTTGGCCTGTAACCTATGCACGATTTGTTACTTCAGGACATGAATCAGTTAACGAACGAAATGGATGTTAGAAAATGGTGAGTCGTGTCTAACTTTCATAACAAACTTCTTAATTTTTTAAAGTATGGTATATTCGATAATAAAGAAGGCGGATCCCGTGCCCTCGCGTGACGCGCTGGAGCACAACCAGGACATAACGCCGAGATGAAGATGACATTCGATAAAAATTAAAAAATATGTATATTCTTGGATACTTTACACAGCACCATCTAGCCCCAAAGTAAGCAAAGCTTGTGTTATGGGTGCTAGGTAACTGATAAACTACATATATACTTTTAAATGCATACTTATCATACATATAACACCCAGACCTGAAGCAGAAATTAAAATTCAACATTTCAATATCTGCTTAACTTTATCATAAGGTCACCAATGAAAATTTCAAAACAAAATTATTTTAAAACAATTCTAAAAACTATCCGCACAGTCTATACATCTAAGTTTCTTCTTCCCCTGTTTTGGTACTTCAGTTTGATAGAGTTTAGATTCACTACAATAAGAAGGAATTAGTATTAAAATACGCATTAACAAAAGCCCAAATCGTTGTAGAATACACATAAATAAATATTGGGTGCATAAAATTGTCGTTAAAATTGTATCCTCAGAAATGATTCGTTTATTCGAACGTTTTCATTTTCATGCCAAGAGGGATTTAATTTCGTTATATCCCTTTGCCAGAACAATAAAGGATAAGGTACACAAAAGACAGAATAGGCGAACAAAATTATGGCTGCAAGCGTCGAGGTACAATATGAATATTGGAAGTAGTTTCGCTCTGTCCTCTCAGGGAAAACGGATTGCTGAAGTTCTTATATTTTTACAAAAAGTCTAAATATAATTTATAAAATATCGTATCGCGTGGAGATAGTTTTAAATGAAACCACTTTTAATTTATATTATTTTATTCCGACGTTACGGTCATTAAGACTAATGCGCTTATTACATTTGGCTTCTGTAGTCTAAATTCAGACACAAAAAGCGGGAGAGTAAATCAATGTAGAATGTATTGCTCACAGAATAAGGTCCATTTTTGTATCACTTATATTAAGTTACGCGTCGCTCCGCTTTTCAAAAAAAATTATAAAAATGGACCTTATTGTATGAGCAATACATTCCACTTTGATTTAGTCTCACGTTTTTTGATTCTGAATTTAGACGACTAAATTTAGTCAAATGTAAACGTAATAAATGTAATAAACGCACAACGTTACACTTGCCTTTAAAAGTAACAAAGAATACCTATGTTGTTAAACTACCCCACCGGCTTTTGTTCAATTAGGGGTTCTATTGCACGCACAAAACACTGGTGGTAACTTGAGATCTGTATGCAGTATGATGATGGCTGTGGTGCTCGATGTTCTTAATTACAGGATTATGTACAGGTGCAATTTGCTAACCATCTTTCCTATTGAAATTGAAACTTTTTAAAATTTTAATGCTCCCCGGATCATTCTCGATATTTTGGTTCTTCTGTCTTGCGGTTTGTTAAATCTATTGAAAAATTAAATGGTAAGGCATCGCGTGTTCACGGGCAGCTGAGTTAGCCAGATTATGATTTTAAATATCTCATTATCGCGTAAACAGAAGTAATTACTAATAATTGATTGTTCACTGAATCTCCAATACTCGTCGACTAAGTAACGTACTCTCACCATAACAATAGATATTAATGGAGAAACCATTAGTGCACTTTAGACCAGTGAGGTTTCTTGTTGATTCTTAGATATAGGTTAGTAGAAGCAGAGTGGGTACAATCTAACAAAACGTTTTATTCTAGTATTTTCATAATCGTTGTCAGTATATCTTAGGCAAAGACATCCCCTGATTCTTACATTTAAAGTTATTAGGGAAGTTATTAGGGACAAAATTAATAAAGTATTAAAAATTCAGTAGTATTGTTTGATTGTAGAAGTTGTATTGGCTAGGATAGAGAATGGAATGCTGAATGGGTTTGGTCATGCACAGAGGATGAATGGAAGGAGATTACCAAAAAAGGTATGTGTATATAATATTGGCAGGAGTGAACTGAAGCTTTAGGAAATGGAAGACCGAGACGTATAAATGACGATCGATTTGAAGATATTTTAAACAAAGGTTAGGTCAAGAATGGGTCAAGAGTCCCTAAAATCATTGATGAATGTGGAAGAAGCGAGAGGGCTTTGACAGGACTGTAGCTTTTGGAACAATGTGATCTCTGCCTACCCTTACGGCAAAAGGCGAAACGTAATGTATGCGTATGTTACGTACCGATTCTGAAACGCTTGTCAATGTTATTTATCGATTAAAACTCTTTCCGTTTCTGTCTACAACTCATTCTCAGTCTACAAATAAGGATGTCGAATTTTAATTGATGATTAACAATATATTAACGTACGAAAAACTGTCGCGATGATTTGGGTATATCGGAGGAATGAGTTATAAGTAACGTTACTATTCTGAGAGGCCTGAATAAGAGTAGTAGCATAAATTACAATTCACTTCACATTGACTAAATATCCACGAAAGCGTTAGACAGCCATTTATTAAAAAGAAGAAGAAGAATATACATCCTAATCCTATCCCTCATCCTCATATTGGCGTCCCCACTATAATAAATATATTCATAACAGAGTAGTATGAAGCGCGTAACCTCGCAAACACGGCTTTGCTGAGACACGTCCCGAATGAAGATCCACTTCCACTTACTAATAAGGCGACCACCAACGACGCTGATGTCACAGGCGTGACGTCACACGTCTAATGTGAAGGCGGTGGTCTTGGAGAACACATTGTCATGCGAAAGCTTGGAAGCTGTTGTTGTAATGGCTTAATTAAGCATGTTAATGATTATAATGGATTTGTGAAGTTTTTGAATGACGAAACTGTTTTTTTCATTTAAAGTTTATGTAAATTTGTAATTAAAGTACGTTTTAATAGAATAAGATGAAGCGACGGTGAGTGAGAGCCTCATTAGTGTCTTTTCTACAGTACAAAAAAAGTAAGTTAATAATAAGTACTATTGTTTTTATGCAACGTTCTTTATTATCGTGTCCGTCTCCATAGGTATTTGGTAGGTGCTTTACTTACGAATGGACTGATTGATTAATTAATTTATTCCATAAATTAGACATTTACATGCCAATATAACATAGCAACAACATCGTTACGATGTCATACAATTAAATATTTATCTATCAATATACAAGTATAGATATGCTTATGTACAAGTTATTTAACATCTGTAATTCAGAATCACGGTTTTGATAGCAGCACCTTATTTATTGAAGTAACATTGAAATTACAGTTCAAAAGCAATTTTCCTGTGACATTTGGTATTTTATGGTGACCTACTTTATCATTTTCCTAAATTAATATGGCAATTAATTATATCCAACAAATTACCCACAGAGAATATCGTTTAATATTCCAAACAAACTAAGCGTAAGTAAATATCAATTTTGATTTTTTTGTTGATTTAGGCCACACACACTTTATGGACCGTCCTTTAAGGATGCTAATTAGCTCTCGAAACATTTTTAATTACAGTTGTTTTGTTTGTGTGTGTTTTTTTCTGATTATAGGTCTGGAACCTTGAAACTTGTATTATTAAAAGTATATGTAGGTAGTTACTAGCATCTTGCTCGCTGGAATATAACGTGACCCCATGGGACCTTTATTTATATATGAGACAAGACAGGCATTTGACCACCATCTCACATGTAAGTGACAATGCGGCCGAAGATGGAGCATGCCCGTTGGAACAGCCTATTAGCTCTAGCTTTGAAGGCGTCCAGATTATATTGTTTAGTGAACACACACGCAGCCAACGTGTTCCATTCCTTAGTCGTACGCATTATTAAGGTCGAACCAAAGCGGAACTGTTTTAAATTTAGGGGCTTATATATTATTCTGGCATATGCCAAAAAAATTACATGAAATATTGTTTCATCAAAATCTACTTTGTAGTTTTTATGTAAAAGAGTAACAAACATCTATTAACCCTTCTTCCCCAACTATAGCCTACGAGTAGAATAATATCTATTACCTATCTTTGTAAGACTACTTCTTTATTATGTCCAATTGTTTGTTTAAACTGTTTCTCTGAATGAAAGAACTGCATTGTTCAGTTAGCTTGACGAATTTGGTGATGTATATGAGGTAGGAATGCAAATGTATGAAGTCATCCTGACATTGTCTAGCCAAAAGTATACCTATACTTGAATGTTATGTACAGATATAGTTTTGGCTGTTGTCCGCGTTCATGTTTAAAATTCAGACGACCAGATATTTTTGTATGATATAGTCAAGTCAACTATGTATCAATACTTATGTAGAAAATATTGGTAACATCTGTTAACCAGATTTTCTTCAACACATAAATGTTTTCTAATGTCTTCATAAGAAGGCGCATTTAATGTTATGGTTTACTCATTCATTAATCTACTGATTGAAGATGATTCATCTTTGCCGTCTACGTCAGCCCAAGTTTGAAACTTTTAAACTGTTATGACTATATCGTGGGTGTCGTTGACCACATCTGCTACTAAAATGTCTCAATTACCTATATCTCCTCCATTTTGCGCTTTAAATTCGTCTATGTATATCTATCAATACTAGTTTGGGAAATATTGGAAAGATTTGATGTCGCTAATTCTGATTTCGAAAATTCTTTTAATTTCTGGAGGGTATACTATATTGAATATATGGAAAGGTAGTGCAACCGCATCCCTGATCCACCCCTTTTAGAACAAATTCTAGGAGAATGTACTTGTAATACAAAAGCTTGTCCACGCGGATGCAGTCGCGAGTATTCTATGATAATTTATATGATTGTCAGTTTTGAACTGATTTCGCAAGGTTAAACAAATAATGAGTTACTCTACTACCGGAGACAATTTAGTTTTAATCCGGAAGAATTTTAGGATCCCGCGGGATAGATAAACCTTCACAGACTTCCATACTGCAGAATTGAAAGCAACATGGGACCGCTTGTCACCCATAAAACTTGAATTGGTACACGTTACTTCCTGAGTAATAAGGCATCCAATTGCATAACTCCAATCAGATTAGGTACACATGCTTAGTATAGCTCGCGTCCCCGTCTCCGCTTGCAACTCGTAAACATCGGCGCAGTCGCATGACGATGATCTCACGCGACAGAATTAGCGATCAGCTGTTTGCTGTGGACTGTGTCAATGTTTTGGGTAATCGGGAAATTACGAGGGGCAAATATATGAATTGATTTATTTTCACTGCTCGTGTCATAACCACGTTCTATACGTAACGAGAATTTCTGAAGAACTAAGTTAAAATAGTTGTACATGCGGTATGACTCAGAACACTGAGATAATGGACTAAATAAATAAGTTGATTCACTTGAAAACAAACATGACCGCATGTGTTTTGTTTTACTCAGAAATTCTGGGGTAGGTACATGTGCTTATGAGACTAAGGCAAGATGACATAAGTAGGAAACTTATGGTTCATCCGCTCGAACATAAGTAGATAATTATTCAGTGTATACGCGATAATGAGGCAATGACCGCGCCTCGATGTCTAGGCTGTCCTGCATATTGCAGACTGACTCATCTTAGCCTATCTAGGTATCAGTGTGAATACCTACATTAGTTTAATGTTATTAGTTTGTTAAATTTTTGATTGGTAAGCTGGAACGGGTGTATTACAGAAATAAATTCGCCGTTGCACAATTTCTAACGTGATGTTAAGTATCGTACGTACGTAAATGTATCTGTTATTGAACTCGAAGATGCTGTATCTTACTCTTGGTTTCATTCACGCATATCGAATCAGTTCTGAGCTTTTTTCCTTTTCTTTTAGACGATGGA
The DNA here is from genome assembly GCA_907269095.1 of Blastobasis adustella. Lineage (NCBI taxonomy): Eukaryota > Metazoa > Arthropoda > Insecta > Lepidoptera > Blastobasidae > Blastobasis > Blastobasis adustella. The sequence continues at coordinate 14,032,175 of OU026121.1, read as the reverse complement.
AAAAAAATATTTATTTGAATTGCATAAATTATGTTCATTTCTTTAAAAATATTATTGTCTGAATTTGTACAAGCTTGGATAACCAGTACCTACACAGAGCAATGCGTGTGCGGCTTGGTGCGATCTGCACTCGAGCGTGACATCATGGCCCACGGAATTAGAAACCGCAGTGAACTGTTTAGCGGTTCTTGGCGACAACCGCATACTGCAAGCTCTTTGACACACATTGTGACCCGATGTAGAAATTGGTTTATGGGATAAACCCACATTATGTAAGAAGTCTGATATAATGTTAGGAATCGATGAGGAAATTGTTATCTTGAAAAAACTAACTAACAAACTTCAAGCCCAAGGACTAGCAATATAAAGGCTATCTGCATTAGTCAAATGCCACTTCTCTGCTTGGACGGTTCTGAAATAAAACGATAAGGTTATGAAAAAAGATATTTGTGCCGACCGTACCTTGTAAAATAAGGACAGGTAGATGATGATGATAATGTTTGATCTGAGTAGGTACAGCTTACGATGTGAGGATGCCGAAGACCGGGCGAAGTGGAGAAGAATGAGTAGGAAAGCGGACTAGGGGATAAACGCTAGGACGATAATGATAATGCTAATTGCACACGGATTATCACGGATAATACCCGAAATATCAGTCGCACATTTGTTCTTGGAAATCCACTTCCTTTGGCAATCTAAAATTCAATGGACCGAAGCTATGATAGTCATATTGGCGTTAATCTCCCGGTGGCGCACTCGCGTGCGAGGGCCCGGGGTCCGCGTTGACTACGATCCAGGATATGGCAGATCAGGTAATTACATTGGAGCGGCTGTCACCTGACCTCCGTGGCCCTGTTAACAAGACCGAAGTTGCATATTATGTTATAATATTTAAGAATCAGGACGAATTCGTCAGGTCAGGATCCCATAACAAAATATTTTTGGTTTCCTAAAATATCCTAAAATACATTCTCACACACAAAAATGAATTATCGTATGCATCTTCCATGAAATTGCTCAGCAATGACTTTTTGATGGTTGTTCCCAGAAATCGGTTGCCCGCGATTCTCGGTAAGTGTTCCCAGCGGCATATTAAACTTTGCGTCTGGTTAATTTATTGCTTCGATAACATTTATTTGCATACATTGTATCTAACATATATTAAAATACTAGTATTAATAATGTTCACTACGTTTCCTATTCAGAGACGTTACTAGGAGATCTTAAACGTACAGGCATAAAATAGAAAACAGCTTGCCCAGGGTTCCAGCTGTCAATACTTGAGTGACGATGGGCACCATACGTCCGTCAAAATGAACAAAATCTACCATTATAAATAGAACCGCGTTGATTGAACGCAGTATGTTCACTTATCAGGCGAACACTGTGAGAACGTATAGTAAAGCTTCCTCACTCTATGTCGACCTGAGTGGTTCAGTTGGTTACCATGCCGTCTGCCACGCAGAGGTCCCGGGTTCGATTGCCGGCCAAGCAGAAATTGAAATTATGAATTTTAATTTCTGTTACGGTCTGGGTGTAGTACGTATACTAAGTATGTATTAAATAAAAAGTCTATAAGTAGTTTATCAGTTATCTAACACCCATAACACAAGCTTAGTTTACTTTGGGGCTAAATGGCGCTGTGTGAATTTGTCCATGCATATTTATTTGTTTATTACTTATGCCCGATTGCACCAAACTGTAGGCGACGCTTAAGTAAATTTAAAATATTCGTATCAAGGAAAAGCATTGCATTAGATACCGACCCTTTGGCGCCTTAAGATATCCCTAAGCATTTACGACTCCTAAATGCTTACGACTATCTTAAGGCGCCAACTTAAGAGCCTAAGTTTAGTGCCATCGGTCATTAGAAATTGTTATAAATACAGGAACTTCAGTTCTGTACCTCATACTGACTCACGTGTGACTCGCATGTACTTTAAGAATTCAATATTCCTTACGGTGGAGTGGAAGTCACGAAATCCTTCTCATATCGTCTTGATGGTGTGTTATGAATTCTCATTTATCTTTCGTCATATCGTGCGTTTTCTCTGTCCCATATGGTAATGCTGGTGCTTTAGAATAAGAATGACATGTTCATCAGACATATTAACCTTAATAGAGATGTTTGAATATGATATAGACGATATAGTGCGTGTTGTTCTTGTAAAATTGGTAAGAATACTGTACTGTGTGGTCTATGTGGACATAAATATCGAGGTAAAAACAATACTAACCCGAAGGCTAATTATGTAACTCTGTTGCTAACAATTATCTGATTGCAATGATTGAAATTGTTACTTTAGCGACACCGTATCATCGATTTCATGGGTTCAGTTGCTAACAAAGTTCCATAGCAATAAACTGAAACTATTAAATCGATCGATCGTAAGCGCAAAAGGAACAATTTAAATCATTTAAATCAAAGAACTGTTGGCATCAGAATAACGTAATTAGCCTACTGATAATATGTGTAGTGAAAGTGTAGTGAATAACCACGAAAGTCATCAAACCTATACTGTATTTTTATTTGGTATTAAAGCTTCATATCTTCATTTTTAATGCTGAAGTTAAAAAATACACTAAGAAAACCTGCTCACATGCGGGGCTCTGTGTGCACTTTTACTTCCCAAGCCGAGCTGATTATCCTTTAACATCGTCTCTCGTATGTTTACCAAGTCAGATCGGATTTAAAAAAATCTATTTTGATCCTTTTGTGGGCGATGCCGAGCTAAAGCATTCTTCTAAGACAGTCAAGCATAAAATTCACTTCCTATTAATAGTTTGGAATTAAGATAACATGAGAACAAGCTGCTTTTATCATGTGGTCGGGGTGTTTGACCTCATAATAGAATGCTTTTGTCTGTTCATTGATAAGCTTAATTGTTTATTAAACAGTGCATAGGAATGGTTATCAAGTACAATATTTTAATCTATCTACTATACGTTGATACGTTGATCGTAGAGTTGTAGGAATGGAAGGAAACATGTTGGTTAGATACAGGAACATAAAAAAAAAATATAGGAATATAAAACGAGAAAACCTAAACCCTCAGCAACACATATTGTTGAGTCTTTCCTTTAAATTGCCCCATAAATAAAAAAATTCTGGATCTCATTCTCAAAATATTGGTAAGAAGAACAATGAAGGCACTTCTCCAACCATTAGGTACACTAATATATAACCTTACAGCTTACAATATTAGTAAATGTAATATTCAGTGCGAGTAATAGTTATTTTAATATGTCTTTGGTTGTATCCTGATGTAAAATAATCATCTTGGCTTTGGTTTTGTTCAGTTTGGTTGTGCTCTTGCGCACGAGGGCCCGGGGTAATTACAGTGGAGTGACTGCTATCTGGAAAACAGAATACAGGGGAAACTGACCAGATTGAATCATGGTTACACCACGCACATTCAGCCGCCTGAATGTGCAGGTTTCATCACGATGTTTTCCCTCACCGTGAGAGCAACAGTTAGTATTTAACTAATGTACATAACTCAGGAAAGAGTTATTGATACATGGATTTAAACCCGATACCTCTCGCGTAATAGTCGGATACCCTAACCGCTCGGCCACCGACGCTCCTATCCTGATATTAAATAAACATTATTATTTATTTAATGCGACCAATCCACTAGAACATTATAAAAATAACACTCTTCACCCAAAAATGTCCCCTTAACATGCCTAATAGGAACTAATAAAGATCGTAGTCCGGATAAGATTATTATGAATTATTGACCAAAAGCAAGAAACCGACAAACGAAAATGTAATTATTATGAGCCCGCATTGTTAATTTATCGTTCGTATATAATTTAGCTCTCGTCGTTAATAATCATTGTGGATGTCGAAGGATTTTTTATGACGTATGTATTTTTCTATATTCAATGTTTTTGGAGCATCGGTGGCCGGGTGGTAAGGGTATCCGACTCGTAAGCGAGAGGGCCCGGGTTCGAATCCCGCTGTGGCCATGTACCAATGACTCTTTTCTGAGTTATGTACATTAGTTGAATACTAACCGATGCTCTTACGGTGAGGGAAAACATCGTGATGAAACCTGCACATTCATGTGACTGAATGTGTAACCATTATCGATCAATGTGTAATCATTATAGATAGTAGTTGCTTCACTGTAATTACCTGAGTGCCAAATCATGGATCATGGTCAAGGCGGACCCTGGGCCCTCTTGCTCGAGAGCACAACCGGGACATTTAACGCCAAGATGATTATTTTTTTATAATGTTTTTGAAAAGCACCTTTCTTGTCTTATTTGTTTGCTCTTGTGGTCCGCAATATTTCTCTAATCATAAATTTCCAAAAATAAAAGAAAAATATACAATAGCAGTCCGCAAGATGATGAATAATCGTGGCGCTCTTATTAAAACGCAAAATCGATATTTAATAATCTCCGCAGACACCAAAGATTTCAAATTTTCTCTCAATATCAATCCCTTTTGGATATGCAAAGGTAGTATCGAGGGTTTTATGAAAAAATCATGAAAATATGATTGCGGTTCTTCTGAAAAGTTGTCTATAATTTTAGATCCGGTTTTAAAATGAAAATAGTGAGTTATAAATTGTCTTCATTGTCGAAGCATTTGATTTGGTTTATATTCACTTTTAAGCGGTTTCCAAGGACGAATAAGCAATAAAGCCCAGCCACAATTATCTCTGTTAAGACATCTATATTTACGATGTTATGGAAACTAAACTATCGAGATTGTGATATTTTTTGCGCTTGTGGAATTTTCTATAAATATAAACAGCTGCTTTTGTGAACAGACTCTCCTTCCGACAAAGGAACAGAGTTCAAGTCCTCGGACTTCTTCAATTATAACACTGTTCGGAAAACAACATAAAATAAATATGAGTTAAGACTCCGAAGATTGGTAATTCATGAAACATACTACAACAGTTGTTTCATCAGTATCTTTTCATTGTAATTATAAATCGATATTAAACACCTACATATTGCACAAGCAACATGTAATGTATATCTATCTACAAATCTAAAAAGCTATCCAGTTAACCTACCTACTTAGTATCCAGCCCGGCCAACTCGAACCAAGTTGTGCAAAGTTCCCAGGCGTAACAAACGTAGCTGAATAAATAGTTTTAGTCCTTCTTGTTAGGAACACCTGGCACCTATTTTTTCGAGCTCAAAGTAAATGAGCCCTAAAATTATAGCTGGCCCGAAAGTTGTGTCGGCGGCCCTACTCTGGATAGTCAGGTCTTGTGTAAAATCTGCGTCATTACTTGTTTAGAGGTGCTAAGTCATAGCCCACGCTGTCCGTTACAGCTTTTCGAGTGTATCGAGATTGAAGATAAAATATATTGATCTATTACATGCCCTTTACTTGCATAATAGTACTTAATGCCACACCACGCAATTGAAATAAAAAACACAAAATCCAATATTAAGAATAAATAAACCATTGTTGCGTGTTCATGCGCTGAGTTTTGGAGATAAAAACACGGTCTGGCTTTAAATCATGTTTAAAACAACACGGACGGTCATTCATATACAGCGAATGAGGTTTCGAAATAAATCATTGTTATACTGATGCCATAAAATGAAGCTGACTTTTTTAACTCGTCCCGCCGAAAAGGCGACGCTTGTCCGTCCACCATTCCTTATTTGTAGAAGTAGGCCAATATTTAAATATTGTTGCAAATATGACTCGAGTGTGAATTTGTTTTCTGCGGAAAATAGCGAGCAGAAACTTAAAATGCGGTTTAAAGCGAGTGTGAAGTACTGGAGTAACTGGAGAAGTCCTGTAGTCTAGTAGGGGACTTTTAAGGAGCCCATTTACAAAACTTTATTCCGATGATGGCAGTTTTTTTATTTATTTTGGCGCAAACAGTCATTTCACAGACTTTGATATAATAAAATTTGGTTACAATTTATCGACTTATAGTGCCGAATGTCAAGTTCAGGCAGTTTGGGCAGTTTTATATCATTGAAAGTAGTTTGAAACCGGCTATGAACTGATAAACATTAACATTGTTTGTTATTGCAGTATCTGTGGAGCATTAAAATAAATACTCTTAATCATAAAATAGACTATTTGTCAAATAGAATGCTTATCTCCTTGAGAATTACGAAATTTTCTTGTTTTATTGCAGCTTGATCCTGAAAATATTAGACTTAGCTTTCGACAAATATAGGTACGTTATAAAACGTTAGATAATTTAGGACATAAAGTAGGAAGCTGTGTAAGATTTACCTCCAATTAAAGGTTGGACATGCACTTAAAATGGGATAATATTATCTGTGATATTAATTTTATGAACAAGTTTTACTGGCCTCGACACCAAGCGTGGGACGATGCATTGGTATCAACAATCCATCGCAGTAGGAGCTAATAGCTAAATAAGTGTGTTATGACTAAGCAATAATAAAATATTCCTAAACGATATCTCCTAAATAATCGGACTACCTATATTTGGAATATAAAATTTATCATGGATTTGAACCACGATAAATTATCAAATCTGACCAAGAGCGAGTCTAACTCGCATACGAATGGTCCCGTATCATTCTCAAGGGTATATTTGAATCTTACGCCTGGATTCGAACGATTTTCAATTTTGATTTTCGGCATGAAAAATTAGATAGCTTGATGCATGATGCTGATTTTCCCTATTTTTGAACGTACTCTTTTGGTGTTGCCAATGTGATTTAAAAAATATTAAATTTTTCATGACGAAAATCAAAATAAAACCGTTTGAAACGAGGCGAGCGATTCAAAAATAGAGCTCCGGGTCATTTAATTTTGTCGTCCGGTTATACGAGCGCGAGAAAGTAATTATCTCGAGATTACGGCCGGGATGACATACTCAACGGGTCTTTATAAGTACTGTTCAGATCATCATCATCACAGCCCGTAACAGTCACAGCAAGACCTGAGTCCTGCCCCGTGAAAGAAGAGTTTATTGCCATAATCTCCACGCTTGGCCGGCGGGTTGGAGATCGCAATGTTGTAAATGTAGCAATGGAAAACGCTGCTACTCATTTTTTAGTCAGAGACTCCAGATCTTGATTTCGAAAACATTAGTCGCCTTGTACGTCACCCACGAGTGTAAGGGGTCGGTGCTATTCTACTCTGCCAGACACCACACGGCCGACTGTTCCATTATTTACTTATATAACAGTTTATTGTACACAACAATGATACCCAGAGAAATAAAACAGTATAAAAGACGCAACAGGCGCTTCTTACTTCTAAACTGAAATTTCTTCCATCAGGCCTACAGAAAAGATATGCTAGACTAAAGTAACGCAGATACTTTTTGTTCAGATACTCCTTTAAAAACCCATATTTGCTTCCACTTTCCTTTCGTATTTTCCTTGGTTCTTACACGTATTCGTATTTCGAATAGTATAAAGGCAGTCCAGTGAAGTCCTAGTTGGCAGCTCACTGCAATCGATCAAGCCCGTACGGAGTGGAGAGCTCACTTTTACGACCGCTTCCCATTGAGAGGGTCTATAAAGAATAACCGCCCGGTGAGCATGTAGGGTGGCCATGCGATCGCACCAGGCGTGGAATTGTGGGGCGATATTGTGTTTCCAATATCATAATTGTATTAGATTTTTTCGATTTTATTGAGTACGTAAAAAGAGTAGTAGAGCATTTGTTAATAAGTACCAGAATTACTTATAAATAAGTGCCCTAACCACTCAGATGTCCACAGGGAGTGTAGTCAGCGAAAAAAATCAAATACTTACAACTAAATAGCATAGAGATAGTTGTTTGTTCATTGTCTTTCGCACGATATAATTTTTAGATAAATATAAATAGTTTTCTAATCTGAGAGTGACAGTGTTTACATGCTTTAAATCAGAGAAATAAATGTCCAAGGTTGCCGCAGTAATTAGCCTAATTGTAACACTAAATATCCGAGTTCTGTCCGAGTTTTCTATAATCCGACAAGTTAAAGTTGTGGCGTGGCAGGAAAACGAACTAATCTTTAAAGTACTAATTTCGCATTGAGACGAAACAGGAGGCGCCGCCGCAACATAAACTAGACAGTCTATTGACCACATCGGCTAGTTTTGGCTTCGTATTTACTTACACGCGTGCGACAGAGACGGCGCTCTAAACCGAGCCGATGTTCATCATTTACCGCCGACGCAGCGACGTATGCAATGCACGTTCCGTTCCTATCTTATAGGACAGCATGTACCCCCTACTCTGCACTCAGGTTGACCGCAGAGTAAGTAGTTTAATAATAGTAGTACTTCATTTATCCTCTTAACTTATTGCATTTGTTTCACGACTCCGTCGAGGCACATCTTTATGTTCTGTCTAACATTGTGGTCTCGTTCCAATATTTGTAATGCATATTTCAAGTATTAGGTGATATATTGTTATGATGATAGCCGTGTTTGGCAGAGTAGGATATCGCGTCTACTCCTTCTACAGGTTTCGTAAAAGAACACTAATATCTTAGAGCAGAGTATCTCCGACCTAGGGCACTTCAAAATTTTCAAGACAAATATGGGATCCACTTAGGGTGTACAAAAAATAGTAACCGAATGGAGCTGAAATGTCGCGTAATTGCAATAATTTACAATCAATCGTATCATTTATAATCATTGATTGTAGTTTCTACACAACGTAAACGTAACAACGTTTAAGCAACAGCTTGACGGTAGGAATAGATCAGGCTCTGGCTGGTAGTTTTTTTAATATTTTATTGAACTACACAGCGTAAGTTGGAATCTTATCACGAAAGTATATCTACTTTTCACAACTCTTGGACCTACTCATACAATGTGATGCACTTTGTTTCTTTGTTGCATCCATATAGTTGATCGTTCAATCTTGGCTTCTAAGATACTACGGTACTAAAACATCAATATTTCTTTCTATGTTAAAGTTGTTAAATAGAATAAGCATTTTTCTTACTAGTTTATGCTTAAGGAGGTTTTATTAAATATAATCGTACTGGAGGAGTAAATGGCCATGAGGCGTTTGTTCTGCCAAGAGATGATAATTTTTGTAACTATAGATAGAGAACCTCATACTAACTTAGGAGTATCCTAAATGTACTATATAAAATCTATAAAAAAACTAATAAATAATAATAATCTTTACGATAATGTTCCGGTTGTGCTATATAAGAGCCGCCTGGACCATGATCCAGGGTTTGGCAGATCTGGTAATATAAAACATACAATTCAAAGTCATTTTTAGCCATTTTTTTTGCATTTCTTCTAGAAGACAATTTGAACTCCTTTAAAAACAAGTGATTAAAGTTCGGATCCGTTACTCAATTGATTAATCTCTAACTGTATTAATTAGGTCACACTTGCTGGCTGTTTAGTGCATGTTTGTGAAAAATCTGTACTAATTTGTGTATTTACCACTATGCCTAGTTAACCGTAGGTGAGAACGCGTACTAATTAACATGCGAAAGGATGCTAGCATCACAAACGTATGAATAGTAGGTATCTAAACTATGAGAATTAAGTACGGCGACCTACCTATAAATTAGTCTAGAATTCATTAAGCCATTGAACTGGCTCCAATGCCGATTGGAATTGCAAATTGGAATATGCTGCAATTCTGATAGATGAGGTATATGCTTACATGGAGTTTGGTTTAGGTATACCTAAATAGGTAGAGTAGATTTTCCTAAGTAGAATAGAAGAATAGAGCTTTATTCTCTTTATTAGAGCAAAGTATGGGGAGTCTGGGAGAGTTTAGCAGGAAGGAGACATTAGCCACCGTTTATAAAATCTTTGTTGTACTTCTGTAAAAATTGTTGTACTTTCTAAATGCCACATGTAGACCTCCACCCTCCTACGAGATTAATAAGAAATAAGAACATTTATGATAATCTAGATTTCCTATCCTTAGATACTTATTAGGAGTCTTGCATGTTTTATCAATAAGATAGTAACTAACATATGGACGACTTCGTTATTCAAAATCAGGTTTCTTAATTGTTTCAATACCGCCACTTTGTTCTGATTTAAATCAATCTTCTAATTTCCGAAGTCACTTTGTTTTTTAGACAGAGTCTCCCAATCTTACTACCAACAGTAATGTAGCAAACATCCTCAACATTCCCATTCAATACTCTATACCTAAATACCAACAGCATAGCATGATAGGATTTCAGTGAACTAGAGGGAATTTGGGCGACAGGCGAATCTAATTACGAAATACATGCATCGCATGTGTAGTGTACGCATAAGCGAGCATTAGTGGGGAATCCCCAATTGCATTATGATTTTGATGTTAATTATTGCCGTGTAGAATTGATGATATTAACCTATTGGATATTACATGTATTATATATTACATATAGGTACACATACGTTTAAGTTCAAGTGCAGAAAAGAAGCCCGTTAACCTAAAGCTATATCTATATAGGTACACATGGACTATAATTAATTTACGATACGCATTGACTTATTAGGTATAATTAATGTAAATTGCAATAATTAGGGCTATATGTATTAAATGTCAGTGCTAGGTTAAGTTATTGGTATATTGTGTGTTCATAGAGATAATATCCGTATGTAATAATATTTTATAACATGATAAACACTTAGCCAGAGTGAACTGTTTTAAAGTTACCTTAAATATCCATTTCTCAACGAAATTGCTGGGAATTAAAACGGAGTCAGAAACAAAGTCATCTGAACGATCTAATAACATGTACTCAGTAGCTAAAGCCTTCACTAATACTGCTTTTAAGTACTTTTAAAAGCTTCCAATTATCGCAAAATTGACATTTTAGCGTGTCCACCTACGCTGCCGGCGTCGATCGCCCGAAGCCCGCCAACCTATAAAAGCAGTTTACATTTGCGCATAGAAATAGACCGACACTATGGCTGTTTGCTTTAATCACTTTTTATTGCTTGGGGCTGATGAACTGGAGGACATTGTTTTTGTGGGATCAACGTTCCTTCATTGTGACTAGGTATGCGTTCTATGAGCTTCTGCGCGGGATTACGTCCGCCTGGACAAGTATAAAAAATGTAACAGGAAAGCAAAGGGAAAATCATACGAGCTTATGCACGGGTGACGATTGCAGAGCAAATAGATGGTAAATCAGTGGTAGCTTATCCTCAATTCATTGTTCACGTCCCCGTTTCATCCTCGTGGCATCGTGGTCATTACCAAAAATCACTGACTGCTGTGTTATAAAAATAAATAATCTTCTTGGCGTTAATGTCTCGCTTATGCTCACGCGGACAAAGGTTTGGGGTCCACCTTGACCATGATCCAGGATTTGGCAGATCAGGTAATTACCATGCATGCTTTATGTTACCGCAATACAGCAGTTAGTGGCCTATACAGGAGCGTCGGCGGTATGATCCAATCTAGTCATTTTCCCCTGGTAGCAGAGTCATGGAGGTCAGATGGCAGTCGTTCCACTATAATTACCTGACCTGCCAAATCCTGGATCATGGTCAATGCGTACCCCGGGCCCTCGATCTCGAGAGCACAACCGGGACATTAACGCCAAGATGAAGTTGACAGGAGCGTCGGTGGCCTAGTGGTAACGGTATCCGACTCTCAATGCGAGAGGTACCGGATTCGAATCCCACTGCCACCATGTACCAATGACTGTTTTCTGAGTTATGTACATATGTTAAAAATTGCCCGCTGCCCTTACGGTGAGGGAAAACATCCTGATGAAACCTGCACATTTAGGCGACGGATTGTATAACCACGATCCAATCTGGTCAGGTTCCCCTGCTAGCAGGGTCACCGAGGTTAAATGGAAGTCGCTCCACTGTAATTACCTGACCTGCCAAATCCTAGATCATGGTCACGGCGGATCCCGGGCCCTCGTGCGCGAGAACACAACCCGGACATTAACGCCAAGATGGAAAAAATATATCATAGCATAAGCTCATCGCTCCATTGAAGCATGAGACGCGTGTATTGTAGCCTAGAGACTAAGTAACTTAAATAAGAGCTGGTACTCCATTTACATAATATTAGGTTTACACAAGGGCATTAATCTTATGTATTAATGTTTACTCGTATGTAAGCTGTCCCTGTGCACGTCGACCGGAATAATATATGGTCGTCTCTCCATTTATCTTGCGGATATGTCCCAAGGATATTGATGATGTTAGTTTGTAACTCTCTCACCCTGTATACTAGGATGGGTGACACAATTCGGGGTGTTGCGCGCTAGTTGCTCTCAATTATAGGTATTAACGTGGACTGTAATAGTTGCTATACATAAGCATGAAGCGGTGATTTTGCAAGCCTACAAGGCCGAAGATTAATCGATTGGATTTATATTTGTTGTTGATTTTAGAAAGTAATTTGATGTTTATTTCAAACAAGCCAAAGAAAAAAATGTTGTGCTGTCTGGCACCGACTCCAAAAATAATTATATCTTACTTACTCGTATTGTATGGTAAAAATTAAAGATTCCGGCGAATTGAGAACCTCCTTTTTTGAAGTTGGTTTAATAATAATGTGTAGCTTGGAGCTAACGAACTAAGGAGCTATGGTTATTGTAGTGAGAATAAATATACAGTCATGGAATTCTATACACTTCCCAAGATTGTTCAAGCAGATCTGAAAAATATGAAGTTCCTAGTCTTTTTATATAACTTGGTGATTTCAAAACTTTTACATTGTCATATACTTACAGCATATGTACACATTAAGTGTAACATACCTAGTTCAAAATTGTACACAGAAAAAACAATTGGTATATAAAACAGACTGTAATTCGCTGCCATGCGGAAGTGTCCTCATAAGGCTGGCGGCGCCGCGGCGTTACCTCTCTGAAATGTCAGACTTATACGCTGACCGAGGTAAGCGCCAGCATGTAGGTCTCCGGTAGATATCTCATACTATGTGTTAATATATGTACTGGCTTACGATTTGTGATATACTAATATGCAGGTATGCGCTGGTTTCTTGGTCACTCCTAATAACATTATTAGCTAACTAAATCTTTTATAACCAACGAATAAATATATTTCAGGGCCTTACTTGCCTTATACCAAAGCAGCCTTTGAAAAACCGCAACCCATGCTACAGAATTCTTACCTAAAGGCTCGCAACGGGTGACCCCTTGTTAGGATACGGTTCCACCAACTGACCGTGTCCTTATTTTCTTAAAGAGGTATATAATAATCCGTAGCGGGTCTACAAGGAGAGGGGGGGAGGGGGAGGGGTCTACAAGGGGCAAGGAATTTGCTTTTGTAAGTTCTAGGTACTTACATTTCTTTGTCACTGAAAATATAGACTAAGACATTTTAATATTCACATTAATGCTTGGTATTGGAAAGTTATAAAGTAAACGGATTGGGTACTTTAACATCAAATATATCCTTTGAGAAGATTAGTGGACTATGATTTATGTGTATTACCCCTAACTTTGGGCACTTTCGCTAACCTTCACAAAAATTAAATATCCCTTTTGGAGTAAACCGATGTCGAATATATGATTTATTAATTTTTCCTAAGTGGCTACTTTAATTTTGGAAATGATAATGGTGTCATCTCTACATGTGTTGAAGTCCTTTATTCTTGCTCAAGTCCATCAGTCATTTCATTCACCACCGGTCATTTGACCCGCTCACTCCCAACATGTATACTTATTTTGTGCAAAGATAATACTAGTAGGTATATACCGAGTAAACCCAGCTAAATGGAAGAGAGGGGGGGGGGGAGGGGGGGGGGGGGGAGGCACTGTGGAATATTTTGCCGCCGACCGATAAGATGATGATTACCTGTCAATATTAGTACCTACCTATATACCTACATGTACATAATAGCCAATTAGTACATGTAGGTATATAGGTAGCCTCTTTCAAAAACGAAAATCGGAAGAAACTGACCAATGGCCGCTCATAAATCAAGACAATTTATGACCTTGTCTTAGAAATTACGATAACAAAGAAAGGATAATTAGCGAGAGATTGAGAATACAATTTCTTCATAGCTTAATACCCGTCTTATCCCATCCTGTGTTAGCGGATGTTGTATTCTGATACCTCCGTCTTGCATTGATCGACGTATGTGCCAATGTGGACTTTACCTTGATTTACAAAGTTTATTAGTACAGATTAAGTTGCGAGGTTCGAGCTTAGCATCCCACACAAAGTCCGATACCTTTTTAGATTAAGCATTTTTTCGTGCCATGCCATATCTTTATATCAATGTTTAAAATTTTAAACTACATTTTCTAACGAAACTAGTGCACTTACCAGATATATTTGTTTAGTTGGCATGAAAGACAAATGCAGTGTGGAAAAACAGCCATAAACAAGCAGACCTATAACGTTACGTAAACCTTTTTTTCGCAATTACACATTCGTTCAAATATTTATAATTGCGCATAACATATAAAAGTTCATTCTTGATTTCGAAAATAGAGTATGTTAAATGCCAGTAATTGAATAAAACATATTTTGTTAAATAATTTTAGGGGTTTAAAAACCCCCTTTCAGTCGTCAGTTTTACAGTATTTCATAGCTAAGGATCAAACACATACACAAGGATCAAATTAATACAAAGCGTCTCAACGTTGACTATCTTTCTAGGGTTAATAAAAGTTTTTTGGTCAAATTAACCAATGTATATGCGGCAAGCCGGCTTCTCTGAACTTCACGATCTTGGGCAGTGGTCTAAGTAACAGTATAGGATACTATAGTATACGTATGGATACTAATGGATACATCACCTGTGCTATGGTAACATCCATCAATCATGTTCAAAGCCCAGAGCCGACGGATCGCCACTCAAAGAGCCCGTTTAGATAACCTGGATACTCCACTGGCTCTCTGGAGAGTGAGTAAACCTTTGAAAAATGTGCTGCCGCATATGAATCGGCACTTTTATCGTTGCATTTGAATTTTTCACTTTACGCGCGAAGCTTACGTGACGAAAATTGGGAACGTTTGCTACCTATTCCTGAGCAATAACGTAGAAGCTTCTCGAACGTTACGTGTTCTTCATTTTATTGGTAAACTAGTGGACCCGGCGCGACTTCAATGACGTACACTTTACCCCTACCTACCCTTCAAATCCGTTGCGTAGTTTAAAAGATCTAAGCGTACATACATAGATACATGGGGACAGACGGCGGGAAGAGACTTTTGTTTTATACTATGTATAGATTCAAACCCATGTGTACAAGCACCTTAAAGGCTGACACCGCTCCGCTCTCAATTAGGTTGAAGATGTCTAGTCCTAATTTACTACCTCTAATTGTAATTGGTTCGCAATCGCAGCTCAATGGCAATTTTACGTGTTTTTGGTATTCTGCTACATTTGAAACTGCCATTGAGCTGCTTCGTTCCCAGTCGATCGAGCCAAGTAAATTAGCGGACTCGAGGGAGGCCCTGGTAGGGTCGACGGTGACCACTTTGATCCACCTGAGCCGGGTCGTCTGACCTTGTCTCCCTAGGCAATAAAAAACGGCGGAAAATAATGCACATCGGATAGTTTCGGATTCGTATCTACTCATACGCGTGCGAAAGAGATGATGCTCTATGAAGACGAACTAGCCATTTTGGCAACCGCCGACATATTCTGTATGTTGGTTTTTAACCTCTACGAAAAAAGTTTATGTGGCTCTGTCTGTCCGTGGCATCGTAACTTCCGAACGGATGGACCGTTTTCGA
Source organism: Blastobasis adustella (assembly GCA_907269095.1). Lineage (NCBI taxonomy): Eukaryota > Metazoa > Arthropoda > Insecta > Lepidoptera > Blastobasidae > Blastobasis > Blastobasis adustella. Next base: position 14,016,548 of record OU026121.1, on the reverse strand, counting down.
TGCGGTGTATATTATTTTATAGCGAGTCTAATCGGGACAGTTCATAACTTTGTTTTATAAAAACAGTTCCAGTACTTTAGGAAATAATTGAGTAAGTGTGTAAGTGACAGTTTTCTGTCAGATAGTCTCTATAACCTCGAATAGGTATATGTAGTAACTAAAAGCAATTATCTGTATGATCTTGATAAGAATTTACTATGAAATCGAAATACCGACTAGTCATAGGGATAACTAGTATAGGCTCTTCGTATACTATGACCTATTTTGATGAATTATAGTAATACACCTACACAATTTATCACAATATCATATTGCTACCCACTTTATTGCATACCACTAGACAAATCAGCAGGTAGACTAAAGCTAGCGTAGGACATGTGATTTCCATATGATGAAGTCATTGCATTGTTATGATCTAATTTAAACTCGTAGTAAACAGCTGATAAGTTACTATTAGTATCTCTAGAGGAAGAGCTATAATAGGTAACGGTATATATATATATATTTATATAGTATAAAACAAAGTCGCTTCCCGCCGTCTGTCCCTATATATCTACGTTTAGATCTTTTAAAATAAGCAACGGATTTTAATGCGGTTTTCAACCATAGATAAAGTGATTCAAGTTGAAGGTTTATAGGCAAGAAAAAAGGGTAGGTAGGAGTAAAGTAGGTGTATGTAGGGGTAGAACGCCACGCGAACGAAGTCGCGCCGGGTTCACAAGAGTAATATAAACTGTTTAAAAACATTTCGCTATAGACATCATGCCTTAAGGCTCCACCAGATGGGTAATAACCAAATCTGCCTAATTTTTGTTGACTCAAGTCTCAAGTACTTCAAGTTAACAAATCATTTTTTGCAATGTCAGTGATGTCGTGTAGGTACGTGGTATTTAAGTGTACGGTAGTTCTTTCGGCCCAGTTACACTGCGTGCACAAATAGGACGTGCTTATGACACTACTCTAGGCCTCGTTTCTATTGATTTTGTCCACATTAAATTCAGTTCTCATTGGCAGTTTAGACTGTGAGGGCGCCGTAGGTTATCCTACGTCATTGAGTACAAGAAAAATTCGACTTTGTAGTGATAGTAGACGTTAAGGAGACCCACAAAACGTTACCTGCCAGTGCACAAACTGGCACAAAAATTTTTTTATTGACCGATACTAGACTTTTCGTAGCGATAATACTTACATATCCTCTTTTGTGGGTTCTAGTAATAAAACCGACTTTCTTTTTCGGAAGCAGTATTTGTATTTACAGTTGCCCACTTTAATGTTGATTGGTCTTGAAATGTGACATAAACATTTTTAACAAATGAGAAATAAAATATGTAAGTACCACATTAAAGTCACTTTTCTCTTTTGTGAGTATAATGTGGCTGAAAAGCGAACGTACGGGACAAAGGAGGTGAGGTGACATCCCATACGATCTAGCATACGATAGACACAACCATTCGAAATCTATAAAGTCAGTCAAATCTAAATCTTTACGATACCCTCGATTCCAATGCTTACTTGCCCATCAATTGCTTATTTATTTATTTAACTATTTATTGCACACAACAAAGAAATACAGAGATAAAAATAGATATAACTGACACAACAGGCACTACTTATTTCTAAAAGAAATTTCTTCCAGCAGGCCTACAGAAGCCTCGCTTCTTTATTTTTCGTAACTTTTAAACAAAGTATACCCTTTTTTCGTTGTACAGAATTAAAAAGATTACTCTCATGATACGTGTATATAACTCGTGAACCCACACAGGTGGCGTTTACGATCTAGTTTGTCGGTTATTCGAAATAACGTCTAGTTCGGCAGCAGATGTCACAGGCCTATTAATAGCAAGCTTTATTGTCAGCGGAACGAGGGAATGCGTCACAGATACAGCTATATGTTTAAAATAAGACTACCTTTATTTACAAACAGAACGGTTACATTTTTAATTACTCACTAGATTGTGTCCGCGCCTTCGTCCGCCTGGAAATCGTTTTAGCGCACTTTTTTTCCCGAAGGACCATTTTAAATTACCTCTATAATGTATGAAAGCTAGTACTGCGGAGAGGTCAAGCTGTAGCTCTGGATCTGCCCAACCAAATATGGCCCAGATTTTAAGTTGGACCACAAACTACCAAACTGAAAGTTCCATAAAAATCCATTCGACGCCATTTTCATATTTCTTATAGTTTAGTTGGTCTATTATGGTTCTACATCAGGTGTTCTAGTTTTTTTACAATTTTTTCAGACAGACAGACTATTACTATTTCTTCATTTTATCTTCATCAGACTATTACTATTCCCTAATTTTTTTTTGGTAAATATATTAAATGTACAGACACACCTTCTTACTGTTTTGTTATTGTATAGATGGAACTAAAATGTACTGTCTTATGTCAATAAGCTTTTGCCGCGACATCGTCCTCGTAAAATTCGGTTATTGCGTTCCTCATCCGTTCTCGTGGGTACCGCATTCAATTTCGATATAAATTATGGCCCATGTGCTATTCTAGGATACCACACACACATTTCTGTCAAATTTCATCTAAATCAATTCAGTAGTGTTTGCGTAAAGGAGCATCAAATATCCATCCTTACAAAACAAAACATTTATAATAGTAGAATTAGTATGATAAGTTTGGTATCTGGTGACAAATTCTAGGTTGCAAATTAAATACTATAAAATACTACCTAACACCTGCCGAGGGCGTCAGTAGTCTTTCCTTCTGCATAATTACCCTATCGGCGGCATGTTACTTCCTTTCACGCATGTGCATGTTACCTCGCCACATCAGTATCGCACTGTGTTTGATCTTTTTGTATTCATACATATAGGTACTTGTACATAGTATTTATTTTTCTCAGTGCTTATAGCTAGCTGTGGACGACATGCATATAGTGAATACATTCACGAATAGGTACGCGCGTAGGACGACAATCAGATAGATAAATTCGTTTAGTGTACTGTGTAACGAATAGCGTGACATCACACTCAAATGTTAGGCTGGGGTACACTGGTTGGTGCGATTATGAGATTAAAGTGCTCACTAAATATTTTTTTAGTGTTCAGGCGTGTTTTAGTTTTGGCCCGCTCTGGTTTTGGCCCGCGGGCTGAAATGACTGATGAATTAAAATTAATATTTTTCCTTAAGAGTTAAGGTTTGCAGTTAAAATTCTACTAAAAAATGATTTTCTCCGGTTGTCCTAAAATCATTTAAATTAAATAACCAAAAATTTAAACTGCGGGCCCGAACGCCTGAACACTCAATTTTTTAATTTAAAATTTTAAAAATTTTTAATCACTTTAATTATCTTTCTATTAAAAGGACTACTAGGTACTTACATATTTTATTTCTCATTTCTTAAAAATGTTTACGTTACATTTCAAGACCAATCAACATAAAAGTGGGCAACTGTAAATACTCATACAGCTTCCGAAAAAGAAAGAACCAAAGTAGACAAGAATCTATAGAGCTTTAATATTTTTTTAATTACATAAATACATCTTCAAATAACAATATAACCATTACTCTACCCATTCATAAATTTTGTACATAATATTAAATAGATTAGTTATATGTGGCTATACCCAGGTGGCGGTAAATAATTCACGTCAGATAGCTTCGACTTCGTGCTCCTATTTACGTACGTAATTCGTATTATCGCCCGTGTGCCGAACTATCCGATGTGCATTATTTACCGCCAACATCTGTTCTTGATATCATCTAAATTTCTACACTATATCGGGTACAACAATAAACAAGTACAGGTAAATATTAGAGTTAGATACTCCAACACCTAGGGAAATTCTAGCAGTGCTCTATAGGACTTCATAATTTATCGTAGGAAGCAATTTCGCACGCCTAAACCATGTGTTGCGAGCCCAAAACTTTGTTTTTTACGCAACGCCGCATGGGTGGCACTATCTAAATGTCTTTATTGTAGTCTGGACACGCATATTTATCGCTTATAATGCGACCAAATTGTATATTTATCGTTCAGAGAATCTATTCACAGTAGTAGCGGCATATTTATCATGTGTGATGTAATATCCGTTGACATTTGGACATTGTGATCTAATGTTATTGGGATTAAGCCGTTTAGGTTGTTTGTTTAATGTTGTGTGACAATAAAATTTATCGGATTCGTAGTGTTTGGCCAAGTTGGATAATGCAAGGTCAAGGTAGTAAGATTTCAAGGACAGGTTCAATAGTAAGTCGGAACATGTATCACATAATAATTGTTTGCCCTTCACACGATTTTGCCAGAACGATGCGAGACTTTTTGCGAGTTGTACCTTATATTAAAGGTACATTACGAGCTTCTGTTATTTTTTGGGTGTCGATAATCTCTATAGGTAGCGGTATCCTCTTTCCATCAGGTGGCCGGTTCAAGCAGGCCGCATACCTATTTGCATATAATGTGATACAAAATAAGTTCTAAAATTAAATATATTTTTCATAAGAAGCTTTTATCGCGCGGTATAGTACCCATTAAGAAGAGCCCAAACACAATGGGGTTATCTTGTGGTCAATAGTTCCTATGACCACCTGCCGACTCGATCATCAGACCAGCTCCATGGTACAATATTAATGTATTGTTATCCAAGTTACATAGGTATATCAAATTCCAGCTCAATCGGAAATTTTCTTGGCTAAGAAAGGCCAAACAGTCTAAATACGATGGGGTTATCTTATTGCGTTCATTAGTTCCTATGACCTTCCGACTCCATCATCAGTCCAGCCCCATGGTATCATGTTAATGCATAGTCATTCAAGTTACATAGTTATACCAAATTCCAGCTCAATCGGATACCAACAAGGATTGAAAAATTATTCGTTTTTGTCGGACAACTTACAAACATACATACGAACAGTGCAAGTTAAATAAAAGCTTGTAAGAAATATGGGTTGCCTACTCTCACCCTGATCCAACTATGGGGTTGCCGTGGAGATAATCTATCCTCATCTGTTATTTAATCGAGTTATATGTCAAATGAAAGGTATATTTCTCCTATCCAAAAGTTAATCCATCTTTCGGAGGATTGTCTCCCTAATAAACGTTCATGTGTACTAATTGGACTTTCAGTGTATTACATTAGCCATATTCTCTCGTATAATGCAAGATTTTTTTCTAAATAAAAGATGATGGAAGATTTCTTAGAATGGACATTTTGTCAAGTTTTATTTGTACATTTTGACACTCGTGTTACCTGACTCATTGCACAATATTTCATTTTATTTTATTTATTTATTTATTCCTTGTACAACATTACAGTTAAAAACTAATGCGTTGCACAAAGCAGGTTATAAATTACAGCTTCTATATACAAATTAATTATTACTTAGGGAGAATTTTCAGAAAACATTACTATTATTCTATGGATATTCACTAAATTATCGGCAAACAGGTGACATGATGACATGTTGACAGTTTGTACCCGGAGTGCCGGATCCACTCTTAGACTATTTTGTTCCACACTCAGTCTACGGGTCGTAAATAAATCCAATTTCAGCTTAATGTAGACCCGATGCCGCACACTTAATTTTCGTAACCTTAACGACAAACAAGTGATTTAATCTAGATCAGCGTTAACGGTCTATGGAGTTGACAGACAAGGATTTAGGTTATGGGCCCAAGTTAATTGAAACCCCTCTGGACCAGGCAGAGAATAGATTTGCTTTAGGGATTAGACTTTTTAAAATATTTTTACATATTCACCCGTATGTATAAATGCAAATGCAATGCAAAAGCAATGAATTTTGAGCGATTCGCAAACGATGAACCATAGTTTTCAATAAATTATTTTCATCTTGAAAAAATTGTTATTTATTTTCAATATTTTAATAAAAAATAATTTTGATTTATTTTAACTTGTAAAATGGGGGTACCTCACAAAGCCTTGACGCTTGAAGATGGGTCAAAATTCAAAACCCGATTTAAAACACTAAGTAAAAAATTAGCTAACATCCATTAATTAGGTTACATGTTATATTGCAAATGGATTATCTTTGAATTTTTATTCTGCCGGCCATAATAGTTGCGTTAGAGACTAATGCAACTGACAAGGTGTTTAGAAAAAATCGTCCTGATTCGTTCTACATTGGTAACGTGCTCCATGGCCTGAATCCATCTCTGTGGTAGAACTAGATGAGTTTACTTAGGATTATTAAGGCTTTCAGTGTGATGTGTGCTTAAGTGCTTTCAGTGTTGCCTCATTACGCTCTGACGCCATACACAAAGCAGGGGGTGCGGTCCCTATTCATACCGTCGTATTCAACTGGTTATTAAATGAGTACGTTGGTGAAGCCCCAAGTATAATTATACTAGCGACCCGACCCGGTTTTGCACGGGTTTTCAGGGGGTTTCTGTTATAATATGCATGTATTATACTTATAAACTTTTCGGACGATATAAATATGCTTGGACAAATCCACACAGCGCCATCTAGCCCCAAAGTAAGCAAAGCTTGTGTTCTGGGTGTTACATAACTAATAAAGTACATACATTTATTTTAAAAAATCGTACTTATTTTAGATACTACACCTAGACCCGTAACAGAAATTAAAATTCATCATTTCAATTTCTGCTCGACCGGGAATCAAACCCGGGACCTCTGCGTGGCGACCGGAACGTAAACCGACTAATCCACTCAGTTCTTCAGAAAACATATTCTCTAAATGAAAGTGACAAAGGCATTTAAATCTGTTCCGTGGTTTAGGAAGTGTCAGCGGATATACAGACAGAGCAAGCGACTTAATAACTTGACGTCTGCGATTTTAGAGATGGTACTGGTAAACTATAAAGAAAAAAATACTACGTACATATACTATTATGATTGTGCGAATGACCATATTACCAGGTGGACCATATACCGGTGTACAGCCTGTAACGAGACTGGATTAAGTGATATACCTACATTTAATGGGTGTTTTTCTACCTTCAACAGTGAGAAAGTTGAGGGTTACAACTTTGACATTTCCAGGTGATAAACTGATACAAACTCCGACCGAATTGCGATGTCTTTTACCTCATAATGTTGAAATGATCACTATAGCTAAAGGCGTGACGTTAGTATCGTTATGCCACAGCAAATATTAGCGAACTAAGGTCACCTCACCTACATAGCACGAAGGATTGCCAAGCTAAAGTGGCAGTGGACAGGGCACATAGCTCACAGTAGAGATGGCCGATGGGACAGTAAAGTAGGCCTCCAACTAGGTGGACCGTCGAGCTGGTAGAGATCGCAGGTACCAGCTGGATGCGGAAGGCACAACACTGGCCTTTGTGGAGATCTCTGGGGGAGGCCTATGCCCAACAGTGGGCGTCTTCCGGCTGATATGATGATGATGAAATGTGAGAAGCAACACATTTGAAGTGCCATTATAGTAGACTATCGAACCCGAAAACTAAATCAATATATAATATTTTATGTACAACTTCCTCAGAAACTTTTAAATCTTTTAAGATTGAAATAGCCAGCAATAAAACATGATGTTAACGACAGACTCTTCGACTCACACTTTCCCGTATTTCAGAGGGAGCGCTTCTCTCGCTCATCGTTTGTTTACATTTCTAAAATTGATTCACGACGGGTCGAGCATGTGTATTCTTTTGTGGCATGACCGCACGATTAGTTACAGCTGTTCGGTATCAATTTTTAGTTTGTGGATCGTGACATTTGATTTCTGAACGGCATGTGATGTGAGGGATGAATGATGATCTGATCATAAGTTTTAACGTTTGACGTATAATAATTTATAGTGTGAAAGATTGGGTATAAAGGTTGTAGCACTTTATTTATATAGATCACAGCTGCTTTTCTAGAGCATAGATATTTATGACCACAGCCATCGCGAATGGCCGCAAGATCTGACCTCAATATAGTAACAATATACAAAGATGTATTAAATATGTCTATGATCGGTGTCCCATGTAAAAGAAAAGGCGAATGAACTATACAGGAACACGTGAAAGTTGTAGAGAGAATAATAGAGGGAAAATGTAAACAGGAAATAAGTACAGAGACACCATTTCTGTTTATTACTTGGACCCGAAAACGTGCTCGTTCGTAGGGTGCGTCCAAATTTCTACTAGTAACAGACGTTCCGTTTAGGCTGAAGCCGACCAACCGTCAGTTGCAGTTGATACTAATCCTTACGAAGTACAAAATAAAATCGCTTTTGGATGAAATCGGATGCGCGAGCGAGACGCCCATGATCGGATGTCCGACCAGGTCCCCCGACTTTATTTTATAAGTGCGTAAGGATTAATATCAACTGCAACTGACGGTTTGCCGGCTCCAGCAAAAACGGAACACATGTTACTAGTTTTTGCGGACGCGCCCCGAATGCGCAGACGCAGTAACGGCTTGCGCGCCGTTCGCGAGCTGTTGCTGCAACAGCGTGCGAGCGGCGACTTGTACTTCACTTTACGAAACAATTGACGATGTGCACGCTTGCGCGTTGCAAGCCGTTGCTGCAACTACGCATTTGGGCGCACCCTTATAGAGTTTTATATTATTACTTCAACCCCAAATTAATAATGATTATAAGATAACCTTGACGTTTCTTATACGCTCTGTGTATCTTATAAAAGGGATCTACTATTTGCATCTGGTTATATAAATGACGTAACTTGCATCGCTCGTGGCGTAGGCTCGAAGTGCGAAAAACATTACTCAGATGCTATCCAGTATTCTAAAACTGGACCAATATACCTAGTTGCCTAGTTATTGAAATGACGTTGGCATTTGCTACGGGAAACACCTGATTTTATAATAATAGATATTGGAATGTTTGCTTATAAATTCTAATTTCAGTTTATACTATAGTTAAAATATGAATAGAGTTTAATCTTATCACCATTTAATTGAATAGTTTCCAATTTATGATTGTTTAGATATAAAGGAATTCGGTATAGCCGTCTTGGGTTTAAATTGTATTAAAGAAATAAACATAAGCTACATACGGGACATACTGACATCGATATCCACTAAAAAATTCTGTTTGTTGTGATTATTGAGAGAATTGTCTCAGCACCAGTCAAGTCAAAGTTTGCTAATTGCAAACTATTAACTTTACTCTTTTTACATTTCAGGTGCTGAACCTCATACGCAGCAAAAATGATCGTCAGGAGGCTTTTGGCGATGATGTGTGCTACAATATTAGTCGTGGAGGCGAAATGGCATTATATTCAAAAACGACACACTGTTGCCTCATCACTCTGCGTGACAAGCTACAACAATACAAACAAGGTACAATGCTATTGTATGAGGGACGCAAAGGAACAACAACAAATAAAATCTGCCGATTGTTATCTGACTAATGCAGACATCGAGCTAACATCCCAAGACTGGGACGCATTCGAAATACTTAGCAACAGCACAAAACTGACGCTCACGAATAACAGAGGAGTACAGTTTCATTTCATACCGATAAATGCAATCAAGTTCTTGAAAAATCTCCTAAAATTGGATATCAAATACGGAAATATTGACAAAATCCATACCAATGCCCTTGCTGAATCGTCTACGCTTCAGGAACTGTCGTTAAGAGAGAACCAGATCCGAGTCTTAGAAACTAAAGCCATCGCTGATCATCCGAGTTTGACTACGATTAACTTGGACCAAAATAACATAGAGGAGATTAACAGAAACGTATTCGTTAATCTGCCGTCTTTAGAGAAACTATTTTTAACAAGCAACAAGATTACAACCCTACACGACAGGGCATTTGTACACTTGTCTAACCTGAAAGAACTTGAAATAAATATGAACAGTGTGTTCAGTCTGAACAATGAGACATTTTCAGGACTGAAGAAATTGGAGAAATTAGATCTGAGCGATAATAACATAGAAGTCATTGGAGATAATACATTTTTGCCTCTTGAAAATTTACTATTTCTCAGTCTAGGCAGCAACAAGATTCAAATGTTGGATGAGAAAGCATTTAATGGATTAACTAGATTACAGACTTTATACTTAGCTCGTAACAAACTGTCACAAATAGACAATTTGAATGTATTCAAGAATCTTGTGGGTCTGACTTCATTAAGCTTAAGGTTAAATGAAATGAAACAACTGAAAGAAGAGGTTTTGTCTCCAATACTACGAAATTTCTACACAGTATCCAGTTCACTAGACATTGAAGGTGAGTAAAACACCATACATAAACGTTATATATTTAAGTTATTATAATATTGGTATATACCGTGACAGGATTAGTGATAGGATAGATGGCGCGTGTAACGGTGGCCTAATTGCAAGCCTCGTAAACCGGGTTCGATCGCCAGTATGTACCAATGACTTTCTTAGTTACGTACATTAGTTTCGTTAATAACCGATGCTCTTACGGTGAGGAAAAACATCGTCATTAAATCTGCACGTTCAGGCAACTGAATGTCTAACCATGATCCAATCTGATCAGGTTTCCCTGTTAACAGGGCCTCGGAAGTTAGATGCAATGTAATTAAATGATTTGCCAAATCCTTAATCATGGTCAAGGGGGACGCCGGGCTCTCGTACACGAGAGCTCAATCAGGGGCCCTATTTTTGAACCGCTCGCCTCAAGTCAAATGCTTTTCGATTTTGATTTTCAGTTTGAAAAATTCAATAACTTTTCTTATTTTGCGTCGTTCACTTTCGGTGTAGTCTATGTAATTTAAAAATATTGAATTTTTCTTGCCGGAATGCAATGTGGCGCTTACGGGATGGATGGAATGATACTCAATGTCTTAGGTTCAGACGTATGTTGGATTGAATTACTTAGCCTACCTTACTTATATACCCTAAGCACGGGGTGAGGTGTGCGCTACACACTACAGGAAAACAAAATTGAAAACTATTCGACTCGAGGCGAGAGGTACAAAAATAGAGCCCCGGGAAATTAGCACCAAGATGATTTATTTATTTTACATTCATTTAATATACAACCAATGCTCTTACGTTGAGCGAAAACTTCGCGAAGAAACCTGCACATTCAGGCGGCTGAATGAGAAATCATAAACTAATAGTCTGGTTCCCCTGTTAACAGGGGTTACGGTGTTTAGATGGCAGTCGCTCTACTGTAACTACTTGATCTGCCAAACCCTTGACCATGGTCAAGGCGAAGGAGGATATTGACGCCAAGATATTGATTCATTTTAAAACTATGTTCGGGGTTTACCGCGTACCTTTATTTACGATATTTAGACGCCGTTGCATGTACCATGGTCAAGAGACGATCCGGAACATAATTTTAAAATCTGCGATAGTGTGTTATTTAAAATATTATGTTAAGATTTAGTTGAACACGTTGGTGATGCCCCTGGTATTGCAAACGTCCACAGGCTGTGGTGACTGCTTCCTATCATGCAGGCCGTAAGCTTGTTTGTCACCTTAGTGGTATAAAAAAGAAAAAACTTACTGTCACTTTTAGACTAGCCAAACATAATTTGGCTAAGTGTAGGATATGTAACGCGCAGAGTGATGTGGGGCCGAGAGTTTCAGAGTTAGCATAAAGTCGATCGGTGTAGATGGTTCGTGGGAGCTCTGATCGTAATGGATAGATATACATCTTGCGGCTCAGAATCATCATCATCATGGCGTTAATGTCCCGGTTGTGGTCTCAAGAACGAGGGCCCGGGGTCCGCCTTGACCATGATCCAGGATTTGGCAGATCAGGTAATTACAGTGGAGCGACTGCCATCTGACCTCCATGACCCTGCTACCAGGGGAACCTGACCAGATTGGATCATGGTTACACATCCGTCGCCTGAATGTGCAGGTTTCATCACGATGTTTTCCCTCACCGTAAGAGCATCGGTTAGTATTCAACTAATGTACATAACTCAGAAAACAGTCATTGGTACATGGCCGGAGCGGGATTCGAACCCGGGACCTCTGGCTTACGAGTCGCATACAGTAACCGCTCGGCCACCGACGCTCCGTATCTTGCGGCTCAGAATGATATGATGAATAATTAATAATATTGTTAAAGTAGCAATCTCCGAAACTACAAAATTCGCTAACGAAACTATGAAATTCTCGACCTGTGTTAGTTTTATCTGAACATTGTGTATGTACATTAACAAACCAAAATGATTTATCTAATCTAAATTTTATATATTTTTCAGAAAACAATTTCACCTGCGCTTGTCAATTGGATTGGTTCATGCACCTAATGAAGAACACAGAGAACAAGAATCTCAAAATGACATTGGAGAACCTTAAATGCGTACCAAGCACGAAGCTGCGGGAAGCTTGGGCAGTTATGAAGGAAAGTGAAAAGAATAACCCAACTGTTGAAGAGGATGCGCCACAGGGAGGCGATTATGAATACTATGACGATACCCAGTTGGATGGAATGCTATTTTACATTGACGTAAGAGATTTACTCAGCTGCCCTGGATTGACATCACAGTTTCAACCTACCACCGTAAAACCAGATATTCCTAGGGACGTTACAACTCCTAAAGCAAGCACAGTGAAACTGCCAACGACAAAATCAGTAAATTCCGATACTGTATACGGTAAATCTACGCTTAGAATGCCTGAACACAGAAATGATGTAACAACTGAAAAGAAACCTGCATTTACAACCAGCCGCCTAGCAACGGTATCAGCTAAACCAGTAGAAGATGATGGTAATAAACTGTATGAGAATATGGCTTCAGACGAGGCGAAACCTGATAAGCTAAAGGCTCATCGCAACTTTGAGCCAATAAACGATGACCCCCCAGAACAAAAGGGAAACAGCTCGCATAAAAATGTAGGGTGTGTGTTTCTTATGTTAATGCTGTGTATGGTTATATTTATGCATTAAATAGAGTGTAGAGTAATAATTATAAGTAATACTGTACCTAAGTTACTCACAGTCATTAAATTAAATAGTAGTTTTAAGGAAATGCTTTAGTATACTCATTCCATTTTGGACTATCCGTAATACACTATCACAAACGGTTAACATACTATTAAATACAGTGTGACGGGATATTTGTGATACGCTTTGTAGAGGGGTCTAACGTATTAAAAATCTATTAAATGGGTACAGGCTACCACGCTTTCTATAAACGAAATACAAATGACGATGGAAAAAAAAATCTGATAGTCTTGCTTAAAAGTTGAAGAAAGTGTTAGTCCACAACTCACATAATCTAAAAGCTTCTAAGATCAAGAGAGTTTCTAGTTGCAAGAAACAATAAAAAAAAATTGTTGTGCATGAATCGCCGAGTACGATTAGGTACCTATTTATATTGCTCGAAATATGAAAGAATGGAACCAGGCGTACATAAATCGTATGTACATAAAATTTCCTTGTTTCTTAAGCTTTCTGAAGCGATGTTAATCAACTTCTCGAAGAAAAAAGTTAATATCTTTTGTAATATTATAAAACTGTTTGAAAGCCGTGTCTGTATATTGAATATATTTCAGAAACAATTGTCGGGATAGGAATCTAGGACGTAAGCACAAAAATAGATTTTTTGTAAATTTTATCTGTGTTTGTCTGTTCTCGCATCACGCAAAAACTACGGAACGGATTTTGTTTTGGTTTTATAGTTTAATAGCTTGAAGTCCAAGGTACAATCTAAGCTTTGTTTCATCTAATTCGGGTAGATAGAATCTTTGATACAGCTTGACCTCATCGTAGTACTGGCATTCATACAATACGGAGGTCATTTAAAATGGTAGTCCGGGAAAAGCTAAAATGTCATAAAATCAATTTCCACTATACAGGGTGTCCCGTAAGTCGACGTCAAGCCGGAATCGGGTGATAGTCCAAATCATAATAGTTACTAGAAAAATAAAAAATAAAATCTAAGTCTTAAATTTTTTAAACTTTTCTAGCATTTCTTTTAAAGCATTTCTTTTTTTTTTCGAGAAAATGTACAGGCTGTGATGGTTTTTTAGCTCCTGTTGCTACAAATCTTAACTTTTTTTCAATTTTATTTTTCTTATGTATTCCCGAATAGTGCTAATCTAACCTATTACTTAGAATTCTAAGTCAACTGCTCCAGCTTGGAAGAAAGTGTCACATTATGCCGTACAATGAATAGACAATTAATATTTCGTCCAACTTTAACGGACTGTACTGAAAAAAAAAAGTACTACGCCAGGTTGGCAAGTAGCACGAAAAGTTGACGCATTTAATAAGGATTCTAAAATGGTATAATACTTGCTATATTATTTCTTTGATTACGGGGGAAAAAAATTCCTTCAAGAAACCCAGTTTCGAAAATTTTTTCATTACCTACTAAACATTATTCTAGTGCGTTCAAAGCTTGCCTAAGACCGAGTGAGACGGAGAGTCATTCATGAAGTGTGAGTGAGATAGGTAGTGACGCTTTCGAGTCAAATATTCTAATGGGTGAGTGAGACAGATAGTGACGCTAATGAGTCAGATACAGAGAAAGTCATTTTATGAAGTGTGAGCGAGATAGATAGTGACGCCACTTTTTTAATATTGGCACACGCAATACAGATCAGTACGTTACGCTCCTTCGTTTACTACGCATCTTTCCGTATTCGTTCGTGTTATTTCGTACTTTAGACTTTTTGCTTCGTTTATTGGACTTGTTTGTTTGCTTGTGATTTGGACAGTTTCGATCTCTTTACAACGACCTTTGCTTTCTCCTGGACTATCGTGTGATTGTGTAGTGCCACCATGCCTGTGTACACCACTCAGGAATATGCCAACATGCACTTTATTTATGGCGAATGCAGAGGGAATGCTAGTGCTGCGGCTAGACTGTATCGCGAGAGGTACCCAAATGCTGATCGTTATCCAGATCACCGAGTTTTTACAAATGTGCACCGTCTACTCTCCACAGAAGGCATACTTCCAAACCGACCACATGGTGAAGGAACAAGTTCCTTGCCTTACGAGGACGTAGTACTTCAAGCAGTTGAAGAAGATCCAAGTATTTCGGTACGTGCAATCCAGCAAAGCACAGGAGTGCCCAAAACTATAGCTCACCGAATTTTACAAAAACATGAGCTCCACCCATACCATGTACAGCGAGTACAAACCCTGCATCCTCAGGATTATCAACTTCGGGTTGCGTTTTGTCAAACGATGCTACAAAGACACCGGGAAGATCCGCGATTCTTAGAGAAAATGTTGTGGTCGAATGAATCGACATTTAAAAAAGACGGTTACATGAACCTACACAACTTACACGAGTGGCACGTAGAGAATCCGAATTTAATGAGACAAGATAGATCTCAGTATCGTTTTAAAATAAACATGTGGACCGGAATTTTAAATGGAAGAGTCATAGGACCTTTTGAGTTGCCAGAGATCTTGACTGCTGAAGTTTATTTAGATTTTTTACAAAACAGTTTACCTAGTTTACTGGAAGACGTGCCACTCAGTATTTACAGAGAGATGTGGTATCAACAAGATGGCTGCCCAGCGCACTATGCCCGCTCAGTTAGAGCATTTCTCAATGAAGAATATCCGGGCAGAAAGATAGGTCGGTCTGGTACGATCTCGTGGCCAGCCCGTTCACCGGACTTAAATCCATTAGATTATTTTACTGGGGAGCAGTGAAAGAGAAAGTTTATTTTAAGCCAATTGAAAATGTAGCTGAGCTTCGGCAAAGAATTACGGAAGCAGCTGAATTTGTCAACAACGGAAGATTTGCCCGTGTGATAATCCGATCTTTTTTAAGAAGATGTCGAGCTTGTATTGCAGTTGAAGGAAGGCAGTTTGAACATCTTTTGTAAATAATAAATCTTTGCATCTAATTGGTGTTTAATTTTAAACTTAAGGAAAATTTGTCCTAAATTTAACAAAAAGTTAGCATCTCTGACTTGAAAGCATTACTACCTGTCTCACTCACATTTCATGAATGACTCTCCGTCTCACTCGGTCTTAGGCAAGCTTTGAACGCACTAGAATAATTTTTAGTAGGTAAAGAAAAAATTTTCGAGACTGGGTTTTTTCTAGCAAACTTAGACAAGTTCTAAAGACCATGGTAAACTCTAAATACGTGGGAGGAAGTAGGTACATGGTTCGCTGCAGCACGGATTGTGAAACCATTTACATCGGGAATTTAGCTGTCAATAGAACAGAATATATTCGAGTAAGCACGTAGGTATCCTGCTCCACGAGTCCCGCAATGTCCTCTCCGGTTGCCAAAAAAATTCAAAAAGTAAGTAGTCCTATAGCAGAATAGCAGATTATTTCCATTCTAGTTGTCTAAAAAATAGTACTTATCCATATAAAAGCCCTTTATTTATTACTTTTTAGTAGATTTTTTACAATGTTCTTTTAACATCACATAATAAAGCCTAGCAAAATTGTAGGTACATTCTACCTTGCAAAAGGTCTGGTATGTCAAGGCAGGTCAGGTGCCCTTTTTTCGAACCAATTAATTGTGCTAATAGTACCTATAGCTGTATTCTTTTTTAAATTGCGTATGTAGGGTCAATGTGCTCAATGTTAAACACGATCAATATTGCAGCACTTCCCTATCAGTTTTAAGCCTGTGGTTCATCAGATTTCACAAAAAAAAACAAAAGTGGAGCGCACTCGATGAACCACAGGCTACAATTAATAGGGAAGTGCTGAAATATTGATTATATTTCCTAGGTGTTTGCGGTTGTGTCAAGTGTATTTTTTGACAAAATGGCTCTTATTATATGAGAAAAAAGCTGTATTGCTAAAACATTGCCGAATTGGCTACAATATTTTTCCAACAGTATATAGTATCTTGACCTAGTAGGATTAGTATCCTACAATATTTTGGGTAGATTTGGCAAGTTCCATATTTCTGCTGCCTATAGAACCGAGTCAGATGTGAGATGACGATGTTTACATCCGTACGAAATGGAGGAGAAAGAGTAGGATAGGTACTTAGATCTTGGCAAAACGCTCGGATGAGTAGTGGTAAATAATTAATTATTTTAAGTACTTATTTCTTTTACTTTAAACGCCGCTTCACTGCCGTGTGGTATCCGTATGGTTTCCATTACGGGAGTCACACAAGGCGACTAATGATTTAGATGTAGTTAGACCAGAAAATCGGCAGTAGCAAATGGGCATTGGGTTTTCTGTTGTGAGTTGCACTGCGATGTTCAACCCACTTGCCAATGTCAGAAAATATGAATAGGTACTCGATGGGTAGAGTTTATGGAATATCCTTCCACCAATGTAGAGGAGGCTCAAATCCAGCAGTGGACTGTTATATACTACCTACTGATGATTATGTCTTAAACAATAACATAATTTAAGGTCGGGGATAGTCGATGGATGAATATAGCTTATTATAAATCGATGTGGAAGGCTGAGTTTTGGTCATAACATAACAGAGGAAGGCTGTGCCCGTAAGCCAGCAAATACAACGTAAATTTTGTATTTGAAAATTATGATCTTGAGCCAAGCCAATGAACATTCAAATTCATTCGTCAGTAAGCGCTATGGAACCTTGCACACTGGATTATAATAAAATAATAATAATAAAATAATTACGACTTCATTATAATAGTGTGCAAAGCTTAATATTCGGAGTTCCATACGGTCGGTTGCATTTTGGTAGCCTATATCATAGAAACGATAGGTACGATCGGATTTCCGTCCTCGGAACCTCGCACACTAGATGCGTAGGGTAGGTGCCTACCTCGACTCAATACCACCACCACACGTATGAAACGCAGCAAAGTCCGACCGGCAACCAAAGTAGCGCACGACAATGGTAAGTACAAAACACAGAGAAAGACAGAGTAGGTATTATCCACAGAAAAGTATTATTTATCTAAATTTATTTAGGTTTCTGTGGATAATATTTATAGTTACCGTGCTCTACTTTTGACTTTACCGATTGAAACGTACTATACCTACGCTCGGCAAACAAACATTGTGCGAAACGTACGCACATAGGTATATACATATACATATGTATAGGTGTAAGTTTAGATTTTAATGCGGATTTCAACAATAGATAGACTAATTAATACACGACTCGATCCTTTATACATAGAAGATATATAAGTATGTATGTATGTATGAAATTCAGGAGGAAGGTTGCAAAAAAGGGTACGTAGGGGTAAAGTAGATGTACGCGAACGAAGTTGCGCCGGGTCCTTGATAAAAATGTGCGAACCGCAACAAGTGCGGCGTCAAAACAATGTGCAATGTAAAAAACGGAAAAACACAACCGTAACAAAACACTACCAACGTGCTGTGTTACAGAAGTGACATCTGTTAGATTTGGTCAGTAATCGAATGAGGCTTATGGTTTTGAGTACATCTTAGTTCCTCGACAGATGTGCAGATGGCGTTGTCAACGAGAATACCGCTCTTAATGTTGTTCAAAGAGTATTCGAAAGATGGCTTGTTAAGGCACCACGGTGGCGAAACCTCAAGCCTCAAGATTTAGTGGTTCTGAAATCACAGCCTAAATACCTTATTTATTTATTATGATATCTGAGGTTATGTGCGGCATTAGTCGTTGCTCTGACATCACTAGCAAAGATAGGTATTACTTCAGACAATAAATAGGTAGCTATTTTGAATAGCTAAATATTTTACATACATATATAAGTAACATTAATTCAAATATAACTATAATCTCGGTAGCAGTATTTTCTATGCGTCACGAATATGTAGGTAAGTATGTACATAGCGCAAAAGAAGCAAAAGTTCGAAAAAGCAATTGAAAAACAGTTTCTCAATTGATATTCTACCGTTACTAGTTCCAATTTCATAGGCTTTACTACTTAATAAAGTTCTTCAAACTGAAATAGTTTTCAGATTATATACGAATTCATCAAATAACGATCTCAGCATTTACGTCGTGGTCGTCATCATCAGCCGTAGTTATGGCACAGACCTTCCTGCAAACCATCGTGAGAATTTATTAAACCGAATTACTTCAGGAAAATTCTTCGACTTTTTCACGCCGACCATCAAAATGAAAACGAATCAACCAGGCACCTGAGACGGTACAATAAATACTGTTCCTGATACTATACTTCAGTCTACTCGTGACCATGACGCATGCCATTGCGTCAAAATATCGAGGTAGAAACAATGCTAAACGTGGTAACAAACCCGATATGTATAGTGAAAGTGTAAACACTATTCCTTCGTGGTCAATTCGATAAACATAAATTTAAATATGTTATTTTCAGAATACTTAATTCTGAATTTCGTTAATTAACTAAATCAGTTTTAAAACTGCTTTTAATATATTTTTAATATTCTTCAAGTGTACCATAAGTCTTCGCTTAATTGAATGAAGCGTCCCCTTCGGAGATAATTTGATTACAAAAACTCGGCAAGAAATTAACTTCTAATGGAGTAAGACTAATTAGAATAAATTTCCCTCATTTCGGCTGTTGAATTATGCAAAATAAGCTACAGAAGGTTATTGAGAAAAGGTATAATAATTCGTACTTCTGGAATAAATCTCTTTTAAAGCTCCATTTTGTCTTGAAAGGATTTGCTAAAGATTTATTCGTAAAACCTTTGCATTGTAAGTAAATATAAATTGAACTTTGCGAATGGGTCGGTAACTGAAACTGCTATGATAATATAGTAAGGTTTGGGGTATACATACATAGTATAAAACAAAGTCGCTTCCCGCCGTCTGTCTCTATGTTTCTATGTAGTAGATCTTTTAAACTACGCAACAGATTTTAATGCGGTTTCCACAATAGGTAGAGTGATTCAAGAGGGAGTTTTACAAGCAAGAAACAAATGGTAGCTAGAAGTAAAGTAGGTGTACGCGAACAAAGTCGCATCGGGTCCACTAGTACATTACAATGTGATTTTATCAAAGGCAGACATACGGAATCTCTTCTTAAATATCACCTATTCTATTGGGTACCTAAGTACTAAATCCCGTCCCTTTGCTGTAAGCAGTCAATATTAGAATGTTTGTATTTGGGAATAATTGGAGTGCTCCACACACAGACTATACCAGTCGGTGATCGTACTAACAGGTTTTGTTTCCACAGGGTTCAATCTAGGTTAGTGGGAAACCTTAATCCACTACCCACTACTCCGCATGAGGTCTAGTGTCGGTTACCGGAATTCGTACATAACCTCAAATTCCTTCCAATATTGGTATATGCACTAGGCTAATTACGTAACGCTGTTGCCAACAATTCTCTTAGTTCCGTTGCAATATACTGAAACTAATAAATCGATCATACGGAATCACAAAAAAACAATATCAATCATTAAAATCAGAAAATTGCTGGCAACAGATGCACTGACATAGGTGAGATACACGCATCGAACTGAATTAGTTATAATGTAATATCATACATTTTTTTTGTGCCGGTATGGTTTCCCATGGGATACAAACGCATAAACTGGTCCATGCGGACGAAGTCGCGGGTGACAGCTGATCAATAATGAAATTGCCTGGTAAAAGCCATCAATACGGGTCCACTTTAAATTAATTCTTTATATTATACCAAGGGGTATGCATGTGTTCGTGACATATATCAACCACTTTTATAGTCTGGCAAGAAAGTCGTGACAAAAATTGAGGGCGCCACTATCGTTAATATGGTACCATTGTAATGTATCAGACTGTGAACTTAAAATATTAAAAAATACTATCTTCATGTCTGTGCTTTGCCTCTATGTACTATTTCTTTGTGTCTGTGCCTCGTATACTTCGACTAGAAAATTTGATAGCAGGACCTAAACAGAACTGCCCTGTTTAGAACGAAACAAGCTTATGTGACACGTATAGCGCTGTCTCGTACTAAATAGGGCAGTTCTGTTTAGGTCCTGCTATAAGAGCTCATGGTAAGCCCCCTGTTAATATTTTATATCATATCGCACGACTTCAGCGCGTGTCAGTCCACAGCTGGACTTAAACCATATCAGCCGAAAGGGCTAGTTTAGTAAGAATAGACAAAGGGATAGGTAATATATAGGGAAATTAAGATTAACATAAGGCCAGCTCCAAGTCAGATAGCAAGATAATAAAAATGGGAGGTTCATTACATAACTATTTTAATCAGAATCTAAACAATATGTAAATGCCAACGGATCTCGTTACAAAGCCCTTGAATCTGCCCTTGTAGTATAATTAAGAGTATCATGATGAAGAGTAGGTAATATTAAATCGTATAGTTTTTGCATTTTGGGAACTACTGCTCTTGCAATAGTAAGTTACCTACCTACTTACTGGGGCTTACCATGAGCTCTTATAGCAGGACCTAAACAGAACTGCCCTGCTTAGAACGAGACAAGCTTATGTGATACGTATAGCGCTGTCTCGTTGTAAGCAAGGCAGTTCTGTTTAGGTCTTGCTATAAGAACTCATGGTACGGCCTCTGTTACCTGACTGCCTTGAGTACCCACTTCAGCTGTCACATTATGGTGGAAGTTTAAGAATAAGGGGAAGTATTGGAAATTGAAATAAGAGTCTGGTATATATTGACTCTTATAAATGTATAACACATAACGACGTAATGTCAAACTGTTATCTATCTTCTTCTTTCTTTGTTCGACCAGCCTCCGTGATAATCTTATATTATCCTGATTAATATATTTCTCAAGTTTCCCTGACCCTGGGATTCATTTCACTAGCCTCGAATAGTCGTACATTGCCTACTGTGCCTAGATAATATAGCTTTGTGCTACAAAACCTTCGTACACCTGTACGCAAAAATATTAATGAATATTATATTTACGAAAAAAATACAAAAATATCAAAACTGTAACAGTACACCATAATTTGACGGTTAATTTTGTAACCTCAAATAAATGTAAACAATCTTTCAAAACACATTATTTTCAAAATTGAGATACATTTTAACAATCGATAATTTTGTTATTCGGCCGTAAACATCTTCCAAATCGCACAGAAACTTATATGCTCTAAACTCGTCCATACATTCTTGAACAACTCTAAATATTACTTTTCTCGTGCCGTTTTTATACGTTTTTGCATTCGTTGTGAAAATAAATGTCCCACACAACTATTTCAGGCAACAGTTTACAAAAGCATGTTTACAAATAAGTATACAGGCCCATACCTATTTGGTTAGTTTAATAGTAAGTAATTTAACGGTTAGTAGTCTTGCAAGTTTAATTTTACCCATTTCCCGGTGTTCAATTGAGCTGAAATTTGGTATAGCCCCGTAAGTTGCATGACAATGCATTAATATGGTACCATGGAGCTGGTCTGAGGATGGAGTCAGAAGTTGGTCATCGGAAGTAACGAACGCAAAAACATAACTCCATCGTGTTTGGGCTATTTGGAATAGTCTTGATTAGTATTATACCCCTAGGTGACAGTGAAAGTCTGGCGGAAGGTGGCCATAGGAACTACAGAACGCTACAAGGTAAACCCATCGCGTTCGGGCTCTTTAGAATAGTCTTGATGAACACTATACACGTATGGTATTTAATCGAAAGCTGCGCGATAAAAACTGTTTTAAAAAAAATTTTTAGCTATTGCATAGCTTTTATCGCGGGCTTTGAGCGCGGCGACCGAATCAAGAAATTCGTTTCAGTTCGGCAGACTTCGGCACGGTGTTTGTGTGCGTGCGACTAGACGTATGCGTGTAGACTAGCTGCTAACTGCTCATAACTGATTCTATCTCTTTTAGACACAATGTTAGGTGAGACAGCGTGCTTTTTGGCCGCGTCCACGAGTGAGTTCGATAAGGTAATTCAAAAATAGTTAGTATTAAAGTAACATTATATTATATAAATGTACATCGCGCGAAATTCGATTATCAAACTCTTAATATCGTTCTTTTTGTTCAAATTTTTTGAATGAAGGTACTTATTATAATTGCATAAGTTGATAAAAAATGCTATGCAATAGCTTTATCGCGGCAGTCCCCGAGTGCCACACGTATTTTTTCTTATTAATTTGGTCTTTTTGCGATCCCAGTAATATCCTGGCGGAATTGTTATCACTGGAACTCGTGGCAGTGGCATCGGAGCAACGCTGGGTCGTTGTTGGCCAGGCTCCGTCGGTGCACTTTGTGCCTGCGTCATGTCCTCGGATTTTTGAGGCTGCTCGTAGGGTCGTGTTAAATGGTGTTATAGTAACCCTGTATAATAAAACCATTGCCCACATAACATACCTGATACGTTCCATTCTCTCCAGTCAGCCAGAAGTATTTTTTTTGCATGGATCTAGTCAAGTGATAGTATAGCTCGGGTCGACGATGCCATCACGCCACGATTCTATATTGACATTCATAAGTGTTGTAAAACCTAAACTGAATCAAATTATTTGATTTTGATTATGGCAATTTCCTCAAACTTAATTATAATTATTTTCTACATTTACTTATATCACATCGTTCAATTTGCCAACAACCATTTTGTTTCCAACAAGGGTTATGCCCGATCCATAGCCCAGTGGTAAAAGTTGTTTATATCCCCAATATTTTATCAGCGCCGAGCATGCACGGTCCCAATCAGAGGCTATGGTACAGCGTAGGAAATTGAATACCATCAAATAAAGCTACAGATTTCTATAACCCGGCTCAGATGTGTGCCTAACGTAAACAGGGCGATTGTCAATCTGTACGTGTGTATTTGCCTAAGTTTCTACAACAAACAGACCAATGTCAGTCATAATTGTTTTAGCATAGTTTGGTTAGGACGTTTACGCACTGAATTGGATCCGAACCCGAGATAATAACTGTAGTAATTAATCACTTACAGTTGTTTGAAGCGTACCAGTGTGAGTTAGGCACTTTTATTTTCCGCTTTATCTTACCATCTTGTGTACCCTAAGCTCGTCTTCGTCTTCTCTATCACTTTGATGGATATCAAGCCATCACCAGGGACTGCAATTTTGAACCACTCGCCTCGAGTCGAAGGGTTTTCAATTTGAATTTTAGCATGTAAACTATAATTTTCCAACATGGTGAACAGTGGTTAACAACCGGTCTGCCACGCATGAGGTCCCGGGTTCAATTCCCGACCGGACAGAAATTTAAATAATGAATTTTAATTTCTGTTACGGGTCTGGGTGTTCTATGTAGAATAACTATATATTTAAAAATATTTAAGTAGTATATCAGTTGCTTAGCACCAATAGTATAAGCTTTGCTTAGTTTGGGGCTGAATTTGTCCACGATTATTTTTTATTTTTATTTAATTAAAATTGCACCACTGAAAGCGAACGATTCAAAAATAGAGAAAACCAGCAATATGCATCAACATATGCATAACTGTGTGCATTGTAAGTGTGTAGAAATTACGTATTGAAGACTTAAGACTAAATAATATATTAACAGTATAAGTACCTATTAATCTTGTATGTGTGATGGCGAAGGCGAAATTATCGTTAAGACAAACTTCAAAAAGGTTTACCAATGTGTAAAATTTAAAAAAATAATGATTTTGTGAATATATAAATCTAAATAAAATCAAACAAAATGAACTTTTTATACAGTTGTATTACGAAGTTAATATGTAAATTTATTTTCCATTAGAAGCGAGCATCTCCTGGGCACAGAGCACAAGCTCGGCCGTAAACATAAAATGTCTGCGAAACGGTGCGAAATCACCGCACTAAATAATATATTTTGGCGTGAACGGAAATGGGATACGACGGGATATATTTATTCATATTTTATTTTATTATACTACATTTAGTACCTATAGCTTAGAATAGGGTCTAAATTAAGTATGTTTTACCGTAAATACACGCACACATAGCTCGAAGAACAGATGGCCGATGGGGCAATAAAGTTCTCGAGTGGCGACCACGTACCGGAAGACGCAGCGTGGGTAGGCCTCCCACAAGGTGGACCGATGACCTGGTAAAGATCGCAGGTACCAGCTGGATTCGGAAGGCACAGGACCGGCCTTTGTGGAGATCGCTGGGGGAGGACTATGCCCATCAGTGGGCGTCTTTCGGCTGAAATGATGAACCGTTAATAGCTAATGAGCCAATGGGGCATGAACGTGTCGGGTTGATGTGGATGTTATTTAACGCGCCTAAATAGATAAAATTGGGGCTATATTTTATCAATTACAGTGGTGGACACCGGGCCCTCGGGTACCGCGCGAGAGCGCAACCGGGACAATGATGAGGATGACAGTGTGATGACAGTCCTTGTGATGACAAAAAAGTTTTCTATAAAAACACACCCACTTTTGGATTGTCAAAAATCACTTCCAGATAACCCTCATTTAGTTGAGTTGATCACAATCGTTCACGATCACGGTGAACGTTCCCGGGATCAATCGAATCTAAACTATTCCCATGTGAAAAGCCATATATTTGACCCCGGAAATGTATCCCGAGGAAACTTGAAAGTTCACATAATCTGGAATTCAATGCGGAGGTAACCGCTGGGGAACAGGAATGTTTTAAAATTGGTTCAGTTGGATTAACATGCGGTCTGCCACGCAGAGGTCCCGGGTTCGATTCCCGGCTGAGCACAAAATCAATGGTTTTTGCTATAGGGCCGTGGTTTGGTTTTAAGGTTTACAAGAATTCCACCCTACCATCCTTACATCCTTGAACTTCGCATTCTACCATAGCACGATCCTTAGCTCCTTGACCTTCGTATATTACATATTCTCACTCATAATTTGGGCATGACACGTATAAAAGCGAGTGACTTTTTGTGAAAGGCGCACCAAAAAATTGAAACATTTTCTCTAAGGGCTGTGAACGTGTTAATAGGGGCAGGCCATTAAACCTTAATCACTTACCCAAAGATTTTTGTCAAGCACCTGTTACTGCAGACGTTTGTAATCAAAGGTTTACTGTACTTGTAAAAAATCAAATAAATCTCCATCTGGTACACAGAGCTCGCGTTAAATGAATAAGGTAATTCGGGAAGGGTCTTGCAAGGATGCTGGAAACAAATGGAAATGACTTAGATGAGATATTATTTTTTGCTAAAAGCGTGGCCAAATAACCTAGTGGTAAGTGACTTTCATGGACTGAATTTGAATGTAAATTGTTCAACCAGTCTCCGGGTCCCCATGTGTGACTGTAGTCATGGAGGTCAGATAGCAGCTGTTGCCCCACTGTAATTATCTGATCTGTCTTATCATGAATCATGGTTAAGGCGGACCCCGGGCCCTCGTGCGTTAGAGCACAACAAGATGATGATGATGTTGAGTCTCCGGGTCCCCAGCAGAAGACCTTGGTCAACCTCGCTTCGTCAACGATATTAGGAGGTATACCTAATGAGTGGCGAGCTCGTTAAATATAGATCTTAGGAATTACGAAATAAAGCTGTATACTTTTATTATTCCTTTTCAAATCAAACTCACGCTGCAAGAATGCCTATCTTTACACTTATAAAACAAAGTTGATTCCCGCCTTCTGTCCCTCTATATGTACGCTTAGATCTTTTAAATTACGCAACGGATTTTGATGCGGTTTTCACAATAATTTAAAAAATTTCTTTGGAAAGGTATAATAAAAAAAAAAACATCTTAGCGTTAATGTCCCGATTGTGCTCTCGAGGACGAGGGCCCGGGGTCCGCCTTGACCATGATCCAGGATTTGGCGATCAGGTAATTACAGTGGAGCAACTACCATCTGACCTCCGTGACCCTGCTACCAGGGGAACCTGACCAGATTGGATCATGGTTACAAATTCAGTTGCCTGAATTTGCAGGTTTCATCACGATGTTTTTCCCTCACCGTAAGAGCATCGGTTAGTATTTAACTAATGTACATAACTCAGAAAAGAGTCATTGGTACATGGCCGAAGCGGGATTCGAACCCGGTACCTCTCGCTTACGAGTTGGATAGTCAACCGCCCGGCTACCGATGCTCATCAGCAAGGTATAATACATGCATATTATAACAGCGACCCTCTGAGAAAATCCGTCTGGAGCCGAGACGGCTGGCTAGTATTATAATAAATCCTAGAGACACGTGCGCAAACTCTCGCAAGCCTTGTAAACACGTCCGCCATTCAAACCAGGAAGGCGCTTCCAAAAGGAATATTTCCACGTATTTCAGTATGACGAAGCTGGTTTATTGAACCGCCATCTGCGTCGTTAACATAGCTAATGTTCTTTGATCACAGCCATTGTAAAAAAGCAATCTCTCAGTGTTCGTATGAGATTGGGTATCGAGTACTAAAACGAGAAGCGGTTGTAAATTTCTTTGTTTATTGCTTGTACTTTTCGCAATGCTGAATAATGGAAATAATGAAATCGGTCTGCTCCATTATTATGAAGAGGGATTAAGTTAGTACACCTGCAGGTACCCAGGAAAACGCAGCGTGGCTAGGCCTCCCACAAGGTGGATCGATGACCTGGTAAAGATTGCTGGTACCAGCTGGATGCGGAAGGCACATTACCGGCCTTTGTGGAGATCTCTGGGCGAGGTCTATGCCCAGCAGTGGGCCTCTTTCGGCTGATATGATGACGATGATTATGATGGTATGGATAAAATTAAATCAGGGTTATTTTTTGCCGTACGAAACTTATGTCACCACATTAGATTAACTACTTTATCACGTAAACATACTTAGCGTCTAAACAAATAATTTTAATCGGTCTGGCGTTGCAAGACCAAACTATTCAATGTTTTAATAGTCAGTATAAGGTGCATTATTCCCATAGTCCCAGTTGAATAGAATGCATACGTAGCTGTAAATAGGTTTATCGGGCACAATTTGAAATAAAATTGGAATGAAAGCAACTC
Source organism: Blastobasis adustella (assembly GCA_907269095.1). Lineage (NCBI taxonomy): Eukaryota > Metazoa > Arthropoda > Insecta > Lepidoptera > Blastobasidae > Blastobasis > Blastobasis adustella. The sequence continues at coordinate 13,988,953 of OU026121.1, read as the reverse complement.
TGTTTGCCTGAACGAGCACTCAATTTTGACGAATGGCATAATCACGCGCGCACGGCTTCACAAAATACCTAAACATAACGATTTATTGCGATATTATCCTGCTTTTTGGCGTTTTTTTACTAAAAACAATTTTTTAGTAAATTCACTCTTTTGGGGCAGATATGGTATGAGTACCATTTCAGGTGATTTAGGAACAGAGTTATTTTAGAAATTAAAAACAACTTTTACCAATCTCTATCCTGTCATGTTTGGTTGGTACCTATGTAATTTACACTAAAAGATTTTACAAATTACTACACATACAGTAAGAATTCTCTGTAACAGAAAAGAGAGGTCCTATAATAGAATAGCTGTTGAGTTTTTTACTCATCTTCAGACTGACCCTCCAAATAACACTTGACATGCCGTGCTGCCAGCGGGCGCCTTATAGAGATACCTATAGCGGAAATATTATATAATAACCGTATAATACGATTATTGGCATAACGAACGATTATGATTTTTTTGTTATGTCATACGTGAGTCTATAAGGTATATATTTTTTAAATCAGTTATGATGTGATTAAGTAGATAGACAGTTGTCAAACTCTCCACATTCGACTACACACAAAAACTCACAAAGGAATTCTAGAAGGTATTAGTGGTCTCTCCCGGTTCACAAGACGCCACTAAATTTAAGCTTCGACTCTATTGCTGGCTGCATAAAGGCTAGCGAATTAAGTGATTGATTTGGAAAAAGAGGTGTGACAATCAGTGAACTGACACGCTGGCGCATTTTAATATAGCTCGTTTATCTGAAATAAGTATAGCTTATTGTAACTAGCTCAGCATTCGCGGACACAACATTTTAGGCGATGCCAAAGGCGATTTAAAATATTCCTAACAAACATTGAACCAACACATACGATAAGTAAAATCTAAACTCGCTAAGTCACTTTTAACCTTTTGACATCGATTTTGTGACTCCTAAATGCCTAGGAATATCTTAAAGTACTAATTACGCATTACAGGTGAGATGGCGGTCAAATGCTTGTCTTGTTTAATATTAAAAAAAAAAAAAAAAAAAAAACAATGATTAAAAAGGTAATGAATATGCAAATCTGTCATAAAAACTCAAGCGACGACGGCGACAATCAAGGGCGATACCTCATAGTGCGTCGCTCCGCAATATGAAACACCATGTGAAGGCACTCTAGAAACAATTTTTTACGATATAAACGTTTAGCATCCAAGTCCAATATGCGACTTGATATTTAAAATTTCGATTTGGCGCTTTGGGTTTATACTTTAGTATTAAATTTATTTTAACTATTTATAAGTGCCTAATACCACAGTCTAATACAAACCTATTATTACTGCACCCACCTCCTGAACTAGTTTCGGTATGTTAGACCTGTAACCCAGTTTCAGTCGATCGCGGCATAAATAGAAGAATTGTAGCCGCGGACTGTACCTCTCCCTGGGGCTTTGAACGCGTACAGTGGCCAACACAAGCGGGTAATGTATCCGTTTACCCGTCTACGGAACCTTCACGGGTGGTTACGATTCCCCTGTTACTTTTGTAATAGGCACACAATAGTATTTGAACGTGGCTCCGTGTCGGCCGCGGTCGGAAGCCGTTGTATGATTTCGTCTATTGAATTATAAATGAATTGACCGGTTGAATTTGGAAAAATTGTTTAAGCTTTGTAACTCAATATTTTTTGTACTAATATTTGGATTTGGATTTTGGTTAATCGCAGCCCTTTTCGGCTTTTGAGCGTAGGTAAAGTGTGTGCAAAAATTATGGCAATAGAATAGTTGGATTTAACGTTAATCAACAAAGATGGGTACCTACTTATTATAATAAACTAACTGTTGCCCGCGACTTTGTCTGCGTGGGCAACTGAACATAGACAAATTCTTTCTTATTATGTATAATATTTATCTTCCACTCTCTGTATTCTTTAAAATCTACCTGAAAATAAAAGACCTGATCACTAACGACAAATACCTTCAAAACACACTAAACTGATTTAGTTTACCGATTTCTTTACTAGTCAAGTTCCGCGATAGCATCGTCCAAAAGTTCAGGATAATGGAGTGCGCTGGAAGCCTGGATGCACTTAAAGAGTTAAGAAATTCGATTCTAGCTATCGTAAATATACTGCGAATTAGATCAACCCTTACTGGCTATAGTCACTTTAGTAGACTTCTAAAAATACCGTATATCTTTGTCCGCACTAGAGCTTTTGTTGCTTTTTCTTAATCAATTTGTTCATCTAATTCCGTTCAGTCGATTTTACGTGATGCGCGTTCAGTCAGACCGACGGACAAATACAGTAACAAGTCATTTTAGTTCTGTTTGTGTTGGTTGATTTTTTTTCGAACATAATCAATTTAGAAAACAAGGACATTGTTAGATTGTTATTGCACATTAAAAAGCGCACGTTTCAAATTCTACGGCCCCGTTTTTTTTCGGCCCCATTCACAGAAATTAAAATAAATTTATTTAGATTTATGGGGATTGTGGGGCCTGGTGTGTCGTGAAAATGAACTTGATAATAGGTAAATTTTCACGTAATAATTTTATGTAGGTTGACATCATTAGACCTTAAGGTTTTTTGGACTACTTATAGTGACGTACAAGACACATATCTATTTTGTGCTGAATTGATTGGGGGGGGGGGCGTTGGCACCACCATCTCAGGGGCCAACCTCACCTGCACGTGAGGTCCCCCTGCTGGCACACGGACGAGGCTCTGGCGAATCGGCTTTTCCCTAACGAGTTGTGCGGGTCGAATGGGAGTCGACGCACGTAAAAAGCCAAAACCCCGCAAAAATTAATGGAAAGTTCAAAGAGGAAACCGGGACACGGATAGGGCGTCGCCGCAAAACGACGCGCAGGGGGATCGCCCTACTCCTGTGTCAAGTCGGTTAGGGCTACCGGCTCTAGGGCGGGCCCGGTTAAAGACGCTAGCCCACAGAAAGGTCCGCTTCGCTTCGTGTAAACCTTGGCACGCTGACCGGACGGGCGCGTGAGCTGGCCGATGTGCTCGCCAGGCGGAGGGTGGCAGTGGCGTTCGTGCAGGAGACTCGTTGGAGAGGCAACAGGTCCCGCAACATCGGGAACGGCTACAAGCTTATATATACGGGCTCTCCGAGTGGGGACAACGGCGTGGGGGTAGTGCTCTCTGAGGAGTTTCGGGACGTGAAGCGTATAAGCGACCGCCTGATGGTTGTAGGAGTGCTTGTCGAAGGGGTCGTGACCAACTTGATAAGCGCCTACGCTCTACAGGTCGGTTGCGGCGATGCGGATAAGGCGCTGTTCTGGGAGCAAGTCGGGGAAGTGCTACGAAACATTCCGTTGTCACAGGGTATTGTTGTGGGTGGTGATCTGAACGGTCATGTGGGTGAGAAGTGTGAGGAGTTTGGCCGTGTACATGGCGGTTTTGGTTTTGGGAGCCGAAACTCATTTACAAGTTGGCACGATCGAGGGTTAAAGTGGTACAGGACATTTCCACGTGCCGCTGTGTTAATGACCCTAGCGGTAACCTGTTATGCGATGACCGCGCGGTGAAGGAGAGATGGCGCTCGTACTTCCACGAGCTGCTCAACAAACAAAGAGGTGCAGCCCCCGGTCCTCCCTCGGAACCTAGGACTTGTGCCACCGATAACGCCTGAGGAAGTCGAGACGGCTCTTCGCCGCATGAAGAATCGGAAAGCTGTCGGGTCCGATGGAGTCCCTATCAAGGCGTGGAAATCGATGGTCTCTCGTAGTGTGAGCATCCTAACCGACCTATATAACCGCATTCCCCGCACCGGGAAGATACCAGACCAATGGAGGCTAAGTATTATTACTCTAGTCTATAAAGGCAAGGGCTCGGTGCGGGAGTGCACCAACTACCGCGGTATAAAGGTGATGTCTCACACCATGAAGCTCTTCGAACGCATTGTGGACTCTCGGATCCGACGGGAGTGTACAATCGTGTGTCAACGGAGTGTCAGAGAGAGAACAATGGAGTGTCAGTATGGGTTTCGGCCGAGTTGTGGGACCATGGACCCCGTATTTGCCCTGAGAACTCTCATAGAGGGATACAGATCACAGAACACACCCCTGCATTTCCTGTTTCTGGATATGCAGAAGGCCTTTGACTGTATCCCTCGGGAGATGATATGGTGGGCGTTTCGGTCCAAGACGATACCTGAGGCCTATATTGACATTATCCGAGACATGTACCACGATTCCGATTCCATAGTAAGGACTGCCGTTGGTGTCACTAAACCGTTCCCGATTACCGTTGGGGTACACCAGGGCTTTGTGCTCAGCCCACTTCTGTTCGTGATATTCGACGTATTGTCAGACAGCATCCGAGATTATCATGAGGTACCTCCATGGCTGCTCATGTATGCTGACGATATCGCGCTGACAGACTCTGACAAGGGGCGACTAATCCAACGTGTAAAAAAGTGGAAGGAGGCACTTGAGAACGGCGGCCTGAAGATAAATGTGGCGAAGACAGAGAGTACATGGCCTCCAGCAGTGCAGATCCCCTATCCGTGCCCATAGGCGATGAGAAAGTCAAGTGCACGGATCAGGTGAGATACTTGGGATCTGTGCTTAGCTCAACCGGAGACATCGATGGCGACGTCAAGGCCCGAATATCCGCTGCTTGGGCCAAATGGTGGGAGGTAACAGGTGTCATTTGTGACCCCAAAATGCCGATAAAGTTGAAGGGACAGGTCTATATAACCATCGTTAGACCTGCTCTTCTTTATGGTAGCGAGACTTGGCCCCTGTTAGAGCGACACAAGCAGGAGCTGCGCGTCACGGAAATAAAGATGCTGCGGTGGATGTGTGGAGTTTCACGGAAGGATCGGGTTCGAAACGCCCACATTCGGGGTAGCCTTGGCGTCCGTGACATCGCAGATAAGCTGCAAGAGTGCCGCCTTCGATGGTATGGCCACGTCTTGCGCAGATCGGCAAGTTATGTGGGGAACAAGTGTCTGGCTATGCCGCCCCTGCCGGGCACGGGAAGGCCAGCCCAAGAAGCGATGGCTTGACGTAGTCAAGAACGATATGCGTGCCAATAAGCTCACCACGAGAGATACCGAAGACCGAGCGAGGTGGGCCAGGAATAGCAGGAAGGCAGACCCTGGGCCCTCGCGTGCTGCGCGGAGGCGCAACCGGGACATGACGCCAGGATTATGATGATGATGATGATAAGATGAATTGACTAAACAAGTACCTAGCTACCTAAAAATGTTCTTCAATAGTCAATAGTAGAACGTTTGAATCCAGTTTTAGTATAAAAAAAGGCTAGTCCTGGCTGAAACAGAGGTAACTTACATAGATCTAAAGATAAAAATAGTTTGACCTCATATTTTTTTTGCATTCACAATGAATTTTCTGTTAAATAGAAATCTACGCTGTTAGATTGATCTAACAGCGTATAGCGTTATTGTTTATTTAAATATGTGTAGTGTTTTTTTATGTTTTTTCCTCTCTTCTTCTTTAAATGTAAATAACTATTATTCAAGTCTGTTTCACGTTTACTACTCGATTGATCTTACATACAAATTATATAATTATAATTATAACCTACAATTGTGTCCCACAACCAAATAAACACATTAAACGGTCCTATTAAATTCATAGCTGGACTACAATGTTGGGTAAGATTAAGGTTATAGTGGCAAGGAAATATGCAAAGTTTGTCACAGGGCAACATAACTATTTGTTAAGCAGATAGGCATCTGTTCGCCTATTTAGAGCCGCCGAGCGTCCACCAATCAGAGGTCACATTTGCATAATTTGAATACGAACTCTCCAATAGGCAATGCGGAGCGTAGTCCGGTTAAAACGGGATTTACTATTTTATGAAATTGAATTTTTGGTATCACTGACGATGTATCAAAGCAACTACAGTACTTATTTTCAGTGGTTAGGTTCATAAGCGGTGTGGTCTCTCAGGACAGAGTAGTGTAAGTATAGCACCAACTGATTTATATAAGTACCTCCTTATAGTATGAGATTGATGTTAGGGAGACAATAATTGACGATAAAAAAATTATTGTCTAAGGTTTTTATGGTGCATTTGAAGAGAACTTAGCTATTTTAGGCACCAAAGTTGTAGAAATATCTAAGACGCGCATCATAAAAAATGTTATTTTTTATACTACTAAAAATCAAACAAGCTTAGGTATGGCCTGCATGATGATAAGCAGTTACCTTAGTCTAAGGACGTGTGCATTACCAAGGGGAGTAGGTGTCTACCCACGTGCTGCGAGACCCCGTAAAAACCTTTTCACCTCTTTCTTGAAGAACTCCATGTTCTACTCTCAAGGAAAAAATCTCCTCCATTCCACAAGCTAGGTGTGCGTGGAGAAAGTTATTTTGGAATTGCACAGTTCGCAACCAAGTTGATTCAAGGATGTGAGGATAAAGTCTCTGTCGATGGCAAGCGATGCGATTATAAAATGTGGCTATTGGCATAATGTCGAACAGTTCCTCAGAACAAACACAGTTGTACAAAAGGGAGGAACAATCCCTTACGAGCTCATGCTAGACCTCATTAACGATATTATTATCGGCGATAAATCAACGGTGCATTTTTCAATCGAATCACAAGAACCAAGCTGGTACGCCGATGCTCCCACCCATAGATGGACGGTCCGCCTGAGAAAACATGGCCACCGTCCTCCAGGACATCTGCAACATAAACAAAGCGTATCAGCCAAAAGACGCCCACTGCTGGGCATAGGCCTCCCCCAGAGATCTTCACAAAGGCCGGTCCTGTGCCTTTCGCATCCAGCTGGTACCTGCGATCTTTGCCGAAGCGTACACATGCCTAGATTTAGTTAAAATGTTTCGAATAGCGATTTATATTTCACTCCGAACGTTTAAGGACTATGTGGTCTGCGAAGTCACATACGCGTGGCGTGGCAGGTTCGCCAATACGGGCTGGAATCGAGCGCAAACATGCACTGGGAATTAAGCGGCGGTATGCTTCCCTGTATTCCGCATGGCTCAGCAGACCAGCAGCCCGCTTGCCTCTAGGGTTCAATAAAGTACGGTTAATTAAAAAAATTATCGATATTTCTTTGTGGTTCTTCATGGAGTCGATTTTAGGTAAAGATGTTAGAGGTCGCTAGGCGTATTGTATCTTAGTTACTCCCTAGATCAGGTGACAAATCTTAGAAAATAATATCAGCAATGTAGGTCCAAGTATTGTATACAGGCTGGCCCATTTAGATCGGCCAGTAAGGGCAAGTCTCAAACTATTAAGGTATACAAATATCTGTTTTTACCAACCATTTCATAGTTTTCAGCGACCCGAAGCTTATCTTGGCCTCCTACACAATAATTCGTCATCGGTCCCTATCCTACGCGATTTGTTCCCAGTGAGTTATCAGGAGTTCGCGCAGTCTTTTAGGACTTCGTTCATCGTTCGTGGCTGTCCCACCGGGCGCTTGCCAGCTATTCGGTCCAGGTATGCACGTTTGGCAGAAATATCCTCTTCCATTCTCTTAATGTGTCCGAGCCAGCGATAATTAGCGAGTATTATCGGGGTATTTAATTTTTATATCCTTTTCTAATGCAACGTATAATAGGACCACGATAAGTCCTTCTTGTAAACATTCAGTTATTTGGTCACTATAATCTTGAACTTTTGTCTAAAGTATTAATCATGCTGAAAATTATCTTCCGCACTTCCGTCTTATTTGTTTTGCCCATTATTTAATAATATTTTTCATAACTCACGAAAATAAACAATCCTACAGAAATGAAATTGTTTGTTATGAAAGCCTGCTAAGCCGAATTATTATGTACTTACTTCAAGAAAATGCGTGAGTAATAAAGGAAAATATCGGGGGAGCCACAGAGCTTCTTGCAACGAGTACTGGGAATATATTTTTGGGGTATCTTGCCAACGAGGGAAATGGGAATTAACGTTTTTAGGTAGGTAAGTATAGGTATTTATTTATAGAAGCACCTAGCACACAAGTTTAGTTATTGCATACAGTTTCTGAAATTTGGAAATCGATTTCTTTTTACTGTAAATTATTATTATTGTGCTCGTGAGAGAACGTGAAACATAGGTACACATAAATATATGTAGACTAAGTATGGTACGAGTTTTAATGAGAAACTGGGTTTTTAGTTTACGTATAGTGGCCAGTACTGCAGTGATCCAAACTGGTAAAGTTAACAGGGTCACGGAGGTCAGATGACAGTCGCTCTACTGTAAATATCTAATCTGCCAAATCCTGGATCATGGTCAAGACGGAACCCGGGTCCACGCGCGCGAAAGTACAACCTGGATATTGATGTCAAGATGACAACTGTAAGTTGTTTTTTCTGCGGTATACTGCTATTGGTAATATCAAAACACAAAAATTGAAGACAAAATATCCTAGCTCAAGAACCCTAACACAAATAACGACTCTGAAATGTCTGCTTTCATCTACACAAAGCAAAGTGAACTAAATCCTGTCAACAACGGCAGAGAAGTTGAGCCACAGGAAGCTGTGACTATAACAACATAAGAAATTACTTAAGAATATTATGCCCCAGTCTATAAAGTAGCAAAAAATACAGACAGAATTTCGTTTGCAGCGTTTCATACATAAAGAAACAATTTTTAGGATTCACTCATAATACGGAGCTCGTGAGATGAATTCATAATTTTTTATTTACATCGACGTTTTGAGAAGTGTTTCTGTACTGCGTTCATACCTTACTTTCTTGCTTTTATTATGTTTGAATTATTTAGGTGTGTATTGTAAGATTTTGAATTATTGTAACTGCAGTGGTGGAGCGTTGGTGGTTGAGTGGTTAAGGTATCCGACTAGTAGGCGAGAGGTACCGGGTTCGAATCCCACTGCGGCCATATATCAATGGCTGTTTTCTGAGCTATGTACATTAGTTGAATACTAACCGATGCTCTTACGGTGAGAGAAAACACCGTGATGAAACCTGCACATTTAGGCGACTGAATGTGTAACAATGATTCAATCTGGTCAGGTTCCCCTAGTAGAAGGGTCACGGAGATCAGATGGTGGTCGCTCCACTGTAATTACCTGATCAACCAAATCCTGGATCATGGTCAACTGGCGGACTCCGGGCTCTCGTGCGCAACCGGGACATTAATGCCAAGATGATTATAAATATTTTTATATTACAGTGGTATAATCTGTTTCAACATTTAGTAACGTATGGTACCGATGAATAGTGGCCCTGTTATTTCTAGCAAACTATATAGGTACTTATCAAATAGTTGTAGTTACGATGATGACCATGGCTTTAATTATAAAAAGTTTTCTAGAAATGTAAGTAACATAATTGTCATTGTGGCATAGAGTAGATAAAGCTAGGTCCCAAATCGCAGGGTATTTACATAACAGGCTTAGACTTTGTTACGCTTGCCAGGCGGGTTGAAAACGTGCCACTCAAGCTGTTACCCATTCCACAGTCTAGAGAGGATTAGAAGATAAGCTGCCTCTAAGACATAAGGTTGATCCTATTCTACTATGCTGCATATAGCGTCTGGCCTCGTACTCGAAGAATTCGTTTGTTTTACGTGATTTAAAACACACTAACTAGGTCTGTAATTAACACGGGGTCGATACGTTTTGGCGAAATTGCTAGTAATTAGTTATAAACGTTTATTTATTGTGTATTGTATTGTAAAAAACAGATATGAGACTTATATTATACCTAATGATAAGCTTTACCCAAAAGGCTTGAAGATTTCGAGGGGTTATTTTGTAAAAGAAAAATTTAAAGTACACCCTATTATAATTATATCCCCCATCGATAAGTCTTATCTTTGGTTTTCTGAATATCTTGTTGAAGCAAAGTATTATTCGTTTTACGTACGACTTCAAAGCCGGATTCCAAAGCCGTGTTTTCGAGTGATTTAAACTATGTCCCCAATAAATAAATAAACTGCGGCAGATTGTACAGAACATCGAGAAGTATAATAATATGCGGTCTCCATGATTAGCTTTTATGAACTATTTTGTGGACGATCGAGACCTGAGCCATGTTTCGTCTGGTATTCAGGATCCCGGTTTACGACCCCTAGAATCGAGTCATTAGTAACAGTAGCAGAATACCAAAAAGTGACAAACTGCCATATTCCAAACTGCAATCGATCGATTTAAATTACCCTATGACTTGAGACCCTGCACTTGCTATGGATATAGTACAATGAGAACTCCGAAATATTGCCAATTCTTGCAAATTTGTACAGGTATTTACAATTCTAACATGGATACATACGCGATGCATACAGACAGAATAGTCAATGTTATGTATACCTATTTCCATGATCGTCAGATACAGGCGGATTATAGTTGTTTTTACGTTTCACGATGTACCTAAAGCATAATAATGTTAGAAATAAACTACCTGCTACGATTTCTAGTGCTAGTCTAAATTATATTTTTTCGTAGAGACCGCTTGAACGCTACGGAAGACTACATATTTTATTAGATTCGAAGGATAGATGTAATGGATTTGCCCTTGATCAACATTTTAGTCAAGAGAAAATCCATTTACGAAAAATATTTGGTAATTTGAAAGTTGTTTGAGTAAATAGGCAGGTACAAGAACTGGGTCTTGAAAGCAACAATTATATTTAATAGGTTAGGTACGATCAGGTACATTTAATATGCTGGGGGATTTGTTTACTGTGCTGAGTTACCTATGTTTACTTTGCTCTGCTTTACGATTTAATAGTTTTGTAATATTAAGCTTTTACAAGTAATCATAATATAGGTATAATGAGGCTTTTATAAGTACATAGTAATAATACTTCTTATTTGTAAAATATTAAAAAAAGTTATGATGCCTAAAATGATTTGATGTCGGTCGGTGAGGAGCGTCGGTGGCCTATTGGTTAAGGGGTCCGACTCCCATCCCAGTTCGAACCCCAGTACCGCCATGTACCAATGACTTTGTTCTAAGTTATGTACATTAGTTGAACACTAACCGATGCTCTTACGGTGATGGAAAATATTGTGATGAAACCTGCAAATTCATACACTGGAATGTGTAACCATGATGGCATGATCCAATCTGGTCAGGTTATCCTGTCAATAGGATTACGGATGTCGGGACAGTCTCTAATTACCTGATCTGCTAAATCCTGGATCAAGGTTTAGGCGGAACTTGAACCCTCATGCGCGCGAGCATAACCGGGACATAAACTTTAAGTTTATTATTTTATTATGACGATGTTGGTTTATTATGACGATGTTGGTAGGTATGCTAGTAATGTCGATGTTTACAAAATAGTACGACCAAAAAATTTTTTTAATGTAAGGCTTATAATAACACAAGGTGCCAAGAGATGCACATAGAAGCATGCATCTAAAACGACCCGAGCTTTAGGTTTTCTTATAACATTTTTAAACAAACTTACGTTTATTTATTATGCGTTAAGTCAGGTTAGGTTAGGTTAGGTTAGTACGTACGTAGTATGTACGTATAACGTATGAGGTACATGTGTTCCAGCAATGTCGTGTCGGCGTCGTGAGCTGTCGCAGCGCCCACCGGATTTGCAAGTCGGAACTGTGAGGCATAGCTTTGAATATTTCTCCATTACGGATTTGACTTTAAAATCTGGTGCAACCGCTTATCAAGTGCTCGCTGGCACTCGACAATTTGTAAATTACGCCTGGTTAGTGCCAGAGAGGGTCGAATATAACTGCCTGGGCGCTAATTGAGGGCGCTGTTGTTACTATGCTTTTTTTATACAACTCAGTGAACTACGTTTGCCCCGTAACACCTACGATTCATGTACTTCTGTTTTTTGAAACAAAAATGCGTTCACTGTGTGGGCTAAGGGCGGCTACTTACGACACTGCAGCAAGGCCTATTTAGGAGGCAAACCTGCAGTTGATACTAATCCTTACATAATTTAAAATAATGTTTTTAATAACAAGCTTTTATTGCGCGGTATAGTACTGATGAAGATGATGATGATAATGATAGTACTATTAAGACCATTCTAAAGAGTCCAAACACTTCTTTTTGCGTTCATTAGTTGCATGATACTCGATTATACCATATTAATGCAATGTCACCAATTTACATAGGTTTACCATATTTCAGCTCAATAAGCAGTTTTCCAGTAGGTACTGTCAGATGGTATCAACAAGAGATGGCGCTCTCAGTATCTTGGTAAGAAAAAAACTATAAAAATCCTCATTTCATTTTAAAATACAGTTATTTAAAGTAAAATATCTAGAGTTTATTTAATTTACCTATTTGTTAAGAATTTCTCTCTGTATTTATGTTTATGAGACAAAAATCTTCAACTGTGTATACGCAAAAAATAGGCAGCTTTCCTACAACAACACAACCTGGTCTTAAACTTGATAAATAATAATAATTGTTTTTATCACTCAATTGCGCGACCTAAAGGAGGGTAATGTGTTTATCATCCCATATAGTATGTATATTTGTACTTCCTCCTCCTTTGTGGCACTCTAGAGACCAAACGAGTGGGCCGATTTTGGTTCTTACGCCTATCGATTTGTTAATTATGTTTGTAATCCCCTTATAAAACTGTCGACTGCGCCATCTAGTGAGGGCTTAGGAATGCTATAAATATCTCTTGGAAACAGCTCTCAGGCTTGTAAGATTTCAGGACATACAAGTAAAGTTAAATAAAAGCCTGTAAAAAGATATTTCAAGAATAAAGGCGAAACAAAATACGTTTATCTAATTCAACTTTCACCCTTGCCTCACACAGATTGAACTTTAAACCAGTGCACGTACTAATGGGGTCTTGATGGCGCTTCAAGAGCTGCAGAAGTAAATGAGGCGTTAGACGTCAGATACGTCAGGTGAATGCTGAGTGCTCAAAAGATTAATGACGTCATGTACGGGGGAGCAGTTTGGACTGGTAAAGGGTGCGTGTTTATCGATAAACCATTGGATTAAGCTACGAATTAGATGTATAACTAAGTAGATTGATGGAAAGGATATGGACAATGTTTTTGTTTGTAGGGTGTTTCTGTAGGGCCACTATTGGGTATCCGTGGTAACAGCGGATAATACTAACCAATTCATAAACAGACTCGACAAACATTTGAATACAGATTATTAATGAGTAGAGAAGAGCTAGATACAGGCATCTATCAGTTGTTTTGACAACTGCTTGCCTGCTTAATGATAATAATAATACAAATAATAAATTTGACTATTTTTCGCAAGTATTAATACTTTATTTGGAAAATAGAATACATTTAGATGCCGATAATTTTATGAAGAGGGTAGTTATCACAATATCATTGTACCTGCCATTGCCAAGAATGTGATTAATTTATTTGTTTAAGCTTGTATATATGTACCATCGGAGTAAACAAATAATCGACGAGAAGTCATCGATGAATTGTAATTCGTTGAATTCAATGTCACGTTTTTCGAAATGGCAATAGGTATTATTGAACCCGTAAATTATAATTTCCGTCATTTTCACCTTATAAAACGCCAATTTCATAGGCAGGGCCCTAACTAATACTTTAGGATACGCGAATTGTTCGACTGAACAGATTTCAAACTGAATGCGAGTGAAAACCGCAGGAACAGTTGAAGATATTTACATTGATATTGACCTTGACCTTTGTTATATATTATGTAGGAACTTACATATAAAAGTTACTTTTTGATAAAATGTGGGTGTTTTAGTTCAGTACTAGCTACCAATCTTATTAAAAATTACATACTATATAGTTTTTTTACTTAATTAACGAACATTATATTGGCGAAGCATGTTTAAACGACTAGATGGCCTCAAAATCTGTGAAATTCAATTCATTCATTTCCCCGAATCAGACAATTGGGACAATTATATTGAGAGATTGAAATTTGGTATGAGGCAAATGGAGTTTTAATGGATGCTGCGAAACGAGCCGATTTTTTCACCATTTGCGGTGCTACAGTTTATGAAACATTTGTGGCATTGATTTTGCCACAGAAATCAAGTGAAAAATCATTTAGTGAGATTGAATCAATTCTTACTAAACACTATAGCCCTAAAGCTAATGAGATATCAATGTCCTACAATCAATTATCAATGTTTTTATGTCATCAGAGGGTTGGTGAAACAGCGTCGAGTTATACATCCCAATTATTAGTGCTCTATGTAATTTTCCTAATTAGGAGTGTGTGCTGAGAGATCGACTGGTGTGTGGGGATGACAAATCGACAATTATAGTTTTAATTTTTCAAGAAGGATAATTATGTTATCAAGATATTGTAGACACTGCTGTCATCGAAAAGCGCGGGGAAATGTGTTCGCATCATCATCTTCACAACATTACAGCCCATATCAATCCACTGCAGAACTTAGGGAAAATCTGATGGAAAGTGATATCCGCCGCCTATGGACATAAGCAACACCAGGGGTACTAACACTGCGTTGCTCGCTTCTAAGAAGACCTTTAATATACCTCTTGTATGTGTTACTCATAACAAAATTTACATAAACGAACACGCGCACAAAAACTAGTTCCCTGCACGTATACAATATTATTCCTGCAGTCAAAAACTGAAGTAGTCACCTTTTAACTATAGCAAAACCAATCTTTAAAACATTTAACCAAAGTACGTACCTATAGGTACTTGTGTTCGGTTAGAAAATGCTTACAGCGAGTCTTCAGAATATCCAAGTAAATTAAATTTCAGATACCGCTCATGAAGCAAAAGGTTCCCCCTTTGAATTCTAAGCTTGAAAGCTTCAAATCTTTAATTAAGGCTCTTTCCAGAGATTTTGCAGACAGATACTCGTATTTCGGCGTAGCATTCACTTGATTTCGAACGTGTATGATGCCGCTTTCAAGTACAATCCGATTATTTTTGAAGTAGCTACTTACGAGGACGTGACATGGCGGCGAAATCCTATCATTTCGTGATTGACTCAATTTCAAATAAACAAATCACGTTGCTTTTTCACAGCAGGCTTACTTTTATTTACAAAAATTTACTTAAATAAAAAATTTAAAAGAAATACTGAGCTGGCACCGACTCTAATACTAATAAATGATATCTAACTTACTCATATTGTATAATAAAAACAGAATTTTATACTTTTATGTATTATGATGTCGATTTTATGTTTTATTAATTTTCTTTTATTTCACAGTTTTCAGCGGTATTTATGATACCCCTTCGAGCATCACGTTACCCCTAGATACTACTGAGTAGTCACTGTCAACAAATTGCGGTACACACATTATTGCACAGCAGCATAAAATAATACATAAGCAGCATAAAACACCTTGCAGCGAACCCCTGAGCTTACAATTTTCGAGCAATGCATTCGATTTTACAGGGTTTCTATAATCTGATCCTAACCTGATGACCATGGGACCACCTGGGAAGAATACCCTTTCAAACCAAAAAAAGAATTAAACAAATCAGTCCAAGCGTCCTAAAAAACCTAAAAGGTTCCGACGAATTGAGAACCTCCTCCTGCTTCTTTTTGAAGGGGATTAAAACCATACTAAACACGCAGTTCTACATTTTTAATTACAAAACATACAACAATATACTTATGTTTATACTATAGCTAAAATGGCAAGGTCCTATTAAGGCTATCCGAATACTTCCTTAAACACAAAGGGATAGCTGAATTGCTGAGTTCCCACACGTAAAAGATGGCTTAAAACATTACACTGACGTCATAAGTACGAGTCGACAGAATAATCTAGTTAATAATTCAAGTTAAATTTCCACAAGAGGATTCCGACTCAGGGAAGCAAATAATTATTGTTTGACTTTAATTCGCAAAGAGGTAGAGTAGTTACCTGCTTCTAGTATGTGTGCGTATTTGGTAGTCAAATTGTAGTTGGGTATAGTGGCTTTATTAATATTCGACTTTTATACGTTCAAGGGTTAGGGAGCGTCCAATTTTCGTAAACTAATCTAGAGTTTATTAAATTTACCCATCTTCTAAGAATTTCTCATCTTGATTTAGGTATTTTTATGATACAAATATCTTCTATTGTGTATACGCAAAAATAGACAGCTTTTCTACAACTACGCAACTTGGCGTTAAACTCGATAAATAATAATAATACTTTTCATTATGTTCCCGTTTTTTGCATACAATTATTACCAAAACTGTCATCTAGACAGAGCTTAGGAATGCTATAAATACCTCTTGCAAAACTCGTTCTTGGACGTTCGCGAGCGGGCCGCGAGCCGTTGCTGCAACTGATTCGTTCGCGAAATTTGGACGTCCCCTAAGATAAGTTTGACATGAGCATTTTCCATAACTGTTACATGACTACAGATCAGGAAAGCGAATTTTCCTAGAGCGCTTTCGTGTTCGCAAAAATACATAGACATGGACATAGACGTATCTTTATTTGGTCCAAATAAAGATACAGTATACATATAGTCCGTGTTTAAGTTGATGTTTTCAACGGTAGTGCATATTTATATAGAATAGGTAGTACTAGGTATGATTGGAATTAGTTCGCCATACCTAACGTGTCGGACAACTGTGGCACAACTCGGATATCGAGCACGTAAGTAGTCGTAGACCCCTCTTCGTCCCCTACGGCGGTGACTACCTCGGACAGCATTTTGAATCAATTGTGTGAAATAGGAATCTTGGCGTACAGCATACCTTTCATGATCACGGTCATGACGGCGTCAGTCAATTCAGCCAATTTCGACAGAATTATCTAAAACATAATTGTTAGTCAACCGTCACGTACCTGTCAGTCAGAGCAATGACTGTGACAAAACTGACAGCAAAACCTATCGGCTTTCACGATTTCCGAAGAAGGAGAAAGCGCCTTCTACGGAAATGAGACCGGATTGCCTAGCTAAAAATTGCAATGCAAACTGATCGAGTTTCAGCATTTTATCCCGCCACGAGTCGACACGCCAAGAAGAAGAAGCATTTGGTTAAAGAAGTCTCTTGCCGCAAAAACCCTCAAACGCTACCTGTGTTCAAACGGAACGTGATAATCGACAAAATGTTAACCCTGTTCGTGACAATGGGATTTGCAAAGCAAAGCAGCCCGCGCCGGCCGCGCTGGCGCACTCTCGGATTAAGGATTTAACTTTAAAATTAAGCAGACAAACCGGCTCCAGCCAATTCTTACAAAACTTCACTTCACTGTCCTCTCGGAGTTGAAGAAGGAAATACCGGAGTCTAGTGCTAAGCGGAAAAGGAGGGTGTCAAATTATAGGCATTCAAACTCAAACTAAATTTTTTTTTATGATTAGGCATTAAATTTCTCTTTCAATCGTCAAAACGGAGAGTAGGAAGGAAACACACAGTGACTCGTTGGCCAGGCCATCTTTGCGATAATGACCCGGTAGTGATCTCGCATGCGAGGGCCTGGAGTCTGCCTTGCCGATGATCCAGGATTTGGCTAATCAGATAATTACAGTGTATAATAAATTCAAATAAACCGTCACTAAAATGTACGTAAATTTAATTCGAATGACATTTATCTTTGATTAATAATTAGACAAAGCATTACAAGGTAGCTCTTTGTTGCTAATATGCACATTGTTTTCTCTAAACGTAGTAACGCTCATACTTATTAAGTATTAAGTTGGTTTTATGTTCTAAGCACTCATGCAAAGTAATAAGAACATTTGAAATTGATATTTTAATTCAATTAATGCAATACAAGTATGTATTTGCTTTGTTGAAATGGCCCGTTGATACACACCGTTGGTCGTTATGTCACAGGGTCCGTATTATTTATCTGTCTGGCTTTGAAATGTTACGACACATTACAACGTTTTGTGGATTTCTTTTGTTAGTGTGTGTTGATATGTCAATAATATGCAGTGGTTTACTTTAATTTAATAATAACATGGTCAATTCCTATCTTATAGTTACACATAGTTAATGTTGATCTAGGTGTAGAGTTTAAAAATCTTTGTTGGCAGGTTCTTGATACCCTATGTTAATAGTTTCTGCAGCACGTTAATAATTTGATGCTCGATTTTGAAACCTTGTTGCCTGTTAGCACATATGTCACAGGCGAGGGTCCTAAGCTGTTAAAAGTATTAACATGCATTACATTAAATTGGAACTCAAGCATGTTCTCCTCTATTTTCTAATAAGTTTGAACTATTATTATTAGCTTAGCTAGTAGATTTGGTAAGAGTTTAATCGTCCTAAAGTTGTACGTAAAATGGAAATGATAACATGTTGAAAATGGGTTTCGTAGCCAGTTGCAAACTTCCCCTTTGTACAAATCTTATTTGCATTGTATTTCCAGAAACTTCATTGTATTAGCGCATAGCATCTCGGCAATCAAAAGCGAACTGTTTACGACGCGAGGATGCTTAATAGAGGAATAGATATTGTTTTTACACGTATTGAAGAGGAACACGTAAGTGTCGGATAACATTATCAATTAGAAGTAATATATACCTAGTCCGACAACTGTGACCCTTAGTCCTTAAATATTATGTCTTTGATGACCACGTAAGTGGATCGGGAATCCAAATCCAGGTTTTAAATATTCGATCGCACTGTTCACAATACCGCTGTCAAAAGACAGTGTAAGCGTAGGAGGTCTTCGGACGAGTCTTCCGTACATCCCGCTTGTGGTTCAGATGTTTATGCCGGAGCTTCGTCGAAAGAAACTACGCCTTTTTCGACTTTTTTTGCGCCATCCCGGTCTCATATTCGCCATTACATACAATGAATGTATAGTATAGCATTATTTAGTATTATAAGTTTATATTATATTTGTTATATTTTATTTGAGAAGTTAATTATGTTTAAGTATTTTAGTATGTACTCTATATCGCGCACGTCGATCTGCTATACTTATCACATCTCTCTTATGTAGGCCTGCTGGAAGAAATAAGTAGTGCTTGTTGTGTCGTTTATATGTATCATGTTTCTCTACGTATTTTACTGTGTGCAATACACTGTACAATAAATAAAAATAAATAAAAAATGAACTATAGTTTCGGTAAGACATATTTATATTATTCTTAGATTCCGTCGTATTGTGACTACCTGACGTCCGAAGTTGGCAAAATGAACCCAAAATTGCATGTCGAACGTGATTCGATAAGCAACGAGACCTTAACCCCGCGGCGAGGCGGGATTTGCAAAGCAAAGCAGGCCGGACCGGGCCGGCACACTCCGCGGATTAAGAATTTGACTTTAAAATTAAGCAGATAAGCTAAGTACTGCTTACCTTTTAACTTGAATATTGATTTTCAATAATCCTCGGGCTGTTGTCTGACAATGGACCTGCGTTTTGGGAGGTAATCTCCCCGACGTGGACCGCGTGGAGTTCGGCCAATTTGAATTTTGATGTCGATTATTTTGCTAGTAACGGGGACAAAGGAATAAATTTTGTGACACATTTAAGGGTCTCGACTTTGCTGCGAATTAAATGGCAACTCAGAGTATATTCCTGTGAGAAATAATCTCTCGTCGAACACAGTAACGGGCTCGTCCATTGATCGTATTGAAACTCCGAGCACTTCAGTCTCGCCGAAAGTCCTCCACCGAGTACTCCACGAAATCGAAATTCTATCCAACAATCAATTTTCAAATTCCGTTGATTAGATTGGCTACACCGATTACGCGCCTTCGCTGGTTGCCACCGTGTGGGTTCCATCTCTCATTTCCGACTGGGTATTCTTTCAGTGAACTCCGCCCTACAAATTGGAGTGCCCCTCGAAAAGGTATAGAGCCTAAAAAGGGTCTGGTAAGTTAAGTACTCGAGCAGTCAAGTCTGTGGAAACTGACTATCTGCGAGGTTATTAATTTATGTAAAGACGGAGGGAAGGTGTTTCGACGAGAATGGATCTGTCTGGGTGCGCTCGGCGTCATAAATAAGGGACCGCCCGTCTGCCCGTATACCACAATTAATCCGATGGAGCCATGTCTAAGCTAGAATTAGAGAATGGTCCGACGCTCCTCGGGATATTTGCAGCTACAACAACATACCTAAATAGTATTACATTTACGTTGTTTGCGTAGGTTAGTTTATTTGCAATTAAATTTAAACTGTGTTCCGTAATAAGTTAGATAGGTAAGTATATGGTTACAAGTACTGCGTTTTTACTAGATTTATTTTTTGTATAACGTTACGCTACTATTTGTTTCAAATACGTGTTCTTGAGTCAATACGTTCAGTTCAAGAGCATAGTGCATTTCCCCTTTTAAAAAAATATCCATATACTTATCTGTACTTTTGAAAGCTTCGTACTAAACCACTTCGTATATTTTAAAAGTTAAAATGTTAGTTATATAATTGTGACGATACAAAAATATATTTTTGACCTTCCTCTTACCTCAGGCTATGACGTCATAGACCGCGAAAGTGAGCACTGAAAATGAAGTGTCGCGCGGGTGCCGCTCAGTACAACTCTCGATATCATCAAAACTTATAGTTGAATTTGAACCAAAAAATATTATTTCATTTAATAGATTAGAACCTAAAAGTTATTTGAAGGCAAACAAATTATATTGGCAAGTAAAATAGCGAGATTGAAACTTAAAAAAAAAATTGTAAAAACTAAAGGAGTTATTTCTGTTTGCGACCGACCAAAACCCCTTTTTGATGTGGAGAGACGTCTTTATCGTTTAAGAAAGAAAGAAGCCCAAAAGAAGAACACCAGTTCGAACCCGGTTGGCGAAAATGCTAAGCGGTTGGCGAATATTTTTCT
Source organism: Blastobasis adustella (assembly GCA_907269095.1). Classification (NCBI taxonomy): domain Eukaryota; kingdom Metazoa; phylum Arthropoda; class Insecta; order Lepidoptera; family Blastobasidae; genus Blastobasis; species Blastobasis adustella. Next base: position 13,968,282 of record OU026121.1, on the reverse strand, counting down.
TTATGTCATGGTATCTTGTGAAATAAACTAAACATGAACTATTAACTTTTTTTACTACACTTAGGTACGAAATGGTCTGTACTGATACAGATTTTAAAGGTATAATTCATGATAATATACTTACTGGATTAACAGCCGAATCGAATTCATGAAAAAATTGCGATAGTAACCTGACTTCTAGCCACTCTTAAGTTTTCTTTATTTCATGTAATTACACAATTTGCTGTATAAATTTTAACATTAGTGCTCGAGTATATTTCTAAAGGTGATAATGCACTTATGCTCTTAAACGGTACCTACACAAGGGACACAATTAAAAAAAATATTTTTTATTCATCCAGGGTAAAATCATCAACAACCTCGCATCCAAACCAATACAATTTTAAATAGTAGGTAGATATTGTGTTCCTGCCGCTGGAGAACTGAAAGTTTTATTTTATCGAAATTCAAGACCACTTCAATTTCAGTAAAATTAAATCGAGGCTAATTTTGTGCCAATATTAGAAATAGTCGTATGCTGCATGATTGACGTAAATATTAGTGTATACTATTCATTAAGGCCTGAATTAGTTTAGAGTTAAATGATCGAAGCAACATGCGTCACCATCAAATAAAAATAGTTTTAAAAGGAAAATAGGTTTCATCAATGGTTGCAGGTTTAATGAACTCGTTATGCACGAAGAAGATAAGGAGTTTCTATCAAAATTATTACTCGATGTTCGAAAATCAAATAGCGATTCAGGTAAAATCGTTGGAAAATGTTGACAGAAAATAGAGCACTTACGCATCGAACCCTTAATACTTTAACCAACACAACGCCATATAACCTATAAAGATCAGATAACACAAGCCATTGCAATAAACTTTCTTTTTAACCGCACCGGATCGATACCCTCGCACTCTATAGACATAAAGCCCACAGACAAGAACCTGCGCTCCCCGTTCATATAAACAATAAAGATTTGAAATATGGCCACTTTTGCTCGGCCAGATAAGATAGGTAAAATTCACGCGCCTGTTTCGCTTCGCCCTCGCACGTACGTGGTCAGAATAAGGACGGGAAAAATTGCTTTCTCCAATGCTGGAATACCTAATCTTTGGCATATGATTTGAAAGTGCCAAAATTGGGAATGTTACGCGGCAGTTGTCTCGTTACAAGCTTTTATTTAACTTGCAATGTTTGTATGTATGTTCGTACGAAATATAATTTTGTGAATAGGTATTATCAGTTTGACTCGTGATAATTTACTCACATATGTATCTTGCTGTGATGACACAGACAAGTGAAATAAAAGGTCATAAGTTCTATTGCATTTGGAGGAATATGATTCTTAAGGTGGTCATGCACTTATAAGCGTTCATATGTTCGAGGCAAATCTTGCTAGCTTTATTCAACCAACTTCCCGGTGTTCACTTGAGCTGAATTTAGTATACCTATGTGTCTTGGACGACAATGTATTAATATGACACCTGGTCTGGTGGAGGTGATGGAGACAGAAGGTGGTAATAGAAACTAATGTTACAATTTCTGTAAATATAAATAAATAAATAATAAACGCAATATGATACACCATCGTGTTTGTGCTCTTTGGAATGCTCTTAGGGAGTACTCACGCCATTACCCCTATACCACTAGGTATACTCCTAGCTGATATTCAAGGTCTAATGATGATGACGGAATATGGCCTTAGAAACTACAGAAAGCAACAAAACAACCCCATTGTGTTTGGGCTCTTTGGAATGGTCTTGATTGAGTAGGAACTTATGTATATCTAACATTGAAGGGTCTACCATTATATGTCGCAAGCTAACACAGTCAACTTGAGAAAAGAAAGTAAGGACCACGCGAGCGAATAAGAAATATTGAGGGCGACAACGGTAATCAAATTTCACGAGACGTCATCGTCGAAAACTCTATACAGGCACAGATACCTACCTACCCAAATTTAGTTGAAGATATATATTTTCGCGTATTACACGATGAAAGCCCAACCAAAGTTGAAATTAAAATTTAAATAACGAATAGGACTCTAGAAATATTTTGTTCTTAGTTGGCATTTACGAGGGAGAACACACATAAATATCAATTTAGAAAGGCCGGATCGGTGGCGAAAAATTCAGCTAAAACCCCAAGAACTTTCACAAATCAATAGATCAAAGGTATAGAACAAAGGGGCAGGAATCAATTTATCGGTAATTGCATCACTTTTCTCAGCGTCCGCCATTAACGCAACCTCTCTAATCCGGTTTTTGCCGGTTCCGTCCGGATATTGGCGGGCGAGTAACGGTCCACTTACGCGGATCTATTGAATGGGCCTCTTGGACACTAACTACTCGTTTTCGAGTTTCTAACCCGTTTAGCCGGTTTTAATAGATTGGGGTGCGATATATAGGGGCAATTTATTTAAGGCTGCTTTTTTCCAGATAATGGGCGTTTGTTGTGGACGTGATTCTCTTTCGGTTTAGTGGAGAGTGGGTTCAATCTAGAATTTAGAGCAGGTTTCCAAAGTTTATTGCGCCCTAGTTAGTTACTTCGTTACTGTTGGAGTTGCTTTTCATTTATTTAGTCGATCGCTTTTAGCCGCGTCGGAACAGACCTCGATAAAAGTTGGCTCAGTACCTGCGGGAAAGAGAACCGAGAATTTCATTCAAATTCACGCGATATATTTGGCTCCACTGGCGGACAAACATTTAAACAAACTAGGTAATATAAAAAGTCTTCTTCCTGGCTTTACACATATATCTTTGAGTTTGTCTCTATATCTGCCTGGACGCTAGAGGCTCGCCACACATATGACACTTTGCCCTTTAATATGTGCTTGTAACTATCTGGAAAATAGGACGTACTATTATTTTCCATCGTGTGGGTTGTCTGCTCGCTTGCTATTTTGAGAGCATAAATGATTAATAAAGTAATTAACGTTTGATCTATCGACATTGTCTAGAATTATGTAATCGACCTACTGATCGTTTTATAATAAGATAGATAGTGATTTGACCGCTATATCACGTGATGGGAAACGACGATACGGCCGAAGGTAAAGCACGCCTGTCCAGAAACATTCTATTCACTCTGGGCTTGAAGGTGTCTAGGTTGTACTGTTCGTAGATCACACTAGCAGGCAAAGCGTTCCATTTCTTAGCTGTACGCATTAGAAACGTCTAGCTAAAGCAGTTCGTGTGGACAGCTTGCATATCTTGCCCGCCTCTTGTGTCCCAAAGGCTCCACTCACTTGTGTTAGCAGCGCATAGTAAGATTATTAGTCCAGGAGCTTGTGTAGCGACAGCGGCTGTCAGAATGACAGGAGGAGGTGACAGTCTGTGGTACACACAGAGAAGAGTGGAAGTTTTTCACGGAGGTTGGATAAAAAACTAATAAAATTGTATTTGAAAGTGTTCAATAGAGTATTCATTGTAATATTGGATTGTTTTCATTTCATTACCATTTAATCTAACAATTCAGAAGTGGGATGAAGAACCCTCAAGGATTTGTAGAATAGATCCTTATACATCTGCATCATGCCGAATTCGGAGCGTTTTACGCCTGAAATTGACGAAGTAATGCGAAAAAAATTGGGCAGATCTAGAGATAGGTCTCGCTCAGGACGACGACTAAAGTCCAAAAGTGATGAGCATGGGAAGCTTCGCAAGTATAGGCGAACTCGAACACTTACCCATAAGAGCAGGCGCTCGGGCAGGAGTAGGTCGCGTTCGGAACGGAAGTCGCGTAAGCGTGTTCATCGACGCAGACGAGCTCGCAGCGACACGACGACAACTTCCGATGTTAGCAGTCAAAGCCAATCAAGCGCCACAACTCGTAGCACTAGTACCTTTGCGAGCGACTTCACGCGGCGGTCGCGTTCAAGGCAAAAACATCGCCGTATTACTAGCTCTGGTAAAGGCTCGAGTGAGCGATACCGCAGCGGAAGTCGGGATGTTCTAGAAAGATTTTTAAAAGCTGTCGCCCACCATCGCCACAGTGCTTATGTAGGCACTCAGGCACACGATGTCATCCCGAGTTATGATCCAAGTAAAAGAAACCAATCTACTAAATCGTGGATCAAAAAGGTGAACGAAACTGCAGCCATATATGGATGGAGTGATAAAGAGACTATCTTTCACGCCGTACCAAAATTATCTACATCGCATGGAGCAACTAGAGCCGTCCACGTCTTTATTTTTTTAATCGAATGGCGTCAATATTTTGTTACTGCATTAAAGAAAAAAATCTTAGACGAATACTTAAAACTAGAACTCCTAAAGTGGTCCACGGCTTTTCAGACGGTTTCTTGAGGTCTTCTATGGGGCCATCATATTTTGTGAGAGAGTAGTCCACAGATGGCGCTGCCGTCTGAATAATTTCGTCTCCGTGTTATCTTACGAATTAAAATTATAAAAAGTTATTATTTTGTTCCAAATTTGTGTTAATTGAGTAGATAGTCAAGCAATTCACAACGCCTACCGTTATCTTTGTAAATATCTGCTTCAAACTCAACTTTTAGTGTTAAAATACTTGTGCCCAAAGTGACTCTAAAAACAATAAAACTTGTAAACTAAACAGAAACAAAAGATTTTGCTTGCAAAATAACATTAAATTATTTTCTGTGAACAGTCAAACAGTGTAAATTGTGTAACTTTAGTTTTTATTGTAAAAAGTGAAAAGCCAGAAAGCCGTTGAACAATAACAAACATTTCAAAATTCACCGCCCCAACAAAAGTTTGTGAACTATTACCGCCATCTATAGTCAAGTAGCGTTATCATTGAAACCGTTATGTAGACGCTCGATACCATAGTCGATACGCGTTACGTTGACAGTTGCTATCGATAGAGGGCTCTTTAATCTTTAGTCAATTTTATTCTGTTTTCCGCTTTACACAAGATGGCGCTAGTTTGTCGTAAATGTAATATTGAGATACTACATAGTAGACATTTGACTTGTTACATTTGTAAGCAATTATTTGACATAGATTGTGTAAATGTGTCTGAAAAAAGATTTTATTTGATGGAAAAAGAAAAGAAAATTACATGGAAATGTGTCCCTTGTTTGACGCAGAGCCCTAGATCATCTCAGTTAGAGTTCGAGTCATCATGGTTCACTCCATCTGCCAACATAACTCAACGAACAAAATACAAACCTAATATTCACACTGAAAACTCATTCGAATCCCTAGATGTTGAAGGTGATAACGATGTCGACATAGCCTTACCATTGTCGACTGACGCGACTTTTAACATCCCTAATAATATGAACAGAACCGAAAAAATAAAGGAGCTGGAATGTATAATTTACAGTCTTCAAGAGAAATTAATATCTAGTGAACAAACCATAGATAAACTCCAGGAAGAAAATAGTATGCTTAGAAGTCAAATTCAATGTCCTAGCAAGAATAAATCGAGAAATTTAGGCATAACTACACCGATGAATAAAAGCAAACCTATGAGTCTAAACTCAACAAGACTCAACTTTGAAGGAGAAAACTCACCAAAAATTTCCTGCATTCCAGACAAAAAGTCCATCCAACCAACCATAAAATCGCCGTCTTTAAACAAACAAATGTCCAGCCCAATTCCTTTACAAGTAGTAGATACATACTCATCAACTCGACAAACTCGAAGCAGTACTCAAAACTGCCGTCCTAACAAAGTTCCTGATACCACCACAGAGGAACCGAGAAATAGAATACTAATTTTGGGCGATCAACAAGCATCAAATCTCGCTGCTTCATTGAGGTACAGAAGATCTCACTACAAAAACCCAAAAGAGTACCAAATATACGGAACCACTTACCCAAATGCGCCAACCAGCTTCATACTAGACAAGTCGAACCTTGATTTACAAAATCTTACAGAAGATGACTGGATAATTTTTTGCGTTGGTTCTAATGATTGTAATCCAACGCTGTACTTGGCAGAAATTTGTGGAATGTTAAAAAATGTATGTAAGCCAAATATAATTATAACAAGTATATTGCATAACCCATATATGAATGAAGTTAAACTGAATGCTCAGTTAAAGACTGTATTAACTTGTTACAAGAACTGTTTGTACATAGATATAAATAATAGGTATTTAAGTATCAAGCAATCAAAAAACCTAATGTCATCGATGGTAAATAAAACTATCGATGAAAAAGATTATGAGACACATTACTTAAGTATAAGGCCAGTAACTATGACCAACCATAAGACTGTAAAAATGTATAAACCAGCCACCATACCGTATTTCTTTGATAAAATGAGTCGAAACCAGAGTACCAAGAATTTATGTCGTGGTTACGAAAATAAAACTACTATGTCAGAAAGTAAAACTGCTCCCCTACAGAAGGGCACTATTCCCTTTTATTTTAAACGTATTGTTTCAAATGTCAACAATACACCCAACAAATCTCTCAACCATAATATTCTAAATGATACACCTGTTGAAAACAAGAATCAGTTTTTTCGGAACCAATAAACACACTCTGAACATACTGCACCAAAATATACAGGGACTCAGATCAAAGCTTAGTCAAGTAGAAATTTTAACTAATACTAATAAAATAGATATATTATGTTTCAGTGAAACTTTTCTAAAAGGCAAGGAGGTTAATACTCTCCAAATACATGGTTATAGTTTAGCTTCATTTTTCTGTCGAAATAAGTCAAGAGGTGGTGTTGGTATATATATTAAAAATTGTATTAACTTTCGGCCTCTTAATAGTATAAGTTCTCTTACTATGGAATTAAATTTTGAATGCTGTGGTTTACTGTTACCAGAATTAAACTATCTTATCCTATGTATCTATAGAATTCCTAATTCTAAGTTTGATATTTTCATTAAATGCCTTGAACTATTATTGTACAGGATTACTTTACGAGCAAGGTATGCAACCAAAAAAGTAGTCATAGCCGGTGATTTTAATATAAACATTTTAGAAAATAGTAAAAACTGTATCACATTTAAGAATACCCTACTAAAATACAACGTACACTTAACTGTCAATGAGCCAACTAGAATTACTTTACAATCACAGACATGTATTGACAATATAATAACAAATTTAAAAACATCTAAAACAAAGGTTGTACACCTTGGACTTTCAGATCATTCTGGACAAATGATTGAAATACCATGTGGACAAAGTTTCAATGAAAAATATTGGTACATTTACAAACGAAACGTAAATAAATACATGGATATATTTCTACACTATATTTCACAGATAAGTTTTTCCGAGGTTTATATTCATAATGATGTAAACTTAGCATACAAAACTTTTATAGATCTATATAAAATGTTATATGATATGTGTTTTCCTATAGAAAGAGTCAAAATAACATATAAAAGAAGATGTAATTGGCAAAGTAATGGTATACGTAACGCAGCTAAAATCAAGAGAAAAATTCATCAGCAAATATTCAAAAATAAACAAATTCATTTAAAACCCTGTTATAAAAAATATTGCAAAACCCTGAAACTAGTAACTCGTATAGCAAAGCGAAAATATAATATTGAATATATAAATAATAGTTCAAACAAAAATAAAGCTACATGGAGTTTAATAAAAAAACAAACAAAACCTGCAAACTTAATAAAGACAACAGTTGAAAAAATTCAAATAAATAATGAAGACGTCACAGATGCAAAAATTATTGCTAAATCCTTTAATGATCACTTTATTTCTATGAATAACCATAACCACTGCTCAAATAACTACAAACCGACAATCAATAATAATTGTAACAGCATATTTCTTGAACCTGTTGACTCTCATGAACTAAAAAGAATAGTAATGAGTCTAAAAAATAAAAACAGTTATGGCTATGATGGTATTACCATTCAGGCAATAAAACATTCTATCAATTATATATGTGAACCACTTGTTTATATTATTAATTTAATGCTTGAAAATGGAATATTTCCCGAGGACCTAAAAAAGAGTATAATCAAGCCCATTTTTAAAAAAGGTTCAAGAAGTATTATTAACGACTACAGACCCATAGCATTACTGTCAAGCTTCTCTAAAATCTTTGAGAAAATTATACACACGAGGCTTGTAAACTACCTAAATACAAATTCTTTACTGAATATTAATCAATTTGGCTTCCAAAAGAAGAAATCTACAACTTTAGCAATATTTGAAATTTTGAAACAAGTATGGGATATGGCTAATGTAAAAACACAGTCTGTAGGCTTATTTCTCGATATGTCTAAGGCGTTCGATTGTGTCATCCACGATACGTTATTAATTCAACTGGAAAACTTGGGCATACGAGGAAACGCACTAGATCTTTTTGCAACCTATTTAAGGAATAGAGAGCAACTAACTGCAATAAATAAGTATAATGAATCCAACAAAACAATAGAAGAAATAAAATCTCCCTTCAGTAAAGTAATTTTAGGCATACCACAAGGTAGTATATTAGGTCCACTCCTCTTCCTTGTATATATGAATGAGCTCCCAAACATTACAAAACATTTATGCGTTATGTTTGCAGACGATGCAACGATCTTGTTTGTAGATAAACATAAAGATAAAATAGCATTGGAAAACGAAATAAATACTACCTTTAAAACTATTGTTAATTGGCTTAAAACTTTGAATCTCATTGTCAATCCAAACAAGACGAAACTAATCCAATTTAGGAATTATAGAACAAATTCATATAACTTAAAGATAGTAGATAGTAACAACAAAATAGAAGAAGTAGATGAAATAAACTTCCTTGGCGTTTCCATCGATTCTCATCTTAACTGGAAGTCACATGTAACCAAAATAAACAACAAAATTTCGAGTTACTGTTATGCCCTATCTATTTTAACTGAAACAACTTCTGTAAAAGTAGCACGTGCTGCCTATTATGGTCATGTTTACCCGCTCTTATCCTATGGAATTATATATTGGGGAAACTCAGTTAATATACAATCAACTTTTATTCTCCAAAAACAATGTTTACGCATAATTTATAATATGTATTCAGATGAAACACTTAGAAATGTATTTAAAGAAAAACAACATTTAACACTTACAAATATCTATATCCTGGAATTATGCTCATTTATAAAACATAATATGTCTCACTTTAAAACTACAACAGTAAACAGAATAAACAAACGTAATAGATACATATATGATATCAATGTACCTACTACAAACAATGACATGTACAATAAGAGTGCTTTTAGAGTAGGAATCAAGGTCTATAATCACTTGCCGGTAGAGTTAAAAGTTTTAGATTCCACTAAATTTAAAAACAAGCTAAAACTATTTCTATTAAATAATGTATTTTACACCTTGAAAGAATTTTTTGATTATAATACACATTAATTGTACTTCTGTCTCACAGTGTACTTTCTTATTTTAATTGTATAGGTACCTAGGTTATGAATTAAGCAAATTGTAACTTTGAATTTACATTGTAATTGCATACCCGCTATGGGTAAACTGTTGTTCTTCTTATATTGCAAACCCATCTGCAACAATGTACTACACAGTTTAAGCAATAAAGTTCTATTCTATTCTATTCTATTCTATCCGGCTTAGCACGCAGATGGTACGACGGCTTGACATCAGTTAAATTGTCGTGGAGGCAATGGCAAAAGCAGCTTTTGCAGAACTTTCCAGATGATCGTAACTATGCCGAAAGGTTGTCAGAGATGTTGGCGCGTAGAAGTCGCAGAGATGAAACGCTTGAAGAGTACTATTACGACAAAGCAAGGTTGATTAGTCTCTGTAATATTAAAGGAAAAGACGCAGTCGACTGCGTAATTCAAGGAATATACGACAACAATATAAAATTAAATGCTGAGGGTGCGAATTTTAAGGAACCAAACAAATTGCTTAAATATTTGCGTAATATAACAATACGAAACAACATGAACAGGGATAATAAAAAGCCCAATTTACCGCCTAGGAGGGCTGGGTCGTTCTCGAAGGAAACAGATTTTGCGAAAAGCAACAGAACTTACAATAATGCGCAACGAGTGTGCTATAATTGTTCCGAACCGGGACACACCGCACCTAGGTGCCATAAACCAGCTGAGAAATGCACTATTTGTAGCCGTACCGGCCATAAGGCTCAATACTGTAGACGGGGGCATAATAATGATAATGCCAAACCTACAGTAAATTCTGACAACGCAGTTAATAATGTTAGCAAGATTCAGCGGATTACTGCTCAAAACGGAATCGGCGATATATACAACAAACTTGTTAAGGTAAACGGATCCCAGAAGACCGCCTTTGTCGACTTTGGAAGTCAGTGTAGTTTAATTAAAAAGAGCGTAGTGACTGAGCTAAACTTGGAGACCTGTAATACGAATCTACCCCTCATAAAAGGGTTTGCTTTTGGAGAAATACAACCCAAAGAGAAAGTAACGGTTACAGCAACTTTAGATTTTGTGACTGCTGAAATAGATGCTTTCGTCATTCCGGATGAGTACTTGAGTACAGATCTACTTTTGGGCCAAAATCTCACTGAGATGCCTGAAGTCATGGTATATAAGACAGGTTCCAACCTGATATTATACATAGATAAAACTGAGCTAAGCAAGACTCTCATTTTCAACGCAAACGATGTGCATGTAAAGAATATGCAAACTATTAGAGTACAGTGTGAGGCTAATTATACGGGACATGTATACATACCAGGATACACATCTTTTAAGCCAGGAGAAGAAGTTATAACTCTACCAGGTGTATATTACATAAATAACGGCGAAGGCTATGTACCTGTTATTGTTTTCGGGGATACGGACGTGCTACTCAAAAAGGGCAGACTTATCGCCCGCGGACGATTACTGCCAATTGATGTCGAGGAGATACCAAGTAAGCCTCCAGCTGAATTTCAGGTAAGAAAATTGATGCTGAGTGATGCTCCTTGTAATGTAGAAGTAAATAATTGCGACACTGTTATAAGAATAGATATGTTAAATACTGGGTGTGACTTAACAAGCGAACAGTCACAGGAATTACTCGATTTAGTTAATGAGTTTAGAGACTGTTTTGCACTAAACTTAACCGAATTAGGTTCAACAAATATTACAGAGATGCATATACAATTACACGATAACTCGCCCGTATCCTATAAACCTTACCGTTTACTCTATAGTGAAAGAGCGGTTGTACGAGATATGATAATCGAATTACTCGATACTAAAATTATTCAGGAGTCTAACTCCTCTTATGCGAGCCCTATAGTTTTGGTTCGAAAGAAAAACGGCGAATACCGACTATGCGTCGATTATCGATCCTTAAATAAGAAAACCGTGAAGGATTCGTATCCTATGCCAGTCATAGATGACCAGCTGGATCGCTTAAATGGTAAGGTGTACTTCACCAGCCTAGACCTTAAGTCAGGATATTACCAAATTCCACTGGCCGAGGGCTCTAAACATTTAACCGCTTTTGTAACACCAGACGGGCATTACGAATACACACGCATGCCTTTCGGTCTCGTGAATGCCCCGGCAGTATTTCAAAATATGATCAACAAAGCACTTGGTAAAGATAGGTATGATCTAGCTATTCCGTATATGGATGATCTTTTATCACCTGCATCATCAATTGATGAAGGGCTCGTCAAGCTACGTAAGATTTTTACGTCTTTGAGTGTGGCCGGGTTGACTTTAAACTTATCTAAATGCCATTTTTTTAAAAAAGACGTTAGAATATTTAGGATTCGAGGTGTCTAGTGAAGGGTTACGGCCCGGGAATAGGAAAACGGAAGCTGTAGCATCATTCCCAACACCTTCAAATGTACATCATGTTAGGCAATTCGTAGGATTGGCCAGCTTTTTCCGTAGATTTATCCCTGGGTTCGCGACAATCGCAAAACCGCTTACGGCACTAACGAAAACTAATATACCGTGGACATGGCAACATGAACAAGAAACTGCTTTCCAGACTATAAAGACTAAACTTGTGGATCGACCAATATTAGCATTATACGACCCAAATTATTTAACGGAAGTACATTGCGATGCAAGTAAGTTAGGTGTAGGCGGTATATTGTTACAAAGACCAAATGACAAGGCACCCTTAAAACCGATAGCCTACTTTAGTAAACAGACGACAAAAGAAGAAGAACATCTACACTCTTATGAACTAGAAACACTAGCTGTCGTCTTATCATTAAAAAAGTTCCGCACTTATCTAATTGGAGTTCAGTTCAAAGTGTTTACCGACCGTAATGCCTTAAGAACAACATTAACTAAAAGGGACCTTGTACCCCGTATTGCCAGATGGTGGTTGTTGCTACAAGAGTACGATTTCAGTATAGAATATAGACCAGGTGATCATATGCGCCATGTAGATGCTTTGAGCAGAAACCCAGTTGAATGTGCCGATTACGATCACGTTAACAATACCCGTTAGTTTGAGATAATGAACATCACTACTACCGAATGGCTACAGACCGTTCAAATTACGGATCCGAAACTTAAACTAGTGAAAGCTATTCTTGAAAGTGATAGTAAAGACGTTAAAGACATATTAGAGAACTATGTGATGAAAGACAATAAAATTTACCGAAAAGTAGGAGACGAGCTAAAATGGGTAGTACCTAACAGTGCAAAATGGCGAGTATGTCAGTTAGGTCACGATGAAGCCGGGCATTTCGCAGTGGATAAGACTCTTGATAAGATTAAACAGGACTATTGGTTCCCTAAAATGAATCGGTTTGTTGGAAAGTATGTTACGGCTTGTCTAAATTGTGCCTATAATAAGGCCTCAACGTCTAAACGTAGCGGATTTCTTCATCCAATACCAAAAGGAAATACTCCTTTCCATACACTACATATGGATCACCTCGGCCCATTTGTTAGGAGCCGAAATGGAAATTCTTATATATTGGGAATCATAGATGGCTTCAGCAAATTCATCTTTGTTAAAGCTGTTAGAAATCTTAAAAGTAAGACTACCATTAAGGTTCTTACAGATGTATTTGGTATAATAGGTAGTCCAAAAGTTATAATATCGGATAGAGGGACTAGTTTTACATCAGCCTTGTTTGGAAAATATATAAAGGCTATAGGTTCCAGACACGTCCTTAATGCCGTCGCTACTCCCCGTGCAAACGGGCAAATTGAGCGGTATAACCGGACTATACTAGAGTCTATTCCGGCATCGAACCATAATTTAGACGAGCGTGATTGGGATACTCATTTAACAAAGGTTCAGTGGAGCCTAAATAATACCAGAAACAAGAGTACCGGAGTTTCGCCTTCAGAAATAGTTTTTGGTCGGCGAACTGTTAACCCTGTCGAGGGACCGGTGCTTAACTCTGCCCAAAATACAAGCTATTCCGATAGGGACTCTATGGTTCCTAATGAAGAGGCTAATGAAACAATGGAGGCGTCGGGTCCAGTATCACCCAATATCGATACGTTAGATAACGCTAGAGATCTCATTCGCAATCAAGCGTCGCAGAATACCGAAAAGAGTCAGCGCTCTATGAAAGCTCAGTATGATAGTAATCGGGCACCCACAAAATTATTTGTTTTGGGAGACCTCGTTATGATACCAAATCACCATCTTCCTGCGAACGGGAAAAGCAAAAAGTTGTGTCCTAAATACCGCGGTCCCTACAAAATTAGTGCGATTCTTAAGAATGACAGATACGAAATCACAAGTATAGATGGTCACGACAAACGTAAAAATAAAAGTATTTATCGCGCAACTTAACTTTCAACAACTCAGATAAAAGCGACCGCGATGATGACTTAGAATTTAGCAGCGATAGCAGCGATAATTAAAACTGTACTTTGCATGATATATATAATATTTAATTTACCATATTATTAATACATGCTTACTAAAAGTAACAGTAGAATTCTTAATGAATAAAATAATACGTATTATGTTACATTTATATGTGGTTAGTTGGTCACATTATACGTAGGTATAATATTTCATGGCATGTACGCTTTTAAGTTTACCCTATGGTTTCTTTAGAATGTTATATTTTATCTATGGAATATCCCTGTAAAATAGTATGTCCCTATCCCTCTAGACTTGTTGCAGACTGTAAAGGGTTATTTACAACCTATATCTCAAGTACGTGAGCGAGGGACTAATTACATGAATGCAAGTACAACTCAGAAGGAACCTATTGCTAAATATTGTAACTACAGATTATCGTGAAATATGCTGCTTAATGCTGTGATCACAATTACTATATCTTAACTACAGATGACCATGAAATATGCTGTTTGATGCGGTGATCACATTTAATAAACGTAACCACAGATGATCATGAAACATGCTGCTTAATGTGGTGATTATAATTACCAAATGTCGTAAGTACACATAATCATTAAAATGCTGCTTACTGCTGTGATCACAGGTCCGATCGTGAAAAATGCTGCTTCATACGGTGATCACAATTTTACAGAGAAATGTGCCTTTTAATACGGTGATCACAGTTCTGGTCGTGAAAAATGCTGCTCAATGCGGTGATCACATTAACTTCGAAATATACACTTTAATGCGAAATATGCTTTCTGAAGTACTATGTCTAGTCACTAATATTACCGAGACAGTAGTAACAATTTAATTCATAGATTAAGATAATGATCCTGTCATAACGATATTATCATCATCATATTTATATGAACGTTTTCTTTCCTTCTCTATAGGTACTCACGCAAAAGAAAGTATGACACATACCCTAATTATTTGTATGTCATTTCCACAGGTATTTACTTCCACCAAAATGCACGTATCAACATAACATTGAGATCACTCATGACGGAAGCCTGAGACGACTCTCAACCTTGGACGAGACTGCATATTTCCGTTGTCACTGTTTAGAAGTTAAAAGACTTGTTTTTTATTTTTTTTTGGTTGTTTTGATTTTGTTTTGATTTTATTTTCTGTTTCAATGGTCACTAGTATCTAAGAGCAAGTAGAGCAAGTATATATATATATATATATATATATATATATATATATATATATATATATATATAGGCTTTAGTTTCGTTCTATTATTTTATTGTATAGAGTCATACAAAATAAGAATGGCCGAACGCGGAATAGGGTCATTCCGTTCAACAGGACGGCCGTCTGTTAGCAGCGCATAGTAAGATTATTAGTCCAGGAGCTTGTGTAGCGACAGCGGCTGTCAGAATGACAGGAGGAGGATACAGTCTGTGGTACACACAGAGGAGAGTGGAAGTTTTTCACGGAGGTTGGATAAAAAACTAATAAAATTGTATTTGAAAGTGTTCAATAGAGTATTCATTGTAATATTGGATTGTTTTCATTTCATTAGCATTTAATCTAACACTTGCCTGTTCATCATCAACCCGAACAAATCAGCAGTCGTCCACACATTGAAAGGTAGTAGGCATTCACCAAAGCGTCCACACTTTCTAAAACAGTGAATTACCAACGAGTTGTTTTTTCGACCGAGCAATAATCGGTTAAGATCCTTTTAATAAATACGTTTTCATTTTCACCATAGGTCGCACACGTTCCTCTGCTCAGAGCATGCCTGGGGGAAGTGAAGACAGCCAAACCTGCAACAGTGAGGCATCAGGCTGAAGTATCTCGGACAACCACAAATCCTTCCAGAGAAGAGGCTTATTGCATTTTCTGCAGGAGTTAGGATGCCAGGACTCGAACAGTTGTGTATTTGGCGACATAATATATGGCTTTTATGATTTCACTGAAACAACAAATTGAAGAACCATTACGATTAAACTAGCTTTCAAATAGAGAAAACCACACCCAAATCGGTCTAATCGTTACTACGTTGCACAGACTAATACACAAAGCCACAGATGCACAGATACACACGTCACGCAGACGCCTTGCCTCTCTCTCTCTCTAGTAAAGAGGAACCCCAACCTGGGACGTCCAAGGACGCTGGGCTGCTAGCCACGGGTGAGGCAACTCATCACGTGGTGGGTAGACCGCCTCTAAAGGCGTACCGGTCATGCAGGAACCTCGGAACTGCGCTCCAAGGTATTGCTGGTCACGGGGAGGCGCAGACACCAGTCAAAAGGAACCGTCTTAACGAGACTATCACGCCAAGAGAGGGACCCAGACGACAGAAGTGTGAGACTCCTCGTAGACCACAGCCTGGTAGCTACGCTGATGCAGCGAAGCATAACTTAGTGGTAGGTATCACCAACCAGAAGAATCATCTGGGCCGGGAACAAGCCACTGAGGTGGAGAAGCTACTCTGCCAAAAAATCATGGGGGCAGCTAGCAATAATATGAGACTGGGTCCGGGCTTCCAAGGGTTTAAAACCGATTTACACAGATGGTAATCTGAAGCTGTGGTATCTCAGTGCTGAAGCCAAAGAATAGGTAAGAAGCACACTGCAGAATGCCATCCTGAGCAGTGGAGATACTATCTGTGTGAAGGAAGAATACGAGCTCCATTGACGCGTTCGCTGCGGGATACTAGTACCCGGTGAATGGCCCGATGCAAAGCTGATCGGCAAAACGCTGCGCTACCAGAATGATTGGGTTCAGGTGGACACATGGCGAGTTCACAAGGTCGACGTGCAGACGGGAACACCTTCGTCGTGGTCAGCGTCCCAAAAGCTATCGTCCCCACACTGCTGGAGAGAGAACGTAGATTGTGCTTCTGTCTAGGGTCAGTCTACGTGAAGTTCCAGGTCGTGGAGAAGAAGTTTTCGGAGCGCCCGGCGGGAAAAGCCGAAAAGGAGGATAAGCAGGACACCCTACCGGTACAGACAGAGAAACCGAGCCCAATCGCAATGACGGATACGGCCACCCCAGGCCCTACAACACTCCAGACAGAGCCTCTGCTACCGGCACCGTCGACGCTGCCGATGGATACCGCCATACCGGGCTCCAGCGGCAGCTACGATGAATGCTCCTGAAACCTGGGCGACATGAGCCTAGACGAGGAGAAGAAAGCGCTCATAGATGATGGCGCTGACTTCGCCTAATCGTTTGATAAACATCATCCAAATCAACCTCCACCACAGTCAGACCGCCACGGCTCGACTACGCAAATGGCTGGAGATTCATAACACCACCATCGCCCTGATCCAAGAGTCATGGGTTAGGGCGGACTGCATATGCGATCTCCTACATACAGGAGGTAAGATATACAATTCGACTGAATCACCTAGAACAAGCATATATACTAGTAACAATATACATGCACAACAACTCCTAAATTACTGTTCCAGAGATCTAACAGTGATAAGGATAACCAACAAACTTGATCCCAAGCAACAGGACATGGTCATTGCATCTGTCTACATGCCAGAACAGGACGACCCACCACCTAATGCTGGAGCTCATCGTTGGGGCGGACGCAAACTCACACAATCCACTCTGGGGGATGAAGAACGAAAACAACAGAGGTAAATTGCTAGTTGAATACCTGTTCACAACGAATCTGCTAATTATTAACAACGGTGTAGAAACGACCTTTGTAAACAAAAGGAGTCAAACAATAATTGATCTAACACTAGCTACAGAAACCGCGGCCAAACTAATTTCGAATTGGAGAGTCTCTTCTGAGGCATCCTGTTCAGACCATAGGTGGATTCTGCACGATCTGAACATAGCCAATACTAACCAGGTGCTACGTAGAAACCCACGAAAGATAAATATTAATAAATACAAAGCTCTGGTTGAGGAAGAGACTAAACGCATGAGTAAGCCATTAGAATTAACCGACACTCAACAAATAGAAAAACAGGTAGAACAACTAACAAAGATAATGATTAAATGCTATCATAACAGCTGTCCCAGGAGCCAGGAGTCTCCAACCCCACCGCCAAACAACAACCATTGTGGGCTCCCAAATTAGAAAGAATTAGGAAAAAGGAGACAACGGTTCAACAGAGCAATGAACACTAGATCTGAAGAAGACTGAGAATTATACAAAGATGAAAAAGCAAAGTACAAAAAAAAATCGGTTGTCTGTAAAGTCGGTTTACTGACGATAGTTGAACGTGATAACGTCATAACTTCATACTTGACGAAAACATGTAAACGTATTATTGTATAGCAGCTGTCCACGCGGACGCATCGCTCACTCAAGTAGGAGAGAGACAGATGTCGAACGCTGCCGAACGCTGCCGAACGCGGAGGCCGATTGTGCCGAAGCCTGAGAGCGAGGTAACGACGGTAACGACGCATGAGTCATGTTTTTTCGTGAGTGCAGCCGGCTCCATCGATTTATAGGACGTTATCACGTCAAAAAGAAATAAGGTACATGAAGTACACAACATGGAAAAGATACTGTACCAACATTGAATCCAATGAACAGGCAAAGGAAAGGAAGTTCTATCCAAACCTATGGAAACACAACAAGGTGTCCTGCGTAAACCAGACAGTACAATGACAAGCACTGCTGAGGAGTCGGAGGAAACCCTGCTGCAAACACACTTCCCCGGTTATAAAATACACCAAATAAACAACTCGGACATTAACGAGGAGGCACACTCGCCCACCACAGAGGACTGGAAAACCGCAGGGGAAATAGTTACCAGTGAGTCAGTAAACTGGGCCATTAACAGTTTTATAACATTTAAAGCAGCGGGGCCCTACAAAGCCTTCCCTGAACTTCTACAATGGGAATGGAAAACACATGACACACCTGCTGACAGATATATTAAAAGCATGTTTGGCTTTGATAAAACTAATTTCACGAGTATTAAAACCCACGAAACAAACACAATTTCCCGGTAACTATCTCGAGATGGTTAGAAAACATGCTTCGCAAAAGAGTCATTCTACTAGATAGTACACAGAGGGCTCTGAAAATTGTGGAACAGCGGTGTAATGAGTATGGACTTTCAGTTAATCCCACGAAGACAGAGACGGTAATGTTTACAAATAAACGGCTATTAGGTAACTATAGACTACCCAGTCTCTTTAAAACACAACTTACTCTATCAACGGAGGTAAAATATCTAGGAGTAATACTTGATAACAAATTAAACTGGAACAACCACATTGCATCAAGGTACAACAAAGCTATAATATCCTTCTGGCAATGCAGGAGGATGGTATGGAAGACCTGGGGACTATCCCCAAAATCATAATGTGGCTATACTAAACAGTGATTAGACCTATGTTCTGCTACGGAGCGGTAGTATGGTGGACTAAAACCAAGCAATCCACCACTATAGCAAAATTACAAAAACTACAAAGGCTAGCCTGCATGGCAGTTAGCGGCTGCATAAAGACAACCCCAACTGCAGCCCTGGAAGCTATGCTTAACCTAATACCACTCCACCTACACGTACAACAGGAGGCAGAAATAGCTATGGTACGTTTAAAACACTTTAACCTACTAGACAAAGTGCCGCTCCCGCATACGGAGCTCTACTATGATGAAACAAAAAAGGAGCCAATGATAGAGGCCATCAGCAACCGAATATCAAAGCAGGTAGAAACGGTAAAGAAATACAAGATCCAACTGTACGAGGACCCTCGAGAGGGTCAAAACATACGGGAAGTAAGGGTATTTACCGACGGGTCCAAAACGGACTCCGGTACAGGTTGCGGAGTTTTCTCTGAAATATACAATGTATTGTAAACAATGGATTAAAGGACACAGCGGATTGAGGGGAAACGATGCAGCTGACGAGTTGGATAGAAGAGGCTCCAGTACGAAGCCCATGGGCCCTGAACCAATTATACCTATGCCATTTGCATGGACCCGTAAACACCTGGTGGACAGAATCAAGGTAAAACATAACAAACTCTGGTCATCACTATAGAAATGCAGACAAGCCAAGGAGGCCCTACCGAAAAATAATCCCTCCCTTTCTGAAAGGCTCTTAAAACTAACCAAAAAGCAACTCCGTCTGGTAACCGGAGCTCTTACGGGATACGGTACATTTAATAAACACCTCTTCACCATAGGTCTCACCGATAGCCCCTTGTGCAGAGCCTGCCTACGGGAGGAGGAGACTGCAGCACACATCCTGCAGACATGCGAGGGGGTGGCATTATACAGGCTTGAGCATCTCGGACAGCCACAAGCCCTTCCGGAGACGTTTGTAAAACTGAAAGGGTTGCTGCGTTTCCTGGAGGAGTTGGGATGGCAGGAACAATGGGGTATTTTGGAGTGCACCATATCAACGCAAAACAGTGCGGAAACGGCCCGGATACATCTATCTACACACTTCAAACTTATAACACCCCTCTTTTTTCGTTAGGGGTTAAAAATACGCAACGAAAATATCGCATTTTCTTTGTTTACAGATGTCCTAGGGTTCTGACTCAACTTTTATTAGTTGCCTTGTCAGTGGAAGGGGTTGGTGCTACGTTCTACTCTGCAGGGCACTATACTGGCTGTGTCGCAAGTTCCCAAGGATTTCATTCGCGCACAGTACGGATCTCTGTAAACATTCAACTATCCCGCGTGTTCTTATTATTTCCGGGATCTATGACACTCGGGAATAATGTAGCTTACTATTGGTGAAAGAATTTTCAAAATCAGTTCAGTAGTTTCGGAGATTACAATACAAAACAAAATAAATACAAACTTACAAACATACAAACGTTACCTCTTTATGATAATAGTATAGTTAGGTCATATTCAACACATTATTTTGTAGCTGAAATTATAAATTATTGTATTCTACACAAAATTTGTAATCAACAAACCATAAATTGTTGCAAAGAAGTGATAAAACATTTTCAACGTGTATGCATATTGCAAATTGCAAATATTGCATATAGTATTATAAATAATTTTCCCGCTACATTAGTCCCAGCTCATAGTCTGTAAATAAACTGGATTCGTAATTAATATTTGACGATGCCTGTGTTTCATTCATGCTATTGAACGAACGCGCCTGCAAATATGTTCAGGAAGCAATACAGTGGTTGAAAATGGAACATCACGATGATACCGGCAGGTATACCTAAATGTTTTTGCCGAGGGCGTATTCCCACAATCCAATCATTCTGTTTCGTAGAAAACAATGTTCGAGTGCTCGGTTTTTTAAACCATTTACACCCCCCTGAAATGAAGCTGCGACACATATTTTTGTTATGTGTGTGTGTGTTTTGCTATTTATTACTGTGTTAGGGATAACATAAAAGATATATGAAAAAAAAATGTTTTATAGGTATCATAGGTGTGTACTCAACACATATAATGGGCACCTTAGGAGTGAATTTGTCAAAAACAACGCTCAACACAGCATTTTCTAACACAATTCGCAACTGGTGACAGATAACAAATTTTAATAATTCAAATTGACATATTTTATTGACACTTTATGGAATAATGATTAAATTTGTATTATTATTACTTGACATTATATATTTTATTGACATTTTATTTAATAATTAGTACATTTGAGTTGTAATTATTTGTCATTGTAATTTAATTATTTTAACTAAAGACATTTATTTTCAATTATTTGACATACTGAATTTTAGTGATTTGACATTTATTTAATTTTATTATAAACAATCAAGTTTATATGCAACTTGTAATATTTAGTATGCTTTACGGCGCATCATGGAGCAGTTACCATTATTATATTACCACCTTTATGTACCTGTGATGACTGAATAACTAATTATGATTTATGATGATTTATGATAACACATCACAGAGGATTTTCAATGCGTTCTGGGTTATTAGCGTTGTTGTTCGACTCTCCACTCTCCTGAGGACGATGGGCGACTCTTAGTTTTTGTTGGACGTAAGTAAGCCCGTGTAATCATTCGTCTGAAAGGCAACTGGTCCATACAGGTATATCATCGTCATATCAGCCGGAAGACGCCCACTGCTGGGCATAGGCCTCCCCTAGAGAACTCCACAACAATCAGTCCTGTTCCTTCCGCATCCAGCTGGTACCTGCTATCTTTACCAGGCCGCCGGTCCACCTTGTGGGAGATCCACTCACGCTGCGTCTTCCGGTACTAGGTCGCGACTTGAGAACTTTCATGCCCCATCGGCCATCTCTTCTACGAGCTATGTGGCGTGCTCATTGTCACTTGAGCTTGGCAATCCTTCGGGCTATGTCGGTGACCTTAGTTCGCTTGCGGAACTCTTCATTTCTGATTCGATCTCGCAATGATATTCTGAACATAGCCCAATAACCGAGAGAAGTGAACCAAGAGGAGCAGAAAACCGACCCCGGGCCTTCGTGCGTCACGCCAGAGCACAACAGGGACCATTCCACCTATGGGATAACGCCAAAGTGATGATAGTAAGTAAGATGAATGTAAATCTACATCAAGATTTTTAGTAAATTTCACGGACGTCCAGCGACTCCTCATCACTGTCACTCCATTCCGAAGCATTGTGGTCAGGAAGACGTGGAACAACCTCTATGGTCTTTGGAACGTCCTTTGGTAAACTTGAAAAGGCCGAGTCATCTTTATTACCCTCTACCACATCACTCGCTTTCATCAAAACAAAAAAAAATTTACCTGACTAGCTGTCCGGTGCAACTTCCTTTGGGTGGTGGGGTAAGGTAAGGTAACCCCTACCTTACCCTACCCTATCTAACCTTGCCCCTGCCCTAAAACCAACCCTGTATTATAGCGAACAAAACAAAAATATATATTCAAATTAGTCGAGTTTGCGCTTAGCAACACATTTAGCGATTCATTTTTAATTACATGAATGTGCCCATTATATTTGCCTGTGTACAGTGCACGAAACTACAAGTTTTGTTATACATCTTAATGTTTACGTTTCCCTAGCTAAAACAAATGTCCACTCACCTTAAATACACAACGATTCGGAATCCACACTAATAAACAAATTATAAAAAAAACATCTTGGCGTTAATGTCCCGGTTATGCTCTCGCGCGCAAAAGCCTGAGGTCTTTCTTGACCATGATCTAGGATTGGATGCAGATCAAGTAATTACAGTGGAGCGACTGCCATCTGACCTCCGTGACCCTGCTACCCAGGGGAACCTGACCAGATTGGATAATGGTTACACATTCAGTCGCACTAATAAACAAATTATATGTGATTTTTTTTTTTTTTTTTTTTTATGTTATCCGGCAGACAAACAGGCATGCGGGCCACCTGATGGAAATTGGTCACCGCCGCCTATGGACATCAGCATCACCAGGGGTGCTACCAATGCGTTGCCCGCCTCTAAGGAGACCTCTAATATACCTCTTGAACGATCCCATGTCATAGGCCAAAGGAAACACCGTTGCTGGGAGCTCATTCCACATCCGAATCGTACGAGCGAGAAACGTACTTTCGAATCTTCGCGTGGACACCACTAGAGGGTCCACGTAATGGGGATGAGTACCCAGCCCACGGCGGGTGGTGCGATTGCGGAATTGTGCTGTGGGCACCAGATCAAATAATTCCTCAGAACACTCCCCATTGTACAGCCGGTAGAACACACACAGGGAGCCAAAGTCCCTTCGATCAGCCAGTGGTTCCAGCTTGCCTGTCAGTACGGTATCGTCGACAATTCGTACGGCGCGCCTCTGTATAGAATCCAAGTGATTAAGCAGGTCGGCGGTTTCCCCGGCCCAAAGATGGGAACAATACTCCATATGTGGCCGCACCTGTGCCTTATACAGCAACAGACGCTGTTCTGGGGTGAAGTATCGCTTAGACCGGTTAAGCACACCAAGATTTACTTTCGTGCCATACATATTGCATAAATAGCTGTAGGTACCTAGCAAGTACAGAGGGCGGTAATTTGTTAAAATAAAAGTTCACCGAAATGCAAATGTTCATGTATCTAATGTACTTCGGCCATTTCCTCGAGAGCTTTCAAACCCTGATTGTTAGTGTATCCATTGGCATTTGGGTAAATTCCTACTTCTAACCTTTGCCATGTGCGTTTTAGATAACGAGAAATATTGCATACGTAGGTTCTGGACTAAAAGTAAAGAATCAATGTTCTGGTAGAGTTAAATATTGTTTCCCTATGGACTCCGAAACGGCTGAACTGATTTTGATGTTCAGTCAATGTTAAGATCAGACCAGCGGATGATCATATAAAGATTGGTGCAGAGTCTAGTAAATAATAATATTTAATAATCTAATGAAAGAATATAATACTATTGGCGAAGCGAGGTTGACAAAGGTCTTCCGCTGGGGACCTGGAGACTGGTTGACAAGTTTAGGACGCCGTGATATTTCTTTTCTTTTTTTTTTATTCAATATTTCACGACTGTGCTAAAAAGATTGAACAGGCACATAATTTAAACGATCTCCATGGATACTAGAAAACATTTCCTCGCGTATCTACATTTTTTTTCGGAGGATTCAGTCAGCAATAGCCTTGAATATCCTTTTGCACTTAGT
This sequence comes from Blastobasis adustella, assembly GCA_907269095.1. Classification (NCBI taxonomy): domain Eukaryota; kingdom Metazoa; phylum Arthropoda; class Insecta; order Lepidoptera; family Blastobasidae; genus Blastobasis; species Blastobasis adustella. The sequence continues at coordinate 13,944,041 of OU026121.1, read as the reverse complement.
ACTATTTATTAGCTTTCCGACCCGAAGCGATTTTCCGCGGTATTTCCAGGAAAACCTTTTTCACTTAGAGGATTATAATTTGGAAAAACAGCAATCGTACATTAGAGCTGCTGGAGGCCGATATTAGGATATTCGCCAACAAGAAATGAGATTCGCGTGCTTCAATTTTAATAAGGTACGTATTACCTACTAACCTACTACCTACTACTACTACAATTTTTTTTTAATTTTTTTTTTGTTTTGTGCATTTTATGGTGTGCAGTAAATTATTAAATAATAAATAATAATACTACCTCTTTTTACTCTTCCTAATAGCACAGCTATTAATAATCAAGAACTTGAGTATATTAGAAAGTTTGTTTTTCCGTTTAACGAGTATTGTATGCAGAAACTACTTTCTCTGACAAACTAACGAGCTTGCTGAAATAAAATTTTTTGGAAGTGCCTTTGCTACTATTCATTGGTACTTTTGACTGTTATATTATTTTATGACAAGTTCGTAAAAGGATAACGATACAAAAAACGATATTAATGACATTATGAAAATCTACGTTTTCGCAGCGAAGTTAATCTCGCCAGGAACAAAATTCGGCTCACGGAATCGTTTTCTCGTAATCTAAACTTATCAGTGAAGGACGGACGTAACTTTACGTGTTTTAAATCTGTAATGTGGAGAGGAAAAGGATTGCTCAGCATCGGGGACCAAATCTAGGATTTTACGATGGCAACCCACACGCAGAAAGAAAGTAGTTATAACAAAATCAATAGATATTTTTGCAAAAATTGCTTTTCAAATATAGCACTTCATGGCCGTGTGGTGTCCGGCAGAGTAAATAGCAACCCCTTGCACTCGTGCGTGTCGTACAAGGCGACTAAGATTTTTGAGACCAAAGATATAGAGACTCCGTAGGCTGAACAATGGGCAGCAGCGTTTTCCATTGTTATGTTTATAACACTGCGATCTCCAACCCGCCTGCCAAGCGTAGAGATCATGGAAATAACGATAAAGAGAGGCCATAAGTCCTGCAATGGAGTATTGTGGGCTGTGATGATTATAGTACTTTAAGGTCGCGCATCAACATTAGATTCCCTCTAGTTCATGTTGTACGACAACGAAATGAAAATGTTACGGTGGACCGAGTGCATAACAAGTGCATCCTTGGCGTGAGAAATATCGCGGATAAGATGAAGAGGCTCGCCCCGCTGAACGTGCTGCGTAAGCCCCAGTGATACGTAGGAAATGTTGTCAGGAAAGAGGTCCCGCGTTTCTGTTAAGGGTCTGGGTATTACATGTATAATAAGTAGGTATTTAAAAATATATTTCTCTGGTACCCATAACACATGCTTTGCTTACTTTGGGGCTGTGTGAATGGTCCAAGCATATTTATTTATAAAAAGAAGAAAAAGCTATGAGTGGAAATATTATCAATTGTCAGATTCAACGTACTCAATATATGATATTTATTGAAAACTACGCCGCATTTTATCGCTGACTAAAGCTGGTAAACTATATATTTTCTACACTTCCCCTTTAATTTAGTAATTGAAAGTTTCTATCCGAAGAGCCAAAACAGTCGGTTTTATAAATTGCCGACAAACCATGATAAGTTAGGGCTGCCGTAAATTATTCCCCGGCCATCTGGGCTCTGAAGCCTATCGATTGAACTTGTTTGGTAACGTATTTTTAGAATCTATTTATTGGCATGGTTTGTTTATTTATCAATCTACATTGTTTGTGTAACGAATATAACTATGATTAGTTTTCGTTTTATTTTCTTTAACATGATTTAAGCATTCACGTAATGAATTGCGACATCGTGAATTCGTGGAGAAAGCGATCAAAAGGTTTCCCACAAATCTTTAACCCTCACCCACGACGGATTCCACCTACACGAAATTATGATTAAGATAACCCATTAAGGATTCAGCTCACGCGTAGACATGCGCGTTATCATCATCGTTCTGTCTCAATTTGACATTTTTAAAGTCGGCATACGGCATGAATAATGCTTATATCATCCGCGGGCATCTGCTTAATAAGCAGTCGTTATCCGGGTAATAATTCAGGGGTTCCGCCGCCCGCCGCCCGCGTCAATACAGGCCGGGTTAATTAATTCCGCGCACGGAACCCCGATATCTACGGTTTGGGGATGCGTGCGAAAACGTCCGATTTGTGTGGGAAATCAGTTGAATTATGTTGCGTCACTTTATTTACGCGTAAGTGTGATTGCGGGTGCACCGAGGCCATGTTAATGTCGGCTTGGCCGTTGATTGAGTTGGAATTGGCGGTGAATGTGAATTAATGCGTGTGCAATGACACGCCCCATCCCACCGAATAACGGGCGTTGTATGAGACGAGTAATTACTTATTTGAAAGTGGTAGTGACAAAGATATATATTATCAATCCTCTTCTAAATTTATTGGACATAGTATCGTTTTTTTGTCAGGGGTAGGTAGAGTTGCTACGGTCCTGAAAAATCGTTTGGCTTACACATACAAACCCTAATTACATCCTAAAGACACCGGATGCTTCAACTCCGGTTGGAGGACATCCGGAGGTCATCCGGATGTACTAAGTCAGTGCAGTGATTGTGTACACAAAGTTAATGAACGGCGACCGCGCGCCGAGCTTTTTGACGCCTCAAAATCGATTTGATAGGACAACGTAGGTTCGAGTACTTATATGTAACTTTGAATGTATAATCAAGACGGACCAAAGGCCTGCGTGTGCGGGAGCACAACCGATGATTATTATTTGCAACTTTGATTTTCTTCTGCAAAAAAAACACAATTTCTCTTTAAATTGTCTTCTAACAAAATCTCCTCCGCTGATGCGTACCTCCATTACATAATTTGCATGCGAAAAGCTATGACAAAAGATACCACTTTTAGATGAATCTCCATGTCTAACAATGGACGCTTATAGGCTGAAGAAGTTGAAAGAAAAGGATTGCTTTGCAGGAGGTGGAAAAATAGGATACTTGATCCTCCAAATAGGATCTCATTTGTTTTATTGGAAAACTATTGTCTGTAAAAGTGAGTAGTTTTATAGACAATTAAGAGCAAGAAAATATTGAGAAAATATTATTTTCTAACAGTTTACTGTTAGGTACTTATTTCCTTACGGCCGCGAAGGTGGAAAATATCAGTGATAAAATAATCTTGCTCTTCATCCCACGAGAGATATTTATTTCTATTATTATTACATGTACAGGTATCGGCTGTAAATAATGTACATCGGATAGTTTCGGTTTCGTATTTACTCACACGCGTGCGACAGAGACGACGCTCTACGAAGCCGTATTAGCTGATGTGCGTTATTTACGGCCGATCCCTGGAGGCTTATTTTTGAATCGTTAGCCTCGATTCGAAAGGTATTCAGTTTTGATTTTCGGCATGAAAATATAAATATTTGTTAATCACATTGGCAACACCGAAAGAGTACGGTTCAAATATATAGAAAATCAGTATCACGTATCACTTAATAGGTAATATAACTAAATAATCTACTAAGTAGGTAAGTAAGAAATGGCTCGCCAATTCTGTTGTAAGATATTGCTATAAGTAGATGAAACCTGTGATATTAACAACATTATTCTCGCTTAGCACCACCTAGTGGATTAAAAAACGGAGGTGCCTCCCCGTGTAAGGCTTGTTTGTATAAAATTCTGAGCTTAATTCGGTCTTAGGCGAGGCGAGAGAATGCTGCGATACTAAATTTTAAACAAGGTGTATCCGGCTTGGTTCACAGGGTCGTAATTAGAACGAACAGGAGATTTTAAACCCTACGGAAAGAGGATTTTGTAAGTTTGAACTGTGTTGGCTGGATGTATCCATAGGAGTGTCGGTGGCCTAATGGTTAGGGGTCGCTTTGTACCCGATCGAATAATAAGTAAATGTAATAATAATATACCGTCACACCGGCCGATCAGCTCCTTAGACTAACCAGTCTCAGGGTCCTCAGCGGAAGACCTTAGTTCACCTCTCTTCACCAGCGAGATTAGGAGGCACACCTAACAAGTGTCCAAGCTCGTTGTGGGCCTGAAGTTCGACTAGCTTGAAAGTACCCATCCAATTCCCGGACTCTCGAAATTCCGTTGCGGTACCTTACAATACAATAACATTTATTTCTCTTAAAACGGCATCAGGTTACATTGTTTATAAGAAACGCTATACATTGTACATAGCATACGAATCGTTATTGAGACCTGCGGCCGTAGCCAAGTGCATCTTATCGTTAATCTATAATCGTTTGTGGTAGAAAAAATGTATAAGATTTGACATACGCTAACGTTATCTGGCATAAGCTAACGTTTGTGGTAGAAATTCTTGGTCCATAGACAATTCACGAACTTTCGGTGTACAAAGGAGGCGGATGGGCGGATGATGCTACACACACGATATTTATCGCGATACGGATCGTGGATTTCTGATTTTCTAGAAATCCTGTGATCCGTATCAAAACTAAGGTAAGAAAATGATTTTTTATATTCTTGTTCACATTCCAACAATTATTCATTTCATTTATTTTTGTAGGTGCTGTGTGCCCTTATTTTTTTGCCATCGGCTCCTATCAAGCTATTGTGGGTGTCGCTCGGCACCGGTGCTTAAGGCAAGTTGTCGACGCTCTAAACCACCGCACCATAACGAGCCGGTGGATAAAGTTCCCAAGAATTAGAGAAGAACGGAACTTTATCCAACAAAAGTAAGTGAGGATTCAATACATTATTTTAACAGTAGGTTTAATATACTTTTGCCCTCTACATTGTCATGCTTAATATCCACTAGAATTTTTTTCCCTATGTTAATATCACACCTCCACAGCTACCTTGTATCTGAACTCCTAAAATGACTGTTAAATTAAAAAAAAGTTGTTTGTTGCTCTCTGCATGTGCCTCTATGTTCTTTGGTTTGTTTGTTGATTGTGTATTTTGAACTTCTTATCTTTATGTTTATTTGTTATTTTATTTGTTTGTTTTCCGCTAGGTATCGTAACTTTATAGTTGGTGCGGTTCTCAGTATGGTTACGTAAAAATCTATTTCTAATTCGTAAAATGAAACGCCAAATAACGGTGGTTTATACAAAATAATGAAAAGTAAGTACACAAATCTATCCCAAGAAAACATTTAGCAGTAGGTACCCCTCTATCTATCCAAAGCCAGTTATTTTATAGTAGCGACCTGCCCCGGCTTCGCGCTGGCAGTAACCTTGACAAACTATACACCTAAACCACTCTTGTGAATTACTCTGTATATTGGTAAATACCGCATGAAAATCGTTCAGTAGTTTTTGAGTTTATTGCGAATAGACAGGCAGACGCGGCGTGAGGCATTATTTTATAATAATATGTACATAGTGATTTCTACCAGTTTATTTGATAGGCACTTCTGTTTATAAGTAAGATGTACAGAACCCAAGTGCCTAGTAGTAGAATATCATCATCTTCATCCCGCCATAGGATGTTAACAGCTGAACATTGTCTACCCCCACGCCTTCCACAGCGAATTTCAAGGATACACAAGAACAACAATATTTCCCAACTTTCATTTATTTACTTACATAGTCAATATTTACCAGAGATGAAACGGATAGTTGTTTTGCCGGATACCGAATATACGGCCAGCCTCCTAGCCGGATATCCGGATATCCGGCGGCCGAATATTTGGCTATACTTAGTCCCTGAATAAGTTTGTGCAAGCTGTGATCGTGGCGTGGGACTTTATACGACTGTATGTGTTTATGTAATTTCAAGTCTTCGTTTAATGTGAATAATTTGAACGTTGAACTGAACAATTCTTTTGACCTCATACGGATTCATAGTTTCAATATATGGGCTTACACATTACCCCGCAACGACAAACGACATCGTATACTACCTCTAAATATAGAGATATTCGTATTTTTAATCCAATATAATTAATCTTGACTGGCTTTGGAAAAAATATTACACTAAGTTTATACTAAACAACACTTGTCAAAACTACACATGTGTACAGCGGGTGTCACCTTGTTGGGTATAGTACGTAATGTCCACAGTCGTGGAAGTTACAAAGTCACATATAATAATATACTCGAGAAAATTTGAGAACGCAAAATGCGATGGTATGGGCATGTGCTCCGCCACCCCAAAGATCACCATAGTGCAAGTAGCCCTTTTGCCGACGACGACTCGCTAACGCGAAAGACACAAACACGCCACCTGGCTGACGGCGGACCAACGGGACCTGAAGGACAATATAATGGAGAGAGCAGACAAGGAGGTGCTGACCCCAGCTAATGGGAAAAGGAGTATGGCAAAAAGAAGAGACCACAAAAATGTTTGCTAACCTATTGTGAATAAGACTGTGCCGATGAGAAAAAGTTATGCCATAGAATATCATAATTACAAATCACATACATACATCCTTCTCCCTAAAATAGTGCATTTTTAATTAGAGCCACCGCCAGATACCTACCTACTTTGAAAACTTTTTTATGTAAGTACCTACCTACTTGTTTTTAGATATTTTAACATTATTGTCATTACAAACAACCCCACTAGTAAGACATAGTCTTACTCTAATTATTATAAATTTGAATTTTAATATTTTGTCTTAACATCATAAAATTAATACAAATCAACCTCTGCCACATTACTGCAATTTTGCATTGATCTCCAAGCTTGGCGGGTGGTTTAGTGGAAAGGGTTGGTTGTATTCTACTTCTCTGCCACATGCTTTGTGAACATAATACAAAAATTTGCCGATGATCTTCCAAATAAATAAATAAATAAATTAGCAGTTGTAGTGTGAATTGTGATACCTAAATGTAAAAACTTTGTCTTTTATTTTCAGAATATACAGTGATCTGAATATGTCAAATATTAAGCCCGAGGAATCCCTGTAGGTTGTTATTATTTTGCATTGAAAAGTTCTTTACTGTATAATAATTGTCTAGACAAATTAAAATTTTATGTACATTATCATGTATTATTTGTGTTTACATCGAACAATAAATTGAAAATCATTAATGAGGTACATTATGAACATTGGTTGTGTAATAGATATTTCATTCCTATTTCCATAAATTATCTTCCAATAGATACAATGGCTAACTGACGTCATGCCTGCAGCATTAGCAATATTAAATATGTTCACCAAAAGAGTAGATCAAAGACGCTGCCCTTGGTCTCACAATGACGGTAGTGGCTGTAGGGATTTCTTCCAATCTGACCTGACCCTTCCAATCTGTCCTTGGACAAAAAATATTAATTTGTACATTGTGTTGAAATAAGAGTACCTACCTAAACAAAAAGAAATAGGTATTTTTCCTGTCCTGGCTAGAGACTTAATGTACAGGCAGGCGACTTTTTCCTACTGGTGTGAGGGAAACAGGTTTGTCATAGATATACTTGAAAACAATATTAGAAGTTATACGAAGATATTAGAACTTATTTGAATAATAAATCTTTAAGTAGGTATGTATATCGGTTTGGCTTTGAAATGTAACAAAGTATTTTATTATGTGGATATCAAAAAATAACTATACAGACTTCATAATCAGTAAATTTAATTAAAGTTAATAGGTAAGTAACAATAACAACATTATCAGTACACATTAGTATTTTACAATAGGTATTGCCATGTAACATAATTCTTCAGAAGAAAGTATCAAAATAATAACAAATCTAAATAACAACTAGCAATCTGAATAATAATATGAGCTATTAGTATCTGTTTGGTCATATAAATGTGAAAATTCAGTGTCACAGGTACCACGGAATACTTTTTATACTTATTCATTACTTACTGCAATGTTTTATTAGCCACGGTGGTTTTGCTATTCCCATTAGTTGTGTGCTCTCATATGACTGTAATCCTTTAGAGAGTCCAATTGTCTAGTTTCCAAACACCAAGTTTCTGTTAGTATCTACAGTGTTCATATCAACATCTTCCAAAAGCAATACCTAACTAAATCCTAAATAGTCTATGGTGGTGGCGGTGGTGAAAATGGCTGTGATAAATCTGTACAAAATTATATCTTTATTGTGAAAGTTCCTAATTATTACTTAAACTGTTCCTAATTACCTGCAGTAGATAATTTAAATGTAAATATTATTTGGGTAAGTTTAAACTACATGTCCATAAGCAGATAAGTGATACAAAGTGGGAATGATATTTGAAATCAGAACTGTGTAAGAGGCCATTAACATCATCATATCAGCTAGAAGACGCCCACTGGTGAGCACAGGCCTCCCCCAAGGATCATTACAAAGGCCGGCCCTGAGCCATCTGCATTCAGAAAGTACCTGCAATCTTTAGCAGGTTGTCTGTCTACCGTGTGGGAGGCCTTGTGTTTTCCGGTATGTGGTCGCCACTCGATTACTTCAAAATATGTTGTTACACTCATGAAAATACGCGCACTAGGTACATTTCTTCACTGTAACTTTTGCGGTTGTAATGAGTAACGTTGATTTCTCTAGTAAATCTATGCGGGATGGTCTTTAATGGGAAAAAGTACTAAATATATAATTGACTGATATACCAATTACCCAACGTTCTCAATTACCCCAGTAGGTACTATTACCACATGGAAATAGAAAAAATCGGCAAGCGTTTCGCCAACGGATAAGTTACTGATAGAAATAATTGTTTTTATTGGAAAAACAGAAAGTCACTGTGTATAGAACGGGTAAAAATATTGATCTTACTCAGCCCTTTGAGAATATTCAATAAAATTTACCTTTAAGCACCATGACGAGAATTTTGGCGACTGGCGAACATTTGTTTTCACTGTAGGCGTGTTTTTTCTTTAATATTCTTAAATGTTAATTTAAATCATCATCACAGCCTGTAACAGTCCACTGCAGGACTAAGGGCCTTTCCTAAAAAAGGGGAGGTTATTGCCATAATCTCCACGCTTGGCAGGCGGGTTGGAGATCGCAGTGTTTAAATATAACAATGGAAAATGCTGCTGCCCATTTTCCAGACTACGGAGACTCTTGATCTTTTGCCTCGCAAACATTAGTCGCCTTGTACGACACCCATGAGTGTAAGGGGTTGGTGCTATTCTACTCTGCCGGACACCACACGGCCACTTAATTTATATATTTATACGGCCACTTTTAAATTAAATACCTAATCGAAAAATAAGCGAACGGGTTTGTTTACAATGTACGACGCATTCAGCATTGACAGTGGTAGAAAAATCAGAGTCAATGTAGAGTAAGATATTTGGTAGAAATAGCTGAACTTCGAGCTGTCAATTTTCTACCATACACGCATATCGCAAGCGGAGCTGTCAAAGATGGCTAGACCGGCTGGTGTGTGCTAGGTTAATGAAAACCTTGGTTATTGATCTAGCGAGCCGCTGCCCATAGACCAGTGCCGCTCGCTCCAATAAATTATCCTATAAATAAATCCAGTACCAAACAAATCGATATTATTTTACGTTCTTTGTTTACCGTTTATAAAGCAAAGGAACTATTGATATAGCCTTCCCAATAAAATATTATTACCCCAGTGATGAGCAGGCACGAGTAACCACTTATTTTTAGAACTACCAAAATACACGAAAAATTTAGTGAAAAATCGAATTGCTTTGGGATGTTTTGAGCAAGCTTTCTAGAGAGCTTTCTAAAGGCAGAGAGACCCATTCGTCTGGGAAACGTTATGGTACAAAACCTCTTATACAACTAAAGATAGAAGAAGAGAGGATGCCGAAGACCGGGCGAAGTGGAGAAATTGAGTAGGAAAGCGGAGAGGCGAGATAAGCGCTAGGACAATGATAAATAAAATAAATAATCATCTTAGCGTTAATGTCCCGGTTGTGCTCTCGCGTACGAGGGCCCGGGGTCCGCCTTGACCATGATCCAGGATTTGGCAGGTCAGGTAATTACAGTAGAGCTGCTGCCATCTGACCTCCATGACCCTGCAACCAGGGGAAACTGACCAGATTGTATCATGGTTACACATCCAGTCGCCTGAATGTGTAGGTTTCATCACGATGTTTTCCCTCACCTTAAGAGCATCGGTTAGTATTCAACTAATGTACATAACTCAGAAAACTGTCATTGGTACATGGAGCGGGATTCGAACCCGGGACCTCTAGCTTACGAGTCGGATACTGTAACCGCTCGGCCACCGACGCTCCTCGCTAGGACAATGATGATGACCTCTTATACAACTACACTACCATCGTAATCCACCACTGAATGGTATATTTGTTGTTTTGTTCTTGTGCGTGACAATAGGCGTGAGTGTAGTGTTTAAATCGGCGCAGTTTGACATTGTGAAAAAACAGTTCTTCTTTAAGTTTCATTGTACTTTCGGCAATTCTAATCTACCCCAAAAAATTACCTGAATGTAATTAGCATGCTACGTGCCGGAGCTATTTTTGCACGAATCTCCCATTAATGTAGACATAGGGTATGGTTGCGGTGGCCTGACGTATTATCATACGTATGATGTATAATACATTAAACAGTTCAGATTTACGCACTCTAAATGTCAAGTAGGTTCATAATGTTGGCACACCAAGTAGTGGTATTGGCGATGAACGTTTTAAAATTATATCTTCGTCATCGGGCGAAATATTTGCATAAATGCAGTTACATTGCAGATCGTAAAAATATGTAAGTACATTATGTTAAGTCCATTGCCTCATTGGTAATTGTTGGTAATTAGACTTACCCATCATAATAAAACTATAAAATGTCATAATAAACTAAATCAAAGCGAAGTAGGAACAGATGCCATCATGATAAGAGGCAAAAATGGGCCGAAATTCTAAACATTACGATTACGACTGACTTCAACCTTGTAATTAAAATTCTAATAATTTTTATACCACTACGGCGTAAAACCTTTTCATTCCTTTCTTGAAGAACTCTTAATATCCAAAGAAAGCACAGAAATAAATTACCTACTTTTTTATATGTGTTTATATAGGTAGTACTATTTCTGTACAGTAGCAGGTACATTATTAAAATATCTGTTTGCGAGTGGATCACGAACATCTTGGAACGTCTTCAATTTGTAGCAACTATGTAAGAACAGCGTGTTTCATTGAAAAAATATATGCAATAAAACTGAAACTGCAAATAGCGAAGGCATTAAGCTTGTTTTTATAGTGAGAATAAACTTTATGCTACCTTTTCTAGCTTTACGAGTATGATTCCGTAGAAATAGTCGTTTCTTTTGCTTGAGCTGGAACTTTTAAGTTGCATTTAAAAAAAATTGCTTTCCACGCAAAGACAGTCAGCAATTTTACTTAGTAGGTATAACATCCGTCTTCAAAGTAGTAAAGGCTTCCGCACACTGTTCGCAAACTAATAAATTTACAAATTATATGTACACATTCTCGCCTATGTCTGTACCTCTAGAAGGTCTGCGTTGTAGGAAGGGGAACCAGCAAAAATGTGTGTACCCCATCCTACATTATCAGAGCATTCAATCCAGACAATTGAGCGATAAAATTATGCGATATATTATGTCGAGACTTGCCGAAAAAGTAGAATATTACAAAACATTTCTAAGAGTGTGAGGCAGCAATAGATTGTAAGGGCGCTGTAGAATATCCTTCGTCATCAAGTACAAGAAAAATTGCACTTTGTAGCGATAGTAGAGCTTTAGGAGACCCACAAAACGTTGGTCGACCCGTGCATAACCTGGCATTTTTTTTTGTGACCCAAGCTTCGTCTTTTTCTTAGCGATAGTACTTACTTATCCTCTAGTTTGGGTTCTACAAGTAAAAAATACCGGTGTGCCTCATATCCTTTCGGCAGGGCAGAGCAGGCGGCCCGATCACTCTTCGAAACAATTGAAGACGTCCCTTCACTTGTTTCGAACAACATGTCCTTCCAAGTTATTTATTGGTCGTCAAGTTCCTAGTCTTTTCCATTCGGACTCGCGTGGGCATGCACTGCTACTGGACTGTTCCTGTCCTGTTTTTGGGGTAGCAAAGCCTTAAGAAACTCAATAAGTAATTTGGACATGAAATATCTGTTTGCTGCCGTCGACGAATTCTTAATTGGCTGCGCAATTTATTCCCGGGCACGTCCCAACGCCTCCCATTTAATTTGGAAGTGAATACCATGAGATTATCCATATCTGTTATGAACAGCACCATAGCACAATATAATTTTTAACTTCGGTTTCTCAATAATTTGTATTTAAAAACGAAACTTGCTAATCAGTGAAAATATTTGCTAATCGGTGATTAACTTCACTGATATTCTATCATGAAATGTAACATTATAATATGATGTATTTAAATTAATGTGAACTTGAATCAGTAGATCCAGTAGGATTGCTAATAAATAAACAATGAACTGTCAAACTGTGAATGGTATTGCCATTTGTAAAGCATGTTCCTTCTCTGTAGATAGTACAATGCATTATTAGAATAGGACGTGTTTAAAATGGCCACACTAAGTTTTGCATATACAATATAAAATCAAGTGAGACGTTCCATCTGGTCCTTTTTACTCTTATGAAATCGAATAAACGAGTGTTCCGTACTTCTGAGTTTGAATTAACAGTACGGATTTAGAATTTGGTCTGTCAGTGTAAATAAACAAAGGACTGCTGGACTACCTCCGCTTAAATCGTTTTTAATGTCACCCGTGGCGGTGATCAGAAGTTTATCAGCGAAATATACTTATAAGTAAGTGTAAGCTCTTGCACAAAACAAAATACGGCCCTTCTCTATTTCGTGGTTCTAGGGTCCGAATTTGAACGCTGAGTGTAAGTTTTGCTTTAACTTTACTTTACTATCGCGTTTGCGCTCACGTGGAAATTAGTATGAAAAATGTATAGCGCCATCTAGTGGCACGCAAATGAAGTTTTTTCTTCCTAGTAATTTCCACGTAAACGCAAACGCGATAGTAAAGTAAAACTTACACTCAGCCCTTAGAAGACCGTGAGTGTAGAGTGAATTCGCTATTGGCACTATCGAGCCGATACTCCAGGCCTACTGATTCAATATTTAAATATATTACCAAAAAATTGGGACGAAAACTGCTGGCTTTGATGACGAAAGTAATGGCTCAGTGGGCTTAAGCTTCTGCGGTAATAATACAATATATGCCACACCATGTAAAAACCTCATTAGTATGATCACCACCAGCGGTTTGACATAAAAAGAGATCGATTTATTTGCAAATATAAATTTTGTATGTAATATTTTATATCGTTAGCAAATATATGAGGTACCTAGTTAGGCTACTCGAATGTAATCGGATATTATAGCCAAAACGTGGATATATTACAACGAATCTTTTAAAATCCAAATTCCTTTGACTTTTGTATCAACGTAGTCTGCATATCTACATCATCGGGTTTGTATTGACTCTGTAAAATTATTAGGGTAGCAAGAGCCATTGAGTGTACCTATAACAGCAAATTTGTACTGCTGTGTGTAAAACTGTATAGCAAAAGTACCCCTTTTACCCCTAAAGCTATAAATATACGTATCAGAAGAGCTTGCGCAGCGCTACCCGAGTCAATGACAGCGCAATTTACATCGATTGTTTCCCCTCCCGTCTTCAAGGCATTAAAACGAGACTCGTAAACCTCAACAAATCTTAAAAATATTTTCTCGGAGTCAACCGAGCGTTTCCTCGAGATTATTGCGGCTATAAAAGCCACGTTGTTACCTTTTATAGTTCCGACATATTTTTTGTTGGACCATTAAAAAGTCTCAGCGCTTAACTGCTGAGAGGAAAAGCATTCTAAATAGAATAACCCAGATGTTCACTTACGTATAGTATTCGGAGAACAATATGTCTAATGTAGGTATAAATTGGCAACTTATTGTTGTCCATATGTTTGGGTTTAAGGTTGGGGGTCAATCTGATTCGTCCACATTACTGTGCTGGTGCGTCCGTGGATCCGCTAGGGCATCACGATCTTTCGTGTACCCGCAGCGCATTCCGAATAACCCAACCCATGTCCAGGTACACGACAAACAAGGACATTGACTTTCTTGGGGGCAGCGGTATAGACGACATTTTTAATTTTTAGTATTTAAGATGTAGGTATTAATGTATGTTTTTACTATAACTGTAAATAGTGTATCTTAATAAAGATATTTCGATATTTTCCTGGTATAAATTAGTAGGTAGTATTCAAATATGATTTACCTAATATGAACAAGGATTATTCGCATTTGGGTACTGCAATTAAAAGTTTTGTGTAAACTGCACTATACCTTGTAAAAAACAATACTCCAGGGAAATCGAGCAGTTCAAATGTTCTATTTCAAAGGTTGGGAATAAACGAATGAACTCCATCAATCCGAATGAGATCCCTTTTTCATTTGGTGGTACAATTAGAGTAGTTTAAAACAACTGGTGGCAAAAACTGCAAAGCCTAACGCTGAGTGAAGAGAAAACTTTATAATAGTATGGGGCGAAATTATCCAGACACAGATTCAGAGGTAGGACTCAAATTGCGAGGACATACATATGTAAACAACAAATGATTTTTCTGTAGGGCTAGGCAGAGACCATAAGCTATCTTCCTGCCAAATTTTTACGTGAAGGAATATTAACCATCCAAACATACATCCTTCCAAACTTTCACATTTATAATATTAGTGGAAAAGTAATATTAGTTGCATATTTTCCACACTGCAAGCAATAGCCCAGAAAATCATGAAGGTCATGTTAAATAAAGCAAATCAACCACCCTTATCATTAATGAGAAACAGCGTGTTTATGAATGTGAAAGTAACTCTATATGTCTGACTGTTACGTTTTCAAACTTAAATCCCAGACACCGGCTACTTTAGCCCCGACTGCGGTGAAGCCCAAGATTAGTAACACAAATAATCTAATTTTAAGCGGATGACCGCAGGCAAAAGCCAGTAAAGTTCGCCAATACCGGATCCATTTTTGTCATTTTTCTGATATAAATTATAACTCTAGTGGTCCGTTAATAAGGCTGTGGTCTGAACGTTGGTGAGTCAGCCTGGGCACGGCCCTGTGTTTAGTTTCGGATTTCCACGCTACCCAAAAGTAGGCCCAATATCGCCCGAGGCACCAGTTTTAAAACACTGTCCGCTGTACTAGTTTCAGCGACTGCTTAGTCGTTTTTCTGCCGACGGCCACTCGTATTCGTTGTCTCTTCGCAAATCCCTGCTAAAAGTTTACGTTGTTCTGGTAAATTATAGCTGCGTAGATAGCTCAATTGGCTGATATAGGTAAACTAGCGAACCCGACGCGACTTTGTTCGCGTACACCTGCTTTACACCTTCTTACTCTTTATTCTTGCATATAAATCTTCCTCTAGAGGTTACGGGGTCCAACCACCATCTCATGGGCCTAAGCTAACCTCACCTGCACGCGGTCCCCCTGCTGACAGACGAACGAGGCTCTGGCGAACCGGCTTTTCTCTAACGGGTTGTGCGGGCCGGATGGTAGTCGCTGCACGTAAAAAGCCAAAACACCATAAAAATGGTTATGAAAAGGTCCGCTACTAGAATTCAACACCATGCTAGGGCGTCGCCGCTGAACGACGCGCAGGCATATCGCCCTACACCTGCGATAAGTGGGCTAGGGCTACCCTGTCACGCGCGGGCAGGGTTACAGAGTTAGCGCCTAGTAGTAGGAAGCTCCGCTTCGCCACGCTTAACGTTGGCTCTCTGATAGGCCGGACTCGAGAGCTGGCCGACTTGTTGCACAGGCACCGCGTTCAGGTGGCATTCCTGCAGGAGACGAGGTGGCGTGGCTCCAAGTCTAGGGAAATCGAGCAGGGATATAAGCTTGTGTATAAGGTGTAAGGCAGAAGGAAGGAACGGGGTTGCTCTTGTGGTGTGCGATGAATTCCGGAATGGCATCTTGGAAGTGAACAGAGTGAGCGATCGGCTCATGCTGATCAAGGCGTTAATAGAGGGATCAACGTATAACCTCATCAGCGCCTATGCTCCTCAGTCCGGCTGCTCCGACACCAAAAAGACTGCCTTCTAGAATAGCTTCGAGGACACCTTGCAACGCATACCATCCTCTGAACAGATTGTGGTTGGTGCGGACCTCAATGGCTAGGTAGGCCAGAGGATCGAGGAGTTCGGTCGGGTGCACGGGGGCTTTGGCTACGGCTAGCGAAACAGTGAGGGAGAAGAAATTCTCCGAACCTCACTGGCCGCCGAATTAGCCGTGGTTAATACCTTCTTCCAGAAGAGACCCGAACACCTCATCACCTATAAAAGTGACTCGCACCAATTACAGATCGACTATCTGCTGATCCGACGACGTGACATTGGCCATGAATCCCAGTGCAAGATCATCCAGGGGGAATGCCTCACTGCACAGCACCGAGTCCTTGTTATGGATGTCCGGTAAATAGTAGACGGCCTACTGCAGAACGCTGCAAGCCATCTATTAAGTGGTAAACTCTAAAAAGCAAGGGCCAGGAGTTCATGGAGGCAGCCGAACGTCTCGATTGGAGCACGAAGGGTGAAACCACTAATGAGCTCTGGGGCCATTTGCAAAAGTCCATCTTCAAACTCGGACGGACATTACTCGGTACGTCGAAAAGCGGCCGAAGAATTGACAAGGACACGGGATGGTGGAATAGTGAGGTGCAGGAAGAAGTTAGGGACAAAAAGGCAAGTTTCAAGAAATAGTAGCACAGTAACTCACCTTCGGATAAGGTGTACTTGGAGGCAAGGCGGCGAGCTAAGACGGTGGTGGCAAAAGCACGGTCGGCTCAGCTGGCTCCGCTCTACGATAAGTGGATTCCGTGGAGGGACAGAAGCTCGTCTACAAGCTGGCAAAGTCGCGGAGTCGAGTCAGTTTAGATGTGACAAAGTGTGTTGCCATAAAGAGTTTAGACGGCGTGTTGCTCACAAGTGCAAACTCTATTAAAGACCGTTGGTGCTGTCATTTCATGTCAATAACCACGTGCCACCACCACAGTTTCCTGCAAACCTTGGCTTGATAGGCCCGATTACCCCGGACGAGGTGGAGAGGTCTCTGGCCCATAGAAGACCGGGAAAGCTATTGGCCATGATGGAATACCCGAGGCGTAGTCTTGCTCACTGAACTATTCAATAGGATCGTAGCCACGGGGCTTATACCTGATGCGTGGCGCGTAAATATTATTACGCCAATCTATAAAGGAAAGGGCAGTGTGCAGGAGTGCGGCAACTATCGAGGTATTAAAGTCACGAGCCACACTATGAAGCTACTCGAACGTATTATGGACCAGAGACTTCGCCAGGAATGTTCCTTGTCGGTATGCCAATACGGCTTCAGGCCGGGCTGCAGCACCATGGATCCAATATTTGCCCTCAGAGATAATCTGGTGGGCTCTGAGATCAAAGTCTGTGCCCAAAGCGTACATTAGTATTATACAGGAAATGTATGCCAATACTGGAGCCGTCGTTAAAACCATCGTAGGCTATACTAATCCCTTCCCGATTACTGTAGGTGTTCACCAGGGTTCTGTGCTGAGCCCTTACTTGTTTTGCATTGTGCTCGATGCCCTCTCAGCGGAAATTCAGACATGCCTTCTTGGCTTATGAAGTACGCTGACGACATTGTACTGGTGAGCAAGCTTAGGCAGGATCTTGAGACTAGAGTAAACACATGGAAGGATGTGCTAGAAAACGGTGGTCTGAAGTTGAACGTCGCCAAAACGGAGTATATGGCCAGCTGCAGCGCAGATCCCGAAACCATCCTTGTAGGTAACGAAGCTGTCAATAGATCAGATTAATCCAAATACCGCGGATCCGTGATGCACGAGTACGGCGATATCGGCCCTGATGTCAAGTCTGGAATCCCTGCAGCTTGTGCCAAATGGCGGGAACTCACGGCAGTCATCTGTGACCCTAAAATCCTTGTAAATCTCAAAGGGCTTATATACAAGAGTATAATTAGACCTGTGATGCTCTATGGATGCGAGACATGGATAACGTCAACGAAATGAAAATGCTGCGGTGGATGTGCGGAGTTACGCGACTCGATCGAGTACGTAACGACTACATCCGTGGCAGCCTTGGCGTGAGGGATATCGCAGATAAGATCGAGGAGGCTCTCCTGCGTTGGTTTGGTCACGTGTTGCGTAAGCCTCAGGGATACGTGGGAAATAGGTGCCTGAATCTGCCGGTATCAGGAAAGAGGCCCCGGACGACACAAAGAGCGATGGATTGACATCGCTGAGTCGAATGCGAGACCCAACGGCTTACGACGAGAGGATGCCGAAGACCGGGCAAAGTGGAGAAGATTGAGTAGGAAAGCGGGCCATGGCAGAGGCCGGGATAAGCGCTAGGATGATGATGATGAAATTTTCCTCTTGAATAATTTTATCTGTTGTTCATAACCGCATTAAAATCCGTTGCGTAGTTGAAAAGATCTATGCACATAGATACATTGGGACAGGCGGCGGAAAGCGACTTTGTTTTATGCTATGTCAAAGTCAAAGTCAAATAATTTTATTCAATTTAGGTCTTACAATTTAACTCTTATGAACGTCATAGAAAATACAAATAACACAAGAAAAATGAGGCCGCCGCCCGTGGCAACATTGAGCCGGTAAGTTTGTTTTGGAACACTGGCTGCATTCCAGATATTATTGGTCCTAGGATTGTGTTGAGTGACTGTCACTGTCACTTTGACAGTTTGATTTACCGCTCGGATCATCGGCTCACGGTGCAGTGCCGCGTTTTCTTTCCGTACACAGTACTAGTAGACCCAACGCGACTTGGTTCGCGTGGCGACCTATCCCTAAACTATCCTACACCTGCCTAACTTCCCTTTTTTTCTTGCTTATAAACCTTACTCTTGAATCACTCTATCGATTGCTAAAAACTTATTAAAATCCGTTGTGTAGTTTAACCCGGCGTCTGTCAGGTTGGGTCATAATGACCCGCCACATTTATAAACGCGCGTATTTTTTAAAGTAATAGTTCAAAGTTGCCGTGGTTTTTAGTAGCTGCAGTTAATACCCCTTCCCTTTCGGTTCTAGTATCAGCTCAGTCGGTGTGCCCCTACACAGGGAGGTACAAGCGGTCAAAGGTCAAGCTGGGTAGATATGACCCAACCATAAATTCGATGTAACCTTTTTGTGTTAATTACGTTTATGCGTTGTTATTTATATTATGATTGGTTTACTAGTCACTAGCCAATGCTATGCCTTCTCAAGGATCATAATTTGACAAGTGTGAGTACTGTTCGAAAAAATAAAAGGCAAAAAGACTGTATTTTTACTGGTTTACTTGGCTTAGAAACAAATTATAAACGATCACTTGAACGCCTGCAAATATGTGTTTCGTTTGCCTAGAGAGATGCGCAAGACAATAAGATAATTTACTGAAGAACTTTCAGAGGGCTCACCTACTGAAATTCACGGGTTCAAAAACGGTGCCAAATATGTCCTGCCTGTCTAAATTGTAAGAAGATTGTCTGTCTAGACTACATAATTTCTTACTACGAAGGATATGCAAATGTAGATGCCGACTGTGATTAGTTTTAAAATTTCCGTTAAATTTAACATAAAGTTTCTTAAAGACATCACATTAGGTATACCAAATAGAAAAAAATTTTATTAAAAAGTTATAATTTTGTATATTTGTTAGTAAAAAAACAGAAATTCAATATTTTGTTATATATTTTATAGAGCATTCATAAATACATAACAAGTTCCTAATATTGTATGATTTTTTATTGATATTCATCAAAATATTGTAATTTAAACATTGCTTAAACTGATTTAACCTGAGGACCTTAATTAAACCTTGATTTCACTTTTATTCCGCCTCTGCTGAAAACGTCAAACTTAGTGGCGACTACATATTTGCGCCATTTGGCGTGGAAACTCTTGGACCGTGGGGACCAGGCGCACATTCCCTATATAGGGAACTAGCCAAGCGCCTGGTCGATATGAGTAATGACCATAAGGCTGGCCTCTATTTGCGGGGCACCGCGGCCAGCCTTCTAAGCACATTTCCGCATTCAGGGGACTTGGGGCAAAAATTTTACCTATTTAAGTAATTTTAAGGTTTTTATTTATAGGTAGTTTTAGTGATTATATATTGTTTGTGTATTATGTTTAAGTTGTATAATAAACGTTATTTCTTGAACTGATTTAATATATTAAGAAATAAACCATTTTTAAAATCCGGGTCATAATGACCCACCATACAGTCCTTGTACTGGTTTTCTACCATACAGACGCCGGTTAAAAGGTCTAAGTGTAGATAGGGACAGACGGCTAAGCCACTTAGTTTTATATTATGTACTAGTGGGCCCGGTACGACTTCTTTTGCGTACACCTACTTTATCTCTACCTACCCATGTTTTTCTCGATTATTACCCTTAGTCTTAAATCACTCTATCTATTTCTGAAAATCGAATTAAAATTCGTTGCGTAGTTTTAAAGATCTAAGCGTACATAGATACATAGGGACAGATGACGGAAAGCGACTTTATACTATGTCAACGAAGATGACGGTGATATACGACCAATATTCCGCACTCCTACTGCAGAACCAATATTTAGCGTCGTGTCCCCCATCAGATTCGAGCCCATTTAACTCGGAAACTCAATACTAAGTTCGCAGATATTGAAATAACAGGGACAATCCTTTCAGAAATAAGTGGGGCGAACGAGGATTACTTACTCCAATATTTCCAAAGATGCCGCGGACTTTCTTACTGAGGCACTCCACTTAAAACTCGTAAAGATTGAACCTAATCTGCTCACAGGAACATCGGAGGAACTTCTCAATCGGATTTAACTTTATGTCGAAGGTGGCACGCAAAGCCGCCGCTGGATTGGAGGCTTTTGCTCGTAACGTGCTTGCAGCCTTGTAAATATATAAAATAATTGAATGGAAATAAAGAATTGTAAAAATTATCGCTAAGGTTTTGAATAAACAATAACCATGTGTAGTGAATTATTACGAAAAATTTTCAACGTATTTTTACAAGTACAGAAATTAAAAAGGAAAGGTATGCGATGTCATCAGCCGATATAATTAAAGGTATTGTTATAGAGCGTCGGTAGCCGGACGGTTGAGTATCCTACTCGTAAGCGAGAGGTACCGGGTTCGAATCCCGCTGCGGCCAAATACTAATGACTCTATTCTGAGTTATGTACATTAGTTGAATTCTAACCGATGCTCTTACGGTGAGGGAAAACATCGTGATGAAACCTGCAAATTCAGGCAACATAATTGGTAACCATGATCTAATCTGGTCAGGTTCCCCTGGTAGCAGGGTCACGGATGACATATGGTAGTCGCTCCACTGTAATTACCCGATCGCCAAATCCTAGATCATGGTCAAAACGGACCCCGGGGCCTCGTTCTCGAGAGTTCTGGATATTAACGCTATTATACAGATATTGTTATGTAATTTTGATTAACAATACTTAAACTGTCATCTGTATACTTATATATCTACGTAAATTTGCTTAAATAAAAATAAATCGGCCAAAATTAATACTTGTAGTATTATTGAAATTAAAAAAGGAAAGGTATGCGATGTCTTCCAAGTCAACCCGCCTGCCAAGTGTGGAGATTATGGCAATAACCTCCCTTTTCGTGGGAGAGGCTCTAAGTCCTGCAGTGGACTGTTACGGGCTGTGATGATGACGCGATGTCATCAGCCGATATATTTAATTTATTTTATGTAGGTATGTTTTGTAATTTTGATTAACAATACTAAACTGTAATCTATATACTTATATATCTACAAGAATATACTTAAATTTCTACTCTGGACAAGTCTCTAATACGTTTATAGAAACTATTTTCCTGGCTCAATAGCATCCGTTCATTTTCTTATATCATTTCATCCGGTCATATAAAAGCACTCTATTCTTAAAATTTATGATTTAACTTTATTTTGTGGTACGCTTCTCAGTTCAATTTCCAAGTCAGCTATAATATAATTGTATTTATTGTTATACTAGCTTTTGCAACCGACCTGGTCGGCGAGGAAATGATTTTTAAGCCGCTTTTGTACGCTTGTACTAACAAACTGATGGACCTAATTGAAAATATAGCTAGGTAGCTATTATAAGTAAATGCTATAAACTAAGTATGCAATTTATACATACTATAAAACAAAGTCGCTTCCCGCCGTCTTTACCTGTGTATGTACGCTTAGATCTTTTAAACTACGCAACAGATTTTAATGCGGTTTTCAACAATTAATAGATAAAGTGATTCAAGACCACACGCGAATGACGTCGCAGCGGAATAGCTAGTTATATTAGGTACCTTACCTATGAAATTAGGGTTTTGTATAACGAAAGTGTCAGAAACTGGAATTTCCAGACAAGCAAATTTTTCGATCTTGGAAATGCCCAATCCGATTACGGTGAAAGTCTAAATGAAATAGATCATTTTGATAACTATCTTTTTCTAAAATTACAACTGATTGAAGAGGCAAAACTGACGACAAATGAAAAGGGGTATATTCAAACCCTTACAAAACCTTAAAAAAATATGTTTTAATCAATTTTAGGGGCTTACTGGCATCCAAAAGAACTCAATTTTCGAAATAATTAATTAATTTGAGCAAATGTATAATTGCAAAAAATGCCAAGTTTATAATTGAGGACCCAATATTACAAAACCTAAGACATCGCAATGTGACAGAATCTTTATCTAAATCTTAGAGTTGCGTCAAAATTTGGGACGGTTTCAGAGCTCGTCGGAGTTTGTTATCGACGTGTCGGAGGGAAAAAATACCCGCCTTTGAATTGGAAATGTTCAGAACACGCGATTA
This sequence comes from Blastobasis adustella, assembly GCA_907269095.1. Lineage (NCBI taxonomy): Eukaryota > Metazoa > Arthropoda > Insecta > Lepidoptera > Blastobasidae > Blastobasis > Blastobasis adustella. The sequence continues at coordinate 13,921,322 of OU026121.1, read as the reverse complement.
CGGTATTTCACGAAGTTACTTTCGCTGCCAGTTACTTAGATAGTCTGCGAGAAATCGTAATTTAACTGTGATACTTTCATTGAGCTTTATGAGAGTAATTTTGTGAAGATGTACGCAATCTAATTCAAAGTATGTTTTTATTGAACAGTGCATAGGTAGATAGTATTAAAAGTATAGAATAGAGAGAATATTTTTTATTATGCTGGGACTATCCTATGCACGTTAGGTATAAGGCGCTGTCCTAATTGGCAATGGTCGTACGACGGACGTCGCCCGACCAATAGGAGACCTCAAAACCGAGGTCGCATGACAGTTTCCAATTAGGACAGCGCCTGAATGTTTACGCAATAACATAACGGATTATCATGATATTTTGTAGTGGTCTAGCTTCGGGAACACAGAAACCTGAACCTGCATGAACATTTCGGGCAAATCTCGCAGAAATCGCGCAAGTGCCTACATCCGTATGGGCTCTAACTCATTATAACCAGACAGACAAATACCTACAACTGAAACAGTATTGTTAATAGTGACTAACGAGCTAATAGCAAGCGCTAGTTGTCATCCATTATTATTCATATTATGATTGATGATTATTTAGCTTTCACCATAAATGTAAGGAAATGCAACATAGTAAATACGTTGTCACAAGTTCACGATCGAATTAATAAGCGGAATTGAGACTAAATTTTAGTTAAGAACAATGAAAATTACTAGAAATGTCGTCAGTAATAATTGTATCTTATAATTTTGTCTCTAAAGCGAGTTTTTGATTACAGATACGATGGCTATTCTACCTACTCTTCACGAGGCAAGTCATTTTCTTGAAATGTCAATTTAGAGGAAGGTCATGTTCGTTATATTATGATTTCTAAAATGTTGTCTCGATGCGTTTATGAAATAAAGTTCTGACATTTCTGCGGAACATCGTCTTTGTATCGTGTGGTGTCAGATGTATCCCAGACAGAGTTTACGATTATTGGATTCATAATTATAAATCGTTGTTATATAGTCAGCTCGCTGAATTGACATTGAATTTGTATAGGGGGCGGGTGGGGCGGCGGGTGGTTAATAATTAATAGATAATTCAATGAGATAAGATGTAGGTCTTTGTAGGTATAATACCTACATGTCTACGTCATCTAGGCAACACAATGTGATAATAGAAATGTCGTCGTATCTGCAGAATTTACTGTACGTCGCACTTGCATGCAGTCATCCTGACTGTAATAAAAATTTTGTAGTCGATAAATTTCAAGTCGATATGACTTATAAAAGAATAATAAACAACAATTTATTAAGCATAACTTCCGACTTTCTTCGGTGTTTATAAATAGATGAATTCTAATGTAATAATGTAATGACAGAACTTCATAAACAGTGTCATGTTAATACATTGTACCTGACAAAGGTGTTAAAAATAAGCTGACACGACATTGTCCCTTCGAGCCTTGGTAGGATAATGGTGTGACCTTTCTCACACAAAGGTAAAACATTAGCTTCTTTCGTTCACGTTTCAACACACAATAGGTCGTGCCCACTTGGCCTCCTGGCGTTTGGTCTGGGGGTCGCTTAGCAAGGGTTTTGTAGAGAGTCGATATGCGATTTTTACGTAAATGATGTGCCTTCGATCAAAAGTTATACTCACTTTATCTCGCAGCTGTGTAGGTACTAAAGCTTGCTATAAAAATATGAATTAGTTCTTCTGTAAAAGAAAATTCTCCCTGTGACTGTGGCGTATCTCCGCAAACCATGGACTACCTCGTCTCATGCTCGGCGTGTCCTAAAACTTGCACAATGGAGGACTTGTTCGAGAACAGTCCAAATGCTGTATGTAATATGCTGAACAAAGTGTAAGGGGCAGATAAGAAGAAGAAGAAGTTCTTCTGTGGAAACCTAGTAACTGTATCTACTATAATACATACTACATACGAAAAACAAATAAACGACACTCCTACAAAGGAGAATAAAATACCCACTTAGAAAAAATTAAAGGCAGAATTCGTTGTACCGCAAGTTAAAAATCCGTTAGACGCAATTTTGTTGTTTGGCGATTTCAATATCTAAAAATCATCATCTTTATCAGCCTATGTCAGGCCACTGCTGTATATACTGTTACCAATCAGCGGACACGAGCTACAGTGGTCATTTTGGAAGTCACTCAACTGTTAACGGACGCAGGTTGGCCGCTGCAAAGACTCTCTGGCTCTAAGTAGGGCTTCACCCACCAGGCACAGCAGCGATGCGACTGTGGAGCTCCATCCAAAACTATGGCGCATCTGCTCTCTTGTCCCCTTTGTCCTGCTACCTGCACTAGGGAAGAAAGGTTCCTGATGGCTGATAATGCCATTGCAGTAGCCGACTACTGGGCAATCCAGATCTAAAGGCCCCCTTCTAACCTAACTACTAAAAACTAACTCGTTAAAAATGAAACCACTCGGTTGTACGGTAGCCTATTTTCAACTGCCATGCAAAGACTAACATTTAGCGTGCAGGCTTTACCGTTTCAATTTCTAGAAAGACACAAATATACAATACCTATGTTTTACTTGACCATGGTCATCTTTAGAGTTAATCTCCAGGTTGTGCTCACGCGCGCCAGGGCACCATGATCCAGGATTTAGCAGATCAGGTAATTACAGTGGAGCGAGTGGCATTTGATCTCCGTCTCGATTAAACTGCCTTATAAATAAAGAGAATCTCAAAGATATCGGTCTATCCGTTAGGGAGCTACGACGCCACAGACAGACATACAACAGCTCAGATACACACGTTAACCTTAAAACACCCTTCTTTATTCGTCGGGTGTTAAAAAGAGTCATTGCTACATGGCGGTACAGGGGATTGTACCCGATAATTCAGACTCTTAACCATTAGGTCATCGACGTTTCACACGACAACAAAAACTATGATTCCAAAACATCACTCTTGTTTTCTTTAAAGATACTGTTTGAGGGATATGTAACTTAATAAAAATAAATAGGAACGAAATAACGCATAGCTCTGCGATTTATATTGAGTAGACTTTAGAAAATTTCATTATTACGATGTAGAGTTGCGTAGCAGTTAAAACAAAGCAACAGAATCGTATTCGATTCCAAGTTCGCATTAATAGAGTTAATATTTATTCTGAAGAAATAATGATTATTAGTTAGCCAGCTCGATACTTTTGTACTTGTTCTGTCTCGGCACGAACTACAAGAAAAATAAGAAAACTTGCAAAATTAATTATAACACTATATTGATGATCGATCACAAATTGCTTGTACAAAGAAAATATTCTCTGACCAAACTTTTCTAGCCTGAAACTTTACCGAAATTTTATTCTTACTTATTGCGCTGGCTCAGCGACGCAAAGAGGATATTGGCCAACAACACCTAAAGACGCCACTCATGCAATTTTATTCTACGAAGGTGTATTTAATTCGTGTTAAAAAATTGAATTCTTCATCATCTTCATACCCTTAAGGTGAGTTACGGGTAAATGCCCAATAATTCCCATCGCTAGACAGACGTTTAGCCAACCCTGTCCTCATCATCTCGTCGACCTGAGTGGTTCAGTTAGTCTGCCACGCAGAGGTCCTGGGTTCGATTCCCAGCCGGGTAGAAATTAAAAAGATGAATTTTAATTTCTGTAACGAGTCCGGGTGTTGTATGTATAATAAGCATGTGTTTAAAAATATGTAAGTAGTTTATCAGTTTTCTGGCGCCCATAACACTACGGCTTGATGGCGCTGTGTGAGTACTCCAAGCATTTTTTATTTTACTTGTTTATTATTTACTCCTTGGAAGGTTGGAAACATTTGCACAAATTAAAATACAAACACAAAAAAGCAGCTTGTGTATTTTATAAAAAGTGAAGTATGCCCCACTTATTTTAATACAGGCAGAGTTTCTTTAAGCTGGTACAATGGTAGTCTACGCGGCTCCTACCAAGAAAATCATACTTATTTCAAAAGCAGCTTTAAGGAAGGCGTGGGTATTAAATATGTGAGAGTAATTTATGAATGCCCGTAAGTGAATTTCTCTGCGCACACAAATAGCTGCAAATGAGTAAGCGTTTCTGCCAAACGGCGGGTACTCAAACGCGAATTCCCCAACAAATGTTGCCGACACAATACTTCAATAGATAGTAAATTTTACAACATAAATATTCGTCAATTCGCTGACGTCGGTGCTCCTTTTGTGCGGGCTTCGAGAATGAAACCTGACGCGGTGTAAGGGATGGGCATTGGCGTGGGGTGGAGTGGAGCAAGCGGAAATTGTAAACTTGCAAGGTGATATTGGTTTTATAAATTTTATGCGTGTATCTGTGGCTTTGTGTATATGTCTGTGGCATCGTAGCTCCCGAACGGCTGGACCGATTTGAATGCGGTCTATTTCCAAGCCAGTTCAATCGAGATGGTTCCAAGCTTTGTTTCATTGAAATCGATACCGTAGTTTAGAAAATATTTGAGTTTCAGTAAACTTGTTCGGGTGTTGTCCGAAGTTTTGTATCGGTAAGGTTATTTATTTTGGCTCATTGCCTGGTAAGCATTTCACAAAAGAGAGATCCTTGTGCTCTTTTGCAAAATATGACTTCGTCAAAATAACCAGATGTACCATTCTATACCGATGCTCTTAGTCACAAATTCGTCCTACTTATCGAGGACGCATTCGCAAAATTTACTCTTCTGTATCCCATTTGTAAATACGGTGTCGTATACCTGAAACGCGTAGTTGCAAAAGCTCTTTTATTGGGGTACCTAAGCTGATTTTGGCGGACAAAGGGCGAATGTTCGAGTCGATTGACTTCATAACCTGACCGAATGACCGAACTAGGTTGTGATCTCCATTATATAACACCGGCGATGTACCATTCTAATGGAGTCGAAAGACATATAACGGTTCTCAACATGTTACGTATAACAAGTTAACCACAAGAATGCGTCTTCGTCAGATACATTGCGAAAAATGCAGTTCGAGCTCAACATTATAATAATCATCATCTTGGCGTTAATGTCCCGGTTGTGGCCTCGACAACGAGGGCCCGGGGTCCGCCTTGACCATGATCCAGGATTTGGCGATCAGGTAATTACAGTGGAGCGACTGCCGTCTGACCTCCGTGACCCAGCTACCAGGGGAACCTGACCAGATTGGATCATTGTTACAAATTCAGTTGCCTGAATTTGCAGGTTTCATCACGATGTTTTCCCTCACCGTAAGAGCATCGGTTAGAATTCAACTAATGTACATAACTCAGAAGAGAGTAATTGGTACATGGCCGCAGCGGGATTCGAACCCGGTACCTCTCGCTTACGAGTTGGATACTCAACCGCCCGGCCACCGACGCTTCTCGAGTTCAACATTACGAAGCAAAAAACCACACGGGCCTCTCCACATGTGCAAAGACGTGCAGACAATACAACTGCGATCATTCGCGCGCTGGTTCATGTCGCCTTAGATGCTTATGATAGCACCTAATCATGAAGGTTTTCGAGAGATTATCAGGATTCGAGCTCGCCAGTTGCTCAAAGACATCCAGACGAGTCAAGGCGAATGTGTGAACCGGCAAAGACATGAACCGCGTCGATGACTATGTATATTTATTATAAAATTTTCTCATTCCACAGGGGAGCTCGACCCTAGGCATGTGTTGACCATACAAGGCAGTTAAAGTATTCTTCAGCGGACGCTATGCCCTTCTCTTTCTGAGTGGAGGTTACGGGAAGACAACGAAGCTTGCGCGCAACATGTGATACCGTGGCGAGACGAGTGGTACCCCGAGACGTGTGCAGCCTTCTTTGAGAGTGACTAGTCTTGTTGTCATAATATGCTAGGTGCAAGCGCTAGTGCTGTAGTACATTTTAGTCATCCAGGTAATTATTGCTGTGGCGTTCGTCGTTGCTCTTATGCACATATGCGGTCAATATTATTAATTATTACATGAACATGGATTGATTTGAACTGAAGGATTTATTGACTTGTCTGGCTATAAATAACTACGTTTTGCTCGCGACTTCATCCATGTAGTATTCGATAATTAGGTACGTTCCTGGGCCGTTCCCGTGGGAACCACATTGAACTTCGATATAAATTTTAGCTTAAGTGCTATTCTAGATCACAAGCTACATTACTGCCTTTTATCAAAATCCTTTTCGTAGTTTTTGTGCGAAAGAGTAACAAACATCATCCATCAAAATTGTACGAGTAAGATATGATATGACGATAAGTTAGATTTATTCAATATTTACACAATATTATTGAAAATGGAGCTAAAAATATGCGAATGCAGTATTTATACCTTGTGCCTGCACATTTAAAATTAACATGGTATTCGCTTTTACTTTTCATATGGTAATAGGATATTAAATATCCTCTAATTAAACAAATTTTGCTCATTGGATTTAATTTGTTTTTAAACCTTAGTTGGATGTGTAAGTGAAATAAAAGACCAATAACATTTCAGCTGCATTATATAATGCTTTTCATGACTATTACAACTCATAGTGGACGCTGATTTTTAGAGATTTTTCCTAGACCTTGATACTCAGTTTATAAGATAAATAGTCCCTATTATTTTTGTAATCTTTTTTACATTTATTATAACTGAGTACACATTATGGATCATGAGTATGAAATAAAGAAATTTATTATTATTATTATTTATTTCTTTGGTAATTAGGCTGAGCGGTATCCGCAGAGTAGAATACCTTCTTAACCCTACACCTTCACCGATGTCACACAAGGAGTCAAATGTCTTGTACCAGTTGGACGAACTCTTGACTGGAAGAATATATACTACCAGCGTAACACTGCGATCTCCTACACGCCTTCGAAGCGTGGAGATTTTGGCTAGCACTGATAATGATAATGATGTCAATAGTAATTATTATATGAAATATATAACTAAGAATCGTTGGCGGGCACTCCTTGCCCCACGCCCTGTGGCGAAGCCCGGCGCCCCCCGCGACATTTCCCACAATACCCAACTCGCTCGTGGAAATATTTTATCTTTCTTCATAAAGGAAGCCAACAATGGTGAAGTGATGTATTTAGGAAATAAATGTCAACCCATCACTCAACCATCGTCCTAGAGTATATTTTCGTTATTAACGAAGAAATTTTCCGGGAGAACGTGTGAATGCGCCCCGTGAAAGGGTTCAATAGGGAACTGTAACCCGGAGTCGTGCGAAGGTAAGCTCCTAAATAGGGTCAAGAAAGCCGTGCGAGTTAGTGAGAAATGGCACGAAAAAGATCGATCGCGTCTGCGACCTTCGTCGGGAAATCCCAACGTACTGACGCTTATCCATCATGTATACGCAACGCAAAAACAGTTAATTTAACTAAAAGGACCCAACATTGTTTAAACTCTAACGTGTTTGTTGCGGACGGAAATTATTTTGTTTCCCCACCAGTGTATGGGCTTTTAACATCACTCACGTGGTTATTGTTAAAACCCTCTCCACCTTGATTGAATTTTTATCGCAGGAATCAGTTTTATATTTATTACTAACAACACGATACGTTGGTAAATTCGTATTTTTGTGGTGATGTATAATAATTTGTACTGGCTATTCCCTGATATTTACCATCACATGTGTAATCGCATAAATAAGATTACTGATTGATATTTAATTTCTACAATATCTAATAGTCTCTGATGTCTGCGGCCTCAAATTCCGCTGATACGTCGGTAATTGTTTGATTGCGTTCGCAAAATTGTTTTATTCAATTTAATTTCTCAAGAGTTGGCACTTCGCGATGAGGTTTGTGACGCGTAGCCCTTCATAGTTTGTTCGTGGGGATTGACGAGCTCTCCGCTCAAGTATAATTCCACCAAAGTATCTCAAACAAACACAAATTTTCACTCAATCTATTATTCGGGAGACGAATTTAATTATATCTGAACCCAATGGACCATTTTACTGGGCGTATTTTTTCGTCCCAAACACCCACAAAGGGATCTTTGTGACTAGAAATGTGTTCACGTTGTAAGTGACATTTGAATGGTGCCGGAAGTTAATTTTCGATCAATGCGAATAGTGCAATGAGATTGAAAATCATGTAGCTGACAATATAGAATTTAGGCACAAAATCGCTGTAGGACATACTTTTTATTGCGTAGTATGGGTTTGCCTTTAATCTATTCTAGCTTAGGAGCTAAAATGAAGCAGTCGTAGCATAATTTTATAATAATGTTTATATTAAAGGGGCTTCTCAACCAAGCGACCAACGAGCAAGCAGGTCACCCGGTGGTATGTGACCACCGCCGTCCTCGGACATTCCCTCCATCATGGGGACGAACTTTGAGAATGCACTCATAGGCTCATTTATTGAAGGCTCAGTATCAGTATCAGCTCGAGTATCAGCTCGAGAGAACCGTTGCAGGAAGATAATTTGCCCACGTATTTAGTATGCGGCATTAGTAACCGATACTCTTACGGTGAGGAAGCATCGTGTTGAAACCTGCTCATTCAGGCGACTGAATGTGTAAAAATTATCCAATCTGGTCAGGTTCCCCTGGTAGCCGGGTCAGATGGCAGTCGCTCCACTGTAATTACCTGATCTGCTAAATCCTGGATCATGGTCAAGATGGACCCCGGGCCCTCATGCGCGAGAGCACGAGATGTTAACGATGATGATGATTCAGTACGCGGCAGGAAGTTTTTTGAAAAGGTAGTCGACCGCCACTTTTCTAGGTGGTATGGATAGAACTTTAATTTGTGACGGGTGGTAAAACTCTGTATCAGTATACTAGCCCAAGCAACTGCTCAGCTTAGAACACACCTCGTAACCGGTAATAGATGCACAAAGACACTACATTCACCTCAGTGCCACATTGTTGAGGCGTCGGGTTAGACCTACGGCATTGACAATTCGGGACGTTGAAGGAAGTCAAAAGGAAGAACTGATATTGGGGTGCCCTGGCCCAGAGATAGGAACAATATTCCATGTGCTTGACTTGTGCCTTATAACGTTGAAGGCGATGTGCCGTTGCGAAATACCGCCTCGCTCTACCATGAACATCCAACTTTTTTAGACCAACTTTGCTTTATCCTCCAGTTGACCGCGAAATTGGACGTCACTCGATATATCGAATCGGCGCAAAAAGAATCGAGCAAGAAAAGAGCTGTACGCATAGATTTTTGTGTAAACTGTATGAGCATAGAAGTCTCGTACCGCGAGATGGTCGGCGGTGGGTTCTCTCCGCCATCCACAGATGAATTGGATGCGTAGAAGATGTCTCAAGATGAGTAATTCGAAACCGGAAGCAAATGAATAAAATTTGCGTAATATGGTGGAACTAGTGTATAAAAGATGATTTAATTCATAATAATGGAGTTTCATCACAAAATGTTAAATATTTGGATGCATAAAGATCGGCTTCATCTTTAACAAAGTGGGGCAGTCGTTAGGTCCTCTTTGGACTGGAAGTTACAAATAAGTAATTAATAACTACTTACGTAATAAAATAATATTTTTTAGTTTATTTTAATGGAGTCTGTCACCTGTCATCATCATCTCAAAGTCGGTTGCGATTCTCAGTTTAATATAGGTACTTTAAAGTAATTTTTTTTTAATGTTCTGTATATATTGTAGTAGTACGTGAACCAATGTATTTCAGTTTATACGCTGAGTTGAAAGTAATAATTAAATCGATTTGACTTTACCCGTGGCTATTGTAGAGGTAATCCAGAATTCATGATGGACTGACAACTAGTACGGCCGCAAAGCGGTCAAAGGTATCGACTCAAAGGAGGTGTTTCAACGCTCAGCCAAAGCAGCCAACAGATAATAAACAACAACAATTTTCTCCATTTCAAAGGGGAACAAAACAAAAAGCCAACCCTGATTTCAGTATTCCGCACCTAAATTGGACAATTAGATCCCTTTTGTCATTTAATTGTTTGTCTGTCAGACACAACGCTTTGTTGGAACGGAAAATCATAAATAGCTGCCGACTCAGTGAACTAAATTATGAATGACGTAATAAACCATAGCGAGTGGTATAAATTTACATTTTCCACACCTCATAAAGAAATTCGGTGGCGACCTTTGTTTTCATGAAACGAAGAGTTATTGCGGCCTCGGGTCCCTGAGGGCTCGGTGTCTAGTGGGATCTACATATATTATCTATCAGCCGTTATCTACTCTAATTATTAGAATTAGAACCAAGAACTTATTCTAACTAATACTATAAATTACTTATTATCCTCAATCTCTAAGTCCCTACTTACTTATAAAATCAACACACAATCAACACACAAAAATCGTGAGACATATCTTTAGTTGGCTAAGCGCTAAGAAATTCATGACAATAGAAAAGTTATTGTTTTTACTGCAATTGCAGCTGGCACTTAACATGGTAAAAAAGCGGACCCTGGCAGAGGCCGGGATGAGCTAGCGCTGATGATGATGACTCAACATGGTAAAACATCCGCTAATTTCGGGACCACATTGAATTCATAAGAATAAAAATAAAATCTTGCATATTCCCCATTGACGTGTCAGGAACACCGCCGGCCGTTCGGCAGAGTAATAATAGTATAGCAGAATAAATATGTACAGCATTTACTAATTAGGGTTTATCCAGGGAGCGTCCAAATCTCGCGAATGCGCAGTTGCTGCAACGGCTCCAACGGACGGGTATCATGTTTTAGTGACAGGCCGTGGGTATCTCAGTCGCCTAGATAACGGGTAGTGTATTCTGTTGAGTATTCAACACCGCAATCTCTAATCCGCCTGCCAAGCGAGAAGTTTTTGACAAAGTTCATTCTTACACTTCTGAAATTCAACTTATTTAGTCATTCTCGTCTCTTAGATTATTTAATCTCGTCTACTGACTTCATCGGTTAACACGGTTGTAAGTTTGTGTGTGGCATTGACTAAATACTTGTGTAAAACAAAGCCAAAGAGATAAATTCGCGACTGTACACCTGTCACTTCACATAGACAGCGTTTCATCTTTAAAGTCTCGTGGTTATCAGCGGCACTACAAAGATCAGCTAAGTGTACAGGTTGCGCCACTCGAAGTGTTACAAATTGAAAATGCTATAATTTTGTAAATTTTGAGTATAAATTAAAATCTTCACAAGATTTTATTTTCAGTAAATCGAAAAAATATGTCAAGTTTGAATAAAAATAGGTTATTGTTCGATCTACTACGATAGGTTACTGTCCCGAAAAATGCACTCGCTGCACGAACATGGTTTGATTGTATTTTGTCCCATTCTCGTCAAAGAGCGATATTTTAGGCATCGGCTGTCTCATTTTGTTTACTGACACTTTGTCGTTACGAATGGATAAAAATAAAAATAATCGTCTTGGCGTTAAAGTCCCGGTTGTGCTCTCGAGAACGAGGGCCCGGGGTCCGCCTTGACCATGATCCAAGATTTGGCGATCAGGTAATTCTCCGTGACCCTGCTACCAGGGGAACCTGACCTGATTGGATCATGGTTACAAATTCAGTTGCCTGAATTTGCAGGTTTCATCACAATGTTTTCCCTCACCGTGAGAGCATCGGTTAGAATATAACTAATGTACATAACTCAGAAAAGAATCATTGGTACATGGCCGCAGCGGGATTCGAACCCGGTACCTCTCGTTTATGAGTTGGATACTCAACCGCCTGGCTACCGACGCTCACCTTACTATGGAAAAATCCATTTGGTTTAGGTCCGGGGAATATCCGCTATATTCCCATTGTTGTGGAGAAATGAGGCTAGGAATTTTTTCTTGTAATACCGGTGTCAAGAGCTTCATCGAGTGTTGTAGAAATGTCTACTGGTTTCTACCGATTTGTTTATGTGTCTAAGGTAACAGAGCATTAATTAAAAAACATTTACGATCGATTTGTTGATTTATCTTTACGTTCTGGTCAATGAGAACGAGCGGTGAGCGTCCTGTGTCAGTTACCGCAGCCCAAACCACTCCCTTACGCTGACGCTTGCTGTCACAGAGCAGTTCACTAGTCTAAATTGTCTTTTGATTTGATTTGATTGTTTAATTTGATAAGTGTACATATCGCAGAACTAAAAAGTTTGGGATCGAAAAAGAGAAAATTTTTAAGCCCGTCACGTATATGCAGCGAGCGAATTTTTCGGAACAGACTTGATGCTGTTATCCGCGCTATAGGTAGCTACATCGAACAATAGCCTATTTTTATTAAAATTTGATGTGTTTTTACCGATATACTAAAGTTTTAATTGACAAATTGAGCATTTTTAACTGGTAACACTTCGAGTGGCGCACCCTGTATAACTAGGCCTGTGGCTAGGCTAGTGGCAACAGCGCCACTCCTCGTTAGTATCAAATATTAAATCAAATTATAATTGTGATAAATGTTAACGTGACAGGTTTGTTTAAGGGACAGGCGTACTACAGCCGAGAAATTCCGTTTTCAATCTTAATCTCCTCTCATTGGGTTTGCATTAGAATATTATATATCCGGTAGGTTAATTAATCTGCTCGAAACCCCTAAATTTATATTGCGCCCCTGGGAAATTTTTGCACTGCCGTCGGAAACTACCAGATTTTAACCTAAATATTTTGACCTACATTTCTGCTGTTTTAAAATACTTATAATAAATAGGATTGAGTGGGCGTATGGCAGAGGCCTTTTCCCTACAATAAATGCTAAAGTAGAATCCAATAAATGTTCGTTTGTTTCGGAGGGTAGGGTTTGAACTTTAGAATTGAAAACATGAAATCGAGAGTTTACTTTCTAAGCTCACTGACGAATTCCCATCAGCCAATAATACTTTCGAAATTGGAGTAGTTATTGGTGTTTAGTGAAAGAGTGTCTTCGCTTTGAGATATTATTACACCAATGAGAAACCAGAGGACAGTTTACAGCAATCCAGTCTTGGACCTTGTCGAGGGTATTCCTTGGTAGAGTAGGACCTTGTGATAGATATGAGGCACTTTGAGGGTCTTAATTTAGTGTTATAATATATCATCAGCATTTATGTAGCATACACCTGCGAAGAACAGGTATAAAATAGGTTCAAACATGCTGCCTTGAGGGACACCCGCAGGAGTAGTCCGGGTTTCAAACTACCTCTCTTAGCTTTAGGCGCTGTCCTAATTGGTAACGGTCGTGCGACCACGGCCGTACGGCAAATAGGCAAGTTTCAGCCTTTCACACCAGACGCGACGCAAACAAAGGCTAGTACATAAAATAATATTTATATATCTAACAATTAAAATTTAGAAATAACTCATTCAAAGTTAATTATATTTTACATTATTCAATTCGTTTCTCCGTAATGAAATTATATACTGAAGCTAGTCAAACATTACTGTAAAACCTTACAACTTACAAATTTAGGAACTCGAATTCTCGAACGGTTGCCTCGAAAACAAAATGTTGTTTACCGTCCTATTTCTGAGAGTTAGAGAAATTGGTTCTATTTAATGTTGTTATATTTTGAGACTGTGGCACTGAAACCCATCAATCTTTCTGAGTAAAAACGCCCTCGCTTAATACAACTTTTATTACTGCCTCATTATTTAATTACACTGACACATTCAGCGCCATTAAGATTCTACTTTAGTTCAAATATAATTTGCTTTAGAAAGCTCGAAAATAAAACGTTAATTTATTTTTATATTATAGTAGGTACTAGGTTATAAGGAAAATTTTATGCTGCATTTAAAACATATTTACCAACCAGTCTCAGGGTTCCCAGTGGTAAACCTTGGTCAACCTCGGTTCGCCAACGATAGTGAGAGGCACACCTAACTAGTGGCAAGCTCGTTGCGGTGCTGAAGTTCGATTAGTCTTAGGGGAGCTTGCACCAAGTGCGAGGGTCACTGTAGCTCAGACCCTCGCAAAACTCTTAACTCTTAAGGGAGTAAGGCGTTTTGGTCTCTGGCAAAAGCGGTCGAATCAAATTTTAGTCAATCTTCGTTGCCACCGTTGCTGAGGCCAGACGGAACATTGGCCCATGCTGCTGAAGAGAAAGCGAATTTGCTTGCTTCTCTTTTCGCGGCGAATTCACGTTTGGATACTGCAGGAAAAACACCACCTATCTCACCCCGTGCTGACTGCGCTATGGCAGAGGTGCGAATACATCAGAGAGAGATCTTAAAAATCCTGCAGAGTCTGGACGTGAACAAGGCTAGTGGGCCTGATGGTATACCGGCAATAGTCCTGCGTAGTTGTGCCCCTGAGTTGTCTCCTGTTCTCACACGCCTGTATCGCCTCTCACTTGAGACTGGTATTGTACCTAAGTCGTGGAAGCTTGCCAATGTGCAGCCCGTGCCCAAAAAAGGCAGCCGCGCCGACCCTGCCAACTACCGCCCTATTTCGGTCACTTCCATACTCTGTAAGATTATGGAACGTGCACTAACCCAAACTCCTTACGCATCTTGAAGGTAACGATCTCCTCAGCGATCACCAGTACGGGTTCCGCCGTGGTCGATCTACTGGGGACCTTCTGGTGTATGCCACACAATTGTGGAGTGAGGCCATTGAGAGACATGGCGAGGCCCTTGCTGTGTCTCTTGATATCTCCAAGGCCTTTGACAGGGTTTGGTATGCGGGCCTTCTAAGCAAGCTTCCTTCATTTGGTATTCCTGTTGGCTTTTGCACCTGGTTATCGGATTTTCTGAGTGAACGTTCAATCCGTGTAGTTATCGATGGCTACTCGTCTAATCTTGAGGCTATCGACGCGGGAGTTCCTCAGGGATCGGTACTGTCCGCGACTTTATTCCTGCTGCATATTAACGATCTGCTAACAGTACCAGGTACCTTTGGGTACGCAGACGACAGCACAGTGACGGATAGAAATCTGGCAGATGCAAAAGCCAATAGGAACGATATTCAGTGTTGTCGAGAGGTTATGGTTGATCGTTTGAACAACGCTCTCAAGGCAGTCTCTGATTGGGGTGAAGCCAATCTGGTGACGTTCAACGCAACCAAAACTCAGGCGTGTTTGTTTTCCGCCAAAAGGAGTCCATTCCATCTTACTCCAACTTTTCGGGATGTTCCTGTGGAAATTACCGGCAACCTACAGCTTCTAGGTGTTGAGCTTTCTACCAATCTCAACTTCGGTCAGTACATCGAATCCAAGGCAAAAATTGCAGCAAAAAAACTTGGTGTCCTCTCGAAGGTTAAGCGGTACTTCACTTCAAGGCAGTTGATTCAGTTATATCAAGCACAAGTCCGATCCTGCATGGAGTACTGCTGCCACCTCTGGGATGGATCAGCCAAATATCAACTGGCGGCTTTGGATTCGGTGGAAAAACGTGCAAAGAAGATGATTGGTGACCCACAGTTGATTGAAGCTAGGCTGCAGAGCCTCGAGCATCGGCGTAGGGTTGCGCGTCTGTCGGTCTTCTACAGGTTACATTTCGGTGAGTGTGCGAAGCAGTTGCACGACCTCATTCCGCCGTCCCCTTTCCGCTATCGGGAGACACGATCCGGGCGAGCGCTTCATCCTTATGTCGTGGACCTTCCAACTATCCGCACGAGCCGCTTTGGCTTGACTTTTATAATGCGTACGGCTAAGGAGTGGAACGCGTTGCCTGCGAGTGTGTTCCCTGATCAATATAATCTGGATGCCTTCAAGGCTAGAGTGAATAGGCTGTTCCAAGACGAGCATGCTCCATCTTCGGCCGCATCGTCACTTACCAACAGGTGAGATGGCGGTCAAATGCTTGTCTTGTCTAATATAAAAAAAACTTTTTTTTTTTTTTTGCGGGTAGACGTCGCCAAAGAAACAGCTTTGTGTAGAGCTCTACTTTATTAATTATTTAAAAATACTTACTTTAGTATTTTAATGCACAGTTAGTTAAATAACGCTAGTATATCACTTCACCACTTGACGTGCATATAAAGTTACATTCTCTTGTGCACCTATCACTGCCAGTTTGATCACCACTGCACTATTATGGAGTCATCATCTCATCAGTCACCCAAGAAAGAAGATATCATGGAGTTATTTGCTCGGATGAGTAGCTTCGAGGAGAGGCTGGAGAAAGCTATAGCTTCACCTTCATCTGTGCAACCGGATTGGGCTTCACTGTTTATGGATTTCAAGACATTTGTTTGGCGGGTCGTGAAAAGTATGAACACCCAAATGGAGCGGCTGTCTTTGGGGCAGGACCGCCATGAGGCCTTCCTTCGAAGGAAGACTCTCCTTGTGCATGGGGTTTCTGAAAAAAACGAGGACGCGGTCAGTGAGGTGGTTCTAGATATAATTACCAACAAAATGCATCTGTCAGATCTTACCTCAGGTGATTTGTCATCGTGTCATCGTTTGGGAGCCCCCAAAAAGGACAAGCCTCGCCCAGTCTTGGTTCGATTTAAAAATCTGGAACACCGCCGCATTGTCTGGGACTCCAAGACCTCCCTCAAGGGCACAGGGATAGTTATGTCGGAATTTCTGACGAAGGCAAGGCAGGAAATCTTTATGGCGGCTCGCAAGCATTTTGGGGTTTCAAGCTGCTGGTCAGTGGACGGGAAGATCTCCATCATTCTTCCCAATAAGTCCCGGAGGAAAATTGAGACTGCATCAGAGTTACAATCTCTGATCGTCACGTTCCCGGTGACTAAAGTCACTGTGTCGAATGCCGATGCTCTTAAAGCGGATTGCCCAGCGGATTCAGCGATTCCTGCGAAGCCCAGGACCGCCACTGCTGCTGCTGTTAAACAACCGGCTGCGGTCGTCGCCAAACGTACGAGGAAGTAGTTGGTCAGCATCTCATCATGTTTCGATTGTTTATTACTAACTACTTTTCTTGTAAGTATCTCTGTTTATTAGTTGTTGCAGTCACTTTGCTAAATTATCGTATTTGCTAATAATATGCAGGTCGTTTATATAATATTGTAAATGTTTTATATCACTCTGTTCAAAGACGGCAGTAGGATATATTTCTAGCGTTTGACTTGACAACAGCTTGACAATTGTTTGTTTACTTTATTCTGTTTTGACTTTTTTTTTTTTAATCGCGTTTTATTTTTGCAAATGTTTCTTTTAGTTTACGGCTTGGCGTCCATGGAAGGGCGTCTTCTGTGTTATTGTGTATTGTTTCGTATTATAGCATATTTAATTTCCTTGTAAAATCCAATGAAGTACTTTGCTATACTATTGGTATTTCTTGCAGCACGCCATGGTGAGTGATATCTAGTGTTTGTATTATAAAGTAAAGTTTGTGTAATACGTGTAGCGCTTAGCTATACGGATATTAGTGTTGTAGGTAATTTATTTATTGTGTATTTTATATTAAGTAGTTAAATTGTTATATATTAATTATATCATATATAGGTATTGTATTTTATGAATAGTTCACAAAACATTAATGATAGTTTTTTTTCATGCTCATCTTCAGACTCTTTTTTGAGTGCTGGTTCAGAGCACGATGATGACAGGTCCGCATGCCTTTCAGTGCATGATCAGTTGAAGGCTTCCTTTTCCAAGTTCCCAAATAACTTTAATGTTGTCCACATAAATTCCCAGAGCATTCCTGGTCACTATGCCGACTTACTGGCATCCTTTAGCAGTAGTCCTGTTGATGCCTTGCTTATCTCTGAATCTTTTCTAAAACCTTCTCTCCCTTCTTCTCAGTTCTCACTTCCGGGCTTCACCCTTATTCGCAATGACCGGACGGGCAAGGGAGGCGGTGGTGTCGCGATATATCTTCGCGAGGATATTTCGTACACTGTTATCAGCGCATCGCCAAGCTTGTACTCGTTCTCCGCTGAACATCTCTTTATTGAAAAGAGGCGATCACAATAGATCAGGAATGGTCGCAGTGATACTGGGTCTGGAAAGCCTTGAAGAGACTATCTTTCAAAAAAAAAAAAAAATCTCTTCATTGAGGTCACACTACGTCATAAAAAATTGTTGCTAGCCGTGTTCTACAGTCCCTCTTTACATATCGATTATTTTGATTCTCTGGACAACTTACTTTGTAACTTGTGCCCTAACTACGAGGACGTCCTCCTATTAGGGGACTTTAACACGTGCTTGCTCAAGAACGATGTGCGAACGCACAAGTTACAGTCTCTCTTGTCCGCGGTCAACCTGCATTTCCTCCCTCTTTCTGCTACGCATCACTCTCCAAATTGTACCCCCTCACTTCTCGATCTCATGATCACATCTTCCATAAATAAGATAGCCGTTCATGGTCAATTTCCCGCCCCCTTTTCCTACCATGATCTAGTATTTCTTTCGTTTAAAATCCGGACCCCTAAGCGTAAACCTAGATTCTCTTACTTACGCAATTATGGTCGCATTAACTTGGAGGCTTTGAGGCGCGACGCGGTTAATACAGATTGGAGTTCAGTCCTTAGTGCTGACCACATTGACGTGATGGTTCGGGAGCTCGAATCAATCGTTACGTCGCTTTACGATAAGCACGCTCCTATAAAAAAGGTTAGGTTGAGGCAAGCGCCTGCGCCATGGATAACGGATGAAATCAAGAGTTTTATGGCTAGGCGAGACAGTGCTAAGCGACGCTATAGAAAGTTCCCTTTCGATTACAATCTTGATCAATATAAGCACCTAAGAAATTATTGCAGTCGTCTGTGTAGGGATGCCAGAAGGCGCCACATTCACCAGTCTGTTAATAACTCTTCCCCTGCAAAAGTCTGGGCATTCCTCAGGTCCTTAGGTATAGGTAAATCGTCAGTGTCATTTGATGGCTCGGTAGATTTAAACCCACTTAATATCCATTTTTCTGTACCACCTGTAACTTTGGATCTGAATACTAAATCTCGCACTATAGCACAGATTGAAAGTAAACCTCTCCCTCCCTGTACTTCCTTTACTTTTTCAGCTGTCACCGAGGAGGATGTTAAGAAGCATATTATTTCTATTACTTCTACTGCAGTGGGCAATGACAACCTTTGTCCCCGGATGATCTCCCTCCTTCTTCCTGAACTTGTACCAATTCTCACTCACATATTTAACCACTCATTGACTACGAGTTCTTTCCCGTCAGCCTGGAAACTAGCAAACGTTATCCCCCTTCCGAAAACTTCCAATCCCACTTCCTTTTCTGATTTCCGTCCCATATCGCTGTTACCTTTTCTTTCTAAGATCCTTGAACACATTATCCACAGTCAGCTCACTCAGTATCTATCATCTAACAGTCTACTTTCCACTTTTCAATCTGGCTTTCGGCCAGGTCACAGTACTGTGACAGCACTGCTAAAAGTCACTGATGACATTCGCCTCGCGATGGAGGATAAGGCCTTGACGATTTTAACTCTGCTTGACTTTAGCAGTGCTTTTAATTCTGTAGACTTTGATGTTCTTCTTTCCATTCTTCGCTCTCTTAACATATCTCCTCCTGTGGTGGCGTGGTTTGAGTCTTACCTTCGCGGTCGCCTGCAGCGTGTCCGTTCTGGGGAGTTCTTCTCAGATTGGCATGCCCTGATTGCAGGTGTACCGCAGGGTGGTATCCTGTCCCCTCTTCTATTCTCTATCTTTATCAATACTGTTACTTCTGTTATCTCTTCGAATTTCCATCTCTACGCCGACGACTTGCAAATTTACCACCATTTTAAATTGTCTGAAATAGATTATGCTGTTGCTTGTATTAATGCTGATTTGGATAGAATATCATCTTGGGCAAAGTCGTTTGGGCTGTTAGTAAATCCGAAGAAATCTCAGGTTTTGATTGTCGGCAGCTCATACATGTGTAAGCGGCTTGGTTCTGTCTCTCCTATCCCCCAAATTGTTTACGATGGTATTCCAATAGCTCTGAGTAAAACAGCAAAGAATCCTGGCTTGGTTATTGATTCCAATTTAACTTGGATATCTCACGTCAATGCGGTCAGTAAAAAGATGCACTTCTCGTTCCATTCTATGAAATGCCTTCAAAGTTTCTTACCCCAAAAAACAAAAATTTCACTTGTCCATACTCTTCTCCTTCCACTGCTCGACTATGCAGACTCCTGCTACCTGGATGCCACAGAGGAACTCTTAAATAAATTGGAGCGCTTACAAAACCTGTGTATCAGATTCATTTTTGGCCTGCGCAAATATGACCACATCTCAAACTATCGTTCTCAACTCAAGTGGCTCCCAATTCCCTTGCGCAGGAATGCTCATATCCTATCCACCCTCTATAACGTCCTTCATAATCCTTCCGCTCCCTCATACCTCCGTGACCGATTCCACTTTTCTCGTCCACAAGACAAACCTTGTCGTTCCAGTGTTAGATCGTCGCTGGATATCCCCATCCACCATTCCGACTTCTACTCCTACTCCTTCACTGTTCATGCCGCAAGACTGTGGAATTCTCTCCCGCACGTAGTGCGTGATTGTCAATCTATAGCAATCTTTAAGAAACGTGTAAAAGAACATTATCTTTCCATATGTGCCTGAATGTCCTACAATACCTAAATATATTTTAGTATGTATATGTGTATGTGTATATTTTTATATATTTATACTATTGTGTGTATTTAGTATTTTATTTATAATTTATGTAGTTTATAATTTTTTTTTTTTATTACAATTGCGCACGTCTCATCCCCTATACTCTACCATGTCTCTCTTCTATAGGCCTGCTGGAAGAGATTTCTTCTTAGAAATAAGTAGTGCCTGTTGTGTCGTCTTTCATTTTTGTTATTTCTGTTTACTGTATATTGTGTGCAATAAATTGTTAAATAAATAAATAAATAAATAAATAAAAAAAATAAAAAAAATAAAAATAAAAAAAAAGACATTCTTAGTGGCACCGCCAAAAACGACGAACAGAGCTGGGAGCACCTACTTACATTTCCGTTCAGAATTCTACATATTGAAGATACTGCTTGCCCAAACAAAACTAATTCACTGACTTCATGCATTAAAAATAATTGTTCTAATCCTGCCTCCCTCATCACCATCAATGATCACCGCTTTTTTAATTATCCAAGTATCTCTCAATATGTAGAAAATAAAATAAGCGACGGTGATATTAAAGGGACTGCCAGGATCCTTTTTTCCAGCGACACTTTTGCTTCCGACACGCCTGAGCCGTTGGCCGGCCTACGTTTTAAACACCCTTTACCTTCGGCAGACCTTCGCTTACCAGACGCCCCTATTGCTGCGGATCCTACGCTGCAAGTTTCTGCCGATGCTGTCCGTCAAGCCGTTTTTTCATTCCCTAACGGCTCGGCGGGTGGCATAGATGCCCTGACCCCGCAGCACCTGAAGGACCTCTTAAGCTGCGCTGGTGAGGCAGGAGATATTCTATTAAATGCTATTACGGGGCTCGTGAATCTTATGCTGTCAGGCTCGGTCGTTAGTTCGGTCATAGAAACACTTTATGGTGCCAACCTAATTGCCTTAAATAAAAAGGATGGGGGCATTCGGCCCATTGCTGTTGGCACCACCTACCGGCGCCTGACAGCAAAACTTTGCTGTAGATTCTCCGCCCCAAATCTCAAAGAATATTTTCAGCCTCTCCAGCTCGGTTTTGGCACGAACGGTGGTTGCGAATCCTCCGTTCATGCCCTTAGGACTTTCCTTCAGAATGAGGGCGGGGAAGTTCTGCTGAAGGTAGATGTTAAGAACGCGTTCAATTCGGTAGATAGGGGCGCCTTGTTGGATCAAATTCGTAAGAAGTTGCCTGCCACGTATACATTTTTGTGGCAGTGCTACAAGGAGCCCACCAACCTTCTACACAAGGGCCACCTCCTGCACTCGGCGGTCGGCTGCCAGCAAGGCGACCCTCTCGGGCCGGCCATTTTTAGTATCGCGATCCACCCCATTATCGGAAAATTAAATTCCAAATTTAACGTGTGGTATCTTGACGATGGGACTCTGGGAGGCGAAGCGAGCACAGTACTACGGGATCTGCAGCTCCTCATTCGAGAGTTCTGTGCCATAGGCCTGGAGCTGAATTTCTCGAAGTGTGAGCTGTTTATCTCTGAGTCTTGTCCGACGCCTGGCGCTATTTCTGCTGCTTTTAGTGCTTTAGCCCCTAATATCACAGTCGTCGGCAAGTCCTCGCTTCACCTTTTAGGCTCCCCAATTTTCGATGATTCCCTTCAAGATTTTGTTGACCAAAAAATTCAAAATTTTAATGATATTTCGGACCGCCTACTCCAAATTAACAGCCACATGGCTTATGTCATAATTAGATACTGTTTATTTGTTCCAAAATTTATGTACGTTTTGCGGTGTTGTCAATTGTGGAAACATCTTGCTCTTTTAGAGTTCCTAGACAACACCGTGAAACATACCCTCTGTTCGGTTTTGAATATTAATCTGGCAAATTCTTCCTGGGACCAGGCATCATTGCCTATTCGATTTGGTGGTCTGGGCATTCGGAAAGTGTCGAGTGTTTCCCTGCCAGCGTTTTTGTCCTCGGTGAATAGCTCGCAGTCTCTAGTAAATAAGACACTGTCAAAACTGGGGACTTTTGAGTTAGCATTCTCCACCGAGGCCAAAAATGCTTGGCAGTTGGCTTGCCCGGAGTCGGAGCCCCCGGCTAATCCTTGCTCGCAGAGGCTTTGGGACGAGCCGCTCTGCAGATTGGTGCGAAACAACCTTTTAAGCGCATCAACCAATTCTGCAGAGCGTGCTCGCCTCATCGCTGCTGGTGTGTGAGAGTCGGGTCTCTGGCTACAGGCATTACCCTCTAAAAACATCGGCACTTTACTCGACAGTGCCACGTTTAGGCTTGCCACGGCCCTTCGTCTTGGCGCACCCTGTAGCGCTCCTCATCAATGCCGCTGTGGTCGTCCTGTAGACCAGCTCGGCCACCACGGCTTGTCTTGTGGCAGGAGCGCTGGTCGCCTTCCTCGTCATGCGGAACTCAACGATGTCATCCGCCGGGCCTTTACCACCACTGGAGCACCCGCGGTGCTGGAACCGAGCGGGTTAGCCCGCGAGGATGGTAAGAGGCCCGACGGAATGACACTCACTCCCTGGAAACTGGGATGGCCTCTGGTATGGGATGCTACTTGCATCGATACCCTTGCGCCGTCCCATCTTCCAGTGACCGCTTGTCAGGTTGCGATGGGTGCTGCCTCAGCTGAGGACGCCAAGCGGCGCAAATATGCTAATCTCAGTGGCGATTACATATTTGCGCCATTTGGCGTTGAAACTCTTGGGCCGTGGGGACCAGGCGCACATTTCTTATACAGGGAGTTATCTAAGCGCCTGGTCGAAGTTACGAATCACCAGAAGGCTGGCCTCTTTTTTGGTCAACGCTTAAGCCTCGCTATCCAGCGGGGCAACGCGGCCAGCCTTCTGGGGACTTTTCCAAATTCGGGGGACCTGGGCCAAATTTTTTATCTTTAGTTAGGGTTAGATTAAGGTTCTTTTTAATTTTAATAATTGTTATAATTACAAATATCTTTGTTCATTAAATCCTATATTAAGTCCCACTTATTATAGATAAAATACATGTTATGATTTACTTCCATAACTGAGCTTTCTATAATACTGGTATCTAGCTTAACATGGAGTTCCTGTTTCCTAAACTAGGATACCCTGTGCTTTGAAAAAATTCACATCTACTACGTTATTTATTTTTTATCGTAAATGACAGGCTTCTTAGGACTACAAGATCCCTAGGAGTAAAACCTCATATACATGATACAGATCACCTCTCATCCTCACTCCAACGTTCAACTGCTAAAGGTAGACAGTTCTTAAAGTAAACAACTTAAATCAAACGAAAACTTGTAAACTATTTATAAAGTAAATGGCAGAATAATTGGCGTGGAACAAGACAGAGACAGCTAGCGACGTTTCTGATGTTGGTGTTTTGGCTCAATAATTTACCGAGGTTTAAATCAAAATTAACAATAAAAAGAGAAAAGATTAATTTTTTGCATTTTTGAAATGTACATACCTAAACTATGAAACAACATTCCCGGTTTAAAAAAATTTCAACGATATCACTATGTTATCAACGAGGAACATACAATATGGGTTTTATTTTCTAAAACAAATTAGATCTACCTACGAAAATTGCAATAATGGGCAGCATTTGGAAAGCTTCGGCGAGTCAAAGTCAAAAAAGTCAAATAATTTTGTTCAATTTAGGTACAAATAACACAATAAATACATTTGAGAAAAATGAGGCCGCCTCCCGTGGCAACATTGAGCCGGTAAGTTTGTTTTGGACTCTTCACGTCACCCATACCACTAAACTTGAAAACACAGAGCAAAAAAAATTTACTTGGTCAGCTTTATCATACAAAAAATGCGTGCGTATCAGTGGCAAATATTTGACTTTGACAACCAAATTGATTGTCAAGTTTAGGTTTGGCACGCATTTTACCCAAGAGGGCCGTTTTACTCGCACATGAAGGTAGCTTTCCAATCTTTTGCGAAAGGCTGCATGTGGAAGCGTGAAGCGGCAAGCCGAGGGCAGTGTGTATTGGCACTCATTGGAGGAGGCCTATGTCCAGCATTGAACTAGTATAGGCTGATGATGATGATGAATATTTCTAGTTATTGCCAAATAAAACTATGTCTATGTCTATGTCTAAAGTTACAAAAACAAATTAAAAAGTTGTATGTTGGAAGTACACTTGTCAGACAATATGAAGCAAATTATAGGAAGATCCTGCAGGATAACAGAATGTTAGAAAAACTGCGAGTGCTAACCGCTTACCAAATGTATACATAGCTAATCATTGGCACGACTATGGATACGTCTTAAAGCCAATTAGTTCTTGAATAATATCGTTAGGAAATCAGCATTTAAACTCATATATAATATGTCGGAGACGGCTATGACCTTGCTAGGTTTCGAATTGAAACGTCGATCGGAGCGCCACCTCGCGGATGGCTGTAACTACAAGGAACGTCAGATTCGCCGGCGGCCGCGAGGACTTTTGATCAAGAACTGGAAATGGCTATACACCCATTCAAGAGCGCAGAAGTGTAGATTCTGCTGCGTTGAAAAGCTGCGTGAAAGCTCCAGAAAGTAGAAACGTGAGTAAAGAATATATTGAAAACAATGTAAGATAGTTCAACTCAGTTGTGCGCGCGGCGCTATGTGTGCGTGCGCTTGTAAATATACAGCTTTCATTTATGTGGCAGTGACGCGACCACTTGGCGTGCCAATGGCGTGGCGTCATTGTGATGTGTCTGGGTTACCCACACATAGGGCCGCGCGCACAACTGAGTTGAAATATCTGTACCCCTATGGGAACAAGACGTGATGTTGTGTGTCAAAATAACCAATTAATCAAAATAATAATAATCAATAAGAGAGTAAACCCTGTGCCAGAAATCCTTTAGTAAACTCTATGCCTAACTCTATATGTTGTTACGGTTTCTGAAAATACTAAAATGCTTTCGAATCATAAAATATGAACATGCCTACAGCTAAAGTTAATATGTCAACATCCAAATTATGATTATGAGTGTTGTAAATAACGTAGGCGAGTGAAAGTTTGCCCATTATTTATTAATTTAGTACCTAACTCAAATTTGCTGCATTTTTAACGAGACTGCTGAACTGAATTAAGTATTTATTCAATATGTACGTGTTGTACATTTGAAAGTTGTGCGATCCTTGCCGCTTATAAATGTTTGAATTTAGATGGTTACGATTTTTTAAACATAAGAAACTCAATCATTTAATAAAAAATAAAATTGGCGGGAAATCGAGTGTCAATTGTTTTTATCACAAGTTGAAGTTCATCGTCCGTAGCAAAAATTTACTTAACGGGAAAATATTTTAGGGCGGAGATTTTTTATGATTTTAAAAGTTCACTGTCTCCGCAAGACTGCACTGCTCGTCTTTATAATGATTTTGGGAGGGAAGCATCTCATTTGAGCACCGTAAGGCGTTGGTATGCAGAATTATATCGTGGCCGTGTTTCTCACCATGATGAAATTCGTGAAGGTCGGCCTACTGTGGCTACTGTCAGACAACTAATTGAAGAAAACGGGCGTATCCCCTATGAGGAGATTCTAGGACATTTCTTGTTTGGCATGAGCTAAATAAAAAAATATATATATTAACATTTAAAAGTTACAAAACTTTGTTGCCGCTGAATTCCTCATGAACTCACCAGAACAAAAAATGGAATCGAGTTGATTGATGTAAAAAATATTTTTAAAGTACGATCACAGACGTTCAAATGCGTATGAATGACATTGTGACGGGAGCTGAAACATGGATATACATATTGTAACTTATAACATTGATGATGATGATGATAACATGCCGGAAAGAAAGCAACTATCTTCTGTATGGGTGTTCGAAGGCTATAGCTAACCAACAAAATTGAGGCAGGCGAGAAGCTTAGACAAACAAAATATTTTTTATATCATAATAATACTGTCTGCAAGATCACACTTGAAGAATAAAAGATAGTTAATGCTGAGTGGTACACTACCATTTATTTGTCTAGTGTCTTTGAAAAAGTTAGGGAAAAACGACCATGAAGTTGCATCCTATTGCACCATGACATGCTACGGCAAACACCGCGAACAAGATAAAGTTATTTTTGGCTTCTGAAAAGGAAGAGTTAGTGTCCCATCTCGCACATTTACGGGGCTGGAAGGCGCCGAGAAGCTTTTAACCAGCACGTGAAACACATGACCAATGTTCTTCATGTTTTCAATAATGGTTTGACCGTTGGAAAGGTATTTAAAGTGTAATAAAGAATACTGCAAAAAGTTACTTTCAAACTTTTATTAATGAGCACACGAAAATACTGCTACTAAAATTTCTTGCATATAAAGAATTTTTAGGAGACTATTGTGAGGTTTCTTAAACTAGTATTTGTACAAAAACATTTATATTATGAAGCAATAATCAACGTTATATGTGAAATTTGTTTCAGCAACTTCAAATATATTCATATCTATATTTATTTTATCGAAAAAACTTTGCAATTTCATTTCCTTGTAATGTCGGAAAAATTAGAAACGTTTTTATTGAAAATTCAAATAACTTCCAAAAAAGTACCTAAAGCATTAATTGTCAAAGTTTACGACATCAAATCTTGCTTGAAATCGCGTTTCCTTCTCGCTGAGTCGTCGCGATAATGATTAAGGAAGTAATCATTAAAATTATTATACCGGATGTAGGACTCTGTCCAGCCTGAGAATTCCGGACGGATGAGAACCAACCGCCTTATCTTTTTTTACTGCCAAGTAAAGCAAATTTTTTGCATCGCTGTGTTCTGCTTTTCTCCGTTTTTTGTTGCCTGTAACCTAAATGCATAAATCGTAGATGTTATGGGTTACAGTTACCGCTTTCCGTCAGTTGGGCTGTGTGCTCGTTTGTGATTGATTAGTATTTAAAAAAATTCTATTGTTTTTTTTAACGTAAGAATATTATAAATGACTTATCTTTAATTTAGGACAACAGTATACTGCTTGATTTCTTCGTTACACGTAATACTTCTAAATTATTTCTATTAATTTATTAAGTACTAGCAATACTCTACCAAACTCTATATACATTTGCCTATGGGCATATAATTATGAGCGTATGGGCCGTAATTGACAGTTCTAAATATGTTCCAAGACTAACCAATTTACTTAAACTACTTATTACGTAACTTCTTTCTTATCTGGAAGCCTTGGTATTCAAGTAGAACAATTAGATGAAGGTTAGTAACAACAATGTCTAAAAATTTCGTTTCGCCTGTGTTTTCGAATTTCCTTTGTTTTCTCTTTATTTGAGAGGATGACCGCAGGCAGTGACGCCAAGCTACAGCTACGCTATGGGACGATTGGAGGAAGCATAGCATGATATATTAGAGAATCCACGATATCCCTAGATCTGTCTATGCTTTGGGCGTGCGAAGATCATGGACCATGGTGGCCACACCTGGATTTACGCATGTTTATACAGGTAAATACCTGTATAGGCGCCTGTATAGGGCAAAACCCGCCGCGGAAATGCCGGAGCCGATAACTTATTTGGGTATGTCGAGAGGGCGATAGACCGTGTACTTGAGTGGTATCCCTATGCCGAAGTGGTGATCACAAGAGTGACTAGGCTCTCGAAGCACCTATCATGCAGCGAGATCTGCATATCCTAGTTAAAAGCTCCTAGCTCAGCCGATATCGAAACCTACCCGCATATCTAATATTGAGGATCGCGTACCTTCTTTACTGGTTCTACCAGGTGTCTGCAAGTGCGCCCTTAGGTTCATCTGATCACTGCGTGGTGCGTGGCTGGACACGTAAGGCAAAGGACCGGCATTTGTGGAGACCTCTGGGGGAGGCCTATACCCAGCAGTGGGCGTCTTTCGGCTAATATGATGTGGGGTCTTCAAAAAACGAGCCTATAGCGTTCTCAAAGGCCGGCAACGCATTCGCGACCCTCCTGGTGTTGCGGTTGTCCATGGGTGGCGGTGATCACTTACCATCAGGTGACCTGCTTACATGCTCTATTATAAAAAGAAACTTCAGATTAGCCCAGCGGGCGTTCCCATGAAGTTCGAGACGTGCCAAGTCGGGGCGGGTCGCTAGTATAATTTTGTTTATCCGATGGAGAGCGATAATGTAAGTATTCCAAAATGCAATGACAATTATGAAAACAAAATCAAAATCATAACAACATATTGTACTTCTTAGAAATAGTCCTAGCTTTACAATTTTGGAGTATTAACTTGGCTTCACATTTTTCAAATTTCGTTGTTGGTTCTAATCGGTTGGAATCGGAGACAATTCTGAACTTGGTACGTGAAAATTCCTATGTGGTCTCTCAAAGTCCAAATTGTCATAGCTGTAGCCAATGGCTCGGTTTCTATCAAAAACTCGCCGCGCGGCTCGCTCGGCACGGTTGCGCTGGCTGTCATGCTCCAGAAAATGAACAGTCTCTATACTATTTTTTACTACGAACATTTTTCAGAATAACGTAAAATACGATGCTGGCCTTATACGGGTTACTTTATCGAAAATTATGTATCATAATTATAGAGTTAAGTTTCAGTGTAGATAAATAGGTTATCCCTGGGAATTCAGAACTCAAACTAACTAGAGCCTGAGGCTGATAGTAGTTGAAAAATAATTGGCGTATTTAAGTCTCTAAGGATATAAACGTGTAGGCGATGACGCAATAGTGAGATCGTTAGGTAGACATTAGTCGATGTCTATCCACTGGCGACATAAAAGGAATAATATATTATTCCTTTGGCGTTTTTATTTACTTAAATAAAATGTTTATCTTACACACCGATAGCCTGCAACCCTAATAATGCTAGAAACATGAAAGCTTATTCCAAATAGGACTACTGTTATTGATATTCTACTATTGTTTGTCTGGGATACCTTATTCTTAACATTGTCACTTTGTGAAGTAAATTTCAATAAAATATTTTAGAAAGATTTTCTTATTTAGTTAAGTTTTTAAAAGTATAGATGCGACCGTCAGAATTAAAGTCGCTTTTCGCTTTGGCTGTCTGCTGTATGTATCTCCGCCAACTCCTAAACGTCGCAACCGATTTTGATGCGGTCATCATCAGTTAGAGAATTTCTTCCCGAAGGTTTATATGTATAATACATACATATTATAGTTTAGAAAAGCCGAGAAAACCTATATGAAGCCGGGGCGGGTCGGTAGTAGAATTATTACAACATTATCCGTATGGAGTTTTGCAGTGAGCTGTTAATTTAAACATTTTAAACAGGCGGGGTGGTAGGTAAATGTATTATTTGAAACAATTCATTACAATTAAATAACTTGTAGCTCAGAGCAAAGGAGCTTGAAATTAATTAATTTGTAGAAAATAATGTATTTTTAGTAGCAGTTATTAAATGGGTAAGAAATAACAATAATTTTATCTGAAATTAACATATTTGAATAAGAAATTATGTTTTAGGATAAAACCACGTCAAATTCTATTTTGTTCATTAGGTTGTAGAATTTATAATTTATTTGTTGCTCTATGTATACATATATAGGTACGTCTATAATATGCTCGTTCCACGTAAATTCGGTTGTGCCGTATTCTCGTTGTTTGTGGTAAATTTTGTGACAAATTGTAACCTTTTAATGTTAAATGTTTAACGTAAACAAATTTAACCTAAATGTTTTAAAAAACACTACAAAATTTCCTGAAAATCCGTTTTGTAATATTTGCGTCAAAGAATTACAAACATCAATTCAAACATCTCACCTTACTTTTCGCATTCGTAATATTAGTCAATTTCAATCCATGATACTTAGTCTCAGACACTTTTCGAGTTTGTACAGCTACGTAGCATCTGTAGTAAGAAAATTCGATAAAGTTTGTTGTCCGAGAAATATAATTAGTTTGATGAAATCGCATTTATTACCACAATGGTATGAATATATAAGTGATGATTCAGTGAGTTGTAACTTCTTACTAGGCAAAACTCGAATAAGGTTCTATAATGTGTACTGAAGCCAAGATGATTAGCAGTTTCTAGTTAAGGGTCCACTGAAACTGAGAACTCAAAGTAAATATTGTAAAGCTTAATAAGCATAAGTTAACCATTACAATAAGATTAACATTGTATTTATATTGTATTTATTGTAGGGATATGATATATAATATTTTATTTATCATCTTTCTCGTTAATAGTATTTGTTATTTAGTTAATTAAGTATACTTGCTCTCTGTTCCGCTTTTGGCACCTACGCACTCACTTTACGCATGGCCTACTGGTTGACTGGTAGATAAAGCCTGATGGCAATAACGTTTTTAAATAAATAAATAAATAAACATTGAAACAGACAATCAGTAGCGTTTCTATTTACTGATGCTGTTCTGTTCAGAAAATATTGTCGAGCAGAATTTAGTTTTTTACTTTTAGTATTGTGTCTGTCGGCTCCGCACTACCATTGTGGGCGGCCTGTCCCACTCAGTCATCATGGTATGTCGTGTAGCAGGAATTCGGTTTATAGTGCTTTATGATAACAGCTCGCGCGCCGCTCATGAGCCGTGCGTATGCACATCTTTAAATGTTCTGCACGATGAAATGCACCGCGTTGCTACCGCGCTGCTGCAGCAGAGCCAAGCGCGTGCAGTTTCTGCAACAGCGGTCACGAGATCAATCTGTGTAGTATAACGGGCTTTAACGAGCGAGCGCGAACGCGAGATAACTCTAGCTAGCTTTTTATATTTGCATTGAACTGAACAAAGCGAGTGAAGGGCGACACAGTCCATTGTGCTACGCAGGCTGGACGCACCCTAAGATATTAGTCGCCTTGTACGACACACGTAAAATGGGTTGGTTCTAGATTATACTCTGCCGGACACCACACGCTTAATAATAACCGAAGTTCAGTGTTAGTGTATGAATCCGATAAGCAAACGTCAGTAGGTCGAAAGCCTGCGAAATTGGCAGCACGCAGAGCGAGTTTCAAGTTTTTCACATTCTGTTTTTGTCAGCGATCCTTTAAGACTAGATAGGGCAATGCGAAAGTAACTCTATCCGTCTGTGACGTTGTCCTGGTTGGCAACGGTCGTGCGACCATGGTCGTGCGACGGGCGGTGTTGTGGTCTCCTATTGGTCGGGCGATGTCCGTCGTATGACCATGGTCGCACGATTGTTACTAATTAGCACAGCGCCTGTCTGTTAGATAAATCGTAGCCTATACCGTTGAACAGATAAGGATACAATTTGGTACGAAAATACTTAGAATGCTACCTGGAAAAGCACATAAGTCTTATTTTTAGAAATCCTGATCAGGGACGACATTGACATAATTTTCAGTCAAGGACTGTAATTCTAACCTAACCAAATTGTAGTGCCGGATTCTAGTTTCCTAACTTAGTCGGATAGAAACTTAAAAATTGCGTTGGAAAAAAACGTGTCTCTTCCCGCCATTCCCGCATCCGTTGCAACAATATTTTTAAGCTCTGCAGCGTTTTTTAATTGTAGCCAATTAACTTTTTCCGCTTTTAGCTTTGGGGTACCCAATTACATTACCGAAGTTCGGCAATTTTTTACTTAGGCCAGTGGGTGGTGGGCGGGAAAATAACAACATTTTGGCTCGAAGCGATTGTTTTAAGAGGCTTGTTACGAAAACTTCCCTATTCGGGGCTCCCCGTGACTAATTAGGCTGTACGCTACGCCATCCGCAGTGAGCCAATATTATATTTGATTCCGCTTGTGCTGCGATTACGGCTTTGACGAGCCGCGTGAATTATATGCGTAAAGGTTGCCGCGAGCTTGTTTAATGTATTTAATTAGGGGATTATTAATGCAATTCTATTAAATTGTTACTGCACTGCGGAATGGTGAGTGAACAAATTAATTAGTTGCTAGTTTAGTGATTTGGAATCGTTGTTGTATTGTTTTAGACACATTGTTACCACGTTGCCAAACCTAAACGTAAATAAGTCAAATATCTAAGCCTGAAATGAAGAAACCAGATTATCTAACATACTGTGATGGCAAAGAAATAACTGAATCAATATTTTTTACGCGAAATATTAAAGTTTATTTTACATTACTATTTTTTTTGTAATTAAAAATCAATGATAAATTATGGTGTTACCTATACAGCCAGCCTATTGGTGTACTTAACCGCTATATTTGGAAAACATGCTATTTTGGATACGCTATATTTTTATAGAATGTTATTTTTAACGCTATATTATAACGATTACATTTTTGTTAAACACGCGCCGAAAGCATTGTAATGTTAGCGATGTTAAATTAAAATCTGCTGCTAAATGAATAATCTGCTTATAATATGTACCGAGTGGATGTGGGTAAATATAATGTTTCATAATAAATAAACAATTTTGAATGTTTTGAATGCTGTGGAATTTGAATTTAATTTGAATTTGAATTTACAGAATACCCTGATCTGATGCCAATACATTTTTTAAAAGCTTGAAAGTATTTGTAAGTTAGCAGTGAAAAAAAAGAGGTGTTTTAGGTGATCTTAACATAAACACTTTCAAAAATCGGCCTTTTTGAAAAGCTTTAAAGGATTTAGTGAACAATTTTGACCTTTATTTACACTTATCGAGTCTACGAGACGGTCCACGTGCATTGATAATGTAATAAGTAATGTAGAGTCAGCCATTGGAGAATTATATCATCTTCACCTTTCTGATCACAACACGGCGCAAGTATAACATGTACCACGGTCAGTAAAATATGAACATGTAAATTACTATTACAAATATCAGTGGGATTATAGTGAAGAAACTATTCGTAAGTGTCGACATAGTTTGAGTAGCTTTACGTTTTCAAAGGTTTATAAAGAGAATGACCCAAACATTGCATATAAAAAATGTTATAACTATTAAATGCTTTTCTATAGGTAATTTGTGTTCTCCAACAATTTGAAAAAAAATTATAATGTAAGCAAATAAACCAAAATGGAACCGAAAGGACTTAAAATAAGTAGCAAAACAAAAAAGTGGTCTACTGGTAATAATCGTAATAAGAACCACTACCCTAAGTTTTTAAACTATTTCGCAATTGATGACATTTTCAAAAAAAATATAACTACGATTTAATAAGGTCGTCAAAGAAATAAGTCTTGACTTGCATCTTGGAAGTTAATAAAGTAGGGAAGTCAAGGAGCGAATCCTTATACTTTTATTATAAGAATAAATGAAAAAAATGAAAAATTGTCAAACACCAAAGAAATGGCAGAGAAATTCAATTACTCTGGATAAAGAGTGGTAATAGTAATAATTTTTCAACAAAAAATGATAAGAGTTATAATGTTTGAAATAGTATTTACATAAAATCAACTAACTTTTACAATTTCTGTATTATTTTGTAAAACGTTTTTATTTTGTAATTTTGATTTACTTGACAAACAAAAACTAAAAAACCTTACTAATAACCTTAATAGTAAGTTAATAGGAATTTGTTGGCCCAAAACCGAGCGACAAGGACGGCACTGTCTGAGGCCTTAAATAGATCCGCGAGTGGTTGCTTCATAATATTAAATGTAGCTAAGCAAATCTTTTTAAACATTTCTAATTTTGGAAATCCACTACACAAATGCACCGTTTTCTTTTCACGCGAGCGTAGTGTTTGGCCATCATAAAGTATGACTACAATCAAATACAATCTTACCTCGTATAAATACGGTACAAAATGATATATCCGAAATAAGTGGTCGGTATAAATCCTTGACGGAAGGATGCGGGGCATAGCGCGCGTGAGTTATATGACAGGAAAACGATGTTTCTGGCCGAGATAGCGTGACGTCAAGGCTCTTTACCACACCCTCACGGACACTGAGAGATTGTTTGTTTGATAGACGCTGGGATTGTGGACACGATTTTGACTGCTACTGCAAGGAAATGAATAATCCGTCATGTTTATGAAGAAAATAGGGTTAGAAACAGTAACAAATGAAAGTGGAAACCAAATTAGAATTGGTTTAACACAAGACTTACAAGATTATTCTCAGCTAAAACGATAAGATCGCCCTTGCGTGCACGTACATCTGTTATTGCGCTGTTATTGTTTGCTTTTGGTATGCACAATAAAATAACAATCATGGCGACAATATCCCGGTTATACCCACGCGCGCGAGAGCCTGGGGTTCGCTTTGACCAGCTTTGATTAGTTAATTACAGTTGCGCAACTGCCATCTGCCGTCTGTGACCCTAACAGGCGAACCTTTCCTGATTGGATCGTTGCACATTGCAGGTTTCCTCACGATGTTTTCCCTCGCTGTAATAGCATTGGTTAGTGTTCAACTAATGTTTACATATAAGTCAGAAAAAGTCGTTGGTACATGGCGGCATTGGGTATCGAACTCGGTCTCGCTTACGAGCCGGACCCGTTAGCCATTAGGTCAGCGACGCTTATATATAAAACGTATTACGTATAACAGTATAATATATTGGTCTATGATTCTACACAGTGATGTCTATCCTCGCATCTTAAGCTGTTCTCGGGATCTCTTTCCTGATACCGGTAGGTTTAGGTAACTATTTGCCACGTAACCCTGAGGCTTACACAGCACGTGACTAAACCTATTTACGAATGGTAATGAATTGTAATTGGATCGCAATCCTAGCAAAATGCCAGTTTGAAACGTTTTTGGTATTCTGCTACAATTAAAACTGCCGCTGAGCTGCTATAGCGATCCAATTACAAATTAAAGCGAGCCAAGTAAATTAGCGGATTTGAGGCCCTGGACAGTTGAGCCTTTTCAATCTTGACCGCGATGTCTCTCACGCTAAGGCTGCCATGGATATACTCGTTACGTATTCGATGAAGATTTTCATTTAATTGGCGTGAAGTTAGCGTATATGCTTCGTCAACGCAGGCCAGAACTAATTATGCTCTTGTACCTAAATAAACTCCTTCGACTGGACGACGTAATATGGTTAGTAATAACATTTTCTAGAATTTTAGTACACACTTTTTACGAATCTTTACGCCTGAATCAAATTGCGTTCTACAATGAGTATAACAAATAATACTAATTTCAACCTGTAGGAAGAGAATAGTTTTACACGATGAACTGTTGTGTCATCTATAACTATGTATTTTTCCTCAATCTTTCTTGTGTACAATAAACTGAAAATAAATAAAATAAATAAATAAATAAAGAATAGTATTTAAAGCCTACAACAACAATAACCTAATCGCACTAGGGCAGATATGTAAACGCTATAAGACGATTGGGAGCAATAATGGGAGCGATAAAACGAACGGTTGCGTATTCGAAATTCGAAACTCTGGCGTAAAAACCTCACGCTTTTTCCTTTAAAAAGCATCTTAAGGGAATACAGGCTGTTTAATTTTTTCCGTCTCCAAGTCTGGGAAGTTAAGGAAGTTCTCTCGGATCCGCACCGTCGTCGGTTAGGCTTTCTAAGTGCCGTTTCCCTGAAATCGTATGTCATAAAGAGATGGGCAAGTTGCTGAACAGCGGTCCGGAGGGAAATCAAGTAATCCACACTGACGCCACTCCGCTGCGGAACCCTAATTCGATCCGTGGCTATTGTAACGGTGTTTCTCGTAATAGCGTAATTTAAGTTGGTATGTACTGACGGCGACGAAAGTGGTAAGTTTGACGTTTTAAAACAAAGTTGGAGTTTTTTGTTTTTGTTTTAGATTGAGTATTGTAAGGATTGATGTAAGGGGCTTTGCCCCACCGCTGCAACTACTGTGTAGCCAGGATCTACAGTGGCGACCATCCGTAGGTCCTGAGTTTTGACACTTTACTTTCGGGCGCGCCCGACGACAAGCTAATACTGTCTCGGAACCCGCAACAAATAGAATAAAGAAGTAACAGGTTATGTAGGAAAGATAGTGTACCCGATTTCGATGCCTACGTATATAGATAACATATTCAGCGCCTAGAATAGCGACTCTTTGCAACAACAATGTCGAGTTCTTTGCTTGGGAATAGTTCTTAGAACTGGCAGCTACGCGTTCTAGAGAAAAATGCTCTGAAATAGGAATTGCTTTCATTGGGTACCTACGTAGGTACAACACAGAAGACGCGTTTCTTCCGAAGCAAAGCACCGCCAAGAAAGGATGTCTTTCCGTTGTCAACAAGTTCTGAGATCTCATTAATGCTAAGAGCGATCGAAATGCAACTTAATGTGCTCCGCATAAGGTTGACATTCGCGTAGTGAAATAAAAAACCTGCTTCACGACGCTACTTGCCG
Organism: Blastobasis adustella; assembly: GCA_907269095.1. Taxonomy (NCBI): domain Eukaryota; kingdom Metazoa; phylum Arthropoda; class Insecta; order Lepidoptera; family Blastobasidae; genus Blastobasis; species Blastobasis adustella. The sequence goes on along the minus strand of OU026121.1, from coordinate 13,884,829 downwards.
CTTAGTCAGTCAGTACGTTCAGTCAGCTGCTATTGACATTTTTATACGCATTTTACTAATAATTATAAATTGTAATGTTTCAAGTAATCGGAAATAAATCCGTTCAAAGTAACAAAAGGAACTTAAGTAAATTGTTTAAGTTCAGACCCACGAATATGTCAGTCAAACAATCAATAGTTTAGAACTTTATCCCTTGTCAGTACGTTACATGAGTCTATCCAAAATTGTTCAATGTGTAATGACAGTGTCCATTCTGATGAGGGTCAACCCGGGCCTGGGCCAATCTGAAAGGAATTCCAGTTAATATGGCCGTTATTCCAAACAGCGCGCCAGTCTCGCCCAGGGTTGCTCGCCGGCCCATGTGTGGCGGGCTCTTACTACTACTCTTCGTACATTGACGCCTACACACAAATGTATCAGTGCGTATCTTAAACAGAACCAGAAATGTACCTAATATTAAAGAACATTCGAAATAGTCGCAGTAGGTCATGTACTTTAATATCGGATACAAGCTGTTTGCAGGGTTTAGGGTACGTGAGCCTGAATTGTTATAGCGATTCTGAATCCTTGATATTGGTTACTTGAAGTTACCATTTAAATAGGTTCTGGGGATATTCAGGTGTTTCTTCGGATCCATAGTTAATTGGGAGAAAATGGGACAAAAGAACCATTTTCGCCTATTCTTAAACGTTTCGTCTTTAAGAACAGAATTTACTTCAACTAATTACGTACTTATTTTGTATACATTACCTCTTTTATACCAATTAGCATAATGACGAACAAGCAACTCGATATCACCACACTCACCACACAACGCCTACATGTCTACTGATCATTATAATTGAAACTCCACAACAGAAGAACTTTATAAAGCAAACCGCAAAATGCGATTTGCTTTTTAATTATGCCAAGCTCTCGCATGTCCTCGGAGTTAATAAGAGTTCGTATGACAGACAAACAGACAAAAGGTGCTATAAACAAAAGCTGGTGTGTGCACGGTGTGGGATGAGCTTCCCCGCCCCGCGCCAAGGAAGTATTCAAACAACCCCGCGGGGGGAGAAATCTTACGGCTAAAGACCAACTAACAATAGAGAATGTACTCTCACAAAGGGTGTCAGAAGCACAACTCTGCAGAGACAAAATTAACTTTGATATTAACGTCGGTCCTATTCCTGAACGACAGAGTTTAGTTTTGTTAAACTCTTTGTGTGTTTGTTTAATCCACTCGGCTAACACTTGGCGGAACGAAATGGAAATTAAGCTGCGAAGTGGAGGGATTCGCCGCGAAATAATAAGCGATGAAATGATTGGTTTTGGTAGAGTGGTCTTCTATTTCGTGAAGTAAAATCGTGAGGAAGAAGCGAGAGCGGTTTGTCAGGATCACAGCAAGTGAAAGTGGTCTCTGCCGACCTCTACGGGAAAAAGTCGTGACGGTTGTGTTTGTGTTTGTAAAATAAAACATCTTGGCGTTGATGTCCCGGTTGTGCTCTCGGGCCCGGGGTTCACCCTGATCATGATACAGGATTTGGCAGATCCTGTATCATGGTCAAGTTGGATACTATCCGTTGCTCACCGTAAGAGCAACGGTTAGTATCCAACTATGTACACATTCAGTTGCCTGTATTTGCTGGTTTCACCACGATGTTTTGCCTATCCGTAAGAGCAACTCAGAAAAGAGTCATTGATACATGGCGGCAGTGGGAATAGAACCAGGTACCTCTCGCATTGCGAGACGGATACCGTTACCACTGGGCTACCGACGCTCCAAGTTTGTGTTTGTGTTTGACCCTTATTTATAAATTGTTCGCGTTAAAATAAAGAAGCATCGGCTATGAAAGCTATTTCATACCGAATCGTAATTATCCTCGAAAATATTAAAGTAATTAAAAATAACTGTGTCGGGAAAAAACTTAATTAACACTTTAATTAATAACATATTGATAATAAAATATACACAACTAACTTTCCGCCCGCGTATACTACACGTTATATCACGCGAATGGAGGGGAATAAAAGCCTATGTTCATTCTCAGGTGCTAAACTATCTTCACACTGAACTTCATCAAAATCGGAGCAGTGGTTAAGCCGTGATAGCGTAATAGGCAGACAGATAGACAGTTATTTTCGCATTTATATTAGCAGGGAAGTAGGGATTAAATCTTTTTCTTTCTTTTTGTGCCCTACAAACTAGACTGCCGTACACCTCTGTGTCAGATTAAGTAGCCACTTAGGCTGACATAATGAATATCTAGAGCCACCGTCTTGGAGGTTATTAATAAGCGTCTGCTCTGGCTTATTATGCTGAAATTATTTTCTATTTATTTTGCTTAAAGGTGCCCCGCTTAAAGACAATTTCCTGCTCCCTACTTATACAACTCTAATTAAATTTACACAAAATTTGCCAACCATCATTTCTTATGGACTGTTTTGGTCGTTCAAGTCACAAAATATAATCTTATTTGAGTCGCTTCTCGAAATAGGGAAACGAAGTCGAAATTACTTTTTGTCAGACTGCGTGAAAGTAGATTTTGTCGTCGTATATATATGATATATACAGTGTGTTACCTGTCCCTAGTAACGGCTAAACTAATTAGATATTTTATTTATGTATCGTTTACTGTCTAATCGGTTCTGCTTAGAATTTTTTTTTCTAATACTTTTATACACTTCAAATATTCTCTGAGACGACAGTTTTAATTTCTCCTGAGATTTCGTTAATAATCAAGAAGAACAAGTAAGTTGTATAGTAGTAGGTTAGATACAAATCTTCATTTGGATTCATTAGTAACTAGTAACAGTAATTCATTAGTAACAGTAACTTCCTGTTAGTCCTTTGGTAATAGAGGGATTGAAATAGTTTGCATTGACACATTTTCAAGGTATATTCCGGGTTTCCTACCGCGTACCTTTGTTAACGAGTAGCCCGATATTTCGACGCAGTTGCATGCATCATGGTCACGTATAGTGGAGCGACTAGCATCTGACCTCCGTGACCCTGCTACCAGGGGAACCTGACCGATTGGATCATGGTTACACATTCAGTTGCCTAAATTTGCAGGTTTCATCACGATGATTTCCCTCACCGTAAGAGCATCTTTTACAATTCAACAAATGTAGATAACTCAGAAAAGATTCATTGGTACATGGCCGTAGCGGGATTGTAACCCGGTACCTCTCGCTTACGAGTCGGATACTCAACAACCGAGCCACAGACGCTCAATACAGCAAATACTTCATAGATCGCAATTGCATTTGTAACGTCGTATTTTATCTCCCATTTTTACGGAAGAGCCGCCATTATTATATTGTATCTAAGCGAATTTATTTTCGGTACTAAAAGGAATCTACTCGTATTGTCAGTCCCGAGCGATCTCGAGAGACCCGTCGAATTGCGTCTCCACTAATTATTTCTTGTCCTTATCTCCTTTGCCCGTATTTACTACTATTGCCATATGTAGCGTATACTTGGCATGACGTCGGCAATAAATGTATTAGAGCTCATGTATAATGATAATGTTATAAGTAATTTTTTTTCGGTGAGGGAAAACGTCGTTAGATAACTGTTACGTACCTCCATAATTGTTTTAGAAGAGACTTTGTTAACTGAGATATACACATTTACTTCAAAGCTCTCAGATATAAAAATTTACTGCGAGTGCCTTGTAGTACTGGTATCCGACTCGCAATGCGAGAGGTATTGGGTTCGAATCCTCCCGCCATGTACCAATGACTCGTATCTGATGTTCTTTAGTTGAATACTAACCGATGCTCTCACGGCGAGGTAAAACATCGTGATGAAACCTGTACAGTTAGGCGACTGAATGTGTAACCATGATCCAACCTGGTCAGGTTCCCCTGATAGCAGGGTCACGGAAATCAGATGGCAGTCGCTCCACTGTAATTACCTGTTTGCCAAATCCTGGATCATGGTCAAGGCGGAACCCGGGCCCTCGTGCTCTGGAGCACAACCAGGACATTAATGTTAATAATTTTTTTTCTTAATAATTTTTATTTATATTAACGTGTAACCAAGATCATGTTTTAAATGCTACTAAAATAACACGATAATTGTTTCCAACCAATTAGAGTTTTATAGAGCCAAGTACGAAATATTTGTTTCGGTTCCCCGCGAAATGTTAACAAAGTCGGTAGCAAGGTAGACTTTGTTACTTCCAGAGATTTATAGCGGAACTTACTGAAGCCAAACTTTGCTTGAAATTTTGAGTGGCCCGGACGTAAAACACTTTGTAGTTTCATGCATTTCGTTGTTCAAAAATGTCAATGAAATGAAAAGGTCATATATAAGCACTATTTCTTTACGCAGCGATAGTTTACAATCAGTTATGAAAATCTCTTTACACCACAAGAGAATAAACGAGTTGCGAATATCAAGTACTTATCATGTAGTAAATAAACTGTTCGGCGTAGACTTTTCGTAGCAGAGGGCTACGACGTAGCTGTTTATGTTTTTTAGCATTAATGGTAATACTGCTTTTAATTTTGTTTTAGAGTGCGGCCAAAGAGTAAGCAGATCAACTTGTGACATGCGGTCACTGCCGCTGATCATCGTTGTGGTTGCGTTTCTAGCCTTTCAGAAAAGGCCTCCAAGAAACGAACCCAGTTATTCAACATCGTTGTTGCTCGAAAATACCGCTGCAAATAGATTTTCCATAGAATGGTTGTACGTTGCACGAAGTTTGATTAATTTCGAGTTGTAAAGACTATTGTACTGAGCGTCGGTGGCTAAGTGGTTACGGTATTCGATTCGTAAGCGAGAGGTACCGGGTTCGAATCCCACTACGGCCCAATGTACCAATGACTCTTTTCTGAGTTATGTACATTAGCTGAATACTAAGTGATGCTCTTACGGTGAGGGAAAACGTGACGAAATGCAACCGTGATGCAATCTGGTCAGGTTCCCTTGATAGCAGGGTCACGGAGGCCAGTCGATCCACTGTAATTACCTGATCTGTCAAATCCTGGATCATGGTCAAAGCGAACCCTGGGCCCTCGTGTCCAACGTGCTTAACGCCGAGATGATTATTATTTTAACATAATATTTTAAACTATCGCGGTTATTATCACACATTTTAAGGGTCTGTTCAGGGTTTCCTACCGCATACCTTTGTTGACGAGTAGCCTGATATTTCGACACAAACAAAGAAATCCGGTAGGAAACCCGGAACATACCCTTAAAATGTGTGATTATTATTTTATAAAGACACAACACATATTACGTTTAATAAAAGTACTGTTACTGCTAGCATTCTGCCAGGTATTATAATAATCTGCACAGTAACGGCAGTACAAATTGCCACAGCAAGGCATAGCAACGCGATACTCGTGCGCGTCCTTAATTCGAACCACCTACGCGTTGTCAGGAGTGTTTCTCATCAAGAGAATGAAAGGAGGAATACCGCCTATTGTTCCCCTTACCTTACATTGACATTTATTTGTCGTTTCTAACATTTCCTTATCTATTTCCTATCTATCTTATTTATCTTATAGAATATAGAAGAGAGTTATTCGAGGGAAAACTTCGTGGAATAGGCTTTGTGTATGAGATGAAGTGTTCCTTTATTAATGTAAACTACCCAAACATTGATATATATTTTTAAAAACACGTTGCGGATCATTTAGAACGACGATTAAAAGGGGTTAGTTGCAACCTATTTAGAATAGTTAGTTTATTATTTTTTTATGTTGATTTTTAATAAATGTAAGCAGAAATACTTTAAATAATGGCATTAACTTCCCGGTTGTGCTCTCGCGCACGAGGGCCCGTGGTCCGCCTTGACCATGGCCAGGATATGGCTTATCTTATACCACAATTGCCACGGCAACATGTCGTCAACAGTATCTATTAGGTGGTCGTACGTGTCATTTATCTATACGCTGTTGTATGCTAGTCCGAATCCCATTATGCTGGTTTTTATTTCACTTTTAAAAGTCGCAAAAGGGAAATGGCGAAAATAAGAAGGAAGGAACATACCGTGAATCCTGATACAGTTCGCGCCGTAAGTGCTTCTCTCTTTTCGTTTTCCATATTATTGTGTTACGTTTGTAGGTAATTGTTTTGGTGAAAATGTGAGTATTTTTTATGATTATTATTAAGGCACAGTGGGTGATTATCGCTCAGTGTTTAACAGCGCCCAGTGTTCGTAAACGTAATTTTATTCAAACTAAACGAAAATGGTTACGCCCTCATAAAGATACAAAGAATAGGAATACGAAATGCAAGATTTTCAAACCATTGTCTTGCCAGTGATAAGCTAGTCTTAAAGACACTGGTCACAGACGTCGGTTTTATAAATTGTTATACCATTCGGTCGCAATAAAATTGTAAATATGTCGTAAGTGCGGCTTGTATTGAGTATTTTAATTTTTTTTTGTACCAATAAGGTGGCAAACAAGCTTGCGGCCTGCCTGATGGTAAGCAGTCACCGCAGCCTATAGACGTTTGCCATACCAGGGGCATCACCCACGCGTTGCCGACCCCATAAAAACCTTTTAACCCCTTTCTTGAAGAACTCCATGTTGTACTCTCCAGGAAAAACCTTTCCAGGTAGTTAATTTACGTAATGTATCATGACGTTATTGATTTTAAGGCATTCCACCTATTTCTGTGGATAACCGTAGAAAATGACAATACTCGCACTTGGAAATTCGCCCAATGTATGGGAAATCTTAAAAGGTATTTTTATAAAACTGCTACTAAAATGTTATTTGAAGTAAATGTATCTCACTATCAGGTGTGATGGCGGCCAAATGCCTGACTTGGAAAATTTTATGTTAAATCGTTTATTTTGCATCATTAATTTTATTTATAATAACTAATATTACATGTAAGTAATATGTTTCAGTAGATATGTAAAGAATGAATTTTAAGTGCCCAGTACGCTATTTTGTAAATGGGCGTTATCAATCATACCAACTATTATTTATTACGCCCAAAGCACTGATTTCATAAAGGTAGCCTTAGAATGGAAATTATAAACATTTACAAAATACATTTAGCATTTTCCGGTTCTCAAAAGTACGTTTTGTCTTTCTATTTATAAGGGAAAAATTCATATGAAGTTAGTTGGGCTTTATTACACTGTACCTTAACTCAAAATTTTAATTACATGTTAGAGCAGCATATGTCAGGAATAAGCGTAATAATTGCTTCTAGCTCACAAAATTGTTCAGGTACAAAAGTAGTTTGTTTCCGCTTGCTACGTAAGTTGGGCCTTGTCTACTGAAAAACAGTCCAATTCATACCATACGAACTTTACCAATAACAGTCACAGTCCTCATCGAACAAGGCCATGAGTTGAAACTACCCGAGCTTATTTCATTTCGTACTACCCTCATTTTGGGGAAAATTTACAACTCGCGGCTCATTTCGCATGTATCGCTTGCAATTTGCGAGCTTAACGATTGCAGCATTGAATTGGATCCCCAATACTGCAGTTGATTAGTTTGATAGCATTCAAATTGGTGTAGTGATACTAACACTTGGTTAGAAAGCCATCACTTATTAGCTCCTACCATTTATAGTCAAAATAAAAATAATCATCCTTTCGTTAATGTCCCGGTTGCTCTACCGTCTAGAACAATACACGACAGACGAGGACCCGAGGTTCGCCTTGACCATGATCTACGATTTAGATCAGGTAATTACAGTGGAACGACTGCCATAAGGTCTTCGTGACTCTGTTTACAAGGGAACCTGACCAGATTGGATCATGGTTCGACGTTGAGGTCGCCTGGTGTGCCGACTACATTACGATGTTTACCCTCACTGTAAAAGCACCGTAGTAGGCTGGAAAATGGGTAGCAGCGTTTTCCACTGTTATCTCTAACACTGCGATCTTCAACCCAGCCAAGCGTTTAATAATGGCAATAATTAATCCTTTCGTGGCCGAGGCCCTAAGTCCTGCAGTGGACTGTTGTGGTCTGCGAAGATGTAATGTTTTCCATTTCTGTAGAAAATTAAAGAAACGCACCTGAAACTCTTTGTCTGAAACAATATAGTATTATTATTAACATTACTCGTCGAATGATTGTGGCCAATTAAAAATAAATTAAGTAAAAGGTTTTAAACCGTAGTAAATGGTTTTCGTTTTCATTAGATGTCGCTTGCTTAAAAAGTAATTATTTGAACCAAATAACAAAACCATCTTAACTTAACCTAATTAAATAATTATTGGTTGTTGTTGAATTGATTATTTTTTGTAATTACCGAGTTGTTTGGTGGCAGTACTGTATTTCGTATTCAGAGGAAATGTTTCATATCGTAACTAGTAGACGCCGCCATTAGTATGACAGCTTAAACTTGACGGACTTTAAATCTGTATACAATGTAAACGCTCTATAATTAAAATTTTAGAATTTATTATCATGAGGTCTCACAGTGCGCACGAACGCAGAGTTCCAATTCCAACTGATAATACTTGGGTGGCGATCATACTATGCGTCCGTCAAAATGAAAGATACCGAGCAATATTGACCTATTGCAGTGCGGTCAGTAAACAAAGAGCCACTAAATGAACGCATAATAAATAACTCTACTTCACTGAGACAAGTATTATTCCGATAAGTGAACGCAAAATAACGCTACTTTTTGAACAAGCATTGTCTAGTGTTAGAATTCGATTTATCAAAGTTATGGCTACGACAGTAACCTAATTGGCCAGGTACTACTAATTAACACGGTAGTATAAATGTAATGCCCTGATACCACCGTTTAAATTACCCGTTAAAACAGCTATTATTTCAGCAGTGTACATTAAAGTGCTATGATAGCTGCCTAATGTCTTTGTAAGGCGATAGTTTAACAAACACTTGTGGGTGAGTACAGCCAAATACGGAGTACCTATTCAAAGTTAGATGAGCCGAATTTGTGATATCCTCAAAACCACATTGTTGTTATCGGTGTGACGGTGTTGTTGAGTTGGTACTTCTGGCGTGTACCGGTGTTTACTTCTTCTATATTTATACACAGTATAAAAGCCGCTTCCCGCCGTCTGTATCTATGTATGCTTAGATCTTTTAAATTACGCAACGGAGTTGGATGCGGTTTTTAACCATAGATTGAGTGATTTAAGAGGAAGGTTTATGAGGAAGTAAAAAAGACAGATAGGGGTAAAGTTGGGGTACGCAAACGAAGTCGCGTCGGGTCTATTATAATATATGTTACCGTAAATGTATGTAATCCGTCATTATATAGAATGATTTGCTTAAAATGGACAAGAACTGTGTGAATTTTTATTATACACTTTCCCTAATCCACTGTTTTGATAATTGGTCAAAAAACCGAATCTATAAAAAACGTCGTTCTGTCACAGAGAGTTAGGTTGCGAGGAGTGAAGCGAATAGCGTATTAGTTGTCACGAGCCACCGCGCTCGAGCCGATTGAATGTAGCGAGCGTGCCGTGGCAGCGGCTGGCGAGTGCCAGAAACAAATCTACAATTTTTCGGACTGGCAGTTTAAAAACTGACGCTCGTTTGTAGAATGACACTGGCGGCTACGACTCGAGTGTTTCTTTAGCGCCGCAGTAGTGGCATTTTCCGATGGTACCGTTAATATACCACCGGCATATTTTCGGCTACCATTCCATCATTTAGGAGCTGTGTAAAATGCTTAGGAAATACATACAATTCCTAGATTTTACACATTTTACCATGAACCAAAACTGACACCTTCTTGATTGAACTGCCTTTCAAATATACAATCGAAACCGGTCCATCCGTTCGGGAGCAACGATGCCAAAGACAGATACACACATACATATAGCCACAGATACACACATCAAACGTATAACACCCGTCTTTTTTAGATGGGGGATTAAAAAAGAAACAGAATGCCGTTTGGTATTCATATCGTCTATTTGGATGTCATACAGTTATAGCCAGCTTTTCAGTTCAGCCATATTAAGCGGCTTACACTACTACTAGCTTAGCGGCTTTCGGAATTATATTTTGGACTCGTTCAAAATTACGAGTTGTAGTATATTATAAACTGCAAACATTCCCGCGGGGAAATTAAATTTTCTAGAACAATTTCTACTTTTAAAAATAGCTTAGTATAGATATGGTATTTAGAAGTTTATATGTTTAAAAGCTCGGTGAAGTAGCCAGAAACTTCTCCAAACAAACGCCATTTGTTTATTTAACTATTTTTAAATAAACAAGTGACGGTTGGGTTTAAAAAACTTGTTAACCCGCGACGCTTAGAAAGGGTTAAAGTATTAGCTTGAAGCATGTATCTGCCTGTATATCAGTGTATCTGTCATAGCTCCCGAACAGATAGATTAGTATCAATGTGGTTTTTGTGTGATGCACGTGAATACACATGTAATAAAAAATTCGTCATGTTTATATTTCAACGACCTGAGTGGTTTAGTTGATTTACATGCCGATCTGTTACGCAAATATCCCGGGTTCGATTCCTGGCGGAGCAGAAATTTAAATGATATAAGTACGTATTAAAAAAATGTATATAAGTAGTTTATCAGTTATCTAACACCCATAACATAAGCTTTGCTTACTTTGTGGCTAGATGGGGCTGTGTGAATTTGTCCAAGCATTATTTATTATTATTTATGTTGAGATATCTTTATAATACAGACTGCCAAGTTTGAGTATAGCCTTACTCTGTCCAATTTCAAGACACAGCAGCACTATGCAGCGCAATGCGCTCTTCCCCCGAGAGCTATCCATTTCTCAGGCAACTTTCATCCGTCTAACCGGAAGCCTAAACCGCGCCGGATACCTACGAATTTAGTGACTTTGACAATGAAGCGTTTGATAATAATGAGTATGTATTATGCGAGGTCCCTCCGCCAGAAATTATACAATGTTACATGAGACAAAGGGGTGGAGAGCCCTCCGAGGCCCCTTTGTTAGGCTCTGCGGGTGATGTTTCTTTTGTTAGTGGTGCATGGTGCGAGCGGCTGGCTAGGCCAGCGCTAAGCCTAGATTTGCTTAAGAAGGGCTTAAGGCCTTTATTTGAACATCCCTATAAGACTTAGGAGGCTTTGTTGAAAGAAAATCGTCTTAAATTATAAGAAATTTAATTAAGTTGCTAAATCCGAGGAGCGCCTACGCACTGCTTCCGAATCGAATCCGTTAAAATACTGATATACTATACTATTAGTAAATATGATGTAACTTGATAGGTAGGAATAGCCATAGAAGTTTCTATTGCTAATCGTAGGAGTAAAGTTACGCTACGTTTATTAATACGGGGGGTATAGTTTATCTTAAGGCCACCGCCATCTTTACTGAGACGAGATAGTTTTGCCATAATCTCGGGTAGGTAAATGCAAGATAACCTAACTGACAGAAAAAGTCGGATAACTCCCGACCAAGTTTACTTAAACTCAATATTATATATTCATACTATATTCTATATACTCAATACTATATTCGAAACTACTAAATCGATTGTAGAGAAACAAAACTAAGAATCATCACAATTAAATTGGCTTTCGAATAGAGAAAATGCATCCAAATCGGTCCTTCCATTCGCGCGCTACGATGCCACACACAGATACACACACACAAACTTATAACACCCCTCTTTTTTCGTCAGGGGTTAAAAACGCAAAATATTCGAATATTCACTTTCGAATTTCTATTTCTATTCGAATAAATAAAACGACATGACGATGACGATAATGACAGCGATCAAACTGAGGCTACAGTTATCCGCCTCCTCTTAGTCCTTGCAATACCCCTCTTGCTACAGGAAGTAGTGTCTCTTTAAAACAACCATACAAGAACGCTTTTGTTAACAATGATACGCCTACACGGCGCACTCCACGGCCCCGTAAAGTAACCCTCCAATTTTATCCTATAAGCTCGTGTACGCATATAAAGACGGGGTCTGCATCGATGTACATACGATGCTGTCTTTTGGATTAATGTTGTACAAGATATAAAATAGCGCAAAGTATTGGACTTTTATCAAAGGACTACGTTCGTCGTAGACGACGAGAAAAATCGCTACAAAACTAAATTTGGAGGACTGTGTGTAGCTATTGAAATAATTTAGTAACAGTTAAAAACTTTTTTTTTTTATATCAAATCTTGTCGAACGCGAAGTGTTTAGATGATAAGCAATAAAAAATTAATATGACAAAAATGTGAAGAATAATAAAAATATAAAAAGACGTCGATCCCGATTGTGGGCATATAAATAAACAAGCGTATTAATTTCAAGGGAAGGGAAGCACTGGCTTAAGAATAAGCAATGCTTGCAATGTTCGAGAATTTTGCTTTGTACTTTGAGGCTAGTCGAACTTCAGCACCTCGACACTCGTTATGTGCCTTCTAATACCGGCAGCGCAATTACAGGCATGAGGAATTTTTTCTTTTTCCTCACAGTGATAATGTACTTGCTGTTCTGCATTTTTGTAAGCTGCAACCTAAATGCATGTATCGTAAATGTTATGCCATCAGGCGAACTGTTCTCTTTTGTCGCTGAGTTTCTTAAAAATAAATTATGCTCAAGAACTGACCAAAACCTTTTTAATTAGCTGACCGATACAGTCATTGGTTATTAGTTCAAATTGTTAGTAATGTGAATTTATTTTTTCAAGAGTGTGTGAATATTTAAAACAAAAATCATCTTAGCGTTGATATACCCGATTGCGCACTCGCGGGCCCGGGTTTCCGCCTTGACCATGATCCAGGACTTGGCAGATCAGGTAATTACAGTGGAGCGACTGCCCTCTGACCTCTAGCAGGGGAACCTAACCAGATTGGATATTATACTTATTTACTTTTTATAGTTATATTTTTAGCACAAATTCACAGTTATCGGATTGTCGTTGCTTGTGATGAAATCTCGAGTTGTAGGGATTGAAAGCTACTTAAAATAGTTCGTGTAAGGTTTTTCTTCTCAATTTGTAAGAAAATGACAGCAGTTACGAGAAAGTTACCTTCAGACATTTTAATGAATTTACCTAGAAAACAACATCCAATTCATAATCGTGTAAACATTGGTTCTTGAGGTACACAAATCGTACACTTTCCCGCTGTGAGGTTTAGAAGCAATCACATTACTTTTTAATAAACGGCGTTTTCTTACTAGTTCGATCCAGCTGAATAAAAAAAATACGGTTGCTAAGCTCCCCTCCCCCGTCCCTCCCTTCCTTATACAGTATAACCTGTGAGTTTTCTTACTAGTTCGACCCAGCTGAATAAAAAAAATACGGTTGCTAAGCTCCCCTCCCCCGTCCCTCCCTTCCTTATACAGTATAACCTGTGAGTATACAAATCAGCAATTAACAAGTTAATCTACATTAAATTACCTTAACATCAGTGACAAATTTATATCGATAAACAGTTTTTGAAACACAGCGTTCGGTATTGAATAAAAAAGTTTAAAAACAATTTTTTTTTTTGTTATCTTTCTTCTTCTCAATTTCCGTGAAAGTAACAGCAGTTACGAGAAAATTATTACAGGCATTTCTCTTTAGTTTCTCATGTTTTAGTTTACCGCGTGGCGGTGTTTTCGCGCGGATCGTCGCTCCCGCGATCCTAACGAAAAATATTACAATCTTGGCTTTATGTCCCGGTTGTGCTCTGGGGTCCGCCTTGACCAAGATCCAGGATTTGGCAGATCAGATAATTAACAGGGGAACCATAATCAGAATGCGAAGAAGGTAATGCCAGGTCACTGTTACGCCAACCAATATCATATTTTCATTTGAAACTAGTATAAAGTTGGCTCCTAAAATAAGGATTGCGGACATATTCCATCAAGACATGATAAAAGTCTTCAACCACCCCACAATTTATACAATTTGGAGAAGATTCCTTGGCTATCTTATAACCAAATTTGTTTATTGGAATGTGTCCAGAATGTATCCTTATTGCCAAACTACGGTGCTTCATATTTAGTGAACTTTTATCCCGCCGTTTCGATCACTTTACTAGACAAGGTGACATATTTTGTCTTTTAAAGTAAGTAATATTGTGCATTTTGTTGAATGAGGTTGCACGTAGAACAGACTGGTTGTGATTTGAGATCTCACACACACGAACGTGAATGATAACTATCATCATCACAGCCCGTAACAGTCCACTGCAGGACTTTGGGCCTCTCCCACGAAAGAGGAGGTTATTGCCATAATCTCCACGCTTGGCAGGCGGGTTGGAGATCGCAGTGTTTAAATATATAAATGGAAAATGCTGCTGCCCAATTTCCAGACTACAGAGACTCTTGATTTTTGGCCTCGAAAACATTAGTCGCCTTGTACGACACCCATGAGTGTAAAGGGTTGGTGCTATTCTACTCTGCCGGACACCACACGGCGAGTGAATGATAACTATAAGGAGATCGAAACGTCAGGATATAATGATAAATTGTTTTATTTGAAAGATCTGGGTAGGGATCACGTAAACAGTAAAAAAATATTAAGATTAGATAACATTTATAGTAAATCATTACATTAAGCAAAATTACTTACCTTCTTCATTTTTCTTAAGAACATTTAAGCATTTCAAAATCTTTTTTTTTGAGCTGTCGGTGTCCTCTGTCGGTGTCACAGCAGGGCAAAGGCCTCTCTCCCAAAATCATTTGATATCCCGTTCTTATGCGTTTTTAGGGTAAAGAGCTGCAAGTGCCGGCCGGAAAAAAATTTTTAGATTGAGCATACAATTCCTAACATTTTTTACTATTGCGCCAAAGCTCCATGACCAGTGGTTTGGTTAGGGATACTGGGCGTACAAAAGAGGTATGGTTATATCATTAAATTATATCTACAAGAAGCCACTGTCATATTTTATTTTACTACATACACAGTTCAAAAAAATCTATTCAACGAACAGTCATTGCACAATAAGAACCCACTTATAAGATATGTTCTCAAAGGGATTCTACAAGAGCTTCTCCAAGGAATCCACAAAAAGTCTTAAAGTCGAGATTTGCAATCTGCTTTGAGAAAGTGCAACTAGTTTTCCACAGGTTGAATGTTGAGTGTTTTATTTTAACTTTGCCTATTCTTACGAATTTACCTTTTCTTTACGAATTTTATGTTCTTATATTATACTAGCGGACCCGGCGTGACTTCGTTAGCGTACACCTACTTTACCCCTACCTACGATATTTTTCTTCCTTATAAACCTTCCTCTTGAATCACTCTATCTATTGTTGAAAACCGCTTTAAAATCTGTTGCGTAGTTTAAAACATCTAAACGTACATACATACATACGGTGGGAAGCGACTTCGTTTTATACTATGTATAGATATAGAAATAGCTCTTTGTTTAATTACCGTTTAAATGTTGAAAGAATTTGTCGCGTATGTTGTGAAGTATTTTTAATTTATCAAGACACACGAGTCTGAGCTTACCAAGTTCGGAAAATGCGACACCGACTTTGTATTGTATTACTTTACACGAACTATTTTAAGTAGCTTTCAATCCCTACAACTCGAGATTTCATCACAAGGCTGTATTGCAAAAACTACTTTTTGCATCGATATAAATTTAGCATTGATGTTTAGAAAATTTAATGTAGATAAATTTCCTTTTTGAAAATTTGCTCCTATCTGTTTGTATTTCATTTGTTTCACTGTAAAATGATAAAAACCACGGCAAAGGACCCTTCGGAGAGGAAAAGAGAGTGGAGAGGCATTTTTGGATTCAGCGGGGTCGAATTAGTAAGAAAACATCGGTAACGAAAAAATAATACGATTTGCTTGTAGACTCATGACAGAAGATTGGGTCTATATATTGGGAAAATAAATAGAACTTGAGAAGTAGAAAATAAATAGAACTTGTCAATTAAACTTGACAGAACTCCCTAAATCATTATCATCATCGTCCTAGCTCTTATCCTGGCCTCTGCCAGGGACCGCTTTCCTACCCATTCTTCTCCACTTCGCTCTGTCTTCGGCATCCTCGCGTAGTAAGCCGCGTTGGCTCTCGCATCCGACTCAGCGATGTCAATCCATTGCTTCTTGGGTCGCCCACGGCAGGTTCAGGCACTTATTTCCCACGTATCACTGAGGCTTACGCAACACATGAACAAACCAGCGCAGGCGAGCCTCCTTGATCTTGTCTGCGATATCCCTCACGCCAAGACTGTCACGGATGTATTCATTAGGTACTTGATCGAGCCTTGTTGGCGTGGAGTTCGCGAACGTGTTTTGTCAGCGCTGGACATGTCTCGCAGCCATAGAGTATCACAGGTCTAATTATACTCTTGTATATAAGCCCTTTGAGCTTTACGGGGATTTTAGGGTCACAGATGACTGCCGTGAGTTCCCGCCATATGGCCCAAGCTGCAAAGATTCGGGACTTGACATAGGGGCCGATACCGCCGGACTCGTACACACTGCCTTTTCCTTTATAGATTGGAGTGATAATATTTACGGGCCACGCTTCAGGTATAAGCCCCGTAGCTATGATCCTGTTAAATAATTCACTGAACAAGAGTACGCCCCGGGTGGTTCCTATTGTTTTCCAGGGTTTGATGTGTATTCCGTCATGGTCAATAGCTTTTCCGTTTTTTAATACGTACCAACGACCTCTCAACCTCATCAGGGGTAATCGAGCTTATCATGCCAAGGTTTGCAGGAAGCTGTGGTGGTTGCACGTAGTTGTTGGCCTCGTTAGACAGTTCCTTGAAATGACAGCACCAACCGGTCTTTAATAGAGTTTGCACTTATGAGTATCACGCCGTTCGTACCTTTTATGGCATTTTGGATCGCCGCTTTGCTCCCAAGTACACTTCCTTTTCCGATAGTGTCCCCAGTAGTCCCTAACCTAACCTTAAGCTTCTTGCACCTTACTATTCCACCATCTCGTATCCCTGTCAATTTGTCGGCCGCCTTTTGACGTGCCGAGTACTGTTCGTCCGAGTTTTAAGATCGTTTTCTGATAGTGACACCAGAGCTTATTGGAGGTTTCGCCCTTTGCACTCCAATCGAGGCCTTGCTGGCCTGGCCTGGCTCTTGCTGCTCAGAGTCCACCACTTAATAGACGGTACGCAGTGTTCTGCCGTAGGCCGTCTACTAATTTCCCGGACGTCCAAGACTAGGCGCTGTGCAGTGAGGCATTCCCCCTGCATGATCTTGCACAGGGATACTCTACTTCAGCAGATAATCGATATATGATTGGTGTGGGCCACTTTTATAAGTAATGAGGTGTTCTGGTCTTTTCTGAAAGAAGATGTCTAGATTCGGAGATTATCTTCTCCATCACTGTTTCGCTGGCCGTAGCCAAAGCCCCCATGCATCCGACCGAACTCCTTGCTCCTCTGCCCCACGTGCCGTTGAGGTCCGCACTAACCACAATCTGTTCGGAGGATGATACGTCGCAGAGTATTTTCGAAACTGTTCCTGAAGGCAGTCTTTTCGGTGTCGGTGTAGCTGGTCTGAGGAGCATAGGCGCTGATGAGGTTCATTATTATCCCCTCAATTTGCGCTTTGATCACCATGAGTCGATCGCTCACCCTGTTCACCTCTATAATGCCGTTCCGGAACTCGTCGCCCACCACAATAGCGACCCCATTCGTCCCTTCTGCCGATCCGGTGTACAAGAGCATGTATCCCTGCCCGATTGCCCTAGACTTCTACCCTAGACCACCTCGTCTCCTACAGAAATGTCACCTGAATGCGGCGCCTGTGCAACAACTCGGTCAGCTCTCGAGACCGGCCAGTCAGAGAACCAACGTTCAGCCAACGTTCAACGTTTAACCCTGCCCGCGCGACAGGGTAGCCCTAGCCCACTTATCGCAGGTGTAGGGCGATATGCCTGCGCGTCGTTCAGCGGCGACACTCAAGCATGGTGTTCGTTTCCAGCAGCGGACCTTTTTATACTTTTTTTGCGGTGTTTTGGCTTTTTATGTGCGGCGAGTACCACGCACCCCGCACAACCTGTTAGGGAAGAGCCGGTTAGCCAGAGCCTCGTTCGTCTGCAGGGGCCGTGGGCAGGTGAGATTGGCCTGGGCCCATGAGATGGTGGTTGGGCCCGATAACCTCCTTTAAATAAAAAAAATAGTGAGCTTTATCCGATTATTTTAGAATGTTAACCTAATATAATTTAACCTAAGCAAATAATGTTCAGACCACGCACGGCACCGTGTAATTAAACATTGGATACATTAGACTCGCTCGTTTTTTCTGGGTCAAGGTTCGAATAGTAATCAATATAGGTAAGCTTGATTCCTAACACAATGGGACATTGAAGTTGCTTTGTTAAAAATCGTTTTTATAGTAACTTTACCATGTTGTGATTTACTGTTAATAAATTAGGAGCGTTGGCGGCCGAGTGGTTATGGTACCCGCCTCGTAAGCGAGAGCTAGCGGTTTCGAATTCAACTCCGGTTCTGTACCAATGGCGTGGGCGCCAGTATGATGATAATGATGACTATTACCTATATTTATTTATTTATTGAGCAGTATATGAGTATATGAGCAATAATAACAAAAATTAAACAAGGTTTTCTAATAAGGAAGCGTTTCTCCCTAATCAAAGTTAGATTCCCGGAACGTTTCGTTAATTAAGCCAACTCAGTTTGTATTTTGAGCCGAACAAGTACATCTGGAACGTTTCACTCAACTAAGAGCGGAGAGCAAGTACCTACACTTCGCAGAACCCGGAATATTTTTCTGACTTAATAATTTTTCGAGTACAAGAATATTGCGAAAATTAAAAATAAACTCCGGCCATGTAACTACGTGCTGACAGAAATGTGGAAGTTTATTTAGCTTTTTTCGTATTTTCTGAGTGCTGTAGCCCTTAGTTGTCCGGAATATAGCTGCACTAGATGACCTAATCGCGTTTATTTCTACTAGAAAAACTGGGCATTTTATTTTATTATTACTATTCCATTCTATCTTTTTGAACATTTTATTGTTGGAAGTTCAGCTATGAAGTTGATTACAGATGGCCAGCACCTATTTAGTGTCTGTTTCCACTGACAAATTTAATTTATCTAACTAGTTAAAGTATCAAAATACATTTTGAAACATGAGTTTTGAAATATTCAAAAATTCAATAGAATGATATTCGTACATGGATGTTATTCTAAAACAATTATACAGTTATTTCAAGCAGACAAAGGATATCAGCGTAACGAGCCGTGGAACAAAAAATGGGCGGTAAATAAAAATAATTAAAAAAGAGTAGCGACAAGGGTCCTTCCAGCCGCCCGCTCCACGCAACCAATCCACGGAGAACGGAGTCTCGGAAATTAAATTAGAATAAACATAATTAAACAGTTGGCCCCATTCCCTTCGACTTGCGGAATTGTCGTATTCCGGGATTAAATGACGTCCCGATGTTAATAATTCCGGATTTGGAGGGCGGACACACCGGAAAAATAATGATATTAGGCGGTTGGTACGCCGGACCACTTTTTTTAATTAGTTGATTAACATGCGACACAATTCCGGGCGAGTTGTGTACGTGCGCGCCACGCAGTGTAGAAGTTTGAATTTAATTAAATAAGTTTGTTGCGCCCAATGTATTCAATTTGGGGAAAAAGCCGTAACAATAAATAAGGGTGCGTAACTTAGAGCCGCATTAGCATGTTTATAAAACACACATTTAGGTAGATGTCTTCGCCATAGTACTCGTATTTGTTTGTTAGTGGTGCGAGTTAATTTGGAGTCGAACAGAGACTTGGGCTGCTATGCAGCCTGGTATGGATGGTTAACAATAATATGTTTTTAGGCAAGAACTGCTGATGTGGATAAAGCACCATCTGAAACTTGGCGAGAATGTCGCTTTCTATTAGTGAAGAGGTTACGTGTGTCCAATAAAGAAACTAAAAAATCTGGAAAGAATACCATTACTCATGGATGAGAGAACCAGCGGCTTACGACGCGGACGTGAGGATTCTAAAGATGGGACGAAGTGGATGAGAAAGAGCAGGGAAGTAAACTGGCTGATTCCGCGACCGCTTGGATGATGATGATGGAGGAAGTGCCAGGTGACCGAGCCAAGTAGTATACCCAAAAATGCGTAATGAGGTAGTTAAGTGTAGAGTCGTAAAGCAAATGTTTGAACATGGTAGGTCCGCAGAAGTCAGGTTAACTGCTTTTACACATCCTTATGTAGTAAAAATAGTACAGTCAGCTGCTGAGTGAAAAGAGCCTCCTAGAATAAATTAAAATGTCAGTATGGGGTCAGTACTCTCTGCAGCTGACATACTTACCTACAAGACAAGATGTTGCATCGACATCAGTACATCGGAATGGCCATCTGCAAGCCGTCCGTAATGGAGAAGTCACGTAAAGCAAAACATGATTAAGTACCTAAACGAATTTGAAGATCGAAAACCTACGGCTATAACTACCATTTTCAAGGCGGTATCCTGGCCATGTACTAAGGAAGTAAGATCTTTAAGTGTGGTATGACCCCTTCCTGCCATAGGTGTCGTACTAGGCGACAAATATTTTGGTTATGTTGTTGGTTCCATTGTTACGTTTAAAAGACTACATCTCCAACCCACCTGTCAAGTTTATGGCAATGACCTCCTTTCGCGGGAGAAGCTGCAGTGGACTGTTGTGAGCTGTGATGATGATGAGGATCTAGAAGAAAAGAAGCGAAAAAAATCTGAAAATGTGGCTATGCTAGTCATAATATTATGCGAGCACCAGAAGCAGTAAGCAGCTAATATCATCCTTGCAGTCGCTGCAGCATTAAAATGTATTGTCAATTCAACCCTCGTCGGTAGGTAATCAATCACTAACTGTTTTCCACGGAATAATCTACTATTGCTAAGAGTA
The DNA here is from genome assembly GCA_907269095.1 of Blastobasis adustella. Classification (NCBI taxonomy): domain Eukaryota; kingdom Metazoa; phylum Arthropoda; class Insecta; order Lepidoptera; family Blastobasidae; genus Blastobasis; species Blastobasis adustella. Next base: position 13,864,091 of record OU026121.1, on the reverse strand, counting down.
TCAAGTTCTATTTAAATCCACGATTGACCTGAGGTTAAATAAGCAACTTATATTCCACCACTTAATGCTGGCACTCGAACAATCGCGGAAAATCGACGTCTTTTTCGTAAATTTCCTGGAAAGTGTAACCTAAGAACTTGCTATAAGTGCCGCCCGGGGACCGTATTTTCTTTAAATGCGGCCAACGTTTCCAGGAAAATCGAGCTGTTCCTTAAAAAGTGTTTATCCTTTGGTACTTAGGTAGTTTTAACACTACAGAAGAAACACATTATCTTTTTTTCGTAGAAGGAACTTGACAGGCTGCCTCTGTAAATAGTTCCGACATGAACTGTTTGGACGCAAACAAATTCAACATATCACTGAACAAAGGAAACCTTTATTTTCCGGAATACCTAATAGAACTGTAAGTTTTCCGTTACAGCTACCTTTGCCGCTTTTCTATGCGATACATATTTACGTGCCGCAAATGAACAAGTAACGTACTTGAAACATTCCGTTTAAGGCGGGCGCAAACTGCGCATGCATTAAGTTTCCGTAGAGATAATGTTCCAGCAAGCCGCGAGCCAAGTTCAGTCGGGCTCTGACCGTCGTCGAGTGCGGACGTGTCTTCCTCGGAGACTCCACGAGAAGTTACGAAGTTTCATCCAACAGTTTTGATTGGCGCATTTTAAATATTGAACGCTTTTGTGTTGCCCGGTGGACATTTTTGTGTTTACTCTCATGATTTTGTCATCGGATATGTTTTAATCGGTGAGTGATCTAAACTTTTATACATATCTAGATTTTATTTTTAAAATAAGTTATATTTAGCTATAATACGTACCGTTTCTATGCGTAATGAAACTAATAAGTCCTTAGAACTGTGTACGTCGTCTCTAGAGTAGAATAGCACGCCTTAGACTTACGGGTGTCGTGCAAAGCGACTAATTAAATGTTTTAAAGACTAACCAGAAGAAAACAAGCAGCAGCGTTTGCTGTGAGTATTCCAACACTGCGATTACCAACCCGTTTGCCAAGCGTAGAGATTATGGCAAAACACTCAATCAATGTGAAGTAGGGGTCGCAAACCAGGATCCCGGACAAAAAATACGCCTTCACAATACCGGTATTCATTTTACAAAAACCGAGATTTTCGGTATTCAAATCCCAAAAATAACGGAATCCTTGTATTGACCTCATGTTAATACCGAAAATCCCGGTTTTGAAAAGATATACCGGTATTGCGACCCCTAATGTGAAGCAAACTCAATTCCAGCCATGGAGTCATCGGCTATTGATGTGATGTACATAGAAAAGTAGTAACGGATTAGAATATTATGATTGAGAATATGAGAGGCTCTAATATTAACTCTCTACCCATTGATCCATTCTCTGAGAATGGATTAAATTGGATCGGATATTGGATTTCCAATCCGAATCACGCATTTCGAATTCTAACGCTATCTGTCGTTGCTGTAGGTAGGTACGTAGTATTATCTATGTTGGGCGGATATCTTCGTCATATTACCGAAATCAAAGAAATTTTCTTAGAAAATTCCTTAAATTCCGTTAGATTTATAAGCCCTGATTAGGTAAGTATGAAGAAATCTTGTATGTCACAAACCACATAGACGTTTCCTAAGTATATGTACATAATCCGATCCCGCTGGTATTTAAATAATTATCACCAAATTGCCCGCGTCAATGTGTAGTGACCTATAAACGATTCTATTACGTTCCCAATGAGGACCATTTTACGCTGAATTTTTTTGGCTTTATTATTTAGGAGTAAGCCATCGTGTAAGATTAAATAGGGTACCGCTGGTGCGTGCGTAATGTCCAAAGTTCGATCCCGGCCCTCTCTGTTTCGGCTAATTAACCCCGCATTCGTATTGGACCGGGTAAGATTTATAATGTCACCAAATTGCCGTTCTATTCCTGTTGGTGAAAACGCTGTATTCAATAAATCAAGCATTGCCAGAAGCCAAATGGTGCAATTTATGGTGACAGCTAATCATTTCATCATTCGTTTTCTTTAAATTTTAATGGATAAAACAAATAACTCCATCGCTAATGAGGACACCGGACTACCTAAATCTAGGGTAGTGATAACTATTTTAAATTTATAGCCTATAAAGCTGATAACATCGAAAATAATGGGGTCTAAACAGGTTGCCTGAAAATTTCCGTGGACCGTGATTAATGAGGCGTTGGTAATATTAATTCAGGTGGAAACCGATTCTACAGGGAACTATTAAAAGGCATACCTACATTGTATGCTACATTGAGAACGGAAACCTTACATATTTATTCATTTGAAACACAGGCCGCCACCTCGTTTGTCATTTTTATGGCATGACAAAACAGACATATATTTATGCAGACACGTTAATCTGCCATTAAGGTAACATAAAGGGTGACAAAAAATTATGAAGTGAACGCCATGTACGGTTTTAGCTTTTTCCTACTAGGTACCTATTTTAATCAAGTGAGTGTACCTAAGTATTTGGCCGTGTGGTATCCGGCAGAGTAGAATAGCAGCAACCCCTTACACTCGTTGGTGTCGTATAAGGCAACTAATGTTTTCGAGATAAAAGATCTAGAGTCTCCATAGGCTGGAAAATGGGCAGCAGCTTTTCCATTGTTATATTTATAATACTGCGATCTCCAACCCTTCTGCCATGCGCGAAGATTATGGCAATAACCTCCCCTTAGCAATAAGGCCCTAAGTCCTGCTGTTGACTGTTATGGGCTGTGATGATGACCTAAGTATTTGTTTAAAATAAACCACCTCAGAATCCTGCAGTCCTGAGAATCTGACCTCCTCGCCGAGTTCATTTTATGCGAATGTTTATAGTAAAGGTTTTGTGGGTAATCTTATTTATTTATTTCAAACTTCATGCACATTACAGTACAAAGGCGGACTTAAAGCTACAGTCAACCAGAAAGCAATAAACAAAAATTACAAGGCGGTGCTACAAAAAGGAAGAAAAAAAACAAAATAGACACATTCACAGACCGAGATTCTATCTATTGGCAATCGTCTTTAGTACAACTGTAGTGAGTCTCTCTTAATACTGGAGGGAATTCCGTGATATGCAGTTCGGCTGAAGAACAGTTTTCTGTTGAGAACGAACGTTGCTTTTCATAATGTGGTCTACGGAGACCTATCAACAGTCTGTCTAAGAGAATGTGTTAGACGTTGTACGACACCGATTAGTGGAAGACGTTGGTGTTATTTTATACTATACGGTATAACTGCTAATGTGGCTCATTGCTTCATATATTGTAACATAAGTTAAAGTGATAGTAAGTGATTTATAGCTTCGCCTTATTTATTCGATCGATGTTTTAGGACATAGACGTATTAGGACACCTTGGAAAGTCTTATGGACATTTTAAGCAAGGAGGAAAGATTTTTAATATATGTCTGTCTACATAAGACATTTTGAATCTGTGACGATTATTAGGTGCACACAAAGCGCGCTTTACGGCCTCATATAAGATCGCTCTTGGGGTAGGGCTTTGTGGCGACAATAGGAGTATTTTAGGGGTTTAATTTTGTGCGGGTAGGGGCGTCGTCTAGCTTGTAATAATAGGAAGTTCACTAACTATATAAGTACGTCAACCCAAGTAACAAAGTGGCGTGGCACAAAATACAAAATAAACGAATTATCAGGTGGTAGGACTCTGTCAAGCTTGAGGACTCCGTCTCGGTGAATATCACCGTCTTATCTATTTCTGCCGCCAAGCAACCATGCTTGCATTATTAGCCAGGATAAAGTAGCCAGCGAAATTACAGGCATTTCATGACAACGCACCTGCTGCGGTTCTGTATTTCTATATTTCTATATTTCTGTTACCTGTAACCTAAATGTAGGAATTGTAGTTGTTATGGGCGACAGTTACCGCTTACCATCAGGTGGGCTGTCTGCTCGTTTGTTACTGAGTAACATAAAAAAACATTATCATATCAACAGCTCAAAACAGTCCACTCCTGGACTTAATACATTTTGAGATTTATCTGATACAGTAGTGGGGGACAAGCCATAATCTCCACGCTTAGCAGGCTAGTTGCAGATGCGGCCTTCGACGTAATCTCAACGTTGTTGAAAATACTCGAAAGAAAATAACGTTTACGGCGAAAAAGAAAGTTTATGGCGGTAATAAATGGCCTGCCAATATGACAGTAGTCGCCTTTTACGACAACCGTCAATGGAAGTGGTTGGTGCTATATTCTACTCCGCCGGACACCACACGGCTGTTTTAACTCTATATAAATAGTATTATTCTTCACCGGTATTTATTTACTTCACAGTTTTACAGCAATCTAATTATATTTAAACTAAATACATAATCAAGTTGTAGTGCCAATAACTAAACTGCAATTTATTATTTAGGACTTAATGTACCTCATACACCTAACTACGACAAACAAAATTAATCTAGGTATAATAATACAATTATATATCTTACAAATAAAATAGAAATTTAAAAAGAGCGAGAGATAAAAAACGTGTCTTAAAATCTTAACCGGCATCAGAAACGGTTGTAAAAGGTAAATTTGATATACCTATGGTTTGCTCTGGGGTCCTATTAGCATTATGTGTAAATTTGAAGCAATAACCTCCAATGTAATTAATTATCCAATTTAGAGATTTTCGACTTATCACGTTACGGCCTTACGGCGGGTTACGATCTTTAAAACTCAGGTTTTAGTATGTAAATTGGGGAGAACTTTAACAATATCACAATGTCAAGCGGTAACCTTTTTAGTAATTTCAGTGTCCACGGGCGACCGTACTATTAGGTTTGAAATTTTTGGAGCGTCGGTGGCCGAGTTGTTAAGGTGTCTGAGTCGTAAGCCATATCATATATAGATACCAATGACTTTTTTCTGGGTTACGTACATTAAATGAACACTAACAGATGGCCTTACGGTGAGGGAAAACCTCGTGATGAAACCACCACATTCAGGCGACTGCACGTAACCATGATCCAATCGGTCAGGTTCCCCTGGCAGCAGAGTCACTAATAACAGATGACAATCGCTCCATTATAATTATCTAATCTGCCAAATTCTAGATCATGGTCAAGGCAGATCCCAGGCTTTCGTGCGCGAGAGCACATCCGAAACATTAACGTCAAAATGACATAGGTATAGTTTTGAAATTTTACATATAGAAATTATTATCTCTGTAGGTCACATATATTGAATTGACCACAAGAATACTGGTCTAAGTAAACACTTAGCGGCTCGTTGCTATGTGAACGCGCCGCGTTTAATACGGGATATGATTGATCCTGATTGATCTATTGCGTTCATTTTGACGGCCGCATAATGCCGATCGCTACTTAAGTATTGTCAGTTATTACCCCGTGTGCTCGCGCGCACTGTGAGACCGCATAGTAACGTTTTCTGAATATTCTTCATATTAGTATGTCCCTTCTATTTAGCCCTATCGCTCATCATTTCGGTGCTCACTCACTGTAGTGTAGGTACGTAACTGGTATAGCAATAGAAAATATTTTTAACTATCCATATTGTTGTTCTATGTTCCATCTATAGATATATTCCAATCACGCAAAGTGTACAACGAAAACCAATGCACAAACATGGATTTGTATACCGTTTCGCAAACATATTTCAGAGCAGTCGTCAAATAATCATGTCGTACACACTAACAGTAAAGTTATTACAACATTCATATATTTTATGACGTTAGTTGGAACAATAATTGGTCGAACACATGGTCCGAATAATTAAACACAGCTCAACGTTTAAGTTCTGAGTGGCATTTGTATGGTTTGATAAGCTTCAACATTGTGCTTGGGGTTGTCGTTTTCTATCAGAGACCATTTTCAGAGCTATCATAGACATAGACTTATTAATAGAATTATTACAGGTCATTAATTGCGTTTTTTACTCATTTCAAAATAATTCATTCAAATAACCTTTCGTAATTCGAATATCCATTCAATGATAATAACAAATAACATTATTCAAGAATAAAAATAAATATAGCAACTCATCAATAATTAAACATAAATAATAATAATTAAATATATCTTGGTTCTAGTTGGAGCTTCTTCTTCCTATTTTTCTATTTTCAACGTCTTATATGAAATAGTTACCGATGGTACAAGTCTGTCATCACATAACATCAGCAACAATAGTCCACCGCTGGATTTCAGTGTCCTCCACATTACAAGAGGGATTTGCCATAATATCTAGTCTTGGAGCTCGCAGCGTTGAGAGTACTAACCCTTCTGGTCTGATGAGGTATCACCGGTTGGTATTTAGGACTACATTTAACAATGCGTGTGATTGTGAGTTGCGGTTTGTGAAATTGGAGGCATGAGTTAATAGACATACATATAAATCTCGTACTCTTATTGTAAATTATTATATGTATAGATTATTGATACAAATGCTGCACAAAAAAAAATTGTAAGTATTTATCGGAACACCTCTCTAACCATGTTATTCTCTAAGACAACATCCGTGAGCACCACGATGAAAGATGTCAGATCGTGGCCTGGTTACCAAGCAACGCGCAAATTTATATTAAAATAGTGTTACAATCCGACAGATTATACATTTAATCCTTGCAATCAAGGATGATGATGAACCGCACCCCTGAAAAAATAGGATATCTTGAGGAATTACCATTTCTTCAGTATGTCCACTCAAATGTAAATCAAGGTACCGTCGAAATGTAGCAAAATTCACCCGCAGCCAAGTTATTTCGGGCTGGCTATATGGTATTCACTTCAGCGTTTGGTGGCTCATTCTGCATTTAATTCAGACAGCTTAAAAGTCAGGACCGAAATAGTTTTATCCGTTTCTAGGCTACCGCGAATAAATTCCCTGAGGTTTTCTGTGGAGACATAAAGCATTAAGTTCTTGGTGTAGGCGTGAAAACATTTTTACAGAGTAACTCGCGACAAGTGACAAAATGTCGGCTACAGATGTGTTATATTTTAAGCTAGAAGGAGTAATTTGTGAAACGAATGCTATGTCTGCAGGCGTCGTACATATTCAGGTTTAAGTACGTTTAAAGCTCTTTTACGTATATCTGTTGTTCTACATACGTATGATTTATCTGACAGTTGTTATGACAAATATGTGACAGCGTAGTGACAGCCATATCTCAGAAACAATATTTATAGTTAAAACTAAACGTGTGCATGTAAAATGCAGCTATTTATTGAGATTAAGATCTTAAAAACTAAACTTATATAACGAACAAGGCGCTTGACATCCAATACGTCGTGGCAGCATCGCGAGGCTGCAAATATTCAATCAATCTATATTTCTGTTTTTCTAGATACACGAGATTTATCTGACAGTTGTTATGACAAGTATGTGACAGCCACATCTCAGAAAAAATGTTTTAGTTAGAACTAAACGTGTGTGAAACGCAGCTATTTATTGGGAATAAGATCTCAAAAACTAAAATTATGTATTAAACAAGGCGATAGACATCCAATACGGCGTAGCAACATCGCAAGACGGTAAATATTCAAGCAGTCTGGCTCAGTCAGAAGGCCTAAAGTCCGCTAATTTACTAATGGCTCGTTTAAATTGTAATCCAATCGCATTCGCCGCTCAATGGCAGTTTTACTCGTTTTTTGTATTCTGCTACAATTAAAACTGCCGATGAGCTGCTATTGCGATCCGATTACAATTCAATCAGGCCAAGTAAAATAGCGGACTCAAGGCCCTGTGAAGATGACTTGGAGACTTGGACTTTCTGTTATATGTTATAGAGGGAGGTAAACGAGCAAGCGGGTCACCTGAAGCTCGATTTGTCATACGCTCCGTAGGTGCTACCTCAATTTTTAGGTTAGGATATCTAAACATCTCTTAAGGGCCTACCACACGCACAAGCTTCACCACAGGTTTACCTGCGCAGGCCAGTTGTACACAGAGCGTGTAGTCGGTAAAAACTAGTCGAAAACGCTCGGGATTCCGTGTACAAGTCAACCTGCGCAGGCAAAACTGTGGTGAAACTGCGTATGGCCCTTCGAGAACTGTCCTAATTGGCAATGATCGTGCGACGGGCGGTTTTGAGGTTTCCTATTGGTCGGGCGACGACCGTCGTACCACCATGGTCACACGACCGTTGCCATTTAGGACAGCGTCTTACATGTCTTTTATTTCTTGCGGTGACTAAAACATCCTCTAGCTCTGTGCGGGAAGCCATAATAACTACCAACATCTGCGTTTAATTTGCTTCTGATTCAAAACTTCTCAATAACGTAAAAAATTTGAGATCGATTACCTATGTCTTTGATCAAATAATAAGCATGAGGCCTTGAACTTTGTAGACAGTTGAGAATATATGCTTGTGCTCCAAACGGCAGTTCACAAGGCCTGGTAACAGCTAAGATGGATATGTAATTCTATAGTTTTCTTTAAAAGACACTATACGTAGGCAGGCCATGGGGCACGCTCATAATTCTGCTGTCACCTAGCCACAGGGTCCCAAAGCAATAAATGCCCGGTTCGCATTACACGTTCAATCACCCTTGGGCGATAAATCTGATAAAAAAAACATTTTTAACAGTCGACGTGTATCGAGCTTTTCGTCCCACGTGTAACAAGTAGACGATAGGTGCGACATTAATATAAAAATTGCCTTTATTATATTGGTGCGAGAGTATTTAAAAACAAGTGAAACTCTTGTAGGTATATCGGTATACATCGATCGGTACTGTGACAGTAATCGCACATTGAGATTCCCCATTTTTGTTAAAAGTAACCTTAGTACAAGAATAGTACGTAGGTGCTTCCATCAGGTTGGTCGTCTACGCGTTTTAAGTATTCCAAATTAAAACACTTTATCGCATTTGTGCGATTTTATGTTCAAGACTTTATTCCGACGTTTCAATCACTTTTCAATAATTTTAAAGCTTAATTGTTAAAATGATATTGATATCATAACTCATTTTATCAATTAAGCTGCATGATTAACCTATAAATCAAATAATGTTAGCATATTTTGTTAAAATAATAAATGTGGAACATTTATTAGTATTTAGTAAAAAGATTGCTGATAAATATTACACACATTTATCTAATACGAGTAGGTATGGAAAGCTTCTACATATAAAATAATTCAAATAGTTTTTATTTCAATAAACATATTTTCGTATGTGCTATCTGTTTCCTTTTAAGTAACTTGTTTATATAATTGATGAAAATGTGTAGTCGGGCCATCAAACTGGGTCAGGTTATGTCGTGGCCAAATCAAATACACTCTAAATAATTGAGCAGTCAGTTATTTTCGTCTATATGTGGCGCTAAGCAAGAAAGCTTGCGTTGTTATGCCCCTTTATGTGGGTAAGGTAGCCAACCTTGGCTAGAAACGTGTCAGCTTATTCCTGACAGTGACAACGCACCTGCGGTTCTGCATCGCAACTTATGTATTATTGCTCGCACCGTGAAGTAGCCTTTATAACCCGCCTTCGGAAAACGCGATGCTGACGGACCTCCATCCTTATATTGTGGACCTTTCAGCGATCTTCCGCTTTGGTTCTACCTGTATAATGTGTACGGCCACGTACTGGAAGACACAGCGTGGGTGGCCCTCCCACTAGCTGGACCGACAATCTGGATGCGGAACCAGCTGGATGCAGAAGGCACCAGACCGGCCTTTGTGGAGATCTCTGGGGGAGGCCTATGCCCAGCAGTGGACGTCTTCCGGCTGATAGGATGATGTAGATGAATGTGTACGACTAAGGAATGGAACATATTATCTGCGAGTATGTTCTCTAGACATTACAATCTGGACACATTCATGAAGGCATGCTCCATCTTCTCTTACCGCCAGATGAGATGCCGATCAAATGCCTGGCAAAAGATGACGTTGCGATTAAATACCTAGCTAGCTCTTATAATAAAGTAAGGTGCGACACACGACTACAAAAGTTACCTTAAACCACAGACCAATATAATACACTGTACTATATCTATTATAGATACTGGTCTAGTACTACTTTATTATATTGGTCTATGCTATAACTGAAGACTGAAGTAGTACTTTGGACGAATACTCAGAAAGCTTGTAACGAGTTTCGCTGTAGCCATGCTGAGCTTTTATTTACACATATCGATTTTTACTATATTTGCGGCAAACCAAATCGTCCCACAAAGCTGCATTGACAATATTTGCACAGTGAACTGAATTCGCTTGGACGTTATTTTATGTTTATGTTATATGGCAGACAAACAGACCTGTTGGAAAGTGGTCACCGCCGCCTATGGACATGAGCAACACCAGTGGAGTTAGCAATGCGTTGCCCGCCTCTGAAGATACCTCGTGAACGATCCCATGTCATAGTCCAAAGGAAACAGGGGCTGGGAGCTCATTTCACAGCCACATGTTGGCTGATCCGTGAAACAGTTTACTACTTTCAAGGCTACATGCTATGTACCCGACGACGTCATCAAATCGTATAGTTACAGTATGGTGCAAATGCAATAATTTGTGACCTGCCAGCCAAAGTTCAGTTAATTGAAGTTTAACTACTTGCGCCTAAACTTTAGCAATCAAAATGCTTAGCGATCAACAGTATCAAAACTTTTTGTTCAGTGCTCGGTCTAAACTGATGAGGAGCAAGGGAGCGAGTACCAAACTCACCGGACCAGGTGGCCGGACGTAAAACTTGACATCTGCGGCCAGCTTATACGTCTGTACGCCATCCTCCGTCACCGGATCAAGGTACCTGGATTCATAAATGCCATATAAAATTGAAAACCTGATGTCTGCTTTTAGGGGTTGGTTCTTAGCTTAGCGAGTGCGGCGCACAATACTTTTATATAGAATTGACGATGTCCCGATCCGCTGAGCAAATCTTGTGTCCGGGTGAAAAACTGTATGTCCCTATGACTCGTACTCACGGATCGATGTCACATAATGTTGAATTTATTTCTAAAAGGGCTTAAGTGAGTGTTAACATACTGAAAAATCACAAACTCGGAGACTAAAGTTCTGACTTGTCTAATTGTCGAAGTTACTTAGTCAAAGTCAGAATTTATCCCACATCGGTGTTTACCATTTTAGTAACTTGCGACCTAGATTATTCGCTAAAGTCTTCATTACAAAGGGCAACTTCAGCGAAGTGTATCCACTTATCTTCACTTAAGATTTAAGACATCTTGTATTAATGAGATATATTTTCTGATACTTATTCTTCTTTCTTACCTATTTCACAAGCCTTATATTTTGTCCCTCGAGAACATTGTAGCTTTATAAATGTAAGATTCCAGGGTACATCTACTCTCGTCGAAAAGGCTCGGTAAAAGCGGTACACTCGCTCGACACGCGCTTCGCGATATTTAATTCATAAATATTGTTTCAAATACGTATTTTCTATGTTTCTGTTGAAAAAGGTATACTGTACGTAAGTAAGCTGTTTGGTTAGTTACCTAGACTAGTCATTGGTGGTATGGTTAGGTTAGTAATATCGTTAGAATTTTTGGATGGCATATTTATCACGATTTTTATTTGATAAAACGATTTCTTCCGGTTCGGTTATGGCGATTGAATTTTTTACATGCTACATCTTCGACCTCATCGTCGCTTTCCATCAGGTGAGTTAAAGTTAAATGCAAGTCTATTGACAAGAAAAAAAAAGCAGATACGAGTATCATCGAGAGATAAAATAACAGACAAGTGGTTAAATAATTCATAGATACACATGATCAGTCACCACACACGAGAGACTCATAAACAAAAATAAAGCATAATATACGAGCACTCGTAGTAAAAGGCAGTTATAAATTTTGATAAAAGGAAACTGCTTACAAAGCGAGGCAATTTGCGAGGATCGGCAATGTTTCGCCGATTGCTGATTTTCTTGTTCCCTCCTTCGATATTTACATGCAAAGTATTTTATTACCGTTCATGCAACATTTTTTTCTTACAATGCATAAATAAATGTTTTATTGGCCCGCGTTCGCAACGATCAATTGAGTATTATGAAGGCGATTGTATTTTAATATTAATGTAAGCAAATTTAATTCTGGTTTGGTGTACGTTGTCGACAAAGGCTGTAGGTGTTTTTGTACCTTGTTTAAATTAACAAACGGACACGAATGTAAAATAATTAAATTATATGCGTTTGGTTGTTAGGGAAGAAAACTAATGATTATCCGATGACGCAGCTAATCTATTTATTGTCAAGGCTTGCAGAAATAAAATAAAATTATAATTAGTAAATACATACACTGAAATAAACTGATAAGCAGGCCCGACCTATATGCTAATAGGTGCAAGGTTCAAAAATTCACAATGCTTAAATAAATGTAAAATTTCGAATTCGCTAATTTTGTTTTAACCCAATTGAAAAACCTTTTTTAATCCTCCGAAATTAACCAACCAACCCAATACCAACGCAATACCGCACAATGCCGAAATAAAAAATTAAATAAAACGAAATCAGTTCCAGCTTCAAAAATCAGAACACAATGCAAACACCGCCGTGCGTTCGGGTCTCATTTGTTTTTCTTGTTTATCCTGCGCCGTATTTTATACAATTGCCCTTGAAATTAAACGATGGCGCAGCTCGAAGCGTACAGCACAAAATTTGTTGTATCCTCAGTCATTAATCTCTCACGCAATTGTGTCTAATTTCCCCGTACTTCCGGCCGCGTAATAAATCAAACAGATATACATTAAGCCGTGACCCACTCTTAAACGGATTGGAGTGAACGTTTGTTCGCAGGAGGACTACTCTCTACGCCGTGTTTCGATATTACGGGACAGTCCATATCAAAATCATAGATACCTATAAAATTCAAGTTATGAACGGGTTTGAGTCCATTCCCCAAATATTATTTTTCGCATGACGCCCCATACATCTGATTCAGCTTGTTGAATATCGTAAGGTTTGGTAACCATGCTATATAATAATGAAACCTAGAACCCTATTTTTGAACCGCTCGACTCAATTTCAATATTGGTTGTCGACATGAAAAATTTAATAATTTTATACATTGATTTATCTTGATGTTGCCAACCTAATTACAATAGTAATGAATTGCACATGCCGAAGATCAAATGTGTAAACCGATTGAATCGTTCGAAGCTGCGGCGACTCCGGCGAGGCCGGGTGTGCGATTCAACGAATGCGATGACTGCGGTGTAAATACGGTCGTAAATAATCTAGATGGTAGAAAAAAGGTTTTTACGGGGTCGGCAACGCGTGGGTGATGCCCCTGGTATCGCAAACGTCCATAGTCTGCGGTGACTGCTTACCATCAGGCGGGCCGTAAGCTTGTTTACCAACTTAGAGGTATTAAAAATATATATATATTTTTTTTATTTTTTTAACAAATTACCTCTAACCGGTTTTTACCTTACTTTCTAATCTTAATAGTGGTAGTGATTTAACCTACCTATACGGTTCAAATAAATCAGGGTTTCTCAAAGTGGGGTACGCGAGCCCGTAGGGGTTCGCCATTCGACGGTAGGGGCTTCGCGACAAGATTTAAGTAATGCTGCCTGTATGACAGGCAGGCGCGTGCGCCATGCATGTTGGCACAAAGCGGTGAATTTCCTTATACCCTTCACTATAATATACTTATGTGTTTTCACACCTGGTCTTATAATTCAGAAGTACTTGATGCTGAGTCAGAAATAAGGCTCAAATTGTCCAAACAATTTCTAAAAGTATACTTTTGGGCACTGTATTTGTTGCCTTTTATTGAAATAATCAGCCGATTTAATTATTTTCTTTAGGATAGGAGATTAAGGGGTTCGCTGTCTTCTGTAAACTTTAACAGGGGTACATGGAGCCATAGTTTGATAAACCCTGACATAAATGAATAAATACGCTTGGGAAATTTACGCCATCTAGCCCCAAAGTAAGAAGAAAACGTTAAACTCTCTCGATAATGTGTACCTATAAATTATTGTCGATGGACATTCAACACCTATAACATATTTTGGTCTAAACATTCACTGGACAAGGGTTCACAGAAACATTGATGTACTTAAAGTCATATCTGAATTAACTATATGACTCTAACTGTAAAAGGCCTTTACGAGACATTTACAACTATTGCCGTAAACGAATCACGGGCTTAGCCCCCCTGATTGCTCTGTGTTGTAACGGCCACTGATTGGGAGTTCGATTTTTAAATTACCTGTAGTAGTTTGTTGACTCTGTTCAACTGCTCTACTCGTTGCTTTACTCATTTTAAATCAATGAACTGAATGAATTAATGAGCGAGTGGAGTCAATTTTAAGAGTGTATTCAAATAACATCACAGTTATTGTTATTCTAGAAGCGAAAAAAACAAGATTCAAAACGAGCCGATCCCTTGATCTCTCGAAATTCGCAATCGCCGATAACATGCGTGGGTAACACAATAACGTCTCGGGCGCAAACCTATCAGGCCCTCAAGATTCTTGTCTCTGTGAGCCTAATGTTTTTCAAATACCTCCTTATAGCCTTTCCTTTGCTTCCGGCGATTAGATTCCGAACTCAGCGGCTAACCCAAATCATGATTGTTTGTCTAAAATATATTTCTTTTTCCACCCTCGCCAAGCTCGAGGCGGTCTCGATCATTCGATTCCCCCGCGGGAACCCTATATTTACCCCGGGCCAAACGTACCCGATATGGTAATTCGAGCCTGTACCACATATACGGGAACCAAGTTAAATGCAAATTCGGACGACCATTTGTATGTGAAGGATTAACATTGCAAAAACCTTAATTAGTGTGGATTAAAATAAGCCTCGCGCCGTTTAAACGGATAGAGCGTGCTTTACGTAACGGCTGCGGTCAAGGATTTAATTGGAATTTATCACGAGACCATACGAGTAGCCACATTCCTATATCCTGCAATTATAAAAATATCTCGATGTCATATAAAAATCCATACGAATAAAACTCTGGCAAAGTAGGTAGCTTAGAACCGTAAAGCAAGTAAAAGTCAATATTTCGTGAAAACGCCACCGAAAATCCTGATTTCTGTGCGCCGAAAAATGAGAAATCCAATCCCATCTGCATTCGTCGCGGTATTAACGCCTCCTTCTCTTAAAATATACTATATACCTAGATACTTAATAGAAAATAAAGTGTTATCTTCAAACATTAAAACGAGAAACTCGTATTAAATATCATTAAGCTCCGCTCCATAAACACTAAAGGCTATGATTACGTAGCGTCTGGCGCAAGGTCAGTAACGACACCCACTGTGGTTTGTCTCCATACGTCGGGATTCCAATTACCCTGTGTAATTGGTAGGAGGGCGCGCGCAATCTAATACATCTTGCCCCTATTATAAACGGACTTTCTACCCACGTACTAAGCGGTCGGTGATGGGAAAACTAAAAATTTTCTTTGTAAATAATTACATGGGAGGCGTTCCTCTTAGTCCTCTTTCATGAACTTTTTTCACTCAGGTTTCAGATTGGGATACCTAAGAGCGCTTACGCACTTCATCGTATCCAGGTTCGAGTAAATACAGATCTATAGTCCGTCATATTTAAGTTGTCAATGGCGATGCTTCCTAATTACAAGACACACGTCAAATACGAAATACAGTACTGTTAGTAAATAGTCATCTGAGTGGTTAATCTCAGCTTCAGCCAGGGTCTGCTTTCCTGCTCTTTCTTCTCCACTTCTGTCGGTCTTGGGCATCTTCACGTCGTGACAAATTGGCTCTCCCATCCGACTCGGCGATGTTATTCCATCGCTTCGATTGGTCCCGTGATACCTTTTCCTGATTCCAGAGTCGCGAGCTCGACCAAGATCTGCCGCAAGGGACCATGAGACTGGCACCCTGTGATGTTATATTGATAATTAAAACTCTGCCCTTGCATTGATTTCGTTATAAAAAAATTTCAGCAATCTAACTTTTCTCTAAACTCCATTTATTTGTTTCTAACCTAAACAGATCTTGAAACTTTGTCATAAACAATTTTGGAGCTCCATTCTCACGTGGAAGGCACCCGTTAACTCCAACAAACGGTCCAGAGTGTTTGGAGTACCTGCGTCTTGGAATTAAATCACGTCCCCGGTCGTGTCATCATACATTTAATATGATATTTCGACAAGATCCGGAATTATACAACTGAGCTTCGTATAACTTCGCACGCCCAAAGCGAGTTATAATGGGAGACGTTTAATACTTGCTCCAGTTAGTACCTACCGTACTCGGAAAATTAATTTTGAGGACAAAGACGTGAGGATTTATATGCGGGTAGGCATTTTTGAGTGGGCTCTGTTAAGAGATTTATTGTAGAGATATTTCATTTAAACACGTCATATCTACCAAGTGCCTAAAATGAATCCTGTAAGTTTACAAGGGGCCTATAGCCCTAAGGCTCTGTTATGTGTATTCAGATTTATATGAGAAAGGATTTCTGTTTTTCGTGGAAAGCCTTCATTCAGTTTGAAGCCTTATTATTCGGCGCCCCACGAGAGGTAAGACTACACCGTCGCCGTCCAGAATTATGGCGGCAAAGATTGCTTTTATTATTTAGTAACAAATTAAAAAAAACTTCCGAGTTCGACTGAAATTAGTATGACTGGTTTTTACAAATTTTAATAGATAATTATTAAATATTAAATTAATACAATTAAGTACCTATTGTAGAAAGAATGATAATTTCTTTTGTAATTTAATTTATGTAATTACGTTACCCAAGTAATTAATACTATTTATGGGCCAAATTGCCTCACATCAAATATTTATATTTTGCTAGCTTTTTCCCGCGTTATCATTGTAAATGGCCTCCTATTGTATGAATGCTAGTCTACGGGGAGGTCAAGCTGTCTCTGGTTCTACCTTTTCGAATCAGATGAAATATAGCTTAGATTGTACCCTGGACTTCAAGCTACCAAACTATAAAAAATTAATCAAAATTCGTTCAAGACTTTTTGCGTGACGCGCAAAAAAAACAGACAGAGAGATAACAATGAAAATAAAATTGGCATAGTATTGCTACGAATCCTATCCCGACCATTTTATCTGAAATATCTTGAAAGTACAAACCGTTTTATTTTTCAGTTTTAGATTTATTGTCATTTTGCTTTACCAAAATGAATCGTATATTAATTAAGTTAAATTGAATTTCACTTGCCGCTTCGCTGACACTCCGTCGGTCGCTAAGCCTAACGAACCTTTGAAAAGTGGTCTGCCTATACGCTACGCTTTCCGATATGTGGACTACTACCCCATTTAGACATCATTGTAGATGTTTCTGGTGACAGTGGTCAGTGGTCACTGTCACCCAGGTGGACTGACACCGAAATATAACATTTTACTATTTCAAACCATCGCGGTAATTATAACTGCGTCGAAATACCGGGCTACTCGTCAAGTAAGGTACACGGTATAAATTTTAAAATATATATTTTTTTCTTTTTGATTAAGAAAAATTAAAAATAATCCTAATATCAACATCCCGGTTGTGCTCTGTCGCGCAAGGGCCTGGGGTCAACCTTGGACATGATCCAAGATTTGATAGTACCTACTGTCTGTCATATATTAGTGACGATGTTTTCTCTTATTGTGAGAGCATCGGTAAGTGCACAACTTGTACATAACTCATAAAAAGTCATTGGTATTTGGCGCCTCTGGGGATTGAACTCGGTATTTACCTCTCGTTTACGAGACCGACCCTGTAGCTATTACACTACCGACGCTAATAACATATTTATATTAACTTACCTACAGTGTTCAATATTTTGAACAACAATTTTGTTTTGGTGGGTAAAGTCTCTCGCTGTTAAGAATTTTTTATTTAATGGAAAGTAAATATTATCAAAGTAGAGCAAAACATTACACGCCCACCGCTACTATTAGATATCAGTCTAAGTCTCGCTAAAAGCTTCTTAGTATGTAACGAATGTATGTAACGAAATATCTTGTAATTTTCATTTTTCATATAGTAAATAAATTTTTAAAAAAGTTCAAAATTTTCGGTCGCCGCGCAGAGGATTTCCGGCCGGGTTCAATTCCCGGCTGAGCAGAACTTTAATTGATGAATTTTACATTTCTGTTACAGTCTGGATGTAGTATGTATAATAAATATGTATTTAAAAAAAAGTATACAAGTAGTATATTAGTTATCTAACACCCATAACACAAGCTTTGCTTACTTTGGGGCTACATGACGCTGTGTGAATTTGTCCAAGCATATACATAAATATGGTAGATACATAAGACCACGTAAATGTATTATTTATGAACAGTCACTTAATATTAAATTATTTTTAATAAACAATTCTAATAAAAACATTATATAAAGCGTGAATAAGGGAATCGCGTCAAGATTAAACGCCGCATGTGTACGGTTCCGCCGTCACGTTCCAAAGTCGCGTGGTAATTACCTGAGGGTGGTTTTCGCCTTTCGCGGTTAAGTGTCATTTAAAAGGGCAATATAATATGGCCACTTTATTATCTTTGCAACTAAAAGCGGATGGACGGAAAAACTTTATGGCCTCGCGACCCGTCTAATGCACTTATTACATTTGACTCAATTCAGTAGCCTAAAATCAGAAGCAAAATGCGTGAGAGCAAATCGAAGTGAAATGTATTGCTCATAAAGTAAGGTCCATTTTTGTATCACGACTTTTGAAAAGCGGAGCGACGTGTAACATAATAAAAGTGATACAAAAATGAACCTTATATTATGAGCAATACATTCCACTATTATTTGTTCTTATGCTTATGGCTTCTGATTTTAGTCGAATGTAATAAGCGCATAAGGAAAACAAGAAACCATACCCACGTAAAAGCTTTAAATGAAATGAAATTCTTCAACCTAACCCATGTCTAATCTCCACAGGGGAGAGTGTACATGAGGCTGGCTGCATTCGCCCGCTGGATGACAATTCCTATTGCAAGCAAGCGTTGACCAAGGAAAAGACCGACACTGTGATCACTGGTCGAACGAATAACTTTTTCATTAAAGAAGTGAAAAGCTTTTTCCCACGATCCCACGACCCTAGAGTTTCTACAGAACATGCTGCAAATACGAAATCATCGTCAATATTTACGTGATTCAGCCGTTGATTGTTGTATTTTTCAGATTCAAAATCAGATGAGCTAAGGGATACATAGAGATAATTACGAATTGCGGTGTTAGAGGTTAGCCCTGCAATAAAACATACACCAAGAGGTCAGGGTAATAAAATATCGACTGAATAAATCATCGACAAAAATTATACCTACATCTGTCACGGCCGTCAAAGTTATAATTTGTGATAACAGCTACGAAGTTGTTTTTTCATTAAATAAATTATACCCAACGCGTCCACTTATCTGTTATTACCATTAAAACCATTACGATTATGTCTGTATTTCAATCAAAAGTAGACATAAAATAATATTAAGTAGGGAGGTACCTAAAATAAACTGAAATTAATACAACCATAAATGCAAGCTTTTATTAAGTGAAAAAAAGGCACTAAGGCAAAGGTTGTGATGATGGCACCATGACCGCACAATTCTGTATTGCATTATTCTATTTCTAAGCTGCTGTAACTACCTTGAACATTTGCATAATAATTGATATTATGCGAATTCGATGGTAGTGTACAATTAAGAAAAGGGAAAAATACTTGTACAGTCATCTGCAGAGAAATGTAGCCGTTTTAACTACCAGGCAGCGTTACTTTTTTAACAATAAAGTAGGCAGGCATTTGACCGCCATCTCACCTGATGTAAAGTGACGATGCCGCCGAAGGTGGAGCATGCTTGTCTACAAAAAGCTTATACACTCTGACCTTGACGTACTTTTCGGGGAAAACACTACCAGGCAAATAATTAATTTAAAGTCACCATATATATATTTAGAAACTGAGAAGAGAGAACATACCGATAGACATAACATACACACCTACATACAACATAGATAGGCGTAAGCTTCAGGGATACGTGGGAAATAGGTGTCTAAACTTACATGTATCAGGAAAGAGGTTCCACTAGGGACCCAAGAATTGATGGATTGACGTCACCGAGTCGGATGCTAAAACCAACGACTTACAACGTGAGGATGCTGAATATTGGGAAAAGTGAAGACGAACAAACAGGCTTTGCATGACGAAGAGAAACATTGAGCTAAACTAGAGAGACAAATTACAGGTATTGTAAAGATTATTGTTGGTATGTTTGACGTATTTTTCACATATAAATACTCTCAGTTGCAGAAAAAATGGCCCAAATGCTTGTAAATAAACAAACTTAATTTATAAACAAATTAAGTTTTATCTAAGGAATATTTTAGTGACCTATTTTGATGTTATACCTGTGCCTCTGCACCGCTACGGTACCGCCGTAGACTTCACGCGGTATCTGTTTATGGCATGCTCCGTATCGCAATCACTTCCCGCTGTACCGCACCACTACCGATTTCCCCGCCTCCGTGTGGCCGGCCTTTATTGTACACAATAAAAAGTTAGTGGTTTTTTCCATCTCCAGGTACTCACAAAGCAATCTAAATGACGTATGGCCATTATCACAAGATGGCGCTGGGCGCTTATGGGATCTCATTTGGCTGTATTGAGGGGCGACCGTGCGTACATGAGTGGGACTGTCGAGTCTTGGGAAGATATACGGGTATTTTTTTTCATCAAATTGAATGCCGAAATATTCCCTTTGTTAATTTTCTCATATTTAGAGTCCTATTCACTGGATACCTGAATTTGAAAAACATCATGGAACTTGAAGACTGTTCCGTGATCGTGTAGGTAGACTCGTGAATACTGCCCACATATTATATATTTGTTTATTTTTACATTATATTTTGGCATTAAAATGAACAAAATGAAAAGCATGAGAGGAGTTTTGTTGCTGTTTTAGCTTAATTGTGCCGAGAAAAGTGTCGTATTAGTGGTTTTATGTGGGCAACGTTTTTAGAGTTCAGCAGTAAACCAAGGAACCCTTACAGTTTTCGTCTGTCCATCTGTCTGTCCGCGGCTTATCATAAAAACCATTAGTACTAGAAAGCTGTAATCGATGGCCACAGAACATTTTTATCGGGTTATTTGTAAAACCCTCCACCACCCATGGCCAATCTCATCAGGCCGATCCGCGGGAAATGCGCCGGGGCTCTTACTAGTTGCCACGTACGCACAGCTTGACTCCTTACACATTGTTTACAGTACATTCTGTACTCACGTTTTTCTCTCTGGAGCTTTCACGTAGCTGTTCAGCGCAGCAGGATCTTCACTTCTTCGCTCTTGATTGGATAGAAAATTATCTTCAGTTCTTGGTCAAAGGTCCTTGCGGCCGCAGGCGAATCTGTCATTCCGAAGTTACAGCCATCCGCGAGATGGCGCTCCGATCGACGTTCCGTTTTCAATTCGAAATGAGTCCAGGCCAAAGAGTTTGACTAAACTGGCACATGACCGTCTCCGACATACATATTAATCACGCCGACTAAGTTGTAAAATAAAATATTTTAAAAGTAAAAATAATAATAATTTGCTTTGACAATATCAACAGCGCCATCTAGCTCCAAAGTAAGCGAAGCTTGTGTTATGGGTTATTAGACATATTAGACAACTGATAAACTACATTATACTTTTTTTTTAAATACATACTTATTTTACATACTACACCCAGACCCATAACAGAAATTAAAATTAATCATTTCAATTTGACCTCTATCATGGGATATCTGTGTGGCGACCGGCGCGTTAACCAACTGAACCACTCAGGTCATCGAAAAGTATACCTACTATTAAATTACAAATAAGTAATTTGGATAAGAATAGACATAAAAAATGCTTCTAAGTACAAACAGAAAGCCGCATCTTTACCTCCTAATTTATAGAAACGCTAGGAGCACCTTTGTAAGTAAGCCTCTCCGCAATGCGCATTTTCCCTTGCAAGATATCCTCTTGAAGGACCAATTTGTTCTTTAATTATTTAGGTAGGCAGCTATTTAATATGGACTAAGTAGTCTTAAGATCGTTATTTCTCGTCTCCCGTAAATAGGTTAATTGAATGGAAATTATTTAGTTGCTTAGAGGAATAGCGAAAGTGACTTTTTCATTAGGATATTTATAAATCTTTTAAGTGCCATAATTTATTCCCACAATAAAGGCCCACTGCTTTATGTGGGAACGGAACGTATAGAAGTGTATTAGTTAGAAGCACTGGTATGAATAATACTTGTATATAAAGGGATTTAAAAAAAATACGTTACTTACCTATGTAGAAAAATGTGTTACAGTTTAAATAAGAGGACAATCGCTGTTTCACTGCCAATGTGTGTTCGCTGGTCGGACGAAGTTTTGATGGAAATTTTTTAAATAAGCTTTCATGCATTGTCACAAAACCCAAAATTGCTTAAATTTACCAAACGAGCAGAATCGTACACGGTCGTTCGATGTAACGTGATTCACAGTGGTTAACTTACGACGACTAGCGATTCGATGAAATGAATTCGACGTCCCGTATCACACTCGTATGTAGGTACGGCTAAAGGCTTCTGAGGTATTTTTGAATGAATAAATAAATAAAAATATAATATTTATTGCTTAAATTAAAAACCTTTACTGCTTATTCAAACCTCAAGATGCACCGAATTCAACAAGGATTAGTGGTGTGACCTACATGTTACTGGTGAAAATATAATAATATATAGGATAGGTACATAAGATCTTACGGGGTCGGCAACACGTGGGTGATGCCCCTGGTATTGCAAACGCGACTGTTTACCATCAGGCAGGCCGTAAGTTTGTTTCCCACCTTAGTGTTTGTTAGTTATTTTAAGATCGGTTATCATACCATAAATATTTCGGAAAGCAATAATGTACAACAAATGTTAGATGTAGAGCTAACATATTGTATATTTTATCTGCACTCATAGCGTAATGTTCCAATTACATATTCGAAAGCAGTTGTTTAAGGATACACTTTTTTCACGCTAGTCTATACATTTTCGATGCAGGATTTTCCATACTATTTTCATTACAGCTGTATCGAAAAATAACTTTTTAATCATTATGCAACACTTTTCTGTTTTAAATTTTTGTCTGGCGCCGGGACACGGCGAAATGTAGGCTGAATACCTAAATGTCTTCAACAAATTCAAATGATATTGTTTATATTTGTGTGTAATAATTTTCCCGCCAAACGGTATATTTTTTCTAATTGTTGTAATTTGTGTATGTTAATTTTTTTTTGTTGTTTAAAGCAAATAAGTAGACAAATGTGTAAGTAGTGAAGTGAATTTCCCGCCGCTTGATATCCTCGACTCGTAGATACAACAAAGCTGACTCGCAGCTTATTTCTAGCAAAGTCACTCGTCACTTACCAACAGGTGAGATGGCGGTCAAATGGTTGCCTTGTAAAATATAAAAAAAAAAAAAAAAAAAAAAAAAGTAAAAAAAATTATAGGTACGAAATTTTAACATGAAAATATGAGTGTAGATAAAGTAGTGTATGATGAACAGACACTCATGTTTTGATACCCCCTTTCATAAGACAGTTGCATAAACTACTATAATTATATAATTTATTTAATTTTATAGCCTTAACGCCTAGTACCGTCTGATTTGTGGCAGAAATAAATCTCAGCTACAACTTTTAACTCCTCCATTGGCGGTTTATCACAAAGCAAATTATTACACAAATTAATACATTGTGAATATTGTAATACTATAAAAATACCGATGAATCGTAAAGGTACTAATTAAAAATATTATTTTTTCCATTATTAGAAATAGTTATTTTTTTCCTTATAAGACTTGATACTTATTTACAAGACGGCCCTCGTACTCAATCGCCGTGTGGCTCCAAAAGACTAAACAATGACTACCTCGCCAAGTAATTTACAAGAAATAATGGACTTAGGAATACAGCAATAAATCTGCTTAATAATGGCGATAATATTTCAAACTAAAGCGCCGTTTCTCTTTTATAAGTGGATTCCGTGAGCGGATCCCTGAAGCACCCAATAAGTAGGTAGATATAACCTATTTATCCACTAAGGAGGGCTCATTATACTTAATTCATTGAATTGTGATTCATTATAATGCAACAATATGTTTTCAATAGACCACAGCCAACAAATAAGTTATTGTACCTCCGATAATAAACGCGTTGAAATATAACCCTAATTATTAGTGTTCCACTATACATAGTGTTAGTTAATAAAAATTACACAAACTTCACTGATATTCTATGATGAAATGTAACATTTTAACATCTAATCCGATACTTTTTTATTTAAATTAATTACAGGTTGTATCTACTCGATTGCTAATAGCATAGCCTCCTTCATCATACAAGCCATGCGCAGAAGTTTGACAACGTCGCATTTTTTAATTTTAGTGAATCTGAAGATTACTGTAAAACTATCATCGCGGTCGTCGTCGTTTAATGTTATTAGTTATTTATGTGATAAATTATATTAATAAGTTACATTAGTTAGATAATATGAAATTGGATAGATTCCTGTACTATTTACCTATCTACCTACTTGCAATTGTATTATCCTAATATTATAAATTCGAAATATAATGTATGTTTGGTTTTGTACGTAATGGATGTTTGTTACTTCTGCACGCAAAAACTACTGAACGGATTTTAATGAAATTTGGTAGTTATATAGCATATAGCCTCGAATAACACATATGCTATAATTTATCCCGATATTTAATGTGATTCCTGCGGGAACCGGTCCGGAACGTTATAGCCGAATTTTATGCGGACGCAGTCGCGGCCAAAAGCTATTATGAAATAAAATAATCTATGCCAGCCAAAATATTGCCTAATTTACTAAATATTAGGTATAATATATTTTAAACATTTTTATTTAAGTACCTAAGTATATAAAAACTAACTACTTACTTACTTATTCTATCTACATACTTTTTCAACGCTTCCATCATCGTGGATAATCAAAGATCGTGGTTTAAAGTACTTGTGATAACTTTCACAATGCGAAAATGTTTGCTGCATACTAAAGATCCTTCGGTGGGACTCCAACATGCTCGGGGAATAGCAGAAGTCCATTTGTTTAATAGAATTACATCTTTTGGAAAGCAAAACATCGACACAGCTACTTTCCCATTTTTAAGGTTCACATCATAATTTTAAATGCATTTTTCAATACAACAACGCCTTTGCATGTGTTAGAGAAAGATTATGATTATAACATAGAATTTGATTTATGAAATAAGTAAAAAACTAATAACAAAAATGGTCAAGGGTTGTTTTTCAAAAATCGTATTATCCAATTTTAGCATAATTATAAATATATTTACTTTTATTTACCTTCGTAGATGGTCCATACAAACACGTTAATTTGCAGTTTTATCAATACATTTTTAATTTATCATCATAAAATTCATAATTTTCCCGCACTTTGACATGTAAACAATGAGTAAATCGATTCACAGCGACGTTGCCGTTCCGTGCTACAGCATGGCTTGTAAGATGAAGGAGGCTATGCTAATAGATAAACAATGAAATGTCAAGCTTGACAATTGTGAATGGTGTTGCCATTTGTAAAGCGCGTTCCTTCTCTGTAGAAAATACAATGCATTATTCTATTAGTGCTCAAAATGGCAACACTAAGGTTTTCGTCTATAAAAGCAAGTGCAACGTTGTACCTGGTCCTTTTTACTCTAATATAATCAGAATAAACGAATGTTCCGTGCTGAGTTTGAATTTAAATAGTTTACCAAAGGCCAATAGCAATCTAGAGGTGTTATGTTATTGTGGGCTCAACTATGTTGGTTCTACAGGAATGTCTTAAACTATTCACTAAAGGTTCACGCAACACACACTTTCCCATTGGGACGTGCCTGGCCATGACCTCCAACTGCCTGGTAAAAAATTCACACTTCACATTAATTTTTAAACACAATGCCAAGAGCAAAGTAAACGTGCTGGACTAATTTCATAAAATGAAAAATAAATAACAACTTCATATTTACTGTTCATTACACGTCTAATTTTAAGACCGTTTAAGTGGAAATTCTTTTTTCTCTCCTCGTTTATTCAACGGTAATGTTATGAAAACCTTTCACAGTAATTGAAAGTGCTTACGTATGTTTATGAGTGTAAAAGAAAACGAATTTCAAATGTAGGAGACTTTCATAGAAAAGTTTCGAAGATGTGAAGTCCTTTAAAAGTTTCGCAACGGTCTTGAAATGTGATATTTTAGACAGTATTTTACACCATCAAAATTAATTGAATCTAAAAGTAGGCGTACGCTTTATGAAGATTACCCATTGCTTGATGTTCACATTTCTTTTTCTAAAAAACGATTTATAAAAATAATTCATTTAAAATAAACGATTTAAAAAAAAAACACGAATGACGAAATTGGAATTACTGCAAGCATTTTGAGTTGTTTGGACTAGATCTGTTGTCAAGTTTTACACTGTACTACCCGCCATAAATTAAAGTTCCATCTACGGATACTCGTTTGCTTCCCTCTATTATAAAAAATGCTCAATGCTCACACCTAATGAAGCGATGAGGCGCGATTTTCGTACGAAAGTTTGAAAATTTTGACGATGTAAGATAATATGCAAGAACTCAACGGAGATCCGTGCATAAAATAGTTCGCGATCCGCTACGCGAGCAGTTTTCGCGAAAACAACGTTTCCTTAGACAAGTACAATGTTACATCGTGCAAGCAAAATTTCAACAGAGCGTGGCGCTATGGTAATTTTGGAATGTCTACAGAGAACACAGCTCACTTCTTTATTCTTTACGTGTCTGTGCCGGCAGCGGGCCCACAGGGTGTATTTACTGCTTCATAGCTTCATCAAATATTCAGTTTTTTATGCGGACGTGTTTTTATTCTAATCCCCAAGGAGCGTTTGGTTCTCCCGCGGGCAGAGGAAATCGTATTAATTTTGACACATAGAATTGGGTACAAGCACCGTGTGGGTGAAAGGGTTTTCGCAGATACGGCGAGTAGGCGTTTCTGACGACGTTTCATTGCCCATTAATAACTCGTGGAGGAGAAAATTTAATGAGGGATTATTATTAAATAAACACCGCGTGTAGTAAATCACGAACAATATGAGCCCATGTATCTTATCATTAATCTCTATTCAAAATAAGTCGATATCTAATAGCTTTAATTTATACATGACTTAGTCAAGTACACCTAAACCGCTCACGAATCAATACAATCCTGAGTAATTTATGTATTTATGTATGAATTAATTGGCCCTTAATTGCCGCTTTCCAACAGACTGACTGTCTGTTTGTTTGTTTGTCAATAAGCTAACTAAATTTCCATTAGCTTTTTCTTTTTTGTAGACCTTGTTACCTCACTTTTATTAAATGTACTGATTTACAATTTCGTATAATTTGCGTTTCTATTCCACGAATCGTATTCTAATTACTTTAAGATTTGATTCCACATGGCAAGGTTCTTTACATTATTTGAACTTTACATGCATTGGATAGGATATAAAGTGAGTGAACAAAATAACTGACACGATGGCAGATACCGAGCCGACCTCAGAATCCTGACCGAGTGTTGATAGCTCATGGCCAGCCAACATCATACTTAATCATCATCATCATCATCATCATCATCATATTTCGCGCGCTCAGTCCAGTCAGTCTGCCAGGGTCCGTTTTCCGACTTGTTCTCTCCACTTCGCCCGGTTTATGGTATCCTCGTAAGCCAAATTGATATGATATTTACAGATTCAGTAAATGTGTTTTCCTCCATGTGTACCTTTATACCCTTAGGGGTACCCCGGGGGTCACTTTGGGTCCCTTTATTATTCATTATTTTTATTAATGATATCGGTACTTTCTGTTGTCATTCTTAATTTTTGCAATGTGCTGAAGACACTAAAACTTTAAAGAGATTTTAAGAAATAGGAGATCAAATAGGAGATCAGGGTTTATTTAGTCAGACTAGAATCAGAATAAACTGTAATCAAAATAAAAATAACTTAAATGGTACTAAATGCTATGGCATGACTGTTTCATGGAACAAGATATGATTTGACATTATAGATTATGATTATACGTTACAGACAAAAAAAGTAAATGCCATGCGTGACTTAGGTTTTATGGTTGATTCCAAGCTAATATTTGATAATCATGTAAATCGTATTATAACAAAGGCATCCGAAGCCCTAGGTTTTGTTATACGGTCTAGTTAAAATTTTACCAGTCTCTAATTAAATTCTTTATTGTTCTTTTGTGCGCTGGATCCTAGAATATGTATCTCAAGTATGCAATCCCTGTTGTGGGATTTATATAAACAGAATCAAACCTATTAAAAAATATTTGTTTAATACCTTCAATACAAATGTACGTATTCACATCCTGACTATATTACTGTAGTGTAAGAAGTATCATTTACTAGCTCTTCAATTAAGAAGAACTATAGCTTACTTCACTTACCTAAATAAGCTAATAGTCGGCTTTGTTGACTCACCAGAGCTACTCCAGCTAATTAATTTCAGGATACCCACTCTTCAGATCTCACTCTACAAGTCACTTTCATTCACACAAAATACCTTCGCAACTCTTTTCTTTATAGGGCGAGTACGCAGCTCAACAGTATTGTGCGTGATAACCTTTCCTTAGATGTATTTAATATGAGCTCAGACACAATTAACCGTATTATGGCAGACAACTTCCTTGGTACACGAATCTACGCATCGCTCATGTTGTATTTTGTTTGTAATAAAATGAAGATAATGACGCGACCGTTTTCCATTGATGTATTTAATCTACCTACCTACATGTGAAAATTTAAATGGCTTCTTGATATGTAAATTTATATTTAATGTAGTCATCATGGCGGCTGTAAGTTTTCCAAATGTTCAAAATAAAATAAATTATCCGCTATATCCCTCACGCCCAGGCTACCACGGAAGTACTGGTTACATACTCCGCACATCCACCGCAGCATTTTCATTTCGTTGGCGTGGAGTTCGCGGCTGTGCCTCGTCAGCGCCGGCCAAGTCTCGCAGAGAGCATCACAGGTCTAATTATACTCTTGTATATTCGGAATTTTAGCGTCGCAGATGCCTGCCGTGAGTTCCCGTCATTTGGCCCTAGCTACAGAGATTCGGGACTTCACATTAGTAAAGATATGTTATCGGATTCTTAGAGCACGGATCCAGTTTGAATTGATCTGTCCGACATCACACTTAATGACATTATTTATTTAAATACAAATATAAAACGAAACGACAGCTAATTTTAACATTACAATCAATATCTAAGGGGTTCTTAACATTACCTTTCACAAGTTAAAAGCTAGTACTCCATGTACATATAAACCTAACACGTCACGCCTTTTTCCCGTAGGGGTAGGCGAGACCACACTGTTCCACTTGCTACATCATCATCATCATCATTAGCCTAAACTAGTCACATATATGCCGCTGTACATAATATACCTACGTACTTTTCTAAAATAAAAAAATCATCAAATCAAATACCTCTCCCAATGAGCGCCAATGCTCCCTATCCTAGGCTTACCGCTTCCAGCATCCACCTGCAGCCTTTCACAAATCATTACTCCATCTGGCCGGAGAGCGTCCAACACTACGCTTGCCATCATGATCTCCTTTCAAGAACTCGTTTACCTCAGCGGTCGTCGGTCCGTCGGCAGATATGGCCGACAGTCCTAACAAGTCCTATACGTAAAATAATACTCGCGCTGGCAGACAAATGAACGCTTCCCCCGAATAACGGGGTCGGGGTGGAACTCCGGAATCGCGACAGACTGTCGATGACAGATGGCCAGCCGACATCATTTGATCTACGCCGCCGCTGCACCGCGTAAATCTATTTGCATAGTTGCGTAAACATGTGGTGCTGGTACACATACCAGGTTTAGGGAATTTTTAAAAGGAGGCTGGAGGATACTGCTTTAGGATTTCAAATTACTTTGTACGATAGTAGCATATAGAAAAGAAATTCTGAAAAAAAAATTTATTTAAGTATTATTTACCAGACCTTATTATACTTTTACGTTAGGGTGCGCGCAAATGCGCGGGTCCCGTACTGTTGCAGCAAATGCACGCGAGCGGCATTCATGAATAATATTGATAAACTATACAGAAATTGTACAGAAAATCCTGTCCGGTCCTAAATGAACCGAATAATATATAAATAGTCATGTAAAATAAAGCTATTAATGCCTACTAAACAATACTTTCACTATTGCAGGGTTTATGATGCATCCTGTAGTTCGCAGTATGTCAACTGGAATAATACCAGGTGAAACAGAGTGAATGATACAACTGAATATCCTAGGGAGCAATTCGTTCACGTCACTGAGCCGGCAGTCTCCTTTCTACAGTTTCAAGATATTTAACAACATAAATTTACTTTAAACCATAGCACTACCACACACACTTATCAAACTATACAATAAGGAAAAATCCAAAACTATGAGAGATAGCGTAATTAGTTCTTAGGGACCATGAGGCCGATTTTAAAATCAATAATTTTTAAATGCATTTAGTTTTTGAACACGCATCTGTTCAAGTAATTGATAGAAACGATATATTTTGTTAAATTGTAGGCATATCTGTCCAGTATTTAAACAAGATTCGTGAACAAAACGTGTTCAATAATCGAAACTACCAACTACTGTAAAATTATTTGAAAGCAATAAATAATAATTCTAGCGTAATGCTTCTAAGAACAAATTACGCTATCTCTTATACTTTCGGATTACTCCTCACCGATACACTTGGATTGACCACTGTGTATAGTTACTTACTTATCCGGTAGTTTAGAAGCAACTTGTTCTACGTATAGTTCGTCGAAGAGAAGAACTAAGGGAACCAACACGCGATTGGGAACTTCGACTCGTTGCGATTATCGACGCTAACAATTTTACACCTTGGGAATTTTATTCCCACTTGTACCCAGCGGGTACGATCAAGATTAAAATTTTCATACACTATTCAGTATTTTCTGCCTTTATCGCACTAGGTAAAGTGTGCACACTATGTCTCTCTTTTCGTCGTCAAATCGTCAAAAATCACAAATCCCCAACTATGTGTAGAGTTTGCCAAGAAGTAGGTACATCGTAGTGTTGTTACGCTAGCGTTCGCACATCGTAGCACGTCGTAGCGAGGCCTAGTGCTACGTAACATGTCGTAGTACACGTCCTAATCACGAAAATATACAATTTGTTATCAATTTTAAGCTTATGATATAGTCCGGACATGCCTTCGACGTTTACTTTTACAGTTTAATTATATAATACCCTAAAAAGTTTCATATTTGCTAGAAAATAACAGAAAATTACTCGCTTTTCATCCTTTATTTGTCCTGAATTTCTCTCTTCGAATTACCCTATTGAAACTGACATTATTGTTATTATTTTTACATTATCAATGTGAATAAAATTATTTTAAATTATTGCATGCCAAAAACCAAAAATATTGATTAAAAATATTATATTCTATTCGACCTCAACCTCGAATTGGATGACTGCTTTAGACATTCCTCTCCATTTCAGTCAGTTGGTAGCATTTCTTAAACATACCTCAAGGCGCTACTGTCAGCCACACAAAGTTTTGATGTATTCTCCGACGCATGAGGTGACATTAAGCGATAAGCCCAACACTTTTCCTTCAGATTTAGGTTATTTCGCACTATACTTTTCTTTTACATCTCTTTTATTCTTATTTATTAATTATTCAAATGAGACTTAAGCTTCGACCTCGCTCTGCTAGCTCAAACATTCATTTTTCACCCCAGCTTTTATAACTCAAAATTTCAAATATTTTAAGCTCGTTCTACTCGCTCATTTGTCGATTTAAGTTCCTTTTACGATGGTTGGCCCAGCTTATAAGGGCCAAAATAAATTTCTGTTCGTAATTTTTTATATTCTGCTGTAATAAGTAAAAACGGACCGCGACAGTCATATTATTTTAAAAAATCGGACGCCAAATGAAACTAATTGGTAACTCCTGTCAAAAATTATAGATACCTATTAAATCATTCTTCTAACAAGCTGTCTATTGTTCAGATATTAATTACTCCACGCTGATAGCTAGGACCGTAATCTTAGGGCAGATCTTAGATAATGATGCGTCATTGTTAATAGATAATGATGATTGATAACAATGCAATTGTTTTCTATTATAATAAACTATTATACACGCATTATCATCCATTGTAAACCACTATGTAGACCAGATACGCTTTGTGCATTTAATGTCACCTTCCGCTAACAGTGCATTCACACCAAACGAACATACGTTCAATAGAAATGGTGAAATAATTGTGCCCGTTAACGATAATACTGAATGTGGCGAAAAAAAGAACTAACATGCCGCCGAAGATCATAGAAAAGATAGACTGTGAGGAGACACAATTTGTTCTACTACCGAACATGCCAGATCCCTACAAAGTGGCATATTTTGTTGTACTCGATAACGTAGGCCAACCTACGTTAACTTCACAGTCTAAGAAGTCAGACGTTTCTATAGTACTGTTTGTAAAAAATGTTATCCAAAAACATAGAAAGACGCTAAATTTATCTATGATGGACATAATCAATTGTATTTCTATTATTGTCAATTACTCAAAATACTAATCAAATATTGAGTAACTGTAAAATTAAAAAAAAAAATCTAAGATACTGTTGTGTTTAGGTCCACCTATAAGACTGATTGCTCGTTTAAAAAAACCGATAAACATTTTATTAAACATAATTTTGCCACATTTCTTTGGCGTGTTCTCTAACTTTTCAAACATACTGCAGTAGATGATAAAGTATGATGAAATTGTCTAAAAGACGTTGTGAGAAACCGTTGCAAAGTCCTTTGCTTGTCTAGACTGCTCTGTGCAGAATATACGAATACTTACTTATAGTAAAGCTTTATAGCCGCGTTAAAAATATGATTTATTTATCCGTCTTTGCTCAATAAGCGGACCATATTGCGAATGCCAGAGCCAACGGCTTACGACGAGAGGATGCTGAAGAATGGGCGAAGTGGAGAAGAATGAGTAAGGAAGCGGACCCTGGCAGAGGCCGGGATAACCGCTAGGACGATGATGATGATGATGACTCTATACCTATATTACCGACACTCAGTTTTTATTGCAAGCTTACACGACTTTTGATAACACGATCTTTAAATATAAGAAAAAGCAAACCACTACTACGGGCCTGAAAAAATACGTACGTTATCTCTCTAAAATCATGAGTGAAGCATCAAAATGGCCACACGTTTGTGTGTGTGCGTGATTTGACACTGTCACTGGCGTGACAGCTTAGTACAAAGTCTAACAAAATGAGTGTATCTGGGTGAGTGTGTAGGACACGTACAAAAAAATAATTTGTCGAGATATTGTCAAAACTAGCATGCTTCACTTCTCATTAGTGTAGAATGGCGTCCGTATTTTTTCAAGTGCGTGATCATTGCTTTCATCGCTTGCTCCACAACCCAAAAGGTGCCTGTTTGTCTTCATCATCTTGATCGGTTGTCTCAATGTTGTCATCGGAACAGCAACGTCAGAGGTATCACGAATGCTTAGCCCACCTTTGAAACCCCGGGATACTTTGCTCGAGCAGCAAACAGGCATATAAATAAATTATTAATAAATAAATATACTTGGACAAATTCACATAGCGCTATCTAGCCCTAAAGTAAGCAAAGCTTGTGTATGGGTGCCAGAAAACTGTTAAGCTACTTATATATTTTTAAATACAAACTTATAACACATACTACACCCAGACCCGTAACAGAAATTAAAATTCTTTATTTAAATTTTTCCTTGGCCGGGAATCGAACCCGGGACCTCTGCGTAGTGACCGGCATGTTAACCAACTAAACCATTCCGGTCATCAAAATGTCGTATGCGATAAAAACAATGGTCGTATGCGAGGCCCTCCACACAGCCACGATTCACGGACAGGAGCACATTACTCCTTGGTACATATTACGTACACCGGCAGGGACACAATATTATCTACATCCCCACCTCGGTGATGCAAATCAATTTGATCGGTATAGTATCACGAGATTAATAGTAATTGGCTATAATGCTCCCAAGTCTGGTTAGAATTCCCCGGTCAATAATTATTAGACCTCATTTCAGATGGTGGTCGTATAATGTCCGGCAGAGTAGAATAGACCCAACCCCTTACACATGTGGGTGTCGTACAGGGCGACTAATGTTTCCGAGGCAAAAGATCTAGAGTCTCCGTAGGCTGGAAAATAGGCAGCAGCGTTTTCCATTGTTATATTTACAACACTGCGATCTACAACCCGCCTGCCAGGCGTGGAGATTATGGCAATAACCTCTGTTTCGTGGGGGAGGCCATAAGTCCTGCATTGGACTGTTATGTGCTGTGAAGATGTGAGGATTTTAGATGGATTTCCTTTCCCAAGAAAATGAGATATAATTATAAGTAGACCTGAATAACTTTGTGCCTTCTAATGCCGTTGGCGAAGGGAGGTTAACCGAAGTCTTCCATTGGGGACCCTGAGTATTGCTGAACAGTTCCGGGAGCCTATTGGTTGACACCCCGTGATGGTATAATTTTATTTTCAAATAAAGTAAGTGTTATATCTCC
This sequence comes from Blastobasis adustella, assembly GCA_907269095.1. Lineage (NCBI taxonomy): Eukaryota > Metazoa > Arthropoda > Insecta > Lepidoptera > Blastobasidae > Blastobasis > Blastobasis adustella. Next base: position 13,829,582 of record OU026121.1, on the reverse strand, counting down.
TTACCTATCTCAAATAAACAAAAATACTAAACTACTAGATAGTAGTGTTCGCACAGCATTCGCCATTTTTGATGGGGAAGTCGAAACTTACTATATGTTACATTTCATATTCCTACTTGTTACTTCTTAATTTTGGTCACGGGCTTAAAGACTAGCTTGTTCACGTAAAGTGTTAAAACTCAGTAGCCCTATGTGTCCAGGTCCTGACTAAATTGACGTTGCAGTGATAGGTAACTGTGAATGTTGGGGATTTGCCCGTTTGCACACAGGAAATATGTTGTCATTGCAGTATTGACAATAACCTTCCTATCGACGATGACCTCGGAAACCTTGGACATTAAATAAATACGAAATAACCTACTAGTTGATAACGTAATGGCGAATAAGTCTAGGTACATTTTCAAAAGGTATCATTTTAAACAACGCCCACTAACTATATCACATACATATCTGAATAAATATAAATTTGACCGGGTATGGCGGGTTTGGGTATGGCGTCCTACCACTATCTCAGGGGCCTAAGCCAACCTGCACGTGGTCCCCCTGCTGGCAGTCGGACGTGTTGTGCGAGTCGGACGGGAGTCGATGCAAGTAAAAAGCTAAAATCCCATAAAAATTCATAGCAGGCAACTTTAGGATATCGGACATGGATAGGGCGTCACCGCAAAACGGCGCGCAAGAGGATCGCCCTACTCTTGTGTTAAGTCGGTTTGGGTTTCCGACTCCAGGGCGGACCCGGCTAAAGACGTTAGTTAGCCCACAAGAAGGTCCGCTTCGCTACCTGGAACGTAAAATTATAACTGATGTCAGCTGTATGTAACTTCCCGCAGCATTCCTTTATGTAGTGTAAGACTGTTGAAGATTTTGACTTTATATTATTATGTAAAGGTTTTGTTTTAAAAATATAGCAGAAATTAAAAAACAGTAGGTATTGTAAGGTAATTATAAGTTTTTTGTTTGCGACGCGAGCGGTTATGTAGGATGTTAGATACGGAAGTGGCTTTTGTAAAATTATTAATTGATTGTATATTTCGGATTCTGATTTAATACTGTCGTGACATTGTGGGAAACGTTCCATATTGTTTGAATTCTTTAATTATACTAGTAATAAATGTAATTAAAACTTCACTTGACATTTACTTAGGTAAGTCAATGCGAATGCGATGGATACCTATTAATGAAGAAAAATATTTTATGTTCAAAATGTATATTATTCTCAAAAATATCCATTTCGTATATTTTCGTACGCTTCTCGTTCGACACTACTTAATCACCTGCCGTGTGACCGTTCATTAGTGAGGTCATGACAGAATTGTCAACCCATGACACAGACTTAAAGCAGTACATAGCATTGGCTGCTGTGGACCGAACGAGTAACATGTTTAACAGAACGACCAGTGAATAATGTACACATCGACCGCTCCCGGCACTGACGAATGGTATGGTACACGGGAAGAGCGAACAGCGATTGAAAGAGAGATCGCGAAAGAATGTGAAGGTACTCTTTTGCCAGTTTACAAGATGACAACAGCTGTTAATAACTCAGTTGGCAACTGAATTTGACATTAGATATATACTACGACATCTACGTTAGCCACTGGCTACGAAATTAGAGTAGTGTAAGATTATTATATGTCCAATTCATAGCCTATAATCCCGCTGAGTAGGTTATCTAAATAATTCTGACTGTACGGTATAAGATCGGTCTAATTTTGATTCGCAATAATAATAAAAATATCCTCTTCCTTTAATGGGATGGGAAAAATTTAATACATGTTTTGTCCATCTTCAAATTGCGGTCTAAGTTGTTATGGTGTTGGTAAATACTTCCGAATAAAATAAATTAAACTGTTAATCTTCCGAGTATACTAAAATAAATAAAGTGAGTTCCGCCAAACTGACGATTCCAGACGACTTTTTCTGTCTGTTGGATTTTATAATCAATAAAAAAATATGGACGAACTTCGGGTCAATTAGTATGTTACATAAACTTTGAGTTCGAAAAAACTTCATTTCAAATTAACTTTCTGATAAACTAAACTATTTCACTCGAGTACTACTCGAGTTGCGCAAGATTACCCATTACCACGACCCTTATTTCTTATCCGCTGTTTTCTTCTCACTCGCTCCTCTTAACCGCGTCGTCAGAGTGAGCCAGACAGCATGCTGAGTCGCAATCTCCGGGGAGGCTACCGCCAACCGCCTGCCCGGCGGGATGTTGCGTTCCATTATACTATTGGATCTCGATCGATTTATCACCTACACGGTTTTGATGCCCTGGTACGTTCATATTAGTTTCTAACAGCGATTGTTGTGATTGTTACGTTATTCACGCAATCTGCTTTCTTATAAAACTCCTCTTGTATAGAACTAAATGCATCGCAAATTACGCGACCGAAATTATGTTCGTATAGCGCAAACAGTTTTATAGTGTGGCGTCAATCTAATACAAATGTGTCTTACTGTGTGAATGGTTTCAATTTTACTTCATGAAAGTATTGCAGTTAACCGATCTATCACATCTTGCCGTTAATGTCCCGGTTGTGCTCTCGAGAACGAGGGCCCGGGGTCCGTCTTGACCATGATCCAGGATTTGGCGATCAGGTAATTACAGTGGAGCGACTATCAACTGACCTCCGTGACCCTGCTAGCAGGGGAACTTGACCAGATTGGATCATAGTTACAAATTCAGTTACCTGAATTTGCAGGTTTCATCACGATGTTTTCCCTCACCGTAAGAGCATCGGTTAGAATTCAACTAATGTACATAACTCAGAAAAGAGTCAAGCATACATGGCAGCAGCGGGATACGAAACCTCTCGCTTACGAGTCGGATACTCAACCGCCCGGCCACCGACGCTCTCCGAATAGTTTATATTTATCCAAAAACAATATTTATGTGTTTGCTTATTTGTGTGTCCCTCTAAAATAAAGACAAATATTATGGCTCTATATGGCAAAGCACGTGTACACGTGTGCGTAAAATTTTCGTTAACCCAAAACCTTCCCAACCGCGAAGAAACTTAAAGATAATGGAGAGAAAAGTGGGTAGCGCAGAAAAATTCGCAAGTAATTGAATAATCTGATAAGCAAGTCTGTTTTCTTACGAGGTGTTACATTCCAGCGATAAGGAAAAAAGTTTCCGCGGACTTTCCTCTCTGGAGGCAAAGATAAGAAAAATTATATATAAAGTAGGCACTTACCTTTTGTCCAAAGTCTTGGCAATGTGGAAAGTTTATACTGATATCACCATCACACGTGCCTCTTCGGGTTCCGCGGGGAGCGAGTCTTATAACTCTCTAGAGAACGTGTACAGCCGTCTTTAAGCCGGTTAAGCAAAGTTGTATTGTGAGAGTTTAGACTTCCTGAACGAGCAGTTCGACGAACTAAGTGGTTCACTCGGTTAACATGCCGGTCTGCCACGCAGAGGTCCCGGGTTCGTTTCCCGACCGAGCAGAAATTGGAATGGTGAATTTTAATTTCTGTTACGGATTTGGGTGAAGTATGCATAAAAGGATTTAAAAAAAATTATTTATTTATTTATTTATTTCCATACAGTTTTACAGCAATGAAATTTAGTTATAACTTGTACAATTCAAAGTAGTTTAATTTAAGTAGTTTTTCAGTTATCTAACACCCGTAACACAAGCTTAGCTTACTTTAGGGCCAGATGGCGCTGTGTGAGTTTGTCCAAGAATATTTATTTACTTGTGGGCGTTGAAAGTAAAAACAATAAGAATCGAATATTATTATTACTTATACCATATTAGCTTTTTCCCGCGACTTCGTACGACAATTTCCATACCCCTTTTTAACTAGAGGACCTGTTCCATTTATGGCCATACTAACTTTCCTTAAAAATAACATTCACCAGCCGATAAATAACAGCTTTTGCCTACAACTTCGTCGGCATAACATTCGGCTATTACTTTCCAGACCCGTTTCAGCAGAAACTACATTGAATTTGTAGCCTGTGTTATTCTGGGCTACAAGCTACAGCTACATTACTGCTATAAAAAAAATCCGTTCAATAATTTCTGCAAGGAGTAATAAACATCCAAATATTTATCCAATCATCTATCCTTACTTTTCGCTTTTATAATATTTAGCAGGATTTCATTACACTTTCCAATTAAAAGTGTTTGTAAACCATATCTCTATAGGTACCTATAACTATTTGGGACATGGCGAAGGTTTACCTATTTATATATGTACCTGCTTGTATTAGGTACTTATACAAAAATACGTTTTTTTTTCGCACACACACTGCCGCAAAATACTTCTTCGTAATATTACTTTCAGTGCTGCAATATGTGCCTTATGTTTAAACCTGTGTATAGGGTATGTTAAGTTTAGGCTTAGTATGAAGGGTAGTTTAAAGTTAGGGGTGCAAGAATTATCGGGGTGGTCGTGGTGACCACGTTGGGTACTTAATGTTAGATACCTAAGCCGTTGCCTAGCTCGCAGATAGGTTTTATCTTATGGCGCTGGACCATTTTGGCACCTAGCCGTTTCATGTACGTCCATTTGGTACAGGGCGTACCAGCACACATCTCGCTCTGAAAAGAAATCAAACCAATTTTCGATTATTTGAATAATGTATTTTATTTTGTTGTTTACGCACTTCACAATTAGATATTTAACAGAATTTACTCAACTCGTTTTATTTAAAATTTTCTATTGTTTTTATAATCTGGACATACGATGAGAAATGGAGTTGCGTCACCCCGCTGCTACATTACTGTTACTTTTCCTATTTTTTCTTAACCAATTTACATAATTATTTTGTTTTTTATTTCTCTTTTATAAGAGTTACTCATTTGAAATCTATTTCATTCTCCATCGGTACTTACACTGTACACATAAAACGATATTTTGCAGCAAATGTTAACTTTAATTATAGTTATTTTATACAACCCTAGAATATCATCCATAGTATCAATAATATAATTACAAGCTTTAATACGAGTAGAAAGACGACGTACATTTTGATATCGCGGCAGTACATTAAAGAAACAAAATAAACTCGTACTACACAGAGTACATTATTATTCACATTTTCTTGAAAGCGTTTTGAAAAAATACTTTGTCCATCTGAATTAGCTACCTATTTACGTGAAAGCGGATCAGCAAAGTGTGACACTAATGGAAATTCTCATTATATTCACTCCTCATAAACGACAGAGCGTAATAAGGGATGACATTATGACGCTCTTTCCCTTTACTCCAGAAAATAAGTGCCATTCCGGTTTTAAAAGTTAACCCATTTCATTTCTCAAGCTAATAGAAATTTGTAAATTATTCAAAGGTCTTCCGGAATTGATACTTACATTGTAGGTCTTCATTAATTTAATTACGAAAATAAGTTTGCATCTTCAAAGCTGGCTGTATTTATACAGGTGTACCTTCAATTTAATAATTCTGTTTGTTATATTATTAAGACTTTTAATGTTTTGTAAATATTCGGTATCAGTTAGGTATAAGAATACAAAAAACCAAGGAACAAAAGTAGCCGTTATTACAATGGAATTTTTATTTTTATTAGTAAAGTAATACTTGAAATTGAACTACTACCTGGAAGTTATTTAACCATACTTTTAAATGTAAAAATGAGTTGATACAATCGTCATTATCTAAGCGTTTATCCCGGTTATTACACGGTCCGCCTTCCCACTTTTCTTCCTTCACTTCGAACGGTCCTCAGTATCCCGACGTCGTAGGCTACTAGCTCGCGCTTCCGATTCGGCAACGTTAATCCATCGCTTCGTTGGCTACCGCGTGGTCTTTTTCCTGATACCGGCAGATTTAAACACCTAGGTTTCACACGTAAAATGAGTAAATACAATGCTACATCTTATAACCATATTACTGCAATCAATGTAAGAGTTAATAACCCCATTGCTAGTTTCCGTTGGCTTTTTACCCGTTTGGAGAGGTCATAGGTCCATCGCTTGGAAGTTACATCTCGAAAACTAGGTTAGGATTGCTCTAAAAGGTTTCCGGTTACGAATAACCATTTGTCTACGTCCATTTTGGAGTCTACTGTGCCCGACGAAACAAATGGTCAGCTTTATGCCACTAGAAAAAACTTTATGAATTGATTCGACGAGACACAGTTAAACAATAGAGTTATTTTAATTCACCTGCAAGCTGTATGAGGTTATTTCGAGCTTTGTGTCGAGGTTTTGCAATCACGCCACTTTTTAGTTGTTTGTCGTTTCAATTGTTCAGCGGATTAGCTTTGCTCTGTACGATGAAAGTGCCTAGAATAGTGTGTTCTAATTGACATTTAAATAATGGCACTAAAAAAGGAAAGTAATTGATTCATATGGAAGAGTTCTATTAACTTTTCTTTTGAGGTTTAGTACCCTAAAATTACAAGGTCTGAAAGTTTGACTCTATGTACAATGTGGCCAATACAATACCCTTATTACTAATAATTATTAACCCTTACATATATTTTATTTTAGTATCTTTCTTGGTGATAACTTAAACTAAAAATACATTTTAGGTTTATTATAGAGATGTTTAAAGTAAAATTAAAGTCACTTTATTTCACTAATGAAATTTCTGTGAATATGCAAACTACCAAAATATCACGAATCAGTGATATTATGTGTTAAATATTTTTATAAAACTTGCACATAGATGAAGAACTATATTATTATGTATCTGACTTTAGCCATATATAACCTACCGCTGCAGTATTTAACTCAACCTGGAAGATAAAGTGAAAAGATTTCATGGGATCACCTCATATCTGTGAGACTGAACTTTAAAATTCTGAAAAATGAAATCCGGGCAACCCTCCAAAGTATGAAGATGAGGATGAAAGATTTATACGTCTTTGAATGTAATGTCTGCAGTGCACCTGTCTTGAAATTTAAATTTCACAAGGAGTACACCTAGCTGACAGGCCGGAGATCATTCATCCATGTAGCTATGAAAGGTAAGCGAAACATTTGCTTACGCGGTGTTCGACTCGGCGTTCTCACAGAAATGGAAATCAACAAAGATATCTCTCTTAACCCTTTGTATGAAGACTTTTTCGAATATTTTAGCTTTCTGCTCTCCCTCGGAATATCTGATTTCGGATCCGGCGCTGGAAATAATTCTCTTGCCTACATTTTGTTGAATCTGTGTTGTAATTAAAAATATATGAGGTTTAACGTTCACAAGAATTTTTTCGTCTTGTCCAGCGAAGCAATATAATAAGTTGGTACCGCGACGGATTATTATTACGAAAAAAAAAAGCTTGCAGCGTAATATCTCAACTTTCATAAAGGCATCTGGCTAACCTTCCGTAACATGAACCGAGGCGAAGCGACTGGGCTTTTGGCTTTCTTTTCATAACATACGTTTCAAAATTTAATAACCGTATACAATGTACGCCAAAACAAAGTTTGTCTAACCTTTGACGTCACTACGTTCTAACGTAACTAGATTTAGGCACTTTGAGAGCAGAGACAAGCATGTGCGGAACCCCAGTGGAATAACTTATCGATAACTTGATCCGTAACTTGATGTTACTCGAACGTCGCCGCTAGGTTAAATTACTATGTAACTATGTACCTTATAGCGGTGGCCATAAGTTCCAAATTAGCTTCTGTATTTTGCGATTGCGATGGAGCGTATTAATGGAATATTCTACCGTTCTTAATTAATCACTTCCACTACAAACTAAGAACTTCGGCTTTGGGAACATGAAAAATTTAGGTAATTATTAGGTTATTAATGTTGTAATTTCACAAAATACTGTTGTACAATAGGCTAAAAGTGTGTATATTTGTTGAATATACACACGAAAACGGATTTATTTTTCTGTATTAATTTAAATTACTACAAGACTAGGCTAACTATTTATTATTTAGCTGCATGAGAGTAAAAGTCGAAATTCTAAAACAGAGTATAAAGTTTGCAGTTATATCTTTGGACCGCTGCTTTAGCTATACAAAAGTAGGATCTATAGTGGTACTAATACATATCCATTTTGAACTCAACCTAATCATATAATTAGTGCGAGAAAGATCACATTCACTAACAGCACCTCTACTAACCCGATACTAATTACATAATATCGCTGATTGGGAGAGACAGGGCCCTATATTTGAACCTCTCGTCTCTAGTTTTATATTTTCGATTTCTCTGCCTAGTATGAAAATTGCTTGTCGCTGATTTTCCCATTTTTAGAATCGTTCACTTTCGATATTGACAATGTACTTTAAAATTTTGGTTATTTATGCTGAAAATTTTTATTAAATTGAAAACCTGCGATGAGTATTTAAAACATAGGGCCCTCAGATGCGGAACGTAAATGGGGTAAAATAGTTAGATACTTACTTAGTCCTGGATCTACAAGGCTGTTAAACGTTACAATAACAACAAAAAAGCAACTACGCCGGTTACAAAAGCCTCGTCTCCATTTCTGCAAGGGTCCAATTTAAATAAAAGGAAAACATTGAAGATTTCCCCAAATAAAAGGTAACGTGAAAATGAAATTCTTTGTCCGCGAATTCTGACATTAATATAATCGTATTTACATGGCAATGTCAAAACAAACCCTCTTTCTGACAATCCCATTGTGAGACGCAAGTTACAGGTGAGGATTCGTTTGATATTTTATTTTACCCTATCGAGAAAAGAATAGATCGCCTGTTTTCCTCATTTCGTTTCACTTCGCGATTTTATGTAGTAGAAAAGCTATGCTTTGTTTGAAATTACAACAGAACAAGTTAAATTAAGTGTGAACAGATATTATCCTTAATTCCCTATAAAATAGACATCGTTTGCCTTTTTATTACCGTTTAAGAGGCTGTTATACGAGAACTTATTGTACTTTATGGTGTAATCAAGAAAACATCAGAGTTTCGGTTATTAGCTTTTGTAATTACATTACCTATACAGCAATTTTTTGTGATAATATCTGTCATATTAAGGTGATAGGTTAGGTGTAATTGATAGTTACGGTGGTAAATAGTACCATTACACTGATGGAACCCTCATTTCAGTATATTTTCATTACTTGACAATACACAATAATAACCAGCGATACAAAATTTCGGTACAAAATTGTCATACCTACGATTCACAAGAGAGAGAAGTCTTCCTATACCTTAAAATCGATAACTTTTGTTCAGGAAATTAGATTTTACGATTTAAAAATATATAAATACAATACCATATCGTTCACAATAATTCTAATAAAAAAGTGATAAATACAATACATACCATACACGTACACAAGTGTCATAGTTACTTGCCGACAATGTCTAAGAGGTTGTTTGACAGGCACCACCTAAATCACAAAATGGACAACGGCTATTCTTTTTACCCGATTGCGGCGAGGCCCAGAAGGAAGGGTTTTTTGTTTGACCTGTATGTATATATGCCTGTTTCCAAGTTTTAATTAAACAAACATTTGCAGTATATACTTACTTATTTATTTTTTTACACCAATCTACTTTACAATTTTTAATAACAGTCGCGGTTTTTAGTTATTATATATGTACTACTTTTTTATTGTGTACTTTTAATGTAGGTACAGTCAGCTGCAGGAGATTTCTGTGAAGTCCTCAAGACTGAGTTAATGGCAATTGAAAGGAACTTCCTATTACGAAAATTTTGTGACATTTAGATCAGAAATCGACACGAACAAGTGTGCTCCGTTCTTTAACCATATCATCATCATCTTGGCGTTAGTCCCAGTTGAGCTATCGCGTGCGAGGGCCCGGAGTCCGCCTTCCTATATTTCTTTGTCCACTTCGCTCGGTTCTTGGCATCTTAGTAGTAGTTTTTTGTGTAAAGGTATATAATGCACTGCCTGAAAGCCTGAAAAGTTTTTCAAAAGAAACTAAAATGCTGGCTAGTGAATAAGATATTTAATATGTAAATTAACTCTTTTCACCTAACTAAAATTAAATAAGTACCTAATATTATTAGTTAAAATTGATTCGATGCAATCGTATTTAATTTTTTTCCGAAAGGATTAGTATTTTTGGGATGCGATGACTATTTAACACCATTATTGTACGAATACTTATTGAAAATAAATATATTTTATCTTATCTTATCTATCTCACATAGTTTGCTGATCTACCTCAGACGTGGCCATCGAAGCCCGCCTGTAACGATATGACGCTAAGTTAACATGCGGACGACGACGTAGCTTAATTGACTACAGTTCCTTGCCACAATAAATGAAATAACAATTCATTGTCGATACATTATGGACATCACTAGTTAACACTTACATCGTCGACGGAGCGCAAGCCGAGTAAGCCAGTCACGTAATCGATACAGTGGCCCTAATGCATAGTAAAAGAGATGACGTATCACAGGCCATCCCCGGAGATAATAGGGTAGAACAATTTATCTCACAGGCTTTAAGTGGTTAATGGGTATACCGTTCATAAGTGCGAAAGCTGTGTGCGAACGGTTAATGTACTGCACTAGATCCAATAGTTTTAATTTTTTTTTTTTCGAAACGTGTCGTGGAACAATGTAAATCAGAATTTAATTTTCTTTATCTATTTAAATTTAAGTCTTAGCCAAAGTAAAACCCATAAGACCGACTTTGGTATGCCACCCACTGTACTCACAAAATGTTACAAACACTAAAGCTTGATGCAGCCGTAAAACCAGTTCTATTTTTATGGAAGCTTTCAATTTTAAAATTAACGTTTAACTCATTCAATGGACAACATAAATTCCAATAAGTTTAAACGTTTATTTCAGTAAAAATATGTACAATAAGACAATGTAGCATAACTAAAACTATGGTTTTTGATATCTCTTGTTGGCCTTTACAGCCATCAGCGTAAGTGCGGTACCATCGACAGTGGCGCTGTTTAAATCATCTATAATAGATGTATTTTTTTTATTATTTGCCTTGCCAGGCATTCGACCGCCACCTCACCTGGTGGTAAGTGAAGATGCGGCCGGTGATTTAGCATACCTGTCTAGGAACAAACTGTCTAAGGAAAATGATGATTATGCTGTACATCAAACATAGGTTTTTGAGGTTTAGGTTTTATATAGGTATATTTAAGAATAATCGTCCGGGCACACTCGAACACTGTATATTTAGTGTGTAGGTACTTGATAAAGCTGGGCGAGTATATGATCAAACAATAACGTTTAGTCACTTATAGTACTTAATTTATTGAGTTAATTAAACACTAGATAGCGTTTGTTTGACATTAATATCAATTACGTAAAGGCCTTGATACATTGAAAGCTTTGCCTACATTACGTGTAGCTTGCTCAATAATTAACTGATGGCATGATTAGTTTTAAGGTACATCTGTGTTCCTAGTTAGTAGTCAGTCTCGCTATCCTACTACGTTTCCTATAGCCATAACCACAAGGGGCATTAATACCCACTTCGAAAAGACAGGTCTATAGAAATATCCCCTTGATTTCAATACCATGAATCATATTTTCATCGAAATTTCTTAGAATGTCTAATATCCCCACCTTCTGATTAAACGACACCAAACCAATATCCCCTTGATTTCTAAAGTCTCCGGAACTCCTTAAAATGGACATTAGCACAGAAGTCACGTAATCGATACAGTGACTAACACATAGGAGCGTGTAATGACATATTAAAGGATACCCGTTACCTGGACCGTCTCTGATCGGAGTTGCGCGAAGGTAGAATACTAATATTTTGAGACAACTGGTAGCGCCGATAGCGAGTTGAGACAAAGTAGTGTTTCCCTGACATTGCTAACAAGCTTGTTACTAGCTTGCTTCGTAACTAGCGACCCGCCATAGCAATGTACGGACGTTTTTTTGTTTCTACTTACATTGGTAGAAAGCCCATTAATGTTTTGAAACCCGAAACAGACTAGGGCGAACTACTGTATCTTGTAAGGCCCTTTTTGTCATCAGCTTAAAATACAATCCAATTAAAAATACAATGAGACTTTGTAAGGATGGATGTTTGTTACTCTTTCCGCAAAAACTACCGTGCTACTACTAAATAACCGTGTTTTGATAAAATTTTGCTGTGTTGGAGTTAATAGGCCAGACTTATATATCTACATATATAAAACAATTGCTGTGCGTTAGTCTCCCTAAAACTCGAAAACGGTAGGACCGATTTGATATGGGTGGTTAAACGCAAATAAAAAAAGGGTAGGTAGGGTAAAGTAGGGTAGGTGTGGGGGTAGGGTAGAGTAGGGTAAGGGTAGTAGGGTAGGGTTGATGTAGGGTAGGGTCGGTGTAGGGTAGGGTACGGGTAGGACAACACGCGAACGAGGTCGCGCCGGGTCAACTTGTAATACTTTAAAAAACCAAAAAAACACGGCATACTTAACCGGATTTTCAGGGGACAAAATCGCGAGCAATAGTTGATTAATTAATAATAGCGCTGGTAATTTATAAGGCAGATACTTGGTAATTTCGTAATTTTATTTCATTGTAAATGGGCATTACCTTGAAGTTTTTGAATACCTGAGACATAACTTAGTTTCATAGGATTTGAGGGGGAGTCCAAAAATAGAACCGATTTCGAATAACTTCATCGGATTGTCTCGTCACCTGGAGGTATATTTTTTTTGTTATATGGCAGACAAACAGGCAAGCCATCTGATGGAGAATGGTACCGCCGCCTATGGCCATCAGCAACACCGGTTACCACAATATTTCAATGACTAAATATTTCAACCAGTACGTTTTACCTATCGTGACCCACGATCGCAAGATAGTTCCTCAAGGTGGATGCAGCAAGCCCACGACATGTTACTTTCATTCATTAGGGGAGGTCTGTGTCCAGCAGTCTGGCCTGAGGGGTCAAGAAAGGCCACATTAGCTTAAGAGGTCACATTAGTTTTAGCACAAACTTACCTGATCCGGTGACTAAATACAGGAACTGAGTGATGCCATTTTGAATTGTCATGTCAATATCAACAACAGCGACGCTGCAGATGTCCATAGGCGGCGGTGACCACTTTCCATCAGGTGGCCTGCTTGCCTGTTTGTCTGCCGTATTCCTAAAAAAACAGCCTTAGAAGAAAGCGTGCCACCAACCCATAGCGACCACGACCGCTCTGTCAAGAGTGATACTACTGAGAAGATATCCAGCAGTGAACTAGGCTGATGATATTTCTGCTAAGCTAGCTCTATTCTGATGAGCTAGCTCTTTTTTTACTTCATAACTTGCAGTGACATGGTCCGCATTTAATAAATACTCGGCCTAGTTGTTCTGGATAGCCACAACACTACAAAATTTAGTACAAAATTCAATAGTTAATGTATTTATTGCATTCATGAGATTAAACAGGTCTTACAGTTTTAATGTACTTACATCGTGAAACCCATTTTTACATGAACCCAGTTAATATTGGAAACAGTTCTATAAATGTCGTACCTAATTTCAAAACATCAATGCAATTATAAATGCGAATCAAATGGTATTGTTATCTACTTTCACATTTATTATCTATCATTACACTTATTTCATTTTCTATTCTTAAACACGGCCCTTGCGGATATCCAAACTCATTTAAAGTGTCTCAAGCTTTCCCAGTACTTAATTATGAATTCCCTCTAGATGCAACTCCCGCTGTAGTTGAGCGATCAAACCAATTAAATCAAACGATTCCAACGTTTCCAATATTTCCAAGTCTCAGTCGAAGTTGGTCTTCTCAGGATTATTTGAGTTTCCACTTAAATAATATATTACGAAGCAGAATATTTATTTATTTATTTACTGTTTGGATGAGTTACAGCGTAATTAGGACATAGGAAGATATATTCGCTTATACTGTGATTTTAATACTTCAAATACCTAGAAAAACTACAAAATTACTTGGAAAAATATCTTAGTCCAAACACCGGCGTCATCACAACTAAATTAAGTAGGGAAAGATGCCAGATTTCCATAAAGTAAGCTCAATGTCGTAACCCAATACTGCTGAATAATGGTTATGGGGCCGCCGCTAAAATGCAACCGTTTAGGGACCCTCCATGGCTATATTTCATACGTCTTGCTAGGGTTATCATGGCCGGCATTTGAGAGAATGCAGCATATTATGATATGGATACTTTACAACTTACTTCTTTTACTGAGCAAGGCTCTTACAGATAACAAACGAAACCAAATAACGGTCGATTAAAGTTACGCGAAAAGAATAATAATCTCATCTAATGGCAGCCCTGAAGTAGGTTAGCGAGGTACTCAATACCGAACCAAAACGGCCCGATCGCTTAGCTGCAATTCATGCTGACGTTTATTAATAGAATTATTGGGAAACATTATTTTTCCCTTCCCTTTCCTGAGGGCTCAGAATGGAGTCTTGAAAAACATCGTGGAGATGAAAGAATAATCTTACCTTTAGTATAACGGTAAAGGCTTATTTCGCGAGAACATCGCTTTGTATTGCAATATCAGACGAATTATTCTTTTGTGTATTCTGGAGCACATCGTCAGAGGGAATGGGAGATTGTGTTCAAAAGATTTTACGAGATAATTGATAATAATAATGTAGATGGATTAATGTGAATTGCCTACTCATTTCCATGAGAAGAAAGATGCTATAATATTACATAGAACAGAAATAAATATGTTTTGCTTTCGTAAAAATGTCAGCTGCCTCAATAATTGTATGTTACCGCTTGTCTACGCTACATCAAAGTCTATGATTTGAATGTTTTATCATAAGAAATGTGTGAAACCTTCGTTTTAATATAATACATTTGTGTCTTACGAGACACAAGACGCCAACAAATAATTTACTTTTCTTAGAAGCCTGGGTGTATTTTAAGGTAACTTTACTGGAACAATATATCTTAGAGACTATTCACTTACCTGGCTCGTCGTGTAAGGGAACGAGACTGAAATGCTATCCTAAACCATATAGAATACCTAAACATAATAACGTTGTACAAACTAATAACATCAGTCCTTGTTAAACTAAACCCTTTAGGGTTAAAAAATAAACATAATTACGTAGTACAACCTAATAACACCAGTTCTTGTGGTTTTATATTACCTACAGTGCATTATTTTAATTAATTTAAGACGTACAATTGAGCATACATTACTTGAACACTAACCAATGCTCATACGTTGAGGAAAAATATCGTGAGGGAGCCTGTAATTACCTGATCTCCTAAATCTTTCGTCATGGTCAAGGCGGACTTCTGGCTCCCGCGTGCGAGCGCACAACAGGGTTAGGTATTGACGCCAAGAGGAGATAGACCCGCTGGCCCACTGAGATGCACGATGTGCCTGGAGCGCGATGATTTTAGCTACGTGTATTCGTTTGTTAGACAACATGGGTCTACGTTTTTACTTCAGCACACAATATTAACCCATGTGAATATAGTGCGAGACAGTGTTCAAAACAAATAAATTTACAATAAATATAATGTCACTTCCCCGCCCGTCCCACTACCTGTGTTACACGTGCGTCCATGTACCGCGTACATAGCGTAGACGGCGTTGAACTGAGTGGGTGACGTATCTGGGCAAGCCACGTGTGAAGCAAGTATACTGTGGATTGTAGTAGACGTTGTCACATACATATCTGTGCTCAGCAGTTGGCCAGAGCCTGTAAGGTATGTTTCAATGCTCAAAACTGGCAATAGCTAGGACGACAAGCATTTGATAAAATTCAATTTGTCGTGGCGGCCATTGTAAAAAGTCACAGTGCTGATTTTCTTTAGGCTATTTTTAACTTTAGCAGTAAAGTAGGCTTAACAATATTACGAGAGCTACGCATGAGAAGAAATAGTCCTAATTCCATTGACATTCATTTTAGAACACGAGCGAGCATGGCCGATCTCCCTCGGGTCATATTATTTCTGTATCAAATGGAAATCAATGAATACATAATTTGATTCTAGTTAAAACTCCATCGGGCCCGTTCCTAACTCGGATAGCCACTCGAACTCACAACATAGTTTTGAAGCAATAACATCCACTGAAATTTCTATATTGTTCCGTCGATGCCGTAGCAAACTTTTAATTTGCTTTGGAAAGTAGGACGTGGGTTTTATTTGTGTTAACGCTCGTGTAGCTTAATAATTTACAAATGTAGGAAATGTCGCGGCTTTTATGGTCGTATGGTGACGGGACACGCCACGCCCGGCTGATCCGCTGCAGTCACGGCCGCTTAGCGCCCACACGCGACTGCGATGCGAACACTTAATCAGCGCTTCCGAATTTCCGATAAACGCCCGAATTTCCGAACAGCATTGAAAGCGCGTCCTCCAAGCGTGGAGATTATGGCAATGTCCTCTCCTTTGTTGGAAAGGACTGTCATGGGCTGTGATGATGATGATGATGATTGAAAATTACAATTTTGATGGAACATTTTGGCAGGCTAATGACAAAGCTGTATGGCCTATATGACGAAACCGTGGTAAATGCATTGTTGCACACCATTAAGCCCAGTGCCAAATTATAATAAGATAAGTTGTAAGGTCAATATGTACTTAATAGTAAAAGTAAGGTATTTAAACGATCAGCTAAATAAAGAGTATTTGGTCAGCTGCAAAATGTGGTTTGTCAGCAAACACAGCGAATTGAGCTGCGTTTAGGGTCAGCAAAAAAAACTAAATTATGCAGCAAGTATTTTGATATTGTGCAGCCTTAAAATTGATGTCGTAGTAAATTATACATATATCTGTAGCAGTATTAATAATGGAGCAGCAAATGGTGATCCGGATTTTATTAATATTTCATAAGCTGTTAAATTAATTTTAATGTGCTAATTAATTTTATTTGTACAGCAACAAAATTGCGTAATTTTCTTGATGCATTGATATATTCATAAATTACCTATTTATTATATTCGTTAATGAACTAACTACTCTACTGCTTGAAAATAAATTTTTAAAGACGGTCAAGTGCGAGTCGGACTCGCACACCGAGGGTTCCGTACAAACTTGTAGATCATGCTTAGAAAATGTAATGTATCAAAATAATCATCTTGGCGTTAATGTTCGATAGTTATGCACGAGGGCCCCGGGTCGGCCTTGACCATGATCAGGGAAACCTGACCACATTAAATCATGGTTGCACATTCAGTCACTAGAATATAGGTAATATTATATTTATCGATGTCACTAAACCTCCAAGTAGTTTTATATTGTTAGGATCCATTTTAAAAAATCTCATTAGAATAGACACAGCCTCATAGGAATCTATACGAAGCAAGAAAGTTTGCGCGCCGTAGGTGCCCATCCTGAACATATAATAGGAATTTCACTTGAATTTCAGTTCTTTTGCCATAGCATAAATTCTTCGTAACGAATCACGATATTAGAGAGTAGATCCTATGACGTCTATGATGCGAATGCGTATTTAACATGTTTTAATGTTGAAAGTAACAAATTTTAATTAAAACTTTCATCAAACTAACGCGACGGAAGTCGTAATGGTTAGATTTTAAGCCGAATAAGTAACGAGTTGAAATAAACTATGCCTGATTTAAATTCGAAAGTTTCTGCTACTGCGATCGCAAAAAACGCACCGAGCACTTTCGTAAATACAGATAAAAGTTTATTTAAAATGCAGTTTTAACAGTGCAAGCTCAACTTTTAATCCGCTTTCAAGTTCTAGCAAGTTCCTCTTCTGAAATCCCCAAAGCCGACACTGAAATATACTGGGTTGACACGTAAAGCACGAAATAAATTAACTTTTGTTACTTAATTAGGTTAAAATTCGTTAATGAGGCGCAATTCATAATCATGTCGTGACTTAATTACGCTGCGCATGTAAAATTGAATAAGTATTTTTAACATGGATGTTTAAGCCTAATAAATAACAGTTATTGCTCATTAACTGTGTTTACTGTGCTGAGCAGTCCCAAGGCAACTATTACGTTAGCCTCAACGACGGTTTTAGAGCCTACCGCATTAATTTGTTCATCTAATAAAGATTAACTCTCCTTGTTACAGGTAGTTTCAACAACAACAGCGATGGAACAAATTACGAAATACATCATCATTATAACCTCACTTATGACTGTCAAAATTGCCGTCATAGAAAGTAAAAATGAGACGAAGCCTAAAATTGAGAGGCGATACTACCAACCTATATACATAAACGTGTGCAATATAGAAGACCGACGGTCGAAAGTGCATTGCTATTGCGACAGTAACAAGCCTAAAATGGCGACGACTGCTGACTGCTGGGTCTTCAGCGGAGGTATAACCGAAGATGATCCAATATGGCCCAGTTTCTCATCCCAATCGGAGCTAGACCATCTCATGTTCAACGTTAGGTCAGATGATGCACTGACATTCATTCCGGCCAAAGCGATCGTCAGACTAGACAGACTCAAACACATATCTATTCAGTTTGGCACCATCAAACGAATCCCGTCGTATGCTTTCACAAACTCGTCCACAATAAAACAGATCATCCTTAAGTCTAATAAGATTATGACTCTTGAGCGACACGCGTTCTCGCAAATGATGATGCTATCAAATCTAAGTTTAGATGACAATTCCATATCGGAACTAAAGAGAGATGTATTCTTCAACTTGCCAAACTTGCACATTCTGCATTTATCAAACAACAACCTAACTTTGATACACGAAGGATGCTTCAAGCACTTAAACAACTTGATAGAATTGAAATTAGATTTCAACTACATATCGGTCGTAACAAGAGAAATGTTGGAAGGCCTGGAGAACCTTTCAAGACTTAACTTGAGAAATAATAAGTTGAATATGGTCGGGAAGTTGGCCTTTAGCGATCTGTGGGGATTGAAAGAATTGCTGCTGGATAATAATGCGATAGAGTTCGTATCAGAGAGAGCATTTGGGGGATTGACGCAATTAAGAAAGTTAACATTGTCCGGTAACAAGTTGACAACTTTCTACGAGGACATTCTCGAGGACGTGCGGAGTCTCACGATGCTGGATCTGAGAGACAATCTTTTGGAGACAATTTCGTACGAGACCATTCGGCCCGTCATCGAGAACGAGAAAACTTCGTCCGCACTCGTGTACCTGGACGGTAAGTAATACGGACCGATTTATTTTATAGCCTCGCAACGGGTTTCGTGATATTTTAATCCGAATACGTGACCATATTTCTCTTAATATGAACACTGGTCACGAAGTTTAAATGCGGAGGTTTATCGGTAACAATTTTCTTGACTTTATTAATGCGATGGGGAGGTCTTCCCGACCGATTTCGATTAGGGGTCGAGTCTGAGGTGATTTTTTTCGTTTCGGGTAGTTTGAAACGTTCCGGGCGGTGTGAAATGATAACGCGCGGGGCGCGCGGGCGGGGGGAAAGGGTCAGGTTTGCAATGGCTGGCAGAAGCTAAGTATTTACGAGCGACGATTTATGGACGGTCGGCCCGCAAGATGTGTATTTAGAAGGATTGGGTCGAACGGCGGCGTGAAATACATTAAATAAATACCTACATCCGTATACAACAAACATAAGAACACGATATAATAAACAGTATGTTGGTTAGTACGCGTATATGGTTTAGCCCATCCCAATCGCAATATGATCAATATCATCCAATGATTTTTTGAGATATAGAAGACATGAAATATAGACAGTACACATAAACTCTTCATCTTAAGAAATTCTTTTAAGTATTTATAGAGAGATCTAATCGGAATGTTATTGCCTGCTATTTTCTTAGGGCAACCAATACCCTTTTAATCTCTTTCCATATTATTTGAGGTAAGGGTAGCTCTTTTGATATCCGTGAAAGTACGTAAATAATAAATTAACCCTCGAAGTCCGAAGCATTGATTTAGTGGCTTAATAATCTTCTTATTTCCCCTTATTTAGTTAGTAGATACTCGTTGATTCCTCTTCAACTAAAATATGAAAAGCTTTTTGTACATTAAAGATGGAGAGGTCATTATTAGAGTTACTATTAACTGGAGTTATTCATGCGGAAGGACAAAGAATTTGCTTCGTAGAATTTATGGATCGTGATAGCTGTCTACATTGAAGTGGCTTTTTTAGCACGCCCACTTTCCTGTTTGACTGCCGTATAACATAAAAAATATTAAAATAAATCATTAAAAAAAAAACTCGTTTTAAAGCGGACTAAAAAGTATTACATTTTATACGGCTATATTTTTTTATATTTGGCTTACTCAAGTACGGCCGTGTGGTGTCCGGCAGAGTAGAATAGCACCAACCCCTTACATTCATGGGTGTCGTACAAGGCGACTAATGTTTTCGAGGCAAAAGATCAAGAGTCTCCGTAGTCTGAAAAATGGGCAGCAGCATTTTTCATTATTATATTTAAACACTGCGATCTCCAACCCGCCTGCCAAGCGTGGAGATTATGGCAATAACCTCCCCTTTCGTGGGAGAGGCCCTAAGTCCTGCAGTGGACTGTTACGGGCTGTGATGATGAAGTACGACCACATCTCTTAATTTCGGGCCCAACTCAAGTGGCTCCCAATCAGCCTTCGCAGGAATATTCACATCCTTTGTGTCCTTTATAATGTCCTCTATAACCCTCGAGCTCCTTCCTACCTTCGTGATCGTTTTAATTGTTCCCGTTCCCAAGACATGCCCTGTCGCTCTCGCGTCAAGGCACTGCTCTCTATTTCTCCTCATCGCTCCGAATGTTATTCCAACTCCTTTGCTGTTCATGCGGCTAGATTGTGGAATTCACTGCCACATACTGTACGTACCAGTCCTTCGCCTGATACGTTTAAAAAACGTAAAAGAGCACTATCTTTCCATTTGATATCCATGATATATATAGATATATATATATATCATATCATAATATATATATATATATATATATATATATATATATTATATTTATATTTGTATATATGTATATGTGTATGTATTATGTACTATGTATGTATTTATATTTCGTTGTTTAATAATTTATTTAGGTATATAGTAGATAAGTAAATTTAAGGTACTCGCCATCTGCCTCTCGATTTTGCCCTCTCTATTCCGTTGGTCGGCTGGAAGATATTTCTTTAGAAATAAGCTGTACCTGTTGTGATCTTATCTGTATGTCAATTTTGTATACTATTTATTGAGCACAATAAATTATAGGTATTTATTACCTAGTGCGGACACCAGTCTCTCACACAGGTTTTACTGTGAATTAAATTGATCTGTTACTATGTAGATAATTATGATGCCTATGTGTTGAGAAAATATATATATATATATATATATATATATATATATATAAAATGTTAAATAAATAAATAAATAAAATAGGTTTCGTACAGATTTATAACCCTATACAGATTTCTAACCCCATGCAGACTGTTCTGAACGTTTGTTATTGCGAATTTTAATAATTACGAAAATTCTTGTAAGATTTATAAAAAAAATCGTGGGGCGCACATTTTCCATGCATCAATTATCTTTTGCCAGCACCCTACATTTTTCATTGAAAATCTGACAATAATTTTAGGAATCTGTATAGGTTTATAAATCTGTACGAAAATTATTTTATACTTTTAGTACGCTTTAAAAATGTGTTTATTTTATAAATTGTTTTATGTTATACGGCAGACAAAAAGGCAAGTCGAACTAAGTACATAACTCAGTGAAGAGGCATTTTTACATGGCAGAACTGGGTTTCGAACCCGGAAGCTGTCGCTTACGAGTCGGACCCCCGACGTCCTAACATTAATTGTCAGGAAAGCAATAAGCAGTCTCTGAATTATTTAAATTACACCACGTCGTCGCACTATGCTTCATGCATCATCAAGTA
The DNA here is from genome assembly GCA_907269095.1 of Blastobasis adustella. NCBI lineage: Eukaryota > Metazoa > Arthropoda > Insecta > Lepidoptera > Blastobasidae > Blastobasis > Blastobasis adustella. The sequence continues at coordinate 13,807,884 of OU026121.1, read as the reverse complement.
GTAAAACGACTCATCACAGACAAAGTAATCAGAAGTGGAACTCCTAAACTAATTTCTGCGAGAACTAGTTATAATGAGATTTCAGTCTAAGACAAATCGCTGAGAGTTGAGCCTGGCGCGCGTCCACCATGTGTTGCAATGGCATTAGCTGATTGTTTCTTAGACTCTACGAAACACAATATTAGAATGCAACTGTTAGGTGCATCATTTTGTGATTTTCAGTTAGTTTTATAAAGAATAAAATTGTGAACTATCCAAATATTCTCGGACCTGTAGATGTAATAAACGAATTTTAATGTTGAACACAAAATACAGCCAGAATCACTACAAACCTTAATATGGATACATGATATTTCTTTACGTTGAGGCCAATAAAAAGTCACACTGTCGTCACTCTCATGTGTATAGGTACAGTCGTAATTTTCCATTCAACCTGTACGATTCTTTCGAGACTTTTATGGATACTCCATCTCAATATGACGCAGACGTTTCCCAACCCTAAGAAATCTTTTACATCCTTCTGTATAGTTTATAGATTATGATATTCATTATGTAAACAAAGTGCGCTCTGTTAGAGGCGAGCGTCGCATCAATCATCTTTTGCAGGCGCTGTAAATAGTCTTCTAAGTATGCCATTATTTTTATATCAGAGTAGCGTACACCCTACATTTTCTCAGAAATATTATATAAGTCAATAACAAAAAAGATATTACAGCTAATTTTCTTCTTTCCTTGTCAAATAATTGCTAGTTTTCCGGGAAGACAAAATAAGATACGACAAGGAAATTACAATTTTTTACTTTTGGAAAAATAAAATTAATAACGTAATTCTCATTCTGATAATGATGAGTACTATCGATCGAGGTTGATCAAGGTCTTCCGCTGGGGTCGCAGAGACTGGTTTAAACAGTTTAGCGCCACGTGAGCGTATTTTTTTTTCAGTCGATAGCAACCAGGTGTTGGTCCTGTCTTGATTTGCCCTTCGAAGACCTGTGCGTAGGTAAAAAATATTGGTATAGGCTCCCGAGTGGGATCTGAACCTGCATCGCCCACCTGCAAGGTTGAGGTTCTCGCCCCTCGTCCACCATAGCTTTATATTGTATTGTATGCCTAAGTAAGTGTTTCATTTCCTCTGTGTAAAGTGCAACAATCTTATCAGTATTCCGACGGCGGAGCCATTTCAACCGATAGTGTGTACCGGGCTCACATGTTGCTATCGCGTGGTATAAATCTCCCGCAACTGGGTTAGGATTGTTGCTTTTATCTTTCAAAATGGCTGCGTCCCTAAATCCTTTCGCGGAAATAACGGAAACGCTTATTACATCGATTTAAAATCCTAAAAATAGTCGCGTTGTATCGTTTCGTTTGCTTCGATATAATTCTGAGCGGACGAAATAACTGTAATATTTAAGGAAACTTCTTCGTTGTACATATTTTCTGAGACCCAAAACCCAATAAATCCATCGTATTACTATACGTACACGTTTTCATGGAAGTTAAGTCCAATAAATAAAACTACAGCCTTTGTAAATCACTCGTCGCCGGGTGACTACCGAGCCAGCGCACGCACGGTATCAAATCAACACGAAGAGATGGATTGGGTCCTACTATTGTATTGCAATGCTACGTTACAACACGAATGCTAGAAAAGTTTCGACCGGGTGATATTAGTATATTTATTTGAATGTGGCGTACATCTTCGTGTTCACAAATAGCAGATAAACCTACTTTATACTAGCTAGGCTAGCATTAAATATATATAGGGGTAGGTAGTCACCAATAGAAATCCAATAATGTATATCCATCTATTAAATATAAACCAAAGATTTTTATGTCTATATCTATACGTAGTATGAAGCAAATCGCAGTAAAGTAGTAATTTTAATGCGAGTTTCCGCAATAGGTAGAGTGATTCAAGAGGAAGGTTTATAAGCAAGAAAATAAGGGTAGGTAGGGGTAAAGTAGGTCGCGTACACGAATTCTCCCCGGGTCCACTAGTACTTGATATAAACCAATCGTCCCATTTCGTAGCCAACTAAGCACAAAAAACAAAGCTACGAATTGGGAAAGAAAAGTAACGCGGCCAAATGGGAATACTTTTTGTCATTTTATAGCCGTTTCGTAACAAAAAAGGATTAATGTTTTAAACTGTCGCGGTTATTATCACCCATTGATTAATTTAAGAGAAGAATATTTAATGTGAAATAAGGATTACACCTGATTTCGTAACACTCATTAATTTCATCTCAATCAACCTTGTCTCGAGGCAATCATGTCCAAAACAAGGCCAAACTCGAATATTTGTTTTAGAAATGTACTGTTTTTCTAATCTGCGGGGATAACTCCATAAATCAGTGACTTGTGTCGTAAATCTATAGCATACAACGATACGGCCAGATTTTGCGCTGAAGCGATAAATTCGCGAGCTTCCATGGAGAGCAGCCATTTATTTGCCGAATGCTCGTTTGTTTATTAGCTGCTTTTCCGCTCTTATATTTTGAATAAATATCCTCGATATTGTTTATAAGACTGTAGTAAGGTGGGTTTTCTACGCATTTGGCGTTTCTTTACATTATAGGTACGTTTGATTTAAATGGATGAAGGTCCAATAATTGTGAGTTGTGAGCGGCGTAATTTCGATTGCGCAAATTACACTGTATAGATATACTTAATAATATCTACTATATATCTGTAGTAGTAGTACTTAGGAGCGTCGGTGGCCGAGCGGTTACAGATCCGACTCGTACGCCAGAGGTCCCGGGTTCGAATCCCGCTCCGGCCATGTACCAATGACTGTTTTCTGAGTTATGTACATTAGTTAAATACTAACCGATGCTCTTACGGTGAGGGAAAACATCGTGATGAAACCTGCACATTCAGGCGACTGGATGTGTAACCATGATCCAATCTGGTCAGGTTACACTGGTAGCAGGGTCATGGAGGTCTGCCAAATCCTGGATCATGGTCAAGGCGGACCCCGGGCCCTAGTTCTCGAGAGCACAACCGGGACATTAACGCCAAGATGATTATTTATTTTATTTTATCTTTAGTAGTAGTACTTAAGAGAAAAGATTTGTACTAAAAGAATGCTACATTATCACTGTAATATAAAAAAGTTGAGAGATCCGAGCTCCGCGCGAGTGAAAACCGCCGACTACGGCTGGTATTATATAAAATGACGATACTGTAATTTAAAGCTACTATGTAGTACAAAATTACGCTAGTCACAACTCATAGGAACAATTGTACTCATATTTTAAAAGTATGTTCTTGGTTTCCTGCCGCGTACCTTTGTTTACAGTGGCCCGATATTTCGACGCAGTTAAATTGTACTCATGTGTCGTCATCCTAATACCTACTTCGAATATAAAAGGATTGATTATTTTTAAACTACCTACATTTTTGGACTAAAGTAGCAGCGCCTGTTGTGTCTTCTATACTGTTATATTTTTCTGTATATAATTATTGTGTACAATAAACAGTTAAATAAATAAATAAATAAAGTAATTGAGGACTTCTATATATATTATATACATCATATAGCTAAAAAGATCAATACTAACCAATTACCCAAGATTGAAAAAGAAATAATATTAGCTTACCTTCGTCCTTAACCTGTAATAAGGAAATTGATTACCTAAGGATTGCAAAACCCACCATTCCTCCTAAAATCTCCTCATGAATTTGTGTAGCTGACGAGATTCGTCTACCTACAAAAATTAGCAGCCGTATTTCGTCAGTTTGCTTGCGGATTAGTATGAAATATAGTCCAAGTCCCCGGATTAAGAGGAGCGACGAAAATTTTTCACCGAAACCTAGTTAAATATTTGGGAGAAACCCGAGGGAAATGTTTAACATGATCCGTAGTATTTTTATAAATATGTAGGTATGTAAAATATGTATGAATATTAAACCCTCAATTCCTGTTTATCCAGGGTCTACATCAACGATCTAAGTGGACATGAATCAAATAAGGGGGATCCTTTGTATATATTATACTTAATTAGCCCTTTGGCATTTCTTCTCGCCCTTTTGATACTGAACTTAGTCTTAGTTTTCTTCAGTTTAAACTTTGAAATTGAAAAAGTCTCTTTTCCGTACACTGTCTAGATAATTATTGGAAAAGCAGATTATTCCGATGTTCCTATACCTATCTGAGTTGGTCCTTTAGAATGTGGATGGATGAATTAGCGTATACAGCGGAGGGAGTTATTGCTTACGGATTCCTATAGAATTGCGTCCACTGCGATCTAATTTTTGCGCATTTTAATAACATTTCGTAAAGTTTCTGACGTTCCAATCGATCCTCTTTGCTTTTTAACAAATAAATTACCACATACCCCCGCATTTGTTTTATATAGTCTACATTATGAGTCAAACATCTATGTAATCATGTCCACTCTACGAGGAAATGTATTAAAAATCCCCTTAATTAATTCGATTGATTAGATAGGCCATCCCCATCTCAATCATAAGCAATAATACAGAGCTACCCAAACACACATGAACTACCTGCATGCAGTTATTGAATTGTAACGGCTGTTAGGGGAAATCATTATAAACATTACCGTCGGTAGTGCACCGACAGCCGACAGCAGCTATACTGGAATTATGATCGCCGCTAACGAGATCTTGCCATGTACACTCCGATCGTTAATTAGCATTGCCCACAATAGGACCGCTCACCCTATTCACTAAGAGATATCTAATTATTCAGATATATTAATTAGTTCGCGAGACAGATTCCCCTCTTCACAGGGTCACGGAGGTCAGACGGCAGTCACTCTACTGTAATTACCTGATTGGCGAGGCATAGCCATAGCCCAGAATATTTTAAAGAGCTTTGTGGGTTCTATTTATAGCACTTCGTTAGTTGTTCAGTATTCTCCTCACGTTCAAGATGCAAATTGTAAATGGAATGCCAATTTATATAAAGGTGTCTAGCGGTGGAGTTGTAAACATTAAATTTCAAGATTTTTTCATATAACTTATGAAAAGTTACACAACTATTTCGAAAAAATTGGGGAGGTTAGAAGTCCGGCTACTATCGCTATTGTTTCGTGAATTCGATTCGGCTGTTAATTGTATCATTAATTATACCCTTGAAATCTGTATCAGTACAATGAGGTTCATATGTATTTAAAAACTGGCTTCATATATTCATAGCTTATTTCACAAAAAACCTAGAGATAAAGAAAAATAATATGACTGCGAAATATAAATAGTCGACTTTCGGTTTCGCCGCTTGGCATTTTCGCCAATCTGGTTCGAACTGGTGTTCTTCTTTTGGGTTTCTTTCTTACTTAAACAATGAAGACGTTGTCTCTTCACATCTGAAAATGGTTTAAGGCGGTCACAAACAGAAAACTCCTTCAGTTTTACTATTGTTTTATTTTTAAAGTTTCCGTCTAGTGATGTCTGCGTACTAATATATTTTTTATTAAGTCAATAATTTTTTTTATTTTAAAATTACCTTTTGATTTTGTTTATTAAATTCAGTTTTCTATTAAATTATATATTCTATTCAGCATAATACTGTATGTGGCTATTATTATGAACGTTATATATTTCATAGTATGTGCGTATCTTCTACATGAGATGGTATGTGTCAAATATAAGTGTAACTAGTTTGAGTTCGTGTAATAATGGCACGCTTGGAACGTAGAACTACAGAAGTGTAATATTAATTTCAAATGTAGATCTTAGACAATATGACAAGTAAGAGTAAATGTATATTAACATAAAATTAGAGCACTACTAGATCCAGCGCGACTTTGCTCGCGTACACCAACTTTACCTCTACCTACCCATTTTCTTGCTTATAAACCTTCCTCATCATCATCATCTTGGCGTTAATGTCCCGGTTGTGCTCTCGAGAACGAGAGCCCGGGGTCCGCCTTTGACCATGATCCAGGATTTGGCAGGTCAAGTAATTACAGTGGAGCGACTGCCATCTGACCTCCATCTCCATCCTGTTACCAGGGGAACCTGACCAGATTGGATCATGGTTACACATACAGTCGCCTGAATGTGCAGGTTTCATCACGATGTTTTCCCTCACCGTAAGAGCATCGGTTAGTATTCAACTAATGTACATAACTCAGAAAACAGTCATTGGTACATGGCCGGAGCGGGCTAATAAACCTTCCTCATGAATCACTCTATATATTGTTGAAAACCGCAGTAAAATCCGTTGCGTAGTTTATAAGATACATACATAGATACAAACATAGATACACACATAGATACGTTCATAGATACATAGTTGTTTTATACTATGTATAGATTATGCCGGTCGCACTTTATCACAAAGTCATACCTGCAAAGTCATATTCTGACCAACATCGACCCCTTGTGACGAACTCACTCAGGCAAATATCGGGAGAAGTGCCGATACCAAACACAGTGGTTACTTGAAGGAACAAAGTCCCATGAATTCACCAATGTTGTCGTAATGAGTGTAGCTAATAACCGTAAGAAATCGTCCAATAACTCTGAGACAGAATTCCAGCAGGCGTAGGTAAAAGAGGCCAGCTCAACAAGGATGCCAAAGATTGATCGAATTAGACAAGGTTAAGTTGGAATTCGGTCTGAGCCCTTGGGCGCTGTGTTAGAGTATAACCGTGATTGACGTCATAATGATAGGCCTGGTCCAACTTTGAATGCATACTTTACCAAACTATTCATTAGAATTGTAGGACATGCAAAACTTGAATGAATTGTAAAAAAAAACTAACACCGGTAAGGTACCGTTTATATATCCACAAGTCTCTACTAATTACAGACAGAATTCGTATCTTATTCGGGCGAGTAGGAGTTGTAATTCATTATTGGAATTGGGCGTTGATCTTGACATTTTTAATACGAGCGTTCACGCAGCGCGTAAACTGCTAAGTAACGTATTCTTTGAGCAGTAAGTATTGGGTGGGTGTTTTCTTATGTCATTGGGTTGCTAAATTATTATTTAAGTGCTAAATATTTTTTACTTTTTTTTTTATCATGTCATTTGATATTTCGTGTGCCTACGGAATTTGCCTCGGCTATCTGCCTACGCTAAGTTTATAACCTATTCTAGATCTATTAGTGAAGGTCTATTATTAGCTAACTGTTTATAGCATTAAGTACTTCTGTCTGATCTGTTTGATAAGCTGATGACCTTCCAAATAAAAATAAATAAATAAAGAAACATTGTGTGAATTTAACGTATAACCTGTTCGTATCCAGCATGCGAGGTGCCATAGAAGTCAAAGGGTCCGTCGAGATTCGGCCGTATGATTCGTACGAACATGCAACCAAAGTGGGACCGGGCAGCCATTGTTCCATTGCCACGTAGACTGTGCACGTAGCATGTGCTACGTTCGTAGTGCACGCTACGCACGAAACTCCATTTTAGAAAACTACTAATAATGGGGGTTTATGTACGTGTATTTACGAGTAAAATAGGGAAGTGGAAAATATTTGTTGAAGTTTACTGCCGACTCAACTAGCGACCCGCCACGGCCGTGGCGATTCCGTGGCGATTCTGTTACTATCCGATAATATCGCTTTTTAATTTTTTAAATAATTACTTACTAACCGCCAAACACACGAATCTCTTATATATATATATTACTTTATATACTTAGGGTCTTTTTCATTAAAAGTTATAAACCCTTTATTGAAGTTTTTAAGCTTGGTAAATTATGGTTCTTGAAAAACATTATTCATAAACGCATATTAGAGCTAAAACGCTCAATAATAGCTTCATAACTCAGAGAAGACTGATCCCTTCTATAAACCTTTGATAAACCTATATTAATGACAAACATGGCCGCTGTCACACGAACAGCTGATTTTATACGCTTAGTGATTGATTATGATTGGCTCATTGCTCGTGAAGTCGGATAGGCAAAGGGGACGCATCTCTACAGCCATGCCTTCTATCATTTTCCTTGTAACTGCGTTTTGATAGCAAATTTCAGCACATTAATGAATGTTTTAACCCTACTATAACATATTTTTATAAATAAGACCGTTATAGTATGTATTATTGAACGCTTCTAATGCATAAGCACTAATAGCCTCGTTCTATGAACGTCCACTGGATGTTTAAAATAAAAACTAAAGCAAAGCAAGAGTTGCACGATATCGAAATCATTTATTTTTCTTGCCGTCTCGTTTGTTGTTGATATAAACTTTTAACAAGCGAGTTTACTGATATCTGCTTGGTTATAGAGACGTGAATCTGTGCTCAACCTATTTCTATTTTAAGCAACGGGTATTGCACGGGCGATTGCATTTAATGTTGCAATGCAAGGATCATAATTATTCTATTGCATATGCATTAAAGAAAACCCTTAGTGCCTATCGTCATTAATGCCTAATTTCACCAGGGCCCGCTATTCTATTCTTGAACTTTGGAGCGTTTTTGCGTGTCGTAAGCCTTTGACTCTCCCATCTGACCCAACTAATTCAATTCATCGCTTTTTGGGCCTCCCGGGAGACCACTTTCCTGGTACCGACAAGTTTTACACTTAGTACCTACCCTACCCATACAAAATATATTACAATTTGACAGAAGTGGTAATCCCATAACTTGAAAATGTTTTATTGTGCCTAATATAAAATTTATGTTCGAGAAATTGCTATTTTACTTCAGGCTATAAGGATTTGTAACGTAGGTAAACTTTGGAAAATTATCTTTGGAGTAATAAAGTACAGAAAACAGTGCCTAAGGCAAAACAAGTAAAGCTAGCTTTAGACAAACTCAAACCAATTTCAAGTTTTGTTCCTTAGTAATACAAATGAAATAGAGTTTTTGTATTGGATTCATTTTCGCATAGAAGGAAAATGATTACAAGTATTAAGTACACCAAACTTGAGAAATTAGAAATCTGTGTCTTCATTGTTAATTATCGTACACCTACACTATAGACAAAGGTTCTCAATCTAATGTCATAAAAAAGAAATAAGCTACATGTTGTGTATTTTAGCCTTCTTTTCAAATTACTTTGAAGTTCTTTGTACACAATAAATGAATACGTAAAGTTTACGGTTTTATTCATCGTATAATCTACCTTAAAAGCTTGCTGGCTGAATTAAATAGGAATACAAAAGCTTGACCCATACAAGAAAATTGGAGTGTGAAAATCTGTGCCAAAGGAAAACTAGAAAACTCATGCAGAATAAAAGTTTAATCAACATTTTTATTTCAGTCTAAGTAGGGCTGTATCTAAGATAGCATTTTAGGTTTTCGTTTGCATTTCCTTTCGTTCCTATTTCGGTAGTAAGGTGGGAAATAGGGTAACTGTTCTTGGCATGTGGATTAAGCATTTTCGTGGTTCGTTACGAATTCTGCGGGTTCAAGGTCCTACAACAAGACACTATCGAAAAGTAAAAAAAACATCAGCTACCGAATTTGTTTGAGGAAAATGAGAGTCTCATAAGATAAGATTTTACCTTCAAAAAATTTTAGATCCCGAGGAAAATGCTATAATATAACCCAATGTATGAAAGTGTTACATGTTCGCACATAATTTCAGAACGGATGCACCTATTTAACTAATTCTTTTTTGTTGGATTGTTGGACAAAGTTTGTATGTAAAAAAAAGAGTAGGTAGGTGTAGGGTAAGTGAAGGGTAGTTGTAGGGTAGGTGTAAGGCAGGTTTAGGGTAGGTGTAGGGCAGGTGTAGGGTAGATGTAGGGCAGGTGTAGAGTAGGTGTAGAGTTGGTGTATGGTAGGTGTATGGTAGGTGTATAATATGGGGAGGGGTAGGGTAGGATAGGGATAGAGTAGAGAAGGACTAGGACACCATGCGAACAAAGTCGTGCCGGGCCAGCTAGTTAGTAGTAATGTGACAACGTCTATGAAAACGTCTTAAAGGTCATACGCATAAATCCGACATTATGAATTATTTTCATTTTCAACGTATCTGTAGCAATTATAAAAGATGACGACAATTATCTGAGACCGAAATCTGATCGGAATCGTGAAAACAGATACATGCACGTAGCTGCCTACCTAATGCAGTAAAATTAAAGTATAAAGTACATATAACATAACAGGTACACTATTGCCCCGACCAATGCGCCGCGGTAAATTTAAATACACCTATTTCGTCACAATTATAAAGACAGCACGAAATTAAATTGGGCTACCAAAAATGTGCTAAATTTCAGCCACAAAGAGAAAATATATCTACAATGTTGGTGAAAAAATTATATCGTGTCAGTCGACAATGACACAATTGTGCTTCAGACTCCGCGGGAATGCAAATTAAAAAAATCCTCGCTAAAATACGCTCTGGGTCGCGAACTAGGATAATATCAGCCTAATGGTGGCGCAATTTTTTTTGCTTTCTTTCATCCCTGGGCTTAAGATAAATCGTCTTTATGTTTCTAGATAAGTGTGTAACACAAAGTTCGTGAAGTGGAGTAGAATAAAGTAAATTAAATTATGAGTGAATTACTATCCAAGTGCCTACCTACTTGGTTCACGGTCTCTCAAATTAGTATAAAATCAGACCTAATTTCTAGATAAGTATGTAACACAACCTTAACCTCGTGAAGCGGAGTCGAATGAAGTAAATTAAATTCTAAGTAAATTACTATCCAAGTACCTACTTGGTTCACGGTCTCGCAAATTGGTCTAAAATAAGACCAACAGGATTATTTTTCCACTTTCCTTATAAACAAATTGTTACATTGTTGTACAACAATAAAAAAAAACAACTTGACGTTAATGTCCCGGTTGTGCTCTCGAGCACGAGGGCCCAGGGTCCGCCCAGGGAACCTGACCAGATTAGATCATGATTACACGTTCAGTCGCCTGAATGTACAGGTTTCATCACGAAGTTTACCCTCACCGTAAGACCATGAAGCTTTCCCTCACCGTAAAAGCATCGGTTAGCGTTCACCTAATGTACATAACTCAGAAAAGAGGCATTGGTACATGGCGGCAGTATGATTCGAACCCGGTACCTCTCGCTTGCGAGTCGGATACTTTCACAGCTAGGCTACCGACGCTATTCAATTGTTGTACAACAATGTTTACACGAAATTAGGTCGATTGACTGCATTCGGCCATCGAATCGGTTGTGGGTTGAATATAACCAAGCAAATACCCATTTATATTAGACGGTGACTGAATAAATACTGCTGTTAATTGTAACTAACATACAGTTAAAACACTGTAAAAAAACAATAATGAAATCACATATGAAAAACACATATGAAAAACACATCTCGTTATGCCACGTTCCAAAAGCAAACAACAAAATCTCCACCAATACTCGCAAAATGTTTCTTTCAATTTCAGTTAGAGAACACACGAAGAAATCTGGCAACACAGTGTAACTAAATGATATCTTGCCACTCGATAACGCCAAGTTGCAGGCACGTGCCAAGTTTGGTAAAGACCCCATTTTTCGTCGCTTTGAGGCAGGTCGGCCCACCCGTTCGGTGCAGCGCGCAGTGTTGCCAACTTCCCAGATAATTCCACCGCCCACGCTCGCGGAATGCAAATTAAAAGAACTCCGCTAAATTCCTTCTTGAAGCTATAAAGGGGGACACCTACCTGACTATTTTAAATTAGCTCCGCTCGGAACTTAGTTTGTGAAGTCAATCCGAAATTCGGTCGTGCAAGGGTTATAAATGTACCTAATATCTTTAGCACTAAGTTTTAAATAAGATATTACACATACGTGTTCATATTATGGGTATAAAATAATATTTATATAAAACTCTTTAGGTACTACGTACAAAAAATGAGGTTACGAAAACATCGCTCACTTTTTTAATAATCCAAGGTTAACATATGTACGCCACGGCCCAGACTCGACCTATAATCCCGTATAATAACACAGACCCCAATAAAATTAAAGAGCAAGTATACACAAAAAATCCCTTTCATGCGAAAGAGCGTGAGTCTTATGAAAACATCTATTCGCAAAGAGCTGTGTAACACAATCCTATATATGTACACGTATCTAATATAATACAAGTATGTGTCGTGTACTTCAAAGGGATTCCCAAGTGTTACAAAGGAGGGGAATCGCGCTATATGAAGCGCCTTGGCCGTCTAACACTCGAGGCTTAATTGACCGTTTCTTTTTAGGTAACCCACTCAACTGCGACTGCCGGCTGTCGTGGGTGTACTCGTTGCGGAACAACACCAAGGACAATAGCCTGCGGAGCGCCCTCGAAAAGGTGTCGTGTGTCGCCGAGCCCCCCGAGCGCCGGCTCAACGACCAAGAGAACCAACGGGGGGGCGAAAACGTACTAACCGATGACAGTTACGATTACTACGAGGACGATAAAGACAGAGCGGGCGCTGCCAAAGCGAAAAGGCTCACGGAAATACCTGTGGAGACCCTTCCGTGTCCGAAGGAACTTATGCAGACTATAGAGGAGAATTACGGTCACCCGGTCCAGAATGAGATAAGGCTGAAGGCGTACTCGTCTGCCGCGGCCGCCTTGCCCACTTTGAGCGCGCTTCTTCTCGCCCAGCTTCTGGTTTGAATGTAATTAAAGTACGGAAACAAAACATATTTGTGATACTAGATGTTAATAATCTAATCATCGTTCATATTTGTACGTATATCATTATTCTGTACGGTATATAGGTTAAGAATGTAAATATTAAAATTGTTTACGTTTACTGTTAGCATCCGTTTAATGGAGAGATTAATAATTATATTTATTAAAATTAATTAACTTCGTAGCTAAACTAAAAGTAACTTTCCAGTTTGTGTAAATACGAAATTTAACAAGTATCTACATAGATAATTATGTAAGAGGATAATTGTTACAGTAATCTTCTTTTAAAGTAAATTATGGAGTCTAATAAGCTAGTTCATTATCCTTAGGCAGTATAATGTTGAAAGTTTTCGTTCGTGTACTTCTCAAACAGGTCCTTGTATATCTAATACTTACTCAATTATCTTTCCAATTATAAAAGAACAATAGAACTCGATGTTATATTAAAATGTTAATATCACATATTTTTGCTCGAAAAGATCATTTGGCGGTGTCGAGTCATTGTTTTTTCTTTTCTTATTTTTTATGAAACACGCTCAAACTCGTCTCGAGCTGAAATCTCCCAAGTTGTGTGCAAATTAAAAATGGCGAAGAACAATATTTGCTTTCTCTGTGGACGGGACATTAAAGTCAGGGTTTTTGTTTTGTTCCACCGCGTTTTGTCTCTTGTGAACAAAGAAAACAAACTGATAGGACAGAATTACGGAAAAGTACATTTTTGCCAGATGGAAGTGAAGATCAGAAGAAATAGTTTACGAGGGAGAAAATGGGACGTTCCGGTTTTCATGGCGAATAAACGCGTGAAAATTGGAAAGATTTCGCGAGTTTTGATCGTATGTATGCCCATAAATGACATTTACATTTTATACTCAATTTAGTTACATATCAATAGAATACCTAGTGTAATACCTTTGTTGATCGATCAAGTAATTAGTTTGGTAATATTTTTTGTCCGACCACAAGTAGTAAGAATGTGGTCACCGCTACCTATTCTAGCAGTTCTAAAGCCCCGTGACACTTTCGTGAGCGGAATTCTCCTGATACAAGTATTTCTATACTTAATAGGAGATCCCTACCTAAATATGATGTGTAAATCTTTATAACGAAATAAACCATTATTATTATTTTTATTATATTACTTTGCTTAGGCAGAAAATAGCCAAATGCTACGCCCCTCCGCTGGCAAAGCCACGGTTCCCCGTGGAGGAACAAAATAGTAAAAAATCTCTCGCATACGCGGGCCCGGGATCCGCCTGGACCATGATCCAGCATTTGGCAGATTAGGTAATTTCAGTGGAGCGAGTCCCATCTGACTTCCGTGACGTACTATCAGGGGCACCTGACCAGATTAGAGCATGGTTACACATTCAGTTGCCTGAATGTGTAGGTTTCGTCAATCATAATGTACATAACTCAGAAAAGAGTCATTGCTATGTGGCGGCAGAGGGATTCAAACCCGGTACTGTCGATACTGCGAGTCGGATACCTTTACCACTAGGCCACTGTAATTACCTGAACTGCCACATCCTGGATCATGGGAAAGGCGAACCACGGGCCCTCAATATCAATTTCTTAACGTGTCATATTAAATTACAGGTGTCGGCGGTAAATAACGTTCATCGTTCGCGGTTTGGTTTCGTAGAGCGTCGACTCTGTCGCACAAGTGTGAGTGTGAGAGTGTTTACGAACTGTGAGTATATACGAAGCCGAACCTAGCCGATGTGCAATATTTAGCGCCTTGTACTGTATCCATAATTTACCAAGTGGTATGCACGGACCTGAAAATAATACGGACGGATACACTCTAAAATCATGAGTGAAGCATAACAATGGCCGCCCAATTATGTGTGTGCGTGCTTTGACACTGTCACTGGCTTGAAAACGTGGTTCAAAATCAAACAAATTGCAGTGGATCTATGCGAGTGTGTAGGTCATGTATAACAAAATAAATTGTCAAGAAATTGTCGTACCTTGCATGCTTCACTTCTCTTTACTGTGGAATGTCGTCCGTATTTTTTTCAGGTCCGTGGTCATAAGTAGTTAGATTAATTTTGTGATGTATATCTTAATACAAAATACGCCTTTAAAAGGCAAATTATTATTTTGTTTACTCAGTAAGTGTGGTAATAATGGACTAGAGTGGATTGTACAAATATGTTACACTTAAATTTAAATGTTATTCTATGTTATTGTGAAATATGTAATAGTTACTTAAATTGTTACAATTACCTACATAATCAAACTCAAAACACTACAAAATATCTCGCAAATCCATTAAAGTTTTACTTTTTCGCAATATTTACACGAATATAATGTGAAAGTGGGATAGGCCGCTAATCGATAACAGTGATCCTTGTGTACAGTGCTACAAAAAGAGTAGACAAAAAGTAGGGGCGAAACTATCTACACAAACTTGTCAAAATCATGCAACACTTGCCAAAACTTAGCAATATTTTAGTTCCATTTTACGTAATTTCTACTCTTTTTATAGCACTGTAAGTAAGTAGTGGTAAAATGCTAAAAAGTCAGTAATTGCGATGTACTACGGTCTACGATATTCTTATAATTTCTAATATTGCCTGCATGAGATACAAAACTTGATGTAACTCACAATTACAAGTAATAACATTGTCTGAGGACCTTATGCACTACATTTACATAATGTATCTATCAAAATAGCGTTTAGTAGTGAGAGCGATCGCTATTTGGTGTAGAAACTGGATTTTACAGCGGTATTGGCGAATTTACCGAAAACATAGCGCATTTTAAAAATGAAATAGGTACACGGCACTGTTAGACTTTTGAAGTTTGGAAAAATATTCAGGTGCCCTGAATTTATTTTATAGTGCTGTGAAAAATCTAACTTCATGTAGGTTTATCTATTTTTGACACTTAGAGCTAAAACCTGACTATAATAAAGACTCCAATATACCTGCTCAAAAGATACGAACTTTACGAAGGTATTCTGGTTTACATATCAGACATCGCTAAAGAACAACTTTCTAAATAACTTTCTCAGACAAGTTGACAATTGACAGTAATTGAAATGCTGATAGTCTGGAACACGTGTTAGGGTTTTTTGGATCTCTAAGATGATTTCGGAGCTTATGGAGTTGATTGAATGAAGCAAAATAATTTTGAGAAACACTTTACCTAGGTGCACAGTGGTCTCGGAAATGTGAAGGTGTATAGGTGAGCTAAGCCGAGCTTCCTGGGAACTGGAGGGTCAATCTTTTACTTGAATCCAAACCGTTTCTGAGAATTATCTTTCCTGAAATGGCTATTACAAGAATTTCACTTTATACACGTACAAGAAATCTATTTATCATTGGAATAACTTCCGTCAAATAATTTTATTTTCATGTATTTTCTGAAACGAACAAAGTTGTCGCTTGATAGTTTGACTAGAAACTATGAAACGCTATGAAAGAAAGTGAAGTAGTGAAATAAATAGTCTCATTGTATCCGCCCAGCCAAATCAATTAATTGAAAAATCCGATTTCGATTCATTTTTTATTCCGTGATTAAAATTTTTTTTTTACACCGTGTGGTGACAGCAGAATATATAACACCTAAACCCCCTTTTATTCACGGGTGTTGCACAAGGCAAAGATATAATATATTGAATGAGGCCTACACCCTAGCGGTTGAAAACGGCCGAAAAGAAGAAGAACACAAGGCGAACTATCTTAAAAAGAGACCAGCTAACAACCAGCTGGACCGAAAAATTGCCGATAGCGTTTTCCGTTTGCCAAACCCTCCACTATTGTGGAGGAAGCACACATACCAAGCGACAATGCTTACGTTGTTGTGTTCCGTTTTGAAGGATAAGCTAGCCAACGCAATTACAGGCATGAGGTATTTCATCTTAGTCCTTACACTGACAACGCACCTGCGGTTCTGTATTTTTGTTGCCTGCAACCTAAATGCATGGATCGTAGATGTTGATCAACTGGGCTGCTCGTTTGTCACTGCATAGAAGATAAAACATTTTATAGCATATTCCGGTTTCTTAGCCCGATATTCCGACGAAGTTGCATGCCATGGTCAGGGGAAGACAATATCGGGTTACCAAGGTACCTACGCGGTAAGAAACACCCGCATTCACTCCGAAACTATAGATAAAGCTCCGACTAAGCGAGTTGCAGCACTGAATATTACAATTCCAGGAATTTCCGGATATCAGTTCAGTGGTTATAGGAGATTAGGTACCTACATACTGCAAACATGTTCATATACTGATGCATCAAGTTACTTGTCCAAATACGAATAGACCTTATTTTGATTTTTCCCCTTTTTAATTTGCACCAGGTGACAACCCTGCGGAAATAGGCGTGAATTTTGTTAGTTGTTAAAAAGCTATCACACTCGGTATACTCTGTGGTCGTAGCTAGTTTGTCCCGTGTACCGAATACTACAGTATTTTACCACTACTGAACAATGTCGGCAATTTACAAAGCGATCAAGCCGCAGGTGGTTTCGCGAGATTAACAATACTATAAATTTTATCGTTAGGTTGTGTATAGCTCCTAAAGTCTGTTGTAATAAATATTTCTACCCGTGACTGAGTTTTCTTTTATTCAAATGGATCCCCGCACTTTGTAGTAATATATCTAGGTTCAAGCAACGAGGGATTTTCAGAGAGCTACTTTTTAAAGTAAAAGGTGTAGTTCGGCATGCCTCACTAGATGGTGCTGCTTAGACAGGATTCTCAAGTATTGAAATTGGTACCCGAAGTTACTCGGAAAGGGGTTTCTTGAAAATATACTTAGTTTTAGTATTTTCATACATCTAACGGTCTCGTTTTGATTTATTTTGGAGAATCGTGTTTAATCAACGCCATCTATTACACTTATTTGAACTATTTATTCTTTTTAATCGGCTCTCGGAAAATCTCTCATGAAATGCGATCACAAGCAATTTTGATATCAGAATCTTGTTACACGCGATAAGACGTAGGTAATTATCTCTGAACAGAATTGGCATTAAGTCTAATCATATAATTATCACATTCATTACAAGCATAAAGTAGTTAATATACCTCCATAAAATAGTCTAACTAAATAATATTATGTGGAGAGGGAGTTTCAGACGTGGCATTTATTAAAAAAGTTTTTCAAATTAAAAATAACAAGCAAAGCGATGTATGTAGTTGCGAGGCTAGAAGCGGAGTTTTTTAAACATTTTGCGCAGTTATTTTATTTTATATGCTTTATTAAAACTTCATAACTAAAAAGCGCAATGTGCAGCAGCAATATGTTATAACGGTTTTAATGAGAATAAAAGAAAAACAACGTACCCACCCATATCATAGCAGTACGATGAATGTTCCAGCAAATAAAATTTAATACCTCCATCCCACATCAGGGGTCGCAAACAATTTCGCATGTGTTAATAAAAATGGTTGAAAGGTCGGGTAATTTCAATTTCGTCCTGTTATTTAAAACATGAAAAATTCCAGAGATTCGTTTTGCTCGAATGTCTCTCAGGCCTTGGGTTATGAGTGTAATTCAAATTTAAATTTCTGCTACGGTATGTACTCGTCCATGTCCTTAAATTCTCATAAATTTAGTCAGTTAATTAGAACTGTGTAATTTCTTACAATTTGAAATTGGTTTGTTCGCTCTCACAAATTCCTTTTTCAAGATTGGTAAAATATTTTTATTCAATGTAGGTTTTCAACATTCAAGAAACACCTAATGAAAGTCATATTAACCATGAAGAAATAACAATAAGTCGGTAACTATGCGCCTTTAAACACCGTTGTTATAGGAAAATATAATATGTACCTGTACCAAACTGATGTGCGCAACTACCTACACACAACTATTTCTGTAAGTGAAACAACTAATTGTTTAAATCGATCCATGACATACTACGTTTCGTAGACAATCTACACATAAATAAATCAGTTCGAACATGATTCTACCCTCTCCGAATATTTCTCTTCAAAAACCTATTCCTCCAAATAAAGCTATTCTCTCACATTTATATACGAAACATTTGACGACTACGATAAATGTAAATAGAGCACAATGCACAGACAGTGAGTTATTCACCCCTGCCTTTCCGCGTTCTAGGGATCCGCGGAGAAATATTAAAAGTAGCGCTTGATGCCGACGCAGCATCGACCTGCGAACGGGATTGGGGCTCCGGCGATAATAACACAGGCATTTATATCTGTGCAGATCCGCATTTATCTCCGGATCCGACCTTTTATTTCTCACGGGCGGAAAGCAACTCGGCTTGTTTATATTATATTTATAATTGAGCTGGTGGGAAATGGAAAAAGGAGAGTTTTGATTTAGTGTGATTTATCAGGAACAGAGATCTGGAATGAGCGGAGCTGCGGTCGTCGGGCGAAATGGAAAACGAATTCGGCGGTAGAATGCTGCGTGTGTCGACTCCAGGTATCCGGTTTAGGAATAATAGTCGGACCACTAAGCGAAGCATTAATTATCACTATTATGATAATTAATGCTTCGCGCTAATTGTAATTATTCCAGCCGACTGAGAACGGCGTTTGACTACCTATTGTATATGTAAAAGTCTTGTTACCATCTGAAACGAAATGGAAATATATTATTGACAGATGAAAAAATTCCACACGGGAATAAAGGGAAGTTATTTTCGCAGACATCAAATGAAGGATAAGGATTGGTAAGTAGGTGCTCAAATTGGTAAGTACTGAAGAAATCTTATTACCAAAAAGATTGATATGGTATTATGGATAGATATTATAAATTCAGGGTTCAGCAAATACATGCAAAGTCCGCCATTACACAATGAAGCTACAATTTAATATGTGGTCTAAATCCATTGTCATTTATCTCAGATTTCCGTAATGAAGGCTGACTGATAATACGGTCGCCTATGGACATTCAAATTACTAAAAAGGTTACCATTTGGCATTGTCATATTGTAAAAGTTCTCCCCATTTTACATACTAAAACCGGAGGTTTAAAGATCATGACTCGCCGTAAAGCCGTAACGTGATAAGTCGAAAATTTGTAAATATCCGAAAATATCGCAATGTCAAACGGTAACCTTTTTAGTAATTTGAACGTCCACGGGCGATCGAAATATGGTATATCAACCCACACAGGCTAACAGGCGTCGGCGGAAATCCCTGCACTTTAGTTACTTCTGATAAAAGTTTTACTCGGAACTCGGTAAATACTAGATATTATTACACAACATCCGATCTCTGACTCAAGCACATTCTATTTCAATCCCACTAGACGGAATAAACATATTCCCTACAAAATACAATCGTATCACGATCTACGGCATTTAATGTGATCGAAACCTTACATTCCAGCGACTTGAAATATTACCGAGGTACGGACGAATAAAATAGTAATTGGCACCCATAAATTATCACAGCCTCTTCCCCAAATTCCGCCTTTTCCAGCTAAGGTGAGCCGTTAAGGAAATATACAATGGCGTGTTAAAAAGTCGAATAGCAATATTCTTTCTGAATGTCTTTCTGCTGTTTTGAATTCAACCAATTTTCAGATGAATAAAATATGTAGGTGTTGGCAGGTGTCTTATTAAGGGATATGCTATTTCATTCTGTTAGTATTGTGTACCATTAAACAGATGAATAATTAAGTGAACCTTGATAAATGTACATTGGTATTGGTTTATGCGTCTATAAAAACCCCAACTAATACAGAATAGGCACAGTGGCTTATTTTTTAAACATTTATTAGAGGAGTTCTGCATATTGAATAGAATAGAAAAGTAAAAGTAGTTTTTGAATATTAAAAAAAATAATTGCAGACCATACAAAACCGATGTGACGGTTTTCTGGCCCAATTTAAAATATGGTAGTGTTCCGATTTAGAGTTCCTTTACTTAAAATGGGTCACAGAATTACTAAGTGGACGACTAACCACGAATTGCTATGATAAACATAGAACTCTAATTTGAGGTAAGTACTGTTTTAAAAATTACCTTCTGAGCGACATCGGCTGAAAAACGAAGTCTTGCGCTAGACTATTATTAAAAGGCTTATAAAATAATAAGTATTTGAGGAACTATTTGAAACTGAACTCTGAACAGTTAGTGTTCCTGCTTTTTACGATACGAGACTCAATGGACTAAGAGAAAGAGGACAGTTCGACCTAATTACGAAGTTAGCCGGCATTGTCGTGTAAGACTTTGGATATCCAAAGAGTCTTCGTATATTACAAGTCCTCAAATTCATAATCCGAGCGTGACGAGTTCCATGCGTATTCGTGGAAATCTTCTATCACAGTAAAAAACAAAGTCGCTTCCCGCCGTCTATATCTATGTACGGTTAGAACTTTTAAACTACGCAACCGATTTTAATGCGGTTTTCATCAATAGATAGAGTAATTCAAGGGGTAAGGGTAGGGGTAAAGTAGGTGTAGAATAGGAGTAGGGGTAGGGAAGGGGTAGGATGCCACTCGAACGAAATCCCGCTGGGATAGCTGGTCTAATTATAAATTACAATGAGTCAAATTTTAGGTACGCTATCTTAGTCAACATGCTGTTAAAAACGCATAAAAAACTGAATGCAGATTTAATTATCTACTTTCAGAAATAAAGGAGCGCCTCCTGAAAGAAATAATTTCTGCTTCAATATTTACGATCCTTTCCCGATCTCAGAGTACAGCTTTTCCTGTAGCGCTCTTGAGTAGCTTTTGTGCATTGCTTTTCGTTTCGACGTTTGTAATTGGTTCTTTTGAACAAAAGTTTTGTTGCTTATTTGTATCTTATAACAGGTAAATTACTTTTATGAATGACATTTAAAATTTATGTGAAAAGTAGTTACCATTTCGACAAAATCTAATAAATTGTAAAATTATGAAGGCACCATCAAACAAACATAGTGCCACGCGCTGATGCACCGCAAAAGAACCGGCGATTGTAACTTTCTTAATATTAATTTACGATGTATTTTTTACATATTTTCCATAGGATTAGGTACTTACATCCGATTCTACTAACAATACCTTCGGGGATGAAAAATAAGTTTTTGTGACATATCATTTGACTTATTCCACTAACATTCTTACTAGCAGTTTCCCATGGAGGATAATGGCCAAGGCGGACCCCGGGCCCTCGCGCGCCTGCCACAACTGGGACTGTCACCAGCATTCTTCACCCGCGCGTTTGGATCTCTGTAAGTAAACATTCAACTGTCCCGCGAGTCTCTATTGCTAATAGGAATACGAATAATTTAGCTCCCTATTAGTGGATAATTTCAAAATCGGTTCAATAGTTTAGGAGATTAACCCCCAACATACAAACACACAAAGCTCTTCCTTTTTTTTTATCCATTATACGACCAACATGGCTAGCACAAATGTATCTCGAAAGCAACAAACGAGAAAACGCACGACATAGGTTTTGATATTTCTTTCATCTTAGTACTGATAGGAATCTTAGTACGAAGGAAATAAAGGGCTCTCTCGCGGCGCGACCTGTGTCGGGAGCACACTTGTGTTAGCCGTGCAGCGCAGCGTAGCTCAAAGGGCCTTCAGCGAGATGGAATTACGGCCCCCAACGAGATGAACGGACGACCTTGACGGAAGGGACCGCTTAATGCAAGACGTAAACGACGAACAAGAGGGGGGGTGTCGATATCTGGATTTTAGGAATAAAAAACACGCACGGAGCTGTAAGTTTACATGGTGCATAAATGCAAAAATTCAAAAATGTTCAGTGTCATCGATAAAAATAAAAATATATCCGACGTAGCCACAGCAGGTATTTAACTATGTGTTACTAGGACTGCGACCGCAGTAATATTACAATGACGTAGACTATTATATGTGGGAGATAATATTATTATTGTATATATCTTCATTTTTATAAAATGAAGGTAGTGTTCTTAAATTAAAAACCACATGCGGGTACACCGCAGTCTATAAAAAGGCGGCCATCGCTCTCGACAGGTCAGACGTTGTCCGACTGCGGACACGGCACCACCAGTGCTCTGAACTGTCTTCCTCAGGTAATCTCGCTTAACCGTAGAACGCATATTATTTCTATGTTCTATTTTGTTATTTCTATAGAAATAACAATTAATGTTTGTCAACTTGTCTGTATTTTGCTAAATCTAAGTACATCACTTAAGCTACTAAAATATGTCCTCTCCATCTGTTGCTGTCCATTTATTATATTATTGGTAATAATATACATAGATTTATTATTCAGATTTCTTTGTTTAATTTCTATACACGTTCTCCCACATCAGAATTGGGATAAAGGATCCCAACGTCCCACAATATTTCTAATGCAATTTCCTTTGTTTTCATGTTACATCGTGATCTTTTCGCACCGCCCGCATGAGGCTGAGGAAACTGGATGCTTCCGACGACGCGAAGTGTCGAGTGCATGACCAGACATCATAGGGTCCACAACAACTACAGGCTGCAAATTAGCATTCGGTGAGTCGTTACGAGTTTACTTGATTCAAGTGAGTTTATAACCGAATTAGAATCATTTGTTTCCGCGTAGAACGTGTAAAGAACAAAATTGAGAAAGTCCGACTAAGTTTTTATGTACCAAATTACGGAGTTACAATTTAATTTTGTTTTACAATGAATTATTACTGTCTAGAAACGAATACGAACACAAAAGTAAACGTCGAACAATATTTTTTTGCCGAGGGTATGATTTTATTGTGGTTTTAACGTTGACCGCCAAAATACGATTATTCTGAAAAGCTACCTCCAACATTGAAAAAAAAAAAGTCAGTTTGATTAGTAGGTAACGTCATTTTTGTTGGTGACAAATTATTTTATCGAAAAGAATGTAAATATATTGACGGTAGATAGTTTCAAATTATGTTTTGAGTGACATAGTTAATCCTGTGACTTACTTAAGTTCGACCTGTTTAAGACTTTGGTAGACGGATTTAAGCAACTAAGTCCATAGGTGACGACTATCGAGCAAAGGTTTTTATGACATTTATGTGGTTGGTTTTGTTTACTCAAGGCTTGTGGCATCACCGGATGGAGATTATGTTGGTGTTTTACGTACTAGGCTAAAGGGGCCTCTGGGAGCGTGGCCAACAGATGGTAGTTGTTTCAAGCTTTGTGAAAAGATGTTAAACATGATGATGATGATAAAAATGTCCACATATTTTGGTGATTGCTCAATAGTCAGTTACATAATGTTAACTTTAGCTTCGAGTACTGAAATATCATTGATTACCGATACCAAGTAACTATTTCGAGTTCTGTTATTGTGCCTGTAAGATGAGGCACTGTAAGCAATGGTGAGATTTCATATCCTTCGGCTAGTACAAGTTTGGTAGTACCTACACTGTTGTTGAGGTTAAACACCCCGATTTATTTTGCTGATTTGGAGTGGCCCGGGAGTCGTGTGTGTGACTCTTTGGGCTGAGAGCCCCGAAAGTCTCTTTTCTGAAGAAGTTTTTGTTCTGATTTTTTTGGAAGACGGCTGGATATGAGACCTCTTCGTTATTACAAACATTGTTAAATTGTTTAAAATGGGAACTTACACGTAACGTAGTCACAGATAGAGTAGACTCGATCGAACAGTGAAAAAAAAAGTTAAGACGATGACGATTACTTTACTTGTTTAGTTGTTTTGGTGTGGTAACCGATAGACACATAAACTTAATGAATGTAATATCTTATTCTTTTAGGTCAAAAGTACTAAAAATGTTACATAGTCTGTTTTGTAAATCCATGGGGTGAGAGCCTGGTGACCTGCATCACAGGTTCTATGGAACCTATTTCAGGCACCAGTTTCTCACAAATAAATATAGCTACAAAAAATTATATAGTACTGACCTACTTACGTATCATTTATTTGTTTGTGTACTTACGTATCATTTTATTTTTATTATTATACTGTTACCTAAAACTGTTGAAGGCAGAAAGAAGCTTTTCATTTCCAAATTGGGAAATTATGTATCTAATGTAAAGAACGATACATTTTTAGAGACGTTAACACAGTTGAATGAAAGCGTTTTACCGCGCTGGTAGACAAATGAAAGTAGGTAATATTTTGAATTTGATTACTAATGAGACCTGAAGCAAGTGACTTAATGGGAAATGAATTTCCGATTCTGTTATCCACGGACCGTGACCGTGGCAAAACTCAGTTGCTCTTTTATGACGCTGCTTTAGATATTGGCTAAATAGAAGTTGCAGCGCTGGGAATTTGCATTGCATACTACTGGCAGTATAGTTGTTTAGGTAGTAAGTACGGGTCAATGGTGTGGAAAGTTCCTACATGATTTACGATGAATCAAATACAAAAAATATGGACACTAGTCAATTGTTTTGTCTAGGGTACAAGAGTAGAGTGTAATTTCTTTAATAAAATGTGATTCCGATGAAAAGCCCTAGAGTTGGCTAATATGTAATCACGGGGATCGGAAATCCTACCTAATAGATGATCACGGCGATGATCATCAGGTTGACCACAGATGACGACTGATGTATAATTATAAAGTTGAAATTTTCGATTAACGATTCAGTAATTGAGATGTGTGACTTTGATGCCTAGAAGCTGTTCATTGGTAAAATCCTGATTCAATTTTGATGTTGGGCGGTAGAGATGTTATTTTCTTGGAGATGACACGGTGAATGTTGGTTTGGGTCTAGGACGATTACTTGTTGTGTAACTCACGTGTTTATTATCACGTTTTGTGATGGCAGATGGACTGCATTACTTGTGATAGTCTGTATACGATGTACTGAATAGATTTGGTCGAAGGACTGACCACGAGCTGATAAAGTAAAGTAGGCATGGTAAAGTAAAGCTTGTTAAATTTACTATTTTACGATTTTAGCAATTTCATATTGAAATACTGTATAGTCTAACAGTAGTTTATCTACATACAAGAGTGCGGCCAGTACTGTACTAGCTTCTATGTATTACAAAGGTACTACTAGAGTCTATAAGTACCTACGGATTACAAAAGTACGACGAATCAACGTCGCTGAGTGGAAGCGTTAGCAATGTTTGATTGATTTCGATTTGTATTTCCACGAGTTATTATTGTTTTGAGTTTAGAATGATAAGAGGAGAGCTAGTATAGTCTTTTACAACCATAGGGTCAGGAATGATCGAGCGAACATGGTACTGTGCTGTGGTATTTTAGTTTCAGATAACACACGAGGGCGGTCTTGAGCCTAGACATCATGTTAAATAAAATACGCAACGTCAATCGAAGCACCGCCTTGCGGGTTGCTGGAAATACTGTAATGACATCATATTCGGCTCGCGGCTGTGGTCAGGACGTGGAACTAGCTGCTCATCCATTAATGAGAGAAGAAGTCTTGATTTATTGCCTCACGTCACATGGCCGTTCTCCATAAATGCATAAATGGGAGTGTTGCATAATGGATCATCGAGGGACCTTCGTTCTTCGTTCATCGGTGCTCCGACGAATTATGCTGTACAATATATCGATGGCCAACGAGGTGTTTGGTGTGATGTGTGGGTCATTTGATTTGACCGTTGCCCCGTGATTTGGCATTTAATTGTAGTTGATTTGGCCACTGATTTGAGAATTGGCATTTGGGGTCATATGATTTGACCATTGCCATGTGTTTTGGCCACTGCCGTGAGGATTGGCATTCAGGTACCTGTGATTTGACTATTAGTACCATGTGATTTGGTGTTTATATGGCTCATGTGATTTGGCCATTGCCATGCAATTTGGCGTATTCTACCAACTACAGAAGGAACACCTTTCTATCGTGAGCAATGAATAATTTTAATGTTTTATCCAGGAGAATAAATCTTGATTTATTTAACACAAGTTGTGAGTCAGCGAGAGACCGCATACTCAACTATTGCTTCGACGCGTTGTGGCATTTTTCAAACCATGTTATTATGGAGTTGACTAGGCGAGATTGGTGCAACTCAAATAGGCTACGCACGGGCCATGGCCTTTGTGCCTCCTACAAACACCGCTGTGGATGGAGTGTATCCCCCCAGTGTCCGTGCGGTTCCCCTATTCAGTCAATATGGCACATACTATCGGATTGCCCAAACACAAGTTACCCTGGCCCACCGGAGGGCCTGATCACCCTTAGTGACGAAGCAATTAAATGGCTGACTTCGCTTGATTTAAATTTGTAGTTGAATGTGTTTCTCGTATATTGTATTTTTGCCATACGAATAAATAAATGGAGTTGACTATTGTTGCATTACTTTCGAGTATTGTAGGTATATTTTAGTTTAAATTTGAAATCGTAAAGTCTTTTGAGGACTGTTCGGTATGCTTGACTTTTAGTTAAGTATGTATTATATTATCCAGTTTTTATCGGTGGAAGCCTGTAATTGGCTCTGTGCTAATATAAAATAATACTGGCATTATTTTAATTGTAATCATTGCTGTTGGCAAGATAGATAATTTAATTGGATTTTACATTGATGCTAGTTGATGTAAATTGATTATCTTTTTAGTAAATTGTCATAATGTAACTCGAGTAAAGATACGTGTATTGTATTGCCATGATATAATTCGACCCTAAGTATTCTTTAAGGATTGAATTTTATTGTTTCCTAATGTTAAATATCTGTTTCTTATGTTACACATACATTTTTGTTTATTTGTAATTTTGAGATAGTGTATCGCAAGCCAATTAGGCTGCTCGTCAGTATGGCCGTGTGGGAGATAATATTATTATTGTATATATCTTCATTTTTATAAAATGAAGGTAGTGTTCTTAAATTAAAAACCACATGCGGGTACACCGCAGTCTATAAAAAGGCGGCCATCGCTCTCGACAGGTCAGACGTTGTCCGACTGCGGACACGGCACCACCAGTGCTCTGAACTGTCTTCCTCAGGTAATCTCGCTTAACCGTAGAACGCATATTATTTCTATGTTCTATTTTGTTATTTCTATAGAAATAACAATTAATGTTTGTCAACTTGTCTGTATTTTGCTAAATCTAAGTACATCACTTAAGCTACTAAAATATGTCCTCTCCATCTGTTGCTGTCCATTTATTATATTATTGGTAATAATATACATAGATTTATTATTCAGATTTCTTTGTTTAATTTCTATACACGTTCTCCCACATATATTTTCTCTAAATCGCATCGGAAATACCTAGTACATAAACATTCCCTACAGGGATCCTTTTACTATTTATAGTTACTATCCTCATCGCTTGTACCAGAGTGTTCGTTCCTACTTTGCCTTTCCCACTTCCTTCCATTTTGATATCCTCGTATCATGACCCTTTCATTGTATTATAAAATTGTTAATAAGTAAACGAATTCTCCATGGTTATAGACGAAGTGATGGTCGATGGAGCCGAATCGTGTTGGAGTGGAGACTGCGCCTCGGCAAGCGTAGTGTGGGACGCCCTGTAGCACGATGGACCGACGACCTTAAAAATGTGGAGGGCAATGGATGGATACGGATTGCTCAAGACCGAGAAAAATTGCTCTGCTCTTTGGAGACGCTCAGCAGTAGCGAACGATAGACTGATTACTTTTAGACACATTAGGCCCCTTTAATAGCATACACGACCCCTACGAGGTCGCGAGCCCCAGACTGAGAAATTATGCTCCAGACTCTAGGGGTTGCTCGATTGTTGTTCGTTGCTATTGTGCATGCTCATAAGAAATCCCACATCAAAGGGTATCTATGTAACCCTGCCCTAGACTTTTTCTACAATCTCACAAAAGCTAGGGCTATGAACGCTCTCAAGGCTTTTATGAATATATACGCCATGAACATAAAACTAAGTTTCGGCAGCTTTTAAGCAAATTTGGAATTCGAGTAAAAGCCTCAGTAGTTGCTATACGCAATATACTCATCATTCTAAACAATTTTGGAAACCGCTTTGAAACTTAATTATGAATGTCGGCTGTTCTGTACAAAGTTGTGGTTCTCACTAGATCTAATATCAATCGATAATTTGAGAACAAACAGCTGTTACTAAAAAAAACTCGTAAGTTGCTTCAAATAAATGTAAAAGTTCTTCAAAATGGAATTTAAAATAAGTTAACACCCCTTAGGCTTTTAGTGTATTAGTGCCAATTCAGCGTGAGAAGATGGAATTGTAATTTGGCGCCAAACCACTAACGGCCAAACCCTAATGAAAATGTACTCTTTATTTGTCAAAATATAACTAATCCCTGCTCAGACGGGCTCGCCATTTGGGGGATTAAATACTAGCGTCTGCTGGAGGTATACTTATAAGTAGTAGCTATTCAGAAAGTAATCAATAATGTGGTTTTGTCGAGTTGCTTTCGTGATATTTGTTTTATCTTATTTTTCGCTCGCTTACATCTCCCGTTATTTTGTAGCAAAAGGTACCACTAAGTACATATTTGTTTAAACGTGGGTACAGAGAGACATACAAAAACGTGAAGTAAATAGTCTGGGATTGAAACGTTACAAAGAAGATCGTTGGGCAAATATGTAATTTTGGTCTAGACTAGATCGCTAAGCGGTATGCACACAGATTGAGAAAAAAATTGTTAAAATAACATAACGTACTATTTTATTATTTTTCATCTTGTTTATTTGTCATCCAATTATGTCGATACAATTTCACGGACTGGTGAAGGAAATTGACTGACTTTCATCAAATACTACATAAACTCATTATCTACAAACAATAATAAATAAACACAAAGGCTGTGCCCGAGGCGTACATAGGATTGTCCAGGCTCCTTACTTTTGAAACCGCTCGCACCCACGCAAGCGCTCGCTTGCGTACCTATCTCTTTCATACACTGGTATGTTTCTGGAGATAGAAAAGGTACCTGTCTCTTAAACACTCGTGATAAATTGCTAGATATATAAAAGACAAACATAGACACCGACCCCTCGCGTGTATGCGAGCGATTCAAAACTAGAGCCCCAGGGATATGTACGCCGACGTAAGCAGTTCTAGATGTCGCCGATGACAAGGTGGGCACAGGAGACGCCTTAAAAATAGGGGCATCGGCCCGCGGTCAGCCATTCCAATCGTGCTAAATAAGTGATGAGCACTAAGCGCGCGCGCACTATGGGCGGTGCGCAATGAGGCCAACGCGCACCCTAATAGGAGATTATCCGAGAGCCGATACAATAGAAAAAAATAGTTCAAATAATTGTAATATATTTTGATAGCATTAATTAGAGACAATTCTCAAAAATAAATCAAAATGAGACCGTTCAATGTATTAAAATGCAGATATTTTGCGCTTTGTTCTCAAAAAAGGTACTAAAACTAAGTGTAAAATAACGAAACACCTTTCCAAATATAATACTAGAGACTGTCCAAGCGGCTCGCCGAATTTTAAACGATTTCTGAGTTCTGTGACATACCCTCAACAAAGTGATATCCTTTAGAAACCTGGTGACGTCGATGTGTATGACATAAATATTTTTGTACAGTTTATTCGAAATTTCCAGATACTATTATTTACTTGGAGACTAGAGATTAAAGCGAAACTTCTTACATTAAGCCAATAGATCTTACTTGGGAGTTAATGAAAGAAAGGAGTACTTTTAAATTGTTTGGTAACTTAGCTCAAAGTGAAAAGGGTAAAGGGCTCTTAGAAATCAGAAGACTTCATAAATTTAAATGGCTCACGTATCATGTAATGCGTCAGTTGTTCAAAGAAACAAAATATTTCATCGTACATAAGTACGTACTACCGACACGGCTTAGTCAATAGTCAAACCACATTGTTTCACTAGCTTATTTGACTTAATCTAAATACTAATATTATGAAGAGGTATGATTTTATTGTTTGTCAGTTTGTTTGTTTGTAATGTATAAACTCAACAACTACTAAACCAACCGATATTAAGAATTCTTTTACAAATGTAAAGCTACCTTAACAGTGTGCTAGCTAATGGAATATATTTTTTTTAAATTGCAATAATATAACCCAAGGTATCAAAATGTTGCATGTTCACGCATAATTTCAGAATTATTGCAGCTATTTAAGTAGTTCTTTTTTTGTTGGGTTTATTATTGTCAGGACAACGTTGTATGCAAGAAAAAAAGGGTAGGTAGTGTGGGTGTAGGATAGGTGTAGGGTAGGTGTAGGATAAGGGTAGGAACGAAGTCGCGCCGGGCCCACTAGTAACTTATAAAGTTATTAACTCAAATAACTACCATCTCGTTATCATCGAATAACGTATCAAGCTTCCATGTCGGTGCACAGTCGTGTATCAAATTGAGTAACCGCTCTTTTAACTCGATGGGAGTGGCTTAGTTTAGTGAACTGTGTAATTCGCTCAGCCTTCAGCGCAGCGTCCTAATCTGGGTGATATTTTGATAAAAAAAAGTTGAAAGCCCAGCGGTATACAAATTGCTGAGTGTGCTGCCAACTTGGATCAGTTCCAAGGGTTCAGGCCGCATTAATCTAGCACTGCAAATTGGCAGGATTATTGTTTATTCAAAGTTATACACCGCGGCGGTGGCTAAATGAGCGGCGCTCATTATGACTGCGATCTGTTAATAATGCCGCTTTGGATTTGAGAGGATATAATTTACTTTGTAGGTGTTATCGCAGATGACAGAGCTGCAGATGCGGAGCTCGCGTTCCAAATAATAATAACAACGCGCCGCCCATTCCGCGTTTAATGCTAACCACGGACAGCGCCCCGTCGAGCGTAACAGATGATATTCGCACTCCAACTACTATTTATTTCATTTTGGTACCGATATTAGCAGATGTGTTTTAATATAACACGCTCTTGGTCTGCCTTTTTTTTATAGAAAGAGAAATGATATTCCTTGCGGCAGATTGTTGATTGTTGGCGTTAGTATCTTTTTTTAGCAACACAGTGACAAAAAAGCAGCCGCCTGATGGTAAGCGGTAGCTGTCGCCCATAACATCTACGATTCATGCATTTAGGTTACAGGCAATGACTAAGACGAAATGCCTCAAGCCTGTTATTGCGCTGGCTACCTTGTCCTTCTAACCCGAACACAACAATGTAAGCATTTTTGCTTGGCGGCAGAAATAAATAAGTAAAGCGATGGTACTCATCCAGGCGGACTCCTCACACTTGACAAAGTCCTGCCATCTGGTAACGTCTTATTTTGTATTTGGACAATTTTAAAAACGAATTGGGGCACTTCTTAAAATATTTCGTCTTCTTTACAACTCTATGTAACATCGATTACTATAAATCAACTACTTATTTCTTACAGCAACCACTTTCCAACAATAACCGCCGACAACTCGGGAAAGCGCCGAGAAAAATTTGATTAGGTCGATATTCGGTTAGGTTAGTGTTGGGAAAAAGAGTAGAGTGTAGACCTCGTCCTGCTTGCCCGCGCTATCTCAATCTGAGTTCCCACATATAATTAAATAACGATAATCTTTTAATTTATTTTGAAAAAAATATTAATTTCTTGGATCAATTTTTTTGGGATTCGTATTGAGATAAGAGTACGAGTGTGATAATGATAGAGTTTTAAACGAAAGAGGTTAAAATAAAATTAACAACTTTCTTAGGAGTGCTAAAATACTAAATATTATTTTCTAAACTTGTATTCCATTTAGACCATTCGGATTCGGATGTTTCAACAATGGGTATCATCTCACTGAAGATATTTTTAATATATCTGCAACCTATATTAGGTTACTTACTTAAGGTCTCTCCAGCAAGATTACGCCTTTTCATGAACCCTAAATTGTAGTGTATTATTCCACATCTTGCAAGTGGCCGGGTAAATCAAGTAAAATAACGCAAAATCCACTCCAGAACGTTATACCAATACTTCATTTAACCAGAGCATGTAAGGTTGGAAAGGTGAAAACCAAATCCGTCCTTAACTGAAGTGAGGTGGCCAACAGGGCCGAAAACCCTTTGACGGTTAGCTGGCGCCGCCTTTGACACCTATGCGGGTAGTTACCTTAACAACGAGCCTAAAATACTCATGTTTCTGTAATTACCCACCGTCGTAACCGAATCGCGCGTATATACCATAAAATTTGAATAAATTTGTCACGGGTTATAGACAGTCTCGCTTATCCTAGGGCCATGGACCTGAAAACAATACGGACGCAATTCTATACTATAGAGAAGTTAAGCATGCAAGGTACCACAATTTCTTGACAATTTATTTTGTTGTACATGACCACTCACACAGAGACACCAGGTTTGACAATCCGCCGCCAGTTTGTTTGATTTTGTACCGCACTGCCACGCCAGTGACACTATCAAAGCAAGGACACACATAAGGGCGGCCATTTTAATGCTTCACTCATGATTTTAGTCAGAATCCGTCCGAACTATTTTCAGGTCCATGCCTAGGACGTGTCTGGATGCCTAAACTCAGTAGCTCTTTGGCTCGCCGCTGTAGACCTGTACATCCTTGCTGTACAGGCGTTGCAGCATTCGGAAAGAGTGATACAGCTTTGCACGTTTACCCAAACGATCAATACGTTCGTAGCTAATTTTGAAGACAAGCCAAAAGTAGGATGTTATTCAAATCCGCCGCGTCAGCCTCTGATCCGGGTAAGCTATAATTCAACGACAGACATTACGCGTGTACGGAAACAAAATTGAGCATATAAAGATGGGACTTATCCGAGCAAGGGGCTTAGGGATTTAAAGTAATTGATATTGGCGTTTAGTCAGGCCGGATGTACGGGGTGGAGCGCCTGATCGAAACTTATGGATTTTATAATTTAGTGTAAGACCAGATTTCCAACTTAGTCCAAGACATTGGTGGTATTTTTATAAACAGCATTTCTACCACAGAAATCTAAATAAAATTTTATTTAAATTTACCTATCTAATTTTTTTTTAATTATGAAGTTTATCCAGCAAGTTTATAACCAGCAATATTAAAAACTTATGTAATTTCTATAATTTTTTTTTAAAGGCAAAATAATATTATCATCATCATATCAACCGAAAAACGCCCTTTTTCTGGGGACAGGCACTCCCCCAGAAACCTCCACGAAGGAAGGTGTATGTTCTCCACATCCAGTCAGCTACGTACCTTAAGTAAGTAAGAGATGTCGAACGTTGATATTTAAATACCTTTGACCTTTGCCAGGTCGTCAGTCCACCTTACCGTCCGCCCACCCTAATTGCGTCTTCCGGTACGAGGCCGCCACTCGAGAACTTTTCTGCTCCATCGGCCATTAGTTATCAAATGATCACAACAACTCCATTGAACCGAACAGAACAGGTGTGACAACATAAGAGCGAGATATTTCGGTCACCCTGTGCCCTAAAGCACACGCAGGCGGAAGAAGATTGAGAGTTCCCTGACTTTATTTTACTTGAGTTTGCACAATTTCCCGGCACTTCACCCCTGGCGGGTAGCCAGCCGACAATCGCAGTTTCGGACGGCAAAAACCAGGGATCGGATTACATAAAAATTACATCTGTAGCCAGCACCGCCGGGCTCCAACGGAGGGATTAATTAGAACGATTTTTTGTTTGCACTGACTATACTGGCATGGAACGCTGAAATGGTATCTGTTTCAACACTGTATGCGTCTAGATTAGCGGTGGATTTACTATATTCGTTTAGCGGGTAAGCCAAATTCATTCCCACTGTTGCAACTCCTATTTGGTCAGGATCTCTACAGCAGCTAACCTTGCCTTGACAATAAGTCTGCTAGAGGACAAGTTAAAAGGTACTGTAAAATTATGTATACTAATTAGTAGTAAAGATAAGAAATATATTAGCGGCCATTCCCTCCTCTAAAAATATAGACTAGAGATAGAAGAAAAAGCTTACCTAATCGGAACTTTACTGTTATTTCAGCGTAACTGCAGAAATGCATCACGGATATACTTAAAGGATTAACTAAGGATTAAACGAAACTAGAAAAGGCTTTAGCCGAGTAGTTTATGGCAGAGTAGTATAGCACCAACACCTTGCAGTCGTGGTTGTCGCTTAATGCAACTAATGTTTTCTAGGCAAAAGATCTAGTCTTTCTAGCTGGAAAATGTGTATAACAGTGCAATCTCCTTCCCTGACCCATTTCGTGGAAAAAGTTCCAAATCCTGCCGAAGATTGTTATGGGCTGTAATGAGAGATAAGATAAGGCATATCTAAGAGGAGCTTTACTGCTATTCGAAATTAACTGTGCAAAACGCATTACGGATATGCTTAAAGGATTAATGAAGCATTTACTCTATAAAGTGCGTTATTATCCGCATGAAACTGGCGCAAACCGCCCACGAAAAACTACTTCAGCGAAGACAGGAGATACGACGCAAGGAGGCGATATAAAGTCCGCCGAAATTGTCGACAACGTTCAAGCAGGTATACATACAAATACTGTAGGTAGATAATCTCCTAGGTATATCCAAAGCTTACCCGCCTACGTAGGCGTAAGAAACAACTGAGCTGCGTGAACACCGTCGCAAGAAGAGCCCTGTTATCTCAGGCGGCGAGTGTCTACGGGACGCCTCCACAAAGTTTTTTAATGAATAGTAAGCTGCTACTGGCATCAACCAACTTATTTATTCAGGCTTCACACGAGTACTTGATAGGCCCTAAGGGAGTCGAAGGATCGCACGCGAAGTTACCGCTTTGAGGTGAGTGGATAACTTGGTGAAAGTTTACCCAAAGAACTTAGAGTGAGCCGAAACGAAAACGCTAACTAGCTGGGCGTAATCTTTTTCTTATTTTAGCAAAAAGGTGCGAGTGAAATCGGACGCGATCAGTCTCTCGCGCGGAGGTTTCCGTGCTATCAAGCTATAAAAAATATACTTATTTATAGATGTATTTTTCTGCGATTTTACAAATAGAGATCTGTCAGGACCGTAGCAAGTGGAACTATGTGTGTCTCTGCCTACGCCTGCGGGATTCGGCGTGATGTATGAATGTATATGTGTATTACAAATAGAAGTACAATTGGTAATCTTTTTCTGGTTTACGAAGGTCGTTGCAGGCGCTCTACGTCTTTAGTCGCATTTTAGGCCTTCCTCCTTCCTTCCTTGGAATGAAATGTTAATCTCTAACGTACATTAAATAATATATTATAATGATGTACTTTTAAGTAAAACCATTTAAAAAAAAACATCTTATATGTTAATGTAATGTAATGTCCCGGTTGTCGCCTTGACCATAATCCAGGATATTTCAGATCAGGTATTTATAGCGACTGGCTTTTGTCCTCCGTGACCCTGCTATCAGGGAAACTTGATCAGATTGGATCATGGTTACATATTCAGTCGCATGAAGGTGCTGGTTTTACCACGATGTTTTCCCTCACCGTAAGAGCATCGGTTAGTATTCAACAAATGTTCGTAACTGAGACAAGAGTCATTGGCGGTACATCTCGCTTGCGAGTCGGACACCCTTACCACACGGCCACCGACGTTCTTTTAAGAAAAATATTATTCGTGGGTAAAAAACGTTTGCCTTCGAATTTACATATTCCCATAAAACTCGTTTCACTCGCTACCTACATTCGTGTCTCATAAGAAGGGAAGGTCTTCAACATCCAAATTAATAATCCTCTTATAAAGGTTCGATGAAGTGAACGAAGTAAGTAATAAATAATTTTATTATTTTCATTCCTAATTTAGGAGATTGATTCAATAAATGTTACTTTGGGACAAAGGGTCCGTCTGGGCGGCCCTTAATAAAGGATGGCCTCTTTTATATCCCAAACCTGTGGAATTAAATAATGTTGTCGGGTATTCCTTACAAAAAGAACTGTGATAGGCAGACATTTAATTTGTTAAGTGGCAGGTAATGTAAGTACCTTGCGTGCTGTACGAGCTGTGACAGATAGGCACTTCGGGAAATTTAATATGTGTCAAATATTATGCTCACGTATCGTTTGTTTTATAAATTACTGTCATATTTTACATTTATATTTGGGTGGAATTCTCGCTAACGTTTTTTGTGCAAAACATTGGCTCATATTCAATTTCGGCCTCTAACATAACTTCAGCAAATATTTTTTCTCACTGAATATTTATGCTACATTAGACAGATGTTGTGTTTAACTCGTTTATATTTTCGTGTAGATTTACATTGTCTTTTCATTCGTATTTACATATAGCCATATCCATACATAGTATAAAACAGAGTCGCTTTCCGCCATCTGTTTCTATGTACTTATATCTTTTAAACTACGCAACAAATTTTCTTGCGGATTACATCAATAGAATCAACAGGAAGGTTTATTGCAAAAAAAGGTTAGATGGGGATAAAGAAGGTGTAGGGTAGTGTAGGGTAGGGTAGAGTAGAGGTAGGACGCCACGCGATCGCTCACTATTGGATAATAAGTACTAAATAGCCAGAGTTTGGTACCTATCTCGTCCAGTAGCTATCTTCGTACATAGCTAGTGGTACAACTATTATTATCTCAGCGATTACGCTCCAATGCGCAATCCCGGTTACACTTCAACCCAAGGAAGCATAACCTGTTTCTAGTCAGTCAATTGTGAAGGTAAATGCCTTTATCATGAAACTATTTTATTATTAACCAACTTCGATCAACTAGTCCATTGAATATTAACCATAATATCCATACAAAATAATATAATGCTTGTCAAATTTGACTGTAGATTAGTTTGTTTCTGTTTATATGTTCTTTGTCGATGTTTGCTTTGTCCTGCACTATAAATGTAAAATATAAGAAAGGTTGTTGGGTAAGAAACGCCTCCAATGAGGGTCACGAGAAGCCGTTAGATGCAGACAGCGCAAGATCGATAAACGTGGAAATCTTTGAACCCTTCTGTCCAGCATTGGACGTCTTGCATGAGATAATGATGATCATTTTTTAATCGGGTACTTAATATTAGAGATGCGAAATCATTATGTACGATATCCACAAAAAATGTTTTTTCTTTTTATTGCCTACGGAGACACACGTACGTACGGTGCATCTGATGGAAAGTGGTCATCGTCGTCCGGAACATCTGCAGCATGAGGAGAGAGGATGCGGTGCCGACCTTCAAGGTACCTGTACCTGAACCTGCCTTTTGAAGAACCCCATGTTACAGGGGAGGTACATCAAATGAGGTTCTTTTCGCTGTGAACGCACAAACTTGTGTTTCCGTAGGGTTGAACGAGGGTTCGTCTACCCCATTCGGAAACCTGCTCCAGGGAGGTCTAGTTTCAGACACGATTTTGATTCTGCTCTCAAACACTTCTACGCGAATGTTATCAGCACTGCCTGTGTAATAAGCGTCACCCGTGCTGTGCATCCGCATAGCAATGAATGCTGCTGATCTGCAACATATAATTTAAAATGTTATTATTGGATTTCTGGTTGACTTGAAGACAAAACTGCGTAGATTTATGTCCTCCTTTGTACTTCAGTTTAAATAAAGATATGCAGGTGTGGTTGACTTTGCCGTTATGCCGTTAGGTTCACAGGTAAAGACCCCACACACAATGGTCTTAGATCATTACTCTACTACATAAGACAGTGCCAGAATTGTCAGAATCCTCGCAAGCTATCGACCTAACCTAATCAAACGACAACAGCAAACTCACACACAGCGGCACGTCCTCACCCGCTTTGATTCGCGAACAATCAGTTCTCGCTTAAGATATCTCCACCCTCGTCCTTTTGAGCGTCGCTAATTTGAAATCTAGTGAAGTAAAATATAAATTAGCTCTCTGTCCCACCCACTTGCCTGTCTCGAACGGTTTAGAGGAAATTAAGTTAAATTATTTCCTGAAAGCGGCGTCAGTTTGGTGCCGTTTATGCCAGAAACGGACCCGCATTAGAGCGTCGAGAAAATGCCGTCGAAACAACTTATTGAGTACGTTGTATGCATTTAGATGTAGTTGTAGACATTTAACTACCAGGATTTTTGGATTTGATAGTTGCGTAGTGCAACAATCTTATCTGACACGGTGACAGCGTTATAGTTGTTGGAATTGACATGACATTTCAAAATGGCGACACTTACGGCCAGTTTCTCATACGTTGATCTATTGGTAAACAATTAAAATTCTTCTTATCTAAGGTGAGTTGTAGACAGACACGGAAAGTGTTTAAATCGATCATTGATAAGCGTTTCAGAAACTGGGCATTAGTCCCTGCTTTGGCTACCGGGTCAGAAAAGTTTGTGGCATGTAACCACCAAAACCAAGTTGACTTTTGCTATCTTTTTCATAAGTACGTCAAAACTCAACACATTTGTTCATTACACAGACCGAAGAAACGCCTCTAAAGAGCAAGGAGTTGTTTCGCCAATTAATTATCTTCGGCACATTTTAGGTACAGGTGATTTTAAAACCTTTGAACTGATATATAACAAAGAAAAATATGTTTATTATCAGCGACACTACCTTTATTGGTAAACTAATGAAATGCCATTTATGTTTTAATATGATTTCGTATTTCGACTGACGCTTATAAAGGGTCCAATCTGGACGTCCAATTTTCAGACACTGTTCGTAGCAAACGGCCGTATTTCGCTAATAACTCACCGAAAGTTGTGTTCTATCGGTTTATCGCCGTAGACATATTCGAAAAGAAAAATAATGGAGAAATACGGCCGTTTGCGAAAAGTGTGTAAAAATTGTCCGTCCGCGCCAGTCGCGGCGGCCATATCGCCGAAATTATATTAAAAAATAAATGGCACTTCATTAGCATTCCAATAAAGCTAGTTTCACTGATATTAAATATATATTATTGTGTTATATTTCAGTTTGAAAATCAAGGGTTTAAAAAAAACACGCTCTATTAGTACTTGGGACAAAATCACCAACGACTCTAGCCTCTAACAAAACAAGCGTACAAAAAACCATAGCATTAAAATTCAGCGGTAAAACAGAAACCTCACACTAAAAAAATGTCTTCACGAAGTAAAACCAGGCGCTGCTAATAGTTATTTATTGAATCTTTTCCTTGTTCCAAATCGCCGCCTTCCCAGTTACCCGCTCATAATCTTATGGTAATTTAAAAGAATATTTTTACATAATTTAAACTGAATAAAAAGATGGAAAGTTCCTTATCGGAATATTAGCATCCCTGAGCGTATTTTACAAACTCTTCGATCTCAAATAAAACTTTGTAACTGGGTAAACTAATTAATTTATTCTTAGGGTTTTGCAAGTCCTATTAGTTGAGGGCGAAGTTGCTGCAAATGGTTAATCAGGTGACGGAAATAAAACACACAATGCTGATTAAAATTGATTTTTATTTCCTTCAATATAAACAGTGATTACGTTGATATAATTGAGGTGTAGGTTTCATCACGACGATTTCCCTCAGCAAAAATTCGAATTCAACTAATTTACCTACATAACACAGAGAAGAGTCATAGGGTATAGCGGCTTTGGGATTCGAACCCGGTATCTTTGGCTTTCGATAACTTAACCACTAGGCCCCTGACGCGTTGGACGAAATTGATTGACCTAACAGTATTTAAATCGATTTCATTTTATACTTTGTCTGACCTCATGACATTCTAAATAATGTCTACCTATATATCACTGTATACATCGACTAGGTAGAGTATTTTAAATTAAACGATTGATAAAATACTTTGCACAAGTGATTTGAAGCTTGTATACATGGAATAAATAGGTACTCCATACATTTACTAATTTGAAACTAAATTAGATTAAACTAAATAACGGAAGATGCCACATAATCTTAAGGCTTACGCGAAACTTTGTCTTTCGCCTGTAATTCGTTGCGTCTTTGGTAGAAATTTCTGCAATTATAGCCCTTATTGTTCCATAGTTATTCCCGTCATAGTTTCTGTGAGTTTGAGCGTTAAGAGGATGATATCGTAGGTATTTTACTTGCTTATTTAGCGTTAAGTTTCTCTTCAAAGTTGGAGCAGCACAGCACAACCTAAACTGTGTTCGCACCAAAATTACGTAACAATTTAAGAAACCTACCGTAATAATAGACCTACTTGTAGTGTTTAAAAAAACATCTTGGCGTTAATGTCCCGGTTATGCTCTCGCGCGCGAGGGCCTGGGGTCCGCCTTGACCATGATCCAGGATTTGGCAGATCAGGTAACTACAGTGGAGCGACTGCCATCTGACCTCCGTGACCCTGCTACCAGGAGAATCTGACCAGAATGGATCATGGTAACATATTCAGTCGCCTGAATGTGCAGGTTTCATCACCATGTTTTCCCTTACATAACTCAGAAAAGAGTTATTGCTACATGGCCGCATTGGGAACCCAAGACCTCTCACGTACGAATCGGATACCCTAACCACTCGGCCACCGACGCTCCAAATACTTACTTGTAGCAACGTAGAAAATCACGTACGATAAGTTTTACGCAAACTGGGCGAGTAAACTAAAAACAAATAAATAAACAGGCGCAGCTGCGTGTATAACGGCAAAAAATCTGAACTCGCGCAGTCGAATTGACCGGTAGAGTAACGAGCCACTTACAAAGATTTATAGAGATACCCCAGGGCAGGCGGGGGGTCACAAAAACCGGCCGTCTGCAGCCTGGGGCCCTAATGGGGGCCCTAATATACTGGCGAAAAAGCACGTGTGGGCACAGCATCCAGCGACCTAGATAGATGGCCAAGATAATCTCGCGGGATATGGTTTTTATAAGACTCCCCTAGGCAAAGGGTTGACGGTTAACACGATTGTTGGCCGTGAACAAAGCTGGTAGCAAATAGGCGTACCGGCTTACCATTCAAACTAAGGTTGCTGAACGTTTTATGTCGAATAATACATTTTCCGTGTAACAATACACGTTCAACACTTGTATACAGACGTTCAACAAGCGTTACAGTCGTTCGTTACACGGCGTGTGCACAAACTTATCTGTACTAAGTGTCGCCAAGTGTCGCCAAATAATTTACGACACTTAGTTTCAGTTTTGATCACCTGGTCAAATGAGTGACGTGTCTGTAACTTGACAGAACCCGACTATCGGCGCCGGACTCTCGAGATAACTCCACAAACTATCAGACCCGGCCAAAGTGGCCAATGCTAAAGCCAAAAACTAAGTGTCGCCATTTTAAAATGTCACGCCAATTCAAATAACAGAGATGTTGTCACCGGAACACTAATTACATAACTCTGTTGCTGACATTCTCGGATTTCAATGATTGAAATTGTTACTTTTGCGAGTATGTATCATATATTTTATGGGTTCAGTTGCTAACAAAGTTCCATCGCAGTAAACTATTAAATCGATCATACGTAATCACGAAAGTAACAAGTTTCCATCATTGAAATCCTACGGGTCAGATAAGTTTGTTGCATATGTCGAAAGTATTTTGACATAAGCCTTGTATAGTATTTATCATGTATTTATACACCGTTAATCGAACGTTCAACTCTTGATCAACGTGTTAAATTTTTTTATTAGTAAGACGGTTTTTTATGTTTAGTAGATACACTAAATAATTTCATAGTCCCTAAACTTTAATTGTGGAATTAATTTAAACGTGTGTAAAATTTCTTTAATAATAAATAAATTTATCAGGGCACATTGTAGGTATTCTCGTACACAATCGTAGCTAATATTTAATTTCTGAGAACAAGGTAATAAAAGGTTTGGTAATGAAAGTCGTCAGCGTCTGAAATATTTTCTGCTGATATTTCAAATGGAAATAACTTTTTTCTCATTCATTTCAAAAGGTCAAAGCACCGAATAAACAACCGATCGATGGGGTAGGTATTAGAATACACCGTGGATGAATATGGATCATCATCATCATCACAGCCCATACCAGTCCACTGCAGGACTTAGGGCCTCTCCCACGAAAGGGGAGGTTCTTGCCATACCTAATCTCCACGCTTAGCAGGCGGGTTGGAGATCACAGTGTATAAATATAACAATGAAAAACGCTACCTCACATTTTCCAGCCTACGGGGTCTCTAGATCTTTTGCCTCGAAATCATTAGTCGCCTTATCCGACGCCCACGAGTGTAAGGGGTGCTATTCTACTCTGCCGGACACCGCATGGCCAATAATATGAATGGATGAATATGGATATCGCTATCTATTTTCATTTCCCCTTTTTATTTTTACCCGACTACGCCTAAGCCTGAAAAGGACAATGTGGACTTTGTCAGTGTGGAAATAGCTTTTGGACGTATTACCATTTTAAATGACCTCCGTATGTTTGAATGGTAGAACTATGGGGAGGTCAAACTATATCTCTGGTCCTACCAACCGGAATTAGATGAAACATGGCTTAGATTGTACACTGGATTTCAAGGACTTAATTATCAAAACTAATTCAAACCCCGTTCAGTAAGTTTTTACGTGATGCGCGAACAGACAGACAAATATTCAATATACAATTTTTTGGGCGCAGCTACGTCCCTAAATCGTTTCCCGACAATTTTTTCTGAAATACTTCAATTTACAGACACGGCTTTTTACAGTTTTGTAATAGTATAGATAGATATATAGAAGATTATTCATCCCTACCATATTATCGCAATTTAAATTCCCATAGTATTAAAACCAGACCAGTTTAAGAAGTGCGAACTGGGGGCAAACTAAGTAGTTTATGGTCAAAGTAATGTCAAGTTAGGGCTTGAACAATAGCCCAAGACTGCGAACTAAAAGCCTAAAATCTCTGAGAGCTAAATTATGTTCATACAAGTTTCAAGCGGCCGTATATTTCGCTGCGGCAGTGTGCACTTGCTAAGCTTTAAGATAAAAGATTGTCGTACCTATAGCGAAAATTTATTATGATAGTGTAAGAGTTTCATCTGGTCTGGTGGTGTCTGGGCTGAGCGCCGGTAACGCCTTCCAGTCACGGATGAGTTACAAAGATAGTTATGGTTAGACGTATTTCAATAGGATTGTGTTTTCTCCACACCACGAATTTCAATCCACATAACACGCAAAAAGATTAAGACGTCGGTATTTGTGATCTTGGACAGGTACAATTCACAATACAACAAACTTATCTAAAAATTGCGACAATTAGTCCCAGTTTTGACCACCGGGTCAGTTGTGGTACTCTATCACGACGCCAGTCAATACTCTATGACATTTGTCGCCTACAGTGCCACAAACTTACCTGACCCGATGACGGTGTCGCTGTTGTACACTACGGCATAACATTTAAAAAGGGCGCGTGGTATGAGCTCTCTTTAAAATCAAAAGTTAAGAATC
This sequence comes from Blastobasis adustella, assembly GCA_907269095.1. NCBI lineage: Eukaryota > Metazoa > Arthropoda > Insecta > Lepidoptera > Blastobasidae > Blastobasis > Blastobasis adustella. The sequence goes on along the minus strand of OU026121.1, from coordinate 13,764,361 downwards.
ATAGATAATCATCATCATCTCGCGCATAAAGGCCCGGGCTCCGCCTTGACCATGATCCAGGATTTGGGAAATCAGGTAATTACAGTGGAGGAACTATCATCTAACCTCCATGACCCTGCTACCAGGGAAACCTGACAAGATTGGATTATTGTTACACATTTGTTACACATTTTGAATCTGTAGGTTTTATCACGAAGTTTTCCTTCACTAATATACGGGTACATAACTCAGAAAAGAACCATTGGTACATGGACACAGTGGGATTTGAACCCGGTACCTCTCCCTTACTAGTCGGATGCCTTAACCACTCGGCCACCGAAGCTCTCGAAGAATCAAAAATAATATAGGTAACAACTTCCGCTTTTCATATTGTACATTTTTTTGCCATAATAAAAACGCAAGAACTGCATAATTGTCTACATTCAGAACAGAACTCGCTGTAATTATATTTCAAATTAACACATTAAGCAGACTACGTAGCCAAGAATGTGCGAGTAAGTGAAAGATACCAACGCTCGAGACATGTTCCTGCCGAGTTTCACAAGAAATTAATGAAACAAGTTGACGCATTACGTTATAATTTATTATAAACACGTCTTCCGCTATTATATTGGGCCAGGTTATGCGTAGGTATGTACTTTTTTTTTAAATGTGAACATGGATAAAAATGTGTGGAGTGTAACAAGAGTTTTTCTAAAATAATTGAACAGAACGGAAAATATGAAAAATACGAGAAGTATTTATTTTTGTCAAACATTTTCGTCGTTCAGGCATTGAAACGCCAGTTTTAGTTTGGTTGCATATTTGCGACGTATGCTGTTAAAACTCTAGCGCCGTGTGATCCTGAAGCAAAAAAACATTTCAGTTTATTTTAATTAGCGTATTGGGTGTTACCCCTGATAGCGATATTGGGTACGTCTAAATTTAGGGTTTAAAATAAGGCTTTAGTTTTAGGTTAGTTAGTTACTGTAAAGATCGAAAATGTATAAGATTTGATTTTAGATAATTAATTTGTATTTGTAGGTGCCTGAATCTGCTGGTATCAGGAAAGAGGCCCCGTGGGCGACCCAAGAAGCGATGGATTGACATCGCTGAGTCGAATGCGAGAGCCAACGGCTTACGACGAGAGGATGCCAAAGACCGGGAGAAGTGGAGAAGATTAAGTGGGAAAGCGGACCCAGGCAGAGGCCGGGATAAGCGCTAGGACGACGACGAATTTGTATGTGACCCTGAACATGGTTGAGGAAGTAGAAGTCGGCCCAAGAAGCGATGACTTGACGTCGTCAAGTGTGATATGCGTGCCAACAAACTAACCACCAAGGATGGTGAAGACCGATCGAAGTGTAGGAAGGCGGACCCCAAGTCCTCGCGTATCGCGCGGGAGCGTAACCGGGATATAGCGGCAAGATGATGATGATGAGCCTGAACATGGCCGTTTAGAAATTATCAACGCTAGTTAGAATTCAGGTTAGAGTTTAAACTGCAATGTAATTTTGCCCAATAATCCTAAATTAATATCCTAAATTGTTAATCTGTTTTCAACATACAATAAAGTACATTGGATTAAGGAGGTAACATCAAACGTTTATTCGGAAAAAGGAGCCTCAGTAGAAATGCCGAATTACAGTCCCCTGTAATTCTAAGAAAAACCAAACACAACTCGATCCATCCCAATATGTAAACAGAGGGTTATATAAATACAAACATAATTAAACTGTTACATCGATATCTTTATATATCCTGATGCCAATATCCGTACGCAGCCAATGTAGCGCTGGAAACAAATATTTACAGTTTACTTTACTCTGTTATTGCTTTATAGACAATTAAGTTAAGTAGTTACAATGATGTAATGCGTATAAGGTACGTAGCAAGTTATATTGCTCAGATGTTTATATTGTGTTTATTTCTACGGGAAATATATTTGTATATGAATGTGCTTTTAAGTTACTTTGAACCGTCTATGATGCCGATAACAGTATCAGCATTTCAGTTCTGTAGTCAACAACTGATATCGCCCACTGCTCGAAACATGATTGTAGAAACTTATTATTTTGAATTGAAAACAAGACATGATTCAGAAATGTCTTTTTCAAAAACTTCATGTAGTAAAAGTAAATAATAGTAAAAATAAATAATATACCCTTAACATTTCTCTGCCCTTCACATTGTGACTAAATTACTAAAACCTAATAACCTACAATTCTAAGCATTCGTTTCATTTCTTTAACTTAATTCAAAAACAATACCTACAGACTCGGACAGCTAATGCCAGTTAACTGGTCGGAATATTTGATGAAGTGTAAACCAGAGTTACTTTATCTGTGCCCTGTGGCCAGTACTTACTCTGAATATACCAGCTGGTGTATAAAAAGTGTGGAAAAAGTAATACTAATGCTAATAAACTATTAACCCAATGCTCGCTTCCCGCCCCGGGCTGGCCGTGAAAGGGAAAGTTTATTACTTGGATGGCGTGAAATTTTTATGGACATCCCTTATTAAGTTGTGAAGGCATTCGATTTAACTTGTACAATCAAAGGGCCCGAGTCGTGTGATCGAGCCGCACCCTTGTAAGGGAGCTTACACACTGGACAGAGAGTTTATAGATAGGATAGAATGATCTACTTCAGCATAGGTTACTTATTTAAAGGAGAGCTTACACACTGAGACGGAGAGTTTCTAGATGGCTTGTATCTACATCAGCATAGGTTATTTATTTACAGGAGAGCTTACACACTCAGGCAAAGAGTTTTCGGATGGCTTCTATCTACATCATCTCCTCATATAGTCATCTCCTCTAACTTCCATCCCTATGCAGACGACTTGCAACTTTACCGACATTTTAAAATTCCAGATATCGAGGAAGCTTTTGACTATACGAACGCCGATTTGATACGTATATCCTCCTGGGCTAAGTCATTCGGTTTAGAGGAAAATGCAACAAAATCGTAGGTTCTATTTATCGGCTGTCCGTACATGAGCAGGCAGCTTAGTGCTATTACTGTACCCCACATATTTTTTAAGGGATTCCAATTCCCATCAGCAAAACAGCAAAAAACCTTGGTCTAGTTTTAGATACCAACTTGTCTTAGGGGTCTCACGTCAATGCGGTCAGTAAAAAGATTCATTTCTCGCTTCATTCACTCAAACGCCTCCAAAGTTTTTTACCCCTAAAGACCAAAATTTCCCTTGTCCACACTCTTCTTCTACCTCTTCTCGATTACGCAGACCCTTGTTACCTAGATGCCACTGAGGAGCTTTTAAATAAATTGAAACGTTTCCAAAATCTATGTATCTATGGTAGTCTATGGTCTGCGTAAATATGACCATGTATCTAGCTATCGATCTCAGCTTAAGTGGCTACCTATCCGCTTGCGAAGGAATGCTTATATCCTATCCACCCTCTACAATATCCTTCACAACCCTTCTGCTCCTTCATATCTCCGTGAACAGTTCCATTTCTCCAGTCCACAAGACAAACCCTGTCGATCCAGTGTAAGATCCTCATTGGCAATCCATATGCACCATTCCGATTTCTATTCCTACTCCTTCACTGTTCATGCTGCAAGACTTTGGCATTCTCTTTCGCACGAAGTGCGTGACAGCCAGTCTATTGCCATTTTCAAAAAGCGTGTAAAAGAGTTTTATCTATCACAGAGTGCTCCTAAGTTATAGATAATGTCTATATGTAGTATATATTTTTATTATATTATAAATCGATATGTATGTATGTGTGTATATTGGTAGATACTTATGTGTGTAAGTAGAATAAATATATTTATATATGCCTATTTAGATAGGTAATATTGTGCTAGTCCTATCGGCGTCTCGTGATCACATCACACTTCCGAAGGCCTGCTGGAAGAGATTCTTTTAGAAATAAGTAGCGCCATTTACTACTTTGTGTTATTCGCTATGTATTTTTAGTGCACAATAAACTGTTAAATAAATAAATAATACATCAGAAAAGGTTATTTATTTACAGGAACTTCAAAGAACTGACAAATTACTCGAAATAATCAGAGGCCAGTGGCCCCCGCCCAGTTGAGCAGATAAGCACGGCTGTATAAAGCAATAAAGTTCTAGACAATAAAGATGCCTAAAATATACAGATCATAATGAAGTATTTTTGTGAGAGAGATGAGCGTGGAGATGACAGCGAATAGGGATGAACGGAGAATGTAAACATACTATGCCGACCCCAAATGAATGGGATAAAGGCAAGCAAATGATGATGAAGTTAAAGTATTTTTAAAAGAGAACCTTAGTTAGTGCAATTTGCAATTTTCAGCGTATAAGCCTCGCTATCCAGCGGGGCAACGCGACCAGCCTTCCGGGCACTTTATCGCAATCTAGGGACCTGGGGCAAAATTTTTGCCTTTTTATATTAGTTGGGTTAAGTAAGGTCATTTTCTTGTTTATTATAGGTAAATAACTAATGTTTTTCTTCTAGTACATAAACCACCATTAATTATAAATAATTTGCAGAATATTTATTTTAAAACATGTACTGTCAGACTTCATCATCATCATCATCATATCAGCCAGTAGACGCCCACTGCTGGGCATAGGCCTCCCCCAGAGATCTCCACAAAGGCCGGTCCTGTGCTTTTCGCATCCAGCTGGTACCTGCGATCCTTACCAGGTCGTCAGTCCACCTTGTGGAAGGCCTACCCACGCTGCGTCTTCCGGCACGTGGCCGCCACTCGAGAACTTTACTGCCCCATCGGCCATCTGTTCTTCGAGCTATGTGCCCTGCCCACTGCCACTTCAGTCTGGCAATCTTTAGAGCTATGTCGGTGACCTTGGTTCGCTTGCGGATCTCCTCATTTCTGATTCGATCGCGCAAAGAGACTCCGAGCATAGCTCTTTCCATTGCCCTTTGGGTAACAGTGAGCTTTCTTATAAGGCCCACAGTGAGCGGCCACGTTTCGGTTCCGTATGTCATCACTGGCAACACACATTGGTCAAAGACCTTCGTTTTGAGACACTGCGGTAATTGGGACGAAAATATATGGCGTAGCTTCCCGAATGCTGCCCAACCGAGTCGGATTCGTCGATTGACCTCTTTCTCGAAGTTGGACCTACCTAACTGAACTATTTGTCCTAGGTATGAATAGTCGTCAACAACTTCAAGTGGAATGCCTCCAACGGTCACTGGAGTAGGCACAACATGGACATTCGACATAATTTTCGTCTTGTCCATGTTCATTTTAAGACCTACTTGTTGAGAGGCACTACAGAGGTCATCGAGCATTTTGCCCAAGTCTTCCAGGGTTTCAGCCATGACTACGATATCGTCAGCAAATCTGAGGTGAGTAAGGTACTCGCCGTTAATATTGATGCCAAGTCCGTCCCAGTCCATAAGCCTAAAGATATCCTCCAGTGCAGCAGTGAACAACTTCGGTGATATAACATCACCTTGTCTAACACCCCGCTGCAGCTGGATAGGTTCTGTGGTCTTATCCTGGAGACGAACTGACATAGTGGCGTTTTCGTACAAACCCTTCAGTGCTTCGATATATCGATAGTCAATTTGGCACCGCTGTAGAGACTGGAGCACCGCCCAAGTTTCGATCGAATCGAAGGCTTTCTCATAGTCCACAAACGCCAAGCATAATGGCCGGTTATACTCTTCGGTCTTCTGTATAACCTGCCGCAGCGTATGAATGTGGTCTATGGTACTAAAACCTTTTCGGAATCCGGCTTGTTCGGGAGGCTGGAAGTCATCAAACCTGCGTGCGAGACGATTCGTAATGACTCTCGAAAACAGCTTATACACATGGGTCAGCAGCGATATTGGTCTGAAGTTCTTCAAGAGAGCCTTATCACCTTTCTTGAAGAACAATATCACTATACTTCTGTGCCATGTTTCCGGCGTTTTTCCCTCGAGGATGACGGAATTGAACAGCTTCTGAAGGGTCTTAAGCACAGGTTTGCCACCAGCTTTCAGAAGCTCAGCCGTAATTCCATCATCACCCGGCGCCTTGTTGTTCTTGAGCTGTTTGAGAGCCATACTAATCTCGTACAGGCTGATGTCCGGGATATCTTCGGTGTAGTGTCGGGTCAACTTGGCTCTGGGGTCTTTTGCCATACTGGTAACAGGTGCCCGTGTTGTCGTGTATAACTGTCCATAGAACCTCTCGACTTCCCTCAAAACCTCGGACTTGGTCGAAACAACTCTGCCGTCATCCGTTTTCAGTCTTGTCAACTGGCTCTGTCCAATCGACAGATCTCTCGCAAAGACTTTAGAGCCTTTATTCCGCTCGATCGCCGCCTCAATGTTGATAGTATTGAAGCGGCGTATATCCCGAGTCAGAGACTTGGAGATCTGTCGATTAAGTCGCCTAAATTGAGAGACATCATCAGGGGATTGCAGAGTCATTGCGCGTCTTTCTTCCATGAGTTTGAGGGTATTGTCAGAGATTTTGCTTGTTCTTTTTGTACGGCAGGTTTTGTAAAACTTTGACCCAACCGTATAGACAGTTTCCACGAACCTGTTATTGTAGTCGTCCACGTCGACGCAATCTCCTAGGCACTCGAAGCGATTTTGTAATTCGAGTTGAAAGCTCTCGGGGTTTTGGATGTGGGTGGGTACAGGCCGGAGCGTGGACCTCATCAATCTCGATCTTTCCAGCTGTGGATTAATATTCAATGTGCCTCTTACCAAGCGGTGATCACTGCCAATTTTTACGCTATTGATCACCGAGACATCATTGAATATATGCCGTTTCGTAGATAGGATGAAGTCGATCTCATTTTTTGTGACACCATCGGGACTAACCCACGTCCATCTGCGATGATCCGGCTTCCCGAAAAATGAGTTCATCATAAAGAGTCCCTCTTTCTCCAGAAAGCCGGCCAGCATCTGGCCACGGGCGTTCCGACTTCCAACTCCAAATTGCCCCACTCTCAACTCGTCTCCGCTTCGTTTGCCCAGTTTCGCGTTAAAATCCCCCATGACAACGGTGTAATGTGTCTTGGAGGTATGTATGGCTGTAGTTATATCCTCATACATAGCCTCCACTTCATCGTCGGAGTGAGTCGAAGTCGGTGCGTAGACCTGTATGACCTTCAACGAATACCGCTTGGTAATTCTGAGTATAAGGTACGCAACCCTAGACGACACACTCTCGATCTTGACGATGTTGTTCACAAGGGATTTGTGGACGAGAAACCCGACACCACCTAGGGACAGTTGGTCGCCCTCCCGGAAGTAAAGCAGATTTCCGGACTTCAGAGTTATCGAGTCCTCCCCCTTTCTTCGTACTTCAGATATCCCTATTATGTCCCAATGTAATCTGCTTACCACTTCCTCCAGCTCCACGAGCTTTTCGTCGGTCCGCAGTGTCTGGACATTGTATGTTGCCAGGGCCAGTGGTCGTTCTTTGCGGTAGCCTGATCGCGTCCGGTGATTTTTCGCACCCCCTGCCCCGCCGTTACCGTGACCGCTACCATGGTCCGGAATAGCGGGGCCGCCGGGTACTGGGGGCCGTGGCTTGTGTGTACTTGTCATCGGGGGGGGAATTGCCATAATCGCCACGCTTGGCAGGCGGGTTGGCGATCGCAGTACAGTATATGTTAATGTACCCAGAAAGATGCTGCTGCCCATCTTTCGGGTTTGTCCCTTAGTCGCCTTTTACGACACCCACGGGAAGAGATGGGGTGGTGTTATTCTTTGAGGTGGCGGCACCACACACCACCTACTATATTAGTGGATGTGAATGACGGCGGAATACGTAACTTCTTTAAACAGAATTTTGCTGAAATATACTTAACCTTATGTTATTTCAATTTAAGTGAGGTTGAATTTGGTTGAGCCGTGTGCTATTACAAAAATTTAAAGAAACTCAATGTGCTGTGATTGAGCCTGTAAATTCAAAGTCTATGCTTAAAGGTTGTGGTCGCAGATCCATTTTATGAGTATGTGCATCGGATGGTTGTCTCGTTTTGCCTGTTCACTGAACCACTAAAACGGTTGTAGTAAAACTTGGAAGAATGTAAACCCCGTTTAAACTAATAAACCAAGAGCTAGCTTTTATAAATTCTTCAAACTGGACATCCCGGATAAAGCTGTCGCCGTATGTGACTGTAACTGGGAATTTGCTTTTATTTCGTTGCAAGTTGTGCAAGTATCAAACAGAATAGTAGAGCAATAACTCCAAAACGGTTGGAACCTTTGACTCAGGAGTTATACTTTTAAAAATCTGTATAAAATTATCATTCCAGCTACAACTTTCGCTCAACATTCTATACTTACTAAACATATAACGTTACCATGAAATATAAATGGAGATGTTCTTTTGCGTTATCAAAAAGTTATCCCATTAAAGTTTCGTATTCATGAATACCTTAGACCCGAAAAAGGGGCAGGTTCTTCTTATTCCCTTATTAATAGGCAAAGTTCGCGCTTTTATACAGAGGTCTTTATATGGACGTGTAAGAGAGAGGCCTATTCAACAAATCCAACTAATAGTTGGGAGTGTGATGGAATGCCTGTGGAACCCGGCGATTACAGGGAGGGACTCTCGGCCTATCTTCCGGCGAGTGCTATCATCCTAAATACACGGAAATGACTGGACAAATATATCAACTATGTTTTCCTTCCGGCTCTTTTCATACAGTTAATAATGCAGTTAGATTTGTTTGGTTTAGATTTGGATGAGTTGTAAGTGATATCTCAATAAAGGAAGCTACAACTGCAAGATCCAATATTCAAAGAAACGGTCGTCGGTGAAAATACTGAGTCGTTATTCGTTTCTGATATCGAATCAACAGATTTCGAAATTGATTTTCGAATATTATCGAATCAATATATAGAGCTTTGCTTAATTTAGAGCTAGGTGGGGCTGTGTGAATTTGTCCACGAATATTTATATTTATTTATATATAGCCAACTACTGATCAAAAATTCTAAAAATAGAATTAAATTAATTTCTAAACAAACGTCAAAAACTACGGGAAAAACAAAGAGATCGTTTAACGAGCTCACATTATGCGCGTACGAAATGAACGCTCGTGAGCATACTAGCGCAACACGGTCACAGCAATAGCTTAATGTTTTCCTTCGGTCTGCTCTCGTTCCCTTAAGAATCTAAGTTCAGATTTGATTAGTTTACTGTCCTTGGTTAGCGCTATATTACACATACCCCCCCCCCCCCCCCCCCTTTTCGAAATGTTTCTCAGAAGAGCCATTTACATTTTGGTTTTTAAAATTCAAATTGAGCACGCGACGCGGGCAGTGTCAATGGTTCAAAAAATAGCGAGTGTTTGTAAAAAACAATTCTAGTTGCAAGAGCGAATATAGGAAAAGAAACAAAGTTCCGATTTCTTAGCATGTTGCCTTTTAAAATCAGGATCGATAAAAGCAGATACTATAATAAACTAATTAGTAAGAAGAGCTTGGAATTGTTTGTATTTTGGTTCTTAAAATACGGATTTATTATGTCGATTTTTTTGGTGTTTTGGCTCATAAAATTCTTTTTTTTCAAAATTGGGTCAAAAGAGTTGGGGGTGACTATAATAAAAATAACAGAAACTGTAAGCGTGCGCGGGTAGCTCAGTATTAATAGTATTTGGCTCTAAAAATCAAAGGCTTTATGAGAGGTAGAGCATAGCGGAGCATCTCGTTCAAATTGCAGCTGAGGAATACCTCCCTTACAGAATACCACAGCCGAAAAATTATGTTATTGAGTTCCTGCTAGTAACATATGATAAACAGTTCTCCATGGCGTGAGGATTTGGGGATCATTGGCGTTAACGACATGGTTGTATTCTCGCGCGCGAGGGCCCGATGTCCACCTTGGCATATTGGTACTTGGTAATCAAAGTGGAGCGACTGCCGTCTGACCTCAATGACCCTGATACACGGAAACTTTACCACATTGGAGCATGTTTACATATTCTGTCGCCTGATTAAAGGCGATGTCAATAAAGGTATCAATTTCACCGAATTAAGCGAAAAAATACATTACTTATAATAAGGTCTAAAGTTCTTGAAAATAACTTTTTTCGTATTATTTTCAAGTAACTAAAGTACTTACATTATGGAAAGTTTCATATGGGAATTACACTGAACTGATGCGATGTTACTTACCAACTTTAAATTGATGTAATTAATTCAATCAATTACAAAATGTGGCCTAAATACTCTCCTGTCCAGAGATTCGAGCAGCTTTATTAGGATAGCCAATAGTAGTAATTTATGTGTCCTTAACGTGGATTTTCATTAATCCCGGTGCGAATGGGACCTACGGCCTACCTTTGTTAGCAAAGCGTAGCCCCCAAGTGATTGGTTCTGACAGAGCAATGGGGGAAAATGGACAAAAATAGCCAAGTGTGAAGCTCAGTAATTGAGGAAAGGAAATTGGAGAAAACCGGATTTTTATGAGTACAAGCAATAACGGAAGGGTCCAGACTTCCTTTCAAATGACCGCTGGAGCTATTCTTAGGCGATTAATTAGATTGGGGTGGTTATAGTCGGAGATGAAATTCAGATCAAAAACAGATTGCCAGTATAAATAATAAACTCAAGTTTTGGATTATTTAAAATAATGTTTCTTTTTTAATATTTATACGATTTTATTTCATTTTGAATGTGATAGTTTTTATCAATATTTCAATGAATTTAAATAATCCAGCATTTTTTATCTTGAATTTCAACTCCGAGTTTAAGTACAACTGTGATAAAATTATTATATTAATAAATTGTAAAATTTAAGGACATTGTTTTACTTAGGTATAACTATAACTAAGCTGGCTCATCCACCCAACGTGTAATTGTTATTGATCCAGTCTAGAGTTTAAATACTTAATTTTTCCAGCTCAACTTTCACCTAGATATCCTACTTCCAGTGGTAGTAGTATCTGATTATTATAAATGCAAAATTTGTGAGAATGGGTGTTTGGATGTTTGTTACTCCTTCACGCAAAAACTACTGAACGGATTTTTATTAAATTTTGCAGTAATATAGCATAAAGCTCAGGATAACACAAGGCTGTAATATATCCCGAAGTCCAATGTGGTTCCCGCAAAAACGGCTCTGGAACGTTACTCGTATAACCGGATTTCGAAGAAGTCGCGTGCAAAACTTAGTGTCTAATTATTTGACGAGAACCAGTTTATTTGAGAACCATGTAAATAGTACTGCCACGTAACAACAAGATAAACGAATCAAATACTACGTCGGTGCAGCGCTCAATACAAGGAGGAAAAGGCTTTTGTTCTTAAATAATTACTTCATAAACACTGTGACTATCATTTGAACTGTGACCGGGCGAAGCGGAGAAGAATGTGTAGGAAAGCGGAACCTGGCAGATGCCGGGATAAGCGCCAGGACTTTCATTTACACTTATTTTAGCTTTAGCGTCTGTTGATAATATATTTTGTACTCACGAGCGCGAACGTACAGGGTTCCAACCTGTATATATTATGTAAAATCCTTGGTTCCAACTGACAGTAAGAGAACTTCAATGGCGATCGGCAATATGCGTCCGTCAAAATCAACATACCTATAGCTAAGGGATCGAGCGAAATTGACCATTGGTTCACTTAGCAAAAAGCCGCTGTCGAGCACTGTGAGAAGGCATAATATATAACTACTTAGACGAATGTTAATCAGTATAGCTTCTAATTGTGAAAATAATTAGTATAGCTTCTAAGTATAAAAATAATCTGATACCCGCTGAATTACGCATCTAAACCGAAACAAACCCCGGTACTTGCACGCCCATCCATCAACCTTATCCGAGCCGACTGGAGACGTACCACATGTTTTTGGCAAACTCGACGTAAAGGCCAAAACACATATACGATACTACATTGCCTACGATATCGGGCTGTGAAACCTGACAATAATAATTATTGTTAGATTTCACTCGTGAATAATTATTATTCCTTAATATCTATTGGGCATTTTTCACATAACTTTCACGATATTGTACCGTGTATCGTGCCAAGCTGCGATGACGTGTCGGAATTTCTACAGTTCCGACGCGATGTGTTATCATAAGTATGTGTTTTGAAGAAACGTTCCGTATTCGCCGGATTCCAAACTCGTCGGAATCCGAACTTGTCGGGTTCCAAGCTCGCAAAATTATCAGTATACTTACTGTTATGTATGGTACTTTGGATTTTAACGACATAGAAGGAAGTATAAGGTAGCCAGCGTAATTACAGGCATGAGATATTCATTCTTAACCCTCACAGTTCCAATACACCCGCGGGTCTGATTACACTGAAACTTTAAATATTGTTTGCGACAGTTAGGTACGCTTTTCATCAATACAATACAATACAAAATATGTTTATTTTCTCTAAAAGGCACATAAAGGTACATAGTGTTAAAAGCGAAATATAAAAAGGATCAGGTGATCATTCTGCTCATTTGTCACTGAGTAACTTATAAAAAGACCAAGTCACCCGATTTCGCAACACGTCACGACTCGCGTATCGTTTGTATCTGTTTCGGGCCTAACTCCGCGTTACCCAGGATTACGCTACCCTTCACCCCGTACCCCTACATCCCTACCCTTGTACTACCTTACCCCATATCGCATTACGTGGCTAATGAACCGCGCGTACGTCGCGTAATTAATACGTAACGCGCCCGTTACTGTGCTGTCACATAAATTCCTCAAACTTTACATAGCCGTAACTAACCCACTGGCTCGGGTAGGGTAGGGTGTCCCTGAAGATGTGCAGCTGGGGATTTCGGATTAGTATTGTATTTTTGGTTTTTAAAATAAGCGGTTGTAGTGTTTGTGTGGAGGTGTGTTGATTTTTATTTTCAGCTCAGCATAAGAAACTAAAAGAGCAGTAGCGCTGATTTTGTTAAGAAATATTGACGGTAAGGAGAGCTGCATTAAGCACACAGCACAAATAAAATAAATAAATAATTGAAATATTTAAATTAAATTAATAAAATATTTCATGGTGGAAAGATTTTGTTTAAGTATACAGCGGTGAGTAACATCACATAAACGGACACAATATATCGCAGTTTCATATATTAAAAATTTCCATCTTGACATCAATACGCGTGTGAGGGCCCAAGGTCCGCCTTGACCATGATCCTTACAGTGTAGCGCCTGTCACCTCACCTCCGTGACCTCATTAACAGAGGAATTTCATCACCACAAACGCAGAGCGGTTTTTAAATAAGCTATGTCGAATAGAATAGAATACATTTATCTACACACAATAACACCACAAACACATAACATAATTGCTTAAAAAGGGGATGAATCACTGACCTCCAAACAATACAGGTATCATTTGAGGTCAGTGGCTCGACTCCAGAGCCACGAAACAAATAAAAAAAAGTCGGAAATCGTTTCCTAGTGGTGGTGATTTCCCAGGAAATCAAGTCCTAAACAGTACTAAGTACCCATCCAGAGTTATTTATTTTTTATTTATTTAATAGTTTATTGCACACAAAAATGGTAACAGAGACATGGCAAATATATACATGACACAAAAGTTACTTTGTACCTTCAAAATATAATACACACAATAACAATTTTAGTATTATAAATCGTTTAAAACCAAACGTAAGAGAAACGTAGTATATTTTGACACCTCAATAAGCCGTAATATCCTACAATTACTGGGATTCCTACACATCATATTACATTGGCAATATTCAGAAATCATCTGCAAATAGTATTCGCTAACAATTATAGTTCTTATTCTAACTTCATTTGGGTCGCTAATGGCTTGCATCTTACTGTTAGAACTGCACACATTACTTTGGCTAATTTGACATTTCAAGACAGCTATGGCACAGTGTCAGAGTGTATGTTAAATTAGCCGGCATTTGTATTGTGGCCCACTATATTGATAAATAGATGGGTAAACATTGTTACCGTCAACACCAAACAAGGAAACTTGTTCCTCATAAAGCAAGTGCTAATTTGTATAACTAAGCTTGCTGAACTGAAGTTAGGGCGCCATCCTACCCAGCGGGGCTAGTAGACACTATAGCCACTGGCCAACGTAGATGACGTTGTGTAGAATGATTTAATGTCAAATTCAGTTACCAACTGAGTTAGACAATAGCCCCGCTGATCTAAGGATAGCCACGGTAGTATTTCTGTATACCTTCTATATAACCTTGTCAAAGTAAAACAAAGTACAGCTATAATACAGGACGAATAAAGGGCACGGCTATTTAAAGGACACCGCGCCACAGTAACTGCGAGTAATTTTAATACGTATAAATCGATGTCCCCCGCTTGTTTTCTACGGCAAACGTGTCGGAAACCGAAGCGGTAAGTGTTGAACGCACACTGTTGCCTAACTTAACTTACATGTTAGTTATTGTTTGTTGCGTTGATCCCTGACCTTTGTCAACCTGGTTCGCCATTTTCAAAGTAAACGGTCACCTATCCGAGCCAAGGCCGATCAGAAATTGAAATGATGAATTTTAATTTCTGTTACAGGTCTGTGTATAATAAGTATGTATTTAAAAATTTAAAAATAGCTTATCAGCTTTCTGGCACAAATAACACAATTTATGGGTGCCAGAAAACTGATAATTCTTTTATAATTAACTCCGTTAATATCTAGGTTGTGCTCTTGCGCACGAGGGCCCGGGGTCCGCCTTGTCCATGATTACAGTGGAGCGACTACCATCTGACCTCCGTGACCCTGCTACGAGGAGAACCTGATCAGTTTGGATCATGGTTACACATTTAGTCGCCTGAATGTGAAGGTTTCATCACTATGTTTTTCCTCACCGTAAAAGCATCGGTTAGTATTCAACTAATGTACATAACTCAGAAAAGGTCATTGTTACATGGCAGCGGTGGGATACGAACTCGGTACCTCTTACTTATGAGTCGGATACCGTTACCATTAGGCCACCGACGCTCCTTCGATAGTACCTACCGTGTTTCGTGTGTGTAGGTAGTAAACGCGCGTATCTCCCGTAATTAGGTCTGTCGCGGTTTTGGAGACTCATGCCCGATTGCACTTAACTTTAGGCAACGGTTACGATTATTTTAGATATATTATAGATCTTCACCAGAAAAAATGGGGTGGCTAGAACTCAGGCTACTATCGGTGTTTGTGAATTCGATTTGGATGTTAATCCAGCAAATAGGTATCTTATCATGAATTATACCTTTAACATCAATATCAGTGCGAACAAGTTCTTTTATATGGAAAAACTGGCTTTATGTTCAGTTTCTTTCACAAGAAACCTAGATATAGGAAAATAGTAATCGTCGACTCTCGGATTCGCCTCCTTTCTTAAATGATGAAGACGTTGTCTCCCCATATCTGAAAGTGGTTTTGGTCAGTCGCATACAGGAATAACTCCCTTAATTTTTACAATTCTTTTCTTTCTAAGTTTCTGCTTACCTATTCCTGCGTGCTAATATGTTTTTAATAACTTAATAATTATTATTTTAGCCTTTAGGTTTTAATCTATTAACTTCAGTTTCTTTCGTCCAAATCCAAAAACAAGTTTTGATGCTTGCGAGAGTTGTACTGAACGGCATCCGCACTACACTTCATTTTCAGAGCTCACTTCCGCGGTCTATGACGTCATAGCGGGCGGAGGGGAGAAGGCCAAACATTTTTTTGCATTATCGCGGGATGGATCTTCACAACGATAACCAACATTTTTCTAACTTATAAACTTTAGGAGTATGAAGCTTTCAAAAGTAGGTACACATCTCTCGTAACACAATTTTCCTGGAATGCCCGTTGGGACGACAAGGAAGGCGTTAATCGAATTCACGTCAAAAACATTGCACCAACACCAACCTTAAGTGAACACTAATATCGCTAAGTCACTCCTGACTTTAAGACACTAAATGCTTAGAAAAATCTTAGGCGCCAACTTAAGCATCGCCTAACAATAGCAATAGGGCACTAGATAAGGATATCGCATAGCAGATAACGATTCTGTCCATTTTCAGGTTTGCTGTAATACTTACATCCAATTTCTGATCTGATCTGTCAATGTTTACTATTGATTTTAAACTCTTTTCGTCTCTGTCTATAACTCACCATAGATAAAGATGGCGCATTATAATTGATGATTAACAATATATCAACGTACGAGAAAGTGGCCGTAAGTATAAATTTTCTGTGGTGATACCTACCAGCTAGCTTAACAAAAGATGTTGGTACTATATGCTCTTGCCGGACATGCACGAATAATGTTAGACCTGAACCGATCCTCATTAACGATCGTAGCGCTATAGATACAGCTGCAGAGAAAAATACATCATATCATCAGCCCATAACAATCCACAAAAGAATTTGAGTGAAAGCTTGGTGTTAATGTCCCGGTTTAATCTCGCGCGCAAGGGCCGGGGTCCGCCTTGACCATGAACCAGGAATTGGCAGATCAGGTAATTACAGTAGGGCGACTGGCATCTGACCCCCATAACCTTCTTAACAGGGGAACCTGACGATATTGGATCAGGATTCCAACATTCAGTCGCCTGAGTGTGCAGGTTTCATCACGATGGTTAGGTAAATTAATACTGTAGAAATAAATGTAATTTAATTATAAGTGCTCTGTATTGCCTTGCCATAATGTTCATGCTTTACAGGCGTGGAGACCGCAGTATTGAAAATACTCCATATAGATATTAAACCATAATAATAAATATGTTGCTGTTGTATGGGCTGTTATCCATGTCACCATTTGTATTTATTAAATTTTATCGAACTCAGTGTCCTGAAATTCAACCTCTATTGATATTAAATAGGTAAGAAAAAATTATACTTTTGAAACTGAATATTTCCAGTAAAAAGAAATAAATAATAGATAATGCATTCCTCGCTTTCCTCGCGTTAATGTGCGTTCATAAATTATAAAGTGCAACTTTGTTTTGTGTCATAAAACTGCAGCGGCCTTAATGAAGCTGTGGACGTCATAAGAATAACATAGCATCAAATGGACTCTATTATTCTTGACGTTTTTATTCTCGGTGTTAATTATTCTTTCACGTACACGCGTAAATAAATGTTTTAAATGCGACAACGAAGTTGGTACTGGAATAAATTTCTCGTAGAAGTTTATAAGACTTATAAGACTCATTAGTTACTACTCTGATCATTCCATTATCTGTACATAGGTTGCTTAAGCACATCAAGTTCCCTTGATAATGTTCAAAAGTAAATCCGTGGATATAATCGAGGGAAACATCTATCAAATAAGTAAGAAGAAACTTTTGCAGATATGTTCTTGGAATGGAGTTTCCATGTTTTTGCCGGTTACCGTATTTTGTGTTGTATAAGTAATTATTTCGAAACTCCAAAGGTGGAGGTGTTACTCTAAAATATTCAGGAACACACAAGTTATATACATTTTGAGAAATGGTTGTTTTGTAATAAGGTAATGCGAGTAATAAGGGCCGGCTCCTAATAAGGGCCACTATCGTAAAAATATAAATCCAACCTATTAATAAGACTATGCATCCAGACATGCACAGCAGGACCTATAGTAATACTTGATCTTGACGTTCGCGTCATCGTGCGTAACGTTATCTTGTCAGTAGCCCTGAGTTCGTCCAGAGCTTTGGGTTGCGTCATTCCATTATAACATTTAAACATTACAGGCCCATCTCACTCCTGGGCCACGTCTATAAGCTGTTTTCCAGAGTGATCACGAATCGCCTCGCTCGGAGACTCGACGAGTTTCAACCACCAGAGCAGGCCGGGTTTCGAGGAGGATATAGCACCATAGACCACATACACAGTGAGGCAGGTTATACAGAAGCCCGAGGAGTATAATCAACCCCTGTGTCTGGCTTTTGTGGACTATGAGAAGGCCTTTGACTCCGTCGAGACCTGGGCTGTTCTGGAATCCCTGCAGCGATGCCAAGTGGACCATCGTTACATCGAAGTGCTGAAAAGCTTGTATGAAGGCGCCAACATGATTGTCCAAGTACAGGACCAGCAGTATAAACCCATCCAATTGCAAGAGGATGTTATCTCCCCGAAACTGTTCACAAATGCATTGAAGGATATGTTCAAGACGCTGGACTGGAAAGGTATGGGCATCAATATAAACGGCGAACATCTGACGCACTTAAGATTTGCAGATGACATGGTGGCAGAGTCGCTGGAGGAGCTGCAGCGAGTGCTGGCCGGCCTAGCATCAGCCTCGCAGCGGTTAGGTCTCGGCATGAATGTAGACAAAACGAAAGTCATGATTAATACCCACATTAACCCGAGTCCTGTAGTCGTAAATGGCCTTCGCTTTGAAATTGTTTCTGAATATTCTTGGGGAAACCTTGCAGTTAGGTAGAGGCAATTTTGAAAAAGAGGCCAAGAGGCGGATTCAACTGGGCTGGGCGGCATTCGGAAAACTTCGCCGAGTCTTCACGTCACACGTCACAATGCTTAAAAACCAAGCTTTTCAACCAGTGCGTTCTACCCGTCATGACCTACGGTGCCGAGACGTGGACACTTACGGTACGGCTTATTCATTGATTCAAGGTCGCTCAGCGTGCTATGGAACTTGCAATGCTCGGAGTTTTCCTGAAGGACAAATCGTAACGAAATAATCCGACAGAGAACCAAAGTGACTGACATAGCGCACAGAATTAGCACGCTGAAGTGGCAGTGGGCTGGCCATATCTGCCGACGAACCGACAACCGCTGGGGTAAACGAGTTCTTGAGTGGAGACCGCGACTCGGCAATTGTAGTGTAGGACGCCCTCCGGCCAGATGGAGTGACGATTTGCGAAAGGTTGCGGGTGGATGCTGGATGCGGCAAGCTGAGGACAGGGTGCATTGGCGCTCATTGGGGAGGCCTATGTCCAGCAGTGGACTGGTATAGGCTGATGATGATGATGATGATGATTTAAACAAACCTTTTTTATGTATAGAATATCACCAAGTCATTAGAAATGACACATAGCTATGAATAGTGCTGATGATATTCCATTTGTTGTACAAGAGAGCAAAGTTATTTTTAGCTGCGAGTGCTGACTTTAAATCACGAACTAGTGAACTAACCAGTCTAGAATTGAACCACGAGCGTATCGATCAATTCTAAGATATAAATATAGACTGCTGAGCACAGAGAGTGATTTAAAAGCACGAGTCATTCTGTTTTAGAGGTTTCTTTTTTAATTAGATGTTTGCTTTCAGAAATTGTATTCCTTGACATTTTTCTGAAAACCAAACACGATATTTTTAAGTAAGCGCTATAAAATAGTATCTACATATTATATAGTTTTAGCATTACAACAACATTGCAACTTACGTTGATAAGTATATTTTTTAATTGACAGAACTTTACATTTTCTTATTTGGTGCACGTCCACGGAAACGTAACATTAGCTAGAACTATGTGATCATTGACATTTTATTTCAGTCGTAACATAATTTTGATTTCAACTTGAGCCTACTAAATAAAACGAATTTAAAAAATACAAACCGGCTTATCAAAAAAAAATCCTAGATTAAGGGTTAATCTAACTAACTAATAGATAAAAAAAATTACCCTGGTCCCCCGAATTTGGAAAGGTGCTCAGGAGACTAGCATAATTGCGTGTAATAAAAAGCAATACTTACAACTTAACTCAGTTTGCAAGACTTCAGAATGTACTAAAACTGACAATGCCAAAAAGGTCAGTTGAAAGCTCTTGTGTAACTTTAGGTATGTATGTAGGTACTCTAAGTCCGTAAATTATGGGATGCACCATAACCTCTCGGTTTCATAATAAAAAGACAAACATAAACAACAGATGTACAAACAATAAATGTCAAGGGTTTCGCTTTTATGTCGAGTTCTAGAATTTAATTTATTCTCCTCAAATGGGGATTTTATGTAGGTATTCTTTTTATTTAGCTGGTTATTGTAAAATCAGCTGCAGAATGAACGGACCCCCTTACTGAAATTTATTGTATGCTAGAGACCCGTTCATTGCTCAGCTGACTTTAGATGCAATAAAGTGGTACTAAATATGTCATAGTTATTACCGAAACATGAAAATAGTTATACTTAACCACTATTTATAAAAAGAAATAAAAAACAAAATTAAAATCGATTAAAAAACAAACGAAATATGAAATTGCCGTTTTCTTTGTCAATATAATTTGCTTACAATTATTTTTAATTTACATAACAAATAAAAACTTCAAATTGATTACGCAAATAGCTACAAATGCTACGAAGTTATAACAAACAAATAAAAAATACCTTACACCGTTTCGTGTTTTAATACTCCTTTATATTTGTAGTTAGTTTTGCCATTTTAACCAGATATGAGATTTAAGAATATACCTATGTTACTAGTTACATTAATCATCATCATCACAGCCCATTACAGTCCACTGCAGGACTTAGGGTCTCTCCCACGAAAGGGAAGGTTTTTGCCTTAATCTCCACGCTTGGCAGGCGGGTTGGAGATCGCAGTGTAGTAAATATAACAATGGAAAATGCTGCTGCCCATTTTCCAGGGTACGGAGACTCTAGATCTTTTGCCTCGGAAACATTAATCACCTTGTACAACACCCACAAGTGTAAGGGGTTGGTGCTATTCTCCTCTGCCGGACACCACACGTCCAACATCGAAAATTTTGCTTGTATGAAAATTACAGTTTCCGTAATTTTCTCAAAAACGGCAATTTCATATTTAATAAATACCTAATATAAGCTTCAAAATATGATTTATTCCCTGTCTCTTTGTCACATAACTGAGCTTACCGTGCAGTTTCAGATACCTAGGAGTACATGACGTCACAACCGCTAGAGCCTTCTCTGAATTCAATATTTAACTCCGACAAACCTCTGAGTCTATTTAGGATTTCTAAAAGATCCATTATCTTGTTTTTTTTTAATTAATCAGAAATTGTCTTGGTTGATTGAAACAAAAGAAAATTAAATCTCTATTTCAAATTACATACTAGGCGCTACTCATTTCGAAAAAGTTTTTTTTCATAAAGATACATTTTGTTACATTGCAGAATCTCTGTATCATTCAAAATATTAAGTTTCACATTGCATGGATACAGTCTATTTCTAAATTAAGTAATAAAAAGTGTACAAAATGTCTTTCGCTAAAGATGCTAAGGTCCATCCTAATAGGAATAACTATAATACATCGAATAAAATGGGCAGCAGCAACAACATAACCTGTCGCCTTCACGCGACTCGTATTTACAGAAATTGATTTTATTTTCGGGTGATTTGACTGTTTGTTAACATCTATCCGTTCGTCCGTGCGGAACAGTTTCCGACATGTGTGTCGGTGCGTAAAAAATGCCGAATCTCCCGTCGGAGGGCACGTCGCGGATGCGGATCGCGTAACGTGGATGCGGCCCGCGAAACCTGGCGGAATCACAAAGGACGTATATTTAACGGATTGACGAATTCTCGCGGAAAACCTCCGCTTGCCCGGAAACGGTCAGACGAGTGGAAACACAACAATAGGCATTACTCCCACAAGCCCGCTTTTTGTTCGACATCACAATAAAGTAGGGTCAAATGCCGCCCGGAAACAATTTGCCGCCGTAATTGTTAAATCAATAACTAATTGTTACAATGAATAGAAAATGCTGCCACGAGTAGCGAACGACTAACCATTTAAAATGTTACCAATAAATCTTGTATTTTATTCATGTAAACTATGAAAGTAAAAGAGATTGGTACCTATCGATTCCGAGGAATTGAGACTGAGAAATTCAGAATATTCTACAATATCTCAGAGATTCCATCAAATACAGCAAAATATCATTTAAATAACGATGTTCTACGTAAGATAAATGTTTGAAATTCCAGCAACAATAAGATATTAGAAATCTCAGACTGGTTTCAATGAAGACTATTCCATGTTTATTACAGCGAAAACAAGATCTCGCTCATTTGTCCGAAACAAATAAATCGGAATATTATTATGAGATCTCAAAAAGAGCTAGGGAATTGTTCTTTTTCTCTGGGTATTTCACAGCCGATTTCGGAGCATTCAAGACGACGTAGGGTATTTGGGCGAAAGCTTGGAATAAATCAGTAAAATTGGGCAAATACCTAAGACTATCGGAATCCGCGTTTTACTGTCTCGGCGAGGGATCACTACACCATTTCGTAGCAATATCTTTTTATCTTTTCAAGTGCAATGTGCTTTGTCGAACGTAAATTTGCGTACTCGAATAGGTATAGGTATCTATGTTATATGTCGAATTTACCTACATAGGTATGTGCAGTGAACTTTTAAATGTGATTGTTTATTGGAATATACTTATCGTGTTTTCATTTGTGGGTTTTCATATTGTTTATGTATGTTATAAGAATGAAAATACATATTCAGATACCTCCCTAATTTAATTTGATTAGGTTTGACTTTAGCTGACCTTTTCCCATAACCTAAATAAGCCATCTACTTTCATATGGGTGCAAAACTAACAAATATTGATTATTATAACCTATAGTACCTACATTATATATAAATGTAGGTACTATAGATTCTAATTAAATATTATAATGTACAGCATCAAATAAAATCCACCTAAAATTCGGTTAAAATGTTCCAGACCCGTTTCCACCGGAACCACATTAAATTTCGTTATAAATTATAGCCTATGTGCTATTCTGGGCTATTCTTTATTGTACACAAAATAATAAATACAATTTAACAGACGGTAACTTAAGTACAAAGGCGAGCTTAACTCAACAGTTGAGTTTTCTACCCGCAAACCTTTGAGTTAAAGAAACCGTAAGTCAGCATTTAGGCATAGGAAGTGCACACAAGTAAACTAAATAAATACTATAAACAAATACTATAATTAATTAAACATACAATAAATATATACGAACTATAACTGTATATTAGAAAGAGAGATAATGCTCTTTTAAATTCTTTTTAAATGTTGTCAGAGAAGGACTAGCACGGATGTTAGGAGGTATGGAGTTCCATAAACACGCAGAGTGTACAGTGAAGGAGCCGCCGTAGCGGCTTGAGGTGTGGGACGGGATCTTTAGGAGAAGGGATCTGATGGAACAAGTAGGCTTTTCCTTGGGCACCAGATACATAAAGCACTCACGGAGATACTGCGGAGCCATAGGATTTTGTAGTATGTTATACAATGTGCTGATAATATGCACATCCCTGCGTCGACGTATTAGCAACCACTTAAGTTGGTTCTAAACTCAGAAACGTGATAAAATTTTCGCAGATTAAAGATGAACCGAATGCACACATTCTGCAGC
The DNA here is from genome assembly GCA_907269095.1 of Blastobasis adustella. Classification (NCBI taxonomy): domain Eukaryota; kingdom Metazoa; phylum Arthropoda; class Insecta; order Lepidoptera; family Blastobasidae; genus Blastobasis; species Blastobasis adustella. The sequence goes on along the minus strand of OU026121.1, from coordinate 13,741,181 downwards.
CGCTCCAATTTGTTTAACAGCTCCTCCGTGGCGTCAAGATAGCAGACTTCTGCATAATCAAGCAGAGCCATATTAAGCAGAGCTATAAGCCATATTGTTGAAAAATTCCATCAAAACCCGTTCAGTAGCTTTTGCGTGATGGAGTAACAAACATCAGAATGTACGTCCTTACAAACTTTCGTATTACAGTACGTTAAGGCACAAAAAAAACAAATTAGTACGTAATATTACAAATACATTTCCCCAACAACAAACCAGCATGCGAGCAAAGCAATAAATACACACTCGTAAAATAACCAATTAGCCTCAATAACAGACTTACCTAGCCTCAATAACAGTCGAATTGTATAATAATCCAATCTGGAGTCTCATTAGTGGATAATTAGTGGCACAAAATTTTGTGTTCCATTGCTAATAGTCGACCATTGTCTCGATCTGTACGAAGATTAATTTGCCAAGCTCAGCGGGTAGGCCGCGAACACTGTGCTGGAAACGACCTGACTTCAAGTACGAACGCCTGTATGAGTGTAAGAAATTACAACTCTGGAACAAACTGAAATTTATTATTGAATGTAATATTTGATGATATCGATGCACTGGGCTGCTTTAAACTTACGCTGAAACAAATTGATGTTACGTTTTAACCAAAGTTTAGCTACTGGCGCTTAAACTTTAGCAAATCTTTATCCAACTGTAGCTAAATATTTAGCCAAATAAAGAACAGTATCTAAACGTTTTTAATTGTAGATAGGTAAGTACATGATGAGAATACGGCCAATAGTAGGATAACTGTAACACAGTATAGACAGTAGGAACACACTCATACAACACTAATATATTATAGCAATTACTAAATCTTTCTTTTGTAGTTATTGCAACGTTTTACAAACCTAACACAGGCTTCGTTGGATATGGTATATTTTTGGATAACAAGTTCAGCCATAAAAGACGGGGCAGCATAAACCTATTCTCTATGGATAGATGATAATGGAATCATCATCACAGCCCATAACAGTCCACTACAGGAGGGCCTCTCCTACGAAAGGGGAGGCTATTGCCATAATCTCCATGCTTGGCCGACCGACGGATTGGAGATCGCAGTGCTATAACTATAACAATGGAAAACGCTGCTGCCTATTTTCCAGCCTACGGGGATGTTTTGCCTCGAAAACATTAGTTGCCTTGTACGACACCCACGAGTGTAAGGGGTTGGTGCTATTCTACTCTGCCGGACACCACACGGCCATAACATAACGGATAAAGGATTCCAATGCATGAATGAAAACACGTTATTGCATAAAATAGGTATTTATGACATAGCTCATTTTGGTATAGTATAGTGTAATTTATTTTATTGACCGCCAGCAAACGCAGCGGCAAAAGCGACTCGACCTTCAATACAATCGCCTCAATAAAACAAGAATTTAATAAGAAGATTCAAACGAATGAAAAGGGAGTACCTATTTATAAATTTCATTAATGGTCTACTTATTTTGCTCATTGAGCTTGCTAAATTTTTTATTTGCCGTAGGAACCTTATTTCCGGAAATAGAAGACAGGAGAGGCTATCTATTAGTACAATGCTTTGTGAAATTGGTTCAGTATTCAGTTTCATAAATAAAATTGTGTGATTTTAAATACAAAAACACACCAGCTGTAGTATATTGCCTGTTGTTGTTTGCGAAATCTCAGAAATAAATGAGCTTTGCTATATTTTACGTAAAAAAAATATTAAGAAGTATTATTCTGTCTTTCTGTAGGTTATGTTTTCACGGTTAAACCACTGCACCTATTTTGAAGAAATTCGGCATAAAAAGTAACGTGTAGTGTAAATATTTGTACCATACCGAGGTTTGGTACGGTATGCTGATAGTGCAAACCTAATCTTTAAGCAACTTTCTTTATGAGATTTCATAGATGAGCAAACCACTTTCCACGCCGTGTTAGCAAAGAGTGTCCCTTCGCCGTGATTAAAGAGAACCGCCTACTACCCGTGGGTGTTTATCACATGGTGCTATTTTTAATTCCAGGGGGCGAACGTTGCGTGGGCGGGTAATGAGGAGACGAGGAACCCTCGCAATTCCGACGGGGCCATTTCCAGTCATTTCTAGGCCCACGTAAGGGACCCTATCAATCTTGACTGTCAGGAGCACGTCTCCACGGTTTTGAAACAATTATGCTTACTTAAGAACATGCTAAGTCGCTCTCGACTGCGGGCGCACTCGCTCTTTGGCACACACACTACCAGCAGTTTGAGATAAGAGTACAGCTACGACAGATGCGGAGCCTAGAACGTTTGCTGTCTGTAGATAGAGGTATGGGCAGGACGCAATGCCGTAATTAAGTTTATTTAAGACAACATAATTATTGTGCATCGTACAAACGTTATTAAATGAAAAAAGTTGGTTTGTACGTGTTTGTTTTTGTAGGAGATAATTATTTCAATATAATGTTAATTTTTAAAAGAATAAGAGCCGTAACCGAGCTTTTGACTTACACATGAAATTCGGTGAAATGTTACATCGACTAAATAATGTGTCAATTATATGTAGGTATGGTCGGTGAAGGTTTTTCGATGATTCGTTACATAGGTTAATGAAATTTTCGTGGAAATGGGGCACCGTTGAATTGAGTGATCGATTAATACTTTTCGTTGAAATGAAAATCGATCAAACGGCTTTCCAGATTACGTGGAGGGAAGCTTCCGTTCAGTATTTCGCAATCAAGCATATTATGAATTGTACAAAGCCAAAATAAGAAGCTGGCCAACTTGGTGGTTGACATAATTATCTGGAATAAAATTTATTTGAACAAACAAAACGTGTATAATTTGAACGAACAAGTAAGGGTAAGATAAAAGTGATTTTTTCTGACGCACAAGCACATAGCTCTCATAGTAAACGGTAACCATCGCCCATAAAATAAACGGTTCATGTACTTAGGTTAGGCGTGATTTTCGGCAGAAATAGATAAGAGAGATGAGAGAGAAGGTGGTCTCCTCAGGCTCAAAGCCCTACCATCTGATGCTTAATTATATGGTGGACAGGGAACGGTAAAATAAAAATATGTTATCACGGACAAAGACGGCCTAGGACTCCAAGTGTAATGGGCTCTACACACCAAAGCCGCCGACCCATCGACACAGGTCTGCTGCCTTATTATGGATAGAGTCATGTCGCCGACACACGCTGTGCCGCCGACAAATGTTTCCGACTTCAAATGAGGTGAATCATACTACTAGCCGTCCGACAAACAAGTCAAGTGGGATCGTTCAAGAGGTATATTATAGGTCTCCTTAGTGGCGGGCAATGCATTGGTAGCGCCTATGGTGTTGCTGATGTCCATAGGCGGCGGTGACTTTCTAACAGGTGGTACGCATAGCTGTTTGTCTGCTCTATTACTTATTCTATCACATATACAAAAATTCGCCAACATGTCTCGGCATGTCGGCGGGTTTGCTGTGTATGACACTAAAAACATCATGTAGTACTGTTTGAGCATAAAAAGTAAATTGCTACAATAGGTAAATGGCACCAATACACGACAACTATTTTAAACATGCGTTTAACTAGCACGTATGTTTAGGAAACACGAGTGTAAATAACTACTTACGTCTGAGCATATATTTATTTCATTACTATGGTTGCGTTACCAGCCAACATAATAGCTAATAAACATTAGTCTCGGAATATATGAAGCTTCGGGGCGCGCATTAGAAATTCATACAATTTTGAGTTGACACCGACGTTTGATCTAATCCGCACCTAAGTACGGTTTTATTTAGAGAAGTCTCTTTATAAATCCAGCTCTGTATGAAGTTTCTTAGGTATACCTATAGGTAGACAGGCCTGACTCACTAGGTCAGCAGTTTGGAAACTCGTAGTAACACTACCTAGTTGTCAACGAAGCAGGACTTTTGTGAAATTCCGTACCGTGTAGTTCGTGTCCATGTTACACTTTTAACTTGCCGTCGGCTGAATGAATCTCGGGTCATATCATATTCGCTAGTTCGTTGCACAATCAAACAAGTCTGTCAACTTCTGTTTTTATTATTAATGGGATATCCTAAATTAAATAACTCAGGGTATAAAAGATGGACGAGTGTCGATATTATCGATCGCTGAGGACAGCGTGGAGGGAAGCCTATAACCGTTAGTATAGAGGGCGTCCTACGGCTGAGATGACGATGATGATGTCAATATAGATCATGATCATCTCAGCAGCCGAAATGACCTAATCGACATCAACGTAAATCTCATCAGCCGGATTAATCTCAACCCACAGGTTAAATGAATTTAAAAATAGATTCACGAAAAATCAGACCGGTTAAAGAGATTTGACGATCGTTTCGTTCCATTCAAAAATTAACCGGCGGGCTAAAGTCGGACGGAAACTTTAAAAATCGCCAATTAAAGGGCAATTATTCAAATCGGACCTGAATGGGCCAATCAGTGGTGTCGTAACTAATTTAAACGAGTACAGGATCCACTGAATACAGACCTAACGAGGGTAATAACCATAACTCATTGCAAAAAGGGGCCTTAACTCATGTTGCGAGCCACATGTTCCATCAGCATAAATATTGCAGCGCCGGGGAAAGATGCCAAAAAAGTGGGGGGTTGTGGGGGGGAATGGGAAAAAACGGGGAATAAACACGATTGCGGCAGAGTGGCCCTCGTCCATAAAGCTTTGTATGGATTACACGGATTTTTATTGCTTTTCGTAGGTGCCGGTGTCGAGGATTCCCGCGGCCGACGCGCGATCCCGCTCGAGTCGGAATTACGCCCGCCCAAGGATATGCGGCTTTTTCCACAAACACAGGGTAAAGAGAAAAATTCCGCGCGGAACAAACAGCGGAATTGAGTTACTGAAGATTGAACCTCTCATGGAGATGTGTGAATCTAACGTGGGCAGGTTGGTTGGTTTGAAAGGTAGGTACTAAAGCACAAAAAACGTCATCTTGGCGTTAATGTCCCGGTTGTGCAGGCCCCCATGCCTAGTGGATTGTGGGTCCTTGGATCATAGTCACGCATTAAGTCGCCTGAATGTGCAGGTTTCATCACGATATTTTCTCTCACCGTAAGAGCATCGGTTAGCATTCATCATTACATAACTCAGAATAGAGTCATTAGCACACGGCCGCAGCGGGACCCGGTACCTCTCGCTTACGGGTCGGATACCTTAACCAGTCGGCCACCAGCCGACCTTCCATACCTGCATACCTGCATACATGGAAAAAATCTTGCTTTCGGTCATTAGCAAAGAAACGCAAAGTGCACGAACATTTGGGACAAATCGCGTATTAGTGTATGAGCACTAACAGTCGATGAAGTCGTGCATACTGTCGCCATGCTCGGAAGTGAACTTATAACCCGTTCACGGTTTGAATTGATACGAATTTAGCAGCTAGCGTAGTTACGAAGTGAGACAGCCCTCCAACAGGGAAACGTGTTCGATACATATAACTTACATAACCTCGCGACTTTTTCCCGTAGGGATAGGCAGAGACCACATTGATCTTTCCTTTAAGTATGATTGATTTGATTATGATATGTTCGTCTCTAACGACTTCGAACTATTTATAACCTTAAAACTTCATCCGCGTAAAATTCGGTTGTGCCGTTTTCCCTCGGGAACCACGTTCAGATTCTAAATACATTAATAGCTACAATGCTGCAAAATTTCATGAAAATCCGTTTAGTAGTTTTTGTGTGAAGACGCAAAATGGATTCTTACGTAGTTTCGCATTGATGATATTAGTAGGATTGTACGTAGTCGGATCTCAACCTTTTTTTCATGAATTTAAAATAATTGTAACAACATTGTAGGCAACCTATATTTATAATCCCGTAGATAGACTACTGAGTAGATACAAACACGGCTCGCTCGATTTTATATGGCAGCTTAGAGCTGAGAGTGGTCATAAAAGTGAAAATTGCTGAAATAAGAGAGATTATATGTCCATCAGGGGGCTTCTTCCTCAAGCGTTAACTGTAGTACCCAATAAAGTTGTTGGTTTCCTATGTCGTACCTACCTCTAGATACAATGCAAACCTACAATAAAACATTGTAGTTTTGTATTTGTACTACAAACATTTTATTTTACGTGGGACAACAAGTCTTTACAAGACGTCGAATTAACTTGCATATAGTAGTTGAGGCCGTGTGGTGTCCAGCAAAGTAGAATAACACTAACCCTTTACACTCATGGTGACTAATGTTTTTGAGACAAAAGTCCTAGGTCTCCGTAGGCTGGTAACCGTAGGTTTTTGCCATAATCTCCACGCTTGGCAGGCGGGTTGGAGATCGCAGTGTTATAAATACAACAATAAAAACGCTGCTGCCCATTTTCCAGCGAGAGACTTAAATTTTTTGCCTCGAAAACATTAGTCGGCTTCTACGACACCCACGAGTGTAAGGGCTGTGATGATAAGTTGAAATTAGGAATTATATAAATAAAAGTTACTATACTAACTCCTGCTCTGCACTGTTCACTCATATAAATGTTAGACAAACATAAACATTACGGATCTTAGACGCAATAAAACGGGTCGTATAATATATAAACAGGGCATAAAACAACCAATTGGAAAGTCGGAAATACTCGCACCACCATATTTCCGACAAGTGCACAACAATGCAGAAACGAAGCGACACGGGAGCGATCGCTCTTCGCGCAGGTGGATTATCTACGTGTGTCGAAAACGCATCATCAATCATTTACACCATGTATTATTTTGTTGTTGGAATAAAGCGGAAGTGTTTGATATATATGCGTCGGCTCTACAGGGAATGGGGTCAGAATTTATCGCATTCCGCCAATAAGAGAGCTGCCACCGGCTCCGGCGATCGTGCTAACGATTGTGGGGAAACTTGCGAAGACGTATGGATTGTAAGAGCCGGGGCAGACGGGCCGCCGCTTAACTCACAGCCTAGGCTAGCCTGCTATGGACATTTTGTTTTACGTTTATTTTATTTCGTTGCGGATGGGGTACGGTAATGGCTAGCTTTAGACGGGCGGTGTGCGGAAACACCTTGTTTGGACAATGTGTTTGTTATTTGGATCGCTTTTTGAGAGAAAATTTCCAGAGTAGGTACTTCAGGATTGCTGAAGGTTATTTTTAGCGATGAAATCTCTCGATTATAGAGGGTTTAAAAAAGATTACTTTATCATAAAAGAGTATTTTTAGTTGTTCGTATTTATTGTTAACCTTCTACCAAAGGTTGTTTAATTGTGTGTCAACAGGCCTCCTGTGCGGACCGACTTTGATCTTATTCTATTTATATAATCGAGAAGGGACTATAATCGTAGCGACAGATTACGCGACGTTCACATTTGTATCGTAATCATAAGTATTCCTTGCTTAGACCTCGTTTTTGCGTCTTTCTTTACGGTCCACAAAAATAGATTTTATCTATTAATTTAATCATAGATAATGATCGTACGTGCTTCACTGCCTTTCAAACGTTTCTATTTTTCAAAGTTAGTATATTAGAGCAAGAGCCCATGACGGCCAGACCTTCCTATTGTCCGTAAATATGAAAGTTTTTCCATGTGTGTCCCCAACACAGGTAAGAATGATCCCCACCCATGAAACCTGGATCGTGGTTCCTTTGGCAGGTAACAGGTAACAAAGGTGTATAGAATCTTATCTCCAATTTATTAAGTTACCAAGCTCAATTTCTTTGTATTTTATTCGTAACAGCATTAATACTCACGATGCTCATTGCCAGACATATAGTATAGTTACAACCCTCCGCCGGACACCCCTAAACTATAATTCTCTGTAATTATACTTATCTTATATTAGGAAAGCTGAATTTTATAAATGTTATTCAGAGAATTATTAAACTAAGTTTTCTCAGTAGCCAGACAGTTTTTTGGGTTCTATAATCCTGCCAGACGCATTAAAAGTGTCTCATATGCAACAACTCAGTTCATTGCAATCTTTTGCTAAACATATATACTATCGTTTATTCCAAATCGTTTAGTGATTTTTTTTTTATAATTTATCCAGAAATTCAATTAAATAAAATTATTACAGTCTGAATAATAAATTTTTTAATGTATAATCAGTAAAAATTTTATAAAAATACATATCAATCATAACAAAAGTCTAATCACTTAGACTTATCTGTTAAAGTTAAACAGATTTAATTATAGTTCTAAGTATTTTTTTTCTCGATAGATGGATTCTAAAAACGTATCAAAGTTTATAAGAGTAACATTCATGAGCCCATATAGACGTACGCGATTTCTGCAGCACGATTACTTTCCTGCTTTTATTTTTTTAATTTAGACTTAGTTGTTAGTTGTTGAGACATTCTATTAGGTAAATATGCTCTGTGTCAGGATATACCCCCTGATACAGGCATGGATATTTACCGATTTTTCCCAAACGTTTAAGCAATTTTGGTTCCTATGCAAATGTCAGAAAACTTATTTTATTATTTGTAAACAAATAGCGTCTCGTAGTCGTCGCGTCGCTCCCGCCTAGTCACCGCGTCGTCGTCCGCGCCATAGAAAACGTGAAAGTACTTTTGTGCCAGATTGTGCACTGACGGACCAACGTTTTGCGAGTCCCTTAAACGTCTACTATCTATCGCCACAAAGTGGAATTTTTCTTGTACTCGATGACGTAGAATAACATAGTGACGTTAACCTACTGACGTTACTAAGTATGTCTGTGAGGGATCACAGTCATACTTAGTAACGTCAGTAGGTCTGGCTGCAGGATAGACGGTATTGGTGACGTCAGTCAGTTATCAGTTAGTGAAGTCACTGAAAGCGTTGTTACGTCAGATTTCATCACTCCTCCCATACCGCAAATCCATACTGAGTGTAACACTACGCCCGAAGTTTGTGGGTTTAGTTTGAGTGATACACCACGACAAGCGCAATGTGCCCGCGACATATCTCGCGTCGCGAGAAAACGTTTGTTGTATTCTCTCAATACTAAGATGAAAGATAGTAGTATGTATATCGCGGCTTTCTCGCGTGCGATACGCTCTTGTCCACTCGCACCAGTGGTTGCATATGAGACACTTTTAATGCGTCTGGCAGGATTATAGAACCCAAAAAACTGTCTGGCTACTGAGAAAACTTAGTTTAATAATTCTCTGAATAACATTTATAAAATTCAGCTTTTCTAATATAAGGTAAGTATAATTACAGAGAATTATAGTTTAGGGGTGTCCGGCGGAGGGTTGTAACTATACTATATGTCTGGCAATGAGCATCGTGAGTATTAATGCTGTTACGAATAAAATACAAAGAAATTGAGCTTGGTAAGTTAATAAATTGGAGATAAGATTTTATACACCTTTGTTACCTGTTACCTGCCAAAGGAACCACGATCCAGGTTTCATGGGTGGGGATCATTCTTACCTGTGTTGGGGGGACACATGGAAAAACTTTCATATTTACGGACAATAGGAAGGTCTGGCTGTCATGGGCTCTTAGACTATATGTATAGACCCGCATATACCTACCCGCAATACAAGCAAGAAAAACTGATAATGCCGCTTCCGTGGCCGACTACTGGGCAAGCCAGATCTAGGGTTTTCGAAAATTGACTCGACGAAAAAGCAAGAAAGAACAATAACATAAGGTAAGTATTCCAAACATAGCCACAAAAATCCTTGCAAGACGTGCAGCGCTCCACATAACCCTTTCCGCGCCCGCTTTACCGATGGCACCATTTGCTTGGAATTTAATTAGTCATTCCCCGCGGGGTATTCCATCATAGAGTCGGCGGTACCCGGGATAAATATGGAACGAACAGGGTTAAACAGCCCCCGATCTCCATTAGGAGTTTATTGGATTGTAAGGTTAAGTGAACGTGCGTGTTGTGTAAGAAACACAAGGGCAGGTGTGAGTGATTATCGTGCTTTGGGGATGTGGGGGCGGTTACGCTAATGCATTCCCGCAAATGGGGGAAGTTCGGGTGCGGGATGGCTTGTAGCCTAGTTTGTTTGGCTCGAGCGGCTCGCTTAAGTCGGCGATTGATGGATTGGACGAGTGATCAGCTTCTGTTAAGATGTTGCCGTACTCGGGAACGGTAAATGGGCTTCCCGTATGTTTTTGGCGATCGCTATTTTGACGTACACCTCATTCGTTTTCGTTCAAGGTCCATGCTGCTGACTGACATGGCTGTCTGTCATGTTTTATTCTTGGTCCTAAGTCGTGGCTCCAATAAAAACGTCAAATAAAGAAAAGCAAAGTAGCAAATCCGTATAATTTTTGCTTGAAATATTGTTAGTTGGAATAATAATAATAATACTAGAGTGGAGTCAGAAGTCCTTACATGGGAGACATCACCATGACATAAGCCAAATCAATGTCGACAAATTAGCGTCGAACGAGTGGCTAAAAAGCGGTGTCTTGTTCCCAGAAACGGAAGGGTTTATGCTTGCGATACAAGATATATAATCAAGGACCGAACTATCCGTGATGACCAATGTAGAAGATGTGTTAGTGGTTAGTGCTCCAGAGACAATTCAACATATAACGGGTGCGTGTAGGACTATTGTACAAACATATTACAAATTTAGACATGACCAAGTAGCAAAAATTATTCATCAGAATTCAGCATTAAAATATAATTTGTTACCACAACCTCCACTCCCCTATTACAAATATATTCCAGAAACTATCCTGGAAAATGCAACACACAGATTATACTTTGATAGAGCCATATTAACAGATCGTACCATCCATTTCAATAGACCTGATATTACTCTAATTCATAAAGAAAGCCAAACTGCTGACCTTATAGACATCACTATTCCCATCACTAATAACCTACAATCTACAATAATAGAAAAACTAACCAAATACACGGATCTTAAAGATGAATTAAGTCGAATATGGAAGCTCAAAAAAGTTACAATTGTCCCGATAGTTCTGTCTACCACTGGAATCATACCCAATCAATTACACCACTCCATTTCAACACTAGATCTACCACGGCCTGTATATAAAGAACTGCAGAAGGGTGTAATATTGAATACATGCAGAATTGTGCGGAAGTTCCTACAAACAACACTTAACTAACTTAGTATTTGATACTTGGCTTAGGCCCGTACCAAATATTATTTCCGGTTCTTTTTGAACCGAGATCTTTTGAGATAGATACGGATAATGATAATAAATATGCTTGGACATCTCACACAGCACTATCTAGCCCCAAAGTAAGCAAAGCTTGTATTATGGGTGCTACACAACTGATAAACTACATATATACGAATGAATGAAAATATTTTATTGCATCAACGCACAGAGTTTAATAAACATAAAACTGTAGAAAGTAAAACGACACAGGCCGCCTTCTCGCTTACACCAATTTCTTCTTAGTTAATAATCCACACTAGGAATATTGTAACTACAAGAGGGCTGTTCCACAAGATAATCAGATGTATAATTTAAACAATGCTAATAAAACTATTCCTTTATTAACTAACGAGCGATAACAGCCACTCCGATTCCAAGGACTTTTCCGATTCCAGTTCAAAATACATTATTCAAGTCAGTCAACCACTAAAACTATTCCAATACTTGAGCAAGTACCAGCTACAGCAATATACATAACAATTCATCCCGAACGTTTAATCTAAAACCTTCGTAGACCAAGGAAGCAAACAAGCACTTTGAAGATAAAATAGAAAGAAAATATCATTGAAGTTTCCTTCAAACAATTCCGTCGTACACATTTGTTGTTCGCTGCTGGAAATGCTTATAAACCTGTCAGTGATCCAGAGACGTGGGTATAAAGTTAATGGAAGTCTCAGTTAGCACAATGGTGAGTGTGACTGGCGCTCCGTCGCAATTCAGCAGCACTTAGTCCTTCCTACGAAGGCTGTACATCACGTCGGGAGTGGTCCGTCCACGACTACTCACTTTTAACGTCCGGAAGTGGTTTGCTACTTCATGAGAATGTCCAAATTAAAGGTTATTTAGAGGATAATTGCACACAAATGCTACTTACATGTATCGGGCTTCATAATTACTCACAGCCGAAATAGCCGATGTGTGTTATTTACCGCCGAAACATGTTAATTATTCATATTCCTTTGTTATTCTACGACACATTTCTTACTCGGTACTATTTACTTACTTTCTAAGGTAAGAAGTGTTTCGCGTAGCCAGCGGACAGCCCCTGTTTCATGTTCTCCTCGTGATATCGAGTATATTTCCTGTAGCTTTCAATTCGGAGCTATTTCTCAAAAATGCTTATTACCCATGCATGTACGAGTGAATCACTTATTGAAACTGAAACATTTTCTCGTCCGACTAATGTAATAGTTTGAAGAATGCTATAATATTAAAAAGCTTTTTAGCATCTCCAAGATATTTATAAATCTAGGCTCCTAGAATTCTTCCAAACCATGCATTTTGATTAAGCATTGCAAATAAATGCAAATATGTATAATTTCATTCCCGTACGATAAGGTGGATAGCGAAATATGGTTTACCATCTTGATAGTGGCAATGTAAGCTGAAGCATGACGAGCTGAGTATAACAACAATTTTTTTTATCAACTTAAGATCGCACGTCCAACCAGCCTGCCAAATGCATAAGTTAGAACAAAATTCTACACTAATGGCAACGCATAGGTACACCCCTGGTGTTGCTAATGTCTTTAAGCAGAGGCGACCACTCCATCAGTTGGCTCTTCGCCAGTTAATTTCAAGTCCAACAGTGGACCATTACAAACGATTGATGATGATGATGATCATTAACTAAGACGTAAGTACCTAATCTACTGTATAATTTATTTATTTATTGTACAAACAGCTATATAAAACATTATAAATATTATTTTAGAACCAACAAGGCATTTACAAGTCCTCGCTAGTAACAGAATTAGGATACTACCTACAAAAAAAAGCAAAACCCAATATCATGTTTATAAACGATTACAGACATAACTAAATCATAACGTTTGGATGCCTCGTACCCGTCAATTGTAGACATAACTTAATCATAGTGTAGGTTATTTTTAGCCGCCCCCTAACCTATGATCCTTCCAGGCGGCCAGATCCGAGGCCGCCGCGACCGCGGTCTGGAATGTCAAACGGCAGGAGAAACCACGCGCTGAAATATTAATGGCTGCCAGCCAAACCGCACACCGTTCGTAATGAAATGACAGTGACACACAAAAACTTGTCGCCCACTTCTTCGTGGTAGCCGGGGCCTCGTATGTTCGTTTTCTGTATTGCGACGACATGACGGCTTCGTAATATTGGTGTCTTGTCGAGCGGTACCTACTACCTACAGATCTGTATTGCTTAGTAGGTTATAAAATGTTTTTTTTTACTTATGAACTTAACATATCTTGTAAAATAAGCACACAGGGTTGGTCACCTAACACATATCTACTTACACAAACCTCGAAATCGTAAATAGGAATACGAAATGGTGAAATCGATACAGATCTCCGACACAATTAGTGAAGGCTGAGCCCGACAGCATGCAAGACAGTTACATTTAAAATTTATGCATATCACTACTTCGGTGAATCATATAACAACGAACACAAGTACTGTAACATCCGTTTCTGAAAGGTTACGGTGGAATTGAAATGCAACTATAGATGAAACATTTCCTTTCAAATAGAATCTGTGAGGATCAACTCGATCGCAAACTGTTTGTAAGTTTAAAAATAAAATAAAAAAAACGTATTGTTTATAGGGTATAAGATACCTATATTCCTATATATGAGCATCTAAAATGACAAAAACTGTTTGTCATTTTAGAAATAAAATAACACTGTTATCTGAATAGGACCTTAATTATATACCTTTTACTAGACTCCTAGAGTCCCGTAGTATTCTTGGCTATTACTAAAATCTCTAACTAAAACTCATAAGTGATGATATACCTACCCATATACTGAAAACTGTTAAGTTTGCATTTAAGGGTATTTTCGTAGGGTTGATAGTCATTTCGTAGGATTTATTACAGTAATCCACCATCTCAGGGGCCCAAGCAAAACTCACTGCTGGGCTGATAGCAATCGCCGCACCTAAAAGCCAAAATGCCACACATTTTCATTATTCATTTAACTATTTATTGCACACAATGATTTCAAAGCTATTTCTAAAAGAAATTTCTTCCATCAGGCCTACAGAAAAGATAAGTTAAACTGAAGAAAAGCAAATACAACAAATTTAATTGAGGATTCTGATGGGAAACTGCCTTCAGTGAATCTGAAGGCTCTTTACTAGTAGAGTGGTTGACCCTGGCTAGCAGATTTACTTGTAGCCGCTGAGCTGGCCACCGCTTCGATGAGGAGAAGAATAAGAAAATATGGATGAACTATGTGAATTATGACATGCGGATGAAAGGAGCGAGCCTCGAGGTGACGAGACATATTTGTCCGGGTGGGATAAGGGCCGGTAGATGATGATAATGAATAGGATGAGGAATCCATAACACAGTGAGTTATATATGCAATTCTTCAAGAAGGGTCCGAAAAGTCTGCTATCATCAGACAAGGCATACACTTGTAAAGAAAAAATCCCAGAGTACCAAATCTTCGTTAAATTTCCATCAGGTGAGCTCTCTGCTCGTTTGCCACTGACTTCTACAAAAATACCTACTACCCACCTTATGAATATTCTCCCGAATCTAAATCACAGTAAGGCAACTTCGCTCCTCAATTTGCACAATAAAGGGGAACAGGAAGCTGCGGTAATTCTAAACCCACCGCCGTACCCAGCAACGGCGGTTATTGGAAGAAACCCCACTAAATCACACGTAATCATACTCGGCATCCCCACAGTGCGATCCTCTATTCGTCACCTATTCAGTGTCATACACAAAAGGCCCATTGTAGGAATATACGCAGCGGATATAGGAGCCCGGCCGGTATAGATGCAAAACGATACACTTACAAAAGAAGCACTTTACCAACAATTTTGGACAAGCGTTAGGGAGACCATGTTTAATTAATATTGCGGTACTCGTTGATTGAGATTATAGTGGCCGGAGAGGAATATCTAATTAAATAAAAAGTAGTATGTTGAAGTGTTGAACATACAGAACTGTTTGTTGTATATAGTACGGTATACATTACTGTTAAAGATTTATTAATCATTCAGATTATTCAGTTTATTATGGTGTGATTTTCCAGCACAGATAGAACCTGTATGTATCACATTTAAAGAAGAACATTTAAATTGTAAATCGATTTAATTTCTGTAGTATTCATGGGCACCATGGCCCGCCCTAATGACACGCCAAGTTGAGCCCATTGAAAAACTTCGCCGAATTTCATACAAAACGCCTTTCAAACACATTGAAAGAAAAGCGAACAAAACTCATTTTGATTTCCTCCGACGAAAACAGTATCGAATGTCGGGGAAAATAACGCCTGTAAATATTACATTACTCGGCCTTTGTTTTTACCAGTTGCGTACAAAATGCGATATACTGATACAGGCACACGCCTGGGAAAGGTGTTGTTTTTATTCAATTTACTTGTGGAACTTTTTGTGTATTTAATACGAAATATATTAAAACGAAAATCATTCTGAGGCGGGAGCTTCTAGTTTGTATGCTTGTACCAAATTAAAAAAACATGTTCATGTCTGCTGCTCCCATTTCTGTGAAACAAAAACCTTTAAATCCATAAACTTGGATAACTAAGTTGCTGAAATTCAGCATTCTGATGTACTCGTACCTATAACAGAAATGGCTTGCTTAAAATTACGCTAATACAACAATAAGCTGGAACGCAATCCACAAATAGCCTCGGTTAACCAATCTACTGGATCCAATGAATAATGGAACGTTATAGAGGCGTCAATTTGTTTGTCTGGCCAAGGGTCATTTCATTTGGATCGGGCGGAGGCCCCGGGCCAAACAGATCGTCGCCCATCAGCCTGAACGCTTGCTCTTAATACAAGTAGATTTCTGTAATCAGACTCATTGTTTGTGTTTATAATTAGATTTTAAACTCGATTTACTTCAATCGCTTTGATAAAATCATAAGTAATCGCGAGCAGATTGTTCGAAGAGGCGTATTTACTTCGCGAGATGCATCCACTCGAGTGCTTCTTGAAAGCGAGAGGCCGCAAGGCTCGCAAGCTCGACCGATGATCTGGCGATGCAAGACCATTGTTTGAAGGCAGCGCAAGACATTGTGATACAATATGCCGTTGGATATGAACCTATACGGCTGCCCACAGACAAGGCAATAATGTTATCAATATCGTGTATAGGTTAACAATAATATTGTGGGCATTGTCGATAAAATGTATGGAGTTTGGTCATAATATGACGATGCTAGTGGAGTTGACCACTTACTCGTATACTTACCTGCTTACTTGTGTGATTTCTTCTCTCCAAAAAACTTTTCCCGAGCCTCCCTTATCAGTCTTACGGGAGTGTCGTTTTACATCTCAAAATTAAACATGTCATGGTTGGGATCTTGTTCAATCAGCACAAAATAATCAAAAATTTTTAAAGGAATTTATTCATTCTGTTTTAAACTACTATCCTCCCCACATCGTTTAATCGTAACACTTTATTAGTAAACTAGTAAATTTCGCTTTATTGAGTAATGGTGTTCCAACAGTTCACGTTAGACAGAAAACATTTTGAGTTTTAGAACAATAAATAATTATAATGGCATCAATATCCCGGTCGTGCTCTCGCGCGCGCATGAGGGCTTGAGGTCCGCCTTTACCGTGATCCAGGATTTAGTGGATCAGGTAGTTAAAAGCAGAGCGACCGTCTGACCTCCGTACCTAATCCTGTTAACAGGGGAACCCGACCAGATTGGATCATGATTACACATTCATTCGCCTGATGTGCAGGTTTCGTCACAATTTTTTTCCTCGCCATAAGAGCACCGTAAAACTGCTATCCTCCAATTCGCCATATCGTTTCATTGAAACACTTTGTGAATTTCGCTATATTGCTACAAGTAGTGCTTCAAAGTCCTAAGAGAATAACGCAGGTCACGTTAGACAGGAAACGTTTCGAGTTTCTAAAAGCAAACGTGGGTAAAGAGGTAGTAGGTAGACAATAGGTAGCCCGATACAAGCGACGTAAGTTGTCTGCCATACACAAATAGTTTTAAAGAATTTAGTTTAGCTCAAAGGTGCCATTTATGCGCCAGTAAACTTCGGAAACCGCTACGCGATACTTGGAACACGGTACTTGATTGTGTTCCATGTAGAATATGCTAAAGGCACATTCGCGGAAATGTGTCCATTCTGCAATATTGAATAAAATAAATTAATAAATTGTTTTTGAGAATTATTTTTAATAAGTTTTGGACTGTTTTATTACCAAGACTTGTATCTGGCCATTTGACGATACCTATTCCTCATTTTTGCAACAATATTTGTATTGTTATATTCCGGTTTCAAGGATGACGTCGCCAGCGCAAGTATTTGCGTATGGTAACAAATGGGCATGAGGCATTTAGTCCTCATAGTCTCACAGTGTCGCCACACCTGCGAGTTTGCATTTTTTATTCTATGAAACCTAAGTGCATGGAATCGTATATGTTACAGTTACCGCTAGGCGACAGTTACCGCTTACTAACAATGGTCTTTCTGCTCGTTTATCACATAAGCAGCAACAACAAAAATTCAAGACCTAAGACGATACTAAGATAGGACATAGATACTTAATAACCTTACCATGATTAATAGTCGGTCAAATGACCCCGATGATCTACGACCGACTCAGGCGCAAATATTTATCAATAACACACCAATAACGATAAGAGATAAATAACTCGCCGGCCAGGCTTATGTGCACGTTTATTTTCATAATAATAAATCAGGACCACCATTAATTATACATGAACGAAAGAATATCGGTGATGAAGAGCCCAAATCGCTGGGACAGTGATGTATTGAACCACTTCCAGCCGTGTACAAGTATCGACAAAGAAAACTTTTGTGTATCGATGTGTTTCTGCGATTTCTTGGTATCGTTAAGAAAATATAAATGTACCTGTAGTAGTGTAGATCAAGGTATTTTCGGAAAACGTACATACATGTAATTGTTTTTAAAAGTGTCTGTTTTGTGTTCAATAAATATACTGAATTATAAACCGTTCAATCTGTAACGTGACTATTTCATTAATGTTTGACAATAGGATCAATTTACGAAAAACGAATTTCTCGACAACCATTTCATTTGAAAAACATAATATCTATATTATACCTACCTACCTAATACCAACAGAAATATAAATATTTGCCGTGATAATTAGATTAGATAGATCGATTTTTTAATTTTTTTTATTTATCCAAATAAGTAACATTATATATAAACCTTATAATACCAACGTCGTGGTAATAAAAACTTTAAACTTTAAATGCTAATACAATATTATATTTAGGTATACGTAACAGTATACCAGCAGCGTGCTACCGTAGCGTGTAGCAGCGTGGGTAGGCCTCCCACAAGGTGGACCGACGACTTTTAGTTTCTTTCACAAGAAACCTAGAGGTAAAGAGAAAATGACCTTTCATTCAATTTCAACAAGAAGTTTTGATACCAGCGGGAGTTTTATTGAACGACACCTTCACAACACTTCATTTTCAGTGCTCACTTCCACGGTCTATGGTGTCATAGCGGGAGGTGGGAGGTCAAACATATATTTTTGTATTGTCGCCAGATGGATCTTCACGACGATCAATCAATCAATCTTCTGGCTTGTTCCCTATTTGGGAGCCCCCTTATACTATTAGGCTACTGTTGGTGATTTTGGGTCATCTCGGTTTTAAGGTCTTATATTTCTTAAGTCATTGGCAAATGTCCTCATCCACGAAGTTGGTGTGCGTCGTCTACCCCTTACTCCTCTAAAGGCATCACCTATCTCGTAATGTAGTTCTCACTTCTTTTATTTTTCTTTGACTTTAAAGGTATCTATTCGTTTCTAATTCTATCTAGTATAGTAACACCACCAGCCCAACGCGACGTGCATTTTTTTTTCTTCTCCTTTTTTGACCACCCAGCATTCCGATCTATACAGCATAGTCAGTCTTACGGCTTGCTTATATACTGTGCCTTTAGTTCTAATAGGCATTTTGTCATCGCAGAGTACCTCAGAGTTGTTTCTGTATGTTGATTCTGTGCGCTACGTCCTATTCCGTGGTTGTTGAGCTATTCTATATGGAGCCCAGGTACCTGAAATCTTCAACCTTCTTCAATGGCGGTTCATCTATTGTAGGTGGCTGTTGGTTGTTATTGTTGCGGGAAAAGCAGCAGCGCATATATTCGGTCTTTTCTCGACTCACGCGTAAGCCTCTGTTCTCCAGTGCTTTTCGTCATTGCTGGAGACTATTCTGAAGCTTCTTCGGCATTTATAACAGTGTTCAAGGCGCGAGTTTTGAAAGATCTTTGGTGACATAGTCCATTACGATGTTGAAGAGCAGAGGTCTTAGAGTAGAACCCTGGTGTACTGCAACTTTAACTTCAAAGCAGTAGCAACTTGTGCCCGCTGGCGACACCACTCAGGTAGAGATATCCTGTATAATACGGATATATTCAGGAATAAGTTTGGCGCTGAGTGCCTACTATATAAGCTGTCCTGACATTCGGTCAAACGCCTTTTCAAAGTCTGTGAAGCTTATATAGACATATTTTCTGAGCATCTTATACTTATCAATTAGTAGCCTCATCGAGTGTATCGCGTCTATGGTTTCTATTCCGGCTGTGAATTTGCATCTGATTAGTGGTAATGTTTATAATTACTCTTTTCCATTTCTTCAGGGATCTTCACAACAATAAAAAACTTTAAATCTTTCGTGACATACTTTTTCTGGAAGGCCCGTAGGGTCGACGAGGAAACGTCCATCGAGTTCACGTCAAAATAATAAATTTCGAATAAAATAGTTTAATATATCACACTTTTGTGCGTGAACAAATGATATTCCCAAATAATTTCACATCGATATGTTTTGCTAAACTAACAAATTCATATTTGCTCCATACACAGAAATATCCAAAACACGATATTCATTTTACAAACATGAAATTCGCAAATTTATCCGTCCATATACAAAAGCGACGCCCGGCGAGCCACGCCCCCGTAATAAGGCCCATGGAATCAGGGCAAATCCCCCAAAAAAAGGACCGATTCGCGAACGTATGTCGACCATAAATGTTAAAAGTCCATACCCACGTCACTGTTGCCCTTTTTTCGGTACCGCTGTGAAGTGACGTCTCTTTTGGGCCCTCGGGCGGGTGCCCTTCACGGGCGAATCCCGTTGCGGCCACTCTGTTTGTTTTGAAAGCCCCGCCAGGGTAACGTCATAATAGAGGAAATACATTTGGCAAATTCCGGCGCTAAGAGCTCTACAATAGATTGCATTGCACACGAATACAAAGGATGCCAAATAAATAGTCTGAAATGTGTATGTTTTGAGGACGCGTCGTTTTCCGAAAGAGCGCTTCGGTTACACAGTTGCACACAATCTTTTACTACGGTACACACTAAGGTACTCGTAAATTCGAAAGAGGGCGATCTACCTTTTTCTCCTTATGGCTATCGAAGGCGCTCGAAACGCTGCATGGCCTTCAGACAAATGGATATTTACCGCTGGCTATTTGCTCTCTAAGCCTCTCTTGCCTGTGTAGTGTATTAATCCGACTCTAAACGCCTCTGCAAATAGCTTTGGTATTTAGCTAATAGCTACTTGGACTGCATGCCGTTTGGGTAAACACTCCGCGGGGACCTCTGACCTCCGTCGCCGCGGGGCCATCCTTTATCAAGAAGGATATTCCTGACCAGTTACTACCTCACTTCAAAGGCTTTACGACGCCGTCTGTTAACTAACTAGGTAGCAAATAACTTGTTTGATTTTGTTGTAATAACACTATCATGACTAAACAGATATTTCACGGGGTTCTGTAGTGATGACGGCTAGCCTGACATTTCGAAGTAGTTAGATTACATTTAATATAATGGTACGTTATGATTCAATCAAATAATACATTAAATATTTAACATAAAAGCCCTTGAATTTAATATTAAATGTCACATGACATAGTTCTCTAGGGTTAGGATATGGATAGTAAACTGTGAAACTAGCGGTCATTACATTTCAAGACAGCAATTTAGAATAGTTGCAGCACATGGCGCATAAAACGTACCCAAGGTAATACGGAACATACCATGATTGTACGGTTATTTGTCTACGAGATATTCACTGTTTTATTACTGTACAATACCAGGCTATTAAGTTTCCACGACCCCAGTAAATACCAACCGCAATAGACATTCAAGTAAGTACTTGGTACATTTCTAGTATAAATCGGTTAATGTAGTATGAACTGAATTTCGACAAAAAACTGCAAATTGATGTACTCATATAATTAACCCCATTGAAGCAATTGTAACGATATTAATGTTTATTATTTTTAACGTGAATTCAATGAACGTCTTCCTCGTCGTCCCAACGGGTATTCCAGAAAAATTAAAAAGAATTCTTAAAATTTTATAAAATTAATGTTAGGAAATTTATTACGTTGTGATGATCCATCCGGCGACAATACAAAAATGTATGTTTGACCATCCCCCCACTTTCCGGTATGACGTCATAGACCGCGAAAGTGAGCACTAATAATAATGTGGCGTGCCGCGTGCTGGTGCCGTTCAGTAAACTCTCGATAGCATCAAAACTTCTTGTTAGATTTGAACAAAAAAACTGAATTTAATAGATTAAAAACTAAAGGTAAATTTCTAGTAAAAAAATATTGACTTAATAAAAGCATAATAACGCAGAAATGGCGAGACCGAAACTTATAAAGAAAAAAATAGTTGGAATATAACCACTTTCAAATTTGGAGAGACAACGTCTTTACCTTCTAAGAAAGAAAGAAGCCCAAAAGAAGAACACCAGTTTCAACCAAGTTGGTGAAAATGCCGAGCTTCGAATTCGAAAGTCTAATATTTCAAATAAGATATTTGCTGGATTAACAGCCCAATCAAATTCACGAAAAAATTGCTATTGTAGCCTGACTTCTCGGCACGAAACTCTTTACTGCCCTCCTAATGGAAACATATTTAAGAACTGCATGTCAAAATGATTGTTTGGGTATACAGTACACATGTGCCAAACGTCTGGCTTGTACTTCGATTTGCAACTTTTTTAGTCGTACACCTAGGACTAATAGATCAGGTGAACAAAATAAATTTACTACAGCCAATAAGAACTATATAAAGGATAAAGATAGACAAGACGAGCATTTCAGTCTATGTAATAACTAAACACCTTAAAGTCAATCCACGTATTTGAACAATTTTACTATCACACGCATAGACCCATAACCTAAATCGGCCCATATTTTTATTTTATACGTGCCTATACATTATTATGTCAGTGGTGCGACGAAGACGGAAGGATCGTTTGTAACCGACTATTACTCGACTTTACGAGCTATAAACCGGACAAATGAAATAGTTCTCCGCGGCCCGAGAATGGCGCGTAGCCGGCCGCCGATTTGTCAAGTCGTGTGTTCACTAGCTCCTGAAAATTACTTTCGTGCGCCGCGTGACTCCGCGGAATAAGCAAACACTGGGCTTCGAGCCACTCCTGAGACTTTATTAACTTCCACTACGACTTTCGAATTTACAGACGCCAACAAACTGTAAGTCGATTAATTTAAAGAGTTCCCAACTCTTTCCATCTAGAAACCGTTAGGGTGGAAGGTCAATTTCCATTCACTCAGGGGCTGTCGCGAGTTAAAGTTTCCTTGTGAGGCAAGTGCCTGTGAAGTATCCGGAGTTCAGGTGATTTATAAACAATTACTGTAGGTATAATGGCGTGATTAGATTAGTTTATGTAGGTGCGTTGTCTATATGTAGTCTTGTTATGTGTATATCGCATGTAGGTTTTTATTTCTATTTTGTATTAAGCGGTTCTTTAGACAAAGGTTGCCTGGTAGAGCTCACGTGCAGCGATAAAGCCTTTGCCCACAGCTAGTTATGGTTTTTATCTGTAGCTTTTTATGTAATTATTTTTGTGTGAGCAATAAGTAATTTATTGGAAATTTTACTACTATATAATCAAATGAAAAAAACAAGCTTTCAGTGGGATTAATAATAAAAGTTCAGTCTGCATATTCGGGTATAAATGGAATTCGGGCACGACTTCCCCGAATTCGGGCGTACTCGACTATTCACGCTAGTCGTAAGGCCGACCTCTATATATGCATAACGTCATGCCTTTCTATCGGGGTAGGCGGAGACCACATTTTCCCACTTGCTACGGTCCTGACAAATCTCTCTCGCTTCTTCCACATTCATTAACATTTTCATAACATGGTTGTCGGTTTTGGACTACTCTTGATCTGAACTTTCTTCAAAATACCTCAAATTTGGTCGTAATATAAAGGTCATTAAAAAAATAATGTGTCAATTTGTCCCTTCCACCACTTCCATTCACTACCTTATTTTTTAATAGGGGAAATCTTCGAAAGATGCCACGTCATCCTGGGGAATGACGTGGACATGTTGGATTGCCCGAAAATGGACCCTACTCAATAAAACCCCTCTATGTATCCAGCCGCTTTTTATCGGAGCACCACAGCAGCTCCTGCCATATCTTTTTAATATTCGAGTAAACGGCCCTATGTAATCGCATCATAAAAATCGCATCTGGCTACTGGAATGGTGGTTTTGAATGAGTGTAAAGTGCTGTACAAGCACCCAGTAACTGCGAACAAGTTTCACGATCAACTTCGAAATCCTGGGAAATTAAAATTGTTTTATTCTATTTTTTCTTTTTTATGAATCGAAAAGAACAACTTCATATGGAACAACTGGGTATTTCAGATTTAAAAGTTGGCCCTATAGTAGTAAAAGTTGTGCAGTGTAGTGATAGGTAAAACAATAGGTACCTACCCGTTTTGA
Source organism: Blastobasis adustella (assembly GCA_907269095.1). Classification (NCBI taxonomy): domain Eukaryota; kingdom Metazoa; phylum Arthropoda; class Insecta; order Lepidoptera; family Blastobasidae; genus Blastobasis; species Blastobasis adustella. Next base: position 13,717,292 of record OU026121.1, on the reverse strand, counting down.
TTTTATATTTAAGGTATCGCAAACTTGTTAAACCCCCGGTGGAAATGAAAAATACTGACTTGATTGTAAAAAGTGTGTTTGTGTGTGGTGTTATGTTACTTACTGTGAAAATACGATATGTACACTACACTTATGAAGTGTATGTTTATGAGCCACAGATGAAGGCCAAGCTGATGTGTCAGCTTTTGTCATTTGATCAATCGATCTAGATTACTTGAAACCTATTCATATCAAAACTTAAAATAATACTTATTACAAATTCGCAATTAGCACTTGGGCCACTTTTTTTGGCGCTGAGTGTATAAAGAAATCTAACTGGTGCTGTTTAGACATTCGTTTAGAGATTTGTTATTCCACCATTTACATTAATAATTCACTTGAACCTTTTACCCTTGTTCCTAAGAAGCCTTTTATTCACTTACTCGAATTTGTTTTTATATGTTTGTAGGGATCAGCGAATGATTATTTATTTATCAGCTTGTTGCCGTCTACTGCTGGAAGTAGGCCCCCCGTATGGAGCGCGATTCTTCCTGGTATTGATCGATCCACATCCATCCACTGCCAGTCACCTTTTTAAGGTCATCGGTCAATCGTGCCGCAGGGCGTCCCACACTACGCCTGCCGAGCTTCGGTCTCCACTCCAAAACCCTCCATCCTCCAAGACCTCGTATATAGGGTCGTACTTCAACGCACTGATCCGTCGTGCGCTATCGGTAAATTTAGTTGGTTTATAATAAACGGTTTAATGTTTGTAAATTGCAATTTGTGCTTACTCAATGTGAATCGTACATATCATTTTTGTGGTCTTACCACTAGGTTGCCTAGGTGAGACATATTTTATGGATTACCTCATCTTTGACTCTTATAATATATATAATTAGGTATATTATCACCCGGAAAGGTTTGTATATTTGTAAGTTGGGATGTAAAAAGTTGAGTGACATAGGGTACTTTTGATCCAGAAACAAGAATAGGAGCAGCTACAGAGATCCGAACTCGCGGGTTGATACCGCGGGTTTTTTTTTTTAATTAGTCTATTACTAAATAAAGGAAGTCCGGACAATTTAACCGTAACATATGATTTGACGATAACTTAAGTTGACTTAAAGAATGTTGGTACTAAAGTTTACATTACCATAAAACACACCAACACCAAGAACGATTCACCGTGTCGTAGGTTTTAGAACACCTTCTAGTGTACAAGTAACGACTAAGGTAAGCCTGAGGATACGTCTACTAAAACTATCATCAGTAACCATAATGTCATATATGCAAGAATAATTCATTCGTATCTCTTCTGCCACATACATAAATATATTCAGTTTCTCAATATTAGAATTGAAATACTTAAGACCGACTGTCAAGTTATATGGTGGTTAAGATTTATGGTACGTTGTTGTTTAAATAAATATATGACTTTCATTGTCAGCTAAATCTTCACAGCAACGAAAATGTGGTTCAGAATTTCAAGTATCGCCTCAGGTGTGCAGTCTGCGCGTTTATCTCTGTAGATGAAGTTATAATAAAATGCAAATTGCATATGAAACAAACAGATTTGAACTAACATTATCAGTAAAACAATCTCTACTATCAGCTATCCGGGATCTTTTTCAAAAGTCAATTTCGAGAAACGGTTTTTTCTAGTTTAGTTTAGTTTTGCTTTTTCAAGTATTTCTTCTAAACCGATCGTTATAAAAGTTTACACACATACTGAGTTCCTGTGACAGTACAATATTATAATAGATAAATGAGGATCTGATGATGAAGTCAGGAGATGGACAGTGGAACTCATCAACCGTACTAGTAATGGCGTCGAGTTTGGACACATACTATGACACTCGGAAATAATGTAACTTACTATATACCAACTGAATTAATTTTCGAAATCTACTCAGCACCAGGTTTCGGGGATTAACGTGTTTATTAAAACACAAACAATCTCTTTTATAACTCTTTTAAGTATAATGTAATAGAATGTTCCGCTCTTTAAACTGTCATAGAGCAGTTAAGTTACTTGGCTGTTGTGCAAACAATCTGAACATTAAGCTCATACAAATATAATGATGTAGTTTGTACCTACAAAATAACGTATTACGTAAACAATATCTTCTTCGTAGCTCTTAAATATAAAAAGCGCACTGATGTTGCTTCTTAAAAAAAATTCGGAGTGCAGGTCTCCTTTAGTGTCTGGGATCTGGTCTTAGGTGTCTTTTAACAACTTTTCTCCAAACACTAAACGATTCAACACGTAAATGAATCTGAACTAGGCTATTACAACAACAAAAGAATAAATATCCCATTTATTTTCGAAAATATGCTATAATTCGCTTACATTTTTTCAATCTCGCTTTTCATCTGCCTGTTGCGACTTTCTACAAAAGTGTGAAGAAGACATCTTATAGCTTCAGCCATCGTTGCTGTTATCTCCTAACGACTGGCCGACAGGCAAAGGGTGATTAATGCGTTTTGCATCTGCCACTGCGCCGCTCAGAGCATACTTTGACAAAAACACCTAACGACTCTTCGATAAGTCCATCCGACTGCCGCCATTTTGAGTTTTTAGCGGCCCTCTGCAAGTTTCCGGAAAACTGGCGGAATTTTAGCGGCCCGCACAAGGTGTTGCAGTATTTCGCTGCTACGCTAACGGCTGTGTTTTGTAAACCTCTTCAGAATTCAATTCGAATTTCATGGTCTTTTCGTCTTCATTTTGTCCTTTTTAACCTCTCGTATAGATTTACTCATTTATCTCTATCCTATGCTGTTATCCATTTCACCTTGGCTGTACTTTTTCATGCCATCATACATACCATAGTATTTGCAGACTGCTATGGAAGTTTTTAGTCCCACAATATCCACTCAACCTGCGCTTATCGTGTATATTGTAATGATACATAACTTTCATATATTCAACTGACATTCAACTGCAATTATAAGAAAAGAGAATGCTGCCAACACAACTCAAACAAATAATCGTATCATCAAATACTCAAATCAAACGAAATCATTGATTTTTCCGTGTGACTTCATTGTAACCTCAGCTCCTAGGTTATGTCAATTAGGACAAACACGTGGGTTTTATTGACTTTGTCTAGACTATAGACTAGTGAAATTAATTATTCAAAGCGGCCGAAACTGAATTTCTTTCTTTAACTAAAATGTTGTAAGAATGTTGTGGAGAAGTTCCTTCTACGACTCGCTTATCTGACAGCAGAAGTATTACTGTAAAGTACCACTTGTACTCGAGTTGTGAACATCAACCGCTTGCATGTTGGCAGACTAAGAAATGGCAAGTATTTATCTCGGACTGTAATGCAACTGCAGTTGTCACCTTTTACCGTACGAGTACCGGAATATTTCTCCTTCAGTTTTAATGTTGTTGCATTGTTATTTTTATCAAAGTACAATCCGGCGGGACTCGTTCGCATACACCTACTTTACCCCTCCTTTTTTGTTGCTTATAAACATTTCTCTTAATTCACTCTGTCTATTGTTGAAAACCGTATTAAAATTCGTTGCGTAGTTTAAAAGATCTAAGCGTACATAGATACATAGGGACAGGCGGGAAGTGACTTTGTTTGATATGTATAGATATCGACCGACCCAGATTTACTACAAACTTTATTTAGAACTGATTTCCTACGCGTATCAGGACAAATTAGTTTGGCCTAGGGTGAACTAGTTTCTCCTAAAAGGTTTGGAACCGGTCCTAGACCGAATTGAATATGAATATAGTAGATACTATCAAATCAAAGTCAGTTTTCTTGTCATATGACAATTTAAACATGTCGGATTATCGAAATTTCAGACAGAAGTCGAGTCGGATGTCCAGTGTCATACTTCAAAATAACTAGCGACGCGCCCCGACTTCACATGAGTTTTCTCGGCTTTTCTTTACTATAACATGTTTGAGGGAGCAGTGAGGGACTTCGACTTTTGTAAGAAACATTCTTAAACATATATAAGCAGCTTCATCTTTTCATTTTTGAGCGTCGGTGGCCTAGTGGTTAAGGTAATTGACTCGTAAGCTGAAGGTTCAAATCCTACTGCCGCCATATAAATTGCCCTTTTCGGAATTATATACATTAGTTGAATAGTAACCACTGCTCCTATGGTAAGGGAAAACATCGTGGTGAAACCTTCACATTCAGGCGACTAAATGTGTAACCATGATCCAATCTGGCCATTTTCCACTGGTAGCAGGGTCACGGAGGTCAGATGGCAGTCACTCAACTGTAATTACCTGATCTGCCAAATCATGGATGGTCAAGGCGGACCCTGGGCCCTCGTGCACGAGAGCACAACTGTGACATTAACGCCAAGATAAATATAAGAATATTACTTTCATCCAGTACCAGAACCACGTTAAAATATAAAGTAATTATAATGTTTTAACTACTCATTTACTTAAATACTTCGTCTTTGCCTAATTTTCAGGAATCCTAGTGATCCTCTAGTGGTGTCCACGCGAAGATTCGAAAGAACGTTTCTCGCTCGTACAATTCGGAAGTGTAGTGAGCCCAGCTACAGTGTTACCTTTAGACTATGACATGGGATCGTTCAAGAGGTATATTCGAGGTCTCCGTAGAGGCGGGCAACGCATTCGTAGCGCCCCTGGTGTTGCTGATGTCCATAGGCGGCGGTGACCACTTTCCATCACGTGGCCCGCCTACCTGTTTCTCTGCCGTATTATATAAAAAAAACCGTTTCGTCGTAATATATTTTTCTGTTTCTTCTTCGAAATGCAAAACCAACGCAATATATGGTCCACTATTTAACAGCTTGGCAATATGAAGCGGCTACTTAAAACAGGACGGCGAAGTCGGTGTACTTTAGCGCCCTCGTAAAACGTTTATTTTTCGTGCCATCGGCGGGCATTTGGCGAAATAACACAGCGCCCCCTCAACCGGGACGGCGACGTGCCGGCCCGCTTTTTAAACATTACACTGTTGGTCTAGATCGGCAAAGGTCACGTGGTGAGTGCGGAACGAGGTAGCCTTTAGCAGAGGTGATAACAAGGTCCATTTTCGTATCACTTATACAATGTCACCTATGTGAGGGTAATCGTATTCGTAATAATCGTAATCGTATAAATAAGGCGTCAAAGAAATGGAGGAAAAAGAAACCTGCAATATAAATATAATCAGCTGTGATAAGACATCGTCAAAAAAGACGAACCTATGTTGTGTTATGTTATATGCTTGGAGAGTAAAGCATGGAGTTTTTCAAGAAAGTGGTGAAAAGGTTTTTGCGGGGTCGGCGACGCGTGATGCCCCTGGTATTGCAAACGTCCAGCCTGCGGTGACTGCTTACCATCAGGCAGGCCGTAAGCTTGGTTGCCACCTTTGTGGTGTAAAAAAGAATGTCACACGTCGCTCTGCTTTTCAAAAGAATACGTGACAGCATGCTCTGATATGCTCTCACTCTTTTTGCTTCTGAATTTAGTCAAATGTAATAAGCGCGTAGGCACGTTAGTAGTAATTAGTAGCTTAGAGAAAATAACTACGGTCTGTCTCAAATTTTCCAGCGATGGAAACAAATAGAAAAAATTAAATAGTAATTATGGGTCATTTGTAGATAATGGAGAGTGAAATTGTTATTTGCTTACGAAATTGAAGCAAAATTAGTGACTCAAGATGTGAATTCACATATTTTCTTTTGTTTTGACGGATTGATGAATATTTGTTTGTTTACATCGGTGAAAAATTGGTTTAATAAAAAGTTTACAGACTATTATACTTAGGCCTAAAACTAAAATGTACTTCTTCTCCGGTCGTTACAGAGCGACAAAAACTTTAATCTATTTCAATTATTTTCCTATAGAGCCAGTATACTGGAAAGACGAAAATATTCAATGAGAACCTTAATTACTTTTAAAAAAACGACGGCCCGCTTTTTTTATTATTGTGTGGTTACACAATAATAAAAAAGCACCGTAATTCCTCTTAGGTTTTTCGATGGTTTCGGAGCGGAATACGGTTATCTAAATGATTTAACAAATAAATCAGATAATGAGTAAGAAATGTACAATTCTCATGGGATGCCACGGGGTACCATGTGGTGCCAATCGGCTACCGAAACTGTTCTGCCAGTCTCAAGCTCCCCAGCGGAAGACCTAGGTCAACTACGCTTCGTCAATAAATTAATAGAAAGAATTACAAACAAAAAAAAAAGTATATGTCCCCGTTGTGCTCTCGCGCACGAGGGCCCGGGGTCCGCGTTGACCATGATCCAGGATTGAGCAGATCAGGTCATTACAAAGGAGCGACTACCATCTGACCTGATATGATTGGATCACACATTCTGTCGCCGGAATGTGCAGGTTTCATCACGATGTTTTCCCTCACCGTAAGGGCATCGGTTAGAATTCAACAAATGTACATAACTCGATTTAAACTCAGTACCTCTCGCTTACAAGTCCGATACCTTAAAAGCTCTTCCACCTACGCTTTATAATAATAATAATAATAATTTATTTCTTCAATCAACATTTGTAGTGGGTATATCAGGTTGAACACTCCCAGTAGACAAATATTATTTGTCTGTGTTGGGATAGTCCGCTCCTCCTTAACGCTGTCTTACATTTATTTTACGTGATTTAGAATTTATACAAATAAAACTTGGAAATTAAAGTTTCAATCAAATCAAATTAATTAATTATACATTACACTTATTTCATTAACAATAAGTTTAACGTGTTCATTAAAAATATTGTGTCGTGCCCAAATCATAAATGTACGCATGTGTGCGTGCGTGTGTGTGTGTATGCGTGTGAAACAATAATGCTACAGCAAAAGCGTATTAGTACAACAAAACGCAAACGCCTTATGATCCCCAAATAGCCCTACGGTGTTCTGACGTCACCCGGCACCCGAGCGAGGGGTATAAAATAAAGTGAGACAGTGGAGTGGATCGGTCGATCCCCAATAAGTCGGATTGTAAATAAATCTTCTTTGCTCTTCGCCACTTGCACTGACAATCCGGCGTAATAAAATCCCCATCACATTTCCATGCCCCGTGGCCGTAGGGTTCGCCGTCGGTCCACGGCGTTGGGCCCGTTCGGATATTTTTTATCTGTAGACCTACAATTGGTGTTAAATTGATAGTGTAATGTATCAACTTTACTCGTTTAGTATTTTGAGTAGGTACTAGATATTTAAAAAATATGTAAGTCATCGATTATTTTAAATTCGTTATGTTTTAAGGAATTCACGATTTCACAAAAGTGTACTGTTTCAGAATTTAATTTATTTCTATAACTAATTCTGTTATCTTATCAAATTAAAGTATTTTACCCTAATCTTACCTCCATCGATATTTTTACCACTAAACCTGTCGTCTTTTACAACGTCAACAGCCATGACCTCAAAACTTAAAGATTTAGAACGTATACTTTTTGCTATTATTTGTTACTAGCTTTTGCCTGCGACTTCGTTCGCGTAGAAATCCTTTTTAGGGCAGTTTATGTTTTTCCCGAGCGACCATTTGAAATGACCTCCCTAATGTACAAAAGCTTGTGCTACGGAGAGGACAAGCTGTATCTCTGGTTCTACCCAACCGAGTTAGATGAAACATGGCCTAGGTTTAAATTGGACCAAAAACTACCAAACTATGAAAACCCCATCAAAATCCATTCGAGGCCGTTTTCATATTTCTAATAGTTTATCTGGTCTATTAAAGTTTTAAATCAGGTGATCCAGTTTCAAAAATAAATTATACCCTATTTGTTACTTAGGCTTAGTAGCTACACAATGAAAAAAGTTTTATCCAAATCCGTCTAGTAGTTCCGGAGATTAGCGTTTACAAACAGACAGTCAATTTCTTTGATCTCTTATTCTATTACTATTTCTTCATAGCCCCAAATAATATTTTTTTGTAAACATTTTCAAGTACACACAACTTTTTACTGTTTTATCATTATATCTATAGATAAAACAAATGACCACGCAAACGACCCTGAAACTTGTCCGAGATAAGGCCGAACGGTCTCTAATCATAAAGGGGCCATCTTTAATTCTTCCAAACTTCGCGAAACCCATAACCGTTATCAGTGTTTGACAGCTTTATTGAACCTTGAAGTCTCTACGCAGGGTAAACACACCAGTCGATGACGCGTCCCCGATGACAAGGGTGAAAGTCCGAATTGTTGACACCGCGCCCGCTCACTGACACTCGCTTTGACAGTTAACTAGCAAACAAACATGGCGGACGGACTAGTCAGAAACAATATTTGTGGGATACTTGACATATAACGGGCGATCAGTGGGTTTTGGTTATGCATTCGTAATGTGGGTTACCTGTGAATGTCTATTCCAAACATTTTCAAGCGGTAAACATGCTTTTCTATTATGCTAAAACATGTTTAAGCCGGCAAACTTATACACTCTTCTATCGTGGCTTAAATGAACAGGTGCGCATAGTTGTAAAGTGTCAGCAATTTCCATTTTTCACCGTACGTTCCACGCACACTTGAAGGAGCAATTTGCGCTGTGGCAGTCATAACGCCGCCTTATATAAAGAGTTTAATAACAATTTTGTACATAATGCCGATCGTTTATTTACCAAACGTCCCATTTCGGAACAAGTTTGCTCAATATCGGCAAACTTAGCTATGTGTATACCGGCCACGTATGCGCCGGGTAATATCGTAAGAGGTGCCCAGGGCCGCCGCTAGGGGATTTGCGAGACAAGGGATTTTGAAAAAAGCACTTTGAAGTTGTACTTTCACTTTTTACTACACTAATTTTCTGTACATAGTATAATACAAAGTCGATTCCTGCCGTTTGTCGCTAAGTATGTATGATTTCTCTGCTAAGATCTTTTAAACTACGCAACGTATTTTAATGCGGTATTCAACAATAGATAGAGTGATTCAAAAGGAAGGTTTAAAGGCAAGAAAAAAGGGTAGGTAGTTATAACGTAGGGGTAGGGTAGGGGTTGCGTAGGGTAAGGTAGGTGTAGAGTAGGTGGGGTGATGCGTAGGGTGGGTGTGGGGTAGGTGCAGGTTGGGTGAGGGGTAGGTTTAGGTAGATGTAGGGTAGGTAGAGTAGGTGTACGGTGGGTGTGGGTAGGTGTAGGGTGGGTGTAGGGTTGGGAGGGGTAGAGGTAGGGTAGACTCAGGTAGGTGTACAGTAGGGTAGGGGTGGGACCCCACGCGATTGAAGTCACGCCGGGTTCAGTAGTATATAATATATAATTAAGTAATGAAAATGTTATCGTTGAGAACAAGGTTGCTTTCTGTGAGTGGAGTTTCATTGAATTGTAACTCTACCCAGAAAACCATAACTTGTTAATAATAATGAATTTACTCGTTAACACAGCTTTTACGGCTTTAAAATGATCTGATTGCTCGTTTGCCTTCATCTATTATAAAAAATAATTTAATGCAAAATAATGCAAAATTTTCCGTGCTACGAAAGTGCTACGCTTTTGCTACAGAAGTGCTACGAAAAGCTATACCTCTTTTCCGTCTACACTACGTTTAATATATCCGGAATCAGGAAACCCATAGCCATGTTCCTGAATCCGGCCCAGATATAAAACCATATCACGATATTACAAAGTTAAAATGCGTACATCAAATAACATAAATAGTTTCATCCACGATAAAAGATCTGCCAAAATTTCTGTATTTCATTGAATGAATCGATGATGACATTGCCGTTTGAAGTACCGTTTTCGGCACCAAAGGGTGGTTAGTAACTTTATTTATGGGGATTTTAGATCTCTATCACTGTTAAATCATCATCATCGTCCTAGCGCTTATAACGGCCTCTGCCAGGGTCCGCTTTCCTACTCAATCTTCTCCACTTCGCCCGGTCTTCGGCATCCTCGCGTCGTAAGCCGTTGGCTCTCGCATTCGACTCAGCGATGTCAATCCATCGCTTCTTGGGTCGCTCACGGTCAGTCGCGTATTTAGGCATATTACGGCGCGTTTACATCAAGCTAGAGAACGAGTGGTCGTAACAGTTACGAACCAGGTCCGGCGCAACGGTTCTTTTCTCCTGAAAGTTATTTTAATCTGTTTATTAAATTATTTGATTAGGCTGTTTTTGAAAAGAATATAAATTAAATAACGTGAACAAAGACATCTACGTTATTTTAATCTATAAGCCTTTGATTTCGGACAAGATCGAAACTTGTTAGTAAATACATTTTTGGAATTTGAACTCTCATAGTAGTGTTTGCGGGTGCGGGTGTTAGATGAGGTAAATCCAATGCCACAACCGTATCTGACCCGGTGCCGGCGTCGCCATTGTTGACTACAAAATTACGCTTCAAAATAGCGACACTTAGTTCCATTTGGCCACTGGGTCAGAAAAGTTTGTGGCACTGTTCTTTTTTTTATAATGCGTTGTTTTTTTTCGTTGATCTTGTTAAGTACATCTGCCTAACGACGGCTACAGTACTCTACTACTTTACTTGTTCTTCATCAATATCCATAGCACATAACTGTATGTTATAATGTTCACGTTTATCAGACGGGTTGGATATCGTAATGTTGAAACTATTCAACGGATAACGCTGCAATATATTTAGTGGTCGTTATTGATCATATCAAACGATAATTCGCGAGACTTCATAATTTGATAGTTGATATAGTAGTTTATACACCAAGGGGATAAAACAATGTCTTTCGTCACGGGCGGCTTATTGGATTCTGAGCGTAGCGAGGTATGTGTAAGCGAAGATATGTAGGATTCAAGTCAAGGACAAGACTAGGACAGCTTTATCCCAGAGGTATACTCTACTTTTCACACCATATGTAAGATAATAAATAAAGCAATTACGTCTGATTCAACATACTCCGGAGTCAAATCAGTATCGCTTCACGACATTTTGGTGTCAGTGTAAAAATATTTGAAAATGATTTGGAACTATTACAATTACAAGTTAAAATGTAAATACCACGAAATTCTGTATTTAAATCACATTTTCAGCTGTTTCCTATTTCAATTTGAGAAGTCTAGGGTTCTGCAACAATACAGCCTCGTCTTTAGTAACAGTATTTTAAAATTGCGCTTTTTTTTTTTTTCTCTTTTCTTTTTTTATTGTTAGAAAAAGAAAAAGGTTACCATTATCGAATAAACTCTCAATAGATGCCCGTTAGCTCAGAAGTTTCATACGAATTTGAACATTCCAAATTCACAACATATTATTTCCCTTGGGAGTATACAACAATAACTCCCTGCAGCTAACAATGCCATACTTAACGTTGACATTTCGTGACATATAATAGGACATTGCCGAGCCGTAGGTGTGAAAATTAATAAATATCATATCAATACGTCTGTTATCGTTGACAGATGAGACAAAGCTAAATATTCATTCATTAACATCTAATAAACATTGGTCGTCTCATATTTAGACATAGACATAGACATAGACATAGACATTATTTATTTTGACATCACAATACTCATAATACAAAACTCATTTCGGGTTCATGCTAAGGCATATTTTTTTGTGCCCAAAGAGGCTCACGGTCAGACGATCCCCCTGGTGGGAAAAGGTCACTGTCATTCAAGACAGTAGCGGCCTAACGCAAGCGGCCTTTGAGGTAACTGTAGACCTGCCTCTTGAAGAAGTGTAAAGTGTAAAAGGAAAACTTCGGGTGAGAGATAATTTCACATCTAGCGAACGCTCGTTAAAAAGGTTCGCGTAGCACTTAGTTTACGTTAAAATGTTAGGTGTAAAGATGATGTTGGTAAAATCTAGCCCTTAGAGAATTCTATCTAGATACTCAAAGAGTAATCGATATATTTTAGCCTTGAACTAAAGTGGACTAGCAAGAATTTTTACTCCGACTGTGGCGAAGCCCAAACAGAGGAGTCATGTGTTTGTTACCCTCCTACTTTTTTAGTTATTGAACAACTTTTTATCCTGAATTCGTCAACAGTTTTTTTACATTTTACTTCGCTCACAAAATATAAATATAACAAGATCTCTTATATTGCTCTCAACTTTTTCTTTCAAATTCTTAAACAATTTGTTTTATATCCAGGCCAAATGCCCATTGCTGCATTGGCGTTTTAAAAAAGACAGAACAAACTGACATACAATTTGGTTATGAACAGACGAGATATTATTCTACAAAATTCATATAAGTAGTACAGTACCTATAGAAACAAACATAGACCAAGCTTATGTGCCGCAACAATTGAGCTGTCATACAGTAAAGTTATTCATTCGAGAAGATAACCCTAATAAGGAGATTGGTCTCGCCCACGTTCCCACATCCCGCCCAAACTCAAGGCTTAGTCCAATTATTTATTGGAAATACGTGATTTGTACAACAAGCAAATTGGTTGTCGGTACATGTTATTGTTGGTATATTGTTAGAGATTCACAGGTACATTCGGAATGATAGGTAGTTGAATGAATGATGAGAAATTAGGACTCGATTACATTAATGGCGTGGAATCGATTCTTAGGTAGCATGTTAGGCAGTCTAATGTTAATCAGTGAGTGAGAGTGTCGTATGTTGAAAACAATTGGTCGTTTAACGATAGTTCGAAAAGTAACTAAGGTTTCTAACATTGTTTTACCAAGAAAAAGTACTTCTTTTTTATATTGCAGTAGGCTATAGAAAAAGCTATTTTGTTAACATCACAAGGCATCCATTGAAATTGTATAATGTTACAGCAATATAGGTAATATTTATTACTAAGGTTAACACTATTAGCATATTCTATGCATATAATATATGGCATATATTACGATTAGCAGTATTTGTCATTAAAGCTGGGGTCCGAAGTGGTAAGAATAAAAGGAGATGTATGAAAAGAGTTGTGGATATATGCGAGGCTAGGGAGTTGTGTCAGGACAGAGCAAAGTGGCAGTCCATAGTCTCTGCCTACCCCACCTGTGGGACACAGGCGTGAGCTTTATGTATGTATGTTATGTATGTCATTAATAATGTAACATTAAGAGATTGTAATAGAAATATAATAAAGCTAAATTAAAATCTATACATTGTATAAAAGAAAGTCGCTTAACGCCGTCAGTCCCTATGTATATATGTACACTAAGATCTTGTAAAGTACACAACGGATTTTAACATGTTTTCACAATAGATAGAGTGATCCAAAAGGAAGTTTTGAAAGCAAGAAAAAAGGTAAGTAGGGGTAAAGTTGGTGTACGCGAACGCAGTCGCGCCGGGTCCATTACCTATATATAAAATGTACTACTCATGAGACACCCACGCTAACAAAATCTCTTGAAAAGTAATTTAGCGAGTATTATTGTAACAATAATTTAAATTGGTACTTGAGACACAAATTGCACATATATTTCGCAAACGGGTAGTAAAGAGTATTCGAAACGAATTTAAGAGAAAAGGTAAGATATTAAATTAATTTAACGCCGCCATGGGCCCTCGTGTAGACTCGCATTACCTACGCCATAAGGAAAAGGTACGGCAGCTGCGGATGGGGCTAAACATTTAACATGATTAATGTCAATTAAGAAAACCGGAGCCACGGTGGCTGAGCGGTTAGGGTATACGACTCGTAAGCGAGAGGTACCGGGTCGAAACCCGCCGCGGCTATGTACCAATGACTCTTTACTGAGTTATGTATATTAGTTGAATACTAACCGATGCTCTTACGGTAAGGGAAAACATCGTGATGAAACCTGCACATTCAGGCGACTGAATGTGTAACCATGATCCCATCTGGTCAGGTTCCCCTTGTAGCAGGGTCACGGAGGACAGATGGCAGTCGCTCCATTGTTATTACCTGATTAACCACAATCCTAGATCATGGTCAAGGCGGACCACGGGCCCTCGTGCGCGATAGCATAACCGGGACATTAACGCCAAGATGACTATAATTTTAATGTCAATTAAAAAAAAAGCTTGTATGTTATTTCTGTTGTTTGTTGTCTTCATCGGCATCAACAAAAAATTGCTTTGAAATACTTACTTATTGCGCTGACTTAGCGACTTGTGGATCTTGTGAGATCTTGATCTCTCTTCCTATCCTGCGCCATCTCCTGCCATTCTTTTAGGACCTGATTCAGCGATATCTCGGTCGCCCGACCGCTCGGCTTTGATATAATATTTTAAAATTTTACAGCTACCTACTTATTTATACTGTTTTCCAGTGTCAATATTATGCCACGGTAGTTACTTAAAATACCGAATCGACTATGAAAGTAGTGAATTTTATCCTGAAACAATTGTTACAAGCGCATTATACCTTCATGTTTATCCCGACTTGTTAGGTTCGCTCTAAAACATGTCGCCTGCAAAATATATTTGTGTTAAAATTAAAACCGTTTTCTGCGGCACATTTTTCCCGCGCTTAACTCGATATTAAGCGGTGTTTCCACTAAATAAAGCTTAAAAGGGCAACATATTCAAATAGAAGTTAGCAGACGCGGCGTAGGTGCGAACAATAAGAGTTTAAAACGCTCGTTTAAAACTCGTCTGTGCCACCTGGCCGTCACTGCGACAAGGGTATTCTGGAAGTCTGGACATTACGTTTTGACCCAAATATGTTTAAGCCCAAATTGAAGCCGATTCATTCGAATCCGCACAAAAGTCCCATTTAGGGCAGATAACCAAATGGCTGCTTTGAAGGATGTCTACTTTTATTAGTCAAGTCAGCAATAGTGTGTGTATAAAACCTTTTCAGAATGACATTTTGTTAATAAAAATATCGTAAAATTCTTTCGGGCATGAACGACGGCTGTGTTCATCACCATGGATGTATAAGAATATCTTCGTGATTTTCACGTGTGTGGTATTAGAAATTTAAATGTAAACTGAATAAAGCAGGGTTTAATTTGAACCTGAACCTGAAATGAGCATTATTATTTTCATTAATTTAATACTAATTTTACATGTTGATATTCATAAATATATTCTTTTCTAGACATTTAATCATTATGGGTTATTTCAATTTAATCATTTAATGTTATTTATTGTATTGTAATTTGAGTGAATAAATAATTGACATTTGTAATATCAGATCCATTGATTCATAGGATCGTGTATTTGGTCAAATTTGAATGTAAATTGGAACGTGAAAACTTACGTAAATTCCATTATGTCATCCGTCATTTCTTACGGGAGTCTCAAGTTATACATTGCAAGACTCATTCCCTTTTATTGTATTTCCTTCATAAACGAGCTAAAATATAAATGCACTGTTAACATAACGTAACATTGTTGTATATTCACAGGTATGCAGTATGTACCTACCGGAAAATACGTATGGTTGTGATTTAACCATTAATTATTATCACAGTTATCACCTTTGATATATATAAAAAAATTGTGTTCGTATAATATTTGCTTCGTATGTGTACGAAAGGAAAGCACGCGGCGCGGCACCGTGCACTGTTGATTCGGGCGGTAAGTCACTGTCAAAGTGACAGTGACAGACAGTCAGTCAGTCCAATCCAAGGACCAATAACGTCTGGAACGCACACCGGCTCAATGTTGCCATAGCCCGTAGTCCCATTTTTCTAAATGTATTTTGTAAAACATAATTTTGTATTTTATGACGTTCATAAGAGTTTTGTAAACCTAAACTGAATAAAAATTATTTGACTTTGACTTGGAAACCTTTTATTACACCCAGCCTACTACTATACTACTACTTATACTAATTACTTACTCAAAATAATAATAAATGCCGGTCAAGTTGAAGGGAGATATACAGCAGTAAGACTTGTTACTGCTAGAGTGACATAAGCAGGAGCTGCGCGTCACGGAAATGAAGGTGCTACGGTAGATGTGTGGAGTTTCATGCAAAGATCGCGACTGAAACGCCGATATTAGCGGTAGCCTTGGCGGCCATGACATCACTGATAAGCTGCAAGAGTGTCGCCTTCCATTGTAATGCCCTAGTCTTGCGCAGATCGACAAATTACGTAGGGAACAAAGGTCTGACCATGCCACCCCCGCCAGGTACCAGGAGAGGCCCGAAAAGCGTTGGCTAGACGTCGTTAAGAATGACATGCGAATTAACAAACTCACCACCAAGGATGCCGAAGACCGAGCGAAGTGGACCAACAGGAAAGTGTGGAGTGGGAAACAAAGTGGGAAGGCTAGCCGCTCGAGAGCACAGTTATTACTTTAATTTTACGAAATAAGAATATTCTCTAGGGAGCAAATCTGAAAACATATTATTCGAGGTGTCATCATACCCCTGCCCTATATCCATTATAACTTGTGGAGGTAATCAATATAATTCGTAGGCAAACCATTTAGATTTGCCTTGACTTTGACCTTGACCTTGCCTTTGGTTAACGAGGTACGCAGTATTAAACCCGTAAACTAATTAAAATGTGTGATAATAACCGTGATAGTTGAAAGTAGTAGTAGTAGTAGTAGCAGTCTTTTGATGATCCTGTCACTTTACAAATGTTTACCTGAACATACTACGTTTGTGCCATATTTACTCAGCGTATTCTTATACAGCTTTAACAGAGATCACCACACTGTATATTATTATTCTGTGAGCCTGTCTGCCGAGGTTGGAGACTATGGCTAAACTTCCCGTCTTGGGGGAATTTCACGTCCAATTATGGATAAATGCGGTCTAGAGAATGCATAAATATTAAATTTTAATAAGATAAGTCTACCAATTACTGTTTTATATGCTACGCAGTAACAAATGAGTAGACAACCCACTTAATGGTAAGCGGTAACTGTCGCATTTAGGTTGCGAGAAACAAAATGCAGAACCGCAGGTGCATTGTCACTGTGAGGACTAAGATGAAATGCTACCTTATCAATCAAACCCGAACAAAAAAAATGCTAGAATGTTGCTAGGCGGCAGAAATAGATAAAGCGGTACTTACCCAGCCGGACTCCTCAGGCTTTACAGAGCCCTACCACCTGATACCTGACTATTCAATACAATCAGGTGCCGAGAAAGGTAACCCCGTAGGTGCAGGCAAGAGGAAGGTACAGTAGGCAGGTAAAGCACCATCGCACTATGTAGCAACTGACCATACTTTAGAATTCTAGGTAGACAGGACAGCGAAAACTTGTAAAATTTTTCCAGAATACGACTCGGCAGATGGAGCGCCGCCAAAACCGCCGTTTGGTCCACTTCACCTAGCGACTGCGGGCACTTTAATAATATTTGCAGGAGTTATTCAATCATGTTCTCAAATTCACGATGCGGATGTTTCTGGATAGCAGGTACTTCACGACTAAAGTACTCGTACTCGTAGTAATTTCGAATAATTTGTTTTTTTTTTAATACATACTTAGGAAGGAACATTATTACTTTGAAATTTTGTAAAAGGACATACATATTTACATAAAAGAAACTATGCCGTATTCACAAATGTTTAGTAGTGAATAGGCATTAGTTTGTGCTCTGTCCTTTGCTTTCGACTGTATTAAATGGTTATAAAAAAACAAATTACTTATCGATGGGATAAAAATGGATATCACAATCTTTAACTGCGTATCTATAAGATTAGTTCACAGTCAATAAAATTGAAATAAATAAAAAATAAGTAATAACTAATTTTGTATACTATTTATTGTGCACAATAAATGTTAAATAATTAAACCCTAAACTGTTCAACCAGTCTCCGGGTTCCCAGGGGAAGATCTTGGTCACCCTCGCTTCGCCAATAAAAACAAATCGGCTAATAATATCCGGCGTCAGGAATAAAATGTTAAAGAAGATAATAATGGTGGTGGTTACTAATACCTTCCTGATTACAGAAGGTGTTCAGGGCTACCAGGGTTCAGTGCTGCGCCCTTACTTGTTTTGTGTTGTACTCGAAATCTAGACAGAAACTCTAGACACGGCTTCTTCTTGTGGCTTATGAAGTACGCTGAGCACTCGTAAGCATGCTTAGACAAGATCTTGAGACCAAGGTAAACAACTAAACACTTGCAAGGAAATCATAAAAAACGGTGGCTTGAAACTGAACGTTACCAAAACAGAATATATGGCTAGCTGCATTGCGGATCTTTAAACCATCCTTGTAGAGAATAAAACTGTCAATAGAGCAGATTAATTCAATTAACTCGGATCCGTGCTGCATGCGAGATCGAGGACCCGGGGTTCGCCTTGACCATGATCCAGGATTTGGCAGGTCAGGTAATTACAGTGAAGCGACTGCCATCTGACCTCCATGACCCTGCTACCAGGGGAACCTGACCAGATTGGATCATGGTTACACATCCAGTCGCCTGAAAGTGCAGGTTTCATCACGATGTTCTCCCTCACCGTAAGAGCGTCGGTTAGTATTCAACTAATGTACATAACTCAGAAAACAGTCATTGGTACATGGCCTTAGCGGGATTCGAACCCGTGACCTCTGGCTTACGAGTCGGATCTGTAACCGCTCGGCCACCGACGCTCCAATCCGACGGGTCCGTGCTGCATGAATCCGGCGATATCGGCCCCGATGTCAAGTCTCGAATCTCTGCAGCTAGGGAATTTACGGCAGTCATCTGTGACCCTAAAATCCCTGTCTAGCACAAGAGGCTTATATACAGGAGTTTAATTGGACCTGTGATCCTCTATAGCTGCGAAACATGGCCGGCGCTGACGAAACACGTCCGCGAACTCCACGCCAACGAAATGAATATGCGGCGGTGGATGTGCGGAGTTACGCGGCTCGACCGAGTACGTAACGAGTGCATCGGTGGCAGCCTTGGTAAGTAAGGGATATCGCAGATAAGATTGAGGAGACTCGTCTGCGCTGGTTTGTGCAAATAAGTGCCTTGTAAGTGATTTGTGTAAATTTTAACCACCACTATAATAGTGGTGGATCAAAATCAAGTTCGTTTAACCATTTGCGGCGTTATAATAATAAAAAAGTCACAAGGCGCCAATCAGCTCCCGAGACTGTTTAACCAGTCTCGACGTGATATAACAGAAAAAGTCTGCTTCACTGATAAAAACTAAACTATCATACGTTGGCGAACGTGAATTAGCCTGCTTCTCGGCTACATAACTAATTATTATTAAGGCAGATGAGCCTTATCATCTGAGGACAGACCGAAGGAAAAAACGTCAACTAATAAAGGTCTTACTTAGTTCCCGCTAAATTTAACTGGGGGTGTCTGGATGGATTTGCAAGAAATTTAAATAAAGAATGAGTAACAAAGCATTTTGTTAAGGCGAAGTCATTCAATCCGACGGAAATGAGATGCGAAACGGGGAAACTTTTTGGGCATTGATTTGAATGGACCCCGTGCTACAATGGCGGCGATCCTGACGAAACAACGCTCCAATTTGTAGACGCCCAATCGGTTTGCTATCAATTTCCTCGCAGACATCTGTGATAAATTCCATTTGCCTAATTCAAATGGACGGCCTTATGAAGCGCCAATGTTCTTTGATTGATTTAATCGGCTAAGCATTGGAGGCGGTTTCGTGTCGAACAAGGTTTATGGGCCATTCTAGTAATGGTTCCGGTCCCAGTACAATGGCTATTACGTCATAAATTTCATTACAATTTTACTTAATAGGGTGGTCTGAAAATAGTATGAAGATAGCTGTAACACTACAACGGTGAAGGAAAAAATTGTGAGGAAACATGCACATTCTGCACTGGTGAGGCTCCCCGGTTAACAGGGTCACGGGGATTTGCTGATGACCTGGTGATAATCGTCCGAGGTTTCTGTCAAAGTATGCTGTCATACGTAATGCAACAAGCATTAAATATTGTTGATAAGTGGTGCAAGGACAACGAGCTGTCCATCAACGCGGGAAAAACAGTGGTTGTACCATTTACCAACAAAAGGCAACTTGACAATTTAGTTAAACCACGATTGAATGGCCAAACTATTGAATTCTCCAAGGAGGTCAAACACCTAGGTGTAATATTGGACCAAAAACTTACTTGGAACAGCCATATAATCGGAATATTGAACAAGGCTAAAACAGCCTTGGGAAAATGTAGCAGACTGGCAGGACAACGGTGGGGGTTATCTCCAAAAAACACCCTATGGCTTTATAAGACGGTCGTAAGGCCCATAATAACATATGCCTCGGCAGTGTGGCACAGGAAAGCTAACCAGGAAACTGCTACAATTAAGCTAAGCGGCATGCAAAGAATTGCGTGTCTCTTGGTCACAGGAGCTATGTCAACCTCACCTGGTGAGGCCCTGAATGCAATGCTGGATATCCCGCCCCTACACCTGCATGTACGGATGGTGGCGGCAAACAGCATTTACAGGCTAACCACCCAGGGAGAAGGAAACTGGCTCTCAAAGTCACTGAGATCGTTCCAGAACACAGTTATGGGCAGCAACATACTGAGTATGTACACTGACTCAATGACAAAACAGAGTAGCTTCCCGAAACGATACTCTGTGGAACTTTTATCCAGAGATGACTGGCTTAAAAGCCAGGTATACTGGAAAAATTGAAGCCTGATATGGTACACCGATGGGTCCAAATCAGTTGCTCATGTAGGGTATGGAATATACGGAGAGCGGCCCAAGGTCAAGAAATTCCTAAACCTGGGCAAATACACCTCCATATTACAGGCCGAGGTGTACGCTATTTTAGAATGTGCGGACATAAACCTCAAAAAGAGATATATGAACCATTGTATTTATATACACTCAGACAGTCAAGCAGCTCTATTGGCCCTCTCATCAGACTTTGTGAGTTCAAGATTGGTGCTAAAGTGATCTTGCGCTGTGTCCCAGGGCATGAAGGGATCGAAGGCAATGAAATTGCGGACGAACTCGCGAAGGCTGGTAGCACAGCTACGACAAATGGTCCAGAACCATTCTGTGGCATACCAAATAGCCTTGCAAAATTGACCCTTCATATAAACTTCAAAGAGCAATCATTAGAGCACTGGAATAATCAGCCAGGCCCAACACTTTCTAAGGCATTAGTCAAACCCTATAATAGGCGGTATGCCAAAGAACTGTTACTACTTAGTAGGAATAACTTGCGTATCCTGACAAGGGCACTGACTGGCCACTGTGGGCTGAACAAACACATGTATAACTTGAAGATCAGCAGAACAAAGGACTGTAGATTCTGCAAGGAGGACGACGAAACGCCTCTCCACCTGATCTGCAAATGTGAGGCCGTGGTGCGCAAACGTAGCATCCATCTAGGTAAATACCAACTACTACCCGAGGTGCAAGAAATCAATACTAAGAATCTATTACAGTTCATAGAAGCTATAGGAATTAGTACTGAATTGTAGAAAGAGGCGATCACAATAGATCAGTAATGGTCGCAGTGATACTGACTCTGGAAAGCCTTGGAGAGCCCACCTTTCGAAGAAAAAAAAAACAGGGTCACGGAGGTCAGATGATAGTTGCTCTACCGTAATTACCTGATACGCCAAATTCTAGATCACGGTCAAGGTGGACCACGAACCCTGGCATTTCGGAATTTTGGCGCCAAGATGATTATTATTACCTTATTTACTCTATTAAAAACTAAAAACTAAATTAACCTAATTTAACTTTATTTACTAGTGGACCCGGCGCAACTTCGTATGCGTACGCCAACTTTACCCCTACCTACCCTTTTTTTGTTGCTTATAAACCTTCCCCAGAAAACACTCTATCTATTGTTGAAAATCCGTTGCGTAGTTTTAAAGATCTAAGCGTACATAGATACATAGGGACAGACGGTGAGAAGCAACTTTGTTTTATACTATGTAGGTATAAATTGTCTATCTCTGTACCTCCAAACTCGATACCTCTCGTTTACGAGTTGGACCCGCTAGCCATTAGGCCACCTACGCAACAAAAGTAGGTATGTTATAATTAATAACTTGTAAATTGTTAGTTATCTTTGAATATGTCAATAGACAGTGTTGATGTGTCATTAGGGTCGAAGGTCACAGCCACAGGGTTTCAAACTTTAATATACTACAAACAAGATGTTAATCTCTATTGAAAACTCGTTATAGAACTGTTACATTTGGTCGTTCTGTTTCCAATCGACCAAAAGTACACCAGAAACTTCTAAGATTACGTATTAGACACACATACTTACATAAACAAGAATATAATCGTTTCTGTATTTGTTTACATTAGGCTGTTGGTCGTTTCCTCGACCCTTGGTCCTATTGACGTGTGCTTTATTTACTTTACTTCGACGTGATTTATTTATTTAAGCTGCTAAACGGAAAATAATGTTCAGGATTCCTTCAGTGTTTATTGGTTTACTTGTTCCCTAGCAAGGTGCTAGTATTATTTCTTCACTAATACGTGGTAAGACGGCATAACGTCACACCAGATTACGCCAACCTCTCACGAAAAGACGTCATCGTGATGTAACTCGTGCGCGGATAAGAGCCTTAACTTGGTCGAAATTACGAAACCTTCCTGGAATTACTTGTTAACTCTCGTTCCATCTCCGTTCTCCCCTCTCCGTTAGGTTAAAACTCCTAAGAATTACTTGATAACGTGGGAGTTCTAGGTTAGGTTTTACCTGCGGTGTCACTTTTGCCTCGATTTAACCTTTGCTAATTAGGCGTGTGACCGCTTCGTGTATATCGTCGTACCAATGTTGCCTATTGTTCAGCTAGATTGCAGGGCGTAGACAGGTCAAGTACAGCAATCCGGGCCTACGATCCTCTTATGGGGTAGCGAGGTGAAAAGGCTCGACGAGTGCTATTACAATACAAGAGATTATCCACTTGACCTTTCAGATGTAGACGCAATGCGAAGTTAAGGCGTATCTAAGCTAATATGCATGTGCCCTATTTCGTTTCTGCAGTTTTACATATGTGTGGTGCGGTGAAACATAATGTGACGTGTACTCGTATATCTATACGTAGTCGCTTCTTGCCGTCTGTCCCTACGTATCTATGTACGCTTAGATCTTTTAAACTACGTAACGGATTTTATTGCGGTTTTTAGTACATAGCGTGATGCAGGAGGAAAGCTTTGCTTTATAAGCAAGAAAAAAGGGTACGTAGGGTTAAAGTAGGTGTACGCGAAAGAAATCGCGCCGGGTCCACTAGTACACGATATTTTAAATACTCAATTATATCTTTAGTTCTAAAGTCAATTTCTAGGACTCTAGGAAGTTTGCTTCATCTACGGACACGTCATATCTTGTCGCCAAGTAAAATTGCAATTAAAGCTCTGGAAAGACGAACGTAAAAAATATTACCGATTCGAATCGAATCGAACACTGCAGTAGTATGTTTTCTGGTGACACCTAAAAGGCATTACCAACTTAATTATGTCATATAAATAAATTATGTAGGCTAAGTAATTTTCCTTAGGTGAGGAGAAACAGCTTGAGGCAAGGGGGAATTAAGTAAATATACATGTTTGGGATGATAATCTACCTAACTACCACATCCGTATTCCGTACCGCTGTCTTTACAAAACCTACCTAAAGATAGATAAATAATAGCTAATATCAGTTAGAAGACGGTACCTGAAGAAGAAAATTCTAATATTTACAATATTTCTGACACAGCAGAGTTAGAAACCTGAGTTACAATTTTAGACTTTTTAAAAGAATATATCTTAATCAAATAGATGGATGATAAACTTTCCCTTAACCACATTGCTAAGTTATACCGCAGTCTCAGTTTTAATTAATTAACGCGAGTCCGCAGTAATTGTCTAAGTCTAAGCCTAGGCCGTACCCAGAGTCGGTAACTCCAGCGTAGAGCCCCGCACGATGTCAGCCCACATACACTCTATGCACAGGAAATAAGGGTCAAATTTGGGTGGTCACGAGCGACTTATGTGTTGTCCCGCCCATTAGAAGAGCACATAAAAGCTGACTATGTTACATTTGCAGGAATCTCTTTATGTGCACATATTCATTATAGTGATGGATTACCACCGATATAACACAGCAGGAAATCGACTAATTCATTATTAACTACCGCTCTGAAGCCGGTATAAATAACTTCGTTTTGTTTCTGAATACATATTGGTATCGATATCGGATTTCGGAAGTGGGTGTTGTTTTGTTAAATACTGGTATGATTTTGTCCTTGAGTTTACTAGAATACATACTCGTAGCACCCACCCTCACAAAATGTAAGTAATTAAACCTACATTGATATTAAGGTATATTCAATAACAGCTTCATTATAAAAATAATTTCGATCGTGCATAACGAAAAATGGAATCGAATAACTCAAGTTGCAATAAAAACCTTTCTCCCGACAAATGAACCTAAAGGCCTATAGTTAGAAATCAGTTGCAAATCATAAAACTTGAATTTGATTAAAATAACAATAATGATTCTCTTCAATATTCTGGCGCAACCTTAGTACTTTGCTTGCGTATTTATTTATTTATTCAACAAACTTTACAGTTTTACAGTTTAAGAACTAATACACTGATAAATTATTACGTATACATTATACCCATAGAAAGTATATCAAAACAGAACTTGTCGTAAAATAATAACATCACCAAAAAACACTGCAATTTTTCCTCATCAATCTTGGCGTTCATGTCCCGGTTGTGCTCTCAAGAACGAGGGCCCTTGACCATGATCCAGGATTTGGCAGGTCAGGTAATTTCAGTGGAGCGACTGCCATCTGACCTCCATGATCCTGCTACCAGGGGAACCTGACCAGATAGGATCATGGTTACACATCCAGTCGCCTGAATGTGCAAGTTTCATCACGATGTTTTCCCTCACCGTAAGAGCATCGGTTAGTATTCAATTAATGTACATAACTCAGAAAACAGCCATTGGTACATGGTCGGAGCGGGATTCGAACCCGGGACCTCTGGCTTACGAGTCGGATACTGTATTCGCTCGGCCACCGACGCTCGAAAAAGCACTGCAATTATTCCATTGGACAGTAATCCAGATGTTATTTTATTCAGAACGACATCCATTACTGCGCTGATAGCTGGTAGCGTAGGTAGCGTTGGATTCCATCGCGGCGGCATTATCATAATTGTATTTTAATCGTTCCGACCGCATTTGTCAATCTACGGGTGGGAATCTATCAAGCGTGGACACGGTACGTGATTGATTAACCGTTGTACGGTTCATGGACTCCGCCACACAACACGGAGAGGCTGATGTATGTAAGTTCAACGAGTGCTGTGGTGTATGAAGTTCTGGGAATGCTCATGGTCCACTAACCTAGGTTTTGCTAGTTTTAGGCGCTGGTTATTCTATGGTAGCGTAGGTGTTTTGTAAGGTGGCTTGTTGGCATAGTCATCGTCATCCCAGCGGTTACAACCGGTTTCTGCAAGGGGCTTTCCTCTCCTTCTTCTACGGTTGGATGATCTTAGGCATCCTCGCGTCGTAAGCCATTGGCACTCGCATCTTACACTTTTCGCCTATCGCTTTTTCGGCCACACTCGGCACGGCCTGTAGGCACAATAATTTGTTTTATTGGAATAAGCACGTTTCATACTTTTAAAATAATAACGCGATGATAAATAATCCAATGATTTTGCACAAAATCATGGAAATAATCCTAAAAGTGACATAGCACATTTAAAATAAATTGTAAGGGTGCGTCCATATCTCGCGAATGCGCCGTTGCAGCAACGGTGCAAGCGCGGTACTAGGAGAAGACGATAGTATCGGAGCACTGTTTGAAAAATAGTTGTTCGGATTTATCTGAACAAACACTGACTGACTTTTAAATGATTTTGATATTTATTCTTTGAATTCTCCATCAATCGAAAAAAAATTATTCATATTTCATCTTTACTTTGCACATTAAACAAAATTAATTAGACTTACAAATATATATTACATATTAATTTACACGAAAACACTACTCGTATCTACGTTAATTACATCTCTTAAGTATACTGTTTAACCAGAAAGGGTAAGGCTTTCTGCTAAATATAAAATTTGCCTGATCACTGGCTACCCTATCCGGAGCTCGATAACACAAGCCTTTACAAAGCACGACTTGAAAGTCCTTCACAACGTTTGGAGATAGCTTTTGCTTGAAGTAACTTGCCCGAATTTCGAGTGGATTTTGAAAACTTATGAATTTGTTCAAAGAAATCGATTTTCCTAAATTTTCGACGCTTTTCTTGTTTGTTTCGTTCCCAACTTTAAATTGAAATTCTGCATAAACTCTTAGTAGACCTACGCAAAGTTTAATATAAAATAATTCCGCATTGAGTGCGGATAAACCCTATGAAAATGTTTAACCAGGCATGGCCATGTTATTGATAAGAAACTTTACAATAATAGAATTCCTAAGTAAATTAGGAAAATTATTTCGTGCGACCAACACAGGATTGATTCCGTTATCATAAGTTTTAGCTCAATGCCATAAAACGATAGGCTTAACGTGCATACTTCCATACTAACCTAATAGTCGGCATTTTTTTTACAATTTAAGCAATCATCTAATTTTCCTATTTAAAACATAAACAATATTTACAGTGGCGAGGCAGGTCTGGCATTAGCTAGACCAGCGTAAGCTAGATGGGCTTGCTATCTCACTTAAATTACAATTAACTACGATCCACCGAGATAATGTCGACTTTGAGGAGACCTTTCTCACCCTAAGGTCCTTTACTTATCATCAAAAGGTTGAAAAATACGCGACATGACCCTACGCCCTTTGGCTGTCTGCAATTTAATCAAAAGATAGAATTCTGCTTAATTGTAGTACGTTTGTAATAGACACTGATGAAAGAGATGTATTTCGAGTCGTGCAATAGTTAATTGATTTTGGAAACTGGAACACCTACTGTAGAACCGTAATAGACCAGTTAAACTATAAGAAATATGAAAATGGCGCCTTCGCAAAAGTTGTTCAGCGTGATGAGCATTTTCTGTTTACGTATCAATATCGAAAATCTGGAATATCAGATGTGGAACTCTAAGAGACCAGCACTATTACATGACTTAAAGTCGGTGTTCCGATAACGATGAGAAATTTGACTCCACCGAAACTGTGTAACGGAACCCAACTTAAAGTCAAAGCTTTGCAGCGAAATATAATTAAAGCTGAGATTCTTACTGGGAGTGGAGCCGGTGAATATATGTTTATACCGCGTATACCACTCATGCCCAATAATTTTCCATTTCAATTTAAACGCACAAAGTTCCTTGTGTCCACTCGATTTGCTATGACAATAAATAAGTTGCAGGGACAGCCGCTGAAAGACATGGATACATAGGAAATAGGTGCCTAAACCTTCCGGTATCAGGAAAGAGGTCCCGCGAAAGGCCTATGGAAGCGATGGATTGACATTGCTGAGTCGGATGCCGGAGCCAATGGCTTACGACGCGAGGATGCCCAAGACCGGGCAAAATGGAGGAGAATGAGTCCGAAAGCGGACCCTGGCAAAAACCGGGATTGACTGCTCGGATGATGATGATGACAGACGCTGTGAGCCGCTGGTGTCGACCTAAGGACTGGTTGTTTTTCGCATGGCCAAGTTTATGTTGCTTTCTCGAGGCTCAGTAACGCCTCGGGTCTATGTATATTGGCTTCCGACGGATAGACCCCTAACCTCTGTCCCGGGGCTCTGCTGTCGTGGGAATACAATACAATACAATACAAAACTCTTTATTGCACACCAGAGGACACAAGTACAGATACAAAAAATATGCTAGTACAATGGGCGGTCTTATCACTAATGTGATCTCTTCCAGACAACCTCGGTATGGAGAGAAGCACAGGATTATGACAGCAGACTGGTAGTGCACACAAAAGCAACACTTACAACAACAACAATAATAATTGAAAAAAAAAACAACCCACACTTCCACAATAAAATACCCAAAGATCTATAAAAATCAGAGAAAATACCAGAACCACAGCACTCATAATGATGAATGGAAATATCGGGATAAAAAGTATCCTATATGTTAATCCAAGTCATATCCTAACCGTATACCAAATTTCATTGAAATCCGTCCAGCGTGATTGAGTAACAAACATTCATACTTTCGCATTTATAACCACTCGGCCGTCCACACGGGTGAAAGTTATACAGGTACATTCATAAACCTTCCTCAAGAAATTTCCTAGCCAACAGTGAAATCCGTAACGTAGCGAGGCTTAGGAGGAGTTAATAGTCTAACTGACAAATGGAATGACAGGTGCGGAGAGCGACTTTAATTTATACTTTGAAGTGATACGGATTTGCTATAAGAAAAACTTAATAAACGATTTTGTTCAAGGCAAAGGTCATACAATTCACGCAAACGAAGTCGCGGGCACCATTAAAATATAAACAATAAGTGAATTTTTTTAAAGTAGCGCTAACAAAGTTATCACGCTAGAATATTTTACCTGGGCTAAGGCTGCCTAAAGGTATGAATATGAAGGAATACTTCTACATCATTTCTCATTAAAACCAGGAGCTGGATAATTTTAATTTGTTTTTAATTGTGTGTCGGTCTATCTAATATCAACGGTTTTATGTCAAAATTGAGCAACAGATTCTGTCGAAACATAAAGTTTTCAATCTAGAAAATAAATGAAATACCTATTAATAAATGTGCCTGAGGAATGCGAAACAGGTGTTTTATTGTTTGAAATTTAAATCTAAATTGCCAAGTATTTCAACAACACAGGCTCCTTTCTCCTGGCACTTTAGAATAATTTGTGGTGTAGTGTCTACTAGAAATAGAGTTTACCAGTCAGGGCATAAATAGAGAAAGTTTGCACTTAAAGTTTAATTGCTTTCTATTCAGGGACTTAAATCGAGTTTTGCTGAGTTTATTAAAAAATATGCTTCTGTTAAACCACGATGCCGTGGTAAAAAGCTATTACACTTCGTAGATTAAGCCAGATATCTGTAATATAGTATCTATAAATCACTGCTTAAAACAGTCATCATCATCATCATCATCATCATCTTGGCGTTAAACCCCGGTTGCGCTACCGCGCTGTACGCGGGGGCCAGGAGTCCGCCTTCCTCCTCTTCTTAGTCCACTTTGCTCGATCTTCAGCTTCCTTAATGGTGAATCCATTGGCACGCATGTCACGCATGTCACTCTTAACAACGTCCAACCATCGCTTCTTATTGTATTGTAATAAGTAATAAGGAAAGCCAACTTCAATCAGCATCAGAGCGACAGTCTACTCATTACGACTCAAAAACGGTTGACAAATGTTTACTATATTTTTATGTCATTTTACGGTTTCCGTGTTTATAACGTATAAAAGGAAAAGCTCTTCGTTAAACATTAAACGATTCGCCCCATTACGTTGCCGTGGGGATCAATATCCAGTGTGAGCCCGTACATTTTCGAGTGCGACATTACATTGCAAGTTACATTTAAATTGTGTCATAAAAACAGATTTATGTCTGCGTGTACGCTCGCTCAAATCGGGAGAATGGCCCATCAAATGTACTTTATGCGAACTTAGATACTGACAGTGCGCTGCGATGATTGAGATGGGAGGGCAATTCTAGTGCGACGATTGTTATGCGAAAAGATAAACTTACGGTGGTATAGGATAACTTACGTCTTATTCGTCGATTAACTTAGGATTATATAAGTCTATTTTGAAGGCTGCAGATAGACGGGCATATAACTAACCTACGTATTAATGCACCACGTCTTAACATACGTTACGTTTACTTTATTTAAATACGCAGTTATTTAAAAAGGCTTTTAATAATTACATGCGAACATAACCTCACACCACACGGCACGTTCCGTTGATGGAACTACATTAAACATTTAACTTTACAGTCTTGAATATTAGCTACAAATCTATACTTATAATAAAACTGTAACAGGTCCAATTGTTTACTTAGATAATTTGAAATTTTTATGGTTTAATTGGATATTTTGAAATTTTTTATTCTATAAATCATACTGAAGCCAAAACTGTAATTTTTTTCATTTTTGTCTGTCTATCTGTATCTTGGCCGCGCATCATTCCGAAACTACTCAATGAATTCAAATGAAGCTTGGTATGATTTGAGTTCATACTACGAGATAGGAAATTGCATACTTTTTACTCCAAAATTCATCACGGTTCCCTTGGTGAGAAGGAATGGTAGTCAAAATGTGTTCTTAATTATAATTCATTCATACGTAGTCCGATTTCATTCATTATTTTTTTGTTAGAAAGAAGGTATTTTAAAGAACAAGTTTCGAGCTCGTTGCGGTTCTGAAGTTCGTTCAAAGTACAAAACGGTCACCCATACAGTTCCCGGACTCTGCAAGCGTCGCTTAACCTTTGATATCGGGCTGGCAAGCACGCTTCCACTAGACCAAATCCGTAGTTGCAAATATTCCGAACATAACAGTGTAGTGCACAGTCAAAGCTCGCTCGACCCAGTATCATCTGTCTCCGAAATAGGAGAACCGATGGCGGGAATATTCGAAAATCGAAGTCACACGCTCGCTAGCCTAGTGCGTGTCCGTTGTTAATTATTCGTAGTAAACAATCGATGCGGTCAATGGCTCGGCGTGCCGTTATTAAACCTCATACAGACGGACGAACGAAAATTAATCGATTACATTGTATAAAAAAAAGTCGCTTTCACTGTCCCTATGTATCTATATATTATGTATTTATGTATGCTTAGATCTTTTAAGCTACTCAACCAACGGATTTTAATGCGGTTCTCAACAATAGATAGATTGATTTAAGAGGAAGGTTTCATCAGCATTATGGGCCTTAGATATCTATTATAGATGATTTAAACAGCGTCACTGTTAATGGTACGGTACTTTCTCTGATGGCTGTAGAGGCTAACACGGGAAAGACAGATTCGGTTACACAGTGAACAAACAAGATAATTCGCCGTGGAAGAAGCTTTTATAAGCAAGAACAAAAGGGTACGTAGGGGTAAAGTAGGTGTACGCGATCGCAGTCGCATCGGATCCACTTGTTAATAATAAATTTGACTTAGACTGCCTATTTTTTGTGATTTTTAGAGTTACCTATCTTGAAACGGAAATCAGAACTGGTAATATGTGAACAGGGGCTGTTTTTCAACGTTAAGTTTACGTTAACCCAGCGACATGGTGGAGCGGTCAAAATTACCCCGTGTGTTTTTATTTATTTATTTCATTTATTTCAATTAACTTAGATAACTGAAAGTCACCAATGTGAGGACGTATTATTGGACTTATTACTAAGCTATTTTGTTTCTATTGAGCAACAAAATAGCTTACTAAACAGAGGTAGTACAATTTCAAATAGTATCGTCAACTTAGTGCTATAAAAAAGTTGTTGCCAAACAAATAGTGTAAGTAAATGTTACAAACACGAAAACCATTAGTAAGTAGATAAAAAGTACCTTGTCGACAAACGCCTTGCCGCCGCAACACCGGTATTGAATAAATCAAAATCTAGATCTTCATACCTACATAATTTGTTGAACTTATTGCTTGCACGCCACAAGACGCGCTTAATATTATACATACCAAACATCCTGTAGTCCACGCGAACGAAGTCGCGGGTACAGCTACTCTAGAATAAGTACCAACATCCTGATCACTTTTAGCAAAACCATCATACGAGAGAGGAAATACAAAGTCGTTTTGTATGTATGTCACATACAGATGCAGTGCCGACGGAACTCTCACAGTGCACTCCTTCTCGCATTTGGGTGGTTTGTTTTCAATTTCCTGCACTTCCAAACGGAAGTTAGGAAACGGTCAAAATCGTATCCGAACCAGGGAACTAAATTACCTACTAGTCCGATCCGAACCTCGACAGGCTCTATTCATAGCTTTATATTAGAGAAAACGCATAACATTTCTCTAGGTAAGAATTATACAAGGACTGCGCTTCTGTGAGTGTATCTACTATGAGCTTTTTACGAAGTCACCGTGAGCGTAGTCGAGCCAAAGCCAAAAAGTCAAAGCTGGTGTAATATAAATAAAGCAGTGCAAATCCGTCGGATACCGAACAGAGACAGTAAGACTCTGCTTCTTTCAACACATGTTTATAAAGACTAATTCATGTTATTGTTGTCTATATAGTTCCTGCGTATATTAAAGAACAAAATGAAATAATCTTCATAAGTTTAATTCATAACGAGAACTGAATAGATTGATATGCATTGTCAGTCCCGGGTTTAGACTCGGCGATGTTAATCCATCGCATCGTGGGTCTCCCGCGAGACGCCTTTCCTGATACCGGCAGGTTTAGGCGTCTATTTCCCACGTACCTCTTCAATCTTATCCGCGTTGTGCTTAGCTCTAACGCCAGGGCTGCCATGAATCTACATACACATACTTACTACGTACACGGTTAAGTCTTCTTCTGCCATTAATCTGCCATATTTTTATTCCGATGGCGTAGAGTTCACGGACGTGCTTTGTCAGCGATGGCAATATCTCGCAGCCATAGAGAAACACAGGCCTAATTATACTCTTGAATATAAGGCCCTTGAGTTTGATAGGGATTTTAGCCTGCAAGCTTTCGCCATTTGGCCTAAGCTGCAGATATCGTGACCTTACATCTGTGCCGATGTCTCCGGTCTCATGCAGCAAGGATCCGAGATATTTGAATTTATCTTTCGTAGTGATCCAGATCCATTCCTATCAAAGTGACTTATTATTTGGGTTGGCGTGTACAGAGTGCCCCGAGATTCTCAGCCGCCAAGTGTTAATATCCAAGATTCTAAATAGGAAGACTAAATATTTTAATATGCTTCTACAAAATGGTCATCAGACCGATTTTGATGTATGGCCGCGACGACTGGACACCAACGCTAAAAGAGAAGAATAAGCTTTTGGTGGCTCAACGAAAAGGGTCGTAGACAATTCTGGGACCCACAAAACGGAAGGACGGTAGCTGGAGGATCCGAACGAATAGGGAGATCGAGGAGTAAGTGCGCGAGCCCAATATCATCGGGGAGACCATGGCCGTGCGACTGCGCTGGCTCGGTCACGTGGACAGAATGGAAGAGGATAGCGCCGTATACCGATACTCTGGACGCCCGAATGGGAAACGTCCAATGGGACGTCCTAGATACCGCTGGCTGGACGAAGTGCTGAAGGATCTATCCGAGCTTCAGAGACCGAGATGGAAGGAAACCGTTCAGGATCGACATGAGTGGCGTATTTTGGTGTCGGAGGCCAATATCCTCTTTAGATCGCTGAGCCAGCGCAGTAAGTAAGCTTATGGTTTGGAAGGACAATTCTCCAATTCTTAAATTCCAACCAAACCAATTTCTAAGTTGTTTGGATAATTAAAAAGTTTTATCTACTTTCCTATATACGATTTACATCAAATAAGTAGATAACTAGTTTGCGTTTATCGAAATAACTTACATTGTCCGCGTGCTACAATTTCACTCGGTAATCGAATTCTTTATAAGTTCCTTTTGGACGTATGTTTCCGACTTTCCTAAATTAACTAATAACCTTATCTATGAATAATAGGTAACTCCCCTGCAGAAAATCTTCTTTGTTACCTGTTGGTACAATTCAAGAGTATAGAGAGTGCAGTGGAAAAATCCTTTGCAGCTATAGGTGTTTGGTGCATCCATACACAAATTGAATTGGCTGAAAGAAGAGCCCAGGTTAGCTGTCCTTTATGGTTGCAACTTACCTTCATGGCGGCTGTCAGTTTTCATGACAAAAATTGACTTCACACCGCCAATTTTTCACAAAATGGTACTTTATTGTATGGTATTTAATAGAAATTAATTGCAAGTAACGCCAACTTCTTTCAATTAACTAGCTCAAAAAACCAAAATTATTGCTTTCAAAAGAATTTTAAAAAGAAGAAAAAAAGAATTTAGGAGCGTCGGTGGCCGAGCGGTTACAGAATCCGACTCGTAAGCCAGAGGTCCCGGGTTCGAATCCCGCTCCGGCCATGTACCAATGACTATTTTCTGAGTTATGTACATTAGTTGAATACAAACCGATGCTCTTACGGTGAGGGAAAACATCGCTATGAAACCTGCACATTCAGGCGACTGGATGTGTAACCATGATCCAATTTGGTCAGATTCAAGGAGGTCAGATAGCAGTCGCTTCACTGTAATTACCTGACCTGCCAAATCCTGGATCATGGTCAAGGCGGACCCCGGGCCCTCGGGAGCACAACCGGGACATTAACGCCAAGATGATGATTGATTTTAAAAGAAATCCTGATATTGTAATAAATTAAAAACCTTAAAGTAATTTAAAATGTCCATAGCTCTATTTAATCCCTGACTAACGATATCCTACATGCTTTGAAACAATATTGTATATTGTAAATCTATCTACGAACTAAAGCGTGATGCCCACCATAAAATATTAAACCACCCATCGCTAATCCGAGACTACCTAATTCCCAAGCCCGGGAAACAACTATAACGTAAGATTCTTAGTTACCCGAAGTCTTGTTAATCCGGCTTTTATTAAAACCTAGCCAAACATTCATAAATATTTCATTTAACATACTCACTACTCTCTAACTTAGACGAAACCCAAATAAATGCGAATACCATCCCAAGGTTTTCTTCCTAATTAATTATAAAGTAATCTGGGTTGACTAAAATGGGAGTTTCTCCGAGGATACTACTAATTTAGCTCTGTGTACAAAATGTATTTTCCAGAGGCGTTCCACTAAAATACCTCCTTTCTTAGGGACAAAATTAGCAGGTAAATAGCGGAAAATGTTCTTTATATTTCAGTGAAAACGTTTTTTAGACTTAAGAGCACTGGTTTTAATTTGCAGCGGCACTGGTGTTTTCCTGAAAGCCAGGTAAATACAGATTTAGCAAGAACTTTTGTCAACCTATAGTACGTCCCTATATCACCCTATAAGTAGCTAGAAAATTTCGGAAATTATACACTAAATAGCCTAGTTTACGGCAAACATTTCAAATCATATATCTTTGTAGTTGCTTTCCTTTCCGTTCAGAAATATCGTAATAATCTATGTAATTCTGGAAAAACTTCTCATTTGTGTTTTGTCTTAGTCTTTTGATGGTGGTCATTCCACATCTTGCACGTGCGCAGTATAAAGGCGCGCGATGCCAGTACGTTAATTGGATGCTAAGCATCCAGATGATGAACATGAAAATTATCCCATCGTCGGAGGGTGCGGTGCCGGAGTGACGGAGGCACCTAAATCGACAGTTCTTCGGCACATCCCGTTGTACAGACGGTAAAGAACACACAAAGAGCCATCGTCTCTCCAGAGGTCTTTAGTTTGGCCACTAGTAGACAGTAAACAAAAAAATTTAACCCACTATTATTATACCTTTAATACTTTTCCAAACATTACATCAATGAGGCAGTGGAGCCACGACTAAAAGGCGTTTTTATTTCAATGACTCACTCTAATCTACTTCTAATAATCTATGGAAAAAAAATACTGTGAAAACACCAGTGGGGCATAGTTATGAGGCCACCGTTAAAGGTTGATGCTTTTACGGTGAGGAAAAACATCGTGAGAAATGTGTACCTAACCATCATTCAATCTGGACAGGTTACCCTGGACGGGTCACGGAGGTCAGATAGCAGTCGTTCTACTGTAATTTCCTAACATGCTAAATTCTGGATCCTGGTCAAGGCGGACCCCGTGCCCTCACGCGCGAGTGCACAACCGGAACAGATTATTATAAGCTAGGTAGCTAATAATACGAGTAAGTACCTAAATTACAGAAGGCAACCAGGCTCTTGGTAAATCTCCAACACAGTGAACAGACCAAGTCACGGATAAGTCAAGATGGCTTTAATAGACCCCTTCACGAATGAATGAATGAATGAAATACATTTATTGTTGTCTCAGGACACCACATCACAAGCTAATAATACAAAATACACATATACTTACAGTCCTTACAGACAGTAAACAATACACAATAACAAAATAATTCCCAAAATAACTAAAACCATCTACCCAAATAGCATCGGAACTCATGCGAGCACAAAAAAACAATAATCAAGGAAGAATAGCGGCAAAGTGTGTTGCTCTGGCATAAATACAATAATTGATTTAATGATTACTTGTGTTAAATTGAGCAATGATATGGAACCCTTCGTATGCGAGTACGACTCGTATGTGAATGGATTTTTTTATTTTAGTACAATAAAACAAAAGCTGTACACTGTGTAACAAAATCTTTATTAAACTAAACTGGAAAATTGCAAACTATCCCACATTCGCAAAATGGCTGGACAAACCCCAATAAGAGGCCACGATAAGTCCGAGGCGGCGCACAAAGGAAGTAAATAATGATATATGAATGGGAATCTCCACGTTGCTATGTACGGTGGGGAACACAGCGACGTCCATATTACTTAAATAGGTTATGCATGCATACTTATCCTTTTTTATGGCATATGGTAGATAAACAGTCAAGCGGGCCACCTGATGGGAAGTACACCATTGCGTTTCCCACCTCTAAAACCCTGGGACTAATTGCTCTTGCAGCAAAAAGGCAAATGCGCTCCACTGCCAAAGCCACGGTTCCTTAAATGCACACCCAATGGAGCACCTCTTTCACCGGCAGGAACACAACAATAGTTATTGTTTGGCTGCGGTATTCTGTATGGTGGAGGCACTTCCCCAGTCGGGCGGTTGCAGCTCGAACGGGATATCCCGCATGCCCTGCCTCTCTTAAAATTATACTTTTTATACCCCAAAGAAAAAAGAGGGTTTGACGTGTGTATCTGTGGCTTTGTGTATCTGTCTGTGGCATCGTAGCTCCCGAACAGATTGACCGATTTCAATACGGAAAGCCAGATTTATCAAGATTTTTCTTAGCTTTGTTTGGTTAAAATCGGTTCTGTAGGTTCGAAAATATTTGAGTTTAAATAAACTTAGTCAATGGTTATCCGACTTTTTAGGTTAGATTACAACCTATAACTGATTGAAATTACAGGCCAGAACATTTAAGATCACTATACCTTGCACTGATAATGCAACTACTAATGTACCTGCTGTGCCATGTGACATGGCTTGCTAAATGCTTTTATTTATTTATTATTTATAAATTCAAAGATTCAAGGCTAGAATAATTATGATTACGACGCCATTCTCATTTCCTAGAGTCGCCATTAGCCGTAACCGCGTGGTGGAGTGTACGGAACCCTCATACAGAATAATCGTATTAACTCTGCGCCCGGCCATTGTTTGCGTAACACATTATTTTATTAACACACACTTTGAGATTAGTGAAAGCAACAATATCACAATTGCTTTCATTTCGTCAGCGGCGATCTGTGTGCAAATTGGAAATCAATGTCAATATAGATACCCACCTACATATGTATTGTAGATACCTATAAAGCAACGTTTTTTCTTAGTTGTCCAATATAACTGTTAAAATTTTTGTTCCCATATCATTAATTACATTTCGATAGAACTGTGATAAGTGTGACAGATTTCTGCACGAAAAAGATTGCCATTGACACACCGAGAACGAAGTCGCAGAGTAGAATATTGCCCAAAAACTCTTCGTTTTATGAATATCCTTTGTTCAAAAATAAAAATCAGTTTGTCGCCAACCGGTCTACTTGCGCCCTCTCACGGTTCGATTTCTAGACATTCATATTTTTAACCGTTTTACGACACTATTTGCAGCCCCCGCCACACAGAGGGCGTTACAGCGCAGGCACCTCGTCATGAACCGTATGGTTCACACAGAACATTTTATAGCTGAACGCACAGTCTTGCCACACATACAAACCTATGTCCGGGCTTTTTATGATCCACGGAGCTGTCTTTACTATGTAACTCCCATTTACATGTGGATCTACATGATATATGACTGTATAGGTCCTTTCCGGTACAGGTCCTTCGCATATACGGTTCCCTATTTTGGAACCGCTCGCCAAAATAGAGCCCCAGGTCGAGTACGTATATCTTACTGAACAGACAACCCAACACAAATACAAACACAAACATATGCATCAAGAACAAACATTAGGATCAGTAGATGTGTTTAATACACAGGTTGACTGTTTCAACTTCGAGTTTAGCTTTGAGTTGCAACGTGCAAACTGTGTGCAGAGCAATATAGTGGTGCTTAATAATATGAACTTTTTTGTAATATTAATATACATAATAATTTCCCAGTTCTCGAGTGAGACAAACATAAAATAGAATAGTAAGGACGGATTATTTGCTCCAGGAAAATCTACGGTTCTTTTGAGACTTTATTTAATACGCGATGTTGTTCGCGCAAACAGCAATAAAAACTGTGTATAGACCCTCTTTAGTCTAAACAAACACCTACATAAAGACCGGGCGCCAAATAAAGCCCAACATAGGCTGTGAAAACCGCTAATCCGTATAAAAACGATTTACTATTAAAACAAGACATTTACATCGTAGCACATAAAAAATTATTACAATGTTATATTGTAGACAATAACATAAAACGGGACATCTTGGTTTTCGCGGTTAAAATTTCACCGATAGATCACGTTAAATATCACGTTTGCTCTATATTTCCAATTTCAATTTCAATTCGGACTTTTTCCGGATCAGATATAATGAGCGCCATGCTTTTTAATATGCATTTATCAAAAGGCATGGAGCTCAGCGATCCAAATATAGTGCATTTTCACTGCAAAATATCCATAATGGGTTTTATGGGGTCGATATTCGAAAGTGAGAGAATATTTATTTTTAAATTCACACTTTTCAATAGTCAAGGAGTCGAAGGTTCGCAGTTAGTTAGGGCTAATGAGCCAACGACCTAAAACACCTATATATGACAGTCGAGCTAGTAGAATAGGTTTGTATGAATAAAAATAATAAATAAATAATCGTGGACAAATTCACACAGCGCCATCTAGCCCCAAACTAAGCAAAGCTTGTTCTATGGGTGCTAGATTACTAATATTACTTAAATACTTTTTAAATACATACTTATTATACATAGAACACCCAGACCCGTAACAGAAATTAAAATTCATCATTTCAATTTCTGCCCGGCCGGGAATCGAACCCGGGATCTCTTGCGTGGCTTACAAGCCATTAAATACGCAGAGCACAAGATCGCTCACTATAGAACTTATCGAAAACCCAAAGGAGTACTTATACATGGATAATGAAGATGTACCCAATGTTAAAGACCGACACTACAGCAGCGTAATTTTTACAAGCTTTTATTTAACTTTAAAGTTGTAAATTTTCGACCATTTGTTGGTATAAGATTGAGCTGAAATTTTTTATACCTATGTAACTTGGATGACAATGCATTAACATGGTACCATGGAGTTGGTCTGATGAAGAAGCCGAAAGGTGATCATAGTAACTAATGAACATAATAAGAAAACCCCATCGTATTTTGGCTCCTTGTAATGGTCTTGATGAGTAGGTACTATACCGCGCAATAAAAGCTTATTATGAAAAAATATTTTTCATTTGAGAATTTATTTGAATCGTGAGCATCGCTGCACTTTTGTTCGTGTAACCGGCGAGTGGTCACGAAATTAACTATAAACCGGATTCGGAACTGATTGTGCGTAGCTGCGACACGAATTGTCCTTTTATCCGAAACCGAATGCCGTGTACCGAAATTATGCGGCTCACAACTCACTAAACTACGCTCGTGTTACGTCAGCCTACCCCATAAAACTCGTGGCATCAGCACGAGTGACCAACCCGTGTAAAATAAATAGTGGGAAACACACATACTCGTATCTCAGCAAAATGAATGTCTCAATAAAGCGGATACGTATCGCCGTTTTGGCGTTATGTCGAAACCATTTACAAACGGGCGTAATACATATGCCTTCATAAACAGCGAGTGCCGCGTTATTGTTACAACACACGTTCCGAGGTCAGAATTGCCACTCTTAGCATTCCAAGTGAGTAAAGACTCAAGCAAAAACTAGTGAGGTATAAATCTAAGTCGGTGGTGCAAACAAAGGGATAACACACTTTCGTTTCAAGTACGGTAAGTTATTGTATCGAGTATTGCGAAATTCTTAAGGTCGGATTATGGTTTTCAATCAAAATAGAGTTTACAAAAAATAAAATGAAATGAAACGCTTATAGAACTAAATAAAATAATCCTTTCAAAACGCTTAGCACAACCAGTCAAACAATATTAAACTGGACTACTAAGAAAACTCCAATTCAACTGCCATTTGAATTAACCTATTTGGTAACTGCGTAAAAAATGTATTGTCAAAATAATTAACGACTCGGGTCAAAATTGTTCTCGCCCCAGCTATTAAAATTCCGTTTATCGAGCCGCTGCCGCCTTTAACATAACGGAGTGGAACAAAAGAAACATTCTAGAGGCGTCAAAGAAAAATCGTAACAATTTATTTAGAGGCCGGCCCTGAATAGGCGAATTCCTCAACGAGGCCGCGGGCCGCCGACGTTGCTTTATGTGCAGGCCGAAGGAGACATTTTACGTCTATTTGTTCGACAAACATTACCCCGCGAAACGTAACCTGTAACAATGGACAGTACCGTAAAAAATACCCGGATCCATTGTTTCGCACCCACGCACACGATAACCGCGGAGCTTGATAACGAAGGAGACAAAAATTGCTTGCTAGATAGTAATTTTCGATTTGATGAAGCCCATCAGGCCGCCACTAAATTTAGCGTCAATTTAATTAAACTATACTTAACTATACCAAGTCAACCTCAAGTTGGGAGTACACACGTCACACCCATATCAAAATTAATTCCCCGCTCCCGAACTACCCACGGTCGTGCCAATAACATCTTGACGTCTCAGACTAGCCTTCAATCAAACATTTTTCCATGTTATTTTAGTTTTGACGGGTACCCGATATTTAATAACGGTGGGGACTATCACTGTGGAGACGGCGAACGTGTAGGTAGGGGCAAGGGGGCTCCTCCGAAACCTTTTGTTGTTGATATTAATATAGCTGTACCCTGTACCTCTATTTTATGATTTCAATGTATCTAGCACGAAATAACAAACTGTGGGTTCACGTTAAACGGCTACTCTCTAGCTACTTTTGGAAGAATTTTGTTATCAAAATTAATTAAAATACATGTTTACATACCCACAATATTAAACTATAAACCCAAATTTATTTTAAATTAATTATTAAATAATTCATTTTAATGCCATGGCCGCGTGGTGTAGAATAACACCAACCCCTTACACTCGTGGGTGTCGTATTAGGCGACTAATGTTTTCGAGGTAAAAGATCTAGTACCCCTCTGGAAAATGGGCAGGAGCGTTTTTCATTGTTATATTTATAACACTGTGATCTCCAAGCCGCCGGCCAAGCATGGAGATTATGGCAATATCCTCCCCTTTAGTGGGAGAGGTATTAGTCCTGCAGTGGACTGTTATGGGCTGTGATGATTCATTTTATTAATTAGCTTTTACCAGCTTTATAAATACATCAACTTGTTTTACCAAAAAATCTTTTAAAAACTACTATGTACTGAAGTAGAATCAAGCATCCGGCCAGCCACATTGTACAGGTAAACAAAGGCACTTTGATTTCATTTTTTATTCGGAAGGCCGAAATTACACTAAGTAACTTTTGCTTACGTAAATTAACTTACGTGAGTAACTTACGATGAATTTGCAAGTAAACACTCTTACCTTAATTTCTTACTACTTCCGTAAGTAATCCATAGTATATAGTTATAGCTTTACATGTGTAAATACACCCGTAATTTACTTACGTAAAAACTTACCGAAATTACGTAAGAACTTCCAAGCCGTCCGCCTTCTTTTCACAAGCTACCGGCACGTACAACTACTAGCTCCAGCAATCAGGAGAATCTCGACTACCGAGATAGTGGATCAAGAACGGCGCTAAGAATAGTGGGGACATCGCAAACTTAGTTGGGACGGATGCTGCGCAGCGCGGAAGTCCACTTTGCGAAGAGGCGCCACCTGCAAATGAAGTTGGCTGGCGTCCAGAGACACTTGCAGACAACGCGGCTAATTTATAGCTCCCAAACTATACCCACTAGCTTGTACGTGTTGTGCTAAGGTCATTATCGAGTAATGACCGTTTAAGAGCCGTAAAGGTAATAATTGTCAGGACGTAGCCACGTAAGTATGTGTAATAACTTTTCCTAGTTTTAGTAATGGATAAAGTGTGTAATGAATGGCAGGTTGGTCGTGTTTTGTATTGGTATGTGGTATGATTAAATTGGATAATATTGTTTTATATAAAACTTTATGTCCCGGTTGTGTTCTCGCGCACCAGGGCCCGGGGTCCGCCTTGACCATGATCCAGGATTTGGCAGATCTATATTGACTAAGGAGTGACTGCCATCTGACCTCCCGTGACCCTGCTTTCAGGGGTACCTGACTAGATTCGATCATGGTTACACATTTAGTCACCTGTGTGCAGGTTTCATAAATATGTTTTCCCTCGCCGTGAGAGCATCGGTTAGCATTCATCTAATGTACGTAACTCAGAAACGAGTTATTGGTACATGACCGAAGTGGGATTCGAACCTGGTACCTCTCAGTTACGAGTTGGATACCTTAACGACTCGGCCACCGACGCTCCTAATGATTTAATTGGATAAGAAACAGAATCGCCTTTGGATATCGACGATGTGTTTGGCAAATGATTAAGACCAGTTTATCACTTTATTTAGGAACCAACTAGGTTTCAAAGGAACCAAATACACTAACTAACACTAATAACTGTAACACTAAGTGGATAATATAAACATGATAACATGCTAAAGGCAATCTAAATAAACAGAAACACTGTCAGCTCAATCAAGAACAAATCATAACATGCCGCTACTGCGTGAAAATTCATATTTTTCTCCACCCTCCATCTAGGGTCTCGGCCTTATTTTACAAAATACAAAAAATGTTATCAATTCGGGCGAGTTATATTTGTTTAGCGAAAGAGAAAAGAAAGGAAATTCTAATTTTATTTTATTAACTTTTCGAGTCCCATGTCCAAGCGGGCGGCCATTCAGTAAACTTATTGAATAAATTCCAAACAGCTCCCTTTTTAGGGTTCCTCTTAACGTTTACCATAAAACTGGGTGACTAATTGAATTTGCACGTTCTCCCTTTTGCTAAATTAAAAAAGTCAAGCTATTCTCTCCTTACGTAGGCAATTGTTGGGTGGAAATACTCATGGGTATAGTATAAGGAGCTGCCCTAATTGGCAATAGTCGTACGACTATAGTCGTACGACGGACGTCGCCCGACCAAAAGGAGACCTCAAAACCGCCCGTCGCACGACCGTTGCCAATTATGATAGCGCCTAAGAAATCAGGACTGCCTGGAGAGTTTGTGGTAAACAAGTTATGATGAAAAATATTTTTTCACAAATAGCTTTTATCGCGCGTTCTCTATGATCAGTCAGAGTATACCAAGACTAATCAAACGAGCCAATACTCGATGATTTTACCATGCGTAGTTTCAGAGTTCCTGTGGCCCTCGCCATCATCAGATCACCTCGATGGTTTCATAACATTGCATTGTCACCGAACTTACATGAGTATGCAAAATTTAAGACAATTGGAAACCAGGAAATGGGTATTTAATCTGCAAGAATTTATTACAAACATGGGGACATGTGAAACTAAATAAAAGCTTGTAATAAAAAAAGGACTTGGCAACCTGGCAAGACAAGGCAAAAGTAAACTTAAGCATATAGCGTGCTCTATCTTCGGCGATCACTTTTGATCAGTTGAGGTGAAAGGGAAACGCAATTCTGTTTATAGAAGAAAAATATATTTTCCTCACAACTTGGCAACTTTCCACGTGTAGGAAGCATCGAAATAAATAAGTAGCCAGTAGAAGTAA
Organism: Blastobasis adustella; assembly: GCA_907269095.1. Classification (NCBI taxonomy): domain Eukaryota; kingdom Metazoa; phylum Arthropoda; class Insecta; order Lepidoptera; family Blastobasidae; genus Blastobasis; species Blastobasis adustella. The sequence continues at coordinate 13,673,734 of OU026121.1, read as the reverse complement.
TAAATAAAGTAATGTGTAGTTTGAAAGTGTCAATAACCACACAATACTGAACCAACCAAAGCTGATTCTTTTAACAAAGGAAATATTAGTTACAGATATGTCTTAATCTGAGAGCAATCATTGTGTAACTTTACTATCCATGCTATTTTAAGGATGTTCGTAATTTATCGCTAATACAATAAAATTGGCCGTGTGGTGTCCGGAGAGTAAGATAGCACCAACCCTTTACCCTTGTGGGTGTCGTACAAGACGACTAATGTTTTCGAGATAAAAGATCTAGAGTCTAGATGGGCTGGGAATGGGCAGCAGCTTTTTCCATTGTTATATTTATAATACTGCGATCTCCAACCCGCCTGCGTGGAGATTATGACAATAACTTCCCCTTTTGTAGGTGAGGCCCTAAGTCTTACGGTGGATTTTTATGGGCTGTGACGACGACAATAAAATTACGCTAATACAATAAAATTACGATAAAATTATAATATCTTGCTTGGGCGCTGAGAAACATAGCCTCTCTGACGGAACCTGCGGAATTGCAAGTTTTTTATACTTTAATTAGGAAGCTTTGTCAAGTGCAATTGACAATGTCACTCCGTAATTTCTACAATACTAACTCCTAACGTTATATTTATTATACCTAAGTTAACAAGTTTGTACCGAGCTTTGAGTTTAAAATCAATTAGCATTGATGTTTTCTGCTGCTGAATATTAATCTCCCTTCTCAATATTTCTTTGCTACTCTTACCTGGGTTTCATCATAAGTCAATATATCTCAAGGCCGGCACTTCACTCCCATTAGGTTGCAGATGTCATAAACTATAGTTCGTGCCAAATGGCTTGGCAAAGCGGACATTGACCTCTCGGTCAGAACTAATAGATGTAGACAAAGCGACAGCTGTAACGCTTTAAATAGTTGTATTCAATTTAACGAGATAGAAAAGTTTAAAGCAGTTTTAATATATTTTTCATGAAATAGTTGACCGAGAGATCAAGGTACGCTATTGCCGAGCCATGTAGCATGAACTTATAGACTGGATATAGATAAATGAATATAGTTAAACATAGCCTGTCCGCGGTCCGTGTGTCTACAATAAATAAGATGCCCACTAGACGTGTTGTGCCACATAACTCACGAGGATATCCTCTTACCTACTATAGTTGTTCGTATCATCGGCATTATCTTGTTTTTAACAAAGTTTATTATTAATATAATATTAATCCCTAACCAAACCAACTAAATTAATCCGAGGAGAAGAAATAGGTACCAGGGAGTTATAAATTGTAAGATTTAACGGAAAAAGTTTCGTTATCGGCACGCGTACTCGGCCGGCCAGGTAGCGCGGCCGTGCACCTATTTCATCCAGATAACAAGTTGTGAACTTTGACAACCCGCCTGACTGCCCTGAGATATGAGATTGAGGATTTTTCTGTCAAACGGTCCGGCCTAGTTCAGATGAGGTATCGATCCGCCAAATTTCTCGGTATTATGGAGTGTTTGTGGCGAATACAAGATAATTTTAGAGTTTCTAAATGAGTTCCAAATTCAAACACGTTATTTGCTAACGACTGTTTCAGATATTCAATTAAGTATAATGAAGTTGTAGTTACTTATATTTTGTTGTTCAGTTGGTAAATAATTAAAATAAGGTAGCCTTTTTACCATAGTAACAGGTATAGAGGGGACCCAAATCAATAGTATTGTTGATATTTCGATAATTGACGATCAATGATTATACTGTTACCATGTCGGACGGCAGAGATCCTAATTCCCGGCTTGTCAGAGATTAAGAAATTTATTTTAATTTATGTTCTGGTTTGCTTAGTTTGGCGATAGATGGCACTGTCTGAAGATTACATAGAGTAGATTTATAATGTTCCGCCTTTCCCCGAAGCTTGCTACAGGCCAGACGCATCTCTTTCGCTTCTTCCATATTTACCAACCTTTATTATCTACGTGCTCGTCGGTTTAGACTACTCTCCAAGATTATACATTACATACATACCGCTACGCCTTTTCCCTGTAAGGGTAGGCTGATCAAAATTATATTGATTATTGATCATCAACAGTCAACAGTCGAATGGATTTGATCCTCTTTAAGCAGGAGAATTTAGAGAACTGTAGTGAAATATTTGCTTCCCGTGCTCGCTAAATACACAATAGAATACACCGTTGCATATTTTCTAGCGCCGTATTTTTGAACTGCTAGCATCCACGCCAGCACACGCACGCGTTACCTGTCTCTTTAAAATTCGTGGGAAGTTGCTTGAGATAGAAAAGACAGGCATTAGAAGGCTAGCGCTCTAGAGTTCAAAAATAGGGCCCTCGAAGTTTCTAGCTGGTTCACCTCTAAGATATTAGTCGCCTTGTGTACCAGGCGACTATAATAACACCCGTTACTATGAGATCTCCCAGTGCGCGCGAACGCAACTGATAATACTTGAGTGGCGACGGGCACTATGCGTCCATCAAAATGAAAGAAATTGACCAATCCACTTAGCAGACCAGCAATGTGAGAACACGCAGTGTTGTTAGACAAGTTTTGTTTTTGAATGCGGGTGGAAGGTTTTTGACCCGCTTTGCATGCCTCATACCGGCTTATCAAAGGTTAGCTGGAAGAAATCCCGTTGTGGGATAAGCTCGTCTTTGTATTTGTTATAAATTGAGATTACATACGTACATATATACATACTGACTGAAATATGGTCCATGACCTGATCCATATTCTTTCATTCAAATGAGTATTCATATTTGTTACCAAGTACCTACACCGTATGCATAGGTACTACCTATTGTAAGGGCGTTGTTACTATGAGCCTGTAATGCGCTGTGTGCGAGTATCGAATTAAATTTTATTATTGGCCATCCCGATTCTGAACGTGCCTCGCGGACGTGTTCCAAATCCAAAATTTAATTACCTATCGTATACCGCGACAAAGCACTTATTACCGGCGTGTTATTTGTGTAATGTTGTATCTGTGCGAACGGTCGAACCAATATAACGCTACACAAATATATGTACTACCTACACAGGGTCTGTCTGTGAAAACGACGTGCTTTGTTAGAGCCGCTTCTTCGACTGTACCTGTAGATAGGTACTAATAAAGATGACAGATGTATGTATACATAATAATCATGATTAAAATTATGAGTAGAGTCATAAATATTTACAATGAAAATAAGTTTAGTAAATCATCGCACCACCCGCCCCGGGCTGGGTACTCATCCCCATTACGTATACCCTCTAGTGGTGTCCACGCAAAGAATTGAAAGATCCTTTGGACTATGACATGGGATCATTCAAGAGGTATATTAGAGGTCTCCTTAGAAGCTGGCAACATTGGTAGCGCCCCTGGTGTTGCTGATGTTTCCATCAGGTGGCCCGCACACCTGATTGTCTGCCGTATTACATAAAAAACTTATACAACAGCTATATCTACACCATAGTTATTTACAATACAACAAAAAAGACTACATCATGATAATCATTATTTTACTTATGTATCGGGTGGCTAGAAGTAGGCGCTACAATTGCTGAATAAATTGTAAGGGTTGTCATAATTTTTAAACCAAATTGGTGTGAACTCCCAAATGTTAATTTTTCTAATATTTACATTTACTGGTTTTGAGTACATAATGCGAATTACTATTCGTTGAAAACCGTCTGATTTTGAACATCTAACTTCCAAACTTCGAACAGCTCATCCTCTACCCACATTTCCACACGTAAAATGTAGGTAGTTGAATTTTCTTTGAGCTGGAAGCATACATTTCCAACAGTGGGTATTACCGTGGTATTACTTATTTGCACAATGCACCGGAGCATACGAACGCAAAGCAATAGTAATAGTTCAAGCCAAGTATCCCAAACGTATACTTAGAGGACATAGGCTTCGTTCACATGTGAGATGGCAAAGGAAAGCATACTTTTCTATGTTTTTGCTTTCATTTCTAAAATATTAATGTGTCACTCTTTGACACACGTCTGAACACCACAATCGGATTATAGCATCTTTTCATAATTATTTGTTTCTTGTTAACCTAACATTGAATAAAAATGTTTGAGTTTGAATTAATAATCCTACTAATAATATAAATTTGAAAGTTTGTAAGGATGTTTGTTTCTCCTTTACACAAACACTACTAAACGGATTTTGATGAAATTTGGCACTATCCCGAATTTCAATGTGGTTTCTGCGGGACCGTGTCCGGATTTTTTGCGAACGAAGACGTGGGCAAAAGCTAGTACACAAAGAATTAAAAATAACGCTAGGTAAAATAACTAAATTATAAATTCCTTATCCTAAAAGTATTAAAAAATGTTTTAAATATATTATTTCGACCTCAATAACCACAAGTAACACAAGTTCTGGCAATGGCCCCAAGGCGTCGCTATTTGAACTATTCGAAAAATTTTAAGGTGCATATAAAGTGTGACCACGGCCTGAAGAGGTTAGCTTATCTTTATATGCCTATAGGTAGCTAATCTTGTGGCTTATTCATCATCATCATCCTAGCGTTAATGTCCCGGTTGTGCTCTCGAGAACAAGGGTCCAGGGTCCGCTTGACAATGATCCAGGATTTGGCAGGTCAGGTAACTACAGTGGAGCGACTGCCATCTGACCTCCATGACCCTGCTACCAGGGGAACCTGACCAGATTGGATCATGGTTACACATCCAGTCGCCTGAATGTGCACGTTTCATCACGATGTTTTCCCTCACCGTAAGAGCATCGGTTAGTATTCAACTAATGTATCTAACTCAGAAAACAGTAATTGGTACATGGCCGGAGCGGGATTCAAACCCGGGACCTCTGGCTTACGAGTCGGATACTGTAACCGCTCGGCCACCGACGCTCTTAATCTAGTGGTTTATTGAGATCCTCTATATCCCATTATCCACACTTTCGCCGTGCCTGTGGCTGATTTATCACTAATCTTTAGCTTAACGCGTTAGCTTATTAATTCTGTATTCCAATTATAAAATTAACTATTAATGTTAGATAGCTCAGTTAGTGTTCTGTCGTTATTGTTGTCAGGTTAAGCACAGGTGGACAGGGTCTCAAGTCCGCTAATTTTCTAATAGCTCAATTGAATTGTAATTGGGGCGCAATCGCAGTTTTACGCGTTACTGGTATTCTGCTATAATTAAAACTGACGGGCTGAGTGGTTCAGTTGGTTTACACGCCGTCAGCCACGCAGAAATTGAAATGATGAGTTTTAATTTCTGTTGCAGGCCTGTAGCCCTAAAATAAGCAAAGCCTGTGTTATGGGTATTAGATAACTGATAAATTACCTATATACTTTTTTTTAATACATACATATTATACATACTAGACCCAGAACAGAAATTTAAATTCATAATTTCGATTTCTGCTTGGTCGGGAATCGAACCCGAAACCTCTTTGTGGCGACCGGCATGTTAACCAACTGAACCACTCAGGTTGTCAAAAACAAATGTAAATAAGTAGTTTATCAGTGATCAGAGCTAGCTGGCGCTGTGTGAATTTGTCCAAGCATATTTAAAATTATATTATACTAATTTTTTTATAATAGACGTAGAAAAACGATCAAGATGGTCACCTGATGGAAAGTGATCACCACTGCCCGCGACTTCCCTGCCGACACTTCACTTCTACTTCTCGTTAATAAGTGATTACGAAGACGATAACGCATCTAATCTTACCAAATTTAACTACTTACAGCAATTATTTACTGTTTCTTGAAGTGGTGGCCCATGTGTAACACTAGTTAATATTGTAAGCGTAAATTAACATATCCACTTAAGTAAGTACTTTTCTTAGAATCCGGGGACACGTGGCGGATCCACGTGTAGGTGAAATATAATCTTGAATACATTAAGAATTCTGCGCAGTTTCTGGTGTGGCCTCGTGAGGAAAGTGGTTAGGAAACCTCATATTTGATTTTTATGGGTAACACATTTAATATATCCATTATAATGTGTTATTTGCTGTTCCTTATACGCTGAATACGTGTTGGTAGGTACAATAAATAAATAAAATAAATAAAAATGCTTTGCTTATGATATGCTTGTGTTATGGGTGCCAAAAAACTGATAAACTACTAATGTTTTTTTAAATACATAGTAGGTACTTATTTTACATACCAGACCCGTAACAGGAATAAAAATTCATTATTTCAATTTCTGCAAGGCCGGGAATCGAACCCGGGGACTCTGCGTGGCAGACCGGTTAACCACCGAACTACTCAGGTCGTGCTTTTATCGTACGTGATATAATGTACTCGTACAAACATAATATAACCAACACCATCTTTCTAAATGACTTTACTTACTTAAGAGAAATTAAGGAGAACATGCATATTCAACATAAGTACGATATACACTCTGTACAAACAACTAGCGCTATCCTTGGAAAAAGTCCTTATGTAATTGGAAATAAAGTCTTTAATCACCTACCCGATAACATAAAATCGTTGCACGGAAATAAATTTAAAACAAAACTTAAAAAATTGTTGCTCGATAAAGCAAGCTTTTTATAAATTGGATGAATTTTGGATGTATAGAGATGTACATATGATTAATGGAAATTGATTTATTTACTCATTTATTTTATTTGACATCTGAATTTAATGAGACATTATTATTTATTACTTATACCGTCCAATGATTTGATTTACTTGATTGATTGTTAATGATTTTATTTTATTTTGACATCTGAAATTTCAATTTTGACATTTTGAAATTATTATTTATGTAACATTGTTACTTAATGTTTTAAATAATGGAGATTAATATGTATCTTGACATTAGATTGGAATGTTGACATTTACATTGAATTTTATATAATTTTAAAAGTATTGTACGTCCGTAATGGACAAGCTGTTGGAACTACCAATGCAATAACATCTGCATACCTATATTTACACAGTTTAACAATAAAGACAATTCTATTCTATTCTAATGATCGTAACATCTCGCCACGCTCTTCGTACTGCGGAGGGCACGATACCATCAAACCCAGTTGCTTTTGATTGACAGCAGCCGTCAACGAGCCACGTCGTTTGCACTACGCTTGAAAACATCACCCGATGAAAAATATATTCGTAAATCGTTTAATATTTATCAAAGTAAGTACAATACAAGAACAAGAGTTCATGACCACCTTAAGACTCATATTCCTGTGCACTACTGTGCAGTTGTTAAAAGGTTTTTATAACTTTTATTAATTATTTTTTTATTTATTAGTGACAAAGGGGTGCATTTATGCTCTTATACTGAACGTGTAGTAAAATTCGCACCACTCACCTACAGGAAGTTTAAATCTCCACATAAGTAGTTACGAACCTTCTATTCTAAGACAGTCATAAATAAATAATTAAGGGATCAAAATCCAGGGGTGGGTGTCGACGCCGCCTTACGGGCTCGTATCTGCGGTAGCCGCAAAACACAAATCTCCCAGCTATGGAATGTTTACATGGTACAAACACGTACTCACGTTGCCGCCTAGGCTGCGGGAACGCAGTACTCGCATATGAGTACAAACATATGTCTGGTAGCCCCAATGCGTCAAAAGATTCATACCTTGTAATATCTCTAGTGAGGTTTGTGGGAATATTGTTAAATAGGTTACCTTTGAATGACACACTTTTTTGTTTGTCGAGCTTCTGTCTATAAGATATCTCTTGAAATGACATACTTTTCGATTGCGATGTATTTATTTATTCGTATAGGCCGTCGCCAATTTTTACTGTGAACCTTAAATTGAAATTAGCTTCCATTTCGTTCCATTGTTGTGCTTGTTAGTTGCACAATCTTATAAAATACTACACCTACAGAAACTACAGGTACTAATAGGTAGGTTAAGTTATTTTTTTGCGCGCGAGTGCACAACCGGGATGTTGACGCCAAGATGATTATTTTTTAAATTAGATTTTATTATTGGTAAAATATTTCATGTAAGTAGGTACATAGTGCACACTGAAAGTTCTGCGTTCCTGGTCACTCATAAATATTTAAATTTCGAATGTTTTATTTTTTAAACATCTCAATCATTGATTTTAACAAAAATTGGCGGGAAAGCGCTTCAATTATTTTTATCACAAATTGAAGTTCGTCTCCGTAGCAAAAATTGAATTATCGCGAAAATATTTTAGGGCGATGATTTTTTATGATTTTAATAGTTCGCAAATGCTTTTGGGAGGGAAGCACTTCATTTGAGCACCGTAAGGTACGCAGAATTTGATCGTGGCCGTGTTTGTCTCTATGATGAAATTTGTGAAGGTGGCCCTGTGAAACTGTCCGGCAACTAATTGAAGAAAACCGGCGTATCATATATCATCGAGCATAAACGAGCAGACAACCCACCTGATGGTAAGCGGTAACTGTCGCCCATAACATATACGATTCATGCATTTAGGTTGCAAGAAACAAAAATGCTGAACCGCAGGTGCGTTGTCACTAGAAGGACTGAAAGGAGATGAAATGCCTCATGCCCGTAATTGCACTGCGTACCTTATCCTTCAAACGGGAACACAACAATGCAAGCATTGTTGCTTGGCGGTAGAAATAGATAAGGCGGTGGTACTCACCCAGGCGGACTCCTCAGGCTTGACAGAGTCCTATCAATTGACAAAATTGAAAAAAAAAAATAAGCATGAGCCAAATTAAAGAAATCTTACATCAACATTTAAAAGACAGTAAACTTTGTTGCCGCTGGTCCTCATAAACTCACCCCAGAACGAAAACGGACTCGAGTTGATTCACTTAAAAATGTTTTGTTAAAGTATGATCATGAACGATTAAAAGCTATGTATGATATTGTGACTGCAGATAAAACATGAATGTATTGCTATATGACAGAAAGAAAGCAACAAACTTCTTTATGGGTGTTCGAAGGCGATAGCTAACTAAGGCAGACAAAGAAAAAGACCAAAAAATTATTGCATCTCGGGTGGGTCGTGTCTGCACGATCGCACTTGAAGAACAAAACACAGTTAAAGCTGAGTGCAGTACACCAGTGCATTTGTTTGCCCAGTGTCTTTGAAGAGAAAGAGGAAAAACTACCTATTGCACCATGACAATGCTTCGGCGCACACCGCGAATAAGACCCTGCACAAGTCCAGATCTGGCATCATGCGATTTCTTTATTTTCCCAAAATCTAAGATTTTATGAGAGGCTTGACATTTACGGGGCTGGAAGAGGCAGTCATAGCTTACAACCAACACGCGAAACACATGCCCTCAGACCAATGGCCCTCTGTTTTCAAAAACCGAATAAAAAAGTGTTTAAAATGTAATAGTGAATACTTCGAAAAGCAGTAAATATTATATTACGTTACATGTAAAATGTTTTATTATTGAGTTTCGCAAATCTTTCTGTGTATCTACAATGCACAGTAGGATAAATGACACGAAATATTTCGTGAAACGGATTAGAGTTATGTCAAAAATTCTCCGAATGATACAGCATTTTGTTGGAAATTCAAATGAAATGTCGTTATTAAATTTTGCAGATCGCCGTTTAATTTGTTCTCCTTTTTTGGTACTTTTTTCGATTAAGTCAGTGTCTTATTCGTCGAGGTTTTAATCTATTCGTTCGAGGATTTAATCTATTCGATACCGGATAAAGAATTTATTTCCAATCAGTAAGACAAATCCGGGTACTCGCTGCCGACGCGAAAAATTGGGAAGAGTTATTTTTTATTCGATAAAAGGCTTTTTGGATGAAACAACGTTGTCACGGTATGTGTACCGTCAGGATACTGTGTGACAGGCCTATCAACTCGATAACCTACAGTGAACATCAGGTACCTACGTAAAATCTCATTTCAAAGGAATGAGGCAAACTGACTGACAGTTCTGAATCTACTCTACCTTTTATTTATTTATTTTATTTATTTAACCTTGTGGCAAAAATGAGATTGGCGACGCTGCCAGATGTGGGGGCAGTCCACGAGGGAACGCGTGTTAATCCGGGCAGTCCAAGTCGCAGCGCCCGAAACCGCTTTTAATAAAATTCAACAGACATTTCAAAGTAAAGGGGAATACTGTTGGAAGGCTTAAAGTGGCGTTGTTTTCGCCCGGCATACGTGTTTCATATCGCGTCTGCATATTTATGGCTTAATCAAGGCATGCAGCTGTTACCCCACAACTCTTGTCTTGAACATTCGTCTTGGAGCAGAGCCTATTTTCATTTTCAGTGCCTGAAGCATCTAGGCAGTGCGGCCGGCAGTCACGTTTGTCGCCTGAAGAGATTTCGTTGTATTGCACCGGTGAAGTTATTGCGGGCTATTGTTCATCGATACTATCCTGTACCTTTAAATCCTCTTCGAGAAATATTGTTCACTCTATAACAAAGTTATGGATAAAGTTTCTCCTTGTTACAATAGTAAAATTGAACCAGGATGGTGCTGTTTCAAATTTTTTTATTTTTCTGAGCAAAGAACTGAAAAATCATGACATGGTTTTACAAGCGTTGGATTTTAAAGCGCAGGTAACGTGAAAAGAGTAAAACAGAGTTGCTGTCGCCGCAAAAATCCTTTGTATGTCATTTCTAAATAAAAGTTTTATTCAAAATGACATGTCACGTCACTCGGTGGTTGCACGTGCAAAATGTTGCTTGTTATGAATAGCAGGCGAACCGTTTTTGACACACTTTTGGCTTGCAAGGCTTTCAAAAGGCTCTTGCTAACTTGTGACATTAATACAAAACCTACATGTACAAAAAATATAAACACGGCGCGTTTGCCTGGATATCTACACGAGAATTTTTTAAACTACTGTAAGTACGTAATTTCGTTCGGTTGTCACCAATGGGTAGAGGGATATGTGAGGTTTGAATTAGTAAAAAGGTACATGTACATACATAGTACATGTACATACATTGTCTAAACTACCACTTTTGTTCATAAACTGTAAGTGACACTGCAGTATTGATCGAAGCTTTGTAATAAATAAAGTCTCCAGGTGAACAATGCACGCAGTTTGCAAGTTAATTCAGTCATTTTTAACAGGTAAGGGAACGTTAGATATTTATAGTGAAAATAACAACAAGTTCACCCGGTAGTAAGTTGCGGGCAAAAGCTAGTAATAATATAAAAGTCAGATACTGACACCCAGAGCAGGACTATTAGTACAATAGAACCATACCCTTGTGTTTTCCAATTGATCAACAGCCGGTATCAATTCATTGTTGGCCTTTTAGACTCCTTAAGTACTGCAATTTGCCATAATCTTCATTCATACTTGACAGGGGAGATGGAAATAGCAGTATAAAGATACTCAACAGACGTCTACTGCCTATTTTCTTATCTACGGAGGTGACCCTCCGTTTGCCTTTATAACATTTATTGCCTTGAAGTCATCAGTGGGTTCGCGCACTAATCTAGATAGCGACAGTATTTTTAAACAGTATTGTAAAATTATATTGTTATACTTCTAATGCAAACTAAAGTTTCAAGGATTGAACATACCTAATTCGCTCTTATAGAACGTCCATGACAAACGTCCAGTGCGATCGGGAAACGAACTTTGCAATGTACTTCGAAGTAGCGTTCAGATTTACGAGAAACACAGACACTAGTTACACGCGTAGTGTACGCATGACAAATCATAATGAGGAAGTTTCCTAATATCGATTTTACCATATTTAATGACATAGTGTTAAAATATAGATCTAACTAAACTAACACACCGGTGAAAAAAATTTTGAAATCCGTCCAAAAATGACTGAGTCATACAATATTTAAGTTCACATATTTTTTCGCGAAATTATTGCTGCCGCGATCTAGCTGTGACGTTACCAGGCGTCTCGCCCGCTACTATGGGGCTACCCATACACTGAAACTCTTCTGCTTGCGAGACCGATAACCGAGGTTAAGCAATGCTCGCAATGTTCGGGAACAGAATGGGTGACCTTTTCGTACTTTGAGCCGATTTGAGACGATGTTAGGAGGCACACCTAACCAGTGGCGAGCTCGTAGCAGTTAGGCTAGCCTCAAACTACGAAACGGTCACCCATCCTGTTTTAACATTCTATTAAAAAGAAAATTAGGAAACTTCCTCCTTGTAACACGCTGCCACTAGACCAGTGCCGCTCTCCCAAAGTATGGTGCATGTAAGTTTGACCACTACGCGATAGAGAAAAATTTAATACCTCTGAAAACGCCTTAAAATCACATTTCATGTATAGAGAACCCCCTTATTATAGATTTTTTATTATTATTATTATTTAGACATAGACATAGACATTATTTATTTTGACATCACAATACTCATCAAATAAAACTCAACAAATCAAAACTCATTGATTATTTGTTGTTATAGCGGCCATAGTAACACATACTCTGTGAATAGTTCAAGTGTCTAGCTATTACAGTTCCGAAGATACAGTCACAAAGAGTACCCGTGTTTGGGTAGCGCCATAGTGGCGGGCGGGATGCCGGCCTGGTGACGTCACGCACGAATTCGCGCACCTAGTGAAATTATTGTTGCAATCACAACTTTAAAGTCTCATAACTTTTTTCTTCTTGAGATTCTTCAAACATTTTTTTAGAAGACAGTTTAATGAAACATCATTTGACTCAAATTTTTAGATTCTATTAAAAAAAATTTAGGACACTTCCTCATTGGTGACATCAGAACACAGAAGTTTGTCACATATTGTCAGCGAACTTAGTTTGTGAGATAGTTCGCTTCTGATTGTGAGATAATTGATTGTTGATGGACTCTACGATTTCTTTGATTGTAGGTCTTTGACCGGCAAAATATTATTTTTCTTTATTCTATGGTTTAAATATAATTTTGTCCTCGGATGGCAGAATGTCATAGTTAGTTTTATATTTAAGAATTTCTTACATAATCTTTCTTGATAACCTACTCCTCCCTTTAAAGACCTCCAAAGAAGTAACGGAAAATTTTAGAGATAGAGATTTTAGAGAAAAGAGAGATTTGCTCAAATCCTCTTCGAAATATCAAGCTAATAAGAGGAGATATAGCGAAGACCGCCGTTTTGATCGATGACTTTGGATGTAATACGCACGTATCACATCATATGGCTGCACAGCCATAGACGAATGGCCAGGATATTTGAAAACATATGTAATTGTCACGGTGGTCATTTGGAATACCTAGTTTTAACATTTATAATAATCTACAGTCTAGCTAGCACATAAAATACATGTCACACTTTTAAAATTACACTTAATTTTCTGTTATTTTTATTGTGTTAAAAAAACTTTTATACCTCAAATAAGCGATAAAAATCTAATAAACTATTTAAATTATTGCCATAATCTTTGCATTTATTAAGACATATAATGGTATTTTATAAATATGCTTGGTCTGTGGGAATAGAAACTTAGGAATACCCCTAATTTATGCGAAGTAAGCTAACTTCCTCCCGCGTAAATAACATTGAGAGACACTATCACACGCTCTCTGTACCTGTTACTTTATACTTGCTACTTCATATTTAATGTTTAGTTTGAATTGTGAATGAGTGAGGGTACGTCAGACCAACTGTCACGCAAGGCTGAACCTCAAAGACTGATCCTTTTTTAGATCTGTGAGCGTGCTTAGATATTCGTGTGTTCTTTGCTAAAACGTTCCCTCTATTTATTTTAGTGTTCGTAAAGTGATAACGTGCGATAAATAGTTTGTGAAATGAGACCGGGCCATGTTAGGTAAATACTTGTATTTTTGTCCCAAGAAAATACATCACAAAAGTGACGGTTCTATTTAACTCAGCTAAGTGTGTAAATAAATGTTAGTGTTTAGGTAGTAGAAACCTTTCCTACAGAAATAATGATTTCGATCTTATAATGAACATGTATTTATGATCTTCGAACTTATATAGTAAAATAAGTGTAAGGTGAAATTTGTTTCGACATTTACCTTCAATTATGCAAGAAGTATTTCTGAAATGCTTTCTATGAAAGTCATCATCGTCATTCAAATTTTCCCATGTAGACATATCGACTTAAACAGCCTATCTCTATTATGTCAACTCGGCATACAACTCCGTGCACTTTTGAGTCCCATGTTGGGCGCCAGAATTGTAAATCTCTCAGTACAACAAATATTTGCCTTAAATGATATTTTATTTATTTATTTAATAAGTCGCATGTTGGGTGCCAGAGTTGCAAAACGCAATGTTAAGATTTAATATTTGTTTGGACATTTATCCATCAATCATGCTTAACAAACTTGTCTCTATTATCTCAACTCGCCATACAACTTCTTCGCAAGTTGATCGCAAAATATATTTTAGACGCCCAAAATTTGGCGACTCGCACTGCGTTGTCAGGGGCTTCGTAGAAGTCTTTCATTGTGAAAGTGTGCTATATAGCTTCGTAAAGAGTACTCTACTGAACTAAAAACTAGAACGTATTCGACAAAACTTCATCATACAAGATCCACCACCCGTTGAACAACTTCGAGTTTTTCGAGAACCTAATGTGCTTAGTGCCCAAAGGTATAAAATTACACAAAAGTTAATAATACCACAACCTGAAATTGATAAAGTTGCATCACACCAAAGAATTCGCGTACGGAATCTAGTAAAAGAAAACATAATATAAAATAGAAACAAATTAGTCCCTGTAAAACGATTAAGTGAAGTAAATATCAGGATGGGGCTACGTAACCAGGTAGGGGGATTAAGAAGGGGTCCCAACGGGCCGAAATCCGCCCACTTGGAGAGTCTTCCTCCGTCCTGCATTAGTAACGTGCTAATGCAGGCCACATACCTAAACGATCTCACATCGTACACATGCAGTAAATGCGGCTAGCTATGCTTCTGTAGCAATCTAGACTGAATTCCACAGAAAGTGGTTAATTGGATTAACGTTTCTATATATAAATAAACTCTCCCTGAGTTCGATGGTATGTGAGGATAACCTCTAAAACCAACTAACTAGTATGACTAATAAAATAAAATAAATCGGCATGACGATTACCAATCACATATTGTACTATGAAATCGCAGGTAAAGGCTGGTTAGACAATATAATTGCTATGTCAGTTACAAAAAAGACACTGGAATAAACCTGTTAACCTAATATTTTCCGTCATTTTCCTATACTACTATACTATAACAGGATATTCAAAAACGTAGATTTTGACCATTAGATAGTAAATTAAATTATAGATATCATTGGATGTTGTGTAATGTGTAGCAATTATGAATAAATAATGCATGTGTGAATGAAGTGTTTACCCCAGCGGTTATCTCGCACTTCAGATAGTTAATATAGTGGTGAAAAACGCCCTTTGACCAGGTAAAGCGACGAAAGATTGCAGGTCGAATCTGAATGCAGCACGCTGAGAACATAGTTACCATATTAGATATGGTAAAGGAAGTCCCATGTTGGACGCCAACATTAACTCTCCCTTGGAGAAGCCTATGCAAACAGTGAACTAATTTGTGCTAATGATGTTGCTAATTAATTGTATATGACTCAATTTACGTCAGAGTGGCAGCGGTCGTCATTGCAGCGGCCGGCAGATTTACTATCAGACCATTTTAAATTTTATCTCCATTAGGAAATGCATAGTATCGATTGAAAGACTGGTGGCACACGAAAGCTCTATTAGTCGTGTTTAAAGAACGGGCTCACAAAGCCTCCGGCATCTGCCGACCGCTGCCATTCTGGTTTGAATTGAGCCTTACATGAGTCATCATCATCACCATCATCAACCTATATTAGTCCATTCTGGTTTAAATTGAGCTTTACATCAGTCAACATCGTCACCATAATCAGCTTATCCACTAATGGGTTTAGTCCTCCAATTTGAGAATTAATTCTGGCGCCCAACTTGGGACTTTCTTCACTGTAAAACATTAAATGAGACAAACAATTCCCACATTTGAAAGTTAATTATAACAATGAGCAGTTCATATTCTTCATCATTGGGTCCTACACGGTAAATTTGAAAAACGTTTTGTTTGCCTAATTTCATGGAGCGAGCAACGTAATTACCAAACAAAACATAGTTAGGTATACGACTTTTCCCCACAGATTATCATAGCCGGTGAATAAAAAAGGTCTAACTTTAAATATTAATTAACAATGGAAATATTCTACGTTTTCATAATTGTTACTGAGTGGATATAAAAATATAGCTATGTGTAGACAGGTAGACACTCATTTTTCATTAAAGCTTTGTTTTAAAATTCGTTGTTCGTTGAATATCAAAATAAAAGCCCAGTTCCATTATTTGCGTGCTTTCGGATAAAAAGTACTCCATGTTCTACTCCAGAATTTTTCGAAAAATCATTCAAATCCATGCATCTATTTTGTTGTGTTTCATAGAGAAACAAATGCCAATTTACGCTAGGTACCTACTCGTATGTAATAGATACGAGTATTTATAGTAACATGTATTCCGATTTCGTGTCGCGCGAGTCAGAATAGTCCCTGTTTCACTTTAATTAGTATGTGTACAACTAATTGACCGGGATGCGCACCAAGAATCCCATTACAGTACAAGAGCTGGCTTAATGGAAATTAGCCCGCCTGGCTAATTACCGTGAATACATTCACTCACGGAATACTTGAAACTAGTTCAGCTGTGTTTACTTTTCAAATCTTGTATGAGGTTACGTATCTATTTGTTATAATGTTGGTTTCTTTCTATGCTTATCAGCAGACCGCCCATCTGATGAAAAGCGGTCACTGTCGGATAACATCTACGATTCATACAGTTTTATGTATCAAAAATGCATAGCAACTGTAAAGACCACTATGCGTCTTGCCACTCTTGAACGTCATTGTGCTGGCTACGTTATCCTTCAAATCGGAAGTCTAGAATGTCAGTATTGTTGTGTGACAGGAGGTAAAGGATAAGGGACGGTTTCCATCTCCATGGAATTGACAGATCCACTGTTTAAATTGCAAACAAGGTCATCTTGCTAAACTCAACAAGTTAAGAAAAACCGGTAAAGGTCAAATCGCACACGTGTTCTTGTATAGGTCAAAGAAATATGATCGAGTAGTGTTACGGTTCCAAACGACCTTGTGCATGACAGACAGCCAAACAGAGCGATGGTAGAGCCTAATAATGTAATTGACACTCTTTTTACTCGTCTCACATTAGTATTAATATTCTGAGACGGAACCTTAAAGATTAACACATTACTAAGTTGTATTTTTTTGTATGATTGCCTAAGAAGGCACACGGATGGCACCTGATGGAAAGTGACCTGTACGGCCTTTTGAAGAACCCAATATTGAAATAATGTAAGTAATAATTGCATCCGTCACCCAATTTATTTATAATTTTTTGAGTAATCAAAACGAATTTTTTATTTTTACGTACTAAGAGACATACAGGGAAAAGGGACAAGTAAAACAAAAGGGTTATCATAAATTAATTTAATTAATTCGTATCAACGTCGATCGGCCATTACATTGTTAAATTATAAAGGCTTATAATAAATTTCCATATAATTAATATTACGGTCCTATTGAAATGTTAACACGAATGTGGCATTGGGATAGAACTTTTTAATGAAGTATAGATATAACTCCGAAATAAGCGATTTTGCGGTAGGTACCTCTATAGTTTTGCATATTTTCATCAGAGAAAATTAATGGGTATCATTACCGACCTGTCAGTAATGTACGTTCTAAAAGTAATTTTAACTAATTGATACTGAATTATCAAATGCAAAATGTATTCTTATATTTGTTCAACAATTTTATGTTCTCAAATGATTCTTTTGAATATTACTTGCATAAAATAATTTTAAATGAATACCTAATATATACTATATACTCAACAATATTATTTACCTTGATTCGCAAGTACGTTTATACCAAACGATTACACAAATTCGTATTTAGGTATGCAAGGGCATTACCGACACTAGATATTCTGGGGTATACAGGTAAAAATTACATTAATATTCGCAAATAATAATCAACAAAATTTCAAAGCCACAAAGTAAAGTAATGATTGAATCTTAACTATGTGCAAATGCATTTAATTAAAATATGTACAGTACATGACTATCAAATAAATTTTATATTTTGCCTAATAGTTATATTATATACGACAATATTGCCAACAATGTACAGAACATCGTTACTAAAATGTAAAGAAATGAAGTTGTATAAGAACTTAAAATTAAAATGGAGTGATTAATAAGGCGAGTAAATTGCTCGCTAACAGACACAGACCGAAACAAAATACGTCGATATTTAATCAGATATTTGATTCGAAATATTACGTAAGTTAGTTAGACACTATACCTGGGGGCCTAAAAAGGCCAAATTAGCGTTTCATATTCTGATTCATGTTAATTTGTCCCAAACTTATCTACAGCGTCGCTGTTGTTGACATTGACATGACAATTCAAAATGGCGCCACTTAGTTCCAGTTTCGGCCACCGGATAAGATAATTTTGTGGCACTCTAATATGGATCATAACATGAAACGCTAATGTGGCCTTGTTAGGACCCCTGAATGAAAATAGGGGCTACTAAAGAATTAGAGCTGGACCTTTTGGGGCGTTTTCTTCACAACTATGGTTTTTATCTTCTACAAGATACCTACAACATCTTTACGGAATCATCACCATCATATTCATTATTATTTGCCTTAGGATGTGAGTTTGAGGTGGCCATTTATGTATGAGGTGTAATGAAAACGTTTAACGTTATACTAGCCAGATTTTTGACCACCATCTCACCTGCTGAGTTGAATTATCCACACCCCTGATTAGATAACACATTATTTAGATTTTAAGAGTTTCGTAGTTATTCACTACACACACACAATTTACTTAAAAAGTCTTATTACGAGCGTAATAATTGAACAACATCATACACTCTCGATGCCAAAAAATGTCACAATTAATATATCGCCGTTGTTTCATTTTTGTCTGAGTTCGAGCAAATTGCATGAAATTGCATTGCTTTGAGTTAGTAATTAATTTAATTTTAATAAAAGCATATCAGTCTTTTGGGCGAGTTAAATAAATGAGCGATTGCATTCAGTTGATAAACCTAATTGTTTTAGTGTTAAGATATCTTAAGAACATTTTTACCAAAGGATTGATCAAACATATCAGAATAATAAAATACAAACTAAGAATGGCAACTTAACTGATTATACTCAGTAAGTACTTATATTGAATATCGTCAAGAAGATACCTACCTATGTAAAAAATAATAATACATTTCGTTATTACTGTAAATTCTCGCTAGCCGTAGGTAATAAAAAGAACTCAATAAATGCCTGCACGTCACAACCACATCATAAAAATAATAGAACAAAAATGTCAGGCAAAAATAATATATAAGTAATTTATAACACACTATGACGAATGAAGCGTAACTAATCATCGAAAAAATAACAGACATAACAAATCCTATATTACTTCTTAAGTACCTTGCCAGCTTAGGCTGAGACTTACATACAAAACTTAGATTGAACTCTTGACTTTCAGTAGGTATTTAATATGTTCTAGTTATGAATTCATCCAGTGTCTTCACATTTTCTCCACATGTAAGTTTTGTATCTGAATCTCAACCTTAATCCATTGTTTTAGAATTTGTTTTAAATATGTGGCAACACAATTATACATTCACCGTTGCAATCTTACGGGTAATGGACTTAAGACTATCAGATCTACCAGATCCAAGTTAGGTACCTAAAGTCTAATTCCTAGACTATGTACCTACCCTATATACTGTATTATACACTGAAAAAACACCACGTTAAACTGGGTTGTACAAAGTTATTTGATACCGGATAAAAGCAGCCGATTTTGTTCAAGTGTATTATATACGTATCTAATCTACTTACATTCTGTCAAAAAAGGACCGGGAAAATAATTTCATTCAAATCATTGTTTTAGTCGCTAAGTTGGCACCTCTGTTTTCTATATTGGCGCGGAGTTTGAGCACCAACTGTCATTTATTTTGTTAACAGTGCTCAATTTTGTTACTTCATCTCAAGTGTATTTAACGATTTTTAAAATGAACAAAAACATAGAACAAACAGTCATCTTACCCCATCGCAACTGGAATTTCGTGTTTGCGTCGCTGAATCGACTTTGTGTGAGTACTTTTCCCAGTACTTTCTTGACAGAATTGTATACTTAAAATTTGTTTCCTCAGTCCCATCAAAACCTTACATTATCAGACATCACAAATGTCTCTCTCCCATTTATAACACATTCTAAATGTTAGGAAAGTCGTAAATAGTTGTAATAAATAAAATTGTAAGTTTGGACCCTACAAGAGCCGCAATTCCAACAAAAAAGAGAAACGAAAGTAACCAAACAAAAATCAAGTCTTGAATCGATCAAAAATACCGCTGCAAATACGTTCCCTTAAATATTTAAATAATTTTTTTGTACTGAAGTGAGTCTGTACACTCATTATATGGCGATATCACATTTTTATGCACAAATGCAAATTCTACCAAAATGGTAGGTTTTCGAGTCAGTGTAACACTGGGATGTTATCAACTAGGTAGTTTGTTTCACACATACTGCCTAACTGGGCCGTTCTTCCTAGAGTGCGGTAGCGTGTCGTCGTTACTGCCTGTGTTGTTGTTGTGTAGGAATGACATTTCCACACCTCCATCGCTTCCCTGCTAAAAAAACCCAGACGTACTTCATTAGCGGGTTTATTCATCATTGCAATGAAATAATTTGGGTACGTACAGAAGACAGTATCTCAACCCACCCTGTTTAGAGCTTGGACCGTCTCCGGTTTGGACGCACATCCATAGTGATGCTAACTTATTTTATACTCGTAGTGGGTAGGTTGATGTGCTTCTGTACCTACGTATTTATTTGGTTGTAGCGTAAGTACCATTTCAGCATAGCACTGCATCCGATCCGAAAACAAGAAAATACAGATCTACAGTCCGTTAAATTCAAGTTGGCGTAACAATGGCGGTGCCTTGTACATACTAAATAATTCACCCGAAAACGGAATAGTTCTGTCAAAGTTAGATAGTTTTATCTTAAACTCTGAAAGAAGTACAGAACACGGACGTCTGTCATAGAAATGATACTGTGACTACCTACCTTGGACTATATTTTCTCAATTTCAAGAAGTGCGTAAGCGACAAAGCAAACTCTTTATGTAACACCCGTATTCAGAAACGATACTATAATATGAACGAACTGACCATACTTAAGTGGCGATCGGCACTATGTAGATACTGCAGAGTACTCCTAAAGCCGTATTGAACGCAGTGCGTTTTCTTGAAGCGCCTTACTTCGCACAGTAACTCTGTTTTACTTACACAAGTTTTGTATGTGAATACGGGTGTAGGTCATTGATACTGGTAGGTAATTTCTTAATAAATATACCTCCTGCCCGTAAACTGAAAAATTGGCCTGCAGCGTTTTCTATTTCTACACTGCGATCTCCAACCCGCTTGCCAAGCAATGGTAATCCTAAGTCCTGCAGTGGACTGTTTTGGGGTTTGATGATGATGATCCCTCCTGCAGCACCATAAGTTCGAAACGAATATACCTATTATATTTAAAATTGTTAAGACTGTATCTTACTGACCTCAGCGTGCATCGGGTTGGCAGTGATCGTGATCGGCACCTTGGCCGGGATGTAGCCGTTGGCGCCGCTCTCTGGGACAGAGCCTTTTTCCTCTGTAACAAGAGCAAGTGATCGGTGAGGGATCTGTTGAAATTGAAGTCGGCGAATAGTTTAAAACAATAGGTGTCAAAATTAAAACGAAGCAGTCCTGACGATCAGTGATGATCTAAGCAAAGAATCTGTGTCAAAAGTAATAAGTACGTACGTACTTCGACCTCATAGTCGTTTCTAAGATGAGCCAATAAAACAACCTAACGGTAACCGGAAGGAAAACTTCGGAATATCCAAGTATACATGCTCAAATATTTCCTAAACTACTGAACCAATTTCAATGAAACAAAGCCAAGAACCATTTCGATTAATTTATTGCTTTCAAATAAAGAAAACCGCATCGAAATTCGTTCATCGGTCTATCGGAAGCTACGATGCCACAGATACACACACACACACACACAGAGATCCACAGATACGTACACACGTCTATATAATCTTTTTGGAAGGAGATTAGAAATAGCAACCGGGGTGCGTCACATCCTCTTGGAAGTTCCACAAACAATTTCTCATAGTCACAAAAGAGAACAGTAGAACTTTAATGTACTTTGAGGCACCCCGGTTGTTTTTACTTGTAGAACCCACAGAAGAAATATGTAAGTATTATCGCTGCGAAAATGTCGAAGTTTGGAAGAAAAAAAAAATCTCCGCTAATTTGAAAAAGGCTGAACTCCAGCAGTACCTACCGTTATGGGCTATTAATAAATTACCATTATTAAAGGCACCCAGCAAAAACGTATTTGTACAATTCCTAAGTCTAATTAAACCCATTCTTAAAATGGTTAATGGAAATTTTAAAAATACCCTGTCCATCGCGTAAGCCCAGTATGGCTATAAATAGAAAATCATTCCAGTAGATTAACGAGCCTTACCTGGCCATTGAAATGTACTACGGTACATTTATAGACATTTCTGACAGGACGATTAAGCCTTTGGTTGTATAGAATTTTCGATGAGCTAAATCTGACAGGTTAAAACAGGCATTAAGCAGGTGTTAAATAAAATCTTCTGCTCGGATCCATCTCGCTATTTCCGTTTGGTTCACTATAAACCTTTATTCGTTTGACTAAAGAGGCATTCTTCACCTCTAGGTGAATAAAATAAAATCACATGTTATTCAAATAATCTTAATATCTTAATTGGATAGGCGTACTCGAAATGCGTGTTGAATTTTTCTTTACCGAATTCCATGAAATATTTTTAGGGCGCCGCCGCCGCCGCCACCGCCGAAAGAATGTATGTCTGACGCTAGACAATTGAACTTGTTTATCTGCGTACGCTGTGCCGCTAAGTCTTTAATATTATATTATGGATTTTGAAAACCGCGGGGGACGGCTAGAATAATCTTCTTTACATAGTATACAACAATTGGCTTCCCGCCGACTATCCCTCTGTATCTATATATGTATGTATGCTTAGATATTTTAAACTACGATATGGATTGGTATTTAATGCGGTTTTCAACAATAGAGTGATTTAAGAGGAAGGTTTAAAGTGTTAGACAACACGCGAACCATGTCGCGGCGGGCCAGCTAAAAATATGGAATCTCACTATTAGTCGGTGGCCGCCCGTCTGCAAAGCAGTAGGGTGACCACCAACACGTTGACCATAGCGGCGGTACCCAGCGTGGCAAGTCGTGACAAGCACCGAGGTGACGCCTTCCACACACATCGTGGCTTTGTGCCTCTTGCATCCATCGGATCTCAATCTCTACAAGGTGATACACTGCGTACACTATATACAAAATAAGGAAGGAATCTCACTATTAGCCGGTGGCCGCTTCGCCCGTCTGCACAGCAGTAGCGTGACCACCAAGACGACCACCAAGGCGGCGGCCCCCAGCGCGCCGCCGGCGGTGACGAGGGCGGCGGGCGCGCGCTCCGCCGGCGGCTCGGGAGCCGGCTCCGTGCTCGTGCCGGCCAACGACGATTTCAGGGTCTTCGCCACCTGCGTTAAGGGTGATTTTTGAATAACATATATTATAATTACAGCCCATAACAGTCCACTGCAAGACTTAGGGCCTCTCCCACGAAAGGGGAGGTTATTGCCGTAATCTCCATGCTTGGCAGGTTGGAGTTAGAGATCGCAGTTTTATAATTATAACAATGGAAAATGCTGCTGCCCATTTTCCAGTCTAGATATTTTGTCTCGAAAACATTAATCGCCTTATACGACCACCCACGAGTGTAAAGGGTTGGTGCTATTCTACTCCGCCGGACACCACACGGCCACTAACAGACATTGATGGGTCGAAATAAAACGACGATTTCAGGGTTCTTCGCCATCAGGGTAGTTTTTGTTTTGAATAGAATTAATAAATGAAAAGAAACGGTGTGACGGTATGGTGTCCGGCAGAGTAGAATAGCACCAACCCGTTACACTCGTGGGTGTCGTACAAGGCGACTAATGTTTTATCTAGGCAAAAATTGGAAAGTAAAATAGCCAGCATTTTCCATTTAGAATAGA
This sequence comes from Blastobasis adustella, assembly GCA_907269095.1. NCBI lineage: Eukaryota > Metazoa > Arthropoda > Insecta > Lepidoptera > Blastobasidae > Blastobasis > Blastobasis adustella. Next base: position 13,649,657 of record OU026121.1, on the reverse strand, counting down.
ATAGAAAAGTTATATTACATCAAAGACGCCATGACACGACAATACCAAAAAATTTAGTAAAAAGAAAGGTAACTCAATATATTTAAAAAAACACCACGCTTATGATTAACAATTATTGTACCCATAGACCGTTCCCAATGGGTACGTCGGAGTCGCGGCGCCCAGTGTAAAAGAAACCCACTTAGCATAATACTGTACATGTTGTGTATATTTACAACACTGCCATCTCCAACCCGCCCACCAAGCTTGGAGATTATGGCAATAACCTCTCATGGGTGAGGTTCTAAATACTGCAATGGACTGTTATGAGCTGTGATGATGATGATGATTGCCTACATACAGGTATAAAGAAAACAATGGGTACCGTAAGTAGGTACAGTGCGTTTCAATAATAAAATACAAAATAATGCTTGACAACGTTATTACTGAATGTAACATTCCGTCAATAGGGAAACTATAAGTTGGTACCTAAGTATTCCAAAAAAACAACTGACGCACCTCTCCGCCATTATTATTGTTGTCGACCAATTGTTTTGCCTTTTTCTATTGAAATTGAAACACAAAATAGCAACAGAAACAAAAGCATATACCGCCTCCCTTCTGTTACGTCCGCCGTGGGTATAAACGGCAGCCAAATTAGATTAGGTAGTTGTGTCTGCTACCCTTGTAACCTGTGTCTAAGAGTGATTTTGAATAAATAACAGACTACACGGCTGTGTGGTGTTCTTCCACCGGAGCAGAATTTAGCACCAACCCTTTCGATTGCATAGTGTCTCTCAAGGCATTTAATGTTCTAGAGGCGGACCAGCTCAGAAATTCGTAGTGAAAATGGACAGCAGCGTTTCATTTATTACATTTTCAGTTATTCGATCTCCGATCCACCAAGCGACACTTGACTTTTTGGCAAGACCTAGATATTTTTTCATTTTTCGTACACCAGACAGTCGAACAGAAAACATCATCAGTCGCAACCACAAAACAACATTAGCAATTACAATTTTTTTAGAAATTTGTTTTAATAAAATACAACGAGCAAATTTCATAAGATTTATATACCTATTTACAGGCCGCGTAAAAAAATCTTTTGGCATAAAATAATAAAAAAATAACTCAAAACAACACTGGAGCTAGATGGCGCTGTTTCAATAGTCCAAGCATATTTATAATTATTGGCGCTCATTGGGGGAAGCCTATGTCCAGCAATGGACTAGGCTGATAATGATAATAATTTATAGTTATTATTAATGTATTTAATAAAAAACACCTACCAGTCTGGCACTGAACTCGGACGGCGCTTCAGCCGTGAAGGCTTGCACCTTGATCTCGTACGAGGTGTCCGGCGCGAGGTGCGCCAGCGCCGCGTGCCGCGCGGCCGCCCCGCCGGGGACCTCCAGCAGCTCGTAGTCGCCCGCCGTGGTCGACACGCGGTAGTGCACGTAGAACCCGTCCGCTTCTACGCCGTCGGCTTTCGACCACTGCGACAGTCATGAAGAGATATAGGTACACCTGTAGTCACACGATACAGTGTGATGGTGGCCGAGTGGTTTCGGTATCCGTAAAAATTTTCGTGAAATACATTTTCTAGCTTACAAATGAAATGCTTATAATTAACAGATTAAGGGCGGCTTGCATTAAATTCTTAAACGCATTTAAGCTGATACTTGAACAAAAAACTTCATACAAAAAAACGTTAAACGTCATTCTTAAACGTGTTTAAGAAATTGGTGCAAACGGGGCTAATCGTCACATTGTCAATCAATCAATCTCCTGGCTTGTTCCCTATTTGGGGTCAGCCCTCCTGATACTATTACGCCACTGTTGGCGATTTATACAGGACAAACGCCACATTGTTTACAGGACAAAATATACTATAATGCCTTACCGTCCACTCCAGTCTAATGCTGTTTGAAGACATCGGCATCGCTTCGACGAGTACCGGCGCTTTTGGTACGGGCAAGTTTCTACCTCGTTTCAAGTAAAATTTGGCGCTACTCTTGGACTGACTGTTATCCTGGTTCGAGTACACTGCTGCTATCCGGAACCTGGGTAAATGGCGGGAAAGAAACCGTAAATATTAATAAAAAAATATGCTAGGGCAATTCACACAGTGCCATCTAGCCCCAAAGTAAGCAAAGTTTGCGTTATGGGTGTTCAATAACTGATAAACTACTACTAGTCATTGTCGATGTCTAATGACTTATGCGGATTATTTTGGTTGTGTTGCTGGTTTTTCTTGTCCCATTTCTTTGACGTTAAGTTATTTACTATCCTCATTGACTACCCACGTTTCGGACGAAGCATTGTTGTGAATTACATTATTGTTGACGTTTGTATTAGTATTTAATTACATTGACATTTATTAATGACTTTAATTTAACATGACATGTATTTAATGCTTAATTATCTTATGGATTTGTAAATTTTTATAAACTACTTAAATACATTTAAATACATACTAGTTGTAGGTACATATAACACTCAGACGGTAACAGAAATTAAAATTCATTATTTTAATTTCTGCTCGGCCGGGAATCGAACCTGGGACCTCTGCGTGCTGGAAATAGAAGTGAACTCACTTGTAATATTTATCCGGCTTCAGTTGATCTATTTTGTAGGAGTGGACGTGGGATGATATCTCATTGTTGGCTGTACACCACTGATTGGGGGCCGATTCGTTGACTTCTCTGTATTGGATCTGATAAAGAAAAAATACCTATATGTTGTACTTAAATGCAATTCAAATAGCATCACTCAATTCTGAGCTGTGATATGTAGATACAATTCATCGCAAGTTCGTATAAAATATTCCGCAAGGTAGTCTTACAAGAATGTGAGGGTAAATAAGTGTTCACATAAAATTTTCATGAATAATGGATGTTATTTAGAGAGGATTAACTCTATTTTCTGCATTACAGACTACAGGTGTCTTACCTTGAAAAATAATATTGGTAGTCCCTGGTTGGAGTGACTCCACGTGACCATAACGCTGTCATCCGACATCCGCGTTACATTAGGCCTTGAAGGCGGGATCATATCAGCTGAAACAGAAACGAAGCATTGGTACATTGAACTCTTAAATAATTCAATCAAGAATCACTTTAAAACTTTAAACTTTACATTTCTTGCCATTATGTTTTCCCTTCTTTCTGGATCCATGTCTCTTGGGTGGTTGCGAATTGGGGATGTGTAATTGCGAAGCCTCTGCCGTATACTCCTGTGAAACACGAAGAGTTTAAAGAATTGAAGCATGTCTTTGTATCTATTACCAAGGGAGCTTCCCGGTCATGTGCGTACTAGAACCTATCTAGAATCCATAAATCTGATTCCTTTTTATTTGTTCCGAAGTAAAGTAATATATGGATATATGGATGGTATAATATGGATTAGAATTCATTCGTTTGGTCACGGTAAGCCCCAGAGATATATGGGAAATAAGTGCCTATCCTGCCAGTATCAGGATAGAGGTTCCGCGCGAAACGATGAATTGACATTGCCGCTATCAGGTGCCCTATTTTTGAACCGCTCGCATCCACGCGAGTACTCCTTTCTAATACCTGTATTTTCTATTTCTAGCAACTTACCACGAATGTGAAAGAGACAGGTAGTGCACGCCAGCGCTCGCGTAGGTGAGAGCGGTTCAAAAATAGAGCCCCAGGTGCGAAAACCAACGGCTTATGACGCGAGGACGTTGGCCAAAGATCGGGCGAAATAGAGAAGATAGAGTAAGAAAGCGTACCGTGGCAGAAGCCGGGATTGGTCGCTAGGATTATGATGAAAATTGTTACACTTGGGTATTACAAATCCTAACACGAATTAAAAATGAAAGAATGCTGACTCGTAGCGAGAAAATAAAAGATTCGTCCGTAATGAACCATATCTGAGCTGAACAGTGCTGGTATTTACCAGCAGCTGTTACAAAACGTTGGTGAAATGAAAAATAAATGTTATAAAAACGTAAAATTTACAAAATGTTTAGGTTACATTGTTAGTATTTCTTTCCAAATGTTTTTATTATCGTTTCAAGTAAGTACGAGTAGGTTCTAATATAGTTTTGACATTCGACAAGCATTTCTACGGAAAGTAAAACAGTTGTCATTTTCTACACTCAGGCTTGTTTCTTTTATTATTATTTGCTTTAATATATTGATTAAGTAATGTGCACAACTTCGATGACCTAAATCATTACATTACACGATACGTATATTAATGAGTGCTTTATCTTCCGCATACTTTTCCTATATTGGAGCAGATAACGCGCTCCCTTATCATTTTATGAATGGACACATAAGATGAGTGTGTAACTAAAACGTATTCTTTCTCATTTGACATACTATATGTACGCTTTTTTCGTTACGCGATGCAGTATCACAGCCATTCAAGGCTGCTATCGTCCTTATAGGTCAGTCGTATTTTGGTTTTTAGTGGTCCGGAACAAACGACCGTTAGATTTAGCATGAAACGTCTGCCTTAGCAGCCAAAGCTGAAAAGCGTCTCAAAAGACGCTCTCGAAACCGCCTCGCTCGCTCAACGCCGGACATTGGGTACCCACGTGTGGCCCATGGCCCCCTCTTTCCGACATTTGTATTTCTTCCTGATACGTTTATGTCCGCATAGCCACGCGTGGCTGTGCTTGGAATGTATTACAAGGACAGGGCCGAGTTGCAATACTGATAGATAACATTACCGTGCGCATAAAATTAAGAGCATCTATGGAACCCCTACTGTCATTACACTGTGTGCATAGCCCGCTATTCTGCTTTGCTGATGTCTTCATCTCTCTTCAAACGTACATCCGAGGAGATTTTGGCAAAAAGGAGAAAATATTTAGATATTATTTCTTGTAGATTGATTAAAGATTAAATATCCGTCGCCACACTTGTCGAACTATTGCTTTCCAGTACAATCATAGACCATTAACGGCGGCCTTCACTTGGTCGGTCCAGCGCGTTGGTGATATTCCCACCCACCTTTCTCTATACGTACATCATCTCCCTCACCAAGATATTCAAAATAAACGTACCTGATCTGATATCTGTACAGGATAGACTGTGAGCAAGGTGGCGTCGTACGCGCATCCGAGCTCGTTGCACGCGAAGCACTGGATGATGCCGGCGTGCGATTTCTCGACGGGGTTGATGTACAGATGAGCACCTGTCCATGAGAAGGGAAAGAGTTGATATACTCTTGTTATCTATCGTACGGCGACTCACTCGCATACTACAGCCACGGTATTTCTTTTGGACTATGACATGGGATCGTTCAAGAGGTATATTACAGCATTTGCAACACAGCAACGCATTGGTAACTCCCCTGGTGTTGCTGAGAGGCGGCGGTGACCACTTTCCATCAGGCCCGCTTGCCTGTTTGTCTGCCGTATAATATTAAAAGTATTCTAAAGGTAGCGTGCTGTGGAATTGGAGCGGCACGGGAGGTAGTGACGTCAATTGAGCGGACACGAGCCTTCAATCGTTCGCGCTCCTAAGTGCTTTTACGTCAAGATTCGTCCCTGCCCGTGCCGCAAAAATCTTCTTTCATACCGTTGCAGAGCAACGATCAGCCACATTTTTATACTATAACTGTCTAGGTCTGAAATTGGTACAGTTTCCCATCAGGTCGCTGCTCGGATGTCGTAGCTGTAGACTAAGAATAAGTAAGCAGGTCGCACGGCATATCAAACAACACAAAAACAAAAACCCACCAGTAATATTAGCACCCTTCCCGTTCAAGGGTTGAGCATTCAGCAGCCAGTGTACTACAGGTGGTGGATGGCCGACCGGCATGCCGCAGTCTATATGAACGGCATGGCCTTCCGTGGTGGAGGACTCTGGAGCTATGGAGCCCAGCCAGTACGGGCCCTCCAACGCTGAGACCTTCCAAGCTCGACGGAATGGATGGGTCGAGTGCACCGTGCATGTGTAAATGCCCTGGAAAAGTAGTCGATGTTATTGAAGGGAAAGTTTTAATTCGCTCACACACAATCATCTAGAGGGCCCCGTTTTCTCTGCAAGACGGTGCAAAAAGGGCAGATAGGTATAAAGGATAACAATGCAAGTAATGATATTAGGTAGTGTCTTTTGTCATGGCATGTACCTGCTTACCTAAAATAGGTCTCACTCAGCACAACTACGACCTAGATCGTAATCTTGATGCTCAGGGTATGTGCTATCCGCGACGAAAAACGCCACAAGCAAATATTAAACTCGTGACACTTATTCTCTCTTATTATACCATAGAACACCCACCTCATCATCAGCGGTGAAGGACGTGATGACCAGCGCCTGGTCCGGCCGGTGTGGCATCAGCATCCCGTGGGGGTTCGTCCAAGAGACGTGAGGGGCGGGGGTGTCCACCGCGCCACACCAGAGCCGCAGAGTGTCGTTGACTTGCACCGACACTGAGAGGTCACCATCCCTGTCCACTGTCCCCACGTAGTCGTCCCTCTCTAGGAACCTGTAGGTATTGGAGTTCGTCATAAACTATTTTGTGTCCACAACTTCTTCCGCGTAAAATTGAGCCATGCCGTATTTCCTCGGAAATTATTTTCCATTACGATAAAATATGCTACACACTACAAAATTTCGTCAGAATCCGTTGAGTATCGTGAAAGAAACATCCATCCATACATCCATTCTCATAAAAGAGTGGAATGACAGGGTCCCTGACGAGCGTTGTTCCGGTCCTTGCGGCAGATGGCAGCAACAAGCTACCGGATCGATTTTAAAACAAGCTAACAAGCATCTTGATAAGAGTGTAGGTATAGTTAGTTTTATTAAAGTTCTAACTTTCTATTAAAAATAACATTGAATACCTAAGTAATAAAATAAAGTAAATTATACGTCTGTTTAGATTCCCCTGATGAGTGGTGAGTGAAAACATAGAGCTAGCTATAAGTGCTATTGAAACCATTTAGCTAATTTGGTGAATTGATGCTCGACAATGAAGCATTAGCTAATTGTACGCCTGAAATTAACCAAATTTACCATAATATTATAATTGAAGCTACTTCTCTATCATCCTATTGTTATCAATTTCCAGTTACACCTACGTTGTAATTAGTGAATAGGTTGATTATCCTGTTATTAACCTTTTGTCTCATCCATCACGTCGATATAGTAATACTGTTGTTTATGATAGACACAGGATGATACAAGCGAATGCATTGTTATGTCCATATATATTATTGGAAACATGGAAGTTCTACGAATTGAGAGTAAACAACCCCATACAGAAAGATTATGGTCCGAAGCAGATATGTTTTCATGCTCCTACATAAACATTACTAATTAGGTGCTCCTGCTAGATCAAACGTCGTCTAATTCTACGAGACCTTGTGTTGATGCTGGAGACAAGGAGATATCAAATTCAATGGGAACCACATAATTGTTGTCTTTTCAAAATACATCGTCAAATTAGGATCGCGAAATTAGGGGTAAGACATCGATATAAGTATCGTAACTTTAAACCATGTGTCACTACCTCTGGGTCTTTTAAACCGAAGTTGCGTTTTGAATCTTTTTTGCCCTAATCTTTGTTGTCCTAAAGCTTCGGCGCCTACATCGGCCTTTGAAGGACTTCGGAGGCTCAACATAAGAGATTTACCAACACTTCTCAAGACTACGAAAATATTTATTGATCCTGCGAAATAATACGTAGAGAAATTGAGTATAGTGATATTTTTCCCAAGTAGCGGCATATAATTTGGCAAACATGTTATCGCACGCGATCGGCCGTGTCAAACTTATCTTGAATGAATGACAACGGCTCACCGCGGACCGCGCTACAGATGTTCTTAGGGCCCTTCAGAGCTTGAAGAAAGAAACCTATAAAGAATATAAAATTAATAAAAATAATAAATACCGTCAGGGAGGCCCTAAACTGTTCAATCAGTGTCAGGGTCCCCAGTGGAAGACCTTTGTCAACCTCGCTTAGAAGGCAGACCTAACGAGTGGTGAGCTCATTGTGGTGCTGAAGTTGGACTAGCCTCTAAGTACGAAGCGGTCACCCATCCAGTTCCCGAGAATATTATTGGCACAAATATCCATTATAAATACGAAAGTTTGTGAGAATATATGGATAGATAGATCAATGTTTGCAACTCCTTCACGCTAAAACTACTGTACGGATATTGATGAAATTACAGCCCTAGATATAATTTATTCTAAAATTCAATTTGGTTTCTGCGGGGATGAAGTCGCGGGCGAAAGCAAGTACACAACAGACGATTTTATCATCAGTGATTTTTTTACGGGCAAGTTCTGTGCTGAACACTTAACTGAGTATACTATGTGCATAAGTTCCTCGAACAACAAGGAGACTCACCGTGGTCTCCCGCGAGCTTCGTTCTGCACCTCCAGCTTAGTGACGTCGGGCAGTTCCCGGGTCTGGCCGGTGAGCTCGTTGGTGGCCGAGCAGCCGTAAGTGCCGCGGTCGGCCGCAGTCACGTTGCGGAGCACCAACACGCCGTACGCTGAGTCCAGTGTGTTCCTAGTGTTCTGGGTATGTGGACACACAGATTTGGGTATGTACTCACAACTTGGATTCTTTAATGGGATGGTTTATATTAAAGAGAAATAATTATAGTGGTGAAGAACGGGTGGCGCTGATTGAATCCCACTCGGTCGGGATCTGTACCAAGAACCAGTAGACTCCAAACGCTGTATGCAGAGTCCAGTTGGTTCCTAGCGTTCAGGGGATGTGGACAGACAGATAAGTAGGTACCTACTCACAACTTGGATTCTTTGATGGAAGCTAAAATTGAGTCTGAGTAGAGCAATCTGAATAAATTATAGTGTAGTAGTTGTAGAACAGTGGAAGGCGCAGATTGAATCCCACTCGGGAGTTGGTCCAATGGATATTTTCCAGATACAGTTATTTGAACACTTGTTCAAATAACAAACTCCAACTGTTGTTGTGTGTTGTTGAGTCTACTTAGACTCCAAATGGAAGGGTGCCATAACTTTAAACGGTTTGTAGGCCGTTGTAATTTTGTTCAGAAAATTACCAGTAACCTAAGAAATTTAAAACTTTTTTATACTTTACGTGGGCGGAACAACTAAACGAATTTTTATATAGGCTCTTCAATGTACTGTGGGAACTGCTTACCATCAGATACTCTACGCTTGTTCACCGCCTAGTGGCATACCATCCTGGACTCGATGGTGACTAGTGTTCTAGAAGACGGTGGCCGCTTATCTATCAGATGCACCAGTGGCCGTGTGCCACAACAATACAGAAAAGACTGTACCTTTTAATAGTGATATGAATAAATAAAGACACCTACCTCCTTCCACCACGTAATCTCAGCTGGGGGCTCCGACCGCGGCTCCCGGCAATGCATTACCACGGTGTTTCCGACGGGAGCCGAGAGCACTCGAACCTCGGGGTGGCTTTGCCTAGTGGTTAGCCTTGCTGTTGTCAGCTTCGCCGGGACCGAAGCCAGACTTATTGACGCGTACGTCACCACGCACTGGGAAAAGAGGAATGGTTCTTTATGACAGTCGCATAGTCTGAAAGTCATTTAGTGTTCTCGTGAACAGAGCCGCTGGCAAACGCCATACGCAACTCCCGTGTTTGGGTCAGACGCGTTAGAGAAGTCAGGCTGACCATGTGGAAGTGGACACGTAAGCTCTTCTGTCCTATCACGATTTATCTAAACCCTCTTTCCACGCAAAAAGTTCCTGATAATGTCGTTAGTGTCACTGTGTCCAAAACAAATATACAGCGAAGAGGATTTGAGGAAATTATACTTCCTAATTTTATCAATATTATCAGCGCAAGTACCTAGTCGTCTGGTCAAGGCCTTTCCACGTAGATCTAAATGGAATAATTGTTTAACGATATGAGATTGTAGGATACTCGTATCTTTTTAATTTGTTCATGACCCACTAAATAATAACTGCGCAAATCGTACATTGCGCGATGACCTTTTTAGAAAGAAATTAAAATCTAATCCTTAGAATAATATAGCATCAACTCCGCGACTAATGTCCACATACCAGAAAATTAGGGCAGCATTTTCTGTTCAGTATTTTCAACACTGAGATGTTACAACACGACCGATGACTTGGCGATTATGGTAATACCCTCCACTAAAGTGGAGGAGGCGCAACTCCGTCAGTGGACTATTATGGGCTGTGACCTTAAATCTCCCTCTTGCTCCGCCTAGATAGCTATCTCTCCATCTCCACATTTATTACATAAAATTAATGATTAAGCCAAGTTACAACACCTTATTTCTCCCTCACCTGGTACAAAATCACTGGACTGTTATCCCGGACTTCAACCATGAGACTGGTGGCCATGTTGTCTTTGTCGACGCTCGCTCCCTCCTCCACCACCGTCCATTTGTCGTGTGGCCGGTCCTCGCGCCGCCACCGCCAGGTCAAGCGCTCCGCTGGCACTTTCAGAGCACACTCGAAGGTCACTTTATCCCCAGCCGGTGCGATGACTGACTCTGGGTACTTGGTGAACTGCATCGGCATTTCTAGAAGCAAAACGTAAAGGTTACGTTCATAGTAAGATACAAGGATCAAATCGACGGTTTCCTACTCTTGACTCTGAAAAAGTATTGGGAAAATGTGTTAATGCAGTATTCTGGATTTGTGTCTACTTGCGAAGTGGATCGTTCAACCGCTTAGGAATTTTAAGGTAAAAATAATCAAAACCGAGGTAACAAAGCCGATAACTCATCATCATTATCAACAAAGCATCAAGCAAGGATCCGCTTTCCGACTCATCCTTTTCCTCCATTTCGCCCGGTTTTGGGCATCCTCGCGTCGTAAACAAACCCGATAACTGTGACAATTTATATGAAAAAGCATTCTTTTCTTTATATCAGTAACCAAACCTCTGGAAAAATACACATTGCCGATCGTTTCTTTATTAGCAGGATTGACTTGTGCATAATAATAAACATAGGTACAGTCACCCAATGCGAGAAACAAAAAATCTGTCCAAAGTCGATTAAAAACAATAAAAAAGCAAATCCCGGTGTCCTTGATGTATCGTTCGTTACCCACACGACGGTCGCGGGTGACGTATCATTGAACTGGGCGATCGTGGAGCTAACTCGCATGTTATACCTACGGAATTACAACTTTATTACAATGAATCCAGAGGTCATTTCAACATATTTATGACTATCGAGATGTAGCTCCTCTTTACATTGGGCCGGTAATAATTTATATTATTTTTGCCGGGCGAGCCAATGGCCGTGCAATAAAGAATGTTAACAATTTCATCTCGCCGGTCAACTGGCGTTTCGACACGAATGATTCACTCGAAATAAGGCTGAGAATGGGCTGAGAGTTTTTTTTAGAAAATGTGTGGTGTTGTGGCGTGAAACGGGGTTCCAAATTAAGGATACCCTTGTAAACAAGACTAATAGCATAATGCCATGTGATCCTTACATATTTTCATGAATCAAAATTACTAAAATGTGGAGTTAGGTATACCTAAACAGTAGAGTGGAATTTTTCTTGTACTCGATGACGTAGTCTATTTAGTGTCAGGCCGAATCGCCAGAGCCTCGACCGGCTGTTAGCGGGAGGGAATCACATGCAGATGAATTTGGCTGGGGACATTCCCCCCGTATCACGATCGTAATGGGACCTAATAAAGCTCATGATATTAACCTAAATATGTACCAAGTGGCCGAGTGGTGTTCGGCAGATCGGAAGGATCTCATTGATCTTCCTGATGCACGCATGATGCATGTGCATGGTGCAACTGTGGCAAAATATCGTGTAAGTAGATACCTCAAATTAATGAAAACAATCAACTTTAACGCAATGCCAAAAACAAGGAAAAAAAACTGAGGTACCTCACCTAATTAAAGATATTTAAACATTGTTATGTACCTACCTACTACTTACGTAAACACTTAATTAAAGACGGCTTTCACCAAATTCTTAAACGCATTTAAGGTGATACTTGAACAAAAAACTTCATACAAAAAACGTTAATCATCATTCTTAAACGCGTTTAAGAATTTGATGCAAGCCGGGCTAAATATAGAATACGTACTTACATCCAACCAATACCTACATTCGTGTAACAATTTGGCATACGACCAGTACCTATACCCACGTAAACAAACTTTTATTGCCACTAAAAGACACCGATATCTACTAAATTGAAAAAATCATCAAATGCAACAATCTCTGTCTGAAACCGAAACGTTGAAGTTGTAAAAACCTACATTACGCAAATCAGGGACCGGTCGTCATATTAAAGTTTTATACGATCGTGAAGTGCTCAAAATTTGCATTCTATGACCGATTTGCTAATGTCTGGGTTCGGTTACAGGGATTTAGTGGCCAGTGGTAGAGCATCAGCGCTATCTAGCCCCAAAGTAAGCAAAGCTTGTGTTATGGGTGTTAGATAACTGATAAACTACTTACATAGTCTTTTTTAATCCACCACCACCAGTCCACGGCAGGATTGGAGATCGCAGTGTTGTAAATATAATCATGGAAAACGCTGCCATTTTCCAGCCTACGGAGACTCTAGATCTTTTGCCTTAAAAAAATTTATCGCCTTGTACGATAAATTTTTGACTCGACACCCACGAGTGTAAGGGGTTGGTGCTATTCTAGCCCCTAGTGGACACCACACGGTGTCTCTGCCGGACACAACACAGCCTTTTAGTACTACTTATTATACACACTACACCCAGACCGCAACAGAAATTAAAATTAATCATTTCAATTTCTGCCTGGCCGGAAATCGAACCCGGGACCTCTGCGTGGCGACCGTCATGTCAACCAACTGAACCACTCAGGTTGTCATCATATAATAGGTATAAAACCTCACAAGATGACAACAGGTTCTCAGAATAAAATATTTAAAGGTTAGGTCCAAGTTGGTATTTGCTAAATTAATTTACCGAATTTTAATACAACGCAGTTGAGTTAAGATTAATTACCTGCCTACTAGATTCGTTTGCCTTCTTCCTTTAAGGTGGTTCGGCACCCATACTACATTTCTCTTACAAACTATTCTTTCATTCGCTTTGAGTGTTTAGTAATTGTATTATGGTTTATACTTTTAGTATATGTATTCAATTAAGCTTATTTAATTGTTGATCCACAGGTTAGTTCTGGCTGTGGGGGCGTCACTTTCACAGGCAGTGGTGGTCGCCAAGAAACTGGATCGGCTTTTCAATCTCTTGACAATATGTTCCTGACCATAGAGAGGGTGGCGTGAGTCAGTTTCCTGTTTGCGTTTCTCAACTGCACTGGCTATCTCTCTGCGAACGGCTGGTGGAGCAATGCCAGCTAGTGGATACAACTTACTCACCGGAGTCGGTTTAAGACATCCTGTTATTTTCCGGCAAGTGTCGTTAAGAGCTGTATCCACTGTCTTAGCATGAGCTGATCGGTGCCATACAGGACATGCATATTCGCCCGCAGAGAAACATAATGCTAGTGGCATATCTCCGCAAACCATGGAACACCTCGTTTCATGCTCGGCGTGCCCTAAAACTTGTACAATGGAGGAATTGTTCAAGGCCAGTTCAAACGCTGTATGCGTCGCCGAATACTGGGCGAATAAAGTATAAGTCAGAGTTTAGTCCATCGACTCGATAAGAAGAAGAAGAAGCTTATTTAATGATATAAAAGAAAGCTGTCAAATGGACAAAAAACAAAATTCGCCACTACATGGTGTTGTTTAGTTATTGTACTATTTTTCTTTTTACGCGCGTATCTCGTATGTATGTATGTTTGTGAAACTCTATAAATCTAATTCTAAATATCTTCCAAACGGCTCGATGGACTTCGACAGTTAGGGTATCCTTAGATTCATCTTAAAAACCCAAGAGAGAAAATGGCCGATTTTGGGCGCCATATTGTGTTGCCAAAAAATTTCTTTTGCCTTTTGCCTTATCAAAATGTAAAGCTTAAAGAGCTGGTTTCAAAAATATTAGTTTTGTACTTAAAAGTAGTTTGGAAAGACAAATGGCAACAAAAGTAAAATTCTACAAAAAGTCGTATTACGTCGAACAAATGGTACCGACCATTAAACTAAAAAGTCGAAAAAAAAATTGATCAAAAACTTAAAACCCCGACTGGAAGTAAATAGGTGTATTTAGTGCAAATATTAGTTTAATTTAAACTTGAAAGCACCTGTTTAGGCACTGGCATGCAAATATTAATATATAATAATCATTTAGCAATAATTTATCAATTAGAGCAATTTATATTTAAATTAACCGAATTAATAGGCTTCGTTTTATATTATTAATATGTACAAATCCATTTCACGCCCAATTTGACACATTTACTAGCGGCCAATTGCCTGATCGCCATATCCTGGATCATGGTCAAGGCTGACCCCGGGCCCTCGTGCTCGAGAACACAACCGGGACATCAACGCCAAGATCATGATTACTAGCGGCCAATTGCACAAATATACAAAAAAAAACGTCAAATCCATAAAAAACGTACATAAACGTTACATAAAATTTATATGAAAAACGTGGGGTACGTTTGTGAGGGGCTTAAGTGACTCCAAGTATCTACTAATTAGCTTTTTTCGAATGTAGAATTAAACTGAAACCGAAATATTGTTTTACACGGAAATACCTACACTAATCTCACTGGTAACAAATCTATGAACATATTAAATTTTGGATTTATTCCAGAACTACAAACAATGTCGCTATAGATATATTGCAGTCAATTTATATGACAAGCGTAACATATAATGCACACAAAACAGCAACGTGAAATCTGTCGGTTGTCGGTGGCGCAACATAAAAAATGTACAATCTATTTTGGCAACAAAAAGTTGCTCTGCCAGATTAATTAATATGAAAAACCAGTTCATTCCAACTAAAATGAAAAGGCAGGCAACAAAAACTCAATCTAAAATAAAATCTGATACTAAATATTGAAGAAGAAGACTCAAATATTGTATAAGTAAACAAAAAATATTGTAAATAAAATTCTTATCAAAAGAAATTGTTGCATTGTAATGCCACTAATCTTAGTCGGCAAAGTCCACACGTCATCCACAGCTAAACACGTACCTATCTCTAAATCTTGCGACAGAACGACAAAAATGTACAATACATTCCCGGTTACAGTTTAAAGGCATTTACGAAAGCCCGCTAACAACTTAACGATTTCATATTTACCGACATTAAAGCCGGGAGTCAGTGTGTGCGTAGCTACCTGCCGCATCCGGGGGCTACCCGTCACGGCAGTCGCTATTCGAAAATAGAAAAAAAAAACGTACTATCTACACTTTACACCTCATTCATTACCGGCCCACTTCGACGCCCCGCCGAAATGTAGTGAGACACGCGGCAATGTACGGCTAAGTTTTTATTTGCCGTGAACACGCGTGATTGTTATCTGGTCTTGAGACGGGCCGTGACCGATCCAAGAGACAGGTACGGGACGTAGCCCATCAATTTGTTAGGGATCAAAAAGCAGATAATCGTGCCAGCAATTAATTTTAATGAGTAAACAAATCCGGTATTCGGACGCGCGGCAACTCTCTAGTTAGCGTTAAATTTTATTAATGCTGTCGCATTCTTTTGGTTTTATCGTGTGATACGACGTGATACATCGTACATTTGAAAATAAATCTAGTTAGAATCTTGACTTACCGGCTACCACGAGCATAGCGAAGAACAGCTGAAGGACCAAAGCGACAGCCGCCATTGTGAATGTCCTGAAAAAAAAACATAAAAGAAATTAACAATCGGTCAAAATAAACGCGGTACGTGAAAGAAATAACGATCAAAATTGTAGCTAACATTTTTACAAATGAAGCAACTACCGTGTTCCGGGTACACCGTTCGTCCTATTTCGGCACTATTCCTGTAACGGACGGGCCGCGACAAAACGAAACGTCAAAAATAGAATGTTTTCGAAATTGGAAACCGCCACGTGTTACGGCGCTAAAATAATTCGCTAATACCGCGGTGGCGGCTAACAGCGATAGTAACATTGTAACATTTGTAACTTATGCCTTTAGCACGTTCATTTGTAACCGAGCCTGTTTTAGTTCGAATTGTAATCTCAACACTTCGCTCCCTTTACTTTGTGAACTTTATGGGCCTTCGGGCGGTATTGAAGAGTATTGTGGTAGGTTGAACCACACACACCTCACACCTAATCTAAGTGTGAATGTTGCTCATGAAAAATGTTCGTCGAAAGGCTGAATACCTTATAGTACCTATAGACCTATCTACTACCTGACCGGGCGAGAAATCGTAGTAGGTTCTTTTTGTATCGTAATCCTACACGTGAAATTTGAAATATCAATTTAGTCAGGAAACGGCTTTTGAACTAGGCGGTATCAAACCAATGGTTATTGACGTTGCAAACCAAACTTGTGACCACGTTCCGGATGTCACGGGCCGTTGTACTGCCGTTTAAAATCGGCCAAAAGCCTGTTAGCGGAAAACAAAGCAAACACTGGATATGTATGGCAGCGACAACATCATTTACATCGAATACGGCATATGTATACGCGGTATACATTTAAATGTTTACGAGCAAGATACTATTACACTTGTTTCGCGCTGACTTGGTAGTTAGTATCTAATATTCAGCATATTAAAGACTATTAAGTAAAAAATAATCATCTCGGCGTCAATGTCCCGGTTGTGCACTCGCGCACGAGGGCCCGGAGTCCGCCTTGACCATGATCCAGGATTTGGCAAATCAGATAATTACAGTGGAGCGACTGCCATCTAAGGTCAGATCCTGCTACCAGGGGAACCTGACCAGATTGGGTCATGGTTTCGACGATGTTTTCCGTCACTGTTGAGCTGTCAAGAGCATCGGTTAGCATTCAACTAATGTATATAACTCAGGAAATAGTCATTGGTACATGATCGCAGGCTCACGTACCTACATCAGCCAGAATTACGTACGTCGGATACATTAACCTCTCAGCCACCGACGCTCCTTTTATTATTAAAGACTATTATGTATTTGAATAAATTAGATAGTGGATTTGACTAATGATTTTAACATACTGTGCTATCCGGTACTGTTGTTATTCTTCTTTATTGTTTTTATTGTAACAACTGCTATTGGCTTTCCTTAAGTAAATAAAATAAAATAAACTAGAACAGCGCCAATTCCTTCTACTGTCCCAGTGTGACAGAGAGAAAAAATCTCTTATTTCAAGGTGCAACAGCATTAAAAATACGGCATGTAGAATTAAATAATGAACGTAGAATTAAAACAGCGTAGGACTAGCTAGACCTAACGATTTGAATTTTTTATTGTAAATCAGAATTGTGTAGAGGTATTTTTGGTTTGTCCTCGCGATCACATTTTGAAGAACAAACTTATAAAAATCAACATAATATGACAACATTAGTTGGTACCAGTGATAATGAAGTGGTGTCACTAGTGGCGGTGGTGAGTGATGTTGTGTGGTGAACAATTAACAGGTAAGCTAACAATTAATATTCATATGAACACCTAATGAGTTATAGTGTCTCACAAATTAGCGCCTGACATGATCAATAATAACAAGACAAATTAAAGTTAGCTTGAATTTGCAATGCAGCCAATAGACAGGCGTACAATAATAGCGAGGGAGGATAATAATTGCTGAAATACGGGACGTTGCATTGTCCTAATTTGGTTTTACTTCTGTACGGTCAAATTCAGAGCTGTAAAACGGTACGTCCCGAAAATTATGGGACAGCTGGTCAGCCTACCTAACCCTGACCAAGCACAAGGTTACTAATGCCTTTAAAAAAACTATCTGCATTCCGTCTGGACTTTCAATTATAAACATAATAATCATCAGTCTGGTAAGCAAAAAGATTATGTCAAGTTAAAGATTTGTCCAAGTCTAAAAGTCTCATGTTACACGTCAAGGGGTGCCAGTCGGCTCCCATCAACCAGGCTCAGGGTCCCCAGGGGAAGACCTTGGCCAACCACCTAACTAAAGTTCGAATAGCCTCAAAGTACGAAACGGTCACCTTTCCAGTTTCGAAACTCTGCGTGCGTTGCTTAACTTTGGTTATAACGCTGCCTAGATTGCTCATGTTAAAGTTACGGGATTATTGACGAATGATATAATTTGAATATATCTAAAAGTTAAATTACATTCCCCAAACGTGTAGGCAGTTAGAAATCCAAATCCCTCAATATAAATTTGACACAACAGTTATAAGTATAAACTATTATTAATCATTTGCCACTACAGCCATCAATATATAAACGATAGCAATAAATACTGCTTTCCCGACACTTCGTAGGCTGTTATGCTATGAAATCTGACGCCTAGCACAACCAAAGACACACCGCGAACCGGTCGGCCATCTAAGAAATAGCTGCCATGTTTTTATACGATTCCGTTTAACGTTGAAGATCATGTTTTTAAAGAACATTCGTATTCAAATTTATACGTAATCGATTTTGGCGAATTACTATTAATAACTGGCGGTCGATGCGCGCGACTGGCTCGCTGTGCGAATGGCCGCTCGGTCGGATTTCGAGTAGATTAAATTTTAACACCCCATTAGTAAAGAAGGCACGTTTTAGACGGCCTATTTGGTCCGGCTGATGGAGCGTCTGCTCTTCTGCCGGTGATTCCGCAATCCTTCAGGTTTCTGAGGCGATTTGTGAAATGGCTACTATGGTTTATTTGACACTTCCATAAGCTATATAATTTGAAACGTAGCCTATTCGTTGGGTTCTTCTTTAGCCGGGATTTTGTTTTGTTTAATTACAGTCAACTGCAATCTTATTGTGGTATAGACAATATAGATAGGTAACGAACTACTACTTTTTAAATTATGGATAGAACAACCTTCTACTAATGTAGAGCCGATGATTTAGCTTTAATATCTCTAACACTGGCCACTCACCATCATTCCGCTGGGTCAAAGGGCCTGATAAAATAGCTTGTTCAAGCCAAACTGACCACGTGTGGGGAGACATTTTTTTAGTATAATTAAACTAAGTAGTAGATTAAGTAGAGTTTGTAAGAACGTTATGGCACTTGACGGTGTGTGGGGTAAGTTTGACTTAATCAATACTATTTGATATGCCACTGGATCAAGCCGCATGATGATGAGAGGCCGCCATTAGTAAATCAATGCTATTTTGTTGTAACTCTATTATCTCTAAGCGAAACAAAAATTATAAGAGAGTCAAACGATAGACAAATAAACACAACCCCGTCACAACAACATCGCACAAACAGAAATATTAGGTACGCGGAGACGCACACATCAGTTACCTAACTCAAAACATTCAAACTGTTAATTAGGTTTGCACACGGTAAGTAATGAAATTTACAATCCCTTTTACATCCCCAGACGTAATAAGCCAGGAGCTGTCTTGACTTTTAAATTTACGCACCATCAATGGCTATGGCGATTAAAATTCTCGCCACGGGTGTTTAGACTCGATGTAATTTACGGTCTGGTCGCTTGACGTATACATTTCCTGGCCAATTCCAAATATTATCCTTGGCCGTGACGAATGGCACGTAGGCACAAGTCCAGGTCAGCTGCCATGCTACACAAATAGACCTAGAAATAGGCATGCCTCTGTGATTTGCAATTCGAGTGAATTACAATGACAGTTGACAAGTACTTGAGTGGAGACTGTGACTCGGTAAGCGAAGTGTGTGGTGCCCTCCGGCCAGATGGAGTGACCATTTGCAAAAGGCTGCGGGTGGATGCTGGATGCAGCAAACCAGAACAAGGTGCTTGGCGCTCATTGAGGGAGGGCTATGGCCAACAGTGGACTAGTATAGGCAGTACGCAATCGTTTACACGATATTAGTTAATTCATTTGTTAAATATCCAAGGTTTTTTGAAAGAAATTGCCGTTATTTATGACGAAAATGACGGAAATTGTAATTTTCAAACAAGCAAATTTTCCATTATTAAAGGACAACCGTACAACCCAGCCATATAACCAATAACGTTGAGCTGTATGTCATTAGAACGGATTTTTTCTTTTTTACATCTTTTACAGTGACAATAATTCTCGAATTGCTGTGGGGAAAAGTTATGGTTAAGTATATGACCATTACATTACTTATAAAAATTCGTAAATTCAACTTTAAATTATCTAATTATGACAATGAAAGGAAAATTTATAAAAAAGAATTAGAATTTTTATGAGTTTTAAGTCTCATTAACCTTAAGTTTAAAATATTTTCACGCCATTTTTTGGTTTGATCAAAAGTTTTGTATATTTATTTGTAAACAATTTAATTTACCTCACACAGACATCATTAGGTAACTAACATACCCGCTTCCTATTACAACAAACCCTAACCCTCTAGGCTGCAACTTCACATTAGTGTACCAAGAGTACTGTATTAGCATATTACTTAGTACTTAAGTAAATCAATATGCAAAACCGATTCTAAGCACGCGCGATAGTACGCCAGCCCTTGAAATAAACCTCAGAATGTCTGCACGTCGCACCGAGCCAATGTGTCAAATTTATGAAGTCAGCCAGCTATAAATTTCTTCCGACAGGCATGAGTACAATAACGTTATTGACTGGCGTATCCCTGTCAATACTATAAGGATGGAGACTAAGCTGTTTTTACGAATAGGTAAAATTGAGGATAGACTTCCGTAGTGATTTCGTTCAAAGTTATTACAATGCATAAAACAATTCAACAATTCAAGACAAACTCTATCGTGTAACGGATTTTGTTAGCTATTTTTTGAGGATAAATATTTAAGTTGCATATTTCTGTATAATTTATTTTTAATCAGTAGAAGAACCTAATCTTAAACTTTACATGTAAACGTGCAAAATTGAGAGTATATTGTGTTTATTTTGAATTCCTCTCGTTTTTAGACTAAGCCCATCAGTCTGGCGTAAACATGTTCCATCTACATTGAGCACACTGAAAGTTCTGGTTCTGCGCTCCTGGCCGCTCACAAATGTTTGAATTTGGAATGTTATATTTTTTTAAACATACGAAACTCAATCATTAAAAAATGGGCGTGAAATCATGTGTCAATTGTTTTTATCACAAGTTGAAGTTCGTCGTCCGTAGCAAAATTGGAATTAACGCGACAAGATTTTAGGGCAATGATTTTGATAGGAGGCACCTCATTTGAGCACCGTAAGGCGTTGTTTCGCAGAATTTGATCGTGGCCGTGTTTCTCTCCGTGATGGAATTCGTGAAGATCGGCCTCAACAGCGATCACTGAGGAAAGTGTGCCTACTGTCACACACCGCGTACAAGACAAAGTATTTTTTGGTTTCTGAAAAGGTAGAGCTAGTAACCCATCCAGCACAAAGATTTCTTTATTTTCCCATAAATCTAAGATTTGGTGAGAGGTTTGACATTTACGGGACCGGAAGAGGCCGTGATGGCTTTTAACCAGCACGTGCAAAACATGACCAATGGTCCTCATGTTTTCAAAAATGGTTTGACCGAATGAAAATTGTTTAAAATTGAATGTTATTACTTTAGATGTAAATTGTTTTATTAATGAGTTAAGCAAACCTTTCAGTGTATATATGATCCGATATATAAAAAAGCCCGCATAGTCTTAACGCTTCGTAACTATTAAATATTTATATGATTTGATTCAGTAGGAAGCTCAGATTTGATCGGAATAATGCAAGTTTTGGCCGCACGACAAACCCATCTTGCGTTCCCTCGCGTAGTCTGTTCAGATAACTTCATTGTCTCGTACTGGTGCTTGTATGCAGCCAAGTAATAAAACATTGAAAGGCAGGGACCTTTTCATTGAATATAACCATAAACCGATTTGTATGGACCCGTATGACCGCCACACGCAAGTCTAAAAACAAATGTGCATAAAAAGGCTTGCATTCGTTATTTAATACGTCATTTCATGTTAAAGAACACAAGTGCCTAAATTTAAATTGAAGCTACTGTTCTACTACTTTGGATTAATTTATCGTCGCTGATGTCTCTATAAACGTGATAAGTATTATTTATTTATTTAACTGTTTATTGTACACAATAATAAGTATCTACTAACTATAACTACTATTAACTTTACTATTACAGACAGTCAACCAGTTAGACATTATGAGTATAGATCTATAAAGAGCAATGCATACGTGCTCCTGTGCGGGGTTTATGCCATTATAATGAGTGACCGTTGTGATGAGCCTTACTATTGCACCCTCGAGGCTAATCAAAATAAAATAGTTATTTAGATCTACAAAAATTAAGTAGGTACCTACTTATACCACTCCACAGGACTCGTCCTGTCGTTGGATATTATTACTATCGTCCGTACTAAAAGGTTTAGTAATTTTAGGTAGCAAAAAAGCAGAACCGTAGGGCCCTAGTGCGCTTTCATTTGCATTGTTGGGTCAATGAACAGTTCATCATACGATGAGACAGAATTTTATGCTAATTACATTCCTTAATTTGTTAGTTTTTGTAGTATTTGGTTCCGGCCGGTATTCTACGAAAATTTCAAGGCCTACCTATTACGGCTCCAAAGATACCCCGTGATAGAAAGAGGGACAGACAACGGAGGGTCCTTTTTCCACCCTTTGGGTACGGATCTCTAAAAAGCATGTTTAAACCTCGATCAAAACTGGTACTTACACAAGATTTTAATTACATGCATATAAAAGACATCAACGGGGCCTCTCTTGCGTTAAGCTCTTTTAAAAGTAATAGTTTTAATGACCTGTATGTATTTATGTGTGTGTATATAACAATGCGCTCTAAATTAGAACAATAGATACGAGTTATTTACAGACATATAAAAAACATCACGGGGGCGTCGTTCACATTAAAAGGCAATATTTTATTGAATTACGTTTATTAGACAATTTTGTTCGATTTTAGACTGTTACGAGTTCTATATGGCACAGTTGCAGTGGTATAATGACGAAAGTGTTCTCACAAAACTTTGATCACCGTGAGCATGTGTTTATCCCTTTATCTATGCATACACAATAGCATCTGCACTTTGTCGAGAGCAGGTGGTAAGGGACATATCGATCAGCACAGACCCAGAGTGTCGGTAATTCGAACTGTGCATTGTACCCGGAACAGTACGCTGTGTGGTCGGCGGGCGGGGGGCGGGGAGTGGTGTCAATGGAACGGCTCTAGTTTCAAAATAAACAGCCTTTTGGTAATGCTCCCTATCGATCTAAGTACAAGTGTTACGACGAAACCGAATTCAGGCAAATCATAAAAGTGACGTTTTCTCTGGAGACGTTGAATGCACCCGTCAATCGAAAATAGGAGTCTATCTTCCCTGGGCTTGGGCTCAAAGAAGGGTAACATTATCCCCGACTTCAAGGATAAGTTAAAGTAAAGATTGAATATTGCATACTTTTTCATTCATATTCCCTCCAAATCGCTATTTCTCCAATAATATGTTATGTTTACAAAATAAAGAAACCACACTCTTCAATCACAGTGTAATCCTTCAATTGTATCCACCAGAATGGATATGGACAGATGAATTGGTCCCAATAATGTTGACCTTGATGTATTGTTACAGGAAAACACAAGGATGGGGTCACCCGGGGCGTGAAATGTGGGCCACATTAATACGATATAAGAGACACAATATTTGTATTACTATCTATTGAGAAACATAGCAAATACATCACACGTAGGTACGGTATTGAATGAATCTTTAATAAATTTGTTAGGCATGTGGTGGAACAAAGGATCAATTGTTAGTTTCCAATTAGTCATTCACTTCTGAGTGATGGATGACTTCATAAAACCATTAGATACAGGGGACACAAAGCGGAAGGGTGTGGAAATCCTGGTACACCACACGTAACAAAAGATTCCGAATCGCTGCCATTGGGAGTGTTCCTAAGAGGCTGGCGGCGTTACATTCTTTGTGTTGCCAAGCACGCTGCCCAAGGTACGCGCCAGCCCGTGGATCACCGGTCGTCTCGATCAGGCGGAAAGTCAGGTCCTCGAAGATCTTTCGGGCACTTGGCCCTCAGGATCCCATCGTCTCTACCCCAAATGGCGCAAACAAGTATCCCTGGCCAAGGGATATTTGCGCCGCTTGAGGTCCTCTGCCGCTGAAACTGCAGCGCCTGTGACAGGCCGAGGTAGATCCAAGATGGAATGGAGGCAGGATATCTACGCAAGTCGCATCACACACTAAGGGCCTGCCCTGCGACCATGCCACGAGCGTCATGCCGTCGGGTCTCTTACCATCTTCCCGGGCCACCCATTGGGTTCCAAAACAGCTGGCACGTTGACGGTAACAAAGGCCCGGCGGATGATGTCGTTAATGTTAGCATGACGCGACAGACCGGCGTACATTGGCACAAATTTGAATTGACTACAGTTTGATTGTCCGTCCACGTAAGACAATTTTATCAATCTAGTCAGATTGTACATAAAATTTCCACTTGTGTACAAAATTATAGTCACTGTCTTGCGTGATATCTTTGAATGTGTTTATTTTGAGTGGAAGACATAAACAAATAGGTCCATTTACATGTATCATACCTACTCGTACCTATTTTATGCTGCCTACTTACTTACTTAATGATGGAAAAATCGTTATACTTAAGTAGCATTGTCTGCAGGAGCATTGTCTGATGATTACACGACATAATATTAATATACTCACCACTGCGATCTCCAACCCACCTGTCAAGTGTGTAGTAAATTACTAAGTAAGCTACATACTACAACTCAACAAAGTTCATGGCACGTGGTGCAGTTGGGGACTTAACATACAGAAATTAATTTATATTATTAGCCTAATGCTGTCATATGTGTCATTATTTAACAGTTAATATAACTTTTTATTTAACCATCAGCCTAGGCAATAGTATCTGACGGATAAAATAAATAGTTATGTACGTTTAATGCATAAAGTTACTAAATATACCTAGCGGTTTAATGAATTGTAATAACAAAGGAATCCGCAGTTACTGATAGCAACACCTGATATGTCTTAAGAAAGTATATTATCTCTTTATACCTACTTATTTAGTATGTTCCTACTGGTAGCTAGTAGGTATCTAACGCTAAAACGCAAAGCCAAGAGTGGAAATTAGTGATCCCATAAAAGTCTAAAACCACTTTTGTTCTACATAGTAGATACATTTGCAGGAAACTGCCTACTTTAGACTACACACACACCATTGTGGAATTTGGGAGGATTTATGTTATAGACACATTTAGAGACGCTGCTACGAACATGAAGGTTTTCTTTCTTTCTTTATTACTATTGCTACCTACCGGCTTCCTGTTATGTTCGCCGAGCTGTGTTTTATGGCAACATGGTGTGTAATTTAAATAAAACACTTCTTTTTCTCCCTTATTCCTGTGTCGCCTCAAAGGCATGCCATTACCAAGCAAATGTTTGGCTGGAGTGTTTCACATTCATGAGATCTAATCTGATTGCGCAACGCAAGCCTTGTGTGATCGCGGGACCACCATGGTGTTATCCGTATTGGTTGTAGAGCCCTCCATTTGACAAGGTTCCACTTAATCCACGTGCTACTTTTCACATTCGCCGCGTAACGAGACCACCCATTATGAGGAAGTTACCAGCCATGTCGCACGATTTTTACGTAGCATCTTGACAATCGATATTTAACCCTATTGTTGGACAACAAAGTCCTTTTTTGTTGGAAATAGCGAAATGTAGTATCAGTGCCGAAACGTATTCATCAGGATATTTGTTCAAAGCGGCTCGTGCTCAAGAGCAGCACGTGTGCGAAATAATATCCGAGTCCGGTTATCCGGTCAGAGTTTTAGCTACTGCTTTCGTTGATGTTAACAAGTTCGTGGAAATGTGCGACACTGGTTTGTGTCAACACATGTTTAATTAAAATTTAACCTTTTAGTTTAAGAGAGTCCACTTTGAAATGACCCTACTAAATATTTTATTTGGAAAGTAAGTTTCTACGAAAAATAGCAGTACGTACCTAGAAGTAGTTAGGTTCCTGCAGAATGGGAGCAGTGGTCTCACTGCAGCATAATTCCTATACTAAACTTTATTTTATTTTGACATTAGACTGAAAGAAATGTAATTTTATTTTCAAGTTAGGTATTTTTAACTTACAATTAACTCAGGTTTGCACTGCGGGTGAAGAGGTAACAATGTATTTGCTACCAAATTGTGAGTATACATAATGTATAAGTAAACCAGGAAAAGATTAAGCCTAATTAGCCGAGTTCACATAAAATCCATTTGCTATCGTCCCATTGGGTAGGTAGGTCGCAACATTTCCTGGGCCTTGACCTAAGCCAAAGGTGAAACTAGGATACCATCTCGCACACCACATTTAATGTAATCTAGGTACCCATTCCATATAATTTACTCGTGCTTGTAAAAAGAATACAATTAACAGAATTCCTAAGCTTGCCCCAGTACGGATTTGCATTAGAATGCAACAGTTCACAGTTTTACGAAGTTTGACTATGTTAGATTAAAAACTATCGGTTGTCACAATTTAAGGTTGGCAAAATAAAGACATAGATTGAAATTATCTAGTAGTGGATAAGCGTTTATGTCTTAAATAGAAGAGATTATTCGTTGCAAAAGTACAAACTCTACCTACCTACTCTATCTATTTCGCCATAAGTTATTTCTTACAAACGTTACATTAAAAAATTTCGTAACCTCTTTTTTTTAATATATTTATTTATTTATTTATTTATTTAAAACTTTATTGCACAATAACACAATATATATTCTACGCAGTGACAAACAAGCAGACACTAGCCCAACCGATGGTAAGTGGTGACTGTCGCCTATAACATCTACGATTCATACATTGGTTGCTGGCCATAAAAATTTAAAGACTAGCTGAAATATAACAATTTATATATTTTTAATAACTTTAAATAGTTTTTTTTTAAACAGTGTCAACCGATTTAATAATAATTTTATCAGTATTTTTCTTTTTCATCACGTTTGTCAATGCTTTTTTTTAATGGTGTGTACGACTGTAATTGGGAATCAAATTTATAATACGAGTAGAGTCTAGAGCTGTTTATAACATGATAATTTGTTGTCTATTATTGTACCTACTCAATCTATCTAAAACAAAATAAAACAATGAAATACATTGTAAAATTTGTATAGGTAAGTTAGATTGAAATAAACTCCTCCTGTAGAAGAGATGACGCAATAACTCACAAATATCATAAGATCTATAAAAGCATTTTTGCAAGCAAGCACCTACGTTACCTACATTCGATTCGCTAGAAAGTAAGTATAAATATTCACATGCGGGCAGTTGAGGTGAGTTCCAAACCCTTTTTATTATTAAATAGGTCTTACAGATATGCTTCTAGGAAACGACTGTATGAAAGTCACCTGGGAATGTACCCATACTACGTGTCCCGTTCAGGAGTGGGAGGGGATCTCCAAAATAGCATGCTTGGGCACAGGAGGGGCTTTGTTTTTCAAGTAGATTTAATATACTGGCGAGCAAGCAAATCGATTCACCCAATAATTTTCCATATACGCTAATACAGACTTTAATTTTATAATATCTAATCGATTTTAATTAGATTTTCGCGGCTTAATAGCCAATAAGACAGTGATTAGGTACCTCTAATATTTCTTCAACTCGGGCGCTTTATGCCAGACAATAGTTTTTCATATGTGGTTCTGATTTGCAGCTATTAGTATGAAAACCGCCTCATAATTTTACTTCATTTTGTTAAAATATTGTGTACTAGTACCTACTTAGGTTGTTTTGACGCCGAGTGTAGCTCGGTTGCTACTACTTTATATACTTAACTCTATTAATTTATCCAAGCATATAAAAAAGTGTTGCTTATAGATCTAGAAAGCAGACATAGAAAAAAGTGCTTAACTCGACAGCTATTCGCGGAATATTGTTAATTAGCAAGATACCTACAGCATCTCAAATCGGGGCTTAGTCGAAGATTAACAAGATTAAGCTTTACTAAGTCAGATATTATGTTTCTGTCGAGCTTGTTAGCATTTTGTATGCAGATAATGAATGAGACTATGTTCTGTCTGGAAATAATAAAAGTTGTTAAAGTTTTTCTTAAACGTTAGTATTTAAAAAGTGAAAATGCAAATAATTGAAAAGTTGTTTAAAAATCTTTGAACGTCGTTCAGCATAGAATTCTTCAAGAAAGAGCTGTTAAGGTTCTTGGCTCGGCAACGATGCTTCTGGTATTGCAATCGCCCATAGGCTGCGGTGACTGTTTACCATCAGGCAGGCCGTAAACTTGTTTGCAACCTTAGCCACCTTGCCACCTTATAAAAAAAATTACGCAAACAGTCGCAATCAAATTTTTATTTAATCAAGAGTAACCAAATAAACACATTTCTTTTGCAAAAAGCCTTACCAAATTCGTTCCTTCCGAATTCTAGCAGCAATTATTTTTATTGATTTCAGAGCCATAAGTTGGTTAAAATAAATAAAAAACGCCCATAATTATAAAAGCGCAAACCGGAGCGTGCGCCGGTTCCTCGGCCTGCCAGGCCGATAAATAACGCTGTTTCTAGTTACACTTTATCTTGAGTCAGTTTAATCGTTGCATTCACATTCTGACACCCTGCATATGAATAATCTGTGCTTCGAGCTTGTTTATCTAAAGATGGATCTGTCTTGTCTGCTAAGATCTAAATTAATTGTAGCCAGGAGGAAATTTAATCATATCAATTTAAACCCAGCACAACAAGTTATCTACATCGTAAATCAATATAAAATGACTAGCTATAATATAGTAGTAAAATGAAGTATTTCTCGTACAAGATTCTAGGTTTTATATTGTTTTTAATAACTGATCTGCGATGCAATGGATAATTTTACACAAGCTAGTTTTATAGTTTAACCGTCAGTAGCCGGGGTTCGTCGGTAATTCCTAAGTTGACAAAAATAGTTCCTAATATGCCAAATAAGATTAAACTTACATATGTTGTCAAATTAGCTATCTGCTTAAAATTACTATTGATTTGGGCTTGGCCATTGGATTTTCAGTCAGTAGGTAAGAGAAATAGACGATTCAGGAATAGGTTATTACCGGAGGTGTTGCTTTCCAGTACACATTTAAATATCAATGGTTATTTACAAAAACAATATGCTAGGACAAATATACACATCACCATCTAGCCCCAAAGAAAGTGAAGCTTGTTTTATGGGTGTCTGATAAACTACATGTACATTTGTAAAATACATAAGTACTACACATATCACTACCACTTATACATTTGAAATAAAACGTCCGTTACTACAAAAACTCATATCCTAGGTACCAATAAGTAAGGCACTAAACCTATCCAACTAGATCAGCTACCTCAGATAGAAATAGATCCAAATAGCTCTTTCTTTTTTGTAAACTAACAAATTGCTCATCGACCACAGCATGCGAGTGGGCGTTAGAAGATGTAAATGCAGAAGTTTATTACGTCCCACCACGCGCCAAGGCGTTTATGTCTCAAATCACGTACGCAATGCCTTATCAATTGTTATTTAATTACTCTTTCGTCATGCAAGTTATTGTGCACACTAATACGAGATATTCATCTTACTAGCGAACGGGGCGCTGCCGGTCAACGCAGTCGATCAATCAAACGTCAAAATACATACCAATTAAATTGGTTCGGAATCTGGCCGCGGGCGACTCGTTGTCTTCTTATGACATTGTCTTGTCTTGTCCTACGTCAATGTACTGGGCCGGCCGGTCTGGGTATGGAACGGTGTCAAATAAAAAGAGAATAGCCGGACATAGCTGCATGATTCAGTGACTAAAGACGTATCAATGCCTGAAACACGCTCTCCGTGATTTGTAAACAACAACATAACTATGTGCAATGCTAAATTGTTATGCTAAACATTGGGACCCTATTGCGGTGTCCAGTTATTCGAACTTAATCCCTTTTGGACCTACCTATTCAACGAATAACTAACAGTAACGACTGCAAAAATGACAAAGGTTGGTAACTATCTAGGGACGAAATTTGTAACGTATTAAAAATTAAAATTATGTTAAAATTTAGTTAATTAATGAAGACAGTTACCGCATCCAAGTTACGTAAACTGTAGCAATCGTTCGAATGTTGAGTAAAAATAAATAA
Organism: Blastobasis adustella; assembly: GCA_907269095.1. Classification (NCBI taxonomy): domain Eukaryota; kingdom Metazoa; phylum Arthropoda; class Insecta; order Lepidoptera; family Blastobasidae; genus Blastobasis; species Blastobasis adustella. The sequence goes on along the minus strand of OU026121.1, from coordinate 13,619,638 downwards.
ATATGCTTGGACAATGCACACAGCGTCATCTAGCCGCAACGTAAGCAAAGTTTGTAACTAATACTTCATCATCATCATCATCACAGCCCGTAACCGTCCACTGCAGGACTTAGGGCCTCTCCCACGAAAGGGGAGGTAATTGCCATAATCTCCACGCTTGGCAGGCGGGTTGGACATCGCAGTGTTTAAATATAATAATGGAAAATGCTGCTGCCCGTTTTCCAGACTAAGGAGACTCTTGATCTTTTGCCTCGAAAACATTAGTCGCCTTGTACGACACCCATGAATGTAAGGGGTTGGTGCTATTCTACTCTGCTGGACACCACACGGCCAAGTAATACTTATATACTTTTAAATACATAATTATTAAACATGTAACACCTATACCCGTAACAGATATTAAAATTCATCATTTCAAGATCTGCTCGGCCGAGAATCGAACTCGGGACCTCTGCGTGGCAGATGTTAACCAACTGAACCACTTAGGTCGTCGGGTCAGGTCGAAGTACGTACCTACCTAAAAATGTGAAATAAGTAAATATGACCAATAACTATATATTGCTTACAAAGGTTGTGGTTTTAATTAGGATAAATTTAAATTTGACGTTTTATTAGTTTAATTTGTAACTAATTTTAATTACTATTCACCTTAGCAAAATTATTAATATTGTAGTTATCTTATAATACTCTTCTCTTCTGTTTCCTGCACTTTATCATAATCATACATGTAATTGGGAGTACTTGTCACATGGTACGCGAAGAATGTATTTATAAATGAGCCATTGAAAGAAAGCGCATGGTTATATACAACTACAAGATACCTATAAAAATAAAACTTAACGTCGTATCTAATATTTTTGAAAATTTTGTTAAACAATTTCAGTTATTAAATTTAAATTGCCGCCATGCAACTTTTGCCGGTCCGGACCAAGGGTTAAATTGCACTTCAATTATAGTGAAGTTTTATTTGTGTAACTATCCAATTTTCGATAACAACTCACGCGCAGAGGCGCAAGGTGCGCTGACCAAGGTGCACTGCATTCTTCCAAGAGGGACGCGAGAGGGAATGCACTGCATTCTTAGTCACTTCTTACCTCTTAACCCCCGGCCTGCTATCGAAACCGCGCGGCTAACTCTTCAGTAACACATCCAACACATATTTTCGCTAACACTCAGTCAAAAACTTGTCTTCTAACACAGTTACTCTCAGTTATTGTTTACATCACTTCCCTAAATACACTTGTTATGAGCAAGACGGGCGACTGGCCGGCTTATGGCCACAAACTGAGTTCATTTGACCGTCTGCGACGCTAATGCCGTGCCTTCCGTCTCGGTCTGACACTCGCATTCTGGTGATCGGCCGTCCCGCTCGCTCGGAGAAAGGCGCCAATGTACGGCGCGGGCGCCGCTGCAGTCTTCCTTCGGGACGGGCTTTGAAAAAAACAAAAGCAGTGGAAACAAGTCGCTGTAATGGGGTTTAGTTGCCTGTCAAGATATTGTATGATTTAAAATTTATTGAGATGAGCACGCTGAGCGGAGGTGGCACGCCTCGAGATAAAAATTGTATTTGCGTTAAGAAAAGACCGGGCCGGGTATTCCAAATATTTACACTCTACGATAGGTTAGGGTACCATTCTTGCGTAACAGTGGCTGGGGTGCTAACAGCAAACTGAGTGAGATATTAGTTAAAGCTGAGTGGGTATTGTTAGTGAGGGAGTCAGGTCCCGTTTTAGACATAGTACCTAGTTAGGATAAGACGAATACGTTTACATCTTTGACTGTCTTTACGTTTTATTTTTTAAACCACTTAGGTGGCAAACAAGCCTATGGAAATTTGCGAAATCAGGGGCATCACCAACACTCGCGCTGCCGATCACGTAAAAACCCTTTTTTCCCCATTTCGATCAATCAATTTGTCTCCAAGATATGAGAATGAACTCTCTATCGATGGCGAGCGGTGCGATGATAGAATTTAGCTCTATAGGCATCATATCAAACATTTCCTCAGAACAAACACCGTTGTAGGTACAAGGGAGGAGAATTCCCTCCGCTGACTCAGCGACTCAATACCACTTGTGAGCATGGTATCATCGACAATCCTCACAGCGCGTTTATGGATCGAGTAACAAGGACCAAACTGATATGGGAGCAATAGGTTCTTTAAATGAGCTCTGACTTGAGCCTTAAATAGGAGAAGTCGTTGCCCCGGTGTGAATTATATTGGCGATCTGTTAAAAACACCCAGTGTTTAGATACGAGCTTTTTCCAAATGACTGTGAAACTGGACATCACTGGAGATGTCCACACCTAGGAAATGTGGAGGTTTAACGAATGGAGCTTTCTTGGCGGTGAACTCGCATACTTGCGTCTTTGTCGGGTTAAATTTAACTAGATTTAGTCGTCCTAAATCGGAGATTCTAGAAAGAAAACATCCGTCAACTACGACTTTGAAGCATCTGCTGGACAAAAAGCTAGTTACCCATTAGCACAAACAGTCGGGAAGCCCGTATGATGGTAACTTCGATCAAACACCTTCTCTTTAATGTTTTATTTAACTCGTAATGTTCAATCTATGGATGGAACGAACAGTTCGAGAAGTTGCCCATTGACACTGCAGCACTTAAGATCAAGATGTAGAAAATACACATCGATGATAACTTAGGTATACTGCATCATCCTAACGAGGTGACGATTACATACCTAGGAACTTCTTCGATGTATTGAAACATTGGCTAATGAAACTGCATAGATTATACTTAGGTAAAATGAGTTCAGACTTAAAATATTTTCAACGAAACGAGGCTAGAGTGAAACAAATTTCGACAAATGAAACGTAGATGAAAGAAAATTCGATATAAAGGGTTCCATTCCTCATGCTCAAGAGAGGAGGCTTAAGTCCAACAGTGCAAATGGGTAAGTAAGTTGTTTTTCTTTTTCACCAGATTCATCAAAGCCGTAGTTGACTACAGTTACTCTGATAGCTTGGACATTAGGCTGGTGTCCCGCAAAGCTAGGTGCTGTCTCCAACTTTCTTTCAAACAAATTATATGCTGATATGCTGACCATTTAAACAGCATTCATTGCTATGCGAATAACAGTCAGGGCCGGACTATCCATAAGGCAGAGTAGACAACTACTGAGGGGGCTCGCATCAATTAAGGAAAAAACGAGAAAAAAATATGTATTTTTGAAAATAGTTAAATCAGAATTATCAAAATTCCGATTTCACTGTGCTTGATTTAAGTTGTTTTGATTACGACCTCCCCAGCTTAGCCAAATGCCAAAAAATTCAATCTCGTTCATTCATTCGGTGATAATTATGTTACTTTCTTTAAGACCGCTCTAGCTTTTAAGAGCCAAATTCCAAAAATTCCGAGCTCAAGCAAAATTTTTCGGAAATTATAGTTGTAGAGTAGGGTAATATTTTAATAGATAATATGCTGGGTTTAGGATGGAAGTCTCGGTAGCAGGGGGATTGTTATCTGATTGGTTGAATCTGGACATTGGAAGTTGGTAATTTAAATGAAAATTCGTACCTAAACCAACAATTTGTTTATGCTCTACTCATCCTCAAGTATTGCACCTAGGTGCGGCCTGGGTAAAGGGGCCCTGAGAGGTTAATTGCCTAGGTGCCCCAACGTGGTTGATCCGGCCCTGATGACAGACATCTTTTGTACGGGTCGTTATATATTGAGTTACTGAAACTAATTATGTTGACAGATAAGTCCCTACATTCTAGTACCTATTATAATTATAGTTCTGAGAAAAGTTTCGATACCTTGTATTACTTTCGGGTGCGGAGTGTCATCAATAACATAACTCATAAATAACATTTCGCGGAAAAATTACGTAATCGCTTTGTATCAGACAGACTAGTGTCTGATCTTTTGTGACCTTGTCTCTTCTGCAATAAAGCTCTTCAGGCACTCGTAGGTAAGAAAGACAATCAAATACTGAGAACACCTCACACGCAGTAGGTAATCTAAATCTAAATTGTTTTCTACTTACTTCAAAACCAAACAAACTTAAAGCACTACCTCATACCCTCAGCTGAATGCCGACTTATGTGGTTCAAAACTCGATTTTCAGATTAAATGAAACAGGTCGTTCCCAAAGCTGCTGGAGCATGTCAATGGCGGCGGTTGGGAACAAAAACGGCGCGGGCGCAGCCAGCGGGGGGCGGGGGAGGTGGGGCGCATTCCTCGCGGAATAGCAGCCTCGGAGGCGGGGAACCATAAACTTCACGCGGACGTAATGAGAGGCCTCGGCCCTCGCGACTCGCAGCCCTTTGCTTGTATGCCTACTACGAATAGATAGGTTCAGTCTCTAGCTAACGTTTGTGGTAGTTTTGTTGCACTGCCATCGGTAATCGCGCAGAGGTAATGTGTGCATACCTTGACTACCTACCCATCTATCTAACCAACGATACAAAACCTGCGTATAAACAATTTTTTTTTATAGTTAGGTCAGTCAGTCGGTAGTTTTATACGTAGCCAGGCGTTTGACCGCCATCTCACCTGGTAAGTGACGATGCGTCCGATGATGGAGCATGAAATAAAAGTATCAAATAAGTTCTGCATAGTAACAGAGTAATATTTCTAATTAGCCTGAAGCGACACTAGTCTAGTGGCAGCGTACTAGCAAGACCGTTAACCAAGGTTAGCAATGTACGGCAACTGAATGTTTGACAGTTTCGTACTTTGACGCTAGTCGAACTGCAGCACCGCAACGAGCTCGCCACTCGTTAGGTGCGCCTTCTTGTACCGTTGGCGAAGCGAGATGGACCAATGTCTTTCGCTGGGGACCCAAAAGCTGGTTGAACAGTTTTAGGCTCCGTGACGATTCAGCTTAAATTTTAATTCGGTCTTTATCCTGTCCTCCGGAGCTCCGTAGGGCCAAAAAAGGGTCAGCAGTGTTTTTAACACTATGTCCAATTCACTTGCCAAGCGTGGAGATTATGGCAAACCTCTTATCTAATGTGGAGGAGGCCCAAGTTCCTCAGAGGACAATTACGTACAGACTACTGACTACATGGTACACTACTTGGTAACAGTCCACAAATGACGGAACCCTTCGCATGCGAGTCCAACCCGCGCTTAACCGGTTCTAAATAGATCGCTTCGTTGTATCACGCCTCGCTATGGCAATAACATCTTCAGTGTCTGCACGCATTTTAATTGCGACAAAAACATTCATAAGACCGCTGGCCGGACATTTTACGAGCACGTTCGAACCACCTGTGCGCTCATTCTGTGAATTGGCGAGATCTTGCGACCATTTGCAATAAAGCGATGGTAGATGCCGTTGTCGGACAACGAGAATTGATCGGTGACCGTGAGTAATTAAAACTGATTGCGAAAGGACCACACACTGTCAATGAATTGCCTACCTAAAAGTCATGGTAGGTATCTAATCGATTAGTATACTGCACAAAACTTGATTTTTTTAAGCAATAGATACGGCAGACAAACAGACGTTCGGGCCACCTGGGCCCTCAGTCGGCTAATTTAGGAATGGTTAAATGGGAATGAAGCTCAATGGGAGGTTTGACACGTTTTGCTATTCTACTTCTAGTTTAAGACCATTAGGTTTTTCATTGAACTGCCATTGGAGTACTTCCTAGTGTGATTGTATCGTGATTGTAGACTAAAACGGCAGTCTCTTGGTAAACTAAGTCTACATGAAAAGCCATTTAACGGCCAATTACCACGCAGCTTTTTTGCAGAATATCCAATTCGCCTAAATCGTGATTGTGTCTCAATTTAATATCAATAATATGTGAGTTAAATACAATTAGCAGACTTGGACCCCTAATGGAAAGCTATCAACATCAGCAACGCCTTGGGCGCCACCAATGCGTTACCCGCCTCTAAGGAGACCTCTTATATAGGTACCTTTTGAAGAATTCCATGTCATAGGTATCTAGATAGAAATAATAAAACGGAAACACTGTGGCTTGGAACTCATTCACACCCTATTAGTAATTAAAGTGCTATCAAAAAAAAAAAAATTGAAAAATGCTTGGACAATTTACACCGCGCCATCTAGACCCAAAGTAAGCAAAGCTTGTGTTATAGTTGCTAGACAACTGATAAACTACTTGTATACTTTTAAATACATAAGTACTTATTTTACATATAACACCCACCCGTAACAGAAATTAAAATTCATCATTTCAATTTCTGTCCGGCTGGGAATCGAACCCGGGACCTCTGCGTGGCAGACCGGCATGTAAACCACTGAACTCAGGTCTTCAAAACAAAGTTAAGCAGAACGCACTTACCTACAAGGATTGTGAATGAAGTTCGATATTTGCAGAACCAGTCCGGTTCCTTTTTTATCGCAAATGCTTCACTGTAAGCTTCCAAGAGAATTCCAACTGGTATTAACATTTCCTGTCTTCGACAGAGTTCGCTGTATGGCGTCTGTTGTTTTTCATTCCTTGCTAATAAGATGTTCGAAAATATTCTTTTTGAGCCCTCCTTACCCAATTACCCTTTGGCGATTGTGCCGTGTGCCTTCATGTAGCTCCGTATATTTAAAACAAAAAAAAAATCGTATTACTCGTTTTTTAAGTAAAAAAGTCTTTAATTTCAATAGAGTAATCAATAATGTTGGCCGTGTGGTGCCCGGCAGAGTAGAATAGCACCAATCCCTTACACTCGTGGGTGTCGTACAAGGCGACTAGTGTTTTCGAGGCAAAAGATCTAGTTTCCGTAGGCTGGCACATGGGCAGTAGCGTTCTCTATTGTCGTATTTATAACACTGCGATCTCCAACCCGCCGGCCATGCATGGGCTGAGATGATTCAATAATGTGCACAAAGGTTATCACACCATAAGACTGAGATGCTTGTGTAATTAAAATACTAAACTGAGTGGTATAGTAATAAAAAAAAATTACATTATATATTATAATGAAGATGTTTCTGATTTAATTTCAGAATTCAATACAATTGGGTATCGCCAATATATCGTTCATTGTATGGTTAAATTCTCTGATTGGGCAGATACTTCGTATCCATTATCGTTATGTGTTTGACTTGGACACAGGATTTTTATCAGTCAAGTATTGGTTAAATTCTTCACTTATTTTAAAAAACTTGACAACTTCCAACGAAAATGCTAGGGAGGATGTGTGGCGTTACACGACTCGGAACGAGTCCGTAACGAGTACATCCGTGGTAGCCTTGGGATGAGACAAGCTAACTTGCGCTGGATCGGTCACATACTGCTCAAGCCTCAGGGATACTTTCGTGAGATATCGCGATTATGCGGAAGCCTGCGACACCGACGTGACGATATGCTGAGCGAACGAAGTAGAGGAGTAAAAGCAGAAAAGCGGACCCTGGCATAAGCTGACATAGACGCTAAGATAGTAAGTAATAGAAAGGAAGGCGCAAACAAGAACAAAGCAAAAATGGAATTAACTTCAACAAGTCTTAACTATTTTAGGAATACTGAAGAAGGAATCGCTTGCCACATTACCTATTCAAAATAAAAGTAAACATTTGTTCATTCATTGTATAATTTATTTACCTTTGCGACTGGGTTTTGACGAATCTCACTTAAGAATTAACATTTATGTCGATCACGGCTACTTTTATGCTATACACTCGGAAAACTTCAGAAACACTAAACTTATGACAAAATGCTTACGTAATGAGTCAATGAAAAAGAATAATTTCACCTAATTAAACAAACAAACAATGTGTACACAGGTTTTACATCTTCTCTTATGTTACTTAGTTATATGCACAGCATAAAAATACCGCTAATACTCTCACAAACTTATAGCCATTTTACATATCACATAAAGTTTACAATAAATACGATTAATTGATACATTTTCGCGTAATTTATGCTGCGAAACCATTGAAGTTGCAGTGGGGGAACATGAATGGGATGAATAAAACAACAATTTAATTTAAAAAGTCAACAAAAAATGAAGAAGATAAGGCGACCACAGTTTGAATTGAGATTTAAGAGTTCTATAGCGTATTCGCCTCTCACACTTCACAATATTAACTACGAATAAATAACAAACAATATTTATAACATTTGGTAAAGCAACGACATAGCACATAATATTCGTAAGAATTGTGATCTGTGTAAAATATTTTTTTTAATAACCAACTAAGAACAGATATGTGCAACAAATAACGAACAATATTCGTCGACATATTATTTTCCGAATTCATTACCGCTGCACCGCATCCATTACCATTCAATCTTAGCAGTTGTTGTCTTTATTAATTCAACTATTAAATGCAACATGACAAGCGAATACGCCATGCAATTTTAAATGTAAAAATAAATTAGGACTAATAAATTTAAAAAACACATCACACCTTATTATAATTCGGAATGTTCATCTGTTTGGCCATCTGACAGTTGTAGTGGTGGTTCGGTTGTGGTGCTGTCGCCTGCGGCTGTCGACTCGGTTGTGTCTTCAGTGGTTTCAGATCCCTCTGGCGTCTCTACTTGACCTTCAGTTTGATCACCCTGATCCTCCGGCTCTTCAATCGCTTCGGTTTTGTTATCCGATTCCTTCTTAATCGGTTTCTTGGGCCGCCATATCTTCATCTTGTTCACCAAATATTTTACTTCTCTATCTAAACCAGCCATTTTCTCTCGTATACTCTCAATCGTCAGTTTAATCTCCTCGTATTTCTTCAATGCTGCTTGCTCCTTAATTGTCTTACCTAACCAGTCTTCAGTTTCCGTAACCTTTTTCTCGAGCACTCCAATCTCCACTTCCGTAAATACATCTTTCTCAGGATTTAATTCTTTTGTCATATTCTTCGCAGCTTTAAGGAATTCGCTAGAGCTATTCAACATGTTTCTCAAGGCTGCAATCGCATCAGGTCGCTCCTTGTGCTCCCAGTTTTTAAAGAAGATCAAGTTTGTTTTATCCTGCAGGATTTGGAGTTTCTCTACATACATCTCCGTTTCGGCATTATAACCGTCATCATCCAGCCATTCTGATAGTTCTGAGCAAATCTTTTTGATTTCTTTGATTTCTTCCGGAGTTCCACACTCGGCAAATTCATCCATATCCATTTTCATTTGTGCGTCGACAACGAAAGCTTCTAAATTGTTCAATGCAGTCTCTCTTTCAATTCGTTTCTTATCAACGGCATTAAGTTCTTGAATCTTCTTTTTAGAATCCTTGAACTGTTCAGGAGTCAGTGGCGGTAGCGTCAAAACTTGCTCTTCGCTCTTAATTGGTTCTTTCAAAGTTACAACCTTAGGTTTGGTTTTTGTTTCAGTCTCTGTAGCATTTTGTTTTCCTGTGGTAGCTTTTTCTGTGTCATTCTTTTGACCATCCTCTTGTTTTTCTTCGGCTTTTTCGTCAGTTTTCTCTTCAGTTTTCTCCTCAGCTTTCTCGGGTGCTGGAGTTTCGGGTTCTGTGCTAAATAGTTTGCTGATGGTGCTACCAATTTTAGAAAAAGTGTCCAGATCAATTTGTTCTTCCGTAACGGTCTTTTCAGCGACGAATTCTACGTTTACCAAGTTTAGTATTCCTGAGTCGTCCAGATTGAAATGGGCCTTGATGCCTTTATATTCAATGTTGTCGGCGGTGTGTTTGCCAAGAGTAGCGCCCACTCCAGTGAGGACGACTTGAGTCAGGTTCAAAGAACCAATGTAAGTAAGTTCATTAGATGGTATATGGTCTAATTCAGCGTAATTCACGTTGAACGAGAAATCGTCTGTATGTTTGTTGAAAGTGATGACCTTCTTCTGGGGGTAGGGGTTCATAGGACTGAATAGTGTTCGACGTATCTGCAACAAACATTTTGTAATTAATTTTATAAGGAAATGTAAGTCAAAGGATTTAAGGAAGTGGAAGTTGAAGTCTACTTAATATTTAATCGTAAAACCATTTACCGTATCCTGAAAAAAAAAAAGTAAAATAAATATATTATTTTTAATTAAAGTTAAGAGCTCAGGGACATTGCATGAGAGAAAAGAGACATTTTAACATAATATTATCACACAGATAATGAAAATCTAAAGGATAACATAATTTAAACATGAGATGAAAAAGCGAAGTTGACCAAGGTCTTCCGCTGAGGATCCCTGAGACTGAGTGACTGTGAGACTGGTTGAAAAGTCTCGGGAGCCGACTGCGTGAAATAACCGACTTTTATTAAAAATAGTACCAGCTTCGCGTTGTCGGGGCCACACACGCCCCATATTAAACAATCAATGCCATAACTTAGTAAACTTATATATTTTCAAACTATGTATACTGACCAACTTGTCGTTCCCGTCCACATGTCGTGTGAACACCACCTGGATTGGTAGTACCACTGCGTCACGTACATTCAATGCAGCCACTTTGTACCCGGTTGCCAACGATGCCGCCCTGCAATGGAGTTTCAACATTATTGCTTTGTTCGTAAAGAATTTAATGAAATGCATTGACGCTTGTTACTGACAAACTGCAATTTGTTTGTGCATACCATGTCGGCGGTAAGTAATGCACATCGGCTAGCTAGCACAAGTATGCTCACGCGTGCGATAAGTGAGAAAAGGCGCAACATACGCGATAATCTCCACGCTTGACAGGCGGGTTAGAGATCGCATTAATTTGCGTCGTAATTGTGTGTTTTCCGTATTTTCCCTGTGGTGTTGTGTGTAAATAAATATTTTAACATAACAGAAAACTTTCTAATGAAAACGCCCATTTTCTGATATATGTAGGTCCTAACTGGTTAGCCCCCATTAGCCTCTAAAACATCAGTTGCCTTGTAGGACACCCGTAAGTCGTTGCAATATTGTACTCTGCCGGACACCACACCGCCAACGGCCAAACTCGGAGAACCTGTACATTTTTTACTGACCGTCAAAATGTGTTCATTATATGGCATCTACCTAGAATCTGTCTAACAATAGATTTAGCAGCTCCATACTGCGCCACAACAAACATTTAACTAAGCCATTCACACCCTCACCTGTAAACAGCTCCCATAGCCGCTGCCTCATCAGCGTTGATGGACCGCGAGGGCTCGTGTCCCGTGGCCTGCGTGAGGGTCTCCCTGACCGCGGGGGGCCTCGCAGCGCCCCCGGCCACGATCAGCCTAGCGCCGGCCCCCGCGCCCCCGGCCGCGGCTAATGCGCGGGACACCACCGCACGGACTCGGGGCCACATGTCGGAGCTTAGCTCCTCTATTTCCACGCGGGTCACCTGGGTGAGAAGAGTGACGTGTTAGAGGGTTTGTAGTTGTCCTGCTTGTGTAGCGTGATGGGCTGTGTCGTAAATACGTACTAGATATCGAGTTTGAATCTCGCTCTTTGATCCAGCCAGCTAGTTTTCTCTGTCTGTCTACAAAGCCATGCTGTACCGCACCGCACCCGTAACATAACGGATATTACGGGCGCAATGCGGTACAGCATGGTGTGCCAATAGGGGATGAAAATTCGACTAGGTAGCGCTACGGAGCGTAATAGATCTCAAAATACGCAGCGCTATATGCGCGCTTTACGCATACATTCACTAAAAAATATTCAAAGTCGACAGTTTGATTTCAGGGATCACAACCAGGATGATTGGCTAACATTTATGCTAGCAAAGTATTGGTGACCTGCTTACTATGTTTTTTTGCCAACTTGTTGCATTGTACTTTTCAATAAAAAATTGTGTTGTCGACTTATAAACAAGAAGGATAAAATGCTTATCCCCCATCATCCCCCATTAAATTACCTATTTCAGTTAAGCTTTTGGTGTTCTGACCAAATAAAACAAGACAGAACCAGCTATTGAACTCACCAACTGCTTGAAGTCCTTATCATCGAGCAGGCTCTCAATCTGGGCATAGTGTTCCGTATTGGCTGACAACACAATCTTCACCCGTTCGGCTTCACGTAGCAGTTTCTCCATAGCACGAGGCGAAGCGCGCACGTCGCCGCCACCGTTGGCTGTCCACGCCTTTATCAGGTGTTCTCGGAGACGTAGAGTTACCTCATGACCGCCTAGGGTTCTGGAGATCAGAATTCAAGACATTAAACACTCGTAGTCATGCGTCCATTTCAAATTTTGAAACTGGTCTTTTCACTACATATTATAAAACAAGTCCTACGTCGCGTCTGTCTGTCTGTTTGTCGATGTATAGTCGATTATAGTAACTACCCGTGCGAAGCTGGGCGGATTGCTTGTGTAGTTTCTGAGATGTATTTCTTTAAATCTATCTCCATACCTTCAGAGAATAAATTACAATGAAATCTCACTTAAAGGATTTTTAAACATTACCATTTTTAAACTACATATTACCTAGGTATATTGTAATCTGTGCAAAATTAGCGTTAACAAGTTACATCAGCATGACTTCAGCACTAAAAAACGTGTATGTTTTATTTTTATTTCATAAGCACTCTACCTACTTACATGAATACATGGTCAGTACATGTTTTCATGATTTCATTTCATTTCTGTATGTATAAAATAGTCACAATATTTTTAAAGAATACCATTTCTGTAAGACCATTGAATATCATAACAAAGACTCTAATTCTAAACAGGGTTCCTAATGTATGAACTCAAGAGAATCGGCTCATTCACTGTGGAGTTCTAATTTCAAATATAATTTTAATTAGAAAATAAGTATACCTGTCATATCCAACTCCCAAAACTTGCAGTTGAGGCACTGTCTCTACATATCCTCTTTCCTTGATCTTGACTGTCTTGTATTCCACAAGAGCTGCTTTGGTGGAAGCTGCCCCCATGTCAAAGAACAGTGCATACCATGCAGTGTCGTTGATTTCCTAAAAATTACATAGGTTTGTAATGAAAATATATTAATTATTTCGCTATTGTAAGAAATATCTTCACTGTCAAGGGGAGGGTAACCAAAGTGCCAGACAATGTTACTAACATAGCATAGTACCTAATTATTACTCTTAAATTTTTATGTTGGCAAAATCATTCAGTAACACTAGAAACATAGTTTTAAATACTATTTTAGTTAAGTTTATTTTAGTTTTTACCTTCCTCCTAAATATACCATAATTGATAGCTATAGCAGTGTAATCATTAATGAGTTGTAAAACGTTCAACCCAGCAAGTGCTGCTGCTTCTTTTAGGGCTCTACGCTCAGCTTGATTGAAGTATCCGGGTACAGTGATAACACACTCACTGATCTGTGGACCTGTGAAAACAAAAAATATCTTGAAGTACCCACAATGCACATCCACAGAATTAAAAGTTCATCAATTTTTGAAATTTAATTTATTGACAAGTCATGAGCACATTTACTTTTTGAAACCAAGTCACCGAATATTCTGCTAAAAATCTTACAAGATTTTAATAGTAATTTTGTATGGTAAATTTTTGTGCTTGCAATAAATTTTCTTTCATAAATCAATAGAAACATACCATGACTAATCTCAGCAAAATCTTTAGCTTTAGCCAAAAGCTGGGCTACCAGTTCTTCTGGGGTAAACTGTGTCTCAGCATCATGAACAAAAACAGGTGTCCCTCTTTCTGATGCCACTATTTCATAGTACGGATATCGCTTTCTGCAACAATACAAGTAATGTAACCAACACCATGTAGTCACAACATAAAATTCATGAAATAAAAACGAGAATGTAAATGGTAATAAAAAGTCTTACATCATATAATTGGTTAATGTACATTTCTAATTAGAATTTATGTAACGAAGAGAATGTCTTGTGGATAATATTCCCTCCAAATAATACTTGTCATTGAATATGGACTAAGTAAACGTAAAATGATGCAACAAACCTGTAATCATTAACTAGAGGATGGTCATATGGTTTTCCTAGAAGATCCAGTAGATACTTATAAGAATTCTTGGGGAAGCGTACGCCGACAGTAACTGCGTCCTCTCCGAAGGTCCGGACGCCGTCTCTGAACGCCACCACGGCTGGAGTTTTCCGCTTTGACTCCTTGTTCAGCACGATCTCCATGGGGACACCAGGAGACACGATGCCCACCTTCATCCATTCAGCGCCGAGATCAATGGAAATTACCGCGGCGGCTTCCGTATATTGACTTAAAAGTAATGGCAAAAGCACCACACTTAACATTCCGTACATTTTCTGCGAACAATCAGAGAAAAATCCAGTGTAAAATCACTTACAGAAAATCTATATGTCCATAAAAGAGTTATAGACGTTTAGAAATTTTAGACCAAGTATATACTTACCAAATATAAAGCCATATTGTTTAAATTACCAACATACAGGCAGATTTTATATTAATATTTCACTTACTGAGATCTAGTAAATAAACCTTTTGTACATTTCTTTCGAAGTGAGTGGGCCAGCTACTTTAGTCCACGTCAAGTTTAACGTGTTTTCTTCTTTTTGGTTATTGACGTTGTTGCCAGGTATACGTCCACGTTTTTTAGAAAACAAGTTATTGAAATTGTTTTAATTTGAATAATAGAACGAAGCAACGCTATACAAGATATTCTTTATCTTTTTCTTTCGTATAGTATTTGTCTATCCGTTGTCAAATAATAGCTCTTCAATCATATTGCGTACAGCGCCATCTAGTGTCGAATAGGCAATCATTTGATACCAACATTATAAAAGCTAATAACGGCACCCTATACGTTCTACTTTTTATCAACTTGTTTACCATAGACAGCGTTATCTACCTAGATCATATGTTTATTTGTAGTTGAGTCCTCTTTAGTTTATGGCACGATTGGATATCGAGGTGTTTGTTGAGTGTTGATTTTCAAGTACATACAGAGGCCGCGGAATGCCGTTTATTGTTATTGGTTCTAATTAGTGCGTCAAACAAACATTTTCGATAAAAATGTGAGTACCGAATACTATACAAAAAACATTTATCCTATAGTGATCCTAAACCTTGAGAACCTTTTAATCCACGTAAAATATTACGTGCTCTAAATCATTCTTAGGTTTGCGTTTTAGAAAATTTAAGTACGAAATCAATAAGAATATCTTCTAGGGTTTCTAGAAAGATGATCATTCAGCGTGTTTCGTAAAGTATCGTTTACATGTGGTTCTAAAAATGTGATGTGACACTATTAGGCGCATCGGAATCGTGTGCGCGCATTCTGTGGCGCTCCTTCTAAATATGGAACGGGTATAGTCAATCAACGTTTTTAGTTCTCCGTGTGATGGTCGAGTTGGTGTGGAGTGTCCCTCATTATGTAACGGCCCTTCGGCAGTGCCGCCTGGCGGCTGGCGGGCACGTGCAGCGCGCTGCACGCGGCGCCTCGGCGCTTCCACGTCGTGCTGCGACGCAAGCAACGCAATCGCGCACGCGGTCGGCTCACTGCCTCGAACCCCAGTTTCCTAGCAACACGCTGTTGACGCCACCACTGACCTAATGAACACAAAAACACATGGTAGTTCTGTTGTTACATCACACTACATTATGTATTTTCGCGTGTTATTGCGTTGCTAGGGAGTCGAAAACCTAACATTAAAGTCCCCAGGTTAATCTACTCAATACTCCCCTGACTTGGGACCCCATTGGACTTTGCTCTTCACCTTGTAAGTATTATTCGTTTTTATAATTAATATGATAATAGGTGTGATTACATTTTTGCAGTTAGGCCTTCAAGGTTTCACAGAAGTTATTTTGAACATTGTTAAAACACAAGCTGTGTGCTATTATTATCCCTAGACCAGACCTTTGTGTGACCTAGATTTTTATTGACACTTCCTGAAGGAACTCTAATTATACTTGTCTTCTAGAATCACTGTTCCAGTTCTGTTTCACATATCTAATTATACATACCTAGGGCTTTATTATTATACAGTTTGTTTACTGAGCTCCTTCATGTGTAATCAACATGAATAAGTAGGTATTGTGGTACCTAGATAGGTATAACAGTCTAACAGGAAATTCAGTTTGAATAATTCCTTTTATTTGTAAACTTGTTTCACTACTTGCAAATTATTATTCATATTTTGAATGTACATCTAATGAGCAGCACAGTTAGTATTATTTAGCAGGCAAGCACTTCTAAAATACCTAACTGCTCAAATGCAAGTATTTGTGTTAAAATAACTTTTTAAATAATTTTTCCTTTGAAATATATATAGCAGCCTATAAATTGTTGTACATATTATCCCTAAGATAAGATGTATTAGTACTAAACTTAATATTGTAGTTCCAGCTACTTACTATTATAATTCTGGGTACCTTCAAAATTACATACCAACTTGTATTATAACAAATAGATAAGCATAATATAGATTAGGTATCTTTTTATTTTGAATTTTGCAATTCAGCAAACAATGTAAATTGACCTAAACCTGTGTCTAAATGCAGAATGATAACAATGCTAAACAAAAATTAGCAACATCATTGAATGTTTTCCAGGCAATTGTATTTGAGCTATTAAACTGTTCAGAGCAGCATTTGCTTTTTGGTACATATTTTTCTACAACTTAGTTTATTTTATGCATTGTGACTATGGAATGTGTTATAGGCAACAATAGTAGTTTTAATGGGATTACAAATAATTTTTAAAATATTTGATATTCAGGTTAATTATCTTACGTCATTCATGTAATTAGTAAGTGTTGATATGGTTTTATTAATTATTTGAAAACAATAACTCATAATTGTGCTATTGACATATTAATTATGAATGGTGATTTTTAAAGTTTTCTAACGGGCTTTTCGTGTTTAGTGTGGCATCCGTAGAGATTGTTGCTATTCTCCACACCTCGGACGCAGGTTGGAGATTGCAGCCTTTAAAATACTTACACAAAAAAAAATACTGCTGCTTATTACATGTTACATGTCTTAGTAGTATTTTACGACACACAAACTCGAAGCGGTGCTACTGCACGTTATCTGTAAGAAATTCATCATCATCAGTCTATAATACTAGTGTACTGTACACAGGAATCCCCCGCCGAGAACAAGAATATGTTTTAGATAATAGTTCACGGAATTGGTCATTACGACGCAATTTGTTCGCAGTTTGTAACTTGCGAGAATAAACTTTATAGATTGGACATCGTAACGTAATGTAATATATGTACTTACATATCGAATACCTGCACCTACCTAATTCACACATGATAATAGACATTGCAAAGTTGTGCCGATAACGGGGTGGCGCCGTTCTTGAAAGATAGCCAGCCAGATAACTATACTTACTTTAGACTCTAGTCTTATAAAATATGTTAAACGAAACATTCCCCGCGGTTTCTCCCAAGTACCCCCGACTAGACCTCGAGACTGGGAACTTTAATTTCCCCACGGGATCCTTGAGCTTTCTCTCTTTAAAAGCAAGTCTAGGAATAGCGTATTTTAGCAAGAATTGCATCAGGGAACTAATTTGCGAAATCGGTTTACTAAGTAGTTATTACCTATACAAACATCAATGTTCTATCTCTGATATTAGTACAGACAGGTGACAAGTCTACAATATCAATAATAATTTTACTTATGTAAGTAGAATGAATAAAAAGAACGAATCACATTTACATAATTAATGTCACGCGAAGTAAACATAGGAGAAACGGACAAACATTCGCTATAAAGAAGAATGAAAACAAAACAAACAGGTTTAAATGTTTATTTACAAACAGGTAACCGAACTACGCCATCCTTGCTTTTGAACGCTACACAACGACACACGCCATAATTTAAAATGACGCATAAGTGGTTCCTAAATTAGCTGTTGTAAAGTGGACGCAGTTCGTCGATACATCGATTTTTTTTCCTAGTAAATCATCATCGTGATCATCTAACTCAATCCAATAACTTAGCAAGATTACGGTTAATAATGTGTGAATTATTGTCCCCTTCTGTGTTGATGTTTAGCAAATAAATAACGATAGCAAGATAATTGAATAGAATAGTTAAACGCGGAACGACATGGACGAGGTCTTTAAGGTCGTCTGTCCGCAAAATTTGACCACTAAAATCATTCTGATGTTACGGTACGTCTTTTTTGAATAATATCTCTCGCTTGACGCACTAAGCTACCGTGACAACAGCGTTGGCGCCTGTAATTGATATTCTGGGGTCAATTTGCGGACGTAAAGCAGTCCAAATCCTTGCCCTTCACAGAGAAAGAGCCTAAAATTCGTGTCCAGATAATCTAATTTGTGTCAGGCGATTCGGGTACACCGCGTGTTGTCACGAAGACACCACGCTGTACCCTCAGCACCAAAGTATGTACAAACATACCAGCACTTCGTCACGCAATTTGAGCCCGTACATCTTGTACCTATACTCGAGAGTGGCGTGCACGAATTTGATAAACTTCGTAATCAGCTGTGTAGACGACTTCGTTATTTGTTACTATGCCAAGGTCGGAGCCGCCGCGATGTTATTTGATTGCTACAGCTACGTTGTATTGTAGATACAATTTTCTTTCAGATTTTCGTGATGTGACCCGTTTCCATTTCTGTTGATGAAACTTGGCAACGGGATACTTTTTACAAGATATTGTAATTATAAATATCAATGGATTAGACCCTTTCCTTATAGACATACATAAAACTTGCACATTATTCTCTTCAGTGGCATATATGTCCAGGGTGGCCACCCCATTAGTTAACGAGAAAGGCGCTTACACTCCGCTGTCGTGATCTAGAAATTTAGAGCAAAGGCGTCGATGCCTAATTTTGATCCTGCCGCTCTAATTGCGTATACTATCCTAAGTTCAAGGCTGACTTCCCTGATTCCCTCTAAGTTTTGTCTTTGAATATTGGAAATGAGGGAATTCTGCTTTTTGTTTTCAAGTATATAAATAGTAAAGTCGCTATTTAAACTACACATCGGAGCTCTCCAATAGAGGCATTCACGAGCTGATTTTAGCTGTGTGGTGTCCAAAATCCAAGCTCTTTGGCTAGTTTGGGTTTGGACCATCTAGTAAAGGGACAGGTCACATCTTTCGACTGATATGATGGTCATGATGATTTTTATGTAACTGCGAACCCCGATTTCAGACCAATCCAGTTTTTCCTCGAGCTCCTTTAACATTACAATATATTGACTGACATGAAGCGACGGCTTGACGTAGTCAAGAATGATATGCGTGCCAATAAGCTCACCACGACAGATGCCGAAGACCGAGCGAGGTGGGCCAGGAATAGCAGGAAGGCAGACCCTGGGCCCTCGCGTGCTGCGCGGGGGCGCAACCGGGACATGACGCCAGGGTGATGATGATATTGACTGACATATACACACTTATTACATAATAATTTTATTTACCTTCTTCTCTAAATTTGTATGCCGATGGCAGGTCACAGAGCTCACACAGCTCATCTACTAAAACTGTAACAACTGCGTAACCTGTGTACCACAAATAAATAAATCATAATGATGATAATCAATCAATCAATAACCAACCCCGCACCACCACCAGATGGCACCGATGCGCGGCGAACGCGGCGGGTCGCCGGCGCGGGGCGCGCGCGCGTCTCTCCCGCTGCCTCGGCGGCTCATTCGGCAGATCGCGAGGCACGTCGCCTCGAGCGGACGGTCGCTGCGACGGCTCGAGGTCTCCGGACGGATCATCGACAACTTCGAGGGGATCGACGACGCGTCGGACGAGTCGGATCTGGATGCACCGCAGCCGGCGTGAGTCGTACTTTCTCTGTAGTAGCCAGGTGGTTTTTCGACGAGTCGGATCTTGAAGCGTCCCGGCTGACGTGAGTCCCTTTTTACTACACTAGCCATACAACCCGACAACCGACAGCCGCTGGGGTAAAAAAGTTCTTGAGTGAAGACCGCGACTCGGCAATCGTAGTGTGGGACTCCCTCCGGCCAGGTGGATGCTGGATCCGAGAAGCCGAGGGCAGGGTGCATTGACGGCCATTGGGATAACCCTACGTCCAGTAATGGCTTGAATAGGTTGATATAATGATGATGAGGTACTCGAGAAGATACTTCACCGGCTGGGTTATCGACAACTTCGAAGGGAATCAACTCAAGGGAGTTGCAGCCGGTGGCTTTTTTGTTAATGTTTTAAACGGTGACCGCAGATGAAGCATTCCTGTCTAGAAACAGCTTTAACTTTAAACCGCGTCAGACCTTCGGAAATCGTATTTTGGAATATCCACATAGTGACCTCTACAATCCTCCTGTTAAGCGTGTTAGAAACTCTGCATGAACGGTGGCAGAACGACCGATAATAGATCGGCTGACATGAAAGGAAGTCTCGCCCATGACAACAATGTCGTTTCCTAGCACGTAGGCTAGCAGCCGCCTAGACCGTAATGTCTTAGCTACCATAGTAACCACCCAGCAACGTCGCGTGTGCTTAACCTTATTTAATAGCATTATTATTACCGAACTTTTTTGTACTCCGTTATAGATATCGAACGACACTCGCCCCTAATTCGTACGTAAATAAAATTAAAACAATGGGTGAGTTTCAACCTTCTATAAGCCGGAGAAACCCTATACTCGTCACTTCTTACGCCAATAATCCGTTAATTGAAATGTATTTTCGTCCTCGACGACGGGAACGTGCTTCCGTAACATAGTAACCTAATGAGATTAACTTTCAAAGTATTTGGAGATAATTCCTGTCGCGTTTCGCTTTATCAGCGATCTGGTTGGGCATCAATCACTGCCAGAGGCACTGTTTTAACACATTCGCGAGGTCGATTGCCGTGCCTTTATCAGTCCCCCGTTCGCGTCAGTGGGCAAGAAATGTGTACCAGATGATATGATTTATCGCGCGTTGTCGTGTGAGATAATGTGCTCTAGATAAAGTTGAGATAACAGCCACCACGGTCCCGGTTTGGAAACGAAAGCTGCTTGATTGAATGTAATTGTTTATATGAACTGACATAATCTAATTATGGGACGTATCTGTAAACAATTGCGGAATTTGACATACTTATGCGCGGCGATCGTTGTACCTGTGAGGAGTTATTTAGAATCTGACGTGCGTAGCGTAGGGTAATCACAAAACACTGAGTTTGTGAAAATACTAGAACTACTGTAAAGGACCGGGACAATAAGAATTATCCGAGCTATTTTCAGAATTTGACTTAGATTCGTAGTAGTTGTGTTCGTTCCAACCAGGAAATCCATGCTACACAACAGATATCCAGAACCTGATTGAGACGAGACGTGATTTTTTTTGTAAAGTACATTTCGAAAGAAAGAGCGCGGCAACCATAAAGCTGCTATTCCAACGTCACAGCAAGTAGGGCTGTCGACGACAATTGTACCGCAAAAAGGAACTAACATACCGCCGATAGGGAAAGTACTGTAAATGCGACAACTAACGCCACCCTCACGGTTATTCCTCCTCAATTGTCCTCTTTTTCTATGGAAACACACTTTAAAAGTTGATTTTCGCTTCAGCGTGGCGTGCGGAGGCAACGCGGGCAACCTGCCGCCCGCCGACCACGACGACGATCTGACCAGCCTCAGCTGGCTGCAAGACAAGAATCTACTCAGAGGTGAATATTATTAGTACACTTTCTTACAGTATCTTTCACACAAATAATGTATGAAAATTTAATGAATTTGTCAGGACCTAGTACTTACGACCTGTAATCATCAAGAATATTTTGTTTTTATTTTATACTACTCGGCTACACGAGGAGACTGGCTCACTTAATGGAAATAAAAGAAGATGTATTTTCCATACATCTTTTATAGCCCATGTAATTGGTTTGAACAAAGGGTACCTTTCTTGCAAAAGGTCGAATATGGGCGATTGTTTAGATATGTTATAGGGGGTGCTGCCGCGAGCTCAGCAATGCGACGTTTTTTGGGTTACTCACATCTCCAAAATGGTGTGTCGTAGAGAAAAGTGTTCCACCGAATCGAAGCTTCTAAAATTCTCTACAACCATTGCCTTACAAATTCCGAGTCGTTTACGAGCAACACTCTCGATTGTCTCAATTTTATTGTTGTTGCTACATTTTATGACAGTTAAGACAGGAATCGTGTTAGATCAAAGTAACATAGCAATATTCATAGTCTCTGTCGCTGTCCACTGAATCTTAAGCATCCTCAAAACGTTGACTGTAAGCTTTGCGTAAGTGTGAGGTGGTTACGGTAGTGTTGTGTTACGAGTGTGGTGAGCCATTAACAGATGGGAGAAACCTAAAAAATCGTAATAAAGATCCATTAAATTGTAATATCCCGCAAAACAACGCCCAATACTATGTACCACAAACGGAACGATAACATGAAACTACTATCAGATATGGCGTAATTGTTACGCCTCTTAAGACACAAACAATACAAAAATTGATATCTCACTTCTTTAACGTTAGGTATTTACGTTAATTGGCTAAATGACTCGACAGTTGACTTGGGGTCTTGTTCCGAAAAAACAAGTAATGGTACAAATGGCACATGCTGAAAAAATTTTGAAGGTTAATTTTTTAACAAGTCCGTCTTTTATTGTAATTTGATCTCTATATGTTTATGCTTCCTTGAATTACCTAAATCTTTACACAGATTGTTAATTGTATCAGATTGGACATTTCTTTTAAATGAAATAATATTATTTTATTTTATAAGGTACATCAAAAGCATGTGTATTATAATAGTGCACTTATAAAAATATCATCGCAAACTATGGAAGGGACAAAATAGTAATAAAAACTGCAATATTTCAGGTATAAACCTAACAAAAGGCGACATGGAATACACAAAAGCGAGCCAAGTTATCATTAAGGTGAGTAAAGTATGTAATTGCATAGCGTCAAAGTACTGTACAGGACAACTGTATTATTAATATGTTTCTTTTAAGCTACATGTTAGTCACAACGTATAGATGTATAGTTGTTCTATGGAGTATTAGTTTGAACAAGTGCAAATGCACGTTCTGAACCACTAGGCGTCAAGGAAACAGGCTTGTAAGAGTAACAGTTACTGTACTTGCGTGTTACGATATTTTTGTAGAGTTTCTCGTAAACTGTAATTACTTAAACAAACATAATTTTATGTCGTTGCAGAATTACTGTGGCCGACAATTACTGATAAGCAAACGTGTGTTTTTCAGTTCAACTTATATGTTTGCAAATATATAAGTTTAAGATAATATGTCAGACATCGTGACTGACTCTTCTACCTAAGTAAATTTTTTCCACAAACCCCCTTCGATAATATCCGGATTCTGATGAATCGATAACGTGTCTGAAGATTATATGTAAAATAAATAGATTACCTTCTTAGTAGTAAGCACTCATTTAATTCAACAAATTTTTTTTTTAATCAAACAGTTATTAATGTACTGACCCCGTGATTTAAAAATTACTGGCGGGCCACCGACCGTAAACGTGTAACAATGGTTTTTCTTAGTATACCATTATAGCAACAAGAACCACTGCTATGAGTGAATGATCGAGGGCATTAATGAAAATAAGGTGCCTTATTGAATTTGGGTTCAACAGTATCTATTACTTAAATCCAATCAATACATTCAGTAACTAATTATAAACAAACTAGGCCTTTGAAAACATCGCACCTAGCAATAGCGAAACGCCAAGACGCCCTTGAATCATATCACCTCATCATTTCTCGCCGCAATAAATACGCCCGCCCGCCAGAATTGTGCGTAGCCAATTTGGATCGTATTGAATTGTTTTAAAGTCGCGATTCGTCTGTCCGACTTTACAATGACGTGGCAAATTAAAGTTACTATACCTATTGAATTGTTAGCACCATGACTCCCTTTGGAGTCAGATGTTGGCTCCATCGTCAAGTGCATGGAGTCATTCGGTACTTAAAATTACATAGACTTGTTATTGGCCAATTATTAGAAGTGTCAGTAACAATTATAAAAGAAACCTGCTCAGATCGGAGATTGTCTATACGTATTCCAATCATTCTTAAGGGCCTTTATCAGACAATACAGGTCCACTGCTAGAAATGCCCTCCCTAATGAGCAAGAGAATATATTTAAGTCCACCTTTGTACTATGTTGTGCATAAAGTGTTAAATAAAATTAAAATAAATATCTACGAAGTTACGCCCTGTATCGGTTAACCGCATCATACATGTGCCAGCAGCATGGCGGCCAGTGTGGTAACGCGTTCTTTCCACTAAAATCTGTATAAAATACGTACGAAAGCATATCAACCTCCCTGTTTAGACTTTCTCCTGTCATGCTGCTTTCTGTACTTTCTACTGATATTCTACTTTCTGTACATGCCCTTAGCCTTCCATACAGTCCGACTTTGTGCCAACCTGGCATTCATATTATAAATAGGTCTTGTCAATATCCCGGTTGTGCTCTCACGCACGAGGGCCCGGGGTCCGCCTTGGCCATAATCCAGGATTTGGCAGACGAGATAATTTTTTACCTGCATTTTCAAACCTGGCATTCATATTTTAGGCGTTAATGTCCCGGTTGTGCTCTCGAGCACGAGGGCCCGGGGTCCGCCTTGACCATTGATATTACTGTGGAGCGACTACCATCTGACCTCCGTGACCCTGCTACCAGCATTGCCTGGCATTCACATTACGGTCAGCTAAATCACACCACCTTTCGTCTACAGTCTGAAATGGCGAAAACGCCGCCAGCCAGCGCGCGGCGGGCCTCACCGCCACCCACGCCATGCAAAGCGCCGCCATCGCCGCCGGCCGCGCCCCACGCCAAGCCACCATACTCCTTCTCCTGCCTAATATTCATGGCCATAGAAGCAGCCCCAGCCAGAGCGCTTCCAGTGAAGGAGATCTACGCGTGGATCGTGACGCACTTCCCGTACTTCAGACACGCGCCGCAGGGCTGGAAGAACAGCGTGCGGCACAATCTGTCGCTCAACAAGTGCTTCCATAAGGTTGGTTGGGTTTGAGACGTGTTTTTTATTAGAATAAAGGAAGTCTAACTCGAATTGAACGTAAACGCAGTAGCATCAAGAGCTGACGAGTGAGATGGCGATATCATTTGCTGTTTGAGCGAGTGAGATGATGATGTATCGTAACAAGATGGCGACGTTCGATTCGAGTTAGGTTGTCCTTCTCCTGATGGCAAGAAATCACCGCCACCAATAGACACCTGCAACCTCAACACACATTACGGGGAGACGTTAATGCGTTGCCGACCTTTGAGATAAGCGTAGGTTGGTTTTAAAGGTTTCAATGTCATAATATTGTTTAAGCTGGTAAGATATGACAGCACAGCACTACGAACAATACGGGTGTCCGTACGAATTTCATGCATAACCATCGATGAGCACCCACCGGACATATTTTTTACTGTACCTTTGAATTTTTATTCAAAAAGCCACAGTCGCATAATAACCCAAGCTACATTATAAACATGTAAATTTTATACAGTGGCCTACGTATTTTACAGAGCATTCAACGCGTAAGTAATGTAAGCTGCAGGAAGGTTAAGTCGTATGATTATTTGCAGGTGGCCGCCGCCCCAGGCCTCGGCAAAGGTTCATTATGGACGGTGGACCCGCAGCATCGAGATACGTTATTACAGGTAAGAGTTGTTTTTGTAACTCTTAAGCTTTCTTACATTTTTAAAAAGCTCTCTAAACGTGTGGTGTCGTTGTCAGCTGAAATTGGGACATCTCAGGTCTGGCACTCTCTTCTTGTAATTTTCAATCACCATTAGCTACATGACTTTATTGCTAAATATGAACAGGCCCCTTAGGTATTTCACACTGTTATGGCGTTTAGTATTGTCCATTTTAGGTCCGTTTTTGCGAATTGCGAACATATTTAACACTCACTTCAACAGTATTGATATATTTTTATTGTCCTCAGGCAGATTTAAAAAATCTGTAATTGATGTACTTACGAAATCGAATAATGTGTAACCGTGTAGGATCTACTCTTTCTTATCCTCTGTTTCTTTTGTTATGTAGTGCCCCTACAGCTCTTGTTTTAGTACCTACTTATACATATAATTAATTTGTGGAAAATGTAGTTGGTATTACAGTTACTAAATACTTTGTAACCTAATCTTAAGGTAAGGTATTGTAATATTGACAATTTTCCCGAATAAAATAAAATAAAGTTAGTTGGAAGGGCACTCGAGAACATTCGACCATCGGTTTTGCTTTTGTATAAGCGACGAGTGTGTGATTGCGTATCGGATATGCGGATTTTTTTGTATGCGTATGAAAACACGGCTCTGTGGGTTTCTGACCACGTTTTACGTGTGAAGCGGTGGCAACGTTTATCTGGCTATGTCGGACACAGTCAGACAATGGTTGCTTTGTCTTAAATCTGCCAGAGATATCCGGAGTAGGCGTAGGTTGGGTGTGCTCTGTCTCTTTGGCGTCCAGAATATCACTTTTTAATAGTTTCATACCCCGTATTTGACGTTTGAAACATATTTGAAGTTCTACTTAATAAATAAATTTTTCCTTCGCTTCGTGGCTGTCTAAAATCTGTCCAAACTGACTTGCCTTATTTGGTTATGGAAATTATGTATTGAAATGGATAATTTGCAGCAGTATTTGTTGAAATTCATATTCTATGTGTTTCATAAGTAATTCAAGACATCTGTACACAGTGCATGTAGCGTGATTGATACGGCAACTCGTGATCTTTGTTATTGTTTTTTCACCAAATAAGTCAGTTTGGACAGATCATAGTGCCCGGCATCGAACCCCTTCTAACGTACGTCGTAACCGGGCGACAAATCTCTTATAGTCAGATCAGCTACGACATCCACAACCAGATAATTTCCACTTTCCAACCCGCCTGATGCCAAGCATGGCGATGGCCCTTCCATTTCCCTTGCCTTCCTAATGTGGGTGACAATGAAATCCAAGAACGGCTTCCACGGTTTCAAGAACCACCAAATGGCGCTACAGAGAAGTAAAGGTCCAGTGTCAAAATACTGCCAAGCTATTAGACAGAAACAACTGCAGCAAATTGACGGATAAATTATAGCCAATGACACGGCTTTATTTTGACATCAGTAGGCTAATTACGTAACTCTGTTGCTAACAATTTTCTGATTTCAATTATTGCATTGTTACTTTTGCGATTGAATCATCGATTTCGTGGGTTAAGTTGCTAACAAAGTTCCATTGCAATAATACATTGCAGAGAATTGTTGGCAACAGAATTACGTAATTAGCCTACAGACATCACGTTTTGGTAGCGCTATCTGGAATCGCGCAAACCCTCGATTGATGATGAGAAGGTATATGATCTCTGTCCCATACTGATGGCCACCTTCGCCCGAGCAGATAGTAAGGGGTCAGCACCCGCACCCACCCAGAGAGTCGTCCGCGTCACCGCCGTCCGTTGCGCAGGCGTTCGGGCGGCTGCCGGCGGGGGCGGAATCGACCCCCACGAGTCAGGGGGGGGTCAAGAACGCGCCGGACCCCCAGCTGTTCCCGTTCCTGGCTAGGAGGCTAGCCGGAGACGTGGTGAAGCCGGAGCCGGGCGCCGACGAGTATCTGGCGGCCGCTACGGTGCTGGCGATGAAGTATGGGCCGGCTGTGTTGCAACAGGTGATTATTATGCCTTTTTTTTGTGTACTACTCAGTTACAAACGAGCAGAGAGTCTACTTGATGGAAAACGGTGACTGTCGTACATAACATCTACGATTTATGCACTTAGATTTAATGTAACAAACATGCAGAACCACAGGTGCATTAAGCTGTCTCATCATCATCATCAAAATACACCTTTATATAAACAGTGAACACTTAACATCTTTAGATATATTCCATCTTTGGCCGCATCGTCCGCCATAGATCAGCGCAGTACTGCGAACCCTGCGAAGCCGGCCAAACGTAGCTGAACGTAGTCCTATCGTCAGTCGCATTTGCTTAGCGACAGCCACATTAATTTGCATGTTGGCTAGACCTGCTAATTAGCGTGTTAGTCAATTTACGAACTACTACGCAGAGGACCTAAGTCTATGTTTGGATTTCGCGGCCCAGCCGCAAAGAAATTTAAGTCATGAAATTTCAACCTGCTGTTCTAGCAGAGACGCACACTTCTCGCATATCTTACAAGTCTTTCACTCGCTGCGCATTCGTTAGATGCGAATGTCTAAGACGTATGCCAGAATAACAGATGCTTTTCGGAAGTGGCTTTATAATTATAATTTGTCATCATTTAATTGGTCAGCTAATTAAAGAGGTTTTGGTCCGTTGCAAAATGATTTGTCAGCAAACAAAGTGAATTGAGCTGCTTGTAGTGGTCGTCAAAAATAACAAAATTGGGCAGCAAGTATTGTGATTTTGGGCAGCATAAAAAATTATATCGTAGTACATATACAGATATACATGTATATCTGCAACAGTATTAATAATAGAGCAGCAAATCGTGATTGGCATTATATAAAATAAATATTGTGTCCTGTACATTAGTCTAACACTAACCGTACGGTGAGGGAAAACATCGTGATGAAACCTGCACATTCAGGCGACTGAATGTGTAACCATGATCCAATCTGGTCAGTTTCCCTGTTAACAGGGTCACGGGGGTCAGATGGTAGTCGCTCCACTGTAATTACCTGATCTGCCAAATCCTGTATCACGCGCGAGAGCACGAGATACAATTGGCCGCTCATGATGTTAAACTCCGCCTACATAACCCGATTGTTGCCGCTTTATCAATTAAATTTAAATTATTAGCTGACCACAATTGTAAAATGCAGACCCTTGAGAGATTTTGCTGCCCAAATAATAATTTTGTATTACAACTATTTCTTTTGCAAACATAACCATTATCAAGCAACCCAAACATATGGTCTGACAATCCATGATGTAGTTGTTGGCCAGGTACTGCTGGTGTTTTTGTTTTGAGGCTGACAAAAAATATTGTTATTCTGTCAAAATAACTGATAAGCTGATATTCCTTGCTCATTGGATATTTAAAAAATACCCTCTTAATTATTTGTCTTATAATTTTAGTATAGATTAGAAAATAAATATTGTGCTATACAGTTATAAACCAGGTCTCCTTGCTTCAATCGAACAATGGCAATTAAAATTGGTTAGAAACCGCTGTCTACGTGGTAATTTATTTACTTCCATACAGTTTTCTAGCAATGAAATTTAGTACTAGCAAGATCACCTGGTTCACAACCGTGTAGCCAGTGCTTAAATGAAAACTGAATTTACACAGCCCTTACCTACAATTTATAAACCAATTACGACCATCCACACAGCTGCCCCCCGCGGCGCACCTGGTCATATCGCGGTGCGCGCGCGACGAGCACTCCTACAGCGGCGGTTGCGAGGAGCGCCGCACTGCCGAAGCTCTACTCAACTTGGCTGGGATTCGGGCCGACCCCGCACCCAGCTAGCCCCTCGCGGCCCGCCCTACTCCGCTCCCCGCAAGGCCAGTAGCCGCCGTATATCACCACTAAACCCTTCACAGCTAAGCGTCTCATCAGTAACTAAGCATCTCTGTAATTCTAGCATATCTGTAAGCGAACCCACATACACCATACATTTGTCTAGCAAAGCGGTATAGAGTTGATGGCGGAGTGAGCAGCTCACCAGTACGTCACAGTAAACCTGGCGCCAGTGCGTCTAAAGCCTCTGGACCTCAAGAGAACACTATATGCATTTGACGCTGCCCTGCCGAAAGCTAGGGCCAGTAACCGACCCTAAACAACGCCTACATAAATAGTGTATAACTTTTGTGGTTTGACCACATCTAGGGCGCCAACATACATAGAAACACACACGCCTACATAGATAATGTTACGAGTGGGTATATATTTCAAAATGATAACTTCGCATCGCCCGGGGTGTCGCGAACGCACGCTTTGAAAAAAGTAGGATCGTTTCTTGAAGGTACTAGCGGATACCGCCGCCTTACATCACCAGTGGCTCTTCCAAACTCCAGAGCATTTGAAACCGGCCAGGCCAGTAGATGACCCCACGCTTTGTCGAGAGAAATTCTTCTGTCGCATTCATACGATATATCTTCTACTCAAAATTTAACGAAAAGAAATGTAGTCGGGAGATATGACTGTTGAACCACATGCCGTCTTATGTAATTTGGCGGTGGTTTACAGAAAAAACTGTTTTACCCATGAATTTATGTTCTACAGATACAGATATCAATTCGTGGGTAAAACAGTATTCCTGTATAACAACGCCAAATTGCATATGATGGCAGGTCTTTTAATCTTCCAACTGCATAGAGAAACTACAGTCGCCAGGCTTGTGATTACAGATAAAATTATGTATCATCAATATTTGTCATTGTATTGAAATTCTTCCACAGCACTAGTAGTGTGCCTTCTGATATTTTTAGATCTCATACGTTTTGTAATGAACTGTGTTCACTGCATTGACAAGAATAGCTTTGCCTTCTGAAAACCATATATCATCTATTAGTAAAGTAAATCTTTCATAGGTATTTTCCGCCGGTATAGGTAAGAACGACACTGTCATCTTTCGTCATTTTATCAGCATAGTATTGTAAAATTCTTGGTTTGCTAAATTCTTACAAATTAATATTTCTTTAAAAGAAATTTTATTCTTCATGGGACTTAGCTCATGTATAAAAAACACTCTAGAAATCAGTTCTTAGAACATAAAGTATAAAATTAAATATTATTTATTAAATGTTTCTATTTATTATCGCAACACAATTGGGACATATTTATACACATGGTTCGCGTTAAATTATAAGTTTTATGAAGATTCATTTTGTTTAATAAGTAATAACTGTCTTAGGGGACATTCAAATTTTTACCTACAGAAAATGTTTACCAGGCTCTAGTCTTGTCTATGAAGACAAACTGTATAGAAATTTGAAGTAAAATAAGATTCATTATTTTGTTTTAATGATAATGTTACGTTTAGATGTAAATGGTCCACTCATAGTTTAGATTTTGACTTGAGTTTCATTTCACTTTGTACAATACACTACATCACTTAGTCTCGACTTTTTAATAAACCAAGCGCTCTGAATGATTATTGTAGTTAAATAGCGATAGTTGTGATACTACTTTGTATTGGATAATTCCTAAATGAACCTATATTTAGCCCTTAATGCATTTAGGAACACCAGTTACTGAATAGACAATAGATTTCTAACGTTTTAAAGAATTTTATTATTTTATTAGATTACGAAATTTAATCACTGTTTACCCAATTTTCGTCATTTGTTTATTTACAATAGTGGCGATCAGTTTCTTTAGCGTTAAGTTGAATATGCCGAAAACAAGCATCTAATAAAGTAATTTATACTCCATTCAGGAAAAAAAATTGACTGAATCTTAGGTAATTTTAAATTATTCTATTATTATGTTAGCCAAGTTAACATACATTATTAACACATTTCATCGAATTCTTTTTAAACTTCCATGGTTTATTGCAGCCAAGTTCGTGAACGGAGTATAGGTTTTATTTATTTTATTACTATTTATTTTGTTTCCTCAGTGGTTGTTAGGTAGGTAACGATAATTTCGTAGTTTAATTTACGGTAAGTATCCTTCTTACTTCGACTATGGTTTATTATGAAGTATAGCGTGTAACTTAATCGATTCTAAACTGAGCAATATAGAATTTAAAAGATTATAATAAAATATTTATGTATATGTGATATTACATAATTATATGCCTCTGTATAATATATGGAGGATGTACAAATTGTATTTATCTAAACTCTTCTTTCAAAGTACATTTAATGAACTAGACTATGTAAGTATACCGTAATTTTGTGTTCATAAACCAAGTGATCTACTCTACTCCCTTTAATAGCCTACAGCTTAGACATGAAGCATATTTAATGTACAAGAGTTATAATTCGATTGAGCGCTAGAAGCAAACACATTGGTGGTTGTTCTAGCGCTCAAGCTTAGGCTGTAATTATTCTAAGATTATACACATTATGTAAGAATCTGTGGCAGTACGATAACTATTTCGATGTCAGCAGCATAACAAAAGCTTTAGGTTCAATATTTATTCTTGTTCACAATAATTATTTAGGTAATTATATCACTTATAGAGAGGTATCGTAGCTTAATCTTAAATTACTCCATATTTTAATACGTCAGATTTTAGCAGCAATCAGCTTACATTTCCACAACACTGTTCATCTTGAAATAATGTATATCATTGTTGTATACCACGTAAAACTTCACAAAGTCAACGTGCCTAAAGGTTGCTTCTCAAATAGAATTGCTTCCAATGGTTTGAATGAGTAATACACCAAATAAATATGGTCGTACTTGTAGGAGTTTCTACTTGAACTTGTTATTCCTATTTTTTCTTTTTATTTATCCGAGTATTGTAGAATCTAAATATACCTGTTTGAGGGTTCGAGTCAATACAGAGCATAATTTATTTGTATCAACAATGATGTTTGCAACACCTGATGTTTTAGTCACTAATACATGTATGCTGTAACTTGACTGATGCAATGACTGACTTGTGATGAAGCAATATTACTTATCGACTAGTAAAATTCTTAAGAGTAGCATGAAAACATGTTCAAACCCTGTAGATTAAAATTAGTTTCTTTGTTTTGATGCATTTTGTTTTTATCTTTTGGTATGTGTGTAAAGTGAAGAATATTTAATGACGCTTCGCATCATCGGTCTAATAAAAAAATATTTTTTATTTAAATATGAGTTATAAACTTACACGCTGTGTTGCGCAATACAATAGTATTGTACAGCAGTCATGGAAAGTAATTGTTAACTTGATTTTATCGAATGCATGAAGTCTAGGGTTTCGGGTTATAAGTCTGCTTATCGTAATAATAATTTATAGTGAATGCAAGAATATATTATGAAAATTTATTATAGATTTAAGAATGTTTCGTAACAACTAGTTTCCGTTTCAGCGTCATTATATTTTGGCAGTTAATTTTGCTACTAGCTATGTGCCAAATATCAAAATAAAAATTACCATAAAACATCATACTAAGTATAACAAAAACAACAATTATTCGTGTAGGTATGTTGAATATTTAAAAAAATTACTATATTATATGCATAGGGTTAGGTAGTAAGTGATATTATAGTAATACAATTTAAATGCTATAAAATTAAATACATAAATTTTTGCTGTATTTAGGAGCGTCTTCCATCTTATTCGTATTGTTTTTCTCTTAGAAATGTACAGTTAGGTAAAGAAATGACGTGAACATTTTAACTTCATATCGTGCTTTTACATGTTATAATTATATCTGCAATCAAAAGTTGTTTCAAGTTGGTAGTGGAGGCTAAAATGTACAGCATTTTCGTACCTTAACTGTACAGACTAGCCTTTCTTTTGGTGGTATATATAAATAATGTAGAAGAAATTTTACAGCAATAATTAGTACCTAATTGTAGTACTTTGCAGGTAGATGCTACGTATATTTGTAATTATGTGTGATACATGCGATTTATTTGTAACTATATTTTAAACTTGTGTAAGATGAATTAATGTCGTGGTAAAATTTGTTTGCATTTCTAGGAAGTTATAATGGCAATCTATTTGAATTGAAACTATTTGTAGGATTTTAAAAGTTTCATTTGGAATGCTAAATATCTAAAATGGCTGCAAGTTTTGTGTAGAAATGCCACCACGACCACTCCCATATTCATAAATAATCGGTATCCATGTGACATGGTATTGTTATCTATGAATACAAACCCTAAAAGGAAAAGTTATATATCAATATGATATTAAAATTGTTGCGGCTAAGGTTTTATTGTCAAAAGTAATATTTTATCTATTAATTTATTGCCTAGGTTATTAAAATAACACTGTTATTATTTAATTTTTAAGTATTCGTTTTAAAAACGACGATTTTTAAACAATTTGTGCATGTAATCGGGTGATGTTGGTTTTGAATTTCGTCACTCGTCATCACTGGTTGGAAGCGTGTGCTTGTATTAAATTATTATACTTATGATTTAAATCATATATAATTATTGATTTAAATAAAACTATTGAAAGGTATCATTACAACCTTTTATGAAAATCGCTCAATATTTATGAATCCAGAGTATTTTGTAAATACGGTGATGACATCGACGTCTCCCTATTATAGCCTGTATTAGTATATCCGAACTATATTTAAGTGGAAATTTTGTTGTTGTTGTTATTTTTTAGCCGGCTTTTGAACGACACCACTCTTTACTAATAATGCTATTGTTAAATGTTATTGCCAAATTTTTATTTGTCCTAAAATCTTTTGTCTTTGTACATATCCATTAAATAAATTATGTACTGAGAATCATTATGTATTTCATTTTTCAGACCCAAAAGTAAACAGTATCTACGATAAAGCCGATAGAATATATTGAATCTTTATTGGTCCTCGGCTTTTTCTATATCTATACAGGGTGTTTCATAATATATGTATAAAGCCGTGAACTGGGTGGAGTGCTACACGTATTAAAACTATAGGTACAATAATTTTTTTCTTGCGTGGAATAGTTAGCGAGAAAATGACTATCGAACTTTTTCTTTTTCAATGTCGATAATGACATTTTAAAAACGAAAGACCGCATCTCTAGAAATCAGTTGTAATAGGTTACTCAAGTTCATAATCAGGTCAATCAACCGCCGACAAACGCCCCGCCGCCGCGCCGCCACGGGCCGAGGCGAGCGGGCCTGTGGCGGTGCCTTTGACCTACGGCGCGGCTTCCATTGACGAAATTTACCTACTTTCGTGTCGTGTTCGTTCATTTGGTTTTAGCTTTTCGCGTGATCGAAGTAATTACTTGTGGCGTTGTATGTGTAGGATACCTAGGTACCTACTGTGAAGATAACTGTGATAAGAGTGTTAACGATATGAATGAATAAATGATTTATTGCTTCAGGTACCAGCATTAACGTAGTCTTGTCTGTGTTCAGCGTTCAACAGTTAAAGTATTGTGATAATCATTATTCTATGCATGAGTGCAAACTAGCAGTAGGCCAAACACCATGATACCTACCTACTTACGTATTGCATAGCAACCAGTTAATGACCTGGTTTTGCTCTCGCGCACGAGAGCCTAGGGTCGACTGCCATCTGACACTCCCTGAGTTCTGCCTGACCCTGCTACCAGAGGAACTTGATTGCCTGACCAGATTGGATCATTGTTAGTCATTCAGTCGCCTAAATGTGCAGGTTTCATCACGATATTTTCCGTCATTGTTAAAGCATCGGTTAGTATTTAACTAATGTAAGTACATAAGTCAGAAAAGAGTCACTGGTACATGGCGGCAGTGGGATTCGAACCCGGTACCTCTCGCGTACGAGTCATACCTATTGAAAATAATTTGTGTAGGTACTTAAGTTCCTAGTTAATTTAGTAGATCTTATGCGCTTATTACATTTGGCTAAATTTAGTCGTCTTAATTCAGAAGCAAAAAGCGTGAAAGCATATCAAAGTAAAATGTATTGCTCATAGAATAAGGTCCATTTTAGTATCACGCCTTTTGAAAAACAGAGCGACGCGTAACATAATACGAGTGATACAAAAATGAACCTTATTCTATGAGCAATACATTCCACTTCGATTTACTCTCACGCCTTTTGCTTCTGAATTTAGTCAGGTGTAATAAGCGCATTATTCATGTAGATAAGTAGGTAACATTTAGTTCGACGCCTGGTAGTAAGATGTAGGAGGTTCGTTTGTTTTGATATGGATGGCATGAGCTTATTAAACTCCACCTTATGGCGTTGAGTACACACTCAACGTAACTGCGTTTGGTCGATTGCTTCTATCCGTTTGATGTTACCGCCACGCTGCGCTGCGGATCGCCGGCCGGCACGCGCCAACAAACAATCGTTGACCGAAACCGGTGCGTGTGTACCTAGGCATTAGGCTCCTGGTAGTAGGCTTAAGAAGGTTGCTCTATTTTCATAGGGGTCGCACGAGGTTATTGAACTGCTCCTTGTAGAAGCAACAACTTGAAATAGAGCTGCGCTTCAACGTAGTCGATATGATTATTTTTCTTTAAAAACGAAGATTTTTTAATGAAAATTAAAATTCAATGTCCGGATAATTTGAAGTCGCTAGTGTACTCTTTGCTAGCTAAACTTTAACACCCTTTCGGCTTTATACATGTATTACGTAACACCCTGTATATTAGGTACCTATGAATTTAGCGCTTTTTATTTTCGTATTACACATTTGCTTAAATATTTTTAATTCACAACATAACAAATTAAAACTTTATTTCGAAAATAGAGTATGTTTAGATGCTAGTATGTCCCTAAAATTGAATTAAAAACATTTTCTCAAGTTTTTATAACGGTTTGAAAATACCCCTTTTCGTTTGTCGTCAGTTTTGCTTCTTTAACCTGATGTAGTTTTAAAAAAGAGTAGTTATTAAAATGAAAAGGTATGCACCTTTATGTTGTCTGATTACAAAGTTTTATCGTAGAAATTTATTATAGAAATTGGCCATTTCCAAGAAATTTAAAAGTTTGCTTGTATGAAATTTCCAGTTTCCGTAATTTTCGCCATACAATCGCTATGCTTTGTCTAAAATAGGATGAAAGTTTTGACAACTCACTAATTGTTGGTGTTTGTCCTATGGAGTTAAGTGTTTTTTTGTTTTTTTTCGGTAACTGTACTACGGATAATGTCGTACTTCATAGACAGGTACCGCCCCTTTAGTGAAGTGCCACGAATAACAAAAGACAATCGAAAATTGGTATTCAAATAAAATAATCGAACGTTTAAAACTAACATTTAGGTAATTATATTATTTTTTGTAACAAAACTCTTATTTCTTGTATGGATTTCACCCTAAGAAACCCTACACAACAACGATTTCGACTCGCACGTATTTTACGGAACAGGCTGACTGACCGAATAACAATTACGTGTCGAAATCGTCGTTTTGGAAGGGTTTTTAATGTCGTGTTAATAAATTATTAATTTGAAAGAAAATAAATAGTTTATTTTGTATAACACATACAGAATAACCATGCAACTATCGATTCCAAGTTCTATGAGAATGATAATCGAATAGATTCATTAACGATTTTACACTACCCCATCCCTGCTGTGAACTGTCAAAATTATCATCCTATATTTGACAAAGTATAATTTCATAGGTAAGGACCTAATATACAAAGGCTATAATTTAATCGGTCAGCTAAAGAGGTTTTGATCAGCTGCAAAATGTGTTTTGACAGAAAGCACAGTGAATTGAACAATTTTACTTTTAGTAATTTTACTTAGGTTTTCATAACGAGTCCCACATCACCAGCTGATATACGATGAATATTCTCCACCTTCCTCCCCCCGGAGGTTGCCCATTACCAGTTGTGATGGGCGCAAAAAAACAACTAGTTAAAGATAAAAGGAAGCCGCCAAAATAAAAACCTTTTGTTGCTATTATATTTTTATTATAAAAAGAACAGCAGCACATTATCTACAACCAACGGAAGATGTTATCAAACATATTTTCTTAAATGTATAGCTATAAATCTATTTTATTTACTAGTATAACGTTACTAAGCTGTCTAATAAAAAAAATATATTTCCAGTGTCCGTTTTTCATCATGTCAGAGAAAGATTTGCCAATCTTCAGTAGTAGTTAGATATGGTGTGATCCAGCTGTCTGGTAGTACTATCCCATGATAGTACAGCTCATATCCACTGCATTTCAGGTGTTGCGAAAATCTAAACTCCAATTAAATTTACTTGGGATGATTTTCTGCCAGCGGGTATTTCAGAAACAGTGTGTAAGAAAAACCCCTGTCCGATCCGAAAGGGCATATAGCCCATCGCATGACGACTAAATCATCATCATCGTCTTAGCGTTTATCCCGGCTTATGCCAGGGTCGCTATCCTACTTTTCTTTCTCCGCTTCGGCTGGTTTTCAGCATCCTCATGTCATAAGGCCATTCGCATCCGACTCGGCAATGTAAATCGATCTCTTTTAGCATGACGACCAAATATTTTATGAAAATAAGCTTAATTTAAATTTTGTATGAAAATGATCGTCATTTCTACAACATTAATTTAAATATTAAAACTATATGACGATGACGACGCCATCAAACAAACAGCGCCGCGCAGTGTCAAACGTATCGCCACTTATAATTTAATTGAATTAAAATTTAAAAAACACAAAACCTAATAAGAACTAGGTAATATTTGTTATACAGTATTTTTCCGTAATCAAATTTAAGCTTTCAACGATGCGACCTGTTTTCTTCTACAGCAGTTTTATAAAAAGTTTTCTCTTCCTCTTCGATCAAGTCTTTTCTCAGAAACCTCCTGGTTTCTTTTTCCATGGAAACTTTTGAAACTAGCACGACAAAACTTGTTGAGTAGGGTCCGCGCCAGTTAAGTCTGCTTTTAGGTTATGGCGTTCCTGTCATTGTTTATACTGTTAGCAATCTATCTAATTTAGTTCTTTTGTCATCCGCTAGTAATATTATCCTACAATGTGTCTGTACCAAATATGAAATAGTAGTAGTTTCAGTTTGAAGCGAACATTTTATTTTTGTCTTATACAATTTTATTTTTTAATTTATCAAAAGTGTTGACTGGGTTGATTCTGGCATTTTGTCCAGCCTTCGTCTCATAAATCTCAACTCTACCAATTCAAATTTTTAAATATAAAAAATAAGAAAGCATCCTCGGGGCCTATTCTGTGTCATCTTAAATTCGGAATTTTCTCTAGCCACAAATCTGTGTCAAAACTTCACTGAAATCGATCTTTGACATTATACGACTGTAGAAGATAGTTAAGAAAACATTTTTTGACTACAATCGATATTTCAGTGTCACTATTAATGGAGATTTGTGGCTACAAAAAATGTCGAATTCAAAATGTCACAGCGCGAGAATAGGCCACCAAGTATCATTCAGTCATATCGATCTTTAGCACCGCAATGAGTTCGCCAATCGGTAGGTGTGCCAGGCACACTGTGTTTTCTAATACCGTTGGCAAAGCGATGTAACAAAAAATTATATTTTTCGTAAAAACACGATCTGTAATAGCTAGTTGGTATTTCCAAGAAACAAATACAGTATTTGACAAGGCTTAAAGTAAACCCCTAAAATAATAAAGTGATGTCTCACACCATGAAGCTCTTCGAAGGTATTGTGGACTCTCGGATCCGACAGGAGTGTACGTATAGTCTCGGGGTGTCAATATGGGTTTCAGCCAGGGCGGGGGACCATAGACCCCGTATTTGCCGTGAGCAGATCAAAGAACACGCCCCTACATTTCCTGTTTCTGGACATGCAGAAGGCTGTGTCTCTCGTGAGATGGGTGTTGCGGTCCCAGTAGGTACCCGAGGTCTATATTTGCTTTATCCGGGACACCTACCGCGATTTCGATTCCATAGTCAGGACTGCTGTTGGTGACACCAACCCGATCCCTATTACTGGTTAGGGTTAGGGTCTTTGTGCTCAGAACACTTGTGTTCACTGTGAAATTCGACACACTGTTGGGCAGCATCCGAGACTATCGTGAGATTACCCGTTCACATAGGCGAAGATGAGCTCAAGCGCACAGATCAGGTCAGATACCTGGGGACGACAAAGCCCGAATATCCGCGGCTTGGGCAAAATGGTGGGAGGTGACGGGTGTCATTTGTGACTCCGAAAGCTGAAGGGACGTAAACGGAACCGGAAATAAAGTTCCTGCGGTGGATGTGTGGAGTTTCACGCAAATATCGCGTCCAAAACGCCCACATTCGAGGTAGCCTTGGCGGTCGTGACATCGCGGATAAGCTGCAAAAGTGCCGCCTTCAATGGTATGGCCACGTCTTGCAAGGACCTGCAAATGACGTAAGGAACAAATGTCTGGCCATGCCACACCCGCTAGGCACGGGAAATTGAGGCTGGATCAAGAAGCGACGGCTAGAGGTCACTAAGAAAGACAGGCGTGCCAAGAAACTCACCACCAAGGATGCCAAAGACCGAGCGAAGGAACAGAAAGGCGGACCCCAGATCCTCGTGTGCTACGCAGGAAACGCTACGGAAAACCGGGATTTAACGCCAAGGTGAAAATGAAAAGTATTTATTGAAAATCTCTTATCAAACGTAAAAAATCTAACGGAAAGCAAAGGGAAAGTTAAGCGAAGTCATCCAGATAGGGAGCGACGCATGCAGACCGATCAGCGCGTACTAACACTCACTCCGATGTTTGACATTACACGAGTATGAGATATTTCATTACATATAATGATCCTAAGAGAATTACATTAATCATTCCTATGAGTTTGATAACAGTTTCGTCAGTTTAAAGTCAAATACCGTATTCTGTTTCATACCATTTATTATAACCATGGCTATCATGGCATACATGCATATAAAAGAGCTTTTTTCATATGAAAAAGTACTTATTATTTTTGTTAAGTGCTATTTTAGTAGACTAATACCTATTTAGTCTTGATATTTTAGTGATAGTATTGAATACATTATTGACACTCCTCAGTTAATTTAAATTTTTCGACACCCTTACGAAGAAAATAATTGGTAAGGAGAATTACTGGTATAATTATTAAAATTCAAGGTAAATCCAAGTATAGCAAAAACGCGATTCCACTTGCATGTCTAATTCTTACTCTAGAGCAAGTAACAACAGTACCAGGCTAGGTATTTTGCGATTACCCTTTTCGTCCTGTTTTATATAAAACTGCAACTGCACATTAATTACATTAAACTTTTACGGACCTACAATACTTTTTTACTGGTGTGTTACTTATAGTCAAGTGAAGAGGTCCGACTTAGATACCTAATAATTTATATTATCCTTTCGATTAATTTCATTATCACTTGCATACATGTAGTGGCTTCATGGTGCTCTTTTTTTTAGGCACCATTTCCAGGGGCCCGATTTTAGATCCGCTCGCACTCACGCGAGCGCTCGCCTTACCACGAGTGTGAAATAGGTAGCGCACGCGAGCGAGGTTCAAATAATATGACTGACGGCCACTACCCAACTAGGAACATCTTGACAACAACTCCTCTGTGTAATGGTACTTTTAAGTACACAATCCACAATATACATTCCACATTAAATCCTCTAGTGTGTAATAATCAAAATACAAATATAAACCTACAGTCTATTATATTTTATATATAGAAATTAGTACGTCGACAATCGCTTCAAGAGAAGTAAATTTGGCGGGCTTCCGAAGGCGACTGCTCCATGGGGCAGTAGGGGCACTTGAGTCTGAAAGGAAACAAACGATATAGTAGCATAAAGGTGAGGATTTCAGGGTTACGTTCGGAATTTTTTTTTTCTTATTTTGATTGTAAGTTTTGCTAATCATAACTTTGGGATTGGTTCGGAATAACTCGGAAACGAGAAATAACACAGAGGACTGATTCAGTATAGTACAAAGTAGTTTAAGATATATTTTTAACAAAGGGACCATTTTCAGTCAACGCAAGAGCAAGTTTATGGGTAACATTTTCAAGTCAGATTAAAAAGACTCAAAGTTGACTCACTTGACACCCATAGCGAGTTTGTTGAGCGCGTCCCTCGAGATGACATGACCGCACAGCAGCCGCATCGGCGGGTTCTGCTCAGACGACTGCTGCCTGAGGATCGGGCATGCGAACACCGAGTGGTAGCCGCCGCCGTCTTCGCCTAGGTCCACCTGGGAACAATACTGTGGAGGGCACACGTGAGAAAACGGAAAATATCGGTAGTCCTGGGGGGCTAAACAACAATACTGCGAAGAACACATGCATTAGCGTATCTAGGGCTATTTTCCAGGGGGCTGATGAAGCCGAGTCAATCGCCAATGTACAGCCAGTGAGCATCCCATCCTGGGGTGGGCACCTGACCATTCTGGGGTGGGCACGGCCCCCCTACGCCTATGGACACACGTGACAAGACGGAATAATATATGTAGCAGTCCTGGGGGTATTAATAGGGCACATTAGCGTGGTCATCTAGTAGATCCAGTGGCGTAGCATAGGTCACTAGCACCCGGTGCGGATTCCAAATTTGCCGCCCTCTTATTTTTGCAATCCATTATAAAAAATTTGGGGCATGGTAAAAAGAGTACTTTTATTGAATAACACTAACCTGAAAAGTGAAATTATCATTTTTTGACATAGAGTAGAAGGTAGAATATCACTTAGAAAAATTACAGAGAAAAATAATAATCCTTTTTAAATAATAGTTATTGAGAAACCTTGCGCCATGCATAGAACCTGCATAGGTACCTGGGTATTTGGTAACAACAAAAAAAATGACGAAAAAAACACTGAAAGAAATTAACTTTTTTTTATATTTGAATTTCTTTTTCTCTAACTGCCACCTCCGCAGCGCCGCCCCCGGCAAAGTGTCGCCCGGTGCGGACCGCACCCTCCGCCCCCCATGCTACGCCACTGAGTAGATCTAGTCTCCGTGGGCTGGGAAATGGGCAGCAGCGTGATGATGAATATGGTCATCTTGGCGTTACTGTCCCGGTTATGCTCTGGCGCACGAGGGCCCGGGGTCCGTCTTGACCATGATCCAGGATTGGGCAGATCAGGTAATTATAGTGGAGCGACTGCCATCTAGGCCTATCTAGGTAGGTAGACCTCCCAAAATGTGAACCGACGACCTGGTAGAGATAGCAGGTACCAGCTGGATGCAGACGGCACAGGACCGGCCTTTGTGAAAATATCTGGGGTAGGCATATGCCCAGTAGTGGGCGTCTTTCGGCTGATATGATGATGATTGATGATGACTGCCATCTGACAAAGAACCAAATCTTTCGTCTTTATAATGTTAGTATAGATTTAGATGTAGGTACGCCGCGGGAGATCCGTTCACTCTGCAGCTGGCTGTAAAGGGCGACTAATATCTTACTAGACTAATAATTTAAAACCTTTATAGAACCTGTAATGCGTGGAGTGGTGATTTTGGCAAACCCTCCAATA
This sequence comes from Blastobasis adustella, assembly GCA_907269095.1. Lineage (NCBI taxonomy): Eukaryota > Metazoa > Arthropoda > Insecta > Lepidoptera > Blastobasidae > Blastobasis > Blastobasis adustella. The sequence continues at coordinate 13,576,946 of OU026121.1, read as the reverse complement.
GTTGGACTGTTACGGGCGGCTGTTAAGGTTTGATGTGAAACCAAAATCAATTGTGTGTCGGACGTCGCCGCGACGCCCTCGTGGATCATTCTGCGTCATCCGCTTTCTTACTTTTTCTTCTTCACTCTTTACCCTTACCTATGCCAATCCATAGCTTCGTATGCCTCCCGCTGTACCTCTATCCTGATACAGGCAATTTCCCACATATCCCTGGAGCTTCCGCAACACGTGACTAAACTTGCGCATCAATCTGCGACTTCAATCTTACTGGCTGTCGACAATGATACTAACCTCCAAAGGTAGCTCATCCTCAGACCAGGCAGCGATGACGTGTGGATGTGTCATCTTTGAGCGGATGTCATGAAGTGCGGGTAACACGCGCCCGCCAGCTAACACGGCGCCAGCCAGCGGCGACAGTGGCGCCAGACGGAGCAGCGCGCACGACTCCTTGATGAATAGCTCTGCTGCTTCCGCGCCTGAAAATAACAAAAGATTAGACAAGCCTATCTTTATCCATGACAGTAAGATAAGGCCCTATATGTTCAGCGCTTAATTCAGTAATTTCGCAATGTTGCCAGTGCCTTAGAAACTGTTTACTTTGACAACCGTCACTTTTCCGACAACGCGCCTCCGACGATGGGATAGACTTCATCCACATCCAACTAACGTTCAGTCATACAAACAGAGCCAAACATAGAGGCAGTATGCCAGAATGAAGACTACGAGTATATCAAAGAATAGTGACGCGTCCAGCCCCTGTGTAACATTATATTTGTTCGGCACATTCCATTCTATATTTTCCGAAGTTTATGCTTTGCACTACAACGCACTATTTCTTCAAAATACCGTTGGGCTTCTTCCGGCACCGCATCCTCTCCCCTAACAGATGTCCTTGATAAGAATGTTCGCTTTTCATCAGGTGGAATCGTATGACTGTATGCCTATTGCCCTCATATGCAACAATTTGTCAACCTTTTAGGTTTCTGCATGCTCGGCAAACTCTGCCGTAAAAACAAGCCAAGGTGGAATCTCGTGTCATCATGAGACATTTCATCTTAGTCGTCGCACTGACAACGCAGCTGCGGTTCTATATTCTACATTTTTGTTTCCTGCAACCTACGACAGTTACCATTTACCATCAGATGGGCTGTCTGCGCGTTTGTCACTGCGTAGTATAAAAATAATCTAAAGAATTTCCTGCAACAAAACAAGCAAACACCACCATAAACAGTCGACTCACCTAAAGCCTTGGGATCCAACAGGTGCTTGTATGCGCGCGGGCGGCGCGTGCTGCGTGCACCACGCCAGCTCGCTAAAAACCACAACATGACGCACAATAAACTCACCCAAAGCCTTGGGATCCAATAGATGTTTGTATATGGTGCATGCCGACGGCACATGCGGCTCCGCCAGCGCGCTATACAACCACAACATGACACACAGTGCACTCACCCAACGCCTTGGGATCCAACAGATGCTTGTATATGTGCGCGTGCGGCGTGCACCAGGCGAGTGCGCACACGGCGGCCTGCACCGCGCGCTCGTGCCGCGCCGCGTACGCCGGCAGGTGTCCGCGCAAACGACCACAACAAAACCAGCAACCAAAATCGACTCACCCAACGCCTTAGGATCCAACAGACGCGCTAAAAAGCTCAACAACCTATACACTACACAATGAACTCACCCAACGCCTTAGGATCCAACAGATGCTTGTATATGTTGGGCGCGGGCGGCGCGTGCGGCGTGCACCAGGCGAGTGCGCACACGGCGGCCTGCAGCGCGCGCTCGTGCCGCGCCGCGTGCGCCGGCAGGTGCCGACGCGCATACGCGATCGCCGACGATACGCCTACAGTGCGGGCCAGCTGGGGTGGTATGGGGTAGCATTGTTAGCGTTACCACTGACTGTATTAGACTAGCTTTTGCTTGCGAATTCGTAAGGCGAAGTAGGCGGACCCTGTTTGGCGGTGGAAGGGATTAGGTAGCCGTTAATGCTGGCAAGCGAAGATGGAGAAGGTGGAAAAGGGTAATTACCCACCTGGCCGAGTGTTGTGACCAGGGGACCAAGGGTCCGACAGTTGATCGTCGGAAGTTGTATATTTACCGCGGAAATAGGCACAATTCTTTAGCGCGATGTAGGACGGTCAGCGCCATCTATGTGCGGATGCTTGCCAACCTTGTGTTCGTGTACTCGTAATCTGAGTATTGTTGAGTTTCATTATTGGAGCGATAGATGTCGCTACACCTGGGCCCTTGTGTGCCGCGCTGGGGCGCAACCGGGACATAACGCCAAGATGATGATGATGTTGATTTTCCCGCGGATTCGTCCGTATAAATTTCGATTTTAACGTTCCAGACCCGTTTACGCGTGAACTAGCCTATGTTCAATTCTCTATAGGTCTGCTTTTATTACTGCGGAATTTCATCAAAATTCGTTCAGTACTACGAATAATGTTCGGAAGTTTATGCGTGAAGGAATAACAAATATCCAAACATCCATCCTTACAAACTGTCACATTAATAATATTAGTAGGATAACTACCAGATGGTAGTGAGCCGTACACTTTCAACTTCACTTGGTTGGGTTGGTTTCGGTTATATCACACAAGGGTACATTGGCAACCCGGAGATTACAGAGAATATGAAACTTTGTGGATTACAGTGTGTTCAGACGACTACATAGAATCGATGAAGGTAACATAGTATGTAGTACCAACTATTGCCACTAGATGGCGCTGTTACAAAGTTGTGTACTTTCTACATCGCGGTAGCAAGTTGGCGCATACCAATCATATATAGAATTTGGTTTTTGTAATAAATGATCCATTTTGAACCTTATTTAATTTGTTTCATTTTTGGAAAATTTTGGGGTTTGTTCACAGTGTTTCGGTAATTCTGAGCTTGATTGATACCATTTTTTGTTTGTGCTCTAATGTGCCCTGGGTTGAGAAGAAATAAATCATATCCGCGGCAGTTTTCCATCTACAAAATGGTTAAAACGCGTTTTCAATGATTTTGCAAATCTCGGGTTATACGTTATCGCAACAAATGTTCGCAACCCAAATCCGCATAGCGAACAATCGACGGTGAGACGAAACCCTCACCCCACCACGCGAACTTCTCCCCTGCCCCGTTCTCACCTTGAGCGTCTGCATCCGATGCAGAGTGAACGGCAGCGCCGAGTGTTGCAAGTCCGCGGCGCGTGCCTCCGCCCACTGCAAGGCTGCCGCGGGCTCGCCCTCGCAAAGTGCCGCCGCGCACCGTTGTAGAGTCGCGAAAGTGCAACTGCGCTCCACCGGCGGCACTTTGGCCTCCTCGACGAATGTGTCGCCCACTTCTTCTAGGCCCTGGAGACGCGAATTTCGAATTAATCCAGAAATCTTTAGTGACAAATCCCGACCAGTGCGGATTGTTATTTTTTATGTCGACAGGGGTCGTACCGTCTAACTCTTATAGTACGCCGCCATCTTGATAAATTGAGTAAGGACCAACGCAGCAAGGAAGAATAAGAGCTGCCTTGCTGCGATTGGTTTTTAGTCAATTGGATCAAGATGGCGGCGTACTATCGGATATCGGCGGTACCCCTGCAGGGATTTCAGTGACGTGTTTCAAGGATGACATGTTCTAGTTTAGTATTGTGGTTGTGGTAGTGAAAATATTTAATACCTGTCTGAATAAATGTTGGGCGATGGCTTGCTCCATAATAGGTCTATTAGTGTCAGAACAGAATGATTCTGCTTTCGGAGCCACTGAAGCATAATCAGCTATGAAGTGACGATCAATTGATTTGCCCACACGTGACACAGTAGCATGCAGTTCCCGGTGATCTACAATGTATAATTAAAATAATAGTATATAGTATTACACATTACGATGTGGAGAACTTTGCACAGCTATTAAACCGAGATAAGAACACTTGATTAAGAGGTCACCACTAGACAAAAAAAATTTACATGAAGATTCTGCAACAACAACCCGCACAAAAATTTCGTCACTAACAGGGTCCTAGCACTTTGGAACGAGTTGCCCAAGAAAGTGGTATCAGCAACCAGTACCAATGCTTTTCAAAACAGATTACAAGAATATTAAAAAAAAAGGTTTAAAGCATTGAGATTGTCAAATAAGCTGAGGATATATCAGGACATATCAGTTGTTACAACTGCCTGTCTGTTCAGGATGAATTTTTTTTTTTATTGGCCATTTACAATCAGCCAGTAAGCTATAATTAATTTTGTTGACATCATAATCGACATTAGAGATTTAGCACTTCCTATGATGTGACATCTCACTCAGTAGTAGCTATTTTCAGATTGAAGCTAGTCTTGTTCTCTTCGGAATACACTCTTGTCAGTATCCAAGAGCGCTGAAGCCAATTTGTTCCTATGACATTCCAGTCCGTCTTTGTAGGCTTTACAGGATCTGTCTATCTGCTCTTTTATATTGGGCATTTCTAGATATTCATGTACTTCTGTATTTTTTATAAACCATGGTGCGCTAACCAACGTCTTTAAGGCTTTGTTTTGGAATAGCTGAAGTATTTCGATGTTGGAGTGTCTTGCCGATCCCCAGAGTTCAATGCCATAAGTCCATACTGGCTTTATAATACATTTATATATTAAGAGCTTGTTTTTAAGGCTGAATGAGGGCTGTCTGCCTATTAAAGAGTACATATCTCAAAATAGATTGTTTTTAAGGCTGAGTGAGGGCTGTCTGCCTATTAAAGAGTACATATCTCAAAATTTGTTATTCGCCTGTTCTGTTTTAGCCTTGATATGATCTTTCCAGGTGAGCTTCCTATCCATATGCATCCCCAGATATTTGACTGTAGTGTGCTGAGGTAGAACAGTTCCATCTAGTTTCACAGGTGGGCATTCTCCACTTTTTAATGTAAATGTTACATGGGTGGATTTTGCAACACTCGCTTTTATTCACAATTTTTTAAGCCTTATTTTAACTTCGTCCAGATGCTCTTGAAGTTGTTCCAACTGCCTGTCTGTTCAGGAATAATAATAATAATAATAATAAAGTTTTTCAGACGCTGTGTTAGGGTTTTCAGGGCATGCCAGTACTGCCGTGTCGTCGGCGTAGGTCGCGATCACCACCTCGTCGGAGTTGGGTAAGTCAGCTGTGTATACTGTATACAGAATATCTTTACCTGAAATATTCGGTCCTGTAGATACGATTTAAGGAGCACGTAAGCGGTATTCGGTAGGCAAATTTTTAGTTTATACAGAAAGCCCTTGTGCCACACACGTTCAAACACTTGTTGTACGTCCAAAAATACTGCAGAACAGTATTCTTTTCTTTCCAGTGATTGGCGGATGGTGTGTGCCACACGATGTATCTGCTCAATGGTCCCATGGTGCGCTCGGAACCCAAACTGATGATTCGGTACCACTTTTTGTTCCTCGAGTATAGGATGGAGTCGTTGCACAAGAAGCACTCAAACGGTTTTGGACAAAACACGAGAGAATACTTATGGGTCTATAGGAGCCCACCTCAGTAGGTGGTTTCCCAGGTTTGGCAATCATATTTATAATGGACGTTTTCCATAGTAGTGGAAAATATTGTAACCATAAGACTACATTATACAAGATTGTTAGAACTATTCCTTTTCTCGGTAATTGTTTCAGTATCACTGCTGTAATCAAGTTCTTCACTCACTTCTGCTGGTGTTACCAGTTTCAATGGCAGTGGAATTTGTTGGTCCTTGTTCAAGATGTCATCAATCTCCTTTTCAGAGCACAGAGGATTAGGCTCATTGGGATTGAATGCCTTCTTTAAAAATTTAGCGAATAATTCTGCCTTATCAGTTGGTTTCCTTGACCATTTACCATTGGATAGCCTTAATGGAGCAATGTGTTCTTTTGGCCTTTTCAGGGTATCAGCTTTGTGAGGAGACAAGATTCTTAGCTTATCTTGCAAGATGTTATTTTCATTATATTTTAGCATTCGCTTCAATTCCTTTTGCGCGTTGGTGAGTGTCCTTTTGTATTGACTATTTCTACTCATATGCCATTGCCGTCTTAGCTTCCTCTTGGTAACTATCATTTCTTGAATTTCCAGTGCGGTATTTTGGATGTCCTGTTTGTGGCCTAGGAGTCGATAGCCAAGCCGCTCTTTGGATTAGGTTACTGGCATACCAAGTTGCGTTATCAACGTCGTCCTCGGTTTTCAAAGGAATTGACAAATTTACGTTTTCGTCGATATAGTCCCGAAAAGAGTCCCAGTAAATTTTACTGTTGTACAAACTCTAGGGTGGTTCCCTCCAGATAACAGTGGTACTTATCGTACACAATACGGGCGTGTGGTTGGAGGCACTGTGCAGGCAAGATTCAGTGTTGGTATATGTTTCAGACATTCTCTTAGTGAGGAAGAAATCTATAAGGTCTGGAGTATTGTTGAGGTCCATAGGCCAGTAGGTTGGCTCACCAGTCGTCAGTGCAACGAGGAGATATTTATCAATTGCCTTCTTGAGTTCTCGACCTCGCGTTGTAGTAAGCCTGGAACCCCAGTGGGTACTTTTAGCGTTCCAGTCTCCACCAGAAATGAATTTACAAAAAAAGTCGGTAAACATATGTTCGTCGATTCTATACCCAGGTGGACAGTACTCTGCAGCAACATTAAGTGTTCCCTAGCAGTCATTTACTGGTATGACCGCAGCTTGCAGGAATGGGTATTTAATGTCGACAAGGGAGTGATGTTTTATAGCTTCCTTAATTATTACAGCAGCTCCTCCATGGGACGTACCGTCAGGGTGATTAGAACAATATATACTGTATCCATTGATCTTGATCACTTTCTGGTCAGTCAAGTGAAGTCTCTGAGATTAGTAGAATATCTATTCTATTGTGCTTAAGGAATAGTTCTACTTCCAGTTTATTAGGAACTAGGCCGTTTATGTTCCATGAAGCAACACGTAAAAATTTCATTTCAGGATTAATACTAATAATATTAAAAATATATATATTTTTTAAATACAGAGTGAAGCAAAGGGTTCTAAAGTAAATTCCTATACAATATTCAAAGAGAAAAAAAAATATTGCATGTGAGAGACACTGAAATAATAAGATATAACTCATTCTAAGTTGTAACCGCAAATGTATAGACAATTACTATAAAAAATTGTTGTAAGTATTGTATTATGTTAAGGTATTGTTCAATTAAATAAAAAATCTATATAGACTGACAACATAGCCTAAACTTTATATGGAAAATCAATGCTGTATTTATTTCATAAAATAAACTTCTATTATGCTTTTGTTTTATTAACAATTCTATAGATAGTCCTCATCCTAGTGGTAAATGTGCCTGCCAGGTTCCACTATTCTACTAGAAAAGCACTTGAAGTTATTTTGCAAGCAATTCCCTACCAGAATCCTTAATTTAAAAATTGTGTTTTGTGACTGCCATCTGACCAACACAACCTGTTAGAGAAAAGACAATTGTGCTGGCTTACTGCACAATGCAGGTTACTTATTATGTAAAAGGGCCTTTAAAATTGCCTGAAGATATCACAAATTAATAAACAGTGTTTAAACTATAACACTATACAAAGCATTAAAACACAAATTCAATATTCACCTGTTGACATTTGAAATACAGATTGCTTCACAGCAGCAGCCAAGTCAGTCACAACCATAGTCTGTGTGTCTGACAAAGTTGAATTTGCTGCTTCTGAAAGTATAAAATTTACAGCTTAATCAATACGTACATACAACGTCATGCCTCTTTCCCTTAATTATCACCCATTACAGTCCATGGCAGGACTTAGGACCTATCCCACAAGAGGGGAGAGGTCAGTGCAGTTATCTCCACACTTAGAAGGCGGGTTGGAGATTGCAGTGTTATAAATATAACAATGGAAAATGCTGCTGTCCATTTTCCAGCCTAACAAAGATTCTAGATCTTTTGCCTTGAAAACATTAGTCGCCTTGTACGACAGCCACGAGTGTAAGGGATTGGTTCTATTGTACTCGGCCGGACACCACACGGCCAAAATCTAACAAGAATATTACTATTTGTGACTAGAAATATATGAATTCACACATGTAAATTTAGATACATGCCTGTTATAACCCTACACTGATTTGGTGAAACATTATTGCATTACTACTATATGGTACTTCAGTATAGTTTGTAAATGAAAGTGTTACAAGAGCAGTATTGACACGCTAACTAGGAATGTAATGTGCGGCGGTAAATGAAGTCATGGAGAAAGGTCAATAACATTAGACAAAGGTACTTACGGTTAGCTATTTCTTGCCTTAGGTTTTCGACCTGATCAATCATATCCTGTAAAACTTTGTTTGTATTATCATTCAAAGTATTGAATTTCATAATCGCTTTGTCCAAATCCTGTTCAACACCAAGACACGAATCCATTTTGTTTTGGTATTTTGTTTGATTTCGTTCCCAAAAGATTTGCACATAGATGTGACAACCTATTTTAAATCAATAATAATTATGAGTTGCACAAAATATAACGTTACGACTTACGAATTGAAATAGACTTCTTCGGAAAGAAAAAAGAAATATTTTGCCAATTTTGCTGATGATTTGACAAAGTGACAAACAAACAAGTGAAAATGCTTGACAGTTGACTGACAAATTGTTGACAACCGACCTATTACCAAAGAGGATATAAACTTGATTGAATAGTAGATCAAGGACTAATAACAATTATAAACCACGTTATAAAAAAATAACTATACTACCCAATTGAATCATCATAAGGTTTATACTGACGTTGGGAATTGGTTGGAACACTTCACACTCTTGTTTGTTCGTACAAACGTTGTCTATGATTTTTAGCTAGAAAAGAAATAAGTGTCTATAGTTATCTTGCACCACAATTTCTATTTCATTTTGCAGAAGAGGTTAGAAATTCGGTTTTGTTTTTCGGAAAAATTATCCTTTTTTGAATATATTTGGAAAAAATGGCACAAAGTAAGTTTAATGACATGGCAGGACGACTTGCTAAAGGGCCATCAACCCTAGGCATTAAGGTGATGGCAGCAGTTGGAATCGCCGCCTATACCATTTCGGAGTCTATGTATACCGTGGAAGGTGGCCACAGAGCCATCATGTTCAACAGAATAGGAGGTATACAGCAACATGTTATGACTGAAGGTATGCATTTCCGCATACCTTGGTTCCAATATCCCATTATCTACGATATCCGATCTAGGCCCCGAAAGATTTCGTCACCCACCGGTTCCAAAGACTTGCAAATAGTCAACATTTCATTGCGAGTGCTATCACGTCCTGATGCTACTAATCTCCCTACAATGTATAGACAGCTGGGAACTGATTATGATGAGAAAGTACTGCCATCTATTTGCAATGAGGTACTTAAATCTGTAGTGGCTAAATTCAATGCATCCCAGCTTATTACGCAGCGTCAGCAAGTGTCATTACTTATCAGGAGAGAGCTGGTTGAACGAGCAGCTGATTTCAATGTAATCCTTGATGATGTTTCATTGACCGAGTTGAGTTTTGGCAAGGAGTACACTGCAGCAGTAGAGGCAAAACAAGTAGCACAGCAGGAAGCCCAACGTGCTGCATTCGTCGTTGAAAGGGCTAAACAAGAGCGTCAACAGAAAATTGTTCAAGCAGAGGGAGAAGCTGAAGCAGCAGAGATGTTGGGCAAGGCTATGGGGATGAATCCTGGTTACTTGAAACTCCGTAAAATCCGTGCGGCCCAAAGCATCTCCAGAATGCTCGCTCAATCACAGAACAGAGTGTTCCTGCCTGGCAATAGCTTGATGATCAACTTGCAAGACCCCACCTTTGATGACCTGTCAGAGAAGCTTACAAAGAAGAAGTAACATACGGCCCTGGTAAGCGCTGAAGCCCTGGAGCCAGCATTGCTTACCTCTGATGATGATGCTGCTTTAATAGATGCTGCTTCAGTGGCTACATAGTGTTGTCAAAGTATTTAGTGTTATAAACAATAGTACCTACTGTATTTCAAATTAAAAAAACATGTTGCATTTTATGTTATTTAGTTGTAGGTATTTAGTATGTACGGGAATCAGAATAAAACAATAAAATTACATAATATACCAAAATAGACATTGTATTTTCATTTTATTTATGTTCAAATTATCAATTAACATTTAGGTTACTTTCAGACCTGAAATTGTATTAAGGCCAATAGCCAGGCCAGTCCAGTAAGAACAATGCTTTGGCTAGAGCACTAGCTTGAATTGACAATTGTTCTTACTGGACTAGCTTATTGGACTGGTCTGGCTATTGGCCTTGTGGATGTAGTGGTGCCTTTACTTAATTGGAATATTACATTCCACAGAACAAACTTAAAATGCAAACAATTTATAATATACCGAATAAACTATGGCACTATGTGTTGTAGCATCCTGCAAGACAGGTAGGTATCTACTATGTAACTTGTTGAAAAGCAGCAGCCTATTAAAACGCCTTTAATAGACTGCTTTTCATTGATTGAGTGACTGTGATGAGTTTTAGTATTAATCCATGACAGCCACTAATAAATCCATATGAGCCATAGTTAGAATTGCCTATGCAACAGTACCATAAATTATGATATAGGTAGTAACTTCAGGCCATAAAGTTCCGAACTTTTAATGTAACTTAACTCTATTTTGGAATGAATGATGTGATTCATGTGTATAAGCTTATCAGTGGCGATTTCTCTAAGCTGGCGTGGTTGACGCCGCCAAAGCGATCATGAACAAAATAATTAAATTACTTTATCTACTTATAAAATAAAGCTTTATTCCTTGTAAGTTTTAGTAACACAAAAAAAATATAATTAGTAGTAAATGAATTAGCTAGGTACCTACACTCAAATTTACCGCGTCCGGGGCGACGCGCGCGATCACTCGTCCAACGCCTGCACCTTGCTGTGTAAAATGGGGCACCAACACAGGAGCCTCGCGCTAGGATCAATGAGTTTTATCAGTTGGTGCCTACAACAATGGCGCTTGCGCTTGCTTTAGAGCAGGGGACTCCTAAAGCTTTTTAAAGTTGGGCCACATTGACAAATGTGGGGGAAAATTAAACGCAATTAATCTGGTTTCAGAGTGGTAGGCACATATGGGTATTTAGCCCAGTGCATGGTTTATGATGTATTATTTAACATGCATGCATGCAGAGCGTCGGTGGCCGAGCAGTTACAGTATCCGACTCATAAGCCAGAGGTCCCAGGTTCAAATCCCGCTCCGGCCGTGTACCATTGACTGTTTTCTGAGTTATGTACATTAGTTGAATACTTACTGATGCACTTACGGTGAGGGAACACATCATGATGAAACCTGCACATTCAGGCGACTGTATGTGTAACCATGATCCAATCTGGTCAGGTTCCCCTGGTAGCAGGGTCATGGAGGTCAGATGGCAGTCACTCCTTAGTCAATATCTGATCTGTCAAATATTAGACCCCGGGCCCTCTTTCTCGAGAGCACAACCGGGACATTAACGCAAAGATGATTATTTAATTTAATTTAATGTGCATGTAGGTATTTAGTAAAAATCATTAGGCATATTTCGTTCTTGCAGGGTTCTCGCTGAAATTCACAAGGCTGACCTAACCTGAGTGAATTAAACCCTAAGGCAACTTCGTTTGAAGTCACTTAGGTTAGGACAGTGTGACAATGCATGGATTAGCTCTGCAAACTGGGGTCATTGACATTCTTTTGACATTATTTTCAAAAGATTTAGAGGTACATTTAATTAAATCCACCATACATGTAGTTGCTAGGGTGTTCAATATTTTGCATTCCTAGAAGTTGTAGCAAAACATAGGCTAATAAACAGAAATTAAAAAATAAAAATAAAATGACATTAAATTTATTGACACTTCTAATAAATTAATTAACTAATTACATATTGCATATTAATTTCAACAGTTACTTTTTCAGAGCAGATGGTTGAGGTAGCCTAAACTTTGACATTTCTATCTCGGCTTCAAAGTAACTCATATTGTCATAACAAAAGTATTCTGGAACTTTATACGCTCCGGATTTCTTCGGATCTACACCAGGGCCTACAGGTTCTGCTGCTGGACGAATGACAGAGCTACTGAGACCAGGTGCGTTCGCGTTCACCTTGGTGTCCTTGGTAGCTTCACTGAAAAATCTTGGGAGAATGCGCAGCACTCTCGAAGTTCCCAGAACTTTAATCGAAGACATTACTTTGTGTTACACAACAGACGACTGATGAGCAAAACAATAACCTCTTAAGCTTTCAATATTTCGTCGAAATCACACGTGAAAACTCTACACAGCGAAATGACTCACTGCCAGAATTTACAGTATCTTTATAAGTGTATCTATTTAGTAATTGCAATGCAAATGTATAGTAACAAAATCATAATATAATTATTTTTATTCGCAGGGAAATTTCGTTTTTCATTCTGACGTTTGCTGTCATCTCATCTGTCTGTAAAGCGTACTCCACATGTCCGGCGAAACTTTTGCCGGGACTTGGTCGAACCTCTACATTCTCGCCTATTAGGAATGTGGTGGGTGTAAAAACGCGTCGACATTGTATCGATTCATCGGTGTAATATCGCTAATCTACTGTAAACAGGGTCACAGAGGTGATGGCAGCTGCTCTACTTGATCTACTAATATCATGGATCATGGTCAAGTGTATCCCGAACCTGTTACGGGAAAAAGCGCTAGGAATATAAATATAAAATCGATCAAATCGAGACGACAATGAACTATCTCTACTTAGTCTATGAAATAGGTGAGACATGCCAAACATGCACGGGACTACTCGAATGTAGGCGAATACTCCCTCTACATTCCCGTGTTCCCGCGGAACTGTCCATATGTAGAGTGCGCTTTAGGCGTCGAATTACGAGTAGTGCGACGAGTTTCTAGTTACCTACTATTCGCGACGACGCAGCGGCCACGCGCCGACCGCGTGCGCTATTGTGTTGACTTGTTTACCGTAATGGAGAATAATAGTTGTATCGGTCTACAAAATACCATCGAGGGCAAATTAGATGATCGCGAGTTAAGAACGCCGAGCCCTAGAATGTACCTTAGCGAGAGGTTTACTCATAATATCTGGAGAGATATAGATGTGAAATAAAATACACAAAATTAAATGAGGAAGTTAACTTAACAGAGGAATTAAAACGAGAACGATGCAATGATGAAGACTGGACCTTGTTTTCTATGGAAAAAAAAACTTAAGAACACGGATAATATGGAAGTATATATTTTATCTAAAGAAAAGTTACCGAAGCAATTTGCCCTTGCCAAACTGTTAAAGGATTTGGTATTGTTAAAATTACTAAAATTAAATATATTAATCCTTACAAGATAAGGGTAGAATTCTTTAATAAGTTTAGAACGTTTGTTGGCATGCAAAGAACTAAAAGACAAAGGTTGGAATTTTCAAAAAGCTTAACAAGTAAATAATTCATACGGTATAATACGGAATGTGGATCTAGAACTGAAGGACGAAGAAATTATCATGAATATCAAATGCGATAGCCGATCACATCTTTCTTCTGTAAGCCGATTAAAGAAGCGAGGTCCGGATGGCAAATGGTCACCGAGTGAAACAGTACGCCTTTGTTTCAGTGGTTCGTACCTACCTCCTTATGTCTTGGTCGATGAGCTACGTATTAAAGTCGAACCATACATATTTCCAGGCTCGCAGTGTTCTAAATGCTGAAAATTAGGTCACACTCACTCTAGATGTCCGTCGGATAAAATTATATGTCCAAAATGCGGAGATAAGCATGATAATTGCGCTACCAAAGTCTTTGTGTGTGTGAATTGCCACGGAGACCATATGGCATTAGATAAGATATGCCCTGTTTATTTGAAAGAAAAACGAATTCGTGAAATCATGTCCGAATTTAACGATACTTATAGAAAAGCTCGTAGTATGTTTGTTTCACAATCAAATGAAGTCCATGAACACCCATCTGAACAAATTGAATACACCCAGGTCGAGCCTGAAGGAAGCATCATTTTACCGGAGTTCGGTGTCAAAACTAATGAAGGATAAAATACAACCCGAACATATGCAAACATAGTCAAAACTCACGCAGTGGTCCACGCTCAAAGAAAGATAAAGACACCTCAAGAAGCCTCGAAGAGTAAACAAAAACGAGACGTCACTAGATGCCCTAGCACGGCATCAGATTTGATTGAAGTGCCAATAATGCCGAGCGACACCCAATCGTCAGAACAAGTAACTGATTCTTCTACAAAGGACGTAACTTTTGGAGAACTGCTGATGCGCTTACAAGAAATTTTGTTTAAAAGAGAGGCTACTCTACAACAAAAAGTGATAGCCGCGTTAAAATGTTGTACTGAGTGGTTGTTACTGATTATAGTTGAAAATATTGCTGACTGGCCAATGCTGAAAGGACTCCTAGAATTTCTAAATGGATAGAATTAAAGCGATAAAACTAAATATTATACTTTGGAATGCATAAAATTTAAGACCCAAATTTTTATCATTAGAAAACTTAATGTTGCAAGAAAAGATCCACATTGCTCTAGTTTGCGAAACTTGGTTGGAAACTGAAACTACTCTAAAAATGAAGGACTATGTTATATATCTCTGCGATTGTGATGACTCTTATGGTGGTGTGGCTGCACTGGTACACAAATCAATAAAATCTCAATTATGTGGAGTGCAAGGACTCAATCAGGGAATACAACTTATCCATATTAGGGTAGATAATTGTTTAGATGTAGAGAATGTTATATGTGTGTACTGTCCTCCCTCCGTTCGTACATCTACTCAGGTTTGGGATGTATTCTTTTCAATAGCTAATAGAAAGACAATTATTATAGGGGATTTTAACGGTCACCATACTATCTGGTCTCGCAAGATTGATCAACGAGGAACACAGATCTGTGATGCTTTAGCCGACAATCAATTTGTGGTACTCAATGATGGTACATCAACTAGAATAAAGTTAGTTAATGGATCTCTCCAATAATTCTCTCCAGATATATCGTTGGCAACGTCTGATATTGCTTTAAAATGGAAGTTCGACACTCTGAATGAAACTTTAGGTAGCGATCATCGAATTATTAATATTTCAACTCTAGCTAACCCCATTTAAAAATTAATTAGAAAAAGAAATTTCAAGGAGTTAAATTGGAAATCTATGGTCTTATAAGAACCTTACCGAATCTTTGTTTGAAAACTACACGGTATCTAGTGATCTTCAAAGGTCATATGATTGCTTTGTGGAATATATTAATGTCGCGGCAGAAGAATGTATTCCATATGTTAATGTCAACCCAAATCCAACTAGTCATTTCAGACCATATTGGAATTCCTCACTATCGAAGGCGGTCGCCGAACGACGAATGGCCCTCTCACAGTTTAGACGTAACCCAACACCCGCTAACTCAGGTAGACTTAAGAGTAAAATTCGTGAATGCCAAAATTTAAGACGAAAGGCTAAAAGCAGCCGTTTTAAAGAGTTTTGTTCATCTATAGATCAGTCGACTTCCGTTACTGATTTATGGAGCAAAATGAGATGGATGAAGGGGTATAGAACACCTAACCACCACGTAGATACAAAATTAGCAAATCAATTATTGCATAGTCTAACACCAGATTCTTTCACGGGCAAATGTCCCAATCTGAAATCACGCAATAAACTCTTAGTGACCAAAATAACTCGTGCTGAATTAGAACAAAATATCCCAAAGAATAAGAATTCGGCAGCTGGTTTAGACGGAATCACATACCCAATGATCGTACATCTTTCGAATAATGCTAAAAATGCCCTAGTAGATTTACTTTACAAAATATTAAAATCAAGTTTTGTACCTACGCAGTGGAGAGAAATCAGTCTTATCCCCATTCCTAAACCAGGACGCGATGTATAATTATAGTGACTTTTATTAGTATAACCCTTTATATTAGTAACTAAGCTACAGAATAATAACAGAGTGTGAGTATTTATCCAAAACCCCAGTGATATATATGCAAAACGCTAAATTAGGTAAACAAGAGCATATTAATAAATAGATATCGATGTTATGTAAAATATAGTTCATGGAGGTAGTGCTATTTGTTTAGGACATAGGCTATAAAGTATTTAAGAGAGACTGGGCGAAGTGGAGGAGTAAGACTTCATAACCAGACCCTGGCAGAAGCCGGGACTGGTCGTACAGATGATGATGAAGTATCCATGTTGTATATTATTACATATTAGAATAAATAAAGAACATATGAATTGTGTGTCAGAAATGTAAGCTGATGATTTGGAAGCAGTGTTAGAAAAAAAAAATTGTTAAAAAATATGTTATCTGGGATAAAGTATTATTCTAGTGGACATTATTTAATAAAAAAAAACATATTTTAAATATATTAGGTATATTTTAATAAGCAATGTTATCCATTATAAAATGAGGTATTTATTTAAACAACATTAGCTGAATTAAACGAGATTTTATAAAACAAACAAAGTACCATAGGTAAACAACATTTATGCAAAATTCTAACCAAATGTAATGACACAATTATAGATCACATAACCAAATATTTATCTTTTAAAAATTAGACAGTGGTATTACGTCATCATCATCATCATCATCATCATATCAGCCAGAAGACGCCCACTGCTGGGCATAGGCTTCCCCCAGAGATCTCCACAAAGGCCGGTCCTGTGCTTTTCGCATCCAGCTGGTACCCGCGATCCTTACCAGGTCGTCAGTCCACCTTGTGGAAGGCCTACCCACGCTGCGTCTTCCGGCACGTGGTCGCCACTCGAGAACTTTACTGCCCCATCGGCCATCTGTTCTTCGAGCTATGTGCCCTGCCCACTGCCACTTCAGTCTGGCAATCCTTAGAGCTATGTCGGTGACCTTGGTTCGCTTGCGGATCTCCTCATTTCTGATTCAAAGAGACTCCGAGCATAGCTCTTTCCATTGCCCTTTGGGTAACAGTGAGCTTTCTTATAAGGCCCACAGTGAGCGGCCACGTTTCAGTTCCGTAAGTCATCACTGGCAACACACATTGGTCAAAGACCTTCGTTTTGAGACACTGCGGTAATTGGGACGAAAAAATATGGCGCAGCTTCCAGAACGCTGCCCAACCGAGTTGGATTCGTCGATTGACCTCTTTCTCGAAGTTG
This sequence comes from Blastobasis adustella, assembly GCA_907269095.1. Classification (NCBI taxonomy): domain Eukaryota; kingdom Metazoa; phylum Arthropoda; class Insecta; order Lepidoptera; family Blastobasidae; genus Blastobasis; species Blastobasis adustella. The sequence continues at coordinate 13,559,833 of OU026121.1, read as the reverse complement.
GACCTACCTAACTGGACTATTTGTCCTAGGTATGAATAGTCGTCAACAACTTCAAGTGGAATGCCTCCAACTATCACTGGAGTAGGCACAACATGGACATTCGACATAATTTTCGTCTTGTCCATGTTCTTCAAAAGAGCCTTATCACCTTTCTTGAAGAACAATATCACTATACTTCTGTGCTATGTTTCCGGCGTTATTCCCTCGAGGATGACGGAATTGAACAGCTTCTGAAGGGTCTTAAGCACAGGTTTGCCACCAGCTTTCAGAAGCTCAGCCGTAATCCCATCATCACCCGGCGCCTTGTTGTTCTTGAGCTGTTTGAGAGCCATACTTATCTCGTACAGGCTGATGTCCGGGATATCTTCGGTGTAGTGTCGGGTCAACTTGGCTCTGGGGTCTTTTGCCAAACTGGTAACAGGTGCCCGTGTTGTCGTGTATAACTGTCCATAGAACCTCTCGACTTCCCTCAAAACCTCGGACTTGGTCGAAACAACTCTGCCGTTTTCAGTTTCGTCAACTGGCTCTGTCCAATCAACTGATCTCTCGCAAAGACTTTAGAGCCTTAATTCCGCTCGATCGCCGCCTCAATATTGATAGTATTGAAGCGGCGTATATCGCGAGTCAGAGACTTAAAGATCTGTCGATTAAGTCGCCTAAATTGAGAGACATCATCAGGGGATTGCAGAGTCATTGCGCGTCTTTCTTCCATGAGTTTGAGGGTATCGTCAGAGATTTTACTTGTTCTTTTTGTACGGCAGGCTTTGTAAAACTTTGACCCAACCGTATAGACAGTTTCCACGAACCTGTTATTGTAGTCGTCCACGTCGATGCACTCTCCTAGGCACTCGAAGCGATTTGTACAGGCCGGAGCGTGGACCTCATCAATCTCGATCTTTCCAGCTGTGGATTAATATTCAATGTGCCTCTTACCAATCGGTGATCACTGCCAATTTTTACGCTATTGATCACCGAGACATCATTGAATATATGCCGTTTCGTAGATAGGATGAAGTCAATCTCATTTTTTGTTACACCATCGGGACTAACCCACGTCCATCTGCGATGATCCGGCTTCCCGAAAAATGAGTTCATCACAAAGAGTCCCTCTTTCTCCAGAAAGCCGGCCAGCATCTGGCCACGGGCGTTCCGACTTCCAACTCCAAATGGCCCCACTCTCAACTCGTCTCCGCTTCGTTTGCCCAGTTTCGCGTTGAAATCCCCCATGACAACGGTGTAATGTGTCTTGGAAGTATGTATGGCTGTAGTTATGTCCTCATACACAGAATCCACTTCATCGTCGGAGTGAGTCGAAGTCGGTGCGTAGACCTGTATGACCTTCAACGAATATCGCTTGGTAATTCTGAGTATAAGGTACGCAACCCTAGACGACACACTCTCGATCTTGACGATGTTGTTCACAAGGGATTTGTGGACGAGGAACCCCACAGCACCTAGGGACAGTTGGTCGCCCTCCCGGAAGTAAAGCAGATTTCCGGACTTCAGAGTTATCGAGTCCTCCCCCTTTCTTCGGACTTCAGATATCCTTATAATGTCCCAATGTAATCTGCTTACCACTTTCTCCAGCTCCACGAGCTTTTCGTCGGTCCGCAGTGTCTGAACATTGTATGTTGCTAGGGCCAGTGGTCGTGCTTTGTGGTAGCCTAGTCGCGTCCGGTGATTCTTCGCACCCCCTGCCCAGCCGTTACCGTGACCGCTATCATGGTCCGGAATAGCGGGGCCGCCGGGTACTGGGGGCCGTGGCCTGTGTGCTTGTCATCGGGGGGGGGAATTGCCATAATCGTCACGCTTGGCAGGCGGGTTGGCGATCGCAGTGCAGTATATGTAAATGTACCCTGAAAGATGCTGCTGCCCATCTTTCGGATTTGTCCCTTAGTCGCCTCTTACGACTCCCACGGGAAGAGATGGGGTGGTGCTATTCTTTGAGGTGGCGGCACCACACACCACACGGTGGTATTACGTACGATTCAATAAATAACCGATTATATAAATAAATAAAACGAATACAAAATATGAAGCAACAATAATACAATGCAAGTGTACTTAACTCTGTGCCGCCTCTGGAGTCCCTCTCAGTGTCACGACTGGACCTTTATACTAGCTATCTCGCTGGAAATGTCATTCTTATTCTCATTTCCGGTCTCCTAAATTTAATGATAGATAGCTTACATGTTAATTTAATGTATTACAATACTTTTAACATTTTTTATCATTATAATAAATTGATTACATAATTAATTAAGGAAGTTTCTCATAAACAAAACTTAATCTGATCAAAGAGTCACAATCGTTCAGAAATCCAGACATTTCGTTCTGAAGTTGGTAAAATGTTTTATGAAAGTATTTTGAAATGTTAATTATTAATAATCATGACAGTTTTCAATATATATGTAGATTTAAATAACAATTAAAATATACTAAAATACCTTATTTCTAACACGCGCAAGAAATTGACTTGGCTGAATCCATACTATAAACGCGGTGTAAACCACCCACTGCGTTAATGCTAAAGCGTACTCCACATGTCCGCCGAAACTTTGGCCGGGACTTTGGTCGCCGTTCGGTCTACATTCTCGCCTATTAGGGATGTGGTGAGTGTCAAAACGCGTCGACATTATATCGATTCATCGATGTAATATCGCTAATTTGCTTTAAACAGGGTCACAGAGGTGATGGCAGCTTCTATACTGTAATTACTTGATCTACTAATATCCTGGATCATGGTCAAGTGTAACCCGAACCTGTTACGGGAAAAAGCCCTAGGAATATAAATATAAAATCGATCGAATCGAGACGACAATGAACTATCTCTACTTAGTCTATGAAATAGGCAAGACATGCCAAACATGCACGGGACTATACGAATGTGGGCGAATACTGCCTCCACATTCTCGTGTTCCCGCGGAACTGTCCACATGTGGAGCGCGCTTAAGGAATACTAACAAAAAAAACGGAATACATCCTAAACATAATGTAAAATTAAAGAAACGGGAAGGGACTATTTAGAATTCCATCTGTTAAAAAGAGATAACTAATAATTTTCCTTGCGTTTTTCTTTTTCGGCGTGACCTTGAACGGGCGAATCAAGGGCCAATGTGTGATTAAGAACTTCGGTGTTTTGACGCGTCTCAGTGTCCATCCGCTAGCCAAATGAATAACCTTGACCTACTTGATAGTTATTATTGCATGACAACTTTGGTAAATCTGCTGTTTCTCTTGATGGTTCTACTATAGATTTAAATGCGCTCAACACCCATTTTTCTACTTCACCAGGGACCTTGGATGCCAACGCCAAATCTTCCACCATAACGCGGCTTAATAATCAGCCTCTGCCTTCCTGTTCTTCTTTCTGTTTTTCGCCTGTCGCTGAGGGGGAAGTTAGGAAGCATATTACATCTTTCACTTCCACTGCTGTGGGCAATAATAATGTTTGTTCCCGTATGATCTCCCTCCTACTCACGGAACTCCTACCTATTCTTACTCATATTTTCAATCATTCCCTGGCATCGAGTTCATTCCCCACGTCTTGGAAACAAGCAAACGTTATTCCTCTTCCAAAAATCTCCAACCCCTCCTCCTTTTCCAATCTCCGCCCTATATCTCTGTTGCCCTTTCTCTTCAAGATTCTCGAACACATTGTCCACAAGCAGCTTTCTGAGCATTTAACGTTGAATTCTCTCATTTCGTGTTTTCAGTCGGGCTTTCGGCCTGGCCCTAGCACTGCTACAGCACTACTAAAAGTCACGGACGATATACGCAGTGCCATGGAAAACAAGTCTCTGACGATTCCGGCGCTGCTCGATTTTAGCAGTGCCTTCAACGTTGATTTCGACGTTCTTATTGCTACTCTACGCTCACTTAATATTTCCCCCTCAGCGATAGCGTGGTTCGACTTATACCTGCGTGGCCGCTCGCAGCGGGTCCGCCTTGACGAGGTCTCCTCTGATTGGTGCGATCTTGTTGCGAGTGTATCGCAGGGCGGTGTCCTATCTCCCCTTTTATTTTCCGTTTTCATTAACACTGTGTCTTCTATTATTCCTTCCTTCTTTCATCTCTACGCAGACGATCTGCAAGCACTTTAAGATAGAAAATATTGAGGGTGCTTTCACAAGCAATAACGCTGACCTTCAACGCATTTCAGACTGGGTCAAATCCTTTGGATTATTGGTTTACCCATTTAAGTCTCAGGGTCTATTAATCGGCAGCCCTTACATGTGCAGACAACTACGAGGCACTGCTAACATTCCTGAGATACTTTTGGACTGTGTTCCTATTACGCTCAGCAAATCTGCGAAAAACCTCGGAGTGACATTTGACTCTAAGTTATCTGGATGCCACTGAGGAGCTATTAAATAAGCTTGAACGTCTCCAAAATTTGTGCATACGCTTAATTTTTGATCTGCGTAAGTACGACCATATCTCTGGCTACCGGCTACAGCTCAAGTGGCTCCCGATTCGGCTTCGCAGGAATGCTCGGATCCTATCCACCCTGTATAACGTCCTTTATAATCCCTCCGCTTCCTCATACCTTCGTGAACGGTTACATATTTCTCGGTCGCAAGACAAGCCCTGGCGATCCTCCGTTAAATCAAAGTTAAACATTTCTCCCCATCACACTGATTTCTTCATCACTCCTACTCATTCACTGTCTACCAACCCGGGACTTAAATTTTGATGGTGGCTCCACACATGTCTATTTGTATTTGTGTATTTACTGTATTTGCCAATTCATTTCCATGTGTGGAGAGTATATTTATCAAAATTGTTGCCATATTTGGCAAATATAGCCAATCACTTTTTAGTATTTGGTTCCATGTGAAGATGATCGTATCGTTTATATTTGCCCATATGTCGAATATTTTGGCAAATACGGCAAAAATACAATCACAAATACAAGTAGCCATGTGTGGAGCCACCATGACACACGGTAATATGTGTGAATGCCGCACTTTGCGTTTAGCTCATGCTGCTGAAATGGAATTCCGGTATTTAATAATAATTTTGGTAACGTTGTTTGTGCAAATCAATGATGACGGCATTTTATGTCTATTTGGACAATTAAATTATATTTTCTTAGTGAGAATTTTGTTTATTTATAAGAAAATTTTAACGATCGTGTTCCCTCCCGTCGTCCCTCTCCTTTCGTCTACTCTCTGCTCTATATTGTCAGTGGTCCTTTTTCACGACTGTTTTGGATAGTTTACCTATCATACATATTTCGCCGATTTTTCGGTCTTTGCCCCAAAAATGTTGGGAATTTAGTAAATTACTAGATACGGAAAGTGTAATGATGTCTAATAAACGCATCTAACTACAGTTCAGTTAATTACGTTTCCAGAAAACGCCAGTTCAGCCATTTACATGAAAGGCAAGTACAAAAAACTGATACTTCTGTATTTTTTTATTTTCATAAGAACTCGATTGTTTTACCGTTATAAAGTTGTTAGCATTATTGATTGTCCCAATTTCAGTATCTATCCTTGAGGCTTTAAGTTAGTAGAGGTGTGGAATTATGCATGAATCTCAATAGTTAGCTCTGGGCAATATGTATATGTACTTTGTTCATATGTATACCTATTGCCGCTATTTGACTACATACTATACATACAAGTACTAATATTGTATGTATGTAGATATAGCTCCGCGCTAGGTAGAGCTCGTACAAAAATGACAAAACGATTGCGTTTAGTTTATCCAAACATTTTGTATACGATATGCTTCACATCTTTACACATCTTTGTCACCAATATTATTTATTTTATAATGTAGTTCAAGTAATTTCTTACCATGTAGTAGTGAATTCCTGACTAGATTTTTCATGTTTTCATTTGGAATTCCTTCGAATAATCTAAATAAAAAATTGTCTATGGACACCACTTTTTTTTTATTTTTTATCTATCGACGACGACAGTAGCGAATGGCGACGACTGGCTGGCAACCATTTTGTTTCTGTTTTCGGTATTGGTATGGTATTCGTCAATGAATTTTATTTTGAAGTTGTGGTTCTGAAATCTAAATACGGTGCTGCATTAGAATTACGGGATGGCGGACCAAGTTCCTGTTTGTGACGTTCTGTGTGAAGCAATGGAATACTTAGTAAAACTTGGATCTAATTTGCGACTGCGTTCGGAAACACTGAAACAGAAAAGAATATCAAAAGAAAAGCTTAGAAACGCTCATGCCGTGAAAAAGGCTGCAAAGAAAGTTCTAATGATTTGTGAACTATCAAGAAAGTCCTTAGAAAATGTAGAAACTGGCGTAAATCGGGTGCTATCGATCGTAAATTCTTCGCAGGTGTCAAAAGTTGGCGGGAAAACAAACAATCTCTTTGAAAGCTCTGTAAAGCCTGACTATAAATATTTCGAATACAACAACCGTAAAATAAAAATTGCTAAAAAAATTTCTTTTAAACATTATACATCAGTAAATGTTTCTGCAAAGAGAATGCCCAAGTCGATGCTAGACAAATACCCTATTTATCATGACTGTGAACTCTACCGGTTGAGAATAAATTCTTCTAAAATTGAAGAAAGGGCTAATAAGAGTCTAATTATATCCTGTAATTCAAGTGAAACATCTGATACTGAAGATAGGAATGTAAACAAGAGTCCAATACTTTGTATTCCTAAACCATCTGAAAATAAAACTGTAGAAAAAAAAAATTGCTCACCAAATTTGGATAGCACAACTATAAATTTAGGGAAAGCTGTTCCAGATAGTTGTAATAAAATGCAAGAAAACAATTCAGTAGATAAATCGATTGAAATTCTAGACAGTGACCTTTCGGATGAAGATAGCATAGATGCCAAAAATAAGTCTTCAGATCGACAATCACCTAATAAACTAAAGAGTAAGAAAAAGGAAAAACTAGAAGCAAACAATGAACATAGAAATGATCATTATAGAGATAAAAAAGTTGAAGGCAAGACAGCTACTAAAGACAAAAGAACACATAAACGTAGGAGAATAATATGTCAATCAGATTCAGACAGTAGAGATAGTGGATTGGTGAGATCTAAAGATATTTCTGAAGATTTAAAAGAAAATAATAGTAAAGACAATGATAAACCAAAACCTGTTGAGTGTAGTATTGATTTGAACAACCAAAATGAAGTTGGGAATGAAAAGAATAAATCTGGTTCTATTGATGATAGTATGATTGATTGTAGTATTGATTTGGATGATTACAAAGCAAACCAGAGTGATCCTGGGAATAATAATGATAAATCTGGACCTGTCGATTGTAGTGCTGACTTGAACAATCAGAAAGCAAACCAGGATGGAAATGATAATGAAATGGGCTCTCAAAAGCAAAAACCTGTGGAATGCAGTATTGATTTGGATGAACAAAAAGAAACCCAGAATGAAACTGAGAAAGAAGAAACTGATTCTCAAAAACCTATCTTAAAATTGGTTAACATCAAATCATTATTGAAACCAAATTTAATAAAAGAAGATGAATCCAATAAGGAAACATTAAATAGTAAGAAGGATAGTGGAGAAAGCTCAAACAATATTGCTATGAAAAGTGCTATGAAAGGGAGTAAAAGTGCTCCAAAGAGGGTGCGATATGAAGACGATGAACTATTTTGGGCCCCTAAAAGAAAAGAAGTAGCAGCTTTCAAACCTAAAGGTTGTTCAGTAGATATAAGTCGAATGCCAAAGATTACTGTCTCATTTTTACAAGAGCAGAATATAAGTAAAGTGACTCAATCCGGTTCTATTATTTGTGAGGTTGTTAAAGATGTCTCGTTAGGATCATGTAAAAAAAGTGAGGAACCTAGAAATAAAGAAAAAAATACTTCAGTTGATACTGTTGATTTAAATACAGTAAAGAAGGCTTTATTGCTTGATTCGGATTCTGAATTGTCAGATGATGCTAGTAAAAAAAATATAGATACTATAAAAAGGGCTCTACTTGTTGACTCAGGCTCTGAATCACTAAATTCTGATGATGCTGATAATGTGGAAAATGCTGATATAGCTACTAAAGATAACCATGTGGACAAAGCAATTGATTCTTCTGATAAACCTATGTCAAAGGATACTACAAAAAGTTTAGGTAGACAACAGAATGATGAATTTAAAGAAACTGCAAAACAACATGATGGAAATACAACTAGAGTTGATACAAGGAAATCTGTCCATAATAAAGATTTAAATGACACTCCTAATGAAGTTGTTAAGGGTACTTCTGATAGTACTGTACAATCTGATATAATAAAATCTTCTTTGTTAAATGATTCTTCAAGTGATAGTTCAAAAGGAACTAAAAACGATAAAGAATCTACTACAAGCGAACTAAAGCTGGCCTCACTAAATGATTCATCAAATAGAAACACAAAAACATCCAATATTAACCAAAATGTAGAAAACAAAAAAACACCTTCATTGAATCCTGATGACATAAAATCATCATTACTGAATGATTCCTTAAGCGATAATGGCAAGTCATCCAATAATATAGTGAATGTCAAATCTGCTCATGGATCTAAAGAAGATGTGACTCAAGGCGATGATAAAACACCTTTATTGAATCCTGATGACTTAAAATCATCATTACTGAATGATTCCTCAAGCAATAATGGCAAGTCATCCAAAAATATAGTGAATGCCAAATCTGCTCATGGATCTAAAGAAGATGTGGCTCAAAGCGATGACAAAACACCTTCATTGAATCCTGATGACATAAAATCATCATTACTGAATGATTCCTCAAGCGATAATGGCAAGTCATCCAAAAATATAGTGAATGCCAAATCTGCTCATGGATCTAAAGAAGATGTGGCTCAAAGCGATGATAAAACACTTTCATTGAATCCTGATGACATAAAATCATCATTACTGAATGATTCCTCAAGCGATAATGGCGAGTCAACCAAAAATATTGTGAATGCCAAATCTGCTCATGGATCTAAAGAAGATGTGACTCAAGGCGATGATAAAACACTTTCATTGAATCCTGATGACATAAAATCATCATTACTGAATGATTCCTCAAGCGATAATGGCGAGTCATCCAAAAATATAGTGAATGCCAAATCTGCTCATGGATCTAAAGAAGATGTGACTCAAAGCGATGACAAAACACCTTCATTGAATCCTGATGACATAAAATCATCATTACTGAATGATTCCTCAAGCGATAATGGCAAGTCATCCAAAAATATAGTGAATGCCAAATCTGCTCATGGATCTAAAGAAGATGTGGCTCAAGGCAATGATAAAACACCTTCTTTGAATCCTGATGACATAAAATCATCATTACTGAATGATTCCTCAAGCGATAATGGCGAGTCATCCAAAAATATTGTGAATGCCAAATCTGCTCATGGATCTAAAGAAGATGTGAGTCAAGGCGATGATAAAACACCTTCATTAAATCCTGATGAAATAAAATCATCATTACTGAATGATTCCTCAAGCGATAATGGCAAGTCATCCAATAATATAGTGAATGCCAAATCTGCTCACGGATCTAAAGACAATTTAGAAAGCATTCATGCTAAGCAAATGCTTTTGACACATTCATCCAGTTCTGAGACAGATGATGAAAAGGTAAATGATATATTTAAAGTGATTAAGGAATCATTGTTGAAAAAAAGGCCTGATGAGAAACCTGTTCGAAAAGTATATACATCTACAGAGTCAGAAGATGATGCTTCACACAAAATTAAGAAAAAACGGAAAAAGAAATGTAGAAAGAGTCAAAGAGATAGAAGTGATGAAGAAGGACGTACCAAAAAAAATTCCACTAGCATTGACCAAGTTGATGGAACAATGGATGAACAGTCTAATTCGAGTAATAGTAGCAAGGTTAGGTCATAAATATTTTTAATTAATATAATGTTCTCACCATTGTATAAGTACTTATACTCTATTAATAAACAATAAAATATATATCCCATAGGTAATATTCTAATGCATTTATTGTATAACATAAAAGGTTCTAAGATTAAAATAGGCTACTTACTATTGTTGATCAGTGTGCCATTAAATTCCACTTGTATAGATTTGTCTTTTAATTTACTAAATATTTATCGTAAATGTTATGGGTGACAGTTACTGTATCCCATAAGGTGGGCTGCCTGCTGGTTTGTTACCGAACAGTGTAAAAAAATCACTTAAACGAATGAATTCCAATTCAATGAGTAAATGTTGTTGTCATTATCTTTTAAGCTATTTTGACTATTTACTATTTGATGTATGGGTAGGAATAGTATATAGGGGTAATAATAAAAACACTAATTGCAGATGGGTCGATCCAGCGAGCAACCTGGTGGTAGCACTAGCCATAACTCAGACTCTAAGGATGATAAAGACATAGAAGGGTAAATATTTTTACGGCTAAGGTATTACGCCAATCACTTATTTTTGGTATTGATATCTTCTTGGTCTTAGATGTGAATGATCATATTCTGGATCATATGCAGGCTCTTTGAATGCCATGTAATTCGATTATCAGAAAGACTTACCATAGACCTCACAAGGTTTTATTTTAGACAAGCCTGCCTGTGACTGACTCCAGAATTCGAGCAAATTGTAGGTAAGGTTTTCCCTAGGATCTAAGACATATACAATACCAAATTTCATTAGAATGCGGTTTTTGTAATGGGATTGACTGCTGCACAGTTAACCCATGAAAATATAATGATTACATACTACTATACAATACTTATAGTCATCATCATAACCACCCTATATCAGTCTACAGCTGGAACTATGTCCAGCCACCTTCAATAACCGTCAATGATCCCTTGGGATTGCTGCTCCCAGCTGGGTTCAAATCCTAAGTTAAACCATATTAATTTAATAATGAAAAGCACACAATCAGTTGCAAGTTTAATAAGTAGGTACATAGCTTGGTTTAAGACCAGTTTTTTGTTAACCGAGGAGCCCGACATGACGAAGGTTTTTCGGAATATCCGGCTACTTGTAAACTAAGGTACGCAATAGGAAACCTGGAGAATGCTTTTAAAATTGTACAAAAATGTTAATTTCCAGGTTGACAAATCTAAAATCGTTAAGCAAAACGCGTCGACGGCGTGATTCTAGCGATTCGAGCGTTACCCGAAATAGTACAAAGAAAAAAGTAGCAAAAATACCCCTCATTACGGGGGAGGGACTGCTCGAGATGCCCAGTAACTCTGAAGACACTGTTGGTGATGACAGCGAACCCAATGATGACGTTATTGAAGGTAGGTACCTAAATATTCAATCAATACAAGTCTGTACGGGCCCCTCCAATATTTCTTAGCAGAAGGGTTACCTGACACCTCGTCCATATGGGCTAGTTTATTTATTTTCCTCTTCATTAAAAATATTCATCTTGGCGTGAATGTCCCGATTGTGCTCTCGCGCACGAGGTTCCGCCTTGACTATGATCCAGGATTCGGCAGATCAGGTGTAAATCCAGTGGAGCGACTGTCATCTGGCCTCTGTGACCCTGCTACCAGGGAAACCTGACCAGATTGTATCATGGTTACACATTCAGTCGCCTAAATGTACAGGTTTCATCACGATGAATTCCTTCACAGTAAGAGCAACGGTTAGTATTCAAGTAATCTACAAAAGTCAGACAAGAGTCGATTGGTACATGGTGGCGGTGGGATTGGAACTCGGTACTTCTCGCTTACGAGTCTGATGCCTAAACCACTAGGCCACTGACACTCCCTATTTTCCTTTTTTCATCCCCGTTGAATATTTTAATGTACGAGTATATATCGTGTTTTGACGATTTAGGACACATCCGTCGGATTCCGCATTCGGCAGATCATAGACCGGGAGAAAATAAACAATGTCTTTGAGGCTGGTTTTAAAATATCTGGTGATAACCTATTTTACAGAATTACCTGAAGTATCTGGCATAAATGGAAGTGATATAGCACATCTGGCCAAAGATGATTTGCTTGAAGAAAGTGATAGTTCCAAGACCTCTGAGGTAATTATTTACAAGTATATAAACACAAGTGTATGTACTGTAGATTTGAACTTGACTACATAATTAATAATATTATCACAGGTTTATGTTATTGAATCGGCAATTACACTTCTTGGAGCTGCAAATTAGATACTTTGTTTTCTATAATGTGACATGGATTAATGCTTATTACAGGATAAGAAAGATGAGTCCGAGTCTGAAGAGAGGTGAGTTATCCTATAGATAATAAAATATAGATACGTTGTTGCTTCTAATTCCATTAAAAATGAGTCCAACAAATGATTGTAAAGTAAAATTATGATTTGACATGTTAATTATTACATGTGCATACCATACCTACATAGTGTGTTATCACTACAATATGTAGGCATGATATGCACACTATATTTAACTTTCCGTATAAATTCAGCAATGTAAAATCGAGGCGACGCAAAGCGAACGCCATCTCTTCCGAGTCCGAGGCTGGGTCGTCCCGTCCCCGAGCTAACAACGATGAGAAAGACAGTGATTTCGATGACTCTGAGGAAGAGAGCACTCGAAAAAAGAAGAGTAAGAGAAAAAAGTTGGAGATTGACAGTGATGCGTCAGGGACGTCAAATGAGGACAGGTCAGTCAACGCTGCTTTTCTCGTTGGAATATAATAGTTAACAATGTTTATCAAACATACAGATTACGGTACAGATCCTGGAACATCATCATTTCCGTCTTAGGAATTTCACTGCTAGTAGTAGTTCATGTAGGCCTCCCCAGACGGCCATAATTTCATGTAATACGGCCTTAGTACGAATTACTCGTGAAAACAGTGTCGTTGGTCTATTGGCTAACGGGTCCAACACGTAAGCGAGAGGTACCGAGGTCGATCCCCGGTACCGCCATGTACCAATGACTTTTCTGAGTCATGTACGTACATTAGTTAAACACTAACCGATGCTCTAACGGTGAAGGAAAACATCGTGCGTGAGGATATCTGCAGTCGCCTGAATGTGTTACCATGCATGATCCAATCTTGTCAGGTTCCTCTGTATCAGAGGTCAGACGGCAGTCGCTCTTCTTTAATTACCTAATCTGCCAAATCCTGGATCATGGTCAAGGCGGACCCTTGTTCGTCGCGAGAGCGCAACCGGGATGTTGACGCCAAGATGATTATTATTTTTATTCCGTAATAATTTTTACCCAGTGGCTCCGACTGGATTCCCACGTAAAAAGATTTTGGTAATTATGAGAAATAAATGGTATAGGTATATGTAGTGATAGATATATAGATATATTTGTATTGTAACTTTAAATATTTTATGTGTATTTTAAAATAAAAGTTTGTTTAGTGTAAGGTACGAATTGTACGAATAAATTCTAAGATTACTTTGAGCTTGCTGAGAAATAAATATGAATAAGAAATTGGTGGAATGAAGGGGCAGACACAACCCCTGTCGTTCAGCGTTCGTGCACATACCTATAATTCGCTTAATAGTATATTATGATGTGTAATAGTATTAATTATAATTTTTACAGCAAGAAAAAACGCCGCCGCATAAAACAAATAAACGACAGCGACGCTTCTGGATCTGACACCGAGAACGAAGGAAGGAACAAACATGGCAGAAAGAATATTCGTAAGGTAAACACAGACGGACGCCGGGGCCTCACGTGCCGCGCGAGAGTGATTCCGGGCTTTAAAACGCCAGGATGATAATGAAACGTGACGATACCGAAGTCATCAATCTTGCTTGTCGTGTTAAGCTGAGATCAACATATTAATTGTGTTTCATTTCAGGTTATGGGCAAGAATCAGCTCGAAGAAGCTACAAAAAAAGCTGCCCGACAGGAAAAGGAGAGGCTAGCCCGTATTGCTGAAAGACAGAAAAAGGTAATCGATTTAACTCATTTCATCGGTAAAATGTGTCTATTTAGACAAGTAACTTTATATCCTAATTATGTGTATTTGTACATTTACAGTACAACGACTTGCTCTTTGACGAGTCGGGCAAGCCTGACGAAGTGGTCGTTGATAAAGTCATATTAGATTTCGACCCTGAAACGAAGGAGCCTTTGATTGAAATCGATAAAGGACTCGTGAAAAAGCTGAAACCCCATCAGGTACGTTGCCTAGTGCACAAATAGTTTTAGTGACCATGATATCAAGACTTGGAAAAGAAAAGCAGCACGAATTGGCAAAGTTCCTCCCTATTAATCAGTGAATATTTATTCATTACCTCCAGGCGAACGGCATCAAGTTCATGTGGGACGCTTGCTTTGAGAGCGTGAAACGCATCAAGAAGGATAACGGTTCCGGTTGCATCCTCGCCCATTGTATGGGGCTCGGGAAAACGTTGCAGGTGAGTTCAATGACCTTATGATAAATTAAAATAAAGTAAGAATGAAGTACCGTTAAATCCGTTATCTAAGGTAACCTCGGAATTTACTATGAATGACGTTCCTCATGCAAAAGATGTGCTTTTTCAGAGTGAGTTAATTTTTGATAAATTAATATATCGTCACAGTGTTCGGAAAACTAAACTGACTGGCTGCAGACTCGTTCTGTTACCACCGCTTAACAGAGTCTGACAGAAAATTGGTCCCAGGCCAGACTGATTGTGAAATACTTGTACAATGTTCACGTATCCGAGCATCGCGACAAAAACGCGCGGCTCTGGTGACTAGCGCCATCTCAATGACAGGCATTTCATCATAGTCCTCACGGTGAAAACACACCTGTGGACAAACATTTTTGTTATATGACACCGAAGTGCATGAATCGTAGATGTTATGGGCGACAGTTACCGCTCAACGTCACCCTGGCACTCAGCTCGGAGTAGTATAAAAAAACCGTCTCTATCAGCCAGCAGGCAGGTTTAGGCACGTATTTCATACCTCTGGGGCTTACACAACACGTGACCAAAACAGCGCAGGCGAGCCTCATCATCATCCTCTTATGTCCTGGTTGCACTCCCGCGCGGTACGCCGGGACCCAGGGTCCGCTTTTCTACTCTTCCTGGTCCACTTCGCTCGTCTTCAGCATCCTTGGTGATGAGCTTGTTGGCCCGCATATCATTCTTGACGACGTCAAGCCATCGCTTCTTGGGCCTCTCCTTCCTGTGCCTGACGGGGATGGGATGCCCAGACATTTGTTCCTTACGTAATTTATCGTAGGCGAGCCTCTTCAATTTTATCCGGAATATCTCAATCGAACCTCTTTTAACCCTCAGTCTCACCCCTGACCCGGTTGTCCATAGGTGGTGGCACTGACGCACACGTTGCTGACGCACAGCGAGCTGACGCGAGTGGAGCGCGTGCTGGTGGTGTGTCCCCTGTCCACGGTGCTCAACTGGGTCAACGAGTTCCGCATGTGGTTAAAATTCTCAGAGATAGACTACGAGGTCGACATCTACGAGTTGTCCAGGTAACACCAGTTTTCTAAAGTATAAAGTTTCTTATACTGTTCCAAAGGAACTAACCACTCGCAAACGCATTTAGGTGGGCAACGCATTGGTAGCACCCGTGGTGTTGCTGATGTCTATAGGCGGCGGTGACCACTTTCCATCAGGTGGCCCGCATGACTGTTTGTCTGCCGTATTACAAAAAAAAAAAACTTGTACGTTGTACTAGCAACCACCCTGCGGTTTTTAATTTTAAAACTGTGAGCTTTCAACAATGCTGCAGGAAACCGGATCCTATTGTAAAAAATGACACTTACTGGTGCGAAAGGTGCTCTAGTGCTGTGCCACATTATAGTCACCAAACAGAAAAGTGACTTAGTATTGACTATATACGTCTCGACCCCGCAGGTACAAGCAGAACTCCGAGCGAGCGTACCAACTCTCGCAGTGGTACACCCACGGCGGCGTGTGTGTACTCGGCTACGAGATGTTCCGGAACCTCTCTGCTGACAACCCGAAGAAGTTCAAGAAGAAAATGCTGAGACAGTTCCAGGAGAGCCTCGTGGATCCAGGTGGGTGACGGTTTCAGTGTTTGTTGTGGTGTGAATTAATTAATGTCTCTTTCCCAAAGATGTTAACATATATCTGTGCTCTAACTTCAATGAATTTACACAGGGAGTGGTTAGACATTGATTCCATTACGCGGGGTAATTATTAAAGCTAAGGAAATTAAAGTTTGAAAAACTTGTCACAATAAAACTCATACGTGTCTTCTTCTTATCGAGTCGATGGACTTAACTCTGACCTACACTTTATTCGCCTAGTATTCGTCGACGCATACAGCGCTTGAACTGGCCTCGAACAAGTCCTCCAATGTACAAGTTTTAGGACACGCCGAGCATAAAAGAGGTGGCATGGTTTGCGGAGATATGTCACAGTCGCACTGAGAACTGTCATTGACACTAAAACCTATAAATTAGTCGATAGACAATTTTAGGGTTAGGATAAATGTTATAAAAGTCCAATATTTCACTTCCCATGGTCAAACTCTCGAGAGGATTTTCCTATGCTCGTATTCAATTATATACATTGCTAGTGTATCCATTTTGGATAACCAAAGATAACCAAATCGGCAATTTTGTTGTCACCAAGTCCTTCAAAGTGTCACAGTGTGCTATGTTACCGCGAACGTACAAATTAATAAGGCCTCACTAAATCCTCCCTCTGTCCCCCCAGGGCCACATATGGTGGTCTGCGACGAGGGTCACCTGCTAAAGAACGAGAAGACGAGCCTCTCTCAATCCATGAACCGCGTGCGCACTCTGCGACGGATCGTGCTAACGGGCACGCCGCTGCAGAACAACCTGAAAGAGTGTAAGTATTTTTTTTTATAATAGAGTGACGCAACCTAGCAGTCCATCTGATTGTGCGTGTATTTGATGTAACGTGATTCGCAGTGGTAAACTTTCGACGACGCGTGATTGGATGTAACGTGCATTTGATGTAACGTGACTTGCAGTGGTGAACTTTCGATGATGCTCTTATTCGATATAACGTGCATACGATAACGTCATTCGCAATGGTGAACTTTTGACCACGCGTGATTCGATGTAACATTCGATTTAACGAATTCGACGTCAGCTATCACATTCGAGTGCCTTCAAACCGGTATAACTATATCGAGAAAATGTTTGAATTTGGAAAAGAGGCATGTCAGGAATCCAGGAGCTTGTGGCGCTCGTTAGTCTACATTGGTCCACTCATACTGCGATAAATAGCATTCTATGTCTTCACTTCGCTATCTTCCGAACTTACATTATGTGGTAGTCAATATCTGTTCTGTATGAACTGTATACTACTATCTTTTTGAAATGCGATTTTGCATTGCATATCGTCACGATCTACACATTCGTCTTCCACCAACCACTCACCTAACACCCCCTCCCTCCCCAGACTACTGCATGGTGCAGTTCGTGAAGCCGAACCTGCTCGGGAAGTACAACGAGTATCTCAACCGGTTCGTAAACCCGATCACCAACGGCCAGTACACGGACTCCACCGAGCACGACATTCGCATCATGAAGCGGAGGTCGCACGTACTGCATAAGATGCTGGATGGCGCTGTGCAGGTTTGGCCACTTATCCTTTATCTTTTATTTATTTAGTACGACTTGTACCACCCTCTCACGTGACGTCATCGAGACCACATCTGATTAAGGCCAAGAGGCCGATTGCAGATAGCAGGAAAAATGTGAATAAAAAGGAGTACGACAGACAGGCAAGCGGACCACCTGATGGAAAGTGGTCTCCGCCGCCTGTGGACATCAGCAACACCAGGAGCCCTACCAATGCTTCGACCTCTAATATACCTCTTGAACGATCCCATGTCGTAAACCAAAGGAAACACTGGCTGAGAGCCTAGTCATATACTGACAACACAACTGGTGCATCGCCCGCGGTGAGTTAGGCGGGAAGAGTTTTTTTTATGGTTTCGGAGCTGAAAGCGGGGCAGGGAGCTCATCCGTCATCAAGTGAAGTTTCGCGGACGAAATGCTTCCTGCCTCGCGCCCCGCGTTCATCCCTGAAACTTCACCCTTCCACCCCCCGCGGGCGATGTACCAGTTGTGTTGTCGTATAGTTCATTAGTTGGTTACTTTGTTTATTTTTTTTCGTTCATTCTACGTTACAGCCATCCGTGTTGGTTTAAAATTACAAAAGTATTTGGATGTACACGGACTCCACGAAGCATGGACATCCGCATTATGAAGCGGAGTTCGCACGTACTGCATAAGATAATGGATGGTGCTGTACTGGTTTAGTCACTAATTCGTCATGTTTTTGTCTGTTCACTCAGTAATACGATACAATTTGGATTAAAAATTTTAAACAATGATGGAATTTAAAGTAAAAGTAAAACTCGGCAGGAGGCTAGCTCAATCGTGACAGGGGCAATTGCGGCTTTAGAATTAATAATATAGAATTAAGTGGAAAGGGACATATTCAAATCGCATAATATTAAATGAATGCCTATTGTTTATGTAGACAGCGAAAATTCCATATAATATTTGCTCTTAATATTTTTTATTTTAAACTTTGACATAAAAATATCTTTTTGTTTTGCTACGCAGCGGCGCGACTATGGCGTGCTAGCGCCTTTCTTGCCGCCCAAGCACGAGTATGTGCTGTTCATCACACTGTCAGAAGTACAGATCAAGCTGTATGAGCACTATTTGGATAATTACTCCAGAAGGTGAGCTTTACGATAAAATATTTTTGTTTTGTTTTCGAAATATATGCCAACGCGTAATGAATATACAAACAGTGGTATCGCGTCGTTAAATTACAACTCAATTACATTATACTCATACTTTAATTGACTTGTAATTTAACAATGAATGAATGTTTGTTATGAATTTACAGGATTTAGATTGAACACTGACTGAACAACTTTTTCATAACAAGTCGCTGTGGGCGATCTCTTACTTTTTTGTTGTTTGTGCTAGATTTCGAAAATAATTTTTCGAAATATATTATTCCCCAATTACAGATTAGCGCCCAAGTAATGGCTTGAATTTTTTTCTCTATATTGACCATTTACAATACCCCCACAGACCCCTGCCAGGCAAGTCGTCTGGGTTCCTGTTTCCTGACTTTCAATCTCTGCAGAGGATATGGACACATCCCCTCGTGCTCAAATACAATTCTGAGCGTTACGAAATAATGCAACAGAAGAAGGTACGTAGCCGAAATACATACCTATACAATACATTAGAAAAATGTCAGCTACTGTTTTCGACAATATTTCTACTAAAATACTTTATTTCAGAGGGACAAAGAAGAAGAGGAAGATTCCGAAGGCTCTCTAGCTGATTTCATTGATGACGATTCAACACCTGACGTAAGTTTTGAATCTAATTTGATTTTCACTTGACTTTTTGGTCCATGGCTGTTAATAATGTTCATTCATTCGTGACCAGGAGTCGTCTACTGATGAGTCGTCCGACGACTTGTCCGACGCGAGCGACGACAGTCGAAAGAAGAGTAAGAAGAAGAAATCCGCGAAGAAGTCGAAGAACAAAGTCTCGACGCGGCGCGGCACCAGGGCTAACCCAGGTAAAGAGAGAACTGAAATGTATTTGATACCAGATTCGACGTACACTTTTTATAACACTACGTAATGCTATTGTGACTTCCTTGCAATTTGCATCCACAAAAAAGTATCTGTTACTGTCCATAGTAGTAGGCCCTTACCAACAATACTTTGCATTATTGTGTTCTCTAGTTTAAATTGTAAGGTATCCAGTATGGTGCCCATGTGGTAATAAGGCACCTGCTATCCCTGATTACATAACAGTTGCTGCTGTCCTCCATTTTTGTTATATGACAGAAAATCGTAAACGTTTTGCTCGTAAGCTGCCGTTTTCCGACAGTGTAAAAAGATAAAACTGCAAGAAGAATGGCGGACTTACGGCTCGTACGTTAATCTTCTGTTAATAATAAATTAAAATTCGCTCCTTATCTATGGTGAGTTGTAGACAGAAATGAAAAGAGCTTTGATCGATGATTGATTTGAATTGACGAGCAATGTCTTTTGTTATAATATGTATTGTAGCTTAACCACATAAAACCATTTCCTAGGAAACTTAGATAGCGAGGAGCCCCAGGACAACGACATAATGGAGGTGAAAAACGATAATCCTACCGAGTGGTGGATCCCGATGGTGACTGATGATGAAATCGAGGACATCCACAACTCGCATAAGCTTGTGCTGCTCTTCGAGATACTGAGGCAGTGCGAGGCTATCGGGGACAAACTGTAAGTGTATTTTTTTTATGCTGTATAACCTCCGATATACCTCTTGAACGATCCCATGTCATAGTCCATAGGAATCACGTAAACCTTAACTAAAAGCTTGTCCAAAATAAATCGCTGTTTATTCCAGTCGCCCACAACGCGACTCACTACAACAACATAAGTTAAGCATATTACTAATACACCTCATACTGTTAAAGTATTTGGTATTCGTTTATAATTTACGTTTAGCTTTCCCCAAGGCTTGGATTTCTCAAACATAGTGCTCGCAGTTTTGTCGCAAAAACATATCAGTCAGTACGACTAGCACATGGGTGCAACAAGCGAGAAAACGCGTCAAAGACCCTGCTCTTTCATCCTTATTTCGTATCTATAAACCTATTTTATTTCCTGTTGCAGATTGGTGTTTTCTCAATCTCTATACTCATTGGATCTCATTGAACATTTCCTCGGCAAAGTAGACGAGGCGACGCAAGAAGGCCGAATAGACGAGAAACTGGGCGGTCATGTTGGTAAGTAATTATCCTGTATTCGTTTTTGAAAACTTTTTCAACCTCTTTTACACACTAATATTTTCATGCATGTAACTCTGCCCCAACTTACAAGTATCTTTCAAACTTCTAAATCACTTTTGATTTCCGATCGTACTCGGAACCACATTGAGTTTCGAGATAAAAGTCGGTAAGCTAGTATAGTCTATAGTCTAAGGCGCTGTCCTAAATGGCAAAGACCGTGGTCGTGCGACGGGCGGTTTTGAGATCTCCTATTGGTTAGGTGACGTTCGTCACACGACCATGGTCACACGACCGCTGCCAATTAGGATAGCGTCTATAACCCTGTAGGATAGGACTAGGATCATAATGTAACATTTTTCTCACCACTATTTATGTCACAGTGTACCTTATGTAAATCCAGGTTCGTGGTCCCCCGGCGTGGACTATTTCCGGCTGGACGGCTCCACTTCCTGCGAGAACCGCTCCATTTGGTGCAAGAACTTCAACAGGGAAGACAACCCTAGGGCCCGGTAAGATGTGCTCCCATTATAATTAGGCATGTTCAGATCAGTATTAATGAAAGAAATTGTTCGATGCAGTTACTATTTTAGATAGTAACTGTATCGTAACATGTAGATATTGTCACATAGAATTGAGTTCCTGCCTTTGAGTTAGGTTTCCAGTGATCCATAGGGTGGGGATTTGGGGAGCCGTGGCTTTGGCAGTGGAGGGGCATTTGCCTTTTTACTGCCAGAGCAACGTGTTATAGAGGTGGGCAACACATCGGCGATAACTGTTGCTAATGTCTAGGAAGTGGTAACCACTTTCCATTAGGTGGCCTACTGTATGATATTACAAAAAGTTTGTAAAATAATTTTTCAATTTCAAAATACTGTATGTATTACATCAACAGTATTTTCAAAAATTTACTGACAGCAGTAATTGTGTTGTGTCCCTAATGTGTAGGATGCGGTGACCGCTTTCCATACGGTGGCCCGCTTTGCCTACTGTATGACATTAAAAATAGTTTGTACGACAATGCTGTAAAACAATTTTTCAAAAATTCCATTTATTACACATACAGTATGTTGAAAAATGACCTCCTCCCACCAGCCTGTTCCTGATCTCGACCCGCGCCGGGGGGCTCGGCATCAACCTGGTGGCGGCCAACCGCGTGATCATATTCGACGTCTCCTGGAATCCCTCGCACGACGTGCAGAGCATATTCCGCGTCTACCGTTTCGGACAGAAGAAGCCGTGCTATGTGTACCGGTTTATGGCTATGGTGAGTTGGTGGGTTGGGTGAAATGGGATATAAGATGTTTGTTGCTGAGCGGCTGTTAAGTAGTGGGAAAGAATGGAATTGACGTTTTTTCGCAAGTATCCATTTGCTTACGATACGTGATTTCGAAAATAGAGTATGTTTAGATGGGCACCTGAACATGGAAACATTACGAGTGCAAGTCGCTTAAATGTTTTTTATTTTTATTTTTATGATGTTTTGAAAATGGGGTATTTTTCATCAAAGTGAAAGTCAAACTCAAATAATTTTTATTCAATTTGGGTTTACAAAACTCTTATGAACGTCATAAAATACGAAATCATGTTTTACAAAATATATTAAGAAAAATGGGTTCATCGGTTATGACTCTTTCATTAGATGTAATTTTGTAAATAACCGTTAGCTTTATGTTGTTTAATTATATCTATAAAATTTTATTCTAACCTGAGTTGCCATTACCAAGAAATGGAAAAATTTTGCTTATATGAAAATTAATAGTTTTCTTTATTTTTCACCATACAAAACGCCAATTTCGTAGCATTAATATAATATATTTCTACCTAATCAATTCATTTATTATTACTAAACATTACTGATTACCCAATGTAAATAAATACTTTCATTACTTTGTAAAGCAAGTCTTACCTATAAGGGTAAAACGTATTATTAACAACATGGGATACGAATCAGCCACAAAACCATTTCGCTCCCCATTGCAGGGCACAATGGAGGAAAAAATCTACGAGCGCCAAGTGACCAAGCAGGCGATATCGAAACGGGTGATCGACGAGCAACAAATAGACCGGCACTACGCAGAAAATGATCTCGCCGAGTTGTACAATTTCGAACCCAGGCCGCCGGCGCCACGACCCGTTCCTCTGGTGCCTAAGGATAGACTCTTCGCGGAAATGCTGAAGGATCACGATGCTCTGGTAAGTAGGTTACTTGTGCCTAAAATATACTGTTACGGGAGTGCCAATCGGTTCCAGAGACAATTCTGGGTGGTTACTACTTGTGCCGAATATATACCGCCATTGGGGTGCCATCGGCTCTCGAGACTGGGGGCTTATTTTGCTAAATCACCGTGAGCCCGAATCAATCGCGGATAGACAATTTTGGCCCTCGGAGCCCGATCGCGAGTGACGTACTCACACTTTGCTTTTATGACTCACACACATACAAATGAGTGAACCAATGGTAGATAAAGCCTGATGGCTTTAAGTCCGCCAATTGTAATAATTTTAGTGCAATAAAGTTTTTAAATAAATAAATAAATAAATCCTTTATACATACATGACAAACTCATGATCGAAACTTTACGGTGATACGATTGACTCGCTTTGCGGAAGCGAGCGTCCGGGGTCTATTCGGGAAAACGGTTTAAATAAAAAATAAGCCCCCTGTTCGGGGACCTTGACCCGTCGATTATCCTACGGTATTAGCAGGGACACCTGGCGAGCCGAAATTCGACAAGCCTCAAATACGAAACGGTCACCCATACAATTACCGGACTCCGTGTGCGTTGCTAAATTTGGTTATTGGTCGAGCAAGCACGCAGTTTCGCATATTTTATCCTAAAATTGAAAACATTATGTCTCACACTTAGTTCTCTCACCAGATCTACAAGTTCCACGAACACGACTCCCTGCTAGAGAACAAAGAGGAGGAGACCCTCACCGAGGAGGAGCGCAAGGCGGCGTGGGAGGACTTCGAGAACGAGAAGAACCGCCCGCCGCCCGCGCCCTTCCCGCAGGGCTGGCCCATGCACAATGGGATGAGTAAGTGTACAGCTTTCTTATTATGAGCAGTTACCACTTACCATCAGGTGGGCTGCTCGTTTGTCGTCGAGTAGCGTAAAAAAAATTAGGAGTCTCCTGAGGTTTTCAGCCGGGCGTAGTTCGGATCTCAGTGAACATGCAATTATCCCACGGAATCTTGTTATTTTTCCGCGATAAAAACACTCGGGAATAACGTAGCTTCGTACTAGTGTTAACTGATAAGAATTATTAAAATCGATCCAGTAGTTTCGGAAGTTATCCTCTTAGAGGGAGCTCATTCTAAAACCTTAGTGTGCGTGATGCAGCCTAATGAACAAGCTTCGAAAAAGGATTCACAATCATGCATAATTGACCGTCTTCGGGGATTTTTTCCTTACCTACTCGCTTAGCACAAACAAGCGAATAAAGTCTTATCGTTACTGAAAATAGATGTGATGTATGTATGTTATTTTTACATCCTATCTGATGGTGAGTAACCAACTTGGAAACAGCCTAATCACTCTTTCGTTGACGGTTACCAGGTTATACTGTTCGGCAACGCGTTCCATTCTTTCATCGTGCATTGGAAAGAGCGAATGGAAATAGCTGGTACCACATCCACTACATTGGGATAAAATGTTCGCCTACATTGTATATTCTGAAGGCGGAAAAGGGCTGGCCATTCATCTCATCGAAATGTTCAGTAATAAATGCTATATCCAACCCTACGTTGACGCACAATACTTTTGCAAAACAATTAGTCTACTTACAGCTTTTTTTAAATTTGAAGATAGTCATAGCACCTCGAGTGACGCCCCTGGTTTTGCAAACGTTTATAGGCCAAAGTAACTGCACCATCAGCCTGACCGTACGTTTGTTTGTAATTTTTATATAACTTTTGCACTTTTGCAATTGTCCTGGAATACAGTGGACGCTTTCCATCAGGTGGACCGTCTGTCCGTGTGCCTCCCTAGGCTATAATAATAAAATATATATGTCGTTGCGTCAAGGAAAGTGTTGTATAAGGATCATTGTCATCAGGGTGGTGATATCAGTATTAGATCGTCTTCGTACAGATAAATTAAAGAAAGGCTTCACATTTACTTCACTGTATTTATTCCACTTAATTTTTGCACATCACTTATAATTTTATTTGAAATCAGAGCGATATTACAATGTAGGCAGTTGAGGTAATTTACATTATTATTTCAAATTTGATTTTAAAATTACTTTATTTTCAAACGTAAACAGCACTTTCTATAAACGAAATGTGGAGACAGTTTCAAGACGTTTTCACTCCTCGGCGGTCGGGCCAAGACTGCCCGCCCGAGACGTGGCGTCGAGACTCTGTCAGCACGCCCCACCAGGCGGCGCACTCCCACTTCCGTTTTCTGCGTCATGAATCCGTACTATTGACCACATGATTCCATGCTATTGACCGGATCCGTCATATATATATAAACCGTTGTTCCTGTTCCAGCGTCGAACATGCTGGCGCAGCAACAGCAGCAGCAGTTGGCGTACGCGGCGCTGGCCACGCTGCTGCGCAAGGACATGCCCAACATGAGCGACGACAACGTCCGCAGCATGCTGCCACTCATTTATGGAGCCAATCCGGCGGTGAGTGGGCTTACAACATTATATTCGATGATATTTTTGGACGATATAATTAGTATGCAGCACACGAGCATTGCAGATTTGGATAGTGAAATCAATGACGAAAGAACCTCCTCTGAGGACAGGGCGTCAAATAATGCGTGTAATCATAGCCTCCTTCATCTTACAAGCCATGTGCAGAAGTTTGACAACGTCGCGTTTTTTAATTTTAGTGAACCTGAAAATTACTGTAAAGCTTTCGTCGCGGTCGTCGTCGTTTAATGTTATTAGATATTTAAGTGGTTTAGTATATAAATAATTATATGCATTAGTTAGATAATATGAAATTGGATAGATTCCTGTACTATTTACCTAACTACCTACTTGCAATTGTATTATCTTAATATTATAAATGCGAAATATAATGTGTGCTTGGTTTTAATAATAATAATAATATATCTTTATTTCAGGCTATTATAACCCATATAAATGATTACAAGCAATAGCTTATTATAAAATTACAAAAATATTAAATATTAATTTAGTCAATAGACATGTCAACATAATATGTATAATTTATAAATAACAATCGAAGCTTAAAAAATAAAGAAAAGCTTTGTACGTAATGGATGTTTGTTACTCTTTCACGCAAAAAGTACTGAACGGATTTTAATAAAATTTGGCAGTTATATAGCATATAGCCCCGAATAGCATATATGCTATAATTTATCCCGAAATTTAATGTGATTCCCGCGGGAACGGGTCCGGAACGTTATAACCGAATTTTATGCGGACGCAGTTGCGGCCACAAACTATTATGAAATAAAATAGTCAAAACCAGTCAAAATATTGCCCAATTTATTCAATATTAGGTATAATACATTTTAAAGTCTTACAAGTACCTAAGTATACAAACTAACTACTTACTTACCTATTGTACCTATCTACTTTTTCAACTCTTCCATTATCGTGGATAATCAAAGATCGTGGTTTAAAGTAGTTGTGATAACTTTTACAATGCGAAAAGGTTTGCTGCACAGTAAAGATCCTTCGGTGGGACTCATAGTGGGAATAGCAGAAGTCTATTTGTTTAATATAATTACATCTTTTGGAAAGCAAAACTTCGGCACAGCTTTTTTCCCATTTTTAAGGTTTAATCATAATTTACTTGCATTTTTCATATGCAACAACGCCTTTGCATCTGTTAGGGGTAAGATTACGATTATCAAATATAATATAATTTATGAAAAAAGTAAAAAACGACTTTACAGTTTTATCAATATATTTTTAATTTATCATCATAAAATTCATAATTTTCCCGCACATTGACATGTAAACAATGAGTAAATCGATTCACAGCGACGTTGCCGTTCCGCGCTACAGCATGGCTTGTAATATGAAGGAGGCTATGGTGTAATACGTGCATTATTTGATATGCCTTTTGATATTTGTCAAAAAGAACCAGCATAAGAACTAGAATACCCTAGCATCATAGTTCACAGTATGGCGAATCGGCGCTGTCATGGCCTGTCATTGCCATAGAAATTGAACCAGGGGGCCTGTCCTCCTTACGGAGTTATAACTCCTGTTGCTTTCAATAGAAAACTATAATAATTGAACGCGACAATGATAATAATGTCGCAGAAGGGGGGCGGCAGTCGTCTTCTCTTCTGTAGTTTCCTATTGGCGACTTAGAGACATTACCAACCCCAGCGACGGCTATATTCGTAGCATGCTACTGATGCTCATATACGGCGGTGAGTGCGTCCATAAGCCATTTTCAACGATTTTTTTACAAGCGGCTAGCGCGCACCTGATGGAACGTGATCACTGCTGCCGATGGACATCAGCAACATAGCCACAAATGCATTGCCTGCCTCTAATGAGACCTCCAATATACCTCTGTGACTAATCACAGTGATTTGCTGTGACCATTCACACTGTGGCTGGGACCTAATTCCACAACCGAGCAAGAAACGTTATTTGGACCCGTCACATGTATTTTTTTCTTTATGATTTACAATGCTCGAGATCGAACGAAAAAAAGGTTAACTAAATTTTTACCCATGGTAGAATAAAGAGCTGTCGCATGTATTTATACCGCAAAGCGTGTGGATATATATACTTATGGAATTTTTTTATATTTTGTTAATAATTTTTTGGAGATGCTATTGTGACAAGTTAATTTCATTTCATGTAATGCTGATTGCATTACATATTTGAGAAAGCAAATTTTAGAAGCGTTACAAAATTGAATGCTTGCCACTATTTAAAGTATTTCGAAGTAATACCACAAAATGCTTTTGTTCAGATGTTCGGTGGATTTGATTACGGCGTAAGTGATTTAATGTCGATGTTTTACACCTATTTAACCCGTAGTGACAGCCATGCCTTGATGCCGTTTTTAGTTCCACAGCATGTTATTGAATTACTTATATTATTTTAACATTTCACGTAACATATACTATATATACACATAAACTATAATCACAAAGTTGCTGTTTATGATGTTAACGTTATACTGTAGCAGTACCCATAAGTAATACATATTTCGATTGTCCCCACAGCTGATCCAGAAGCTTAACGATATTTACAAGTATCCTCAAGCTAGTTCCGGTATGATGAATCCACAAATGATGAATTCGGTCATGAATCCCGGTGAGTTTGTAATGTTTTTATACACTTTTATACAACTGATCAGACAGCGTACGATTTATTTCTTGGTGTGCTAGTTTTAGTTTTTTCAAACAGTTACA
Source organism: Blastobasis adustella (assembly GCA_907269095.1). NCBI lineage: Eukaryota > Metazoa > Arthropoda > Insecta > Lepidoptera > Blastobasidae > Blastobasis > Blastobasis adustella. Next base: position 13,531,799 of record OU026121.1, on the reverse strand, counting down.
TTAAGCTTTTAAATTGTTCCCCCATAGTTTTTATAAGGATTGAATTATCTCCATCATTATTATCATATTTTCAAAAACAGTGATTACTCTTTAAACATTACTCTGTCCTTTTCCAATATACTTCATTCTGCGAGTATCTACATTAATACTGTTAGAGCCTGTTTCACCAAATTATAAGTTTTCGATATCTTCCTTTTCTACTTGTCTGACAGATATCTGTTCTGCTGTATCTTTCGTTTGTACTAATAAGAGGAGCATATCCGTTAAGAAAGATTTATGGAACATATAAGTAGGTTGTGAAACAGGCGCTTAAAATTCGAAATCGGTTTTTTTGTTTGTAGCAGTTAATATTAGAGAAAAGCGTTTAGTTATAAGATGATGTAACCGATAATATTCATAATATTCTAATCTATGTTATCTGTGAGAATCTGTAATTGGCTTTCTGATAAGTTTACTTCTAATCCATGTTGCAACCGCTGTTGATTTTCCTAAGAATAATACTCCAGAAGTCCAGATAAATGACCAAATGCTGATATGTCAGGTGCGGGCGGGGGCATGGGCAGTGGTGGCTCGAGCGGGCTGCAGTACGAACCACCGTGGGCGCGTGATCAGCAGATGCGGATGCTCATGCAACAGAACGTGAGTGGGGATATTAAATAAAAAAAAAAAATTATTTCAGGCTGTGTGTGCCCATATAAACATAATTTACAAAATTAAAATGTTACATTACTTTATTATAAATAAGAACTACATCATGATATACTTATTTCATTAATTTATAAATAAGTATATCATGATAAAAATAAAAATAATAATAATTTTTTTTAACAATTGTCACAAAAGATTATCGGGTCTTTTGTTAAGACTCGAGGACGCTCCACATGAGACTATTTGAAGATGGACTATTATTTATTTTTCGCTAGTGATGAACGTCTCGTCAGTGGCAAAAAGACGAGACATAGCCAATGTTCACGAGACTTCACCAACTAGGCCCAGTCTTGAGGAGTTTTGGCCAATATGTGGAGCGTCCCTATGCTCGATTTACACGTTTTAATTTGTTAAGTAGTTAACTAAACATTAAGCCATCTAAACAACGAATTTAGTTTAATTTTATGGTGCTAAATAGACTGCGAACCCAGGTGAGCCGATGTAAAGAGAATCTCTTTAGGTGGGGATATACAAATGTCAGTTCTCAGTGCGACTGTGGCATATCTCCGCTAACCATAGACCACCTCGTTTCATGCTCGGCGTGCCCTAAAACTTATACGAATACAGGGCGAATAAAGTGTAACTCAAAGTTTGTTTATCGACTCCATAAGAACTTTATTATAATTACTAAATTCGTTGTTTACATGCACTGAATCACTTAAATGTTCATATTTATTTAACTACTTAACAACTTAATACGTGTAAATCGGCCTGTGCTCTAAACTAAAATTTAGCAGCTATCATGCGCAGAAACGTCAGAAAGAAAGAAAGAAAGAAACATTAATTTACACACAATAACACCACAAACACATTACACAATGGCTTAGAAAGTGTTCGAGGCACTGACCTCCTATAATACAGGTAGGTCAGCATAAAATAACGAATATAAAACCGCCAATAGTCCGTTGTTGCTTGTTTAATTAGTAAAGTAATACAAACAATATATGGGCATGTATACATAGTATAGTAATCTTCTAAACTTATTGGCTGAAATAAACGTTATATTATTCACCATCATATCAGCTGGAAGACGCCCACTACTGGGTATAGGCCTCCGCCGATCCTGTGGCCTTCCGCATCCAGCTGGTATACTATCCACGCTGCGTCAAATTTCGCATAGTTCATTTCAAACCGCCATTACTCCGTTACTTGTCTAACCATAAACCCCCACCCGCAGCCAATGGGCGCAAAGTACTACGCCGGCGGCCTAGGCAGCCGGGACCCCGTGGCGATGGCGTTGCAGCAGCAGCGCGCCCGAGAGATGCTGTTGGGCGACCGCGGGGCGTCCGCCGCGCTCGCCGCCGCCGCTCGCCCAAGGGGCAGGCCGCCGCTGCAACGCCCCGGGCCCCCACGCCCGCCTACCACTGCTGGGGATGTGGTGAATCTCGCGGATTCTGATTAGACTGGTATGTGGACTGCTCGTCTCTAAGCCTAGTGGATGCTACCTGCTAGAGCCCCAGTGGCATATGTCGCCCGCCCACCTCCGGGGCGTGGTCAACCTCGCAGATTCTGACTAGACTGGTATGTATTGTGGACTCCTCACCGTGAGATGCTGTTGGGCGACCGCGGGGCCTCCGCTCGCCGCCGCCGCTGCAGCGGCCCGGGCCGCCACGCCCGCCTACTACTGCTGGGGATGTAGTGAACCTTGCGGATTCTGATTAGACTGGTATGTGGACTCCTCGTCTCTAAGCCTAGTGGATGCTACCTGTCAGAGCCAGTATGTGTCCCAGTGGCATATGTCGCCCGCCCACTTCCGGGGCGTGGTCAACCTCGTAGATTCTGACTAGACTGGTATGTGGTAGTGTGGACTCCTCATCTCACCTAGCGGATGCTCTCTGCCAGGGCCTGTATCTAGTGTACCTCCTACCTGTTTTTTTGTGTTATATGGCAGACAAACAGGCATGCGGGCCACCTGATGGAAAGTGATCACCCCCGTCTATGGACATCAGCAACACCAGGAGCGCTACCAGTGCGTTGCCCGCCTCTAAGGAGACCTCTAATATACCTCTTGAACGATCCCAAGTCATAGTTCAAAGAAAACAATGAGGCTGGGAGCTCATTCCACATCCGAACCGTACGAGCGAGAAACGTTCTTTCAAATCTTCGTGTGGGCACCGCTAGAGGGTCTACGTAATGTATAGTATGTGGACTCTTCTCGCATCCTAGCGGACTCTCCGTGCTAGTGCCCCCGTATCTAGTCTACCAGTGGCCCGAGGCGCAACTAGATCTAAATACTCGACTGATGTATCCACTGTAGATGGGATTCTCAACATTTACAGTTACCATAATGTCCATGCTTAGTAGAGGAACTGGTAATGACTATGTTGAAGGTCCTCAACAGTAAACGCTCTATGGAGGTCTTGCGATGTTCTATACGATTTGCCACTAAGACAATAGTTGCCTTGTACAGTACCCTGCATAGAGAACGGGCAGCTCACTGCTGCAGTGAAGAAAAGTACAAAAATTTATTAACTTTAATATTCATGTATCTGTTGTTTCAGGTATCTCATATGAATAGTGAATAGAAGTGTACAGTGAACGGTATAGGTGCTACGCTAAGTGGAGTGGCGCGGGCGTACGGGTCGCGGCGGGCCCGGGGCCCCGTATGACTGTCTAGCCAAACTAAGTGATATATCGAAATTTTAGCCTCTACGTAGCTTTCCGCCTTCTGGCTTGCGCTATAAAAGCTACATATCAAATCAGAAAAATTACTTTCAATCTTGAATATATTGTATTCAGCCACAGGTTGCAATTCACAGATCATATCCTCATATCATAAAATATCTTATTTCTCATTCCCTTACAAATGAAGCGAAAGTCGTATGGCGTATACTTAAAAAATTCGCACAATTGCCGTAATATTTAAAAAGTGACTAAAGGACTATTTATAAAGGCTCAAACGTAAAATGTGACACTGTGCGAGCAGCATCAAAGTCTTTGTACAGAAATATTGAGATGGCGTACATTAACATCTAACATAACACTATATTCATATGTAACTACGATGTTATGAGCATAGATTGTTCACTTATGGATAGCAGTTTAACAAGGGCTTATTTTAAACTGTATTTAATTTTTTATGATGCTCTCTCACTTTGTTAGCATGAGTGAACATGAATGCACCTTTGGTCGGTTTCTGCGTCAGAAGACACAGATACTGTCCGTCCAGGATCAGATCCGCCGTGGTGTGAGGTCGGAGCTTCAACGCGCGGTATCATAGCTCTGACGCAGGGTGTGAACTAACCATACAACTATTAGATGTCTAATATTCCATTGCCTGTAACATTGCTGCGGTCGATAATCATACACATGCAATGTATTCTAAGGTGTTTGATTCTTAGAGTGTCAGTTTCTAACTATATCTCTCAGTACAGGAAATTAGTGTTAAGGTGTGTTATATGTCTAAATAAATTTCTGTGTTACATAAAGCAGAGTACTCTCATCTAACTCGTATTAATACAACATTGAAATATTAGTTCTTTTTGGCTCTAAATATTTCGTAAAATATATCGAAGTTTATTCCTAAATGCCTAATTATGGAATCTCAAAGAATGTGCAGAGGTGTTTTTCTTTATAATTGTTTTTTCATTTTATAAAAACAAAAGTTTATCAAACTGTTCCTTCATTTATTCAGTTTATAGGCAGTACAACAAAAACAACAATTACTTTTTATCTTAATTAAATTATACTGTTTGGGACTATATTACAATATTATTTTGCATCATATGAAAAAGACAATTATTGGTACCTTACAAAGTGGACATGGGTAACATAATACATGTCCGTTTTTACAAAGTTCATAGAACATTTAACATATTGTCGTTTTTTCAATATTCATTATGTGCAATGCTGTAAATTTCTGTATCAATTATTATTTTGTTACTTAAAGGATTTTTCTAAAATTTCAATACAGTGACAAGGCCTCCATAGTTGCATTGGTCAAGGTAGACTTTCCATAGTGCAATGTTGGTTACAGTGATCAGACTTTATTTTATGCCTGGGATCAGGTGTTTTAGTTGTGATATTGCGTAATATTAAATTTTTGTATACGTTTTATTTAGATGTCACAAGTATGTGACATTAATGTTAGAATCATAGTTGTATAATTTTAGAATACCTATTATTTATATACGTACCAATCAGTGTTAAGTGCAAATCTTGTATTTGTAATTGAGGACATTCAGAATGTTATAGACGATAAATTTTTTAACTAGATTTTATTATTGCAGTGATTATTTTATTGCTATGAAGACAGAAATTACACAAACAGTATTTCAGTTAGATCAGTAAGTAGTTATTTCATAAAACATTTACAGAAAGGGGGTGTTAATTCAATTAGCTTAACTACTTAGCATTTACACAATATTTATAATTTCAACACTAGCTGGTAACATTGTGAAAATGAGTATGGACTGCTGTGTTTCATTATTTATGTAATATATAATGTAACTGTAGAAACCTTCCTATTATTTTGTAGTACAATCTATAAATATAATAAAAATTGATTCAGAAATGTGTACACTGTTTTATTTTTCAATAATCAACAGAATTATTTCATAATCAAATGCCCATTAAAACTTCACTGCAATCATACATTCAAATTTGGGATGCCAGTTTTTATTCCTAATGAGACTTCCAGATATTTCAGTAACCTTTTTGCCAGGAATGTAACATCATCTAAATCAAATACATTTGCAGTGAGTATATCGATTTTGGAATCACTTTGAAGACATATTAGTTCATGAGCACTGCAACCCATACTATTGTGTGGAAGTCCGCTAGAATTCACAAGGACGACACGACGTCTTCTAAGATCAGGATGTACTTGTTCAAGTGCTTTTCTAGCGTAGTCGATGCAAGTAAATTTACTCGTATCCAATGCAATAATAACGAAGTCTATACCAATCCTTCCAGTCAAATTTGATTGCCTCACAACTTCTTCTAGGCTAAACGACCGTAATATTATCAGTTTCCATTGAACATGTTTCTTACTGTGAACTTCACTGAGAGCTTGAGCTATCCTGTTAATAATTTCTACGTTTGACGAAAGCACGACAACAGACAGCGCAGTCTTACAACAACTGGGGCCAACCCATGGAGTGATAACAACGTTCTCTTCAATAAACGACATTATCTCAGCACATAAATAGTGTTTTATAGGTTTTGTGTTTACGTTTCGTGCAACGAACAAGCAAGAGGCAACATTGTTTGAATTTTTAAATTAGATTTGACAGTTGACTGACGGTCGACGGACTACTTCAGACAAGCCATCCAATAAAATTCCATCCTTCCATAGACAAGCCATTTTTTTTTCGATTCAAGATTGCCATTTGTGTTCATCAATTTGCCAAAAATACAGGTTTCTTAAATAATTGGTCACAGGCTTACTTTTTAGCAGTCTGTCAAGTCGGACAAAATATATTAAATATATTAATCTGGTCAAGTCAAAAAAGCGAGGTTATGTTGTTATGTAGTGCTTATGTATTTGTTTTGCTAATTATTTGAATTTCTTGAACAGTTATTCAGTGTTAATTAATGGCAATCCATTGCATTTATCCCGATTTAGACGTGAATATCAAGTGAATTGTGAACGTGTAATTAACAAATTCATGCAATGTTGTACGTGTACGGTTACTACTTCTATCGCAGTAATATTATTGCATTGCCGTGCTTTTTATTTCATTTCTCAACCATTAATCTGAAGCAATATAAGTAATTCAAAAAGAACCATACCTTCATAAAATCCCGCCAAAAAGCCCAACAGACTGTTTGAATGTAACAGAAATATCTATCCACAAAAAGTATTTATTTAGAACCTCGAAAAGTTCTTTTGTTGGGAATCATAATGAGAAGACGCAATGAAAAATTTCCTGACAATGGATTTGAAGCGTGGGGTGGATATATGGATGCAAAAATATCAAAATTAGAAAATCAATTTGCTTCTAGGGCCGGTAACGAAGAGGATCAAATTTCAAATTTATTCAGTGGTGTGAGTATTTATGTAAATGGATATACAATCCCATCTGCAGAAGAACTCAAAACACTCATGTCAAAACATGGAGGTGTTTACCATACATATCAAAGGAGTGATGACTACATTATAGCTGTTAATTTGCCAGACACAAAAGTTAAGAAAATGTCCCTTACCAAAGTTGTGAAGCCTGAATGGATAACTGAAAGTATAGCATCAAATCGACTGCTTGATTATAGAGACTATTTACTGTATAGGAATTCTAGAACCCAACCACAATTAAATTTTGGCAAAACAATAACTTTTCACGATACAGATAAAACACAGGAACAACTGGTTTCAAAAGATTCAAGTATTAAATTAGAACAAGTAGCAACAAATGCAATTTCAGAAGAACATGAGTTAACAGGGGTTCCAAGGAGTCACATTAGTAAATCAAAGATTGAAAAATATAACCAAGCAGAACAAATAATTAAAACAGCTGCTGATCCTAATTTCATATCAGAGTTCTATAACAATTCAAGACTACATCACATTTCTCAAATGGGTGCTTGTTTTAAACAATATGTTAATGATTTGAGAGAAAGTAGCAATTTTGTTTTTGAAGCAAGAAATCAATTAAAAATAATGACAACTTCTATGAGCAACCCTAGTTTGTCACCTGTTTATTTTGAAAAGGGAAAAACTATTATGCATATAGATATGGACTGTTTCTTTGTATCAGTTGGCTTAAGAAATAGGCCTGACTTGAGAGGAAAACCTGTAGCTGTGACACATTCCAAAGGTGGACAGACACGATCAAAGAGACCCGGTGTTGATAGAAATGCAGAATTCAACTTATACAGAGAAAAGCATGCCAAGCATTTAGGCAAAGCCTTAGGCAATTCTGAACGTGAAGTGGAGTTTGAAAGTCGTGTTGACAATATTGGTGATGAAGATGACAAATATGGTTCTATGAGTGAAATAGCTTCTTGCTCTTATGAAGCTAGAGCTAAAGGCATTACTAATGGAATGTTTATGGGAGCTGCATTGAGATTATGTCCTGATCTACAAACTATACAGTATGATTTTGAAGGATACAAAGAAGTTGCTTATACTTTATATAATACAATAGCCCAGTACACATTAGATATAGAAGCAGTTTCATGTGATGAAATGTATGTAGATTGTACAGAACTATTGAAAGATATTAATATAAGTGTTCAAGATTTTGCCTCTATATTGAGAAATGAAATAAAGAACAAAACTGGTTGTCCATGTTCAACTGGTTTTGGAGGAAATCGTTTACAAGCAAGATTGGCAACAAAAAGAGCAAAGCCGGATGGTCAGTTCTTCATGACTGAAAATTTAGTAGAAGATTTTATGTTTAGCATTAAACTCAGAGACTTGCCAGGGGTCGGGAGACAAATATCCCAAAAGTTGGAGTCCTTAGGGCATGAAACTTGCGGTTCTTTGCAAAGTATGAGCTTGGCAGCTTTGAAATGTCATTTGGGTGATAAGACTGGTGCACAACTTTTTTATCAGTGCCGTGGGCGTGATCAAAATCCTCTTACATTCCATACAGTGAGAAAATCAGTATCGGCAGAGGTCAATTATGGAATCAGGTTTGAAAATGAAGAACAGTGCCTTGAATTTTTGAAACAATTGTCAGCAGAAGTGCACTCTAGAATGCAACAGTTAAAAGTATTAGCAAAGTGTATCACATTGAAATTAATGATAAGAGCAGAAAATGCACCCATTGAAACAGCTAAGTTCATGGGTCATGGATTTTGTGATGTTAGTAACAAATCTACAACTTTATGTAATGCAACAAATGATGTTGATGTAATTACAAAGGAAGTGATTTTACTTAGTAAAAAGCAAAATATTGACCCTAAGGAGTTGAGAGGTGTGGGAATACAATTAACAAAATTAGAACAAATAAATTCTAGGCAAATAAAGGGAGCCATGAGCAAGTTTTTATCCATGAATAATAAATCTGCGAAAGTCAGCAAACATGTTGATCGTAATGAAAGCGATAATCCACAAATCAATACAAAAACCAACTTCGCGGAAGAAAATATCAAGTCAAATTTATCACCAAAAAAACCTATAACTGCTGTTTCACCAAATAAAAAGTCACCAACGTTAGGTCATGCAAAATCTCCTGTTAAACGACGTGGCCGGCCTTCTAAGTCTTTGAAAGTTCAAAATTCTGTAAATAATAATGTTATGAGTAAATTTCTTCATGGACAGAGTGTCGTAAGAGATTCTTCTTACAGAAATCCAATGATAAAAAAGGAAAACTCTACTGTAATATTAGTAAAAGAATTGTCAAGTCTGAACCATAATTCGAACAATAATGTGCAAGCCCTAATTGGTTTGTCTTGGGAAAAAGTTAGAGAATTGCTAAGAGCATGGCTAGAAAGTGGTCAAACTCCTGTGCCATGTGATATTGACATGATTACAGTTTACATGCGTGAAATGGTTGTTAATAAAAACATTGACAAATTAAATATTTTATTGAACTTTTTGAGGAGGAGAATAATTGAAATGGAAAGTAAGGAATGGAATGAAGTATTCAATGGTCTTGTGGAAGAAGTACAAAATGCAATGTTAGCTGTTTATGGGAAAAGACTGGATTTCAGACCAATTTAATTGAAATATCCTATTTCCTCTAATTAGCGAACTTGATCAAACTCATTGGTGTTGCTGAGGTCAATAGGCGGCGGTGACCACTTTCCATCAGATGGCCTGCTTGCCTGTTGGTCTGCCATATAACATAAAAAAATATTACCCTATTATAGTTCAGTTTATGTTCTTATTTTCTACTGTAATAAAACAAATGTTTATATCAGACATTTATTTTTATATTTTATATTCTAATTTCTAAAAAAGAAACAAGATATCTACTTACGCTGAGTAGATAAATAATTGTGTACGTACATAATATTATATGTAACTCATTTTACCTGTACATTTAATTTTACTCAGTTATTTTATCCTTAACCAACTGATGATAGTTATTAAACAATCACTGATTTACACCAGGTACTCAACAAAATTATAGCCGAGGCTAATATCATCCCAAAACAGAAATAAAACTTAACCAAGTTAGACTTTATTTGGCCGCTTTTATAAATTTTGTCTGATTACTAAACTAAGTATGTATTTATCTTGGAGTTGGACACGATTTACTTATACATTTTCGTATAATATGCAAATGACACTTTATTTAGTAAAAATGGCAGTTAGTATCACTTCTGTCATAAGCACGTCAAGTATACATAACAAGGTAAATGTTAATTATAGATTTTTAAAGTAATTTAATTCTCATGATAAATTGATAGGTCTCAGATAAGTTCACTTTTAAAACTATAATTTACTATCACAGATCTTTATAGCAAACAAATTTGAAATAAGTAGTTGAATCCTGAATGGCTAAATTATAAATAAAGCTTGTAGCAATAGTAACTCTATTCCATTCTATGAAGCATACTAATAATGTACTAAGTATAATATAAAAATATAATTTACAATGATCACTCTCGTTTTGTGACTAAACTTAAACTAAATGCTTCGCAACAACCATAAAAAATACATTAAAAATTCTCTTAACTTTGGCGAGACGTAAAAATATGTGCAGCACAATAAAAAAAAACATTAAACAAACATAGTCACATATGAAACTAAGAATCTAATTCTGCATTTGTTAGTAACGATGTAAATGAAAAAAATATATATCACCTCAGTCACAAGTAGTTAATAGAGTCGGCCTAGAGAGTTAATATCAGTTTATTTGCTGCCTTTTAAAGAATATTCAGTGCTCTTAGTAGCCCTGCATTTTCACTTGTAAGTATAGATAATATATCACATCGATTCATTGACATGTTATAAAGAACTGGAGATATTTGCAGAGACAATAAGCAGTTAAACTAGTACGATTCACGCGGTCGAGTTTGTAGACAGGCTGTGCTTCATTTTTGAATCAATTATGATCTCGTCTCCAGACCTGATGTTGTAGGAGTACAGTTGCTTTGTTGGGTACTTCATCTCTTCAGGCCCCTGAAAAGGCTTTAACTAAAATAGAGTTGAATAAGAAGCATGCACACGTTATTCTAAAGTAAGTATGTATAGGTATCATCACTTTTCGGGATAGGTCCTTATGCCCGATTGCACTAAACTTAAGTGACGCTTAAGCTTAAGTTGACGCCTTAAGGTATTTGCTAAGGGCAATGCTTTTTCTTGTTAGGAATCATCATCATCTCCCATCACACATTTATCGTTATTTTTATTATTTATTAAAAAATAACGATAAATGTAGTTTATTACCACGGATAAAAATGTTTTTACCTCGATATTTTGACGCAGTTGCATGCGTCATGGTCACGAGTGGACATATACCTCCCTTGGTAGGTCAGTCTACTTGTGACCACGAAAGTCTTAAAATATATTTCTATTCTATTCTATTCATCTATTTCATCATCATCATATCAGCCGGAAGACGCCCACTGCTACACAAAGACCGGTGCTATACCTCCGCATCCAGCTGGTGCTTGCGATATTTACCAAGATTATTAAGTTCTTTGTTAGGAATCATCATCATCATCATCTTGGCGTTAATGTCCCGGTTGTGCTCTCGAGATCGAGGGCCCGAGGTCCGTCTTGACCATGATCCAGGATTTGGCAGGTCAGGTAATTACAGTGGAGCGACTGCCATCTGACCTCCATGACCCTGCTACCAGGGGAACCTGACCAGATTGGATCATGGTTACACATCCAGTCGCCTGAATGTGCAGGTTTCATCACGATGTTTTCCCTCACCGTAAGAGCATCGGTTAGTATTCAACTAATGTACATAACTCAGAAAACAGTCATTGGTACATGGCCGGAGCGGGATTCCAACCCGGGACCTCTGGCTTACGAGTCGGATACTGTAACCGCTCGGCCACCGACGCTCTAAGCTTGTTAGGAATATCTTAATTAAATCATTTAGGCATCAACTTAACTGTGCATTTGAGCAATTTGGGTATTACTCTATCAGAGACTTACCTGAGAATCTCTTAGTTCTTGGTCTACGTAGAATAGTCTCATCTTGGAAGCGGGGAAACCAGCTAGGCGCTCCAGCCTTGTCTTCAAGTCGGAAACAGTTCTGGAAAAGAAAAAAAAAGAAAATTAGCTACAATTTACATCAGCATCTTCCGCACGGTAAAAATTGAACACATGAAATTCACTATATTTTAGTACTATAGTTCTGTACCGATCCGATAGAAGGCATTTGTGATGCCTCCAATATTGCTATGGAACATAAAAGTAACATAAAAGTCAATACTCAATACTGCCAAACCACGCACGGAGTACACGCCAGGTACTCTATAGTGCCATAAACCGCATTTATTAAAAGTTACCTATCCGGTCATTTAGGAGCACTAGTCTATAAGGGAAATGTACATCATAGTGGGTACCTACTTATCATTTATGCACACTATTGAAATAGGGACTAGCAATGGGAAAGTAGTCTATAATAAACTGGACTTCTCCGCATCCTATACAATGGTGACCCATTTACATTTTGTTTCAATGTATATATGGCAAAGACGATTTTCGCGATATACAGGAGTTAAAGCGACATTATGTACCTGTAAACATCAACGGTCCTAACTTCTCGGACATCGCCACACACGAAGGTGATCTGCACCCGCTTCTCAGGCCGCAGGTCGACGGAGACCAGAGGGTCCAGTTTGCCGTGCACGCCCACCAGCTCCCAGTACCTGAAACGGGATAATAGACAGCTCAATTCACACACTGAAGTTCTAACGGATACAACGGATTCTTTTATCAGAAATTGCTCATAGATTGTTCATAGGTAGACCTCAAATATATTGGGACTGATGAAGGTGAAGGAATCCTAAAGCGGATTTTAACCTAAAGGGAGTCCATAGCAATGTGGTGCCGAAAGAACTTATGATAATTGATAAGACTAACCTTCCCAGTATACGAGGTGATTTTAAATTCATGATACTATACCAAGGAGTATCTATGCATGTGCTCGTGTTAACAAGTTCAACAACTATGACCCCAACTCTGAAATCGAAAAAAGAATCAGCAGTTTCTTACAAAATTGAAAACGAATTCTGCCAAAATCTATGAAACAGCTGATTTTTTTTCGCGATTCTGGAGTTGGTGCCACAGTAAAAGTTGAGTAACTCGCTATCCTGCGCACATGCATACCCCTTGGTATCATAAGTTTAAAGTCATCCCGTAAAAGAGCTAAAAAAGAAATAATGACGTGCTAATTACGATAGTCAAGTGAAACCACTGTGTTAACACCAACAGACGCATAAGGATCATGCAAAATTACCAGTTTGCATAGAAATTTTGGCATTTGGGTCAGAATTAGCACAGTCTTCGCCCACAGCATACCGTATCCGTCAGACCTTCCTAGGCCGTTTCTATCTTTGTTAACACGTCTACAGCGTTGACATTATTATGATTGGCTTTGTTTTGATAGACGATATTGTGTTAGATATTGATTTTACCCATTTTAGCAAATGATAGTGCACGCCCATTACCACCGCCAATCAACCAACCTGAATAATTGAAGTAGGTATCAAAAGGATATTAGTCTAAGTACCTACAAATTCTATGGTAGGTAGGTACAATCGAACCAATTGAATCGTGACACACTACATTTTCAAGGTAACCTAATGATTTTCCTTGACAGGTAATATGTCAGTAGGATATTTTCTGTAAAAAGGTTGCGCAATGGGTCACGATTCAGTTGTTTGATTGTGCATAATGATCGTCGCGATGTCACGGGAACGGGATCAAGTAACCTCTCTCCATCATGCTTCTGCTCGTTCGACCCATCCTCGTCCGCATAATCTACATTACAACACCCACACTCGCACAACGTTTCCTCTACAAACTTTTAATTACCCCCCCAAACATAGCTAAGAAAAAAACCCACCTGTCCAGGCGGTCAACCTCCGCGCGCTCCATATAAGTTGTTCATATAGTAGAGTATGAACGCGCGCTCAGCGACGTCGGCTCAAACAACCTACCATCTTCTACACACATACACACACACACACACGCCCTGTCAGGCATCCGTTCCCGCCCTCCACAGCAAAGGAGTAAATATCCCTAGGCTTCGAAGTCAGGACTAAGACACCGCTCTCTATGCTAGTCACTAGTCCTAGCCTCATATCTCACCTGTCCGGCCGATCAGCCTCCGCCCGCTCCATATAGTATCGTATGAAGGCCCGCTCGGCCGCATCACGCTCCTCGGCAGGCACGGCGCCGCCGCCGTTGAGCGTGCGCACGCGCGGCAGCCGCGCCACCAGCAGCAGCCGCCGCTCGTGCTCGGTGGACTCCACGCGCTCCCATAGCGGCCAGCCCTGGGGGTGGGAGGAGTTTTTTTTTGTTGTAAGGTAAAAGCAGGATTATAAGGAGGCTTATTCTCGCGCTGCAACATCTAGAATTCGACATTTGCTTTTGCCTGTTAAAAATGGCGATAAAAACGATCTTCGACAATAAAGGATTGTCGAAAATCTTAAAGAATAAAGATTTCAGTACTATTCTAATTTTATTGTTAGACGGTATACAAATATTAGGCCTATTCTCGTGCAGCGGCATCTCGAATACGACATTTTCTTTAGCAACATACCTACTGCCGTTATAAACTCCATTGCTAACGAGCTTCGATGAATAAAGGATTAGCGAAAATCATTAAAAATAGGGTTTTTGATTGCAATAGAGATTTCAGTAACATTTTAAGAGATTTGTGGCTTGAAAAAATTTCGAATTCGAGATGTCTCACCTTTAAAACTAAAATAAATTAAAAACTTTAAAATAAATCCCCACGATAAACGCTAGAATCCTTCACTGCCAAAGCTACAGTTGGAAGCTACAAATTATTAGACAAACTCGACTAGGAAATTGCTTTATCACCCCAAGGTTAGTCGTGTGGTGTCCGGCAGAGTAGAATAGCACAAACCTTTTACACTCATGGGTGTCGTACAAGGCGACTAATGTTTTCGAGGCCAAAAATCAAGTCTCCGTAGTCTGGAAATTGGGCAGCAGCATTTTCCATTGTTATATTTAAACACTGCGATCTCCAACCCGCCTGCTAAGCGCGGAGATTATGGCAATAACCTCCCCTTTCGTGGGAGAGGCCCAAAGTCTTGCAGTGGACTGTTACGGGCTGTGATGATGACCCCAAGGTTGAGATTTGCAACAAACTGGCTTTTCCTTTGAAATGTTATCTCTTACAGTCTCAACTCTAGCGATATTTTGGTAACACGGATGGGTAGTTTTGTCAAAACTGATAAAGCGTTTTCTTAGCGTGACTGTACCTAAAATTCGTGGATGTGTCATACAGAATTGGAACAAAACCAGTCCCCTAAAATCTAAATCAACTCCCGAAAACATGTTGAGGCCGAATCCGAAACCCCGCCTGCAAAACAGACTGACCGACATAGTGAACACTGTCGTCATACCAAATACCTACCATTTACTGTTTCTGGTTACGAGTACGAGAAGTGACTAATGTGTAACAACAAGCCCACCAATGTCTGGAATATCCGTAAACACACAAAACCGACACTTAAACAAACAAGAAAAAAAATCTGCTTTGAAAGGTAATCGAACTCGGGACCCCTCTGCGAGACAAAGGAAGGAATACTCACATAAGTTAACCATTGAACCATTAAAATTGGATACACGGTACACTTTTTTTGATGATTAAGGAATCAAAAAACAGAAATGGTAGGTAATTTTCTTACTTACCTGAAATGGGCCCTAACTTTTATGTAGTTATCACCAAGTTAATGCGTAAGTATTAGGTTGTAGTTGTCGGGAGATCTTCATAAGTATTTGATTACCTAGCAGGTTCATGGGGCGTCATGGTGAGGTCCTCCATACTCGAATAGAACATTCATAAGCACCTATCTATTTAATAAAGACGCAATTCAAGCGTTAAGTTGGAACAATAGAACATAATCAACACCAAGGCACGTTTATTGAAATCGGTATCACGATCAACACGACACGGATGATATTTTACAACAAAAAGTTTCGATTGAATTTTTTTCCACTCAAGGCGAGGCAAGTTTCTATATAGGGAACGGTCTATGTCTGCGAATTAATTTAACAAGACTGATGAAGGAAGCCTTGCGACCTTCAGAGAGAGAGTACCTAGTAGATAAGTTAGCAATGGGCATAAAAAATCTGATTTATACGCCTAAACTAGGTAGATTGTACAAAGTTACAAAGAATGTTTGGAAGATGCATGATGTTTTGAAGCAATCTGGAATGTATCGAAAGAAGATTCAAATCTGCGACCTTGCTTTTATACAGAACCATTCTTTCATTGACTATGTATGTATTGAAATTGAAACGAAAATTGATGTTACTCTTATTATGAGTGGTTTGCTTAGTCACTCGGTGCAATGTTCTTTGTTTCATTGGATCCCTGCACGCTCAAACGAGTTTTGCGGTTTTGCCTAAAGACGGAAGGCGGAACGCCTTGTGAGCTACCTAGGTATGTAGGTTCGCTGAAGATACGAACTTATTGATTCTTTGATATATTATTATGTGAGTTTATCTAAGCCTTCGTATGTACCTTTGGAATCCTACGTGCATAGAACCAATTCTTTTTCTACTAAGGTTTTTACCGATGGACTACGAAACTTTAGGCCTATGTAGTACCTACCTACAGTCATCTTGGCGTTAATGTCCCGGTTGTGCTCTCGCGCACGAGGGCCCGGGGTCCGCCTTTACCGTGATCCAGAATTTGGCAGATCAGGTAATTACAGTGGAACGACTGCCATCTGACCTCCATGACACCTACCTTGTAGTACCTACTGTATCTAGTCGAAATAAGCAAAAAAAAATTTTTCTTTACATGCTGTCACAATTTCAAAAACCGGATCCCAGAGCCGAGAGCCCCCAGGGTTGCGTTCGTAGTCTGCCCTGCAGCTGCCACTGATCAGACCGACAGAGTGCGTGCACCGTTCCGCCCGGCGACGGCACCGTTCCGGACCATTAGGTTGCACAACACAATGTATTGATTTCGCGCGATACCACAATTCATACGTCAATTAACAAATCATTATGACACCAGTCGATAACCAACTTTTCCGATAGGTTGACTGTTGTAAACAGTAATGTAGTTCTGTAACTTTTATTCTAAATGTCTACAATGGGTGGCACGAGTCCGATTTTAACATGTTTTGTGTGTGTTTGTCTTGTACAAAACGAAATTTTCCTATTCAAAGCTACGACATTGCAGAAAAAGGGATGATTGGTTCTTCGCTGCCTCTTATCAAGTCCTACATGCAGGTGGCATGCAGGAGGATCTTATTACAGCCACCGACAGTGCTGTCCGTTCGGTGCGTTATCTAAGTAGGTACCTAATTTGATAATCAGTTTATTTGAGATGGTTTCTAGCGTCAGTTTATGAAATAAATGAAGAAAGATTTTTTTCCCGGCATGTCCAATCTCCTTACGTCGAGTCTAGGTATACGTCGAGTCTCTTTTGGTGCGAGCGGTTTGCAAAACATATAATTTATACCTATCCAGAGTTTGTCAGAGGTTATCCGAAATCTGCCTACTAAAACTGCGCATATCAAGTTACTTCAACGTTGTTTAGCGCATCGATATTTCCTACATAAAACGCATTATGGCTGACTGACTCAATACCTACACAATCGACAATGACAATAAGAAGCTTATAAATAATCGTAATTACATGGTCGTGACGACATTACAGTTGTAAACAGATAATCTTGAGCGATATGGCTACGTCGCGGACAAAGGCGACGACGATTCTAAAATATTAGCCTAGCAGGCCTTCTATGTAGCCGGAACAAAGACTAATATTGCTTGTCTTCTGAAATTGGTTTTACATACCTACAAGAATGTCAAATAGGTACTACATCGTTAAAGCGAGTTCTTATTATTACGTAGCAGTACCTACGAACGAGTCTATTTCAGACATAGAAAATGGAAATCGATTTATCGGGGACAAATATTTACCCAAACCATAGCCCAAACGTATGGAAATGTCTCCTATCATAATATGCGACGATGCTAAAACGTTCTATAGTTACCTAATTTGAATTTCAAGTTATCATAGGAATAAATAAATAGTGTTATAACTGTTATCTACGTACCTACGATAGGTACATACGGGCATAAAGTCACGCCTCTTTCCCTGTAGAGGTAGGCATATTGTTCCTAGCTACGGTCCTGACAAACCTCTTCCCCTTATTCCAACATACAAGCTTGTCATTTTACTAGTTTTATAAAAGGAAACCTTTCGAACGAACAAGTAGGTAAAGCGTTTGTTTAGTGCGACATTTTGTTCGCTGAAACGCACTAGGTCATTATCAGATTAAAGATAAGTTGCTGATAATAATAATTGACTGACTATTGCGACGAATCGAAGGTCGCTTATAGGTTCATACGACATATGTGGCATCAAAGATAAGGTGTATGCAAGAGCGACGCATTCGATGGTATGGCCCGTCTCGTGCAATTAAATACCTAGGAGTCTCAAGTAACGTAGGGAAGAAGTCAGCCCCGCCAGGCACTGAAAGGAGAGGTCGGCCCAATAGACGATACCTTGACGTCGTTAAGGGTGGTTACAAACTCACCACAAAGGATGCTGAAGACAGCTACGACAAGCAGAATTTGGAAGGCCCCCTAGACCTGACGCGCCGACCGCGAGAGCACAACCGTGACTGACGCCAGGATGATGATGACTTCCGCATACGAACAGTGAACACACAGCTTTTTTTATTCTACGTAGTGACAAATGCTCATTTTGTCACTATGTAGAATAAAAAAGATGTCTGCTCAGACGGCCCACCTGATGGAAAGCGGCCACTCTCGCCCGTAACATCTACGATTCATGCATTTCAGTTGCAGACAACAAAAATGCAGAACCGTAGGTGCGTAGTCACTGTGAGGACTAAGATGAAATGCCTCATGCCTACCTTGCGCCTAATATTGCGCTTGCTACCTTATCCTTCAAACCGGAACACAACAATGCAAGCATTGTTGCTAGGCGGCAGAAATAGATAAAGCGGCCAGACGGACTCCTCAGGCTTGACAGAGTCCTATCACCTGATGGTGGAAGTATTCATATGTAGTTCGATTTAACTCGTACACTGATCAGCTAATAGACAGTCTTAACTGCAAGTCCAAACCGTCGCTTGCTGCCCTTTGTGTCATTTTACCTATCTACAAAGCACACCGCCGCCGTTGACCTAAAAGCGGGCGAAACAGTCATGCAGTAAAGGTAACGAATGCACGGGTCGTGACACGAAATGTATGAGCACTCGTGACACCAATGCCTCTACCGACATAGGAAATACTTACACTAGGTAGGTACGTATAACATACATGGATTGTGGACAAAGAACTCGCCTCTAGCTAGCGTGCAGAGTGCTCTAGCTTGGTTTAACTAAAGGTGGGTATCGATAGGATTTCGTCCAAATAACAGCAGTAAAATGATTGCAGAGCGATTTGTATTTACCTACTTTGCTTTCATAAAATAGCTCAGTTAAATAATATTAACATTTCGACTAAGATGAATAAATAGTATCTGTTTAGATAAACCCGTAAATAGTTTAGAGGAACCCGTTTTCATGTAAGATCTTTGCTAGATCGCTAGCTCGTTCCTAAGCTAGCTCCTACTGCATCGTCATTCAATAATTACGTAAATCGCTTACGCATAGGTATACTTCATTATTTTGTAACTAACTCTATTCTGCTTTATTTCAATCGTATGCAGATGCTGAGAACAAGTAGGTACGTTATTTTAATAAACATCTGTTTATTGTAATAATTAAAGGAGATGCGCACTTAGAGCAATAACTAGCACAACGAAGGCACGAATGTTTTAGGAAACGCCATGTGCATAATGTTCACAAGTCTCGAGTTATATTTATCAAAGTACCAACACTACAATCCTATCGTAGGTACAACGTGTGCTCTGTTTGAGTAGGGAACAAATCTAGGTCAAGTAATCCGACCTGCCTCACGCTACCGCTTCTATTTCAATAAATTTCCGGTTTTCATCCTGCTTTCTTTATATTAAGAGATAAGATACGAATTATCATGCCTACCCACCTCCAATCTGGGAATTCAAAATTTTCCATTACTTAAATTCGTATACAAATGTTGTAACTATATTTTCCCTAACAGTCTTAGGACTTAGGCTCGTTACCTAGGACTCTAATCCACCCATTACCTACACAAAAGCACGGCAATTCAGACAGGAAGAATGGAGATTCTCCAAGAATGATTACAGATCTCTCTCGATTTCAGAGAAGCAAATGACGTAGGTTCTTAAAATATCCAACTAGAATAGAGATCAAAGCTTAGATTCCTGTCTTGGTCAACCCTAAATCATCTTATTATTAGGTGCCTAATAACTTAAATACAAAAACGCACGTCGCTAGTAAAAAAATAATGATGGTCGCACTATATCAATTAATGTCTACGTGTAATTTTACGAAGTGGTCTTTAAATGACACCGCCACGTGTATAGTTGGTCCAACAAAGCTTAAGATGGCGCGCACAAGGCGTGGGCAGCAAGGATCAGAGGCGGACGACCGTTGATCGTCCCAAATGAATCACTGCTAATGTGATGATGTTATTATTCGAGTGGACAGGTAATTTTTCAATGATAAGGATGAACGCAATAAGAAGTTTTATACAAGTGTCTATACCTAACTTAGAAAGAATAAGTACCAACAGAGAACTTGATCGGCAGTATAGTAAAAACCATAAAAGGACAAAGAAGGTCATATCAAAGGCACAAGCTATTAAAAGAAAAGCTATTATCGAGCACATTTCTCATAGCAATTTCAGTTCCTATCTAATAAAATTCTGAGGAAATCTATGTAATTCCTAATTAACCGTTCGTAATACTCTTTGCCCACAACAGAACAGAATACAATTACTAATACCTACCTAAGTACATTCAGTCCGTGATCCATGATTCAGTTTAATTAAATATTAAGTACCTACTTATATATTTCACAAATGAATATCATAATATAATGAAGCAAATGAATGATAATAAAAGAAGCGCAATAAGAAGTTAAATTGGGAAATACTTAACGAACGGCCATTACAAAATTTCTAGACTGTGAATACACTCCTCTTAATCTTGAGCAACGCAAAAATATAATTAGGTAAGTACGAAGAATAACTCAGTTTGGTCGACCTCTCCATCGTGTAAAAGTACCTTCCTACTTAATCGATATTCTTTCATATTTTATTGGTTTTCCACGAGCTACAGTATAAACCTAATAACACATAGTATCTACCTAATCGTAGCTTATACAAGAAAATTGTCCATACCATAACTTTAAAAATATCCAAAGTTGATTTCAGGTAGAATATGTATGAATAACCCGGTGTATCCGACAACGACAACGACGTCATATTTTATTTGAGTGTTTTATTGTACTGTGAATTATTGTTTTATTAAATTTGTCCAACTCTACAGTCCTCGTCCTCATTCTAGCGGTAAATCCCGGCTCAGCGGCTAGCGGTAAATCCGCCAGCCAGAGTACGCTTTTCTACTAGATTTACTGAAAGCGGTTTCCTACCAGAATTTATAATTTAAAAAATGTGGTGTTTAAGGTGTTTTGGCTTTTTACGTGCGGCGACTGAACGCCATGTGACCCACATAACCCAGGAGTCGCTTCGCCAGAGCTTTGTCCGGCTGTCAGCGGCCTTTATTCCCATCTGTGGGGACCGCATGCAGGCGAGGTTGGCTCGGGTCCCGAGGATAGTGGTAGAGTCTCATAATCCCACCATAATTAAATTCGTCTACAGTGACATTTATCAATTGGGGCGTGCCATCTACAATACAAATTTATATTAATAATCTTTGGAGATAACCAGTTATGAGATAAAAATCTTCACAGATAACTGGTTCTACAAGGAACAAATAAACATTCTTCAACAGAAATCTCAACTACGTATCTAAGTAGCAAATATGAAATAAAATGCCCGTATGTAATTTAGTACCAAGATCATTAGAGCAACACCGCTTGTGACACTTATTGCATAATTCTTTCCACAATACAGTAGCAGCGTACCTATAGACAATCACCTTAGTTAAACGTAATAGCGTTGTTCTGTACCTACGGGCAGATACACTTTCACATTCTTCATCGCGTGACGGTCACATCGCTGTGACATGTTGAGGGAATAATGCCTGTATTCGTAGGTTGCATAGAGCGGATTATCAGCTGATCGCACTCAAACAACTGACCTATGCGAGACAGGATACACTTAAATTGAAACGCGCCATGTTGTACTTTACAAAGTGCTAGTTGAGTTGTGCTGGGTTTCAATGGCATTGGGATTAAAAAGGGGACTTTCGATGAAACTATTATGTAGGTATCATTTTAGTGCCAGTTTTGAGAGGATAACGCCAAAAGACACTTCAAACTCAAACAATTACACGACCATGTAACCTACACAGATAAGGAACCCAAACGTAAAGACACAACGATAACAGAAATTAACAAGTGATAATAAAAATTCATGATGCGATGCAAAATCTATGACGCATCTCAGATACAATACAAAGGAAGGTGGTTGAGGAAAACAAACCGCCGCGTTCTAGGTCCAAGGTTTACGATCCTATAAAGCCAGAAGTTCCCGATGCGTTTATGTGGGTACCTAAGTAAAATTCCGCCATTATAAAACGTTGCGTACTCGCGGCCGAGCCGTATTGGCATTGCGTAAACTGGCGTCAAGTAGGCCAGCTCTAAATCGGGAGGACCTTCACCGGCATTAGCCGGCGCCCGATCTCCCTCGGGACGTTACACGGCCAGATTTACTACGCCACCTCGCATTAATAACTCAGCGGTTCACGGAGACACCGCACTCGGGAGGGTAATCACATTATGTAACACCCAATACGATAGGGCTACGCTCCCATTGTCTCAGGTAGCGTTACCATGTTGTAGAATTAGAAATTATGTCACTGCGTTAGAATTAGTATGCGATAGATACAACATTGCAGGGTGTCTATACATACTATACCCGCATTGGATGCGGACGCTAGTAATAAATATCCGTGTTAGGAATGGAAAATTACGAGCGTACTTTATTGACATTGAAACAGCTGTTTATCGCAATGAAACGTTTCGACGTAATTGCAAATCTAGTATTCCGTTACATTGTAATGGAAATGAAAGGTTAAATTTCCTTACCTGAACTCGTAAACTTCTCAGCTCAGGGAATTCCGCCAGCCGATCCACTTCGTCCCACTTGGCCAGCCCGGTGTTATTCAAATTCAGGAACCGGAGGTGCCTGCAATGTCATTACAAATATTACGCGCTCGCTTGGAGACTAGTTTGTAATGTAAACACTAGAAACAAAGTTGCATTTGCTGTCCAGTCACTGTCTAAATCCTAATATTACTCATAGGTTCCGTATTCCAATGGCCGCACGACGTAATTGGCAGGCGAGCGTGAGCTACTCACGTTATGCAATACTAACACAATGGCTCAAATTCGTAGGTTCAGTGGGTCATTGTCAGCAGACACATAAACGTAATTTATACTCGGTACTGATAACAACATTAATATGGTAGTATTATTTCTAGATTACGCTAACTGTACACTCAAGGATAGAAATTCATTTTGAGTGTTGAATTATCATTAGTTAGGAATACGATTTCGTGTGTATTAAATACTTGTAATGAAGTGAGTATTGCTATTGAACGGTTTTCTTACTTGAAGGCATCATGGCTCTTCTTGTTTCCGTTGTTGTCGTCGCATTTCTCGCACGGGTCGGGCTCGAGGGTGGTGACGGGACAGTCGTTCACCATTAGCGTTTCCAGTTTGGGGAACGCGTATCCCAACTTGCAGATTTCTCGCCAACTCCTGATTTGGTTCCCGGAGAAGTGGAGTTTCTTCAACTGTTCGTGGACTGGCCCCGCGGTGTCGACATTGACGCGGGAGCAGGCGTCACATCTGTCTTTCTCGTCGACCTCGTTCCCGCTTAAATCCACGTAGGAGTACTCGTTGAGGCTCAAGTGCAGTTCTTCGAGAGCCGGCAGAGCTTTGAGGAACGCGTGGACACTCGGCCAGCCGATGTAAGTGGAGTTCAGCACGAGGTAGCTGAGGCTGTCCCACTTCGGACTGAGGGCCTGCGCCGCCTGTATTTGGGCCGTAAGACGGTTGAAGCTAAGATTCAAAAAGCGAACCCGGGGCGTCTGCTCCAGAATAGCGAAGACCTGATGACAACAAGTAGAGTTACAGCAACTGCGGGAACCACCGCCAAGTCTGGTACTTATCTACAGTCGTGGGAGCTGTAGGTAGGTATCGTAAAAAGTGGTTAGCTGTTATAGGTTAAGTATTATAGGCTAGTAATTACCGTAAGCAGATTACGGGCATTTACTTTGCTTGTGGGTGTTATTGAAATGTTGGTGAAATATAGCTTACCTCCTGCCAGTCCGTGAGTTTATTTTTGGCGAGGTCCAGTTCGACCACATCCGCGCATTTGTCGGCCAATCCGCAGGAGTCGCCTGCGCAGTCTATGTCGCAATCGTTGAGCACCAGGAGAGTGGGCACGCTGAGCCTCGGGGAGCGTTTTGGCACGAATATGGCGACGGGCAAGTCGTCGATGGGAGGGTTGACCTCGCCTTTCGCTCCATACTTCTGCTCTAGAGCTTCTAGAAGCGACGGCATCGTTGGGCCACCTAGGAAAAGTTGAATCATGTTTAGTTATAAAGTAGGTATACATATTACGCGCAGTCAATAGCAGTACGGATTCTTCTTAAATGCAAATTTTACGCAGTATTTGATGGTACTCTATTTCATCAAGAACACGAGAAGGGAGCCTAGCAAGTAGGTTATTTTATATCCCCAAACTCTACTGTGATTTCGCACTACTCGAATATCTCTTTATTTTAAGGGCTCATTAGATATCATGCTATCCCTTTGAATGTCAAAGATTTGAAAGTGAAAGCATGATCTTTAAGGACCCCTTACAGTTAAGAAGCATTCCAGTATTCGGGAGGTGGTTTATTATGTGTACAATACAACTAGATTTAGAAGAGCGAGACCTCCTGACATAGGTTTGCATACTTACCTACTAGAAGGTGTCAACCACTATAACTAGCACCTAAGTCTAAATATAAATAAATTTAGATTTACAGATAAAGATTTAAAAAGTAGGTTACTTATTGTTTCGATTTTGCTAAATCGATGCATTTTATAATCGCCGTGGTTAATGATCGAAAAAACAATGGCTTTAATTGGTTTTGATTAATCAATAGCGGCTGTCATTTCCTTTTCAGATGAGCGCATGCGTGACGGCGTCGAACCGAATGCAATGGAGCGGTCACCAGTATTAAATTGATTTGTGAACACAAGGACGTTTTTGAGAAACGTTTTAAAGTTGTTTTCCACTTTCCATCAGGCAAGCGTCCTTTTCTATGTTATACGGCAGACAAACAGGCAAGTGGGCCACCTGACGGAAAGTGGTCACCGCCACTGAACTGCTTTTTCTTCGGAGATCAAGACGTCTTTGGTACCGTCTAATTACTAAAATTTATCATCACGCAGTATTTTAACTTTTATCAATTAGTATCTCGTGTTCTTTGAGATCTATTCGTACTTAGCTAATGTAATAAGTCGATGGTGTGATAAACAGTAATTTTATGCCCTGAACTTTAACTCGATAATAAATCTAAGTAATTTAACTTTAGGTAGGTAAGAAAGTATGTCTACCTCCTACTGTAACTTAAAACTCGCTCTACTTATTCACCTCAAAGGCACAAACGCTTTGTAAAGAAACACTAAGCTAAGCTATTAGCAGCTAATGAAGCTAGAACTGCCTACACGAGCCGGATAGAGCACCGATTGCTTGGCGGACGCGTGGCGAAATATTGCTGAGCCGTGACGTTAATTATAAAGAAACTAGAAGTATTAAAAATCAAGTCCTTGGATGAGTGTTCGTAACTTACTTTAGGTAACATGCTACGTAATCGTAAGCGCCAGGAATATACGGGAAATAAGTGCCTGAACCTGCCGGTATCAGGAAAGAGGCCTAAGAAGCGATGGATTACTCGCTAAGTTGGAGCGTGAGCCAACGAAGACGCGCGGGTCCGAAGACCAGGTGATGTAAGAAGCAAGCGGACCCTGGCAGAAACCAGGATTGCTCGCTAGGATGAGGGTGAATATGAGAGATTCATGTGAGAGAATGAAAATTTCAAACGGGGTTTGAAAGAACTTTCGCAAAAGTACAGATCTAACACTTAACCATGTAAAATGTGGTATTTTTTTGTTGCTTGGTACTATTTTTTTAGTGTGGTGAACGGCATAGGTACAAGAATATAGCACCAACTTCATCGTAGACCGTCAACTGCCTCAGAAAATGAGCTGCAGCAATGAGCGCCTGCCGCGTGGAGATTATCATAATGACTCTACTAAAATAGAGAAGACTCAAGTTCCGCAATGGTCTGTTACGGGCTGTTGGTGATGATTATATAATTTTTAATGTCAGTAAATGTGTTTAAAAATACCCTACACTTTATTGCGTCTGATGAGTTTCCCTTTCCAGGTGGCCATGTTCCCGTCTCTACCTTTACTTCTACTGAGTTTTTATTCCATTCCATTTAGTTGTAGCTTTTACTTTATCTAAGTTTATTGTACCTACTTCCTGTTCGGTGTCTATATCCCGTTAGAACTACTTTTTTACTTAGGTATACCTATCCATAAAGCTGACGTGCCTAACCTACCACACTGAACGATCGCAAGGGCGTGAATATGGCCTATAATCCCTTGTGTAATCGAATGCTAAAAGCGTTCAGGCAATCAAAGTTATTGTCGGGAGCGACATTAGAAGGGTGTTTCAACACAGTGGTCAGTTGCTATGAGGCCACGTCGTGACGCTGCCAAGGTCTATTTTAAACCACTCAATGAGTTTAATTATAATTACAATGCTTAATTAAAATTACTTATTCACTGTGCAGTATATTCTGCTGAAATTTATTGTGCGACACGGAAATTTTTTGAATTTTATGATGTGGAGTAAAATCTGTAAAATCTATGTACCTTTAAATAGGTACCTTTGTTCAACCGGTAACTACCTACCTATGTACCTACTAACACCTGGAGGTTCTGCATGAACAAAAATATTTTTTTTATAAAGATTAGTAAGTAAATTGTATAAATAAACTTTTTTACTTCATTGTCGCTATCTTTCAAATTGCATCATCCAAACACATCCCCATAGAGATATGAGACGTCAACAAATATGTTGGGTACCTAGCTTTAAATTTTTTCTAAGCAAATACTATTAACCTTACAAGGTACCCGACAATCGACACTGACATTCAGAACTGATAGTCCAAGGTCGATCTTAATGTTAGGGAGCGAAGGTATGGTAACTTGAGCTATTCGTGCTTGCATTTTTGTAAGAAGGTCCCTATAAGTAGGTACATTTCATTTAGGTTATATAAATACTGCAAGTCGGTCTACTCATCCATCTATTCGTGTATGCTGAAATATGATTTAAATGTTATTGCCAAGGGCGGTCGGCTATTCTTATTGTCACAAACCTATAGTTCAAAAAGTATAGTACCTACCTGTCTACTATTGGATAGATTATAAATTTTCAAACTCAGTTAATGTGTAGGTAGCTGACTATACAATAGAATACCGAACACCTTACGGAAAATTCCGCAACAATGTCAAGGTCTACATCATCTCGGAGTTCCGTCTGGAGCAACGTTATAGCTCAATCTAAACATTACATCCAATTAGCTCGTCGCCATATTAGCTATTTGCTTTTCTATACGTATAGATACGTATGTTGCGTATAATAGTTTTTTAGGAGCCCTCGGTGTCCCACTGCTGGGCAACGGCATCTCTCCCATTTTTCTAGTGTAATTGTTATCTAGAAATTAAATTATTGTATGAGTCTGTCCAAGTTATCCAATCTTGGAAGACTTTTTATGTTTGTATGGAATAATGGGGATTGACGCTACATAGATCTCCCTTTCTTTTATTATCAAATAGGTATGCGACAACGAATCTACAGGCATCAATAATAAGTATTTAAGTACCTACTTATTTAGTTAAATGTATTAATATTAATATTCGTTTTCAATCTCAATGAAAATAGAAAAGTATGAACTGTTGGTGGTCTCCATAGCCATCGATTAGGTTCACGCACGTCATGAGTGACTCATGTCATCAAACAAAATATACCTATCAGCCTATACGACACATAAAAGCCGTTCTAGATTTCAAACAGCGCGTATAGAGCGTTTGCAATACGCCACTCGCTGACTGAATTGGGCAACGTGTGATGTCCATCATTGTGCAAGCGCATCGTAATTCCATAATAATTTGCAAATAACACAGCTCTGTAGTTAAATGTCCTTGTATTTTATAATGCAGGCCTAATGCAGAGCTAGCTGGTGATCAAATAGCGGTACGAGTAGATTCGGTGCAGAACAATGCCAACGTGTGTACAACACCACCGAATCATCATCTCATCGACTGTCAGGGTACTTTACAAATTTCTATGAGATCGGTATATACTATTAATGAAAAACACGAATGCAATACAAATCTAAAAAAAATGGCTGCCTGCGAATCTGCTATTGCAGTTGATTAAAGTAAAAACGCGGATTTTGCAAGTATTCGCGGTCACTGTTCGCAATTTGAAACAATTTTAAAACAATTACAGGCTCATAACGTTATTTCAACCAGTGATAGTCTGTTAAGGAAGGCTGCTCTGCAATCGAGAGTTGACCAAGGTTGCATGAAATGAGAAAGAGACTCAGAGAACAGTAGGTATCGGTTGCTTTTGTTTTGGATAAACCTGATTTACCTATGCCGTTTGTTTGTTTGTTTATCGGTACAGCTGATGAGGCCAATTGTTATATTTATTTCAAGGTCGATTGGGCACAAACGTAGTGCCCGCTATATTGATTTCTTCATTTTCTCTCTACGGTCTGTATTAAATTTTTCATGACGCCGACCCCCAGCGATGCCACCCCAGTCGCAGTCTGGCAGAGCAGACTTTGCTATGGAATAAAGCTAGACTACAAAGAACCATTAGTCGTCTGTCTGGCTCGAAGGACCAACCGCGTTTTATACTTTCAGAGCAGATAGTATCTAGGTAGGTACATAGCAAACACTTAGCTAATACAAGCGTCGGAATACTTGTGCGCGCTTAATTGTTTTTTTTTGTCTTTGTCTTGTTTGTAGGTATATCTATATGCACTAAGATCGAGATATCTACCTGGCTAGGTAATGCTAATGGTATTTCTTATGTATATATAAATTTTTTGAGCCAATAGATAGGTACTACGCAGGAAGTGATTGCAAAGCTAAGGACCAAAAATTATGCTTTATTTGTAGAGCCGAGATAAGCACACCAACGCATACTCAATTAGAAATACAAAAAAATCACCAGGTCTAAACACTGGTTATTTAATACGTAGTTTCTGTAAATAACCACAAATAACCGGCAAATTAATGTGCGATTTGGCGACACGACACACAGCAGCGTGACCACAACCAAATCGCCCGATCGTCCTTCACTTGGCGCGCAATTGACATTGTAAAAAAAATCCTTTGCAAATAACTTATAAACTGCGCAGTTTAGACGCCGGTTTTAGCCAGTTCCAAACCACTTCCGAACGATATCGACGAAGAGTTACCAAACACAAAATTCTACGATTTGTAGAATAAGTGTTTAGAATTGAAGGTCGCTGTAGATAAGGCACGGCTGTATGTTACAATAGTCGGGGCACACGTGCTCGGTCCACTAGTTGTTTTATTTATGCTATACCTACTACGTACCTACACGTAGGTAGTAGCTGGCAACCTGTTAGGTAGGTATGTATATAGCAGCTTACTTATATTGTATGCTGAAACGTCTGTGAATACCGGTTATGAAATAATTGGTACTGTAGGTACCTAAGCATTTTCTGTTGAGTATTTTCAACACTTCAATTTACGTCCTACCAGTCTTCCACGCTTGGAGATTATAGCGATGTCCTACACTAATGTGTCCTCAAGTCTAGCAGTGAAGGAATTTTTTTTTTCTTGTATAATAGGTGGGCAGGGGAAATCCGTCATGGACTCCTGGGAAGGGAACTAAGGTAGTGCCGGACTCCTGCCGGCTAAAACCCCTACCTACCTACCAAAACTAAGGATGTGACTTGAAACCTATGTACCCTTTAAAGGATTTAACGCACAGTAACTAACTAATATGGCTAAACAACAGTCGAATTGCATCCGTGTTTATTGGCTAGGGAAGCAAACTGTCAGACGGCCCACCTTATAGAAAACGGTAACGGTCGTCTAAGACATGGGGTACGGATCCGGTTCCGGCCTTACCTATACCCGAACCCCAGGCTATAGTGCAAAGAAAATACTTCGGGAGGTAATTCATTCCACGTCTCGCATGTGCGCAGCAAAAAGGCTCGCTATGCCCGTATGTTAGTTCGATGGCAAGCAAATTCATTCTAAGATGATGAAGATGAAATATATCCCATCGGAGTGTTTATGGAATCGCGGAACATTCCCCGTAGTGTAGGTACAGACGGTAGAGAACACACCAACGTCACTACCAGCTATCTCCACGGAAGGTTCCCTTAGTAGGCACTAAGGAAACCGAACCGCCAGTGAGCAGAGGATCGTCGTAAATTTTTGAATAGCTCGTTAAACAGCCGTGTTGATCTGTGATTATGCTAAAATTATTTTCTCTTTGCACAGTCTACAGCCGTGCGATCGCGTCTGCAAGGACAAGCCCTCTATTTCTGAACACAGTGTCGAAATGCGCGGGAACTCGACTCTTCGTTCGGTTTCAAAGAGAAACCTTATTTGATAATTATTAATAGGTAGGTAAATCTAGTAAATAAATAAAACACTATACATTATCTGCTTGTTCAGCTACTATTTGCCTGTCTAAATTTTGCTATCTGCAGGCTATGTATAAAAATACGTGCTATCTATTAAGATTTTAGTAGGTAGTCTTCTACTTCTCCTCGAATCTTTCTCTAATCTACATAAAGGACAATTTGAGTTCCATTAGGTACGAACTACGAAGTGAAACGCTCCATAAGGTAATGTTACGAGTACCTACGTCTATTTAAAATTTTTATCTAATTAAATTCTAAATTAAATCTAATTATTTTTATTTAGCTGGTAGATAGGTACCATAATTACTGGTTTTAACATTATGCTAACGTTACCACATGTTAACCTAAATATTCGATTTAAGCATAGCTTCAAATTGATAACGAGAACGAACCACAGCCGAAATTCTGCTCTATCGATGTGGAACGCCCTTTTAGATAAAAAAGAATTGCATGTTCAGTCATGCGATACTGTCAATTGTGTTATTTTAAGTTTTTATCACCTGGAAGTAGGCATCGCAACGAATAGGAACATATGTTGGAACCACTTTTATTTATTTATTTATAACACTTTATTGAACACTAAAGGAGATTGTAAAAATACAGTTTAAAACAATATAGGTACTTACATGGGCTTTTCAACAAAATTAAAAGGCAATAGCTAATAAATCAATGCATATTATGATGTAGGAACCAAAGCTTGTGTAAGTTTTAGAAGACACCTAACTGGTAAACCTATGAAGGAAGCAGAATATCGTCGCCCGCAGTTAACGTAAACCGGTTTCAAAGACGTTGGTTTCGTGCAGTTGCAGTTACTAATTAAGTCCTATTTAATATCTGTTTCATGTTAGACTCCAACTTATTATTTACTCAGTATTTGTTTGTCTGTTTGAATAAATAAAAATCTTTGGTGAATGAAAATCAACTGTGATTAAATCCTTACAAAACTAATATTAATTATTATAACAATTTACGTAACTACATAATTATCAACCTATTAAAAGTTACTTAAGTACTTACTTAGTAAAATAAATGATTAGGAAATTAAACTGACCTTAAGAACGGTATTAGCAATTCAGCTCTCCAAAAACAAAAAAACTTCGCTGATGCACTTGTGATTTAGCGTCAAACTTTTCCGTAAATATTTCACATGAATACACTTGAATTTTTACTCGAACAGCTGTTCACATGTTTTCAGACGCCTTGTAAGATCCCCATACGATCTTCTAAACGCACTGAAAATTGACAACAGAATGTTTACATCAATACGCTGCACAGACGCAGTGCCTGCTTCACGCACACAAACACAACTATTATTTCGTATTTTCGTACGATAGGAAGGTATTGAATACTGTGGTGGGGATGAAGGGGGTCAATGACGTTACCAAATGAACGGTGGTGGAAGACAAAGACAGACATATATAGACCTCCAATCAATAGAATGAGATAGAACCACAACAAAGTGAAGCACACACAGAACGATGCCGCCGTGTGCGTGTGCACTGTGCATGTGTGAAGCTGCTGTGACTGTGGGTGGCGGCGCTGCGCTGTTCACGTGTTGTAGGAATAGGAAAAGAACGTCTCTCCGACCGAAGGAAAATAGGAGGATCCCTTGGGCTATGCAGATTAATAAAGTACCTACCAGAAAGCTGTCTTTGAGAAATTAACGAATATTCGTTACTGAAATACAAGTGAACTTTTACCTTCTGTAAGCTAAAAAAAATTAGTTTTGTAATTCTTTTTTACATTTTCAATAGCTTATGAGCGTAAGTTGCAAATATATTGTTTCCAAGGAAACTGTCAAATAAAATAAATTAACAGACAAAATGCAACTTCTACTTTTGCATCTTGTTTTGCTTTCTTTGGGGAATTTGGTATGAATTGGCAACACTACAAGCTACGTGTCATTTGTTGGCTCATGGACTAATAACGATTTCCATAGACCCGTACATAAAGTCAATCCACACGACATGAATGTTCGTCAAAAACGGGTGAGTGTGAAAGAATTTCTTTGCAGTCACGTGTTTTTTCGGTACAGGATGCCAAGCCAAAAAAATAAAATTTTTATGTCAATGTTAGATCGATCAGCTGATGAGCTGTCTTTATCTGTCACAACACAAAAAATCAACAAATGTAATCTTTATCAATTTTTATCATGTTGCTTTGATTCAGTAATCAATACCTATAGCAAAATTTGTTAAAGCTTAAGCACACAAGGTACTTTATAAATCGTTTATCGACTGCAACGACAACGATTCGAAGTTTATAGTGTACTTGTTTCGTACGTAGATAGTGTCTATTTGGCGATAGCTGGTTAGCCGCATGGCAGCAGTAATAATGCATATATGCGCGATTTCGTTATTACGTAAAGTCGTACAACCGTTGATGCGATTTTAAAGTATCGTGTGTATAAGTCCTTCAATAACAAGATAGCCACTCATTGATAACTACCACTGCTTCAAGTGTAAATGCATCGGCCAAACCTGCCCACTATTATTTATTTGTTGCTAAATTAATTATTAAAACTGTACTCAACAGACTTAGATATTATTGTGAGTTACCTAACTTATCCGAGTAAGCGGATCCACTTGCAAACCTTTATTTGTTTGAAGATTTATTGCAAGTAAGTCATGAAATATTTATTTATTTAACTGTTACCTACTAGATATCATCTTGCCCTTTCCGCATCCAGCTGGTACCTGCGATCTTTACCAGATCATCGGTCTATCTAGTGGGAGGCCTACCCATGCTGTGTCTTCCGGTACGTGGTCACCATTCAAGAACTATCCTGCCCTGTTGGTAATCTGTTCTGTGAGCAATGTGCTCTGCCCACTGCCAACTTAAGCTTGGCAATCCTTCAAGCTATGTTGGTGACCTTAGTTCGCTTGCAGATTTCCTCATTCCTACCAGATATATCAAATCAGGCAGCATGCTTGCTTTTTTTAGGCAGCATGCTTCTGTGACCGATACCAAAGGTTAAGCAATATTCAGACTCCTGGAGCTGGATGCATGATGGTTTCATACTTTAAGGCTAGCCAACTTTCAGCAACGCAACTTGCTCACCCTCGTTAGGGCTAACTGGAAGAAATAGACATATTGTGCTGACCCCACTTAGTGGCACAAAGGAGGTGATGAAGGAGGATGATGATATCAGTATGCTCAACTTTCGCCCAAAATAATTGGCAAATAAAGATTAATAATTTTAAAACTGAATGTTAGATTAAAAAAAAAGGTGTCAACATCAACAGTTCATAACAGTCCAGCTGTACTTGAGCATCCTCCACATTAGTTTTTGCCTAAAATCTCTACCCTTGGCAAGTGAGTCGAAAATAGCTGTGTTTAAAATACACAATAGAACACTGCTACCCATATTCTTCATTAAGGAGGTAATAAACATGTGGTCTGCATTTAGAAGATTATGCCCTTACCATTGTTTGTTGGAAACTGTAGTTGTGGCACATTCTTATTATTGTTTTTTGTCAGCTCCTTAAAATTACAGCACCGTCTGTCTTTTTGTTTGTACTTGTGAGCAAAACGCCGTTTGGGCCTTTTATCACATTCGTGATATCCGGGCACTATTATAGTGTGGTTGTTCAGGAGTGTTATCCTAAATTTCGAAATACGATTAACGTCAGGGTTGTTGATTCTTGCGCTATGACATCTCAAATTCGTCATTTTTTTTAGCCAAAAAACGGTTTTTGGCTTTTGTTCCCAGTTCGTTATCTGAAGTTCACGCAGGTCTTTCCGGACCTCGTCCATCCATCGATACCTGGGCCGTCCAACCGGGCGCTTGCCGGCTATTCGGCCCAGGTATGCACGTTTGGCTGCACGATCCTCGCCCATTCTCTCAATGTGTCCGAGCCAGCGAAGTCGAGCAGCTTAAAGTCTCTCCGATTAGAATAGAATAGCATAGAATAGAATGAAATCGTTTATTGTAGGACGCGGACAATAATTTCTTCTTAAGTGCAGTGTTGTCACTTTTGGTGGTACAATATTCTAGATGATAGTATAGTACCTCTTATGAATAAGCTAAGACTAAAACAGACAAGTAGCAACCATTTTAACACTTTTAAAAGTAGGTAAATGTTTTTAACAATAGTACCTAACATTATATTAGGCTCGAACACGAGCTCTTCTATTTCTACGTTCTTCCTCATCCTCCAGGTTCCATCTTCGCCCCTGGTGGGTCCCAGAATACGACGCAAAATGTTTGGTTCTAACAGCAAAGGGTTCTCTCATAAAAATAATTCAGGGCAATCAATGAATTAGCGATTGCCATGAGTTCGGAATTTTTGAAGTATTACCTCCTATCAATTGGTGAATGTGAATGTGAAAAATAGGTAACTAAAACCCATGAATTAGCGAGCGAAGCGAGCTCGAAGTTGTTGATATTTTGGTTCTTAAAAGACTGAAGTGACCGCCAAAATTAATGACTGGGCGAGTGCAGTGAGCTAGGACTTTTTGGCCTTTGGCTTATAAAACCACGCCTGTACTCAAGTAACACGAGTGTTACGATCAGGTAAGATGGCGGGAAAATATCTGTTCAGTAATAAAAATTTAATTTATTGATACTTTCAAACACTATCTATAGTCGCCACTCGCTTGTATCACGTAAGATATTTTTCAATTCAAAGTTCAAAGTCAATATAACACTATCTAAAAATGCCTTGAACTTGTATAGATAATTATCTATACGAGTGGCTTTACTGCACTTAGTAAATATGCATTATCTGTTTACAAAAGATAAAATTGCACAGTTACCATCTACCTACCTGTATTTATTTAAAATTCTAACTAGGTAGGTAGGTATGTGTCGCAACTTAGCCATGATGTCGCAAGATATTTGTAAAATCGCCTCAGTTTGGACCCGATAAATTTAACTTAATTGACAGTTTGGTAGGTACAGTCAGCTGCAGAGTTATAGGACCCCCCCCCCCCCCCCCCCCCCCTATTTTACATTAAATGTATGGCAGGAGGGAGTTCTCTCTGCAGCTGACTGTACCTAATCATCTGAGCTACTAAAGCGTCCGAGGCAACCCGATCAATATCTTAAAAAGTCTTTTTCATAATATTAATTATGCCTGGAACTAATCCAATTTGTTATAATTTACCAACTTACTTCATTTTCTTCGAAGGTATTAATTAAGCTACAGATATTAGACCGGTCACGCTAATTACCAAACGCCACTTATAACCGTCCATTGACCAAGTTTTGCGAACCCACCTGACAAAACAATCGAACATAACATCTGTATTATGAGAACAATACATAATCTCAAGTATTATTTATTTGTGCAGCACCAATGAGACAGCAAGTGTTTGTAACTTAAATCACAATGACGGGCTGTAGTAAACCACTGGCTCCTCGCCAGTCATTGTTGACCGTGACTTCGAGCAATATCGTTGAAGCTTGTGAAATAAATCGTACATATTTCGTTTAGAATGCTGCAACATCTGTCAGTTGGGCTGAGGTCTGCGAGCGCAGTGTGTGCGTCGAACGGAGCCCACGCCAGGTGGATATCCACAGCCATGGAGAGAGGGAACACTTTCTTTTTTAGACAGGTACGTGATTTGTGCACAGAGACTAGTTATGAGTATAATTTATGAGTTTGTGTTTCATGTATTGTCTTCTGTTGTTCTTAGATAATTTACGTACTAGTTACTTGTACCTTCGCTGTGAACAAGTATTGAGTTTCTTACGAATACACGTATGAAAATACGTTAGGGGAAGGATTGCAACGCAATATTTAAGAGTGATTTCACCGACTCGTCCAAATCCCCTTTACAAGACAAAAGTCGACATGAATATTATAGTTACTCGAAATATTTTAATTGGAAAAGTTTACATTTATCTATAGCTCGAAAGGCCTTATGTCATATTAGGTCTAGATATAAACAAGAAAAAAAATGACTAAAAATATGCTAAACTTTTATTCCCCTCGTTCAGGTGGCCTTTTAGAATGTTCCGAGATCATTATTTCCCTTTCCTTATGTAAAAGTACTGGTTTATTGTTCGTAGCTACTAAGTTATCTAATAACCATTAATACTGTGTAATATAGTATTTTTGACGAGTGTGGAACATAGAAAGAATCGGCATTTAATTTTTGTCAAACAAAAAACTTCATTCTCTTGCGTGCACATTGTAATCGAAATTATTTTTAAATGCGCAATCCTGTTGGTATATTTCCTATGCCTACGCCTCCAGTGTCTCCAAGTCTGTCGAAATATTTCTTCACGGACGGACGCGTGCTATCCTAATATTTTCGATTTTCGTTGTGGAAATGACGTTTGCCACGCGAAGGTACTCATCACATTCCACTGATTTTCTAAGTAAGAGTATGATAAAAAAAAATAGTTTAGCGATAAAATTAGTGTTTGGTTGGGTTAAAGCATATTGTAATTTTTAAATTTAATTATCCTATTTTATTAGAAATACATCAAGAAAATCTGCTCAAACTTAATTCCCTTCCATTTCAAACCCCTCCAATTTTTAGACGGAAGGTAATGAATCGTTTTGGAATGTAATGAAAATTGTAGTGAAAAGTGAAGTAGGGGTCACCTACGCCACATCGAACGTGGGCGTAGCGAGGCACAGGGCAGCGATCGGTCAGCCTACTCCCAACAACAAGTTATATTTTGTCATATGGTAGGCAACAGACAAGCAGGCTACCTGATGGATGGGAGTATACTTTTACACTTACGACCCACGTTCGCGTTAATTCGCATCTTATATTTTTAAATGGCAAAACTAACTAAATCCAGGCTACGATTTCAAAAGGGTCTTTGAGGGTCACTCGAGAGATTGTTTACTCGACGGATTATTTTACGGATGCTTCGTTTCACAGAAAAATGATTAGTCGAAATTATTTTCCTAGAAATTAAGTTCCTTCATCAAACCGAATAACCATGATCAGAGCGATTTCTCCTTCTCCTTTCTCCTGAGCAGAAGTACGATCCGAGTTCCCATTATTTTCCAAGTTGTCGATAGCTTTTCCGTTCTTCATAGGGGCCAGTGATCTCTCCACTTTGTCAGGGGTTATCGGGGTTATAACTTTCAGTTTTCCATGAAGCTATGGTGGTGGTACTTTCTTATTACCTAGATGATTATCTGAAATGGCCACACCAATCTTTAATAGAATTCGCACTTGTAGAGCAAAACGCCGTCCAGGTTTTTGAAGGCAGCACACTTCGTCACATCTAAACCGGCTAGACGTTTTGCCTTCACTTTGCCAATTTATGAATGAGTTACTAACTGCAACGGAACCAGCTGTGCAGACAACGCACTTGGCATTATTTTAGCTAAGTACACTCTCTCAGGAAGTCTTTGATAATGTGTTTTGTATAACAGTTGTTGGATCAAAGTCTTATATTATATCTATGTGCTGGATAAAGAATTAGATCTTTATTATTGTGGGACTTTGATTTCCAATCTACCCTACAGTTCGTGAGGGTAAAAATCACTTATTCACATTCAATCACATCTGTGATCAAGAAAAATAGTCAGGTGAATGTTTTCAACTAGGTTGCAGGTTTTGTACGTAGGCCGTTTAATTTCTTTGAGCTAAAACATTTCTTCATGAAAAGCCTATTGACTTCTTTGGCAGGTCGACTATGTTCCTGCACTGATGATTGCATGGTGCGCAAGGGAGCCAGATTACTGGATGTAGCTCTTTCTATTTGCGTCGAAATAAGAGAGAGAGAGAGTGTGGACTGCTAGTAGAACATAAATTTAGACCAGGAACATTCCTGGTCTTCACCCGCACGCAGTTCGGATCTCTATAAATATTGAACTATCCCACGGGACCCTACAATTTTTCCTGTATGAAAAGTAGCCTGTGTCACTCTGGAAATGTAGCTTCCTATTAGTGAAAGAATTTTCGAAATCAGTTCTGTAGTTTCGGAGATTAGGTAACCCAAACTTACAAACTTTTCTTCTTTATAATAGACCAGGCGCAACTTTGATCGCGTACACCTAATTTACCCCTACCTACCCTTTTTTTCTTGCTTATAAGCCTTCCTCTTGAATCACTCTATCTATTGTTGAACATTGCACCACATTAAAATCTGTTGCGTTGTTTAAAAGATCTAAGCCTACATAGATACAAACATAGGGACAGACGGCGGGAAGCGTCTTTGTTTTAAACTAATTATAGAAATACATAGCAACGGATAAACTATGCAACGAATTTTAATTCAGTTTTCAACAAGCAAGAAAAAAGGGTAGGTAGGGGTAAATTACGTGTACGCGAACGAAGTCGCGCCGGGTCCACTAGTTAGTGTATAAAGTAATAAGTATAGGTTTAAGTACCTATAAGTATAGAGTAATAGTAAAGATATGGTTCCATCCTCCCCATCAGCTGTTCGACACGGTGAGCAGTACGTACACGTACCTGGTAGGCGACCCGCGCGGCAAACAGGCCGTGCTGATCGACCCGGTGCTGGAGCACGCGGAGCGCGATGCCGCGCTCGTGCAGCAGCTGGGGTTCACGCTGCTCTATGCCAGTAATATACAACGTTATGGCTCACTATACTACACCACTTACCACTACTATGCCACCACCACTTCCTCCATGAGCATCCTCAGGATAGTTGACCATAAGCTGCGTGTACGAGCCAAACACAGTCGAGGTTTACCAGTAATAGTGAAGTGGTGGTGGTGGTGAGTGGTGTAGTGTGGTAAGCCATTAACAGGACTAAACTAAAAATTCGTATATTAACAAGTAATGAATTATGGAATCTCGCGAATATAAAAATATAAATAATAGTGTTGGCCTCGTTGCGAGAGCCTGGGCTCCGCCGTGACTATACGAGTGTGTACACCGAACAGTATAATCTGGATGCCTTTAAGGCTAGAGTACATTTATACTAGCCTTGAAGGTATCCAGAAGGTATAAATTCGACTGTATCGTCGCCTGATGAAAATACAATGCAATGAATACATTGCAATTAATAGTCGTTCGTTTTCTTAATTCAAAAATCAAAAGACAGCCCACAAGGCAAAGGAATCCAATTCCATACAGGCACGTCTTCGCTGACCAAATTATTATACGTTACAGTGAACACCCACATGCACGCGGACCACATAACAGGCACGGGCCGTCTCAAGTCGTTAGTCCCCGGCGTCCGGAGCGTCATCGGGAAGGCGTCCGGCGCGAAAGCGGACTTGCATCTCAACGAGGGTGACGTCATCAAGTTCGGCGACCACGAACTATTGGCAGTGGCGACGCCTGGACACACGAATGGGTGTCTCACCTACGTCTGTCATGCACAGGTAGGAACTGAGAAACTAGAAAGCTTTATATCACGTGGTAGGACTCTGTCGAGCCTGAGGAGTCCTCCTGGGTGGGTACCACCGCCTTTACTATTTCTTCTGCCAAGCAACAACGCCATCAACGCTTACATTGTTGTGTTGCGGTTTGAAAGATAAGGTAGCCAGCGCAATTGTAGGCATGAAGCATT
Organism: Blastobasis adustella; assembly: GCA_907269095.1. Classification (NCBI taxonomy): domain Eukaryota; kingdom Metazoa; phylum Arthropoda; class Insecta; order Lepidoptera; family Blastobasidae; genus Blastobasis; species Blastobasis adustella. The sequence continues at coordinate 13,491,755 of OU026121.1, read as the reverse complement.
TAATCTTAGTCCTGACAGTGACCTGCGGTTCTGCATTTTTCACACAAGTTTTGACAAGTAATTCTCTATACTACTTGTTAATTTGCTTCATGGTCTTCTTTCACCGCTCGTTCTGGCCGCTGAAAATCCCTGCAATATCTAATCATATCACAGTGACAATAGATAACCTCACTCCAAGAAGTGAACAAACATATAGTGATAAAACACTCACTGAACTTACCTTTATCGTACCTATATTTACATAGCAACCCATTAAAAAAAAACAATTAAATATTTTAGCTTTTGCTCACGACTCTGTCCGCGTGATTTGAAATATATTAATGAAATACCTACCTAAATATGTTTTCGTTATTTAGGCTCCAGCAGTTACAAGAAGGGCAACGAATGCAAATGCACTGTCAAAAACGCAGCGGCGGAATTTTATCGCCAACAACTCGGTGAAGTGTCGACTGGCTTACCAACGAATTAGTTGATTTATTAGGTTAGTGTCGTTACGACCAAGTGCAGAGTCATGATGGCATCTGAGTCGCTGAGTCATATTAACTGAAGCTTTCTTGATTTTGTCGACTTACTTACTACTCATAAAATAGTTAACCCACAACGCAAGACAGACAAATATATTCGTGTATCGCTACTTACGATACTTAAATTCACTTCGACTGGTATCTATCGCTGTAAACAATCGAATTGTATCGCGATATCTTTAATGACATTGATGTTATCGCACAGTGACTTTATAACAAGTGATTAGTGAATATCAGTAACATGCGACAGTGACATAGAGACCTTGATAAAAGAAAATAAACATGCCATAACAAGTGTGCAACTGTTCATGACTATTACGTGCATATTAATATTTTGAACGTGCTATTATGGTCACACTTGCATGAACGATGAATCGCACAAACAATAGACATTATAGATTTGGAAGTCAAGAACCTTTTAGCAATAATGGTCCTTATTGTCCTTCCAGGGTATTGCGTTTACTGGCGATACGCTGCTGATACGGGGCTGCGGGCGTACAGACTTCCAAGAAGGTTCGTCACGGTCCCTGTACGAGTCGGTCCATAAAAAGATCTTCACCTTGCCTGACCACTATACGTTATACCCAGCGCATGACTATAGAGGACAAACGGCTACTACAGTCGCCGAAGAGAAGGTGTACAACCCGCGGCTTACCAAGCCGTTAAAAGAGTTCATCGAAATTATGCAGAACCTCAACTTGCCCTATCCCAAAATGATAGGTAAGAAATTAATTTTACTTTTTTTTTTTTGTCGAGATTTACGTTTGTGATTGTCTAAGAGAAGACTATTATAGTCTTCAAATAGTTGTATTAGATTTCTTATCTCTAGTATAACTAAATCATCTTGGCGTTAATGTCCCGGTTGTGTCACACGAGGGCCCGGGGTCCGCCTTGACCATGATTCATTTGATCTGATTTGGCAGATCAGATAATTACAGTGGAGCGTGACCTGCCTCCGTGGCCCTGCTACCAGGGGAACCTGACCAGATTGGATCATAGTTACACATTCAGTCGTCTGAATGTGCAGGTTTCATCGCTATTTTTTTACCTCACCGTAAGAGCATCAGTTATCATTCAACTAATGTACATAACTCAGAAAGTCATTGGTACATGGCCGCAGCGGGATTAGAACATGTTACCTCTCACTTACGAATCGGATACCTTAACCACTCGGCCACCGACGCGCCTTTCATTTAATTTAATTTCTTATCTCTAGTAACCCGTCCCTATTAATTTGAAGCAGCTCTAGTCCAACTGAAGTCTGTTAGTATCGTATTCGTTAAATTTCAAATGACCCGCGACAGTGTCAGCAATGTGTCACTGCAGTTGTCGAGCCTTGAACGACTTCTCAGGCGACATTGGACGATGTCAACTGCATTGCGTTTTTCGTCCGCGTTAGTTAGTTCACTCATCCCTGTCGCATGATATTGGCCCTAAAGACATTGTGTTTTAATGAAGTAAGCAAGTATTGTATTATTAATTTTCCATTTCCAGATAAGGCTGTGCCAGCGAACAAAGTGTGTGGTCTCTATTGAGAATGTAGACGTGTAGGTATGTGATAACCCACTGTGTAAAACGTGATAGCGACAGACTATTTGTTAATAATTTGAACAATACTAATATTAGTCAAAGCAAATAGCAATGAATTGAGATTTTATTGGTTTTACTGTGTAACGTATCCACAGGGTAGTTATATGTATATAGGGTGGGGCCTGCAAACGGAGCAATCAATTTAATCGCAGACTCCTCAGAGTATCAGAAGTTACCTAATAGTAATTTAAAGTTACAATCCATAATCAATAATTTCGTCATCGCGCAATTGTCGTTGTCGGTTAGATGTCTTGGTACCGGGTATTTCCTTCATACTGGGGCGACGTAAACGATCGTAATGTCAATGTCAAGTATACCGACTGGACACGACGGTCTGCAGTACATTGCTGGTTCGATTAATTTTGTTTGAAAATAATAATATTTTTATTTTTCATTTTATAAAATTGGACTTAGTTATTGATTAGTTAAAGGGTCTATATTTTAATTTATTGCTCTTATTTCAGGGCCCACTCTGTATTATGTAATATTCATATGTTTGGAACAAAATATCAAGGTTGTTTTACGTTAATGGTCTTAGTATCAAACATTGACTGCAAATATGTAACTTATTTCGATCATTATTTATTCAAAATTTTACATATGCATGCAAAGTAGTAGTTTTAAATCTAAGTAATCTATAAATGTGAAGGGTACAATTGTATAAGGAAATACAAATATTTTTATAATTGATGATGTAATTGAATGAAAGTATTTTATTCTCGCTGATCTCGATGATTCTAAATGTAAATTTTAATATAAATTTTTGTTTTGTAATACTTGTGTCTTGACGGTGAACTTTCGTAGTTTTACCTTAGGTTGTAATTGAACAAAGTCATCTTTTACAAGCAACTGCTATTGCGATCCAATTACAATTCAAAAGAACCTAGCAAATTGGCGGGCTCGAGGTCCTGGCCGAACGTAGCCGACAAATTCCGATCGCCCATCGCGGTAGAATCGCTACGGAGGGATCGGCATCGTGACTAGACCAGCTTTCTAAAGTAAACGATCACCAATAACATGCAGTAGCATGCAACTACCAAGTTACTTACTTACGTAGACCTAGGTGATTACCAAAACCTGAACTTCATATTGTTCTGATCGGTCTCGTGATCTCTCGTGATCGGATCGGGTCTGGTCGGTGCTCTTATTATACCTTGCAGGGCTGATACCTAGGTCAATCAGCCTATGTTATAGGATCTTGTTGAATTATGGAACGTGCTGCAAATTTAAATTACGAATGATCTTAGTTGAGGAGTTGAGAGCTTGGCGAGTAGCCGTCCTAGTGAGACATTTCAATTCAATATACTGACATAACACGCACAAAGCGTTCCTTAGCGGCGTATTTTGATGCCACATAGTGGCAAAGGTTAGTTCAAGTTTTTGCCACGCGACAAATCAGGCGGCAAATGAACCATATTACCATAGTCGAAAGTGCAAAATCGTGTGAGCTCACACACAGACGCCAGCGTCGCCTCGAGCCTTGCACTTTAAGACTATGGTGATTATTAATGATGTCAATGATGTCAAAAAGTTCGTCAGGATTTTTCCGTTCTTTCCGCGCAGAGCCTCAGTAGGGCCGTACGGCCTCACTTAACGCGTTGTCCCAATGTTCTGTTACTAATCAAATAAAAAAGTCGATAAAAAGAAATCGTATCGAATCAAATCGAATTACTTAGAAGGAGTATTGGTTATTTAAATGTCTACGCTAAAAGTGGTATAATCGGAACTGGACGTTCCATATCGTTATATATCTTCGTTTGTATTATTACTTCATTAATGTAAAAAGTATATTTGCATATCAGTTAAATGTAAATACTTTAATAATGGAAATGTATTTGTATGGTCAATAACTTGCAGATGCGCTAAAAGTGGCCTATGTAATAAATAACATAAAAACCATTATTGTATTAATTATTGTAGAAACCTATTATTCAGTCTTTTGTAGTTCAACAATTTATATTTGCATTTTACAATGTTTTGCGATCTACTTAGTTATTAATTTGTATAATTTTTTTTATAAAATTTACCTTTGTTATATTATTCAAATTCTATTATAAGAAGCAAATCAGTGTTAAATAGTATTTCTTAACAATGTATAAGAAGTATTTTTTATTTATTTATTAAAAATCATGAAATAGAATTGGAACTGAATTATTTTTGTACACATTTTCTAGAATTTTTGACAACTGGTTATCGAACAATGATAACAACGGCGACGCAGCCTAATGAAACTTACCTACCAACCTATAAAATAACTATATTTACGGAATGTGCATAGGACAACATGGAAAAGTGATAACTTGAATTTGGGGGCCACCAAGCATATTTTACTAATAACATAAATTTTCTATAGAATATAGACCTTATAGTAAGGGGGGTTATGGGGCCCAATCACCATCTCATGGGCCCAAGCCAACCTCACCTGCCCGCGGTCCCCCTGCTGACAGACGGACGAGGCTCTGGCGAACCGGCTTTCCCCAAACGGGTTGTGTGGGCCGGATGGTAGTCGCCGCACGTAAAAAGCCAAACACCGCAAAATTGTATGGAAAGGTCTGCTATGAAAAAGAAATATCATGCTAGGGCGTCGCCGTTAAACGACGCGCAGGCATATCGCCCTACACCTGCGATAAGTGGGCTAGGGCTACCCTGTCACGCGCGGGCAAGATTAAAGATGTTAGCGCCTAGCAGGAAAGTTCGCTTTGCCACACTAAACGTTGGCACTCTAACTGGCCGGTCTCGGGAGCTGGCCGACTTGCTGTACAGGCGCCGCGTTCAGGTGGCATTCCTACAGGAGACAAGATGGCGGGGCTCCAAGTCTAGGGAAATCGGGCAGGGGTACAAGCTTTTGTACACCGGATCGGCAGAAGGGAGGAATGGGGTCGCTATTGTGATAGGCGACGAGTTCCGGAACATCATATTGGAGGTGAGCAGAGTGAGCGATCGACTCATGGCGATCGAAGCGCAAATTGAGGGGATAACAATGAACCTTATCAGCGCCTATGCTCCTCAGACCGGCTGCGCCGACACCGAAAAGACTGCCTTCTGAATAGCTTCGAAGACGCCCTACGACGTATATCATCCTCCGAAAAGATTGTGGTTGGTACGGACCTCAACGGCCACGTGGGCCAGAGGTGCGAGGAGTTCGGTCGGGGGCACGGAGGCTTTGGCTACGGCCAGCATGCCTACATGTATTCCAGTGCAAGATCATCCAGGGGGAATGCCTCACTGCACAACACCGAGTCCTTGTCATGGACGTCCGTGTAAATAGTAGACGGTCTACGGCAGAACGCTGTAAGCCGTCTATTAAGTGGTGGACTCTGAGAAGCAAGTGCCAGGTGTTCATGGAGGCAGCCGAAAGCCTCGATTGAAGCGCAAAGAGCGAAACCTCCAATGAGCTTTGGTGTCATTACCAGAAATCCATCCTCAAACTCGGACGAACAGTACTCGGCACATCAAAAGGTGGCCCAAGAATTGACAAGGATACGGGGTGGTGGAATAGTGAGGTGCAGGAAGCAGTAAGGCACAAAAAGGTATGTTTCAAGAAATTACAGCGCAGTGCTCTCTATCGGATAAGGAGATGTACTTGGGAGCAAAGCGGCGAGCTAAAATGGCGGTGGCAAAAGCGCGGTCGGCCCAGCTGGCTCTGCTCTACGATGCGGTGGATACTGTGGAGGGGAAAAAGCTCGTCTACAAACTGGCAAAGTCGATGAGCCGAGCCAGTCTGGATGTGACAAAATGTGTTGCCATTAAAGGCACAGACTGCGTGTTGCTCACAAGTGCAAACTCTATTGAAGACCGTTGGTGCTGTCATTTCAAGGAACTGTCAAACGATGCCAATAACTACGTGTGACCGTGTGTGTTGGCATGATAAGCCCGATTACCCCTGACGAGGTGGAGAGGTCTCTGGCCCGTATAAAGAACGGAAAAGCTATTGGCCATGACGGAATACCCATAGAAACCTGGAAAACAATGGGGACCCGGGGCGTACACTTGCTCAATGAACTATTCAACAGGATCATAGCTACGGGGCTTATACCCGACGCGTGGCGCGTAAATATTATTACGCCAATCTTTAAAGGAAAAGGGAGATAATCTGGTTTGCTCTGAGATCAAAGTCTGTACCCGAGGCGTACATTAAGATTATCCAGGACATGTACGCTAAAACTGAGGCCGTCGTCAAAATCATCGTAGGCCATACTAATCCCTTCCCGATTACCGTTGGTGTTCACCAGGGTTCAGTGCTGAGCCCTTACTTGTTTTGCATTGTGCTCGATGTCCTCTCAGCGGAAATTTAGGACGCGCCTCCTTGGCTTATGAAATACGCTGATGACATCGTACTAGTGAGCAAGCTTAGGCAGGATCTTGAGACCAAGGTAAACACGTGGAAGGCAGTGCTAAAAGACGGTGGTTTGAAACTGAACGTCGCCAAAACAGTATATGGATCGCTACAGCGCAGATCTTGAAACCATCCGTATAGGGAACGAAGCTGTGAATAGAACAGATAAATTTAAATACCTCGGATCCGTGCAGCACGAGATCGGCGATATTGGCGGATATTACTGCGGAGATTCGAACCGATGCGCGATGTCAAGGTTCGAATCTCCGCAGCTTGGGCCAAATGGCGGGTGCTCACGGCCGTCACCTGTGACCCTAAAATCCGAATCAAGCTTAAGGAGCTAATATATAAGAGCATAATTAGGTCTGTGATGCTCTACGGCAGCGAAACTTGGCCAGCGCTGACGAAGCACTTCCGCGAACTACACGTCAACGAAATGAAAATTTTGCGATGGATGTGTGGCATTACGCGATTAGATCGAGTGCGTAACGAGTACATCCGTGGCAGCCTTGGCGTAAGAGATATCTCGGATAAGATCGAAGAGGCACGGCTGCGCTGGTATGGTCATGTGATACGTGGGAAATAGGTGCCTGAATCTGCCGGTATCAGGAAAGAGATCCCGCGGAAGGCCCAAGAAGCGATGGATTGACAGTGCCGAGTCGGACGCGAGAGCCAACGGCTTACGACGTGAGGATGCTGAAGATTAGATGTTAATTTTCTAAGTATAATGTCTAAAAAAGCCCACAAACGTTTTGTTCAGGTACTAAATTTTATCCTCCTGTGCCTACCCTACAAAAAAGGCAATCATTTTACCCGCTATTTAGAACCTAGATTTGACCAGATATTGTTATAAATAGCATGGCGGTTCGCAGCCTATTAGGTCACACTCGATATATTGTTTGTTTTGGTTGGCATTTCATTGGCGCCACTCGTCCCGAGGGGTTTGCCCCTTGTCGCTGAGTCATCCTGATACACTTGCGGGCGTAAATATTGCATACATTTTGTTTCGCAAAATATCAATTCTGGATACAGAAACGAGTAGTGTCTTAAAAACACTAATCATATTGGGCCACCTCAACGATATTAAGAAGTAGCTGCCTAATATCTATATATAGTATAAAACAAAGTTGCTTCCCGCCGTCTGTCCCTATATATCTATGTACGCTTAGATCTTTTAAACTACGCTTTAAAAGATCTTAGAACTGATTTTAATGCAGTTTTCAACAATTGATAGAGTGATTCAAGAGTACCAGTTTAATTATAAAATAGATAGGGATCTTACTGGAGGAGGCAGTACGGCCGGCAGCACGTGAATAATACCCCTAGTATTTCAAACGTCCATAGGCTGGATTATTCCTTTTGTCCCCCTAATCTTATCTTTTCCACACTTGTGGTAAGTTGCGACGAATGTGAAAGAGATAGGTAGATTTGGGGGACAACGGGAACGCGGTAACCGGTAACTGCTAACCATCAGGTAGGCCGTATGGTTTCCACCTTGGTCGTATAATAAAAGGCAAACGAACTAGTTGTAATTTCCAACGAAATGGTTACAATTACCTGACGTTTCTGATCATTTATCACTTAAGTTCTTGGTTTGGTACTTGCAGGAAGTAGCGTGCAAAAAATGCACGCTACTTCCTGCAAGTGTACCCACCTAAAATTCGTGATTATAGACTACCTATATCAAAGATTTTACATACATATAGACCTATATGGTTACAACAAAATAAACGCTAACCTACATCGATTTACAGTTTTTCGTCGATATTCCGCTCGTACGCCGACCACTAATACAAAGTTTGAGCTGTTTACTATAAGAAGACGAAAAGGGGTTTGTAAATATGTAAATGTACATAACTCTTATCATGTTTGGATGGAACCGCTGAACCGATTTCCGAAATTCTTTCATAAATAGGCCCGAATGACGTAAGCAGCTTTAGAACCCGGTAAATTTTCAGGATTCCATTCCACATGATAATCGTATGTTGGACTTTTTCAAAAAGCTTGAACATTATGGCCAGAGGGTTTCATTACAATCTCCAAACTTGAGATGAGAAGCTAGCTCCAAGGGCTAAGTAAGATATAATGTTAAATATTAGATCGCAGCACATAATTTTAACTTGGCTATTTATTTATTTTAAACCCCCGACGCCAAGAGAGGGTGTTTTTAGTTTAGTTCGCAGAACCGATTGCCGGTGGGACTGAAAGATTTTCGGGTAGCAACGTCTTGACGTAGTGGCAGCGATATAAAAAAACACATTGCCATGTGTAACAATAAACGCTCTAAACTGGCGCGAGGGATGCATGGGCTTTTCTGAAAACCAGCGCTGTGACAGGCATTAGCCCTCACAGCATTATGCTGAGACTGGTCCATTTCGGTTTCCATTACATCGCTGGCTGGTCTTATGACATTTTCAATCATTATAATTTACTGTATTACTCGCCTTAAGTTAAGGATGTAATGGGGATCTGAATAAATTACAATGTATTCAATTACTTGTATGATGATTATAATGTGGTTGTAAGATTGGCAGGTGTCATTCGAAACTATTAATGTTGGAGTGTTGAAGCTCTATCAATAATATTTATTTTTAAAAGACGCATCTTTTGATACCATTTTTATTTCTCCATCTTAATAATTGATGACGCGAGGCTAACAGGTTGGCGCTGATCGTTACTGAATAGTCTACTAGCCCCAAGATAATCCTCAAACAATCGACCCTGGTGCTGCTGGTCCGGGCGACGGGTTCGGGTTTGGTTCAACCGCCCTGGAACTCTGATCCCCAGCGCGGGCCTTCAAAGTGTTTTGAAGGTCGTTTTATGTGGGTTTTATAGGTGTTCATTTCCGTTCGATTAATTTGGCGGGCAGTTCGGTACAGTGAACAATGTGGCAGGGTGCATATAGCGTTAGAGTGGTCAGGTTTCACCACAGCTCAAACTATCCATGAGGTCCTGTGGTGTACCCGATTTTATCCCAAACATACAAGTTTCGGCCGTGTGGTGTCCGGCAGAGTAGAATAGCACCAACCCCTTACATTCATGGGTGTCGTACAAGGCGACTAATGTTTTCGAGGCAAAAGATCAAGAGTCTCCGTAGTCTGGAAAACGGGCAGCAGCATTTTTCATTATTATATTTAAACACTGCGATCTGCAACCCGCCTGCCAAGCGTGGAGATTATGGTAATAACCTCCCCTTTCGTGGGAGAGGCCCTAAGTCCTGCATGGGACTGTTACAGGCTGTGATGATGATGATGATGATACAAGTTTCAAACAAAATGGCATACACCAATTTTTATTAGACATAAACATTTTATATTAAAATTAAACTCTTCTATAAAGAAGAGTTTAATTTAATCTTTGACATACTCGTCATTACAGACGTGTAGATGTAAAGTTGATACACTGTAGTCGAAATCAATCTGAAAATCGGTTACATTTCACGGATTTTGAATAAAAATCTCTCAGAGAAGTAAAAACGAAATTTCCGCGCAAAAAACCTGTTACAAACTGTCATGCCATCAGGAGAAACGCATTCCACTATAAAACTGACAGATGCCAATATTAGTTTTCGAAATAATGAGGTACCCAGTTTGACTTGCGTACCCGGTGTTATACAAAGCTCCCCTACCTACCTTTTTCGTCTAGAAAAGCGCAGTTTTCCCAGTTATCTCCTGAATTACTTTGAAAGTCAAACTAGTCCAACAACTATGTAGGTCAAGTATGTGCCGCATAAGGAACGAGCCAAATGTCGTCTATCTGCGACAAATAGATTACGACGGGGCGACAGTGTTGATGAGTTAATCCAAAGAAACTGGCCGTACTTTTTATTTTCAACACATTATCTCGTAAAGGGGCCATTATTGAACAAATTTTTGTCTAACACCATGTTTATGATGAAAGGGGGTTGACTAAAACCTTTAGGGGAGTGAGGGTTATTGTGTAGCACCGACTTCAAAAATAAATGATTACTCCTATTGTATTATAAAGCTTATTTTTTACATTTTTTTTTTCTGAATTTTTATTAATAGGTACCTAGTTATAGTAACTTTAACATTTTTTCCTTTGTTGGTTTTTCTCGGTGTCTCTGAAATTTCGTGTTCACGTCCTGGCCTTGTGAAAATGGAACCCCTTCAGGAATAGGTAAGCAACACGTCAAATAGCTGAGCTGAAGGCAGCGTACGACTTTGTGCCTTTCGCTGTGGAGACGGTGGGTCCGCGGTGTTCAACATAAAAAATGGTGTCCGGAGTTGGGGTGTCGGTTGAGGCGTAAGGGTCTGGACGCTTTTGGGCCAGCAAATATTACACGCTGCTCAAAAGGGAAACGCTGCCGTAGGAATCATGGGCACTTCGGGAAATGAGGCTTTAGGTTTATTGACTTTTGTACTAAATTATTATTGTTATGGTAATCTTCTTAAGTAATTATGAAGTTTGTAAATGTTGACTATATTAAAGGTATAATACTCGAATATGATGAATATTATTGTATATATTTCAATAATTGGTGGTGGCATTTCATTCATGGCAGTTAGTAAGAACATGGCGCCAGTGTGCGTCGCACACTTCATCGAACATTCTCCTCTTTCTTTTGTTTTGAAGTCGATTAAAATACAAGCTGTTCAATGAATTAACGTCAATTTTCTGCTAACATTAAATAAGATACAGCCCCACGTTTCCATTCAATCTTACATAATATAACTTATATATAAATCGTATCAGATTAACACGTTCCACGTACTGATTCCGCACCATTGCGCGCGCGGTATTTTTAATGAAATAAACGTAGGTTCCCTTTACGGAACCGCCGATGTGGATGGACCGTCGCGTTGCAGAATTATATCCGTGACCCGGTTTCGGGGATGAAATCCCGGGAATTCCCTCAGTTCGACGCGCTTGGCCGAGTGCTGATAATGCTCAGCAGGATTACGGCCCCGACTACGGGAATGGATATTTAATACAGGTGCGCGCGTGCTGCCGGAATCGCAAATAGTTTCGGAGTCCGCTCAGCCAACTGCCGACATGCAGAAATACAGACGAGAACTAAGGTTCTGTGTAGGCTTGTAGCACGTTCTTTAAGTTTGGTTATAGTTTGAAAGTTCCAATTCTTCTTTTTATTTCCATATGCTCTCATTTGTGCAAAATATGCGTTACATGAATTTTCTGACATCCGTCAAATCCTTGATACATTAATACGTATTGTTTTCAACACAACTGTTCGTACAGGAGTAATTTCACTGATTTTGGCCTAAACCTGTTGAAAACATCATATACATCGACTACTTTTTTATTACGTCAGTAATATTAAAGCTTAGATACGGGTACCTACAGATCCACAACCTTTTTGTCGTCATCACAACTAGTATATCGCCCGCGGGGGAGGGAAGGTGAAGTTTCAGACATGAATGCGGGGCGCGGGGCGGGAATCATTTTTATCTGCGAAACGTCACTTGATGAAGTTTCGCGGAACTTGAGCTCCCTGCCCCGCGCGCCCCGGTTTCTGTCCCGAAACAACCACAAAATGCCCCCTCCCGCCTACCTCACCGCGGGCGATACACCTTGTGTCGTCGATCTATAATCTCATAGAGTAGTTACCGACTTCAGTAGCCTTTGTCAAGGACTTTAGTAAGATATGTCACACTTGCGTAGCTAAGCCCTTAAACCGTTTGAAATTCAAACCTTTCCAAGGTCGTAAACCCAAGATGTTCTAGTCAAGTGTATGTATCAAAGGGAAATGTTTTGCCATTGAAGAGGTATCTACAGAATGCTCTATGCGATAAAAGACTGGAAGCTGATAAGAAGATAATCAAAAATCTCTCTAGCGACTTTATGTGCTTCAGCACCGCAGTGTCATTTGTTTGTGAGTTGCGAGTACGATGGTATGTTTGATGAGTGAATGTAATAAGGAATTCGAAAGTATGATGCCTGTAAGTACCATACAATTGTAAATTAGTTAGAAGTGCACAAGATTACACTTATTGGCCGTGTGGTGTCCGGCAGAGTAGAATAGCACCAACCCCTTACATTCATGGGTGTCGTACAAGGCGACTAATGTTTTCGAGGCAAAATATCAGGAGTCTCCATAGTCTGGAAAACGGGCAGCAGCATTTACCATTATTACATTTAAACACTGCGATCTCCAACCCGCCTGCCAAGCGTGGAGATTATGGCAATAACCTCCCTTTCCGTGGGAGAGGCCCTAAGTCCTGCAGTGGACTGTTACGGGCTGTGATGATGATGATGATGATGCACAAGATTATATCGATACCTGCTTATGAACCCACTTATATATTCATTGTAACAAGTTAAAGTTAGGCACAGTAATGTTTGTAAATAAATGAATAAATGTGCCCAGATCATTTATTCTAGCATTACTAAAATCATTTTATCATAGCCTCTATAACTGCATTATGCAAATACAAGCTTGTTACGCCGACACATAGGTACTTACCTGGATATTGCACTATGTTGTTCCTTCCACTGTTTACGTTTGTGACTATACGGGCACGTCGCATCACGGGGCGTCCTGGGACGCTGTTCGCTTTATGCTGGCTTACACAACGCTCAAGACGCTCGAGTCTACATAACACATTCGCTTGGAATAGTGTTATAACTGGCTTTAAGACGCGGTTCCTCTACGGGTTTCTTGATGTGTATTTTCGTTGTTATCGCGCGTTGGGTGTAGCTCTAGCACCGTATGCGAGATTTTTCAGCTTTTAGGTCTTTTTGGTGAGGTACTGACATCTCATTAGAAAATGTGTGTTTTTTAGTGAGTACTAGTAGGCCCGGCGCGACTTCGTTTGCGTGGCGTCCTACCCCTATCCCTACCCTACACATACTCTACACCTGCTTTGCCCCTACCTACCCTATTTTTCCAGGTATAGGGTAGTGTAGGCTAGGTGTAGGGTAGTGTAGGGGCAGGGTGGGGTAGGGTGAGGGTAGGGGTAGGTGTAGGGGTAGGGGTAGGGGTAGGGTAACGGTAGGACGCCACTCGAACGAAGTAGCGCCGGGGCCGCTAGTGTAATAATAAAAAATATCCAACTGATTCATATAGTATGAGCATTCTGTGACTAGGCAGGACACGAATGAATAAAATTAATAAAATTTTATTAATTTTATTCTCAATAGCTTGCCCGGCGTGACTTTATTCGCTTGGTGTCCTACCCCGACTCTACCCTACTCTACTCTACCCATATATATACCATACCATATACATATACCCTTTTTTTCTTTCATATAAACCTTTCAAAAAGTACAAAACCAACTAAAAACAATGGTAAAATCTAGCAATTGTGGCGCAAGCGCGAACATATATTCCGTAAATCGACTTTTTATATACATTTTTAAACAACTAAAAGACACAATTAACAACAAAACACAAAACACTATACCAACATAAGAATTACAAAAAACAGCAACAACTACTTAGCAGAAATTTCTGCCAGCATCTGATTGCAGATGTATTTTACATTTTACGTAGACGCTCTACAAGCCTACATGTTTCGTAGCAGGCATTTTACAGTTGCGAGAACATTATTTTCTGTGCAAACCACGCCATTAAAGGGTAATGTAGTGGTTAAAGTCTCGAGTAGACGTTTACGGCTTTCAGTGCATTTATATGATGCGATGACGTCATACTAGTAGGTATAGTATTAGCGTTTCAAGTAGGGCAGATAATTATATCTGTTTGTACCCATAAGTAGGGGTTGGGTTAGGTTGAGTTTGTTATTGATTATCTATCGTCTTTAGGTATCGTGAATTATATAATCTTTGAATTTATTTTGGATTTTAATAGCACCTAAAATACGGTGATTTCGACACTGACTGACCGACTGATTCAATTCATGGACTCCTCATCAAAATCTCTAGGGCACTTCCCGAAGTCTTAGCAAGCTGAAATTTTGTACACGGAAGAAAATTAGGAAATCTGTAACTTTTAACCTCCAACCCCTTATAAAGGGGGATGGAGTTCTGTGAGGGCAGGTCGGGGGGTTTTGGTGGGATTAGATTTACCAGATTGAGGAACTATGAAACTAAATATGTATACCTCAATAAACCTCAATAGCCCTTCCGCTAGAGACCAAATTGGGCCAAATAAAGTTTTAATTTATATAAATAACAACAGACCAACATCATCATCGTCTTAGTGTTTATCCCGACCTCTGACTGTGTCCGCTTTCCTATTAATATTCCTCCACTTCGACCGGTCTTGGTATCCTCACGGCGTAGGCCGTTGGCTCTCGCATCCGACTCAGTGATGTCAATCCATTGCTTCTTGGGTCCCCGACGTAGTGTCTTTCCTGATACCGGCAGGTTCAGCCACCTATTTCCCACATATCCCCGAGGCTTACACAACACGTGACCAAACCAGCGCAGGCGAGCCTCCTCGATCTTATCTGCGATATCCCTCACCCGTCACGCCAAGGCTGCCACGGATGTACCCGTTACGTACTCGATCGAACCGCGTAACTGCGCACATCCACCGCAGCATTAAAAATAACAAATACAGATAGATATGTATGTTAAACTAGATACACAGTACTTTTTGTAAAGTTTCGTTACGAAAGCGCTAAAGAGAGCGTTCGGAAAACCTGGCGCGAAAGCTACAGAAGTTACAAAGCGGTGGGTATTATTTATTATGTCTGTCTTTATAAACCCTACTTGCCTAGTCAACTGCAATATGAAGTTTGCATTCAGTGCCTACCTACGCCAGTCTCAGTACTAGCCTCGCTCGAGAAGGCATTCGCTTTGTTGGAATGGCATTGGCATCCACATTTGTGACGGCGTTCTATTCTGCATTTTATTCACTAGTATTCAAAGTATTTCTCCTTTATACTCGTACGTAAGTAGGTTCACGGTGGATCTATCAGTTATTTATTTATACTCTTTAGGTACCTACATAGGCTTTCGCAACTTCAGTTATCCAAGGCCTTAGACTAGGTTAGTATCTAACTAATAATCAAGCAGTGAAAATTTAAATTACTAGCTTTTGCCCGTGACTTCGTCCGCGTAAAATTGGTTATTACGTTTCGATGGCGGTCAAATGCCTGGCTAGTTTAATATAAAAAAATTATTCATTAATATTTTCATACACTACTACGACTACTTACTAATGTCTACTTTTTATTATTGTTATTGGAGTAACTCGCTTCAATAAGCCCACCACATTACCAGTGTAAAGATTAATAAAATAATATTTTCCTTCATCAGAATTTTAATAAACAATTTGTCCCCAAATTGATATACTTACCAACAGTAGCCGTAGTTTGCAATTTCTGCGAGAACAAACAAGGCCTTCATAGCCCGCGTAGAAATAGGTCAGGGATACAGCCTTTCGCTGCGCACGTAGGATTTCAGTTTATTTCATAGGTTTGATTGAGAGCTTGTTGGGAGCCGGGCCTGTTTCAATTTGTCATGACGGATTGGGATACGTTGCGAGTAGCGTGTCAGGTAAAGTTTTTAACGAACCCTTTTATAGCACAGAACCTTTTGTATTGGTACGGATCGATCATGAATACCGCAGGTATGTCATTGGTATCAGGTTAGGAATTTTCCGCAAACAATATATAGGTTACACTTGACAGTGTATTCGTTTTTTTGCGTGTAAAATATTGGTCATTTCGAGTAAGTAGGTATCTCTAATTTATTCATTATGCGTCAACATGATTTTTAGATACATATTTACATATTGAAGACAACATTTTTATCTTATTTATTGGTTATTATGAGTCGAGGGGACATATTTTCTTACTTAAATAAGCAGGTATTTAAGTACGCGATGATTCAGCAGTGATGATGTCTGTACATGCTTTTGTAGTGTCTGGGAGACAGGAAGAAGAATTGTTTAACTTGGGACCTCCGACGATGGCATCGATTTCATGCACATAATCTAGACGCCGGGTATCTAAGTAACGTTCGAGCAGCATGAGCCTTTTTATCACGCACGTGTTAGATGTCTAATGAGGTCTCTCCCGTAGTCTTTCCTTTGCGCTATTGGGGTTCTTCAAAAGGCATGTCTACAGATGCATCAAAGGCCGGCACCGCATCCGCCCCCCTAAGGTTGCAAATGTCCAGGACAACGGTGGCCGCTTTCCATCAGGTGGGCCATCTGACCATGTGTCAAAAAAAAGGAAGCCACCAATCCGTTCTACTGTCAACAAACTTTTCAGGGGCAGATCATCTTCAATCTTCATAGAATTTATTCCCATCTCGGTACCTTTCTCTATTCTTTTGTTCTATTCTTTAATTTCTAACCAAATAAATGGTAAATAAGTATATAGGTACTATTATTATAGCTATGATGGCATCACCAACATAATTAAGTATAATATGTGGGAGATAATATTATTATTTTATTTATCTTCATTTTTATAAAATGAAGGTAGTGTTCTTAAATTAAAAACCAAATGCGGGTACACCGCAGTCTATAAAAAGGCGGCCATCGCTCTCGACAGGTCAGACGTTGTCCGACTGCGGACACGGCACCACCAGTGCTCTGAACTGTCTTCCTCAGATAATTTTGCTTAACCGTATAACGCATATTATTTCTATGTTCTATTTTGTTATTTCTATAGAAATAACAACTAATGATTGTCAACTTGTCTGTATTTTGCTAAATCTAAGTACATCACTTAAGCTACTAAAATATGTCCTCTCCATCTGTTGCTGTCCATTTATTATATTATTGGTAATAATATACATAGATTTATTATTCATATTTCTTTGTTTAATTTCTATACACGTTCTCCCACATCAGAAGTGGGATAAAGGATCCCAACGTCCCACAATATTTCTAATGCAATGTCCTTTGTTTTCATGTTACATCGTGATCTTTTCGCACCGCCCCCCGCATGAGGCTGAGGAAACTGGATGCTTCCGACGACGCGAAGTGTCGAGTGCGTGCAGATGCAAAACCAGACATCATAGGGTTCACAACAACTACAGGCTGCAAATTAGCATTCGGTGAGTCGTTACGAGTTTACTTGATTCAAGTGAGTTTATAACCGAATTAGAATCATTTGTTTCCGCGTAGAACGTGTAAAGAACAAAATTGAGAAAGTCCGACTAAGTTTTTATGTACCAAATTACGGAGTTACAATTTAATTTTGTTTTACAATGAATTATTACTGTCTAGAAACTAATACGAACACAAAAGTAAACGTTGAACAATATTTGTTTGCCGAGGGTATGATTTTATTGTGGTTTTAACGTTGACCGCCAAAATACGATTATTCTGAAAAGCTACCTCCAACATTGAAAAAATAAAAAGAAAAAAAAATCAGTTTGATTAGTAGGTAACGTCATTTTTGTTGGTGACAAATTATTTTATCGAAAGGAATGTAAATATATTGACGGTAGATAGTTTCCAATTATGTTTTGAGTGACTTAGTTAATCCTGTGACTTACTTAAGTTCGACCTGTTTAAGACTTTGGTAGACGGATTTAAGCAACTAAGTCCATACGTGACGACTATCGAGCAAAGGTTTTTATGACATTTATGTGGTTGGTTTTGTTTACTCAAAGCTTGTGGCATCACCGGATGGAGATGATGTTGGTGTTTTACGTACGAGGCTGACGGAGCCTCTGGGAGCGTGGCCAACAGATGGTAGCTGTTTCATGCTTTGTGAAAAAATGTTAAACGATGATGATGATGATGAGAAAGTCCACATATTTTGGTGATTGCTCAATAGTCAGTTACATAATGTTAACTTTAGCTTCGAGTACTGAAATTTCATTGATTACCGATACCAAGTAACTATTTCGAGTTCTGTTGTTGTGCCTGTAAGATGAGGCACTGTAAGCAATGGTGAGATTCATATCCTTCGGCTAGTACAAGTTTGGTAGTACCTACACTGTTGTTGAGGTTAAACACTCCAATTTATTTTGCTGATTTGGAGTGGCCCGGGAGTCGTGTGTGTGACTCTTTGGGCTGAGAGCCCCGAAAGTCTCGGATGTTGCAAGTTTTTGTTCTGATTTTTTTGGAAGACGGCTGGATATGAGACCTCTTCGTTATTACAAACATTGTTAAATTGTTTAAAATGAGAACTTACACGTAACGTAGTCACAGATAGAGTAGACTCGATCGAACAGTGAAAAAAAGTGATGACGATTACTTTACTTGTTTAGTTGTTTTGTTGTGGTAACCGATAGACACATAAACTTAATTAATGTAATATCTTATTCTTATAGGTCAGAAGTACTAAAAATGTTACATAGTCTGTTTTGTAAATCCATGGAGTGGGAGCCTGGTGACCTGTATCACAGGTTCTATGGAACCTATTTCAGGCACCAGTTTCTCACAAATAAATATAGCTACAAAAATTATATAGTACTGACCTACTTACGTATCATTTATTTGTTTGTGAAAATATAATAAATGCTTGTTTTATTTTTATTATTATACTGTTACCTAAAACTGTTGAAGGCAGAAAGAAGCATTTCATTTCCAAATTTGAAAATTATGTATCTAATGTAAAGAACGATACATTTTTAGAGATGTTAACACAGTTGAATGAAAGCGTTTTACCGCGCTGGTAGACAAATGAAAGTAGGTAATATTTTGAATTTGATTACTAATGAGACTTGAAGCAAGTGACTTAATGGAAAATGAATTTCCGATTCTGTTATCCACGGACAGTGACCGTGGCAAAACTCAGTTGCTCTTTTATGACGCTGCTTTAGATATTGGCTAAATAGAAGTTGCAGCGCTGGGAATTTGCATTGCATACTACTGGCAGTATAGTTGTTTAGGTAGTGTGTACGGGTCAATGGTGTGGAAAGTTCCTACATGATTTAAGATAAATCAAATACAAAAAATATGGAGACTAGTCAATTGTTTTGTCTAGGGTACAAGAGTAGACTGTAATTTCTTTAATAAAATGTGATTCCGATGAAAAGCCCTAGAGTTGGCTAGTATGTAATCACGGGGATTGGAAATCCTACCTAATTGATGATCACGGCGATGATCATCAGGTTGATCATAGATGACGACTGATGGATAATTATAAAGTTGAAATTTTTATTGTAAGTTCGGGTAGAGCTGCCGGGATAGCTCCGTGTGGTTGTATTTGAAGATACAGACACCTTGCAATAACAGAGGTGACATGTTCTGAGATGTTTAGTTTGGGTACATTATTAACGATTAACGACTCAGTAATTGAAATTTGTGACTTTGATGCCTAAAAGCTGTTCATTGGTAAAATCCTGATTCAATTTTGATGTTGGGCGGTAGAGATAATGTTATTTTCGTGGAGATGACCATTGAATGTTGGTTTGGGTCTAGGACGATTACTTGTTGTGTAACTCACGTGTTGTGATGGCAGTGGGACTGCATTACTTGTGATAGTCTGTATACGATGTACTGAATAGATTTGATCGAAGGACTGACCACGAGCTGATAAAGTAAAGTGGGCTTAGTAAAGTAAAGCTTGTTAAATTTACTATTTTACGATTTTAGCAATTTCATATTGAGATACTGTATAACAGTAGTTTATTTACATACAAGAGTACGGCCAGTACTGTACTAGCTTCTATGTATAACAAAGGTACTACTAGAGTCTATAAGTACCTACGGATTACAAAAGTACGACGAATCAACGTCACTGAGTGGAAGCGTTAGCAATATTTATTGATTTCGTTTTGTATTTCCACGAGTTAAGGAATATTGTTATGAGTTTAGAATGATAAGAGGAGAGCTAGTATAGTCTTTTACAATCATAGGGTCAGGAATGATCGAGCCAACATGGTACTGTGCTGTGATATTTTAGTTTCAGATACACGAGGGCGTGTGGAGACGGTCTTGAGCCTAGACATCATGTTGAATAAAATACGCAACGTCAATCGAAGCACCGCCTTGCGGATTGCTGGAAATACTGTGATGACATCATATTCGGCTCGCGGCCGTGGTCAGGACGTGGAACTAGCTGCGCATCCATTAATGAGAGAAGAAGTCTTGATTTATTGCCTCACGTCACATGGCCGTTCTAGATAAATGCATAAATGGGAGTGTTGCATAATGGATCATCAAGGGACTTTCGTTCTTCGTTCATCGGTGCTCCGATGAATTGTCCTGTACAATATATCGGTGGCCAGCGGTGTTGTGCTGGGTGTTTGGTGCGATGTGCGGGTCATTTGATTTGACCGTTGCCCTGTGATTTGGCATTTAATTGTAGTTGATTTGGCCACTGATTTGAGAATTGGCATTTGGGGTCATGTGATTTGACCATTGCAATGTGTTTTGGCCACTGCCGTGAGGATTGGCATTCAGGTACCTGTGATTTGACCATTAGTACCATGTGATTTGGTGTTTATATGGCTCATGTGATTTGGCCATTGCCATGCAATTTGGCGTATTCTACCAACTACAGAAGGAACACCTTTCTATAGTGAGCAATGAATAATTTTAATGTTTTGTCCAGGAGAATTGATCTTGATTTGTTTGCACGAGTTGTGAGTCAGCGAGAGACCGCATACTCAACTATTACTTCGACGCGTTGTGGCATTTTTCAAACCATGTTATTATGGAGTTGACTATTGTTGCATTACTTTCGAGTATTGTAGGTATATTTTAGTTTAAACTTGAAATCGTAAAGTCTTGTCTTTTAGTTAAGTATGTATTAAATTATCCAGTTTTTATCGGTGGAAGCCTGTAACTGGCTCTGTGCTAATATAAAATAATACTGGTATTACTTTATATTGTAATCATTGCTGTTGGTTTTCCTTAAGTAAATAGGATAAAAAGTATGATTTCGGTCACGTTTAACAAATTAAATTGCTACGATCATGAGACCTAATCAGTATTTCCTAAATAGATAATTTAATTGGGTTTTACATTGATGCTAGTTGATGTAAATTGATTATATTTTTAGTAAATTGTCATAATGTAACTCGAGTAAAGATACGTGCATTGCATTGTCATGATATAATTCGACCCTAAGTATTCTTTAAGGATTGAATTTTATTGTTTCCTAATGTTAAATATCTGTTTCTTATGTTACACATACATTTTTGTTTAATTGTAATTTTGAGATAGTGTATCGCAAGCCAATTAGGCTGCTCGTCAGTATGGCCGTGTGGGAGATAATATTATTATTGTATTTATCTTCATTTTTATAAAATGAAGTTAGTGTTCTTAAATTAAAAACCAAATGCGGGTACACCGCAGTCTATAAAAAGGCAGCCATCGCTCTCGACAGGTCAGACGTTGTCCGACTGCGGACACGGCACCACCAGTGCTCTGAACTGTCTTCCTCAGATAATTTTGCTTAACCGTATAACGCATATTATTTCTATGTTCTATTTTGTTATTTCTATAGAAATAACAACTAATGATTGTCAATTTGTCTGTATTTTGCTAAATCTAAGTACATCACTTAAGCTACTAAAATATGTCCTCTCCATCTGTTGCTGTCCATTTATTATATTATTGGTAATAATATACATAGATTTATTATTCATATTTCTTTGTTTAATTTCTATACACGTTCTCCCACTAATACATATAACTATTAAACGTTGGGTGTAAAGACACACCAAACACATTTGCAATGCATCTTTTATGAACTTTGCGAATTGCATTGTTATATTTAATTGAAAATGCCTGACAAAGCGATAATTATTCTCAGTCTGAAGTTAATTTATACGTTCAACAAAACGTTTTATTTAATTAAGCACTGTGAATCATCAACGGGGCTTGATTACTCTCACTTAAATCCCATTCCAGCTGTCGAATAATTGCTCTTTTAAAATTTTAAACTGAAATAGTCACTTTTTCATGTTTCAGGGGAATATTTTTTTTTACACCGCCATTAGTACCCTTTTCATGTAAAAAGTTGTTTTTAATGTTATGCAGATAAATGACTTCACGCACTAGAAATCCTCGATTGGCAGGAGATGGCGCAGGATAGGGAGAGGTGGCGATCTCTAGTGTCGGAGGCCAAGATCCACTTTGGGTCGCTGAGCCAGCGCAGTAAGTAAGTAAGATAAATGACTTATAAAAGACGTACCAAATCAAAGACGAATGGTGGAACAGGTACGTAATAATGGTTTTGTTAACTCGGTTATACGTAAAGTCTGGCAAATTGGTGATCAGGTGGTCAGCTAATTCATTGAATGAATTTACCTACTTAAGTAGGTTATAAGACTTAAATTACAAAACATCTTACTTTAAAAAAAAAAATTATTTAAAGAGCTTAGTCCGAAGACAATGTCACCCAATTATGTAACTAAACAAATACAACATGTTACATGTTAAGATTTACCTACAGAAAGAATGGCATGCAAATAACTTTAATTCTGGGGAAGGAATTCTGCGCGCAGCTGGTACGAATATAGTTCAAGATAATTATTTCTTAAGCGTAGCTATAGGTATTATTTATTTATATTAGCCTGAATCATACCACTGCTGGGCAAAGGCCTCCCCCCTATTCTTCCATACGATGGAGAGACGAGTTGTTGGGATTCGACAAGGACTGGCAAACCATAGCAAACGATCGCGAATAATTACTCCTTCGGCTTTTTCGTGTACGTTACTCAGTGACAAACGATTAGTCCGCCAACCAATAAAAAGCTATTACTGTCGCCCTAATAATTAGGATTATTTATTTATTTATTTTTTTATTTTATTTAACCATTTATTGTACACAAGATTTTTACAAAACTATATGACAGAATATATCAGACACAACAGGCCAACTTATTTCTATAAAGAAATTTCTTTCATTTTCGATTAGTTAACTTATAATAAATAAATAATCATCTTGGCGTTAATGTCCCGGTTGTGCTCTCGAGAACGAGGGCCCGGGGTCCGCCTTGACCATGATCCAGGATTTGGCAGGTCAGGTAATTACAGTGGAGCGACTGCCATCTGACCTCCATGACCCTGCTACCAGGGGAACCTGACCAGATTGGATCATGGTTACACATCCAGTCGCCTGAATGTGCAGGTTTCATCACGATGTTTTCCCTCACCGTAAGAGCATCGGTTAGTATTCAACTAATGTACATAACTCAGAAAACAGTC
Source organism: Blastobasis adustella (assembly GCA_907269095.1). Lineage (NCBI taxonomy): Eukaryota > Metazoa > Arthropoda > Insecta > Lepidoptera > Blastobasidae > Blastobasis > Blastobasis adustella. Next base: position 13,468,291 of record OU026121.1, on the reverse strand, counting down.
ATTGGTACATGGCCGGAGCGGGAATCGAACCCGGGACCTCTGGCTTACGAGTCGGATACTGTCACCGCTCGGCCACCGACGCTCTTAGGATTAGTTAACTTACTCCTACTTAATTTCCATGTAAATGTTAAGGCAGAAGGTGCGTCGTCACTGTGAGGACTACGATAGAATGCTTCATAACTATAATTGCGCTCTCAACCTTATCCTTCAAACCATAACACATCAATTCCACGTTTGTTGTTTAGGGAACAAATACAAAATCTGAAGACTTATCCAGTCGGACTTCTGAGATTGACAGAGTCCTACCGCCCGATAAACGGTAGTCGGTTAGTGAAAGCAATACGTTTTATATAAGTATATAATGTATTTGTGTGTGCTTCATAGAAATTAATGTGTCACAAAGACATGCACACTATTGGTAATTACTACCTGATTTTTTTGGTAATAGGACTGCCTCTCAAGAACTTTACTCGAATAAAGTGCTAGAGATGGGTGATAAATAACGTCACTAGTATTGGCGGCATGTGGCAATGTGGCATGAAAATATACTAAATATTTTCATGCCACATTCATTATTGTCCTAACATGCCACCGATTGACGCCCCTACGCACGATAAAACGGTTGTTTTTATCGTGTGTCTTATTTGTTATGACGTGATTTTGTAACATAGTTCCTTCGTGAACAAGTTACAAAATCAAGTCACAGTTATTCTACCATTTCAGTTATTCTACCATTCTACTATCAGCAAAAAAATTGTCATACCATAATTTGTATTTAACACCTAATTTGTGTTCCTGACAGATATTGTAAGAGCGCATACGCACTGCGTCCAACGCTGTAATACAGACGTCTGTAGTCCGTCAATTATGTTCCAATGGCGGTTTCTCCTACGAAATACTTCGACTGAATACGAAATACGTACCTACCTAAAAGTTTTCATACCACAATTTAAACAATTAAAACTTGACGGACTTTAGGGAACTAGAATATCTAGTGCGTAGGTTGTCATAGTTCACAGAATCGGAGGTCAATGGGGCGGAAAGGATCTGAAGTGGCGACCACGTACGTACGACGGCCCCCCACTTGACGGACGGAGGACCTCATAAAGGTCGTAGGGAGCCAATGGATGCAGGAGGAACAGAGTCGATCAGTGTGGAAGGCGAGAGAAGATGTTTATGTTCAGTAGTAAATGTCCCACGGTTCAGATGATGATGATGCCCCAAACTAAGTTATAATATTTACTATTGGTGCTAGATGACTGACTTTTAAATACATACTAATTATACATAAAACACCCAAACTCGTAACAGAAATAAAAATTCATCATTTCAATTTAAACCGGACCGGGAATCGAATCCGGGACCGCTTGCAGACCGGCAAGATGACCACTCAACCACTTACTTCGTGGCTACCTCGGACACAATTTTCTCGGATATGGATAGGATGCAATGCGTAGGACGTTTTATAGATTAACTAACAATACATTTATCTACACAAACGCAACCTGTCATCCACACCGTGCTGGGATTTTAATACTTCCGCCAAAACAATCGCTGCGTGCAACACAAAGTGTCGTCAAATTCCCGTCGAAGGTCGTTAGCCAAATTCGTGTCCGCTGATAAATATTCGGCCGTCACCGACAGCGTTCACGGACGTCCGGCTGTCCAGCTGGATCGTGCTTCGACAGATTTATGCAAAAAATCGCCGGGACTCAAATAAATAGGACATTATTTGCCGATTGGAGGGTGTATGGCCGAACTCGGAGGAGTGCGGCTGTATGACGGTCGTCTAAGATTCTCTATTTAAACTGCATTCTGTGCACTCGGGCTGTTTTACATCTATGCGAAAACGCTTAGCGATAATAGGTAATTTGAAGGCTATGGACTCTACCTGGCTTGGGTCTATTTGAATGGGACTGTACCTAGCTTGGGCCTATGTGGGATTTTCGCTGCGTGCAACACAAAGTGTCGTCAAATTCCCTTCGTCGTTATCATAAGTGTGTCCGCTGATCAATATTGGGCCGTCACCGACAGCGTTCACGGCCGTCCGGCTGTCCAGCTGGATCGTGCTGGGACAGATTTATGCAAAAAATCTCCGGGACACGAACAAACAGTACCTTATTTAAGAGATCATGGAAGATATCGATAAGGCTTCCTTTGCTCATATGTGTTCTTGTTATTGTAAGTGATTGGTGTTGTAATATTTTATGAGTAATAAAGGGTTTATCTATCTATCTATTTACCACTGTTTGGAGGCTTTTAGGCTGTCTGACCGAACTCGGGGGAGTGCGGCTATATGACCGAAGGTTTTCTATTTAAACCGCAATCTGTTTGCATTAGGGTTGTTAAAGTGTGCTTTTATATGTATGCGAAAACGCTTAGTGCTTTTTTTTTTATTTGTCATAGAATCAACAGCTCTTAAAACTTTCAAAACAGATATTCGTAAATAACAGAAAGCCAATAACAGATTCTTACTCTGTAGAAAATGGATAATAATTAAGTGCTATAGACTCTCAAAGCTTAGGTCTATATTAATGGGACTGTACCTAGCTTAGGCCTATGTGAATGGGATTCTAACAATCTTGGGTCTATTTTAATGGGACTCGACTAAGCTTGGGCCTATCTGAATGGGACTCTACCGGGTCTTCTGAATGACTCTACCAAGCTTGGGTCTATCTCAATGGGACTCTATTAACCTTCGGTCTATCTTAATGGGACTCTACCAATCTTGGGTCTATCTGAGTGGGACTCTGTAAAGGTTGGGTCTATCTGAATGGGACTCTAACAATCTTGGGTATATTTTAATGGAACTCTACTAAGCTTTGACCTACCTGAATGGGACTCTACCAAGCTTGAGCCTATCTGAATAAGACTCTTTTCAGTTTGGGCCTATCTGATTAGGACTCAATCAAGCTTAAGTCTATTTGAATGGAACTAACAATCTTCGGTCTCTTTTAATAGGACTCTACTAAGCTTGGGCCTATATCTGAATGGGACTCTACCAAGGTTGAGCGTATCTGAATGAGTATCTATTTAGCTTGAACCTGTCTGAATAGGACTCTATTAACCTAGATCTATCTGAATGGGACTTTACCAAGGTTGAGCCTATCTGAATGAGTCTCTATTTAGCTTGAACCTATCTGAATAGGACTCTATCAAACTTAGATCCATCTGAATGAAACTCTACCAAACTTGGGTCTATCCGAATGGGATCCTTACCAAGCTTAGGTCTATTTGAATGACAATTGCCAAACCTTAAGAATTCTAACAAACAAAGTTATAGAATAGCAGTAGGTATTCTTGTAAAATATGTATATATCCGTCACAAGTTTATTACTTTAGGAAACTAATTGAATTATCGGGAATCATCCCTCGTCCATTAATTACGTAGAAAATAACTCACAGACAGACCCAGCGAGGTACTTTATTTTAAAAAGTAATCATTACAATAAAACTACGATACAGAAATAGAGTAAAACTGTATTCAAACCGAAACATAGTTTTAGACAAATGAACTAATAAATACTAGCAAAGCAACTGTCGTGTTAATCTGTTCTGGGTTTCTGCCATGGAAGGGGTCCCACCCTCAGACCTAAGGACCCTCTGAGGCCCTCCTAAGGGGACCCTCTTTCCCTTTGCCTTCAGTTAAGATAAGACAAATGTGAAGCAAGTGTTCTCCAGTTAGTAACAGTTAGTAACAAAGTAGGTACAATAGTTTTAGTAAACAAACTAGGATACAGTTTAGTAAGTGTAGCGAGTAATTAAGATAGTAAAGATAAATTGGGGCTGTTACTGGCTTGAAATAAAGTTTGTTCTTATTACAGTAAAAATATTCGAATCGACGGAGTTAAGGTTTTATTAACGATGTAATATTAAGCCCTTGATCGTTTCAGTTGTACTAAGTAATAAAAGTGAAATGTAAAAAGCGAAATAAAACAATAGAATAGTAATAGGTATGACCTTTCAATCCAACCGTATCGAAGCTCCAGATACGATACGGTTGAATCATTATTTGTGAAATATACCTCAAATGATACACAATATCTTCATATCTAATATCAAGAAAGCAATTATGAAAATATTTACACTTAGTATTGTTTATTTAATTTTCATTATTTCAATGTGAGAGAATTGTTTTCTAACACCCACCGAGTAAGGTATCAAATGAAAGGACTGGTACTTGGGACCCAACTGGTATCAAATGTACAAATCAAAGGGCTTCCCCGAATAAAAGCCCAAACTTGGAATGTTTTGAAAATGATTTTAATTTTAATTAAAACAAGTGACTGAAATGTAATGACGTGTTACATTTTACATTTTGCTATGTATTTCTTGTGTACAATAAACAGTTAAATAAATAAATATATAAAAAATTTTAGAATTTTCTCAAAAAGCCCTTTCATTACATCATACGATACGTTTCAGACGATCTTTTTTTCTCATAAAAAAGGGATCATGTCTCCTATCCATTTTTATTTATTTTTTGGTGTTACGGGTTGAGTTATTTCATATGGCCTCCAAAAAGATCAAGCGATACGATTTTCATGCTTTTAACACCATAGCGTTCCGCTAGCACTACAACAATTAATTTTGCACCTGAGTCATATTTTGTTATTATCTGTCCTTCTATCTTAACCTACTTTTCGCAACAATTTCCTTTAGTTACAGATCGTAAGGCACTAAAGTACCCTACTCACGTCCACTTTCAATAATGGTAATTGCGATGTGTCGTTGCAGCCCTGCGCTGTTGACTCACCTGTCAGCGCCCACGGCCCGCCTGTCTGGAACTCTGCACGTGTTGTAATTGAACTTATTTGTAGACTGCGTGCACCTCTAACGTGTATTGTGTGTTAGGTGTAGGTTTAGTCGATTTGCAAGTAAGAGAAATATGACCTATAATATGTTTGAAGTTTGGAAGAGTATTTTTGCAGACCAATGTTGGACATATGCTGGCTCATAGGTTGGTAGGCAAAAAAAAAAAAAAAAAAGAGTTTATTCACAGGAATTATAACATTTTGATAATACAAGTTTACAAAACAATTACAAAGACAGTAGTATGGCAAAAATTTACAACCCTGAATCCTAAACTAGGAATAAATCCTGTATCTTAAGAGACAGTGTTCGATAGTGTCGTCATAATATACCATTTAGGCAAAGAAGAGACATTAAACTTGGTAACAGAATAGGACAGCTCACTGGATGGAAAGTGGTGGTTTTCATCGTGGGGACTGTTGTCATGGTGACGTCGGTGTGTTTCATATCATGTATTACTTATTTCAGAAATAAGTTAGAATGCCTGGAATTACGCTGATTTAGAATGTACCTTCTTGATATTAGTCTCGAAGACGTTTTCAGTCAGAGGCTGGTTAAACAGTCTCAGGAGTGCCCCGTGATCGCAGGTGATGACAGACCATACGCTATATGTCTATACCTGTCTGATATAAATATGTATGCAAAAAGAACTTCTGTCGGACCCCGATCAAAGTCAACATTCAATAACGGTAACAGCCAATCGCGATGTATTGTTGCAACCCCGCTGTTAGCACACCTGTCACCGTTGACGTGACATCACGCTCGGGCTTGCCCGCACTCGGGGCTTGGTTGGGACACGTCATCATATGAACTGCGTGCATATCTAATGTGTACGGTGTGTATGACCGTTGCCAGCAGATGAACCGATCTGCCTGACATATCATCATCAGGCAAATTGGGGTCCTCTGCCTGTCACACAGACCGATCATTAGTGTTTTTGTGGCATAAATTTATTAAGCTAATTAAAGGGTTAGACACGCTCAATAACTTGTTGAATGTTAATGACCTAGCTTAATAGGCTTACTAAATTCTGGTTGCAGTAAAATAAAATTATGATTTCAAATAGCTTTTCATGAAAATATAACATTTAAATTCCAGAAAGCACCGCAGAAAATTATGGGCTTAGCGTAAGTTACAATATTCGCGAGTGCTTTGTGCATAAAACCGTTTTAAATATAGCCTTAACCCCTTCAGCCCTAAATTAACTTCTTTGTGGACTGAGTTTCAATTTGCGGCGTTATTTTCGCAGGAGCGTTATAGAACATGCAGGTTGTCGGATGCGAGACGCCTCGGCTATAATTGCAGCAAGCCGTAGAGCCGCAGCAATCAGATACGATATTCAGCGTTAGTTCCAGTCGTGGGGATATGATTCACCGCCGGGAAACCCAGCCAGAGCTAGACGAAGACATCGCGCCTCCTCGGCACGTCCTCGCCTCGCGCTGCGTTAGCGGCAGAGCGCGTGCGCGAGCCCCTGCGCCGTCCCGCTCGCACTCGCCGGCCTGCATCGCCCTCCCGCTCCCTCCCGGGAGGGTCGATCTATACCACGCTAGGTACGGCTACTGTGCCGTACCGAACCGAGCCGCTAGTACGCAGGATTGTGGCGGCTGGCCCGAACGTCAGCGCTCACACAGTTGGCTCCCGGTACGCACCGCGACCGCAAAAATGTCGCGCGTCGTGCTTTTTATTAGTGTTTTCACCATATTTTTGGACGTGCTGCACGCTGGACAGGTAAGTGACTGCTAAAGTTGTTGTTTTTGCGTCGTATTTTGCGTAGAATCACCGTCTGAGCGGTGCCGGGGCCACTAAGTCGAAAATCGATTAAATGCGTTCGGTAATGTTTTCACGGTGGCGTTAAACAGCGCGGCTGAAAGCGGCGATTGTCCAGCATGTAAAGTCGCGGATGCCGTAAAAGTTTTATTCCTCTGTCCGGCGATTTTATGGGGTCCGTGTTGCGTAACGCGATGTGAGGACGGAAATAAGGACGCAACGTGCCGCCGGCTGATTGGGGGTTAATTTTTGATCCCAGACGATTGTTTTTATTGGTCGTCGAAATTGAAATACTTACGTGCGGATTGCGAAATACCAATGGGAATGTGTCCTTGCTCCGGGAAACGCGTTTTGATAAAAGTAATAGCTCTTGTTACTAATTGGTTACAAGAGTAAGTTAAAATAAGGTTCCTTTTGGAAAGTTTCGACAATATACAAGTATTATTGTATAATTTTATTGATTTTCAAATTACTTTAGTACCTACCTATATACCTAGGTTATAAGATTTGCACCTAATGTTTTGAATATGTTTGATTTTTTGTTATTCCAGGAATTTCAATAAGATTCGCCAGCTAGTTCGTAAATAATAAACAGAAACTTCCCATACCTACCGCATGGACGATTTTACAACAACCCATTGTAATGTTCTAGACAACAACAATAGCCAAGCATGTTCCATAGACGAGCTAGGTAATAGGGAAATCAATCAATAATCCATGAAATAATCGTTAGCATGTGAACCATGGACGGTTCAAAGGTAATGTTGGTAATTACTAACTCAAAACAAATGAAGACCGATATTAACTGGATAAGTCTAGCTAGATTAACACTTTCCAGCTATCCGCGCGTCTCTTGTAAAGCCATTATCAACAGTTTCTTCATTTTCTAATGTTAGGTTTCCGCAGCATTGAGACATCCCTAGGATTCGTCTATTTACTTACCTATCTAAATCTAATTTGCCGATGGATTCTAATCTCGAGGTTCGATATTATATCTCTTATATTATCGATATGTTATTCGAACACCTACATTGTATACCTACATTGGAACTATAATACTGTCTGTAGTAAGGCCATTACTTATTAGGACATTACAAGCAACCATAAACTTTTAACCGTCTCATCATCATCCTTCTAGCGGCCAATACCGGCTTCTGCCAGGGTCCGCATTCTTACTCTAGGTTCTCAACTCCGCTCGGACTTCAGCAGCCTCGCAAAGCCGACAACTAAGGACATGAATCTTCTTTGTGGCTTATGGCTTTAGTTATAATTCCCTCGGTTGGTATTTTCAGCACAGGATACAGGGATAGGAAGGATAAAGGGGCTACAACAACCAATAAGAAGTTACTGTTACCCATTTTCTGATGGCTACGTAGTACGCCATCTTAATATGAAAGAAAACAAAGAGTTAATACGCTATTATTACGTGCAAATATACATGCAAAGCCAACAAAGCCCAATACCAAAAACCTATCATGCAAATCCAAGAAAATTTGTAGATTTACTCTACCAAAAGCCTAGCCTATTAGGTCTTGTTATCGAAATTTGCGGACCTAGATGATGATGATGATGACGATTGAAATTGGCAATACCATCAACAGCTCGATACCGTTCACTGTAAGGCCTGCCTATTCTAAGATTTTTCCTTAATCTTCACGGATGACTTGAAACAAGGATTGAAGAGATAAAGTTCTTTCTCTGTACGCCAGTGGACGGCAGGACGGTACTGGAAATCTGGATGAATGTTTTAAATGTACGTACAACTTTCTTGTAATCGTACTATAATGGAAATTAAGCAGCCAGCTCAACTATACCTCATCATGAAGCACATGCCAAAGGGGCGACTGCACTTTTACAATTCGCAGGCCTGCGACGTAGATTACTTCCGTCGTCAAACGTACGAGGACCACTTACACGTTTGTATTACGCAGGATGGTAGGCTGCAATTTCAGTTCTCGAGGCTCTCTTTAGCCTACCCCAAGCAGTGAAATCTACTCAGTGAAACGAGGCTCCAGTGGCCAAACCTTGACCGCGACATTAAAAACCCTTTTCTCGTTACCTGAGAGTAGTAAATATGGAAACGGTCCATATAAAGAGGAACCGTCATAAAGAAGCTATGCATTGTCGACAATATTTAAAACAAAGATTCGGAGGATAACGTACGAATTCAGCTCAAAACTAAATGAATATGAATTTGAGGATATGTTTACAACAGTACCCCTATACCTATATGTACCCACAGAAATGAAGCTCTATCCAAGCCAAGTCCTGGATCATTGTTAAGAGGAACCGGCTCACAATCGGGATTTACAATACAATACAAAACTCTTTATTGCACACCAGAGGACACAAGTACAGATACAAAAAATGTACAAAGGGCGGTCTTATCACTAATGTGATCTCTTCCAGACAACCTTGGTATGGAGAGAAGCACAGGATTATGACAGCAGACCAACGAAAAGATCATTATTATTTAATGTATAGAGACAGGCGTATCCTGGCAGAAGCCGGAATGTCGGATGATGATGATAATGTATAGAAACAGACACATTTACATTATCCATGAGAAACGGAAAAATAGTAAACGATCAATTCGTAAACTCTGACGATAGCTTTTGTCGTGAAAGAGCGTCGGCGCTGCCTATTATTGTGTAGAAGGCTTATTGTGACTGCTCAAAGGCTGGCTTTAAATTCCCTTTAGATTGCTTGATGATTACATAAAGGGAATAAGGGGATCGGGGCTAGAACTAGACTAAGATTAGCAGGTCGATTTACGCCAAACTATTGTACTAGCAATAAAATTACTGATAGATTCCGTGTCGTGATAAATTATGCTTAACATTCATAGGTTTCAGCCGTTTTATTAGCGTGCGAATTTTAGCAGGTTTCAAAATTTATAATTTATAATTTTTGATGATATTACAGTTTTCTAAATAAATGTTTATCCATCTGCTGGATTACTTATAGATGGACTTTAGAGTAACCTGGTTTTCGCAAAATTTGAGCCTTGATTTTAAGAAGTTTTCGACAACGTAACGAATTACGTGAAAGGTTTTTGTTTAAACTTAGTCTCTGCAAATCCAGTACGGGTCTTATTAGTTCTAACTTAAAAGAAACAGGTTTATTTCTTAGCTATGTTCTAAGCAACCTTCTCCTAAGTCTGCTCTCTCTTGTGACCGGTTTATAACAAGGAAGTTAATTAAAATGTCATCTGCAAAATCCGTCCGCGGACGGGACGGGGATTGTTTTCTGATAAGCTCGGACTTGCGCACGATAAGAGGTTAATTTAAGTTCGATTTTTCAATTGCTTAAAGAAATTTTCGAATTTGTTGCTGTCAGGTTAGGTTAGGTTATGACCTGTCTGATTTAGATAGAAACGCCTACTTATAGCGAGTCTATAGGTACTAATATTATGAAGAGAATGATTTGACTGTTCGTAATGGACCTCAAAAACTACTTAACCGATTTTAAAAATTCTTTAGCTTATTGAAAGCTACATTCTCAGCGAGTAACATAGGCTATAGTTATACGAAATAAAATGTGGTTTCCACGGGAACGGGTCCGTAGTAGCCGAACTTTACGCGGATTTAGACGCTGGCAAAAGCTGTCATTCTTTGTATGAGGAATGAAAGGTATAATGGTTGTCTAAATAAATAATAAGGTTTTAATTTTGGAAGATGTAAAATAAATAAAATATAAAACGAAAAGTTTGGCAATTTTCTTTCCGCTCTCCTGAAAAGTAGCGTTTTGGAACATCTGACCTTATTAGATAATCATTTTAAGCGTCAAAGACTTAAATGACAACGGAACTTGAAGGCTAAGTTTTTGATGAAAACTAGCGTGAGTAAGATAATAGTAGATTACACACCAAGGGAATAAAGCAGATTCTGAGCGTGGCTAAGGTCCCTATACTACAGCTAACTCCTGACCTAAGCGAGGGAGTGACGTAGAGTCCTGAGTGAAGCGAAGGGTTCAAGCCGCCCAAGACTAAGACATCTTTATTCCTGAGGCGAATACTCTACTTTTCACACCACCTGTGAGACAATAAATAAAGCACTTACAGCGTCTGATTTAGCAAAACTCCTTAGCAAAAACTTAAATCAGTATCGCTCCAAGACATTTTCGTGTCAATGTAAAAATATAATTTGGAATTGATGAAACACATTCTTTTTATTTCACACTTTTCCATTGGCACAATTTGAGCAGTCCTTCAACCATACTGCTTAGTCTTTAGTCAGAGTTTTTGCAATCGCGTCGTTTTATGTTTTTTTTATAAAAAGAAAAATTGTGTGATTTTTGAATAAAGTCTCTTTTCAAAGCCCGTATGCTAAGAGTTTTCATATTAATTTTAACATACCCAATTATCAAATTTCATAAAATATTTACCTGCGGGTAGCAAGGCCATGCTTTACAGTGACATTTCATAAACTGTGAGCAAAACATTGGTGAAAATTTCCACCTGGTGGGCCGCCTGTACAATAACTAAAATAGATAGATGCTTTATTTTCATTTCATTTTATTATTATTGCGAACATATTCTATTTTGAACTTACTTAACTAAGTACATAATTCGTATTTACTTCCACTCAATTTATCACTCTGTTCACCCTACGAGCGTGCTCTTGTCCGGGATGACAATGCAGCGTCGGGCGCGAGCTCGGCTCACAATCAGCAGAACGACGCGACGCCAGCCGCTCGAGTGAGCTGTGCATCGGAATGGACAACAGATAAGCGTGCCACTCTTTGTTGGTCCGTGGTGGTATTGGACTTTTCGGAAAACTCTCTGTTGGTTCTTATTATATTCGGGATAGCGAGCGTGTAGAATTCGATTATTGCGTGACAATTTTGAATTTCGAGAAAAAAATCAGCCTATAAAATACCTATATTTTTCCTTTTTTTTGCGTGAAAGATTATCAAACAAACCTCCCCCATGCTCATAACATTCGCGTTTATCATAGTAGGAAGGATGTCGTATAGTTTACTCACCGCTGAGAGTAGATCAGTAAGAAGATATGAATACTTTTCTCCTAGAGGTACCTACTCTTGCCATGCAAATTGCAAGTACCTGTATTTAGTTTCAGTAGGATCACATAATTTCAGGCATGTGACATTTTGGGGTTTTGTCCTAGCGGTTAATTACGGCTCAGCGGCTATAATAGGTGTAAATCTGTCTTGCATTTCAGCTAGGAAAGCGCTTTCAGAATACTGAAAGCGGTTTGCTACCAGAATCGATAAGTAATTAAATGTGGTGTGTTAGCTTTTACGTGCAGCGACTGCCATGTAACCCGCACAACCCGTTCAGAGAATCCGAATCGCAAGAGCCTCGTCCGTGTGTCAGCAGACAGGGGGAACGCGAGTAAACGGCTAATTACGTAACTATGTTGCCAACAATGCTCCGATTTCAATTATTGAAATTGTTACTTCAGCGGTTACGTATGATCGATTTAATAGTTTGTTTATTGCAATAGAACTTTGTTAGCAACTGAACCCGTGAAATCGATGATACGGAATCGCAAAAGTAACAATTTTGAATAATTGAAATCAGATAATTGTTGGCAACAGAATTACATAATTAGCCTACAGGTGTGGTTGGCTTGGGACTTTGAAATAGTGGTGGGGCCCCGTAACTCAATTTAATTAATCATATGTTTTGGGCGATAGTTGTATTTGTTGATCAGGTGAACTTCTAAGTTACTTCAGTTCTTTAACGATGCGCTATTTTTAAGCAGGTTAATACTTATTTTACCTTTCGTTTTCCTAAATCTCTTTCTTCTGTCAACGAAGTATTTAATTACTGAATGTCAATTTCAAAACCGCAGATTCAATTAGACAAATAGGCTTTCCAGAATTAAAATCTGAAAATGCAAACAAACAGTACCATCTACACTTTGTTTACATTTTCAGATTTTATTGTGATTGGCATCTATGCATATAAAATATCGTTTTAATTGTACAAACACAGCACGGAAATCGAAACGGTCCGGTTTTACAATTATTGGTCCCCTTTTTCCGAGACACAAAATATATCCGGAATGATCTGTTTGTTTTGAGTATTCTTAAAAGCGAACATATAGTATTTTAAAAGCGGACCTTATAATAGAAATATGAAAGCACTATAATGTACTATTTTTTATGGTAAACTTTATGTTGTGCGAGGTTTGGATGCTGAATCGGGTGAAGTAGATGAGAAAGGCCAAGAAAACCTGCTAGCAGAAGCTACAATACTCTACTTCTTGAAATTGTAATGTGTGTAAAAGATTATTAATTAATATTAAACTCTTTTCAAGTTAATCAATTTTGTAATAAGGTTTTTTTACATTGGAACAGTCATAATAATGACACCTTGTAAAAAAAGAAAAATAACCAAACTTCAAATTTAAGTAATGGAAAACAGTGCATAGGTAACCACAGGATTGGCCAAAGATGAAAACACCTAAATTATGATATTTTATTATGAATCTCCTGTTTATAGTCCACTGCTACCCTCCGCGTACAAAAATTAATTAACACGTTTAACATTAAAGTGTACTTTCTTACTTTAATATAAAATATAATGTTAAAACAAAAACTTTTTCGTAAACCTACATCGGATCGGATCTCATCTCACAAATCAACGGCGCGTATTCTTTCAACGTTAATAATCCTTTAATTGTTTCTAACAACCACTTAATTAAGTGCCATTCGCAATCTCTGTGGGAAATCGTTTTTAGATAAGTTCGCTTTTGATAACAATTTAAAGTCCGTAAAAATTCTTACGATTCTTAATGTTGACTTAAATTTAATACACATGTATTGCGTATATGTGCTTCTAGTTTAAAAATTATATACATATGTCTAATATTATAATGAGAAACCTGGCAGCTATTGTACCAGCTCGCCGTCCCGCGGGTATACTAGCTAGATATACGAATATCTTGTAAAAAATAAAAATTCTTAATAAAAACTCCTTAACTAGATAAATAGTACGAATAGAATATAATTTAAAACATATTTTAACCGCAATCCAACTAAATAATGTAGGCACAATCGTTTAAGAAATTGATTCCCAGCGGTTCTATAAACTTTGTCAATATAAAATGTTGGATAGATTCAAATATAATGGCGTAGTGGATGCGGCCGAAGGGCCTGACCCGAGCCCGGCCGGAGCCCGGCGGGCGACCCCAGCTAAAGGTCGGCCGTCTGCACGGGCTTGTTTAGAAAAGTTCACAGTTAATCAAGTGGCGTGCGCAAAAAGCCTTATCAGTATCACACACCGGCACAAAAGGCACTCCGAACCGTTTCGAAACAATGCCCCCAAAGCCTCCCTAAATCCTGCAAAGAAAGGAGAACCGGATAAAACCGGCGAGGGTCAGAAAAAGCCATTTTAAACAAGTTTTTATCCAACCCGCCTTTGTAATTAAAAATTTACTCTTTCACTTTGTATAAAAGTGGGATTTTTTAAATAGTTAATCGCATATTTTTGCGATAGCCACACCCACAGTGACGTGCAGTGGCTTTTCCTAGGGAATAAAGGTTTTACAAGAGCTTGGAATTGTTCCACTAAAAGAGAATAATGGATTTTCCTTGTTCCATTTCTGCTGTACATCGCGCAGACGTAATTTGACGTTAACTTGAGATTAACTCAGCTTTATAAAAGTTTATTTCAACGACTAGTGCCAGCATTGACAATAGTTAAAAATTGCAAACACAAAAGAAAAATGGAATCATATAAGCACCAAAGAAAGCGAGATTATTGAAATACGATGTTGTTACAAAAATTCTGCAATTTCGCCACGGTAACATAAATGGCGTTGGAAAATCGGTGTTTCCTATTTCAAAGCCTGCAGTAAGCTGGGCGTATTCACACGAAATTTACCTCCCATTTCCGAGTCTTTTGTTATTTGCTTACATAATTAAGTACCCCACATTTCACATCCCGCATTGCGCTGAAAACAGGATCTACTGAGAGCAAATGCCTTATTATTTTTAACAAGCCTTGTTGTCTAGGAAGAATTCAACTAGATAAATCACTTGCCCCATTTTGTTTCTTTTTCTTTAGAGATTATTTTATTTTAATTATTACACCCGTATTCTCAAACAATACTTGTCGAAGTAAAGTAGCTGCTGTGCGTTCTCATAGTGCTCTTTAAGCGAACGCACTGCATTCAATACGGACCCATTCTTTTGGTCAATTTTGCTCGCTACCTTATAGTAACGTTTCTGAATACGGGTGGTATTCTCATAAATTATGACAAGAGGGAATTAGTTCTTAATCCACGACGATGATCCGACACAGGTAAGTGGATGAAAATTCTCGAATTTCTTTCAAGATAAACGCTGGATTTCTCATGACGTTTTCTAAATATGCCTATTAAAAGATGTACAGCAATTTTGGAGACGTATTATAATATAATTGGATTAGTGCGTGGCCTCGTAAGCGACCTTTGCCGCATGACTGAAACCAATGACCTTTATCTGAGCTACGTACATTAGTTGAATACTAACCGATGCTCACGGTAAGGGAAAAAATTGTGAGGAAACCTGCACATTCAGGCGACTGAATGTGTAACCATGATCCTATCTGGTCCGGTTCCCCGGTGCTAACAGGGTCACAGAGGTCAGATGGCATTCATTCTACTGTAATTACCTTTTTTACCTTATCTGGTAAATCCTGGATCATGGTCAAGGCGGACCCCGGGCACTTGCGCGCTATAGCACAACTTAACTTACTTAGACTTTACTTAACTTAGGGTGATTGTATTATAAAATTGAATAAGTTATATGCACTACGTATTTCAGTAATTTGTTTTGTGTGAAAGTGTGCCAACCTTACAGTTACTTTGTTTTACTCCGGGGATCAGCCGAGGTCGCAGCAACCGCCACATCGCCGTGCTCCATCCAACTACAAATTAGTTAAAGTACACAACTTTATTTCTAAGCCATATTTCCTTCGACAAAGTCCTCGTGAATAATATATTAATGCGAAAACTGTTTTACCGAGGCTTTACTTTGCGAAAGCTGCTTATTTCTTGAAATACGACGTTCGCGAAACCGCGGACAGGGTATTTTGTCGAACTTTAGCTTGCTTCAATGGTATCTAAGTTTACAAATAAATATAGATCCAGATGAATACTTAAATTGAGGTACAGGGCTGTAGTCGAGGATAGTATTTCTTCGATGGCTTTAATAGTGATACAAATAACAAAAGCATTTTATTATGTCTGCACCTATTATACCACAGGACTACGCTATACATATATTAACCTCCTTGACTGCGCTGAAACGGAAAACCATACATACTAAACGACAATGTCAAAGCGGATACTTAGCGGAACACTACCACGTCGCAAAAATATATCTAAAAAAACTAAACTTACAAAATTATGCCCGTGAAACACATTAACACACACGTGAATTATAAATACTTTATAATCCTTAAAAGCCATTTAGTAAAAAGATAAAATATTGATCTAACAGCAAAATGACTTGAGAACTACAACCCCTTGGGGAATTTCCAGCAAGAGTACTTTTCAATAATGGATACTAAGTTAAAAGTGCTTTATAGCGCTATCTGAGCAAATCTTCAATTTAAGGCCCTTAGATACATCAGCCGGAACAACGACCGAGTAATTCAATTAATAACAACTGTTTAGAGACGTTTGATGTTTTGATATTAATGAGCCTCAGTTTGCAAGAGTATTCGAGCAAACCAGTTATTTGCTGTTGCTAACAATGTTTGTTCTGAAAATGTTGGTTATGAAGCTTACGATAACATGCGGATCCGGTTTTGATTCGATAAATTTGTGCTCTCAAGTGCTCTATTTTTTGGTGAGAAATTTGCTAATCACGTGATCTTTTTGAAAATATAACGTTAAAATCTTTATGTGAACGTGAACTACAAGGATTTATTAATATGTATTTGGCTACATTTCTTGAACAATATCTAATGAAAATTTCGCTCCGTTCAACAAAATGACATGACTAGTTTACGCCGGACTCACTTTACCAATATTTATAGGATTATTGCCTACATTTCTTCAACAAAATGGGATGATAATTTCACTATGTTCAACAAAATGAGATGAAAATTTCATTACGTTCTCATTAATCTCAAAATTATTAATACATCCTTTCACAAGAATTTGACGACACTCGCTATGGCAGAATGACCGATATGGGTTTCGAAGATATCAAGTGATTACTAAAAGAGCACTTGCCTAAGCGGACCCTTATTTGTTAGCCCTGTCTTCAGGACGAATTATAGGATAAAGTATTGCCTTTGCTATTATTATTATTTGCATTTTTTTTAAATAAAACTATATCAATAAACGCGACAGTCACATTAGCGGCAACAGTAGCCGAGTTTAAAATGACACAAACTATACAATACAGTAGCCGATTCTAAATTAAATGACACAAAACTATAAAGAAAACTTACGGGAAGAATGTTCCCCGTGATCACGGCACACGTCGGATTTTTACCCAAGTTTTTCCATTACTGCGGTGGTGGCAGCCTTTGAAACTTAATCTGCGGCGAGTCGGCGCCGGCGCCGCGCTAAGCTGCGTTGCTCGGGTTTCAAAGACGACAGCGCGATTGAGTTTGCTGAGCGGCGATCGATGCGGATCCCTGGGCGCCTTGAGATGGCTCTCTCATCGGATTTAGGTAAATAACTAGTGTTTAGTTGGGCCTGTATCTTTTACTTGTTGAACGAATAGATTTATTAAGTATAAAAGACATGTCACGTCAATAAATGTCGATATAATTAAATAATAATACAACTGTCAACACAATGTAATTCACTATAATTCAATGAGGGTAGTAAATAAATTAACGTCAAAGAAAAGAACCATGAACGAATATTGTCTCTGTAATTTGACTGTTTGTAAAAAGCCGCAACATTTAGGACATGATCGACATCGAATTAGCTGGTTAATCTATGTAAATTTTGCATGCAAGCATATTAAAATCATTCGTGAGAAGCTGGATCCGAGAATCTATCTTATTAGACTTGTGGTCTTCGATAAGTACTATTGTGGAGTAGGCAGTCATTATACAGCCAACTGTTATGGGTGTCCAATTATTCTACATACATATAAACACAAACTGAGCATCGCCACACTTGGTAAAAGACGATTCTAAATATTGTCGTCTATGCACAGACTCACCAAACACCGACAAAAAAAAAAACCATGTAAGTCCTACTCACACTAAAGCGGTATTGGTAGTCTATCTAATACTCTCGGTCTACTATACCTTTAGAGACCTTCTTGTCCTCGCAGCCGCGATATTCTCTGCGCGTAAAAAGATCAGTCGACAAAGGCGCCAGCTATGCCTTGCCTACCGCCTTGTATGAATAATATAGAACTCAAACCATGGTTACAGGTGAAAGACGTATTTCTTACTTTTTACATGGATTTAAATAAAGTTTCTATTGATGTTATACGGCAGACAAACAGGCAAGCGGGCCACCTGATGGAAAGTAGTCACCGCCGCCTATGTATAATAGAACGTCAAAGCAATATCGAGTATGACAAAGATAATGATTAATAATGAATGTGGCACAAATGGAACTTAGGTACAATCCGCCTAATGCTCCATTAGGTAAACAGCGGAAAAAGGGATGAAATCCGTGCATTTATAATCTGTAGAACCATTGCCCCTCCTCTTACGTTACACACCCGGTCGTTTGGCATAACAATAATAGTATTTTAGTATAGCTATTCTAGAGGTGGGCAACGCATTGGCGGTACTCTTGGTGTGTAAATGTCTATTGGCAATGGTGACCACTATCCATCAGGTGGCCCGCTTGCCTGTTTGTCTGCCGTATAACATCAATAGAAACTTTATTTAAATCCATGTCAAAAGTAATATATATATATAGTATACCTACTGTATGACATAAAAAAAATAGGTACAGATAGATTATTAATTGACTATAGTATATAGATGACCCGGCGTGACTTCGTTCGTGTGGCGTCCTACCCCTACTCTACCCTACCCTTTACCTACTCTACAGGACAGATAGATAGATAAATTCTTAATAGCTCACACAAGAATAATTACGTAAAAAAGTCTGTCCATTCATTTAGGAAATATTAACTGGATTCATTTGATTGTGCCTTGCATGATACATAAGTATCTTCTTCTACTTCTATCTAGCTACTCTACTGGTACTGGGCCGGTATTTTAAATGATTGCAGGTGGACAGTATACAATACACACATTAATTAAAAGAACCGCACATGTAAGCATTACAAGCAACATACGTCAAAAGCTTCAGCTAGGTGACAATAAAACCGAACGCTTACACACCGGAATGTTGAAAAACTGGAATTCCTGGTTCTCCAGCGTTTAACTAGACGCATTTATTTTTAGAACGCGTACTGCATCGTGAGGAATCGGTCAAAAATAAATCGCAACTGGTTTGGAACGGTAAATAATGAGTGGATGTCCTTGCGCGAGTACCATCGTCCACGGAGCAAAATGGGAACACGCTGATTGCTGATGTTATAAAAAGGAATATCTACATATTGGCCCCAGTTGCTGCTGCTGTGTTCGTATTTTATGTGTAACCCTTTTTGTTTGCTTACTGCTGCGACTGCAAGAAATAAAATTGTTGTTGTATACGTTCGTTTTTATAACGTATTTACATTTGTAACTTACGATATCGTAAAATTTCGTTTGACTATTTATTTTGTTACTACAAAATTGAAGTCAAAATTGAAGTAGGTTCGAATTTAGAACATTGGAAAGATTCTGATACCAATATGGTATTATAAATGTATCTACTTGTTATAAAATATGGGTGCAGAAAAAGGCAGTGCAGATGTTCACTCCTTCCCAGTACCAGTCGAGCTATAAAAACGAAAGTTAGTCAAGCATAGCCTGGGAACTTCTAAACTAGCGACCTTTTAGTTGGAAAATAACAAGTTGGCAGCCAGTGAAGCCTTGAAACTTCATTATATCGTGTATTAAAACACATATGGCGGGACTAACTGCGTCAGAGGCACGGAATGCCCGATGGAGCGGCAAATAGGCCCTTCTGCTCCAGTTGGCCTGGAGATGAGGCATCCAGGCGGGGGGCACTCCAGCGTTCTGGGTTCTAGAGATACATCGTTTAGCTTATATTTTATGACACTATGTTTTGCAACTGCGATTTCCGGGCTTAATAGTTATTTCACAATTTATTGGAGGTTTTTTAATTATGTTGCGGCCGCGATTTAATCCAAGTGAAGTATTTTGAATTGGAAGTTATATACAATTTTTAGTATTTTTACTGGATTTCTATTTTATTCGTGTCTAGTATATATATATTTTAGTAGGAGTTGAATTTGTGCATTTCATTTAGTTTTTTTTAATATATGCGACCCCCCTCATGGAAGCCTGAGTACTGCCCTGTCAAATCCCGAACACTGATAGCCTTGCTCAGGACGAGGCTAAAGCGATCTCGTCTGGGTTCAAACCAGGCCCTGGAATAAAAAACACAAGCTTTTAATATAAGCGTATATTTAAACTGAAGACAACCGTAGATGGTAAAGTTTAGAATTCTAACACAATTCAAACAGAGAGAAATGAAACTATAAAGTTTCATTTCTCTCTAAAAGTAATTCTAACTTACGAAAAACCACTTTAAAAGTAGGTAGGAAAGTGTGTATGTTTTGGTCCCAGTATCGTATCGCCTACGCGCAGTCAATCATGTAATCAACAAAACACAATGCTGGACGTATAATCGCTCGAGTAGGACATCGATATTCATTCACAGTCGATGTCGGTGCTCTCGACATTGCAAATCCAAGTTTGCAGTGGCAGGCAGACATGCTATGTAAATTCAATAGTTGCAGTTGCAAGCGGACAAGTCACTCGAATTTGAGGCACCAGTCGGTCCCGCTGCGTACATTGTAATTGCCAGACGACTGGGCTGTCCACTCCAGTGCCAGCGAATTTCTCGACCAGTTCCGACCGCAGCGTTGTTTATCCGGGACGCAATCGGACGTCTGTCACGCAAGAACAAGCGGATTTGGTCCCGATGCCCCGGCGATAAAGGCCAATTTGGCGTGCAGAGCTCGGGCAACCGTTTGTTTTGGTGCCCACTGGCCAGTCCCCATTTAAAGGCATGTGGGATGACGCGGACAAACATGCGGCCGCGGTACTGTCACCGAATTAATGGCTGGAGAGGCGTTGCAGAAATGTTGACCTTTAGTTGCCGACCATACTTTTTGTTACGTCTATGTAATTACCGAGGTGGGGTCGCTGTGGTAGCGAGGTTGTTTTTTATAATAATTACTCAAAGAAACTCGTATCACTCGTGTTGGACGTCTCTCTCCTAGATAATTAGTGATCAACGATTGAAATTTTATTAACGTAAACAACAAATATTACTTGGAAATTTTATGCAAAAATTACAGATATGATGAGATGGCGGTCAAATGCCTGGCTAGTCTAATTTAAAAAAAAATTAAGAGTGACAAAGAGTTATAAATCCCGTATCCGGTAATATTTTAAATACCATATCGTCAGTGCATCTGTGCGTCTCCCTAGACAACAAAAAGTAATTTATCTAACTACGGAATAAGTACAATGACTCCATATCCAACCTACGGTAGCTTCTATTTTACACCTGTCCAAGCCAGGTCTACTGTACGCGTTCGATATTCAATAGGCGGATGGGTACGAATGTAGGAGTAGGCGGGTATTGTGCGCGGTCAGCTAACCGTGGCCCTGCCTCGCCCGTCGGTAACATAATCTCCATTTATAGCCTAAGCTAAGCTCCATTCACGTCAATGCTTCGTGTCTTCTGCTGATCAGAGCGTTGTAGTGTATAGGTTGTTATTTGTGGGAGTTTAGGCTAATTAGTATTGTAAAGCCGATTAATTTTGTATGGATGGCTAATTCAAAGCTGGCACCTATTAGGTCGTAAGTTGGTCGTATGTAGAATAGAACCAACCCCTACATACCTACTTAAGGGTTCAAACAGTGTCCTAGTTCCGTAATATAAGACAAGACTTCTGTGACCGGAAAAAAAGTTCTCGACACTGCGATTTCTGATTTACCAAGATTAAGACCAACCAAATTGTCAGACCTCCTCAACGTCGATTCTAAAAAGAGCCAAGTAAATGACGTCAAAGGCCCCAAAATATTAGTTAAGATAGTGATAGTATGATAATCATAATTTTAGTAGTCAGTGGCATGTCTTATCATCATATTTGTTGATATATATTTCATATTAGTCTCACGTCATAACGAATTTACGCGTCAACAACGCGCAGCCTATCTCACCAGTCAGTTTCCATTATTGATCTCCAAACAATTTCCCGGTTACTATTCTATTTACCGGGACGTGTTTCCATCAAACCGTTTGTGCTAATCCTTTTACCGGGCCACGCAATTGAATACTAAACCGTACGACCAATAATGTTAGGGGACAGTTTCATTTGCATTTGTACCCGGCTCTTCATTAAAACATGCCGGGCTTCCGAGCACATTTGCTTTATAAATATGTAGTGTAAATGGATTTTCTATTATGCATTGGACTATTTCCAAGAAGCTCCCTGAAAGGGCCTGGCGGCGGGTCACGTACGTTCCGAACTTTTTATGGAGGTGTGTGCTATACAATTTTCATGACACACCTTAAATGGATACCTGTCCGTTTCCATTTCGTTCTCTTTGACTGATTGTATTCTACTCTGAATATGTGAAAGGGAATATAGGTTCGTTTTATTCTGAGGGAAAAACAGTTACAGTAAAGTCAGCAGATATAGGTACTTAGTATATTCCTTTTGATTAATCAATCTTCGTGGCGTTAATGTCCGGGTTGGGCTCTCGCACACGAGGGCCCGTGGTCCGCCTTGACCATGATCTAGGATTTGGTAGATCAGATAATTATAGTGGAGCGACTGCCATCTGACGTCCGTAACCAGATAGGATCACGGTCACGGATTCAGTCGCCTGAATGTGCAGGGTTCCTCACGATGTTTTACCTCACCGTAAAAGCATCGGTTAGTCTTTAACTAATGTACATTACTCAGAAAAGAGTCATTGGTACATGGCCGCAGTAGTATTCGAACACGGTACCTCTCTCTTGCGAGTCGGATATCTTTACCACTGGACCACCATCTTTACCACTCT
Organism: Blastobasis adustella; assembly: GCA_907269095.1. Taxonomy (NCBI): domain Eukaryota; kingdom Metazoa; phylum Arthropoda; class Insecta; order Lepidoptera; family Blastobasidae; genus Blastobasis; species Blastobasis adustella. Next base: position 13,445,607 of record OU026121.1, on the reverse strand, counting down.
GTATAATCTTTTATATATATAAATAAATAATAAATATGCTTGGACAAATTCACACAGTAAGCAAAGCTTGTGTTATGGGTGTTAGATAACTGATACACTACTATTATACAGACTACACCCAGACCCGTAAAACAAATTAAAATTCATCATTTTAATTTCTGCTCGGCCGGGAATCGAACCCGTGACCTCTGCGTGGCGACCGGCATGTCAACCAACTGAAGTACTTAGGTCGTCAAAAGGTCGTAAATATTAGCCTAAAATGATAAAACTGTCTTTAGACTGAAATTCGAAATCGATCGGCTTTGTTAAAGTTTAATGTGTTCAGATTGGACTCTGTTGACTCTCTCAGCAGCTTTCAGCCTAATCTGTTTAAGGATTACTCCCCATCGATCCAGATTAAATAACTTGCACAGCGGATTCATCTGGGTTTAAACTGTCAGGAATGGATTTGTCTAATTCTCAAATAACGCCGTTGTTTATTTGGTGTTTCGCAGATAAGAATTTAAATATTGTATGGTTAAGTGCTTTTCAATAGGATGTTTTTGATCTGAAGAATTAGTAAGCACTGTTAAATTAGGCAGGTACGTACAAAGTTCACCCAGAATTATGGCTTCATTGTTACGCTATTTACTCAGCAGATGTGGCCACATGTTCTGGAGTACATTAACTACAACTATTGTTAGTTAAGATTCTATAACATTTCATGACCCCTCGCAATAAGGGCGAATGTTCACAATTACCGTTTCGGCGAGTACCGGTTAAGTTGACGGGCGATACGTCTGACAGCGCCGCCATTACACGTGTAGTTGCGCGTCGTCGATTCACCTGCGTCGCGCGGAGTGCTCTCGCCGCTGCTCCGTTTAATGAATTTATCTTGTCAAGGGGAACATTAACCAAGTTTAGGAACAAATTACGAGCGTAAAGTTGCCTCGCACCTCCGTCGTTCGCGAGTAATTACGGCGGCTGCCGCGGCGGCGCGCGCTCGCACGACCTTTTTATTACCTTATTGCCGAACAGGGCATATCGCAGTTCCTTCCCGAGCGCAGATAACCGCTTTATTACTTGACGAGCTGGCAGGTACCCGCGGGAATCGATACGGCATCGCCACACTCGGCTCCGACGAGCTGCGGAATCAATAGCCTCGACGACTCGACGTGTTTCTTGGCGGTGCCGGTCGCGTGCCCCGCTTTATTAAATGCCGTTTTATCACCGCCGGATGCCGTAAAAGCCTGCGAGACTCCTTCTAGTTCTGCGAAATAAAACTGAAACACTTCGCGCGGCTTCTCAGCCTTATCTAGGAGATCTGCAGCTGCCGCTCCGTTACATTACATTGTCTGGTCGTTTTACGTATTGCCCGCCCCACGGTTTTATGTTGTCGTTTATATTACGAGGGCCCTCTCGTTTTACTGCTCGAGATCGACTGTAAAATCTTGATAAGGAATTTCATTGGCATTCGTTATTAATTGGTGCGTGTGTAATATGCTCAAAACAGAAGGTTTTCATTTTTATGGATAAACAACTTCCGTATATTCTTAAAGATTCCTTCAGAAAACAAAAGGAGGTGTGTGACAAGTCTCGCCAGTGAGATTAGCCGTGAGCAAGTGGTCTCGCTGGCAGCGGGGGCGGAGTGCGGCGGCCGCGGCGCTGTGAAACGGAGCATGTAGGTTAAGGGTGCTCGGCGCTTTGTTAGCGCGCTCTAATCACTGCCGGCCCTCCAACTGTCGAGGGCTCGTGGCGCACTAGCGTTTTGTGCCGGCTCCTCGGCGTATCTCCTCGCATGCCATGCCGCCCTGGTACCAAGAGTTTTTAGTGTGGAATTTTTTGCTTCGTATTTCGCTGTACGAAGACGCGATGCAGGTCGCGGATTTGTTGTAGTTGGTTTCGTTGACATAACATTTAAATTAACTCATAATAAATTATTTAGCTGAAGATATAAAAATAATACAAATTGAAGTACTTAGTTAGCAAATGACAACTGAAACAAATGGAACGTTAGTTATGCTGCCCACAAATATTCCAAACAATGCACATGGACCCTGCTAAGCTAGTGATTTAATGCGATAAACAAACGGAACCATAAGCAATATTTATTCATATCAATAAATCAGTAGACAGATACGCAATTTTATCTCGATTTGGCTCCAACAACAGGCACCGTGGGTACTGGCTACAATCCAAGGTAAGCTTTTAATTTTACGAAATCCAAGGCGGGGTAATATTTTTTCAGAATAAATAGGAAAGTAATCCATGACAACGTTAAAGATACTGCGAGAGCCTAAAAATTTAGAAAGGGAAATTGTGGCCTACCAAGGAAATAAGGACTGAAATTGGTTGGCAAATAGTTTGTTATCTGTTATGGGTTTGGTCGGGGAATACAGGCTGCGCATCCATTATTGTTTCGCCAAAATTTATAGGTTTGGCTGGTGCCGTGCTTTGAATTTGTAATTTGTGTTTTATGAGAGCACTTGTTTGGGAGTTAATCTCTTTATGGCATCACTGAGTTACGGAGACCCTGTCATTTGGTTCCCATTTCCCTCCAAGTTGGTTACGTAATTTGAATCAATAAGTGGTTGTTTTGACCGACAGCTATTTTCGGATGCTTAAATAAGTTTCGCAATTTGTAAAGATTTACCTTTATAAGCCATTTCATCTATTGGAAAATGTTATCAATGAAGCAAGCTATTTTCAAATCCTTCAATTCCACAACAGTCATCTTCGAACCCTTTTCATGATTTAACAAAATAAACATCGTTAAAAGCGTCGCAGGCAAGCCGGGAACTCGTTTAAAAAGTTGAGGTGTATATTCGCGGGCAGAATGGGGCCAAATGGACTTTCCGACAAGCTAATAATGACTCGGGTTTGCTTGTCCCCGCGCGGGGCGGGCGGGGCGAGACGGCGAAACTCATTTCCGGACTGTCGCAGGAAGCCCTGCCGACCAATAAGTAAGGAAAAAAAGCCATTCAGAATTTCTTGTGCCTTTTTAAAATTGTAATTTTGTGTTTCCTATCGCTACCAATTGATTTTCATTGAAAGGTAAGCGGTTTCGATTATTTTATTGCTTTGATTTAGTACAAAATAATTTTCTAGACTTGCAAGTCGAAGCAGCAAACCTTCATAAATATTTATATTTGTAATAAATAACAACATGCCAGAACAAGGTCCCCACTTATTAGATTGCCCAGAACTACATAGAGGGTCTCCAACACTCTCCGTTAACATTTGCCATGACACCCTTGTTCTATTGCTCCCACAAATGTTCAAATGAATGTTCTCGGAATTACGTTTTCTGGCAGATATGTGGCTCTGTAAATTGGCAAGGTTATCTGGAGGTCCACATTCAGGTCGGGGCAGCGGTCCTGGCAAGTCGCCAGTCGCAGTCTGCCAAGTACATATGTAGGACACTAGTTTTGATATTCCCCTCTCTACCCTGCTCCAGTTTGCTAATGCTTTTTTTCCTGTTTGCTAATCTAACACCCTAGGGACGGAGGCGAGTTTGATTGACTTCAGCGCTGCAAATGGCTTTGCAAATGAAATATCCAGCTGCCGACAGCTTGTAGTACGTACTAGCTACAGAGATGTTGTTGGCTATACAACCTATACCTATACTCATAAAAATGTCGTCAAGCCATTATTTTAACCAACAAAGACAGATTAATTCCGACGTCTGGTGCAATGCTCTGCAGTAAAGTTATCCAGACTGGAGCATACGTGCGTAGATTTTTTATTATACAGCTCCGAGCTGCAGTTTGACGCTGTAGTGTAAAAGTTGCGTCAAACGAATCTCACACGCCCGAGTGAGATTTTCATAAAACGCCCGGGGTTGGTTGGTACTAAATTTATATTGTTAGCTCGCGAAGAACCGGCGGTGGCCCAGTTCGGGGAGCAAGGAAACTTGCGCCGCCCACTTCTTTGTGCGGCGCTACGATTTCCATAGCGAGAACTTTTGCGGTGTGACAAACAACGCCTGTTACCCCGACGCTGAGTAACCCCCGCTGCTTTATTTCGTTTCGTTCTGTACGAGCCTATTTCAGTTTGTTTGGCTTGCTTGTTATTTGCACCTTAGGTACACTTATAGTTGGTTTTTGTTTTTTTCTCGATTGACAGACCCTTGTTCCTAACCTAATTGGCAACGGTCGTGCAATTATGATCGTGCGACGGACGGTTTTGAGGTCTCCTATTGGTCGGGCGACGTACGACCGTTGCCAATTAGGACAGCGCCGTATTCTACGAGGAAAAATATATTACTTACTGATAGATACTAAGTTTTCTAATGGGAAAGTAGGTCCTAGTAGAAAACTAAGTTAGATAACGAGTATTCTACGAGGGAAAATATATAACCGACAGACAAAACAGGCCATGACAGTCGCAGCAGCAGAAGCTAAACTTGAGTTTCAGAGAACGGTTTATCTTTAAACAGTTCACACTTGAAAGCACCCGTCAGCTCCCGCTTTGAACAATTTCCGACACTACGAACATTTCCATAAACAAACAGTTGAGATGATTGTTACAGAAAATTGGAATCATTACTCTTGCATTTTCCACGCCATAAATCGAGTGGAAATTCCTGCCAATCCCATTGAACTGTGGCGTCTTTTTTTCATTATTCTCTCGAGTCGTTGCAATCGCTTCGGTTTTCCTTTGAATTTCCACTGTAAAAAAGGAAACGGAATAGAAACAAAATAAAAAGAGAAATCTTTAATATCTTTCGCCGGCAAGGAGATGCAGCTCCGCCTTTCTTGAACGGAACGTACTAAGAAATAACTATAATGTTCCAATAGGTACCTATATTGTACTCGTACATGTAATGTACCATGTACTTAAGTAAATGTTTGTTTAAATAGTTTTTTCCTTACAAAATTTCATAATCAAATCATGTCGAGATATACATTGATACAATTGGCGGAGGATACTAAGGTAGGCTCTAGTAACGTGGTAAAAGAAGGTGATATTTTAAAAAAAGGTCAGCTCAAGAAAACAATAAATCGGCGTTCATGTATAAAATAGGTAATGAATGTGAAAAAAGCGAAAGAATTCACAACCGGTTTCTGAATTGAGAATTTCACGCCTCTCGTGATCTTTCATGTCTTGAGAACGTCGGAACCGTTAAAGATGCTCTTATTGTTGAGTCTTGAATGTGTCGTACAATTTTTATTTGTAAAGCGAAATAAAGTCGCGACACCTCCGCGAATGTACGAGCATTTCAAAGTCACGTAGCCTCGCTTTATATCTGCCGTAGTATCTCTTACAAATGATAGTGCACGCTCGTACAAAGTTGTCTATCCACAGTGTCTGTAGCGTCGCAGCGTGGAGGAATATGGAATTGAAATGCTTATTTCCAGCGAATACCAGCATGCTCAAAGGAAATTCAGGGAATATTAAATGGAATATGCTTGTTGTTTTGGTGTTATCATCATCCATGTCTATCAGCGAATCCTATACTTTTCGTGTTAAATTTCCGTGTGGCGCGGCCATGATGAGTTTATGTTTACCTACTTTTGTAGTACTACACAGTAGGTACTCAGGTCTAACGCGAATTTTTGACTTTCTTCTTGATCTTGCTAGCTAGCGTCGTCGCTAATGCTTTGTATGAAAATGCTAGGTAGTGGATGGTATATGTAGTTTTATATTGCGTTTCGAGTTAATCATTTGTTAGCGAGAACATAAATTTAATCGTTTGCACTTGCGCTCGGTGTATAGTGGACAGCCATGTTGGTCGTCGCCACCCACGGAGTTCAGCTTAGTAGTTTTTAATTCTTTTGTGGTACGTTGGCCCTTTTCCCGTAGACGTAGGCTAGACCACAACGTTTCACTAACTATGGTCCTGATAGATCTCTCTCGCTTCTTTCACATTCATTAGCCTTTTCATATTCATAACATTTATTAACCCTTTTTCTATAATATTTCGATCTGATCGTGATAACTTAATCTTTTGGTAACTAAGATAAAATTGTTGTTTGTAAATGTATCTTTAGTAAGAAACAACGTCTTCTGCTCTGATAGAAGGTGTTTCATAAGAAAGCTCTAAATCGCTCATACAATGAAGATAGCTTGAGTTTCAGAAATGAAGATATCGTAGCAGACCTAGGCCCACCGTTAACACCACACATAGGTTTTAGAGGGGTTCTAGATCTATGTGACCCTAGGGTCACATAGATCTAGATCGAATAGAAAAAACAATCTAAGTAATCCATACCTATTGAAAAAACAAATTGATAACCATACCAAAAATGATTACCTTGTTAACCAGTAAACTCAAGCTTCATTCTATTTGAAGCGGGCCCACGGAAAGAAGTAGGTGTTGTGAAGGCAATAAAATATGAAATAACTCTGAAATTACTAATGAAACAACTTTGAAATGAATCAATGAAATAACACATAATTGAAACGGCGTCAACGCCAGCGCGGTTCGTTTAGCAGAGTAATTAAAGCCACACAAAAGCGCCGACAATTCCAAACGTGTAACTGGGAACGTTTTACTCATATATTATTTCGGCACTTACATTGTAGTTTAAATACGGTTGGTGATTATCGGATGAAATACGCGGGATTGTCTGGCGGCGGCGGGTCCCGGGGGGGCGGGGACAAAGCCCATTTCTGACGGGCCGATATTGTCGGAGCTTGGACACTAGAATTTCATTCCCGCCAATATTAACATCGTAATGGCATTTCTCGTCTCCACAGCTGAATATAGATAATAATGTAGGTACTATGTCTGTTTCAGGTATGTTTCGCGTTGTCTGCGGCGGCTATCCTGGCCACACGTGTGGCGTGCGGTAATGTATTGACAGAGCCCTCGCGACTCCTCGGCAAGCACCATTGCCGTGCCGCGCCATTCTCTTCGACGTATTTCAGAAATGAATTCTAGCGCAATGCGCAAAACATTATACGAATTCAATGCCCGGCTTCGTCACGTAGGTAAAACGCGAAAAGGAAATTTCGACTCGAACATGGCGGCCCGCACGTTGAGAATTTGAATAATATTCGAGTCTATGGGTATTTCTCCCGAGGATTCGCCTCTAAACCTACGCGTGGAATTGTTAATTCAACGCGCCGCGGCCGCGAGTCGGCGTAATAATTATTTTTAATTATCCTCACTAGACGACGCCGGGCCGGGCGCCATCTTGTTGAATATTCATTCGATGAAGAGTTCCCGTCATTATTTTTGTAGAGACTAACCTAATTTTCTTTAATGAGCCTTGCGGGGTGCCGCCAACAATGAGCTCCTCTAAAATGAAACGTCTACTTCTACTGTCTGGTACTCACCTTACTTAATTATTTTTGTTTGTTTCCGCATTTTTACAAAAGACAAATTCGGGGTCCTTTGTCACCTTTACAAGGGACCGTCATGCAATTCAATTAATGAGAGTGGAAATATTCTTGTTTTATTTTTTAATGCATATTTTGTCATCCTTGCGTATGTAGTGTAGTGCTTTTGTTGTTTGTTGTTTTTAGGTACTTATATTTTCACAAATTACTATACCTGAATGATGGTGATCGTCACATCTAATACCTATTAGGTACCTATGTTACAGACAGAATATGCTGTCGGTGTCGTTTAACTTTTTATTATGCCTATAAAACACAGCCGTGACCTTGTTTAATAAATTCACGAAGCGTTATTTAGGATCGGGCACGAATATTACATTAAAATATATATTTCGCTTTATATACCACTCCCATTTGTAAGGAGTTTGTAGGTTTTATCTTAATGTCGGAAGGCCCATTAACAAGAGAATACTTTGATTCCCGGATTTATTTGTGTTCTTAATTGTCAGAGATGGCGGAAAAATGCTTGTCAAAAAAGACATAAATCCTATACCTCGTCATCTAAATATTAGAGTTGGTACCAATGATCCTTTTATTCGTAAAATAAATACCTATCTCTGTGACAACGGTCATCGATATGTATTTTTTACACTCAAATCTGTATTTGAGTGTTGCTAGTTTTTGCCTGTGCAAGGAAATTTTTACTTTTTTGTTACCACAAAACACCAATAAAGTATACAATATATTCGCGTGCATTAACTGTAAAAAGATATATGCTTAATGCACGTGCTGCCACAGAGACCAAACTATATTTTACAGACTTTTAATAGAGCTTGACATGAAAATTAATCAGCCACTCCTAGATATACCTAGTAAAGTAAGAAAATGAAAAATTATTTCATTTCCCGTACCTGCTCACACGCTCACCCGGTTATATCTCGCCGGATATTACTAGACTGATGGGATCCGGATATAAATCAGAGTCGCTCTGAACGCCACTTCTCTACCACTATTTTTCTTGCTTTTTATCGTAGAATCACCCACGATTTATTTCGAATGGCTTCGGAAGGAAGGATTTCGATGGTTTTATTTGGAGTGAGCTTTGTATCCATTTTAAGCGGGCCTTTGATAAAGGGAGGGCGTTTTTCTTTAGTTTAATTATACTAAAAGGTATTTCAGCCGCTTTTACTTTGTGTTTTCGGCCTGTCGACATTTTTTTTTTATTATGCAGGAACTTGGTGTCTGTCGAGGGAGTGTTTTCAAATTTGGATTGATGTTTTGTATAAATAATACTTAATAATAAATTGTTTGGTTCTCTGGTTTGGTTTAGTCATGTGCAAGTGTTAAGTAACACAGGGACACGTAGGAAATAGGCGCCTAAAGGTAGAGACAAACAGGTTGAACGTACGCAATGTATAATATGTTACCGTAATATTGTTAAAACCGTTAGTTTATAATCTAATATATTCATAGTCCGTTAGACTATAAACTATGGAAAAATTGTGAACTGTTACATTCTAAGGCAATTCGGCACTGAGCCGCCATAACACAAACCTAACCTAACCCAATTTATACCAAATGTTTATGTGTTTCTTCGAAAAGTAATGCGTTTAATTGTAAATGATTTAGTGAATTTTGTTGCAGTTTAGAATATTTCGATAGTTTATAATATAACGTATTTGACTGCATAATGCGCAATGCTGTCATATGCATTGCGTATAATAAGTGTGTTTAGAACACAAATTCAATAGTCTGTCTTATACGTGTGATCAGTTCGTCTCTACCTCGCTTTTTCTCGTATTTGATCGTCGGTAAAATATCAGAGAAAATCTACGGACCTACAAAGGTAGCCTTTGCGAACGAAATGGTTAGTGATAATGCTATGCTAAAAATAATAACATTAGTTAACAAAACTGACAATCTGCTATCCTTAGACTATAGTATAGAGACACACAAACCCACACGCGAGCACACATATACCAATATACTTGTTTTATTATTATTGATAAAAAAAGATTGTCAATAATATACAAATTTTAAAATGCAGTTTTGTCATTGGCATTTCAACCATAATGTACTTATTTTTATATGTACCTATTTAATTGCTGCTAAACTGTGAAATGACTTAATAAATAAATAAATATAGTTAAACACCCTTGATCGGTCTCTAATAAATAAGAAGCGATCCATTATGCGCTAGGGTGGCGTTACACAGTGATTAATATCCAGCTAACCGGGTCAACGTTCCGGTTCATCTGTATTCACCCGGGCTGGCATCATCAGGCGGGAGCATTATGCCGCACAGCCGGGTATAGCAGGGTAATAACCGATAGTGTCTCGCCTAACACGGCTAAATCAAATGATACGCTTTATTAACTGGCGGTGACAATGCCCGGGTAGGGTCGTACATAAGGGAGCCAGACGTTGCGTAGGTGGCAGCTATAATAGGGTTAAATAAATCTTCAGGTATTAAGACTATGGTCGTCATCTTATTATAAATATATAGTAGAATGTCACTTATCCACTTAATTACATCTACATGCTGACGTAGCGTCGGTAGGCCTCCCACTAGGTGGACCGACGATCTGTTAAAGATCGCAGATACCAGCTGGATGCGGAACGCACAAGATCGACCTTTGTGGAGATCTCTAGTCGAGGCTTATGCCCAGCAGTGGCCGTCTTCCGGCTGATATGACAATATACATCTACCATTATTTTTCTACTACTTACTTTAGAGAGAACTATACTGTAAACCGCATTAAGTGATAAATCATTTTGAAATTTGGCTCCATATCAGAGCCGTCCGGCCAAATGCATGAATGATACGCCAGAATTTTATGCTGTGGGTTAAATGGCACGAGCCATAGCCATTTTAGGTTTAAAACGTGTTTATCAAAATGTATTACAACATTATATGTATAGGTCATTTCAAATTAAATGTAACACTTAAAGAAACAACAAAAATCTGTGTGAAACCTGCACATTTAGGCGGCTGAATCTGTAACCTATGTGTCTGTGTCTATTATTAATATATTTATTGTATGTATTTATAAATTATTAGTATATTGCTGACTGTGCGGTGTTTCCGGGTAGGAAATGGGCCCACTGAAAACCAGCGTTGTGGTTCGCGTTAAGCGGCCACAACATTATGCTGAGGGGGTCCAGTTGCACTGGAAGCCGCGACACGGAGATTAAACAATGCCACTGGCAATAGATACTCGTAAACTGTAGGTAGGTAGGTACAGTTATTATTGTTATTCCTTTTTAATTACATTTTCAAATATCATTATTTGTATTTTATGTTGGTATGCTTAGTTCGTTGTTTTGATGTTGTTGTATCTAATTATCGTGTCGTGGTGTCTAATGCAATAAATGTTTTCTTTCTTTCTAATCATGATCCAATCTGGTCAGCTTCCCCTGGTAGCAGGGTCACGGAAATCAGATGGCAGTCGCTCCATTGTAATTACCTGATCAGCCAAATCCTGGATTATGGTTAAGGCGTACCCCGTGCCCTCTCACGCAAGAGCACGGTCAACCAGGACATTAACGCCAATATGGCTACATTTTATTTTTATAAACCGAAAAACTATCCCCATCCCGGACCAGGAAATCACGAATGCGCCACCAGCTTAACGCAAAAAGGAAGCTCCCAAAACGAAAGCAAAATTACATTCGGCCCGTGCAATGTAGAGCGTTTGGAAATCCCTGAGCCCAAAGCGATGGTCGTTACGTGAAAAAGCGCAGTAAAACACCTGCAGTTGGGAATGCTCCTTTGGGAGTTTTGTGCACCTGGCGAGGGTGTGACGCGCTCACGTAACCTCTTTAGACAACGACAATTTGCTATGCTATGCTGTTTTCATCCGCTAGAAAAAAAGTCTACTTGTTTTTACTGGGCCCTGCTCCTGGCATGAAACGCTCTCTTTAGGGGGTCTAACATGGCCACATTAGATTCTTATGAATTTGTCACAAATTTACCTGCAGCGTCGCTGTTGTTGACATTGACATGACAATTTAAAATAGCGTCTCACAGTTCCAGTATTAGTAATACCACCGGGTCAAAAAAGTTTGTGGCACTGTAAAATGAATCATACCTAATATGAAACGCTAATGTAACCTTTTTAACCTCCAGACTACACTCAAAAGAAAACAACTTAAGTACATGTAGGTTATGTAGGTACCTCGTCTGCCTAATGTATGTCAGTATAATGAGATTCTTATTTATTTAGGTCCTTTACAAACTGGGTGTTTAATTTATATTTGATACCCCAAAAGCTGAAGGTACTATAAAACCAAAGATAAATATGAAATATGTCGGTTTCTGTTGCAAAATATTTTATGAAGCTAAGCAAATATGGAAAGGTACGTCGGTAATTCAACAGTCGACAGGCAATAAAATAAGTCGCGATTTTTAGCAAGTTTTTAGTTTTAGATTTATGAGTTTTGCGATTAAAAGAATTACCGATTACGAATTGATGAATGCAGTGTTAAAGCAATAGCTAGTAGCAAATTACCTAAGTAGTAAAAATAATTGCCAAATTTCAAGATTCTAGGTCTACAAGTAGAAGTATCTTATTAACCTTGCGATGAACGAGTTTACGCGAATAAAAATTTTGGATATGTATATCTTACATGGGTTCATTACACCAGTTGACATAGAAAAGTTGAGGGACGGTACAAAGATAAAAAACATTTTTATGTTAATTTTATGGACACATAAAGTTTATTTGTTATTTATAATGTTCGGTAAAAACAACACTGTCAGCGTTGGTTGGTTTTCCGTCCTGTCCCGACGGGCTGACTCGACTGTTTCCAAATCAATTAGGTTAGGATTACACAGGCCCTTATCTCGAGCGAGGGGCGGTGCGGGGCGGCGCGGGGCGGGGTTTCCCATTAAAACTTTGCACAAGCGACCTTTATAATGACTAGTGCGAGGTCACTTGGAGCCAGAACCGACGCTTTTCTGGTATCCTTGTTTAATTTATTAATTAAACGACGAAAAGTCAGTAAAAACTCTTTCATTTAAAAAAATTAATAATGTTTCTAATTTTACATAGAAATCTATTTTAGTCTAGTTATAATTTAGCCGTGGGCTTAATGTTTGCGTAGAGACAATTTTATTGATTGATCAGATTTATTTGAACCTTAACCTTTTGCTGTCGCGGGAACGTTCAGAGAAGCAAAATTTTATTGTATAAAACTTCTTGGAAAATTTATTAGTTTATTTTTATACTATGATATGAGATTTTATTCACAAAAAGTGAATTTAAATAACTTTACACTTCAACACTTAACTCTTGAGCTTCCTCCACATTAATTGAAATGAATAAAAATTCAATCAAATAATAAATCAGTAAAAAACAACCATAAATAAATATCTAGGTTGTAGGTATGTGTCCAACCTTAACAAACTAACCTAACAATTCTTGAGTAAAGCTAATTAAAAACAAAATGTAATTTTGGATGGACGTCATGCCTTTCGACGGAGTGTGGGGTAAAATGGGGCGGGAGCCTTTTTGATCATTCCACTGGATCAAGTCGCACGATGGTAAGTGCGTGCGCATTAGTTTTCTTTTACTAAAATTGTTTCAGTACTTTAGGAAACATTTGCGTATATATAGACTTTGTCGGAGTTTCCCGACATTTGTTGATTATTAGCACAACGGCCGTCGGCCACCGCAGGCCGAAACCGGCCAGTTCTAGTGTAGCCACTAATAACGGCCCGCGTAACTAATGTGTACTCCAGAGTTTAGGGTCAGGTACCTACACGTTGCTAATGATGGCTGGACTCCAGGATGGGTTAACCGATGTTTTCTCATTTGTAATTTGCGAAACTTTTGCTTGTATCTATTGTTTGGTAGTTCAATTAGTCCTTTTATGTATTTAAACAAATAACATTTATTAGATTGAAAAATATATATAATTAACATTAAAATAAATAACATAAATTATATCTGTATAGGTCATCAAATAATGACTATAACTATTCAAATAACAAAGCAGCATAACGCTCAATAGTGTCTATTACGGAAGCCGCATTGCCACTTTGAATTGCCATATATCCAGTCCTTTTATATCTCTTTCTTTGAAGTACTAACAATTTTTTATATTAAAAATATACAAAATAAACGGATTTACTAACTTAACACAAAACTAAAATTCAATTTAATTAGTTGAGCGATACTCTTGGCTATGGAGTAGTATCCATCTTTGATAGGATTTTAGAGTCGATGATTTGACAACACAGTGATAATTGTCTCTTTTTTAGATTTTTTTTGCGCTCCATATAATCGATTTCGCATTAAAAATGATCCCTACGGAATAGAGACTATTACTTATTATTCCACTTGTCTAACCTTTTTCGCTTCTTCCAAAATCACGGATCGTCGGATTAGGGTGCTCTTGACTTGTGACCTTTGTTCAAAATGTCGTCCACTTGATCGTTATTTGAACATTATCTATGGTATTTATTTTTGGTTATTCTAATCATCATTACTCTGATTTTGTAGAGACATAAATAACGTCTTAATAATTATAAAATTTAGAAAGTTTCGTAGAATTTAGTAAATGTCTTCATTTCTTATAAAACGCCTTTTAATAGAATCCCCAAGGATATGGAATTAGGTATTGCTACTTTTCCAATACTCGTTCCTAGAAGAAATCACTTAGGAAAATAAATCTGACAGGATTCTCAAGTCTATTTGTGGAAACCTGTGGGATGTTTTAGAATACTTGCGTCAGCTCAATTTGCAGAACCACAGACTTAATTTGCCACAACTCGCTCACTCTAATTAACAGTATTAGAGACGTTAAAGTTGTTACCTATATCTATAAACAAGGATTTAGAATCGACCTTCGCTACATATAGGTTTGTATCTGTAACTACCAATACCGGGTGCATTATTTACAAATGTGGAACCATCGAACCGCCGTTTTTCGTACTTTGTGTATGGAACCTTCTAACATATGATCATTGAGACTAAAATAATTTCAGACTACCGAAACAAATTTTTATAATTACCAATGCAATATTAGTCGGCGGTAAACAATGTATTCTACATCGGTTAGTTTTGGCTTTGTATTTAATCACACACGTGTGATATTGATGATCCTGTAGGAAGCCAATATAGCTGACGTTCATTGTTCTGCTACACAGACCATCTGATATTTAGACGTTTTGCTAGACGGTAATTTTGCTAATTAGGTTTACTGCTCATTATGCGTTTCGCACGATTGGACGTTTTGCTACTCAATTTGGTTATTTTCCACCGACGCCGACGTCTGTAAACACAATAAAGATTTTGGCTCGTATTTCCTTACCGGCAAGGATACCTGCTGGAACAGTCGATAGCAATAGATTCACGACAGTTATCGGCCTTGTGAATTTTTGATCAAACACCGTTGGGAGGTCGGAGAGGGCGCAAACACGGCGGGTAACGATGTTGTCAATGCCCACAGCCGGCGGCTGTTTGCCCCCACGGCCTACGGGCGGCCACGGGCGGACACGGACACGCCGCTATGGATAATAATACATTGATAGGTAGTACCAAAAAGATTAAAAAAATTCACGCGGAGGTAATCTTTTTGATAGAATCGTGAAGGTGGTAACGTTTCTTACTTTTCTTAAAATCCGTTGTCTTAAACACAGACAACATGTTAACCAACTGAATCACTTAGGTCGTCGTTATACGGCAGACAATCAGGCAAGCGGGCCACCTGATGAAAAGTGGTCATCTCTTTGCCCATCTCTATACCTTGAACGATCTCATGTCACAGTCCAAAGGAAAGAGTATGGCTGGGAGCTTATTAATTATCCAAATAGTACGAGTGAGGAACGTTCTTTCGAATCTTAGTGTGGACACCAACAGAGGGTCTGCATGGTGGGAATGAGTACCGAGCCCGCGGTGGGTGGTGCATTGGCGGATTGTGCTGTGGGCGCCAGATCAAAAAGTTCTTCAGAACATTCCCCATTGTACAGCCGGTACAACACACACAGGGAGCCAAAGAGACAGCCATATCCTCCCCCTTGCTCTCGATAGACTCAGCCCACCCATAGTGTGTAAGGTACACAAGAAGATCACCAGCTGAGCAATCATGACGAAAGCCATATGTCAATATTAGCTGGTGCTCCTAGAGGTAACAAAGGAGCTGGATATTGATAACTCGCTGCATCACCTTACAGAGCAAGAAGAATACCGCTGGCCTGTTATTTGATGGGTCTGAATTATCATCCTTTTTGGGTATCGGATGCACATGGGCTACCTTCTTTAAAAACTGCACCGTTCTAAAGGAGCTCACATAAAATATCACATTATTTAAGTCACAAACTCGCAAACCGTTACGTTTTTCTGGATTATGGAGGGCACAATTACGCATTTTACAATGCCCTTGGTAAATATCCAGTTGACATTATTATTTATGTGTTTGGGAACAAACAGGTGGGGACAGCGCATTTGGTTTAAAGCCTTGAAATAACAGCTTCGTTGTAAAATTATTTAGCATAGGATCAGTTTTAGCTTTAATTTGGTTGGATAGGCAATGTATACATTCTCCCTGTGGCTGTGGCTTGTACAGTACAGTAGGCTAATCTCTGCTAAGACCAAAGTGCACCAATTTGGCGCTTGAATCAGGTCAATTTCGCAACTACATTGGCACTTTGACACAGGATTTAGCCGGGGTGGAGATCGATTCATAGTGTTTTGACCTTACTTCTAAGATAAGTAATTTCTTACAACAAAGAATGTTAGTTAGCGTACCTTAAGTAAGTTTTATTCGCGTCCAAGAATGAGGGGTCCAGTTGGATGGGTACAAGAAGAATTATAATATGCCTTCATGGAGTGCCAATTTTTATGGTTTTACTGTAAATTATTTACTAGCTAACGATTTTATGTGCTAGCTAACGTGATATTCAGGTTGGCTTTAAATATCAATAAGGTAACAAAGAATATCACCCCCTGATTTTAGACTGTAGATGCGCTTTGTTAACCTTGTTAACATTTTCACACAAAAAATAAAAGAACTAAAGATTACATATTTAATTCGCTATTTAAAAACAAATGATAATTGTTTAATATTATTATATATTATCTTCTTGTTTTCTTGGTTATCACTACATGTAGAATTCTTTAGTTGAGAACAATAATAGAAAAAATATCAATAGCTTTCAGAAAGATGTGAATCGCACAATAGACAGGCATAGCTCGCGAAAAATAACGGCACCTAATAAAAATATTTCAGCACGAACACGTTGCACACATAACAATGCCATAACCATAAGAATTCGGGTGTTCCCCGCGCTTTACAAAGAACAAAGGGAAGGAAGGAATGCGATACAAAGAGGGGCACATATAATTGGAAACAATTTTAATAAACTTCGTTTCTCGGAACGAATAAAGGAAAGTTGAGGACTCAAAAGCTTCCTTTTAGTTACTTGGTCTTATGGAATAAGCGATGTAAATTTTTCCTTAAGACATCATTTTAAGTATGTGTTTTTTGTACTTTACAATCTTATCTAATACACTCGTTTGAGATTGAGTAGTTAGGCGTTTAAATTTACTTGTCTAATAGATCTACCCCAAACGCGGATGCGAAGAACAGAATTATTAGCAAAAGTCCACTTAAGGTCTATTAATATTAAGAAGAAAATCTAGAATCCTCGCTTCACTTGCTTCTGGCCTTACAAAATAACGAGCGCACGAGTCTAAAATATAATCCTATTAAACTTCAGAAGTATTGAACCATACCAGCCAGCCTCGCTGTTATATAAATAGAGTTTAATCCGGTTCAGTGCATGGCTTTCATCAAAATTCACTTAGATAGCCGTTGTTGGCACCCACTCGGCTGGCGTCGAGGACTGCGCCGGGCTTCATTACTGCCTTGGGTGGCACTTCGCCCCCTTATCTACGGGTTACGACCTTCACACGGCCTTATGTTGCGACAATTTTTATAAAAATCAAGATGAAGATTGCGTAGTGGTAGAGGGTAGGTAGGGTTTTTCGAGGAAATGCTAGACCGAATATTGCGTTTGTACGGTTTAGGTTTATAAGAATGAGAATAAATAATACGTGTTTTTTACGGTTTGATAGTAGTTTAAGTTGTGAAAAGTGGTTCATATTCAATTTACTGATTTTATTGATCGTCAACCACAAAAGGTAAATTGTTGCTACGAGTATGAAACCACACCCACGAGATATTGTTCAAAATTTTCTCACAACTGTACCCATTTGCAAATGTAGACGACGTCTACAATTTCACAAAGGATCTTCGACCTATAGAATACTACTTCCCAGACTTCAAGATCTCTCCACGTCGCGAATATTTTATTTGAAAGTGTCGTTCATCAAAATTCGCTTAGTTGGGCTGCTATTCAGTGCACCTCGGGACCCAAGTCCTCATTAAGGCGCTCTCTTATCTGGAGAGGCCGTCCCTGACACACTGACTTGCATTTCTTTTGCTCAAGCTTTGACTTTGAAACTCGTCTCTTGAATACTGCAAGGTTTTACCGAGCGACGGGAGCGCTTCGGCGTGTGAACGAATTACGCCGTGTAGGAAAACCACATTTTCATATTAAAAATAATATTAATATCTTTTGCATGAGAAAACCGCTCACTTACCACCAGGTGTAATGGCAGTCAAATGCCTGGCAAGTTCAAAAAAAAAGAAAAAGAAAAAATAGGGCAGTTGTCTGTATATTAGACCGGGCAATTTACCTAATGCCCAATGGTTAATACCTTTATAAAATTGAAAACCATTACAATAATCACAAAAGGCAAAAAGGTACGTCCACATACGAAGTTTCAATTTGTTTTCGCGACGAATATACTTAGTAACATTAACACGGGGAGTCCGTAAACCCTCAACCCGTGATTCAAAATCCCTATTTCCCTATTGTTGGCGGCCTATTGTCTTTTCCCTTTATCCGCGAGGCGAGGCGTGTATACGTAATTTATAAAGGCATATCGATGGGCGTGGCGGAAGACCCTGCTTCAAGGAACATGTTATTTATAGGAAGGTTCATATCCCCTTTCGCCCACCTACTGGCTTATGGAGAGCTTTGGAGAGAGCCACTTATGAAAATAATGCAACATGCTCCGTGTAACGCCGTAATCCGTCGTTGACATGGCCGTTTTGTGCTATGATCCTGTGTCATGTTGGGTAGTTATTAGGTCAAGTATTGAAAAGTGATTTAGTTTCTTCTTTCAGGTCAGGATAGGTAATTTAAGGGGTTACTATTTTCCTATAGATTTAGAAAATAGTCAACTTCTTATCGAGTCGATGGATTATTCGCCCAGCATTCAGCGGCCTATACAGCGGTTGAACTGGCCTCGAACAAGTCCTCCATTGTGCAAGTTTTTGGACACGGGGTCGGCAATGCGTGGGTGATGCCCCTGGTATTGCAAACGTCCTTAGACTATCAGGTAGGCCGCAAGCTTGTTTGCCACCATGGCGGTATAAAAAAAAAACGCCGAGCATGAAACGAGGTGGTCCATGGAGTACAGACATAGGAAATTAACTGAAAGAAGGAATGCCAAAAGGTTCCAAAATGCAACATCTTTATTATACCCCCGCTGATTAAATTTCGATTTCACCGTCAATGCGACAATGCAAAAGCGGGAGACGCAGCTTATTAGAACGACGTCGTATTTTGACAATTAAGATGCCAAAGCGGCAGCGACAGCGCTGATTAAATATTTAGCTCGAGAAGGGGCGCGATTAAGGCTGTTGAGGCTGTTTCGTTGGGCGCGGGGCCCCGGGCGGTCCCGGGACAAACGATACCAGGGACTTTTTAACTAACAACGCAACAAAGTAAGGGTTTTGGGCTGAAATGTCCTTTTTTGTGAGTTTCACAAGAGTTCCTTCGAAAGTCAGTATGAGAACATTATGAAAGTTATATTTTGTCTGATCCTAGGATTGTATCAGGATGTATGAGAATATCGTTGGATTAGCTTGTATTGTGATAACTATTTAAAATTAATAATATCAATATAATTTTACGGGCAATACTACATACACTTTTTTTTGGAAACGTCGGTAAGTTAAAACATTGGAGTTTGAAGATCAAATTCAATGTCAATTGGGCTTTATTCGACTAGTATATTAAAGTAACTTGCACATCAAAAGAAGTTGAGCTACAACTGTGAATTTAATAACAATGAAATCTAGGTCTCATATCCCCGGCACTCCTAGCTCGGTTCGTGGAACTCCTTATCTCAAGGTCTTACAGTTATCTGCGGCGGTGGCCTTTGCTACTTATTAATCCCACGGGTCGCTGAAGCCCAGTCAAGTACCTCCTTATGTTAGTCTTTTTCGTCGTTCATTAAGTTTGTTACGTGGGTGTCCCGCAGAGGAGAATGGTAGAACGAACCCCACCTCATACATGACGTGTATTGTAAAAGGCGAAAAATGTCGAAGAGGAAAAAAATAAGAAACGTCCAAAGAAAATGGGCAGCGGTATTTTTAACCCCCGACGAAAGAAGAGGGGTTAAGTTTGACGTGTGTGACTGTGGCTTTGTGGCTTTGTGTGTCTGTCTGTGGCATTGTACCTCAAGAACGGATATATCGATTTGGATGATGTTCTCTATTTGAAAGCTTAACCGAGATGGTTCTTAGCTTTGGTTCTGCAGTTTAGAAAATATTTGAGTTGTAAGTAAACATGGTCAAGGGTTATTCGACTTTTTCTGTCTATCAACACACTGCGATCTCCAACCCCTCTGCCAAGCGCGGACACTATAGCAATGCCTTTCACTAATGCGAAGGAGTCTCAAATCTAGCAGTGGACTGTTATGAGCTGTTATTTGCAGCTGTATTAGTTGTTACGTAACTAATAATTATGCACGTAGGCGTTCGTCAACTCAAAAAAGCTAGGCGGGGGCGTATCTGAAAGATTTGTCTTGTTAACAACCTTTATAAATTTCTCTTCTTTGCTGATCTTAATAAACTTCCAATATTAAAGATGGAATAGCTTAATAAATTCATTCCATTTGTAAATTGGGTGGCCAACGATTTGCATGAATAAATGGAAGCGGAAAATCGTAAAAAATTAGGTCGAACGAAATTATATTAAAACAAAATGTGAAACGTTCAGCGCGGATGCGTACTTTAATTCAATGACGGTCAGCCGGTGGACGTAATGATAGGTAGGACGGAATATATTTATAGCGGGAGAATTTATTCAATCGCTGACCTGAATAAACTGGGTCAATGAGACCCGGGTGCAAAATTAAGAACTATTGATATATATACCTTCTCAAATGAACAAAAAAATATCATGACAGGCTTTGGTTATAGTACATAAATAAGTAAGACCATTCCAAAAAGCCCAAACACGATGGGGTTATATTATTGCGTTCATTAGTTCCTATGACTACCTTCCGACTCCATCATTAGACCAGCTCCATGGTACCATATTAATGCATTATCATCCAAGTTACCTAGGTAGACAAAATTTTAGCTCAATCGGATACCAACAAATGGTCGAAAAATGGTTTGCAAACAGTGCCAGTTAAAAAAAGCTTGTAAAAATAACGTGTTTTTATGAAATATTCTAAGTGTATGAATTAGAGTATTCGTTTCGGCTCAACCGTCGTACTTTCTCCATTTTACAGTAATTATTATTCTAGTAGTCTAGTAAGAAAACGATATTTTATTAAAATATTTCCTTCGCCTTTGTAATATAGGTAAGTAAGTACGCATAGGTAAGCATTATCTTACCCACACAACCGCAAAACGCCTAACTTGTTACTACTTATACCGTAACGGACGAAAACCGGCTTATTTCGTCCAAAGTTTGGATAGCAGAATTTACGGTCCGTTTAATTAATATTATTAGTAACCGAGTTCAACTGTTATTTTCTTTAGATGTGCTTACCCATTTATAAATATTTTATCATAATGTAAGATACGATTCGAAACTTATATTTATATTTAAGTACAACAACAAATAAACTAGTCTCTTAAAAAAAATTAACCTGTTTTAAGCTGGAATCGGGTCTATTTAATTGAATAATAAAATATAATTAAGCCCAATAGAGCCACTAGTTATCGATTCCAAATTCAACAGCAGTTTAAACTTTAGTTTTGGAAGCCTCGGGGTCATATTGACCCGACTAACGAGGCTATATCTCAGCGAGCGAACGAGAATGATGTTCCGGGCCATCTCCTGGCGTATCGTTATTAGTGGGCAATAAGTCACCATCCGCCCGGCTCATTACCCTGCTGGGTGTAAATCACCCGGTCGTTTGTTCCGATGCATGGTCTAGGCTAAGATGCGGGATTTAGGTGGGATGTGAATGTGAGATTTGGGTGGGATGTTCGGAATATGTGATCTCTAAGCTTAGAGAAAATAGGATGTAGGTAATAGATATTCATTGTCAGGCGGCAAACGTGGTACTACTAAACGGATACAAGCAAGAATGATTGAAATCAAACAATTTCATAAATTAAGAAACAAAATGAATTTAGGGAAATGAAGGAAGGTGGATTTTCGTATACCTTCTGGTATGCTGGGATGGCCAATAAACTTTCAAGTTTATTTGCTCATTCATTCATCGGAGACGCCCACAGGGCCTTCGACGTGGCTTGTGACGACTGCTGTCAATCGATACATGTCCTCTGATGATCTTTATGATCAATACCAGCTGTACTATTAGAAATAACCCTATTGGTACAGGAGCACGAGTGGAACTCGAACCTGGGTCGTCTACTTCGAAGGCGGATACTCTCGTCGCTTCGTCATGGCTGGGTTTTGGTTAGTATGGAAATTAGGTTATTTACATACTTACATCAATATAGAATGTTTATAAAATAATAATTTAGTAACGCCACGTCAGACGCGTAAAGTCACGTGAAGAACTCGTACCCATCAAAGTTTTAGAATAAAATAATCCGTTACACAATTTTTATTGATACTTATCTCGAACCACTTCAAATTTAGGTATCTCATTACCATAGCGGGTATAAATCACCCGAGCCTCTGTAGAACACGACTCGACGCGCGCTAGGCTCGCGACCTAAATCGCCGTGTTCCCGTCACGATAGTGTTAGATACCTGTTACAGACCGTTCAATATCAAGATACGAATACTGTTTACGTGTTATGGGAAAAAGAGTTAGACGTTTGGATTTAGATTTCTAGGTTAATAGAATGTGACATTAAAATTATGAATAAGGTATAATTTTAATTTAGTTTGAGTTTGTTAAGTATTGTTTAGATTTTGTTGTGTTGTGTTGTGTTGTTGTTTAAATAAAATCTGCATTTATTAGCCATCAAACATCCATTTTATGATTTGGGACCTTAGACAAAGACACATGTGTTGTAAATGAACAACACTATACAATTAAGTAGTTGATTCATTATTACATGCTACTTACATATTGCAAGCGATTACGACAAAAAAAATATAATCCACGTACTCCAGAAGGCGTGCTCTCTTTTATGCGCATTTGCCACTAGCCATAAAAAAGTAGAAATTGTAACCACAAAGCAAACAGACTAATTCTTTATTTGAAACTCAAACAACATTTTCCCTGACTAACGGAGCTGGCGGAGTCTATGCTGTTGTTTCCGTGTCCACCCACATTTGCCTATGGCGTTTATGTTAGTGTTATTACAGGGCCATAAGTCACTTCTCACCCGTCACATTACCGTGGTCGGTGTAAATCAAGCGTTTTCCATGGAAACGACTATGGGGTGCACGTCACGCAACTTGTTTGGGTTAAGTTCATGGCTTTTGAACCTATAGAATGTTATTGTAGGTTCAAAATATAGGTGATTTTTATATATATACGCCATAGTCTATTCCAAACAAATTTTCCATCGATGAAAATAAATAGAAAAATTAAATTATTAAAAAGTAATTATTAGTGATTTGTAGAGATTGTTTTACTTATGATTATTTGCTTACAAAACTGAAGCAAAATTAGCGAAAAAAAATAAGAAAATACGTTTGGCACTCGGGGACTGCCGCGGTAAAGCTATTGCATAGCATTTTTTATCAACTTATGCAATTATAATTATTTATTTATTTTATTTATTCTGTATTTTTTTTCTTTGATATTAATTATAGTTTTTTCTTTGATATTAACCATATACATACACGTTAAGGTTCAACTAGTCGCGGGCTCGAACTCACTTGTGGACGCGGCCAAAAAGCACGCTGTCTCACCTAGCATTTTGTCTTAAAGAGATAGAATCAGTTATGAGCAGTTAGCAGCTAGTCTACACGCATACGTCTAGTCACACGCACACAAACACCGTGCCGTGACATGAGACGATGCACGGCTTTCAACGCCGCACCGCTGTGCCGGTCGGAGTGGGGGGTGTTAGGTTTTTTTCGTTACGGAATTTCTTGATTCGGTCGCCGCGCTCATAGCCCGCGATAAAAGCTATGTAATATCTTAAAAATATTCCTACCCATGGTAGGAATATTCTTTTTTGTTTTGACGGATTGACGAGTTTGTTTTCTGTGCGTTGCAATTTGTGGTGTGTGGGCAAGTTTACATATACTGTCCCTAGTCTCACCACAGGAGTAGGCAGACAAAATCGAGTAAAAACTAAAGAATAAAATACAGCCTTACAAAATACAGATTCTCTAGTTTAATAGGTAGGGCTATATTGACAATAATTGTGAAACAACGCAGTGTAACCTGAATTATTATAACTTTTTGAAACAATAATCTTATTTTATTATTATTAATAATAAAACTACATACAAACTACATTGCATAGAAATATTATTACGAGTTTTTGACTTACACCAACTGCTAAACTTGAGGAATAACTAAATATAAAATTGGGTTCCGTTGCCCCAGATGTTTATCACCCACTCTATTGTGAACAAACTATTGTGGTTCAAAAAAAGGCATTTGCATAAAAATACATTAATTCTTTCTACGAGTTACGTTGTTACGAAAATGGTGATTGCTGTATAAATAAACAAGTAGGTTTACAATAGCATATAATAAATCTACCTAACGTTCAATTAAATTCAGTTAAGAATAGTCCTAAATTCGTACTAGATTGCAGAAATGCTTAAGTCGAATTAATCCCGGTCAAACCTGGCTTCACTTTAGTAATTAACCCGGTCCGGGCTAGATCTAGATTCGGCAAACTAAATCGGAACTGTGTTCTCTACAAATTATGTGGTTCGAGACTCTATCCTCTCAACCACTGACTGCACTGAGGGAAATAGATCTCTACATCGCTCTACAGCTCTCTATTATGTAGTTTCGAGTCATTACTAGGTGAGATAGCTTTCAGTTTGAAAGCACTGCTCCGAGTACTCGGAACTTCTGATAAGCTCATTCCGTTTCAGAGCTCCATTTATAAACTTGAAAGCTTAAGATTATTATGTAGAGTGCTTGGACTCTCAATGAGGTAAATCTATTTCAGTTGGATGAACGCTGGTTTTGCGGAGTTCCTGTTTTCCACCCAATGGTTACGTTGTTTGATGTGTCTTCTTATTACAAAATTATCAAAAAGTATTAAGTGTATGTTCCAGGCTTCCTACCGCGTACCTTTGTTGACGAGTGGCCTGATATTTCGACACAGTTGCATGCATCATGGTCACGGGACGAAACCCGAAACTTACCCATAAAATATGTGATAATAACCGCGATTGTTTAAAACATTATTTTCAAAAAGTGTCACCATAACCCGGTTTAACCAAACCACGTTTAAGTTGATGGTGCAACCGAGCCTTAATAGCTTAAGTAGCTACTGGAAAATTCCACATTCCAATACGATTTCATGAATAAACAATTTAATAAACCCTAGGGAATAAGTCACTAGTCCACACGAGGTCGCATCTAAAAATAAAGCCGCTATAACAGCGGGACTGGCCAGTGGTGTTTTTGCGCTCCGTTGCGTTTTGTATCCCCTTTTAGGTTTCCGTATTTTTCATTCCAACAATTTTTTCAGCGTTTCCCGTTTTCAGTGTGTTCCCCAGCATTGTTTGTTTCAGTTAGTGTCGGTAGTTGAATATTTCAAACGGAATGTGTGCTGAGAGGAGTGGGATAGTTTCAGCTTAAACCGTTCCCCGTTCTATAAAGCTGTGCTTGAAATGGAATATATTAACTGGTAGATTTTATCGTCGTGTTGTTGCAACATAAAAACGATAAAATTAAATATAACTTGTCATTTAGTAATCAACATAATTATGCTTATATGCCAATACAATCTATTCTATTAATACTATCACTCGTCAATTCGGCACTCAATCCTTTGTCTATCATATGCGATACCGCTATTCACGCAATCCATCCATCTATCTAGATGCTAATTCGGAAGCCGCGACACGGAGTTTAACAATACCACTTTGACTAGATAACCTATAGGTAGGTTTTTAAACGTAATTTTTATTTTTATTTAATGTGCGTTTTGTTCTTAGGTATTTAGTTCTTTTTTTTTTGTTGTACCTAATTGTCGGGTCGTGGTGTCTATGTGCAAATATGTGTTCGAAAATTAAAAGGTTTTCTTCCTTTCTATCATCTGTTTCATCTTATCTTTTTCGATATGATATTCTAGAGTCGATGATTTCCAAAATTATTGTTCCACAAATAAACCACATTATAATGGGACGCCAATCAAAGTCGCCGACAAGTAAAATAGTCTTCAAAGCTCATGCCATTCTCAACATTTTGATTTTGAATCATGGTGTTTCTAGAATTCGTGTCTAAAGCAGCAGCATCTTCGCATCAGGAGTGCAACATCAGTACTTACAAACGCGAGTAGTTTACGGCGCTTCGTCTAGACTCAGCAATAAACCCCACTTGCTCCGCGCAACGTTTAAACTCGACGTTTATTTCCGGATACGACAGAGTTACAAACAATATTTACGCTTACGTAGCTACTCGTAGAAATAACAAAATAAAAGGATGCTGTGCGAATTTTCCGGATTTACACCAACGTTGTTATAAAACTTTGTAGGAGCTCTCTCTGATGATAAGCAGTTAAACTATCGCTTGAAACATTTAAGTAAGGTTATTTGTCTAATACCGACTTTATAATAATACTTGATGGTGCAAGTGAGCTACTGGAAAGCTCCATATTTTATTACGATTTCATGAATAAACAATTTAATAAACCCTAGGAAATAAGTCACTAGTCTACTTTACAGGCTCAAAGAAGATGAAAAATTAATGAAGTTAGCGTTTAGAAGTTAGTTGACTATTGGGTATAGTCTATGAAGTTAGTCTAGGTACTGTAGAATATTTATCATAAGAATCGGTTTAGAAGAAGTATTTGAAACAGCTGTCGCAATATTAAAAGATGACTAAACCAGAAAATGATTTCCCTCGAAATTGACTTAAAAAGAAGATGACAAACCTAGAAAATGCCGTTCCTCTAAATTGACTTTTCAAGAAAAATATCGCTTGTCCAAAAGGCATTTTACCTTTTGTCTGTATCTTATAACTAATTCTTCATAACGGTAGAATGGTCACAACACAAGTTAGTATATTTGTTGATATCGATTTATCCAAAACCATCAATCTATTGTAAAGCGTAATAAACTAAATAGAACACACAATCAAACATTTTCATAATTACCCCGCACTACGGTGTGGACGAAGTGGATTTGTTTGTCGAATGTCACCCGTAATGCCATTACAATATCCCATACATACCAATTATTCGGCACCACCGTCCGTCTGTGTATTAAGCCGGAATAGATGGCCCATTAACTGTCACCATCACTCGTCGGCAACGAGTGCGTTTATGTCAGTGACAGACAACGGCCAGTAAATGGGGGCTGGGGGATAAATATCATTTTTTACCATTAATATTCGACTGTTATGCTATAAGTGCTAGTTGTAAGCTATAAGTGGGATGAAAACTGGAATTGACCGTAGGCGTTACACAGAACATTGTAATATTAGGTATTACCATTGCGTTTACGACCACATGATCGAAGCGACGGGCTATACATAGCAAATAAAAATGATAAACACAAAGTTCGAATGACAGTCTTATTTTTGTTTTATGTATGTATTCTAGTCTAACCGTACCGAATTAATTGGGTTAGACTACAATTTATTCAAATAAAAACCGAATGCAAACTATAATTATTGTTTGAAGTTATTGTGGTAAGGTTAGCGTTGTGACAGTGTATGGAGGAGTTCCGTAAACTCGGGGCAATATCATTATTTACACATTACTTTCAAATTTCCAGAAATTGGCAAATTTTCAATTGAATAATCGCTTAAAATGATAGTCATTTAATTAATCCGGCTACGACACACATACATAAATAAAATAAAGCTCTACTCAATACTGAGGAAGTGCTTCTTCAAACGTTTCTTGAAGGCCGCAGGCGCGCAGCCACATACCCGGAACGATTTTCCGTAAGCAGCTGAGCTGTGAGATGGAATCGAAAGTTGAAGTTCCCTGCGGGGGCGTAGTCGCGGGTTGGCTGGCAGACAGTAACTAAACATCTCACAAAGATACATAGGCAGTGGCATTGAAAAAGTATTGAACAGTAGCCCAAGTATATGGCATTCTCTATGTCGCCGTATGTCTAGGTAGCCAATTCAGTTTCCGCCCATATTCCGAGACATGGTCGAACTTATGCAACCTAAAGACAAGACCCAAGACAGGCAGAGATTCTGCAATTGCAAAGGCAAGAAATGTTGCGAGTTGAACGACGCAAAAGCTAACATCGAAACGGCAGCATCGAAATCGGATAGAGGAGCAAATCTGTACAGTTAAATGTCATCTGTATAGAAGTGAAACGACGACATCAAAGAGGAAGTAATCTCGAGATAATTTTACACTGAGGCACTCCCGTTGTTATGGAGCACTGGTCAGAGCAGCTATCTCCAACCTTTAGTAATTGGACCCGATCCTGCAGGTATGAATGAAGCCAGGAGAATGAAGTGTCAGTCATATTCAGAGATCTTATCATGGCCAGCAGAATATCATAATCCACCGTGTTGAAAGTACAACTGAAATCGAGGAAAGCGAGTGGACTAACGTGTGCTCGCTTCCAGCAGGCAGGAATCACACCGGAAGATAGACAATAATTGATCAAGATATCCAGAAATTGTTAAAAGCTCCTTGGCATGTAAATTATTAGGTATACGTACAAGAAAACAATCTTGTAGGAGAAAAGACGATCGGATAAAAACAACAATAAAATAGAATAAATATTTTGGAAAAATAACAATATTACGCTTGCCATCGATATATTCTTGCACCCATTTATTCTGTATTTTGTTTACACGTCCATGTAAACGGATTTTGGTGACAAAATTAGTTTGTGAATTGGAAACTTAACTCGCTATAGATTGGCTGTGATGCTCGCGTGTCGCACGTAGTTAATTCAAAGTGGTATCCGAATACAAAGGATATTGGAATGTTCTCATTTAACGTTAATAGTGTAATGGGCGATTGAGCGTATCTCATACTCCTACAGAATATAATAGAATCCTATTACAACTTATGACCATAGTGTGTAAATGAAACCTACGATATGATGTATAGTTATAGTTATTGTTCCTAAAGTTATAGCAAAAATCATGCTATGGTAAAAAATCATGTAATTTAATAAATTTTTTTTTCATTTCATCTATTCTGTAAAAGTAACAAACTAACTTACATGCTAACATTGATAATATCTGTTCTAAGTTTCTTTACCTTTTTATTACGATCACACATAACCACGGAAAGGCACATCGGCATTACTTCGTTTCCCAAAACTTTGGGTATTCCCTGAGCATTTTCTTCGCTGTTGAGTTTGCCCCGAACAAAATGCAAAGACCGCACAATATACCTTGCTGCAGCGGCCCAGCCACCTGGAATAAGCACGTCACATGTTCGAATCTCACCCGTTATGTTAGTTAGCAGGAACATTTTAATTTAAAGTAAATAAATTAAATTATTAGAGTCGTTTTGAATTTCTTTTGCATACTTCGGCAGTGGCTTTCGTAATTTACTTAAATAACATTCCGTTATGAGCATTCTTCATTATAAATCACCGCCCCATCACGTGTGAGTCGTGAGTTTCACTGGGTAGAAATGTGCGGGAGCGCGCGTTTCGTTCATTCAATGCAGTGGGACACATGACCCCACCCGCCCCCAACGCAAATTAATGATCAATGACAATGACAAATTGAAAAACAATGACACTAGATTCATGTTTCTAAGACTAATCGTTTTGCAGTTATTAAGGTAAGCCGACATATACCTTTTCGTTACGGTCCAGTTTTCTGACTTCGTTCTTATTCAGTTTTCACGTCAAAAACTACAGTAAAAGTCTTCGATCACGTGCCTACCTGTGCCAACTGTGCCTACACATCTAAAAGTCGGATGCCTCACAGTAGCACTAAGAGCGACTTAAAAATAAAACTTCGATTTCTCGTGAAATTCGATGAAAGAGACGCCCGCCCTGGCGTGGGAGGCGATTTTATTGGTCTATTTGCTTCGCAAGTGAAACTGGAGAACAAAAGGTGGTTGGAACATTGTTTTCCGCTTTCCCCCCTGTACAGGTAAAGTTCCAGAGGCATTTATGTGGCAAAAAAGGTTGCATCGTATACTGAATTGAGATTACGAGATACGTAGGTATACTTACGTAATTTTTTACATACTACAAAAGCTAATTTGCAATGCAGTTGGGACAGGAATATGCATAGAAAGGCGTAAAGTTAATTCCGGAGAGTCCGACTATGCTATCCGTATAATGCTAGTCGTTGTCCTGCATTGCGAATTAACGCATTGCATTCAGCGGTCACATACTTCAACCCCATAAGTTTCCTCTATTTTCCTACCTCGCATTGTACTGTTGTCGGTCTCTTTCGCCCTATTGCGAATCGTCCGTCTTGCACTATAGCCGTCTCTGTCTGTGCGAAGTTGAGGCACTAAATGAGAAATTCCTTGAGTACGTGCCCCACTGGAGCGGGCTGGGATTAGGGATGTGCCGCGGGGCCTTTATATCGATAAACAAGAATGCTTGCTCGGGTTCAGCCGGTTTCGAACAGTTTGCCTTTAAGGATTGAAATGCGGGCACGTTCAGTTATAAAGTTTTATAACTGAACTGAAGTATTACAGAATATGAAGTGAACCGAAAGGCTTTACGTTAAATAAATATACATATAAAATATAATTTATAACGGTGAATAGAAGCGTAACTGAGAAAAAATATCTACGCTAATTACTTAAAACAAAATATCTTAAGATGTGTTCAAATCTCGCGAACGCGCCGTGAATAATTGTGCATTTCGTCACACCAAATTGCACTACCTGACAAGCAGTGTTTCCTTTCGACTATAACATGGGATCGTTTATGAGGTATATTAAAGGTCAGAGGCGAGCATCATTGGTAATTTTGTGTTGCTGATGTCCATAGGTGGCTGTGACCACTTTCCATCCGTTAGCCCACTCACCTGTTTTTCTGCCGTATTATATAAAAAACCTGTCTGGTTTATCGACAAAAAATCCACAACGGCGTCCCCGCACTAAGGACTGCAGCGCGGGCTCGAGCCGCGGTATTAATTCGAGTTGCATGTACTTAACGCGGGTTTATTAAACGGCCTCTCAAATTTTTCCAGCGAAATTCCCACCGCCTTCCAGGTTAATTCCCGGGACCCGGGCTTTTACTGCGGGAATCTTTGAAAGTTCCCGCCAGGTATTTTTATAGCGGCTCTTTCATGACTCCTAGTTTCGGCGCACCGTTCGCTCCGGTGTAGTTTAATGTCTTTTGAAAGTTGCCGCTTTCCGATTAAAAAGTTAGGGATTGTTATCGCGGCTAATAAACGTTCCTGTACGGTTCGGCTGTCAGCATTCGCCTCCGACGAAGGTATTGCCATTATTGGGCCAACTTAGTAAATCAGTAGTTTTTACGAGACAATTTTGAATCAATTTCGGTTCTTGCTTACTTTTTCAAATAGTTACCCAATTTTTCAAGCTTCTATTTAACTAGTCGTGTGGTGTCCGGCAGAGTAGAATAGCACCAACCCCAAACATTCGTGGGTGTCGTTCAAGGCGACTAATGTTTTGGAGGCAAAACAGTTAGCAGCGTTTTCCATAGTTAGATTTATAACACTGCAACCTCTAACCCGCCTGCCAAGCGTGGAGATTATGCCTTTCGTGATAGAGGCCCTAAGTCCAGCAGTGGACTGTTATGAGCTGTGAAGATGATTTAACTTGCAATGTTTGTATGTAACTATGTATGTTCGGGGCAAATCTTGCAAGCCTAATTTGACCCACTTCCCGGTGTTCAATTGAGCTGAAATTTGTCATACCTATGTAACTTGGATGACAGTGCATTAATATGGTACCATAGAGTCGGAAGGTGGTCATAGGGACTATTGAACGCAACTAGATAACCCCATCGTGTTTGGGCTCTTTAGAGTGGTCTTGGTGAGTACTATACCACGCAATAAAAGCTTGTTCTGAAAAAATATTTTTCATTTGAGAAGTTATTATTTTGAAACTTGCACGGAACGGAAATATATTCTGACATAGCGATAAAATATGAACAAATAGCCGCGCGCCACACACGGCTTACACGTCTAATAAACTGTGCATTTATTGATTGCGTTCCCCCGGCGCTTAATCACAGAACAGTTTTTACGAGCGCCGAGCTGTATTTACTCGAGCTATATAATAAAAATAACCATAAATAATATTACTCGCCTAACACGGTCGAACGTGTAATTTTCATAAGGCGTCCAATATCACACGCTTAGCTTTATAGTCGTAAGAGCTAATAATGGGAGATTAGAGAGATTTTTATGTCTAGATGCAATCAGCGTGTCGGGAAACGATTTATGTCAACAACGCCGCGTGACTGTAAAATAAATCTTTTATAGTGACCTCTGACATTCATAGTTTGTTGGGGTTCGATGTGGGCGGGGATTCGTTCATTGGGCGTTGCTGTGGCCATTCAAAACACGATTTTAAAGATAGATAAGTGCATTGATAGATGCTATTTCCTTGGCAAGAAATCAAAGACAATGGCTCATGCCGTCATCGACAACAGTTCAAAAGTCTACTGACATTGTTTTGACATGACTACATATTAGAACAACAGTCAGTATAGGCCCATTGTTGATTCAAATTTTGCCGTATTCTCTATGCCTGGCAACCGGGTTGCAGCTTAAGATTTTGAAGAGGTTGTTGATCCCAAAGTTAAAAAGACGTAACCGAAAACGCTGAAAATATTTTTTTGGTCTATGGAGATCTTAATTTGTATGCCTGAGTGAGTCAAAGGGTTGATGAGATATTTTACTTTGCCTGAGACCAGGGGCCCTATTTTTGAAACCGCGCTCGCATAAACGCTTTTCTATCTCTAGAAACATAACTCGAGTGCGAAAGAGGTACGTAAGCCACGCGAGCGCTCGCGTTGATGCGCTATCTCTTTTACACTCGCGGTTAGTTGCTAGAGATAGAAAAGACAAGCATTAGAGGGCGAGCGGTCGTGTACCTAGATGCAAGCCAAAGAGGTTGGCAAGTTAGCTACCTTCAAAAAGCGTTCCCGTCGCCTGTGTGAGAGATACGAAGCCAAAAGCCGATAGGCATAACTTATCACCGCCTAGTCTACATACTTGATTACTCTTCCACACCAGTCGCACAAAAGAGGGTAGCAAAAACCAGTGTCGGTCACTACGTCCTCTCAATTAGGCTGTGCGCGTGAGCACGGTCCGGCGCGGAAACATCCCGACGCTCGCGAATGAAGACTAATGACTTGTCACGGGTAACGATCGCCCAGTCCTAAGCTTCGATATGTGATGTAGTGTGAATGGAAGGAAATAGGTAGGTACATAATATTGTGAAATAAAAGAAAAAACTTTGATTGAATTTATATTAATACTAGCGACCAGCCCCGGCTCATGGTGGGTTTTCGGAGATAATATCTCTAACTGATGGTGAAAACCGTATTAAGATCCGTTGAGCGGTTTAGGAGGAATTATCAATTATTCATCTATCTCACGGGACCCTATTATTTTTCCGGGATGAAAAGTATACTTGAGAGTATTGTAGCTTCCTATTTTGAAAATCATTCGTTTCGGAGATACAAACGGACATACAAACTCTCAAACTTACAAACATTTCCTCTTTATAGTGTTTAATTATGTTAAGGAAGTATAGACTATGTAAGAACTATCATCACTATCATCATCAGTCGCTTCCCATCAGATGAGAGGTCGGATGAATCGTCGATCCTAATTATACACACATAAAGACACAAACTAAGACAACAGCTGTCTTACCTTTGTGTTTATATTACTGTACTACTCGCTACCACTCATTATATCTTCCTCGAACATCTCCACAAAGGACAGCAGCGTCTCAAGCTGCAGTTAGCGAGGCCATTGTGTCCTGGCACTAGGAGTACATAAGTCAGACATCTAAGTAATGCCGTTAGCGGAGTTGTCCCGGCTTCGCCAAACAGTGTTCTGTGGGAGAGCGCGCCTGTGCAGATCTCACAAGTTAGACCGGACCAGTCTGACTGGGCTTGGATCGATTATGCTCCGTTTTCATGGTGTCTTAGTACGCGACACGGTTTAATAATGTATTCTCAATTAATTGGATGACCATCTTACCATAAGTGAAATAAGTTTGTCTGTACATTTAATACATTTATAAAAACATAATTTAGGGCGACGAAGAAATAGTAATAGAAAAAGAATATTTAAATTTTTTGTCTGTTTGTTTGTTTGTACACGCTAATCTCCGGAACTACTGGCCGGATTTGGATGAAACTGTTTTCGTTGTGTAGCTATTAAGCCTGGGTAATATATAGGGTATAATTGATTTTGGAGGCTGGAACACCTGATGTAGAATCATTGTAGACCAGCTAAACTATAAGAAATATGGAATTGACTAAGAATCAATATTAATGGGGTTTTCACCGTTTTAATCTAATTCGGTTGGGTAGTACCAGAGGTACAGCTTGACCTCTCCGTAGTACTAGCTTTCATACATTAAGGAGATCATTTAAAATAGTCACTCGGGAAAAAGATAAACTGCCCTTAAAACGATTTCCACGCGGACGGTTCATAAGAGCTACGAACCAAATGGTAGACTGATTCGTCGAATGAATATGCATTATTAAAACGTGACACTGAATTGATGACTGAACCTACTTGAAAATATGTAAGTACTGCTCTAGAGACAGGCTGTTGTGAAACTGCGACTACTAAATTCCAGTCTTCAATTATGAAGTGACCTGATCTACTTCGTAATTTGTTTGAGTTTCATTATATTGTGCCAGAAAAGTTTCAGTCTAATTGTCTAGATATCCAGATATAATACTCACTCCAGTTTCACGGAAGCTCCTGTCTATAGTTGTTTTTATATTGAATTTTACCGAGTTAGACAGTCTCACAAATTGATGGATTATTCCTGAAGCGATGCTGATGATCATATCAGTTGAAATCAATTGTCTTTCTAGATTTTATTCAGTAAAATACAGTGCTGTGGTTGGTTGTATGTTGCAATGTATACTATCTTTTAATAAAGATGAATAAATAAATAGATTGTAAAAATACTTCTTTCAATCTACGGTCGAAAGGAACAATTGCTTAAAAATGGAAATAGGCTAACAATACTTATTAGGTAGAATATAGGCATAGCTTAAAATACATAGTTACGTAGGAGGTCGACCTTTACTCACATATTTAAAGCTTCTCTTGAATAAAAAATCGCGAAGATTATAAATACATTTTGTGACAAAAAGGATATCGCACTGCCTCCGTGTAAACGGCTGCTAAGCTGTGCTCTTAGTACCTAAAAGGTGCGTGGGAGCGTGCGTGGGCGCAAGCATTAGCGCAGAGACGACAACTGGCCAGAAACGTGTTCTTATCCTCGACTTGCCTTACTGGAATGCTATGTGTACTTTGTACAGAGATAAGTCTGCGAATGTTTCTTTAATACAATTAGATGCCTCCACGGTTTGGGAAGCGTCCTCTTTTATGCGCATCAGTTGCACTAACCATGATAATAAGTATCCAGGTGCATATTATATTTGTTTATCTTTTTTTCTTAACTAGTGGTCAGTTGAGGGTTTTATCTGCTTGCAGCTCACTTGTTCATCTCAATTGCTGTCTGACCCGATGGCAGATAGATGAATGAAAAATGGCGGCACTTCATTTCGAATTGTATTTGAAATTATATGTTATCTCAATTGCTGTCTGACCCGATGACAGATAGCAATTGAGATGACATATAATTTCAAATACAATTCGAAATGAAGTGCCGCCATTTTTCACAGATCCAGTTTTGGCCACCGGGTCAGATAATTTTGTGGCACTGTAACTCGTACAGCATTTTCTTCGGGCTCGGATCAGAGTAGATCACACGCAGTACGGAAGTGTTCCAAATGTGATATCTCTGTGTAGGTATATAAATTGGTGTTCGCTTCGAGTGTAGGCACCTACACTCGAAGCAATCATCACAATCTCGAAGGTAAAACGGTAACGGGAGCATCAAACCGTATTGCGCGATTTAAGTCCATTGCGTCTCGAATGAAACGCTAAGTGTGTAATTCAAATAAATCGGCATCAGCGAATGGGTCTTACGTCACCACGGGATTGAGTTTCCAGTCGGCGACGCTCCGTTATACGCGGGTAATGTTCTGCACAGGCGTCGCCGTGCCCCAAATTCGATCTGATGAGCGATTTTGTCGTCGAATAAATGTTGACGTTTGTTTTATAGGTTAGAAAAGTCTAGAGACAAATGAGCGGAGGGCTACTGTAGTAGGAAGGGTGGGAAGTGGTTGCAATAACTGCTAATATCAACTATTCAAACATATTTTGTTTCGCGTGACATACGCGTAGGGGTGTGGTCATCTGCGCTTCTATGATTTGCTTTTGCCCGTGACTTTGCGTGGACAACGACTACCGGTACGTCGAAGAGTGGAGAAGCCATATCAATATGCCCCTTGTCGGTCTGAATCCAGGCCAGTGCACGGGACCATCCAACAGAAAGACTGAACTTTAGGGAAAGCTTTAATAATTTGTCTTGACTACTTTACCATCAAGTGAATTGCCTAGCACATAATAAATAATATTGCCTAGTACATAAGCGTAACAAATTGTCGCTTTAGTAACGCGAGTAAGGGTAATACATATTACAACAATAAACCTAAAACCGCACCCATATTTATTTATTACTTTACAGAAATGGCCACATTTTGTCCCGGCTGTAAGCAACTCAAATCCACCTTCCGGGGCTGATCAAATATAAATCATAGTGAATCGTATTCTATCCGTAACGGGGATTCGGGCCGCATTACGCGGGTTCAATTTATTTAGTTGGTTGCGCGCAAAAGGGATCGCATTTGCCCGGGAATCGAACCCTGGTAATTCCAACGGCGTGGTCGGTATTCGCTAAATTCGCAATGAGGAACCTTAACCTGGGTGTGGGATATAATTCCGTGGGATTACGGATGTAGTTGCTGATGCATAATCAGAATAATAGGTAAGAAATTCTATTATTAAGAATTGCTACTTTGTTCAGTCCTGAAAAAGGGATTCTAATTAATTAACGTTATTTCTAAAGATGGTAACTTGTATCATGCCTAAATTAGAATGAGATGGTAAGTTATGTTCTGCCTGTCTAGTTAGGTAACTAGTATAGTGAGTGATTTATGTTTTTTTTCGTTAATGTTAAAACTGACACAGCATCCTGTTTACTTTCTTTTCAGTAAATAATATCACAGCATCGGTGGAATTATGACTAGCAGGGATACTCGTACCTTCCTGTAGCAATGACTGTTTCTGAGTTACGTACATTAGGTAAACACTAACCGATGATGTTACGGTGGGAAGAACCATTAAAATATGTATAGTAACAATTAAACTGCACCACAATTGAATTCCCAACGATAATTCTTTAAAGAACATGGTAGAGCCAATGGTAGAGACGGCCCACATTTGTTACAAAACCTGTGAGTTTTGTTCAAAGTTATTACTTATGGTCACATTTCACCGATAGAATGCCACTAAAGTCCAGCTCGGCTGTTACCATGAAAGCATTCCTTTGTCTCTACCTCCTATAAAATTCCCATTCAGTCACGACCGCTCTATGTAGAGCTCATGAAATATTACTTGTGGAACGCTGACCATTGGCCTTGAAAGCTTATGCTTTTGCCTTTATGTAGCCTTCAGGTGGCAAACAAAGCGTTTACTTCAACAATTTATGGTTTATTTCAGCAAAGAATCGTGTTTTAAAACTTACGAAACCCAACTATTTTAATTAACCGTTATACATATAACTAAGGTAGTCGAGGTTGTCGACGTATTCGTACCTACACACAGTACGTTGTGTAGGTACGAACGTACCGCGAATATTCTTTCTAAGCTTGTATGAAGTGAAGTTGACGTGTTAGTGTGTTTTATAATGGACGTTCTATCAATAATTCAACCCTGACAAAGTCCCTGATTTACCTAAATAACTCTGTAAATGACCACACTGAGTGTAATCAATCAATGTACAGAGTAACCAACTAATCAAGATACATGTGTTGATGAATGGAGTGGATTGACACGTCGATGCTGCCCCGATTCCGAGTTGACGCTGAATTGGGACCTAAATGCTTATTCTTAGAAATTGTGGTTTTTGAATTAGGTACATCTTATTTCTAAGCGTGCGAAATAATCATACTTTGCTCTATATTTATAATAATTATACATACATTTGGACGCACCCTAAGATGGTACTACTACATACCAGAAAGGTAAAAGTAGCTATAACTTTACTAGGAAGGTAATAATATGCACTTAATAAAACATTAGATATCATTATAGAAGTTTACATGTAGATCAAGGTTTATACATGAGCCGGAATTACAACATTACTAATTCATGATGTTTTTCAGTATATTCCAGAGCAATTTCACACATGTTAAAATACAGAAATTAGAGCCAAAAAAGTAAATCCAACATCCATCAAGGAATCGTTTATTTTCGTAACTTAACTAAGTAAATGGTTGACAAAAGGCATTTGATTCGATTCGATTCGACGGCATTTCGCAAGTATAAATGGTTGGTTTCGGTGAAAAATCTGTTTTCTGTGTATTGAAGTCATCTGGACGATTGCTGAAGGCTCCACAATGGAGGGCGGCTTCGTAGCCGAATTGACATCAATCGACTCCGGCCGAACAATGCCGAGCGATATTACGTCGGGGTATCAATCAAACCAGCCCCCTTTCACGCTGCTCCTTTGGCTTGACTTCATAAAAGTGGAATTCATATTGTGTTTAGCTATCTAGCTGATGAGCGAGCTTTTTCTTTGATTGGTGGAGTATTTTGTATGCCTAAAGGATGGCTAAATAGAATTTAATGTTTACTGGGTAATTAGTTTTACAATTCTGTGTAGCTATAGAAGGACGCAGCCTCTCTATCGAGATGGGCCAAGGACAGTACAAAATTTGCAGAAGTGGTCGCTGACGTCCGTTAGAACATGGCACTCTAAGAAGAAGAAATTGTACTGGTTCTATTGTGCACATTACAATTAGCGAATAAAGTTATCGCGATTCCAAAATGTACATCCATGACGATTTATCGACATAACACGAGATCAAAAACCTTTATTCGAAGAAATCGCCTGCCAAAGGGCAAACTCTACTTAACAACGTCATATTTTTAACGGTCGCCGTTCAAATAGGATTATTAAAGCAGCAAGTACAGAAGTTGTAAAGGCTGTAACAGGCTAATATAATTAGGAAATAAAGCAACAATCACGTAATTTCATAACAATGTTTACAGTATAATCAAAAGTCAGCAAAGGCTGCACGCAATTACCGGGAATGCCTCTTATCTGGGCTCGTATCAATAAAATGACGTCATAGCCCACAGTCGTCTTTGTCCAGGGTTGATAGAATTTCTGACTATTGCGCGTAGATTGGGGTCTTGGGGTTATGTCTCCGTAACTTTGGCATAGGGTTCACGGACACGAAGCCTCGGGACATGCTCTTCTCTACTCTACAAAAAAAATATTTTCGACATCGAGGTCGCTTTCAATCGGATGAGATAACTTTAAAAGTCTTTAAAAGTATTTTTTGTGATCGACCTAACATTTAAACAATCAATTTTACATATTATTGATGCAAACTGCGAAAGTAACTTCATCTACGTTTTCGCGTACTGTTTACATAGACTAGCTACTTTGATCTCCAAAATAACCGAATTTTACGTGGATCAAGTTGCGGCCAAAACTTAGTATACAGAATACACTTAAGAAAAAAGCCATATAATCCAGTGAATACACGGAAGAGAAAAGTATGGATCCATATTTAAACTTTTACCCTCAGTCAAACTGCCATAGAAAATAAACGCTCTCTTTTCCCGGGCCCTCGATGGCCACTAAACAAGTTTTGTTGACTGCGCCAATGTTTTCCGCAGCCCTAGTCTCCAGGGCAGAGGCAAAGTTTGCATTTGACCTTCTAGTCGCTTCACGCGGGCTCGACACCCCACGGGGGCCGCTACCCACCCCACCTTACCACCCTGCAATAAGGATCAATTTGCACCGACACGACCCACCTGCCGCGGCAAACTAAAACCTACCTTCGGCTACTGTAATTACAGTACATAATCAACTTATTCGCCATCGACCTGCGAAGCCTCCTGTCGAGTGATCGAGCGTAACAGGCGACTCTTTGTTGTTAAACATAGGGTTGCCATTTGCATGTCATAGGCCGTGTAACGTCATTCGCTCATAAAATATGTGTAGTGTCGCGATCTCTAGTGTATGCTAATGGCTTTTATCGCCTGTGTTCGGAAAGGGGACCCTGATCGAGTTTATGTTGTGATAGTATTTTTCTTTGCAAAATACGTTTTTAGTGGCAACATGTTACCTTTCAAATAAAGCGATGTGCGTTCTTTGTTCGCAACTTTGTCAAGACTTCCCAATTTCTGGTACCTATTATTCCTGTGGGTAGATACCGTACATGGTTCAGAATAATTTATAATTAAAATAAGAATCGGCTTACGCTATGTCGCCGTGGATAATTTCGTGAAAGGAAAATAAGATGAAAACGCCTCTTCATAATCGCGTATAAAAATATAACTTCGTTTTGCTGGGAATAAAGTTATAATCTCTTTGGATGTCTCGAGGGGGCTTTCCATCAAAGGCATCCTCAAGGAGAATGAACGCAGCACCCACATTACGCGGCCCAGTTTAATACTATCCCCCTGAGTGGAAGAGATCGAAAAGAATATTGCTTTTGTATTTTGCAGCGTTGTATGTCATTACTTTTTCTTGAGGTTACTTACCGCGTGTAACGGATATCTGTTTATGAAATGAATAAATAAAATTACGTCAGGTTTTGTTGCGCAGGGGTAGGCAGTTAGATATTCTCGATTAATAGTAGTATAAGTAGTAGTATATAGTAGTATTTCGTAACTGGTTACGAAAAACAGTTGTGAAGGTGGATGAAAGGTAGTCTTTTCAACTTGTTTGACACGTGCGGTCCTGACAAACCTCGATTCTTCTACATTCATCTACCTTTTTATATAAGCACTGACGTTTAGGGTACTTGACCTGGGGTTGACCTGACC
The DNA here is from genome assembly GCA_907269095.1 of Blastobasis adustella. Classification (NCBI taxonomy): domain Eukaryota; kingdom Metazoa; phylum Arthropoda; class Insecta; order Lepidoptera; family Blastobasidae; genus Blastobasis; species Blastobasis adustella. Next base: position 13,404,850 of record OU026121.1, on the reverse strand, counting down.
TTTCCGTAACATCGTGCCCAATGCCCGTTATGGTTCATAAAATTAACGTATAAATGATCTCATTGTAGGTATGTACAACATTTATGAATCAATAAATTTTGAGATAATTGGATTGATCGAGTCTTGCCCTTCAAATGACGAAGGAAATTAGCTAGATAAAATTTCCTGTATACTTACGTCGAGCGCCGAAAACAGCCCAAACAAGAAAACCTTTAGGATTAATTTCTTGGTATTAATTCTATATTTATTTGTTACAGGTAAGACGATCTTCAAACACTGCGGGGATTCCTGTCGAAGGAATGTTTTAATTTTACATCAAAAGTAAGATACACCCTCCTGATTGAAAGAAAGAATATTGTAACAATTCGAGCCAGGCACAAAGGAATTTAAACAAACGGGTCGAATCACATTTCAAGCGAATCACTTATTCCAAAGATTTGTTGAGAGCTATTATTGCGCTTGGTGGGACTTGATATTAATTAAAATTTTATAAGTAGGTTTTCTGATGGAATTTACGCCATTCTGGTAATGAAATTAAGCAACACACCTTAAGGATTTGTTTTCCGAATTTTAGGCGTGGGCCGCGTGGGGTGGGATATTTCTATATAACTGGTCGAAAGATCTGTTACGACAAAAATTTATAACTTCCAACTCTTGGAACACTATTTGGGCGGTGTTGGGTGGCATGATATCGATATTAGTCTTAGGGATTCCATGGTCCACATATTTTTAGAAGGCCGAATTAAGAGTTTCATGGCTCGGAGATAACAGCGCCGGTAAGCCCGTTTTAAAGGCTAGAAACTGTGACGCAAGATATGTTACTATATTATACTTAGTTACGAATAATCTATCTATATTTCAAACGTCTGTCTGTTTATTAAGTTTTCTTACAATTTGGCAAAAAGATAAATGCCAGCCTGGTGAAGAACTGAAAGCTCCTTTTTATCTCTAATAAATATATAATTTAAAAAAATTAACTTCATTTTACCCCGCCGTAGTCATAGGATAAACCATCTCCCAGTAAGGTCAAGACAAAATATTTCAGTTTGACCATAAAGTAAGTAAGGTCATTGATGACCTTACTTACTTCAGTGTCACGAAAACTAGTTCCCATTCTCGTCGGATCCCACATAAAAATGAGCGTTTATAAATTTTGTATGGGCCGCTAAAATGGCGCGCAATATCCTATGGCTAAAGTGGCAACTCACGAATGTGGACATTCATATTTTATGAGTTGTTATGGAAGTGTTATAGCGCCCCGGGCCCTGGATTGGACCCCCGGAGATTCCGCGTCTTGCCATTGTAGCCGCCCAGAAGAAAACCCCCCGAAAAATATTTTACGCCCCCATTCCCTTTGTATGCAGCGATTATACAGCGATAAAATTTTTAATAGACACTAAAAAGGTTTTTGTTAGAGAAAACTGCATAAAACGCGGCATGTAAAAGTTTATAGTCGTACTCTCTTTCTGCTAACTCCTTGGCCTGGGTTGTTAACATTATGTTTTACGGTACCTAATTTATTTTACAAACTTCAAAGATTCAGTTTTATAAAGGTTATTGAACTTGCTAAAATAACAATACTCCATTTCGTATGAGGTCAAAACCTTAATCAACATAAGTATGAGTAAAGTAGCTACCTTACACATGTCCCCGAGGCTGTTTGTATTCAAATCATGAAAGTCAAATTTGACCCATTTCCCTGTTTCCGATTAAGTTGAAATTTTGCATACCATTTTCCATTTATAATACCATCGAGTTGATCTGATGAGGGAGACGGAAGGGGACAACAGAAACTCCTAAACTACGCATGGTAAACTCATCAAGTTTGAACTCCTTTGATTAGTCTTGACAAGTACTCTGACTGATGATCTCAGAGAACGCGCGATAAAAGCTTACAATGAAAAAATATTTTTCACTTGAGAACTTGTTCGCAGATAAGAGCTGGTATCAAATATTACCTTCACGCGTCATAAATCGTGTTCCGGGAAATTCGGATCACAACCGCCAATAATGAGCTGCGGTATTGATCCTCATTGTGTCAAAACGGCTATCGCTTTGGGCCATTCGTTATAATTTCCTTCCCTCGCTTCTTTTCTCCTTTGATTCCTTTCTTTCGATCGGTTATGATGAGGGCGATAATTTGCGGCAGAAAGGTCAAGTCGAAACCAGTAATTGGTTCGGGAGACCGTCCACAATGGCTATTGAATTATAAAACTGTTGATTTGAAACAAAGTGGTCGTTTTGTGATGCCGTTAAACTTTGTCATTTATTAGAGGGTAAATTGAATCAGCGCTCGACATTTCTGTGGATAACTTTTAAGTGCATCGTTTCGTAAATTTACCATGTCGTGAGTTTAATAAATAGAGATCCAAGGGAGCCGCGCACATTTACTTTGTATTTAAATATTAATTCGTAGACATTTTCCTCAAAAGAATTCGTAACGCTCGTGGTCAAATCTGTAATATATCAAACAAAATTAAGTCTAATCCCGGTGAATTTATTAGGAAATAAGCGAAATCCCGCAATTTGGAGGCGCTAAGAACACGCGGCCCGGCGCGGGATACTGACTCCGTAACTGGGGGGCGCTAAAGCGGATTGTACAAAGCTATTTATTTCGGTTATTGCGCCCCTGTAGTGTTGAGATAAGGGGCAGCCTCGTCGCTAATGGCTTAATCGCTCCCCTGGGCGGCGGCGGTATGGATGCACGCCTTGATCAGATCGAGTATCAAACGGCAAGATTTATTTAAGGGATTGTCTTAACAACTTGTTTATTTCACAGTTACTGCTAACAGTTTGGTTACTTCTGGTAAAATTTTGCTAAAACAGAAGCCGTTAAAGTCTAATTAAAACTTTCATACTAAAGTACCAAGTCTATTCTAATTTCAAGCTGCGTAATATTGATGCAAACATTTGAAATCAAATACAACTGTAATTCCGTAACCGCGCCCGCATCCGTTGATTAGAGAGAGGTTTTCCCCCTTCCGCACACATTCCATATCAGTTGCTACCCCCATGGAGCAAGGGGAGGGCGTGAGAGCGACGACCCCTTTTTATGTCTTCACGTACGAGCACTCAAAAACTCTCGAATACAAATTAGGTTTACATAATTTGCAAAAGTAACGACCAATTTTGACAAACACAAAAGTGAAACACAATTTAAACCTAATAACTTTTATTTAAATTCTTTGTATAATGCATTGTTAACAACAAATTTTAAGAAACTAAATTAGAAGAAAGTAATTGACAAAAATATTAATCACATATTTGTGCTTAATCATAATTCTGCTCTACCTAAATATAACTTTATTTTATACTTCAACGATTTAGGATCAAAGTTTTTACAATATTTTTTATCTTCATGACTGAAAACAAATCTTGTGAAGTTGGAGCAGTAATAAGTCAGAGCGGGCCACAGGGGGAGAGAATCCCGGGAACGGGACTAGTGTCTCATTAATTTTTCATAAGATCTAGTGCCATATCTTTAATTATCTGTCGTTCGTCTTATAACAGGCAGCGATATGATAATTTCTCGGAAGACGTATGCTTGCCGAGTCTTTTGTTAGCGCGGAACTTTGTTAGGCGTCTGGGGGAAGTTTCAAATCTGGGTCTGTTTCAAGAATGCACAAACTTGGGCACTCACTGTAATTGAACTGTGCGCGGTAACATGTCGCATTGTGCTCGTGACTCCCTTGTTGTCTCGGATCGGAATATCATTGTGGAATTAAAATGGAACTGTGTCGTGTGGGAATACATTTGCTGTCTGCGAATAATGTGGTGCGGTGAACCAATTATTTGGAGAGCTCCTCCACATGGTTTCAGTATACATATATATCAATATTTTTGTCTATCTCTATCTCATTAGATGGGAATGAGTGGTGCGTTATAAAAGTTAAAAAAATCTCAAAAGTCTTCAGTACTTTTAATGACATGAAAGTCATCAACTCCCGGACACCACAAGCTCAATTTACAAGCTCGCATGAGTATTTCAAAACTGACTACAACTAATAGACGATGCACATTATTGGACATATCGATAACTTAGTGTTTCCGACAGCTGGCGTAAATCTGTAATATTTAATATCAGTCGTATACCATCCAGCCATAAGTCGTGCAATTGCTTCTGGCTCTTACGGGCTGTAATCCAGCTGACGCTGTGCGATTTCCGAACTCGAGTCCGTTTTATGTAGCTTTTATGCGCCAATAAAGATTTTACTATCACTCTTAAAATTGTCTCGCGATCCAAAATACGCGCCATTGTCTTATTAGATTATTGGTTTCCGGTTGTACTGTAACTGCTCTTTTATGGATTGGGTCCGATTTCGACGCAGCTTATTTGTTGTGTCCGAATCTTTTTTTACTGTATTTTATTTGGGAGAGTATTTTCTAAATCGTCACAGAGGTTTCACAGTTCGTCGATAACAAACAATGAAGCAGAACGTTCTCTTTCTATTTGTTCTGCATATAAGCGTGTAATAAATACACTCCAGTACACTTTCCTCCACTATTTTTTACTATAAGAAATTGGCATGAATTCCGTTCAAGCATTCACGCCGTCCGTCGCGGGCACACCACTACTCCCGCGGGATACATAACACGTTTCCCGGACTCGCGGGACTCCGATCGACCCTGCCTTTACGCTTATATAAACTACGTTGTACCACGTACACGGGATAAATTCCCGCTGCATAAATGTTGGAGGGAACAAATGGGGCGAACGGCACCGAATAAAGCCTTAATGAGCCGGATTTTCTCGGAATCTGTCTTATTGGTGCGTGTGGTTGGGCACGTGATAATGTTATTAATGCAAGCGAGAACTAATGGCAGGAAGGCGGAATTTTTTTTTTAAAGCAGCGATTTTTGTGTCTGCAAGCGTAGTGTATGGCGATCAGGTGGAGCGAGGATTTGCGAAAGGCTTCAGGTGGGGGCTGGATGCGGCAAGCCAAGGACAGGGTGCATATCCGCTTATTGGAGAAAACCTATGTCCACAGAGGTCTAGTAGAGCTTATCAAAGTCACAAAAGCTAAAATACTACTCACATGTTGCTATAGCTTGATTATTAAGTAAAAAATGCTTTTTATCGAATACCATGGAAACGAAGACACAGACATAAGGCGGATCATTATAAAAAGTGAACAAGTTTAGTAACATCGTTAGGGACGCAGACGAAAATCCTCAACTCATGTTTCTGTTCCGTTTTTTGTGAGACCTGAAAGCATAAAATACCCACATTCTTTACGTATTCACATCTTGGCCGTAATATTTTACATTACTGCAAATTGGACGCGCCCTCCTTATCCACGTTATTCGGGGACTAAATATAATAACTGAGTATCCTGTATAAAGCCTATTACTAAACTTATTTATTCGTATGGCAAATTATTACTAAACGTAAAAAATACTTCCTCGTAAATGAATATTCATGGAGGTACATGTTTGAGAACCTATTTCAAATGTGCACATGTCTTGGAACTAACCGATATTAATGCTCGCTGTAATTACTTCCGGACCCCGGGTTAGTGCATGGATTAGGCGGGATTGCGTGTGTTTTGTAGGATTGTAAAACTTTGTTGTTTTCTGTTCATACTAATTGCTCGATAATGCCTACAACAACAAACAGTTATTAGCAAGTCGATTAATTATAAGTTTCCACGGGCCAACAGTTGAATTGTACCTGTTGTCAAATTTACGTTAAAGATATTATCTTTCTATTTGACTTTAATACGGCCAATAATGCCGTTGAAACAACAAACTTCCGAACACCACTGAAAGGCACGGGAACGAATCAATGAGGGTAGTCAATAACAAATGAAGTCGACTGAAAATTTCCACAGCTGCTCAAGTTCATTGTAAAGGCTTTGTTTTCTTTTGTCTCTTTGTCTACGGTGGTTCATTGTCGGGTACAAAAGGCGAGCAGAGCCGAGCAGAGCCGAGAGAAGCCGAGAACCGCCGACGCCGGAGGATCGTCCAACATTGCTGTTAATGACACTATCTCAACTCTACTTTGGCACGTTTTTGCGCCGCCGTTAGTAAGGCCAGAGCTGAGTTTTTCTCGGAATTCTGTGAGTGTTGCCCGAGATGAGCTAACTTATTAAGTTCTTATTGCCGCGAACTCGCTACTTTTCTTATCTAAATCTCTTGGACTACATGTTACTTACGAGTAAACATGTCACTTAGCGCTGGCACGGCTAATACACTCATTAGTACTGGGTAAATTCAATCGTAATGAAGTTAAAGCCTCTATTTCTCTAGAAAAATAATGAGGAATGCTGAGCATTGTTATTCTTACCTGTTGTCGGACTACAACTTTTTAGAGATGGCAATAACTAAACTAATGGGGTGTAAAAAAATTGGTAAGCTTGATTTAATAATTTGATGGATTTTTTTAGAAATGTTGTGTAGGGCATAATAGGGCACACATCGTTTTAAAATCGGGAGATAGAAGATCTACTGACCGAGTCCTTAATTTTTTTACCGATTTTAAAGATTACTGTCAGTAAATTTTGATACATTTTCCGATGATTCACGCAAACTGTAAATTCTTTATAAATTCAGCAACAGAATATTCAAACCTAATCAAAGTAATCTCGATGGCAGACAACAGCTGTCACAATTCGCAAGCTCTTTAACGAACTGTACAGGTAGACGAGACCAATATCGTGGACTTAATTAGACATCAAAGACATTCTCCTTCAAAGGAAGCGGATAGAATATTCCATTGAGTGCCGTGGCCGGTCCTGTCCGAGGCTTGGTCCAAACAGTCATACATAGTCAATGTGGCCCTCTTAGCGAGATGAGTCCTGATGGAGAGCGGGCAATTTTCTGCCTTAACGCTTACGAATTCCATTGTGGTGAGCTACGTGGGGTTTTACGGGAAATTGTATTGGTTAGGTGTCCTCTTTTTGGATATTTCACTTTAAGTATGTTGGCACAGAGGGATTGGTGACCACAAGTTTAGAGGGCTATCTTATTAGGTCAAATACTTAGTGATTAATGAAGAATCCTAAATTGAGGAATTACTGTCTCCTGCAATACAGGTCATCCTAGTGCAGGAGTCAGGACATCCGCCCTAATGTGAACACAACTGCATTGTATTTTAATATATCTGAACTTAAAGACTGTTATAATTGTACCTTAATACTCCGTAAAGTTGTAATTTTGGTAAATAAATTATTATTATTATTATAATTCAAACACGATGATGTTGTCTAATGAGTACCTAATTAATCTTACTAATATTATAAATGCGACAGTGTTGCAATAGGAAAATTACGGAAGAAGTCGGCAGCATAAACTAGTTATCTATTTACAGCGAGACGTGTACCCAAGTTCATAGTCTCATTGTAGTAATACAATTGTTCAGGACTGATATTGGATCTCCAAGTCTGCTCGTTCACGTTTACCAAGACATGCAAGACATCATTGTAAAATGCAAATAAGGTGACTGGCACTTTACAAAGAAGATGCGTTCCTAGACGTTTCAACAGACTGTTATTATTTGTCGGGAAAAAGACGACAATGCATAGAAAGGAGACAATTTTCAACCTACGGCTGCATGCACTGCTTCATTATTTTGCAACCCTTTCCCGCCATCCATTTTCCTGCGCGAAAGAAAGAAAAAGAGAGTGGAACGCGTATTTTCGTCCCTTATCTTTTTCCTTTTAGCCCAGCCGTGACAAAGGAGAGAACGTCGCTGCATCGGCTTTTTTGCTAATGAAACTTTTTTGGATGCAACCTCCTTCGACAACGCCAATTCGATAATGAATAAAAAATACTGGTACCAAGTAGTTTCTTTGTTCGTTTGAAATAGAGGGCTTCTTTTGTTTTCAACTGTTTCTGTCTTCGAATTAATATTTACAGATAAAGTTAGACACGACATGGCGTATTTTTTATTTTTGTTTTCGTTTCGACAAAATATCTCTTCTATTTCATTATTCAAGGCCCCTCGGTGCTTATGAAGGAGAATGTTTTTTCGTGTCGGAGCAAGACCTTTTTAACTTTATGATGGAATGTAGTTAATTTTAGTGCTGTAGACATTTTGAAATAGTTGACCTGAACGGGGTATGTTCTTTTCATTTGCGATTTCGCTTCTTGTGTAAAATATGTATATCGGCAAATAGTCTAGCCGCTTGAAAAATATAGCTATTTAGCAATATTTACAATATAGCTCAGGCTACTTTGACTATCTGCAAGAAATTTTAATACCACAATAAACGAGGTCTTGTACCTAGGAAGCACATTACACCATTATACATCATAGGTGCGAGTTCAACTTTAGCCGACTGCATACGACAGGAGCAGATGGCGTCGGAGAAATAAAAAAAATCGGTGTAATTAATAAAGTCTAAATTATTATGCTATAATATTTCGTATAGTTTATATTTCATTATGAATATTTTTTCACATTAAATTATTGGCATAAATGAATTACGCCGATACTGTCTGTTGCTGTCATATGCACTCGTCTCTCAACTCCTTAAGAGTGCCAATAACAATAGACAAGGTCGTAATAGTTCAATTAATAAAACTTTCAACTTAGGAACACCGCGCAAGGCGCCGCCAAGGCTGAGTTTGACGTCACCGCTGCGGTCATTCTCAGACCCCTCCCCCCCTTTGACGACCAAAACGTCAAATAATCACGTAATAGTGACGTCACATCGTCTTCTGTGTCATCGACGGTTTAAGTCTACAAAAAACGAAGCCTAAAGTGAAAGTGGCCATGGAATAAGACATAATTTTCAGTTCTTTCAGTATTAGTCAAATTACTATCAATGTGAGTTAGGCGTTATGGCCCCTGTTCTTTGTTTCTTTTCACGTTGACTTCGTTCGCGGCGTCCTACCCCCACCCCTACCCTACATTTACCCAACACCTACCCTACATCTACTTTGCGCCTATCTAACCTTTTTTTCTTGCTTATCAACCTTCTTCTTGACTCACTCTATCGACTCAATCGGATTAAAATCTGTTGAGTAGTCTAAAAGACCTAAGCGTACATAGATACCTACACATATAGATACATAGGCATAGATGGCGGGAAGCGACTTTGTTGTATACTATGTACAGATTGAGCGATCAGAAACACGAACCTTACCGCTTGATCGCCCGTCTTCGCAACCATGATATTGCAATTCGAAATCATTAAACATATTTACACATAGCACTGACCCCTTATTTCCCCTTCACACGAATATATGCCATATCCGTACGGATATACGTATAAGCGTGGTTATAGCCGTATTATTCATTTGATCCACATAATAGAACCGTCCATCACCGCTCTCGTCCCGTAATCACTTAGAGAGCCGGTATTAAACGCTACGTCACTCAAATGCGGTTGTATACCGCTCATATGGGCCATTTGTATGGGCCTGCGATATGTGTCGGTATACTACTGGGATTAGACGCGGTATTGATGTGGTCCAAAGCATAATACGTTTTCTGAGCAGTAGTAACGAAGGCCGGAGCGGTATTGAACGTTTTGGTGGGTAATGTTTGGGTATCGATTACATGTCCTCGCAACCAAGTTAAGCGACTAGTTGCGATGGAGGAATTACTAGTTTGTTATGGAGCTGTTATAGGTCGTAATGTAGCTTGTGACACCCGTGTTCGCAAATATAGTAGAATAAAAGTAGCACGGAGAAAAACAAAACTGTGTACAGTACTAGTGAATAAATGGCTAATAGACCATCCCGGAGCACTAAACTGTTCAATCAGTCTCGGCCCCAGCGGAAGACCTTTATCAACCATGCTTTACGCCAACGGAAAAAAATGATATTTCTTGTAGACAAATATAACATAAAACTATACGTCTTGTAAGTACATATACTACGAGATGTCGTAGGCGAATCTACGAAACGCGTAGCCCTACACCAAACCAACTCAAATCCTATTACCAAACCTTCACACGAAATGACGCTTACAAAGGCAATAGAATAACACGTAAACAAACCCGGTAGTGAGTGTTAGATATTTCGGTTACAAAGGCAGATGCGTATGTCACGCCCTTCTCGTTACCGTTGCCATGGCAACCCAGCCGTCCCGTTTAATTGCCGCGTGTAATTGCCGGGCAGACGTGGTGGCGCCTGTAATGGATGGTGGCTGCCACTGAGCCGCCTCTAACGAGATACAGCGCTGGCTGGAAACAATATACAAGAAAAGGAAAAAGAGGAATCGAGAGCACGAGACAGTATTAGATTGGCTGGAAATAATCTGCGCAAAGAAAAAGAATTCGATTCGATCCGATTCGAATTTTGAAAGAGCTGCGAGCCGGTTTTTGTTTTACTTTCTTGTTTTTGTTATAATGATACAGAGACAACGTTATGGACCACCCGAGAAATAGTCCCTTACGCCAACGCTTACAATTTAATCAGTATATCAGTATAATCGAAAGCTATTACTTAAACAGGAGAGATCGCGGATCCAGATTTACATTTTTATCGCTTAAAACGGTGTTTATACAAATACAAAAATATTGCTAACAAATTGGGAAAACAAGTAATTTTATGGTAATTGCTTTTGCTTGCTACATAGGCAGATTTATGGGCCTGATCATCGGCTTAAGAAATATCATCAACATCTAAAACACATTTCAGTAAACTTTCTTGCTTTGCTTTCCTGATATGGAAGGGGGATATGAAGTAGGTCCCTTGATGTTTATCTGGGCCACAAAAATAAGGTCAGTATAGCTGGCGACAACGTTCTTGATGTATGATGATGACGTAGTGAGGGTAAGTGTGCGCAGGCACATTTGAATGTAAAGTCGCTCCTACGCAGTCCCGAGCCTTCTTCAAGAAGATTACGCTACCTAGGTCCATTCTGGCTGCCATTTTTTTCTGTCATACTGTATGTCATATTTCAATAATTTTGTCAACGCTTTTATCTGAATCGCTGTGGTTGCAAAGAATTAATTAAATAAGTCAAATTTTTGAAAGAACCAAAATGCTGCCATTGCGGCAAAAAACAAACCAACAAATACTCTAAACATAAATAACGGTGCCTATTAGTCTCCAACAAAAACAACAACCATTTTATAAAAGTAAATATTAAAAACGAATATTGAGGAATTCTGACAACAACAACATTTGTTCCCGTAGCATACGTTATTCTCCTGACAAAAACGTATGCAATTTTGCATTGAAGCCGTCCAACCGTAGTGGCGCAAAAGCGGCCCACTAAACAAAACCCTAGCTAGATATACAATAGCCGCATTTACTATCGAAACAATCTGTTTATTAAGCTTTTTTAACTCTGAACAACCTCGTTGAGGGATTAACAAACTTTTAATAGGAGCCATCTCGATATAATCGTTTTAAATTACAGAGTTATTGAGAGCGGAGCTCCGTTGACGAAGACGCTGGAGATAACTCTTTTACTACATTTTAATTATGTGGGCTGGGTTTGAAGTGCTTTCTACCATACATACCCATCATACATCGTAGAGGCAAACCGGCCTTCGTGAACTAGAAATGGGCAGCTCAGCGTTTATTTTTTAATAATATAAATTAAACTCTAGGACTTGACTAGTCTTGAAAAGCTCACTTTGCAAATAAATAATACCTACTGCGATATTCAACTAATGTGGTGGAAGCTCATGTCCAGCAGTGTACTGTTGGTTGTTGATATAATTTGAAATATGGCAAGAAAAGTATCAATTATACGAGTAGTACCAATATTACAGCTCTCCTTTTTGTTTAGGGATTAAAACAATATTAATAACGTCAATCAAATAAATCTTATTTTATTGACGTTATTAATATTGTTATATTATATTATATAATAATAAATATTATTTAAAAAAAAAAAAATCTCTCGTAAATTGTTTAATGAAATGGTTACTGAATTGCATGTAATACGTCAGAAATTCCTACCTACTTCGATTTTATTTTATTATTGAAAACATTGATTTCATCATAATATACTATGACAGAAACAAACAGTCCTAAAATGAGGATAAATAATTGAACTATAGGTTCCCCAACTCATAATACCAATACATTTCACCCCATATTTCCCGTACATTGTAGGAAAAAACACACACACACGCAACATTCAGGAAAACTACACTGTAACCTGTAACTAAACTACTTCAAAGCAAAAATGAGGCAATAATGTTTCCTCTTACAGCGGTGTTCATACAGTATTAAATACATAGCGGTTAAACTCGTTAAAACGTACTGTGGGCGCAAAACTAACACAACAACAACAAACTCTCTCAATTACAAGGTTTACCTTACAGCGTGTTATTTGTAGGGCTCGTTTTGAACTGTAACTGGGTATGGCTGGCTGCATAGACTTTTGTACAGCGAATGCTCAACGCCACAGGCAAGCTGTATCATGAATCTCTGAAACATTGGCAGCGCCATTCTAAGTGGCCGAAATAAGGGAAAATAAATATTGGGTGGAGCGTGTTTTAATGATCATACTTACAAAGAACCATTGGCTAACCCAAGGTCCCTGGTGTTTGTTCTTGGACTTTGGTATGAGTTCTATCGGCTGTACAATAGGAAGTATTCTGAGGAACTGTTTGGTCTGATGCCCACGGCACAATTCCGCCATCGCACCACTCACCGTGGGTTGGGTACTCATCGCCACTAGACCCTCTGTTAGTGACCATGAGAAGGTTCGAAAGGACATTTTACGCTCGTACGATTCGGATGTGGAATGAGCTCCCATCTCAGTAACAGTGGGAGTGAGGAAGCAACAGTCTTTTGACTATGACATGGGATCGTTGAAGAGGTATATTAGAGGTCTCTTCAGAGGCGGGCAACGCATTGGTAACTCCCCTGGAGTTATTGATGTCTGTAGGTAGCGGTGACCACTTTCCATCAGGTGGCCCGCTTGGCAGACAAACAGTCTGCCGTACAATATAAAAATAAATAACAGGTATTGGAAAATCCGTAAATTGTTTAATGTTTTAAAAGTAACTACACTCATATGTTCGTATGCTCGACTTTAGGTTAGACCAATTAACTGAAGATAATTTATAAGTTCCCCATACAAACGTTCATCCCTTCTTTCACCTGTTCAGATTTATTTTTGAAAAACCCATGTCTTTCCCAGGTGACTAACTACCCAAATCTGATTGGCGTCTGTAACAAACAGACATAGTTAGATGAAAATGAAATTAAAATGAAAAAGTATTTATTGAATTAGGATTACGTTAATTAATCTCTTTTCAAACGTCAAAAATCTAACGGAAAGTAAAGGGAAAGTTAAGCGAGCTCATCCAGGTAGAGGGCGACGCATGCAGACCGACCAGCGCGTACTAGCGCCCCCCCGGGGAGACACCGGGCACCGATACACGCCACGCATATAACCGCAGGTACATAATCTAAAGCAGCATGAGCAGTTAGTATAGTCCCCCACAACTATAATTAAGCTATTTTCGGTTATCATTATGGTATTGAAATGAAAAATGCTGTGTCTCGAGTTTACGGCCATCATTGCCAGAACCTCAAATTTGTCGTACGAGCTGAATTGAGTTCTCGCCCCGATTCCCCATTCGCTGTTTACGCTAACCAAACTGCTGATTTGCGAAAAGTTTTACGACGCGTTCACTAAACTTTACATACTGTACACAATGTGCTACCGAGAAATGGATTGTTACGGAAAGTTTATAGCTTGTTCTTGTTACCTTGCTTGTTGGCGCAAACGTATCAGAGTATCGCACAGATATTTTGAAAGAGGAATCAATATGTACGACATTTCGCTTATCGCGATGAAAGTTTCTACCTCAATATTGCATGATACATGCCACTTCCCGGCAGATATTTCACTTTACATAAACCTTCAATTCACCTTGAGTTATCCTCAGCCCCATCTATTTTATGCCGGCGTCATACATCTGGGGCCGTAAAAACTATCATGGCCCTACCTACATCTCGCGTGCCTCTTTATCCTTCCTTATATTGTATTTTTCTCATGAATACGTCATATTGCGTATATCTCTGAAGGCTGCACACTTGCCCTGGCCCTGAATCCCCTAATACGTTGGCCTGAATCGAGTTTTTGGAGGCACGCGTCAATATGATTTCGCGAAAGTGGAACATACGTGATGGCTAAATGGGATTAGCTATTTTTTGCGATCGCATACGGGACTGAAGGTGGAGGTCTATTAGATTACGAGTTTTATATGAAGCTTAACGAAGGCGTCTGTCAAGATTTCCGTTCCGTTCGATCAAGTGGAAAGAAAAGAAATGCGCCGGAAGCCTGCACGAACGTGATCCATTTATTAAGAATGCGATAAAAAATTGCCGTACTTAATTAATTCTTAAAAAAGATAAATAGCAAGACGATTGTTGTAATAAATTGGCGTCGTAACGATTACTATGGCCGTCTGCGTAAAACGATATAGTAATAAAGAACGGCTCAAGATTTGTTAGAACGCGGGGAACGGCTCTTAGCGCCAGTTGATATCCCCTACTTCCCCCAACGGGGCCCTACTACTTCCCGCAAAGCCCCGGTTAGGCCAAGCACCGTTTTGCCCGACCGCCCCGCCGCTCGCTATGAGATGTATCCCCAATAAAGACTTGTTCTAATAAACCGACTGAGCTACAGTTTTGTAAGGGATTCACGTTACAGATGTTTCTGTTTGTTCACTTGTATTGCAATCGGATATTTATAAGTAATTACTGAATTATTTTTTTAGCTGATAGGCATTGTAAAGAAACTTCAAGATGGACGATTATTAAAATGAGATATAGAAATTATAAAGATCAAAGCAAAAGTTATTAAAATTCGTCCTATGAATATTGCCTGAAAAAGCTATGGTCCAATAATAAAATTTCATTTAGGCTCTCATCAAAATCATCTCTAGATTTTGATAAGTGGCTCTCTAATTTTATTGCTTTTTGAGATTTGGAAAATTAAACGTTTATATTTATTCCAAGTAGTACAAAACATTTATATGAAAAGATGAAATATCAGTCACATATTATTGAAAATCAATGTCTCTAGGGGATATAGTTTTGAAAAGCTCGTGTCAAGGCGAACGCTCCTCTAAAATTCAAAATTTGTATAAATTATATTTGCATCATCTAAAGTGAAAGAAAGATCAGCGTCATGGATCAAAATATTGAATGCTTTATGCCGTAACTCAAAATTAAAAACCGTTCCAAAATAGAGGCCCAGTCCTTCATGGAGAATTGTGGCTTGGGCAGTATGTTGCTACCAGAGCTATAAGAATGCAGAGGTTTTAGATATGGGCAACGCACCCCTAGTGCTGCTAATGGCCATATGCAGCAGTGACCATTTTCCAACACACTTGCCTGTTTTCCTACCTAAATTAACATACTCGTAAAACAGAATTTATGACGTTTTAAAAACAAAATCGATCACTAAACTTCAAACTATCAAAAATGTATCTCGATAAGGATAGGCAGAGTTCATAATTTGTCTTACGTCTTTCCCATTTTGTTCAGTTAGTAGGTGGGTCTCTAAAGCAGACATCATGGTAGACTGTAGAAAAAAAAGCGCAATATAGGTACTACGGCGTCTACGACCTTACGTAACTAAGGCTGGCGGCCGTGAACCTCGTTTTATATCAGGTTATTAATCTGCGCTATCACCGCGTCCGCTTCAGCGCTGTCTTGATGAATCGCTCTTTTGTTCAGTATAAATTATTTTCGGGCTTATTTCAAATGGTGATTAGGGCTGTGAGATGCAACAAAGTGGTCTGGTAAAGGGCTATTAAGGGGTATAATGACAAATTGTATACGCTATTTCTGGGCTTAAAATTATTGTGTTCAATATAAATTAGCTACGTAGACATTTTGAACGTAACATGGAAGAATAAATTCTACAAGCTCAAATTACTCGGCTGTTCCTAAAGGGAAGCATTTTGAATGTAACGTAGAAGAATAAATTAAATGAACTCATATTACTCGGAATAGCTCCGTAGAAACCTTATAAGAAATTACTGTTACTACAAGGAAGCATCATATTTTACTTGGAACTATGAAATAGTCCCAGGATCCGCACTGGGGGAGTGCTGGGGCCGTTCTCGAGAAAACTTGAGTTAAAACAACGTTCCGGACGATTTATGTTAACCCGTAAAACCGTAACGGTTGAATTAGTTGGCAAGTTATGAGTTACGGCAGTTGTCGTACCCGGACGCTAAGTTTGCAGAAACTAAATTAACCTAAGTGCTTACAGGGGCGTTCTCGGATTGGCATATGGTTGGGAACTAAAAAATATAGATCTCGTGAAAAATATACTCTTATTTGATTATGAAAATAAATTGACTTCGCTGGCAGAAGACCATCTCCTTCATTACCACAACCCATAACAGACCACTGCAGGACTTAGGGCTTTTCCCACGAAAGGGGAGGTTATTGCCCTAATCAAATTATAAATGCAACTATGGAAAACGCTGCTGCACATTTTCCAATCTACGGAGACTAGATCTTTTGCCTCGAAAACATTAGTCGCCTTGTACAACACCCACAAATGTAAGGGGTTGGTGCTATTCTACTCTGCCGAACACTACACGGCTGTTCATGAACACCGCATTAAAAAAGATTACCTTTTCCTCGACTGCTGTCGACTGACATATCAAATAAAGTATCTCCGTAGCAATGTTGCAAGCGCACGCGTATAAAAACGGCGCAGGGCAAAATAATTGTCTCGTTAGCATGCCATTAGGCACCGTGCAGGATGCCTTCCGCTCACGCGATGCAGTAATAGAGCCTACGAGCGGGGGAAGACAACACCCTTTCATCGGGATAATGAAGCCCATCCATACACACAATACATACATACACTCACACCCATATGGGGTAGACAGAGACTATCGAGTGCCATAAGCCAATATGTGATACGCTACATGTATGCGCGTCATTGTGCTAGAATCGTGCCAAGGGTTTTATTACGGTACGGTGTTAATTGTTGATTATAACTTCTACGTAAGTTTTTATGTAAGAAAAGTGCAAAACCGCTAGTGTATTGATCCACTACCCACAACATAGCATTGTTTCTAGGCGGCAGAATAGATAATCCAGCCCGACTTCTCAGGCTTGACAGAGTCTATGCGTAAACATGTAACATCCTTCATGGGTGTGATAACGTTATATACGAGGTAATTATTGTATTGTTTTGCTATGGTAACGAACTGCCATCAGACGGGTCTTCGAGAGTGTCACCTTACCGACACCTTCTATCCCACAGTCCGAGAGCCTTAGAAGCCTTTTAATAGGCTTCTGACTCTAACTGGCCGGGGCAAGGAGAACATGGCCAGGTGGGAATTTTTGGGTGACTCTGACGTAAACTGTGCCTGCGGTGCTACCCAAACCATGGCTCACCTCATATCGTGCCCTGTGTGTTCAAACACCCGCACGCAGGCAGATTTCACGGCAATCGCCGATAGCTCTGTTAATGTGGCAAAGTTTTGGGCTTCAACAATATTATGATTGTCATTGACACGCTAAGAAGAGCCGAGCTGACTATTGATTTTTGTCATAATATTCACATTCGGCAGCGGAGATCTCTGATGATCCTATGTCTTTCCTCAGGTTGCCATAAATATACTTATTAAAATGTTACCCAAATCTGTATGAAATCAAAAAGAGAATATAACAGACAGACAAAGTTACTTTTGCATTTATAATATTAGTTTATTGTAGGTACTAAATACAATAACATTATATTAGAATCCACTGGAAGGACCCCAATGATGACATATTTGGAGACGTCCCGCTAAATATCGGGCGGAAAGTAGCGAGTTGTAAAACGAGGACAACAAAACGTAGCAAACAAGATCCTGTGATGAGGCTCAAACAAGGGAGCCGCCTAAACAAACAGCGTCACAAAACGAGAGGAAGGAAAAATAATCTCAATAAGCCTTATCCCACACTCCTTAAAGACAACACCAAATATGATTTACATATTGTGTTGCTCTTAATTTCTTCGCTTTCCTCGTTTATAAAAATGTTTACGAATTTTTCTTGTTATTTTCTTTCCGCTGTATTAAAAACGAGCGTATTTACGTGCGATTTGTTTCGGGAATTCAACTATTAGCTAACTTTTCCGTTCACAAATTTGATTGAACGGCGCCCTAGTTAAAACATTATCCAATTACGGTGGAAATTCATAAGAGAAAGCCGAAAATTTACCTTGTGAAGAGGGGTTTAATTAAACGGCAGTAACTTGGCCGTGGGCGCGACTACCTGCTAGGAGGCTGCGACTCGAAAAACACGTCGCACCGAGATTCGGTCCGGACGGCGCGACGGCAAGTTTTGATGACAAATTAAAAATTCCAAAGACCAAACTCGGGCTGGCTCGCCTCTTCCGCATCTAAATTAAAAAGGAAATTTTTGGCTTCATTTTTCTTTGGAATATGCGGCTTTTTAATTTTTTTAACGTCTGCTTTGTTAATGAAATAGGAAAATTTCGATTTTACAATTCTTAATTGTAAAAAAGGATACTGGAGACGAAATAAATTTTAAAAATATTGCCCGCTCGCTCTCTAAGCTTTTATAACGTGTTTAATATTTTGTTGTCAGTACTACGCACACTAATTGACAAGATCAAAGACAAATGTCGAAAGCCTCTAATTTATGAGAAAAAATATGTTTAAACCTAACCTCCTGGAAAAGTCTACATATTATTTCACAAATTAACGAAACAAAGCTATGAAGTTTCTTCATAAAACTGGCTTCCAAATAGACACGTAAAAACCTTCTTGTTGCATCTGGGTTTAAAAAAAAGAACGGAATTAAAAGCTATATAGTGTTGAGTTGTTGAGATCAATTTGCAGTGTAAGCCCTCAATTTACCGCGCAGTCAGCACTTCGCGAGTGAAACCGTGGCATCGTGCATTTTTCAAGCTACACGTTGCGGTTTTGGGTTTGGAAGAGAGCCACGGTACTTGACCGATGGATGCTTAACGGGCTCTCTTTTCAATTGCCACTGATTGTGCTGGGTGTGCTAGGCAGTTTATTTGGTGCAGTAATGTTATGAGGTTGTTTATTTAATCATCGTTCGAAAGACAGATAAACATTTATGTTTCATACAACAACATCACACCACACCGTACGTATTCTTGTTTCGTTCGCGGGTTTCACTTCAATTTAACAGGTATCATCTGAGGCATCAAGGATCTGAGTTTATAAAATAACATCTAGTTACGCTGCATATTGCATGTATGGCGTCAGTTATTTAAAAATTTCACTCTCTGCGTGAAATTCTGAAAACCACGTACGCAACTTTGAGTATGGAACTGATTTGCCACTATCACTCACTCTACCATTTACGTACATCACCGGTCTACCCTTTGGTTATCGTTATTAAGTTTTTGTCACTTAATATTTTTAATAACACACATGACAAATTAACACGATCACGAAAAAATAGGTTACGCACAAATACGCTCGAAGTCATTTCTGAGACGTGACTAATACGTTGCAGATAGGGTAAGCGGCCCAACAAAGGGCGGCCTACCAAAGTAGGTACGAGTACCACCAGAGTACTTCCCAGTAGTTGCGTGACGCGCCACCGTGGCGGGAAGGGTTTCATTACAAGGGTGCGTTTCATGGTCACAAAGCGACTACCCGACGCCACACCTCACCAAGTGTAAATCAACCCCACTTTTATGGTTAGCTGTGGGATTTCCCAGGATTTATAGTGGTCATTTTACAGAGATTATGGACATTGATAAGGTTTTGGAGATAGAAGTGCTTCCCCGGAAATTTGAATAACAATGGGTTGTTTCTGGTGGGTAAAGACTAAAATTATTAATGTTATGGTCAGCTTCAAGCCAGTAATTGAAGCCAATTGCATGCAGTTATTCTGTGTTGGAAGTTAACTTTTTAATATTGTTAATTGTGTTTAGAGGACTGTAAAATAAATGTTTATGTGTATTTGCACAGTTCTGAGAAAAAAACAACTTCACAATAATACGAATAACTAAATATAAGCAATGCATCATACACATGGCTCTGCACCAGCATTTTCTGACATTTAAACATGGGGGCGAGCACCTAAATCATGCAACGAACACCTTTTCATTGTTTCAATTTCTACCCATTTTTTATGGACACAAACGCGAACTCCTTCGTTAGCAGATTGAGATGCCTGTCGTAAAATTACAGTCAGATTACGCTTCAAAATTAAATGACATGAAACGAGCGAAAACACTCGGCAATCCACTTCGAATCCAATCCGAAACAGAAAACGATACATTACCTTAGCCTTCACTAAATTGTGTCGCATATTTTACCCGTGAGCGAGTGAAATAAAAATGCAAAAGCAATAAATCGCTGGAGGGGGCCGTATGCCGCAAATTCACCCCATTCACCTCATGTTCCCTTGTTCCAGGTGAGTGAGTCAGTTGGGCGAAGTCGGGTGATGCACGCGAGCTACACCCTACTCGCCCGCAGGTACAGTAGGTAATGAATGCGATTGTCGTGGCATAATCAACGCGATTGTTGCCCGTCAGACGCGAGAGATTGCATTAGAGGAGGATGGAAGGGCGCAGAAAACGTTCTCTTTCGATTGTAACTGTTTGGTGCGGGGGTTGTCTTCTTTTTGGGGTCTGGTTAATGACGATGGTTTGTTCTTTTTTTTAAATGGTTGCGGATTTCCTCGTTTATTACTTTCTGTTATGGTTTTGTTTTACACTTTCATCTCATAGCAATCTATTTTTAAATACTGAAGGTGATTGGATACTTCATTATTCGTGTAATTTAGTGGCTCATAACCTAATTAATTGGTTAATTAGATCCATCACGTATTATCCATGCTTTCAAACTGTACCAGAATATGCAATGTAAACTATGTGCAATCAACGTGCATGGTTGATGTAATTATTGGAGAAGCTGACTGTTCGTGTGGCGAGGGCGGTATTGCGGTTTGATGCTATTAGACCGCCGGTATTCTATGGGAAATGCGTTTAGCCGGTTATCAACGAGAACAGGTAGGAATAGAGCTACGGAAGAGGGTAATTATTATGATTTATCCAATCCTTCCTCTTTTTTACAAACAGCTATAATGATGTATACAAAGTGCTGGACAGTTGTCAATGATGTGGCTCTCGTTCGTCTCATTCTACCTCGTCCTTCCAACGCCAGGGTTTGTCCGATCAGGTACTAACCACTGGGTCGCCCCAAGTACGATTTCTTCGCTGCCGAACCCTCTGCGGGCGAACTCTGTGGGCTTTGGGTTCGCCAATGCTATTAGACTCGTTCACCAGGTCCTCCAGTTCTTGTTCTTCCAGACCTTCCAATTCACGTCATTTCCTTGCACTGGGATAAAGATTCATAAAAATATGAAGCTTTTGTTCCTCCTAGCGACTAAACAATTATATACCTGAATTTGTAAGCGATAAACATACTATAACAAATACCTACTTCGTTTGCTTCTAGTAAACAGGAAACAGAGCCTTAGACCGGAAGGAGCGAAAATTGCACATCCAAGCTCAAGACCCGCCCCCACCCTGCACCCCGCACTCGTCTGAAAGCCAATTAGTTGACAGGAAACAGGGCTAGTTCATACGGGAAGTTGCCTTTGATATTCGAAATTACTCTATTAATTTGCTTTTGATCCATAATGTCCCTACATAATAGGTAAACAACAAATATTCAAGATAAATCGTCAAAAATACTTCCCGACCGTTTCACGTAACTCGCGGAAAGTGTATTCCAAGAACTTTGGCCATTCAAAACGTATCGCTGGGCGCAACGTTGTTATCAACTGTTATTTTTCACAGTAAAAAAGAGAACTTGCGCTGTGAAGTTAAATTACCCAGTCACAGTGTTCGTATAAGGGAAACAATACAAACAGAAAGTGTAATTTTTCGCCAAAACGATCGCGCGCCGCTCCGACTACGCGGCAAATAAAAGAGATTTAGTTAGGGAACCTGCACACCCGGTTATGCCAAGTTATGCCAATTACCCGTTTCAAACAATACACGGCACGGGCTTGTATTAAATATTTTAATTTGGCATAATAATTTATTCACAAAGTAAACTGGAATGATCGTGAATTTTTTAGATTTCCCCCGCAACTTTGTCCACGTGGACCAGGTTTGTGTTTTGACATCAGTTATTCATAGTATTTCCGTTTCCGTTCTCCGCTTCATGGCCATGGATTTAATTTTTTTTGTAGTGTTCCAATAGTACTTTAATTTTACAAATCTGTGCATAATTTATGTTTTAGGACCTTTGTAGTTGTATACTGGCAATTTGCAAAAGTAAATATTACCATCTCACTAAAAAGCCGAGTAAGTCTTCTAGTCTTCACTTCATAGAACGTCATCTCTGTCACTCGCTCACACTAACACTCGTGCGCTACGAAGCCGGACTAGCCGTTGTGCATTATTTACCGCCTATATCTGTATATAAGCTATGCAGAATAAAATGCAACTAATGTAAAAAAGAACCCTCATGTGCGTTTCGCACGGGTGAAACAATGTTAGGTCCAGCCTTTTCGGTTGTTGACTTCTCTTGCTATCTCTTTCAACATGGTAATATGGTTCATTTGTCAATGACTAAATAAAGGGCGTGAAGATTTTTCTTATCTGTCTGCATCGTCCCTAAACTACACAAACTCAAAATTTCTTTATTGATTAGGACATTAGGATTACTAATTACGACTTATTAATGTATCATACCCCATAACAGGTAATAATTTCTAATGAAATGATGACATCAGTTAATCATTATACACAACCTCACTCAGACTCAGACTCCCTCCGAACAAGTGTACATGCATCTTCACGCCGCCATATTTTTTCGATTCCGCGGAATTGGGGAGCGCGGAATCAGCTCGCGGGCGGTTGCAGACGATTGCAGCTTTCAATCACGCGGCCGAGTGCAGGATAGCATACACTGGGATTTGAATATTATTTTTTTTACTATCACTAGATAGAACAAAATACAACTACGTTTATAGATCGCTACGAATATAGCTTACACGTACGGTACACGCGCTTGAATCCTACAGGAATAGTAAGTATTGGGCTTGACGCGACTTCGTTCGCGTGGCGTTCTACCTCTACCCTACCCTACATCTATACAATACAATCGTTTATTGATAAATAGATTTACATGTCATTTTTAATGCTACTTTACATTTACCCTACGCCTACTCTTTTTTCTACATCTACTATATACTTACTGTTTTATCGGTCATACGATTTAAAGTTACAAGTTAAACATTTAACTTCAATATCAAGTGCAACAATATTTATTTCTCTTCCGTTTGAATATAGGCAATATAGATTTGCAAGCAATTTGTCAGATTTAAATTCCATTTTGGGTGTCAAACGTAATGGTAGCACTTCAAACTTTAAAGCTATCGTATGAAGGTAATTACGTATTGTACGTCCAAAAGTGAGATGTTGTTTTTCGATGTCGCTACCCGAATGGCTATTTTCGGCTATTGGTTGTATGCAGAATTGGTTTTAGTTTACTTTTTACTTGCACGCTGCGAGTGCGAACCCAACACCTCGGTTTATTGTCGACGATTTGCATATAAATTCGTAGGTGCATGGGTTTCGGCCCACATGGGGCGAATCGAAATGTATCCCATTTGGCCCATGCAAATAGTGCGAACAGGAATGGAAAAGCATTTGTGAGATATACTTTCGATGGCTGCCTAGTAAATATTGTTTTTGAAGGACCTAGGGACTTTTCTTTTCCTGAAGCACTCTTCGTAGCACTTGCTATGAACGTCGTAGCTGAACACAATGCAATGTTATGCTCATATTGGTAGCGTGGAGATTATAGAGGTCCAGCAGTGGACTATTATGGGCTGTAGTTGTTGCTACGTAATATAATTACCAAAGGTTAAGAAACTGCGTCATCCGCATAGGTTCGCAGACTAACCAACTTTTGTCGATAACATTTCTTTGTCTATTTTTGTTGTCTTTGTTTAGTTCTTGCCAGTAAATACCAAGATCCTTATATAAGGAGAGAATATTACCCTATTACTACAATATGGGGGTTTATGAAACTCCGGTGTTTGACGGCATCAGTCCTTTGACGGCGAAATGAATATTAGATTTCTACAGCCTTGGCGTTTCTCTCGACACAGGACCTACGCTCGTAAAACGAGATTTGTATTTTTAGCTTCTTTATCCGACGGTACTCAATGGTTATTTTCGTTATTTCTTTATTTCCTACAGGGAAAACATCGTCATTACTGTTTGAGCCTTGATTCATCAATTATTGCTTGATTTTACCGACCTCTTACTGAATTTTCCATATCATTTTCGTACATAATGCGCAATGTGTAATACTGGACATCTATTTTGCTGTAAGACACCCGATACTATTTAAAAAGAATTACCGCTATTGAAAAAATCTATCTATCATCTCTACAAAGTAGAAAATAGGCAGCAAAGGTTTCTGACCTGTGTATTTAATGTCCCATTTTATATTATCGACTTTCAAAAAAGCTTGTCATCCAAAGGGTGTATACAAGCCAATTTAATTTATTCCACTCAATTCAAAAAACGCTCCCAAAACCTTTTAACCAACAACAGCAACAGTCAAAACATTCTACCAGTATCAGGGTAACCTAATCCAGCTCGACAACAAAGCCTTGCTAAGGCTAATAAATAGCGTTAACATGATTCACAGCGCGACACTATCGCGCGCCGCGTGCATTAGCAGAGTTAATAAGCTGTTAACCGAGCTCGCGCGAGCCGCATCGCGATCGTAATGACGGCTCGATACAGTGAGGCCTAATAATAGCAGTTATGAGTACTTTAGTTGGCGTAGGAGTGGAACTCTTTGCGGATGTGTTCCCCGTCTATGCAGGTAATATTTTTATGGGAAGAAAAGAACGGAATGGATTGGAATTTCCTTAGTTGATACTTATGCGAGTGTAACTAAACCCATATGCTTTGTCTTCTTTACAATATCCTTTATAATCCTCGTGCTCCTTCCTATCTCCGTGACCGGTTTAGTTTCTCCCGTTCTCAAGACTTACCCTGTCGCTCAAGAGTCAGGACACTCCTCTACATTCCCCCTCATCACTCTGAATGCTACACCAAGCGGCTAGGGTATGGAACTCGCTGCCGCATACTGTTCGTAACAGTACCTCACTCGGTACTTTTAAAAATAGAGTGAAAGACTATTATATTTCCACTTGCAATCCATAACATTATATATTTATATTTGTGTGTATTTATTTAGTATTTGTGTTATTCATCATATATGTAGGTAATATTACTATTTTATAAATAGATACTTAAGTAAATAATTCAATTATATTATGTATTTGAATGCACGTCATATCTGCCTCTCTATCTCTCTATTATAGCCCTCTCTCTTCGGTAGGTCTGCTGTAAGACATTTTTTTAGAAATAAGCTGTACCTTTTGTGATTGTTTTCTTTATGTTCATATTATTGTAACTTTCATTGTGCACAATAAATGGTTAAATAAAATAAATAAATAAAGGGCACTTATCTCTTCTTATCCCTGTCGGATGCAGGCGTGAATGTGTTATAGTTTCGTTTATTTGATTGATCTCACATATAGCTTATTTATAGTCTATTTTGCAGATATAGCTATATCTGATAGGGTTAAAGTAGCTTTACACAGAACTGTGTGTTAAAAAGTAAAATAAAAAGACAATTTTTAAACAAAATCAAGAAGGTTGGCTTACACGAGCATCTAGGGGAATTAAATCTACCCCTATTTCTATATTATGAATGAAGTCTGGGTTTTACTTTGGGATTTCCCGCTACTACTAAGAATAGCTCAACAGTACTTGTTCGAGCGCGGCTCCGTAATAGGCAATTCTCGTCCCATTAGCTCTTGAAGTTCTAAAGCAATTGCTTGCTTGGATGACATCGCTGCGCCGTATTTCACTCAGTATCGGCGTAAATAATAGCCTGCTTAGATTATTCCGTACAGCCGGTTATGGCGGAATACCTAATATTTCACGCATATGTTACAATATTTTCATCGTCGGATGGGTTTTGAGTTACATTATTTTAATTATAGAACTAGGGACAATCTTAATAAAAATATACTGACTGAATAGCATGCACTGCCAGGATTAAGTTTCATCATCTTCATTCCAGCCACAGGATGTCCACTGTTGGATATGAGCCTTCTCCCTAGCCTTCTACCGATCGGCGCTGTGCGTCTTTCTTTCATCAGCTCTCTATGAACTTTACCAGGTCCTCCGTTCATCTCGTGGAGTGGTTCCCCACAGCATAGATGGACGAAACTTTGTTTTACACATGGTCGTCACCACTCTAATAGGAAGAACCTATTCTTTTCCATAATCATCTCTTGTGACAGAATTTCGAGCCGCAAGGGTCCAAAGGTATCTTCTAGGCACGCTACATCTTCGACCTCATCGTCGCTTTCCATTAGGTGACTTGAGGTCAAATGAAAAAAAAGCCTATTGAAAAAAAAAAGTTCGCACCATAAGCAGTTGGGTTACTTTACATTTTAATCACAGCTACCCACTAGTTATGAGTCCCAGTTTTCGACAATACACGCAACAGTGAGTCACGGGTTTGTGGAACCCGGTGTATTGTAACTGATTCATACTCGCCCCATGGCAGGCCGACATGATCGATACACGGTCTAGACTAGCCCGAATCAATGGGGTGAACTGGTGTGTGCATGACTCATCATAAAACTGCACTGTTTGTGTTTAGGGAATTTAGTTGTAACAAAAATGTGATCAGATTTTAATTGCAGCCAATGAGTGTAATGCGATGATTTTATAAAACTTGCTTAATACTATGAATATATAATCTCTTTAGTTTTCTCTTTATGTAATTCTGGTGGGTATATTTACTCCAAGAGTCGTCCAAAAGTTATTTTTCGAATGATGGTTAGAACAAAATAAACGATTTTACATATATCTACGACTCTACTACCTACGATTAATTAAACAGGGGCATGAACGATTCTAACAAGTATTTAATATTCGAAATTTCACGAGTGCACAGAAGTTTGTATCTATGTTTTACTTACGACCCGGTGTCTAGACGGCGATTACAGGGGTTAACGATCTGTGCACCTTTGATTGTAGGCATCGACTGCGCGAGTTCACTTTGGGTCGTTATTTACAATGCATATGCGTTGTTTATTCATTGTCTGACTATGAATACCTGTGCACGGTCTACCTCGGATTGTGCAAAGAAATTGTGATCAATGGCTGGTTTACCGAAGTCTATTAAAAGCATGATAATGCTACTGGTTGACAAACCACTCTTACTACTCTCCTTGTATGTCCTTTTGGACTTGGAACTCCTATATTCCATAGGAGTAACAGGATGCCGCGGGATGGTTGAATGTTCGCAGATTTGAGGACAGAACACGAGATATAAGCGCGCGAGCCACAATCAACAAATATAGCAAAATTACTCCACAGACTTTCACTCTTGACAGAGTGGTCGTGGTTTCATGACGATGTGTCTTCTCTATATAACGCAGCCCTTGCGATGCGCCTCCACTTGTTGCAGTCTTCAGTGTTTGACATTGGACTGCAGTAGTTTGTGTGGTAGCTTATATTAAGTCTGTCCAACGCGTTGGTGATCCACCTCGTGTCCGCTTGCCTTCCACTTGCTCCTGGACAACGAGTCGTTCCATGGAGTTTTGGTTTCCTTTCGTGAAAAGTACTTTAACATATATAAAAAAATATATTTAGTAGATTTTGCTTTAGCATGGCGGGATGTAAGCAAAATTAATTACAATAAAATGTTACCATTTATTCGTTTTTAGTGTTGATGTATAAAATACTTTTTTTAACATCGACTCGCTAAGATTAATTCAGATTAAGATTTATCAGGTGGTAGGATTATGTAAACCAAAAGAGTCCACCCCCACCTTATCTATTTCTACCGCCAAGCAAAAATGCTTGCATTGTTGTGTTACGATTCAAAGGATAAGATAGCCAGCGCAGTTACAGGCATGAGGCATTTCATCTTAGTCCTCACAGTGACAACGCATCTGCGGTTCAGATTTTTGTTGCCCGCAACCTAAATGCATGAGCCGTAGATGTTATGAGTGACAGGTACCGCTCACCATCAGGTGGGCTAGATCTGCGTCGTATTTGTCCCTGCGTAGCATAAAAAAGAAGAAGTATCGACAATTTACCGTAGTTGCTATAAATCATCGTGTTCTAGACCTGTGGTATGAATTGAGAAAGGAAATGTTACATGACAGCGCGTTGTCGGGAATTGTGAAGCGGCTCAGCGTCTCGCAACCGCGTACTCAAAGCGTGCAGCGGACAGTTTGACAGCCATGTTAGAACCTTTACGAAGATGTCAGGAGCACGCCTGTGCCCCGCATGCTGGAGTACGTGGTACTCATTAGTTTGTGTATTTTATCGATATTTATAAATACAACTCTCGTTCGAAACGTTACTATCGCCCGATAAATCTACGGTTCATACGTTTAGGTTTCATATAACCTCTGTTTTTGGTATTGAAAATTTAGTTCAGTGCCAATTGAGAAGGGAAATGTGAAACGGTGTCTGCGCGTAGGCGTCTAACCACGTGCCTTGCGGAGCGTGGCGTTGAAGGTTTGACAGCCCTGTTAACACTATAAGGGAGATATCGGGTGCATCGTCTGTACATTGCGTCCTAGTGACGTATGTAGAACTCATTATTTCGTGTGCAATCCATGATGCTAGTTTTACACGTGTATATTAGGATTAACCGGGCATTCATGTGTGAATTTCCAGAAATTAATTAGCGGGCTGCGGTATGCACTGATTGAACCGTCCAGTGGTTAGAACTGCATTGATACATGGATCAGTTACACATTTAGTTGATATTTGATCATGGGATTGCATGGTGTTCACACTGCGTTGCGTACGAATCTAGAAAGAATTCTTCTGCAAACTGACTTTAACCCTTCCAGAAATGTTTACAATTTTTTCCTAATTTGTAAACTCAATGTGCGCTATCCGAACTAATGAGGCGTGAGGGCTATGGTTTAGAAAATAGACTTAATACATACGTCTATGGTCCAGTGTTATTGGTTACAACCAAACGCTTAGTTTATCAGATACATTTCATACATTTTGCGATATTTCGTTGTACGTTTCCTGAGCTCGCGAGAGTGTCTACCTATCGCTAATCGTTTACTCGCTGTTGCTCGGAAAACTGATATACACTATCCTATAAAATAGTAGGGAAGCCATATTCCCGGGAATTAACTGCCACGGTATAACTTTATCATATTTTATCGATTAAACTCTACTTCAGTTTGCTCACTGAACTACATTATGAGTTACATGAAACTGGATTTTGTTTTTATTATGTTCAGTACTCAAGCACAAACCTAAACTTGGTTGTTAAACGCGGGCGTGTTCCACAAAATCCAGGACGTAGTTAGTTTATCTTTTAATTAAACTTTGCAACGTCCTGAGCGCGAGTTTACGTAGACTTGTTTTACGTAACTGTTCGGCAGCGCCGTATCGTGTCTAAACATTTATCAGCGCGGTGAAATTTCGCAAAATTGAAGTTACGACGTTGCGCCGGCCGGAGCGGGTGCCGGCATAACATATCGCTTTTCTTGACTAGCTCGAACAGGCAGCCTTATATTCTTTATTCGGAATTCTGAACTGCGTCCCGTATTTCGAGTCGGCGGTTCGTAATGGAATTTTATATTATTGTCATCGTCTTATTTCGCTGCCCTTATATGTGAAGTGGATACTCTTTTCTACACAGCCATTGTTTTCTTTTTTTGTCTGGTACAAATGCGGTCTGTTTATAGCTAGTTGGTTGACAGGCATGCTCCGATCCATCTTTCGGTCGCATCGTCACTTACAGTGTTTCAATCATATATTTAGGATATTTTTCGCTACGTTTGAATAGAAATAGATGAAACAATTGAGCGTGGTATCGACGATAGAGAATGTGGCCTTATGAGTAAATAGTTATTGAACACAGATTCTGAACTAGCTATATGATGTAAACTCGTGAAATTTCAATGTTTCTTATTTAGTATTCGTGTAACTAAAACCACAATTAATTGAATTTTCTTTGATATATTTTAAATTGTCTGCGATATGTCTTTGAGAAATTATTACGGATTTCTCCTAAACCACTTAGGATATGTCGATCAAATAAATACCACTAATAAGAACAAATCGTAAAATAAATTCGTATATAGGAATATTGCTTAAATTGTCTAGATTTCAAAAGATAGAATACACAGTATAGGTCCTAAGTAGCTTTTTCAAACATAGATGATATTCAACTTTATTGCAGCACACATCAACGAGAATCTGGCATGGCGCGTCATGCAAAAAACAAATGACTGACGACAGTGTCCTCTTAAAAGGAACTAACATATCTCAAATAAGGGTATTTTCGCTGTTTAGTGATGACGCGGTAAAGTGTACACTTAGTTAAGTCGAACCAGCGATATTTCGCTGTAACGTGCGTCGCGGTCTTGTAAAGTCGAACATTAGATACACCGTTCTAAAATAACATCGCAGCTTTATTAAATCGCATGACCGATAGTCGAAGATTGTTTGTCGCGGAAACGAGGTACAGTCGTTTAAAACTATGAAGATGAACTGTTAAATCTTTATGATCGAAACACATTTTTCAGGGTCTAATGTGTAGCTAGTATATAGTAAAATACACAATAAAGCTTGATGTGATTGCACGACAAATATGAAGATAAAATTTTTGGAGATACAATATATTTTACGACGCCACAGTGAAAATCTAGGCAGCCCAACAGTAATAAAGTGGTAATAGGCGAACTGAAGGGCGGTGCGGCCCACGTCTTGCCCCGCGTCGAATGCCATTATCACTCCTCTGGTTTCGAATCACGTTCTGCTACGCTGCCTCGTCCGGGGTCACGAGGGTTTGCACACATGGCTTTTTCATTGCTAATGCTGAAATTTATTGGAGTAAAGCCTCCGCGAAAAATGTAGCGACATCTTTTGCTGGGATAGGGAAGCTCAGCAATAGCTATGACAATACTCGTCATTATGGGTATATGCAAATATCGTACATAGATGGCGCTGGCTAAGTATCTCCGTTAAATTCCAAGTTTCCATGCTATTCTATATCGTGCTATTAAAGTGTTCCAACTTTATCCTATTGGCTAACAGTGCAAATTCATTTGCATTCGCAACATGCGGCTACCTTATCCCTTATCCGTAAAAGAAGAAGAAAGAAACACGATCACGGTGGACGTGAAAACTTCGGAATCGAGACGTGTATATCCGATTCAGCGTCACATGACGTGAATAGTGACGATTCAGTTTCGTTCACTATTTAGAAAATTTGCGCCTGAAGAACGTGTTAAATAAAATAGTAGATATCCTTACATTGAGTTATGTCATACTTAATATTATTTTCTTTAAAATGTCTTGTTGTTGCTGTGATTGTCCAAACACAAACTATTGCTACTAACAGACCAAAGCTAAAGGACGGAAAATATAATTGAAGAAAATTATAGGTACCTAATTATAGATACAAATCCAATATGGATAATAAAGATTTTGAAATTATTGTCTCTCCCTGAATTCGCGCCTGTTTTCAGATAATATATGCAGACTGGTAACAGCGGTAGAAGCCTTGTTTTTGTATTGCGTAAATCTAAACTCGACAAAAGCGAGCTTAATTCAAGAGTTAACTTTTCTACCAACACAATTTGTAGTCAAAGGAACATGTTCCAACATTTGCAGTAAAAATTAAAATGTCAGTGAATACCCGGCGGGCATAATAATGCAACTCGTATGTTATTCATACAATTTTCTTACGAATAATTCGAAAAAATAGAAATTTTACGCTGAACAAGGTTGCGTACGTAAGAAGACGATGTCAAAAAGGTTTAGACCCCATTTATTTAATTAACATCGTGAATTCTCCGGGTGGATATTGTAATTTCAATGTATTAAAATTTTCGTATATACTTGAGTAAAATATTTCATTTTCTTTTATCGGCTAATCACATAAAACAAAAAGCTGACATACTTTGTGATAACGTTGTACTACATTTAATTCCTTGTAAGTGACAAGTAGGCATACCTAAAGCGCGAATGTTGTACATATATATACCATTGCAAATAGAAAGAGTTTATTCAAGAAATTGCGGTTAGCGTTTGTCTAGAGCCCAAAGAAAGAAGATAAAAGTAATAAACCTGCCACTATTCCAAGAGGCAACCCTGCTAGTTGCCGGCGCGTTCAAAGCCAGTGCTAATACGGTATGACCTTCCACACTCGTTTCAATCGTGATCTGCCTAAAAATTTGTGTGGTTCCCGCACTAAAATCTGGAAGCCAATCGCTGTGTTTTCGTATGTCACATTTTTATGTGAAGGTTGTAAAATATATCTTACAATAAAATATAATAATATAAAAGAGTTACTGTGTCTACCTCCTGACTCCTTCATCCTCGTGTATCTATCGTAATATTGTACTGCCACAGGAACTCGGTATGTGTGCAAACTTTCATAAGAATCGGTTTAGAAGAAGTACTTGGAAAAGCTGTCGCAATCGAAATTACCTATTGAGAAGATGAAGAGAATAACCCAGCCAATTACTTAAAACGTGACGTTTCTCTAAAGTGACTTTTCAAGAAAATTACCTGGCTCGCCAAAAAGGTAAACTTGTGTATTGAAATTTCGCGAATAGATGGATGGACCGGAGCGGATGAATATTAATTGTGACCGGTGGTATTACGTTCCCCTGTTAAGATGGTCATGGAGGTCAGATAGTAGTCGCTCCACTGCTAATAGCGGGCCCCGGGTCCACGCTCGCGATAGCACAATCGTGATATTGACGCTAAGATTATTATAATTAATAAAAATTATACATCTTCACCGTATGCCAATTGGCTCCCAAGACTGTTCAACCAGTCTCACGGTCTCAAGCGAAAGACCTTAGCCTACCTGGTGACACTAGTTATACTGGTGGTTAGCACTATGACATCGAGTTCTTCAAAAGGCATGTCACTTCAAAGGCCGGCACCGCATCCGCTCCCTTTAGGTTGCAGAGGTCCGGATCGACGTTGGCCGCTTTCCATCAGGCCGCCCGTCTCACCGTGTTCCTCCCTAGGCAATAAAAAAATCTCAAATCAACATTTAAAATGGATTAATCCAGGGTTAAGCAGAATGGAATGTTGCAATGACAGCTCTAGAGCAAATTAGCGTTAGTATCTTCTTGCGCTCGAGCGAATGCGATTTACTTCGAAAATGTTCGATAAGACCTAGCTAAAAGCCTAGACATGATGAGGCGATCAGGACGCACCGCATTGCAGTGGTAGTTGACCTCCGAAAATAATTTAGATAACGTTATAATGCCAGCGACCGACATAAGGCCGCACCCCGCCACCCTGGACGTTGTTAGTTGTTACAAGTAATATAATGATACAGCTGGGGGTAGCTGAAAGAGAAATGGGACTCATACACTAGGATTTCGGTGTCGTGGGTACCAATTATATGAGAGAAGTATAAATGTACAATTCTAAATTATTAATTTTTGTGTGGTGGTCGCAAATTATCCCTGCAATCCTGTATACATGATAGGTCATGGTAGGATTAGGTATATCATTAGGCCAACTGTTATGGGGACGATAACAGCGAGTCGATATTTATTACATTCTGGTGAGTTTTCGGTGAGAAAATTTCCAAGTTTTTTTTTTATTGTCATAGTCTTGCATTTGACCTCAACTTACCTGATGGAAAGCGACGATGAGGTCGAAGATCATTTTTGATTTTAAGACCACAAGGTTATACTTAATTTCAAGATTCAAGGTTTTCGCGATCGCAAAGCTTTCGCCGTTAACCATCCTCCCATGCAAAAACGTTATTCAGAACGCCGCATACACTACTGTCATTTTTCACACTATCAATTTAGCTGAGCGAAGTTAATCCGGTTAGTCGACAAGAGCCAAGACTAGATTTTGGCATAATCTCAATACTTGGCTGGCTGCTTGGAGGTCCAAGTGTAATGATGACTACGGGCAGCGCTACCTCACATTTTCTGCTCTTTAATCGCATTGGCGATTGGCGATTAAGTTTCCTGAGAGTTTCCAAAGCAGGTATTAGGTGACAACATTATTCCATACACAACCGGACTTACGCTTTGTACAATTTGCTAGGAACTGTCCCGGTGTAAAGTATCCCCTAACCTTGTTGGGGGTCGAGTTTAATTCCTCCACAGGCTCTCAAAAAGATAAAAAAAAAATGGTTACACATCATATGAACACACTTTTCTTCTGGAATATTTCTCTAATGTGGGATTTAGACACATACCGCATCTCCGCTTTAGCATCATTGACACGGGATCGACTAAATAAAAAAAAATTAAAAGACTAGGAAAATAGAAAAAGAACAATTCTGACGTCCGTAGTCCATATCATGGTTCCGCACTGTTCCACGGAAGTTGCGGACGCGTGCCGCTTGCCAATTCCGCGGCGCGGATCCCCGACATCCGCACTGCAGCTTGCACGTTGGGCTAACAGATTTATGAGTCGGCAAAACCTTGGTGGAGGCTAAATTGGTTATGTGGGTGAGATGCACTTTAACCCCCGACGTTTAAAAGGATGCACTGATTTCGATGCGGTTTTCTTGATTTGAAAACAAATTTAATCGAGTTAGTTCTTTAGCTTCTCATTTAAATCGGTTCAGTAGTTTGAGAAATATTTTTGTAAATATAAACTTTGTCTTGGTTTTTGCGATATTTAGAGGTTAGGTAGGTATTTGACTGCCATCATACTTGATGTAAACTGCCTATTAGGTAGTTGGTAGCTGAATTATTTGTCCAATTGACGATGACGTAATCAGGGTAGCTACTTAGACCCATACTCCACGCTCGGCTTCTCCAGACCTCGCTCAGGTATACGGTGCAGACCGTTTGTCAGAGAAGTTTAGTCTGGTTAGTCACACAATCACAAGCCACAGCCGAGGCTTACCACCAGAAAAGTAACATTTTTCATAATGAAATTTAAAATGACAATATACCTTCGAGGGCAATAAGGCCCACAGACAACTTAGCCGGGCTCAGATGTTATCCCAAAACAATGTGTTTACTAAACGAATATAAATTGTCGTTTGACATTATATTGAAACAAGTCTTTTACATTAAAATACATGTTTCACAAAATAGAAATATATTGCTTTCTCAAGTAGTTTTATCGCTTAGTTCGTAATTTACTGGGACGCCTACTGTAAAAGGTCCTACAAATAAGCTACTTTCTTTGAAAGTAGGCAATTTGTCAATGTCAAAGCTTACAAGTTACAAGTTACCTTACTTTGAATGTTTTAACGTAATTTATGACCAACTTAGGTTTATATGAAATCCTTCGTCAAATACATTTTATGAATATCATTACGAGCTTCTT
This sequence comes from Blastobasis adustella, assembly GCA_907269095.1. NCBI lineage: Eukaryota > Metazoa > Arthropoda > Insecta > Lepidoptera > Blastobasidae > Blastobasis > Blastobasis adustella. The sequence goes on along the minus strand of OU026121.1, from coordinate 13,369,575 downwards.
CTCTATATGTGTAACAGGGGCTAACGTGACTTTAACAGTTGGTTAATTATAATTAATTAATTATATACTGGAAATTTTAATCGAACAGATGATGATTCATTGGTATTTAGAAACAATACTTGTCCAAGTAATTACTATGCAAACTCACAGAGCTCTTTATGGCAAGCCTTTTATTTTACAGACAATATTTATGAGGCTCTTTGCTAAGTGAATGCACTGCGTTCAACACGGCTCTATGATTAGTCAATTTTGTTGCTTTGTTCACTATGGTGTCACATTTGACACTTTTAATAGCTAATGTGTTATTTCACGGCAAAATCAAATCTTTTTTACAGTAAAATAAACTTAACTGACCTTGTGGCCAAAACTGGAACTAAGTGTCACCATTTTGAAATACCATTTTGTAGTCAACTAAATTCAACAACAGCGACGCCGTCACCGCATCAGACTTCATTGCGTTATTTTGCGTTTATTTTGACGGACGCATAGTGTCGATCGCCTCTCAAGTATTGTTATATAGAATACAGGGGGTCTAAAAGGCCACATCTTATCTGATCCGGTGGCCAATACTGAAACTAAGTGACGCCATTTTGAATTGTCATGTCAATGTCAGCAACAGCGACGCGCAGATAAGTCTGTGACAAATGAATATGAATCATATTATGAAACGCAAATTATGTGTCCTTTTTAGACTCCCTGATGTTTTGGACTTTGAGTTCACAGAAACCTCATAATAAGTCTGTGAATACGGGTATGAGTTCTATAGGAAAACAAAAAGACACAAAGCTTTACATAAGTGCTACGAAAGTGCTACGACGCTCATTTTTCGTAGGCAAACAGCCAATTTCCGCCTTTTTGTAGGCCCCAACACAATATACGCTTTACTTTGTGCACGGGGCTGGCGTAATTTGTTCTCACCGCAATCTGGTCAAAGTTACGCATATTCATAAACATGTTATAAATCTGTTTCGGTTGGGGCTTGTTGTAAAAAATTTACAAAGCCAACGGCGTACAGTTTACTATTTACTGCGCAAAAAAAGGGGCTCCCAATAACGTTATTTCATCCTAAAATTCTCAATTTAAATAAAACTGAACGGTATTACTCCAGACATAGACATTTATCTTTAAACATAACTATAAAAATGAAATGCTTGTTTAAAGATTTGCAATTTACATGCCAAATAATATTCCTCGATTGCCTTGGTGCAATGTAAATGCAAATGAAATTTTCCAAGATTGCGAAAAGGGCTGAACAATACACATCACATCACAACAGCCCTTATATTTCACTGGTGGATTTGAACCTCCTCCACATTGGGGTTTTACCGTTCCCCGCGAATGGCAGGAGCTGCCCGTTTTCCAGATAATGGTTTGTTAACTGATCTGCCTCTGAGCAATAGCTCAATAATAATAATTAATAAATAATATTAATATCTAGTATTACATCACCCGTGAATACTTTCACTGAGGTAACCTGTACAAGGCGACTGAAGGTATAGCCGTGGTCCAATCTGGTCAGGTTTCCCAGTTTACAAGCTCACGGAGGTCCGAAGGCAGTTGATCCACTGTAATTACTTGATCTGCTAAAATCTGGATCATGATCAAGGTGAATCCCGGGTCCTCGCGTGCGATAGCATAACCTGGACTGACATCAATAATAATAATAATGATTCTCGTGAAAAATCCTCAATTAAAACACCGTACCAATAGTTCAACGTCCTTCATTTCAAATATTCTTTACTCCGTCCTCCGCTAGGTCCTTCAGAAGTCGTCGGCCCTCCCGCTGAAATGATTAATGTTCAGATTATGATCGCGAGCAATATCTAGCTCGTCCCGATTTATTACAGGGCCGGTACCGTTCGCCGAATACAAATTAGCTGGGGTTCGTTGAGGAGACGGGATATTGCGAACATGTGGTAAATTAAAGTGCTCGTTCCGATACGAGATGTCCTGTCGAATAGTCCGTCGAAGAAACGACTGGTGGAGGACGGTTGCGGATTCGTTTCATTTATTAATTCTTTCATGTTTTATTGATAATTGTTAATTACAAGTCAATTACAGTATAAGTATGTCAAGCTAATGATCAAAAAATAATAATAATGATTAATAATAAAATAATATCTAATAATACATTACATATCTATGCCAATAATTTTAGTTCAAAAAATTCACTATAACTATAGAATGCCTGCTTGATAAGCCAATTGCGCAGCCTGTTAGTAAACATGGGCATGCTGGTGGCGGCGACGACTTCGGGCGGCAGCCGGTTGTACACATTTAGGAGGGGTTGTCGTAGAATTTTTTATTCTTGTAGGTACTCTTTGTCAACAGCAACCGTCACCGTGATCTTGGCGTTAATGTCCCGGTTATGCTCTCGCGCACGATGGCCCGGGGCCCGCCATGATCATAATCCAGGATTTGGCAGATCATCTAATTACAGTGGAGCGACTGCGATCTGATCTACGGAGATCAGACTCACTGACTGATCGGAGTCACGGGACTCTGCTACCTGACAAGATTAGATAATTATTACACAATTAGTCCATAAAACCAGTATATCATATCCGTATATCATGTATATAGTCCATATATCATACCGATACCGTAACCACTTGGCCACCGACGCTTTTGTTAACAGCGACAACCAGCCCATAAGAAGTCCACTGTTGTGCCTATTAATCGTTCTCGATTGACCTCAAGATGTAGTAGAACTTGGGTGTAGTACTGTAAATGCGATCGAAAGCATGCAGTACATATGACCAATTTGCCTCTCCAATACACATACATGCAAATGTACTAATAACCGTGTCATTTCACACACAACATCCGTCAGGGTAGTAATAACACATCCTGCCGACAATGTTTGCTGTTCGCGAGCAAATATTAGCCCAACACATGACGCGTGACGCGCGTCACCGCGTGGTTACAGGACTTTAAATTACATGTGTTAATTGGCCATCGGGTTACTGATTTTGCATGTGCTGCGGTGTAGCTTTGACGAGTGTAGCTGTGTTTTGAATGTTTTGTAGTTTTGACGAGCTGTATTACTGGTTTTGAACTGGTGTTGTGAGGTGATAAGCGGACTTATGGTGTAAAGGGTATTCTAATCTATTAAATAGCCGAATTTTTAACCTACAACGAAAAAGAGGAGTGTTATCTGTTTGACGAGTGTGTGTATTTATGTATATGTGGCTCCGTCTATCTGTATATCTGTCTGTGGCATCGTACGTCCCGACCGGATGCATCGATTTGGATGCGGTTTTCTCTTTTAAAAGCCAGTTTAATCGATATGGTTCCAAGCTTTGTTTTAAAATTAAAATGGGTTAATAAGTTTAGAAAACATTTGAGTTTAAGTAAATTTACATTTTTAAAAAATCCATTCACTTATTCGCAAGTATCCGCCGGAGTATTTAAAATCGAATTATCCACCGACTCGTATAACGTATAATGTATTTACAAGCTTCCTGTTGATTTAACATGATGAGTTCCATGAATGTTATCCCGGCGCGATTATGCTAATATTGACTGTTGCAATTGCAAAACGATTGAAACGTGATCTATTATGTTCTGTTCCTGCTTAATTAATCGATTGAATGCGTATTATACGTGTATGGCGGCGTAGAGAAGAAATGAGCCGGTGTTTATGTAAATTATTAAAGGGAAATATAGGCGAGGATATAGTAATAAGAATGGAGTAACTAAGCCAGAGGTTAGGCGGACGCCTAACTCGAATTGAACGTCGCCATCTTTTAGCAATAGGATCGCAATGACGTCACATATATAAATCATGTGTGTGACGTCATTGCGATCCTATTGCTTAAAGATGGCGACGTTCAATCAAAAGGCGCATGGTCGTCCGACGGAGGTCGCCCAACCAAACAATAGTAGACCTCAAAACCGCCCGGAGACGACCACGGTCGTACAACCATTGCTAATTAGGACAGCTTCTAATGTCTGACGTCAATTGGGGTAAGAAGTAAGAAACTTTTTTATTCTTGCTACGTAGTCACCGAAAAATTTCATAGTTAAAATACTATTTACTGTTTTTCAAAGGGTTTAGTTGCGATATTGGTTTGGCAAGAGGTTATAAATAAGCTATAAAAATAAAACTTATGTTTCTTCCGAACATTATTTTACACAGATACATGAATAACCTAGTAACAGCGTACAGATGGAACGAAAAACGTTCCGGAAAAAGATTAAAAATAAAACACTGGACCCGGGCGACACGTTTCGCTCCACGTTTTTACGCTGTAATTGTTTTTTCGTCGGAAATACGAAATACAATAAGCCTCGATTCGATTTCGATGTGATTTCTCCGGTAACAACGCCAGTATTTACGACAGTATTTTTGTATGAATGCTTTCATATAAAAACATGACGAAATGCTTTTTCAGGTCAATGGAAATTCTCACTAACAATTTGTTTCCTGTTATACGAACAATTATTGGCACCCTACCTATGTCACGGTCATCAAATTAGATTGGAACATATGTGCAGTTAATTTGTCTCGAATGAACGATTTATCTTCGTTCGTTCTAAGTTCCTTGTTAACTCTGTTGGAGACCACAATCTATTTGAGACATAGAGAACGAACTCCGATCTACACTAGACCACATCATACATATGATTTGTCCAGACTAACTTATCTTATTTGATGAACAAGCAAACTCACGATTTGTCGTATCAATCACGCTACGTACATTGTGTATTTGTGAATTTCAAACTGCTGCAAATTATTCATTCAAAAACATAATTTCCATAACCAAATAAGACAAGTTAGTCTGGATAGATTTTACGAGCATTGTGAACCACCACAACCCAAAGAATAAGTTGCGTGTAAACCTTACAGCATAAACTGTCCAATCACATTTGTGAGCCACTATCTATCGGGGCCACCGTATATTATTTTCCCGCGTGTTGCCAGCGAATATATCGTGCACTGGGTCATTTCCCGTCAAGCCGCTCGGAACGAGTGGGGTATTCCCCATATTCCCACTGGTGGGGTTATTCAATTAAAACGAGCGCCGATATATTCGCGCGCGCAATCAGTCGATCTGCCGTGCAATAAATTTGGATTTTACACGTTCCCGTTTGGCTTTAGAGCTTTATTAGCGTACAGCGAGCTCTGGGCTGAATGAATGCTATTACCGCAGCCAGTTAACTCCAAATGCGGCGATTACGCAGCGATGCTACGGTACGATGCTGTGGAGTTGTTTAGTCAGCGGCAAATCAGCGTTGCCAGGGAGCGAGGTTGTTTCTAATTTGTGAGGTTTTGAGCTGACGTGTATTCGCTTGTTATGTACAGCGATAGACGGTTATAGTTTCTGTTGTTACAAAATACCGCCAGGAATCGATAAAATATTGGAATTCAAATTATAAGACAAATCGGTGATGTGGTTCACCGTAAGTTACATTCTACAACTAAAACTAAAAATAGTAATTGTGTAACACTTCTACCCAATGGGTCGTTTTACCCGCAACAACAGGTTTTAGAAAACTAGATATTTATATAATTATGTAAATCTAATCGTGTATTTACTTCACCTATTGCCGGTTTTTCAGCGGATAGGAGTATTATCTAACAGCAACGAGATAAGTTAGTTCATATTTTCATTCAAATTCATAGAGTACTATAAGAGTAATTGGCAGATAGACACCAAAACAACCGAAGAAAGATTACTTTCACGGTTACATTTTTAACTATAGTTAGTAAGCTACGTTTTAATGGCTTTTGTTTTAATTGATTTTAATAGCCTACGGACAAAGTAATTTTATACGGGTAAGAATAGTCCCGAAATCCCGTTGTGGGATAAGCTCGCCTTTGCATTATAAACTGTATTTTTATTTCCTGTAATGTTATAAATTGATGCAATAAAGAGATTACATACATACATACATAATAGTCCTTACGGCAGAAGTTTAAGTTGGCGTCAGAATCTAACGTCTGATTTGTAAGTAGAAGGCTATTTTAGTCTTGTAGTAAAATATTTCGTTATCTTAAATAAATAAAAAATTTGGTAATAAACGAGTACAGCCCATTTGATTGAAAGTGGTACCTAATTAGTAATGTAACCTTTTAGTTGTTTTAAAAAATAAAACAATTTTTTGCAAGCTCTGTAAAAAATACTACAATATTATAAATATACAAATATTTGGTATAAAAACTGAGTTACAGAACAAGCAAATAAGTTTAAAAAATCCGTTCAGAAAATTATGTAGAAACTGTTCCATGAAGCAAATAAATATAAATTAATCGATCAGACATACATATGAAGCATCACTCACAGACAGTCCAAATTGTACCCGTTCATAAATCACAAAAAGTGCCTCTTCCTACACCTTCGCGTTCAAGACAAGACAACCCCACTGCTGCTGTTTACATTTAATTTTACTTTGTTTACCTATAATATCAGAGAGCAAAAATCAAACCGATGTTTATCGAAATCATGGCCTCGTCTCTAGACGTCCGGCGCCCTCTGCGAAAACACTCAGACATTAATACATTGGAGTGCACCCTATGCTCTAGATAATAGAGCCTAATTTGCAATGACAGCCCTCCGGTGCGCCGGCGAAGCGTAAAGTGCAAAATTATAACACACATTCCCAAAGACGGGCCACATCAAAGCATTAACCTTAGGGCCCAGGCGCCCCCATAAAAAGCTTCGATTCGAATTGTCGCATCACCCTTGTTCCTTTTTTTGCCCGCGCCCCCTCTCCACCGGGGGGAGGGGGGAGATGCGCGCGCACACAAAATCAATACGGTCGGTGTTACGCACAAATACGGCGGGTAGAGATGTCATGGCCAGGCTATCGATATTAATTGCCCGTCGCGAAGCCATCCGGCAGCGGAGTATGAATTTGTGATGCCATATTTTGAAATTTTTATGGGATTGTTTTTTATTTATTGGATGGAATCTCGTTTAGGATCGAGATAGTTTCATAATGCAAATTTTCATATAGTCCTAATTTCGTAATACAGTGACTGGCACTTGCCCTAAATAATACTTAGGAATTATAAAGAAAACGAAATTATACAGATATTTATCTTGTTATTATAATAATATTGCATAAAATCTTGCAATATCTCGGTATAAACAACAGAGCCGATAACATCATTAGTCTCTCTGCCTGGCCGCAACTATGCCCATTTGTTCACTTAATGACCGTGAATGGCTATCAATAAGGCTGTCATCGCAGCCACTGTCAATCTCAGGGCACTATCAACTAACCGGCTGCGGACCGCACGGAGACGACGGGCAATTATCGACACCCCCCGCCCGCCCCGCGCCCCTAGCGACATTGTCTACCGAACATGATTAATTGTAAGCGATGAGCTTTACTAATCCACGGGGCTGAAAGCGGAAAATGTCATTTTTGCGCCACAAAAAGACAATGACCGTTATGGAGTACATTGCGTAAGTGTCATTTGTGTAATGCTAACAGCTGTTAAGCTAATGAGTTGAGACGTGTAAAGATACATTTGCTTTATTTACTCAAAATAGTCAGTCACATAAATTAATGAGGCTATGGTTTTTGTTTTAATATTGCAAATTGTATTTTATTATCTCTGTTCAATAATTAAGTACTTTATTGCATAAATTAAAACTTTATTGATTTTAAAAGTAACTAATAAAACAATTCATAACTGGTTCATTCACATTCAGAACCCCCCAAAGCTTTAAACATATAATTCAATCATAATTCATCGATATTCATTGACGTCTCATGATCTCACCCCTAGCATTTCCACGAAAAACCTATGATTAATTGTGAGCGGCGAGATTTGGAAATTTCCACGGAGACACCATCGGTTATGTACCCATTTGTCGGGAGACCCCTTTTGGGAGCAATCCGGGCGAGGGACAGGCCTTGTCGCGGATAACTAGTTTTTCTTCACGCCCGCGAGAACACCCATAAAGAAGCGTATTCACCTCGTTGTGATAAGAAAAGTGTATGGGAAAAGTGTGGGCAAAAATGTTTTTTTGAAGTCCTGCTTGACTGTGATTTAATACCACTGTATTAGTTCGATCTGGTAACATACATAACTAACGCCAAGATGTTTATTTTTTTCATTTTGTTGATTATTTTTTACGCATCAATAAAAAAATCCAATTTAGCAAAATTATCAATTTCATTCAAAATGTCTTATAGGTAATCTTATCGTTAATAATAATAAAAATAAAATCGTTCAATAAATAAATACCCATACCACAATAATTATCCTTATCACAAATTAGAAAACGGCACACGGGCTGTTGTTGTCCATAAAAAGAAATTTAAAAAGATAAATTAAAAACAAACACTTTCGCAGGAAATTAAGGAGCGAAAGAAACACCGCCGTCATGCTCGGTCACGGACACCGTCATGCCATATTTCATAGGACGTTGCTCCAACTGCTGGGTTCCTTAGCACGGGGATAAAATTTAATAACGGACGACCCGGGAATACGGTACGATCACACCAACAGGCAGAGATGCTATTTTAAACCTTCATTCATAAACTGTCGATAAAACGCCTGTTCAAGGTTTCATCTCACACCTGAGTAACTTATCTCCGTTTATTCAAATTGGTTAATACTTAACATATTTTGATAACTTTGCAAAGGAATTATGAACTAAATAAAAACAAGTTATGAGCACAGAATACGTACCTAACATACCATAAGGAAAATACTTACTTATTTCACGAATGTACCTATTGACAATTGATATACCATTGTTATTTAATGAATTTAATTTACAACTTAATCATTACATACAAAGGACATTGAATTACATATTAAAAATTACCTAAAAATGAAAACCTTACTATAAGCCCCGCTTGCACCAAATTCTTAAACAAGTTCAAGGATGACATTTAAGGTATTTTTGTGGAAAGGTTTTTGTTTTGTTTCTGTATAAGCTCAAATTCGTTCAAGAATTTCGTGCAAGCCGCCCTAAATTACTTAAATAGGTAAAAAAATTTGCTCCAGGTCCCCTGGATGTGGAAAAATATGAGGTCTCCTATTTATCGAGCACAAAAGGTTAATATCGTAATTTTTACCTTTATAAAATATTTGATAATATATTGAATGAAAATGTTGTACCTCTATTATGTATTCATCTTTACCTACACGCTTGGATTCTCTGAATTCCATTTAGAGGTAAAATAGGAATTCTATTCTAGGATTGCGCGGGGGCGGTATGTAAAACTTGATAAGTAGATACTGTAACTTATATCACTGAATTGAAATATATGTTAAATAAAGTCTAAGGACAGCAGAAAAGGCATCATTGATTGTCTGTACAAGTTTTCTGATAGTTTTTTTTTAAAAAACGATTGTTAACCTATCCATGATATATCTGATCCAATCAACGGTAGCTTATGGTATACAGTTACCGCTCCCACTGATCGGCTCATTTATTATTAGTTAGTAACAAAAGACCAGAATATTGGCTTCTTTGTGACTAGTTAGTAACAAAAGAGTTAAACCTTAATCCCTTTACCAATTGGCTCTTTAAAATCGCAGTCTCGAGCGAACTTCGGCTCCTAGCTGAAGAGTTTAGTCCCACGTTAGTGGATTTCCGTGATCTGAATGGGATCCAATTAATTGAACAGCGCGGCCGTCGGCAAGACGTGATTAAAATTGACAAAAACTTCCATTACCGCTATCTATGGCGCAGTCGGAACCGGAAAATGACTTCCAGCGGAAAATTGTACGCAGTTATACACTCCCTTTAGGCAAATGCGCCCTTAAAAAAGGACAGGTTGCTTTAATCAACTTTTCCTCATAGCTACCACATTTTTCATGAAAGTTTTGAGTTTTATAAAACTGAAATTGTTGGCAAAAGTCACGTTGAAAAACGTGAAAATTTTCCCTTAAGCAGTCACTAGGTAATCAAATTAACCCAGTTTAATAGAGATCAAATAGGCTGTGATTGATTTATGAGTTATATGATTGACGGCGCTCGATAAATTAATAGCCGGTTGATTGATGAGATTTCGTTATAAAATAAGTACTGTTTTATAAGATGTTCTCAGCAGTTACTCTATAAAAGCTGAGATGTTTCATTCATTACCTTTAATCTAGATAGTGCTTTTGCTTTTGTTTATCCGCATGGATCAGTTTTCGTCTATTTCTCATACGGTATTTCCAGCTTTTATCAATTCTATTCTTGGGGAACTGTGGAAAAACATTAAATTAAAAAAAAAAAAAATCTGTGCGGTTGATGGTGACAACGGATGAATGATTTATTAACGGAATGCCTAATCTACTATCGCACTTTGACAATTCTATTCTGTCGATCAAAAAGCACATCGTTTCTATTTATAATGCACAGTCAGTTGTACTAAATACAAATCGGATGGTTTCGACGACTCTCATTACAATAAGTTCTCAAATGATTTTTTTTTCATAGCAAGCTTTTATTGCGCGGTACAGATGAACACATACGAACAGTGCAAGTCAAACAAAAGCTTGTAAAAATTAAAAAGTGGTTGTGTAAGAGAGGTTCCTACTTATTTATCCGCTACCCCAAGACGCCCTCAATGTAAAACAGAGTCCAGAGCGTGTCAGCAGCATAACACGCGTGAAAATTTTAATTATCTTCTCACCGGTCGGTACAAAGATCAAAATCTGCTCGGCACTTCCAAGGGCTGGGGCTTAATCACCTCTGGAGTGCCCTTTGTGCTAATTCAGCTCACCCCGGCCAAATTAGGGCCGTAACCACTCCAGCTGAATGTTGATGAGGGGCAACGTGTTATTATGAAAGTTTTGTTTGCTTTAGTTGCTGGCCAGGCGCGAGGACCTGGCGGAATTTGGTGAATTTACTAATTAGAAAGGTGAGGCTAAATACACGTTTCCGGTGCAGTGAACGGTGATAGAAGTCCTCACGGATCATGCAAGTTTGAAAGCGAATGACAACATTGATCATGGGCTCTGTTTTTGAAACCGCTCTCGTCCAGGCGAGCGCTCGCGTGCGCTACCTATCCCTTTCACACTCGTTGTAAGTTGCTAGAGATAGAAAAGACAATTTTAAATAAATTAGAGGGCGAGCGCTCGCACGGATGCGAGCGGTTTCAAATATAGGGCCCCATGGCTGATATACTGATCCCCTCTCTCTTCCCATCTTTCACTGATTATTATTTTTAACTTATTAAAACGCAAAAAAACAACTCAAAAAATGTAAGTCAAATTGTCTTTAAATATCTCATTCAATCTGTATTTCAAGTTTATGTATCTAATGAAAAACCAACACACAACATTTACTATCCCTACACTCGCTACTCGTAGGGAACAACCAAGCGTGGTGTTATTAAACCAACATCGTTATAATAAGTGACATTTTCTCGGGGACGAGGAGAGCCCACTTTGCATACAGTCCCTCCGAGATTAAGTAATTAGGCGCGCGGGACTGCGGTCTAGACAGGCTTGTTTGCCTCTAATATCTTCATGCTACAAGCTTATTACGACAAATTGCTAATAAGATATGGTTACAAAGCCAATAGAGCATAATTTCGCAAGCAATTATTAGCTCCTTCCAATGGGTTCCAATTCGGATCGAGTCGGATTCGGAGCATCGGTACTTATATTGCCAATATCGTAATATGGTTAGAATACTGTACTTATTGGAGAGTAATTGCGTATAGAGATTATAGACAAAGCTTACTATAATCAACAATGGAATATCCCTGTGGAATATCCTAGCCGCACGCCAAAACCGCGGTACCCTACAAACTAATATGAAATTCATTATCATACGTACCTATAGCTAAGCTAGATATATTATACCACAACTTCTTCCTACTTCCTGCTATAACCACTTTCTACGTATAGATATACAGCCTTACATAATGTCGGTATGTATTACGAAAGTTAGCAGCGACAAGAGTCCCAAAGTTTTGCAAGTGACAAATACTTGTGGAATCTGTTGATGGGAAATCAATATCGGGGGAGAAGTTAGAGTAGTGTGTGTCGATAAGTATTATTGAATGAACGCGTTGATTGATCAGGGAATTTGAGATTAATGACCCTAGAAATAGAAGAACATCTTCAAGGAGTAGGTAGGCACATTAGAACCGGTAACGGAATCGGTCGGTCTGTAACAATAGCTTGATAAATATAGAAGTAGTCAAAATTCATGAAATACGTTACGTTAAGGTATTTAATGTCGAAAAAATTAAGGTTGGTAATTACATTCGAACCGCTAACGGAAGCGGTCGGTCGGTATCGATAACTTGATAATTATAGAAGTAGACCCAATTCATGAAATACGTTACGTTATGGTATTTTATGTAGAAAAAAATTAAGGTAGGTAATTACATTACAACCGGTAACGGAATTGGTCGGTCAGTAACAATAAGTTGTTAATTATAGAAGTAGACTCATTTAATGAAATACCTAACGTTAAGTTATTTTATGTAAATAAATTGAGCAGGCAAATTACATTCGAACCGCTAACGGAAGCGGTCGGTCGGTATCGATAACTTGATAATTATAGAAGTAGACCCACTTAATGAAATATATTACGTAAAAGTATTTTATGTAAAAAAAAAAATATTTAAAGTTAAACCTTATCTTAAATACCTATACTTTATATAATTGATTTGAATCAACAATTTTAGCCAAAAATAATTTGCAAAAACCTATATACTCTTTACGGCAGCACTAAGAAATGTAGTAGATAGATAGGTTATTTATTACGTGATCACATTTAATTTATCGACAGCCTTCACTCGCGCCGGTGAAATATCGTCAAGTTAACGTAACTTATGTGACAGCTCAGCAAATTGTACCTACCGGCACCGGTACTCCGGTTAAATACAGCTTAACCTACGTCTAGTAACGAGGTCACGCCATCGCCATCGAAACGGATTTTATGTTTTCATTAACTGGCTGATATTGTACTAAATTTGATTATGGAATTTTTATTTATCATAATTAAGGAAGTACAATTTATTTATTTAAGAAAATGTACCTTCTATTTTCAACCGGATAAAAACTCTTTGTTGATAAAACTCTTTGTTGGTCCTAAAAACGAATGTATTTGATCTGACCTAAACTAAAGTGTGATGAAATCATAAAATTATTGAGTCTTTGTTACTTGAATAAATGAATTGAAATTGAACAAGTACGCGTACGTAAGTAATATCCTTGGTTATATGCTTAAAAGTGCTACAATAACATCCAAGTTACTAGCAAGTGTGAACAAAAAATACATATTGTTACATTTGCAAAAATGTTCTGACTAGACTTTATCTCTACAGCACAAAATAAACAACAGTACATTGTGCTGATAGTGTTAACTTCTATTACTACTATAGTCATTGTGTTGAACTGCATTATATAAAATTTTATAGTAATGCCAAACGGCTTTGCGCAGAAAACTGCCAGTAAGAACTAAAGTCTCCCGATAGAGGCTTTCAACTTCGTGTTAGGTGTTTGGAAGACTGGAACTTGGCAATATGGCCGCTGCATATTTAAAATAGCGTGTATTATGTAAATATGCGACTTTTTCGTTCCTTTCAAGAGACAAATGGTGTTCCTGTCAGGGCGCGCAGCCATTTATCATGCCTCCGGGATGTATAGGTGAATCGGGGTGCCAGCCGATTCTTTCCACCAAGTTTCCGAAGGGGACATATTCTTGTTCGATTTCTTTTTGAGAACGATACGAACTGAAGCTTTATATGAAAACGGCATTGTTTCTTTTGCTTGCTCAATATTATCGGATACATTTATATAACTATAATTTAGGAGCGTTGGTGGCCGAGTGGTTAATTTATCTGACTCGTAATCAACTAAATTCTGGATCATGGTCAAGGCGGACCCAGGGCTCTCGGGCGCAAAAGTACAAACGGGACAGTAACGCCAAGATGATTATTTATTTTAGTAAGTGGTGGAAAAAATGTAAAATCTTCCATCGCGCAGTTCGCCCGAGATCTGGAAATTAGTCGCCTTGTACGACACCCGGGGTCTAGATGGCATAGAAGGGCTGTATTCTGCCGGACTTCACACAGCTTAACAATCCAATACATTTATTTAACCACGTAACCTCACCTTGAAGGCTGTCTAACACTATTAAAGTATCCAAAGAAGTTATCACCCTATCAAACAATTTCACCAGCACTCCAGTTTCCAGGTCACTAAATAAACACAGTGCGGCGAGGCCGTTGCCAGCCTTGCCAGTGCTCGAGTTGCCGATGCACTTTTGCTGCCAACTGGCAAAGAGTGCGGCCGAGGCGCGACGCGACCGAAATTATAATTTGTTTTCCCGCAGTCCATTGCTATTTCATAGCCATTTGTCTGAATTGGGATCGCTAGTAAAGCTGCAATCATATCGAATTGTAGTCTTAGATCTTTGCCTATACTTTATATTTAAGGATTTTTTGCTTCGCAATTGTACGCTCTAGAGATATTGGTGGTGGTCATTCCATGTATGTTTCATGATAGCTTCAGCGGATTATCGGGGCTATGGTTTCTGAATGATAGACGTTTAAACTAGTTAAAGTGAATGCCTGTGTAAAAGTAATTACTCGTTTTTTATTGCATAAAAATAAAAACCGTCAAAAGTTAGAAATACCTTTTCCTTTACAATCCTTTACAATATTGTTTTATGTTAACGGTAGCCGATGTTTGTGAATCTAGTGAGTGCGGTTTCTTAGTCACAACTAATTACCTGTTTATATGGGGATATGACTTTCATAATATCTAATCCACAACTCGATAGCAAAGCAATTTTAATCAAAACAAAAATAAACAATAAAACTCTTTCAGTCACATTTAAATTAGCATTAAAATTACAACTACAATATCACGTCACCATTTGCTATTGTCAAACCGTCTTCTTATTGCTGTAAGTTGTAACTTAATATGACGCGTAAACTTTTATACTTACTCGCTAACAACCGTGAAGGCTTCTTCAAAAAGCTTGCAAGTTTCGCAATATCGGACACTCGGCGGGCGTAGAGGCGACTCTACCACACTCGTAGCGCCGGGAACTCTCCCTTCAATATTAAATTCGGTACCTCACGGATATTGCAACATGCTTGGAAATAGTAGAGTTTTGTTTTGACCATTCAGCTAGATTTAGAGACCGATATTACGTGGGTGAGCTTATAATGCGAATTCGATGTCGCAGAGCGCAAAATATTTTGTATTTCTCAGAGATATTAGAGATATTCTTTATAAAAGAGAACCCTTTTCTTTTATAAGTAAAAGCTGAGATTTCATAATGGACTGTGCTCTAATATTTACATATTAAAGTACCTCTTCGAAATTCCATGTAACTGTTTCGGAATTACTTATTTATAATTCCGAAAAAGCATTAGGCAACCCGTGAATGAGAGCTAGTAAACATTTTCATTTTACTTACAAATTGTTCTCGCTAAGTGTCCACTTAATTATTTAAATATTTAATCAAACTAATACGTACCGGCAATGGACGGTGCTCTGTCGAAGCCGCCAGGGGGCGCCAGGGGACGTTGGGATTTATAACCCATAAATTAAAATAATTTCGTTCCGCGTGCCGCCGGCGATGCTGGCCCGTTGATTAATTAACATCGTAAAATTCTGTTTGACATTAAACGAGATACAAAAATCAATTAGAATTACAAATTAGTGGCCCTTTTAAGTGCCTCCATAAACATTGTGGCAGGTTCTGATTAACAGTTCGCGTAACCATTTATGTTGCTTTTAGAATAATGTCGTGTCGTTCCGGTGTCTTTGGGCGGCGGTGATCACTTATCATCAGGGGACTGAATTGTTCGTTTAGCTATCAATCAAAAATTTTCATTTAATAATAGAAATAACTCACTTCTACTTACTCACTATTTCAGCCGTCCGTGGAATTGAATGAGCTTTGTAAAAATATTGTTGTAACTCCTGTATTTATTAAGCAATAAATACATACATACATGAGCCGTAGCACGGCTTTCATATGATTCAGACAAAATCTATTGTACTAAAAAGGACTACTTAGGTTCTGAATATAATATTCTAGTAATTTGAAATTGGTTTATATATCCAAAATATAGAAGTAGGTACTATAAAAATTTATAGGACATATAGAACTCCTCCTCTCCTGTACTCTTTTTACTCAACTATCTCAAGGGTATTTTGGCCTCTGATATCAGAATTAGGAGGTTGTTCTTCGACACTAAATATCTTATCCATTGTCTGAGTTTCTTCTTCATCGACTAAAATACGTGACGATACGAACCACCATACCATAATGCTCGAGAAAAGCAACAGGTCGAAAAAGTCAACACATTGCTCTTTCCTTCCAAGCCGGCCAATTTTGTCATATTCCCCACGCTTGGTAAATTGGCCAAATAAAATACACAATAGAGAACGCTGTTGTCCATTTTCTGGTTTTCGGAGGTAACAGACGGTCAGTCGCTCAGACATTACTCATACCTTGTATGACAGTGACACCCGAGTGAAATGGGTAGGTGCTATTTATACTATGCCGGACATCTGCGCTATTGTCATCTGTACCTATATTAACAGAATAAGTGTTTCTATTCATATATTTTTTGTAAAAAGCAGCAAATATTATAATTCGTTTTAAAGGTATGTTCCGGGTTACTTACCGCGTACCTTAATAACCTGGAACATACCTTTAAAATGTGTGATAATAACCACGATAGTTTAAAGCATTATAATATTATAGTTATTATAAGGTCTCATATGTAAAAAAAATCAAATGCATATCCTCAATTGGCAATTCTTACAACTTGTACTAAGGCAGCAAATCTTTATTTCCGCAAAAGAAGAGGAACTGCAGCTCGGAACTTTTAAATATTTCCGTATTCTTCTTCCCCGGAGTTCTTTAACCTTACGCGAGTGGGACGTACCGTACAAAGTATCGCCGTGTTCCGGATCGGACGTAATTCCGTAAACTTTCCGTTTTCCAGTACGAGAGTTTGCACTTAGTTCGCTTTGCGCCTTGCAGCTTGCAGTCGACAAGTCGGACTCAAATGGAACAACGTGTTCGCCATTAATGTGGGTTTATTTCGTTCTACGAAGTAAATAGTGGTCTAAGTAAAATTTACAGCGACCGGCACCGACTTAATGCACAAACGCGGTATTTGCTTGCTTCGATAGACAACGTAAATAGCCAAGTTTATTCTTTTTCTAACACTATGAGCACTTTTAAATACATACTAGTACCAACGGGGACGCAGCGTGGGTAGGCCTATCCACAAGGTCCGACGACCTGGTAAAGATCGCAGGTAGCAGCTGGATGCGGGAGGTACAGGATCGGCCTTTGTGGAGATCTCTGGGGGAGGCCTATGCCCAGCAGTGGGCGTCTTTCGGCTGATATGAGATCAGATTCAGATGATGGTGATGACAAACGGTTATGGACGCAAAAAGGTGTCTCGGTTTATTATGATTTTGCAGTTAGTTTCGCTATTTGGTTGTTGACAAGGCTTACATTTATTCACGCAGAAATAATTTTCTCTCCACTCTCATTTAGGTGAAACGATATTTCATAGCCAGCGCACCATTCGGCGTGTCGTCGCCATAGATGAATTTCGCACGAAATTCAATATTTCACAAACCGAAACTTAGCTCCGTGCATTGGCAGCGTTTGAATTCGTAACGTCCCTTCAAACTCCGTCAGTCTGTCAGTCAGTCGGCTAACGAGCGAAGTTGCAGTTTGAAACGTGCCTTAACTACCGCCGCTAACAACTACCCGCAAATGTCTCGGTACACCGAGTGACGCTTACGTAATCCAGTTGTAATTTCGTCCCTCTTAGTTGTAATTCACTTTCGCTGCTCCTGTTGTATTCCCGCGTATTTTAATATTAATGATAATAATTATAGAAACTTTTATGAGATAAAACCAATATTCATTCATATCCATGAATTTTCAGTAGATAATGATGGCCTTGTGGTGACCGGCAGAGTAGAATAGCACCAACCCCTTACACTCGTGGGTGTCGTACAAGGCGACTAATCTTTGCGAGGCAAAATGTCTAAGTCTCTGTAGGCTAGGAAATGGGCAGCAGCGTTTTCCATTATTATATTTATTACACTGCGATCTCCAACCCGCCTGCCAAGCGTGGAGATAATGGCAATAACCTCCCCTTTCTTGAGAGAGGCCCTTAGTCCTGCAGTGGACTGTAATGGGCTGTGATGATGAATGATGATAACACAAGAAAATTTACACCCGTAGGAATTTACTAAAATTAAGTAGGTTTCAAGTAATTTTAAATTTTTGCATGAATTTCTGTGACTGGAGGTAAAAAAATAAATAAACAAAGGTAAACAATTAAATCATGCATGTAGGATTACAGTATCGTATAAATAATTTGTAGCAGGAAAAGATGAAGCTCGTAATAAAAGAAGGTCTTAAAATACCATTAGCTGAAACGAAAAATAATGGGTAAATAAAATAAAAGAATAAAAAATATGGCCTCTTTAGAAATGTTTTCTTAAGAAACTGGCAGCTTTGTTTCAAAGTTTTACGGTAAAAAAAAGAAAGGACGACAAAGTTCATCGGGACTGCCTTATCGCAGCTGCTAAAGACATTGTCCCGTTTTTATAGAAAACAAGCTCTATACTTAGCCACTGTGTTAATAGAATTTTGGTTGCGAAACAACAAATGTTTTCGCTTTACATTGCGACAACAACATTGGTGTTACGTAAATGTCACTATGCTTATGCTTAATTTAGATGATGACGCCACGTAGGCCTACCTACGGAATACCTACACTCTTGATGTTGATCGACCTTTTTCTCATTATTACTTAGTAATTTTTTAAGTTTAGAATTTAAAACATCACTTCGATAAATAATTTTGCGACTACACGAATCCTCTGGCGAAAGATGTAATTAAAACTGAAAACAAGTACGATTTAAATCTCTCCCAGTTAATTTTAGACTGAACGAGAACTACGAAATCAAAAGCGAATTGTGCCGTCGCCGGTTACCTGGCTGTAGGTAAACTACGGAACAAGTGCCCTCCGGAGTTTATTTAAATTTAATTAACTGAAAAGGAGTGAGTGCAGTTGGAACGAAGCGTAAAGATGGCAATTAGTAGCAGTCGGAAACTTACTGTTCGTACTCGTAGATACTTTTTACGTACAAATTAAGCTTGTATTGTAATTTACATATGGTTAATACGTAATTTAAAATTAACTTTAGCAGTATTCTTGTTGACTCTTGCACCTGGATATCGGATTTTGTGAGTGGAAGATCAAACCTAGTAGTTTTACGTAGTAGTTTTAGTTTTAGTATGGTTACTCGTCTGATTTTCAGGCTACGGGAGTTCCTCAGATACGGATTAATATTTGACAGAGGCAAAAGGCAACAGGGACGACATTCAGTCTTGTCGAGAGGCCATGGTCAGTCATTTAAAGGTAGCTCTTAAGGTAGTCTCCGATTGGGGCGAAGTCAATATAGTGGCGTGTTTGTTTTCCGCCAAACGGAGTCCATTCCATTTAGCTCCGACTTTCTGGAATATTTCAGTGGAAATTTCCGATAACCTACAGCTCCTTGGTGAGCTATCAACGAATCTCAACTTCAGGCGGTATTTCACTTCAAAGCAGTTGCTTTAGTTATATCAAGCACAAGCACAAGCAGCTTGCTGCTGCCACATCTGGGATAGCTAAGCCAAATGCCAACTGGTCGCCTTGGATTTGGTGGAAAAACGTGCAAAGAAGATAATTTGTGACCCGCAATTGATTGAGGCTAAGTTGCAGAGTCTCGAGCATCGGCGCAGGGTTTCGCGTCTCTTTGTCTTCTACAGGTTGCATTTCGGAGAGTGTGTGAAGCAGTTGCACGATCTCATTCCGCCGGCCAATTTCCGCCATCGGGAAACATAATCCGGGCGAACGCTTCATCCTTATATCGTGGATCTTCCAGCTGAACAGCTGGAAGATGCGAATACACGAGCCAGTTTAGTCCATCGTTTACAATGCGTACGGCTAAGGAATGAAACACGTTGCCTGTGTTACGTTACGAGTATGTTCCCTGATAATTATAATCTGGACGCCGTTGAGGCTAGAGTAAATAGGTCCTTGACAGGCATGCTTCATCTTTGGCCGCATCGTCACTTACCACCAGGTGAGATGGCGGCCAAATGCCTGGCTAGTCTAATTTAAAAAATATTAGGCTATCTAGTTTTCGAAGTCTTTCGAATTTTCGAACCGGAAATCCCGTCTGTATTTTTACTGATATCTTTAGAGTCGGTTCATCAAAATCAAACTACCTTATTACATTTTATGGGAGCATCCAACGTCATGTGTAAATATATCTATTTCGTTTAGACTACAGTTCCTTTACTTGCTTATATTAACCAGGAGTTCCGTGCTAAAAATAACAACATAAAATTCAAACACACGCCGAACACAAAAATAAATGTATAAACAGTTTACATGATAATGTGTTTCCGAAAGCGTGAACTCTCGAGGTAGAGGTAGATCCATCACAGTGCATTTCCTCCCCTCCCCTCCTTTGCTTCGCTATTTGCCGTCAGTTTATCGACTATCGATAAGCAAACATAATCGCTGTGTGAATTTAATGGAAACCCCGTTGAAGGGGCAGGTCGACGAACTCTGAATTTCGTTTCGTGCAGACGATTGCGTGCATTTTTTATCGTGTTGCAAGATTGTTTGGAAATAGGCTTCCCTTAACAGTTTTATGTGAAAACTATTTGTAGCCGGAATGCATTCTGTAATAGTTCTTATTTGTTAGAAATTATTTAAACGCAAGCTTTCGTTTCCGTGGTTATATATCACCTGATGTCTACCGCCGGCTATTGACCCCGTCTGCATATTTCCTTAATCGGGAAATCTGCAGTCTGCTAACTACGAACTAGACAAGGGGGTGCATCCCCTTCCAAAAATCCCTACCCACCCCACGTCTAGACAAATCTGGCAGCTCCAAAAACAAACAAGCAGCCAGCCAAACCTTTTATTTTTCTATGGATGGGTACTACCAAGTTTTATGGTAATGTTTTCACAGCGCCTTAATGGAATCCGAACTATGGAATATTTCTTTACTTATTCAGTCGTCTTAGATATTACTTTTGGGTTTTTAACCTATAGCTTCAAGAATGTTGCATTAATGTTCAGATGTTCACTTTCACTTTTGTGTTAAAACAATGATAACAAAAAATATCGTTCCGGGTCCCCAGCGGAACGGAAGACCTTGGTCAACCTTGCTTCGCCAACGATACTGCTAAAATATTACTGACACGAAAAAATATTTGTAATTTATTCACGGTACAGAGCAGAAAGTATTTTAATAAACTCTTTATTTGTTGTTTTTAAAGAATTCTCGTTCGTTGTCTTAAGCAATTAGTTTCAACTTCCACTAGAAATCCTTATTTATTTAAATATCTTATTAGCCATTGTGTGCGAAAAGCGCGCCCTCAAGCTGCTTGAGTGTTAAAACTCACTGTCTTAATAAGTTAAGTATGCTGTGGTTACAGCGATTGGAATAAGTGATTGGCTTTGACTATAATATCTCTCCTAATACCGTTTACGAAGCGAGGTTGACAAAGGTCCTCTACTGGGCTCCCGAGACTGGTTGAAGTCTTGGGAGCCAGTATCCTTGCCGGTATATTTTTTATCTGTAACAATATCTCTAACCAGCTCCTTCTCCTTCCAGGCGAGCACGGGCGCCGAGCCCCAGGTGGCGGTGCTCTGCGAGCCGTCAGCGACCTACCACCCGCAGTACATGTCCGCGGCGGGCCGCTGGACGCCCGATCTCACCACCAAGCCGCACAACTGCCTGAAGGACAAGATGGAGATACTGGACTATTGCAAGAAGGTTGGTGTTTGTATTTGTCTGTTAAATAAAGTGCAAATTGTTGTTTCTCGCATTAGGCAATATCGCACTGGGTCTGTACTGCGGATGAGGGATGTCGTTGCAGTTCCGTTCAATATTATAATACGGTTATAATGATTTATTATGTACTTTGTAAATCGTCATTACCCACAGCCCGTAATAATCCATTGTTTGGACTAGAACGTCTTCTCAAAACAAAGGACTTTTCTTCACCTCACTACACACAAAGAATAGAATATTAGCTTTATGAGTCTAGACCGCCCTTAGTGTTAATTTACACCGGGACATGTACTTTCAATAGTGTTGGTTTGTCTCTAACTCATTAGTCACCTTGTCGACACCCGGGTTGATCTTCATACCAGTTTGTTGCTGCCACTTCATGAATTCAAGTACCCTTGCTTGGATGAGCTCCTTAAACTATCCCTTTGTTTTCTAGGACGTTTTTTTTGACGTTTAATAAGAGTAATCCTATTTCAATAAATTATTTTTGTATTTGAATTTTTGTACTTTTTAGGGAAACTAATGTATTACTAAGTATTTACTAAGTGAGTAAGTCCCACTTAGGTATTCCGTTGGGTCGAAGACTTAAAGTGTATCTGTGTTTCCGACTTTTTCGTAATCAAGCAATAGCAGTCTCGCTTGGTCGTAAACTTGATCATTTAAATATAAAGAAATTTTATCAGAATAAGAATTTTGAGAAGACAATTTTAATGACCGACCGGTTTCTCGCCCAGGTTTACCCGAGCCACGACATCACTAACATTGTGGAGGCGTCGCACTACGTGAAAGTCAGCAACTGGTGCAAGCTGGGCTCCCCCAACGCGGCGAAGTGCAAGACCACTAGATGGGTGAAGCCGTTCCGATGCCTTGGTATGTCGTCGTGGATTTCTAGATAGCTCACCTGACATCAAGAATTCTTGAGAAATTATCTTTATAAAAAGTCACAAAACAGCTGATTCCGTAATTTCATATTCGTGGCGTGGTTTTAACCCTTGATGATTATAAGTTAAATCTAATAAAACCATCGCTATTATAATTTATATCGCTCATCCAGTTTAATATTTCGTTAATATTTTATTCTGTATTATATCTCAGTTCAGTGGTTATTTGTTTGAAATTATTATTTAAAGGCCGTTTGGTTAGCTTCTCTCAAGCATATAAAAGTCCGACCACAAACCCGAATTGCCCTCAGAAGGTCCATTCCAATCGGATGCGCTGCTCGTCCCGGAGAGCTGTCTCTTCGACCACATCCACAACCAGAGCCGCTGCTGGCAGTTCTCGAGGTGGAACGCGACCGCCGGTCACGCCTGCCAGCAGCGCGGCCTAAGGCTGAGGACCTTCGCCATGCTGCTTCCTTGCGGCATCAGCCTGTTTTCCGGAGTGGAATTCGTCTGCTGCCCGAAGCATTTCAAGGGTAAGTTGTTGTGTCGCTGTTCATTGGGTGTTCAGTCTTTCGCTGGGGACCCTGGTTGAACAGTATCAAGAGCCGACTGGCGGTATCTATACTTAAATTATGAAGAGGAAAAGTTTATAAGTTTGTATGTTGGGGATAATCTCTGAAATGTTTTTAATTATATTACCTTTACGGGTTGCCATGAATGACTCCCGAGACTATTCAACCAGCACATCTACGTCTCTATACTTATAACTTTCTAAATGATTAAAAGAGAGAAAGAGAGAAACCAAACTAATCAAAAATTTTACGATTCCCAATAAATTTTTTCCAGAAAACGTGAAGATGCATAAGCCAATGGACATTGGTGTGCCAGTAAGCCCAGGTGCCGAGGAGATGTTGGCTGCCTCAGCTGCCATGGATGAGCGCGATGACGATTTGCTCGATGATGATGCGCTTGATGAGGACGACGATGACGACACCTTGAACTTGAGCGACGACGACGACGATGATGACACTGATGATGGTGAGTGACTATATTCAATTATTACAATTGGCATAAGTAATTTAGAATCGACTAAAACGATATAGCTAAATTTAATTTTCATAACCTGATTTTCATGGCATTCTTAAGTTAGGCTAACACAGTCCCCAATAACAACACAACCCTTACCACAGACATGGACGAGGATGAAGACGCTGATCTGTCGCGGGATGACGACGCCGAAGACGACGATTACACCGACGCCGACGACAGCGCGTGGCCGCGGCCCGAGTCCTCCGCCGCACCTACCACCACCTCCTCCACCACAACTACCACCACTACCACTACCACGGTAAGACCCACCAGGATAATCCATATTGAACGTGAAGCGTAGGCCGTCGGGTATCGGAGCATACCTGAATATATCTCAATTTAATCTCATCTTATTTTTATATCTATTCAAACGTTTTTAGGTATATCAGTCTTCCAAGCGAAATCGTTGAGTTGGACACCTATAATTGGAAAATAGATTCCACTCGAATTTAACTAGTTATATAACTAACTATAACTGAGAAATAATAGCCGAGTCTGCATAACTGGTTATCTTTTGAACAAAAAGTTGATGCCTGTACAAACTGGATACTTGCAACGCCACTGGAGACATTCAAGGCCTGAATATGGACTGTTTCTTGATAGACATGCTCCGTCTTAGGCCGCATCTTTACTTACCAGCAGCTAAGTCGTGGTCACGCAAAAATAAACACCGTGGAAACCACGGTTAGGTAAACGTAGTTTAAGGCATCCTGTGTGGGCGAGACGTCTAGTAGGAAGACGCAGCCTGTGTAGGCTTGCGACTCAGGACCGGTCTTTACTCTGGGGTACCTATGTCCAGCAGTGGACGGCGTAAGATTGTTTCGAGGTCCAAGATTACATCGCTTAGTTTCGTGTTCCAGATGTCTTCTGCCACCTCTGATCCGTATTTTTCTCACTTCGACCCTCGCACCGAGCATCAGAGCTACAAGGACGCGCAGCAACGACTGGAAGAGACTCACCGTGAGAAGGTATGCCTTCCATTGTCGTTTGTTTCTTGTCTCATCATCACAGCCCGTAACAGTCCACTGCAGGACTTAGGACCTCTCCCACGAAAGGGGAGGTTACCGCCACAATCTCCACGCCAGGCAGGCGGGTTGGAAATCGCAGTGTTTAAATATAATAATGGAAAATGCTGCTGCCCGTTTTCCAGACTACGGAGACTCTTGATCTTTTGCCTCGAAAATATTAGTCGCCTTGTACGACACCCATGAATGTAAGGGGTTGGTGCTATTCTACTCTGCCGGACACCACACGGCCAGTTTCTTGTCTCATGGAATAAAAATAATATAATATTTACTATGAATAAATGAATATGAATATGAATAACCTTTAGGTTTACAGTTACTGTACTGAGCTGCATCAATAGTCGTGCTTATATACCGAAGGTTTGTCTCATGGCTTTGCTCGTTCACTCTCGTTTTGCTCTGATGCAGATCTTATCTAAGACTTAAATATTTTTTTTGTTAAGTACTTGAAATTAATTGCATTATTAATTATGATCCGTTTCAAAATTTAAATAATTTCTTTGAATTTATGTTAAAACATGCAGTCTACTTTAAAAAAATATATAGGACAGTGAAAAATGAGCATGCAGCCCACGTAATGGATAGCGGTGGCTTTCGCTCATAACATCCACGTTTGGTTTAGTTTCTACGTAACAAAAATGCAGAATCTCTATATTCAAAGGGGATAATATCCCCAGATCACCAAGGTGATGAAGGAGTGGTCTGAGCTGGAGGACCGCTACCAGCAAATGATGATCGTGGACCCCACCACTGCGCAGACTTTCCGACAGCGGATGACCGCCAAGTTCCAGGCTAATGTGCAGGTATGACCTGTTTAATAAATTACTTATACCAACTGTTTAGTCGTACATTAGCTGCAGAGTCCACGGTCACCCCAGCATAAGTACATTTATGATATCCTGGGGGATCCACTCTCTGTGCAGCTGAATGTGCCAATAGTTCTATATTCTACCAGAGATACAATTAAGCTGTTCTGTCCGTGTGACAAAAAAGGACTTACTGGATCCATCATGAGAACCTCGTCACAGAGAAAAATGTCTCAAATCGATATTTGTTTATATTATGCACACAGGGTCGTTCTTATGCTAAGCCCAGACATGTGTCAAGATGTGTAAATAATGCGCAAAAACGATGTAGGAGCCTATTTCTACATATGTGTACAAATATTTCGTATTTGCTACTCATTTGTCGTTTTTTTGGCTTCAAAGGGCGCAAACCATACATATTTAGACGACTTTTACACTTTTTGGAAAGACTTAGTTCGCTGTTACGCGGTATACTGTCGTCCATTATGTCCGCTATCTTTGCAAAAAGTGATAAAAAAATATTTGCGAAACATGTACGGTAAGTCGCTTTTGCTAAAGAGTAAAAAATCTTTGTAAAAACATTTGTAGAAACATGTGTACACATCTTGAAACTTGGGCCCAATTTAATAAAATGCAATGATTGAGTGACTTTTTATTTTTCAAACTTGTCAAACTTTTTAGTATGTTTTCCTTGCTTTTTGACACTGGCAATGATGGTTGGCAAGCTGTTGGTCGACCCGTCGCCATTAGAAAAAATTGATTGAAGTGTCGTACAGATTTATTCATAGACTACCCAGCAAACTAACCCTCCCACCCCCCTCCGCAGTCCCTCGAAGAGGAAGGCGTGTCGGAGCGTCGTCGCCTGGCGGCTCTGCATCAGCAGCGGGTCCTGGCTCACCTGGCTCAGCGGCGCCGCGCTGCGCTCGCCTGCTACACGCGATCCCTGCGAGACACGCCGCCCAACGTGAGTATATACTGTCATAGTATCCACCATAGATAGATACTTACTTTCGAACTTTAACAGTAACTTTACGGTCCAACTTCAGTAGAACAGATGGGACAGTAAACTTCTCGAGTGGCGACCACGTACCGGAAGACAAGGAGTAGGTAGGCTTTTCGCAAGGTGGACCGACGATCTGGTAAAAGTTTTAGGTACCAGCTCGAGGCGGATGGCACAAGACCGGTCTCTGAAGGACGCATATGATGATGAACTTCAACATCACATCGAGCTCACCATCAGCTCATATTATTTTCTTCTAATGCAAATACCTTGACGGAGAGGCCTTATTCAAAATAATTCAGCTAAAAAGCTTCAGAAAATATTGAAATAACTTTAGGTTATGCAGTTCCTCAGCTGCACTACATGTAGAATTAGACATTTCTAACCAGTATGTCAGTCTTGGAAATTCTCCAACACATTTTTCATTCGATCCTCAGCCGCACCGCGTCCAGAAATGCCTACAGCGACTGGTACGAGCTTTGGCTGCCGAGCGCGGAGGCGCGCTGGCCGCCTGGCGCCGCGCCGCCGCCGCCGGAAAGGAAGCCGCTGCTGCTGAACGAGCTAGCGCTGCTGACCGCCTGCAGGTATGCCATCATTCTTGCGTCTATCTACCCTACGTTGAGTACAGGTTTTTTCATGTGTGGTGCACGGCTTGCCGTTCGGTATGCCGTTCTTTGCGATTTTTTATGCGATGAAAATCCTTGATACTTAACAGACCACACATACCCCCTCAACCATGTTTCTCTTCTTACGGAAAACTTTTTTGAAGTTCTTCAACTTGTCTTTACCATCGCTTTTCTTCCCATTCGCAATTCTACACAATTTATGGATTCTGCACACCTGCTTTTGATCACAATCTCTATTACAAACCACCAGGATATACTCTCTCTCAACGAGAGTATGGAAGCCATTAGTAGGGTTGAATACACGTGATAGGATCATAATATTATAAATAACTAGCGGTGAATGTAACTAAAGTGTTATATCTTGTTACCTTTAGGACGCCGACCGGGCTCTGCAACGCGCCCTTGCATCCCTCCGCCGCCGCACCCACCTCTACGTCAGCATCGGTACCGCTATTGAGGACTACGTTCAGGTGAGCACGTGGCATTTTTTATAGATATCCGATGGATTAAATTTAGTCCCAGGGCTTAGGTCAGGTATCTATTTTCTTTTATATAATAGAACGAGCGGCTACCAGATTTTAGTAACAAATTAATTTAGTAAGTAACCAATAAATTAATCAAATCTACCTACTTATGGAAAAGGAGATGTTGTCAAATTATCAATCCACCATTTCCACAAACATGTGATCATAACACTCGTTTTTGTCGAATTTATTAATACCACCAAACCAGACCTATCTATTTAATATTTATCATGAACTGTAAGGATTAGTGACATCAACTCTTAGGCGCTATCCTAATTGATAACGTCCGTGCGACCATGGTCGTTCGACTGGCGGTTTCGAGGTATCCTATTGGTCTGGCGACGTCCATCATCCGGCCATGGTTGCAACCATTTCCCAATTAGGACAGCACCACACACTTGTTTTTGTCATTGATTCCACCAAACGAGTTATACCTACTTAATATTTACAATGAATATTATTACTTAATATTTACCATGCTCTGTGAGGATTAGTGAAGACTTTGACATAAACTCCTAAGAAGTTCAACGCTGATTACCTCTCCTCATAACTTCTCCCTCCTTCCTTCAGTCGATGCAATCCAAGGACGACATGGCGGTCTCTCTCATGGCGATGACTCCCGAAGCCGAGGAGCTGCTCCTGGACCGCATCGAGGCGGAGGTGCAGCGCGAGCAGGCCGCGCGCGACCAGCTGGCTGCTAAGAGGGATCAGCGCACCAAGCAGCGACAGGATGTGCAGGCTGAGAGGGATAGGGTAGGTTGATCTTCCTTATTTTTTATTAAAAATTGTATTGAGTGTAGGTATTTGAGTGCTATTTCATCTGATGGCAAGTGCAGATGTGTTAGATGCAGTTTACGGTGGCGCATACCTGTTTATTAAATAGCTATTTTATATTTACTCTTGTCTTAAGGAGACCCAAGTTGTAGCGCTCAGGGAAAACATGTGCGTGCAGCATAGATATATACATTTAGATGCGGTTGAACAAATAATTCTGACGGTTACCGTAGTAAATAAAAAATCACCGGCATTATGCCGCCGGTGCAAAGTCACATCGTGCGCATATATGTAAGACGGCCAAATCAAAAACAAGCAGATGGAGTGCATTGAATTTACTAATGAACGGTTAACAATTTAGCAATAAACACTGAAATATTTATTGGAAATGCTAACAACATAAGTTTTACAAGTAATACATGATGTTTGTTATACTTTACGGAAAAAAGATACTCCATACTTGTTTTTGTTTGCTGTTTATCGGAATTAGTGCATGTGTTTCCTATGCAACTCGGCATTCTTAGATCGAATCATTAGTTTATATATTATTCATAGCATTTTCCGTAAAATATACACGCTCTGCCCAGCCCTTCTCGCACCGTTCCGTCGGAGAGGGCGCCAAGGGGTGTTAAACATCGAAAATTCTTTATCTCTCTCAGGAATAGTAAAAGAATCGGTTCAGTAATTAGTTACTTAGAAACAACGATTTCTTCTTTTAAGAGACTGACTGAACTGACGTGTAATCAGCTGCAAACGGACCCTCCCTCCACACACTTATCGTCTAAGTCATAAAAGTTATTTGACGTTTATTAAACCTATTTTAGCTGAAATATGTTTTGTCTTCATCTGTCACTGAAATTATTGAATTTGAAAGAAATATTTTAGCTAAAACAGGTTTAATAAAAGTCAAAAAGCTTTTACGAATAAAACTAATAATATCACTGGGGGTTAACCCTGCAGCGTACTCTAAATTAAACTCCACCAACCCCTTCTTCCCCTTAGACCTCAAACGGCATAAAGGAGACCGAAGAGACCGACGACGAGACCAACGAGCTGACCGAAGGCGACGAGACCACCGCCCCGAGCACCCGCGCGCCCTCCGCCGCCCCCTCCGCCGCGCCCTCCGCGCCGCCCTCGCCGCCCGCCCTCCTCAGAGACCTCACCACGCGGCCGGTGTACACGCAGGAGACTACTACCACTGTGAGTTTCGGTCTTCTTCATCGAGTAAATTTTCGAAAACCCTAGATCTGGCTTGCCCAGCACTTCCTGTTTAGCCCGGATCGACGGTGGCGATCTGAAGAAAATTGAGGTTTTGTTGCGACTGGAGGGCCGCCCTCGCCGCCCGCCCTCCTCAGAGACCTCACCACACGGCCGGTCTACAAGCAGGAGACTACTACCACTGTGAGTTTCGGTTGCCTCCTGTTTAGCACGGATCGACTCCATGCCGGATAAATATATATGTCTCCTACTCGGCTTTATGTTGTCTCCATCCAACGGTGCGCCCTCGTCATTGGTGTAACATAAAGCTAGCTAGATATAAAGAAGTTAACAGTTATTTGATGGCAACGATCTCACCGTTTGCCGCAGAATTCCACAGCACCACATAGATGTCACGAGAAGAGAACTGTTTTCATCTCGTATCACACCGTCCGACTTTGTGCCACCTGCAATTGATTAAAGACGTACATTCAATGACTGGTATCCTTGTCGGTTTACAGGAGATATTTACCAGCACCGTGACCGAGGCCCCTGAGAGCGAGACTCCGGAATCGACTTTCCTTGGAGAGACTTCTAGCCGACGATCTACTAGCGAGGTAAATACCATACAATAACAACAGTCTATCCACTGTACGCCATACAATAACAAGAGTCCATATTGGACACGAACCACCTCCAAACAGTAATACATCCAACTTAGGACTGATTAGGACACACATCCATATATGATGTAAATTCTCCTTTCATAAATCGATCTTAGAAAACTCAAACCAACCATTGTCAGAAATCAATGGTAGTACGAGATGGCCAGAGATGTAGCTCTATGTACGGCAATAAAGCATTGAGGATAAACGACGCAAGGAGAAGGGATAACTATGAAATCCCGCTAAATGACGCTTAATACAATCACTCGTCTTCAACTTGAACCCTTTGTTTCCTCAGCAGCCGGAAAGCGAGGGTCTGAGCGCTGCGCTGGCGCACGCGGAGGTGGCGCCGCCGCCAGCTCACTCGCTCAAGCACGAGATTCAGCACTCGCAGCCTGTGAGTATACCCTTTTAATAGATACTAGCGTAGCGACCTGCCCCCCTTAGTACAGGTGTTCTTTATACAGATGAATCTTCCGGAAGTAATCTTCTAAATTATAATGAAACCGCATCAAAATCCGTTGTATGGGAGCTATCCTGTGCTATAGAAGGAGTTAGTGTATATACTGCCAGATTGAAGTGGAGAGCGACGAGCTCTTAAGTGGAGAACGCTACTCGGCAAGCGTGACTGAATGTGGCAAGCCGAGGACATGGTGCTTTGGTGTTAATTGAAAGAGATCTATGTGTGGCAGAGCGTGATGCGACTGCCATCTGACTGATTGCCAAGAGGGGAAATGGATCATGGTTACACGCAATGTTTTTCACCATAAGAGCACTGGTTAATGTTCAACTAGTGTACATAACTCAGATTGCGGCACTGGGGATCGAAGTCGGCACCTCTCGCTTACGAGTAAGGCCACCGACGCTCTCCTTATGAACTTGATATCGTCGACAATTCTCTGTACCCTTGTATGTACCGCTATACGGCTACACTCTCCGGCGATTCCTTGTGAGCTCGATATCGGCGACAATTCTCATGACTACCATCCTGGGGTGGCCAACATATCACTGTGTGTTTCCTTCCTACTTTCCCCTCCTCTTTGACGATTGAAAGAAATATGTAATGTCATACTCAATAAAGAAATTTTGACTTTTGACTTTGACCCTTATCCCCCGTACAGGGCTACACCCTCCGCGGCGCAGGCGCACCCCCCGCCGGCTCCGGCGCGCTGTACCCGGCGCTGTGCGTGGGCGGCGCGGCGCTCGCGGCCGCCGCCTGCGTCGCGCTCGCCGTCGCCCGCCGCCGCGACCGCGCGCCGCCCGCGCAGGGATTCGTGCAGGTACGCAGATACACATACACAAGCAGTGCGCGTGTGGAAAGAGCCACCGGCGAGTACTGCGCACACCTCCCGCGATTCGGTCTGACGCGGTCCATATGAACGAGAGGTCGGTAGGGCCATGGGTGGTGGTGGGCCATAGATACACACAGTCACGCCAGCACGGCTAACACAAGTGTGCTCGCGACATAGCTCGGGTCGCGATTGAGCATTTGTTTCCTTCTCTCAATACGAAGATGAAAGAGATAGCAGTATCTATGTTGCGCCTTTTCTCGCTTATCGCGCGCGAGAGCACACTTGTGTTAGCCGTGCTGTATCTCACAGAGAAGGCATAGGCTATGGAGTGTTTTCCTGCAGATAGGCTACTTATTACTTTACATACACACAACACTAGCCGGCAATTGTCTACATAAAATGGATGGGGCTGCTACTGGGCGGTAGGGGCCGGAGCCTTGGAGAACCGTCGACCCGGAGGGATGGTTCTGCGGCTGCCGGGGGTCTCTTCCTCTCCTTCTCATCGTCGCAGCCATTGCATGCAGCGCATAACGCCAGCGCTCGACCCGAAGGGACGGGGGTCAAATAACGGAAACGAAAATACGGCGACTGGGGGTCAATCCGGTGGAGTGGCTGCAAGGGTAGGGTGCCGCGAGTGTGGTCGAATCCGGTGGGTGAATCAACACCCGACAATCCGACAGAACTATTACTATGTTCTGGTGCTGATGGTTATACTATAGTCTCAGTAAGTATTTTCGTGCAACAAAGAGTGCACATAGAATATCATAACTCATGGTGTGGTTATTCCCGCAGGTGGAGCAGACTGGCGCCGCCGCCCCGACCCCGGAGGAGCGGCACGTGGCCAACATGCAGATCAACGGCTATGAGAACCCCACCTACAAATACTTTGAAGTGAAGGAGTAAAGC
Organism: Blastobasis adustella; assembly: GCA_907269095.1. Taxonomy (NCBI): domain Eukaryota; kingdom Metazoa; phylum Arthropoda; class Insecta; order Lepidoptera; family Blastobasidae; genus Blastobasis; species Blastobasis adustella. The sequence goes on along the minus strand of OU026121.1, from coordinate 13,337,009 downwards.
CGCTCCCGAAGCGCCCACTTCCCTCCTCACATTCTCAACCCCCCTCTCCCACCAAACCTGCTCTCTCTTCTTACTTCTAGAATCCCCGAGAAATCTTAAGGCACCGAAAGGTCTCGAGATTGTACTCTCATTGCGATTTTTCCCCAGTCCGGTTTGCTTGAATGTCCGTTCGGTATGGTAATGATGGCGCTGGCAGTTTACGTCTAGGCCACTAGATGGCTCTGACTTACTTACTCTTTTTTGCAGTGTGTGAGGCGCGAGTTGGTTATGTAAATAACGAAAAGACGATCTTTATGATGTGTGTATTTGCGATTAGCTGAGGATAAAATTACCATGAGAATGGATAGTGTGTTGAAAGATTTTTGGAAGATATCTCTGGAATTCTTGTGATGTGTGTTAGCTTCCCCGTAGAACCAGGGTGTTTTGATGTCCTGCACCTATTGTATCTATGTCCCCTGATTAATTCTTATTGGAATGAATGTGTGTGAACCCTAACGTCCCTATCTATAACGATCGCAGCGCAGGCGTGGTGGGAGATGATGCTCTATGTTATTTTACTATTTGTTTATGAAAAGCTTGTGTGATTAGTGGATAATCAAGTTACATACTCTATTTGAATTATTTGCGACGTTTCGCAATCAGTCATATTTTACTATACTTTAATCTAAGGATTATGAAATGATATTATGTTATGAGTTTATTATTATGTTATTTTTTCTTTTGCACCAAAATACTTCTTGTTTATTTAAGGATTAGACATAAGTTATTGTCTAGTGTCCTAGGAGTCATAAGTGTCACCTTGTAGTCGAGTTTTTTAAATTAAGTTTCGATGCCGCGAGCCCGGAGGCAGCGTCTGATGGACCCTTGGTTTGTTGTTTCGTCATGTTATTGTTTCATCTTTTTGAGGCATTTTCTTTACTTAAGGCATTTCGATTACTGATCTCATTTTATGTAATTCGTAATACTTAGTTGTAACTCGTTCGAGCCGTCCGCCGGACGCTGCCCCCGGGTCGGTGGAACAAACGTCCATGGTACGCTGTGTATATAGGCTCCGCGTACAAATTTGAAACCTAAATTACTTACTATATACCTGCTTTGTTTTACTTTTCTAACGTAGGTAGAACATAACGTGAATTTTATGTAATAAAATGCGAAAATATATTTTAATAATTAATGTGTACTTAGCGAAGGGACGGGCGGCCAAGCCGGCGCGGGCGAACACTTGGTACCACCGCGCATATCGCGTATCGCGTTGGCCCTCTCACACCCGCACTGGGGCCGTATATCTATCTCTCTCGTTCGCCCGCGGGACATTACTATAGGTCCCGATGTGAAACAGCGCCGTGTACTCAACGTGTGTTTTCCAAATTTTCCACGATTTTGATACAACGGGGCCGGGGCTTCCCCGGCGCCGCCGCGAGTAGCGCTTCATAATCTAGTCAGCGTAGGGGTAGGGGCGTCCAAAGCGAGTTTGGCTACGGTTGTGCACACACCTTGGGTACTCGGTCGAGGCACGTCAAGGCGAAGCATATAAGCTTAGTAAGTGAGTGTATGTATTATTATATAAGTAGATGTACAAAAAGTAATACATTATATAGATGTTTTAGCGTCAGATACATAGATATAAAGCAAAATATAATTATATATCGCATTCGTCCGTAAATTAAGGGCTTACGCTCGTGTCTAATCCAACGTACCACCTTAATGTTACGCCGTAGTTAAGATGTAATTCTGCCTCAGTATTAATATACATTTAAGCTTATTTGTTACATAAGCAAAATTTATATACACTGTTTCTTATCGTTTACGGGCGAAGTGGCGCTGCTACATAAAGGAAGTCATATCAGATGCGTCACGGCGCTCCCAGCGGTCCCTGCCGGGCCTGGATCGCGGTTCTACCAGCCCACCGGTCGCGGTGGGACCGTGGTGGGGCCGTACGGTCCGGCAGGGTCCGCGTCGCAGGCGCCCGCCCGTGGCTTGTCGTACGGCATTTCGTAAGTTACTCACTGTGTATAACGTAAGTTGATTCCGCATCAGTAACCGCTGTGTATTTTTAATAACGATGTAAACAAGGCCGACCATTTATTTTTCTAACGAAACTTTTTGCTCAAACAGCTGTCTCTCGTCGTCGGTAATTGGAAATGATATTTTTCAGACTCCGATCTACTCACTAATTCTTGTTCGTTGGTAAAAATGTCGAATCGGTGTACGTAGGTTCCTGGTTTCGTACCCTTCCCAGTCACTGTTTCACGTAATTTTAATAAGTAATCAATAAATGGTTTGAGGATTTTTGTGTTAACTGTGCTGCATTTAATTGTGAGTTCGAAGTTCAAATTGAATCAATAAATAGACATTTAAAATATTGGTGTTGTTATTGGCGTCAATCGCTGCTCCTCCCAGTTTTATTTATTATTATTTATATCAGCCTGAATAATCCCACTCCTGGGGAAAGGCCCCCGCCAGGCCTTTGCCCTCGCTGTATTACAATAGGTTTTTTTTTTATATTATACAGACAAACAGGCAAGCGAGCCACCTGATGAAAAGTGATCCCGAAGGATGAAGCAAGAAGGAGGAAGGCGGTATTTGGAAGGTATACCCGGGAATTCTCCGACGAACCTCTGTCTGTTTTATTTGTAGATGGATTGGAGGTGATGTTGCGGGTATGACTGCAACTTACCCTTTTTAACATCATACTAATTCTTTTACTGTAGGTATTTGTGTTACCTAAGGCCTGATTTCCACGGACCGACGCGAACCGACGCACCGTGGAAAGGGTCTCGTCTGTGGTAGCGCAGATATGTCACAAACTTATCTGATCCGGTGACGGCGCCACCGTAGTTGACAACAAAGTGATTATTCAAAATGTCTAGTTCCAGTTTTAGCCACTGCGTCAGATAAGTTTGGGCACTCTACACGCGGCCTTCCGAAGTCGTCTGCCGCATCCGCTGAATCACACACCGTAAAACCTTAACTTAAGTGATTTTTTTCACGGGCGAAGGCCCTCCATAAATAAGATCTACAGCCGTGAACTGAAGAGATACTGAATTCTTATCCGAGGACAAGTTAATCCCTCCAATAACATTCATCATGTAAAAGTTCGGCAAGCCTCGCAAGTTCATAACGATTTCACTGCAAATAAGTTATCAGATCTCGTGAAGAGCCAAGTCCGTAACCTTCAAAGCCAAACTAAACGAACTCCACATTTCGGTCAGAAAGTATGGCTGGACCGTTCCATAAAACTATTGCATGGCACATTAGGCTGGATTCAGTGCCCTACCGATGCGACGACGATGGCCCGGGCTGACGTCGGTCGAACCAAACTAAGGCGCTGCCCTAATTGGCAAAGTTCGTGCGACGAATGTCGGCCGACTAATAGGAGACCTCAGAACCGCCCATCGCACGACCATTGCCAATTAGGACAGCGCGTCTCTGCACTGTAGTTGAGTCTGCACTCCAGAAACAACTACAATACGGGTAAAAGAATGAGTCCTCGAGCTGTACAAAACTGTCACACAGTTCGACACTTTCTCGAGACAGCAGTGTAGTACACAGCACAGTCTGTCTGGAGTGCGTCTTCATGCTGCGGGAGACTGCATAAGGATATATGTAGAGAAGTAAATTCCAGGGCGACTGTCTGAGTACAATTTGGTTCTGCCTGTGCTGAATCCGCTGAGTACTTAGTTGAACCTCACTAGGCATAAATATTTATACTCTCTCCGAAACTGAATCGTATGGTTTTCTTGGTATGTCACTGTAAATATTGCAGACGCATTTTTGGACACCTGACCGGCCCAATAAAGTCAAGACAGTTAGATAATGCCTATTCTAACTTATACATTTGGCGTGCTTAAATGCTCTCAGGCCAAATGATACGCTCTGGATTTGAAACTCCGCACAACTTAGGTATTCAACAGGAAGCACTACCTGAGATCGTAATTTATGAGATTGTTTATGATTAAAAAAAAATTTTAACATAATTTACAAATGAGCATAATTACTATATTTCCTACTTACGATAAATGGGTACTTACAAATAACTTCCAAGTAACTTCCAAATAACTTCCTTACCACGTTTACTAGTCATGGTTAACCCCGAGATAGGCAACATCCGTAAATACTTCATAACGAAATCGAAGAGTATTGTACAGATAAAGTTGTCTGTAAAGGACTAGATGCCTGTGCGCCACCGAGCATCGCCGTGAACCGGCACTGCTTCTATGCCCGTCGTCGGCCGTCTGAAAGGAGAAGGAGTTGCACGGTACGTTCAAAGCGCTATGGGAAATCGAACATTTTGTCTGTGCAATACAGGCTAGAACATGATCCGTAAGGGCGTAGGTAAGCACGTAACTACGAGAAGTATAATGCTGAAGGATGGAACAGAGACAGCCATTCGCGCATATAACGTAGTGGTGTCCTGTACTGGCTAATGCCGAATATATGTATTTGCATAGACATAACCAAGTCGCCAAAATAATCTATCTCGAATTCGCTTCTAACTAGCTCATTGGTGATTGTTATAAGTAGTCGCCAGAGCCGGTGCTCGAAAATGACCGCGCTCTATTGTAGGTAGGTAAGTACTAGGACCGGTTGAACATGAGTCATTACGGACAAGGCTGTTTCTGCTAACAAGCCTGATATTGTACTGATGGACAGAGTAAAGTCGTGTATGTTCTTAACATCTCTTTCGCAGAAAACCTCGTCAAAGCCAAAACAAACTAAATTACAAGTATAACCACCTGGCACCCAACAAAGCGCACAGAATTAGTACGCTAAAATGGCAGTGGGCTAGCCATATCTGTCGACGAACTAGCAACAGCTGGGATAAACGAGTTCTTGACTGAAGACCGCGACTCAGCAAGCGTGGTGTGGGACGCCCTCCGGCCAGATGGATTGACGATGTGCGAAAGACTGCAGGTGAATGCTAGATGGGGCAAGCCGAGGGCGCCCTGCATTGGCGCTCATGGGGGAGGCTCATAGACAGATGATGACGATAATCAAGATGATGACACGAGGTAAGGTGGCAAGCGGTCTAACTAGATAACGCCAAGATCGTCCGTCAATTCCGCTCTCTCGCCCTGACCCTCGGCCGTTTAGCCTCCTCTGGCGAGGCGAGGGAGGACCCTTAAATGGAGAGAAAAATTTAATTTAGCTCCATCGATCATTGGCTCGAAAAAGAAGAAGACTATAGCGAATAAATTACAAATATATAAACATTAGTTGGGTGTGCCCAAAGATGGTAGTGCAACCGAAACCAGCGTCAGAGAGAGAGGTAGGTTAGAGTCGGACGCATATTATTAGTTAATATAATAAAGTTTCGTATATCGTTCATAGTCATGTTATGAGTTACTTACATTTAGTGGTTATACTTGACTTGAGATGGTTGTTGGGGTGTCGCAGGGTAGTCACTTGGCCCTTCTTCTTTTTCAGAATCACAGTTCAAAATGAGTAAATAATACATTGCTATTACCTGCAAAGTAATATCATAATCCATCTAAATTCATCTCTACTAAAGGCAGTCTAGTTGCTCATGAATTGTCGTTTGGATGCCGCAGTGTTCTCACTTGGATCCTATTGTTTTAAAGACTTTATTAAAGATTTTTCGACTTAAGCAAGATATGGAATTGTTGTTGTACCTAGTTCTAATTGTAGTGTGATACCAACCAATTTTAATACGGCGCTAGTGTCTACATGCTACTATCACCTCATGACATGATGTTTGCGCCGCCATCAGTTGGAAAATGTATGCAACCAAGCGGCCACAGTATCCCCATTTTAGTTGGAGAACTGGTTGCGCCACCACTGTTACCTCACAATCGCTATCTGTCGGAAATAAGCAAAATGATTCAGTCAAGTTCACCAAATGCTTACATAATAGTAAGTAAGCACGTAAGGTTGAAGGTACACGACGTTAGCACGAGATGGCGTTACGTGACCAAAGTAAACAGTCGTCAATGTGCGCAATGTTGATACCACATACGTAGTATTTTTATTGTCCAAAATACCACGAACGTAAAGAGTAAGTTGATACATGCATTTGAGCACCTAGACCTACCTACAACGCGATAAGTTAAATTATTCTGATTGAGAAGCAGCCAGTATTGTACTGTATAATAATTTATTATCTGTTTTATTTACTTAATGATACCTATGCTTCTGACGAACTAATTCAATCTGGATATGACCTAATTACCCGACTGCGGCGAAGGCCGAAAGGAAGGGTTATGTGTTTGACCTGTATGTTTGTATGTATGTATGTCTGTTTAACTACTAAACAGATGAACCGATTTTGACAATTTACACGTCGGCCTCGTTTGATTTGTCTTGGTGACACATTAAAATTTTAAAAGTCCGAAATGGCAGACTTTGGGGTCCATATTGTGATGTCCAAAAATTTTTTTCTCTCAAAACCGTCGATTGGGGTATCAAAATGAAGGGCTTAAAGAGATGTTTTATAAAAATATATATTTATATTATATCCTTAAAAGTAGTTAGTAAAGAGAAATTGCATAAAACTTAAAGTTATCAGGTGGTAGGACACATTCAAGCCTAAAGAGTCCGCCTGGGTGAGTCCCACCGCCTTATCTATTTGTGCCGCCAAGCAACAATGCTTGTATTGTTGTTTACCGATTTGAAGGATAAGGTAGCCACCGCAATTACTCACAGGGACTACGCAAATGCAATTCTGCATTTTGTTGCCTGTAATGCATGAATCGTAGATTTTATGGGCGACAGTTACCGCTTACCATCAGGTGAAGTCTCTGCTCGTTTGTCACTGCGTAGCACAAAAAAAGTTCTTACAAAATATCGTATTAGGTCAAACGAATGATACCGACAATTAAACTGAAAAGCGAAAAATAACAAATTGGGGAAGTCAGGCTACTATCGCTATTTTTTTCTGATTTCGATGTTGCTGTTAATCCCGCAAATATCTTATCATGAATTATACCTTTAAAATCCGTATCATTACGGACAAGTTCGTTTGCATGACTTCATGTTTAGTTTGTTTAACAAGAAACTTAGAGGTAAAGAAAAATTATATTTTTCACGCGGTTGATGATGTTAATGGTGATGTGTATCTATCTATAATTTTCGCCAACTTGCTTCGAAAGGGTGTTCTTCTTTCTTTCCATTGTCTCTCCACAGTTAAAAGTGGTTTTGGTCGGTCCCTAACGGGAATAACTCCCTTAATTTTATCGATATTTCGAAGTTTCAGTCTTGCCGTTTCTGCGTGCTGTTTTTATAAGTAAATAATAATTACTTTTACCTTAAAATACCCTTTAGGATTTAATCTACTAAATTCAGTTCTTTTGTTCAAATCCAACAAGAATTTTTATGCTAGCGAGTTGTACAGAACGGCCACGACACTTCATTTTCAGTGCTCACTTCCGCGGTCTATGACGTCATACCGGGAGGTGGGGGAAAGTCAAACATATTAACGCCGGATGGGATTCACAACGATATAACCCACATTTTTCTAACTTTAAAACTTTAGGAGTGAAGCTTTCAAAATTAATCTTTCATGACACATTTTTTCTAGAATGCCTGTTGGGACGACGAGAAAGACGTTCATCGAATTCACATCAAAAAGTAGTACAAAAACTAAAAATCCCGACTGCTATTAAAGGCTGAAAAGTAATAAACAAGCACATTGCTGTAAGTTATTACTTTTTAGTTTTTTATAGCCATCGGAGTTTTTAGATTTTGTACTACTTTTTGTTTCTTTATTCTTTAATGTACACAAAAATAATAAATACAGTTTACCAGAAAGTAACTTAAATACAAAGGCGAGCCTTACTCAACAGTTGAGTTTTCTACCAGAAAACCTTGGAGTCAAAGAAACCGTAAGTCAGCACTTAGGCATAGGAAGTGCACACAAGTTTATAAGTGTAAAATAAATAAATACTGTAAACAAATCCTATAATTAATAATGAATACAATAAATATATACGTACTATAACTGTATATTAGAGCGAGAGAGATAATGCTCGTTTAAATTCTTTTTAAATATAGTCAGAGAAGAACTAGCACGAAGGATGTTAGGAGGTATGGAAGTTCCATAAACGCGCAGAGTGTACAGTGACGGAACCGCCATAGCGGCTTGAGGTGTGGGACGGGATCTTTAGGAGAAGGGATCTGATGAAACGAGTAGGCTTATCCTTGGGCACCAGATACTCAAAGCGCTCACGGAGGTACAGAGGAACTAAAGGATTTTATAGTACATTTTACAATGTGCTGAGAATATGCACATACCTGCGTCGACGTATTGGCAACCATTTAAGTTGAGTTCCAAAATCAGAAACGTGATCAAATTTTCGCAGACATAAGATGAACCGGGTGCACACATTCTGCAGCCGCACCAATTTGTTCAACAGCCCCTCCGTGGCGTCAAGATAGCAGACGTCTGCATAATCAAGCAGAGGGAGAGGCAACGGCTGTGCCAAGATAACCTTAGTCTCAAAAGGCAGAAACTTTTGAAGCCGCTTGAGTGACTAAAACGTGTAATGTTTTTCATTTACTACCTACATTTTACATATAGTTTGTTAACTAGTAGGGTAGGGGATATAGAACATTCGAATACTTGCAGACTAGGTATTTGACTACCTAGTAATTGAAGCTACGTTCTCCCTGAATTCCCTAAGTTACACAAGGAGACTAATGTTTAAGAGAAGCAAACCAGCTAGCTTCGTAGACCAGAAGAAGAAAGAATTTTCTTTCATGTATTCTACTTTCGATACTGCGGTCTCCGGCCCGATTGCCAAGCGTTGACATTATAGCAAAACCCACTATTAAAACGCTGGAGGCTCAAGGCCAGGAATGTACTGTTATGGGCTGTTCATGTGTGCGTGATGTGCGTCTCCCTGAATAATATGCTTACTTAGTTACCTATCTTTTATAATTCGGTAAGCATGAGTTTCAAGTCTATTTCACAGAAAATATTATTAATAGGTACCCACTTAAACATACCTACTTATTAAGGTAATCGATTGCTCATAAACGGCTCTAACGATTAATTAAAACTACAAGTTGCGTGGTTTTTGTCTAAAATAGAATTTTTACATTTTTAATTTAAGACTGAAACGATAGACGCTCGCTAGCAATTACCTAATTATTAGTTTCATCCAACGACATTAAAATTTGTCGGTTTCTGGTATAATTATGAAAAGTAAGACATCATATATGATTTTCATCTATTGCCCGCGACTTCGTCCGCGCGGAAATAGTTTTTATGACAGTTTACCTTTTACCCGCGTTTCCATTAATTACCTCCGTATTGTCCGTTGCTAGTACCGATATTTCAACTCAGTTGTGCGAGCGGCCCTATGTGTGGGTAAACCTTGTACATATACAGTGACTTTGTGTGCGTGACAAGAGGTACAGTCGGGTACAAAATACAAATACAGTTATTTAAACAAATTTGAAACAAAAAGGAATAACTCGGTTTTTAAGGTCTTTGTAACTTGTTGTGTTTGATAATATACGGGTTCTTAAAAAAAAACAATAATTTGGTAATTTAATGTTTATGTATTGAACATATTATTCTGAATCGCTACTTGAAAAATCAAATGATGAATTTTCGGATTCGCTGCTGTCACCAAGGTTAATTATGAATTCTGCCTCCAAGTCAAAATGTCGATAGTATTGTTCTTCTTTCTTTTGTACATGTCGACAAGTATTACCCCACATCCCTTCATCAATTTGACTTAAACGTTCATTTATTAGTTTCATTATTCCCGTCACATTTTGGTCGACACTACGCGAAGCAATATAATTTTTTAAAATTCCCCACACATTTTCTATGGGGTTTAGTTCAGGATGATATGGTGGCAGTCGAAGAACTTTTATGCCATATGGCTGAAGTATGTCATCAATCTTATAACAAATATGGTTTTCTTTATTTTTTATAATCAAATCATACAGTTCAATTTTTTTCATATCTATATTAAAAGCTATATTTTTTTCAGTCAGCCATCTCTGCATTTCAATTTTTTTGGAATTAGAATTTGGAGCTCTGTCATTTTGAACATTATGGTATGAGGCATTATCAAGCACAACCACAAAGTTAGGTGGAAGATTCGGTATTAGACGTGTAACGTAACACTGTCCGACGGACAGTGCCAGGCTCAGTAAATAATAAAACAACTAATAACAGGGTAATGGGTTTATGTACATTCAGTCCAGAATCTATAATCAACTAAACAAGAAATTTTTAAAAAGAATTTAAAATGCTAAAAGTACGAAAGTTCACGAAAGTCCACAACTTATGCCCGGGCTGGATCACTGCGTTCACTTTTGGTCGAAAAGACAGTTTGCAGATTGACTTTGAAAACTTCGAGGATAAACTTTTATGACGTCACGTGCATAATTTGACTTTGAAAACTTCGAGGATAACTTTTATGACGTCACGTGCATAATTTGACTTTGAAAACTTCGAGGATAACTTTTATGACATCACGTGCGTAATTTGACCGGTCGATTGGTATTTAATTTTTAGTTTCTGAAGATAGCTTCTTCTAGCTATGATTTAGTTCACCTTCTAGTTCGAAGGCTGGGAAGACTCTGCCCACTCCTCCGCTGCACTCTCTATCGCAGGCTCGGGTCTTCATTTAAACACGTTCGAGAACGCATTTGGCACAAAAGAAGATATAGTCTTGTTGGCCAGTACTCGTAGTCGGCCAGCCAGTTTCTGAAGTGGTCAATATTTATTTTCGGACGACCTCGTGTTTAGCAGCCAAGGATATAATCCATGAAGATATGATGAATAATTGGATCCAGCAAATATCTAGAATAAGGGGAGCACAAAAAAGATTAAAATCTCCGCCATCTATGGGCTGTGTCCGCATGACAACATATGACATATAAAGAATAAAATAATAAAAGATTAACGTCAATTTGGAAAATGTGCTATTTTTAATTAGAAAATAAATATTTGATACGAAAGAAACCTTCTAATGTGATGGAAAAATGACCCCCGTAGCAAGGGGGTCTGTCTGGATTTCCAACAAAAGGAAAACAAGAAGATACAACGGTAAGAATCCAGACACACACCCCAATACCCTTGTATTTGTCCAAAAACCATCATTACTTTTACCAATTGGATATTTAGGAAACAAGAGATCATTTCCCCAAAAGAAAATACTCTAATCGAAGTTCAATTCGGTTCAAAATATTTGTAGAACGTAATTACAACGTAGTCAGAATTTACAGTATTAACTAATTTTCCAGGCAAAGATGATGAGCAATCAGAGCCTGAAGGGCCAAACCCAAGAATATACCAATTATATGTATAAAAATGGACAATAAAAGTGTCAACGTGCTGAACAGTTATTTGAACAGGAGTAACCGTAAGTACCTTCAGGGCAAGACCCTACAGACGTTCTTTTAGCCACTTTTCATAGTTTTCTGCATTCATGTTAGAGTGGTAATCACCGGAAACACTATTTGCTTTGTATGTCAATAGTGCGTTAGGTACGAAACTTTGTTCTGAACCAGCATGCACAATAATAATTCTTTGTCCTTTCGACAGGTTTCTCTTTAGAGGTGGTCCATCTTTATTATCCCATCCTTTGTTTTGCACATGATTAGTTAAGATATAGCTCTCATCTGTATATACGATACACCGATTTTCTTGACGGTCTCTGAGTAAGTTTTTCAGGTAAGAAAATCTTAGTTTTTGGATGTCATGCCGCTCTATTATAACACGTCTGTTATCCACAGTTTTTCGCCATTTGTATCCCAACTTTAACAAAGCTGTAAGCAGAGTCGAAATACTTCAATCATAATTAAGTTTCTCTTGAAATATTATTTTCAACTTTAGCAATGTAGGTAACTCGTGATATTCTAATGGGTAATTTTGAATAGTTTAACGTATAACATCAACGTTAAAGTTGTTTAATTCTAACTTCTTTGAACGTTTTTTGCGGTCTTTATGCGGAGATTTAAATTTAGAGTCAGATTCTTTTCCTTCAGCTAATATATTAGTTATTGTTCTCTCTGATACCCCCACTGCCATTGCTGTTCTTTTCCGTACGCTGTTTAAATGTTCACTTAATTTCGATATTAAAATTGGACTTGCACTGCAAACTGGATCACTTACTAGTTGCAATATATCTCTCGTATCTTTTTTCAGAAATTCGTATACCTTAGCAATGGTTTCTCGAGTTTAAAACAATAATACGTTAACGTCAACAAGGATATATTTTTTCGTATATAGAATTATTATAAATATCTTTTATATCTAAATTCAAAATTAACAAATATTTACCTGACTCCTTAAACATTTTCTTCGTGAAGAACTAGACATTTTTGTTAACGACTGTACCCGTAAGAAAAAGCGATAAGAACACGTCTTGCTCGGACGACGACTGCCGCGTCACTGCCACATAAATGAAAGCTGTATATTTACAAGCGCACGCACACATAGCGCCGCGCTCACAACTGAGTTGAACTATCTATACTACGAGGAGGTGAAGCTGTGTCTCTGGTTCTTTCTACCTACCCTAATTAGATGAAACATGGTTGAATTGTACCTTGTACTTAAAGCTACAAAATTATCAAAATTAAATTAAAATCCGTTCAGTAGTTTTTACGTGATGCGCGAACCGACTGACAAAAATTCTAAAAATAAAAAAACATTTGGTCATACTTACATCCCATAGTCCTATCCCGATTATTTTTTAAAATATTATTAATGGATAGACAAGAATTTTATATTATAAGCCTATATTTAACTTTTGCAACTCTATTGAATTGCTTTAGAACTCCACGCTAGATGACAGCCTAAATGAAATAAAAAATACGTGTGGCACTCGGGGACTGCCGCGGTAATGCTATTGCATAGCATTTTTTATCAACTTATGCAATTATAATTATTTATTTATTTTATTTATGCAGTATTTTTTTTTGTTTGATATTAATTAAAGTTTTTTCTTTGATATTAACCATATACATGCACGTTGAGGTTCAACTAGTCGCGGGCTCGAACTCACTCGTGCACGTGGCCAAAAAGCACGCTGTCTCACCTAGCATTGTGTCTAAAAGAGATAGAATCAGTTATGAGCAGTTAGCAGCTAGTCTACACGCATACGTCTAGTCGCACGCACACAAACAACGTGCCGAAGTCTGCCGAACTGAAACGACGTTAGACGATGCACGGCTTTCAACGCCGCACCGCTGTGCCGGTCGGAGTGGGGGGTGTTAGGTATTTTTCGTTACGGAATTTCTTGATGCGGTCGCCGCGCTCAAAGCCCGCGATAAAAGCTATGCAATAGCTTAAAAATTGTATTGTAATTTGACAATAATTTGAAGTGCGACATACTGTCACGTGTCATATCATGAATGTTAATAATTCATTTATTCGTGTTGCTGTGATACAGCATGTTGTAATTGTTGCCGATTCAGTTAAAATTTAATTTGTTAGAAAAAATAGTTTTATGTTTTTTTGTCTAATTAAAGCTGCTGAGTAGTAGTCTTAATCAGGGTTTCATTATTTGTCCAGAAGCTAAGGTCACCCTTTATAAGTAGTTGTCCGTCAGAATTTGCAATACAATTTTTGACCATTTGTTGGTATCCGATTGAGCTGAATTTTGGTATCCCTATGTAACTTGGATGACAATATATAATTAGCAATATTATTTCAATAAGATGAGTCTGAGTTAAGAGAAGTGCCACAGTGAAGGAACTAGCATTTGACTATTTGCAGAAACTGAATAAATTTATTTGATTTGATTTGATTTGCAGTTCCTAGGCGTTTTGGAAAAGGGCAACGCGTTGTTGATATCCCTGGTGTTGCTAATATCCAGTGCCCGACCGTAGGTCAATTTCTGTCTAAATCCGAAGCCACCTATCACCACAACCTTCGGCCGAAGCCGAAGGTTTAAAACCTCTAAACAATTTTGTTCAAGATTGGCCACAAGCTATAATCAATAATTTTAATTATTTTGAAACTTAAAATATTGATCTTTTATTGGCTTATATTGACTGTATAATATAGAAAGAAAATTTAAATCATCTCTAGAAGTTGATTTAGGTATGTTTAAAAAAATTGCTATAATATTTGTCAAAAATAATAAAAACCACCTTCGGTTAAATCATCGGCTTCGGTCGGGTTTCGGGCCAAAGCCGAAGGTGGCCGGAGCCGAAACTACTAATCTCCATAGGCAGCAGACCACTTTCCATCGGGTGGCTAGCCAGTTTGTCTACCGATTAACAAGACAAATATTTCTTAAACGACTGAATCGATTCTAACGAAACAAATCTAAGAAGCCTCTCGATTAAACAGCCTTTCTAATAAAGAAGAACCGCATCGAAATCGGTCCATCCATTCGGTACCTACGATAGACAGACACAAATACACCCATACATAGAGCTACACACACCTCAAACCTATAACACCCTTCATTTTCGTCAAGGGATAATAAAAAAAGTACAATCGCGAACTTTTGTTTACATTGTTTCTCTCCTTTCGTTGGCTGCACGTACCTTAGGTACCTACGCAGGGCCTAGTGTTGTCGATAATTTTCATTTACGTAACAGTTAGGTAAAGTGTTTACGTAATAAAAATGTAACGATACGCAATGTTACAAGCAATATCTGTAAATGATGTGTTTAACAATGGTTTTATGTGCGTTGTTGTATTGGTATTTCCTATATGATTACCATAGTAATGTCAAAGTCATCATCATCATCATATCGTACCTATATTCCGGCTTATGCCAGGCTATGCTTTTATTAGTTTCTTCCTCTATTTTCCGCGGACTGCAGCATCCTCAGGCCATTGGCTCTCGCGTCAGACTCGGCGATGTCAATCCATCGCTTCCGGAGCCTCCCGGGGGATCACTTTCCTGATACCGCCAAGTTTAGACACCTGCTTCCCACGTGTCCCTGTGGCTTACGTAGCACGTAGCCAACCTAGCGCATGCGAGCCTCTTCAATCTTTTCTATCCGCAATGTCTCTCACGCCAAGGTTGCCATGGATGTCCTTTAAATCAAGCCGCAGAGATACGGGACTTGACATCGGCGCCGATGTCTCCGGTCTCGCGTAGCACGGATCCGAGATATATAAATTTATCTATTCTATTGACAGCTTCGTTCCCTTCCGCGCTGCAGTCAGACATGTATTCCGTTTTGCGATGTTCAGGTTCAAACACTACACAACACCATTTGTTTTGCCTGGTCCCAAGATCCTATATTAGCCTGCTTACCGGTAGGATGTCATCAGAATAATCTAAAAACCATGGACGCGTGTCCAGAATATTAGCTAAGAAGGCATCAAGCACAACGCAGAGCAATGAAGGGTTGAGGACAGAACCCTGGTGAGCACCTACAGTAATCGGGAAAAGTGCCGTATGATGGTTTTGACAATGGCTTCAGAGTTTGTGTAAATAATGTTCTGTATAATTCCAATGTTTGCCTCGAGCACCGATTTTGATCTCATCAGAGCCTTACTTTAAATACCTGCGTGTTTGTGGAGCTTGCCCTGTGACATCTGGGCAGGTACCAGGTGAGAAAGGTAACTAAAAATAGGAGTTATTTAACTTAAATTTGTATGACTGATTTTTATATATACTTTGTAGAACATTATTCTGAACTAGTATCATAGGTCTCAGACACTTTTCATGGGCCAGAACTTTTGTCAGACGCTTTATAGCTCAACAAAAAACGGAAGCTTCACTTTTTATTATAAAATAACACCGCCCAGAACACGCGAAACTGTTGATAATATGTTATTTGGATTATTCTAAGAACTGTTACACTCGGAAAAATAAGGATCTCGCGGAACATCGGAAAGTTTTTATTTCCACACGGATGAATAAATACATATACCTCCTTCAACGGAGTAGAGGATTCGCAGAGAGCAGCACGGCTACCACAAGTGTGCCCGCGACACAGTTCGCGCCGCGAGAGGGCGCTTCTTTCCTTCTCTTAATACTAAGATGAATGAGATAGCAGTATTTATATCGCGCCTTTCTCTTGTGCTTGCGGTGCAGCCACAGATCACTGTGGGTGCAGCGTTGATAAATATCCTTTTGTGAATGTGTTGTGAGAGGCGATCTTCAAGTTGTCAATATGGCGTCGCGAGTTTGTTGCGAAATTATTCGGGGAAAGTATTTTAAGATTATTATAGCGAAGCACCTGTTCGTTTTATTCTTTACAACTTGTAACGTATAAAATACCAAATATATGCACTAATACATATAAAATTTACAAAACTAAAACCTTAATTATAAATCTTTTATTACCTAACTAAATTAAAAAATATGTAAAAAACCCGCGGTAAGGTGCCCATCATGGCGGCGGCATTCCCGCGCTGGATGGCGATACTTATCCATCATCATCATCATCATATCAGCCAGAAGACGCCCACTGCTGGGCATAGGCCTCCCCCAGAGATCTCCACAAAGGCCGGTCCTGTGCTTTTCGCTTCCAGCTGGTACCTGCGATCCTTACCAGGTCGTCAGTCCACCTTGTGGAAGGCCTACCCACGCTGCGTCTTCCGGCACGTGGCCGCCATTTGAGAACTTTACTGCCCCATCGGCCATCTGTTCTTCGAGCTATGTGCCCTGCCCACTGCCACTTCAGTCTGGCAATCTTTAGAGCTATGTTGGTGACCTTGGTTCGCTTGCGGATCTCCTCATTTCTGATTCGATCGCGCAAAGAGACTCCGAGCATAGCTCTTTCCATTGCCCTTTGGGTAACAGTGAGCTTTTTTATAAGGCCCACAGTGAGCGGCCACGTTTCAGTTCCGTATGTCATCACTGGCAACACACATTGGTCAAAGACCTTCGTTTTGAGACACTGCGGTAGTTGGGCCGAAAATATATGGCGTAGCTTCCCGAATGCTGCCCAACCGAGTCGGATTCGTCGATTGACCTCTTTCTCGAAGTTGGACCTACCTAACTGAACTATTTGTCCTAGGTATGAATAGTCGTCAACAACTTCAAGTGGAATGCCTCCAACGGTCACTGGAGTAGGCACAACATGGACATTCGACATAATTTTCGTCTTGTCCATGTTCATTTTAAGACCTACTTGTTGAGAGGCACTACAGAGGTCATCGAGCATTTTGCCCAAGTCTTCCAGGGTTTCAGCCATGACTACGATATCGTCAGCAAATCTGAGGTGAGTAAGGTACTCGCCGTTAATATTGATGCCAAGTCCGTCCCAGTCCATAAGCCTAAAGATATCCTCCAGTGCAGCAGTGAACAACTTCGGTGATATGACATCACCTTGTCTAACACCCCGCTGCAGCTGGATAGGTTCTGTGGTCTTATCCTGGAGACGAACTGACATAGTGGCGTTTTCGTACAAACCCTTCAGTGCTTCGATATATCGATAGTCAATTTGGCACCGCTGTAGAGACTGGAGCACCGCCCAAGTTTCGATCGAATCGAAGGCTTTCTCATAGTCCACAAACGCCAAGCATAATGGCCGGTTATACTCTTCGGTCTTCTGTATAACCTGCCGCAGCGTATGAATGTGGTCTATGGTACTAAAACCTTTTCGGAATCCGGCTTGTTCGGGAGGCTAGAAGTCATCAAACCTGCGTGCGAGACGATTCGTAATGACTCTCGAAAACAGCTTATACACATGGGTCAGCAGCGATATTGGTCTGAAGTTCTTCAAGAGAGCCTTATCACCTTTCTTGAAGAACAATATCACTATACTTCTATGTTTTTCCCTCGAGGATGACGGAATTGAACAGCTTCTGAAGGGTCTTAAGCACAGGTTTGCCACCAGCTTTCAGAAGCTCAGCCGTAATTCCATCATCACCCGGCGCCTTGTTGTTCTTGAGCTGTTTGAGAGCCATACTAATCTCGTACAGGCTGATGTCCGGGATATCTTCGGTGTAGTGTCGGGTCAATTTGGCTCTGGATACTTATCCGCTGCGCGAGAAAGCCGCCGGCACGTGGGTCACCCGTCGCCTCCCTGAGCCGCTTACTAAGCTCCCTGAAGAGCGAGTGTGCGCCCGGGCCCCACGGACCCAGTGTCTCGACACCAAATGCGACAAAGTCGTATTGGGCGCCAAGACAGCTGTACTTGCCCATCTTCGAGCGCTCACGCATCTCAGCCGCCGCGCCAGCCCGTTTGGCGGTTGCCGGAAGATAGGTCGCAGCTAGTGTGTCGGCGCACGTGGCGTCCCACACCATCGGGCGACTCATCCTCCACGGTATCATAGACATCCCGTCAGGTCTCTTGCCATCGTCCCGTGCAATGTGTTGAGGTTCCAGGATGACGGGAGAGGCGGCCAGCGCTCGAAGAACAGGCAAGCCCATGGTGACCGAGGCGGTCAACACTCGCTCCACAGGAAGCACAACCATGGTCGATACAAACCTCGGCTCCCAGCCGGAGACCGATGGCGAGACGGAGAGTGGTCGGGTCGATAAAAGTGCCGGTGTTGGGGGATAGGTAGGCGTTGAGCCAGTGCCCGGATTCCCATCTGGCAACTGCTTCCAGCCTGGCGCGGTCTTTTAAAGATGATGAGTTATTTATGAGAGTGTCTAATACGACTTGAGATGAAATGTTATCCCAGGCCTTTTGAATTTTGGGTGTGGGACGAAAATTTGGGCTCGGTCCAGCTAGCCAGGCAGTTTCAGCCTCCGCCAAGCACGCGACCTCACAGTTTGTAGCCACGGGGGCTTTAAGAATATTTCCTGTGAGGTCAGACGAGCTATGGATAGAGGACAGAAAAGCCGGCAGTGCTACACTAGAGATTTTACGGGTTGCCTGCTCGCTTAGTCTGATGTTTGTGATTGATTCAATTTGGAATTTTATTACATTATCTAAGTCTTTTATTAGATCAGGGAATTTCCACACTGGGCAGCAGCGGAGCAGGTAAGTAAATTTTGGAACAAAAAGACAAAACTTCAGAATGAAAAGGGCAGAATGGCTGCTAATTTTAAGGAGGCGGTCCGAAAATTCATTAAATTTAGAAACCGAACTTGTTAGCAGCGGTGGAATGGCCTCGTCGAAAATAGGGGAGCCAAGGAGGCTCAGACTGTATTTTGTGAGTATTCTAATATTTGGGGCTACGCTATTAAAATTTTGGACTATGGATTGTGCCAAGCTTGTGTCTATTTTCTCAGAAATGTAGAGTTCACATTTGTTAAAATTTAGTTCCAAACCAATGAGGTCAAAATTGTGTATTATCATTTCTAAATCAGTTAGGACAGTCTGAGCATCCCCGGCTATGGTACCGTCGTCCAGGTACCATACGTTTAATTTTGAATTGACACTGTGGATTATCGAATTTATGGCCAAACTGAAGATAGCTGGACCGAGGGGATCACCCTGCTGACACCCCACAGCCGAAAGAATTTCATTATTTTTGTGCAATAATTTTGAAGGACAGTGATAACACTGTAGCACAAAATTATAAATCTCCGGAACGTGTAGTTTAATTTTATTCAGGAGGGTGTCCCTGTTTACTGAATTAAAAGCGTTTTTAACATCTAATTTAAGGATTCATCATTCATCAGGATCATCTTGCGTGAAGGTACGTAAGGCATGGACCGTTGCCTCACAGCCTCCGCGGGTTCCGAAGCCAACCTGTACGGGTTCGAAAAGAGACTGGAATTTAGAACGAGTTAGTCGAACACAAATTTTGGCAGCCAATCGCCGCAGGGTGGAGCCTACAGCGATCGGTCGTACGCCACTATTAAATTATCCCCGTATAGGATCGGCGTCACTTCCTGGCACACATTCCCCTCTAGCATGACATTCACCAGCCCGGTTAGTGCTGAGATGACGTGGTCGCCGGCCATGCCCACACCGTGGCTGGTGAGGTCCTTGAGGTGTTGAGGGGAGATGCCATCCAAACCAGACGCCGAACCTGCCGGGAAGGAAGCGATGGCGGCAACAACATCTTCCTCTTTGGCGCGGAGACAAGTTGCAATGTCAGATGGGGGGTCTACAAAAGGGGGGCAGGAAGGGCCTGGGGGGTGTTTGGATTGTAGTGCGGCGGCGGTCTCCGGTGAGTCGGGTGCAATGGAATCGTTTGAGAATAGTAGTCGGGTGGCGCCCTTTAAGTCTCCGTCTTGCACTTTCTCTTCAACTTTAAGAAATATGTCATTATTATGTCTGCTATGCGGAGGCCTTCGGGGCGCCGCTTGGGGTAATTGTGTGTTTGGAGCAGTGTTGTTTTTAATTTGCTGTGTGAGGGATATCTTATTCTCAAGTGAGGCGTGTAGTGTTTTGTATGAGAAGGTGAGGAGGTCATGCCAGGATGCGAAATTGTTGTCGCGTGTGCATCTTTTGATGGACTCGGCTAGAGCGGAAGCTACGCAGGATCGGGCACCACGAGGTATGCGTTTCACAATGGCTGTAGAGTATTTTAACTGACTAAGGAGTGAGTGTAAGGGGGTAGATGTGTTCGTGAGTGGTGTGTTGTTGGTCTGGGAGTCGGGGCTTTGGCTACATGGTGGGCATAGAATGATGCGCGCGTGATGAACTCGCGATTGATGAATATGGAGTCCTTTGATGCTAGTGAATGATCTTAAACATACTGCACAATGTTGCATGGAAATGGGCTCAGGGAAAAGAGACACTTACAGATACTATTCGTAGAAAAAAATAAAAACCCTAAAAAAAACACTTATATCTATAAAAAAAAAGTATTTTCACACCGGTTTGCTATTCACATTTACAATTGATAAAATGTTCACTTCACTAAATTGTTCACTTGACAAGCGACATATTGTTTTGCCTTCTCTCTGTTGACATTATCAGGCCAGGAAATATTTAGGTATTAGTGTATTTTTATTATAACTGTAAATAATTTATGTGTACGATTAATTGAATAAAAACACCTAATTCAGCTTCTGAAAAAAAAAAAAAAATACTTTTAACGTTAACTCTTTCTCTTAGTAGGACTAGGCAGAGACACCATAGGAAGGATATTTACAAAAGGGTATTTCATAAGAAGGAAGTGTATATCGCTAGGAAGCAATTACCTACATAGTTAGTGTTAATAAGCAGACATGTATTTGGCCTGTTGGCAAGCGGCCCATCTGATGGAAAGTGGTCACCGCTACCAATGGGGGTATCACTAATGCGTTGCCTACTTCTAAAAGCCCGGAATGCATTGCTCTGGCAGTAAATAGACCTTCATTGCCATAGCCATTGTTTATTTCTAGCTTTATTATATTTTTATTAATTTATTTTCAGTTATCTAGCTATTTATCTGTACATTATCTCTGGTTCAGTTATAGTTGCATAAACGGTTCCCCTCCTCCTTTTTGTCTAGTAGCTTCTCTTGCACCGATTAACTTTTTCTTTACCCATCATCTCCTGGTTGACTGGTAGATAAGGCTATTTTAGCTTTTAGTCCGCCACTGTACTATTTTGTGCATGAAGATTTAATAAATAAATAAATAGTCACGGTGCCCCATGGAGCTTCTTCTTGTTAATTTTCCTTGCACCGTCCCACGTCTGGTGGGCTCGACTCGCCTAATTTGTCTGCACTTTACGCCATGACATTCTGTCTAGGGTTGTCGGGTCCGGTACACCAAAGTGAGATTAAACATTCCAGCAGAAACACAACACAAAAAAAATTGCCCTTCGTTGCAGTGCTCTGTAATATCTTGTTTTAGACTACCTCTTTTTGTTACTGAGTAACATCCTTACAGGTGTTATGTGTAGCTATGGTCTATAGGTATTTGTTCCAGTTTGTTTTATTCGGTCTATCGATACCAACGAAAGTTCTAAAATAGGTAGGTACTTCAAATCATGTCGTTGTTTGAACACTGGAGCGCGGCAAAGATTTCCAGGAAGGTTTTGCCGTGCCGCGTCCCGCTGTGTATCGTTTGCTTGCTTAGATCTTCAATATAATTTCCGAAATTAACTGTAAATTGAGAACTTTAGACAAACATAAACATTACGAACATTTTCTGGAAACCGGTGAGGAGATACCAAGGGATTTCAATCGATCACTATTTAAGATCGAATTAATTCGATTCGATTTTAGTCGAATAGTGCAGATTCGAGTCTCATTATAGTACCATACGGATTATTGGGACTTGAACAAAATGTTTTATTTTCTTATTAAAAGTATTGTAAATCTGCGCATCTAAATATCATCTTGGCGTTAATTTCCCGGTTGTGCGCGCATAAACGACGGGGTCGCCTGGACCATGATCCAAGATTTAGCAAATCAGATCATTAAAGTGGCGCGACTGCCATCTGACCTCCGTGACCTTGCTACCAGGGGAACCAGACCAGATTGTATCATGGTTACATTCAGTGGCCTGAATGAGGTTTCATCATGATGTTTTCCGTTACCGTAAGAGCATATGTTAGCATTCAACTTATGTACATAACACGGAAAAGAGTCATTGATATAATATTGGTAACAAATAATACAAAGAAGCAAAGTTTGTAATTTTGAATATTGGGGGTAATATCTGAAATCACTGAATCGATTTCGAAAATTCTTTCACTAACAGGAAGCTGCAGCCGAGTGACTAGAGTACCTTTAACGGGATCAAAAATACCCTTAAAATAATAGGATTTCTCGGGATAGGTAGTTGAATGTTTACAGTGACTAAAGCAACTTAGTGAGAGAGGTCAGGTGACTTATATAAGAGACTGTATAACAAAAATGGCCGACGACCTTACACGCAGTTTCGAGCCAGTCGCGCACTACCAGTCAATCACCTCATCACTGCACGCGCCA
The DNA here is from genome assembly GCA_907269095.1 of Blastobasis adustella. Lineage (NCBI taxonomy): Eukaryota > Metazoa > Arthropoda > Insecta > Lepidoptera > Blastobasidae > Blastobasis > Blastobasis adustella. The sequence goes on along the minus strand of OU026121.1, from coordinate 13,314,340 downwards.
AGTTCATATCAGTGACTCCTAAGGCCAAGCGGTTAGCAGAAAATTACGCTGTGACTCATGATTTTCGTGTATTCTCCATAACAAATTACATTGGCTTCGCCAAACTAAACAGGATATCCAAATGCCAAATATATTGGATCTCTTTTCTCGATAATGTTTTTATTATTTTAGAGATTTTTTGCTGGTATTTACTGTTCAGTGATTCTATGGTTGAACTGGTGTCTCACTACTTTTTATGAACAACTTCCTTTATGTTATTGCAATAAGTATAGTAATAGCAAATAATAATAATTGTTGGTATGGTCTATTACCACGTCTTCATTTTTATGATAGTGAAATAGCATGGGTAATAGACACAACTTTTTATCACGTTTGTAAAAGAAAACATTATAAACCTAGAAACTAACGTATGGTCAATATTTTGTCTTATATTTTCATGAGGGAATTTTATTTCGTACTTATTACTACTACTATACTACAAATCGGTAGGAAACTATAAATAGCTATTGTAAACCTTTACTTTTCCATAACTAAGTTTACAAATGCTAAAATGTGTTCATTCGACGCCCTCATTTGCACAGTGTTCGCCTGTTTACAACGCAAAAGGCCCGGGTTAAATCCTGGGTCAAGAAGAAATTGAAGAGTTGAATTTTACAAATCCGGATATAGGCTATTGGTGCTTATGTTTTGACTTATGGAGTAATGAAATGAAACTGTTATACTAACTTGGCCGAGTGTGCAACGGGTACGTCTGCAGTAGCCTCTGCGTGAGAAATATCACCAATATGATTGAAGATGGCTGAGATGGATACTAACTACTGACTACAAGACGTAAGCCCCAGGGACATGTAGCCTGATACCTAAACCAGCCAGTTTCAAGAAAGAGCTTCCACTCGAGGCTACAGAAGCGGTTGATTAACATCACTGAGTCCGAAAAAGGTTTTTCTATTCCTAAATGGCCTACTTATCTAGTAAGTACAACACTATAATTACAATCTAGCCTATAGACTGATAAGTAATTGGAATTTAACATAATTTGCTATGTCAGAATAACACTATAAATGTGTCCATTAACACTTTTCTTATTGGCTCTATTAAGGGGAAGACACATTGATCTTGTGTTCTTTGTAGTACTGTCACATAATGTTCACTACACTCACTCAAAAGGTTTTATCCTTTTTAGTCTTCCCACTATGTTCGTCCGAGAGAAGTGGAGTAGAAGCGCACCCTCACACAATAATCATGGTCTGCTGATCTACATACCTACTTACATAATATTTGTAAGTGTTTCCAGTATCCGGGCATTTATATTAATATCATTTATGATATTCATTTGTTTGTAAATTATGAGAAATTATGAATTCGTAACCTTGGTTCACAGTACAAATGATCGATTATCGGTAGTTCGACTAATCGTTGCTTCGACGAATTATGGGTACCTACTCGTTCATATTGTCATATGGATTATCATATTAAGAGAGGTAGTGTATACCGGGATATCGCGTTCGAATTGGAGCCACCCTACTGGAGAAGTGTTCCTCCACCTTACAAAATACTGCTGCCAAACAGTACTATTTCATCACAGGGAATGAAAGGGAATGTTATTGCCATAATCTCCACGCTTGGCAGGCGGGTTAGGATTGCAGTGTTGTAAATATAACAACGGAAAACGCTACTGCCCATTTTCCAGCCTACGGAGACTCTAGATCTTTTGCCTCGGAAACATTAGTCGCCTTGTACGACACCCACAAGTGTAAGGGGTTGGTGCTATTTTACTCTGTCGGACACCACACGGCCAAATACACCACACGGCCAAACAGTACTACTTACATATTGTAAATAGTATTGGGTTACTGGTGGTGAGTAAGGTCTCCAATGCTCCATGGGGTGGGGATTTGGGGAACGTGGCTTTCCCTCAGGTGGGCAACTTGAGTAAGATTTGCAATGCTCCATGGGGTGGGGATTTGGGGAACGTGGCTTTCCATCAGGTGGGCAACTTGAGTAAGATTTCCAATGCTCCATGGGGTGGGGATTTGGGGAACGTGGCTTTCCATCAGGTGGGCAACTTGAGTAAGATTTCCAATGCTCCATGGGGTGGGGATTTGGGGAACGTGGCTTTCCATCAGGTTGCCCACTTGTAAAATAGGCATGTCTACCGTACGACATAAAACATATATTAAATGAATGGTCAGCTAATTCGTTCAATGACTGTACTACACTTGCAGTATATGCGCGTAACCGACCATTTAGTTCTTTATTTTCCTGGTCGAGCTAAATTTTAAGCAGCGATAAGTACTCGACTTATTTACCTACACGGATATACTTACTAGTAGGAACACGTTGGTTAACAAATTGTATTTAATCTAGTTCACGTCCTATAATTTGCCTGGCGAGACTCTGAGTCACGATTTTTTTAGTACCAATATCATGAAAAAAGGAATGACTAATAGCGAACTTACTGGTTTAACAGATCTGTTCCTGCGAGTCTTGGGAAAATATGAATTCGCTGGAGTACCTTATCAGTAGACTATAATGCTTATTACCTGCTGGACTTTAGCCCCCTCCACGGTGCGTCCAAATTGCGAATGCGCAGTAGCTGAAACGGCCGCGTGCGATATACGCAAAACGGCCTGCGTATTTTGTTTTTGCGCCTACCGCAAAGGGTATAATGGCCCCTCCGGGCTAACGAGGGAGGGACGCAGAGAATACTCATGTATACCAGCGCGGCCGGCCGGCTGGTTATGCTGGACTCGCAAGAGAGCTAGCCGCTTACCAGCTAAACTCTGCCTTGGGAGTACCTATAGCCGGGAAGGATTTTAGGTTTCATGGAATGCAATACCCCATAGGGATGGGGTGCGCACACAACGCGGTCTGCGTGCACGTCTTCAATTGGTTCTGCAACGCGCCGCTCGCAACGACGGCATCAGCGCCGTCGTTGCTGCAACTGCGCATTCGCGAGAGTGCGCGAAATTTGGACGCGTCATTAAGGTAGGTACTCGTAAGTACATATGTAAAATCATATAAATTGCTCAGTCAACGAAACGAGATAAAAAAAACAACTACATTTGGGACTACAATTTTGTATTTTATAGGTGTTATATGAAGTTGTCATGCCATAGGAAAGGAGTATTATAAATTGTGGAGCAATTAGAATATTTTTCTTCGCGGAAACAGCAAATGGCGAAAAGTGTATAATCAAGAATAGTCGGCATTGACTACAGTTGTATGTAATTAGTACCCTTTCACCACAAACTTCTGTACCTACATACGAGTTGATGTAGGTATTGTACATATAAATTGGAACTCTTATATATAATAGTCAAATATATTTATTGTTATAAATTATTATAATATAAATACTGGTAATAAAGCGAGTAGGTATTTATTTATTACCACAATACTTGTGGTATTACTTTATTAGGAATCGTCAGTGGCCTAATGGTTAAGGGGTCCGACTTGTACCCCGAGGTACATGGTTCGAACCCCAGTGCCGTCAATGACTCTTTTCTAAGTTATATACATTAGTTGAACACTAACCGATGCTCTAACGGTGAGGGAAAACATCGTGATGAAACCTGCACATTCAGGCGACTAAATGTGAAACCGTGATTCAATCTGGTCAGGTTCCCATGTTAACAGGATCACGCAGGTCAGATGGCAGACGCTCCACTGTAATTAACTGATTTGCCAAATCCTGGATCATGGTCAAGGTGGATCCCGCCGAAAGCACAATTATCACTACTTTACTTTACTAATATCTCTACACGGTCGTTTCATTACATTTTATTTTATTGATACTATAATTACATTATTTATTTATTTTATTTTATTTATGAGGAAGACCAACAGCTTATAAACCATCAGAAAGTATATACGTAATATTTTTACAGCTTTATGTAATCTTCTGGACCGATCGTAGAAAAAAAGATAAACATTACATTTTGTATTTGTAGAAAGCTTAACCTTTGACTACGTTTGGATTACGTATTTTTATATTTTTATGACTATTAAACATAAATATTTACGGTCTGACTTTATGTCAGCGGAATAAGAAAAAAAACTTATTTAACACTAAGAGTACTTGCCTGACAACTTAGAAAAAAATTTGCATCAATTCTTGTAACTGTACAAGGATGTTGGTAGAAAGAATCATCAGCCTACCTATACCTACAGATTTATATCCTAGGTTTATAAATGTAATATAATATCTAATAATATAAATGTTTTAGTTAACTTGTTGCAATAAAAATAAGTAGCTATTGCTAATGCAATGCGTAGGCATATCATATCATAGTTTTCTTTAAATTTTTTTTTTATCTCCATCATCCTCTGTGTAGTTGAGATAACTATGTTTTCTGTTTTCTTTTTCTTCTATTTTCCTTGTCTGTGTAGTACTATCAGTATTTGTTTGTAAATATTTGTTAATTTGCTCACATTTTTGTTCATTATTTGTTAATGTGCTACTTAGTTTAGTTAGTGTTCGTGGGTGATTCTATGTTTTTGTACCGCCCTGAATTTGTCATACCATCAGCTCTCCGGTTGACTGGTAGATAAAGCTATGAAGCTTTAAGTCGGCACTGTTAAGCACTGTTACTTAAAGCTTTAAGCTTTAAGTAACAGTGCATTAAGTTTAAATAAATAAAATTAAATAAATAAATTGAAATACCTACATTTAATTTCGTTATATAATTCGTTTTAAATCTTTTGGCATTTTTGGTAAATAAATACCTAAATAGGTAGAGGAAAGTAACCAAATATGGAATAGGGTCTAAATATGGAATTTCTTGATTTCTTCGGAAATAATATTTCAAATCGCAATAAAGAGCCATATATTCTGTTTCATATACTCATATTAGACGTGTATAAGTTCAATCTTGTCAGTAGGGCGAAGGCCGGTGACATGGTATGTGTGTTTTGTTTGGTTGCTGTACAGAACATCTTTAGGCACGTAAAAACGATGTATTTCTTATTATTTAGAGAGTGATAACTTTTTCCTCATATATTTATGTGGGTGCACATATGATAGTTCTTGTATTTCCAGGCCATTTATTTGTTTCAGTTTTGTAATTATTTTAATATTGAAAATAATTTCGGAGGTAATTAAATTCCAAATATGGACAGGCACTGGGGTCCACTTGTGGAATATTCCATATTTGGGTAAAAATCGCAACTAATGGTTTAATTTTTACTTTAAATGTGTTTATATGTATCTTTCTAACAAATAAAGTACAGAAAAATATTCGAAAACCAAGAATTTATCGATTTATCACAAATAAACGATTTTTTTTTATGGTTGGTTAACAGCATTTTTCATACAAAGCCTTAAGAAAAGCTGTTTTACCAACTGCAAATCCTCCTTTTTTAAGATTTAAACAGATCAACCGATTTGCATCAAATGTTATCTATTTTTTAGGATGGGCGGAACACACAAGATTCGGATAACACTCGCACTATGTCGATTTTTATCAGTATTCATATATTTTTTTTAATTTTACCTTTTAATTTGCAATATAACAGTCTAATGATTTTTAAAACTAATTACCAATTTTGTAAATAATGAGACTGTTATTAAGTATTACAAAACATTATTTAACCATATTTTTAAGAATTTGTTGTGCCTTTTTCTCATGGTCCATATTTGGGGTACCTATTCCATATTTGACTACCTTTTTCATTTTTTAATTAAACTAGATTTTTGATAAGTACTGTAATAAGTTATAAAAATCATAAGGCTATCACTAAGTGTTGCAAAACATTATGTCTTCTCATCTAATAAAGAAATTGACTTCGTAGTTCGTACTATGAATAGCAAATTTTTTATATTAAAAAAACAAAATGGTAAGTATTCCATATTTGGTTACTTTCCTCTACTAAATATCTGCCTACTGTATAAATAATACCCATACTCTAGTTGGAACACCAAGGAACCTTGATTGATATGACAATATTCATTTCCCAAATCAGCAATGTAGATACACAGTTACAAACAAAATATTACCCACACCTCTTCATTAACAGTTTCGGGGGACGCGCGCTAGATGGCGTTACCGTCACGCCGCGGCCCGCAAAAAGCCAAACGCGGCCGCCAAGCGTTGCCATGACGCGGCCCGATCCCGCCCTACCCTCAAAGTTCAATGTGACAGCTTATTTCATACCCAAATCGAATTTCTGTACAAGTTAGCGGGTTCAAAATGATTTACTTAGTTTACCTACTTATAAATTATTTTAAAATTTAGACTTATGTACTTACTAATTAGGTTTATGACAGATGATTAAGTAACAGATCGTATTACATAATTTAATTATTGGGTAATAGAGTTTAGTGGTAAAAGCAGTTTTACCAAGATTTAGAATGTCATTCTGAACTGCAACTGCTATAACTTTACACACGCTTTGTATGGTTCTAAAACGGACCACAAACGAAGTGTCCGTTGATATAATTAAAAACATTTTTTAATAAAAGTAAAAAAAAGTCAAGTAAATTAAATAAATAGATAAATATGCTTGGACAATTCACTTCTAAAGCCAGACATCTGATAGACTGCTTATATATTTTGAAATACATACTTATTATAAATATAACACCCGGCCGGGAATTGAACCCGGGACTTCTGCGTGGCATGTTAACCAACTGAACCACTCAGGTCGTCTCCAAATAAACTTGAAAGTCACGTGGAACTTTTATCGTCACATCACATCGACAGCCCATTAACAGTCCACTGCTGGATTTGAACCTGTTACATTTTAGGGAAGAATTCCTATAATTTCCACGTTTGACAGGCGGGTTAAAGGTGTTTCAGGTTACATCGCAGTGTTGATAATACCTAACAAAAAAGCTGCAGATCTGCCTCTACGAGATGAAAGACGGCTTGCACCAAATTCTTAATCGCATTTATACTTAAGATAACACTATATCAGGTCAGATGGTAGGACTCTGTCAAGCCTGAGGAGTCCGCTTGGGTGAGTACCATCGCCTTATCTATTTCTGCCGCCAAGCAACAATGCTTGCTTTGTTGTGTTCCGGTTTGAAGGATAATGTAGCCAGCGAAATTACAGGCATGAGGCATTTCAGCTCAACCTCACGGTGCAAATGTACAAAGCAAATGCGGTTCTGCATTTTTGTTACATGCAAACTAAATGTATGAATTGTAGATGTTATGGGTGACAGTTACCAATTACTATCAGGTAGGCTGTATGCTCGTTTGTCACTGAATATACACATTAAAAAAAAAATATTTCATACAAAATGACGTTTTAAACATCATCATCAAATGTGTTTAAGAATTTAGTGTAAGCCGGGCTAAGTAGTCGCCAATTACGGCACCCAATGGAATGGGTTTGGTGCTTACATTCTACTACCGGACACAACACGGCATTCAGTTTTAATATTCAAAAGCGAGAGCAGATTGTTGTGCAGACAAACGAATTACAGTATCGCCTTTGATGTGAAATTGCTGTGACATAAACACGAATAATTCGAATGTTCGTCATTCTAGATTCTACCCGTATTTGGGGCATCTCTAATCAACATAAATAGCTACCCCCGTCGCTTAGATTGGCTGTAATTCGATTGTAAACTGAACTACCTTCTTGGCGTTAATGTCGGGGTTGTACTCTCGCACACAAGGGCCCGCGGTCCGCCTTGACCATGATCCAGGATTGGGTCCAATGACCTCCGTGACCCTGATAGCAACCAGGTGAACCTGAACTGATTGGATCATGGTTTCACATTCAGTCACCTGAATGTGCACGATGTTTTCCCTCATTGTAAGAGCATCGGTTAGTATTGAACTACTATACATAACTCAGAAAAGAGTCAATGGTATATGGCCGCGGTAGAATTCGAACCCGATACCTCTCGCTTACGAGTCGGATACCTTAACCACTCGGTTACCGACGCTCCCGACGGATTGTAATCGTAACTATTATATTAGATTATAATAAACTTCACTCTTACATTGGGAACTCTAATACTCTAATAATCATCATCTTGGCGTTAATGTCCCGCTTGTGCTCTCGAGAACAAGGGCCCAGGGTCCGCCTTGACCATGATCCAGGATTTGCCAAGTCAGGTAATTACAGTGGAGCGACTGCCATCTGACCTCCATGACCCTGCTACCAGGGGAACCTGACCAGGTTGGATCACGGTTACACATCCAGCCGCCTGAATGTGCAGGTTTCATCACGATGTTTTCCCTCACCGTAAGAGCATCGGTTAGTATTCAACTAATGTACATAACTCAGAAAACAGTCATTGGTACATGGCCGGAGCGGGATTCGAACCCGGGACCTCTGCCTTACGAGTCGGATCCTGTAACCGCTCGGCCACCGACGCTCTAATACTCTAATGTTTTTAGGTCTGATCTATTGAAGTAGGTAGAAAGTTTGTTTCATTTTCGCCATTCACCAGATTGAAGTAACATTTTTCAACTCACTTGCTTGTAACGGATGATTCAGCCCCCAAAAAGACAGAATGTATGATGTATAATAGGTATCTATCGTTTTAGTTACAAAATAGATTAAGTTAATTTTTGTTATAATTCGGCAAAAAAAATTTTAATATTCAACAAAAGGCATCGTAAACAGATGATAGTTCTACACAAAAAATCTTTGGTACTCGAGCTGAAAATTCGTTGAGTGACAATAACAATGTTAAGTCTACCTATCATAATAAGTAAAAACTATAATGATACAAAATACCTCATTAGTAGGTAACGACAATTGCTTACATGAAATCATCCTTTTTTTTATTGCCTATGGAGGCACACGGACGGACGGGCAACCCAAAGGGAACGGATGATGTACCGGCCTTTGAGGTACTCGTAGACGTGCCTTTTGAAGAATCCCATGGTATAGTGCAAAGGAAAAACTTTGGGAAGCTCATTCCACATGTACGAAAAATACGAGCCAAGCTATTTTTTTTTAACACTAAGTTTGCAAACAAGCTTACGGTCTGCCTGATGGTAAGCAGTCACCGCAGCCTATGGACGTTTGCAATACCAGGGGCATCACCCACGCGTTCGTTGCTAGTGCATTGAAATCCATACGCCATAACGATAACCCCATACAACTCACATTGCGCTTTCCAAACTAAGCAGTTCCAATAAGTAATATCGTGTTAGTCAGTTAAGTCGCGGTATTAAAATATAGCGTATCTCCATTCTAATTTCCTAGATTTAGATCTTCTCGATATGGAGTTGGTACCTATATGAAAAAAAAAAAATTTTTCACTGTCCCTGGTATAATAAAGCTAACGTACGCACTGAAAGATACACTCACACACTCCTTTCGTAATTCTTCCACTCCAACCAATGGGCGTCTAGACAAAAAATATGTGTTCATTTTTCAGTATAAACTTTCAGAGTTTATCGCCGAGCCCCCACACGTATTTCATTAAAACTGCAACAATGTGTGCGGGATTGGTCCGTAATATTTCTGCTACATTAACTTCATGGATCCGGCACTATATGTCAGACTTGCTACGTACTAACCTTTCAACAGGTACAAGTTTTATAGGAAATTTTACAACGAAAAAAATGTATGCTTAGCACGAAAGCGGACTTAAGCTAAAATTAGCATTACGCAGGTACCAGATTAAATTGGAGGTGAGTTCGAAGAGATAGGCGGAATACAAGATACAACGAAAACACGACAAGGAAGAGCGGAGAGTTCCCTAATCTAAGTATAGAAACAATTAAATATTAGTCTCAACAACAGGACAAGAGGCTATAGTAAATAAAGACAGACCATCTTTACATATTATAAAACAAAGTCGCTTCCCGCGGTCGGTCCCTATGTACGCTTAGATCTTTTAAACCACGCAACGGATTTTAATGAGGTTTTCAACAATAGATAGAGTGATTCAAGAGGAAGGTTTGTAAGTATGAAAAAAGGGTAGGTTGGGTAGGTAGGTGTACGCGAACGAAGTCGCGCCGGGTCCACTAGTATTTTATACTTGCTGTGTGATGACAGGCAGTGTAGAATGTAGCAACGACTATATTATATCCATTGACAGGTGTCGTAAAAGGCGACTAACGTTATGAAGTAGAGAGCAGGCTATGCAACAAGAAATGAGCCGCAGCATTTTCTGTTGCGTATTTTGAATTAAGCGACCCCACCACACAAGCGTATAGAATAGGACACTGGCTTCCACAAATGTGGAGACCCGATCTGAAACAGAATTCAGTCTACATCTCATTTTCATTACCTACTGGTCAATGATTAGTAATAATTATTTTTTCTATTTATTTCATTTATCATGTCATGTTGTATCTAATCAACATCTAGCATTAATAATAGGAATTAAATGAGTTTCAATATAGTTACCAACAGTCCACTATAAACACAATATGTTGTAAAATGACTTGGCTATCTAGACACGCAGACCAAGTAAAAGTAAATGGGTACCTACCTACACTACTTGCTTCGTCAACTATAAATAGATTACCCAAAAACAAGCTATGATCAACCTAATTACTAATAACAACTAAAATGCCGCCGTCCATTCACTGAAATCAATTTATTTCGCAATCCATTAAATCACATATCACTATACTTATCTACAGCCGGAGTGTTGTGAGCCGCCGCGGTCCCCTTGCAGTCTGCGGTCTCGGTGTTTAGTGTGCGCTTTGAATGCCTTCTTGGGGGTCCAGTTACGTTGGTTGACAATAAAGTAACCCCTATGTTAGACACAATGCGCGGTGCAACCCCTACCCACGACCGAAGATCAAGGGGAATGCAGCGGGGGAAGGCTATGGGATACAATACCGATCACTTGTACTTGTACGCTAAATTCCTCCTATGAATGGCGCTTGGTGGCTTATAAAGTGGATACTGCACTCAAAACAGTTGTTCTAATAAAACGATTGGTATAATTATTAAATAGGCAAGGAAAAGGTGGTTGCACCGCCTTATCTGTCTCGGATTTCAAGCAACAATGCCTGCGCGGTTGTTGTGTTTCGGTTTGAACGATAAGGTGGGAAATGTAATTGCAGCCGTGATGTATATCAGAATAAGTAGCCCTCATAGGGACAACGCACCTATGGTTCTGCGATATCGTTTGTTACAATAAAATGTTTCATAAATATATCTTAATTACTTAAATTTATAGTTGCTGGAGCCTCCTTTTGGACAAAGCCTGTGTCGGGAGACTCCGTTTCTACAGTAGATTACAAAAAAAACATACATAATTTGGTTATGTTGTGATTTGACTAAAATAGCAAACTAAAGCTAAAAATAATAAATGGAAAATTTATATTACTAAACTAAAATGTACCGTTTTCTATCTGAGCGTATTATGAAACGATAAAAAATGTTACTGTCCTATAATAACGTATCACTGAGGCGGATCATGTAACTTCTGATAAGACCCATGGTTGAGATTTCGTTGCAGATATTAAACACATGATATTACACGATAAGATAAAATCAAACATTAAGAAAAGTTGCTTTAGCGTCCGGAAACTTGTAGGTACTGTACCAGATTTTTTTTCATGCTACGCTGTGCCATATGAGCAAATAGCCCATCTGATGGTTAGTGGTAACTGTCACCCTTAACATCTACAATTCATGCATTTAGCTTGCAGGCAACACAAATACAGAACCGCAGGTGCGTTGTCACTGTGAGGACTAAGATGAAATGCCTCATGCCTGTATTTGAGCAGGCTACCTTATCCTTTAAACCGCAACACTACAATAACAACGGTTGCTTGGCGGCAGAAATACATGAGGTGGTGGTACTCACCCAGGCGGACTCCTTAGGCTTGACAGAGTCCTACCACATGATAAAACTATAAAGATAACTAAGTATATCTAGTACCTGGCACCTATATTAGATCACTTTCTCAGAAAACACATCATACATTTAATTGGCGTAAACATAAATTGATTAGCTGAGGCCAACATTTGACGTAGGTAGGTGCTTTATCTTTTAAAGCAGTGAAAGTCGTGCCACAAAAGAAAGATATCGTTTGAATTGTTTAAAGCACCGGATCTTTGTTTTAGTGATTTAGGTATGTATAAATGTAGTGTCAAAAATGCTAGGAATAAAGAACAATAGTTAAAGTCCGGGGATATATATTATAAGTTAATCCTAATTGCTACGTCAATAGGAAGACAAAACTCTCAAAATGTCGTTTGACAATTCATTCATATTCAGTTTTAAATTGATCTTTTTATCTACTTTGGACGTAAGCCACAACCAGGGTGTACTGCCTTTTTCAATATTGGATACAAATTCACGCCCCATAGTATCTTCTATGCGCCAAATCCACCGTTTCTTCACGTGCTATGGACGAAAGACAGCGTCAAAGGAATCCACGTCTCGTCCGAGGATATCAACCGCCTAGAATACTGCCTTTCCGTCGGAATACTGAAATATTTCCTAAACTGCTGAACCGATTTTCATGAAACAAAACTAGAAACCGTCACAATTAAACGGGCTTTCAAATAAAAAAACTCGCATCGAAATCGGTCCATCCGCTTGGGAGCTGCGATGCCACAGACAGACACACAGATCCATAGTCCACTGACAAATACACACGTCAAAGTTATAACACCCACACCCCCCGGTATTTCGTCCGGGCTGACTATGACTGTAGTCCGGGATTAATAAGAAAAAGGCAGAAACGCAGGTTGTTTGTCACCATGAAGTCTAACGAAGCTGGTATGCCTCAAGCCTGAGTTTACACTGGCTACCTTATCCTTCCAAATAGAATTATTGCTTGCCGTCAGAGAAGGTGGATAAGACGGTAATACCAATCCTGGACTCCTCAACCTCGACCATCCATCAGTAGATATTACATTAGGGGGTCTAAATTAGGTACTCACCATCATAGTCATTAGAGAATCTAGAGCAAGTGCACAAGTGTAGCAGACGAGCGGAATCGTCGGGCGAGCCAGTTGCGTAACTCCCAGCTCATAGAAAGTCGGCAGTCGGCCGCCCAGTCCGCACACCGAATTTTACGGAAAGACTCGACGCGATTTGCATATTTTTATTTTACTTTTAGCTGGATAGGTATATTATATTATCTTGTTCTTCATCTGTTCGTGGTTTGGGTTTTGGGTATCAGATTGTATTAGAGATCTCGGTTTGCTTTCTTTGGTACAGTATAAATCATTGAGAGAGCCTTTAATAGCCCTTACGAAATAGTGAGGTAAACTGGTTCGTTTAAAGTCTTTGGAAAGTGATATCTAAGCTTATTTGTAGATACAGAATCTCAATACTAACGACGTAGCTACAGTAAGACGTATGTAAGTAGAGGAAAACTTACTGATATGACTTTTCACACTCACACCAACAGTATTCCCGAGTGACAAAGGTTACTATGAGGTTTACGAGGAAAATATAATGTTTCCCGAGTCCAATTTCACTCGTGTGAAAACCATGGGGAAGCAATTTCTAGGAGAAAAGTGGAGTAAAAGTGGAACAAAGTATGCATTTCGCTGTTTCTTTTTTGTTGAGTATCAGAAAACTGGTAGGTAGGTTGCTAACTTAAAAACCGGCCAAGTGCGTGTTGGACTTGGCACGTTTGGGGTTCCGTACCAAATTTGTATGATCGCAAAATTGAGTTGGTTTGTAACATAGGGCATTAATAATAATTCGGGTATGGAACCCTAAAAAAATAAAATTTAAAATATTGGGATGACTATTTTAAATAAGCTGACTCAAAAACATTTTTTCTTCTCGTAATCGATAAAGGTATTTAGCCTGTCAGCTGCAGATTCTCGAGCCAATGAGAATTATTCTTATCTACGAATATAATATTTTCTTAATTCGTCACCTAAATCACAGATAAAAAATACTTGGTAGGTACATGGTAAACCCCATATAACAAAGATGCTTGGACAATTCTCACAGCGCCATCTAGACCCAAAGTAAGCAAACCTTGTGTTGTGGGTGCCAGAGAACTGATAAACTACTTATACATTTTTAATACATACTTATTATACATATAACACCCAAACCCGTAACAGAAACTAAAATTCATCATTTCAATTTCCACCCGGCCGGGAATCGAACTAGGGACCTCTGCGTAGCAGACCGGCATCCAACTGAAACACTCCGGTCGTCATGAAAGTCAACAATAAATTATTTATTTATTTAACTCTTTATTGTACATTTACAGTATAATTATTACAGATTCTGTAAAATTATAACCAGTACAAGGGCGATCTAATCGCCAATAGCGATATCTTCCAGACAACCGTTTACATGGATATAGTGGAAGTCGGAATGCGAAAAATACTGTGTTCCAAGTCAGCTGGTACACATTACAGCATACATTGTTTACCTACATACGGAAGCAGCCTCCCACGACTTTTAATTGCCCGATATGTACCAGTACGTTGAGTGCGAAACAATTTACGTTTACGTCTGCGCGTTAACGCATTTCCCATGAAAATAAAACTCGCACTAGATCACTGGGACCCGTTTTAAAGCTACAACTTTGTGGGCACAAGTTTCAAGTACAGTCAGAGTGGACGGAGTCCACTGACTGAGTATGTATTTAATGTACCTATTTATACTTATTGTATACTGCTGTACTGTACAGTTATTAAAGGTTTTGTAGCGTAATATTGTTAGAAAATACCCCTTTTAGTTCTTTTTTATTCATATAACGAAACTCTATTTTTGGTATCAATTATTAATTTTGATTTAGGTATAATCTGAACAAAAAGTGAGCAACTAAGAAAAAGTTACTAACTCATAGGTTTGAAAAAATGACAAACTTATATTTTGGTAATTTTATATTTGTAAATGTTGTAACTATGCCATGACCTTGTGGTAAAAAGAAGAATCTGCGCAAGCCCGAAACTACCTAAACCGCACAATAGTACCTATCTACTATTAGGGCATCATGGTGGTGGCAATAATTAACTAAAACACTGTGAAACTTAACTATACCTACAACCATTTAAATGTTAAAACCTCTTTAGCCTTCTCTTCAGGTCTATCTACAGAGAATGAGTAGCAGTTTACATCAAAGTCATTGTGACACCTCACTATGTATAGAGAAAAAAAATCCATAGCATCGATTAAAGACACGGCCCGTCGTGAATATAACAGCAGCTCCCTCTTTCCATTCTATCCTCAAAAATATATTTCTGGGGGTCTAAAAAGGCCACATTCACGCCCAGTTTCTGAAACGCTTGTCAATATTAATCATCGAATAAAACTATTTCTGACTCTGTCTACAACTTATCATAGATAAGGATGGCGAATTTTAATTGATGATTAACAATAGATTAACGTACGGGAAACTGGCTGTTAGTGTTACATGTTATGATTAACTAGAGGACCCGGCGTGACTTAGTTCGCGCCGGCCTACTTTACCCTTATCTACCCTTCCTCTTGAATCACTTTATCGATTGTTGAAAACCGCATAAAAATCCGTTGCGTAGTTGAAAAGATCTAAGCGTACATCGTTACGATGCGATACATACATAGATGCATAGGGACAGACGGCGGGAAGCGACTTTGTTTTATACTATGTATAGATATTAGAGTTCCACAAACTTATCTAAATCGGTGGTCAAAGTGGAACTAGGTGACGCCATTTTGAGTTGTCATGTCAATGCCAACAATAGTTACGCTGCAGAAATTTTGTGACAAATTAATATGAATATGAAACGCTACAAGCTTAAACGTGAAGGTATCCGACTCGTATGCGAGAGGTATAAGGTTCGAATCCCACTGCCGCTATGTACCAATGACTCTTTTCTATTTTCGCACAATCTGGTCAGGTTCCCCTGGCAGCAGGGTTACGGAGGTCAGATGGTAGTCGCTCCACTATAATTTCCTAATTTGCCAAAAAACTGCATTATGTCAAGCCGAACCCTGGGCACTCGTGCGCGAGAGCATGGCCAAGATGAATATTTTTTTTAGACCCCCAGCACGTCTAGCACAAGTGAGCCCACGACACATCTCGCGCTACGAGAGAGCGTTTGTTTCCATCTCTCAATACTAAGATGAAAGAGATAGCAGTATCTATGTAGCGCCTTTTTTCGCTTATCGCGCGTGAGAGCACACTTCTGCTAGCCGTGCTGGTCAAGTTTTAGGGCGTAGCCACGTAGAAAGCTGGTTACCAGCGCCGATCTACCAGCGCTTATCGGAAACTGGCGCGCAGTTAGACAGCGCATGCAGTCTCTATACTTTGTGCCACACCTGCACCGACCTGCTCCGACCTGCTCGTCGGCGAAATTCGGCGCTTATCGGTGCTGATATGGCACAAAGAATAGAGACTGCCTGCGGTGACTAACTGCGCGAGCAGGTTCTGATAAGCGCTGGTAATCAGCTTTCTACGTGTTTACGCCCTTAGATTGTATGCCGAGACAAAGAGCGGGCTCTCAAAGCCGCTGCTGGGATCGCACGGCGCCGCTGTCAGTCTCACTTGACAAGCTTGACGCTACCGACCGCTGCCACTCCGGTGTGAATTGCCTACAAATCGCTACAGCCAAAATAAATAAATAAATGATAACCATTGATAAATATAGAAGTCTTTGATAATAACACATTTTAAGGGTATCTTCCGGGTTTTCTACCACGTACCTTTGGTGACGAGTAGCCCGGGCCCGAGTAGCGGGGAAACCCGGAACATACCCTTAAAATGTGTAATAATAACCGCGATAGTTTAAAACATTATGTAATAAACAATAAGTTTATTACCAGAAAAGATATTACAACAAGAAATATGGTTTAGGTTTCAACAATTCATTTAATATTTTGTATCCCTGACGAACTAGGAAAAGTCCTGTATCTTTGGAATCAGTGAGACGTCCAAGGATATAAGACAAACATTATTTATAGGGTTTAAAGCTAAAATCTCGATGTCCCACTTCCCCTCAAACCTTACAACGTATGAGCATACTCGTAATTAATTAAAGATTTTTCCGTGTGCTACACAGCCTCAAGCGGCCAAATCGTAAACATAAACAACGTTTATGGTAAAATTTGGTCGTAAAACACTTATTTACTCTCAGGTGCTGGGTTCAGCGTTCGATACAGCTAGCACCGCCCCCGTAGCCGAGGGGTGCACGCTCGCGATGTCTGTTCGATATGTTGGTGTGCCTTCTAAATGCTATAGGACGACTACTGATAAGAAGGGGCTTTAATAACATGGTGGGGCAAGTAAGTGACAATAGATAGGTAATATTAATTGATTTTGATGTCTGAGAAATTAAAAATAATTGAATTTTAAATAAGTAGGTAGGTAATTCAAACATGGAATATTAAATCCTATTGCGTTTGAATTTTCTACGTTTAGTTGATGTAGGTACCTGTTTATTCTAGCGTCTGAAAAAAAAAACTAAAATTAACATAATTGTTAATTAATCTTAAACATTTAATTCTTATTGTTCACAAAATAATACCTACTACAGCTACAGCGAATTTATTCAATAATTTTGTTACACTTTCACTTGTTCATAGGTATGGCTTGGATTAGGTGACGACGACGTCTTTATTTTATGCGAATATCGTTCTTAATAAAATGTAAAATAAGGCACCAGACTCTGCATGTTTCGAATTTCGTCTTATTTAACTGTGTATGGTTCCACTCCACCTTACTTCATTGCGATCAAGAGAACTTAAATCAAATTATTTTAGGCTTTTTTTCTAACTTGCCCCCCAAAAGTGACTCCTATATTGTCTATTCACATTACACGTCCGCGTTTGGCTCACAGAAATTGGTATGTGTACCAAATTTCAACTTATCGGTCCAATAGTTTCGATAAAATTGGGTGTGACAGACAGTCAGACACATGAGTGAAACTGTAAAGATTCGTTTTTTCGGCTGTACGGAACCCTAAAAAATAAAATGAAGGTACCTCTAAATTAAACTATCAATTAATCCTGTAAAAAAATTTGCATCAGCTCTCCAGTATAATGAAATGTGCCCAGGAGTCTGGCAGACTTATTAAATCATTTTAAAACATACACAACAATGCCTTCTGAACTTAAAACGACCAAGGACAAAGCTTGTTCAATAAATTGCATATTAATATTCTACTTTACCTACCAAAAACGCTCAATGAATAAATACGATGAATAATTTTGTTTATATTTTCCTGGCGTACAGAAAAAGTGTGACCCATTCACCATGGCGTGAATCACCTATGTGTCAGACTGAACGTACTGACCTATTATTCAATAATGTGCTTGGACGAGTAAGTTGGACGTTATTATAAAGGAATTTCGGTAGATAGATACGGTGACAGCTTACCATCACGTACGCCGTAAGCTTGTTTGCCCCCTTGTTTTGGTTATAAAAAAAATATAAGTACATATGGAAATAAAAACTCTTCGATTATTTTAAATACCTTACAATCAATATCCAATATAATGTAGGTAGTTCATCTAAAAATCAGTATCGAACTTCCAGAATTTACCAATTTTATAGGCCTAACATTTTCCTTTGTTTCGAAAAATTGTAAATAGCTCCAGCTAGCCATCTTTAGTCTAGTTACGAGCATAAAATCGAACAGCGTCCATTTTCATTTACATCCAGCAGTGGATATCCTGTGGCTGAGATGGTGATTGAAAATCCATAATTTCCACTTCTCATCTTTATCTCTTATATGACGACCTAGTTTTAGATATCCGCCATTTTTTTTACGAGCCTATACTTAGCCTTATGTCGTCCAAGGCGACTAATGTTATCGAGGCAAAAGATCTAAGAGTCTCCGTACGCTGGAAAATGGGCAGCAGCGTTGTCCATTGTTATATTTATAACACTGTGATCTCCAACCCGCCTGTCAAGCGTGGAAATTATGGAAATAACCTCCCCTTTCATGGTAGAGGCCCTAAGTCTTGCAGTGGACTGTTATAGGCTGTGATGATGATTATACTTAGGATCTAGACAGCTCATTTGACCGCCAGCTCACCTGATGGAAAGCCACGATGCAGTCGAAGATGAAGCATGCCTGTTTAGAAACAGTCTATTCTCTGTTGCTTGGAAGGAAGGAGTTAATGGCCAGTTTGCTTACAAAAATCAATTCACCTATAACCAGAAAACCCCACAAAAACATTCTAGAGTTTGATGAAGTCCCGTGGTAATCAGTGGAACTACCATTAGCTAAGAACACAAGCATAGACGTAGAATCGTCCTAAAGGCAACAGCGCCTCCGTTGAAATGACTTCTTATGTGAAACGAACTCTAGGGGTATTTAATCACATAAGCTGCGAGGCCGTGTCTTTTATCCGGTTACAACTTGGAAGAACTTCGCATTATACTACGAAAAGCCTCGAAGAACTGAGTTTCCTCAATAAATCACACTGTCATACAAGACCAGCTAGTCAATGCATGATGGTTCATACAAAATGCAACTTCAGAAAGAACTAAGTTACTAGTTTATTTATAACGATTATGGCGAATTAAATGACTTATTTGATTGGTATTAAACTAATGATAAAATCATTATCACAGTAATTCGAATTTCGTTTGGTTAGACGCCTTCGACAACGCAAGGAATAATAAGTAGGGAGAGTGTTAATACTATTGTCATAGTACTATTAAATAGGTATCTTTTTCCACTTAATTTCTGTCCAATTACTGTACATATTTACTCACACTTCGCTGTCTTTGATTACTACATGTGACACAAACTGTTTAATATGTAATTACTTGTAAGAAACGGCACACACGCCTTCTGGGAACACTCCCGCATGTCAGCGACGTAATTTAGGATTTCTAGTATTTTTAACCAGCTTTTGCCCGCGGCTTTGGCCGTGAAATTCGGTGATTGGGTTCCAGACTGGTTCCCGCTGGAACCATATTAAATTAGCCTATGTGCTATTCTGCGATGTAAGTTGCATCAAAATCTACTTTTTGCGTGAACCAGTAACAAATCTCCAAACATTTATACTATTACTAGGATAGGAATGATAGGATCAGGTTTACGGTTGTTAAATTTGTGTCTCTAAAATAAAAAATGGGTCAAATTATGTAGAAAAAGGGAAAAGGGTGTGACATTATATGTATATATTCTGTAGGTAACCGTGATCTTTTTACTGTCTGTGTACATTCATGATGATGAGTAAATATAAAATGATTAAGCCAATACTTACTTTATGTTTTCCTCTTATACGTAAGTACCTACCCATGGACAATACTTGAGACTTATGTTGAGGATGTTAAGTACCTATAGTAGAAGTACTTACTTACTTTATAGTCTATCATATGTGGCCTTCCATGCAAATATGCAGCGAACGCACCGGCTCCTCTTGTTCCAAAACTTTGGGTTGATTAAATAACTCGGAGCTCACTAACTCAGTGTTACCTATGGACGTTTAAACTCACCTTAAATCGTACCAGTAGAAGTTAACCCAGAGTCAACTAACCTAAGTTACAAACGAATGGAGAATGGTTTTCAGTTAGACAGTGAAGAAATATTTCTTTTTTGTATTATCTACATTTTATCTTAGTTATAGAACCCACACGAAATGGAGGTATTATCGCTATGAAATGTTGAGGATTGGGTCATTTTTAAAATAAGGCACTTTGTGGGTTTCCTAAACGTCTACTATCACTACAAACTGGAAATTCTCTTATTAATTTATTTAACAATTTATTGCACACAATATATAGTAAACAGAAATTACAAAAATGAAAGACGACACAACAGGCACTACTTATTTCTAAGAAGACATCTCTTCCAGCAGGCCTATAGAAGAGAGACATGGTAGAGTATAGGGGATGAGACGTGCGCAATTGTAATAAAAAAAACATTATAAACTACATAAATTATAAATAAGATACTAAATACACACAATAGTATAAATATACACATACACATATACATACTAAAATATATTCAGGCACATAAGGAAAGATAATGTTCTTTTACACGTTTCTTAAAGATTGCTATAGATTGACAATCACGCACTTCGTGCGGGAGAGAATTCCACAGTCTTGCGGCATGAACAGTGAAGGAGTAGGAGTATAAGTCGGTCTCTTGTACTCTATGACGTAGGGTAACCTACGGCGCCCTCACAGTCTAAGTGTAAGTACGGTTCTCTTTCGCTCCAGCGTTTTCCCATTAAGCCAGATTTGAAATGACATGCCGTTTTTGACACCACTAACACCCCTAGTTGACTCCCTCGCACATCGCTGGGTTGAACGTTTTAATATTTAACTTGATACCGGTGGTGCAAGATATAATTAGAATTTAAAAAGTGCCTAAGTACTGTTGTTCTTAACCCCCACGCTAATAGACGTTTGACGTGGTGGTGTTACTGGCAACGTGGCTCGCGAACGGATGCACCGATTGCGACACGGTTTCTTTATTTGAAAACCAATTTGATGGAGATGGTTTTGAGCCATGCTTCATTAAAATCGATTTAGAAGTTTAGGAAATATTTAAGGTACTTTCTACACCATGCACCTACATACAGGCTTCTCCTGAGTGATTTTTCGGTAATGACTGGACTGATTGTTATGATACTTTGCAGTTTTGTTTAAAATAATAGATAAATAATATTTGAGTACTTACATGTATACTTTTTTACCCGAGGTTGAGGTTATCCGATTTCCAAATGGTTATATGATTATCAGTCTCCCATCGTTCTGCAGTCCAGTCGAAAATGTTATATGAATTCACAGTTCTTTCGACTTTGGACAAATCAGTAGTTATTTATAAGGTACCCACTGGCCATTAAAAAAAATTACAGATTGAGAGTATTATTTCGTTGTTCTAGAGGTTCTAGGACTGTACTAAGAATACTGGCTCTCCTGAACCTGAACTGATGGAAGAAATGCCGAATAACCTCTGTCTTACCATCGGTAATACGCTTGTTTATTCGGCTTATGTAAACACCGCATATCTTCATCGTAATGCCACGCCTTCTTGGTTCGATGTTCGATACTACTTAATTTTCTTGGTTATAGAATTTATTCCTAAACCATGTGCTGTAAGATCTCGTTAATTTCATGATTCTACGTCTACGAAAAGTAAGGTTTATCCATGGGGTATTTATCTTTTTAATGCATTGTCTAGAAGCCTTTTTTTACAGCTTTTAATGTCACCAACTTTGCGAGCGTCGGTTACCGAGTGGTTAAAATATCCGACTCGTAAGCGAGAGGTACCGGGTTCAAATCCCATTGCTGCGATGTATCATTGACTCTTTTCTGAGTATGTACCTACATAAGTTGCATGCTATCATCAGATAGCATGCTAGCTCTTACGGTGACGGTAAATATCGTGATGAAACCTACACATTCAGTCGACGACAGTAACCATGATCCAATCTGGTCAGGTTCCCCTTAACAGGGTTCCCCAGGTTAACAGGGTCACGGAGGTCAGATGGCAGTCTCTCCTTTATATTTATCTGTTCTGCTAAATCATGGATCATGGTCAAGGCGGACCCCGGCCTCTCGTGCGCGAGAGCTCAACCGGGACATTAATTAACGCCAAGATGTTTTTTTAATGTCACTGCCTTTGGTATTTCTTGAGAAAATGCATCTTGATCTTGAGATTTCGACAGACTGCCAAACAGACCGTTCCGTTATTACGGTAAGAGGTTAGAAACCTAAATTTTTTTAATAATGTAAGGCGTATGTGGACACAAGTATAAACAAAGAAACGTAATCTATTTTTGATTTAATATTTATTTAATGATCTCTTATCTTACACAGGAAACATTTAAAAGTAGCAGCTAATCACAATAATACAATAATAATAAAATTATGACAACGTTCACATTCACACAGTCTGTGTCGTCCATTGTGTGATCTTATACTATCACTCATGGGACGACATTACCATGCCTCTGCCTTGGCCAGGTCATTTTGTAAGCCATGAAATCTCAGCCTTTCCTCGGACACATTAAATTAACAATTAGAAAAATCAAAGCTACAATATTATAAAATACAAAAAAAAAATATGGAAGATTTTTTAAATATGGAGAAAAAATTAAGGAACTTCATTTCAAACCCTAATTAATTTTAGATGGAATTTAGCGTGATTGTCCACTTAACAAGAGAGAATACCTTTATAACAGGAAAACGTTTTGCGTAAACTGACGAGTTAGATTTTTTTCTATCATATACGTAAATATTAAGTACAAGACAACTCTCGAAATAATTTGTTTGGCTTACAAAATAAGTTGGCAGGTAAACAATCCATGGAAACATGTTCATTAATCGACCATCTTCTCATTCAATTCCCTAATAACGGGAACTGAATGTTCCGTGGCCGACAACGAATTTGAACTATCCAAGCGTATTACGTTTCTCATAGAATTGCTTTCGAAATAAACTTAAGAGTATTTGCAGTGCCATAAGAAATGCATAACTGTTCCGGGAGATTCTTTGTGTAAAGGACAGTTTTTTGCCATTCTCTAGCTGTATGCTGAGTGCGAGTCGAGTCGAGTTAATTTACATTTTCGCTGGAGAACTCTTGTGAAAAGCTGATGGCTTTCGCTAAGGATGGTATAATTTTCAAGCAATCTCTGCTTGCTAGCGAGGGCGTATATTGACTCGAAGTAACTCGAACTAGACCACAGAGAAGACCAAATGGCGGCACAGCACAATTCGATAACTAAAACTAAAGAGGCTCGGTATTAAAATTATTCTATTCATCTATAAAAATCTCACTTTCCTCCGAGGAGAAAACAAAAGAGCCAAGTTCGAATGAAAAGTAGCGGTACTAGTCACTACCTGCAAGGATTTGGTCATTGACAAGATTGAAATAGTAAATATGAAAATCCAGTGATTTCCTCCAAAACAATGTTTCGTAACAAACATGGCTCCTATTGTGTACAGTAGGTATATCCTTGACAACTTCTACTTATATTTAAATATATACCTACATCATGTGCGTTTTATTAACCATTTTGTAAAATACATTTTGGTAATTCATATAATTCCAATGTGTAACAATTGATGAACAGTAACCCTTCGTATGTTTGACTTAGTAACCCACCGTCTCGCCCTAATAAGGCGCAGGGGGTGGCAAAGGCGCTTAATCTCTATATAACATATGATATCAACATTGCGTACAAATCCAATATCAAATCATACAACGAAAGAATCCTACATTTTTACACAACGATATCTAAACGCTACGGTCAAACGACTTCAAAATTCGGTTACTCCGTATAAAATGGCCGATGTAGAAAACGAATTTAATAATTATTCTGCAGCTTTTTACATAGCACAATGTCCAAACGGTCGGGGAAACTAGCACAAATACGACACACAGGCTAGGCTAATATCACAGGAGTGCTGGGAACGGCGCGCCCCCGCCCGCCCGACCCTATCCACTATTCAGAGGGGCGAATCCGGCCGCCGCCGATACATTTCGCGACAATTAACATTTCAGAAGCAACTCGCCATTTCATCACACAAATTGCACAATCTGCCTATCGATTACTTACAAACTTATTACACAACCGAATGTTTCATAAGTTCCAACCATTTTGTCGCCACAACGACTACCGAACGGATATTAAACTAAACAAAAATATAAACCTAACAATGACACAAGAAACTAAAGTTAAAATTCAAATAATTAAATCGCGTATCATAATGGTAACAAAGCATATAAAATGGTGTCCTAGGTAACATTTTTTAAACAAAAACTCGTTTAGATAGTCTTAAAAGTGAAAATGTTCAACATAACACGTTCAAAGTAAAATTCAGACTTGTTAATAAAATGCTATGCATGAGCAAACATTGGCAAGCGGCGACCAAATGTTGGCCATGACTTACTGCGCGATATATCGCTGCCGAGTCGCCAGAGGCCGCCTGGGCCGTCGCGTCCGCGGCCGCACCGCGCTACACCGCGACACCGTGCGGGGAAACCTTCGCCTTTGTTTTCCGAAAGATTTCCGACAACACACATAACGTTACCTTCCCAATGGCATTTATTGTTAACAACGTAATCTCTCTCACGCACTTGTGCGCCGTATCAACTTTTACTTTCTAAGGTATCGCTCCGATGCCGCCGATCGCAGCGGCCTCGCGCCTCGCCCGAACACCGCGATGATGCCCACAGCGGCCCACTCGAACTCGGGCCGAGTCAGCCCCTACGCAACCGTTCCCAGTCGTTTGCACTATACCTTAAATACTATCCTCCAAACATTTTACAGTTCAATAATGTAACACGATTATCGCATAGAATACTCTTCAACGTATAGATCATAAACTTCCTCACTATATCTCTGGTACCGCGCGACGTCACCAGACGGCGGAGCTACCGTCTACGTCACGCCACGGCGGACGAACGCACTCGAGTCCTGTTTCGATAATAAAAAAATAATCGTTGAACACTAATTGGACCGCGCCCGTCGGCAGCGCCTGAGCAACTTTCACTAAATAATAAAAACACGCTAACAAAGTAAGTACTCTTCTATAACAAAGAATTGGCTAAAGGTCCGATCCGTCCGGTCCGGTCCGGTGGTGGGTCCGGGGTCCGGCGCGCGGCGCGGGGGAGTGTCGATTCACAGGTCGCAGCGGGCGGGCGGCGCGCGGCGCGGTCACGAGTCGAGCACGGCGAGCAGCGCGGGCGGCAGCAGCGGCGCGTCGGGCCGCGGCAGCCGCGCCAGCTGCGCGCAGCCCAGGTTGGCGTCGCCCAGCTCGGGGATAGCGTCCAGCAGCGCCAGGCACTCGTCCTCAACTGCGCGCCGCGCCTTCTTGCCCGCCCACGAGTCGTCGCACTCCTCGCGCGCGCGACGCCGCCGCGCCTCCTTCTCGCGGCGCGCCTCCTCGCTCAGCCGGCAGTAGGTGTTGTTGATGCACACGGAGCGGCGCAGGTCGCGCGCCGGGTCCTCGATGTTCTCCAGCTTCTGCGAGCAGATCTCGATGACGCGCTTGCGCTCCTCGTTGGCGCGCAGACGCGCCGAGATCATGGAGAGCTTGGGCCGCGCGGCCGCGGGCTCGGTGCGCGACGGGCCGAACATGTCGTCCTCGAACCCGTCCGCGAGCTCGGCGCCAGCGCCCCGCCCGCTCTCCCGCTCCTCTTGTGGTGTCATTCTGAAACAATCATTGCCCCAAATTAGCATATGTTATCGCTCCCGGTACAGTGCACACCACCTTCGGAACTATCTTATCTCGTCTAACAAAGGGTCACTAATAAATTGTGCAATATTAGTGTGTGGATGACTCATAAAAAATCCCATCGCATAATGAACTAAACATCCACGCGTAAGTACACCGAATAGGAGACTGTGACCGATTCAAGGAGAAACCCTAATTATTTCTCAATCGCACACAAGTACTAGGTCAAAGAACAATGCATTAGCGGTTGAACGGGCCAATCAGGTTCACAACTTGTTATCCGCTCTCCATTCGCAATCACTTCAAATGAACGAGATAACGTAAACAGGTTTTCGACCTAAGAATTTTTGTGTTGAACTGACCTGAAAGTTAAATCCGGGGATAGGATGAACACCCCTGACATAAACATGATGCTAATTCACCGAGACCTATTTAATAAATCGGAGCGTTCAATGTCACAAATAAAGTTCAAAACACTGGCGCGGCGGAGAGCGCTCGCCACTTTGTCCTCGCGCCGAAGAGTACAAAGACACAAGTGAAACAAAAATAAACGCGGCGCGAGCGGCGACGTGTGCGCAGCGCGGCGGTCACTCGGCGAATGACAACCAACGGCAACATACTTCACTGTAGATAAGACATTGAAAAAGCCAATTGCGTCATTCGTACCGCGCATACGTGTGGAGGAAGCGGGTGACGTAGCCAGCGTCATGCGGACGATACCGCGCGCTTGTCATGGCACGAGCTGTTCCAATTTTCGGGATGTGAATGACCAAAAGCGTATCACTCGCGCCACCAGGCCGCTCCATGGTGCCACTGCCATGGGGCCGCCTGCTGCTAACGCTATGAAGTAACTGACAAATGTCACGTATTGAGGAACATACTTCAAGAGCCTTATCGTTGAGGACGATAATGGAAACGGAGAAACCCAATTTGAACGTCAATTACAGACGTAAGAATATGGTAATACCAGTAAAGTAGTTGTTAAAAGTACTGCATCATTTATTAGCAAGAAAGTGGAAGATAACGTAGGTAACTCAGTCGAACTAAGAAATAATGTTCAAGTAATAGTCGAAGAAGATTTTCTTGAAATACAAAACATCAATTTTAATATAAGCCTTAGTTTGCCTTTAGCACCACTAAGATCTAATAACTAAAGCGATAGCATGTGGTATATGATCCCCGTTATTGCATTAGTTACGTGACACGTGTCCACGTATTCGTCATCAAGCTATGATGCAACAAGGAAAAACGATAGAGAGATAAAGTAGAGAAATTGCAAATCACGAATATTATTTAAATTTCAGTTCAGAACACGAGCTGAAAATGGAAACGTGAGCTTATATCGTCAAATAAAGAGCAAAGAACTACAAACAAAACAATTTAATAACCGAATAAATATGTACACGTCACCAACACCTGAGCGGTAGAGTGAACTGTGTTATAAATAAAAAATACGAGATAAGGAAGGATGAGTGTTTATTGAGTGTACTCCCGGCCGCGGTCTTAACGATGTGCCTCGAGGACTCCACGATCAGTTGCTGAACAAGAAAATGCAAAGGAAAAAACGTCCAAATCACTATTTCAAATTCCTTTATTCACGGTGACGCGTAATCACAAATATTTCACAAAGGAAAATCAGAGGCGTTCACGGATAAATTAATATACACATCTCGTGATAATTTTACCATTTAATTCTCGCTGTCAGAGCTCAAGCTCGAAACACAGTTAACGGTGATCAAATATTTGAAGATTTTAAAATAAGCACAAATGACACAAACAGCAAGTAAAATATTGTCTTTTTACCTACTTAAAGCGTAAGTTGTAAAAACTAAATTTGTCTGGATCGAGATCCCCCTCGGAGGTCTTATTATCGAAAAAGCATTATACTCTACGTGCGTATTGCCCTAAAACTACCGATTCACACGAGCTTGTTCCTAGACATGTAAAAAGATGGAGTTCGACACACGAAAAATGAGCTAAACGCTGAGCGCATTTTTAAAACGCAAGGTATAAAAAGTTTGAGCTAATTAAGTTTAATTAGTGCCTCATTTCGGGACAGTAAATACTAAAAATGTTTTCTAATTATAATTTAAATGAGTTGAAATTTTTATTTACCTGGATAGCATTGGGCATAGTTCATTACGTAAGTATTCGGACATACAAATTTTTTTAACACACCGCTCGTAAAGCGGACATTTGTGCACATCTTGTCTGTTTTTAAACGTTTCGGTATTGATATAGTATGTAATTTAAATATAACACGGTGTCTCAAAAACAATAAACTATTAGCCCTCAAACTGTTTGCAGATTTTTTGTTTTTATAATTTTTTTAGAATAGCCATGATGGTTGAAAAAAAATTTTTGTCCGTCAAGTAGATAATCAATAAATATTGGACATGTCTTTTTCTTATGTCACTTAGACATAAAATAACGCCGATACAGTGAGTTAAAATGTTGAGTGAAATCACGCCAGAGGTGAAATTTTACTCAGAAGTGATGTCACGAGCCCCACTTCAAAATTTTGATACGGATAATCCGCTGACATTTTTTTTATTGATTTGATAAATAAAATAAATACGTGTCTCATACGTGATTATAATTTAACTGACGGACTATTTGAATTTAAAAATGTTGACCCAGTCTCATCATCCCTATTAAATATGATAAATTACGGTTTCATTATTTAAAATTTGTAAGTAATATTTAAACGTAATAAACTAAATACACAAATACGTTTTAATATTAGGCTGTTTGGTGGTTTTGTTGGTAGCCCGCCCGCCGTCATTGTTGCCGATTGTAATTCTGTTTTGTTATTATATTAATTATTATTCCTCGCAAGTGCGTTAAAAATGTAAGACACTCGCGAGCATTTTAACGCACTCGTCTGTATTACGCCCTGTTTCGGACTATAATCACCCCTTGCGCCTTCCAATTTCAAAATCCACAACTTCATGGCATACGTTAACATGGCTCTAATTCTTTGTTTCTGGCATATATTTCTATTATTTTTTTTTGAGGCAAAGGGGACATCGCGCCGTGCGCCGGGTGCGACCCCGTCGGTTACGATCTAATAAATCTCTGTGCCTTAGTCGGTGAGGCTGGAGGGAGGCGATGCTACCTGCACTTTCTTTTCTCTGTCCCACACCGCAGTCGCAAGGCACCGCGGCCTGCTGACATGTAGGGGGCCTTTTTTGTGACGCTTTTGAATGACTACGGCACGACAGTTTGGGTTGTTACGCTGGTGTTTCGGCCTCTTGGACCAGTTTCGGCCCTACACCTATCGCGGGCGCATCTAGTTCGAGATGCTTTATGCTCGCGTCATCTTTGACGGCAGCGACAGATGCATCGCCAAGGCGTTCTTTGTTATCTTAGCTCGCATTCTTGACGTATTGTGAGCGTGTTTAACTTAGAGTATACATAACTTCGTGGTTATTAAATGTAGAGTTAGATTTTTTTAATTAAGTAGTTTTTAGTTTAGTAGTTTATCAGTTATCTAACATCCATAACATCTTTGCTTGCTTTGGGGCTAGATGGCGCTGTGTGAATGTCCAAGCATATTTTTTTAAGTTCCTTCGATTTGAGAACCAAGGGCCTACTTATACTTTATATTGCAGATTTTTGTCTTCAACTGCTCGCACTTGTAACTTTCCACGACGTAACTAATCTGGTATAAAAAATCATTATTAGTAGTGAATGACGTATTCACAATATTATGTCGTACACGAAAGCAAAATATTTATAAGTAGATTTAGCAAGACGATAAAGTTGCCACAGCGTAGGGGCAAACAACAAAACGTCGTATACACCAAAAGATATTTTGCCTCATTCAAGTATTACTACATACTTGTATGAGGTAGAAGATAGTCTTTTATTATTCTGTTGTATTAGCTAGTAGGCGTACGAAGGGCGAAGGTTACCGAGTTCCATCCAACGTAGGTTTTGACAAAATAATGGATAACAACGTAGGCGTTTCGGTATATGGGTAGGTAGGTTGACTACGTGGGTGTTAATCACCTAATCTATATCAACTTTACAAACCTGAAATGCTGATCTGGAGAACTACTGAAAGAATTCTAAATTTAAATTTATTAATCCGAAAATGCGCCCCGAGGTACCGAGTTGTATAGGAAGGAAAAGGTACTGTGATCCCGGAAAAATTAATAAGATCTCGCAGAGTTGGATATTGCACCGGGATGCCAACCACAGACAAACAACTAATTAATTTTATAATTGCTGTTATTTATATTTGAATAATTGCAATTTGCAATGAAAACATTTTTACATGTCCAATAGAAAATACAAATGTCTACTTAAAAATCACAAACGCTTGTACTACAATGAATCTGTAGTACGAATGCGATTTTGGGTGCGCAGCAGTGGTTCAGCCAAGTTTAAATAAGTAATAAGGATTTATCTTATTTTGTATAATTGTTCCAATTATTATGTTCCTATTTAGTATTTATACGATGGCATCATTTGGTTGCATACATATTTCTTAAATCAGAAACGTATAATGTAAGAACTTTCATTATTTAAAAACGCAACGAACCACTGAGACTTCTAATAAAATTACTCTTCATGTTTGCAACGTAATACCTACATGCGAATGTGTCAGAATGTTTATCTGTGTGAGTAAGAATGCTATGACTTTACATTGCGTAGTAAAGAAGTCTAGACGAAGTTAATCAGTATTGTGGGTTACAATAAAGAACTGCACTGAATACAGTCAGTGTTGGAGCTGTCTGCGAACTTGGGAGGGTACCTACCTACACAGTATTAACTTAATAATAAGGTTATACCAGTTATTGGTAGTTGGTTAAGAAATAGGTTTTTATAATAAGGACTTTTTAGTTTTTGATTTGTTATAATTTTCACCCGTAAGCTCTTTCTATAGGAGTAAGCAGTAAAAGAATATGAATAAATCAAATTGTACAATGGAAGAGCAACGTAATCAAGATGGCGTTCAAATTATTACGAAATATTCTAAATACCAATTTTGCAAGCTTGATGACATTTGCCTTTTAGTAGTTTTTCCTTTTTAGTCAAGTTACTTGGGTTTATACTTAGATTTATACTTGGGTTTATACTTGGGTTTATATTATAGGTAACGACTAGATGCGATTTTCAACTTCATTTGGATTTACCCATTTGTAAGATTGATTGTTTAGCCCAAAAATTTAAGGAATTGTTTATTTTTTTTGTGGCAAAATAAATCGATTGGGTAGGTTAAACGGCTTGATAGACACAAATTTGAAATAGTCTAATACTGTTTCAATGTTAAAAGTTTCTTTTTATCCAATAACTATCCATCCACAGCGCATGACGCAAAAAGGTACATCCATAATGCAAAACTTAAGCTTCAGTCATTGTATTCGCAACTTCAATTATTATGAGGTAAGTCTCAATATCTTTAAACAACTCTGGTAACAATGGCTCTCACACTAATGAAAATTTGGACTTCACCCGTACATGGTATGTTCTGCATTTAGCTAGTAGATATTAACTTTCCTATCGCATTTAACTATAGTAGCTGCAAGAAAACTAGGATAATAATGTTGCTCATAGCTATGTAACATACACCAGTATGTAACATTGGTACACTAATAGTACGTGCATGGGTAATACAGCATAATCATGTTAGGAGTGTGTATTGAGTAAGAGTTAAGAATAAATTTAGCATCGCAAAGAATTTTGGGCGAAGTATGTAGATATTGTAAATAATAATAATTATAATCGACATTGAATAATTGAAATCGACTTACAAATGAACTTAAGCATTTTTATATACCTACTGATGCTAAAGTACGTTTATGCATGATCATCAAAATCGGTACATACATTGCATTACCTAAAGAGTTCGCAAAGTGAATCGATTACATAACACCATTAAATATTTACTACTTATCCATCCGTACGAGTAAAAATAATTTCAACAACGCGATAAGATAGGCAGTTAACTATGTGGCCATTCTGAATATCACAGATTCAGTCTTCGCATTCCATCTGCGTCACTCATTCTCTGTGCGAGAAAGACGGCTATAGTCGGCAGCCGAACAAAAGGACTGGTCAGGTAGACTCAGAAAAAAGATCACTTCAATAGAAATAATAAACCATGGTAGGGTGATGACTAATTTTTTAACAATTCAAGCTGGTACGACCCAAATTCTGAAGAAAGAAAATATGTAATTGACATCTACCTAATAATTATGTAAGTAGATGGTATTCATATTTGTGATGCACTACATATTTATTTAGCCTTTGCCCAATTAAATACTTATCATAATGAGTTATTGGGGTAGGCAATGCATCATAATATGCGTTATCATTAAAATTTACATGAGTGCACTTGTCAAATCAAGTCAAGTAGATGTTCTAATTAAAATTTAAATATTCGTACATGTAACAAATATCTACATCATTAGTAATGTCTACAGTAATTAACTTAATCTACTTCGCAGGTACGTACTTAACACTTTAAAAAGCATCGATAACGATATGTCTATAACGAAATACATTGCTAAACTGAAGAACGTGACGTCACCTAATAATGCCACGCCGAAATAGTAATTACTTTCAACAAGTTACCAAATGTATTGTCAAAGAGATAAAAGTTGATTACGTCAGGTCGCTTTCCAGCTAAATGCATAATTTGACCTAAAAAATTACCAAATTAACTTCTGAAAATACATGTTATCAAGACAAATATAATTAATTCAGTAAAGTCCACATTAGACGAGAACTGAGCAATTTTATTACGCCTAAAATATTCTTCGAGTTCTTTGTTTAACAAAATTTAGATTACAGAGGTATTTTACAAAAATGAACTATTAAACTCAAATTTATAAGACGTTAAAAATAAATAATACTAACTATTTTTCAGGAAATACACATTAAACAATACATTTATAATAATAATAATAAATAACATTTAAGTTACCTGTCAAATAAACAATCCAACACAGCGAACACAAAACTCAAAATTCCGACACAAAAAGTCAAACGAGAGTGCACAAACAAAAACTATTAAATCGAACAGTTAATAAACATAATGCCGACCTCAACGAGCTGTATCACATGAAACGATCAACTTAACACTTGTCCAAACAGGCGAACGGGCTACTACATCACTGGGTGGGCGCCGTGACGTCCGCACCCGTCGAAATCTCGCGCCAAACTGAGGAGTGAAGCGAGACCGCGTCCGCGTCCGCCCCGACGCGCCAGCCAGGGGAATACGAGCCATACAGCCAACAGCCCTACGCTATGCGCCCCTTCCTCGCAAACGATACCTCATTATCCTACTGTAATCCCTGTGCCTTTTTGATAATTTTTATTTATAAGCTGTCACTAGAGTTGACCTTTTCTGAGTGACGACGCTTGATCGCGCGACAATATGCCAACTTGAGGTCAAGTTGGTATTTTATATTAAAATCTTCACTTCCATGAAGAGCTCTAATTTGCTGACGCTAACGTACCTTAAGGTAAATGACATTATTTAAAACTAATTTATGTCGTTCTCGGGTCTTTGATCGCACGCCAAGCGTTTATATCAGCCTACTCACTTTGCGTGGTATACAATTGAGTTTGGCTTCAGTTCTACTTAATTACGAATCTGTAAATGTTAAAATGTGATGTATTAGTTTCGAGCATCAATTGCGTGTATCATGTGGTATGCATGGCTGAGATAGCGTTATGATCACAAAATATTGCTCAATTGTTATTCAAGGCTGTGGGCAAAGTGGCGCACGTAGTACCACCGACGCGTACGGCGCTGCAAACGTATCGCACAGCGCCGACGGATTAATTGGCTAAAATTAGATTGACTGCTAGCTAAGAGGTATTTATATCTTGCGGTTTATGGGATGCCGTTGGTATCCGTAATATTTATTTACATGTCGAACTAAGGCGCGGGTGGGGGTTTATCTGCATAATGCATCTTTGCAAAACATTTATTTGTTATGTTTTTTTAACTAGTTTATGTTAATAACAAAAATAAAGTTGAACTTGGTCTTTTGTTGACATTTACGCTTTGTTACGGAAGTATATTATAAGAACTGATTTCTTATTCAACACCCTGTTTCAGGTGCTGAAACGTTTTCGCACGATTAATCAAAAAAATTAATGACATTGTAAAATATTAACTTTAACAATTTTTATAAGAATCTTGTTCTTTATTATAGTTAATGATGCATCACGGTCCGTCTTTTACCACAACGTTCAATAGTGAGTAGGTACCTACTATTGAACATTGCTATCAAATTCAAGGACTAGAACTAAATGCGTAAATCGCCTGGCTGCAAACAAGGTCGCTCGATAGCGTACGACTTAATGGGAAACATAGAAAGGGTGGTACTTTTAATATTGTTGATAAGATAACATCATATGTAAATATTCATCATACGTAAAGACAACTAAATAAAGTACAACAAAATAAGTACCCAAAAATTGTTTGTTGCCAAGAACTTGGCTTAGTTTTATCGTTTGCAACATCATCAAATATAGGCGCGAACGGAGGTTGATTTTTTTTTGTATGTAAGGAAATCCATCAAAGCCATACAGCCATACTGCACTTGCACCCGTAACACACGCATTATAATAGTTTGCTTATTATAATTTGAAAGGGAGCCAAGAACATCTGCTCAGGCCAACCCTCCATGCCAATCGCGCGTGAAGGAGCTAAGAACTCATCGGCTTCGGCGATAAAACTCAAGTTATGAACCTTGAATAGGAACATTGAGGAAATATTGAGTTGAGTTTTCAATTCGATTGCTTATAAGCATAACGCTTAGTAATTAATTCTATTTATTTATTTCATAGTTTATTGCACACAAAAATGGTAACAAAGGCATGGCAATTATATACGTAACACTAAAGAATATTTGCGTAGCCATATTGTTTATACAATATTTTTGAAATAAAGAAAGACAACGTGGAAGTTATGAATTTTATGGATTTGTATATGTATTGATAATGTAGACAGGTGTTATTACTTGATTGATCAATCATTACTGATTTATAGCCAGATTAAAAATATTTTAAGTATATTTTCTATCTATATATTTTAAATATTTGCTAGCTCTACATATTTTCTTAATTATTTAGTAAATTTTGTATGGATACCATCGTTATTTTACAGGCTTTTTATTAATTATATTATAGTCCCGTAGGACCCTAATTCCCTGGATCAACAATAATAATCCTATAATTGATATCGTCACCAATGCTTTCAAATTCAAAATTATTTATACTCACATTGCCATATGGACTATCCTAGTAATTAATCTCTATTGAAGTGTCTGGTTGCTTTTCGATCCACGCAACGGTTTGCCTCCCTCCCCCCGCGCCCCCGCCAACCTCCCTTCCGCAGTTTCCAAGAATTACTTACCACCATTTCTCGCGAAAAGCTACTTGTTAAGTACTTTGTGTGCTATAAAATTCCACTGTAATGATTTAATGCGGTTCCATCGAATCCGTTACGTTACATTGGATTAATATAGCCAGAACTGTGTATTTATTTTATTTATAGATATATATTTCCACTATACAACACTGGACATACCTACCTGTAGGTATACCAACGAGCTAAAAGCAGAAAATATAATATTGACGCCAGTGTAGGTATTTTTATTCTGTAAATTATTTGGTTTTTGCACATATATACTAGATGCGATTTTTACTAATTTATTATACGAAAACCATATAGCAGTTACTTTATACCTGCATCGTAAGAAAATGTATCTTGAAGTAGGCATACCTATAATACGAAACAATATGCAGACACGAGACCGGCCTTTGTGGAGATCCCTGGGGGAGGCTTATGCCCAGCAGTGGGCGTCTTCCGACATACATGACGAAGATGACCTATAATATTACGTATTTTCTAAGTAGGTGAGTGGACCCACGTAAATTATTGAACCTTAGTAGGTATGTACCCATAGATCAAACGTCATCACCGATTTTGTCGCCTCCTGCCTATTTATAGGCCTGTAATATAAATATCAATGGCGGTATTGTATGTAAAACTGATAACGGTAAACACTGCTTTAGCTGATAGCTTGGCACAGTGTAAAGCACCCAAGTATTATTAATTGTAGGGACCAAATAGGCTCAAGTTCTTGCTTACTAAGACCAAAAAAATTTACGTAAGTATTGTCTTTATTTTGAACAAATTATTTAATGCCGTGTGGTGTCCGGCAGAGTAGAATAGCACCAACCTCTTACACTCGTGGGTGTCTTACGAAGCGACTAATGGTTTCATGACAAAAAATCTAGTGTCTCCATAGACTGGAAAATGGGCACCAGCGTTTTCCATTGTTATATTTATTACACTACGATGTCCAACACGCTTGCCAAGCGTGGAGATTATGGCAATAACCTTCGTGGGAGAGGCCCTGAGTCCTGAGGTGGACTGTGATGATGATTGTATGGTATGACGGTATGCGCATAATATTTCATTTGATAGGGACAGTTCATCTTACTCGCCACAAGTTTCAAGTTAGTAGTGGTTTAGTTAGTGATATAAAATAATATTGAATATATCACCTCTAGTCTTATTAAGGCATTAGAAAAGCCTGCCAAAAAGGGTATAAGCCGTTAAAAAAATGTCAGAGTCTCCGAAAGAGCAAAGCAATTTTTGTAGAGCGGTCAACCGGCTTTAAGGAAACTACGCAAAATCATGTTACAAAAGTGTGAACGAAGTTTGACTCAAACAGTTCTCAGTTCCACCGAAATACAATAGCACAATGGTTACGAAGGGGTTGTTATCTAATCTGTGACAATAGCGCTGGCCAGGTAGAAACATTACTACACAGGGCAGTGCGGAAAGAACTCAGCAATTATTAGGGGCTTACTTCAACTTGTGACTGAAAATATTTTAATTACCTTCAAACAATATTCGCAGAAAAGGTGGCACGGGTGGTTAACAAAAGGTTTCCGAACAAGTCAATCTCGGTATTTGAGTAGGGAACTTTTAAGAATATGCACAGCTGGCACTTCGCATGCATTTGTCGGTCACTGGACTTTTTAGTTTTATTCGGGTCTTTTTTGCCAAAGTAAAGATTGCTAGTTTCATATGTTTTATCAGAGAAATCGTGATCATCTTAGTTTTAATGTCCCGGTTGCGCTCTCGCGCACAAAGGCCCGGGTCCACTATGACCATAATCCATTTATATGTATAACACGTACTATTCTCTGTGTATTATGTATATAATACATATTTGAGACAATAATGTGAATAAATAATTACTCTTAATTGACGTGTAATTAAAATAAGTTACGATTTAATTAAATACTGAAATATGAGCTAATTTCTTTGCCATTTCTAGTGTGCCCCAGGTCGTTTCGAAATTGCCCTGAAAAAAAGCATAATTCTTTATCTTTAGATGCATAATACATAAACAAACCCCGAAAACACCCGTAGGAAGTCGGGCCAACAAGCGCCCAGTTGAAACACGTTTAAAAATTAAAGGATTCCATTCCATCCGAGTCGAATGATTCAAATATCGTAACCTTATAGATACCATTAGGTTGCTAATGACCTCGACGCTGCACTGAGCAGACCAGTCGTGGCATTGAGGAAGATGGAGTCTGTATGTACATTCGGAAATTAACTGCCGTAATATTTCATTCTCTTATTCTCAAGTAGATGGGTGTTTCGCAACCTCGTAGGTGGATGCTGTGAGTGAGCAGGCAAATTGGGACTAAATACTTGGGTGCAAAACTGCGTAGGTTCTAATATTCAATATCTGTTGAAACGTATACCATGTTAGCTTAGTTTTAAGTGTGTTGTTGTAAAATTTAAGATGGCTGTTGATTTGTCAAATAAATAAATAAAATACCATTGCGCGTGGGTCATAAAATATAGGTAAAAAAATCATATTTTTAGTTCATAATTCAAAATAGATTTAATATTTACCTGGTCTATATTACAGTTTTGAAATTAAAGTTCCAATAACTTAGCACACGAATCTATCTACTTTATAAATGTGTACGAGTACATAGGTCATTAGGTATATCTATTGATATAAAAGCGACACGTAATATCGGCACTTAAGTAAGCCTAACATGTGCTGTCATTGTAACAACAACCGGACAAAAATACAAAAAAAAAAACAAACAAAAAAATGGTACCATACAAACAATAAGTAAAGATTAAGACTACTTAATCAAACTGGTAATACCTCGGATCGCGTGCCAAGTGCAGTGCGGCGCGTCTCAGCGCTGGCGCAAGCTGGGGACGGGCCGCGGAGCGTGACAACGAGGCATTTTCACCCTTAAGCGGATAAGATAAGGTTCACAGTGTCAGCCAGGTGCGCCCCAGGCCCACGGAAGTACGGTGAACGGTGCGCAGCGGCCTTGCGAGCCGCGAAGGTGAAAGTCTCGCAATTATTGAACCTCGACCCGAGTCGCCATAGCATCGCATATTCGGGTTGCACGCAGCGACGCTCCGGAATCGGGCTCCCGACTTCCGCATTCTCAAACGCTAATGGGTTAATTCTGTGCGCGTATAACATAACAGCTATTAATTTGTAGGTTCTGTGGGAGATTTATGACTGGAGTTGTGTAGGTATGTGTAGAAATATACTATATACTGTATACTCTATTACATACTCTATTTAGTTAATATTTTTATTTTTAATATAATTATTAAAATAAAAATATCTCTTCTTTCTATATTAATATATTAACTATAAATAAAATACGTATGCCCGTAAAATAAACATACTTCACTTACTAACTTTACTAACCTCAATAACAGATATCGGATAACCCCCGACAAAGTATACTTAGTATACTCAAATATATCCTAAACTACAAAGCCATTTTTAATGAAATCAAGCTAAGAATCATCTCGTTTGAAATTCGGGCTATCAACTAAAAATGTCGCATCGATTTTTTGACGGCGCCTTGGCCCCATCATGGGGATAGCTACAATGGGCACAACGCTCTCAAAACGACCCTCTTTATGCGTCGTGGTTAAAAAATACACTATTTATATTTAGAGGATTGAATAATCTATTTGACGTCTCTAGATTAAAGCGTAGTTTATTTTTAATCTGTACTCAATCCTATTTTCGACTCTATAAATTAGATCGCCTCGTTTG
The DNA here is from genome assembly GCA_907269095.1 of Blastobasis adustella. Classification (NCBI taxonomy): domain Eukaryota; kingdom Metazoa; phylum Arthropoda; class Insecta; order Lepidoptera; family Blastobasidae; genus Blastobasis; species Blastobasis adustella. Next base: position 13,275,246 of record OU026121.1, on the reverse strand, counting down.
TAGAGCACCTTGTCAATGGTACGCAATTATTCGGTACGTAAATACCTATATCTCAAATTCTAATTAAACATGTACACTGGATGGTATTGGTATTACCCGAGTAATTTCTTTGTCGTTGTCGGCGTTTACTAGCTACTCTTAGATCCTGAACCAAGTGGCTTGCTGCGTCTCTCTGTTTATACAGATATCCGCTAATTCCTCCTAAACCACGCAACGGATTTTGATGCGGTTTTCAGTATAATTTAGAGAATTCCTTCCGGAAGGTTTGTATGTACCATACATGCGTATTATAGTAGATAAACTTTGAGAACACCCGTGTGAAGCCGGGGCGGGTTGGTAGAGAATAAGAACAGTGGTTTGTAAAATATAGTTTGAGCTATGTGACAATTTTTTCATACCATTGAAGGGGGCCATCAAGCTTGTCAACGATAAAGTATTGTATCTTTTTACGTACTTTCATTCACAAACACAAGGAAATATCATACTTCATTGTTACCCCTAGAAAACGGTAAAGTACCTACACATGAAATTAATGTGCTGCTGTTCAAATATAACAACAAACTAGAGAGTACCTAGACCTCTTGAAGTAGGCATATATTTACAAACAAATCAATCGATACTACTGACAATCTAATTTCCGAACATCATGAGCATGGCAAAGTTTTAAACAGGAAAGATAAACCAACTCCGCTGAAGGTCGTGACTGGGCAAGGTTTGCATTTATTTTAGAGGCTCAGTATCCGTGCAGTTGATTCACGCCAATTGCCTCCGAGTTTGGTCCTGACCTATTTGATAAGATTATAGTTATAACACCGCAAAATAAGGACAAACTCACGATCTAAGTGGTTAGAACTATTTCGCAGGTATAAACAATGCATTGCTATGGCAACAATGGTACATTACGACGGAGAAGAACTAAATTCTCCTATCTTACATTTTGTTCATGTGTAAGATAATGTTACTCCCCGTCGATTAGTCGAAAACCTTACCTGAAGGGGTCGAAAACGCTATATTCATAATAAAGAACTCATTGTGTTGGGCATTATTACATATTAGAATTTACATGTATAGTGAAACAGTGCATAGTGATACATACAGTGACTACGGCACTGCCCATACTTCCCGGTAACTTGAACATACGTATTACGTACATACACGCCATAGGACAGCTTTACCTTGTTCAGTTAGCTACAGTTAGCTAAGGACAAATAAGTGATACGTAATAGTGACGTCACAGCCCGCCATTTGTGACGTAAAACTGCTTTGGTTTATATAAAAGTTAATTAATTAGAATTCTAGGGCGCTTTAGATCATAGTTTCATTAATTAACTTAAATTGTAAAAGGTTTTTGATGACGTCAGATTGGCATCCCACTATATGAATTCCTTTAACTACACGCTAAAAAGTCAAAATCATCCACCTTTATGTAATTCATCATCATCGTAGCTAGTCTTTCCCTTTAATGGTTTTCCTCCTCCATTTCGACGTCTTCAGCACCCTCACGTCGTAAGCCGTTGGATCTCGCACCCGATATCAATCCATCGCTACTTGGGCCTCCCACGAGACCTGTTTTCTTTAACCGACAGGATATCTCTCCCGCCAAGGCGTAATTCTGCCGCTGATTGTTCGGCGCACTCTTTCAAGTCGTGCAACTTTGCACATCCAGCGTAGCATTTCATTTCGTTGGCTAGGAGGTCTCGGACGTGCTTCGCCAGCGCTAAGCATCGTAGCCACAGAGCATCTTGTCTCGCCTTCTCTCTCTCTCTCTGTAGTCGGTCCCTCATGACTAAGGATCGTGGTCATGATAAGCACATCTTCGAGCGCACGAAACGCCTCCAACTGCTCCTATCCATCGCCAGCCTCACCGCGTCGCAGAATCTGTTGGATGGCGCAACCTTCAACTGATCGGTCCATTTAGTTGGTGACCGTCCATTGTCTCGTCTTGTATATAGGTAAACCCGTTGCCAATCCTTGTGTAATTTACACCTTTAAATTAGTAATACGACACAGGGCCTTCACACTCCCCGGACAACGAATTAAGTGAAGGTATCTCTTGGGATCAGAACACGAGTACGCTTGAGTACGTGTAGGTTACGATAAATTCAACCAAGGTTTGCTTAACAGCTAAACTTGGCGTACCTACGGTTATACGAACAACAAGTGATTTTGTACAAGCGATTATGTCACAAAAATATAGTTGAGTAAGGACTAATTTGATTTAAAAATATATGAATTATTTTTGATGAATTTATTTTTAATAAACCGTTTTTTTTAAATAAATTATTCCACCTTATTTTAGGTATATTTCTTGGCTACGTAACAAAACTTAAGAAAAAACACATTAACATTTTCGTTTACTATCAACATTAAGCAGAAAGCAAATTTTACAACCAAGCAAAAGTAACATTGTTTCTTAATCTCCATTGTAATGGGGTCCACAGACAGTTTCGAGGCAATATGTGTCCATTCCGAGCAATAAACATTAGCTGACGAGGTCATTGAATCACCACTAAAAGCCAGTGAAATGTCCACTATTGGACTTGGTACCTCGACTAATGGCGAAAACAATTTAGCAAAACTCATACATATCGCTAAGCACTTCTAAAATCTGTTACATAATATTCACCAAATAGCTGCCGTTTCACACTTAAAATATTTGCGATGTAATAATTCTACTTATAACCAAATAGTTTATATCCAATATCGTCAACTCTACAAGTTACCTTTAACTAGTATCATTTCAAAGCGAGCAACCAAACAACTCTACCCAACTCTACATTAAGTCCGCTTGAAGCGCCTTTGCTCGTGTACGCCGACCCATATTCAATAGCATAACTCCATGCTCTATACTCTCTATACAACTAGATATAGAGTCTATAGTCTCTACTACGGTAGAGATTGAGGTAGAACGCGGTACAGTCGTGCGCTACTACCGCTGGGCCAATGTAGAGTGCGCAACACACACGTTCGTTAAATCGATGCTTTTAATAGACATGATGGCTTTACAACGTATTTTAATATTAACTGTTCCAGTCCAGTGCTGAAGTAGAGTTTCGGGAATGGAAATGTTGTTTTGCGTATCTACTACCTATGTTTATTTATATCTATAATTATTACTCAATTAGTCTCTGCATATTATATTTATTACAGAGACTAGATACAATCGAGATACATAGATTACAATCGACCTACGACATATTATATCAGAAATAAAGGAATTTAATACCTACTAGCTTTCACAATATGACATCGTCCACACAAAACTCGGCTTTTTTCATATAAAAGGTAGCCTAGATCCCATTAAACTTACCCTCTCTCCTTATCCAAATTTTATCCTTCTCTGTTCAGCGGTTAAGTGTGAAAATGTAACAGACAGAGTTACTTTCGCATTTATAATGTTGCTTGTGACACATACCCACACGATTTACAAATTAGGTTTATGAATGTCAGGCGCACAAGGAAAAAGTTATCTTACTAGCATTTCACATATAGAGCGACTTTAGGTATGATAGAAGTATTCTCAGATTATGTGTAGATTTAATTTACTATTTAAATGCAACATATTGTTCTTACAGGTGCGAAAATAAAAATATATAACAAAATACCAAATTAAAAATTAAAAAACTTGCCCCAAGTCCTTCGTAGATGGAATTGTTCCCAAAAGGCTGATCGCATTGCCATATTACAGTATCTTTAATCTCTAAATTGTTGTACCTATAAGCGAATATTTTAAGAAAATGGCATCTAAGAAGGTCTTCAAACAAAATATCCAAGAACTCCGAAGCGTAAAGTGGAAAAATAACCTCCTTCTTAGAACATTCTATTTATTCTCGACTTTGTCGATTGACTTTTAGGTATTACCACGCCTTATTATTTTCTACACGTTGACAAAAAACGTTAAGCTGACGTCGCGCTGACTGCCGAGTGACGTCACGTAAGTTAACTGGTGGTAGCTAAAAACCTCCGTAAACAATGACAATGACCGATAAATGTTTAGAGGTCGAAGCAGCCACCTAGTCGCCTCGCAGAGATAAGCCCCGGTGCCAGATATCGATATTATATACACAAATGTCGTATCGATATAATGCCATATTACTCGATGTTCACCGATAACGTACCTATTACGCGCGATTGTATTATGACATTGATAGCACGAGATACACGTGTAAATTAAATTGTCATTTTTAGGGGAAACGTTGTCATTATTTCGTTAGTTTAAAGTCATTACTGGCGTTTGTCCTGGTTGTGCTCTCGTCCACGAGGGCCTGGGGTCCGCCTTGACCATGAGCCAGGATTTGGCAGATCAGATAATTACAGCGGGGCGACAGGCGTCTAACCTCAGTGACCCTGTTAACCGGGGAACCTGACCAGATTGAATCAAGGTCTGAATGTGCAGGTTTCATCACGATGTAAGAGATTCGATTAGCATTCATCTAATGTACATAACACAGAAAAGACTCATTATCCTTATGTATTCGGACTGTATTGGAATTTATGAAATGAATACACATAAAAATATTTATTAGGCATATTATGTAACGATGTCAGATAGCCATTAATATCGTTAGTTGTAGTAATAAGGCATTTTTGTACTATAATATGTAGAATTTAGAATCTGAAGAAGTGTTAATAGCATATTATGCCTCAGAATTGAATTCTTGATTACGAAGTTGGTACTCTTTACGAACTAAATTCTGATAGACGTAATAAATAAGATAATATGTAAGATAACAACATCGCGAAAACATTATAATATCATATGATAAAGTAAAATTTACGATTTTTATGTAATGATGTCAGTTTCTGAGTAAGTAATAGGCAGAGTCTCTAACTAAACCATTATGCACCATTTCTGCCCACTTTGTCACGTTCCACCAAAAGCCTATTGATATGAAAGTATAACGTTAGAAGCAAAGGGTTTCTACCTAACTACATTTGGAAAGCCTAATTTTGGAAATCAGAAAAAAAAAAATATGTTATTGATCAAGGACTATAAAAATCCAATCAGAGAGAAATACTTTCACCATTTTTATAGAAAAATAATTTCATAAATAAGTAACCTGACTCTTTTCTTAAAGAATTCTTTAATTTTTTACGAGTACTAAGGTAATAACAAATAAAATATTAGCTATTCAAGCGCAAAGCGTAAAGCAAAACTTGTTCCCGTTCCTTACGTATAGGAACGTAAGAAACCGCAACAACTTTTATCTCCCCAAACAGATATCCTAACCTCCGCTCCACATACGCTCAGACAACTCGATAAAATTACAATCCACAGCGCCGTTAAAGCACGCACAGCAAATGCAGTGTGAAATCATTGAAATGTTTTGTTTGGAAATTGCCTTAAGACAAACAATCGGTGATGCGACCGAGATGTTTTTCAACAACGGTGAGCAGCGGGCTGCGCGCTCGATCGTTGACTCGGCAGCGCACTCTCGCGCAGCCCAGTCGCGCACGCGCAAGACCTTGATCTAAGGACGTAGACGCGGCGCGACGTCATACGTTATAACGCCATTTTTAAAAGTGTATTTGGGATGAGATTGGGATTTAGGGTGCTGACAATGATTTTGGGCGGGTTGCGAGTGTAGGTGGTGAAGAGTTATTTTGGATTATTCCCATTGTCCCCCAAATCCACCTATCGCACTCTCGCGCAGCCCAGTCGCGCACGCGCAAGACCTTGATCTAAGGACGTAGACGCGAGACGTCACAGCGGCAACACGTAACGTCATTTTTTAAAGTAGTATTTGGTGGGTATTGCGCGTTGGTGTAGGAAATTATTTTGGGTATGGGTTGCGAGTGTTGTCCCCCGTTATCCCCAAATCTTATATCTTTCACTTTTGTGGTGTGTTGCGGCGAGTGTGAAAAGTTTGGGGGACAACGGGAATGATCGTTTTTTTTATCAGTTGTTCTGTTACTTCATGGAATGTATCCTCATGGAATGGGACCTCTGTAATAACTGTTCTTAATTCCATGAATTTTTTTGCAATATTAGGTACTTAGGCTATTTTAATATGTTTGCCAATATATATAATATTTGTTTGTACCTTCTAATCCGAAAAGAGATTTATCTACTCATATATTAGCGAGGACCTATGATTGCATTGTGGCTTCTAAAATAATATTCATTATATTTTATATAGATGTTGGTACTCCAATAAATAAATAAATCATGATGAGTCATCATCATCGTCTTAGCGCTTATCCCGGCCTCTGCCAGGGTCCACCTTCCTACTCATTCTTCTCCACTTCGCCCGGTCTTCGGTATCCTCTCATCGTAAACCGTTGGCTCTCGCATTCGACTCCGCGATGTCAATCCTTCTTGGGTCACCCACGGAGCTTCATAATAAATCATTATGAGTAATTTTTCCTAAGAAGACAATGGCGAGTACAGAAAAATATCTTCGGTTAACGAAAATTTGTAGAAAACCGGATTTTCTTCTACTTAATTATTTAAAGTCCTTAAATCTCATCTTTCCCTAAAACCTGCTCACAACAACGTATCAAGTTATCTTAACGTGTTTTCATACAAAACCGTTCCAAGAATCAAAATCCAACAGCTACGGTACTGAATTTGTAACAAGATCAACTATGCGTATATCATACCAGTATTCGAGTGCGTTCTTATTCTTTTAAGATTACATATTTCTATCTTCCAATGCAACCGCTGTCCCACATAGCCTTTATCTAATCGCCAATGCCAGCGTCACTTTGTGGTCGCATTCTTCGTACAGTTTATCTAAAAGAGTGCCGGCTTCAACAAGTTAACTGACTAATTCTGTGCTAATATTTGTGATGTAAAAGGATTTATCTTGCACTGGTCCGTTACATACTTGCGTGTTTCAAAATATTATAATGTTTTTTTTACTAAGGCCCACCCACTTGTGCCAAATCTCTGGGGCTTACTAACTCAGACTATTTTCTGTATTGATTTTTTAACTCAAGCATGTTCCAAATTCTTTTCAAGTCCAACTCCAGTTGACATTACTAGCCCAGAGTTACCTGGCTAACCCGCGCACATCGGTGGGTTAAAAATTAAATAATTTAACGTTGGGTTAACCGCTAACGATTATTGGTGATGCAACACGTAATTCGAATTTAACTCCCAGGTAGCATTTACCTTAGCACCTACTGGGTTACGTGGCTTGACCGAGTGCGTAACGAGAATATTCGTGTCATCTCTGGCGTGAGACTCGAGGATAGTAAGATCGATGAGGCTCGCATGCGTTGGTTTGGTCACTAGACTACTATGATAGCGGTAGACCATCTAGGACCTACGTAAGTGAGAAAATGTACTTCAATAGGTACTACGTGAGCTTCTTTCATAACTGCGATCTCCACGCCGCCTGCCAAGCCAATGCGGAGGAAGCTCAAGTACAGCAATGGACACGTGAATTCCTACTAATGCATCATCATCACAGCCCATAACAATCCACTGCAGAACTTAGGGGCCTCTCCTACGAAAGGGGAGGTTATTGACATAATATCCACGCTTGGCAGGCGGGTAGGAGGTCGCAGTGTCGTATAACACAATGGAAAACGCTGCTGCCCATTAGGCCTACAGAGACTTTGATTTTTCCGAAAACATTAGTCGTCTTGTACACCCACGAGTGTAAGGGGTTGGTGCTATTCTACTCTGCCGGACACCACATAACTAACTACTCCATCAGTCTGAAGAAATTTAGTCTGGAAGTAAGGAAACGGTGTGTAATTCAATAATAAATGGGTGGCACCAAGCATCGATCAAGTGGCGAGGGTACAGAACTTAGCCATTATCCGCTCCGATTCGTAACCGAAAATTGGTACCAAGGTGGAAGTTATCGTGGAAATTGTTTAATCTTATAGATAACGTAGTTTCGAGTAGTGCATAATGAAATTGAAAGGAGGTAAAAGTTGTATAGGTAGGTTCTGAAGATAGGTTAAAATATTTAATGCTTTGTGATGGAACTCTATTATATTGTGAATTAAATTACATTTTGTACACTAGTTTAATAAAACATTAAAAATCATTGCCTGAAGATGAGGTATTCGAATACGGTTGTAAATTAATAAAAAATGGTAAAATAAAGTGGACAATGTGATTTAATTCATAATAGGTGTTCAATTATAAGTTTAAGGTCACAGATTCCGTTGTTAAGGAGCTTTGTGAGGAATAATGTGAGATATGATTACCTACAAGACTCGTAAGTGAGACTGTACCTATAAGTACGTGGTATAAATAAGTATGTAGTCCCAAACCAGTTAAAAAAATAAATTATTTATAGATGCCTATTAGCGTAAAACCAGCAATGAACTTCATTATACGCAGACTTAGTAAAAAGTTCAGTAAGTATTGTGGCTTTTGGCGTACAAAAATCAATACTCTTGGCGATTATGACAAAGAAGTTTAGACATCTTTGACATACCAAATTAGGGTTGCCAACCTTACTTTATAATATAATATCTTACTGATTTTGGTGTCCGCCTCGTATTATTTTCAAATTTTCAAAGTCGATTATCAGTATTACTTACCGTAAAATAGAGTGCGTTCTGAATTTTAATATTAAGAATTCACAAAAAACTCAATTAAACACCAATCCTGGACCAGCTAACTACTTATGCTGAATATAAATTTTATACTAAATATATTTTATTAAAATGCTATATTTATTTCTAATAAATCCCTATCTATTATATTTTTATGGCTCCTGAATCCGAAAGTACTATAATCGGTCTTAAAAAAGTTGGCAACCCTATACCTAATCGGCGTAGGTACGTCCACACGCTATTAGAGAACTCGAGTCAATATTGATATTAATTACGTAGTTACAAGGGAACTATTTAATGTAGATAATATTGAATACCGTTGAGTTGTCATAAATTGAAAAACCAGTCTTATCAATCATGTTAACTAATTGCGTTTGAAATATCTCCGTATAGAGGTACAAAATAGGTACAATACGACCAGAAAATTGCTATGTTGCCATAAGTTGAAGTTCGATTGCAATTATATTCTGACAAAAAATCTCAAGAAATTTCGTCAAAACATTAGGCTAATTACGTAACGCTGTTGCCAACAATTCTCTGATTACAATGATTGAAATTGTTCGTTTTGCGATTATGTATGATCGATTTAATAATTTCAGTTTATTGCAATGGAACTTTGTTAGCAACTGAACCCATGAAATCGATGGTACCTAATTGCAAAAGTAACCATTTCAATCATTGATATCAAAGAATTGTTGGCAACACAATTACGTAATTAGGTAGCTGAACTACTTTATTGGCCTGATTGTAGCTACATGCAGCAGAGGCTCTTCAAGGTTCCACGAAAATGGTCGTATTTCAATTGCCAACATACGAAAGTGACGTGCGATATTCTCTCGCGCGTTATCTAATCACCACGCGCTGACGTCACCGTGGATGGCGCGCATTCCGATCACCGCAAACTGTATTTTGAACAAGCTTTTTCATTTTTATTCGCATAAATGGAAATATTTCAGTTTTGACGTGTGTATGTTGTATAAAACAAAGTCGCTTCCCGCCGTCTGTCCCAGTGTATTTATGTGCGCTTAGATCTTTAAAACTACGCAACGGATTTTAATGCGGTTTTCAACAATAGATGATTGATTGATTGATTGATTGATGATTCAAGAGGAAGGTTTATAAACAAGAAAAAAATTGTAGGTAGTGGTAAAGTAGGTGTACGCGAACGAAGTCGCGCCGGGTCCGCTAGTGTAATAAACATCATTTACTTTAGTGTAGTAATAATCATTTACAATTATTAATGGAAACGGTGATACATACTTTTAAGGAGATTATTTCATGGCTATCTATTTTGTCATTCCATTCCTTACGCAGGAGTATAGTGCCTAAGGAACAAAAACATCAATTAATAAAGAATTATTTGCTTTTGCAAGCATATAACTTTTATTATGGGTACCTAGGTAGTTGCACTAACGGTACGCTACACTAAATCATTAAATATTTTCAATTTTTTAAATTATATTTTCCAAGTTTCAACATTACCTATCCATAAAATTGATTGGAAAATGTTAATATGTAGCAATTGCTGGCACACGAAGCGAAGATTGTTATCTTCAACTTTCTGTTTTGCGCGGAACGCATATTGAATAACACTTCACTCATTGTTTGCTTTACAACAGCTGTGCGTATGATAATACCACGTTTGTCGGGTTATAGTATTTCATCGATATATGACATCGGTTTTATCGATAGGACTTAAAGCTGGCACCATCATTTGATTTAATTTCTTTCTAGGTCGGTAGGTATACGTTATTATCACACAGGTAGGTCTGTACCTACCTATGTAAGTCGCTGGCCTGCTGTACCCTATGGACTTTAGTAGGAAACTCTATATATCTCTAGATACTATTTCACTAACCATCTGTAAGCTACAACCTTGTTTAACTTAAAACAAGTTGCTTACAAATAAATCATTCAAATTCCAAAGAGAATCTATCAAAGAAAAGTTTACCCTAAATTGAGAGGCGATTAGCTCGCTTCACTCTTCAGGAAACGAACGAAAAGTGCACGAATGATGTTAGGTAGCGCAGTGTGCCGCCCGACACCGCCCGATTGGTTCCGAAAATAGCCGAACGCCGCGATACGGCGAGCCCAGCGAGACTGATCGAGTCGGCTGAATAGCTGGCTGAATTATGTCGCGAGCAAGGGGAATAATAAAAGAAAAACAATGACAGCCCCGTTAACGCTAAGTTTCGCGGCAATTCTGTTTTATTATCGCAATATTTGACATTGGCGTTTTAATTGATTGCGAATTTTGTTAATGTAGGTAAGTAATTTGTTTTGGTTTATCGTTTCTCTTTTTCGGGGATTTTGGTTTGGAATGAGCTCGGTAAGGTTTGTCTTTTACACCTAAAAGCTTATGAATAATTCAACCTATCTTTACTATGCTTTTATCCCCTATTTCGTCCACGTAAACTTCGATAAAAACTAGCCCTTTCCCCAGGTTCCAAGCGAACATACAGTCTGCACAGAGGCTGTAATCTAACGTTGCTAGACTTTTTCTATAGGTACAGCCCATGTGGTAGTCTTATATTTTGTTCAACCATACGCTGTGTAAGACAAAGAGTGACGTTTGCAAAACAATTTTGTATAACATTAACATTAATACGTAAGCATATTTTAATTTATCACACCTACCTACGCATTTTCGCTCTGTGGCTCTGTCGTCAAGAAATGTCACGGTATCCACAGACAATAACATAGGTATTTAACTAACAAAGTAAATAAGCATCCCCAATGGTATGTAAATAATTACTGAGAGGTAATTATGCGAGAAAAATTTACGAGTCCGAACGGAGCCGGCCGCTTAGCTGTGAAATCACAGAAAAGTTGTTTACGATAATTCCATTTTCAAATGAATGAATAAGTAACGTTCACGCGTTCTCTATTTTTACACCGCAGTTGTGTCGTAAGTAATACAAGCTCTTCGCGTCTTCGTCCGCGTATATTTTGTTATTACGTTTCGAACCCGTTCGCGCTGGAAGAACATTGAATTTCGGGTTCAATTATTAGCCTATGTGGTATTCTAAGATACAACACTGCCTAATATTATCAAAATCCTTTCAGTAGGTGCTTTTTGCATCCTTCTCTCAGGTCGGTCCTTCATGTCTGAAGATCGTGATCGTGACCGTGATTCCATTCTGTGACGATTTTGGCGATTTAATAGAAAGTTGATTTTTGTGCATATTTTAGTAGGACAGACCACTTTTTGCATATGTACAACCAAACATCCTTACAAACTTTCGCATTTATTGTTTGATTAAGATAGACAGTGGGACTTTATATTATTGTAGTCTGGCCAAGAGCTGAGTTACCACGGCTTAGTCAGCTGCATTGCGGGTGTTCTTAATACACTGCTACTTATGTATAAAATGAACAAAGTTAAGCTCAGTTTGAGCAGTTCTTAGCTCATTAAATAGTTTATCGGTAACACGTGCCTTAACATACGTACGAATATCTCCTATAATTTAAGTTAGTAAGAAATATTTTGTTTATTTATATTGTAGAAATTGCCAAATAAACATTATGGCTATGTCTATATTCCGTAGTGGCTCTATATGAATGTACTAATAATATTATGAATGTACTATGATAAAGTGTCTATCTATCTGTTGCGTTTCCACGCTGGGACCACTTGGCCTGTTTTCGTGAAAGGACTCCCTTCCATGGAATTCATAGCGTGATTTTCTATGGAAGGAAGGCTTCTACCGAATTTTTGGCAGACAAACTATTGGAGAAGGTAGTGCATATTGTAATCTTGCGCAAATGTACTATTACAAGCTTACGGTAATAAATCTCCTGTGTTCTGTAGAGGCTCTAATATTATAAATGTACTACGTTGAAGTGTCTATTTGTCCTGTTTGTCTGTTTTAATGATAGGATTTCTTTTCATGGATTTCCTAGCTTGATTTCTATGGAAGGAAGGCTTCTACCGAATTTTTGGCAGACAAACTATTGGAGAAGGTAGTGCATATTGTAATCTTGCGCAAATGTACTAATACAAGCTTACGGTAATAAATCTCCTGTGTTCTGTAGAGGCTCTAATATTATAAATGTACTACGTTGAAGTGTCTATTTGTCCTGTTTGTCTGTTTTAATGATAGGATTTCTTTTCATGGATTTCCTAGCTTGATTTCTATGGAAGGAAGGCTTCTACCGAATTTTTGGCAGACAAACTATTGGAGAAGGTAGTGCATATTGTAATCTTGCGCAAATGTACTATTACAAGCTTACGTTAATAAATCTCCTGTGTTCTGTAGTGGCTCTAATGTTGTAAATGTACTACGTTGAAGTGTCTATCTGTCCTATTGGCCTGTTTTAATGATAGGATTTCCTTTCATGGATTTCCTAGCGTGATTTCAATGGATGGAAGGCTTCTATCGAATTTTTGACAGACAAAACCTTAGAGAAGGTAGTAAATATTGTAATCTTGCGCAAATGTAATAATACAAGCTTACGGTCTTAAAAGTTAGAGCTTTAAGTTACTTAACTAGGCAACGCAACTAATTTATAACTTTTTTATTAGTGGCACTTCAGTTTAATAGGCAGAGCGTTAAAATTGCTTTTTAATATTTATTGCTATGCTATTCGCTTTACTCGTTGCTATTTATTAAGCCTGAAATTAATATAGACAACTAAATATCACAAATTCTTATTTATAACCGCTTGTAAATAGTAAATGTAATATTTAATTACTTATATACAAACTTGCAACCTATTATGTGAACCTATTGCATCTTTTAGATGGTAAATAAATCTACGAGTATTTACGGTTATAATCATCAAGATACACAGTGCCATTGTGAAAAGTATAATTGTAAATTGTAACGGATATCTTTCACTATTGTAATACAATATAACTTTTTTTTTACGAACCTTCCTAATAGTATAAGATGTATTAGCCAGATTGAATTTTAATGTGTTATTTGCTACTTTCCTAAATTCGTTTGTTTACCAAATAATTGTGTTATCCTGTTAATGGCTTCTAAATTGTAACGATGTAATTATGGCTTAGAATAAAATTGCTGTTGGATATCCTATGAATAAATAAATATATACAAAGTATAAAACAAAGTCGCTTTCCACCGTTTGTCCCTATGTAGCTATGTACGCTTAGATCTTTTAAACTACGCAACGGATTTTAACTCGGTTTTCAACAATAGATAGAGTGATCCAAGAAGAAGGTTAATAAGCAAAAAAAGGGTAGAGAGGGGTAAAGTAGGTGTACGAAGGGGCAAGAAGCCACTCGAATGAAGTCGCGCTGGGTCAACTAGTTTCATATAAACCATATTGTGTGAGTCCGTCCGTTCGAACGTTCACTCTGCAGCTGACTGTACCAAATTAATATTAGGCACCGCAAGGTACCTATAATGTAAAAAAGGCATTGTTAAACATGCCATGTACAATATTTGCATATAATAGTTTAGTACAACTATTTAATCTTTTTTAAAATAGCATTGAATAAATACATTGACCTGGCTGTGTTGTAAAAAGATTAACAATTAACGCCAAGTAACCTGTGTCACAAATAAACGCCTTTGTCTTTGAAGTACTACTTTAAAAAAAAAGAGCATTTAATTTTATTCCTTCACATTTTGAGTGGGTCACGTGTATTCACTGCACATAACATATTCCCACCATAATAAGTAAATAAAAAATCATGTTTAACTCGAAAAGTAGGTAGCTGATAGAGTAGCTTCACAAGGTTGCAAATGTTTGAGTGTGCGCTTGATATAATATTACGTATATAATTAAGTATGTATTGCCCGGACGGACGTTAAAAACGCTTCTTTCTACGTGAATACAATATTATATAGAATACATATTTGTATATAATAAAAGAAATGTGTAATATTTACCCAATTACTTTGCTTTAGGTTTAGGCGCTGTCTTAATTGGCAACGGTCGTGCCACCATGGTCAGGCGACATTCGTCGTACGACCATAGTCGCAAGACCGTTGCCAACTAGAACAGCGCCTTATAGTGCTCTGACATTGTGTAAATTGACACTTAATCTGACTCTATCTATATTTAACAGATGGCTGGGGTGCATAACTATAAGTAGTATAAATGAGATAAATTAACTTTCCCACTGGAACGTTAACAGACACAGAATTCAAAAGGCTCAGAATTGCGGAGAATATTATACCTGCTTAAGTGCTTGTAGTAAATAATTTACCCCTAAAAAGACACTTCGAGCCCTGTCGCAAATTTGCTAGATTCACCGAGACCAGTCATTTGGTAACTGTGACGCAAAGATGGATGTATTTTTAGCTTTCAATGTCACTTTGTACGGTATTTGCCAAGTGTCACTGCCCCCCATTTCTGCACCAATGTAGTACGATGTCGATGTTTTGTGTACATAGCTGCAGTTGATAAACTAGTAACAAACGCTACGATTTGGCTGGAGCCGACGCCGACTAACCGTCAGTTGCAATCGATACTTACAGTGTACAAAATAAAGTCGCTTTCGGGTTAATTCGGATACGCGGGCAAGTCGACCTTGGTCGGACGTCTGACCCCGCTTTGATTTACTGACTTACAATATGTAGTATTACAAGAGGGTAGTTATATCACTTGTAACGTAAGCTTCGTTTTACCTATTGGTGAAGATTTAGGCGCTGTCCTAGTTGGCAATGGTCGTGCGACCATGGACGTGCGACGGGCGGTTTTGAGGTCTCCTATTGGTCGGGCGACGTCCGTCGTATGACCATGGTCGCACGATCGTTGCCAATTAGGACAGCACTTGTAATTCTTCTGACTGTTTTATATTCCTATTCAATGTAAACTGTAAGCTGTAGATCTTCGAAATAAATAAAATAAAATAAAAAATCACAATGTTTCTAAAAAGTCGTCGTCGTGTTCGTCTTTCTGCGTTGTGTGCCGGCTATGTAGATGCTTATACCTACACGAAAAAAGGGAATAGATAGTAACAACACGAAGACGTTTGTTAATATTATCCATGCATAACTAATAAGATTGTAATCGAAAAAAAAATGCAAAATACTAAAAACTAGTCTCTGAAGTCGTGGTCAAAAGATAGTACCTAATAGGTATCTACTTAATTTTCAGCAAATCGAAACTATGCTTTACAGCCTCATTGTTTGTAGGGACAACTGAGCATAATTCCCGGTTATTTTTATCCGAGGAAAAGCTTTTAACCCGAGTTAGGGATGTACTCAGTTTCCAACGTTGATATTCCACCGTCGGTTTTGATTGGAATGACGTATTTGACGGAGGAAAAATTGCCTTTTACTGGGCACAGCAATGCTCACACACACATTTACGACTGTGAATCGTATACCACGTTCATACTTTGAATCGATTATACCACGTTTATACTTTCCGAGGAATGGTTTTCAGTTATTTAATACGTGGAATGTCTGTAATTGGAGACCATAAATCTATTCATCTGCTTTTCTATGGACGGTCTTTAGCTTTCAAGGAGCTGTTATTACAGTATTAAGTACGTAAGTTAGCTATAAAAATAATTATTGATCCTACTTTCGGTCGGAGAGTCTTACGGTGAGGGAAAACATCGTGATGAAACATGCACATTTAGGCGACTGTATGTGTAACTATGATCCAATCTGGTCTGTTGCCCTGGTAGCAGGGTCACGGAGGTCAGACGGTGGTCGCTCTACTGTAATTCTTGATCTGCCAAATCCTGGAGCAAGGTCAAGGCGAACCCCGGGCCCTCCAGAGCACAACCGGGACATAAACGACTTTTTTAACCTACTTTCATTTGAGTAGCATCAGCTGTATGGGATGTTCTGCAATGAAAGTTCCAGATACTCTCAAAATTTCTGCAGCAATAAACCGGGAGGGTGTGTCTCGCTAAGTAAAGAATTTACGTCTTTGCCAAAGAACCACGTTTTTACTTCAGCTTATTGTGTTAGGTATAATATGTATACAAATTATATCCACCCACCACTCACTCAGAATAATATATCTCTTCGTATGTCGTGATTCGTGGTATTTAGTTTACAGGTATATTTAGGTATCATGTATGTAAAGCTTAGATACACATTTACGTCATACCGATCTACGCAATGTACTTACATTTTCTTACTTATTCATAAAATTACGGATTTCAATTACTTAGGTATGTAAAGTAATTATGATAAACTAAACTAGTTTTTGCCCGCGACTTCGTCCGCGTATAATTCCCGCTCCCGTGGGAACCACATTGAATTTCATCAAAATCCGTTGCCTGAAGGATTAACAAACATCCCTTCCATCCTTACAAGCTTTCGTATTTATAATATCAGTGGGAGTTAGGATTATTATACTAACTAACACAGAAGTAATACAGATAATTATACAGTACCTACCTAAAGGTATAAGAGTAATTACTTTTCTAATACAACTTGTTCTTTCTCAAGGATTATGTAATGTTTACTTACAACAATTAAGTAACCACTTTCAAAATTTCAAGTTACATAAAAACGCAAAAAGTATACGTAGATTACTAAAGTAAAGCTACTATCATAAATAACCAAATCTAATTAACTCCCAACATCAGAAATAACTTAGTACCCACAACATTGTACGACCATTGTATACTTCGGGTTGATTTACGAAGCGCTGCCTCTAGACAGCGAGATATTTCAGCGCTGTAGCGCTTTCAGCGCACTCCCCATTCATGGAGCTCCCAGACATTCGCAGTCTTTCTGGCACATTCCACAGGGTCAACATTCGACCCAAATGATCTTCGGGCTAAGTCACTAACTTCTTTTCGGGTACATGCCCCTGTCGCAACTGACGCAAACTCCATTCGAACTAAGCAACTCAGATGCCGCATTATTGATTTGATAAAGGTACCTTTACCTTAATGTTATTTAGCCTCCTAACCTTTGTTTAGCGAGTCAATCGACTCTGAGTATTGTTGGCAGATGTAATGTAATGCAACTGAGCCAGTTTTAACGTTGTCGTGTGTTCGCGACGCAATTTACGTACTAATTTAGGTAGCTTTGATTTATCGTGTGTCAGCTGTAATGTAACTTATTATTTTTCAGATTACTTAGCTGCTTCGCTGCCATAGAGCGCACCTGTGTTCACAGTACGTCACTGTATCCGTACGTTGTTTGTATTATATTTCTCATTAGAGATTAAAGTTATTGCAACATTGTAATATTTTTCTTTATGCAACCCAAATGTATCTAAGCTGATGGGAGACTATAGCTTAAATCTGTACGTAATACTTTTAAAATGTATTTTATTCATGTACCTACCATCTAGCTTCAAAGAATTTGTCCACTAAAATTACATCTAGCTGTCCACTTCGTCCTTAGAGCGGTAACTGGGACATCCGATTAGTCGTCGATCGGTTGATCGGACGACCGGTCGTCCCAACTTGTTGTATCTTCCTTTTTTTACTGCCCGCTCCACTCCCACCCTCTCTATGTGGACATGCCAGCGATGGAAAGCGTTTGCGAAATAGGCATAAATACTCCCATTTTTTCTGTATCACCTTTCAATGGAGTATACGATTACTTCTGCACCCTCACTAGGTCATTTTCTTACCACGCGACTTAAACTTGTCAGACTATAGAAAAGTCGGACAGAACTCGGACATCTATTGCGCTATTGCGGAAGATATCCTAAAAATTAGGATATATCTAATTTTTAGGATATCTTATATAGATGTAGCTTGGACAGATTTTTGTCAGTTTCAGATTGGATACAGTGCGTTGTCGCTCTCACACGACATGACGATCACAGTCCAATCTTCCTCCTTACATATCTAGTTCTAACTAAAGTCACTTTCTGCGTCTGTCTAGCCGCTAAATCTTCCTAAACCACGCAACGGATTTTGATGCGGTTTTCATCATCAGTTAGAGAAGTTCTTCAGAAAGATTTATATGTGTAATAAACTATATGCATAATATAATAAACGCCGAGAAAATCTGTGCGAAGCGGGGCGAGTTGTTACTCGTGAAAAAAAGGTCTAAATTATATTCAAAGTTCATATTATTATGTATTTTTAGTTGTATTTAACAAAATATCCGTTTCACATCACACTGCGCGGGAGAAATTGCGTTCTACAACAATTACTTTGCATATAAAATTAGCTTTTATGCAACTGGTTGCAACATGCAATAAAACCACCGCATATAATCCACAGTTTACAAGTAAACATGGCGCTGTAAGCTTTGAAAAGTAAATTTTCCTCTCACAAACCCTACGGGCGGACGGTAGTAACGAAAGAAAAATGAAACACGAGCAACCGTGAATGTTACTGTCTCCCTTTACTAGTGCAGTGATATACTGTGTATCCATCCTTTGAGATGGTTCCCCATGTTATATGAAATGAGCGCGATATTGCAACGAAACTATTCATAATCTGTCTAGTACCTCGTTCTTGTTGAGCAAAAATGGCATACATATTTTTGTGGATTATTATTGATT
This sequence comes from Blastobasis adustella, assembly GCA_907269095.1. NCBI lineage: Eukaryota > Metazoa > Arthropoda > Insecta > Lepidoptera > Blastobasidae > Blastobasis > Blastobasis adustella. The sequence goes on along the minus strand of OU026121.1, from coordinate 13,256,313 downwards.
AAAACCTACATGCTGTACTTAATGATTTCAGGATATTAGACCCATTCAAACTGTTTTGAGGGTATGGTTACGCTGGGTCTTTTTTTATACCACTAAGGTGGCAAACAAGCTTACGGCGTGTATGATGGTGAGCAGTCACCGCAGCCGTCTGCCGTACAACATAAAAAAAGAAAGTGAAATTTTGTATTTTAGGATTTCGTTAAAACCAAACTTCGATTCGACGCAAACATTATTACGTCGGCGCAACTGTAACCCGATTCGCTTCGCCATTATTCCTTAAGCAGCACCGTTTTCCTGCTACTTAATTATTGGAATGTCTGGTGCATTTTAATTAAATCCGCCACACGCGGTTGAGACAAACAGGCCACCATCTGGCTCGTCCGCAGGTCGCCGAAAAAGCGGACGAAATACCATTTTAGCAAATTTAACGTCTCCTATTATCTTCATTTCAACACCGTAAATTAGACAGCTATAGGTACGGCCCGGATCCGTCGGCTGACTAACGCCACAGCGGCGCGGATTCTGGATCAGTCGGCCGACGGGTTGAGCGAGCCGTGCGCGGATTTCAATCTGGTTTCTTTGTCCGTAATTCGGTGGGGCGACACGTTGGCGGACTGCCCGTACGCCGTAAACAGCGATCCGGGCCCCGGTCCGATTGAGAATCTTTATGGAGACTACGGGACCCCCTACTAGGAGATTTTGTTTCGATCGACACCAGAGTAAATACTAGTTATTGATAGTGCCGCCTCAGTATCTGTTTCGCTGAGGCTACTTAAGAAAGTTTGCGTGGAGCAATTTACTTGTAGGCTTTTAGTAGTCCGCCTTGATCGTGATCCAGGATTGGGTAGACCAGGTAATTACAGCGTACTGTAATTACCTGATCTGCCCAATGCTGGGTCACTACGACTGCCATCTGACCTCCGTGACCCTGATGCCAAAGGAACTTGACCAGATTGGATCATGGTTACACATTCCGTCACCTGTTTTCAGCATCGGTTAGTATTCAACTAATGTACATAACTCAGAAAAGAGTCATTGGTACACGGCGGCTAGGATTCTAACCCGGTACCTCTCGCAATGTTAGTCGGATATCGTTAACTTAATTTATAATAAAATATATTTAATAATTATAATTATTTAACGCTGTTAATGCGGCAAATTTTTGGGCCACAACAATATCATGTTTGTCATCGACACGCTAAGAAGAATAAATTGTATAATTCAGAGAAATACATCAAAACATCCTCCATTTCTAGTTCCCGTTTGCTGCAAAACGTTCGCGGCAAGGTAAACATCGGGGCAACTGAAAAGGTTTCGCTAAGAGGATCTGCGTACCCTCGCCGAGTTAATTTGCGCGCGTATTGTTTCTAAATTTATTTTCTGATGTAATCGATGGTGTTCCTACTGCACCATATTAGGCGCTTTAAACGTTTTTCCATAGTTTTAGTAAGTGAATTATGGCTGCTGTAGGTACCTGGTTGTAGGGGCTGTAGGTTGGTATGTTTCCTTCCTTCTGGAAGCGGGTACACGTGACTCCTCCCCCTAAGAAATCTAATCCATCCTCTCTCGCCGATTTTCGGCCGATTTCCATTCTTCCCGTCTTATCGAAACCGAGAAATTTGTTCAGTGTAAACTATGCTTCCATCTATCGAGGATCTATCTACCTGCTGTACCGATACCAGTCGAGGTTTCGTTCGGGGCACAGCAATACAACTGCGCTTGTCAAAATCACCCGCGTATTGTTACAAAATTAATTTTCTGATGTTATCGATGGCGTTCCTACTGCACCATATTAGGTGCTTTACGCTTCTCCATAGTTTTAGTAAGTTAATTATGGGTGCTGTAGATACGAAATTAGAATAAAGTGTAATAAGATATTAGTTTAATTAATTACCTGATTTGCCAAATCCTGGATCATGGTCAAGGCGGACCCCGAGAGTGCAACCGGTATATTAGGCCAAGATGTTTTTTTTTTTTAATATTAGCTTTATTCAGTTGCCTCTACTAAATAATCATAACATTATACATGATATAATATAAGGTCCCCATAGAGAACAATCATAGTAACTAGATACTGGGGCCCTATTTTTGAAACCGCTAGCATCGACGCAAGCGCTCGCGTGCCCTACCTATCTCTTTCACACTCGTGGTAAGTTGCTAGAGATAGAAAAGACAAGCATTTTGACGCAAGCGCTCGTGTAGACGCGAACGGTTTCAAAAACAGGGCCCCTGGTATGGAGAGCCAGATCCTATTTTGAACTGAAACATACTAATTGAATTATATCTGTACATAAATATTCATATTGTGTACTTGTACAATGGCCATTGGCCCTCTAGTAGAGGCTAAAATAGTAATGTCGCTTCATTTATTCAGTCGCACACACAATAACGTCTATTAGGCGTGATAGTATTGGCTGCATCTGTCGAAACATGCAGCAGTTTCATAACTTGACACACACACACACACACACACAACACGAAACGTCTGCATATTAAATGTTAAGCCGGGTATTACATGTCATGCCTAATACGGTAATAATCACGTTGCTATGTGAAATGAACGAAATTAACCTTTGAAATGTATCCTTTGTGTGATTCTGTGAGGTATTACTGCTATATTTTTTCAATATTAAGTACTGGGCGTCAGCCATGATCATCATCCCCTGTTACACCACTAGGCTAGGTGGGGTCGGGGCAACATGGCTCTCTCTACAATTTGTCATTTACACTTAAAATACGTACGTAACAGAGTTGGCTGGAGCCGACCACCTGTCAATCGCAGTCGATACTAAACCCTATGTTGTACAAAATAAAGTCGCTTTTGGATTAAATCGGAGGCGAGCCGACCTTGGTCGGGTGTCTGACCACGTCTCCCTATTTTTAAAGCTAGCCCTTTGAGGTACTAAAGGAGCAATACTTCATTTCATCAGTAAGACCTAGTTTTAAATCCGTGAAGAACTCTTTGTAACCTATTTACCAAGACCTAGTAAGTACAATAGCAATAATGTTCCACTTATGGTATAGAAATGTTTATTAGTTTACTGGCTTTGACTGGCTATTTCATCCGGGCTAACTCCGTTAAATAGGTCAAGAGGCACCTTTGAATAACTTGCTTTACTGATACCAAGATTTCCAACTGAATACTTAAATGAAATAATTGTGGGAGCGTGGGTGGCCTAGTGGTAACGGTATCCGACTCGTAAGCGTGAGGTACCGGGTTCGAATCCCACTACCGCCATGTACCAATGACTCTTATCTGGGTTGTGTACATTAGTTAGAAAGGGAAAACATCGTGATGAAACCTACACATTCAGGCAACTGGATGTGTAACCAGACCCAATCTGGTCAGGTTCCCCCGGTAGCAGGGTCACGGAGGTCAAACGGCAGTCGCTCCACTGTAATTATCTGATCTGCCAAAACCAGGATCATGGTCAAGGCGGACCCCAGGCCCTCGTGCGCGAGAGCACAATCATGAGAATAACACCAGAATGATGACGACTTTAATGAAATAATTGTAAACATTTGCCTTGTGTATTACAATAAGCTGCACAGCTGTTATCTGCAGTAGCTAATAATAAACTACGTAAATAATAAGTGTTAAAGTATATTTATTAATTTCTGTAGCACGGCACTAGAAATTTATGAAATTAGGCTCGTCCGCCGTCCTCGTTACGTACAGACATACTGTACAACTATTAATAACTATATGCCAGTGACACATTGCCGCAGTGGGTGCTATGTGGGCTCATCCACTTTATCAATGCTGGAGGTAACCTAAATCCCTGTAAATCTGATTATAAGTACCTAAACATTTTAGGCCACTTATTTTTATAGTTTCATGATACATGTTTTGGGTATGTAAACAACTATAGAAGATTGTCTTAAATTTTCATAGATACCTAGAAGCAAATAACACATTACATACTTATTATAGGTCAATCGCTTCAAACGAGCGCGCTTAAAACTGGCTTAAGACCGGGCGAAATGGAGGAGAATGAGTCGGAAAGCGGACCCTGGCCGAACCCGGGCCTGGTCGCTCGGATTATGTATTTACTAAAGTATCAACAGTTATATTATAAATATTATTTTAGAACCAACAAGCCAATTACAGGTCCTCGCTAGTAACAATGATGATGACGACGATGATGAGGTATTGCACGTCAAAGACAAGCTTAAAGAGCTCTCCCTAAAGCTGGCGGCCGTTTAGACATTTCGAAATCAACCAATCAAGAGCCTGTGATAAGTATTGCAGTCCCAGTAAGCGACTCTAGCCGAATTGCTTGTAAAGTAAAAGAATAATGTAAAACGTTAGTAGAGTGAGGTTCTTTCTAATGAGTTTAACAGTCAAATAAATACTTCATAATATCAGCCGAAAGATGCCCACTGCTGGGCATAGGCCTCCCCCATAGATCTCCATAAAGGTCGGTCTTGTATCTTTCGCATGCAGCTCGTACGTACGATCTTTACCAAGTCATCGGTCCACCTTGTGGGAGGCCTACCCACGAATACCTACGCAAATAAATACTTAAACAATATATATTTTTCGTCCAATTCTATCGCACTTGTGCGTTATCTAGGTATCGAATTATATGAACGAACGTCTGCCTTATTTCAGCTACCAGAGAGCATTACTTTTTCAGTGCGAAATGATTTCCAGACAAATTTCACTGATGACGTACTAACTATGCCACCTAAGTCCTTAAGGTCGTATACGTCTGCAAGTTTCTAAGCAGCTAACATAAGCAGATGTTTCTAATAACGATTTGGGAGCATATATCCTAGTAGTACCTAAATATTTAATCGTTCTTAGTCTACGGGTTTGAGGCTGGCTTGTTAATCTTTACATACTTAGTACAAATTAAGGTCGCTTTCCGCGTCTTTCTGTTTGTCTGCAGGTATTTCCGGTAACTCCTCCTAAATAATGCGACGGATTTTGATTCGGTTTTCACCATCAGTTAGATATTTTTTTCCTGAAGGTTTATATGTATAATATATGCATATTCTAGTAAAGAAAAGCCCAAAAACCCCGTGCCAAGCTGGGGCGGATCGATATTGCTACATGAGGGAGGCTCGTACTTCTCTCCTAAGATTTCTAACCTAACTTTATTGAATAGCTTTTCGTGACTTAAAAATGCTAATATGCTGCGTACGTCCGTATGTACTGTACCCATGTATATAGGAAATTTCAACCTGTCCTTATATAAAATACCGTAACCGTAGTAGCAATTATGATGCAATTCTAACAATAATTAACCTAACATAAAGTAGCAGGTAAATTCACTTAAAGGTAAATTGATAAGCCAATACGTCTCCAACAAAAAATTAAACTACACAAAAGCGTAAATCTGTTAATTAACTTCCTAAAGGTTTATAACCTCGGTGAGTTTGTGAAATTCGCTCGAAAATCTCAGTACTTCCACTAACAAGTAATGGGAAAGATGTTTGCTGTGGTTGTAAGGAGCGATTTAACTTCCCGCTCAGTGAAATAGCGATATCGATATTAAATAATTGCTACAATTTCTCTTGCATCGACGGAATCGTTTGTGCACTAAAATATAAAACTGTACCTACACTTAGTTTAGTATATCTTTAGTTTTATATTTTTCACTTAGAGAAGACAGTTGCCTGTTGGTGAAGCCGTTTAGAACCTATATGTATACTGCAATGAAGAGCAATGTAGTTCATGATATTGGTCTCACTATTTTGACAATTTCCAGGGTTATTAAGGGTCAGACATTTGACCTCATTTCCTCAATGAGCCCGCCGAGTAACCAAACCCTCGCTATCACTGATCAATGGCGATCAAATGGCGCTTATTAGAGGCGAAACTTCCATCAAAAATCACCGTAACTAGGGCGTCGTATTCCATTCGGGCAGATTACGCGAAAGTCGTCCGAATTCCGAACGTTCGGTGTCGTAAGTTTGCTTAGCCAGTCTAATTTGAGCCTTGGGGCGTTAAACTGAGCCTCTCCATCGCTGTGTTTCGTTTAGTCGGAGAGGGGCGGGGGAGGTCAAGGTAGGCCGGTCATCGCGTAAGTACCTTTCACGATCTTGAGCTGAGGCATCGGCGTCACTTTCCCCGGTCTAGTGCGTTTTTTCGAACGTAACAACATCATGATTACATCAATATAGCATGCGGATCGTTCCGCGTGTAGACCGCACCTGTGAATCGGAACGCATCGCGGCCCGCCAAATGCGATCGTATGGTGCCCGCTGGTGCAGAAAAACAAACGATGTCTTAGAATTGGAATAAGGTAAATCTATGCGTTACGAGGTAATGATTTCGTACAGTTATGAAATGTAGGTAATTCGTTCGTTATGGCCGAGTTTCCTAGGGTAGCGGTGACGTCACATGCCTAGAGCGGCTGTAATACAGCTGTGTATTACATCACTGGAGCGTCGGTGGTCTAATGGCTAGCGGATCCGACTCGTAAGCTAGACGTACCGAGATCGATACCATGTACCATGACCTTGTTCTGAGTTTTGTACATTAGTTGAAGTAACACTGAAATTAACTCATACGGCGAGGAAAAAAATAGTGATGAAACCGGCGACTGAATGTGTAACCTTGATCCCCAGGATCACGGTCCAGGTGACCCCGAACCTGCGCGTGAGAGCACAATCAGAATATTGATGCTACGATAATTATTTATGTAGGTACGTCACTGAATATAACATGACGAGGCGCTGTTTGACACCGATCTCTAGGAAACCGCGCCATATTGTTTCCATTTCATAGTCAACAAATTAGTGACGTCATTCACCGCTTTATTACTTATGCTCTTGTACTGTTATACGCCACCTCATGTAAAGAGTCAGCCAGGGCCAGGGTTTACTTTAATTTACTAAAACCTAGATTGAATTGTAATTGGATCGCAATCGCAGCTCAATGACAGTTTGACATATGTTTGTTATTCTGCTACTGTTACTAATGGGTCGATTGAATTATAATTTTAATTTTTTTATATTCTGCTACAAAGAAAACTGCCTGTTGAGTTGCTATTGGATCGGGGTGAAGTGGAGAACGAGTACGGAAGACAACACAGGGGATTGATGCAACTCGATGCGCTTTGTTCTCTAACAACCTCGTTTGTGTAACCTTTTTGTTCGGCTGTACATAATTGCTTCCATTTATACTTTTCTAGGTACATCAACAGCTGATATCAATCAATTTGATTATCACCAATACGATCGCTCTACATAATTGATCAATGAACAGCTGATACACAATGCGCTAACATGAAAGTACTTATAATAATTTATGTTGAAGCAAATAATGTTCCGGGTTTCCTACCGCGTACCTTTGTTTACGTATCCCGATATTTCGACTCAGTTGCAAGCATCAGCCGTCCCGTGACCATGATGCATGCAACTGCGTCGAAATACCGGGCGACCCTTAAACAAAGGTACGCGGTATGAAACCCGGAACATACCTTTAAAATGTGTGATAATTTAAAACAAACCGCGATAGTTTAAAACAATATGTTAAGTAAATAGTGTAGCAAATACACGGTTCTATCGAACACTTTCCGTCACTCGAATCTCAATAGGTCAAGGCAGCGAGCATGTTCAACGGATAAAACACGTCTCGTTCAGAATTAATATTGCTTTCCAGAGAACGTAATAAAATATTTCACTCAAGCCGTACGCTATATTATGAAAGATTCTTGTGAACAAATACCTCATTAGATTGTTCATGGTATACCTACGTACGTACGTAAGTACGCACGTTAAATTAGCTCAACCAGCCATTAATCGGGTCTGATGATTTAAAACCATTTCTGTGTTTAAACACAATAGACTGGAATAAACCTGTTCTTTGATATATTTTAGAATAGAAACTAAAAGCCATAGTAGGTAATAAGTTAGATCTGGTTACTTAACAGTCTGCGTCATTAGAATTAGAGTCCCGACCGCCTAGTTGCCCACATAACGTTACACATCCGTACCAGAACGTTATCTCCGAGGTGTACGTAACTTACCTACAGGTTGCAAAGACGCGAGCAAAATAGCGCGATACAATTTCGCTGTCGATATAGGTACCGTTTGTAAAAGTAACGGTGAAGAGGAGCATGGCGACGGAATTACTCTGTGGGTCGCAGTTACTGTCACAAATGATGTACGAGAGTACACGAGACCAGCCGAAGGTTCCCGAGCGGTGCCGACGGGTCGCTCGTCGGCTCCCCGCCCGCGGCCGCTTGATAACTGCTTTCGAAATCACTCACTGCGTTCCGACGCATTATTGTTTGGATAAAAACTTTATATTGTTCGACGGCGACTCTTAGCGCGTTACTGGATTGGTGTAATGTAATTTTAATTATGTAGTTAGTTAGGTTTTAGGGAGTGTGTTTTTGTTTAGCTATTCGATGTAATGTTGTAACGGATTGCGTCTTTGATAAATTATATAATAGGTATGTTGTAGATTCAGATTTTTTATTAAAGGCAAACTGGAACAGATTTCCACTTGCCACTGCTTAGATCTAATTTAAAAATACAATACAACAACAAAATAAATATGTATCTAACAGTAAAAAAAATCAGTCAAGTCCACAGAGTCACAAACTCGGCTTAAAAGATTCGTCTCTCATTCATACCCGAACCGCGTTTTGATCTTAAATGCTGGGAAATGACACAAAGTTGTAAGTTCGGAAGGTATGCCCTATTTCACCGGCGAAGGATCATTTATTATTTAGCCCCGCCCCTCCCCCCGCGCGGGGAACGCCGGTAAGTAATAAAACGTCCCTGTAGAACGGTAACGCTAAAACAACCGAATGCAAAACTCATTATTTAAACTATTACTAGGTACCTAGTAACTATTTATAACTCGTATTGTTATGTAAATATGAATTATTGGAGTGTCACTGTCGAAGTGGTGATGATAACGATAAGCGTATACAGAAAATTTGAGTAAATATTATGCACAAGTTAAATAAAAAAATACATAACAAAATTATCATATCTATTCAGTTTCAAAACCAACAATATTTCTCCGCTGTCGCTAAGACAATTGATCCCGCCAATAATTCCACAAATTCGTAAACCAGAGTTCGTAGTCGTAGAGCTTCGAATATCAAAAGCGAATACTGACTGAATAATAGTTGAGCAAACACTCGACGAAGACGTGCCATCTCAGCCGTTGAGTCCACAATTACCTCCGTAATTCGGAGTCGGAGTATGTAACGAGGAATCAATTCCAGTTGTCAAATCAGATCGCGCTATTCGGCGCGTAAACCGAGCATTCTATTTGTTTGAACTCGTGTTTCGAACTCGAACGCAGTGGATTCCAGTGGCTGCCGGCCGCGCCCAGCTAGGGATGCCTCGCTCGATACCAGGAACGTTATTTCCCTTAATTAGTATCGATACCGCTCAAAAGGTTACGCCAGCAGTCTCTATGGTTGCGATTTGGGTTTAGTTGAACTGCGTAATATTTCTAGGTTTTGGGTATAAGCACTTACACTGTGTCAGGCAGGAGTGTGTCTAGATACCTACATTAATTCTCCATATAATATATTTACGAATGTGCTAAAGGTTAATTAATATAAAAAGTTTTAAGACTATCGACTACAACAACTAGTTACTTAGTAAAAATCCTCACTAGTACAGTGCATATGTAAATATACTCACAAGCAATTCTCTACTTTAGACCGTGGTACGGAAGCGTAGTTAAGACATACCTATACGAGTAGTCCGACTCAGAGCGCTTCGTTCGAAAACGCATAAGCTTCTATTTTTAAAATCGATGCGGTGACCAAAGTAGGGCATAGACAAGAGTGTTTTTAATTAGAGGGAAGGCGGGCTGGCTTGCCATCGAGTGATCATAAACCTAGCCTTTATTTTGTAGTTTTAGTTCAAATATACCCACTCGAATAGATTTTCGATACTTTACAATAATTAAGAATATTTCCGATTAATACCAAACTTAGCATTTACAGGAAATAAACAACAAAGAAACGTTGTTAGTTAACCAAGAATTTTTCCATGGATATAAAACTGTATTAATGTGTACTCAAGAGAAAATAGTTCCCTTCGATATAAAATGATTAACAGTTACTTGACGATGAACTCCCATAATTGAAATAGCTGTAGCTAACAATAACAAACATATAAAGTCTGCAATAATTTGTTCTTTGTTTAGTCGCTAATCGTTTTAGAGCCATGAAAGGAAAATGCGTAGCCTCACCACACCATAATAATTGCAAACAATTAAAATGTAACACTATCATCAAGCTGTGAGTAACACCCATATACGATATTCACAATTCGGCGTTCACAAGCATACGAGTAGATCATAAAACCGGAGCGGCTCAGTTCAGTAGGTAAAAATCTCTGACACCCACGCTGCCTAGCCGAGTACCGATCCTATACAATACTCAAACAAACGGTGTTCATGTTTATTGTATTCACGTTCTCGGGAACAGTTGCCATAATATATTCGTAGCTAACGATTTCGATGAAATTCGCAAGTTATTTGCGACAACTCGATTTTATCTGGCCTGAATCTTTCGATATCTTGTGTTTGACTTTGAATTTGTGACGAGACTCCGTGTGTTCCTTCCTAGACTATTTCCTCGCCTATACTGGCACTCTATGGTGTTCTGTAGTCAGGTAATAGGCCGTAAAGGTGCAACATGGGTCGTCATATCATCGCAGTTCCCAATATAGTACGCGTAGGTACCTCAGCCTACGCTTTCTACGCCGTGCGTTCGACCGTATGCAATCTGCGCCGACAATTTCTTCGACTCCATTGTTTTCTATCCCCTTATTTCTTTTTTCTTGCAGGAATTACAAACGACGATTGAGTATCGGTAATGTTTGTATTGTGTACGCAATTAGACTTCAAATCGGTTGCGACTTTTCCGATTTTTACTGTTCGAACAAAATGGCAAAATAAAATGTAGCTAAGATTGACATATTTAATCTATAGCAGAGTATCTTCTTATTATCTTAAAGGATTTAGGTTGTGTGCTAAAAGTGATTTATGTTATAATTTTATTTTGGTATTCTTCTCTCTGGCTGAAGTCTATGTTTTAAGTAAGATAGACATCAGATCGAATTATCGTCAGCTTTAGCTGAAAATCAGCCGAGACGGGTTAGTCTGTAGCATTATGCTGAATTGTAGAGAATATTCCCAGGTGCCCAGAAAAAATATATTGTCTATCTAGGTATATCGTAGGTATATTTAATCTGAGTTAATAGATATGTGACTATGCAGAGTCGCGGAATGAAATAAAAAGTCTTCAAATTGAAGTATTGACGACTCGCGGACTTAAGGTTCCTTTTGAAACCATGTCACAGATCATGCCTCTGTATCAAGTGCAAGCTAAAATCGACCTTATGATAATCAACTTTTCATACCACAACAATGACAAGAACTCCTTCAGCTACCAATACGGTCTGCGGCAAGTCTGTGCCGGCATTCCGACAGTCATAGTCTCAGGTCTGAGTTCCCCGCCGACTAGAAACAGCTACACTATTTCACGGGCGAGGCGAGCCGGTTACCGTTACACGATATCGCCAGCCAGGTGTAATGACTTCATGCACTGCCAACGGACAACTAACTCCAGATACAACGGAAAAGTAACAAAATGCGCGGGAAATCTTCACTGCCATGGACTAATAACGAATTCTAATTTTAAATAATTGTACTTAATTGTTTTTCTTTTAGGGATTTCCTTCTCAGCACGTTAATATTATTTTTATTCTATTTTATTTTATTTTGAACGGAATATTTTGATTTCAAGGAATTTAGAATTACTCGTAGGTAAGTACGGATTATAATTGCTCGAGAATATATACAACGATCGTCGATTCTTTATTGGCTTATCCTACTTTAAATACAAAATTAGATATAGGGAAATACGAAAGTTTTTATGAGTGGATGAAAAACAATTAATCGTTAATTCATAACCCAGACGCCAAGCGGGAAGATTATGGCAATGCCGTGCCAGTGGTGGTCAAGTCCAGTAGGGGCCTGTAATCTTGTGCCATGTGTATAGTTTCAAAACTTTTAACAAGGCCGTACGATGATAACTAGACTTATCGATTTAAATTGTTTGATTTCACTTGCTATGATTTCACGTAGGTAAGATCACATTGTAGAGAGCTAAGAGTTTTTTGGTCAATTAATCCATTTAAAAATCTATTAATAGTAACAGGTAATATTACCTATAATAACATAATCATACCACAATGCCTCTTTAGTATAGGTAGGTATCGATGGCTGTTGCGATTTATTTGCAGTTAAATCTTCCTCAATACAGTGAGTACACACCTGTAACAAAAATAAATATTAAGTTAAGAGGACATGAAAATATACTTAGGTAGGTAAAAATAATAAAATATTTTTAAAGTTGTGCAAGATAAATCTTGCAAAACTTTATAAATTATAAATCTCACCCAAAATTACTTAGGTGTGTTACGGCTTACTTGTTAGTACTTATGAAAAACTAGGGACTTAACTATTATCTACAACCACTTTCGTAGCACGTATTTCGTATATTCCATGCTTACTAATTCGGAAAAATAGCACACAATTAGGTATCTCTATTTATTGGTATTAAATAATGCAAAGCTCTATCATCTGAAGTATTAGTAAGTGCATAAATACGTTCTTTCGAACATTCGCGTGGACACTAACAAAGGGTCTGCAATAGATACAGACTCCCAGGTTCGAGTATTTGCCTAGTTCCAATCTGTCGTAGACTAAAAGACGTAAAAGGACGAAAAGACGCGATTCGGCGTAAAATAAAACTATCTATAGCAAACTGTCCGTCAATAAAACTACAAGTCAGCGGTTTGTATGCATCTACATAAACGCCAAGAAGCCAAGCCAGAAGCAATTTTCCCGCGCATTCCCACCGTAATAAAAACAATAGTTCGCTGTGTGAAATAGGAAAATTGCTTGCGAACAAATCATTTTCAACCCGAATTGATTTATAATGCGACAACACAGTAATGGCGGTCTGTAAGTACTAGCCGTATGACCTGTGGGGCTAGTAAGCTTAGAGAAAAGACTAAATTTAAAATCTATTACGTATCTAATTACTAATTCGTCCATCCATAAGCGATAAAGCGGCCTGTCGGTTTTTCTTCTGTTAATTTTTAAGTACCTATTGTATTCTTTTAAATGCGCAATAAAGTGTTATTTATATATTCATTCATTATTATTGTTTTGTCTAAATGTTTTCAAACACACAACTCTATCCTGTACAACCAGGAGGCGAGAGAAGGATAAGTATTTTTAACAGCAAAAATAACTTAAATTTTTAAATTGAAGTGTGATATAAATATCCCCAAACTATTGCGAAGATATTGTCAGGACCGTAGTAAGTGGAACAATGTGGTCTCTCTCTACCGACCTCTATGGGAAAAAGGCGTCACGTACAAGTATGTGTATGTATGTACGTACAGACACAAAAAAAAAAGTTTTGACTGTGTTCGTGACTGCGCCACAGACGTAATTTACCGCAGTATTACGGTCGTTAAATGACGGCACTGATATCATAAAACTGATATCCATGTGGTGTCCGGCAGAGTAGAATAGCACCAAACCCTACACTTGTGGGTGTCGTACAAGTCGACTAATGTTTTATAGGCAAAGATCTAGAGTCTCTATAAACTGGAAAATAGACAGCAGCGTTTTCCATTGTTATATTTATAGCACTGCGATCTCCAACCCGCCTGCCGAGCGTAGAGATTATTGCAATAGCCTCCCCTTTCGTGGGAAAGGCTCTAAGTTCTGCAGCGGACTGATATGGGCTGTGATGATGATATCCTAAATATGTTACCCATCTACGCCGTAGGTCTGTATAATTATTAAAACAAACTTCAATCCTCACATGCAAAGACCATTAAAGTTATATTGGGTATTATATCCATGATTGGTTAAAAACGATAAAATTCTGTCGTAACGTTTTGTGACAAAGCATGCTTGTACCGCTGCTTGAAATCTGCACCATGCACACATATTTCTGTAGATAACATCTTTTGTTACGGTATTTCCTTCGTCTTCTAGGCGAAGCGAGACATTATGCATCCACATGCAAATATTACAATATTTTCATATATCAATATTTAACAACAACCGCACAACTGAATTTCGTAAGTATGTAGTTAATAAATATTCTTATATTTTACTAGCGACTCTTTAATATGTATCTATACAGTCGTTTCTGTACATTGAAGATATTTCAGAAAAATTGTCGGGATGGGATTCTGGGGCGTAACTATGCACAAAAATATATATTACAATTGTATTCTGTTTGTTCGCTCATCACGCGAAAACCGCTGAACGGATTTTGATGGAATTTTTACAGTTAGGTAGTTTGGGGTCCAACATAAAAGTTTAGGAGGAAAAAAATAGGTGTTAATGGAAATACATACAGACAGACGCGGATTTCGACTTCATTTTATACTAGGTATGTATAATAAGGAAGGATAAGCAAGGATAAGAAAAGGATGAATAGGAAAGTTTACATACAATACTTAGCTAACCGTTACACATTTTCATGCAAAACCTGTGCACCCATTTTGGTATCCCTGTGGAAAGAACATAGCTACAGTGTCGCCATCTGGCTAAAGTTGTTGCCGAACACTAGCACACTGCTAGCCCACATAACCGACGTGATTACGTGTCTGTAAAACACACGTTTTACTTCTTAATTTGAATACCATAAGCGCAACAAAGAAAGCGGTACCAGCGTGACGTCACAGACGGTCACCAACCTACCGCCCGGTAACCTTGAGAACCACCATCGGTACTCACTTAGGCCAGTTTAATGAATCACTCGGGTCATTATGATACACACTTTGAAACTTACGTTCCATACAATTCGTCATTATTAGGGACGACCTTTAGAATTATAAATAAATAAATAAATAAATAAATAATCCGTTCATTACACCAAACTCACACATGACATTCACATTTGACATAGACACAAAACTAGATTAAGGTTTTAGATTTCATTTATTTCCCAAAAGTAAATACAATTTCATTATGATCATATTCAATATGTCAAAAATGTGTTTTCAGTTAGGGATCGTCAGTGGTACTGTTACTAGTTAACTATATAACTTACTAGAAGGGTTTTACTAGAAGAACTTATTATAGTTACATGTTTTATCGTTAAGTGTCATGAGACAGGAGACGTGTAATGGTGCCATACTCAGAAGCCACGGCTGATGCCATGGCTCTGGTTTTCAGTGGGCCCCTATTAGAATTAGTCTGCGCACTAGCTTTTTCTCAAACCTATCGTCAATTAGCTACCTTGCCCAAGACCGGGCGAAAATGGAGGAAAATGAGTCGGCAAGCGGACCCTGGCAGAAGCCGGGGCTGACCGCTCGGACGATGATTATAATGATGATGATGATCGCCAATTAGCTACCTACCTACTTCATACCTACTAGTGTTTGCACAGTTGTGCTCCATGTTTATGGGTACATAAGTAGCAGGTATAAAAGAAAGACGCGATAATCCGCGTCTAGCTGAGATAATCTCATAAATTGCAATAGGAGACGGTTTTCACGAGCTTTCCATACAAAAGTTTAAGTCAATTTAAGTAGGTACCAAGATACTAGGTTAGGACATTCGTCTATTAATATTTTACAACTTTATTTAACGTAGTAATGGATCATTATTAATGTAAAATAATGCGAAGAATACATGTTTCGCATTTGCTGGAATTTATTCACTTATAATTTTATTTAGAGCATTTGAAGTTTAACCTTTAAAGCAGAGACTAGAAAAACGACTAAATTAGGTATAGACGTGTCGACTTTGGGTAAACAAAGTCACCTTCTTATCGTAAATTTTAATGTCACATCTACACAGTTGTTCATTTATTGTCAAGTTGTGTGTTTCTTAGGTTTAAAACCAAATTACAAATTTAAAATATCTTCTGAAGATTGGCCAGTTTGCTTAACTAAAGCAACGTAATTCTATAGTTCGATTCCCGGCCGGACAGAAATTAAAATGATGAATTTTAATTTCTGTTACGGGTCTGGGTGTTCTATGTATAATAAGTATGTATTTAAAAAAAAGTATTGAAGTAGTTTATCAGTTATTTAGCACCCATCGCACAAGCTTTGCTTAGTTTGGGGCTAGATGGCGCTGTTTGAATATGTCTACGAATATTTATTTATTTATTTATTTATTATATAGGTACCTAGTGGACCCGACGCGATTTTGTTCGCGTGCCCTACACCTACCTCTACCCCATACCCACCCTATTCCTACTTTACACCCACGCTACCCCTACCCTACACCTACCCTACCACCTTCTCTATACCTACCCTACACCTACTTTACCCCACTCTACTATACCATACCCATTTTTCTTGCGTAAACCTTCCTCTTAAATCAGTCTATCCATTGTTGAATACCGCATTAAAATCCGTTGCGAAGTTTAAAAGATCTAAGCGTACATACATAGATATGAACAGTCGGCGTTTATACTATGTAAAGATTAATCTTATTGAAAGTTAATTATTTTTACTACCTACTACTACTTACTATTTATATTTATATTGATTTATTTAATTTGTTTATTTAATGCAATGATTTGGTTGACTTGCGATTTATTATGTTGCAATAATGTAATTTTACAATTTTTTTTGATTTGATTAATTCATTATTCTATTGGCTGAGAAATGAATGTAATAATTATTGTTATGAATTCATACATTGAAATATTGACTTGACTACTAAGATACCTAAACTAGTGCCTAACCTGTATTATTCGTTTGTTATGTAGGTATTTATTGTCGACGTTCGTAAGTGTTTCTTGTAAACCTTAAATTGAATAAATATGTTTGAGTTTGAGTTTGAGTTTACCAAAAGGCAAATAAGTATTACGGCCAGCCTAATGAAAATCTGTTACGTAGCCACCACAGTTGAGTGGGGTCGTTGCAACACCAGTAGTATCACTAGCATGTAGCCACTCTATATTAATAACTAGTTCGCGTACACCTACTTTACCACTACCTAACCATTTTTTCTTGCTTATAAACCTTCCTCTTGAATCACTCTATCTATTGTTGAAAACCGCATTAAAATCCGTTGTGTAGTTTAAAAGAGCTAAGCGTACGTTGGCCGTGTGGTGTCCGGCAGAGTAGAATAGCACCAACCCCTTACATTCATGGGTGTCGTACAAGGCGACTAATGTTTTCGAGGCAAAAGATCAAGAGTCTCCGTAGTCTGGAAAATGGGCAGCAGCATTTTCCATTATTATATTTAAACACTGCGATCTCCAACCCGCGTGCCGAGCGTGGAGATTATGGCAATAACCTCCCCTTTTGTGGGAGAGGCCCAAAGTCCTGCAGTGGACTGTTACGGGCTGAGATGATGATGATGATGATGATGAAGCGTACGGACAGACGTATTATAATTTTCATACTGTCAGTACCAACCTACTTAAAACTATTCCTAAACCGTAGAAAGACTAAAGTTATTACCTAAGTAAATATCACACACCTTTGGGTGAGTAAAGGTGAACACAGCGACGCGGCGACGTCACTCTCAGACGGTCGCCGACCTACTTGGCTAGGTAACCTTGTGTAGTAAAGACCTTGGGACCAATCTCTCATTTTCAGACCCCTAATAAAATAGAATGATGACACAGAAAGAGATAGAGTCTCGTAGTAACATCTCTTTCTTTCACCCAAGGTCCTTAACAAAGGTCTTCGTGACCCCAAACTAGGGTTGCCCACTTTTTTAATACCAAATATTGTATTTTCGGATTCAGTAGCCATAAAAATATAGTAGATAGGGAATTCGTTAAAAATAGATATAGTACGTATTTTTAATCAAATATATTTAGTATAAAATTGATCTTCAGTACTTACTGAGTACTGTGCGAAACAATGAGTACAGTGAGAAATTGATCTTCAGTCTTAACGACTTAGTTAGCAGGTCCAGGATGGTGTTAAATTTAGTTATTTCTGAATTCTTAAGATTACAATTCAGGACGTATTCCGTTTTACGGTAAGTGATTTTGCTGATAAAATATAGTAGTTTCACCTATTATATTAAAAATTTAAAATAATAGTCGGCGGACACCAAAAACGGTAGGATACTATAATTATAGTAGGGTTGACAACCCTACCCCAAACAGATCTTTAAAAATATGAAGGGCATATTCCCTACAAAGGTAGAGCAGAAATCAAGGCAAACGAAATGAGAGTAGAATTAATCTTATGAACGTTTGTATAAATCATAAATAAGGAATGCGACAGAACATAGATAAACAAGACATTGGTGACGTGTGTGAATAGGTTTCTCCAAGTTGTGAATAATCGATATATAGGTACAAGAGTATAAGTGCATGACCACCTTAAGAATCATATTCCTTTGCACTATAAGGGTGTAGTATGTATAATAAGTATGTATTTAAAAAATATATAAGTAGCTCACCAGTTGTCTGACATCCACAACACAAGCTTTACTTACTTTGGGGCTAGATGGCGCTGTGTGAATTTCTCCAAACATATTTATTTATTTTATTTATTTATATTACTGTCCCAGTTCTTAAACGGTTTCTAGCTAAAGATGCACCAAATGCCGCAAATGTTTCAATTTCAATTTCAATTTCTTTATTTCGCATTCCATGTGTTACATATAGATTGCTGTATTGCTGTAGCGACAAACAAAAAAATTTCTTAAAGTGCTAATACTCTTATGGTCTGGTACTGTACCTACATAGACATTAACGTATCTTTATTTGGTCCAATGACACATTCAAAAAACTAAAAACTAACGGAATAAGTACATAATAAGGAAGCAGGGCGACACACACACCCACACACCACACAACACACTGATATTTTATTACAGCGCTAAAAGGCGGCAAACGATAGTACCGCCGTCTGATTGTGAGCGTAATATTACCGTAGTGGTAACCTACGGCAGTTTCCAACACCGGTACCACTCGTGCGTTGCAGAACACACACGAACTTATTACAGTAAAATGAGAATAGCTCAAAATACTTTACAAGAACGCTTCGTTTATCGGCATGTGATTGCTGGTTGACGTATTTTTGGGCTGATTTACAATAATGACATGACGTAAATGAATTTACTGATCACTGACAACGATTGACATAATCCCTACACCTACCATACACCTATTTTATCCCTAACTACCATTTTTCTTGTGTATAAACCTTCCTCTTGAAATAGTCTATCTATGTATAATACCGCATTAAAATCTATTGGATAGTTTAATTGTTATGATATTGAATTTCTATTGAATTATTATTACACCTTAATGCCCTAAATGTACATAATTGATACTAGGTCAATATTTGTATGCCTGTCGGCGGATCACAGCGTTCTCTACTATTGTAAATTATATCTGAATGTTCCTGTGTTTCACAAATAAAAATAAACAAAATCAAGTAAAATGAAATTTAGTTTTTCTGAAACAATTTACTTACTTAGCTTCTTCTACTCTTTCATGGTAGTTGTAGTAAAGGTGTTTGTTTTAGAGCGACCCGGGCCGAGGAGCGATGACTTTTTTATCTTATCTGTGGAGATAACGCCCGCGGTGAGCGCCGTGTGGGCCGATCCGAATTTGAACTGTTTGATGGACAAACTGAGTGTTAATGGAATATTAAATAAATGATGATCTCGCCGAATAAACCTCCGCTCTCTCAATTAAAACGGAACAAACGCGCAATTTGTCATAGACCGTTCCCTTTAATGTGTTTTAAAATAAAATTAGAGTCTCAACACAGAAGCAGTTATCGGAAGACTCAGTCCGATGCAACGTGATCGCTTCTAGGAAACAATATAAATTGTGTTAGTGGTAAATCACTGGCTCTTATCAATTGATTTACAAAGCAACGTGCGTACCCGTTTGTGGTGTTCAAAATCAATACGCCATAAATGCCATTGTCGGCGGATAATAGCCGCAATCCCTAGCAATTATACGAAAAACTACCCTTAGAGTTATCTTTGTCAAGTCGTTGGCGGTTACATTGTAATATGTAACTTAGGGTTGGGGGAATAAAGTGTTTTATTGTGGTAATAACTCCGGGCTGGCCGCGGGCGCGGGCGCGGCGGACGCGTCGAGGGGAGGCGCGGGCGGGCTGGCGTGCTGCAGTAATTTCGCGCGGGAATTAAGGGGCATGTTTCACTGCCCTAACGCGCTGCCCGAGTCCCGCTAAAGGGCGCGCTCTCTCAGTGACAGAAGCCCGATTAATTAATCCATTCGCCCCCTTCAGAAACCGAACTCGCGATAAAATTGCACAAAGATTCTGTTTACTTGAACGACGCCGGCGGAGGTTGCGGGGGGAAGGAGCGCCGCGAGAATCGCGCGGAATTTTTTTGCGGAACTTCCCCAGAAGTTTGACGCGGAGACCGCGTGACTGCGCAGGTACAGCCGCCGCCGATTCGGATGTAAAGGATCGCAGATTCAACTAAACATGTCCCTCTGCAAAACTAGCGGACTTTTTAAACTCCTGAAAATTATGAAAATTATCCCAAAGGGGATAACTTTTCTCAGCATTGTTGTAAAGTCGAAAGCATGAGTTCTCTTTGTCCTTCTAAATCTAATGAATGTAACTAAAGTAATAAGTAATAACACAAATTAGATTGTGTATGAGTCAACAAAGCCACGGACCGACTAAGTAATCCTCCACCTATTCTTACTTCAAACTAAAAAATCAATCACTAACCCACACACCTAAACGCGCCCAAACATTGGTCCGACCGCGACGTCTCCCATACGGCTTAGTTCTGTTGCATGTGAACGACCCCGCCGTAGCAGCCCCATCTGCCCCGCTCTACTGCAGTGAGACGGGGCGACCGGGGCGCTGACGACTCATCTCAATGCAAATTACAGGCATGTAATTCGAGAAATGAACCTACTGCGTAGTATACTTCGTTGATGACGACACAAATCATAGTCTTGGTTATGTTTCGTTTAATCTACTTAGCTAGTTGTTTGGGTAAGTACTGGTATTACTTACGTGACATAACAACTTAATCTAAGATAAGAATATATATTATGAAATATTATTATTGAAGTTGATTTTTACAGTTCTACAAAAGTTAAAGGTCGCCTTGTGTCACTGATAGTATTCGCAAAAGCTATTAAACTTACAAATACAAGTGAAATAACAAAAAATAATATGTGGGCAAATAAAACCAAACCGATACTGAAACATGCTAATAGAATAATCACAATTACAAATATCACTGCGCGGCTCATGCAAGTAAATATGGTACGCTTTTAAAACACCTTTTTCTGATAAAGAGCATCTATTTGCTTCTGATTTTGTTATTCATTTGGCGGGGGCGGGGCGCGGGGGGCCGCCCACTCGGTAGGGTCACCACGCGACCGGCCGACACTGACACTTTTCACTTTTACTTAGGGAGGCCGAGTGACCTTTACAAGTGCGCTACCCTACCTGCCTACATTAAACATTCATTATCAACTTCTGTATCGAGCCAGAAACTGTATGGAATGTAATCCACGCGGTAGAGAGTAATTCCAGATAGCTATTTGTTTATTTGTTATTGTCTATATGTGGGTGCGGGATTACCCTTTCGACCAATAATGTAATATCCTTGTATTGCTTTTAAGAAAGTAATTATGTTGAAAGCTTTATTTTACTCCACTATGTAGATAAATGACCCTTAGCAACAGCAAATATGACACATCCCCATGTGTCTCAATACTCATTTACAACGCCGAACTACACGCTAAATTGCCTAAAGCACAATTACAAAAAGTAAAAAAAGCAACGGGACTAACGGTCTCTCGAGCAATGTGTCCCAAAATGCGCAGATTAGCTGGCGACAGGCCCCACAGCCCGCAATATTGAGAAGCCGGGGCCGTGAGCGCGATACGTGCCAGGCGTTCGTTCCCCCGAACGACGCCGGCTTTGCCCGAACATCCCCGAGCGCAGACCTCTAATTATTTCATATCAAACTGTTATCCATCTGCAATGACTTGCGATAGATTACCGGAGGAGAGTCCAGAGCTAATATCAGAAGGACAAATAACAGACTTATTTATCTACTAAGTTCGTTATCTACAATCGATATTATTTCGTGAAATGCAAAATTTTGCTTGCGAGTTCGTGTCCTTTCGTGAACCGACGCGGTTTTTGGGTATTGCGATAATACAACTCAAATCACGTACTACGTACTGGATACTTTAATGGATACTGTGCCGACGACGGCACAGGCAAAAGTTGTGTCCCATCGTCGCTACTGTCAAGCAAAGTTATCGCTGCTGTCGTATACCCAGTGGACGCAAAAAAAAATACGCTTCGCTGCGGTGAGCTCAAAGCGTCGTCGTGGCGTCGTGACAAAATGTCAAAGTAGGTAATGGCCACCAATAAAGATGGAAAGTGAATGGAACTCCGCTTGCTTCCTATTAGTACCTGCCGTCTTTAAAATATTGCTTTACGTACATCCGGTTTCGAAGCAAAACGAACGGCTGCAGATATGTGGTATGTAGGTTCTTATTTGCACACAAATTAGAGATGTTTTCGTTTAACGTCTTTGTTTATTTATTGCCTCCTAACAACAAGCAATTAGACTTTAAATAAATAATCATATTGGCGGTAAAGTCCCGGATTTGGCAGATCAGGTAATTACAATGGAGTGATTGTAATCTGACCTCTGTGACCCTGCTAGCAGGGGAACCTGCCCAGATTGGATCATGGTTACGTATTCAGTCGCCTGAATGTGCACGTTTCATCACGATGTTTTCCCTCATGGTAAGAGCATCGGTTAGTTTACAACTAATGTACATAACTCGGAAGAGAGTCATTGGTACACGGCCGGTAGGTACATGGAACCCGGTACCTTTCGCTTACGAATCGGATACTGTAACCTTTCGGCCACCGGCGCTCTCAAGACAAGCAATTATACTACTAAGACTTGATTAAAATCGACTTCAGGTCCTAGTCAAACGAAGAAAAAATCCAGACATCAATTAGTTAGGTAGACTGGATTGGAGACTCAAATTAATTTACACAAAGGACAAACCACTTTAGATCTCATCGAAAATTGCAAAAATCTGTTTATTAAATAGAAAACCTGAGAATTTGAAGAACCTAAGTGCCTAATATTTACACACACATAGCAGTAGAGATATTTTTTAATAATGATTAAATAGGCATTATAATTATCTAATTAATATTTTTACATATTTTTATATATTTAACGTTTTATATATTTGGCCGTGTGGTGTCCGGCAGAGTAGAATAGCACCAACCCCTTACATTCATGGGTGTCGTACAAGGCGACTAATGTTTTCGAAGCAAAAGATCAAGCGTCTCCGTAGTCTGGAAAATGGGCAGCAGCATTTTCCATTGTTATATTTAAACACTGCGATCTCCAACCCGCCTGCCAAGCGTGGAGATTATGGCAATAACCTCCCCTTTCGTGGGAGAGGCCCTAAGTTCTGCAGTGGACTGTTACGGGCTGTGATGATGAGGCATTATAATTATCTAATTAATATTTTTACATATTTTTATATATTTAACGTTTTTATATATTTAACGTTTTATATATTAGGCCGTGTGGTGTCCGGCAGAGTAGAATAGCACCAACCCCTTACATTCATGGGTGTCGTACAAGGCGACTAATGTTTTCGAGGCAAAAGATCAAGAGTCTCCGTAGTCTGGAAAATGGGCAGCAGCATTTCCCATTATTATATTTAAACACTGCGATCTCCAACCCGCCTGCAAAGCGTGGAGATTATGGCAATAACCTCCCCTTCCGTGGGAGAGGCCCTAAGTCCTGCAGTGGACTGTTACGGGCTGTGATGATAATATATTTAACAATTTTGAATGATAATAATTTTTTATTTTGTAAATTTTGATCATTTTAATTAATTGTATATTAACATTGACATTAACTATTGACAACTTTGATATCTCAACATTGATATCCAAAAAAATTTTGAATGAAGACGCATGATTACTACTACGAATAAACAAATATGAATAATAACATAGGTAGGTACAAAGTCGCCCGCGAAATATAATTAAGCGTTTAACAACCAAAACACTGGTTCATTTGAATGACGACGCTGTCACAACGGGCGCCCTACTTTTGTGCATTTTGTAGGTCACATTCCGTTTATCGCTGGTCATTTACCGCGCACCAACTTGGCCGGTACGAATTTGCTACGTCGACACAACTTGTAAATACATAAGTTTGAAGTATCTAAAACACAATAGTTTACAAGTCACTGTATGTCTCGAAGATTAACTATTACTATCACTATCACTATCACTATTACTACACTACATATTATAAAACAAAGTCCCATGCCGCGTCTATCCATCTGTTTTTGTTCGGTATTATCTCAAAAACTGCTGAACGGATTTTGATGAAATTTTACTGTAATGTAGCTTATAGCCCGGTACAGTTACGCACACACATAAACAAACATCTACTCTCAAATTTGATACGTCGCCACAACTCGTAAAAAAAAAGTGAGAAATATCTAAAACACCATACTTCTCAAGTTACTGTACGTCTCAAAGATTAACTCTCACTATCACTACATATTTACATAACCTAACTGACAGAAAAAGTCGAATAACCCACGAGTAAATGTACTTAAACTCAAATATTTTCCAAACTACAGAACCGACTTTAATGAAACAAGACAAAGTACCATCACGGTTAAACTGGCTGTCAAATAGAGAAAACCATATCCAAATCAGTACATCCGTTCGGGAGCTACAATGCCACAGGCAGATACACAGATACACACGTCAAACTAACAATACCCCTCTTTTTTCGTCGGGGGTTGAAAATAAAGTTCCACCTGCCTGTCTGTTCGAAATAAACTCAAAAACAAACTATTTTCATACGGTTTTCACCAATAGATAGAGTGATTCACGAGGAAGATTTAGGTATATAATTTGTTAAGGGGACTTCCCGTGCGAAGGTAGGGCGAATCGCTAGTTCAACTTTAAATTAAGACATTGGTTTGGATGTCCAGTTCACTTGCCATTGCCTGTTGAAAGGCTGCGTTGACTTTACTCGCAAAAGAAAGAAGCAATGTTCTCGACTCTGTTAATTTCGGACGCCTACCAATTATATAACAATTTGAGACAGGTAAATAACATTTTGTGAGCGAATCGCTGATGCCAAGGTTGGGGCAACATTAACAAAATCTTATTAACGCAAGCTCTCAACTGCATTCTAGTGTTATTGAATGTAGATGTTTGTCTTTATTTATATCGGTACCTGTCTGTTAGGTCTTCTAAATTACACAATTGGTTTCAAAACAGAATATTGATCTGGTTCTATCATATCGCTCACCATGGAGAGGGAGTCGCTCCACGACATTGTTGCAAGAACCAAAATTATCTCATACTGTGCTTTAGAGAACCATCTTTCACGCATCTTAGGTTGTGACATGTCCCTGCTAAAGATTTTCCAAGTAAATACAACGGTCGGTAACAAGACTATGTTAGGTGTCTCTGGTATTACAATTTGCAAACGTAACTGTATACCACCAGACGGGCCATTTGCTTCCTTAGTGGTAAGAAAATAATATCACAAGCTGGACAGTTTGACCTTATAATATTCTGTAACGAATTTGGACCAATATTAAAGAGGTAAAGTTGGTATGTGGGAGTAATCTCCTAATCTATTACCCTTGCGCGTGGGATGCATGGGCCTTTCTGAAAAACTAGCACTGGAACAGGTATGAACCTTCACAGCATAATGCTGGGGTTACATCACTGGCTGGTCTTACGTAATTTTCAATCATTATTAGTTACTGTACTCAACTTAGGCCAAGGATGTAATGTTGTAATTTGGAATCGAATAAAGTGCTGTCTATGTCTAAAATTCTTGCACTAACGGGAAGCTACACTATTCCCGAGTATCATAGGGTACAATAACAGGATTCCGCAGGGTAGTTAAATGTTTGCGAGTTTAGCCTAGAAGTATTAACTGCGCGCGGGTGAAAACCGCAGGGTGGGCTAGTTCCATAAAATTAATTCAATTGCATTCAATATTCAAATAGCAAATGTATACTTCTGATACAATTTAATTACCACATTATCGTTAATAATAAATATTTACAGCGTTGTCGGTCATTATCGCTTTTAATGATAACTGCTGTTTATCACTAAGCATTTGTTTTATCAACGTGATTGAGGTGTACCAATGTTATGCGGCAATATGTGGCGATTTTACACCAAGATCTCTGTTCTGCATACCTAAAGCGAATCACTGAAATTAGCAACTCAATTTGATACGTAATTATACGATATAGTATCTACGATAGTATAGTGCCACTAACTTATCTAACCCGATGACGAGCAGTGCTGTTTTTGTGTTTTTAATGTTAGGTATACAGCAGACAAACAGTTAAGCGGGCCACCTGATGGAAAGTGGCCACCGCCGCCTATGGACATCAGCAACACCAGGGGAGTTACCAATACGTTGCCCGCCTCTGAAGAGACCTCTAATATACCTCTTGAACGATCCCATATTATAGTCCAAAGGAAACACTGTGGCTGGGAGCTCATGCCACATCAGTTCAAATATATATCAAAATTAAGTGCCGCCAGTTTTCCACAGTTTTGGCCATGGGTCAGATAAGTTTGTGGCAAGACGAGTATTGCCTACATTCTAATAGTTCATAGCATACCATTTCAGAAAGACTTCCATACTTACTATGGAAAAAGCAATATTTGAACAGAGTTGCAGCCCCAAAAAGATTTGATGGAAAAGATTTTATTCAAATGGAATCCTTTGCTAGCTAAAAAATTAACAGATACAACAAACAAAAGTAAATACTAATATTAGAGGCTTATGAATTATAAAAATAGTTTTAATTGACAATACATCGATCATTTTGATTACACAATTGAAGTGGACATGTTACTTCGTGATTACTGATGTTTACGTATTGGACGTCGTTTTGTTTTTCTTTCTTCTGTCTCCTTAGAGGCGTATAGAGGGTTAAACCATGATCCGTGAAAATCAACCTACTAAAATTTATACAAAAATTAAAATCATTTGCATAAAATAAAATAAAAACTTTTATGCTATTACAGCACCATAAAAAAGAACCACACGATATCAAATGGAACGCCAAAAAATCATAGGAAATTCTTCTTACGTGTAAAAGTATTAAGTATTACATAAATTAAGTTTTAGTATCGATACTTAACAATATGTTATCGGATCGGACGGTCTTGTTACGTACCTACTATACACTTCTCATATTGTGTGTTAAAATCGATAGAATAAAATATCAGTTTAATATTGACGTGTTATATAATAAATCTGTTCAGAATATGAATTTCCGATAAGGGGCAACTGCAATCTTACCCACAGTTAAGGAGAATTTGCGAATCGATTTGATTTTTGACGAAAAGGCGATTCGCCAGAACCTCATCCGTCTGCCAGCGACTACCGGGAGCATGTGAGGTTTTTGGGCCTCTGCCACCCTCTGAGATGGTGTTGGGGCCTTGCATCCTATTGTAATATAAATGTAGGCACCTACACACAGTTGCACGCTGTAAAAGTACTGATAGTTGCAAGGTCGCGCGCCCGATAACGCGTCTCGTACTTGATACTTCGACGTACATAATTCACAGTTTCTTCGCACGGCTAAATGCCTACTTGTAATAAAAGTGCTATAGTAGCTGTCTGGTCAAGCATAGAATATAATATTGTACAGTGCAAGAGTGTGTCTAAATAATGTAACTCCTGAACGGATGCACCGATTTCGATGTGGTTTTCTGTAATTGATAGCCAGTTGATAGAAATGGTTCTTGATTGGATTGAATGGGATTTGAGTATATGAGAACTTTGTCGGGGGTTTTCCAGCGTTTTTCTGTCGGTTACTTGTATTGTCAATCGGCATCCAACTCGCTTGCTAGGCGTAGGGTAGAGATTATGAAAATGCTCTTCCCTAATGTGGAGGAGGCTCAAGTCAAACAGTGGACTCTTATGGAGTTTTGATTATGATGAGGATAAGTCACGATTTTTATTTACTAACTTTTCCATTAACTTATGATACCACATGAATGATTGTAAAATAAATTTCACGATATCTCTTAAACCAGAGAAGATATACCTATGCGCTAGAACACTGCGATTTTTTCAGGTCTGATGACGTAATTCGACACCCGGGTAAACATTACGTAACACGTAATAAAGCACAATTTCATTGCGCTTGGCGTTTCTTTCAAGCCCATATAACTTAGGCATTTCACAATGGACTTCAAAAATTATTTCCCTGGATTTCATTTCTATGAAAATGAATTCAGATTTAGCAACTAGCCTTTAAAATTCTACCATATGATTGATCCTCAATTTTAATTACCCATTCACTATAGAGTAGATTAATGCGGAGGTAGAGCTCAGTCAAACCTCAAGCAATGTTAACCTATAAAAGGAGAGGACTATAATTCCCCTTGTATTCACTAAGAGATAAGCCTACTTACGACAGCCTTGGAAATACCACAATGTTTAAACTAAAGCAAAGTCTTCAGTCTTCTATGTAATACGACTAGAATCAATAACTTTGGAATCTCGGTTTCTAGCGCTCCCGGCTTGATATTGATACTGGGTACCACATTGTCTTTGACTTTAGGTGTGTCTTCATTTTGAAATTTCATTTTATTATAAAACTTAACAAATAAATGAATATGTTTTTTCAATTCACACAGCGCCATCTAGCCCCAAAGTAAGCAAAGCTTGTGTTATGGGTGCCAGAAACTGATAAACTTCTTATGTATATTTAAATACATACTATTACTTATTGTACATACAAGACCCGTAACAGAAATTAAAATTCATCATTTTTATTTCTTCCCGGTTGATTTGAAACCAGCATGTTAACCAACTGAACCAGGTCAGAAACTCAATTCGTCGTATAATTATTAATGTATTAGTTTAATATAAAAATTACTGTCTAATGACCTTGAGGTCGCGATACTCCTACATTGTCCAACAGAGTAACTTCTATTAAAATACAATAATGTTATTTAGAAACCTTCACCATATCTTTGACTGGACTTCAACGTAAAAACATTCAATCACATTAAGAATACGTTGTTAAATCAAACAATCATTCAATAAGGTTGTTTTATCTTCGCCAGTGAGGTAGGTAGATAAGTACGTGCCACAAACTTGTCTGACATCCCAGCGTCGCTGTTGTCGACATTGACAAGACATTTCAAAATGGCGACTCTAAGTTCCAGTTTCGGCTACCGGGTAAGGTAAGTTTGTGTATGGCGCTGTATGTACTACCGTTTAGTATGCTGACCGTCGTATAGGCATTGAATGCTTATCGGTAATAAGCGAGTAGGCATTCGATCCGTTTATTTACTTTATAACTCTATTGCTGCCATGGGTGCGGGTTTCAGTGTCAAGTTTAATGTTGATGGGACGAGCTACTGTGTATGTGTAATGGAAAATTTACTTAATTACCTACATTTGTACCTATACGTGTACATTTTTATATATTAAAAATAGAGTAGCGGACAAACTGCCCACCTAATGGAAAGTGTTCTCAGCTCTCTGTAAACCTGTGTAATATTGTCAGAAGACCTAACAGTCTATTTCTGGGCTTGAGCCTCCACCACATCAGTGGAAGGTTGGATGGAGCCCGCACTGTCAAACAAAATTTATCTGCCTGATAAAGTAATATAACTACAAAATTAAAACAAACAATAATTCAACATAATTAAGAAGTAACGATACGATTCCATATTAGTTACTTAATAACTTATCATGACTGTTATGTTTCATCTGAGGAATAAAAATCAGCCCTTAGTAGAAAACGTCGGACGTCTGACTACGGCCTCGAACCGAAAAGCGACTTTATTTTATATATTGTAAGACTTAGTATCAACTGTTTAGCCCTAGATCAGTCCTGTCGCAGTCTAAAGTAGAGTGATTTTGACATTAATCTCATTGAACTACACTAAGGCGAGACATAATGTTTAGATGGAATTCAACACTCGTGAGAATATAAGAGGCTGCTTCTATATATACTCTGTCGGACACCACGCGACTAACTGCTGCGTAATATTGACACAGAAATCATAATTGGATACCCAGTGGACTAATAAGGGGCAGAAAACAACAGTCCATTATTATAAGGTAGTCGATTTGACGAAAGATGTCAATCGGCCCAAACCAATTACCGTCTTTGAATGAGCGAGCTACAGTATCCGCGTATAGCGTGAAAAAGTGGAACAAAACAGGGCGAAGGCCCTTGTAAATAAATAATCAGCAATATAGTTGGCCGTAGGGTTGCCAGAGGGCAACGGATTTTCCCGGAATCGCAACTCGCTCCGGGTTCAGCCACTTCAATTTACCTTCTATCCTGTAATTCGCCCCCAAATTAGGCCCCAAGTCCTGCAGTGGACTGTTATGGGCTGTGATAATGACTATAATATATATTCCGTCGTTACCCTACCTAGTTCATGAAACCGAGGCCGATATATCGTTCTAAAGTAATAATCGTTCGATATATCGGCCATAGGAGGGGGATAGGTCTTGTCTCTTGTCCTTGCATTCGTGCATGCAAATCTGCCAACCCTAGTTAGCTCGGCAACGGCGCAGAGAGAGTGCCGCGGCCTCGTGACGTCACGGAGGCCGCCTTCCTGCCCGCGTGTCAAACGGCAGGCCGCCAAGCCGTTCCAAATTCGAACTGTTTCGCGATCGTCTTTTGACGGGTCTTTAAAAAAGTTTAGTCGAATTGAGACATCTCCGTTGCAGTGAGGAGACTCTACACCAAAGAGTTTAAACTATTGTTTATGTCTTTACTATCCACAAATTGGAGATTCGTTGTTTGACAGCCGTAGCGTTTAGGCTTCATTATCGTAATGTTTCATTTCGTAATTTACGACCGTCTTTTAATTGTGACCCGATTTTCATAGAAAATATGGGAAATTACAAATCGAAAGCCCAAATGACAAAGTCACGCTAAGCACGATTGGTATGATTCGAAGACCATTTCACTTTTTCTTCGGAAAATGTTTTGGTGAGTGGTTTTCTTGATGTATTGGTCTTACTTTATTATCTAAACTAAATCAAAATAGGTATACTATTACCCTACGTTACCACCACGAACGGTACAGTTATCGTCAGCACATCATTTCCAAACGTCAGTCTTTAATGATATTTTCAACTATTTAACCGGCCCAATTGGGTATTTGACTGTGTCATTACTAAATTAAAAACAAATCACAATTGTTATTGTCCTTGAGTATTTCAACCAACCTTTTTAATTGAATCAAAGGACTTCGTTTAAGTGCATACTTGGCAATGACGTCACTTGGTTTTCAATTAACACATCAAATAAATCAGCACATAAGTGTCAATTTTGTATGATGTGTCGTTATTTAAGCTCCAGCTTTGTTGTTGTGTATTATAATAAAACTTGGGTATATCAAAATTCCTTCCTGGTCGATGTGTACGTACCAGCACATCTCTAAACATTATTTTTTTTCTCTAAATTTGTAGAGACTACCCATTGCAGACTCTACAAATGGCAAACAGTATGTCTTTGACTTACTTGACATAGACTTACACTAGAGATTTTGACATCACAAAAATCCATAAGCTTTATAAGCACATATTACTTTAATGCTAAACTAACAAAGTAAATGCTATGCCATAAAAGATCCTAGCTCAGCTTTAGCTACACCAATGCTGCAGCGCTGATTTTCAGTGGAATCTTGACGGTAAGGACACCTGCATGAAGAGAAGCACACAACATAAATAAAATAAAGCTTCATCCATATACCAAAATATACCCTTCATTTTGTGGATTACCAGAAATAAGTAGCTAGATTACTAATTCCTGTCTCACAATACCGTTCATCCAATATCCTTTTACGTTTCTCTCCCTAATAAAAATAGCTTCTAACATCATTTTATTACGTTGCAGTAAGTTGATACTACAAATACGTATCACACAACCCACATCATTTCTATGTAAGGATACATTTAACGACGCAGTTCGTGGTCGCAGTATATGTTCTGTGGACGCTATTTATACAGATTTTGTACCATTTAGCAGGCCAAGACGACTGTCCGGTTATGAAAGTGTAAGTGTATCTGTCAGTCTGTTGGTGTTGTATTGACAATGTTTTTGAATGCATTTTGACATTGTTTTTATAGTTACTTTGACTTGACTTATTAATTTATTGGGTTGTGTACAGACATGGTTACAATTTGTATGATTATTTGACATTATTATTATATTTTAATAATTGACACTAGTATTGAATTGAATTATTTGGTATGTTTATTGTTATGGTGAATTGAATAAATGCATATACCCTACTCATTTACTAAACTATGTTATTGTTAAAATTCTGAAATAAATGATTATATATTTATTTGTATAGCAATTTGCTCCACCCATCATTGCTTTGAACATACATCACGGGGTGAATTAGTAAATGCGTACAAAAACAAAAATAATTTTAAATTGCTCTGTTTAATCCTGATTTTAATTTAAGGAATGAAATGTCATGGAAATTTGGCGAACGGCTGATTGTACTTTTTGTACGACAAACATTTTTTCCCCAATTATCCCTAGTAAGGCGATCCATGTCATGGAAAATTGTTGTGATATGTCTATAACCTACAAAGTTTCAGTCGTATGTGCCGAAGTATGGAGGTTATACGTACTACGTACGTGTCCAATTATCTTTGGCAGGACCTTGGCAAACCACATACCTTGCTGCGTATTTTTACAAGCTTTTATTTAACTTGCACTGTTCGTATGTTTGTTTGTAAGTTGTCCGTCAAAATTTTCCGACCATTTGTTGGCATCCGATTGAGCTGAAATTTTATATACCTATGTAACTTGGATGACAATGCATAAATATGGTTCCATGGAGCTGATCTGATGATGGAGTCGGAAGATACGCTGAAGATAACCCCATCGTGTTTGGGCTCTTTGGAATGGCCTTTTATCTATAACGGATATTAGCCTGAATCATCCCACTGCTGGGCAAAGGCCTCCCCCTATTCTTCCATACTTCGCGTTCGTACCCAATATAAAAAAATAAAATAAAGAAGAACTTTATTGGAACAAAAATAATGTACATTAACAACTAGTTTACGGTAACAACAGCATTAGCTTTCACTGCGTCGCTGTCATTAACGCCCACCTCCGCCTCCCAAAGGCGTCAGCGTTCCAAGTGACACATTAATAATAGGCAGAAGTGATTATTTTACTTAATATAAAACAAATATTCCGTCAATTATTACATTACTATTATATTCCAATTTGTGTATGTATGTGTGTGTGTTTGTGTTTTGTGTGGTATGTATGTGCATGTACGCCGTGTTGCATGCATAATCTTATTTCTTCGTTAGAAAATCCTCTGTTTCTAGATATGGTAGGGATCTAAGCCATGCAGAAATCGAACACTTGCAATATTTGATGTTCATAGGATAAATGTTTAATATTTTATTGATTCGAATGAGCTAGGAGCTAGATAATAATAATGTTTTCCCGAAACAGCAAGACTACAAAATTCTGTCGCTCCCCATTTATAATTTTTTTAAACCACACGTTACGGCACTTCTGAATGCTTACTACTAACATAGCTGTGTCATCTGCATAGACTAAAATATCACAATTTGAAAGAGTTAATTTGCAGAGGTCATTTAGATAAATGATGAACAAGATAGGACCCAAGACACTTCCCTGGGGCACTCCGAAATACAGTGTTTCCTTAGATGCAAGTATTTCTCGTAATACAATGTTTGATAACGTATACTTACAATTATTTCTAATCTAGTTGTTTACGCCCGGCCTTACTCAGCAATATATATGTGACAAAATGATCTCATAATAGTGCGCAATTCGCCCAGTATTCTATTCTGGGCTCAGGGAAACCTTACTGCGCTCTATCTGCTCGCTTCTCATTCATTTCCATAACGGAAGAACCTCGTAAAGGTGACCAAGGTAATTATGATTTTAATTTCGTTATGAGTATTTTGATAGGGCACAGTTAGATCATTATATCAACACCGCGTCAGCAGTGGAATTTTTTAAACACTGTCTTTGTATAGACGTGAGGACGCATCGTACACACCTCTTCCTCCCAATGTTATTGACCCACATTGAAAGTGTGGAAAAACCAGTTATCACCGATTAAAACTTCTGAGGATTTTTGGTACAAAAACACAAAGAGTGTAATTTAGAATTACCCCTAATTAGACACTGCAACTATAAGTAATCACAGAATTAACAACGTTCATTTAACTCCAACAAATTCACCACATAACAGTTAAAAAGTGAACTAAAACCATCAACTTTAACAACTACATTAAAAAACAAAGCAAAACAAAACTTTTTGTTATTACTCCACTCGAGCGAGGTTTGAGCCAGGCAAGGTCGCGTTGGTGCGGCTGGTTTGGGTTTCGGCTGGGGGTTCGTGTAGCTTGCTGGTTGTGATTGAGGTGTTGTTTAGGTCGGCGGAGTTGAAGTAGCGATGGAGAGTGTGGGGAGGGAATTATCGGGCAGCTGTATCTGTGCGCCTCCATATGGCACGGTGTGGCGGACCCGCCCTGCCCTCCGCGCCGCGCCGGCGCTAGGGCCACCGCGGGGGCTCGCCGCCCGCCGTCGCAGCTCGCGACGCTGCCGTTGACAGGATAGAAATCGCTTTAGTTCATGTCGTCACAACCTCGGTGATTGTCAACAGTCTACCTACCTACGTAGAAAACGTGATCCGTCTACGTATTAGTCCATTACGGGCACCACCTCCGTTACATTGTGTAAACAACTCGTAGGAAAACCATATTATATTCAACAATAAGCAAATTCTTGATGATTTGTAGCTTTGCTTCGCTATGATACGCGTGGATAATGATCAGTATAGGTATTTATGTTCCAATCAGACGCAGAGTGAATCGCAGAGAATATGGAGGCGAGAGTAAATATGCGTAATATTTAGTTACATACGCTAGGTTTCGCATAATCTCGTTTGCGGGTGATTGGCGCTGCTCGAAATAACGCGCGGGCAGCGGGCAGGCGCGGCGCGGAGGCGGGAGCGCTCTTGGCTCTATAGAGTCCGCTGACTCCCACACAAAATCTCACAAATCCTTCCGTGGAGATAGTCAGTTTTTCCAGAATTCCCCTCTGACTTTTTCGGGGTGAAAAATCGTTTTGTACTCATAATTATAAGTGTTTATTTAAATTCTTAAGTTATTAAACTTAACGTTTTTTAAATCATTACCCAATAAACTCTGGGATCATAATTTGACTTGTTTCCAAAAAGCCCCACTAGTGTACGCCAGTGGGGATTTCTGGAAATTCGCACTGGCCGCCGCCGCCGCGGGCCAACGTTCCCTGCGTTCGCGTGTACTGGCAATGAATTATTATTGCGGTTTTATAATATTACACGCCACGCCACGCCACGGCACGGCACGGCCTGGCAGCATCGCGAATCCGGCCAAAAGAAAACATCTCGTTGAATGAACTGCGGAGCGCAGTGAACGAACACACTCCGATATAATACAATACAATACAATGAACGCTTAATTATTATTTTTGCTACTTTCTTTAGCGGACTTGTTAATTAAAAAGCTCGATGCAAAACCGAAGCAAATGAACGGTAATTGAATTTTTGATGCGAAACACCCAAAAAAAGTTGGAGAAGAAAGTTCGTTAGGCGGTACTCCTACCGGCTTTGGCCAAAATCTCTACCTCTGTCGCAACTTTCTATCAATCTGAGATGAAAGTTAACTTTTTGTGTAATAATTTAATGTGCTTACGAATGTAGGTTTATTTCATGTATTAATTTTCTCTTGATCTCCTTAGCGTGTCAATGACAAACATAATATTATCATTGTCTCTGATGATTCAAAGGACTTGTTTATTCTGTGCCCGTACTGGGTACCTAGATAAAGAATACTACCTATTAGATGATATATTCGTGTCGGGTAGCAAATAACACATATTCCTACTGTACGCTCATGAGACTATATTATTTTCATAGCCAACACAGTCTAAGTTATGGGAGAACTTACCCAGTTTATAACAACGGAAATAAAGTAAAGTAAGTGTAAGAAATAAGGCGGAATCCTTTGAAAATATGCTCCGGGATGCAATTATGAGAAATGCTCTTTCGTTTCGTTATCATTTCACTTTCGTCATTTTATCGTTTTTCTTTTTTTTTTTGACCAGTCCGTAAAATATAGCTTGATCCTTATGATAGATTTGTGATAACCAAGTATGGTATTTTTTTGCAATAAAATTCAATTTTTACAAGGAAATGTCATACTTTAGAGTTAAACACCAGTAAGTACCTATATCATTTCTGCGCGGGTGTTTTATTGTGCGCAGGTTCGTGATGGATGACAGCTGTCACACACGTATTAGCAAGCTATATTTTATGAATTATACTTAAACCTTTTTGCTATAGATAGTGATACAGGTACTTTATTAATTTATCGTTCGTATAGTTTTGTCCCTGTCTCCTTATCTCTGTCTCGCTACGCAGTATGGAAAATGGAAGATCATGCAACGGACTAACCATATTCAGTGGCGAACGAATTACTAGAAATGGTAACAATCACGAAGACTATTCGAAAATCAAACAAAAATGAATTATTTTTACTGTTTTATTTTTGTATACTTATTTTAAAAAAGTATATGTAAAGTAGTAAGTAACTGATAAGTTACCGTTAGGTGACATGACACAATATTTGCTTACTTTGGGGCTAGATGGCGTTGTGTGAATTTGTCCAAGCATATTTGTTTATTTTATTTATGAATGCCAAAATGAGAAGTGATAAGATTATAGAATAGGCCCCACCTACCGGGAGGGGCAGTATCGAGCTTTTTTTTTAATATAATACGCTTCGATCGCCTAGAATTTTGTATCAGCCTGATAATTTTAACTCCCCACCTTCCCCACTCCTCAACAAAAGCTACTGAAATACACAATCATCCCACAGTTTCGCTATGGTGGAACAGTGGGGCGGATTTTTACAGTCTAATTTTGTATGCTTCTTCTTTGAATGTCAAAATGACAAATGATAAGATTAAAATGAGACAGACAATTTGTATCGACCCCACCCTACCGGGACGGGCAGTATCGAGTTTTTTTTTAAATATAATACACTTCTATCGACTATTATTTCTTATTAATCCTTTAATTTAATCTCCCCAGATCTCCCAATAATCAACAAAAGCTACTGAAACACACAATCATCCCACAGTTTCGCCATGGTGAAACAGTGGGGCGTGGGGCGAACAGTTTTCTTCGAGCCGGTGATAAGTGCTGGTTGCATTTAAGTTTCCAGTAGTGGAAAATGCCGGACGCCGTTTTACGACTGGCGGTACAGTCATGCTAATTTGGCGAGTTTACGAGTTATAGGCGCTCTTATATACCGTTTCTTGGTGGATTTTGTTGTTGTACGCCTAAACATAAACGTTGTTTTGGAACTTCTTGGTACTTGTGGAAATGTGTAATAATAGGTAATACTAAAAAGACACTAGAAAAGACTAAAACATGATATTATGCACAGAAATCTAAATAAATTGAATTGAAACATACTTTAGACAACGATACAATATTTTGTAGAGTTCGCCTATGTGTGGTTGCGACTGTTCTTGTACTTTCTTTAACTAGGGCGCCATTGTAACCTTTGAAAGTACATGCATTCTGGGGTTCTATTTTTGAATCGCTCGCTTCGATTCGAACGGTTTTAAATTTTGATTTTCGGTATAAAAACTCGATATTTTGATGCAAGATGCTGATGTTCCCTATTTTTGAACTGCATTTTTTAGGTGTTGCCCAACTGATTTAAAAAATATTGAATCATTCATGCCGAAAATCAAAATTGAAAGCCGTTCGAATCGAGTTCGAAAATAGAGCCCCTGAACGCGAACAATTGAACCCAGTTCAATTTCTAAACCTTACCTACGTTACTTACTTAGGGTTTAGGTTCAGAAATTGAACTATCTACTAATTACAACTACTACTACTTAGAAAACATAAGTCATATATGTTATAATTTTTGTCAATGAAAAATAAAAACTGTTTGCCGCATAGTATTGGTAGGTTACCAGCAAACACCCAATCTATGTTAAATGTTTACCGTAATAAACAGAAATATCTAATTACTTAGAAAATAATATTAATGTTAGTAGTGGTACCTATTTATCTGGTATGCAGTGTTGCCAATGAGAAATAAAAACTTTCTGCCGCATCGTACAGGCCTAATCTATCTTAAATGTTTATCGTACTTGAAATACTCCTAGATAGTACAGGAATATCATCAATTTGCGTAGTTTTATCGCATTAGATGGATGTCCACGGGCCACCATTAATGTTTATGTATGAACAAGTTGAACGCTTCGCACTTCCTTCCTTTGTTATTAAAAACCCTACGCTGGTCACCGATGCACATTGCTCCTGGTACAGGCGGCAATGAAAGTAAGATTATCTTTACATTTTAAATAAAACGTTTTTTGTACATAGTATTTTTTTTTTCTCTATGTCGATACTAATACGTATTCTGTCTTCTATCTATCCTTAGTATAACACAGTCGCTTCCCGCTGTCTGTGTCTATGTACGCTTAGATCTTTTAACCTACGCAACGTGTTTTAATGCGGTTTTCAAGAATAGATAGAGTGATTTAAGAAAAAGGTTTATAAGCAAGAAAAAAAGGTAGATAGGGGTAAAGTAGATGTACGCGAACGAAGTCGCACCGGGCCCACTAGTAACTAATATTATAAAGAGGAAAAGTTAGTAAGATTGTATATTTGGGGTGTTCTCCGAAATTATATTCTTTTTGGACATTATTTCCGAGTGTAAGCTATTTTTATCTTGATAAAATAATGTGATCCTACGTTATAGTAGTATGTTTACAGAGATGCGAACTGCGCGCGTGAAAGAAAACCTCTGAGAACCACTGGTAACAAATAATCTGAGAAATCTTGGTCAACAGGATATAGGAAAAATGAATTTTGACCGGTGGTGTCCGACAGAATACCACAGCACAGCACCAACACCTATAATGTAACTGTTACATTGACATGACAATTCTATCACCATTACAACATTAGAAAATATTGTAAGTAATAAAGTATTATTTATTGTTTATCATTACAGAAAGTTAATAAAGCGAATGAAGTGCTTCCACAATAAAAATTCTATAGCGTTTTCGCTCACTAAATTTCGGTCAAGGTCAGTTAGAAACGGCCTAATTTAGGACAAATAGGCGATTATAGGTAGCGTTTATAACCAGCTTACAAAAGTAAAGTTACGATACCATTCCACAAAGCTACGATTCTATACCATTACCACAGAAATATTACATAATTATATGTTATGGACCAAAGGATTAATGCGGGCGTTATTAATAACGCCCTGATATTACAACTTGCCTTGTAATGTTCAGGTTTGAAGCACATAACAGAGGAAACATTTTCATGTGTTCTGTGGTTTCATAAGGGTGCCAGCGTAATCACAGTGGTATCCAATGATATTCCATTGAACTGCATTTGGACTATTTGCTAGATTGTGGACTGAAGCGGCAGTGTCGTGATAGATTTTATGATCTGTCCAGATTGACTTGTCTTACTTGGTGAACAAACAATACCCAAAATTACGACTTACCGTTTCAATAATGCTACGTACATTGTGTACTTATAGATGTCTTGAATTATATCAGAAACACGTGTGATGTGAATTCGAATAGACCTTCAAATTATCCGTTTAAATACATAATTTCCATAACCAAATAAGACAAGTCAGTGTGGACAGATTTTAGTAGGCAACACCAGTTTCTATAAAACTGATGAGAGTCAAATACGATTCCATTAAGAATTTACGACTCTATAAATAATAGTTTTTGAAGAATAGGTACCCAATTTGTGTCAATCGCCAGAGTACCAATTGATTATCAATTGCATGCGAGTTAAATAAAACTAGCAAACTTGGGCCCCTGCTGGATGTCACAGAGCCCAAAAAGTGCCACGAACAACACGGAACCACATATTAGTGTTGCTGACCATACTTAATGTGTAGCTGTACTTGTAATGCGTTTAACATTAAGTTATACCTGTGCACGTTAATGTAACGGCGCACGCTACTGTCCCTTCACTTAGGAATTTACACAAATTGTTGTGGAATACATAATATGATTATTATATATGATTCATATAATTAAGCGAATTTAGGGGTGTTATAAGTGTTATCGCAATAGGCCGACCTTGGACCCTCGCGTGCCGCTAGGGGGCGCAACTGAGACATAACGCGATGATGATGATGATGATGACGATAAGTTTTACCGCAATAGGTGTATTTCCATGTGATATTGCGGCTTCCGAAGCGTATTTTCGTGGTTTTTCAAAAAACCACTAAACTGCAATTTTATTATACAATAATCGCATAAAATTGCAGTTTATTTAACTATGGTTTATTTTATTATGTAGATAGTTTAATGTGTATTCTCCTGACAGTAAACTAAAATGTAGATATCTATTACCTACTCTGTAGATATTGCCAATACGATGCCCAATAAATAATAAGACAGAAAGATACACAAAAAAGAAAGACAAATACGCAAATTTTTCTAATAATACTTATTATGTATGTAAGAACTAAGTGATTAATCCGGGCATTATTGATAATGCCCTAACATAACAACTTGTGTTGTGGTGTTCAGTTTTAAAGGATAAGTTTGCCAGCGCAATCACAGTGGTTTCTAATGACATTCCATTGAAAGAATGTTTGCTAGATTGTGGACTAAAGCGGCAGTGTCTTGGTAAAGTTTAGAATGCAACACCACTAACTAATAAACTGAGAGTCAAGTACCATATGGTAAGACCATACATATAGCTCACGCCTGTTACCCACAGGTGGGGTAGGCAGAGACTATGGACCGCCACTTTGCTCTGTCCTGACACAACTCCCTAGCCTCGGATATATCCACAACTCTTTTCATACATCTCCTTTTATTCTTGCCACTTCGGACCCTACAGTGTAATGACACAGAAACATACACAAAGAAGAAAGTTAACGCAATTTTTTCTTAAACACAAGCCGCAAGTCCGAGCTTAAAGATAGTTCACTAACTGGTTATAGTGGTGTAAAACCCAACCCAATCTCGTCTGGTTACGATACCAAGATTGGATGACTTGATGGAGTTTCAGCAGGTCACTTTGCCTACGTATAAATAGTGGCGTCTATTCATTGCGTACACACAATTTCCTTTGCGAAATGGGTAAAAGACAGACGCCCACACGCCCGTGTCAGGCCTTATGTCGTTGTAATAGCGCTCATATTCACTTGAGATGCGGACTTAATACGATGATGGGCTTATACGTGTATGAACTACGCACGACCTGTAATATGTTGTTTTACAATAACAATATTAACTGCACACAGGGTTGGAGTTCTTTTTACTGCAATACAAGTATTAAATACAGTAAGTATTTCAAAGATAACTAAAGTGATATGATAGAGAGTCCTATGAGTAAAATTCACTAAGTTCCGAATTCAAATAACTTTGACCTCCAAAAAAATTACAAATGAAAAGTTATTGTTTCAGTTTCCTGCAGACACTTGCGCTCAACGTGTGAAAACGTAGAAAATACATATTTATTTACAAAAATAATCTAAAATATTGAAATCGTTTTAAAAAACTGTAGCTTCTACGTGAAAACATTCCATCTGATGGAATCCTCGACGGGAGCAAAGCCCATAACGCTTCTACGATTCAGAGAACCGACAGTAAATGTAACCATTCTTTTCATCCATGTAACTGTAACCAGGATTTAGCTGGTATGACAAGCCTGGTGGTACCTAATACATCAATTGTCTACCTACCTTAATTTTTAATAGTCTAATATACCTTAAGCCGGCACACAAGCTACGCCTTGATGCTATTCAGCTATATTCGGATGGTACTTCAAAGAATAAGTACTTCAGGCTTGACAGAGTTCTACCTGTACATATTTTCTAATAAATTATCTTCAATACCCGCCAATATCACCATAAAATTGGTTTAATTGCAAATAATCATTGTCTATTACTATAACTACAGACACAATAGAGGGTACAGATTAATTAGCCAATATTATTTTTCTCCAATATGTTTGTTCCCATTAGCGTTGTTCCAATATTCTTTATTTTCCATACGTTATAACTACCAACATAGATATATCTCACATGATTTAGTTTCTACTCGTCCTTTTTTCAATTAAAGTTTTCATCAATCCGATTATTACCATACATTTATTAGAGTTATCTCTTGGTCTACAAAGTCCATCCATGTGGATTTAGACTAGACACGATCATTGTATCACAATGTATTAATAGCCAACATATAACACTTGTAACCAATGATGGCATCAAACTGCAATAAAGCGTGTAATTTTAGCATGAAGGTGAAATGTTTCTAGTTTCTACCTCCATTCCTGCACGGTTCCAATGACCTTTGCTATTTGCATATCTTCTACATCCGCTTTTTCATTGTTTATATCTAGTGTCGTTACTAGTTAGAGTACTTAATAAAATTAATAGGTAAGTGGCTTTAATTAGGTACCTTACAAAACTGGATAGACCAATATCACTTTTATGTTTTTCACTGATACATCGAATGACAAATACAGATTTATTTGTATTAGGTACACAAACACAATTACGATACCCTCTACATAGGTACTGCAAAAACTAAACTTAAATAACCTAAAACTAATCTAAATTAAAAAAGGTGTAAAAACTTGGGCCCCACGGTGAAGTGCCCACGGCAATCATCATCATACATTATCAATAGGAGTCATATATTTATTTCTGCTTTATTGCGTGCAGCAATGAAACACTTATATAATTCTTTAGGTTTTGAATGTCGGCTGTATAATATACTACCTATATAAAACTTGTTTTTTTGATGTCACAATTAAATATGCATCTGTATCTAACTTTGGATATTTTGGATGTCAATGTTAACTAACAGAAACTGATCCATACAAAAAATACTGCTAAATAGAGCCAAGAACAAAAATCTATACTTATAACCAAGCCACCACAGCTTATGGCTTAGTCCAGTGAAAAGGAAAAAAGGTCTGTTAAAGTTAACCATAAAACATGGTCTCGTTAGGCGTGCGTTAGCGACTAATAAATAAACTAGATATATCATGTTTATCTTCGCGTGATTTGTAAGTGTATCGCTATGCAAATGACAGAACTGGTTCTCACTCAGTGCCTTTCACTCACTGAGCTGACTCTCATGCTAAAACACTATCGTGGTTCTTACGTGATTTTCTGTTTATCAGTAATTTGCCATTACCACTAATGGATAAAAGAAGTTCCTTACTTATGTAGGTGATATAGCACTAATTTCTTTGTCCGACAATAGCATACCAATTGGTTGCGTCACCGTCAAGAGCGAAGAACGCCCCTCCCGCCCCGCTCCTCCGCTCTCCCTCTGCCCCTTTATCAATCACTTTGCGAGATTATTATACAAGCCATTTTCCACTGTTT
Organism: Blastobasis adustella; assembly: GCA_907269095.1. NCBI lineage: Eukaryota > Metazoa > Arthropoda > Insecta > Lepidoptera > Blastobasidae > Blastobasis > Blastobasis adustella. The sequence continues at coordinate 13,212,836 of OU026121.1, read as the reverse complement.
GGGCCTGAAACTACTTTCTGATTTATGTCATAAATTATGTAGAAGGGTATAAAACTTTATTCTACTCCTTTCCGATCAAAGATTACGCTCGACTCAATCTCAAAATGTTAAAACGTTTAAAAACAAGGTCGTCACTAATTAGTTCTCTAAATACTATCAAGGTGAGTTAATAAGATTTTAATGCACGCCCGTCTGTAAGTGTGTTGTTTTGATAATCGAGTTGTTATTGTGTTTCGGTCGGATACAATCGCAGTCGAGTGATTCCGATTTACATTTCGTCAACGGCACGAGGGGCGTGTCCGTTCGAAATGCAAAATCTCTACATTAAAGCCGGCGAGCGGGCAACCTTAGCTCTAAATAAATGATGAGCCCAGCTCGCTCAGACGCATAATTACAAACGCCAGTTGATGCTATATCAATTAGTGCGTGCCAGATGCCTTTCCATGGAAAACCTGTTCCGTGCCTTTTTATCGCCGCGTTGTGAACGCAACCTTTGTTATTATTCATAGCTACCTCGCATTCTATAACATTTTACGACTCCGTTAAGTATGTTTTGTAGGTTCCTGGCTGAACTGAAACTCGGTGTCGGCAGGTTGCGACGCCTAATTTACGTACGACGAGCGTGTGCGAAACATAGGATTCAATTACGAAAGAAAATCGAGTGTCAACTCACACACGAGAGCAGTTCTGTTGGTCCATCGGAAAAAAGTTAGTGAAGCATTTGCCTACCTGCTAATTAGACAAAGAGCCCGCGATCGGCGCGTCAGTGACAACGCGCACAACAAACATGCACACACTGAAACACCGGCGGGTGTGCCGTGAGCCGTAAAGTGTTCGTGTGAAGGGCGAGAGTCGTGTGGCGGTGCCGGCGGGTGGCGGGGAGCGTCAGCCCGCGGGCGGCTATCGACGGAGACTGGGTTCAGTGCCTGCATGCACGCGGCGGCGGCGGCGGCACGAGCGGCGAACAGCTGATGGCCGGCTGCCGCTAACGCACACCTGTGAGCAAGCCTGCGAGACGCACTCTCTCTTTCCCCCATACCGTCGCAAGCGCAGCGTCTCGCCCTCAAATCGGTGTGACGTTACTGTGGAATGAGCCCCGTGTGAACGCCGGTGATGTGGCAGATATTCCAACTGTAGCAGGCTAGCAGCCACTTGCCGCGGGCCGCTACCGTTGCTAAGTGGACGGCTTCCTTCGCCATATGTCGAGCGAGTATGGACGAAATGTGGTGTAGTAAGCCGCCTATTAGTTGGATCGTGTTAATGATCATGAGCCTACTTTTGGTTAGATAAATATAAAAAAAAAAAAAAAAAAATCAGCTTGGCGTTACTGTTTCGCGCACGAGGGCCCGGGGTTCAGCTTGACCATGATCCAGGATTTGGCAGATCAGATAATTACGTTAAATAAGGTTAAATTATCGCAGTAAAACTACTTACTTCTACAATAGTTCGTGGGGTAGTAATATTCAGATATTCTTAACAACCTTGAAACTCTGAATTTGCGAAAAATATCACTCTTGCTTAAATTTAGGTCGAATGATACTGATAATAAGTATACGCAGCTGCAGCATTCAGTAGCAATGAAACACTGTAGATACTCTACATTGTGAATTAGTGATTATTTACAAATGTAGAGCAGTTGATTTTCGTCGTAATTGGGCGGTAGATGATATGATTCTGGATTTATCGTAGACGAAGCTTCCTTATCTTATATCGAATATGCGTGCCGTACATATAATGTGAGGTGGTGGACTCTGTAAATATTAAAAATATAAACAGTTTTATTATGCAATTTGATTATGCAACATCTGACTTCATTATGTTCTAGACTGAGTTACACCTATTCAAGCTGAGTTTTACTTTGACCGCAAAATGCAATATCGTTCCGTAGATATTATTTGAGATTTGAAGCCTCTTAGTTTGCACCGCGTTATTTTCCTAATATGATTTACCTACGTACATACTATAGATAGCAACCCGTACCGGTTTTACACGGAAAATCTATTCTATCAGGGAAACACATAACACAAATTTAACAGAAGCATTATTTAACGTCAGCTACATCCTAGCTCTTTCAATTACATTAAAACTTTAGTCTTCACTTAAGACTAATTAAAAACTAAGTTTAGAATAGATGTAGAGAGCAGGGGAATATGCAAATGTAGAGAGTCCTGTCCAGACAGAATTTACAACAGAAGTAGGTACTTTTTAATTCAGACTTAGGAAACGGAAATTTAGTTAGGAATATTGACAAAAACGAGGTGTAGTTGAAATGAAACTTTCAAACCATTACTGATAAACAGTTACAATATAACACGAATACTGCAAAAGATGTACGTATACCATACTTATCAATTTTCCCAATCGCAAGCAGACCTAATATTTACTAGGTAGAGTTTGGATATAGTATTTGGTAACCGTACTCTACGCGAGAGTCTACTCTAGCATCTCTCTCTTAATAAAATAACACAAATTAAACATTAACTTGCCAAACTCAACAATCAACGTAAACTTTCAATTGAAACAATAAAGCTCAAAGTCAAGTAAACAATTTCCTTTAATTTTCCCTAGCGAGTACTAGGGTAGCAAAGGCGTCGCAGCAATGTGTGCCAGCCTGTCCGATGTGCAATGACCTCGGCGGGGCGTGTTCGCGGCAACCTTGCCGCGCCGCTCGCCCACCTCCGCTTCGAAAATTTAAAATTTGAACGCGTGACCAATGACGCGTGTCGATTTTTTAATCGGCCAATCTGTTTCGATTATTTGAAACTGTTAGTAGAGCGATTGCGGGCAATGAATGGAATACGCGGGAAATTGATTTTTTGGCTCGGATTCGAGGTTATCTTATCCGATGACTACTTACAATCTGTATAAACAAACAAATTTACTGTAGGTAGATAGGGAGCCACAAAAGCACGGTCAGCGTGTTAATTTGTCAATGTTCAAACAAAAAGATCTCAGAAATTCAAAGAGCTCCTAAGCCGAGCTTATAAATTACTTACACTTTAAAGGCGTTTGTCCGCTGCTGCTTAAAAATGCTAATTCTTTTTGTCCGCAGTCCGCACTCCATACCCCGTAGACTACTTGACTTTTTATAACGAACGCGAACGGTTGAGTTTGCACTTTCTTAATTAAAACTAGTAGTTCATTCAGTACTCACAATAAGACAAAGCAATGTACAATAAATAAAACTTTTATCTACAATAAATACAACACTGTGGGGGATACTTAGGGGAGTCCACGTGGTCAGTTATAGGGACGCCCACCTGACTTCACAATGCATGCTAAGCTAATAGGGGGAGACAACCAGTTATCGGCAGGTGTTCGGTACCTAGAAATCGTCGAACTACCTACCTCAATGGTGGATAAACGCCATTATCAGATAGCTGAGTACAATTTTAAAGGCAATTTTAAGCGAATACTCTTATAAAAAAAATTAACTGCTGTTCGAATAGCGCCAGCGAACTAATTTCTAACAACTTCGCCACAGTGACCATATCTTCGTCATAATTCACAGCAACGCGAGTCCGTAACGAAATAACCTGTTAGACAATATTTTACAACCTTACCTGCGCTGGCCGAATTATCCCTAAAGCCCATTGTCGGGAACCCTTGCTTTTTGCCGAAGCTCCCCTCTCTGGCCGTCGATAACAATCACTCCGTCGGTTTTTGCTCCACCATTTGACAGTACAGTCGAGATAAATAACAATGTCGAAAACCCACGACGAAGTTCACGTAAACTCAAATATTTCCTAAACTACTAAACCGATTTTGATGAAACAATGTATAGAGCTAACCAATTAAACTGGCTTCCGAATAGAAGAAACCCGGTCGAAATCGGTTTAGCTGTTAGGGAGATATGATGCAATAGACAGCCATATATCTCTATGTGTACAGACACAGGTGACACTCCTATTTTTATACTAATGTTAATAATAATTTTACACGAATATTATCCACTATTACTATTACGAATATTATACATAAACAATGTGCCATAAATGGCTGCCCGAAGCCCTAGTAGGCACGCTGCGGCCAGTAGCAAGTAAGAGGTTAAGAAACCAGACTAGTCGATACATCTTTTCTTTATAGGTACGTAAATATTGATCCCTAGAATACATAACAGGCGCCCAGCATCTCTTCGTGTGTGGTTTAGACGCTATTCAACGGATTTTGATGGTGTTTACGTAATGAACGTACATGTACAAGAAAATTGGAGAGTATGTATAAGAAGTGTATTTAAAAATAATTGCGAACTTTGAGGTTTCTGGTTATATTAAACCATCGATGTGGTTTTAAGGTATAACTTTTACACCTATTTATCCATACAAAATTTATATAGTTCCGCTGTCCATTTCCAATATTGCTGGTTATTAAGTAAGCCACGAATAAAGCATTGATTGATCGCGATAGGCCCAAATTAGACCAAAGCTGAGTACAGCCACCTGGGACCACTTTCTCACATCCCATCCCACCATCATTTTCTTGGCTCGACGTCCGCCTACGAAGTGATTACTCAATATACGCCAATATAAAACTGAATACTACATGCTACGTATTCGACTAAGATAGTTTTTTTTAGTAGTTGTCGACGAAGCGTACACGATAAACTACTAAAGCCGGTAAACACCGTAAAACCCAAAAAACTAACCACGAACCACTATCTAATACGCCGATAGCGTTACCCATAAGTATACCATAGTCATGCACGCCACAATCCTCATTCCGCACAGGGCGGTGCGGCGCGAATCGAAAGGTTATCGATTGTCGATAACATCGATACTGCAATACATTTCGTGGATTTAATGTTGAGAGCGAAGCGGCCGCTGCGCGCCGTCTCTTTTTCTCACATACCAAAAATATCAACGCAATCGCTTTTGACAGTCATTTTTGACAATACAACGAGGTCTATTATAAAGGTTAACTTTAAAATTAGCGTACATTACTGTATGTAGAGTACTTATAACTTCTTTTATTATGGGCCTACGCACATTGACGTTTTTAATTACTCCTGTAATGGTCATAGAAAATATATCAACGATATCGAGATATATTCAATAAGATGCTCCTGATTCTCTAATTATTGTAGTAAGTATATTTACAATTACATGTAAGTACAAGTAATATTTGTAATTCTAACAGTGTAGGCCTACCTTATGAATTGAAACAAAATCAGCTATGACTTACCAAAATACCTAATTTAATTAGCAAACCAATCACGATTCATCACCGACCCGCATTACCGAACTTGACAACATAAACACTACCAGTTATCGAACATCGATAGTCGATACACGTACAGACCAGCCCTAGTAGCCGGCAACTCGTCCCCGTTCCCCTGCCCCCCCTCGGGCGGGGCGGGAGGGGGGCCGCTAAACGGGATGCGCCACCAATTTACATTTATGAAGTCCCGTAACAGATTCCTCCCTGTTTACTTTCGATAATTAAAAACGTCTAAGACTCCTGGATTCGAGTTCGTACTGCATGACATTTGTCGAATTTACTGCATTGTCTGCATGCCGTTTGTCGAATTTACTGCATTGTCTGCATGCCGTTTGTCGGAGGTACCTATTTAAGTGTACTGCAGTCATCATCATCGTCCTAGCGCTCATCCCGGCCTCTGCCAGGGTCCGCTTTCCTACTCATTCTTCTCCACTTCGCCCGGTCTTCTTACTTACTACTTAGAATCTTTATTAGAATTACTGTAGGTATTGCAATGTACTGCAGTATCTACAGTAATTCTAATATGGATTAGCAGATCAAAGCTGTAATTTCATATAAAACTAGCTTCGTCACGCGACTTCGTTTACGTAAAATTCGGTTCAGGCGGGAACTATATTGAACGTCGGGATGATATATTGCCCCGTCTTCGCACGAGTTTCCTCGGCTTTGCTTTACCATAATATGCATGTATTATAATATAAACAAATTTTCTGGAAGGAATTCTCGAGCTGATACTGAAGACCGCATCAAAATCCGTTGCGTGGTTTAGGAGAAGTTAACAGAAATACATACAGCAACCCTGCTCCTATTTCTATTTCGCATAATTGGAAGCAGGGTTTCAATTTAGCGTCCCCTGTATGGGGCAAGTATGAGTTAAAAACCGAGGTTGATTACCGACTTAAAAAACAGCAGCAGTAACGCCCACAGGACAATAGACTAACAGTAGTCTGGTTGGCGCGGGGCAAGAAACCGTAAAAATTTTTACCACTAGATATTATGTATGACAAATTTTACAATAATAGGAATAGGTAGCTCCGCTATTTTACACCCGTATTAAGAAACGTAACTATGAATGAGGTCACACAGGGTTCCTGATCATATTTGAGTAGCGATGGGCAGTATGGGTCCGTCAAAATGAAGCATAGGATGGGGTATTCTGGGCTATACCTAAGCCAAACTCTATCAAAAACCATCCAATAGTTTTTGCGTGAAGGTGTAACAAACATCCAAACACCATTGCAAACTTTTCATTTCTAACATAGAAAGGTACTAGGAAGTATTGTTTCTGTATACCGGTGTGGGACGTGCTAATTTTAGTGACTCAAATGATAAAAGTTATTACATCCTTGCTGTCCCGTGGCGGTTCTTTGACGTGTTGTCCTACTTTATAAACCTTCCTTTTGAATCACTCTATCTTTTGTTGAAAACATACATACAGAGATACAGAGGGTCAGACGGCGGGAACCAACTTCGTCTTATACTATGTAATGAGTTTTTTATTTATTTCATTTCATGTCGTTACAATAGTTTTTTCTGATTCCTGCAAAAATTTCCTTGTGTATCTTTTCCTTGTGTAGCTTGCATATCACGTGGTCGGAATTCTGACGTCATATGCAGTTAAAGTAAGATAATATGTAAAAACTGTAGTCGCGTTCGTGCTCCAAGGTTACTCAGTTTGAATATGTCCATGTACTTAATTGCCTTAAAACGATACTCCAATTGTATCTTACTGTTTGTAAACTCTAGACATTAAATGGCTTGATAATATTTTTTTTTAATCTTATAGGTACGACAGATAATCCAGCAAGCGGGCCAACCTGATGGAAAGTAGTCACCGCCGCCTATGGACATCAGCAACACCAGCGGAGTTACCATCGCGTTGCCCGCCTCTGAAGACACCTTTAGTATAGCTCTTGAATTATCCCAATAATCCCGGTAATTTAGTTTCCATTTTCTCGTTGACTTTAAAGTTCTAGTTGAAAGGTGTAGTAACAAGTAAACCTTACAAGGACGACAGTGTTTATCTTGACCTTTTTGTATGTAAATGATCACGAACTGAATTTTTACATCACAGAATTGAATTTTTTGAATTCACAGAAATTGAAAGAAGAATATAATATTAAAATATATCTATTTATTTTTATTTCGATAATACGATAACATGCTCTACTTTTGTTATTTTCTATTGAGACGTATTGTATAGACTAGTATTATAGTATTATTCTCAAAGCTTAAATAATAAAGTCACATAAAATATATAGGCAAGTAACCAACCACTAAACAGTAGTAAGTCCACTATTAACCGGTTTAACATTAAACTAAATATAAAGTACTTAATGGATTATCTCATTTCTAAGTACCTTTTTATCTATTTGTTGCTTTCTAAATATGACCTGACGACTTCAGTGGTTTGGTTTACATGCAAGCCTGCCTAGCAGAGGCCCCGGGTTCGATTCCCGGTCGGGCAGTAATTTAAATGATTATTTATTTGTATGGCATTTCAAGTCGTATAAATTTAAATGATGAATTTTAATTTCAGTTACGGGTCTGTTTATTGTATGTATAATAAGTATGTATTTAAAAAGTTTTCTGGCGCCCATAACTAGCTACTAGGGCTAGATTGCGCTGTATGAATCGTCCAAGCATATTTATTTATTTTTATTTAAGCATAAATGCTTTATTACGCACTTCACACGCTAACTGCTCGAGTCGAGTTAAAATACTCTGATGTAAAGTTATTAAAGAGTAATAAAAACTACAACTACGCGAAATAAAGTAAACGACCTTCAAGACTTATAATTAATTTATAATTGATTTTCCGTCTTCTTTATCCCAATTAAAATGTAAAATATGTCGCGTCTGTACTGTAGATACCTGGTTACGTAACCTGTACTTAGAAGCCAAACCTTACATCGTAAGCAGTAAGACGTTTTTATTGTCACCGCCAACCTTAACTCATACATAAAATATCTATACCCCTAAAAATGTATGACAATAAGTAAACCATGAACAATATTATCAAAATATTGAAACATGAATCCATAGCATACAACGATACAACCCACCATATGCCTTTGATATGAAAATTCCACAGTCTATATAATGGTAGAGACACATAATACGTCTCTACATAGCTCTACCTACTACTTTCACCGTCCTCGTCGCACGCGAACGGTCGCGGTAGCTACTGCTACTTAATAAAGCATCAACTTTACTCGCTACTTTTCGACCACGTTCAAGTTGAAATCACTTGTGTATGTCCCCTAGTGGGACATTATCCGGATTGAAATGTTTTAGATAGAGACTACTCGACCTAAAATTCGACGTCATCATCATCATATCAGCCGATAGACGTCCACTGCTGAACATAAGCCTTCACCAGAGATCTCCACAAAGGCCGGTCCTGTGCCTTCCGCGTCCAGCTAGTACCTGCGATCTTCACCAGGTCGTCGGTCCACCTTGTGGGAGACCTACACTGCGTCTGCGTACGTGGTCGCCACGGTCTTCGATCGAGCTATGCGCCATGTTCTTTGCCACTACGGCGGGTACGGGTGAAGATCTGGGTATGAGTGGGTGATAGGTGCGAGTATCTATTTTTTTTTTTGTTCTCAATAAATAGTATACAAAATTGACATACAGATAAGATCACAACAGGTACAGCTTATTATCATAGTTGGTATCATTACCTGATCTGAAAAAAATTAACACATACCATTCAACAAAGTTCCATCCCGCGGTCTGTGTTCTACAATAGATACAGTGACTCAAGAGGAAGGTTTATGAGTAAGAATAAAGGGTAGGTAGGGGTAAAATAGGGGTAGGACGCCACGCGAACGAAGTCGCGCCGGGACCACTAGTCCATCATACAATATATTTACCACAGATTGTAATCTATAAAAACTAGTTTATTTTATAGTTGCATGCAACCCGTTTGAATAACTACCTGAGTAGGTAACAAAATTAATGATCACAAACTATTTTAATTATCTAAGAACATAACTCTACATACGCAGAATAGTAAATTTTACGTAAATAAATTAACTAATGTAGCCTCTTCGAGGGAAAGATAGCATACATTTTACAACTAGGATTACACTTGGATCGCTTTCTTTAGATTTTAAAACTAGCTTAAAGTGTTCATGGCCATATGCATAGTAATGGTCGCTGGCAGACTCATCGCTTGGCATAAATTGTCTGGCCGTTCTGGCCAGGTGGTGTTATGGCGGGGGGCTTAGCAGCTTCGCGCGGTCTTGTTGACTTGCTCTTACTGGGTATGTGGGGTTTTAGTAGTATTATAAGTCTAAGGTAATGTTGACCTAGTGTCTTAAAGTGTTTTGCACAGAAATGTAACTGAAATAGGTAAGGTTGTTTAGATTTCGGCGGTGTCTAGCTTATGTAGGTATGTGAACTCTTTATTGCTTAATAAATAAGTACTGGCGTTAAAAAGTATAATTTTACGTAGCAAAGGCGGGCTTATCCCACAATGGGATTTCTTTTAGCCAACCTTAAATAGGTGCTTATTGTATCTGCTCTAGGAAATTAAGAGTTGATTTTATCAATGTAGATATTGCCATTGCCAAGCAAAGCAAATGGGTAATAGGAAAAAATGGAATAGCATCTTAACAACAATCAATGATGACGATATTTAACTGAGTTCAGTTAAATCATTACGACTTTATCATCCTTGTTTGGCGTCATCATGGCGTTAATGTCCCGCTTGTGCACGCGCGAGGGCCCGATTTGCGCCTTGATCATGATCCAGGATTTGGCAGGTCAGATAATTACAGTGGTAGTGGGGCGACTACCAACTGACCTCCATGACCCTGTTAACAGGGGAACCTGACCGAATTGGATCACCATCCTTACTTATTCGTAAATATTATGGACCCGAGGCAATTTTACATTGTGAATGACGTAGAATAAGGCTTATTTAATGGAAACCTTTTATCGAATTCAACGAAACACAATGTTGCTAACGAAGCCTGTCATGAATAGTTATGTTAACCTCAACCTGTCTCCGCAGTTCACGACTCACGTAACAAAGATCTTTCAAGCATCCTCATGTTTTCCGCGATCAAAAGTAACCTATGACATTCAAGGACCAGTATACCTAAAGCCTTGAATTGGTGAAAAATCTTTTCAAATGTCAAGTTCAATGATCTAAGGGACAAATTTTATTACAATTTTCGTTAATTGCGAGGTCGGCAATGAATAATAATACTTAGAGGCGAGAACGTTGTCTCTATTATAGCGCCTACGTAAATACTAAGCCAAAATTAGTGTTATTTATAGCTTATACTCGTAAATAGTACATCAAACTTATCTGACCCGAAAACAGCGTCGCTGTTGTTGCAATTGACATGACATTATAAAATGGCGACACTTAGTTCGGCTTTGATCACAAGGGCAGATATATCTTGTAGATCTTGTAGATCAACTTGACTAGACTTGTAGATCAAATTGACTGACACCGATCAACACACAAGTATAGTCAGTTAGAACCGCGTTCGCGCGCACTGAGAGACCTCATTACCTTGTGAATACGGTTGCGAATGTTACTACATTAACCTCTACAAAGTCGTAATACGTAAGCAATACTGTAATACACAGTATAATGTAATACACAGTTCGGTTCGCAACTCGTAGTTCTGTTCAAGTGAGTGAGAGAAGGCCCGGCCCCGTCCAGACGCTGCGTTCTCGGTCACTCGAAAAACCGGTACGAGGCGAAATCTGTTTCAAATTACACTGTCCATAGTCTTTTGTCCTGGCTTCGAGCCTGTCACCGGACTACAACGCTGCTATGCGCCACTTATAAAGTAACTCTTTACTTTGAACTCTGCATCCTAATATGATAGTATTATGGTAGTGCCTAGTGTTATAAATTAGAAAGTTTAAGAAGTATGGATGTAGGTTTTAAAGTTCATTTATTATCATTATAGACAAAATTAGTCAGGTATCATCATCACAGCCCGTAACAGTCCACTGCAGGACTTAGGGCCTCTCCCACGAAAGGGGAGGTTATTGCCATAATCTCCACGCTTGGCAGGCGGGTTGGAGATCGCAGTGTTTAAATATAATAATGGGAAATGCTGCTGCCCATTTTCCAGACTACGGAGACTCTTGATCTTTTGCCTCGAAAACATTAGTCGCCTTGTACGACACCCATGAATGTAAGGGCTTGGTGCTATTCTACTCTGCCGGACACCACACGGCCAAGTCAGGTATATGAGAATACAAAACAGATAAGTAGGTAGCAATTTGAACATTCGCACCGCACGGAACATAATGTACTTACAATGTATGGAATCTTGGGGTAAGTACTAGATTGTCACTTCACCTTACGTTATCAAGAGTCACTAAGAACCAACGTTCACAATTTCAAATATTAACTAATACTACGAGCTTAGAAAGTACGGCTTTAATTCAATTAGGTAGGATATACTCAGCCAATTTATGTTTAAAATTATCAAACGATAACGATATTTTTAATATGCCAGGATGTTGATTACTCTTTCACGCAAAGAGTACCTAATGAACAGATTTTGATGACATTTTGCTTATCCCAAAATAACATACGGCAGTTTCGGGAATACAACATAACTTAATTTTACGCGGACGCAGTTTTTTTATACCAAATGGAGGGAGGCAAACGAGGAAGCAAGCGAAGTGGCGAAAAAGCTAGGGGTTTTATATGTTACCTTTTATATATTAGGCTTTTTCCGCGTTTTCATTCGTTTGAAATTCGAATTCGAATGAGATAAAAAGTAGGTAAGTATTCGTCACCTGCCATCTAAATAAATTCATACAAAACCACGCTGAGACTAATATCGTGTACTATGATCACGTCCATAAGATTGGATTTTATTAAACAGTCTCGTTTTTTTCGAGATCCGAAGAGAATTCTTGAAGAAACTGCTTCGATTGGTAGTAATATTGTATTATGAAATGCTTACCTCAGTGCACTTGATGTTTACAATATCACACTCGGGTCCTGGCCAATACAAACAATATACAACAGACGCTAACAAATAACTCTTGTAACTCAATTCGTCTGTAAAATTGTGAAAAGGAATAGTTGATTGAAAACCATTTCCCGTAGGTATTCGACATACTAGATCCTATATGTAACAAAAGATTCCAAACATACATGTAACTTAGCAAAATTGAGTCGGTTCATAGAATACTTGTTTTCTCAGTCAATTTGCAAGTTAGGGATTGTGACATAACTACCTATTTTCTTATTTAGTTTTGTATTTTTAGCATTAATAGGTAGGCCATTATCTTTTTAGATTGGCCGTGTGGTATCCGGCAGAGTTTGACACTTAAAATTAAAACGCATCACTAACTAAATTAGTTTAATATTTAATTGAAATGCAGTGATAGACATCCATGGCAAATTGATCTAGGACAAGGTATAGGTATAGACACTAGAATCCATCAATCCCAAAATCATTAATTTTTCAAAACTTTAAAATAAAATAATGTACAAAAACAGCCGCACGCTTCTCTTTGACAACGAATACCTCTTGATCCGTCTACATTCCTCATTATGCATAATGTATAATGTACCTACGTATGTCCCTTCCTCATTACACGGTGTTACACATATGACGAGGTCAATGAGCGCAATCCACCGGCCGGAGTATCTTGGTGGAAATTGGCGGACTTCACCGCGCTGCCATATTAAATAAATTGCCTCTTAAGACTCCTCTACGTTTGATAATGTTTACATAAATAATTTATTACGTTTTACGTATGTATTCTTCTAGCTGGCTGGGCTGGCTATGTTACCTACAACAAATAAAGGGAGCATTTTCATGAGCAAGAATTAAGTTGCGCAATTCACATAAATGAATGCTTGGACTATTCACACAGCGCCATCTAGCCCCAAAGTAAGCAAATCTTGTGTTATGGATGCCAGAGAACTGATAAACTACTTTGTACTACAAATCTAAGTAGATAAACAGAATCGTGGGCAATCTTTCGCGCAAACCACAATCTGCGTGTAGCATTCTTTTACAGGTTTTCGCGGGTACGGGTCGCGAACTATAAAAGACGCCGCTTGCAAAGAACACTTTGAGACTCAAATCTGTACCGGACACGAGCCTTAGCACCCTTTAACGCTCCTTTTTACGCAGATTGATTATTAACTTAATTACCTGCGGACCGAAACGTCCTTTTGTCGGCTGGGTTCATTGATTCCCGCGCTGTGCCCCTGCGTAGAGGCGACCAGCTCCATAGACCCCTAACTTAACTAACTAGCTCCCTGACTGTATAGAAGCCTTGTACGCAGGCGGGAGGCGAGGCGGGTCAAGGTCCGCTGGCCAGCCCCGGCCAACATGTGTTCGTAACACCGAGCGATGTGTTTGTGCCATTGGCCTCTGAGCCCCGAAACCCATTTTCAACTTTACTAGGGAACAAATAAGGGCTTTTACAGCACAAATAGCTCGTTATCGATGGTGGGTTACAGTATTTTGTGAAATTAATGACCTTAAACACCGTCGGCTTATGAGCGTAGTGAAAACGTGTTAAGTATAATTATTCTTAGACTCTTGTTAACTTGAAACTTTTATTGGGGTTTAATTTTTATGATTTCGTTAAACTATGCATTGTATTACAATTCAGTTTTATGTTATACCATTTTAAAGCTCTTTAGTACGTATTTAAATTGAAATTAAGGTTATTTTACCTAGTCTTTAGCAGGTTTGGTCTGTTTGGGCCAAATATTTAAGTCTTTATTTTGGTCGCCCAAGCCTGAAAAAGGATCCTTAAATTCCAGGTCAGCCACAAACAATATTATCATCAATTGGCTTTAAAAATTTTAATTTTACACAACATCATACCGTATTTCATCTGCACAACAAACAGGTTTCAAACAGAGCTTTGTTACGCCTGAGCATCGAAAGTTTTAACAAATGGAAAAAAAATCCTTTACTAGACATAATGGTAAATGGACATTATTCGCGGCGACCGGAAATACTACCTGAACCGGGACGCACACAAGACACTTACTGGCAAGTAACTAATTTTGGAGTCAAAAACATTAAATATTTGACGAATTACTTGTAGGATATATTGTGGCACACGAAAGACCGGGATCCGCCTGGACCATGATCCAGGATTATACAGTAGAGCTACTGCCATCTGACCTCAGTGACCATGTTAATAGGAGAACCTGACCAAATTGGAACAAGGTTACACATTCAGTCTCCTGAATATGCAGCTGTTTCATCACGATGTTGTCCCTGACCGTATGAGCATCGGTGGGTGTTCAACTAATGCATAACTCAGAAAAGAGTCATAGAGTACATGGCGGCACTGGGGTTTGAACCCGGTACCTCACGCTTACGAGTCAGACCCCTTAACGACTAGGCCACCAACGCTCTTACTAGCTTTACGCCTCCGTTGCCCAGAAAATGAGCAACAGCATTTGAGGAGAGAACAATTTTTATTGAATGATTTATTTTTGTGTATGTCCAATGTTGAATAGGTTGTGTACTCTACATTTTGCTATACATTCATCACAGGCAGTCTAATGCCACACAGTTTGGACTTGGGTCTGTCTCCGGATTGTACGCGCGTCCATAGTGGTGCCAGGTCATTTTATAGTAGTGATTATATAGGTAGGTTGGTGTGCTGCCTTCCAACTCGCCAAATTTCTTAGTGAAAAACTCGGTAGATCACAAAATGGGCCTGCGTTTTCTGAATCATAGAACACGTATACAATCCTAAGGCGCTCTCCTAACGCCTGTCGTACGACCATGGCCGTGCGACGGGCGGTTTTGAGGTCTCCTATTCGTCGGGCGACGTCCGTCGTACGACCAGGGTCACACAAACGTTGCCAATTAGGACAGTGTGGATTGCAGTGTTTTCCATTATTGCTATCACAAGTAACGTAACAAACGCACACAAAACGTAACACAAACAGTTTTGTGCGTCCGATTGCCATACAATTCGATGATCACCCCGCTGTTTATTAATAAATGTCGCCCATCGATAATTTTCCACCGGAATAAAATAATCATCTTGGCGTTAATGTCCCAGTTGTGCTCTCGAGAACGAGGGCCCGGGGTCCGCCTTGACCATGATCCAGGATTTGGCAAGTCAGGTAATTACAGTGGCGACTGCCATCTGACCTCCATGACGCTGCTACCAGAGGAACCTGACCAGATTGGATCATGGTTACACATCCAGTCGCCTGAACGTGCAGGTTTCATCACGATGTTTTCCCTCACCGTAAGAGCATCGGTTAGTAATCAACTAATTTTCCATCGGAATGTGGACCACTATTTATAGGCATTCAAATTTCGTTTCTACCATCGCATCGCTTCAACAGTTTCAGTCACGAAGAGGTACCTACGAACCACCTACTGCGGTAGCTTTAAGGCATCCTTGATAAGAACTAGACAGTAAAATCGTCTTTGAAACGATTTATCAGTGCTTTGGTAAATAAACTTACAATGTAAATTTATAATTACCTATATTATAACTAGTGGACCCGGCGCAACTTCTTTCGTTAAACCTACTTTACCCCTACCGACTTCCAGTATATCCATGTAAACGGTTGTCTGGATTGCTATTGGCGATAAGAAAGCCCATGTTTTATATCTTACAGAATCTGTAATTATTATACTGTTAATGTACAATAAAGAATCAAATTAATAATAAATACATAGGGGCAGACAGTAGAAAGCCACTTTATTTTGTACTATAAATATGTTCCAATAATAAAAACCTATAATGAGATCGGCACTGTGAGACCTAATAGTTAGCACGAACACGCAGGGTTTCCAAGTTTCCAATTGGCAATACTTGAGTTGCGATCGGCACTAAAAATATGCGTCCATCAAAATGAACGATACTGAGATAAATTGTCGTACTGAACACAGCACGTCCACTTAGCAAAGAGCTACTGACAAGCACTATGAGTACGCATAGCATGGCTACTTTACTTATAAATAAACAATACTGTTTGTGAATATGAGTGTAAGAGTGTTTACGCATTTAATATGAATCCGAGAAAATGATATCCGAGATAGTTAATACCTATTTCTATGACAGCTTATTCTTCATCATCCTGTCGTAAAACCCTGTTGCAAGATTGGGCAGTTTTTCCTATTTTGGGGGAAAATCCGTGAAGAAAATTTTGGGAAATGTATTTTGAATTATTTCATTATTTTATAACACTTTCCAAGAATTATGGGAGGTAATTCAAGTGGATGAACAGTTAATAGGTGGAAAAGTATGTTTTTATTTGGTGGATGTAAAATTCGTTATCAAATACAAGTACATACCTATATTAATCTTTCCTCAATAGATTTTTTTCATATTAGATACAAAACTAATTTGGGGAAAATTGTACGAATCTGTATTTCTTTGGGGAAAATTAAAACCTGGGCAAAATTTTACATGCATAACCTGGAGATCCTAGCCGGATGTGCTCTCGCGTGAAGCGGGAGGGCCCAGGGTCCACCTTCCTACTTCTCCTTGTCGCTTGGCCTTCGGAATCCTTGGTGGAGACGTTGTTAACATGTCTATGTGGAGTCTATGATAGCTTATTACGAGATGACCGAGTTGAGTGTGAATTTTCCATCAAGTTTAATTGTTCCATCTGACCCAGAGACGGTGTCGCTGTTGTTGCCAACGACATGATATTTCAAAGTGGCGACACTAGTTCCAGTTATGGCCGCCGGGTTAGATAAGTTTCTGACACTTTCATTATGATAGAACAGTATATATTCAGAAGAAGTGTATCTTATGTAAGTTTGAAACGTGACGGTCTATAGACTTATAAGTACTAGCAATTATGCCCGCGACTACTATGTACCTACCTACGTTCCAGACCCGTGCCCATGGAAACCACATCGAATTTCGGGAAAAGCTATAGTTGTTATTATTATGATATATGTTACTCCCGATAATATAGCTTTCTTTTTTTATGTTGTACGGCAGACAAACAGGCAAACGGGCCCACTAGAAAGCAGTCACAGCCGCCTATGGACATCAGCAACACTAGGAGAATTACCAATGCGTAGCTTCCTCCGAAGAGCTCTCTTCCTCTAATATATCTCTTACAACGATCCAATGTCATAGTCCCAAGAATACAGTCTACATAGGTAAAAGATTTGTTAAAATCAAGTAAGTAGTTTTTGAGTTTATCCTTTACAAATTATCAAACAATCGCATCTATTCTTTTTATAATATTAAAGTATAGACTATAATGGCATTTGAATATTATAACATAGACAAATGCAATAAATGTAAGCCTATCTACATAGACGAATCAATCACTCACCAGTAGCCACCCGCCATTTATTCAGCGATATAATGATCGGCCTCGTTGCCAGCACGTAATGGCAGCACTCGATGTGTAATCAGTAATAATAACTTTATTTACTACGAATTTAAGCAGCACTTTGCCGTTTATTCACTTAAAATTTAGAGTTTGAAGCAGAAATCGGGCTGGGCTATAAGGGGATTACGTAAAATTGTTGTAGATGAAGTAAGAATAATGTAGGGAATATAATTATTTCGGATAAAACGTGCTGTCAATCCTCAACCGACGACCACGACCACTCAAAAGAGTAGCGACTTAAAAGAAGATAATTATTTCATACAACGAGGTAGGACATTGGGTACTTTTTATACCGAAATTTATCACGATTCCCTTGGGAGAGGAGATGGAAGTCAAAATATATACTTACTGTGATGTAATTCATTCACATTTTTTGTTAGAAAGGTGGTACTTTAAAGATTGTCCCGTAAATATTTTAAGGTGATCGATGTTGTAGTTCAGAAATTACACCTCATTATAATGTCCAAATACCTTGAATCCCAGTATGTACAATAACCTTTGAACGTATGGTTCATCTTAAGCTGGGCTGTGCACTTTATTAATCAAATGATCATCGCTTTGACCGTGATCCAGGATTTGACAGATCTGATAATTACAGTGGAGCGACAGCCACCTGACCTCCGTGAGTATTTTCTTTCATCAATATTACCTACCAGCCTACCAGAAAGTATTACTTCCAATGTCAATAAATATCTACCAAATCATTTATTTTAGATTTCTCAATTCTATGTTTTTAGTACAGGCAGGGTAGGTGCGGTCATTCAATGTAACAGCAATAAAAATGATATTAAATTGTATTACAATTACATTAATGCGAAACAGTAAAACGTCAGCCAGCTTGGTATGTAACACTCCCGTTAACAGACGGAGTATGTTTGCTACACCGTCAAACTGAATGATCGGGCATTACTTACATACAACACGTAAACTCGCTATTTTACTCTCGACGTCACATCATACACATCAGCCCGCAAACATATACCGCTCCAACCGCCACTCATTTTATACCTTAAAAGTATTCCAGTAAAGATTAATATCCCGCGATCAATCAGTAAATTTTTCTTTGTCGAAATTGCTTCTTTCATTCTTTGTCGAGAAGGGAGAATTTACTTTGTGTGCATCCAATTTCTCGCACGAGTGTGTGTCGGTGGGCCTCTACTGCGATATCTATGTCGACTACCATTCCCTCGCCAGTTTGTGTTACACTGCTTGTATAGCTCACAGGTACATGTTACTCTTCTATGTAGAACACGTAATGTACTGCTGCTTTACTGATGTTATAGCTGTTCTATATCACGTATCACCACACCGAACAGCTGTGCCACACCGCGTTGATAATCATGTTCCATTTCATTTTCCTGTCCGTTTTTATTATACGTCACCGCCAATGTTTGAGCTATCGCTGGGACTGTGTTATAACCGATTAACTTTAATAGCCCTTCGTTAGTTCGCGTTGTTTGTTTTTCTATGACTTCGTAATCTTTTAGTGTTGCCAGTGCACCTCTACTGACCTATTTTTCCCAGAAAAATACTATCAAGCGTTATGGTATTTTTTGTAACAGTCGTGCCTAAATAAATCTACTAAATTATCCTTACCTAAATCGCCTATGAACTGCGGAATTAATTGGAAAAGATTTAAAAAACTAACATTAGATTACCAACTAAAAAAGGAATATACTGTCAATTTTAATAAATGGTACTTTGCTAAAACATTTCATAAAACTTCAATGCAATGAATGTCGTACCGAATTATGCACAATATCATACAAAAATAAATAACACTTCACATACCTAAACTATTTTTGTTATCGCTATACGTAGGTAATAAGATAAACGGCAGGAGTTATATATTAGTAAAGGATTTTAGGCCGTATTTCGTCGGCAGAGAAGACAATATGGCACCCTTTGAATTACAGATGTCGTATCGTGACTTTCCTACTAGGGGATTAATGTCTTACAAGTTACAACCTCTAAAACCTCCGTAGACCAAAAAATGGGCAGCAGTGTTTTCTGTTGAGTATTTTCCACTCCAAACTGCCAAGCCCAGAGCAAAAAATAATCCCAGTCTACCATAGAGGTAGCTAACTTTCCAATCTTTTTGGTGCCAAGCGTCGAGATATTGGTAATACGCTCCACTGATATTATCATCCGTCCAGTAGGGTAGACCATAGACAACATAATTCCTTGTAGTATCTATCTGTGAAAGAGCGAACATACAGACAGACACACATGAATCACGACTTGATCAGCACAATTTAGATCCAAGCTTTATAAGCAACTTCGTGCGTGCAGACTTCAATAAAAGGTAGCTGTATGACCCGCATTGAACTATAGGTACAGATGCACTAAACAACTCACTGTGACTATGCTTGTACATAAAGTTTCATTGCTATCGGATGAATGGTCCGTGGAATGGTGCATACGGGACAAACAAACATACATTCGTTAGCTCGTTGTCCCACTGTGGTATGTGAAGCCTAGTTTCAAAGAACTTGAAAGGTTAAAAATTGTTTTTTCACTTTATTACATTTAGTTAGATGTTGTTCAGGCGACTGAATGTGTAACCATGATCCAATCTGGTCAGGTTCCCCTGGTAGCAGGGTCACGTGGATCAGACGGTTGTCTTTCCACTGTAATAATCTGATCTGCAAAATCCTGGTTTTTGGTCAAGGCGGAACCCGGGCTCTCGTGCGCGCGAGCACAACCGGGACAATAACGCCAAGATGTTTTTTTTATAGTTTGACCAGAGGACAAAACTCTAATACCTAGTAAAAAAACTATCTTCCTGCAGCGTTATTACCGAGCCCGGTACGATATTGCGGCCTTTAAGAAACGAACCTACGGTTTTCTCAAAGGTCGGCAACGCATTCGTGACCCTCTTGTGTTGAATGTCCATGGGCGGTGGTGATCACTTATCATCAGGCAACCAGCTAGCTCGTTTGCCTCCCTCTATTATAAACATAGCTTTTTCTCTCTCTAAGATTAAAAAAAAATTAGGCAACATGTACAAGATTCTTTTTTATTATACTTTTGTAGAGTGACTCAGAAGTGCATTAATTTCCTCCGGCGATAATCCCACCCGTTTATCAGAATTAAATAAGACCTGTTGTATAACTCGAAAAAATGTTTTTTTTATACCATTCTTCTTCTAATCCTCCTCGTTTGACGAAAATCTCTACACTCCAAGCGTAACCTTTAATTGAGAAACAAAAATAAATCACTTGGGACTAGATATGGTTAGATAGGACAGTGATCCAGTAATGACCTTAGAGTATCTAATCGCGTCCTTCCATGAAACAAGAGTGCGCGCGTAGGAAGAACATAGCCGCCCACAGTGATAACACTTTTTTATTTATTTAATAAGTGACGCTAGGTTTTTTTACACCTAGTATTCTTTCCTCTCTATTGAAACTACTTCTGCGGCATTTAATAGCATTTTATGAAAATTTTTGTGATGTTAATTTTTGGTCGTCCCGTTCCTTCATCGTCACCCAAGCTGGCATAACCACGTTACAACTCAGCCACCCAAAATGTTACTGTAGGAAGAATCGTAAGCAGCGTAAAAATCGTCTTTATTTTTAACGTCTAAATTACTTTTCCAAAATAGAAAAAACAGACAGAATGACGGCTTGGTAGTCGATTTTCCTCATATTCAAAAATACTTTGACTTTAACTCACTAAAAGGCACGTTAAAAAAAAATTACGAGTTGTATGATAGCCATCACAGCATGCAGTGCAAATACGTCCTACAATTTTTATGGATGAGGGCTGCCATCTTCATGCTGAGGTTAAATACTTATCATCCCACCTAAGTAGATGTATTAGTGAAATTACATAACCGGAAAGTGCATCCCTTCATGCATCATATAAAACAAAACTGTAAATATTATTATTATGAAATACGAGTACTTAGCGCTTGTTCAGAGTTTTGCACTTTGACGGCCTTCATGCAATTACTATAGCACGCTTTTATGCACTTCTTAGAACACAAGGAACATAACCTTAGTTGAAACATTAAAATGAATTTGTTTTACAATATTTTAACTTTCATGCCGTTCATGGTATTACGGTAAATATAAGGTAGGACGATATTTACAAGAGGAAGTAGATTGAAATTTTTGAGTTTGCAGTAATATGTACCAGTGCCATTTTTGAGATAAATACGACAAAGGATTTAGCAAGATAATTTTTTTGCACCAATAGATGTTAAATCTCTAATTTAGTGACTTTAAATATTTGCAATAAAAAGTAAGTAGGTACTTAGGTACTGCATGGATTTCTTTAAAATTTCGCAGTTAGAACTACTTCAGTAGAACTATGTAGAACAGTAGTATTATTTTAGTATTATTTTCACTAAATTCTGCTTCACCAACGACGCCAAAGTCAACGAATAACTATTCGAACCACAAAAACATTCAATAACCGATTGTCTGATTTCACTATCAGTTTTTAGCATAGAACGCAATATCACACAAAAAACCGTTAGTATCACCGCGGGGTGGATGCCTAATAGCCTTACGGAGCATCGGGGTGGTGTCTCTTTCACTCAATACCCGCTCACGGTAGCTAGAGCGAGACAGGTGACGCCATAAAACACCCTCCCGCCATCCGTGAGGAGCATATTCAACATCCGATTATAAAACAAAACTGGTGTTTTATGTATTTCACACTTTATTTGCTTGAAGGATGTTCATGGACTCCTTTTTCAAATGTATTTTGTACTTAAATTGTGTCTTATTTATGAACTAGTGGACCCGGCGCGACTTCGTTCGCGTACATCTACTTTACTCCAACCTACCCTTCTTTTGCTTATAAACCTTCCTCTTGAATCACTCTATCTATTGTTGAAAACCGCATTAAAATGCGTTGCGTAGTTCAAAATATCTAAGCGTACATAGATCCGTAGGGACAGACATTGGGGAGCGACTTTGTTTTATACTGTGTCTAGATAATGTATTTCACACTTTATTTGCACTAAGGATGTTCATATGCTCCTTTTTACAATGGTATTATGTAGATACTTAAATTGTTTCTAATTTATGAATCTAAGTACAAAATAATAAATGTACAAATTTTCTTAATTTAAACCCATCTATTACGTACGAGTTCATTTAGGTACAGTTCCAGATTCTGTAAAGTTTTCCACTGGAGTTTATTTTACAGATATACGAGTATCCACGGTCTTTCCTTGTCTGCCTAGCTTTCTGTTACCCATACTGTAATGTAGGTAGAATTATGTTAACTGAGAGAAATTAATGTTAAGGTATGAATGTAAACCAGTTCGCATTAGGTATACGTTTAATAAGGACAGTCGCTTTGTGTTTTCTTCCCCTCCTACTAAGTCTAGACTCTGGCAAGACTAGTTCAGTTTCTAAATTAGATTGGTAAGTGTAGGTTGATTGGTAAGAGATTAGGTAGTGGTACCTGTCGTATTAATAGTGTATCAACATTAAATATTAGGTACTTTTCTGTTATTTTTGTATAATATAATATAGATTTGCGGTGTCAAAAGCCAAGATCTTGGGTCGCTGACCCAGCACAGTTAGTAAGTATAAAACTGTACCTATTCATTATTTAATTTTGGCCGAAACAAAGGCGTTTCCGAGAAACTAAGAATATAATTTACGTAGTGTTTTCAATTTTTAAAAAACAATCTCTTGAATCGTATTGGATTGATCTTGTACCGGTGTAGCTGTATGAGAAGTATACCTATGTATGAATATGGAAGGGACAAAAGAGGTGTGTCAGGTTTGTAGCTTGTGGCACTCGCTAGTCTCTGCCTACCCCTGTGGGATACAGAAATGAGTGTGTATGTATGTATGTATGTTTGATCTTGTATTTAATTAAGAGGCAGACTGGGTCATCTCTTGACCATGGTATGGGTAGCAACGTTCTGTACTGTGTTTTCAACACTGCTTATTACAACGAAACTGTGTAGTAGTGCTAACGGCTAAGGAAGTGAACACGTTGCCTGCGAATGTGTTCCCTGATCATTAGAATCTGGATGCCTTCAAGGCTAGAGTGAATAGGCTGATCCTAGACAGGCATGCTCTATCTTCGGCACTTACCACCAGGTGAGATGGCTGTCAAATGATCGTATTTAATTGATGTTGTATTGCTATGCATGATTTTTTATTTTTTCGATAAGTATTGATTTAATTTTTGTTGTGCCGTTTGTTGTGTAATAGTGTGTAAAATTTTATATTCTACTCTACCCTTCTGCTAAGATAATATATTAACTCAAGATTGCATTGTAACCCGCCGTTAATGTGGACGAGGCTCAAATCCAGCAGTGGTTCAAAGAAGTAGTTCAAAAACTAAAACCCCGACTTATATTAAAGAACTGAAAAGTTAAAAAGAAGCCGAAGGTTGGAAGGTTCAAATATTAGTTTAATTTAAACTTCAAAGCAGTCGCCCCATTTTCATGCCTATAGGTGGACAAGGATACTTAATATTTATAGAAATTTAGAATGGGTACGCGCGCAAAACATAACCCTTCCTCGGCAGTCGGGTAAAACACAATTATATGAATGATTTATCAACGATATTCAACGCAAGATATGCCACTGAGAATTCATGCAGGGTACCTATTATACCTATCAATGTTTATACTCAGCCGTGTAATGTTTTGATGAACGCATGAAGCGTAGGCAGTATTGTTTAGCCTTGCGTGTATTGTACAGAACCATGCGAGGTGGGATCAGAAATGTGGATCAAACCAGATAGTATTGAGAGTAAAATATACGGTGTACTGAATTGTGTAACTGTGATCTAAAAACCCATGTCCAAGACCTTCATTCCTTCCCGTAGCCACACCAATCCTGGTCAACATGCTTCAGTTTTTAGAATGTGTTCTGTATTTAATTCTGGTAATGCTACTTTACCTGATTTAGATATATGTTTTGACTCTATTACAAAAATTTTAATCTAAATTGGTTGATTATCTAAACATTTAAATTATGGTATTTCTTAGATGTAGCTTTATGTACTCGTATGTTCTTTGTTATTGTTCATTATTTTGATACAGAATTTTATTTAGTTTTACTTTAAAACAGTGTTTGCCCATTGGTGAATAATGTGTACACCTATAATTGGTTAACTTAACACATTAGATTTAAGACCTTGAAGATTGTATTCTATACCTAATGTATAGATGTGTGTACGTTGGTGTACCTTAAATAAATAAAATAATAATTTGACTAGGTAGGTATTATTTTTGTGTGATACTTTCTGGGAGCGTCGGTAGCCCAATGGTTGGCGGTTTGGACTCATAAGTGGGAGGTACCGGGTGCCAGAGGTACCAGTGCTGCCAACCCTTTTTGTGAACCGATGCTCTGTGTGGGGGAAACATCATGAGCCTAGGAAACTTGCAAATTCAGGCAACTGAATTTGTAACCATGACCCAATCTAGTTGGTCAGGGTTAAAGAGTCACGCACGGAGGTCAGGTGGCAGGTTCTTTACTCTAATTCGGTAGATACCTGATCTGCCAAATCCTGGATCGTGATCAAGGCGGGCCCCTGGCCCTCGCACGCGATAGCACAACCGGAATATTGACGCCAAGATAATTATTGTAATAATCATCTCCAGGAATTGACATATCAGGTAATTCCAGTGGAGCGACTACCATCTGACCTCCGTGACTCTGCTACCAGGGGAACCTGACCAGATTGGATCATAATTACACATTTAGTCGCCTCGAATATGCAGGTTTCATCATGATGTTTCCTTCACCGTCAGTGCATCGGTTAGTATTCTACTAATTATATCAGAAAAGTATAACGCAGAAGAGTCATTGGTCATTTTGAAGGTAGGTCCGCAACGCATTGGCGGTACCTCTAGTGTTGCTTATATCTATAGGCAGCGGTGACCACTTTCCATAAGGTAGGACATGACTTAAAAAAAATTTAGAGTTGATCAAAATAACTGTCACATTAGTCTCTTCAATTACGAATTTTACAGTCTATATTCGATCCGCGTGCTTGGATAGCAACCCTGAGCTCTCATTACTTGATTTGTATTCTCGTATAAACATTTTCAGTACCTGCTTTTGTAACCGTTTTCAAAGAAATCATTAGAACCGCTTGCGAGAAACCGATTACCAATATTAAATTGGTATATTATTGCTAATATTGCCTATTGCTCCGAACTGAATTTGTTCATCTTTGAGTAATTCTTGGAGGCGGCTTTGGCTACTTGGAAGAGGGTTAATAAGGCACCTTCTCCTTCTCTGTCCAATGTAGTCTGTAAATCAATATCAAAATCAAACGAATGGTATCCTTTATTTCTACGTGAATTAAGATCATAATATCTTAACTCCGTGACCGTGACAGTCAAAACTGCGATGCACACTAACGCGGCAGCTCGTCACTGCGACGAACGTTACTGCGACAGAAGACCACTGTCTTATTATACACATTTTCAAGGAATTTCATGCATTTCCTAAACAGGAATCAGAAATGTGTTAATTTCACTGCTCAGTGGCCTTCTGTCGTCTGTGGTCTTCTGTCGCAGTAACAAGCAGGGGCGTTCTGAAAAACAATACGTAAATAAGTACCGATAATCCTTTCGGGTGACAATGCCTTATTTTTATTATTGTACACTTATCAACGTTTAACGTTTTGTTTTTTATTATACCTAACTAAATATTATTACCTAGTTTAAAAGAACAGGTTAACTAAAAATATCCGACGAGGGTTCATTTAAAACTAGGGGTTAAATGATTAGAGTAAGGGTCCAACAAAGCCAGGGGTCCTTTCAAGGGGCCACGGATTTTAAATACCGACAAATAACTTACCACGCTTAATTCGATGTGAAAGTAATTTATGCAAAATCCTACGACCGAGTCTTTTGTTATTATTTCGTGGCAACTCGGGTACAAGTTACGCTGGCTATAATTGACGGGAGTGCGCAGTTAGTAATAACCGAAGAGAGTGGGTGGGAGAGTTAGTAATATATAAAAATAATCATCTTGGCGTTAATGTCCCGGTTGTGCTCTCGAGAACGAGGGCTCGGGGTCCGCCTTGACCATGATCCAGGATTTGGCAGGTCAGGTAATTACAGTGGAGCGACTGCCATCTGTCCTCCATGACCCTGCTGCCAGGGGAACCTGACCAGATTGGATCATGGTTACACATCCAGTCGCCTGAATGTGCAGGTTTCATCACGATGTTTTCCCTCACCGTAAGAGCATCGGTTAGTATTCAACTAATGTACATAACTCAGAAAGCAGTCATTGGTACATGGCCGGAGCGGGATTCGAACCCGGGACCCCTGGCTCACGAGTCGGATACTGTAACCGCTCGGCCACCGACGCTCTTGGGTAGTTAGTAATAATTGACGGTCAAAAGCCAAAAGTCAAAATTTCTTTATTGAGTAGAACATTACATATCTCTTTCAATCGTCAAAGAGGAGGGGTTGGAAAGTAGGAAGGAAACACACAGTGACATAATATATAGGAACCTATATTATACTTAAGAAAAACCACCTAAAACTACAGCAAGAGTAAGCCAGGCCACCAAGGCAGGACCCGTTCATGAGTATCACGAGAGTGGGTAGTTAGTAATAAAATTCAAATTACTAATGTAAGAAGATACCTCTTCATACATAGCGATGTGTTGGTTATTTTAAACCCGGAAGTAAATAAATGGGGCAAGTAATTGATTAATGACAGTGTATACAAGCATAAGAGGACAGTAAGGGGTTAGAGTACAGGATTACTTAAGCTTTTGGGTTTAATTACTTGGTACTGCTAAAATGGGGTTACTTTGATATCCTGGGACTACATTGATCACTCACTCTTCACTATTAATCAAGTGTTATTTTCATTCAAACAAACCATACATGGGACAACCCTGAGAAGTGGCTATACTGTAAATCAGACATCTTTCCCTCAGAACTTATCAGAGAAACGTGAGTGATCAATGTAGCCCCAGCATACCGACCCCTTATGTGCATATCGATGTTGTAGCGCTAACAAATGAGACACTACACCACTTAGATTGCAAAGACCATAGACTCAGTTCAGGACAAACAGTAAACAGAGCAAGGGTATGTTTGTAGAGGAATGGTTCGGTAACGTCATTCGAGGTAAAGCATTAAATATAGGGACATCGAATAGTCACAAGACAAACCTAACCTAAACCTAACATAATTGTGAATGATTTTTACAATGTTTCGATTGTTTATTATTTGACATAGGTAGGACTACTTTAGATTATATACTAATTATAGACTAACGGTTTTTACAATCTTACGAACACATAATACATAGACAACTAGCACAACCGATGCAATGCCGCATTCACATACTTTCAAAGAGTGTACGAATCTCCCCAGCCAGAGACAGTGCGAGCGCTGGGCGTCGGCCCCCGTCCTTCGCAATAAACACATTATGCCTCACCACCGTTCACATCTCGCCAGTCGGGGGGCTTAGCCCGACCAATATAAATATTCATTGAGGGTTAACAGGGCTAGCGACGCCCAGCGAAAACTTGAAACAGGCAAAATTCTTAATAATACGCGCGCAAAGTTAATTAGTGCATATGTTGGTCGTAGGTTAGTTAGCTCTGTGTATGGGTAATCTGGGTATGTTGTGGGTAATTGTGTAGTAATGTCAATTATACCTATGTCCCTACATATAAGATCAGTGTCATAACAGCCCATTCTTGGTTTACCACTACCGTTCATACAACTAATTTGGAGGGTATAGTCATCATCTCTCTAATTTACAAAAAGCTCTATACCTGCTATCCTCTATCATACTCACACCACACGGTCCATACTTTTATAGCAGTAAATAGTAATTTCAGTTTTCATTGATAATGCAAATAGGTGTTAACGTAAAATTTCGTACTTATTATAACTTCATTCTGAATTCACAAACACAGCAACTGCACCACCGCGCAAAATGTTTTTTATGAAAAACTCCGTAGAAGAATTTAATTAACATAGTACGTATATCCCTCCGTTTCCCCTTTATTTGTTGTTAAAATTGCACACAATGAGAAACACAGATCAATCAAATCCTCTAATTATTTAAGGAAGTTTATACTGATAGTAGTAGGATCTGTTAGTGCATTCGGCATACAGCTCCACAATCTAGGTTGTGAAGTCTGTGAGCTTACTATAGTGGTAGCAGTTAATGCAAAAAAAAAACATTATTCGGCACTTCTTATTAGAATTTTCCTAATTTGTACATTCGTTCTGTCGACTTCCCGGCGTATTCGGGGCGCTTGCGCGAGGTTCGGACGCTCCCTAACCCTAAGTACAGCTGTTACCTACAATTCATGTTCTGATATTAGGCGAACTCATAGATATAGGTACGGTCAATTTGTGTAGACTGTATGACTATTAGGGTATGCTATATAACATCAACGCAATCCGTTAATCAATTTGAACATACAAATTTACTGACCTGCGTACGATTGTCGGTAAATGAAACAAAATAAATCCACTGACCAGTACGCTCACTGTGCGGCCACTAAACTAGCCAACAGATACCGTTCACCTATTAACAGCTAAATATCACAAAGCTAAAAAAGGGAAAGGTTATTAAATGAAACAAAGCGCGTATTTGTTTGAGACCGCTTTCCAAAAAAGAACTGTACACTCAAGAAATTATTTTACTTTGGCCTAAATAGACTCCGTTATAATAATAAAGAATTCTTGTCTGGTGTTTTTCGCTTTAGCGAGATTCAGGTCAATCAAATGTTCAATGAAATCTGTTTCAAGGACATTCCTAGCCCTTAATAATATTAGTTATAAAATATGAATATCACATACAAAAACCTGCTTTAGTATAGCCGCTGGGTCCATAAGGTCCTCAAGGTGCGGGAAGGGTAAGGTCAAAAGGATGCTCCAATCGAAAAATTAAAAAAAATGAAAACATATACAATGCACTTGTTATCTTTGTCAAAAATATACAAATAAACAGTTAGTAAACAGTTGTATCATTAGCCGCTGTTTAAATTTAATATAAGTGCATAACTTAAGGCCGACCGCATACATTCGTTTTCCGTATTAGGTTTCCGAATTCGAATTTTGAACTAGATCAGTTAGAATCTGCGAAAACCGATCGAACGCCTGCGTGAAAAATGTCGCGGATTCTGATTGTTCGAGTTCAAAATTCAAATTTGGCCAAAGTTTTACATTTCTATGCAGTTGTTGAAAAGTTTCTCAAGCATTCATGTATAAAATTCGTTCATTAAAAAATCCTGGAGGCGATGTACAGTTCTTGGGCCCTAATTGACAGATGGTCCCTTGATGGTCCTCTGCTGGATATAGGCCTCCCGAAAATCTTCAAACCGATTGACATTAAGCTCCTCGCATCCATCAACTCACAACTACAAGGTCGTATATTCCGTCCAACTCGTGTAGTTTCTTTTCTTTAGCTCTTAGTAAAACTCTAAGTATGGAGGTAGTAGTATGACCTAATAGAGTGCTAGTAGTTTAAGTGTAAGCTGCCAAGTGCACACCAGATTAAGATTCTAAGAACGCTACTAAAGTAAAGTGTTTGCCGTACACGCGGTTCGCATAGTGAAAGTAAACACGCTTACATTTATCTACCTTTGCTTTCGTATCAAGAAACTCTTTGCACTGAGACTTGATTCCACTCATGTTCAATCTACTGGGTTCTTAGAACTTGGATAACAAATAACAAAATATTATGGAAGTGCCTATGCAATTTTATTGTAAATTAATTTTATCAAAAATGGTTGGAATGGTAGACATTCCAATTTGAATTTTGAATAATCCAAAGTTAAGGAACCATTCAATTGGAATGTCTATCCGGACACGTTACTCACATACGCAAGAGGGGTTAAACTTAAGTGTTTTACCTATGCCAGTAATATGGATAGCAACGTTTTCTGTTTTGTTTTGTCAACACCACGGTCTTCAATATGTCTGCTATGCATTTTATCAATATGCATGGAATATAAGGTAGAGAAAGAGAGGTTGACCCAAGAATTTATGCATGCCAACCAACTCAGCACCAATGATGTCGAAGACCGAGCAAAATGGACAAGGGGCCGCAGGAAGTAGCAGAGCAATCAAATAAATAAACAAATATCAAAATCCCGGATGATCCACGCGCGTCTTGGGGTAATAATCTATTATCGAATCATCTTCATCATATCAGCCGGAAGACGTCCACTGCTTGGCATAGGCTTTCCCCAGAGATCTTCACAAAAGCCCGTCTTGTGCCTTCCGCATCCAGCTGGTACCAGCGGTCTCTACCAGATCGTCGGGCCACCTAGTGGAAGGCCTACCCACGATGCGTCTTCCGGTACGCGGTCTCGATTCGAGAACTTTCATGCCCCATCGGCCATCTGTTCTGCGAGCTATGTGCATCTGTAATGCTTCGATTCGGCACCACTGTAGAGACTGGACTGGATTATCGAATAGCACCACTATTTTAAAGTAACATAGGAGAGGAATGAGGTATGCTAACCTAATTTTCACACGTACACACTATTGTTTACCTGTTTATTAGTACATGGTTGCATAACGCGGAGTAGAACAGTAAGTCATAGCCTGCTCTCTGTCTCGGCCCCAAGAAGCTTCGGCAACGCTCAAGGTTCGCGTTACGTAGCCGACGCGGGCGCAGCCTTTCACTGCGCCTGAGAGCGAAATCGTCTCCAACCACGACGCTGGCAATATTAGTGGGTACCTACTGTGGCCGAATGGTAACAGTATCCGACTCGCAAACGAGAGGTACTGGGTTCGAATGACACTTTTCCGAGTTATGTACAATAGTTGAATACTAACCGATGCTCTTACGGTGAAGGATAACATCGTGATGAAACCTCCTGTGATCAGTCGCCTGAATGTGTAACCATGATCCAATCTGGTCCGATTCCTTTGTTAACAGGGATACGGAGGTCAGGTGGCAATCGCTCCACTGTAATTACCTGATCTACCAAATACTGGGTCGTGGTCAAGGCGGACTCAAGCACAACCAGGACATTATGACTACTCTATACTGTAAGATGAATTTAGTGAATTTTTTTGTTTTGGGTATAAATCTGTTGGAACTGCTTGGTGAGGCCAAATCACTACGAACTCCTGCATATCATGACGAAAAATGGATTCACGACTCCTTTTGCCGTTCGACGTTCCATCTCCACGTCCGCCTTACAAAGCTCAACCAACTTTTCTGTGAATGACATCTCAAGCTGGCGGCCATTTTACTCAGTTGGTCGCACTTATGTGCGTGGCTCATCATACTTCAAAGTCGATGCTGCACTACTTGTGGGCGTCTCAGACGTAACGGCCAGTTCAAATATATATTTTTCAAAATACTATCTTACTAGTTGAGTTTTTACAAAATAGTAGGTAATCAATTAGTTGGTCTGTTGAACAATGACTGAGCAAGTGGGTCACTTATTGGTAAATGAACACTGCCGCCCATAGACTCCGAAGCTTTAAAGGTCTACATGGATTTACGCGGCGCGACAGATAATAATTTACCTAATAGGTAGTCTGTTTGAAGTAAGACCACTGACCGTGTGGTGTCCGGCAGAGTAGAATAACACCAACCCCTTACACTCGTGGGTGTCGTACAAGGCGATTAATGTTTTCGAGGCAAAAGATCTAGAGTCTCCGTAAACTGGATAATGGGCAGCGTTTTCCATTGTTATATTAATAACACTGCGATCTCCAAGCCGCCTGCCAAGCGTGTAGATTCTGGCAATAACCTTCCTTTTCGTGGGAGAGGCCCTAAGTCCTGCAGTGGATTGTTATGGGCTGTGATGTGATGAAGTAAGACGCTTGACGATACAAAATCATTGCTGCGTCGTGCAACGTAAACGCGAAGGTCTACCAATACTATCAAATTGGATCTATGTAGGAGGAACATCTGGGGGCACAGACATGTCGTCGCACTTCAGTGCAAAAAGATGTAGACTTGTTTCTTGGGTTCCCAATGTCGTATCGGATTGGAATTTTCCAACCCAGGGGAAAAACCGCTTATATATCCATTTTGGAAATACCGCTGTAGCAAGCCCACTCCAATCCATGGTCATAAGCAAGCAGTGAACAGCTTTGTGAATAATGTAGAATAGAGATCGCTCCAGGTGATATGGATAGAAA
Organism: Blastobasis adustella; assembly: GCA_907269095.1. Lineage (NCBI taxonomy): Eukaryota > Metazoa > Arthropoda > Insecta > Lepidoptera > Blastobasidae > Blastobasis > Blastobasis adustella. The sequence continues at coordinate 13,180,173 of OU026121.1, read as the reverse complement.
TAGTCTGAGTCGATTTGTGTTAAAATCTACAGAAGGGACCAGCCTCTACGATTTCTGTTCCCCGTACTTAGGTATAAGCCGCGACTCCCGAGAAAAGAATGGATTAGAGCGTTTGAGTTTTACGTTATTCTATGCTAACTAAGGTCAGATATGTAAAGGGTCCGATGAGACAAACGACATCTCTGAAATCAATCATCTCACCAATCCCGTTTTATGCTATCTATAATCCTGGATTTGGAAAATCAGTTCGAACACAGCAGCGTGTTATCTTCTTCTTTTAATGGATAAGATGTAATATTTATTGCGTAGAGAGGCAGTCACACGGTCAGACGGTCTACCTGATGGAAAGTGGCCACAGTCGACCTGAGCCTCGAGTCTGCTAATTTACTTAATCAATTGAATTGTAATTGGATCGAAATAGCAGCTCAAAGGCAGTTTTAATTTTAGTAGAGTACTAAAAACGGTAAAACTGCCATTGAGCTGCGAATACGATCCAATAACAATTCAATCGAGGCCTGAGTAACAGTAGCAGAATACCAAAAACGTGTCAAACCGCCATTGCGCTTCGATTGCGTTACAATTACAAGTCATACGAAGATTATAATACAGCTAGTTAGTTATGGTAATATGCAGCTGGTTATAAAAAAAAATTAATAACCTCTGTTTCTAGAACCGAATAGACAAAGACAGTCTTTTACAACGCGTTACCATCCCATAATTTATTGCCACTTGCTTGATCTATCTCCTCCAATGTAGGACTGGATGTAATAAAGAGAACGCCGCCGTATATCACTTCAATTAGGAATATCGGACTAGGACAGGTCAAGCATCTTAACTTGCCCAAATTGCTGAATGAAAATAATTGGATTTTCACAAATTTGGGCCGCATTCATTACTAAGAGAACCTCTACTAATAATTGTTGGGAAAATGTTGACAGACGTTGTTGTATATGTTTATGTTTGACGCTACAAGTTTCTGTCAAAACAATCAATTTAAATATAGAAGTAAACGAGCCGAAACAATGCGGTAACACGTTAAATAAAACACTCCTCAGAGACAAAACGCGGCAACCGGAAAATAATTACATTTTGAATCAGCGACATTGAGTATCGAACGGTAATGAACTTTTAAACTTGGAACCATGGATGGAACGCTCGTTGTTTGAGCCCGTCATCGAGGCAGCTGAGAGTTCTTTTTTTAATTGGGAGCGAAGGCGCGCTCGACCGTTACCGCCGCTGCTTTACGTTTAAACCTGTACTTAACCAAAGAAATTTATGCATTATGGGTGTTGATAGCCGGATGTAGAAAAACCATAGTGCGCGTGAAATATGTAGAATATTTTATAAAAGTAAAGTTCATGAAAGAGAACTGTAGAATTTAGCACTGCATAACGAGTTAGGTGTACCTGCTATAATATCGTTGGTGAATCGGGGTTGACCAAGGTTTTTTGCTTGTAATTTTGAGGCCGGATGAACAGTCTCGGGTGCAATTCGCAGCCAGTGACGATATTTTATTAGACTGCACAGGAATGAAATAGTATTAAAAGTAATTTACTTTTTGATTGACGTATTGTTCCTTACTAACATAATATGTACCAACATAATTGTAAAAGTAGATCAAAATTTTGTAAATTAATTAAGTAACCTATTATAATCTAATAAGTCAAAGTGTTACTGCATAAGTGGAACGTACAACAATAATCTCCACAACCAACTTTCTCGTCAAGCAAAAGAATCATTGATTTCGTTTCAAATTACTCCGCCATTGTCAGCGCCGCGGTGCGCAATATTACCATTACTGGCGACGTCTCTCATTTGCATGCGAACAGTTGATAGCTTGCAATTTACTTTTGAATTATTAACAAGCTGTGTGTTAGCCGGGGCTTAACAAAAAAAAATTGAGTTCCTAATTGACTTAATGATAATACAAAAAAAAACGTTTTGAGTTGTATTCATTATTGTTTTTATCGCGTAAAATGCTACGCTAAAATTCTGCAAAACAATACGTGGAGTCGCCAGTCAAAAGGTTTCAATTAAGGCGGCCGTTCATCAGAGTTCTCGCTCAATTAGTTGGTAAACTTTCGTAAACCGACAGCTCGCAGTTTCGAGTGGTCGTGAGCGTCGGCGGCAGGCGGCTACCGCGCGGGCGTCCGCACCGCACATCCTGCGGCGAGCACGTGCGCCCCGACTGCGCCCGAACCCCTCCGAACACACACGAACATCATTCTTCTTACCCCTCCCCGTCGAATTTCTCAGTCATTTTTCTCGTCTCAACCGTATTCCTTTCCGGCACGGTAGGGATTCAAATGTAGCGTTACACTCTTACGACGTTTCGCCGGAATCGTGACCGTATGCCTCCTATAATACCGCGCGCATGCGGATTTGCGTCGCATTTCGCGTATTAGTGCGTTACCATTTCTGGGATTCCGTGAACAAGGCAAGAATGTCCCATACAAACACAGCAATGGAGATGGGCACTAGCCAAATCGACGTCAATACGAATGCTCGCGTTGTACATTATGTGTATCGGCCGCTAACCACGCGTTTGTGTTGATTCTGAAACTGCTTTTGTCCGCGATATGTTTTTTGTATGAGATATGATCGGATGTGTAGTTGTTTTAATGTCGCCAATGACTATGTGACATGTGCTTGACGGCAGGCGATATGTCACTTCGCAGAGCGGTGGTATTTGAGAAATCGATAGTGTTCTGTTTGAAAAAGATATGCATAGAGATAACAAGCCGGAAACAGGGCAACGCTTTTTGTCCTACTTATTCACCTTTTTTAAATCGCTGTTTAAGACAGTATCCTGCGATTTTTTTAATAATTCTCGTAGAAATCAGCTAAATTTATTCATTCGTATGGTAAAGCCAATGCTTTAAAATTCAAATGGGACCATCTCGTTTTGCCTTTTAAAAAGCACCCTAATTATAAATCAATATTATTAACCGAAACACACAGACCCATAGTTTTTAAAGTCTATAACGGATATCATACAAAAGATGAGCTCGAATAAGACCAATTAAGTAACCTGAGGTGAACCGTAAGCATGGCAATGCATACCTATTTGTTACGCATTATGAAACCAAAAGTAGAACGTAGTAATGTAATCGTGAACGTTATAAGCGGTAGGCAATTACCGCTTTCCATCAGGTGGTGGCTTTTTATTAACTGTAGAAAAAGTAATTTTGCTAGAAGGAGGAAGAAATAAGTTCCTAAATGAAAAGCATTTTTTTATAACAACCTTTTATAGCGCGTTATATTTTAACTGGATACCATCAGTCAGACTGTCAAGGCAAATCAAACGAGCCCAAACTCGAAAGGTTTATTCGTACTAAGGAGTTCCTATGACCTTCCCGCTTCAAAATCAAACCTTGGACACCACAAACAATACACCACACAAGACAAACGAAACAAACGAGTCTAAACTCGAGGGATTTATCTTGTATCTTAGATTAAGGGTACCTATGGACATCTTCTGTCGCCATAATCAGATCAGCTAGATAAATAGTAGGTAAGTTGCATTGTCACCGAACTTACTCTTGCACGTAGAATTGGATGTCAAGAAGTGGTCGGAAACATACGTAGGTAGATGGCAAGTTACATTAAAGAAGCTTGTAATAAAAAATAACGTCAGTACTGTTACCTACTGTATTTACCCAGACCGAGTGGGGAGTCCAATCGCTCTGCAGAATGATTTTTTTATTTACTGAGTTATACCTTTTCTCCAATCGGCGTTGAAAACTAAAGCTCCGTACACACTCAATACGTCATTCAGCGAACACTTAATATGCAATTAGGCGTTGAACTATCACCCGGTGTAAGGGCGAGTGCACACCGGAGCGGAACCTCGGCGGAAATCGAACCCGGGACGGCGGTCAATCACCCCGCGCATGATGAAACATGTGGGCAATGCGGGTGACACCGAGGTAGTGTATGGTTGGGGCTTGGGGTGACACCGGTGTTGATTTTGCTCAGAGAAATTGGAGAATAAAAAATAGGTGGGATTATCGCCCCCTTTGTTCTGTCTTCGATGTGGTGAGTCTGTACAATTTTGACAGGAATATTGAAATAGTTGTAACTTATTTAATAAATGTAGCAGGTACTATTTTTTTGTTCAATCTTTTGAATTGTTTTTCGAAGTTACTTTTTTTTATACCTTAGTGGTAGCAAACAAGCTTACGGCCTGCCTGATGGTAAGCAGTCATCGCAGCCTATGGACTTGAACTTAGTGCATGATTAAATTATTCATCTCACTTTCAATCATACAGTCATCAAACTTCATACATATATTCAGAATCTACTTATTGAGTCATTCAGTGCGTTGCGTTGTATGGTATCCCAGTATCGAACCAATTCGTTTGTGGGTGTTGTAGAGGCTAAACTGTAGCTAAGCATAGACTCTACGACACCCACCTATAACCTCTAGCTAGGACATCCGAAGATGATTTTCCTCTTTCTTTCTATACCTACTACCTACCTTGCGCACATTTATACATACCAAGTCGCTTCCAGCCGTCTGTCCCTAAGTATGTATATACTATGTATGTGATTTTTCTTCTTTATTTCTGTAAGGTTGTCTGGAAGAGATCGCTTGTAGCGATAAGGCCGCCTTTGCTCAACTGTCTCACTGATTTTAACTGCATCTAATGTTTCATGTTTTGTATGAGCAATAAGGCGTTTGTCTGTCTATCTATGTACGCTTAGATCTTTTAAACTACGCAACGGATTTTAATGAGGTATTCAACAATAGATAGAAATTCAAGAGGAAGGTTTATTAGCAAGAAAAAAGGGTAGATAGGTGTACAGTAGTACTCTATATAGGGAGATAGACAAGCGCCTGGTCGATGCATCTAATGACTTGAAGGCTGGCGTCTACTTCGGCCAGAGAATTAGCCTCGCTATCCAGCGGGGTAATGCGGCCAGCCTTCTGGGCACTTATCCGGTTACTGGGGATCTTGGAGAAATTCTTTATCTTCAAGTCAGTTTAGTTTTTTGTATTTTCTTCTTATGTATATTTACACTTGTTACTATATTGGTGATTATGTAAATATTGTAAATATAACTTAATATAAATAATAAATTTTATCTGCACGTTGAGTCGTAATCCTTTCAATTTTCAACATGCTTAAACAAAGTCAGAGTTTGATCTTTCAAACTACGCAACGGATTTTAATAACATTTTTAACAATGGCTAGAGGGATTCAAGAGGAAGGTTTATAAGCAAGATAAAAAGGGTAGGTAGGGGTAAAATAGGTGCACGCGAAGGAAGTCGCGCCGGGTCAACTAGTTATTGTATAGTCTTGTCTCTATTCTACTCTAGTCATGAAGCCAGCAGTGGACTAAGTAGAAAGAAAGAAATAAGTAAGTAAGTAGGTAATACGAGTAACGTATATGCATGAAAAGGGTGAAAAGAGTATGTTAATCGCACTTATAAAGCACTTAAGTAGGTACTTATTAAATGGCTCGCCATCTCGTCTTCTAGCGCTCTTTTCTCAAATCTGTAACAATGTTGCTTAGAAAATAACTTTGTATACTTAGTAAGTATTTATCAGATAACAACTTATAGGTAATTTAACTGACGAATTTAGATTTATAGACTAGGAGGTCACAGGAAAATTAAAAAACTATTTTTATGGATCGTTATCTAATTTATGTTGGTCTGCCTGCTCCGAGCGGTTGATAGAAGCTTCATTGTTCAAGTTAACGAGTGATAGTCGACCAAATTCTGAAATGTAATTGGACTAGCACACATTTCGTACAAGTTGGAAGGAAATAAATTTGAGTAGCTTAATTTGTAACTTTATAAGCCTCTTTCAAGCGCTCTTTCTCGAAGATGCGACCGCTAAGAGCCCACAGACCAACCTTTTTCAGTGTGCGAGATGTTACTCTACTAAAACCAAAACTGACCATTTCCCTTAACGATCCATATTCACAACAACGAAGCCTTTTTCAAGCGCTGTTTCTCGAAGACGAAACCGCTGAGAGCAGGCAGACCAACATAAATCAGATCAGGGGACCACTCTACAAACCATAAAAGATGTAAGTACCTACTCGTTTCCATGATCGTTTTCAATTTTCCTGTGACCTCTTAGACTATTAGCTAAGGGCTAAGAGCATATAATTATTTGATAAAATTACCAGTAAGAGAAATGGAAATAATAATTTTCTGAATTTTATTTTTATCCATATAAAAATTCTTACAGACCTACCTAAATATTTTATAAAGTCGGTCTTAAACAAACAGTAAATATATTACATAGGTACCTAGGTCCATAAAGTAACAATCCTACAAGCCGCGGCAATTTACCCATTTCGGTTGAATCACCTCCAAAACCATGACAATACCTTCGGTCACTTATCATTCCGTCCCTTTCCTTTACACACGGAAAGAAAGAGAGCGATGCAGCCAGAACGGGATTTAGGCTCACGGCATACATAATTCTGCGACTGCTCGGAATCGAACCGGAAACCGTCTGGACGCGTGTCGCGTGCCGACGCAGCTGCCGCTCGCCCGCAAAAAAAAAACAGGTAGACCACAGACTCAGTCAGGTCCAACCTTATAGCTTAAGCTGTTGAACTTGTGTTATTAACCGAACGCCCCATCAGGTGGGTCGTTTGCCTGATTTTTAACCACCGACGAAAAAAAGGGGTGCTTTAATTTTGTCGTGTGTGTCTGGGTATATGCGGATGTGGCTCTGTGTGTTTAGAAGTGTGTATCAGTCTGTCGCATCGTAGCTCCCGAACGGATGGACCGATTTCGATTTGGTTTTCTTTAGGTGAAAGCCAGTTTATTCCAGATGGTTCATAGCTTTGTTTTCTTAAAAGTCGGTATAGTAGTTTAGAAAATAATTGAGCTTTTGTCCGCGTAAAATTAGATTTTTGCGTTTCCTCCGTTCAAGAATGCGGTCCTTGGGAATTATATTGAATTTCGGGAAAGATATAATGTGCTAATCTGGGTACATTTCATTAAAATCTACTAGACTACACCAACTAGGTTGTGTAGTCTATGGATTCACTGCTGCCACATTTGTTTCGTTAATCTTCTTTCATCCATCCTCCCTTTATGACCAAACCAACTAAAGATTACTTTCTCTATCCTAATTACATCTTCTTTCACTCCAGCAGTTCCTTTATTACACTATTCCGTATTGTATTTTTCATTGATACTCCTTTCATAATTCCTAAACCTCTTATTTTTACTGCATTTATCCTACGCTACCATACATCAATGTTAGGACAAGCGCCTCTTTATGAACAACCAGGCGGGCCTTTTTATACACCTTCTGGCTGTTCATAAAATGTAGGCAGTGTATCATTCGCCAAAGTATATCTCACATTCACTCTTCTTTCGACATACCTAATTTCACGCTTTCTATTTTTCGTCAATATTTACCCTAAATATGCACATACAATACAAGAGCATAAATCTACTATCTAATTTCTATACAATTATTAAAAGGTTTTATAGTATTAATGACAGAAATTTTCATTTATTAATCAAGGAATCATCATCAAGGATGCGCTCTAGCGGTTTAAGAGACAGCTAATGGATTTATCTTTTTGCCAACTCAATTTCGTTAACTTTAGACCAAATAACCTGTAGGTTGCTGTCGATGCAAAGGATCATTTTCTCGAAGTGTACCTGCTAACTTGGACTGTACCTGCACAAAGTCTTTCACCTGTCCCACTTTTTCACCCGCAATCAGTATCAACATCCTTTATTATTCCCCAATGAGCGCCAACGCACAGCTCCCAGCTTGCCGCATCCAGCCAGCGTCCCATGCAGCCTTTCGTTCAGAAATCGTCACTCTGTCTGGCCGGAGGTCGATCTGCAGTACAAATACCGAGTACTAGCCTCCACTCAAAATCTCGTTTACTCAGCGGTTGTCACCTCGTCAATTGCTACGTGAAAAAGGAGGAAAGAAGGAACTTCAAAGAAAGCAAGGTTAAAACTTAGTACGTTCTATGCTGATTTTTTAAATATGTGTAAGTATGTTATCAGCGTATAGGAACTATCCAGACGTGTTCGGTGCGAACATATTATCTTGGATTAAAACAACAAGTGCAGAAACATAAAAAACCCGACTGCTATTAAAAACTGCTTTCATAGTAAAATATTTTAGATATATCTATGAGTTGTACATTAATTAGTTATATATGTCGCTCATTTGGAGAAACAAAGACAAAACTGCATCTTTGCGATTTTACAGGAGAAGCAATCAAATGTTTATATCAAATGTTTAGCGATTTTACAGGAGAAGCAATCAAAGTTTTAGATGTAAGTGTAAGTTAAGGAAAAGTACTTTCAACAAATATTTGGATTTTTCCTTAACTTACACTTACATCTAAAACTTTGATTGCTTCTCCTGTAAAATCACTAAACATGCAGTTTTGTCTTTGTTTCTCCAAATGAGCGATGTATGAAATCGCCTTTTGAAGACCTTTACTTTGTTACCCCACGCGATTGCTTTTAGAGAATAAAATATTTTCGACAGTCACCTAAAAATCCGCCAAAACATAAATCTCCTTCTGACGCAGTCGGGCAAAATAGAGTAACAGACAGAATAGACCCTTGAGATACACCGGCAATAGCCAATAATAGCCATCAGATCAGATAATAAGTGACTTTTCAAGATCTTCTCAAGAATTCTGATTCTTGTAAACGTTCAGGATTAGGATTGCGACGCAGGTGAGTTGACATTGAGACGATTTCTTTTAGACATACTTATCTGTCTATCACTGGCTACCTTATCCTCTAAGCCAGAACACTATAACTAAATAATTTAATAGAACTTGACTAGGTATAGACCGTATATGTTAATATGAAAGTATGATAATATATTTAAGATAGATATGGTTTCTTCAATTGATAGTTATAATATGGTATGCGTTATGACTAACTTTTCTATTACCGAAGCTTTGGAATTAGAGATTCTGCCCCTAAAATCCAGACAGTGATAAAATTCGCTGTCTGGATTTTAGGCAATCCTGTCGTACGAAATTTAATAACGGGACAATCAAAGAAAATACTAGATTTCAATGTAAGTAGTCATGGTTGTACTTAGAAATATCATTGTAACAGATGTAAGACGGAATTATTAAATTATGTGACTAACTAACTTGGTGATCCAAAAATTTCTAAGATTGTCGGATGATTAAAAAATTGTCGTTTCCTCTTCACCTTATTCATAATTCATTGGAAATAAATTTGAATTAGGCAAATACCTATCCGTCTGACCCATTAATAACCGCTAAAGAAGGCAGTATACTTTCCTTTGAGACGCTATCCGTAGAATCCCCGTCTACCGAGGTCTTTGGAACGATTTATGGGTACGCTCAAATTCAATCTTTCGGTAAAGTGAGAATCACAGAGCGTATTACGATTTCAAACGATTTCAAAACACTGACAGTATTAAACTCAGAAATCGCCCACCTATTGTCATTAAAGACATTGTAATATACTATATGGGTAATCAAATTACGCTCACATTTATACTGAACACTACAATTCAAATTCCAGCTGACCGATTGAAAACCCTCAAAACTCTTTAGACTCAACACAAAGGCTTTAGAGACCGCGCGACTGACCCGAGCTTAATGTATACGCTTACGTGAAAACCCTAATCTCCTAGAGGTTTAGATTGAAGTACCCCTTAAAGTTAATTTTCGTAAAATCTTACGGTCGGTTATTCCTACCGCCAGTGTAGGTTGAGCTCCGAATCGTTTGCGTCTGTGTTTTTCAGGTGTGTGTCGGTGAGCTGTGCGGGCGGGTGGGGGGTCCTGTAAGAGTGGTCGGTGGAAGGGTAGGGTCGGCACACAGCCAGTAAAGCAGTCTGCAAACTGGTCGGGAGACGGGTCGGGCGAGGCGGCGAATAATCCAGAGTGTTTCGCACGAAATAAAATATTGTGTCACTCCCTCCTAGTCTATCTGTCTGCGATGTGTAGCGTTTGTAAAGTAATACCTCTTAGCGTTTGCCGCATTATTTAAACGTAGTAGTCTTTATTCAATTCCAGTTTTAAGCTGTGTCGGTTTAGAAGACAGAAGCTATTTAATTTGATTTGATGTTGCGCTATGGCAACTTGATTACGCTTTGCGAGGGCAGTGAGTTTCTTTGTGGAGGTTAGTAATTTAATAGAAGGCTGGTGTATGTTTAATGTTGATTGATGATTTGTCATATTATACATAATTATGTTTTAGGTTTTTAATAGCTAGATAAGTACCTAAAACATAATCGTTTGGACACGATTTCTTTCTAGGTAGGCTATATGTATAACGAGTTTATCCGTCCCCAGAGTTCAAGGTGAACCTAAAAATCGGTCCAGCTGCTTTGCCGTGAGATTGTTAAGTTTATGGATGGTATATACGTAGGCACTGTTAAGTTTCATAACCGGCGGTAAATAATGCACATCGACTAGACTTTCGGCTTCGTATTTACTCACACTCGAACGACAGAGGTCTACGAAGCCGAATCAGACTTCCGTATTACCTACTATTGCGACATCAAAGTACCGACAGACATCGCCCCATCGGCTCAGTAATATGTTTCGAACATTTAACTTCATGTCAACTCTCCGATAGAAACATAACCAACTTCGTCCCGTAAATGAACAATACCGCTCCATTGTCAGTGCGACGTTCAGGGGCCTTGGTCTCGAGAAGCAAGGGGATGGGCCCCCGTGTCACCCTCTTTTTCTAATGTATTACGAATCCAACTATCCACTGTAGGGAGTCTGCGACAGGCCCTTGACAGCCCTTTGTATGCCGAACGAGATAGTTTAACACAATCAGCGGTAAACTGATCTTTGACATTTATAATTGTTTAGTTATTTGCAAGACGTTTGCTTGGTTTTCAATTAAAAACACTAAAAAAAAAAATGTTAGGTAGTATAGCAGTAGTAGGTACCTAGGTAGTCGACAGTCTCTGGCTATCACTATGGGATAAGGGCGTGAGTGTGTTTGTGTATTTTAAATACATATTGAAATTCGATTTCTCTTTCATGTCTATTTCATATAAAATTTGGCATTAAGTCTAACTTATCAAGTTTATCTGAGTCCGTCACAAATAAAAATAAAAAAGCTTACCAACGATCCTCATCTATTGCCGAAGACCGAACGAAGTGGGCCAAGCAGAGTAGGAAGGCCCTGGGTACTCGCGTGCCGCGCGGGAGAGCAACCCGGACATAACGCCGAGATGATGATGATGATGATGGCTAACGATCCTCATCTAAACCATGCTTACGAAGCCATATTCATCAGCCTTCGCCATCCGTCTGTCTGTCTGTTAAATATTTTTAACCGTAGAAAAATATTATTTTTACAGAATACGTGTAACTTTTATCAAGCCTAATAATATAAAGCTACATATGGATATATACATATAAGTGTGTTTCCCTATAAGAATCAATATCTCTTATATTTTTTTCCTTTTGTGAACAAACACTTGTATTGTAATCTTCATCTTCATCTCAGAATGTTTTCACTAATAGTAAAGACCGTCGTATCATAGGCCTTAAAGGGGCCCAGAATATGATTGCCTGTATTAAACCCAAGGGAAACAACAGAGTGAACTTTTGAGATTTCCGATATGCAAAATCTGTTAATGCTAAATTTGCTATTTTCAAACTAAATGAGCTCTTATTGAAATGAGCGAGCGATGTGAACTCGCAACTTTTCTTATTTTCAATCTAAAACACGGACACGGTGATGGGTAGGTATATAGTAATAAACAAAGTAACAGCGAACGGAGCGATATCGAAAATTATGATATTTTTCTATCTAAAACACCGCCGAGATTTTAACAGGAAGCAATATAAATTAATGTTAGCTGGAAATAATATATTTCTTTTTTATACACAATCGAGATTTAAGAATTGAGCGAACGGGGCGAGCTCGAAATATTCTCGGATTTCTTAAACTTCCACGTGACAAAGAAAAGCAAATTGCCCAAACTAGGGCTTGCCTGAATTTTCTCTGACATGCCTTGATTTTACTAAAGGTGGACTTTGCGTGAGGCCCTTCTGACTTGAGCCCTTTTGATAAAGATCATTTTGCAAAAGAAAGCTTTCATTATCCCTAACTAAAACAGACTATATCTGCAGCACGGACAAGGTTGTAGACAAACAGAAAAATAAATTTATTGATAGGTTAAGTAGCTTTGTCTTATTTGCTGTAAATATGCCTTTTACTGTAAATATGCCAATAATTTCTAATCAACACATATATCAAGAATATATAAGTTATGGGAATATGGTTAATTAAAATCATTCCTAGTAAATACAATTTTCTTGGGAAAATACCCACCTATACTTTGTGCCGAGTTGAACTAATTTCATTTGTGTTTCGAGATTCTAATTATTCTAGACAGACAATAAATCTTTCCTGCCTTGCTGGTACCGTCGGAACAAAACACAAGCGGGCGAAACATGGCTAAGAGTCACCTCGAATATCATCATCATCAACAGCCCGTAACAGTCCACTGCTGGACTATGAGCCCCTTCACATTAGTGGAGGGTCTTGCCATAATCTCCACGCTTGGCAGGCGACTTAGAGATTGCAGTGCTAAAACTACAATTGAGGTCCAAGCTAAATAGAAATAGAATAAATAATATAAATAGAAAGGGCTAGTGCAATATTCTACTCTACCGGCACTACAGCTTCCTCGGCTAATATGCTTCGAATAGCTTTTAATTAAAATAAAAATCATCATCGCAACTCATATCAGTCTACTGCAGAACTTAAAGCCTCTCCCACAAAAGGGGAGGTTATTGCCATAATCTCCACGCTCGGCAGGCGCGTTAGAGATCGCAGTGTTATAAATATAACAATGGAAAACGCTGCTGCCCATTTTCCAGACTATAGAGACTCTAGATCTTTTGCCTCGAAAACATTAGTCGCCTTGTACGACACCCATGAGTGTAAGGGTTTGGTGCTATTCTACTCTGCCGGACACCACACGGCTAATTCTACTCTGCCGCACACCATACGGCATGGCAAATAAAAATATCTGAACCTAAATGTAGGTATGCGATTAGAGATCTTCGACTGACAAAAGGCAACAATGACCTCAATCAACACTTCTTCACTTCACACTTCACTTTCCATCAGGTGATCCGCTTACTCGTTTACCTCCCCCTGTTATAAAAAGGTGGGTACATGATTAAAATCACAAAACACGAAGTTTAGGCATTATCAATGTGAAAGTACCAATTCCAAACCCCGCTTTAAACACATGTAGGACAGGAATAGCTTGCATGCGTTAGCTACAGAGCCACATTTTACCGACAATGAGTGTCAGTTGGTCGATACGATGATTATAACATTGTGTGGAGGAATTGAAGTGCTCCAATGTTGATAGACAACTAAAAATTGCTTATTGTAAGTCAGAATTTTGTAATTTATATACAAGTAGTTTACCCGGCGCGACTTCGTTCGCGTACACCTAAACCCTTCCCCCACCTACCCTTTTTTCATGCTTCGAGGTCAGATGGCAGTTGCTCCACTTTAATTACCAGATCTGCCAAATCTTGGATCATGGTTAAGGCGGACCCCGGACCCTCGTGCGCGAGAGCACAACCGGGACATTAACGCCAAGATGAGTCAGTCACCTTGTTTTTCTTGCTTATAAACCTTCCTCTTGAATCACTCTATCTATTGTTGCAAACCGTATTAAAATCCGTTGCGTACTTTAAAAGATCTAAGTGTACATAGATACATAGGGCAAAACGGCGGAAAGCGACTTTGTTTTATAAGATTTCCAGTCAGTCAAAAAATTTGGCCAACAATGAAGGAAAGACAGACAAAGGTCCAACCAACCGGTTGAAAATGTAGATCATTAAACATTTCAAAGCAGTCGCGAAAAGAGATATTAAAATTTCAGTCGAGCGAAATTGATACTGGCTGGGTAATGTTACCTACAACAAATAAAGGGAGCATTTTCAAGAGCAAGGATAAAGTTCCATATAGCCATAGGATCCAGCTACATTTGCTAATACAACTTCTTCTTCTTCTTCTTATCGTGTCAATAATAAATAGGTTTAGTATACACATTTTTATTTTATTATTATGACATATTTTCCCAGTCCAAAACCGAGCGACACGGATGGCACTGTCCGAGGCCTTAAATAAATCTTCGAGTGAGCATGAGTCGGGGCAGGCCGAGCAGACAAGCAAATGCGCCATGGTCTGCGGCGAGGCTCCACACTCACAGGCGCTTTCTGTGGAGGCGATGTACCCTCATCTGCTTAAGTTGCCTTTTGATCTGCCGACCTGGGCACGCAACCTGTTCAGCGTTCTCCAAATCGGCAACGGCACTTCATTGCCAGGTGGCAGTTTCTCCTCGGTGGTGGTGGTGCTAATACTACTTACGGTAGGTAGTAGGTGTTTGGATGTAGGTATGTTACTCTTTCACGCTAAAACTACTGTACACATTTTGATGAAACTTAGAAGGTCTACTCTTTTAAATAGTATTGTGTTTCTGCCGGTGAGTAAGGTCTCCAGTGCTCCATGGGGTGGGGATTCGGGGAACCGTGGCTTTGGCAGTGGAGGGGCATTTGCCTTTTTGCTGCCAGAGTAACGTGTTATTGAGGTGGGCAACGCATTGGCGATACTCCTGGTGTTGCTAATGTCTATAAACAGTGGTGACCACTCGCCATCAGGTGGTTGCCTGTTTGCCTACCGTACGAGAAAAAAATAATTTAAAAATGTATGTAATTTGAATCTTAATGATATTACTCAAACAAGGAGATAGACACAAAATTGATTGTAAGCTATTTATATCGCTACGTCCATTTTGTCTATATAGGTGGTAGCTAAAATTACCAACTACCTTAACTACATACATAATTATCAGACTCCTTTTTGTTAATTTTCAGACGCTCTTCATTTATCAAACCGCGAATACTTATATATCCGATAAGGAAAACATTGGAAGTACAAAACTCTTCTTTCTTCTTTCTCCGGCCTTTTCGAATTTTTATTTGGGATTGGCTCTCCCAATCGCCTTTCGCCAAGATATCCTGGGTCGTTAAAGGATCCAAGTCCAGATCTTTTAGATCTTTATTTACTAAGCTATTCACGAGAGTCGGGGTCTACCGCGGGGTCTCGGGCCTGATTCTAAGCTTAATATCTGTATGGTCATGTGGTCTTCGGGTCTTCTCATAACGTGGCCGTACCGTCGCAGCCGAGAGCCAAGAACTACAAAACGCTGATTATTAAACTATGAGACTGTCGTATAGTTTGAATCTCAGACAAAGGCATCTCTCTACATTTTGTAGCACTCGTCTAAAAGACGGTGTAAATTTCAACCCATTTAAAAATCAAGCGTCTGTTATAGCTCATTACCTAAGGTAGCCCGTTTCGCAGGCAATTCCCAGAACGCCTTTTCGATTCGGACATGAAAGGCCGCGTAACGTAACATTTATATAAACGGTAGAATAGATGTTGTAAGGATAAACACTGCCTTAGGTAGGCTAAGGTTAAGGTTTTGTATTTTGTATGTTTTTTTACATGACTATCTGAGTATAACTATTTGATCAATCAATAAAAAATCAATACTTGAGATGAGATTCAATATATGTTTAATCTTAATACGTTAATGTAATTATTATTTACAAGCTATTGTCCGCGACTTCGTTCGCGTGGAAATAGTTTTTATGACAGTTTAGCTTTCCCACGACTTCTTTTCTACGACAGTTTTATTACCTCCAAAGGCAAAGCCCGGCTTGCACCAAATTATTAAACACGTTTAAGAATGACGTTTAACGTTTTTGTGTAGAAAGTTTTTTATGTATAATTTAGTGTAAGGATTTAGTGCAAGTCGCCCTAAATGTATGAAAACTACCGAAAGGATTTTTGTAGCTTAAGTATAACCCAGAATAAACAATTTTTCCAACAAATAAATTTTACGAGGATAAAGTCGCGGGCGACAAAGATTTTGTCAGGAGCGTCGCCGCATCTGTCTGTTTGACTGAACGGATTTTAATGCGGTTTTCACCAATAGACAGAGTATTCATGAGGAAGGTTACTACACTTACGAAGCCATGCGGGTAGCTATTTAAGATAATCAGCTATCATAATCCAGTCTATGTGGACGTTTCAGGCTTCAGCCTTTTTTTAAACAACTATTCCCATAACAGCTAAGAATCACGACAAAACTAAACAGCTTAGTGAGGATTAAACATAACTTCGTGCTTATAATGGGGTAATAAACGAATTTGCTTTCCTAACGCACTACGGGATGATATATGAACTGCAAAGACCATTCGAAGGATGGGACCGCCTGTGTATAACAGTCTCCCTAAATCGGTTGTGGAAGCTCCGAGTTCTGCAACATTTAGACAGAAACTTTACCAGTGGCTCATTGCGCAGGCGTTCTACTCACTTGCTAAATTTTTGGACCTCCAGTTAACTGTATATGAAAAGAAGGTACTTGTGACATGGCTAATTAAGTACATCAGTTATTAAATACACAACAAAGCATTGTTTGTTGGCACCAAAAATGGATATAGCGGTTGTTCCTAACCTAATAGAGGATAGGTCAAGTCTAAAACCATCAGAGTCCACATACCAAATATATAAAAACTTATTATAATTAAATCTAAATTAGTATTCTAATATCTACAACATATACTTACCAAACATGAACGCGTTATAATACTCCCGGTTGTGCTCTCATGCACGAGGGCCCGAGTACCGCCATGACCATGATCCAAGATTGGCAGATCAGATAATTTCATTACGCGAATGCCATCTGACCTCCGTGACCCTGCTACCAAAGGAACCTCACCAGATTAGATCATAATTATACATTCAGTCGCCTGAATGTGCAGGTTTCATCACGATGTTTTCCCTCACCAGAGCATCGGTAATCACTCAACTGATGTACATAACTCAGAAAAGAGTCATTGATACATGGCCGCAATGGGATTCGAATCCGGTACCTCTCGCTTACAAGTCGGATACCTTAACCACGCGGCCACCGACATCATCATCTATGTAAATACAACAACCTTTTAACGTCAGTTATTATCACTACACTGACCAAACTGAATAATAGAACGTACTTGCTACGTAATGAATATTCACAGCCACTCTATGACTCGTACAAACGGAGTACCTAGTAATACCTTTCAGTGGCACGCCATATGACCTATTTCTGCCGCCAAACGGTATTGCGCCGTGGATATTCCGGTTTGAAGGGAAACCGCGTTGAATTACAGGTAGGTATAATGAGGCATAACACGTCTGCATATTTATTAATTGATGTTAAGTTGCTCTCGGTGATCGTTACAATTTTGCGGAAATTCGTGAAAGATATTGAGAGTTTTGACGGAGAAAATAAGAAAGTTTTTGCAATTCAAGCTGTTGCCAGGATTTGACGCTAGATTTGATCTATTTACTTATATACGTGGTCCCGGCACGACTTTCTTCGCATAGATCTACTTTACCTAACCTACGATTTTGTTCTCGCTTATAAACCTTATTCTTGAATCACTCTATCTATTGTTGAAAACCGCATTAAAATCCGTTGCGTAGTTTAAAAGATCTAAGCGTAAATAGGGACAGACGGCGGGAAGCGACTTTGTTGTCTACTATGCAAAGATTCGTCTGTCAAGCTGGCACTGCGTTGTAATCCGATATAAACTCAGGGGATATCTGCAAAATATGTGAAATGAATTTTCATTTATATGGAGGAAATTTCATAAGATTAGCCAGTCAGACGTCCACGGGGAGTATAGTCACCGATGAAGGGGGAAGCTTTTGCTTTGTATTGTGGATGCCTTTGGAGTCTTCATACTGTCATACATAAACCCCTGTCTAGCCGTCTAAATGCAGTCATATATTCATTCACACACTCTTTCCTGAAACTTAAACTCTAGATCTACTAGGGTTTCCTTTTATACGAGTGACAGAATCAATTTCCCATGATTACCTTTCACCTCATTTACTAATACAATTAAACAGACAAAGTTGCATCGATACGCGCAGACAGTCAACAAAGGAAGTAAACGTAATAAAGACAATAAGCCAGGAATAAGAGCATTACAAATCTGCTTATCCCATTTCCTCACCTGAAAATGATTACTTAATAATATTATTGCGTTTTTCCGAAGAAACTAGGTGTTTTCGCCCAAGTTAGTGAGGGGTGCGGGGGGCGGAGCGGGCGGGGCCCCGCGCGAGGGGAATAATCGATACCCATAGAACCATAAGTAGGGTGGACACACCGTGTAGATTGCTTCCCGCCTTTTTGGCGCGGAAATGTACATTGATACCTTACAAGTTTGCATTATTTTGTCTCGTTTTGCGATGTGTGGGTTTCGAGTTATTACGGCTAAGTAGTTATTCGAAATTTAAAAGTTATTAGAGTTTAAAGTAACTTTGTCTCGAAAAGCTTCAAGGTACTACGAGAAGTAATGTAGTGGCGGGTGATTTTTGCTATTTTAACTTGCGTCGAAAATTGCTCTGTTTTTTATTATCTCTTTGTTGCTGTGGCTAGAGCGAGGCGCAGCTGTCTGGGTGTGCTACGCCATTTGTGATGCGAAATAATGATGATTTATCGAAGTTCACTCTATCGATGAAGATATATATTGTGTTTTCAATTAAACCGATTATTTAATGTCAAAGTAAATAATTTATCCAGGTACTTATGTAGAGCCGAAATTATGCCCGACCTGCCTGATTATTTTCTTTCACTATTGAGTTGGCCATAGAACAGTAATGAAGCCAGGAATGTCTTTCTAGCTTAGCTAGATATATTTCTACCCGTGACTATGAGGATAGCGTGCCTAGTATAAGACGCAATTGTCGTAGATTTGAACGATAATATCAAATCTAAATCACACCCAAAAAGGCTACCTTTTGCACGTTTACGGACATTTGAAAGCAGACATTTCTGCTTATCTTCAGAAAATATGTTAGTGAACTATTGAACCAACTTTTTTGTATGGAATTTGGGGACCGCGCCTCGATAAGACAAGATTTCCGGACACTATCTCTACTGACTCTACAATTTCAAATATTACTTTCTCTACATATAATTTTAGATCAGACTTTTAATTTGGGTTTATTCAACAATACGTTTAAATCTTAATAGTAATCTTAAGGTTGTTATTCTATCGCAATAGGTGAAGCCTATAATACATACATAAAGCTCACGCCTGTGTCCCACAGGTGGGGTAGGCAGAGACTATGGACTGCCACTTTGCTCTGTCCTGACAAAACTCCCTAGCCTCGCATATAAGCCTATAATGATAGTGCTAATAAGTATAAATAAATAAATATAGACTGTAAGGGCTCCGTAGGTTATCCTACGTCATCGAGTACACGAAAAATTCTACTTTGTAGTTATAGTAGACGTTTAGGATACCCTCAAAACGTTGGTCCCCCGTGCAAAAACATCCACAAAAAAAAATACGTGTGTATTTTTTTTCGTCTTCATCCAAAAAGCACGCTGTCTCACCTAGCATTGTGTCTAAAAGAGATAGAATCAGTTATGAGCAGTTAGCAGCTAGTCTACACGCATACGTCTAGTCGCACGCACACAAACACCGTGCCGAAGTCTGCCGAACTGAAACGACGTTAGACGATGCACGGCTTTCAACGCCACACCGCTGTGCCGGTCGGAGTGGGGGGTGTTAGGTTTATTTTCGTTACGGAATTTTTTGATTCGGTCGCCGCGCTCAAAGCCCACGATAAAAGCTATGCAATAGCTTAAAATTTTTTTTTTACGGACCCATAATTCGACTTTACGTAAAAACGTCTCCTAAATATCTACTATCGCTACAAAGATGAATTTTTCTTGAACCCGATGACGTAGGATAACAGCGCCCTCACGTTCTAATAGGAGCGGAAGAAATTGGGCAACTCGTTATTTGGGTTACACGTAACTTCCTATCGGCGATCCTACCTGCGTACTTCGTAATAAAACTATCAGCACGCTCTCAAATCGGTTGTTTACGTAAAAATCTGGATGATTATTTCAGAATGTTGACACTTTGTTTTCTGCATTTATGACGGAACTCCATTATATATCGATTATAGATTAAAACAATTTCATATACTAGTTGCACTAAATATTTAGTGATATTAGTTAAATTAAATACGTAGGCTGGAGTTGTATTGAGCAGACACCCTCCCATTAGGATAACCGTACCTAAATATAAGTGTCGATGCATTGTGAGATGCAGTGGGGTCGCCGAACTCGGCAGTTTGTCCCCTCACTATCCCATCCCATAAAGTTCCTGGGTGTTTAATAAAGAATGGAAGAAAATGTCGAATTCCATTTTAGATAAACCTACGTTTCTTGGTGTTACGCTGTTTTATTTTATGATGAAGTAGGTACACAGATTACGCAAATCTAAAATTGTAATTGACAAAAATTGACGTTGAAACCATAGATAATTGGTTGAATTGATTATGAAATCTTGAATACAAATGAACCAAAGAGCTGAAAAAGCGTTGGTTGCCTAATAGTTAAGGGTTCCGACTCGTAGGTACCGGATTCGAACCCCTGTGCCGCCAATCGCCATGTACCAATGACATTTTTCTGAGTTATGTACATTAGTTGAACACTATCGATGCTCTTACGCTACCTGATACGCGGGAACACAACCGGGACATTAACGCCAAGATGACCAGTACCTACAAATGTCACAATAGATAGTATAATTAGAGGGTAGAGTATCACGTCATCAATAATTAATTAAAAGTCGCATTTATGCCAATAAAACTGTATAAGCTTCAAATTACGTATTATAATTCTAAATTATGCAATCATTAAAGTGGAAATAGACGGATAACTGATATCTAGATATATATCTAGGTATTATAGTGTCACCAAATTATTGAGGTCACGTGATACGCAAATGTCAGTTCGACGGTAGTAGCGGTTTTTGCTTTTGATTGGACTAGTACCTAGATACCAATTTGCAGAATTTCGAACTATAAAGCTTATTTTTTGTTCAGATAGGTAGCTAGTTTTATTTATTTTGTGTTAATAGTAAATAGGTATTGTAAATCATCATCATCATTATCTTGGGTTGCGCCCCCCGCGTGGCACGCAAGGACCCGGGGTTCGCCTTCCTACTTCTCTTCGCCCATTTCGCTCGGTCTTCGGTATCCTTGGTGGTGAACGTAATGATTTTATTTTATTTATTTGATGATGATTGATTAGTATTGTAAATAAAGTCTAAGTCGCGGGCAAAAGCTGGTAGATACTAAGATGAAGGTAGGTCGTCAACCAATTAGCTTACAAGGCCTCCATTAGTTTCCATGCTTTTCAACTCAGCTCGATGGAAAACAGGAAAAGCTTAACAATAACAGTCTAAAAACGGTAACAAGAAAAGCAAAACAAAGTAGAAGACACGAGACACGAGGACCTAGATAACATTGTTTATGTGAATAATAGATACGGCATTTACATCGTATATAATTATATTTTTTAAATCAAATGAAAACACACTCTGCAAGCAGAGCCCCAATATGACCCAGGATCAAGTAAAATCTAGTATCGCGGACACTCTGGACTGAAGGTAAGTACTAAGCACCTTCAGAACCTCTGGTTAGATATAACTAACTACACAGGTCCTTAAAATAAAGATGCCATGAAAATACAATGAATAATCAATACTTACTATAAAACACAGTCGCTTCCCGCTGTCTATCCCTATGTATGTATCTATGTACCCTTAGATCTTTTGAACTACGCAATGGATTTTAATACAGTTTTCAACAATAGATAGAGTGGTTAAAGACGAAGGTTTATAAGTAAGAATAAAAGGGTAGATAGAGATAAAGTAGGAACTCGCGCCGGTTCCACAAGTATTAAATATAATACAAAACACATTGTAAATGTAAGCCGTGTGATATCCGGCAGAATAGAATATTGCTCTAAATTGTTAAGTAGGTAACCACTTCTTGGTCTGTTTGCAATATGAGCCAGTCGCTATTTTTATTTAGATCACGTCACTCGCAAGATTTCGCTCTTTCGATAAAAAGAAAATAAAAAGGGATGTCATATTTGATCTAATACGCGGAGCGAGGCGACACTTTTGATGTGTTTTAGCTTGGAGAGTCTCAGGGTAAACACTCGGGAGCAAAATGTTATATGTATAACGTACACGTTGGTACCTAGTTAGTACCTACTAATGTTTGATTAGGTACTTACAGTAAATTTACCTCCCATGAGGTTAAGTTTTTGCGATTAAAGTACCTGTTCAACCAGTTTGCATGAAATTTGTTTTTTACGCTACTCCGTGATAAACTAGCAGCCCACCTAATGGTAAGGAGTAACTGTCGCCCATAACATCTACAATTCATACATTTAGGTCACAGATAACAAAAATGCGAACCGCAGTTACGTAGACACTATGGACGAAACGACTAAGACGAAATGCCTCATGTCTGTAATTTCGCTGGCTACCTTATCTTTCAAACCAGCACAAGCTCCGCAGCAGAAATAGATGAAGCAGACCCCGCTATCGGATTCCTCAGGCTGGACAGAGTCATACCCCGTAAATATTGAAACCATCTTACATCAATATTTGTACACCTACCATCGCGGCATTATCCCTAACTAAACGAGATGGCAAGAGATGTACCTACACAGAAGCATTATAGACATCAAGAAATAATAATAAATAAATAAATATACTTGGACGATAATCTTAAAGCAATATTACCTACTTAACGAAATAGTTATATATTTTTTATACCACGCAGGGACAAACAAGCAGACAGCCCACCTGATGGTAAGCGGTAACTGTCGCCCATAACATCTATGATTCATGGATTTAGGTTGACGGCAACAAAAATACAGAACCGCCTCAGAAACAGATGTCTGTAATGGCGCTGGCTACCGAAAACAACAATGCAAGCATTGGATAGCATGTGAGTATAGGTACACGCGCAGGAACCTTTTAATTAGAAATAGGAAATAGATCAAAATATATAGAAATAGGAGACCCTTCACACAGGATTACCTAGTTTGGGCTCCTGTCACTCGCATATTTAATTTTGTAATTAATGCAAAAAGAAATGCATATTGATCTGATTGAGAGAAAATAAATACTTTAATATTAAATTAATTTGTTTGGCAATCATAAGAATAACGTTAAGGTTAGGTGGAGGTGGATTATTTTAGGGTTTTATTGTCGGTATTTAGACTCGTACGTTTCGTAGTAAGTAAAAACGGTCCAAACGTTCAGTACTCCGTCTTGCCCGCGTCTCCCGTACATGTATACACACCACATTGGGGTCTTGCTGATATTTACACCTACCTAAGTTGTACCTAAACCTACACACCTACTTTGAACATCATCATTCAATAATTGTATGCAATGCATGGAGGAGTGATTCACTAGGAAGGCTAAGGTAAATGAAAATGCGATACCAGAATGGGTTGCTAATCGAAAACAAAACCATTCCCTTCAGACCCATTCCAAGACCATTACAAAGAGCCAAACACGATGGGGTTATCTAACTGCGTTCATTAGCTCCTATGACCACCTTCCAACTCCATCATCAGACCAGCTCCATGGTACCATAATAATGCATTACGTAGGTATACTATATTTCAGCTTAATCGGATACCAACAAATGGTCGAAAAATGGTTTGCTTTGACGGACAACTTACATACATACGAACAGCGCAAGTTAAATAAAAGCTTATAAAAACTAAAAACTAACTGCCAACCTAACATTTCGAGTTCACGGCCCGTACTTTACATTAGTTCCGATAAAATTACCAATCCACCATCGAACTCCAAACAATCGCCGCCCATCACAGCGTCGTCACACCGTATACCAATGTAAGTAATGTAGTTTACAAAAAACCGGCGCACACGCAGCTAAGAATGCGCGCCGACACCCGCGTGACTCACCGGCGGACGGACCACCGCGGAGAAGTCGACCAACGTAACTTGGCACCTGGGTCATGGTTGCAGTTTGATGGAATAGTTGGAACAGGAACTAATTTCATGGCTCCTAAATATTCGTTGGATTTGTGTTTGAGACGAGTGGCGTCTTTTGGTGTAGCTGCTGGGTTAGCTGTAACGAAGAATTCTATTAGATATAAACATTAAACTTCAAAAACGTATAAAACACAGTTTTCACAGAAATGCAGAGCCGCAGTGCGTTGTCACTGTCAGGTCCGCATCGCGTGAAATACTCTATCTATGCAATTCCCTAAAATCGTATGATCGATGGTGATCAATTGATCATAGAACTGAGGGCTGAGTGTGAGTTTCGCTCCGATTTTACTTTGCTATCGCGTTTGCGTTTACGTGAAAATTCAATCAATCAATCAAATCATTTATTTGTTAAACACAGGTACAGTTAGATGTACCGATGTATGATGATGATGTTAAATTAGTATGATAAAATGTATAGCGCCGTCTAGCGGTAGGTACGTAAATAAAGTTTTTTCTTCGCAATAGTAAAGTAAAATCGATAATAAAACGCGATAGTAAAGTAAACTAAACCTACACTCAGCCCTCTGTGAGATATTTAACTACTTACGTGTAGGTCGCCACTTTGTTTGTAGTTGCGTACTATCAAATAACAAAAAAACCTATGAAAAACGCCGAAAAAAAACATGTTTTTCTATAAATTTTCAAATTTGTTTATTTCTATTACTTGTTGTTATAGCAGCCACAGTAACACTTCTGTAAAAAAAAATTGTATGTGTCTGGCTGTCACGGTTCCAATGATACAGCTGTGCCAGACAGACAGACAGGCAGCGGAGGCGTAACGGAAGAAGCAAACACCAAGCACAAAACCTTGACGAGCCTACACCTTTCGACTAAGGGTGCAAAGCGAGCCTCTTGGCGTTGCAAATGTCCACGGGCGGCGGTGATCAGCAAACAATGAACCTGGGCCTTTCGAGTCCGCTAATTTATCAATGGCGCGATCGAATTGTAAACGGATCACAATCGTAGCTCAATGGCAGTTTGACACGTAATTGGTATTATACTAGGTACTGTTACTAATGGCTCGATTAGCTACTCGGCAGTTTTGCGCGTTTTTGGTTTTCTGCTATTATTAAATCTGCTATTGCGATCCAATTACAATTCGATCGAGTTTGCTTTTGCCTCCATCTACAATAAAAAAGCCGGTTTATTAGAAACTGTCGACGGTAAGATTGCGATCTCAGAAACTGCACTGACAACCATCATTGAGCCGCTTAGAAACGAACCTGATTGGTCGATTAGAAATACAATTTGTAAGACAATGTGGCCCGTCTTGCTCGCTACCCCGTATTGCCCGCCTTTCCCTTATCCTACACCTAGTTAAGCAATAGAAACCATCTTCAAGTCTTCATCGAGGATGCTAATTTGGCGGCAAGACATAAACCAAATGGTATCTTTTATACGTAAGACTCGTCCTGGGCTAAAAAAGTGAAGAACTTCGTAACTTCGATTTCACTAAACTTTAGGTGACGTTTAAGTTGATTTAAGATATTCTTAACAAGAAAAAGTATTGCACCAACACCAACCTTGGTTAAAACTAAACTAACTAAGTCACTCTTAACTTTAGAGACACCGATTTTGTGACTCCTAAAAGCTTAGGAATATCAGGCGCCAACTTAGGAGTCGCCTAAGTTTAATGCAATCGAGCTTTTGTTTGTTTGTTTTTTATTTAATTTATGCAGCAGTACCTACTAATTAATAGCGCCAACCCCTTACACTCGTGGGTGTCGTACAAGGCGACTAATGTTTTTGAGGCAAAAGATCTAGAGTCTCCGTAGGTTGGAAAATGGGCAGCAGCTATTTCCATTGTTATATTATAACACTGCGATCTCCAACCCGCCTGTCAAGCATGGAGATTATGGTAATAACATCCCTTTTCGTGGGAGATGCCTTAAAACCTGCAGTGGACTGTTATGGGCTGTGATCATCTACTAATTAGTTACGTCTAGCTATTCTCGTAATTTCAATGACCTAGGTAGCTCGTTGGTTACCGATCGCGCTTAGCAGCTTATATGAAGCCACGGGAAGCGGCTAGTGATTGCATAATTAACGATGCCATCCGCCTGTCGCCGTCAACATCTTAACGAGCGGTTTAGACAATTCCCTCTAATTAGATCTAACGGTGACCTCAAAGTAGTGTCCACGAGATTCATTAAAAACTAGGATACTTGATGTTTTATTATGTTTACAAGCAATCCTAACTAACCACCTGATATAACAGGGTTAAACACCTGATAAGAAAACTTTAATACTTGCCTATCCGAAAAATTACTTAACTGTACCAATATTATAGTTATTGGCCAAGTGTAGAAATGCTGGTCTTCGTTCGGTGGATCACTGAACCCTAAGATACAAGTTTACTTAGTTTTGAGATCAGGGCGATCTATACCTAGTTTTGTAAAGCTCTTGTTAGTTGTGGCTCTTATGAATTTGTTGTAGTGAATTTTTAACACTTTGTGTTGTCACTACATGATGGAACTCCATTTGTTGTAGTGACTTCGTTATTTTATTTTTTACTATGTAGGTGCGGTTCTATCTAAGTTCACACCTAAATTATTTCGTTTCGTACTGAAACCTTTCTATGTATCACAATTTGAACTACCATCACCCACCACAGGTGTCTAAATAACATAAATAGGTATTTTAGTACGTAATGCGGGAAGTATTGAAATTCTTTCACGGAATTCAATTCAAGTACTTTTTTCTACGCCCCCAGTGATAAACAATTCACTTGGGATGCCATTACTTTGCTACAAATATAAATGGTGATTGTTGTAGTTACTATCGATCAGGGATCTTGTCACCAGCATGGTCCTAACGGGCCTGCCAAGCGTGGAGATTATGATAATAACCTCCCTTTTTCGTGGGAGAGGCCCTAAGTCCTGCAGTGGACTGTTATGGGCTTTGATGGTGGTCCTAACGGGAAATTGCATCTTCTGCCAGAGTCCGCTTTTCTTCTCCACTATGCCACTCTTCGGCATTCTCGCGACGTAAGCCATTGGCTCTCACATCCGCAGCCGTTCCACACGGTGCGGTGCGGTAGCAGCGCGGTGCCTTAGCGGTACAGTTGCGGTGTCCTGCATATAAAAATCTATAGTATGTCACACTGTGCGCGAACTCGCAACGTGCAAGACGAGACGGGGAGGTGTGTAAGTAGGGGAGGGTAGACTAAGTTGGTTGATAATTTTTAATTAAGGCATTTATAGTTTTTGTAAGTATGTATTTGGGGGACGCAACTGTTGGTGCCCATCTCTACTCCACTCATTGGATAATTATTAATTAATTATAAATACGCTTGGAGTATCGATGGCCGAGTGGTAAGGGTATCCGACCCGCAAGCGAGAGGTACCGGGTTGGAATCCCACTGCGGCGATGTACCAATGACTCTATTCTGAGTTATGTTCTTTAGTTGAATACTAACCGATGCTCTTACGGTGAGGGAAAACATCGTGAAGAAACCTGCACATTCAGTCGGCTGAACATGTAATTATGATCCAATCTGATCAGGTTCCCCTGGTAGCAGGGTCATGGAGGTCAGATGGCAGTCGCTCCATTGTAATTACCTGATCTTCCAAATCCTGGTTCATGGTCAAGGCAGACCCCGGGCCCTCGTGCGCGAGAGCACAACCAGGATATTAACGCCAAGATAATTATTTTTTATTTTTATTATAAATAGCTTAAACAATTTTATAAAATTGTTTTTATTACCTCTTCTATGAAAATCTCCAAAATATCTACGATTTGCGAACCATGTGGCACCGGCTCGTTATGTTTAGCCGGTACCTACCTAAATTGTACCGATAGGTGTTTTTTAGAAATAATATTATTGTGTGCACCACATAAACTTCCTCTCCAAATCTGCTGCAGTATATAACAGGTAAGTATTAGCGCATTTTACGTAAAAAATTATGTAACTGCAACACTTTTCGCAAAAACAAAGTTATGTTAAGGGGTACATAGGCTACTCCCCCCTACAACGTTGTGGCGCCGCACCGCCCGTGTGGACCCTTCTTATCGTAGGTAGGTAGGTACTGTAGCATGTGTACTCTGGCAGACCTTAGGTAAGGTCAGGCTCTAAGATAAGTAGGCTTTCAGGACGGGTAGGCGTTCAAATAGTGTGGCCTGGGCTTTAGTAGGTTAAGCAGGTTGGGTTGTTAGGTGTAAGCTTAGCTTTAATTGGTATTAGGCCAGCCAGCATTTGGGTAGGTTAAGGTAGGAGTGGTAGGACGTAGCAATCGGTTCCTGGTTCGCTGGCTAGGGTGCACGCACTCAAGTAGTGTGAGTGCGTTTCGATTTGCTTTGGTCATGCTGGGGATCGAAACGTCTGTAGGCTGCCTCGGTGAGTACTCATATCACTGGCCAGGTAGGAATTCAAATATGTTTTATAAGCTAGTTATGTGTCTATTAGTATGTATAAGCTAGTTTTAAGGCATTCAATATAGTATTTCCAACAAAGTTACTTGTTGTTTTTTTTAAGATTTAGCAAAAGACACCCCCAGTACCAATGAAAGTGTTGCAGTACACAAAAAATTCTGTAATTGCAATAATTGGTAAACTTGCTTTTTTGTTGTTTGGGACTTGGGTTCTTAGTTAGTATTTATCCGGGTATGCAGCACTCTAAAATGTAAGAGCGCTGAGTTATTGCAGAAGAACCGCAATTTTTTTCACTTCTTTACTTTTATGCAAAAGAACCAAATGGTTAGGCTTTGACGAGAAAGGTCCAATTTTAAAAAGTAGACAAAATTTCCGATAGTTTGAGCTCTAATTGAGTTTTCTAGGTCTAGTAGATCCCAAAATACTGGGTTCCCAAAATTTGCAATTTTTTTCTAAAAGTTGAAAAATGTGAAATGGTCAATTCTCGATCAAAATATCAGGTACTTATAATGAGGTATCTACGGAGAGAGTAATGGGAAATGAAGTTGTATCTTTAATTACCTTCATTAACTGTGCGAGATTATATACCTACTATAGCGCCATCTAGTCACCACCGTGTGCGTGAGCTCCCGTCCCGCGAATCAAGAGGCCGTGCGCCGAGGCGTTACTCGCCTTCGCCACAGGATGCGCGGCCTTGCTCCTAAGCGGCGCTAGTTTGTATTGCGCCGCGTCGCTTGCCGCGCATGCGTAGATAGTACCAACAGTTTTGCGATTGTTGTGCTTTCCATGGTTTTTTTTTAGTTTCAGAGTTTTTGTGACTCCTAAGTGTTTTCACTCACTGACACCCGCCAAATTCGTCTACTAGGAATACCTAAGGCTATTAGGACCCTGGGTGGGTCCGAACAGGTCAAGTTGGAAAATTAAATTTTTAGGTACCTACATTATCTTTACGCAAAACCGCAAGCAAACAGATATTAAATTAATAAACACGACGAGAGTACGGATTACGTACATATTATACGTGCAGTAGCATAGAGAAAAATAAATTAAATACAGAAGACCTACACAGTTAAATTCTGTTTTTGTGTGGTTTTATTGTTATTATTGATAAGGTACTTAATACCTACACTGTATAATAACACTACTAATGCCATCTATTGGCTCGGAAGTTAACTCCGTTCATGGTTGAAAGGTAGCTTGCGAGGCCGAGTATCCAATCTCAATAGTACAATGTTCTACGACAGATGTCGGTGCAATCAAAAATAGTACAATGTTCCACCGCTAGCGGCGCTTGCAATTTTTTCATTCATAGTTCATAGTTTGTGTTTTCATTCCCTGATTATTCGCTGCCTACAGCATAGAGGATTTTTTTTATGCCTACAGCAGCATCGAAATAAAGGAAAACTCATAGTGACCTATGTCCACTAAAAATCGTAATGGTTCCGTCTGTAAAAAGAATTTCCAGTCATATGATAAGTGAGAGTAACTATAGATACTAAAGAGTAGCCTCCATAAATCGTCGAAACAATGTTTTTACGCGCGCTATGTTCGTCTATTTGAAACTCGCTGAAGGATAAATTTCAAACCAAAGTTACTAGCTATCGCACGAAATTAGTAACCTTAATTAGTGGCACTGTGGGCCATATCTGCCGGAAAAGCTACAACCGCTGGGGTAACGAGTTCTTGGGTTGAGAACGAGACTTGGCAAGCGTAGGACGACGTTCTCCGACCTTGGAGTGACTATTTGCGAAAGGCTTGATGGTGGATGCGACAAGCCAAGGACAGGGTGCATTAGCGCTCATTGGGTAACTATACTCGGAGATGATATTCAAGATCAAAAGTGTAAACAAGTTGTCACCATAGAAAATAAACTAAACGGGTGGATTATTTTAAATCATTGAAATATTGATAAACATTCATCATCATCATCATCATCATCACAGTCCGTAACAGTCCACTGCAGGACTTTGTGCCTCTCCCACGAAAGGGGAGGTTATTGCCATAATCTCCACGCTTGGCAGGCGGGTTGGAGATCGCAGTGTTTAAATGTAACAAAGGAAAATGCTGCTGCCCAATTTCCAGCCTACGGAGACTCTAGATCGTTTGCCTCGAAAACATTAGTCGCCTTGTACGACACCCACGAGTGTAAGGGGTTGGTGCTATTCTACTATGCCGATAAACATTATCACATTAAAATTTTTAAGGTTATTGAAAAAACCCTATTTTTAATAATCCACAGCTTGGGTTTATTTTTTATAGGGACAATTTGTTTACACTTTTGATCTTGAATTTCATCTTCGAGCTTAGTACAGGCTAATGATGGTTGTAGAGTAGATTTGAAAGTACTAGAAGCAGTTATTAATTTTATCTACCCAGCGTAGTATTGAGTATTTTTTTCAAAAACAAATAACAATACCAAATTCAAATAAAATACTTTTTAATAATTCAATACACATTGTATAAAAATTATGTACATATAAAATTGTAATAATACCATTACTTCACCTCTCGTAAACCAAATACAAAATAAAAAATCTTATCCAATGGTTTATATTCCACCACCTTAAAATGACCACCTACACATCAGTAAATAGGTACTGTGTACCGAGTGATTGGTGGTAGAACAATTTTAGACTAGACTTTTGTTTATTGCACACCAATTTTAACATTCTTAAGAGAATTAAGTTTTTTTACAAATTATCAATTTTAATTAAATTACTCGTATTCAAACATAACATTGTGATGAAACCACCAATTTCAATAAATCAACAATAAGTCGAAGTTTTGGCGAAGTTGTAAATAATATTGTCATTAGTACATTATTAAGTAGATATAAAAATAAAGTAGCAATAAAATATGGATACATACTTCCAACCTTAACAATAACAATGGCTTAAAAATAACTCATTATCAACTAAAACTTGGTCCACTTCGTCTTGGCAATACGAGACATATGTTTAAGTTTTCACTTTGATAATACTAAACAATTTACGTACAAAAAATGTACTTACGTATAAATGATATAATGTTACGTAGATACGTATACAATCAAATGCAAAAAGTTCCAAAAACTGGTATTATGTAAATAATTATCTCAAAAAACTAATCTTTTAAAAATCAAACGCAAAACACAGGTCAAAAGAGTTCATTATATATCATTAATACGTTTCAACAATAGATTCTAAAACGTCAACTAATTAGCTACGAATTACACTTATATAGCTAGGATTACTTAATTATTTGCATTTTTTTGTAACTTTGTAATAATATTGGGAGTTTAGGTAGTTGTCCGACCGAAACTGACAAAGATTTTCTCGCTCACGCACAAGAAACGTCCCGTAGGAATTAAAGAGATTTTAAAGAAAATTTTTACTTTTGGGGAAGCCGGATTTCTTAGAAAAAGAAATGCTGACTCCTAGGGCGCTGTCCTAACTGGCAACGGTCGTGCGACAGGTGGTTCTGAGCTGTAGAGCTCGTCTAAGCTGAAATGACGCGCCCCACTATCGCATTAACGCACACAAGCAAATTTAAAATATGGACGCAATACATATACCAATGCCGTTGTAATTGGTCATTCAGTTGCCGGTGAGACTCAAAGGCAACTGAATGTCCAATTACAACGGCATTTGTATTGCTTAGATATTTTAAATTTGCGTTAATGCGATAGTGGGGCGCGTCATTTCACCTTAGACGAGCTCTACGACCATGGTCGATCGATCGTTTTCAATTAGGACAGCTCCTAACAGTGGGCCGATTATATCCATGAATTCATACCTCAGAATGGAATGTGAGTATCTATTTATCGGCGTCTCGAGCGAGTGGCGCGAGTAATCGCCCGTTGCCCTCGAAAACTCTCTTATCGCCGAGCGACAAACTATACTCGCTTTTCGCTTGTAGCCACCTCCTTTATAGTATGTAGTTCAACGCCCTTAATGTTAGTGTTCGATTCGATAAGGCACTTAAAAATATAAAAAAATAAGAATAACGCATTGCTCATTTCAAATCGAGTAACAAACAACCCAAAAATCCCCTTACATTCTAATTAGTTTTCGAAACAGAACAATGTTAGCAATACTTCTCCTTCAGTTTGTTTCTGAGCACTTTACCGGCTGCGTTCTTCGGTATTTCTTCTACGAATTGAGCCTCCTTCACCTTCTTGAAGGCTGCTACTTTCTCGTTGACGAACTCCAAGACCTCTTGTGCGTCGACCTTTTGCCCTGGCTTTGGCACGAGGAACGCCTTCGGGACTTCCCCGGATATTGGGTCGGGGATTCCCATGACTGCGCAGTCCATTATTTTGGGATGCGTCCGGATGACCGCCTCCAACTCAGCTGGCGGCACTTGGTAGCCTTTGACCTGAGACAGAGATTTATAGTTTACATATCATCAGAAGTTTATGGCTTCTGAGAGTGGAAAGTAGTAGCGAGGAGATGTCAATGGTCAACCTAGCTATCCACTTTTGATTTTATTTTATAAGATAAAGTATTATCTATTTAGATAAAATTAAAAAGTACTATAGGTAAAAGTACATACAAGCGATTGTAAAGAAAATCCTATCAATCACTTTTTTACATAAAAGATCGCCAAGTCTCGTGACTCTCCCGTAAAAATATATGAGATCTAAGGTGAAGCCAAGTCTGACAGTACTTTGTAAAAATAAATATTTTGCCAATTGCGCCATATGTCTCTTTTAAACATACTAATACTACTTCGAAAAACTATTAAACAGGTACATAAATAAATATACTCGTACAACTTAATGTCTCGGTTCCATGTGTCAAAATGTCGGAGTTCCATAGAAACTGTCAACCTCTATTCACCCCCTTAGGGGTGGATATTTGCTGTTTTCTGACTTTTTCAATTCCCAATTACCTATCTCCATGCCAAATTTCAACTTTTTAAGTCTCCTGGAAGTGGTCTATATTTTTGATGATCTATGAGTTAGTCGAAATTTCAAACTAGAAGTAACTAACTAAAGAAACTGATAGAAACTTGAAAACTTGAGAAAAGGGTGTACGGCCGTGCTTGTCTGCTTGACTTGGCGGAGAGCACTCCCGTGCCCCCTGATAAAAACTAGAATCCACTAAAACAAAAAGTAAAATATCACAGCTTTTGTCTGATCTGTTAATAATACTAATATACCGTCAAGGGGTACCAATCAGCGTCCGACACTATAAGTAAATTAATTTTTTTTTAAATGTACAATTGTTCAACTCCAAAAATCGAATTAATTCTATAAAAGTACAAAACAATTGCCATTTCATGTCCACGTTTCATGCAACACAGATTAAATTCTGTTTGATATGGCACTATCTTTTTCCGATAATAGATATAATCTACAGATATTATCCAGTATCCCTTACACATATTGAAATGAAATATGATAATATTGATACAGATAGTGTATCATGTTAACAGTCATGGTAGTGTTTAATCTTTACAGTACATTAATCCTACTTATTTTAAGACCAGGTGGTCTGATCGAAAATATTTGGTTATGGATAAGTTAAGTAAATAGTTACTTAACTCATCCATAACCTTAGTCATAGGACTAAGATACTCAAATACGTCACTACATATTATAAAGAAAGTCCTACGTCGCGTCTGGCTGTCTCTTCGCGATAAACTCAAAAACGACTGAATGGATTCTCATGCGGTTTTCGCCAATAGGCAGAGTGGTTAGGTTTGTGTTGTGACAAACAAGGAGCCCCGTTTCGCACTTCGACTTCGAGACGTTTCTGTCTTAACAGAAACAAACATTCATATCCTGTTTATTTTTAAAGAGATTCTCAAACTAATTTAACTTCGCAATTTGTTATGTAAAACTCTATACAATAAGTAATAAAAAATTCAGCCATGAGGTCCATTCACCATCCTCTTAGCGGTCAAACCCGGCTAATACGTCCTGTCTGTTGTATCTATACATAGTATAAAACAAAGTCGCTTCCCGCCGTCTGTCCCTATGTATCTATGTACGCTTAGATCTTTTAAAATACGGAACGGATTTTAATGCGATTTTCAACAATAGATAGATTCATTCAAGAGGAAGTTTTATAAGCAAGAAAAAGAAGGTAGGCAGGGGTAAAGTAGGTGTACGCGAACGAAGTCGCGCCGGGTCCACTAATACCTTAATAAGCTCCTTTAGACGTCCAGTGAGGTACAGGTACTTCGCCTCGTCGTATTTCCCAAGATCACCAGTTTTGTACCAGCCATCGTCCGTCAGAACCTCCTTGGTCGCTTCCTCGTTCTTGTAGTACTCCCTCATGAGCAACTCTCCACGTATCCAAATCTCTCCCTCCTGAAATTTGTAAAAAAAAACAATGAGAATCTTGCTGCGATTGGTCATGGCCATCTTGGTGTTGTTCCGGTTACATTCTCTCGCGCGCCAGGCCCGTCTTGACCATGATCCAGGATTTGGCAGATCAGGTAATTACAGTGGAGTGACTGTCATCTGACCTTCGTGGCCCTGTTAACAAGGGAACCTGACCTAATTTCCATAGGCAGCGATGACCGCTTTCCATGAGGTCGCCCGCTTGCCTGTTTATCTGCCGTATAACATAAAAAAAAATAACCACCAACCTTCCCCGGCCCCAAGGCCTCCTGTGTCTGCACATCAGCTATCTTCACTTCGCACCCAGCGACCGCGTGCCCCGTGGATGCGTGGTTGGTGTCATTGTTCTTCCCGATTGTGATGCCCCCGTTGGTCTCTGTGAGCCCGTAGCCTTGGCGGAAGATTATGTTGTTCTGGAAGTGACAGGTGATGGGTTATGGGCTAAGATTTAGCAGAAAATGAGTGGAGTGGCGCCGCGTTTTTATGTACAGTGTATTTAAAAAAAATAACAAAAGTAGAGCACGTTATCGGGAAGTATTATCCACAGAAATGTAAATAAACTGACTTATTTATAAACATTGTTGCGAAAATAAAACGGTCACATACTATCATACAATTGAGACAATTTTGAGACTTTAGACCTCCCCCTGGGAGATCAGACTTTACTCCATGTTGTACTCTCCAGGGAGCTCATTCTACAACCTTAGTGTGCGAGGGAGAAAGTTCCTTTGGAACCTCACAGTTCGCGACCAATTTGGCTCCAAGGTATGAGGATGAATTGCCTGTGGATGGCGAGCGATGATAGAATGTAGCTGTAGGCATCATGTGAAATAGTTACTCAGAACAAACACTGTTGAACAAGCGATACAAAAAGAGAATAAATCCCTCCGCTGACGTAGCGGGTCAGTATGATATCATCGACCGATTTTGGATTGAGTCATAGCGACCAAGCTGATATGCAGGTGCTCCCGCCCAGAGATAGGAGCAATACTCCGAATGGGGTCTGACTTAAGTTCTTCAGCTATCCTTTTTAATTTTTAGTATCGATTTATGGCCTGCTACGCCAATCTGGACGTTTAAAAATCATTCGAGGAAATGGACGCCAAAGCTCTATAATATGAATAAAAACAGTTGTTCGACGGAAATGAGGGATATGTAAGTATACTACGATTCGTGTTACGAATATGACGAGTTGCGAAAGTGACTAGTATCGTAGCATTGCTACTAATCCGTGGAGGCATGGATAGATATTACGGCAAACCCGTCCACCAATGTGGAGTGGGCGAGTCTCCAGTCCAGCAGTGGATTGTATGGGTTGCTGATGATAATATTCAAACGCATTTATCCATTGCTGGTAAATAAGAAGTATGTTTAACAAATTGACAATATTTAAACAACATTTCACCTTCAATTTTCGATAGGTAGGTTACCTAATTTTACTTTAGAAAACCACATTATCGTCCAAATAAGTTTACGACTACATGCCAATTGACCAGTAATAGAGATCTAAGTACACCGCAAGACGGATATAGGCGACGTATAACATCATCAAAACATGTTTTATATAACCGATAAGAAACATAGATATTGTTGGAGCATTGTAGATTACAGACATGATAATACCTACGCTAGACAAACCTAAAGCACTTTGGCATGCATGCTACTTAAAAATTGTTTTGTGTGTGGGGGCTAAGGGTAATGGATTTGACTTTGCAATCCAAGGTTCCTCTGACTGTAATGACGATTAATGACGAATGAACATGCAAAGTAGGTATGCCATTGTAGAAAAACTGGGCTGTAGAATAAAGGCAGTAGGTAGAGGATCAGAATTGTCTTTTTGTTAAGGTTAGTTTCCCCCAAGCGAGCTTCAGCGCGCTCTATGCATACGTAGTTTGATCATATTTGCAATAGTACGCTATCAAAGCCAATGAAATTTTGTATACGTGATTTAGAAACCTATATAGCTATATCTATGCTTGTGGTTTGCCAGACTTTCGTTAAAATATTGTTCCAAAGTTACACAGGATTTCAAATTTGCATGGAAATCTTAAATCCCGTGTAACTTTTAAACGATATTATTTAACCAAAATCTTACAAACTACAAGCATAGATATTGCTTTCTGGATCACGTCTACAAAATTGAATTGGCTTTGATAACGTAACATTGAAAATGTGAGCAAACTGCGTTTGTATGGAGCGCGCTCGGGGTACAATTCTTTTAAACTACAAAATTATTAAACTTCACAAAATATCTAAATGCAAATTTATGTTTTGACCCCAGCAGGACCCCGCATAACTAGGCAATTAAGTACCACTCCATCGGTCTGCGCTGACCCTAAACTATTTGCAGTCTGTTCTGACAAACCGTGGGAATAAAAACTAGTAAACAATAATGTAATCGTGAATAAACGCGCCTCTATAAAATCTGCCATATCTAAACCAGTTTTCGATATTTTAAGCACCATTTATCGTCATAAAATTATCTTGATTTTTCTGCTAACATTTATCAAAATAAGTATTTTTAATTAATTGCGATTTCTAGTTATCGCTTATTGTATCAGTCACTATGGTGCGTCCGGGTTCAATTAATTATGAAATAGCATCACTCATGCCTGTTGAGTTTGATTGTATCACTTTTATTTTCATATTATCATATCTTATCTATATGTCATATTATTATATCAGTCAACAGTTGGACATAGACCTTTGTACCGATCGACGAACTAGTTTATCAAAATGATTCTTGCCCTTGTTCCAACGAAATCGAGGTTCGGAAACATGATGAGCAGAGTCTAATGTATCGTGTACCTGATATGTTGGTCGTATGTTATTTCTCTAAGTGTTTTATTGTGTACAATAAAGTGTTAAATATAAAAACTCTTTACGACAAGAGTGAATAGGTATTTAATAGACAGGTGTGCGCCATCGTAGACTGCATCTGCACTTAACATCAGGTGTGATGGCAGTCAAATACCTGACTATTTCATATAAAAAAAAAAATTTGGTGGACGTGGGAGAATTGGACCATAAGTTTGGAGGATTTAGATATTTGTAAGTTTGCTTATATGTTGGGGGTAATCTACGAAACTGCTGAACCGATTTTGAAGACTCTTTCATTAATAGGAAGCTTCATTATCACCGAGTTTCATAGGCTACTTAATAGTAATGTACAGTACAAAAGCATTTCAAGAAAATTTTCCTTTGCAGCTACAAGGCTATTTGGTGCATCTTTACACAAAATGAGTTTGCTAAAAGAAGGAGGCATTAGCTGTCCCAAAGAACTCGTCTTTACCCCAGAGTATTTAAATATTATAAATAAATAAATGTATTCATGAATGCTTTAAAAACCTTGTAATAATTGCACAGAAATATTATTCTTAAGGACAATGCTTATACAAATACTCTTGTATTTGTACAAGTGATCAGTAAAGTGGTTTACTTTTTTATGTACCTAGCATTATTACTAATTAATTTATTACTAAACTTAATAAGGCTTAAAGCTTAATTTGCGTAAAAACTACATGGAAGTAGGTCATGTAGGTCACAGAAAGAAAAGTAGGTACGACCCGTTCTTGGTGACAACTGGCATCGTGGAATATAAAGTACCTACCAAGTATTTAAATATCTACAGTAAATGTAATAGTCGAAGGTAGTTCAAGGTTGTATAGGTCAATGGCTTGCTGATAAACATTTTAGTGTTTGTTGTCACCTATTCCTTTGTGTTTATTTTTAAAATTGCTATTTTGTACATATTCATGACTTTCTCCATTCTGTAGTAACAAGATTTGGAATTTGCAATATAAGAACTTAATTTTATGAGCGGTAAAATTCAATCTTTGCTCATAACTCATTGCGAAATTTGTATTACAAAACGTTTCATATTACTACAATAGCTATGTAATAAATAACCTAATCGACAGAAAAAGTCGGATAACGCCAGACCTAGTTTACTTAAACTCAATTATTTTCTGAACTGCTGAACCAATTTCAATGAAACAAAGCTAAGAACTATCTCGATGAAATTGGCTTTTAAATAGAGAAAACCGCATCCAAATTGTTCCACCTTTCGGGAGCTACGATGCCACAGCAAACACACAATACAATACAATACACACGTCCAACTTATAACACCCCTTCTTTTTCGTCGGGTGTTTAAAACTCTTATTTTGCGTTACGTGGACAGTCACGGTAGCTAACAAGAAGTATCGCGTTATGAAAAAATATTCCCCTAACTCTCTGTATGACGCCAAAGATAGTTGAGTCCCCAAAAATCTTTACATACATACCTAAGCAGTAAACTAAAAGTCATTCACCTTGACCATATTTCATCTTGCATTTGCCATACCATTTAGAGTGAATAAATATCAGAGAAGGCGATAAATACGCAAGTAGCAAACAATTAACAACCTGTAGTCATCATCATTTGAGGTTAACATTGAGGTTAATAAGAAAAACTTGTTTATATTACTTGTTTGTCTTTGTCTAGTTACCTGCTTAGTTTTAATTGTCTAATGCATATTTAAGTATCTTAATTTCTGACGAGACGGACTTGTCTTATTTGGTTATGGAAATTATGTCTGTAAATGAATAATTTGCAGCAGTATTCGTTGAAATTCACATTCTATGTGTTTCTTAAATAATTCAAGACATCATACATAATTTATTTTATTTATTTAAAACTTCATGCACATTACAGTATAATGTATTGGTATTTCGGGTATTGTTTGTCACCGTTGTTTGGTATATTGTATACGCCGCGTCTGTCTGTCTGAAGGTGATAAACTCCGAAACTACAGACCCGATTTGGAACATTCTTTCACGTTTTCGTGACAAAAGATCCAAGTTTCCATAGGCTGACAATTTTCAATTGTTATATTTATAACACTTCGATCTCTAACCCGCCTGCTAAGAGTGGAGATTAGGGCAACCTCCCCTTTCGTGGGAGAGGCCCTAAGTTCTCCAAAAGACTGTTATGGGCTG
This sequence comes from Blastobasis adustella, assembly GCA_907269095.1. Lineage (NCBI taxonomy): Eukaryota > Metazoa > Arthropoda > Insecta > Lepidoptera > Blastobasidae > Blastobasis > Blastobasis adustella. Next base: position 13,140,521 of record OU026121.1, on the reverse strand, counting down.
TGATGATGAATGGTAAGCTTCATTCTCCCAGAGTGTCATATCTACTTTATGGCTCTGACAGTCGTACAGTAGCAAACCGCATTATTATAAATACGAAAGTTTGTAAGATAAGAGTAAGTTGCCGTGTAGTGTAGTGTCTGGATTGACATCGCAGTGATTGACATGGCTGTCGTACGCGAGTTAGTAGCATAGTAGGACGACCCAGAAAAACATTCACTGATCAGATCAGTAATGCTCTCAAAAAAGTGGCAAGAATAAAAGGTACATCTCCTTGAAAAATGTTGTGGATGTATGTGAGGCTAAGAAGTTGTGTTAAAACAGAGCAAAGTGGCGATCCATAGCCCACCCCTTCTGTAGGACACAGGCGTGAGCTTTATATATGCATGTGTGTAGTATAGTATACTAATACTAACGTTTTTAGCGATGACTGCACGTGCGTCCTCTTCGGACAGCGGGGCCGCGCCACAGACGATCCCGCGGATGTGTTGCACGTGCTCTGGCGTGACCGCCGGGTGTTTGCCCAGGAAAACAGCTGGGAATAGAACACAGCAGAGAGTGCATAACTGAACTTTGAAATTCAAACGTGCGAAGAATAGTGCACGTCAGTAGCGTTCTTTCGCACTAGCGTTCGTTGAAGAAGCATTCCTTCGTACTTTCATTAATCGCACAAGCAATCTGTCGACCAACAGTTTATCGTAACTGCGATCTTTCGAACCACTATTCTTCGCATGATTGGTTTTCAAAGTTCAGTTACGCACTCCACAGCAGAACACTCTTTTTTCTGCCATTTAGTGACAAACGATCAGAGCCGATACTGCACATAACATCTACAATTCATGCATCAAAAGTGCAGAACCGCAGGTGCATTGACTGTCACTGTGAGGACTAAGATACAATGTCTCGCGCATGTAAAACTAAGAATACAGCAGAAAAAATACAATGCCAATGTGAACTCGCACAAAAAGTACACAGTCATTTGAGTCGGATTAGAATTTTTTTATTATCTTACATTTTTGTGCATTTGTCCTTGGTCGAATGATACAAAAAACAAGTGGTTTAAAGTACACAATCTATTTTAATACAAACAATACTCGTAGTTACATAATGATTCAAGTACATATTTATTTACTATGGTTTTAAATTTAGTATAGCATTCCACGATTTTTGCTAAAAAGATAAAATTTAATTGGTCTAAAATTAATCCTATGTACTAAGTTTAAACTGTATTTTAACGTAAATAACTTACCCATAGGTGGTACAATGAATAGTACATCTGCCTTATGCTGGGCCAATGTCTGTAGAAACAACTCCGGTTTGAAATAAGGCAGGCAGACCACCTTGCATCCAAACGACATTTGGTTCAACATCACTACGTTAAATCCGAATATGTGGAAAAATGGAAGCACTGCTGGAATTACAGACTGAGTTGTCGCTGAAAAAGGTTTTTGGATTTTTAGTGTCTTCAGGTATCATGTTTGGGATGTTTAGGAGTTGTAAATGTTAAAAATCAGATAAACAGGACTCGAGCTAAAATCTTCACAACTTGGTAGACAGTGTGGAGAAGGCACTTGGCACAACTAGCTAGTTTTTTTCTAAGACCTTACTCGCCTTAAATGGATGGTTTTTACAAAACTGGTCACCCACTATATGGCTAAATGTTAACAATAATGTTGGAAAATTGATTGAACAATCACCAAAAACAATGAAATTATTGCCAAAGTAACTCTTCATTGAACTCACCAGTAGTTTCTTTTATGGATATGATTTCGGGATCGGAAACCATTTGGTTATAGGCAACAACACTTCTGTGGGTCAAGACCACACCTTTAGGAAAGCCTGTGGTACCGCTTGAAAATGGCAACACAGCTACGTCATCAGGACCCCTCTGAACAGACTTTAAGCAATCAACATTTACGTGCAAATCCTCAGCAAATTGAGCAAACTTAATTGTCCCATCAGATAAACTGTCGTTGTCTACCATAATTACAGGTATTTTCGATTTCATATTGTCTAATACTTTTTTAATGTTTGGGTAGCAAAGTTTAGATGACACTATAACCTTGCATTCTATTAACTCCAACTGGCGTTTTAATTCCTCTGAAACAAATTAAATGGTATTACTTACTACTAAGGTATTACCACTACTACCCTAAAAAATTTACAAATAAAAATAACAAACAAGCAACTGTGAGATTAACTAGCTTAAATGAAAAGTTATTTCTTCGAACCTGCTGTGTAAAGAGGATTCATCATGCTAGCAATTCCGCCAGCTTGTAGTATACCAAGGAGAATGCAAGGGTATTCAGGAACATTGGGCAGTATCACAGCTACTTTGTCATCATTTTGCAGTTTGAGCCGTGTCCGCAGAGATGCCGCAAACAACATAGACATCCTATGCGTCTGGGCATATGTGTAACCTCGCCCGGTTACAGCACAAACCTATAATAATAATAAAACATTACAATGTATTTTTAACACCACATACACAAGTGTGTCAAGTGTGTGGTGGGCCCTAACCTGTTAAAAAAAGATTGTAGCATGTGGCATTATAAGTCTCATGCTCTCTGCCTACCTCTGCCTAATGCTAGTTCTTTATGTGGGACACTGACAAGATATCTACCATTATCTACATTAATAATTATGATATTTAGTTTAATATAAAATTATATAAAGTCAAGGAATAGTTAAAACAATTTGTGTTTTACTACTAATTAACATGCGTTCACTCACCGTGGCTGTCTTATCGGGCCATCTATCCAAGTTCTGCCAAATAAAGTCATTAACAGTGTAATTCAAAGCTGGAACATCCTTGAAAACTGAAGTCAAAATATTATTTTCGGTTGTACTCTTCTGCCTAACAGCAACAGCAGCAAAACTTTGTCTTCTGATCACTTGAAATGCTGTACGTCTCAGAGTATTCGCCATTATTAATACTTCTAGTACTGAAGTAGATTTTTATGCAAAACTGTAAATAGAAAAGTATTTTGCTGAAAATAAACAGCTGGTAAAATTTATTCCAAAATTCACTATATTATTATTTTTTCCAAAATAGTGATATTTAAGGGGCCGACAATTACTTTGTTTTTCAAAAATGGGACCGTTAGCTAGAATCCCTTTAAAGCAGTGAATTTTTTTATTGATAAAATATACGGTCGGAGTGTACCCAATAATATAGTGTGTATACAATAATTATAAAAATACATGAAATTAAAGAGAGGTAACTGTACTAACAATAATAATTATTTTTTACTTACATAATTTATTATTTAGTCAAGTTGTACTTATTTAACTTTCTGTTGTTTTCGTATATTCGTAGATATGTTTCTGTACGTCCGTACCGTTCCGACGACCAGTCGGTCTCAGCGCGTACGTTTCACTCAGTAGAATCGCACAAATAAGTTCAATTAGAATGAACTTTGGATTCTTGATATGGACTTTGATTTTGAATAAGAATGTTGTTATAGTCCTTGTAGCCCTATCTATCTAGGTATAAGCACCGTTGTATCGTACTTAGCATTTAAACAAAACAAACAAGTGAATGACTAATGAATGGATGGAATTTAGATAGCTACAACACACAATTCTTTGTAATTAATTTTTATCACGATTCCTCATAACATAATTTTTAGTTTTGTTTTGTTATGGTTATATTTGCTGCTTCGCTGGCTAGTCCGCCAACCAATGCAATGATTGGGCCCCCCTCCCACTGGGCCCCACCCAAGCCGCCAATGCCCATTCATAGTATTCTAAAGGTACTTCGAGACGGTCAATCGCCAAGAGCAGTTTTCCATTAGATGCTTTCTGATAGTGTCCACAATGGTTAAGAGATGGCGCTCTTAGTAACTTTTAGTAATACAAAAAATTCTTTAATTCTTGTTTCATTTTAAATAATACAGCCATTAAGTAAAACGTCTTTAAAATAAACAGTGTAAAATATCTGGGGTATATTTAATTTATTTACTTAGAATTTTTCATCAGTATTTTTTTTGTGATACTACATCTCCTATTACCTTATATTAACCTGCGCTTAAATTTGATAAATAATAAACATTTTTATATATTTAAACTGATAATTATCAATTGTATGTGTCAATAGACGTTCCGATTTGATTGGCGCAGTTGTTACTACTCGTAGTAGAAAATAAAGTCGGTTTGGGGTGTGGAGGGTTGAATTCATCATTTTAATTTCTGTTACGGGTCTGGGTGTTCTATGTAAAATAGGTCTGTATTTTTAAAAGTATATAAGTAGTATATCAGTTAGCTAGCACCATAGATAGTACAAGCTTTGCTTAGTTTGGGGCTAGATGGCGCTGTGTGAATTTGTCCACGATTATTTATTTATATATGCCAACTATCGTCCGCTCCCGCGTACCCGCGCATCCCTACACCGGCTAAATGTGCTCGACATGGTCTTGCACAGGGGCATGAAATTGTCGCTGAATGTAAGGTTTGAGAAGGTATTTTTTTAATTTGTACATATTTTATTTCAGGTAGCATTGCGACATCGATTCGAGCATTTAGAACGGGCCAGCTACACTCGGGTTGCTCTAAAAAGGTAGGTCCAGACCACCAAATTCCTAGGTCCTCCAGCTGACCTGGATTGACGAAGCGAGAAATCAGATCGGCAGGATTTGATTAGGTAGGTAAATATCGCCACGCTGAGGACTGAGTTAATTCATTTATTTCACCTACGCGGTTCGCGACGTATATTTTTAATTTGCTAGGGTTTGTTTTCAGCCAGCCTAGTACGATAAAAGAGTCGAACCAGTGAATAATACGAGTAGGTTTATATTTAATTGCATTTAATACACTACCACAAAGCTGAGCGGCTAACAATGCGGCGCAGAGTTCCAAGCGCGGTATTAAGTGGTCGGCTTGAGACTAGCGACCTTCGACTTAGCGCATAATAACTTGACGGTGACATCATCATTGTTATCTATTGATCGGAGATAAATGCATTCGCCGTACGCGCGCTGTAACGCATCGCTAAACGTACGCATTTCTAACAGTTTTGTGGAGTCACAAGTAGCTTAGGTATTCGTAGATTTAAAAGATATTGCAAGTTATTAGAGAAGAGTAACTGTAACCATTTGTATTTAATTTTTTGGGGCACCGGTTGGTCCCAGTCCATAGCTTGTGACCACAACTCTTGTAGCAACATTTTAGGTATAATCATGCTAGGACTCAATAATCCTAGGGGGTCAAAGATTCTAAATGAACTTGACATAATTAACCGTTTTGTAATTAGGTTATTCGAACAGGAAATTTTAAATGGAAAGTGTAGGTTGTCAGTTTTAAGGTCCCAGTCTAATCCGAAGGTGCTCGATGACTCACTTAACATTAGATTGTTTTGCGTTTCGCGATCATTATCATCAAACATAGTAGGTAGGTTGCTTTCAAATTTGAGTAATTTGAAACAAGCTGGGTTTAGGGTATTTGTTATTGCCATTTTTATATTTATAACGCAACTGCATTTCGTTGTCGGAGACGGTTATGAGATCGTCGACGTAAAATATCGTTTTGGATAATTGTTTTAATTAGGTCGTCTGAGCATTCCTCCCCAACTTGCTAAATACATTTAGTGCTTAGGTAGCTTGCGCTCGCGGTTCCGTAGGTAAAATAATAAAACAATCATCTTGGCGTTAATGTTCCGGTTGTGTTCTCGAGAACGAGGGCCCAGGGTCCACCTTGACCATGATCCAGGATTTGCAGGTCAGGTAATTACAGTGGAGCGACTGCCATCTGACCTCCATGCCCCTGTTACCAGGGGAACCTGACTAGATTGGATAATGGTTACACATCCAGTCGCCTGAATGTGCAGGTTTCATCACGATGTTTTCCCTCATCGTAAGAGCATCGGTTAGTATACAACTAATGTACATAACTCAGAAAACAGTCATTGGTACATTGCCGGAGCGGGATTCGAACCCGGGACCTCTGGCTTACGATTTGGATACTGTAACCGCTCGGCCACCGACGCTCGCGGTTCCGTAGGTAATTGTATTTAATTGTAAAGTTTTGATTGGGTGTCACCACAATTCCTCATTCATCCTCACGCCACAATATAAGTTGCAAGTTCCGATCGTCCTCGTGTGCTTGTATTTGTCGGTACATTTTCTCAATGTCACCGCATAGAATTTTCTTGTACTGGTAAGCTCTCACCAGTATGGAAAACAAAGAATCTTGTACGATAGGTCCCACAGACAGGAAATTTAAGCAGTGTTTGAATTTAATAGGTTATGTAGATGAGTAATTCCACCGACTCGTCCAAAACCCCTTTACAGGGCAAAAGTCGACATGAATATTACAGTTACTCGAAATGTTTTATTTGGAAAAGTTTACATTTATCTATAGCTCAAAAGGCCTTGTGTCATATTAGGTCTAGATATAAACAAGAAAAATAAAATGACTAAAACATGCTTAAACTAGAGGTAGGTAGAGGTGAAGTGGCCGTGTGGTCTCCGGCAGAGTAGAATAGCACCAACCCCTTACACTCGTGGGTGTCGTACAAGGCGACTAATCTTTTCGAGGCAGAATATCTATGAGTCTCCGTAGGCTGGCAAATGGGCAGCAGCGTTTTCAATTGTTATATTTATAACACTGCGATCTCCAACGCGCCTGCCTATGGAAATAACCTCCCCTTTGTTGGGAGAGGCCCTTAGTCCTGCAGTGGACTGTAATGGGCTGTTGTATGATGAGAGGTGAAAATGTATAAGGATTTGGAAGGAGGATACGAAGGAGGACAACAAATGACGTGCTGCGAGGCAAAGTCTCGGGCTGCTTACGCTGCTTGCACCAGCCATCGTCGACGAGAATTTTCTCCTAAATTCTTTTTCTTTCAACTTTAAATTGCCTTTTCTTCCAAGTATAGGTTTTAGGTTTAGGGCTTCTTGCAGGTAGTTTTGCTCTTCGTATTAAATCTTTTGCTCGTAATTATTTGTAGAATAGGGACTTGTAAGGACTGCAGGTCCTGTCACGGTCGCCACTTTATGTTCGCTTGCTTCTGATAAGGTTTATTAAAAACACTGTATTAGTTTTAAGTCATATTAGAAATAATAAAAATGCGACTATCTCATTACAAGGTGTAATGCGAAGTAGTTCAAAACGAGGATGTGTCTTTACTGCACAAAATCCTTGACACATATTTCGTACGTAGAGTTTGCTCAAACAAAACGTATAGGCGCTCTCGTGAGCTCTGAGCGTCAACACTCCTACATAGCCGGTACGCTGGTAGCTGTGTAAATTATAGTTCTTTGTTCTAACCAGCACTTTCAGCTTTTTTGCCAGAATGAATGCAACTTTGAAGAAAATAAAGAATATCACGTTCCATAGATTGTAAACGATATCCTGTATAAAAAATTAGACTGATTTTTGCATATTTCTGTCAATGTAATTTCGAAACTAAATTTAAGAAATATCTATCCAAATTACTTCGGCTATCTATAATATTTAAACTGCTTAACAATCTTCTCTGACCAACGCTACCTAGTGAATCGTACCGAACTATTTTTAACTAGCTGTCAGAAAACCGCCCCTTGACAATAACTCACTAGTGATCGTCTGCGGGGACCTTAAGACCATCACGAAAAACTAATTGAATATAGAGGGCGCCAGCTACATACAATGCCATAAATAAACGCGGGAACAATAAATCAATATGAATGGGTATCCACTGGACAAACATTTTTACCATTGATTAAAAAAATTAGTAGGTCCTATTTCCGCTAGGTATAGCAATTTTGTAGAACATAAACAGTAAAGACGTGTTATATTTTATAACATTTCAGTAGATTTGTACCTAACTAAAATAAGTTTATGCAATGACCTACATAGTCCTACGTCACCAACGTTAAGTACAGAAGGCAGCACATCAACCTATCTACCCACCACCACTATAAAATGACCTAGCATCACTATGGATGCGCTTACAAACCGGGGACGGACCAAAGTCTAGATACTCATGCTTCATTTATCACCAAAGTATGCCAAAGATAAGATGCCTATCTGCGTAACCTCCCGGTCGCTATCTCAATATCACCTCTATGTAAAACAGATGTATGCAAGTAGACCTCTAACAGCGATACAACGCGGTCTACATGAATGCTTACCTCGATGCCTACGTCAAATGAAAACATTTTTTTTTGTTTTTACATCGCGGTCGACCGCAAGCAGGGATGTGATCTGGTTCGTGATTGTTCAAATTGGTTCGCTTCGCCTCATCCCTGCTCATGGACTTTGTCTCTGCTTCACTTGCGCTTAATTTCCGTTCGGCTATTGATAAGGAGACGCTTGATATGTTATAATATTCCTGCTTTGTGGGATACGCGAGAAAAAAACATCACAGAGACATTTTTAGCCAGAGAAGTAAGCAAGTAGCCATTCACAGCTTGCTGACATAAAATCATCGTCACTGTCACTAACAACAGACATTTTCTTTTGGAGTAGGTAGAGTGCAGCTAAACACACGCGTAGGCAACTGAGCTTAGCCAGGTGCGAGTGAACCGACGTATTCGCACAACCATCCATGTGAAACAGCCAGTATCGACATCGAGGTGCGACTGCGACCATCTTCGGCAGTAAATACCCTTCAAAGATGCCTGCGATACCTCGCGGTAGCGGTTCCGATCGCCATCTCGATGACACCTCGATGTAAAACAAATGTATGAAAGTAGATGCCGAACGATAGGTACCTCAGGGATACATCGCGGTCTACATATGGATGCTTATCGGCATGTAATTACCCTGTCGTCTGGGGCCTAGCTATCCATTTTCTTTTTCCTCCATGGATTTTCATGGTCTACCTATGAAGTTTGAAATAGTATATCTAAAAAAAACACATTTCCATGCTTTAACTATTTTATCTAATTACAATGCTCTATAATAATTAAAATACTAGTTATTTTAAGTACTTTAAAATCTTTGGTACATTTTCTATTAGATCACATTTCATAATTTTGTGATATAATTATAGGTAATTCGTGTATAATTAATTATATCACTTTCTAAATATAGCTACAGTACAATATTCTTATGACGGAAAATATAAATAAATATATTTTTGGAATGTATTTATAGTATGTGAATAAGATTCTTAATTTCTTATATTGTACAGTTCATAAACCTTGATAACATTGTTTTTAACATCAACAACAGTCAAAATTGTATTGTAGGTATGTACTACATTCACTAAAATACATAAAAACTATAACTAATTGATAATAGAGAGACTAGATTAAAGGTGAGACATATCAAAAGATTATAGTAAGACTAGTACAAAATGCATCAAGCACATTTGTTTGAACTTGGAAGGCATCTTAGATCAGTGATTATGTATAGATACATATTAACTTAATCTTAAACTTTACTACATAAATACATCTTTTATATTTTGGAACTGTTTTACAGCTAAATCTACAGGCAGGTCGAAGTTGTACTGGGTTAAACGGTCCAGACTTTGCAAAGCATCCTGAAATCCTGTATTGACCACATAACTAGTAGAGGAATAATATGTGTCAACTAAAGATCTGCATTTCAATATTGTATTCAGCCAAATTACCAGTTTGTGACAGTTTAGTGCAGCACAAACAAAAGCTTTAAAATGAGCATCATAACTCCTCTTATAGGGCATATGAGATGCTATTACACTGCCAATAGCACTCAGTAGACTCTGTTTGTTTGTGATCGCTGTACCTCCAACAATGTCTAAGTTGAAACTTTGGCTTAGCTTTCTAGCTGGCGTAGAATTGAATCTATCTCCATCATTCAAATCATAATAACGTAAAATTAGCTCCCAAATATGGCTTTCACGTGATGATGAAGATCTTCTCATAGGAAAGCAACCTATTATAGGAACTAACGATGTAGATTCTGGTCCAGTAAGGCCATGTTGAAGTAAATCACGCAGGTTGCTTGCTAAATGCCTTCTCACAGCAGTTGTAAGCGGTGCATCATTTATCACAATACCTCCTTCTTCAGATTCACTATCATAACTGTCAATAATAGCGTGTGATGGTCTCTCACGAGATACTAAATTCAGTACAGCATCTATAGACATTTCTAGTTTTGCACGAAGATTACCCCAATGGGTAACAGTGACTGAAGACTTTTTATCATATTTTCTGGTAGTATTTGGGGAGCAACCAAATTGGGAAACTGTAAAGATTTGTATCAATGTAGAGGCCTTTCGCATTAAATTAATAGTTTCTGCACGCAAATCATCGTTCATTTTGTTTTTACTAAAGTTTTTGTCGAATAAATTATCAGGTTTCCCAACTTTTTTTGCTTCTGTGGGCTTAGGTGCACTGTTGCTGCTTTTTAGGTCCTCAGTTTTCATTAACTTAATAAACTTTTGCATATCTTCTATATGAGCTTGTAATTTGACGATAATGTCATCTTTGGAAAGCTGGTGATCAGCAAATTGACGTACTGCACAGTTAATTTGATGTCTTAGTTCATCAGCACTCAATGGTTGATGACAGCCTTCTTCAAGACTTCTGTCTATTTCAGTTCTCAAGTGTTCAATTAGGGACTTGTGTTGGGTGCCGCCAGCTTCAGGACTTTCAGCTGCATATCGTTCTAGCTCTTTCAACTGTGATTTCAACTTTTCAATAAAATGTGCTTGACGAGCTCTTTGCTTTTGCATTTTATTCTCTAATTCAACACACTCACTGCATGCGGTGTCTCCTGAACTGCCTTGCGGTGCTGCTCTGGAATCCGGCACTCCTCTGGATGTGAACTCTTCCAAAGCCTAAAATGTAAATAATTTTATCATAATTATTATTCACCATACATGTACCACTAAGCAGCAAAATAAATTTCAATTCACAAAGAAATTCAGAATTTATTTTTCCACCTGATGGAAAGTGGCTATCATAGTCCAGGACATAATTATACCCCCAAAGCCAAGCCTGCATCTGTAACCTTTTATATTTAGGACAATAAATAGAAAGTGAATACAATTTTCTAAGATAACTAGGTCTAATAGGTACCTACCTGTAACATAGAATCCTTCTCTTCTGGCGGAGCTTTCAAGATCTGTCGTAGACGAAATTCAACCTGAGCCAAATGCGACGTGAGAGAAAATACAGAAGAAGACAATATCTCCTGTTCTTCTTCTAGTGCATGAAGTCTATCTCCTGATAGCTGCTCGGGACTCGACTCGTCACATAAAGACTCTTTAGGAGCACCCACTGGCTCCCGTCTGGGCTCTTGCCATATAGGAATTCCACCCTCTTCATCACTGTAAGGCATTTCCAGTTCCTCATCCATTTTGCCGCTGTTAAATAATACACTTTTATCGAAAACAATCCATTACACCACAGAAACAAACCGTGAATATTAAGGAAAACAATACTGAAAACTACTACTGAAACTGAAACTGATGTTGAATGAATGAAAAATAAATTGATCGGAAAATCGAGACGTCATTCGAAAAATTAAAACGTCACAATGACGTCAGAACTCAGGGAGCAATTCCATATTTCTGTCGTGAATGCGTCGGCATCACTTCGTTATCGGGTCGGATACGGCAAGTCTTTAGTTCGCTAATGCTTTCGTTAGTTATCTTTTATGTGCTGTTTTGCTATGTGGTCGCTATGTGGTTTCGCTAACTCTGTCTCTGTCTGTCGTATGGCAGCCAGCGACAATATCACCATGAAAGTTATAGATGGATAGATAACTTGGCGATGGTGGAAACTTCGAACAACATCTTTAGTAACCTACAAAACAGTTTATCTCATTTCATTAAATTTGGTGTGGCCTCTAATTGACACCATTATAAAATGAGCTAGCATCACTGTGATAAACAAACCGGAGACCGTCTAAAGTCTAAACAGGATAGATTCGTTTTCAAACACTGTTCTAGTAGAAAGAAAGGACTAAGGATGTAAAGAGACTGAGAGAGCGATATAAAGGTATTGCTTCAAGTAGATATTATAATTTATTATCATATTTTGTATTGTCCTAAACATCGATTGTCCTTATTTTGTTACTCCTTATGTTCATTGTAGGTACTATTTGGTTTTGTAAAAAAATTGTGGATTTGCTTCTAGCGGAATTTCATAACATCTAACAAGCCCGTCGCTTCGCTCCTTTCAATCTAACTCCTCTGTGACCGAAAGATATTTTTGATAGATTCTCCATAGGGTTTGTTGCATTTCTTTAAATAAAATAAATAGCACGAGTTGATTGTAATACATATCCAATATCCTCAATTCAGGACACCGGTTTCAACTAAGCCACATAGGACTATTTCAGCTTTTGACTAAAATTAAGATTAATGATTTTTCTGGAGATCGATATGAGGAAATGTAAACTTTAGAAATATTAGGACAAAAACATTAGGATAATTAATGCATTAGGATAACAAATGTTTAGGACAATACAATTTAGGAGCTTTATGTTAGGTCCATCGACTTTATGTATATAAATATTAGGTCATACAAAAGGCTCCCTATTTATCTTTATACTTCGTCTTTAGACACTATTTTATACCTTCATGACTAGCACACTACGGTCCAATCGGAAAAAAATTCATTCCTAAACATATCGACTATACAACAACGAAACGAAAACCCGATGATCACGTTACAAACCCGACCCAAATTCTAAACGATTCCCTCGAAAGAATTACGCTCTTGCTTTACTGAAACACAAATGCGTATCATTCGTTCAATGTTCATTGCTTCACGGGCAATCTAACAGAGGGCGCTACATTTTGCATGCGAATAGTTGAATATTGTTGTATTGAGGCTTGTTGTGATGTGAAAGATTTTCATTCCCTTTAATTTTCCACAATAACATTTTCTAGAAATTTCCTTTTGTATGTAAGCTAACCTCCAACTTACAGGTAGGTAATATTTTAGTCGACAGCGACCTCTTTCAAAACAAGGCAAGGAAGAGAAACCAAACCGTTGAATCACCATCTACGACAGAGGGCACCACTATATCGTCGTGTAAATGAAGCCAAAAATTCCACTATATTGAGGGATATTTTTTACGTGGGAACGGTAATATTATCTAAATAGTATTCTGTCTTCATACAAACGGTCGGAACCGTGACGTAGGTACCAGAAAATTTAGGTGTTTCTCACGAATAGGATAGTTCACTTTCTGTCCCCTATATGTACCTACGTAGAATTTTTTTGTCTGCGCTGTAGGTGTCGACAGTGTACCTACTGTGTATCTACTCGATAACCTACCCTACCTAACACAAGAGTCTCGGCGGCCTATCCCTATGGGACTCGGGTGTGCACGTATTTAATGTACGATATATAGACACCAAAGACATAAATTAGGATCACAAAAAATTCAGAAACGTGCATTGATAATATAGTGACAAATTTAAACTCAAACAAACAAATATAAATCGGAGGTTTTAAATGTTAGATTCTCAGATCATACAGCGCAGTTCATTAAAGTTCCTTTTAACCTGAGCTTTACTAAACGGTACTTATTTACAGAAGAAATGTTACTCCTTACCTTGAAATATTTATGAAATCGACTTCTCTGATGTATATTGCCAGACTGATGCCAACACAGCGTATAATCTTTTTATTGAAATTTTTTGCCTTGTTTATGACCTTTGCGTACCAGTCCAAAAAGTTAAATTAACATATAGAAAAAATCCAATTTGGAAAACAAAAGGCATTATAGTAGCTTGCAGGCAAAAACGAGAAATGCATTAAAAAACTCAAAAAAGCAATTGCCGTGAAGCTTCAAGTAAATATAAAACATATTGTAATATACTAAAGAAAGTCATTAAATGTTCCAAAAGAAAAGTGAATATAAATTACATAAATAAAAATATGAACAACAGTAAAGCAACATGGGGCATCATAAAACATAATACATCCGGAATGTCTAACTGAAGGTGACAAAAAAGTGACTGATCCATATAAGCTAGCAGAAATATTCAACACCTTTTACATAAATGAAAATCAAAATAAAGAACAACAACCTTCAAAATATGAAACGTCATTTAGTAAAAGCATGTTTATGACGCCTATTAATGAATTCGAATTAACAAATATAATTAAGCAACTCAAAAATAAAAAAAGTACTGGTCACGACCATATACCCATAGAGCTAATCAAATCATTCATAAAGTACATTGTAGACCCTCTCTCACATATAATAAATTTAACAATAGAAACCGGTTGCTTTCCAAATGATTTAAAAAAGGCTATAATTAAATCATTGTATAAAATGGAAAAAAAACTGTCATTAATAGTTATAGACCTATAGCCTTACTTCCGAATTTCTCAAAACTGTTCGAAAAAGTCATACACATAAAATTGATCTCATTCCTAGAAAAAAATAATATCTTAACGTATCTTAACCAATACGGATTCCAAAAGGGTAAAAACACAACGAAAGCAATATTTAAAATTTTAAAATAAGTTTTAGAGGAAGTAAACAATAGCTTAAGGTGCTGCGCTGGCTTATTTTTAGACCTGTCAAAGGCCTTTGACTGTGTCCAACATGACATATTTCTAAAACAGTTGGACCACATAGGTATAAGAGGAAATGTGTATAATTTGCTTTACTCGTATTTGTCAAACAAGGAACAAAATACAGCTGTAGAATTTTATAATAATGAGACAAAAACCTTAGAACTAGTTTATTCAAAAAGTGAAAAAGTCAGCCAAGGAGTTCCCCAAGGTAGCATATAAGGTTCCCTTCTGTTTTTAATTTACCTACATAAATGAATTACCTACTTTCGTCGATCATACGTGTGTCATGTTCGCAGATGATTTCACAATCTTCATATCCCACGACTCTGAAATAAACTTTCCAGCTGAAATAAATAGGACACTAGACAAAGTTAAAAACTGGCTTCATTCTATTAATCTCACAGTAAATCTGGTTATACAGTTTGAGAACAAAAAATCACCTCAAAACCTTAGTCATTAACTCTGGGCAAGTCATTGAAGATATAAACGAAACCAAATTTTTAGGCATAACTATTGATACCCATTTAAACTGGAAGCCTCATATAAATAATCTAACTAACAAAATTTCCAGCTTTTGTTATGCTCTCTCAATACTTTCGGTAATAACATCTGAATCGATTGTTATGAATGCCTATTATGGTTACGTTTATCCTCATCTAAGTTACGGCATCATTTTCTGGGGCAACTCTGTAAATGTTCAATCAATTTTTGTAGCATAAAAAAGGTGTTTAAGGAATATATTTAAAATGAGCCAAATGGAAACATTACGTAACAAATTTAAAGAAAATAATATACTCACTGTCACTGGTATTTATATCCTAGAAATAAGTCTCTTTGTAAAGTCAAACCACAACACATTCCTTAGAAATACCAGCAGAATACTTATACCGAACTATGAATATAATATAATTATACCCCAAAATAATTTATTCCTTAAAAGCACATATGTGAGTGGTATTAAAATATTTCATAATTTACCTTATGAAATAAAAAAGTTAGATAGTAACAAGTTTAAATCAACGGTTAAAAATTGGCTGTTACAAAAGTCATTCTACAGTCTATCGGAATTCTATAATTATAGAAATGATACCTACCTATATTGTTAATTACCAAATATTTTTGGCTTTGTTTTAAATTAAGATCATTATTTTGTTAATTTTAAAGACTATTACTATTGTACAAGACTATTACCTATAAGTGTTAAAATGTGTTAATAGTGTTGAAGACAAGTGTTAAAGACTATTACCTAACATACCTACAAGTGGTAAAATGGCAGGTATTTGTCTGTTTTAGTATTAGCTTATTTATAATAGATACTATCATCTAGAATATTGTACGTCCGAAATGGACAACACTGTACTTAATAAAAAAATTATTGTCAGTGTCCTACAATAAACGATTTCTATTCTATTCTATTCTATTCTATTCTATTCTATTCTATTCTAAATATAAATAGGTACCTACCGTACCTTACCTACTAATTGTAGCAGAGAGACGCCGCGTGCGGTGGCAGGTCTATAAGGTCCAGTAGTGGACTAGGTGGGCAATAAAGTGTGGGCTATGGACGAAGAAGTGGATGGAGTCTTAGGCGCTCTCCTAATTAGCAATGGTCGTGCGATCGTAGTCGTACGGCGGATACGCCCGATCAATGGGAGACCTCAAAACCGCCCGTCGCACGACCATGGTCGCACGACCGTTGCCAGTTAGAACAGCGCCTTAGGTAGGTACCACCACGGTCCAACTACCCACAGAAACGTGAACCATAAATAGGCTCGCTAGACGTAGGAAATGTGCTTCCAGAAGCATTTTATTGCCAAAGAAAATCCGTAGGAGCACTGACAAATTATGAGTGCAGATTCCGGTGACACTGAAATATGGGCACTTCGCGACTCGGGCCTTGCTGCAAATGTTGCAAGCGCATTGAAATATTAACGTTGCCATTTGCAATGTTGCCTTTTATTAATTGCTGATGCAACTCTCTTGAAATGTACATAGGACAGCATCTGCAATAGCTTGGTAGGTAGAAACCTGTATCTGGAAACTGATAATTTATATGAGCTGGGAATTAAGTAGGCACTTACCAACTAAACAAGTTAGCTTATTATCATACAGTTAGACACGTAGGAACCAATTTGTAACAGTCGCTGTGATTTTCTTGAAAGTATCGCACAAGGCGTCTAACTTACAGCATCGAGCCGCTTTGGTTAAACCATTATAATGCATACGGCATAGAAATGGCACACGTTGCCTGATAGTGTATTCCCTGATCATTATAATATGGACGACTTCCAGGCTAGAGTGAATAGGCTGTTTCTAGACAGGCATGCTCCATATTCGGTCGCATAGTCACATACCATCAGGTGAGATGGCGGTGAATTGTCTGGCTAGCTCAATACGGAAGACGCCGCCCCATGATCATCACCATCATCACATCATCGTCATCGTCGTCATGGCTTCGATCCCGGTCCTTCTCCTTTTCGGCGGAGATGGCAAGGCCCGACATTTTTTACTTACCTACGAAATCAGTTGGTCTGCGCGAGACATGGCCATACCATCAAAGGCGGTGTTTCGAGCGCCTGTACCTAAAATCAACTCACCATTTTTTTTACTATTTGTTAAGCAGGTATTTGGACACCATCTCACCTGAAAGTATGTGACGATATAGCCTAAGGTGGATAATTGTTAAATGCTGCTTAATATTAGACTTATTTCTTTTTCGCTTTGCTTGGAAATATAACATAATCAATGTCAAATCGTTCCTCTCTTCCATTTGAGTATATCAATTTCAGCCCTGTCAATGTGAGTTGTGACTATGTCTGGTGTTTGTGTTGATAAATATTCTATTACCTATCTTAGCTAAATTAATTCTGTAACCTTCAGGTTCGGTAATTGAATAAGGCACAAGGCGGTCGAACAAAGTCATAACTTTGATAATGATAAATCTATTGAAAATTGGAGAACTCTCTGCTCTAGTACCACCTACCGCCTACGGGTACCATTAGCATATAAATTATTATCGGATCGGACTACCTTTGATTAAACTCGTAGCTCGTAGCACTTACCACGCTACGCAGCTACGCATCAATAACGAACTTCCAAATGGGTTTTATTAATTTCCCCGAATTGTAGACATAAATTGGAGGTAGAGGGACATAGGAACAATAACAAACAGACATATAATCTGATCATTACAACGTAACATTGAAGCTAAAAAAACCTTCCTTGCAGTCGAGTAAAAGCTTAATATCTTGAATATTGTAGATTATTTACATGTTATGTCCGGTAAATCGCTTAAGTAATTTGTATGTCATCATCATCATCTTCCTAGCTCTTATCCCAGCTTCTGCCAGGGTCCGCTTCCTTACTCATTTTTCTCCACTTCCTCGCGTCGTATGTCATTGGCTCTTGTATTCGACTCAGTGACGTAACATCTATAATTTGTATTATGTGTAATGTAGATATTTATCATTTATAAAATCATCTTGGCATTAATGTCCCGGTTGTGCTTCTGTGCACGAGGGCCCGTGGTCCTGCTGACACGGGAACCTAACTAGATTGGATCATGATAACACATTTAGTCGCCTAAATATGCGGGTTTCATCTCGATGTTTTCTCTCACCGTATGAGCATCGTTAAGCATTCAACTAAAGTACCTACATAACTCAGAAAAGGGTAATTTGTATATGGCCACAAAATTCGAAACCGGTACCTCTCGCTTACGAGTCAGAAACCTGTTGACTCGGCCACCGACGCTCCTAGTAGATATTTAGCATCACAACAACGAAAACCTAGAAACAAAAAACAGCAACCACTGGGAACTTTATCTTTAATTGCACAATGCAGCAACCTATCAGTATGCAAGTCACAGGCGCTGCAGCGGGACTGCGTTCGGGGACTCCCCTGTCCGCTAATCAATGCTCTTGTCCCGCAAATAGCAGCACAATCCACTCGTTAGTCCTGTCCAAAGTCAACCGTAATGATAATCGTAGGTTTGGGGAACGGTGGTGGCGTATTAATGGATTTTGATGCGGCTCAGTCAACTACAGCTGATTAGATACAGCGGAATGTTTGAAGCAATAGGAGGATTGTATTTCGTACCTCTAGCTACTGCTAATGCTTTGTGTTATAGTAGGTAAGTATGACAAAGCCATTTATAACGCTATATCATACAAAAACCCATTAAGATTTATATAAACTTTTACCAATGCATGTACTACCAAGTCTGTTCGACGATATAGTAATGACAAGGTACTGAGAAGTGAGATGGAGAGATCTTATTTTTTTTGTTTGGTGCCGTGCCTGGTGAGATTGCTGATTATAAAGAGCAGTCCATTGTATTTGTGGCTACCTAAAGTTTGCGTATACAGTTAATGAAACTCGTGTTCTATAATAATAGAACGAAAGCGTATTTAGCATCTTCATTGTCAAAGCCACGGTTCGAAATGGAGTACTGGCAGGAACACAATACTAATTAAATAAGCATGGTTTAGCTACGGTACCACCTCTCCTCAAATAATGTCACACAAACAGGCTAAGCAAACTCGTACACTGGTAGGTTGTAATCTAATTTGTTTAGTCAGCCCCTTTATTTTTGTTTAGAGGTCTATTTACGAAACATCGAATTAGTTTTCTGTCTTTATTTAGATTCTACGCTTTGAGTAGGGCCTTTCCTGGGTACAGTCCAACTGGATCGAAATTGCCTGCAGCGTGTGATCCCAAACATAGTGCCCCGTTTGAGTTTAAGTTTAATTCTCTATGGACTTGTAGCTACGAGTAGCTACCATGCTAGCTACTACTGTTTATTTTCGACTGCTCTTTGCGATTGCGAGAAATAATTTAATGAAAATTAAAAAGTGCCCTCTTTGGTTTCTGGTTCTGGTTGGTTTCACAGTTTATTTAGGTATTTTAAGTGAGTACCTGCTAAAAGAATATCTGAATAAAAGCTCTCAGTCAATTAGAATATTTTTATGTTCACACCTTCGTGCGTGATCCATTACCTACGGAGACGGAATTTTATAATATTACCTCTTTCTTTCAGCTTGATCAAACTCAATAAAATGTTTAACATTATAAGTAGGTAGGTAGTCTACATTTATCTATGCTAATAGGTATTAAAAAGAAAAAAGATTGGATTGTATGTTTGTAATGGATAAATTATTACACCTATCCATAGAAAGCTACATCATCAGAGAGTAACAAAGGCTAGGTTAGGTTAGGTTGGTATAATTTTTCCCGAAATTCAATGTGTTTCCCTCGGGAACGTTTCGGAACTTAGTAACCGAATTTCACGCGGACGAAGTTGCGGGCAAAAAAGCTTGTAACAAGGTAATAATGGAAAAACAATTTATCTCGACCGCGTATTTTTGTTTATCTTGGACAATTTACACAGCGCCATTTTGGCCCAAAGTAAGCAAAGCTAGTGTTAAGGGTGCTCGACAACTGATATTTGATGAAAAGTACAACATATAGGAACGAATAGAAGGACAGGACACTCGAACACAATACAGAGCGCCAGTGGATTACCCCAAAGATCCGGGCGGCATACGAGTTCCTTAGTAGAGTCCGTAGAGTCGAGCTCTATTTCAGCCGACTAAGCCAACGGAACTAGCCGAGACAACACCCGTAGAACAAAGCTTAATAACTTTGATGCTCTGACTCAGTTACCAGTTACCTACATCAAAGCGGTGGGCTGTCTTTCTATGCCCTCGAATTCGCGGATTACGCCGGATTGTTACGATTGAGAAAACTTTTCAACCCCAAAGGCTAGTTTGTAAAATATTTGGGATAGAAACGCGCTTTGATCGAAGTGTGGGAGTCGTGCTCTGGACTTACCCAATACCTAAGGCAATACAACTTTGGGAGCTCCACAATTTGGGTAACAAGTAAATGATAACTCCCGTCTATGTTGGAAAGCGAATTTGCCGCTTAGGGATCGAGTAGTGATCGGTGTCATAAAGTTATGAGTAACTTCAACTAGTTTAGGCGTCTCCAAAGGTTGTTATCTAACATAATCTAAGGTTTTATGTGTCAACTTAAGTTTGACCTAAGTTTAGTGCAATCGGGCATTAGAGGTAGTATATTTCATGGATAATATCAACTTAACTCCTCGCTGTCTCGTTAGAGTTTTTAGTTTTATTTAAACTATGATGAAACCATCAAATAAACATAGCGCCTCGCAGTGTTAAACATCGCAGTTTCAACCACACCTAAATAGATTCTATCAATTTTAGAACATCGATTACCTATAAGAAAACTAATTTGAACGCCGCCCAGGCATGGCGACTTGATGGAGACTTGATGGCTCTCCAATATCCGAGGAATGCGTCATTTAACTGGCAATATCCGGGATTCTGGAATCCTTCACGCTCGACACCTCACGAGACATTTTTACGACGATGTTATGTCCCAAACTTATAGAAACTTTTGTGTCCTTAATGTTTGAATAAATCATTTTGAATGTGCGAGGCACATACAAAATCAGACAGGAGACTCGCTCAAGACTCGACTTCTTTTCACCGACTAATTGAAGTTATTCTTAAAATTAAATTAAAGCTCTGTAGGACTCTGTCAACCCTGAGGAGTCAGCCTGGGTCAATATACCTATCGTGTCAAAATTACATCGAAATAATTACCGTTAGAATCTAGGGGTAGCTAGGGTAAGCTAGCCTAGTCAGTTGATCAGTTTTTGTCGGATCAAAATGGTGCCTGATAATGGCGTCTTTTTTATTTCGCTGTTACTCGTACACTGACCAAATCTACTTATTTCTTTTTTGTTTAATATGATGGACCAAACAACACTTAACGACACTCAATAAAGAAATTTTAATTTACTGTTTGGTATTGACCTAGTGCCCCTGCGTGAACTCCAGATAACGAACTGGGAACAAATGGCGCAGGATAGGGACCAATGGCGAATTCTTGTGTCGGAGGCCAAGATCCACTTCGAGTTGCTGAGCCAGCGAACTAAGCAAGTAAGAATTGACCTAGTGTTTGGTAAATCACTTTGAACATAAAAAAATAGATTCGGTCAGTATAACACTAGCGAAATTTAAAAAAGGGGGCCACAGGTATATACCTGATATAGATTATAATTGACCATTTGGACACCATATTGACTACAGCTCAAAATTATATTCGACACCTACTTAATAGAATTGCGATAAAATTAAACGTCGATGTAAATTCGATCTAATGTACCATCGATACTTCAATCTCAATAAATGGATATCGATCTAACGACATCGATGTAATGGTAGATCGATTATTTACTTTTTCGATATATTGCAATTACGTCGTCGATGAATTATGAATTATATGAATATGAAAAATATTTCTATAAACTACTGTGCCGCCTTGTAAGCTAAGTAGCGTATGTTACGAAGACTCCTGTCCTCAATGTCTAAACTTTAGTACCTATCTATACCTAATAAAATAATTCAAAATAAGCTTAACATAAAAGCAAGTATATACGAGTATATGTGAGGAGGACAGATCCGTCAGATTCCGCTTTCCGTCAGAATAAATTAGCGGCTGTTAAATTATGGCATTTTTCTGACGAACAACGAATTCCTTTTTGGATAGAAAAAGCGGAATCTGACGGATGTGTCCTAATTCGCGACGATTTCATGATCTTCGTTGGATGTGGAGAAGTATCAACACTTTAGTAAATCATCTTCATCATCATCATCATCTCTCGCGCACGAGGGCCCGGGGTCCGCCTTGACCATGATCCAGGATTTGGCAGATCAGATATTTACAGTGGAGCGACTGCCATCAGACCTCCGTGACCCTGCTACCATTGAAACCTGACCGGATTGGATCATAGTTACACATTCACTCGCCTGAATGTGCAGGTTTCATCACGATGTTTTACCTCAACGTTAGAGCATCGGTTAGTGTTCAAGTAATATACGTAACTCAGAAAAGAGTCATTGGTACATGGCCGCAACGGGATTCGAACCCGGTACCTCTCGTTTACGAGTTGGATACCCTAACCGCTCGGCCACCGACGATCCCTTTACGCAACACTTTAGTACCTACGACGACTTATACAAAATATATATATTACTAATCTACTCTATTCGACCGGGCATTCAACAGTCAACCAAACGTCCACAAATTAAGAACTTTAAAAACAGTAACTCCGTTTTACTCTCGAAGAGTCGGTAATTTCTTTCGGAGCAAAGATTTTCAAACTGTAACAAGTTTAAGATTGTTTACTTCCGTGAGGTACCCGCAGTTATTAAAATTCGTTGGATCCAAATAACAAGTTTTGTTGAAATCTCAGCACTTAGGAACTCTAACAGCTACCGCGGAATAGGTTCATAAATCTGAACATTCCGGAAAGTATGTAAGAAGAATGATACCTAGCGCAGTCTTTCAGAATATGCCTTATTATGTATGCTTCTCGAGAATACTGAAGGATAATTTATTTATAGTACCTATTAGATTTTGCAGGTAAAAAAATTATATTGTAGTACCTACCAGTCATAAACTGGAGTAGGTAATTAGGACGGTGTGCATCAACCTTTGTGTATGATACTTTCATCAAATTTTTAGGCGCTGTCCTAATTGGCAACGGTCGTGCGACCTCAAAACTGCCCGTCTCACGACCGTTGCCAATTAGGTCAGCGCCTTAGAGTGTGTAATTGAGGTCAGCCATTTCAAGTAAAAGAAGGATCACCCAGCATCCCCCCCATCTAGGATCTAGATCCAAAGCAATTACATCGTTGAAGCTACTCCCTACCTGCGACCTGGAAGCGCTGGAAAGTTAATCGCGAGCGGGCCAGGCGGCGGGACAAATGGGCGAGACGCTGCTCGATAAATTTTCAATTTGAGCTAACTCCGCGAGCTATCAGTGGCGGGACGAGCGCCAGCTGCAAACTGGGAACGGATTATTATAACTTTACACCGTTACCTGCCTCGGGGTGTTTGGTTTAAGTTTTAAGACTTGATGTCCGCCGCGTTGTTTCCGGCGAGGTAGAATGCGGAAAATACTTTAAACTTCTGGGTATTATGTTGAATAGAAGTCGGCACATCAAACTAGCTACGACCAGGGCCTCGAGTTTGCTATTTTATTTTTATCGAACTGTAATCGAAAGAGCGTCGGTGGCCGGGCGGTTGAGTATCCGACTCGTAAGCGAGAGGTACCGGGTTCGAATCCCGCTGCGGTCATGTACCAATGACTCTTTTCTAAGTTATGTACATTAGTTGAATTCTAACCGATGGTCTTACGGTGACGGAAAATATCGTGATGAAACCTGCAAATTCAGGCAACTGAATTTGTAACCATGATTCAATTACCCTGGTAGCAGGGTCACGGAGGTCAGATGGTAGTTGCTCCACTGTATTTACCTGATCGCCAAATCCTGGATCATGGTCAAGGCGGACCCCGGGCCCTTGTCCTCGAGAGCACAACCGGGATTTTAACGCTAAGATTAAGATGATATCGAACTGTAATCGAAATGTAATTGGATCGCAATAGCAGCGTAACGGCAGTTTTAATTTCAGCAGTACAAAAACGCGTAAAACTGACATTGAGCTGCGATTGCGATCCGATTTAAATCCAATCGTGTCATTACTATCAGTAGCAGAATACCAAAAACGTGTCAAACTGCCCTTGAGTTGCGATCGCGATGAATAAATTAGCGGACTTGAGGCCCAGTGTAAAATGAGCTAACATTATGCGCGTACAAAGCGGAGACAATTCAAACTCTTAACAGGGTAGGTTAGGCGCTGTCTTCTGTACAAGACGTCTTTTGCACAGACTATGAACTAGAATATACTTTGCTAGACAGCTAGGATCTCCATGGACCAGCCCACAGACCAGAAAAAATAATTGCCAGTTTCAGCCGTGAAGGTAGCTAATTTTACCCTTTGGACAAGTCATTTGAGCAGCGTATTTCTAATACTGCGATCTCCAATCCGCTTTTACACGGCCTCCAATCCCGCGACTAATCAATGCCCCTGTCTGCTTAGAGTTCAGTGCCTTCGTATAGCGACATCCCAAAAGTGCGAAGATAAGATCGTGCGTGCTTTGTACATTGTATTATGACTATGTTTAAGTGTTCTTGTGCAATCATCATCACAGCCCATAACAGTCCACTGCAGGACTTAGGGCCTCTCCTACGAAAGGGGAGGCTATTGCCATAACCTCCACGTTTGACAGGCGGGTTGGAGATCGCAGTGTTATAAATATAACAATGAAAAACGCTACTGCTCATTTTTCAGCCTACGGAACTTGCTTCGAAAACATTAGTCGCCTTGTTCGTCCCACGGGTGTAAGGGGTTGGTGCTTTTCTACTCTGCCGGCTCACACGGCCAATAAAGAGTCCTATAATAAGAGTCTTGTGCAATAAAGAGTACCTGTAATAAAATTTTACAGGAAACCTAAATGTACGCATCCTACATTTCATTGGCGACAGTAACCGTTTTCCACCTCTATTTACTCGCTTAATAGTGTACCTAACTATACTTTACTGTACAGTAACTGTACTACATCCTGAGAAAGAACCTAGTGTATAATGGCAAGGCAAGAATGTGTATAAATGGCCTAGAATGGGAGTGTCACGTGCGGGATACGCCGTTAGTACTGTTCCGTAGGTACCTACTTCCGGAGCTCGGAGCTCGGAACTCGGAAGACGCTCCGAACTAATGCGTGCTACGTGCCAGCGTCCGTTGTTTCGCATAATTTTTACATGCTGGGCACAGTAAATGTAAGGAAAATGTGGCTCCTGTTCTTGGAGTAAGTATGGAATTAATCAGTTAAGCGTAGCGTAGACTTAGTCGAGTTTTACAGTTTTATATACTTAGGCAGGTACTTAGGTACTTAATTCGTAATGTCAAACTATAACTTCCAGGTTAATATCAGACATTTTCTAAGTATTTTCTTTTTCTGTTCAGTTCCTGTAGATTCAATCCGCCACAAATAAAAGTTCCACCAGTATTTCTTACCGTCAGGCGGGGGCGTACGATCGCTTACCACCTAGCCACCTCAGTGGTATAAAAAATCAATAAAAACAATTCCACAACGACTTTCCGAGATGCACTGATTATCTGCGACACAGGCTAGCGGCTCGTTGATTTCAGTGTAGACTGAAGGTACAAATTGGAACCAGCAGGCAACAGTGATTGATTGGCCGATAAACTGAACCGACAGACCCCTGGAGCTGGAGTAGATCGAATTAACCACACTACCGACTTGCCAATAACACGGATACTACACGTTTTAAATGAGTTTTGGAAAAATACGACTACAAAAAGGATATTCTCAAGACGGCTCGGACGTACAAATGAGTCTGTATTGAAGTAATGGATTTTTATAGCTTTGATATTTTCAACTACTCATACCAGGGCTGTCCAAGCCAGACGCATTTCCCATTTTCAATTTTTAATGGGCTTGAGGGACACAAAATTTTTAACAATAAATATAAGTATATGGGGATATATGTTTTCGGATTTTATTAAAAATAGGTAAATAGGTAATGAATGAGCGGTGGGATAAGTAATATGTATGTTTCTAACTTTCTAATTTCTTTTTTTTTTGGGTATGCTCTGTGTAGATATTTTTTATTTTGTAATTTTCTTGTGCAAATTTATTACTTGTGCAAAGAACTTAAAGTCGTAATTACTAGGCATTGGCTGCTCACAATATTCCCGTAGAACGGCAAAAGTTTCATATTATCTTAATCACAACATACTTTGTAGGTTGAACACTGCAATATCAAATGATTTTTTAGGACTAAATACTTCTCAAAATCGTAAAAACTCAAAATAAATATCACCAAAACATGTCAAACATAGAAAGATTCTAGGAAGGATCAAAATATTTCAGTCGGACTTACTTATCCGATTTGGTAACTAGCAGGTAGACAATAACTAACTTTTAATTATACCATAACAAGGAGAGCCCATACTCTACAGAGCAAAGATCCAGTGGTCAGAGAGATTTATTGTTACAATTAAATACCTATAAAGGTATTTGTTATACTAACAACCACATTCATTGCATTTATTTAGCGACAATATTTATGAATAATGTCCAACCGATAGATAGAGCGCGTATTGAAACTTATTTACCTAACGAACGTATTTAAATTTGTTTACCTAATAAAGTATTTGACAAAATTTTGTATATGCGTTTGATTAGAGAGATACGTGACGGGACTCGTGGGCCACAATTTATTCCAAAATTCAGATTTCATTCGCAAAATGGAGATTTATAGTCGTAGCCAGACGATTTGAAAACATGCTAAGGTCATAGCCCTAAGTTTCATCTTATTATTAGGGGGGTCATCTTCGCTTCGTGCAAGTAGCATCGCATTAAAAACATTTCACGTGGTATTCAATGTACAAGCCTCGTAGGTAATCTCACGATTTAACTGTGAAACAGTTTTGAGATCTCATCAAGAGCTACGCTCATAACTATTTTCAAAAGCCTTACACAAATACCAACATTTTGGTCAATCAGATTCAAACGTAGCAGAACAGACAGAACAGAGACTATCAACTGATACAACTACGACGACATCAGCATTGGGCGTCGTGTCGGTTGAGCACTGAATCTATGAAACGGCCAAGCCATTGTTTTTGACAGAGTTATGACCTTGGTTCTATGAAAATTCAACATAACGCTTTGAGTAAACGTAGGTAGTACCCTCTACTTTTTGCTCGGCTTGAGATTTTTTAAGTAAAAGACATGCTTGTAATAAAACAAACAATATTTTTTTCTGAAAAATTCAGAGCTAGATCCATTGAACATAGAGCAAACATAGTGAATGCAAAAACCATTTCTTTTTAGCTCTAATAACCTAGCGATGCAAGCTCGGCTATCTAGATGCTTGTGTACAAAAGCAATCTTGAAAATAGTTCTAAATTATCTATTATAGAGGTACGTAGTACTCATCGCTAGAACATGATCCTTTAGGTTCGATATCGGTCCGTTCAGGGTGTGAGCTCGAACACATAAATCAGTCATTTTTAATTAAATGTAGCTGAAATTTATGCGTGAGACGACATGCTCGGTAATTAGAGCCCACAACTGGCTGTCCACCTAGTTGATTTATATTAGCTACTGAAAAAATACGGTTTGCAACAGCTGACAAATGGGGTAAACGTAAACTCGGAATAAAGTTGCCTTTTTTGCTAGAGGTGGTATGGCAACTGTAAATAAAAGTGTACCTAATTGTCTGTCCGCGTAATTTTCATTTGAAACTGAAAAATACTTTTAATTAAGGCTAGAGAAGAAAAAGAATTGCATACTTAGCTTTATTCGTTACGGTAGTATACCTATCTACATAGACAGGTACCTCAATGTGTGTATGTATTTATAAAGGGTATTTAACTAAATCTGTTACGTTGCTTCGAAGAACTTGGCTTAAACGAATGGAATATAAATAATTAATAATATTTTTTTTTGGATAATTAACACAGCGCTATCTAGCCCCAAAGTAAGCAAACCTTGTGTTACAGAAGCCAGAAAACTGATAAACCACTTATATTCATATAACACCCAGACCCGTAAATGAAATTAAAATTCATCACTTCATTTTCTGCCCGGCATGTTAACAAACTGAACCACTCAGGTCTATTTTAAACTTCCGTTGTTGTCAATATACAAGTCTGAGTGTCTTTAAAAATATAGCAGCCATTACATGTCTGATCGTGGGACCAATGGAGGCCAGACAAGCGAGTGGAGCCATTATTGACACCTGTGGACCAATCGTTTCGGCAGGTAGTCGATAAATCCACCGAATAGCTGCTCTGCTGTGAGAAACGAGGGCTGCAGGAATAAACCTATCATTTACAGATTTTGTTTCAGCCACTAATGGGCAGGCGTGTGATGTAGTAAAACCTGGCTAAGTGCCTCTTTTTTGTTCCGAGCTTCCAGATAGTCTCGCAGAGAAGCTTTGTTGTGTATTATTTTTGTAGGTTACTGGATTTCCAAAGAAATAATGTTGAAGGTACAAAAATAGCCAGAAGGGTGGCATGTGGTGGTAATGTGCTTGTAAATTGAAAGAAGATACGTAATTTATATTCCTATGTAGGTATTCCTAGCTATCTTTACAAAGTATAAATTAAAGTTTCTCTTTGTCATTCCCTGTGTCTGTTAGGCTATTAACTCCTCCTAAGCCACGCTATGGATTTGATGCTGATTTCACTGTTAGTTTCAGGAACTTGTATGACGATACATGACGCTCACGATCAGCGCTCAGTCGTGTTTCAGCGAGGTACAGCCTGATGTTCTCCAACAACATCAAATCTTGCTTGACGGTCTTCATTAGATTCTTAGGATTATTTAATCGTCAATGTTTTAGCTGCTTTAGAATATTGCGACGAATAAAATGAAACATAATTTTAAAAAGTGGCTGCTCGCCTGCGTTCCCGGGTAAAAGGAAGTAAGTAGCAAAGAGAATTTAATATAAAATCGCATGGAGATTTTTTTTTGCCTGTGTCCACATATTCTTCTGTATATCAATTTTTTCTCTATGCCTGTGTCTGGATCTTTCCTGATTATAAAATGCGAAAAAATTGGACATAGAGGATAAAATGCAATTTTTTGTCATTGAAAGTCACCGTTGAATTTCCTTAGAAATTTTGGAAATTTTCTTTAAATGATATATGACATAGTAGAAGTAACAAATAATATATTTAATAAATAATAAAGAAATGCCTTAATCGTAGATTTGTTTACGCTCCGTAGCATTCCCAAGATGGCTCGAGTTCGAGGTGATGTGTACGGGCTTCAAGCGGTGAATGAAAGCCACTTTGCTTGGCATAATTTACAAATCGATCCTCATCATAATGATTTTGTTCAACTTTATCAAATGGATCTAATTCAGAAGATGAACAATGAAGGATTAGGATCTTCAAGAAAATGTTGGATCGACGTAAAACATGCATTCACCCTTAGGCTGGTACGAGACATGATAGCGTACTACATGATGCTCAGAAAATATATGGAGCATAAAATTGCTATTAAAAAGGGTACCGATTGCATTACATACGCTTACAAATTGATATTCGCAAGTTCTTATGTGAAATATCAAATGCAGAACAAGACCAATGAGTCTCGAAAGTTTGATGATTTGTATATTCAAACACAGTGTAAGTTGGCGAGAATTCAAGCATTGACAAGGATTTTGAAAGAGCGTAAGATAACATTGTATCAATTTGAGGAAGCAAAGAAAATCTGTTGTCAAATGAATAAGAAATCTAACGACAATATTTTTCAAATTATAAAACACCACGTTGAGACGAAGATCCGTAAGTTATTAAAACTGACCGCTGTTGCTAATAATTTAGAAATACACAATGAATGCGTTAAAGAAGAACAGCAAGAAGTATATCACGAGGATGTTTCGAGAGAATTAATGTTCATCATGGTATGATCGGTCTATAGTCAATTTGTTTTAAGTTATTAGGTTTAAATTTAGATACGCATTTAAAGTAAAAATTTAAATTTATGATAATTAGATAAAAGCATGATTACTAAAATATGTAGGTATTTACTTACATACCACGAAAGAATAGTAATGTTAAACACTGAAACAAAACATTCATTTACAATTTTTCCTAACTCACATTTGTATCTCAATACTTGTTTATTTTTAAATATTTGCTGATAACTGAATTTAAATTTTCTAGAACTTTCTACTTGCTGCATGACTTTATATGTATATATTTTTGGTAAAGTATTTTGTTTTCTATTACAAAGTTTACTGTTTTATACTTACGTTCTCTACACTACTTATTAGTATTTGTTGATTATTCTCATACGTTATTTTTTAAGGTTGGAGTATTAGTAATACATAAAACCAAAATATGTTTCACGTTGTTTTATTTGACATCACAATATCTAAAGCTTTGAGACAGGTAGGTTGTAAAATTATGCTTTTTTATTTGGGTGTATCTTTCACAAGGACTTCGCGTGGATAGCGTTAGGTCGTTAGGCATCTAGTTAGTGTACAGTCACGCTCCGGTCATCTCGTCACCTCAGTAAGCGAAGCTATATTTTATTTATCAGGAAATCTCATAACATGTTAAGTATTTTCCAAATACTTAGTATCAAGAATCGTAACAAAAATATCACATATATCAACAGATTGCTTACCATCGTGCAGGCCTTAAGCTTGTTTGTTACGTTTGTAGTACAAAAAAAGGCTATATCAGCCCTCAATAGCCCACTGTTGGACTTTATCTCCTCCTCGTTAGTAGAGGATTTTGCTGTAATCTGTACTCTTCGCAGGCGGGTTGGACTTCGCTTCGTTGAAAACATACTTACAATGGGATCGCTGTTGCTAAGACAATACATTATTTATATAATAGAGGGAGTATTACCCTAATAGGGGAAATTACCCTTATCTATTGCTAAATACATATCATGCATGTTTATTATTTTCGAAAACTTTGCAAAAACACATCGACTTGGCACAGTGACATCGCAACTGCGGTCACTCCACAACAATTTCAACTACAGTAGAACACGCCATAGCGAATAAAATCACACAACCGTTTTTCCTCAAATTATATATTTTTGTCACGTAATTTAATTTATTAATTTGTTAATTTTAGCCGTGTGGTGTCCGGCAGAGTAGAATAGCACCAACCCTTTACACTCATGGGTATCGCACAAGGCGACTAATGTTTTCGAGGCCAAAAATCAAGAGTCTCCGTAGTCTGAAAATTGGGCAGCAGCATTTTCCATTATTATATTGAAACACCGCGATCTCCAACCCGCCTGCCAAGCGTGGAGATTATGGCAATAACCTCCCCTTTCGTGGGAGAGGCCCAAAGTCGTGGAGTGGATTGTTACGGGCTGTGATGATGATGATAATGTTACGTAATTTCGTGAAAAAAGTTACGAACTGACTCATGTTCGATGTTAAAATTATGCCGGGCGTTTTAAAAGTTAAATGGGCAGAAAGGACATCTATCAGCCCACCATTGGAACCAGTGAAATAAGAGCATGTTAAATAGAGGGTAAATCTTAAAAAAAAAGCGTTACAGGCCGTTCTTCATAACCATTTTTTTTTCAACAATAATGCAAATAAATGTGAAAACATTACATCCAAATATTTCTGAATTACGCAACACCAGACCTAACAATTGGGGAATTCTTAATAGCAAACGGAACCGATGGACTTTAAAGAACCATGGGACGCAATCCTAAAATTGAAGAATTTAGTCCAGTCAGAAATCCTTTCGTCTTCAGCCCAGTGACAGGGTCTCATGAGGATCGCTGAATAGAGAAAGTGGAAAGAGAACTGGCGAAATTGGTTTGAGACTTGGTACAAGGTGCCGCTGGACAGAATGGACAGGATGGAGCTTCTTCGGAGGCTAATAATCTGTGATTGGTTATTATTCTAATGATTCGTTTTCAGTAAACGAATGGCGGATCCGTATTTTTAATCAGAATATTGGAATCGAGCGTGAGTAGGTACCTACCTATTTAATATTTTTAGAGGTCAAACTAACTTATTGCATAAAAAACAAGTTAGTTTAGTTCATGTCGCATTTTGATATAATTAACGTCCAGCAAGGAAAATTTTACTTCAGTTCAGTGACGGGACAGATGTCGAATGGTGAGTTTAGTTTGTCTTTCTCGACCCAAATCTTTTACTGTGCTATCCTGACGATACAGTGTGGGGCAGGAGTTTATAGTCACGAATGGTGAAATTCAATTCAAACAACTTCTTGTAACATCAATGTAAGTATAATTTGTCTTTCGTAAAAATACAATCCTTACAGTATTTCTTTGGCTTCAACAAGTTTTAAATGTAGTTTTATATAATTATGGATAGTTAGGTACATTATTAGTAATAGGTATATTTAATACATTTTATATAAATAATGGTCATATACATTTGTATGGTTTTATAATAAAAACATGAATATTTGTATTATTGAATGTACTTAATTCATACAACAGCTTAAAACACTTAAAACTTAACAGACTAGGATATGAAGATAGGATACTACTCATAACTTGTTATATGTTCTTCAATATCAAAGTAAACTTAGAATACGCCTACAGTAGTTAAGATCATTATATGGTATAAAACTTATATATTTACAAATAAAATTGTAACTTGTAGACTACGTTCAACGAAACAGAAACTACCTACGTGTACGTACATAGTGTTAATCAGGATTTAGTTAGGAAAGAACAAGAAAATAAGAGAGCAACAAAGAGAATTCATTAAACATTTTGATAAAATGAACATGTATAATATTAAAAGTACTCAGAAAAAGGGAAACACAACAATAAGAAAATGGAATGTCTAACACATAGAGGAAGCAGCATAACTAGACAAAGATTTCACGTCTGATAAACACATCACATCACATAACATTGTTGCAACCAAACAAGAAAGTATTTCTGTTTCAAACTATTATTTAAAACCTAACAAATCACAATGGTGAATCAATAAACAATGTCATGAAACTTACACTTATACGAACATCACAAGGCACCGATCTATACTTATCCAAGGGTAGGGAAATATCGTCAATAGAAATGATGGTTGTACTTTTGCCAAAGTCTTCTATGTTAGCTCATACACTGGAATGCTTTCCAGTAATTGTGCCTGTTACTTTATTATACTCGTACTCTTTGTGACCATTGTCGGCAGCTTTCGTACTTTCTTCAGCGACAGTTTCCTTCGCGTCTTTAAGTAGGCCTTTCCTGTCACTGAAAATAATACAAACCCATATTAGAAAGGATGGTAATAAACATGCCATATTTGAATTTATATTCTGGCTCTGATTATCTAAGTTATCAGCATAATTATATCAGCAAATTTTTTTTAGAACAAATATTTTTTTTGGAAAATAACAAGAAGTCTAGAATAGGTTCTTGTTAGTAAGATATAGTTTTGAATCAGAAATCGATCAATATTTCCTAATTTGTGGTGATAGTTTGTAGTAATGCCACTAAATTTTAAACTTCTTATTGATTTGTACTAACTAAAGATGAGTCTTTAAAATTAAGAGACACCAAAAAACCTTACCGAGACTGTGGGTCTGCTTCTTTGGTCTTCTTTTTTTTCTGCAAACAGCAAGTGGCCAGGAGGCCTTGCCGCCTAGTCACAAACAACAGAATATCCAGCAGCAGAATACACAGCACGACTACCACAATAGAAATACCAATTATGGCGCCAGCTGATAATATTGACTGAGGCTTTAGCGGCAACTCTGAAACTGAAAAACCGGATAGATTAACATAATACAACGTGGCAATGCCGCTAGAGTTATGGGCACTTTTGCACCAGGAATGACAAACAGTGGGGCCTCTAGTTTAAGTTAAGACGAAGTGAAGTACTTACAGATACCTATTTTAATTTTGACATTGACTGATTTGTATACTGTTTTGACATTTCAATCAACATGAATAGTATACAACATTGATATGATGATTCATAGTCAAATATTTTGTGAGAATAGCTAATGAAATTAAAATGAGAATGTGTAGACGATCTTTTGGTTTTGCGAGCGTTCTTATTCTATAGTATCGATTACAGGTATTATAAAATAATCATGGTAAAAAATCTTAACTTACTTGATTCCGGAATTTCGAAATCCACATGCAACGACTTGGAATACCCCAGTGAATTGTGCGCGGCAATGCTTAAGGTGTAGGTACAGTTGACAGTTAAATTTTTGAGAACCAACTGTGTTGATGCAGGAACCTCATATTTCGTACATTTGGCCTTATAATTTGGCAAAATTTCTTTCTCGTCGTCATCTATGGGTACCTAAAATTTGTAGTAGTTCTTGTTAGCAAAAAGTTACGATGGTGTTCTTATTGTAATGGGGAACTTTCTTTAAGTAGGTATACTTTAATGTACTACAATTAAGGTACTAGTTCTTAGCCGTCTAGAGGCGTCTGTAGCAGGTGACGTGTTGCTAGCTACGGCTTCGAACTTGTACATTAACTGTTGTTCATTAAGTAGGTATACATAGAATAGATCATACTCAATTGTTACTAATCATACCGGACAATGTGTTACTGAAATATGATCGATAGGGTCGTTATTATCTTCCAAGGTTTCCAGTTCCAGTACAACGTCACCATTATCGAGAACTCTCATCGAATTATTTTTCAACTGTAGCTGTTCCGGGATTGACCTGGGAAACCAGTAATTGGAAAATGATTTTGTAAAATTATGTAGTTAACAGCAACATTAATTTGTATTCAACGATACCGCGTTATTCAGACTAAACAGCTTACTTCTCTGGCGTAATAAAATCCATCAAATCTGTAAACTCTCCTGTTCCAACTTCATTTATGGCAGCCATTCTGAAGCCATAAGTTGTATTAGGGACTAGACCCTCCAACCTGAACGGTCTGTCCACTGCCCAAGTCCTATTTTGGTGTATATCCGTAATAAGATAGTTCTCAAAAATATCGTATTCCACAATTATACCGACGATCTTTGGACCAGCTTCGGGGATTCCTATGGTTAAAGTGGCCGACGTAGCCTGAACGGTTGTAATTACCTATAGAGTAAAGACACATTTACAATATAAGTCGCTTCACAAGATGTAGGTAAATTAGAAATACAATTCTTACTTACTTGTTTAATTAAAGGTGGTAGCGTTCCTTTTTTTACAATAAAAGTTTTTTTTGCCATCCCGAGACTATTGTTAGCTAAACATTGATATGTTCCGAGTTCGTAATATATTCCGAGTTCGCTGTCACTATGCACTTCTATGTGCACATTTTTTGATGATTCTAAAATGTTATGTGATTTACTCTTCAAATATTTATGAACTTTAGTGTGCGGTGATAGTATATCATTGATAGGTTTTTCAGGCGTAAATCTGTGAAAAAGGTTAAGTTGTTATAGTCGTTGATTTGCGTGTCGTGAGTCATACATATAATAAAATGTTTTATTTGCACTTAGTATATCATCATTAATAGTCCTTAATCGTTTTTAATCCAAATTAGTACCTATAATAGTAGTAAACTGTAAATTTAGGCGACTGAATGTCTAAGTTCATTATGCTTCATTAAAAGGGGCATGAAGGTCAGATGGCAGTCGCTCAAATGTAATGACCTGATCTGCGAAGTTCCGGATTATGACCTTAGCGGACCCCGAGCACTAGCGAGATCAAAACCGGGATATCGACGCCAAGATGATTATTATATTTATTGTGTAGTAGGTAAATTACAAAAAACGCTTTACCTCCATTCAATGGTTGAGTCAGGTTCACTTTTGTAGTCGCATGTGACGTTGATAGGGCTGTCTTCCCACGCGTAGACATGTTCTATTGGTTCGTCGAAATACGGAGCGTACTGCACTGTTATGTACATGACTTCGAACTTCGAGCCCACTGTTGAAGAAAACCAAAACAATTTTTTATGTCATACATACTCCTTTGCTGGATTTGTGGGGAAGGAAAACAAGATGTTTCCCTTTAAGGCGCCAGGACTAACATTGTATGTTTCATTCTAGGCTGGAGAAGGGACGAATGGGTGCGACAACACGCGAATTTCATTTTATTGACTTGAGTCTCCTCTATCAAGATTAGATTAATTTTTTGCCACACTTTGACGACCTGAGTGATTCAGTTGGTTAACCTGCCGATCTGGCAGGTTAACCAACTGAATCAATCATATATTATGATTCTATCTTGAAGTGATAATGGGCAATTCGCATAGCTCGCAGAACCGATGGCGGATGGTGCAGAAAGTATCTCGAGCGGCGACCAAGTACCGGCAATCGCAGCATAGGACGGCCCTCCACAAGATGGCCGAAGACCGCCGGGAGCCGGTGGAAGAAAGAGGCACAAATTCGATCGATGTGGAAGGCCCATGCTCAAAACAAGCGTATCGACCCAAAAAAACCAGCACAAAAAGATCTAACACTGCATTGCATCTATAGAAACGCTACCTCATTTTTTTAAACGTTGCAGCAAGCATGCTTGGCATTAACAATCTTCATAAAAAAGTGATATTGAAAACTTACATTCGTTTGTGGCGTTGCATATTAAAGGCCCCGTGTGTTTTCGATCTGTCTTAGATATTTCCAAGTACATCTGCACTTCAACAGAGCTCTCCGTAGGCAAGTAACCGATTCTGTAAATGAAAATACTGGATTAGTCGAAGTAGTTAAATCAGTAAATTAGTTCTTGCTCGCGACGTTATTTGTGAAGATTTAAATAAAAAAGTTTCAGGGACGTACGTTTCCGACTTGCAGTTCTTTTTGCGTGTTTGACAGGCACATACAAACAAACACCTATATATTTTAACATGCTAATATTGAAAATGTCAATGTGTGGAACAAGTATGTACTTGTTCCTTAGAGTAGGTTTACCTACCATTATATATTTCATGATATTTAAGCTCAATAACTCAATAGAAACTACGTAAGTTAAACCTCGAGTAAAAGTATCCAAACGCCGCGAACTGTGCGGTTAAAAAAGGAACTTTCTCCCTCGCACACTAAGGTTGTGGAATAAAGTACCTGGAGAGGTTTTCCCTGGAGAGTACAATATGGAGTTCTTCAAGAAAGGGGTGAAATGGTTTTTATGGGGTTGGTAACGCGTGGGTGATGCCCTTGGTATTGCAAACGTCCATAGGCTGCGGTGACTGCTTACAATCAGGCAGGCCGTAAGCTTGTTTGCCACCTTAGTGGTATAAAAAAAAGAATCGGTAATATATTGTACGATTAACATAGGTACTTACTTAATGTCTTCATCGTTTAAAACGCCCTGTGTATGTATGAAACCGATGGTCGGCTTTGGCCTGCCTATTGCGTAGCAGTACGCCACTGCCTTATCGCCTTCCGCTGCCGTGATGTTGTTAAAGCTCAATATTTCCGGAAATACTCGCACCTGAAAAAAAAGGTGCCTTATTTCTCAAACTATACCTTGATCTCAGTGCTAGTACATGGATTAAACAAGCTTAGGTAATAAAAACAACCGCATCTAAATTTATTATTCCACTTAGGTTATGACGACCTGAGTGGTTCAGTTCGTTAACATGCCGTATGCCACGCAGAAGTCACGAGTTCGATTCTAAGCCGGGCAGAAATTGAAATGATGAATTTTTATTTCTGTTACGGGTCTGGGTGTTGATAGTATTATTAAAAAAAAGGGTATATAAGTAGTTTATCAGTTACCTAACACCCATATCACAAGTTTTGCTTTCTTTGGGGCTAGATGGTGCTGTGTGAATTTGTCCAAGCATACACATACTTCACCCCGACCCGTAACAGAAATTAAAATTCGTCATTTCAATTTCTGATCGGCCGGGTATCGAGCTCGGGATCTCTGCATATATACACATATACAGATATACTTATAAAACTTTTAATATTAACATCCCTCTGTTAGCATCGGAGCTGGGGTTCATTAATCACCTGACCACTTACCGTGATCTTAATTTGTTTTTCATCAAATCCGACTGAATTCTGTACTTTGCACGAGTAGATCCCATCATCAGTGGCATTGATTTTATCAAAAATTATGATGTTGTCCTCTTGGATCCATGTGATATTGCCGTCTTCGATCTATGAAATTTACAATTATAAATATAACTTAAAAATATTTTTATATTTTTTTAAGGTGAAAGTTACAGTAACTGTAATTTTTTTTCAATTTTATGAAAATGGGAATTGGCAAACTCTATTATAGATAAATTTATTATGAACTTATGTACATATCTACGAGTAAATCTAATTATAGAGGCAAAACTGACGATGATGACATATAAAAAGGGTTATTTCTAAATACACTAATTTCGAAGACCATTTTGATAGGTTTAATAAAATTTATTTTTGTACATAAAACAGATAAGAAGAAAAAGGTATTTTTATAATGAAAGAAGATGAGGAAAAAAATCATTATTAATTTTGACATATGAAATAAAAACTCAATGAGCGATAAATGAGAAAAAAATATAGCAAAAGCATCATCAATACCGGCTTCTACAAACTCTCCGCTTTCCTGCTCCATTAATAGTTGCTAATGAGCATCTTAACGGACTAGATAGTTTTGTCATTACCGCAAAGGTTGGAGATTACAGAGTTGAAACTACATTACAGAAATGAGTTCCTGGGCGGTAAGACATTAGTGGTTTTGTACAACAGCTGACAGTGGAAGGAACTGTTGCTTCTATGTCAGATATTATGCTGTCTATTATAGTAACTTGAAAGAATCTTTAGACGTTTTTAAAGTAAAAATAAAAATGGGTTGTAAAGAACAATGTGAAGAGTCGGTAGCCGAGGGATTAAAGTATTTGACTCGTCAGCGAGAGGTACTGGGATCGAAACCCACCACATCCAGTACCAATAGTGCATTTCTGAGTTACGTACATTAGTTAAATACTAACGACAAGGCGACCGAATGTGTAAGCATAACCCAATATGGCCAAGTATCTCCTAGTAGCAGGGTCACAGAGGTCAGGTGGCAGTCGCTCCACTGTTATTCCCTGATCTGCCAAATCCTGGACCATGGCCAAGGCGGGTACCGGGCCCTCGGGCGCGAGAGCACAATCGGCACATTATCGCCAATATGATGATATTTAGAACAATGTGGTAAGTCGTGTCAAAGGATTCTGGCATGTTATTTGACGCTTTATTTTGCTTTAAAGCGCAATAGTACTAAACTGTAGGTACTGCTTAAGTCCAATATTGAAATTAAAGTATTGAAATAGAGATCATAAGACAATCTCACCTTACGCCATTGGTATACGAGATCAGCACTTCCATTAGCAATACAGGTTAGACTGAAAGGGTCTCCTACAGTTACCACTTCTTGGGATGGCACTAGTTCATCGATAACTGGTGGAAAGAGCACCTGGAATATTTTCATAAAATTAGTACTTATTAAATAAAACATATTGTATTACATATTTACTTATTATATAGTAAAGGGTATTTTTTAGAGGCGGAGAACTTTAAATTGAAATATAATAGTATTAAGTATCTATATTTTAAAGATAATTTGATGCCATTTATGTTTGAATATTATTTCGATCATGAGGCTGCAGTGACTGGCGCGTAGATCTGGATATTCTATTTTCATACAGTTTTCGCAACAATTGCGACCATATTTCTATAATAACTCATCGAATGTTGTGTTCAAACGTCTCTAGTTTAGAAAGGTGACTTGACATATCTCCAAAGAAAATAATGTAATGGAGTTAGATCACACAATCTCGATAGCCAACGTGAAATTATTCGTTGATGTTATTTTTTCCCCATACAAAATTTTGTTCAGCTATGAAGGTCACTTTTTGTTGAATTATTAAGTTATTAATCAAACGACGGCCACATGTCCGAAATCATATTCAAAAGTAAATACCATAAAATTATCTTTTCAATAAAGCTAGTTTCACTGATACGAATACTTATTTATTTGTTTTTTTTTTCGATTTAAAGTTCTCCGCCTCAAAAAATACACTCTCATATACCTCAACGATAATGTTCATGTCACTATATTCGCCGGTGCGCATAATTTCAGCGAAACATTTATAAGTGCCTTCGTCCTCATCCGTCACGTTGTTGATAGTGAGGCCATTGGAGCTCAACTCGTATTTTTCATTTGATATGTCAACTACCTGAAAAGGGAATTTTGTTACATTTGGAAACATCATTCGCAATTTCAATTCATTTATAACCTAGAAGTAAAGTGGTAAAACCATCGAGAATCAAACTCTGTACACTCTTTATATAGGACCGGGTCAAGCCACTCATCAGGTTCGCAAATGACGCTCGAATATTGAGGAAATATGTTGAGAAGTCTGTTAAGCACTAACAGAGAAGTGTCTCATCTTTGTCATGCATATCTTCACTCCTGAAGCAACTTTAATGCAACTACCGTATCTAACCCGATGAGCATCGCTTTTGTTGAAATTGATGTGACATTTCGAAAGACGACGCTTAGTTTCAGTTTTGACCACCGCGCCAGATAAGTTTGAGTTTGTAAATACAGGTGTTCTTTTCCTCTAAGGTGGCAATCAAGCGTTCAGCTTGCCTATTGTAAGAATAGTCTGTAATTGATTTTACAAGTAGATTGATTACTCGAGTGTTTGAAAAGAGAGTGAGTGTTTTGAATAAAATATGTTACCTTAGTTTGATTGTCCCCGTTACTCCTATACCAAGAGACGGTCGGTGTGTAGTCTGCCATCACTGTACATTTTATGAAAGAATTTTTGCCGTTTGTTATGATTTGTTTTTCTGGAGTATCGACGAAAGTCATCCTGTCTGTAAAATAGAATATAGATTCAATTTATGTTGCAACTTTTAATAAGCATTTTACTAACGCTGCCGGTTATAGCTCGTGTAGCACAAAAGCATACTAATACCATAAAAAATAATATTAGTTTAGGCCTAGCTAATGCTGTGTGAATAGAGTGGCAGCGTAATACTTTGTATTTATAACAGAAAATATAATAATAGAGGTACAAAACTTTAAACGTAAATTTAAATCCGTTTAATAACAAAGAAGAAACCCGGACGACTTTGTCTTTTTCTTAAACTTGTCCTTTTTCAAACTTGACACTTTCCTAACTTGTCTCATATTTAACTTGTCTAAGTTTTAAATCGTAATTTTCCTCGCACTTAAACATTTTATGTATTTGTTGGCCAAGCTCATACCCGTTTCACTGTGAAGAAGCCTACATTTTGGTCAGAAAGTAAGGCTTGGCCCTTTCACAGAACTGTATTACACATAGGTTGTATTCAGTGATCGACCGACATGACGGGCAGAGCTGACGTCATCGTTCGGACCAAGATAGGCCTGGCATCAGCTCTTACACTATAATTGATCATTGTCTCTGATAGAGCTACGTTGGAATCTATGAAACAGCCAACCTGTAGTTTCTAACTAAAATTTGTATCGACGTTTCATCGAAATAGACGTATTTCAGTTTACAAAATAACTTTGTGTATTTTATAAGTCTGCTACGTACATATTATCCTGAACATTTGAGCTTTCTAGCATCACCAAGGCCGAAGATATGAGGGTCAGAAAATTTTACGAAACACTTCGAGAGAAGGTAGGTAGTGCTACTTTTTGCTCGGCTTGGCGGGGGTACTTCCGTGCCCCCAGATAAGGTTTTCAATATAGTTGGTAGGCTCATGCTTACAAAACGAAGCTTACCGTGTACATTAGACGGTAAAAGAGGATAGTCAATTTCAAGCGCTATACTCACCAGCTACTTCGACGACGAATTTGCAGATTTCCGTTTTCCCCTTTGGCGTGGTCTCCATACACTTGTACGTTCCAGACTGTGTTTTGCTCAGCCTGTTTATGAAGAAATTAACTCTCCCGTCCACATTTTCAACATATTGCTCCTCTGTACCTGGTCTTATGAAAACAATATTCATTATTTACTTTAGGTAACACTAAAGTTACAGTTTCCTTGCAGTTTTTACCCGTGTGAAGTTATAATAATAATAATAATAAATCTTTATTGAGTAGTAAAGTACTTAATCATACACAATTGTTCAAGCTGTAGGTAAAATAGGTAACAACCTGTGCTATACCTCCAACGAAACTCTGTTAACATCGATTAATCTGCGGGATTCTGTTACTTTTCGGAGACATACGCCACCGCACCCTTCGACGATGGAATAGATTTTATCCACACCATCTAGATGCTTGGCAACCAACTAACGTAGGCATCCCGAGCCTTTTTACCACGCACGTGTAAGATGAGGAATGAGCTCCCTCTCGAAGTCTTTCCTCTGCACTACAACATGGGGTTCTTCAAAAGGCACCTCAAAGGCTGCTCCTCTTAGGCCGCTGATATCCTGGACGACGGTAGCTACACTTTCCATGAGGTGGACCGTCCGTCCGTGTGCCTCCGTAAGCAATAAAAAAAGTTCCACTAAAAAAACAAAAGTAGCGCATTGGATAATACCGCGTAA
Organism: Blastobasis adustella; assembly: GCA_907269095.1. Classification (NCBI taxonomy): domain Eukaryota; kingdom Metazoa; phylum Arthropoda; class Insecta; order Lepidoptera; family Blastobasidae; genus Blastobasis; species Blastobasis adustella. The sequence goes on along the minus strand of OU026121.1, from coordinate 13,098,187 downwards.
GATGTAAGACCACAGAATAGTACTAACGTACTACGTCGTAGATTTCTGTGATGCGTAGTCGTGTCGCACGTGTTGTGTCCTGGCCCTTAATACGTAAATAATAACAATATGTATGTATCGTTATCCAAGGTCATCACCATCATCTTTCATCACTACGGCTTCTGCCAGGGTCCGCTTTGTTACTCTTTTTACTACACTAGTCTCTACGAGTATGTTTTGTCAGCCAGGTGCGGCAAGCACCCGTTAAGTACAATTATTTCCTAATATACAGTAATTTCAAATAATGTTCCTTTACCCCTGTGGTGATATTATGTTGCCCTTCACGTCGAGCCATATGAGTCTAGAGTTTTCTAATGTTTTGTGACACTCCTCGTAGACATTGTTACCAGTAAAATCGAACCATTGATCCTCTTTCTGGCCGTTCTTTAGACGACAGCCGCTGGCTCCTGTAATTGAAAGAGGAAATTTGTTATTGGAAATATGTAGGCTAAATACGTGTCTTTGTTGCCAACAATTATCTGATTTCAATGATTGAAATTGTTACTTTTGCGGTTACGAAAAATCGATTTAATAGTTTCAGTTTATTGCAGTGGAACTTTGTTACAACTGAACCCACGAAATCGATGATACGGAATCGCAAAAATAAGAATTTCAATAATTAAAATCAGAGAATTGTTGGCAACAGCGTTACGTAATTAGCCTACACGTCGGTCATACTAGGAACTAAAGTGTCGTGGTGGTGACAAAGACCTTCACGAGCGTAATTTTTAGCCAGTAGTAACTTTAGCATCAACCTTCAACTCTCTTCCAGCGATATCAAGTCTACGAAAACATAGTCATAACTAATAAGAATATTTGAAATGAAACTTGAAAATAAGGAATCCTCTAAATCAAACATTAACTCAGTTTTAAAGATAAAGCTAAGGTGGTTATGCTTCAAATATCCCGGTGACAGCCGAGGGAACTTCGGATTACAATCTCTCCTATCCGATGACTTTTGCCAAACTTAAATAGGATTCTGAAGATTCCCGAAACTCAACTACTCAATCTTCCGTTTCGCATTAGCTTGACATGTAAAATTTAACTTTCTTTCCTTTCTCTTCGAATCCGAGACAGAATTTTGAGTATATTTTGCTAAATTATCCAAGTATGAAATAGGTATTTATGTGTCTTTAGATATTTACTTGGAGGAGTACCTACAGAAATAATTAATTCCTACAGACTGAAAGCTTCTGTAGACTTTGTAGGAAGTGAAACGTCCTACATTTCAATGTCGTAAAATTAGAAAACACGTGTTTGAAATATTTATTTATATCTATCGACGTTCTGAAATGAACTTTATTAGGACAATAAATCAGAAGCCACTAATTTTGGTCTGGACTGTAAAGACTTTTTAGCGTAGTATAACTTTCACATTAGTAAATATTTAGATCGCAGGTACCAGCTGGATGCGGAAAGCGCAGGACTGGCATTTGTGGAGATCTCTGGGGCCTATGCCCAGCAGTGGGCGTCTTCTGGCTGATATGATGAAATATTTGTATTTGCTATAGGTACACAAACCAAACCAACAAACTAACGAATGTGTTGAATGGCAGCAGTTGTATGGAATTAATATTGTGTAGAATCGCGAATAGGAAGAAACACGTTCGTGTAAAAATGAAGACTGTGTGTAATATAAAAAGTGTTGAATGTCAGTTCTGCGGAATCCATATTGTGTAGAATCGGGAATAGGTAGAAAAGCGATTGTGTTCAACTTCGATTAAGCCAAAACAAATACTCGTACATAATCACAAGTACAAAGACCCCGTACAAAAATACATTTCAAGGGTGGATTAAAGCTTATGATGATTTGGTTCTAAAAACGAAAGAATGGATGTCTTTGTGATAAAAATAGGTAGGTGATTTTAATGTCGTAAGTGTCGTGCGTGACTCATATTCTAAGCCCCATAAGCCTATAAAATATGTCCTTTGTGTAACCTTCCACTAACAGACTTGACATTTGAAATTGAAAAGTTCACTGCTAATCCATTTTCGTGTGTTGACGTGACATGCTAGGTACCGACCTAATCCTATTTCGCCTGAAGAAACTTTATCCGGGCCGCGGAAAGCTATCTAGGGGAAACCCCGAGGTGTAATCAGATCGACTTAGTAGCCGAATTACGGTTAATTCGATCAATAGAGACTTATTGAAAATGATGGGTGCGTATAACGTACATTTTATATTGAAATATTGATGAAGATAATGTTCGTGGTTCTATGGTTCCCAATATATTTTTTCGAAAAAAAATTCTATACCTGCAAGATGTAACTCCTATCTAATTTAAGAAATCTGTCTCATGGGAGAAACAATTACGTGTTGTATTCAATTGTAGGTAATATTAATCTGGAAAACTTGATATTTGTATGATAACCAATATTTCCAATATACTATATGTATATAAACTTCCGTGTAGTCCATCAAGTAGTTTAAGTGAAATTTCACTATACCAAATCATCAAACTTTGAGTAATATTACACCTTCAAACATCAAAATAAATTTGTCCTATTCCTACGTTTACTTCTCAATTGTGCTGTTCAAATACGATATTAGTTTTCTTTGGCTGCCTGAGTATCAACACAGCGGAACTGCGGTTTGCCCTTGTAGACCCAGACTAAACAGCAGTTGCAGTTAATTGTTCAAGACATATTTTCTAATGAAGATGCTTCCTCAAACAATACCAGATAATGACCAACACATGTTAATGAGCGTAGCTTTAACCTCCACACTTGATGTAAACAAAAGAGAACATAAAACGCCCTTGCTCTCATAAAATCAGTGTAAGATGCTTTTTATTACAGATGTAATAAAAGTTAATAACCGAACACGCATCTGCAATACATTGATACCGGCTAAGGATTTATAGCTGGGCAATTATGTAGTCTTCAAGAATTTCTTGAAGTGGTTTAAAGTAGCTAGTAAGTGGTATACTATTAAAGAATGAGTTCATATAATATATTTCATTAAAAGGGCTAGAAGCCTAGAACGGAAAATATTTTAACTGCAATATTTGGCTGCCACACAGTGGTCACCTTTGCCGACAAACATTGGCATCCATTTATTCTATTGTTGTTTCAGTCGCGTTCTAATTTTGTGTTTTGTGTGTGTTTTTTATACGCAATCGCGATATGCGATTTAGTAGGTTTCATCATATCAAACTATTGCCCGTTGGAAGCATCTTAACAAAGATAATTAAATGACAATTGTATAGCGTTATAAAAAGTTCATTGGGTACTGAATAATTATTGCTTTTAATTTAATCAGAAATCAGGAATGAGGTGGAGGCCCAATGGATGCTAAGCAATGGATGTCATCGCCGAGTCAGACGCGAGAGCCAAGTGCTTGCGACGGGAGGATGCCTAAGACCAGAAGAAGCGAAGAAGTAAGAGTAGAAAAGCGGACCCTAACAATAACCAGAACCGCAGGATGGTTACGATGATGACTCCCTAAATTTATCAAGGTCAGTCATTGTTACAAAATAGCATGACGTCATGACTTCATACAGTAGGCCATACGTACAATGGAAGGGATAAACATCTCTTCAATTGTTAGCATAGGTACCTACATGCTGTGCAGGTCACACTGTAACCTTAAACCAGGTTTACATTAACATTCACAATTTGCACGAGAAGTTCAAAGATAAATACCATCTGATTCACATCTATTTTAAGAGTTGACTCTTTCTGTGGAATAAAAGTTTTTATGGCAATTTAAGTGAACTAACGCAGTTCTTTAACTTAGATATAATTTGATGTGATCGCATGACGACAATTTAGTACGAGTCAAGGTTGAAATGATCAAGGAATTGGTTAGACCGAGTATAAAAGCGAATGCTAATAATTTTGCGACATTCAATAAAGTCTACTAAGATTTTGTAACGTACCTATATGGCTGGTTTGGCCACTACATCACCAGGGATACATTATAAAATAATTGTTCTGCCGTTATCAGAGGTCATAAATAGGTCCTTTGGGTGGTCCAAGAAGCGATGGATTGTCGAGAGCCAATGGTTACGACAGGAGGATGGTGAAGTGAAATAGGAAAAATTGGAAAGCGAAACCTGTCAGAACCTGGGTTTGACCTTCGCTGGATTTTTTTAGCCATTTTAGGTTCTTTACAGCTCGGTGGCCGAGCGGTTGAGTAGCCGACACGTAAGCGAAAGGTACCGGGTTCGAATCCCGCTGCGGTCATGTACCAACGACTCTTTTCTGAGTTATGCACATTAGTTGAATTCGAGCCGATTCTCTTACGGTGAGGGAATACATCGTGATGAAACCTGCAAATTTAGGCAACTGAATCTGTAACCATGATCCAATCTGGTCAGGTTCCCCTGGTAGCAGGGTCAAGGAGTAATATGGTATGGTAATCGCACTGTAATTACCTGATCGCCAAATCCTGGATCATAGTCAAGGCGGACCCCGGGCCCTCGTCCTTGAGAGCACAACCGGGACATGAACGCTAAGATGATTATTTTTTTATAATTAGGTTCTTTACAGCTAAAATTGTATTGAATCTCGCGTGATTTTCATCACTCAAAGTCTCTCACTACCTTCTTTTAAATGTCATGTCCTCACCGCTAGCAAATGCTCAGAGCAAATGTCATTTACTGTGCTGACTATGTAGTAGGTACGTGACCTAATATAATTTATTTAATTTTTTATTATATATATCGTTATCAATAACGTAAATTAAGTTTTGATTTGTTTGGGCTATTTACAGGTTTGGCCATGTTTCTGTAATTTCTTTAGTCTTTGACTTTTAAGTTCTAGTAAATTAGAGATCGCTTGTATTGATAACGACGCCTTTATCAAAAAGTATCTATTCCCTTTAGATTTAGCAATAATTATTTTATCCTTGTAAACACCAATTCTTTCTTCAAAGCTTGACTGCTTCAAGAAATAAATAGAGAGTAAACCCCAATGACTGGCTAATAAACCACATAAACCCAACCAAGGTGTAGACAAAAGAAACAAAACAAAGTGGAGGGAAACTAGTAAATCTAGAGGGCCGCCCTCTGAATTATCGGTTCGTTAGTGGGAGCCATTGCACTCGTAGAGGTTCGCGATTTAATGTTATTTCTCCCAAGCGGTGGAATTAGCACATTGGAAAGCTGGGGAGGGACCCCTGCCAATCTCACTTTATGGCCAAACGGAAAATGCGCCAAATGGTATTTCGATACGTGTCTGTAAAGGATATACTTATGCTAAACTTGGACGCCCCGACAGAATTTACGGTCGGTTTTAATCTTAGTTTTTTATTCCACTAAGGCCAAGGCAAACAATCGCACTGCCTGATGGTAGTTAGGTATGCAGATTTATTCTTTATACAAGAAATAAGACTTCGTCTTTCGTCGTTTCTGAAACTATATCTGTGCCAGAAATTAGGCCAATGCAACCTCTGCTATTTTGATAATACTTATAAGTTTGTTTTGCTTTCAGGTTTTTTCCATTCCATTTTTGCTTGACCATCCCATGTCTTGCTTTGAGTTCGTATCCTATATTGATTGCTATTGTATTGTGGGTACATATTACCTCCCAAAACATGTCATCTTGTAGCTGTAGCTCTACTCGATCCATTGACCCCATGATTAACACGACACCAACATAAAGCGGTTGACCAACTCAACTGGTATGTAATATTGAATAGTGACATCAATATAGTCTTGGAAGTAAGAGAGCACGCACGCTTCTTCAATCAAAATCTATTAAGAAATTACTTGGACCCTTGTGGTATTACGGCCATGAGAAAGTAAAATATGTAATTGGTAATAGCCGACATTGTTGTTGTTACCCATAACATATTTATTTTATTTATGTTATTGAACGAGTAATTCTTGTCCTTATTTAAGTTCATAACTTGAAGAAATATAACAATAGTTTATGTGCAGAAAAAAATTCAGCACAGAAAACGAATAGGTATCTTTCAGCGAAAATCAGATGTCCAGGACGACTGACTACTTACTATCGTATCTAAGCGCAATCTGTGTTAACTGATAGTCTGATATCGATAACACTAACACAAACTGCATAAGGATTATGTACGAAATAACTATTTTCTCAGCTGCTTCAGACCGTATAGAACTTGAGACTTTGTATACGTAGGTATCGTTACCCGAAGAACTTGATATTTTCTGTTAAATAAAGTAGCCTTTGTTACTCGGCAACAGTATAGATTCCATCAGCGAAAAGAAAATTGCAACAAAGTTCCTCCTACAAACAGATATCCGATAACATACATCAGTTCAGAAAGCAAAAACTCTTTTGATTAAACTTTTACATCGAACTTTTAATCAGGTCTGGTCTTCTGTTAAATATTTTTCTTTATTTATTTATTAATTTTTTTTATAATTTTTCTAAAGCGCGACAATAAAATATTTCGGGAAAATTTTGAAAGACTAGAAAAAGGCAATGTAGGTCGACGCTGTTGAACATACTATGTAGCCTTTACCGCCGGCACCGTTATTGTACACCTTCTAAAATTAGTCGGTTTGAACAGGAAACGGATACAATAATTTTGCCGCCAACGTCACGTAGGCGGCAAAGCACTTTCATAGGAACGCGTATTAAAATATCGGTGTAATGTCGTATCAATGGACTCGTATTTTTAATAATGATTTCGATCCATTGAAATTACTCTAATAAATGTTATTATTTTAGCAAAACCTTTTCGATATATCGTTCAAACACCGACGATCAATCGTCTGGGTCCGGGATAGCATCACGCCCGTTGAGAGGGATGGAAATCATAGAATTGAATCCAATTTTGCCCATCCCAAAATACGTGCCCGCATAAATTAACGTCCAAATTATGCAGTGAGTGATTTTCGCCACAATGGCTGCCAGTGCGCTTACCACACACATCGTTATATTTCTGCTAATTAAAAGTACGCCGCGTTTGGAACCCACAATTTAGATCGGCACTCGTACAGCGGTCTGGCTTGAATACAGCCGGTGACAGAATTCGTGTACGTCCGTCACACATACCCGTATGCCAATGTAGCCGCGCCATTGTTTCGATGTTCAAAATACCCACTTTTGTCGCCGACTGTAGCACCGTAACATGACGCGTCAGCTATTCCTGGTTATTCAGATGGACGCTGATTAAAACGGTTTGTGGGTTTAATAGTATGATGGACATTTACACAGTTAATATTTAGAACTGTAGTGCTGGGACATCATGTTTTCATTGGAGCTAGGTAATTCTTAGGTAAACAATTTTGTCCCTTCATTTAACTTAACGGGGACTGATTGCATTAAAACTAGAGCATAAGTAGTTAATGTATGTAGATATTCTGGCAGCCTCGTAAGATTACTTCACAAACTTAAGGAGAGTTTCGAGCGTTCAACATTGCGCTAGTCTACTGTCAGAATTAGAGAGCAGCAACTTCCTACCGGTGTGTCTAATTTACCATAATTAGTAGATACATTATAATATAAATCTAAATCCAGGTGTTTACAGAGATAATCTCTGAAAATAGTCACGCATTGCCTAGTACAATGTTGACGTGCGCACATCATGTGTTACGAGTATTAATTGGGGCGTGAACCGCTGAGGTCGCACCTTGCCGTATCATTGTCACCGAAATAACGGCTAACGAGGGTACACGCGCCAAGGACATCTTAAACGAAAGAATAAGAACGCCTTTGGGAGATCGTCATAAATAGATGCTTGGAACCTCTGGCGCCCGTTTCCAATATTCTCGGACGTTGCCTTTAAAGAATATGATCCAATCACAGATTATTCAAGAAGTAAGTTAAAGTATGATTGGATATTATGACTGACGTTGTCAAAACGAATGACTTCTTTAATTATTGAAATTGGGCGTTTGAGATTCATAGCCAAAGAAATTGGACATTATCTTTGTTTATAGCTGTGCGATTTCATAACGTTGTCTGTGGTTTTCTTCCTGACTCACTCTCTCTCTTACTCAAAGTTCAATTGAAAGTAGTGGCTCAGAGTAAATAATATAATAGTATCTACTAAGTACAAGTATTAGTGAAAGTAGTCAATCGAAGCCCCATTGCTCCATGGATACTGAGTTCATAATAATTCAAAAATTCATAATTCAAAAACATTTATGCAAATTTGGTTTTTACAAACACTTGTGAACGTCATACCTACATAGGTAACATAAAAAATAATCATTAATATCTTCATGTAGATGTTTGGAGAAATCTATGATGTGCATACAAGGTCACCAATTGCCCTGGTGATATAAGTTAGGGAATTGAATAGATATGTTTAAACCTGACACCATTTAACTGTCTCTACGTAACTGGATACCCTCAGATTAAATATCTCCAGAATATAGGCACCTACGCAAAATCTGTGATAGAAGCAGTGTTCAAATGAATAACGCATTCAATACTTAGTACCAACGAGAAATTTGTGTTTTATTTTCTGTATTGTTAAAAACGTTTCTCCTTTGTCCAGCGGTGGCATTATTTCTTTTTAACCGATTTCAAAAAGGAGGAGGTATAAAACTTTAATTTTTCTTGGTTAAAAAGGATTTATATATAATTTAATGAAAATTGTATAATAAAGTGGAACTAGTGTACAAAAAGTGATTTAATTTATAATAATCAGGAAGTGACAACACAAAGTGTTAAATATTTAAAACGGTTTACTCGTCGTTACAATCGAAACCGATGGACACATACTCCGAAGATGTCACGATCCTCAGCAATGAGGGAACGATAAAGAACAAGAAGTGTTTGTTACGTATTCATAACTTATTTAGTTACTTTTTAATGTTGTTAAAATAAATTTACTGTCAAATAATCCTTTATCTAGACAAAATCTCTCTAACTAACTTTATCGAGTTATTGATCATACTCACATCCGCAGTTTGTTGAAACTCCGAATGCATGCTCTGCTAAAATCACGAATATGAAATTCCAACTGCAATTTGATTATCATATCTAACTAGACCACTGTCCCAACCAAAAAGTTTGGTATACCGTCCCAACTTGACGATGGAAGCCAACTACATTTTCAATTAGTTCTTGAAACAGTAAAAAATAATTGAACACATTTTATTTATTATGTAACTACATGTGATGTAGATGGAAGCTTTTATTAATGATTATGAGTTAAAAAGAAACAATGTCACGTTTTCTTAGGTACGGCAGAATTTTTTATGCGAGGGTACAGAATATTGATACGCGAGTGATAAGCAATATAACAATATTACTTATCACTACTATAATAATATTACTTATTACAGGGATCCAGAACGGATGAAACCACGGTCACTATTAATATCAAATTCAAATTATTGTTTAATATTGGCACAGATATTAGGCTACATCACAAAGTAATATTACCAAGTACATTTTCAAAGGTAACTATAGTTCAAATAAATAGGTATGGATATTACCTCAATTAAAATTAATTTATTGCCTGATATTAGGTAATACTTGCAGAATATTCCACGGGATATTCTATTAGTTTCGTAAGATATCCTGCGGCTACGCTTGCATGGAAGGGCAGGTCGTAAGTTCGGAACAGAAAAAATTCCCCACTAATAACTATTTGAAACTTTTTATAGGTACTACGCAATGACAAACGAGCAGACAGCCCACCTGATGGTAAGCGGTAACTGTCGCGCATATCATCTACGATTCATTTAACTGTAAGAATTTGATTACGTTCATATCTGGCTAAAATATATCCTACGTTCTATTCGTTGTTATGCCCATCTTAAAAAGGTAATTCCAGGAGTTATTTTTGGAGGATTGACGGACTAATGGCACAGAAAACGAGGGCAATAGTTGCGTAATTGTCTTCCTCATTAGCCTAAAACCGCCCGAGGTAGGTGGTGGAGACAACGAGAGCTTTTCTACACAAAATCTACCTACTTCAGGCACCTACTTGTCCCCCTTGATCCGCATAACAAACCGTGTAAACATTCCGGTCGGCCTCAGGGAAACTATGTCCCATTTATCGCACAGCATGAACACCAATATGGGGCATATAATTGGTGCGTCATGTCGCTTTTTAACTAGCTCAACTAGTCCGTGGGCTAGCTAGCCGAATTGTCGTTTGATACGCGCTTGGTGTGGCGTTACGCATATTAATAAAATTGTTGACAAGTATCTGGGGCTTGATGTTTGATGTTACATTATATGGATGGGTTGTTCGACATGATCTAGTTCATTGCGAAGGATGTCTTCGATGTTTTATTGTGACGGTGATTGGTTTATAGTAATCTGTCGTGTTGCAAGTTGCAACTACGCTCGTAACATCGAGTATTTTAAAGTAAGGTTTCTGAATAAGCTTAGCTTAGCTACCTACAAATTGGATATATTAGGTACCTTCTTTCTTTATAGGTATTGTCATCATCATCATCATAATCCGTACTTTTCCTCCTCTGTACTGGGTCAAATAGCGTAACGCCCGCACTCTAGTATTTTCATTTAGTTGTCATAAAGTTCACGGGAAGTTTACGTGCTATCACAGGTAAAAATTCAATCACAGCTATACAGGGACTGTAGGGTCTCTACACTCTTGCCATTTGAACCAAGCTGCGCATATACCTTTAAAGTTGCAAAGGTCTCCGGACTCGTGTAGTATGTACCTAGTGGTTCTGAATCCGCCCAAATTTACTTACATTTAGTATATCCTGGAAGGGGTTCGTTCACTCTACAGCTGACTGTACTACGGGGTACTTATTGTACCTATTACCGAAGTATTGAAACTAAATAACAGAAAGTTATGCTGTCTGTTAGTCTACTGAAATCTAAGTACCTATCTATAAATCTAATACAAAGGATTAAAATATTGAAGATCATCGTCACGTAACTATCCATTTGGGGTAAACTTCTTTCAAATCATCGTGAGTGGGAATTAAGGCTAATACTCTGTATTGGCCTAGTGCTAGTCCCTAGTAATATATATGAATGGTGTACTCGAATTCCTTCCCAGAACCAATTGATATTTATCTCTTTTTCCAGCCAGCGAGCAGCTTCTTTTTTTAAATTTAGAAGAGGCCGTTGTTATATATGTTATAATATATCGCTTGCACGTCAATTATTCGGTCTATACCTACTCGCAACTATTCGCGCAACGAACGGGTCAAGGCTGTTTTAATGTAAATGTATTTCACTTGCGCAATTGCGTGCATAACAAGAAACGTCACCCACGTGACTTGCAATGATGTTCTGGTACACATTGGAGCTGATAGAGTACTAATGTACCAATTGGAGGAATCTAACGAAAATGTTTGAAGTGTCTTTGAGACGGAGTCTTTATTGGTACGTATTTGCTGTTTTTTATTTACCGTGCAATAAATTGTTTTCATAGCGCATTCAATATATAAAATATGACGCCAAAGAATTCATGAAACAAGGCTCCAGGTTTCTAACCTTAAATTTTAAACTAAAGGCATTCCAATTCATTAAATATATTGTCTTCTAGTTATAACTGTGTTATTACGGAGTAGAAGTATCACTTCAAATCTCTAGACATAGATTATAGGTAAGCAAAGACCCTTATAGAGAGCTTTCAAGAGTGAATTTCTGAAACGGGATTTTGCCAGTGGCCCAATTAAGTGTTGTTTACTGACTCGTGTACACAGGGTGTAGCATTTAGGACATCTGTTTTAAATCATTTTAAATAAGGCTTAATATGGTGAGTAACGTGAATCGACGAATCGTACTCGGTAGGGCAGCGTTCGGGAAGATACGCCATATATTTTCGTCACAATTATCACACACGTCTCAAGACGTTGGGCTTCGAGCAATATGTGTTGCCAGTGATTACCTACTGAAGAGAGACGTGGTCGCTCACTGTGGGCGTTATAAGAAAGTTCACTGTCACCCAAAGGGCAATGGAAAGGGCTATGCTCGGAGTCTTTGCTCGATAGAATAATAAATGAGGAGGTCCGCAAGCGAACCAAGTTCACCGACATAGCCCGAAGGATTGCCAGGCTAAAGTGGCAATAGGCAGGGTGGCATAGCTCGAAGAACAGATGACCGACGGGGCAGTAAGTTCTTGAGTGGCGACCACGTACCGGAAGACGCAGCGTAGGCCTCCCACAAGGTGGACCAACGACCTTGTAAAGATCGCAGGTACCAACTGAATGCGTAAGGCACAGGTCCGGTCTTTGTGGAGATCTCTGGGGGAGGCCTATGTCTAGCAGTGGGTGTCTTTCGGCTGATATGATGATGATGATAGTGAGTGATCGATATGCAGCTTTCACCACGATAGATCATTTTTTAGTACCTAAGACCTTTAGTAGAGCTAACAGTATGGAAATAAAAAAACCACTCCATTTCTAAATCGATTTTTTAATGTACAGTTTTCAGCATTTATATGAAACCATATCAGACCCACCTACCTTCCTTACCTAACTTACTAGTATTGCGATGATCGGATTAAGACCGGAAGTAAGTATTTGTCCCTAAACTGATTGAGTTGACGGACAGAAGTATTCGAAAAAAAAAACCCGCTAAGACGAGTCGGGCTACGTGCAGTGTAGGGTTCCGTAGTTGCCTGTCATTATACATGCTTCAAAGAGAGCTTTCTGATACCTACTATAAACAGATGGACGTACGGACTACAAGATGATCCTATAAGGATTCCTTTTTTCTTTTAAGGTGAAAAGTATTAGGTTATATTCAAATTCCAAAAAGGGCCAAATAAGTTTTTCTAATGCAATTAAATTATTTTCTAAATGGAAACCTAAGAAAACAATTGTGCGCGACAATAATTATAATGCGCAATAATACTGAATGTGGAGTAAAAGGAAACTAACATGGTGTCAAGGAAACTATACCATATTGAAGAAAAGTCAACAGCCTCATGGTCATTATTATCGTTGCGAGCTCAATAATTTTGTCTATCATTGTAACATCCATTTTATACTAGAAATGTATGTTAGTCTCAGATATGGCTGGCTTCAAAGCACCAATGTGTGCACCCTGTAGTGAGAGGCCAGTACAGTTGTACCAGCCATAATTAAATTATTGGCGTCGTCCGTGGCGCGAGCGACTGTTGTTCGATATTGTGTTCAGCGCCATCGGAAGTAATTGGACTTTATCGATACCGCTGATAGAGGTGTCAAGTTGCAGTCGATGTTTCTAGTGGTAGGTTGGGCTTGGCGATATCATCTCAATAGATCTGATGTGTTGTGAGGGTTTTTCAGTCTTTTAATAAACTAGTATCATCAAAGAATGTCATAGTATGCAAAAACGTGGGTAATGCATTAAAATATCGCGGTTACAAACACCGACACCGACAAGGATCACAGATAGTTAACATTCGTATGTACGACTAGTTAGGGTAACTCCTAGAGAGATGCCGCGGTCGGATAAAACCCCGATTTCAATAACTCTTATTTTAACGGTTTTCACGAATGACCCAAATATATTATACTTATAGGTGGTAGACGTCTTTCATCTGTGAAAGACGACGGCTCCGAAAAATACGGCACGACGAATTAGATGCGCAAGTGAAAGAGTGGAGAGACCTGGCAACAAATAGGTCTAAGTGAAAAACTTGGGAAAGAGGCTTTCGCCTTGTCATCCCTACCAAGCTTTCAAATGTGAATCATAGTTTATCTCTACTCTGATTTTATTTTGAAAGCGATTGACCTAGATTTTAAAGTAGGTAATCTCTACAAACATTCTATTTTCATTAACATTATAATCAATAAAAAAAATTAAAAATCATCTTGCCGTTAATGTCCCGGTTGTGCTCTCGCACACGTGGGCCCGGGGTCCGCCTGATCCGGGATTTGGCAGATCAGGTAATTACAGTGGAGCGACTGCCATCTGAGCCCCGTGACCCTGCTACCAGGGGAACGTGATCAGATTAGACAATGGTTACACATTCAGTCGCCTGAATAATATTTCCATTGACATTGATCTATACATAAATTGCTTTTCTTACAATTCGAAAAATAAAACAATTTATCTCCGTTTGTCATTTTACATCAAGCAGCTATAGAATATCAATCATTTTAAGATTTAAAAGTACAATAGAGATACGATCATATCTGCAACAAAGGTGCGACATAAAAATTGATAAACTTTGATTTGTATTCCAAGCAGGTATAAAGGCTTTTTTCCTACAGCCAGTAGACATGTTATTTTTTATAATCTTATTTCTCGATAAATGTAGGAGTGTACCGCCATTGAAGACTAAGGTCACAAGTAACCAGACACTCAAAGTACAAGTACACACCGATAATGTTTTTATAATTGACATGTTCTAAATCCAAAAGAAGGTTACGAACTTCAACTCGCTAATACACGCTAATCCAAGCAGAGGTTAAAATAATAAAGGTGAATTAAGAATAATATTTAACATCCGCCCGATAGTTGATTGTGGTTACGAAAGATGTGAACGAAAACTTCGTTTATATAAACAGACACAGATCAAAGACGCTACCACGATGTACGTTTATTTTAATCTTTAAACTCAAAAAACAAACTTATTTTTTACCTAAAAGCAATAATTAGCCATTTGGGCAACCGACGTTACTCTGTTGCTTTATAAGCTTAAGTACTCTGATATAAATTCAAGATAGTTAAATGTAGTTAGAAGGTATTACTAAAACTAGAGTACGCGCAAGATAAGTCTGCACTTAAGTGTGACGCCTCTGTCGTTGCTTTATTTGGGAGTTGTTCTTGTTGGTTGTCTTATTTTTTATTGCCTAGGGAGGCACATGGTCTACGTGATGGAAAACGGCCACCGTCGCGGCGTCGTCCAGGACATCAGCAACTTAAAGGAAGTAGATGTGGTGCCAGCAAATTTTAAATCTCAAATGTTTGATTCATCAATTCAATCAAATCTAGTTCCTTCAAATAAAAATCTCAAATCCATCATATAGATGCAGCAGATGTAGCCGCGCGCTAAGCGTATTATTTTTTATTTTTCTTTTATACCACTAAGGTGGCAAACAAACTTACGGCCTGATTGATGGCAAACAGTCATTATGTTTTAATTGTTATATTACAGTAGGTAGCTATGGACAAACTGTCCAGCTTCTAATGTAAGTTATCTTTATACCTTATGCACTCAACAAAACACAACCTGCTATCACAAAATAAAAAACGGCCCTCCCTTAGTTTTATATTTTGTGCTGCTATGCTATCTTAGAACGACCTACTGTTGCTATACTTCTACTACTTTGGTTACCGGCTTGGCTGTTTATATTGTGTGGATTAGTATAAAGTAGGTAGGTATTATACTATTCATATAGTGTGGCTGGTTGAGAGCGTCAGTGGCCTAATGGTTAGTAAGACCGACGCGTAAGCGAGGGAGGTAGGTACCGAGTTCGATCTGCACTGACCCATACCAATGACCCTATTCTGAGTTACGTACATTACTTGAACACTAACCGATGCTCTACGGTGTAATGTTAGTTAATAATGCAATGCTATGAATAACAACATAGAATGAACAAGCTACATAGGTTAAGTTATATAGAAAGTTATAGAATAAGTTACTAATACTTGGATTTAATACTTTAATTGGTTAATATAACCAAATATATGGGCTTGTTTATGTAACTTTGCCTGAAATAAACGTTATATTACGAAATATGCGGAATATGTTACGAAAACATGATTTTCAAACTTTTCATGGAGTCGAAATGTTAACAATACAGCATGTTTTATTATTCATTAAAACAACATATTAAAATTAGTACAACATAGTATATTCTATACCATATGTGGTGACTGGTCAATGATACCGGTCAATTGTGCGTCACAAAGTAGCTTAATGAGACCTTCCTAAAATGCCTCCAGCAAGATTCTAAGATTTACTGTCATTTTTTAAGTATTTCCGGCGACACTGAGCAGGAAGCTACACAAGTGAATCACACTTCTTTGAATGATACTTGTACCTATTGTACAACTATGTTCGCATGGGTTTTATGACAATTGATAGGTAAGTATTTCCTGATTTTTTTATTGAAATTTACAATTAACCATATTGTTTAATTTTATCTTAAGTTTAACTATAAATTTTATTTATATTATGAATAAAACTTTATTTACAGGACAACTAAAACAGTGACAGCAACATTACAAAAGTACAAGCGCGGTCTTATCGCCAATGGCGATCTCTTTTAGACAACCCTTTACATGGAAATGGAAGTCGGAATCGAAAAAATTTAGGCAATGAACATTCGAAAAAAAAAAAAAAAAAAAAATTCCCCAGTGTTTTAATTTGAATGTTCGGATGTACATTTGAATAAATTACATCCGTTAAATCGATCTGAGTTCAAATAGATAGAAATAACGAGAACTGAAAATCTCAATGAAAACGTAATTCGTGTACGTTCAACTTCAAAATTAAAATGAAATGTGGACATGGCAATATAATGAAATAAAATGAAATGTAGCAGCGGTAACACTC
Organism: Blastobasis adustella; assembly: GCA_907269095.1. Classification (NCBI taxonomy): domain Eukaryota; kingdom Metazoa; phylum Arthropoda; class Insecta; order Lepidoptera; family Blastobasidae; genus Blastobasis; species Blastobasis adustella. Next base: position 13,081,779 of record OU026121.1, on the reverse strand, counting down.
ACCATTATTCGCAAATAAAACGTTGAAAGTAAACACAACAAAAAAGAGGATTCGCTCCATTTTGCCTCACTCGGAACAAAGCACAGGCGCATAAAAAAAACAATCGGGGCAACTCAATGACGACCGCACATCCTATTCTCGTTCGCGGCTTTTTCATTCAAATTCTCCTTTCGAAAATGGAACCGGAGGCGTGCGTTCGGAAACGTACGCCAAATTATTGTGGAGTAATTTAGAGTGTTCGAGTGCGTATGCGGGTTCGGAACGCAGCGTCAGTGACGTTTGACTCGCCGGCCTAAACTGTGCAAGGCGGGAATGGGCTGTATAAATCGTAAACATCACACTTATTTTTAGAAACGCTTTATAAATGCCGCTGACAGGAATTTTTCGTCAACTTTAAAACCTCGTCATGCGGTGAAATAGAAATGGAGCGTCAATCAAAATACACATTTAAATATATTTAGGTATTCATCTTCATTATAGTTTAAATTAAGGTCAGGGTAAGTGGAAAAATTTATCTTACCATATAAGCTTTAACACACCATCCAAGCTTAGCTGCAAAGTCTTCTTGCGAGGTTTACTACACTTTCTCATTCGGAAGGCAATCAATCCATAAAGGTATTATTTTGATTCTTGATTGATTTATGCTACAAGCGATTCTTAACCTTATTAGTGAAACGCTAAAACTGTGTTTCTACCTCCTACCTATATTAGTCAAATAAACGTCACAGTGTCGTAATAGAAGGCTGCATTGTCGAAATAATAGCTCAATTTCGTGTGGACGGAATGTTCGCTAAAACTAGAGCCGGGAAAGTACAAGTCCTATTACGGAATACGGAGTAAGAACTTTCAACTCCTCTTAAAATACTCCGCGAGAATTTATTGCGGATATAATGCTGTACTAAAATTATCATACTCCAGTACGGTAGAGGCGTAAGAACTCCATATTGTGTTTTGCGCTGCGGACTGCGGAGGCATATGAATGTATACGTGTTCAAGTTTGTCGATTTTTGTGTACTGAATGATTCATGATTTAAACAGACATACAAACATACCTACATAGTAAAACACAGGTCAAACGTCAGGTACCTTCCTTTTGGGCTTTATAAGTATGAATAAAAAATATCGATAAGCTGATTACTATTATAGTAGATACCTAGGTAAGTTTCTTAGGAAATAATATTTCCGAAATTTTCAAGCTGCTATCGGCTATAATAAATAATGTTTTATAATAATTACGAATACCTAATTAAATTACCTATAGGTGCGTAAGCATCGATGGCCTAATGGCTAAGGTGTCCGACTCGTAAGCGAGAGGTACCGAGTTCGAACCCCAGTGCCGCCATGTAACCATAACTATTTTTTTAGTTATTTTCGTTAATAGAACACCACCCGCTGCTCTGTAGGGTAAAACATCGTGAGGCGTCGGAATTTGTAACCATGATCCTAGTGAGCCTTTGTTAACAGAGTCACAGAGGTCAGACGGGAGTCGCTCTATTGTATTATCTGATTTGCCAAAGCCTGGATCATGGTCAAGTTATGAGAGCACAAATAAGATTATTATTACTGACGCCAAGATGATTTTTACTTATTATTTTATAACTACCCTCTTAAGTAATATGGAAAAAAAATTATAGGTACATTTTACTTTAAAATGTATATCAATAAGCAAATGTCATGTTGTTTTCCTTTATTTTTACAAAATCATTAGATAATTTCTCGAATAAGTACAGGTATTTTTCATCAAGATAGGAGCCGATTAAAGCAAGGTACGCTATTCTTTTTAGAAGCTTTTTATTTTTTTATCTTGTGCACTTAATCTCTGCCTTCTTTAGCAAATGCGATGATATTTTGTATTTTTCCCCATTATTTTCACCCTTTACTGTATTCTTGAGATGCCAGGAGGGTAATGAGATAGCAATGTTTTCTTCCCCCGTTTAAATAAATCGCTTGTTACTGAAAAGAATAACATTAGGGGATGGTAGGAAGGAGGGTAGTTTAAATTCGCAACGTTGCTTGATCATCTGGTTGCGTTTTATTTAGGATTTAATCTTTGTGGATAGGCGCTAAGATGGGCGAAGAAAGAAAAGTTAAAATCAATGAAACAAAAGTAGGATTACTTTTAATATATATTTATCGTCATCATCATATAGTTACAGCTTATAAGAGTCCACTGCTGGACTTGAGATTACTCCACATCATTAATCGGTTAGCCATTCGCTGCAAGAAATGTCTGAAATTCTAGTGTTTCGTCAATAGATACGGGTTAGGAGCCAATAGTGAAGAATAGACCTGTGAAGGTAAATACAGCGACAAAACTAAAAAGTAGGGTTTTGCCTGAAGCTCATAGTAGGAGCTCTTGAATTCAGGCTTATGAAATAATGTAACTTACAAATATAACCTACAAATAATTTGTGTACTGAGTGCTAGTGGAATAATAAATAATAATAATAATATTCGTGGACAAATTCACACAGCGCCATCTAGCCCCAAACTAAGAATGCATTACCATATTACTGGACAAAAGTTCTAATTATAAATAATACTTATAAATGAATTTCGCAGCCTTCATCGAGCCTCTAGCAAACATAGGGTTAAATTGAAACAGTTATCGTTTTATAGAACTAATATTCTGCTGACGACAGCTGCGCTGCGGTTAACCCTCGCTGGGCGCTTGCCCATAACGTCCCAGGCGCCACATCCCGACAACTGTATTATTGACAAAGTTTCGTCACTCAACCTCTGGGCATCATCTGTGGAGGGTTAAATTAGTAGCCATTATTGAGAATCAGTGCGACCATTCAAATTTAGAACACCCTTCCTTTGGTCGTTGGCAGAATGAGAGAATGCGACTGTGTTTGTTCCAGTTGGTTGGGCCACCACAATCTTCTTACGTTTAATTCCTTTATTATATAGTCTATTTCTAAGAACATACATTACATATCTAATATTTAAAGAGAGTATTGCAAAAGTTCGTTTCCTCGCATCAGACGATTCCCGAGAAAAGGACGGTGTAGGACCTGGACGAAGGAATAGTGTAGGACCTGGTCAAGTGAAGCTATGGACTGTAAGTACTTATATTAAATAATCTAACCTAATTACCTACCTTATACGTATCCTGTAAAATATATATCATTTTTAAGTAAACATTTGTAATTAAAATGTCCTCCCTAATTAGAGAAATGACTACTTCAATTAGGGAAGTTCATTATAATTAGAGGTTTATTCTAACCTATGTTTACCTTTTCTAATTGAATTTTGACTTTAATAACTACGAGTTTAACGTATCTTTGCTTAAACATTATACATGGTTTAAACTTTACAAATTTAAAATACTTATCCTCTATTCCTAGGGAAAGTCCTAGTGTAGCTGTCGAACAAGATACCTCTTGATGCTGGAACTTTTAATAAAATTCCTCTAGTTAGAGAAAATTGTAAAACACGAAAAACTTAGATGGTGAAAACGAACTGACGTTCTATTGAGACTTTGGACAAAAGGGAATCGTTTTCCAATTTCCTTTGGCCGAGCGCTGCCCGATAGCCAGAGTTGGAGCCAGTTTATTAACTGTTACCAAGTTGTTAACAGATATGTATTTACTTACCTAGATAGAGTAGAGGTTTGTTATTTTATGTGATACTGTGTTTTTGTTTAAATGGTTTCGTGTTGTTTTGTTAAACTTGGTCTGAAATAAATTGTAAAGTTTTCGGGGTTTACGATGTTTGAAATTATAAATAAAGACGCTTTGACTAAAGAGGATTAAGAAGACCATTAAGAGAAAATACGCTTGTACTTTGTAAGCATAAATATTGGTGTCTGGATCACGTCTACAAAATTGGCTCTGATAACGTAACATTGAAAATATTATCAAACTACTTTTGTATAAAGCGCGCTGGAGCCTAAAGATTTAATAAGGCGCGACGCTTTTAGGATAGGATAGAGGATTTTTCGAAAATGTTAAGACGGATACTGTGATGGGACGCTAATAATTCAAATTCATAAAACATAACTCTCCTTCTGTCGTAGTCGGTTAAAAACATTGGCGTCGTTCGAACGTTTTAATTTGCTAACATAAGAGGCTAAACACCCACATGTGGCACCTACTTAAAATTCTGAAAACCAAAAGCAATAAATTCCCCAAAACGCAACGAGCTTAATTACAAGGGTCACACTTGTGAAGCGCGAAAAAAATAAAAGTTCGTAATTCAAAATGTCAAATAAATTCACGCTGAGATATCGATGTAAAAACAATACCAAGAAAGCGAACAAGCTAGCCTAAGAATAAAAAAAACTATGGTAAAAACCAAGGTTTCAGATACATTTAAATAAATCTGTATTCTAAGTCTTACGACTTAGGGATGCTTATCAAATATGATATTACCCGGCAAACCGTTGGACAATTTCAGGGACGAGCAAGCGAGACAAAATCAGTCGGTGGTGAAAGGCGCATACGCGGGAAGCGACGGGGTTGGGAGATTGCACTCCCCGCCACAAGGGATGATGCGCAGGCGTCGGTTACCATCCGAAACAACCAAAGGACACCAAGCAAAGAAGAACCTTATGTTAATTAGAGTAGATACTAAAATTGTAATTAGTAATTAATAATGGTCAGCGAGATGAATCGAGGGGTAGAGGGTTGACACTTCTTATTTCGGAGCGGAGCGAGGCGGCTGGGCGAGCAGCAGAGCAAATATTAGAATCAGATCATAAAGTTTAATAATGTATAATTAAATGATATTTTAATTTACTATAAATTAGAGTCAGTGTATATTTGCTGTCGGCGACAAAAGTTAAGTTGACACCTATTATATTTATGTAAATGGTTTGGGTCTATATTGTATCGAACAGATTAATTACATTTATAAATTTCATCAATTTCCATTAATATTCTCACTACTAAAGATTTCTATAACATAGTTTAACTCAGTCAAGTTGGAAAGTAAAATTTAGTCAATCGATTGACATTTACATTTAATTTTAACTGTGATTATTAACTATGAATTATCTCTACGTGAGATAATAATTAGAGCATGGTATTATTGGAATCAATATACCGAAGCTTATGTATTCCATCATCCAGTCAAGTAATTAATGTGTTTGATATATCTCTGTATGAGATGATTGTCTGCTATTGTTTGATTAATTTCAACCAAAGCCTATGTATATGTATATATTGCGCGTAATTCACGTTAACGTTAATCATCACGTTAACTCATCCCTGCGTGATATAGTCGTAATGTGGTATTATTTGAATAAAATGATATCAAACCTACCTATGTCTAAAATGCGACGCTTGGGAGTTCGTAATGTACTTATATCGAAATCATCATCAATGACGAATACTTCAAAATATATATGTTTGATTGTAAATGTTTGGTAATAAATATATGTAATAGCTTAAACCAACGGTTTATTCATAATGTTATTAAACCAAAAGGCGTATGGGCTGTCCCAGCTTATACGACTAGTCTAATTAACGAATATACCTATAATCTATATTATTTTTAGGCCAAAAGGCATGTGAGTTGATCAATCTCCACATGACTAGCCTAACACTTGATAGTAACGCGCAGCGTTAATGAGTCGATTACTTCATTAATAAGTTATAATTTATATTGACTAATTGTTTCATATTAACTTACTTAATGAATCTTATGTTTTATTATATGTTTTAATCTTGCAAACCAAGTATGACGCTTTGACTTTCAATTGTGTAGATGAAATGATTTGATATGAAGAGATAATTGTTTAAATAATATTAATTCATTAATTAACTATAATTAGATTTAACTGGGCGGAACTGGTTTTTGCGGACTGACCCGTTTTCCAGTTCCGATAGGTATTGGCCCTAGGAATCGTTCGGTCAGAATCACGAATTTCTTTATTGTCAGAAATTCTTGGTTAAAATAATAAAAAGTTTTAATCGTAGAGTCACAATTAAGTAAATAAACGTATATTTATACTTTAAACTCTACCTGTGACTTTAATTCATATTCCCGCACACCTTGACTTATTTTCAGTAAATTACTTTCTAAGTTGGCCCTAAGTTGGGTTTCTAAATTACCCAGCATTGTTACAAGTAACTGCATTCTGGACTAATGGTACTCAAATGTCTTAAATAAACTCATTTGCTTTAGAGAAAGTCAATACAAATATCCATATAACTTCTTGCAATTTAACGCATGGCATTCGAGTTTTGATTTAAAGTAATACTTATCAAACCCTAGTTGGTTCTATATTCAGTAAGACTGAGACACCACAGTCGTTGCGATCCTTCATCTCGTAAATCGTAGGGTAAAGCTGTCTAAAGGATCCTAAATTGAAAAAGAAAGGGAAGAAGAGAAAATATATAGGGGCCCCATTCTCAGATGAAAAGTGGATGTGTTTTAAATATATGGATATGATAACCCTACGGGGTTATAATGATTGACAGCGGTATATCAAAGGATATACCTAGTTATCTTGCCAGGCCAAGGCAAGCTTAGGGAAACTTGGGGATCAGAAAGCTTCGACACCTTCCATCGTGGTACTCCTTGGAGCACATGAAAGGAAGCAGGGACACGTTAAAATATCCTAGTGGCAGAATCATATCGGCTGGGAACTTGGCTCCTTGTGACCCACTTCAGGGGGCTCAACTTGCTGTCTTATAACTAAAACTATATTTATATATCACTCGAATCATTGCCATTGACGTAGAAGAGTTTTATTGCAAGTTCCTGTCATCTCATTCTACATAGACATTAGAAATGAATCAACGTTACAGTTTAAGGCATTTATAAACCAATCATCAAATCCTAATCTCATAAAGTTAAATGGACTGTCGGTGGCGGCAAAACCGCTTCACGTGACGCCCGAGACTCCATCGACCAACGCTAGCGGTCTTACCACAAAAAATATTTTAAACACGAGATAAACATGTGTTTAGTTAGTCACTGTCTAAATTGTTAAACACTGTTTAGGCGGGTGTTTAACTTTCTTTACTACAAAACAATGTTTAGCAACTGTCTACCAAGACAGTGTTTAACTTCATGTTTTTTTTTCATCCCTAGTAACACTGAATAACATTCATTCATCTCGGTCCCCATTCGTTCTGAACCGTTTCGTTTTATGCAAACATTATTCGAACACATTTCAGTGGTTTCCGAATTACAATGAAATTTAATTAAAAATATACAATAAATTAACCTGTATTATGTTTTTCTCGATAATTTATTCATTTAATGAACACAAATCAAAATATTTTCGATTATTTCTTAAGACCTTGTTTCCATAGCATACTTGCAACGGTAAAGGAACGTAATTTACGTTTGACGTTACTAAATTGATGAGCGACTTGGTTTTGTTAGGCGCGAGACGCGAGTTTTACGTTACGTACAATATCTTCCTCTCTGCGAGTTTTATTCTTCTTTTCATTAGTTTCTACAATAGACGGACTCTGGGCCCTCGCGTGCCGCGCGGGGGCGCAACCGGGACATACCGCCAAGATGATGATGATTAGTTTCGAAAATAAACTTATATTAATAGTAATATAGAGAAGGGGTAGTTAAAGACCAGACTACCTTACTTATATCTAAAATCTTTTTCATTATAATATTCAAATGGATTGATTCGCTTACGGTATACTGTGTCTCGAAAAGAATATTAACTCTTCCTCGTCGATAAAATAAATCAAATCCAAAAAATCCATGACCGTACTCGAAAATTTAACCCGCCACGAGTCGACACGATGAAGAAGACACCAAAAATGCCACCATAAATAAAGTTAGACACGCGCTAAACTAACATCTGGCAGTGACTAAAGTTAAACATGGTTTAACAATTGCTTAACTCTAGACAACCGTTAGACACTCTTTTGTAGTACGACTTTTTCTAAACATGTGTTCAACAGATGTCTAACCCTTGTTTAACTTTTTTGTGGTAAGACTGTAGGTTTCTAGATCGACTCTAGGACCAACTCATCTGGGGACGTAATGGCGCATATTAGGGGGGGACCAGCACAATACTAGTATCCGTCTTAGGATGTCTAGGACGATCTGAGTGGTTCTGTGGTCAACATGGCCGATCTGCCACGCAATTGGTCCCGGTTTCGATTCCCGGCCGGGCAGAAATTGAAATGATGAATTTTATTTTCTGTTTCGGGTCTGGGTGTTCTATGTATAATAAGTATGTATTGAAAAGTATTTAAGTAGTTTATCAGTTATCTAGCACCCATAGCACAAGCTTTGCTTAGTTTGGGGCTAGATGGCGCTGTGTGAATTTGTCCACGAATATTTATAATTAATTACAATTTATAATTATAATTAATTATATCAAGATCATTGAATACCAGATCATATTATAGAGGAATTTTAATGTGTTTATAAGAATAAAAGAATAAAGTTGTAACTATTTTGGTAGGAATATAATTCCCTATACCGGGTAACGTTTGGTTAAGTAATGTTTTGGTGGGAAATTATTTTCCTACATCCTTTTACAAGGTAAAAGTCTGAAACTATGACTAGTAGTTGTCTTCTACTTCACTTAAAATTTACTGAATTAAAGCATACAATATATCTAACCTGTTTAGGTAGCATTAGGAATTGCCTACTGCCAAATATTGCCAACTACTCCAGCCATTGTGTGGCGTGGCGTTTACCTTCGCGACTACCTACGTATACCTATACTACTCTGGGTAATCACGGGAAAAACGACCATACGTTAGTGGCGCTTTTACTGTTTTTTCATTTTCACATTTACCCTCACTAGAAAACGAAAACCTGTCGATAAAGCCCTCGCGCTACATTAAATTTTTTTTACAGCCGATTATTTTTTTCCTTCTTGAACACAAAAACAACAAAGTAAACAACGTACCGGAGCATTTCATAATTGAATTGACTAAAAACGTGGTCCCTATTGCACAGTGACCGTGATTGATTGATTACTCTGCGAAAAATTATCGGGTTTCCCTACAGCGGTGGGTGTTCAACATCGAATAGCTTTTAGATTAAAAGCTGGACTGCCGAACATGACCGAGTGATGATGTCCCTCGGGGCCGACGGTGGGCCCGATCTGTTATATGAATACAAAGTGACGTGGTTATGATGTCCTGGCTTCTAAAATATAGGTACCCTCTACTCAGGAAGCAAATCGAGATATATTGAATCTGTAAATGCTTACCGTGAAACATTATCTATTTATTTACATATTTGACAGTTTATTGTGCACAATAAAAGGTATACATTGTCATTAAGAAAAACAACCACCTAAAACAAGTACCAGCTCATTTCATATGAAATATCTTACAGCAGATTTAATAATAATAATATTAATACAAACACTGTTGTTGTTGTTTAATATTAATATAATGGCATCTGGCATCCCATTTCTCTTTTAAAAAAGTATAAAGTACGTATCGTATTGGCGAAAGTAGTATTAGTTCACCCCAATGGCTCGTTTGATCTAATTGGGTCGTTTCTTTGAATTTAGGAAGTTATAAAATACGGGCTAAGGACTCGTGTAAATAAGCGTAGGTAAGTTTAGTTAGGTTAGAGGTAGAGCGTCGGTTGCTCCGGTTCAAAAGCAGTACAGGATTCGAATCCCAGTGCTACAATGTACTAATAATTCTTTTCTGAGTTAAGCACATAAGTTGAACACTATCCGATGCTGTTATGGTGAGGGAAAAACTCTATCTCAAACTAAAACTTTATTTATTGAAATAGGACTAATTAGTCTGTTATCAAACGTCAAAAAACTACTAGCATTCATGTAGGGGGTGACGCAAGTAGGCCGGGGCGCAATGCGCCCTTGAAGTATCTAATACCGATGTAGGTATAGTACTATGTAGGTTCAGTCACACGCCGAATGAACGAATTACATTCTTGTGGCGAATTTCCGCGGACCTGAACAACCATGAGATGTCGATTTCTTTGCAACGTGCTCACTCTCCGGATGTTCATGTCGGTCTTTTGAACTCGTTGGACCGTAGATAAAGATACTCCTACTGTTCTAGCAGTACTACGGTGACTTCTTCCTTCTTATACTTTGCTCATAATTTTTGTAGTATGTTGCAGTGAATACTCTGACCAATCCAAGAAATCTATGCAAAGTCACTTCCCGCCGTCTGTCCCTATGTAGATAACTGTATCTGACTGCCTAAGTCTAAGCGTACATGGATATGTACGCGTAGATTTCCCATAGAATCAGAACTTTTCCTATAAGCCAAGTGAAAGCTTTAGATGAATTTCTTTACTTACTAAATAATGGACTCAGTAAATCGTGAAGAAGGGAGAGTGAGGTGTCTGTATAATACCTATTACTTATAGAATACGTACACCAAAATAATTAAGCAGCTTCCCACTAAGCCCTCATCTCATTATCTAAGCTATACCTTTAGGTAGGTAACGTTATCTATGTGCAAAAGTGTACCGAACCAAAGAAAATCGACAATCCAACATAATCTGAATTCATAATTCACAAGTGAGCGCACAGAGCTGATATTGCCGGCTCTCCCCAAATAGGGGAGATGCGCCGCAGATGGTCCGCGGTTATTACCACCTTCGCTGCCGAGGGACTTTAAGAGTTAACTAAATCGGTAATCAATACGTTTAGGTACGTTACTCAAAGTATGTTCAACTATTTTCTCTGCAGAAAGTAAGTATATTTTGTTTTCTTTTTTATAGTTTTATAAAGGGACTCAATTTTGGTAGTACCGAATCAGAATCAGAATCAGAATTAGAAAATTTTATTGTTAAGACTGTGCTAACAAATAAATGTTTACATGTTTACATCAGTTACCCTTTCGGGTGTACAATAATTATAAAAAATTACAAAAATAACAATTATTAAATTCTAAAAGCTAAAACCGAGAAACATATAATTTAGAAATGAAAACAACAACAAGATAAACTAAGTTAATATTTAACATAGATACTATTATCATTATAATATTCCTGTAAATTGTAGAAAACTAAATTTGACAACATATTTTTTAAATTATGTTTAAATTTATTAGTTTTAAGTACTTTTATTTCTTGGGGTAAGTTGATATATATTTTTATACCTGTTGCGTATGTACTCTTTGAATATATTCTTGTATTTATTTGGGGAACTTGTAAATCGTTTTCATATTTGGATCTAGTGTTTGATCTTAATGTAGCTTTTTTATTAACGTATGATTCGTTAGTTTTTATGAAGTTACAAATTTGAAGAATGTATAAGCTTGATAAAGTTAATATATTTTTTCCTTAAATATTCCTCGAAGAGAATCTGTATTTTTCATCTTAAAAATATTCCTTAAGCATTTCTTTTGCATTAAAAAAAGTGAGTTGATATGGACAGAGTTACCCCAAAATATTATTCCATACGTAAGTAGAGGGTAAACGTATCCATAATATGCACTTAAGGCTACATCTTCCGAAGCTATGTTAGTTAAATAGCAATGCATAGGCATGAATGTTGTTTAACCTCTAAAATAAACCGGATTACACCTGGTAAATTCGTACCATATCCATGAATAATAATTTTTTTTATGCTAAGGGCGGCTTGCACCAAATTCTTAAACACATTCATACATAAAAACGTTTAAGGTCATTTTTAAATGCGTTGAAAAATTTGATGCAATCCGTGCTAAATGTTGTTATAGTAGGTACATGTTTAATACATAATGATCTTATAGTTAGTACATTACAAGATTCATATAGCAAAACCGCTGGATAGAAGAAATTTAAGGGTACTTTACGCCAATAAAGTTACGATCAAAAGCGTCTGTATACCTACAATGTTAGCAGTGAGCTATTAGATCTAACGAACTCAGCGTTAAACAAGTTCTAAGTTTACAACAATGTGTACCTACGCTACTAAATAAATAAAATATATAATAAAAAACAATGTTAGACTCTGTCTAAAAAGTAAGCGATTCGGGAAATTATAAGATTGATTGAAATCTGATTGAATAATGAAGACGTCTGTTCTATATACAACAAGATGGTAGCTAAAAGATGGACGTCTTCGTTATTCAAAATCAGGTTGCACGTTTTCATTTAAACTTATAATTAGTAATTACCCAAGTCGTCAAGACAGTCTAGAGTTGGATCTGATTAGATATATTCCAAAAAACTGCGTATTCTACGATACCCGAGTTTACCAGATCAGGACAAATGTACACTAGATAATCCATCAATCAAAAAGGAATACACGGTACCTGTAACTATGAACGATAAAATCTATGATCTATCCAGTAGACCGTTCACAATCCTATAAGGAACCCTACACATTTCGCGCCAAACGCTGCGTCTTTTCGCAAGTCGCAAACCTACGCTGCCTATTTTCCAGGCCACCGCTTACGTCCGGTAGTTATGACATATTCCGCCGCTTCCAATAACGACATCCAAGTTATAAGTCGACGCAAGAATCAGTCGCATGTTCCGCACAGCTGCGCTGGAATCCCTATATTCCATCACATGGAGCGAGGAGTACGCTAATAGGGGATTGGAATGCTTGTGGATGGAGTTGTGTATCGTTTGCTCTTCGAGTGTTTATGTGTTTTATTTAGATTGGTTTACATAGACATGTATTATACAGATATTATTGAAGCAAATGTCGAAATTACCTACAATTTGTATGCTGTTTCTAGACAGACATGCTTCTTCCTCAGCCGCATCGTCAATACACATTACAGTGAGAAGGCGGTCAAATGCCTGCCTGTGTAACAAACTATTAAATTAAATTATTGATAGTTATTAGTAATAAATCGCATCCCTGAAATATATACCTTTTTCTCGCAAATCTTATTCAAATATCGTATATTCAAACAGCCATTTGGAACTATCATACCATACTCCTATTGACCCGATTATTGTTTTACTACACAGTGGGTCGACAGTAACTTTTACAGCTACACTTATCGCTGCTTACGTGAGGTTAAGAGTAGATTAAGGGGTTACTCGAAGGAGGGACTGCGAAGTTACTACCCGTCCAGCACTATCCGCTAGTAACTGAATAGAAAGTAATTATCCCTGCCTCTCAGCTACGATTTAGTCGCAGACAATTAACTGCGGCGACGTAACAATTAAGGAATAGACAGCCTTAATATATAGATTTGAATTATTTGGCAAAGGAAATAAAACAAAAATTAAATCACAGGTAAACTTTAAAACGAAGTGTACCTAAGTTATCGGGTTTATTATCACGGTTAGTATTTTGTTTACCTCCGTGTGAAAGTGTGGTACATAACCACAAGTGTCTTAAAACCTATAGTGTACCTAAGGTCTTATTGTATGATGCCAATGGAAAATAAAAATTGGGATAGGTGGCAGGCAATGTGTAGCACAAAGCCTTTCTCTAATACTAAATAACCACTAATCGAACCAAAGCCTTACCTACTAGTGCAGCGAACTATTTTCGTATCTTTTCTTCAAGATCATTTGGCTTTTCTCTCGCTAAAACGTAGCTGTGTAATTAAGCTGGAATTTCGATGAAAAACTTCCCTTTCCCAAAACTTCGCTTTTACTAATACAAGTAAACATCCACAAACCGAACCAAAGCCTTACCTACACCAGTGCAAGCGAACTAATTTAGTCTCCTTTCTTTAAGGTCATTTGGCTTTCCTCTAGCCGAAAGGTAGCTGTGTAAATAAGCCGGGATTTCGACGCGAAACTTCGTAGACGGCAAATTTACGGTTGGCGAGCGGTGCGGAACTATGTTACTAATAACCGGCATAGGAATGCCTGCAGCCGCCAGCGATCGGGGTGTCGGAGCGAGTGACTGTGTACACGTAGCTTATGTTATAGAAGTTTGTTGACGATGAGATGATAATGATAGTTGATGTTTTAAGGCCCTAGGCAAAAATATGTGTGTTAGAGTTTAAACATGAGTGTCTGTGGTGTTGGAGCTAGTGGCTGTGTACACGTAGCCTATAAGTACAGGATCATCATCATCATCACCTTGGCGTTAATGTCCCGGTTGTGCTCTCGCGCACGAGGGCCCGGGGTCCGCCTTGACCATCCAGAATTTGGCAGATCAGACATTTACAGTGGAGCGGCTGTGATCTGACCTCCGTGATGCTGCTACCAGGAGGACCTAACCAGATTGGATCATGGTGATCATGTGCAGGTTTCATCACGATGTTTTCCCTCACCGTAAGAGCATCAGTTAGCGTTCAACTAAATGTACATCACTCAGAAAAGAGTCATTGGAGCATGGCCGTAGTGGGATTCGAACCCGGTACCTCTCGTTTTCGAGTCGGATACCTTAACAACTAGGCCACCGACGCTTCTTATTTAAGTACAGGATGTCGGCGGTTAAATACATAATACACAACCGTAACCAATGATAATATCGCCTTGTACAGTCATTCAACTAATCAGGTGACCCCCCAATCTTATGATCTATATGACAATATGGAGGTCAGCTACCTAGATGTACGACTGTACCTACTGAAGATAGGTGGATGTTGTATTGGTAACTTCTTAAGAGGGGTTAGGTTACTTAACTATGTAATGGATCGTACTTTGTCGTGAGGATGCCGTAGGACAGGCAAAGAGGAGAAAACAAAGTAAGAAAGCGGACTCTTGCAGAAGCCGGTATTTACTGCTCGAATGATGATGATGACATAATAGATCGTACTTCACCAACGATCGTTGTTGCTCAGGCTTTTGCATCTCTCCATGACTGTAATTTCTTAATGGACTTAAATATCTCAATATTTTACTTACACTCCACTAAAAATATAAACTAAGTCTATCTTTTCATCTTCGCGGCGTATCCTTGTACTTTTATTTCAGACTCTATCTTAAGACTATGAAGCCGTAAAAATAAAGCTGAAACCAAGGAATAAAACACCGTCTTTATTAGACGCAATGTAATGGACGGCGAAGCCACAAAAAGGAGCAATCTCCGTCCATTGGTTGCCAACGCAAACTCCCTGAACACTGATAAATGGTGATTTTTTTGTTTTGTCAGCTAATTAATGACCGGTTCCATTGTCAGGTCTGCTTTAGAAAAGTTGAAGCGATTAAGAACTAACACTGGGTCTGCGATGTGCAAGTAAAAGGCGAAGAATGAGGTAAATCTTCCCGGCTTCAGCAGATTTAAGTTACTAAGGATTTCAGTTTTCTTTTCCTACCTATTCCTCTTTCGTTTTGTTTTCATGATTCACGATAGTTTCCGAACAATTAACAACAATCAAACTGCATGTAAAATGGGGTTAGGTACTTGGATATGTTGGGACTACATTGGTCACTCACTTTTCTCTGATAAGTTCTAAGGGATAGATGGCAGATTTACAGCATTGCCATTTATCAGGGCTGTCACATATATGACATGCTTGGTTGCATAAAAATAAACTTGATTTATAGAGAAAAGTGAGTGATAAATGTAGTGTAACCCTATTATACCAGTGCACATGTAGCGACGTCTATCGCTCCAATAGGGAAACTCAACGATACTCACATTATGAGTATGCGAACACAAGGTTGGCAAGCATCCGCTCATAGATGGCGCTGGCAGTCCTACATCGCGCTAGCGAAATATGCAAACTTCCACGGCATATATACAACTTCCGACGATCAACCCTTGGTCCCCTGGTCACAACATCCGGCCAGGTGGGTAATTACCCTTTTCAACTTCTCCATCTTCGCTTGCCAACATTGGCGGCTATCTTATCCCAGCCACCGCCAAACACAGATAAATAAAATGTTTATAACGCCCAAGTATGTTTATAATTGTATAATTTTACTGAAGGCGTTTTCTGTAAATGGGTATACAGAAATATGGATGGAACGTGGACACAGTCGAGCTATGACTACTTATCCTTTGCTACTCCTTTGCTTATTCATAAATGGCGCAATGCAAATAGCGGTGCCGGAACACAGATAGGACTGGGTTTTATATCTGTACAGAAAATGGTTATCTCGGAGTCAACAACGACAGCGTTTTTTTGCTAGAGCGTCGCATTTTTTTTGCTAGAGGGAGGCAAACGAGCTAGTGGACTACCTCCACGGCTAGCACAAGTATGCCCGCGAAACAGATCGCGCTTCGAGAGAGCCTTTGTTTCCTTCTCTCAAAATGAAGATGAAAGAGATAGCGGTATCTTTTCTCACTATCGCTCGCGAGAGCACACTTGTGCCAGTCGTGCTGATATCGACCACCGTTTTAAATACACGCCCGCGACACCCAGGGAGTCGGAAATGCGTTGCTGGAATTTGAGACTTGCGTAGGGGTAGTGTATAGGCTCGTTTCTTGAAATCAAACCTATTGAGAGGTCAAATAAAATAGTATTTACTCAAAACCAACAATAAACATGTTTCTAAAAATAGGCTACTATAGAAGACCAAAGACCTATTTTGTACAATTCTTAGTAATTGCATATTTCTTAACAAACAAAACGCTTATTTGAAAAGTGAGGCAACTATCCTTCTTTTACCCTAGTTAAGTTAAAAGGCCAAATTTCAATATCCGTATAATATAAAAACGATACCTATTTTCTAGTTATTTAGGCAGCGGCAACTATACCAAGCTCTCTAGTACTCGGCAGCAGGCACCCATTCGAGCGTTATGCGCAGATTATCTCGTCACTTTGAACCCGTAAAGGGATCAAAGCACTGTGTTATCTTTACGCTCAAAATTCTGTACAACTTTTTTATTTTCGCATTCAGTAAATGAAGAAGATTGGATGATGCTTGTGGATACGTGTAGGTTAGGAAAAGCTATATATATTACAAATGTATATAGATTACCTCATAATCCATGTGGAACTGTAGGTATGCTTATTTTTCATTTCCACTATTGTACGTAGCAAGCAACATGTGAAACATACCGTCTTCTTCTTCGTCGAGTCAATTTCCGAAAACTTAGAACCTTAGATCTGGCTTGCCCAGTAGTCGGCCACGTCAACAGCATTATCAGCCACAAGGAACAGTTCCTCCCTAGTGCAGGTAGCAGAACAAAGACGACAAGAGTGCGCTATGGGTTGGGATGAAGCTCTATAGTCGTGTTTCTACTGTGCCTGATCGTTTCGAATGTTTCGAAACATACCTACAAGCCGTACTGTTTAATAATAACGAAACCCAAGAACTTTAAATGCTCAGTCAGTTTGATTAAACGAAAATCAAAAGCGTCTTCAGCCGAGTGCCGATCTCGTCACCCGCGAACTGTTTAATTTGTAACATCAACTCGGTACTCGAGTGGAAATGATAATTACCCCGACGCAGTTCGTAATTAACCCCCTGTCCATCAGACACAGCAAATACATGTGTATTGCCATACATTACGCAATACGATACGGGGATGTTTAAGCCAATGTAATTAGTGCGCGTTCGGTTTTATTATATTAAAACATTGCGAAGTGAAGGAGGAAAGGTAGCCAAGGTGGCTAGGATGATGATGCCGTCTATCAATACATTAAAGGGCAAACAATTGATCCTTCGTGGAATTTGTTGGACGGAAAGAGTTAAAATTTTACTTTTTAAAGCAAAAACTAGTAGGAACCTACGTACGGATACATTTTAGTAACATATCTACACGACCTGAGTGGTTCAGTTGGTTAATATGCCGGTCGCCACGCAGAGGTACCGGTTTCAATTCCCGGCCGAGCAGAAATTGAAATAATGAATTTCTCGTCTCAGTCTGGGTGTAGTATGTATAATAAGAATGTATTTAGAAAAACAATATAAGTAGTTGATTAGTTATCTAACACCCATAACACGAGCTTTGCTTACTTTGGGACTATATTTGTCCAAGCATATTTATTTATTTGATGCTTTTTATAAAGAAAGTTATTGAGACATGGTCGAGCCCCGCCATTCGAGCAGACAACCACGGCCGTACACCCTTTTCTTGAAGCAACTCCTCGCATTTTCAAGCTCATTATATATTCGTTAGGGACTGAAGATTGCCAAGTCAGAAAAATAACTTTATAAATGAGATAAAATAAAGTTTAAGTATTATTATTTACTCAGTATGTTTACAAGAGAACTACGGTGCAATTTGCAGAATATTTATTTTAAAAAGTACTGTCAGACTTGGCTTCACCTTTGATCTTATAAATTGTTACGGGAGAGTCACGAGACTTGTAGAATTATTACATTAAAAAGTTTATGATGGGGTAAAAACCTACTTATTTATTAACAACGAATAACTTTTGGAGTTTAACCAATTAACGCCTGATATGATCAATAATATACACCTACTGTTGCCTGTCCAGTCCCCCTGCAACCCATACGCACTGAAAAAAGATCTTCCCCGGCACCCACCTCCCCGCGAATCTAGCAAGCAAATTGGACTAACGCCGATAAGCCTGCTAAGCCCTGAGTGGGCTATTAGGCCTTCCACGCCCTTTGTTGCATGCGCGCTGGGATGGACACGCCGAGAAGGATAATAGAGATTAACAACTTCAACCCGGGAATGCGAGATCCCCATTTCCCAAATTTTTGGGTAAACGAGTTAAGTTGCTTCTTTTGTTCGCCTTGTTTCACGGTAATTGGTGGTTTGTTTCGGGTGTGACATGAATGCTTTATGGTATAACTTCAAATGTAGGTAGGTACTTTTTTTTTAGTAAGATTACTGAATATAGGATTTTGAGCGTCGGTAGCCGGGCGGTTGAGTATCCAACTCGTAAGCGAGAGGTACCGGATTCGAATCCCGCTGCGGCCAGTGAATCTTCTCTGAGTTATGTAAATTAGTTGAATTATAACCGATGCTCTTACGGTGAGGGACAACATTGTGATGAAACCTGAGAATTCAGGCCACTGAATTTGTAAACATGATCCAATCTAGTCAGGGTCCCCTGGTAGCAGGGTCACGAAGGTCAGATGGTAGTCGCTCCACTGTAATTACCTGATCGCCAAATCCTGGATCATGGTCAAGGCAGACCCCGGGCTCTCGTTCTCGAGAACACAACCGGGACATTTTTGTTTTTGATGTTGATGTTTTTTTTTTCTTAAATCTGGTGAGACGACATAGTCTCAAAACTATTTTTTTATTAACGCCAAGATGAAAATTATTTATGATTACTGAATATAGGATTTTGAACAGTTCTCCTGGGTATGTTATTAAATTGATAAACAGCTAGCTCAATATTTTTAAAATTCAAGTATGCGGGTAGATAATTTAGGTTGAACCAAATTGTATCTTGCGTAGTAACATTAGATAATTAATCCATCCATCGACTTGGAACACACGTTAGGTACCTACGCTATGCCTACACACCCATACTTATCTTCCTGAAATACGGCCCCTGTTTATGCGAATACAAGCTGCAAAACCGTAACCTTTTGCATAAATGAATTTATTTTCTATCCGTACTCATTAAATAAGGCAAAAAGGGTACAAACAGTATACATTTTAAAAATACGGGATATGTGTACGGAACGGTCGAAAAAACAGAAGGATACTGTGGGGTTGTAACTCATCGCGTGATTGTTATTCTATTTCAAATTAAAAAGTCGCAGCAGCAAGCTAGACGAGTGTGGTACATCTTTTTACCCGACAGCCAAGGAAGGATTATGTTTTTGAAAGGTGTAGTTCAAACTCTTAACACCCACATAATTTCAATTATAAAGAAAAATGTTGTGTTACAGCCCCACCTCCTAATGTAATGTATGATGTATTTCAATTTGACTTAGTTAATTCCTACATCCTCCCCTCAATGCTAGCCTAATGCGATTTTCCGATTCCTGCTAAAGGCGACTGGCATCTCCCGACGGTACAATGTGCTACTACTGTGTATCTACTGTAAAACGTTTTGTATGAGCAATAAAGGTTTATCTACCTATCTATCTATCTATCTACTACTACCACAAAATACCCATACCCTACTACAAAATCCACAGCCAGGTCCTTACCCTCTACCCTCATTGAGAGCAGCACAGTGCGTCACGCGTCGCGCCGCCCGTCGCGCCGTCTCGACGCCATAGGACTCGTGTTGCCCTGGTAGCTAAAGCTCTCAACGTGCACAATGCCATGGGGAGTAAAAAAGGGAGGGGTGCGTCGAGCTAGACTGTGAAAATTTTTACAATTACAGCTGATTTTCTATCTTGCTTAGCTATGATATTTGGCAGAGTTCTTAGAAAAATTCTGCGTCTTGGATTGTTGGTTGGTAGAGTTACGACAATCAGTTAGCCAACTCTTTCAATATTTCTTTTTTGTAGGAAGTCAATCATCTCCATACAATATGTACATAGATAAGCAAAAGGCCAACTAATACTAGCCATGACTATTATCTCCGCATTCAACGGACTTAATATTATGACTTTATAAATTATTTCGATGAAACTTGGCCTTAAAAAAATGAAACTAATAGGCTGATAAGGTAGATAATAAATAGGTTATCATATAAAAATGATAACTACTTATCATTTACATCTTGATGGAACTCCACTGTATTATAGAATTATAACACTTTTTACACAAGTTCCACTATTATTAAATACCGTTTAGAATGTGTACACTTCACACTGTTTTTATGTACCTATACGTTCTGAACGGTATTTAATTATAGTTCAACTTGTGTAAAAAGTGTTTTAATTCTATCATACAAATGATAAGCGACAGATTTAAATATTCTCAAGTCTAAATAGGTAGATATTCTAGGGATACTATTACGCGATATGCGTTTCAATAAATAAAATATGTCCGTAATGGCCGTCGGAGACATCAATCAAATAAAAAATTTAACCCTTTTTAAAACGGGCTCCGTTGAGTGCTTACTCAGCAATAATGGTTCGGAGATTATCGTTGATTGTGCGCAGAATCCATTCATGTGCGGAGTTTACATTGGTGTTAATGAAGTGATATTTGCTTTTGCTCATTGAGACTGGGCGTACAATTCATAATAGCTACTTTATTCTTTGATTATCGACCTACCTAAACTCGCATTGTACAAGGACAAAGTAACGTCATCTTATCGTAGGCGTAGACAAAGACCTCAGTCATGGTTGAACTTGTTATCGTTGTTGCACAAAGTAAACAAGTACGATTAAGGCTAGGTAAGCAAAGGCACTTAAATTCGCACAGAACATCTGGAACCAGATGATAGCTAACTACGATTCAAGAAACACTATTATCCCTCAATTCCCTTGTTCTAAGAAACACTTAACCTGTTTGCGAGCGGGAGGGGTGTCATAAAGGCGTTTCCTACCGTTTCCACGGTAATCAACTTGCTCAACACCCCACTACAGTGTTCTTGGGTAGACTGAGCTTGTTTACATGTACAATGCACCCGGCTTTCCATCTGGGAGTCGTTCAAAACAACCCCCGTTTACTGACACAGCGGCTAAAACTGAGACCTTGTGTCGGAGCGCGAAATAGAAGGTTTGGTTCTTGCGATTCGGGAGAGTGTTCTAGAATAATAAATAATAATTTTTGGGCAATTCAACCCCAAAAATCTAGCTCAAAGTAAACAAAGCTTGTGTTATGGGTGTTAGACAACTGATAAACTACTTATAACTATACTTTTAAATACATAGTTTGCTCAAATATTTTTAATTATTTAAGAGAGATAATAAAACACAATACATAGTTATTTATAACAATAACTGATTATACATATAACACCGAGATCCGTAATAAAAATACATGATTTCAATTTCATGCATAGTAGACCGGCTTGTTCAACACATACAACACGACCATACATACATGGTCGGGATTAAGCAGTTTTTTATGTTTTACGGTAGACATACAAACAAGCGGGCTACCTGACTCGGATTCTGTTTATAAAGAGAGCGTCACCGCCTCAGCCCTCAGCATTTACAGCTAAATGTAAAGGAAAACAATACATTGACTGTCTGTATTGTCCAATAAATTAGGCGACGTACGTATCCGCCGGGCCCCTTGCAGTCTCCAAATTGAAAGGTACGTCCGCAAGTACAGTGCAAATATAAATCGCACGAAACGTGCGTTGCATCTAGAGATGGACGAAGCAATAATAATGTATCTGTATCGATAAATTAAACAACAAATCAGAGATGGAAGAATCTCAGTCTCAGTTGAAGAACGTGTATTCGAAAACGCGAAAGGAACACCAATTTGTACGTAGATACATAAAGGTACGTAATGGATGTACGGAGATTTTAAACTATTTTTATTTAGATCTCACACACGCACAGCACATTCACTGCTGAGCAAAGCTTCGGATTTGTGCCCTGCTGTTTAATACTTTACCTCGAATGACGTTATTTCGAAGTGTATTACTCGATGGTTCATTTCATCGATTAGTCGTTACCTTGAAAAGTAAAACTAATAAATAATTAAGGTAGGTACTATATATTTTACTAGTATTACGTTTCGAGGTCAAATGTTGACGTTTAATGGATATGGTTAGTACAGCTGGCCATATCATGAAATAATTACATGTAATTACATGAGATAATTTCATGAAATTATCGTTCACATCGTGAAGTGATCAATTCTAAGATCTGGTCACGATATATCGATGATTTTTATAAAATAACATCGATGTTGTTACATCGATACTCTTCTTCCGAGCCTAGTTGCACCCCAGTCGTGCTGATGAGGCAATAAGCGGCACCGCCTGAAAAAATAAAAGCATTTCGTGATTGTCCCCGGGACCGTACCCCGTACCCCGCTCCCGTACCCCCGGCAGGCCCGCTCAACGGCTTTAGATCTGACCCTTGTTTGTGGCCACGCACGTACATTGCGTCTGCCAGGTACGACAACAGTTTAGGCAAGATGTGGGTTTGATACTTAATTAGATTTATGTACTTATTTTACGCTCTTCGATTAAAATATAGGTAACTAATTTAAGATGTCGCGTGTTTGTCCGTTGCTCTACCGACCTCTATGTAGGTAGGTAGAGTCATTCTACAAATAACTCAGTTGACCATCTAACCATAATAATACTAATATCCATCAAATGATAATTCATAGCTAATTCGACGGTAGGGGGGGATGATGCCCCTGGTATTGCAACGTCAGGCAGGCCGTAAGCTTGTTTGCCACCATAATGGTATAAAACAATTTAATGATTGTACAACTATTATGTTCAACTAGTTGTACATACTTATCGAAATTAAATTATAAATATAAAACAGACTTTTTTGAATATGTAGTTTGCAGTTAACGTTTGCAGTTTCAGTACTAATAATAAAAACTTTCTACAACACCAACGAGATAAAATATAAGAAACCCATAATTCGATGTGAATTTCATTTACTATGACTTACTTCACAGTATGCAAGTAAGATTTCAATTACACCTGTATCTTTCCTTTTCCATGTCCCACTCTCCGCGTGTGTGTACACATTCGTCTAATGGGCCTTTTAGCGCGGTTTAACTTCATCTGTTATTTTTTTATAGTCTCCCCGCTTTGACCATTAAGGCGAACGAAAACACCGAAAAAATGGCAATTGTGTTTTCGATTACACCGTACACCGGCAAATAAAAATATTTACGCTTCCCTGAATTCTGTTCTGGTTGTTTATGTGATGTCTTGAATATTAAAGCAACCTGAATAAATAGAGGTAGGTAAAGTTTAATTCTTTAAAACAGGGGTTTTAACGGTTTGACGTATCTGTGTATCTGTATGTGGCAAACGGCCACCCAAACAGATGGACCGAATTCGATGATTACTTGAAAACCATTTTATTCGAGATGGTTGCTGGCATCGTTTCATATACAACTTTGTGATACAATTATACTGTATAAATTTGTATGTACTTAATGTTTTCGTGGGCGGCATCATTGACACCTCTAATTGACAATTTGTTTCTTTTTTTGTCGGTCTAGCATGGTGATGTGAGGCATGACCACAGACGAATAACACTCACGCATCGATGTTTTTGATCCACGGACCTCTAATAATATGTGATGGTCGGGGATGGTGCCGCGCGCGGCGCATTATTAGGTATTTCTTTCGTGACGTTCAATAAGTGTATTTTGAGTGTACCTATGTTGAATAAAAATGTTGAATTTGAATTTGATAAAAACCTTTAAGTAGTTTAGAAAATATTTAAGTAAATGTAGGTTTTATCGAGAGTTTTCGAACAAATGTTGGTAACCAGGCGAGTTTGGAACCCGGCAAATAAGGAACCATTCAATATTTAACATTGCGAACCGAGTACCACATTAGTTACCATCTCGAAACTGTAAATAACGTTGCTTTATTTCGTGGTTATCGCGTCTTTCTTAGTCAGTATCTTTATTAGTAAGAGTGTCGGCGGCCTAATGGTAACTCGTTAGAGAGAGGTGCCGTAAGGGGTTCGAAACACAGTGCCGCCATGTACAAATGTCTTTTTTCTGAGTATTTACATTAGTTGAACACTAATCGATACTTTTACGGTGAGGGAAAACATCGTGATGAAACCTACACATTCAGGCGACAATGTGTAACCATGATCCCATTTGCTGAGGTTCCCCTGTTAACAGGATCACAGAGTTACGTGGGTCAGATGGCAGCCGCTCCACTGTAAATACCTGATCTGCCAAATCCTGGATCATATTGAAGGCGGATCCCAGGTCCTCGTGCGCGATAGAACAACCAAAACATTAACGCCATTATTTTTTATTATTAACACACTCGCAGGCAATGTTTTTCAATCCTTAACCGTACGTATTATAAAGGTCGAACCAAAGTGGCTCGTGCGGAAGATTCACGGCATAAGGATGAAGCGTTTGCCCAGATCGCGTCTCCCGTTGGCGGAATGCGACTAGCGGAATGAGCAAATGCATCAGCTTCGCACACTCTCCGGAATGTGACCGGTAGAAGACCGACAGACGTGCAACCCTACGCCGATGCTCGAAGCTCTACGCTTAGCTTCAATCAACTGCGGGTCACAAATTATCTTCCTTGCACGAATTTCCAGCGAATACAAAACCGCCAGTTGATATTTGGCTGATTCATCCCGTGAATTATAAATGGTTATGAATGGTTGGAGGTTACCTGTGGAAGAAGCGAGAAAGATTTGTTAGTACCTTAGCTAGTGGAATAATATAGTCTTTGCCTGCCCATACATTAAAAAGGCGAGACGATATGTATGTATGTAAATATTAGGATAACTTCTGCAGTTTTATTACTACGATTATCTATTGCTTATACTCCGGTTAACTATAAATCTGTGTATCTTATTCTGGTAGGTATACGAAATCATTTGAGTTCGTATCGAATTCGTATTTACATACTTGACTGATTCTACAACTGAGTAAATAAAACCTCGATTTGAATATATAGAGCCCTCGAAATCAATTGGTATGCACGCAACGACGTGGCAAATCAACTTCTGGACGAGGCGAACTCCCAGTCAATTCAAATAGTAGGGGCATATGAAAGAGATACAACTTTATTTCTCCTATCCATGTAATGTTAAGTGGTAAACACTCTGATAATAATTCAGACATATACATAGACATAGACAATGTTTATTTGGCTATATCTGCAATATAAATAAACAAATATTGCAATATATATGCTCCTTTATATGTTGCAAGTATAAGTATCGGAGAAGTCTTTAAAATTTATTTGTGGTTTCAAAAACTATTTGCATTCATTTGAAAGCAATTTACGCTTTTACGTCTATTGTAAATGCTTGACAAACTATAAATGAACTAAATCTCGAAAAGCCTATTTAAAAACAAGCAAACAAGGAAACTCATGAAATGTGCACCTGTGATAAAAACTGTTGTACAATGTATCTACATTTATTGTTACCAAGCACTACGTTACGTTGCGTTTAGTGAGCTGTCATCTATCCATAATAGAAAAAAGAGAAAAGACATGTATTGTTGTTTGTAATGAATGAACTAAAAAATACTGAACCGATTTTAAAAATTCTTTCACTAACAGTAAGCTACGTAGTTCCCGAGTGACCTAGGCTAAATTAAAAGAGTTGAATGTTGATAGAGATCCAAAAGCCGCTGGCAACGGCTAGTCGTTGGATAAAAAAATATTGCTCTGTTTTAGTTTAGTCCAAGAGGATAGAGTTAAATTGAATGTACTGTACTGTACCAAATACATACACTGTACGATTGTCTATTCAGATCTCGTTCGACTCAACCCTTTCTTTTCGGTTCATTTCATCCCTAAAGTTGTGATTTTATTTCGCTAAAGCAATAGAACATCAATGCAATGTCCTCACCCCTGATGAAATAAAGTTTTTTAATTATTTTATTTTAAAGGAAGTTAATACTTCCTTCAGATAACCGGTTTTATACAATATTTAATTTTAAACAGGGATCTCGATGTCTGAAACTTTTTGTAACACACATTTTAATGAGCTTTCCGTCCAATACTTTGAGTTTAGGGATGTAAGGCCAGCTTAAACAATATTTATCATTATTTCTACCCGCAACCTCGTCCGCATAGAGTGATGGGTTCAACATCCTTACTGGATCTTCCTCCCTTCGTATGAAAACGGTAAAAATTCTATTGGCTGACAAAAGCACAATACGTATAGTATTATGATTATGTGACAAAAGTGATCCAAACGTTACTAAAATCCACGTTACTAATATCCATAAAATCCCAAAGTAAAATAGCGTTATTTGCGGACAATGTCCGTCCATGGATCTCTGTCTGTAGATGTCTTTGACCGTAGTTATCTAGGTACAACGACGAACATGTCTATTTTTCATGGCAGTCCATACGGTGGGTTTAAAATTACACAATTACAATAATACTATTACAACTCCCGTAATAGGTAAGTAGTTTGCAAAGCTCTAGTTAATAAGTATTTTTATATAAAATGGCAGTATTTTTGTTACGAGCGATTTAACTACGTGTGAGTCAAATGAAGCGAATTTGTAGGTACATGCACAGTAAATATCCCATGCATATTTAGATAAACAAAATATGCAAATTGCTCCGGAAAAAATCCCCTAAAACTTTTTATTCACGACATCCATAAAATTAGGCAATATTACGAAATTTCCATACACGCATTTACATTAGCTCATTTTATTTTTTTACTGCCGTTTGGGCTTCGGGCTTTTACCTTTTACTGGGGACTGCGGGTATACCTAAATAACAGTACAGTTTTACGACAGAGAACCTACGTGGGTAGTTTTACGGTAGATTAGCAATAATGTAGTAGTGTCAAAGTCCTTTTTGAAATTTTAGCTCCTATTCAAGTATTGAAACCATTTCCATTGATATTTGCAATAAATTACTATTGTTTGATTTTGTACCGCAAAGCAAGCACACACATTAATGGGCTGCATTTTTTTTTAGTTCACTCACGTTTTTATTATTATATTACATCCGTCCGTATTTTTTTCAGGTCTATGTCTCACCCACAGCTGAACATAGGCTGGACATGGACTAACTAAAGCCAAAGGTCAATTTATAAGGATTTAAGGTTTCAGGTTTCATCGATAAACCTTTTCGTAAATCGCTCGTACTCATTTTAAGAGCAAAGAAGGCTAAGTTGCTGAAACAAGCCCACTAACTAAACGTTATTGATTTAGAATGATTAGAATAGCCGTTAATCATTGAAGCATCATTGATCTTCATTGTTAGCTATGGCACTCAGTCAGTGACCAAACGGCAATTTATCTTCGCAATCTAGCATCAGGTACCTTATCCGACTTAGCAATGGTAATTTCATTAACATTATTGCATCGTAATATAGATTGTTTGTGGCATTTGTATGGGAGTAATAATAATAATAATAATAAATAAATCAATGTGCTTGGACAAATTCACGCAGCGCCATCTAACCCCAAAGTAAGCACAGCTTGTGTTATGGGTGTTAGATAACTACATACATACTTTTTTTAATACATACTTATGACCCAGACCCGTAATAGAAATTAAAATTAATTATTTCAATTTCTGCTCGGCCAGGAATCGAACCCGGGACCTTTGCGTGGCGACCCGCATGTTAACCAACTGAACCACTCAGGTCGTCATACCACTTAGGTAGTAATATAACTGGATTCTGGATTTTAAAACTAATTGTAAGCTAAGTTGTGCCTGAAATCACATTTATCAGTTTTAGGGTTCTGTACCGCAAAAGAAAAGAATGGTATAGCAGGGATGCTGAGCAGGGATGGCCAAAAGGTCGCCTGCGGTCTAACGGTCGACCGCGAAGGCGATTTAGGTAGCCCGAGACGCCTCGAGTTAATTAGGATAAATAGAAAATTGTGAAAAATTACACTGTTTTAAAATAGGAGAGGATAAGGTTTTTTTAATTGAAAGGTAATAAATCCCACTGCTGCTTAGTTGTACATCCAAGCGGTTGACCCCGGCTTTCACTTACTCTTGCTCTTTTTCTCCACTTCGCCCGGTCTTGGGCATTCTCTCATTGTAAGCCGTTAAGCCCTTGGATCCGTCTCGGTGCTCTCAATCCATAGTTCAAAGCAAATTAGCGCAGACGAGTCTCGTCAATCTTATCCGCTATTAAAAATAGGTACTTACAAACTTATCATGAAAATGTTTAATAGATCTCTTGTAAACTCTCTTCGGTGTCCCACTGCAGGGTCTGCCGACGGTCACAAAAAAAATTTGTGGCGTCATATAAGTAATATAATCTTAATAGTTAATATAATCTTATTATTCCATATAAGAAGCAAAAAAAAAGTATAGATCCATTCAATATTAGGGCTACACTAATTGACAAAGAAAACTAGTGTGGGGCTCTAAAACGAACTCAATTTACAAAGAGGGCCTTTAAGCAAACAATACAAAGAACAAAGTATCATAATAGGGCATATCATAATGCGGCAAATTAGATAAGAAATGAGCGACGGACCTTCATGAAACCTAATTACAAATAAATGTAGATATTATTGTTACAACATATAAGTAAAATAAACTTTATATGGATAATTACTCCATATTAGAAACAAAATTATCACATCGTCCTCAAAAAATGCAAAGGCATAGATACCTACTCAATATTAGACCCACACTTATTGGCAAAGAAAACTAGGGTGGGGCTCTAGCTAATTCCAACTCAATTTACAAAGAGGCCTTTCAGCAAACAATACAAAGTAACAAGGTGTCATAATAACGTAGGAGGCGGCAAATTAAATAAGAAATGTGTTCTGTATAACTATGATTCATAGTTAGTGCCCTCAAATCTGGGAGTGCCGAGGGACTGACCCCTCGTAAACAGAGATTGGGTGAGATGGCCAAATTTACTTAGACACGAGCACTGCACAAAATTCGCACTGAGGGAATATCGGGGACAAAAATGCTAGGTTGACACAAAAAAAATATAAGAAGACCATAGTGCTGCATGATTTCAATACTAAAGATCACGGACATAAGAATTATACGAAAGAAAAAATCTAGTGTAAAATACTTACTATCTATTTAGTAGCTTGCTGAAGTTAGTTGTGGTGTTTCGTTACGAATAATGTAGCCGGTGTAAAGTTTTTGTAGCATTGGCGTAAGACGATCTGAACCATTAGTAAGAATAAAAATACTATAAAACGTAATGGATAGGAGCAAACACTTTTACAAAATATCTAACTCATCTTCATTTCTTTATTGGTTCCTTTTTCACACCGGGAATTTTTACAAAAACTGTGGAACGATATTAGAGCGTCGGTGGCCGAGTGGTTACGTGGTACGGTATACAACTCATAAGCGAGAGGTACCGGGTTCGAATCCCACTGCGGCTTTGTACCAATAACTCGTTTCTGTATTATGTACATTAGTAGAATACTAACCGATGCTCTTACGGTGAGGGGAAACATCGTGATGAAACCTGCGCATTCAGGCGACAGAATGTGTACCCATGATCCAATCTGGTCAGGTTCCCCTGGTAGCAGGGTCACGGAGGTCAGATGGCAGTCGCTCCACTGTAATTACCTGTAGGCTAATTACGTAACTCTGTTCCTAACAATTCTCTGAACTCAAATGATTGAAATTGCTACATTTGCGATTACGTACGATCGATGTAAAGGTTTATTGCAATGGAACTTTGTTAGGTTCAGATAAACCAATGAAATTAGTCATACGTAATCACAAAAGAAACAATTTCAATCATTGAAATCAGATAATTGTTAGCAACAGAATTGCGTAATTAGCCTACTCATCTACCAAATCCTGGATCTGGATCCCATAACCGGGACATTAACGCCAAGATGTTTTTTTTTCTGCAAAACGATATTAATTTGTACCTATCTTATAAAAAGCGCTTGTTTCCTCGACAGTACCTTCTCCAACCCACGAGGGCCTCAGCAAACATAGGAGATGAATCATAAAAACGCACAATAGTTTACGAGTACGGCCCTTTTACGAGCGCGTACCTACTCGAGACAGGTGCAATGTACCTACGCATACATACAGAGTACGTAAGCACAGGTACGTCGTAAGGCCGTTTGGATATTGTCATGCAACACGCAATTGTATGGGCGGAACAATATCGCGGAATGGGCTGTTTAAAATATCATGTCTTCGAGCATGTGGCTGAGCATTTTGATGATTTGGCTAAGGGGAAAGAGTGTTGTTTTTTATTGTTAGTATAGACAGGTTTCGAGAGAGATTCGAACCTTTGAGTGTAATCTGCATAGAAGGGCGACACACGCTGCTTTGTCAACCTTGACGTCAAATAGTGTGATCTTATGTATTTTTATAGCAGTACCTTTATTTTTACTTGCACAAGATAAGGAAGCAACTCCACGAAGTCAACTATAATCTTAGTTACTTAAGTTGCTTTATCTATGCATAGGTTTAAATTATAGTCGCTTTCTATGTCTGGCTGTCTGTTGGTATTTCTGCTAATTCCACCTAAACCACCCAACAGATTTTATTGCGGTTTTCACAATCATTTATAGATATTTTTTCCGGGAGATTTATATATATTATAGTAAAGAAAAGCCCGAGCGAAGCCAGGGCGGGTCGCGTGTAATAATATAAAGTAAACCTAATTAAAAATAAAAGTTAAAATTATTCATTATAACTTATTCAGAAAGGCATAAGCTTCAAAAAACAACGGATCGGAGCATGCCATCCTGGTGATCCCACTTTACAATATTTCGACGTTTTCCGCGGGCCCCTGCCAGAGGTAGTAATCCTGGGTAATGCTGCCAAAACGTCTACACAAGTAAAGGGTTCCGGATGGCTTAATACCAATAAAACTCACGACGTGCGAGGAATGGGGAACTGGGATAAGTTAAGCGGGATGAATCTATTCTTTTGCAAGGGAATGCTTTGCATGGCTTGGGATAATCCACCCGGGCTGCAACTGCGGTAGAATGAACCTTTGTGCTGTAGTCGTCAGATTTTGATAGGGCTATAAGTATCAGGGGTATTTCGCTCAGATTGTTTTCTATTTGCTCGGTATGATGAGAGTACATTGAGCTGGTCTTGTGAGAGGGAACGTGCTGTCTTTTTATTTGTGATTTTATCAGTCAAAGAACCAGATAGATTAAAAATATGGTTACCTGTTTCGATATGCTTGGTTGCGTAAAGCCATCTTTGCATTGATCGTTTAGTAAATAAAGCTTTATAAATGAAAAAAAAAAAGTTTCAATGTCTAATAAATTAAAAAGCACACACACTAAGACAGTCGATATTAAGCGTTTACATTTTGCTGTTCAAGTAGGAGTATTAAAGAATCACGCCGTTTACAAAAACTAGACCAGGGAGAGACTTTTTTGGTGATGGTATATTATATTACCAGGATGGTCGCGGTTGCGGATTAACAAATACAATGGAAATAAATTTGAATAAATTTGACTTGCAATATGTCGGCGTTTTTCGAATATTTTTCTGAATGGCGAAACTATACAATATCCTCCATACGTCTAGTTTGAAATGAAATTTAATACATTCACAAAAGAACATAAGGACCTTTTCGAAAAAGACGCTAGAAAGTCTTTTCAGAACTATCTTAACGACTAATAGACAGACCACAGGTGATCGGAGAGCTGGCTTGTTTCTAGGACAGATAATAAGGACGGCTTGCACCAAACTGTTAAACGCATTTAAGCTGATACAACAAAAATCTTCATACAATAAAAACGTTAAACATAATTCTTAAACGTGTTTAAGAATTTTGTGCAAGCCGGGCTGAGTGAGCTTCGTTGAATAGCAATATTCAACGAAGCAACGCAGCTTTCTGGGCATAATTCCAGGGGGCAGCGGCGTGGACACCTTTTTTTAATTTCTGAATAAACATCATTCATTCACATAAGCATGGCCGTGTGGTGTCCGACAGAGTAGAATAGCACCAACCCCTTACATTCGTGGGTGTCGTACGAGGCGACAAATGTTTTCGAGGCAAAAGATATTTAGAGTCTACGTAGGCTGGAAAATGGGCAAAAGCGTTTTCCATTGTTCTATTTATAACACTGCGGTCACCAACCCGCCTGCCAAGCGTCGATATTATGGCAATAACCTCTCCTTTCGTGTGATAGGCTCTAAGTCCAGCAATGGACCTGTGGTGATGATCCACGTTAGTTTAATTTCAGTTGAACACAATGTTCATTTCTTTACAAGTCTGCAAGATCATAGCCGCATAGGCTGCAAACACGACACATAACAAACTGTTAACCGTCCTTCGCACTAAAAGCATGCAAAGTGGCGCTATAAGTTCCAAACTCGGAACTATTAAACAAAGTATCGTTAACGCTACTAGCGAATATTGCAAGCCGTCTAGGGGATAAAGTTTATTTTTATAAAATATCGCTCGAACGTGGCCACATTTAAGGCTGTCTTTCGCTAGCTACATCCTGCCAACACGCCGTGGTAATGAAATGCCGGTGATGGCCCCCACGCTACCCCGTTCGTAGCCTGCCGTAGCCCCCTAGCTACGCGGCTACGCTGCCCCCTCTACAGGCTACGACTGCGGAATATTGATAGCCCTGCGATTTCTGAACGCAGCTCAGCCATATGGCTGTCAACGCAAAAATTGCGTTGTCTAATAAGAGGGACGACAGCCACGACAGATGAGTCAGCGGTAGTAAAATCGTGTACAGCGTTGGTTCCGGGAAGTTTGTTTTGGTTTTACACTGCTTGCTTCCTTTCTTATTCAATATTTCAAAACAGTTGAAATAAATTGACGCATTCACTGATGTTGAAGTCCTTTAGCGGTTGTGACCCGCTTATTCGTGTACCATCGTCTATCACAAACAAAAAAAATACGGACAAAGGCACATGCAACCTCCCCGGTGAGAGTTGTTCAGAAAACGTTATTGTTTAGTTGTTTATTATGTAAACCAGCTTGAGGCATTCAATTATAAATTCATTTTCAACGTTACCTCAGATAACGTAGCGAAATATCTTGCACGTGACTTTAACTTGAATCAAATTTCGATATTAATTAAAGGAAATAAATCAAAGAACAAACTCTTAACTCCAATTAAGCGCTTCAGATAAGCATCGAAATTAATTAGCGCATTCCTTCGTAACTTCGAGAAATCAGATGGTGAACAGTTTCCAATGCCGATAAAGCAGACTGCCGAGTCTACACTGATGATTTATTATAATAGTAAGTTATTATTCTGGTTTTACTAACAACATGAACATGGGTTAGGTTGATACACGAATTTATGTTGTTGTTAACCACATAAATTCGGTTGTTTTTTATGTCGGTAGGCAAACAGGCAAGCGGGCCACCTGATGGAAAGTGGTCACCGCTGCCTATAGACATTAGCAACATTAGAGGATCGCCATTAGCTTTCCCATCTCGTATAATACGTTGCTCTGACAGCAAAAAGGCAAAATCCCCACCCTATTGAGCACTCAAAACCTCATCTCATACTCATCGGCAGAAACACAATACTATTGAAAATAGTGTTGTTCAATCAAATAAGCTTTTATAGACATAATACTTCCTAATACTTCTCATGTAACGTTTATTTAAAAAAATGTTATATCGTTAAATGCTGTAACTGTAAGTTTGATAAAGTAAAGTGGGCTATGTCCTTCAGGATTATCCTTGACTAGCGACCCGCACCAGCTTTGCAGCTTGATTGTTTTCGAGCTTTTTTAGTTTTGATATGCATCGTATTACATTTTCCGGAGGAAATTTCTGTTAATGATAGTGAAATCTGTATCAAAATCAGTTGCATGGTTTAGGAGGAGTTAGTGAATATTCAGACAGAAGCGGCAAGTAATTTTATACTATGTAAGGATGTTGACTGTTGTAGTTTAGATCAGTGAGAAAATTTTGAATTGAATTTCTTCTTTCTAGAGAATGTGGGTTATTATTTAATTACATTATTAAATTTAGATATTATTAATTTTATTCTCCTCTTTACCTATCACTAACCTTCTCCCGTCTCGTGACCACGATGCATGCAACTGCGTCGAAAAATCGGGCTACTTGTTAACAACGATACTCGGTAGGAAACCCGGAACATACCTTTAAAATGTGTGATAATAACCGCGATAGTTTAAAACATTATATAAAACTTAGGTTATATTTATTTGGACAACATTGTCGTACGTTAAAAATGTTGATACATTTAACGGACACTTTTTAACAGGCTTTTAAAATTGTCAGAGATTGATGATAGCGAAAGACGTATTACAATAGCTCGATGACTTGAATTTTCTATGCAACCTAAGCATAAAAATGACTCACAGGGATTTCCTCAGAGATAATTTAGACCACCGCCCACGGACTTCCGGAGATGACAAAGACGTTAACTTGGTGGACAAATCTAAACCTTAGCGACTAAGATATAAAGTTCATAATGAAAGCAGACAAATCATGATGTTATCTAATGTCTTGATTGGTCACGGAGGGTCATAAAATGTCTATAAAAATGCAGTTATTTGTATGCAAGTAGTAAAGTATTCACTGTGACTGCAAATGAGAACATGAATTTGAATTATCTGACATTTATGTTTTGGATAACTTTTGCTTGCTGCAACCATATCTCAAATCATAAGCTAATTCACCCGAGCATAATATGAAAAACTTGATGAATGTGGAAGAAGCGAGAGAGATTTAACAGGACTTTTGGCCTCGGATTACCCCTACGGGAAAAAGGTGTGAGGGTATGTATCAATGTATGTAATTCATAGATTTTGACATAACAATATAATAATATGTAATTGCAAAATTGTTTAATTTTATTTCTAGACTAGTGGGCCCGAGGCGACTTCGTTCGCGTGGCGGTCTACCCCTGTTCTACACCTACTCCACACCTACCCTACCCTACTTTACCATCACCTAACCTTTTTTCTTTAATACAAACCTTGTCCTGTCAATCCCAAACAAGTGCAACAACAAATAAACTAAACTAAACTATACATGCACTAACATATCATATGCCATGGATCTGAAAATAGAAATATGAAAATTACAACCCAGCTAGCTAACATACAATATTTGATATTTCACAAACACCGTGCAGCGCATGCAATGCATCGGGGCCGCAAAAGATTTGTGTTTATTACCGGACTAGGTGCTCGTGCCATAAAATAAAATGCATAAGGAATATTTATTATTTTTATCCAATAGCGATTTTATTGGGCATTTTGATTTGTGGCAACGCATTTGGGGGTTGTGACAACCGCCGGCTCGGATGCTATTTCCGATTTCACGCATCGTTGCGAACAGATTCCGGCAGTTTTGTTTGAAAAATTTCTTATGTCGCTGTAATAGTTTGGCGACAGTATCGTTTCGGATGATTGGGTTGCAATGGTTTTATTGCTTGTTTCGGGCTTAGTTTCGCGTGTAATGTGAACGCAGTAGGCGTCACCTTTTTGGCTATTTAGCCTATTTAGAGTATTGTTATCAATTGAAAGTGAATTTTTATAATTACTATTTCACTAAAAATAATTATCATCTTGGCGTTAATGTCCTGGATGTGTTCTCGCGCGCGAGGGATCAGGGTCCGCTTTGACTATGATCCATGATTCTACAGATCAGCTAATTACAGTGGAGCTACTCCATCTGACCTCTATGATGACCTCAACTTATTCATTATTCTGTGTGCATGTCAGGCTGTTCCGTTTAGTGCCGTGACGATATCGAACATCTAAATATTCTGTTTTCATATTCAACATTTTAAGGTGTTCCCAACGTGTTGAGTTACATTTATAAACATTTTGAAACACCCGGCGTGGGAGCAGAGACAACAACTTTTCGAAATGTTTCAGATACCAACCGAAACTTTCATGAACAAAAGGAAACTTTTCAAAATATGTTGTTCCATATTTTGTTGAACCACATTGTTCGTTTTGGCCCAATTTGTTTATAAACTGTATCCAGATACATTCCTTAACAAATTGCGACAAAACGAAACTGCTTTCACCAGTTGCAAACACCGGTGTGGGACCTCTATACCTACATTTCCGTCACCGGATTACACATTTGTAAACAACATGCACGCGAAAAATAACTTCTCAAGCGCGAATTTGTAAACTTCACATCTTAACTCAATAGGAGGACGGAAGTACACAGTTGCAGCGACCCCAGCATGAATTGTTTATGTGCAAAGCCAGGTTAGTGAGCGCACCGAGGCCGTGAGGCTCAGCTTTACAGTTCCCACAACACCCGTATACCGACGGGATCAACATAAAATAAAGTAGAAGTATCTATCTAGTGTTTTATAGAGAGTATCTACATGAAAACGGACAAGTTCGAGTCGGACGGAAAGGTTCTGTAAAAATAAATCGGTAGAGATTTAGTGAACAATGAACACGATTAGACGGCGCAATATGTGTCTGATTCGTAGAGTCTACTACGTCTGTCCCTATGTATGTATGCTTAGATCTTTCAAACTACGCAAGGAATTTTAATGCGGTTTTCAACAATAGATAGAGTTCAAGAGGAAGGTTTATAAGCAAGAAAAAAGGGTAGGTAGGGGTAAAGTAGGTGTATGCAAACGAAGACGCGCCGGTTCAGCTAGTATAAAAATAAATTTAATTCAAAACTTGGATGCGATCAATGACCAATTTAATATTGTTCGTTGTTTTTTTGTTGCAAGTTTAAACTGATATCACTATACACACATCTACTTACATACAAGGTTTAATTTTTATTTTTATTTTACTAGCCAGGCATTTGACCGCCATCTCACCTGGTGGTAAGTGACGATGCGGCCGATGATGGAGCATGCCTGTCTAGGAACAGCCTAATCACTCTGGCCCTGAAGGCGTCTAGATTATAATGATCAGGGAACACAATGTTTATACGATTAAGCGAATATTAGCCCAAAAAATAGCAGGACTCATTGTAAATCCTTCATTTTTTAATATTTTTTTACACTTTAGTGACCATACCTACTATGTAATTTAAAGTGTTCACCTATCACGGTTCCAATCCAAAGGTTATCCATCCCTTTACACATCCCTTAGACATTCCTGTGACAGACACTAGACTGCAGAGGTTTTTTAATAGGATTTCGTTGCCACCTTACTGGTACGGAACCCTAAAAGGTGTGTCGTTGTATAAAAAACCCAAGACAAGGTGCATTAGATAGAGATTCCCCAGCGTTTCCAGTAGACTGGAAGCAAAGTCGCGATCGAGTTCTCTCAGCTTGCGACTCGATTGCGTTATTCTTTTCTTTCAATTGGATTTCTTTCTGATACACTATTACGTTCAACCTTTCTTTGATATCATAATTGTTTCGTGTACCTATTGTGAAGATATATTTTGTATGGTTTTGTTTTACGACAAAACATAGGGTTCCCCTGTTAACAGGGTCACGGAAGTCAGATGGCAGTCGCTCCACTGTTATTACCTGATCTGCTGAATCCTGGATCATGGACCCCGGCCCTTGCGCGCTAAAGCACAACCGGGACCCATAGGGTTTTTAACTTAACTAAAGGTATTAAAGGTAATGTATATGCAATATAAGACGGGCGATTGTATTTAAACATTTTTTTACTAACAGAAGTTACTTAATGCTCTAATCGCATATAGCTTAATCATCATGATAATACAATCATCCTAAACCGTTGAAAGGAACAGTACCTACACTATTAAATATTTATTTATTTTTTATAGGATATCCAACAGCAATTTTATTCTAAGCCATAACTACATACATGTTTACAATTTAGAAGCCATTAACAGGATAACACAATTACAGTAATTTGGTAAACAAACGACTCCAGGAAAGTATCAAATAATACAGTAAAGTTGAATCTGGGTAATACATCTTATACTATTAGGGAGTAATACGTAAGAAAAAGAAAAAAAAAGATATATGAAGAAAAAAAGAATAATGAAAGGTATCTGTTACAATTTACAATTATACTTTTTACAATGTCACTGTTCATCTTGTCTCGCTCTGAGTGCCCCATTTAGAGCATCTCTAAAAGCTGGTTTGGAGAGAGCAAAGATATCAATGTTGGTGAAAATTTGATTGTACTGTTTAGCAACACGAGAGAAATACTCGTACAATATTATCTAGACTAGACTAAACAATTCCGATCTACAGTTTCATATCGGGTTTCGAAGGTATTCTTTCGGCGACAAACACCACAACCGAAAAGAACTTCCGCAATGCAGCTTTGATATCACAAAAGTGTCATAACCAGTTCGGAAAGGATCGTGAACAATAAGCAATGTGGTTGGACAGAAAACTAATGGCTAGGACAGACGGCGCAACTGAAATTCGTATAGACGCGAACACGATTTATTGAATTTTAAGGGCTAAACCTTACGTAATTATTATATAAATGACTATGTCAATAATCTTTTATTGACATAGTCATTGCTCATGCAAGCGTAGCGAGTTTCACTTTTTACAAAATTTTAATAAAGCAACCTAAAACTAGTAAATGGGCGAAAGCCGCGGTTTCGAAATTTAGGTATTCTCTTTTTTGACAGTCCTTAAAAAAATTTAGAATATTTATTTCAGATAATTTTATCCATACATGATTAGTAACATGTGATGGTAATTCTGGAGACAGCTTCGGTAGCCGGGCGGTTGAGTATCCAACTCGTAAGCGAGAGGTACCAGGTTCGAATCCCGCTGCGGCCATATACCAATGACTCTTTTCTGAGTTATGTACATTAGTTGATTGCTAACCGATGCTCTTACGGTTAGGAAAACATAGTGATGAAATCTGCAAATTCTTGAATTTGTAACTATGATCCAATCTGGTCTGGTTCCCCTGGTAGCAGGGTCATGGAGGTCAGATGGTAGTCGTTCCATTGTAATTACCTGATCGTCAAATCCTGGATCATGGTCAAGGCGGACCCCGGGCCCTCGTTCTCGAGAGCACAACCGGGACATTAACGCCAAGATTTTTTTTTGGTAAATCTGGTGAGACGAAATAGTCTCTAAAAGCTCCTTTGAAAACAGATATAAGCGAAGAGCGTAAGGATGAGTGAACGAAAACGGATTATTATGAGCCAGGCCCATCCGACCCCACCGATACTGCCAAAATATGAGCGAGCGAAGCGAACACGAATTTTTTATCAATTCGCCTTAAAGGCTTATATTCTTGACACAATGACTTTGAACTTTAATTCCGTCCGGGTCTGAAACTAAATCATTTGTAAGCAGACCCTGTTTTACAACTGTTTAACATTACTGCACATATTAACAAGTAATCTGTGGATATAACTATTATTGGCCCAGTTCTTAATTGTACTTGAGATATGTATTTACGATTAAGTTAGCTGTTGTTAATCCATAAAATAAATAAATAAATTTAAGCGAACCTGCAATTCTGCATTTGTGTTACCTGCAACCTAAATATATAAATTGTAGATGTTATAGCCGACAGATACCACTTACCATCAGGTGGGCTGTCTGCAATGAGTAGCATAAAAAAAACCTTGCTACGTCTGTCCAAGACCTTACGCGTAACACGTGAAATACTAATATTAGCAGGTACCCGCGACTGGTGTGAGCAGTTTCTGCGGCGGGAAATTGAGTTATTTACAACATTTGTTTGCTTAGGTTCCGGGGCACGAATGGTTTTCTTTCGAAAAGAAATGGAGAATGCTTTGAAAATACTTGGAAGTTGTAGCTACTATTTGGTACCTCTGGTGTTTACGTAAACCGTTTCTAGTAATTATAGAGCTATTATAGAGAAAAGAGTTTTAAAAGAATTCTAACTTTCGTATTTTAAAATTTTCGGTGTATTTAATTGTATATTTTAATTGTTATTTGGGTCTATTGCCTGGAATAAAGATTTATTTATTATAACACCGTAAATGATGGCGTGAAAAAGAATAAAATGATAAAATTTGGGCCCATATGTGAAAAGTCCCGCCCAAGAAAAACTGGCAGACCTTTTAAGAATAGGTGTCTACCTCACAAGGAATTTTTGATAATGCACCAAATCCGTTCGAAAATTTATTCCGTAGAGTACTTTTCATTAGATATCCATACAAAAATTAAAGCAAAACAAAATTACACTCACAATTTCAAGCATCATATTTTACAAACCATTGCGTATTATGGCATCGTTAATTGCCAAAATTGAGCTATCAAAACTACAATTTCCTACCCTCAGCGACCACTACAGGATGTGCCGACAGAGGTCGTTCACCCCGCCCCAGCGGGACCCAGCTGATGTTATTGACAACACAGCGGGTGATTCTTTTATTTTCCTGGGGGGCCTGTACCTACCAATCTTTGTTTTGTAGACGAGGCCTTTTGTTTGGTGACAATTGGGTACATTGCTTACCCTTGTGATGAGTGATATCTATGGTTACTTATATCTTCCTACTAGTGGACCCGGCGCGAGTTCGTTCGCGTACACCCCTATCTACCCTTTTTTCTTCTTTACAAACCTGAATAATTCTATCTCTTTTTGAAAACCGCATTAAAATTCGCTGCGTAGTTTAAAATATCTAAGAGTACATAGATACATAGAGCCAGCCGACTGGAAGCGACTTTGTTTTATACTATGTATAGATATAAAATTTACTTTTGTCGTGAAACGTCTTTAAAATCACACTGAGACATGATGAGTACAAAGTCAGAAAACTGGACCGTATCGAAAAAGTTATATCGTCTTACCTTAATAACTGCAAAACGATTAGTCTTAGAGACATGAAGCTTAGTGTCATTGTTTAGTGTATACAGTCAGATCACTGTCTTGACCTTGAATTTGCATCGGGGCAGGTGGGGCGGCGGGTGGGGGCACTGTATTGAATGAACGAAACGCGCGCTTCCGCGCATTTCTATTCAGTGTAACTCAGGACTTACACGTGATAGACAAGAATCATCGCCCGGTGTGAATCGATTCATATAAAAATAAATGTAATTTGAACAATATTTAGGTAATAGTAAAAAGTATGGTAAAATGTGTATTATACTCGTACATTTACGAAAATTAAATATATCAACCTCAGTCCGTGCAAGAGCCAGCAAGAAATACAAATCGCGGCTATCGTCGAAAGGAGGCCCATGGTCCAGGTTCAGGGCCACGTGGGTACCGTCCGGTACAATGTCCGAGCGAGCGAAGCGGTTTCGAAAGCGTCTGAAAGCTGCCAAGGTACGCTTAATAAACGACGCCTACTCTGCCAGCACAATTACCTCTGCCACGGACTCCGCGAGCATAGACGTTGTACGTTAAAACCAACGGCCGTGTGTTCCGACACAGTCCCATCCGTTTTTTAACAAGCTTACGGCCTGCCCGAGGGTAAGCAGTCGCCGCAGCCTATCTACTTAGGCTAGAAAGCCTATTAATAAATAAAGCCACTGTTTTATATTCTTTTAATTTTCTTTGCATAGCTTTTACATGTGAAAATATAAACCTTTCTACTTTATAATTTTTGTTAAAATAGTGACCTTAATTCAAAATTCTAAATGAGAAATTGTTTATTTACGTCTACTAAAGTATTCTTGGTCCGTGACGTCAAAGTTCGTATACAACCACAGCTTATCTGACCCGGTGGCTAAAATTGGTACTAAGTGTTTTCATATCGAAATGTGATTTTGTTGTCAACAACAGCGATGCCGTACCGGGTCAGATAAGTTTGTGGCACAGTACCCGTAGATTCAACCAATAATTCTAATGAAGTACAGAACAAACCTCACAAAACACTCAAGGAAGTTTATAAGCACTTCAAATGCTCATAGTTTGAAGCCCTCCGGTCTACTACAACTTCGTTTACCCACCTAAAATAACAGCTTTTCAAACTAGTGCCTTCAGTAGAAAGGGAATAGGGTATATATTAGATTAAACGTTAAAAGCTTCAGTTTTGTAAGCAAATAATAAATAACTTTATATTGAATTTAGCAGTGCTTGTTAACATTCATGAAAAATTGATCTCAGAGAAGGTAAACATTCTTCTGCAAGCTTAGAGGAAACCCCTAGCGCCTTCCTTTACATTTTTCATAATGTAATTCTCTGTTTTGCACTTCGAACTAGTCAACCCAACATAGATGATTGCATACGGAGGAAGCTGCATTATATTCACCCAAACTTCCCTCTATGCACGTTAATAAAAATCCGCCCATTTATGCTGGATGGAATAACATAAAAACAGAGTTACAAAGCCTCTTGTCCTCTGGGACTGTGTTTGTCTGGGGCGGGACTGACCGCGTCCCAGAGTCCCTTAATAAATTCTTTATTCCTGCCCACCCGCATATGTTTCTTTTACAGCTTTCTCTTTATAAAATGGTAAGGATTTTGTCGTTGAAGTGAACTGGACGATTTCTGTTAGACATAAGAATAAGGACTTAAGTAGTAATGTGGGATTAAGGTAAGAGTTTCCTACTGGAGGTTAATGTTAAATAAGTAAAGCGTGGGTTTTCTTTTGACCCGTGTCCATTATATAAATAAATAAATATTATTTCAGGCAATAACACCTACCTTTATCACAATTGAAAAGAATGTACAAATATAAGACTAAAATAAAAATAGAATAACTACCATAAAAGTTATGCACAAATCAGTCTTAACATCGATATTACTACCTATATAATAATACATTTCTTATTTTTGGCGTGATTCATGTCGAAGCTACATCGCGGGATTATATTATTTTACGAGACATAATGTAGCTCTTCGAAATCGGTTCAGTAGCTTCAGAGATTAACCTCAACATACGACCTTTACAAACAAACTTTTGATACCTTGGGTGCCATTGGCAAGTAATAGGTATAGTTTTATATGTCGAAGTTTGTCTTTTAAGTTTGCCGAACGCGAGAATTAATCGAAGGTCACGTTTTACAAAGTTACGTAAGTCCATGTCGTCTTGGCATCACACGTTCACCATTTTTGAAAATAATACATTAGAAAAAGTGTAATTTGAAAGGTGATGCATTAAATAAGTTAGACGTACGATATTGCGAGCCCCTGCGGTGCACAAAACAATAAAGTGGATGTTGGGATATTATTCGCAAGAGAAATCCTGCTGCGGGAGCGTTATTGATTTATTACGAGCAACTGCAGAAAGATAAGAGAAGAGCAGATCCAATTAAACACTCAGTCCTAGAAGCCTTTTATTTGAAAAAGGGCCAAAGTCGCAGCCGGCTTTAATTTTTTAAAACCACTTACGCCTGGTTAATCAATCAGCTATGGATAGATTACCACAGAAGGTACGTAAATAGAAAATAGGAAAGATGAGACTTAGGTTTTAATTTTTTTTATGTTGAATGTGTTTATGGCAGGCAAACGGGCAATCGAGTCACCTGATGGAAAGTGGTCACCGCCGCCTAAAGGCATCAGCAACACTAGGAACGTCACCAGTATGCCGCCCACCTCTATAAGCTCTTGCTAACATACCTCATAAAGGATCCCATGTCATTGTCCAAAAGAAACACTTTTGCTGTGGTGTGGTAGTTATTATGTTCCTATATAAAGTACTTACATTTCAACACAGCTCGCCAATCTTTGGTGTCGTATTTGAACTCACGTTTTCTTGCTATTTGA
Organism: Blastobasis adustella; assembly: GCA_907269095.1. Classification (NCBI taxonomy): domain Eukaryota; kingdom Metazoa; phylum Arthropoda; class Insecta; order Lepidoptera; family Blastobasidae; genus Blastobasis; species Blastobasis adustella. The sequence goes on along the minus strand of OU026121.1, from coordinate 13,038,097 downwards.
GTTTTATTTCCGTTGATATCTTTTGAGATGTATGCAGAACATTTCATTAAATAAAACTTCTTTACTCTATTTTTATCGTTTTATTCGTAAGTGGGTATTTGACGAGTCTCATCGAAATAAAGAAATTTACACCTCATTGTAGCTTTCCTTTATTTATAGACTAGCAGTATTTATAGGCTTTCAATACACATTATCTCTATCCGCAAGGGCCCGTCGCTAAGGTGGTCAAAGCCAGGGGGCACGTCACTCAATCTAATCAGAGTCGGTCATCAATTTCCGTAATGAATTTTGGCTCCCATAACAGAAATCCGTCTGGCTATACGCCGTGGGTAATTAATTAATTGACTTGACAACAAATAGGGGTGTAGTTTGGGGTGGTCAGTGATATTGGTATAGCTGTATACGTGGCCGTAGGTAGGGGTTAGTCTGGAAGTCAACAGTTATCGGGGACTGTAAATTATTGCAGTATTTAGAAACGTTGGCAATATAATTAATATAGTTTCGTAGAACCTCTAGTGGTGTCCACCCGAAGATTTGAAAGAACGTTTATTGCTCGTACGATTCGGGTGTGGAATGAGCTCCCAGCCAGTGTTTCCTTTGGACTAAGACATGGGATCGTTCAAGAGGTATATTAGAGGTCTCTTTGGTGGCTGGCAACGCATTGGTAGCGCGCGTGGTGTTGCTAATGACCACTATCAATCAGGTGGCCCGCATGCCTGTTTGTCTGCCGTACCTATTACATAAAAAAAATTACAAATAATGTGAGAGCGCTGACGTAAAAAGCTTGCAGTATAGTATATTTTATGCTAATGAAAAAAAGTTACCAATGAGCTTTCTCTTCTAAATAATAAGGTTTTCCTATTCACAATTAATTTCGGCCGGACTATATTATACCCACATATTGTCTATGAGTTTTACGTACAACTTAGATACTATACGATCGTAATATAGCCCGCCGAACTCCGGACCCAACCACAGGCTATAAAGAGACAGGCAGATAATAAAACAAAATAAGCGCAGTAAAACAAGCCTTGCGTGTAATAAACGAAATAAGAATGGTAAAGAATAACTGTATTTTTTCAAAAAGGTCCGCGTTGGAAATTTCCAAGGGAAACGCCACTTATCTGTCTTAGCTACAAATCATACCATTGTCCCAGTCGGTCCCCTTCAAGACTCTTTCCACTCCATAAAATTAAATATTGCTCTAAGAAGAGAATAATTTTATTATAAGCCCGGGATCTGAGGTGACTATTTTTAACATTAAGCTTTGTTTTTGTTTAGACTGTTTTATTTATTATTGTGAATTTTTGTCTTTTTTAAATTAGACTAGACAGGCATTTGACCGCCATCTCGTTTATGTGTGTTTGATTATATACTCACCTGACATGTGTCTATATTGTGTAATTCCAAAAGGCGTTATTTAGTGACCATTATTTCCATTGATAAAATGTTTAAAATCATTTTGCCTTTATCCACCTATTGTAGTTGTTAGTTTCTAATAGAGAAACGTTCACTCATTGGAACCCAAGCGCAGATCCAGCGTTGTGGGCACGATGGGCATACCCATTAACCTAATTGAGGTCCAAGGCTAACGTTGTATAGAAAAGTTAATAATAATAGTATTTAATTTGTCTTATAAGCTGTTGGTACTCCAATAAACTAATAAATAAATAAGGTAAAACAACCTGTATCAGTATCCGTGAAAGTATAGAAAGAGCTCAACAATTTTACTGCAAAATCCATAGCCGATTTTTAGGCGATCGTGCCCACAATCATTTTAGGGGCTGAATCAGCACCTGTCGGAAACTACACATTTATGTTAAAAAAGTATGAGAAAATTCAAAAAGGTTGTGATATCTATTGTAGGTGAATTGAATGTGCAGTTTAGTTTTGAATGTTACAAAGAACTAAAGCAGCAACTTGCGACGCCTGGAATAAATATTATAGCAAATACTGCGGCACGCGACACCGGGAGAACGTGCGACTATCCTGTCAGGAACATTGTAGTAAGAAAAATTGTGAGTTACGTTTGTGTTGTGGCACTACCTCGCGTACAAGTTTAAAAGACTGTAGCCATACAAATACGTTGTAAATGTACTAACGTTGTCCTATTATGGTCATTCAGTGGAATTTATCTTTCCAACCGTACTACGAGACTCGTTCATAAATTTTAAAAACTCCTCTGCGCGCTCCCCACACACCCACACATGATATAAAGGCAAAACAGCCCAGACTTGCGGGTAGTTATCCAAACTCGTAAACAGCTAAGTCCGGTCTAACTACGATAAGAGCACATTTGCCAGTGTTCGAGGCACCGTACAAATGGCCACTGTTACTCTAGCCGTGGCCCCGCAGATGGGGCAAAAGGGGCCATTGTTTATTGGGCACTCCTGCTGGCTAGGGGGCTGATAAGGTGCGTGAAATGTACCCCGCGAAACGGGGTCTTCACCTGGTTAATGAGTTATTGTTGTGCTGTTGATGGATGGAACGGTAATGGGAAAATTAGCACCATAGGTACGAATCCATAGAACAGTGATCCGTAGAACACTGCCTAAAAAATAGAAAATAATATGTTAAATACCATTCTACGGATCACAATTATAGTCCTATACGTAGGTACGTAGGTATAACTGCTCGTGCGCTACGTACGCCCCAACCTTCGAGACCTGTAGTAAATTGTATCCACTCAATTCATAGGGACACCGAGGCAGCATTTTTAAAAATCAAAACAGTACCGTCGAGCACGGCTGCACACCGTCTGCATTTCAAAAAGTCCGATTGTAAAGAGCGGCGAGTTGTGACCAAAACACAGACCTTGCAATCTGTATACTAGCAGAATGTCCAGATTCGATAGAACATTTTCGAAGTTTGATTGCTACGAAACATAAGATTGAAGCTTTTAAGACGGTATGTGCTGTGGTGTGGATGTAATTATTGTAAGTTGCTTTCTATAATGTAATGCGAAAGGAAATACTTAAAGAAAACACTGAAAGCATCCTTTTTGTGTTGAAGAGGTGAAAAAAATATGGAGACACCTCGAATAAAGTGTTCAACAACAGCGCTATCGCGGTCAGCTTCACTACACTACTTTTAAAACTTTATTTCCATTAGGAAATGCATGCTCCTTGAAAGACTCGGCCGCAAGAAGCGCCACGCCATGCGCCACGCAGCTTGGGCTAGCTGAGCGGCGGCCTCTGGTGGTGTATTATACAGAAATATGTAGGCTGTATTGGCCAGAGACGAGAATGGTCCATCTATAGTTTTATTAGTATTACTTAAAATTACACCAATAGGTATGTCTTCAGGTTAAACGGACTTACTCTCTGTTTATTTATCTTTCTTATCGTGCATTCCTGTTGACAGTTATTTACCCAAAAAGGTCGTTTTAAGCGATAAGGCCGCCTGTTGCTTCTTCTGCTCTTAATTTTTAAGTACCCATTGTATTCTTATAAATGTGCAATAAAGTGTTATTCATTCTTTCATTATATGTGGCTGTCGCTGGTGTGATATGTCGTTTGCAACATATTATAACAGTGCAGTCTCTTTGCTGGATCGTCGTCGGCGGCGGGACCAGGCGGGACATCATCGGTATTTCGGCGATGGCCGCGAGCACACAGCGACAGATAACGAGTCTACAGGGTGTTGTAATTAAATTATAAAGTTCGCAACCGAGGCTCGCGGGGCCGGGGGGTCAACTCTCGCGTTAAGTAAACGCCATATCGTAAAACTTTATTACGTGCCAAATAAAGGGGTTGTAAACTTTTACATTTGTTCCTGCTCCCTAAGATTGTAAAACAAATTAATAGACCAGAAAACCCATTGTTGTTGAACAATGAAATTCTATTTTGCATTTTGTTTATCTTATCTCTTGTGTTGGCGCAATATTTAAAATTAATTGCGACGGAGTGGTCACCTTGTAATTTAATTTATTTCACACTTACTTTTTATTTGCCATTTTGAGTCGCGGTGGAATCTATAAAATTCATTTGGTGTTTAGTAAGTAAGTTGGGAAGTAAGCTTTGGAATTTATCGTCTACATCTTTTCTTAAAATTGATATCTTTTGGAAGCATATTGTTCCACAACACTAATGACAACGCTTTCCTTTTCCCGAACTCCTCTTGTTATATCTTAAACAATACAAGAAAAACAATTTTCGGACCAACGCTGTTTGTTTGAAAAATGTTTCTTGTAATTGAATTTCACTGTTCTGTTCCCGTTTCCCCGTCCAATACTGGCTTGGCATTTGTTAAATATAGCAAACTTTTTGTACGTGTGCCCATCAAAACGTGTCCCTTAGGGTTGGCATGTGAGGCCTGTCTCTTTTTTACGTTCCGCCAGCTTCCGCAAAGATGTGCCCTTTGTTTTATTACTTTGTATTCAATGTTACACTTTGAATGTCCTTCGCGGGTATGAGAGTAACTAGACCACATTATTTGGTGACAGAAATACAAGCTAATAATAGACATGCGAAGGTGAGTAGCTCTGAATATTTGTTTTGCTACTTTTATGACAAAGCCGATTTTGAAGATGTAGATATTATTATACTTAGATTGGATCAGGGAATGAGGAACGAAATCTGTATATTTTTTAATACCTATCTTCAGCAAATAATGACCGGTGACCCGCTTGACGTCGATAAGGATGACATGCGTGCTATAGATATTTCAACTCAGTTGTGCGCGCGGCCCTATCTGTGGTTAAACCTTAATACCTTGCACAACTGAGTTGAAATATCTATACCAAACTCACCACCAAGGACGCCGATTTAAGGGAGGCGGACCATGAGCCCTCGCACGCCATGTGGGGAGCACCGGGATTGACGCCAGGATGATGATGAAGATGATGACCCACTTGCTCGTTTGCCACCCTCTATTACATAAAGAAATCATTAATAAAATATATTTCCTTTTTAATTTATAGACGAATAAAATTGAAACTTAGAATTAATTTTATTTTGACCGTAACCGTCATATCGTCCCCTGCGTCACGGCGAATCGTCGTTGCCCCTTGCCCCACATAATAATGCGAGTGTTAAATGAAATCTGGCGCAATGTTATGAGATATTTCACACATAAGCGTTGAACGTTACATTACGGGCGCGTGAAATCCTATTGTTCGTGGATTACTGAGCGCCTCTGGGCCGCTCTATTTGCGGTGAGATTACGAATGTTCCTTTGCCGTTATTATGGTACACATAATCTCTAATATGTAGCGCTTATCCGTATAAGAGTAGAATTTGTCACGCATACTAGGCGTAATAGGCAATTCTTGTTATATTCTGCCGTATGTGATAATCTTCTTGGCGTTATGTCCCGGTTCTGCTCTCGCGCGCGAGGGCTCGGGGTCTGCCTTGGCCATGATCCAGGACTTGGCAGATTAGATAATTACAGTGGAACGACTGTCATCTGACCTCCGTGACCCTGCTACCAGGGGAACCTGAGCAGATTAGATCATGGTTACACATTCAGTCGCCTAAATGTGCAGGTTTCATCACGATGTTTTTCCTCACCGCAAGAGCATCGATCAACATTTAAATAATTCTGCCGTATACAATATTACAATCAACACCTACCAGCGTACCCTTTCACACAAAAAGAACTAAATATATTTATAAGTACCAAAGGAAACTTACAGTGTAATAGTTTTAGACACTATAACAACACGGTACGCACCACGCATCCTAATTGTACTCTCGCGATGCAACACGCGCTACTAAAGTGAAAACGAAACGAATGCGAAATAAAAACCCTATAACAGCAAAACCACGTAATGATGACCAAATATTTAAGTAGGAATTCTAGGGTACCTACCTATCTAACCTATAGATTCTACACTAGATATTCTCTGAATATGATATTAGTTTAATCTACCATGCATCTATTCACAGATCTGAATAACCGCTACCTACCCTTTTGAACGTTCTTACTTACCTACGCTATACAATTTTACGCAAAGAGAGCAATCCATAAAGCCGATTTGTGGCGGAAAAAATCGTTGCAGAGCAAATTTCCCTCGTAAAACAGGGTTGAAAAATAAACTCAACAGCTTGCGAATGGGAAGCCGCAGCTCTGGTGCTCGAAACATAAAAGCTGCTGCACCATTTATGGTGAGTTTCATTTTTGCATACGAACTTGATGAATTGGCGGCGATTCCAACTTAGCGTTTGCATTGCGTCATGTACATGAGTTTCACGCGACAAATGAAAACTATATTGTAGTGAATATGTGAAAGAGTTTTTTGAAATAAATAGCTGTCTTTCAATTACATAAATATATAGCTATGATTGTTTATATCATATGCATGGTCGTCCGGTATAAAAAAGGCAAGCGGGCCACCCGATAGAACGTAGTCACCGCTGCCCATACCATAGTATCTTTACCGTAGTAACACCAGTGGTATCGCCAATGCTTTGTCTACCTGGACACGCTTCTCTGGCATAAATAGCCAAAAACTAGGCTAAGAAAAACACTGCCCAAGCCGCGGTTCCCCACTCCATTGCGCACTGGACGATTTACCTACACATGACTATTTTTAGGTAAACCACAAAACATTGATAGTCATAATAATACAAATTGACCCGACTAACTAGTTGGAGCAGGACAACAGCTTAATCATTTAGGAATTTTTCGAACACTACAATTTCACAATCATTGACTCAAATGACATTGAAAAGCCGAAATATTCAACTCAACTTGATATGATAAATAAGCAACCTAAAATTTTATAGCCAGCCATCCATAGCTTTTATAACTTGTCGTCAATAACCGTTACTAAATGTTAATACTCGCAGTTCAAGGCTGCAACCCTCCGACCTCTAAACACAGTTTTCAATATCGCAGAAAAAGGATCCAATACTAGCGTGACCGGGCGCATTTATCACAGACAGCCCCCAGGGTGCAGATGGCGACCGATTGACCACAGACAAATACGTGCAATAACCCGTATATTATCGGTGAGGACACATGTTGTTTGCAATAGTTCTACTCTGAACTAGGAACTCTGTATTGCCAATCTGTTACTGTACAGGGTGAAGCTAGGCCGTGGTGCACACTTATTCGGCTGTATTTATTGTAGTGTTCCTGTGTGTGTATAGATTTCATCTATAGTTGTGACTGCATATACAGTCTGTTTTATAATAACGTAACCGGTAATACTGACTAAATATTTTTTTTATTGTTAGAGTGGTGTACTGGATTAAGTTAAATAACTCTTTGCTTCATGACAATTAAATTTTTGGGCATAGCTAGAATCATTTTTTCCTGAAATTTAATGTACAGACACGGCTTCTTAACAGTTTTATAATAGTATAGATAGATATCAGTAGGAAGTTAGTACCAAGATAGGATACCAAGGTTTTTCTATAGGTTATATAGGTATATACCTATAGGATTTCATCTAGGTGCTTGAAGTGAATGGATAAATATCCATTGAAAGATGAAGTTGAAACAAGTGTTCAACAGCACAACGTACACAGGGATCGATATCTTCTGTGGATCAGTAACTAATTAGGAAATTCTATACCTGTCAAAGAAAGCAAAAATGAATACAAATTGTTGCTTTTCATTCTGCTCCGAATCGTAAATCTCTTCACATGATTTAATAAACCTCGATATTTAATAAATCCACGTTAGTAAACCTATTCTAAATTATTGTAGGCTCACATCACTATCAGTTTGTAGTGTAAATCGTATACGTGGGAAATATATGCCTAAACACCGGTATCAGGAAAGTAATTCAGTTTGCAGGCCTAGAAGCGATGGATTGACATCGCTGAGTCGGATGCAAGAGCCAACGGCTTACGATGCAAGGATGCCGAAGACCGCGCAAAGTGGAGAAGAATGAGTAGGAATGCGAAACCAGGCAGAAGCGAAGGCGATGCTGATAAGTGCTGATCGATTTAAGTGGATACCTATTCCAAAATTTTTAGTTTTAACCTTGTATTTGCTAACTTGATAAGTAACACCTATTACTTACACCCTGTATGGCAAACAGTCGTTTCTGATTAGCGCTTGTAAATACATTGTTGCCTTCCAAAGTTGCCATATTGTTGTATTGAGTTTGCTGAATGGTTTATTTGGATACAATTTATGTCCCTGCAGCAGTGCCGTTTGTTCGACTCCGCTTGATTTCGGATCCTAATAAAGATTTGTATAGGTTTCAACCGATACCATAGGTAAACGAACCTTGAGTTGTAACATTTTTCATGATAGAGTAAAATATAATGCAGCAAATATATTTCACATAAAGTGCAATGCAGAATAAGTTTAAAATGTGTATTTTTATGCTGCGTGTTTGGAAAATTGCAAGGCTTAAAGAGGGCGTTTCCCCATTACGCTATCAAAGCCAATAAAATTTTGAAGACGTGAATAAAAACTAAAATCTTATCCTATGGTTTGTCAGATTTTGGTTAAAATGTATAGTTTTAAAGTTACACGGGATTTAATATTTACATACAAATCAAACAAAAAACCCCGACGCAAAAAATTTGTTAGGTAACTGTGAATCTGCCCGTATATCAGTGTATCTCTCTGTGCCATCTTACCTCCCGAACGGATGGGATTTTAGTTAAGTCAGTGTAAACGGGATGGTTCTTAGCTTTGCTCTAGCTTGATGTCTAGCTGTGTGAGGCCATGTGAAGTCCGGCAGAGTTTCATTTTTTATTCTACATACTGACAAACGAGAAGATAGCCCACCTGATGGTCAGCGATAACTGTCTCCCATAACATATACGACTATATTTAGTTAGCAGGCAACAGAAATACAGAATACAGAATATATATACAGATAATAAAAATACAGAACTGCAGATGCGTTGTCACTGTAACATGAAATGCCCCATGTCTGTAATTGCGCTGGCTATCTTATCCTTAAAGGATAATTTAGCACCATTCCCTTCGACTGACGAGAAGTGACACACAAGGCGAGTAATTACAGATCAGCTAAGACCTGCATAGACCTAAAAATGGGCAGCAGCGTTTTGTGTTCTATTTTCAAATATAATAGAAAACTCTGCCTACAAAGCGCGAAGATAATGGAAGAGCCCTCCATGAATGTGGAGGAAGCTTAAGTTCGATAGAGAACCGTGAATGTAATCACTGTCAAGTGTGAAAATTATGTCCATCCATTTATGTAGAGCAGGCTTAAGTGAAACAGTACGGGATATTGATGATGATGAATGATGATGGTATACTGAATTTTGTCCTAGCTGGTTTATACTACATAGTCACGGATCCTTCATTTATTTCTGTCTGTAACCCCTTTTGGTTACTGTTGTCAAATACTGAAACAAATAGTGCCGACAATTGTCTGAAATCTAGATAGGTGCGTAATTTATTAACGCATGTGTAGTTAATATACTAATCCGCACTAGAATAGTGGTTTGTGGCACCTAATAGTCTCTGAATAAAACCACTGGATGCATGCACATGTAGGCGTGAGTGTGTATAAACATAAGTAGATATTAATTCGCAATCAAAGCGGAATTGTGCTTATTAGCTGAACAAAACCAAAGCTATTATCTAGTAAATTGTATCCATGAAACGTAATTATGCTACTCGCGTCCAAATTGATTGTATTGCTGTCATACAACATATCGACGTCAATTCAAGCGACCGAGGGTGTCATATGTCAAAAGACCTACCGTCAAATGGAGCAGCAGTAAGTATGATGGTTGTTTTGAATTTTTATGTTTTAACTTTTTTCCGTTGACTATGTTATAGACATAGTATAAAACAAAGTCGCTTCTCGCCGTCTGTCTCTATGTATGTATGTACGCTTAGATCTTTTAAAGTACGCAACGAATTTTAATGCAGTTTTTAACAATAGATAGAGTAATTTAAGAGCAAGGGTTATTAGCAAGAAAATCGGATAGTTAGGGGCAAAGGTGTACGCGAACGAAGTTCGTTCGCACTAGTCCGTTTAAAAAAAGAAATCGTTCGCAGAAATTGAAATGATGAATTTTAATTTCCGGTACGGGTCTGGGTGTTCTATGTATAATAAGTATGTATTTAAAAAGTATTTAAGTAGCATATTAGTAATCTAGCACCCATAGCACAAGCTTTGCTTAGTTTGGGGCTATATGGCGCTGTGTGAATTTGTCCATGATTATTTATTTTACATGCACACCCCATTCAAATAAAATTCAAAACTTTTCTGAACCTTTCTGAGAGTTAACATTCTAATAATTTTCATTCACGGACGCATCAACGATTCGCTGACATAGTTAGTAGCCCCGGAGGTGCTATAACCCGCACTAACGCGGGTACCGGCCAAAACAAAAGTAATTATAATGCGACGACACGTCGGCCGGCTTTTGTTTCTGTTTCGGCACCAGCCGCGTCAATTAGTGCAACATCATAATCCGGAACCCTCTATTTGAGGCCGAGCCGGGTCCGGAACGCAAACAAACCGATGGATTAACTGTATTAATACCAAGCTTGGTAGCGCTCTTTTCCGGACCGTATGACTGGCAGCGAGTCGGTATTACTCCGATATGGGTTTCGAACAGTTGTTTTTACTGGCACAAACAGGATTGGTGTAATTGTTGAATTTATTGTGGAGGATAAGGAGAAGTCGGTATTCGTTTTTTTTGTTACTGGTGTAAGCATTCTTAATGAATAGCTCTATAGGTCGTTTTCATTGTACTATCCGTTTCAGTTCTAACACTTAACGTTGATTTCCTTTTTAGTGCACTATTGGAAACAAAAACTTTGTGTAAAATATTGGTTGATTGGGATCTGACTGACTTAACAGCATGCTACCGCGACAAGATAATAAGGTCAGTCAGTTTCCCAATTTTATTTGTATTCCGGCGATCCACCCTAGTCTTGAGGACCGAAGTTTATGATAACATTTTAACATTACTTCTAAGTACTTAGGGTGCGTCCAGATCTCGCAAATAAGCCACTCTCGCGTTGGCCCAGCAACTGCACAGTGCACGTGAGCCGTTGACGAAATCTATATTTTTGAACGACTCGCATGGAATCGAAAATTTTTCAAGTTTACTTTTTACTATGAGAATTTCAATATTATGATGCATTGTGCTGTTTTCCCCTATTTTTGAATCGTTTGCTGTCGGTGTTGCCAATGTAAGTAGAGAAATTGAGTTCTCCATGCCGAAAATAAAACATGAAAACCGTTAGAATCGAGGCAAGCGGTTCAAAAATAAAGCCACTGGACGCACTTCAACACTTATAAGTAACACTTACAAATATTAAAATAAGATATTTTATTTTATATCCTACTAACTGGCCCGCCGTGACTTCGTTCGCGTGTTGTCCTACCCTTGTGTCCTACCTTGTTGTACTACCTTCCTTTTGAATCACTCTGTCTATTGGTGGAAACCGCATGAAAATCCGTTTTGAGTATATAGCAACAGACGCGGCGTCTTTGTTTTATAATATGTAGTGATTATTTCAATCAAAATCATCGCATGACATGAGTTACAACTCTCATAAGCTTCAATTCACTCCACTGGACACTCCAAAGAGATTACGTGCAACCAAAATGCATCGTTGTATCGTACGATCCTTTGCCAATTATGGCAGCGCTTGTGTATAATTCCGCTGCTAGTCTAAATATTCTGCGGGCTAATTGATCTTTCAATATAGAAATAGAAATAGAAATATTTATTAGTGTATAAATTAACAGATTTTTATAAATGTTTTAAAAATAAAAGCTTCTAATAGACAAAAAAGTCTATGACTCAGCGTTTGGGTGAAGGTAGAACCCACACCCGCTGGTATTCTGTCATGGCCAGACTTAAGACTAAAAAACTAAAATTAAAAACGTTAAGTTTACATATACATACATACACATCATCATCAACATCATCCATGTATGTATGTATATGTGTACATATACACAATTATACTCGTACAATTAATATGGCATAACATAGTAAAATACACAATGTGAAGTTGACTTGTTGACACCGTGACAGTTCTTTTACGAAAATATTAATTTAACGAGGAGCTTGATCGTTCAGAATAATATAATCTAGTTCTAATCAATTTTGTCAATTCTATCAATCTTGATAGAGCAAGAATTCTATTTACTATGTTTTCACATAAATCGTCACATTGTCGCCACGTTTATGATTATTCTTCTTACCCTAATATTTCGAACTATTAATTGGTGCTTTAGAAAGAGTTAGCGCGATATTGTAGAATCACCCCTAATTCAGCTTATTACCTCCCTTATGTTACATTGTCTAATATAAATGGTTACGGGTTCTAATTAATCGTATCATATTATATCAGACCGTCTAGAGGCCTACATACAGACTAGAATAGCTACACAGACTACGTACTCTGGTAGAATTAATTGGCATCATTGTCTAAGCGAGTTCGACGTAATATCCTTAGTTTCAGCGTATTGAATATCGTGTGTCGGATCTAACTATCAATTGATTATTTGATCCAATTGCGTAACATTGGAGGCAAATGCGCATACCTACCACCAATAATAATGCACATTCAGATACTGTAACACTACGATCGGATTATGATGAGGTAATGCGAATACTGACAGATATTTGAATTAATACATAAACACGTTTATGTAGAGCACTTTTTCGTATGCTTTAAATTCATCTTCTTAACATAATGGGTAAGCCGAATGTAGTTTCTTCTAGTACTCATGAATATGGTGAACGTTGACTGAGGAAAGCGGAATCATGAAATAAATAGGACGTAGCTCTAACCTAGTGCGTAGTCCCAGAAAAGGCTTTCTGTGACTGTAAAGTCGCTGTAAAGTGGCTGGCGCTTTTCTCTAGAGACTGCAGCACAGTTCTTCAAGAATGAAAGGGCAAGTAAGACATGAAAAGCCAAAGGTATGGTGGCCATAAACATCTGATATTACAAACAGAAACTGCTTACCACACTTTATTTATTAATCGCAAGGAAAATAAGCGAAGATTCGCAGAAGAGCAGTTTCTGTGTAAGAGCGTCTACCGAAAGGAATTCTACTTACTTCTACTCCCGCTATAGCTACAGTCAGTTGCAGTTACACTAAATGTATGGGATGGGGGGTCAATTCTCCCTTCAGCTGACTGTACTTACTTGGTATCCGGACCTTCCCATACGATATATTGACAACTCAGGGCAGCCGCATTGTAGCCGCACTAGAATGCTGTTAAACTCGCATCAACCACAACTCCTCCTCAGCTAGTGGCATTAGGCTAGTAAAAATAAGTACCTAACAAAAAATAGGTATCTAACAAAAATAATAATTTAATAAAAACGTATTCTATTCTATTCTTTCTAAAAAAGTTTATGTACAACAGATGCATCACCCCTTTTTACTCAACCCACTCTTGGATTAATACAAGCTAGTCTACCCCACCCTCCCCAGAGGCAGCGTTGATCGATGACGTATGCGCACGTCAATACGCGCGGCAAATTGATGGAACGACTACGCGTCACATGCGATCATAAAGCTTGTCGGAATACCGGTGAGGCCTATACGTCAAATACCTACTGTGCGTTTTGTTGCGTGGCAAGAAATAGTATTAATTTTGACGCGGCTTTTCTTTGGCAACGCAAACGGGTGGGAAGCGTCGCAGCGCCAACAGTACGCAGACTTGCTGATGTGGGATTATAGTCATAGAATCGCGTTAGCCTTGTGGTGTCCGGCAGAGTAGAATAGCACCAACCCCTTACACTCGTGGGTGTCGTACAAGGCGACTAATGTTAAGGCAGAAGATCTAGAGTCTCTATAGACTTGAAAATGGGCAGCGTTTTCCATTGTTATATTTATAACACTGCGATCTCCAACCCACCTGCCGAGCGTAAGATTATGGCAATAACCTCCCGTTTCGTGAGAGAGGCCTTAAGTTCCGCAGTGGACTGATATGGGCTGTGATGATTATTGCCAAAGGATATAATTATTTTCGCGCCAAAAGGCTGAAAGTGCCGGTGAGAAAAATATTTTATTTTTCAGATAGAGTAGATATACAACTGCTACCAATTTTTTACTATAGCGCCAAACTTGTACGTCCACCACCACTACGTACCACTGCACAGGCGTGCGTGCAGTACCTACTTACTAAATATCGTTATTTTAATAGCTTATAACAACTTAACAGTTGGGGTACAGATTTGACGTAATAGTAACAAAATTGTGATTGTTTGTTAACATGAATTTTAGCACAAAAATATAAGGCACGTGAATGATTTGTTTTATCTTTCTTTTTGAGGTGATGATATGCTTACGAAATTGTTGGCAAAGATTATCTATAATTAGTACCTATCAGCCGGATACCATCAGTAATTAAGTAGATAGTAGGTACGTAATAAGGTAACGTAGAGCGAGTGGTTACGACTTTTAATTTTTTGTTGTCTGAAGTAGATAATGGTGATTCGCGTATGTTTTATTAATCTTAATAAACATAGGATAATTATATTCAGGATGCAACATTACGAACGAAGTAGATAACGGTGATTCGCATATGTTTTATTAATTTTAATAAACAGGATGCAACATTGCGCAAGTATAGACTGTGTAGGTAATTATTTGTTATTGTTAGTTGGTTCTTCTATCAGATCTAAACATTACTATAAGTATATACCTATAATTTGGATAAAATTATAATAAGTTATCTTAGACAAGTCACGGGCGTAGCCAGGTTTTGATTTGGGGGGTTCAAGATCAATGTGCATAAATTTTGATTTGTACCCCCACCCCCTCTTAAAAGATGGGGTAATCCTAATAAACGTAGCAAATTGCTATAAACAGACTTAGTATGTTCGTAATAATAGTAACCTAAAGTGAAGATAAAGCGAGCGTATCGAGCTCGAAATTTTTCGAATTTTGTTTCAGAAGACCCGGGGTCTTGCGTTTGGAATGTTGAGTATATTGGTCCTTAATTCCGAATCGATAACACGAAGCGGGAATTGTAAACATTCTAAATATGGGCGTAGCGAGCTCGAAAAATCCTAATTTTTCATACGTCGACATATACCTGTCAGACAGGTATATCAACATATAACTGTCTGACAGGTATATGTTGAACCACCACAGTGCAAACTATCTATGGCGTATGTGGTGTTTCGTTAAAAAGCGGCTGTGGATACACAGAGGGGTTTTAGTGGGTAGGTTTCTTTTCGGGCTATCACACGTATCTACGTCACTCCCCCGAGTAAAGTGATATATACCGAAGATTTCCCCTCTTAAAAAAAAGGTATATGTCCAACAAGATACAAATAATTTCTACAGTTACTAAAGGTATCAACTCGCACAATTCTGAGATGCATACATATCTAATCTACCCATTTCTGCAAACAAGAGAATTTTCTGCAAACAAGAGTCTCACGCGTCATAACAAAGTGATGTTTTCATCATTCATGAAAGATTAAAGTTTCCCTCTATTGTTTTTGTGCAGTTGAGTTATTGCGAAACGTTACGTACGTACAGACTGACGGGAATGCAAAGGGCGAGAAACGTATTTCTCATTGGTTTTGCGTCTTGAGTAGTCGTAATAAAAACGACAGGTTGAAATACCGACCGTTGTTATATATTCTTGTAAATTGGCAAAATATAAATTAAGTTGGTAGATAATTATAAATAAATAATAAATAAATATGCTTGGAAAATTCACACAGCGCAATCTAGCCCCAAAGTAAGCAAAGATTGTGTCGTGGGTGCCAGAAAGCTGATAAACTACGTATATATTTTTAAACACGTACTTACTATACATATAACATCCAGGCCCGTAACAGAAATTAAAATTCATCATTTCATTTTCTGCCCGGCCGGGAATCGAACCCAGGATCTCTGGATGGATGTTAACCAACTGAACCACTCAGGTCGTCAATAATAATTCGTCAGGTCTAATTTTAAAGGAGATAAAGTTACTCAAGTAACTATTACGATAGCTACCTAGCTCTATTTTTAACTAACCTCTCATTAACTTAACAATGGAACTACACGGCGTAATCCTGCTTTTAAAATCACTATGACGTCCGGGCACATCAAAACTATCACACGCCCCAAACATATCATTTCGCGTGACCATTTGTATTAAAAAAGCAAAAATATACCATTGTGTTATAAACGAAAGCATTAGGGCTGCCCAATTAGATTTTTAAGGGGCGTATTTTTTTGTGATTCATGCTTTTTTTACCTTCCAGTCATAGGGTGTGTTCTATTGAAGATTAATCCGTATCATCTGCTACTGGGTAATTATTTATAGGGAGCAGATATGAGGCGAGGACGTAAGCCTAAACGCGTGGCCAACCCTAATTGTTGCGTCCGATAACCAATAAGGGCTTAGCGCTACGGTGACCATGAATTTATTTTAATCATCTTGTAAGTACATTTATATTTTTTATAACTACCTATTTATGAAATTCGTACTCGTGTTCACTCGTAGGTATCTCGGGTACGATAAGCAAAATTATAATATATCATCATCACCAACAGGTCGTAACAGTTTAATGCAGGACATCTTATTTTAGAATAATTACTGCAAGACACACAATAACAGCTCTCTATATGAGTTTTTTAGTTACTCTACATGGCAGGTTGAGAAATGGATATCCGTAACAGAACTAAAGTCACCGATATAGGTTCTAGAGCCGCAACATTGAAGTGACAGTAGGTAGTCCATAGAGCTCGTTGAACCAATCGCCGATGGGTCGCAGAGGTCCACTAGTGGCGACCGGTAGATATGTTTGCGGTAGGATATACCCCCCAACAAGATGAATGTCCGACCTGATGTCGGTATATGCAATAGGGACAGAGCCGAACAGCGTGGAAAGCTTGGAAGGTGTAGTGGATGTCCTCTGGCTGAGCATAACAGCAAACTTTCCTTTTCAATATCCTACTCATCATCCCGTATCCTACGAAAACATTCGAGTATGGTTGCCCTGTCACTAAGGCTAGAGTCCATAAATTACCATCGTAGGGCGCGTCGCGTCGGTGCGCTTGCGCTGCGCGTATTAAACCGCAGCGATTGACTGTCCCGCATGGAACAGTGCGCGGCTCAGTGCAATACCGCTAGTGGTGTGAATTATCGATAAATATTTCAACTTTCAAGGTTTTTACAGGGTCGACAAAGCGTGGGTCATGCCCCTGGTATTGCAAACGTACATAGGCTGCGGTGACTGCTTTCTTACCATCAGGCAGGATGTTTGTTGCAGCTTGTTTGTCACCCTATTGGTTGAAAAGAACTTAAATTTTAATAATAGGGAACTCGCACAGACTACGTGTTGGTAATACCTACATCAGCTTGATAGCAACTGTCAACCCTCATAACGCTGTTGGAGTGTTTCATTTACGACGGATTTAAACAAGAGCTAGAAATCGTCTATTTGACTCTGGTACCCTGGTCAAGGGTACCTAATTACCTATCGCCGCAGATAATCAGGTACCCTTTTCCCTCTTATCATTAGATACCAACATTGGCAGCTGGATTCCGTTCCCATCTATACCGCTTCTGATGAAGCTGATGCTTTAAAACTCGAAAATACTAACCTTTAATGTCATTAAGATTCCTTATTAAATGTAGACCTACTTACATAGATACTGCATTTGTGTGACACCATTTCAAGCAAAAGAGGATCACCAGAGCTCAGTGTTGTTCAGTCTGAGGATTAGTTAATCCGAATGTAGTACAAAACGCCAGGTCAATTTACTACATCGCATAATTTCGATATTACCCTACTAAGTATTTTCGACGAATGAAATAATTCTTATTATTTTATCAAAGTTATTTTTAACAAATTGTCCGCTTGCTCATTCGGCGCTTCTCTAATAGAGTGTGATGATGGTCAAACCTAGTACTTTACTGGAATATAGTATACAAATATTTAGTTTAATTGTAAATTTAAATTTAAATTATATATTTGAAAAAATACCACGGACTGTTTACGGAGTTTCTCAATCAATTATAAAGATGCTACCAGGTTCGTCAAAAATATTAACTGGTTCGTGCATCATGTGACCCAATTTAAAGCCGCAGTAGTGTGCCTTGGAAGTCATCCAATAATTTATCTTGGCCCGCCTGGTACCGCGTCCGGTGACAAGAGCTTCTTGACACGATTCTGACTCCTCCAGCCACACCAATCATCATTCCATGCATTGGTGCAATCTAAAATTATGTGCCTACTTTCTAAAATAGTAGCAAGTCTTAATTTTTTTTAGAAGCTTATTTTGTTCTCTTTCTTTCAAAATTTGCAAAAGTTTTTGCCATTTGTTGACCGATTGAGGTGAAAATTGGTATACCTATGTAACCAGATGACAATGCATTAATATGGTACCATGCAGCTGGTCTGATAATGGAGTCGCAAGGCGGTCATGGAAATTAATAAACGCAACCAGATAACCACATCGTGTTTGAGTCTTTTTGAGTAGGGACTATACCGCCCGATATAAATATAAATATTCGTGGACAAATTCACACAGCGCCATCTAGCCCCAAACTAAACAAAGCTTGTGCTATGGGTGCTAGATAACTGATAAACTACTTAAATACTTTTATATACATACTTATTATACATAGAACACCCAGACCCGTAACAGAAATTAAAATTCTACATTTCAATTTCTGCCCGGCCGGGAATCGAACCCGGGACCTCTTGCGTGGCAGACCGGCATGTTGACCACTGAACCACTCAGGTCGTCTTTAGTCAGATATAGGTCAGATATACAAGCTTGTTATGAAAAAAAATTCATTTTAGTTTGATAATATCTTCTTTGATTGTAATTACTGTTTATGTAATTACTGTTAAGTATGGACATTGTATTAACGTTCAATAAGTGTACTTTTGATACCTATGTTAAATAAAATGAATTGATTGATTGATTGATTGACTTTAAATCGTCATTACTTATATGTTTCATTTGAAAATAGTTTGTGTGTTATTATCACAAACTTTTGGTCACCCGGGACCCAAACAAGTACTCACTCATTTCCATTTATTTCCTTGCTGATGACTGCTTCCTCTTCCTAGTCCTTTATATCCAACCGAAAAATTATCATCCAGACATGTGGATGAACAAAACTGCTTCAATGCTACTCAAAACTATCGACAACACACCACTATACGAGCGCATCCCTACATCTAATACACCCATAAGTGTTGTTGCGCCACATTTGGCCCTTTGTCCCCAAAGTGCGGGCCCCGTCTGCTCGCCAACACAATGGATTACATTGTAACAGGCCCCGCCGATTAAAACGCATGCCAACATTTATATCCAATGCCTTTCCCGGCAAAGAGGATAAATCAAAACTTTTTTCGCCTTGTCCATTTCGGGGCTAACCTTTGCCAACCGTCGAATGTTTTGTAAATGGCTGGTAACGATAATTATCGTTGAATACTGGTGTAATTGTCATGTAATGTCATGTAATGGTTCTTGCCACAATATTTTTCCGCCAAAAATTTTACGGATCCATTCTTCGAAACGATAGCTACAAGTACGGGTAAAATGAATGTGCCTACGTACCGGAGGACGCAGCGTGGGTAGGCCTCCCACAAGGTGGACCGGTAAAGATCGCAGGTACCTGCTAGATACGGATGTCTTTGCCCAGCAGTGGGCGTCTCATATGATGATGATGATGATGAATGAATGTAAACTAAAAGGATTGCAGATCGAGCCCGGGGTCCGCCTTTCCTCACTATGTTTTCCATCACCGTGAGCATCGGTTAGTGTTCAACTGATGTACAACGTTGGTACAATGCAAGAGCATAAATGCATGATCACCTGAATAATTATATTCCTCTGCACTAGTGAGCAGTTGTTAAACGGGTTTTATAGCATTAATGAATTTTTATTTATTAATTATATTAAAAATACCCTGAGGTCAAAGACAAGTTTTTTGAGTCTAAGGATAATAGATAGAGACCTTCTTCTTTTAGCAAACTCGTTTTGGTTAAAGATGCACTAAATAGCCTGTATGTTGCTGTAGCAGCAAAGGAAATGGTAATTCACTTATGGTCTTGTACTGTACATGGCAGTGGATCGATCGCGGTTACACTCTCAACAGTTGAGCTGAAATCGGCGATACGCGTTTGCAAATATGTATTAGTAGATACGGCCTACGTAGCTCAGCGATCTCTCTTATAGGTAGATAAGTAGTACATATGTGTTTCTCTATAGTACAATAAATAATTTAAATAGTTTTAAAATTCTGATATGATGTTTTCCCGCGGGAACCGCTTTGAATATCGGGATAAACCTGTGGGTTATTCTTGGATACAAGCTGCAACACTGCCAAACATCATCAAAAGCCGTTCAAAAGGAGGAAAAGGAGGACATCCTTAGGGACTTTCGCATTTTGATATCAGTAGGACGGAATATCAGTATTGCCAATACTGTTAAAATACCCATCTCCTTCAGATTGTCTGCTCGAAAAATCGGGCAACAAGTGTTGATGATATTGTAAAGAGCTAGAGCTTTTATCTAATATTTTTATTTACTATTATTATCAATTCATCACACATCACATCGCAGAACAGAATAGTGGTTAGGTTAGATACGTATCTATTACATAAGTAGAAACATCATTGACTATGGCCATAACAAGTGTGAAATTGCTGCCAATTTAGGAAAATAATCAGTTCTCGCTAAGAACAATACATTAAAAATCTGCTTGATTAGTTGTCCAGAAATAGCAATTAACTATTTTTATATAGCAACGTATTCTCAATTCCATCTTTTTGATTTTTTCGTAAAGTAGCAGGACTGTTGCACTTTTAACATATTGTGACACGAAATAAATACACTTGAATACATTTTAACCACATTTATTTTATAAAAAATGCGCCGTTCGAGGTATTACGATCTTGCTCAACATCTCATGGAGTACAAAGCCGACATACAGACATACAAAACTTACGTTGTAACATTGTTAAGCTTTCACAGTTATAAAATTTAAAAAGAGAAGCAATTGCATTTAATATTATATGTTTATTTTTAAATATAATTGTTGAATAATATGGACAGAACGTAACACAGTGTAGCCACTAGTAATATTGAACCTATTAAATTATATAGATAGTAGGTACTTTAATATCAGAATTTAAATTAAAGGTACAAAAATAAAGACTTTTCCCAATTAAAAAATATAAATCTAGGTACAACTAATATTTAAAAATAAATTCTACAATGAAGTTCTTAAGTAGGCAATTTCTGAGTTAAAAAACAAATATTAACTAGAAAATAAATTGTTCAATGACTAATTAGATCTACATAAATGTTTAATTATAGATCTAAATATATTGTGATTAAGTCATCATTTATCTACTCATTGAAATGTGGCATCATTGATAACACATTATAATTTCATGTACCTAAGTTATTATAAAAAGTTTTTGGGTTCATAGAAAATATAGTGTTATTAAATTGCCCCCAATATGAGATACTTTTTTATTCTAAATAAAGACGATAATTATTTACATAGTTCTTAGATAAGCCCTAATATATTTACAGGGTAGATATTGTAAAAGCAATACTGTTTCTTATTTTAGCTGTATTATCCCAAAATACCAGGGCAGTGAGCCTCTATTTAATGTTTATTTATGATACTACCTACTGTCATGCAATTTCTTCCAATATAACTATTACCATGACCACCAAAGGACATAAATCTAATAAACAAAACAGGGGAAAAGATGACGTTGATATTCAATAAATTGAGGCTTATTATAGCTGTAAATTGTGACAAATCCTACCTACCTTAAACAGTATGAATACAGCAGATATAGCCATAACTATTTACACTAACCTATTTATTAATACCCTCATTCAAGAAGTACATACAATAGAAGGCACAGTTTGTACCTCACATGAAGCAGTAAAGTGTAAAAAATAAAATATAAAACTGTACCTAAGTTGCGAATTATTTGCGAATGTATAGCTGAATATGAATCCACATGCCATTGGGAATTTCAATAGTTATTTTCAAGAAATAAGTCGTATAAACATAAGTATACAAAATTTTAAATACATGTTTACAGTACATGTGATACACTAAACTAAAATAGTTGTGATTATAACAGGAAAACCTTATAGATTAGACATAAAGCTGATTACACACCTAATAATAATATTATAATGTTTTAACAATTCGTCTTTTGGCAGTTTTAAATACTGGGTTCGCTCAATCACAATCACACAAGCATTTACTCGAAATATTTAAACTTTCATGTTTGATAGTAAGACAACATAATACGACCATTGATACCACCAAGTCCGCAATAGTTGATACTCATAAAAATGTCATTAATTATATTCCTGCTAATAAAGCATTACTGAACGGGTAAGAAATACGTAACTAACACGATTATTTTAATAAGAAGCCAGTGCATGTAGATTGTAGATTTAACCTATTTAAGTAGGAACGTAAAACAGCTGTGACACGGGTTTTGTGGCCTTAAGTATATCTTACAACCACGCCACGCATTACCGAAACTAAACAACTACTGAGATTTTCTGACCAATTAGCGAGCCATGTCAATTCAAAAACAAATTTATCGCGCGTTATCTATCGCACTAGTAAATGCCAAATCACCGTGACAAGTTTCGATGATCGACTCGTAAGGTTTCTCTTGGACCTTTGTATTATTAAATTATTATGCATTGTCGTCATCTAAATCGTTACATATGGTCCTGCTTACATTTCTATCTAAATGATTGACTTCATGCGACAAATTGCGGCGATTCACTCGTCGAAAGGCTTTATACAGCGGAGTTTTTCCCGATGATTGGTCCACCGCTGGTCGCATATGCCCGTCGTCCGTCGAATTCTACTGAAGAGTTCCTCTTCAGAGCGTCATCGTTGGTGTCCTTGAGAGGCTCCTTCTCATCCCTGCGGACAGTAATTGGACCCTTAGGGTTTTGTACGTATTTGTTACGAGGCAACAAACATCATATCAGAGGGTTATTGCCGGTCTTCAAAGAGCTGACTACTGTATTCATTGAACCCGTACCAATTATAATATAATGGTAGCAAATAGTAGAGAATTTATTAGGAAATAGTGGTATTTTAATACAGCGAGTGCTCCATGTTAAAACATAACCTATCATAATGAAAGATGCGAGCGCACAAAGTTTTATTAATAAGAGTATCTCCTACTCGTATTCCAAGGTACGAGTACAAGGTACTTACTATTGTATGGTACGGTGGATAAATTCCATTTGCGGTTGCTATTCCAGATATCTTTAATAGTATCTACTTATCAATCAGATTCATTGTCGTGCTCTTTATCACATACTTACCTATATTATTTTTATAAATAAGTGTTTCTTATTCTGGGTGATAACTTCCTTTCCATTAATTCTTTTCATTCTTAATAATTAGGCGGATGATTCATAATAAATAAGCGATTGTTTACAGCGATTACCTACCTATTTACATATTTAACATTTTGGTGAGGTTGTACAGTAAAAACGTTGAAATCATTAAATGATCAAACCTATGAAATTTTAGGGAAATGGCAGGTATACTGAAAATAGATACATGTTTCACGTTTTCAGAGACAAAACTGTATTCATTTTCAAAATAAGGTTCTACGATGCGGTACGCTGCCACGTGTCGTCACGCATAAAATTTTAAATGTATTTTGTCAGTACAACTCTTGAAATGCAAATGAGTGTTAAATAATTAGGTAATGGTTAAGAAAACAAAACTCAACAAAAATGTATGTGTGATGATTAACAAGCATAATAATCTGCTGCGAGGTTTTTATACTTAACATGAACAACCCGGTAAAGTGCGCGTGACCTTCAGCTGTAAATGTTTAAGCATTCTGTTACTACTTAATTTTTTATACATGATTTATCAAAAATATAATGATTATAGTTCAAAAAACAATGAATTTTTTACAGCTACAGAAGAGGCCGACGTGATATCACGTAACACTGGATCACTTTGCCGTATTGTCATACCAAGCATACTTATAAAAAGTGTCATACATAAAATATAGTACAAACCACGACAAAAATCACACATTTGGCGCAAACGAAATAGGTATGCAAAAGCAAACAACACAACAACATGATAATATAAGTATTTATATGTACAAAATCTTATATCTTACACTGGCGTAGTCGGTATATAGCTACGTGCGACCGGGCGATGCAGCGTGGGGAAGAACAACAACGATAAATTTGTTAGTAAAAGTGCATTGTTAAATACTTAATGGAAATATTCGGACACATTTTCAAGGATATGGATGTTAGTGGGGGTCAAAGTAAGTAAATATAAAGTAAACAAAATATACTTATTCTGGTCGAAGGAGATGTTCCGACATCGGCTCACAATTTTAAGATCGGGTAACGTGATCCTAACGTTTGGATGTATCTATAAAGTTCAACTTTTTACAAATAAAACTAAATTTGTACAAGACTAGATTACTACTTCATTTACAAAATAAAACAGTAAACCAATTATTTACACTTCAAAGCATGTCTAACTAGACGAATTCACGAGCGATATTTACAGAAGGCGACGCGAAGCTTTTTCATTAAATTTTGTATATATTTACATTTTGGCTGACCTCAGCGAGAATCTCATTTTAATGCATGAATGTACAGACATTAGTGTAACTGGGTAGTTGCCTTAAAATATTCTTACTTCTGTTTTAAAACACGGTGAAATTAGTCTGATTGTATTTTTGTGTAACTTTAGAATATGCAGGATAATGACCGTTCGAAAATTTTATAGAGGGCGAAAATTAGGTGTGATGTGACGTCAGTCCTTGTTATCGACATTTTTAAAGTATTTTATTTTTGTATTTATATAAGAACGGGAGAACCAAACGATCAAGCGGGCCACCTGATTGTAAGATTTCTAAGTGACCACCGTTGTTATAGTGATTGCAATGATTGTCACACTCGTATTTTGTTAATAACCACGACAAATCAGTACGATGCAACTACCCAATTCTCGTCACAGAGGTCATGCCGTGTCGACCGCACAATCAAAGCATGCAGCAAACTGAAATGGTTCGGGCGCCTTACGTAGGGGTCGGTGCAAACTTGACGGGTGGCGGCAGGGGCGCGGGGGACGGCGGCGCGCGCGGCTTCGTGCTGCAATAAGGGAGCGGGAAGCGCCAACCGTACAGACTAGCGGGCAGAAACATCTCTCATCGACACTAACATTCAACAGTGGGCACCGAAACAAAACGTAGGGATAGGACAACATAAACACATATAGATAAAACAGAATAAGTAAATAAATCGAAAACATTTATACATCTATGTTAACATGTCGATGGATTGGGTGACGTGTATGTTGTATTGTTAAACATAGATCTTTATTTCAGTGGTAAGCTAGCTGAATTGCGTGTCGTTGTTGAAAATGTAATGGATGATGATAAGAATAACATACCTTCCGAGTTTGGCTTCATCGTCGTTGTGCTTCTTGACACGTCTGCCGCACATTGTAGCGATGACACCTTGGCGTCTTGTGCATAGAAGGAGGAGGTCCACGATGACTAGGCAGATGAAAACGCCTGCCAAAGCGAGCCCGATTATGGCTCCACTCGACAGCAGTTGTGACGGAGCAAGTCCAGATCGAGGAACACCTGTTGAGATTAACACAGTTATAGTCTTCGTCGGCACAGCAAGGTATAAGAGCAGTAAAAGCCATCGTGACATTAAAATTGATTTTGCAATAACATTATAGTATAATTATGTCATTACATGAAAATTTTAAATTTCTTTTATACCACTAAGGTGGCAAACAAGTTTAGGGCCTGCCTGATGGTAAGCAGTCACCGCTTAAATGATGGGATACTGCTCTTGATACATAGTTAGTTTTATGCATCATATTGCAGAAGCTGGATATGTTAGATGACGTGATGGTGATTGTAATAAATGTATTCCTATGATTCGTGATTCAAACGCAGTTGAAATAGGTTGTTTAAAGATCGCTGGCTGTGACATTCATTACAATCATGTGGTGACAAACAAGGGAGTGCTTTCATTTCAAGAAATCGTGCACCCAATCACCGATAGTAACACATTTAATATTCATATATCTAATATAGGATCTGAGCTAAGAATTTTGTATAGAAAGCTCTCCGCAAGAATGAAATGGGGTTTGAATGAAGGGATATGATCATGATATGATAATGGCAATGAGAGTACGAGTATGATGCATAAATTAGAAATCCTAGATGGTAATCTAAAGAAAAGTTGTCAAGATGCAAACATTCCAGATTGTAAATCACGCAACATAAAATGTTCAAACCCCATGACAACAATATTGGATCTATTATGTGTAAGCAATATCGATATCTATAAAGTATAATAACTAATTTAACAATAATATTTTAAGTAAAATCGAAACCTAAGAATCTAATAACCTTCACCTTCATAGTACAGATATAATTCTAATAATATAAATAAAAATCAGATACACTTGTAGTTTGAAGATAAATACAACGTGAAATTCATGAGAATTGTGATAATCCGATAAATAATTTAATTATTTTCTAGTTAAAGGAGAAATACTTTCAAACAACAAATGTTTTTTATTCAAAATAACGTCAGATATCTTTAAATTGAATGGGGTCTACATTGTCATAATAGTGTAGTAGATATCGTATATTGGATTATAGAGTCCAATGTATAGTTACATGCTTGGTTTAAGGATAAGGAACTCATAGGAATCTAAAATAAATAAGAAAATTAGGACCATTTAACTAAATGTTCATTCATCATCTATCTATGTATAAATATAGAGACATTAAATATTGTAAAATGTACCTAAGCGTACGTCTCTATTGTACATCTAATGATCATAATAGTTTATATGTATAATATACCTATATGTTAATAAATTGTCCATGCTAGCAGAAGGAGTGACATTCGACTCTTTTGAAAGGTGTAAGTAATACAAACTAGCAGTATTATGTAGGTCCATGCAACACAATTAGTTCATTCCAGGAGAAACTATAGGTAGCAGGGTTTATCAACTACTTAAAATATTTTTTATTAATATGAAATATAATTACCCAAATTTCAGTCAGGGCGACACAAACACGCGTGTCGAGGAAACGACAGACACAATTGGGACTAGGGATTGGTCTCTTGATTAGCATCTTGACAGCTTTCTTTGGGGATTATGTTGGTAGAATATTATTCAAAAAGTTATTCATATCAGCTTTTATGGGAATTGGCGATGGTCAAAACAGATTAATGAAAAAGAAATGAAACTTAGCTCAAAACAGTTTAGTTTGACTATTGAGTTTCACTTATTTTTCTGTTAAATTGATAGCTATCTATAAATAAACTATAATATTTTTAAAACATTTATTATTAATTTTTCACATTGGTCAATTTTTCACCTAAAACAGATCACAATTAAAAGTTTTCGTAATTTTTTATTCTTATTATTTATTGAATTATCGGCTTACTTCTTAGTTTATAATACAAAGTAGCTCATTTTATGCATGTCGAGAAATTTACAAAATCCATGTTTCCTCAAATGGACGATTTCCTTTTCTCTATTACTTTCCGTGACTTACGCTAAGCTAACCTATTTAGTCTATATATCATCGAAAAAGACAATATTCATCAAAAATTCATACACAACGATTATTCTTCACCAAAGTTTTACTTAATACGAAAGCTATTGCCTCGATTATTTGGCGTATTTTATATTAATTACAGTAGTATACGAATCTATGTTTGGCAGTGTTAATTTACTATCATGTTTAATATTAAAAATGCTACCTAACTACGTTACTACTTTTGGAAATTAATTGAATTTCTTCTAATACTTATTATTTTCATTATATCATAGATTATGTAATTAACACACGAAGAGAACATATTAGAATTCGAAGTCATTAAAAATATAATTATTTTAAATTTAACCATAGACATTTTCATAGAATACCAAATCATTTAATGATTCTATAATAAAACAAGTTGGTAGAGCAACAATTTAGTATATCACAACAATCATTTATTTATTACCTATCCCTAAACCACGAAGTCGTTTTTGACTTTATAGTATGCTAGGAATTAGAGTAGTTTATATAGAAAAGTAAGCTAGAACAATTGTCGTAGTCAAGGTATCCAGTATAGTGTGAGCACGTCTGATATTGCTTGGACTTCCGTTTGGGTTACCTAGAAAATATTTCTTGTGATAAAAAGGCAGGTAATGGAGTAAAAACACTTCAAACTAATCAAAGATTAGTAATAAATCAATGGAAAAATTAAATAAATTAATAGAACTTACCATTTGACTGATAATAAATTAACACTAACGCAATATCATACAGTCTTGAATTTGAAATGCAAAATAATAAATACTGAAATTATAAATAAGTAATAATATCTAACTACAACACAATATAACACACGCACAAATCAATTCAAACTCAGTAGATTCATGCCAAATATTAATTACAATCAATCTAATCATTGTTTATTTACTTAATTAATAATGTATACAGTAATTATTATGTATTTGTACCCACAGTTAGTAAAAAAAAAATATGAGTAGGCAAGAAAATACGAAACAGGTAAAAAAATCTTAAAAAAAACTTAATGAATACAATAAAATCGTTACACGTATAGGACCAACATAAGTATATAAAGCAAACTCGGTAAGGAAGAACTTACTGATGAAACATCGTTGTTTCATAAAAATATTATAATTTGGTTGAGGTCACGAGCACTACAAAGTAAAGTAAGGAAACGAAGGAACGAGTCGGTCTTTGTCACTTCACGAAAACAAACATAGGGAGACGAACAGAACGAAAACTGATGACGTATGAGCCACGGCGGCGTCCGCTGCCGTTTCAGCGGCCGCATACACGTTGTAGAAGCCTGCCTTTAGAGGCACTTCGTTAGAGTCTTGGTACTCACCGAGAGCGGTCTGTACATAGAGTTGCGCAGGCGTCGAGTAACCCAGAGCGTTGTGAGCGCGCACCTCCAAGCGATAGCGAGTGTCTGGCTGCAGGCCCCTCACTTCGTACGAAATAGCGTCGAATTTCAGCTCTTCTACAACGCAATCGCTCTCAGAGGCAAGTCTCCATTCTCCACTAACTTTCAGCACCTGCAGCAATTTTATTATTGTTGAAATTATACTATACAATTTTTTTTATTATGTCATATAGAGACGTAGATAAACATATATTTTTTTCTTACTGGACAATGTTTGATTTCATATAAATCAATAGGTTCGCCGTTGTGAGCTGGCACTTTCCAATTCAATTCGTATTTATCGGCGTATTTTCCATGCACAAGAGATTCAGAGCTAAGGTCTTCTCTCCATTTGGGCTGCTCTGGGGGCGACCTATAAAATGAGTAACAAAATATAAAGAATGTTCAGCAACCGAACGTTTTAATTTTAAAAATCAGTATTGAATTTACCTCCTTGGCATAATCACGGTTATAGGAGAGCCCCACATCCCTGCTCCAACTTTATTTACAGCGGCAAATCTGAAGTCGTATCGGAACATAGGCTTTAAATTTTCTACAATGTAAGGCGAATTCACGGACCACGTTCTGTTCATTGCCAGATTCCAGTCAAAGTTGCCATTCTCTTTATATTGGCAAGTAAAAGCAAGATGAGGAGGGCCATCCTCCTCGGGTGGACCAACAATGCTGAATGACACTGATGTGGCAGTTATTGTTTCTTGCTTAGCCTGCAATCAAAATTATAATTTATCACAACTGCCTATCTCTCATTCTTATATTATTTTATAAACTTTTATTAAGAAAAACTAAACTTTGTAATCTGTTTTAGTCGAATATTTACCATACCTGATATATAGGTCCTGGTACATGTGCTTCTCTTAATTGAGTCATGTGTTCCGCCTCTCCAAGTTTGTTAGTGGCAATACATCTGTAGACACCGTAGAGCTTTCTATCCACTGGGGTAACAGTTACATAACTAATCGGCCCAGCACCAAAAATTCTGATATGAGCTGATTCTACTAAGTCGTATTCGTGGAACCTGAAAAGGAAATAATTTCAAATAGCAAGCTCATATTATTTATTGCGAAATTAAAGTGTCTGTGAAAGGATACCCACTTCCATTTAATTGTAGCATTTGGAATACTCTCGGCGATACAGCTAATATTAACAGGTTGCGCATTCCAGCTCCAAATAGGAACATCAGGCATATGATCAAATGATGGAGCGAACTGAACAGTCAAGTGTCCGTTTTTTCTATATTCGCCACCTAAATAAACAGTAGATACACAAAATATTAATTCAAAACATCTCGTTAAGGTTTGTATTCATATGATGTTATTTCTAGATATTTATTTTACCGTCGTTTTCAGCAACACACTCGTATAAACCATCGTCCGTTCTGTTCAGTTTTGAAATTGTTATCACTCCGCTTGACTCTATTTGATCACCTGTCGGTCGACTAGTGGTTTCCACCGTTATTCTGGAAAATATTGTTATTATTTAGTTGCTGAAGAACAGGTACACCAAACAAGAAATAACAAAAATTGATTGCCTATTGTAACACGTTTTCTGTCAACGTATCGCTCTATGTCCAAATTCTTTGCAACGTACCTTCCATCATCGTTAGCCCCATTAACAAATCTCTCTGAATTAGACAATTTACGGAAAGTGATTCGAGGTGCGGGTCTGCCTGTTGCTTTGCACTCCAATCGTCCTTCAGCCGATTGGTCCGCGGTAGTATTGAAAAGTTCAAATATCTTCGGTTTGACTAAAACTTCTATCTCGATATCTACTTCGTTGGTGCCAGCTTGATTCGAAGCTATACAAATATATTTGCCATAGTCTCCTGCTTCTACTCGATCAAATCTCAGAAGTCCTGATATTTCGTTCACACTAAATCTTGATGTTGTAGCCAAATTCTAAAATTAATAATGTGATTAGCATATTGAAGCAATAAAATTAAACTATAAAATTCAGTTATAAACCTACTTCTCGAGTTGATGCTTTGATCCATGAATACGTTGGAGGAGGTTTCCCTCTAGCCTTACAGGTAATAGCAGCTGACTCCCCTTCTTTAATCTCAACTCTGGGTTCGCGATCCTCCATTTCTGGTGCAGTGTAAACCTATAATTGAAACTCAGTATAAAAATGACACAGCTAAGTATTTTTAGAAGCAATTACTGAAGAATGGTTCGTTATTACCTCGAGGCGGATGTTCCTTTCAGCGAGTTCTCCAGTTTTTATCACAACCGCTCGACAAGTATAGGTCCCGTCATCGCTTTCTTCGACGTTCTTTATCACAAGACCGTTCGTTTGAATGACGTATCTGTCGCCAGTAACAATCTGAAATACAAATGACGACGTATGTTTCAAATTGAAGTTTTGTCAGATTTCAATAAATCATTTCACAATTCTGTGTTATTTGCTAATAGATATTTCATTTCCATTCATTTAAAAGAAGAAGTATTTACCGAAGTACCCTCCTTGAACCAGTCAACAGATGGCGCTGGTTCCGCGGTCACTTCGCACATTACTTGGAAATCTCTCCCTTTGGTTGCGTATTGGTTTTCATTCGCGTTCGTCCATGTGATGGCAACTGTAACAGTATACATGATAAGTACATTTTATCGAGTGTGATGTAACTATTTGTTGGAATTTTTACAAACAGCAATGGAGAGCTCGTAATATTATAGCTGTATCCTTGTGGACTATAGCACGTCCAACATATTCCACTTACAGGTGACGTACAAGGCGGCTACTGTTTTAAACCAGCTAGACTGATGTAGTAGGGTCTTACTTGGTATACACATGGGTATCACATTGCGATCTCCATACTGCCTGCCAAATATGGAGATTAAAGCAAGACCCTCCACTTAAGTGGAGAAGGCTCAAATCCAACGCCATTTGGTGTTCATTGATGTTTTTTGCTGTCGTTGTTTGATATTAAATAATTAATAGTCGGTAAAAGAGAGTTAAAGCATACCGATAGTATCCAAAACAACGCTGTCAGAGAGGGGTATGTTGGCGTACGACGACACGCAGGTGTAGTTCCCTGCCATTGCAGGCGTGATCGACGATATGTATAGCAACTGGGACTGCCTAGCGGGACTTGACTCGGTGTAGATTTCAGGCCTGGTGCCGGACCTAGCATGGAAAGAAGATAATAATTTTACAAAGTTCCAGTTCGTACTATGTGTTATTTCAAGTTAACAACCATTTTTTAAAAAGAATTAGAAATCTTTTGACGTTTAGGAATTGTACCTACACTCTATAGTCTCTCTCTATACTTTCTTTATCTATATAAAGAAATATACATAAACGGAATTATAATCGTTTAGGGAGTAAGTACGTAATTTCGAGAAATCGTCATTTCGAGAAGTCATAATCTTGAGAAGTCGTCTTTTCAAGAAGTCATCATTAATCGCCGAAAAGAGATAAACGTAACTTACGCAGCCTCATTGATAACTAGGCCTTTTGGGTCTTTCCATTGCAGTTGGGTGACTAGAGAGGGGTCTGGCGCATTCACTTGGCAGGTGAGCACCACGGATTTCCCCACTGCCACAGTCTGCTGCTTCGCCTCCGGGAATATCTTCAGATTCTGGCCAGAGCATCCTGTGAACAAGAAATATGAAATTAGCATAATATTTATCAAGCCAATGTCTTAAACTACCTTGCAATATTAAATTATAAGTATATTTGTAATAAGTTTACGTAACGTTTACAGAAACCGAACTAAAAGAAGAAAACCTATTCAATATTCGGAGTTCCGAATTCTCACGTTCCGTTCGTTGGATTTCATTCACGCGATCCGTTCGTTGCATTTTCGGCCAAACGATACCTTTGTATCTGCGAGCTCGAAATTCGAGTTTATGGCATTCGGAAATGCCGACATGGGATCAAATATGATAGGCAGCTGACGCCACACGGTAACGCCGTGACGCTAGGAATTAAACCGGGAACGTATTGCATGCCATTCAATGTCTGTTCCAATGTGTTTTAGTGTTCTATATGACTTTTTATCAAAGTGTTTCTATCTTAAAGCTTCTAAGGGCCCGTTTTGCAACCAGCTGATAAATTACAGAAATCTTACAACATCACAGTTAACTGTCAGACAAGATATCGGGAACTTCTCAGTAGCTGGTGAAACAGGCCCTAAATCTTTCTAACGAAACATATCTTACGCCAACTTACTTAGATTACTAAACAAGCTCCTTACGAGCTTGTGGTTCAGCAGTTCATCTTTTTTCGTGATCCATTTACTCGACAATAATATGGCTTGATTGAGCCCGGATCCCTTGCGCGACTTTTAATTAAGTTTGCGACAATTTCTATGAGGCTACGTGACAACCCGTCCGCGCCACTACTCAACCACTTGGTGGCTTCATTTGCTAATTGGGTTTGAGTTATTTTCCCCCTTTTTGTGGGCAGTGGCAGCGTGCAGGATCCCCAGAGATCACCCAAACTGGGATTAGCAGCCTTTGGACGATTATTACTCATTTACAGCGAGAATGTACTTGTTAGCAAAGCGAGCGCTTTCTTGGATTTACATTGGATTTAGCTTTTAGAAACATCGAGCTTAGGTAGGTCGTTATTTTACTGTTTGGGAGAGTTTACGAAATCAGTTCTAATTAAGAGTAAACAGTATAACAGTAATTAATAATAATTAATGAGCAAAATTGAGTGTTGTATACATATAATATCGAAAGTTACTATTTCATGCATAACGGGCAGATAAAGTTAATTAATTTTGCAACGGAGTTGCTTCAAAATTACGCGTGTCTCGATTCGTGAATTTAATTAAAAGTTAGAATCCTGCCTCGCATGAATATGGAGAGAATTTTATTAAATGATTACGTTGTAGACTGTGAACTTTATTAAAAATCGCTTGTTCGACTTCAAATACTTCAAAACCTAAGTCACACTATAATTCATCTTGGCGTTAATGTCCCGGTTATGCTCTCGATAACGAGGGCCCGGGGTCCGCCTTGACCATGATCCAGGATTTGGCAGGTCAGGTAATTACAGTGGAGCGACTACCATCTGATCTCCATGACCCTGCTACCAGGGGAACCTGACCAGATTGGATCATGGTTACACATCCAGTCGCCTGAATGTGCAGGTTTCATCACGATGTTGTCCCTCACCGTAAGAGCATCTGTTAGTAGTCAACTAATGTACATAACTCAGAAAACAGTCATTGGTACATGGCCGGAGCGGGATTCGAACCCGGGACCTCTGGCTTACGAGTCGGATATTGTAACCGCTCGGCCACCGATGCCGAGTAAGTCACACTATAATTAATGGATTTTTAATAGGAAAGAAAAATATCGTAATATTTTATAAAAACAATTATTGTCCCCTCTAGTCCCTGTCCCTGGTTTCCTTATATAGGGGCCAACGAGCTTGGGTAATTTTTATTCCATGGTATTCTAAATATTTAACTAAGTACCCAATATATTTATTGGTGGGTATTATTGCCGCCAGTACGTACCGTAATTCCACCCCGACGGAACATGTGCAATATATTAGCACACAGAAATTTTCCCCGGAAACACGCAATGTATATTACATTACATTCTTATTTCCAAGATCAAGGAGAGACGAGCAGAATTTTTTATTTTTCACGGGGCGCCCCCCTGTCTAGTTTGTATGCGACGGGTGTGGAAAGGCTCCGGTCTTCCAACCCCTACATCCTTATCCCAAAGTTTCGCAGAACTGCGCCGGTTGCATTTTGTACGCCCTGTGGCTGTAAAGATGCGAAGTGTACACTACAAATTCTGATTTGTTGCAATATAAACTTTTGTGACTGCGCGAGCGGTCCGCAACCGCGCCATGACGTGTTACGACGCAATAACGCCGGAAAACTTTGAAGGGTTGGTGGGAAGTTATGTGTTAGTGCTTTATTATTGTGCGGGGCTGAAATGTAACTGTCGCGAATGCTCGCTTGGAAGAGGAGGACAAGATTCTCAACAGAATATAAGTAAAACCTTTAATATGATGTCAAGATTGCAATGACAAATTGAAATGCTTGGGTAATTCGTAGAGATAATAAGTTCTCAAATAAAAAATATTTGTTTTAATAAGATTTTACCGCGCGGTGTAGAACCTGCTCATCAATACCATTCCAATGAGCCCAAACACGATGGGGTTAAGTTATTGTGTTCATTAGTTCCTATAACCACCGTCCATGGTACCATATTATCCAAGTTCAATGGGTATATCAAATTTCTGCTCAATCGGTTACCAAGAAATAGTCGAAAAATGGTTTACAAATTATGACGGACAACTTACAGACATACATACGACCAGTACAAGTAAATAAACGCTTGTAAAAAGAATGTACAGGATAGGATTAATATGTTATAATATATAATGTTCAAAATAATCGTGAGTCAGTCGTGAATCACCTTGCGACAGTCAATAACCTGCAGCTGAGAGATACAGCAGTAGGTACCTGTAATGCTGATGATAATTCTTTTTTATTGATAAGATAGTAATGTAAATATATTTTGCTTGATAGTTAGAGCAAGATAGATATCTTTACGCAAGTAAAGCAACAATATATTGCATAGTCCATTTGTAAAAATCAGGTAGACATTAATAATGATTCTTATTAGGTACTCATTAACAACAGGTTTCTAGAAAAAAAATTAATACCCACTAAGTTCTCCGTTTTTCTGCGATAAGTTAAGAAATACATTCAAAACGAACCTGAAAACACGAAGTTCATAATAAGACGTCAGATTTTATGAGAAAAAACGGCACACACATAATATAAAGACTTGCTCAAGTTATGATTTAGAGCTTGATATTCATACGGAACTCCCACTGGGTTAAGTAAAGACGAATTTTTGTGGCAATGAAGGAATATGTTTTGACATTCGCCTTTCGCATGTAAATTGCGTTGGGGAACGAATTGAATTCCCATACTGCAGGCGGGGGCTTCGGCCGCAACATTCTGGCCTCCTGTCTATGCGATTTCGGATTCGATTTACTTGATGTTTAGTGTAGGATACTATTTATAATACAAATATCTGTGAATCCATATCTTGGAGACTTTGACAACTCGCATCCATGACAACGAAGGCGATCGTTATAACAACGACAGACAAGAATAGCAATCTTTGATGAACCTTAATTTATATTAGTTAATTTATTATCGTTTAAAATCTGCTGTTTCATACAAAATTTAAAACTTAATAATGACACTTTATAACTACAAACCGTGAGCGCTAAATTCATCTATAAATAAAAAATAAATACTGCGCTATTGGTCTTACCTATGCAAAAATTGCCTCATATTTCACACACGAGTAACTCTAAAACAAATCATCAAAATCTACACTATAATAGCGGAAATATACGAACTCATTTTACCACTCGTTTAGCGTCTTACTCTTCACTAAATAAATGTTAATCCCATGGTTTAAACATTAGGACAATGCACTCCGTCGACACCGCCCTTCCCCGGGGTGCCATTTCACAAAACAACATACCTACCTGGCAAAGTATAAAAGGCACTATACCTACCGCATCAAAAGCTTAACATGAATTTTGCAAACATCGTGTACCTTGCAGGCATCGGCGAAATTTCATCAACATGGGGCGGTAGGGGACAACTCGCCAACGAGGGGACAAGTGAAATAAGCGAGCGGTGGATTAAAGGGTTTGCGGAAAATTTGTATGCCTCATAACGGCGTCGCTGGCGGCCCCACGCGGTTTTGTATTACCAATTATGTTCATTTAATGCAACAAGCCCTTTGGATTTGGAGACGCGTGTCGC
This sequence comes from Blastobasis adustella, assembly GCA_907269095.1. NCBI lineage: Eukaryota > Metazoa > Arthropoda > Insecta > Lepidoptera > Blastobasidae > Blastobasis > Blastobasis adustella. The sequence goes on along the minus strand of OU026121.1, from coordinate 13,001,432 downwards.
CAAATTCATTAACAATATTGTTTTGGCTCAGCTTGTTATTCATGCAATGTAATCAGGCTTTGCTTCTTTTATAGGAAGTGTTGGCACGTCGGGTAGTCATTATCATCATCAACTGTTCGTAATCATAAATTTTTGCAAAGTCACTTTGCAATTACATAGACATTAGATGCAGAAGTAATAATAGTCGCAATACTCGCAATGCAACAATAACATTTTCCTAAAAGCATTTCAATTTGTATCATATATTGACCTTTCTGTTTTATTGCTTTCAAGAAAGGGGTGTGAAGTCACATCGTACGTCGTAACCTAAGGGGAAACTCGTAATACATTTTGCTTGTGGACTCGTCTACCTGACCTCTGACTTTTACGACAATAGGCAAATCGCAATACGGTTGGAGTGAAACGAACCGCGACAGTTTCAGGTCTGCCGGAGCCGTCCCATTGGAAATCACTCGTGAGGGCGCCTACAATCGGGCAGCCACGATTTGGAAACAAAGACAAACCGTTTCCCTATTTGCCCTCACCGTATAGGGCATCGTGATTAATCGCTCAAGCATTATTTCCTAATTAAGCCCACCTTCCCCTCGGCGAACCCGCCCGGGGGAGTCTGCAAACTCTGACTGAATACGGAAAGGAATGCACCTTAATTCAAACTAGGAGATAAAATCGGAAAGTCTTTTGAATTAACGTTCTCAACACAAATTAGATTACAGACGAATAGAGGTACGGGAGGCGAACCAGTGCGTTGGTATAGAAAAGAAAGCCGGTTTAAATTAAATTTTATGTTGAAATGCATTTAAATTTTAAATTGGGTGCGTTGGATGAATCTGAAAAGCGAATAGATCAGACCTACGTGATTTTCTATCAAAACGAACCGTACCTATATTGATGAATGTTGTACATAACATTGGTTCACATAAATTGTGATCTTGCTAGGGCAAGCGCCCCGCTTGACATACGACTCCGAAGCGAAAAGGGCATAATTGAGGGAAATGAGATAAATTACTGTTGCGGATTGTTAGTGCCGAGGAAAGGGGACGGAGCAGACGTCGCGCCGCTGCCCGAGGCGGGATGACTCACGTATCAAACTCCAGCACAGGTAAACTGATACCTCTGGATTCCACCGGGATTTACCCTTACCTACCCATCCCCGAGATCAGATAATTCCAAAATTATGTTAAGAATTACAATTTAACATCTCTTAGGACATCGGTTTAGTTTATTTGCAATGTTTAATTCTTCTTGTTTTGGTAATAACTTAGCTGCTATTTCGACAGCAGATTTGTTAGCAAACCACCTGTTCAGATTCTCATAAACTAGCATTTCGACCGTAGCAGGTGTACCAGTTCTTAGGATTACCATTAAGGGGCCGTTACCGGTAAAGGAAGGCTTCGCAACCGTTACTATAAATTTTCATCGCGGAGCCCGGTAAACGCGGGGCGCTCCCCGCCCCGAGACCGTCATTATCAGTTTAGCGTGAGGGGTCTTTCAGCTAAAAAATATAAAAGGCCCGATCTCAAAAATTCGTTTTAAGTGCGGGGGTGTAACAAAGTGTAGCCCACTTAAAACAATAGCTAAATACAAGGGGCGGATGTAACCGGCTTCACTCCGCGCAGCCTCCTATACTTAATTCTGGAGACCACTCAATATGTGCTGAATTCGTAGAATTTTTATGGGGAGCGTTTTGGACTCCTTTATTGCTTTGGATATTTACGGCGTCCCGTGGGCCCGATAAATTTGTGTTTAAATTTTGGAAACGCCGCCGCACGTCATTGTGTTTGGGCGCGCGGGCTACAAATAACCTCGTGTTTGGATTCAATTATAGCTGTGTAAAATTCACCGGGTAAAGATGTAAGTGCGAGGAAAAATGTCAAGGAACATTAATTCGCGTTGTTTACTGATGTCATAGACTTTATATCTTGGAACGGGTCGCAAATTGATCCAATTTCACCCCCTGTGCACCCCTTCGACCATTAATTACCAGCTGCCGGCAAGCTATGCCCCGCTTGAGGTCCCGCAGACAAAACCGACATCATCGCACCCCCTTGTTTATAGCCTTCCTCAGCCGAGTTTCCGCGTCTTTTAATTGACTTTTCTCGAGAGCTTTGAATATTGCTCAGCCATAACGCAGGGAAATTACACAACGAATTAGTTCTCAAAAGATTTCCGCCTGTGCATACAAGTTTTTGCCGCATGGTGCAAGGGAAACATTTGCAAAGACCAGATTGTTTTGTCAACGCAAACGTTGATTTAATTTGTTATTGAGTGAAACAGATTATTAAAGTACACGGACGATACAAATTATCGAAATCAGCTATCGAATAAAAGGACAAAGTCGACACAGATGACATATTTAATTCCACAATTCGTTCTCAAAAAGCAATATCGGGCTGTATAAGAGCAGCGCTGAGACATTGGATTCACGTTCTTTATTCCTTTTATCTCAACATTTCATTCAGGATTAAAGATTTTTCATTAGAGCTATGTTGAGAAATAACTACGTGGAAACTTTGACACTGGGTTTATTATAGCAGCAATTATTTTTAATCATATGCTACAATGTACTTGTTTCTTTTTCTTTCTGTTTCTATAGTACTTAAGTGCAACAGTAAACTTAGTTTTGCATTTATAGTTTTATAAGAAGATTAAATAATATAGGTTTAAAAATAAAAAATAATGTAGGTAGCTATTTTACACGTGAGATAAGTACCTAATGTATCAGCATTTAGACAACCGGTCATTTTGTTCGCTTCCTCAATAGAGCTGTTGTTGGGTCGCCTTAGACTGTCCGTACCAAAAGAACTCGAAGTTAAATATAAAATGAATAAATAGGTTAAAATATAGGTACATTTAAAATAATGTTTTATCGTTTAAAACTATAGAGAGTTATAAGAACCTACGTCACTCGGTTATTACTCAACGTTACATTTTTTTCAAAATTACTTTATTTCTACTCAGAAGCTACGTCCCACAATCCATGGATCGCACCATTACATCTTAGACGCGTAGATCTTGAACAGCCGGCAACGAAATTGTGTTATACTTACGACACGACACAAGTCCAATTGTAGCGACTTCGCAAGTTGCAAACAGTGAATTTAGTAGTAACAATTTATATAATGACACCAATTGCGGATGTAATCTATCGTATCACGGTGGTACGGCGTCCTTCACATCAGCATGTGCCTGCGTAGTCCGGTAATCGGTTTCGCTTGCTTTATTCTCATAAACTGAGTGATTGTTAGCCGCGTTGTGTATTATGATAACATCCAGTCGTTACTGATCTCTGGTGCTGGCAAGTGGACAACTCGTACCACTTTTTTTGTAGCTCAATTTAGCGACCTAGAAAATTTCAGTTGCTAGGTCTAGTAGAACCTCAGTTAAAATAATCTATTTGTGTTATCAATATTTGCATGCTCTGCCAGATAAACACGATCACATAGTAGAATGCCTGTGTAACAAGAAAACGGCATTGTTCACTGTACTTGGTAAGGGGCGAGTGTTTGTGTGAAACAATATGGGGCACTTTATATTTGAAGGTGATAGAGATTGCATGAGTGAAAAGCAATGTAGCTTTTTAAGTGAAGTGCTCGAAAGACGCGGCTTTAAAAATGGAAAAATTGAAATTACCGATGTGGGATCAGTTGGAGATAACTATGTGGCAAATGTGAAAAGATTAAGGGTTGTGGAAAATAATGGGGAAACATTGAGCATCGTTGCAAAAATTGCACCACGCAGTGAACAAATGCGCAATATGATGCAAACTCAACAGATGTTCAGCAATGAACATATAATGTACACGGAAGTGTTTAAAAAGTTTTCCGAATTGGAAGAAAAGGCTGGTATTCCTAAAGTGGAAAGGTTAAAGCACGCAGAGTGTTATGGTTCTATAATTGACGAACCAGATGAGTTTATGTTGCTTGAAGATTTAAAGCTCTCAAACTTTTCTATAATGAATAAATACATTTCACTTACAAGCGACTGTGTGAAACTAATTTTAGAAAATTTCGCCAAACTGCATTCTCTCTCATATGCGTTGAAAAATCAAGAACCAGAAGCATATGAATTTTTGTCAAATAAACTTGTGAACACATGGGTTAAAATGCATGAAATGCCGAATATAGACGTGTACTTTCAGACGTTGGAAGACGATGTAATATCAATATTAGATAGCGACCGAGATAAGGCTGTTGTAAGAGGCAGTCTCGTTAATATGCCTGCAAATATTTTAAAAAATTTAGAGACCATGAAAAACTCTAAATATGGGGTAATACATCAAGGTGATTCATGGACAAATAATATTATGTTCATGTTAGAGGTAAGTTTAAATTGTTAGCTTAGGCTTTGGACTTTATTTCGTTGTTTTTCATGTTCGTGAACAGTTGTAAATGCTCCAGGTTTTACTTTTTGTTTTGCTCACATATTTCTCAGCCCAACCCATTTTGGGATAGTGCCATGAATGTACCATACTATACGAGTCCATACAGACGAAAACGATTTCAGCATACGCAAAGCATCTGCATAGTCGCAGCACTGCCCCCGTGTGGCATCCGTCTATATTAGATGTCGCGTCGCGTTCGCGTGGTCACCTTGTCGTGTGTTGCTGACATATTATATCATCACCTTGGCGTTAATTTCCCGACTGTACTCTCGCGTACGAAGGCCCGGGTTTCGCCTTAACCATGGTCCAGGATTTTGTAGATCATTAAATTACAGTGGAGTGACTGCCATCTGACCTCCGTGATCCTGCCACCAGGGGAATCTGACCAGCTTGGATCATGGTTACACGATATGGCTGTCATATAAAATAAAGTAATATGCATATAATTAAATATATGTACCTATACTTTTTCAGGAGGCCAAGCCAATAGAATGTTGCATGATTGATTATCAAATATCGAGCCACAACTCACCGGCAGCGGATCTACTGTACATGATATTTAACTGTACCGACTACGAGGTTCGATCGAAAAACTATGACGAATGGCTTGATTACTACCACGATCAACTCGACAAATGCTTATCCCGATTTGGATTAAAAGCCCGTGATGTTTTTACAAGGACTCAGCTGGATGCAGACTTGAAAAGACTTGGCAAGACATACCTTGCAATCTCCATAATGTTAGCTAGCGTGTTACTGAGGGAGACACACGAACAGAGCAAATTTAAAGAGGCAATGGGAAACGAATCATCGTTTGATGAAATTATGGAAATGTCTAAATTTAGCAGCATGGATAAGAAGAGCATCGCTAGATTCCAAGCCAGACTTGATGGTATTGTAGCCAGTTCTATAGATTTAGAGTATATATGAAATTACTGTTTTAAATGTAAATGTTTTATTTGGTTATGGATTTTGTGAAGAGCTATTACAATTTAAATAAAGGAACGTATACTCATTTCATCGCAAAATTTCATGAGACTCTTGAGTGATGGTATTTTAACTAGTTACAGAAGTTTCGTTTTGGCCGGAACCGACCAACCGTCAGTTGCAGTTAATACTAATCCTTACGTTGTATAAAATAAAGTCATTTTTAGAAGCGGGGGACGTGTTCGGACGTCCGATCAAGGTCGGCTTGCCCGTGTATCCGAATTAATCCAAAAACGACTTCATTCTATACTTCGTAAGGATTAGTATTGACTGCAACTGACGGTTGGTCGGGTCCAGCCAAATCAGAGCGTTTGTTACTAGTTTTTATACTGTGGTTTAGTAAGTCGTCTTTTTATAAGTAGACAGGTTGGTATGTGTAGACAGACAGGTAGTAATAGCAATAGTACAGGTTGTAGTAGTACTCATCGCAAAGTGTAAACCTAATTAGCGAATTATCAGTATTAGGTATCATGAGTAAATATTGTACAAGTTGGTTTCTTGTTAGATTAACCGACATTTGACCGCCAATACTCACTCCGCCAATAAACTCGCAATACCTAGAATCTATTTAGTTGTATTTGCCAACCATTGTTTTTTCGAAACCAAATATTTAACAAAACAAATATTATTTCGAAATATTAAGAATGAACATATTGTACTCTACAAGGTACCCACAAACTTAATAAAATAACCATTGTGATGAAAGGATCAGATAGTCTGCGTTAAAATGTAAGCAAAAATAGAAAAAAAAACAATGTAAACAAGCAATAAAACTGTTTGTAAGAAGTCCCACAAATTTATGAGATTTTAATATTAAATACGACTCACTGGTCACAATTGAAGCGCTATTAAATAATATAAAATACTTTTATTATACTATTAAAATCTAACTATCGACAATTTTATCGCATCGGTATAGACTAGTGACATCACTATACCCAAAAGAAAGTGCATAATGTATAATTGTGAGATCAACATCTCTAGTTGGAAGTTACTATCGCTATGTAATACAAAAAAAAACGAAATAGGTATGTAATACTTATATTTTGTGTATACCTACATGAATATAGATATTTATGTATTTTTAAAACGCCGTATTACTACAAATTATTTATTTTTGGCACAAAGTGGTGAGTGAATCCGAATAATATCGTGTTACCCATTGAAATGATGTCTTTCAACATTATAATATGCCTACATTTACATTATAATGGCTTTACATACTTTATTTACTTATGGTATATTGTTATCTACGTTGTATATGCAGTGTTAACTCAGTCGTGTCTGGTCACTGGCCAGGTACAGTACCCTTTCGAGTTCATAAGTCATGAAATAATAACTTCCCCAAAAATCGAACAATTGTGTAACCTACTCTGCTTGATATTATCAGATAAATTCATACTTAAACAGTCGAGTTTGGAGAATAAAAGCGGCAGTTGTTAGTCATAACTCGATTAGAAGCAAGTGTTTGTGCAACACAATATGGAAATCTTTACATTTGACGGTGATTCAGAGTGTCTGAGTGAGAAGCAACGTGCTTTTATAAGTGATGTGCTCGTAAATCGCGGGTTTCAAAATGGAAATATTGAAGTTTCTGCTGTGGGAGCAGCTGGAGATAACTATGTGGCAAATGTAAAAAGATTTAACGTTGTGGAAAAGAATGGGAAAACATTAAGCATCGTTGCAAAAATTGCACCACGCAATGAACAAATGCGCAGTATAATGAACACTCAACTAATGTTCAACAATGAACATATAATGTACACTGAAGTATTAAAAAAGTTTTCCGGATTAGAAGAAAAGGCGGATATTCCAAAAACGGAGAGGTTGAGGCACGCAGAATGTTATGGTTCTTTATTGGATGAACAAGACGAGCTTATATTGCTTGAAGATTTAAAACTCTCAAATTTTACTATAATGAATAAACACATTTCACTTACAAGTGACTGTGTGAATATAATTTTGGAAAATTTCGCCAAACTGCATTCTCTCTCATTTGCGTTGAAAAATCAAGATCCAGAAGCGTATGACATATTGTCAAATAAACTATTCAATAATTGGGTTAGAATGCGTGATATGCCAGATAAAGACAAATGTTTTCAATCACTTGAAGACGAGGTGATATCAAAATTAGATAGCGAACGAGACAAAGCTGTTATAAAAGGCTGTCTAGTTAATATGCCTCTAAACATTAATAAAAATGTGGACAGTATGAAAGAGTCGAAATATGGGATAATACATCAAGGAGACTCATGGACAAACAACATCATGTTCGCATTACAAGTGAGATTAATATAATTCATAGTTCCGAAATATTTTCATTTTAATCACACATAGAAAGATAGATAGACTCTTAATTGCACACAAAATTACAAAAAAAAATTGTAGGTTATTTATTTATCTCATCTTCTTTTTCAGGAGGAGAAGCCAGTAGAATGTTGCATGATCGATTATCAATTATCGAGCAACAACTCACCAGCAGCGGACATACTGTATATGTTATTTATCTGTACCGACTATGAAGTTCGATCTAAAAACTACTACGATTGGCTCGATTACTATCACGATCAACTCGACAAATGTTTGTCTCGTTACGGATTAACTGCCAGTGATGTGTTTCCAAGAAGTCAACTAGATGTGGAATTGAAAAGACTTGGAAAGATATACCTTGGCCTGTCTATGATGTTGGCGAATATGTTGATGAGGGAAACACACGAACAAAGCAAATTTAAAGAGGTGACGGGGGATAATTTTGATGTTGACAAAATGTTAGAAATTACTAAACTATGCAACATGGAGAAATCTAGTATAGCAAGATTCCAAGAAAGATTAAATGGCCTTGTGGCTAGTTGCATTGAGTTAGTATATGTTTAAAACTACAATTGTAAATGTGTTATTTAAAATACATGGTTTTGAATTTATAATAGGTATATCATTTCACTAGCGACCTGCGCCGGCTTCGCATGAGTTTTCTCATCTTTACTATTATGCATAAAGCTTCCGCAATAAATTTTCAAAATATTGTGAAAACCGCATCAAAATTCGATGCGTGGTTTAGGAGTTATCGGAAAAACAGATACGGAAAGCGACTTCATTTATACTAGTGACCTGCCCCGGCACCCCGCACCGTTTTCCCAGGCCTTTCTTTACTATAATATGCATGTGTTTTAAACACCTATAACATCCGGAAAAAATTTTCTGACTTATGGTGAAAACCGCATCAAAATCCGTTGGCCGGTTTAGGAAGAGTTGATGGAAATACATACATACAGCCGTGGAAAGCTACTTTAATTGATACAATGTACCTAAGGATGTGTAGGGATGTAGGGATAGTAAGCAATGTACAATAAAATTTAAATTTATAATATAGCAATGCGCATAACTAATATAATATTTATTTTTACAGACCTACATATTTTGTATTTATTATTACATTTATTTTGAGTTATTTATATATATTTATTTAGGTAGTATAACGCCCGTGACGTACCTAAACAATGGGCCCACAGAATACCAGCGCTGTGAGTCGTTTCTAGCGCCTTACAGCACATGCTGAGTGGGTACCATTTACGCTGGTCGCCGCGGCACCGACAGTAGCATGGGAGGCTACGTACCTATTGTTTTCAATATTTGTCTGTAACTGTTATTGTGTCGTGGTGTGCTATATGTAATACATGTATTTTCTTTCTTTCTTCAATGTATAATAAAAATGTGTCAATGGAGTTAATAGTGTTACTGATTTTATGACAAACTTACAACAATTCAGGTAGAATATACCAGTTCTTATAATAAAATACCCCGTCAGTAACGTTTTCCTTTAGATGCAACACAAGAGTTACTTTAGACTTGTATCACAACAAAAAGGTTGCAATGGAAACTATCATCATAAACATCCTCTTATTGCAATCAAACACTCCAAGATAAATAATCAAACACTGGATTTTTTCAGCATTTTATTTTGCATGGAATCGACATTAGACAATATTCGATACAAAGTAGGGTAAATTGTCTTTACGCAAAAATTCACATCAATCCGTTGGTATCTTACTACATGACTTAAGGACGAATTTGGGTAAAGGGTAAGTCAGTTCTTGTTACTTAAAATCCTGAACATAGTCTTTGGAACCATTCCAGGGGTTTGGCAGTTGCGCTGTAAATATTGTCATCCTCGATTGAAAGAATTTTTTAGGTCCTCTCTATACCCCTCGAACGTAGACTGCATCTACTCTATACTTATCAGTTGTGAAGCTTGACTATCGATTATAAAAATGATATCATTATGTACATAAAATTACTACACGTTGTGATATAGCAATGAAGCTGATGAGTAACCTTTGACTACCACCTTTCTGAGAGCATGATCTTCAATATTTCTATTTTAATAAGCGAGCTGATATTATTTAACAAGTAAAGTATTTTATCATGGTAACATGACCTTCTCATATCAGCCTGCATAGTTGGATTATCTGTTTTCCTTGCTTTATTCGCGAAGTGAGTCATACATAGTGAATTGCGTTCGTTATAGTTCTTTATTATATAAATATTTTGTATTCCTGTCATATTATATCATCATCTTGGCGTTAATGCCCCAGTTGAACTCTCACGCACCAGGGCCCGAGGTCCGTATTGACCATGATCCAGGATTTGGCAGATCAGATAATTACAGTGGAGCGATTTCCATCTGACCTCCGTGGCCCTGCTACCAGGGGAACCTGACCAGATTGGACAAAGGTTACACATTCAGCTGTTTGAAAGTGCAGGTTTCGTCATGATGTTTTCCCTCACCGTAAGAACATCGGTTAGTATTCAACTAATATACATAGCTCAGAAAAGAGTCATTGGTACAGGCGGACCCCCGGCTAATTTTAAGTTGCGCATTAAAATATAAAAATAATTGAAAGTTAAAAATATTACTTAAAGGATGAGATTTTTACATGAAATATAATGGCCATTTTGTTTTTTAAGTTTATTTCGATCAAATAGGGTCACGGCTGAAGCGCTATTAAAGTCCAATTATCGAAAATTTGATCGCATAGGTATAGACTAATAACATCACTATACCCAAAAGCAAGGACATAATGTATAACTGCTTGATCAATATCCCTAGCTGGAAGTTACTGTCGCCACATTAAACATAAAAACGTAAAATGCATTTATCAAGTACTTACCAATTAAAGCAATCATAAACTTTCGTTTATAAATAACTAAAATTATTTATTTTGGCGCAAAATATGAGCGAATATAAAGTCTCGTGTACCTATCGGTATCATGTCCTTCACATTATAATGTGCCTACATGATTGCGTAATAGCCTTTGCTTCTTTTATTTACTAACAGGTATTTTGTGATCTGCGTTGTGTATTAACACCCAGTCGTGACTGGTCACTGGCCAGGTCCAGTACCATTTAGAGTTGTTTAAAATTATTTTCGATACCATTTCATAAGTTATGAAACAAAAACATCCGCAATACTCAAACGATTGTGTTATCTACTTCGCTTGTTTTATCAGATAAATTAATATTTAAACGGTCGAGTACGGAAACAAAAACGGCAGTTGTTGTTCGGAACTTGATTAGAAGCAAGTGTTTGTGCGACACAATATGAAAAACTTTACATTTGAAGGTGACGCAGAGTGTCTGAGTGAGAAGCAACGTGCTTTTATAAGTGATGTGCTCGTAAATCGCGGGTTTCAAAATGGAAATATTGAAGTTTCCGCTGTGGGAGCAGCTGGAGATAACTATGTGGCAAATGTAAAAAGATTTAACGTTGTGGAAAATAATGGGAAAACATTAAGCTTCGTTGCAAAAATTGCACCACGCAATGAACAAACGCGCAATGTGATGAACGCTCAACTGATGTTCAACAACGAATATATAATGTACACTGAAGTATTAAAGAAGTTTTCCGAATTGGAAGAAAAAGCGGACATTCCAAAAGCAGAGAGGTTGAGGCACGCAGAATGCTATGGTTCTTTAATGGATGAACCAGACGAGATTATATTGCTTGAAGATTTAAAAACCTCAAATTTTTCGATAATGAATAAACACATTTCACTTACTAGCGATTGTGTGAAATTAATTTTAGAAAATTTCGCCAAAATCCATTCTCTCTCATTTGCGTTGAAAGATCAAGATCCAGAAGTTTATGACATTTTGTCAAATAAACTGGTCAACCCTTGGGTCAAGATGCGTGATATGCCAGAGATAGACAAATATTTTCAATCATTAGAAGACGAGGTGATATCAATATTAGATAGCGACCGAGATAAAGCTGTTGTAAAAGGTTGTCTAGTTAATATGCCTCTAAATATAATTGAAAAAGTAGACAATATGAAGGGGTCCAAATATGGGATAATACAACAAGGAGACTCATGGACAAACAACCTCATGTTCGTATTAGAGGTGAGATTAATGTAATGGTAACTTCGACATATTTTTATTTAAATCACACATAGGTGTTTATTTATCTCCATCTTCTTTTTCAGGAGGATAAGCCAGTAGAATGCTGCATGATCGATTATCAAATATCGAACCACAACTCACCGGTAGCGGATCTACTGTATATGATATTTAACTGTACTGACTATGAGGTTCGATCGAAAAACTACCACAACTGGCTTGATTACTACCACGATCAACTCGACAAATGTTTGTCTCGTTACGGATTAACAGCCAGTGATGTTTTTCCAAGAAGTCAACTAGATGTCGAATTGAAACGAATGGGACACATATACCTTGGCCTTTCCATTATGTTGGCAAGTACGTTGTTGAGGGAGGCACATGAACAAAGCAAATTAAAAGAGGTAATGGGGGAAAATTTTGATTTTGACGAAATTATGAAGATGTCTAAATTATGCAACATGGAGAAATCTAGTATAGCAAGATTCCAAGAAAGGTTAGATGGTCTTGTGGCTAGTTTTATTGAGTTAGAGTATGTTTAAAACTACAATTGTAAATGTGTTATTTAGAATACATGGTTTTGAATTTAATTAGGTATATCATTTCACTAGCGCCCTGAACCGGCTTTTCTCGTTTTTTCTATAATAAACTATATATATTTACTATCATATAATAAATATTTACTATCATAAACATTTCGGGAAAACCGCATTAAAATCCGTTGTGTGGTTTAGAAGTTACCGGAAATACAAACAGACAGACAGACGCGGTAAGCTACTTTAATTTATATTACGTACGTAAGGATGAGGAAACAATGTACAGTAAAATTTAAATTTAAATTAAAATGTGGCTATGGTATTTTGGTGTTACTCGTTTCATGATAAACATACAATAATTTAGATCGAATAAAGAATATAGTTACTTTGATGACTCTCTATTCAGAGTACTTAGTATAAGGCGCATTCAAAAACTGTATAGGATAGTAGACATTTGTATAGAATAGTTATAAAGAATTTTGGTTTTTTAAAATTAACGATAAATTTTGAGATTTGGGTTGTATCACAAATTTATAGTTTTTTTAAACATTTGTAAATCATATAAATACAATTTAAAGTTCTTAAACTAAACTCCTGAATCTGCTATTACATTTTATATATTTTCATATCCTCTTGTATTTTTTATTACACATACTTGTTTATTTTTAGAAATAAATAGAGTTATGTTTTATATTGTAATGAAATATCGTTGTATGCTTGTACAATAGAGCTAGTCTATCCACTGCAAGGGCCCCGACCCAACGTATTTTGTATTCGTGGCAGCTACTATCTGTCTGCAGTCCAGATTAATTATCACCCAGGTCCCCCCATGTTTGCCAATAAGCCTCCAGACACTCCGGCTGTGTATACGTAGATTTATCTTAAAGTATATACACGATCTACTCATATATTCGTAGAGAACAGCGTAATTGTAAAGGAAACATAGAGATGTTACCGGAAATGTATGTATGGAAAATCCAAAAACTGTTAATATTACAACCGTGAACCGTACATCTATGACATAAAGAATATTACTTAGTTTTAATATATATTGTATATATAGCATTGAGTAAAACTAACACAGTAATACAATAAAATAATGACGTTAAGGAAAATGAACAAATAAAGTGTAAAGAAAATATAATAATTAATTTAAAGTAATTACTAATTTCACTTTGGTTACATATTAAATTATCATTTGGCATATAATTTGGTATCAAATAATACCCACCTTTAATTTAAATTTTACGCAACTCATATGAAAACCCCTATCCTGCCGCAGGGTTGATTCGTTTTTATAGATCATAAGTCAACTCGTAGATTCTCCCAAACAGTTACCATATTTGAAGTTATGTATTTATATAGGTTTATTTGTTTATGTAGGTTAAGAGCTATTGTTTATATTTTTAATACACTTAATATTAATAGGAACGGTAATTGCCGGTTCTGTTATCAATTGATCGACATTACATGAAAATATACTACGTAACATTGCACTATCGATGTCAATCCGAATACAGAATTACAATTCAATTTTACAATAAAAATGGCACTGGCATTATCAATATTAGTTACAAAAATACTTTTAATCATGGTGTCGGTCGTTGAAATATTGATCTGAATATCTTGATTTGAGTTATGAATTACTTATAAAGTTAAAAATGTCCCTTACATTAACATTGTCCTTTTGACTGTCCTTTTGAGTACACGAAAGTTTCAATTTGACATTTTTAAAACCATATCGTTGCACATACATTTAAAATTAAAGTATTTGAAAACTTCAAAAGTTTCAAGACCAATAAAATTATATTGTTCTAAAATCTATTATCAGTTATCAGGCATCATCTAATTAAATTTTGTGATTTGCAGTCATGGTAAACTATTTCAGTACATTCATGTGGTTGAGGTTCCTTTTAGGGCATTATTTCGAAGTATCTTCGAACAAATTAACTCTGTTTCTTGCAAAGTTATACTGTTTACCTTACTTGTATATTATAACCCTGTCTCATATTATTTTAACAAATAGATTTTCACAGCATTTATTCATTGCTGTAAATTTTTTTGTGCCTGATTTGACTGTCACTGGGCTGTGTCTGCTGACCAAGCAAACATTTTTCTTTCAATATGCTTTAACCGAGCAAATATTGCGTGCATCAATTGGTAAAAAAGGAAAAGATATTTTTTTCGGAGTATTATCCTATATGCTAGCTATTTTCGTACTCAGAATTTTTATATACTCTGTAATAGTTGCCATAGACGCAAATGAATTTGAAGTGCTATCCGTCCTTGTTCATTTGGCTTTCATAAAGAATGATTTTGCAAATAGTGTGAAAAATATAATATTTTTTATGTTTTGGAGAAGCCTAATAAAACTTCGAAAATATTTGGATGCACAACTCAATAATACTGGTATTCAAGAACATACGAAAATCAAAATAATTATGACGGGCTTATTCTATTACAATAATGTGTTGGATAATATGGGCAAAACGATGAAGTATATATCATTTCCGGTATGCAGAAATATTAAATATGATTGCTAAAGTTTAGATTTTAGGCTCCTATTCCCGCATTTATTCGTCTTCTGGTACATGATTGCCACTCAAGAGCTTTACTGCAGCGGCAGCCAATCTATTCTGACAGTTGTGTGCCCTTCTGTGCACTGCTTTAGGGTATGACGCGTCGGTGGCCGAGCGAACTCGTAAGCGAGAGGTACCGGGTTCGAATTCGAATACCACTGCGGCCATGTACAAATGACTCTTTTGTGAGTTATGTACTTTAGTTGAATACTAACCGATGCTCTTACGTTAAGGGTAAACATCGTGATGAAACCTGCACGTTCAGGCGACTGAATGTGGAACCATAAGCCAATCTGGTCAATTTCCCCTGGTAGCAGGGTCATGGACTTCCGATGGCAGTCGCTCCGCTGTCATTACCTGATCAGCCAAATCCTGAATCATGGTTGAAGCGAACCCCGGGCCCTTGTTCTCGAGAGCACAACCGGGACATTAACGCCAAGATGATTATTATATACTTTAATCCTTTGGGGAATGACGACGGTTTTGGTTTTCCTTTTTGTAGAATTGTGTATTTTCGGATGACGCGTTTGTGACCCTCCGAAACATAAATGTGTATAAGACTAACTATATCGGAGTTAAATTTATTCTTAGTCAAAATGTACAACATGCATGTGGTTAAAATATTCATGCGACCTTAATGGCATATGACAGAATACTTTACATATTTCTATCTTTTAATTTTCAGATATTGTTTCTTCTTTTGAATGATTTCATATCTTTTACGGCTACATTCGTGCATATAATATTTCAGAATAGTGATAATTCTGTAAGTGTCGACTTATTTAATCTATTTATTAGACCAATAATAACAGCAAGCCTATAGAAAAGATAATAACAAAGATAGTAATCAATAATGCTTAAATATTTAAAGAGACACTTAGGGAATACGAATATATATGTAATTGTCTGCGAGAATAGTATCAGTCCGCACATTTTAATGCTATTTCTATTTTACTGTAGGGGCTGCAGACCATTAGTAAAACATTAAAATTTATGTCACTCATTATGTCGTTAATTCATTTCTTCATTATGATATATTTTGTTGAAACCGCGGCAAATGAAGTTGATGACATAAAAGTGATATTGGCGAAAGAAATTCTGCGATATAAAGGTAAAATATGGTTACTGTTTGTTGTTTTACTATAGAAATTTCTAACTGTTTGTATTATGGTCTATTATAAATTGCGTGACGGTATGTATGTATGTATACGTTAATAATATTTGTTATTTTGCGTTGTAACTATATCTGCACTTAAATTATCCCTCATATTCCGCTACATATCTTCAATTGGTAGATACATTTAAATACATAATGTCATGCTTCTTTTCCGTAGACCCTAGACAGAGACCATATTGTTACAAAATACTGACATATGGTACAATCAATTCAATAATTTCGTTATGTTTACAACAGATAAGGCCGTGAGAACTGCTATTATTGACCTGTGTGACTACATCGAGGTTCGACGCCCGGAATTCACCGTCTACCGCTTGTTTACTATCAATATCGACCTGTTCTTTGGCTATAAATCCGCCTGTGTTACCGCTGTTATAATAACGTTGCAAATATACAACTATATGGTTTAATATAATGTTTTGGAGTGCACTAAAAATATTAAATACATTTCTCATGTTGGTGTACGTTTATGATTGTAAGATTTTGAAGTATATTTAAAACATTACGTTTCTCATGTAGGTACTATGTTTTCGATTTTGAGATTTGTACTATTCTTATTCTTCATTATTGAAATGGCGTGCAACATGTTTTGAAGTGCACTGAAAATATTAAATACTTGTCTCATGTATGTATTTGTATTTAATGTATTGCTGTACGGTTTTGGAGTAGCTTCTTACATGTAAAACATTATCTACGTGCTTATCTCATGTAGGTACTATGTCTTCGTTTTTGAGATTTCTCCTATTCTTATTCTTTAATCGAATTGGTGTGTATCATAAATAAATAATCAGTGTGACATATTTATTTAGATCTATGTAATTTTTATTAATTTTTCACCAAATAAATAGTGTTGATTTTGCTATGCATTAATAGTGATTAAATTGACTTTTTCTTGGATTTAGTCGATGGTGAATATAATGCAGTTTGTTAAGTTTTCGCCCGTGAAACAATGACTTACCTGTGTTACTAATTTTGATATTTATTTGTGTAGGAAGCATGGAAACTAATAATAATAAATTACACATAGAAAGACCTCTTACAACAGTGATGAAGACTTATATTGCCGGTTACAGGTATTACCTATTAGTAGCAGGGTCACGGAGGTAAGATGGCAGTCGCGCCACTGTAATTACTTGATCTGCCTAATCCTGGATCCTGGTCAAGGCG
This sequence comes from Blastobasis adustella, assembly GCA_907269095.1. Classification (NCBI taxonomy): domain Eukaryota; kingdom Metazoa; phylum Arthropoda; class Insecta; order Lepidoptera; family Blastobasidae; genus Blastobasis; species Blastobasis adustella. The sequence goes on along the minus strand of OU026121.1, from coordinate 12,984,208 downwards.
GACCCCGGGCCCTCGTACGCGAGAGCACAACCGGGGCATTAACGCTAAGATAACAGGTATTACATACTGGCGGCTGAGTAGGTAGGTATTTTTACTTTAGTTTAAGCTAAAATAAAATACATCAATAGAGAGTGAAAAAGTTAAAAAAATGCGACCTTCTTATAATGGCGATGTGCGAGAAGTTTGTCTCCCGCGAGTTCGTAACTGATGGCAACTCTAGAGCTAAGATGTGCGTAAAAGCCGTTTGCGCTGGATTTAATCACGCACCGTGTTTGCAGTTCCTCTATCACACACTGGGGTGGGAACGTACGTGATGTACCATTACCGTCGCATATTAAACTTTGTTTACTTCAACATTCTGTGTGAACGAGTTTGGGGATCCAGGTTTGTTTTGCACTTACTTTGTTGAGTTATCTACTTAACTTTTTCATTTGGTACCTAATTCAAAGAGCTTAAAAATAAGTAGGTGTTTTTCATCACCGTGAATTAGAGTGAATGATCAGTTAGGTACTACGTTGATCACTAACTAAAGAATGGCCTATAGCTTTGCGACTAAGTAATTCCAACGATATCCGGCCAAAGTGGTCGAGCAAGCCCCGATTCCGAAGTCCCAGCGATTTAGTCATTCACGACATAGCAAAGTAAACGTCGGGCAACGCAGCCGAAAGCCGCCGCAATGGATTTCGATCACGCGCCGCTTCGCACTATCGCGGGGGGCGAAATTTCCCTCAAACATCCTCAAATATTAGACAATTTGCCGAGATTCGACGACAGATTGATTGTGGATTCCGTTTGTTTGCCGAAAGAGATTACGGTAGACGCGCAACTGCGCCTCCGTGGAGGATTACAAGCAGCTCAGTGGCGCCGGGGAATGCGGCTGTTTTGGGTTTTTCTTCGCAAAATCTGACGATTTGATGGTTCAGTTTGTTAACGCCCTGCCACGCAGAGGTTGTGGGTTCAAGTCCTGAACGGGCAGATATTGAAATGATGAATTTTAATTTCTTTTACGGGTCTGGGAATTATTTGTATAATATGTATGTATTTGAAAAAAATTATCAGTTCTCTGGCACCTGGCTAGATGGCGCTGTGTGAATTGTCCAAGCATATTTATATATTATCTAGCAAGTTGCGATGGGTATCTTTAAATTGTTTATTATCAATTTGTTTTTGGAGAGAATACACGTTCATATCACATTTATCAAATTATCACGTCGCTATGTCACGTTCCAAAAACGTATTTTCTTAATTCAGAAGTACTCTGCGCATAATACTTTATTACATTAAGTATAATAATATTCTCATTTCGCATGAAAAGCGATGTTTCTCTCTTTAATCTCGAGAGGCTTTGGGGATACATCTGCAATGGTAATTGCGTATATTTTCATATCAACGAACCGTGAAACGTGAAACGGGAATTTCTGGATCACGGTTTTGTAAATTTTGTACATTCATACATTTATTTATTTATTCGGGAAGAATTCGAGATGTGTTAAACGCTCGGAAAATGAAGAGGGGACGCAACTTCGCAAGGCATCTTCCGCTGTAATTTACAACGTCTTTACAAAAGCGTGTTTGGCACAAAATATTAGCATTAACGCCTTCTTTTGGAGTTGTGCCGCGAAGTTAGCATGTGCGTATGAAATACAGTTACACACTGTGACTTATAAAGTACTTTATTGTAGGTTAGGTACTAACTTATTTACGAGGTGTTACAAATAGCAAAATTTACAGACACAATACACAAAGTATTTACTAGTTTACTGCGTACTACTTTTTCTATAAGCAAGACAAACACTTTAATTTGGTTCAACAATTCTTCACCGAAATTGTTCGTGACTCGATACTTTTTTCCATGAATCAACACTTCGAGAACACTCGAAAGGCTCGAAACGTCTCTTTGGAGTGCGGGAAGCTTGAAAAAGTTGCAGTTTTTCGCGAACAACTCTATTACGGTTCCCCGCTAGACGTGTGACAATAACACTCGGGGATATTGGAAAATGTGACAAGTCAAAAAACGGCGGTGGCAGATGGTGCGTGGAGGAGGCAATCCGGGGAATTTGACACGGATGAGCCGTGTTTGAAAAAGTATTTTGGGCGGCATAGATTATTAGAGACCTACTCATTGAAATCCTGCCTTTTTGTAGCTAGAGCAACGTGTTATAAAGGTGGGCAACGCATTGGCGATACTCTTTGTGTTGCTAATGTCTACAGGCAGTGGTGACCACTTTCCATCAGGTATGACATAAAAAAAAACTAAATATATAGTACCTTCTCCAACTACCGCTTACTATGTGGGATGTGTCACTGACAGTAATTATAAAAAATATAATGGCTTTTGAATTTAAAAAATTGTCTTATGGTTTTTAATTTGTATAAAGCCATATAAATATGTATGCTGGCTTTATCCCACCTGTACCTCGGGCAACTATAAAGTCTTGCCATTCAAAGAGGTAACGCCGCCAGCTTGGGTACACTTCCTCTAGGCAGCGATTTGGATTCTGTTTTCTATTTGTGATACTGTTTTTATGTTAATTTGTCGTGTATTTTTCATTAGGTAATTAGGTTTCTTTTTTAACATACTTTTAGTTAAGCTACGTTGTCCTATAGTAGATAGGTAAGTGGAAATCTATTATTTAACGTCCAATATAAATGGCTCGAGTTTCCTACACGATTATTAAAAACTTCGTTTGCCTAAGTATACTTCATAGACTATAGGTAGTTTGTAAGTGGCTTGATTACTAGGTAATTTAGTAATTCTGCCATTAATAGCTTTATGTTGGAGATTTATGTAACTCGTCGCGTGAACAGTTGTACCTAACGTAAACAGAGGAAGGCCGCGGGTCTTAACCTAACCACAGTAATATTCCAATAAAATATAAAAATACAAATATGCTTGGACAATTCACACAGCGCCATCTAGCCCCAAAGTAAGCAAAGGTTGTGTAATGGGTGCTAGGTAACTGATAAACTACTTATATACTTTAAAATACGTACTTATTATACATAATTATAACACCCGAAATTCATCATTTAAATTTCTACTCAGCCCGGAAACGCACCCGGGACTTCTGCATGGCAGACCAGCATGTTAACCAGCTGAACCATTCACGTCGTCTAGTAATAGTAATTTGCCAATAACACCAAAGTTCAATTCGTCTCAGATATACCTAATTTATGCGGTGACTGAAACACCGAACCTGCCGAAGGATCGTTCACTCGTTATCAGTGATCAACGGCTTCGTGTGTTGGGTCTTTCCTTCTTGTTTTTCCGTGACATGGGGCTTTTGATCGTGGAGTTTTGGTGTTTTATCGGCTGTGAGATCCTTTAACCACGTACCTATTTCATGTAATAAGAAAAGTTTACCATTGATACGGTAAGTAACTAAATGGATTCCGATAAATCTGTCTATTAATTTTTGGATGAAATGGAACACAGAGGACTTCGAATTCGAATTGAAGATAAGTATACTTACATAAAGCAAAATTAATAACTAGATACCACAAGTAAATAAAAATTTAATTTCGCCGAAAATCCCTTGAACCCGAGGCGATTTGGCGTAAAAAAAATATTTTCGTTAAAATAAAAACATAACTCGGAACGAGTTTTATGTTTTGACGGACGGTATCTACATAATTTCAATTTAAAAGTTGATTCGACGTTAATAATGTTTAAGGGGCAGCTCTGGGGGTTGCGAGGGCAAAATAGGCCGGTGCATGGCAACCCCAGCTTCATAGGTGAGTAGGCGCGGGAAGTGGCAACCCGAATAATTTTCCAATTATATTTCCCGTCCAATTTTCCAAGGTGTCGCCTGGGGCACTCGTCAAATGCAGCCCTGGTGGGACGGAGCCAGGCGCTTCGGAAAGGCGGGATTATAACGGCCCAGTACTTTTATTAAACGTAAACATTGGGATTTTATTTCGACGGCCGAAAATATTTTCATATTTTTTGGTATTTTGTATCTCAAGTAAAAGCGAACAAATTTGTTTTTTGTATGGGATGTGTCAATTTCATATGAATTTTGCGCTGCACCAACTTAATTTAAAGTCTTGAAAAAAAAAAAAAAATTTTACTATTTCTCTAAATCCAGCCCAGTACGTTATAACTGCTGCGCAACCCTCGCCACGCTATTTATTATGTGAAAGTACCTACAAGAGTCAGGTGCATTGCAATTACGAGCTTTGTTTGCGTTTCAATGTTTCTGGTCCGCGAGCGCTAGCAGAGCATATGAGATGGCCCCAAAATGGCTGAACAACATGGAGAGAAACTAAATTTATCTTTCTTGCTATTCCTGGGAGAATAGGTATCCGTCGGCAGGGGACGGCGGTGGACCGGACAATCCTGGCGTTTGCAGTACGATAGCAATTTCATGCCTTATCCATCTCTATAACAAATAAGTTTTTTGCATCTTAGGTATTGTTACTAAACTCTTCATTCAAAGTAGCTACTTTATTATCCAGTATGATAGCTGTAAGCACATGGAAATAGAGTAGGTACGATTTATTGGATATTTTGATAGCAAAACTAAATGTATATGGTAAAGGAACCAAATGGTTATTTTAATTAGAGAAAAAGCTTTTACCTTTGTACTTTATGCTGAACTCATTTTGTAAAATACATAATGCATAAAATAAGAAAAACTACTTGGTTTCACTTTACACACCAACCACATAAATACAAAACATAAAAATAGGGTACAATTGCAGAAACCAATTTCTTCTTCCGACTTTAAACAGGTTTATAATCTCACAAAAACGTTATCTAGGCTAGTCAATTCGCCTGACACATTACAGCCGGCCCGGTTAATACCTTTAAGAATTAACTATTCATTTCGAAATCAATTACATTCGGTTGCTCACAAAAGAATTCGTTAAACCCGCCCTAGTTTTCACTCTTAGACGCAAAAAGTGAATCGAAATTGGCGTCTTTAATCCGCCTTCACAGTTCACACCTATCGTTGAATATTGATAGGAATTAAATTGCCATCAGCGATTCCACCATCATGGTCACTAATTGCGATCATCAAGAAAGTGTTCAAGGTGAAACACACAATAGTGGTACATCATCTATCGTAATAACTGTCATTTAATGATGCCCCGTGGGAAATGTACTTTCATGGGCATAACAGAAAATTAACGGTTTGCAACAGTGCTTCCTGTATTATTTCTATTAAAGTAAGAATCGACATTGTCATTTTAAGTGACGAATGCACTTAATTCGTGATTTCTACGTTTTCTTTGCGTCTCAAGTACTTTCACTTTTCGGTATAGCATTAAAAGCTGTATCGCCCGGGCGTAATATTCTTATTAGGAATATTGCAATATATAACTGGATCTGTAACTATGTTTTTTTTATATTTGACTAGACTGGCAGGTATGTATAGGCATATTCTGGGCATGAATAGATAGGGATAGGTATCTCTACGGATTTATGATATTTTGTACTAAAATTTCTGTCTTTTTGACAATAAAGTAATTTTAAATGGCACAATAAAGTAGTTTTCAATTATCCCACAAAAGATTTCAATTTCATATCGCATGTGACTAAGGGAAGGGATAAAAACTCTCATTAGTAAGCATTCCGTTCCTTCCTCGATGAATTCTAATGAAGTTAATCGAAAGTAGAATAAGGGCCTTTTAATTTATCAGCTTTCCAGACTTATCAGACCGACATCCACAGATATTTCCTTAAAATATTTCAATAAAGGGATCTTGAGCATTTTATTGTATAATAATAAGTAAAGAATCCTCTTGGCGTTGTGGTCTCACGCACGAGAGCCCGGGGTGCGCATTGATCAAGATCCAGTATTTGGCATGTCCGGACAGTTTCCCTCACCGTCAGAGCATCGGTTAGTGATCAACTAATATACAAAACTCAAGAAAAGAGCCATTGGTACATGGCTGCAGTGGGATTCGGACCCAGTACCTCTCGCTTACGAGTCGAATACCTTAACCACTCGGCCACCGACGCTATAGTATTCAAATAATGTAAGTACTTAACTCAGAAAATCACTCTCTGAAGACCTCAGTGGGATTCGAACCAGGTACCTCTTGCATATGGGTCGGATACACAATGCCACTTATTAGATGTGCTTTTGGCGAACTGGCTGAACAGTCTCATCAGTCACCTCGTGACGGTGTTTTTTTTTTTATTGTTTCACAAATTTTCAGTATATAACGTTTTAAAAAATTAGTATAAGATGCATTAGCATGAAAATACATTAGAAAGTTTTCAAGAGGCCTGGAATCTGTACTCAACCGGAAAATGGACCTCGGCATTTTCTATTGTGCATTTTCCATACTGTCATCTCGGACCCACCTGTAAAGCTTGGACATTATGCTAAGTAAGACCTGCGAGTCTAGGGAGCAGTGGACGGTAAAACGGACGGACAGTTAAAGAAACTCGCTCATGCGTATTATTTGAATTCGTATATTATTTACACCAACCTACAGTGAAGTTATCGGACTATTAAAAATTAATGCACGTATTAAAATCTATTTAATGTTTTCCTTTCTAGAAAATAAGTAAATTAAGTATTACAACTTCCTTGGTGTCTTCATTCTTAGTTTGTTATATTTTGTGGAAACCCCAATAATTGGAGACTGAGATTACAAAAATCGTGTATAAAATACCTAATTCATTTGGTTATGTGATTGGGATTTATAAGTACCAACGAGTATGCCCATTGCGGATCAAACAGGAATATTCTGTATTAGGTTTAAACCTCATGCTACTCGTGGTAAAGCATATTTGCGACAACATTTCGCCCACAACATTCAGACTTGCATAGAAAATCCTCGTCACGTATGAGCTAACGAGCCGGCTAGACAACCACCCCTCGACAGACATCCACTTGGGTTAATTCGACACGCAGTACATCGCAATTTCGATCTGTATTAATGATTATGTGGAAGTATGTCGTTACTCTTGCATAAGCAATATGAATTTTATTGTACCTATCGGTTTTAAATAATATGTTTACCTACATTTTAAGTCCAGGTAAATTGTTATTTCTTGTTCATTTGGTCACTAATCTAAGTGTAAATTTTATTGACTGTAACCCAAAGATTTTGTCATAGACATAGACAGCTACATTACGTAGAGACTATAACTTTAAAACACAATGTTACAACAACAACGTTAACAGTGTTAACAACGGCAATGTTATATATTGACTGTTAATATAACGTACCCGTTCAAGATTTAGAAACAACCTACTAATAAATGGATATTACTCGCGGATGACAGCTCACACCCAAGCGTTTTGTTACAATTTATTTTTCACATTTTAAAGCGTAGATTTTCAAAGCGAGTAATGCCAGTACCCAATTGGTTAGTGAATAAACCAGCTTGTAAGTCCACACTAAACACAGAGCATATCTAATAAACGTAATACCCATGCGCCTTCTGAAACGCATTCGGCTTACAGTGGACTGTAACGAACCATGGATTCAAATAAACGAGCGTACCGGTACGCCGCCATATTCTATTCGCGGCAGACACGAATCCAGGCGCATGGGGGTGAAAATCGAGTCAAAGCTATTTAATTGGTTATCTGATTAGTTGTTGGTTGGTTAACGAGCACCTGAGTGACAAGTTCATTGGTCGGCATGCAGGCAGGTCTGGTGTATCTAGCAGACGTCCCGGGTCCGATTTCGGGCCGGGCAGAAATTGAAATGATACATTTTGAAAGAGTACTTTAAAAGTAGGATGTCGCCTCTCACATACCTATTTAGCAGCAGATGTATATAATTTCAAACATTTCTAAATATGTTTCATTATCATTTATGAACATTTTTCTGTAACAATCTACGACCCAGCATATTTAAGTTTCCATCTAGGTCCATATCTGGTTCAAAGTTCTCGTGCATTCGAGGCACACAATATCCCAGAATTATGTTCGGAATGACGAACTTATCGAATCTACTAGTTTCCTATTTTGCTATTGAGACATGCGCCTTCAATCGGAAAAGTTCGGCATGAAATTTTAACTAGAATTGGCATTTTACTTTGCATTTCGGATACAATTTACAATGTAAGCTTGCTAGAAGCTTGTCGCATAGTACTAAAAGTACTATGGTACCTACCTATTTAAGATATGATGACGTCTACGTCTGTCATTTATTTTGTGGCAGATGTGAAAGGGTTAAAGGGCCTTAGATAAACTGTACCCTTATGACCTAATAGTTTTCAGTTTAAAATTATAACCTAACCTAATACACAGTTATTAACCACCACATAATTATCTACTCATGTGACTTAAGCCTATTCCATAACGGAAACATAAAAGTCTTTGATCGAAACTAGTTTCGTAAGAAGGAATCAGAACGAAACCAGCCCAAGAGGGTTCATATGATTACTTATCTCTAATTAAACAGTAACTTAAAACACAATAAGTTACCCGCTAAACCCCTAACAGGCCGGCCTAATAAATTGCCTATCCAGTGAACAAATACGCTAAGACACCCGATCATATTCCGTTCCAATCTGCCACACTACCGGGACAAACTGGGCTAGGGTTGTGACAAATGTGTATACTCCGATGCACAAACGTGGCACCTGAGACCCAGCAGACATATGGGGCTTAGTTCGGGGACACCGCGTCTCGGAAAGCAGACGATTTCTCACACAGTCTGACGTTTAGTTCCCCGACGTCATTTGGAATAGTGACGATGCTCCTCGGACCGTAATCTCCAAATGGTAGCGCTTATATATCTGACAGTGGGCTGCGTAGGTAAGATAAATAAAATATATTTTGTAGGTTTTGCTTTGCTGACAAATATGTTACCTTAGCACCAAAAGGAATCAACGATGAAATACATAATAACCTAAAAGTCCAATTTCGAATAACTGTAGATGTTATGGGCGACAGTTATCACTTACTATCAGGTAGACTGTCTGCATATTTGTCAGCGAGTAGCATAAAAAAAATCAACATCATGTAAAATTGTACTTGTATAAAAGTTGTATAATTACAAACTACACATGGAAATCGCTCCTTTGTTCTGAACGTTCGAAATGAATTGAAATTTTCGTCGCAATCAGCTGCATCATTCAGATAATTTGTTACATTTTGCCGCTCACATTAATTATAGGTAGGAGTTGTAATTTATGCAAGTGATAGCGGCGGGGTTGAGGGATGTTCGCATTTTGCACAGGTCTAAAGTGGTATTAGCCCAATGCAATGTTGTAAGCTAGATTAATTGCCCTCCCACCGCTGGGACGTTTGATGGCGCTACAAAATAATACGGGATAAAATGATACGCTACCGCCATTTTGTCCGCTCCAACGTTCATTACGTATTCGTGGTTACAATTTACAAATTTGTTTGGCGTTTTACTTGTTGTGTTTTAACGATTACTTTTTAAAATTCTAATTTGACAAAATTGCTTAAGTTGGCCAATTTAAAAAAGCTTGGGACTGATTCCAATTTCTGACATGAGTGAGTTTTCGTAATAGAACATAAAAAGTGGATTTTGATTTAGGTGTGTCTTAAACCGTTTTGGCAACTATATTTGGCTTAATCGTATTCTATTCCCAATATTAAGAGCATCAGCAATCGATATTCCAATAGCACTTTGCACGGTCTGCTTCTCTCTAAGCTGCTATGCGGACCTTGTAATGGTAATATCAGTTGTCTATAGGTAGGTATTGGGGAGGCGTATAGGAATATAGAACATCATATTGACCTCACGTGAAATTGTGTTATTCGCATAGATATGCCTCAGCATGAGACTACATGTGTAGGTTTGTACTGAGGCAATTAAGCAAATAATAAATCTCTAGTTCTGATCTTGTCTAAGTAAAATACAATTAACAAATTAGTACAGAAACAAGACGGAGTGAAGATCTTTCATTGAGATCATGTGATTTATTTATTGATTAAAACTTAATGCACTGAAGGTACATTGACGGACTTAAAGCTAAAATAGCCTTAACCCACTACCGTGAAAAGGATTTCAGTAACTCTAATGACTTTCAAGTATGATGAAAATCCCAATCTAGCTAAAATAACCAAACCTTGATATGATTAGTTTCACGCAATTTCTTCAAAACATCAACAGTACCTGCAACAGACAAAATGAGAATTAGTATTTGATGGAGCTGCGAAACAGAAGCACCTAAAACAAGAAGCTTAATCTACAAAAACCTTACTAATGAGCCAACAAAAGAAGCAATCTAGAGAGTAGAGAGGTTTTAGGATAAAGTGCTGGAACGTGGACTGAATATGTACTGGAACAAGTTGTTTAAGGCTTCTATCAAGGATAGGGAGTTCCACAATTTATAAAGTAAAGGTTAATACTTTTTTAATGCCACTGAGGTGGTAAAACGCTTACGGCCCGCCTGATGGCAAGCAGTCACCGCAGCCTATGGACTTTTAACAAACTAACGCGAAGTCACCAAATAATAAATATTTTATGGCAGTAGAGCGAGTAAACAAAATTCAAATTCAAAATATTTATTTCAGATTTACATCCACAATGATGGTAACAATTAACTTAAGTAACAGTAATTTAAATAGTCAATAATAATGATTAGTTAAATGTAGATTAGGTGAAGTTTTGGTTCATACAGGCGCCTGAGTTAAAATGCTAATATACATTAATATTTTCTCAATTCTCCTGGTTGACTGGTTTAGGTAAATGTATTTTAGCTTAATATCTAAGATATAATAAATAATTAAAAAATTATAAAATTTCCTGGATAGAAATAAAGTTGAACTAATAAACGAAACACCTAAACATAAATTTTGTAGTAAACCTAACAGATGAGGTAATAAAGTTAAAGTAGACGTTTTAAAAATTTTAGCCTTCCTTCCGAAGATTAAGAAGTCAAATTCCAAATGCACTTAAGGTGAAGTACGTGGCTGGAATACACAAGGCAGTAGCGGCATACCAACTAGCTAGAATAACTAGAGCAGCGGTACCTTGAGACTCGCTTCAAAATGTATTGCAACTTCAGTACGCTTGATTTATCACACTTCCTATTTCTTCTATTTACCGTACTATATATACTAATATAAATGCGTAAGTTTGTAAGGGTTTTTTTATAGGTACACGTTTGGATGTACCTAGGTATGTAACTCCACGCAAAAACTACTAAATCAGTTTTAATGAAATGCAATGTTGCAACTTATAAACCATAGCCCGAAAGTCAATGTAATTTGGCGGAAATTCGGCATTACCTAATTTTCCCCGAAAAAATCACAGGCAAATGCTTTCGAACTAATATTAATGCCAGCTAGTATATTTAAAAATTTACTAGCTGCCAGCATCATGGGTACGCTTCCACACGGCCCAAATTTTTTACATATTTTAAGTTAGTTCATTTTTTTTTCTTTTTATTGTACATATTTATTTTTATGTTAGTTGATATGTGTGAATAAAAATAAATTAAAAATTTTTTTTTAATTATTTACCACTTAAAACTTGGGTAAATATTCAAAAGTAAAATAAGACCACGATAACTCCGTATTGACTGACAGTAGTAAAAATTATAAAGTCTGTAGTATGTAGAAAGAAATACATTTTGCGGTCAATTGGAACATTTAGGTACCTAACTGATTAAAATAAAACCGTCAATCATCAAATCAGTAATTGCGTTGGCTGGTTGACAGATGGCGCGGATTTACCTGGAGATTGGTGACCAGACACGACCGAGGCCTGCCACCACTAGCCACCGCTAGGATAACGAGGATTAAAGCCATAGAATGAAAAAGTCGTAGTATTGACTCCCCTAAGAGTTACTGCACCAAGGCGAGCCCTGTGAATATGACGGCGCCATTGGAATATTTTATTTTATTTATTTCTGTGAATTAACAGCATAAATTTCATAAATATTGAACTGAGTTTAACCATGTAACACTTCCACGGTGTAAATAGAATGGTATAATGGCATGTTATGTTGATGAAAAGTATTTGCAGTCTCATTATTCTAATTTACATGCCGTAACATTTTGTAGAGTCTATTGTATCGTAAAATACAAAAATTCTCTTTATCAATCCGTATGAATTCACGCTAGCAATTTAGATGCCTCTGTGTGAGAAATTAAAAAATCCATTTTTACGCCGGTATTTGGACTAATATCATTCCATGACCACTTCGTAAGCCTATAACTGAATCCGTGCCTTAAGCCAGAGGGTTAATACAGCCAACACTCCCCTCAAACACCCAATCTTATGTGAGTGATGAGTGCTCGCGCCGACCCGGCTAGGCTGCCACGCTAGCTAAATCACGGCCGCCACCACACTAACGCTCATCTGTCTCGACTAATGGCCGAGAATACCAACATTTTGGCCACAAAAGTTTCTGCAATGTGCCAGGATATCATAAATATCATAGAGATCTCTGCAAAAATTATTGTACATGATTCACAAAAGGAAAATAGTGAAGAAAGGAATGAGAGGTATTGAATCTGTTAAAAAATATCAACATACATTGTCATTGACCTCGATACGATACAAGCGCAAGGTAAGTAATTGTAATAAATTTCCTGATTTCAGATAAAGCTGATACTAATGAGGTACTCAGTTACACAAAGATATAATAACATTTTATCTGAATAACGGAAACCGGTAGGTATGTATTCCGTTTGATAACTTTAACCTGCATAAATTGTATAAACAACCGACTTTGGGCCGGGAAGATCTGACAAAATTTAACAAAATCTAATTTAGCCCTGAGTTTACCTCGAGTCGCCAAGTGAACCGTGGAATGAGGGGACCAAAATTTGCTATCAAGCTAAACGTAGCCAAATATAGGCTTGGATGGAGGGGGCGGTTAAACAATCAAGAAAGCAATAGCAGGTATTAGCAGCATCGACCGACAAAGGAACTGTAACCCTTCGCTCATTTTATTTCAAGTACAGCTGGCTCCCCCCGAACACAATTTACATCGAGGTATTATGCGGAAAATATTGACTCGATCTCTTAATCCGGAAATCGATATTTCACTACGATATTGAACTTAATAATTTCGCAGTAGCGTACAGATGTGGTGGCAATATTATGCAGTACCTACCTAATAACAATGGTTAGAATATGTTACAGTAATTTTTGTTGAATTATATACCTACCTATTTGTTTGTTACCCCTTCACGCAAAAACTATTGAAGGGGCTTTGATGAGACTTTTGCAGTGTTGTAGATGATGTACTAGAATAACATTTAGGGATAACCTAAATGTTATTTAGCCATTTACAAACAGTTTATAACCATGTGTCCCAAAAATTTAAGTAATTCCCACAGGATCACTCTGTAACCGAATCGAAATATATTTTTGCCTACCAACAATTTAGAACGCCCAGAACAAAAATAAATCAGTGACCTCAGGAAAATTAAGATTTTGCATTATAATTTTTCGTACCTCCGTACTGATTGTGTACCAGCAGCAATTTCAGCGAAAATTTTAAACATCACAATTAACACAACAAGATTTGGCTCAACGCCGTGGAAAGGATAAAAAGCTAAAAAGCCCCTATTAACGGCCCGGCACGTTTTGCCGAATAAATTCTAATAAAGTTAATTAAGCCGTACGACGGTATTATCTCTGTCAAATTTCGCGTTTGTAAATTTAAAACGCGCAGAGTCGCCGCGACCTCTCCCTCCAGCGGGCAGGAAAACAAGATAAAAGTTGCGCCCCTAAAACCGGCGCGTTAAATTTTGTATCATTGTAGTAACCTACGCATTAAAAGCATAGCTTTGTTACTTTTTACGTGGGTACACAAAGTATATTCTACGTAATTAAAATATTTCTGTAAACTGGAGCTAATTAATTCGTTGTCTGAAATAGGTTTGAAATTGAACATGGTTTCTGCTAAAGCGACAGTCTCTACAATAACAGAAGTAAATGAAATTACTAAAATTAGGGAAATATCAAATAAAAATGTCGTATTTTAAAATATTAAGTAAAAGCATAGAATAGAAACATAAGTTCTATTGTACAACAGAAACCCTTCAACATTAAATAATCGGATTAAACGGCCAAACGCATAGCCCACAGCAATGAAAAAGAAACCAAGTAAAGGCAAAATCGATAGAGAAATTAAAATAGGTATATGTGGCTTCTCATAGAAAGCTTTAGCAACCTAAAATAAGCAAAAATGCACGAAGAAAATGTTTTTAATTTGTGGGAGTCCCGGCCATACGCGGCACCTGTGTTAGAGAGGAACATTAAATGTAAATATAGACCAGTTGAAAAGAGAGAACACGAGGGGTAACTTAATCTGCCATAATGATAACCTCTGCACCTGCGTGTAATCAGCCAAAAATACGATCCATAATACTCGGATGAAAGAGACGTTGAAATTAAAAAGGGGACTTGTGGACGTGCACAGTATGGCTACGTGCCCCTCATGCCTACCAGTAGGGATACCTTGGTAGGGATAAGTGTATCGACCATTTGTAGGTATGGCAGGATAAAAGTTACACAGTTACTTTTAACGCCAAAAATTTATTTATGGCTTCACGATCATCATAATATGAAGATGCAGGGTATCCACTATTGTTGGCGTCTCCCTGGTTTATGGCTTAATAAAATTTTGTTTATTTGGTTATGTAGAGTATAGCAAAAACCCCTGCCGATTATGAATATATCCTTAACTTAATCTGACAATAAATGCTTCCCAAATTATCGGGATGATTCATAGAACATATTACGCGCCAAACAAACGACAGGTAGCCATACAATTATAATGAATAGATGTGCGTAATTATCTAACACGACGAGTATTAGTTTACGGCGCTGCTCATAGATGTGAAGCCGACCCTTCTGATTGGTGTCGGGTTACATCCAACCGCAGGCAGACGGCATACTGTGTCATCTTACTGTTTACACGGTGATGGAAACAGGACGCGGCCTTTGGTTCTTTGAAATCATTTGCTCACCTGCTTCTCCATGACTAAACTTTCTTCAAAACTGCTGGTTACTTCGCAGATGGTTAATGTAAGTTACAAAATGTATGATTTGTATACCAACTCAAAACAGGACACAAAAAGTTCTACTAAAACCTATAATATTATAAAACTGTAAAATAGCCGTGTCTGTATTGAAGATATCTCCGAAAAAACAGTTGTGATTGAATACTGAGACGTAAGCAGACCCAAAAAAAATAATTTCAAGTAGAAATGTGGTAGATAGGTATAGATTTACAATTTTATTATAAAATCTTACCACCTCTTCCTTAAAGACAGAAAATATTTACTTGGGTTAATGTGTACCGCGGTGTTTGTGATAAAGTTTTAAGCTAAACTAACACAAGAACAAACTGTGAACGGGCCCGTAAGGCGGCTTGGGATCGGTGCGAACACGACTTTATGTTTACTTACGATTGTCGATGCCACCGTGTGGTGTGCCGCAGGGTACGAGATTAGGCCCACGAGTGTTTTATATTTATCATTATAATAGCGTTCTCCGCTACGGGTAGGATTTTATCAGAGTTTGAAATAAACGATTATAAACTGTTATTATTTATAAGGTAGTTAGTATAATTACAGACATGAGGCATGTCAGTCACCTGATTCCTCGGGTGGCAATGCATCTATAGTCCTAATAGTATTACCAAACTGTATCTTAGGTAAATCCAAATTTACTAAAGTAAATTACCTACCAAATTTATATACATTCTACATAACCTTAAACCATTGCTTAATGGAATAATAACAACATTAGACTGTCTGTCTAGCCACCACATGGCGCGAATCCGTTACAAATTAAAACCAACAAAAGACTTAAAGGCTTTGTTATTGGACTAAGAAGCGTCTTCTCCACCGCCGCGACTGTCTCGAGACTTACCATGGAACTTTACTTTTTGTCTACACAAGGGAAAATTTTAGATACTTATTTCAACAATAACTGAGTGTTTGTATGAAATGGGATTAAAGTTCGTAATACACGTCGGTTCGTATACTCGTAAGCGAGAGCTTCCAGGTTGGAATCAAACTGGGGAAATGTGCTAATGACACTTCTCTGAGTTATGTAAGTACATTTAACCGACGCTCTTTCGATGAGAGAAAACATCGCGATGAAACCTGCATATTCAGATGACTGAAAGTGTAACCTTAATCCAATCTGGTCAGGTCCCCTGGTCACGGTAGTCAGACGGCAGTCGCTCCAATGTAATTACCTGATCTGCCAAATCCTGGATCATAGTCAAGGCGGACCCGGGCCCTCGTGCGCTAGAGTACAACAGGGACCTGAACGCCGTGATAATGATTAAAAGTTCGTCGATTTGTCGTCCGTCACATAATAGGTATCTAGAGACTACTAATTACATACATACACAATAGGATCTAATTCTCATACAACCAAATCGTAATTATAGATCGCGACGCTATCAATAATCAATAGTTTATCAATGTAATTACTCTATAATACTAAGTAACGGTAGTAATACGTCACAAACGCTTGACTGACACACAATAACGGCAATTAGCTTGTCATGTCTTACAAACAGGACCTTGGTCGTGTAAATGTTTAACATAATGACAAGATAGTAATGAAAGCTTATTACATTAACATACCTATTTGGAATAATATAGAAGTAGTTACTACTACTACTTCATATCTAATTATAGAGAGGATGCCCGTGACCAGGCGAAGTGGAGAAGAAAGTAGGAAAGCGAATCCTGGTAAAAGCTCGGATGATTAACGATCTGGCGTAAAGAAAGAAACCCGAAGGCTTGGGTGAAGACCTATGTTCAATAGTGGACGTCCTGTGTTGCGGTCAGCCAAGATGGCATGCTTATGTAAACTTGAATAGTTATATGAAAACAGAACACATTTGAAGGCCACGGAGACTTTGAAACAAGCTCAAAAATAGATCTCCAAAATAAATGAGCAAGTAACGACTTAGCAAGTTACTTATGAGTCATAAAGCCGCGGGCGGTGGCTGAAACTTCCCTATCTGCCATCGTCGAATACACTTCTCTAATCAAATGTAATCCATTTAAAACTTTTCCAATATGTCTCCCCCTCAGATGCATTCGTGCTACCAACTCGTAAAAATGTCTGCGAATTCGTCAAACTCGGAAGCGACATTATGAACATTGTCACCTCGGCATAGAGGTTATATTGGTGCAAATGCACGACGGCTTATATTAAGAACCGTGCAGACATTTGTGGGAGTAAACCTTGTTAAAACTTACGATAATTGGGCAGATTGAGATAATCTGAGGCACTCGACGACTGCTACTAGCACTTAGAAGGAATTATTTCTGACCGGAAACATTTTGAGCAATCTTTAATTGTTAATACTGATTGCTCATGGCAGTAGAGTACGAGATACTAGAGAGAATATGAAATTCACAATTCATAAAGTTATTCTGTAAGTGCTCGAATCCCACTGCGGCCATGTACCAATGACTCTTTTCAGAGTTATGTACATAGTTGAAAGCTAACTGATGATCTTACGGTGAGGGAAGATATCGTGATGAAACGTGCTATTGTAGGCGACTGAATGTGTAACCATAATCCAATCTGGTCAAGTTCTCCGGGTAGTGAGGTCACGAAGGTTAGATGGCAGTCGCTCCCCAGTAATATTTTTGGATTATGGTCAAGGCGGATCCCGGGCCCTCGTGCACGAGAGCACATTTTGTTTTGTTTAATGATGATAATCTTGCTTGATAATAAATAGAAAAGAATATATGCTAACAAAGGTACTCCAATCAATTTGAGCCAAATTACATTTTTACTTGTCATTTAGCGCGTACTTTACAAAACCCCTGAGACCTTTTAACCCCAAACTTTATTTCAAAAGACGCAGCCCCGTGTTACGTAAGTCGACTCAATCCAGACCATTTAACTAATGAGATAAATCTCCTCCGGGTGATTTTTACCCCGGCAACTGAACAAGTAATCTTTCAATCTTTTAATGACACAATATTGGTTGTAAGGGGGATGACGGGCGTCTTTCTTTAGATTGCGAGTACATCGATCGGAAATTGCAATACCTCTTTAGTACTACGAAATACCTTTGCAATGTTGAACGCTCGTATATTGCCATTGCAATTGTTATTCAACAAATACAAAACATTAATAGAAAGACAAAAATATTTGGAGAAAATGTTTGTTCCGTGAAAGATGTAAATTTTTTCAGACACGGAGATATGGACAATTCCGAGTATAAAAGCGAACCCAGTGACCCAAGGGCCTAATCATTCAAATGATCGCTGCCTTGTGCCCAATGGAATGGAAGTGTTCAAAAATGTAATCCATTTCCTGTAAAATACGGCTCATGGTATGAAATGATGCGTAGACTTTCGTACGCTTTCACAGCTTGCTTCAATGGGGTATTCATATCGATTAGCTTTGTCATCGGTCATGTAATATGTTGCTGTAAGGCCTTGAGCCAATAAAAGCCACAACAGTTCGCGTACGCCATCTTGAGTTCTGTTTTAATAGAAGGTTAAAAATCAATAACACTCGTGTGGTTCAATATGTTATGTAACACGATTACAATACAATAAAAAAAATCTTAACTATCCAATTATGTTAACTATTTATTAAGTAATGCTTCTTCTTTTATTTATGTAAAATATGAAGTAACATAGTTTGAATCTGTAACTGGCCTGTTTGTAAGTAACTTGTTCTTTATTTACTTGTACTGTAATATGCTGTGAATTCTTGTTGATAGAAGAAAATCAAAATGTTTTAATTAGGACTTAAATTTTAAAGATAACCATAGTTTTACCAAAACGGTACGTATAATAAATAATACCTACCTATAACAGGCAGACAAGGGACGGTAAAGAATTTTGGGATATTGCCCGTTTCAGAGTCGTCTCGTCAGAGTGAGTCACTGTAGGGGACTCGTTCTGCATTACGCTTATTGGACTCCTCAGTTAACAAGCTCCGTGACGCATGGACTGCGGATTTGTTTCAATTCCGCCCAGATTTACCCAATATAGCCCATAGGCCCACCATGACTAAAAGGATTCCAATTGCACCACCTTCTACTGCCGAAATATATAGGTAACACATCTGTTCACGTAATACAATATGTAGTATAAAAATTACACTGTTTACTATACTTGCCAAGTTGCCACGCGACAACTTGTCGGATTGTAGAAAACTCGGACAGAGCTCCGACAAATAGTTCGTAAGCTGTGATACCTTGGACTGCATTTGCATGCAATGCGTAAGGGTCAATTCAAGCCAGTGCAAAGTGCGTATTATCTAAAAGTTATTATAGCAAATTCGCCCTTATCTCAACAAAGTAATGCTCATACTTCTTCTGAGATTTAAAAAGACATGTATGATTTCCAATTTTACTCTAGCTTAATTTGAACCTAAACGCCCTAAGTTTGCCGGTCTAGTAACTATATGACAAATAGTTTCAGTTTTAAAGTTATTGCCCAAACCGGCGGCGGCGCGTCGGTTTCATAATTTCGCACTAGCCAGTTGGTTTTAAATAAAAGAGCATAAAATACCCGTGCAATGTGGAGCTGTCATATTCTAAAGCCTGTTACCGGTCTGTTGAACACTGCAATGGCAGCAATACAATTTATAGCGTCAACATATTTTCATATTCATATTATTATCATATCCATTGAAACAAGCCAATATATGGATTAAAGAATGGAAGACAGTAAGCTTAACTTAGTTTTCAACTTACCTAGTTGAAATGGAAAGAGATGAAAAGTTGATATTAAGCTTTTCACCAAGTTTAACACCAGTTTTTCAGCTTTTCATCACCAGAAAAAAAAATACTAAATAAAAATATATAATTAGTTTTGGTTATTAGAAGTCTGTGCATATATAACGAAAATAGGTATTGCATTTAGTGCTACAATTTTCTTACACAGTTGGATAGAAAACCAAATAACCTAGAAAACGAATAAAAACAGCTTACGTCACACATATGGGTAACTCATCATAATTATCCGGGCGGTCAATCCCGGCTACTGCCAGTGTCCGCTTCATTTAACTCACTTTTCATAAAAAAACAGATTCTATATCGCTGCCAAGCGACAGAGTTCCCAGAATGCTGGCGGCGTTACCTCTTTGAATGCGCCATTGTAAAATTTATTTGTGCCTTTTTTATTTTATATGGTATCTCAGTAGCTTTAAGTTTGTATATTACGTATATATCAATGTATTATCCTAAAGAATTACTCTCGCGTTCACTAAACTATCTACTATATATATCGATTAGAAATTATCAACTAAAGAACAGATAAAGTGTCGTAAATTTGCAGTGAAAATAAGGAGTGATCCCGACGAACTTAGCTTAAATCCCCTTCCAATGTAATCATTCCCCTCCGCCCTCCCGTCCATTAGTGAGGCGGCCTCTGGACGCACCAGATTAACCCAACGACAGGTGACTGACGGCTCAATGTGATTTAATGGGGTAAAGATGCTGATCCCGGCACATTCTTCACTATCTACCCACACTCAGCTAGTGACTCGGGCAGGTGACCTGGGATATGTTATGAAATTGATAGATTAACTTTTTGTTGCTTACGAAATGTAAAACAAAAAGTAATAGTAGGAAAAGGCCTTATCGCAATAATAGTGGGGGGTTTTTATATGATCCACGCTCGGCAAAGGCGTTTCAGGCCAAAACATAGCAACACATTTTATGTTCTGCGAAGGTCAATGGCAGCTCAATGCCATTTTGACACGTTTTTGGTATTCTGCTACATTTAAAGCTGCCGTTAAGCTATTGCGATTCATTTACAATTCAATCACACCAAGTAAATTAGCGCACTCGAGGCCCAGTATTCGCTGACGAGTGACAACACTAGTTAGTGGTAACTGGTAAGGATTTGAGCTATAGTACCCTGCTAGACATTATGCGGCCATACCAATAAGTATTTATTAACTTATTAGCTATCCCAGTGCGACTTCTATCCTACCCCTATCTCTACGACTACCTTAACCTACCCTACACCTACCTAACCTGTTTTTTTTTTCATACAAACCTTCCTCTAGAATCATTCTATCTATTGATGAAAACCGCATTAAAATCGTTGCGTAGTTTAGAAGATCTAAGCGTACATAGATACAAACAGCGGGAAGCGCCTTTATTTTATACTATGTATATAGATTATAGATAGACAAGGAGACAACTAGACATTTTAAAACGTTATCACTAAGCGCTACCCAAAAATTCACAACAAGAAAAGGGAAACTGGCAATGAGTTCCCAAACTTTACACTCGGTTCGACAATGGAATTCCCTTGTTGTTATGCAATTCGCTGAACGACACTTCGCTATAAACAACCACGACCTCTCAAATGTTGTAGTCTAGGAGCGGATGTTAGTTACGACGCAACTACATTTCGGTGCAATTTCACTGCGCGTCGGGGCATCGGTGGTGGTCTAATTAAACTACATTATAACATGGACCATTATCTAAACGATTCATGTGAACCTAAAAGAAATAAAACGAAAAATTTACTGACCGAGATTGATGCAACAAACGCAAAGCGCAAAAGTCAGAAAGTTAAATTATTTATATGTACTAGGAAAAGCTACGTCAGGGGCTCCTATTATTAAAGAAAGTTTTTTTTTTATTTACACGTGATAGATATAATAATAGATGTTAATATCTATTATTAAATTCAATATTTCAAGGACAAATTCATCACGGTTTTAATATAGATATTAAAACCTAAGTAGTAACTACTAGTAAAATATTACTTTCTTCCTCAATTACTACTCGGTATTTAGTTACTTAGCTACTTTTACCAATGGGATAAGAAATGGATAGATAGAGAGAGAAGTATCTGTACTAAACTAAATCTTGTAAACACAGTTTTGCTTACACAACACATAATAAATGATACAGAATATGATTTGCTCAAACAACAAAACGAATCTCCAGGAGCAAGCAGCCGTTGAGCCGAGACTGTGCGAACATAAACACGGGGAGTTTCTCTAAACACAGTCGGAATTATCACCACAGAAACTATAATGTGTTCTCATGCAGTATAGTTACCCATACGGGTAGTAATGAGAAATATTAAATGGAAAAAATACGATTGCACACGTAATAGTTGGGTTAGGTTTTATTTTAATTGTTAGTCGGAGTGCGATTTAATAATTTTTTCGCAAACAATTGATTATTGTGTTATTCAAATGTAATGAAATATTTGCATATAAATTAGAACCAAGACGACACCCACATATAGTATGTACCTATTCTAAAAATCTGCCTAAGTACGTTTGCCTCGAACAATTCTAGATTTTTTTTATGTATTA
The DNA here is from genome assembly GCA_907269095.1 of Blastobasis adustella. Lineage (NCBI taxonomy): Eukaryota > Metazoa > Arthropoda > Insecta > Lepidoptera > Blastobasidae > Blastobasis > Blastobasis adustella. Next base: position 12,962,008 of record OU026121.1, on the reverse strand, counting down.
CGGCCGTCTATTCACATCAGCAACACCAGGGGCGCTACCCAATGCGTTGCCCGCCACTAATATACCTCTTGAACGATCCCGTGTCATAGATTTCAAAAGCTACAGAAAATCGCTAGCTAAAATACTTTGTATGTTTATTTAATAACCTCATAAAAACGACTCATAAAGGTTCTCGACCTCACGATTGTAAACAAAGTATCTTCACGATCGAATGATCGCCATACGCTACTCACAACAGGCGCACGCGCTTTATCCAACCAGCATTTGGGCTATTCTCAACCGTTACTGCTTAAATTCCGAATATAACATTCTGTTTGCGAAGAACCAAGTTGTTCCTAGAAAAGCGATTGTAAGCCCAGCATCGGCGCACTGGAACACGGTAGTTTGCATTTATAGAATAATTTATGTGCGAGGCGTAATATTACGGAAGCCGGACCCATGTAATTTCCCTACCTTTACTCGATTCAAAATTGCATTAGTAAATTGCATTTCATTGACTTAGTATTTCTGTAAATATAAACCACTGCCACATTTACGACAGAAAATACAGCCGTCAATCTGTCCTATCTATGCAAATAAGCGCACAGAACGTACTGTGCTAAATTTCCATACTTTCGTCTGCATTTTCTCGAGACATCAATGTACACTCGGTGCAGCGTCTACGACAGATGGGGCGAACAACAGAAACATTTTAGCGCCCCGCTCCGGTCTCCTGCGGGATGAATCCTAATGGCTTCGAATCTGAATTTCAATGGTCGAGCAGAATCACCCTCATTGAATGGTTTTAACCCGTTACCCGCTTAGTCCCAATTTATTTGTATAAACAGTCCGTATTTAACTTCGGTGTAAATAACGCCTTAATCGCTCGCAAATTCGCGTTTAATATATTTGTTTATTTACACATCATCAGAGTATAATAAGAACTAGCGTGTATCTATCTATCATCATAGTATAATAACAACTAGGCTATTGCCAGACATTTTACACGTATTTCCGAGGCCTGTGTATATTGATATGCCAATATTAATTTTCACCAATATTGTTGTTCCCATTTGCGTTTTTCTTCAGTTTCTTAGCGAGTACCTTGACAATGACGCATGCCATGCAAAGAAATATGGTACGGGCTTTGCATACCACATTTTTTTCACTCGCCAATGTTTACACGATCGCGCGTTAGCCTGCTAAACATCAATCTGCAAGTAAAGCGACGTCTTCCGATGTCGAAAGTACTCGGAAGTCGTCGAAGACGCCTGAAAAAAAAAGTGGCGTGCAAGGGCCCTAAAGTACGCCACAAAACCCGAAAATAATTTAGGAAATGACTATTGCGTCTGTCAACTCTGTCTGAAAGCTGTATTTCGCGGAAATCTTGGCAAAAGGGAATTAGGCCCTAATCCAATCCAATCTAGAGTAGCGCTGGTTGCCGGATTTCGCTCATATCCTTGAGTTGTTTCTGAGATATCTATCTTCCAAGAATTTCTCTAGATATTTTCCTTCGTCGTATTATAAAAAAATACATATATTTAGGCACTTTTGTGATATTACGGTGATTCAGATTTAAAACTGGGTCTAACTGGGCTAACAAAGGTCGTCGTACGACTCCAGATATTCGATACTTACTTTAAGGGATATATTATTTGGTAATAATGCTTCATCCGAATATGCTCACCACAAATTGTGCGTCTTGTGTTTTCCAAGAGATCTATGCCTATTTAAATTACTTGAATAAGTACATAAAACAGTTAAAAAATTTAATTAGGTAAGAGAAGATAAGTAAGCACCGAAGAAGTGGCATGGTTTTGTATGTAAAGCAAATTTTATATTGTATAGGTATGAAAATGCTATAAATATTTCGTACGTGAACGCTAAATTCAAAATAGGAGAAACAACAGTTTGTTAAAAGTTCCCGGTTTCCAGAGAAAAGCACTCATCACACTAAATAAACAAAACACTCAAAAATACTTTCAATAAATCATAGCCATCTCAAGCACCTCAAGCCCACAAAATCTAAAAGCCAGATACTTCCGAGACGCGCCGAAAACCCACAATAGTAAGTCGATATGTTCAGTGTACCCCGGAACCAAACAAGCAACCCCCAATAGAAAACAAATTGTCATTTCAATGGGCCCGCCCCAGGACTACCCATTTGCAATTCAAAGAGCCATCCACTCAATAACATGCGACGACGATGCGGGGAAATAAGTAGGTATTGAAAAGGATCCGATTCCTAAACGCCTCGAGTGACTGAGATTAGGATGAAAATAAGCGGCGTATGGAATACGGCAATATTCCTTCCTGAATGGAAAGGGGTTGGAGTAGCTTAATATTTTAGTAGGAAATTGTGCACCTAAGGTCAAAAGGAAATGGAATTGCTGTCTCCGAAATTGCTAATGTAAATTGAGGAATTATGCTAATGAGGTACGTTTGCGGATATTTGGTGGTGGACACCTGGATACCAAATACAATGAAAGCTAAGGATAACTTGTTACATATAGACGTATTTCATAATATAATTAACCTAACCAACAGATGTCGAAAAACCTCCGACATATCTATAAACCGAAACTTCCACAAAACGTTGAACCGATGTTAATGAAACAGCTAAAAACCACGTGATTATATTAAACTGACTTTCAATTGAGTACACTGCATAAAAATCGGTCCATCAGTTTGGGAGCAACGATATAATAGGTCACACACCCACGGATACGCTCAAAACTTTTTACATCGGGGGTTAAAGCAGATCGTATGAAATGAGCCAACAACCCAATAATAATACAGGAACTGCTTTGGTTTATACGTTGCAGCTATAACGAATTTACCCATGGGGCATGAGAGGCCCAGCATGGGGCTTGGTCACTGCGGGGACTCCGCACGCGTTCCTTAGGGTTACTGTACTTAACCTCGGTGTTAATGCACTCCACTATATTACAGCCTATGCGTGCGGTGACAAAGGAACCTATAACCTATAGGAAATTTATTGCAGTACTACTTTTGTACTGATAGTAATAACTTCATCTTCGCCACAATTGTAAGAAATTACATTATTTAGGTTCTTAGTATTGTTGTCACTCGTTACAGTTTATTATATCATTGTAAATTACATAGAGGAAACGATAAGTCTATTTAATATCTTTCTGAATTTACAAAAAATGTTAAAGATTGTTTGTTTCCAAATAAATAAAATGCGCAAACGGGCCAGGAAATGGCAATAGGAAAGCAGACCCCAAATAATTACATTGGGTGGTATAGATATGTTTGATTGAGTATTTTTTTAGTAATTGAGCTTTACAATAGTTCCCTGTCTGACACAATTTCCTAAGCATTATTATGCTTCCTGATATGCACCTCATATTTATTTGTACAAGTCTTTTGCAATCACATTAATTACTCTCCAATAAGTATCAATAAAATATTCATATACTCAATAGCTCCACTAATCTCCAAACTAAATATCTACTCGAGAAAATAAATACGAGTACACACTCCAATTATCACGGCCATTTGCTGCTCGGTGAAAATATTGAAATAAATAAAGCAGCATAAATATACTTTGTTGAAGATAGCGAAAATCTCTTTGGCAACATTAGGCACATGAGCGGGAATTTGCCAAAAAGGCGCGCAAAACATTTTTTCCCTTTGAAACGGGAATACGAGCGATTTCTTTTCACGTTGTCACCTTTTCGGAATCACTTCGCTCCGAATACAAAAGGCGGCCTAATGTTAAACATATTTAGAATATTTGCGCAGCCATAAAAGTCGAGAACGTTGGCGCCAGAATTAAACTCTTGTCTATGACATCAAGGTGGTGCTTTTATGACAAACCTTACAAATCGATGTGGCTCCTCAAAATTAATGAAAAGATCTATATGAAATTTACCGACATTTCGGTTTATAGCAACTTTTGCATCCTAATCAATTTTATAGACGTCTCTTTGTTTGTTTGTCATTTCCCCTAATCACATACGATAGGTAGACAATTGCGAATAATAAAGGAATTAAATTTGACAGACAACTAACAAGAACAACTCACAACATAAACAATGACAAGGACGCCATAACCTTAAAGCAATCCTAACTAATACCTTCTCTGCATTTCCCAAGTAACTTCACTCCATCAATTGAACCGATTTCTCAATTACACAATACTCATATCTTAAATCTAAGTTTCACGCTGAATGCCAGGAAGGAAAGTTAATCCCATATAAATCTTATCGCCGGAATTCCACTGGCGTATGTGATGACAGATTTAATACAATCACATGGTGGCGGTGGCTGCGACTCTTTCGTGTTGCAGACAGTGAGAAAGCGAACTGTGACCCCTACTATACGTGTCGAAATACTATAAGTATAAAGTATACCCATTGAAGACACCAATTAGTCGATAGTTTCGTAAAGAGAGGCAAATTATTTATTCAACGAGGCAATGCAGCCAGCTTTCTGGGCACAATTTCGGAGAGCACCAATGTGAATGCTTTTTTTTTATTTGATGTATGTGCTTTGTTATGTTTTTCTACTCTTCTTTTTTTTATTGTATATACCTATTCTTATTGTCTGTTATATGAATAAATGAAATTATTTGTAAAAGTATGTACTTAAGCTGTTTTCAGACAAACATAAAACATTTACGTGTTTACACAAACCTCACCGCTGCCAACCGTTTCCGTAGGTCAGGCTATAGAGGTCTTAGATGAATTGTCCCTCAGATATTCATTAATTGATTTATGCGACACCATGTTGGCGCTATTCTAGAGTACTATGCTGGATACCACACTGCTAGTAGGTATTGCTTTATAGACTGTATTAAATCATGGATGATGATACCCTTACAACCCGTAGTATGGGTATGATAATTTTTATGTTTCGGGTTATTGTCTTAAGATCCCACGATTGTCAGGTTTGTTAAGAGATCCGTTTTAATTGTTTGTTGTTACATAAAAGCACATTTAAATCTCTGATATGTTTATTCAAACCACTGAAATGAATTTTACAAGAAAAATACGTGTTACAGTACAGTTTTAAATTTCCAAACGAGGTAGAAAATCTGGAAAATATTGGTAATTTCCTCTCCCTCGCTCATGTATTTATAACCGAAGACTAACTGATTAAGCTTGCCTACTCGGCGCAACGCAGCACTTCATTGTTAAAATCCTCTTATAAGCTTAAAATGGGTAGATAATTCTTCAGAAATGAACCCTTATTATTATGAAAGCACATCTGCCTGGTTTCTGTGTTGGATAATAAACGCGATGTTACTTTCTAACCAATATATAAGCTGCATTAATTAATAATTAGACAATAGTTCGATTGGAACAGACAATAGTTATGTGTACACAATAGTTCGCAAGACCAAAATAATTGCCAATACCTTAGCCAAAGGATCAGCCTCGCGATACAGCAAGGCAATGCGGCCGGTCTTTTGCGAAGATATTTCTTCAACAAGGGACTTGAAGAACAATTTTTTTTTGTAAATATGATTTTATTATTTTGATTTTTTTCCTCTAATTAGTATTATTATTATTTAATTATTACTAATGTTTTTGAACAACGTTTTTGTAACATCGTGTCTTCTAATAAAAAAACTTTCTTACTACTTTCTTATTTATTTTGATTAAACATTTCCATAGTTATAAACATTTAACATGAGTAAATTACAAGTACATACTCAAAGTGTAAACAAATTAATTACACACCAATACGATGAACGTAAAATTTAACGACTTTCAAGATGTCTTTCGTTGCCTGTTTACAATTTCGTTACAGTAAAGTGTTACGCAATCACTGAGCACATGTGCGATACTTATTACTTCTTCTTATTCTTATTCTTACACAGGGTTATGCAGGCCATGTGCTCCTTGATTGAAATAATTAATTCTACATCACATTTCGTCACAAGAAAATGACAAACTAAACACGTGTCCGACATTTGAAAGAGCTTTCAAGTGACCGCGATGTTTCCGTTCTGATGTTGAAATTCTAAAATTATTTGTACTTAGTAAAAAATGCGTAAAGTGATATGCAAGACGGTAAGAGCATGACCAGCCAATTTATGACCGCAGCAAGTGAAATAAAAGAGGTACTATTGCGATCGGGTATTACTTTACATGTCATTCTGTAACTTTTACTATGCATATCGTAATAATCATCACCGGCATATAATCAACAGAAAAAAGTGCTAGGTATTGGTGCATGTAATCATGAGAATGCTATTTTCTATTTAACAACTATTACAAAAGTCCGCTTTGTAATAGTTGTTTACCGCTTAGTACCTATTCTCCATTCTAGTGATATATTGAAATCTACTCTTAACGTACACGGTACCTTGCACGTAAGCGCCTTCCATCTTTCATTCACAAAACGCGGTCACTTAGAAGGAAGTCTCGCAAAAGGCGCTTTGACCAACCCTTAGATCCTTTCTACATACTGTACAATAGGTGGTGTGCAACTTTATACACAGGCAGGCTTTTGGAAGTTTTACAGTTAGAAACCGTAGATACGACCTTTTCTCGGCTTAGTTCATGCAGATAAGTAGACTATATTAAAAGATGGGCGTTATTTAAATAATTTGTCTACTTAGATAATTATTGAAAATAATTGAAATTAATTTATTCGAAAATAATATCAATCACAAATACATTTTTATTAAAATAATTAAATAGATAAAGTTAAGAAATTTCTTTGGTTGCAGATTATTTTCATTGTCCCGGCAACTTCTATCTCTAGGTACTTTATAAGATATGGCTGTACGTTCTACTACCATTGTTATTTTATTTAAAACCTCAACTAATTTATTCAAATAAGAATAAAGCCGTTTATTTCTATTCAAAATAACAAATGACTGATTTACTTGTTATTTCGAATAACGACTAATTTAGTTATCTTTCCGGTTATTCGTAAATAGATAAATTTTGCCCAACTCTACCTATATTACGTAAATTACGTCATATAAGGTGCAATCTATCATCATCCTATCACGATATTCAACAAATCAAAAACGTTACAATACAACTCTTTTGCGTTTACGCCATATTCATGCACGTTATAACATATTTAACAATGTTGTCTAAGTTTCACCAAAAAAAATCTAAATACATATGTTGTGAGGTGGTATAATAGAGTCTCTACTAGAGAGAAACTAAATATTTTAGGCATTGGTCTTTTTCATACATTACCTACATATAACTGGCCAGGGTTCTGTCTAGAACAAGACTAAAGGAAGCCGAGCCACATTCCCCAAATCAACACACACATTACTAAACAAAAGCACATCTTTGACAGGAACATTCATTTCTTTTCGTTATTTACACATACTCATTTGTTTACAGTAAGCCACGAACTAAACGCTTTGTACTCCTCTGACGTAATCGAACGGGCTAAATTTCAAAAATAGAACCAACAATTTCTTTGTTCGGTTTGAAAAAAAAGTTACGAACGTGCCCATAACAATGCCACGTTGACGATGGTGATGGCAGAGAACTATAATATTTTTCTGGGGCAACGACTTTGGGGGAAGGTAAATTATATTTTATTGGTCGTTAGCAAATAAGGACTCTTTGCTTTACGTCCCGTTGTTATAATAACTACTGTTATTGAGGTATTACGAGAAACGTAGAAACTTATTTTTTGAGTGTTATTTTACAAGTTTTATGTTTACGTTTTATGTTTTAACATAACATTTATGTTTTACTCATGTATAACTTAAATAGTCTTCTACTACGTCTTCTTGTAAAAATAAAGCATTTAATTTAAGTTAAAAATATTGAATATTTAGGTGGTTAAAAATTTTTATTGTAAATAGTAAGATAGTGTAGTGAGTGTAGTGTACAAAGCTAGCGAGTGTAGTTAAATTCGTAGGTATTAAGTTCACTACAAAATACTATTTGGAATTCCTTTGTTTTTCTACGTAAAGCACACTGCCTATTTATACTCAAGAGAGGTAAAGGCTGACATATCACAATTTACAATTGGTTTACTCTTCTAAGTAACCCACTAACTAAACTTAGTTTTTTTAAACCTACCACAGACTCCAGCTCTCAATAAGGATTTATACTGTTTATACCAAACTTATAATATTATATTAGGTTGCCTTTTTGAGATAAATAAACGTATTATGTATTGTATTGTGTAACAAACTAACTAACTAAAGGTAAGAGCTGACTAAACTTACAAAATCACCTCTAAATTTCAACCACAAGCGCATGTCCAACTTATCTTCTTCAACGGACACGTACAGCCATTACTTATTGACCACTTAGTACATATTACCATACGGTCAGACGGTCAGCTAAGTTCGTCGAATGACTGTACCTACACGTCACTGTATATTGTAAACCCAAGACTTTCCCACCGGCCGGAGCCGGCGAATGCGTCATTGCGTCATTGCACCCACAAAACAAACATACGTTCATTAGGAAATATTAATTAAAACAGTCCGAGCCCTCAATCCGGTCGCATAAAAGTAAGGGCGAGCCCATCACGCCGACCGACAATTTCCTGCCAGCAAGACGTTTGTTTAACGACATATTTATTGCCAGTTATTTATACTCAGGCGTTAAAATTTACTGGGGTTATCGTGTGGCTTTATGAGAACTAAGTTTACGATTATCTGTGACTCCACCGAGCAATTTGCGGTGGCAACAGACGTTAAACTTTATCTAAATTGTAGTCGCCCAGTGGAATAGCGTCGAACTAGTGTGAGCTGTGAATGTGTTTATTATAAACCCGACCGTGGTACGGGATTTTAATTGCTTATGTTCGCTGGTAATCAAAGTAAATATTAGTGTCTTCAGTTAACAGGTGTCGTGTAATAAAGTTACATGGGCTTTACTTAATAATAACAAAAAATATCATCTTGGCGTTAATGTTCCGGTCGTGGTCTCGCGCGAGGGTACGGGGTCCGCCTTAACCATGATCCAGGATTTGGCAGATCAGATAATTACAGTGGAACGTGAGCCATCGGACCAGTTACCAGGGTAACCTGGCCAGATTGGATCTACATGGGCTTTACCTAATTATGTCCATACTGTGTCGAAACTTCGAACATATTGTTCGACTAACAAAACCTCGTTTGATGTCGTTACGACCAAACGAGCGACACATTTCCAGGATAAACAACATCGAGCCACACTCGATGAGCAATAAGAATAAGGGAAACACTTACAGACGAACCCAATAATAGTAATCTCGTTTGTCGCTTGTTTTCTTCCAATTCTGTCTTACCTGTAACAAAGAGAGGCAACATTAGAGGGTCCTCGCGCAGAATAAATTGGTAAGAAAAATAAATGTCTTTGTTTCGTCCTTGATTATTAGTGAAAGATCTCTCTGGCCCTCGGAGGGCATCCCGGAGCGATTTGCAGAGTTTTATTGCGATTGACGAGCGCCGATAAGGGCAGGGACGGACCACACGCTGATTGGGGTGGCCACCGTGCCGAACTTTTTTGCGGGCTCTGGGAAACTTTTGCGGGAACATGCTGTGCTCCTTTGCGCTCATTTGTAGTCGGTTCTAATATGAAATGAGGATAGTTTTGCGAACGTGTATAATTTGAGATGATTTACTTACCTTAATGTATATCATAGCACAATAAAGACCATTCGACCCAAGTTTGGTAACATTTATCAGTAGATATTGTACGATTCTAAAATCTCGAAGTAGGAAATAATTGTCTCTAACCTACCTTCCGAGAATCCGATATGATGTAGGTACGCTAAGCACATTATATTCGCAGCACCAGAGCACCAGAGTTCAACAAAACCCGATTAATTTGACGACCTCTTTCTTAAGCTGCACAATAGCCATTCTCAAATCGACATAGACCGTACTTTTTTCTAACGGCAACTCCGGCCCGTGCCGCCCCCGCTCAATCCAATTACTCCCCACGCACGCACCGCACTCGCGTACAGGGCATTTATCTAAATTTCATCTGAAGGAGTCAACATCCACCGCGGCCGATCGCATCGCGGCCGCTGGGCAGGGAATGACGCCGAGTACGACCCTGGCAGCCGATACGCGGTTCTGTAGGCATTTTTACGGAAATTGTTTTCGAAATAATTTCGCTAAACGTATTAATAAGACACGAAATTTTGCTCTTCAAATTAATTAAATGTAAAGCGTTTGTTGGGTAAAGACAATTTAATTTCAAAATATGAACTTGAGACATCGTCAACATCACATCAAGAGTTCCTGGATTTAAGCCTCCTTCATATTTGTTAATTGCCCTAATCGCCATGCTTGGTATGCGGTTTTAAAATCACCGATTTTTTAAATATTCACAAGAAAACGTACAGTTTATGTAGGTGCCAGCTGGGCTACCTCTATGCCGTGTGCGACGTCTATCAATTCAATAAATACAAGGGACTGGGTTTGCACTACATGCTCAACCTCGCTAAGACATAAAATTGTCAAAACCAGCTCACAAACTCTCAACACAAATCAAATATTAAAATATTGCCTACGCAACCCCAAAGATCTGGCGATGTGCAACACAATTCTATTCTATATCGACACGTTAGTGCGAGATAAGCGGAATAGGGACAACAGTCCGATGTTATCTCGATACGGGGTTGTCTCTTGACTTCCAATAAAGTTAAAGGGCGCGGAACAAAAGTGCAGATTCCGTAGATTGCCCATTTCGGACATCTCTTGCGTACTTATAAGCTGATACAATCCAAAGGAACAATGGAGACAATGAAGAAATGTATTACAATGACGCTCCACTGTATCTGTTTATTTTACTTGCTGAGCAGTTTGGAATTTTATTATTTCTATAAAATCAATAGGATTATTCAAAGATAAACCTTCCCGTTGACAATAATGTAGCCCACGATTGTACAAGTACACATAGCAAATTAAATAGACTAACCCAAAAATTAGGATCAATTTGCCAAATTGGCTGAGCTCGAGCGCACTCCTACGCTCGCACTCAAAGAAAATTACAGTTACATTTGGAATTTCGAACGAATGTACTTGCGAGGGTGAATTGAGTAGGTAGAGCAAAAGTTGGTACTGCGAAGTGAAATAGATTGCAAATACCTCGAACCGTTAAACTTCGCTGTAGGTAGCCGGCATACTTGAGGTCAGCATTGGTGCTGCGTATTTCAAAGCAGTTTGAGATTTCGACTGATGAATCGCAATAAATGCCGAGCAGACTCACGCGAAAAACGGCAACAAATACTAAGCGAGGTATTTATTTTCCTACCGACCGCACAAACCGGTCCCCAATCTAAATTTCGCTGGCGATTTAATTAAATTCAGAGGACATTCGATCCAGAACGCGCGTTGTTGGAGTACCTAACTCTGGTTGGAGTACTTGAAATTTTAATCAGGTAAAAGAATCGAGTTAATCAAAGTTAGTTTTTGGCACGGCGTCGGCGCTCGCCCCGGATTTCAATTTTCCACTTGATTTATTTGTGGATGATTTAGATAAGGTGCAGGCTGGGGTGGCGCCTTGAGGGGACGCCTTGCGTGGACTGAGATGGATGGATCGAGAGGTTTTGTTTCTATTTGAATTGCCGAGAGATAAACAGGAATATGTTACGTCAGTAAACTAAAGTAAACTCCGCAAGAGGAATTTCGAGCGTTTTTCCCGGACTTCCATTTATTATTTTGTGTGTTGTTGTCACGTACGTACCTATTCTTTATTCGTAGACCTATCCTGATGATTGTGTTTTATTCAACAAGTATTCATAGTTTGGATAATTGCTAATTTGTAGGTATGTTATGTTAGGTACAGATTTGGTTAGTCCATTAATTTCACCTGAATAATTACAATTAATTGGCAATCATGTACCCTATACATTTCCAAGCTTTGCTATCTGCACCGAGAATTCTGTCAATGTGTTTAGGTAACACTATATTATGGCCTAGGTACGGATCCAGCAGCCAATACTAGCTAATTGAATTTCATTGTTCTACAGTTAATGCCACGAAGCTCGATGTGGAGCCTTTGTGTGAGCTGCAGGTTTGTGCAATTAATTATCGATATTGACGACTTATTAAGCCAAACAGAGACATAGAAATATTTTGATAAACAAGAACATTATCTGTCAATCTAACGTTTTTTTGGATATTTTTCTGTCTCTAACAAATTAGCGCATCACGCAAAAAACGGATTTTGAAGGGATTTTAGAGTTTGGTTGTTTTTGGTCCAACTTATAATCTAAGCCATGTTTCATCTAATTCGGGTATGTAGAACCAGAGATACAGCTTTACCTCCCCGTAATACTAGCATTCATACAATATGGAGGTCATTTAAAATGGTGAATCGGCCAAAAACTAAACTGTCATAAAAACTATTTCCACGTGGACGAAGCCGCTGGCAAAAGCTAATGTATCATGACGTTTTTGTTGTAGAAAGTGGGCAAAGGAATGAGTAACCTCAGCTTAAACTTTATTTAATTCTTTCGGTTTGATTTAATTGACCAAAAAAGAAGTTACTATTTGTAGGTTACCTACTTACATAATTGTAAGAAGGTATACTTTATCTTTAAATCCTTAAACACAAGCAAGTTAATGGGCATTTCTATGTAATAGATTATAGTTATGGGATTTATCATCTTGAGTATTTTATTGTCTCTAATAACTAATAAGCAAGATAAGAAATTGTGTACATAACAATTAAATCGCAATGGTTCTGCAGTACCTCCTATACATATTCAGATTCAGTAGATATAAGTTCTAACTTAGATGAAGGTAGATACTAAACGCCCAAAATATGTGCCAATTTATTTCTTCGTATGGCAAAAATACAATATACGAGAAACACATTCAACTACATATTTAAATCAAGCGAAGTCAGCCATTAATATCAACGATGATACGGTACGATAATAATATGGGCTGACAGAATAATAATTATCCTACAATATTTTAATAAAGATAAATTACTTACAGGAGCAAAACATCAAAGCGGCGAGCGCAAACAAAAAATCTCTAATGAAAATGCTGAAAATCCAATCGGGGTTCGATATTAATCGTAAATATTTTTCGCATTCCAAACGGAATCAAAGGGAGGGCTGGATGTTCAGCATATTTAATCTGCAGAGGCCTTACTAATCAAGGCATTCGGGCCTGACTCGGATTTGGGGATAAATAACCGGGCAGGTAGGGACCAATTCAATTTTCCATACCAATGAGTTTAGCGTATAACAATTCGTTTGACATGGTATCGCGAGCCATAACGGTCCATTGCGCGTTTCAGTGTCTATTGTTCTCATCTTTAATTTAAAACGCATTTCGTGTTATTTTACACACTTTCGTAATTCCTCATGATCATTATTAACAGTTTCATTATAAAAGCAATAAAAATATTTTTTTATGATTTGTACCGTTAATTTACTTACATTCATTACGAGTATTCTACGTTCGTGCGACATAAACGTACTCCAGAAAAACTGCATCCAAACCCACAACAAAACGGCGGCGCAGTTGTTTAATAACCAATTCATCATCAAAGTACTCTCTCACAAAGCGATATTAGGCGCGCTTTCATCTTCGCAGCCATAAAAATAGGCATCAAAGAAATTTTATCACCTCCCGTGCATTCCGAAAACCCGATAAAAGCGGGCATTTGTATTTTCTTTCAACGTCTCATTTCGGGACAATACGCCTAATGTAATGCCGCAAATGAATACGGAATTCCGGCGGGAACCCTCGCTTAGGGAAGGTCCGCGACTGCTCCCGCTTACACCAACATGTTTTCCGACTGGAATTATTTCTTTTGTGTCGAAGTTGCTGGAATAACTAATTTAGAAGTAGGTGTAGACATTTGTGGTTCCATGGAGGTTTAATATCGTTCACAGAAATATCAGTTATTTGAGACTTTTGTATTTGTTTCTTATTTTCTGAATTATTATTTTAATTGTAACACTTAAAACGTTTTGTAAGTGCTACAATTATTCGCGTCGATATATCACGCGAACGCCGAGCGGATGTCAGTGGTGAACGTGGAGGATGTCTATATTGAATATTGTTATGCGTCGTTAGCTTCGGTACTTGTCACATATAGATATTATCAAAAATCGTTATTACCACCACGATGCCGTAATATTGCCCCCACGGACAGGAGTGAGCCGTCAGTACGGCGGAAGCGCTCCGACATGCCCGGATTAATTCGTTAAGACGATACTTTCTCGATGGACGTAAAAATAGAGCGGCCACAGCGATCGCCTTTGTCCCGCAATTTGCTTTCTTGCTTTCACCGATTGTTGTTGCTCACAGTGCTCACCTCTCGGCGGAGTTATTTGAAATTTTTCACGGATCATTTTTTCTTTTATTTTTTTTTATGGACGACCGCCGTAGGAAGTTCGGTCGGTTCGCCGTTTCCGTAGTAATTAAATTTCGCTCTTTGACGGAGTGCAGTTTTAATGAACTTCATCGGGCCCCCGGGAATGTTTCAGCTTGCGATGTAAAAGGGATGGTGTAAGGAGTTTCGGGAACTTCTTTTTTGTTTTAATGTTTGTTCATAAATTTTTATAGACGTGGCCGATTCCAGAAGGGTTGGAACGATCAGAAATACCTACCTATCTAGTACGATTTCGGGTGTTATAGCCATAAACACCGTAAAGACTTCACAATACGGGCGCAATTTCCAATTACATTTCGTTTAACTCTCATATTCATACAAATAAACAATCAAATGCAATTGACATTTAACGGAAACATTAATTACAAATTTTTCGTATAAAGTGGTGATCGAAATTCGCCAGCAAAGTGCGTGCGGTTAAAAACATGTTTTGCAGAAAGCCCCTGTGGGTTGAATGAATGTGAAAATATGAAAATATTTCATAAAGCCCCACGCACACTGCTCCAATAAATTTTGATGGAGTATAGCCGAGCAGTATTTTGGCGGCTTACTGTTTTCCCGTAGTGGCGAATATAATAAGCGGGTTATAACATTTGCATATAGATCACTGTGTCCCCACACAGGCCCCATGTGCCACAACTATGCAGCGTATGAGGGGCACTCCATCATGCCGCAGTTTGTTGTGTTTTCAATTATAATAAAATCCTTTACCATCCTTTTTTAATTGCAATTTTATTTTAATTCCCCATTTACATTGCCTTGTGAACTTTCAATTAAGTATTTATCATAATATGTTTATGATCATAATCTCGTTTTCAATAAACATATTAGAAACAATTGTTCGTAAAGTAAAGTAGCTGAATCTCGGTATAGATTGTTACATTAATATGCTTACGCGCACAAAATTTTTATCTATACTTAGGTAGAGTGCATGTATCTGCTGATTTGTCACGTACGATTTGCATATAAAATAGTAACAGGCACGCTGAACGGTCACATCACGTCCACCGTCTCACACCAGAAGTTCACCGCAGCAATCAAAAATCAACATGAAAGTATTCGTGGTACTAGCGTTGGTGGGAGCGGCCCTGGCGGCGCCCCAAGCAATGAGAAACGAGAACGAGCAGCTGATACACCACCACGATGAGCAGCTGGATGTCCCCAGGCACTCTGAGACCGCGAGAGCTTACTACGGTGGTCCGGGGGCTTTCGCTGCACCTTCTGGCGCCATAATCGCTGCTCCCGCCATCGCCGCTGCTCCCGCCTTCGCTTCTGCCCCCGCTGCCGCGATCTCGCTATCAGCTCCCCAAGCCGTTGGGCCAGCTGTCGGCGTATTCCCCAGCGCTAAAGTTGGCGGCTGCGCCATCCCACTGCTGCTGAGCTGCTCCCCAAGCGTCGTGTCCGGCCATGTGGCCCACAGCTCGTTTTACTCCGCTCCTGCCTACAGAGACCAAGAGGCCACAAATGTTCACAAGATGCGTGAGGCCCCGGAGAAAGTGTTTGCCCCCAACGCGCACGTGCAAATGGCCGCCGCCGATTTCCATGGCGCCGAGAACGTCCACCACCATCTCAAGATGGACAACTGAAACTGAAAATGAAATGAAACTTATGATGACTTATTTAAAAAAATTTTGTACATTTTCTAAAATTTCAATAAAATGATGATTTCATACCTAAGTAGCGATGATTCCATTGCGATTTTATCTTGATTTATGCAAGGATAATTTCGCAAGTATCAAGGCTACTTGCGCCCTAATATCACTGCGTCCATTACTGATCTGTTGTATGTAATCGTCTGTAGTAGCTGGTGTTTACCAAGATGGGATGCAGAACAAGCGAAGCGTATATGATCGATTCATCCTCCTTTTTGCAGAATCTGCAGTCATTTGTGCTGTTGGTCTTCAAGTTCGCAAGTACAATAAGTAATACTTACTTACTTATTTATTCAATAACGCCTGCTACAGACGCGTTGTTTACGCCCCAAAATCACACGTCTGTGTAATTTGGTTTTGCATAATAAATAGCGTATTAATTGAAACGTCGTGGTTGAAACCCAACATTGAAGCGAAAACTCGAATAAATTTTCACATGCTCCCGTGATAGCGCTTAATTTTGCGAGTAATTTGTCGAGAAAGTTTAAATACCTGTATAAATATCTGTTTTAATTAATTTTTACTTATATTAAATTCAATTTCATTTCATTCATTACAAAGTAACAAAGACTCAACAATAATTATGTGGAATCCGTTGTAAGAATGCTTTATGAATACAAAATGTGTAATAATAAAATGCTTTTTTAATATTCAATCAAAACAGCGCTTTATAAAAATATCGGCTTACAAAATGGTTACAAAACAATTTGCTTTTTAACAGCGAAGCAAAGCTCTAAAAGGATATTAAGAAATTCATATCGCATATTTAAAATACAGTATACCTACATGTAATAACTTCAGTAAGCTTCCTCGCGAAACTAATAAAGTCGTAAAGAAGATGTATTAGAGCCATTTTGTAGAACTTTGCACTTAGGCGTTTCTTACTTTTCAGTTGAAAAGTGGGTTGATTTTTTTTCCGGTTATAATACTGTTTGTCGGATTGCAGTCGGGGGGTCATCAAAATTCAGCGTGTGTCACCGGAGGGGCCCGGCCCCCGTAGGAAGCCCTGTTATGGAAAACCGCTCGTGTATGCTGTACCTTATACGTAAAGTAATATGCCACCCAAGATGCACACACTCAAATTATGAAACTTGTTTGTTGTTTTCCTCTGAGAAGTTTTTTCTTCCGTCGATGCGCCTAGGAATCTAAAATTATAGGAGATTTCTCCTATTTGGCTACCGTTTTTTATATTATTGTACAACCGACCCGCCCGGTTTCACGCGGTTAAACATTGCTTATGAATCACTATGTCTATTGGTGACAACCGCATGAAAATGCGTTTAGTAGTTTCTGAGTTTTATCGCGAAAAGACAGACACGGCGGGGGAATTTTGTTTTATAAAAAGTAGTGATAAGGATTACAGACGTTTATGTTTGGTTTTACGTCAACTTTACATTCGAAAGCTATGTGGTTTACCACATTCTGATTGCGAAGGCTGATAATAGCGCTCTTTCCACTAAAACCGAGGAAATGCATTCCTGAAATACTCGCTGCTTCGCCCGATTTCCGCTTCGCTCCAAGCTGGTATCTCCAAATCTATTGGAAACAGGTAACAAAGCAAATCTAGCCGCCCGGGATTGTATCGGGCTTTAATCAAAACAAAGACCAGTGCTTTCCAAGACTGAGTCCAAATAAATTCACTTATCAAGATTTCGGCTGAAAGGCAGCGCTCGGCAACCTTTTCATTGTCTCTCCGGCGCCCATTGATCAAAACAAATTGATTTTTAAGAGAAAGTGTATTAAAACAGAGTAACAGTGAAAGGTTCCTAGTGTTTATCAGGCATCGTGATTAAAATTGTTGATAACTTTTGCGCTGTTTGACACTTAAAAGTTATTACTCCTTACAAATATCGAGAGGCTTTCGAAGTGGCTGAATTAGAAATTGGAGAGATTAATATTTGATTACTAGAAGGAAATACCACTTCGTGATCAATATTGCTGTATTAGGGTCTATCGGAAATTTCATCAGTATAACGCTCACGACCATTATGTCATCCACAGTTAATGGTATTTGGATAGAAAAAGATAATTACCAGTGTTAATGTAGCACAAGTGAACGTCATCGTCAATGTCTTTCCTTCAGTAGTTTCGTCATTGGCGGATTTTTTCATTTTTACGTCGTGTTCATTGACAACCTGAGTGGTTCAGTTGGTTAACATGGGTGTGCCACGCAGAGGTCCCGGATTCGTTTTCCGGCCGAGCAGAAATTGAAATGATGAATTTTAATTTCTGTTACGGGTCTGGGTGTTATATATATAACAAATATGTATTAAAAAAAAAGTATAAAAGCAGTTTATCAGTTAATAGCACCCATAACACAAGCTTTACTTTGGGACTTGATGACGCTGTGTGAATTGTCCAAGCACCTTTATTATCATTATTATACTTTTCCCACCTCATTATTTCTTGCAAGTGCACTCGTATTTTTAGGATAAAAACAAACCCTCATAAAGCAAAGCAACTAGTACAAACACAAAGTTCAATGATACCATACCTAGACTCAGTGGGCCATTCATCCACAGACGATACAGAGTTAATTAGAGCGCAACCACAAAGCGCGGTCTTGGCATAGGAAACCTTAGCAAAGCTCAATCTCATTATTGAGGCTTCAACGGTTTATTTAACTTTTATATTGTGAGCCTCGGTGAAAGCTTCCTTGTTATACGAAGGCTTGTCGGTTATGCACGAGTTTGGTAAGTTAATTATGTTATTAAGACTGCATTTACAGTGACGGCAGCCAAATAAAATAGTCATCTTGGCGTTAATACCCCGGTTGTGGTCGTTCGAGGCACGGGGTCCGCCTTGACCATGAACCAGGATTTGGCAGATCAGATAATTACTTATAGTGGAGCGACTACCATCTGACCTCCGTGACCCTGCTACCAGGGGAACCTGACCAGATTGGATCATGGTTACACATTCAGTCGTCTGAATGTGTAGGTTTCATAACGATGTTTTCCCTCACCGTAAGAGGCTCGGTTATCATTCAACTGAGGTACATAACTCAGAAAATAGTCATTGGTACACGGCCGCAGTGAGACTCTAACCCAGTACCTCTCGCTTAAGAATCGGATACCTTAGCCCTTCGGCCACCGCTCGGACGATGGTAGGTACACCTCACCTATCAGGGTTTAATTTGAAACAGCTTCAGCGACAAGAAAACAGCTTAGTTCAGCTCATTAAAGTTAGACTTCCGACTGCGAAGTTTCCGATCGGAGCATTGTTAAATTTGGGCGGTGTGTTAATTGACACCTCTACGAGCGCCTTACACTGTCCCGAGTAGATTAAGAAGTTCCGCACAATAAATGCACGCTTACCTTCGCAGAACTTGGGAGGAGTCCATCAAAATGCGCATAAATCAAAACTTTGCCCTCCTCGGGGACGCTGGCGTAAAAAAAACTGTCATATTCAATCTCCAAACCCGAATTTGTTTACCCTGTTTTGGTTTTGAACGAGGGAATATTTAAATGTGTTTTTAAGTTATCGCTTGCTTAAAATGTGGCTAATGGAGTGGGTGGTTGTGCAAATATTTGTGCAAATAATGAATGCAGTGAAGTTTTCTTACGTGCGGGGTGTGATCGAAAACCCTAGAGAGATTACTAAAATATCTGGAGATATTTTAGGGAAATATATTAGTAATTAAATTAGTTTTAAGAGGTGAAATTTTGTTACTAATCGAAACCAGTCTATCATTTTTTTGTTGTGGAATGAATCTATAGAGGTTTTCTCTGGATGATGGATTCTCTGAACATGGAGTTCAAAGCGTGAGCAAAGCGTGGGTGATGCCCTGATATTCGGGATATTATGCCCTATATAATAATATTTCTTCAGTTCATAATCTCCCCGTGTCGGACGAAAAACCGTTGCTTAAACTCTTTCGTCGGCAAGTCTTGGCAAAGTCACGGGCAAAAGCCAATGTTCAGCATTTTAAAAATTACAATCATAATCCGATAACCGAATCCGAACCTCAGTAAACACAATTCGGACGTTTCTTACTAAATTACAACAGAAACTCTCAAGCGATAAATCTTGGGCACTGACTCGGATGTAATGTATGGCGCAACTTGTAAACTAATAGCGGGGCACTAGATCTCTGTGACCATGGCGTGTAATCCCCACTTCTTGTACACGCCACGTTTATCTTGAAACAACTTTGTTGACGCCTTGATTCCACCAGCTAACCTAATTATTAAGACAGCGATAAGATGTGTTAATGAGACAGTGGATCGTTAAGCAATCAAAAACTTCATTTTTAAAATAACATGTTAAAAAAGAAAGGTGCTAAGTACCCCTTTATTTTAATGAGAGACACAACATACGCAAAATGATGCACTCGCTATAACATCTACAATATCAAAAAATTTAGATTTAAAAATAGTAAGGAAAACGTGAAAATTAATTAACTGAACTTGTATAAATATTATATGTACGTATGTAATCTCTTTATTGCATCAATTTATAACATTACAGGAAATAAAAATACAGTTTATATTTATTAATAACTTACTCACTTTAGTAGTAAGTACAATGCCTGTTAGAAAAAAACAAGAATCTAATTCCAACCTCGCTTTAAGGCAAAAATCCGAACAACAGCCCATAAAGCGAAACTTGGCGAGTACGGGGCTTGTTTCCTGGGCATCTTAATGCACAGACGGACTGCTAACTTCTGTAGTGCATAATAAAAAACAACTAAGTGCTTGCACCGTAAGAACTCCCAGCGCACGTCATGTTCATGTCGAGTTAAAACGAGTTAAAAAGTTTTAGCTGTTTTAGCAAAGATCTTTGTGTTTTAAGTAGTACATTTCTTTACGCCGTCAAAACAAACGGTCCGGCTCGCCATAACAATTAGGCCGACGGCAGGCCAGACGTAAAATTGCGATAAAAATAGCGCCAATAACAGACGGTATTAAGAGAGCTCCATTTCTTTGATGTTAATTGTAAGTCAATGAACGATTAGGTACCTACTACAAGGCCGAGATGAGGGAAGAGTTGTGATTGACCCACCGACAAGAGTGCGGTCCGTCATTAACGGAAAGCTAGGCTTTGGTAAGATAATTATTATCTGTCATGCATCTGTCACACATGCTGTGACAGCCGCATATACTTACAAAGGAAATGATAACAATGTTTTGATTATTGAAAACACATACGTATTAGCAAATGTAATTGATAATCATTGATTTATCTATACATAGTATAAAACAAACTCGCTTCCCGCCGTCTGTACCTACGCTTAGATCTTTTAAACTACGCAATGCAGTTTTCAACAATAGATATAGGGATTCATGAGGAAGGTTTAAAAGCAAGAAAAAAAGGTAAGTAGACGTAAAATAGGTGTACTAGTAGTATATATGTATCAGTCTTTGTTGATAATAGAAATAATGTTAAACGTGATTTGCTATGAGACTTTTTATCAGAACATCAAACCACTACTGTGTCGTATTTTCTTTCTTTCTTTGTGTCGCTGGCGCTACGGTTCGCTAGATTATCCTCCATTAGAGTTGAATTAAGTCCTTTGTATAAGAAGATTACTTTCCAACGAGCATAAGAAGTAGTTTTTTATATAAATAACAGGATTTATGTAATGGAAAGCTTATACGATTCTGCTAACCTCAGTTATTGTTGTTGCTGTACTCGTGCTCATACCTACATATGATATACCTTGCGTGTACATATGCCTGTTTTATAATATTTTAAAACACGCACTTGCAATGCTCGAGTCAGGTTCATGGAACGTGCTGAATCGGCGGCCATTATTAAAGCGCCTCGTGACGTGTCGCCGTCCACACAATAAGGATTAACAAGCTCATTGTGCCCGACGACATTCGGCGAACTTGGCGAACCAGCCGTAAAATAACTGATTTATTGCATAATTTATTTTATAGAGCACACTGGTACGATGGGTTACTCCAGTTTCAACACCTTGCACTAAAACCATCGAAAGGTTGTACTCAACTTTTTCTCTCGACTGTACACAATGTTCGCAGAAATTCTGTCATTTCCTTAAAAGCCTATTGTGATATTTGAGTTCGTAGCCAGACGAAAGTTAAATTCGCTGGCAACCGTAAATGCTATTGAATTCGCTTCATATTAACAGCAAGTGCTTTCGAAATGTGCAACAGCTTGACTCTTATGAGTCATTGTTCGCTGGGTCTTGCCACGAGATATTTTCATTAATAATATTGTTACATGCCTGATTAGCATGATCCGTTTACAGACTTCTTGGAAATCATTAAATTACCATAATTAAAAAGTTTCGGTTAGTTTTAATTAGTACAGCGATAAGATTACAAAAAAAGCACACAGTTAAAAAAAAAATTTAAATTAATTAATTTGACGATCTGAGTGGTTCAGTTGGTTAACATGCTGGCCGACACGCAGAGGTCCCTGGTTCGATTTCCGGCCGAGCAGAAATTGAAATGATTAATTTTAATTTCTGTTACAGTTCTGGGTGTAATATGTACGAGTATTTAAAAAAAGTATTAAAGTAGTTTATCAGTTATCTAACACCCATAACACAAGCTTTGCTTACTTTGGGGCTAGATGGCGCTGTGTGAATTTGTCCAAGCACATTATTTTATAATTATAATAAATATTTTATGATTATGACCTTCTATTCTGTAGGTAATCTGAGAGTAGATATTCTTGAGTCGTTTATCTTACTTATGGGTACAACATTATATTGTCATCAACTTATATTGACTACTAAGTAAAGTAAGAATCATCACCACATCAGCATATAGACCACTGTTGAAAATAGGCCTAGAATAATATACAAATCAGCAATTAATAATTCCTATGTGTGCGCCACGAGGTTAAAAACCTTGAACCCTGCGGAGAGCATTGGAAAGCCAAAACCAGATGTGTCGATGAGTTTGACAAGTCTCCCACGAAATTGCGACCACGTGTTCTGCGCCAGGCGTCCGCTCTTGACGTTCCAAATTCAATTGCCAAAAAAAAGAAACGATTGCTACCTGCCAGTACTCCAGAGGGACCGTTGAGATCGCTATCTTTCGCCACGACCGTCGCTCTGTGTAACAGGTGTTTTTATCACGAATAAGGACAACGAACTATACCCAACGTCTATTTTAGTGTAAGTATAATTACTAGTATATATTTCCTAACCTACTTAATAATTGGAATGAGAATTACCGATGTGATAAATTGGATGTAAGTAATTATTTCACATCAGATCACAACAGGCCCGTTTGTCTGTTTAACACATAAAGTCCGTAACAGTCCATTGCTAAGCTTCCTCCGCATTAGTGGAGGAATTTGCCATAATCTCCACGCTTGGAGAGCAGAGTGCAGTGTTTGACTCGTTCTGGTCTCTCATATTATCATTTAGAGAGGCAGAGTGCAGACCATCAATTACCTCCGTAAATCGGAACATAGGCAGCAACATTTTCTGTTGAGTACTGACCGAGCTTCAGAGGCCGAGATGGAAGGAAACCGTTCAGGTAGCGTCATTTGGTGTCGGAGACCAAGATCCTCTTTGGGTAGCTGAACCAGCGCTGTAAGTATTGTCAACACTGCGATCTCCAGCCCTCTGTCGCACGCGTGGTTATTATGGAAGCCCTTCACTAATGTGGAGAAGGCTCAAGTCGAAAAGTGGAATATTATGGGCTGTTATTCACGTGTGATTAAATGAATACTATTCCTACAAAAGCCACTTCGGCTCGCCCCAAAGAACTTCAAAATAAATTAGTGCAACTCGTAAAACGAAGTACAGTAAAACGGTTTCCAATCCGCCATCTTTGGTTGCTATGATTGCGTACGAATGGGCTGTCGGTCACAGTTGCTTACACGGCGGCGTAAATTGTAAAATCACTGGCAGTGAAACAAAGTGGCGTGGTGAAATGGACAGCTGCAGCGGGTTGGCCCAGCTAGTACCGAACTGGGTGGTCCGACTCTTCAATAGGTAGATCGTGTATTGGTTAATTTTTCTGAGTCATCTGTTTTAATCGATTGGTTTTGAAGTTGTATAGACTGAGCATCTTTGTTGCAGATTTTTGGTGTTGTAATTACAAGTTATTGTTTCTTGACGTACCTATCGAAGTTATGTCCAAACTCCAGATGCGTATAAATGGTTAAGTTGAGAAATTTCACTTTGAAGTAGAAAATTTGTAAAATAAATCGTGACCATAGTGCGAGTAAATTACCTACACAAGCCACAACGTGAACAACTTACTTTTATAATGTAACTACAATATTGCGCGTATAGGTATTGTTATATTAAATCTAACAATAGCCTTATTAAACATCACGTGTCGGATCGAAATAAAAAGTAGTCTACAATTTCCTTGTTGGTTAAAACGAAGTAGAGATTTGCGCATAATAAATTCATAAGCACAGCACAAGAAGGTTTACTTTAAAAGTGTGGCAAGTGTCTATTCCCGCAGTGCAGTAGGTAACCGGTAAATGACAAGTGAATAATTCAAACTACTGCAGCAGGCATCGGCCTCGGAGTGTATAATTGTAAAACTGGGGAAAAACGTACATAGTTGGCACTTGGCGCCCTGTTTATTTCGTGTACCTGCCTACTTGTTATCGTTACCAGGGAACTTAATTACCTGTAAAATGGCTCGAAGGAGACGCTTTGCAAGCTATCGCCACAAAGGACGAGAATTAATTATAGCCGTGTCATAATACAGTGGCCGTGTGGTCGTGAGAAGCGTCGGTGGCCGAGTGGTTAAGGTGTCCGGCTCGTAAGCGAGAGATACCGGGTTTGAATCCCACGGTGGCCATTTACTAATGACTCTTTTTTGAGTTATGTACAATAGTTGACTGCTAACCGATATGCTCAGACGGTGAGGGAAAACACCGCGATGAAACCTGAACATTACAGGCGACTGAATGTATAACCATGAAGTATAAATATTCTGTGACCATGATCCAATGTGGTCAGGTTCGCCTGGTATCAGGGTCACGGAGGTCAGATGGTAGTCGCTCCACTGCAATTATCAGAACTGCCAAATCATGGTCAAAGCGGACCTTGGGCCCTCGTACGCGGCAGCGCAACCGGGATATTATGCCACGATGATGACCTAAGTAATTTACTAAAAGCATTCGTACATAACGTACGTACGTACCTACACTGACGGCAAAGCTATTCGTTGGAATGTCTAACTCAGGTACGGACCCAGCCCAGCAAATATGTCTACCGACCGTAGTTTATGTATGCACTCACCATCCGAATTGGTCGTAAGTAACCTCAGAACAAAAGGTGAGGGGCAGCTCATAAATTGTTGACTACCGAGCCGAGAACCAATATACAGCGAAATGTAGTTCTGCGTGTGTTACTATGAAGTGCTCTATCTACTAGCTAGTAGTTGTAAGTATCTATATAGTTATGAAGATTATAAATATATGAACTAGAGCCCAAGACTAAAAGTTTAGGAGACTAGGATATTTTATTATTTATTTATTTCGTCAGGAAACAAACAATCTTTTACAAATATTACATGCAAATTCAATGATATTTTATTGGATTATTGGAATATAAGCTCTAAGGATCGACTATAAAGAGTAATACATCAATGACTAATACATACATGAGTAATACATGTTAACCACAATAATAAACATATTTTTAAGTAATTAGACAATTTGTGTAATCATTAATTGAATAAGGATTTTTTTAATTGTTTTGTGGTTTATAAATTAACGAATTGAATTAATGAATATTTGTAAGTAACTTTACACAATTTAATGAGGTCAAACACTACTACTGACTACTCACGTCACCCCTTTAAAATAATCAACTAAGTAAAAGCTTTTTATTGCACACAGAAAAATTAACAAAAAAAATCACAAATTTACATCCGCGCAAAGGCGACCTTATCGCTTTAAGCGATCTCTTCCAGACAACCTTTGGGAAGAGGTAAGATATCACACTAGCTCAAAGTAGAGCAGTTATGGGGAAAAACTAAGGGATATGCTTACACACGTCATCATAAATAAATACCTATGAAACTAGAATACTAGAAATATGTTATTATTAAACTATGGATAAGTACCTATGTAACTAGATCGGTCTTCTGCGTAGGACTCTGCTACTGTTTGAACAGTATCAGGAGCTGATTGGCACCCCGCGATGCTATAATTACTATAATTACATTTCTAGTTGATGTAGACGTACAGCCAATCATCACACACGAAAGCAGAACGCCCACTCGTCACTTCCGAAGGACTATTTCGCGCCGTCAACAACAAACAGTCAGTAGCTGGAAATTCGCAGAGCAACAGCCGAGTTTCCGACAATCCCCCTAATTAACCGCGCGCACATTCGAGTCATTATAAGTTAATTTTAGGCGAAGTTAATGAATGATACCCCCCCGCCCTCCTTCCAAGCATTCTACCGCGAAATTCGTCGGCGCCCCAAGAGAAGACCAAATTAAAACAATTTGACCTGATTATATAAACCTTTGCCAACCTTATTAGGTTGGCTTTCGCCGCGGAAACCACTTTCCCTAGGTTTATGCGCAAATATTAGTTGATAATTAACAATGAGATGGGCTCCACGAGGAGGAAATACTTGATACAAACAACATTAATGCGATGCATGTAAAATGTTCCTGTTTTATAATCTTGCTTGCCAAAGGAACTTTTCGAGGATACGTGGTACTCGCCAGGCGGAAGATAGCAATGGCGCTTCTTCATTCTTCTTCTTCTTCTTCCTTCAATCTTCAGGAGGGTCGGTGGAGGGGCAATTATAGGTTCCGCAACATCGGGAACGGCTACAACCTGGTATCGCGTACTCTCCGAGTGGGGGTAGTGCTTTCTGTGGCGCGGTGTGGCCTTCAGAAGTGGCCTTAGAAGAAATGTGTTCTTGGTGCATTGTTGCAGGCTTACTTTGGTTTACTGAAAACTGTCTTATTATTGCTTTATCTTGCCAATTCCGATGTTTACAGTGTTTCCGCTTCAGCAGCACTAAGGTGGCAAACAAGCTTACGGCCTGCCTGATGGAAAGCAGTTACCGCAGCCTATGGACGTTTGCAATACCGTGGGTCCACCCACGCGTTGCCAACCCCGTAAAAACCTTTTAATCCATTTCTTGAAGAACTCCATGTTGTACCTTTTAGTTCCAATTCCAAGACTGATATTGTAAATGATGGATTAACATCGTGACGCAAAACGCGAAGTGAAGGAGAAAGAATAGGACAGCAAGACTGGCAGTAACCGGGATTGACCGCTATGAATGATCGATGATGAAATTAAATGACGAAAATAGGCTATAATTCAGAATATAAAATCAGCCCTTTATTACCACCAAATATAAGTGCCTACAAATTACTTTATCAGATATTCCAAAAACGTTTCCCAATGGGTTATTCTCAATTATGGATACATTAAAGTACAAATTAACAAATAGATCAAACGATTTCGATGTACGGTTCGTTGGTGGAATATTAATACGTGTAGCCATTACCGATCATTTGGATGACCATTAAAGCATAATAAATGTAAATATTGGGGATTATATTCATTTAATTTAGTTTACATTTAATAGAGGCCGAGTGGTGTCCGGCAGAGTAGAATAGCACCAACCCCTTACACTCATGGGTGTCGTACAAGGCGACTAATGTTTTCGAGACAAAAGATCTAAGCACCTCCGTAGACTGGAAAATGGGCAGCAGCGTTTTCCATTGTTATATTATAACACTGCGATCTCCAACCCGCCTGCCGAGCGTGGAGATTATGGCAATAACCTCCCTTTTCGTGGGGGAGGCCCCAAGTCCTGCAGTGGACTGTTGTGGGCTGTGATGATGACATTTAATGAAGGGCACGTGGCTCATTTTGTTGTACGTAGCGGAGGTATAGCTAAGTACACATCCTTGGAGGAAAGTGGCGTAATTTGAAATTTAATGAGTTTTCTTAGTCCCAAATACATATTCTTTACCTAACTCCGTTTGCCTCAACATTTTTGTTCTAAAAATATCGAATGTTTTCATATCATTTTCTGAACAATTTGAGGGACGGGTATAACTTAAGAAAAACATTCTCTTTCAGCAACCACTCCTAGGAGTACATTTTAAGCAACGACTTCTATATTTCACATGTCGAAGCTAAATAAAGAAACAAACCAACAACCGACATGCCTCTTAACCTATCTTAAGAGCTACCTACTGCAACACTTGAAGATAACACAAGCGGTTTTTATTTTTAGTTATCACCAGCACCTCCAGTTTCATTACGCGTATCTTAGAAGACAAAAAATTATAATTAGTTTATCTTAAACTTGAAAAGATAACAAAATCACCCCTTGCTGATATAGGTAAGGAACACTACGACCAAAATCACATTACGTAGATACTACAATATTAGTACCTATTACAATATCTTAGCGTCGACTACGAAAACAAGTAAAAAGGAAAACGTACACGCATATCCAATGCCAAATATAACCGACGCTATGCGTCGACATAAATCCATGCACAATTTAATCCTGCCTAAGAGCTAAGTCCAACGTGCTGTCTTTAAAGAGATAGGAGCGCCCCGAGCGAAGTTCCCTACAGCAAATTAGAGTTGAATTAGTTGGAGACATGAACGTTGAGACGGCTAGGGCTGCGGCGAACAGACAATCATGTTAGTGCTCCGAGTATACGCATCGCATACACTTCATCGCGTTAAATGAAAATATCTTGCATTCAGCTGGTACTAGACACAACATCGAGTTACAGTTTGGATTTAGACCTTTGTTTCGCGTGATTTTGCTTTTGGTGTTCCGTATTCGAAGGCCAAACGAAGCTTTCGCTCATGTGTCCGTCTGTCTGTCTATCGTCTGTCACCCAGTAACCCACGCGTCAACAGGAACCGTAACAGCCAGATACTTGAATTTTTTACTGGTGTTAGTCTGTGAAGCCTTAGGAATCCATCGCCTTATATCTGTATCAGCAGCCAAGCAATTTTTTTGTTACATAAAAATTGGGTGCATAAATCGTAGATGGGGTGATAGTTACCACTTTCCATGAGGTGGGATGTCTGCTTCTTTGTCAGTAAGTTTGTAGTATAAAAGAATAAAATATAGGTAGACCAAATGGTCTGCCAATACGCCGCTCACTGTTAGCTAAGTCTAAGTAAATATCAACATTGAAGCGAAATCGTGCGGCAATCTCCGAATGAAACGCTGCGCGGTAGACTAAATGGTGCAATAAAAATAAATCAAACGTCGAAAGTTTGTTTCAATAGTGTCCTGCTTTTATTGTCGGTGAGTTTTTATTAAACGTTGCCATTTAATTCCAAGCTGTGCTTGTTTTAAGCGTAGTTTGAGCAAATATTACGCCGCAGATGCAGTTCGTTCTCTCGCTTCGACCGCTAACGTTTCGAAGTATTTGCGAAAATGTTATCTACATTTTGCATATGGAAATAATAAAATAAAATCAATGGCCTCTTATTATTTGTATAATGTTAATGGGTTGAATTGAATAACTAGGTACTTACATCAATATGGATCCCATCCCAAGAAACACTTGAGATTTACGCAAATACGTGCGAGCACTCTGACTCTTACACTCTTACGTACTCGTCACACCACCCCATTATTTTCCGACCCATTCGTCACGTAACATGAATGGGAGAGAGTTTCTAATTACAAAAACATACGCCAACAAATCGCGCAACAAAAGCTCAATAACCATATCATCGCTGCACTTAACACGTTCAATGGCTGGCATTATCACGTGAATCTGTTGACAAATAGCCTCCTCATCATAACGTGAGAGCCGGTGCATCAGGCCGCCAGCTGATGATTTATGGAGCGAACACAAAGCCGGTGGAGTCACAACACAACCGCATCAGAATAAGAAAGGGCCGCCGTATCAAAGGCACCAAGGCATCCCCGGGGGTGAGCGTAAGACCTTTATTTACGACCCGCCTTTTGTTACCTCCTGCAGAAATATAAATAGTTCCCGCTGAAATATCGAGAGCGCTTTTTGAGGGTGCCAAGCGATATTGTAGGAAATTAATGATGTGGTCAGTACTCTGGATTGGATTAGGGGCGCTGAATGGATGGGCGCCAAATGCTAAAGGCGCGCCTGTGTTTGCACGGCTTTGTAAAACACTAACGCGGATTGAGACTGGGCGGTTGGGGCGACCTAAGTGGCTTGGGCCGCGATGTATGGGTCCTGTTTAATTGGCATCCTTTACTTAGGGGCGATCCAGTGGGGTTAAAATTTCTTGTTCGCCTTTTCGCTTTTTTCTTATTGTTAGATAAGGTCATTGCATCAACTAAGGCTTGTTTTTTTAAGTAGGTACGTACTACATCGTTTTTTTTATACCACTAAGGTGGCAAACAAGCTTATGGCCTGCCTGATGGTGAGCAGTCACCGCAGCTTATGGACGTTTGCAATACCAGGGGCATCACCCACGCGTAATTAATTTTGCTATTTAAAATTTTATAATGCTTCTTGAACTAGCTTCTTCGGTCGGTTTCATCTGCATGAAATTTCCCCAGAGGACCCTTGCTCTTTCCGGGATCCACAAATTATGTCACTTAGAAATCTTATAATGGATTAAGTAGTTCCAGAGATTATTTTTTACAAAGATTGGAGAACTACTTTATCGCGTTGATTGTAGATGCTTAGACATAGACTTACATTGTCATACAACTCACAACCACACACAAACCTACAACTTTGTTTAAAAATCTGATGCTACTCATAACATGGACAAATGTTTCCACACATTTTGAGACAATAAAACAATTTTTCATGTCATACCAAAACGGTGATAGATAGAATCTGAATCAAATCGTAAAACTGAACATCCTATGCATCTCCATAAAAATTTTATTGCATCTGTCGCATACTATGTAAATAATGTTCGAGGAAGCCGTAAAAATATAATCACCGAATGAAATAAACGTATCGAAAATGCTTTCTCATTTGTAATGGAGAAATACCGATGTAAATAAACTATTGTATATTACTACTTACGGTAGTTAATAAAATTGTGAGCAAAATAATGAGATTACGGAAAGTAGAAAACTCTTGAAGTGAAACCGCAATTTGTATGAAATCAATGAAAATATTTCTTACTTCCAATTGAAGGTTTTCCTTATTTTTCATTGATTTCATAAACCTATTTTAATATAGCCCCAATAGCTAATGTTTATCTTGAACATAAAATATATATCGGTCAATTGCTGTAATATCTAACTACAAGAATATTCAGTGGATTCACTAAATAAATCTTTCGCAGTCTTTTCTTGAAATTGTGGGTTTTCTGGTCCAATAAGAAATTCTTTATAGCCAGTAAAGCGGGAAAGTTGAAAAGGAAATTCATGAATGGGGCAAACGGAAAATCCAAGATTTGAGAAGCGACTTTTGATTAAAACATAGATAAGTATCTACTTTCTGTTGCGAAATCAGAAATTCCAGTATCAGCACTTCATTTAAAAATGCGTTTTAAACTACGTAGAATATAAGTGAGATAGTATTATAATACCTTTACTTAGATATAGCTACTCAAAACATAAGTAAATAAGATAATTATAAATTAAATCACTTTTTGTTATCTAGTTCCACTTTATTATAAAAATTTTATTAAATTGCAACCGGTTATTAACAACTCATCTTGAGGCAATCGAGTAATTCGAAACCGGTTGTAATTTAATTAAATTTGTACTAGAACTTTTGAAACTAGTGCACAAAAAGTGATTTAATTCATAATAACGAAGTTCCATCATGAAGTCACAACACAAAGTGTTAAATATTTAAATAACATTAATTGTTATTTAGGTAGATGTATTTGCTTTTGCCTTGTACTTCTCAAGGAAATGCCAAATAAAAAATACTATGAACCAAATAACTCTAAAATAGGTAAGTATTAGCCGACTACTATTAGTAGGTCCATTCTGCTTCGTTTTATTGCACTCCAAGCTCAACAGCTGCTGGGTGCGGTCATCGACCCCGACTCATCTCGAAGACAATAATCCTGCGTGTAATGTTTCATCGCGTGCATAATTCATAGCGGGTCGCCGCCATCACAGCTCGGCTTGTGATAAAAATTCCTCACGCCAGCCATTATCCCACTATATGGGAGCGCTTTAAACCGCGAGTCACAGAACGTGCTATCTTTCCTCGCTTAGTGTCTATAGTAGTTTGTGGTAGCGGGCAAGTCCAAGTCAATTAATGACAAGCTTTTATCCCGTGGTATGGTGTTACTCATCAAGACCATACGAAATTGTTTGTCCACGAATATTTTTAAAGCCACCTTCTGACTCCATCACTAGACCAGATCCAAGGTACCATATTAATGCATTGGCATCCATTTTTATAGGTATACCAAATTCAAGCTCAATCGGATACCAACAAATAGTCGAAAAATGGTTTGTAAATTTTGAGGGACAATTTACAAACATATATACGAAAAGCGCAAGTTAAATAAAAGCTTGTAAAAAGGCCACCGTATAATATGTTGCCATCGCTTCATACGTGTTGCCGTTAATTTTATTTGACAAGTATTTCGCGCTCGGTGAAATACACGTACCGCGTAACATTTTCTATCGAACTTTAGGTAAAATATAAATTATTTGCCAAAACCCGCTGGGATACAGATAATAACAGATGAAACAGGCACATAACATGACCCACTTTGAGGAACGAGAATGCCGTTAATTTAATTCTAAAAGTTAGCTAAAAAAGAAAATGCTTTCCGAAATTAAGTTACAAAAAATCTCCAAATCCTCGAATCTAATAAAAAATTCGGCGGTGATCTGTCTTTTCTTGGACGGTTATTCCGTAACATTGTCAGCCGAAATTTTCTCTTTATTCAAAGCTTGAGTAGCCCCTCTATAAATACCAAGTTACGTAGAAGTTCTTTTAGGTTTCTCCTCGACCATTATTCTGAACTTAATAGGCGTGTGTCCATGTCGTGGCGAAATGATTGATATGTACAGTACCCACAGTACGATTACTTGACTTATTGTTAGTAATGTCACATAATATTATTACTAATGGTAATGTGACATACTGGAGCGTTGGTGGCCGAGTGGTAATGGTGTCCGACTCGCAAGCGAGAGGTACCGGGTTCGTATTCCACTGCTGCCATGAGTTATGTACTTTAGTTGAATACTAACAATCGCGATGAAACCTGCACATTCAGGCGACTGAATGTGGAACCATGATCCAATCTGGTCAGATTCCCCTGGTAGCAGGGTCACGGAGGTCAGATGGCAGTCTCTCCACTGTAATTATCTAATTGCCAAATCCTGAATCATGTTCAAGGCGGAGCCCGCGCCCTCGTGCGCGAGAGTTCAATCGGAAGATTAACGCCAATATGATGATTTTTTTAATGTGATATACTTAGCATTCATGCGTATATGTGCGAGTCGAGCTCGCATGGTGAAGGTTTCGTACAATAAATCACCGCATTCATCGCAACCTTAAGCTAGGCACTAAAGAGCATCAGCCCACTCGCGTGATTTCCCTCCTCTCTCAATGCTCCCATAATAGACTTCAAGTGCATAATGGACCGGCACGAAAGCCACAATCGAGGACAGTAGATATTGTATATGGAGTTAGCGAAGTCGTATGATGTATGACGTTATAGCAAAAATGTAGACAGCGAAGAAAGTACTCTGAAAAGGAAATGTGGCGGTCTTTTTGAAGTCCATAATAAGAGAAAATATTTCGTAACAGTGTAATTCTTCAGTCGAGAAGAAGTTGAACGGTGTTTTACAGTATGGGGAAATCTATAGAAGATAGAGGGAAACCACTTGCTGTTTTGAATAAGCCATAAAAGAAATTAGTAGAATTGCCCGATATTAACTCGGTTTGACGTAAGAAACATTTCATAGATCGGTAAAAAAAATATAAACTGCGGAAATTGACCTTTGATTAATAAATATTTCATACAATTTGTATGCAAAGTTCTATTAAAACCGACGTGTTTTACTGTAACATATTACAAAGCACATACTAATCTACGCCAATATCACAAAGAGGAAAAGTTGGTAGGTCTATAAGTTGGTATTTGAATGTTGGGGTACTCTCCGAAACTACTGAACCGATTTCGAAAACTGTCTCACTAACAGGAAGTGACGTTCTTCCTGAGTGTCATAGGGTATCATGTCACGGACAAATAACAGGATCCCGCGGGGTAGTCGAATCTTAGCTGCGTTCAAACTGCACGTGAGTGAATCCGCGGGGGATCGCTATTATACAAGAAATAATGTTCTGGCTTCAATTTGTTCAATCTTATTTGTATTAATACATAGTTTAAAAAAAACAAAGTCGTTTCGCGCCGTCTGTCCTTATGTACGCTTACATCTTTTAAACTACACAACGGATTTTAATTCGGTTTTCAACAATAGATTGAGTGATTCAAGAGCAAGGTATTTAAGCGTGAAGAAAAAGGGTGGTAAGGGTAAAGTAGGTGTATGGTAGGTGTAGCGTAAGAATACGGTAGGTGTAGGGTAGGGGTAGGAGTAGGGTAGGGGTGGGACGCCACGCGAACGAAGTCGCGCCGGGTTCACTAGTGACAGATATAGCGTTCGGCATCAAGGTATCCCAGCGTTTGCGCTGTCCACATCGCAAACGTTTACGGTTACGGTAACAATAAAAATACAATAAAACGCCATCAGGAGAACTTTCAAGTCGTAACAAAACTATCCATTTCCTATACCATTGTGAGAGTAAATAAACCTCGGGGGTCACAAAATATGTGACTTTCAATCCAGAATTTTATCTTCCACGTTCCACTGCGTACTTTAGTTCATTGCAAATAAACCTTTCTCGATTCTCGATTCTTCGACCGAGTTGCTTTATTGAATCTTTCCATTCCACTCGGTTGGACATGGAGGCTTTCATAGAGGCTCTTCTGTTATTCTGTAGCCAGGTAAATACTTTTATTAACTACCTACTTCTATAGTATTTTTAAAACTATAGAAGTAGATTTTCGAAATGAGTCATTAATTGAGATGAACTAAATCAACGTTCTGTAATTATGTGATGAACTCATTTAGAAATAATACATCATTATCTTAAGCCTGTAATTCTATTAGCAGACATAATCCGCTTCGAAAATCTAGGCCAGAGTAAACAAGACCTTAATTCTCGGTCATAATTGCAAATTAAAATGAAAAAGTTATAATAATGTGTATAGGATAGATATTTAATTAAGTTGGTACTTTTAATTAGTTAGACAATAGAATACTTTTATTTGTAATGCATATAAAAGGTAGATGAGTTAGTTGGTTGTCGGTGAATGCCAGAGGCACGAAGCCAATCAGTGTAGAAAGCTTGAGGAGGTATATGTCCAACAGTGGATATCCAGCAGCTGATGATGATGATAACATATAGAATTAAGTATTACAATCTTTTGAATTCATATTTTAAGCGCCCGTTTTTCCGCGATCAAACCTTCGACACGGAAAAGTTTTCCGTTTTTATTTTTTCCTTGACATAGAAAACTCGGAATGTATTGAGCAAACAATGAACAAATCCGACAACTCTGTAAAATATATCACGTCGTTCGATATGTTTGATCGTTTTTATTTAAACTTTGTCATTCATAAATAAATATGCTTGGATAACTCACACAGAGCGATCTAGCTGCAAAGTAGGCAAGGCTTGTGTTATGGGTGCTAGACAACTGATAAACTATTTATATTAGTTTTAAATACATACTTATCTATACATAGTATAAACAAAGTCGCTTCCCGATGTCAAGGCAACGGATTTTAATGCGATTTTCAACAGTAGATAAGAGTATCATTTGATTATAGAGGAAAGGTTAAAAGAGATAACACGCGAACGAAGTCGCGACGGGCGCTAGTTATAAACACCCAGAATCGTAACAGAAATTAAAATTCATCATTTCAATTTCTGCTCAACTGGGAATTGAACCCGGGATCTGGCAGACCGGCATGGTATCCGCTGAACCACTCAGGTTATCGTTATAATTCATTATTATATCGATAACATTATAGTTAGTTTTTATTATGACTGTATTAACTAGGTATTGATAATTTTAATTAAATTACAATGTTGTTATCAACACTGTTGCTTATTTTACTTAGTGAGCTGTACATCGTTGTTTTTTAATATTGAAATTTAGTATTGTAATTTTATTTATAATGAATTTACTAAAGCCGGCATTGCTCATGTATGTGACTGATAGTGATGTGTTTTAGCAATACAGTGTTTAATTATCAATAAATAATTCATCGAATTCTATAGTTCTTATCGCACTCAACAGTGTACCATCCCCTACCCCTACTAGTAACTCCATATTTATTTCGATATAAGGAATATACACAAAAAGTATATATTATAGCTGAGTGTTGTCAGAATCGCCAGATGGAAACAAGGCCCTCAGTCACGCTCCCTATTGTTCCCCCGGATGATGCGGAAGACGCTGCCTTTGTTTGCACCTTAGTACTAATAGCCAACAAACAAGGGAACCTTTAGTCCCGTTAAAAGGTGGCGAAACGATATCGACATCGTAGACGATCCTGACTATGGATCTTTCAAACGACCCGTGTATTTTGCAATAAAGTACAGAGATTTTCCTCGCCGGTGGCCGAGCGGTTACAGTATCCGACTCGTAAGCCAGAGGTTCCAGGGTTCGAATCCCGCTCAGGCCATGTACCAATAACTGTTTTCTGAGTTATGTACATTAGTTGAATACTTACCGATGCTCTTACGGTGGGGGAAAACATCGTGATGTAACGTCCACATTTAGGCGACTGGATGTGTAATCATGATAAAATCTGGTCAATTTCCCTGGTAGCAGGGTCATGGAGGACTGATGGCAGTCGCTCCACTGTAATTACCTGACCTGCCAAATCCTGGATCATGGTCAAGGCGGACCCCGGGCCCTCGTACGCGAGAGCACAACCGGGATATTAACGCCAAGATGATGATGATGATGACAGAGATTTTCCTCTCGGAACTTCGGTTGAACCTTTCGCGAATGAAAGTTTTTACTCAGGATTCCTGACATGTCAAAAGATACGTTACACAATTCGCTCTTTCATTTAATGTACGAACTAAGCTTTCGTGGTCGCAGACGTGGTAAGACCATTAAGTGATAGGTCACAGGATTCTCTTGCCTTGATGCCACCAACCATGACCAATTTTCCAATTAAATATAAAATGTCCAAAGCATAATAGGATAGCTTCTTATTTAAACAGATTACGGGAAAACGAGTTTTTACATCAAGTGGAATTTTTTTTATAAAAGCGGGCATGTGCTTTGCTTATTCCGAGTATCTGAGCATGCCATAAATGAATGACCTTCTCCAAAAATGGCAGGTCAAGTAGTACAGGCGCAAATGTGTGAAAGGAAATAGATTGTGAGGGCGTCGTAGGTTATTCTACGTCATCGAGTACAAGAAAAATTCCACTTTGTCGTGATTGTGTGAGTTATAAAAGTAAAAAACCATTAAAGTCACTTCTCTCGTCTGTAGCATGTGTCAGGATCGTAGCTTGTGGCACCCGATAGTCTCTGCCTTAATGCTTTGAATGCAATTTGCATTGATACATTCAAAGCATAAAGGCAGCACGTTGTATCGTCGCCGACATCGTGAACAGTAAAGGCCTTAACGGGAGGCTTATTGATATTTTTCTTGTAATTTCTGCGACACAAGGCAGCCGATGCCCTCAGGGAGTATTTACAGAACTAATCTCGGTTTAGCCGTTTACGTCGATGTCGCTACAAGCCTCCGCGACTAATCGCGGATTAGGTAAGATTAGCAAGACAAATACCACTATTTTCTTTTCTTTGCTGCTCCTTTGTTTCAGAAAGTGCGGAAGTCGTGGAGATTTGTAGGCAGTATGGAAAGTACAACCTAGCAATAGTAGGGACGAACCGCATTCAAATTGATAGGGGAAAGGTAATGTAGGTACTTAAAGGGATCTCTAAAAGGGCAAACTCTTATAGAAACTGACGAAGGACGACGGCGACCACATCAATGACGACGGTCGGTTTCAAGATCGCCTCACAAAACATTCCAAAAAATTCCCAACTGACAAAAACATTTCGCAACGAATACCCGTCTAGGCCTCCGCAAGGAAAGTGAAATAACAAAAAACTTGTTTCGTAACATATTGTTACACTTGAAAAGGTCAAGTGACCCCCCGCGGGGTCCCCGGGGCCCGGGCCCGCCAAGTTTCTATCCCGGGCACGCCTCATTAGCTGCAAACAACATTTGGCACGCATTAACTCCAACTGAAAGGAACGAATTTGTAAGAAAGTCGATGCACCGAAAAGTGGCAAAGTGACGTGCACAAGAGGGAAATACGATAAATTTTAAAGAAAATCTTCAATCGTACGATATTTTTTATAGCACTAAGATGGCAAACAAGCGGACGGTCTGCGTGATGGTAAGCAGTCACCGCAGTTACATGATCAAGTTATAAAAAGTTAACTTGTAAAGTTTTTTTTTTCTAAAAATGGGTAAGACTCATCTAAATTCTTCAACATAACTTTGATAGCCCTAGAATTTTGAGAGCGTAATTTACACATATAAAAACTGTATTTAGAAGTTAGCTGCATACTCTTGATTCAATTTAAATCCTCTACAATAAACTACCTGCCCGTTACAGCTGGACAATAGATAGTAAGTAGCTTCTAACAAAGTTAGTAGTACTAGCTAAGGAAAGTCGGCAAAGGAGCTCTTTAAATAGCAATTTAAGTTTTAATGACCAGATCTTGATCAATAAATAAAAAAGCGCTGCCAGACTGCAGCGTAGATAAGATGGGGTATTTAATTACTCGTTTTAAACTCTTCATTTAATGGAATAAAGTCTTTAAGCATAGTATGATAATATTTTTAAATCGTAATTCGGTACGTACGTGCATAAGAGTTCATTGAAAGTTAATGACAATACTTATTGATCTTACAGACTTTGGGTAGAGAGTGAGCATTATTATACACACCACAAGAGGCAGTCTCCCACCTGCTACCCGTCGTATATGGTCGTGGACCATGTGCAGCAGTGCACCTAGCTACATAATAACCGAGACATTATTTTAATAATAAATGACTAATGTCTAATGACTAATGAAGTCACATAACTAATTTTAAATCGCAAGTCATGGATTGCTTTTACCTTTTTAAATTAAAACCTGAGTCACTTTGTCTCACATTGCCCCAACAAGTGAGACGTCAGTCAAAAACCTGGCTAACAAAAACTTGAAATTTCTATTTCCAATTTGAAGTCTACGTCAGTAATGTACCTAACCCATTGGGTACTTTAAGTTTATGATTCTCGCCCGCCGTATTGTAGGCAATCACCAATTAATAATAATTACTATTTGTCTTCACACGAAAGCAATACGAAGAACCGTTCGTCGTCGTCCCATTTATCAGCTGCATCGCAACCTGTGACTTATTACCAAGCTTATTACTTACCGTTGCTGTGGCGTTATTTTGAGAATAATCAATCGGTCATACCTGTAACAAACGATACATGGTTGGTTAGTGAAGCGGCCAACGTTGATTCTAAGTTTTAATGTCTTTTGCGAAAGTAGCAGCATATTTATGAGGGTTATTGTGACAGCTGGAGGTACAATGAGGTACCTATTGAGGCTAAATAATAGTTCACTTTTGTACTATTATTTCTACTGTAACATTGTGTACAATAAAGAATATATACATATAAATTTCGAAGAGAGAACCAGACCAACGTCTGTATGATTTTTGTGACTAAGTGTTCTGTTTCTTCCTTACTCCATATTCTGAATAATGTGGATAATTTTCAAGGACTTTAGTTCTTACAACCGACATAAGTAATTATAATTATCATGCCTGCCGCTAACTCGGTTGTTGAAACTGTATCAGAATCCGTTCCGAATTAGCGTATAAGTACAGGGCTTCGATCCTACTAATTAATGATTACACGCACTTGGTAAAAGGTTCTCTTAGTGATATTAAAATTTTAGGACAAGGACAATTAGGTAAGGACTGAAAACTGATGGGTTGGTACTCTGAAAAAGAGCGTAAAGGCGCCAGTCGTGGCCTTCTTGCGGCATTGTGCTGAGTGTGGCCCCATTACGAACCTTGTCATGGCAACTACACAATAATGTGCCACGTTTAAAATTCCTACTATTGTCATTTTATTGTAATTTTTTCTTCGTGCCTGTTGGGATTTGTCAATTGTTGCTCATTTTGTCACAGTATATTTGTAATTTGTTGTACCTTGTATCTATTGATTGAAGATACTCAACAGAAAACGCTGCAGCCCAATTTTCTTCTGTAGGCTAATTACCTAATTTTGTTGCCAACAATTCTCTGATTTCAATGATTGAAATTGTTACTTTTGCGATTACGTATGATAGATTAAATAGTTTTAGTTGCAGTGGAACTTTGTTAGCAACTGAACCTATGACATCGATGATACGGTATCGCTAAAGTAACAACTTCAATAATTGAAACCAGATAATTGTTAGCAACAGAGTTGCGTAATTAGCCTACTAGTCTGTGGAGATCTTGGCTCGTTAGACTCTCAGAAATCGCTCGTCTTGTACGATTGATCGTAAATCTATTTTAAGATCACGTGTGCTGAAATTGATCGCACAATTTCACCACACGTGAGTATTATTAGAATCGGGACCCTGGCAGATGGCTTAAGAACGTGACGTCACTATAAAGTAGGCAAGTACGGTAAGTACATCGTAACGTTGGTGAAATTTCGCGGGTACAGCGATCCAATCAAATATGTAAAGTGGCAAGCTCATGATTATTACGCCATAACCACGTCTAGGCTCCGGAGGCGTGAAAGCAAACATTGTGTTAATTAGTGACGCTAGGCATACTCGTCTGAGGATGCCTAATAGAATGATTAGTCAGCCGGTCGTTGGACTCATTGTTTGGACTTGATTGTCGCACTTGTGTTGTTTTAGCTTATTAATGGAAGCTTAATGAGAATCTGTGTAAAACAGGAAGCAAGCTGGCTCAATGACAATGTCGAATTTATAACAGAATCCACTTTAGTCTACTTATAAGAAATTTTCTTCGGATACGACAATGGGTGTGTGGCAAAAGAAGAAAGAGGTTTGTCGGGAATGTAGCAAATGGAATGAAAGTGATTTCTTGCTCCAGAAAAAGACGTAACTTTATACTTCGGCATGACTATCTGTGTCGACGTTCTTTAATTAATAGTAGGTAGATAGTGAATTGAGCCATCACTTCCATAAGGGGAAAATATTTGTATTTTCGTTTGTCTATATCTTTACTTATATAGACATATAGATATAGTAAGTACTAATATTATAAAGACAAACGATATGGTAGTTTATTTGAATGTAAGTAATGGATAAACTTAAAAATGACTTAACCTAGTATAAAAATTCTTTCGCTAATAAGGTACCTAATGTTCCTATTAGGTACCTTATTCCCGAATTACTAACTTTTACTGGCTACTTTTAATTCCGGAAAAATATTAGTGTCCCCCGGGAAAGTTGAATATTTACAGTGATCCAAACCGCGCACGGGTGAAAGCCGATGGGAACTAGTTATGGTACATTCGTATATAGCTTTTTCCCGCGACTACGTCCGCAAATATGTAAATTATAATCTTTGCGCGTGCGCATAAAATTCGCGGGCACCACATTTTAATTTCTATGTATTATTCTGGGATGTGGCCTACAATACAACACTGCAAAATTTAACTCAATCTGTAACAAACATTCAATAAAGCATTTATTAAATAAACGTTCTAATTACATGATTCATTTATTTCCTCTGATAAACTTATTGCACCACAAGCTTTTTATTTTTGTCATTACATTACTCATAGAAGCAATAAACTGTTACACCACTGCATTTGCGGTTAGGCGGGAACATCTAAACTATTCATTCCTTTGTCTTCACAGGGACATGTCTAAAAATAACCAGCTCAGCCATACATTCTAATTTTATTGACAATAGCGCGTCGCGAGGCGTATAAGTTTTATGACACTTTGAAACACAGGACCATAATTCACGGCCCCAAACTGTGAATTGTTAATGGTATTAATTTACAGCCACAGTGGGTGGTTCGTTAAGCCAATTGATATTTAAACTGAATGCTAAGACGCACGAGTAACTCTTACATTACATCGTGTTAATTTTAACCATAAACGGTGACTATTGTCGTGATATACAGTATGAGGGCATGATAGGTACGGGTTATGCGTAGGTATAGTATGCACATAGGTATATGTGCGGTATGTAACTGTGTAGGTGCGGGACGTGTGAACAAGGGTTCGCGGTAAAATCCCGATGTCAGACAATAACCGCAATAATTTAAAACATAATTGGGTATATCCGTTGTAGATAGGTAGGTAGGTACAATAATATAGGCATACTATACTATGTGGTATGTAACTGTGTAGGTGCGGGATGCAGGAACAAAGGCACGCGGTAAAATCCCGTAAAATATATTATAAAATGTCTGACAAAAACCGCGATAATTTAAAACATTACATTATGTATATCCGTTGTAACAAGATAGGTAGATAGGTACAATAATAATTAGACTAAATAGTGCAGTTATCAAATAAAGTTAAGTAATAATTTTTTATCGATTTATTAAAGACTAGCTTTTGTCGGCGACTTCGTCTGCGTAGAATTCGATTTTATATTCCAGACCCGTTTCCACGAAAACCACATTAAATTTCGGGATAAATTATAGCTTATGTGGTATTTATTAGTCTATAATCCATATTGTTGCCTAATTTCATCAAAATCCGTTCAGTAGATTTGAGTAAC
Organism: Blastobasis adustella; assembly: GCA_907269095.1. NCBI lineage: Eukaryota > Metazoa > Arthropoda > Insecta > Lepidoptera > Blastobasidae > Blastobasis > Blastobasis adustella. Next base: position 12,919,358 of record OU026121.1, on the reverse strand, counting down.
ATACATCCAAACATACAGCCTTAAAAACTTTCGCATTTATAATATTAGTTGGATCAGCGGTAAACATTATTTATCACCTAACTGAATCTATTTAAAAATGTAGGTATTTACGTATTATGATTATTTCTATAAGTCCATACTAATATTTTAAAAGAAAATATATTGTTTGTTTGTTTAAACACAAAATTACTTAACCGATTTTAAACATCCTTTTTCTATAAAAAGCTACGTTATCAGCGAGTAACCTAGACTATCGTTTTTTAGTTTTACCAAAATTCAATGTGGTTCCCACGGGAGCGGGTCTGGAATCTAGTAACCGAAATATACGCGGGCGAATTCGAGAGCAAAAAAACCAGTACTTACCTATTATAGTAGGTAATATCACATTACATTGGACCAGTCTAAACGAAGAGTAAAAAGAAAAGATGCTTGTATGTTTGAACAACACTCAAATAAGGATCAACTGGAACAAATCGTAAATACCTGCTATAAATCTCAATACAATATCGAGAAACGCTTTGGTTTTATATGATCCTATAAGTTACCGGCATATAGGTAGGTACTTGAACCAATGACTCAGATTTATTTGGCAAATTGCTGTCGTTTTGGTAATTTATAAAGAAAAAATCTAATAATTCTCTAAAAGCCAATTTAGAAGCCAAGAATTGCGAGATTACACTTGTAACAGCAATATAAAAATTATGTCTCGTTTGTAGGTTGTTTATTGTAAATGGAATTAATCACTCAATGATTCAGTAGAACTTAATGAAAATACACAAATACGTCATATTAAAGACACACGCATTCGACTTGTTTCTTATTAAAAACAACACACCTATAACCTAGTCATCCACAATTATGAAAAGCCACAAGGTTTGCTCAAGGTATATTTCACGCTACAGCCAAAGATTTAAATCCTTGACTGCAGCACATTGTCGGTAACGGATGTGTTAAAAATAAAATAAAGTAGAAAAGGGTAGATTGGAGCACAGACTTACGGCAGCGGCACTCGACTGCGTCTGCGGCCACGGCAGGGCACGGGCCCGCCTCCAGAGCCATAAAAAACAAGCCACTTGGACCACCGCCAATCTCATTGAAAAGAAGTATTTAAACCCAATTTGAGAGCACTCAAATTCATTCCGTGGAACGAAAATACCCAAATCCATCGTTATGAAAGGATAAACGGTAAGCCAGCGGTTTTCGCCCGAGATATGAAAGAGCCAAAGAGCTGCGCCATAAAATTAAATAGCGTCAAGTGCTCTGAATAAACTTTATTAAAACGTAGCCGGTCCTTTCGGCAAATAAAGTTTTACGGTACTAGTATACGAAGCGACTATCATAAACCATAAACGTGTTCTATCATACACAATGTTTTCTAAGTTGCAAGACGGCTAGGGCCTATTCAGATACATGGGCTGGAATCATCTTCCAAAAGGTATTTTTAACCTGAACCACATTTCTAAATTCACCTAAAGTTAAGACACTTAAAGAAAGAGATTAAAGAGTATGTAGCCTCCGCCGTGGCCTCCGCCTACACACCCGCGGCCAACGCCATTTCATTCGCATCCGTACGAATGACGAAGGACCAAACGACCATGAAAGGGATTTCTTTTGTTATTTCCTCGACATTCCGTTTATCGCTCCAGAAACGATATTTACATTTTGTACAGCAGTTATTTATGATCCGTCACTTGAAACTTTCAAACCGCATTAATCACCATTAAGCACTTTTAGAACTGAGTGCTTCAAAGTTCGTAATGTAAGAAAAAATTGAGGGCAATATCACGGGAATGTTTTCGAAATTTATTAAAAGCTCTGTTGGATGTGAATTCCGGAGGTCTGCGAATTACCTTTGCAAACAGCGGCTATGGCTAGAATAATGCTGGCCGGGATTAAAGTCAACATTTCGTGGGGCGTTTAACTTTGGTTTGGCTTTTATCGTCTCTCTGTGAGAGCACTTTATTTCCTACTTTGTATCCTTTTTCGTTTCCTTTTATTTCTTATGGAACCCGATACGGGAGTTAGCTTGCATTAACCGTGTTAGTATGTTAATTGTGCGTAACAGTGAGCGCATACAGAGCGAGGGACAATAAGGAGCGTTCAGAACGGGTTGAGATGCAACTTGTTAGCCGCGGTGTCAGTTACACGCGTTCAAGTCCGCCAGTGACGCACAGCAGTTGAACTGACACGTACTTACTTGTAGCTATAGTACTACTTCAGTACGTATTTATATATATTTTAAATAAAATAGTTTATTTATTTCATTCGGCCAATTCCTGTTATAGGAGGTCGCAGTTGGTCTCCTTCTGAACTTTAGTCGTCTTTGACGAAGGAATGGTGTTACTGTCTATTGGACACCTTACGGCAAAAGCTCAATGTCCCGACGTCCCAATTTATTAAAATTATTAACCAATGAAAAACGATTTATTTTATACACCCCAATGAATTATGAATTAAGCCCCGCCGTCGAAATCTCCAAGCGATTGAATAGGGATTCATCATCGTCAAAATCAAATTACCATTTATTTAGGTCGAAAACAAAGGCGGTGGCAAAGGGACGCACAAAATGAAATGCACATAATTCATGGTGTAGGTACACTAAGAGCGGACACGCTCGGGGAAAATGGGCGTCGTTTAGGAATCTCGCCGATCAAAAGTTTAGTTCCTGCCGCGTGCCACAAAGTTATGGCTACACAAACGGCGGTATCGATCGACTAATAAGTAATTGACGTGACAATAATGATGGAAATATTATAAAGGTACATAATTAAACTCGACCGAAGACAGTGAGACCTATATTAAAAGTATGTTGCGGGTTTCCTACCACGTACCTTTGTTTACGAGTAGCCCGATATTTTGCCGCACCCGGACAAAGACCAAGAACCTTATTTTAAAATATGTGACATTGACGGCGATCGTTTAAAACATTAAGTGAGACCTATCTATAATTGATAATCGTAATGTAGCAAATGAATATTGCATATTTTGGCACAATTGGCTTCGGTAGGTACCCTTCTCTAGGATGATCATCGCGGTGATCCACCCCGGTGACTCCAGCTGGATTGGCTGGTTTAGGTTTAAGTTAATGGGTTCCTTTTTCCGCACTTGAACTCAAACTTGGTCCTTTGTACGTAGTTGCTAATTTAGTCAGCCCAGCTCGCTCCAAAAGTCTAGCAGTCTCATCGGACGTTCGCAGATCTGTCGGAGGGATCCCGTTCCTGATGCGACTTTTTCCCTGTGGTCCTTTAGTCCCTAACACTCCAGGACCACATGGGCTGCTGTTTCTTAGTCTACTATGCACCCCCTGCACAATTGGCACTCTGATTCCCGTTTCTGGGCGTGCCTGGTTGTCACTAGGGCATAAACACATCGCTAATCCACTGGGCCCACAGAATCAGCGCTGTGAGTCGCTTCTTGCGCCTCACAGCACGAGTGGGTACCATTTACGCTGGCCACCGCGGCAGCGACATTGGCATGGGAGGCTACGTATTGTTTTAGATGTTTAATTATTTATGTTGCCTTTGTCTGTAACTGTTATTGTTTCGTGGTGTGCTATGTGTAATAAATGTATTTTCTTTCTTTATTTCTTTCTAACGCAACCGCTTATGAAACCGCTGCCACAGTGGCCCCCGCTGCATCGGCCCCGCTGAGTCGAACAATGCAACCGGAATGTCGATCGTTCCCGAGACGCCTTGTACATCACGCGCTCTTTTGTTTATGGTCGCTTTTGTTTTGGTCTTTTTTCTCTCTCCCTCTCTTTCTCGATTGCGTAATTTCGGGGGAGCGAGATCGCGCGAGAAAGTCCGTAAAGTTGTGTAGCAATTGTTGGTACCTACGTTTAACGTGGTTCGTCGAAATGCCGGTGGTTGTCGCTCGAAGCAAAAAAAAAAAAATTTCTAACAACTAATTATTTCGCTACGGACGGATACCTATTGCTTTAAATCCTCACAACGCCCGAGCACGTGTATGGAATATCGTTCAAAACCCCTTCAAAATAGAAACCCGAACGCTTGGTAAACCCAAACGTGACCTCAACGCAGGTACCGACCTACCGACCGACCCCCGTAAAAAAGAAACGCCGACAATTTGCCAGACAACAATGTCGGGAGCGAAATATTTTGGACGCATCGAGAGCGCGTGCTGTCGAAAAACGCAATAACCCCCCGCCGGGACGTGGCGACAAAAGATTAAATAACTCGCGACTACCGCAGCGGGTCCCATAAGCGGAAGACGGAAGAATGGGGCGAAAACATGGCGCCCAGGAAAGAGCGGTTCAGTGTTATGCGAAATGATTTCAAGCGAACTGATTATAAGCTACGTACCCACAACTAGATAAGATTTTTCTCTACTTTTTAATGTAATTATTATTGTGTGAGCAATAAAGAATTTAACTATCTACCTACGTAGTAACTGTAATTTTTAAAATACTAGTGGACCCGGCGCGACTTCGTTCGCGTGGCGTACTATTCCTACCTACCCTTTTTTTCTTACTTATAAACCACACTATCTTAGTTGAAAACCGCAATAAAATCCGTTGCGTAGTTTAAAAGATCTAATATACATACATACATACATACAGAGACAGACGGCTGGAAGTGACTGTTTTATACTGTGTATAGACTAGCTCGCTATGCCTTCCCCTGGGTCAATACGTTGATCTGTTGACAAGTGATTGTGTAACACACGTCCATACATGCTCAAAATCTTTGTCATTAGCAGATAGGATTTATCAGGATAGTGATAAATTTAGTAGATATTGTTAAATACCTATGTGGTCGAATCTTTAACAATAGATTGCTATTACATTGTTGATCCACGTGAAATATTCAGAGCATTAAATCGAATATCTATTGAAAATTGAAATGGAAATATCATATTCACACACGCCCTGATCAACATGCAAGGTTTGCATAGATAAATAAAAATGCCGTCGCAACAGACTGAAATTGAAACACGCGCTAGACTACACACTGAGATTATCAAATCGTGGGACACTGTATCTACTATACCTACTTACAAACTATGATAATTTCACCTACGGAGGTTAAATCTTTGTCTTGTTAATGCAGTTTCGACTTAGGAATTATGCTATAACTAATAAAGATATGTAGTCTAATAAAATAATTTAAATTGTCTTTATAACTACGCAAAATTATTAAACCTTTAATAGGTATGCTTATTATTCATGTCCTAATACGGCAACAATAATAAGTTCTTAAATGAAAAATATTTTACATAACAAGCTTTTATCGCGCGGTATAGTACCTACTCATCAATACCGTTGCATCATACTGCGTTCATTAGTTCGTTTGACCACTTTCTGACTCCATCATCATTGTCATTCCAGTTACATAGGTATACCAAATTTCAGCCCAATCAGCTACCAACAAATGGTCGAAAAATGGTTTGCAAATTTTGGCGGAATACTTACAAACATACATACAGTGCAAGAGCAAGTAAAGCTTGTAAAAACATTGTCTGTTTTAAATTATAATAGAGCTCTAAGTAGTTTCAATCCAGAACAGAAGCCGTTTAAAACTCCGCGCAGAGGCTCTGATGTAACCTAAGGAACGTATACTCGCATAAATCCTGCACCCGTTTTATGGCAAAGTTGCGAATCGAGCCCGGATACATGCGAGCAAGTTTCATAACTGTCGTGAAGGAAGTTTGATAGTTTAAAACGCTGCGGCATCTGCGTCGCGCTAGTGTTTTATTTTGTTATGGCCAATTTATAAGAACATTTATGCTTATTTAACCATACCTAGAACTTTATAAAATTCACGGCTACTTCAGTTTTGATCTTCAGCATAGACCGGAAAATAAAAAATGACATTATGCTGTTATGTATTTTTAACACAGTGATCTCCTACCGCCTGTCAAACTGGAAAATTATGGCAAAACTGCACTCTTATATAGGAGACAAAGACTAGCCAATCAACTGTTGTGGGCTATTGATGTGATGTAGGCAGCTCTTAATAAATTATTAGGAAGTGAGTAGTGTATTTAATTAAACCCACTCATTACGTTAACAAAGTGGTAAAAGTGAAACTTCATTCATAACTAAGAATGTTCATTAGATTCACTTTCTTTTAAGTATTTTTCTAAATATAACTGTTACATATTCATTCCATATCCTGCAATCATAGTTTCTACTTGCAAGACGGGATACCAAATTCTTTCCAGCAAGCGTTACCATTGCCTAATACTTTTTTGGCATATAAGAAACATTGAACATCCGCGCTTGAAATTAACAGTGTTAAAGTAAACATTTTCAATAATGTTCACTACAAATCAGTTATACTTGAGAATGTTTCAGATTGTAGATAAAATACAATGAGTATTACATAAATGTTTACGTTAAAAAGGAAAGATTTCATATTTCCCGTAGATCATAATCATCATCTTGGTGTCAGTACCGGTTGGGCTCTCGCGCGCAAGGGAGAATAACGGACTTCCCGTAGATAACGATTTTAATAAATGCTTACTCATTTATATGTACAATAATGAAATTCTAACCCGTAAATGAATTAATAGGGAACGATAACCAGTAACAGGGTGCGGTGACGCCCGCAGAGTGCCATACTAGTATACAATTGAGAATGATTCATTTCGCGTTCAGATGTATAATCGCTGACAAAGCCAGGCCGAGAATGCGGTCGTGTCGCAACGCTAATTGTGCCAATTAAGGGACGTCTCATTTAATTTTAAAGCGAGGATGAACTTTCCAAACTGGAACGGAACGGACGGAACACAGAATTATTAGCCCTTTTCAAATTTCATAACGGGATCCGTCTCGCGATGTAATTTGATGGTCGCCAGAATTAATTTCAAACGCTTAAATCAACGTTAAAAGCCTTTTTTGGAACGTTAAAGTAATTAAGGTTTCAGTAGTCGCCGATAAATGGTTCCATAAACAAATTCCTCTCAAATGATTCGCGTTCTATTGTTATCGGTTACGTATTTAATCGATCGCAATTAATGGGGTGACTTAGAAAGTAATTGAATGAAACGAGCTTTTGGAGTATCGCCGTACAAAAACTTTAAAAAGGAAAGGGAGTCCACTTATATGGATTGTCGACAAACAATGGAACGCTGCGCCCGATTGTTCTTTCCAATTTCCATTTCCTATCGCAAACGAAAGTCGGGCACTTTTAATTTCCTGATAATTTGGTAGTAGCAGCTGTCAACGCCCCTGGTTTCAATGCTCACTTCCTGCGTCCCAAGTTTGGGGCCCTAATTGTGGGCCCGTTTGGCCCCTTTGTTTGTGGTAACCCGATAGGTCATCAACGCCGCACTGTCGCAGGATGTATTAATACACCTACTCTTTAATGTCAATAAATGTGGCCCAAAGCAAACATACACTGAGGCAGTGACCGCTTAATTTCGGTTGTTAAAAGTCTACCATTAAACATGCTTTATTGTCATGAATGTTTAATTCTCGCTGGTGGATGTGATAATCACAATTAAGAAAGTAGCTGTCTCCATTATGGTCCTAGGGCTTTGTTACAAAGCAATAACCTTTTATAAAAAAAAAATTCTTTAGAACCTGACAGTAAGGTAACTTCATAGTTCTATTTTTAGTTGCAGTGCACCTGTGAAGAGAGATTTCTGAGAAAGTAAAGATGGGACTTGAAAAATGCAAGGAAAGTCCAGTCAGTTGAGTAACTCAAGTACGGCAGTTGGTTTCTTAGAACAACTTTCCTAACAGTGCCTCAACTAGTTCATAAATTGTTTACTTAACACAATAAGACGTTTTTCCAGTGAAGCCTCGGAATCATAACAACCGTGAACTATCTGGCGCGAATAGAAAACAACAGTGTAACTTTAAACTGACTTTTACCACATTTCATCCTAAATAATGTAAATAATTAATTAAGATTTCTCTGTGCAGAAAATTTCTAAACCGTTCAGTGCAGTGCTCTATCTATTTCTTTTTCCGAAAGAATTAGATAAAGTGACAATACCTATCACTTTTCAGATCAAGCTACTCAAGAGCACTACCATTTATAAAAAACCTAGATCAACTCTTTCATAATGAATTTACTCGGACGGAAAATGTTTCGTCCTGTCTTTTTATTTTGGATGAAGATGTACGTATGAAGTTGGTATACGCTTCCGAAACGATCTAATTGCGGCAAAGTCGTTAACTACCCCATATTGATGACACATAAAACAACACCCTGTTTTTACTCGAACGTAAAAAATTTACTACCACTACCAACGACTGGCGGGCTAATTTTACTAACCTTTTAGTAGCTGCTTAGTGAAATAAAATTGGAATTATTTTCGGTACTGTTTTTAATTATCTTTAAATTGTTAAATTCTTTATAGCTTACACAAGAATAATTACAAGTAAAGAAAAACCTTATCTAGTAATTATAGGTTCATATCGACTTCTGCTGTCATTGGTTTTAAAAAAATTTTGACCAGCACCATCCAGAAAATGCTCTAGGTACCTTTAGTTATTTAACTTGCATAGTACGTTTGAAAGTTTTATGCTCCAAATAATTACGATATCACCAGTCTGTGTGTATGTGATGAGCTTTTGTTTAACACGAAAACGCCGAATAGTGCCATCACAGCCATCGGACATAAACTATGCAGATTGTAGATTACCAACATTGCGCCAGATTCGCAGTCACAGACTGAATATCAAACAGGTCAGACCGCGTCAGGAAATTGGCGGCGGCTTTTAAACACGATTCAGCATTTAAGCTAGAAGCACTGCACTGAACGGTTCAGCTAGTGCTTGGTCAGACCAAAGATAATTGACTCTAATTTTGGTTTCATCACAGTCAATCACGAATTGGAAATGAGGGTTTAGGGCTATTTTTATGTGTTGTTTTGGCCGCATTGGTTGGATAGTTAAAATAATATCTTCTTCGTCCAAAAACTTTGTCCCATGTCCAAATCCCGTCCATATTCTCTTCACGTCATAAGCCGTGAATGATGGCAAACATACGAGTAGCTTCCTAGAGTAGGCAAGGGTCTACTTTACATTTTACGAGGTATTAAAATTTTCTTTATCACTTTTTCGCAGACAAGAAAATAAATTAATTAGACATGCGGTTAAGATGAAGGTCCGACTTCAGTCGATCGAACACAATGTCATTTCAAGTTTAATTACTTATCCGAGTTTCGACAATGATAAGGCATAAATGAACCCAACCGGTCACATGAAGAATTGAGTTAAACACCGCAAAGGGGTGGCAAGGACCCAGATCGCGGTACCTAAGCAATTGAGCACATTAATTTTAATACCAAAGTCACTTTGTCCATTAATATTTATGAAAGCGACAGCCCTGACTGCCTTATCATAACAGCATCTAACTTATTAATCAGACAGCAATTACCTTAAGTTATTGTTTAATTTCTAGTTAATCTTGCGGTTTGTCTCGTTCATGTCTATAAATGTCTATCATGAAGGTCTTTTTTGTACACTCGTAGTTATACGCTGTTACTTAGCGAGAATCGCATAGACATTTTAATACACCACATACATTTGACGATGGTGGCCGCTTTCCATCAGGTGGACTGTCCGTCCGTGTATCTCACTAAGCAATAAAAAAATTGCAGGTCACAGTTAGGGCATCCTCTCACTCATCTGGCTAATTTATCCATGAAATCGGAATACGAGCATCGTTTCTAGACTCGGCTTAAACACTAGAATCGCCGCCCATTCAGGCGAACTCGAATTCTTACAAAGTTGCTCCTACCACCAATAAACTAAGTATGTAGCTTAAAAGTTGATACAGGTTAGGTACTGACTGAGAAGGCTCATAACTTTGTGTTTTATGACTAAGCCATGGCTAATACTACTGGAAGGTTATGTTACTTTTCTCCCATTTATTTACTACCAAAAGTTCGTTACAGCTTTGCCTCAACGCTATGCAGAGACTGGTTTTACTAAATGCATTACCTACCTACACTAATTTAATATCACGCTCCAACTTTTGCCGTCCATTTTGATGAATAGGACATGCAGATTTTAAAGCGCATTCGCTATTTAAATTACGACATGTTTCGCCTTTTCGTAATTCGACGGTAGAAACCAAGTACCTAGCTATAGGTTTATTTTTTCATCTGAGGACTTTCGACCGCGTCTTTGTTGGCCCTGATGACATTAATAAAAGGTTATAAGACATTATTCTCTTGAAATTTGATTAATTCCCTTATATAGATAGTCTGACAATCAGACGAATTGTATTTGGACTGTCGGTCGGACCAAAAGAAATTCATTTCAACTTTGTCTGACAATCGGCCCTAGTGCACTTTTCATTTCGCCTAACCTGGTGCAGTCCGGTCCAAGTATCGCAAGATCAGGACCTGAACCCTGGTGTTGGTCATGAAACTGTAATTCAAGTCCCTGGTCCCTATACTAAATCATCGGACCTAATCTGATGTTATAATATAGGGACCTACCGACTCAAAAACGACTAAAGGTAAGGGACCACATTACACACATACCTATTTAGTTGTACCTTTTACAACAACAATGATATTCAATTAATGGACTGGATAGTGTCAGTTCAATTAATCGCTTCTCCAAGATGAATTACGAGCTCTTCATACCCACTTATGGACAAATATAGCCCTGTTTGAGATACAATCTCGAGTCATTAATGCGTGCTTCATACGCGGTGTTCTTGGATGTTATTAATATATGATTAAACTGTTTGGATTATCTTTAATAACAATTAGGTAGAGTAAATTCATATCGAGCAACCTTTGTAAAATTAGGAATTAAGAAGAAAAAGGAAACTTGCTGATAATGAAAAACTTAATCGAGATGTACTTTTTGGAGTAGGTATATAGGTACAGTCTGTGGGTAGTCACAGAGATCTTTCAGTTAATAATCGCGAATCATCATCATCTTTGTGTTAAATCCCGGTTGTTCTCTCGCGCGGCACGCGAGGGCCTGGGGTCCGCCTTCCTTCTCCTCTTGGTCCACTTCGACATCGTTGATGGTGAGACGTTTAACCATCGCTTCTTGGGCCAGCCCCGCAGCTATCACCTCTCCACTGCAGTCTTCTCGTGACCACGGTGGGTGTAACCCTACCGAAACGTCGGGAAAACAAATCGAAAAGGTACGTCGCGTGCGAGTCCCGTGTAGTATAATAATAAATGTTTATATTTTTTAAGAACTGAAAATCGTTTTCACAGCATCAATTATAGGCTGCAGCCTCCAGTAATGACTTACCCAGAACTAAATCGCAATCAAGGATAGAATAAGAGCAAGACATTTACGCGTACAATGGCCATAGATATACGCATAGATAGTTAAGATTCGCAAGGAATCATTAACATGGCTGTTGGTAGCCACAATAATTGTGTAAGGGAAGAACAATAGTGGGAAAAGTGTGGAGAACGAAATTCGTACCACTGTGGGAAGGCGTTGTTTGTCTGAATGCTACATTTCTCTGCGTCAACAGTTTTTGCACAGCATTTTATTGTTTTTCACAGGCCACAGAGTGTAATTAGAGATATGGACGGAACATTCGATTTCTATCATTGTACAAATGTTAGAGACTTACGCTACGGCATTGCAACCGATTCGAGTTCGTCACAGTATTGCAAGGAATGGTACCTAGCGAAGTAAATCGAAAACCGAAATACATAGTAAGAACCGATCGAGACCGTATTTTTTGTCTCGGGACCGAGACCAAGACCGAGATTGGAAAAAATTCTAAAATGGAAAAATATTATTTGAATAGTTTATCAGTAATGTATAGCACCTATTACGCAAGCTTTGCTTACTTTGGGGCTAGATGGCGCTGTGTGAATTGTCCTAGCATATAGCGGATACCGGATAATAACCAGATAGCTGTTTCATCTCTACTTATTACACAGATAACACCCTGACCCGTAATAGAAATTAAAATTCATCATATAAATTTCTGTTCGGCCGGGAATCGAACCCGGGATCTCTGCGTGGCAGACCGGCAAGTTAACCAGCCAACGGAAACAATCAGGTCGCCTGGTCGTCGTCGTATGTAATAACGAGCAAGCACGAAGAAAATAAACCTTTAGTGTTTTGACAAGGTCATTTTACAAAGGTTTCATAGCTATGGTATACAAAACCCTCAAAACTACTACAATACGCGGCCAACCTGTGGTCGGGATCAATACCTTCGATCGTTCGTTCAATTATAACTTCGCAATCACTGCCTGTAAATATACATGCTATCTACCAGTTCCGATAGACGAATGGATGGTTCCGATAGTTCATTGCAGTATAAATATTTATTTTGAACCGTTAATGAATATTTGAATTCCATTCTACGCGAGTCTGCCTGGACGCTAGACCGATTGCATTGTGAAAACCGTTAGTTGGGATTCAAAAGCTTTGGTAAACTATATTTGTGAATGTACTCTACAAAATATACGTAAGATCTACTTATTACAAAATCTCTGGATTTATGAACGAAGGTGGAATCTTCTATTGACTAGTAGGTATCAGACAATGTGACCCATAGTAGGTTCTCTTGACCGAAGAACAATTTAAAGTTCCTATGAAATAAATTCAAGTCTATAGTAACTCAGATAAGTAAGTACATCGCGGGCGAAAACTGAATGATTCATACAAAAAATAATATAAAATATATTAATTCGTCGTCGTAAGGTGTCAACCATCAATTTCACCTCCTTATGACGACTCCTATGCTGTCAACCGATAGCAACCAATACCAGTGACGGCTTAACGTGCCCCCCGAAGCATGTAGCGAGCCTTGACCTGGACCGTACTCATAATTCCATAAAATATTCCTTTTAATTCATTCCACTAGTTACATTCTATTCTTTTAACTCCTGTAAGTGCTGTATAAAAATGTGTAAAGTTTGTATGTATGTAAACTCTTTATTACAACAACATAGTACATTACAAAAGAATTACATTACATTAATGTCAAAGCCATCTAGATATATAGGTGGCTATGGTAATGTTGATTGTTTTGAAAATAATAGTCTTGATACTTGTAAATTAGCGAAATAATACCATTGAATAAATTACTTTCATAACTTTCGAATAAATTAATTACTCTGGGCATTTTGTTTTAAATAAAATCATTGAAGAAATACATTACATTCTTAATAACGTTTGTGTTCGGTTTGTCAAATTCTTCTTCCATGACATTGAGCCACTAGAAAGATACTTTATAGGGTACGTATTATGAAAGTCACACACTGCGAGTGGGTGAAAACCGCGAGAGATTGATAGTTCTCGGAATACTTTCTCAAAGTCCGTTTTTCTTAATCCTTAAAACTTAGAAATGTATCGTAACAATGCCTTAGAACAGTCCTTCAAATAAAGATCTAAAAAAGTGGAAGCACACACACATGCTTCACATGGAATTATTTTCTTACACCATTCTCCTTCCTGAGTATTTCGGAGTAGGTGTACTAAACGAAATCATGATAAATTATTACTAGAAGGCAAGGAAGAGGCAGGGGCAGGGTCCACCGTCAAGGTCCAGGGGCGCTGGCCGGCCGACACACTCTGTTTGCGCACCGGACCACACCGCAGCCCGTTGTCTTGACTACGACCCGGCGAACATTGTGTGAAAATACTGGCCTCGTTCACTTATAAATAAACTGCAGGCTATGTTGACCTTTACGTGGCCAAGTATAGTATTATTTTCAGGTTATATGACATCCGCATCTAAAATCCTTGTATAATATGTGTAGGACAGTTGTAAATGCAGAACTTAAAACAATAAAAATTATGTATGCAATGAATTATAAAATAAATGAAGAAACTATTTAGTAGTAGATATTATCATTTGACTACAATTCAACTAATGCTCTGAAAAATCAAGCTTGGTTCTGAGTTAAAACGTCGATAAATGTATTTTCTATGAATTTTCGCTAGAGAAGTTTCCGACAAACCATTTACTTATCTAATAGTTTAATACTATTACATAACATGAAAAGAAATATAGCGATACTATAAAGTTACATACTACCTACCTACGCTAAAGAATCTATTAGCTTTGGACCATAAATGCAGAACTAAATAACCAATATAAAATGTAAGGTTAAACAATAAAAAATATAAAACGAAAAGGTTAAGAAACCTATGTCTGTATCGGATCTAATGGCTGCAAATCCTGTTGATCTTGAACTTTGCAGATCACCGAGTTATTTGCAGTTCTCCATGAGATTGCAACATGGATTGTTGCGACTCACCATTCTGTCTGGCCACCATGATTGAAGACTTGGCACGTGCGACCCACATTATATTGATTTATTTATAGTAAATTTCTTTTCGGTCCACGTCTCTCATTCCAAATCAATTTGATACATCACAACTTCTTGTCGTGACTCCACCATAGCGCGTTAAAGTGTGTCTTCAATTTTAACTTCATTGGTTAAATTATCCACTAAGAGCCAGCAATTGAACAATAAACCTAAAAACGTCTCAATATAAATGACGCTTGCTCACTCAACGGTGTTCTTTTTTTTTCTTATGGTTACTGGTTCAGTCAATCTTCGTTATTAGTCAGAAAATTCTCCATGAAATTAATAATTTCGAAGCTTCCGTGCTCTTCGGTAATAAAGAAAATACAAAACTAGGTCGTGGTAGGTGTCTTAGTAATCACAGAAAGTTGAATTATGCCATCAAATTGGCCAGTGGCCGTTCGTCACGGCCGGCGACTGCGTCAAAGGGAAGCCACTCCAGCGAAACGTGCGAACCGGTAAACGCGAAAAAAGATAACGCAACAATCGAACTGAACTACACACCGTTTATACGTAAATTAGAAAGCATTCTTATCGATTAACTCCAATTCACTTTACAGTGGTCCCGCATTTTTTTCTTTTACGTAAGTGTAACAAATTAGAATTTTTTGAAGGGAAAGGCTGAACTAATTGTTGGTCTTGCGCAACGCAACGAAATAAGATCGAGAGCATTGTGGTCTCGACGCTGCATTTGAAAACAAATGGTTTAGTCATAATTATGAAACATGAATCATTCGCAATAAATATGATACTCACTATAAATATCCGAATCGTTTTCTACTGTTTCATAGAAAGAAAATAGATGGGTACGATATGTAAGCCGTTTATTAATAAATGAATGAAAAACCTCTATCCATACCACATCCTATCTTGCACACCGGTCGCGAACACCGGTTATCTTGCACACAAACTCGTCACATGAAAGCGACATCGACATCAGGTATGCAAACGGATATTGGTTTCCTGGAAAACTCACATTTTCCGATATCACGCCTTGAATTTTATTACTCAGGCAAATGGTATAAAACATTCACAGTTCCCGTAATTAATCTCTATTCACATACTTTTGTCTGGACCATTCTGCGAAAACAATTATATCATGAGAATGTGTCTTTGTTGTTATATGGAAACTTGAGAAAATTTCACCAGAGCTATTAACATAATTAAAAACTACATAGTTGCGTTGTACTTCGATTTAGCACTGATTATGATAGTATTGCGCCCTTCATGAACTAAATGTTTTATTTGGGGACTACCTGCAGATTAGATAAATCTTTATCGCTGCCGTTATCAATTTGATGACATAGCACAGTTTCGTGGAAATAGTATTAATATCGATCGCACAATGTGATTGTTAGAGAGATATATCATTTTCTTCATTCTCTTATGGATGCTTCTGTATACATTTCTGACTATTTTCTCGAGCACTTAGTCCGTTCTACGGAAATAAAAAGTAATCAGTACGGCCATTTGCCGTGTAAAGTGTTATTCTCGGAAGTTGAAGTCGGTGATAAAATATACACCGCCTATTTTAAAACTTGTCTTCCTAAGCATCAAGCCATCCTGCTTTGTGAATTACGTGTGTTATACTGATCTAAGCGTGGATCTCAGACGGGTAGAGATTATGTTGTCACGTAACTCTCATAGTGCTCACAAACGTGTCAACATGATGCATGGAGTTCAGGTATGTGAGTCATCAGTATGGCCTACATCACGCTTTGTGGTACTGTTAGGATAAAATAAATGACGTTGTTCACTCGTCCACACTTTCGAAATTACGAGCATAACGCTCTCACGACATTTGACCTGAAAAGTTGAAATTTAAAAACACTGTCACAGTGGATGAGAGTAAATGTTCATAGTTCAAACTTAATGTCCGTCAATTAGATGCAAAGCATTTTGACGCCTTCGCCGCTTAGACAAATATTAGCATATTCTATTTGTGTTACATCAAAGATGGACCCTGGCAGAAGCCGGAATGGACCGATAAGATGATGGTTTGTATTATATCCACTTTAGATAACAATTGGAATCATATTGTCAAGGTAAGTCAAGCTTCAATTTCCTATATGTAAAAACATTTAAATGGTCTGTAGATATATCTAAAATTGTTATTTTAGTGGCTATGCACCGTTTGTTATACTGTAGAATAAAATAAATAATTTTCAAAAACTTAAATTTTCGGCAAGGTTCCGCTTTTATGCATATGCCGTGGTCAGGTTGAATTTGAGAAAATTCGAGTTTATTCGTTAGCTTTGAGCTCTTATTATATACACAGCACGAGACAGATCTAGATCATTTTACTATATAAATAGTAAAGTATCGCTCTCCGTTGCACAATCGCAAGTGCATCGGATCCCAGCTAGCTATTTGCGTTCAGGAAGCCAGAACTCCAACAAATTTAATATTAGACATCACAACTGATTCGACAATTATGCAGTACTTACTTAACTTATGCTCTTTGTTTCGATACAAAATCTGCTTAATTTATTATATTAGTCTCCTCATCCGAAGTAGTCTGCGTTGAGTTTTTGAATGTGAGCAACCAAAAAATTCTATTAGATAGGCAATGTCGTCAATTTCAAGGTACATAATAAGGAGGGTTTGATGAATACACAGCATTTGCTGACATCAATAGATATAATCTTTACTGCCGAGCATTTGTAACAATCTTCCAGGAACCTAATAAGAGACGGTCATAATAATAAACTGTCAAGACCATGGAAAGGGCCAACAAGCCATTACCCAGGCATCGCAACGTTAACAGGCTCAAATAGCCGAGGCTAATGACATGGCAGATGCTTTCAATCTGCCTGAATTGTATTCTTGCTTTGATAGTAGACATGCAGTAATAGCTTAATCCTCATTCCAATAGCTATTTGGTCCAAATTCTAGTTGGGATGTATGGCAAAATTAATCTACGTTATTAACGCTCCAGTGAGTTTGTTAACTCAGCTGAAAATTACTCCTCAATACCGTTTCTAAAACATATAATCGATAATTTAAATTAAGTTATAGCGATCAAGATGCACTAGTTCGCTGATCTTCTTCTCTCCGTTTCTGTGTCACTTAATAAATTTTGAACAATTAATGAAGTTAAATACCGAAAATATCCGAAGTGACGATATTCGAACAGTCTGGGTGTCACAAATATATTAAAATATTTTTAGATGACATATAGGAGAGAACAAAAGGTCTATCCGATGACACGGAACCAGTTTTCCAGTTCACAGATTGAGCGACATTTGTCGTTTCTAGACCGATATGGAAACAAAGGAACGGAATAGAGGATTCCGATTGATCGATTCGTTGGCGTTCGAATGAGAAGAGTACACGCACGAGTGGGTCCAGAACAAATGTGGCAGAATTCTGAATTGTTCCAGGAAGCTAGTGCCCGCCGTGCCGTGTGCCATCTGTCCAGTGTTCAGTGCATAACGGACTACAACGGTTTTTGCACAAGTAGGCCTTCCCAGACGCCGCCGTAATCGTCACTTTCAAGACAATAGCCCGCCAGGTTTCTAATCACGAAGCTCAACCAGCCGTTTATAATGTTTTAATTTACATGCGATTATACCTGTAGGCCAATAATTCAAGATCTTAACATTTATCTATATGATATCGAACCATTGAATTTTTTATTTTCATTTTACGAAGAAAGAATTACTTACGCATACCAAAGTTAAGTTTAATAAGTACCTTAATGACAAATACCTCCTCCGCCTATGGATTGTTCTCTCTTATTTGGGAAAAAAGCACCTCATTATTATTTGTAACGGATAACAGGATTCATAGAATACTTAGGTATAAATCTACCTATAGTTTATTCACCTGAGAATGCCTGAGCTGATTAACTTCCGATTGCATATTACTAATCAAGCAATCAAACACATTCATAACATAACACACGAGGCTTCAAGATGAATCATACACACTCACTCATGCAATATGCTTCAAAACCAGTTTTTGTAAGTTTTGTTTGACAACTAACCTACCTTTGATCTTATATTTTATATATTTCATAATTTCAGTTTAGGTGACGTGAAAGTTCGTTTAACTAATGGATTTCTTTTATTTTCCAATCAGACATGGACAATTTTCAAGCTATGTTGAGGTTATAAAGTAACTTACCTGTTATAGCGGCCAGCAACACCGCTAAAGCCGCCACACCTGTCGCTCTTGCTCGATGGTGCCGCATTTTGTCTCTTTCCAACACGTTATGCGTCCAGTTTAAAAGACAAAAACAACAGAAAAATTCAAACACCGCAACAGTAACGGCTTACGTCTTTTGTTATTAAAACAATAAACAATATTCACTTGTGTTTTTGTCGCGACACACCTTCGCTAGTGCGATCAAGATAAAAAATGTTAGTCTCACTAAATTGCACAACAAAATTGTTTAGACTGATGTTAAAGTCAGGAGTGACCGGTTCACTGTGAGAGTGGAGTTCATGTTGAGGTTTTACTAGGTTTCGGTGGGAGTTCCTTTGGGAGCGGTGATGAAAACTTGTTTCGTGGAGTAGGCGGGCGCTCGGCAGCGAACGACGTACGTCCGTCCCTTGGCGGCGCGAGGGCGTACTGGCAGCGGCTCCCGCGCGCCGCCGCGCGCCGCGGCGAGGCGCGGAACCACGCACCGCGTCCCGCCGCAACGATCAAGACCCGTCGCGCGGAGTTTAGCTTCAATTTCCAATAACTACGAAGCACACGACACGATTTCATTATTGTGTGTATTATATTTTTAAACGCTTTTTAATTTATTCTGCATAAGTAGGTAGGTCTATTGAGAAATACGGTGTGACTTTTTTTTTGCCTTGGTATAAAAATTAGAGATCTCCACACATCGGTCGGTCGGTCTTGTACAATCTTTACCAGGTCGTCAATCTTTACCTAGTGGGAGGCCTATCCACATTGCGTCTTCCGGTACATGGTCGCCACTCAAGAACTTTACTGTCCCATCGGCCATCTGTTCTGCAAGCTATTTACAATGTCCAGTGCCACTTAAGCTTGGCAATCCTTCGAGCTATGTCGGTGACCTTAGGTCGCGCAATGAGACTCGGAGCATAGCCCTTTCCATCGCCCTTTGGGTGACAGCGAACTTTCTTATAAGGCCCACAGTGAGCGGCCAAGTCTCTATTCCGTAAGTCATCACAAGCAACATACACTAGTCAAAGTAACCTTCATCTTGAGACACAGCAGTCATTGGAACAAAAATACTTATATGGAGTAGCTTCCTGAATGCTGCCCAACGAGATGGATTCGTCGATTGACCTCTCTCGAAATTGGACCTACCTAGCTGGATTATTTATCCTAGGTATGTATAATCGTCAACAACTTCAAGTGGAGCACCTCCACCTGTCACTGGAGTAGGCACAACATCGGATGTTTGACATAACTTTCGTCTTGTCCATGTTCATTTTAAGACCTACTTGTTGAGAGGTCATCGAGCATTTTGCCCAAGTCTTCCAGGGTTGTCCAGCCATGACTACGATATCGTCAGCAATTCTAAGGTGGAGCAGGTACTCGCCGTTAATATTGATGCCAAGAAGTCCGTCCCAGTCCAGAAGTCTGAAGACATCCTCCAACGCAGCGGTGAACAACTGACATCCCCTAAATAAGCTTTGAGTTCTAGTCCTGGAGACGTAGGTACTAATATGGTGGCGTTTCCGTACAGACACTTCAATGTTTTGATAAACCGATAGCCGCTGTAGAGACTATCGCCTTCACGTTTAATTCTATTTAAAGGTAGGCACCTAACCTGTATCTCGGCTCTTCCGACTTATTAACTACAATATTTTTTTATCCTAGGGAGGCACACGTACGACCGGTCCACCTTATGGAAAGCGACTACCGTCGTCCAGGACATATGTAACCTAAGGGGAGCGGATGCGGTGCCGGCCTTTGAGATACCTGTAGACATGCCTTTTGGAGAACCCCATGTTATAGTGCAAAGGAAAGACTTCGGGAAGGAGCTCATTCCACACCTCGTGTGCGGTAAGAAGGCTCGCGATGCCCGTACGTTAGTTGGATGCCAGGTATCTAGATGGTGTGGATGAAATCTATCTCATCGTCGGAGGGTGCGGCGGCAGAAGAGTGACGGTGGCACCGGGTTACACAGTTCTTCGGAACATTCCCCGTTGGTTGTACAGACGGTAGAGAACATACCGAGAGCCAACGTCTCTCCGGAGGCTTAAGGGATCTAAACCATCTGTGAGAAGGGAACTACTAATTAACTATTGTACCTACCTAACAAGTAAAACAGAGAGCGGTATAAAATAAGCATTTGGTATGTTTAATAGACCTAAGTAACCTTCGTTTTCAATTTTGATTCATAAAGAAACTTTAATTGAATTGGCTAAATGTTTATCTTTTACAAAATGTGTAATTTAATTTCGTAGTTATGTAGGTAGTAATGTACCATGATTAATTGTACATTACTACTACTAGTGTTCAACCTGTCATTGCAAACAACAGTTGATAAACAAATTTTGTAATTAAATTATAAAATATATTTCGTAGTTGCTGAAAGTTGTTTTAATTAAATTTAACAATTAACTACGGCCGGCGGAACGCCATTCACGCATAACAACGTAGGTACTTCATTGAAATAAATATTTGTATTACCAGCATGATTGTAGGCTAATTCCTTTAGGCCAGTGGTCAGGTCTGTGTTATATTCTTAGTTATATTATATACCTAATATATTAGCCTGAATCATCCCACTGCTAGGCAAAGGCCTCCCTTCGATTCTTCCATTCTTCGCAATTAAGCGCCATTTGTCTGCCAGTTACTTTCGAAAGCCCGCAGCTCATCTATCCACCTTTTTTGGGTCTGCCACAACGTCGTTTCCGAGACCCTAATCCTCCTAATCCCAATCCTTTACTTAGTCCTTTTACTCGAAATCACTACACGATCAATTTCGGGAAATAGGTCCCGCGAGAGGTCATGATAAGTCACTGAACAACTTACTTTATTTTTAGTTTTATCACGTAATTCTTGAAGTTCGATCACAGTTTAAAAATAATAGTTTTGTTGTACTGTTGGACCACGGAGTAAAAATAATATTTTCGTCATAGTTTTGTTGTAAACTCCGCGAAAATTGTGTTCAGTGAACGGATAAAAAATGGTGGTCCGCTTGCGTAGTAACTTCATTTACACCGCAAAAATTGTCGACGTTTTCAATTCATTCGCACTAGAAATAAAGCAAAAAGCTAGTTAGGTGCCAGAGTCGGAATTGGGTGGAAGGAAAGGTACCAATATTAGGTAGCGTTTTGGCTAGCGGTTCCCAGTTGTAAGCGAGAGGTACCGCGTTCGATCCCCGATATACCGACGACTTTTTCTGAGTTTTTATCACCTCTTACAATGAGGGAGGAAATCTGCACATTCAGACGATTGAATGTGTAACCATGATCCAATTTGATTAGGTTCATCTGTTAACAGTCGCGTAATTACCTGATCTGACAAATCCTGGATCATGGTCGCGCGCGATACAACCGGGACATTGACGCGATACAACGGGACGGGACAAGATGATTATTTAGTAGGTAGGATACCTCCCAAGCGCAAATGAAATTGCTCCGCCTGCAGCCAAAACATAATTAAACAATTTTATTTATTTGGCTGCACTCGCCTAAAACGTTTTCTTAACAAATCCTGCGCCGGAAAGATGTTTAACAGTTATCTCCAACAATCCGTAACTAGTCCACTATTGGACTTAAGCCAGAAGACCCCTTAATATCCGCGTTTGGCAGACGGGCTCGAGATCTTAATATTTGAAAATATAAGCACGACAGAACTATACACGCATTTAAGCCTGTGATTCTGCATTTTAGTCACATGAAACCTTATTGAAACAGTCGTAGATGTTATGGGCAACAGTTACCGCTTTCAATCAGGTGGGCTATATTTGCGTTAGTTAGCTAGTTTAATTTAGTAGGATAACAAAAAACTGAGACGGACGCTAAGCCCAATTTTTTGGTTATAGCAAATACGACGCCCGTGAGAGGAAGGGATTGGTGCTATTCCACAACCCGCCGGACATCACACGATCACCAGTTTATCAGTGACAGCCGACTATTAATTAACACAATCGTCTGTCCGGCTGTCTGGTGCCGAACACTAATATAAATACCAGTATTACAATGCGTCCCTGCGCTACATTCAGCCCGCTAAATGAATTGAAAGGGGATCGCGGCGCGCCCTTGTTTTGGCAGGGCAAATAGAATTAAAATACTGCCGGCCTAGCTCCGATAACAAACGGATTATTAAACACACAAACAAATGCGATATACCTGATATGGATTACCGTATTTTCCTACATTTGGAGTGTAATTTCAGAGCAAAACTTCGAACGTGCGTAGTGCTTCAATTAACTCTACGTACGAGTATTGACTTACCTGTATTACTTTCCTATCTGCGAGCATCTTTTAATGGCTCTGGTTACACTTACCTTTTATAACAATATTGTTTTTAAAGCTGTTGGTGTTTCAGATAAAATTATTGTCTTTGGATGTTTTTCTGTATATACCTACTTGTCGTTATACCCAATCCAAGCCAATTTTGTATAGTAATTCATCATCATCTTGGCGTTACTGTCCCGGTTGTGCTCTCGCGCACGTGGATCTGGGGTTCCGCCTTGATCATGTATTTGTAATTTTGTATAGTAATTACTAATTAGGTACAATGCCTATAGGTAAAGAAATACCTAGATACCCACGATATTGCTACACCACAACACTGTTAAATGCATAAAACCGTGTATCTTTAAGGCGTTGCGTCGAACCGACTTAGTCTTCGGGCTGGGGAATAAAGGTATCCTCGCAAGTAAGTATGCCGAAGGTATTTATCCTAACAATTATACTGGGCAATCGAATCAGTAATGAGAAAATGAACCAAGGTCACCGACATAGCCCGAATGAGGCCACATAGCTCGCATAACAATGGCCGATGGATGAATCATGGGGCAGTAAAGTTCCCGAGTGGCGACCGCTTACCGGAAGTCGCAGTGTAGGCAGGCTTCCTGCAAAATGGACCGACCACCTGGTTGGTAATGGTCGAAGGTACCCACTGAATGCGGATGGCACAGGGCCGGCTTTGGTACAAATAGTACATACTCTGTGTTTGGAGTGGCGACCTCATACCGGCAATCGCAGTGTGGGACGGACCCCCCACGGGCCCCCCATGGGATGAAAGGACGCCACCTTGAAACAACCCTAACTTTAACTTAGGGAGCCGATGATGCAACAGGCACAGAATCGATAAGTGTGGAAGATATGGGGGGAGGCCTATATTCAGCCAGTGGACATCCTGCGGCTGACATGACGACATACTCCGTCAAGCATAAGTTGAAACCGAAATAATGATACAGGACAATGTTTTATGAAATGATACATCCAATATAAAACAAGTTCGTTTTTATGCCACGCTCAACTTTTGCTTTAGCGACGCGGTACGACGAAGCTCTGCGTCTGATTTTGTTTCCGCGAGTTCCATGTTCGTGTCTGCAAAACTTTGATACACAAAATTAACATAAATTAATGTAACGGAAACTTCGTTGGACGTATTTAAAAAAGTGCCCGATGCCGTTCTCATTAATATTTTTTGTTTCTGTTTTATTGTGTGTTCTTTCTTTAACAAGGGTGATATGAACGAAATGAAAAAGTAGGCTTTATAAAATATTATAATTTAGGTGTTATGAAATAACGTTTAAGATGGTGATAAATTTAATGTGTTTTTAACCCCCCATCATACACTTAATTAACTACTGAACTGGTTACTGAAACAAAACTAAAGAACCATTTCTTTAAACTCCTCGGTTAAAATATATATTTTGTAGTATTTTTAAGTAATACTGAGTGAAGAAAATATACGTACACATACATTTTTAACAATAACTACACATAAGGACTTCACAGAAAACACACCATGACAGTAATCTCAAGTCTCAACTAGGGTAGTCCAGTGTCTATCGTCTAACCTTATATCAGCCATAGTATTGGACCACTTCTTCTATTTCCTGTCGGTCCCAAAGACGAATAAGGATAACTTCAATAATTTGTACTCAAAATCTTATACTATCGCCACCACGATATTACACCTATAACAGCGCACGAATTGAATATAATTCCGAAGATAGTAATGGCCAGCTTTTGTGCAGCCGCGCGAGCTTATAACAAAAGGGCGGAGTACAAAGCTCCGCGGCGAGCCGCAGTAGAGCACATTGCACTGATTTATGCAGAGCAGTCCGTCTTGAATTCAAGTGGATCGACAGCCTTGGAAGCTTTAAAGCTCGTATAGTGGAAAGCTTTGCTGGCAACGTGCACTGGGTAGATACAATGCAAATGCATAGCTTAGAAGACTAGATGTACTTGCATGCATTTAGTTACAATTACCGCACGTAATAAGTACTAAATTAAAGAATTACACTGATTCCAAGCTATTAAAAGTAGTTTGTGTAGTGATTTTTTAAATTAAAATATACCCCGTGTGGTGCTAATGATTAGACTATAAAAATAAAAATCATTTTGGCGTTAATGTACCCGTTGTGCTCTCGTACACGAGGGCTCGCGTTCCGGCTTGATCATGATCCAGAATTTGGCAGATCAGATAATTCCAGTGGAGCGACTGCCATCTGACCTCCGTGACCCTGCCACCAGAGGAACCAAACCAGATTGGATCAAGGTTACACATTCAGTCGCCTGTCAAGTATTATAATTAAGTACGTTAAAATCTGTTTTCTAATGTCTCTGATTGTGTACTCAGGTGATATGTTTCATGTCATGGTTCACAGCGAATTGTCACCTCACCGCGCACTTTCAGAGAGAACTCAGGCCAAGCTCATTCGTGTCAGTCGATTGGCCACGCAACGCCACTTAGATCCATTCTGTGTCGATTGTGCTCAACCGCAAACATTTCAAACCTACTTTTCGCTAAACACTAGAATTTAGTCGTCACTTTGTACTCATTTAGCTACGGAAATGGCAACAAGAAGATTTGCCTCATTTCTAGTGTGAATATCGGTTCTAAAATTAGTACTGAGTACTAAATTAGTATTAGAGACTGAGACTTATTGAACGGAGTTGATTGTAACCCTCTATTACTTATTTATTTGAATTGCTTAATTTTTATGTTTATTGAATTCATAATCTATTCTAGTATGTATATTTATCGAGCTTAAGCTAGCTTACACCGAAGCTGGTGGTGTATAATTAAGAAAATTATACACGTATGTGTATAATTAAGATTTTTTTTTGTGTTTATAATTTACAGGACAATGTTTGTATACAATAAAAAAGGGTAGGTAGGGGTAGTGTAGGTGTAGGGTAGGTGAAGGGTATGGTAGGGTAGGTATAGAGTGGTGTATGGGTAGGGGTAGGACTCCACGCGAACGAAGTCGCGCCGGGCTCACTAGTGCTTAATAAACGGGATACACACGTACAAGATTCAGACTAAAATAAAGATTTAATTACACCATTGGGAAGGCTCTTGAGTAACTTGAATGTCTGAAAGCATTTGTAGCAAGATAATAATACAGTCTATTAATAACTAATTACGAAAATAACTAGCTGCAGACACGTTTACACAGGACTAGTTACTCATTAGTACAACCAGTGTAATTACAGGCAAGAGCTTCAGCACGAAGTGAAGCGCCTTTTAATTACGCGTAGGTATTGGCCACTTTGCACTTCAAGGCTGAACATGAAAAGGATCTAAGGCTAGGCTAGTGACGGAGGCAAAAATTTCCATAAAAAACATCTTTCACCCAAGCATTTTCAATGCGTTGATATTTTAAAAACTCGGTTGGTAAAAGCACGCATCCAACTTAATAAATTACTGCGACTGATCTGTTTGCCTGCGATCTGCAAAATGTTCTCTGAACATTTTACCTAATATTTAGTAACAAGTAGTTTGTATAGGGGCTGTAAATTATTACCTAATTTGTGGAGCGCATTACTTTTTAACTGTAACGTTATACAAAGAATGAATAAATAAATAAATCAGTAAAAAAAGAAAAAAGAGGTCCCTCAAATCGACTTGGTCCACTTACCTCCTCAAAATGTATCGTCACGGTGCCGCGAGACGCATCATCGCTCACGGCGGCGGGTGGTGACTCAGACTCACATTCACATCGCCCTTCTCAAGACAAAGAATAACAAAACGCAGAGGGTCGTTAGGCAATAAATCAACTCCACGTCATAAATACTAGGCACCCCTCAAAGTGTCGCATTTTCCAACTCATAACGCGGAGTTCTAATGCAGTCTCCGAAATTCGGAGGGAGCTCCTTCCACGTCTGCGGATTCGCCGCTAGTTCCCCGGAATTTCACCGCTCAATTAAGTTGGGAAGTCGTATATTCTAATAACGGAATGTTATCAGCCCAGATTGGTTCGTGCTCGTGATTAAATGGCTTTATTTGTCGTCTTTTGTTATACGGTAAGTAGGTTTACGTGGTTATTGGCGTACTTATTGGAAAATAGCTCTCCTGGATTACATATGCGGTATGCCAAAGTTTAAGTGATTGATTTTTGTTGGTTAAAAGGAAAAAAACTTTAACTCTGAATGATTCTTGTGTTCCAGAATTAAGATGATACATAGATACAATATAACACACTCACGTCCGTATCCCACATGGACAGGCATAGAGTATCGAGTGCCACAAGCTACAATCCTGAAAATGTTTTTTGACTTTTGTCATTTTAAACCGATCTAATTGTTAGTTATTAATTTCAACTGTAACAATAAATTTCAGTAGTCTGTGTAATTAATAAAATAGAAAGAAAAACCTATAGGTAGGTACTTAGTACTTACCTATTTATGTATAATCACACCTGATGTAAGTGTCGATACATTATACGCTGAAGTCCTGTATTACTTTAGTACAGGTTGGTTTCTATAAATTTAACTTAATCCAACATTACTATCACTCGATTGCGTCTACCTGCGCAACGCCGTAACCGCGATCGGAACGTTTCTGGGTTCTGCCCCACAGATTGTCAAGATTGTCAATTTACAAGAATCACATGCATCACCAGCTAGGCATATTGCTTTATATTTAGGGCTGTAATATTTCACCTTCCCTTAACATAATATCGGTTGGCGATCGGTGGCCTGTGCCTAATCCGACGGGACGGGGCGCCGGGATCGCGGCTCCCGACATGCGAAACTCACGTCTCCAAACCTTCAGTATAGCACTTTGGGGCCTAAAATACAAACGTCTAATTTTATTGAAACGTATATAAACCATATCAAGAACTCTTACAGGCGGTTGATGGATGATGATAATAAAACCCCGTTGACTCTAGCTGTAGACGTTTATAGAGCAGACAGACTATCTAGGCTAGGCCCTAGCCATGCTATCACAAAATGGAGATAGGGGAACTCCAAGTCACTATTAAAGATTAACAAAACCCTATTAGCGTCATGTAGTTCTTTATCTAATAAGCAACCTTAGTGTTCCATTAAGAATAAAGAAACTAAAAATATTTATTTATTTATTATTTATTACAAAAACAAGACAAGTATACATTTCGTATAACTTGACCAAGATCACGTAATATAATAGCTCTTTTCTAGCTCATCAAAATTGCCTTATCTGGTTTAAAAATATTAAAATTTGTGGTTTTGCTTGAACATAAATATAATGTTAAAAGTAGGCATTGAGTTGGAAGGAAGGTGTCAAGTTTGAAAGTGGAACACGAAGTCGTCCGGATCGTTTGGCGTCAACATCCCGGTCGTGCTCTCGCGCGTGGGGGCCTTATTTGGCAGATCAGGTAATTGCAGTAGAGCGACTAAGATCTGATATCTGTTATTCGTCTTTATAACTTGTTTTTTCGTATGGTTACACAGTTGGTCGCCATCCGACAGGAGTGTACAGTCCCGGAGTGTCAGTTTGGGTTCCGGCCGGGTTGGGGGACCATGGAACCCATATTTGCCCTTAGAAGTGTCATGGAGGGATACAGATCAAAGAACGATAGTTAAAGATAGATAGATAAAGAACGATAGTAGATAAGATCTAAGTCGATACCTGAGGCCTATATTGACATTATCCGAGACATGTACTACGATTCCGATTCCATAGTTACGACTGCCATTGGTGACACCAACCCGTTCCCGATTACCGTTGGGGTACACCAGGGCTCTGTGCTCAGCCCACTTCTGTTCAACGTGATATTAGACGTATTGTCAAACAGCAATAGAGATTATCATGAGGTACCACCATGACTGCTCATGTATACTGTTTACTACGATATCGCGCTGACAGACTCTGACAAGGGGCGACTAGTAAAACGTGTAAAAAACTGGAAGGAGGCACTTGAGAAGATTAATGTGGTGAAGAAAGAGTACATGGCTTGCAACAATGCAGAATCCCTAACCATGCGCATACGCGAAGATGAAGTCAAGTGCACGGATCAGCTGATTCGATGACGTGCATCGGCCATGTTTCAAGCTGTAAGGCCATTCAAATCAAAAGGCTCACACACCAGCACCGAATTCTAGCCATCTAGGATGTCCCTAATAAATAGTAGACGGCCTACTGCAGAACGCTTGAAACCATATAGACTGTGAGCGAACTGTCATTTGCATCGTTAAAACTTTAGATATTGACATGCGACATCACAACCTCACGGCCTCTCCCACTCCTTGTCACACTATGTCAAACTCGGTTGGACCCTCTCTCCTCCGTAAGACGTAATTTATGGATGACCCTTATTGTCTAAAAGTACCTTAATCATTCGTATCCAGTCCAGTTACATTACATACAACATCCAAACTTCTAAAAGGTTCACAATTTCATAATAGTTGGCAATGGCATGGCAAAGATATTTATAGATGCAAATTAAATGCCTTCGTATTTCCGAATGTAGGCAAAGAACATACTGGTAGCGATTGCGTGCGTATTTCCATCAGGCGCTGGTCACGCGATGACGACGCCGACATAGGAACACAGGCCGGGCCACTGCGCTGCGACCTACCGTAACGGATAATCGATGGGTTTACAGGTCATTGCCAATGCAAACTGGGGCACTATGCCTGTTAACAGTTCACGTAATTAGCTCACCTTTAAGATAGGATTTGGTCAAGATTACAGATAGGTAATACAATGCATAAAAACAGAAAGTATCTGTATCTATACAGAACTATGATTATACGTAAGTACCTAACGGGAAATCGCTTTTTAACAAAAAATCCCGTGTGTGCTTTTAGTGCGAGTTACCTAGCTTTAAGACATTTTCCAGACCTCCATCCATCAGTGAGCCAAATTTCATTGAACTCCGTTAAGCTGTTTTCCCATGATCGTGTAAAAACAAAGCACCAAAAAGTTGCAAACTGTAACACTTATAATATTATTGGGATGTGGACAAGTACGGTCAGATGCATGTGGCCCAGAGCGAGACTGAAGCTAAATAGTAAATACGCCCCTGGGTGCTGCCTTGGTCGACTGGCTTACCCTTGCTGTAGTTTTAGGTAGTTTTCTTAAGTATAATAATATACTTATATAATATGTCGGGCACGGGCCGGCTCT
The DNA here is from genome assembly GCA_907269095.1 of Blastobasis adustella. NCBI lineage: Eukaryota > Metazoa > Arthropoda > Insecta > Lepidoptera > Blastobasidae > Blastobasis > Blastobasis adustella. The sequence goes on along the minus strand of OU026121.1, from coordinate 12,889,607 downwards.
GCCTGGCATTGTCGGGCACTTGTCGGCGTGGGGTGTGTGCTTCGGCCTTGGGGCGGTAGACATGTCATTGTGTGTTTCCTTCCTACTTTCCTATCCCTACCTTTTTGACGATTGAAAGAGATATTTTAATGTCCTAATCAATAAAGAATTTTTGAGTTTGAGTACCTTACCTACATGATTATCACATCTGTCGCATATCGTAAGTATACCTAAACCCAAAAATTTTAATGAAATCTGTTGTTCAAGAAACATTACCTAGGCAAGTACCTACCTGTACTGACTTAAATACAGTTTTACTCGCCTAAGTTTCATTACAATTTTATGGGACAGCAACATTAAAAAATGAGATTCATAGTAATTTCAAATCACATCTGTTGAATGTTTTATTTGAGCAATAAGTTAATCTATATACCTATCTATCATTTCAATCGTTAATAGCTATCGTCATTCTGGTTAAAATTGAAATGAGCCGGCTTTGTGTATTACTAGGTAAACCACAGGTCAAACCACACAGCAATAGACAGACTAATTTTGAAATCAATCCATCCATATCAACCACAAAAGTTCACAAAACTATACAGTATTATCATAGGCTTTCAGTATTTTAATTAATCATTAAGGGATAAAGACAGGGGAAAATTGAGTGAAAATAATATGATCACCTATTACAATAAGTATTTCATGCATTATTTATGCGATTACAATCAGAATAATTAATTTAAACATTCAACTATCCCGCGGGATGCTATTATTTTTTCAGGATCAAGAGCACCTTTTCCGTCAGTGAAAGAATTTTCCAGTTCGGATCAGTCTTTTCGAAGATTATCCCCAAACACCCGAAACAAGCATTCAAACTTTTCCTCTATTATATTAGATATATTACCACCACACCATCGAATATTACAATAATCTATCTCTAAATCTAGGTAATATCTCGTTTTGGGAAACTCTAGTAACGGTGACAGTTAAAAGGGTTATAATTTAGAACTATATTACTTGTATAATTTAACAATCGTCGAAATCCTCAGAACATCCTCCGCACGACGAAGCTCCACACATTGTTTAACTTTGCTGTCTATTCATTACTTGAGACTCATTTCCACATTAGATACATGGAAAACGCCATAGAAAGTAACTCAAAACAAAGTTTGATATTATCCGATGAAATTTGTCACAAATAATCATCATGGCGACCTGGTTCAGTAGTTTACATGTCGGTTTGCCACGCATCCCGGGTTCGATTCAATACATCGATACAATAGTCCTGTCTGTGATCACAGATCAAACTCAGTAGAGCGTGACGCGACCATTTTCAAGAACTAGCCCTGGCACATATTTATAATATGGCACCTCAGACTCCACAAGACCGTATTAAAGAGCAAGTTGCTGGTGAATAATTCTGGCTACTAGGTTATATCTGTGCAAGTACTCGCCTCGGACGGAAAACTTGACTCGGACAAAGTCGCGGACAATAAGTTTTTTAGGCGGCATTTATCCATAGCCATTTACATTTACCACATCAGTAGCCTGTAACAGACCCCACATTAGTGTAGGGATTTACATAATGTCCAAGCTTGGTAGAGGCAGGTGAGTGAAACTGTATTGTATGCGCCACCGCAAGGTGCAGCACATACTCAACGTTGAGTGACTCGCGGGTGTGGACGTCGTTCGTAGGCGAGCGCATGCAACTATCTCTTTTGTGTTTACCTCCAAGAAAGTATTTTATAATTTAGTAGTCATTACAGAAACATAACCAACAGAAAACTACTTAGCTTCTCCTAGGAGGTTCTAGCTGGTCTGCCTCTAAAAATGTATTTTAGTCGCTTTGTATAACACCCATGTAAAGGAACGAGTATGTTTGGTTTATTGTAAGTCTGATATAATGTGATATTGTGAGTACTGATACAACACAGTGGCGCCGTCGTGACATAAATTGAACTTTACCCTACATATTTCAACATCCACCAAACACCACCAGGGCCGAGCATTCTAACGACGAATTAACAATATTCGTATTTCACGCTCTAACTGCAACGGATGGACATAATTCTATTTTTTACTTCATCGGAGAGATGTCCTGAATACAGGGTGGGTGCATTCGTTTCGCGTATTGCACTCTGCCCATTGTATCCTTTGCTCCCCTTGTAACAAGCTGATGTATTATTACAATTCTTATCTGTACAGTGGATGTTAAAAGCTACGTCACAGCAGTTGACACGTGTTTAGCATTTGATTTAACTGCTATTGTCCTAAATCGTAAGGGGAGAATGCGATTGACAGCAATTTTATATCAGTCTAAACTTATTGTTCCTACTAGTTTGGATATGAGCGTGTCTCATGTTCACATAGACTAAAAAGTTACTGTGTAAGTGTCGTTAATAGAGCTAACTTCAAACGTTATACGAATACGCTAAGCTATATTTTATAAAAACTAGGAAGAAAAGGATTCCTATGATTATTTGTTAGCACAGAGCTTCAATGTACCTACCTGGCTAGCTACAATGTTGTAAGGGAAGCAACCACAGACGTGCTCGAAGATCCAAAATATGAGTAGACCACTACGTAAACTGTCTAACTCTACACATTCTGGCTTCGTTTACGACGATATGTGATATCAAACATTCCACCTAAATCTCGACTCATGTCACTGTTATTAAAAATCCTAATATCTAAGCAGCTTACCATGCCTGGAGCACAGGGTGGCGTTGGCTGAATACGAATGAACTAATTCTTTATTCCTACTGTTAGAACAAATCCGACGTGACAGGCGCACGTGGCCCCGCGGCGTCGGCGCTGACTGTTCGTCATACGAACATGTGAATGACAGCCGACGACGTCCTACGAGTATATTGACAGCATGACGTAACAAGTTTTTTTTATTAAAGCAGTGTTGAACAGTTGCAAATGAAATGAATGGGGGCGCTCTAGGATATTTGTTGACCGCCTGGGTGGTTGGCCTATCTATATTTGCTGTAAGTAGGCAAATTTCTATGCAGGTAAAAGGAAAGTCTAATATTAACCTTCCCACTAATTTTTTTTTTAATAAACAGCAGGCATCGGACTTGATGCCTCGGAAGAACGAATCCATTGAAAATTATCTCTGCTGGGTCAAAATTTAACACATGTGTGTTTTAGAAATCTGTACTTAGAGCAGGCGAATGGACCGACAACGAGATATTTTCTCCGTTGCTCCTTTTAATTAGGACTAATGAAGGATTCAAACAAACAGTAACAAACAATATTTATATTTGGTATCACGGAAAGCGAGGTTCATGGTACAAATCACTAGTGTAGTGGACCGTGGGCCGTGGGGTTCAAAATGTCCACAGCCTCAAAACCTTAAAGGCCCTGGTATGGCATGGTTAAAAACAGCACAAGACCGACAACGATGGAAAATATAGAAGGAGGCCTACATCCTAGAGGTCGAAAATGGCTGAAAAGGAGAAGACCTGTTTATTAAAACGAAAGCAATAATAAGGTCAGTATTACCTACACCACATTTTATCCAATTCCTTAAACAAATAACGACAGGATAATGTTGCGAACTTCGCCTTCGATTTCTTCTCTTCAATATATGACATTTCCAAGGTAATGTAAACGACGCGTTCTCCCGTTTTCGTGTTACTGAAGGTCACGTCATTGCGACCTTTCACGTATGGGAAAACATTCGGGAAATTCTCCGATGGTCCCCCTGGAAAAATACATTGCGAGCTCGTAATCTCACACTAGTATTTGCTAGTAGTAGTAGTTAGTAGTAGTAGATGTAGGTACTATACCTGCATCTACTAGTGTACTAGTAAATACATTCCTATTTGTAACATTATTATATTGTACTCCTAAACCCAACGACCACAGACTTAAATAAATTATTATTATTTAGATTTCAGTATTTTCTGTGCCTGCAACTCATGATTTTAAGTTAAGGGAACTTGAGGTTTTCAGTCGAGTTAGATTAGTAGCACTTTGTTGCGTACGTGTACCTACGCACGTCTCTAACCTATCCAAATAAATTACTTCAAGTCTGAGAATTTAGCCTGGGTGGGACAACCACCGCCTTTCTGAGAAACAAAGCTTGCGTTGTTAAGCTCCGATTTGATGTAGCCAATATTAATAAATCATAAGGCAGAAGAATAACCCTGGCATTACATTAGTCGCTTTTTACGACATGTGCACCCGTAAGTCGAATAGAAAGGTTAGCGCAATATTTTACTCTGCCGGACACCACACGGCTCACAAAAACTCATGAAACCGTGGTAATACAAACCGATATTGGTTCGAACTCATCTCAATCACCCGAAGTTCGGGTGCAAGGTTTTGGTCGCAATATTGGCCGACGCATATTCATGAGGCTCGTCCTCCAACTTGTAATTCGAACGTTGATCCTTGACAAATTGCTCTGAACCTCGATCGAGTCATTAATAGGTAACTGTGAGAATTGGTATAGGTATACATATAAGTCTGTGCATTGAAGATTATGTAAATAAGTACTGCCTGAAAAATAACGCAGTTTCTTGCGGATCGTAACATCAAGATCGTAAATCGTCGTTGTCAACGGTTGCTGAAGGGTGCGATGAATGCTGGGGTCCTGAAGGCTGCTTGTTATCACCAATGGTGTTTCTTGTACATGTATCATAATCTCGACCACGCATATATTTCTTAAGCACAGTTTATAGTTTCTAACCAATCGTACGTCCGAAAAAGTAAACAATCAAATTTTGAATTACTTACTTACGTAACTTAGTTTATAACCCCAAAAGGCAAAAAAATACCGCTTTGTCTTATCTCTTACGTTCTCCCATTCGATCACGCGATTAAACGGAACAATAGACGCTCTATTGTGCATCTGGGGAATTATTCGGACTGATATCAGCTGCAGAATTCCACCACCATACTACCCGGTGCAAATTAAAATTCCATCCGTACAACCAGGGCCTGAAGTCCGCTAATTTACTAAGCCATTAAATTGTAATTGGATCGCAATGGCAGCTCAATGGCAGTTTGACTCATTTTTGGTTTTCTGTTACTGTGACTAATGGCTCTATTGAATTGAAAACAGATCGCAATTTGAAGCGTTTTTGGTATTCTGACAATTAAAACTGTCATTGAGCTGCGATTTCAATCCAATAACAATTCAATCCAGCTTTAGTAAATTAGCGGACTAGATGATTAACGGCCCTAGATGAGTGGCGGTTGACTCAACCTTCCTCGTACGACCACGCTTTGGAACGACCTGCCTGCCGTTACGACATTGAAACCTCCTACAAACGAACCTACACCTATCTCAAACACCAGCCACATATTTGTGACTCCCAGGTGTTTCAGGTGTCGATGGGTGACGATGATCATTTTATCATCAGGTTACTCTCTTGCATATTATATTAATTCAAGTTGTCAAATGAAAAAAAAATCAGTTGCCCCGAACATACATAGTTAAATAAAAGCTTGTAAAAAACCGTAAGGCCTAACCTAATTGATAACGGTCGTACGATCATGGTCGTGCGACGGGTGATTTTGAAGTCTCTCATTGGTCGCATGACCGTTGCCAATTAGGACAGCACCTAATGGTTAGAAGCAGGTACTCACCTGCTCAGTAACTCTGCTACCAAAGATTTTGACATATATATAGTCAGTGTTCGGAGCAAAACGACAAACGTGTTCAAACCTCAAGCCAACTTTACCTACTAAATTTAAAGGTGCTACTGCAATTGCAGCACTCGCATGGCTTTTGCAATCCCGTTACTGGGGAACTTTGCACATTTGTATCCATTATTGTGCTCAAATTAAATCGTGCGCCGCACCCACTCACCGATCCGCTAATGGAATGCACTAACTCGAATTGATGTCACCAATAACTGATTCTGAATCGGGCACTTGATGGAATTGCTGGGGTTTTTTTGTTCCATTTGTTTACAAATGCTGCGTTTTCTTGCTCTCTTAAATTGTATTACGGTGCTAATCTGCGGTAGGTATTAATAAACCGCTAGAATTTTTTTTATTAATTTTTTGTCAAAACTACGAACTAACTTTACTTATTGGAAAAATGCGTTTTTGCGAGAAATACCTACTGGTATCATCGGTCATCACCATCATATCAGCCGAAAGTAGCCTACGCCCACTGCTGAGCATAGGCCTACACCAGAGATCTCCGCAAAGGCTGGTATACCTAATACCTAAAAAATAATTGCCGAATTTCAAAGATGTAAACTTTCCCATAAATACATACTTCGCCAATACAACGTAGTTAGATGCTCCGAGTATTTGACGCTAGCATCAAGTTGTCAATTACTGTAAATACAGTAAAAACAGCGTCGTCCAAGTTGCGCCATGCATGAGAAGCCTCGTCGATATTGGCAGCGTTATTGCCTTCCACTCGCTTATGAAAAACGTGACAATATCCCACTCTGCGGCGCCTGTGATGCCATCAAACAGGAAACCCGACATGCGAGATCGAAAAAACGGTGAAAAATAAATGCAAGAATGCACAATTTACCAGATGTTTAGAAGTTGTATGTTTAGGTACTCAAACCTACGTGGAAGTAAGTTACTAAATATCCGAATAAATACCAATATAAGATTTTTGTAAAATTATTTTATGAGACCTCTTAAACCAGAAATTAATTGAAACACTTAAGTATAATGAGATCTTGGTAGAACGTTTAGCATAATATCGCTTTAGAAGACTTGTAGAGGAACAAAATTGACCTCTCCCAGCTCAATCTACGTAATCCTAAAAGCAATTCCGTGGTAAGATTAATCCCGACTCACTATTTCACTATCTCTGGTGACAGAAAATATTCCTCCTCCAATAACATGCAAATCTGTAAGATGCAAGCGCGGGTCCACTCCGTTACCTCCGTGAAATATTAAAGGTAATCTCCTTACATCTGGCAGGGCTGGCTCCCTAAGAGCAGTTCATGGAACAGCTGATGTTTGCTCGAAGGCGAGCGATGCTCGTGACACTGGAGGGCATGCAAATACCTTCGGTGTGGGTTGTTGTTGACATATCGGTATGAACAAAACATGCGTAAGATCGAACAAATATGCCTTTATATCCACAGGGACTGTATGCCAAGTGACGCGTTTTGTTAGAACCTCTCTGTGTTGGGTTATGTTTGTTCAACTGTAGGTACACCTTAATATGTAACGTTCTACGAGGTATCTTCATTTTTAAATTGAGAAACTAACGATGTGGATCATCAAACGTTTTGGTTCAACCTTTATAATGCTTACGCCTATCTAAGGAATAGAACTCGTTTCCTGATAATTATAATCTAGACGCCTTCAAGGCTAGAGTGAATAGGTTTTTACTACACAGGCATGCTCCGTCTTCGGACGCATCGTCACTTACTACCAGGTGAGATGGCGATCAAATGCCTAGTTAGTGTTTATTTTAAAAATGTTTATGTACCCATATTTTAGAAAATCAGTGGGCGGTTTACTAAAAAATCGACTCTAGATTTGTTGCCCGACTACTGGAAAAACAACTCTATCTAGCTACCTAATTTATTTATACGAAATATGGCTATCATTTGAAAGGCTTACAGTATATGACTTTTTGTTAAAAAAGTGTGATACAAGCTGAAAAGAGTTATTTTATCAAAAGTCAGGCAACAAATCTAGAGTCGATTTTTAGTCCACCAGTATATTTTGTTAACTCTTTTGTATGTGAATTTTTAGAAGAATTTAGGATAAACTATATCTGACAAGCGAAAGCAAATAAACAAATATTGCGAATAATAAGGATACATAGAAGAAAGGGTATAGAAACGAGGATCCTCAATTTCCCAACTCCTCTATTACGTCACTTACAAAAGAATAATCCACGAGATTACCACAATTCAAAATTACCTTTTAAAACAATATTAAATATAAACCAGCACACACATGTAGTCAAGCCACCGAGTATTGGCGAAGTTATCGAATCATGGCGCAATCCACTTAGTTTCATGAGTCGGAAAATGCTACAACGCGGATCGCGGGCGCTGTCGTAGCATCCATTCGGTTACATCAGACGTGGCGCTCGCGACAGCAAATAAAACTAATAACACACAGTAGAACAGCGGTGAAATATTCAAAACGAAACGAAATGTAGGGAATTTTATTTAATAAATCAGTTTATACCAATTATTAAGTCGATTATTCTATCGATGGAAACCTATAATTGGTTCTGTGCTGCCAGTATTATTTTATCTTGTAATCATTGCTGTTCGTCATCCTTAAGTTAATAAAAATAAATAAATTACTTTTTAATACAATATTAAAAATAACCGAGCGCGCACATGTAGTCAAGCCACAGAGTATTGGCGAAGTTATCGAATCATGGTGCAATCCAAGTGGATTATGAAACTGAGTAGTTTCATCAGTCTGAAAATGCTACACTCGGTTCCATCAGACGCGGCGCTCGCGACAGCAATAAAACAAATAACAAACAGTAGAACAACGTTGAAATATTCAAAACGAAACGAAATATAGAGTATTTAAAAATAAGTTTGTACCAATTATTAAGTCGTTAACATCATTATTATTAATGGCCCGGCGCGACTTCGTTCGCGTGGTGTCCTATCCCTACCCTACCCTATCTCACTCATACTTTACTCTACACTGTAACCTTCCCGTTAGTGCAAACAACAAGTTGACAAAGTTTTATAATAATCGGGTGAACGGTATGGCAGCGCATAAAATACGAACAAAGAAAACATTGTTTTTATACATGCATTAAATTTACCTCAACTACTATCCGGTGTACTTTATCTATATACTAATATTGTAAAGACAAAAGATTTGTATTTTTGCATTTTTGTTTTGTTGCAACTGCAAAACTACTGGACTAATTTCGAAAAATCTTTTACTAATAGAATATTACAATATTATCCCTAAGTATCATAAGCTACTTTTTATCTCAGGAAATTCGGTTCCCGCGGCAACGTTGACTGTTTACTGAGATCCGAACAGCGCGCGGTTGGAAGCCGCTGAGAACGGATAGTGATTAAATAAGCTGTTTTCTATAAGTAGTATTTAAATCTTGCATTTGTGACAGCCGCGGGACGCTGTAACCATTTATGCCTGTTCGACAGTCACATGCGTCGTCACAACATTTCCCGCTCCTGTACATTACTTTTCCAACCTAGACCTTTTTAGTTGAAATTACTGCTGTCTAGCCGAGAATATGTGACAGCAATTAAAATTTCCAGCTAAGCAATAAATTCCAGTCGGCGCCAGGGGTCGATGAGAGGCGGCAAGGAAACGAACCAGTTTACCTGTAACAAGAAGGTACCTCGTCACCATCTGCACCCGTGGCGCAGGGGCGCACTCAACTCTGAGCGTCTGCGTCATAGAAATCTAGAATCTGACCTAGACACGGGATCATCAGAGACAGGTAGTAACAGTAGGCTAATTAAGTAACGCCAACAATTATCTGATTTCAATTGTTGTAATTGTTACATTTGCGATTTCGTATTATCGATTTCATGGATTCAGTCGCTAACAAAGTTCCATTGCAATAAACTGAAACTATGAAATCGATCATATGTAATCGAAAAATGAACAATTTCAATAATTGAAATCAGGGAATAGTTGGCAACAGAGTTACGTAATTAGCCTACGGGCCAATGTACGAATTTCTTTCCGGTCCGCTACTTAGGGTTACCAGTTGAGTGAAACTAGAGTAACATTTAACAATAAACGTAACAAAAAGAGAGACGAAATCACGACGAACGCTAAGAGGCTTAGGCCGGGACCGTAACTAGCTATCCTCATGGCCGCATTGACCTTCAGTCCACTGAAAGAGGAGATACCTAATGAGTAAGTAAATAAACTTTGTTCTTACACACGACTACCTAAATCCATTGGTATTTTCTGTAATCTCAAAAACTCTCAATCTCATCAGAAATTATCGTTCTCATAATTCAATTCAATTATATTCAACATAATTTAAATTTTTTACACCCAGTAATAGCACAATACCTTTGCTATATAAAATCATGTGGATCCATCTTTGAATTGAAAATTTGTAGGTAAAGGAGCCATCAATTCAAAACAAGAACACTTACTGACACAAAATAGGTAATAGATATTGATTGTCATCACTACTTTACCTTGTGCGAAACGAATTTGAATTTAAAGGTAGACGAAGATCAAAGACAGTGAAACACGCTCCCAAGGGTCTGAAGGCGGCCCTGCCAAGAGCTTAGCAAGACAGTGTGATGTATAGCCCCATTTGTTATAATTTGAGAAGAGCCCCACTACCCCACAGCGGCGACCGGCACAATTTATCCCGGGTTTATCCAGACCTGTCCCGGGTAAAACTCCAAAACGTGAAATTATCAGCTAGAAAACACTAGTTTTTGCATAGCAACGAGAAAACCACTTTCGTCTTTAGGTTGAAACGACTACCATAACACAGTAGAGCGTGCGCACGTTGTAAATCATTTGTGTTCTTATTATAATATAAATCTTTTACCCCGCATGTGAACCCACTGATGTGGAAACATTTCCATTTATTTGATACAGATGAATTACGAATTTGTATTTGCAAAATATCTACATAATTGAATTACTCACAACACAACTGTCTCTTCAATACTCCAACGCACAGCTTTACGGAGTTTTGGTAATTGACAATTCTATTTTAGACTATTCATATGGCATTAAATGCCAATGAAAAGCACCTGTAGACAGGCCGTTCTTTTTTTAACGCTGTCCTCCAAGTGAGAAAGCTTATTGGAACATGTCTTTTCCATTGGAATGGTGGCACGAAAAAAAGCAAAATTGGTTTCCGTGATATTTGAAAATGGGCTCTCTATTTTTTCATACCTATATAGGGAGCGGGCTCTGCTTCGGATCGTTACATAACTAACCACAATATATTTAAGCTTTATGTACTTACCTTACAAGTAGCTTTTACCGCGGCTTCGCTTGCGTGAAAGTTATTACCTATACAATAGGATATGCCTTTCAGCGTATTATGCTATATCTGTAACAAAAATCTGGCCAATACGATGCTAGACTTCGATGTAAGTACCTAGGTAATATAAATTTAAAACAACACTAAATTTACCTACGTACTTAGGCATATAAAGAACACAAGAAGAAAAAATATTTGCTTTCCGTCTACACTGTCTGAAAAATAAACCACTAAAGAAAACCGCTACAAATCGGGATAAATGACTGAAACATATGGGATAGACAGACAAAAACTGGTGTCTATAAACCAGAAACAATCGCTAAAAAACTCCGGAACAGAAACTGTTGTATGTAAATAAGGGATTGCGCTGCCCGGCGACGTTGATATATTGCTATGCTACGCGTATAGCCGAATATTTAGTTGTTCGATGACCTACAAACAGCTTCGCATAGATTTGCTACGTGCTTCCCATTCGTCCATTTATTTCGGACCCCGTTCGGTTTCGGACCGTGGCATATTCTTTTGCAAACATCAATCACTTACCATGCCGGGAAATTATGGTAACATGCTCAGTCTGATGCTGAGTTCACGTTGTTGACTTGCCCGTACATTAAGCGGTTATTTTGTCAAAGGTTGCAATAGAGATCGCTTGCAGCGATAAGGCCGCCTTTGCCCACAGCTACATAAGGTTTTTCCCTACTTTTAATTGTAATTATTCTTGTGTGAGTTTATCCAAAGAATGTATATATCTATCTATCTGACATTTCCTCAAAAGTGCTACTTAGAAATCGCCGCTACTCGATTTTGTAGAAAATTTGATTAATAATTTTTTCAAACAGATGCACATAATACATTTACACAAAATACTGCTGCAGCTTTTGATGCAAACAATGATATGGAAAACGGTGTTTATATAAAGAATATAAAGTCATCAACTACTTTGTTTACTTTCAAAATCGAAAATGCACCTTCAGAATTATGTTTGCATTTCAAGACATTTGTATAGATAGGCAAATACTGTAAAATGTAAAAAATTTTGGAAATTGAAACGTCGCCCTCCCTATATTTGAACAAGGCATTGGAGCTACGCAAAGAACTTAATCTGGTAGTGAAATGCCCCTTATTGACAATACGTGCCCGTCGATCGACAAAAATATCAGCAAATAATCTCCTTTGAAGACCGGATTGTTCTTTTTCATAAGTCCTCAAAGAGAATGACAACATGTTATTTGGTGTTTTCTTTTGGTTTTTGGTTATTCAAGCGTCCCTACTGGTCCCTACGTAGCTTATTAGAAACATTAGGAACATTCTATTCAGTAGGAAATCTGTAGTTTATGTGTGATTTGTCCAATCCTTATCCTAATCCTCTTACCTATAATTTAATCAATTATCAATTACCATTGCCCTATACTACTGATGTACCTACACAGGCTCCCTTACAAATCAACTCCATGAATAAAGGCATATTTTCAGTTTTCAAGTTTTTTGCATTGAAATATTATGAGAAATAATATAAGCGTAGCTATTAGTATGATATTATACTCGTAATTTAGCTTTGCCATGTGTGGTTTGGCAGAGTAGAATTGGACTAACCCTTCCAATGACCAGAAAAGGGGCAGCAGCGTTTTTTTAATCAACATTTATTAAGAAGTTTTATACAAAATTGTACATGCCAGCTCCGTATAACAATAATTATATAAAAAGGCTAACTTATAAACTACGTTGTCTGGTGGTTATTTTAAAGACTGCGATCTCAAGTCCTCCTGCCAATCAAAGGAGATTATGAGAAAGCCCGAGTCCATATGAATTTGATTCTTTTCACTACCTTACCTATATGTATTCTGGGAAGTTCCATTCACTCTGCATCTGACAGCTGATTACTCGTATTAAGTAGGCTTAATAAATGCTCAAAAACCGTATCCCAGCAAAAATATTCCATGTATTTATTGCCAAAGCTAAATAATAAGTAATAGTTTATTTCTTTCACAATGTTTACCTAAAAACTAATGTCGATGGAACATCCTTTTAAAAACCTATAAAAGCTCAAGACGCTTTCACTGTTATGTTATCAGATAAGTATCATGAAGAGCCAAGCCGTGTACCTAGCCGTTGTAGAGTTAGAAACTTTACAAACCCTACATTGTGGTCAAAAAGTTGGCCGTTGGCCGATTACTTTCTTATGCACACGACTTCATTCACACGGACGTCTGGAGTCAGGTCTGGAGTATAGCTCCCTACTCAGGGCTTTATAGTTTTTGTGTTAGTGAAAGAATGTTTACAATCCATAGATTAAATTCTGGCCTCTATACCCATATGGTTATTATACAAAACAAAATGTATCCCTTGAGCTTACCACAACGATCACATCCAGTAACACCGTCGCTCATCTCTATCCACAGAACAATGTAGATATTAAGTAAGAATTCATTATCTCTGGCGGGGGCGAAAAGGGGGGTAGGGTACGCTAGGGATGCACCGATGATTCGATATTTGTGTATCAATTCTAAGCCGTAAGGTTTTCTTAGGGATTATTATCTTTACGTTAATATTCCTATTGTACTCTTGCGCGCCATGGGCCTTTACCATGATCCATGATTTGGCAGATCAAGTAATTATATATAGTGGTATAGGTATAGTGAAGCGACTGCCATCTGATCTACGTGATCCAGTTATCGTATATTTAATAGAATAACCTTAGGTTATGATATTGCATTTTTCGAGGGAAGATAAAATGTAGCCTATATTACTCGCTGATAATGTAGCATCTACAGGTGAAAGAATTTTCAAAATCGGAAGTTTTTGAGTTTATTCATTACAAACAATAATATAAATATTATATCTTTATTATATTAGTATAAATGTAGTTACTTATCCATCAATTACCTAATATATTAATGGATTAGTTGGTAAAATGGAGTCGCATAATTTCGGTCGCGTTAAAATTATTTCATTTTCGTTCTATTGAACGAACTAAGCCTTATAGATTACTGATAAAAAATTTATCATATTTATTGTAATGTCAAATTTACTTAAAAATAAAATAAAATAAATAATGAAGCACATCTTAAATAATTTTCAAAAAATAAAAAAATTCTACTCCTCTAATTCAATATTTTTAAACAATATAAAATTTTGTTTCTTTTTCAATTCTGAATCGATCTTTCGATTACCTTTTTTCAGATACAGCGCATCCCTAAGCTAGGATAGGTAGACATTGTAGGTACTGATGCATGAAGCGAAGCCATCAGGCGGCGATGGTGGCGACGACGGGCCGGCGCCGGGCCGGGGCGCCGCCCCGCGGTGTCCTCTTTAATAACTTGTTTACCCCATAACGAAGGGCCGTGCAGCGAACCGCTGGTGACACCGAAGGATGCTTTCCTTTCGGCCCGTATTTGGTTACGTACTTGACGTGGGTCATGTTTACGGTAATTACGTTAGTCATATAAACGAGAATTCGTAACGTATTTTGTTGTAATTATTTCCCTTTTCTTAGATATCCCATTGACCGACATTCGTGACCCTCCTGGTGTTGCGGATGTGCATGGATGGCGGTGATCACTTACCATCAGATATAGTCTGGCAAGAAAGTCGTGACAAAAATTGAGGGCGCCACTATCGTTAATATGGTATCATTGTTCTGTATCAGTCTGTAAACTTAAAATATTAAAAAATACTATCTTCATGTCTGTGCTTTGCCTCTATGTATTATTTCTTTGTGTCTGTGCCTCGTATACTTCGACAAGAAAATTAGATACTTGTTCATATTTTACATCATATCGCACGACAACTGCGCGTGACCGTCCACTGCAGGAGTTAAACCACATCAGCCGAAAGGGCTAGTTTACTATACTTAGTATGGACAAGGGCATAGGTAATATACATAGTATATATATACTTAGTATAGGAAAATCAAGAATAACATAAGGCCAGCTCCAAGTAAGACAGCAAGATGGAAAAATGGGAGGTAACCTCTCATTAGGTAATAAACCTCCCGGAGGTTTATTACCTAACGTTTTTAATCAGACTCTAAAATAATCTGAAAATTACAACAGATCTCGATACAAAGCCCTTGCATCTGCCCTTATAATTTAGAGTATCACGATGAAGAGTAAGTTATATTAAATAGTATAGTTTTTGCATTTTAGGAACTGCTGCTCTTGCAACAATAAGTTACCTACTGTCAAAATGAGTACCCACTTCAACTGTCATTATAGTGGAAGTTTAATAATAAGGGGATGCATTGGAAATTGAAATAAGAGCCTGGTATATTTATCAATTTATTAACAGCAACACTGATGCTCGGAACGATTTAATATTAAACTGTTAGCTGTTATAATCATATTTTATCCTCCTCAATGAAAAATATATTTCTCAAGCTTCCCTAATCTGGGTTTCATTTCACCAGCCCCGAATAGTCGTACATTGCTTACTGTGCCTGGATAATATAGCTCTGTGCTATGTACAATACCTTCGTTTATAAGTGCCGCACTGCTATTAGATACACCTGAACGGTAAAAATATCAATGATAATAATAATTACGAATTTAAAATACAAAAAAATCAAAACTATAACAGTACACTATAATTTCACGGTTAATTTTGTAACCTCAAATATATGTAAACAATACTACAATACACAATAATTTTACATAAATTCAAATGATTTCCAAAAGATCACATTACATTTAATAGTTTTAAAATTTGGATACATGTTACGTACAGAAAAACTTTGCTATTCGGCCGCAAACATCTTCCAAATCGCACATCAACTTATTTGCTCTAAACTCGGCCTTATACTCTTGAACAACTCTAAATATTACTTTTCTCGTGCCGCTTTTGTACGATTTGCATTCCGATATGTACTTATTCATTTGTACCGTTTATTTTTACTTTAGAAGTTTTGTATTTAAATTGTCATTCTGCGTATTGGTCATTGTACAACTTTCAAATTAATGTCATCTTTGAAAAGATGCTGCGGTGTGAGCGGCGCCCTCGTTTAATCGTGTCAGTGCACAATAATCACCATTATTTCCTTTAATATAGTGTAATAACCGACACAGACCAAATTTTGCATAAGTATTTTGTGCAAGTATCATAATTGTTAATAAAATGTACGTTAAGAAGATGCGCAAATAGAATCAATAGTTTTAAAAAATATTTGAAGGGTTTGCTACTGGATACAGAATAAGTCCCGTCCCCAGTCCCGTAAAGTGACCTGCGTGCAGGTTTCGTTGTGCATCACCATTATCTTGGCGTTATGTCGCGGTTGCGCTCGCGCGCGGCACGCGAGGGCCCAGGGTCCGCCTTCCTGCTACTCCTGGCCCACTTCGCTCGGTCTTCAGCATCATTGGTGGTGAGCTTATTGGCACGCATGTCATTCTTGACGACGTCAAGCCATCGCTTCTTGGGCCGGCCTCTCCTTCCTGTGCCCCTTGGGGGCGGCATGGCCAGACACTTGTTCCCCAGGTAATTTGCTACTTTGCGCAAGATATGGCCATACCATCGTAGGCGGCACTCTTGCAGGTTATCTGCGATGTGCGAAAGAATAATGACCTCAATTAAATGCCATAGACTGATCCGGCTGTCGACCACGTTTTATAAAGTTGGAATTGAAGCTCTGTAGCCGAACTCTGATGTATAAATAAAGCCTCCTGGATCAGCTAGTTATATGACGGTAAACTACCTGGAACTCTATTTTTGAACTGCTGACCTCAAGTCGAACGGTATTCAATTTTGATTTTCAGCATTTTTTAGAATTACAATAGCAGTAACAAAAACGGGCGTTTTAAAAATAAGGGGAATTAGCATCAAGCATCAAAATATTGAATTTATCATGCCGTAAACCAAAGTTGACATCCACGCTAGCGGCGCTCGCGTGGGCTACCTACCTATCTCTTTCACATTCGTGGCAAGTAGGTAGAGATAGAAAAGATAAGCATTAGAACGCGAGCGCTCGAGTAGATGCGAGCAATTTCAAAATATTGCCCCAGGAGTCTTCCCTCTGGTCGTCGCTGAATGAGAGAACTGTCAAATTCAATTCAAATTCTGGAGAGGCTAAGTAAGTTCAGGTCCAGCAGTAGACCGATATGGCACAGCACAAACTATGTAAAGCGGCAGCAAGCTATTCGCTATTTTGTGGTTATATGTAGGATTCCTTCGGTGGCCAAATGACTAACGGGTGATAATGCCCAGTGCCGTCATGTATCAACGAGTTTTTCTGAGTTATGCACATTAGATGAATACTAACCGATGCTCTTA
Organism: Blastobasis adustella; assembly: GCA_907269095.1. Taxonomy (NCBI): domain Eukaryota; kingdom Metazoa; phylum Arthropoda; class Insecta; order Lepidoptera; family Blastobasidae; genus Blastobasis; species Blastobasis adustella. Next base: position 12,872,446 of record OU026121.1, on the reverse strand, counting down.
TGAAACTCTTATGATCGTAATGAATTCTGCGCATTCAGGCGACTGAATGTTTAACCATGATCCAATCTGGTTAGATTTCCCTATTAACAGGGTCACAGAGATCAAAGGACAGTCGCTCTTCTGTATTGACCCCGGGCTCCAATGTGTGAGAGCGTAATCAGGATATTGACGACAAGGTGATTATACTTTATATTATATAGATAGGCTGTCAATATGTTGAAGTAAGGGTATCAAGGTAAAACATTTGCATTTCGCATGATTGTATAATGGGCGTCGAGATTTCGGCCTCTGGGGCTCTATTTTTAAATCGCATGCATCCACGCGAGCGCTCGCGTGCGCTACCTATCTCTATCACACTCGTGGTAAATTGCTAGACGCAGAAGAGACAGGCATTACAAAGCGAGCGGTACAAAAATAAGGCCTAGTCGCCCTTGTATCTACGAGAGCTGAAGAACTGATAGATTCTAAAATTATCAATTATTTAATAGGTACAAGCATTTCTACTTACTTGATATTTTTATCTACTCGTGCCTACATCATTGTATGTAGAATACGTCTAATGAAGTAGTGAAATTAACATTAAACGCTCGGTCTCGCTGTTATTGTGTTCCCTTTCTACTTTGGTGGGCTCACGAAGCCATGCGGCTAAATGAGCCCCAGATTAGGCAACATAACCGTCTGTGGTCTGAAATAATACAACCGTTTTACTTTGGCCGCAGGAACTTTAATAACTGGCGACTGTTTCAAAAATAGAAGCCTTTGTCTGCAACCGCTGTCGCTAATTCCTCCACAGCCTCGATCCTCGATCGTATTGGATTTTTATTAAGGTTTCCAATTTGGTATCGGTTTATTTTTGGCCTCTATTTACGTCGTGCGCGATATCAGAAATTGGGAATGATGGAAATGTTGAATGGAAAAATCCTTACGAGATATTTTACCGCGTGATGTTTGGCAGAGTAGACTTGCACCAATACACTCGACTGTGTAGGTGAGATCTTTATGTCGCGGATCTTCCAGCTATCCGCATGAGCCGTTTTTGTTCAAATGCGTAGGTACGGCTAAGGAATGGGACAGGTTGCCTGCGAAAATGTTCCCTGATCTTTATAATCTGGACGCCTTCAAGGCTAAAGTAAATAGGCTGTTCAAGAGAGGCATGCTCCATTTTTGGTCGTATAGCCACTTACCACCAAGTGAGATGGCGGTCAAATGCCTAGCTAGTCTAGAAAAGGCGACTAATGTCTTAGGCTAGAAGGTGGGCAGCAGCGTTTCCTAATACATACTTCATAATATGATGAAGATTTTTATTTAATGGACGAAACCCTTACTTCCTTCCTCTTACATGCTTATCACTCTTTTATTTTCAGACCTGAACTACTGAACCTATTTTTTTCAAAATGTTATATCTAAACCGTCTTTCTAGACTTTCTCGCGCCTACAAAACTGAATATGTCTAAGACTAGGCTTAATTAAATAATAACCCAATTACTTAAGGCGCACATAGGCAAAGGAATTAAGGAGCCACCCCCACATTAAGGCGGGGTGAGGTCTGCGAAACAATTCCCGACACCCGACGCCACTCGATGTCCATTACGGGAGGCACAGACGCGTCGGAAGACTAAAGCTTCGAGATATTAAAATTGTTCACTGGCTAATACCGCGATGAAGACTTTTTATATAGGCGTGTAATAGCGGTCTTCCGCGGCTTTGACCTCGCGTCACCCCGCGTGCAGTTCGAAACTATGAACGAGTACCCCGTTTTCCGGGAGAAGTCCGTATTTAAAATTTTCCAACCTCAGTGGATGGTTTTCCGATTAGTATCTTTGGTTGCTGTCAAAAAAAAGTTGGTTGGTCCTAAAAAATTTTAAACTTTTTTTGGTATCGCATTAATTGGTCATATCAAAATCTTTGGTGTGAACTGATAATGCGAACTAGTTTTTAATTCATTTATAAGATGTATACATAAACCTTTTTCCCGCCAGCCTATAAAATTTAAAGAAATTACTTTATGAAAGAGTATTTCTCATACTATTTTCATTACAGCTGTAAAATAAAATTACTTTTTAATCATTATGTGACACTTTTATTTATTTATTTTTTGTTGGGACACCCGGGCGTGCGGCGAAATGTACGCTGAATATCTAAATATGTATTTATCAAATTCAAAATTTAAACTTTCCTGTATATGCTTGTAATTGGGTATGTATGAAATTATTTTCCCGCTAAACAGAATATTTTTTCTAATCGTTGTAAATTATGTTTGTGAATGTTTTTTCTTAATTGAAGCAATTAAATTAATAAATGTGAAAGTAGTGAAGTGACTTCCCGTCGCTTGATATCCTCGACGCGTAGGTACTGCCAGCAAAGTTGCGACAATTATAGGTACGAAATTTTAACATGAAAATATGAGTGTACATAAAATAGTGTATGCAACTGCAATTAGATATTAAAACTACGCCTCGTATATGATAAACAGACACTCATGTTTTAATACCCCAGTATATAATATATATGCGAGTTTTATAAACTACTATTGTATTACTTTCACCGAGTACTTTTCTTACTGCAAACTCCTGCTCTGGTGACAAAGCGTATCTTAATAAAGACAAGCCAGCACTGTCTATAATTGCAGGGGAGTCTTAATGGACATTAAAAACGTGCCTCCACCCTCACTTCCCGCCTTTAAACTGAAATTACAGAGCGTTACACACTTCCTTTCATTATGCATCTATAATTAAAATGAAATAGGCACTCTGTTCTTCGGTAACACACGTGACCTATTCAAAGCAGTCGTTTCCACATTGTAGATACGTTCATGAAATTACAGGTCAGTTATTTTGGTGGACGACAACATTTTGTCAATGATGAAATAGCACCAAGCGCACCTGCGGTTCTGCATTGTTGTTGCCTGCAACCTAAATGCATTAATCGTAGATGTTATGGGCGACAGTTACCGCTTACCATCAGGTGGGCTGTCTGCTCGTTTCATATTCATATTCATTTATTGCTTCACATGGTAATACACATGTGACCCTGTGAGGGCACTGCAAAATAATAAAAAATATAGTAAACAAAATTATTCTTACAATTAATCTAGATTCCATATTGCATAAATTATTACATGTTCATTAATAATAATTTAATTAAATAATCAACTAGCTATACGTCAAAAATAAGAGTATGAGTATGTCAATTAAATATCAAAATTAAATTAAGTTAAATGTCACTTTTTCAAATTAAATTACAAAATTATCAATAATAATTAAATTAAATGTCAATCACCGATTAAAATTATTATAAAAATTATATTCTAAGTCATACAAGTACAGATATTGAGCATTAATACAAGATAAGTTATAGATATCAATTTTTCTCATTTAGAAATTCATTTAAACTATAGTAGCTCTTAGATAACAGTAACTTCTTAAGCTTCCTATTAAAAACTTTGCCATCTGTTTCATTTTTCAAAGTTTCAGGTAATTTATTATATATTTTGATGGACATGGTATATGTGCTGGTAGAGTGGATCTTTAGTCTGGACACTGGGAGCATTAACTTGTTTTTGTGGCGTAAATTCATGTTCGTTTGTCACAGCGCAGAATAATAAAAAGCGATGCTTTACACGTGCAATAACCCCACACCACAATCATTTCATAAATGCCTCTCTTTTCTCTTCTTTGACAACCCGTAGACCATCTCCCAGCTCCTCATCTACTTTCTACATCTCGGCTTCAAATAGGACCTAAACGCTGCTCTCTGTCAATGCTCTTCTCCATTACAATTTACTTACCTATGCGGTATTACTTATGCTGTAGTCCAGCTGCGATTGTGTGGTGTCTGGCAGAGTACAAACGTACTAATCCTTTCGACTTACGGATGTCAAGGCGAGAGGCTAACGAGCTAGGACCGCCGGAGACCAGAAAATGGAAAAAATAGTTTTTTGTTTTGTGTTTTAAACACTGCAATCTCCAACACGCATGCCAGTCGTGGATATTATGGAAAACCCTTCACTAATATAGAGAAGGCTCAAGTACAGCAGTGGACTGTTATGGACTGTTGGTGATGATGATGATAGTCAAATAAAATGGCCAACATAAAGCTTAACTTGTGAATACAATACTTCGTTTCCTTTTCCATCCAAGAAAACGATGCTCTTTCCTGACAATTGCAAGAAAAATACGCATACTTTCTCGACGTTATTTATTAAACCACATTTTAAATAAAAATCTGAAACTACTGACAGCGAGTAAAAAGTAGCAAAATAAAAGTGGTTGCGCTTTGACGCTGTGTCGCCGTCTATAAACGGTCTACCTTTAGTGCTAGACTGTAAAAGTAGAAAATACATGGAATACTTATTTTAGTTCTAGGTAGGTAAAAAAGCTGGTATTTCTATTTATTAATTCAGTGCACACCAAATTACTATAGAAAGCCAATTATAACTAAATACAATTTACAGTGCACCGTGTAACAAGAAATGCCGCCTACCCTCAGGGCAGCAAGCAATTTTATCACCATAAAAGCGAGGTGTCCTGTCCACTGATTCGGAAAACATTGTAAAATATTATTTTTCCCTCTACTCGGCCAGGATGATTTAGTGGTGACAATCGGGGAATCTCGATCGGAGCTCAGTTTTATCCGGTGCGATCCGGTTTGGCACAACGACTGGATTTATTTTATGGACCGTTTGATGGCTTACGGCCGATCTGGCTAGATGGGTAGCCGGATAGTAGCATTTCGTTACTCGTCAATTCGACTCATCAATTATGTTCAACTTTTTCTAATCCAGTTTTCATGTTTTTGAATAGTCATCTTGGCGTTCATGTCAAGATTGTGCTCTCGCGCGCGGGCTCGAGGTCCGCCTTGACCGTGATTTTTGGTTTGCTTGAGTTACATATAAATAATTTATTTTAAAAACGTCATAGTTACAAAGGTATGACTTTAATAGTAATCCATCATCATCATCTTGGCGTCAATATCCCGGTCGTGCTCTCGCGCGTGCATGGCTTAAATAGTATAAATATAAAACAAATAAAAACTTTAAATACTATTTGCTAATATTAATTGCTGGACTTATATAACCCGTGTAATATTGGCCTTTTGTCTCTCGAACGCATCGGCTCCCTACGACCCTTACTTACAAGTAATATAAAAATAATATAAGCAATACATGACTGTTCTGAGAATTATGACTAGATAACAGCGACAAGTTTCTATCAGTGGTAATTTCATCTAAACTGGAGAGAGGGTGGGAGAGGGATCCCAAGAAAAAATTAACGAGGGGTTCCAGTCCCGTGTTGGGCGCCAAACTAAGATTTATACCGCCAAGTTCTGTCTCACATTAAATTTACCCACACTCGGCGGCGCCGTAAACAATTCACTACAGCGTCCGACACGTACATATATCATAATTATGAATTAACCCGCGTGTGTAAAGTGCCTGCGTAATAAGCAGTTGTACTTATGCTGCATTTAAAAACACAAAATTTAATATAGAAGAGAATAAAACCGAGCAGCGATTTAAATAATTAAACCACTCAAAAATGGGTCCAAATACCAAAAGCCGGGGCCGCGCTCGTCTGCGAATAACGACCGCTTTAAAACATGGCTTAATTTTTAAAACCGGGGAAAGATAACATTGTTCCGAAATTTATGACGTCATTACTGCAGAAAATTAAATGAAAAATGCGCAGGTCTAGCGTTACGGGCACATGTACGAACTCTGTAGCCTCGGCAATGAAATAGATATTTATTTTGTATTACGGAGGTATTCCTAACGGCACGTGAACTGTAATAAATATAAGAAACCATACAAAACAACTTTGGGGGCTCCTTTCAAGAATTAAAGAGGCTATTTTTAACCCCCGACGAAAAAGAAGATAGATATAACTTTTGACTTGTATATCTGTGGCTTTGTGTGTCTGTGGCATCGTGGTTCACGAACGGATGGACCGATTTGGATCCGCTTGATTTATCTATTTGAAAAGCAGTTTATTCGAAAAGGTTCTTAGCGTTTCTTCGCTCTTAGTGTTTCGTCAAATATATGATATAGTTAGAAAATATTTGAGTTTTACTAAATAAACTTGGTCGGGGTTTATCTGACTTTTTTGTCGGTGTACCAACCTGGTACCAAACATTTATAATGTTTGTAGTACAGACGCAGAAAAAAGAATAACTTTGATTGGTATACATTTTTAAAATTTCATTATTGTTTATTAACAAACCCACGAACAAACCTACTAACTGCAGGCTTCAAGCGGTATAATAACACACTTATTGTACTCAGTGCATACTTGAATTAATTGTTTGGTGACATAGTACTTACTTGTGATCATGGAGCATGGAGCATGGAGCTTAAACCAGCTCCGAAATATCTGTTTACGAAATAGGTGACTTTAAAGCTATTAAGCGCTTTTGTTACATTCATTATTGATTATCGGCAACATAGAATAATGTTAGACATACAAAGCTTAATTACGTAGTGTATGTCTGTGGTGCTTTTCCTGTGATTTTTAACATTCATTTAACCTTTAAACCTGTTACTTTTTAATTAAAGTTACGGGTTCCTGAACAGTATTTAGCTTGTCCTCGGGTGTGCTTGAGTATAAAAACTCAGTAACCCTGTGGTCGCCGCTGTAAATCGTGGCTACAAAGGATTTGCAGCAGTGGCAACGACAGGTGGAGCAAAGTTCATTGAAAAAATAGGTGCCTAAACTTGCCCAAGAAGCTATGAATTCACAACGCTGAGTCGGATGCGAGAGCGAATGGCTTTCGATGCGAGGATTCGGACATCGGGCGAAGTGGAGAAAAAAAAGTAGGAAAACGAACCATGGCAGAAACCGAGATTGACCGGTAGGATGTTACTGAATATTCAATAGTCACTCATCATCATTAAACATAGTTTATCAAGCATTCTCCAAAAATGCTCTCATTTTGGTAACGAAATAATTTTTAATATCCATAACTCATACTTAATATGACTCACGTAGGTAATGCAGTTCAATTGTATAAAAATCTGTTCTAGAAGTTATTTTTTTGTCGATTTATAAACCGATTTTAATGAAAGCAAGCTAAGAACCATCTCAATTTTCGAAGAGATTTTCAATAAGAAACCCACATCAAAAGACGTCCATCCGTTCGGCACAACGATAGAGTCAGACACACAGATACACACGTCAAACTTACAACATGGCTAAAAAGAATAAGTAGTCAAGGCTAGCTCACGATGATCGCGCAGTCTCTCATTTAAGTGTACCTGCGCAATTAAATTCACCTCTCTCTTGCTGTAGGTCGTTTCTCGTCAAAGCTAATTTGTTCAAATCTTTAGCAAGCTGAGAGGGTTCGAATGTTTACAGTCTTAACGGTCCAATCAGCGGCTCGCGGATGCTCGTGGAAGACGCCTGCCTAATGATACCTTCAGTGTCCATACTGTCACAGTACCTATACGTACAAACTGTCTGTACCCTACAACTTTCTCAAAGGAGACCAATAGTGGATCCTAGAATACTACACTTCAAGATCCACCTTCTGCTTTACTAGTAGACCGAAGAAGGCGTCGAAATGTTCTGCTGACCATTTCGACGCCTCGAATCTCTATCCTTGTTGATGACGGGCGGTCACGTTGCGATCGCGATGTATCTGTGTCTGTTATTTGGGTCCATTATAGTTCTATCAAAAAGATTTCAGTGCTGAATATTGTAATTTTTTCTACGACTGAATTGTGTTTGCTTACTTCTGTATGAACGAGTGTGCAACGTTATTTAACAACCTAAAATTATAATTTTTTAATTTATTGGTTAGCTTTATACGTACCATTGTATATTTGTGTAAATGTGTTATATTGTTTTGGTGCCATAAATAATACTACAGTTCGATTAATTGAATAAACAATCCGAACGATGTCATGCCAATTGTGAACAGGATCTCTAGATATAACACAATGGAGTACAGACTAGCTTGTTTTATTTATCAGATGTTGTTTTTATGACAGAGGGAGCCAAACGAGCAGTCGGGTCACCTCATGGTAAGTAATCACCGTCGCCCGTAGACACTCGCAACATCCGGGGAGTCGCGAATGGGTTGCCGGCCTCTGAGATAGGTATAGGTTAGTTTCTTGAAGATTTCGATGTCGTAACAGTCTTAAAACACCGCTACAGGAAGCTCGTTCTACACTATGGTCGTACGAGGCAGAAAGTTTCGTTAAAATCGTACGGTGATCGACAGCGACTCATCCAGGTGGCACGGGAGGAACTTCAATTTGCGACGGGTTGTACGGTTGTAAAATTCTGCAATCAATTTCTCATGAAGAGTGCATGGTATAGACGGTAGAAGATGCACAATGAGACAATCTCTCTCCGCAAAGCCGGCAGGTGAGACCCTCGTCGTCAATTCAGAGGCACCCCAGCTAGAGACAGGAACAGTACTCCATATGGGGCCGAACTTAAACTTTATACAGATGAGATGAAAGCATGTGCCGGCGTGAAATACCGCCTGGCTTTACCCAGGACACCTAGCTTTCTTGAGGCCAACTCGACCTCCAGATCACCATGAAATTCACTAGAAATGTCTACGCCAAGTATATAGGGAATATTGACTGGGTTTCTAGAGGAGTGCCTATAAACGTAAGATATACGACGAAGTGGTTTTTTTAACGAGCAAACCTGTATCTTTTTGGGGTTCAATTTAACCAAGTTATAGAGACCCCAATTCGAAACCTGGTCCAAAGCAGTTTCGATTTCAGACTCAAGCTTATTCCGACACTCGGATGTTCTCCAATGTTTGCATACTGCATCCACCGTACAATTAATGTCACTAGATTGTAACATATCATTAACATGACACAGCCCTTCGAGACCCCAGTGTTCACAGGCTTAGAGTTAGAGCACGAACTTATGACAATGACCTTGATGCTACGATCAGTAAGAAAGCTGGAATATGTAAACAGAAGCTGACTAAACTAAATTTCGCAAGGGGTGAAAGAAATGTAAATAATTTGGAACATTCCTTATAATTATTAAGATAATAAATTGTACAAAACCAAATACATATATACATCTAATACACTCAAGCAATTACGTATATATAACTGTTGACGATCATGCAGAAGTACACATAAACACCTGTAAATAACAAATGCAATAAGTAATAATCTCTCTCTAAATAATCTAAAATTCATGATGGTTGATCCAACACGGATAATTTTAAACTACCAACTGTGATATAAGATAACGCCGCGTAATAACTAATTATACCTACACAATAATTAATCACAACCTAGTAAACAGAATAAATTAATTATTTTGGTCGTGGCGTTGTACTGATATTAAATCCTAAATCCTTTCCTCTGCTACTAACATTTTAAACGCAAAGGTTTGGAAAGATGGATGTTTGTTGCAATTTCGCAAATAATAAATACTGGACTCATTTTGATGATATTTTACAATATTGTAATATTTTTTCCGAGATTCAGAGCTGTATCGATCACGGGAATAATGTAGCTGCCGGTTAGTGAAGGAATTTTCGAAATCGTTTCAGTGATTCCAGAGATAAACCCTAATATACTCGTACTCGTAGACACAAACTTACAAGCATACAAACTCTTTGTCATATTATGCACAACAGTGTACAATGGCGGTCTTCAAGTCTACCGGAAAACTGGTTATACAAATTCAAAAAAAAATTTAAACAGAAAAAAGCAATGAAAATTATACTAAAATGATATATTATCCAAATATTCACATACCGAAACTCAAACTAGAATGAGATAATCCAGCAGCTACACAAGTTGCTAGCAATATTTTCCTGCCTACTCAATAGATATAGTATATTAATAACAACTTTTCACAGTGAGAAACAACGTAACGAAGCTCACAGGTGTTGCTCGAAGCAAATTGGCAAACTCGCTACACGTAGCAATTTCCCGCGAGGAAAATAATGTTTGTAAAGCAACTAATATAAAATGAGCTCAGGAAATTCAATTTCGGTAGGGTTAGGCGCTCGTGCTTTCTTCCATCGCGCACCTTCGCCCAATTACGTGGTTATTATCTTTCGAGACCCTCTTCTGCAATTACTCCCCTAGTTTGTAAAATTACAATAACTGAGCTTAATCGCTTTTTAGAAGCAATTATTTCGTTAATGTGTATGCTTAGGTATAAAAAATTCCAAACCTACTGTGATACCCAACCAAAAAACTAATAATATGTTACACTTCATCTAATCGACTATTGGGTATCGCATTTTTGACAATTGTCAGCTACAACCGCCGTGATGGCATTGCGAATATGTAATCCCATTGTATCAAAACGATTAATCGGAATATTAAGATATTATATACCGAATGAGGTGCTGTCCTAATTGGCAAACGGTTGTACGACCACAGTCGTGCGACGGGCGGTTTTGAGGTCTCTTATTAGTTGGGGTCGTCTATCGTACCATGGTCGCACGACCGTTGCCCCTCTCCAAATTCAGTGTGGTTTCGGAAGGAACACGGTATGACCGGATTTTACGCGGACGAAATCCAGGACAAAAGCTAATTATATTTTTAAAGTAAAAGGAGTAGGAAACAGAGGCAAGTGAGTTACCTTCGTAGCAGACACCTGCGATGGCGGTCATGATCGCGGAAAGGTGTCGATCCTGATGGAAGCAGACGCCTGCCTTTGCTCCGAATAGTAGGAAGTACAGCGTCACGATAGTCAGGTGAGACACGTACCAGAGCGTGCAGAGGAACTCGCTGCCCTGGGGCTGATAAAGAAATTGCAGTAGAGATAAATTGCCATACCCTCATGAATTTCATGATGTAAGTACATTAAAACTGTAAGAACTGTATAATCTCATGAATGCAATAAATACATTGACTAGTAGTTGAAGTTACTAGAAAATACAATGTTAATACCGGCGACGAGATGGTGGTGGCGACGAGATGGTGGTGGATTCGATATAGAAGGCGAGAAATTAAAATGAACGAGAAAAAATTATTGGAAAACTTGAGTACAAAACGATGGAAATTTAATTTCCAGTACATTCCCAGTGGGTATGACCGGGAATAAACGTATACATAACACGATGCTATAAACTTTTCTCTTTCTAGTAATTATAACACTCTTAACACTACCTTTATTGTATGCTCTATAATTAGTCTGCCACTTGCTTTCATTTCTTTCGTGCTCACTTAGCCTTAATATAGCGCTTAAATGAAACCCTTTTTTGATTTGATGTAAGATCTAGCGCCATGTTTTCTCAAAATGTAAATGTCTACTCATGAAATTTCATGAAAATAGTTGCCGCTTTTCATCAGGTGGACTTGTCACTGAGTAGTATAAATAAAGCAGTCTAAAAGCTAAACCACGACTTACCATCAGAGATTGCCAGAGAAGCAACGCCGATATAATGATTTGGTAGCAGGATATGCTGATTGTGACCAAACCGAACATCATGTTCACCGCAACTATTGGACTATTTCTCATGACAGAGATATCGCTTCTCGCCACCATAATCACTGAGGAGATTGCCGACGCCAGCATTATTAAAGACAGCACCTGAAAGTGCTTTATGTGTGTTATGAATATTCTTGATTGCCTTTTTAAGAAGCAACAAATATCAAAATAATAATAATAATTGGCATAAGATGGGACCATGGGACGTTTGAATAATGTTGTTAGGTTTGTGGCCATGCTCAACTGAGCCCCAGCGGCACTATGGTCCTGTACAGACTAAAATCTTCATAACCCAAATACGATTCATCTTACATTATCTTGGTGGTACTACCATAACATTAAAGTATGTTGATAACACAAATCATAGAATCTAGGAAACTTACTTACTTACTAACTTCGATTAACGGATTTATGCCCATTCTTTTCGAGTTAATACCCACTTCTGGTGAAGCTTTACCGACTTACACGACTTAACCCAGTGCGTAACAAGTTATAGGGTGGCGTGATTAATAATCTCTTGGCGTGAGAGACATCCGTTTCCTCCCATTTGGTAGAGCTAAAATTCGCGAATAAAACTTCCCGGATAAGGTACCAGGTGTAGATGGAAATTATTTAGTCTAGATCTGCCGGTATCAAAGAAGAGGCTCCTCAGAAAGCCTAGAAAGCGATCGAAATGTTTTACAATCCGCCGAGCTCTACGGAACCTCGCAGAATAGGTGCAAACGCAATCCATACAAATTTTCAAATTGCGACCATTAAAAATGATGTGAAAGCCAACGCGAAAATGCCCAAGACCGAGTGAATTGGAGGAGGAAGAATAGAAAACGGACCCTGACGGACCCAATAAAATATCTCACCCCAAAACCTGCGGCTAGTAACCCTTACTTCTTATACCTACCCATGTCGATTTTTATGGGACTCTTAGCTTTGACTTTATGTAGGAACAGCTGAAGAATAGTCATATCATTGTGGATCACTCACAATGCAAGCAATGGATATGAAGAGCACACACTCCTTAAGGTTTCGGCCAAAGATTGACTGTATCTCGCAACATCTTCGGGTTCTTTTCATTTTTAATGTCTGTTCTTTTATGTACAACTTATAAGTCTATTTAATATTTAAAATTAAAGAAATCGTGTTTTACACTTGTTTACAACATTTATTTGAAGTGTGTTGTCATTGTCAAAAATGTGATGCTTTCTCTTCGCATTAGCGTGTTTATATTTTTGTATTTATGGCCTGGATACAAGTTCTTTTATATATTATAGTTCAAAGATCACTATACTGACGTCAGTATGGAAAAAGAGAACTCAGACTGCCTGCCATGCTGCTGCCTGCACAGTGCACACGTAGAAAGTTTTTCGTCATTTATTATTTGAGATACTTGTTAAGTCTCAATCTTGCAAGCTTGGCATTGTCACAGACATAACAGACTAAACACAAATCACAAATATTCCCTGGTCGCTCGCTCTACAATGATTATGAATCTTGCTATCCCGTTTTTTCATCCATTGGAATAAGTTCACGGAAAGTGACGCGCGCAATGTTTTGAACGTTCGACATATTGCTCGAGGGCCTAACGACCTGACGTTTCTTTTGAAACATCGGTGTAAATTTTATAATTTCCTAATAAAATTTAAATCAAACCATTTAAAAGATTGTAATTTAGTGTGTAATTTAGTGCACATTTATGTGAAAGTGCAAAGTATGGAAATATACCTGGATTATCCTTTCACCGGTAAGTAAACATTCGTGGTCGCGGCGATCCGAAATAAATTTTAGAAATTGTGGCAAAAATATGCATCAAAATTGTGTGAATTTGCAATAATTGAAATGCTTTACCTTAAAACAACATGCCATTAGAGATAGATTTAAAATAATTTGCAAATTGAGCAATATTTCGGTGTCTAAATAGGTACGAAAAGATTTTGATGCTAACAGGGTCGGACTTAGTATTTATTATATAGTATTTTGTTACTCAAATCTTGTGAATAGCGGTCCACAATTTTATATATATCAGGGTTCCATACCAAAAATGTACCTAGATGACATTTTAAATGTTCAGACATTATATGAAACAACGGATTAATCGCGTATTTACGTTTATTTACATAAATATCTGTTTTTCTAGGTTTCCTAAAGACCAGACATGGTTATGTCTGGGTTGCAAATTGGAAGTGCTGCGTTGTAAACATTTTGAAGAACAAGATAATAATTAGATGCAAGTCCCTTCTGTCCTGCTGCACCAGCATTATATGATTTTTACTGAAAATAAAGAATATGCTGCTTGTTTAATATATTAATGTATCTATCCTTTTCATTATTTTTTTTCTTTTCATGACTATGTCCTCTAGAGGGCATCATATTAAATTTGTGAAGTCACATAGGCCAACCTGTGAACAATGAAGACGCTTCTTACTATAAGTAAGTAGGTAGGTACCTACTTAGTTTAGAAGTTATGAGGCAACAAATAAACATTAATACCGGTCAAAATCGTAACCCTCCTTTTTGCAAAAGCAAGCACTGCCGATTCACGGTATGTAGGATCGAGAGATCGAAAAGACGGTGGTAGGCATGGCTTTGATTTACTAGACACCTTACCTTTTATTATAATGTCAATATTAAAATATAAGGACAAGCTTATAAAAATTGCATAGTCACCTGGAGCGAACAACAAGTTAGATTTGTTTGTGTTCGTTACGAGTAGAAAGTCGTAGCAAAATATAACACATGATGAGTTATATTTTGCTGCAGATGGTCTGCCTTGTTCCGTCCCTGCATTTGCATTAGTGTGTGTGTTATAGAGATGTGTGACATTTTGTCTCGTATTTAAACTCTAAATGTACTCTCTGCTTCTGTATATAAAAATTTTTCTCTATGGGCATTGTAAGGCATGCTTGACTTGCCTTCCCATCTTTAAATTAATTGCATCCTTCGTAGAAGAGAAGAGAATATTGGTAACATATTTGATCGAAGTGTCTACACTTCCTGAAGTAGAATGGGAGCGAGTCGTTCAATCAAATATTGTCACTAGACGGATGTCGAAAAAACACACACGCTGCAGCAAGCTCAAGACTATGAGGAAGCCTATTTTTACAATATTTTTCGATGAAAGCCGTACCTACTGTAGATTTAATGTCAAATAAAGTGTGCGGCGGTATATGGTCTTGGCATGTAAAATATATTGTAATACAAACAAGAAAATCATTATACCTATCAGTTTTTAACCCATGCCACATAATCTTCTCGCCATCCTCGGACTGCGAACAGAAATCCGTAAATGGAGTTTCCAAAAGTAAAACAAAAAAATAAAGGTTATGCCTATCATAGGCGACGCTACTAATATGCAATTAAACCCTGAAGAATGTTTGAAACAGTATAAAATGCATAGCTGGACGCTCGTTTCAAGCAGGGGTTGGTATTCCTGAAATTTTAAACATTATGCGGTTTTGAAACGAATCCGCGTCGAGTGGCCCGCGTGGAACGCTGCGTCGGAACACGACTTGGCAACATTTGCGACATGGAATAAAAAATGCCCTTTGTAAACTGTTCCAAGTGGAGCGCTACACTGGCGCCAGCACTCTTTTATATAAAAAAAATATATAATTATAAATTACTAACTTTTAAACCGTTTTAAAGCGACCTCTCCTACCTACGCTCAAGAGTTCGAAACAAAGGAAAACAGGATACGCCTTGTATTTTAATTAGCTCCTATATAAACTCTGCAAGAGTAGAGAAGGAAGGTAATTGAGTTTGAAATAACATACAAACCAATTTTCAAGGAAGTATTTTCTCCGGCGATAATAAAAATAAACATAAAGCACGTACAACAATCTTTTCCTTTCCTCGCGGCCATCAATCTACCTAAACATAGTTGCCTGTAAAAAACACAAAGGGAGTGTGAGGGGCGGTCAATCTGTCAAGCGCGCACAATTTGGGTCACGCCATCCTTCTTGCGCGAGGTTGTCCCAAAGTCGGGTCCAGTCGGCTCCGTAGTTCACGCGTGGGGTAGTAGGACATGGGAACTACCGCAGTTTGCGTCGCGGCATAAATAACGGACCCCGGGGACAACTTCGCGAGACTCCTTAGACCCTTTTACAGCCCTTCATGACGTCCGTGGACCCGCCGAGGACAATGTTTCTTCTTAGTGATTTTATGGAGGGTAGTTTTTCTTCTTGATGTGATGTTGTTGGTACTACCTACCTACATTACCTCTTTCGACGTGATCAAAGGTTACACAGTTGGATTTAAATTGACTGGCAATTGGAATTTAAATAAACATGTTGTTTTTCACAAACAACCTAAACGAAAAAACACATTTTATTTATTAAATAACTAGTACAATAAAGGAAGGAACACGTGAAGACTGATGCCTAAAATAGTCGGGAGTCTGTGTTTTAGGGAATGAAAGATTATTGTAGACTCTCTCAAGGCATTATATATTCTCTAGAAGTCTAGACTAGAGCTTCAGCAAGTTGACTTTCAGCTAATACGCATACACGTTTTCCAAAGTAAAATATTTCCAATCTTCATAATTAAAATTCCAGTCACGTAAAGATGCACCTCATTAATTCAATGCTACATGGAGCAAGCGCCGTACGCCGGTCTACGGGATACACGTCACCCCAAGCCCAGACGTCGCAACGGTATCTACCTAATGCAAAATTTACCAAGTGAGACTTTCTTATTTGTTTAGGGACTTTCGGTGATGTCTGATTCCACGGCTTGGTGGTAGAAATGTGGAGATGAGGAAACAATTATTATCAAAAGATGACGTCTTCTTTTACAAGAACATGCTCTAAATTCAATACATTACAATTTTTGTACGATTAGACTTGCTGTTTATTTTATTTGTTTTACTAGAATTTGTGGAAAAAAGAGTCATTGGTACATGGCCGCAGTGCATAACTATGATCCAATCTGGTCACGTAGCAGAGTAGCAGGGTCACGGAGGTCAGAAGGCAGTCGCTCCACTGTAATTATCTGATCTGCCACACCCTGCATCATGTTCGAGAGGGACCCCGCACCCTCGTGCGCGATAGCACAACCGGGTCATTAACGACAAGATTTTTTTTGTTTTTTTTTTTTTTTAGAAGTTTCTAGTGTTTTACCCCAGACCGATCGCCTCACGCATCATCTTGGCGGTCCACTGTCCGCGGCCGCATGCCGCACCCGGGTCACGTCCGTCATCTCGAACCGATCCGTCGCAGAGTTTTCACACTCTATAAATTTCCTCCAATGCCGTAAGGAAATCCAACAGCTCCCGAACTCCCGGCCCGAAAGGGCATTACGGCGATGGTCCCCAAATCCCACTGTTTGATTTATGAGGAATCCTTATTTATGGAATTCTTAAAGCGGCGAGATATTTATTCGACTTATTTGTTTGGATGTTCCCCGCTGAGTTATTTGTATATACTTGTACAAAAACAATATTCATTTACAAACGTAACAAAATTAACAAGAGCAATAGAAAAGAAGGTGTTAACCTAATATTCGATTACACCATGTTACTGCCAAATTTCATCAAAATCTGTTTAAGTTTTTGCTTGAAAGATATCAAAACAGCTATCGTTACAAACTTTCTTAGGAGTTTGTTAGAGATAGAAAAGTCATGTTACACTACGAACATAGGTATTTGTCCGTAAAAAAATGCAAAGCAACGACAAATGATTTATAACTTACAAATATCCTTCAGGGGCTCTGAGGCCTATTACCTACTTATATGGTACATAATATGTTACAAAAAATATCACTATCTTGTACCTGTCCTTATCCCACTAGGTGTAAGTACCGAAATAATTTGAAAAAAAAAAATTATCACCAATTTTACCTAAACAAAGTTATATTACATAATCTCAACATTATCACATGCCATTAAAAGTACGTTATTACAGTCCCAAAAGGACAATGATACTTTTTAAACAGACACCCCTTTAGGCTTATCCGGCGTTATGTGTTATAATTAAGGTAAATGTCCCTTTGTTTACAGAACCTGAGATAACGGCTACTAAGCAAACTCTATTAACTTTTACATGATCAAAGTTTGCAAATTACCATTTTGCAAGTAGACTATGCTGTGACAGGGTTTACGGTATTATTGAACAAATAACAAAACCAGAAATAACTAAAAATAATAACATTCATATAATAACCTAACTTAGAACTCTGTAAAATCAATAGGAATACTTACTACCTACATTTTTTTTTTTTATGTTATCCGGCAGACAAACAGGCATGCGGGCCACCTGATGGAAAGTGGTCACCGCCGCCTATGGACATCAGCATCGCCAGGGGTGCTACCAATGCGTTGCCCGCCTCTAAGGAGACCTCTAATATACCTCTTGAACGATCCCATGTCATAGACCAAAGGAAACACCGTTGCTGGGAGCTCATTCCACATCCGAATCGTACGAGCGAGAAACGTTCTTTCGAATCTTCGCGTGGACACCACTAGAGGGATAATCTACATATATGGTCTCTTCTTCTTCATTCTCCTGCCTTTTCCCATTATTTGGGGTTGGCTCTCCCAACCGCCTTTCGCCGCCTACGTATATTTTTCAAAACTTTTTGGGACACAACAACGCGTTGCAAATTCGTGCGGATATTATTCGTGCAAATCGTACGATTCCACCGACTCTTACTCTCATAATCTCATTCGTGAAACCATCGACCGAAGAAAACTATTGCAACAATTTTTTTGATACGGCTTGCCCCGATTTTACGACATAAACGCATGGGTTAACATAAAACCAAACTCAGGACGCAAATGTAGTGGATATAAAAAATTATGACATAAGTCATAACCATATAAACAGTTGCGTATGGAACTGAATCCACAGGCACGTGATTAACGCGTTAAATTATCCTTGGATGTAATGAACTACGTATTATTCCAGTAGTTACCTATCAATCTAGGTCACATTCGTACTTTTGATTGACGTTTTATTTTAGTTACACAGAATTGACATTACTCATATGGTATTTTACCTAAACAACAAGTTAAACCTACAGAAAATGGTATAAGGTAATGCCCACATGGGAAGAAAGTAAAGTCGGGGGAGTGGCTGAGGTAGATTGGGATACCGCAAGTGTACATTAGATTTAGATTTTAAATTTATTATTTTTTCGTTTTACTGAAGTTAGATACATTAATATACTATTATACATAGTTAAATCTATAAAAGAGATCGTCAGAAAAAATATTTCCAATACTTTCTTAGAAGAAAGTATTGGAAATAGGATATTTACTAGGATAATTACATCATTAATTAATTAATAATCATCATCATCATCATCACAGCCCGTATCAGTCCACTGCAGGACTTAGGGCCTCTCCCACGAAAGGGGAGGTTATTGCCATAATCTCCACGCTTGGCAGGCGGGTTGGAGATCGCAGTGTTTAAATATAATAATGGAAAATGCTGCTGCCCATTTCCCAGACTACGGAGACTCTTGATCTTTTGCCTCGAAAACATTAGTCGCCTTGTACGACACCCATGAATGTAAGGGGTTGGTGCTATTCTACTCTGCCGGACACCACACGGCTAATTAATAATAATACAACGTAAAATAAAATTACACAATGTAAAACTGGTAATGTCAAAAATGTGAATATATTAAAAATATTAAACATGTCAAAGGAATTATTATTTTTATTATTTATAAATGACCTGCCATCATTTAATTTTTATTTATTTATTTATTTAATCGTTTATTGTACACAAAAATGGAAACAAATACAAAGCAATATATATATTATTATTATTATTATTTATATTATGACGAAATCTCTGTGACATACTTATATTAATTGTGTAGTATAATGTAGTTTTCTTTGATTTAAAAAATGAATCTAATCTATTACGAACTACCTACTATAATTAAACTTGAATTTACTGGGCGTGGATGTGGGCAATTAGACACTGTTTTCCATTAGCTGAGCGTTCACAAAAGTTATTTCATTCGAAACCCTTTGTGAGCGAGTTCTACCTGAATTCTTTCACCAAACAATTTTATTTTATTTATATTATTTACAGTGGGATACAATTAATTATATTTATACAAGATAATTGCACTCCTACTCACAGCTCATCACAGCATGCATTAATATGAATATGGTGTAACAAAAAAAGCATAACTAAATCAAATCAGGCAACAAATAGTTACATGGTTTTACCATAATTTACGAACAGCCATGCCATTTATTTTGCAGTATGCACACATTTTCTTGCATAAATTAATTTCCGTTTGTGTTAGGAGCTAATCGGCTTTACGCCTAACCTCCAACGACCCAGCTGTGTGATGTTGACAAACACTGAACTCTATTAGCCTCTTGACGCTGTTTAACCACTTAGCCCAACTTTATAGGAACCAAGGCTAACAACGACTGGAGCTAAATATCTAGGCTTTAGAGTCGAGGAACTTTCGCAATTACATGTTCTACCGTAGAACGTAAGCGCTTAAATTTATAACAGACAACGTTCGTAGATACCTATTCTATAAAATTTTGGTTACAAATTAATGCTTATCCATATATGAAATAACTACCTACAGCTACAGTTGTTGGAATAACAACCAATTAACACGACTTAGGGGCGACTGGGGCAAGAACTAACAGAGGTAACATGTTTTAATTAGTTATGTTGTGTGTAACAAAGGTAAGTATTAAAAGATGATTTACTGATACCAAAAATAGATATTTGAATTTATAAAATTACGTCTCATCAATGGTTTTAAATGTACAAATTAGGAACGAAAATAAACATTTATTATTTTGATTTTTTGAGATTTATGCTTATGCCATTGCCATAATTATTATCAACTGTCCGCCGTAACGGTCCGCTACGTCCGTCCATAATCCATTAACTTATTTTTAAGCCATGGTTACCTAATTTAAAGCAGCTGAAATTATTCCTATTTAACGTTTAAATAGTTAATTACGTGGATGACTAAATACAGACTGCAGTGGTGATGAGCCATAGATAATTAGCTTTGGTTTGACCGCAGATCTAACCACTAGGCCGCAATATCAGTGCCTGGACGGTCAATAGACACAGATACATAGGTACCTATTATCTGTTATTGTTAACCAACATAAGCGATAATAGAGTTGATATGCCTGATGATGCATTATGGTCTGTAGGCTAATTACAAAACTCTGTTGCTAACAACTCTCTGATTTCAATGATTGACATTATTACTTTTGCTATTACGTATCATCGATTTTATGGGTTCAGTTGCTAACGAAGTTACATGGAAATTTCCTGGAACTATTAAATTGATCGTATGAACTCGCAAAAGTAACCATTTTAATAACTGAAATCAGAGAATTGTTAGTTACATTATTAGCCTACAGGTCATAAATGGTTTATTTTTTATGCTACTATCAGACTCATCTGATGATAGAGCCAGGAAGTAATAGTGTCTATACGTAACTTGATTAGGTGTAACTTTAAAACTTGCGGCAGCAATGTAGCTAGGTACCCTATAAAACTTACACCGCTCGCCTCAGTTCGTTAGCAGTTCATTAAGACTGCAAGACAGTTGTCTCCCGCAAACGT
This sequence comes from Blastobasis adustella, assembly GCA_907269095.1. Classification (NCBI taxonomy): domain Eukaryota; kingdom Metazoa; phylum Arthropoda; class Insecta; order Lepidoptera; family Blastobasidae; genus Blastobasis; species Blastobasis adustella. The sequence goes on along the minus strand of OU026121.1, from coordinate 12,851,460 downwards.
TCATTTTGCACCGCTCTTTGCTTTAGCTGCGTGTACTCGTTTTTTTTTTTTAAACTTTTCTCGAGTCATTAGAGCTGCCATTAAAATACAGTTACTTTTACAGTAAACACAATAGCGACAAATGTACCCGTAACAGAAACTCGAGGAAATGTGAATAAATATCACTTTGTGTGGAGTTCGTGTAGTTTAATTAGACGGGAAAGTTTCAGCCAGTGCTAGGACACCCCGCGTGCCTCACCCGCCTCCCGCGTCTCAGTAACGACGATATTTCACGAAAATTGCTCCCCGGCGAGCGATAGGCCTCCCGGAACGCTGTGGCCACACCGTCTCATCATGGGGGACACCAAGCCGCCACGTATGGTTAACTTTTGTTATGCGCTATTTTCCGGTAGAAGATATAGAGCATAATATGCTGTATGCTGTAGCCTCAGACCAAATAATAAATATTTGGTCTAAGGCTGTACCAGTACTGCTCTATGTCCAATGAATGAAGCAAATGATCTAGTCTCCGTAGGCTAGAAAATGGGCAGCAGCGTTTTCATTTGAAATATTTACAAAACTGCGATCTCAAATCCGCCCTCCCTGCGTGGAGATTATGGCGATAGCTCGTGGAAGAGACCCTATGCCCTGCAGTGGACTATTATGGTCTGTAATGATGATGTCTAAAAAGGTGAAGGTATTGGTAATAATATACAGTGGTGGCGGCCAGAAAAGAAAAAAATATTCTGATAGAGTAATACAATTCCATTCTCTAAGACAATTCCTAACGTTTTGGTCGTTACAAGCAACGTAACCACTGGGCGTCGGTAGGCTGGGCAGTAATCAATATCGTTATTTTAATAGACAATTTAATACAAATCCCTTAGGCGACGGTATGCCACGATACTAATGATATCTACTACTATCCCGATAGGTTCTGGTTCGACTTCTTGGCAAGACCAAAAGGTCAGCAGGTTAAGTACTTAGGTAACTACTTTTATAGTATAAGATCATAAGATCGTTGCGTCACTCGTGACCGACGAATTCAGTATTAGTCGCGCATGGAACCAAACTTGGTTATTGTGTATGGCAGGAAAATTCGGATGTGATATAATACCTGGCAGCAACCTAAAGTGATCTGAACTATCTAAGCGAGATTGATGCAACTTAAATAGACCACGCACGGGCCATGGCTTTTGTGCCTCCTACAAACACTGCTGTGGATGGAGTGTATCCCCCCAGTGTCCCTGCGGTTCGCCAATTCCGTCGATGTGGCACATACTATCGGATTGCCCCAACACAAGTTACCCTGGCCCACCGGAGGACCTGATCACCCTTAGTGACGAAGTAATTAAATGGCTGACTTCGCTTGATTTAAATTTGTAGTTGAATGTGTTTCTCGTATATTATATTTTTGCCATATGAATAACTAAAATCTATTTTTATTGCATTCTCTATTCATTGTGTCTAAGTTTATTAGTATATTATCACAAGGTGCAACGTATTAAACTAAAAAAATCTAAATAGGTATCCCTCTCTTCGGCCTACCACCTAAAAGCCTTTGTAAACTAGATGAACCTTAAAAAATAATCCATCCAAACACCAAAATTCCTACATGCACAGGTCATCCGATAAATCAACTTCTGAGTTCAACGATTCAAACCGTTATGCACAACACGTCAACCGCTAAAACGTAATAAATATTCATACTCGACTTTATTTAATACATATGAAAATGACGTGAATAGTGAATACGAACTGAACAATTTTAATTAACCGCTTCTGTATTCCGGTAGTCTACTCAATATAAAACTTCATGAGGGCAATAGGAGTGGCTTGCATATTTCATAAAGGCATTTGTATGCAGTGACCCCGCCCGCCTCACTGAAACACGACATAGCTCAGACTCCTATGATGATATGCGGACATCCTCTTGGTATTAATCTGGAAGCTTTTATTACTTATACATAGTTCAAAGTTTGATCGACTTTTTACATTACATATATATTTGGTAATACGTGAATCTGTCAACAGAACCTGATTTTAAGAGGCGATTTCTAAACGATTTGTATGTTCGTAGATAATAGATGTCTTGGCTTGCAAAAGTACACAGTCTGTGTTATCAAAGTCTGTTGCTGCGTGCGAAGACTAGGCACATTATATATCTAAATACCTGAATTCCGAATAAAGCCACCTACTTATTACCACGGCTATAGTCAACGTCAGGAGGGTCGCGAATGCGTTGAAGGAATTTCGAAAAGGTGTGGGCTCGTATTTTGAAGGTCTCGCTCTAGGTAGCGCCATGCACTAGCCTCCCTCCGGCTGTGACATCGCCCTCGGTCTAGCCAAGACTGTACCCGAATATTCCAGCAATAGCGTGAACACCCATGCCTTCAACCGACATTATGCCTGACCCTTCTGGCTTCAGCTAAGCTGTCCTTACATCAATTAGAACATAGTACAGCCACAAGACAGTAAAAAGTAAATAGTAGAAAGGATACAGCGATGGGATTATGTTTTGGACCTCACTCAGAAGAAAATGTCTCCACAAGTTCACTCTAGATATTGATCGCGTTTTTTATTTATAGTTTGACACTGCACAAAAATAGCAAGAACGGCGGTATCGCAAACTGTCCTGAGTTCCGATTGAAGTGGCCGAAATGGAAGTAGATACCTTTTCAGGTATACTTCAAGTATCAAGGTATGGGACATATTCTTGAAAACCGCAGTAAAAGGTATAAAATTGTACAATCTGTATAGTGCAAGCTGCTAAGCGAACGGATCCCCCAGCGTTCCTATGTGGGTACTTCGGGGGTCGGTTCACCTGTGTTCACTACATACGATTGTACTATGTTACGGCCCCTTTACGAGCAAGTGTGTTAAAAACAAATTGATCACATTTTCTTACCAGGATACCAAAGATATATCAGCTTACGCAAGAACCGTTGGCTCAACTTAGATCCTCGAAAATCTGCCTGCACAGAGCTTATCTAAATCACTAGAATTTTTCAAAAGTTACTACATATATCTTAAGTTTACATTACATCTTTATATAAGTAGGTACACAACAATAATAGTTCTTGTCTTGACAAGTCACCGATAGTAGCTAGTAGATTATAGACGAAACAAGCCTATAAATCCGGCTTGGATCCGAGTAGGGTAATCCACCGCCGTGGAGCCACTCTCTGTCAGCTATTTCCGCGCTGCCACAAATCTCTTCTGGGCGAACGCGCCCAATTCTGCGGAGGCGAGGTTCCGCGCGCGAAACAATGTTCCCACTTCCCGACACAACTTCCAGCGAATTCGATTGCATTGGAAAAGAAATACGGGCTCCGTGCGTGTATTCAAAAGCCATTCCTTGACTGGCAATGTTGGAATGCTCGGGCTTTTAATCTGCTTAGATTAAAGATCTTATAAACGATCTTTAACCTTTGTTTAGCGACTTTGTTCGGATGTAATTTTTGCGGGTTACCGTTTATTTTCCGTGCAATACTACCTGGTGCTGTGAGAACTGCCGTATCACTAATCACCAATCCATATCCTTTCACTGATTGTAAAGCCAACTAAAGATACCAGATGAAGAAGGCAGAAGCGTTTTCCATTTTTTTTTAACTCTACAATCGCATTGAGATTATGGCAATATTCTCTCTCAACCCTCCTTCACTACTGTCAGAAGGCGTGTGAGAGAAGGTGAGAAATAATAACAAAGAAAAAAAATTGCCAGTCTAACCATAAAGGTAACTAACTTTCCAATATCTTTGATAATAACGGTGGAGTTCTCTGGTGACTTTTAATTCCCAGCTCACATCCATGATCCATTACTTTCCCGTCAGAATTATCGAAAACCTTTATTCGGCGGACGAACCTACGCCACATAAATATTTAAAGAGCTACAACGAGCGAGCGGTTTTGTCGTGAAACTGTGAAAATAAATAAATAAAATCTCTTACAAGTGCAGAAAGAACTAAACACAGCACTAAAGTAACATAAAGTAACGATAGAGTGCATTTCCATTGACCTAAAAAGTAAATGGAAGCGGTGGCTGGCTATGCATTCTAATTGCACCGACAATGTACACAAACATCGGCCATCGGAAGTTGTGCATTTTGCCCGTTTCCAATGTGCTTTACGGTATTTTTACGCGAGCATTACATAAACACTACATTTTTTGATTACGTGAAAGCAGACAGATATGGCTGCGTACCTCCTTTTATTCTAAAGATATTCTCCTTTTATCCTTAGTCATTCTAAAGGGGTAAACCCTTTAAATCTGTTTGGATCGTCGAATCATCTGCATCCTTAGTCGATTTCACTATCCATCGATTTCAATATGAACAATATGTTGCTATTGTTATTTTTGATCGTAGTCCACGGATAATTAGAAGTTGCGTAGTTTATATTTTGTTTTAGATGAGATCACTTTTAAGAATTTTAACGTTAATTAGTTAACGAATTTAATAACAGACCTGGGGTTAATTAACAGAGAGTGGGATACCACAAACAGGGCTATTAATATCGGCCGATAGCAGTTTCGATACAACTCAGTGACTACAGAGCAAGGGCCCAAATCGAGTTTGCTATTTCCATGGACTAGCAATTTTGTACTGACGATCGAACTCAATTTGGCCCGGCAAGTTTTTAACGTAGCCTAACTTTTATGGCGCGTTGCAAGATCGCCCAACTGCGATACTGTATACAGCTCGCACAAAGTAAACAACATTAGGGAGCGAGAGTAGGAACGAGTACCTACATTATATGATGAATATTATATGAGAATAAAATATTTGTTTTGTTTGAAGTTTGTTTTTAAATGTTTATTTGAATGTCTACGTACTTACGGTAGTTTAGGCATATTAGAATGAGATCCTACCAAAATTTTTGTTATTATAAGACTAGCGAGGCCTTCGACCAGCATCTCACCTGATCTGATGGTAAGTGAAGTCACTTTAATCTTCTAGAAACCCTTAACACAGGCCATTGATATTTAAATAGTGTCGACAAAGTTGGGAAAGTCAGTCAACAATTTTATTTGTAGGTAATCATTACCTAAACCCAAACTACAGATAGAACTTAACTGAAAGAAATCACATTGTGGGATAAGCCCGCCTTGCAGTGTAAAATCATTTTCTTTTTGTTATTCTTTCATTTAATGTGCATTAAAGAGTTTACATTCATACAGATTTATTATTGATGATAGGATTCAGACAAACAATTTGTAATAATTTAACGTGTAACTTTATGACTAACTGGATATTACATTATTAATATAAAATAAGGTCATGGTCAACGTTTTATCTTTTCAGGCCAATTCATTACGTGCAGTTTATTTACGTTTACGCGTTGTGCAAATAAATAATAACTTGTAATTGGTTAATCATATGTAGGTACTTTGTTGTACAGACAGACAATAAAATGATCGGAGACTATTTCTCAGTCTTTAACTGTCTGTCTTCTGAACTGTCTGTTTCGAGTTATTCATTATAGGTACCTGATTTATAATTCGAATCAGTATGATAAAAATTAAAACTGTTAGTTCCGAGTAATGTTAGTTTTATCCGTGATAAAACTCATATTTAACTGATAGTTAATTGTCATATTTACTACCTACTTACGTAGAAATACTTCTGTAGGCCGATCTTTTATTTAGATAGGCAGGTCCTATTTACGAGTTAATTTTTCAAATGCTTTAGTTTCACCAATCTCTCCTGAAGATTGACACAAGGTTTTCCTTATAAGTAGGTAAATAAATTAAATTTACACCTTTGTCATTTAGAAACTTAATATTTAACTGTAAATCTTAATAATTACCAATACAATTTTCGTTGTTGACCGTAGATAAAAGGAATTAGTTCAGTGATCGAGCGCAATTTCGCGAGTCCCGACTGGTCGGCGCGAACGCATCACAAATCAACATAATTGTCACCACATAATAGAATCGGGGCGCCGGTAAACGGCCTGAAATCACTGCTAATTGTAGCAGCAGATGTAACATCCTGCACACTTTTACAACATACCTTTCGAGCTTTTGACCACAGCACACGTGCTAAATGTACAGTTATAATGACAGCTAAATTAGTAATCTACATTTTGGTGTTGAAAATGGTATCGGGTCAGTTAAACGGCGAATTCTGGTGGCTGAACAAAAATATTGTGAATTTAAAGTCGGCTTCACCGTCACCTCCAACGTTCGAAGAGCTCAGTGAGTTTGATACTGATGAAAGCGCCAAGATTACTTTCAGAGAAAACCAATTGATTGGCTTTGATAAGCCACAGCGTACTAGTAAGATGAAAACAATGAGCAATGGAGCAGAAACGAAGCCCCCGTTCACTTTTCAAGATAAAAGTGTTATAGTGTTTCCTGGACACAAGGAACATGCAGATCCTGCGGCAAATCGAAGTCAACAATTTGTATTCACAAGTGATAATTCTTTAAATGGGCGTAGGAATTTATCAGTAACGAAAACCAGCGAAGATGTTTTTGAGTTCAAATTTCCCGAAGACGACGATTCAATTTGGAACATAAGACGTAATGAATCCAAATTACACCCCACACCGAAGTTAAATGTAACAAATAATGTAAAAAATGTTACTTCTTCCATAGTATTAGTACATGAAAAACCAGACAAAGTGCATATCTTGAATAATAAGATACCATTACAAGTGCATATGAATCCAACTCAAGAGTCAGAAAATATTTGTACAGTTATGAAGAAAAGTGAATGTAGTAGAAAGCATGGTATTGTTTATTCAAAGGGAGGAGGGTGAGTTGAATGTTGTTGTTTTTTTGTTTTAAATTCAAATAACTTACTTAAAACTTAAAATAATCAACTTGGCATTAATGTCCCGATTGTGTTCCCGCGCACGAGGGCCCGAGGTCCACCTTGACCATGATCCAGGATTTGGAAGATCAGGTAATTACTATGGAGCGGCTGCCATGCGGCTGCCTACTATGTTAGATATTATAAAAATATCGAGTTGAGATATTTATTATGATCAACAGTATGTTGTTTACAGTTGTATGGAAATAAATTAATGAATTAATATCACGTTTTTTTACAGCAAAAAGTTTTCAGTAAATTCTCAACTAATCTGTTGCATACTTCCAATATCGCCGACTGATGCTGACTCAAAAATACATTTCAAAGATATGTCCCTCAGACTTCGATTTAAACGGTCAAACAAGGCAGAAAAATTAACCCCGGCCTTAAAACAGAGGAACGCCTTGCTCATGCGTAGATTTGGACCGCAGCCGTACAAAATAAAATCCACTGTCGCACCTACGACAATAATTACGAAGAAAATTGTGACACAAGACGACGACGATATTGATCCATATTGGAATATAAAAAATGCTAATTTCAAAAATCCCGGTTCTCTAAATCCCACTCAAGCAACAACGGATAAATATGATTATGTTGCTGATGATTACGTGGAAGACTATGTAGTGGAATTGCCGAAACCAGGATTGGTCGGGGTGTATTCCGATCATGACGGATATTCGCCAAACTGGTCAATTATGAAGGACCCACCCGCTAATCCTTATGGAGTTCAAGTTAGCAACGACGACGATGACGATGACGACACCCCATCCTTTGGATACGGTGCCAATTTGGACCCTAGACTTGGTATGTTAGACATTAACGTTCAGGTATTTGTACAAAGTATAAATGATTAATCAATTAATTGTTAATATTCCATTACAGAGGATCGGTTGGTGTCTATAAAACGAGGAACACAAGGCAAACCGCCTAAATTACCACACACATTTACCAACACGGCTTCCCAAGAGTTCAGTAGTTTTGAATCTGAAACTCAAACCATAAGCTATCAATCAAACCCAGATTTCCAAGTCCTAAATGGCTTCAAGCTTCTTAATCTAGTTAGTAATAAAAGCAAGATATACAAAAATGGAAAGAAAACCACCCAAAATATTTATGACAATAATAGCAAAGAATCAGTTATAATGACTTCTAACTTTGATAGTTATGAGGAAGACCTGTTCGACACGAATAGGCAAGTTTTCAATGATTGTGGGAAAACCGCTTCCACGCATGATTACAAAAGTGGTAAGTTATACTTGTGTATTAAGTACATGTGGTCTTGAAAGTTTTCTATGATTACGCAAGTAGGTATGTAGTTATTTCATGCTTGTCAGGCGGGATGGATATGTCTGTCAGTTCTAAAGTATGTTTTTTTTATTTATTAAATTAGACATAACAATAAATATTACAAATCAATTAAGTTCAGGCACTTAAATCTACTCAAGATTTGTAATGTGTCAAGCTTGGCTAGTATGTTTACATAATGACAACAATAGGTTTGTAGGTACGTACACCCACGCGCGGCGAACACCGACTCACTCACTAACAAACGGGACATTGATACATACATACATAAAGCTCACGCCTGTGCCCCACAGATGTCTCCATAATGATAACTTAAGTTAAATTGTCTTTGCAGTATATAAAACACTAATAACCATTTTATGGAGACATTGTACACTTGTACACAGGGATATGGCCAACTAGGTATAACTCTTCGTTGTATGATTTGTATGATTTCTAGGCAAGAATATGGGTGATTCTGATAAGCAGTCACAGCCATGGTTGGCATTGGTGGTACTCACTCGCAAACGACAGAGCATCCTTTGCTACGCCACCATTGTCCACTCCAGAGCCGCTGTCACCGCGGCCGACTGTGTTCATGGGTAGGTACTACGACCTAGACATATGAAACAATAATCATTCCAGAAATCCCCATTAGTCGGGAGAATATACCATATTGCACTTCTTTTTTTACCACTAAGGTGGTAACAAAACTAACCTAACCTTGTTTGTTACGGCCTGCCTGACGGTAAGCAGTCACCGCAGCCTATGGACGTTTGCAATACCAGGGGCATCACCCACGCGTTGCCGCCCCGTAAAAATCTTTTCACCCCTTTCTTGAAGTACTTTCCTCTCCAGGAAAAGCCTGTCCTGGTAGTTAATTCCACAGCCTTAGTGTGCGTGGGAGAAAGTTCCTTTGGAATCGCACGGTTCGCGACCAATTTGACTCCAAGGTGTGAGGATAAACTCCCTGTCGGTGGCGAGCGGAGCGGTGATAAAATGTGGCTGTAGGCCTAGGCATAATGTCAAACAGTTTTTACACATGGATGGACCTAATCAACTTATTTTAATTTGTTTTATATGTTGGTATATAGATATAATAGGTAAGTAAACCGTATTGTAGAGATCAAATACCTATCAGTCAACATTTAGCTCTTTTACACCTGACAGCAGACTAATTGACTAAATATAGTACCTACTTAAAATGTATGCTTTCTTACGTAATGACACAGTAGGAGCAACTGTCCCGGTGAAGTTACATTGATTGCTGGAGCCTGGGACTTGAGTGATGAAAATCATGAGGGATGGCAAAAACGTATGGCCTCCATTTACTTCCACGAACAATACAAACCTGGTGCCTTGGCTAACAATCTAGCCGTACTGGTAAGTCATATATCATAAGTATAGTCAATCATTATTAACTCTATGTTTAAAAAGTTTAAAAAAATGTTGAAGTAGGAATTATCAATATCATGATCACGGGGTGAGATGGCAGTCGCTCCACTGTAATTACCTGATCTGCCAAATCCTAGATGATGGTCAAGGCACTCGCGCGCGAAAGCACAGCGGGGTTATTGACGCCTGGATTTTTTTAAGTAGGAACTACGTCGACACATGAACACATTGTCCACTGTGCCAAAATGGCCACTGTATTAAAATATACACAATAAAAAGTTCACTTTACCAAAATATCCACTCCACCGAGAAGTCCACTGTACAGAAAAGTCCACTGTACAGAAAAGTCCACTGTACAAAAAAGTCCACTGTACAGAAAAGTCCACTGTACAGAAAAGTCTACTGTACAGAAAAGTCCACAGTATGAAAATGTCCACTCTATTACAATGACCACCCTACCACTATGTCCACCATGTAGTATTGTTCACTATACCGAACTGTCCGCCAAGTACAATCTCTACACCATCGAAACGACCACCTATAAATCCCATAAAACGACCCTCAAAAGATAGCGCCCGCGCGGGGGTGACCACAATAATGACGGTTGGACACTGTCGTCTACAGCGTGTGCTGCCCAAACCAGCAGCACCAGGGACACCAGGGTCGGGGACTTGCGGATCAGCTAGAAGACTGTACAGTAAGTATCAGCGTCAACACCGATGATTTATTAATAAAATAGAGAAAGAAAATAGTAGGTCACAAAACACTCGTCATTTAAAAAATCTAGGTCTGTGACACGTAAAAGAGCTTCGTGTAGAACACGAACGTCCAACATTCATACTATCGGATGACGTTTAAAAAAAAAACAACCATATGATAATTATCATACATTATAATTATAATTCAAGAAAATGTTGACTTTTCTTACAAAAGTGTTCAACGCGAGCGACGTCCCCGTTGATGTCTTTCATGTGAATGTTTGTAAATACAATTGGTACTATTGCTCTAATTTAGAGCACGGTTAATGGGTTAAAGATTTGTGTTACTGTTATAAAAAAAAGAAAGAGACTTTAATGTGACTGAAAAGACTTTACTTTACCCTTCTGTATATAAAATTTTTTCTCTATGACTTTACCAGACCTTACCCTACACCGACATTCTGGTACAGTGGACGCTCTAATACAGTGGACATTCTGATAAAATGGACGTTCTGATGCACTGGACAATTTGATATAGTGGACCATAAGAATATGACCATATGAAGAAGTAGAGGCATGGCGTCTAATTGCGAAGAAACAATATTATTAACATTTCTTCAATCACAACTTGTTACGAAACTAGTTGCAATGGCGGCCGGAGGGATAGACCCAACCTGTGTCATAAACGGCCATTACAGCCCATAACATTCCACTGCTAACTTTGGCCTTCTCCTGGAGGGTTCTACCGCAATCTCCACGCTTGGCAAGCGGACAGTATTGAAAATACAGTCGTCCTCGCAGGTTAGCCTCTCACGCATTAGTCGCTTTGTACGACACCCGTAAGTCGAAGCGGTTGGTGAATTTTCTACTCTACCGGACACCACACGGCAACTATCTATCTAAGATTTATAGGTTATTCCACCATACAGCACTGGAAGCGTCCTTTGCGCCTGGGCGTGCGCGTGCAGCCTGCTTGCCTGACCGACCCTCACGTGGGAGACGACTGCCGGTTCGTGGGCTGGGGAGGCTACGACCAAGGTGAGGTACTTCGTCAAATTGGGATTAGCGAATTTTCATTCACGCTATTTGGGAATGCTGTATTCGCTTTAATAATGTGGAGTAACTTTTAATAATTTGGTGACTTGGAATTGAGGATCACAGTAGGTCTACAATTCTACAGCCGAACAAGCATAAGACTACGCAAAGGCTCTAACAAAACGCGTTGTTTGTGCCTTATATTTGTTCGAACGTAAATTCGTACACGAAAAATTTGAGCGATATATAACAAATGCACTAAATAACCCTGAGTTAAAAAACATTCACCTCTACTTACCTACTCGTTGGAACGCCGGCGACGTCAAAAAATCCGAATCCCCTTCCGGAATAAGTTGATTTTTAAGTAAGTAAGTTAACCCCCGACGAAGCAAGGGATGTTAATCGTTTGATGTGTTATCTTACTAACGGTTTGACCGATTTCAATGCAGTTTCTTGCATTTAGAAGCCAGTTTAATCAGGGTGGTTCTTAGCTTTGTTTCATTCAAATCGGTTTAGCAGTTTAGGAAATGTTTGGGTTATTGGGGTATTCCGACATCAGACGTCTAACGAAGTTTCCACTTAATTATGAGAACCGTTAATAATGGGATTTACCGTATCTACAACTTTTATAACATTTCACAGCGATCCGTAGTAAGCCTAGATGGCAAAAGGCATCTATATTGACCCCACGAGCGTGCAGCGAGCGCCTCACCTCTAAAACGGAAGCCTTGCCAAATGACGCTTTCTGCGCGTCTGTACATTCACGTGGCACGGTGGTAAGAAAACAAACACTTACTTAAATTTTAAAATGTACCGATCGAACTATCGAATAACTTATTTGGTAATCGATTTTATGCCGGTGCGCGATAAGTCTGATAAGTCCATCTCTGCCGCGGATAGGTAGTAGCATTAACATATCAGCTTAATTCTCTTTGTTAGAGAATGCTCTCATCATCAACATCACCATCATATCAGCCGAAAGACGCCCACTGCTGGGCATAGGCCTCCCCCAGAGATCTCCATAAAAGCCGGTCCTCTAAAGAATCCAAATTGGTCGAGAATGCTCTACCTTTTTTAATTGCCTAGGTAGACGATCAGACTGTTCACCTGTTGAAAAGCGGGCCCCGCCGCCCCATTAGGACATCAGCAACTACAGCACTGCTGTCCTACATTTTTGTTTTGATGATGTGAATGATAGTCACCATTTTATATCTAAGTAGTAACCCATTACAATAATTTTCCAATCTCTCAGGCAGCGGAGTACCTTAGTACACCAAATACCATAGTACTTTTTATGGTACTTTCTCTTTCTAATCCAGTTGGACTGTTATGTCCTACTGTTGATTTGATGATACACAGTCGAGCGCGCGCCTTGTGGAAAACACAATACTTATTCTAGCTATCTTTCTCACCTTCTGACTTTTTTACGGGCCTGAGCCCACCACTCGCTCCTACAGCTACAACTCCTGTTTCCCCTGCAACTCCTGTTTAGCCAGGATCTACTGCGGTGACCCAAAGTCTGGAGCAGAAAGGAGATAAAAACTACGGTCTGGACTATGTAGTTCACCATTGTAGTGAGATTTGACGTCCAGCAACGCCCGACCGAGGACAAACTTATACTGTCTTGGATATCGCAACCAAGCAAAAGGTAGGAAACAACTCACTTCTGACTTCCCAACTCACCTGCCCCTTCAACAGACGGGAGTGGGCGCGGCACTGATCTGCGGCGAAGGAGGGCGCGACGCGGCTGCGGGCGTGGCCGTGCGCCGCGACGCAATCGTCGTGCTGACTCCCGCGCACGGCTGGACTATGCACGCGTTACGACATCTCGCCCTTATCTGAAGAGCTTACTTTCAAAGATTTACAGTTCTTTATTAGTTTCTCCATCCTTTGCCCGAATGCTGAGGCGTACAAATAATTAAATATAATGTACTTTTAATTATAAGATTATGGAACACTCCTGTATATCGAACATGGGCCCATGTGGTCCCTGATGATCACTAAATACAGTAATTAAAGAGTTTTAAAGTAATTAGTAGTGGGTTCACCCTAGTCAACTCCCCTTAGGTTAAGGTGTGGCAGTGCGGCGCGACGCAGTGCTAACTCCCGCAAACGGCTGGACCAAAAACTTTGAGGGCTAGACCTACACGCGGTACGACATCTTGGCTTAATCTGATGATGTATCATCACCTTATTTTATTTATTTATTTCACACATGAAAGTTTAAGGGAAAATACAAAGTTATAGATAACACAACAGGCGCTACTTATCTCTAAGAAGAAATCTCTTCCAGCAGGCCTATCAAAGCGATATGTGATAAGTAAGCGCATTATCTACTAATATGAAATGTGAAGAGGTTAGGTACCTACTTATAAAATTATGTAAGTCTTGTCTAACGAACACGGTATCATGTGGCCCTCCTATGCTCACTAAATATAGTAATTACCTACCTATAGAATAATAAAGTTTTTTTACACCACTAAGGTGGCAAATAAGCTTGGGGCATGCCTTACGATGGTAAGCAGTTACAGCAGTTGAACGTTTGCAATACCTAGGAGTGATATCACTCCCGTGTTGCCGACCATGTTTTTTGTTTTTTTTTATGTTATCCGGCAGACAAACAGACATGCGAGCCACCTGATGGAAAGTGGTCACCGCCGCCTATGGACATCAGCATCACCAGGGGCTGCCAGGCTACCAATGCGTTGCCCGCCTCTAAGGAGACCTCTAATATACCTCTTGAACGATCCCATGTCATAGACCAAAGGAAACACCGTGGCTGGGAGCTCATTCCACATCCGAATCGTACGAGCGAGAAACGTTCTTTCGAATCTTCGCGTGGACACCACTAGAGGGTCCACGTAATGGGGATGAGTACCCAGCCCACGGCGGGTGATGCGATGGCGGAATTGTGCTGTAGGCACCAGATCAAATAATTCCTCAGAACACTCCCCATTGTACAGCCGGTAGAACACACACAGGGAGCCAAACTCCCTTCGATCAGCCAGTGGTTCTAACTTGCCTGTCAGTATGTAAAAACTTGTTCACCCCTTTCTTAAAGAACTCCATGTTATACTCTCCAGGGAGCTCATTTCACAACCTTAGTGTGCAACGGACAAAGTTCCTTTGTAACCGCACGGTTCGCAACAAATTAGGTTCCAAGATGTGAGGATGAACTCCCTGTCGATGTCGAACGGTGCAATGATAGAACGCGGCTGTGGGCACGTCATAAGAGTTCCTCAGAACAAGCACAGTTAGAGGTATAAGTGGTAGAACACGCAAAGGGAGGCGATATCCCTCCGTTGACTTTGTGGCTCAATACCGTTTGTGAGCATGATATCGTCGATAATCCTCACAGCGCGTTTTTGAATGAGACCCAAGGACCAATCTGGTTGCCGGTGCTCGTAGATGAGAGCAATAATCCAAATGGGGCCTTACTTGAGCCTTATACAGGCAAAGGCATTTATTTGTGAAAGGAGAAGACTTTAGCCCGACGTGAAGCATCGAGAGCTTATTAGATGCTGTTAAAACACTCTTGTATTATCGGTAATAGTCCCATGTTATCCTCCGACGGTCACTATAACAGTAATTTATAATTTAGGTACCTTTTTTATTGACTAAGTATTTAAAATTTTAACGCGTGTTGTATAGGTATCGAATAAATCCGTGGTAGCCTTGGCGTGAGGGATATCGCGGTTAAGATCAAGGCTCGTCTAAAAAAAAAATGCTTTGACAATTCACACAGCGCCATCTAGACACAAAGTAAGCAAAGCTTGTGTTATAGGCGTTAGACAACTGATAAACTACTCATATACTTCTAAATACATACACCTACACCCGTAACAGAAATTTAAATTCATCATTTCACTTTCTGGTTGGCCGGGAATCGAACCCGGGACCCCTGCGTGGCAAACCAATATTAACCAACTGAACCACTCAGGTCGTCAAATGATTTGGTCACGTATTGCGTAAGCCCCAGGGATACGACAGAAGTAGGTACCTAAACCTGCCGGTATTAGGAAAGAGGCCCTGAGGGCGGCACAAGACGTCGGTTTTTTTTGTACTACTAAGGTGGCAGAAAAGCTTACGGCCAACCTGGTGGAAAGCAGTTACCGCATCCAGTAGGCGTTTGTAATACCAGGGGATCACATTCTACCTACGCCGTAAAAACCTTCATACCTTTCTTGAAGAACTCCATACGAGAGCTAAGAGCTTGCGAATTGAGGATGCCGAAGATCGAGCGGAGAACAAAAAGTAATAAAGCGGAACCTAGCATAAGCTGGGACTGCTATAGTGATTTGGCAAATTGACTGCATTAGGTACCACAGTGTACTTCAAAAGCCAAAACCCAGTAATGAGTTTCAATATAAAGCATTGTTTTCTAAGTAATATCACATCTTATATCAGATACATTTTATCACATCCACACTTTTACTCCGGGTATCCGGGTATAAACTACCAACATTGCATACTGTTATTTTTAAAGAAATGAACACAATAAAGCTTTAAGCGATGTTTTTATTTCGAGTACAAACTTAGAATTATAAAATCATTAAAATCAACATTTTCTCTAAAATAGTATAATATGTCGTAAATGCTTAAAAATATCAATATAAACCACTAACGCAAAAAATATTTATGTACCATGTTTCCCTGTTGCACTTTTTCTCACCTCACTTTTCTTACTTTTTCAGACTATTATAAGTACGTAAAGATTAAACATTTTACAACAACATTTATGTACCTAAAATATGACACGTTAATTATAGCACCATGTTTAACATAATACATATTTTATTTAACCTTACGCAATGTAATAAACGTAAATTCACAGAGTTTTGTATCTTTATCTATAACACTTTAAATGCACAAGAGTCAATAAATACATCAAAAGTACAAGAATAATTATTATTACGACGACAGGCTACCAGAAATGAGATAGGGAACATTTCGTATCGTTTCGAAGTTCGAACCATTACTGGCGTTTTCATCATCAAAACATTCTCGAAACGTGTCGAACGAACGCGAAACGACTAAGGTTGGAGAAGGTTCTAATCGGTTCTTAACCAAAACTTTCCACTTCCACTTTCTAATCGAGCTTTCTAGAAAGTTTCTCTTCCTTTGGAAAGGTCCACGAACCTGGGACGTATTGCAGAACTTTCAGGAGCGAAAGGAGTATTCGTGAGACTGGCCGTAAGCAGCTCAATGATGCCTGATAGTTCAATTGCGAATCAAGCGAAATCAAGGTTCGATTGTGAAATTTCTTGTGGGTAATTTAATGTTCTAGTACTAATTCAAGTGTTTCAATGTGATTTCGTTTATGGCTACTTTCTATTAACCGCTCGTAACATTATTAAAGCATTATAAAAAGGCTTACAATGAGTATAATATATTATATAATAGTAATGTAATAAGAATTTTTAAAAATAATTTATTTACACATGGCAGGATACATAAGGCCATTGAAAATAAGTATTATTTGTATGTATTAGAATATCTTAGCATGCATTAACAATCTGTATAAATTGTAAATTTATTATAAAATAGAGATTATAAGAGTACCTAAATCATTTTCGACGTACACTACATAGAAGTGGCAATTCTCACAATATTTTATATCACTTAAATTTGTTTGGAAGCAATCACTGCTATTGTTGATGTGTTTACACCTGGCGGGGCCACTCGAGCTACAGCAAAAAGACTAGTGACAATGCTTGCTTGTTCAATGTACCTCACGAATTTATGAACAAGGTCCAATGCCCTGCTAGGTATGAATACATCTATTGGTGAGACCTTGACATTACGTCTATTGGCTCATATATGGCAATGATTTTACATATTCGAGGCACAAATCGGTGTAGTTTAGTGTACAATCGTCATTGCCGAAATCAATAGCCATGCAACCTGACTTAACTAGGTGGAGGCGCGGACGCCGCCGGCGCGTAGCCTTGCATCAGCGGCGTGTACGGAGAGGTCGGCGCGTGGGGAGACGCTGGCGTGTATGGAGAAGCTGATGCGCCTATATTCCCTACAGGATAGGGCGAAGTCCCGCCTGGACGAAGCGAATTGCTCAGATGCGGCGAACGAGAGGCCGGGTACGGGGAATTAGAGGGTGGGTAACTTTGATTCGCGGCTAGATGGGACGAATGGACGCTTACGTGAGGCGAGTTGGTGGGTGCCATGACGAAGCCCATAGTAGGCGGTCCGGCAGCCGCAGGAGTAGGCATGGGATATCCTGGGTTAGGACTCGAGCTGGGATACGGAGAATTGGTTACAGCCATTTGATGGCTAGTGACGGTCTGAGGGTGAGGAGAGGACCCGTGGTATCCAGGGACAGGAGACGCGGCGGGGTAGGGTGATGCGGCGGGTCGGGGTGATGCGGCGGGGTAGGGTGATGCGGCGGGGTAGGGTGATGCGGCGGGGTAGGGTGATGCGGCGGGGTAGGGTGATGCGGCGGGGTAGGGTGATGCAGTGGGGTACGTTTGCGGGGCTGGATAGGGAGAGGCTGCTTGCGGATAGGCGTTCGCATTAGGCACGTGTAAGGGTACCGCCTGTGTGCCTTCAGGCGGGGGCACCGGTATGGGACCCTGCGGTAGGCTGGTCTTCATTGGGTGCACGTAGTTCTCGGCCCCCGGAGTGCCGGGTATGGGCACCAGACCGAGGATTATTTCGGCATCGTCCTCCAAATCGTCGTTGCAGCCGGACAGCTTGACGATGGCCTGGAAAATGGCGGGCATTTTGTTATGATTCTATCTATATCTTTTAATTTGTCGCTTGTTTTGGGCGCATTTTCACCGATGTAATAACACGCCTTTGGAGTTGGAGATTATGAATCGTAGAGATGGTCATGTCGTCAGTTCTGTTTGGCAACATAAACAGGGTAATGGACAGAATTGACGGCGGGACTATTATCGACAGGACACCTGCCGCAGATCTGCTGCGCGAATGATGGGCTATCGAAACATTTGTTGTGTACGATAGATGGCGCGTAAAGGCACATTTCTGTCACCCACTCTAATCCTAATAACCTAACACTAACCTTTAACCCGAATCCCATATCGATGATGTCGCAGTTGTCCAGGTTGGGCGCAATCATGTCGGGCACGTCGATCTCGTAGATGGCCGTGCGGGTGGCGTGCGCCATGAACGCACCCGTGCGAGCCGTCTTCAACACAATGTCCTTTGGCGTGAACTCCGACTTGGGGTGGCTGGTGCGGTAGCCTGAATGCTGAAATTGTACATTGGTACTCATCATCATCGTTTTCAAGAAACGACCTACATCTGTCTCAAAGCAACGCGCAACGATTCGCGACTCCCCCGGTTGTAGCGTGTTGCCGCTACTGGCGCCAATTACTAGTCCTAGCCTTTGCAGCGCATCGCTTAGCGCCAATTGGCGACGAAGGTTTCAATTCAATGAGGAAGTTTTCAAAATGTTTTTTTCAACTGGATATAGAAATATGAGTAAAATGAAACAAAACGAAGATTTTTTTTTAATACTCAAAAAACAAAAAAGTTATGAGACTTTAAAGTTGCGATTTCAAGAATAATTTCGTTAGGACCGCAAATTCGTGCGTGATGTTAGCAGGCTGGCAGCCCGCCCGTCACTACCCATAAACTCGTACTATTAGTGACTATATCTTTGGAACAGCAGTAGCTAGACACTTGAACTTTTTACAGAGTATGTGTTGCTATGGCCGTTGTAACAACAGATAATAATAATTAAAAATTAAAAATAACGGGGTGGTCTCCATACATAAACATTATTTTAACGCGTTTTCAGAGGTATTTAGTTTTTACGCTATCGCATAAATGGTACAACTTACAAGCATCAATCTTTGAGAGAGTGGTACTGGTCTAGCGGTAGCGTACTTGTGAGACCGATAACCAAGGTAAACCAATGCTCGCAATGTCCGGGAACTGGATGGGTGACCGTTTCGTACAGAGGTTAGGCAGAATTCCGCACCACAACGAGCTCGCCATTCGTTAGGTGCACCACCTAGTACCGTTGGCGAACTGAGGTTGACCAAGGTCTACCCTTCAACCGACTACTCGTCTAGTGTCCGGGTGTCCCGGCCATAGCAACACATATTCTGTAAAAAGTTCAAGTGTCTAGCTGTTGCGGTTCCAAAGATACAGTCACAAAGAGTACGAGTGTATGGGTAGCGCCATAGCGGCGGCTAGGCGCCGGCCTGGTGACGCGAAAAAATATGTTAACTTAAAATGTTAATTAACTCAGTAATTTATTGACGGATTTCGAAATTTTTTTTACTTACTTGTTAATTTTGATCTATATTTTAACACTGTCAATAAATATGGCAATATCGATATTAGGAAACTTCCTCATTGGTGGCGGACCACAACGAATTTTGTCGGTGCTAGCAGGGAGCTAGCACCGACAAAATTCGTTTTATATGTAAACACCCTAGGTCCTACCTACGCTGCGTCGAGCGACACCGCATTTGGGTGGTTGTTGACATTTTTAAGCCACATACAAGAAAATAATTAAAAACTATCTTGATTAAAACATTAAGAGTAAATTACCTGCACAAGTTCAAAAAGTATACTTTTGATTTCAGTGTTGGTATCATTCTTCACATTTATACTTATTGGGATAGTTTGTCCCGGACAGAAGCCAGTCTGTGGTATAGTGATATTGATAGCCAATGGGCTAGAACTGCAGCAACAGCTGTAAAATTCTTCAAAGTCAATGTCGATGGGGCTCTGTTGAGAGATTGGGTAATTATAATTATTAAAGCTTTAAACATAAAAAGTAAAAATGCAAATAACATATTATCAAGCATTATTCATCTACAATTATCAAAGCTTACCCTTCCTTCCTCATTATCCAAATTTAAAGGAGCAACAACTTCAAATTCCTTTTCCAAAATGTCTCTCTCCAAAGAAGGATCAGCATAGTCAATGTATGCTATGACTTTATAACGAATGTTCCCATGACTGCCAGTAAATGTGGATGGTATTGAATGTGGTAGTTGGAAGCTGAATGGCACCTGATGTGATCCAGGTGGGAGTTGTGAGAGTACTGCAAACAAGTATTTATTATTATTAGTGACGCTAACTCATTTCGTAATCAAATAAAAATAATAGAAATCCAAATTTCTTTTTTGTGTAAGACATTAAACATCTCTTTCAATCGTCCAAAAAGGAGGGGGTTAGAAAGTAGGAAGGAAACACAGTTACATGTTGGCCGCCCCATGGCCGGAGCACATCCACCCCACCCCGCACCGGCAATGGCCGGACCGTGTCTGACAATACCAGACGGAGCCGGGCAGAGCCCGACAACGCCAGCCGGGGCCGGACCGCACTCGACATATTATATAGATATATTAAGAAAACTAGGTACCTAATAAACTACAGCCAGAGTAAGCCAGTCCACCAAGGCAGCACCCGTTCACGAGTATAAAGCCATGCCCAGCCATCTACCTAGGTCTCTTGGGAAAAATATACATTGCCCTAAAAACTATTTCCACACAGTCGCGGGCTTAATATTTTATGAAAATGTGCAATTTATACCTCCACCTCCTCCATATAAAGGCTGTGTGTGATTAAAGTATTCTTCTCTACCCCTGTATTCAACATTTCTAGTCCTTTTAATTCCATTATATTCCTCTTGCTCAGTCTCTGTCCAAAGTGTAATAGCTTCTCCAATGAAATTAATACTTGCTGAAAAAAAAAATTTTGTTTGATTAGTTGCTCTATTCTAACTCTAAATATCTTATAAGTAAATTCATAACATTTAATATTTTTTTTTCCTACTATTGAAACAGAACAGGAGCCCGGCTACCGAACTCAAATTGAACGAAGATCTTGTTACTGATGCATTGCCATCTCTCTTGCGAACTCTTGATGTGATGGTGTTAACATTCAATTAGAGTTAGGCAGTCGGGCCCCAGGCTTGATAATGATACTATTGTACGTATCGCCGCTCAGCCCTACGCCGATTGAGTCCTAATTGGCGCGACGCGAGTGCGCGCCGGCAGACGCTGTTTGGGTCCATGCATTTTTGCTTATTAATAAGTAGATTATTTTCTTCGTGTTAGGTACCTCGTTACCATCATATTATGTAACATAAGTTAAATAAACTATATTTAAGTACGTACCGAACATTTCTTTTAATTTTTTCGTGTTTTTCCTTTTCGCAAAAGAAGTATGGATAGTATTATTATGTACCCTAATGAAATAGAAAAGATAAGTCGCCCAAAAGATAACATTCATCGGTGCAAATAATATTTCTTCGACTTTCATGTACCTGCTTTATGTACTAAATGCCTTATCTTAAAACTAATTATGATGACTTGAAAATAATTGTATATAAATATTATTTGCTGTTTTATTGCATTTTTATCTCGAATGCAATACATTGAAAACCATTATTTTATTCTAAAAAAAGTCCGTTTGGCCATAAGATTTAACACTTTAATCGGGTTTGTTTACTGACTGCCAGAGAATACTAATTTTATTTGAGATAGGGCATTCATCAGCTCTCTCGCAATAAATTATTAAATATAATAAAATTATTTATCTGGCAAAGCCGCACCGCAATGCCTGTTAGCTCGTTGAGGCATTTTGTATAGCAAAACTAGTCAGCCCACTCGCGTTGCACCGCTTTTGTATGGACCGGCGAATCGCATAGTGTGCACCGGTGAATCGCCAGTTATGACTCTCATTTTGGGTCGGCTACAGAGAAAGTGTTAATAAAGTATTAGGGCCATAACACACCAGAGAAAGTTCTAACCATCAACTTTTCAGTAGTTCTTTCTTTTCAGATGAATTACATGGAGAAGTAGAAGAAAGTGGAATAAACTTATTTTATTTAGTGATGTAAGGAATAAATGGCAGTGATTGAATCAATAATAGTGATAGGTTTGATATGGGAGAAGCTTGGAGATGAAGCTGTGTACCTAAATTGAGTCAGATGAGCATGACATGTTTTTGTGAGACCTGTATTGTTACGGAACATGTATGTTTTTATCACTTCAGTTTTATACACAATATCCAATCAACCAATAAAGAAAGAAAACCACATCTACATGAAAGAATGGCATAAAACCAGAATATACTTTACAAATTTTACAATATTAGTCTTGACTAACCTGTGAAATTAAGATGTTGTGTTAGCTGACACTCAATGTAGCCAGCTAACGGCTGCCCCGCATAATACACCGACCGAGGGTCATCTAAAACTATCTTCGCAAATTGAAATGCTTTATTCATTATAAGTGGGTACTTCTTCTACCTGAAACAAACAACTTTCGACTTGGAAACTAAATCTGCTTCAAAGTACCTAAATAAAGATGAAAACAGCTCAGAGTCAACCTAAAACGTTTCGGGTATAGCAACTTTTTGCAACGGGGCAGAAAAACAGCGGGCTACCTGATAGAAAGTGGTTACCGCCGCCTACAGACATAAGCAATACCAGGGGTACCACCAATGCGTTGCCCACCTCTAAAGAGACATCTAATATAACTCTTGAACGATCCCATGTCATAGTTCAAAGGAAACTTAAACTTTTCAAGAAAAAAACCGGGTGAAATCTCGACTTTTAGAAATGAACCTTCAAAACTATTTGACGGAACTTGATGTTTTTATCAGGTACTATTGCACGGATTTTAATACGGTTTTCAATAACGAATAACACAATAGGCAGGAAATATGTTTGGGATGGATCGTTAGCTTCGGTGTAAGAGGAGAGAACCTCTTGGTTGTGTTACCTTGAACCTGGGACACTGAAGGCGATTGCTCACTGCACAGCACAATACACACAAAATACGCTAATAATCTTTTAATATTCAGCTAACAGCTAACTTAGGAGGTATCCAAGGTTTTAAATAAAAGGAAAACAAAAAAATAATAAAAGCAACCGCCCATCCCATTCAAGAAGTCACCCAAAAGCAGTGTTACCAGCAGTAGTTTCCAAAAAAGTACGTCTGGGCTCCTAAAATAGTACGAAAATGGCTAAAAAGGTACGATTTACCTTCTCTTCTATTATATCGGCCTTAGGGTGGGTCTATCCAATAAAACAGCGTTATTTTGACAAGACGGTGGTGCCAGTGAGCAAAATCACGTCAAAATCAACTCTTCGTTCTATTATTTTACGGTATTTTGCGGATAGGAAAGGCAAAGTGACTACCCCCACACCTAAATTCAGCATTTTGTAAAAACGTACTAAATAGTACGATGTGGAGCAAAGTACGTCAAAGGTACGACAGTCGGCCAAATAGAACGTAAATCGTACCAAAAGGTACGATCTGGCAACGCTGCCCAAAAGTCACCCCTGACCACAGAGTCCGTCCACAGACTATGAACGATATTCTATGAGGACAGATAACCAAAGAAGATATAAGGAACGCCTACATAATTATGTATCCACAAAGCAAAAATTTGTGACTGCCAGATTGACATACTCAAGCTGTGTCTAAACCATAGAGAAAAAATTTTATATTCAGAAGCAGAGAGTACATTTCGAGTTTAAATACGAGACAAAATGTCACACATCTCTATAACACACACACTAATGCAAATGCAGAGACGGAACAAGGCAGCTCATCTGCAGATAAGTTATATTTTGACTTCCTACTCTATTTCTACTAGACTTTCTACTCATAACGAACACAAACAAATCTGACTTGTATTTCTCTCCAGATAACGCAATTTTTTAAAATTTGTCCTTATAATTTAATATTGTCATTATAATAAACACGCCCTGATACATACCACCGTCTTTTCGATCTCTCAATCCTACATACCGTGAATCGGTAGTGCTTGCTTTTGCAAAAAGGAGGGTTATGATTTTGACCAGTATTAATGTTAATTTGTTGCCTCATAACTTCTAAACTAAATAGGTACCTGCTTACTTATCGTTAGAGGCGTCTTTATTGTCCACAGGTGTGACTATACAATAAATTGAATATGATGTCCTATAGAGGACATAGTCATGAAAAAATAAAAAAAATAAAAAAGGATAGGTACATTAATATATTAAACAGGCAGCACAGTCTTTGTTTTCAGTAAAAATGCATATAATGCTGGTGCACCAGGACAGAAGGGACTTGCATCTAATTATTATCTTGTTCTTCAAAATGTTTACAACGCAGCACTTCTAATTTGCAACCATCACCCAGAAGAGACATCACCATGTATGGTCTTTAGGAAACCTAAAAAAACAAATATTTATGTAAATAAACGTCGTCTGTGGTCTAAACCGTCCATAAAAGAAAAAATTCGCTTCAATTAAAAAAAAGGTCCAACAAACGCGACTAAATAAATATCAATGAATCCCCTTCGTGGGCTATATAGTACACCGCCATCTGAGTAAGGACCAATCGCAGCAAGCCAGAGTTAGAGCTATCTTGCTGCAATCGGTTTTAACTCACTGTATGAATTTTACCGCTGTCTCACCTGGAGGTAAGTGACGATGCGACACAAGATAGAGCATGCCTGTCTAGGAACAGCCTATACCAAAAACAATAGCAGATGTAACAACAGTACAGAAACCATAGAGAAAAAAATTTCTATACAGAAGCAGAGAGTACATTTAGAGTTTAAATATGAGACAAAATGTCACACATCTCTATAACACACACACTAATGCAAATGCAGGGACGGAACAAGGCAGCCCATCATGAGTTATATTTTGCTACGACTTTCTACTCGTAACGAACACAAACAAATCTGACTTGTTGTTCGCTACAGATGACTATGCAATATTTTTAAGCTTGTCCTTATATATTTTAATATTGACATTATAATAAAAGGAAGGTGTCTAGTGAATCAAAGCCATGCCCTGATACCTACCACCGTCTTTTCGATCTCTCGATCTACATACCGTGAATCGGCAGTGCTTGCTTTAGCAAAA
The DNA here is from genome assembly GCA_907269095.1 of Blastobasis adustella. Lineage (NCBI taxonomy): Eukaryota > Metazoa > Arthropoda > Insecta > Lepidoptera > Blastobasidae > Blastobasis > Blastobasis adustella. The sequence goes on along the minus strand of OU026121.1, from coordinate 12,826,375 downwards.
AGGAGGGTTATGATTTTGACCGGTATTAATGTTTATTTGTTGCCTCATAACTTCTAAACTAAGTAGGTACCTACCTAGTTACTTATAGTTAAAAGCGTCTTCATTGTTCACAGGTTGGCCTATGTGACTTCACAAATTTAATATGATGCCCTCTAGAGGACATAGGCATGAATAAAATAATAATAATGAAAAGGATAGATACATTAATATATTAAACAAGCAGCATATTCTTTATTTTCAGTAAAAATTCATATTATGCTGGTGCAGCAGGACAGAAGGGACTTGCATCTAATTATTATCTTGTTCTTCAAAATATTTACAACGCAGCACTTCCAATTTGCAACCCATACATAACCATGTCTGGTCTTTAGGAAACCTAGAAAAACAAATATTTATGTAAATAAACGTAAATACGCGATTAATCCGTTGTTTCATATAATGCCTGAACATTTAAAATGTCATCTAGGTACATTTTTGGTATGGAACCCTGATACATATAAAGTTGTGGACCGCTATTCACAAGATTTGAGTAATAAAATACTATACAATAAATACTAAGTCCGACCCTGTTAGCATCAAAATATTTTCGTACCTATTTAGACACCGAAATATTGCTCAATTTGCCAATAATTTTAAATCTATCTTTAATGGCATGTTGTTTTAAGGTAAAGCATTTCAATTAATGCAAATTCACACTATTTCCATGCATATTTTTGTCACAATTTCTAAAATTTATTTCGGATCGCCTCGACCACGAATGTTTACTTACCGGTGAAAGGATAATCCAGGTGTATTTCCATACTTTGCGCTTTCACATAAATGTGCACTAAATTACACACAAAATTACAATCTTTTAAATGGTTTGATTTAAATTTTATTAGGAAATTATAAAATTTACACCGATGTTTCAAAAAAAACGTCAGGTCGATAAGCCCTCGAGCAATATGTCGAACGTTCAAAACATTGCGCACGTCATTTTCCGTGAACTTATTCAAAGGGATGAATAAACGGGATAGCAAGATTCATAATCATTGTAGAGCGAGCGAACAGGGAATATTTGTGATTTGTGTTTAGTCTGGTATGTCTGTGACAGAAACGCACAGCGATCACCCACAGCAAGAGGCCTTGCAAGTAACTCAAAGGCTTTTATAATAGCAATCGAAGGCGCCTTTTGCGAGCCAGCTAGATGAAGTCATGCATGCATTAGTTAAGGAGGCTCCACATGTTGGCCAATACTCGGGAATGCGAGAATGTAGAGGGAGTATTGGCATACATTGAAATGGAAAGAAATAATGGTCTAAATCATTTTTTTTCTAGCTGAAAATAGTCCAAAATGTACAATAATAATTAAACAACTGTGTTGGGCAATAGATTTACTGGAAAATATGATTTATCCATATGTCGCAGGTTTATGATCTAATCGGGGGTTACATAAAGTACCTACTAACTTATTTACTTACATAAAAAACCTAGGCTTTTGATCAAGCCAGGCAAAAGAAGTGTTAAGTATCAGTAACTGCAAACACCTACAGGGTCGATTGTCCCGCACCCTTGTCGAAACCCATAGTGACGCCTATTATGACATTGTACTGTACATTCCTGTCGGATCAGATAGGAGTAATAATAATAATAAATCTTTATTTCAGGCAAAAGACTCAAAAGTTTACATTATATGTATAATAATGAAATAATATTCAGCCTACATTAGTGGCGTATCTTCCCGGTGAGCAGGATGTCAGTGCTTCTTGGGGCTCAAATTTATAAATTTTATTAATCGATTTTTGGTTGTCTGAAATGATCAATGAAGGCAATGCATGATGATGACAGTCACACATATGGTTTGCCATACAACTACAATAATAGCTCCATACAGTAAAAATATTACTTATAATAGTGTAGAACTTAAGGAGCGTCGGTGGCCGAACGGTTACAGTATGCGACTCGTAAGCTAGAGGTCCCGGGTTCGAATCCTGCTCCGGCCATGTACCAATGTCTGTTTTCTGAGTTATGTACATTAGTTGAATACTAACCGATGCTCTTACGGTGAGGGAAAACATCGTGATGAAACCTGCACATTCAGGCAACTGAATGTCTAACCATGATCCAATCTGGTCAGGTTCCCCTGGTAGCAGGGTCAGGCAGAAGTCAGGACTGTCAGGTGGCAGTCGCTCCACTGTAATTACCTGAAATGCGAAACCCTGGATCATGATCAAGGCGGACCCCAGGCCCTCGTGCGCGAGAGCAAAACCAGGTCATTAACACCGAGATGATTTTTACTAGGTACCTAAAAGGGCAAACCACCCCAGCACAACAAAGGTAAAATAAGAATTAAATTCATAGTACTTAGTTATTAACTAAAGGCCTAAAAACAGTATCTATGTAGGTCAGGTAGGTAGGAACATAAGTAAATAAAAGACAAAAAAAAATTATAATTAATTAATTAATTAGTCTGGGAGACAGCCGGAGCCGCGGTGTGGACTGCCGCATATAGGTACCTAGGTACTTAAACTAAATAAAAATAAACATAGTCAGCTACCTACATACTAATTTCAGTAACTTAACTAATTTAGTTTAGTAGATATCTACTTCAATTGACAAAATGCCTCTACACAGATAGATAAGTACTAGGTACTTACTAACACGACTCCCTTATTTAAGTACCTACCTACGTAGCGTAGGGAACCACTTATGAGTCGAGTCTAGCTTTGGTGAAACACATTACAGACAGGTTCCACTAAATATCTACATGTTTTTATGAAAAGATAAAAACTCTGTCTTTTCTATTTCCCATTGGAAAAGAACCGACGGCGATGGTTGCGCTTCTAACGTCACGATTAGGTGGTAGATAGCGTCTCCTAGTCTAGCTAGAATCTAGACCTTTAAAGCATGTAGGTATATACCTTTTAAAAGTTATTTTATGAAAACAAACAGCGTCAGGTGCAAGCGCTGTTAACCATACTTCTCTGGTTGCTATGCAATACGTAAGTAGGTAGGTAACATGGTCTTTGGTCTACTGCTTGGTTGCACTTAAGGCGCATTTTCATTGATCGATAAATCGGTCGCTAGCCCGAATTCGGGGACTTCCCGCATGCGGGCTAACGACCAATGAAATTCATCGGTCGATTCAATGCGTGCAGGGGCTTACCGCATTCGGGATAAAGACCAATGAAATTAGTCAGTCGATAACTTGGTCGAAAGCGTTCGGGGACTTTTTAGGCACTCTGAAAAAAATTTCGTAATCTTCTACGTCATACTCAAATCCCGAATTCAACTTTCTACTTTTAAGTAAATTTTGCACCCAAAATCTCTTTTTCCTTTTTTTAAAGAAGCCAGTTATTTCTTTTTTAATATATCACAAACATTCAAAATTGCTCCACATATCAATAATTGTTGATCCATGGCTAGTCGGCACGTCAACTTACGATATTCACTCAAAGCCAACTGCCAAACTAAATTGTATTCAGGTTCTTTCGCACCTTGCATGCGGACGCTAACGACCAATGTAAACGGTTCCCCGCATGTGGGTCTTATGGCATGCGTTACAGAAATTCCCGAATAATGATTATCACAATACTTAAACTGTTGAACATTGTACACAAACAAGACTACGGTAATGTTGGTACCTGAAGCAATAAATCATTAATTCATTCATACCGTTAACAGTCTTATCACAGTTATCTTCACAGTACTTAGGTATCCTATACATACCTACAACGCAACAAACAATTACACCGATAACGCGAAAAGCTAAAAACCGAATAAACGAATACGATTCGAAAATAGGTAATTTGTAACATAAGAAGTCGCGCCGTCGGCGCCAGCGTCGTCGGTTCAAAGAGACACACGGCACACCCCAGTGTGCGGCACGCACACTTTCAAAACTCCGGCGCGCGGACTCGTGGGACTCGTGGGCCTCGTGGCGGGCCGACTTTCGGATCGGCGCGCAGCGGCGGGTGGCGGGAAGCGCGGCGACGGGCGACGCTTTAGGGATCCGCGTGTTAGGGGTCGTACTTATTTCGCCTCTTATGTTCTCCTGGTAGATGCACCGTAATGTTGATTGTGTTCATTTGATAAAGTGAGGCTTAAACGAGTTCATCAGTGGACTAATAATAATCCTTACGATGTCGGTGATGGATTACATTTGCTTACCACAATTTTATCGGGTAATTTGGTACAATGACAGTAACCTAGACAGTAATTTCTAAAATTGTGTTTGGGTCCGTGCTCCACCTAGGTGACCTAGGTTCAGTGGCGTAGCGTGCCCTCCAGGGGCCCCGTATCAATAGCTATCTGGGAGCCCCCCTAGTTAGTACCCCAAACTACAAGGGATGCTAATTAGTAACTTAAATCAAAGCCATTCGCGTGTTAAGGCCCTACGATTTTCATACAAATTTTATGTAACGTTTGATCGACATTCCTTCAAGGGTTTGATGTTTTTAATGTAAGTTTTTGCAATTGGCCATTAGAAAATGTCCAAGTGTGCGCGAAATAGATTTCTAAATGTTAATAATGTAAAACAAAGCAATGAAAAAGAAAAATAATGATATCACAAAACAACGTCATCTAGCGGCGACTTATGCTTTTTCGATATAACTGCTTTTAAAAAGAAACCCATTTTGCGCACCATTTAATACATTTACTAAGAGCAGAAATCATAATACAATCACTAAACACTCAAACGAATGAGAGTATATCGAGAGAAATTTAGTTTGAGCGTCGAATCACCTTAATAATAAAAATATTATTATGAAACAAAGTTCCACACCGCGTCTGTCTACCTGTTCGCGATAAACTCAAAAACTACTGAACAGATTTTCATGCGGTTTTTACCAATAGACAAAGTGGAATCACTTTGTCTAATGAGGAAGGTTTAGGTGTATAATTTGTTCATGTTTTATGTTGGTAGTTTGTATGAAACGAGACTCCTTAAAAGCCGGGATGGACCCGATAATATGTGTAGTGAAATCTTAAAAACAGTCAAATTAAAAGATCGTGATCGTGTGAGTCAAAACGATTTTATTATGTGCTAGGTCGATCTGACCCGTTGAGGAATGAACGGAGTAAGGAGATTCTTAAGTCACCGATAGTGCTGATAATGTTGTATTTGATATCAAGATGTTTCTCATTTTTGCCATATATCCATTTTTTTTACACAATTTCAATGAAGTAATGAGTGAATGCGCCCTAAGTTGTTATTTTTTCTTTAAAAATGTTAATTATCTCCAAGCGAAAGGGGAATGAAAACGGATTGTATCACTTGATTCATTTGCATCTTTGGCGAAGGGGCCCCCCCCCCCGGCCCTGGTCTGAAATTTACTAAAGATTTTTTTTTCCTGGAAATAGGGTTTAACTGTTATTAAGGATAACAGTACGAATTTTTACTTACACAGGTTTTGGGCCCCTGTGGCCCGGGGGCCCCGTATTATTGATACGGCTTATACGGCGGTAGCTACGCCCCTGCCTAGGTTATCCAACTGGGTGAAGTATGGGATATTTACAGGTATAGCTCCATCAACTAAGAATCATTTATAGATAGTTCAACTCAGTTGTGCGCGCGGCGCTATGTTTGCGTGCGCTTGTAAATATACAGCTTTCATTTATGTGGCAGTGACGCGGCAGTCGTCGTCCGAGCAAGACATTTGCGAGCGACGAGCGAGACGACGGTTTACCCACACATAGGGCCGCGCGCACAACTGAGTTGAAATATCTGTACTTAATTTTTGTTGATGAGAAATGTTCGTGAAATCGTACGAATTTTAATCATGAATAACAGTCCTCTGAGAATTTAAGCCTTCCTCACATTAGTGGAGGGTTCTGTCTTAAACTTCGCTCTCTACTGTCTTTGTTTTATTTATGTTACATTCATTACGGCCGGCGGCGCTAGGGTATTTTATTTGTTTTATTTTATACTAAAATATATATGTAGATATTAAAAAATCTCATGGCAGGTACAATTTCCAATGCGACACTGAAACATGACTGACAGGCATGACATGAGAATGCAAACTCGTAAAAACAAATGTGCTACATTAATATGCTACAGTAATTTGAATCAGAGTACTTTGCTATTAGTTAGGTGGTGGTGCACTTTCGTAAAAACTATAAATGACCTTTTTAAATTAAAATCATTGATTACAATAATTTTTTGTACAGAACCCTCAAACCAAAAAATACAAAACGGCCAATTTAGATCTCCTTAATATCCCATTGCGCCTAGTACGTGGGGTGTCCATGAGGCATTTCATCTTGGTCCTCACAGTGACAACGCATCTACTGTTCTGCATTTTTGTTTCCTGCAACCTAAATGATGTTAAATTATGATATAATGGGTGACGATTACAGCTTGTCTTCAGGTGGACTGTCATAAAGAAAGTAATTGTTGCCATTAGGCCAGTGGTACATGTTTGTTTCTTAAGCATTGCTGACACTAAAAACAAGAAACAGACGTTCCCCTTTTTCTGGAGCCGACCAACTGTTAGTTGCAGTTGATACTAATCCTTACGCAGGATAAAATAGTCGCTTTAGAGTACGGAATACGTGGTCGGGCGACCGACCAAGGTCGGCATGCCCGCGCATCAGTATTAACCCAAAAACTACTTTATTTTATACTGCGTAAGGATTAGTATCGCCTGCAACTGATGGTTGGTCGGCTACAGCCAAATGGGATCGTCTTTTACTAGTAAATGGTAAATCCGGGCCTCCTCACTGTACCTAGCACGTAAATAGTGTTGCTAAATATTTTTTCAGCAGTTCAAATTGAATATTCACCTTCTTGAATTCATACATGAGTAGAATTTATTAATTACTAGATATGAAATAGGTACTGAAATGACGTCTTTCCTTATTTCGGAGCTGGCGGAAAATTTCTTCGAGGAGTAAATAAACTTATGCTAAGGCTCATCACATGCATTCAACGGATGTTGATTATTTAAAAAAAAATGCCAAAAAGTGTAACAACAATATCCTCTGCTTTTGTTGTCAAACACACTCTTCAAAAATATTAAAATCTAGTGAATGTACTTTTTGAACACCTGGTGATATCAGTATCCCGTATCTAGTCCACCTGCTTCAGTCATGATAGCCTAGTACAATAGAAGATATGGCGCAGACGCGAAATCAAGCTGTGATTTTTTTCCTATTACTGTTTCTTGTGTTTTCGCAATTAGTTTGTCGACTATGTACCTAGGTGCGAACATTGTGTTGAAGGCAAAACAAAAAAAAATTAAAGTAGAAACAAACATCGAAATTTCTTATTTTTGTGCCGGACTGCTCACAAGCTGCTCTGCTTGTGACAATTATTTTATCAACCAGCCACTTGAGGCTTCAATCTAAAGAGCGTATTGATCTTTAGATTGAATTTTCAAACTCATATGCAACGGTAGGCAGAAAAGACTTAAAGGGACAAAACCTGTATCCTATCTGTAATTAGTAAAATTGTATTCTTCGGTTGATTGACCTGATTATGAACTTGAATGACCTATACAACTGATTTCTAGAGATTTGGTCTTACGTTTTCAAAATGTCATTATCGACATTAAAAAAGAAAAAGTTCGATAGTAATTTTCTCGATAACTATTCCACGTAGGAAAAAAATAATTGTACCGATCGTTTTAATACGTTTAGCACTCCATCCATTTCACAGCTTTATACATATATTATGAAACACCCTAAATAGTTGTGTCATTTTTATATTAAGAAATTGCAACTGACATTTATTTTATCATAAAACGTAACCAGTCCTGGGTTTTGACATTGATTTTAATATAAAACTAATCGGATTTTGTCAGGTTTATGAAAACATTAAGTAGTCATTTTAGCATTGTTCGGCTCTTGATCAAAAGTCTAGGTTTTTGAGTAAACCTTAATCTGATTATAAACTTGCGACAGATATATTTATCTAATACCTACCTTACATACAGATATATTTATATAATACCTACCTTACATTTATTTGCTAACTTTGGGGCTGGGTGGCGTTGTGTGAATTTGTCCAAGCATTGTTTTTTGTATCGACCCTTTTATACCTACCACATCCTACTAGGAGCGTCGGTGGCCGAGCGGTTACAGTATCCGACTCGTAAGCCAGAGGTCCCGGGTTCGAATCCCGCTCCGGCCATGTACCAATGACTGTTTTCTGAGTTATGTACATTAGTTGAATACTAACCGATGCTCTTACGGTGAGGGAAAACATCGTGATGAAACCTGCACATTCAGGCGACTGTATGTGTAACCATGATCCAATCTGGTCAGGTTCCCCTGGTAACAGGGTCATGGAGGTCAGATGGCAGTCGCTCCACTGTAATTACTTGACCTGCCAAATCCTGGATCATGGTCAAAGGCGGACCCCGGGCTCTCGTTCTCGAGAGCACAACCGGGACATTAACGCCAAGATGATGATGATGATGACGATCCTACTAGACAAGAGTGGTGAGGAGGGGCCAAAGCCTCGGCAAAAGTTTTGCCAATAGTTTGGGCTAACATGTGGAGTCTCCTTTAGGCGGTAGATCATTAAGATAAGAAAAATTTAGATGTTCATGTACAAGCACTCTAAGGGCTATTTGGTTGTAGGTAAATGTCTACTTGATTAATGACATTGACAGGATTGGTTACTTTGTTTGTTTTCTAGTCAGTGCTATTTAGTTTCGTTCGTTTTGGCCAGGTTTTTGGTACTTGTGTAGCGGTTGTAAATTCTGAAACGTACAAAATATTCCCTTGTTCTGTTAAAATAAGGCATCTTCCTATAACATTTATATATAACAACGGACATGGTAAAAATATAATTTCAACCGGGAAATAAAATGACTAGTAAATATACGCCACAGACTTCCGACGCTACTGCCACGCAAAATCAGGTTTGCTTTACTTTAACCGATAATTTATTTATCTTTAACTTATTATAAGATTTAAAACAGCCTCTTCTCATCCTAGCTCTCATTTCACCTTTAAATTGTTCTTAATAAATTACAATTAGTTAGGAGTTCTAACCTCCAAAAAATAAACAAGAATCTAGAACTACTACACATCATACGTTAATTTGGATGCAAGAGTGTAATTTATTACATATCTTTTGTTCTATGTATTATTCAACATGTCTTGGCCATTTGTTGATGGCTACACATATCACCTCCAATGATTGGTATTGAGGTTTCTCTAAATCTGCTCTTAGCAACTCAATTATTTTAAGGTTTTGAGCAGATAAAATATTCCACAAACATCCATTCCAAAGGATTAAGATAATGAATTGCAAAGGGCAATTTTCAGAGGTGATGATATTATAATAATAATAATAATAATAAATCTTTATTTTCTCCACAATAATCATCTTACAATATTATGATACAACAAATCACGACATTAATATGGTATTGTGGGAGACTGGAGCTTACAGTAGGTCAAGCCTGTGTTGTAAGTCTCCAGGGATCCCTCACTGTAGTATAAATATATTATTACAGCACCTTTGTATGATAAAATTAATGTATTATCATTGAGAGAGATAGAGATGCAGAGATAATTTTAATTATAGTTACTTACATACTATAACTTTAAAGAAAAGAAAAAATAAATAAATAAAAAGGTGTGTGGTGCGTTTGTATTGTGTGTAAGTGTGTGTTTGTGTGAGTGTCTGTGTGTGTGTGCGTGTGTGTGTGTGTGTGTGTGTGTGTGTGTGTCCATCAGCCAACAACTCGCAAAATAGCCTCTGTTTCGTCGTAGTTAATATTTTGTAAAAGTGAAGTTATTTTGTGTTTAACTTCGAATTTAGCTAAAGTGTAAATTTGCGTTTGTCTATTGATTCTATTGTAAAGAAATGGACCAAGAAATAGAAAAAAATTTTGAACAAAGCTGGTTGACACTTGCTTTGTACAGAAAACTATGGGGCGTCTGGAGTTGAATGTGATATTTGAAGTAGGTGCACATGAGTGTTGTTTCAGAATTATATTCAATATAAACAGTTGTCGGACAGACAATACTTCATAATTTTGATATAGTTCAAATGTAGGAAATCTGTAAGGGCGGAAGGTACTAACTTTAATAATAATTCGTTGAGCTCTTTCTAATCTAATTAAATTTGTTTTGGACGTACCACCCCAGACAGTGATACAGTAAATAATAAGCGATTGACATAATGAGTAGTAAATCGATTTCAATAATTTTTCATCAGCAACGTGACGTAGCGTCTTAAAGATATAAATTAACTTTCTTATTCTGTTTGTTAGTAGGTTGACGTGTGGTTGAAAGGTGAGCTTATGGTCAATTAGTATACCTAAGTATTTGTAACAATCAGTACGTTCTATTTTCGGACAATTACATGACGGGGTAGAAAGGGAACAAGAGAACATCTAACCAAAGCTGGGTCGTTTTTGCTTGGTGGTGCTTGTTAGTATGCATATGCAGTGTCACAGCAAACACAGTGTTAATTTTAACTGTATATAATATGCATGGGTGTAAGCAATGGACAGACACACTTTCACATAATTAGGGTTATAATTGTTGTAAGCTGTTAATTTCTAGTCAACTTTTTAACGGGTTAGATCGCAATGAGGATTCTACTGCAGCTAGCTAACGTGCCAGGTCATAAAACCGCAAAGCCTCTAATTTGGGCTGACAATTGCAATTGGCCTAACCTCATCTAGCTTTGTTCAAACTCATGACAACCCTACCTGCATCAGAGTTTGTTATTAGAAATAAGGCATTACATAATTCGGGATGGGCCAAATATTCGTTTTATATTAGATATTCAGCAATAAAGAAATGACAGATTGTGGAGTCCACTTAATAACAATTTCAATCCTGGGTGCATGATTTATAGCTGGTGGGATTGAAATGTGAAATAGACTTTCTCAAGACTGGACATGTTGAACCTGGACATGAAGTACACTCTACTGGAGAGCCTACTTATTGGCCAACCGACCTGCGTAAAATACCAGACCTCATAGACTGTTTTGTAGCAAGAGGAATATTGTCGAGGATAAGTCGAGGTGGCTCTTCGCCGCATGAAGAATCGGAAAGCTGTCAGACCCGATGGAGTCCCTATTGAGGCGTGAAAATCGATGGGCTCTTGTGGTGTGAGCATCCTTACTGACCTTTAAAATTGCATCCTCCTCACGGGGTAGACACCTAACCAAAGTATCATTACCCCAGTCTTTATCTTTACCCCTAAAGGTAAGGGCTCAATGCGGGAGTGCACCAACTACTACGGTATAAAGGTCATGAAGCTCTTCGATCGCAATTCGGACCCTCAGATCCGACGGTTGTGTACAACGTCGGAGTGTCAGTATGGGTTTTCGCCAGGTTGTGGGACCATGGAACCCGTATTTGCCCTGAGAAATTGAGGGATATAGATCAAGGAAAATGCCCTGTATTTCCCGTTTCTGGACATGCAGAAGGCCTTCGACTATGTCCCTCGTGAGATGATCTGGTGGGCGTTGCGGTCCAAGTCAGTACCTGAGGCCTATATTAACATTATCCGAGACATGTACCGCGATTCCGATTCCATAGTTGGCGACACCAACCCGTTCATTATTACCGATAGGGTACACCAGAGCCCTGTGCTCAGCCCACTTGAACTTGAATCTGTTGAACGTGATATTAGACGTACTGTCAGACAGCATCTGAGATTATCATGAGGTACCTCCGTGGCTACTGACAGACTGACAAGGGGCGGCTTGTTCAACGAGTCCGTGGAAAAGAGGAACGAGTCGCTGGAGAACGGCGGTATGAAGATAAATGTAGTGAAGACAGAGTACATGGCCTGCAACAGTACAGACCCTCTACCCGTTCGCATAAGCGAAAAGGAGGTCAAACGAACGGATCAGGTCGATACCTGGGGTCGGTTCTAAGCGCAACTTCGCATCGACAGCGAGATCAACGGCTTGTGCGTTGAAGTCAATTTTAATTCAATTTAATTTCGACACTTTAAATTTCTTACCTCATAAAAATAACACTCAACTCGTTATCAATCACACTTTACACGGCTAAATACAGTAAGATTCGGTGATTTAAATTTTATTTATTCGGTAAACCCATGTTCGGTCCATCTCTAAACATAATGCAACAGCACAACAAGCTGCACATATTTTGTGTACCTCTGGCATACGTATGGCATAATAATTTTTTTGTGTACATAGGTGATCGAATGGCTGAACGAAGCAGGGCTGGCGGAGGGTGCTCGCCGCGCAGCCCTGCTGCGGAAGGCCAACGAGCTGATGCTGCACAACCCTGCCGCCGCGCCGCTGCTAGCATCTCACCTAGATCTCGTGCTATGCCATGCACATGATAAGAATACGGAAGTCAAGAAGATTGTCATCACATTCATTGAGCAAATCAGGTGATTGTTTGAGATAGGTTTAAACACCATACAGACCTTAATGTCCCGGTTGTACTCTCGTGCACGTGGGCCCGGGATCCGCCATGACCATGATCCAAGAATTGACAGATCAAATAATTATAGTGGAGTCAAGTAGATCAAGTAATTATTTGGGTTGTTTTTGTTGCATCACATTTTGTAATAAAGTAAACTTCCTTCTAATACTGATTCTAATAATAATCGCTAAGCATAATTGCTTCCTGTCTTCTTCCCTCTTTTTGTGGAAGGGACTGCTCATTACGTTTGTTGTATTGAGGCACCTCAATCAATGGCATTTATTAATCCACTTAAGCGTAGTGTGTCGTAAACTAAACACCTACAGAAAGTATGTCACATATTTCAATATTTTATAATAATAGTACCTGTTCATGTTATGTTAATTATTTTACAGCATAAAACATCCAAAACAGCTGCCATCCACTGTGGGTGAGCTCCGAGGCCTGGTGACAGATACCGTAGCGGCAGTGGCTAAACGTGCCATCCAAGCGGCCAGCATTGTGTACCGACATGCTCTGGTCTGGATATGTGAGAATGATACAACTGACTCTACGAGCGTCCATTCAGTCTGGCAGAACCTAACAGAATTGAAGGTAATTGGTGGAGAATTTTTTTATATAAATTGTTTTTTAATGAGCTTTTATTGGCCTCCTCCAGCTGTTTTCATTGGGATCTTTCGTGAGGTTAAATAAAAAAAAAAATGACAAATAATGGACATACCCGTTTATCAAAGACAAGAAAGTTCATAAAAACAGTACACTAAACTTAAGTGTTGATAATTTCGACAACAAATCAAAATCTTGCTAAGCCTAATAAATAACTAAATAATTTAAGCAATAGATGAGATTGGTAGGTACATTAATTAAATTTATCAAAATATCAATAATCAAAATATTTGATTAGCTTCTGCCTATGTAAAATTCATAGGAACTTGCATTTCTATGCTTGTGTATAAGCTGAAATACTGTATAATCTTGTTAAAATATGGAACAAAGCTCACAGTTAAAGGTCATTGTCATCATCACCCTAGCAGTCAATCAAAGCTTCTGCAACGCTATTAACAGACGACTAATCGAGTAATTTCATCTTTCAGCTGATAGTGCTCAACATGATCGACAGCGACAACGAGGGTATACGTACGCACTCCATCAAGTTCCTGGAAGAGGTTGTGGTGCTGCAAAGCCCTGGCGGCGGCGACGACGACTTCGGTTTGGACAGCCTGCCGCCGCCGCCGCGACTGCCGTTCATCGACCGTCGCGCTTTGCACGACGAGGCAGAGTATGCTTTTTTGTATGTTACACGGCAGACAAACAGGCAAGCGGCCTACCTGATAGAAAGTGATTTCAAGTGACATTAGCAACACGAGAAGTATCACCAATGCGTTGCCCTCGTCTAAAACCCCTGGACACGTTGCTCTGGGAGCCCATAGGCGAATGCGAACTAAGCTTCTTCACTGACCAAGCAACGGCTCCCCATAATGCACTGGGGACTATACTTACTGGCAGGAAAGCAATAAAATTTTTTTTGTTAGGAGGCAATAAACAAGCAAGCGGGCCACCTGATGGAATGTGGTCACCGCCGCCTATGGACGTCAGCAACATCGGGGGGCTACCAATGCGTTGCCCGCCTCTGACAATACCTCCAATATACCTCTTGAACGATCTCATGTTATAGTCCAAAGGAAACACTATTATTGAAAATAATACTGCTTGGCTGTTATATTCTGTACAGTATTACTAACGTGATCTATCAAATCCTCAATCCTCAAAATCCTTGTGCTTGAGAGCACAACCGGGACTTCAACCGTAAAGATGATTATTTTTATTATATATGGTATTAATATTCTGTGGTACGATGGAGGTACTTCACCAGTCGGGACCCTGCTGTCTCGATTTACATTTCTTCTTATCGAGTCGATGGACTAAACTCTGACTTACCCTTTATGCGCCCAGTATTGGGTAACGCGTACAGCGACTATAGTCTATAGTATCGAAATACACCGCACCAGCAATAAAGATTTTTTCATTCATTTCATTCATTAATTCATTCAATCCAATTGTTCCAACTGCCTGTCTGTTCAGGAATAATAATAATAATAATAATAATAATCCCCGGTCTCCCCCGCAGGCACATCTTCACGCTACTGGTGCAGTTCCACAACTCGCCGCACATATCGAGCGTGAACCTGATGGCGTGCATGAGCACTCTGTGCGGGGTTTCGCGCTCGCGTCCGCGGTTCCTTCCGAGGGTGTCGGCCGCGCTGCGAGCCTTGCACGACACTTTGCCGCCTACGCTGACCGCCTCGCAGGTACTATACACACTTCACTACCTAGATAGTATCCCGGGATACGCAGAGACTCGTAGGCGCTGTCCTAATTGGCAACAGTCGTACGACAGACGTCGCCCGACCAATAGGAGACCTCAAAACCGCCTGTCGCACGACCGTTGCTAATTAGGTCAACGCGGTAGGATGAGGTTGTTTGAGATTATAAAATATATCAGATGCTACTGAGGCAGAAGGATTATTATACCACTAAGGTGGCGAACGAGCGTACGGCCCGCATGATAGTAAGCAGTAATCGTAGTATAGACTATAGTATAGGGCCGTTTGCACTACCAGTGGTATTACCAGCGTGTTGGCGACTCTATAAAGATGTGTTTGCTGTCAAAATAAAAGTCTGTCATTAGCTACAATGGATCCGATTTTTTAAATATCGTGTCGTGGTATATCTGACCAATACCACGGCAGTATTTTAACTGTAGACTTTACGCCACAATAGCGCCATCTGGTGGATTTTGAAATCGAAAAACTTATTTAAAAAATTAAGGGTCTCACCATGTTTACACTAGCTGAAATTTTTTCTCTTTTTCTGTTCAAATTATATATTATATAGCCACACCTGGCTTGACAGATAGTTCAAAGGCCAATTCGGGCTCTGAAATAGCTAAAGTTAAAAAAATTACCTGTGACCGATAGTTGCGTAACATGCTTAATGTTTTTACTTTTACATTGACGAAATCGTCGTCAAGCATTGATCGAGCCCAACATTTATAAATAACAAAACTATATCTAATGCCCATTCTTGCCTCGCAGGTTAACTCAGTCCGGAAGCATCTTCGCGTGCTAGTATTAGCTCTACTGAGGCACCCGGCGGCCTCCGAAGGTGCCGCAGCGCTCGTTCAATTACTAGCCGACACCGGGATGACACAGCAAGAGATCAACCGCGCCGTGCCCCGGGAAAGACGCGCCAAGAGGGTAGCCGATGTGAGGGCCGATGCAAGTACCAAGAGGCCTAGACTGGATTCGCCTCTAGGCGGGAGTCAAGGAAGCGACAGTAATAGTCGGGACTTCGCCGCACCAGAGGAGGAGCTCGAACCGACGCCCGCGCCGGTGGCGCCACCACCAGAAGTTACGGAAACTTCGTTGCTAGCTGGTCTAGATGAAGTGGAGAATGTGGTGCGGCTAGTGGCAGCCACTCTGCTGGAGAAGCTCCCGGATTCCATGCCGGCGGATTTTGCTACGGCGTACGCGCCAATTCCGAACGCGGGCAGTCGGGCCCAGAAGCGTTTGCTGGCGCGTGCTTTAATAGGGCTTATTAAGCCGCCAGCGAAGCCCGAGCCGGCATCGAAGCCCGAGCCCGTTCCGGAGCCCGTGCCGCCGCCCGATGTCCAAATCCCGTTGCTGCGTGATGACGACGAAAAAAGCACGCTCAAGCAGGCGGTCGCCAAGCTGCAGGAGTCGACCAAGGTATTTGTCTTATTCTTTTTAATATAAGATTAAGATAGTATTTTGTATAGTATTGTATTCCTGCTGGTGAGGTTTCTGGTGCTCCATGGGGTGGGAATTTGGGGAACTGCGGCTTCGGCAGTGAAGGGCCATTTGCCTGTTTGCTGCAAGAGCAACGTGTAAGGTGGCTCGCGTGCGTGTTTGCTACCGACATAAAAAATGGCACGATAAATATTTTTTTATCGAAGAAGGTCTTAATTGAGATCCTTTACGTCAAAGCCGAAAAATCCATAGTCAATGTGTGTGAAATTGAATGGAAAGTAATCGAAATGTTTCATAATTTATTATGAAAATATGTACTCTAGAGACCATTTATGTTATTATTCACGACGGTTGTATGTGTGATGATAATTATAAACACTTACGAGCTTAACTATCGGACCGCCCTATATTTTTTCCATGTACGCTCATAAATATCTGGCGTTACAATTCAGCCTTTCACTTTTTAAATATTTAATCAATGTTAATTAAGTTTTGCGGTTTGATAGCCAATAAGAAACTGATTACTCTCTATATTTATTTCTTCAACACGATAGCTTTTCCAGTAGATAGATTTTTTATTTTCTGTTCTTTTAGTATGAAAACTGCCTAAAAATAGCACACCATTTAAAAAAAAAATTTGAAACTTTCATTTCGTCAATTTAATCACCAAAATCCTATTACATGTAATTAGTCACTACATGTAATAGGATTATAAAATTTATAATTTATTTATTCAAGTGACCAGACTTATTGTGTTAGTAATTTCTTAATCTATTTGTTAGTGCAATTATTTGTAAACAATGCAATTAATTAAATTGCAATTAGTTATCAATTTCAAAAAAATATTTCGTATATTTTTGCTTGAAATTAAGAATTTACATTATATTCATCTTGGCGTCAATATCCCTAATGAGTAATCCTGTCATTGGCGTCTATACCCTAATAAGATGCATAAAAATATCCTGTGGTGTCAGGCGGACCGTGCAGTAGACGAAGCGCTGGAAGCGGCCCGCGCGCGGCACCTGCGGCGCACGCCCGCCACGCCCGCGCCGCCCGTGCCGCCCACGCCCACCGTGCCCAAGCTCAAGCAGAAGGTATGCTGGGGTTTTAACCTCCGACGAAATAAGAGAGGTGTTGTAAGTTTGATGTGTGTACCTGCCGATCTGTGACGTCGTAGTTTACGAACGGACGGACGCTTTATAAGAGAGGTGTTCTAAGTTTGACGTGTGTGTCTGTCGATATGTGTGCCTATCTGTGGTGTCGTAGCCCCTGAACGGATTGCCCGATTTGGATGCGGTTTTCGCTATGTGAAAGCCAGTTTAATCGAGATGGTTCTTAGCTTTGTTTCGTTAAAATCGGTTTGGTAGTTTAGATGAAATTTAATTATGTGTAAACTTGGTCCGGTATTATCCGACTTTGTCTGGCGGTTAGGTTAAGTTTTTATTTTATTTTCATCGCACATGTTATCGTATTTATTAGCACGGTTTTATTGTTTTTATCTCGATAAACCGGGTAACATGTGCGGTGAAAGTGTAAAACGAAATTCTTAAAACCTAGGTTATTACTTGTGAACAAGCTCAGTCAGTCCTGCGGGTCTAGCCAAGATGCCAAGACTGTCGATCGTGACTTTTCGGCTACGTTCGGTCAGCTTCGCAGCGTTCGCTTATGTCACTTTGCCAATTTTATGCATTTTCTTTTCCATTGTATTTTCAAAAAGGTAAATTTAAAATTATTTTCATAAACCGATCTGGCAAGCTTCACGGAACAATTCGCCACCGCGATGTAAAAGTGACATCCATCAGTGTGGTGTTAACAGTCTGTCATTAATTAATGACCGCGAGTGGAAGGTATATTTTTATTTCTATATTCTTATATTTGCCGGTGTTAGGAGTTTGGATTCTGCCAAGCCTTAGATGTCCGCTTGGATGGGGTACCACATTTGCATCTATTACAGTTTTAACATATTGTTTGCAGCCAATTTGTGGCTGCTGTTCACATCTCTGCCTACTCCGTTTAGGTATAGTACCGTGAAGTTATACATGGCACCAAACCGTCATGGCACAGGGCATCAAACCATACCAGCCTACTTTAAAAAACTAATATAATATTTCTCCGATCAGGTGAAGCTGCTCAAACTGGCGGAGATAACACGTCCTATACCCAAAGAGATAAAGGAGCGTCTAGCCATAGATGCTCTGAAGCGCATAATCGCAGCCGAAGAGCCTTGCGCGTCGGCAGGCGCGTCCGCGGTTCGATCGAAGCTTTTGGCCCTTTTCGCTGCGTCCGGGGCACCCCGGGCTAGGGACCTAGTGCTGGATCACGTGCTTGAGGACCCCGGGAAGAGGCTAGACTTGGCTATGCACTGGCTGTATGAGGAGTACGCGTATATGCAGGTGAGATTTGTAATCTAAAATTTTATTTTTACTAGTTATTTTACATGAATAGACAAACGTTAATATAGTCTATTCGCGATAAGAAAATAGTGATTCATCGTTAGCCGTCGGCCTAGCCACCTAGACCAATCGGGTCGCAGCAAATTAGAAAGTTAAGTTCACAGTGACCAGTGAATATAATAAATATTTAGTAGATGAAACTGGTAAAAGTAATGATATTGAAATTCTCCGACTGCTTCCGTACCATTACAAACTCAATCCTATAGAGTTGGTTTGGGCCCAAATAAAAAAATATTTTGGTGCTAATAATTGTAATAGATGCTAATCGATGTAAGAAATGCTGCGACCACGTGATCCAAGAGAAAACGTTATGTGTAATTGGGATGACGACATGGAGCACGCAGAACAAAATTCTGTCATAATAGATTCTAGTGGCACTGATTAAAAATATAATTAATGATTTTATTGATTTTACAAACAATTAATAGATTTTTATTTATTAAACTTATACTATTTTGAAATATAAATTGTTTGAATTTTTACTCTTATTAATAAAACACCTTTACCCTACAAGTCATCACTATTTTCTTACGGCGAATGGACTATAACAATTTTTGGACTAGAAGTGACCACGTTATGTGTTCTTTGGTGTGCAATAAAGTGTTACTGTATACCATCCGTGGTCCCCAGGGCTTCGCCCGGCAGCCGACACTAGGCGCCCGCAGCTCGCACGAAAAACACGACTCGAGCTACAACCGGGTACTAGTCTCTCTCGCGGCTCGCCTAGCCGAAAGGGCTGCTTCGGACGACTCGGCCGCAGCGTTGCTTCGCCGACTGTGCTGCGAAGCACCATTGCTGACTGACGATGCAGCAGCATTGCTGAGACAGGCGGCTGGGGAGCCGACTTTGGCGCCGCTAGTGTTTGATTTGTTTGAGGAGCTCTGTGCGACGAGGGCGCCGAGAGCGCATAAGTTGGTGCCTCATCTGCTGGCGCATTGCTGTAAGTGTTATTTAGCAAACTGTATTTGTCTATCAAGGCCATATTATTATTATTATTTATTAAACACTAGCAACTGTAAGCTGCGTAAAGAGAAGATTTTTTTAAACTGGATTATATCATAGTTTAGTCAAAATCTGTACTGTTGTAACTCATCATCTTAGGACCTCTCTCACGAAAGGGGAGGTTATTGCCATAATCTCCACGCTTGGCAGGCAAATGCTACTGCCCATTTTCCAGACTATGAAGACTCTTGATCTTTTGTCTCGAAAACATTAGTCGCCTTGTACGACACCCATAAGTGTAAGGGGTTATTGCTATTCTACTCTGCCGGACACCACATGGCCAACTGTTGTAACTAAAAGGTTTTTAAAATATTTTTCCATTATATTTAATCAATTCTTTACGTCGTACCATTTTCAAAATGTTAAGACCTAGAATTCTGTCCATAGTGTGGTGGAATTTAAAGTCTCTTTTAAACGGGCAATGCTTTCACATTTTACCTCAATATGTGGTTGCAAATGTTGGTTCGCATTGTCATGACACTTATGGCAAACTGCATATCGAGGTATATTGCATACTTGTAGGTGTATATGTAAAAATACACTCCCTCCCTCACAGTAAGCGAGAACGAAGCGTGTCGCGAGCTCGCGCTCGCGGCCGCAGTGCGTCTCCACGCGCGCGGCACATCCGCTGCGAAGCTCTGTGGAACCATAGAGAAGCACGCACTCCTACATCTGGGTTTCGTGGCTCTGCCGTCACCACCTGGCGAAGTGCTGGCTGCGAGGCCCCGCCAGCCGTGGGATGACCGCCTTTATAGGGTCTGCGTGGGATTGGTCATGGCTATATTTCCGCAGAATGAGGGTGAGTTCTGCTGCCTTGTTTGCTTATTTCACTCGTTTTTCCGAATTGATTCCGAGCGCTCGTTTCTGGAAGGCGAGTCAACCGTCACAGTAATGTTTCGATCACGAGTTTGCCATGTCAAAGCCATGTACTTATGAAGGATTTGTTTCACTCATTTGTATGTGTGTGTGTCATAAAAGTAGAAGTGTGAGTACGTCAATCGCGATCGGGAAAATTGTTTATACATGTTGCGAAAAATGCTGTTCCCGATCGATTTGGGAATACGGCGATTTAGCAAAATAAGCCCCCTGTTCCCTTTTTTGTTTGTATTATATATAGACTGTCTCTAACCAATATTTCATCGATGTCAACAAATGGATAAATTTATATAACAATTTATTTCTGATTTGTAGATCGTTTTAAGTTGTTATTGGCTAAGAAAACTGAAGCAAAATTAGTGACATATAGTGTGAAATCACACCTGTATATTTTGGTTTGAAATACAACACCTATTCCCCTCAGATCTAATAGTGGAAATCGCCCGCGTCTACGGCGCCGCTGAGGCCGAAGCGAAGCGCGTAGTGCTTCGAGCCCTGGACGCGCCACTACGAGCCGCACTGGCCCGGATCCCAGCGACCCCGGTGACCCCATCGACCCCAGGGGAACCCCCGTTGCCGACAGCGGCGGCGGCGTTGCTGGCAGACTGCCCCCGCGGCGCGGATACGCTGCTTACGAGACTGGTGCATATGCTCACCGAGAAAGGTATTTCGGATCTTTTCTGTAGGCGGAATCAACGCCGCCAAACCAAACATGAATGATTAAGTTACTTTATCTATGTTACGTAAAGCTTACATGCTAAGTTTGGTACACTTAATTTGAATTTACCATTTTGCGTTTGGCAATTCTATCGGCGCCAACAAATTTCGTCGAAGCCTGTCAACCATGTCCACAGATAACAAATCATGAATAACCAGAATATCTGCGACTTTTGGGACACCAATGGGATATTTTCCGAGAGCCGATAAAAAAAAAAGTTTAAATAATTGAAATAGATGGCGTTGATTAGACACGAGTCTTAAAAATAAATGAAAACGAGACCTTTAGATGTATAAAATGTAGACATTTCGCGCTTTCTTAGAAAAGGTACTACTAAGGTAAAGGTAAAACTAAGTATTTTTTCACGAAACCTTTCCGAGTAATTTCGGTTACAAATTCAATACATGAGAATCCTGTCTTTACTTTTTAAAGTAGATATCTGAAAATCTGCCATTAATATATTCAATGACATTTAAATAACGATTAAAGTTCTGCATTATCTGTTAGTAGTTTAAGAAAAATAATGTTACTATGCACGGCAATGTATGATTTCGATATCCATAAGTGTTATTTGAATAAAATCTTGACTGATGACTGACTTGATGATTACGATTGTCAGCACCGCCGTCCAAGGAGTTGGTGCGTCGCGTCCGCGAGCTGTACGCCACGCGCGTCAACGACGTGCGCTTCCTCATACCAGTTCTCACGGGACTCTCCAAGTCGGAGGTCAGTATTGACGCTATGTTATCCTTGTCGTAGTAGCCCGACAAAGAACCGAAGGCGCTGTCCTAATTGGCAACGGTTGTGCGACCATAGTCGTGCGACGAGCGGTTTTGAGGTCTCCTATTGGTCGGGCGACGTCCGTCGTACGACCGTTGCCAATTAGGAGAGCGCCGAAGTCACGACATAGCACACAAAAATAGTAAACTAATATGGCAATGGGCTAGTGACGAACTGACAACCGCTAGGGTAAATGAATTCTTAAGTGGAGGCGGGACGCAGATTTCACCTTTGAGCCGTTTGAACATTTCATTAACACTTCATTCTTTGTCATTAGATAATGGCCGCGTTACCGAAACTTATCAAGCTCAACCCAGCTGTGGTGAAAGAAGTATTCAACAAATTGTTAGGGCTGCAAGGGCATCCCGACAGCCCTCCACCAGGTATTTTACTTTAAAATTATGTAATCTGCATATGCAAATTCTTCTAAGCTGCTTGTCAACCTAGATCTCTTTCATACATTATTAATGGTGATTGTCAACAAGTATATTCCATTATTTTACAGACTACGCAGTTAGTAAGTATTACGATCACCTTTTTAGTTTAGTGTACTTTTTTAAAATAAAGTGGTTATTAAAGACTGTACTATCAGTTCACGAATAAGGGGGTAACTTTAATGCTTACCGTTGGAAATGAAGAAAAAGAACAATACAATTAAAACATAAGATATGATTTAATTCAAGAACCCAAAATAAGCTCAATGAAACCCGAACCGGTTGATTTGACACAGGTATAATACAAGAGCATAAGTACATTCCTGTGCAGCTGTTAAAAGGTTCTATGGCAACTCATTACGAAGGCAAACAAAGTAAAAATGAGGAGGTTATGTCAACATAGGTATGTTTTATCAATTTACGGAACATTACAACCTTCAAAACATAAATAACTTATGGAATAAATTAGGCAAATCGCGAAATTTCAAGACATTTCCTTTATTTATATAAAACGATCTTGGAGTCTATGACTAGTTCTTGGTACCTGCTAATGATCCCTTCTTTAATTTGGCTAACGACCATACACATAGTATTTTTCCTTTATAGACCTTAATCGACGAAAGTGTTATGTTATGTGGTTGACATTGTTGTAGCTGCATTTGTTATGAAAATTATTATGAACGTGATAAAGTGCTTATGCTTTTGTACGGCACGGTATGTTGGATGTTATGCTAAAAATACTTATTTAGCGAGTATAATATGACTAAATTCCAGTGTCGCCTACGGAGTTGCTGGTGGCTCTGCATCTGATCGACCCGGCGCAGGCTGATCTCAAGTACATAATCAAGGCCACAGCGCTCTGCTTTGCTGAGAAAAATATCTACACACAAGATGTGAGTACATTCGTATTGGCATTGGTCATATCGGCTCTCTTTTTCCGCATTGGGGCTCTAAATTTGTCCTTTGTGTATTGATATTGACAAGGGAGTCTTACCTTACCGTTACAATAACAATAAATAATGACATTTTAGCTGGCTTGTGGTCATCAGTGTAAACGCACCTTAGTTTTGTGAATGAAATCTAAGTTCATGACTCGTAGAATCACTATTTCCAATTCGCCTGCCAATTGTGGCAAACCCTAAAAGAGGTTTAAGGCCAGGAGTGGTACCACCTATTTATTTATTCTTAGGAGCAGCTGTTGTAACTTGGATTAGAAGTAAACTTAAGTATCAGAAAGCCAATACTATCTCCGATAGTACGAAGCCATCTTGATGCAATTGAGTTTAAACTAATCACAGCAAGGCAGCTCTGGCTCTGGCTTGCTGCGATTGGTCCTTACTCAATTGCATCAAAATGGCGGCGTACTATCGGAGATAGGCGGTACGCTGCTGTACTGGACTTTTATGGGTTGTTATTTCCTTCTTACTAATATAGAAGAGCCGACCCTGGCAGAAGCCGAGATAGACCGCTAGAATGATGGAGATAAATATATTCGTACTTAATTTTGATACCGTCTGCCAATTTGACACAGCGCATTCGTTTGAAGCTTTGTCTCTTTATGGCTACTCATATACGCCCTTCTTGCAGGTGGTAGGCGCAGTGGTCCAACGTCTCTCTGAACAATCCTCCGTGCCAGTACTGATGCTGCGGTCGGTACTACAAGCGTTGGCGCTATATCCCGCCCTGCAATCTCTAGTACTGGATGTGCTGCTACTTCTTGTTGAGAAAGAGGTATGTAACGGTAGTGTACTGGTGGTAGTACAAAGGTAACTCTTTCCTTGCGTCGTATTTCTTTGTTGTTGGTGGAGACCGTAGATCACTCTGATAATAGGGATAGTGACTGGATTAACATTTAAAAATTGTAATTAGTTCGTCAGTTAAATAATAAAAAAATATTAGATACGTGGTTTTATTATTTATCAAATCAATAAAAAGTAACTAAGATAATTTATCAGTCACCATAAAGTTGTAGGACTTTATAATGGACGTACCTAGTAGTATGTTATAGATTTTAGTTACATCTCATCTACAACTTTGTTGAGTTTGGCATAGTTCCCGTCACGTAAAAATAACACGGAGCGACAATCTATTGCTCTAAGCTCTAGCTTACAATCAAATAGTTCTATTTTTGTACCCTTTCTCCATTCTTCTGTTTTCAGTTTACAGATGTATTTTCTACGCCATTCATCAAACTACTCTCTCCAACAGGTATGGAACAACAAAGTGGCATGGGAAGGTTGGGTGAAATGCTGCGAGCGGCTGGCGCCGCGGTCAGCATATCTCATAGCCATGCTACCAGCGCGTGCCATGAGGCTACTACCGCCAGGGCTCCGAGCATTAGGCGAGCCCTCACCGGAGGCTGCGGGTACGCACCTGCCGGCGCCGGCGTATACGGCGCCCGTGCCCGCGCCCGTGCCGCCGCCGGCGCCCGTGCCCCCGCCGGGGCCCGTGCCTGCGCCTGTAGTTGGACAGGTATGTGGACCGGGATTTCGGTTGTGTTTTATTTTTATTAACGTGGTCAAGATTTCCAGAAAGCAAATTAAATCCAAATTAAAGCAAAGGGAAGATCCATTGATTTTATTTTTATATTTTCATTTCAATTTTATTTTATCAAATGATTAAATTTTTAGTTTACTTGACATTACGTATCTTAAATTACTTTTGATTATTGTTAAATTTGACATTTATTTTACATTATTATATATTACCTATTATTTGACCTAATTGTCTGAAATAAATTATTTTTAATTTAATTTAACTTCCTTTTTCGTTTGGGTACCTGTTTGGTCCCTAGGAAGCCAACAGTCAACTCACGGATGTAGAGCGGTTTAGACTAAGTGCTTGTATTATTGCATCTGAAATTGACGAGACTAGCAGCATTTAGCAGTCGCTAAAAACCCATGACACCCAAAGCCTACAGCACTCGAATGTGCTGCTTTTCTCCATACACTTGAATATCCATTGTAATGATTATTTATTCATTTCAGGACCCCTTCCTACCAGAACCCTTGCCGCCCGGCATGGAGTGATACGTTACCACCGTGGTCAACCCATCAAGAATGATGTTATCGGTGGATTTTCGATCTCGCGTCACCAAGTCTGATATCACGATGAAGTTACAAAGTTTAGTTTTAAGTTGTTGTATAAAGCGTACTGTTATCTTTTTTGTTTATTTTACATATTGTATGTGTAAACAATGTAATGTAAAATGTAAATAAATGAGTCCAATTATATATTGACATTCAATGTTACATTTTTTATTATAGCGCTTTGAGGCGATAAAATAAACGATTTTCAGGACAGTGACAGTTAGTCAGTAGTAGAAAAGCTGTATTAACCCATTATGGACTAGCGGTACCATATGGTACCACTTTTTCTTGCGATTTGTTTTGCTGCCGTACGTGAACAGGTGATGTGATAGATGCATGCTAATTGGTTTAATTGGAATAAGGAGGCGTGGCCTATAGTTAAAACATTTGATAGTGACAGTTTCTGTTTTTAGTTGAGCGTGATTGATGGCACAAAAATGTGAACTAAAAATTTCGTGAAAATATGGACTCGGTGTTTAAGTAAGTATATTTTTTTTTTGTATTATGGAAAATCAATAATATTTCTATGATTATATTTTGTTTATGAGTGCTTTGATAGTATGATTCAGTTACATTAGCTCAGTTGACAATTATATCGGAAATTTTGATTGTCTAATTCGCTGGTACCATATGGTACCTCTAGTCGATTCCGATGTCTTTTCGATGAAATCACTTTTTTGAGTTACGTAATTATTACTGTTTATAAAAGCGTTAAATGCAAATCTAAATATAATTTGAATTGTAAACAAAGTACATTACATATATTCTTATATTGTTCAGATGCAATCTACATGAAGCATTGGCTATTTTGGAAGAAGAGGAGGACCTCGAGCCTCGCCAGATATTCATTTCACCGCCGGAGCCCGCTGTGCATTCAGACGACGAAGATGCTGGTACATTGATAAATAACCTCAATGGCCGACAGCTCAGTGCTCCCTGCGAGGTAATATTGACGAAAAATAGCTCACGCCTACGTCGTCAAAAAACACGTACGGCGCATCAAACTGAGTCTAGTGGTAATATTCCTGCATGTCGTGCTTCAAGAGGTCGAGGACGTAGTCATGTTAGCTCGCGTATTAGTGGACGTGGACGTGGTAAGGCTAGCAGTTCCAGAGCTCAGGTTAGGTTAGGTTAGCTGCTCCACCGTCAAGTTCCAGTTCTTCGGAAAAAGATTCAGATAGTTCGCATAATGATAAACCTGCACGAAAAAAAATTAAAGTTTCTGGACGAAACTGGGTAAAAGAAGATCTATCGAAGGAGATGCCCGTATTTACCGAGGGAGATTACTCTAATTATAGGGGAAAGTCTTGAGTGAGTGAGAAATGTTTGAGTTGTTTTTCGGAGAAAGAATTATCAATTTATTAGTTGATGAGTCGAATAATTCCTATAATAACTCATGTAATTACGAGTACCACACTTAATTGTTTCTAAAACTAAACTGATTCTATAATAAATAACATGTTTTTTGGAAAACGCTGTGTTTTTATTTAAAACTATGACAACAGAACTACCTGAATACATTTTATTAGTCAAAGTTATTTTTTGACTATTTGACACTGTAACAGACTAGCCATATGGTACCATCATTTTTTTTAAGATTAAACTTATGATCAAATTTTAAACGCTTGTATATTGTTAAATTGACCATAATCAACAATATATCAAGAAAAAACAGAATTCTGACATCTTCGAAAAACTCAGTCTTTAATGGGTTAATGGGATTGACATCGTCGAATCATGTTAGCCAACAGCCTACGGATGCTAAAGACCGGCCGAAGTGGAGGAAGAAAAGTAGGAAAGCGGACCCTGGCATAAGCCGGGATAGACGCTAAGATGATGCTGTTGAAGGGATGAATGGTTATTGAACTATTTGAGGTGAGGTGAGATACATATAATATTCGTCGGGCCTGGATTTCTTTTATCTAAATTTTAAGTTATTGTAAGCGAAACAAAAATGCTGCGGTGGATGTGTGGCGTTACGCGACTTGACTAAGTGCGTAACGAGTAGGTACATTGTGGAAGCCTTGGCTAGTGAGACATTGCGGATAAGATCGAAGAAGCACGCTTGCGCTGGTGTGATCAGGGCAGTGATCCCGCGGGAGACCCAAGAAGCGATGGATTGACATCGCCTACTCGGACGCGAGAGCCAACGAGTTACGACGTGAGGATGCCAAAGATCGGGCAAAGTGAAGTAGAAAAAGTAGGAAAGCGGACCCTGGCATGACTATGCTAATGTAATCCAAGACTGCGAACTAATAATTTTATCACCTAAAGAAATAAAGTTTAAATAGTATAAATGGAATTTTTAGCTTCGTTACTAAAAGAAGTTTCGAAATCGGGCTAGTAGGACCACAAACCGAGCTTATCCGTTCAGTTTGCACCGTAGATTTCAACTATCTGATTTTGCTCCGATGATGGGACTGAAAAAGTTTTACCACTATACCAATCGCTACGAGCCGACCAATGGAGAGGCGGTACAGCAACCAAAGCAGAATGGACACTTTTGTATGAATGCTGTACCCACACAAGGTAACAACTTACGATATGTTCAAGTGAGTTTTAGCTAGACATTTTTTTTTATAACATGTACATGATTATTTTGTTACTCAGTGATAACGTTTAAAGCTATGGATACAAAAATGCCCGTAACTTTTTCTCTGCATGTGATAAGAGTTTGCGTCCATACAAATATTGAAAACTCTTTTTGTAGTCTTTCAAATGATATGGGTGACGACCTGAGTGGTTCAGTGGTCAACATGCCGGTCTGCCACGCAAGAGGCCCCGGGTTCGCTTCCCGGCCGGGCAGAAATTGAAATGATGAATTTTAATTTCTGTTACGGGTCTGGGTGTTATATGTATAATAAGTATGTATTTAAAAGTATTTATCTACACTCATAGCGTAATGTTCCAATTACATATTCAAAAACAGTTTTTTCACGCTAGTCTATAAAAATTTTTAAATTTTTGTCGGGCGCCGGGACACGGCTAAATGTTGGCTGAATACCTAAATGTCTTCAACAAATTCAAAATTCCTGTTTATATTTGTGATCAGTTCATAGTCTGTGGTTGTGATTGTGTACATTTGGAATTATTTTCCCGCTAAACAGAATATTTTTTCTAATTGTTGTAATTTGTGTTTGTAAATGTTTTTTCTTGTTTGAAGCAAATAAATAGATAAATGTGAAAGTAGTGAAGTAAATTTCGCTTGATATCCTCGACGCGTAGATACAACAGAACTGACTCGCAGCTTACTTTCAGCAAAGTTGAGAAAATTATAGGTACGATATTTTAACATAAAAATATGAGTGTAGATAAAGTAGTGTATGCAACTGCATATAATTAGGTATTAAAACACTCGTGTCAAACTATTATCATACTCGGCTACGCCTCGTATGATAAACAGACACTCATGTTTTAATACCCCCTTTTATATGACAGTTGCATAAACTACTATTAAATAGTTTATCAGTTATCTAGCACCCATAGCACAAGCTTAGCTTAGTTTGGGGCTAGATGGCCCTGTGTGAATTTGTCCACGAATATTTATTTATGGATCACAATGTGTTATTAAAGGGTGGGTACAAAACGCCCAATCACCTTTGCTCCGTCCAACTAAAATGGAGAAAGGAATAATCCGAGTCGACGCAGCGGCCAACATACGTCAATAATTGTCAATTACACCACCCGCTATAAGTTAATTATCTATTTTGATTTTCAGTTTATTGTACACATACATGTTACATACTCCAAGTTAATCCTTTACGACATAAAAAAACAAAAAAATCACCCTTCTGAAAATGTCACAATTTAATTACGCACTAAAAACCCTTCCCTACAACTCGCAGACTCATACAAAATTAACGTTGGTGATGACTTGACCAGAACATGACCACTAACCTAACCCGACCTTACAAGCTACAAGTGATGTTTGAGTAGAGATAGAAAGTTGAGTGCGAGCATTCTTTAGTTATTTTTATGCGTGCAAAGGTCTAAGTCATAAATTTTAAGTTGTAGGAAATTGAAACAGGAAGGGATGATGCAAATAAATCAAATGCAAAAGTATTTTATATAATATATTTAGTTGCTATAAAATTTACGAGACCAGCCCTTATTGTGAATAAACAATAATAATTTTAAATCTGACGACTGGCCATATAAGATGTCGCGGCACTAATAGGAACTAAACAACGAAACCTACTCAATTATTCTCTTCACAAAGGGAATGTCGAGATCGAATATAAAATTTTATTATTACACTAAAAGTTCAACACAGACCTTATTTTTTTACAATAAATTAAACTTGTACTTACGACGATCTTTGGCGTCGAACTTTAAAACAATAATCATGAGATAGTCGCGGTTAAATATTATCATTTATACAATACAAATCTAAATTGTATGAAATGAGCAATAATAAAAATAATAGTTTACATCCATCTTTTAATAACAAGTCTTACTATTACAGCCCTTTGTCACGCCAACGTTCCACAGTGGTACTCGTTCGGTACGCAGTATGAAAAGCCTACGGCATTTTTTTTACACTAAAGCACTTACAACTGATATAACAAAATAATACTCTGGGCATAAACCATACTACCATAATACACAAAATCATCTAATACACAGTTATCATATTATTGTGAGTTGAATCTACTGAAGTCACTAAAATTAAAAATTAAAAAATTACATAAAAATGTTTCGTTTTTCGATTTTAGTATTTTGTGACTAATAAAACACACAATCGGAAACATTTTATATTAATTTTACAATTATTGGTAGCACAAAAATATCTGCGAAATCGACAAGCTAAAGCTTTTAAACCTAATAAATAAAATGCAAATTACCTATCTACACTGTTAAACACAAAACGACAAGTAATTGTTCTATCCATGGGCCTTGCTTACTGGGCACAATAATTAAAAAAAACAAGCTTAAAAAGTCAATCCATAAAATAAGCTGAGTGGTCCGACAAATATTCGGTTTCAGCACGTTTCTAGCGTAAAAGTATCGGTTTGAGCAACAAATCAAATATTTCTAATGTTTTTACAATTAACAGACACTAAAAAAAGCCATAAGTATTCCCAAAACAAAATAAAATTCGATACTTTCCGTTTAACCAATAGCTTTCAAGGCACCCCACTCGGCAATTCGCATCCAGCGTTGCAAGTGTTTGCGTGGAGTAGCGCATACGGGACGCGGTACAAAAATCCTTAGCATTATATGACAAGATCACGGTTACATCACATATGTTGGTGTTCAGGCGATCACCAGCGGCTCGTCGTCAGAGAACCCGTGTATCGGGGGTACGTCGTCATCGTCTGTAAACAACATAATAAGGTTAGAGGGGTCCCAAAATGTAGAAAAAGGGTTCTCGCGATTTCAGATGGCGCCACTGAGGCCTAAGGTCTGTTGTCAAAACACTGTCGTGCTACTGCATAGGGATAACTGGTGTAAAATCACGATCTATCCCAGCCAATGGCTGTATTTTGATATTAGACCTCACGTCACTGTAGCGCTATCTTGTCATTTTGGAACCGCGCAAACCCTCACCGCGGATATTAGTTCCATTTCCCGCCACGTTCAGTGGCGTTGTTGCGCTTTTTTTTTTATTGAACGGTGCTTTACAAAGAGCCTTGGTGGGCGGGCGGTTCATGTGAATGAATAAATTGCGATACCGCGCGCTGGAAATCCTAGCAGTACAAGGACTAGACGGTGCTGCAAGAATAAGGGTTTTTAAATTTTAACAATTACCTAATCAGACTGAGGCGTAAGGTCTACTGTCAAAATACACAACAGCTGTAAGTCGTCTGTCGACCATTCTTCCCAAGCGCCATCTTGTTTTTTTAGCACAGTGTACACACTAATTGTTAGAGAATACCCACCATGATCCCCGATAGTGGCCTGTCCCCGTCGGCTATCGTACCGCGGCGTATGCGAGGCCAGCCGCAGGAACGAGCGCGCCAGCCGGCGGTGCCGAAGCGCCGCGTGCACTAGCGCGCCCAGTAACGCCACCACCACCACTATGGCCACGCCGCCGCCCCACCACACGCCCGCCATCGACGAGTCCTGGCCGGTCACCGCTGGGGGTGGAACGGATTTGTGTGAGTAAGGGTGTGTTTCTATGAGGCAGGGAGAAGGAGGCAAGCGGGCCACCTGGTGGACCGCCGCCAGTAATTTAGATTAAATTCGATTTTATATATATATTTTTTAAGGTGTTCTAAGTTTGACGTGTGTGTCTGTCCATATGTGTGTCTGCCTGTGGCGTCGTAGCTCCTGAACGGATTGCCCGATTTGGATGCGGTTTTCGCTATGTGAAAGCCAGTTTAATCGAGACGGTTCTTAGCTTTGTTTCGTTAAAATCGGGTTGGTAGTTTAGACGAAATTTAAGTATGTGTAAACTTGGTCGGGTATTATCCGACTTTGTCTGGCGGTTAGGTTAAGTTTTTACTTTATTTTCATCGCACATGTTATCGTATTTATTAGCACGGTTTTATTGTTTTTATCTCGATAAACCTGATAACATGTGCGGTGAAAGTGTACCACGAAATTCTTAAAACCTAGGTTATTACTTGTGAACAAGCTCAGTCAGTCCTGCGGGTCTAGCCAAGATGCCAATTGCTTCGTAGCGATTCTATTGCGCCTGTCGATCGTGACTTTTCGGTCAGCTTCGCAGCGTTCGCTTATGTCACTTTGCCAATCCTATGCATTTCCTTTTCCATTGTATTGTCAAAAAGGTAAATTAAAAATTCTTTTCATAAATCGATATGGCAAGCTTCACGGAAAAATTCGAAATGGGGACCACAGTTGCATCTATTACAGTTTTAACATATTGTTTACAGCCAATTTGTGGCTGCTGTTTACATCTCTGGCTACTCCGTTTAGGTATAGTACCGTGAAGTTATACATGGCACCAAACCATCATGGCACAAGGCATCAAACCATACCAGCCTAATTAAAAAAACTAATATAATATTTATATAATATTTCTCCGATCAGGTGAAGCTGCTCAAACTGGCGGAGATAACACGTCCTATACCCAAAGAGATAAAGGAGCGTCTAGCCATAGATGCTCTGAAGCGCATAATCGCAGCCGAAGAGCCTTGCGCGTCGGCAGGCGCGTCCGCGGTTCGATCGAAGCTTTTGGCCCTTTTCGCTGCGTCCGGGGCACCCCGGGCTAGGGACCTAGTGTTGGATCACGTGCTTGAGGACCCCGGGAAGAGGCTAGACTTGGCTATGCACTGGCTGTATGAGGAGTACGCGTATATGCAGGTGAGATTTGTAATCTAAAATTTTCATTTTTACTAGTTATTTTACATGAATAGACAAACGTTAATAAAGTCCATTCGCGATAAGAAAATAGTGATTCATCGTTAGCCGTCGGCCTAGTCACCTAGACCAATCGGGTCGCAGCAAATTAGAAAGTTAAGTTCACAGTGACCAGTGAATATAATAAATATTTAGTAGATGAAACTGCTAAAAGTAATGATATTGAAATTCTCCGACTGCTTCCATACCATTACAAACTCAATCCTATGGAGTTGGTTTGGGCCCAAATAAAAAAATATTTTGGTGCTAATAATTGTAATAGATGCTAATCGATGTAAGAAATGCTGCGACCACGTGATCCAAGAGAAAACGTTATGTGTAATTGGGATGACGACATGGAGCACGCAGAACAAAATTCTGTCATAATAGATTCTAGTGGCACTGATTAAAATTATATAATTAATGATTTTATTGATTTTACAAACAATTAATAGATTTTTATTTATTAAACTTATACTATTTTGAAATATAAATTGTTTGAATTTTTACTCTATTAATAACACCTTTACCCTACAGTCATCACTATTTTCTTACGGCGAATAGACTATAACAATTTTTGGACTAGAAGTGACCACGTTATGTGTTCTTTGGTGTGCAATAAAGTGTTACTGTATACCGTCCGTGGTCCCCAGGGCTTCGCCCGGCAGCCAACACTAGGCGCCCGCAGCTCGCACGAAAAACATGACTCGAGTTACAACCGGGTACTAGTCTCTCTCGCGGCTCGCCTAGCCGAAAGGGCTGCTTCGGACGACTCGGCCGCAGCGTTGCTTCGCCGACTGTGCTGCGAAGCACCATTGCTGACTGACGATGCAGCAGCATTGCTGAGACAGGCGGCTGGGGAGCCAACTTTGGCACCGCTAGTGTTTGATTTGTTTGAGGAGCTCTGTGCGACGAGGGCGCCGAGAGCGCATAAGTTGGTGCCTCATCTGCTGGCGCATTGCTGTGAGTGTTATTTATCAAACTGTATTTGTCTATCAAGGCCAAATTATTATTATTATTTATTATACACTAGCAACTATAAGCTGCGTAAAGAGAAGATTTTTTAAACTGGATTATATCATAGTTTAGTCCAAATCTGTACTGTTGTAACTCATAATCATCACAGCCCGTTACAGTCCACTGCAAGACTTAGGACCTCTCTCGCGAAAGGGGAGGTTATTGCCATATTCTCCACGCTTGGCAGGCGGGTTGGAGATCGCAGTGTTTAAACATAACAATGGAAAATGCTACTGCCCATTTTCCAGACTACGAAGACTCTTGATCTTTTGTCTCGAAAACATTAGTCGCCTTGTACGACACCCATACGTGTAAGGGGTTATTGCTATTCTACTCTGCCGGACACCACACGGCCAACTGTTGTAACTAAAAGGTTTATAAAATATTTCCATTATATTTAATGAATTCTTTACGTCGTAACATTTTCAAAATGTTAAGATGTAACATTACTACCGTGAAATACTAATGATGGCCTAGAATTCTGTCCATGGTATGGTGGAATTTAAAGTCTCTTTTAAACGGGCAATGCTTTCACATTTTACCTCACTATGTGGTTGCAAATGTTGGTACGTATTGTCATGACACTTATGGCAAACTGCATATCGAGGTATATTGCATACTTGTAGGTACACATGTAAAAATACACTCCCTCCCTCACAGTAAACGAGAACGAAGCGTGTCGCGAGCTCGCGATCGCGGCCGCAGTGCGTCTCCACACGCGCGGCACATCCGCTGCGAAGCTCTGTGGAACCATAGAGAAGCACGCACTCCTACATCTGGGTTTCGTGGCTCTGCCGTCACCACCTGGCGAAGTGCTGGCTGCGAGGCCCCGCCAGCCGTGGGATGACCGCCTTTATAGGGTCTGCGTGGGATTGGTCATGGCTATATTTCCGCAGAATGAGGGTGAGTTCTGCTTGCTTATTTGCTTATTTCACTCGTTTTCCCGAATTGATTCCGAGCGCTCGTTTCTGGAAGGCGAGTCAATCGTATCACTGTAATGTTTCGATCACGAGTTTGCCATGTCAAAGCCATGTACTTATGAAGGATTTGTTTCACTCATTTGTATGTGTGTGTGTCATAAAAGTAGAAGTGTGAGTACGTCAATCGCGATCGGGAAAATTGTTTATACATGTTGCGAAAAATGCTGTTCCCGATCGATTTGGGAATACGGCGATTTAGCAAAATAAGCCCCCTGTTCCCTTTTTTGTTTGTATTATATACATATAGACTGGCTCTAACCAATATTTCATCGATGTCAACAAGTGGATAAATTTATATGATAATTTATTTCTGATTTGTAGATCATTTTAATTTGTTATTGGCTAAGAAAACTGAAGCAAAATTAGTGACATATGGTGTGAAATCACACCTGTATCTTTTGGTTTGAAATACAACACCTATTCCCCTCAGATCTAATAGTGGAAATCGCCCGCGTCTACGGCGCCGCTGAGGCCGAAGCGAAGCGCGTAGTGCTTCGAGCCCTGGACGCGCCACTACGAGCCGCACTGGCCCGGATCCCAGCGACCCCGGTGACCCCATCGACCCCAGGGGAACCCCCGTTGCCGACAGCGGCGGCGGCGTTGCTGGCAGACTGCCCCCGCGGCGCGGATACGCTGCTTACGAGACTGGTGCATATGCTCACCGAGAAAGGTATTTCGGATCTTTTCTGTAGGCGGAATCAACGCCGCCAAACCAAACATGAATGATTAAGTTACTTTATCTATGTTACGTAAAGCTTACATGCTAAGTTTGGTACACTTAATTTGAATTTACCATTTTGCGTTTGGCAATTCTATCGGCGCCAACAAATTTCGTCGAAGCCTGTCAACCATGTCCACAGGTAACAAATCATGAATAACCAGAATATCTGCGACTTTTGGGACACCAATGGGAGATTTTCCGAGAGCCGATAAAAAAAAAGTTTAAATAATTGTAATAGATGGCGTTGATTAGACACGAGTCTTAAAAATAAATGAAAACGAGACCGTTAGATGTATAAAATGTAGATATTTTGCGCTTTCTTAGAAAAGGTACTACTAAGGTAAAGGTAAAACTAAGTATTTTTTCACGAAACACCTTTCCGAGTAATTTCGGTTACAAATTCAATACATGAGAATCCTGTCTTTACTTTTTAAAGTAGATGTCTGAAAATCTGCCATTAATATATTCAATTACACTTAAATAACGATTAAAATTCTGCATTCTTTATTTTATTTACTTAAGGAAAACCAACAGCAATGATTACAATATAAAATAACACTGGAAGCACAGAGCCAATTACAGGTTTCCACCAATAGACATTGTATAAACTAATACATACTAAAAGTTAAGCATACCGAATACTCTATAAGACTACAATTTCAAACTTTTACTAAACTTACTTTTACTTTTACTTTTTGTTAGTTGTTTAAGAAAAATAATGTTACTATGCACGGCAATGTATAATTTCGATATCCATAAGTGTTATTTGAATAAAATCTTAACTGATGACTGACTTGATGATTACGATTGTCAGCACCGCCGTCCAAGGAGTTGGTGCGTCGCGTCCGCGAGCTGTACGCCACGCGCGTCAACGACGTGCGCTTCCTCATACCAGTGCTCACCGGACTCTCCAAGTCGGAGGTCAGTATTGACGCTATGTTATCCTTGTCGTAGTAGCCCGACAAAGAACCGAAGGCGCTGTCCTAATTGGCAACGGTCGTGCGACCATAGTCGTGCGACGAGCGGTTTTGAGGTCTCCTATTGGTCGGGCGACGTCCGTCGTACGACCGTTGCCAATTAGGAGAGCGCCGAAGTCACGACATAGCACACAAAAATAGTAAACTAATATGGCAATGGGCTGGTGACGAACTGACAACCGCTGGGGTAAATGAATTCTTAAGTGGAGGCGGGACGCAGATTTCACCTTTGAGCCGTTTGAACATTTCATTAACACTTCATTCTTTGTCATTAGATAATGGCCGCGTTACCGAAAGTTATCAAGCTCAACCCAGCTGTGGTGAAAGAAGTATTCAACAAATTGTTAGGGCTGCAAGGGCATCCCGACAGCCCTCCACCAGGTATTTTACTTTAAAATTATATAATCTGCATATGCAAATTCTTCTAAGCTGCTTGTCAACCTAGATCTCCTTCATTCATTATTAATGGTGATTGTCAACAAGTATGTTCCATTATTTTACAGACTACGCAGTTAGTAAGTATTACGATCACCTTTTTAGTTTAGTGTACTTTTTAAAAATAAAGTGGTTATTAAAGACTGTACTATCAGTTCACGAATAAGGGGGTAACTTTAATGCTTACCGTTGGAAATGAAGAAAAAAAACAATACAATTAAAACATAAGATATGATTAAATTCAAATCCCCAAAATAAGCTCAATGAAACCCCAACCGGTTGATTTGACACAGGTATAATACAAGAGCATAAGTACATTCCTGTGCAGCTGTTAAAAGGTTCTATGGCAACTCATTACGAAGGCAAAAAAAGTAAAAATGTGGAGGTTATGTCAACATAGGTATGTTTTATCAATTTACGGAACATTACAACCTTCAAAACATAAATAACTTATGGAATAAATTAGGCTAATCGCGGAATTTCAAGAAATTTTCTTAATTTATATAAAACGATCTTGGAGTCTATGACTAGTTCTTGGTACCTGCTAATGATCCCTTCTTTAATTTGGCTAACGACCATACACATAGTATTTTTCCTTTATAGACCTTAATCGACGAAAGTGTTATGTTATGTGGTTGACATTGTTGTAGCTGCATTTGTTATGAAAATTATTATGAACGTGATAAAGTGCTTATGCTTTTGTACGGCACGGTATGTTGGATGTTATGCTAAAAATACTTATTTAGCGAGTATAATATGACTAAATTCCAGTGTCGCCTACGGAGTTGCTGGTGGCTCTGCATCTGATCGACCCGGCGCAGGCTGATCTCAAGTACATAATCAAGGCCACAGCGCTCTGCTTTGCTGAGAAAAATATCTACACACAAGATGTGAGTACATTCGTATTGGCATTGGTCATATCGGCTCTCTTTTTCCGCATTGGGGCTCTAAATTTGTCCTTTGTGTATTGATATTGACAAGGGAGTCTTACCTTACCGTTACAATAACAATAAATAATGACATTTTAGCTGGCTTGTGGTCATCAGTGTAAACGCACCTTAGTTTTGTGAATGAAATCTAAGTTCATGACTCGTAGAATCACTATTTCCAATTCGCCTGCCAATTGTGGCAAACCCTAAAAGAGGTTTAAGGCCAGGAGTGGTACCACCTATTTATTTATTCTTAGGAGCAGCTGTTGTAACTTGGATTAGAAGTAAACTTAAGTATCAGAAAGCCAATACTATCTCCGATAGTACGAAGCCATCTTGATGCAATTGAGTTTAAACTAATCACAGCAAGGCAGCTCTGGCTCTGGCTTGCTGCGATTGGTCCTTACTCAATTGCATCAAAATGGCGGCGTACTATCGGAGATAGGCGGTACGCTGCTGTACTGGACTTTTATGGGTTGTTATTTCCTTCTT
Source organism: Blastobasis adustella (assembly GCA_907269095.1). NCBI lineage: Eukaryota > Metazoa > Arthropoda > Insecta > Lepidoptera > Blastobasidae > Blastobasis > Blastobasis adustella. The sequence continues at coordinate 12,788,037 of OU026121.1, read as the reverse complement.
ACTAATATAGAAGAGCCGACCCTGGCAGAAGCCGAGATAGACCGCTAGAATGATGGAGATAAATATATTCGTACTTAATTTTGATACCGTCTGCCAATTTGACACAGCGCATTCGTTTGAAGCTTTGTCTCTTTATGGCTACTCATATACGCCCTTCTTGCAGGTGGTAGGCGCAGTGGTCCAACGTCTCTCTGAACAATCCTCCGTGCCAGTACTGATGCTGCGGTCGGTACTACAAGCGTTGGCGCTATATCCCGCCCTGCAATCTCTAGTACTGGATGTGCTGCTACTTCTTGTTGAGAAAGAGGTATGTAACGGTAGTGTACTGGTGGTAGTACAAAGGTAACTCTTTCCTTGCGTCGTATTTCTTTGTTGTTGGTGGAGACCGTAGATCACTCTGATAATAGGGATAGTGACTGGATTAACATTTAAAAATTGTAATTAGTTCGTCAGTTAAATAATAAAAAAATATTAGATACGTGGTTTTATTATTTATCAAATCAATAAAAAGTAACTAAGATAATTTATCAGTCACCATAAAGTTGTAGGACTTTATAATGGACGTACCTAGTAGTATGTTATAGATTTTAGTTACATCTCATCTACAACTTTGTTGAGTTTGGCATAGTTCCCGTCACGTAAAAATAACACGGAGCGACAATAGAGCTTACAATCAATTAGTTCTATTTTTGTACCCTTTCTCCATTCTTCTGTTTTCAGTTTACAGATGTATGTATTTTCTACGCCATTCATTAAACTACTCTCTCCAACAGGTATGGAACAACAAAGTGGCATGGGAAGGTTGGGTGAAATGCTGCGAGCGGCTGGCGCCGCGGTCAGCTTATCTCATAGCCATGCTACCAGCGCGTGCCATGAGGCTACTACCGCCAGGGCTCCGAGCGTTAGGCGAGCCCTCACCGGAGGCTGCGGGTACGCACCTGCCGGCGCCGGCGTATACGGCGCCCGTGCCCGCGCCCGTGCCGCCGCCGGCGCCCGTGCCCCCGCCGGGGCCCGTGCCTGCGCCTGTGCCTGCGCCTGTGGTTGGACAGGTATGTGGACCGGGATTTCGGTTGTGTTTTATTTTTATTAACGTGGTCAAGATTTCCAGAAAGCAAAGGGTAGATCCATTGATTTTATTTTTATATTTTCATTTCAATTTTATTTTATCAAATGATTTAATTTTAGTTTACTTGACATTACGTATCTTAAATTACTTTTGATTATTTTTAAATTTGACATTTATTTTACATTATGACATTATTATATATTACCTATTATTTGACCTAATTGTCTGAAATAAATTATTTTTAATTTAATTTAACTTCCTTTTTCGTTTGGGTACCTGTTTGGTCCCTAGGAAGCCAACAGTCAACTCACGGATGTAGAGCGGTTTAGACTAAGTGCTTGTATTATTGCATCTGAAATTGACGAGACTAGCAGCATTTAGCAGTCGCTAAAAACCCATGACACCCAAAGCCTAAAGCAGTCGAATGTGCTGCCTTTCTCCATACACTTGAATATCCATTGTAATGATTATTTATTCATTTCAGGACCCCTTCTTACCAGAACCCTTGCCGCCCGGCATGGAGTGATACGTTACCACCGTGGTCAACCCATCAAGAATGATGTTATCGGTGGATTTTCGATCTCGCGTCACCAAGTCTGATATCACGATGAAGTTACAAAGTTTAGTTTTAAGTTGTTGTATAAAGCGTACTGTTATCTTTTTTGTTTATTTTACATATTGTATGTGTAAACAATGTAATGTAAAATGTAAATAAATGAGTCCAATTATATATTGACATTCAATGTTACATTTTTTATTATAGTGCTTTTAGGCGATCAAATAAACGAATTTCAGGACAGTGACAGTTAGTAGTAGAAAAGCTGTATTAATGGGATTGACATCGTCGAATCATGTGAGCCAACAGCCTACGGATGCTAAAGACCGGCCGAAGTGGAGGAAGAAAAGTAGGAAAGCGGACCCTGGCATAAGCCGTGATAGGCGCTAAGATGATGCTGTTGAAGGGATGAATGGTTATTGAACTATTTGAGGTGAGGTGAGATACATGTAATATTCGTCGGGCCTGGATTTCTTTTATCTAAATTTTAAGTTATTGTAAGCGAAACAAAAATGCTGCGGTGGATGTGTGGCGTTACGCGACTTGACTAAGTGCGTAACGAGTAGGTACATTGTGGAAGCCTTGGCTAGTGAGACATTGCGGATAAGATCGAAGAAGCACACTTGCGCTGGTGTGGTCATGTCTTGCGTAAGCCCCAGGGATACGTGGGAAATAAGCACCTTAACCTGCCGGTATCAGGGCAGTGATCCCGCGGGAGACCCAAGAAGCGATGGATTGACATCGCCTACTCGGACGCGAGAGCCAACGAGTTAAGACGTGAGGATGACAAATATCGGGCAAAGTGAAGTAGAAAAAGTTGGAAAGTGGACCCTGGCATAATCCAAGACTGCGAACTAATAATTTTACCACCTAAAGCAATAAAGTTTAAATAGTAAAAATGGCATTTTTAGCTTCGTTACTAAAAGAAGTTTCGAAATCGGGCTAGTAGGACCACAAACAGAGCTTATCCGTTCAGTTTGCACCGTAGATTTCAACTATCTGATTTTGCTCCGATGATGGGGCTGAATAAGTTTTACCACTATACCAATCGCTACGAGCCGACCAATGGAGAGGCGGTACAGCAACCAAAGCAGAATGGACACTTTTGTATGAATGCTGTACCCACACAAGGTAACAACTTACGATATTTTCGAGTGAGTTTTAGCTAGACATTTTTTTTTATAACATGTACATGATTATTTTGTTACTCAGTGATAACGTTTAAAGCTATGGATACAAAAATGCCCGTAACTTTTTCTCTGCATGTGATAAGAGTTTGCGTCCATACAAATATTGAAAACTCTTTTTGTAGTCTTTCAAATGATATGGGTGACGACCTGAGTGGTTCAGTGGTCAACATCACGTGGTCTGTGGTCAGTGGTCTGCCACGCAAGAGGCCCCGGGTTCGCTTCCCGGCCGGGCAGAATTTGAATTGATGAATTTTAATTTCTGTTACGGGTCTGGGTGTTATACAGGGTGTCCCGTAAGTCGACGTCAAGCCGGAACCGGGTGATAGTCCAAATCATAATAGTTACTAGAAAAATAAAAAATAAAATCGAAGTCTTGAATTATTTAAATTATAGGCATTTCTTTTTTTTTCGAGAAAATGTACAGCCTGTGATGGTTTTTTAACTCCTGTTGCTACAAATCTTAACTTTTTTTCAATTTTATTTTTCTTATGTAATCCCGAATAGTGCTAATCTAACCTATTACTTAGAATTCCAAGTCAACTGCTCCAGCTTGGAAGAAAGTGTCACATTATGCCGTACAATGAATAGACAATTAATATTTCGTCCAACTTTAACGGACCGTACTGAAAAAAAAAGAACTACGCCAGGTTGGCAAGTAGCACTAAAAGTTGACGCATTTAATAAGGATTCTAAAATGGTATAATACTTGCTACATTATTTCTTTGATTACGGGCAAAAAAAAATTCCTTCAAGAAACCCAGTTTCGAAAAATTATTCTTTACCTACTAAAAATTATTCTAGTGCGTTCAAAGCTTGCCTAAGACCGAGTGAGACGGAGAGTCATTCATGAAATGTGAGTGAGACAGGTAGTGATGCTTTCAAGTCAGAGATGCTAACTTTTTGTTAAATTTAGGACAAGTTTTCCTAAGTTTAAAATTAAACACCAATTAGATGCAAAGATTTATTATTTATAAAAGATGTTCAAACTGCCTTCCTTCAACTGCAATACAAGCTCGACATCTCCTTAAAAAATATCGGATTATCACACGGGCAAATCTTCCGTTGTTGACAAATTCAGCTGCTTCCGTAATTCTTTGCCGAAGCTCAGCTACATTTTCGATTGGCTTAAAATAAACTTTCTCTTTCACTGCTCCCCAGTATAAAAAATCTAATGGATTTAAGTCCGGTGAACGGGCTGGCCACGAGATCGTACCAGACCGACCTATCCATCTGCCCGGATATTCTTCATTGAGAAGTGCTCTAACTGAGCGGGCATAGTGCGCTGGGCAGCCATCTTGTTGATACCACATCTCTCTGTAAATACTGAGTGGCACGTCTTCCAGTAAACTAGGTAAACTGTTTTGTAAAAAATCTAAATAAACTTCAGCAGTCAAGATCTCTGGCAACTCAAAAGGTCCTATGACTCTTCCATTTAAAATTCCGGTCCACATGTTTATTTTAAAACGATACTGAGATCTATCTTGTCTCATTAAATTCGGATTCTCTACGTGCCACTCGTGTAAGTTGTGTAGGTTCATGTAACCGTCTTTTTTAAATGTCGATTCATCCGACCACAAAATTTTCTCTAAGAATCGCGGATCTTCCCGGTGTCTTTGTAGCATCGTTTGACAAAACGCAACCCGAAGTTGATAATCCTGAGAATGCAGGGTTTGTACTCGCTGTACATGATATGGGTGGAGCTCATGTTTTTGTAAAATTCGGTGAGTTATAGTTTTGGGCACTCCTGTGCTTTGCTGGATTGCATGTACCGAAATACTTGGATCTTCTTCAACTGCTTGAAGTACTACGTCCTCGTAAGGCAAGGAACTTCTTCCTTCACCATGTGGTCGGTTTGGAAGTATGCCTTCTGTGGAGAGTAGACGGTGCACATTTGTAAAAACTCGGTGATCTGGATAACGATCAGCATTTGGGTACCTCTCGCGATACAGTCTAGCCGCAGCACTAGCATTCCCTCTGCATTCGCCATAAATAAAGTGCATGTTGGCATATTCCTGAGTGGTGTACACAGGCATGGTGGCACTACACAATCACACGATAGTCCAGGAGAAAGCAAAGGTCGTTGTAAAGAGATCGAAACTGTCTAAATCACAAGCAAACAAACAAGTCCAATAAACGAAGCAAAAAGTCGAAAGTACGAAATAACACGAACGAATACGGAAAGATGCGTAGTAAACGAAGGAGCGTAACGTACTGATCTGTATTGCGTGTGCCAATATTAAAAAAGTGGCGTCACTATCTATCTCGCTCACACTTCATAAAATGACTTTCTCTGTATCTGACTCATTAGCGTTTCTATCTGTCTCACTCACATTTCATGAATGACTCTCCGTCTCTTAGGCAAGCTTTGAACGCACTAGAATAATTTTTAGTAGGTAAAGAAAAATTTTTCGAAACTGGGTTTCTTGAAGGAATTTTTTTTTTGCCCGTAATCAAAGAAATAATGTAGCAAGTATTATACCATTTTAGAATCCTTATTAAATGCGTCAACTTTTAGTGCTACTTGCCAACCTGGCGTAGTTCTTTTTTTTTCAGTACGGTCCGTTAAAGTTGGACGAAATATTAATTGTCTATTCATTGTACGGCATAATGTGACACTTTCTTCCAAGCTGGAGCAGTTGACTTGGAATTCTAAGTAATAGGTTAGATTAGCACTATTCGGGATTACATAAGAAAAATAAAATTGAAAAAAAGTTAAGATTTGTAGCAACAGGAGCTAAAAACCATCACAGGCTGTACATTTTCTCGAAAAAAAAAGAAATGGCTATAATTTAAAAAATTCAAGACTTCGATTTTATTTTTTATTTTTCTAGTAACTATTATGATTTGGACTATCACCCGATTCCGGCTTGACGTCGACTTACGGGACACCCTGTATGTATAATAAGTATGTATAATAAGTATGTATTTAAAAGTATTTAAATAGTTTATCAGTTATCTAGAACCCATAGCACAAGCTTTGCTTAGTTTGGGGCTAGATGGCCCTGTGTGAATTTGTCGACGAATATTTATTTATGGGTCACAATGTGTTTTTAAAGGGTGGGTACAAAACGCCCACCTTTGCTCCGTCCAACTAAAATGGAGAAAGGAATAATCCGAGTCGACGCAGCGGCAACCATTCGTCAATAATTGTCAATTACACCACCCGTTATAAGTTAATTATTTATTTTGATTTTCAGTTTATTGTACACATACATGTTACATACTCCAAGTTAATCCTTTACGACATAAAAAAACAAAAAAATCACCCTTCTGAAAATGTCACAATTTAATTACGCACTAAAAACCCTTCCCTACAACTCGCAGACTCATACAAAATTAACGTTGGTGATGACTTGACCAGAACATGACCACTAACCTAACCCGACCTTACAAGCTACAAGTGATGTTTGAGTAGAGATAGAAAGTTGAGTGCGAGCATTCTTTAGTTATTTTTATGCGTGCAAAGGTCTAAGTCATAAATTTTAAGTTGTAGGAATTTGAAACAGGATGGGATGATGCAAATAAATCAAATGCAAAAGTATTTTATATAATATATTTAGTTGCTATAAAATTTACGAGACCAGCCCTTATTGTGAATAAACAATAATAATTTTAAATCTGACGACTGGCCATATAAGATGTCGCGGCACTAATAGGAACTAAACAACGAAACCTACTCAATTATTCTCTTCACAAAGGGAATGTCGAGATCGAATATAAAATTTTATTATTACACTAAAAGTTCAACACAGACCTTATTTTTTTACAATAAATTAAACTTGTACTTACGACGATCTTTGGCGTCGAACTTTAAAACAATAATCATGAGATAGTCGCGGTTAAATATTATCATTTATACAATACAAATCTAAATTGTATGAAATGAGCAATAATAAAAATAATAGTTTACATCCATCTTTTAATAACAAGTCTTACTATTACAGCCCTTTGTCACGCCAACGTTCCACAGTGGTACTCGTTCGGTACGCAGTATGAAAAGCCTACGGCATTTTTTTTACACTAAAGCACTTACAACTGATATAACAAAATAATACTCTGGGCATAAACCATACTACCATAATACACAAAATCATCTAATACACAGTTATCATATTATTGTGAGTTGAATCTACTGAAGTCACTAAAATTAAAAATTAAAAAATTACATAAAAATGTTTCGTTTTTCGATTTTAGTATTTTGTGACTAATAAAACACACAATCGGAAACATTTTATATTAATTTTACAATTATTGGTAGCACAAAAATATCTGCGAAATCGACAAGCTAAAGCTTTTAAACCTAATAAATAAAATGCAAATTACCTATCTACACTGTTAAACACAAAACGACAAGTAATTGTTCTATCCATGGGCCTTGCTTACTGGGCACAATAATTAAAAAAAACAAGCTTAAAAAGTCAATCCATAAAATAAGCTGAGTGGTCCGACAAATATTCGGTTTCAGCACGTTTCTAGCGTAAAAGTATCGGTTTGAGCAACAAATCAAATATTTCTAATGTTTTTACAATTAACAGACACTAAAAAAAGCCATAAGTATTCCCAAAACAAAATAAAATTCGATACTTTCCGTTTAACCAATAGCTTTCAAGGCACCCCACTCGGCAATTCGCATCCAGCGTTGCAAGTGTTTGCGTGGAGTAGCGCATACGGGGGGGTGCGGTACAAAAATCCTTAGCATTATATGACAAGATCACGGTTACATCACATATGTTGGTGTTCAGGCGATCACCAGCGGCTCGTCGTCAGAGAACCCGTGTATCGGGGGTACGTCGTCATCGTCTGTAAACAACATAAAAAGGTTAGAGGGGTCCCAAAATGTAGAAAAAGGGTTCTCGCGATTTCAGATGGCGCCACTGAGGCCTAAGGTCTGTTGTCAAAATACTGTCGTGCTACTGCATAGGGATAACTGGTGTAAAATCACGATCTATCCCAGCCAATGGCTGTATTTTGACATTAGACCTCACGTCACTGTAGCGCTATCTTGTCATTTTGGAATCGCGCAAACCCTCAGCGCGGATATTAGTTCCATTTCCCGCCATGTTCAGTGGCGTTGTTGCGCTTTTTTTTTTTATTGAACGGTGCTTCACAAAGGGCCTTGGTGGGCGGTTCATGTGAATCAATAAATTGCGATACCGCGCGCTGGTAATCCTAGCAGTACAAGGACTAGACGGTGCTGCAAGAATGAGGTTTTTTAAATTTCAACAATTACCTAATCAGACTGAGGCGTAAGGTCTACTGTCAAAATACACAACAGCTGTAAGTCGTCAGTCGACCATTCTTCCCAAGCGCCATCTGGTGTTTTTAGCACAGTGTACACACTAATTGTTAGAGAATACTCACCATGATCCCCGATAGTGGCCTGTCCCCGTCGGCTATCGTACCGCGGCGTATGCGAGGCCAGCCGCAGGAACGAGCGCGCCAGCCGGCGGTGCCGAAGCGCCGCGTGCACTAGCGCGCCCAGTAACGCCACCACCACCACTATGGCCACGCCGCCGCCCCACCACACGCCCGCCATCGACGAGTCCTGGCCGGTCACCGCTGGGGGTGGAACGGATTTGTGTGAGTAAGGGTGTGTTTCTATGAGGCAGGGAGAAGGAGGCAAGCGGGCCACCTGGTGGACCGCCGCCAGTAATTTAGATTAAATTCGATTTTATATATATATTTTTTAAATTAGACTACACAAGCATATGACCGCCATCTCACATGAGGTAAGTGACGATGCGGAAGATGGAGCATGCCTGAGTAGGAATAGCCTAAACATTTAAAGATCTATTTGGATTTATTTTAATAATTTCTTTCTACGCACAAGCAACGCCCGGGGAGACGTGCTTTGCTTGCCTCTAAGGCAGGTGTAGGCTCAAAGCGTAGTTGGAGCGCGTGTTGCACGAGTTGCCAGCTAAAGCCTCACGCGCCCGCACCCCACCTAAAACCAGAACTCATCCTCCATCTGCAAGGTCTTGACCTCGCACAGATTCCTATAGTGTCCACCAGGCGCCACGGCGCCTCGGATGCTAATGAAGACAGCAATACGGTCTGTGTGGATACTACGCCCGTGTTGATCTTCTCCACATTATCACCTGGCACATGTGCCTGGACATCCTAAGCCCCCCAGCACTCACCTTCCATATGCAAGGTCTTGACTTCACTCAGCTCCCCATAGTGTCCATCGGGCGCCACGGCTCGTACGGCCACATACAATGAGCCACCCTCGGGCGCCTCGGGTCCTAATGAAGACAGCAACGCAGGCGGTCTGGATACAACTGCTATGCGCATGGCGGCGGTCGCCTCGCTCAGGTCGTCAGGGATCTCCTCAGTCGATATGATCACCTGGTACTTGTGCCTGGAATTCATTTATGCATTTTTTTTATTTAGACTATTTAGGCATTTGACCGCCATCTCAACTGGTGGCAGATGACGATGCGGCCGAACCTGTCTAGGAACAGCCTATTCTTTCAAGCCTTGAAGGCGTCTAGATTATTACGATCAGGGAACACACTCGCAGGCAGGTGTCTTATTAAATCAATCAGTAAACCTGTACAAGCTGATTTTTACAGGTCGTCAGTTCACCTTGTGGGAGCCCACCCACGCTGCGTCTTCCGGTACATTGCCGCCACCCGAAACCTTTGCTACTGAATATGGCACAAAATGTAAGTAATGACTGGTGTGTCCCACTCACTGTTGCGCAGAATCCTCATGGTCATGCGACCACAGCACGGTGAGGTCGCCGGTGGGCGCGCGCCACGCCGACACCCCCTCGGGCGCCGACAGCATCGCGCTTGTTGCGAACACGCACTTCTGTATCGAATCCGGCACGTGTGGCTGTGGGGCGGATCAATAAATAAATAAAAATAATCGTGGACAAATTCACACAGCGCGATCTAGCCCCAAACTAAGCAAAGCTTGTACTATGGGTGCTAGCTAACTGATATACTACTTATTATACATAGAATACCCAGACCCGTAACAGAAATAAAAATTCATCAGACGAACCCCACAAACTTGACGTTAGGCGAACACCGGTTATATGGGTGTTTGAGGTCTATGCCATCGTAGGATAATTGGATAAATCAGGTCATTGCAAAAGCCCTGGGAGCGATTGCAAAAGCAGAGTTTTCTGTTTTGGCCATCGTGAGTTGACTAAATGTTAAATCAGAAACTTTTTATCCGCACATAGATGGCGCCTGACTATTTCTACATCGCGCTTGAGAAGTGTGCCAACTTCCGCGCCATAAATAGGTACGACGATGAACTATCGGATCCCTGGTAACCTGGTTACAACACCCGGCCAGGTGGGTAGTTACCCTTTACCATCTTCTCCATCTTCCAACATCGGCGGCTACCTATACCCTTCACCACCACAACTTTGAGTCATCTGTAGGCTAATTACGTCACTATGTTGCCAACAATTCTCTAATTTCAATAATTGAAATTCCGCCTTTGCTTTGTAAAATTATATTTTTCTTATTTCTGTATTTATTCCTTCTTCTAAAGAGTTTACATATATACATTGAAATTGTTACTTTTGCGATTACGTATGATCGATGTAATAGTTTTAGTTTATTGCAATGGACCTTTGTTAGCAACTGAACCCATGAAATCGATGATACGGCATCGCAAAATTAACAATATCAATCATTGAGTTATGTAATTAGCCTACTGGTGGATTTCGGCCTCACCCTGGTCCTTTTATGGGGTTGCCATGGAGACAATCTAAACTCATCTGTTATTAAATCGAGTTACACATCAAATTAAAGGTATTTCTTACCCCTATTCAACAATATATGGTTGCCGTGGCAAAACACAACACTCACCCGCACGCAGATCTGCAGGCGCGCGCCGGCGGGCACGCCGGCCACGGAGTGCGAGTTCACAACGCTGTCGGTCGGCACCAGCGAGTAGTGCGACGTCCTGTGCACCACCAGGTCGTTTATGTCCACCTGGTACCCGGGGACATAACAAATACGATCATAAATAAATCAATATGCTTGGAAAATTCTTTTTTATGCTACTCAGTGACAAGCGAGCAGACAGCCCACTTGATGGTAAGCGGTGACTATCGCCCATAACATCAACAATTCATACATTTAGGTTGCAAGTAACAAAAATGCAGAACCGCAAGTGAGTTTTCACTGTGAGGATTAAGATGACACGCCTCATGCCTGTAATTCACACAGCGCCATCTATCCCCAAAGTAAGCAAAGCTTGCGTTATTATGGGTGCCAGAAAACTTTTAACTACTTATTTATTTGTTGTAAATACATACTTATTATAATACATACAACACCCAGACCCGTAACAGAAACAGAAATTAAAATTCGTCATTTCAATTTCTGGCCGGCCGGAATAGAACCCGGGATAGACCTCGAGGCAGACGTTAACCAACTGAACCACTCAGGTCGTCAAATCTATCGAATCGTATAACAATGGATTGCTATTCGATATGGAGCAACGGAGCCAGCACTACAGATGTAGCGTTGAGGTGTCAAAGTGACGCCACTTCTATAAATAGTATAAAACAAAATCTCTTCCCACCGTCTGTCCCTCTGTATCAATGTATGTATGTACGCTTAGATATTGTAAACTATGCGACGGAATTTAATGCGGGTTTCAAGAATAGATAGTGAGACAAGAAGAAGGTTTATAGGGTAGGATATCACGCGAACGAATTCGCTTTGGGCCAGCTAGTTACGTAATATACAGGGTGTCCAGTGGCAGATTTCAAAGTTCGAAAAGTTGTAAAAAAAAAAACTACACCTCTAATACAAAGTATGTTTATTGTAATTTAAAAACAACAAATGCGGATTTCATTTTTTGAAAACCACGTTCTCCAAATGGCGGCCATCGAGCCTGACACACTCTTCGAGTCTAGCACGCATGTTTTCAAAAACGCGTTTACAGAGAGGCTGGGGGATCCTGCTGATTTCGGCTCGAATATTGTCTTTAAGTTGTGTCGCAGTGCTCGGATTTGTTTTGTAAACAACGGATTTTAAGTATCCCCATAAGAAAAAGTCACATGGGCTTAAATCTGGTGACCTAGGTGGCCACGGTATGGTGCCGTTTCGGGATATGTTTTTTTCTTGAAATAACTGCCGCACTGCATTCATAGACACATTAGCAGTATGAGCTGTGGCCCCGTCCTGCTGGAACCACGTGTTTCGGTTGAAGTATGGACTATTCTGTAGTTCCAGTCTAAAAAAGTCATTTATCATCTCGGTATATCTCTCCGAATTCACAGTTACAGTTTGGCCACGTTGGTTTTCAAAGAAATAAGGCCCTATGATGGCAGATGCAGACATTGCACACCAGACTGTAACTTTAGGTTTATGTAAAGGTTCTTGATGCATTTGTCTTGGGTTGCGGACATCCCAGTAACGGAAATTTTGCTTATTCACATATCCTCCGATGTGAAAGTGGGCTTCGTCACTAAAGAATATGTTACCCATCCGAGTAGCAGTACGAAATCTCAACAACATCTCCTCCGCGTAAGTTTTTCTTAATGCAAAGTCAGAATCGTGTAAATCTTGAACGATTTGAATTTTATACGGATGGAACTTGGAGTTTTTTTCGCATTATAACCTGTAAACTTGATTTCGTAATTCCCAATATCGATGAACGTGCACGAAGTGATAAACGGGGATTTTCAGTGACAGAAACCATAACACGTTCAACATTTTCGTCCGTGGCTACCGTTGGTATAGGTCCTGGTCTGGGTCTATTTAATGTTGATCCTGTAGCTCTGAACTTTGCTACCCATGACTGAATGAGGTTGATCGATGGTCCATCACGCAATCGACGAATACCGTAATGATAATTAAATCGACGGCGTGCTTCAGACAGCGAAAAACCACTCGAAATGTACGCCTCGACAGCAAAAGCGCGGTGCTCTCCACTCCCCTGTTCCATGGCTACTAAAAAATCCGCAGCGCTTGCGCTTTCAACGACACCCCCCGCGCCCCTCTCACATGTTGCGTTCAGAAACTACGTTTGTTCAAACTTTGAAATCTGCCACTGGACACCCTGTATAACTTCTTCGTTAAATGTGTAGGAAATAGTTATTTTTTAACCAAATATTTCATAGGCATCATCTTTTAAAAACAAAAATTTAATTTTTACAGAAAACTGCCGTGTTGAGCGTACATTTAAATTTTTGCTATACTTAAGACGTTGTTCATGAAAACATACTAAATAAAAATAGTTGATTGCTATTTCTAGACATTAATTGAAAAAACTTACGATATTATTATGGTTAACAAGTAATTTATTGAGCTACTAGAAGCAAGTCGATAAATCATCTTACCCTGTAGACTACGGGCTCGATGATGACGTCGCAGTTCGCCCTCCATGTTATCTCTAAGTCCGTCTTGTTGTTTGAAAATTCAACTTTAAGATTCTTCACTGGAGCCCTTGAGAAAAATGGAAAGGTCAAACTCAAAGAATCCAAACTTATTAAGTACACTTACGCGAAAATATATCGGTACACGGTTTCGTTTTCGAACACGATTAGTAAAAATCAAAAAATAATAAGTGTCATAAGCGGTCCAAGATAACTAAGTTTTTTACAATTCGGTATTTTTCTAGGTGTAAAATAAATTGTGAAACAACGTAAAGCACTCAGCTTGAGGCCGAGGTGGCGATTAGTTTTGTATTCGCTGGCAATGTATGGGAGGGTTCAAACACGCGCGTGCAGGCGGCCAGTACTTTTTTTTGTGCTACTCAGTGACAAGCGAGCAGACAGCCCACCTGATGGTAAGTGGTAACAGTCGCATCTACAAATACATTTAGGTTGCAAATAGCAGATTGCAAAAATGCAGAACCGCAGGTGCGTTGTCACTGTGAGGACTAAGATGAAATGTCTCATGCCTGTAATTTCGCAAGCTACTTTATCCTTCAAACCGGAACACGGCAATGCAAGCATTGTTGCTTGGCGGCAGAAATAGATAAGGCGGTGGTACTCACTTAGGCGGATTCCTCAGGCAGACAAGAGTCCTACCACCTGATAAATTATTCGGTGATCACCAATGCGGCCACGGACACTGGCTGAACGCGTTATTTTGACCGAATCTTTGGAACTAGAAAACTTACAATAAAACTTACCGTCTGCCTAATAGATTAAAGGAAATCCTATCTCATATTTTGCAAGCCACATAAACGTTGAAAAGGCACATTTGACAATGACGTCACGAGCTTATATTGCATATAATTTTTTTACAGCATAAAGAGTTGCTGTGTTGACTTGCCATCAAATAAACCGTAATATTTTATTTATTGTGCATTTGTGTTCCTACACGAAGCACACAGTTCGGACTGATTTTTGCATGTAAGTGTTTGAAATATTTATAAGCGTTATATTTATAACAATTACTTGTGACGTCATTCTCAATGCATTCCTCTTTAACATCTTATGTGGCTATACTAAGCAAAGTGCAACACGTCATACAGTCACATGCAGAGTGACCTGACCCCTGTAATTAAATGTATGCTGGGAGGCCCGAAGGTTAAGTTCTTTCTGCATCTGACTATAACCTGCCTCTGACTTACCTGGGGTTGCCTCTGGTGATGATGTCCAGTATCGGGGACAGGGGCCCGCCCAGGATACCCACTCGGAACAGATACGTCTCGCACGCGTGAAGTCCTTCTATCAGCATGCTCGTCTCGGTCGTCTTGTTGCGGGTTGTTTCTGTGGCGCCTGTGACGGATTGGCAATTTAACAATTCTTACTTAAATATCAATAATTTATGTCGAACAGCTCGGTTAGTACAAATGTGCTCTGGTGCGAAGGCGCGACATAGATACTGCAAGCTCTTTCATCTTAGTATTGAGAGAAGGAAACAAATGCTCTCTCACGGCGTGAACTATGTCGCGGGCACACATGCTGTGCTGGGGCTAAATTTATTAAGCCTATCATACGTAATCGCAAAAGTAACAATTTCAATCATTGTTATAAGATCATTGTTAGCAACAGAGATATGTAATTAGCCTAATGAACGGCGGTGGCCGCGAACCATCAGGTGGACCGTCAGTCCGTGTGCCTCCCTAGGCATGGAAATAGAAAAAATCCCTAGGAATAGAAAAAAAAAGCCACTCACGGTTCCTAGGCTCCGCCCACGTGTCCCGTTTGTAGACGACCACGTAGGTGAGCTGCTTGTCCTTGTAGCGAGGCGCGGTCGGCGGCCGCCATGACAGTTTCACCGATGTACCCACATCCCGTAATAGTATACCGGTCAGGGTGAGCACCTGAATGATGGTACAAAATTGTATTGTAAACCCATTTTTTTTGTTTAAAGGATAATTTTTATTTTACTGTTTTTAACAAAAGCAAAACAAAGTTATCGACTTCAGGAGGCTTTAATAACCTTCCCGAACTCCTAGTTCTGTACATAATTGAAGAATCATCATCAGTTTATCTAGGGCTTTGTGATTATACATTAATTCGGTTTTTTTATTTCAAATCGTTTTATTTAGGAACAAAAAGATTAATAGGGTTCTAAATGAACAATATTTTTACAGCAATATGTGGCTGCAACACAATGACCATTGCCAGCCATTTTTTCTGTAGTTTCAGTCACACTCCATGGTATGGTTGATTTTTATCCATCAAAAAACTTAACCTTTCTAAAAATATAAATTGTTTTAATTGTTATTTAACTATGAAAACACCTTTACTCACTATTTCTTAACGCGAATGGACTGTAATTACAATGACGTCACCAAACCACACACACAGACACGCAACATACCTCATCGGCATCGCCTGCCGTGACGACGGTAGCCGTCATCGGGCGGCCCGTCACGTTGCCCTTGTACGCTTCTATGTCGATCTGGACTTTGGTGCCCGGTGGTAGGTTCTCGACTGTGGATGGAAGGTTGTATTAGACGTTTGATTTATTTATAATAATCTATACATATAGACAAGAAGAAAGAAGTTCACACAGCACAACGTATTGAAAGGGGCTTCTAAACGGGCAATACATCGGGTGAGATTGCAGTGAAATATACGTATTTTCTATAAAAAAAAAAAAGGAAATTACTGCAAAATGTGGCTGCAACACTGGCCTATCAGTGCTAGCCATTTTTCCTATTGTTATTTCAATACTCAGCATGAAGGTTGCCATGTGTGATGAAGTGACAAGGAAACATTGCAGCCACATATTGCAGTAAAAAATATATTTCCCGCTTATAATAGGACCACGATAAGTCCGTATTGACTGACGATAGTAAAAATTATAAAGTGTGGATATGGCAATAATCTGGGGATAATCTGTCCTTGTCAGTCCTTCTTGTAAACATTCTGTTATTTGGTCACTATTAGCTTGAACTTGTACTTTTAGTTTGTCTAAATCATGCTGAAAATTATCTCCGACACTTCCTTTTTAATTGTTTTGACCATTATTTAATAATATTTTTCATAACTCACAAAAATAAACAATCCTACATCAAATTGTTTGTTATGACTTTTATGAATGACGTTTTATGACGTTTAAAAAGTTGCCATACAGAGTTTTTTTTTATAAGCGATTCGGACTAAGCGTGGTCTTATTCTAGAAGTCTCTTTACTAAAACTGTCAACTCACTGGTAACATTGGTGTGCGTAGTATTGACAGACTCCATTCGATCGTAGTTGGGTGGCAAGCGAGGCGTGACGCGGTACCCATCGGCTCCCTTCACGGCGTGCCACTCGATATAAGCAGACGAAGCCGCGGGGCGAGCCACGCTCGCGTTCACGATTTCTAGGGCGTCCAAATCGCCCGCGTAATCGAATGTCAGGGTTTTCACTTCGGAGGAACTGGAGCCGGCGTCGTTGGTTGCGACCAGCTGCAAATAGTTGTTTAGCCAAGTTTTAGAGGAATTTAACTCAGGCGCTGTCCTAATTGGCAACGGCCGGAAGACGAACGTCGCCCGACCAATAGGAGACCTCAAAACCGCCCGTCGGACCACCTTTGATAATTAGGAGAGCGCTTTATACTTTGTGTATTAAATAAACATAAAATACAGAACTGTTGCTTTTTACTCTTTGATCACCAGAATAATTAGGACCCAGATACAACGTTACACGTGCTTTTATAAGCGCACCTTTAGTGTTACCATTTTGAGCACCTCCGAATAGCAGAATGCGCTTTATAAATGGCAACATCTATTACAAATGTCAAATTGACTCTTTATTTTATTTATTAACTATCGAGTAGATTCCAGATTTCATCAATTTAAATACAGCAGTAATACAATTGCAAGTATAAGTAAAACCAACCATCCCAGCCATACTCACCCAGAAGGAGTAGTTGACGTTCGGCTTGAAATAGCCCTCCACCACGACCGAAGTCCTATGAGACCCGATGTATCGCTCGATGGGTGGCGTGGGTGGTCGGTAGAAGAGTGTATAGTGCAGGTTTCCTCGCGGGCTGGCGGGCGGGTCCCATTCGATTTGCACACGTCGCCCTAGTAGCTGGCGAACGGCTAGGCGACGCGGGGAGCTCGGAACTGAAAGCAAAAAAACCTTGATATAAAGATCACACCAAGGTTTAAACTAAAACAGGTTGACGGATCTAACAAGGCTAAGACTAAGGCTATTAATAAAGTTTAGACTGATTTGTGATGCCAGAAATGTATGAGCGTATATGTAAAAATATGGGGTGAATCGATTTGCTTGCTCGCAAGTGTATATTATGGTTTCGAAAATACGTACCTCCTTCTTTCGTTGTGACCTCGATATAAGACACCGGCGGGAAGACTCGGTTAAGCTTCAAGTATTTCACGTAGAATGTCACGTTGTATCTTGTGAATGGATCCAAGCCGGTGAAGCTGTAACAACACCGAAATATATATTTTTGTTGGGTGCCCCTGTTCTTTTGTTAGAAAGTAGTATAAAACGTCACAATGTTGCAATACTTGTTCAGCCAGGTCGAGAGATTATGGAATTTGAATTTAAATCCGCGAGTTGACTAAATATCAAATCAGCAACATTCGAATCGTATACTTCTATAATATAATTTGTATGAGAAAATGGGATATTATATTTTTGTACAAGTGCGTATATGCACTTCTCGGTTTTGTCTCTTGTGTCCCTTTTTTAACATTTTACTTGGCTTATTATAAATAACAAGTAAATTATTCTCTTGCACTAAAGGTTACATTTACTTTAAGCTCTTTAATGATATGTACAGGGCAAGAGCATAAGTGCATTACCACTTCAAGAAAATTTTCCTTTGCCGCTACAGTAACATTCACGCTATTTGGTGCATCTTTAGCATAATGCTTCCTTCTTTTAGCAACCTGATTTTAGAGGTTGCTAAAAGAAGGAAGCATTAGCTGTCCCTTATGCCCAAATTACTCGTCCTTTACCCCCAGGGTATATTTTACATAATAAGTAAAAATTTAATTCGTGAATGCTATGAAACAGTTTAACAACTACGCTTGGCATTTGATTCTTAAGGTGGTCATGCACTTATGCTCTTGGGCCTAACTAACCTGTATGTATCGTTCGGCGTCCAAGACATGTTGCGCCACACGCCATCGCCGAATTTCATTATTGAAGGCAAGTAGTTGTAGCGGTCCTTGTGGTTCGACACGCTGTATGTGACTGTGAAACTCGAGGAGTTCGTCAGCGAAGCGTTCACTTCCATTGTCGGCATCTGTGCGACAAATCAGTGGTTGTTATTTGTTATCCTGGCATTTGATTGATATTGACCTCACCTATTACCATGAAAAAGGCTAGATCAAGCTCCCTCAACCGGCGTAAATATATGAGAAGATGTATGAATGTGGAAGGGGCAAAAGAGGTGGTCAGGATCATAGCTTGTGGCACTCGATAGTCTCTGCCTACCCCATGGGATACGGGCGTGAGTACACGCTCATGTATGTATATTTTGATCGATATTCAACTTGCAATTATTTAAATTTTCAAAAATCAATAATTGTTATCGAAAATCACTGCACAGTGGTTGCCTTTGCGCCGTCTGCTCCCATTATCTGTCGGCGACCTTCAATGTTCTTCGTTGCAACTGAAGAACCTGTCCGCCCTTTCGTAAATTTTTTATAAATTCTGACTTTATGACTTGAAAAATACTCTGCTTCTATCATTGTGTCCTCGATACGTTCATGCGTCATGTATCGCGAGGTCTTGGCTTGGTCATTGCCAGTTACAGATGTTCAGCTACTTCGGCCTCGTTGAGCGTAGCCTCTGTCGTACGCGTGTGAGTAAATATAAAGCCGCTATGTACGGTACGTTTTGCGATCGCCCCCAGGAGACGGTCAATCTCACCACCCTAATCCTCAACAGATCCTCAGCCCCTCAGCCAGCTGTTGACAGTCATCGCCCAGTTCGTCGGAGAGATCGACACAATCATGATTGTCCGCTCGGGGGGCAAAGCAGAACGCAGGTTGTCCAACACCTTACGTTCCACTAGCCAGCCCCTAATCCCAGTAGTTCTGTTGCCAGAACTGTGAAACCGATTCAGCGGAAATAACGGATACTCACCACCCTGATCCTCAACAACTCAGCTGTTGGCAGTACTCACCCAGTTCATCGGAGCGATCGGCACAATCATGATTGTCCGTTCGGGGGGTAAAGCAGATCGCAGGATACCCAACATCCTGCGGTCTGCTTTACCCCCCGAACTGGTCATTGGTCCACTGGCCAGCCCATAACCCCCATAACCCTAGTAGTTCTGTTACCAGAACTGTGCAAACTAGTGGAAATAACGGCCACTTACCACCCTAATCCTCAACAGATCATCAGCCAGCTGGTGGCAGTCGTCGCCCACTTCGTCGGAGAGGTCGGCGCAGTCGGGACGCGCGTCGCATCGGCGCTCGGGAGGCACGCAGCGAGTTCCGAAGTCGCACGATGTCTCGTCCGACAGGCATTTCACCTGCGGCGTCTGGTGGTGGAACGTGGGCTTTGGGTGCTGAGCACAATATGGTAGTAATCTAAGGTACAATATGCAACTCATCAATCTAAACAAAACTAGCATAAAAGGATCTAACATCGCTATGCGCGTTCATAGAGATGCGAGCTCATCTTATACTGGTTTTGGGTAGGTTGATGTGATTTCTGTGCCCAAGATTACGACATAATGACGACACTGATGGCGCTAGTGAGAAGCAGTGTTTTTTATTTTAATATCAAACGTCAAGTCTCAGTAGCGCCATCTTACGGATTTCAGAAATGCGAAAATCTTCATTTACTAATTACAAAAGAAAAAACAGAATGAATTCATCCATTTATTAGATAATTCTGACATTAAAGACATTATACAATCCCAGCGACGATACATCTTGGCAGCGTTGCTGGGCGAGCCAACAGCATGGTATTAATGAGAGCAACCGTTTTTAAACTCACTAGTCCGGCACTAGGCCGGCACTGTAGAGTAAGATCTTGTCAATGTCAAAATAACGCCGTTCTATTGGCTAAAATCCAAATGTCAATATAGAGCGTTTGATCCTGGCCAATAGCGCGAGGTATTTTGACAAGGAACCTTGCTCGCCAGTCGCGCCATCTAGTGAAATATGAAGTCGCGATAGGCCTCATTCCATTGGTGGGACAAATAACCTTTTTGTACCACATACGTAACAATTGTAACTACCTACTTGGTGATTTTTAGTCTTAAGTCTGGCCATGACAGAATGTGGGTTTCACCTTCACCCATACGGTTGAGTCGTGGACCATTTTGTCTATAAGAAACTTTATTTAACTGTTTGTACACAAGAAATACATAGCAAATAACAGGCAAAGTAATAAATGGCACAACAGGCGCTACTTATTTCTAAAGAAACTTTTGTATTAAACATACATTGTTACAAAAAATTTTTAATTTATAGGCAAATAAAGATTTAAATTCTATTCTATTCGTTATCTTCCGCCCCGCTCTACCACTGGCACACCCCAAACGTCGTCTCCACTCACCTTGGTATCATTCCGCACCGCCGGCGCCAGAGTCGTTCCGTTAATGCCACAGTCCTTCTCGTCGGCTCCGTTCCGACAGTGCCTTTTACCGTCGCAAAGTTCTCCGGGAGCCACGCAGCCTCCATCACCACAGGGGAGGTTAGGGGGCGTGCAGCGCCGGACTAGGCCGCAATGGCGTTCGTCGGCGCCGTCCGCACAGTCTGGCGCGCCGTCGCATACCCAGCTCAGAGGGATGCATACGCCTGCGTCAACGGAAACGTTTCAATCAGCATCACAACCCATAACAGTCCACTGCAGGACTTAGGGACTCTTCCACGAAAGGGGGTTATTGCCATAATCGCCACGCTTGGCAGGCGGGTTGGAGATCGCAGTGTTGTAAATATAACAAGGGGAAAAGCTGCTGCCCATTTACCAGCCAACGGAGATGGCTTTGTTTTTATTCTACGAGCAGACAGAAGATTTGTGAGTGTCAAGAAGTGCGCACGCCCAAAGAGCCGCCGGCAAGTAAGCGTGAGTATCGCTCGTGATTAGGTCTGACGCGGTCCGTAGGCCCGAGAGGTCAATAGGACCATGGGTGGAGGAGGGAAGTCTACGAACAGTCCGAATGATGGTAAGATGGTAAGCGGTAACGGTAGCCCATAACATCTACGTTTCAGGCATTTAGGTTGCAGGCAACAAAAATGCAGAATCGCAAGTGCGTTGTCACTGTAATGAATGACCTCATGTCTGTAATTGCGCTGGCTATCTTATCCTGCAAGCCGGAACACAACATGTAATGCAACAATACTCAATTTCAATTTCTCAATTTCTTTATTTCGCATTCCATATACTACCATTGTTGCGGGGTTGTCCCGGGATTTTAGAGGTGGGCGACGCATTGATAATATCCTTGGTGTTGCTAATATCAATAAGCAGCGACCAGTTTCCATCAGGTGGCTCGTTTGTCGGTTTGTCTATCGCATAACATAAAAAAAACATACCGCCAATAGAGACAGACACTACTTAACTACTACTAAAAGAAAAGAAAACTACTAATACTAAAGAAAAGTACTAAACTAAAGTGAATAACCAGAAAAAAAGAGCTTCAAATAATCGCAGCTTGAGCTGGGCGCCAACTAGGTAAGTACCTTAAAAGTTAGTAAAATGGAACTGAATCCTGTTCAATTTTTTAATTAAAATAAAGAATACTACGAACCAGGCTGACAAGTAAACTGCGTACGCGCACACTTCCTCGCGTCCGTATCGGTGGCTGGTGTCGTCGCCACATCAGTCACCACATTGGTACAACCGCGTTCGTCTGAGTTGTCACCACAATCGTTGATACTGTCGCATCGCCACCAGTAAGGCAAGCAGTTTTGATTATCGCATTTGAACATCCATTCGGGGCAAGTGGCGTTAGGGAAGCCAGGCTTGTCCGGGGGCCAGACACGCGGCAGAGTCTTCGAGTTCGGATGGAATGTACAGTTCTTCTCGTCCGAGGATTCCACGTCGCTGCAGTCGTTTTCGCCGTCGCAAACCTGGTGGGGAAGGTGAAATTAGTTTGTGTTGGTTGTTTTGAATTTCTATTTTTTTTAATGTTGACGCTCGAAAGAATGATTAAGCTGTAATTTTTTTTTGTCCTGCGTATGTAGCTAAGATGCAAATCGCCCCGTAGCAACTTTACTGCCACTACACTTTCACGGGTTTGTTATCACAAAGTTCTTTTGAGCTATGACTGATCATGCGACGATCATGCATAGAACAAATCGTTGCTGGCTCGATGATGCCGCGGTGCATATTCATTATTTGATTAATTAATATTGACAAGATTAGATAGTGATTTATTATGTTTATGACGTTTGAAAGATGATACCGTGTATCCTTACAAATAAATATATATTGAATTGAAATGGTTAAAATTGATTATGTTTAGTGAAAATGTGGTAAATAACTACGTAAGTCTTAAAATCTACTGACGATCGAAACACATCGGCTACGTTCGACCAGCTTCATAGCGTTCACAGGAATGCGTCGATCTACGAGCGTCAGCGAGGTGATGGGTTCCGATCGTCAGTGGCAGTGAAATTGCTACGGAGCGACTTGCGTCTTGGCAAGGCCCGCTATGGCTGATGTCCATAGGCGGCGGTAACCACTTTTCATCAGTTGGTCCACTTGCCTGTTTGTCTGCTGTATACACAAACACCAACGTTTTTTTTCTAAGGTCATATTACTTCATACATGTCAGGGGCTCTAAAGCCCTCTAAGAGATATCGTTTACTGTTGAAACACACACAAAAAATCATAAACAGAAGTCGCAGCGATGACAATGAGTGGTGGGACCTAGTCCATACAACACACCCACTCACCCATGATTGGTAGATGCATGTCCGGGCAGTTGCTCTCGCCGTCGCACGCTCAATCGCCGGGGAAAACACACATACAACGCTATTCTAAGGCCAAAACCCCGTCGAAACTCACCCAAGACTGATAGATGCACTTCCCACTCGGGCACTGGAACATGTACGGCGCGCAGGTCGCGTTCACGCACCGCGCAGGCAACTCGTCCTCCCCGCCCGGGCAGTCGCGCTCGCCGTCGCACGCCCACGCGCCCGGGATGCAGAGCGCGAACGCGCCCGCGCCGCACGCGAATCCGTTCGTGGAGCAGTTGCTCGATGGGGCGGACTCTGGACGTTTTACGACCTGGGGGTGACGGTTACGAAGTCAGATATAATATCGCTGATGAACTAATAAAGTATCAAATCGTCCGCCTGACTTTGAATAGGGACCACATCTTGTGGGAGTGCGAGAGGGACGAACAGGTGCACAGCATCATGCTTGCTGGGTTAGAGCGGAAGGAAGCGGATCCGGTCTGCTTCATGGACCCTGTGTCCTCAGAAGCGAACTTTGCAAGGTTAAGAGAGTTTGGGTACGCATGGCACCACGCGAGGTGAATGGAGGAGGAGACAGAGGGGGGAGCGAAGGAGTGTGCCAGCTGGCGGACGGAGCAGGAGTGTGTATTGTGACGTCAGCCCGCTAAGGAAGAGTGCATGTGGATCTGGATTTGTGGGTATCAAGAACTGCGCACGCTTAAAGAGCCACTGACAAGTAAGCGTGCGCATCACCCGTGATTAGGTCTGACGCGGTCCGTATAACCGAAAGGTCGATAGGACCCTGGGTGGAAGTGGAGAGTCCACCTGATTCATTTAACTTTCTTTTAGGCTACACCAGGCATTGGAACTATATTTCGGTGCAGTTCCCCGGACAAAAACACTATCTCGAAACCTCATACGACACAGCACAATATCTCACCCATGCGGCGCTGCAGTTCCGCTCGTCGCTGCCGTCCTTGCAGTCGTTGTCGCCGTCGCACAGCCAGCGCTTCTCGATGCACTGCCCGTCCACGCACTGGAACTGCGTGTCGGTGCAGTTCGGCCGCGGGCAGTCTGCGAACGTCAGCACGTAGCTACAGTTAACACTTTCGCTGCGGCCGACGCAACAATTGCGTCCGACATCGGCGCTCCGCGTGTGCGCACGACGCACCTGGCCGGTCCATTTAATACGCGCGCTACGATTCTTAGCACTGCTGTAGCATCTCTGGTATTTGAGTCAGCAGTGAAAGTGTTAAAAGTAGGTCGGTGGTTAATGTCAACAAGAGTGAATTGTTCGCAGAGAGAGGTGGGAACAATTATTATTTGCTATAGTTCATTCGTGATATGAAAATAGTAAGTCACCGTTGTCCGCCGGAATAGCCCCGCCCCTGGGCCAATCGAGACGCCACAAATTAGAAAGCTATGATCACAGTGACCAGTTGACGGCAGAACTTAATAAACATGAATAACCTAGCCGGTTGGAATCAACAGCAAATACTATATTGGCTGTTAAGCAAAGGGATATGCTTGACTTTATTTTAACACGAGACAATTAAGGTGTAAAGAGATACGCTGTAGTGCAACCATTATCATCATCATCATCAGCATAATCATTATCATATTAGTCGGAAGACGCCTACTGCTCATAGGCCTCCCCCAGAGATCTCCACAGAGGCCGGTCTTGTGCCTTCCGCATCCAGCTGGTACCTGCAATCTGCAACCATTATACTCGATCGTTTCAGTTTCGCCAATGGTACAATCGGACCGACTGCTCGCTGCCGAAAAATTTGGATCAGTCATCGCTACCCACCTTTCTCATCAGCCTTATCCGGGCAATCGGCGTCACCATCACACCGCCACTGCGGCAGGTAGCAGCGGTCGGCGCACGGGCGCGCGGGCGGCGCGCAGCGGCAGCCCAGCTCGTCGGAGCCGTCGCCGCAGTCGTCGTTGCCGTCGCAGTGCCAGGACATCTCCACGCAGAGGCCGTTCGCGCATGTGAACTGGTCCTGGGGCCGCGAGGGCGAGATAGCAACGGTTTCAATGTTTCAAGCCACATAACAAAGGAGCATTCGAATCAGAGGCAGGTTGAGCTTTGTTTGTGCCTCAGGTTGAGGCACGCCCGGCTCGCCCGTTTGCTCAAATTCGTACGTGCCTCGCGCCTCGCGCGCATCTCTGTCCATGCTCAAAGGTGCTTCGGCGTGCGAGCCTCGCGGGTTTGGACGTGTATCCGAGCTTCGAAAAGAACTACAACAGCGCGCGTATTGTTTATTGACACTTGATATTTTTTTATTTTGGGGTTTAAAACTTTATAATCACAGAGAGGGTCAGTGTTCTCAAAGCTAACGAAAGTTTAATTAAATAATTTGGAAAATTTATGTACTAAACTATATGGTGCGGATCAAGGACAAATTTATTTATTTATTTATTTATTTATTTAAATAAATAAATAAATAAATAAATTATTGTATTAATAAATGTATTTTATTAATACAATAAGAGCCTATTTGATACCTAAATTAACTAGCGACCTGCCAAGGTAACTAACTATGCAATGAGCAATTATCGAAGCCAGTGTTCAAGAAAAAATTTAAAAGACATTTACAGATTATTACGTAAAACTGTGTGACGGTTGCTCATTGGATGGAACCTAAGGTATACAATGGTGTAATATATAGGTATGTTATGATCTATATCGGTATGGCTCCATTTATTACAAAATAGCGCATATGGGTTGGTTGTGTAAGTAACTAAATAATAAATTTGATAATCAAGTGTAGGCATTATCTGGATTGTACTACGAGAGAAACACCATTGCCACCAAACTGTTATGTAGTTTGGCAGGGTAACTAGAAGTAAGGCTGAATGTACGAAACATTGTAAGGATTAAATAAATAAAACTAAAAATTGAGGGAAGCTAGCCTTAAAAACTGCTCATAGGGCCAACAAGTTCGCGCGCGTTATTTGCTTGGTAATTACATATGAGGATATGCAGAGTCATTTTGGCGCATTTGAACCTGGAGGAATCCTAAGTTAGTATGTTTTGAAAATACTATTTGGGTTTTAGAAAACCAGTAGATGGACATTATATATTTTTGGAATTGGCTCATGAAGCCTTTTCATTTGATACTCAGGCCCACGGATACCCAGGTTTCGTGGAGATACATCTGTTCGGAACACAGACTCAAACTTATAACACCCCTCTTTTTGCGTTGGGGCTTAAAACAAAAATAAAAACACTTACCGAATCGCAGGCGGCGCCGTCCTTCTTGGGGCAGGTCATGTTAGGCGCTGGCTCGAGCCCGTTGTGGCAGAGGCAGCGGCCGCCCTGCCACGTGAACCCATCCGGGCACACGCAGGAGTGCCGGCCACCGGGCGCGCCCAGGCACAAACTCGTCATTCCACAGCTATTATTCTGGTACGAACACGCGTTGCTCCCGTGCTGGACGAAATGCGCGAACACCTTCAAGTCCATCAAGCCCGAGAACGAGTCGTCGATCGTTATCACGTTCCCCCCCGTGTCCTTGTCCGCGATGAAGATCGACTTCGCCTTCCAATCGTCCCAGTACACCTTATCCTTCAACACGGCGACCGCGAACGGGTGCGTCACCCGGCCGTCGTTCGACAGAATCTTCCTGAAGTGCTTCCCGTTGAGATCGGAGCTGGCGATGTAGTCCTCCATCGCGTCCACCCAGTATATGCGCTCCGACATCTGGTCGATGGTGATGCCGTTGGGCCACTGCACCTCGGGCCGCCCGAACAGCCGCTTCACGTCCGTGCCGTCCAGGTTCGACCTCGACACCGACGGCTTCACCCTGTCCCAGTCGGTCCAGAACAGGTAGCCCGCCCGCGGGTGGACGGCGATGCCTCGCGGCTTGTACAGCACTTTCTGATCCAAAATAGTCGTCCGCATCCTGCCCTGACTGTGCAGGTCGATTCTCACGGCCTCGATTTTCTTCCTCATGCCGTCGACGAAGAACAAAACGTTGGATATCCAATCCAGCGCCATGCCCTCTATGCTGGCCAAATCCTTGTCGACCACCACCTCCTGCGCGCTGCCGTCGTTGAAGCACTGGCGGCTGATTTTGTCCATCTCGATGTCGGCCCAGTAGATGCAGTTGTTCTTAATGTCGAACTCGAGGGCGACGATGTTCTTCTGTCCCTTGACGGGGATGAGCGTGGCGTTGTCGGCGAGGTCGATGCGCGCGATCTTGTCCCGGAGCGCGACCAGGATGAACTCCTGCGGCTCCTCGAGCGGGCAGGGCACGGTGTCGGGCTCGTAGGGCTTGTACCCGTTGGAGACGCACACGTCGCCGTCGATCAGCCGGTAGCCCTTGGTGCGCTCGTAGAAGTGTCCCGGGCGGCACTCGGCCGGGATGGCGTAGGGGTCCACCTTCACCGTCCTGTTGCGGATGCACTCGTGCGAGCCGGTGAGCATGAACCCGTAGTCGCATTCGTAGTCGCGGCGCGTGCACTCGCAGAGCTGTTTCTTGATCGGGCGGTCGTAGTCGGCGCCGTTGTAGCAGTCGGTGTGGGCCAGCCGCCGTTGGAAGGTGTCTCTGGAGCCCAGCACGCACGACACGGCCCGGTGCGGCGCGGTCGGCGACCAGAACTTGTAGTCCTCGTCGGTGCAGTTCCGAGCAAAAGTGTTGCGGAGGTCGATAGTGATTATTATCCACTGGTGGAAATCGTTCGCCGAGCCGAACATCGTGAACGTGGTCGTGTTCTCGCCCGGCTCCGTCATCAGACCGTAGATGCGCAAGTCCTCGGCATTGAAACTACAACAATAAACAGCGTTCTCAAATGTTGTTTCTACAAAAATCAAATTGTGTTTTAGAAGAAACGGAATATGCAACTCACTCATAAGAGTTCCAAGCGACACCCTCGTTGGTGGAGTAAAGTATGTTCTTGGTTTCGCCGCGAGATTTGAAGTACTTAACGGCCACAAGCACGCCGCCGTGGTCCCCATAGTTGAAGAAGTAGTAGTCCTTCAGTATGCGTTTCCAGGTGACTCCTGCGTCGCGGCTCATGTACACCCCGGGTATACCCTTGAGCGACTTGCCCATCACGCCCGTCGCCATTATTATGCCCGGCGCGGACTTGGAGCTCATAATGCTCGCAGATCTGTGCAGAAAAAATAAAGGTATACTTCAAAGCAATGTTGCATATGCATTGATATTTAAACGGGATAATAAGTAAGTAAGTCAAAGGGATCGAAAATATGTCGAGACACAGATTAAAATAAAACAGGTAGGTGGTCCCATCTACAAAGGCCGGTCGTACTTTGGAAGCGTCTTGCACGTATAAAATTTGTATGAATGCCTTAGAGTTTGGTGGTTGGGAATAGTCGGCATGACATTCGCTTCAATATGCAATCAAAGTGAGACCGGCCTAAGCCAAAGCACAACTACCATAAATCTCAAGAGCCTCGCCAACTTGTGAACACACGTCGAAACTGTATTCGTTACAATGTGTTTGTACTGTATTGGTATATGAGCTCCACTAATGCGCTACATTTCAGATCTTCCCTTCGTGTTGTGGTTCACGAGAATAAAGAAATTACTTTTTAGTTGCTTGGATTCGACAAATTCGAGTTCGCAAGATTCATAGTATGACAATGGTGCTGAAATATATATCAACATCATCCCAACTTTAAATGCTTTTTTGACAAATGATCCATCAACTCCAAATTACAGTTTACATGAATGTCCGCGCCAAATAAAAAACTGGCAAAATGTGCTCTAAATACATAAAATCGTGACGAGGAAAATCCATCGAAAAGAATGAGTTTCACATTTAAAGTGCAATTTCAATACAAAGCAATCGACATATTTTAATTAAGTACGTATCGTGCACAAAATAAATAATAAAATAATAACAAAGTCATTGGATCTGAGACCAGGAAAACGATGAGGAAATTGCACAAAAATTATATAAAGGTAAGAAAAACAAATGTAATGTATTATGTAGGTGAATATATACTAAACTCTACTGGAATCAGAAGAATGATATTAATAAATTAAAGTGTTAGTCTGCACCCACTAAACTAAGCAAGCGAATCTGCATTTACCATTACTGGTATAGCGCCAAGATTCCGTGGTGTCACATAATTAATGGTATAATGCGCGTAAACAATTAAGATCCACGCAAAAAGCATTTTTTTATCGTGTGTGATTATCATTAAAACAAACCATGGTGTAAAATGCTAATTACGGAATTAAACACATTACGAAAACCAAACAAACACTTAAAGGTCAAAAGTTTACCTTAAATTATTATTATTAACCACGGTTCCCTGGGGTTTACTGTAAACAATTCACTTTAGTTTAAAATGAGGTGATGTAGGAAAGGATTTCATTTATATAAACTATAGAATTTACGAAACCCCGTAATGATTCTATCATTATTGTTAACCTATGCGATCACAAAATATTTCATTGTTGTGTTTGAAAAGTTACAGAAAGAACTTGAAATTTTTGTATTGACGCGAAGCCGTGAACGAATCTTATGCAGGGAAAAATGTATGGCCAGTTATCAATTCAATGACAAAGGAAAAAGTTATTATGTTCATAGCTATGGGTACAAACATAGCTAAGAACATGCAACTTGTTCCTTGCACTGAGTAATAACAAAATAATGATTTACTTAGGCAGCTAGAACTACGGACATGAACAGATCGTAACTTGAAGGGTGAGGACAACACTCATAAAAGTCCGCATTCTCCTTTTTAAATTTCATTTAAGTAATGTAACATTTTCAAAAATCACAAGAAAATATTAACCTAGAACACCCATTGTAATTTAAGAAAACAGATTTAGTTAACGTGTTTTGCATTTTTATACAGTGCCTTCCTATTTTAGCCATATGAGCAAAAAACGGAAGAAAAAAAAGCTTCTAAAGAGCGGACAAAATGCGCCTGATCACCGATTTTTTTAAAGGTGTCAAAAAGCTCTGGGAAAAATTAAATTTGAAACATCGTATGTTTTAATTGAATAAAATGCTAGAATTGTACTTTATAATAGAATATTTGTAAAATCGTACATTTTTATGGATAGATAGGGCCTATCCAAAATGCATGTTGTGACGTCATTTCTAAGTAATAGTATACCGCCCCGGTTTCCACGCGTGTTGGCGGCGCACGCTACTTTCGAGAGACCAGAAAGCGCTGTATTGTGCCCGTATCTATGTACTAAATTAATGGTAAATTATGAGAGTTATAAAATGTAATAGTGTAATTTTAGGGAATTTTAGAGTTTCCAATGAAAAATTAAATATAGGTATAACAGTTCGGTGGAAACGGATTTTGTTTTAACAAATAATTTTCATACTTACTATTTACTCTAATTTTATATAAGTAACTTAATAAATCTAGGTTTCGTTTAATGTTGAGGTACATGTAAGCGCCTCAAGGTTGTAGCAGTGTGCCCGTCATAGCGCGGTTGTATGAAGCTTGTTGACTCAGTTCCGTTTTTAAAGTCATGTGTTCCCTATTAACTCGCAAGCAAAACAACATTAAAGGCCGAGGCTCAGGCGCACTGAACAAGCCAATTGCCCTTGGCCAAGTTCAACATGATAACGCAAAACTATGAGTGATTATGATAATACAGTGAGCAGTTCTTTGACCGACCGGCGAGATAGGCTGTTTTGCATCTCAATGCTAATGATTCACATACGGACCGTCGCTCGATAACGAGTTACAGTTTTATATTATGTTATCGAAAGTGTCTGTCAATGACATCCGACAAACACTATAAATGTCAAAGATCTATATTGATTGGTTTGGACGATTCACGTGAAAATTAATGTGTATAGTTGTATTTACGAAATTCTGTACAGATAGCCCTTGACCTAGGTTAAGTGCGAAAGATACAACATACACAGTAACATAATGTGATGGAAAACATTGCCTAAAACGCCCGATAGAGTAAATAGTACCTAAACGATAAAAAGGCGTATACCTAAGTATTACAAAACCGTATTTGACTAGTTGTATTTTAAGGTGCACAGCGCAGCATACGTAATCGATTAATAAAATATACATTATGATAATTGATCTAGCAATTAGCCTTAGTCTAACCTTTTTCCAATAAGCTTATTCTATTAAAGATTTTATATTTTTATTTTATAAAGTTTGTATGTACAATAGAAAACTCAAGCAAATATTCATAACTACTAAATAAAATTATATTTTCATTTCCCTAGTGCAATATTATGAAAGAGTGGCAACGTTCAATGAAATGTCTAGAAGTCTGTGATAAATAAAGCTAGTCGTCGACCATAAGCTACATATCATAGCCTCAGAGAGCACGAAGACTCAACATACAAACGGTATAAGCTAAAGCGGTTATTCAAGTGCAACACATGCTCACCTTGTTACGGGATACAGCTGGCTGAACTTCTGGCACAAGTGCAGACTGCACGAGTTCTCTATGTGGCACGACAACGGTTTACCTGGATATCGGATTGAGATGTATTATTATGTATAGAGGATATTTGGTCGGCTTATGGATGGCTAGGAATGAACAAAAACTCAGTGCTAAGTGGTTTGAACGACATAATTAACGTTTTTCACGTTTCACACCGAGCCACGCAAAATAATATTTTTTGAGCCAAAAATGTTTTTACTGTTTTGAATCCACGAAACGTTGAGAGTAAATAATGATACTATCATTATTCAGGAACGACTTCCGTGTCGGTTTCATTTTATGGCCTTTGCATGTGGGCTGATGTGGGCATAAAAACTAAAAAGCATTGCCCGGCCGTAGCACAGCATGGGGGATTATTATTATGAGCTATTACGTTAAGTGGAAATCGATTTGGGATTTGTCATAGATGCAGAAATAATGGAGACAATAAACTGAACTCGCCCGTGGATGATCAGGGTTTTTGTTCGCGCACTAAGGCTGAGCTCGTTTCATATTTTTTATTACTACAGCAGCAGAGAGCAACAAACCCACTTGATGCAAAGCGGTAATTGTTGCCCACAACTAGGGCATGCAATTATTCGAAAATTTTTGATGGTGATATTCGAATATTATTCGAAATCTGGAATTAGAGTTTACACTACGTTTTGAATGTAAGTAATGTAAGCAATTGGCCGTTAGTAAATGTATCCAAATGAGCGTGAAATGGATTTCTACACGATAATAATATAAAAAAATGAAAAAGAAAAATCACAAAACAAGGCCAATTCAAAATTTAGCAGCGAATTGTGGTATTTTTTGTTTAACTGGTTTATATTGTTTATTGTTTTAAATATTTTTATTATTAATGTTTCCGTTGTCTGTAACTGTTATTGTGTCGTGGTGTGCTATGTGTAATAAATGTATTTTTTTCTTTCTTTCTTAAATTCAAATGATTTAAAAATATTCGAATATTCGAACTTTACCTAAATTACTATTCGAATATTGAAATGGGGCGAATATTCGACTTGCAAGCCCTACCCACAACACATGCACTTCAAATTTCATGTTACACAAATACACAACCGCAGGTGCGTCGTTATTAGTAACTAACATGATATGTCTCTATCCTGTAATTGCGCTGGTTACCTTATTCTTCAAACCGGAACAAAGCATTGCAAGCAAATGCAAGCATTGTTGCTTGGCTGTAGAAATAGATAAAGCAGTGATACCCATCCAGGCAAGCGGGCTCCACAAGATTGACAGATGCCTATACCCGTAAAACAAGATTAGTAATAACGATTCTCTTTGTAGATGCTTTATGAAATTGTTGAGTTATTTGAGCGTTATAAGCTTAAAAAGTATACTCAACATCCACCCGCCCAGCACGCTAGGCGGGGTCGGCTCATATTGTGTCTCTTTCTTCAATTTAATTTGCAATCTTTAATAAATTTAACCCTATCATTAGTGATCAACAGGGTCACAGAGGTCAGATGGCAGTCGCTCCATTATAATATTATACCTGACCTGCCAAATCTTGTATCATGGTCAAAGCGGATCCCGTGCCCTCGTGCGCGAAAGCACAACCGGGACATTTACGCCAAGATAATTTTAGTTTATTATTCATGAAATTAGTATAACCACTAAAAACATGTGATCTTGATCGTCTCCATCATTCTATTCATATCATATCGGTTTCTCACCGTTCTCATCTTCGGTCGGCGGGTTGATAGGCGTCCACGAGACGCCGTGGTCGAACGTGATGACCGATACCAGGTGCTCGGGCCCGATGTTCGCGACCGGCGTCTTCGATTCCACCTTCGACGCGATGTAGATGCCCTTCAAGCCCTCCACGCGGTACAGATCCGTGAATGGGTCCTCCGTCACGTCTCTGTCAGGACATACATGAACTATTAGAAACTACTTTCGATACAGACATGAGAGCAGAATGATAGACAAGAGGTACCGATGTCGTCGGTAAAGAATGCACATCGGCCAGGTCGGCTTCGGAGAGCATCGTCTCTGTCGCACGTGTCTGAGTAAATACGAAGCCGAAACTAGCCAAAGTGCATTATTTACTCTCGATTAGTCTATTATATTATTTATTTATGTACGAACAATAAGAGTTTATAAATACATGCACGTGTGACTATTGTGTACGAGGCAGAGACTGTTTTTTCCTGTATTTACAGCGAACATGAGCATTATGTAACTAACTAACTACACTATATGTAATTGTACATACTACATATTGCAGTATGTTTTAAAAAAACATATTTCAAGCTGATAACGACTACAAAGAACGCCATTAATTTGCCAGGTGCTGCCAGTAAAATGTGATTCATGCCATGACGGTGGGCGAGGGGGCGTAGCGGAATATCGACAAAATTAACATAAAATATTGAACTATTTTAATCGGAAGATGACTTCCGTTAATGAGAATAAATAAATAATATTATTCCGATAACCATTGCATTCGGAAAAACTCAATACTAATAATGAATAATCCGACTTAAACTAGCAAGAAATGTTCGTGACATTTCGATTATTGCTTTTGACTGTCAACCACATACTGTTAAGTAAAATGTAAATAGTATATATTTATGTTGCAACGTGTATTTAGGTGGAAGGATAGCAATGTGTTTGTGCCAATGAGAGTATCTCTAGACTCGTGTACTTATTATTTAGAGTGCATGTTGTTTTTGTGGGCGAAATCGGTATTCGGAACATGTTTCATCTGGCACCTGAGTTATATTATATCTCATATCCACGATTAATAATAAATAAATAAAATAAAAATAATCATGGACAAATTCACACAGCGCGATCTAGCCCCAAATTAAGCAAAGCTTGTACTATGGGTGCTAGATAACTGATATACTACTTAAATACTTTTTAAATACATACTACACCCAGACCCGTAACAGAAATTAAAATTCATCATTTAAGTTTCTGCTCGGCCAGGAATCGAACCCGGGACCTGTGCGTGGCGACCGGCATGTTAACCAACTGAACCACTAAGGTCGTCAGGATTCATATAATGGTTGTAGGAATACTTACTCCAACCAAGTGTCTTTCCAATTGGCATCAGGAAAGTAGCAGAGCACCTGGTCCAAGCTCAGAACGAAGTTGTATTGGGTGAAGTTGTTGCTTATTTCGGACACATACAGGTTGACCAGCGTGTCTCTGTGCAGGACAGAGACAAATATACGTTTGTCGGTCACGTCTGCAATGTGGAACTTCCTCAGGTCTAATTCCGTTTGAAACTCTGCCTTGTGGAATGGCCCGCGCTGGTGCGAAATGTACAACTCCAGGGTATTTTTCTGTAAAAGAAAATTTCGTGATAGGTACCTGTAGAAGGGTATGTCTTACAGAAATAAAGCTGTTTTAATTTTCGATTTTTAAAACTTCTTAAAACCTCTTTTCACACATGCTTTGATCATAACTTTAATTTTATCAAGGAAACTATTTTGTATGTGTAGATTTTTATTATTTTGTAAAATAAAAATAAACAAGAAAAATACGATTTTGCAAATAACATTTAAACTTTAATTGGAAGGTTTTTTTTCTAGCTACAAGTTTCGGCAGACATGATGATGAATCCTAAATTTTTAAATTGTCACTTGAATGTAACAATAATGTGTAAGTTGACGTAGACTAGCAACAAACTGTGTTACAGATATAGTTATGACTATAACTGACCAGGCAACCATATCAGTCCCAGTATCATGGTCCCAAGTCGTATTACCTACCTATTATCGGGAAGTAAGTCACTTGCTTTATTTGCAAACTTTGTATGTTTTATATTGTCTTACAAATAATCTAATACTTATAATATAGCCTAAGATTGGCTTGCCTGGATGCTTGTTCGTCAATTACTAAAAAACTATTACGTGGTCTACGTACGACTTAGGCAATTTTTTTAGAAGTATAGAGGTTTGTGAGCGTGAACGTGAACGTTTACAGGTGGTAAGCCTCTATCAAGCCTGTAGAATCTGCATGGGTGGGTACCACCACTTTATCTATTTCTGCAGCCAAGTGACAATGCTTGCATTGCTGTGTATGTGAAAACGAACTATATTGATAAACAGATGTATGCATTGACATATGACTGCATATCGACAATTTAAATAAGTAGTAAATGACTCATAGATAGACGAGTCGCAATATTACGCTGCTGACTCACTGAACAACCGTGAATTTTGCTCAGTATTTTATGAAATGTCTACTTGTTTGCCGCTGTAGTCTTCCATTTCGGAAGATCTCTATTCTCAACATATGAGTCACTTTCAAATGTAATACCTTAATGTTTATAAATTGTTCATATTATGCTGTAGTTCATCACATTATGTTCTTCATTCTAAACAATTGGAAATTTGTTTGATATAAAACAACAACAAAATAAACTGTAATATCAAGCTTAAAACATTCGGAAATTGATTGTGTTATTGTCACGATAAGGTTGTGAATTTTATTGTTTGATGATAACAGTCGAAATGGCGATAATTACAAATTAGTGATCGAAACCGATTTTAATGTACGTGATACGATGGGTTTTCTGATTTCGACTGCCTCATTTAATGTTACTATTTCTTATTAGAATATTTATCTAAATAGTAAGCTAATGCAACTTCTATTTAGCTTAGTAATCAATAGCTACATCGGCTTACATCGCCAAACACAGTCGTGTTGAGTTTCGAGTTTCGACACTCTGGAAAGCTATAGGTGCCTATTACTGCCCTAGAATCAACATATAATTAAGATCTAAGATTAGGAAAATAATTGATACGTAATGGAATCACGTATATACTCGTAATAAGCCGGTAGCGTAGGATAAAATTGTAACATATCAAATAAAACACGTACGGTACGTAGGTACGGAAAAGTATATATAATTGCACTGTTTAATTTTGTGTACCTGTAATGTACATGTATCTTGCGTGTGAATCAATGATGTTTTCATTAAATTGAGAACGGCGAAGCAATGTTTGCTTAGTTAGTTAAAATAAACCAATTGGCGTCTGTTAAATGAATCATATAGTTTTAACCGGAATCAAGCAATACTTCAAACATCTGTTTCCTTGAGGTGTGAATTGAATAATCATAATACGTATTAGACTCGATCAAGCTCTCTGAACTTAATAAACTACTCGTTATAGATAAAGAACTAGCCCTTCTCAGCGGCTTTCACAGTAAACCATTTTTCCGCGGGAACCTATTATTTTCCAAGGATAAAAAGTAACTATAAGCGAGTAAAAAGCAATCAAAAAAATACATTATTTTCTCTATATAATACATATTAGTATAGATTAGCGTCTGCCGAAGACAGGATCAAGCACTTGTAAAATTATCCCGCCACAGAGTAGGTCAGGAAGAATTATAAATCTCAAAAACGACAAGGAACTAAGAAAAAATTATAAAAATCTAGAAATACCCATAGTATTTTATATTTTTATAATTTTTCCTAAATTACATCAATAGCGCGTAACAGTCCACTGCTGGACTTGAGCCTTGCTATAATCTCCACGCTTGGAAGCGGGGTTGGGATCGCACCCAAAAAAACACACACCAGTAAATGTTGCAGGCCGTTTTCTGGTCTACGAAGTTTGCTAGCTTGTCAGCCTTTAATTCGATATTAGACGGAGTCTTATTAGAGGCCTTGTCCTATTAGTCGCCTTGAAACCCGTGATGAATAGAGTGATTCAATAGGAACATTTAGAATGTTAGTTAGGCTGTAAATGAGTAAAACTGAGCGATATCGTTCGCTAGCAATTTCGTAAGGCAAGGCCAACGAGAGACGATTGTAAACAAAAATTTGCTACTGTAAAGTTGTCATCTACACAAATATTATAAGGAAGTTGGTAAGTTTGTATGTTGGGGGTAATGTTCAAAGTACTAAAATTCGATTTTGAAATTTATTTGACTAAAAGAAAGCTACATTAGTCCCGAGTGTCATACTTTTCATCCCGGAAAAATAATAGTATCCCAGGATAGTTAATTTTTTACAGGGATCCTAACTGCGGGGGTGAAAACCGTAGGGAACAGCTAGTTTAACCAGGTTAAATGAAACTAGCTGATCCCCGCTATTTGGACAGCATTTAACATTTGGCTATCACCATGTGACAAGCGTGACAGCTTTTTTTGAAGTGACAGGTATACAGTTGCAAAATTTTGTTATCATATTTGGATCCTGAAGTCATATCGGGAACTATTCCACTGACACCTGAAGTATTAATCATCAATACCCACAATATCGATCGTCCCAGATCAAAACAAATATAACTAAGTTATATACGTATTTGTTATCAGAAAGATAACAAATAAAATTAATTCTGCAAACCGTTACAATTTCGCCATAGACAGTTTGTTGTAGTAACAACATCCTATTATCTAGATATCCTCTCCAAATATCAGCAGGGAATAACCCAAAATCCACACCAAACAACGTCCGCCAGTACTTCAGATGGCACCCATCTGGGATTTCCCTTCATCTTGTCAGCATCCAAACCGACCAATTAACTATCCGTAACTAAACTAGCTCGAAAATCTAAAGGTAAAATATAACCAAGTAAGCCATCGTAGCAATAATAAAGTTTTATAAGTAGTATGTTTGTTATTCATGTATAATCAACTTTAGCAAGGCGATGTTGACTAAAGTGATGAAGCCATCAATGTGCGTGCGACATAATAATCGATCGGTAGGGCCGAAACTTACATGGGTAAGGCATCTTAACGTACCTACCCCCTGGGCTCCAAATCTGCTCAATTAAATCTTATTTGGATCGATTACAAAAAAAATTGGCACGTTTTTGGTATTCTGTTACTAATTTAAGATCGACAGTTGTCCAGTGACATTTCATTGATACCATTAGACTATTTGCTAGACTGCTCTTCAATCGTGTTGCAATGAAATTGTAACTCGATAGGTGACCATAAACCGGCAGTCTCTTGATAGAGTTTAGAAGGTACACCAATAACTATCACCTGAGAGCCTGAGAGTTAACTAAGTTGCCATTTCGACTCTATTGATACAATATTAATAGCATGTGAGATAAGGAGTTATTCAGAGTGGCATGTAGTGGAATTTTTTAATTATAAACTCGTGACTTTCATATTTTTGTACATTGCCAAAGAAGTTCCTGATGATTATATCACAAAATACCTTCAACAAATTTTATAAATGTGAAAAGACTGTTTATTACTTTGTACTTCCATAACGTCGTCGAAACGAAGCATTCTCTTCGCCTGCATAGGCATAAGCGAGAACAGAACCTATGGGTGAAAAATAAGTTGCGAAACCTAGGCGCCTGTGCCGTAGCGTGTTGCTATAAATATAATAAAATAAGTCCACATGAGCGCGCACAGTGACATTGATGTTCTATTGTTACGTGACAAAGACCTACATAAATAAGAATTTGAAGCCACTAACATAGTTCGTGAATAAAATGTAAAGCCACAAATGAAATAAAATGGTGGCTTGCAGTGTTTCCGTGAAATGAATAACCAAACCACATTACAAAAGACGTCTTGATCTAATTCTCAATAGTAGGTTAGCTACATGAGTCAATAGTTCAATAGAATGCAATATACTAAGTAGGTACAAAACGAATTCATGCGAGTGTAGGATTCCAATAAACATTATATTATACTTTTGTAGTCTTGACATAACAGTCTTGTTGCTAAGCTAGCTAAGTCCTTTATTTAAAAAGTATTGGAATGCGTAGGCTGTAAGTATTATATTTCATGACTGAACAACCTAACATGGCGTGGAAATGCTGGTAAATAGCACCAGATATACAAATGTAGTATTTACTAACTAAAAACTATTGTATAAATTGTAGCTAGTGTTTGCAACTTTCAACTTCAGACGTCAGACCAGATGGGGTCAATTGATACAGATTAGTTTAACCGTGTGTAGCACGTGTTTAAATTATTCAAGTACTGGTATTAGCATCCTCTTATGGGCACTTATTTGGCCACTGTCCGGCTGCGCTGGTACACATGAGTGTTCTCTGTCTCCCTACCTCGTTAGTCAGGAGGTTGCTATTATAACATTAGCGGTAGGCGCAAAAAAATCATGACACTGTTTTAATCATAACACTCATGTATTTTTTAAATATATTTACTAAACAAAGTGTATGACACCATTTTGAGGTCGAATATCTAAAAGAAAATATCCGAAAGAGAAATTGCGATCATTACTCGGAATGTCTCATGATAGTTAGGCAGGGTAAGGTAGCGGTGGGACGCCGCCAGGCCCACTAGTGTGGGTACCGATATACTCTGAACTAAGTGTCAGGCTGGTATGATGACACTGTACATCCGCCTATACGTAGGTACACGTGACTCGCGTTAATGGAATATGTCGTCGTGTCGTACAGTTGATAGCGAGCAAGCATCAAAACACTTGCGGCGTTGTACGGTCGCAAACCCAATGTATGCCTCGCATTATCCACTTGAGAAGCGCTTCCTCTCGCGTGGACTGTCGGTCATATAGACACGGACCGGTCAACCGAGTACCGCAGTTGGTATGTATGGCGGGCTGTTTAATATGATACTTGGTAAAATATAACTTACGAATTTAACGTGGCTAAACACTCCCTCTCTAACATTCACTCATTACTAAATAATCATTGGATTTCCCGTCGAAATACTACGCATAGCGGTACCCCTTGGTTTTAACCAGAACAGATTCTGTTATTAATATTTATTAAATAGTGATAGCAGTTAGTGCAAATGTTAACATCTTCCACTATTCATACATAATATTGGTGTCATCAATTAACTAGAATACCTATTTGTCATTGTGACTCACAATATGTAACGTGTACCTATTTCTAATTCGTTTCGTTTTACCACAGATTTACAGACATTTCATTCAAAACTGTTGCTGTTGCGTTGCTTGTTGCGCAGTTCATGTTTGTGTAATAAAACATAATAAATAATGTAAAATAGGTAAGGTGACAAAGAATCAAACTGAACGCTGTTCTTGATTAAACTCCGCATGAATAATAATATAATAAGTTCTATAAATTCTAGGTCTGTAAAAAATGGGTAACAAACATGGCGTTAGGTCCGAACCTAACGGATGCTAAAGGAGAGTTAGTATATCTGAATGATGTACCTACGATGAGAAAAATGTACCTACGATAGTAGTAACTTGTTTACAAATTTTGTCGTTGTTTGCAAAACATTGCGTCATCAAGACAGGCAAGGCTCTAGTTTACCAGCAAATAGAGAAAGCTATCCGTCGCGACAACAATAGATCGATATCCAGACACCGGAGTGACTTCATTATCATAAATAACATAAGGCGACACGTGAAGTGAATAATACGTACAAGGTAAACGCCTGATAAGCGGTTTTCAGTTTATTATTTGGTTTTGTGCCCCACGAATGTTTTTGAGTTTTACTTGCTGTAACTGTACGCGACTCGGGCCGTATGGTATCCGGCAGAGTAAAGCACCAAATCTTTCCATTCATGGGGTATTGTCTAAGAGGTAGACCAATTAGAGCAGACCACTGTAGATCAGAAAAAGTGGGCAAGGTTTTCTGTTGTGAGTTTTTACACTGCAATCTCCAACCCGCCTGTCACGCATGGAGAAGATGTCAAGATGGACTTGCTGTGATGTACTGTTGACGTGATGATGTCCAGACCAGAAAGGAATTCGTACGTTGACCTGTTACTACCTGTCTCTGTGACTCCCGCGTAAATATATTTGCATCACGCTCGAGTTTAGTAGTCGGACAGGTCAATGTCCGAACTTCTTTGTGGTCCGCGACGTAGGCATTGTAGCTTTACACACAAACTGTCTGGTTTTTTTTGCAGTCACGCAAAATAAAGATAAAGGATTATTCTATTATGGATTAAGTATGGATTGTAACAAATTAAATATAAAAATAAATAATGACCTCAATAGGTATAGGTAAAACAAATAAAAATCGTGAAATTTTAAGTAAGTCCTCTGTGTTGCGTATCGGATGGAGGAGAAAAAGAGCAGAGGAAAGCAGGCTATGACAGAAGCTGGCGATGGTTATCAAGAAACATTTTAGTCAAATCATTGAGCCTGTGCCCGGGATTCTATCAATTTATTCTAATGGACGTGCACTATACTAGTCGCACTTTAGGTACGTTATTTCTCTTTGTTATTATGTGGATTGATTAAACCCTATACTTAATGTAGCAATGTAATTGCAGTAACAATTCTCAGCATGCACTTTTTAGTCTTGAGTATATCTGCATACATACTTATGTATAAATAACCATAACTTGTAAGTTGTAATCTTTTGATAATAATCTGTAGGTAGAATAATTGATAACGTAAACAATGTAAACCAAATCATACACATCAAGGATTTGTTATGACTGATGATACTGCAATACCTATTGAGGTCATTATTTATTTTTCCTCTACCTTTGCAATACAAGTAATTACAAAATTAGTGCGGACTTACCTCCTTTGATTCCTTCGTGGCGAACATGTAGTCTCCTTTAATTTGAAAATCTTTGGCATCCTCAAATATTTTGGTGGCAGAGTCCATCTCAAGTGGGTCACCAGCAGTGAGTATGTTGCTCAGTCCGTCCGGTCTC
This sequence comes from Blastobasis adustella, assembly GCA_907269095.1. NCBI lineage: Eukaryota > Metazoa > Arthropoda > Insecta > Lepidoptera > Blastobasidae > Blastobasis > Blastobasis adustella. Next base: position 12,745,970 of record OU026121.1, on the reverse strand, counting down.
CAACGTTCCACATAGAATGCCTTTGTAAAATCCACGCCCGATGACCAGAAAAATGCCTTGACGTAATGATGGATTGCTTTGAATGAGTTGCCCCCATCGAGAGTTAGGTAAAGCTAAAAATAAAAATATTATTAGTATTAAGAAAAAACGATGTATCAGTCAGGATCGTAGCTTGTGGCGTTCGATAGTATCTGCCTATCCTTGTGGGATACGGGCATGAGTATGTATCTATGTACGTATCAGTAAATACAATCAGTTTATGAAACTCTTATGACTAGAAACTGTTGATAGTAGTTTCCATTAAATGAATATTTAATGTACTCACTGTTCTGTTTGTGTTTGTCTTGTCCAACACAACAAATTTGTCAGGTATCTCCTCATCAAAAGCTAACTCATTAGGGTGGAAATTTAGGTCGGATCTGTTAATAGTGTTTCCGTTATCAGGTGTATAGAACAGCTTCCTGTTTGTTGAATCCACAAATACACACTAAAACAGGATAAAAACACACTTCAGCACATTGTGACTAGCACCAATATTATATTAACATAAAACCTCATCATCATAACTCTTGTAAAAATTTCCATATACACCTAGCAGCTTTGTTCCTTAACAAGAAACACAAAACAATCTTAGGTAGGTACTTACAAATTCAGGATATTTGGGATGGTTGAAAAACTTGTCCAGCTGTGCATATCCACTGTCTGGTGCATCTCCAAGTTTGAAACTCTCTGTTTTGTTGGTGAAGTTTTTTCCATAGTCGTAAGATATAAAGAGAGATGAAGATGACAGCGCCCCTTTATTCCTAGGGCTGGAATCTCTCGCCAGACATATTATCACATTGGACCCTTCACCTACCCAATGCACCATCAACTGTTGGTGGCTGTCATTCAGGTGGGTGGTCTGTAACAAAACACATAATAACAATTATAACAGTTAAATATAATAAACACACAATAACAGTTAAATACGAAACGAAGAACGTTAATGTTTAACTGCCCCATCATATCACACAGGATCTTTACTGTTCAATCTCCTCTGACCGTTCCTTATAATTAAGCTTTCCATTGGCTCCCTACCTACGATATTTATCGTGCTGTCATGCTGCAATTGCCTCAGGTAAGCCTTATCAACCGAGATTTTGGTTTTGTTAATGGGATAACGTTAACTAAAATCACGCCCGAGCTTCTCAAAGCGTGTGGAACACTGCTACTCTCTACTTCCATAAAACAAAACACCGCAGGCAAATGTATGGCAGGAACCACCTGCAAACCGATAAAACTAATTGACCTATAGCCCACGCTGCGGCAGGCGCCACGAAGGAGTGTGACCGACCGGTGGGTGACAAATCTTTTATTCGATGTAGCAACGCCTACGCTAGGGGTATGCCGTACATTAGAATCTCCAGCGGTACACATAGCTTGGTACGTCTATATGCTGAGAAACTTCGAACCGGGAAACTTCGTCGGGTATTCACGTCCACAGCGGTTAAAGATTAAGTTCGAAAAAGACAATCGCTGGGGTAAACGAGTTTTTGTATAGAGACCGAGACTCGTGCAGGTGGAGTGAGGATTTACGAATGGCTGCAGGTGGATGCTGGATGCGGCAAGCTGAGGACTCGAGGAGGCCTAATTGCAGTAGAGTAATAGCTAGGCTGTTCATGGTGATAAAATACGAATAAGTCACGAAACAGGAAAAGAGCGCAAGACTGAATCAAATTGTAGCTATTGTCTTCTCGCGTTGGAGATGCTTACTTAATTTATGTACTTCTGCATAAGACTTAATTATCATAATAACGAAATAAAATCATCACACTGGAGGGTTGGGCGCGCGCGGCGGCTCTGATTTGCCGCAGTGCCGCCACTCCGTCGATCTGGGGTAGGGGTTTTTTTATAGTATAAGATCAGTAACGACAATACCCATAGCGAAATCAAGGTCAATGGAGTAGCTCTTTAGATTCCCTTAGCCAGACCACATGGTTACGAGAATTGATGGCGTATGCACCGGCAAAGGTTCTTGTAAGGCCACGGAACTGCAAGTGCACCATACAAGCACACCGCACTATGCTGATTGATTAAGGTGGCTCAAAGCCAAACAGCATGGAATTCTGGTGCAAGGAATGTTATGTAGCATAGTTGCCTAGAAGATATCTGTTCACTCTTGACGGAAAACCCCAAGGTTATAATACATATTTCAAAACAAAATTTAAGAACATTCTGGTATTTTATATATACAGAAGTCAAAGTAAATGCCTTCTTTGAAGAAAACTCCAATTCATAGCCTTTCAAGGTTTTATATCTCCCTTTATTATTTTCTTGGGACATGGTATTTAACAAATAAAACTTATTACAATAAATGTTATGGTAGGTAGTGGCTAAATTTCATAAGGCAACCCTGCTGTAATCTATTCTACAACCACTATTATTTGAAAATAAGTTTTTATCTCATCTAATAAAATACATTTTTTTCACCAATGGCCTAGATTAACAGGTTTTGACTTTTGATCATGTTGCTTCCATGCACAAAAAAAGAGCTGATCTGATTAGATTTGTAACACCAGAAACGTTTGAGCTTTCTGGAATATTATAAGGTGGGTGATAATTGTGCCAGTGAATGTACTTATATTGCCTAATACAAACAAGCCCATGACAATTTTTTTGCATAGAACAATGTAAAGGACTGGAGAGGAGCGAAAACCTTATCAGAGTAAGTGAAAACATTATCAGAAAAAGTGTCAGTGTGTGTTCTCTAATATGTATAAATAAAAATTTGTTGTTACTTGTCTGTCATCTAGTAAATATTATCAAAAGTATAGACCTAAAAGGACCACTCATTTGTTTTGTTTTTTTCATAGAGGGGGATGAGAGAAGAGTATATCACTGGTTGTAATTTTTTTATTTCCTCTTACCTTAGTAACATCTTAAAACACAAGCTAAGACACATGTGTATGTTGAGATCACATAATTTTAGTTAAGGGATGAAATCAGTTTAATAAATAAAAGTTTGCCTTGTCATGGTTTCAAATTGCTTTGAAGCAATGTTGGCAACTAAATATTAGCAATAACAACTAATGCCCTTCAGTTCAGTAGAAAACAAAGAAAACAAGGTCGTCATACATAATGCGATAAAAATAGAAGAAAGTGCCGACTACGTAAACAAGTGCCAGACAATAAATAAATAAATAATCTTTCGTATCACTCGAGCCACGTAGAAATCATAACAACAAAGGGGTCAGGATTGATCTTAATAAGGAAATGGTCCGTTACCTACCCAAGTACTTATATTTTTCTGGAGTGAAGCTGGCGGTGGCGTCGATGCTTCGCGTTTTCTCCTTTCTAGATGTGTAGGTTCAGGATAATCTTGCCTATTTATTAGAAATTGTCTGGGATTTTCTTGCAAATCATCTGCCTTGTACAAAGTCTTATACCTTGTTTCATCATAGTTGACACACTGAACGCACGAGATTACACTAAGAATTAATAGAAAACAAATACGTCCAAACGCAACCAACATTTTGTGATCAACGCATATCCGTCCGATCTCTATCAAATACAAAATAAACTGAACAAACGTAGGTACCTAGACAAAGTGCACGCACAGCGGCGCACAATGACCCGACCGACAACGAGAAGATCAACAACAATTTTGACAAGTAATGGAGAAGTCAGAAGAAGATGACATTGTCATTTTTTTGTTCAATGCCTTACAGGAAAGGCAAAGGGATTAGCTCCTACAGCCAAGTCTTTAGTCATGAAACGTTTAATTCAAGGCCGTAGCACTGTCTTTAGAGGTCTTCGGGGTGATTATGGTAAACTAGCCGAGTTCCTGAATTGTCGGTCAATGTCAAACAGGGCGCTTACCACATAGAGAAAAAATGTTATATACAGAAGCAGAGAGTAGATACCGAGTTTCAATTCGAGGCAAAATGTCACACATCTCTATAAAGCGCACTCCACATGTGGATTGTTCCGCGGGAACACGAGAGTGTAGAGGGAGTATTCGCCTATATTCGTGTAGTCCCGTGCATGTTTGGCATGATCGAATCAAGACGACAACGAACTATCTCTACTTAGTCTATGAAATAGGCGAGACATGCCAAACATGCACGGGACTACACGAATATAGGCGAATACTGCCTCCACATTCTTGTGTTCCCGCGGAACTGTCCACATGTGGTGCGCGCTTAACACACACTAATGCAAATGCAGGGACGAAACAAGGCAGCCAATCTGCAGATAAGTTATATTTTACTACGAATTTACGAATCTGACTTGTGGGCGTATTTCGCTCCGGATGACTTCGTAATATTTTTAAACTTGTCCTAAAGGTAAGAAGGTAAGGTGTCTAGTGAATCAAACCCACGCCGTAATACCTACCACCGTCTTTTCGATCTCTCGATCCTACGTGCCGTAAATCGGCAGTGCTTGCTTTTGCAAAAAGGAGGGTTATGATTTTGACCTATATGAATGTTTATTTGATGCCTCATAACTTCTAAACTAAGTAGGTACCTACTTACTTATCGTTAAAAGCGTCTTGGCTTATGTGACTTTCCTCTATAGCACAAAGTCATTAAAAACAATAAAGAAAAGGATAGGTACATTAATATATTAATCAGGCAGCATATTCTTTATTTTCAGTAAAAATTCATATTATGGTGCACCAGGACTGAAGGGACTTGTATCTACTTATTATCTTGTATCTTGTAATGTTTATAACACAGCACTCCCAATTTACAACCCAGACATCACCATCTCTGGTATTTAGGAAACCTAGAAAAATAAATAAATGAAATTAAAATAAATATGCGATTAATCCGTTAAGTTGTTTCATAAAATGTCTGAACAATTTAATCGTCATTTAAGTAAATTTTTGGTATGAAAGCCATATAAAATATATATGAAATTGTGGACCGCTATTTACAAGATTTGGGTATTAAAATTCTAAACAATTAATACTAAATCCGACCCTGTTAGCATCGAAATATTTTCTTACCTATTTATACACTGAAATGTTGCTCAATTTGCCAATAATTTTATATCTGTCTTTAATAGCATGTTGTTTTAAGGTAAAGCATTTCAATTATTGCAAATTTACACTATTACGATGCATATTTTTGTCACAATTTCTAAAATTAAGTCCTGATAGCCGCGACCACGAATGTTTACTTACGGATATAAAGATAATCCAGGTATATTTCCATACTTTGCGCTTTCACATAAATGTAAACTAAATTACACCATCTTTTAAATGGTTTGATATAAATTATATTAGAAAATTATAAAATTTACACCGATGTTTCAAAAGAAACATCAGGTTTATAGGACCTTCAGCAACATGTCGAACATTCAAAACATTGCGCGCGTCGTTTTCTTAGAGCTTATTTCAACAGATTAAAAAACGGGATAGCAAGATTCATAATTATTGTAGAGTGAGTGAACAGGAAATATTTGTGATTTATGTTTAGTCTGTTATGTCTGTGGCTTACCATGAGCTCTTATAGCTCAATTCAAACTTTATTGAGTAGAACATTAAATATCTCTCATAACCGTCAAAAAGGAGGGGGGTAGTAAAGTAGGAAGGAAAAACACATGTTGGCCGCCCTATGGCCGGAGCACACCCACCCCACACAGACTACGGCCGGACCGTGCCCGACAATGCCAGGGAGAGCCCGACCGCGCCCGACATATTATATAGGTATAACTAGTATTCTTAAGAAAAACTACCTAAAATTACAGGAAGAGTAAGCCAGTCCACCGGCAGCACCCTTTGACGAGTATAACGCCTAGCCATCGACCAATTCAACTATATATGAGGGAAAAGAGCGACCCGGCCCCCACGCCACCGCCAGAACGACTTTTAAGCGACAGTGCATTACACATGCTCCATGTGATAGGTAGCCACTCGCACCTTACCCTACACAGGCAAGAAACCCACAGAGTCTACGTAATTTTTATTTTTTTAATATGTCTTATTTATTTGTCCAAGCAGTTTGCTCGTTGGAGATCGGTGGTGCCGCTGCTAGTCAAGCAGAGCCATCACCATCTAGCATTAGAAAATCGAATGTTATTGGTATTTTAATAGTAGCAGACCATAGAGAAAATTTTTTATATACAGAAGCAGAGAGTACAATCCGAGTTGAAATACGAGACAAAATGTCACACATCTCTATAACACACACACTAATGCAAATGCAGGGACGGAACAAGGCAGCCCATATGCAGATGTTATATCTTGCTACGACTTTCTACGAAAACTGACTTGTTGGCGTATTTCGCTCCTGACGACTTCGTCATTTTTTTAAACTTGTACTTATAATTTAATTTTGTCATTATAATGAAAGGTACGGTGTCTAGTGAATCAAACCCACGCCCTGATACCTACAACCGTCTTTTCGATCTCTCGATTCTACATACCGTGAATCGGCAGTGCTTGCTTTTGCAAAAAGGAGGGTTATGATTTTGACCAGTATGAATGTTTATTTGTTGCCTCAAAACTTCTAAACTAAGTAGGTACCTACTTACTTATCGTTACAAGCGTCTTCATTGTCCACAGGTAGGCCTATGTGACTTCACAATAAATTTAATATGATGTCCTCTAAAGGACATAGTCATGAAAAAATAATAATAATAAAAAGGATAGGTACATTAATATATTAAACAGGCAGTATATTCTTTATTTTCAGTAAAAATTCATATAATGATGGTGCACCAGGACATAAGGGACATGCATCTAATTATTATCTTGTTCATCAAAATGTTTACAACGCAGCACTTCCAATTTGCAACCCAGACATCACCATGTCTGGTCTTTAGGAAACCTAGAAAAACAAATAAATGTAAATAAACGTAAATACGAGATTAATCCGTTGTTTCATAAAATGTCTCAACATTTAAAATGTCATTTAGGTATATTTTGTGTATGAAACCCTAATACATATAAAATTGTGGACCGCTATTTACATTTGGAAGACCTAATTGAAATGGTCCTGTGTCTCTCTAAGAGTGTTGGTTGTGAGCTCAGTAAGACTGATATTAAGGATATCTATAGGGTGCGTGGAAAAAAAGACACCCCTAAAAATACCCCAATTATAGTAGAAACCGCATCGACCATGGTTAAAACGGAAGTACTTAAGTGCAGCAAATTATTTAACACTAAACACAAATCCAAATTGTGCGCTAAACATCTACGATTCAAGACAGAGGGGGAAGCTCCCATTTTTGTTTTTGAAAACCTAACTCCAAAAGGGCCTATCATACAAATATCCAGTGAGGCCCAAGTCCAGCAACTGCTGCAAGAAACATGACTGATAAATATGTACAAATCCAGTAAATTAAATCATACTAATTATTATGAATTCCTGTTTATGCTTATACGGAAACGGTTATTACTCTTTACACAATATTAAGATTATGCAAATTTTTTCGACTCTCGCTACACACAAAACTCTTTTACCCATATCACTCACTCACACAAACATTACATACTGCCAAGGTGGTAACCTTGACACTAAAAAATTTACGCTACATAGTATCTAGATTTCCTACGCATTTTATTTGTCCAGTACTTACTACAAAATGAAAAGCTCACTCCATAGTGTTTCAATTATTCATAACATAAAATATAACAGTATAGACACAATTACAAAAACATATTTCATAGTTGAATTTGAAAATGGATAATTCCTTACAAACATTAAAAGAAATAGACGAATCTAAAACTGCCTTTTCCACGATCTGTGACGTTGAGGACCTAAATAAACACATACCATATTCTGAAAAAGGACTTACAATTATTACTCAGAATATCAGGATCATCTATAAGAACTTAGACGACCTACAGGTTACGCTTTCACTTATAAATATACCTATAGATATAATCATTTTGATAGAATGTAGACTTAGCAGCTTTAAACCTATTCCTATTCTTGCGGATTACTCAGCCTACTCTACTACTCGACATGTTAACCAATGCGATAGTGTAGTCGCCTATATTAAAAATGGAAATTCAGTATCTGTAAAAGAAATAAATTTAACTCATGCATCTTGCCTAGAACTCAAATTGACAGTAAAAAATATTTTAGGCATATATCGCTCACCAGCTATTTCTAACGCAACTGCTTTTATAGACTCTCTAAACCAACACTCAACAAAAATAGAATCAAATAAAAATATTATAATTATGGGCGACATTAACATAAATTTAATTCCAAAACCTCTAGAGCAATCAAACGAACGTAATAACAGAAATGTCTATTTGGACACGTTAGCAATGCAGGAATTATCACCGGGCCATACTCTTCCAACGAGAGAGAGAGCTTGTTTGGATCATTGTATGTTAAAGTTTAAGAGGCATAGATTAGCAGCCAGTGTCTTAGTCCTGAATACCTCAATAACAGACCACCATACAGTTCTTCTTAACTTAAATATCTTCTGTAATAAGAACAAATGTAAAAAAACGAAAACCACAATAGACTACTTTGGGGCTTTACTTAGTTTATCTCAAAAAAGCCTCTCTCAGCTATTGGTATGCGATGACCCAAACACAGTGACTCAAAATTTTATTGATATATTAAAGGAATCTCTACAAGAAAATACAACTGTATTACATTTACCTAGAAATAGACGCATAATTAAACCATGGATCACTGCTGGTATCCTCCGTTGTATCCTAACTAGGAATAAAATGCAACTAAAGGTTCGCTCTGATCCCTCAAATGAGATCGCTAAAATTACATACATAAGGTATCGTAATTTTTGCAATAACTTAATCAAAAAGTTAAAACGCAAATATGAAAGAAAGCAGTTGACCAATGCTGTTAAAAGTTCAAAAAGTTTCCGGAATAATATAAAACAAATAACAAATTTAAAACAATGTAGGAGATCTGAAAATACTGAGTTGCTTGACATCAAATACTCACCTGAGAAATCTGTCCATCACATAAACGACTACTTTGCTAATATAGGGAAAACCCTAGCACAACAGATTACATCTAATAAATTTAATTTAGCTAGGTATGGATGTAAAACAATGTCACCACTTTCGTCTTTTGTTCTGCTGGAGGCAGATGAATATGAGGTCTACAGAGTGTTAAATAAACTTAAAAGTGATAGCGCTCCTGGGTGGGAATGCATCCCAACAAAATTTTTAAAATACGCTGGGTCCCAAGTTATCCCCATTATAACCCATTTAGCCAACCTTTGTTTTAGACAAGGAGTATTTCCATCTCTCCTGAAAAAATCAAGCATAACACCGGTGTACAAGGGTGGTGACAGAGACGATGTCAACAATTACAGGCCAATATCTATTTTGCCTTCACTATCCAAAATTTTAGAAAAGCTGATTAATGACAGGCTAGTAAGTTACCTTAACAAATATAATGTACTATCCGAAACACAATATGGCTTTAGGCCTGGAAAATCGACAGAGGATGCAATTACATCTGTAACTTCACAAATTGTAGATAATTTAGATAAAGGCAGGAAATGTCTAACCGTATTTCTAGACCTAAAAAAACCTTCGACACCGTCTCTGTTACCTCGCTTGTGGATAAGTTAGGAAAAATTGGAATAAGAGGATTGCCACTATCTCTATTTGAGGACTATCTCCGTAATAGGACCCAAAAGCTAAAAATTGGCTCCTATGTTAGTGGAGAATGTGACATCACATACGGCGTGCCGCAAGGGAGTATTGTAGGCCCAACGCTTTTCTTAATTTACATAAATGAGTTGACCAACCTGATGCTACCAAATGCTCATATTATTTCCTATGCTGATGACACCGCGATCGTGTTTCATGGTACCTCATGGTCAGAAGTCCATAGACATGCAGACAAAGGTCTTATCAGCGTGGCAGCTTGGTTGGAAGACAACTTATTAACATTGAATGATTGACCAACGGCTATCTTGGTATTCACATATTGATCTGATCTCGGGAAGGGTGAGAAAATTAATATGGATTTTTAATAGACTAAGGCATATAGCTAATAAAGAAATACTAGGCCAAATGTATGTCGTGCTGGGTCAGTCTATTCTAACTTATTGTATTCCCGTCTGGGGAGGTGCTCATAAGACCAGATTTATTCAGGTAGAAAGAGCTCAAAGAGCCCTACTAAAAGTGATGTACTTCAAACCCAGGATATTCCCAACAAATGAATTACACAGAATTGCCGACAAACTTACTGTACGACAATTGTATATTCTGCACACGATACTGAAAAGGCACAAATCCACTAAATATGACCCAAATATAATATTAAGACGAAGGAATAATAGTGTGATTTGTTGTCCTCTGGTAAAAACCAACTTTGCAGCAATTCAGTACACTAGGATGTCGTCATTCATGTATAACAATTTAAATAGGAATCTTATCTTCTACCCTTTGACTAGACAGGAATGTAAAAAAAAGGTTACTATTTGGCTTAAAACTAAAAATTATGAAGAGACTGAATCACTCTTAAAAACTTACACGTAGTATACTATCTACATTCAGGTACATGCAAGCAAACACACACAAATACGCACACGCACGCACACACACACACACACACGCGCGCGCGCACACACACACACACATACACAAAATGATTTGGATTGTAAGTTTTATATTTATTTTAAGCTTTGTTTTGGTCACGTATGTTATTAAGTGAAATTTAATTATGTGAAGGAGCGGGATTCTCCTGATACAAGTATTGCTATACTTAATAGGAGATCTCCACCTAAATATGATGTGTAAAACTTTATAACGAAATAAACCATTTATTTATTTATTATTATTTATTTATTTACAAGATTTGAGTATTAAAATTCTATACAATAAATACTAAGTACGATCCTGTTAGCATCAAAATATTTTCGTACCTATTTATACACCGAAATATTGCTCAATTTGGCAATAATTTTAAATCTATCTTTAATGGCATATTGGTTTAAGGTAAAGCATTTCAATTATTGCAAATTCACACTATTACGATGCATATTTTTGTCACAATTTCTAAAATTAAGTCCTGATAGCCGCGACCACGAATGTTTACTTACGGATATAAAGATAATCCAGGTATATTTCCATACTTTGCGCTTTCACATAAATGTAAACTAAATTACACCATCTTTTAAATGGTTTGATTTAAATTATATTAGAAAATTATAAAATTTACACCGATGTTTCAAAAGAAACGTCAGGTTTATAGGACCTTCAGCAACATGTCGAACATTCAAAACATTGCGCGCGTCGTTTTCTTAGAGCTTATTTCAACAGATGAAAAAACGGGATAGCAAGATTAATATAATAATCATTGTAGAGTGAGTGAAAAGGGAATATTTGTGATTTGTGTCTAGTCTGTTATGTCTGTGTAGCAGACGTAGTGTTTCTATACTCTTTGAGTACCAGAATACCAAACGTGTCTAACTGCCTTGAGCTGCGATTGCGAATCGGTCTGTACGAAAGAGCGTAGGTACTAACGGTAACAAATTTTTGCGAAGGGAGAAGTACATAGAGTGGTTCGGATGGTTCTTTTTTATTGACTAGGGAGGCACATGGACGGACGGTCCACCTGATGGAAAGCGGCCACCGTTGTCCAGGACATCTGCTATCTAAGAGGAACGGATGCGGTGCCGGCCTTTGAGGTAGGTATCGGTAGACATACCATAACCCCATGTTACGTGCAAAGGAAAGACTTCGGGAGAGAGCTCATTCCACAACATGCACGTGCGCAGTAAAAAGGCTCGCGATGCCCGTACGTTAGTTGGATGCCAGGTATGTAGATGGTGTGGATGAAATCTATCTCATCGTCGGAGGGTGCGGTGGCGGAAGAATGACGGTGGCACCAAGTTAAACAGTTCTTCAGAACATTCCTCGTTGTACTGTACAGACGGTAAAGAACATAAGTACTCTCCGAAGGCTTAAGAGATCTAAGCATTGGATGGAGTTGGTATTGGGGTGGACCAGCCAATAGGTGGGAGCAGTAGGTACTCCATATGGAACGAACCTGCGCTTTGCACAGCAAAAAAGTCGATACCCCGGTGTGAAGCACTTTTTGGCATTATTAAGCACCCCAAGTTTTTTTTTTCTGCCAGTTTGGATTTGCCTACGAGTGATCCCTAAATTGGGCTTCGTTCGATATGTCGACGCCAAGGATCCAGATACTCTTCGAAATGGTAAGGGGAACGTTCTTGAACTGTGGCACAACATAAAATGGGATTTTATTCGCCGTGAACGCACATACTTGTGTCTTCGTGAGGTTGAAATGGATGAGGTTCGTCTGTCCCACTTAGAAACCTGCTCCAGGAAGGTCTCAATTTCAGACACAAGTTGTGCTTACAACTACTTCTCGCGCAATAAATATTTGCACGGTTTTTTTTAATAGGCGTCACCCGTGCTGTCATCCGCATAGCAATGAATGATACTGATCTCTCTTCTAAGTCGCTTCACTCTTGACAGACTGGTCGTGGTCGTCGGTTGAGGATTTGCAGTACGCTTCACTATCCGGCGCCACTCTTCTGGAACTGCTGCTTTCCTAGTACACTCATAGAAAGTACCATTAACGGCAGCTTTTACTTGGTAGGTCCAGTGCATCGGTGATCTTCCGCGTGGTCTTGTGTCTTCTACCTTTTCTTGTACCACAAGGTGCTCCACAGAGACATCCCTTCGTCGCGAGTAATGGCAAAAAAAGGTGAGGATTCGAGCCTGTACCGTGGAGACGCTGCTTCATGCACAGTTCTTGGAGGATGGACTCATTTTTTCTAAACTCCGCCCACGAAACCCCAAGCATTCTTTTCCAGCACCACATCTCCAAGGCGTTTATCACTTTCTTCTCGCTCTCTCTCAATGTCCACGTCTCAGCGGCATATAGGAATATGGGAAACACTAGCACTCTCACAAGTCGGTCTTTGTGACGTTCCGGCTTCTTCATATTTATTTGAGCATGTCCATGGCCGTCCTCGCAATAGCCATGCGTCGCTTGATCTCATCGACACATACACCATTGTTAGATATCAGTGCTTCCAGATACATACGACATCGCAGTTCGCAATCTTCTTGGCATCTGGTAGGATATTATCTGATTTGGCCACTGATCTGCAGCATATCATTAATATGCAGAATGAACAGCGTGGGCAACAGCACTGAGCCTTGGGGAACTCCCTACATTTATAGGCAGAGTATCCAAGCATGACCCGACAGCGACGACTTAAATACTCCACTGACAAGATTTTCGGTAAATAATATAGGGAGACCTTTCGGCCTCCTCACGCAGGACTGCACCAGAGCGGGTGAGATGAGGAACGTGTTTTAACCACCAACAGGATTTAATTATTAACACTTTTCATCTCCGCTTTACAACTGAGGTTGATATAGTTCAGCAGAGGATGTCTTGATATTTATATGGCGCGAAGAAAACAGAGATGCCAGTTTTGCCTCGCAGAGATGTGAGCTGTATCGTTAGTCGTCGTAGTTTATATCCCCTTTTAGAGGTGCAAAATAATACAAAGGACAATAGATTTTTAATTTTTTATTACATCCTTATAATAATTACAGCACGATGACACTCTGCTTGGCAGCCTGTCTGGCCTTGAGGCGGACCTGAGCGGCGATCCGGTCGAGGTCCCGGCGACCCTGAGTGGTGAGGATGCGGCCACCACCATCCACTTTCTCCACCATCTTGAGCGCTTCCAGAGCCTGCAGTGACTTACGGGCAATACTGCCTGATGATCTGGAAACATAATTTATATCTTTATCATACTCTTAATCCACTTAATTTTTTTCCTCGGTATTTTTAATCTTGTCACAATGATTTTTGTTACACCAAGATTGAACTAAAGCGGGTTTAGCAGAAGATGAAACATTATTATACCACCAAAGTAAATTTATAAAATAAACAAATTTTCGTTTAAACTGCTTTTCTGTTCAACAATAATAATAAATGTACCGCTGGCCTCTTTCCGCTTACGGGACACACTCTCTTATGTCATGGATCTTCCAGCGTTGGTTCAACTTAATAATGCATATGGCTTGGAACACAGTGCCTGCAATATTATAATCCGAACAGTAAATAACTATTCTAACAGGCTTGCTCCACATGGAAATTATGAACCATGTGATGTGACTTTCAACACTGACACTTTCACAGAATTACAGGTTTTAAGGCTTTCGTGGTTATTCACTACACTCACTACACATATTATCAGGATACTAACCGTGGTAACAAACCCGATAATATGTGTAGTGAAAGTTTCATAGAATTGTTTTCTTGCTGTTGAATCTTCGTTCTTTTCTGCCCTTAATAATAATATACTACCCTTAATCAAGTGAAACTTCAAGATGAGATCAGTCAAATAGAAACAAAGTTCTCAAAAACACTTAAGCTATAAATTTGTGTGGACCAATTGAAGTGTGGGGATTTAAAAGGACTTAAGTTGATGTTCTGCGTTTTCTCGACTTCCCAGAAATTCCTGAGATTCTCAAGTCTCAAGAAAAAACACTAGAACACCCTAATTTCAGAGTGCTCCCGTGGGAACTATTGCATGCAGAATTTTGTATGAAGAGACATATTTTGTGAATAATGAAGTAATATTAAATTCACCTGCAGAAGTGAGATGGGGTTACACCATTGCGTTTGCGGCCACCAAAGATCTTGGTAACCGTCTTAACACCAACTGGAGACCTGATGTAGATGTGTCTGAGGATAGCGGCGCAACGTACATAAAACCAGTCAGGATCATAAGGAGCCAGCTCCTTGAAACGGGCAGTCTTCACAAGGTCCATATGTTCTGGAACCTTGACTTTGCCAGTCCTAGAAAAGAAAAATATACAGTTAGAAATATAGTCGGAACTTAATAATGGTACTTTGTTAAATCTATAGAAGGATTATTTATTTATTTATTTATTGCTTCATAAGTTACATTAACATTAACATTATGAACCCTTACGGGCACTGCAATTTTAAACTTAAAACTAAGTTTTATGCATAAACAAGGTTAAGTAATAAATTGTGTACGTACTTATGGTTTTGTACCAAGCTATTCATTAAATTATTAATTTAATGAGGTAGGAATGATTAGGAGGTAGGTAACTAGGAACTTACTTCTTCAGATGGTAGGCAACGGTCTTGACAACCTTGTCTTGTTCAACATCTTTTAACGTGACGGAACGCATCTGAAAATAACACATTTATTTAGATGGATACCAATCGTCACAACTCTAGAATACATTTATGTTAGTTGTTAAATATTATGATATACAAAAGCATCACTGGGGATATTGGTATTTACAGTCAACAAAATCCCACAAAAGCTAATGAAGAAAGTGAGGTTATAATAGATTTGTCTCACGAAACAATTTATATTCTACGCATGTAAACAAAATTTGTAGAGCAAAGAAATACGTATGTCATTATACTGATTCAATGTCCATTATACAAGGAATTAGTTCATAAATTGGATTCGATCAGACCTTTGTGCATTCGCATGTTGAGAAAATTGTTCCCAAAACCAACTTTTAATTTTCTAGTAAATGTAGAACTTTTCTAATTATGTTATATGTTTCGATTAATAAAATTACCTTGTGCAATTAATTCACTATATAGCACTCACTCAGCACTAAATAAATTAGTAAAACCACATGGAAATACACGATACGCACCTTGCCTGTCGTTGGCAACCGGAAAAAAGAGCTATCCATAGACTCTCGGTACAGAGTATAGTGTTTTGTGCATAGACTAGATAGAAGCAAGTATGGTAATTTTTACTACTAAAAAATAAATTTAGTTTCCAGCTTTGTCTATGACAAGTTTTGATTGGTTATTGGTCCCAGTTCTTTGTGATTTTGTTTATTTGTCTCAGTCAGACTCTTATTGTCAAAAATTGGAAAATGGCCGCGAAACAGAACCCCATTATTCAAGAAGGTATTTATTTGTTATAATTTTTCTACTAAATACGACATAAAACCAGTTGTGTCCATATAGTTTCTATTTAAATTAATACGACTTGATAATGCTATTGGGACTGTGGTGCTGTTACAATGGGACGTTTTTTCTCAGAGCAAACTACAACGGATGATATTCCCTTGACATCTTTGGAAGAAAGTCTTCTCAGCTTGGAGAAACTTGATCGTACTTCACCTGAACTATGGCCTGAACAGAGTAAGTGGTTTTTGCAATAACAGGAAATAACCCTCGATATGTTATGAAAAACATATTTTCAAAAAAACGCGCGATTTTGATTTCGTCCTTTCTTCATGTTGTCATTCCGCGTCCATGCGTTATTTCGGTTTTGGCATTTTCATGTAACCGTCGTGTTTTTAAACAATATAAAACGTTAATTACAATGAACGAAGCTGATGGGAATCTTGTTAATTGTGAAGAAGTGTCTCAGTGCTCTAATGATTCTTTCACAGTACCTGGAGTGTCGGAGTTTGCTCCATTGCCAAACGCCAACCAGTCTCCACCGTCGTGGAATAGAGGTCTCACAAAAGAAGATTTCCATGATATTAGACGTAAGTTTTACTATATTTCATTATATTACGCGATTTTTCATTTTTATTAAAATAGAATATACTGCTAATGTTTAGGCAGCTATCACTATTTAGATAGGTAGGTATGTAGGTTCAGCTGGTGTGCCTTTCAAAATAAATGAGAAGTATTATTAACTTATTTTATTTATATACCACTAAGGTGGCAAACAGCCCGCTGATGTTAAGCAATTGCCATGGCCTACCAATTTACAAATACTAGACTATGTAGAACCTTTTTACTGCAATAACTCTCTAACATGGAGCCTATTAAATTTTTTATGACAACCAATGCTTCCGGCGTGATGAGATTGTGGGTATGGTGTCCTGTCTGACATATCAACCACATCCTCACATTTTAGGAGGCAGAATGTCTAGGTCTCAGAACCTCATCAGAAAATGAGGACCTGAATTTCTGTTACACATTTTCAAAACTGATTGGATACATCTGTCAAGCATTTCTTGTAGCGTATATATTTTAAAATTTTATGGTTTTCATACTTAAAGTTGCAGTACAGGTAAATGAATTAACTATAACTCCGGTTATATTGACTAACTTCTTAATATAACATAAATACAGTGCAAAGTTTGTAATTCATGTAAATTCCTTAAAACAAAATTGTTGGATACAATGACATTGTTTATAGTGACATGTCACTTAATATGACAAATTTTTAAGAAATATTACCAGTTATTGTGTCCGACTAGGGCTTGCAAGTGGAATATTCGAATAGTAATTTAGGTAAAATTCGATAATTTTTAAACAATCAAATTTATGTTGTTGTGTCATAATTTTGTGGTATTTAATTTTATTTGCTCAGTGACTCTTGCCTGAGTAGTCTGATATACTTAATGTTTTAGTCTACATATAATTTGATTTTAATTACTTATCTCATAATATAAAATTCTTTCCTATTTCTTGTTAAGTCAAAAATCGTTTAGCATCCCAATATCGTAAAATACCTAATCTTAGGATCTTATTTAAACTTTTAAACATTATTTATTTCATAAACATACTTAATTAGATACAACAGTGGTTGGGATCTTCCTTTTAAGTATAACATTCCTGTAGCAGGAAGCCCCCACTCTTCCATAGAATGCAAGTTGATACATGTTTAACATTGACCTAATGCTACCTTCTCACTCTCACGAGGGCCTCGCGAGGCGACCTAGCGTGAGGTAACACGAGGTGTAGCGGGCCCTCTTCACTCCCGCGAGGCAGGTACTTTGTATTTTGCTGTGTTCGGGACTACACGGGAGGGAATCGCTAGGCAAGGAGACCGGTTACACTCTCGCCTCGCGAGAGTTAAGGGGATTCGATTTCAGTACTAAATTAAGTTTTTGTAAGTGTTTAGTAATTGAATTATGGTTTATACTATTAGTAAATGTATTTATAGCTGCGCTTTCTATAGCTTTATGATATAAAATAATGGAGTTAAATCGAAAAACCATATTCACCGCTAGTCGGAGTTATGTGATTATTATTTTTCATTGCATTGTTTTATATTATTAACATGTAGAAATCCATTTCACGCTCATTTGGACACATTTACTAACGGCTAATTACATAAACTTACGTACTTAAAGCGCACTCCACATGTGGATAGTTCCGCGGGAACACGAGAGTGTAGAGGGAGTATTCCATAGAGCCATTGGCTCTAGCATCCGACTCAGCGATCGCTTCTTGGGCCTTCCGCGAAACCTTTTTCCTGATACCGGCCTATTTCACACATCACCAATGTTATCCCATGATATCCATCATGCTGACAGCCACGGACAGTTACACATTCGGTTATATCACGCAGCTCTGCATATCCACCGCAACATTTTCGTTTTGTTGCATGGAGTTCACGGACGTGCGTCCGTCAGCTTCGGCCAGGTTTCGCAGTCATAGAGCATCATGCTCTTATGTTCAAGTTTCTTTAGGGGTCACATCTTGATTTAAGGGTCACAGGCGACTGCCGTGTGTTCTCGCCATTTGGCCAAAGCTGCAGAGACGGGTTCTGTGCAGCACGGATAAGAGTTACTGAAATTCATCTGTTCGCACGAATTCCCTATACAAATTGGTTTGTTTCTCGATCCGTGCTGCAGTTAGTACTACTCTGTTTTGACGACGTTCAGCTACATACCGCTGTTTTCTAATACTTCCTTTCACTCCTAATCACCCTGGACTCACAAGGTCCTAAACCTGCTCACAAGTGCGATGTCATCAGCGTATTCCATAAAGCGTGTCCGGAAGCTGAAAGCTCGGAGGGGTAAGAGCACAACACAGCACAAGTACGAGCTTAGCACAGAACCTTGGTGAACACCTACGGTAGAAAGGGAAAAGATTATTATGGCCTATGACGATTGTTTTGACGACGGATTCAGTACTACGGACGATTGTTTTGGGGTATATATCCTGGATAATTGGATGTACGGCTTTTGACCTTAGAGACTACCAGATTTCCTCCTGGTGGACATTTTAAAATGTTCTGCAAATCGAGAAATTCAAAATGCAGGAGCTGATTACCATGCCTCCTGGAGGGTTCTCAGGACAAAGATTTGATCCATAATACTTCCCAGGTTTCTATAAGTATTCCGTTATGGGCCATACCTCTCCACTTCATTAAAGGTAATCGGAGTTAGATAGTTCCTTGAAATAGCTGCACCAACGGTTTTTAAGGTGCACTTGCAAGTAAAATATTCAGGCCTCACCAATGTTTGTCACCACACTGGAGGTGATGCCAAACAGACTCGACTCCACAACTTTGCCAGTTTGTGGATCAGCTTTTGTCCCTCCGCTGTCTTTGTTAAGCAGAGAGCCAGTTGAGCCGACGGCGCCTTTGCCACGACATTTAAGCTGGGCGCTTTGCTCTCAAGTACCTCCTTATCCGAAGGTGAGTAACTTCGTTGCCATTTCTTGGAACAACATGCCTCGATATCCCTGGCTGCTTCCTGCACCTTACTATTGCACGATCTGTTCTCCTTCGTAATTTCCCGCTACGCTCGCTCATTCATTGACTAATTTATTTTTATAAGATTACGGAAGGTTTTAGTTTCAAAGCCAAGCCAATGTACCAAAAATTGCGAACTTAACTCGCGTACCACCCCAGTGAGCCTATATATGACAAATGTGTATAGTTCGCTGCGCTCGCTTGTTCAGTGATGTGATATATTTTTTACCACTAAGGCGGCAAATAAGCCTACGGTCTGCCTGACGAGTCACCGCAGCCTATGGACGTTTGCAATGCCAGGCGCATTTTATTATGAACACGCAAATTCATGAGAGCCGTTAAACTGGCAGGGGTTTAGCTTGGGACTTTAAGATGGTTGTTTGTGTACCCCGGGTATACTCCCATGTTTGCTCACTGATCGATTATTACCGTTTTGGTAGTGATACCGAACGATAGTAGTGACGATGTATCTATAAAATGTCAAATAAGCGAAAATTTAAATAATTTCAAATCACCATGTTTTATTATTTTAGAGTTGGGCGCATTGACAACAAGCGGACTCATAATGGAAGTTAAGAAGCTTCATGACCTCGCTTATCAACTAGGACTAGAAGAAGCTAAAGAAATGACTAGAGGCAAATATTTAAACATATTCTCCAAGAGACAGCGATAATTAAGATGTATAATTTAGGTTAGGATGTTTTGTAAGTATCATAGTTATTCAAAATAAAACTAATAATTAAATGCGTAATTTTTATTTCCATAAGTCAAATTTTCCAAACCAGACAAAATCACCAAATCCGTTTATAACCCCCGGTATTTCTCGAACGACATCTTTACTTGAAAACCAGCACGTCTAGCACAAGTGTGCCCGGCACAGCACGTGCCGCAAGAAAGCGTTTGTTTCCTTCTCTGAATGCTAAGATGAAAGAGATAGTAGTATCTATGTCGCGCCTTCACTCGCTTAACGCGCGCGAGAGCACATTTGTGCTAGTCGTGCTATTTATTCAATTAGCTTTCAGTGACATTGTAGGTAGTAGTTTAGGAAACATTTGAGACTGGACTTCGTCGGGGTTTTTCCGACATTTGTCGTATGTTACAAATATTTTAGTTTGTAGTGTTTGCTATTTCCGGAAAACTTTCTTTTTCAACATGTATAAAATGAATCCTATGCAAGCGAGCTTCACTTGTAGAAGCTAGAGCTTAGAAGCTGGAGGGACCAACGACACTATACTTGTGTACCAAAGGCTCAGATGTATGTATGTTACTTCCCTTCTAAGAACAAGTGTGCATTCTATACTTTAGTTTTCTTTCTTCTTGCCTCCTTCATTTAGGCTTACTTCTTAATTAATATTGCTATTCTAGCTCTTACAAGTATGCGGCGTGACTTTTCGTGTGACGTGAAGATTTTTCTTTGTAGATATGTCCGCCAATGTCCATAACAGGGTAAATTGTGTAATTAATGAAAAAATTAGATATTCGTTATTAGTTATCTATAAAATTTTGAGAATTCATGAAAATGTTTTAATCAGTTCCTCTATCAATGAGCCGTATTCTCAACGGTTTATCCGGCTTTGAAATAAAACTCCTTGTGGGGTTAATATTTCCGTAGTGGTATTCCATTTTGTATCTCTTCATCAACTGAAACAAAACAACGAAGGGCAATAGAGTTTGCTGTTTGACAAATTTCAGGTCCAAAGATATCACACTATAACAAATTTCAGCAGTGGTCTAGCAGTAAAGGTAAAGTAAACTTTATAATTAAAAACAAAACTTAATAGTTAGAACAGAATAAAGTGCATTGTACAGGAATGAAGTTGCTTAGCGTTGCCTTTGTATAACAAACTGTTGTTGGGACACATCAATATCTGACGAAAGTAAAAATTGCAAGCCTAAGCAACCCACCTTTATTGTCAAGAGAGTCATAGTAGTTTCTGCTACATTCCTCCCCATGCACTGCTTGGCCCCAAAGCCGAAGGGAATGGAGGCAAAGTCGTGATAATGAAGGGCGTCGTGACTTAGCCACCTTTCGGGATAAAACTTCTCTGCATCATCGTAGTTTGTTTCTTTCAGAGCCGCATCCTGAGTAGACATTATGACAAGGGTGCCACTTGGGATACTGGAAACAATTTGTGAAATTAATCCATAGTTTTCTTTAAAGAAAACTACAATTCCAGCAACTTACTTATACTTATCCAGTACAATGTTTTTGGGTAAAATCCTTGTAAGAACCGGAATAGGAGGCGCCAACCTGAATTATAAAGAACTTATTATTTTAGTTCACAAATTAATTAGTCACATGTACTTGTTCCAAAGTCACCTTAAAGTCTCTTTGATGCATGCTTGTAAATATGGCGTGTTGTTTATCAATTCGTTCTTGTTCATATTATCAACGTCGATTTTGCTGACTTCGTCGTATAATGCTTTCTGTATTCTCTTGTACGTAGCCAAGTAGTACAACATGAACGTCATCGACGTACTGATCTAGAAAGATAATAAAAGTTGAATAAAAATAATTAATGATAGCACCAGCCAACTTCATCTACAACTAAAGTTACCGTGCTCACTCCAAGTAGGAGCATATCCATTATCATTGTAGTAACATCTTCTGTTTTCAGTCCACTTTCACTGTTTATCAAACTCTTCATTAGGTTATCTGCGTCTAGAAGTAGGTATTAATATAAATTAATAGGAAGCGAAGGACTGAAATAAGGGATTCATGGTAGTAGGTAGCTAGGCACTATACTCACTTTCCGTTTCATTTTCAATACCACGAGCGGCTGTCTGTTCAGCCCGCAGAACTTGTTTCCCGATCAAGCTGGAAAATAAAATATATTGCTATGATTTTAAATGTTCACGCTTTTCTTTAACTGAAAACCCTGTGTCTATTCGAGAGTGGTGTTCGTCGCTGAAACCTCTATTGCAGTCAAAAATCTTTCTCTAGCCGCATCTCTACTAAAATGTCATTGAAATCTCTATGGCAGCCAAACAATTTTCTCAACGTTCTTCGACAATACCAATGTCGAAAGATCCTTTCTAGCATTATTATACAGTTGTTTGTGTCTATAGATAATGTCGGATGCGAGATTTCCCAGCGCGGGGATCGCCCTGGAAGTAAGTAAAGTTTTTAACATACTTTTCTAAACTATCGCAGTATTTCACCAGGTTGTTCCACGCTGGAGTCGGCATAAATTTCCATAGTTGCATGCCAGATTCACACTTGTTTATAGCTTCTGTCGCCTTTTTCAGGCTGTAGTAGAACCATGACATGTCACACTGGCTGTAAACCTTATCCGTCTCTATCATGGAAAATTTCTTCGAGAATATAATCAAACCTGAAATGAAACATGACAAATAAGTAGGTACTTCAATATACCGTCATAAAAAATCAATAGGTCAAGATTTCTTAACCAGTCTCAGGGTCCCCAAGGAAAGACCCCGGTCAACCTCGGTAGAAGATACTTCAATCATCATCATCAACCTGACAACGGTCCCGTTTGTGTTCGATAGAAAACATTCTAAATTTTATTAAAAGGTATTCTTAGTTTGCAATCCAAATGCATTAGTAATTAACGCGTTGTCTGATATCGTTGAACCGATAAAATTTGGGAAAGAGATAAGTGTGGCAGCCTGGGGAACATTTTATCTCCATACATAGGACAGACGACAAGTCGCTAGGCAACAGCTGGTATCCTAATACTGCACTGTCTGTAATATCCCACAGATATTACAGAATATGCCTATACCAATAGGGATAACAGATTATACCGAATGGTTTTTCGCTTACTGACGCTTACCCATACAATCGAATGCCCATTTATGGATTTCCTGATACAAATCTGTAGTGACTTCGTCCTGGTAGTTCCTCATTGAATATAGCTTGTCACTGAAGCTGTCGCATATTTCATTGATACCACAAATTTGTTGGCTCATACATTTGCCCAGAGGCTCAATCACTGCGTTTCTCTGCCGCGTCCATTGCTCGCCGTGCCTGAAAACGTGGAGCATCTGCTCAGGAATTATCATAGTCATGTCTGTAAGTATGTGACATGTCTGTTATGTAAGTATGTAGCTATAATAGGAAATGATCATCAAAAAACTCAAAGTAGGATGTCGCTTCCGTCAGGCGCATCAACACCTAGGTAGGTACCTCTACATGCTAAATAGGTAAGAGAAATAAGATTTATACTCACAAGTTGAATAAGCCCGCGTAGAAATGATTTCTGTGGTCAGTCCTATATTTTTCAAGTGAGTCGAGTGTGGATCGGACAGGAAACTCTCCCTCCATAACAAAAACCTTTTTAATGTGGTCCGGATTGTTGATAAGCACTACGTCATTACCTACGGGACTCACAAAGCGTACTACTGGCCCATATTCATCGAAAAATGTTGAAAATTTTTTCAAAGCTTTTCCTTTATTTATTAGAGATCCTGTAAGTGTAAATATTTCAGTATTTACTAAATAGGCACATCATTACTATGTAACAAATAAAATAACCACGTAGAAATAGAACTCACCAAGCGAGAAACCAAGAGAAATAGCTCCAGCAGTGAGTTGCGTGCCCACTTGATTTAGGTATTGACGCAAAACAGATAAATATTTTAAACTTTTGGGACCTGGAACTTCATCAAAGGACAAGACTACAGCATCATTATTATTATTTATTATCATAGGCACTGGTCGGGCAGAAAACACTTCTGTCGTAGTAAATTGTTCAGATACTGAATCAGGCAGAGGAGTTTCTTGTAGTTTTTGCTGATAATAAGCTGTATTCATTGCTATACATTTTTTCTGTGTGTGAACATAGGTCACAATTGAGCGGGGAGAAATGTATCGTAGACGATTTAGCAACATCATTTTATAAATTAACGTATTTCACTCCTAAATAATTATTACTATTTGCATTTGCGTCGTTTGAAAGAGAACAACAATGGAACACAAAAATTCAATTTGAATTTTAGCGCTGGTTTATCATAGACAACTGACAAATTTTAATGATATCTGACGGCAAAGGCGTGATATGCAATCAGACAAGATAAAGCCCCGTCCGCACTTTACAGCATCGCGTCAACGTAGTTTGGATAAAGTCAATGTGACTGCAGCATAAACAAGAAAATCGCCGTCTCGTATTTCGTAAAGCTTGCTATAGCTGCAGAAAAATGACATTTCATTCATCGTGACCAATCCTGACAATAATCGGTTTGGTTGGTTGATAGATGGCGGGAGTGATCTCGTGTGATATAATTGTGTGTAGATTTAGTTTTAAAAATTTTAGTGTATAAAATAGAATAGTTAATAAAATGACTAGGTAAGTTGCAAATAAATAGGTTAAATTTAAGTGTAATGCGGTACTTTTAACAGAATTGAATTTATCGCATTTTGTGGACAAAAACCTTTGTGAGACATAGCTGTCCATGAGTCCGAAATATTTTTCTCGAAATTGCCTTGAAAACGATTTTTAACTATTTCAGAGCTAAAATAGAACTCGGTGACGTGACTCCGCATAATATAAAACAACTGAAGAAGTTGAATACAGTAGTGTTTCCAGTATCATACAATGACAAGTTCTACAAGGATGTGCTGGAGGCAGGAGAACTGGCCAAGCTAGCTTATTACAATGACATCGTGGTAGGCGCCGTGTGCTGTCGGATAGACACCTCAGAAAACTCACGGAGACTTTACATAATGACCCTGGGCTGCTTATATCCATACAGAAGATTAGGCATAGGGTCCATGATGGTGGAGCATGTGCTCAAGTATGTGGAGCAGGACGGCAATTTTGATCGTATTTTCTTGTAAGTTGATTATGTATATAGTTGTAAATACTTTGTCACAATCAGCTAGTAACAATTTACATAAATCATAACTCAATGCAGCAAAATATTTTGTTTATAGGTTATGTAGTATGTCTAATCTTGCAGGTTTTATTGCATAGTCATACATCTTTGAATGGCTTGTATTAATGTTAGACTAAGGGCACATGACAGTTGGAGGTGTCCCTTTTTTCCAGTATGCAAATTTGCAAGAACGTTTTAAATGATGAGATTAGTAAGCTATATCACAATTAGGAATTACATCCTTGTGCAACATCATCATCATCACAGCCCATAACAGTCCATTGCCGGACTAAGGGCCTCTCCCATGAAAGAAGGGTTATTGCCGTAATCTCCATGCTTGGCTGTTGGGTTGGAGATTGCATTGTTATGAATATAATAATCGAAATTACTGCTGCCCATTTTCCACCCTATGGAGACTAGATCTTTTGCCTCGAAAACATTAGTCGCCTTGTATGACACCCACGAGTGTGAGGGGTTGGAGCTATTCTACAACTGCCAGACACCACACAGCCAACACTGTGCAACATACTTAAAATTAAAAAAACATGTGTAAAAAAAAGAGGTCAGGCTTTTGCAGTATGCAGTAATCCTTGTATCAATTATGTTTCTAGAGTAGGTGATAAATATAAATTTGCATACTTTTCGCACTCATACTTATTTTTACACGAATTTCCAATGTTTGCAATTTTGACAAACATTTTTGTGCATCATCATATATTTAAGAGTATAACTCTTGTCGGTGAAGCAATTCCCACTACTCTCTCTTATCTGTCAACCTCATCACTTCTTATAATCCCTGGCACTCAATGCTAATAAAGCTTACTAATCTCGCTGTCTAGTGTTTTCGTAAAATTGCAAAATTGGGACTTCCCAAACTGTTGCATCCACTAAGTCCATAAATCTTTTGTTATTTTTACAGACATGTACAAGTAAACAATGAAGGTGCAATTGACTTCTACAAAAAATTTGGCTTTGAGATAGTGGAGACGAAAGAGCATTATTACAAGAGGATAGAACCAGCGGATGCACATGTGTTACAGAAGACTATCAGAGAAACCCCAGCCGTGCCACTAGTAAATGGGACAGTACCACATGCCAAGACCAATGGCCATGACTGAAAACCATAGGAACCCCAAATCATGTACTATATGAAGCCTCAACTAGAAAAAAGTGAAACAAGTGATACAAAATGTAAAAGGATCATCAAGTCTCAGTGTGTACTAGAACCATGTTTTGCACTAAGATCTTCAGCTGTAAAGTTAATCAAGATGGTTGTGTCAACGGAGGCCATAAGACAGTTTAATAGGAATGTTAGATACATTTCACTTTTAAACCTGATTACTAATTACTAAAGTTATAAGTTCTTGAATGTTGTGGAAGGAATGTTTTAGCTCATAATATAATTTGTGTATTGAATATGAAATGATGGACATGATTCTAGCTTTGAACTTTTAACTGAATTCCTTTTAGTAATGTAATATTAACATGTATAAAGCTCTAGGCGTTCTTTTAACTATACTTGATGGCAAAATTCTTTTTTACAATAATTATAAGTAAGGAAGAATATTAAGATAGGTGTACAAAGTTGTCGATTTTGCTATTTCATATTGTTTCATAAGTACAAAACAAGTGGGCCCCAAAGTAACTATGAGCTTCAGAATAGGCTCATCATGTTTTGGCTGCACTCTATACATATTTTTGGGAATTTTCATTGCTTTGTTGAGTTGAAATTATTGTTTTGTTATAGCACTAACAGCCACACCTTTTGTCTTTAATGTTTTAATTATTACAAAATGAAGTTTGTTACCAAAAAGTCAATTGCCTACTTTACAATAGATATTATTTAATGTAACTGGTACTTTGTTACATCATGTTCACTGCAATTTTTAGACTTACAATAAACATGATTTAACATAATAATTATCTGTTTTAATTCTTATGGATGGGTGGTAATGAAATACCCTTATTTTTTATATTAATTTATTTCATAAGTAACATAATTCATCAACACAGTACATAATATTTCCTAATATGGACATCTCTTTGGTCATAATAATATGTATAATTTTTACCATTTGTATTGTGATGTGATATTTCTACTTAGCATAACAATATTATATCTTGGTTTGTCTAATTAAGGCCTGATCCTGATATTATATTGAATCTATATTTTTTTTTGCATATACACAATTTTGATGACATTAATTCATTCTATTTATTTTACAATTACTTTTTGTTTAGTTTCAAATTCTATAAAAATATTATTTTTAACATTACAGTAAATTACACAAAGCCATAATAATAACATACAATGTGTAATAAATATTTGTTTTTAAATTATTACATATTCGTGAGTTCTACAATACTGTTTTCGCTTTTACAAAGCTTCAATTCACTATCACAGATCGTGTTTTATATTGCATCATTATTGATCTTCGCGACTAGACTGGGATGAGTTACCAATTTGAATTTTTATTATTGTACAAAAATCATTAAGATAGGAAAGTATTTAAAATAATTTCTGTTAAATAAAGCAGTAGAGGAGTTAAGAGCGTCGGTGGCCTAAAGGCTAGCGGGTCGCAGTCGTAAGCGAGAGGTACCGGTACCGGGTTCGAATCCCAGTGATACTTTTGACCAGACTTTTTTGCGTCGGTGGCCTAAAGGCTAGCGGGTCGCAGTCGTAAGTGATACTTTTGATCAGACTTTTTTTATGTAGATACATTAGTTGAACACTAACCGACGCTTTTATGGTGAGGGAAACATCGTGGGGAAACCTACACATTGTGTCGACTGAATGTGTAACCATGTTAGAATCTGGTCTGGTCAGGTTTCCGTGTTAACAGGGTCACATAAACCAGATGGCACTCGCTTTACTGTAGATTATCAGATCTGCCAAATACTGGATCAGTAGATACAGTACAGAAGTTGTTATTCTCAATGCAAAAACCAGAATATACATGAAATTATTGTTTATATTCCATAACTAATATAATTGTAGCTCCTTACTTTGAAATAAATGCACCTGGTTGGAGCTCAAACAGTATAGTTACGGTCTTATTAGAGAGCTTAACATTGTCCATAAATTGAAATAGAGCTGCTAAAGAAATTTTTACATCTAATATTTTATAATGCTTTTCCTGAGCCAGAATACAATATTTACATAATTATTTACATGATTTATTCATAGTACATTAAATAGGATATAATTAAACATAGCTGTACATATATGGTGGGTAAACACACATTTACTTAAGCAATTGCATAATTTTGTATCATTGGCTCTGAAAATTTTATAATTACGATCAGACAATTTGTAAGGCAATAAATAATAATATTAGATAACAATAGATGTTAGTGAAAACCCAACACAACAAATAACAACATCAAAGATGTGAACAAAAGTTAGAGCAGCAGTAAGGCACATAATAAATTGTGGATATCATACCCCATGGGCCACACGGGCCATGTTGCTCGTAGAAGCTTGCAAATCAGACTATCAATCGAGTTACTTATTGTATATGTTACGTTGTGTTTACTGTTCTGAGTACAATGTGCCCCTTTACTGTTATTTTAGTAAATGTGCTCCTTCACTGAGCGAAATTCCACCAAAGAGTACGTCACGAGCCTTCGGGGCGGACCGCTGCAGTATGGGCACGGTCCGTACCGAAAAATAAAAATCGCCGAAACGCCTCCGGCTGGTTGCAAACATTTGGCACGCCAATAACATCAAACTGTAGAAACGACAAAAGCGTCTTCTTAGAAGGCAACAAGGAATATAGACGTAGTACATTCATATCTTGTTTGAGAACAAGTTTTTTTTCACATTTTACATTGATAGCGTACTATAGTATTGACTAATATTGGCAGCAGAAGCCGCACATTCATAAATGATTATCTTCGTTGGTTGGAGTACTGTTGTCGAGGTCGAGCAGCTGTTTGATCCGCTCCACGCACAGCTTGGAGCCTTCGTTCGCTTCTTTCGCCATCTACAGACAGACCAATACAATGACAAGGGTCCGTAGGCTAATTACGTAACTTTGTTGCCAACAATTCTCTGATTTCGATGCTTCAAATGGTTACTTTTGCGATTGCGTATGATCGAGTTAATAATTTCGAGTTTATTGCCATGGAAATTTGTTAGCAACAGAACCCATGCAATCGAAGATATGGAATCAGAAAAGTAACAATTTCAATAATTGATGTCAGAATTGTTAACAGTCTAAGTAATTAGGCTTTAAAATAACACTACAATCCATTTGTTTAATGATGCAAGTAGATACTGAGAAGACGCCATTTCGCTGCTCCTTTGCTGCGAAATAATAGGACAGACCTTTGACCAATCGATCATTTTGGCGGTCAAATGCCTGGCTTGTCTAACTAAATTCCCATTCGAATCAGAAATAGTCAAATAGGTACAGTGCCACAACCAAGTACACCGTACATCGCCAGCGCACTCACCAGTGAGAAGTTGAGGAACCCGTGCGGCAGTCCCTCCAACACGTCGATGCCGACGACGTTCCCGAGCCGTTTCAGTTTCTTGGCGAACATCACGCAGTCGTCCAGGCACGGGTCCAGGTGCACCGTCTGGGTAGAATTAGATTCATTTCTTATCAAATTTTACAGCCTTACATTCATTAATATTATATTAATCGTAATAGAGATCGAACATTTTTATAATAAAAATATTTAAAAATACATTAGGAACAAGCATAGACGGGCACGTATATACGAGGGTGGTCTGAAAAGTTTCCGACCTCAGTGTGAAGATGGCTGCACTCGTAAATAAAAGCTAGTGCATTTCGTTGTTCATCTGCTGACAGTTGCTCAAAAAAGTTTCAGCCATTTTGGACGGGCAGTTGTTATGTAACAGTCGTTTGAGTGAGTTGAAGTGAGTATTTTAGCGAAAATGGACAAAATCGAGTATCGAGCTGTCATTAAATATTTGTTTTTGAAAGGCAATACGCCTACGCAAATCAAAGATGAGTTGGATTCTGTGTATGGGGACTCTGTACCATCATTTAGACAGTGAAATTTTGGGCAGCTGAATTTAAACGTGGCCGTAAGAGCTTGGGAGACGATGAACGTCCAGGACGTCCAAATACGGCAACTACCGACGAAAACATCGCCAAAGTTCACCAAATGGTGCTAGACAACCGCCGAATTAAAGCGAGAGAGATAGCAAAGGTTATGAACATGTCAAAAGAACGTGTTTGTCACTATTTAAATAAACATTTAGACATGAGAAAGCTGTCCGCGCGTTGGGTGCCGCGTTTGCTCACGTTAGACCAAAAACGTGTTCGAATGAACATTTCCCACGCTCTGTTGGCGCAGTTTAGGCGCAATAAATCCGAGTTTTGGCGCCGATTAATTACTGTAGATGAAACTTGGATACATCATTATACGCCTGAAACAAAAATACAGTCCAAACAGTGGACTGCAAAGGGGGAACCAGCTCCAAAAAAAGCAAAAACTGTTTTTTCGACTGGGAAAGTGATGGCGACTGTTTTTTGGGATAGTCGTGGAGTTATTTTAATGGATTATCTTCAGAAAGGAAAAACCATTACAGGAGCATACTACGCATCATTACTTGACAAGCTTAATGCAGAACTTGCGGAAAAAAGGCCACATTTGCAGAAAAAGAAAATCCTGTTTCAAGAGAACGAACCGTCTCACACATCAGCGGTTGCCATGGCGAAAATCCACGAATTACGGTTTGAACTGCTTGACCATTCGCCTTACTCACCAGATCTAGCCCCTAGCGACTTCTTTTTGTATCCTCATCTAAAAATTGCGCTCGGAGGACAGAGATTTTCGTCAAATGCAGAGGCAATCACCTTCGTGAACAACTATTTTGTAGAGAAAAACGCCGAGTACTATTTGGACGGGTTACAGAGATGGGAGCATCGCCGGGAGAAGTGTGTAGAGTTACAAAGAGATTATGTTAAAAAATAAAATAAAAAAATTAGAAAAAATGTCTTGTATCTTTGTTAGGTCGGAAACTTATCAGACCACCCTCGTATCTAGGAAATACAAAATAAACTCTATTTTACATGGTAAGAAGCAAAACTTGTGACTTGCTAAGAAAATTTTAGCAAAATCCAAAAATCGCCATTACCACTTTCGCTGCGGCCGTCTTGTTGCGGGTAGCTGTGTCGTCTAAGGTGGAGGCGTACTGTCAATTTAATTATTGTCCCTTAACACTAGCTGAGCCCGACGCAACTATTTTGTCAAAGTTGGCGCTACGCGGGTGTGCATTACTTATCTGGCAGGTGCATTTAATACGCGCGCTACGATACTAAGCACTGCTGTAGCCTCTCTTGTAGTAGTAGGGGAAGTGATAGCACTTCGACAAATTTAATAAATCCTTGTGACCGGAATCCAAGATGGCCGCCATAAAAAGAAACTTGTGACAGAATCTATTTGCGCTATAAGCGATTTTAGGATCGTCAGCGATGTCCTAAACCCCGGAAAAGATTTCTTAGCAATTTGTTACATGTTTTGCCGCTCATAATAACAATTCTAAATCGATGGTAAGTGGTATAGATAGTTCAACTCAGTTGTGCGCGCGGCGCTATGTGTGCGTGCGCTTGTAAATATACAGCTTTCATTTATGTGGCAGTCGTCGTCCGAGCAAGACGTTTGCGAGCGACGAGCGAGACGAGCGAGACGACGGTTTACCCACACATAGGGCCGCGCGCACAACTGAGTTGAAATATCTATAACTGTCGCCCATAACATCTACATTCATACATTTAGGTTACAGGTAAAATCAATTCAGAACCGTAGGTGCATTGTTACTGTGAGGACTAAGATGAAATGTCTCTTGCCTGTAATTGCGCTGGCTACCTTATCCATCAAATCGGAACACAAAAATGCAAGCATTTTTGTTTGGCGACAGAAATAGATAAGGCGGTGGTAATCACCCAAGTGGACTCCTCAGGCTTGACAGAGTCCTACTAATTATAGTCCTGATAATAGTGGCGGCATAAAACAGTGCAATCCTATCACCATGGTTATGATTATCTTGTCATACAGTACCAGTATCCTGACTGGCGGGAACTTGCAGAGCAGCCCATCATCAGCCCAGTACGGCGAGAGCAGCGGGTCGCGCGGCACTGAGAATATGAACTCGTCCGACGGACTGCGGGCTATCAGCGCGTCTAGGTTCGTGCGAACCGCCATGCTGGAAGGAAGGTCTTGTTAGAAGGCCGTTTGTAATAAGATTAAATAATCAAGGCGGAATGATTAAGGCAGGAGTGCGACCCGCGGGACTAAGTCCCACTCTCTCACATGTACGATGAAAGGCAACGTATTTTCCTACACTTCAAACGATATATCACCTATACGCACTCATATGTAGTATTATGTATTTAAAGAAATAACATTTTAAAATTTAGTAATAAAGTTCTCTTCAAAACAATTACAAAATTACTTGTAATTCCACAGTTTTTTTTCACGTACAACCAAGGGTGTCATTCTACATCTATTCTGAACGCGTTTGGGGAATGTTTGTCTTTGCGACGATAAATCGGAACCGACCCAGAACAATTATTATTATAATGCCGTTTTATTAACATTTGCAACAACAGTTGCATATCGAAGCCCTTACCACAAGAATGCGTAAACTAATATACGTCTTCAAAAACCTCAGACATGCTGCCAATGAGGCTTTACGAAGATCCGTTTACCTTGCGCTGTGCCAATCTTTACTTCTATACTGCATTACAACATGGGGTGGCACACATAAAACAACTATTATTGACTTGGAAAGAGCACAAAGAGCTATCTTAAAAGTTAGTACCTTCCGACCCTTCCGCTATCCGACGAACCAATTGCTACATGAATGTGACGTTCTTTCAGTTCGTCAATTATTCATTTTGCAAACGGTTATAAAAAAAACACTCCCTAGTGCCCTTCAATCCCGAAACCAGTTATAGACGCGCGGACATGGTGTGCAACAATGAATTATTCCGCACGCAGCACTCTCACAGGTTTTTCTGTTTCCTTGGCACTTATCTTTATAACAAATTAAATCGCAACCTACGTATCCACCTTATGAATAAATTTAATTGCAAATTAACTATCATAGATTGGTTAAAAGGTAAGTCCTACGAGGAAACAGAGAAAATACTAGAAGTTGTTGGTTAAATATAAACATAGTACGTAAGTTTTAGTACTTAAATCTCATCCTACTGTACCTATACATACAATTTAAACACTTCATTGTTTCACAAAATACATGTAAGAATTAACCTATATATTTAGACCTACTAACCTGGATGCCTAAGATACAAGTAAATCATTTACTTAGTTTAGGTGTCCAAACTATCAATAACTAGAATTAAGTACCTATTATTATTTGTGCAAGAGTTGTAAATATGTAGCCTTGATTTTATTTGTACCCATTTACTATAAGTAGGTATGTTGTAATTTTTAATTAACTTGTAATTTATGATTAATTTTATTTGAATAAATAATTTATTTATTTATTTATTTATTTAAATTTAAAACTAAAGTAACCACTGTGAAGACAAGTAAATTTGATACTGTTAGAGATGAAGATGTCAAAAATTTCTATGGCCAGTTTCACGAACTCCTTCATTTTCTCGTTAAGGTGTGCTTTGTAACAAATACATTATTTTATTATATTGGCAACCAGCAATAGCGCTTGCCGTGCAAGCTAGTCAGTTAGTATTTATATGTAAAATAAAAAAGTAAACAAAAGCAAGCAAACTATTGATAGATAAAGTCCCATTTACAGCAAAATGTTATGTTGTATGTAAAGTTATGATGATGTGATAGCACTATCTTATTTTCATTCAACACAGCCGCTTTTTATGAGAACCTATAATTAGTTCTAGTCCTATATTGGCATATGTAATAACAAGACACTACATTTTCTAATGCCTTCCTAATTATTATTATGGTAAAAAAGCATCGTTTTTAGAATGACTATTCAGTGAAAGCTAATCTAAGAAATTACTAGAAATATTACCTGTATTGCTGTAAAATAAAATACGACCTTTTACTGGTAATGCTAAATGTCGCTAACAGCTGTCTGCATTAGGCATGTTAGGTTTATCTCGTGTCTATTTACCGTTTCAGTTTCTCCCAAACCATGAACCATGAACAGTTGTAGAGAAAAATTAGTATTGTGTGTACAATGAATAAATAAACGGAGAACGACGAACAATTATTCCCTTCACGAGGAACACCACTGTGGTAAAAAAAATCTTTATCGTCATCCGAATATTGCTCTTGCTTCTCCTTTGTGGGAGGAAGCCAGGGCATTATATAGAGTTGGAATAGTAGGTTCAAGAAGTTAATTTATTGTTATAGTATTGGCTATACTTACGAGGGTGACATGGTCAAACTTTGCACCAAACCCTCATGAAATAAAAATACATCTGAGCGGTCAATCCCGGCTCCTGCTTTGTTTCTCTTCCTAATTCCATTGCGCCGGGTTTTCGGCATGCGGCGACGCCCAGTCTCCGAATGCATTCCTGCTTTTTCTTTTCATTCTTCATTCTTATACCTATTGTACTGTTTTGGTATTTCACGTGCGGTGGCTACCACTGACACACACCATCCTTTAGTAAATAGCAGATTCGCTCGTCTGTCAACGAGTGAACAGGAGCAGGTGAGCTTGGCTTGGGTCCATGTGATAGTGTAGTAGACAGTCTTGACTCAATTTGAAGAACAGAATATACAATTAGGTACTCACTCTTCCTGTGTGGGCCTAGTGATGTTGTTGGAGCCAGTGATGTAAGCAAGCCGGGAGGACATCGCGCCCATTATACCCGTCGCCGCCTCTGTTATCCTGGTACCGAGAGAAGAGGCAAAAAATTAGTTACATTGGTAGGTACTGTTTTTTACACCTACTGTCAAAAGACTTTTTGTTTATTAGACTAGCTAGGCATTTGACCGCCATTTCACCAGGTGGTAAGTGACGATCCGGCCGAAGATGGAGCATGCCTGTCTATGCAGAGCCTATTCAGTCTAGCCTCGAAGGCGTCCAGTTATAATGATCAGGGAACACATTCGCAGGCAACCTGTTACATTCGTTAGCCGTACGCGAACTAGCGACTAGGCCAAAAAATTAAAAACTGCGATGGAGCAGCCCTTTTTTCCATGCTACAGTCTGCTCTGTAATTAAGGCGATTAACCAGATAATCTAATTACTTTTAAAATAAAGGACGACGAAAGTTTCGACGCTACGTTTAATTAAAATAATTCAATAATAGGCCATTAAGAAATTGTCACTTGCTGGTTTCCACAAAGCGTCCTCTCTACGTCTTACGTACCGTGTCTTGATTCTCTTTTTGTCTTTTCCTTCGGGATCGTCGTCTTCCACGAGCGGCGGTTCACCCACCAATGTACTAGAGGTTTCCGATTCAACGTCGCCCCTGTTAGAGGAAGCGATTAATTGTCAGTTAATGTCTCCCTGTTTTAAATGGGAGATTCGATATTAGCTACAGAAAAAACAGAGGTTATTCGGTATTAACTTGAGGTTGAGATTTGGTATCATAGAACACTCAAAAAGGGTAAGGCTCTCAAAGTATATATTTAAGCATTATAAAACATTACAACCAAGCTCATATGCGTTTGTGAGATTTGAATGTTAACCTTAAACGTTTTATCCATGGATTTACGTTAAACAGATAGTTAATGATAATTAGCGACTAATGTTTTCGAGGCAAAAGACAAAAAGTCTCCGTAGTCTGGAAAATGGGCAGCAGCATTTTCCATTATTATATTTAAACACTGCGATCTCCAACCCGCCTGCCAAGCGTGGAGATTATGGCAATAACCTCCCCTTTCGCGGGAGAGGCCCAAAGTCCTGCAGTGGACTGTTACGGGCTGTGATGATGATGATGAGATAGTTATAAATCCATGTATAGCACTGCTAAATTACATATGACGGCAAAAGGTTTAACATTCTAATTTCTCGACAGTATAAAAATAAATAATATGAACACACAATATATCATGCGGAAAAGGTACAGAAAGCAGCACTCAACCTACCCAAAACCGGTTTAAAAGGAGCTAACATTGCTATGCGCATCTTATATCGTAGTTTCGAAATACGGGCTTACACATGCCCCCAGCATATCGGAAGACAAACGACATCTTATATTACCTCTAAATGTAGAGAAATTTGTATTTTTATCCATACAGAAAAAATGTTATACTAAAC
The DNA here is from genome assembly GCA_907269095.1 of Blastobasis adustella. Taxonomy (NCBI): domain Eukaryota; kingdom Metazoa; phylum Arthropoda; class Insecta; order Lepidoptera; family Blastobasidae; genus Blastobasis; species Blastobasis adustella. The sequence continues at coordinate 12,709,501 of OU026121.1, read as the reverse complement.
AACACACGACAGAAATGCGCATTTTTTACGCTGTTCAGCGGGTGTCACCCTGTTGGGAAGCACTCGTTTTTAATGTCCACACTCATGGAAGTTACAAAGTCTCATATATCTCAGAGAAAATTAGAGTTTTCTCCCTCTCGGTTGCACTATGGTGCAAGTAGCCCTAAATTTGCCGACGACGACGCGCTGCCGCAACAGGACCTGGAGGATAATATCACTGACGCGGCTACTGCTCAGAGAAACGAAGGAAGCCAATGAGCAAAATCATTTTTATGGAATTTTCATAAATTTGTTACTATCCGGTATTCGGCCGGATATTAACGCGCTATCCGGTATCCGGCCGGATAGTAAATGAAGGTCGGATAGGCCGGATACCGGATAGCAACCGGATATCCGTTTCATCTCTAGTATATTTGGGGACGTATAGTAAGTTGGATGAGTATTGTTTCCGTACGTACCCACTATCATTGTCAACGGACTTTGAACTTTATTTTCATTATTTTAAGTTACATTCTTATTAGTCCCCATAGAACCCCTTGCCGTGCCGTTCAGACACTGAGAGCCGGCTCTTGAGGTTTAAAATGTCTAATAGTGTCACCTTTCAAGTCCACACTTCGCAAGCTCACCATCACTTTGCGCACGCCGTCTCACTGATTACGTGGATACGTTGCCAAGGTCATAATTATTTACATAAGGTCATCTCACCTCTGCGACCTTACGCCGGTGGGAGGCCCGACGGGGGGCTGGGGCCTAATGACGGGCACCCGCCGGCCTTCGGAGTCCGTGTCGCTATCCAATACGTATCGCTCGAGGAACTCAGACACGGCTTGCTGCGACCGGTCCTCGGGTGGGGTGGCGCCTGTGACGGCAAATCGAATACATGGTTACATAGTTGTAATCATAGTATAGTCATAGTAATCTTTATTTATGACACACAGGTATTAATGATGTTACGTTACTTGCTTCTGATTTTATTTACCGATAACCTCCCCACAATAATAATAGTTTGCATTAGGTTTTAATTCGGTAAGGGTAGGTTAGTATTGTGACAATGCATGGACGAGCTCGGTAAACTCGTGGCAATATGGAAGCAAATAAATATGAATATGAATACCGTTAATTAAACGTTACTTTCAAAGTTCATGAATTTGACAAATTTTCAATTAAATAATTGCTTAAACAGCTAGCCGTTTTATTAACCGACTAATTTAACCATTCGGCTGCGACATGTATGGACTATGGACATGACTATGTGTTTGGATATTCATTGACGCGTAAGTTGTTCATGTGAGTCATACTACATACGAATGTATGTAGTATGACTCGGTTGTGTATCCATGTGTGTCTGCAGTCCTCGGGGATAATTCTTCTTCCTTATTATTTTTATGGGATTTGACATAAGCAATAGAAAAGTCACATAAGCAATCGCAAAATGATATTTAGGATCGCTAGAGCCATAGTACTGCGAATGCTGAGATGCTGGTCGAAGGCAACCGACAAATTTCAATCGATCACAGAAATAGAATCGCTACAAAGCGATGGTATCTTGGTTAGCCCCGCTTCTGCACGCATCGGTGCATCTCTGGCGCGTCCGTGTTCGTACGTCTGTGTCGTTTCCGTGCATCCCTGACTTGTCCGAACATCTGTGACGTGTCAATGCGTCTGTGTGGTCTCCGTCGCTGTATCTACTTACCGGTAGGCGTATGTTCGGTGCGCAGCGAGGCGGCGCTGGCAGAGGTGTCGGAGGAGCGCCGGCGCGCGGGCGACGAGCGCGACTGCAACGCCTGTAGCTCCGCCGCGTCCGACGGTGACACTTCTTCGAAGGACGATGGCCCGGAGCTTATGCCCTCTGGGGGTAGTTCAACGATTATTAGACATATGCAACTCATCGCACAATACATTTAAGAATAATCGAGGTAAGATGTAGTCACAAATATAATAGAACTAGTGGATCCGGCGCGACTTCGTTCGCGTACACCTGCTTTACCCTACCTACACTATTTTTCTTGCTTATTAACCCTCCTCTTATTTATTGTTGGAAAGCGAATAAAAATCCGTTGCGTAGTTTAAAAGATATAAGCGTACATAAATGCATAGAGACAGACGGCGGGAAGAGTCTTTGTTTTATACTATGTACACATAGTTGAGAACGGTAATATGGACAACGGCATGTATTTAAGGTATGGCCAAAGACTTCCGAGCAGATGCAGTAGGAAGCATTTTATGTTAAGCTACTCGTTATATATGTAATTTGGCGGTATTATACATACATAGGAAACTGATTTATATCGTAGGCAGAATATAAATCCAAAGATATAACTCTGCTAAATTATATATGACGGTAAGTAGCTTAACATTTATTGCATCCCACTGCATGAAAACGGCATCTTTCTTTTTTTGTATACCTATGCAACTGCATAAACCTATAAGTGAAACCATTTACCAGCCAGAGCGTTAGATTTTACAAGTTGCTTTTTCTTCTACAATCGTTTGATAGTATTTGTCATGCACATTTCTCGTAAAAGTGGCGACATCGAGTCTAGTATAAATTTATTTTGATCACATATCGCCTTTATAGTACTATCGATAACCTTCCCGTTATCACCAACGGCTTAGTTCCGCGACGATCAATCACGATTGCTAATTCTATTGCATTGTTAATTGCAATAAATCGTTTCCAAAACCAATTGAAGCAATTATCAAGGTCGTGCTATCTTAAATGTATATGTCAATTGAGTCTGAAGTTCTGCTAATTTTAAACCGTTATCAATTATGGTAGAAAGTGGGCAAACGACCCAATACCAAACTAAAAACAAAATTAAAACGTTTAACTTCCAAATGTTTTACCGACAGACCCATCCGCAACCCCACGATAGACTAATCACCTAGAAAATTCTGTAATAAAACATTATTATACGATTGGAATTTGAATGTTGGGATATTTGCCGTCATTTGTTATTTGACGGTGTTGGAAACTGTATCAAATACAAAATAGTAATATACAAATTAGTGTCCGAAATAATACGCACCGTACAGTCTCGTTTCGTTTGGTTTCAAATTGGTTTTGCTCCCACACTGGATGTTCGAAAAGTTTACTTTAAAAGTTCGTCAACCTCGATATCATCATCATCATCACAGCCCATAACCGTCTACTGCAGGGCTTAGGGCCTCTCCCACGAAAGGGGAGGTTATTGCCATAACCTCCGCGCTGGGCACGAGGGTTGGAGATCGCAGTAATATAAATGTAACAATGGAAAACGCTGCTGCCCAATTTCCAGCCTACGGAGACTCTTAAATCTTGTGTCTCGAAAACATTAGTCGCCTTGTACGACATTTATGAGTGTAAGTTCTGGTTAAGTAAGGTTGCTGCACCTTAACCTAAAGCGGAGTGAGGGGCCTTGACACACTACAGGGGTGGGTGAAAATTGAACGCTCGCTTGTGTCTTAGGTGGTTACGATACCTTGTGAAGGGCTGACTTTCAGGAACCCGTTGGAGTCGAGTGGCGTGGTAGCCGCCGACGCCGCGCCCGCGCCCGCTCCGGACCCCGGGGCCTTGCCGCGGCTGCCGGCGCCCGACCCGGGACTGGCGTATGCTGGGGGACAATGTATATGTGACCTTAGTGATATAATGGTAGGGTTAAAATGGTAGCTGGACTAGGATCCCTTCTATTAATTTTCTCTCTTACATAGGTAGGTAGATCGAATGTTAAACAGAAACATTTTAACGTAAGTGCAGTAAAAACCAGCGGCAGAGACTGGTTTCTCGCACTAGGGGTACTAGTTCTAGCAATAGCTCATATACCAGGTGGGTAGGGTAGGGTATTATGTCAAAATTAATATATAGCAGAGGGGAATATAAATATGTGGGTGGTGTAATTTGCTGCTCATATTTTTGCTCATCTTAGCGCCATCGGCGCGTGAGGTCTTGTTAATGTTTTAATACCCACTAGTATCATTTAAGTCTATGGAATTACAAGATGAATCACGACTCACGATTAAGGTCACGCTCCCGAAACAGCGTTATATGTTAATAGGGCGGCGCGTGTCTCGGTATACCGACACCCTTCTCCACACTCACCTTTGAGACACCGCATCATGAACCCGAAAGGCAGCAAGGGGTCCATGAGGCAAAGCAGTCGCGCGGGCGACGGCACGAACGACACCACCAGCGGCGCGTACGCCAGGAACAACCCGTCAGGGGCTCGTAGACCGGATGAGAGCACCTTCAGTGTGCAACCCGTAACCAGGTTGGCGCCAGCAGAGTCGCCCGCGAACACTATCCGCTTGCCTGGAGACGAGAGAGTTTGTGTAAGAACGGGGTACGTACCCAGGGCCGTAACTCTGACAGATGGGCGCTCGAAATAAAAAAAAATCTAATTTTATGACGGACTGGGTTTAAAATTATTCCTCCAAAACAAAAAAGTAAGTAGTAAGTATTTTCGATATTTATATTTTTTTTTACTTGACATTATTTTGACATCGGAATAAGTATGAAATGAATTATCAGAATTTTATGAATATGAATCTTATGACATTACAAAATTATATACATACTAACATAGCACAGGCAATATTGTTCATTTGCTAACAAATTATGGAATACTGATTCTGAAATAAATTATTTAATGATTGACGATAATACCAATCAATCCTCTCACCCTCCTCCAGAATCTCGCTTCGGTCGCGGAAAACTCAGTAAAAATGGCCAGTTAGGGAACGACACCAAACAAAGAATCCAGCTTAATATCACACAAAACTCACCAGTGGTGCCCAGCTCCTTCAAATGCGATAGCATCCAGCAGTACGCGTAGTACACCTCGTCTAGAGCCCTGGGGAAAGGCGCTTGGGGTGCCAGGCTGTAATCCACCGACAGTATGGGCACGCCGAGCCTCGCCGCCCATTCCCGGAGGTACATCTCGTGCGATTTGGAGCTCTGGGCTACGAACCCGCCGCCGTGGCAGTGGAAGACAATCCCGTCAGCCGGCGGCGCTGCACCCGCCTCGGATGTCTGTGGGGATGGACAGTGTCGGATTAGTCACGTGGCGAGAGTAGCAAATGTTGCGGGCCCCGAGCACCAAAGTATTAAGCTTTCTAATCGTAAAAAAGTATCAGTTTAGATGGAAAGAGATAATTAGAGAGAGCAATACCTTGCAAATCAAGACTTTGTCTTTTTCATGGGTTTTTAGTGTGTGGTTCGAATTGATAGTTTTACTGGAAGCAACGATTTTTCGATCCAATTACATGTGCTCCGCGTTCAAAAGGAATCTTACTAAACGATGGGGGCTAAAGTAAATGAAAAGTCATGTTGTCAGAAAACGTCGTCGTATTAGTCAGAATCAAACGCTCAAACTTGACTGTAGTTGGCCTTATTATGGACATTAATAACCTTACACTCCGGTGTCGCCAAAGCCCCCATTAAGCAGGCTAATTCTTTATGTTTAACAACATTACCAGTCCTTCACCTGATACGTTTAAAAAACGTGTAAAGGGCACTATCTTTCCATTTGTTATCCATGATATATATATTTATATTTATATTCTTTATATTTGTATGTATGTATATGTGTATGTATTTATATTTCGTTGTTTAATAATTTATGTAGGTATATAGTAAATACGTAAATTTCTGCGTCTCGATTTTGCCCTCTCTCTTGTGTTGGTCGGCTGGAAGATATTTCTTTAGAAATAAGCTGTACCTGTTGTGATCTTATCTGTATGTCAATTTTGTATACTATTTATTGTGCACAATAAAATGTTAAATAAATAAACAAATAAAAAATATTTATCACTAGAAAAAAATTACTACCAGGCCCAACGAATGCAATACCTGTCCATATCATTGACTCACCATACCAGCCCTCTTGTTGACACTGATAAGTCTAACGTTGAGCGGCTGCAATCCGATATGGACGGTAGGCGCCGGCGTCGTCACCTCCTTCCCACTGGTTGTCGTCACTGTGATCGGCTCGGGTGGCAGAGATATCAACTTGTTGACGGCAACCGTCGACGATACCAGACTTGGTACGCGCTTCATTATTTCTGGACGGAGAAAAACGTTTCAGTTAAGGTTTTTCGCGATGTCAACCACCAGCACGGCTACAAGTGTGCCCGCGATATAGCTCGCGCCGTGAGGGAGCGTTTGTTTTCTTCTCTCAATACTAATATGAAAGAGATGGCAGTATCTACGTCGCGCCTTTTGTAGTTTATCGCGCGCGGGAACACACTTGTGGTAGCCTTACAGGTGGCGTTACCGAGGCGTCTGAAAGGTCTGTCAAAATACTGCCATGCGATTGGATAAATAGTTGTGAATTGGCGGATCCATTCAAGCCAATGACAGGCCTATATTTTGACAGCCGATCTTACATCTCAGTACGTCTTATCTTACATCTGATTTATTTTACAATAGCAAATTTTTTTTTTTTTTATAAAATTATTAGAATTTTTGACACTATAATGGTATGGTAAGGGTGAGAAAAAAGCAAGCAAACACGGTAAGTTCTATAATCTCCAAGGGCTTTCACTCCATTTTTCTTGGAAGATGGTTAAGTCTGGCAGTGGACCGATAATATGTGCTAAATAAATAATGCATTCTCTAGTACCAGCCGCAGCTTGATTATGATAAATGTCAAAGCGAGAGAAATGTTGCCAAGGCGAGTTAGTCCGTGGTATAGTGGACCACAATACCATGGACTAACTCGCCTTGGTAGCATTTCCCTTTAATTAAGAGGCTTCAAAATCAAGCTACACACTTCTCAATTGGATATACATCTAAGCTAGTACTAACCACTCTCGGCAAGAAACCAGAACGCCTTGCAGAACTCGACGCTGGCCGACTGCGATATGTTCACAATCCGTCGCGCTCGCATCTCCGGGTCGATCAGGTACTGGCCGCCGGTCCACACTGAGCTGATGAGATTCCCGTGGCTGTAGTACGCCTCGGAGAAGCCAGCCATGCATATCGATATGCCCTTGAGGATGCCGCGCATTGAGGGCAGGAACTGTTGATGGAATTGTGGTGTTAGGTCGCGGTAGACGACAGCAGTAGGTACATGACGGCAGGCTCCATTATTTGACTATAGATTATTAGATTCCGAGACTCGCTTCCACCAGGTCCGCGCTCGCCAACGTGGAAAAACGTAAATGGTATTGTCAACCACGGCATGGGGCGAATGGCACAGATCAACTTTAATTTAATTTGGTATTACCTTTAACGGGGCAAAAACATCGGGATAAAAATTAATTGGGACATGTGCCTCTGCCCTGTCCCGGCGTCGAGAAAACCATGTTTGTACATATATAGATATTCTCATCTGCCCCGTTAACGTGGAAAAATTACCAGGCCGAATAGGAGCGATTCCGACACACGGCTGCATAACGGAAACATCATCATCATCATCTCGGCGTTAGTCCCGGTTGCGCTCCCGCGCGGTACGTGTGGGCCCGGGGTCCGCCGATAGTTCGATAACAGAAACGAATTGTTAAAATCAAATAGATAATGATTGCGTAGATCCTAGTAAAAAAAGCAGTTGCAGTGGTGGGAATGGTTGTACATGTACGAAGTTATTTTACATAAGTTACATTTAATTAAGGTTGTAACTTTGTAATGCAGAGTGACTATTGAGGAGTCCTGAGGTGATGAATTAATTGAAGCCTTATGTGCCGTTTTAAATTACGAGTACCACTCTACTGCTGGTTTTTGCGACATAATTTTGACTTATTTACGTAGAACGTAACAAAAATTAATTACCTATACATTACCACGGCCGGGTTCTGAGGGTGACTAATTACTGACGTAATATTAAAGGTAATAAGGTCAAGTTGTGGTAACAATGAAGAAAAATTGTGTAATTTCCGCACTTGGAGTGACTCAATGACAAACTAGGTAAAGCGAACGATAAATTAGAAGAACTAATGTGACGCTTGTCGATTCGTTCTATTTGTATCAACGCAAAGAGATATTTAAGAAATTGATGAGGCTAGTTTGTTCAGGTACAATTTGTTTGTAAGCATGTAGTTTGTAGCCTTTCATTAAATTCTTTATTTTTTTTACCACTAAGGTGGCAAACAAGCTTACGGCCCTCCTGATGGTTAGCAGTCACCGCAGCCTTTGGACCTTTGCAATACCAGGGCCATCACCCACAGGTTGCCGACCCCGTATAAACCTTTTTACTGATTAGACAATTCCAAAAATATAAGTATGAGCAACATCAGCTCTCAGTAACACATATAGCAGAAACCCTTGCCTCACCAATTTAAAACTGGAACTTAACAAGTATCCCCACATGAAGATGACAAATTCCTCACTAACCTGAAACCCGAGACATCTTCCATAAAAGCAGTACTGGTTGATAGTGTCGGCTTGTGCGAATAGCTCCTCTGGGGAGTGGGGATCCGTGGGGAACAGCTCCCCGGCCGGTGCCCAGGACAACAGCGTGTGCAGGTGATGCAGACAGGTGCCCAGTGAAGCTAGCAGTTGCCCACATGACTCCACTTCTCTGATGAGAGAAATGAAGTAAAAAGGATAAAAAACTATGTTTCGTATATGAACAATAGATAAAACTCAATATTGATTGCGTCAGAGTAAATAATACTATATTCATCTTAATGTAATGAGATCAAATATGAAACTGTTTCATCTGCACATAGTATAAAACAAAGTCGCTTCCCGCCGTCTGTCCCTATGTATCTATGTTTGGAACATATATACAGCTTAGAGCTTTTAAATTACGCAACGGATTTTGATGCGGTTTTTAACAATAGATAGAGTGATTCAAGATGAAGGCTAATAAGCAAGAAAAAAAAGGGTAAAAAGGGGTAAAATTGGTGTACGTGAACGAAGTCGCGAGAACGAAGCCGGGTAGTAGCCCACTAGTAATATCATAAATAAAAGAAGTTGTGCATCAGTGTAGGTAAAAGTAGAATCAGTCCAATGTAGACAAAACGAAAAACTTTACTTGTCTATAAATAACATTACTACGTTGTTTTTATCAACATGACATCATCAAGAGAAGAATAAATTGTCAACTCAATCAATATTCATTAATAAGAGGAAACTAAATTTGTACAAATATTTCCAAAGGAAAAATTAAAACTTGTATTTCTCGAATTGAGTAGTTTGGTAATTATTAAAATGCAAAAGGTCAATTGACAATGACACGAAAAAATTCAAAATGTCTTTCAACTGTACTCGTATTTCGTTTACATATAACTAGGTTTTGGTCATTACTAAAATACCAAAAGTGATAATGGAAGAATGAGTAATAATGTTTGCTTTAAATTTATATATTGAAATGGTTATGTTAATATCTTACTTGACAAAGTGTCCTTTGCGGAAGAGGAGGGCATCCCTTCCGGTGCAGACCTGTCTGCTTAACTTCAGCCCGTGGAGAATGCAAGAGTCCACGACGGATACGAAGCTTCGGTACCCATTTCCGGGTGATTTGGAGTCGAAATCGTACTGTGGTGCCACCTGTTAACCAAATTAGGGTTTGCTCATACTTTTCATATTTGGCTAGCTTTTGCATTTGCATATGGTGTGGTTCAAAAGTACTGGCGTGGACAAAACTACAAGGAAAAAAAAGGGTCACTGGGTGGTTCCAATGAGTGAAAATATGCCATAGGCTTCCTCATGTTTGAGTTGCTGATAAATGTCTATTGCCACACTGCATAGGGATAGTGTATCATACATGTGTCATGTATCCTGGTATGACAAAGTAGTTTCAGTTTAAACAAGTTCAGTAGTTTTATATTAGCCAGACATTTGTTGCTACTAGGCTAGGCAGACATTTGACTGCTTACACAGCTGGTGGTAAGGGACAATGCTGCCATTAGGCTTAGTGTGTTACTCTAGAACAAGCCTTCTCATAACAAAAGTTGAACTAAAATGATTTGTTGATCATTGTGCAGATAGCTGGAAGATCCACAGCATAAGGTTGGAATATCCGCCCATGTTGTGTTTCCCTAAAATGGAAAGGAGGCAGTGGAGTTTGTTCTGGTAGTGCTGTTGTACCACCACAACTTTTTACACTCTCGGAAATGCAACCTGTTGAAAACAGATATAATAATTACTGTGTGTGCATGACAAGATAAAAATGTTACGATCAGATCATCAGTTACTGCTTATCATCAGGTGGCTGACTGCTCATTTGTTTACATTTAATTATTATTATTCTCAAGTCTTCAAATCACGACACTGGTACATTGTTAATATTTATACAATTTAACACAGATGTCCCATTAAATGAGATAACCCACATCATCTTTCTCATTTTGAACACTTGTTAGATAATTGCTCCATGAATCAAGTCAGACAATGTAGTTTGTTAGGTTACTTAGTTCTGGTGTAAATAAAGGTTGCTTAATACCGGTGCGGTTATAGAATACTGTTCCTAATTAGAAATATGAAGTTTTGAAAATAAAATAAACTCACTTGACTGTAAAAATAAATTTTCTCATAGAACAATATTGAGTGCATTGCACAGCACATACAAAATGAATATACCTATGAAAATCAATGCCAACAGGTAAAGCTATATCCCAATATGAATATTACATTAAAAACTTTAACTAAATAAACAATATTGATAACTAGATAAAACTACTCATTGTACACAATTGTTAATTGTTGAGGTCACTTAGTTCAAATTCTATAGAATTTAAACAGATAAATTTATTAGCACAGAGGACAAAGACTACTGATATCAATACAAGTGTAGCTAGCAGTACTCTAATCAACATGTGGTTAATAGGAGCTTAAGTAATTTATTTTTAGATTTTTCCCTTATGATCTCAATATATTGACCTTTTTAAAATGTTGTGAATGCCAGTTACATTATATTCATTAGTACTTACTGTTAGGCACTTGCACACATGACTTGATTATTTTTTTTAGAAATTGTGGATTATAGTTTAGTAAGCATTGTAAGTACCTACAAAGCAACTAGGAAAATTTATAAGTACCTTATTTATATACTAATAAGAATAAAAATAAATATAAAGATGTATTATTTATCAGATGGAAAGTTAGTCAACCATAAAATAGCTTTATTTTTTGTTTACATCATATTTAATTCGTACCTTTCGCACATGGTCGACCAGAGGCCACACAGTGTCTATGTGGTCCATGAGAGTCATGAAGCCTTGGTAGAGCCGTTGGCCATTTTCACTGTCGTCGGGTTGGAAGTAAGTGGCGTTGTTCTGGCAGGAGTCCTTTAGCGCCTCGTACATGGCATAAGTCGGCGGCGCGCTCTCGTGCCCATCCTCACAGCACAGCGACGCCTTCGCAGGAGTCTCCATATACGACATCATTTTATCAAGCTTCTTCTTACCGTGTTGCAACCCGCGAACGAAAAACTTAAGTCTCATCTGCGAACATCGAAACAACAATATCTAAACCTCACCGTCTTTCATCTATTCACCGTATAAATAGTAACAAAATAATTACAAATTCCTGCACCGACAAATTTTGATATCATTGTAAAGGGAAACCTATCTGATTAATTCACATGCTATACACATCGTTTAATTACATTTCAAAACAGCTTTTTCAATGCAAATTGATCCGCACAAATCAAATCAATGGACAGAAACTGAATAGGATATGAAATGACACAGAATGACATTTGACAGCTGATTTATTTTTGAAATTCTGTAGTAGATTTTCATGCCTGTAATACTGGCAATACCGGAAATGACTACGGATGGTTGAGCAAGCCGATAGTGTAAAAAAGGCAAGCAAGGACCGATAACGCGACTTCAACACTCACACCGTACACGGTCATGTTGTCTGTCGCTTAGTTTGAGCAGTTGAGTAGAAGCTTTATTGTCGCGTCGTTATATAGGTTGTGGTATTTTGTTGTTGCTTATTGGTCAATGTTTGCTGTTATTGTTTTGCTTGCATGACATTGTGAATGAAACGTGTTGATAATTTTGTTTTGAATTGAAATATAAATTATGGAAGAAACATCAATGGATACAAGTGATTTAGATATACAACATGAAAATGACAATGCAGATACGAATAAAGAATCCATTGGTACAGAAGAACAATGCTTATTTGAAAGTGAAAATGTAGATTTGTGCAAAGAAAATATTTCTACAGAAAATCAATGCTCTTTTGAGTATCCCACCTTGTTTTGTAATAAGACGTTGTTGGAACTCTGTAATGCGTCTTGGTCGTCGTCTCCGATGAAACGTCCTGATGTCCAGCCTTATTTACGAGGTTGTAAGTGGTCTCCTGATGGTACTTGTTGTCTTACTGTGGTGAATAACGATGGAGTCCACATTGAAGAACTTCCCGTAGACTTGTATTCTGGAGAGGTGACCAAGACCCGACCGCGAAATCTCCTGGACTCTGTAGTACATGTAAAAGAGGCTGGTCTCGTCTATGATTTCTGCTGGTACCCTGCAATGAACAGTCATAATCCTGAAAGTTGCTGGTAAGTTTTCTTACTAAATTGATTAATAACTATAAGATGAAATAGAATATTCTAGTATTACCTTAAGGTTTCTAGTATTACATTAAAGGGTGTGCATATCCATATTAATATAAAAAACATATATTATTTATATTTAATATCTGTTTCAGTTGGATAACTACTATGCAGAATGCTCCAATACAGATGTGGGATGGTTTTAATGGTTCACTCAGGAGCTCTTATAGAGGGTTTGATTCAGTTGATGAGATGGAAACAGGTCTGTCTGTCACATTCTCTGATGATGGTTCTAAGATCATAGGTGGCTATAAAAAATGCTTAAGAACATTTGATGTTAACAGGTAAAATGAATGAAAGAGTAAATTTCTTTTATATGTATTGTTCCATGTTCATTATTTGCTGAAGGACTGCACTTTCTGTATTTCAGACCTGGTAGAGAATATGCAGAGCACAAAATAAGTTCACCTGCATCCTGCCTGGCCACAGACGGCAATCATCTAGCTGTCGGATCATGGAACACTAGTATAAGCTTATATAAAATGAATGAGATAGGTACCTATAAAAGCACGGGAAAAATGCATGGTCATGGAGGTAAGAAATATTTCATTTTTAGATTATAACTTCCTTTTGATTTGTAAGTTTTGCATATTAAATGTCATGATTGTCCTTGTAATTTGTTTTGACATATTTATTTTATTTCTTTTAAGGTGGAGTGACTCACATGAAATTCGCTGCCAATGGCCTGCTTTTGGTGTCAGGTGCACGAAAAGACAACAGGCTGCTTGTGTGGGACCTTAGGCATCATAGGAAACCTCTGAACATATTAACAAGGGTTGTCGACACAAATCAGAGGGTTTATTTTGATATATCTCCTTGTGGAAACTATTTAGTATCTGGTGGCAGTGATGGTATTTTGAGGGTGTGGGATATGAGGCAGATAAACTGGCACACCACTGCAGAAGATGAGAAGAGTATAATTAAGGTATGTAAGTTTCATGACATAAACAAAGGGTTCCTAATACTTGTAAATAAGTAACATAATACTGTTTATTTGAATAGGCAGTTGTTAAATTTTGTATTACCATCAAAATTCAGTTGGATTTGTAATAATATAATCATATTAATTATTATAATTTACAGTTTCCTCTACACAATGATTGCTGCAACAGTGTATCAATACATCCTTTACGACCTATAATGGCTACTGGATCTGGGCAATATCACTTCACAGACCCAATTAAGACAATAGATGCTGAAGATAAATGTGAATATGATGTTAAAACCAAAGCAGAACAAGATGACTTAGAATCTAATATGAATATGGAAAATGATGTAAATAACATAAATAAAGGAGACATGAAGTATTCAAGCTGTACAGATAACAGTTTAGTGTTCTGGTGGACTGGTGATATACCTGATTTATTGAGTTAGTTGAATATTCTGTACTACAATAATATTGTAAAAATAGCTCAATTGTGATAAAATAAATTAGTGTCCAAGATTTATTGCAGTTAATATTTATGTGTACCTCTACCATATTTTACTGACCACATATTGTATGGATAACTGTATGTAAAACGAAGTGTTTTGATAAAGCCTCTTCAGGGCCTTGATCAACTGTCCATAGCTACTTTTCGTTGCCCAATAATGAGGTAGATACAGTTACCACTTACAATGAAGAAAATAAATAATGAACATTAGACGGATTTTACTTTGAGTACTTACCTAATCACGAATCAATGAATGAAGCACAATTCTTTCATTTTATTCGAAGTATCTAATTCTTATATATTTTTTCAAAATCGCCACAATGTCTGGGATCTACACTTTGTTGATTAAGATGTCAGTCATCTTACACCTTGGAAAGAGCTACCTAGGTTCGGATTTTCTCTAGGTAAGTGGACTGGACACGTCGAATATTACGGGCATTCCTAATAGTCCAAAGTCACCAAACAGGAATTGTGAAATTAAAGTGGCGCATGGCAAAGCCATGCAGCTGTAATGCTTGTAATAATATGAGCAGGTTACCAATACTTACGGTAAAATAAGTACAGGTACGATCTACTACGTTCTCTATAGTGAAAACATATTGCTATGAAGTAACAAAGTAAATGAGAGATATTAATTTCGAACGATCTATCGACTCGAGTCTTTAGACTCTTATTACTTTAGTACAGCCAGAGCCAACGTGAAAATGTAGATATGATGTTCTGTAGGTTTCACAAACCTGAATAGAGTGAACAATCATTATAAAAAATATCACCTGATAATGTTCTTTGTATTGTCGCGGTCACGCATTCGAGAACACTTGCGTACGCCGTGACTTATTGCATCGTAAAAAGTGTGCGGCAAGTCAGAATGAACCTTATGTTCTGCGACATAAGGTCTATAGTTACTTTACACACGGCCGTCTGGAATATACCCGGATGTGTTGCCGCGGCTATTCTCGATTCGTCGTTTCCGAAAAACGTTTGCAATAGATTACTAGAACATTCCAGTATCGGGGCTAGGATATATAAAAAGCGGCAGGCGTAGCGCGAGACAATTAAGTTTTGACTACCGTAGAGGTAACTTCGGAGCGAATAAGCGACAACCTGCGAGTACCTGCGACATCCTCCGACTTCGGCGATAGCTACAGACTACGAGAGACCTGCGATAGTGGAAGATCAGCTTGACGTGGAATTTGTGGAAACCTTGGAAGAGAATAAACCTTCGGAACTTATGATTAGTGTTTCACTTCATATTCACTTAAGATATGGACGAGGATTAAATTTGCGGTGCGGTTCCAAAGGAACTTTTTCCCACGCACTCTAAGGTTGTGGAATGAACTACCTGGAGAGTACAACATGGAGTTCTTCAAGAAAGGGGTAAAAAGGTTTTTTCGGGGTCTGCAACGTGTGGGTGATCAGGGGTATTGCAAACGTCCATAGGCTGCGGTGACTGCTTACCATCAGGCAGGCCGTAAGCTTCTTTGCCACCTTAGTGGTATAAAAAAAAATGTACGTACCTATATGGTATGAGCGTCAGTGGTCCGTTAAGGGGTCCGACTCGTAAGCGAGAGGTACCTACGGGTTTCGAAACCCAGTGCCGCCATGTACATGAGTTATGCACGTTAGTTGATCACTAACCGATGCTCTTACGGTAAGGGGTGATGAAACCTGCACATTCGGCGACTGAACATGTTACATGATCCAATCTGGTCAGGTTCCGCTGTTTACATGGGTCATGGAGTCATTGAGGTCTAGCCAGTCGCTCCATTGTAATTAATAAATCTGCCAAATCCTGGATCATGGTCAAGGCGGACCGTGGGCCCTTGCGCGCGAGATTACAAACGGGTCTTTATCACCGAGATGAACAATGATGTCTAGGTACGGAGTATGTGTAGGGTCACCATAGTATAGGATTGAATGAGGTATTCCTCATACAATCTAGTGTAATATGGGTGTAGGTACCTAATATAAGTTTCCTTGTACGCTGAAGGATGATGCCTAGGATTGTAAGATATATGCTGAGGTAGTTTGGATGGGAGCCTTTCGTTTGTCCTAATATTTATACTCAGACCTATGTCGATTGTCCTAATGATTGAGTATCCCACTGCAGTAATTGTCCTAATGTTCTCGGTCCTAAAGTTTAAATTTCCTAATAAATCCTCCGATAAATCATTATTCCTAATATTAGTCAAAAGTTAAAATAATCCTCTATAATGGGTTGAAATAATGGGTTGGATTTAGAAACAGGTCGCCTGAATTTGAGGATATTGGATGTGTATTCCAACTGACCCGTGCTATTTTACACACTCTCTCTTTTTCTATTTTTCATAAATACTCAGTCTCTCCATGCTTTATTTAATTTAAAAACTAGCCGATCTCTCAGCGGCTTTAACCCGCGCGCTGTTCGGATCTCCGTAAACAATCAACTTTCCCGCGGGAACTTATTAATTTCCCGGTATAAAAAGTAACCAATGTTACTCAGTGATAATGTAGCAATCTATTAGCGAAAGAATTTTTTAAATCGGTTTAGTTTTTGAGTTTATTCATTACAAACAAAAATACAAATAATTATTTTTAAAGTATTTTAATATTAGTATTTATTTATTTATTTATTTGTTGATGCACTAGCAGCGTGAAGCTGATGCGTGCATTTCACTAGCACTTGTGTTAGTCACTTGTTTAGGAGGTCCAGTCTGTTCTTGAAGGCATTGACAGAGGGTGCACTTATCACATGTTCTGGTAACTTGTTCCACGCGCATACCACACGATTCGGCAGAAAGTTTTGTCTGGGGTTGGAGGCACTTGGTGGTCGCAGCAGTTGCAAAGAGTGTCCTCTTATTGATCGGTTAGGATTAGGTTTCATACTATACATGTGCTCAAGCTGAAAATCGTAATGGCCATGCAAGATCTTGTAGGTTTCTATAAGGTCTCCTCGCTGTCTACGCTTCTCCAGCGTCATCAATCCCAGCGCCTTTAAGCGTTCTTCGTATGATTTGCCACGCAGAGATGTCACCATACGCGTAGCTCTTCTCTGCACTTTTTCTAGATTCTGTATGTCCTTTTTGAAATAAGGATTCCATATCTGAAAACCATACTCCAGAAGAGGCCGCACATAAGTTTTGTATAGTCGGATGAATAGGTTCATATCGATATTTCTGAAGGCTTTTCTAATTATGTATAGAAGTGAGTTAGCACTTTTAACAATTCCAAGAATGTGGGTGTCCCATGTCAGGTTATGTGTCACTGTTAGACCGAGGTCCCGTTGAGATGTAACTGCTTGGAGGTTGACAACATTAATAGTATATGTCATGTGAGGGTTATTAATACCTATATGGAGTACAGTGCATTTACTCGCATTCAATGTTAAAAGCCAATCTTGTGTCCATTCAACAATACGATCCAAGTCGCCTTGAATAATGTTGTGACTCACCAGGGGGATACCCAATATCTTGGTATCATCAGCAAATAGTGATAACAGGGACTTAATTATCTGCTTGAGGTCTGTTAAGTAGAGTCCAAATAAAATTGGGCCAAGCACCGAACCTTGTGGAACACCAGTTAGGACGGGATACTGATCCGAGAATGCCTCACCGACTCTTACCCTGAAGCACCTATTTGTCAGGAAATCAGTCAGCCATACCAATAGTTTGCCACGTACACCAAAATGCTCGAGCTTATTTATTAGTCTTTTTATGGGAACACGATCAAAAGCTTTTTCATAGTCCAAGTATATAACATCAGTTGGCTGGCCTATGTCCCAATTCTTAGTCCAAGTGTCAAGGCAAAGAAGCAGGTTTGTGGTGGTTGATCTTCTTGGGATGAAACCATGCTGCTCATCAATCAAAACATTCTCCCGGGAAAGAAAATCGCGTATTTCCTTTGCTATTACTTTTTCCATAGTTTTGCATGATAGACAAGTTAAGCTGATAGGCCGGTAATTGGCAGCACAAAGCTTATCACCTTTCTTGTAAATAGGAGTGACTATCGCTTCCTTCCAGTCAGAAGGCAACTTTCCATTTTCAAACGACAGGGTCATTATGGTGGATAATTGATTGCATAATGTCTTCGAACATCTCTTAAGCAAAACAGCTGGGATACCATCAAGACGATGTCCTCTATGGATGCCTCAACCTTCGGCATAGCAAGTTGCGGTAGTGGTAAATGGGAAGGTTCATTCACGAATGATCTCCCAAACTGTTCAGCAAAGACATTAGCCACTTCATATAAGTCATTAATAATATGAAGTTTGTCATTTCTCAGGGAAGGTGGAACAGACACTTTTGAAGGTATTTGCTGCCTCACATAACTATAAAAAGACTTGGGCCCACTGTTGATTACATTACTTTCATAATGCATTCTAGCTGCCTTGACAGCACTGATTATATCATTATTTAATTTTCTGTATTTTTGTAGTTTTCCGAAGTAGAGTTTAATGGTTTAATCCACAATAAACAAATAAGTTACTAAATACAAAAAGTAAAGAAACCTAATAATAAACTTAAATAATTACACTAAATCAAATAACCCGCCCCTGATTGTCCCAGGCGCAAAGGTACCCATTACACCAGCAGCATTACCGCGCTGTATGGCAATGGCTATCCTTTGTGCCAGGAACCAACCAGAGCGGGGGTCACCGCTACTATTCTTGATTCGGCTGCCTAAATCGCGTACGAAGCTTTTCGCCTTTAGAGTTTAATTGGTAGATCTTCCACAATTTCATTTTTTCTTTGGTCATTTTTACTATTGATTTATTTATCCATGGATTATTCTTATTTTTTATTTTACTTGGCCTATGAAGCGGAATTGTGTTATGGATAATTGTTCCGATACAGTGTCTAAATTCAGTCCAAGTCTGTTCAACACTATTTGAAATGGATAAATTTGCAAGATTTTCATCAAAAGCTTGTGACACCACTGTGTAGTCTGCCTTATAGAAATTATGGCGAGGGATAGATCTCATGTTTTTAGAATGTGGATTCTGTCTTTGAAACTGAAGTGCTGCTAGTAGCACCAAGTGATCACACTTCCCTATATTCGGGAAATATTCAACTTTAGTACATAAGTTTTCATAGTTACATAATATCAAATCAAGTAAGGATTCCTGATCATTTCTTTTTCGCGGTATTTGTGTAACCAACTGATACAAATTGCTATCAATGAACATATCAGTAGGTTGTACCCATCTAGCTTAGCTATGGGCCACTGTATGTCCGGCAGGTTGAAATCACCCGTAATAAAAACAGGCTGACCAGAGTTTGATGCCTCCAGTATTGTGTCAAACAAAATTTTGGCAGTATTTTCAAAAGTGTAAGTAGTGGGACAGTACACTGCAGCAATTAAAAAAGTAATATCTCCATACCTGAGATCCAACCAGAGGGACTCCACGCTGGGTCTGTTGTAGGATGCATGAGGGGTAACTTGTATTGGAGTATCTTGGTGTGAGTGGGCAACGTAAATAGCAACTCCCCCCCAGCCCTTACCTGTAGCACGGTCATGTCTAAACAGTGTATAGCTCTTGATGTCAATTAAAATATTTTTTATTTCCGATTTTAAGTGGGTTTCAGTAATCATCACACATGTCGGTTGTAACTTGTTAATTTCTATAAGCAATAAATCTCGTTTGGCCATTAGGGATGCAAGGTTCGTGTATAAAAACGTGAGCTCTGTTAAGCTGCCAGTTACTTTTTTGGAGGTTCTTTACTTTTAAGTATTTTTGGCGAGTTATTGACATATTTAATCAAACAGACAAATCAGATCAGTCTCACTCTGATCAGATCTCTGGTTCAATTCCTGCCTCAGGTTTTGAAGGTAGTCCCTTTGAGCAGGTGTAAGGTCATTTCTAGCTTTAACTCCTGGGGGTAGACGTTTACCATTCTTGAGCACATTCAAAGCAGATCGTTTGTCTTTAAACACTATCTTGACAGGACGGGGCTTAGAACCTGCTCCAATATGTGGCTTTCCCAAGCGGACCACAGCCACAGGTGTTTCGCAGTTTGGAACACCTGCTAGCACCGTTTTGACCAACCCCAAATCATGTCCCCTTTGATCGTCCACTGTTGCGTTTGGATCCACATTTTGCTTTTCCGGAATTTCAAACAAAATTACATTGCAGGATCGTCTGTTCCTGTCCTCCATTTCACTCAGTACCATTTCAACATTGAGGGTTTGCATTTTCTGTTTTTTGAAGTTATCCAGTTCGAACTTGAGTTCCGAGACAGTCTTCCTAAGCGCTGGGAGTTGACGAACACCGAGATCACATTCCGGGCACAGGTACTTGAGGGTAGGTGCCTGCAACTGGATCACTCTTATTTCAGTGGCTAATAGACCACTGCATTTCACACAAATCTGCCTTTCACACCCAAAACAGACAATCTTAGGATTTTTATCATCATTAACCAGTATTTGTTTAACACACTTGAAGCATCAAGCCATTTTATATGTTTTTTAGCACTCGCGAGATTGAGGTTAGAAGTTCGTGAAACAACTATTCACTAAATTCACAATTTTTATCGTGGATAACACTTCCCCCTAATAATTGAACAATCCCAAACACAATTTAAAAACATTTACAGTAAACAACTTAAAACAAGTAATTAAAATGCAAAAAGTTTCTAGAGCCAACTAAAAACACAAGTACTTCCAAAAGCGGAGGCAGGCGAAAAAAAAAAGTATAAAAAATAAGTATACTTATATTTAATTATTAGTATAATTACCACAAAACTGAATCCATCAAAAACGTCGATAGGTCACAGAGGGGTTAGGTTGCGAGGAGCGAAGCTACGAGATAGTTGTTATGAACCACCGCGAATTGCCAGAACCAATCTACAAATAGCCATTTGGTGTCCAGCAGAGTAGAATAGCGCCAACCCCTTACACTCTTGGGTGTCGTCCAAGGCGACTAATGTTTTTTTTGAGGCAAAGATCTCGATTCCTTTAGGCTGGAAAATGGGCAGCGGCATCTACACATTTTTCCATTAACTATCTACAATCCGGCTGCCAAGCGTGGATATTGTGGCAATAACCTTCCTTTTCGCGGGAGAGGCCCTAAGTCCTGTAGTGGACTGGTAGGTGTGATGGTAATGATGATGATTTTAAAAATTGGCGCAAATAACGATCTAAAATGTTTTTGTATAATTTGCTAATCCTTTTTTGCAAGGAACTTTACTTTATTTACGATAATTAATTAATTCTACGAGTTTGAACGATTAAGACACTAGGACTTCCGATAATTAGGATGAAAAAATTTGTACAAATAATAATATGAGTATGTACCTAACGAAATTAGGACTTACAATATTATTACAATAGATATTTAGGACTATAATGCTGAGGACAATAACTATTTTTTATAATAAATTTTAGGACATAAAACACGAGACCCGGTTTGAACACGTGGAGAGGATGTATGAAAGACGGCTTACGAAAG
The DNA here is from genome assembly GCA_907269095.1 of Blastobasis adustella. Classification (NCBI taxonomy): domain Eukaryota; kingdom Metazoa; phylum Arthropoda; class Insecta; order Lepidoptera; family Blastobasidae; genus Blastobasis; species Blastobasis adustella. The sequence continues at coordinate 12,688,151 of OU026121.1, read as the reverse complement.
GTATCTAAAATACTTTTTATATCTATCGTGCGAATGTTAATGAAAGGGTCGGCAGAGGGCGGCCGAGAACGACATACATTATTCTGATCAAATAAATGACGACCCAAAAAGGGCAGGTCAGGCGTAGGTACTCTCAATCGGCGTAAATGTATGAAAGTGCGTATGAATGTGGAAGAGGCAGAAGAGGTGTGTCAGGATCGTAGCTTATGACACTCGACAGTCTGCCTACCCCTATGAGATACAGGTGTAAGTATGTATGTATGTATATGTACTAGGTAGGGTAGGGTTCAATATAATACAAATTTCTTTCATTTAACAGATGTGTACGATAATGGCGACTAATCTTATAGCATGTTTACTCAGTAAGTACAACAAAATGTCATAAAGGCCTTCCATATACTTGTTACCTACGGCTTCTTGTTAACTACAGAAGACGTCCATTGTAATCTAGTAGCTGTAAATCTTGAGAAAATAAATAAATTATAGGCAGGTCAGCTAGAGGACCTCAATAGATCAGTATGATAAGCTAGGTATATTGAATGTTTATTATATTGATATTGTTCTTAATAAAAATAAATAAATATAAATACCGTCACGGGGTCCTAAACTGTTCAATCAGTCTTCGGGTACCCGCGGAAAACATTTCATTCATTTTGTAATTTATTAGCAAAAATGTGGTGCAATAAGTTTTACCCAGCTATATATATTCCCTAATACGTTACGTATAAGATACCTACAGCAGTATCGTTTAACCTTAATACGATTTTAATGACTATTAAACGTTACAGAACGAAAAGGCTTGGAACTCGTTCATCAACTTTTGAGAGCGCCCATTGTGAAGTTCAGCTTTTGATGAGATTCTTTATGACTCTTCTACCTAAATTAGTAATTAATCTTAAGTCTTGTTTTGTTTATTTTATGGCCGGCGGCGTTATGCAGCGGAGATGAGTAGGGTGGTGTTTAAAAAATGTAGGTACCTAGGTACATTGTTCCGTCCGTACCTACCCCTCCGGAACATAAACGTGTGTAAATCAGCAACTCGTGTTTTCCTACTCGTGTTACCTAGCCAATAAGTGGGATGAAAATGTTATACTTACTTTTCACAAGTGTCTTTTGTGTGCTCCCTTCACTGTAGATGATAACTCGAGCATGTTCTGTTCCTTTGTCTACACACTCGAGTTCATTATTCCCGGCTCGGCTCGAGCAATCGTCGATAAAGTCGAGAGGTGTCTTGACTTCAACATCTCCAATTAATGGGATCTTCGGGAGTTTGGTTGTTTCAAATTCAATTTTCACGAGGTACTCTACTGCAAACTTGGATGATTCTAGGGAATCGTTTGCCTCATTAGGGTAGTATTGACTTAGGACCTCAAAGGATCATTTGCCTTGAAAACGCGAGTCCTACTTTCGGAAATAGCTACAAGTTGCCCTTCCATTCGGCTTTGACCTAATTAACTTAACCTTTATCTGTCTTCATTAAGATCAAGGTAAATTAAAATGACTCAAATACTCGTAGTTACCTCAAATAGGTTATTACAGCCATTTATTCAAACCCAGTTTTTTGTCTGGCGATGCTGTATTCCGTGAGCATCCTGTTTTCTCCAGAGGCTTTTATTTATTACTAGCAGATAAGGTTCAGCTTGTCCGAGTTACCAACTTTTGCTTACTAACTTTGGCAAAGAGAAAATAAAAATTCCATTAACGATACCAACCTAGAAGGAAGTTTCTAAGTTTCATTGTTTTCTTGGTTCATTGACCTATTTTAAGTAGACTTATTTGGCACGACGTACCAACAACCAAAACAAAACAAATGCCATCCACATTTCATGCATTTTGAAGTAGGTAGGGGAGAGCGGGGTTCAAAGTTCCGATTTTTAATAAAATTATCAGTAATATAAGTCTTGTGGATCTATAGATATAGAGTGTATTCTAGTTTTAAATTTGTAGTCGCATCTGTTAAATTATTAATAGTTTTCGGCTCAGAGTAAATTGGCAAGGAACAACCCACCCCGTCAGAAGCCTGATGAGAGTGGCGCAGTGGGATTCGAACCCGGTATATACCTCTCGCTTACAAGTCGTACACTAACCACTCGGCCACCGATGATAGATGCCTACGTAGGTACGTATACCTACCTAAAATGGCCAGAGCCAGGCGTAAGGGGGTTATGCTTCATGCATGAAAAAGCGTTTTATAATGGCTCATCCGCATATATTTCCTTGTTGTGTTGCGTTGTGATACGGAACCCGCATGTCCGGTCCGGTAGGCTGCGAAAGGGCCCTGCTCTGAGCTTGATTAGATTTTGATTTATGTTCCAGGGGCGCAAATTAAAAGTACCTACGTAACGTACAATACGCGAATGTGGAACGAAAGAGGAAACTGAATGTAATGTAGGTAATTTAGTTTGTATTTGTTATTTTCCTTACCTACATTCTTTACGTTATGTTGAGTAAAGGTAAATTAGGTACTTACTTACATAGAAATTGAGAAACATAATTATGTAATGAAATCATGCAGTGGTTGTATTTAGTTCATATTTTAAACTGATTTAACTTTTATTCTTTTTTACACCGTGCTTTTCATAATATTTTTACCTATAGGTAGGTAGGTAGTCCATCGAACACCTATTTATTCCGCAGACAAAAAAATCCGATATTCATTCATCCATCCCGTCTCTAAGAAAACAATACCTATCTCCATCTGCTTTTACAATATTTTTTTCTATGATCTAGTCTATCGAACATCTATTCGCAGACAAACAATTTCCGATCTCCATCCATCTATCCTGTCTCTACAGAAACAATACCTTCATCTGCATTTTACAATATTTTTTGCCATGTTCTAGTCCATCTAACACCTATTCCGCAGACAAAGACTTTTCGATCTCCACCCATCCATCCCGTCTCTAAGGAAACAATATCTCTATCTGCTTTTACAATATTTTTTGCTATGTTGTAGTCCATCGAACGCCTATTTCGCAGACAAAAAAATTCCGATCTCCATCCATTCATTCTATCTCTAAGGAAACGATATGTCGTCGCCCACAGGAGAAATATGTCTGTCTGTTTACTTATAATGTTATTACTTCACTACAGGTAGACAGTGCTAAAGCAATACACGTTGGTCAAGCAAACACGATTGTAAACATAAATACCAACGTGCAGAGGGCTGATTCGTATTGCCTCGCCAACGTGTTTTATACCTAAGAAGACGGTAAATGAAAATGAAAAAGTATTTATTGAATTAGGATTACGTTAATTGATTTCTTTTCAAACGTCAAAAATCTAACGGGAAGCAAAGGGAAAGTTAAGCCAGCTCTACTAATGGACTACCACAAAGTCATCGATCGCGTTGGCGTAATAGCATACGTTTCATTTTGGTTGGAGCCGACCAATCGTCAGTTGCAGTTGATACTAATCCTTACGCAGTATAAAATATAACGACTGCGACTGACGATTGGTCGGCTCCAGCCAAATCGGAGCGTCTGTTACTATTAGCTCGGCCAACATTTAGGTACTGCCGCTTTTCCAAACAGCCACCAGACTAGTAGGTATGGAACATTCCGCTATGTGGATTCCAGCCACGTCTCATGATAAAAGTATCGGCCGACCCCGCAGGCGACCCACTTCACGGATGACCTAACAAATCAAATCACATACCTATTATTTATTACGTTAATATAAAAAAGGTTACTTAAAATGTGTACGTAGTATTTTTTCTTTGCTTTTATTATGTTACTAGCTTAGGAAATAGGTAGTTTTTAGGGCAGAATATGTTTTTCCCTATCGCCCATTTTAAATGACCTCCCTAATGTATGAAAGCTAGTATTACGGAGAGGTCAAGCTGTATCTCTGATTCTACTCAACCGAATTAGATGAAAAATGGCCTAGATTTTAAGTTGGCCCCAGATTACCAAACTGTAAAAATCTCATCTAAATCCATTCGGCGTCATTCCTATGTGTCCTATAGTTTAGCTGGTCTATTATGGTTCAACATCATGTGTTCCAGTTTCCAAAATTAATTATACCCTATATGTTGCGCAGGACTAATAGCTACACAGCAACAAATACTTTTATTCAAATCCATCTTGTAGTTCAGGAGATTAGTGTGTACAGACAGACAGACAAAAATGGCGTCATGAAGGGCCTCATGCAGTTTAATGTCCAAGATATGTAATATAAACAGAACTTGAAACGGATGGCATTGAGGTTGAAAGATATCTTATTCATACTTTAGCGTCGATCCGTGATGGCGAGTGTCCCTTGTAAGCGTGCGGCACAGATTCAAAACCCACTAGGGAATCATACTAGGGGTCTAGCCATCTTTGACAGCTCCGCTTGCGCACGTGTATGGTAGAAAATTGCCAGCTCGAAGTTCGACTATTTCTACCAAAACATCACACACACACATTCACACACATCTACATTGACTATGATTTTATTCCGCTGTCAATCAAATATCAAAAATTTTGAATTACGGCTTCGAGAACATTCTCGCAATGGGTTTAGTTCAAAGAGTTTATATCTGTATATATTATAATATAAAACAATTTGGTTTAGATAGGAATTCTAAAAAGTTCTGTCCTACATAATTTCTCTACGCAAGTCTATAATCTTCTTTGGTAGAATTTTCTGCGTTCGTTCTACCCAACACGTTAGCTTATGTCAGATAACGTTAGCTTATGACAAATCCCATATATTTTTTCTACCACAAACGATTATAGATTAACGATCCACTTGGCTAAGGCCGCAGTATCTACTTGAATGTTTTGTTTCTGATCCATGTATACACATGTTATTACAAGGTTTTCTTAACTTGCACTGCTCGTATGTAAGTTGTCCGTCAAAAGCAAAAAAAATTTCGACCATTTGTTGGTATCCGATTGAACTGAAATTTGGTATCCAATGCAATAATATGGTACCATGGAGCTAGTCTGATGATAGACTCGGAAAGTGGTCATAGGAACTAATGAACGTAAATACATAACGTAATAAGATAACCCCATCGTGTTTTGGCTCTTTGAAATGAGTTCATTTGAGAAATTATTTTACAGCATCCAAAAACGCAGTGTCAGGTAGGTTTTCATTGCGTTATATTTGCGGTCTTGCTTGGCGTAAGCGTGTATGACGACTCATAGGATGTGGGTAACCGGTACCGGTCTACTCGTGTGTCACTGAAAACCCGTACCTACTCGTGTGTGTTGTGTAGGTAAATATTTAAATGTATAGAACTTATGAAACTTTTTTTTTGAACGATTTTTTTTTATTAGGTAGGCAGGGGAAATTCGTCATGGACACCTGGGAAGGGACCTAGGGGGGCGATTCTTGCGCAGTGACATCACAAATTCGACATTTTCTCAAGCCAAAAACTGTATTAAAACATCACTGAAATCTTTGACAAAATACGACTGTCGAAGATAATTGAGAAAATGTGTTTTGGCTGCAATATATATTTCAATGTAATTATTAATGGAGATATGTCGCTAGAAAAAATGTCGAATTCTAGATGTCACAGCGCGAGAATTAAGCCCCAGGTAGTGCTGGACTCTTACCGGATAAAACCCCTACCTGCCCTCGAAAGCCTCTGGTAAAGCCAGAGTCTTTCGGTGGTGAAATGAGATCGCGAAAAATAACGTGGGTTAAGGTGAGGGTACCTGTGCACATCAAGCGTACCATTGGATACTGTGCACCCGGTGTGATAGGTACGTATAAAAAGTTTACCAATATTGAACTCAGGTATAAAAGTATAATAAAGGTCCTCAACAAATTTGTGTTTGCAGGGTGTAGGCAAATATTTTTCCATATTCATTCAAACTGCGTCCTAGGATAGACAGACTCGTTATTTATCTCATACGTTATTCGGGAGACAGGGAACTACGATGTATGGCCCAATCTCAGTTCCCATAAAGGGCCATATGTTTTTCGTATGAATATATTACCCCTTTGCAGGTATAAACAACGTTCCTATACACAAATAGTGAGTCGGTTACGAATGTGACGGCAACAAATAGCTTTACAACTTAACTTTATAAGGATGCCTAGTAATAAAAACTGCTTCAATATTTGTCAACTAGAAGTAGGAAAATAAACTGGTTAAACAGGCACTTATTTTGAAGTAGGTAAAGAAGATTTGTATGGCAATAGTTCATAATAATACACTTCACATCAATAGCTCATATCAGTCCACAGTTGGGCTTGAATATCTTCAACATCAATTTTGCCACAACCTCCACGCTTGGCAGGCCGGTCGGAGATCGTAGTATTAAAAAAACACCATTCACTGCTGAAAATTCAAAACATTCGGCATGTTATATATATTTGTAATCTATGGACCGTAGTATGACAATAGCTATAATTAACATCGATTTCATTGCGGAAAAACTTAATTGCACGGGTTAGTCTATTAGCCGCCAGTAATAAGGACAAGAAAGTCACTTAAATTAAATACAAGTGAGATTCAAGCCCAAGTTACTTACTCGGATAGCTCGCCCGGCTCAGGCAAGATAATGAAGTAAGTTTGACAGATAAAGTTTAGGTCCTGACTTCTAACTCAAGAGTGTCAGTTACAATACTGGGCTGGAAATTGAGAACAGTTTACAGCTTTACATTTACACAATATACATTTTTATTTGTGCAAAAAACGTATGAAGAGCTTAGGTGCCCTATTGGCTAATGGGTCCGACTTGTAAGCAAGAGGAACCGAGTTCGATCCCCGTACAGCTATGTAACCATGTACTAATGACTTTTTCTGAGAATTGGTTTGTTTGACGCTAATGCTTTTTTTACAGTGAGGGAAAATATCGTGAGAAAATTCGCATTGTTTGAATACTAATGCTCTTACGGTGAGGGAAAACATCGCGAGGTAACCCGCACATTCTGGCAGGCAACTGAATGTGTAGGTAACCGTAATCTAATCATAAATATCTTCAAATAATTATTAGGACATTTGATACTTTTTATCTCGAAATTCATCACGGTTCCCTAGGAGAGTGGATAAAAGTCAAAAGTAAGACTTTGTCGGCGGTTTCCGACATCTGTCGGTTAGGTATTTTGAATTAAAATGTTCAATGGCCTTTTTAAATTAAACATAACTTCTGTACCCATTCCTGATGCAGAGTTAAGTACGACACCAATTCAAAATGTTTGCTTTAAAAACAGGATTAAAACCTAATTCCAATTAAAATATCTGAAGTGAACGCTTTCACTTAAAAGTTTTTGTGCGAAAAACATTCTAAATTGATGGTTGAATTTCCACCAGCCACGGTTTGGCGCTTAATTATCAAAATAAATAGCAGCTACTTCTGGAGACAGCCCGTTAATTAAAACTGGGGCTGTGGCCGCATGATAGATGAATAACATTAAATAATAAGTCTAGATATACCTACAGTTAATCAACGGCAGGGACTGAGAAAATAATGTTCAGACACTCAGTGTCAACGTGCCTCCCACATATACCATTGTTGTCTCACCCGCATCACCAACAGATGGGGTTTCTCAGCAAATAAGTACACATTTAGACTCACTAAAATAGCTATGCAAAGTGAGACCTTTACTTCAAATCTTTATTTCATTAGCGTGCTTGATAACAATATTTTTAGGAAAGAAGATAGTCCAGCCCATTACAAGGAAAGTGGTAGGCAACTATAACTATCTAAGTACTAATTAATTATAGTTATCGACTCAACTATAATTAATTAGTATTTAGAAAGTTATCGTTGCCTACCGTATTGCGGGAAGTTTTGTCCTATAAATATTTCCCGTCCTGTAAGAATGTTATTCAAAGAAGGAAATTGTTACAAATGGCCTGGATCCGACATCAAATGGCTCATTTACCAAAGGATCTACTTATCTGATTTATTACTAGCACTATAATATTTACCGAGCGAGATTGTAGAAGCCCGACGACGTCACAATTGACATCTGCCGATTTATAAAGCAATATCTCTATTGCCCTTTGATGCTGGAGCATAAACAGTATTTGAATACGACAAAATGTTAATAAAATACTGGGCTATGAGCAAGAATATGAAGATATTTCAATAAATATTGAGGAGGAGCTTATCTCTGCAATATTAGGTTTCTTTTCTCGTTTCAAGTTGTTTGTTCTAGAAAATTTGTTTTGTTTATGCTAACAGACTTCGTGGGGAGGTTTTTGTGCGAAGACGTTGGGTACGCGCCATTGCCTCGCGGGTCGGCTGGCGGTCGCATGTCTAAGTACTTGTGGGCTTTTAGCACTAGCACGTTTGCGACACTTAAAATAAATATTTATACATATTATTAACAGAAAGAACATTTGCAACGAACGAGTGAGTTTATTTTGCGCTGTATTCTGTATCTAGAATAAAAACTGTCGTAGCGTCTGTCTTTAAAAAAATATGGTTTTCATTTATGTTATTAAAGCCATTATGAATAACTGATGAATCCATAAAGTTATTTTTGTAATAAAATATTATTATAATGTAGGTACAGTTGGCTATTTGCTCAGCTCTACCGGGAAATCCTTTATACGATACTGTTGAATCCCTGCCTGTCGTTGAGTACCTCCCGAGTAATTCTAAGATAAACCAATCTTGCAATAATGGCGTTCTGTTGCTTGTACAACAGTGTATGTTCTGAGGAATTATTTGACATGATGCCTACAGCTACATTATATTCTCACACACCTTGGAGCCAAATTGGTCGCGAACTGTGCGGTTCTAAAGGAATTTTCTCCCACGCGCACTACGGATGTGCAATGAGTTCAATAGAGAGGTTTTACCTGAAGAGTACAACATGGAATTCTTCAACCTAGGGATAAAAGGGTTTTTCGGAGTCGGCAGCGCGTCGATGATGCCTTGGGTATTGCAAACGTCCATAGGCTGTGGTGACTGCTTACCATCAGACAGGCAGCTTTTTTGCCATCTCAGTGCCATTGCCTGCCTGGGAACCTCACTAGTAGCACCGACAAAAGAGGACTGCCCATTCTGTGCTTCTCGGCCTTGATCACTATACAAGAACCTAGGGGTAACGGGCGTCTGCTCTATGACCACTTAATACACAGGTACTCATATATTCTTCAAGCTATGTCGATAAGCTTGTTTCCTGGGAATCTACTCATTTACGATCTATTCTCGCAGAAAACCCCCGCGCCTACTCTCCCATACTAAACCCCTGAAGGAACTTTAATCCACAACATTCAAAACATGGAGAGCCGAGTGCAAAATAAAAGTGGACATTAACAAGTGAATAGTCGTGGCGTGGCGTCGGCGTGCGCATAAGCAAGCACTAAAGCACATTCCACGCCTCATTCGGCGGGCATACACTACGTTATGAACCGCCTCTTTATTGCCCCTCTAGATTCGGGGCCGTTTATTGCATTGGCACGGCGAAATGGCCGAATTATTCGACGCGACGCTCGCAAGCAATCTGTAGAGCGACATCCATTGTAGAAGTAGCTGGTAATCCCATTACAAGTTTAGTTTCCATTCTGTTTGAGCGGCCGAACGACTTTCCACGTGAATTGTACGCTTTGAGTCTAATAGTAGTAACAGACGATCCGTATTGGGTGGAGCCGATCAACCGTCAGTTGCAGTTGATACTAATCCTTACGCAGTATTAAATCAGGTCGCTTTTAGGTGCGTCGGACGTGGGCGGACGTCCGACCAAGGTCGGCTCGCCTGCGCATCCGAAAGAGTCTTTATTTTGTACATTGTAACGATTAGTATCTACTGCAACTAACGGTTAGTCGGTTTCAGTCAAATCGAAGCGTCTGTTACTAGTTTAACGCTTTACAATGCTTCGTTTGCCACTGTTTAGGTAAGGTACAAGTAGGTATTTGTGTTACAGAAATTGTATTTTTATTGCGCACCTAAATTTTTGCACAAATTTCTGGCGAAATCGCGTGCTACCATTCCTATTGCCGTTAATATATTTTTTGTGTCAAGTAAAATATATTTCGCGTGTCGGGAGGCGATCATCAGAGTCCGTGCGGCGCGTTCACGCATCCTCGCTATTATCCTCTCGGAAAAAATACTTGCTTTTATTTTGTAAATGTTTTTTCATGTGTGCTAGCGGTTATTTAACAATGTTACAAAAATAAGATTGTATTTTACGCACTGTTCGTTGTTTTGATAGGTGCTATAATACATAAACCTCAAAAATGTTTATCGTCAATTATGTTAGGTAGGTAATGAGGCGACTGTGGAACAGTCACAGACATAACAGACTAAACACAAATCACAAATATTCCCTGTTCGCTCGCTCTACAATGATTATGAATCTTGCTATCCCGTTTTTTCATCCATTGGAATAAGTTCACGGAAAATGACGCGCGCAATGTTTTGAACGTTCGACATATTGCTCGAGGGCCTAACGACCTGACTAAATTTTATAATTTCCTAATAAAAATTAAATTAAACCATTTAAAAGATTGTAATTTTGTGTGTAATTTAGTGCACATTTATGTGAAAGCGCAAAGTATGGAAATACACCTGGATTATCCTTTCACCGGTAAGTAAACATTCGTGGTCGCGGCAATCCGAAATAAATTTTAGAAATTGTGACAAAAATATGCATCGAAATAGTATGAATTTGCAATAATTGAAATACTTTACCTTAAAACAACATGCCATTAGAGATAGATTTAAAATAATTGGCAAATTGAGCAATATTTCGTTGTCTAAATAGGTACGAAAATATTTTAATGCTAATAGGGTCGGACTTAGTTTTTTTTTTTTTTTTTTTTTATCATAAATGTGGTATATAGGTATTTATTTGTATAATTCGCCAAACTGTAAAACAGTTTGTTGGCGAAGGTTTGCACTCTCTATGCTTTCAATGTCTTTACCCAACCAACATAGTACAAAAAAACAAAAATAATACTAATAATAATAATAAATACTTATACCTAATGTGCACCTGGGCATAGACCCCGAATGAAGTTATCTATCAGCAGGCATTTCAGCTTTGACTTATAACTATGTCTGCTCTCGGTTGCTTCGATATCAACTTCATTCAGAATACCAGGCACCAGGTACAATCTCTGCCGCTGGCCAAAGTAATTGTTCACTCTAGGCTGCTAATACTTTTTCCTAATATTCGTTCTTAGTTTACAATTAATAGTATTTTTGGTTTTAAATTATTGTATAGTATTTTATTACTCAAAGCTTGTGAATAGCGGTCTACAATTTTATATGTATCAGGGTTCCATACCAAAAATGTACCTAGATGACATTTTAAATGTTCAGACATTATATGAAACAACGGATTAATCGCGTATTTACGTTTATTTACATAAATATTTGTTTTTCTAGGTTTCCTAAAGACCAGACATGGTTATGTCTGGGTTGCAAATTGGAAGTGCTGCATTGTAAGCATTTTGAAGAACAAGATAATAATTAGATGCAAGTCCCTTCTGTCCTGCTGCACCAGATTATATGAATTTTTACTAATATATTAATGTATCTATCCTTTTCGTTTTTTTTTTCATGACTATGTCCTCTAGAGGGCATCATATTAAATTTGTGAAGTCACATAGGCCAACCTGTGAACAATGAAGACGCTTCTAACGATAAGTAAGTAGGTAGGTACCTTCTTAGTTTAGAAGTTATGAGGCAACAAATAAACATTAATACCGGTCAAAATCATAACCCTCCTTTTTGCAAAAGCAAGCACTGCCGATTCACGGTATGTAGGATCGAGAAATCGAAAAGACTGTGGTAGGTATCAGGGCATGGCTTTGATTCACTAGACACCTTACCTTTTATTATTATGTCAATATTAAAATATAAGGACAAGTTTAAAAAAATTGCATAGTCACCTGGAGCGAACAACAAGTCAGATTTGTTCGTGTTCGTTACGAGTAGAAACTCGTAACAAAATATAACTTATGATGAGTTATATTTTGCTGCAGATGGGCTGCCTTGTTCCGTCCCTGCATTTGCATTAGTGTGTGTGTTATAGAGATGTGTGACATTTTGCCTCGTATTTAAACTCTAAATGTACTCTCTGCTTCTGTATATAAAAATTTTTCTCTATGGGAACAGTCTACCAGCTGACATTCGTGACAGTCCATCTGTCAACACATTCAAAGCAAAATTGAAGGAGCATCTATTATTATCACTACAAGTTTAATTTATTTATATATATGTATATATGTATATCTATATATTTATAAGGTAGGTATGCAATATGTATTTCTATAATTTAGATAGGTACTATTATTTTATCTGTACGTATGTATGTAGTATGAATGGGTTCTTTTTTCTTTTTTTACACTAGTGCCATTCTGTATGTTTTTTTTACTTTCGTAACACATGGCAGGGTTGACTAGAAGAGATCTCTTTTAGAGATAAGTCCACATTTGTACTATTATTTCTACTGTAACATTACTGTTATGTATATTGTGTACAATAAACAATATATATAATGATTTAGGCACCTAAAGCATATAGGTAGGTACGTACTTGAATAGTATTTGTGCCGGTATCAGGAAAGAGGCCCTGTGGGCGACATAAGAAGCGCTTTCCTACTTATTCTTCTCCACTTCGCCCGGTCTTCGGCATCCTCGCGTCGTAAGCCGTTGGCTCTCGCATCCGACTCAGTGACGACCGAAATCATATTCAAACATAAATGGCATTTCATTATCTTTCCAATAAAACTAGTTTCTCTGATATTAAAACTATTTTTTTTTGTTTAATTTCAATTTTAAAACCAAGGGTTTTAAAAAATCATCCTTTATAACCATTGCTATAAATAACAAGTATTAATGAACACAGTGCTATTAGCTAATGAGAGATTCCGTGAGGCCGGTCTCAGATTCAGATTGAAGCGCTATTACAATTAACTTACTGCTATTACAAGGGCTAATCCCTGCAGGCAGTCTTTGTATTATATACGTGGTTTTACGTAAAGCGAGACATAATAAAGATCAAGAAATCCGTAACAAATGAATTAGAATGTAATAATGTTCTCGTAGTAGGCTAAATACGTAAAGGCAAATAGGGTAAGGCCTGTTTGCACAGTTTTGTTTCCCCATGACTACAGTTCGTCAAAAAAGTTGGAAATAGTTTGGAGAGGATTAAGTATGGGTTATCTATATTCTGAATTAATCTTTAGTTATAATAAGAGTACCTAAAAAGGGTCCGGCTCGGTATATGTAGAAATTTTTACAGAGGAATAGGCAAAGATTTCTATATACTATTATAGAGCAATGGGAATAGGGGAAAAATTCAAATCGGAAATCAGTGGTTACCTACATTAATATATACTTTTTTTAATTGGTAAACTGAGTTTATTTTGTTTCCGTTACTGGTCTGATCTAAGTGTTCTATATTAAATACGTACGTATTTGTAGTGTATCAGTTATCAAGCACCCATAGTACAAGCCTGCTTAGTTTGGGACTAGATGGCGCTGTGTGAGTTTGTCTACGATTATTTATTGAATTTTATTAAGTTATTTATTTTCCTCACAGTGTCTCAGCGGTAAGAAAGAACTGTTTTATCAGCTGTTCCTACACTGAGTAAAATAGGCTACTTAAGAAACCCAAAATCGTAAGGAACTTGCAATTTGCTACTTACGCAGTACTACCATACGCATTGACACTGTGCTTTTGTTTGCTTCTGCATTTATTTGCTTTTTGTTAATTATTGTGTACGTTTTCATTTATTCTGTTACAAAATGTTGTGTTTTCCAAATTTTTGTGTTGTGGTGTTTATGTGTAAATAAACAATTCTTATTCTTATTCTTAGATTACTTAATACAGCTACTGCACAATGCTTCATGGTGCTACGTACTGACGCTTTTAAGAGCAACACAATGTTAAGTAGGGGCATTACAATTTTATAGTTATAATGACAGCGCATACGTAAGCAGTATAAATAAAAAAAATAATCATCTTAGTGTTGATGTCCCGGTTGTGCTCTCGAGAACGAGGGCCCGGGGTCCGCCTTGCCCATGATCCAGGATTTGGCATTACAGTGGAGCGACTGCCATCTGACCTCCATGACCCTGCTACCAAGGGAACCTGACCAGATTGGATCATGGTTACACATCCAGTCGCCTGAATGTGCAGGTTTCATCACGATGTTTTTTTCCTCACCGTAAGAGCATCGGTTAGTATTCAACTTAAGCAGTATGTTATACCTGTATAAAAAGTAGTTGTCAAAAGAATATGACCGTAAGTAGACAACACAATATCCATACATGCTCTGGTACCATATTCAGTTCTTTAAACGTACGCCTTCCACTTATATAAAAGCTTTTGATACGTGATATCCGCACTTCGTTTCATTTTCGTTTATTGAGAGGCGTAGACATGCCTATTTTATTTGTAGATTTGTACGGAATCCTCAAGGCGCAAGTATACTAGCACTTATCATATTGTTATTGTACAATTTACCAAGTCCCATCCTCATCCCATCCGGTCGACAGCTGTCGCCCATAATATTTACGACGGCCCATATATATTGCTTTCATGTAAGTATGTTGATACAGTCATAAAAGAACCGCCACTGTAGGAACCAAGCTTGTCATGCATCAGGCCTATAATTTGATGAATTTGCAACATCCTATCCATCCTATCCTGACGACCTGAGTGGTTCAGTTGGTTAACATGCCGGTCGCCACGTAGAGGTCCGGGTTCGATTCCCGGCCGAGCAAAAATTTAAATGATGAATTTTAATTTTTGTTACAGGTTGTAGTATGTATAATAAGTACGTATTTAAAAAAGTATGTAGGTAGTTTATCAGTTATCTAACACCCATAACACAAGCTTTGCTTACTTTGGGGCTAGATGGTGTTGTGTGAATTTGTCAAAGCAAGCATATTACTCCTACTAATATGCAAAAGTTTATAAGGATAGATGTGTTTGGATATTTATTACTCCTTCAAGCAAAAACTACTGAACGGATTTTAATGAAATGCTTAGAGCGCAGAATAGCACATAGGCTATAATTTATCTCGAAATTCAATGTGGCTCCCACGTGTACGGGTCTTTCCAGACGTTATAATAAAGTCGCGGGCAAAATCTAGTTTATTTGTTTACAGGAAAACATTGACTGTTGCTAAGCTGATGAAAATAAATATACCGGAGGTAGGTACTTCTAGTTACGAGCGGGACTCGCGAGCTGAGTTCTTACGATCGCATCTCTAGGTATTCCTCATAACCGACGGGTCCCTCATCCTTATATGTATGAGAAACTGGGATATTGTCATGGGTATGGGGTGGCCTGAATACCGTTACGTTGTATTTTATTGGTATTGCATATTTTAAAGGAGAGCATCTAGGCTACGTATGAAACCATACAAGGGACAGAATGTAAGTTGAATGATTTCAAATAGTTTAAAGAATCAGTCTTATTGATTATGCAATGTATAAGAAGCTGTTTTTCATGTGCGCTGGACCTGGATATTTGATATGGAATCGTGTGGTATGGTATGATATTATAATTTTCAATGCAGATTTTTATCACTAATAGAGGCTACACTATTTTCTACTACTAATATAACCTATTTGATTCCCTAGTTTCCTAGGAAGTGCCTTAATAATATTATACGTTATTTTGCAATAGGTAGCAATAGAAGTGCTTTTAGGCTTCACAGCTCTAGCAACCGTAGTCGTAGACGCTGCTACGAGTCTGGCATAACCGTATTTTCCAATACTCAGTGGTTCTAAGTGAATGATGATCCGCACTCATCATCATGCGGTTTAATCCAGAGGCACAGTCAAGCCAAACTACAGTAAAAGTACCTAGTTGTTGTAATAATATCATTCAATAAAAAAAAATTGACAATTGAATGAAAAAGATTGATTGAATTGAATTCTATATAAAATTTTCAAATAGCCTGATATAAATTATACAGGTACCTACATATAAAATTATAATTTATTATCATTATCAGCTTTTAATCACTAATTATAATCCGTAACCTTACCTATTTTGAATTTAACAAATCGAATAACACCTTAAAAATAATAGAGGTGCTAAAAAGTCACTGGCTCAGAATGGCCTCATTAACCTAATTTTATACCAGCGAAGAAAAATTTAGACTGCAGTTTATTAAAATTAGCGACCCTTGTTACATAATTGGGGGAAATTTTATCACAATTACCGCCGGATTAAGGCTGCCATCAGTAATTGATTTAATCATTGATTATGCCCTTCGTTACCCTTGTTAAACGATCAAAACGAGCAAAGAAAACTGATAAACATTTATCGCCCAATAGATGCCTAGGCCCAGATATCGCTTTCAGGATATCTGGGCTTGAGCATCTACTCAGGTTAGACAAATTACTCGTATTTTGTTGGTACAATTATGTATAAATGAGTTTATACCCATCACCACAATTTTTTTATTAAGGATTCTTGCAGGAAACTGTTATCTGTAAATCTGAAAGAGCTTTAAACTGCTAGAATGAAGAAGAAGAATGTATCTTTATGAGTTCAATGAGAACATAGTTAAATACCGAGTACCTTTTGGGTGCCAATGCATTTAATGAAACTGCCAGAAATATTTATGAACTGTGTATTTTTATCAACGTATTTTAGTTGGTTCCATATAATTTCCGTCGTTCCGTCATGCCGTAGATAAACATCAATATTTGCTTCGAATATGGTACACTTTCGTCTTCGGCTCACGTTATTTTAGCATGTACATGCACTACTATGTAAGGTATTTCTATTGAACAGTGTAAATAATCCATCGCCACTGTGTGCGCTTGAACTCTGATCTCTACAACATTAACGACATTTTTCTGTACTTTTAGTGCGTTTACTTTTGATGTGCGTTAAAATTTATGCAAATTGGTCACGTGTCCTAATATTTGTTTTAAAAAACAACCTTGATGTAGTTTTATAACGGTTGAAGGAGAATAGATATATTAATGCAACATGTCAGGGAATTGTTCAGTCGTTGCTTCAACTTCGATATCAGATCGCTGGCGGTATTGTAACATGGAGTTGCACTCGACGATGGGAAAGTCTGGCAATCAACAAGCGAGCATGTTTTTCGGATTAGAGAGGAAGCTGAAAGGGCTGTTTGCTTTCGAATCGGAGCTGAAGTGGGTGAACATTGCCATTTTGTGTTCACTGCATATTGGAGGAGTGTATTGGAGTTACCTTTACGCGTTCCCTGTAAAATGGCAGTCAGTGGTTTTTGGTACGTATTTTGTATTCTAGAGGGCATGTAGATTTTGGAAGTGGAGTTCGCAAACCTGCATCATCAGCAGCGGCATCCAATAGTGAAAACTAATGGAGGTTAATTGTGTTCAGGCGTTTAGGCGAGGGACTTTTTACGTATCAATAGGAAACAGATTTTGTTTGCGAATTCCATTTTTCTCAACTCACCTGATAAAAAGCGACGATGAGGTCGAAGATGTAGCATGCGTGCCTACAATATACCTGTTCGCTCTTGTTTTGAAGACCCCATGGTTATACTTATCGGGGAACATTGACTCAGGCAGACAAGCCTCCCTCGCCTGGCAAGTAGTGAATGAATCCTTGGATACCTTCCAGCATACGCCATGATCTACTTCACCGGGTACGGCATCTCCATAGGCGCGCACCGCTACTGGTCGCACCGCAGCTTCAAAGCCACCGCGCCGCTGCACTTCCTGTTGATCATCATGCACTGCTCCGCTGGACAGGTACGTAATGGCAAATGGCTTTTAATACGTTCGCGGACAAAAAGTCATATGTGTAGGACACAAATATTTGTATTTTTTTTATGTAATACGGCAGAAAAACAGGATTGCGAGCCACCTGATGGAAAGTGATCACCGTCGCCTATGGACATCAGCAAAACCAGGGGTGTTGCCAATGTGTTGCCCGTTGTATGGAGATTTTATGGCGGACAACCGCTATAGCATCCGCGCATCAAGGATGAAGGCAAATATTTTGAGATTTCCGTCCACGAACGTGTTAACGCGAAATTAAAGGTTTTTTTGCGAGTCTCAACACTTACGAGTTCGTAACCGTATGAAGCAAAGTGAATTTAAGAATGCACCTCAATTTTCATCCCGACCCTGTAAAAACCCCGGGGCAAAAACACGATTGATTCATTTATCAATGCAGAGATATTTTCTATTTGTCTTGAACTCACATTCGGAAGAAAAAACCACACTGCACTCACATTACCGGGATAGAAAATGCCATTCAAAAAGACTATGATGCTACATTTATATGGATTCTAGTTATAATTGCTTGTATTGGTAACTTTAAATAAAATATAGCTTTAAAAGTGCAAAAAAGTAAGGGGAGCGGATGCGATGACGGCCTTTGAGGTACATGTAGACATGCCTTTAAAAAACCTTATGTTATAGTACAAACACAACAAGTACGTGCGCGGTAAAAAGAATCGCGATGCCCGTACATAAGTTGGATGCCAGGCACCCAGAAGGTGTGGATGAAATCAATCCCATTGTCGATTTTTACAAATAATAGCCATGCGGCAGACCAGAATAAGTACAAGGCTACTATTGTCTCGGAGGCAGTAAATAAGTACCACAGTGACGATGTGATTTTCAATAAAGCCAAACTTTCACAGAATTCAATCCTGAACTGGGTGAGGGACCACAGAGTGCATCATAAATATACTGACTCCAGCGCAGACCCTCATAATTCGCGGCGTGGACTGTTCTTCTCACACATAGGCTGGCTGATGATGAAGAAAAGACCTGAAGTGATAGCCAGAGGGAAAGAGGTCTCGCTGGACGACCTTACCAGTGACCCAATGGTCGTGTGGCAGGAGCGGTGAGTCGGATAATATTTGTGTTTATGGATCGGGATTCATATGTATTATGTCTGTTATTTCCGATAGCTTGCAGTGCAAAATAGGAATACGTTTATTCAAAACTTAAAATCATACTCAAAATTTCTTTTTTGATTAAGACATTAAATATCTCTTTCAATCAGCAAAAAAGAGGGGGGGGGGGGGGGGGGGGTAGGAAAGTAGTAAGCAGACACACAGTGATACGTTGGCCGCCTCAATTACATTGCAACGAGATGTAACGAAGCTGTGCCGTATAACATTGTTATTTAAAATGATTTTTTCTATGTTAATTCGTTTCGAATTTCATTTAGCGATTTTTCTGTCATGCATAATTTACTCGAGGTTTTAAAGTAGATAAATTATGTAAATTATAAAAGTACACTGTTTTGTTTCACGCGACGCGTTCTGAATGATGGCCTAACATAGAAAATCCAACCAAAATTACTTGAATCAGGACTTAATTTTTTTTGTGGCGTCAAAAATATGTTTAAACAAAGATTGTCTTTCCAAATAGGAACTTCACAAAACTGAAGCTGTTATGTTGCTTCGTCCTACCAACTGTGGCCGGTATTTGCCTCTGGGGCGAGAGCTGGCGCTGCGCGGTCGCCTGGCAGTGCTTCATCAGACACATACTGTCTCTCCACAACGAGTTGACCATCAACAGTGTCGCTCACACGTACGGTGACCGGCCCTACAATAAGTACGTATTGACCCTATAATAAGTACGTTTGGTATTCAGCGTTGCAAGTATTTTTGACGTCAATTTACAAATCCAAAGACCTCAGTAAAAATAAATAAGGCAACCGGCTTAAACGAGTCATACCATTCTGTTAAAATATGTGAATAGTTTAGTTCTTGCACAAATAGTCTAATCTAGGGCTAATCCCACTGCAGTTCATAAGCGCCCAGATATGCGCCTACCTGCTTATTACCGGTTTCTCAGCTTTGCACATCATCCACTGCCAGCAGTTTTGCGCAAATTGATTTCTCTCTTATCTGTTTGGATTAATGTAGGTTCTACGTTTGCACAATATTATAGGGTCTTAAACTTTATCCACATGCGTGTTCACGTTGTACCTACTTTTTAGAAACATGCAAGCCAGAGACAACTGGCTCTGCAACATAACTACGGCAGGCGACGGCAACCACAACTATCACCACGCGTTTCCATACGACTACAGGAGCGCTGAGAAGCTCTCTCCAGGCCACATCTCCGGCTATCTCATCAAGTTCTGGGAGAAGATGGGTTTGGCTTACGATCTGAAAGAAGCAACTCCTGCCAGTATAAAGTCGTACTCTGAGAGAAAGGGCGATGGTAGCAGAATGTTCGAAGTGATGGAAGAGCAGAACAATGTTAAATGTAACTAAAATCGTTATGAAATTGTTGTTGATAGAATGTAATCGACGGATAAATTATTACAATCGAGTATGTAATAATATACTTATTTATTAAACTGTTTATGTAAGTTTTGATGTTAAAAACGTATTTGTACATTTCGTAATCAATGCCTACTGTACTACTAAAAAAATTTTTTTTTTTTATAAAATATAACTCTCCTCTTCAAAAGTAAAACATTAATATAAAAACAAGTAAAATAAATCAACAATTTAAATTATAAACACCTATTTTTTTTGTGACAGATGACTGATAAATGACCACCAAGAGCTTCAAGAGTTTAATTTCTTTATAGTACCTAACAGTCAGGAGAGTAGAATCACAATGCTCCTCGAGATGGTACAAGGAACGTACTGGAAACGTGTACCGAAAACCGATGCTTAGTTGTTCCGGTGGAATATTTCATCTCATAATATCATCCATATAAAGCAGTTAACTTGTGATCAACTGTATAGGCATAAAGGGGTTACGGTAATCGGCACAAATAGTTGATCGGTTCACTTGATCGGAACGGAAAAAGGGTTATATTGCCGGCTAGCCGCGTATTGACAGCAAATGCTCGATGCTCTCTGTCAGGACCAGAACGTGTGCCGCCTACAAAGATCCTACGGACGGTTGCCACGCGAGTCATGCCGCTGGTCGGAGTCAGTAAGTGACTATTGGCAAAACCTTCTACATCAAAACCAGCGGCTGCTTCTTGAGGTTGTATTTTTCGTTGCCTTATTCCTTGACGGACGGACGGTTGCCGAGCGAGTCAGTCCCCCAGGTCGGAGTCAGTAAGTGACTATTATTGGCAAAACCTTCTACATCAAAGACCAGGGGCTGCTTGTTGAGATTGTGTATTTTTCGTCGCGTTATTTCTGACGGACAGATGGTTGCGCGCGAGTCAGTCCCGCTTGTCGGAATCAGTAAGCGACTATTGGCAAAACCCTTCACATTAAAAACCAGCGGCTGCTTGCTGAGTTGTGTGTTTTTTGTAGCCTTATTCCTTATGGACGGATAGTTGCCGCGCGAGTCAGTCCCGCTGGTCGGAGTGAGTAAGTGACTATTATTGGCAAAATTTACATAAAAATCCAGTGCCTGGTTTATGAGGTTGTGTTTTTCATCGCCTTATTCCTAACGGACGGACGGTTTCCACGCGAGTCAGACCCGCTCGTCGGAGTCAGTAAGTGACTATTGGCAAAGCCTTCTACATAAAAAACCATAGCAACCAATAACGGCTGCTTGTTGAGGTTGTGTGTTTGTCGCCTTACTCCTGATGCAAGCAGGCAAACCCTGCTGGACTTTGGGCCTTGGTTGTGATCTGCGCCCGCGTAGCTCTGTAGCGTTTCTCATAGAAATCACCAAAGAGGCAAATGAAAAAGAGCAAATTCGCGGCGCACACGTAGAAGGTCGCCGTGTTAATCGGGCACTGCGTCGTCTGCGTCTGGATCGTGATGTGCACCATTATC
Organism: Blastobasis adustella; assembly: GCA_907269095.1. Classification (NCBI taxonomy): domain Eukaryota; kingdom Metazoa; phylum Arthropoda; class Insecta; order Lepidoptera; family Blastobasidae; genus Blastobasis; species Blastobasis adustella. The sequence goes on along the minus strand of OU026121.1, from coordinate 12,666,559 downwards.
GCCGCGAACTGCACCTGTGAGAGTATGAGTCAAACTAGTCTGCGAGGCTAACCAGCTACCACCTTACGTAGACTAGAAGAAAATGGACAGCAGCGTTTTCTGTTGAGTACTGCGATCTCCTATCAGTCTGCCAAGTGTGGAGATTATGGCAAAATCCACTATCAATGTGGAGGAAGCTTAAGTCCAGCTGAGGCTTAGATGAGGCTACTCTGGCGGTGGGCGTGCATAGTACAACATAGTGCCCACCTGTTCCACTAATGGGGGTCGTTTAAGAAGAGGTAGACCAGCTAAGACCTACGTAGTCAGCAAATGAACAATAGCGTTTTCTCTTTTGTATTTGCAACACTGCGCTCTCGCACACCGCCTCAAGACGTGAAGATTATGGCGAAACTAAATTTGTAGGATGCGCTAGTCACTAGACTAGCGCATACTAGTGCAAGTAGTTGAATGTAATGGATTTTATACAGTTTATCACTTCTCATAATCTTCGTATGATTAGATTTAGCTTGCACGAGCTTGTATGGCTTAATCAAAATATTGACTTGTACAGTTTTGCGTTGGACTATTTCTAACGCAACTTGTGCTTCTTCAGATATAATTTTATATTATTCGTAGGTTAAGGATCTGATGACTCTAAGCGAATACTCGTACATTTACTTATCCATCAGCTCCGCGAGACCAAACATTCTAAGACGTGTACCAATATCAAAGCACTACTGGTTGTGCAAAATATAAGTAGGTATCATGACTAGATGTAATTTACAAGTTCTTACTTATTATATCATTTCTTTCATCTTTCTTTTGAGGGAGACTTCTTCAAGAAAGGGGTTAAAAAGGTTTTTACGGGGTCGGCAACGCGTGAGTGATGCCCCTGGTATTGCAAACGTCCATAGGCTGCGGTGACTTCTTACCATCAGGCAGGCCGTAAGCTTGTTTTCCACCTTAGTGCTATAAATAAAAGAAAGGTACTCACAATTTGCATTATGGTTAAGTACTTCTTCCACCACAGGTACTTTGCAAAGCTCGGCCCCAGAGCCGCTACCAAGTAATACACGTACATTGTCGTGTGAACAGTGCAATTGAATAGTGCCATGAACGCCCAGTGGTCCGAGGGATCATACCTGAGGGTTGACCAGGTAATGATCACCATGAAGATGTGATGGTAAACGTGGAGAAACGTGATTTGGCTGTCCTTCTTGCGGAGTACGAACAGCACAGTGTCGAACAGGTCTATGATTTTTGTGACGAGGTATTTCCAGTACAACATGCAGATTATCTGTGAATTAGATTGTTGGATAATAAATGTAAAAACGTTCACCGAAAAGTTAGTAATAGGGTGTTCAAGCGTGCATGAAAAAATGAGTATGTACAAAAGCGCCAGGGATATGTGGGGAATAGGTGCCGAAACATTCCGGTATCAGGAAAGGGCGATGGATTGACATCGCCGAGTCAAATACGAGAGATTTTTATAACAAATAAAAATCAAACCTCTCACGGATATGCTGCAGTGGTACCCTGTACCAATCAGTACTAGTATTAAGTAATAAACTAATATATCAAGTAAAGATTTTACTTATGTGATATTTACGTACGAAAATAGCGTTTTCACCATGTTCACATTTTCTGGGAAACAAGCCTTTGTTCCTGATGTAAACCCAAAACTGTAATATGAGAATAATTAGGTATTGTTATACAGTTACCAAGATAATGCAGTATTTTTTCGAGGATATATCTACTCGTATATAGGTACCTACATCAAGTAAGAAATAAATAATTACCTGATATGTTAAATGTGCCGAATTAATAACTTTGAACAGATTGTAAAATATAAGGAATTTTCTTATTTGGAACGGCGGGCGACACTTCATAAGAATCGGTCCAATTTTCAGAATAAAAAGCAGGTATGTCATCAGAACGAAAGCAATTTCATTTGGATTTATTAATGGCCATTTCTCTACGTAGCTCACTGAAACCCAATATTGCTAGTAAATTGATTTTCCTTTGTTAGACGTAATTTAATTTAGGGTCATTTTATGACATTTTTTCATAAGTAAACCAAGTTAGGTAGATATAGCCTGAGAGTGGTGTGGGTATGTAGAGAAATTACTTTAGGAAGTAGGAGACATCTGGAAGTATTTTTAACGTTCGACAAAAAAGGGGGTGTCATAAGTTTGATGTGTTTATGTGTGGCTCTGTGTCTGTTGTAGAATCGTAGCTCTCGAATGGATGGATCGATGTCGATGTGGTTTTCTTTGTTTCAAAGTCAGTTTAATCGGTTCTTACATTTGTTTAATTAAAAACGGTTCAGTAGTTTAGGAAATATTGAAGATATATTTATTTGGTCGGGGGTTATCCTACTTTTTCTGTCGTTTAGGTTATTCTCTGTAAGTAGTTAAATAAATTCTGTAAGTTGAAGTATCGCGAATTCGCGAACAAGTTTCCATATTACACTACTTAAGTGTGAGATATCTGTAAAAGTATAGCATGAATAAATTGTAAATAAATTATTAAAAATTGTTTTATTTTACCTTGTCCTTTGGGCAGCTGTAGGCCAGTCTGGAAACACCAAGTCATCAGGAGGCTGTGATGATCATGAGTTCTATCACACGCACAATTAGGATATCCCCAATATTTTCGCTTAAATTATAAAAATAAATAAAGTAATAATAAAATGTATATTTGTAAAAAAATATATAGCAATTATCAAAGACAGTACAACAAAAATCTGACAAATAAGTAAAAAAACTTGCAAAAATTATAGAATATAATCTGTAGCTAAGGAGAATTCTCTACGTAAAGCAAAGAATTTGTACACTTCTATCTTAGCTTTGATATCTTTAGCTATGAGAAATTAAAGTTTTTTATTGTTTTTTCACGGAGAAATGTACTTTGAGTAGGTAAACACCCACTAAATGCAACTAAAATTACCTTTGTGCATGACATTATTCTAGCTATAGAGATAATTAAATATACATATAACTAGTAGGTCCGGCGCGATTCCATTCGCGTGGCGCCATTACTCTACCATAACCTAACCCTACACCTAACCTATAACTACCATATATTATGTAGGTATACATATATTCTGGAGACAATATTGCGGCAAGCAATACATTGTTGCCTTAACTTTACAATGTTTATACTTATACTTTATCATAGACAGAACTACAGTTACCAACTCGAGTTAAACGCTGAACTAACGTGTGAAATTAATATTAATTTCAACAGTTTCAATGTAAATGTTTATTATACAACTAGTTTATTAGTTTATTTATTATACAACCAGTTTATTAGTTGGTGCTGGTACTAGTTTATGACATTGGTGATAATTATTTCTGTCAACAGTTGCGGTTATAACTTTAAGTCCAATGTGTTAGGTAAATTATCAATTTCTTTGTGTGGAACCCAAACGCATTTCTACATTTATTGTACAAAACATACCATGATCCAATCTGGTCAGTTTTCCTGGTAAGCAGGTCACGGTCTGCCGAATCTGAATGATAAAAGCGAACGTTGTCCCTTTCACGCGAGAGCACAACCGGGATATTGACACCAAGATGATTTTACAACAATGTAATGTACAAAGGCGAGCTTATCCCTAAAATAAGTCGCTTTCAGATAACCTCACATTTTGAGAAGAGACCATATATCGGGTTTTAAAGCGTTTTAAAGGTAAAAAAAAATTTGAGTTTTTAAATATTTACATTGACAGCCCATAACAGTCCATTGCTGAACTGGAGCCTCCTCCACATCACTGGATTATTACGGGTATTGTCAAATCTGCGAGCTTAGCAGGCGGGTTAGAGATCGCAGAAAACAGAAAACGATCGTACCCATTTTGCCCTTAGCGGTGGTAAGTATGGAGTATGCCTGCCTAGGAACAAGATATTTTCTCCTTCTATTAGGTTGATGGTGTTCGGGGAATATACTCCCAGGCAATGCATCTTATTATCTAGCCGTGGCCAACATAAAGATAGAGAAAAAGATAAACTTGGTATTTAAGCTCATTTAGAAAGAGGTGTTATAAAAAAAATAAACAGAATAACTTTATAATTTACAGGTAATGGTAGTTTATGCAACTATCATATAAAAGGGGGTATTAAAACATGAGTTTGTCACGAGTGTTTTAATACCTAATTATATGCAGTTGCACACACTACTTTATCTACACTCATATTTTCATGTTAAAAATTTCGTACCTATAATTTTTTCAACTTTGCTGGAAATAAGCTGCGAGTCAGTTCTGTTGTATCTACGCGTCGAGGATATCAAGCGGCGGGAATTTTACTTCACTATTTTCACATTTATCTATTTATTTGTTTCAAACAAGAAAAAACATTCACAAGCACAAATTACAACAGTTAGAAAAAATATTCTGTTTAGCGGGAAAATAATTCCAAATGTACGCAATCACAACCACAGACTATGAACTGATCACAAATATAAACAGGAAATTTAGAATTTGTTAAAGACATTTAGGTATTCAGCCTACATTTCGCCGTGTCACGCCGCCAGACAAAAATTTAAAAAAGAAGAGTTAAAGTAAAAAGAAATTAAAAAAAAAGAGAAGTGTTGCATAATGATTAAAAAGTTATTTTTCGATAAAGCTGTAATGAAAATAGTATGGGAAATGCTGCATTGAAAAGTATTTTTTTTAATTTTTATAGACTGGCGTGAAAAAAGTGTATCCTTAAGCAACTGTTTTCGAATATGTAATTGGAACATTACGCTATGAGTTTAGATAAAAGGTATTTATAGTATTAGTACAAGGCATAGAATAATGACACAATGTGTATTGTTGTGGGCCAGTTGTTTGAATGAGACAAATAAAATAAAATAATAAATACTGTCACAGGGTGCCAATCAGCTCCCGAGACTGTTTATCCAGACTTGGGGCACCAAGCGGAAGATGGTATTTGAAGGCACGGTACTGCTGAACTTTGAATATCTGTCTCGCAAGCACGCTGCCACTAGGCCAGGAGCCACGCAGGGCCATTATTTAATATATGTGCCTGTGCGGCAGAAGGGATAACATTGCACGATCGTGGAGGTTAAAGTAATCGCGCAAGTTGAAGCTTCAGTTCTATTTTCGGACAGATTCCGCGACCAACGTTATGGTGCTACGAAAAATCAAGTGTCCCATAAATTTACGTTGTCGTTCGTCTATTATGTTTGCAGATTTATAGGGTTTGCGTAAATCCACTGAATAGGGGCCGGTTTACGATCTGCGGGTGGGGGTCAGAATCAATTTGTTGCTCCGGCGGGTTTAAACGAGGGCGCTTTTTAATGCCTTTTGTTGTGAAGCTCAAACACCTCGAGCTGATGGATTACCTTTCAGCTGATGATGCCATTTGCTGTGTGATAAACGTGTGGTTAGTAGGTAGTACATGCGGTACATGTGGATGTTTGCCGCGCGTTACATTAGGGGTCAAGTGTTCAAAAGCTTGAATGCTTGAATACTATGATATTTTTACTGTGAGGGAAAATATCGTGATAAAACCTGCATATTAGGCGACAGAATCTCATGGTTACACACCATGATCCAATCTGGCTGGGTTCTCCTGGTAGTCGGTTCACGGATGACAGAGGGCAGTCGCTCAGCTGTAATTATCTGATCTGTCAAATCCTGGATCATGTCGAAGGCGGACCCCAGGCCCTTGTGCGCCAGAGCACAACCGGGATTTTAACGCCAAGATGATGAACTAGCTCTTACATAAAAATAGCACATGGTCTTGTATCGAAATATAAAGGTCAGCCACACTATTGGCCTATATACTCGTACAAGTTAGTAGGTCTTAGTTAAGACTTTCTAGGCGTCACTGCATGCCTCATTTTGTATTCGTCTCTTCACTATCGAGTGACCTATTTAAAATCTATGCCAGATGGAGCCTTGCTCTTACTGGACGCTGGGAATAATGATGTGATTCAGTATAAAAATAAATTTCTTCCAGGACGAGTACTTTAGGTGCTTCACTTTTAGATTTGATTGTTGGGATTTTATAGCATAATTGCCTCACTTATTTCGAGGAGTAATATTCCTTACGGCAAAGCTTTTAGTTGACATCAGAATCTCGCGTTTTAATTTGTATGTGGGCGACTTAATCAACTATTTCGGGCTTCTAATGAAATATTTCGCCTTCTTTAGAACTCCAACAAAAATCGTCTAAAGCAGCGGTCAACAACCTTATTACATTCAAGAACCATATATAGTGGAGAAATGGAGTGAAGGCGGGCAGATCGTACTTTGTTGAGTTTTTACCGTTCAATAAGTTCAAATTCGGTTATGTTAGTGGATGGTAAGACAATGCCCGCGCAGGGCACAATCAATGCGGTGCAGTCTAGATTTGAGTTCAGAGTTTTAAATTCGGGGTGGGTTCGGATTTTAAGTATGACTTTTCGGTGAAGCATAATATCGTGTCGAGGAATGCGTATATCATCAAATAATCGAATTTGTGGTGTGGCTGGGCGGTAAAACACTGAAAATTATAATATCTACGCAATATGGAATGGTCAAAGAACTAGGGCCTGAATAGTTTAATGTGATTTTAAGTAATAAAAATGAGAAATTTAACTCTATTACTAAGCATATGATATTTATTTATATAATAAGATTGTATGCACAAAATTACTAGTTGTAGTACAATGGCGGTCTTACGCGCTGTCCTAATTGCCAATGGCCGTGCAATTTGAGGCTTCCTATTGGTCGCACGACCGTTGCCAATTAGGACAGAGTCTTCAAGCTAAAATAGTCTTATCTACCAGTCAACCAGGATAAACTACGCCTCTACATTACTTAAAACCAAGCATGGGTATACCCAAGGCACCTGTAAAAAGTAAAAAAAACGTCTCCTGCAACAAATCCTCAGCTGACAGTGATTATCTTTATAGCAGAATATAAATTGGAGGCACCATTTCGGCACGAGCCCGTTTCAATGACAGCTCGCAATTCCGGGGGTAATCCCATTTGAAGCTGTCCCAACGCCGCATTATATCTACATATTAGTGTCGTCATTCGCACATATTTCTCCAATAATGGTCGAGCTCGACACCTAATGAAAGGTTGAATATTATTTTATGGGAGACCTAATAGGTTTTGTTGGACCACACAGGGGTGGGTGTGGCGTGATAACGGCCACACAAACTGTCCCTTTTCACTTTGGGACCCAAAATAGGAATATTATTAGCCAAAATAGGTACATTTTGATTAAAACATACGCTCCTTGGATGGCTAGATTTAAAAAGAAACAATTACTTACGTTTTTGGAATTTAGAGAAATAAATTAGTATTCTTATCAACTTTTACCCACGCCACCATTCTCCTGTTGCAGAGAGATAAGACGTATTCCTTTTTATTTCGTTTTTAGTGGTTGTGTTGTACATTACGCACAAGGGCGCCGATAGATGCAGGCAGCACAAATCCTGTCTGAGTGGAAGATTCGAAAGAGCCGTCTAACAAGCAACGAACTTCGACACACAACATAAAGTGGGTAGATTTATATAATACTCGTGGACCTGGCGCGACTTCTTTCGCGTACACCTATTTTACCCCTACCTACCCTTTTTTAACTCGTGTATAAACATTTCTCTTGAACACTCTATCTATTGTTGAAAACTGCATTAAAATCCGTTGCGTAGTTTAAAAGATCTAAGCGTACATAAGGACAGATGGCGGGTTGGAACTTTGTTTTATACTATGTATAGATCGAAATTATATTATACTCGTATGACGCCGTGATAAAGAAAATGGCGTCGTCATACCCAATTCGGATTCCTTTCTCTTCCACAGGCTTAATTCCAGCTGAAGCAGGAATCAGGACAGTGACATGACAGGGCGTATTGTTAGTCGGGTCGCGGCGAATTTATGCCTGAGTCGTGTTAATATATTGCGCTAGTTGAATTTCGGCTGGCAATCTGTCTTTGCTTTTATCCCCAGCTCCCGCGAAAGTGGCAGGTAGATCTCGCTAATTCATCCGTTCGGCCTTTTCAGAGGCTTAAATTGGTTCCGCCTAACTAACTTGGACTGGTCGACGGGTTTGGGGTCAACTTTGTAATCGATTTGTAGCTGCCTACGCTTTGCCTATGTAGATTGCGTTTGCTTATGCCCTAAGGACGATAAGTTTAGAATATTTTCATGTTCATATTGCATATTTTTATTGCATGACAATTATTTGCATAAAGGGAGACAGCACATCCTAATTGTATTAAGTTAATCTGCGTGGGAATTGGTCAAGCCTTTTCTGTTGGATTGCGTAGATATTAATAATTAGTTAGACTAGCCTTTTGCATACATATCGCATTATGTAGGTAATTGCTGTACATGTTTTTTCTGAGCCTAGACTGGCTTCCCAAAACTAGTCATACTTCACAGTTCTGTCACTCATATATATTTATTTATTTATTCGTATGACATTTTAAGTCGTATAACAATAAGATTATCGAAACATCAGAAAGTTATTTTCTCCCTCAAATTTCACTCATAAAAAATATTTGTATATATTTTAGTTCTATGATAAGTACGGTCTGCAGAGAAATCATACCCCTCTAACATAGATTAGTGAGGGGTTCATTGTTTCTGCAGGTGGCTGTACAAATTTTCAATTTACGAGACCAAACGGATGTATTTCGAAAAGTTAATCTAGAAAATACGTTGTCGTTACTAAATTCATCATCAGCAAATATTTACAGCTCGCAATTTACGGGGTGTTAGAAAAAAATGTATGAACCTTAGATTTAATCGTGGCCATAACTCTCGCGAGGCGGCACGCACTCGTAATGAAAACGGGTGATTTCAACGGAAAGTAGCGAAGGCAGCACATAAACCTACTCACCACCAGTTTGAAATGAGCTACCATCACTATGAATGCGCGTACGAACCGGAAAGAGTCCAAAATGTAAAGGGTACGTTGAGGTACTGTCGTGTGTACAGAACCGGCAGATGCGAGGGTTCTGCTCAAACAATCCTATCCTACTGGGAGAAATATTATTGCTTACATAACTTTCAATAAGAGCGAGTTTGCCATTTATTTGTTTCGCAAGGGATAACGTCGGCCCACTTTTTCTAGTTTTCTAGCCAAGCCTATTTGTTATCACAAAGTGTCTGAACTCTGAACACTACGTTTTGGAAGTTACTAACTTACTAAAACGAGGAAATATTAAGGTTTTCCTTTAATATCTGGAAACAACAACTAGGTTTAGGTCTATATTAACAAACTATAAAGTCTGTTCAGCGAATATTGATGAAACTGTCTGCCAATGCTGTATTTTAATTTCATTGGCGTTGAGTTCGCGGACGTACTTCAGCAGCGCCGGCCAAGTCTCGCAGCCATAGAATATTCTGTAAATGAACCCCTTGAGCTTGATAGGAATCGACCTTCCCGATACCTACCAAGTCCAGGAAATGTATATATTCCGGCGATTTTAGCTATGTGCAGCAGTGTTTCCTTTGGACCATGACATGGGATCGTTCAAAAGGTATATTAGAGGTCTCCTCAGAGGTGGGCAACGCATTGGGAGCGCCCCTGGTGTTGCTGATGTCCATAGACGGTGGTGACCACTTTCCATCAGGTGGACCGCATGCCTGTGTGTCTGACGTATTACATAAATATATTCTCTCAAGTCACTGATGTGATAGCTCGCCATGGTGTCTATGTCGGCGGTCAGCGTGTGTTAAGTTGAGAAAACTGTGCTTTGAGTGACAAGCCATAGGTATATCGTAGGCATATATCAATTTCCTGGACTTGGTAGGTATCGGGACGGTCGTGGATGTTAACATTAAACAATGTAGGGGCCAGAACAGAACCCTGTGGAAGACCATTATTAAACTTTCTTATGTCGCTCACTTTAGATCCCAGATATACCCTAAATCTCTCGTACCCTGAATCGTAGGCCTTCTTCTCTCCCCATAAGGTGTCATAGACGGCGATGAGATCGACGAAAACTGCACCAAATTTCATTTGATTCTAAAAATCGGTCTCCAAGTGTGTGACCACTGATAATACTTGATTGGTGCTATTAAGGTCCTGCCTGTAGTCCGCATTTTCCATTACAGTGGTATAACTGGTAATCTGTTCAATTGATAGTTTCGTTCTCAATACAGGTTTCAACATCCACGCTGCAGCCAGCCATGTACACGGTTTTGGTGACGGTCAGCTGTAATCCTCCGTTGTCTAACACTTCCTTCCGGGTATTTACCCTGGTCTCAAGACCATACCGAACCTTGCTTACCAGTACGATATTATCAGCATATTCCATGATCTATGGAGGCGTGTCTAATATATCGGCTGAGAGGACATCCAGTACAACGCATAATAAGCAAAGGGCTTAGGACAGAACCTCTTGAACGCCTACGGTAATCAGAAAGGGATTAGGGGCCTACGGTGGTTTTGACAATGGCCGCAGTGTTGGTGTACTTGCATAACTCCTATGTACGTTTCGGTCACACATTTTGATATTATAGCCCACCAGATTACCTAGATTACAATATAACAAATAAAAACATTTTCTGCCTTTCAGGCCTCTTCATAATTTAATTATAACGAGGAATGTGATGAGGTCATTCATACGAGGAAATTTGCACTGAGGGAAAAAATCACAACCGCAATCTCCGCATATTACATCATGTTGTTACGCTGCAAAATTACAGCAATTTATGTTTACATTGTTGTTTCGGAGTATTTAAGTTACAAATGTTCGTATAGTATAGGTATCTATTGTATTTATTTCGAAAGAAATTGTGCTTTTCGTCGACAGTGAATGAGAGGAAATCCATTTATAGCTGAACAGACATTTTCGCCAGACCGAGAGAATAGCGGAAGTAATTACAAGAATTGGGTTCAAGCAGAGAAAAACCATTTAATGATGTGTTTCGTCTTCCTCATTAAGCCAGTTGTCCGACCAACAGCAAGTAAGCGAATAGCGATCGACTCTTTTTTCGCTCAGGAAACGTACAATTGATATAGACCCAGAGGCATTGAAAGAGAAGCATATATTATTAGTTATTTGTTGAATGTTTACGTTTTTAATTTGTTGTGTTCACACCTTTAGAGTAACATGGTCGGGGAAACGGATTCATCGGTGACATGTGTTGCTCTGGTTCACACTGACGGCGGCAACTCGCTAGCGATAGCTAAAGATACAACTCGTTCAGCGATACTCGCTTGGCCAAAACACTCGCCGAGAGAGTCCACGATAGTCCACTGCAGGACTTAGGGCCTCTCCCAAAAAAGGGAACGTTATTGCCATAATCTCCATGCTTGTCAGTCGGACACCACACTGCCAGTGAGTCTTGCTTGCGGGAATAGCGCAGCAAGAAATGTTTACTGATAAGGAGAAGCCAAAGTCCGTGCAAATAAAAACAAAACCCTGAACAGTGGCGCAGTTTACACATATCTATGGATCCTAGTGCTCAGAATAGAATTTATCTATTTCTCGGCCTGCCCGAGCGAGACTGGCCATCGCCCTCGAGCACTCGCTTCTCACTGCTCGACTACTTGTTTCAAGAGGTAGTTTTCAGCTGTACTCACTTATCTCACTTATTGCCGCCGGTCGGCCAACTGCTTAACCGTATTTACTAGGTAGTCTTTGTGTCGGGTATTCTGTGGTGTAGTCAAGTCACGAACCAGTATAAGTCTACTGTAGTTACGGTTTATTTATTTATTTATTTAATAGTTTATTGCACACAAAAATGGTAACAGAGACATGGCAAATATATACATGACACAAAAGGCACTACTTATTTCTAAAAAGAAATTTCTTCCAGCAGGCCTACAGCAAAGAGAATGTGATGGCTGGAAGCAGTTTAAGACGTGCACAATAATAGTAAATAATTACGTACATAAATATTTAATTATTAAAATTAGGCTATACTATCGATAAATTTCTACATATATACCATATACCTAACAAAATATATACATATATACAATACATACATATATACAAAATATTAGACAGATAGAGAGAGATAATGCTCTTTTACTCGCTTTTTAAACATCGCGATAGAGGAACTATCACGTACTTCATGAGGCAGAGTATTCCACAATCTCGCAGCATGTACAGCAAAAGAGTAGGAGAAAAAGTCGGTTTGGTGGAGGGGAATAGCTAGCAGCGACTTAACGCTGGAACGGCTGGGCCTGTCTTGCGACCGGGAAAAAAGGAATCGTTCATGGAGGTAGGCGGGAGCGGAGGGGTTGTAGAGGACATTGTAGAGAGTGGAGAGAATGTGGAGATTCCTACGCATACGTATTGGGAGCCACATAAGCTGTGACCGATATTTGGAAATATGGTCATACTTTCGCAGCCCGAAACCGAAACGTATGCACAGGTTTTGAAGACGTTCCAGCTTGTTTAACAATTCTTCGGTGGCATCTAAATAACAGGAGTCGGCATAGTCGAGGATGGGGAGAAGTAGGGTTTGGACTAAGGAAATTTTGGTTTTCAGGGGTAAGAAGCGTTGGAGACGTTTGATCGAATGGAAGGGAAAATAGATTTTCTTGCTGACCTCATTGACGTGCTGAGTCCAAGACAGGTTGGTGTCAAATATTACGCCCAAGTTTTTCGCCGATTTGCTGAGCGGTATAGGGATACTATCATAGACGATGTCAGGGATATTAGGAAGGGCACAAAAGCTTCTGTACATATAAGGGCCGATAACTATTGCCTGAGACTTTTTAGGGTTCACGAGTAAACCGAAAGATTTGGCCCAAGCACAGATACGTTGCAAATCCGCATTAATGTTCGCAAACGCATCCTCAACGTCTGTAGCCTTGAAATGGCGATAAATTTGCAGGTCGTCTGCGTAGAGGTGGAAATGGGAAGAAATAAAATAAGTGACAGTATTGATAAAGATAGAAAAGAGAAGAGGAGATAGGAAACCACCCTGCGGCACGCCCGCAACGAGATCGCACCAATCAGAAGAAACCTCATCATAGTGGATCCGCTGCGCGCGACCGCGAAGGTAAGAGTCAAACCACGCAATCGTTGAGGAGGAAATATTAAGTTGGCGGAGAGTAGCAAGGAGAATGTCGAAGTCAACAGAGTTGAAAGCGTTACTAAAGTCAAGCAATGCCAAAATGGTCAAGGATTTATCCTCCATTGCTGAACGTATGTCGTCTGTGACTTTCAACAATGCTGTAACCGTGCTATGTCCTTTACGAAAGCCCGACTGAAAGGAGGAGAGAAAGCAATTAGATATTAAATGTTCAGTGAGCTGCTTGTGGACAATGTGTTCTAGGACCTTGGAGAGGAAAGGTAATATTGATATAGGACGGAAATTGGAAAATGAAGATGGGTTGGAAATTTTAGGTAGGGGGATGACGTTGGCAAGTTTCCAAGTCAAAAGGAACGAACCCGATGTAAGAGAAAAGTTAAAAAATGTGGGTTAGAATGGGAAGGAGTTCAGGAAGTAGGAGGGAGATCATGCGGGAGCATAGGTCATCATTGCCCACAGCAGTAGAAGTAATGGAAAGGACATGCTTCTTAACTTCCTCCTCAGCGAAAGGTGTAAAAGAGAAAGAAGAGCAGAGAGGTAGAGATTGACTGTTAAGCTGCGCTAGGGTGCGAGCCTTGACGCAAGGATCAATCATCAAGGATCACCGGCGAAGTGGAGAAATGGCTATTAAGTGCATTCAAATCTAAGGGACCATCGAAGGAAGCTGAGGATTTGCCAATCCCCAGCGACCTCAGAAACGTCCAAACTTTGGCAGGAGCAGAACCGACAATAGAATCATGGATGTAGCGTCTTCTAGCAACCCTACAAAGACGACCGCAACTGTTCCTATAATACTTATAGCGTTCAAAATTTTGAGCAGAAGGGAATTTGTCGTAGCGTCGCCTAGCACTATCGCGCCTCATCATGACCTCCTTTATTTCCTGCGTTATACAGGGAGCCGGAACCTGTCTAACTTTGACTTTCCTAATGAGGGCGTGAATGTCATAAACCCTAACGAGGCGGGAAAGAAACTCTTCGACCTTCACGTCTATGAGATCAGCATCGACCACAGGACTCCAATCAATGTTGCCTGCATCATGTCTCAGTGCCTCCAAGTCAATACCCCTGAAGTTACGCAAGAGTAGAAATTTTGACTTAGGTTTAGGGGTACTAATTTTAAAAGAAAGGTAGATCAAGTCATGATAGAAAAAGTAGTAATATTTTACAATAATAAAAATATGTACCTAAAGTACTTACGTTTCAATATAAAGACAAAAATAGGGCACGACAGTAGTCAGATTCCATCCACAGAAATCTAAAGAAGAATCAAACTAATTCACACCCCAGCCAGCGGACCCAGGAGCTAATACGTACGTCCTCTCTAAACCTACCCGAATACTGGCTGGCTTAATCCCAAATAAAACCTACACCTAACGACCTGCTTAACCTACTAAAGCCACTGTCGGAACGACAATCCATCCTAAAAGCCTACCTATCCTGGAGCTCGACCCAACCTAAGGTCTGTCAGAACACACACTCTACAGTACATACTAGTTTTAAAACTAGAGTGTGTTTACGAGTAATTGTTATATTTGATATCCTATAGGACCTTAAGATGAGGATAAGGGAAAATTAAATTACTTTACCCGTAAGCGGCAGAGGACAGCTTTCGACTTGTTTGCCAATTTCCAGCCAAAACACTCCTAGTCCGATCACGTCCGCTCGCGGCTAACAGCAAACACCCAAGAAATAAAATTAGTTAACTTAGGTTCCCTTAAGATATTTTTCCTGGACAGAAAAACAATTTCAGTTTATGTTCTAGCAAAAAGATGATTTTCAGAATTCATAAACCAAATTAGACGCTTTCGGAACGCTATTCAGCTAGAGTAATAATTTATACGCAGAATGAAGTAAAAATTTAGGGCAGCTGTAACAAAGTACTGTCATTTTCGTAACAATAAAATTCTGTGAGGGAAAGTTTCGGATTTTTTCATTTTAAGTATAACTCAAAACAGTGCACGATTAGGGGTTTTATTAAAAAAGTTACAAAACCCGCTGGGTCCGAATTGTATTGTGATTGTCGTTTTGTTTAAAAGTTGTTCACCAAATTGCCGATATTGAGGTTACGAAAGTTGTAACAAATGGGGTTACGCGACTTATTCACTGTCTAAAAGGAAAACGGACTTTGTTTACCGGCGTATAGGTCCGCCGTTACCAGGTTGTGACTGTTGTGAGGCTGCCCTCAATACTGAAGAATTACTTTTTGTTTTTGAATTAGGGAGGTAGAGAAGGAGGAAAGCCCACTATCGATATCCCGAGTATCCAGTGCCAGTATAGGCTCAATAACTTTTATTAACTGAGCCATATCTTTGTCACAGTCGACCAGTTCCCGGTCGCGGCGTGTCCCGGCCTCCCGCGAATGATGCACGAGCCCGCGCTCCTAAAAGCTAAAAGGACGTTAATGTCGCCCGCACCAGAATATCTGTCTCTCTCCGCATTCTATTGAGCTAGTGGAAAAACTTAGGACGGTCATATATTTTTTGTGAGGTTAATAAACGTCATTGGCAACGCACAAGAGAGTTATTGAACCGGGTACGGCTCTACATGAACTTATTCTATCAAGAATTCTCAGCACGTTCAGGCATCAAGCGGGAAAAAGGTTTATGTGGTAGTTTATTAGGGTTGGTTTTTTAAAATTGCTGCTGGAATCAGTCGATCTTTCTGAGTTAACAAGGCACACTGTTTATTACGTCAATAACAAATTCGTTTTCAATGTAGGTTCCTATTTTTTATCACAAATATGGGTATTTAAGTAAAGCTTTTGAAGATCTGCGGTACATTGTTAACAAAAATTAAAAGAACCTTAAAAATGAGAAACGATTTCAAATCATCCTTTTTAATTACTTAAATATTTGTCGGCAAAATAAAGAAAGTCTATTGACTTCGGTACGTCGGAACGCCAGCGCTACCTCTCGGCGCTCGACGGAGTCTGGGTTCCCGCCACTAGTCGAACACGCGGAGGCACACTCGCTTGTTGTCTCTTGGTCGGAGTGGAAGTGTACCCTAGAAACTGTCTCGCGTTCCGAAATACCTACAGTGTGTTATAGTTGATTCGTAGAACTAAGTGACCCAATTATTGTAAGGAAGAAATTATAAGAAGTTTAGTTTGTACAACCCTACGTTTCATTGAACCGACATACCTAGTACTACCCCCACACTCGATACCTAGCTATGGCAGACGATAACGAATTATCTCCTCCCCCGTTATCAGAAGTGGGATCACTGTCGGTTCAGCAGCAAAAAGACGTCGCGGAAAGTGATCATTGGCGTGCCATGTTTGAACAGCAACATGCAAATATGCAGGCGTTGATTGCAGCTATACAAGCGCCGAAGACCACCAGCCACGTCGAGTTACCCGAGTTCGACCCTGACAAGAAGGATGTGAACGCGAGATCATGGTGCACGACCGCAAATCTGTGTTTTGGAGAAACTCCATTGCAAGGCGCTCAGCTGGTTTTGGCGATAAGCAAAGCGCTAAAAGGTACCGCATCGACATGGTTATCGCAAGTTGTCTACCAAGGCATTACATGGAACGAGTTCAAGGTACTTTTTTCAGCGAGATTCGCACCGACCGAAACTTTAGCGGCTACCCTCATAAATTTGAGCGGCGACAAACCAAGCGAAAAAGAAACAATGGCGTCTTATGCGAGTCGGTTGATGACGTCACTTACATCTTGTTGGAGAGACTTTAACAAAGAAGAAATTATAGTGGCTATTGTACTCGCTCACGTTTCGCAATTTGATACGAGGATTCAACGCATGGCGTTTACAACCAACATTACGTCGCGAGAAAAATTGCAACAAGAACTACACGCATTTTCCCATTCGAAACGCAAGTTAACTACACCAAGCGAATCTTTAACAGCACTGGATAACAAACGAGCGAAGGTTACACCACTAAAATGTTATAACTGCGGTAAAATAGGCCATCGACGATCAGAGTGTAGAAGCAAGCCTATGGACAGTGGCCGAGTAATAGTGCCGACCACAATAAATCAAACAACACAACAATCAACCACAAGGGGCCCACTAGTCTGCTTCAAATGCGGAAAAGCAGGCCACATTGCCAGTCGTTGTACGAGCGACGGCAGCGGTCAAGCAAACGGCGGCGGCGCGGGCGCAGCGCGCAGCGAGCGGCGCGTTGATGTTTGCGTCGTGCAACCACCGACGGGGTCCTTGGAACACAAAGGTGATCTGTATTGTTTTTCTTACGATTCGGGTGCTGAATGCTCGTTGATTAAAGAAAGTGTTGCGGCCAAATTTAGTGGCCAACGTATAAACAATGTTGTTGCAATGACGGGTATTGGACAGACACGAGTATTCAGTACAGAACAGATCTTATGTTGTGTTAAGATAAACGACCACAATTTTGAGATTTTGTTACATGTTTTGCCAGACAATTTCCTACAAAGTGATATTATGATCGGTAGAGAAATTTTGAATCTAGGTTTTTCTGTCAATATGTCTGTTACAGAATTTTCACTGTTCAAAAATTACGTCATAAATTCAGTAACTCACGAGGCGGAAAAACAAAGTAACTTGAACGATATTGACGCGGATATTACAGGCGAAAATAGGTCAAAACTTCTTGAAATAATAACCCGGTTTTCAAAGTTCTTTATTTCCGGAATGCCTACTACGCGCGTAAATACAGGCCAACTTAAAATCAGATTAATCGATCCAAATCGTACAGTACAGCGACGACCTTACAGGATGTCAGTTGACGAACGTAACACGATTCGCGAACGTGTCAAAGAACTTTTACAGGCGAGTATTATTAGGCCTAGTTGTTCTCCATTTGCAAGTCCTGCTCTGTTGGTACAAAAATGCGATGGTTCATTGCGCATGTGTATTGATTACCGTGAATTGAACAGCAATACCGTAGCTGACAAATATCCACTACCCCTTATTTGCGATCAAATAGCACGCCTTGGTGGTGCCAACTTTTTCACGAAGCTTGACTGTGCCAGTGGCTTTCATTTGATTCCGGTTGCTGCAGAGTCGGACAGAACTTCCCCAGCTGAAAGCAACTATCATTCTTATGAACTCGAAACGTTAGCTGTTGTGAACTCTATAAAACACTTCAGGCAGTATCTCCACGGTAGAAAGTTCACAGTTGTCACGGACTGTAATTCGTTGAAGGCGTCTCAGAATAAACATGATCTTACCCCGCGAGCTCATCGATGGTGGGCCTTTCTACAGTCTTTTGACTTTGATGTAGTTTATAGAGAAGGCAAAAAGATGCTTCATGTAGATTTTCTGTCGCGAAACCCTCTTCCGTGCAGCCTAAAAGCAAAGGTTCTTCATGTAGAGCAAAAGCGTATTGATGTAAATCAGCTCTCTTCTAACTGGATTCAAGCTGAGCAGCAGCGCGACGATGAGATTGTTAAAATCATAAGTGACTTGGAGAGCGACGAAATGAACGAGCAAGTAGCTAGAACTTATGTACTTCGTTCAGGTATACTCTACCGAAAAATACAGCGTAATGGTAGGTCTAAGTGCTTGCCTTACTTACCCCGGGCGTTAAGATGGTCAGTAATTAATAACTTTCATGACTCTCTCGTTCATCTTGGTGTTGACAAGACGCGCGAAAAGCTCTATGATTTTTACTGGTTTCCTGGTATGACTCAGTACGTTAAAAAGTTTGTTGAAAATTGCGTAACATGTAAAATCGCGAAATCTCATTCAGGAAAAATCCAAGCCGAATTGCATCCGATTCCGAAAGTAACTACACCGTGGCACACAGTTCACATAGACGTAACAGGTAAATTGAGCGGCAAAAATGACAACAAAGAATACGTCTTTGTTTTGATAGACGCATTCACCAAGTACGTTTTACTCTATCATACGACTAACATTGACACTAAAAGCAGCATTCAGGCGGTTTCCCAAAGCGTTGCTCTTTTTGGTACTCCTACTAGAATAATCGCGGATCAAGGTAGATGTTTTGCCAGCAGAGAGTTCCGTGATTTCTGCGAAAGTAAAAATATTAACTTGCATCTAATAGCGACCGGTTCGTCCCGTGCTAACGGACAAGTAGAACGCGTGATGAGTGTTTTAAAATCAATGTTAACTGCCGTTGAAACAAGTGATTCTAAGTCGTGGCAGGACGCGTTAGGTGAGGTACAACTCGCGATTAATTGTACTATGAACCGCGTTACCAAAGCTTCTCCCCTCGAGCTTTTAATCGGTAAAGTAGCTAGACCATTATCACTGATGTGTAGTAGCGATGTTGATACAGAAGTAGACATTGACGAGGTCCGTGAAATAGCGTCAGATAATATTCAAAAGTGTGCAAGCTATGACAAAGCTCGTTTCGACAGTACAAAAGCTTCAATCAAAAAGTTTTCGCTAGGCGATTTTGTTTTACTGGCCAATGAAGAACGTAACCAGTTAAAGTTAGACCCAAAATTCAAGGGACCGTTCAAAGTGATTGAAGTGTTGGATGGGGATCGCTATACGTTGAAAGCTTTAGACTCGAAGCGTACTTACAAGTACGCACACGATAGGCTAAGAAAGATGCCTGAAGGTTATGTACCAGCAGATATTAATGATGTTGATTGTGCTGATGAGCCAGAACGTGAACAGTAAGCACTCTATATGCCGTATTGATGTCGACTATACCAGTAGCTATTACGTAGTCGTAGCCCGGTGGAAATCGGTGTCTCTTGGGGTAACTCAAGTAGTCCGTGGGTGCGCGGTGCGCGTTTAGCTCTGGCGGAGGTCGTGGTCTGTAGTGACCGTATCGTGTGTAGTCAGTGGGTGATGCACACGGGGGCACACGTATGTTGAGTGGCGGCTGATGATCAGCTGGTCGGCTATGTAAGCCGTGGCTATAGAGGGTGGCAAACTTGGAAGTTCTGTGAGCTCTTGTAAATAATGTGGTTTTGAAGTTTGGTAAATGATGGTTTTCTCTGGTACATGACTACTCAGGTTAATTGATTATTGTTCTTTCAAGAAATTACTTTGTAAATAAATTATTTCCCGTTTGTAAATACTTTGTGTTAATCAAGTCTGTGATCTGAGTTGTAAAATTATGATGCTCTATGAAGTAAAGTAATCAAGTAAAATGAAATTTGAGTTGAGTTTTTAAATGTAGAGTCACTTGAATCACAGACTGAGATTAGTGAATGTAGAGGTGAACGGAAGCTTTTTCGCTTCTTCTCCGGTTACAGGTTAACCCACGAGGACGTGTGCTAGCAGGATGGCCGTGTCGGCAAAATAAAGAAAGTCTATTGACTTCGGTACGTCGGAACGCCAGCGCCACCTCTCGGCGCTCGACGGAGTCTGGGTTCCCGCCACTAGTCGAACACGCGGAGGCACACTCGCTTGTTGTCTCTTGGTCGGAGTGGAAGTGTACCCTAGAAACTGTCTCGCGTTCCGAAATACCTACAGTGTGTTATAGTTGATTCGTAGAACTAAGTGACCCAATTATTGTAAGGAAGAAATTATAAGAAGTTTAGTTTGTACAACCCTACGTTTCATTGAACCGACATACCTAGTACTACCCCCACACTCGATACCTAGCTATGGCAGACGATAACGAATTATCTCCTCCCCCGTTATATTTATTACTACTAGTGGACACGGCGCACACCTACTTTACCTCTATCTGAACTTTTTTCTTGCTTATAAACCTTGAATCACTCCGTTCAAACAAACAAGATCCGTTGCGTAGTTTACAAGGTTAGATATATAGGACTAGGCGGCAGGAAGCGCCTTTGTTTTATACTATGTATCGTAAAATAATATTTTCATTTTGATAGGCAAATCTTTAAATAAAGTTTCCAGTCGTCCTAGATCATACTCCATCAACAGAACTGAAGGAATATAAACAATTGTTTGCGAGCTTTCCTTCCAATCGTGGGCCCGTTGCTCAATACCCAGTTAACAGGAAAACAGCGGGTCACTATTTGGCGTGTGGCTGCAGGGCCGTCCAGGGGAGGGGTGGGGGGTAAATGGTCCGAGGAGCATTCACCCAGGGACATCCATCATTCTTTGTGCGATTCACTCGCGCCCGCGCCGCCGGCCGTGAGATGCCGCGGGCATGATGGGCCGTACTCAGTTGGTTGGAGGGCTTCCGGATCGTGAATTAGGTTAGGGATAGGTTGGATTTTGTTGTTAATTGGGGATTTGTGGATATTATGTAAGATTTGAATTTGACGTTGGTTTATGGATGATTGGTAATTTCTTCAAAATCCGTTCAATTGTTTTTGTAAAGAATAATACCATCCATATATCGTCACAAATTTTCGTATTCATAATATTAGTAGAATACGAAAACTTTATTTTTATTTTACGCAGTGACCAAACGAGCAGATTGTAAGCGGTACCTAACTCGCGCCCATAACCTCTACGATTTATGCATTTAGGCTGCAGGCAACAACAATGCAGAACCGCGGGTGCCTTTTCCCTGTGAGGACTAACTTGAATAAATAAAGTAATTGGAAAAATCTGCAACGAATTTCTTAACTATATGCGAATTGTATTCGGTAAAGTAAAAAGCGCTAAGAACCGCTTCTACTATAAGGTAAATATAGCGGTATAGGTATAGTAACAGAAGAATGTCCGTTGGGTCCCCACTGGATCCACGCCTGACCGTCTTGCGTGCCCGACCAGAGAGAATGTGACATGGAAGTGAAAATAGAAAGGGAATCCGCCAAAAGTAAGCAAAAGTGTAATAGTATAAAATATGTTTTATCGCACAAAAGATACAATAAAGCACGACAGAGAGTAACGGTCTAGAAATTGTCTCATCGCTCGGGGCGGTCCCACCCAGACGGTACAATGTCAACGTCTGTTCTCAAACAGGATTTTTGCTTATCATTTTCACAATGTCAACCTAAACTGTTATTATTCTGTTTATTATTATTTTATTTGGTTAGGGCCTTTCGCCTAAAAGCTCATCTGTTCCATAATGTGAGTGATATTTTTATACCATTATGGTGGCAAGCGTGCTGTTACCGTAGCCTAAAGACAATTACAACATCACGGCACAGAATAATGATGGTACCACCATGATGATATCACCAGCGTGTTGCCGACCTTGTAAAAAACCTTTTAACACCCTTAAATTCTTGAAGTAATCCATCTTGTACTCATTTGGGAAATCATCCGTGTTCAATTCGAAACTACCATTCGCCTATCTATTCCACGGGATCCTGTTACTTTTCCAAGACCAAAGTACCCTATGACTGCATTAGCTTCCTATAAGTGAAAGAATTTTCGAAATCGGCTAAAAAAGAGTAGTAGTTCTATAAATAGATTATAATACCTTCACGGATCAGGAAGGGTATTTTATTTTGTTACGTTGTTTGTTAACTAATCTATGTAAACACTGCTTCATCTTCCAATGAGATATCCACTCTAGAAACATCTGTTTAGCTTTTTTTCTATAGGTAACTATAAATCAAATAGACCTAGGAAAATTAACGCTAGGTCTAATAAAAGGTGATCGCTATATTCAGGTATTTGGTCCCGATCGTCAACACTGGGTAGGACTGAGAAAAAATATTTAATTTGTTCCTGGTAACGTTCATACTTGTAACAAATGGGAATACAAATTTCCAGCTGCTCCTAGTTTTTATTAGACCGACCGCGAAAAGTTTTTTTTACCAACACACAGAGTTCAATATTAAAAATCGCACCTCAATTTGCAAGATAGTTTAATAAGGTTAAACAACCGAGTCTGTGCTAAAAACAGACCGCGGTGTCTGTTACTCCACCGCTTTGAGCATAGTGAGTTGAATTTTTATTAAGTTTTATACTAGAAGTACTGGTAATAGTATTATATTTTCTTTATCTTTATTTTAACCTAAATTCGCGTCCTTAACACATATTATTATATTCAACGGGACTCACACGCGTCACAGGGCTATTGTGTGCCGTGAAGTTCTGGATCAACAACAAACTGACAATTCTATTTGAGGGTGGGACACCTACCCGCATCCATGTGAGGGTAGGAAGTCTATCCGCACATCACCGCAGCTGTCACCTCTCCACTGCAGTCTTCTCGTGACCACGGTGGGTGTAACCCTACCGAAACGCCGGGAAAACAAATCGAACCGTCGCGTGTGAGTATCGTCGAAAATAATAATATATATTCTCTTTGCTAGAGGCAAACGAGCAAGTGGGCCACCCGAGCGATAGCGATTACCCCGGCCTAAAGATATGCACGCAATACTCGGGGAGTCGCGAATGCGGCCTAACTTGGCCGCCGGCCGTTGCGATAGGTGTAGTATCTAGTATATACGAGTACATATAGGCTCGTGTCGCCATATAATACTTGTTAGTAGGTATCTACTTGAAACTGGGCTGGCGTTCGCTTAATAATTTCTTACGGTTACGATATAATTGCTGTACATAACACGTGTATTCCCATTACCTGTTACCCTAGCGAGACCTTAAGAGAACCCCGATTCCCTAGCCTGACCTTAAGGGATCTCATAATGAGCAGTAATTCGGGGTTAAAGTCCACTCCGGCGCAGCTATAAACCGCGCTAATGCTAAGTGTGCTAGCCGGCCGGGGAATGAAATGAATCGCGACATTTCACCTCCGAAGGATACGGAGAGATGGATATATCTTTATGGCCTCCTTACACTAACGAGCTGCTGCTAAATGGCCCGAGAGCTTCAGGTGAAGTGCTTTCTACATTACGCGGGTACCTTCGGAGACGTTATTTCTTTATAAAATGCTCCAAGGGACGCGTAACTGCCTGCTACGGTTGTAGTTTCGAATGTTTCGTGTGACAATGGGATGATAAATTTTGGCGTGTTACCTAATTTATGGTACGATATTTATTCATGGACGTCGGTAGTTAAGTTGATGTCCGAGCGTAACAAATTTTGTTTGTGTTAAAAGGTCTACCGACCCGTTGCATTCGCGGGTTTGCTACGAATGCTTTCGTCGTAGATGCTCTACGGGCTACAGCCATCGTAGATCCCTCGTAGCATAATCATTTAGGTAATACTTAATTTTAGACTCTATGCCAGCTAGGTAAAATTCATAGAAGTTCGAGTATGAGGGGTTAACCATTGAGCGCAGAGCACCCAATTACAGGTATCGGCCATAAATAATGCACACAGTTAGTTTCGGCTTCGTATTTACTCACACGCGTGCGACAGAGACGACGCTCTATGAAGCCGAACTAGCCGATGTGCATTATATACGGCTGATACCCGTATATTGAATTGGGGGCATAGAAAATACAGATGTGGTCTTTTCTGTGCTTGCTGTGCATCATATGGTTTTTAATGTTGACTAATTGTTTTAATAACAATGATTATGAAATATCTTAATTATCAAAGCAGTAGCTAACTTTAAAGGTAAATACTATTAAGGAACGATTAGAAATAACAACGTAAAATTAATAATAATAATGTGAAAATTCACATTAAAATTACTGGAGCATATTAAAAGCAGATAATAATATTTTCTTACATATCCTGCAAGTTCTTACAGCGGCGTCTTTCCACAAAACGGAGCAGATAAAAGAAACCAGTTTTACAACTATCCAACCGCAAATAATTACCTCGCTTCGGCAAGAAACCCGTAAACAATTTATCAGGCCGTGATAGGGATAGCGAACTCTCCAAGAAAGTTGTTTTATGTCAGTTGCTAATTGTCATTTACAGTCTTTGACAAGTTTAGCAACAAAACTGTGTTAGCAACACGAAGCGGGGGGTCTGGTGAAGGGACCAGCTCGTCCGAGAGAACTATCTCTTATGGGTCATAAAACAGTAGTTAAGTCACGAAAGTTTATCTGGGCAGCTCGGCGAGGTTAAGCGAATAAGCCACTAAACGGCCTCCCGAGGATCATTCGGACAACTTCTGTGATTTAGTTCGCTTGTTACGTATAAACTTCGCCATCGGAAGTTGCCACGAACTAAATACCCATACACAATAAGCCACCAGAAAGGTCCCAACAACGAGAATACCTACATTCGTTATCTTTCTAGTTCGTAACGCAGACTTGAGAGTATTACTCAAAGGGACGGACTCGATAACGAAGCTCGTGAGGCAAGAGCTGTCGATTTCCGCAAAAAAGGAATGTCAGGTGTCTCGTTATGGTGTACTATAAGTAGATACAGAGGTCGAGGACGTGCTCGAAAGCAATTGCGAAGAGCAATTGCTAGCGGAAATGGAGGCATGAAATCTCTAGCGATCCCATATTGGCGGTGATTCATTAGCATGTGCTTCAGACAAAACAAATCGTTAGCGGTCGTCGGGTTCGGCGCACAAGCATTCAATACGAATGAATACCCACATTTATTCCAGGGAAATTTGATCTTGGACCCTTACGTGAGGGGAAACTAAAAAGGCCAGCGGACGAAGAATCCTTTCAACGTTTTCGTATTTGCAACGCTGCCTCAAAAGCTTTACTAAACCAACCTTAATTATAGTAATTTATGGTGGCTTAGATTCAAAGGAAATGCTTTACCTACTCTATTCAGTCTTTTATAAGTAACATCTCGATTTAGTGAAAAGATCGACCTCGTCCGGCAAAAACGTGGTACAGAATCCAGAAAATGAAGTGAATTTGCGAAAAATACAGCAAAATATATTCTGGTCGGATTGTAGGCACCTTTCTTGGACTAAAGTTTTAGAAAAACCTTTTCCGCGAAGGATACTAACCCTTCGGTGTCTCAATTTAAGGTTTTTAGGCATCTCAGTGAAGCTCTCAGAATACATTGAATATTAAGACGGTATACTCGTAAACGCTGTGTATGCGAGACGAGCTTCACGAAACTTCCTTATTTTTACCAGAGTTTCTGACCTATTATTAGAAACATAAGATTTGATCCGTATCACTTGTCAGATTTCTCAATATTTATTTCGGTACAGGAATTTATAAGATATTTCTCTTTAATAAGATTGATTGTAACGACGTTTTTCATAACTAGAAATCCGAAAATAACGAGGCTTTAGAGCGTGCAGTTTGACAGCAGACTGATTGCGGCTATCCAATACGTTGAACTTACTCTGAAGCCCTGGTTTAACAAAATCCTTTGTTCCATGCTACAATAATTTATGCCCTCATGCGTGAGTGAGATTACCGACCGAAAGTAGTCAGGAATAAATCAATCTGTCTGGCTTTATCATTTCTAAGCTCTAAGCAACAAAATTATAACTGCAAAGGTTTATTCAAGCGAATTAAACTTATTTTTTAACCGTTTTAAAAGAATTAGTAGCTAAATTCCTGTGAAGTGTAGGAAACATTCATAATAACTTCTAAATGTGTAAGACCTGTAAATCACCAGAAAAGTGAGCCCTCGAAAATAGAGGAATCCCAAAGGCAATTGAAAAGTCAGCGATTCGAATTACCCATATGCGGGCGCGTCTAATTCTGTGATGCCTAGAATAGTGGACGTAGTACCAATAAATTCTAGTTACGACTGTTGCACAAGCACTCCGTATACCAGAAAATCGGTAGGTGCATAGGTGCAATTCTAGTGAATATCGTAAAATTCTGCACTGTTCCGGCAGCGGCTTAAAAGCACAGAAGTTCTACATTGAATTTTATTTCACTAATGCGAAGCTACACTATTTCGGAATGGAAACTACACTCTTGCCTAAATTTACTTAGGTAATGTACACGGGGATGAGAACAACATTATTAACAGCCGGATATATCTAGATAAGTCGTCTTCTCCCAAATGTTGGTGCCAGTGCGTAATCTAACAATATCATTGAGTTTATAAAAGGACTAATGGCACCAGTCCCGACTGGGATTTAAACTTGCGTCTCAACATCACCGCCTAAAGTATAGGAAATATGATTAGGAAGAAGCAATAGTGTAATAGTACATAGTGTAATAACTTACAAGCTCGCTTAGGAAGGGAGTTCGCATAATAAAGTTATAGATATTCCACCTTGATGACTGCTGACCATCGACTTTATCGTCCGGCCATCCTGATGGTTACCAATTTAGTTTTACGACGCCACCTCGAGCAGAAGTTTGGAATTAGATGCCTGCGGCTACGGCATTTCGCGTTTTTTCGGCGCGATCCAGTTTGTTTGCCGGGCCCGTCATCTACAGAGAAAAAGTGCTCCTCTGATCTTGACAAATGCGACTCTCGGGCGGCGAGCGGCTAGCGACACGCAGCGCTGAGCGAGATTACTGTCATCATTCTTTCATGCAGCCTTATTAAATATTGGCCGCATAAATTGAGTTCGAAAGATAGCGCCGCAACAAATTG
Source organism: Blastobasis adustella (assembly GCA_907269095.1). Classification (NCBI taxonomy): domain Eukaryota; kingdom Metazoa; phylum Arthropoda; class Insecta; order Lepidoptera; family Blastobasidae; genus Blastobasis; species Blastobasis adustella. The sequence continues at coordinate 12,639,372 of OU026121.1, read as the reverse complement.
CTACCGGCTTCGAATTATTCATCGTCTCGTAATGAATTTATTGGTTCACGTAGCAGAGTATTTTGACGATGGATTATTCGAAACCGAACTTTCAAAACAGACGCATTCATAGCATGTGTGCATTCATTTAAAGCTACTTGAATGACCGTTTTGGCGTTCTCGTAGCGTAGCCCACGTTTTGTTCAAACTAAACCTTCAGGGGCGCCTGCTGCGATTGTTTGCGGGTCGGCCGGCCGCCTGCGCCCGGTATTAAACTCCTGTTTGCATTGAAAATGGACGTGCGCCTACAAGTTTTCATATAGCCTTCCCTCGCCGGTGACCCATATTGTTTCATATTCGTTCCAATAGAAGTTTCCGGGCGTCGGAAAGGGATTAACGCCAGAACCGAACAATATAACACGTAAACTAGATCGGTACGCATACCGAATTTCGAAATTAGAACGAATCGTTTGTAGTGGTACAGCACCTAACAATGCTTGCTCTGGATGCTAATGAAATTTTTTAATTATAAGTATTTACATCAACAAATCATCGTCATTACAGGTAAGCCTAGAAGTCACCCAAAATACTGTTAACGCTAATTCCTCAAGTATTTGAAGGTTGTTAAGTAGGCCACGACACATAATAAAAATATACACTGAGCGCTAATTTTCTTCTAACCTCCAGCTCAACAGAAATAGCGTAGCATATATCGGTGGATAGTTTATATGCTACGCTATAATAAAAACGCTGCATAGTCATACTGTTTATGCTAAATAATAAAATGTGTCACTAGAATTTATTTTGAATTTGTATACATTTTCCAACATATGCACTTATTTTGATTCGTGAGGGTTTCATACTATAGAGCGACTCTCAAGATGGCTTCTCACCAGCGCATTATACAGTGACTTTAAGGCCGCTGTATTGTTAAACTTGCCTAATATAATATCTGAGGCGGTGGTACCCATCCAGGCAGACTCCACCTCCTCAGACTCGTCAGTCTTATCATCGATACAAGACCACGACACTATTACTTAAAGTACAAATTCCCTGTTACTGCTGTACTATCTACGGTACGTGTGAACCATAGTTAGACATAGACATAGACGAATCTTTATTTGGTCCAATAACACATTAAAAAATCTTACCACTAACAGAATAAGTTCATAATAAGAAAGCACGGCGATGTGTCCTCGAACCAAATTGGACCAGCCTCAGCTTAATGCTATGAATGGCAGCAGCCAAACACAGCGCTGGTTTTCAGACTGACCTGATAGAGCTCGATGCGCGCACTACGCAAACGACGTGCTAACACAGAAATTAATAATACTAATATACATAATACAAAATATAGAAAAGAAATGCATATTTAAACTGTTTATAACCTGTAATATAATGAATATATAAATAAACCTGAGATAAATAATAATTATATATACCTTATTTTTTTTGAAAACCAATAAATAATATATGAGTAGTTCACATTTGTTTTATTTACAAATTTGCTTAAGCCCACCTCCATACCACAATGCCTCCCCTACACTTATAATTCTTATACTTTTCACAAAAATATGTTGAGCTGTTCGCAAACAATTTTCATTTCCTACGTATTTTGATGTTTCACATTAATTTCAGTCCTGAAATTGTAATAAAATCTTACAATTTCCAAGGCTGTGGCACTTTAACTTTTGACGACTGATTTACTTTGAAACAAACTTTATTAGGTCATGTCTTTTGAATAGCACAAGAGTAACGCGAATAATGTCGTAAGGATATTGCGAAAAACACAATATTATAAACTCTACCTATGTTATAATTAAAAATTTATCAGGTATGAGGACTCCTGAAGAGTCTGGGTGAGTGCAACTACATTATCTACTTCTGCCGGCAAGTTGTATTTCGGTTTGAAGGATAAGGTAATCAGCGCAATTAGATCCTCACAGCGAATTGCATTACATTAATTGCATTAATTGCATTGGCACTACTGCATGCAACTGCCTTTTGTTATTGAACAAAGTTAGCTACTACGGTTTTAGATATGTCATTCTTTCTCTACGCGTAGATGTTAGGGGGACCGTTCTTATAACTATCGTGGGCTGCCTGCTCGTGTGTCACTTAGTTGGATTCTGTATTGAGAATTTCAAGTTGAGAACGTACTTATGTATCACTTAATAAAATTTCCTTTTTGAATTAGTTTTAGTACGGTCTCCAGTGCTCCATGAGTACAATATTTTAAAGTAGTATTGCTTGGCTGCGGTATTCAATAAAGTGTTCTTTTTTATAATTGGAGTAGCAAGGCATTTGACCGCCACCCCACCTGGAGGTAAGTGACGATCCTGTGAGGCCCTGAATGCAATGCTGGATATCCCGCCCCTACACCTGTATGTACAGATGGTGGCAGCGAACAGTATACATAGGCTAACCACCCAAGGAGAAGGAAACTGGCTCTCAAAGTCACTGAGATCGTTCCAGGATACTGTTATGGGCAGCAACATACTGAGAATGTACACTGACTCAATGACAACACAGAGTAGTTTCCAGAAACGATGCTCTGTGGAACTCTTATCCAGAGATGACTGGCTTAAAAGTCAAATGTACTGGAAAAATGGAAGCCTGATATGGTACACCGATGGGTCCAAATCAGGTGCTCATGTAGGGTGTGGAATAGACGGAGAGCGGCCCAAGGTCAAGAAATTCCTAAACCTGGGCAAATAAAAATAAAAAAAACGTACGCAATCTTAGAATGTGCGGACATAAACCTCAAAATGAAATACGTGAACCATTGTATTTATATACACTCAGACAGTCAAGCAGCTCTATTGGCCCTCTCATCAGACTCTGTGAGTTCAAGATTGGTGCTAAACTGCGTGAATGTCCTCAATTCCTTAGCTGAGAAAAACCAAGTGATCTTGCGCTGGGTCCCAGGGCATGAAGAGATCGAAGGCAATGAAATTGCGGACGAACTCGCGAAGGCTGGTAGCACAACTACGACATATGGTCCAAAACCATTCTGTGGCATACCAAAAAGCCTTGTGAAATTCACCCTTCATATAAACTTCAAAGAGCAATCATTAGAGCACTGGAATAATCAGCCAGGCCTAACACATTCTAAGGCATTAGTCAAAGCCTATAATGGGCGGAATGCCAAAGAACTGTTACTACTTAGTAGGAATAAGTTGCGTATCCTGACAAGGGCACTGACTGGTCACTGTGGGCTGAACAAGCACATGTATAACTTGAAGATCAGCAGAACAAAGGACTGTAGATTCTGCAAGGAGAAGGATGAAACGCCTCTCCACCTGATCTGCAAATGTGGGGCCCTGGTGCGCAAACGTAGCATCCATCTGGGTAAACACCAACTACTACCCGATGAGGTGCACGAAATCAGTACTAAGAACCTATTACAGTTCATAGAAGCTATAGGAATTAGTACTGAATTGTAAAAAGAGGCGATCACAATAGATCAGGAATGGTCGCAGTGTTACTAGGACTAACAAAGCCTTGAAGAGCCCACTTTTCAAATAAATAATTAAATAAAGTAACGATGCGGCCGATGATGGAGGTACTCGCAGGTAACGCGTTCCATTCCTTACTTACTGACTTACTTCCCTAATCATAGGTATCGTTTGGCTACGAGGAATTAACTTTCCTTAACTAGAATTTCAACCAGTTTGACCACGAGGAAATGGCGCCCTAGTAAGGAATATTCCTTGCTTTTCCTCTCTTAAGATCTAAGCTACTTAGAACTTTAAACATAAAAAAGTCTGAACAAAGACACTAGTAAATTGTAAGCATATTTGCATAACGTACCATGTGGCTGCAGGGACTTCGGAAGTTAGGGCTGTGGGCTAATACAATTCATATTTTACCGAAGTCGGTCAACTATTGCTTTCTGGCACTCGCCAAGATAAACTTTATCCATATTTCATAGAGCAATTTCAGATATATTGGTAGGAAAAAGGTTAAGGTAAATATTTACGAACAACAATATCTGTTCAAGAAGTATAGTTTATTAAGTTCAGTACAGTGCCATGTTTATCATCTATAAATACACATAAGTATATAGGATCTAGCTAGATCAATGTAAAAATTACATAAAAAAGTCAAATCACATTTGTAACACTATAAATAACTCGAAGGTACGATTTGGCCCCGAAGCGACGCGTGAAAGAAGTTTTGAGAGCTTTCTGTCCACTGAGGCGCTACAAAAAGGTTGGTAACGTTTTTCACATGGGTAAGTATAAATGTATGTGTGGTTATTTATTCGTTGTATGTTTGTTCGGCTCAGTGTCGCCCGTATATTCATCACGTTGCCCTCAATACAATCGTCCGCATCGCTTCTGTCATGTACAAACGTGATGTGAATGTTGGGTTTTTTGTCATAATTTATTATAACCTCAAAAATACCCTGTTTGTTTTCTCTTTTGTAGGTCGCCCGTACATTAACTAAGTTTATTTTGCCGCATTTTGTTTGTCGCACTAATACACTATGAATATCTACAGTCATAGTAGGTACCACCCTATTATAGGCAGCCATATCTATAATGCTGTATACCTAGGTAAGTATGTAACGTAATCTTTGTATTCAATTAGGTTTAATTATTGATGAGCATAATAGTTACAAACAATGCTAATTATCTAAAGAAACATTATCGTTTGTTTGCAACCGACAACAATTTCACAAATTCTTTAAATAGGTCATAAAAAGCTTCACTATATCTAACTACCTGATACAAGTTATCGCAAATTTCATTTATCGATAATCAGTAGATAACCTAAGGACAAAGCGTTTTTCTCGTAAACTCGTTATCTATAGTAAGTACCTGCTTATTGTATTGTATAAGTTGAAGGTGTAGCATTGGAGCAAGTCAGTAAGTAGGAGCTTACTTTTCCTGGTAGGAAATTGCGGACACAAAATTCGTTACTGAATTATGCTATTTAGAAGAAAACAATCACAAACTTTTCTAATATCCGATATTCTCAAAATATACGCACAAGTTTCGTTGTTTCCTATATATTCGTGACTGGATTTCGTAAGGATGGCATTTTAATATACAAAAAAATATCTTTGTTTACTTGTGAAATAAAAGGTAGCTCTATTGTTCTGAAGATAGGTATGTGTATTACGTACAGTTGGTAATTATGAGGTACAGTAACAACACAACATGCATGAATGAGTGGTGATTAATACAATGTAGAACCGCGAATAACTATCATCCACAAGAACAAAAACAGATTTACAACAAGCAAGGGTTTGGGTCGGATGACGCAGTATTACCTACCGATAACTTCCATTATGCTTCCATTTTAATTACCTACGATGTTTTTGCTAGTGTTTATTAGAATGTAGGTTAGGCTTAATGTTAGATCCTCCTTGGGTTGCTGAGTCAGAGTAGTAAATGTGTGAGTTCATGTAAACATTTGCTCAAATGGGTTGTCTTATCTATGTAATCTATTTCACAAGAGGAGGAAGATTCGGACATGTGGTAAAAAGAAATATCGACATCGATTATGTATGTAGGTGCAGCACTAAGGTCCACCCTTCCGCTTGTACCTCATACCGCGATTGCCATGTCGACTTGTCGTCAACAGTAAGTTTGCATGCCTTTTCACCTATCCAGCTGTATTTTTTTCTATTCATACAGCTGCCGACCTATTTCCCGCCCTATACTAAAGATACAGTCCACTCTACTAATAATTTGGCGTCAAACAAACATGCACGTGGATCCGAGTCCAACTCGCTCGTGGCCTGTCAAAAACGAATCCCGCGCGGCACATTTATTAATTTCTCCCGCAAATGTTACGCCCACGTAATTGTTTCTGCATAGACGTATCCTAACACTGATTGATTACAAGGGGTATGATAAATTGTGCGTCAGATCCGGGGCAAGAGCAACCGTTGAACTCTGTCGTGACGCTCGCTCACTATTGTGGTCACACTCAGGGCGGAGGCGATGGATAGAACAAGCATGATTTGGTTCTCGGAGATTGTATTCAGCGCTTTGTACGCTTACGAAAACAGGAGACAAAGTGATTTGAAGTGATTTATTGAGGGAGCATTTTTGGCTAATAATAAATATGGATTTTGCGCTAATATTATGAAAGGTTGTGAACAGATGAGTTGTTGGTTGTAAGGCTAATTACCTAAAAGGTATTCAGGTGGTATTATATTTAGTCAAAAAGATTTTTACATATATATACAAATATTTATGTATCTTATCATCATCTAACAGTCCACTGCTGGACACGAGCTTGGACGTTATGGGTCATTTTTGTTATAAATCCTACACACAACACAAAAACTAATCGATTGGCAAATATTCACCTAAGTAGGGAGAGAGCTTTCGTTTTATAAATCAGACATAAAAGTATTAGAATCAAAACTCATGACTCATTACTTTAAAAAATGAAGATGCAACGTCAAATTCAATTCTAAATTTTAAAGTAAAAGTTTTGCGCTTCCGATCATCTTTGATATTCATCATCTGCGTGGATCCAAGATCAACCAAAATCTCGCCACGTCGGTTTTTTATTTTTTTTTAGTTGTGTATCAATATAATATAAAAATAATTGTTACCTACTGAATAAAATGAGTTGTTTCATAGTGGGGTACTTGTTCCCGGTATATCTAGCCCCAAAATCGGTGCTCAGTAATTTCAAATTCTAATCAGTTAGATTACAAAGTACCAAAACATTATCAATACTTTTGCCAACCGATAAACGCAAGTTACAGAGAAGTATTATACCTAGTATAATATTGATTTAAAGAGAGCAATAAGTTTAAGCAAGTAAATCATTACAAACGTGACAATTATGTACCCCAAAGTGACTAACTCTAACACTCTTGGTCGTCGCCACAACAATACATAAATTACTAAAATAGCTGTAATCACAGCGCTGTGGTAGGTATGACGTTTTGCAATGCACTTATTATTAATAGGTCCTTTCTTCGCATAGCTACATTTTTCGGAACAATTTACCCCCGGCACTTTCAGCCCTATTTTCCCCACTTGGCACTGCCGCTGGGTAAGTACAAAGTGGTATATGCTATGAATTTACGCTGCAAAAAGTGAGTTATAGAAATGAAGTTCTATGGAAGAAGAAAATGATGAAGTAACGAAAATGAATTCGGGCGGTCTAAGTTCCTTACTTGGTTTGTTTGGGGACAGTTCTGTATAATTTTCCAGTAAATTATGGCACCACGGACTTGCCTTTTGTCGAGTCCAAGCTGAGTCTGCGCTTGACTTGATTTTAAATCAGTTTCTTTTAAATAAAAATTGTTATACGATTTTGTCGCTGTTACAAATATATACACACTCTAGTTATTTAAAGTAGACTAAGTAAAGTAAAGTAGACTTCGTTCGCGTAAAATTCGGTTTTACAATACGGACCCACATTATATTTCGCGAAAAATTATAGCCTTTGAGCTTTTCAAGATTATAAGCTAAATAACTGCTTAATTACATCAAATTCAGTTCAGTTGTTTTTGCGCGAAGAAGTAACATACATGCAAACATATATCCTTATAAACATTCGCATTTATAATATTAGTGGGATAAATCCCTCGTTCCGTGGTGTCGGAAAGCCGAATAAGACTTGTGTCAGAGATTGAACACTCCTTGGAGCAAGTTGCTCACTGGGGCAGATTGAATCTGGTGGAATTCAACCCCTCTAAGACGCAGGTCTGCGCATTTTCCGCCAAAAAGGATCCTTTTGTCATGGTGCCGCAGTTCCAAGGAACATCCCTCTCCATCTCAAAAAGTATCGGGATCCTTGGTGTCGACATATCAGACGACGTACGGTTCCGAAATCACCTGGAGTGTAAGGCTAAACTAGCCTCGAAAAGACTTGGTGTGCTTAACCGGTCTAAGCGATACTTCACCCCAGAACAGCGTCTGTTGCTGTATAAGGCACAGGTGCGGCCACATATGGAGTATTGTTCCCATCTTTGGGCCGGGGAAACCGCCGACCTGCTTAATCACTTGGATTCTATACAGAGGCGCGCCGTACAAATTGTCGACGATACCGTACTGACAGGCAAGTTGGAACCACTGGCTGATCGAAGGGACTTTGGCTCCCTGTGTGTGTTCTACCGGCTGTACAATGGGGAGTGTTCTGAGGAATTATTTGATCTGGTGCCCACAGCACAATTCCGCAATCGCACCACCCGCCGTGGGCTGGGTACTCATCCCCATTACGTGGACCCTCTAGTGGTGTCCACGCGAAGATTCGTAAGAACGTTTCTCGCTCGTACGATTCGGATGTGGAATGAGCTCCCAGCAACGGTGTTTCCTTTGGTCTATGACATGGGATCGTTCAAGAGGTATATTAGAGGTCTTCTTAGAGGCGGGCAACGCATTGGTAGCACCCCTGGTGATGCTGATGTCCATAGGCGGCGGTGACCACTTTCCATCAGGTGGCCCGCATGCCTGTTTGTCTGCCGGATAACATAAAAAAAAAATATATATATTCTTATACATACATATTATAGGACCACGATAAGTCTAAATTCACTGACAGTAGTAAAAAATATAAAATGTGGATATGGCAATAATCTGGGGATATTCTGTCCTTGTCAGTCCTTCTTGTAAACATTCAGATATTTGGCTTGAACTTGTACTTATAGTTTGACTAAATTATTAATCTTGCTAAAAATTATCACACTCGCTTCCTTTTTAATTGTTTTGTCCATTATTTAATAATATTTTTCATAACTCACGAAAATAAACAATCCTACAGAAATCAAATTGTTCGTTATGACTTTTATGAATTCGTTCTATTACTTTTAAAAAACTTGTCATAACTTGTCATAATACAGAGATTTTTTTTTAATAATTGCTTCGGACTTAGCGTGGTCTTATTATATGTATACACACAAACTTACGCTCGAATCCCATAGGGGTACGCAAAGACTATCGAGTGACTCTTTCAGCAACAACAGGGGCGTTACCAGTGCCCACATCTAATGAGAATATCTAATTAGGTATATTAGATATTCTCATTAGATGTGGGCAGTTTCCTTATAGATTCTGACATAGGATCCTTTAAAGGATCCTATGTCAGAATCTATAAGGAAACACTGCTGCTAGGAGGTAATTTCACATTCAAATATACTATGTACTATTACTTGTTCACGTATGACGTAAGAGAAACGTTCATTCGAAGCGTCGTGACGCGTGGATACCGACCCTTTGGTCGTATGTGGATAAGCACCCAGCCCGCGGCGGGTTGTGCGATGGCGGAATTGTGCTATAGGCACCAGAACAAAAAGTTCGTCAGAAGATTCCCCATTCCTCCAGTCCTCAACAGGAAGCCAAAGTCTCTTCGAACACCCAGTGATTCTAACTTGCTTGTTAGTATGGGATCGTCGCAAATCGTATTGCGCGCTCTGTATCTGTACGGAGTTGTGAGGTTAAGCATGTCGGCAGATTCAATGTCGGCTCAAACAGGTTGAGGGTGCTCCAGATTTAAAAATATACCTCCTTATATTATTACTCTTGATAACTTATAATAGGCAAAGTTAATGTAAGAGCGAGAACAACAAATAACAATCAAAATTTTAGATTCTTTCATCTTTCTTCAAACATAATATAATGATATGAGTTAGAAAATCTCTTTTCGTTCAAAACTCAGTAACAAAAATGAATATTTGAAGAAATCTTTGCTTCTATAATGAAAGACTGTTGTTTACGTCTTAATGATTCTTCTTATGTATTAATTGTTGTTGTTGTATTAAATTTATGATAGGTAGGTATATCTAACTTCGCTATGCAGACTTTCTGTAGAAACTTTTATTATTAGGTACTAGATGGCCGGCGCGACTTCGTTCACGTGGTGTCTTTTTATTTCAAAAGCTACAGAGCAAATGTCTAAATATTTTTATAGTAATGTCACAATAGAGGCCTGTAACTTTTACATTCTTTCCTAGAACCTAGAAGACGGTAAGAGACCTTTATACACCGGTGTCTTTTAACGAGTCAAGATTGAAAACGCCTTAGGTTTCACAAAAAAAGGTGATAACTATCTCTTTGAACATTTCGTGGATTAATCTGTAGGTTGATGTTGATACTAATAAAGTATCCATGATTGATGACAAATTAACCATTCGTTCTATGCGTTCTTATGATTGCTGAGTAAATTGTTATGGTTAACCCTCTCTTCAGTATATCGCCATAAAAAACAGGTTTTAAATCGCACTTTTCCACATGAACGACGCTAATTCATTACGATAGCGCGAGCGCCCTCCTGAGCATATTTCAACCTGATAGCGTCGTTTTCCACTCCGAAATTAATAGAGCAATTTACAAACGACGGGGGTAGATCGTATCAGGGAAATGCGTAGTCGGCAGTTAGAACTTTATCGCGGAGTGCTCAGCCAGCTAATTATTTTCACAAGATAACTCTGCGGAATTGACTAATTTGATCAAAGTAACACGATTTGTTAGTGAATTTCTATTCTTGGAAATGATTTGCGCAGCAACTTTCACTGTTTCGCACTGGTTCGCTGTGATATGTTAGTTCTTATTTTTGTGTTACTTCACTTTTTTGAATTTGTGAACCTGCAGAGATATACATACGGACTGCATTTGAACTGCACACCACCTGCAGAACTGCAGTTTGTAGGCAGTTTTTGTGCAATTGGCATCGATACTCCGCAGTCCTCTAGCAGTTGGTTGGCACATTGACACATATTATGTGCACCAATTCCTATTATTATATCGAAAAAAGCTGCTGGGTTATATTATTATTAATAACGTCAATTTGCCGATCGGCTAGTGGATAATAGAAGGATTCGTAGCACACATTCAATCTCCGTCCATTCACTTTGCTGCTAACTGCATCAAAAATGGCTAAATATGTAGGCACCTAGTTTTAAACTTAAATAAACAAGTCCAGCGTCCTCAGTCAAAACGTCATCAGCATTTGCTCGATGGTCATTGAGATGTTTAAAAAATTCATTGTCAGTTAATTCAGTAGGACATTGTACATTTTAAGATAGACTAGTTGGCTCGGCGCGACTTCGTTTGCGTATTGTCCTACCCTCACCCTACCCTACTCTGCCCTACACCTACCCTACCCCTACGCTACACCTTCCCCCCCCCCTTTTTTACATTTTATTTTCTTGTGTGCAAACCAGGGGTGGTTTATTATAGCCAACAAAACAAAAAAGATTTATTCAAATCGGTCCTGCCTTTGCTGAGCTTTAGCGAGACTAACGACCAGCAATTGATTTTTATATGAATAAAATTTATTGTGAGGAACTTCTGTATTTTGACTTTGAATTGAAATTTTTGACTTTTAATTGCTGAATTCATCGTTTTGGAAGGTAATAAATAGTACAAAAATTAGTCGTCTCTAAGGAAGTTCAACATGATATTAGAAAGTTTTACAAAAGAATAACTCAAAGAGAAAGAGGGGAATAAATTTTAACGAAAGAAAAGTTTTCTAACATTTGGAGTCTGATCTTAAAGGTTTTTTTTTGAGCAAGATTCGTCAGAACTCCGTTCCTGAAGTTAATTAACCGAATAATGCTTCTTTTATTTTTGCCGAAACTTTTGGGTGATGCGAAATTGTTTTCAAAACTTGTATTCTAAGGTTCAGTTACGTTAAAATACTGCTGTTAAATACATATTGTAATAATTATATAATTTCTTATCATTCATGTTATAGACGCCGTAATATTAAGAAATTAATTTATTTTGTAACGATAAGTTGAAGTAAACTGTTTTAAGTATTCCTTCACCTAGTTTAGGCTGATAGACCTACTTCTTACTCGTACGTGCTCCTTCTAGAATTTGGAACATAATCAATCAATCAGGAATATGACCAGTCCAGAAGCATTCTCCATATTAGTGGAGGGTTTGTCCTAACCTCCACACTTACCTAGCAGCCGGGTTGGAGATTAAATAAAAAACGCTGCTATCACTTTTCTCGCCTACGAGGTCTTAGCTGGTCTGAGGTATCTGTCTGTCGAAGGCATTAGTCGCCATGCACGATAGATTTCTATACCCAGTATTCTCAACTTTCCAAATAAAACATTTACTACTTCACGTTTAATTTTTTAGAGGCTTTTGTCTTCTTTGTCGGACATCTCACGGTCAAGCGTGTACCTAAACTCTTAACCATCATCAATACCAAGCTCGTTGAGGCACCAGACCACCTTGTTCCACATTCTTGGAGAGGGCTTAATAAAAGATAGATTTACACCCGTTCAGAAGGATTTTCTTGGTCTTACTTGTCGGAGGAAATACAATTAGTTTCATTAAATTTACAGTGAGCATGTGGATGTTAATTGATAGCAATAAAAAATTGTTCAAGCGGCAATCCGCTTGAATGACCTATGATCTATGTAGCCCTTAAAACAATATTTCTACGGTAATCGGTTTATTCAACTGAAAACATTTTTAAAACAAGGTCCAATATTTCTAAGAGATCTATTAAATGATATACCAAACAACGGCGTGCAAGATTAAAAAATAAATCACCTCCCCTTATCTATTTATCTAATCTCTTTGTTTTATCTAATTACCTACACGTAAAAGGAGAATGAAATTCCTAATTTGAAAATCAGTAATTTTAGCCTTTGCTTTTGTAATTACTTTACTTTACATTTTGTTTCTGGCCCATGATACAGGCTTGCTCTAGTGTGGTGGCCATAATAACCTTTCAATCTATCTGTAAGACTGTTTGAAGAAATGGGAACGTGTAACAAGATAATATGTACTTAATTCGATTTCAATAAACCTATTTGTATTTTGTATTTGTGTAATGTTTTCTTTATTATCCAATTTGGTAATCGACTTGCACTCTATACCACATAATATACATTTTAGAACCCACCACACGATATTTAGTGGAACGACTACCCTGAAATCAGCTTCAAATTGAGTTATAGAGCTCGCGGATAGTTGATACCGCCACCCCTACAAACATAGCATACGGCCTGTGTAAAAACAAAAGTTGTTGTTCGTCCATTTGTCTCTGACGACAGCGAGGCACTGATTTCCCTGCAGGCGGACGGAATTTGTCGCAGAATTATCCCATTCTCCATCAATCAGGGCGGATTAAACGAGCATGCCGTTCGTACAGTCACGCTATTCTGTTTGGCCACCCGCGACGCGATCAAAACCGTTTCATCTGCCCATGAACCTATTATTTGTTGTCGGAGTTTTCCATATTTTCCCTGTTCTAATTCCAAATGGATCCAAGGTTGCGGGGTTGAATTTAAATGGTGCCGATTTGAGGACTGTCTGTAGATACTACTGTGCTTACTTGATTTTCTATTATTCAGCTGAATAAGTATGTACTGTAATATTTTCCATATTTATATTTTATATGGAACAATCCTTTCTTGTTTGTTGCCCGTCTCCTGACGGGGCAAAAGTGGTCTATGAGCCAGCAGCATTACGGTGATTACTTATAGGTTAGGATGCCTCAGCTGCATATTTCTATCTGCAATGTATTTCAGGCTATTAAACGTAAATACTATACTGATAGTCGTTATTTGGCCATAGTCCACTGGACTTCCGGATGTCTAGGGAGAGAAGCACACGTCTTATGATTTTTTGGGTGAAACGAACCTCGGGCATGATGCCCTCACACCGTGAGATGGTAGGCGGTGCAGCTCCCCCATCATCCAGTTGAGTTATGAGCAAAGAGATTACCCAAGAGATCGGCTTTCTCCTTTGCTGTGTGGGCCAATTGGTCATCCGGCTTGCGCAAAGGTGGAAAGGTGGTCCGACAAAAGTTCCCCTCGTCAGCTTTGGAGAGAGACCACAAAGCACGGCTCCCAGAGGGGTAGCTGATTAGTCTCTCTCCAATTCCACCGATCAATTTGTATTTTGCTCTGGCCAATGCCCTCTTTGTAGACCTCGATACAGCATTGTACTTTTTCCTCAAAATGTGGGTATTAGGGTCCTTTTGGGCCCGAGCCACTGTCCAGGTACGAAAAGCATCGTGCTTGAGGCGAGTTGCCTCAGCACTAGGCCTGTCGTACCAAGGCTGACTCTTGCCGCCGAGACGGACTACAGAGAACGGGATAAAACACTCCATTCCCTGCAGTATGACATCAGCTACAGCGGCAGCACAGATGTTGGTGTCATTTGAGGAAAAGCAAAGCCGTATCCACGGGTACGACGCAAAGAATTCTCGCAATCCATCCCAATCTGCTGAACCATAATGCCATACCTTGCGTGACCCACTGGGGCGAGCCCGTTCGGGTATAGCAAGAGGCGCCTCGGAACCAGTCCAGTGGACCTGATGGCATTCCGGCTATCGTTCTTAAAAAGTGTGCTCCCGAGTTGTCTCCCGTGTTAATGCGCCTATTTAAGCTTTCCTACACCTCAGGAACGGTGCCGTCTTCGTGGAAGTTAGCCTATGTGCACCCGATACCCAAGAAGGGTGACAATTCAGACCCATCAAATTACAGGCCTATAGCGGTAACCTCCTTGCTCTCTAAGGTGATGGAGCGGGTCATAAATATCCAGCTCCTTGGATACCTCGAGGATCACCAGCTGATCAGTGACCGTCAATATGGCTTCCGTCATGGTCGCTCAGCTGGTGACCTTCTTGTGTACCTAACACACCGGTGAGCTGAGGCTGTTGAGAGCAAGGGGGAGGCTCTGGCTGTCAGTCTTGATATAGCCAAGGCATTTGATCGGGTCTGGCACAGGGCACTGCTAACAAAACTCCCGAAGTACGGAATCCCCGAGGGACTCTGCATTTGGGTATCCAGCTTTCTGTCTGGGCGGAGTATCCAAGTCGTTGTCGACGGATGCTGCTCCGATACCAAGAGTATTAATGCTGGAGTACCCCAAGGTTCAGTGCTGTCTCCCACGCTGTTTTTTCTGCATATCAATGATATGCTGAATATTCCCAGTATTCATTGCTATGCAGATGACAGTACTGCAGACGCTCGTTATACTGGCCGTGCGAATATCCCTCGTTCCGTGGTGTCGGAAAGCCGAATAAGACTTGTGTCAGAGATTGAACACTCCTTGGAGCAAGTTGCTCACTGGGGCAGATTGAACCTGGTGGAATTCAACCCCTCTAAGACGCAGGTCTGCGCATTTTCCGCCAAAAAGGATCCTTTTGTCATGGTGCCGCAGTTCCAAGGAACATCCCTCTCCATCTCAGAAAGTATCGGGATCCTTGGTATCGACATATCAGACGACGTACGGTTCCGAAGTCACCTGGAGTGTAAGGCTAAACTAGCCTCGAAAAAACTTGGTGTACTTAACCGGTCTAAGCGATACTTCACCCCAGAACAGCGCCTGTTGCTGTATAAGGCACAGGTGCGGCCACATATGGAGTATTGTTCCCATCTTTGGGCCGGGTAAACCGCCGACCTGCTTAATCACTTGGATTCTATACAGAGGCGCGCCGTACGAGTTGTCGACGATACCATACTGACAGGCAAGTTAGAACCACTGGCTGATCGAAGGGACTTTGGCTCCCTGTGTGTGTTCTACCGGCTGTACAATGGGGAGTGTTCTGAGGAATTATTTGATCTGGTGCCCACAGTACAATTCCGCCATCGCATCACCCGCCGTGGGCTGGGTACTCATCCCCATTACGTGGACCCTCTAGTGGTGTCCACGCGAAGATTCGAAAGAACGTTTCTCGCTCGTACGATTCGGATGTGGAATGAGCTCCCAGCCACGGTGTTTCCTTTGGTCTATGACATGGGATCGTTCAAGAGGTATATTAGAGGTCTCCTTAGAGGCGGGCAACGCATTGGTAGCACCCCTGGTGATGCTGATGTCCATAGGCGGCGGTGACCACTTTCCATCAGGTGGCCCGCATGCCTGTTTGTCTGCCGGATAACATAAAAAAAAAAAAAAAAAAAAGTCCACTTCCCCTATATAAGTACCCACCTGCCCCAAGTACACTCAGTCTCCTTTTAAAATTCACTTCAGGTCCAATCGGAATTATTACGAAACCGATGTCCGAAACAATAATAGCTTATTTTATTTTAAAAGGTTTTTATCTACAGAAAGTAGTACAAAACTACTAAACGTAGTATAAAAATAACCATGATTAAAATAACTCCAAATATGGGTATACGTGTGGATTTGTCAGATAAATATCAAGATATCGGATAATCGTCAAGTCATTATTACCTATAAAAACAAACCATACGGGGCGGTTGTTTAGTAGATAATGAGACGCTAAGCCGTCATGTTGTTTGGATTGATATTGTGTGCACTACTCGCGGCGTCGGTGTTCGCGCAGGCCGAACGCGCGTCGCGGCTGGTGCAGACCAGGCAGGGGCCCGTGCGCGGCTACGGCGAGGATGGCGTCTTCGCCTTCTACAGCATACCGTACGCCACCGCGCCCACTGGGCCCAATAAGTTTAAGGTAAGGATTTTGGAGGTAAAATTATTTCAGGTGAAAGATTACGCTTATAAAATAATCTAGTTTTAAATAAGGATTTTCACTAAGTGGTATTTTGCTATAACACTAGTTTACTAATTTGTATCGCCCAGATTTCAAGAATATAAGAACATTCTTGTCTAAGATTCTTCTTAATTGTATTTATTTAATTATTGTTCCTAATTGTTAAAATGTAAATGATTCTAGACCGAATGGTTGATTAGCGTAGTCGTAGAATGATTTAAATGTGCCTCCAGAGTTCTTCGGGAGTACGGAGTTAATTACAAGCTTTTATTGAACTTGCAATGTTTGTAACTATGTATATATAATCTTGCAAGCCTAATTTGATCCACTTCTCTGTGTAAAATTGACCTGAAATTTGGTATACCTATGTAACTTGGATGACTTTGCAACAACAATATTTTCATAAAAGCTTGTATATTTTTTATTTGACAACTTATATCCCTCACATCAATGCTACTTCCATATTATAAAAATCGTAACATCAAAATTAGACATTAGGGAAGCGGAGAAAAAATAAAATGCCGTCGATATAAATTTAAATCATCATCATCATCCTGGCGTCATGTCCCGGCTTCGTCCCCGCGCAGCACGCGAGGGCCCAGGGTCCGCCTTCCTGCTATTTCTGGCCCACCTCGCTCGGTCTTCGGCATCTCTCGTGGTGAGCTTATCGATTTAAAATATTATGACAAAATATTATGACTAGCTATTTATTATAAATAAATAAATAATTTTTATTAATTTATAAAAGGAAATCATTAATTTTGGAACAAATCGAAGAAAGTGCCAGCCACAAAAAAAATGCAGGTAAAGTAGTAGGTTTCTAACACATGGCGCCAAACCAGTACACCCATCATCATCATTATGTACCACCGGGCGTACAGTACTAAATATCATTATACTAATAGCCAGCACTGTGAGTCGTTTCTTGCGCCTCACAGCATATGCTGAGTGGGTACCATTTACGCTGGCCGCCGCGGCACCGACAGTGGTAAGGTATTGTTTTACGTATTGTTAAGGCTACGTATTGTTTTAGATATTTTAAGTATTAATGTTACCGTTGTCTGTAATTGTAACTGTTATTGTGTCGTGGTGTGCTATGTGTAATAAATGTCTTTTCTTTCTTTCTTCTTTCTTTTATTCAAATTTTATTATAAAAGTTATTTTTGTATAGTTCATAAGAGCCTATGTAAAGAGAAAATAACCCTATTATTTATTATTCATGATTATTTATTATAAATATTTTTTAATAAAAAGTATATAAATAATTAATAAATTTTATTTTATTTTTTCAGCCTCCTCTGGCAGGCCCGGTATGGATGGAACCATTTGAAGCAATTGATAAGGGAATCATCTGTCCTCAAGCACAGTTGCCGATGCCAGGAATGATATTTCCAGAAACACAACAAGAAGATTGTCTTGTAGCGAATGTTTATGTACCCGACACTAACGAAACTAATTTATCTGTTCTGGTTATCGTGCATGGAGGAGCTTATCAAATAGGATATGGTAAGATGATGATACCAAAAAACTTGGTTAAAAGCAATAAAATAATAGCAATTTCTTTTAATTATCGCCTTGGAGCCAACGGATTCCTTTGCTTGGGAACTGAAGATGCCCCCGGGAATGCTGGCATGAAAGACCAAGTGGCTTTACTGAGATGGGTAAAAAATAATATAGCCAATTTTGGTGGAAATCCTAATGACGTAACGATCGCAGGTGGCAGTGCGGGCTCTTCTGCTGTAGACTTACTCCAACTATCGAAGGCTACCGATGGTTTGATAAATAAAGTTATACCGGAAAGTGGTGCGAATGTTGGTGTTTGGTCGGTCCAAATAGACCCTCTTCAAAATGCAAAAGATTATGCGAAACAACTCAACTTCACCAATGTGGATGATGTTTATGCACTAGAACAATTTTATAAAACTTTACCGTTAGAAAAATTGTTATCTGATTCATTTATGAGCAGAAAAGATTCAATCTTTGTATTTTCTCCTTGTGTCGAACGTGATATTGGAGAGGAAAGGTTCCTTACAGATACACCTGTGAATGTTTTAAGAGGAGGCAACTATAAGAAATTACCAATGCTTTATGGGTTTGCTAAAATGGAAGGATTATCTCGCTTAGCTACACTGGAATTATGGAAACAGGAAATGAATGAAAAATTTTCAGACTTTCTTCCAGCAGATTTACAATTTAGTAGCGAAGATGAAAAAGAAGTCGTTGCAAACGAAATAAAAAAGTTCTACTTTGGAGACGAAAGTATAGGAGATAAAAATACTATTACGGGTTATGTCGATTACTTCGGTGATGTGATGTTTGCATATCCAACTTTACGTTCTGTTAGATTGCAAGTTGAAGCAGGAAACGATAAAATATATCTGTATGAATACTCCTTCATAGCGGAAGAAGCTGGACCCTTAAGCAGCTTAATGGAAATGTTTGGTGTCCGTGGGGCTGAGCATTGTGCTCAGACAAATGCTGTGTATGAAGCTGAAATATTTGGAGTCAAAGATGATAGTTCTTTTTCTGAACGTACAAGGAACATGAGGATAAAAATGAAAGAACTGTGGTTAAACTTTATGACTACTGGGTAAGTTATGTAACACTTTGTTTGGAATTACAACATTGGTCAATTCATTTTATAATCATAGATACGCGTCTATGATAAATATGTAGACTACATCGCTTCATGTCTGGGCTGTCGTTGCAGACGGGTCATACTCCGACACACATAAATGCTGGCGTTTCCCAAGATTATGTGCCGTTGTCGATGTAGTGTACAGCGGCAACGATTGCAATGCCCTCGCCTTATAGTCCGCTATAGTCACGACCTCCCTGGAACTAGGTAGTCACTGAATGCGGTAGACAAAACTCTGTTCAGTTCAACCCGAGACGATGACATAATTTCAGAGATTTTTAAGTTATTGCGAGACCTTCAAAGACAGTCAAATAGGTATGTTGAAAGCTTGTTTGCCACCTTAGTGGTACCAAAATATGCATAAAATTTCATAACGTGGGTATTTCAGAAAGCGAATGCATAGTCTTACCTATATATTAACCCAAATATCCATAAAAAAAAGAAAAACTGATGGCTAACCCGTTTACAATTATTTATATCTTTAGTTTGAAATACATAAAACCTGTTGATATTGTACTGTTTGGAAGTTATTGTTATGAAAAGGATTCACTTAACTCAATGTATTAACTAATGAAGTATAGTAGTAGTAGTAGTAGTCATCATCATCAACAACCTACTGCTGGTTTCCAATTTGCTCTCGCCTTGCCGCATCTAGACTCCACTTGCAGCTTATTGCAAATCGATTCTCCAACTGGCCGCAGGTCATTCTACACTAAGCCTGCAGAGTCACTGTTTCTCAAGAACTCGTTTTGTGCCCTAGCGGGTATCATTCAATCGAATTAAGCGTTTTCTATTTACTAACAATGATCACAATAACTTGAAAGTTCAAATGTATGTGTGCAGGTCACCAGTGGCGGCAGGCTCCGAGTACACGCCGTGGCTACCCGCGGGCGCCAACGGCAGCCCGCACATGTCGCTGGACGAGCGGCTCGCGCTGCGCGGCCCGCTGCTCGCGCGGCGCGTGAGCTTCTGGGATGGCATCTACGAGCGGTACTACCGACAACCGGTGCCGCCGCCGACGCCACCGTCAAAACATTCAGAGTTATAAAAGTATCACTTAAAGATCATTTCAATTTTGATGTTATGTCTGACCGTGTACTAGGCAATAAAAGAAATTAGAGTTGGTTATATTTAATGCGTATGAAATTAATGACTCAGTATATATAAGTCTTTGCTGTTAGTATAATTTCTTTTCTTTATTAAGAATTTAACAGCTACATAAATGGACTTATAGTTCCCAAATTTGCAATAGTACGTACTATGTATGAAACATGCATAACGTTACTACCTAGTTACTACCTAGAAATACCTACCTTACTAACAGTCTTTCTAGAGTTCCAAAAACCATACACCGACTTAACTCGACCTATAGAAAGCAGATTCTTGATGATAACAATTTCTTACCAGTTCCTAATGAAGTATTAATTAAATATGATGTACTTATCATCAAGTAATTTATCATTAAGTAAATCATTAATATAAGAATCCATATGCACATTTGGTATGAATAAAAGTATTTATGGCAAAACATGTTTTGAAATATACCTACACTTAGTAATAATATTGTCATTTTTCAATAGAATATTTTATCAGACATTAACGGTACTGTAGGTGTTATCGATAGTAAAGGAAAAAAATTACACACGTTACTTGGCGGTCAGAGTAGCTAGTGAGACGCTAAGCCGTCATGCTGTTTGCATTGATATTGTGCGCACTGGGCACGGCGCCGGCGCTCGCGCAGGCCGAGCGCGCGTCGCGGCTGGTGCGGACCGCGCAGGGGGCCGTGCGCGGCTACGGCGCACGGCGGTTAAGAGTATAACAGTATGAAAATATTTTTAATTCTCCCCAATTACTGAAATGGATATGATTCTGTGAACGAATATTTGACAATCGTAGTCCTATTTACAAAACCACAGAAATCGAATAAACAAAATCGAATTAGAATAATAAAAATAAATAAATAAATAAGCCTAATAAGATAAATTAAATAATAATTCAGCCTTTCCAAAAATTTAGGCCTCGGAGCGGAAAGGGTGTTAAATAGGGGGTGAGACTTTTAAAATATATACTTTCAAGGGATTTATAGGTAACGGCAAACTTGACGACTTGAGTGGTTGAATTGGTTAATTGACATGAAACATTAATCAAGGCGGACCCCGGGCCCTCGTCCTCGAGAGCACAACCGGGACGTTAAAGCTAAGATGATTAATTAGTTTTTATACAGAACTACCCACAATTGGACGCTATATTATTGTACACGCTATTGTACATAGAAAGTAATGTTCACTGGTCATCGATGTGTTGTTAAAAATGATTAGGTGATAGCTAGGTTCACGGACTACTAGGTACTATTGTATAGACACTTCACCTCCCTAACATGCCTGAACATTCTGATCAGCATATTGTGACATGCAAGGATGAAATACCTGCAGCCGTATTGTAGTTCAAGAGTGGATCAGTTGGTGGTCTAGATGGTCTATCACCCCAATATATAAAATACCTAATTTGTGGTACATCAGGAGACACTGACAGGTCACTTGGATACCATCACCATGTTTATTACGGTGAAATTCGGGATAAATTGTGCTAGATGTTAATCCAGGTTATAAACAATTCGTGTGTCATATTTCATCCAAATACATTGAGCCGGTTTGGCGTGATTGTGTAACAAACATGCAAACTTGAACATTTATTATAATAGTGGGATTAGTTTACAATTTATATTTTTTAAACTATCTACTGACAAACGTGCAGGTGATAAATATCCCCAATTTTCGGTGGCACGGCGAAATCTTATAGGTAGTTATGAAGTGATTGACTTGCCAAAAATTTTATCCAATATTCGGATAACGAAGGTCTACTAATAATCTCTAGTAAAGTAATTATGTTTATGGCAAAAATGCGAACTCTTTTCAAAGATAAAATGTTTATCTTGCATTATGTCCATATATAGTGATAACAATTATCTAGGTAGTTATGCTGATAAAGCACGATAGCTTTAATATTATAAATGAGCAAAACAGAGTTTGGGAGACCATAGTATAATACCTAGTTGCCATGTTGTTATCACTAGTATGGTGCGCTCTGCTCAGGGCGCCGGTGCTCGCGCACGGGTGGATCCTTTAGATTTTATTTTATTTTATTTTATTTATTTTATTTTATTTATTTTATTTTATTTATTTTATTTCATTTACTTAAGGAAAACCAACAGCAATGATTACAATATAAAATAACACTGGCAGCACAGAGCCAATTACAGGTTTCCACCAATAGACATTGTATAAACTAATACATACTTAACTTAAAGTTAAGCATACCGAACAGTCTATAAGACTACAATTTCAAACTTTTACTAAAATACACCTACAATACCCGAAAGTAATGCAACAATAGTTAATAAATAATATGCTTTAAGAAAATGCTACTACGTGTCGAAGTAATACTTGAGTATGCGGTTTCTCGCTGACTCACAACTTGTGTTAAATAAATCAAGGTCAATTCTCCTAGATAAATCATTAAAATTATTAGTTGCTCGCAATAGGAAGGTGTTCTTTCTGTAGTTTGTAGAAGCTTCTGGAACATGCAACGGGTCATTGCGTCTGAAGCATCTCACAGGTGTCTTAAAATATAGACAAGAAAGAAGTTCAGGACAGTCGACAACCCCAGACGCAATTTTGAGAAGCATTGTCAGATCAGCTATTTCCCTACGCATGAAGAGAGGAGGAAGGTGGTGTTTCTTGCACAGAGAAAGGTAATGTTCCGAACTATAGCGTTGGCCCACCCGGTAACACACGTAACGCAGTAACCTTTTTTGAATAGCCTCAATACGTGAAATGTAGACAGAGTAACACGGACTCCAAACTTGAGAAGCATATTCTAAGATACTCCTGACAAAGGTACAATAAAGAATTTTGATGGTCTTTACAGAATTAAATTCCTTTGAGCATCTTATTATGAACCCAAGTGCCTTATACGCTTTAGCTGTTATTGTATTAATGTGATGATCAAAAATAAGCTTGGAATCATGAAGAACGCCCAGATCACGCACCACCGATTCTCTCTGCAAGATTTTACCTTTTAGGCGATAGTTAAAAATTATAAACTCGTGCTTACGACCATATTTTACAGCCGAGCATTTTGCGGGGTTGAGGTCCAACTGATTAATACTACAGTAATCTTCAAGGCGTACGAGATCGGTTTGCAAGGCCTCTGCATCAGCAATGGAGGTTATAGTGGCGTATATTTTCATGTCATCAGCAAAACACAACAGACTAGCTATTGAGAAACATAAATTAATGTCGTTTATGAAAATAATGAACAATAGAGGTCCCAGCAAAGAGCCCTGGGGTACCCCGCTAGGTATAGTAACCCAGCTAGATACGTATTTGCTGATGACAACCGCCTGAGATCTGTTGTTTATATAGGAGGTGAACCACCTAAGCAGATCACCGCTGATCCCTATACCGGCCAACTTACTTATCAGTAGTTTGTGGTTGATTCGATCGAAGGCCTTGCTGTAATCAGTATAGATTACATCGAACTGCGAGCCCCTCTCCATAGCCACAGTGAGGGCATTGTTAAAAAGTGTTAGGTTCGACACTGTAGAACGACCCTTCATAAATCCGTGCTGAGAACAACTGAGAGAACCGCTCAAAGTGGCATAAACTTCCTTATAGATAATTCTTTCCAAAACTTTAGATACAATACACAATTTGGAAATAGGTCTGTAATTACCAATGTCAGTTTTAGGCCCCTTTTTGTGAACTGGTGTGATATACGCCCGCTTCCAAATGCTTGGCATGGCACCCGTATTTAACGACTTCATAAATAACATTGATATTGGTACGGCAATAGTGTCGGCACATTTAATAAGAAAAATAGCAGGCAAATCATCAGGACCAGCGGACTTAGAGGCATCCAAGTCCGCCAATAACTGTTGCACTGAAGCAGAGTCAACATAAACCGACGAGATGTGCGCTGTGGTTGATGTTGATGATGGGGATCTTATATTTTGATAGGTATTAGGTAAATTAAGGTCTGCATCGAGAAAAGTAGATCGAAAATAGGTTGAAAAAGCATTGCATATGTTTTCGCCAGTGTTATAAGCAACCCCAAAATAGTTCAGGCAGCTTGGCATTGCATTGTTGTTAGATTTGGCTTTAATATAGGACCAGAAGTATTTGGGATTGCTTGCTATCGAAGACTCAACTGAGATTAGGTAGTGTTTGTAGCTCTCTTCCTCCAGGTATCTAGCACGACTCCGTAATAACAAAAAAGTTGCCTTATCGGAGGCATTGCCATACCTCTTATATTTCTTAAAATACTTATACTTCTCTTTAATAACTTTAATAAGTGCCGCAGAGTACCACTTGGGATAGACATTAGATTTAACTACTCTAGACGGAATAAATTCACTACGCAACCTAATATAAACATTATAAAAGTACTCCACCGCTTCCTCTAAAGACCTATGCGTCAGCTCAGCATGCCAATCTATACTGGAGATTTCACGATTTATTGACTCGTAGTCACCCCTACTATAATTGTATTTTTTAAAAGGTGTACATTCTAATTTTTTATGGGATGGGAAATTAAAATTAATACAAAGGGCACCATGAAGTTTGTCTATTGGTACCAGAGGGTCGGGGCAGCTGGCCACTATCACTTCAACGTTAGATAATACTAGATCCAATATCTTGTTTTGACAATTTCTAATACCATTATACTGATTAAGGCCCAATAGATTAAGTTCATCGACTAATAGAATTTCATCCTGACTCGTGTAATTGGATGGTTCAAAATAACTATAATCGGAGGTACTCCAACTTATACCACTCATATTAAAGTCTCCAACAATTAGGTATTTGTCCGATGGGTACAACTGCATAACTTCATTTAACCTAGTTGTAAAGTTAACCAGCTGTTGTGAAAAACTAAAACCAAGATGTTGACTAATAAGGTATAATACACAAATATGTAGAATAGAGGAACTACGTTGGTTACTAAATCCTACCGTAATCCATAAATCCTCCGCGGATGAATGAAACCTAGTCTGGGCTGCAACACATAACTCCCTACGCGCTGCAATGAGTACACCACCTCCCTTTCCCTAACCCGTCGCACTATAGTCTCGGTCCCGGCGCCAAACTACGTACCTATTGTCAAACAGTTCGCTATCCAAAATGCCATCCAACAACCAGGTTTCCGTAATTAAAATTAAATCATAACTATTCATACACACATTACGATAAAACATTGTGGTCTTAGTGCGCAGGCCCCTCGCATTTTGGTAATACACATTGAGAAGTACTTTAGACGCCATTACAATAACAAACACCGTAAATATGAATTAATAGCAATGTAAGAATATTATTTGTTATCACGAGAGGGCCTGAGCACTTCACCACGACGCACTCATTCGATACGAGCCTCACTGTCCGCAAGCGAATTAACAGTGGCAGCAAGTACCTATCGCAAAAGTGAAAGTTACGTCCGCGGCGCGTGACCTTGGTTGAGGACAATATGCATAATAAAGCGTTAGTGTAAGCGATACTGCATTTGTCATAAATACGAGCATTTAGCGGTAAGCAAGAGATAGCAACAACACATTGTGAATAAGCGAGCAGCAAAATAAACCAGTAGCGTCGGCGAACTGTGATCGCTAGAAATAAGTCAGGGGTAACACACCTTTCATTACTTTCGGGTCCAAAAATACAAGAGCAAGCAAAAAACAGCGAAAAAGCACTAACAAAAGCGAGCAAAATATCTATAAATAAGCAATAATTATAAAAAGCTAATTTTAGGCAACAATCTAAATAACTTTGTTTAAATCCTTCTCGGCGATAACTATTATGACGTCCGTGTCTACGTCCTTACGTACATGAATCTTGCCATACTTTACCCAGACGAAGCGATAATTTTTCTCGGTGGCAATGGCCTTAGCTTTAGTTAATAGCTTCTTATAAGTTGGCGTAAGGTGGTCGTTGACGAAGATGCGTTGCGTGTTACCAGTATACCCGATGTCAGCCGCTGTGATAGCCTTCTTCTCGCGTGCCGCCGCAATGAACTCCTCCTTCACGTATCGATTAGTAAAGCTTACTATTACATTTTTTTCCTTAGAGTTATGCGTCGGAAATCTGGCAATGTAATTAATCTGTTGCTCCGTAGGGTAAAGTCAGTAAAATCGGCCAAAGAATGCATTATTGTAAAGAGATTTTCGTCACTCCTTACAGGTACGCCCTTTATCTCAATATTTGCCAAGCGAGACCACTGCTCCTTTAACGCGAGTTCCCTTTTGAGGTTAAAAATTTCCTCTTGGTTGGATTTAACAGAAGTCTGTAGGAGGCTAACTTCATATAATTTCTTATCGGTCTCCTTGATTTTCTCCTCCAACTTATCAATCCTCTCACCGTTGAAATTGCAAGCCAACTTCAAGTCCGCAATGTCACCTTTAATGGTCTTGATGTCTTCAATTAAACCTGGGAGACCAGAAAGCTGAAGTTTCATCTCACGTAGCTCCCTCATGATTGCCTCAAGAGATACCTCCTCCACCGCCTTGATGGGGGTGGGGGCGGGGGCGGGGGTAGGGGTAGCTGCCTTGCATTGTGGACATCTCCAGGCCGCTCGACGATCTGCTCCCAGCTTACGATAACCAACTTCAGTAATGTCCGCACAATTGAAGTCGTAATGCCTCTTACATACGCTGCATCTCACTCCGTCATTGAAGGCAGCATCACACGTTGCACACTTGTACATTTTCAAAGATTAACAATTTAAATTTTATTTTTTATTAATAATTATATAAAACGAGCCAAAGGTTGGTGAATTTACGAGTTCAAGTAAGTGACTGTCTCATTTGACCGCTCGGCGAGCACTGAGTAGATAACTGTATCGTTGACTCATGCTTATCTGTCAAAAACAGTAATGATAGGTAAATAAATATATTCACCAAATATAACTTGGCGATCAATTTAGTAGCTAGTGAGACGTTAAGCCGTTATGTTGTTTACATTGGTATTGTGCGCTCTGCTCGCAGCGCCGGCTCCGTCGCTCGCGCAGGCCGAGCGCACGTCGCGGCTGGTGCAGACCGCGCAGGGGCCCGTGCGCGGCTACGGCGAGGATGGCCTCTTCACCTTCTACAGCATACCGTACGCCACCGCGCCTACTGGGCCCAATAAGTTTAAGGTAAGGACTTCACGTAATGTAAAGTACACTTTGGAAGAGAGTAATAATACCTAACAATATAATTCAGTTTTAAATAACGATTTTCACGGGCATTTTGCTATACTTAAGGATAAATAGATTTATTTCGCCCAGATAGGTAGGTACGTCCTTTTCTAAGAGTCCCGTGTACCAAATATCACTTGGCGACAGACAAGTAATGCTAAATTATCCCACGTCATATTACGTTAAAATATCACTTTATGAACATATTTTCAATTCTCCCCAATTATTGAAATGAATGTAATTCTGTGAGAAAATATTTGGTTTTCATAATCATAATCAAAATCATAAAGTTATCGTAGTTGTAGAAGAGTTTTAATCTAATCCTATGAAACTAAAATTAATAGATTTTTTTTTCAGCCTCCTGCGCCAGGACCAATATGGAAGGAACCATTCGAAGCAATTGATAAGGGAATCATCTGTCCTCAAGTACAGGTGAAGGTTGAAGGATTGACATTTCCTGATACACAAGAAGAAGATTGTCTCATAGCGAATGTTTATGTACCGGACACTAATGAAAGTAATTTACCTGTAGTGGTTATCGTACATGGAGGAGGTTATCAAGGAGGATTTGGTAAAATGATGGTACCAAAAAGCTTGGTTAAAAGCAAAAAAATAATAGCAGTTTCTTTTAATTACCGCCTTGGAGCCCACGGATTCCTTTGCTTGGGTACTGAAGATGTCCCCGGGAATGCTGGCATGAAAGACCAAGTGGCTTTATTGCGATGGGTTAAAAAGAATATAGCCAGTTTTGGTGGAAATCCAAATGACGTAACGATCACAGGTGGCAGTGCGGGCTCTTCTGCTGTAGACTTACTCCAACTATCGAAGACTACCGACGGTTTGATAAACAAAGTTATACCGGAAAGCGGTGCGAATGTTGGTGTTTGGTCGGTCCAACTGGATCCCCTTCAAAATGCAAAAGATTATGCGAAAGAACTCAATTTCACCAATTTGGATGACATTCATGTACTAGAAGATTTTTATAAAAATATGTCCATAGCAAAATTATTATCGGATAAATTTATTATAAAAAAAGACACAAGTGTTTTATTTTCTCCTTGCGTCGAACGTGATGTAGGAGAGGAAAGGTTCCTTGAAGATACACCTGTCAAAATTTTAAGAGGAGGCAAATACAAAAAACTACCCATGCTTTATGGGATTACTGAAATGGAAGGTATGTTTCGGTTAGGATTTAATGTTTTTGAATCATGGAAACATGAAATGAATGAAAAATTTTCGGATTTTCTTCCTGCTGATTTGGAATTTAGCAGTGAAGATGAGAAAGAAGTCGTAGCAAAAGAAATAAAAGAATTCTACTTTGGAAATAAAACTATAAGTGAAGAAACTATTTTGAGTTATATAGACTATTTCACTGATGTGGCATTTGCATATCCTACATTGCGTTCTCTTAGACTGCAAGTAGAAGCAGGCAACGATAAAGTGTACTTGTATCAATATTCCTTTGTTGCTGAAGAAACTCCACCTATGTATCAATTAATTGAAATGTACGGTGTTCGTGGAGCTGATCATTGTGCTCAGACAAATGCATTGTACGAATCTGGAATATTTGATAGTACTTGGTCTGAACGTACAAGCAACATGAGGGCTAAAATGAGAGAGTTGTGGTTGAATTTTATGACGACCGGGTAAGTTAAGTTACTTATGTACAGGACAAAAATTAATGCCTCCTTTAATACCATTGTTTGTTGTGATAGTTACTTGCTGCATGTCTTTTCCGTGAACATGAGTTGATAAAAATAATCTAATGTCTTAACCTCGTAGTATGGACTCAAATCATACCAAGTGATTTGTTACTGTTGATAGACGTAAGACCTGTATTATAATATGTTATCAATGGAAAACGCTAAAGACTCATATGTCATCTAGCTTTCTCTTCTATTTAGTATGATGAGATTTTATTTAAAGCTGTTTAGTTTAGGCAAGGGTTTATAAATACAAGTCATCTATTTACAACAATTACTTATGCATATCTACACTGCCGCGCCATTGCGTTACATAGGAATCTGATCCTAACATTCTGAATAGTGCTCTGATATAATCATAAAATTATTGTTTGCGCAGGTCCCCAGTGCCGGCCGGCTCCGAGTATCCGCCGTGGCCGCCCGCGGGCGCCGACGGCGGGCCGCACATGACGTTAAACGAGCAGATAGAGCTGCGCGGGCCGATGCTCGCGCGGCGCGCGCGCTTCTGGGAAGGCGTCTACACGCGGCACTACCGACAGCCGGTGCCGCCCCCGGCGCCGCCCCAGAAATATGCCGAGTTATAAACTATAAGAAATTTTAATAGCGTGATGTGAAATTTTATTGTGACCTTTACTGCATTTCTGTGGAATAAATGATTTAGTATGGTATTGTGCTTGTAATGAATGCGACAATATTTCGTTTTGTGACTCACCCCCTTACGTAAGTAGGTTAGATATCCTACACTAAGTGTTTAGATAAGCACAAAAACAAAAGAAAGAGTAGTCTAGTCAATGTAAAGCCTAAAATTGTAATATCTAGAATTTTAGGCTTCACTTTCATAATAACCGTCTCGTCGTGTACTTGAACTATTTTGAGCAACCAAGCCCAGCGGACGGCACGAGTATAACCCAAATAACTGATTTGCACCAGATATCGCCGCAGACGTGGGATTTGTTGAACTTAAGACGATACCGCACCCGGTCCCCTACTGATTTGCGCTACCTCCAGCCCGAGATACCAGTGCGTACGTAGATGCAAAGAGGAATGTAGAGCTTTCGCAGTCAGGATGGGAGTTGGGCGATAGGAGTTGGAGAGCCGACAAGAATCCATACATCAAGCCAGTATGAGGGAGTATAGTTACTATATTTGATGTGTAATATATGTATAAAAGAAGGATATTGACTGCTGTGATTGATCCCTCGGAGAGCTCTGTTGATGTAATGGTGGTGATTTATTTTTATTTATTTATTTATTTCTTCAGGAAACAAACAGTCTTTTAACAATATTACATGCAATTTCAATTCACAAACAGACCTACAGTTCCATGTAAAATTAAGCAAGTTTTATAACTAGTCGAGCAGAAAGAGACTATTGCACGAATACAACATAACATTGCTAGCAACACTTAAAGTTAAACAACGGAATACAATATGAAGGTAGATATTTTACTAAATTTTCACTAAAAGGTATTGTGAACTATATCAGTTCTTTTAATTTCTTTTTAAACTGCGAGATACTTAAGAAAAATACGTCAACACTGCTTAGATTATTATTGTGATAGTAAAAGGATCGTCTGAAGAAGGTATTTTTGGCATAATTTGTTCTAAATGGTGCTATATAAAAAGTATCATGAGAACGTGAAGATGGTCGAGGTACCCTAAACGTAATCTTGCCTAGAAGTGGTCCCGAGTCAACATGATTATTAATTATTTTATACAGGAATAATGCATCTAGGTAAGTACGCCTAACTTCCAGTGAAGTGATTTTATGTCTCGATGCACTTATTTCGTAATCAATGAACTGCTGACCAGTCCGATAGTCCAGCGATTTTATAAACTTATTTTGAACTTTTTCCAATCTTGTTATATGAACTATTTACTGTGGACTCCAAACTACACTTCCAAATTCTAGATTACTCCTGACATATGAATAATATAACGTTTTTAAGGTAACAACTTTTTTGAAAGGTTTTCATGCTGTGATATTTGTCTTTCTATGTCCTGTCGTCAACTGGGTACCCCTTAACCTTCAGCTATTCTTCCTATATTTTCTACCGATGGCCTCTCGCAAGCTGCGTACCTATAATGTCGGCTATGCTTCTGTTGTCAATCGAGGCACTGTCACAGCCCGCTCACACTATCAGCTGTTCTTCTACTTTTGTCTATCAGCTATTCTTCTCAATTATTCTACGATGTCCGTCCAGTTAAAGGCAACGGACCCGTGACCTTCAGTCGTCCTTATTATGTTGCAGCGGCATACCCGTAACTTTCCATGCAACTTACTGCTTATGTTATCTCTCGATATTTTCTTGCAAGCAGCGCACTAGTAACTTTTAGCTATTTTTCTTTCTTTCTTTCATTTCCTTCTGAAGCCTCATATCCGTTAACTTTAACTATTCTTCTTAGTTGTTCATCGATGTCCTGTCGTAAGCACCATATTCGTAACATCATCTATTCTACGTATTTGTTTTTCAATGTCCTGTCGTAAGCAGCATACCCGTAGCCTTCATTTATTCTTCTGATGTTGTCCCTCGATGGCTATTGTAAGCAACATAACCTTTGACTATTATTCTTAATGTTGTCCTTCCTTGATATGTTGTGAGAAAAATATAAATTTGTAATTTTATTTATTTTATTTTAATTTATTGAAATTTGGGAGAAAGTTGGCCTTAACAGTGCCAACATAGTCTTCTGACTAAATTGACTCATTATATTGAATTTTGTGAAGAACGCCATCCATGAAGTACGCTCTCCGTCCTTAAATACTCGAAAGAAGTATTTGTCTCGCATGCTCCCAGGGACTGCGCCCCAAAGTGACTTGACAGTGCTCGGTGTTACGCCTAACATTACAGTTTTGATTTATTTATATTGTAAATAGTGTAAGTTTTACATATTTTAGTGTTTATTTAAATGTATAGTACGCAGTAGTACGCTCTTAGTTTTAGAATGCCTTATCTGTGTGGTGTATTTTATCTGTGCTTATGCTATAATGTCATAATGTCAAGTGTTTGCTGATTAAACTATATTTAGATAACTTCATTAATTTAATCACCAAAATAAATAATTAAATAATGCCAGACGAAGCTAAACCAATTAAAAATATAAAAATAACATGACGCGATATTTTTGCCCGGAGCGTTTCAATGAGGAACCAGGTACTGAGTCAGATTCAAAATGGTTGCATTGGAAGTCGCCGTTCGTAAATTTTATTACGGAAGTATGCTCGGACGCCAGTGATGGCATGAAGTTAAAGATTTTAATTAATCATTTGTCTCCTAGTGTATATTCTTTTATAAAATGTTGTAAAACATATAAGGAAGCGATCGAAAGTCTCAGTGACATTCATATCGACAGTACTTTGAGCTGGTCGGATCACCTGACAGAGGTGAGCAAAAAGGTAACGGGGACATTACGGTGCCTTTATCGACTTAAATTTTTCTTCCCTCTTCCACCAAACTTTTGCTCTTACAATCGATTATCTTACCAATTATTGACTACGCTGATGTGTGTTGCTCTGATGTCAATCAGGATCAATTGAATAAATTGGAACGCCTACTCAACAACTGTATCCGTTTTATTTATGATTTACGCAAATACGACCACATTTCATCATTTCGTGAGAAGCTGAAATGGCTTCCTATACGGCACCGCCGTAACTTGCGCGTTCTTTCTCTTCTTTTTTCCATACTGAAGGATCCAGTTGTACCGGATTTGAAATGTAAATTTCAATTCCTCTGCGATGCTCATAAGCGCAATCTTCGCTCTTCTGATACTCTCTGTCTAAATCTTCCACTTCACCGCACTGGTTTTCTCGTCAACTCTTTTTCTTTAATGGCAGCAAGGCTGTGGAATGATCTTCCGGTCGATATCAGACGAAGCTCCAAAAAACCTTAATTCAAAAAAGCTGTTCTAGAGCATTTTCTAAATTCTTTGTAAAACCCGACTGTAACTTATATGTTTTTTCACCTGTTACTTTTGCGAGTGATCTTTGTAGGTAGGCACTTGATTGAAATTTGTATTCTAGTACGTTCTGCTATCTAGTTGTTGTTGGTTTTTAGTATACCATAAAATTTTTGAGTTTTCGGTATGTGAATACTAATGGGTGGAATTGTTTTTATAATTAGGTACGTAAGTGTAATGTTGTTGTAAATTTTTGTGCACCGCCTGCAATTTTATTACCAGTTTTCGGGGTAGACTGGTAGATAAAGCTACAAAGCTTTAAGTCCACCTTTGTACTATTTTGTGCATAAAGTATTAAATAAATAAATAAATATCAAACCCAAAAATAAATTAACGCACGTCATGCCTTGGATACGAGGAGGCAGCTCACTTAAGAGTCTATATCAGATTATATCCGTGAGTTGAAGAGCTTAGCAAATGATTGCGATTTTAAAGATACCCTATTTTAATAAAATCGAGATTTTTTTCTGAAACTGTAGGAATATTCATAAAAGAGGAGTTCGCGAATCTATTAAAAGATGGTGTGATAGAATCATAGAACCGAGCATATTTCCGCGGTGCGGGCAAGTTCTCGTTACAGGAGGGACTACACACCGCAAACGATTGGTGATCGATTACTCTCAGAACAAGTACATTCTAACAATAATCGATGAATATTCTAGATTTCCATTCGCTTACGCATGTAATGTCTTTCGGCTCGAACCATCTTTTTCATGCATCTTCAGCCGCCGATGAAGATGCCCACACCACGAAGGCCGCAAGAACGCTTTCTTAAAAAAATGGATGGCGTGTCGGGCGACCTAAAGGCAAGTGCCTATTTCGCCCAAAGGTTGAGTCTAGGCGCAAACGAGGACGAGCATTTTTCAATTGAAATTTTTATTCTTATGCATTTTTGTGTCCATAATACAGATGACGTTTTAGGCGTTACATACGAAATATAGGGGTAGGAGCGAAATTATTTGGAGTTGACAAGAATACAGGATTCGAGTCAGTATGCGGGAGGGTAGATACTATTTTTGGCGTGTAATATAATACAGAAGGATGATATTAAAGACTGTTGTGGTTGTTGTCTCGGTGTAGGTAGGTATTTTTGTGTTTGTATTATCTTCAGTGTCGAATATTCTTGATGGCCAGACACAAGCGAGACGTATCCGTAACCGATTTTTTTATTATTTTATAGTCGATTTAGTATCTTTAAATTTATAGTCTGAATCTATTTTCTAAAAAATTTAACTCCTAATGATTATATAGAGAAAAGGCCTAACAGTCAATAGTATATGTGTCGATATAGTATATGTATCTATAGTATTTATGATAGGTATATTATTTGTATCGTATTGTATTTATTGTAGGGATATGATATATAATATTTTATTTATCATCTTTCTCGTTATTACTATTTGCTATTTAGTTAATTAAGTATACTTGCTCTCTGTTCCGCTCTTGGCACCTACTCACTCACTTTACGCATGGCCTACTGGTTGACTGGTAGATAAAGCCTGATGGCTTTAAGTCCGCCAATTCTAATAATTTTAGTGCAATAAAGTTTTTAAATAAATAAATAAATAAATTTAACCGATGCGGTATTATTTTCTGATTTATTGTTTTAATAATAAGCACGTACACAATATTCGCGCTAAGTTCGGGTCTACGATTCTTTTGCCACTAATGTTCTAAGAAATTTAACGTAAGTCAACATGTTTTTCTTTACAACCTACCTTAAAAAACATATAGATACCTATTGAAGTTTATAATTGCGTACACTCTTTTTGGACACCTTGTATAAAAACTTCGAATGTTGTTATACTGGTGGACCCTTCAGATAACTGTATCGTTGAGTCATACTTATCTATCAAAAACAGTAATGGTACATAATTAATTACAGGTATTCACCAAATATTACTTGGCGGTCAGTTTAGTAGCTAGTGAGACGTTAAGCCGTCATGTTGTTTGCATTGGTGTTATACGCTCTGCTCGTAGCATCGGCGCTCGCGCAGGCCGAGCGCACATCGCGACTGGTGCAGACCGCGCAGGGACCCGTACGCGGCTACGGCGAGGATGGCGTCTTCGCCTTCTACAGCATACCGTACGCCACCGCGCCCACTGGGCCCAATAAGTTTAAGGTAAGGACTTTATACAGGTTATGAAAAATATATTTTAGAGGAGAATTTGTTTATATAATGATAATACTTGACAGAATAATCCAGTTTTAAACAATGATTTTCACCGACATGTTGCTATACTTAAGGATAATAAGATTTATTTCGCCCAGAAAGGTACCTAGGTAAATCCTTTCCTAAGAGTCCCGTTTACCAATAAAGTAATGCTAGATTATACAACGTCATAATACGTTACCTGAAAATATCATTAACTTTCCCCAATTATTGAAATGTATTTTTATTCTGTGAGCAAATATATTATTATTGTAGTTCTAGAAGGGTTTAAAGCTAATCCTATGAAGCTGAAATTAATACATTCTTTTTTTCAGCCTCCTATGCCAGGCCCGATATGGAAGGAACCATTCGAAGCAATTGATAAGGGAATCATTTGTCCTCAAGCACAGGTGAAGGTAGAAGGATTGATATTTCCTGATACACAAGAAGAAGATTGTCTGAAAGCGAATGTTTATGTACCCGACACTAATGAAAGTAATTTACCTGTAGCGATTATCGTGCATGGAGGAGGTTATCAAGAAGGATATGGTAAAATGTTGGTGCCAAAAACCTTGGTTCGGAGCAAAAAAATAATAGCAGTTTCTTTTAATTACCGCCTTGGAGCCCACGGATTCCTTTGCTTGGGTACTGAAGATGCCCCTGGTAATGCTGGCATGAAAGACCAAGTGGCTTTATTGAGATGGGTAAAAAATAATATAGCCAATTTTGGAGGAAATCCTAATGACGTAACGATCGCAAGTAGCAGTGCGGGATCTTCTGCTGTAGACTTACTCCAACTATCGAAGGCTACCGATGGTTTGATAAATAAAGTTATACCGGAAAGCGGTGCGAATGTTGGTGTTTGGTCTGTCCAACTGGATCCCATTCTAAATGCAAAAGATTATGCAAAACAACTCAATTTCACTAATGTGGATGATGTTTATGCACTAGAGCAATTTTATAAAAAGTTACCTTTAAAAGAGTTATTGTCTGATACATTTGCGAATAGAAAAGATTTAATTTTGTATTTTCTCCTTGTGTCGAACGTGACATTGGAGAGGAAAGGTTCCTTACAGATACACCTGTGAATATTTTAAAAGGAGGCAAATATAAGAAATTACCAATGCTTTATGGGTTTGCTAAAATGGAAGGTCTATATTGGTTAAGTACACTGGAATTATGGAAACATGATATGAATAAAAAAATCTCAGATTTTCTTCCTGCAGATTTACAATTTAGTAGTGAGGGGGAGAAAGAAGTCGCAGTCTCAGACGTTTGCAGTGTATGAAGCTGCACTATTTGGAGTTACAGATGATAGTTCTTTTTCGGAACGTACAAGAAACATGAGGGCTAAACATAGGGAGCTGTGGTTAAATTTTATGACTACTGGGTAAGTTACGGTATAATTATTTGCAGTTGTAGTGTCTAATACTCTTTTTATTATCGTGCTTCTCTAGGATAAATAAAGAACTTAACATACCTATGCGGCTCACCAGGTTGTGATCTATAGGTATAACCTAATTGCTTATTACGTATAGTTGGAAATTCGAGCCATCTCTATTTCATTGATTTTGTTTGATGCATATTTCTAACGTAATTTCATTTGAAAGACTTTGAAGTCATTGCGAGGTCCAATAAGACCGTAAAATCCCTTCAATTTCATCACATTACTGATGGCGAGAGTGTGATCCATTATTCATTAACCCAAGCCAAGCCATTCTGTAGATACCGTTTTAAATAAATACACGCTAATATCAATTTCGGGAAAGAAGTGTAGTATTACCATGCATCAAAAATCATCAGCATCATAAGTAGGTACCACTGCTGGGTTCCGCCAAAGAGCACCTATGCACCCTGTCCTCGACTTACCGCATCCAGGCTCCGCTTGCAGCTTTTTGAAAATCGTCTTTGAAACCTTCGCTAAGCCTGCTGGATCATGAACTCGAGATCTCGTTTACCCCAGCAATGTCATACCATCGTATTACGTGTTTACAATTTACAAAATTTACTGTCATTTTCAATTTTGTCAAAACTGCTGGGACGTTAGAATACCTGTTGTTGATAATGTTCAACCTATACTTCGTACTCATGTCGCTGCTGGTTCAAAGAAAACAGCACTTGTCACACAAATGTCAAAAATCCCTGCAATTTTCTCGGTCTCGGCACGGCATCTATATATCGCTTCCCGTCGTCTGTCCCTCTGTATGTATGTCCATTTAGATCTTTTAACTCTGCAAGGACAACATGCGAACGATGTCGTGGTAAGAGTAGATATACATATTATACATATAGATAAGGTCCCCAATGCCGACCAGCTCCGAGTATCCGCCATGGCCGGCCGCTGGTGCCAACGGCGGGCCGCACATGTCGTTAGACGAGCGGCTCGCGCTGCGCGGAACACTGCTCGCGCGGCGCGCTCCCTTCTGGGACGGTATCTATGCGCGGCACTACCGACAGCCCATGTCGCCGTCATCGCCGCCGAAACATGTCGAATTATAATTTTACCTACCGACTTGTAAAGCAAAAGTACATCTATACCTATACATAGTATAAAACAAAGTCGCTTCCCGTCGTCTGCCCTCTGTATCTAATCTATGTACGCTTAGATCTTCCTAACTACGCAACAGATTTTAATGCGTTTTTTAACAATAGATAGAGTGATTCAAGACAAAAGTAGGTCTAAAGAAGGTGTATAGTAGGTGTGGGTAGGTTTAGGTTAGTGTAGGGATAGGACGCCCCGGTGACAAAGTCGCGCGGGTCCACTAGTATTATATAAATGACATGCCGAGATATTAAATAAATGGGATATCTCCTAGAAACGGGATATCTCGTGACCTCCCAGGAGTTGGATATTTAAAGAATCGTGTGTTAAGTGTACTTAAAAGCAGTCATTAGGTAGGTACAGAAGATCTACAATATCACAGTCTCTTTGCCGTAGAGTCTTCAAAAATGTATATAAGTACTAGTTTAAAAGAGTGTCGAAATCGAGGGGGCGGTCATTTAGACGATATTATTTAAAAAAATTATACCTTTTTATTGTCTTTCCAATAAATAAATTAATATTTTAAGTAAGCAAATTAGTTTTATCACATTAGTGTCAGTCACAGGGTCCAAAATGTCTGCCAGGGCCTGTATAAAATCATGGAGCATGGAGGTTCGTTACCTATGTGACGTGGGCACTAACACGGAATTTTTCAAAATTCGATCTTCAAGAAGGTGAAATAGGGGGTTAAGTTTTAGCATGAAGTTTAGCATTACCTCGTCAAATTTTTATCCAAATCCGTTTAGCGCTTTGGGCGTTAAAAAGTAATAGACAGACAGACAGATGACGTAACTTTTATGTAATTTTTATAATATTAATTCGGATCAGGTAAGCGCAGACATAAGTAGGTAACTGAAGCGGGCCCAGATTGACATTTTATCTTGACATTTAATCTTATATTAGCAGCACAGTTGTATTAAATATTGTAGTTAATTTATTAATTACTTTTGTACTTTAAATCTATTAATTTAAGTAGCAATACCGAGACTATATTTGTATACAGCTAATGGCCAATTTTGGCATGGACAAAAATTGTACCTTCTTAAAAAGACCTAAATCATGTAACCCAAATTTTGCACGAAGGTTCGGTATATATGTCGTAAGTAAGCTCTGATGCGCTTATAACGTTTTGGCTAAATTCAATTTGCTAAATTTCAGGAGTAAAAAGCTTGGGAGCAAATCAAAGTGGAATGTATTGCTCATAAAATAAGGTCCATTTCTTTATCACGCCTTTTGAAAAGCGAAACGACGCGTAAAATATAAATATAATATAAGTGATACAAAAATGAACCTTGTTTATTTTTAGCAATATATTATACTTTAATTTGCTCGCACGCTTTTTGCTTCTGAATTTAGTAATAAGGGTTTTCGACCCCTAAGGGGTTAACAACGGGGTGATATTTTTTAATGAAACTTTATTCCTTTAATGGATTTATACAATAAGAAGACTTGCTTACCTGTTTGCCTACCGCATGATCCACCTCAACAGCGGTTTTAATTGTAGCAGAATACCAAAAACGCGTAAAATTGCCATTGAGCTGCAATTGCTATCTTATTACAATTCGAAGAAACTATTACTAAGTTAGCAGACCCGAGGCCCTGACTGACAGGACAACACACGTCAGACAAAAAACTTGACAAACGGAAGTTTTTGAATATTTTTGGTAATGAAAAAAGGAGTTAAAGTTTGTATCAAACTGTTATACTACAATGGATTTACTTGAAAGTTTTTCAAATATTCTAAAAATTTAAATTAAAAAATTTAGTCCCCTAGGGGGTAAAATAGGGGGACAAATTTGCAAATCTATCGAGCCAGATGACAATGCGTTTTATAAGATAAAAGAGAGGGTACAATTTACATTCCTTTAATGAACTTGCAACTTAGTAATTAAATATTTTTCAAAACGTTTCTAAAAATTTTAGGATTAGGAGTGTGTCAAATAGAGAATAGAGGGCGAAACTTTAAAAAATATTTTCAAAGGCACATTTGTTTATGTCAAATGACATTAGCAACACCAAGAGTATCGCCAATGCGTTGCCCACCTCTATAACACGTTGCTCTGGCAGCAAAAAGGCAAATGCCCCTCCACTGCCAAAGCCACGGTTCCCCAAATCCCCACCCCATGGAGCACTGAAGACCTTGCTCACCGGCAGAATCACAATAATATTTAAAAGAGTATTGTTTAGCTGCGGTATTCTGTAAGGTGGAGGTACTTCGCCAGTCGGGCGGCTCCAATTCCTATACCTCTCTTCAAAGAGACCTCTCCTCTACCTCTTCCTAGAGACCTCTACCTCGCTACATAAGCATAAGTAACTGCAAACTTGACGACATGGGTGTTTAAGTTGATTAACCGGTCTGCCACGTAGAGGTCTCGGATTCGATTCCCGGCCGAGCAGAAATCGAAATGATAAATTTAAATTTCTGGTAAGGATCTGGGTGTAGTATCTATAATAAGAATTTATTAAAAGAAAGTAAACAAGAAGTTTACCAGTTATCTAACACCCATAACTTATTAGTCCTTATTTCGTCCCTAAGTTTATTATACGCCGATGATCTAAAGGTCATCTGCCCTATTAATGATATGTGTGATTGTGCTGCTTTGCAGCGTGATATTGACTCTCCATTGCAATGGAGCATTGACAATAAGCTTAGTTTCAACACAGCCAAATGCAGTATCATTTCCTGTAGCCGAGCTAAAAACCCTGTGGTTGCCCAGTATGTGCTGGGTGGTGAGCCTATCGAGCGGGTTACTACAGTAATGGATTTAGGAGTGACTTTCGACAGTACACTAAATTTTCATGACTTCCATGGCTACTAGCTGCTACAAAAGGTTAGGTTTTGTGATTAGGAATGCCCGAGAGTTATGTCGATGCCCGATCCTAGTGCATTGAAGTTGATTTATATGGCATTAGTTAGAAGCAAACTGGAGTTTGCGTCTATTGTGTAGAATCCACATGAGAGTACTTACGCCTTACTTCTAGAGAAAATTCAAAAGGCGTTCCTGCGCTTTGCCTTTGATGGCGTCTTTGCCTTCTATGGCATACCGTACGCCAGCGCGCCTACTGGGCCCAATAAGTTTAAGGTAAAAAGGTTAAATATTCCACTTAATTAGAAAACCTTTTGTGTATGTTTCAAGACACATCTGACGTTCAATGTTTTAAAAATCTTCCGTATTTGATTGTTGGTAAATATTTCTGACTATATAAACAGATATCAAGAGTTTGTCAGGAAACTTTGATGAAAATTGAGAAATATTTTTTTGGGTGCTAAGTATTCGGTCACTTCATAATTATTATCTGTGCAATATTTCAAAGGGGTTTGAAGATTTTTCAAGAGCGTCGGTGGCAGGGCGGTTGAGTATTCGACTCGTAAGCGAGAGGTACCGGGTTCGAATTCCGCTGCGGCCATGTACCAATGACTCTTTTCTGAGTTATGTACATTAGTTAAATTCTAAGCGATGCTCTTATGGTGAGGGAAAACATCGTGATTAAACCTGCAAGTTCAGGCAACTGAATTTGTAACCATGATCCAATTTGGTCAGGTTCCCCTGGTAACAGGATCACGGAGGTCAGATGGTAGTCGCTCCACTGTAATTACCTGATCGCCAAATCCTGGATCATGGTCAAGGCGGACCACGAGCCCTCGTCCTCGAGAGCACAATCGGGACATTAACGCTTATATGATTTTTTTAGAAGATTTTTCAATGGAAGGAGTGACCTCTAACGATTTATACCTAGCTACCTAAATATTTTTAAATATTCGGGGAGAAATAAACACAAAGTGATTAATTAACTCTATCATCTAGCGATTTAGGGTTTATAGATGCGTTTTTTTTATTAAAAATGGACGTGTTACCACTCATCTTTGAATTTTATTTTGCCACTTATCTTCAAACTCCATTCAAAATAAAATTATATTCGTCTGAGCTGGTAGTCAGTGTACTGATTTATATTGCAAGAATTAATTAATATAATTTATTTTTGCAGCCGGCAAGCCCAGGCCCAAATTGGTCGGAACCAATCGATGCGATTGACAAGGGAATCATCTGTCCTCAAGGACCATCGCCTATGTCAGCAAAGTTAGCTGACAAACAACAAGAAGATTGCTTAATTGCTAATATTTATGTACCAGATACTGATGAGATTAATTTACCTGTCGTCGTAATCGTGCATGGAGGAGGTTATCAAATTGGATATGGTACAATGATGGAACCAAGAAGCTTGATTAAAAGCAAAAAAATAGTAGCTGTTTCTTTTAATTACCGTCTCGGAGCTCATGGATTCCTTTGCTTAGGAACTGAAGACGCCCCCGGGAATGCTGGCATGAAAGACCAAGTGGCTTTACTGAGATGGGTTAAAAATAATATAGCAAATTTTGGGGGAAATCCGAATGACGTAACGATCACAGGATACAGTGCAGGTTCATCTGCGGTGGATTTACTCCAACTGTCGAGGACTACTGACGGTTTAATCAGTAAAGTTATACTGGAAAGCGGTGCGAATGTTGCTGTTTTCTCGGTCCAACTTGATCCCCTTCAAAATGCAAAAGATTATGCGAAACAACTCAACTTCAACAATGTGGATGACATTTATGCACTAGAAGGTTTTTATAAAAATTTGCCCTTAGACAAATTATTATCGGATATATTTGGTACAAAAAAAGATTCGAACTTTGTATTTTCTCCTTGCGTCGAACGTGATATTGGAGAGGAAAGGTTCCTTGAAGATACGCCCGTCAATATTTTGAGAGGAGGCAAATACAAAAAACTACCCATGCTTTATGGGTTTGCCGAATTGGAAGGATTGTTTCGGTTAGGATTTAATGTTTTTGAATCATGGAAACATGAAATGAATGAAAAATTTTCAGATTTTCTTCCAGCTGATTTGGAATTTAGCAGTGAAGATGAGAAAGAAGTCGTAGCAAAAGAAATAAAAGAATTCTACTTCAGAGATAAAACTATAAGTGAAGAAACTATTTTGAGTTATATAGACTATTTCACTGATGTGGCATTTGCATATCCTACATTGCGTTCTGTTAGACTGCAAGTAGAAGCAGGCAATGATAAAGTGTACTTGTATGAATATTCCTTTGTTGGTGAAGAAACTCCTATGTACGAGTTAAATGAAAAGTACGGTGTTCGTGGCGCTGATCATGGTGCTCAGTCATATGCTGTGTACGAACTGGGAATGTTTGATTATAGTACGTTTTCTGAACGTACAAGAAGTATGAGGAATAAAATGAGAGAGTAGTGGTTGAATTTTATGACAACTGGGTAAGTTAAGTTATACAAAAATCAATGGCTCCTGTAATACCATTGTTAGTTGTAATAGTTACTTACTGCAATGCTTTTTAGTGAACATTTCGTTGATGGCCTATTAATACCACTGCGTTTCCTAATCGTTATGAGGTCCTTAAGGTATGGCCACTTCCACGTAAACTTAATAATTCTACGAGCTACGTCGACAATTGTAAGTCGGTCGATTATTTCGCAATATACAAAATAGCTTTCTATTTCATTCCATGAAAAATAAATCCTGTAAAATACGGAGATGTCATACAGTTTTATATATTACCAACTGTGCCCGCGACTTCGTTCGCGTG
Organism: Blastobasis adustella; assembly: GCA_907269095.1. NCBI lineage: Eukaryota > Metazoa > Arthropoda > Insecta > Lepidoptera > Blastobasidae > Blastobasis > Blastobasis adustella. Next base: position 12,596,169 of record OU026121.1, on the reverse strand, counting down.
GACTACAGGATGTTTGGTATGTCTAATATTAAGCAACACTGTGGCCTGTTGAAGCTCTCTTATAAAAAAAAAGCTTTTTACTTGAAATTGGAAAACTCGCAGGTTGCAGGTATTTATAAAAAGAAGTAAGTTAGGTAGAGAGTTCCGTCGCGGTTCGCACAATAAATGTTGAATAGTGGTTCAAACCAAGAGCGAGTAGTGTTTGTAATTTCTATTGTAAAATATTGTCCACTCGCCGAGGCTCTCCTCGTTTGGTGGTGGAACGAGGATGGGGGTTAATAGATTGGGCACATCCACTACCGTCTCCGAAATGTATACGGTAACAATGAAATAAACATACATAAGTACATTAATACATAACCCTCCTTCTGCAGTCGGGTAAAAACAGATAGTTTAGACAAAGAAAGCCTGATTGCGGAGATATTCCAGGTTTTAGATTTTTGGTTTTATCTAAGCGTAAGTTAGCATCTTACTCCACGCGCATCCCTATCCACCTGTTTCACTCCTGTTCCGTTGGCGAGTAAGTTTAGAGTAGAAGGAATCATATCATTTGGCAATATCTGACTTCTTTGGAGTGGTCACTCTGACTATAGGCCTTTCCATTTTAAGCAAATACAATAAAGCTAGGACTACACGTTAATGAAGTACAATTAAGTACACATTGACTTCTATCCCCTTTTCCAAGGGAACTGTGATGAATTTCGGGATAAAAAGTATCATACCAAGTTTCATTTGAATTCATTCAGTAGTTTTGAAGTGATGCGCGGCCAAAATACAGACAGACAGACAAAAATGAAAAAAAATAGATTAATGGTTTGCCTTCAGAATCGTTTAAAGAGTACCCACCAATAAAAAAATTCAAAATATCTTCAATGTCAAACCTGTTACAGTTTTATATCTCAAGTTTATATAATGTACTAGTGGACCCGGCGCGACTTCGTTCGCGTACACCTTCTTTACCCTACTCCTTTTCTTGCTCACAAACCTTCCCCTTGAACCACTATATCTATTGTTGAAAACCGCATTAAAATCCGTTGCGTAGTTTAAAAGATCTAAGCGTACATAGATAAATGAGGACAGACGGTGGAAAGCAACTCTGTATAAGCTTATTAAGATTATAAGCAAGCGGCTTGTTTCTGCAATGGACATAAGACCTGTCTTATGACATGGTATCAATAGAAAACCCTAAAGACGTAGGTACATGTCAGTTGGCTTTCTGTTCCATTTAGTAAAATGATTTTATTTAAAGCTGTTTAGTTCAGGCAAGGGTATATAAATATAAGTCATCTATTTGCAAGAATTACTTATGCATTGCTACAATGCCACGCCATTCCGTTACATAGGAATCTGATCGTATCATCCTCAATAGTACTCTGATAAAATCAGAAAATTATTGTTTGCGCAGGTCCCCAGTGGCGGCCGGCTCCGAGTATCCGCCGTGGCCGCCCGCGCGCGCCAACGGCGGCCCGCACATGTCATTGGACGAGCAGATAGAGCTGCGCGGGCCGCTGCTAGCGCGGCGCGCGCGCTTTTGGGACGGCATCTATGCGCGGTACTACCGACAGCCGGTGCCTCCCCCGGCGCCGCCACCGAAACATGCCGAGTTATAAGCAATATACATTTTTAGACTGTGTGAGATTATGGTAAATTTTAATAACGTGATATGAAATTTTATAGTGATAGGCATTTAGTTCATTTGTGTAGAATAAATGATTTTGTGCTTGTAATGAATACGACAACGTTTCGTTTCGTGACTCACCCCTCAATCTCTTTACTTAAGTAGGATACCTTACACCAAGTATTTTGATAAGTAAGAAAAGAATATAGAAAAGAATAATAACAAAACGGTTAACAAAAGTTATGAGTTTTACCGTTCTACTCGTAAGCCCGTACCGTTCTACCGTTCTAAACCACTGACTTTTGCCGTTCTAAGCCCGTATGCATTGTATTGGGTCTAATATAATAATAATTACTTATCATCCGGGGGGAATGCCTCACTTCACAGCACCGAGTCCTTGTCATGGACGTCCGGGTAAGTAGTGGACGGCCTACGGCAGAACGCTAAGTACTGTCTATTAAGTGGTGGACTGTGATCAGCAAGTGCCAGGAGTTCATGGAGGCAGCCGAAGACCTTGATTGGAGCGCAAACCTCCAATGAGCTCTGGTGTCACTATCAGAAATCCATCCTCAAACTCGGCCGAACAGTACTCGGCACGTCGAAAGGCGGCCGACGAATTGGTGGAATAGTGAGATGCAGGAAGCAGTTAGGGACAAAAATGCATGTATCAGAAAATGGCAGCACAGTAACTCACTATCGTATAAGGAAGTGTGTTTGGGAGCAAAGCGGCCATCTTAAATGGCGGTGGCAAAAGCGCGATCGGCCCAGCTGGCTCCGCTCTACGATGCGTTGGATTCTGTGGAGGGGCACAAGCCCGTCTACATGCTGGCAAAATCACGGAGTCGAGCCAGTCTAGATGTGACAAAGTGTGTTGCCATAAAAGGTACGGTACAAACTCTATTAAAGACCGGTGGTGCTGTCATTCCAAGGACCTGTCTAACGAGATCATCAACTATGAGCGACCACCACAGCTTCCTGTAAATCTTGGCATGATAAGCCCGATTACCTCTGACGAGGTGGAGAGGTCTTTGGTACGTATGAAGAACGGAAAAGCTATTGGCCATGACCGAATACCCATTAAAACCTGGAAAACAATGAAGACCCGGGGCGTATCCTGCTCACTGCAGCACTAATCTTTACTATCAGGGTCCTGCAGGAGTCCCATTGCAGTAGGAATAAACGTTGCATTACGCATTTCTCCACCTGCATAGGGCTTTCGACAGTGTCCATCGGGAGATAACCTGGTGGGCTCTGAGAGCAAAGTCTGTGCCCGAGGCGTACATTTGTATTATACAGGTCCCCGATTACTGTAGGTGTTGACCAGGGTTCTGTGCTGAGCCCTTACTCAGCAGAAATTCGGGACATACCTCCTTGGCTTTGTAGTACGCAGACGACATTGTACTGGTAAGCAAGCTTTGGCAGGACCTTGAGACCAGGGTAAACATGTGAAAGGATTTGCTAGAAAAAGCAGGTTTGAAGTTAAATATCGCCAAAACAGAGTATATGGCCAGCTGACACCATCCGTATAGGTAACGAAGCTTTCAATATAACAGATAAATCCAATTACGTCGGATCCGTGATGCACGAGTCCGGCTTATATCATTATCACAGCCCATAACAGTCCACTGCAGGACTGAGGGCCTCTCCCAAGCAAGAAGAGGTTATTGCCATAATCTCCACGCTTAGCAGGCGGGTTGGAGATTGCAGTATTGTAAATATAACAATGGAAAACGCTGCTGCCCATTTTCCAGACTACGGAGACTCTAGATCTTTTGCCTTAAAGGCAAGGCAATCTGGCTGCGAGACATGGCCAGCGTTGATGAAACACGTTCGCGAATTCCACGCCAACGAAATGAAAATTCTGCGCTGGATGTGCGGAGTTACACGGCTCGATCGAGTACGTAATGAAGACATCCATGGCAGTCTTAGCGTGAGGGATATCGCAGACAAGATCGAGGAGGCTCGCCTGCGCTGGTTTGATCACGTGTTGCGTAAGCCTCAGGGATAAGTGGGAAGTAGGTGCCTCAACCTGCCGGTATCTCGGTATATCGAAAGAGACCCCATGGGCGACCCAAGAAGCGATGGATTGACATCGAACGAACGGTTATCAATTTTGGTTTTCGGCATGAAAAATTAAATATTTTTAAATTCACATTGGCAACACCGAAAGAGCACGGTTCAAAAATAGGGGCAAGCAGCATCATCGGACGTTGACTTAATGAAGATTTAATATATTTACCGAGATGTCTAGTAGACAGTCGTGTGGTGTCCAGCAAAGTAGAACTAGAACCAACCCCTACCAGTCACGGGAGTTGTGTAAGTTGAGGATATGGGAAAGAATTTTATGCGTGCGACACCTCCAATGGATTCGTGTGATGGAGGTACCTATATTATGTTCTACATTAATCTAGCTTATCCTGCTATTTTGGTAGAAGAATTTATGACTTGCAACAGGAATGCCTTTGTGGATATTAATATTTACCTAATACCCATATCGTAATGCCTGTATCAGCAAAGTATGGAAAGAATAATTAAATATTACTTGCAACAAGACTATCGTTGAATACTCACGTAATGCTGAAAAGCAGATTAATATCTCTAGATATACTACTGCTTGCAAGTCATACCTACTTAGCAATTTTTAGAATAAAATAGTTTTTAATGTGATCACGTGGTACCTACTTAACTACTTTGATATTAAATGATCATCTTGGCGTTAATGTCCCGCGTGTAATCACGCGTGCGAGGGCCGGGGGCCGGGAATTGGAAGAGTAATCATGTAATTCCAGCGACTGCCATCTGACCTCCGTGATCCTGTTAACAAGGGAACCTGACCAAATTGGATCATGGTTACGCAGGTTTCCCTCAACGTAAGAGTATCAGTTAATGTTGAAGTAATAGGTAGGACTAGGTACATAACTCAGAAAAGAGTCATTGGTACAAGGCGGCCCTGGGATTAGAATACGGTACCTCGGACCCCTTAACGGCTAAACTATTAGGCCACCGACGCTCTATAATTATTTCATTTTAATTGAATGTACAGTCTGTATACTAATAAAATTAAGACAACAAAAGTGTTATATATGTGGGTACCTACCGATAACGGTTACTTGTCTGTATTAATATAATACCCTACGAGTGATTAAAGCAGTGTGTTTATAACAAGCAGTGGTATTACTTGTGTCCCCCGGTCGCATATATAACAGTGGCGACGAGGATGGGATTAATCAATCTTATTTTGTTTTCTGTGATATAGTAAGGTAATTACAAATGATCCATTTATATTAAATATACGATAATACTTATTTTATGACATATAATGTAACTATTGTCTTCTCGCAAAAGGTGTGTAAAAGTACATTACGCAGAACACGTTGCCTGCAAGTATGTTTCCTGATCACTATAATCTGGACGCCTTCAAGGCTAGAGTTAATAGACTGTTCCTAGACAGGCATGCTTCATCTTCGGCCGCATCGTCACCAGGTGAGATGGCGGCCATATGCCAGGCCAGTGTTATAAAAAAATAATTAAAAGCAATTATTGAAACTCAACACGGAAAACAAATCTGCTTTTGCAGGAATAAAAAGATTGACCTAATTTTCTCAACGTAAACCACAATATATTTTTGGCCACAGAATGTTAGAAGATTTCCTACCGCAAAGTGAGCATAAAATTGAACATTAACTCTTCTTTCTACGTAGGTCTGCACTTACCTACGTGCAGTCACGACGGCAGAACACCTTCTGGAATTTGGAACATAATCAATCAATTAGGAATCAACCAGTCCAGAACAAATCACCGCCGCCTAGACTTGAGCATGCTCCATATTAATGGAGGGTAGGTCCTAATCTTCACACTCACCTCGCAGCCGGGTTGGAGATTGGTTTCTGGACTATGAGTTTTTCTCTGGTATTTGTCTGTCGAAGACATTCGTTGCTCTGCATGATACCTATAAATCGGGGAGATTTCTATACCTAGTATTCTCTACTATTTGTGCGTTGTGAAGCCTAGACTTTCTAAATAAATCATTTTTATTTACGTTTAAATTTGGAGAGGTTTCTGTTTTCTCTGTCAAGCGTGTATTTGGATACACATTTTAACATCACATCATACAAACAATTTAGGCACTAAAAATGCGTTAGCCACTTATTGTTTTCCTGCCTCCTAAACTAGGTTACCTTGTACGATAGGATACAGTATAATCAATATATCAAAAGTATGTTTTAGCCATGCGTGTGCGCGTGTGAGTGTGTGTGTCGGTGCGTGTATACCTAAATAATTTGAGTGGATGTATGAGTATCAGTGGTCTTGCTTTTAACATCACACAATCATAGCCTCAGTGTCATCGTAACCTACATTTGTCAGCCAGGATTATGACTTTGTTTTAAGTTGGTAACCAGTCATAGGCTCTTTGTTTATTTTGTTATAGAGTATGCAACTCATAACTGGATATTGTTTCCCTGTCGAGTGGGTGGAAGGGGACAGTGTTATAATAAGACCACGCTAAATCCGAATCGCTTTATAAAAAAAAATCTCTGTATGCCAACTATTTGAACGTCATAGAACGTCATTAATAAAAGTCAAAACAAACAACTTGATTTCTATAGGATTCTTTATTTTCGTGAGTTATAAAAATTTTTTTTAGAATAAGGGCAAAACATTAATTGTTTCAAAACAATTAAAAAGGAAGTGCGGGCGATAATTTTCAGCACGATTAATAATTTAGATAAACTAAAAGCACAAGTTTAAGCTAATAGTAAACAAATAACACAATGTTTACAAGAAGGACTGACAAGAACTGACAAGGACAGATTATCCCCAGATTATTGCCATATCCACACTTTATAATTTTTACTACTGTCAGTCAATATGGACATATCGTGGTCCTATTATGCTCATTTTCATACCACGTCTTTTCTTTAGGACATTTTCATCTAAGGGAAGAGATGAATGTTTCCGCAGGATAGTATGCAGAATGTAAAGCTTTCTCGCACTCAGAACCTCACAAAATGATGATGTAGGGAATAGTCGGGGTTTGGATATAAATACCTAAAGAACAGTTCGTTGAGCTCTCTCAAGGTGTATAAATCGGGTCTTTGCGGCACATCCCAAAATCGGAATACCGTATGTTAGAATAGACTGGCACAATGCGGAGTATACCACAAGCATTGTTTCCTCCGCTGATTCCCTAAAGTTTTTGAATGTGAAAATTAGTCTCCTTACTCGCGTGATTACATTCTCTATTTGGAAGTATTTGAGTCTCTCATCGATATAGACACCCAAATACCCAATACCCATGGTAAGCAGTTTACAGTCGCAAGCATTCGACACAGTTTGGCAGCGGTGAGCAACGAGTGGAGACGCAGTTTGAGAGTCCAAATTGGATTTCCTCAGAGAGAAACGTATTACGTTGGTTTTCCCCAGGTTGACGGTAAGTAGATTTACCCTTAGGATATGCATGACTACACGAAGAGCCATACGCCATACGCCATGCCATATGTGAGCAACACTGTGTCGTCAGCATACGCATAAATCTCAGTGTTTAGGTAGGAATAGCCCACATAGGTTATTAATATAAATTAGAAAAAGGGTAAGGCCCAGAAAGCTCCCATGGGGGACACCAAAAGCAATACTTTCCTCATCGCTAACCACTGACCCCATCTTAGTACACTAAGTATGACCCTGAAGATAATCCTCAAATTTTTTGAGCGCAATGCCACTAACTCCCGAGCTTCCTAACTTTGAAATTAGGATGGTAGTAGAAATTGTATCGAAGGCGTTGCACAAGTCAAGAAACACACCGTAACTAGATTTCATGACGGCATCCTCAATCGATATCCCTCGCCTGAAGCCAAACTGATTTTCAGATAAAATTGCATTCATAGTTAGAAAGCCGGCTAGTGCATTGTTTAATATGCGTATTTGCAGTAGTTGTAATTTGATTGTAAGATCAGGATATTTGGATTAGCTTTTTATTTTTGATGTATTCTGCCGCGATTTCGTATTTAGCACTCCTGGGGTAATCCAGGTCTTTAATATATTATTCTTGGGTAAAACAAGTTATAAACGTGTGTTTTTACTTAATACGGTTTGCACAATATAAGCAACTGGGTAACATCATAACAGTTAGTCGAAACTATTGTTCTCCAGATCTTTCTGTATTCCTACGTCTAGCTTTTTTTGTACGGGCTTCTAGTTCTTTGGTAAAGATTTCTTTTCAGTAAGTTTGCTATCAGTACTACTGAATAGTGGTTAGTTAGTGCAGATTCTAGAACAAGAACCAAAGACGGAATTTTATGATTTAAGAAAACGTGATCGAGGCAGTTTCCGCTGCGGATGGGAAGAACGTGGGCAGGTTAGGTTAGGTTAGGTGGCCGAGAGACTCAGTAAAGGTTAGGTGTTCATTAGAATGTAAAAATGAAATTTCGGTCTTAATATCCACGTTTACGTCACCAAGTAAAATTCTATTTTTAAAAGACATCAGTTCGCCTATTATATTTTCATACTTTTAAAGAAATTTTGTAGATTATGACAACCGTGACACCCATAGCACAGTACAGGCAGATTGCGTCTAGTATTTTAGTTTCTATCCATTAAATTTAAGTCCATTCTTTACATAGATTACAACACCATCGTTTTGAATAGTAATGGATCCGGGGTTGCGGGGTGAATTTAAATGTTGCTGGTTTGAAGACTGTCTGTACTACTGTAGGTACTTAATTGATTGTCTACTATTCAGTTGAATAAGTATGTACTGTAATGTTTTCTTTATTGTTATTTTATGTCTAATAAATTTAAGGCTACACAGGGGCTTGTATGCAAAATGATGCGTTTTATTAGAGTTAGAGACTCTGTGTACGTTTGTTCGACAGTAAACAGTTGTGTATCATGTATTAGGTATGTAGGCTCCAATACTGCTGTTGTCTGTTTTATATATGACTTCAACCGTGTCATTTATTTATAGGTACGTTGTGGAAGCATCGGTGGCCGAGTGGTTAATGTATCTGATTCGTAAACGAGAGGTACCGGGTTCGTCCTACTGCGACATGTACCAATGACTCTTTTCTGAGTTATGTACATTAGTTGAATGCTAACCGATGTTCTTACGGTGAGGGAAAACATCGTGATGAAATCTGCACATTCAGGCGACTGAATGTGTAACTATGATCCAATCTGGTCAGGTTCTTATGGTAACAGGGTCGCGGAGGTCAGATGGTAGTCGCTCAACTGTAATTACCTAATCCGCCAAATCCTAGATCATGGTCAAGGCGGACCTCATACGCAAAAGAACAACCGGGAAATTAACGCCAAGATGACGATGACTCATCATCATCATCTTGGCGTTATCATGATGTCATTCCAACAGTTATGTATTTAAATCTCTCGTGGCAGGGTCAGTATTATCAACAGAAATAAAAGTCGACTCGGTTAACCATTAATTACTTTATTTGCTAAAATCTTTGGTAAGTACAATGGTTTATGGGTTGCGATGGCCCCAGGGGTTTGGTCTTTACCTTCTACTTGTTTGGTGTTCGATCTTACTTTTGCTATGTAACAACAACAAATTACATAGCGTACAATCAGCTAAGTATCATTAGCCATATTTTAGTATATTTATATAAATAAGTATTAATAGCCATGCAAAATATACATAATAAGTATGATAATGCCATGTATTTATTTTAGGTGATACACTGAATACAACAAGTAATAATCTTGATCTTGTCCGTTATGTTAAAATTCATTACAAAGATCTAATTAACCTTATTGCACTGACGCTGTGCTGTGGTTACAGTGAACAGTTTGAGTATATTCCCTGCTATTTCTAATTTAATTACACATAGGTAGTTGATGGTTATTTAGCCATATTAGGTACTTAAAGTATTACAAAGAATGAGGTTAATTGTTAAAACAAATGTAGCATTATAGAAAATATGTAAGAACAATTTGTCGTATTAAGTATAAAACTTATTTCGTAGGCGTATCAAAATAAATTACCTTTGGGTTTCGTTTATGTTTCATTATTTTTATAATGACAATGAGTTTCTTAAGACTAGAACATTCTTACTTTAAAAATAGGTATAGTATAGTATATGCAGGTAGAAAACTGTTAATAATGTTAATGGATTCGTCAATAATATATTAAATTTAAAACAAACTTACAGAATGTATATTGATATATCTTCGATCCATTCTTATTTATTATAACATGAAATACATATCAACTAAATAAATAAATCTGTTATTCATAAAAATCCTTCGGTATACCATGGTCTTTAGACATTGATTATTAAACAGCAAATCTTATTTGACAACAGAATCAACATTCCCTAAGTTTACACCATGAACCTGCATATTTCAAATATTGCAGACAAAATACGATGTGGTAGCAGATACATTGTGGAAAGAATTTAAGGATTCGGCCTGAATTAATAAATTTATCTTAACTTTAATTTGCGCAGTAATTAATGAGTATAACAATAATTTCAAATAAAAGTCATAAACTGTTACGGAATGCCAAATTTTGACTTTTACAATCAGAAAATGAAATAAGGCTTTTAAAAAACCTGATCCTGGGGTATTTAAATTAACGTAGTAGTAGAGGTTGTGTTGCCTATATAAGAAAGAAACAAATGGTAACTATGTAGGCTTACTGTACAGAAGAGATACCGGGTTATATTCTAATAATGAACAGAATAGCAATGTAGCACGACGCAGGGAAAGCTGAAGTGGCATTTTAAATGTGAATTAAAAGAAATAATAATCTTAGCGTTAATGTCCCGGTTGTGCTCTCGAGGACGAGGGCCCGGGGTCCGCCTTGACCATGATCCAGGATTTGGCGATCAGGTAATTACAGTGGAGCGACTACCATGTGACCTCCGTGACCCTGCTACCAGGGGAACTTGACCAGATTGGATCATGGTTACAAATTCAGTTGTCATTGGTACATGGCCGAAGCGGGATTTGAACCCGGTACCTCTCGCTTACGAGTTGGATACTCAACCGCCCGGCTACCGACGCTCGATTTCAAATGTGAATTATTTATTAAGAAATACGTAGCTATTATTCTGATTGAAAGTTGTTTCGGCAAATGAGTAACGACTAGTAATAAGTGGGTACAAATTGAGATTCAAAAGTTGGAGAGAACTTAGCAATTCGATGAGTACAATAAAGTAACATTGTAATCTAAATTGATCTGTAATGAATCTAAAGTTATGGACCTACACCGCGTAGACGCAGGAAGTAGCCGCTACAAATCCAGAGTTCTATGGCACGAGCGAGTAACTCGCAGCACCCTAATCGATTCAACAAATCGATCCAACGTTATCGACAAAACGTCTTTTAGACACCCTTATTTACAATAATATCACACATTGATATTGTAGGTACACTTAGTACGACAAACATCTTATAAATTTGTATAATCTTAAGAGTTTATTAACTGTATATTATATAATATACTTAACTACATAATTGTAATTACGAGTATGTTATCAATGAAGTATCCTGACGAAGACATTTTCTTGAAAAACAGAATCTTCGTCACTACGGACTGCCGTCCTAAGGAATTTTTATTATGTAATTGTAACTATATTGCGTAAACTAGGTTAGGTGCCTACATACTCTATTATATTACCTTCCCTTCATAATAAAGTTTTTCCTTGTCTACCAATACTAACAATTTTCATTCACATACAAAATTTATCTAGTGTAATTAAAGTTAAAAGTAATATTTTAGTCAAATGACAAGTGATCTTGCAGAAGCTATTTAGCAATTTAGCAATAGTTTAGGGTTAAACATTCACATCTACTTACCGGTCGAAAAATATGAATGAACCAATCTAAATATGTCGGTACTATCTTTCGCCCGCGACTTCGTCCACGTGGATTTAGAAATTCGGTTAGGTATAGAGCGATCCCGTGTGAACTACTTTGAATTTCGGGATAATTTTTAACCTATTTGTTAATCCAGGTTTCCACTATCATCACCATTCGAGCATTTAAAACCGGCTTCTGCCAAGGTCCGCTTTCCTACTTTTTCTTCTCCACTTTGCCCGATCTTCGGCATCCTCACGTCATTAGCTGTTGGCTCTCGCGTAATCGTAAAGGGATTAGTATGGCCTATGATGGTTTTGACGACGGTTTCAGTGTTAGCATACATATCCTAGATAATCTTTATATACGCCTCGGGCACAGACTTTGATCTCAGAGTCCACTAGATTACCTCCCAAGGGACACTGTCGAAGGCCCTCTGCTGGTCGAGGAATGCGAAATGCAAAGATTGATTATTACTGCAGTGTGACTTCTGGAGGACCCTGAGATTATAAACCATCTATGTGCCTTTCATCCAAATCCATTGATCCGTTTTTGTATGATTGAGTAACAAACATATAAACATGTATTAGTAGGGTCAAACGTAATTACAAAGTTAATTCACACATTTGTGTTTCGCTTTTTGTTTTTAATTTTCATCAAGTAGGTATTGTAATCTGTTGCTTTATTAAATAGAGTAATCTAGACATTAATTAAAAATTACAGTTTTAATATATTCGTGTCTAGGAATCTCTGCAAACATATAAAAATATAAATTAATAGGAACCTAAAATATGTATGCATATAAAATATTATGGATGATAAAACCTCTCAAAGTACCTAAACAAAAATGATTAACGTCTGAGTGAATTTGATATAGGTATACGTAAAGGAAAGCCAAGCGTGGAGATTATGGCAGTAACCTCCCCTTTCTTGGGAGAGGTCCTTATTCCTGCAGTGGACTGTAATGGGATGTGATGATGATGATGATACGTAAAGGTATTGTAGTAAGAATTGCTACACCACGATGAAAGCTTTTTGGCAAGCTTTTAATACAAACAGCATTTTGTGGAATGGCTTAATGCTTAGTCTACTTATAACTACTCCATTCCTTTGCAGGGAAATGTTTTTAATTGTGTTATATTAACTTCTCGCTACACGTCATTTTTATAAAAATCCCATCTACATTAACGTTCGGGACGGCCTTTCTGTTTACTCCCGTAACAGCAATCTTAGACCTAGAACTTTCTACATTTACCAAATTTTCCACGACAACTTTGCGTTCTCGTCTATTTCCTTATGATCCTCCCAAAACAATAAACTCGAATGATCATCTCCAATGGTTACAAAGGTTATTACTACTGCACGATAAAACTTTTTTGTATGCTCTGCGGTACTCATGAGACATGACCACGTAAATTACCGGGTTTATGCATGCCGTTAAATATCGCAGTATTGTGCTGAATATGAAAGGAATTGGATGCGGTTTTAAATCACTATACACTTTTATAATCGTTAGCGGTAGATGACATATTAAAAAGGCCAGCATTATTGCAGATATCATTGTCAGTAGCCTTTTATCTCTAGATGTTGGGACGGACTTGGTCCTTGGTCTTCTTCTTAGGAGCATTGTAGTTCTTAAGCTTTTTCCTTTCGTGTGGCCAACAGGAGTGGCAGAATCGCTGTCTTCGGTCGCGACAGGTACATTAGGGCCTTGTGAAATCCTCACTGCTTTATAATTGACCGCGTTATTGCCAACTGAGATGCGAACTGCGCTGTCATTGATTGTATTAGACTGTTCCGCTGATGTAGGGTTGGAGGAGTCATCGACTTCGTGTTTATTCTTTATTCTAGGTGCTGAGCGTGACCTTCTCATTGTTTTTCTTGACACGTAAAATATTTTTGAGTAACACGCTATTATTGTAACGTAGGGTATCACAAAAGCGCTGATAAATATCCCTGTGGCCGGATTTCTCCCGTTTTGATCGGGCACGAGAGAACAGAGTCCAGTGTGGTCAATTCTGAATCGGCCTAATACTTCAAGACTGGTTGGTATCAGTATGGCAAGAGGAAATACCCACGAGAAGATGATGATAGCCGCTAGTGAGTATGGCTGGAACAATCTGAGAAATAAAATAAAAAGTTTATTTTAAAAATAAATAAGTGTTGCTAAATTTTTAAATGATTAGTAGACTCGCGTGGCTATGGTAATAAGATAAAATTCAGTCAACTTTTCACGGCCCACGGCGAATTTTAATTATAGGTTACCTACCTATCGATTGAAGTTGGTAGGTAAAAGTGTAACAGTTACATAATTTACGAAAATAAATTACACGCCACTCCACGACAGAATACTGAATAAATATTATGATATTATATTATTGAAAAGCCATGACGTAACTATTAACTTCCCATATGCAAGTTTATTGGTACTAAGGAAAAATATTATAACCACAACAAAGAACCAACATAGTTTAAGGAAGTGTTGTTTAAAATTTCGTATGTCATAATTAATAACTACTAACAATGTATTAACAAATATGCTAATAAAGGTTAGGAATGACATTTAGCACAGTACAGTATATAGTGGTAGTTCAGAGGTCAGTTGGTAAAACAGAATTTGTCCACGGAAAAGAAAGCTAATCCACCCATTTGAACAGATATCTTTTCTGAACATTCTGCCATGAGTTCTGAGTTACATTTGTAAGAATAAGTGAAAGGCTCCTATACCTTCCTTCCTTCTGTTTTGGGATAGTGCCGTGGTGTATAGAGTGAGAATGGAGAAATTAAATGTTAAAAAGGTGATACTTACTTGGAGTATAACCTCGGATGGGATATCATGATGTATCTGTTGACAGTTATGGCGAGAACGGTGACAAGAGCCACGGCTGACAATGCAAATCTGGTGAACGGGAAGATGCTGCACATGACGATTCCAAAAGGCCAGGATCTCATCGAGAAGGTCACAGCTGATAACGACAAGTCGAACAGGCAGTATAGAAGGTCACACGCCGAAAGGTTGATGATGAATACTGCCGTAGCATTGTGGATCTATGACAAAAGAAACACATCTTACTATTGGTCTCGGATTATAACAAGCGTCGCCGACGCAAGGAGCGTCAATAACGCAAGTAGCGTCGCTGACGCTCCCTGCGTCGCCGATGCAGATTGCGTTATGCTGTCAACTCAAAATTGTATGTATTACTAATGCGCGCGCCGACGCGGGTAGCGTTTCTGACGCAGGTTGCGTCGGCGACGCCAGGCGCGTCGGCGACGCTACTTGCGTTATTGACGCTCCTTGCGCCGGCGACGCTTGTTATAATCCGTGCCTTGGTGTGATTAAATATGTGGTGTAGATATTTTTCTACGGGTATCCTTGTTTAACAATGTATGTGCATGTGACAAACGAGCAGACACTATTTGATGAAATCGGAGGCGTTTAAAAGATACTCAGTGTCAGGATATAACCAATAGTAAAGTAATTGTCATTGATAGAATCAGTCAATAAAAATTCCAATTCTACAAAATATCTGTCAACCCATTTAGCAAACAATACTAATAATCAGCAGGCCAATATATAGAGATTGGCAAAATCATTATCCGCAGAAATTGACAGTGGAATCACGCCGCGCGGCCAATAAACTGCGATATCCGATAGCCATGAATCCGCGCGTCCATTTTACGCGTCGTAAAATTTGATTACACCCAGAAATATGAAGTAGCACAGCAACGCGACATGTAGCGGGAATAAATCATACTAATTACACTGTATCTGATATTCCATGTAAGGTACTTTAGTTAATATTGCTGCTAAGTTAGATGATAAGGGTCTTACAGGGATTAAAAGTGAGCTACGTAAGGTACTTAATACATAACGTAGAGCACCTAGCTATGTAAATGAAAAGCATACTAATAACGTCGGTTTCGAATTTAATTTTGGGATAACCAGCGACCCGCCTCGGCTTCGCACGGGTTTTCTCTTTTTTTTACTACAATATGCATGTATAATACATTACAGAAATTCTCTGACTGATAGTGAAAACTGCATCAAAATACGATACGTGGTTTAGGAGGAGTTAACGGAAATACGGACAGACAGACAGGCAGACGAGGAGAGCGACTGTAATTTATATTATGTATAGAAGATGCGACAGTTACAACTTTCGGTCAGTGGACAGGTGGGAAGATTGCCCGGCTTGCATTGCATGGGTTTTACAGAAATTCGAAAAACTGTAATTTTTTTAACTTTGGACAGAATATCTAGTCAGAGAAGCTAGTTAGAAATAAAGTTTATTGATAACATAATCTCCTGTCATGGATGATACCTTTTACAACATTGCAGTTTACGAGAGGTTAATAACAACGAGTCAGAACAGCAAATCTGAACGTGAATTAATTTTGTGAAAAAAGTTGTCACTAACCTTTTTATATCGTGCCAAAGCCAATATGGTGATCAAGTTCCCCGGAACTCCAACTATGATGAACAGGATGCAGCAGGCAGTGGCAAATTCCAGCAGGCCAGCTGGATACCCCACGAACAGTTCTAAAGCAGCAAGCTCTTCACTTGTATTGTAGTTTGGGACCATATTTCTGCCTGCAGCTATTGACATTTTTGTCAATACGGTTATGGTTATTCAAAACTCACGTCGTTAACTAACTGGCATTGGTTAAGTACTGGCAGTTATTGATATTGGTAATGTTTTCCCCAATGAGTCAAAATCTTGTGTGCATTTACCGCTCCGTGCAGACGTAATGTCTTAACCACATGTTTATTTCATACGCTTACATTACAATATTGCTTTCCAACTTTATTGTTCCTTCATATTGTATTATTGCTAAACTTTTAACACTTTTCTTATAACGCTATAATTACTGTGATACATATGGATTATAATATAATAGTTAAACAAAACTAATCTAAACGCTGTTATAGTCACTTTTTAATACCTACATGAGTAGATACATAATATAATATTTACTTGTAATTTAATATGTTCGTATAAATAACTATTAACACTTAATTTTAAAATTAGAATTTACTTGTAAAATAAACACTATACGGTTTATGATATAAGTGTCTTAGACAATATTCATTATGAAACATTTATTGTGTTACAATCTTAGTGGGTTACGATATTCCAACCGCAAGATAGTTTTATTTTCCACATTTATAAATATTTACCGACTATAACTATATTTACAAGTAGCACTCAAATATCTTATTATATTAACTTACATATAAAACATTCCTTCAAGTTTCCCTTCAGCACAATCACGGACGGCTGGCGATTCTAAATAATTTATCTTGTACACTCTAGAAGACCTACTATTAATGACTTAATGCCGTTAATCGAGTATCAGTTCAGTGGCAACACAATGAGTATTATATGAGTATGTAGAGTGTCCAGTTCACAAGTGTTCGACGCGTTGGTGTCGGAGAGCGTGCACTCATCCGTTGACCGTCAGTCAGGGCGGCGGCGGCGGGCGCTTGTCCGAACCCGCGTCGCCGGACGCGCGTCACGCCCAGCGGCGGCACATCAGAAGGTTCTTGTACGCCTGCCGGTACTCGCTAGACATCACCACGTAGATGATCGGGTTTATGCACGTCGTCAGGTAGATCAGCAGATAGCCGGCGATGTTAGCCGCCGGGTGGGACGTGAACTCCCTGAATATCTTCGTCAACGTGATGGGCAGGTAGCACACCCAGAACGATAACATGATCGCCATTATCATTTTGAGCAGCTTCCTGTCTTTTGGGGTAAGTCGAGGCGGCCTGACCGACGCTGGTGACCGCCGCAAAGCTACGGCGGCTTGACGGAGCCTTTTCGCTGTTTCGCCGCTGCTCGGCGTGCGTTGAGGCTTTGCGTCGAGAGCTGTTTCTTCGTCGTGGCCGTCTAAAGTGTCTACTCCAGACGACGAAGATCGCTCCGGGCCCGGCGTGGGCGGACAGTGCAGTAAAGGCGGAGCCAGCAACGCTCGCCGAGGAGGAGGAGCTATGTGATGCCCGTTCTCTGGCCCCGGGGAACGCTCTAAGGCGGTCGAAGCTGACCCCATGGCTGAATCTTCGTGACCACCACCAAGTTTTCTTCTAGCAGGGGCATGTGATTTCCTTGCAGCATCTCGGACTATGCAAAATATCCGGGCGTAACACACAACTATAGCCAAACAAGGGAGCATGAAGGCTCCTACGAACAGAAATTCTTTGGGTGATCTGTTATTTTTGTCTGGTAGAATTGAGCACGATCCAATAGTGGGGTCTAGACCGAATCGTCCCCATTTTTCGAGAAATGTTGCAATCAGAGCTCCGAATGAGAAGATCCACGTGCTGGCAACCATGACCACGAGATATTTTCGCTTGTATAATCTGGAACAGAGCATTCAGATTAAAAACACTACATTTATAAACTTAAACCTCAAACTACACCTACTTGACCCATTCACTTACTTCGGATAAGCTCTTGGGTGAGAGATCATGACGTATCTGTTGATAGTGATGGCGAGGACTGTGAATAGTGAGACAGCTACCAGAGCATATCTCGCCAATGGAAACATGCGGCAGAGTGTGCGGCCGTGCGCCCAGGACCGCCGCCAGAAGGTGGAAGCGGCCAGGGGCAAGTTGAAGCAGCAGAACAGCAGGTCGGAGCAGGACAGGTTCATTATGAATACAGCTGTCGCGTTGCGTACCTGCAACGTCACATAACATTAGAGAGTGGCGGTCATGGTTGCAGGAGTACCTATTAAAACTATTTACGCGGTACGCCTTCGATAAGGTCCAAGTGGCTTTGTATGTCTACTGTTTTACCCGCGACTTCGAATTTACGCGGGAACGGAACTATATAGATTGTTTCATTAATGCAAACCCTATAGATATTTATAATAAATACTACCTACAAACCTGCCTAATATTTATCAAAATCATCCCCCTAGGTGGGGTCGGCCCAACGTCACTATGCACGGCTAGCACAAGTGTGTCGGCGACGCATCTCGCGCCGCGAGAAAGCGTTTATTTCCTTCTCTCAATACTAAGATGAAAAAGATAGCAGTATCTATGTCGCGCCTTGCTCGCTTATCGCGCGCGGATGCGCACTTGTACAAGTCGTGCTGAGCTCTCTCTATGAACAACTGTCTTCACCATGTAAATATTATATTTGGAATAAATATAGAACAGCGAGTTCAAGGGAATGAGCATTCACTCTCTTAGTTTAAATGCATCGTAGAGTCTATTAGAGAAAGAACGACTATCTCTGAATCTGTGCTCAGGAATCATAACATGAATTGAACGAATAAAATTGAATAGATGTATCTTGCTTTACAATATAAATAGGTACGTAAGTGATTACAGTGATTGATTTATTCACTCAGATCAATAGTATAGTATAATGACATTGTAGTATCGGCAAGTAGTACGTTTGTTACGTACCTACATAGGTCAGTACTCATTATAGTTAATAGATATGAATCTTAATAACACTACCTACTACGTAATGCCTCCACACAAATGTAGACCCGAATAAATCGGAAATACCGAAGACTTTGGTAAGCAAATTTGGCTGAAATGGTAAACAAAAATATCTTGGCCACCACTGCTTCTCATGATAAATGCAATAAAACTGTATAAATGCATTGATTCTTTCAATTGAAAATTTAAATCAGCACCGGTAAATAGAGTGGATAGTTGCCAGAATACGGCAATGAAACTAACTATTTGAACGTATTATGGACCAGAGTCTTCACAACGAATGCTCTGTATCACATTGCCAATGCGGCTTCTGACCGGGATGCAGCACAATGCATACAATCTTACCTATTACCTATTGCAATAGTAATCAATCGCTGCATTTCGCATTCCTCGATCTGCAGCTGAGCCCGCAGCAGCCCCCTGAGGTCAAAATATTGGATTTTTTATGAAGGCTTTTGACCTGTATAACATATCCAAAATTGCCTATACCTGACCTTTTGCAAAGCCTTTTTCAAACCAATCAATTGGGCTATACGTGATAGAAACAGAAATATGAGTCGCAAAACCGAAGTGATAATGAGCAGGCCACATAGCTCGAAACACCGATGGCCAATGGGGCGGAAAGGTTCTCAAATGGGACGCACGTACTGGCAATCGCTACGTGGGACCGCTCTCACGAAATAGATGGACGACTTCGTAAAGATTATAGATAGCCGATGGATGCTAGAGGCAATGAGTCGATCGGTGTGGAGGCGTGAGGGGCAACAGTGGAGATGATGATGATGGCAAGGGCCCCAAAGTACATTATTTTCCACGATGTTGGTCTTCATCTTGATTTTTGGTTTTCGAGGGCCTGATTCCGGGCAGATTCATTGAAGAGGGGCTTTTGAAGTATCCACGATGCCACGATAACACAAAGATATTGTTATCGAGTTATGTGTTGTCCTCCGTTGAAAGTTCTATGGTGATAAGATCAGGATTGAAGGTCCGTGGAGGTTGACATTTTAAAATAATACTCTACAATCAGCGTCCAGGTACAAAGCGATTGCCCCAATAGAGTAGTATGCAGTCATTTTGAGGAGTTACACTGCCTTTCCCTTGAGATCTTCATCAGGTCATGACTAAACTTGAACAGGATTTACCTGGAGATGATTCTTCCAAACAGAAAATGAATCATTCAAATCGGTAAAGAAGTGACGGACTTATAGAGTTACACACCAAAATTTTAGTTACTTTAGCCGTCATCTTGATTTCTGGTCTTCGGAGACACTCTAGGAGTAGGGTCAATAGGCAGATTCATGTTCAGCACGGTCGAATTAGTAACAAAACCCTGTTGACCAAATGTCGCACGATTTACCGTTAACATCGATTTCTAGACGCCTTTTTGAAAATATCGACCCGTTTACAGTACAAACTATATTAAAATGATTACGTCATTGAAAATTTGTTAATTTCACAAGACACTAAAACCTCACCAAAATTAATGTTTCACTTTGTTTGGTAAGTATATTTAATGGGCTTATAAAGAGACCGCAAAGACAAATAAGTAGGTACTCAGTTCTTATCATTGATACTTTGCTCTTACTCAATAAATCATTAAATAGATTGAAATAAGAAATCAATAGATATGTTCGAGTACTTCGTGTAGAATATTATACAAAATAAAATATAATAAAGTATAAATTTAGTATAATAGAATTCACATACTGCCAGACGGATTCTATCTGTAAATAGTAGCTCAACGGCAGTTTTAAATGCAGCAGAATATCAAAAACTACTTCTTCAAAAGGAGTTGTCATATCTATTAGACACCGATTACGAAACCCCTACTACACTAAATTAATTGGAACATCGAGCAAACCTCAAATTGTTATTGCAACGTAACAACAATAACAGTCCACGCGCCGATAAGGCCGCGCAAGCGCTTCAATGTCACGCGGGGTTCACTGACCTTCTTGCAGCGCGCGAGTGCCACGATCGTGATGAGGTTCCCCGGGATCCCGACCAGCATGAACAGCACGCAGCACACCGAGGCGAAGCGCAGGAGTCCCTCCGGATAATCCCGGAACAGTTCCACACCAGCCAACTCCTGGTCCGTGCTGTAGTCTTCGAATCTCGTTCCGTTGTAGCCGTCCAGCTGGCTGACGTCGGTGCTCTTCGGTATACTCGGTAGCAAATCGCCCATTGTAACTCCGTGCACATCATTTACAGTCAGAACTGGCACACGCGTCTCTCAGGTTTAAGTGTCGCGCTCCGGCCCCGTTCGAGACAGACTGGGGGAGCCGAAGGGACTGCCGGCCCGCGCTCGGTGATAACGCATTTTGAGCGGGGCTATCGGGTCACAGCTGGCCAGGAAGCGCGCCCATCACGGCGCGATTGCGGCCCGACTGCGCCACGACTGATGACGCCTATCTGAAAAGATAAATTAGATTTGTCAATACAAACCGTCGTTTAGATAACCGCTCGGACTTGCTTCTGAGATTTTGTGCTCTCTGATTTTATTCATTGACTCTTTGGGAGGATTTGAATGAAAGAGATTCCCTTATTGCCGCTGATTGCATGTCAACTAAAAATAGAGGGAGATACATCTGAATAAGTATTTGTAAAAGTATGCGGCGCTCACTTGGACCTACTTAGGTAGGCTCTCTCTATCTCTTTTGTATTTCAATAGCGAGTCGTTTTATTTATTGATTTTTTAAATAAGAATATCTGGCTATCCTCTGTACTTACGAATGATACCAAACCAAAAAATAAATATACCTACGGGGAAAATGATACTCTGTACTATACTTACGAATCTGCCTATCTAGATAGAAAAGTTTTACCAAAAAATAAATAAAATATGTCTATAATAAAAGAAGACCTAGCCATACCTAAATTATTGATAAAATGAAGTTCACACAATAAAAATTACTATCATAAATTCTTAAAAAAATAAATACAAACTGTAATGTAGGTAGAATAATGTTAACTTTGAGAAATTAATGTGAAGGTTGAGGTTGAATGATTTTTTTTGCATAGGCCATATTAAAATACAGTCATCGTCATCATCTTGGCGGCAAGGTTGTGCTCTCGCATAAGGGTCCGGGTCCGCATTGACCAAAAAGATTGAAAAGTTAGGGACCCTGCTACGAGGGGAACCTAACCAGATTGGATCAAGGTTACACATTCAGTCGCCTGAATGTGAAGGTTTCATCACGATGTTTTTCCTCATAGTAAGATCATCGGTTAGTGTTTAAGTAATGTACATAACTCAGAAAAGAGCTGTAGTGGGATTCGAGTTCGGTTATCGGACGTGAATATACATGCCCGTGAAGTATTTTCGCGGTTGACTTTATTTTTACGAGTTGTCTAATGAATAGGCCGTTATAAAACTTATACTTTATTTGTATCAAGTACCTTATGTACAGAAAAAGGGCATTTTCACATGGCGGCACTGGGTACAAATTCGGTACCTCTTGCCAAGCTAGCTAAAGTATCAATTCATTGTAAAAGACGAATAAAAATATTCAGTGTCTTTCTATTTCTAAATTTAATTTTGTAAGTTAAGATTCTACCTACTACTTGTTCCATATAAACACTGATTTACGATTAGAACAACTACCAAATTTTATAATCCTTATGTAGTTCACACAGACATTCAGCACACATTATTATATCGTTAGTATGTAATGACGTCAAATTTAAAAAACAGGTCCACAGGACATTATTAAGAATACGATATCCGAAACAATAATATTTTATTTCTAAAATGTTTTTATATACAAATGTAGTATAAAAACTACCTATTGGTTTTCATAGACGCGTTTGGTTCCTAAGTAAATTTGCCGTGGGCCTTATCAGATCTATAAAACTGAAGCGAAAAATGTTCTTAAAATATTGATTAGTATGATTCCTTCAACCTTTTTTCGGTTACCTAACCTTGAAACATTAAATTTTTGGAACCTATAGGTACCTGATTAGGATTTCTTTCCTTTTAAAAATTCTACGCAGTGGCAAACGAGCAGACATCCCACCCTATGGTAAGCGGTAAATATCGCCCATAGCATCTATGATAAGTATACGGGTGGATTTGTCAGATAAACGTACCGTCAAGTCATGCTTATCTATCAAAAACAGTTATTATAAGCATGATTTACTGGGCGGTTGTTAAGTCGATAGTGAGACGCTAAGCCGTCATGTTGTTTGGATTGGTATGGTGCGCTCTGCTCGCGGCGCCGGCGCTCGCGCAGGCCGAGCACGCGTCGCGGCTGGTGCAGACCGCGCAGGGGCCCGTGCGCGGCTACGGCGAGAATGGCCTCTTCGTCTTCTACAGCATACCGTACGCCACCGCGCCCACTGGCCCCAATAAGTTTAAGGTGAGGATTTTGGGTAATTAAAAGTAGATTTTGGAGGTGAAATAATGTCAGGTAAATGATTATGACTATAAAAATAACTCAGTTTTAATTAGGGGTTTTATCTAAGTAG
Organism: Blastobasis adustella; assembly: GCA_907269095.1. Classification (NCBI taxonomy): domain Eukaryota; kingdom Metazoa; phylum Arthropoda; class Insecta; order Lepidoptera; family Blastobasidae; genus Blastobasis; species Blastobasis adustella. The sequence goes on along the minus strand of OU026121.1, from coordinate 12,572,812 downwards.
TATTTTGCTTTAAGAGTCAACTGATTTCTATCGCCTAGATTTCAAGAATATAGGAACATTATATCCTTTCTAATTGTGTTTAATGATTGTTCCTAATTATTAAAATTATAATGTGATCGAATGGTTAATGGTAAAGCGTAGCTGTAGAAAGATTTGAATGTAATATTATGGCGTGTGACTACAGAGTTCTTAAGGTAAGGTAAGGTAAGACGATGCCATAAGTGGTGGTCATAGGAACTAATGAACGCAATAAGATAACACAATCGTGTTTGGGTTCTTTGGGATGATGGTTTCAATGAGTGCTATACCTCTAGGTGATAATCAAGCTCTGATGATCATGATGGAAAGTGTCCTTGAAACCAACAAGATAACCCCATTGTGTTTGTGCTATTTGGAATGGTCTTGAGGAGTACTATACTGCTTCTTCCGGCTATTGACATGTGACATCAAAACTGTATATTAGAGAAGCGTAGAAAAAATAATGCCGTCGAATTAAATTTAAACAAAGACACAAAATATTATGACGAGCAATTTTATTTGAAAAATAAATAAAAATAAGATTTTTTTATTAATTAAAAAATTATAATTGTCTATACAATTCCTAACATATGACGCCAAACCTGTACACCCACCACACTGGGCGTACAGTACTAAATATAATTATAGGTACTAATAGCCTATACCAACTAAACAGAATTAACGTTGTGTAAAATATGTTAGGAATTATTTGCTCTATTAGAATATAATATTTTCTTCTTCTGGCCGGCACTTTTAGATTTTTGGTCCAAAAATATATGAAAAGTGAATGATGTCTTTTTAATTATTTCATTTGATTAATAAATAAATTATATTAATACTTTTTTTTAATTGAATAAAAACTTTTTTAGCCTCCTGCGGCAGGCCCGGTATGGATGGAACCATTCGAAGCTATTGATAAGGGAATCATCTGTCCTCAAGCACAAGTGAAGATGGCAGGATTGATATTTCCAGAAACACAACAAGAAGATTGTCTCGTAGCGAATGTTTATGTACCCGACACTAACAAAACTAATTTAACTGTTGTAGTTATCGTGCATGGAGGAGCTTATCAAATGGGATATGGTAGAATGATCGCACCAAAAAGCTTGGTTAAGAGCAAAAAAATAATAGCAGTTTCGTTTAATTATCGCCTTGGAGCCCACGGATTCCTTTGCTTGGGAACTGAAGATGCTCCAGGGAATGCTGGCATGAAAGATCAAGTCGCTTTATTGAGATGGGTAAAAAATAATATAGCCAATTTTGGAGGAAATCCGAATGACGTAACGATCGCAGGTGGCAGTGCGGGCTCTTCTGCTGTGGACTTACTTCAACTATCGAAGACTACCGATGGTTTGATTAATAAAGTTATACCGGAAAGCGGTGCGAACGTTGGTGTTTGGTCGGTCCAACTAGACCCTCTTCAAAATGCAAAAGATTATGCGAAACAACTCAACTTCACCAATATGGATGATGTTTATGCACTAGAAGAATTTTATAAAACTTTACCGTTAGAAAAATTATTATCTGATTCATTTTCGAATAGAAAAGATTCAATCTTTGTATTTTCACCTTGTGTTGAACGTGATATAGAAGTGGAAAGGTTCCTTGAAGATACACCTGTAAATATTTTAAGAGGAGGCAAATATAAGAAATTGCCAATGCTTTATGGGTTTGCTAAAATGGAAGGTCTATATCAGTTAGCTACACTGGAATTATGGAAACAGGATATGAATGAAAATTTCTCAGACTTTCTTCCAGCAGATTTACAATTTAGTAATGAAGAAGAGAAAGAAGTCGTGGCAAACGAAATTAAAAAATTCTACTTTGGAGACGAAAATATAGGAGATAAAAACACTATTCAGGGTTATGTCGATTACCTCGGTGATGTGATGTTTGCATATCCAACTTTACGTTCTGTTAGATTGCAAGTTGAAGCGGGAAATGATAAAATATATCTGTATGAATACTCCTTTATAGCGGAAGAAGCTGGAGTCTCAAGCAGCTTCATGGAAATGTATGGTGTCCGTGGGGCTGATCATTGTGCTCAAACAATTGCTGTGTATGAAGCTGAAATAATGGGAGTTACAGATGATAGTTCTTTTTCTGAACGTACAAGGATCATGAGGACTAAAATGCAAGATCTGTGGTTAAACTTTATGACTACTGGGTAAGTTACGTAACACTTTGTTTGGAATTGTAATGGAGGTTACTCATTACAAGCTTTTATTTAACTTGCACTATTTCGTATGTATGTTTGTAAGTTGTCCGTCAAAATTCGCAAACCATTTTTCGAAAATTTTTTGGTATCCGACTGAGCTGAATTTTGGTACACCTATATAACTTTGATGACAATGCATTAATATGGTACCATAGAGCTGGTCTGATGATGGAGTCGGAAAATGGTCCTAGGAATTAATGAACGCAATAAGATAACCCCATCGTGTTTGGACTCTTTAGAATGGTCTTAATGAGTAGGTACTATACAGCGCGATAATTTCCCTCCCTCTATAGTTCCCGATAGTCCCGGGTCCCCTGGAACTAGGTAGACATTTAATTTGGTACACAAAACCCTGTTTAGATCAACCCGACGATGACATAAGTTCACTGTTTGAAATAAATTAAACCCGTTAATATTAACTCCGACGCCACCTAGTGGTATAAGCGCAGGTAGATGATGATTAGGTCTGACTACTGGTGTCGTATTAAATGGAAAGGATTTAATTGACTAATTTCATTTTATTTTATTTGGATGTCTCACAGCGTGCAACAAAGAAAATATACAATAGCATAACATCGATTAGCCAATTAGGATACACCACAAATAATTTTACAAGTTACATAGGAAAATGTCCTATAAAAGTTTACACTTAACGCAAATGAGAGAGAGAGGCTAACAATACAATGCATAACAAAGTATATTATAAATAGAATCAAAAGAAATAAAATACAATGCTAAATTTAATTAACTTCATATTTGGAGAGAAAGCTCTTGGTCATGATACCCTTAACTAGTGGTATGCTATTACAGAATAAGTCAAAGTGCTCATCAAGAGATAACTCATTGAATGCTCTTGGCGACCGCAGTAAGTAGCTATTCTTGCGATAATTTATTCGCGCGAACTGAATACGGAGCAATTTTTTGCACCGCGAATGATGGTATGACACATTGATGAATATATCACTCAGAAGCTGTGACAGTCAACTTTGGATTGAGCAATCTTCATCAGGAACGAGACATCGGTGATATGTCTACGGACGGAGAGGTGCACAAGATAAAATCGAACACACCATAGTCGACTTTAGGGATTTTAAATTTGAAACTAAGGATCTAGTGAACTTCCTTTGTGATTTATTCGAAGTAGGTATTATTATGGGGATTCCAGATTTAACTAGCATATTCTAAATTACTTCTAACGTAGGCACAAGATAAAACTTTTAGGGTCTTAACTTAACGAAGTTAAAGAAGAACAAACGTCTTAACGAAGAACGAGTGTGTAATGCAGTATAATAGTTGTAGTAGTACTACTCATCATCAACATCCTACTGCTGGTCTCCAATGTGCTCTCGGCTTTCCGCATCCAGACTCAACTTGCAGCTTTTCACAAATCATTCTACACTAAGCCTGCAGAGTCACAGTTTCGCAAGAACTCGTTTTGAACCCCAGCGGTTATCATTCAACCGAATTAAGCGTTTATAATTTACTAACAACGACCACAATAAATTGTAATTTCAATGTATTTGTAACAGGTCACCAGTGCCGGCCGGCTCCGAGTATCCGCCGTGGCTGCCCGCGGGCGCCAACGGCGGCCCGCACATGTCGCTGGACGAGCGGCTCGCGCTGCGCGGGCCGCTGCTCGCGCAGCGCGCGCGCTTCTGGGATGGCATCTACGAGCGGTACTACCGACAACCGGTGCCGCCGCCGACACCGCCGTCGAAACATTCAGAGTTATAACTGTATCATTCCAAGATCATTCAAATATTGATGTTATGTCTGACTGTGTAGCTAGCTTACTAGACAATCTAAAATATTCTGTTGGTCGTTTCTAATGAATAGGTATTAATGGAGTATGAAATAAATGTCTCAGTATACATAAGTCTTTGCTGTTTTATTTTTCATCAAACAGGCTCACAATTAGAAACATAAAAATAAAATTACTATAAATGGAGTTATAGTTCCCAATTTTGCAATCTCTACACAAATAAAATGAAAGAACATGTATACGTTACTATTCGCGAGTATATAAGAGCGAGTCGCATTTTACAAATGTTCAAAGTTGGAAGCAAAATCAAAATATTCACGCTATTCCGTGTGTGCCGCCATTGCTCTAACATTTATTACGGGCTTTATATTTATTACGGTATTTTATTTGCCCTAAATACAGTCCTTTACAAATAAATCTGGTCAATCAAGCCAATTCGTGAGTCAATTATGTACAATACATCGCCCACTAGATTGTTGGCTAGGCGTCAACGACAGGAACATCAAGTTCGATCCGATTGCGCAACTAATCGTCAGCAGTTTATAGCGAAATTGACTCCATCCCAGCGCGAGAAACTCAAACTGACAACATGGTACGAGCACAAGACCCTGTGAAGATCGAAAGTGTGGTAACATCTTCCCCTAACAAAGTTGCTAAGCTGCCATCACTGACGTCAGTGGGAACAAAGAAGTCCGCGCCATCGTCTTTGACGACATTGTCGTGCATCGCCCGGCGCAAACAGCTGGAACTACAGGCCGCTGAAGTAAAAGCTAAGATTCAGATGGCACTAATCAACAAACACATGGAAGCCGATCTTGCGAAAATCGAGGCGGAAGAACAATACCCTGATGAGGTCAGCACGTGCTCCCGAAGAGCGTTCGATGGGATGGGGAGGAATGGTTGGAGAACAGCTAGGTGAAATAGACCTATGAACAGAGAGATGCCCCAGCAACGCCCCAGCAGCCGCAGCATATCGCAACCGTTCCATGTGAAACGGAAGCATCTGCGATATAACAGCTGGCACTTACCTTGACGGAGATGATGCAGTCAATCACCCGCACCCGCACAGGAGCAGCACCTGTTAAGCCGGCTCGCTACGTCGCGGGACCTATCTTCATTCTCTGGAGACGGCATAGAATGGTTAAATTTTAAAAGGGCCTATAACGAGTACTCAGCAGTGTGTCAGTTCAGTGACTGCGGGAATTTATGGAGACTACGTCGTGCATTATATGAAAAAGACAAAGAAGCTGTGACTTACCTGCTGATCGGGAACACACCATTTGCGAAGCTTAGGGAGGCTCTGGAGCTAAGGTTTAGACACCCAGAATTAATTATCTTCAACCTAACCACACAGTTAAAGAAGTTAAATCCATTTTCTAACTTATATAATTAATTTTACAACAATTAAAGCCTTCCATCAAAATGACTTTTTACGCAATCTAGAGTTAATAAATAATCATAGATAAACTACCAACGACGTTGTTATGTAAGTTATAGCGTTGCACATTAACAAGATAATCCGCTGATATAAGTTGGAGTTGTTGATATTGTCAGTACTCGGAGTTGGAATATCACTGATCAATTAGGGCTAAAAAGTTTTGAGGTTTGGACGTCCATAATTAATTATCTTCAACCTAACCACACAGTTAAAGAAGTTAAATCCATTGCCTGACAATTATCAAACAATTATGCAACTGCGTAGCAACAACTAAAGCCTTCTATCAAAACGACTACTTACGCAGTTCAGAGTTCATAAATAAGCTATCAACAACGCTGTTAAGTAAATTAACAGATTACAGTTACAGCGTTGCATATTTACAAGATTATCCGCTGATATAAGTTGGAGTTATTAGCAATATTTTTTAAAAACTAAAGCACCATGTTGTCAGTACTCGGAGTTGGAATACAGTGGTATTAAAATTGATCAGTGGATCAAGTGGTGGTAAAATTGATCAGTGGATCAATTAGGCCTAAAAAGTTTTGAGGTCTCCTATTGGTCGGGCGATGTCCATCGTACGACCATGATTAACTATTAGAACAACTGTAGTTTTATACCCATGTATACGGTTCATACAGACATTCAGCACTATTATATTGCCTGCAATACCTATAACGTAAATTCACAATAATGTCTTATTTTATTTCTAAAATGTTTTTATTTAAAAAATAAATAAAAAACAAACAAAGATTTCGACCCGGTTCACCTTGATAGATTACACTTTTGGTAGAATACCTACATATAGGTACCTAAGTCGCCGAAAAGGAAGTACCTACACTGAATAGGATTTTTTTTGGGCGGTTGTTTAGTAGATAGTGAGACGCTAAGCCGTCATGTTGTTTGGATTGGTATTGTGCGCACTGCTTGCGGCGCCGGCGACTGCGCAGGCCGAGCACGCGTCGCGGCTGGTGCAGACCGCGCAAGGGCCCGTGCGAGGCTACGGCGAGGATGGCGTCTTTGCCTTCTATAGCATACCGTACGCCACCGCGCCTACTGGCCCCAACAAGTTTAGGGTGAGGATTTTGGGTAAATAAAAGTAGATTTTGGAGGAGAAATTATGTCAGGTAAATGATTATGACTATAAAAATAACTCAGTTTTAATTAGGGGTTTTCCCTAAGTAGTATTTTGCTTTAAGAGTCAACTGATTTCTATCGCCTAGATTTCAAGAATATAGGAACATTCTCTCCTTTCTAATTGTGTTTAATGATTGTTCCTAATTTTTGAAATGGAAATTATACTGTGATCGAATGGTTAATGGTAAAGCGTAGCTGTAGAAAGATTTGAATGTAATATTATGGTGTGTGACTCCAGAGTTCTTAAGGTAAAGTAAGGTAAGACGATGCCATAAGTGGTGGTCATAGTAACTAATGAACGCAATAAGATAACACAATCGTGTTTGGGTTCTTTGGGATGATGGTCTTGATGAGTGCTATACCTCTAGGTGATAATCAAGCTCTGATGATCATGATGGAAAGTGGCCTTGAAACCAACAAGATAACCCCATCGTGTTTATGCTCTTTGGAATGGTCTTGAGGAGTACTATACTGCTTCTTCCGGCTATTGACATGTGACATCAAAACTGTATATTAGAGAAGCGAAGAAAAAATAATGCCGTCGAATTAAATTTAAATAAAGACACAAAATATTATGACGAGCAATTTTATTTGAAAAATAATAAAATAACTTTTTTTATTAATTAAAAAATATAATAATTGTCTATACAATTCCTAACATATGACGTCAAACCTGTACACCCACCACACTGGGCGTACAGTACTAAATATAATTATAGGTACTAATAGCCTGGGTTATTTTTATAGGCATACCTACATGCCTATAAAAATAACCCAGTTTAAATTAAGGATTTTCACTAAATAGTATTACGCTACAAGAGTTAACTGATTTCTTTCTCCCAGATTTCAAGAATATACGAACATTCTCTTGTAAGATTCTTTCTAATGGTGTTTAATAATTGGTCCTAATTATTAAAATGAATATAATACTGTCACCGAATGGTTGATTAGCACAGTCGTAGAAATATTAGAAGGATAAACGAAGGAAGCTTTTGCTTGTTTAAAAAAGATTAGTCATTTGATAATTTATTTTCTTCACATCATTGCTACATCTGGCTATTGCGACGTGACATCGAAATTGTACATTAGAGAAGCAACGAAAAAATAATGGCGTCGAATTAAATTTAAGCAAAGGCATTTAAAATTATGACGAGCTATTTTATTAGAAATTAATACATATTTTTATTTATTAAAAGCAAATCATTCATTTTGGACCAAAACGCTAAAAGTGCCAGCCAGAAAAAAATACAATTTTCAGGTAAAATAGGTACCAATACAATTCCTAACATATGGCGCCAAACCTGTACATCCACCATCATTATATACCACTGGGCGTAAAATACTAAATATCGTTATACTAAAAATAATCATCTTAGCGTTAATGTCCCGGTTGTGTCTTGACCATGATCCAAGATTTGGCGATCAGGTAATTACTGTGGAATTTGACCCCTGTGACCCTGCTACCAGGGAAACTTGACCAGATTGGATCATGGTTACAAATTCAGTTGCCTGAATTTGCAGGTTTCATCACGATGTTTTCCCTCACCGTAAGAGCCACTGGGCGTACAACACTAAATATCATTATACTAATAGCCTATAACTACTGAACCACAGATTTAAAGTAAAAATGTTAGGAATTATTTGCTCTGTCGGAATATAATAGTTTATTCTTCGGGCCGGCCTTTTAGATTATTAGTCCAAAAATGTATGAAACTAGAATGATGTCGTTTTTGTTACTATTCATTCATTAGTTTATTATTAATTATAATTGATTTTTGGGTTTATCCCTCTCAGTACATGGTACTGGTAATTATCTCACGAGCCAAGGCCAAGTGGATGTCATGTGACGTTGATTAAGGAGTATGATGACTTCATATTATTATTATTATTTTAATTATTAATACTCTTCAATTATTTTATTTTATTAATATGTATACAAATATTTAGTTAATATTTTTTTCAATTTATCTTTTTTCAGTCTCCTCTGGCAGGCCCGGTATGGATGGAACCATTCGAAGCAATTGATAAGGGAATCATGTGTCCTCAAGCACCGTTGCCGATGCAAGAAATGATATTTCAAGATTGATTGATTCAACAAGAAGATTGTCTCGTAGCGAATGTTTATGTACCCGACACTAACGAAGCTAATTTATCTGTTGTGGTTATGGTGCATGGAGGAGGTTATCAAGTAGGATATGGTAAGGTGATGGTACCAAAAAGCTTGGCTAAGAGCAAAAAAATAATAGCAGTTTCTGTTAATTATGGCCTTGGAGCCCACGGATTCCTTTGCTTGGGAACTGAAGATGCTCCCGGGAATGCTGGCATGAAAGACCAAGTGGCTTTACTGAGATGGGTAAAAAATAATATAGCCAATTTTGGTGGAAATCCTAATGACGTAACGATCACAGGTACCAGTGCGGGCTCTTCTGCTGTGGACTTACTTCAACTATCGAAGACTGCCGATGGTTTGATAAATAAAGTTATACCGGAAAGCGGTGCGAACGTTGGTGTTTGGTCGGTCCAAATAGACCCTCTTCAAAATGCTAAAGGTTATGCGAAACAACTCAACTTCACAAATGTGGATGATGTTTATGCACTAGAAGAATTTTAAAAAACTTAACCGTTAGAAAAATTATTATCTGATTCATTTTCGATTAGATAATGAATATTGAATATTTGTATTTTCTCCTTGTGTCGAACGTGATATTGGAGAGGAAATGTTCCTTGCAGATACACCTGTGAATATTTTAAGAGGAGGTAAATATAAGAAACTACCAATGCTTTATGGGTTTGCTAAAATGGAAGGATTATCTCGGTTACATACACTGGAATTATGGAAACAGGATATGATTGAAAAAATTTCAGACTTTCTTCCAGCAGATTTACATTTTAGTAGTGAAGATGAAAAAGAAGATGTTGCAAACGAAATTAAAAAATTCTACTTTGGAGACCAAAGTATAGAAGATAAAAATACTATTACGAGTTATATCGGTTACTTCGGGGATGTGATGTTTGCATATCCAACTTTACGCTCTGTTAGATTGCAAGTTGAAGCGGGAAATGATAAAATATATCTGTATGAATACTCCTTTATAGAGGAAGAAACTGGACCCTTTAGCTACTTAAGTGAAAAGTACGAAGTCCGTGGGGCTGATCACTGTGCTCAGACGTTTGCAGTGTATGAAGCTGAACTATTTGGTGTTACAGATGATAGTTCTTTTTCTGAACGTACAAGAAACATGAGGACTAAAATGAAAGAGCTGTGGTTAAACTTTATTACTACTGGGTAAGTTACGTATCACTTTGTTTTTTTAATTATGATGTTGGTTACTCATTTTATAATCATAAATACACGTCGACGTCAACTAATATGTAAATTATACATAGTAAAAAAATTAACTTAAACTAGATATCGATACAACTTCGTCATAAAACTTAAACAAGATGTTTAACCCACTCTTTGCCATTCCCGATGCAATTGTGCCCATAACACTAGCAGCGTTGCCACGCTGAATGGCGATGGACAGCCTCTGCAATAGGAATGACCCAGAGCGGGGGTCACCACCCCTCTCCCTCAAACGACGACCAACGTCTTTGAGAAACACCCTCGCCTCCTCACAGCAACACCCGGTCGTTTCCGCTGCGAGTGGGAGAAACAAATAATTGTTTTGCAGCGCGGAGTATTTGTCCCTTTTTCTAAAGGCCGCAGACTCCGCCGCTGCCCCAGCCGCTCTAACGATGCGACCGAGATGCGAAGCCGCAAAGGTGCTGACACATGTGGCGTCCCACTAAAGGCATTTGCCCTCCTGCCACGGCACCAGAGTCACACCATCAGGTCTCTTGCAGTCGGACCTGCTCAGTCCGGGTGGCTCCAAGGCGCAAGGAATGTTGGAAGAAACCAGTGCTCTCCGGACAATATCATTGAGGGCGTGGTGACGTGGAAATCATCGCACGCATCGACAGCAACTCAAAGCGTGGTGACCATTGGCTTCAACTCTGGAACCGCAGATGCATTGATGAGGTTTGCATACATCGCAGCCCAAGCGAAGAGCCACAGCCATCCGCAATGACTCGCTATCTAAAAGCGTGCCTAGATGTGGCGATGGCAAAGCGTGCAACCACGCACCTGACTCTGGCTGTGTACGCGTCTATGATAAATATATAGGTCTTTTATATAGCGTTTTGTTGGGGCAGAGTATTCATGTCGTTGCAGACGGGTCATGCTCGGACACTGCTTATAAACGCTGGCGTTTCACAAAATTATATGTCGTGGTCGATGTAATGTGAGCCAGCGTTTACAATTTACTAACAATGACCACAATAAATTGTAAGTTCAAATGTATGTGTGCAGGACGCCAGTGCCGGCCGGCTCCGAGTACCCGCCGTGGCTGCCCGCGGGCGCCAACGGTGGCCCGCACATGTCGCTGGACGAGCGGCTCGCGCTGCGCGGGCCGCTGCTCGCGCGGCGCGTGCGCTTCTGGGACCGCATCTACGAGCGGCACTACCGACAACCGGTTCCGCCGCCGACGCCACCGTCGAAACATTTAGAGTTATGATATGTTATTATTTTATTGAGAATGATTTAATTATTATGAACGATTTTATTAATTTGAAATTACAGGCATTTTGATATTTTATTAAGGATGATAAGATTAATTCTACGGCGTCGACATTGTAAATTTGAATTAAATGTAATGTGCTTATAAAGGTACCTATTTCCTAAGTACCAACTTGCTACTTTGATGTGTTACTCTTATTAATAATAAATTTGTATTTGTGTTTTATATTTGTCACAAAAGTAACACTCAAAGATCATTCCAATTGTGACGTTACGTCTGATCGTGAATTTATCTTCCTAGGCAATCAAAAAATTACAATTAGTTGTTTATAATGAATAGGTATTAAATAAGTATGAAATTAATTACTGAGTTTTGCTGTTAGTTTCATTGATTTTTATTTTTCTATTTTGGATCAAACAGCCACATTCTATTGATGTACTTAAAGTTCTTAACTTTTGCAATAGTATCTACACTAATAAAATGAAAGATTATGTATAACGTTATTATCTCATTACTACCTCTTAATACCTACCTTACTAACAGTCTTTCTAAAGAACATTCGAATGTAAGTCAACCGTGCGAGTACTAGTTACAAAAACCATATACCCATTTATCTCTAACTATAAAAGTCGACTCTTGATTTTTTATCGGTTCCTAATGAATTATTAGGTAAATATTATGTCCTTGTCATCAAGTAACTTATTATTAAGTAAATCATTACAGAATCCACATGCATATCGAATAAAAGTATTTGAACAAAACATGTTTTAAAATAGACACTTCTTTCCTGACTGTAACGTACCCTTGTGATATAAGTACCGTGAAATGCGTTATTGACAATTATAAATATATTTTTTTATCAGACATTGACGATACTACAGGTGCTATAGATAGTAAAGGAAAAGAAAATACAACGTCAATTTGTATGTAAAGATAACGTAGTACCTTATCATTTTGACTTATTTTATTAATACCTACCGAATGACTCGCAAGGACATCAATTCATTGTAAAGGATGATGAAAACTATTAAGTAACTTTATATAGAATGACCTCAAATTGGTAATACAAAGGGGTACCGTATGCATATATCAAACAACTTTTACTATGGCACCAACTCCGAAACGCGGAAAAAATATTAGTTGTAATTCTAAACAGCAGACTTTATTCGGTATTATTAATTTGAGGTCCCCTGTATATATTATCTTTATAAAAGTAGAAAATAATTAACAAATAAATATGCTTGGACAAATTCACACAGCGCCATCTCGCCTTAAAGTAAGCAAAGCTTGTGTTATGGCTGTAAATTTATTAAAATTACATAGTCTAAATAACGACCGTTGCGCTCTTGATACTCTTTAATTTCTTATAAAACGTTCACATAAAACATTAGTGACTACCGACTAGGATAGTCACTTACCATGGGTCTAAAAGTTCATATCCCAATCCATTCAATACTGTCCAGTATCGAGATTCTTCAGTGTTAGTTAAATACTAAGGAACAGCTTCCTGTTCAATATAAGTGCAAGAGCGCACCCATCTGGGCACCTAAATCAACGGTTTCCACACTAGGAAATATCTAAATATCTGCGGCTACCAATAGTCCTACTATTGTACTACCCATAATACTTAAACAAAGCCGCTAGATTCCTATTTACAGGCGGTAATTTAACATCCTATACTAACCCACATACGTTTAGGGCACAAGCTCGCAGCAAGCTTCATCAAGAGCAGCTTGTGTTTGATCTAACCTACTTCTTTTTCAGATTAGGTACTGATATATCATTAACCGCGTGGCAGACTAACAAAAGTGTCTTAAAACTAACAAAAACACGTGTCTTTAAATACAGCAGAAACCACTACCTACCAACATAAAGCAGGTACGAATTGCAACAAACTCGAAGAGAGAAACTGACAAAAAACACTGACCGAGCACTTAAAGACAATAAAGTACACATATCGCTCTCAATAGAAAGGAGAACAAAAAATAAGGGACGGGTCATATCTAGGAACCAATCGACTTAAGAAACGATATTGCGCAACATCTGGCGACCATCATCTCACAAAAATCGCAGCAAACTAAAATATGAGTAAGACACATGGCTAAAGACGGCAACTTTCTCTTTAGGGCTATCGCAGATCAACTAAATGAAGTCTATTTCCTGACATTCGAATACCAGGCAGTGTGCCGAGACTTAGCCACATATGTAGCGAACAACTGAAAATTAAATAGAATACAGTTAGCTCTTTTAAACAGCATTCAAGATGCTAACATAGTGACCCTAGAGCAATCCATCAAAGAGAGGATAGATTTGTACATTCGATCGCAACTCAAACGACGGCTTCTGGGGAGCCGAAGAAACAATAATAGCGGCATGCGAGTTTTATATAGCGAACGTGCACGTGCACGTAAACTATACCACGCCGTTGGTCTACAGTCCAGAAAATGAACAACCATCGACCTGGATACACCTACATTTTGAAAACCATCACTAGAACAGCATAATAGTCACAAACTTGCAAGGACAGCTCATAAAGTACAATGTCACTTCGTAATCGGAAACCGAGCCGTCTAACAGTTACCCTGTGGACTCAATGGGGCTAAGACTATCAAGGCTGTCACCTGAATAGCCAAAGAACGCCCCGTACCCTGTAGTAAATTACCCGTGTGGCTATCCACATGGAATGTGCGTGGCTGTTCGAACTCACTAGATAAAAAGAAAATTGACAGTGAGTTACAGAGGCACCAAATAACAATAGCCGGCTCATAAGAAACACATATCTCGAAAGGGGACTACGTATCGGCAAACTATAACTCGATACTAATAGGAGGAACCCGATCAATGGAAAGAAGGGGAGTAGTCCTGCTCATTGGCAACAGGGTGATACATGAAGTAATCAAAATCCACCACATCGATAGTAACCGATCGATAGTAGATAGGAAATAAGAACAGATCACAAATGGATCTGGGGAGATATTAATTTCCTCCGCTCAAATACCCCAAAAAAGTCAAACAAAATCCAATCCGATTTGTTTACAGACTATACGACTGTAGCGCGTTACAAGAAGGCGAAACAAGGGACAGCTTTCAAAATAAGGTAATCGAAAATCTGGAAAAATATAACCTAGATCCAAATACAGCCGAGGATATATCCAGTATATGGCAATCGTTAAAATAAATAAAACGATCGGCTCAGGAAACTCTACAAAACTAAAGTACGGTCCCGAGAGGTACGAAGAGCACTAGCTAACCTATAGAAAGCCCGATTCTTGTATAAGTTTAATCCAAACAACGTAAACTATAAAAAACGTAAACTAAAGTGCGACCCGCGTATCGCAACGGAACAGCAAGACGTGGAAGACTGCAGGCGTTTTTTTCAAAACCTGAGGAAACAACACAGAGCAATATGAACGAAAGTCACTTACAAATATCTCAAAAACACACAAAACAAAAACAAACCGATCACAAAGTATATATTACATTCCAATGTCCAATTGGATTCGCGAGCTAAATAAAATGGAAGGTCCCACCATAAATACGGTCCCCGAAGAAGGTCCAATTAAAACGGATCACCCAGACGAAGCGAGAATCCCAAAAATTATAAAAAACATGAACAGTGGTACCTTCCCGGAAACGAATCAAGTCGTCGTGAAACTATACAAAGCAGCACCACCTACCTTTATAGAGAAACTCGTAAAAGTTATGCAAGAGGCTTGGGTTAAGAACACAATACCAGAGGATTGGAAACTCACAAGACAAAGATCAATTTCAAAGATCAAATCCTAAAAAGGCGTCCAACTTCCGGAAAATATCAATATGCAATGTCGGTGACAGGATATACGTTCATATTAAAGTAATTAGACGAAAAAATTCAGTTAGGAAATTACCAAGCGGCTTTCCTACAAGATCGTTCGACGGATAACCACATGTTTACTATTAGAAGGGTACTGGATTCCAATTGGAGAGCAGGTACCAAAACATATGTCGCAGCCCTCGACATCGAAAAAGCCTTTGACAAGGTCAATCTCGGAGCACTCAGAGATATACTCCTCACCCAAACTGGAACACATCTAACCAATAGGATAATAGAGGCCTGTATGCAGGAGAAAACCCTTATCTCATGGTGCGGCCAGAACTCCGATATCATACACAAAGGAAAAGGAGTTCAGCAGGGATGCCCACTATCACCCAGACTATTTACTCTAGTCAGGGATGAACTGCTGCGAACCCTTGAGGAGGAAGACGAGCTTGCAAACCCTATAAGAAAATATGGCAGATTTTAGATGGAAAAACTATACTTAAATAATAAAAGTACATACTACGGCCACATAATGAGGCACGAGATCCCACATATGCTACAGGCAGCCCTACAACACTCAGAAACTAGGCGTAAAGTTGGTCGACTTATATTTACATGGGAAGACTCGTTGAACCACAACTTAGTTAATTATACAAGGAAGTCGAAAGAGGACTGGCAGATGATGGCAGAAAATAGGACCGAAATGAAAAACGAAGCCGGAAAAATATACCAAGCACCGGAGACAGATTCCGAGTCGGAGGTAGAGAGCCCACACAATACAACGACGGACATTGGAGAAAGCGAACAAGATCGACCATGAGTACTAACAAGTGTCAAGCAGATGATATCGTTGAAGTTATGCAGATTAAATATTACAACACGCCGGAAAGAAGGTTTTGCGCAAAGTTAATGGTAGGTTGCTCACGACTGGATGCCGTGGGAAAGGCCACCTGGGACATGACATCAAGAATACCCAACACCGAAGACAAAACAAAACAAGAACAGATAAAGCGAACAACCACAGCAGTCTTTACCATCCTTCTTTATTATATTACACAAAAAGTATAGTATCTATCCTCCTTCAAACTGACTCGATGCTGGTATTCTTGTCGGCTTCAAATCATTTCGCTCCCATCCTGACTGCGACAGCCCTACACTCCTTTTCGCATCTACGTACGCACTGGTATCTTGGGCTGGAGGTAGCGCAAATCAGTGGAGGACGAGGTCTGGTGTCGCCTAAAATCAACAACTCCCACGTCTGATGCTGTATCCGGAGCAAACCAGCACTTTGGGTAAGACCCGTGACAACCACTGGGCGTGGTTGCTCGAAATACAAGTACAGACGACGGTACCACCGATAATGGCGACGCCGTACCTGGTTCTTGCTGATATGATCTACATACACTCTTGCAGAAGCATTTCTGGCTGGTGTTGTACCTGAACAGAACGAAACGGCACGGAACGGCACGGAACGGAGTGACTACCGACTATCCTTATTTTCAGTTACCATGGGTTAAAGTTGCTAGCTCACTTTTGTAAATTTTACTCTTGAGGTAACCCTATGAAACTGAATCCAGTGGACTAAAAACTCAAGTGTCATGTTGATTTTGAAATGTTTATGACTGGACTACGCTTACGCTGCTAATGTAAGGGATCTTGCAGGATTTCACGACATCGATTCGTGCACTTTCATATATGACTCCGGGCACTTACACTTACTCGTATTGCTCTTAGATGACTGGAGTGTTTGTTTCTCAAAGGCCATAGTCGATCTCGTATCGTCAAATGTCTGAATCCATTTTCTAAAGATGGGTGTTCGATTCTTATGCCACTAATTTTCAAAGAAATTCAACGTACGCCAACACATTTTTCTTTCCAATGTACCAAAAAACAATCCACTTACCTATTGAAGTTTGAAATTGCGCACACTCTTTTTTGAACACCTTGTATAAAAACTCCGAATGTAGGTATACGGGTTTCCACCCGTTTCCACTTTAGATAACTGTATTGTTGAATCATGCTTACCTGTCAAAAACAGTAATGGTAGATAATTAATTATAATTATTCATTAATTAGTACTTGGCGGTAAGTTTAGTAGCCAGTAAGAAGCTAAGCGGTCATGTTGTTTGGATTGGTGTTAAGCGCACTGCTCGCGACGCCGCCGCTCGTGCAGACCGAGCGCGGGTCGCGGCTGGTGCAGACCGCACAGGGGGCCGTGCGCGGCTACAGCGAGGATGGCGTCTTCGCCTTCTACAGCATACCGTACGCCACCGCGCCTACTGGGCCCAATAAGTTTAAGGTAAGGACTTCAGGTAATGAAAAGTACATTTTAGAGGAGAGTTTGTTTATCTAAATGAATCCAAAAAAATAACTAATTTTATGAATAACGATTTTCACTGGCATTTTGCTAAACTTAAGGGTAAATAGATTTATTTCGCTCAGATATGTACGTTTGCCAGATACGTTATTTTCAAGTCCCGTTTACTTATTAAGTAATGCTAGATAATCCAACGTCATAATACGTTAAAAATATAACGTTACATGAAAATATTTTTAATTCTCCCCGATTATTGAAATGTAGGATATAAAGGGGTTTTAATCTAATCTGAAATTAATAGATTCTTTTTTTCAGCCTCCTACGCCAGGCCCGATGTGGGAGGAACCATTCGAAGCAATCTATAAGGGAATCATCTGTCCTCAAGCACAAGTGAACATGGCAGAAATGACATTTCCTGATACACAAGAAGAAGATTGTTTGATAGCGAATGTTTATGTACCCGACATTAATGACAGAAATTTACCTGTAGTGGTTATCGTGCATGGAGGAGGTTATCAAGGAGGATTTGGTAAA
This sequence comes from Blastobasis adustella, assembly GCA_907269095.1. Taxonomy (NCBI): domain Eukaryota; kingdom Metazoa; phylum Arthropoda; class Insecta; order Lepidoptera; family Blastobasidae; genus Blastobasis; species Blastobasis adustella. The sequence goes on along the minus strand of OU026121.1, from coordinate 12,555,033 downwards.
ATGATGGTGCCAAAGAGCTTGGTAAAGAGTAAAAAAATAATAGCAGTTTCTTTTAATTACCGCCTTGGAGCCCACGGATTCCTTTGCTTGGGTACTGAAGATATCCCCGGAAATGCTGGCATGAAAGACCAAGTAGCTTTACTGAAATGGGTAAAAAATAATATAGCCAATTTCGGTGGAAATCCTGATGACGTAACGATCTCAGGATACAGCGCTGGCTCTTCTGCTGTGGACTTACTCCAACTATCGAAGACTACCGATGGTTTAATAAATAAAGTTATACCGGAAAGCGGTGCGAATGTTGGTGTTTGGTCGGTGCAAATAGACCCTCTTCAAAATGCAAAAGATTATGCGAAACAACTCAACTTCGCCAATGTGGATGATGTATATGTACTAGAACAATTTTATAAAACTTTACCGTTAGAAAAATTGTTATCTGATTCATTTATAAGCAGAAAAGATTCAATCTTTGTATTTTCTCCTTGTGTCGAACGTGATATTGGAGAGGAAAGGTTCCTTACAGATACACCTGTGAATGTTTTAAGAGGAGGCAACTATAAGAAATTACCAATGCTTTATGGGTTTGCCAACATGGAAGGATTATCTCGGTTAGCTACACTGGAATTATGGAAACAGGATATGAATGAAAAATTGTTTAGACTTTCTTCCAGCAGATTTACAATTTAGTAGTGGAGAAGAGAAGGAAGACGTTGCAAACGAAATTAAAAAATTCTACTTTGGAGACGAAAGTATAGGAGATAAAAATACTCTTACGGGTTATATCGATTACTTCGGTGATGTGATGTTTGCATATCCAACTTTACGTGCTGTCAGATTGCAAGTTGAAGCGGGAAATGATAAAATATATCTGTATGAATACTCCTTCATATCTGAAGAACCAGGACCCTTTAGCTACTTAAATGAAAAGTACGAAGTCCGTGGAGCTGATCATTGTGCTCAGACGCTAGCAGTGTATGAAGCTGAACTATTTGGTGTTACAAATGATAGTTCTTTTTCTGAACGTACAAGAAACATGAGGACTAAAATGAAAGAGCTGTGGTTAAACTTTATGACTACTGGGTAAGTAACGTAACACTTTGTTTGGAATTATAATTTTGGTTACATATTTTATAATCATAAATACTAGTAGGCCCGGCGTAGTACAGTCTTACGCATAATTAATTATACATGTACAGTAAACTTGTACAATATTCTCTAAAGAACTTAACATACCTACATAATCGGCTCACCTGGTTGTGACCCATAGGTATAACCTATGTTGCTATAATAAGATAGTACCTAAAACCACTTCAAAATATAAAAGCCTTCAAAGCCAAGCAAACGTTTATTTTGGAATTTAATTTTTAAAAAATATTTCCGTCGCACCAGGACCCCGCTGCCGTTTGCCCCTGTCTTCTTCTGTGTTGGTACACCAGTGCGTGTGTGGGGAGTGCTGGGCATGCGCCCTGTTTTTAGCTGGTGCAGATATTTCTTATGTTAGAAAAATCATAAAATGATTTGACAAGACGCCACGCTGCGGTCGTCGAGGCAACGTATAAGGTTGCGCGGCAACGACATTTGACATTGCGCGCGCAGAAAATAACTTATGAAAATCTAGAAACCGGCTTTCAGCACGTCACCGCGTCTGCTGTCAACAGAAAAGACTGCTGTCTTAGTGTTGCTTTATTAAATTTTTTGTATATTATGTTTTATGTGTAAATATGGAACTTTGTATAATTTTATGAAATATGAGTGCTTCTGCCGCGCCTACCATTTGTCCCCACTGCCCAGGGTCTACCCGTACTTTCTGTGTACGTGGTTTATCAATCCACATAGGGAAAGTTCACCGAAATCATCGACACCAAGCAGCTGCTACACAAGCCGCCCCCGCCGCTGACTCCAGTCAGGTGCCCGTACAGTCGTCAAACCGGTGCCTACTGGAGAGACTAGCCGCTTTCTAGGAAGGGACACCCGTTCTACGTCACATCCCTAAGGGTGCGCGGAACCAGGCTGCAGGTCGGTTGTGTGACGTACTTAATAGCTGTATTGGGTCTAATAGTGTAGACGACTGGGGTTTGCTCCTCGCCTTCGCTTTCATTGCCCTGAAAGTGCCCTCTAAAGATTTACCTGGTAATATGACGGCGAAGGTGAGGGCAAACATTGAATCTTCGGTGATTCACGATGATTTCGTGTCAGAACTAAAGCACCGGTATAGTACAGTCCAAAAAAAAATTGAAAATAAGGTGTTCGAAGGGGACCTCGGGGAAGCCGTCCGTTTACTGATATCTGAGGACTCCTTCGCACAACATGGACCGGATACCTTGGCAGCACTTAAGCGTAAGCATCCGGAGCCTTCGCGGCCACTGGACTTTCCTTCTCCTCCAGACCTTTCAATAGAACCGGTTACGGTCTCGGTGGAGGAGGTATCTCGTGCACTGGGGTCTTTCTATAATGGTTCAGCGGCGGGTCTCGATGGACTTCGCCCCAATCACCTCAAAGAGCTCACGTCCGTGTCGGCAGGGGAAAACGGTCCCCGTCTATTGGAATATCTAACTAAACTTTGCAATTTTTTACTCAGTGGTCGGGTTAACCCGGAGGTATGCCCGTACCTATATGGAGCGTCACTTTGCGCTTTGACTAAAAAGGACGGTGGAGTGAGACCTATCGCCATCGGTAGTGTCTTCAGACGTTTAGCGGCCAAGCTGGCCTGCCAATTCGTTAAGGAAGAGATTGCAGGGTACTTGCAGCCACACCAGTTAGGGTTTGGTTCCCGAATGGGGTGCGAGGCAGCGATCCACGCAACCCGTGCGTACGTGACTGACCCAGCCAACTCAAATAGCGTTGTTATAAAACTGGATATTTGCAACGCGTTTAATGCGCTAGAGCGGGATGTTCTGCTAAACGAGATCAAGGAGAAGCTGCCCTCACTCTTTCATTTTCTCCACCAGGTGTATCGTTTCCCATCTAACCTCTTCTTCAATAACGAACTAATTTCTTCCCAAGTAGGAGCGCAGCAGGGCGATCCGTTGGGGCCGCTCATTTTCAGCCTAGCAATCCATACTGCCGTTAAGGAAATTAAATCCACCCTGAACATTTGGTACCTAGATGACGGCTTCATAGGAGGAAATCCTGAGGACGTAATTCAGGACCTGGATGTACTGGTTCCTCGTCTTCAAGAGCTCGGCCTAGAGGCAAATACCTCCAAATGCGAGTTTTACCCCTGCAGTAGTGCGGCACGCATTCACTTTTCCAGATTTAATTCCCTTCTTCCTGGTATCAGAGAACTATCATCCTGCACATTCTACCTTTTAGGGTCCCCTCTTTTTCCAGACGCTATTCCTGAGGCCATTGATATTCGTAAAAAGCTTCTCCTGGTCGCTCAAGAACGTTTAAGCAAGCTTTCCGCCCACGTCGCTTTAACCTTGTTGCGTATGTGCTTCGCTCTGCCTAAGGTTACGTACTTGTTGAGAACTACCCCTACCTGGTTAAGTGCCGATAATGTCTCTTCCTTCGACACAACGCTGAAGTCTACCGTTGAGTCGATTCTTAACGTGTTTCTCGACGACTCGCAGTGGAGCCTGGCATCTCAACCAATCCGGTATGGAGGCTTCGGTGTGCGGTGCATGCAGGACGTAGGCTTGGCGGCTTTCTTGGCGTCGGCGCATGGAGTTGCAAACCTTGTCGCTAGCATTCTTTGTTGCGACGATGATAAGGCAAGCATACCCTATGCGTCAGATGCTTTGATAGCGTGGTCAGCTCGCAATCCTACCGCGCTGCCCCCATCAGCCCCTCATATCCAACGCCATTGGGATGACCTCAGTGCAAAGCGGGTCAACAAGCAACTTCTTGACAATGCCACAGGGACAAACTTGGCAAGGCTCAGAGCCGTGTCGCAGTCGGAATCCGGAGCGTGGTTGCATGCCCTTCCGTCACCTCACCTGGGTACTTTTCTTGACGACAACTCCCTTCGGGTGGCAGTGGCCCTCCGCCTGGGCTGCAAGGTGTGTGAATCCCACGAATGCACCTGCGGCTCTGTGGTGGAGGCCGATGGCCATCATGGGTTGAGTTGTTTCCGCGCCACCACTCCCTAAATGACATACTCCGCAGAGCCTTTGTGTCAGCCAATGTCCCTTGTGTGCTGGAGCCGCCGAGCCTGTGTAGGTCAGACGGGAAGAGACCAGATGGGCTGACTCTGGTGCCCTGGAAAAACGGGAAATGCCTAGTGTGGGATGCCACGTGCGTTTGCACTGTCACCGCCAGTCACCTGAGTCGCTCGGTCATTTCACCAGCTGCCGCTGCGGAGGATGCAGCTGCCAAGAAACGGCAGAAGTACGCAGCGTTGCAGGCCACCTACCTTTTTGTGCCCTTCGCTGTAGAGACATTGGGCAGTTGGTGTTCAGAGGCGAAAAGCTTATTACGCGATTTAGGCAGCCGAATCAGGAATAGTAGCGGTGATCCCCGCTCTGGTTGGTTCCTGGCACAAATGATAGCCATTGCCATACAGCGCGGTAATGCTGCTGGTGTAATGGGTACGTTTGCGCCTAGGACAATCAGGGGCGGGTTATTTGATTTAGTGTAATTATTTAAGTTTATTATTAGGTTTCTTTACTTTTTGTATTTATTAACTTATTTGTTTATTGTGAATTAAACTGTTAATGTACCTATTAAAATAGACGAATATCTTCAAAATGGGTATTACTGAAGTCGAGAGTGTTATCCATTAATCCAAGTCAACCCATTCTGTAGGTACCGTTTTAAATAAATAAACCCGCTACTATAAATTCCGGTAAAGAATTGTTGTATTAACATGCATTCATAATCATCAGCATCATAATCTTCGCCTGCAGCTCTTTAAAAATCGTCACTCCAACTGATCAGACGACTGCCTTTGCTAAGCTTGCCAGATCCAGAACTCGAGATCTCTTTTATCCCAGCAATGTTGCGCAATCGTGTTACGTATTATGTGTTTACAGAAATTCCTTTAAAATTTTATCAAAACTGCCGGTAACAAATTTGATATCGTGTGGCATAAGAATACCTGTAGTTGATAATTCTCAAACTATACTCCGTAACCATGTCGCTACTGGTTCAAATAATGCATCATTTATCACATAAACGTTGCAAAATCTATGCATTTTTCTCGAAACTGCCGGGACCGATTTTGAAACCGTGCGGCATCTATACATAGCATAAAACTAAGTAGCTTCCCGTCGTCTGTCCCTCTGTATGTATGTATGTACGTTTAGATCTTGTTAACTCTACAACGGCTTTTAATGCGATTTTCAACAATAGATAGACTAATTCAAGAGGAAGGACTACTTTTAACTAGCGCCATTGGGCAAAAATAGTTGTGACTGTAATGTCATTCAAAAGTACTATTGTCAAGAGTCTGCGGTCAAAAGTACATTTGACTGATTTTTATAATTAAAAGCGTTTTTGGCTGGCTTAGAGTATTGACTGTAACATATATAAGTAGTAGATAGATAATGCTCTACCTATACTCCGTAACCATGTCGCCCAGTCTCCTTTAATTTAGTGTACTTTTGTGTATCAGTTTTTATAATGACCTTAAACGATTGTAAGTCCAAATGTATATGTGCAGGTCCCCAATGCTGGCCAGCTCCGAGTATCCGCCATGGCTGCCTGCGGGCGCCAACGGCGGGCCGCACATGTCATTGGACGAGCGACTCGCGCTGCGCGGGCCGCTGCTCGGGCGGCGCGCGCGCTTCTGGGACGGCGTCTACGCGCGGCACTACCGACAGCCGGTGCCGCCCCCGGCACCGCCGCCGAAACATGCCGAATTATAATTTTATCTACACTCATAGATTTGTTTGAATACATTTTCGAAAAGAGTCGTGTCACGATAAACTTTTGCCTTGCAGTCTATAACATTTTTAAAAATTACTTTATGATACTGCATTTCTTAACACTGTTTGCATTACAGCTGTCACATAAAATAACAGCTGTCTCATAAAAACACTTTTTCAATTGTTAGAATTTGTGTTTGTGAATGTTTTTTCTTGTTTGAAGCAAATAAATAGATAAATGTGAAAGTATGTTTTAAGTAAGTCAATTTCCCGCTGCTTGATATCCTCGACTTGTAGGTACAACAGAACTGACTCGCAGCTTATTTCCAGCAAAGTTGAGAAAATTATACTCAATTAAGATATTATACTCTTAAAAATTTGTGTTAATCATCACATATGCTATTTTTTTTTCAAATCACACGTAAAAAGTGTACCTAACCTATTAGCGAGCGAGTGGTATCACATCATCCACTGACAGTGACAGTGACAGACGGCCGGAGACGTTAGCGTCGCGGAGTTTCTTTTTCTTTTTTCTATGGCCTCTGGTGGTGGTTTTGCGGCTCCTGAGCATTTTAATTATGTAAATTTTTTTTAATCTATAATACTTTCTGACATTCATGAGCGTTTGTTAAAAGAAAATCTAAAATAAATAAACGTTTTTTTATTTAATTTGATCATAGGTACGAAATTTTAGTATGAAAATATAAGTGTAGATAAAATAGTGTTTGTAACTGCATATAAATAGGTATTAAAACACTTGTGCCAAACTATTATCATAACAGACACTCATGTTTTAATACCCCCTTTTTATATGTAAGTTGCATAAACAAATCATCACCATCACAGCCCATAACAGTCCACTGCAGGACTAAGGGCCTCTCCCACGAAAGGGGAGGTTATTGCCATAATCTCTATGCTTGGACGGCGGGTTGGAGATCGCAGTGTTGTAAGTATAACAATGGAAAACGCTGCTGCCCATTTTTCAGCCTACGGGGACTAGATCTTTTGCCTCGAAAACATTAGTGGCCTTGTACGACATCCACGAGTGTAGTGCTATTCTACGCTGCCGGACACTACACGAATGGCTCGATTGAATAGTAATCGGATCGCAATAGCAGCTCATCGGCAGTTTTAACTGTAGCAGATTCTGAGAACGCGTACAACAGCCATTGAGCTACGATTAGTAACAGTAGCAGAATACAGAACATGTGTCAGACTGCCATTAAGCTGCGATTGCGATCCAATGACATCTCAACCGAACCATTAGTAAATTAGCGGACTCGAGGCTCTGATTGATAGGACAACACACGTCAAACAAACGACTCGACAAACGGAAATTTTTGAAAGATTTTCTTACAATTAACTCTTACTTGAAAGTTTGTGCAAATATTAGAAAAATTAAACAATGAAACATGTTTTTCAAAGTTTCTACAATTTAATCTCTTAGGGGGTAAAAAATAGGGGGACGAATTTGCAAATACAATTTATTTATTTATTTCAAATTAGTTTACATACACAGCTTATGCCTAATTAATCTGACTGTTATCGGATAACGCACAGCAAAAATAGATTTTTATAAAACAAAAGTGGAGGTAAAATTTATTTTGCTTTAATTAACTTGCGACTCAGTAATTAAATATGTTTCAGAACTATAGAAATCGAATTAATCAAATCTTATTTCGATATCTGTTTTCAAAACAAACAATAAAAAAACAATTAGCGTTTCCAAAAATTCAAGCCACGGTTAAGGAAGCGGCGTTAAATAGGGGGTGACACTTTTAAATTACTTAAAAGGATTTTTAAGTAACTGCAAACTGGTGGTTCAGTTGGTTAATTGTCATGAAACATTAAGTAGTTTTTATACAGAATTACCTACAATTGGACGCTATATTATTGTACACGCTATTGAACATAGAAAGTACTGTTGTGTTGTCGAAAATGTTTAGGCGATAGCTAGGTTCAACGACAGCTCGTTTCGCTGACTAATAGGTACTATTGTACAGACTCTTCACCTCCCTAGCATGCCCGAACATTCTAATCATTGTGACATGCAAGAATGAAATCACCGCAGCTGTATTGTGCTCTTTCAAGAGTGGTTCACCTGGTGGTCTTGATGGTCTATCACCCCACATGTAAAAGAGCTAATTTGTGGTCCATCAGAAGACACTGGCAGATCACTTTTAGAAGACACCATGTTAATTATTGTGAATTTAAGTATAAATTTTGCTTGTGCTAATGCCTATATGCAATTTTTTGCTATCCAGGTTATAAACGATCCGTGTGCCAAGTTTTATCCGAATCTAGTGAGCTGTTTTGGCGTGATTGTGTACAAACAAACATGCAAACTCTAATTTATAATTTATATTTTTTAAACTACCTACTGACAAACGAGCAGGTGGTAAATGTCGGTTTCAAGATTGATATAAATATTACAATTATTATTAGGTAATGATGAAAAGGTAAGTGCAAAAAGTCAAATTATTTACACTAATATTATTTTTTTGTGTGCCTCGGCGCAATTTTATAGATATAATAGGACCACGATAAGTCCGAATTGAATGACAGTAGCAAAAATTATAAAATGTGGATATGGCAATAATCTGGGGATAATCTGTCCTTGTCAGTCCTTGTCAGTCATTCTTGTAAACATTCTGATATTTGGCTTGAACTTGTACTTTTAGTTTGACTAAATTATTAATCATGCTCAAAATTATCACTATCACTTCCTTTTTAATTGTTGTGCCCATTATTTAATAATAGTTTTCATAAATCACGAAAATAAACAATCCTACAGAAATCAAATTGTTTGTTATGACTTTTATGAAGGACGTCCATTACTTTTAAAAAACTTGTCATAAGTTGCCATACAGAGTTTTTTTTAATAGGTTATTCGGACTTAACTTGGTCTTATTATAGTTAAGAAGTGATTGACTCGCCAAAAATGTTATCCAATATTCCAATAACGCAGGTCTACTAATAATCGGTAAAATATAAAATGTTTATCTTGTATTATGTACATAGATAATGATTACAATTATCTAGGTAGTCATGCTTATAAAGCACATAAGTTTTGATATTATAAATAAGCGAAACAGAGATTGGGAGACGCTAGCAAACACTTAATCGCTATGCTGTTAGCACTGGTATGGAGCGCACTGCTAGCGGCGTCGGCGCTCGCGCAGGCCGAGCGCGCGTCGCGGCTGGTGCAAACCGCGCAAGGGCCCGTGCGCGGCTACGGCGAGGATGGCATCTTCGCCTTCTACAGCATACCGTACGCCACTGCGCCCACTGGGCCCAATAAGTTTAAGGTAAGAACTTCAAGGTGAAAATTATATTTTAGATGAGAATTTGTTTATCACAATGTTTGTTTATAACAAAATGATTCAGTTTTTAATAAAGATTATTACGGGAATTTTGCTATGCTTAAGGATAAATAGATTTTTTTTGCCCAGATAGGTAGGTACGTCCTTTTCTAAGAATCCCATTTGCCAATTAAGTAATGATAGATTGTCCAACGTCATATTACGTTAAAATAATGATGATATGAACATATTTTCAATTCTCCCCAATTATTGAAGTGGATAAGATTCTGTGAGCAAATATTTGGTTATCGTAGTTGTAGAAGGGTTTTGATCTAATCAAATTTGGGTTTTGATTAAATTAATAGATTCCTTTTTCAGCCTCCTACGCCAGGCCCGATATAGAAGGAACCATTCGAAGCAATTGATAAGGGAATCATCTGTCCTCAAGCACAGGTGAAAATAGAAGAAATGATATTTCCTGATACACAAGAAGAAGATTGTCTTCTAGCGAATGTTTATATACCCGTCACTAATGAAAGTAATTTATCTGTAATGGTTATAGTGCATGGAGGAGGTTATCAAGGAGGACATGTTAAAATGATGATACCAAAAAGCTTGGTTAAAAGCAAAAAAATAATAGCAGTTTCTTTTAATTACCGACTTGGAGCCCACGGATTCCTTTGCTTGGGTACTAAAGATGCCCCCGGGAATGCTGGCATGAAAGACCAAGTGGCTTTATTGCGATGGGTTAAAAAGAATATAGCCAATTTTGGTGGAAATCCAAATGACGTGACGATCTTAGGATACAGTGCGGGTTCTTCTGCTGTAGACTTACTCCAACTATCGAAGACTACCGATGGTTTGATAAATAAAGTTATACCGGAAAGCGGTGCGAATGTTGCTGTTGGGTCGGTCCAACTAGACCCTCTTCAAAATGCAAAAGATTATGCGAAAGAACTCAACTTCACCAATGTGGATGATATTTATGCACTACAAGATTTTTTATAAAAATTTGCCCTTACACAAATTATTTTCGGATAAATTTATTACAAGAAAAAATTCAAATTTCGTATTTTCTCCTTGCGTCGAACGTGATATAGGAGAGGAAAGGTTCCTTGAAGATACGCCCGTCAATATTTTAAGAGGAGGCAAATACAAAAAACTACTTATGCTTTATGGCTTTGCTGTAATGGAAGGATTGTTTCGATTGGGATTTAATGTTTTTGAATCCTGGAAACATGAAATGAATGAAACATTTTCAGATTTTCTTCCAGCAGATTTGGAATTTAGCAGTGAAGATGAGAAAGAAGTCGTAGCAAAAGAAATAAAATAATTCTACTTTGGAGACAAAACTATAAGTGAAAAAACTATTTTGAGTTATATAGACTATTTCACTGATGTGGTATTTGCATATCCTACATTGCGTTCTGTTAGACTGCAAGTAGAAGCAGGCAACGATAAAGTGTACTTGTATGAATATTCCTTTGTTGCTAAAGAAACTCCGCCTATGTATGACTTAATTGAAATGTACGGTGTTCGTGGAGCTGATCATGGTGCTCAGACAATTGCTGTGTACGAATCTGGAATATTTGATTATAGTACGCCTTCTGAACGTACAAGCAACATGAGGGCTAAAATTAGAGAGTTGTGGTTGAATTTTATGACGACCGGGTAAGTTAAGTTACTTATATACATGACAAAAATTAATGTCTCCTTTAATACCAATGTTGGTTAATAAATACCTTCAAAAGACAGTAAGTCAGGTAGAGGGTCGGTGGGCGAGTGATTAATGTATCCGACTCGTAAGCGAGAAGTACCGGGTTCGAATCCCAATGCCGCCATATATCAATTAATCTTTTCTGAGTTTTGTACATTAGTTGAATGGTAAACGATGCTCTTACGGTGAGGGAAAATACCGTGATGAAACCTGCACAATCAGGCGACTGAATGTGTAATTATTATCCAACCTGGTCAGGTTTCTCTGGTAGCAAGGTCACGGAACTCAGTTGCCAGTCGCTCAACTGTAAGTATCTGGTCTGTTATATCCTGGAATAGGGTAGAGGCGAACCCTGGGCCCTCGTGAGCAAGAGCACAATCGGGACATTTTGACCAATATGTTTATTTTATTAATTAAGTGCACATGCCCGTACGTTTAAAGGTTCCTGTAATGAGTCCGGGTTTTATGTTATTTAGCCCTAATTACGAGGTGTAATTTTTGAACTACAACATCGATCATTTTTAAATATTTACGGGACAATCTTTAAAGTACCTCCTTTCTATAAAAAAAAGAATGAATTTATTTGGACTACACGTTATTGAATTACAATTAAGTACACATATTGACTTTCATCCCTCTCCCAAGGGAAACGTGATGAATTTCGGGATAAAAAGTATCAAATGAATGTCCTATCTCGTAATATGAAATCAAATCATACTAAGTTTAATTTGATTTAATTCAGTTGTTTCAGAATGATGCGCGGCCAATATACAGACAAATAGACAGACAGACAAAAATGAAAAAAATTACAGTATTGCTTGCCGAATCGTTTACAGAGTACCCTTGAATAAAAAATTCTAAATATGTTCAATGTACAGACCTTGAACAAACCCCAAAATTTCCCAAAAATGAAACAAATTAAATAAGGTTCAAAATGGATCATTTATTACAAAAAACCAAATTCTATATATTATTGGTATGCGCCAACTTGCTACCGCGATGTAGAAAGTACACAACTTTGTAACAGCGCCATCTAGTGGCAATAGTTGGTACTACATAGTATGTTACCTTCATCGATTCTGTGTAGTCGTCTGAACATTCCGACCGCCATGGACCTAGTCCAGCTAAAGAAATATAAAAATAAACAGTTTTGACATCGACAACACAAGATGTCACAAATTTCAAACTTACTTTACATCGTAATTGATAATAGATATAAACTTAATTTGCTATATAAACTGACTATTTTAATTTGCTACATTAACAACTTATCTAGGTATAACTTAGTATTACAAATCAGAGGATCAAATCCTAAGATTAAACAAAATAAAACTTTTACTAATCCTTAACAGGTAACAATATAAGCTTTGACAAAGGTCTCTTAATAATATGACCTTTATACTTGAGACTGACAACACGTGTGAGTTTGTCCAATCCCGGATGTTTATCAACGACCAGTCCAAAGAGCCATCTAGCAGGCGGTAAATCGTCCTCCTTAACCAGAACAACACTTCCAATCTCGGGTTCAGGAATCTGTTCAGTCCACTTAAACCTTTGTTGCAGTTGTGTCAGGTATTCATGTGACCATCTACGCCAAAATTCTTGAACCATTCTTTGCGTTAAACGCCATCGCTTTAAATTACTTAAATTTGATTGTTCATAATTAAGGTCAGGGATCAAAACTAAGGGTTCGCCTACCAAAAAATGTCCAGGAGTTAATGGGTTGGGATCTTCAGCATTATTAGATAACTGGGACAATGGTCTCGAATTGAGACATGCCTCAATTTGGGACAGCACAGTCGTCAGCTCCTCAAATGTTAGGGTACTGTCTCCTATCACTCGTTTAAGGTGATGTTTGGTTGATTTTATGCCCGCTTCCCACAGTCCTCCAAAGTTTGGAGCACGGGGAGGGATGAAATGCCAAGTAGTGCCATTTGAAGCTAACCAGTCAGCAATCTCCACTGCCACACTAGACCTTTCCAAGTCAAACAGTTCTTCCAATGCTCGTGCACTCCCTACGAATGTGGTACCGTTGTCACTCCATAGTTCGGCGACATGACCTCTACGAGCTACAAAACGCTTGAAAGCAGCGAGAAAGGTCTCCGAAGTCATGTCACTGACGACTTCCAAGTGTATGGCTCGAGTTGCCATACACACAAACAAGCATATGTACCCTTTCGTAGCATGGTGACCACGACCCTTTGTGGTTCGAACATTGATCGGCCCTGCGTAGTCAACACCACTCCTTATAAAAGGTCTATGTGCAGTGGTTCTCGCTTCAGGAAGCTGACCCATCATTTGCTGGTTAGTTTGCGTAGAATAACGAATGCAAGTAATGCATTTATGCACGCATATTCGAACCAAATTCTTCGCACCGATAACCCAATATTTAGATCTTAAGTAATTCAGCGTGAGCTGAGGACCACCGTGCATAGTCTTCATATGTGCATCTAAAACCAACAGTTTTGTGAAATGGGATTTATGTGGAATAACAACCGGATGCTTCATGTCGAATGAAATCAAACCTGCATTCTGTAATCGTCCACCAACTCTCAATATCCCATTTGAGTCTAAAATTGGACACAAAGACGAAAGTTTGTTGTTTTTCTTCAACTTTCCGCTCTTTACAGACTCTATATCCTGCTCAAACTCTACTCTCTGACATAACTTAATACAGGTAAGTAATGAATCTTGCAATTCTTCTGTGCTTAACCAGTTAGTTTTTCTTTTTTCAGGTATGTTCCAGTTTACAACTCTTTTACAGAACGCGACGACACGAATGAGCTTCGTCAGTGATGAAAACCTACTTAATAAAGTCTTGATGCTTTTCTCTTCATCAGTAGTTATATGGCATGCCAACTTAGGTTTTCTTTCTTCGAGCTTCGTATCACTAAGAGTAGCCTTTTCGTAGCTGATATTTTCAAGATACAGCCATTCAGGACCCCGTTTCCAGAGTTGATAGTTAATGAAGTCTCAAGCTAGCATTCCACGTGATACACAGTCAGCCGGGTTTTCCTTAGAAATAACATGTGACCATTGATCACTATCTGTGATACTGAGAATTTCAGATACGCGGTTTGCAACAAAGGTTTTCCACCGGCTGGGGTGACTACTTAGCCAGGCGAGAACTATCGTTGAGTCAGTATATGCATGAATGTTATGACTGGGCACCTGTAAAGTCACACCAACCTCACTCAGAAGTCTCGATAGCAGTACTGCTCCGCATAATTCCAATCGCGGAATAGAGACTTGTTTGATAGGTGCTACGCGACTTTTAGATGTGATCAGACTCACATACACATTGCCCTGACTATTAACAATGCGAGCATAGACCACAGCCGCATATGCTGCATTCGACGCGTCTGAGAATCCATGCAGTTCGAAACATTTGTCGTCCTTGCACGATTTGATCCAACGTGGAACAGTTACAGCCTCAAGCACTGTCAAATCGTTTCTAAATAGAGTCCAGTCTATAAGCAGTTGACTCGGCAACTCGCTGTCCCACCCAATACCAGACAACCATAGTTGCTGTATAAAAATCTTAGCTTTAGTGACAACAGGTGCTATCCAGCCTAAAGGATCAAAGAGACGTGCTATGTCCGATATAACTTTCCTTTTTGTTACGAGCTTGTCCTCAGTAGAAAGCTTAACTGAGCATTGGAAGTAATCTGTTTCTCGATTCCATGTAAGCCCTAATATTTTCATCACTTCGTCGGTTTTAATTTCTCTAACCTCTTTAGAGTTGTTACTTTCCAATTGGAGTTGATAAAGTAATTCTTTATTGTTGCTCGCAATCTTCTGAAGAGGAAAGCCTCCTCCATTGAGCAATTGTACAATTTCAGTATAAATTTGAACACCCTCTTCTACGGAGTAACAGCCGGTCATTAGATCGTCCATATAAAATTCATGAAGTACTCTATCTGCTGCTAATGGAAAGTTATGCCCTTCTTGATGAGCCAATTCTTGTAGAGCGCGGACAGCTAAATATGGGGCAGAGGAAGTTCCAAATGTGACTGTCAATAGTCTAAAATGCTGTATTTCAGCACTTGGATTTTCTCGCCAGAGGATGCGCTGAAAATCTATATCTTCCTCCGCTACCTTCACTTGTCGGTACATTTTTACAATGTCTGCGACAAGTGAAATTGGATAGCATCGCCAACGCATTATTAAGTGCCGTAATTCTGGCTGAAGAGTTGGACCAACCATTAAGTCGTCGTTAAGTGAAACGCCGTTTGTGCCCTTGGCTGAGGCATCGAAGACTACACGCACTTTGGTTGTAGTCCTATCTTGGCGGACGACTGCATGGTGGGGCAGATAAACTTCTCCCGGCTTACACACGTCCATTGGATCTACCTTTTCCATGTGTCCTAAACTAAGATATTCATTAAGCACATTGGAATATTCAATCTTTAGTTTAGGGTTATTTAACAAACGTTTCTCTAACCAAAGAAACCGTTTGTGCGCAATTTGTTTAGAATTGCCAAACTTACAAGACGGATTTTCCGACTTGAACGGCAATTTGACAACGAATCGGCCAGAATCATCTCTTGAAGTTGTTTGTGCGAACAACTTTTCACATTTCTCTTCCTCCTTTGAGTAATGTCTCTTACTTGTAAGAGAATGATCTGACTCCAATTCCCAAAATTTCTTTAAAAGCTCATTCTCATTGAGCTGAGTTAAATGCATACTGACTATGCTATTGGAATTCACTCCGTCCTGATTCGTTGGTGCAAAAATATCATCTATTTTGCCAGAGAGGATCCAACCGAGTCTAGTATGTTGTGCAATAATAGAACCCGACAGACCCTTGAGTACCCCTTCCAACAAAATCTGGCTATACACTTCCGCACCCAAAAGCAGATCTATCTTATTCGGCATGTGAAATGAGGGATCTGCTAGAGTTATAGACGTGAGTGATTTAGGCAGTAACTGAACTGCCACCTTTTTACTAGGTAAAAATGTGGTAAGTCTTTTCAAAACATGAGCTTTAACTGTAACAATAAAGCTTGGATCTAGACGAGATTGAATCTTTAGAACTGCAGAGGATTTAGATATTAAATGTGAACTCTGATCACCGCCTAAACCTGATAAGAGACTTGTTTCCGGTATTTTCCTGAGACCTAACATCTGAACTGCTTCTTCAGTTACAAATGAGGCTTGAGAACCTTGATCCAACAAGGCCTTTAAAACTACAGGAGTGTTGTTCTTGTTTGAATTAACTTTTACTAAAGCCGTGGCTAATAAAACTTGGCTGCAATTACTTGATGAACAAGAAACAATTGGACCCTTTGAACCCTGACCTTGATCCTGCAACGACTGCTGAGCTGGCTTTTCACCAACAACGGTGGCAACCACTCTGCCGTCTGTCGTTTGATGAGCTCGGTTTGAACCATTAGCTGAATTATTGGGAAGTTTGGTATGAAGCAAAGTATGATGCTTTTTCTTGCAAATATGACATCTAGTGGACTGGTTGCATTGATAAACGGAGTGGTTAGGAGCTAAACAATTAAAACATAATCTGTGAGTCTGGACAAAATTACGCCTCAAATCAACATCATCTTTTGCGAACTTTTTACAGTTTGCCAACTTGTGACTATCAGAG
This sequence comes from Blastobasis adustella, assembly GCA_907269095.1. Lineage (NCBI taxonomy): Eukaryota > Metazoa > Arthropoda > Insecta > Lepidoptera > Blastobasidae > Blastobasis > Blastobasis adustella. The sequence continues at coordinate 12,538,605 of OU026121.1, read as the reverse complement.
CAATACAAACATGTAGGCTGTTGAGTAGTGGAAACATGGGTGTAATTAGGTTTGTCATTTCTTAGTGCCTTTGTATCTAAAAACTCAATAGACCTGAAACGAGTCTCTAAAAACTCTTGAAATTTTTTAAAACTAGGCAAACTCTGAGATGACTCACTAACTTTTTGTTCCCACTGCTTACGTGATTCAGAGTCTAACTTTTGGCTTATTAAAAAGATTATAATAGTATCCCAAGTACTAGTATCTATACCTAAGTTTTTTAATGCGTTCAAACATTCTTTGGTTGTATCTAATAACTGCTTAACTGCAGTGCATGATTCAGATTGTATAACCTTTTGACAAGTCAACCTATTAAGAATACAATTAGCTTGGAACCTTTTATTATTGTAACGACTCTCTAATTGATCCCAACATAGTTTATAATTATCCCCAGTACATGAGATGTGCCGCAATAATTGCTCTGCTTCACCGGTAACACAACCTTTAAGATAGTGAAGCTTCAGAAACAAATCTCGAAAACTTGGCCACTCAGAATAGTTACCGGAAAACTTAGGAATTTCGATTTTAGGCAATTTTACATTACTTGATTGCGGTTGCAATTTAGACTCACAAGTTTCTACTGTACTAGATTTTAACTGTATCTGCTTGTCTTTCAAAAGCGATTTATAATCTATATAAGCATCTTCACATTTATAGTACATGCCGTTTACTACACTATCATTAGATTCCAATATCTCTTTTTTACATTCAAACACAAATTTTTGATGATTGCTAGTAAACACAGTCCATAATTTTTCTAAAGCCTCTAATCTTGTATCAATGTAACCGGCTGATATCCTTTCTTTTGGAGACTTTTTAAAATTACTCAAACCTCTTTCAATTTTATCAAGTATATCCTCCTGAAGTTTAATATAATTATCAATCATGGTTACAGACATTACAAACGAAGCTAGTAGAAAATCGATAGAAAAATTCTAAGTTACAAAATATAAGAATTTACAAAAATTTTACAAGTGTTTAACAATTAATAAATCGATCAAAAATTGGGCATAGGTTCCCCGTCTGAACACTTTTATCGAAACTATTCTAAGTCCATGCAATTTACTTTAAAATTTTAACTAAGTCTATGTAAATAAACACTGTAATTCGAAATTTATCTAAGTTAATTTGTCCTAGTAAATAAAGTTCAATTTTACTCACAATTTGTTGACCACTTTCACTCACAAAGTTTCTCGATTACCAATAATATTCCTTGTCCTTGACGCGTGGCAGATTGTAGACTTCAAAGTGACGTTGACAGATGACTTCTTGATGTTGACAATTAGCAGCTACATTGACATTGACGTATGTCAACACTTGACATTAACAGCTTACTTCTTGGCTCTGACAGCTAACTGTCACTTGATATTGACAGATGCAATTTTGATCCTGGCAGCTGTCACTTGAATTTGACAGCTGGTAGAATTTGAAGTTTACAAGTCACTGACCGCAGCTGTCACTTGACTTTGACAGCTAGTATAACTTTAACGTTGACAGCTTTCCAGCTCAAACTTCAAGTATTACTCCGTCTCTTTCACACCTGAACCGTGTGAATCTTCCGGCATACGATGGTACTCTTGGAGAGAGTACTATAGCACCATAGGCAGTATTTCACCCCTGGTCGGCGCCACCACAAAAAATATTCCAAAAATTTTTCCAAATCCAAACACCAGTACCGGTATTCTCGAAGGACCATTACACAGGTCTATATGTCAAGTTGTCAGGTCTATGTGTATTGAATAGCCGTATGTATAAACTTTTAAGCAAGCGGTTTGTTACGGCAGTAGACATAATACCTGTCTTATAATTGTGCTATCAATAGAAAACCCTAAAGACTTAGAGGTCAACTGGCTTTTAGTTCCATTTAGTATAATGAGATTTTATTTAAAGCTTTAGGCAAGTTTAGGCAAGGGTCTATAAAAACAAGTCATCTATATGCAACAATTAATTTTGCATTGTTACACTGCCACGCCATTGCGTTACATAGGAATCTGATCGTAACAACCTGAATAGTGCTCTGATAAAATCAGAAAATTATTGTTTGCGCAGGTCCCCAGTGCCGGCCGGCTCCGAGTATCCGCCGTGGCCGCCCGCACGCGCCAACGGCGGGCCGCACATGTCGTTGGACGAGCAGATAGAGCTGCGCGGGCCGCTGCTTGCGCGGCGTGCGCGCTTCTGGGACGGCGTCTACGCGCAGCACTACCGACAGCCGGTACCGCCGCCGGCGCCGCCACAGAAACATGCCGAGTTATAAGCAATAGACATTTTTACACGTAGTTATGCCATTTTTATTGTGCTTGTAATGAATGCGACAACGTTTCGTTTTGTGTCTCACCTCTCAATCCCTTTACTTAAGTAGGTTAGATACCTTACCCCGACTATTTAGATAAGTATAAAAAAATACGAAGGAAAAGAAAATAGAAAAAAATAATAACAAAACTGCATTCGTATACCACTTACTGACCTTTACCGTACTAAGCCCGTATGCATTGTTTTGTATCTCGCAATAATAATTCATACATAGTCATGTAGTAAAACACCAAATGGAAAAATGTGCTTTTTCCATTTGGCGTTCCAACACATCTTTGTACCAGATGGACTATCCGTTTTCTTGCGCTAGTCCTCTTCGCTACCTCATTCAATGCTTACTCTTTGCAATGCAATGTTTACTCTTTGAGGACTAATTAACTAAAAGTTAGGTTTCACATTATGTCATTTATCCTATAATTATTAAAAATAGTTTTAAGAACTACTTCGATTATTTTGGTTAATATCTTCGCACAATATTTCATTTGGAATAAATATACCTCTAACGTACCACCATTCGCCGAAAAATGTAACGGCTTCCGATTTATATTTAAACGTTGGGTATATAAACCCAGTCGAGAGACTGGGGGGGACTTTTGGCTCCTGACCAGACACAGAGTTAAGTATAAACTTGCATTACATTACTTTTGCGCCTGTTGCTGATTTATAATCGATTTATTTGTGTAAATTTAAAGATCTATTTAAATATGTATTTTACTACGGTTTAATAAGTTCAAAATATATTACTTTATTGCTCATGTAACTTTGTTTGATATTATGGTATCTATATAAGTAACTTATCTAAATTGGTCTTATCTGTTTGTTTAAATATGCTTTTCCTTTCCTGAATAAATAGCAGTTCGAATATTTGACTGTTATGCCCTATTTTTCATTTCATTCTACTTTCCACTTCTAGCTTTCGATAGAATATTAAGCCACCCTAATATCTATTATCTAAATACTTAAATTCACACATTACATCTGTACACTCTATCACCCTTTTCTAATACGTGCGAGCGATGGCAAACCAATTTTACACAAAATGTTTTTGGTTTGATTTCATTTCATTTTGGACGATACATTGTACCTTATACTCTGGACAAACAATGAAACCCTGTTTAACACTGCTACTCAGCAGCATCATAAAATAGGTCTTTCTTTTATTAGATAAAAATAATAAAACTATTTTTTCTAACAAATTAAATTGTAACCTAATCGGCAACAATTACAACACACTGTATCAAGACAATACGAATGAATTGGTCTAGAATTAATTATTGACATTCATGACATGAAACTTGAGAAGCGAGTGATGTTCTGTCACACATAAAATTATGGTCAAATTACACGTAGCATAGGTACATAGAGATGACAAGCTAATAATAATGCCATGCATGAACGATATCACAACATACAAAATCTGCTAGGAATGAAAAGGACAAAGATTTTTTTTTGTCCTTGTCAAAATAATCGATTTGTTTGTTGATCGCAATCATTGCGACCAACAATCGCTATTCGACCAAATTGGGAATCAGTTAAGTCAAGCTTTAGTCCGGCATTTTATGATACTTTTTATTTGTCCGGGTTACAAGTGTTTTAGGGATACCACCTGTGGTACTAATAAATTACCTTAGTTGTGGGGTATTAATTTTTATATCATCATCACATTGGCGTTATTGTCCCGGTTGTGCTCTCTCGCACGAGGGTCCGGGGTCCGCCATGACCATGATCCAGGATTTTTGGCAGGTCAGGTAATTACAATGGAGCGACTGCCATCTGACCTCCATGACCCTGTTACCAGGGGAACCTGATCAGATTGGATCATGGTTACACATCCAGTCGCCTGAATGTGCAGGTTTCATCAAAATGTTTTCCCTTAACGTAAGAGCATCGGTTAGTATTCAACTAATGTACATAACTCAGAAAACAGTCATTAGTACATGGTCGGAGCGGGATTCGAACCCTGGACCTCTGGCTTACGAGTCGGATACTGTAACCGCTCGGCCACCGTCGCTTTTCTATTAATTTTTATATGGACCCTAAATTTATCTAATGCTGTACGCCCAGTGATACAAAGTGGTGTTGGTGTACGTACCTACAGGTTTGACGACATAGTAGGGGAAGGTGGGGCAGAACCGGGACCTTAAGCTTTCATTGTCTCTAGAATTGCTCCAGTTGGACGAAATTCAATAAAAAATTATCTACGACTAAATACACTTATATCCTAACGAAAACTAAATAGTATAACCGGGTATGCTTTTTTGTTATACCAGATCGTGCCCCATGCCTATTATTCTACCTACTAGTATTAAGAAAAATAAAGTTTGTGGACACGGATGTATGGCTCTTGTTTTTTTACTACCTCCCGCAGAAGCACGGTGTAGGTAACCGAAACATGCGCGAACAAATTCTACTCGAAATAAGTCTGAAAATCGGTAACATTTCTAGGATTTTTAATAAAAATCTCTAATAGCAGTAAAAAACTAAATTTCTGCGCAAAATACCTGTTACAAACTGTCATGCTATCAGAAGGGACGCAATTCACTATAAGAGCGATATACTATACTAATGATAGTTTCCGAAATAATGAGGTACCCTGTTTGACCCGCATACTCGGGTTTATACAACTTTCCCCTATAAAATGTTAGGATTTGTAAACTCTATCTGAAAATTACAATAGTTCTTTCTAGCCGGCACTTTCGAGTTTTTGGTCCAAAATGAATGATATCTTTTGTTCTCTGTTTTGAACACTGTCATCATACGTGACTAAACGCTTTGTACTTATGTCTTTGTTTTAATTAAAAACCGAAGTATAGAATGCGCGAAGATAACTGCGCACGGCTGAAAATGGAACAAAATTTGATAGCCTAGTAAAATTGCAAAGACCTTACGGAGTAAAGAGTTTCTGTTGTCATTGATTTATTCGTTATGACGCGCACTCTAGTAAATTTATTCGCAAGATGTACGTCTGATTCGTCCTGTCTCATATCTAGCCTATTACATGATAGGGGATTTTTCAAACATTTTGGGGCTTAATTTTGGTAGAGGTTGCAACACTGGTACTTTGAGTCTGTCCCTTTCGGGTATACGCGCTTGGCTTATCGATAATAGAAATTACAATACAATTTTTTTTATTTATCTAATTTAAGTTGTCAATTAACGTGAAGTTCTAATGCAATTCAAAAGACTTTGCAATGTTTATACATACAGGCTGCTCCTGAGTGATGAATAGCATTGTACATTTCAATCACCACCCACTTGCCGCCATTTTGAAAAAATACATATTTTGCGGCTTCTCATAAAACTTATGCTAATCGATAGGAAACTTTAATATCTATCGATGACTTTATTTTCAAAATGGTCGAAAACGGTATATCTTGCGAAATATCGCAAGTCAAAGATGTACATTAACTACCGACACATGGGGAACAAACACCCCCTACTACGTCTACTCATAGTCATAGTCTTCTAAACTACTGAACTGATTTCGATTTAATAAAGCTAGGAATAATTTCGATTAAAATACCTTTCAAATACAGAAAGCTGCAATGAAAATGGTTCATTCATTCAGTAGCTACAGATAATCGGAAACACGCGTTAAACTTACAACAAAAATTAAAATTGTAAGATTGTTTCAGGGGGTTCAGGGTGTTCACTAGGAGGCCCGCAGGCACCTTCGCTAATCTGCGGAATTGAGCTTTGCCCTTTATCGCTATAAAGGGCAAAGCTCAAGTTTGAGTGTTTATGTATATATTTTTTTCTTACTATTTTTTCTTTTTTTTATATTTAATTTATTTTAAGTTTATGTTTTTGATTTTTTTCTGTGTTTTGTTTTTAGTGTTTCAAGTTTGTCTGAGCTAAATGCTAAATATATACCTTTTTTATTTATTTTATATCGTTAAGTCATGCTTATTATCAAATACGGTAATGCTTAATATAAATTGATAATTTGTAATTACCTACATATCACAGAAATCAAAATAAGATTGACTTATCTTGTCTTGATATCTATGTAGGTATAATACATTATTTTGTTTGCTGTTACGTACAATTGTGATCCAAATTACAAGTAAAAACACGTTATCTTTTCAATGCAATTCAAACAAGAGGTGTTTGAAAAAAATTAACCTTATTTACATACGTAACTGTAGGACATTGTAATAAGTGTTTATCTTTTAGTAATACCTATAATTATTAATCCAAAAGTCATATATTTGAAGGACATTCCCGCCTCATCTCTTTGTCTTATAGCGCATCTCCGAGCTTCTGTTGGCGGCCCGGAGTTCGCCTTGACCATGACCGAGGATTTGGCAGATCAGGTATTTATTTACAGCTGAGCGACTGCCATCTGATCTCCTTGTCTCTTGGGGGAACTTGACTAATTTGAATCATGATTACACAGGTTTCCCTCACTGTAAGAGTATCGGTTATTGTTCAAATAATAGGTAGGGGTAGGTACATAATTCAGAAAAGACTCATTGGGTCAAGGCGGCACTAGGAGTCGAATCCGGTACCTCGGACTCCTTAACGGCTTAACCATTAGGCCACCGAGGCTCCATAATTATTTCATTTTAATTGAGTGTATTGTCTGTAGGTATACTAATAAAATAAGTTCGGAGTTCGGGCGTTATTTCCTATTACACAATTTGTTTCGATATTTTTATTTGACCGTTTTCTCAGTTGCGTAGGGCAGGTACTAACAAAACTGCTAAGATATTATTTATATGATGACGTTTTTATTTTGTATTAGAAATCATTTCACTTGGAATGGGATCACCGCAGGAATGGGATGATTTCGGCATTTCGGATGTCAAGGTTGACCAGTCCATTCAATTAGACGCTATTTCAACGACAGTGTTGCTTCGAACTGCAGTAGCCTCAGCACTTGCAGTTTCCAATTAGAATTAGAATAATTTATTTGCTGTAAATGCGGTAGGAGGAGCAAACCTGAGGAACATCATATCATACAACACACCTCAGAACAGTCCTATCAGCAGTACCACCTCTCCCAACGCCCCATCGCATCGGTAAATAGTGAAAAAGTTGTGAGCTGGTATCTAGGTGAATGTATATACTCCAGGATCAGAAGGTTTAAGTTAAAGGAATGTTTCAATTAAACTTTTGTTTAATTAGGTAAATCAAAACTACTACATTTACAATAGTTAGTAATTAGGTACACGCACGATGGCCGGAGGTACCAGCTGGATGCGGACAGCACAGGACCGGCCTTTGTGGAGATCTCTGGGGGAGGCCTATGCCCAGCAGTGGGCGGCAGTAGTGGTTGATATGATGATGATGACGACGGCCGGAGGACTCTCGTCACACACTCTCTTACTGCGTGACGTCACCGTGTGAATCGGTACACTCGCACGCAGTTCGCACTGAAACCTAAAATATTTAAAAAAATGCTAAGTAGGTATGACTTGCAAGCAGTAGTATATCTAGAGATATGAATCTGCTTTTCAGCATTACAAATATTTTACAAAATTGAAACTGAGTGCAAGTGTACCAAGTCATACGAATTACGACTTTCGTGGTTATACACTACACTTTCACCACACATAGTAACAAACCCGATAACGTATGTGGTGAAAGTGTAGTCATGGGGTTCGAACCCGATACCTCTCGCTTACGAGTCAAACACCTTAGGCCACCGACTCTATATTAGGCCACCGACGATACGTAGAAGATGTATTTAATTTTTTTAAATTTCTTTGGTAATCAGGATTAATATTATTCTGGTATGTTAGCTACAAACCTATAAAGTTTTATCGAAATTCGATGTGTAACTTTTGTGTGAAGGTGTACTCAATAAACTCAAACTTTCGCATTTACAACATTTTCAGGATATAGGTAAAAAGGATAAATGACAAACTGAGTACCTGAAAAATAAAAATAATTAAAGCATCACGTACTCTACTTTCACACTCACTGTAATTACCTGATCTGTCAAATCCTGGATCACGGTCCAGGCGGACCCCGGGCCATATACATAGAGCATAACCGGGAGATTACCACCAAGATAATTCATTACACAGTTCACACTGAAACCTATTTTATTTAAAAACTTAAGCACCTAAGTATGACTTGCAAGTAGTATCTAGAGATATTAATCTGCTTTTCAGCATTACATGGAAATTTAATATCTACAAATATATTCCTATTGGAAGTCATACCTAGTTAATTTTTATTTTATTACAGTTTTCTTTTAAAGTCAGCATGATGTTGGTATTAATTAATATCTACAAAGATCTCCTGTTTCAAGCCATATTTGTTTTTACACTTTCCTGATACAGGCAGTATGATTATTATATGGGTATTAATATCCACAAAGGCATTCCTGTTTTTACCTAACATAACAGGTTATTTGACTAAAATAACAGTATGAGCCAGATTAATATATCTACCTACAACATAATATATTACAAAATATACTTCACAAGAATCCATCCGAAGAGTCGCACGCTTAAAATTCATTCCGTTTGAATTTCGGGATGTAAATGTAATCTCCATACCCTCAACTTACACTTCCGTGACTGGTAGGGGTTGGTGCTAAATTCTAGTCTGCTGGACACCACATGACTGTCTACTTTAACGGAAATCACAGTATATTAAATATTCATTAAGCCAGTCAAGACAGCAGTCGATAGTTAAACGCATAGTATAGGTATGTACAGGCGGCAGTTATGAGAAAAACAACTATATTGTGTATCCTCCAAAATGAAATGAAATCAAACAAAAACATTTTATGTAAAATTGGTTTGCTAACGCTCGCACGTGTTAGAAAAGGGGGACAGAGTGTACAGAACTTATGTGTGAATTTCAATATTTAGATGATATTAATTCGGGTGGCCTAGTATTTTATCGAAAGCTAAAGGTGGAACGTGGAATGAAATGAAAAATAGGGCACATCAATCAAATATAAATTGTTATAATTATAGGTACTTACATTTATCTCAGAAATAAAAATAAAGTATCCAAACGATGCAGCGCGGTCAATTTAGTTGCTAGTGTCATGTTGTTTGCATTGGTGTTATGGACACTGCTCGGGCCGCCGACGCTCGCGCAGCCCAAACTAATGAAATGTAATGAAAAGTAGATTATGTAGGAGAATGATAATACCTAACAAAATAATCCAGTTTTAAATAAGGATTTTCACTCTCATTAAGGGTAAATAGATTTCCTTCGCTCAAATAGGTAGGTACGTTCTTTTCGGGTCCCGTTTACTAATAAAATAATAAAGAAAATCAATTTTCAGCCCTCTACGCCAGGCCCTATATGGAAGGAACCATTCGAAGCAATTGATAAGGGAATCGTCTGTCCTCAAGCACGGCTGAAGATGGATGGAGTGACATTTCCTGAACATCAAGAAGAAGATTGTCTCCTAGCGAATGTTTATATATCCGACACTAATGAAAGTAATTTACCAGTAGTGGTTATCGTGCATGGAGGAAGTTATCAAGGAGGACATGATTAAATGATAAGGCCAAAAAGCTTGGTGAGGAGCAAAAAAAATAAAAGCAGTTTCTTTTAATTATCGCCTTGGAGCTCACGGATTCGTTTGCTTGAGAACTGAAGATGCCCCCGGGAATGCTGGCATGAAAGACCAAGTGGCTTTACTGAGATGGGTAAAAAATAATATAGCAAATTTTGGTGGAAATCCTAATGACGTAACGATCACAGGTAGCAGTGGGGGCTCTTCTGCTGTCGACATACTCCAACTATCAAAGACTACCGATGGTTTGATAAATAAAGTTATACCAAAAAGCGGTGCGAATGTTGGTGTTTGGTCGGTCCAACTGGATCCTCTTCAAAACGCAAAAGATTATGCAAAAATATTCAACTTCACCAATGTGGATGATATTTATGCACTAGAGCAATTATAAAAACATTACCGTTACAAGAGTTATTTTCTGATACATTTGGGAATAGAAAAGATTCAAACTTTGTATTTACTCCTTGTGTCGAACGTGACATTGGAGAGGAAAGGTTCCTTACAGATACACAATATTTTAAGAGGAGGCCAATATAAGAAATTACCAATAGCTTTATGGATTTGCTAAAGTGGAAGGTCTATATCGAATAACTGTACTGGATTTATGGAAACATGATATGAATGAAAAACTGTTAGATTTTCTTCCAGTAGATTTATAATTTAGTAGTGAAGAGGAGAAAGAAGTCGTAGCAAACAAAATAAAAAAAAAATACTTTGGACACGAAAGTATAGGAGATAAAAATACTATTATGGGTTATGTCGATTACTTCGGGGATTATTTATTTATTTAAAACTTTATGCACATAACAGTACAAAGACGGACTTAAAGCTACATAGCTTTTTCTACCAGTCAACCAGAGAGCAATAAACAAAAATTACAAGGCGGTGCAACAAGAAGGAAGAGAAAATAACATAAAATAGACTAAACTAAAATTAAATTTAAAATTAGAATACCAAACATTCACAGACCGAGATTTACAGATGATGATGTGATGTTCGCATATCCGACTTTACGTTTTGTTAGATTACAAGTTGAAGCGGGCAATAATAAAGTATTTATGTATGAATATTCCTTTATAGCTGAAGAACCTGGTCCTTTAAGCTACTTAAGTGAAAAGTACGATGTCCGTGGGGCTGATCATAGTGCTCAGACGTTTGCAGTGTATGAAGCTGAATTATTTAGAGTTACAGATGAAAGTTCTTTTTCTGAACGTACAAGAAACATGAGGGTTAAAATGAGAGAGTTGTGGTTGAACTTTATCACGACCGGGTGAGTTCAGTTACTTATTTATATGACAAAAATTTATGTCTGATTTAATACCATTGTTCGTTGTAATAGTTACTTTTTGCAATGCTTTACCGTGAACACTTTGATGATCTATTCGCTGCGTTGGTAATCTTTATGATGTACATTAGGTCTGGCCGTGGTAATTCTACGAGCTACATCGACAATTGTTATTTGGTCGATTGTTTCGCTATTAAAAAAAAATCCTATTTTTAATTCCATACACTAACTATATTTTACAGGAAAAAATATAGAGATGTCATACAGTTTTAGATAATGTATGTATTAAAAAGCCGTTATGTATAAGCTTATCTATACTATTATAAAACTGTAAAAATGCCGTGTCTGTTTATTAAAGATATTTCAGAAAAATGTCGTGATAGGATTCTGGGACGTAACTATTCCCAATATTTATTTTATTTCTTTTTTCTCTCAGTTGGTTTGGTTGTTCCCGTATCACGCAAAAATCGTGATGGAGTTTTCACAGTTTGGTAATTTGGCTTCTTTGTTTAGCTCCCACTATCAGTCGTGGAAGCTTCGAGTTCTCCAACATTTAAGCAGAAATTTCACCAGTTACTCATTACGCAGCCGTGCTACTCACTTGCTGAATTTTTTGACCTTTAGTTAACTGTAAATAAATATATACTTGTGACATGGTTCATCATCATCCTGGCGTCATGTCCCGGCTTCGTCCCCGCGCAGCACGCGAGGGCCCAGGGTCCGCCTTCCTGCTATTTCTGGCCCACCTCACTCGGTCTTCGGCATCTCTCGTGGTGAGCTTATTGGCACGCATATCGTTCTTGGCAACGTCAAGCCATCGCTTCTTGGGCCGGCCTCTCCTTCCCGTGCCCGGCGGGGGCGGCATAGCCAGACACTTGTTCCCCACATAACTTGCCGGTCTGCGCAAGACGTGGCCTTACCATCGAAGGCGGCACTCTTGCAGCTTATCTGCGATGTCACGGACGCCAAGGCTACCCCGAATGTGGGCGTTTCGAACCCGATCCTTCCGTGAAACTCCACACATCCACCGCAGCATCTTCATTTCCGTGACACGCAGCTCCTGCTTGTGTCGCTCTAAAAGGGGCCAAGTCTCGCTACCGTAAAGAAGAGCAGGTCTAACGATGGTCTTATAGACCTGTCCCTTCAACTTTATCGGCATTTTGGGGTCACAAATGACACCTGTCACCTCCCGCCATTTGGCCCAAGCAGCGGATATTCGGGCCTTGACGTCGCCATCGATGTCCCCGGTTGAGCTAAGCACAGATCCCAAGTATCTCACCTGATCCGTGCACTTGACTTCCTCATCGCCTATGCGCACGGGTAGGGGATCTGCACTGTTGCAGGCCATGTACTCTGTCTTCGCCACATTTATCTTCAGACCGCCGTTCTCAAGTGCCTCCTTCCACTTTTTTACACGTTGGATTAGCCGCCCCTTGTCAGAGTCTGTCAGCGCGATATCGTCAGCATACATGAGCAGCCATGGAGGTACCTCATGATAATCTCGGATGCTGTCTGACAATACGTCTAATATCACGTTGAACAGAAGTGGGCTGAGCACAGAGCCCTGGTGTACCCCAACGGTAATCGGGAACGGTTTGGTGTCACCAACGGCAGTCCTTACTATAGAATCGGAGTCGTGGTACATGTCTCGGATAATGTCAATATAGGCCTCAGGTATCGACTTGGACCGCAACGCCCACCATATCATCTCCCGAGGGATACAGTCAAAGGCCTTCTGCATATCCAGAAACAGGAAATGCAGGGGTGTGTTCTTTGATCTGTATCCCTCCATGAGAGTTCTCAGGGCGTGTTCTCATACTTGTGACATGGTTATATATCAGTAATTAATTATACAATGATATCTTTATAAATCTATAAATTAATTTTATTGTTGTATGGACATTTGGATTACTATGTAGTTAATGTGAATGGATTATTTTGAAACGAGTATAAGCGCAATTAATTACCTATAAAGCATAAACCTATGTCTATGTCAAGCACTTTGAACATAGTTCTTACTGCAATTGACATAAGACCTGTCATATAATTTGGTGTGTCAACTGGCTTTCTGTTCCATTTAGTATGATGAAATTTCTTTAAAGCTTATTAGTTCAGGCAAGGGTCTATAAATACAAGTCATCTATTTGCAACAATTACTTTTGCACTGTTACACTGCCACGCCATTACGTATATAAGAATCTGATCCTAACATTCTGATTAGTGGTGTGATAAAATCGGATAATTCTTATTGGCCGGCTTCGAGTATCCACCGTGGCTGCCTGCGGGCGCTGACGGCGGCCCGTACATGTCATTAGACGAGCACAATCTGCTCTTATTATGACATTATGAGGGACAGCCAGTGCCACCCTCGGCGCCGCCACCGAAACATGCCGAGTAATAGACATATTTACAAGTAGTTATAAAAATTTCACTACGTGTGACCATGGTAGAATTATATTGAATAACGTGATGTGAAATTTTAATGTGACATTTACTGCATTTCTGTGGAATAAATGATTTTGTATTGTCTGATTGAACGACATAGTTTCATTTCGTCACTCATCTCTCAATCCCATTACCTTAAGTAGGTTAGACCAAATATTTAGATAGGTAAGTAAAAAAAACACAAAGGAAAAGAAAATAGAAAAGAATAATAACAATACAGCTACACTCATAGACCACTGACTTTTGACGTTCCAAGCCCGTGTCCATTGTTTTGGGTCTCGCAATAATAAAGTTAGTCAAGTAGTACAAGATTTTCATTTGGTGTTTCAACACATCCTTTTATCAGAGGAGCTGTCCGCATTAATGCTCTTAAGCGAGCATCATCAACACCGTGTCAACATCACTGAAGTTGTTGCCGCAAGAGACAGGTATTGATACCACTCACATTGGCAAGTCGTAGTACTTCAGTAAATGGCACGCGATCAGACCACTTTATCTTCAGGTTCCCCTGCAGACATCTGAGGTGGGCCAGCACGTGGATATCTCGGCGGAACACGGTAACGGTTTAAAAAAACTTTATTAAGCAAGTACTTAATTATGCACAATTGATATACCACCAGCTAATTATTAAGTTAACCACCTCAAAATATTAAGTTCATAATTTGTACTTAATAAACTGTACGTTTTATTATTATCATTTAATGGCTTTCTTTTATGTCAATAGACTATTTTAATCAGATGATCAAATATATACAATTATTTATATATAGTGTCTCTCAGTCTGTGTGTATGTTGCATAGTGTTATGCATTTGGTAAACTGTAGGATAGCAGTTAACTAATTTGGAGGATGAATTAGGCACTTATCAGTTTTATAAGAGAGTTTCTGGAGCCAGTAGTCCGTCCATTCTCATCAACTTGCTTTAAGTTCATGGTTGTATTGGGAATGTATATTGAAAGTTTTAAATAAATTATTATATACACCAAGAAAGCAGATTGATTCGTTATGTTTGTGTGTTTTTTGCATACTGTAATAGCTTAAACCAACGGTTTATTCATAATGTTATTAGACCAAAAGGCGTTTGGGCTGTCCCAGCTTATACGACTAGTCTAATTAACGAATATACCTATAATCTATATTATTATTAGGCCAAAAGGCATGTGAGTTGATCAATCTCCACATGACTAGCCTAATACCGGTTAGTAACTCGCAGCGTTAATGAGTCGAATACTTCATTGATAAGTTATAATTTATATTGACTAATTGTATCACATGAATTTACTTAATGAAGCTTATGTTTTATTATTATGCTTATGCATTAATTTTGCAAACCAAGTATGACGCTTTGACTTTCAATTGTGTAGATGAAAAGATTTGATATGAACAGATAATTGTTTAAATAATATTGTTTTAGATATTAATTAATTAATTAACTATAAATAGACTTAATTGGGCGGAGTGGTTTTTATACGTTATTCAGAACAGTTTTGTCCACTCTATCAGGAATTGGCCCTAGTGAAACGCTGAACATCACATCAGGATTTTATTATTATTTTCTAATCTAGAAATCCCTGGTGAAAATCAAAATCAGTATCAATCGTAGAGTCACAATTAAGTAAATAAACGTAATAATTTATATTCCCGCATACCTTGACTAATTTTCAGTAAACTACATTCCAAGTTGGCAGTAATCACCCATATCTAATGATTGAGATGCCTAAGTAACTTTATTCTGGACTAATGGTACTTAAATGCCTTAAATAAACTCATTTGCTTTAGAGAAAATCAATACAAATATCCATATCACTTCTTGCAATTTAACGCATGGCATTCGAGTTTTGATTTAAACTAATACTTATCAAACCCTAGTTGGTTCTATATTCAGTAAGATTGAGACACCACAGTCGTTGCGATCTTTCATCTCGTGAAACGTAGGGAACTAGCTGTCCAAAGGATCCTAAATTGAAAAAAGAAGAAAGAAACGAAAACACAAAGGGGCCCCATTCTCAAATGAAGAGCGGATGTGTATTAAATATATTGATATGACAAACCTACGGGTTTATAATGATTGACAGCGGTATATCAAAGGATATACCTAGTTATCTTGCAAGGCCAAGGCAAGCTAAGGGAACCTTGGGGATTAGAAAGCTTCGACACCTTCCATCGGGGTACTCCTTGGAGCACATGAAAGGAAGCAGGTACACGTTAAAAGGTCCTAGTGGCACAATAATATCGGCTGGGAGACTGGCTCCTTTGTAACCCACTTCAGGGGGCTCAACTTGCTGTCTTATAACTAAAACTATATTAATATATCACTCGAATCATTCATCTCATTTTACATATACACTAGAAATTAATTAACATTACAGTTTAAGGCATTTATATACCAATCATCAAATCCTAATTTCACAAAGTTAAATGGACTGTCGTTGACGGCCTGTACAACCCATTTTATATTGGACTCATACACAACGGTGAGACCGCTTCATGTTATGCGCGAGGCTTTGACCTAGGCTAGAATCGTGTCATCTAGGTGACCGTGAACAGCTTGAATACATCATTAGGATCAGGACCACATCATCTAGGGACGTAATAGCCAGGAGGACGACGGGGACCATGACAATACGTTATAGTATTTATTTATTTATTTAACCATTTATTGTACACAAGATTTTTACAAAACTATATGACAGAATATATCAGACACAAAAGGCCAACTTATTTCTATAAAGAAATTTCTTCCAGCAGGCCTACAGCAGAGAGATCGTGACAATTAAATGCAGTTAAGACGTGCACAGTAGTAAAAAAAAATATAGATATAATGCTTAATTAATAAAAGCCTATACTATACACACATAAAAACATACATATATACCTACTTTAAAAACAAATACATATACATACATACATACATATACATACACACATACATATACATACATATATTAGACAGATAGAGAAAGGTAGTGCTCTTTTACACGTTTCTTGAAGGTGAAGATAGAAGTGCTATCCCGTATTTCATGCGGAAGAGCGTTCCACAATCTTGCCGCATGGACAAGATAGTATGTCTTAGTAACTAAATTTAAGATAACAATTAGGAAGTTAACAACTGACAAATGGATCAAAATAATAATTACAAGACCAATAAGTTTGAGTTTGTAGCAATAAGTAAAAAAGTTTTTAGCGGAGTATAGAAGATTAGGCAGCACGCTCTACAATACTGAGACATTTGTAGTGAGCTTTAAATCTTGAGAGCGATAGCTATTCGAATCCAATTTATTGAATACTGCAGCTGCAGCTCCGATCCTGGTGTTAATTTCTGAATCTAAGTCGAACTTGGGCGTTAGTTTGCTCCCTATGTATCGAAACTTGTCAACATGCTTCAGCTCATCTTCGTCAAGTTATATGCTCTGTGCCTCATGACATCATCTCCGTCGTCTTGACACTGGCTCTTTAGGCTAAAGACGACTCACAAATTTTAGAATCAGTAATGTTCAGTTCATTGCTCCAAGCTAGTTGATTGCTTTGAGGGAATTATGGGCATGAAAATATTACAACGTTAACGTTATTTTAATGGCTTTGGTTAGATAGACATAATAAAGTAGAATATTTCATCACATCAATGCTTTTTATTTATTTATCAGTTAATAACACATCTCGTAGCTTAATAATTTATTCACTTTTGGCATGGTTTTTAACGCGAATTGGTTTAGTTATTAAATGTAACTTTTGGTGGCTGAATTTAATGTGTTGCGGGCAATTCGGGGACCCTAAAACGGGTGGATGGCTTGAAACTGGGAGAAAATAATTTTGGCAGAAATCCTAATGATGTTGATCACAGGAGATAGTCCTGGCACTTCGGCAGTGGACTTACGGTTAAATTTTAAAGATTTTTGAGTCATGGATACATGAAACGAATGAAAATTTTCATATGTTCTTCCAGCAGATTTGAAACAGGTAGTCGCAGCACAAGATACGAAGGAATTCTACTTTGGAAATAAAACTATATGTAAGTGAAATATTGTTAGATTAGGTCATGTCATCGCCATCTCACCTATTTATATCGATTACTTCACGGATGTTGTAATTGCATATCACATTGCGTGGAATAAGCATCTGAAAACTGGCAATGATAAAGAATTTTTGTATAATTATTCCTTTGTATGGACAACGAGACTCCACCTACGCCCGATGTCCGCGGGGCTAATCATATTGCTCAGACGGATGCGGTATATGAAACTGACATACCTCTAACACCACGTTTTCAGAAAGTACAGAAAAGACGAGGGCTATAAATTTTTTGCCACCTTAGTGGTATAAAAAAATGAGAGAGCTGTGGTTGAACTTTATGACAACTTACCAGAAGTTACTAAAAAGTATAAGTAAGTAGATAGCTCCTTTTATACTTTTTTGAGGATGCCGACTGCTCTCGGTCTTTGACTTAATGAATATTTAAAATACCGAGATGTCCGTTAGAGTAGATAGTCGTGTGGTGTCCAGTAGACTAGAATATAGCACAAACCCAGTCATAGGAGTTGTGTGTTGTTGTTGTTGAATGAATTTTACGCGTGCGACGCTGCGAATGGATTCTTGTGAAGTAGGTATATTAGCTTGTATTTTAGTCTATCTCATTCTGTTATTTTAGTAAAATAGGTTATGTCTTGCAACAGGAATGCCTTTGTGGATATTAATATTTAATATCCATACCATACTGCCTGTATCAGCAAAGTGTGAAAAGATATCCCTAGATATACTACTATTTGCAAGTCATAACTACTTAGGATTTTAAAATAAAAAAATGGTTTTAGTGTGTTCACGTGGTAACTACTTAGATATAAATAATTATCTAGGCGTTAATGTCTCGGGTGTGGTCTCGCGCGCGGGGGCCCGGGGTCCGGGAAATGGTGGAGTAATCAGGTTATTACAGTGGAGAGACTGCCATCTGACCTACGAGACCTTGTTAACAAAGAAATTATATTTGCACGTTCAGTCGCCTGAGTGTGCAAATTTCAACACGATGTTTTTTTCTCTCACCGTAACGCTATTCTTAATGATTAGTGTTAAACTAATGTAAGGTTTTAAGACTTTCGTGATTATTCACTACATGTGTGGTGAAAGTGTAGAGTCATGGGGTTTGGACCCGGTACCTCTCGCTTACGAGTCGGATCCCTTAGGTCACCGACTCTCTATTAGGCCTCCGACGCTATGTGGTAACTATTTTGATATTCAGGATTAATTAAAACCTATGTATTATTATGATATATTAGCTACAAATCTACAAAGTTTCATCAAAGTTCGATCTGCAATTTTTGTGTAAAGATGTACCTAACAAACTGAGTATCTAAAAATTAAAAGAACTAAAGCACCCTAAAATTAATTTTAAAATTGATTTTGCCAAGCCTCACCAGCTCACAACTTTTTCACTATTCAAGCCTGAAACTCTCACGGTTCGGTGATAATGGTAGCAGTAGTCGAGGCGGCGGGGCGTTGGGAAAGGTGCTGGTACTGCTGGTTGGAGTGTTCTAAAATGTGTTGTATGGTATGATGGTCCTGTGGTTGGTAAGAAACTGCAAGTGCTGAGGCCACTGCAGGTCGAAGCAACACTGTCATCGAAATATTAGCGTCTGATAGGATGGGCTGGTCGTCTGTGATATCCGTAATACCAATTAAATCACCCCATTCCTGCGCATCTAAGGATTAAGTGAAATTATACCTAAAACAAAATAAAAATTTCAATATATAAATAATATCTTAGTATTTTTGTTAGAAACCATTGCAACTGCGAACAAGGTCAAAAAAAAAAGAATAGGAAATGACTCCCGATCTCCCTGATTTTATTAATATACAGACTATACTCAATTAAAAAAAGGCAGTCGTTCCACTGTAATTACCTGATCTGCAAACGATCCTGGATCATGGTCATGGCGGATCCCGGGTCCTCGCGTGCGAGAGCATAACCGGGACATTAACGCCAAGATTGTAACAGATAAACATTTCCCATAGTTTGGTACGTATGTAAATGAGGTTAACTTTTTTCAACACTTCTTGTTTGAGTTGAAATGAAAAGATAACGTATTTCTACTTTTAATTTGGATCACAATTGTACGTAACGGCAAACAAAATATTGTATTATGCCTACATAGAAATCGAAGAAAGATAAGTCAATCTTATTTTGATTTTTGTGATATAGGTAATTACAATTTATCCATTTATATTAGTACTGTGTTTGATAGTAAGCATTACTCAACGATATACATTTGTGACGAAAATACATCGACGGGGAAGAACTAACTTCTCCTATCTTACACAGGCATAACTGTACAGGGGGAGGAAAAATCTTAATAACTTTGTTGTTTATAATTTTACCGTGATCTGATGTTTCGAAGGATTTTGTTGTTATATAAGTAGTAATTTTTTTAAGCTAACGTTTATTTTGTAGTGTTTGGTGATTTAAAGTTAGTGTAAGTTAAAATATTTTTTTCTTGTGTTGTGTTGTGAAGTTAGACGATTTTTCCACTAGTAAATATTTCTTCAAATTCCTATTACTGATTTTATTTTTCTTAATGGGAGGTTTATAGAAGGTTTAAAATATGGTTCTTGAATAACATTATTCATAAACGCATAATAGCGCTAAAACGTTTGATACGATCTCCGATAGTACGCCGCCATCTTGATCCAATTCATTATAGACCACTCAGGCAGGTCTGCAGCGGTATCGTTACACACGCTAATTTCAAGCACAAAAGCTATTTGTGTTGTGTACACCTACAAGCATGGTTAATTCTAGCATGCTTCTGTCAAACTCTGCAGTGAAAAAATCGTGCATGAGAGAATAAACGGATATTATGAATGTGATTTGACTGGATTATGACTCACTGGAGCTGATGAGCTGCGCCATTGTACGCAAAACCTGAAGTTTTTAGGATGTTGTGGATGGTTCTCAAAGCCCTACGCAGTATGTTCAACCAATTACTTCTGCTATTCATGTTACTAGTCTAAGCTAACCCTGCATCAACAATGCTACCTGTGAAGCATTGCCGTAAAGTACATTCAAACCCTGTGGTTTGAAAATTTTAATAGACGCTGATCTTATACCGCACTGACATCTGCGATAATCTTGGTCGTGTTTACGTTGCCCACTTTTTGTATAAGTGTCTGTCGAAATAAAACTCATCAGACTGGTAGGTATTAACTACGGGTATTAAGCATGGTTTGTTAATTGACGTGACCATAAAAAGTAAGCTGTGCGTTTGAATACTGCTAGAAGCCATTGACAGACGCTAGTGAGTCGTCATGGTGTTAGCTCTAGTGTTATGCGCTCTGATCGCGGTGCCGGCGATCGCGCAGGCCGAGCGCGCATCGCGGCTGGTGCAGACCGCGCAGGGGCCCGTGCGCGGCTACGGCGTGGATGGCGTCTTCGCCTTTTACAGCATACCGTACGCCACCGCACCTACTGGGCTCAATAAGTTTAAGGTAGGAGTGTTCTAATTATTTCATATAAAATGTCAGAATACATCGTAATAAACCTCGAGTTACCACCGGCGCAAAGGTGCCATCACACGCGCCGCGTTGCCGCATTGAATGGCGATAGACAACCTCTGCAGCAGGAATTGCCCAGAGAGGGTATCCTATTTATTAATAATATAATTGATTTGATATTAACAAAAAATCGTAAAAACCTAATCAGGATTAATCCCGGGTTGATGGGATTTTAGTTAATAAAAACGGAATATGTTTTAACCCAAGAATTTTGACTATATTAGCAATACAATCCAAATTATTGTTTTTACGACTTTTTGGATTGGTTTATAAATATTACGTACTTTAACGTTACTCAAAATATATACAAGATTTTATAAAACATAGTCATTATGTGGGTCATGTTTGTGGCTGTTTTTCCAGGAAAGAGCTAGGGAGAGTGTGTTCGCCGAAAGTGGTTTCACAAATGTGAAAATTTCTCAGAGTTTGACAAGATGTGTTAAAAATACTAAAAATAAGTAAGCCAGGCTAAAACTTGTGATTTTTTCAAAGGTGATTATGTTACAAGAGATAATCATATGACCTTCAAAGTTTAAGTGTAAATAATCTATTTTTGCTGTTCGTTAGTTTGCCGACTTGTATAATTACTTCTTGTTCTGTTGACTATAATATAGGGGTGGTTTGTATGCAAGAAAAAAGGGTATGTAATAGAATATGAATAGAAATGAGCGTCGGTGGCCGAGCGGTTACAGTATCCGACTCGTGAGCCAGAGGTCCCGGGTTCGAATCCCGCAGCGGCCATGTACCAATGACTGTTTTCTGAGTTATGTACATTAGTTGAATACTAACCAATGCTCTTACGGTGAGGGAAAACATCGTGATGAAACCTGCACATTCAGGCGACTGGATGTGTAATCATGATCCAATCTGGTCAGGTTCCCCTGGTAGCAGGGTCATGGAGGTCAGATGGCAGTCGCTCCACTGTAATTACCTGACCTGCCAAATCCTGGATCATGGTCAAGGCGGACCCCGGGCCCTCGTTTTCGAGAGCACAACCGGGACATTAACGCCAAGATGATTATTTTTTTTATTAATAGAATAGGTGTAGGTTAGGTGCAGTCTAGGGCAGGAGTAAAGTAAGTATAGGGTAGGTGTAGGGTAGACGTAGAGTAGGGTAGGATAGATGTAGGTTAAGGTAGTAGTAGGGTAGGGGTAGGACAAGACGCGAACGAATCGCGCCCTTGTATAATTTACTCAGTAAATAAATTTGACAGAAAAAGAGATATAGAATAAAGTGTTGCCAAAAAATAATAATGTTAGAACGGCAACGTTTCTATCAAAATTAAATATTATGAAGACAAAGATTTTGAGTTTTTGTTTGAGTGAGTACATAGAGATTGTTTATATAGATATAAGAGTGACGTACGATGTTGTAAAATAACGTTAAAATAATCATGCAATATTTTAGTTTTGTCCGAAATCACAAATTAAATTGTCACAGCTCCTAAAGAAATAATTGGTGAAGGAATACCTTCTAAATCCGTGGTTTACAAACTTACCTTAGCCTGTTACTTGGACGACGCCAACTCCAAGTATCAGTCTTAATTTTTAGGGATCCTTACCTCAAAAAAAAAAGAGGAATGTTTATAGGATAACTTTTTTGTCCGTCTGTCCATCCGTCAAGACCCTTTCTCTGGAACAAGTTGCATTGAAGCTACGTGCATTTGTATCTTTGTAATGTGTTTATAATGTCAAAAAGCCCTCTTGGGAATAAGCATATTCAATTAATTTACTAATTCTGTCCCAACAATAAAAAACAAAAGGAATTTAGGGCTGCTTTATTAATTATAAGTTTATATATGATAAATTCTTAGCTTTAATCTTATCAACGTCCTCACATAGGATGCCGAGTAAAAGAGCTCCAGATCCTCACAATATAATATGGACGTCACTTGATGCTCTGTGGAAGCCACAGTTATTTAACTAGAATTGAATGAATATATTTACCTTTTTTTCAGCCACCTACCCCAGGCCCGGTTTGGTCAGAACCGTTCGAAGCGATTGATAAGAGAATTATCTGTCCTCAAGTACATACGCTGGTGACAGAATTACTCCAACAACAAGAAGATTGTCTCATCGCAAATATTTTCGTACCCGATACTAATAAGTCTAATTTAACTGTTGTGGTTAGCGTGCATGGAGGAGGTTATCAAGGAGAATATGGTAACGAGATAGTACCAAAAAGCATGGTTAAGAGCCAAAAAATAATAGTAGTTTCATTCAATTACCGTCTTGGAGCTAACGGATTCCTTTGCTTAGGAACTAAAGATGCCCCTGGAAATGCTGGCATGAAAGACCAAGTGGCGTTACTGAGATGGGTAAAACAGAATATAGCCAATTTTGGTGGAAATCCTAACGACGTAACTATCACAGGATATAGTGCAGGCTCTTCAGCAGTGGACTTACTACAACTATCGAAGACTACCGATGGTTTGTTCAATAAAGTTATACCGGAAAGTGGTTCGAATGTAGCAGCTTGGTCAGTTCAATTGGATCCGCTTCAAAATGCAAAAGAATATGCTATACATCTCAATTTCACAAATGTAGACGATATTTATGCATTAGAAGATTTTTATAAAACGTTGCCCTTGGAAAAATTATTCTCTGATACATTTGTTCTCAGAAAAGATTCAGACTTTGTATTTTCGCCTTGTGTCGAACATGATGTTGGAGGAGAGAGGTTTCTTGAAGATACACCTGTCAATATTTTAAAAGGAGGCAAATACAGAAAACTACCAATGCTTTATGGATTTACTGAAATGGAAGGGTTGGATTGGCTAGATTCTAAAAAATTTGATGAAATGAATGAAAAGTTTTCAGATTTTCTTCCAGCAGATTTGAAATTTAGTAGTGAAGATGAGAAGGAAGTCGTAGCAAAAGAAGTAAAGGAATTCTACTTTGAAAATGAAACAATAAGTGCAAAAACTGTTTCGAATTACATCAATTACTTCACGGATATTAAATTTGCATATTCCACATTGCGTTCTGTTAGATTGCAAGTGGAAGCAGGCAATGACAAAGTGTTTTTATACGAGTATGCCTATGTAGATGAATCTCCACCTACGCATGGGGTCCGCGGGGCTGATCATATTGCTCAGACGTTTACTGTATATGAAACCGACATATATGACAATACCACGTATTCTGAACCCACCGAAAAGATGAGAGCTAAAATGAGAGAGCTATGGCTGAACTTTATGACAACCGGGTAAGTTACCTCTCCACTTCAAAATATATTAGGAGATAGAGCTCCTATTTTACTTACCTCACGTACTTATTAATGCAAATACTTGAAAGTTAAAATGTATAGTAAACAATTTAATTTTAGACGCTGACTTTTGAAGGTACTAGTATTATTATATTATAAGGTTAAACTCGTATAGATCCTGGAGATTCTGCAATAAAACAGGGGTATCTATTTTTAACACAGGTCACCAGTGCCGGCCGGCTCCGAGTATCCGCCATGGCCGGCAGCGGGCGCCGACGGCGGGCCGCACATGTCATTGGACGAGCAGCTTGAGCTGCGCGGGCCGCTACTCGCGCGGCGCACGCGCTTCTGGGACGGCGTATACGCGCGGCACTACCGACAGCCGGTGCCACCCCCGGCGCCGCCGCCGAAACATTCCGAAAGAAAACCATGTTCATAATTTTAACTTGTATAACATAATGCCAACGTTTTCTTGTAGTGGGTACCAAGTTGGTAAATTACTTGTAAGGAAAATGCACGTTTTGAGGACGTCTTAGGTGCTTATCAAAATAGCAAAATGTATGAAAATAAAAATGGCTGCCCAATGGCCCATTTACGTGTAAGTACATTTTAAGTGTGTAAAAAAATATGTTTGGCAACCAAATAACATTTTGTTTTTACTTACAGCTTCATATTGTCGCAATAAAAACATCGATATACGATACAGAAGTACTCGTTTACAATTTTGAGTAATGAAAATTTATATACTTATTTACTTAATATTATCTGCATGTTCTTGTTTGCGAAACCCTCGACGCCTGAATTCGACCGGAGTTCGGGGACGTGTTTTGTGTGCACCGGCCATGTCTTGCAGCCATAGAGCATCACAGGTCCGCTTTCTTAGTCATTCTGCTTCACTTTGCCCTGTCTACGGCATCCTCTCGTCGTAAGCCGTTGGCTCTCGCATTCGACTCAGCGATGTCTATCCATTGCTTCTTGGGGAGCCTCTTTCCTGATACCGGAAGATTCAGGCACCTATTTCCCACGTATCCCTGAGGCTTACGCAACACGTGACCAAACCAGCGCAGACGAGCCTCCTCGATCTTATCTGCGATATGCGATACTCGTTACGTACTCGATCGAGTCGCGTAACTCCGCACATCCAAAGCAGCATTTTCATTTCGTTGGCGTGGAGTTCGCGATCGTGTTTCGTCAGCGCTGACCATGTCTCGCAGCCATAGAGCATCAGCAGTCTAATTATACTCTTGTATATAAGCCCTTTGAGCTTTACAGGGATTTTAGGGTCACAGGTGACTGCCGTGAGTTCCCGCTATTTGGCCCAACCTGCAGAGATTCGGGTATTGACATCCGGGCCGATATCGCCGGATCCGAGGTATTTGGATTGACAGCTTCGTTACCTACAAGGATGGATTCAGGATCTGCGCTGCAGCTGGCCAAATACTCCGTTTTGGCGACATTCAACTTCAAACCACCGTTTTGTAGCACATCCTTTCACGTGTTTACTTTGGTCTCAAGATCCTGTCTAAGCTTACTCACTAACTTACCAGTACAATGACGTCAGCGTACATCTTACGCCAAGGAGATGTCCTGAATTTCTGCTGAGGTCTAATTATACGCTTGTATATTAGCCTCTTAAGCTTGACAGGGATTTTAGGGTCACAGATAACCGCCGTGAGCTTCCACTATTTGGCCCAAGATGCAGAGATTTGTTCCCATAAGTACTTCTGTCCAAATTCTCTCGTACTCTACTAGTGTTCATGAAAATAAACTAAAAAACAAGCACTTTGCTAAAAAACAAACAAAATGAATCAACCTGCACTTACTTTCCTCGGTAAACAAACAGGCAAACTGTCACATACAAGGATGTGACGTATCACAAAGAGGGAAAATATATAGCGTACTTCTTATCTTAGAACTAGAGAATGTTATTCTCAGATTTGTACAGACTTGATACCGAACTCGCTAGGAAAAAACTCCATCACCCTTACCGCTTTTCTACCTCATAAATAGTAAGAAATTGGTTTCTCTAAATTTCGTTTTATTTTGTGAAATATGTTGAGTCGACCGTGTCGGTCGACATACACACGGTACTTTATACAAATTTAGTTTATATTTTATTCAAAAGTTTATTTCATCACTACATAATCAATAGTTGGCGGTATAACTGTTCGTTGTTAGGTACCTGTAGCGTATTGGAGAATATCAATATTTAAATTACTCATGGGCGGCGGGAATGACAGGCTAATTACAGCTGTCAGTGATTAACCGTCAACTGCAAGTGAAGATAAGGTGCATATTAGCAAGCCGATACAATTTAAAAAGTTATAACTGTTTACTATGGAAACAAAAGGGCTCGACGCTTTTTGACACCGTTCTCTAGGAAAACCCCGTCTTCTTGTTTACTTAATAAATGTTTCAGTGACGCCATTCACCGCATTATTACGCCTGCGGCCATATAATAAGGACACTTTTCTGAGTTATGTACATTAGTTGAACACTAACCGATGTTCTTATGGTGAGGGAAATCATCGTTATGAAACCTACACATTCAGGCGACTGAATGTGTAACCACGATCCAATCTGGTCAGGCTCCCCTGGTCAGGGTCACGGAGGTAAAATGGCAGTCGCTCCACTGCAATTACCTGATCTGCCCAATCCTGGATCATCGTCAAGGCGGACCCCGGGCCCTCGTGCGCGAGGGGACAACCAAGATTAAAGCCAAGATGATTTATTTTTGTTAAGCCCGCTATATGACGGCACCGGTATCCCATTAAACAGTATCTTTACAAATAAACTAGTCCACAACCGAAGCCGTTTGTAAGAAAAGCTTGTTAAGTACGAATAAGGATATGAAACAGAACGTTGTCAATAAAAATTAAGCCCCAATTAGGGTGGTGGATGAGAAAATGGGGTGTGAAGTGGAGGGTGAAAGGAAACAAGAGGGATTCCTTTCGTTCCGCTGTTGAGAATAAGGGTGGCCAGCGACCTAAATCCAGCGTTTTTGGGTCGGTGGCCGGTGGTTAATGAAAATAATGTTCTCTTTTCAAATGCCAACTTCATCGTCACAAGGCCTAGATTATCGCAAACTGAATTGTATTCTGACTGAGATGGCTGCAGCTACAAAATAGGTACGCATAGGTACTCTATTCTTTACTATTTATCATCATAATATCAGTCGGTAGACGCCCACTGATAGGCCTCCCCCAGAGATCTCCGCAAAGGTCGGAGACTGTGCTACTACCCCACAGTAAATAATATAGTACGTACTAGAAGCTTAGTGTCTACACTTTTAATAATCTATATGTTATTGTACTTTACAAAAAAAATTCAATAATTACGTTTTAAGACGTATGTATAGTGCTTTTATGCTTTTTTCCCTCCTCTTTCAATGTAAATACTGTTTTATGAATAAATACTTTACTTGAGCAAGTCATGTATCAATGTACCTTGGTGATTTTATACATAAGACCCAAACCAAATACAATAACCAAAGTGGTTATGAGAATCGTAGTACCTGGATTGACTGAACAGAAGCTAGAGTCAACATCAACCGGTACGAAACATGTTAGAAGGTCAACCTCAACGAACAACCTTCAACGACAACAACATTACTTTAAAATAAGTAGTCGTTTTTTATTTCACATCAATTTCAACATCAATGACCTTTATTACAATAAAGATTTGATTGCTATAATTTGTACGTCACCCGATGTGACGTCATTATGTTCATCAGCACGTTCGTAGAAGGTAGTAGGTACTTTTGTTAGTCATAAGGAAATAGAGTCACCAAAACTCACAGAAAGTAGTATAATGACGGAAAGTAAGGTAAAAAAAATAATTATCGTGGCGTTGGCGGTTATGCTCTCGAGCACGAGGGCCCGGGGTCCGCCTTGACCATGATCTAGGATTCGGTGATCAGAATAATTACAGTGGAGCGACTACCATCTGACCTCCGTGACCCTGCTACCAGAGGAACCTGACCAGATTGGATCATGGTTGCAAATTCAGTTGCCTGAATTTGCAGGTTTCATCACGATGTTTTATAGAATTCAACTAATGTACATAACTCAGAAATGAGTCATTGGTACATGGCCGCAGCGGGATTCGAACCCGGTACCTCTCGCTTACGAGTCGGATACTCAACCGCTCGACCACTGACGCTGTTGAAGGAAAGTAAGGTAGGTATTTGATATAAAATGTAAAGGAAATCGGTCGACAGGTGAGCCGGTGTCGACTCATTTTACTACCGAGTATTTTACCTCGTATTTCCCACTAAGAACCTATAAGGTAAAACCTGATCTTAAATTGTATTTTGTATTATGTTAATCACATTATAGTAGCGAATGCGTTCAAGCGAACCGCATGTGCGGAGGGACGAGCCAATTTTACTTAAATTGAATTTAAACGCGTTTTAAAAATCTGTGATAAACATAGTCAACGACATTGACGCTTGTAACAATTAGAAAACGTAATTTTGTTAATAAATACATGGGTTTTCATGAGATGGAATCTAATCCACAGTTTGAGAAATGTTTCGCTTGTATCCCACTCAGAATCGGTGTGCTGGTATGGGGGTATCTAAAAGTGGTAAGTGATTTGCATTAATACATATCTACAATGTAATCACAATTAGCTGTAATATTGTCCAATAATTGCTAAGGAGCGTCGGTGGCCGAGCGGTTGAGTATCCGACAAAGTGAGAGGTACCGCCTTCGAATCCTGCAGCGGCCTAGTACAAATGATTATTTTCTGAGTTATGTAGGTACATTAGTTGAATTCTAACCGATGCTCTTACGGTGTAGGAAAACATCGTGATGAAACCTGCAAATTCAGGCAACTGAATTTGCAACCATGATCCAATCTAGTCAGGTTCCCCTGGTAGCAGGGTCACGGAGGTCAGATGGTAGTCTGTCCTCTGTAATTACCAAAACCTAGATCACGGTCAAGGCGGACGCCGGGCCCTCGTCCTCGAGAGCACAACCGGGACATTAACGCTAAGATGATTATTTTATTTTTATTGTCTTATAACTGCGATGTAATTATTGTTTTCCTAATTACAATATTTTACTACATTGTGACATAGGTTGACAATATTGTGCAATGACAAATGACCAGACAGTTTGTCATCCATAAACAGGTATAATGATTCTACAATAAATGCAGTAGGTGCCGCAAATGCGTAATGTGTGTTTGTCAGTGTGAGGATAAAGCTAAAATGTCTCATACTTGTAAATGCCGTCTTCATTATCTTACCCACGCAATGTTGCTTGACGTCATAAATAAATAAACAACTGCAACTTCTACTTTAGAAACCTTTACTAATAAAAATAAACCTAATAGTAACACTAGAAAAAGCTATACACCCATAATTTAATAATTAGGCCAACCACTGCAAGTTCAATTTAAGGGG
The DNA here is from genome assembly GCA_907269095.1 of Blastobasis adustella. Lineage (NCBI taxonomy): Eukaryota > Metazoa > Arthropoda > Insecta > Lepidoptera > Blastobasidae > Blastobasis > Blastobasis adustella. The sequence goes on along the minus strand of OU026121.1, from coordinate 12,508,878 downwards.
CAAAGTTTTTCATACAAATTTTATGTACCTAACCTTATTTATCAGTTACGGGTTTGACGTTTTCAATGTATGTTTGTGCAATTGGCCGTTAGTAAATGTATCCAAATGAGCGTGTAATGGATTTCTACATGTTATTAATATAAAAGCAGTGAAAAATTAAAATAATGAAACCACTAAACAACCCTATCTAGGGGCGATTTGTGTATTTTTCGACTTAACTGCTTTATCAATAACCTATAGAAACCCTTTTTGCGCACCATTGAATATATTTACTAAGAGTGTAACCCATAATTCAATTAATAAACACTCAAACGAATGAAAGAATGGAAAAATAAATTTAGTATGGAAATCGAACGTACGGAAATCGATTAAAGTTAATAAAGAATGTAGAGATCGAATGGGACAGTTTTATTTAGAGTTTCTATTTTTCATGTTTGTTGATTTGTGTAGTGTAGGGAAATAGGACAATCTACAGAACTACCTGTTCGTATACCGATTGACTTAAAAAATCTTATATCAATGGCGAACTATAATTAGAAATACATACACCTACTTAGTAAAACAAAATAGAAAACAGGTTTGGTCTCGACATTTGCGATTACTGAGGCTTAAGACAGGTAGACAACTTCGTGCAACGTGCAAGCCTTTGATGACATCAGATTTGTTTTAAGATGTAGTCTAGTTCTAGGTTATATATTTGTTATTATTATGTAATAGCCTTGCAATAACATTATTATTTTTCTAACTCATACCGATATTGAGGTATCTTCTAAATTATTGAGTTTTTTTTTCTTTTTTTTATTTGCCATCAGTCGCCAGACTATAATCAAATCTATTAATCTTCTAATGACTTTTTCGAATCAATGGGCCATTGCCTACAATTCTATAGGGTACTAAGCCAAGACGTCAGTCCGTTTGAGACGTGCAAATGTTGGCCGTCAAAAGCATATTTGCCAAAGGATTTGTATGTAGTGATAGACGCTCCTTGTAGCTTTTGCGGTATCGTTCTATTTCTTCACGAATGATTGGCACTTCCAAGTATTCGTGGATTTCTTCGTTGCGAGCTTACTCCGTATTCGCGCGCTTGAATATTAATTTTGTAAGTTTGAAAACATTTTGGAGGAATCTTGGATTATTTGTATCTATTTGAGTTTCCAAGTAAGCTTAACATACTCGTATTTGCTTGAGGTATAAACCTGTGTTGAAATTGGGACTTCTGACGTGGCCAAGTATGAATATGACAATTAAATCGTATGAAAAGACGAAGTCGGTATCACATCTGTGGTTCTGAAAATATTTACATAACACAATCATGAAATCAAAGAAAATTAAATCGAAAGGTGTGTGTAATTGTTGTTACAAAAACAAAGTCGCCTCGCTGCGTCTCTCAGTCTGTCGCGTAACGAACGCGCATTCAAAAATTCTTATCAGCTATGTTAAAGCTGTTTAACTTGGCGCCACCGTCACCTGTTCGTCACCTCACCCTCCGAAGATGGAATAGATTTCATCCACACTCCTAAAGTCTCTGCTTTGCACTACAACATGGGGTTCTTCAAAAGGCATGTCTACAGGTATTTTAAGTACCTCAAAGACCGGCACCTCCCTCCCTAGGCAATAAAAAAGCTAGACTCTTCCCAAGTGTCATAGAATACCTACTTCATGTCCCAGAAAAAAAAACAGGGATATCCCGCGGGACAGTATTAGCAAAGTTTTGTATTAAAAGGGAAGTTTAGATTATAAAATCACCATCATCTTGACGTTTATATCCCGATTGTGCTCTCGCGCACGAGAGCCCGAGATCTGCCTTGACCGTGATCTAGGATTTGACAGATCATGTAATTATAGTGAAGCTACTGTCATCTGACCTCCGTGACCCTGTCAACAGGTTAATCTGACCCGATTGGATCATGGTTACACATTCAGTCGCCAGAATGTGCAAATTTCATCACGATGTTTTCCCTCACCGTAAGAGTAATTGAGTAAAAAAGAGTCATTGGTACATGGCCGCACTGGGATTAGATCCGGGTACCTCTCGGACACCTTAACCACTAGGCCACCGACGTTCCGGTTTAGTTTATTAAATGAAATATCTCTAACTAAAAACGATATTCGTAATTTCCAGCTGATACCGGCAATATCGTTGGTGCTGATGCTGTCGGGCGCAGTGGACTCCGGCCCCAAGTGGTTCACCAACATATTGTTGTTCGCGTTCATAATGGACACAAGTTTCAACATCGCGCTAGTGGTTGGCGCCCACAAGGTTTGTTTATTTTATTTATTTAACAGTTTATTATGCACAGGAAATACATAGCACATTAATACATTAACAGACAGTAATAAATGGCACAACAGGCAGGTTTGTTCCTTTTCTACAGAAGATTAACTTAATACTATGATAACTGATGTACCTAAACCATCAACAGTGATGTTCTTCATGTTGTGGATAAAGTTTATTAAACAAAGTAAGTTTATACTTTCAAATAATACACAAATTTTAGAAGACAGTTAAAGAGTTAAAATTTTGATCAAAAGCGAATAAGTACAACAGGTACAAAATAAGTTAACCATTTGAATATGTAGCGACACCTCCCGTGATTCGGTCTGACGTGGTCCGTATGACCGAAATGTCAGTAGGACCATGACGGGCCAAAGCCAACAGCTAAGCAAAAAGCGAAATAAAAATAAAATTACAACTTTTTTTCAGAAATCCTACATCCCGTTACTCATCTACTACTTCTACAGCATTGTCACGTTTGTGGCGCTGGTCGTGCTGTCTGTCTGCATCCTGGCGTTCCTTATCCAAATGTTCATAGAATGCGACGACTGCCTTAGAACCGAACTAGTATACACTCGCGCACTGGTGGTTACCGTGCTAGACTTTGGTGAGTTATAACGTGTTATTTCACAGACATACCTATACCCATATTCACAAACAATACTTGTTACATATTAGGTTAAGTAGCGTTACTATGCGTTCTTATAGTGTTCGCTGTGAACGCGCTGCGAGCAAAATTCATTAATCACAGTGCCATATGGCTCTGTGATTGGTGAATTATGCTCGTTCCCTGAGCTATGCGGTAATTTTGGCGGATGCATATAGTGCCACTCGCCACTCAAATACAGTCCGTTAGAAGCCTGTGCGTTTGCGTGCACCATGATACCTCATACATATGTTTTTGCATACTAGTGATACACACTCTCACGCCCGTATCCCAAAATAAAAGGATTATAATCGAGTATAACAATCTACGGTCCTGACCGGACAAACCTATTTTTTAACCCCGACGAAAAAGAGGAGTGTAATAAGTTTGACGTGTGTATCTGTCGATCAGTCGATCTGTGTGTCTGTCTGTGGCATCGTAGCTCCGAAATGGATTACCCGATTTGGATGCGGATTTCTTTTCACAAGTCGGGTGTGTTTCACAATTAGTGAAACGTCATTATAATTTCAAATACATACTTAATTGTATCTTTCGCTATCAGTGTTACTATTTATAGCCATACACAATAATAATGTAACATAATTTTGTGTATTTCAGTTCTGCAGTCCTATCTCACATTGTTGGTGCGGAGTCTAATGACCAAGATAAACAACGACAAGGCCAAAAAAACAGCGTACGCCAATAGTGCGAAGGAGTTGCGAGATTTCGGAAAATACGACAAAGTTAGTCACTATGGGTATTGACGTTGAGCGCGGAAGGAAGAAACCTGAAGAAATTACACCAGTACCTGACGTAGTGACGTAAAATATTGTAGGTAGTGACTATTACAGCGGAAAACCTCAGTGCAACCGTTTCAAACATGATAGTTTTCTTAGAAAGGTCATATACTCGTAAGTAACCATAAAGTGATAGATTCATGTAAGCCTGTTTGAAATAAATTCTTCACAGATCTCTGTAGAATCTACTTAAAAAGGATTAGTAATTTTCATTCAGAATCGTGGCTGGTACTATTGATTCAGGGATGTCTTTCTTAATCTCTCTTGCTTTACTGTCATTTTTTTATATAGAACTCAACGCACCTGCGGCCCTCAATTTTTGTTGCCTGCAACCGAAATGCATGAATATTAGGCGTTTTGGGCAACTGTTAGCGCTTACCGTCAAGTGGGTTGTCTGCTCATTTATAAACTGCGTCAAAGAATCTAGACCTAGGCAAAAAAATTTAATGCGTCAACGATAATAAATGAAAGTGGTAAAGAAGTACTAACATGCCGCTAATAGGGAAACTACTGTGGAAAAGTCAAATGACGCCCACAGAGACATTCATTTTTATTGTTATCGTAGTGCGCTCAGTTGTTGTTTTTTTTTCTATTGCAGTAACGTACCTATACCTAGGTCCTCATAGTTTGAATTTTGGTAGATGCAATAATATCCTGTCAGCCTAACGGCACAGAACCCATTACACTCAGTTTGTCATTTCATTCAGTTAGATGATATAGATTTCAGTCATTATTAAATTAAATTTCTAATTGAAAATAATCAACTCCTTGCAATTTTGTATTGAAATTACTTATATTATTAGGTAAAGATTTACAATGATATTATAAATTGGAACTTAGATATAAAATGGCGTTCTCAAACTTTTTTAGCTGTTAACCAAAGCTCTTGTTTACACATTTATTGTACCAAACTATCGCATATTCAATATATATTTGTTAATATGTAGTGATAAAGTAGATTACCTTACTTTAAAACAACTTAAGTCTTTAGATATTAAGATTTGAAAAGTTTATACATTGTTAATGTCTGACCACATTAAAAAATATTAAATAAACCTATTTGAATTGATTTCTGTTTATGTTTATATACTAGTATAATGTAAAAAATTAAAATGGCATGTAATTTGTCTATTACACAATATAAAGCGAACCACAGTCTTGCAAACTACTTTTCATGAAATGTGAAATACTAAATAAATCTGGATGACTTAGGACCGACCTTAGTGGAGATTTTTCGGGGTGTTTTTCGTCCGATATGATGATGACATGATCGTTACAGACCCTCCATGCTGGTTAGAAACCATTTTTAGATACCGTAACCAAATAGAAAACGTATTTAAAAAGTAACTAGATAGATACTTATGCTAAACCGTTTAAATATGCCTGAATCGAACAGTAGAACTTTCGATCGTGCTTCTTTACAGAGTATAAAACAAAGTCGCTTCTCGCCCGCCGTCTGTATCTATGTATGCTTAGATCTTTTAAGGCACGCAAAGGATTTTGTAGCGTATTTTAAAAGGAATGCGGTATGCGGTTTTGAACAATAGATAGAGTGATTCAAGAGAAAGGTTTATAAGCAGAAAAGAGGGTAGGTAATGTAAAGTAATTGGTTTACCTACTCTATGCTCTGTGACCATTAATGGCCAAATGCTACCTATCTCTTCTCTATGTATATAAGAATAAGAATATTTATTTTTCCACACAAGAATAACATAATATATTTTACCTAGGGTACATACAAAATAAAATAATAATAATATTCAAAAGCTTTGCGTGAAAGGGCACAGTCTCAGTTTACGCTGAGGGCTAACGCCCTGCAGCACTGATTTTTAGACTACCCCTGACCTTATCAGTGATATCTATTTCGAAAACTACTAAACAATACTATGTGCAAGCAAACATAAAATACGTGAGCAAACATAAAATAAGTGATACCTTGAATTTAAAATTAATTCTAACTAAACAAAGAAACAAAATATTCGAACATATATCCTAAATTAAACAGTTTTTGCAATAATTTTTATAGTATAATGTTAGAACTACAGTAACTAGTATTTACGTGTTTATATATGTATGTAGTCTATGTCTATATCTCGTATAGTCAATGTTGAGTCTCCCATACTTTTGACTATCCACGCGTGCTTAACACACACCCTGCAAGTGATATTTGGTCATTTTGAATCAAGGGTCAAAGCCACATGACACGTGACGTGACACGCTTGCTCCGCGTGGGCGGCAACACCATTACGTGACGTTTCAAAAACTCACACTTATTTTGTGAATACAAACGATACTTGTTACGCGTTCTCACAGTGCTCGTCTAGTCAACGCACTGCGTTCAATACTGCTCTATCATAGAACCTCTATGGTTTATTTCGCTCATTTACTTATTTTCAATTCTGTGATGATGAGAGACCTTATAGTAACGTTACTGAATAAAGGTGTTAGTCATGATATAAATAAAATAATATATTTGCAAATTTTAAAGCAGGGTAGAGACGACAGTAATAGCGAAATAGTTTTAAGCAGTAGGCATTTCATGAATATTATAGTCTAAAAACTCATCCCTACAGGGTAGGTACTTCATCAGTTCTACATGCGCCTGAATTTTTCAAACGGCAATATTTCTGCAATGTAATTCTAGCTGTAGGTAATTACATTTTAATAAGGCGTAATACGCAATCATTCCGTAAATGTAGGAGGACACTTCATGTGCTTTTCGTAGATATTGTTTATTTCTATTGCTATTACTTTATTTCGCATCACAAAACGTAATCCGAGTTAAAATAACGAAATTGAACTACATGACATTTTTATATTAATAGGAAACTCTATGTAGCTCTATCTGGATAGAGGATATGTGACGTCACTCTATCCGATGGCTCTATCTATGCTATACCCCTGTAGTGTTGCTGATGCCCTAAGGCAGGTGATCACTTGCTATTTGGTTTGTTTACCTACACTTGTACTTGTACTTGTACCTTGTACTTATAGAAAAGGACCACGATAAGTCCGTATTGACTGACAGTAGTAAAAATTATAAAATGTGGATATGGCAATAATCTGGGGATAATCTGTTCTTGTCAGTCCTTCTTGTAAACATTCAGTGATTTGGCTTGAACTTGTACTTTTAGTCTGACTAAATTATTAATTATGCTGAAAATTACCTCTATGCTGAAAATATTTTTCATAACTCACGAAAATAAACAATCCTAGAAAAATCAAATTATTTGTTATGACTTTTATGAATGACGTTCTATTACTTTTAAAAACTTGTCATAAGTTGCCATACAGAGTTTTTTATTTTTTAATAAGCGATTCGGGCTTAGCGTTGTCTTATTAATACATAAAGCGTAAGTACCTGAGTACAATATTTGAATTAAATTGGCCATGGTTCAAATACGGGTCCGACCGGTGACACACATTGATACGTACCTACATACATCAAAGGTGATTTATTGCCTTTCCCAGCATTTCAACCGCGACTGTAGCAAACATTTGGACACAAGGCGACGTTCAATTACATTTGAAACCAATTTCCAGTAGATATCATCTTCTCTACGGATATGGTGGAAAATGAAGCAAATAAGGGAGAACGGGGCCAGATCTAACCAATTATGTTTGTATGCGACGACCTGAGTGGTTCAGTGGTCAACATGCCGGTCTGCCACGCAAGAGGTCCCGGGTTCGATTCCCGGCCGGGCAGAAATTGAAATGATGAATTTTAATTTCTGTTACGGGTCTGGGTGTTCTATGTATAACAAGTATGTATTTAAAAAAGTATTTAAGTAGTTTATCAGTTATTTAGCACCCATCGCACAAGCTTTGCTTAGTTTGGGGCTAGATGGCGCTGTGTGAATTTGTCCACGAATATTTATTATTATTATTATTATTATTATTATGTGTTTTCCAAAGATAATGAACATTTCTTATTAAAAAAAATCTTTAGTAATTTTAGCAAAATATCAATAAATGATACAGGTACTTTTATAACTAGAGACAACGGCTTTATCTATTTCGAATGATAAGATACTTAGATGGTCAAAATACCGAATTATAATTGCCTTGTCAGTGACATCGCACTTACGGTTCTGCACGATTATCACATTTTCCGCCAACATAACGCCTATCCTAGACAGGCGCAATCAAAGAGATTGGAAAGTTAGCTACCTTCATGGTTAAGACTGGAAACATTGTTTTTTCTCTGTTTCATTATTATTGCGCGCGTTTTTGCAATAACGCGTTCGGCGTCCTTTTCAAACAGCTGCGTTTTAGTCGTCCTGTAGCAGCCATGCCATTCGCCATTTAGTGAAGTCAACGACGTCCATTGATAGGCGATTCAGTACGCAGTCGCCACTAAACGTATCTCGCAATCTCATCAGTCATTGTAAACGTTCTCTGATTGGGGACGCTCCTGCCATACTTTTATTTATGCGCAGCGGTGTGAATTCGCGAGCGTTTTAATATAAAATGTACTCTTAACGGATATTGCAACAACGCGCGCGACATTATGCGCCTGTCTGGGAGGGACTTCATTTTAAAACGAAACATAAGACATTATAGGGATGGAACACTTTGCTCGAAATGTGTTCTCCGAACAGTACCTGGACTCCTTCGAGACTAAAGTTAAGCCGTTTCTAGACTGGCTCCATGTTCGGCCAGATCGTCACTTATCTATACCATCAGATAAGATGGCGGTCAAATGCCTGCTTAGTAATTTGTAAAATAAAACATCATTTTTATATAAGATTTCTTGTATTATTAAGGCGGCTTGAATGACACGTGTATGTATGTAATAAAAATATGAAAGAAACGAAAGTACCTAAATTCAATTATAAATACGTTAGGTTTATTGCCACTTCGAGGTAAAAATATAAGTAAATGCATCTATCTGCCAATTAGTGATACTTATTTGCGAACAGCCAATATAATTTGAGTACCAACCTACACAGATCGATTGATACCAATTCGTATCAAGAGTTATTTATTTTGTCTCAGTTCACGTCCTCATTATGAGAGAACAATATCTCTCAATAGCATACTCGTACCTGCCAATATTAATTTTTCATCCGAATCCTTCAAGATATGTATTCGAGGAGAGCCTATTCGAAGCTTTGTCAATTCAAGTTAAATATTATTATCCACGATTAGGGTTAACAACGTCGATTCCGACGTAAAAAACGTTTTAAGCCATTCTCGATATTGGATTAGGATCAACAGTCTAATATTGGACATTAGCCATCTTCGTGATGGTATGTAATAATATCTACGCTTTTCAGTTGGGTACGAGATATACATGTAGTACCTACCTACTTATTGAAAAACACAACAGAAAAACGCTGTTAGCAATGATTCTTATCTGTAGTAGGTGGGTAGAGTAGTCGGCAAGTATGTCAACGAAAGTTTAGGATTCTATTTATAATTAAAGACCATTAGATTAAGATTTTAATCATTGTTGTTGCTATACCCATGAGCGGACACAAGCTTACACAAAAATCGATAGACTCTGTCTCAAAAGTAAAGCAACTTGGGAAATTAGATGATTTTGAATTATGAAGACGTCCATCTTTTAGTTACTATCTTTTTTAATTTTTTTTATTACATTGAGTCATATTATGTAAATATGTTACTATCTTGTTGTATAAAGACAGACGCCGCTTGACTTTACCTACCCATATGAAGCACTATTCACTGGGTTTCATGATTACCATAAGACCTACAGCAGTTGGTGCCAAGCAGAAGTTCGGGACCTCGGATATTTCATTATTCTCTAAACTACATTTTCCTGGGTCTGGCGTATTTGTATGTATTATCGTGTGTGTCCATGGTGCCTACGATGGAGAAATCATTTTGTTCTGAAATCAAGTGGGACTTTTTCTAATATGTGAAAATAGTAGAACAGACTATGAACTGCTTATACACATATCAATTTAAATCTGCTGACAAGTTATGGCGTTCTTGCCATTGTTTATCCGTAAAATTTAGTTCTTTTGTCACCCGCGAACCCACGGCCTCGGGTTTAGTATTTAAACATATAGGTAAGTATGATATCTAACCAATAAGCTAAGTCTGTGGTAGTATAATGCATAATGTAGAGCATGTAGTCGCGTTCAAGTAGATAGGATAGCTGTTTACGCAGTAACATTATCATTTTTCACTAAGGACTGTCTTGGCATGATGCCAAGGGGCGAGTGTTTCTAGGCTCCATAATGGCGTTAGGGCCAAACATTAAATGACGTTAAAAGCGACGCGTCAGACTGTATTGTGATGTAATGTAGTATTTATATGACATTAAACGCGACAAAACAATTTGTTGTACTCATATCATCGTTGATTACGAAACCTCTATAAAAATTTTCATTACGCAAGTTCTATGGGAAAAACTAGCTTTTTTCCGCGACTTCGTCTAAGTAAAGTTCCGGACCAGTTTCCGCGGGAACCACATGGACTTTCGGGGTAAATTTTTATAGCCTAAGTGTTGTTCAGGGCAATAAGTTATATTGTAGTCCCATCAGAATCCGTTTAGTAGTTTTTGCATGAAGGAGTAACAAACATCCATTCACTTTTAATATTATTGGGATTTATTTTGGTTTATTGGATGGTTTATTTCAACTAAGCCAGCATGTAGTATAGGTATGGAAAATGCTTATAGGTATAAAGTAAATTTTTAGAACACACTACGTTCAATTTGCATCCCTTTCTGAAAAAAAAACGATTGTGTATATTGGTTGCGCCGCTTAGAGAAAACGAGCACAATAAGGTCCGGATATGAACATTGTTAGCAGTAAAATATAAGTAGCTAAGTAGTAAATATGACGTTTAGGAAAAAAAACTTCATTAAGTCTTCGCAACGAGCGATTTAGCAAAAGAAAACACAAAAACAACGCTCGTGTCTGTACTCTCAGTCTATCATTACGTAAACTACGTTGCTGACTCGAGCGGGAATCGGCCACGAAATAACGAAAATATATATTTTCTTTATTCTTTTATTGCGGGCGAAAGGGTTGTGTAAGTGAAAACGAAATTCTGAGGCGTGCGCCGGCATAATCCTGTACGGGGACGAGATTTCGTGTTCTTATAAGAAAACGAGACGATGTGGAATCGGAAAACATCAGTGTTACTTCCGCGCACAGAAATCAAAGTCCGATCCGTATCAGTGGTAGCCACTAAGCCTCTGTCAGCACTTACTAGATATCCGAGGGTTGTTACTATATAGTTTTTTTTATTGCCAAAGGGAGGCACACGGACAAACGGTTCACCTGATGGAAAGCGGCTACCGTCGGCCAGGACATCTGCAACCTAAGGGGAGCCGTGGCGGTGGCCTTTGAGGTACCTGTAGACATGCTTTTTAAGGACCCCCTCTTATAGTGCAAAGGAAAGACCTCATTCGACATCTTGCACGTGCGCGGTAAGAAGACTCGCTATGCCCGTACGTTAGTTGGATAAATAAATCAATAAATAATCGTGGACAAATTCACACAGCGCCATCTAGCCCCAAACTAAGCAAAGCTTGTGCTATAGGTACTAGATTACTGATATATTACTTAAATACTTTTTTAAATACATATTTATTATACATAGAACATCCAGACCCGTAACAGAAATTAAAATTCATCATTTCAATTTCTGCCCGGCCGGGAATCGAACCCGGGACCTCTTGCGGGATGCCAGGCATCTAGATGGTCTAGCTTAAGTTGTCGCATGGTAAGAAAACTAACTAAATTTGATAGTACTGTATTTCATATTCAAACGAAGTTTCGATTATAGGAGGACGATTGTGACGGATTTTAGATCTGTATTATCATGCACCGGATCGGTTGCAGAGCGCAAGGGTTCTAAGGATCCTTTCCTCTACTTTATTTTATTAGTGTTTTCACCACCTTCTCGATTCCCGTGGTAGGTACTACCGACTCCAGTGGGCGACCCAAGGAATGATAGATTGACATCGCTGAGTCGCTGAGCCGAAGACCGGGCGAAGTGGAGAGGAATGAGTAGGAAAGCGGACCCTGGCAGAAGCCGGGATAAGCGCTAGCACGATGATGATAAGATAATAGCTGTAGTCATTAATAATGTTTTTATTAAGCCTTATACATTTAATAGGTGTCTTAGTGAAGTGTATTTGCAGTGAAACAGTGGTGCTCCCCGCGGCGGCGCCCTGCTGCGACCGTGACGAGTAGATTTACTCATTTTACTCAATAGAGCTCATGAGTTCATTCACTTTATTCATACGTGTATATACAGTGGAGGGATTGTCAAATAGCTTCTGAAGTACGCACAATACTCAAAGTTCAACTTACTCAAATTAGACGAGTCATGCCTTAGATGTCGAAACCGAATCAAAATCTGTTCAGTAATTTTTGCGTGATGCGCGGCACCGACAAAACAAAACTAAAGAATTTTTGGGCATTGTTATGTCCCAGAATCCTATCCCGCCTATTTTTTTTTAATTTCTTTTATAATAAGACACGGCTTTTTTACAGTTTGATAATAGTACTTATATAGATATAAATGTTGCCAAAATTAATATAGATAGAAAGGTAGGTATGTTAATTAAATTGATTAAATTATTCAGAAGGCTACCCCTCCGGCACCCATGGCAACTGAGTTTCAAGACCAGTTGTGAATTTGGTAGGTTATTCTAGTTACCTGTGCAACAATTATCGTTTATCTTTGTAGTTTCGTAGCTATGAAACAATTGTTCATCGCGTAAACTTAAGGACGCCTTTAAATTTATTTTGATGATAAAGTCATTAGGTAAGTTTATCAAGCTTACGAGGGTTGTTATAGACTTGCAAGCATACTTTAAAAGTTGCAACAGGTACTGTCATTTGTCAGTAAAACTTTTTATAAGTGGTAATAGAGGTACGTATATAGGAGCTTGCTTGGCATTTTACCAAACGATTTCGAATTTTGCCAGAGCGAGACTTACTAGTGTTTGTTGTTGTATTTACCTCCTGTTTGTGACATGAAAGAGAAGCTCTTTTTCAATTCTTTTGCAAACAGTATATACTTAGAGCCAATGTTTTTTTAACAGAATAAATACGTAGAGAGCGAGGACTTTTACGTAAACAAGGAGAACTCCGGGGCAAGCAGCAAGTGCGTCAAGTGCTCAGCAGAACAGCAGGCGCGTCATCTTTGTTCTTCAAATCGCAACACAACAGTACAAGTTGTTGTTGCTGGGCGGCAGAAATAGATATCTAAAGCTGTACCTGTCCAAGCAGACCAACGATAAAATAACAAGGGATTATTAGTTTTAGGGATTAGGGAAATTGCTTATTCTTCAAAATTTCAGCAAACAAGACTACGACTGAAAAAAATATTTTGGCTAAATAGCATTTAATGACTACACTATCGGACACTGTCCCTTAAAATACAGGATTTGTTCCTAGTTTAGGAGGCAGCGTTGTCAATTATTGCCTTACTACTGTCACTTTGTCAATTACCTGTGTTATCAAAATAATATATTTTGTGTCAATAAATTTATTTTTATTAGATATTTTAATATGATTAATGTAACGTGTAGGTAGGTACATCTCGTCTATCAATAGTAGATTTGATCACATTAGTTATCCTTCCTGTCTCATTGTAAGAGGAAAATGTATTTTTGTACCCTTAGCGTGAACTATGACGGTCTTATTTGAGATCGCCAGAGGCATGGTTATATTACCAGAAATAAATATGAATTGTGTTTCAATATCCAAGTTATGTGTTTACTGGCTTTTGCCCCCTGCTTTAATAAGAGAATAAAAGGTACGGTCCTCTTCACCTTTTTAACTGTGACTTAGATTAGGCCCATAGATAAGGTTGATCCGGTTCCGGAGAAACAAATAGAATAATTTTCCCTTTTACAATATTAGTTGTTAAAAACAGTATTTAAATCGTTTTATAAGATAGAAAATCATAGTAATTTTATAAAACGATGATCTTGGCATTAAACCTTGACACAGGTCGACGACAACTAGAAATTTTGTTCATTACTTTTTTCAGTGACAAACGAGGTAATCTGATGGAAAGTGGCAACTGTCGCCCATAACATCTACGATTCAAGATTTTTATGTATCTAGATCTGCTGAATAGTATCTACCCGGTATTCTATCGTATTTAATAGGCATAATAGTAGGCACCTACTCGATACTAAAGTCGAACTGATTCATATCCAATCACACAAATGTTCAATTTGGATTGTTGACCATTCGCCCGGCAATGTACACATGTGGTTATAGGTTGTCAAAACTGCAAACAATGGTGAATGATTGTAGCTTCAGGGGGTCTAAAAAGGCCACATTAGCGTATTATATTATATTTTCATATTACAGTGCCACAATCTTATCTCATCCGGTGGCCAATCCTGAAACTAAGTGACACCATTTTGAATTGTCATGTCAATGTCAACAACAGCGATGCTACAGATAAGTTTGTGACAAATCAATATGAATCATATTATGAAATGCTAATGTGGCCTTTTTTGACCCCCAGGACCCGCTTCAGGGTAGGGCGCTTTTTTCCGCATAACCCATTGTGTGGTATGTCGTTGGATAAGTCTTTTTAAATGATTTAATGTACGTGAAGTACGTCTTAGGAGTAATTTCCGTGTTCTATATATTTAGCTTCAAAGTTAATAACACGCCCCCCCCCCCCCCCCCCCCCCCCTATAACCGCTAAACCGCAATATTTGAATAGGTGAAAAGAATTCAACATAATAGTTGAATTATAATGAAGTTACAAGAAAAGTTATCACTGACCAGTGGACTCTTCAAGTTAACGAGTACTAGACGACCAATTTATGAAATGTAGGTAGTTGTATTAGCAAATATTTCATAAAAATTGTATGGAAAGAAAGTTGAGATGACCACATTTTTAACTTTGTAATATGTTTAGAGTATCAGAAAGCCCTATTTTGCACGCAGATTATGACAGTCAACTACGGAATCCAACACTGCACGTGACACGACACGTCTGGGCCGGTTTTTTTGGGAATGCCGTTGAAGGGCCTATTAAACAACCCGATATTCAGTCTGTCTTACTAAGTCTACGAGTAGTGTAATAAGAGTAACTCATGTTAGACATTCTAATTAGTCTGTCCGAGTGGATTCGGCCGCGCTAGACTGAAAATCACGTGGTCTAATAATAGTTAGACCGTTTAGTCAGCGCGCAGTTCAGTGTTGACGCCAGCGAAACAACAAAAAGTACGAAAACGAATCAATAATTACCCATAAAATTATATTTAAATTTGATTTGAACTTATATTATTATTTGTGTTGTAAGCTAGATATTTTGATCTATTTGAAACATACAATTTTTTTTTTATATTATTTTATGGGTTATTAAATATTTACCTACGTAGGTAATGATATCACTATAATCGTTACTCGTACAATACAATATTTAATAAAGCACGATGTACACGCTTAAAGCTTCAATTACCCGAAGTCGAGTAAAAATACACGTAACTTCAACTTTGAATGAGTAAGCATTTGATGTTCAGCGAGGTGTAATAGCAAGCTTATCTAATTAGACAGTAAGACAGTCTACTTAGTCGAGACTAAATATCGCGTAGTCAAATAAGCCCTTGAGATCTTAGCCCATTTTCCTGTGAAGTTTCGTGGTTTTAAGCCTCAGAACATTGAATCTTTGACCGTTTCGCGAAAAACGAGCCATTCATTTAAACGATAGAACACTCGTATTTTGGATGAAATTGGTAAAAAAAAAGATAATAAATCCGCATAATTACTCAAACGTTTACTCTACAGAAACAGGCTCCTTTTTTCACCTATGTGATGAATACAGGAGCAGGTAATACGAGAGAGTAGGGGTAAAAATATGTTTATTGAGCTATCAAGGTGCAGAATCCCATTAAAGGAAAAGGTCGAATTGTACATACACCTGTACACCTACCTACCACCATCAATATCTAGAATAATGTCATGACATTGTATTAACAAAAGAGGTGTATCAGAATCGTAGCTTGTGGTACCTAATCGATAATCACTGCTAGCCTATCTCTGTGGAATACAGGCGTGGGTGTGTATGTACCTTGGATTGTATTTACAACAGGTTGAGCCCCGAAATAGCTTTATGTTGTCTGTTGGCGTCACGTCTCCGATTGTCACACCCCGTTATTCCCACCTGCGACTGTTCAAGAGCCATAAAGATACAACGCAGGAGAGCGATTCGACAGCCCGCTCGCTCGATAGACTAATGTGGGATAATGATGTAATTCAGCTGTTTTCCTTTGCTCGGTGTTAGCTCCTTTTTCGTAAGGCCCACAGAGACAGTCATGGATTGTCAAGAACGTAGGATTCTATTGTCTGCGACATCACGTATATCCGCTTGTCAGTCAAGTTCATCAGCATCCGAGACGTTTAATCCAAAGAAATTTGACATAGAGGCATAGAAGGAGCCTACTCATAGCTTAGTTACAATCTATATTTTGTATCTTTTTTTAATGGTACATTATAACGTGTCCAAAAGAGACGGCTATACAAGTAAGTTGTCAAATACCCCTCCATAACCACCCATCCATACCCACTGCTATTGTCAAATTTGGTGTCCTTGGTCATCTTAATGTACTAGGTTTTTGTATAGAGTTGTGACATATTGATAGTGTACTCACTTTGTAGGTCGAGGTTCCATCTATGCTCTGTAGTGCAGTATTGTCAGAGGCGTCGTAGAATACGCTTACAGACATTTTTCGCCATTGACAGCATCGCATTCAAACTTAAAAAACACCAAAGACACTAGCAGCTAAACCTAGCGGGCGTAGTTCCTTATTTTGCCATTTCACAGATATGTTGGTCGCACTGTACCTACCACATGCTTCACTACGTGTTTAATAATCATAGTGGTTAACAAAAGAACGAAACACTAAAACCATACGAAACCCAATTCATAACCAGGTCACAGGGTGTAAGAGTATAAGAGGATTAAGTACACCTATAAATCAAGTGGATGCCATTTTAGATTTTCACGAAATAACAAGTCCATTTGGGGGTAACTGTGTAATTTACGACCTTGCAGCAGGTACACACAATACAAGAGCATCAGTTCATTACCACATGTGCACATGCTAAAGGATTTTATAGCGTTAATAAGAAGTTATTGCGGTCACAGACTAAGATCTAAGGACCTCATCTAATGGCCTCTTCTTTCAGCCAATTCAATTTGGTTAATGATGTATCAAATACTAAGAGATTGGCTTGTAGCTGAAAGAGAGTGGTAATGGACTTGCTCTTCTAGGTATCTTAATCATGAGTTTGGGATCGCGTTTGTGATTAATGTTGTTGCTTTGATTCCTGTTTATGGGAGCCAGAGGTATGAGTCCCCTGTCACGCTTTTACGAGGCCATCGGCGAATGGATTGGAGTTATGATTCGGTAAACTAGTGCACTACGAACATTGGGGTAAACATACTACCCGAATGTTAGTACACACCGTGTTGTGGTTAACTAGTTGGAGAATAAACACTAACAAACGTGTTAGGCTTAGAGAGCTGATAATAAGAGTGTGGAGTCTGGAACGTTATTATTTTCTGTAGAAAAGAAACCTACCGATAATGAAATAGGTGTTGGCGTCCCAACATTAGACACCAGTGTGGCAATGCTTTATTTTAACTCCTTTTTAGAGCGATTGTGCGTTCATTTATGGGAGAGTTATTCACTCCGAAAATCGGCTTGTTATTCCCTAATATTGTTCTGCTGTAAGTAGGCGACAGCCTGATCTCCAATCAACAGCAATGTCTACTGCTATTGTCAGCAGAAAAGTTGCTTTCGTCGCCAGTAAGTAATGAATTCAATATTGATTGAAAGAACCATTTCTTACACCAAAGCTGAGTGGTAATTGAATAGCTGAATCTCAGCAAATAAATTGGCCAGCAGGCGGTCTTTTATCTGATTCTATTAACTATGGGTAAAAAGTTATTGGTATCGTACAGATTGAAGATTTTTAATATCCCTGATGTATATTTTCCCGTACAGTTTGAAGGTTTGTTATCCCTGATAATGTTTTTGGTTTATTATTAGGTTTTATTTTTTATATCTATCAATTACCTGGGATTGAAGCACGAGTCTCGTTCACCTGAAACGAAAAAGAAAAGAAAATTAGAATATTTATCAAATTATAACTAGGTACGACGACTATTAAAACTATGCAAGCAGTATTGTAAAAAAGAAATGTAAAATGTGCTTGGATAAATTCACACAGCGCCATCCAGCCCCAAAGTAAGCAAAGCTTGTGTTATAGGTGTTAGATAACTGATAAACTACTTATATACTTTATTTTGAACGTAAAAGTGTGTTTGTTGGTCCTTCCTTATCCCCGCAGTAACGGAAAAACAGATCGATGTGAGTTTTGCATAGAGATAGTTTGTGGACCGGATGGTGACATGAGCAACTTTTCATCGAAGTCAGCACGGGGCAAGTACCAGAAGATAAGGCAACTTTTATTTTCGTTAAACAAAGTTTTAGGCTGCTGCCACACGAGCGTAATCGATTTTCTGTTAGCTAAGTTGTTTAAAAAGTAATAAGCAAATTGAAAGATGTCGGAAAACCCTTGACAAAGTCTAGTCCTAGTATTCTTTCCCTTTAAACTTAATGTTTAATTAAAAAGTATTTAACTCTTTTCTTCTTAAGGTTAATGTAATAAAAATATCTAGTTGCTATAAATGCTGGTGATACCCCACCTTGTCTGGACATCGTATCGACGTAGTTACCCGGTAAGAAAAACCTTGTTTTGTAAAAATTCATTTGTAAAAAGAATTATAATATTAATTATTATTCAGTTTCATATGTGTATGCTATTCGTACATAGGTAGGTATCGAAACTGTGTAGTCTATTAGGAATCCCATCTTACCACTCAAAATTAATACCTATTTACGGTAATAATAAAGCTAGTTTAGCTTTGTCTTTTTTTATTTTCCAACTTCATTGATTTTGATGAAGTGTGTATTTAAAAAATATAATTATAAGTAGTTTATCAATAACACAAGCTTTGTTGACTTTGGGGCTAGATGGCGCTGTGTGAATTGTCCAGTGCGTCGATAAACATAGTAAAAAAGCTGCTATTTACCGAAGTCTGCGAATAAATCGCTGGAAAAGATAGATAATAGCTGCCAAGTCAGCAACAAACTAAGTAGCATAATAATAATTGTACCCATTTTCCATCGGATTTCGGCGTAAAACACGCTCCGTCAAGCGCTACTCCTTAATCCCAAACGACTTAATACCGACAAGTTAGTGAATCGCGAGTTATTTATGTGAATTAATTAAATCATCGCCATCCGAAAGGCTTTTAGCACCGGTGAATGGCTAATTTAGCAGAGACTTAATTGACGTAATTTCTGGGGCCTAAGATTGACTCAAGCGCATTTCACACAGGAGTTACAGCGAAATCAGGGTACAATAAATTACGAGCACATTTTGTCATTTAGGTTGACATTATGTTTATTTTCGCAAGATACAAATATACGGCAATTTTTATTGTCGTGGACGACATGAACGAAACCAGGGTCAAGGCTAGTTTCTCCTTCGGAACGAAAGCTAAATACTAATACTGTCCAAGGTTTAATTAATAAGAGATACTCCAAACTGTTAATAAAATTTTCATTAAATAAATCTTAGTACGTGAACCAAGTAATTCCGCAATTTCGTCGTACATTTCACTTTATTACAATAATTAAAATGGATAAGAAATAAAACGACAAGTTTTTATTGTCAAAAAGATTTCGCGAATCCCAAGTATCCCAGGTAACAGCAATTGGGAGTTGAAAATGTCTCCTAAAATTAATGCGGACTGTTACAATTCGCTGTTCAAACTGGAATTATTCAAACAGAATAATTGAAACAGTTTGTCTTCAGATAATGGTAGAGCTTTGTTGAATAGATTTACTGCTGTTATAGCCTTTTGATTTGGTAAATGTACTGGGAATCGGTTTAACGATACGATTCGTCATTACTATGGACCTCCATTGACACTTCCAATGATGAATTAAACTCATCATCATCATCTCAGCCGCAGTACGCCTAATCATATTCATAATCAATTTATTCGTAATGTAAACTTATACAAATTATAATAATGTCGTATATGAATGAATAATATAATTATTACTCTAAAATTTGTAGTCATCTAAGTTGCTTCGATCACATGTCTTAGCTACTATTTAAAACTTTTCATATATCGGCACTTGGCTGAGACCATCGCGAAGCTGTCCTGTAGGTACGTGATCGCCACTAGATAACCTTTTCGCCCCATCGATCGACCATCGGATCTGCGAGCTAAGTATCCCGCCAATTGCCACTTCAGTTTTGCGACTCTGCAAACTATGTTGGCGACCTCAGTTCTGCTATAGTTATGTATACTCTGAGCATAGCGCATCAGAGTACCAAAGTGAGAACGATTGATTAATTCTAAGCTTCAGAGCCTAGGGCATCGGTGTAGGGTTAAACGACTGTCGGCCTTCTTAAGGTTACATTTCGGAGAGTGTGCAAAGCAGTTGCACTACCTCATTCCGCCGGCCCCGCCTCGCCATCGGGAGATGCGATCCGGGCGAGCGCGAAGCCCTATGTCGTGGATCTTCCAGCTATCTGCACGAGCCGCTCTGGTTCAACATTTCTAATGCGTACGGCTAAGGAATGTCACATGTAAACACGTTGCAAACGAGTTTGTTTCCTGATCATTATAATTTGGACGCCTTCAAGGCTAGAGTGAATAGGCTGTTCCTAGACAGGCATGCTCTATCTTTGACTGCATCGTCACTTACCACCAGGTGAAATGGCGGTCAAATGCCTGGCTAGGCTAATATAAAAAATAATAAATTGGGGGCTGCGCCAATCAACAAGTACTAATTACATTGTTAATTAATATGAACAGCATTAAACTACACTGTTTAAATAATCATCAAAAAGTTATTATTTCAAATAATTAAGATATATACTTTACCGCGTACTGGCTTTACATAACATCTTATTGCTTGTTACAATGAACGTAAACAATAAAGTTTTGCAATCATTTAAATTGGAAATTATGTTGAATTTGAAAGAGCGACTGTCATTCAAAACTGACCTATTTAGGAAATCTCGTAGTATTTGAAATACCAAAAATAGAAGTTTATTACGACCGTATTCACATCATGTTCAACAAAATGCATCTCTAAACTCTATATATTGCAGCCATTGATTTAATATACAGTAAGTAGTCGTACTGGAAGTTGCGACATAACTCGTTGAAAAGAGTTTTATTAGATTATCTTTTTCGCGTTTTCATTCAAGGCTCGCTATGAATCAGCCGTTATTGACCTGATAGTGGCAGTGACGTACGCCTGTTAAATTGGGTATATGGGTTAAAGTGTCCAGTTTACGAGTAAGCCATAAACCTGGCATTAGGCGAGGGAAGTTTGAACTATACACGACTATTTAAAACATGTTGCAATGGTCGCGCGCAACGAACTCTTCGAATCGATTAGCCAATGGCATTGTTGTCATTCCTAGGTTCTATAGGTTATTCCTTTGACCATTACGGTAATAATATAGTCATTTATTGCTAAGTAAATTATGTATTGGTAGATAGGCACATTTTTGCAAACAGACTGTTGATGGTTGGTGCTTGGATTATGCTGGTGATACGCACGTCAATGGGCGGCGGTGATCACTTATCATCAGCAAACGAATTTCAACGATTGCTAAAAAATATCATATTGGCGTTAATGTCCCGATTGTGCTCTCGGCACGAGAGCCCGTATAACTATGTTGCAGGATTTGTCAGATCAGAAATTACAGTGGAGCGACTGCCATTTGAACCCCGTGACCCTGCTACCAGGAGAATCTGACCTGATTGGATTATGGTTAGACATTGAGTGGCTTGAATATGCAGGTTTCATCACGACGTTTTCCCTTACAGTAAGTATTCAACGTACAAAACTCAGAAAAGAGTCATTAGTATATGACCGCAGTGGGAATCGGACCCGATATCTATTAGGTCAGATACCTTAACCACTCGGCCACCGACGCTTCTCAACAACGATTGCGAAAATAGTTCGTATTAAAAGTATTTCAGTTGTCTAACATCAGATATTCTCATGACTTATAAATAACACCAAGTCTTTGATTACACCAAATCATTTCGCTATATTCCTGTCAACATTCGCCAAATCATAGTTTCGCTCGTAAAACAGTTTTCGTAAATCCTACGCACAGGAACTGGCAATACTAATAGCCCGGTTAGAGCTCCAGGTGATGTTATTGCCGTGCGCGCGCGCAATCTCCGATTCTGAATGTAAACGCAAGTTCGTTTAATTGATACAATGTTATTTTGCTCAAGAATTTGCTGTAAGCATTTACTGGGAGATTTATCGAGAACGTTTACGTTTAGATTTAGGTCCTATGAGCAATTATGGATATAGGCATCCAAGACTGTTTTAAAACTGGTATGCGCAAATGGAGGGAGCTTGGTAGACCCTAAAATTCCTGTCAAGCTTTAAACGCTGTCCTAATTTGCAACAGTCGTGCGACTATCGTTGATCGACGTCCGTCGTACGACCTAAAGGCCTATATATAGAGATAGGTGCAATAACATGGTAAGGTTTTGGATGCTTACTGCGATGCCGACGCTAACGAAGCACGTCCGCAAACTCCATGACAACAAAATAAAGATACTGCGGTAGATGTGCGACGTTACACGACCCGACCCAATGCGGAACGAGTACATTCGTCTCAGCTTTGGCGCGAGATATAATATCGCGGATAATATTGAAGAGACTCGCTTGTTGTTGGTCAATTGCTACGAAAGCGTCAGGGATTTGTGGGTAATAGGTACCTGAACTTACCTGTATCTTGAAGAGTTCCTGCCTAAGAAGCGAAGTATTGATATTGGCTGAGTCGGATGCGAGATCCAACAGCTTATGATGTGAGGATGCCAAAGACTGGACGAAGTGGAGAAGGGAAGCTGACTCAGGTAGAAGCCAGGATTGACCACTAACACGATTAATGATGACTGAATACTTTAAAACTATACTCACACACATCAGGGAAAACTATCCCAAATAAACTGGCAGTAAAGACTTCTCAGTAAGCTATGAAGTATTTACGTGGATAAAAGAAATTGACATTTCTAGTTCCTTAATCGCGTCTGTTAGTTTGTGTATGAACGCAATTATACCAAAAACTTTTCTAACTGTGCAAATTTCATGTGGCGGGTCACAGAGGTCGAAAAGTTAGCTACCTTCATGATTCTTTTTTCGATCTCTGTGGGGCGGGTACTCGGGTATCGAGTTCCACGTGTATGGAAATCGAATCTTATATAAAGCTTCTCGTTACAGGCTTAGGTAAAACAAGCTTTCAATTTACGATCGTCATACATAACTTAGTAGTACCGATGTTCTTGTTTATAAGAAAATGTTTTCGTTGTGTTTCCTTTTTTAATCATTGAATGTACCTATCGTGTCATGAGTTTATGTGTTATAATCGTCATTTATTTATTTATTTGTTTGTTTGTTGTTAGCCACAAATAAATAAATTGATTAAACAACGTATCTATCTACGTATAGGCTAAGAAAAGTGCTACAAGCTACGATCCATTTTCCACATACCTACATCTTCTCATACATTTAATCTGGATGAGGTCGCGAATTTGTAGTCTTTCATAGGAAAGACTACTAATGCTAAAAATGCGAGTGTTTGTTAGGATGTAGGCATGTTTGTTACTTCTTAATGCAAAAACTACCAAACGGATTTTGATGAAATTTGGCGACAATATAAATTACAGCCCAGAATAGCACATAGGCTACTATTTTCCCAAAATTCAATGTGTGTGTCGCGAGAACCGGTCTTGAACGTTATAACCGAATTTTACGCGGACAGAAGTCAATTAATATACCTACAATATTACGTACGTACGTGTAATATATATAATATTGTGCGGTACTGTGAAAAACATGTACCTATGTTTTATAGGCTACTTATGAGTTATTTTGTGCAATAATGGACCACTTTATACAAGTAAGGGTGTAGAAAAAGCTAATAAAACTACATATCGTTATTTCGAAAATACATAAAGCCACCGAGCCCTTTCCGAGTTTTTAAAGCATAGATACTGAGGCGGACCTTTTTCTTAAACAAGAAATTGGCAGTCCCATTCCAACGGTATCATTGACCTAAATAAACTCACTGTAATTTATTCAGTAGGACAGTCTAGTTTCCTTTTCCCCAATTTCAATGTTAATCCAGACAGCAATTACAGTATATCGATAGGGTGTCGAATCCTCATGCCATGAATTTCTATTTTGTGGCGAGAGGGTGATATTGTTATTATGGTGGTGCGACAGACTTGTTCGTTATATTCATAATACGTATCTAGCCACGGAGTGAATTAAAAGTGTAGGTCGTTGATTAAAATGTTAGAGGTATACCTAATAGTAGAATGGTACCTAATATTTCAAAATATAGGTGTCTAATGTTTGTCATGTATCGCGCATGACGAATCAACGGTCAATGTGGCTTTTCGAAACTTCAATACGCAACTTTTGGGAGTAAATTCCATCGTTGACGTCGACGACGACAATGTTGACGTTAAGTAAAAGCTAATTATAATCTAAATATAAAACAAAACTAACGTACTCCGAACCTACTAAACCGATTTCGAAAATTCTTTCATTAATAGGTATAGGTATTATTATTATTTTTCACTGACAGGAAGCTACATGATTCCTGAGTGTCATAGAGATACGATAAGTGTTCTCCTATCCTATCCGCAGGATCGTCGAGAAGGTTTCGGATGTAATGCTCGTGAAGCCGCTAGAAACAAATACAATTTATGAAACAGCCACTGGTAAAGCTTAATAAAGTCTCTAAAAACCGTTGTTTGCTACACAAAGCTCCAATGTTTGTATCACTTGCGCGAGCTGAATACGCGAACATTACGAGTACAAATATTCATTTACCTACACACGAGTTAAATTTAGCCCTAGTCCGCCGTTTACCTAACTCTGTGCTAATTAAGAGCGGGCATTTCATTTTAAATATGTTACAAGTCTCTCATCCCGATACGCGAAACTGGGGCGGTCATTGCCACGCACAGCGCCGACAAAAAATACCCACGTAATATTCGTGTTAAATATTTTAAGCGTGACTTAAATCATGCGACCGCACCAATTTACGTGACACGGGAACGGTTTTCCTGGAAATTTCCTGGAATATTTGCGCGACCGATCGCATCGCGGTGATTGATTTGGTGTGGACTGTCTGATTTCGGTGCCTTTATTATGTCGCCATCAACGGCCCAAAGTAACGGCCACCACTAAGCATGCCGAAGACCGCGAGCAAAGTGGACTAAGAAAAGCAGGAAGGAGGACCCCGGGCCCCCGCGTGTTGCGCGGGAGCGCAGCCGGAATTTAAAACCAAGATGATGATGATGATGATGATCAACGGCCCCAAGTAGTTCTTTTCACCACGTAAAATGGGCACAAGGTTCTTGATCTTTGGCATCACAGTCACTCCTATAAAAATCTATAAAAAATGTTCCCGTTAGAACATTCCTGTTGCGTTATGGTTTCAACAAATAGATAGCGAATGGATTTGCAAAGTGGACTGTATTACCTAAAGTGATAAGTCTAAAGTTCTCTACTGAATATTGTCTCTACGAAAGAACTCTATAGTAGATTATGTGCTAAGGGGATAAAGCAGTGTTGTTATGTATGACGTTACGAGCGGCATATTGGATCCTAAGCGTAGCGAAGCGAGGGAGTTGTAGAGTCCTGAGTGATACGAGGAGCTCAAGACACCCAAGACTAGCATTATCTCAGAGGTGAATACTGTACTTCTTATATCATTTGTGAGACAATAAATAAAGCAATTAAAGCTTATGATATAACTAAATTAACATACTTCGGAGTCAAATCAGTATCGCTCCACTTTATTTTCCGCGCCGACGTTAAATAAAATATGGAACTGATATAATTAAAATAGTCCAATAGCCCGTAGGCCTGCAGTGGACTGTTATGGGCTGTGATGATGATGATGATAATTAAAATAACACGTACGCTTTTTAATTTCACCGTTTTCGGTTTTTCAAATTTGTTAGTCTAGGGTTGGGCAACCATAGCCACGAGCCGTCTCCGGCCCCGTCCCTCTCTAGTTTTCGGCCACAGTTTTTGCAATCTTTCTTTATTCTGCTTATGTCCCCCTTAAGGAGAACAAAAAAAAGGAAAAAGGTGCGAAGTTGAATTATTGCACTAATACACATAGTATAAATTGAACACATAACAGTAGAAAGTAAAATGCAGCAAATGGCCTTATCGCTTCCCTGGCGAATTAGGCATTATCTATTACTCCTTTCCATACTCGATGGGCCATTTCGCGACACAGCTACCTAAGTGTTCTAGTATCAGATCGTCGACCGATCATACTTGAGTTCGCAAAACTTTCCTAGACGGTGTTCCATTTCCACGGTCTTGCGTTTGTGAGAACCAAATATCGTGATTCGCCCAACTGTCGTCAGGGGAACCGCCTCATAAGGTTACGTTTGAAAAGGTTAACATTATAAGTGATTATGATCATATGAGGTCACTGGCTGTTGGCATTACTTGGCGAATGTCAAGTTGTCCCTTGACGCCGGTTGTGATTGGCATACTTTGCCAGATATCTTTTCCCTTGGTGGCAATCGAATAGGCCATCCATTTTACTTTACCGTACTGGGAGCAATCTGTTTAATGAAGGAGGTTTGTTAAGTTCACTATCAGAAAACGCACGACCGAAACTTTAAATCGTTTTCTGTTTAAAACGCCAAGAAAACCTGTCTACGATAATAAATAGGGGAAAAAACCTTTCCAATAAACTAAGTCCTTTAGGTACCTATATGGCTCAACGAGAGGATTAAAAACCAGGGATGTTGGGAATGTATACTTAGATTTTAGACATCCGCTGATGCGGAAGCGGGTACGGATGTCCAAAGGCTCTCAACTGCGGATGCGAATGCGGATATTTTTAAGAGATACTGTACGCTAATAAACGAATGGAAATGTAGATTATCTTATTGTCTCATTTAAAAAAATCTTTGTATATTTTACCCGGCGTCTGTATGGTAGAAAATCAGTACAAGGACTGTATGGTGGGTCAATATGACCCGGATTTTGAAAATGGTTTAATTGTTACTATTTCAATAATTTTTTGGGAATGATATATTAAATCAGTTTAAGTAATGTTCAAATTACTATATTTTGTTGAAAATCAATAAAAAATCATACAATATTAGAAACTTGTCATGTATTTACGAATGCTCTATAATCTATAACAAAATATTTAACATCTGTAATCTTACTAATAAACTAACAAAATTATAACTTTTACATTTTTTTTTATATTTTGAAATACCTAATGTGAGGTCTTTAGGGACTTTATGCTAAATTTAACGGAAATTTTAAAACTAATCACAGTCAGCATCTACATTTGCCATCCACCATAGTAAGAAATTATGTAGACAGACAATCTTCTTACAATTTTGACAGGCAGGATATATTTGGCACCATTTTTGAATTTTATAACTCCGTGAATTTTAGTAGGTGACCCCTCTGAAGGTTCTCCAGTAAATTATCTTATTGTCTTGCGCATCTCTCTAGGCAAACGAAACACATCTTCGCAGGCGTCCAAGTTATCGTTTAGAATTCTCTTCTAAGTCGAGTAAACCAGTAAAAAGAGTATTTACAGTACAGTATTTTTGCCTTTTATTCTTTCGAATAGTACCCACACTTGTCAAATTATGCTCCTTGAGAAGGTAAATCAATTATCAAATAAATAAATGCATAAACGTAATTGGCACAAAATGGTTACATCGAATGTATGGTTGGGTCATATTTACCCCGTTTGACCTTTGACCGCTTGTAACTTCTTGTACAGGCGCACATCGACTGAGCTGATACTAGAACCGAAAGAGCACGGGTGTTAACTGCAGCTACTGAAAAGCACGGCAACTTTAAATTATAACTTAAAAAAATACGTGCGTTTAAAAATGTGGCGGGTCATTATGACCCAACCTGACAGACGCCGGGTTAAATTGTTAAGTCGGAGCGTTATGTTTAATAAAAAGTAATTTTGCTGCCTGGTAGCCTTTTCACTTGAAAGCGACAAATTTTAATATCTGCGTGCGAAACATGTCAATATTTTAAATTCGTGCTCGACGACGTTCCGCCAGATGGGAGGACTTTTAGTTATATTTATCTTTTTTTACAAGAGCAGATAATTCTATTTCAAGAATAGCTCCGGTGCTGCTAATGTCCAATATACCTATCCTGTTGACCTTCGTCTCCACTTGACCCTGCAAACAATTTCTTTCTTGTGTCGTCGCGACTTGCGAAACATTCGCATTCGAAAAAGCTCCGCACTGATTATTGCGGATGTGAATGCGAATATTCGCAACATCCCTATTAAAAACATATTACCCTCGCAATACGTCTTCGTCAAACATTAGTTTCTGTTGTGGACATGTAGGCAGCTGCCTACCCTCATTACGAGCCTACTTACCTACTTATACAACCATGTACAACATTTAAACGAACATTTACAGAAACCTACATTATCCTACAAACGTAATACAATTTACCTAATTGTTGTTTCTTAGTACCTAACTGTTTGTGTAAACTACTTTGTATCTTTATATTTGTATAACACATAGGTGTCTAGTAATTTAGATCTGTCCTCGTGCTCGAGAGCGCAACCGGAAATAATTTAGATCTGTCATACGCTACTATACTTGCTTAGATTAACACTGTACATTTCGTAGAATAGAAATAGACATAAGTAGAGCACATCGACAAAATCTAAATTAATTTATTTTATTTTGAATTTTATCATGCAATCAGTCCTAGGACTACGAGCAGATGAGGTGAAGGACAAGAGGTGTGCTGAGAACATTTCGCAAATGGTAATGTCTCATCGGTTAATTGAATTATTTAAATAAATAATAGCAATCAATGAAAATGTCGGCCGTCGAATAAAGGAAAGAGGTGGCGATCCTTGCTCTGGGTCATTTCCGTTGCAGATGCTGTCCATCGCCATTCAGCATGGCAAGGCTGCTAGTGTTATGGGCACCTTTGCACCGAGAGTGGCTAGGAGAGGGCCGTTAAGGATCGGACGAAGTTAACCGTTGACACTTATAGTTTTAATATTTTGTTAATGTTATTTTATTATAATGTAATAAAATTGAACGTATCAATTTCTGTTTTTACGCACGAATACATACAGGCACGATTTTCCCCGTAGGCTTAACTAACACCGCCGGCGCCGACGAAGCTAAGCCCGTAGCGTAGGCGTAGACAGAGACCACTTTAAAAATATTTCACAAGAGAGGCATACTAATGAAACTTATAATCTGGTACAGTGCCACAAAGTTATCTGATACGATGGCCAATACTGGAACTGTGGAAAAATTGTGAAACTTCATTTTGAAATGTATTGGAAATGACATTGACTTGTCAATAGTGGTGCCAAAAACAGCGACGCCGTCACCGGGTCAGGACAAGCGAGCGGCACTGTACGGCCATACCATTTTTTCATCATTGTGTAGTTTACTTCTGTATAGGTATAAAAAAAATTCCTCCATGTGTTTACTCTACTTTCATGAAATGGGAAACAGTCATAGTGACCAAAAATATTGGGAACCTTCAAATTTCTTTTCTGCTCTGTGATAGTGACTAAATAATCGACTTACCTAAATAATAGGGCTTTTATACAAAGTTAAGTAACAACTCAGTCGGCTACTGAGGGCGCAAGATGTAATAAATTCGTGGAATTTGGGGAGTTTCTCGTTGCTAAGTGGAGGGGGCGGCAACGCGTCGCTAGCTTCACATTAGGCAAAATCAAAGGAACACTGATGGTTTGTAACTAAATTGTAGACACGCTGTGTAATGTTCTTATTAACGTGGGCCGTAAGTCACTTTTTTAAGTAGGTACACACGATTTTCGACTTAATTGCGGCAGTCATGAAGCAGAATCTAGCATGGCGCTTCATGGGAAAACAAATGAAATTGGCTGCAGACACAAAACAGTCGTAAATGGAAGAAGTTGGTGCTCTATAAGACACCACAGCATATATTATCATGTGGACTAAGCACATAAACACCACAAAGGGTCGTCTTTTTACCATTTTAGTTACCAAACAAACGCTTCCGTTTGATTTTCTTCGATCTCTTAGGAATACCCTTTTAAAATCAGTAGTTAGGCTTGTCAATCCGACTACAACTTCGAAAGTGCTGGTTCAGGGAGGTAATCTATCTTCGGTCGCTCCGAAAGCCAACTCAGACAGTCACTCGCAACTCTTGATTGTCGAGGCGGGGCGACAGTGCGTCAGCACTCAGGCTACCAAAAAGACTGGCAAATTTTTCTTTTTTGCTCTGTGCAGGCTACGCTCCGACGCTGTTATTTGATTGGATTTGGGCTCATAACGAATCTACAGCTGTCAAAGAGAGTGATTTTTCGCTGTAATTGAGTGGTGTATCTAATTTAGATATTTACAGTCAGCTGCAGAGTAAACCTACCTGCGCATACTTAAGGGTATACTACCGATATTAAAGGGTATGCTGGGGAGGGGTTCTGCAGTTGACTAATAATGTAGGAATATATTATCGGATACAATCGTGATAAATAAGTAGAACATATTAATTTGTTTAGTTTTTTAAATTTATTATGATCATGCATTATTATAATTAATAGGTGGATACGTTACAATCTAGTGCCCTGTAGAGTGAAGGTGGTTACTTTGAAAGACCTTAAATTTTAAAGAAACAAAAAATATTTTTATGGGATAATATCCGGAATCGATTTAAAAACGTAATTCTGCTATTTGAAAGTCATAATGTTTTCGAGTGAGTCAGATCATAGCTTTGATCACGAATTTGGTTTACATTACAGTGGTTTCCACGTGGGTTTGAAAATTGCGTAGCTAGTTACTAAGTGAGGGACGTTGATGAAATTTTGTGAGTATTAGTTTTGTTACCTGGCGGCCCCGCTATTCCGGACTATGGTAGCGGTCACGGTAACGGCGGAGCAGAGGGTGCGAAGAATCTCTTGAAACAGATGGCCGATGGGACAGTAAAGTTCTCGAGTGGCGACCACGTACCGGAAGACGCAGCGTGGGTAGGCCTCCCACAAGGTGGACGACCTGGTAAAGATCGCAGCTACCAGCAGGATGCGGAGTGCACAGGACCGGCCTTTGCGGAGATCTCTGGGGGAGGCCTATGCCCAGCAGTGGGCGTCTTTCGGCTGATATGATGATGTTGATGAGTTTCGTTATCCTTCTTTGCATTTTCTATTTATAAACAAGTAAATTATTGTAATTTTCATACACAGCCAGTACGGTACAAAATGCAATCGTAACAAAGGACGCACAATTTTAGAGATTATAGACATAAGGGAGTGCCAGGTTCACTAAGTAAATGGCGCTGAGCATGTTGCGACAGGTCTCTAACGTTGCCACCGTATGTTGTGTACGGGGACACGGCGCGTGTAGAAATGTTTGTGACAGACTCGTACTTATTCGTGCCCCTTGGGACATTTGTGAGAAAAGCACTACATACATCTCGGATTCTCGTGTTCCCTATTTATAATACTTATTTTTGGATTGTGTAGGTACTTGTGTAATACAGAGGCCTTGCTAAGCAACATTGGTTGCTGGATTGTATTTCCTCGGCCGGATAGACGTCGCGTTTTCTCTTCTGAGGTTTTGTGATTTTTATACAGGGGCAATATTTTTCCTGCACTATGTGGCTGCAACAATAAACGATGCTCTTACTGTGAGAAAAAACATCGTGATAAAACTTGCACAAACAGGCGACTGATTGTGTAACCATGATACACTCTGGTCAGATAACAGGGTCCCCACGCAGGTCAGATGGCAGTCGCTCCATTGCAATTAATTACCTGATCTGCCAAAATCTAGATCATGGCCAGGGCGGACCCCGGGCCCTCGTGCGCGAGAGCACAACCGGGACATTAAAGCCAAGATGATTACTTTTGTAAAAACATAATTGCTTTATGTATGTTCAACACTTGGGACCAGCGTTGCCAGATCGTACCTTTTGGTACGGTTTACGTATTTACTTTTTGGCCGACTGTCGTACCTTTGGCGTACTTTGCTCCACATCGTACTATTTAGTACATTCTTACAAAATGTTAAATTTAACTGGGGGGTGGTCACTTTGCCTTTCCTGTCCGCAAAATACCGTAGAATTATGTAAGGAAGTGTTGATTTTGACGTGTATTTGCTCAATGGTACCACCGGCGAGTGAATAAGGTCTTGTGTTGTCAAAATAACGCCGTTTTATTGGGTAGCCCCCCCCCCCCCCCCCCAAGGTCGATAAAATAGAAGATAAGGTAAACCGTACCTTTTTAGCCATTTTCGTACTATTTTAGGAGCCCGGACGTATTTTTTTGGAAACTGCTGCTGGTAACACTGCTTGGGACATCATTATGTAGTCGTGGAGGTTGAAGCAATCGCGCGCGCGTCGAAGCTTTAGCCATCTGGGACAATTGAGACGGCCACAAACTTCTTAGCATATCTTCGTATAGCACGAGTAGATTGTGATGTTAGGACAGCATGACGGGCCGTTTGGGCCAGCATGGTGGACCCTCATCATGCTGCCCACGGCACGGCACGCAGTACATTTCGGTTTTATGTGTAAGTAGTGAGTACACAAAACTAGAGAATTCCTAAGAAGTGGAAATATTCGAGGCCTTTTTTAACTTTATGGACTAATATTGTCACTTTGTCACTTACGAATGCTTACTTTGATTGTGCCATAATTTTTTTTTGTTTTTTTTTATACCATAAAGTGTTATACCACAAACTTACGACCTGCCTGATGGTAAGCAGTCACCGCAGCCTACGGATAATATATTGCAGTAAAAATATTACGCGTTTAGAAGTGTCATGTTATAATAGTAAAAATTTGTTTCATTATTTGTTTTGACCGTTAATAAATTGCAAAGTACTAGGTACCTACTGTAAGGCTTTGGTTCACTCCCACACAGTATAGGTACTTTGAAAAAGAGAGACTTTCTGGAAAGTTATTGAAAAAAGCTAGTCGTTAGATCATAGTAAGCGTGGTCGCCCCATCGAAACATGTGTGTATGTATACTAACTATAATTTTGTCGCGCTCTTTTGTTCTTTTATCCGTGACATGTGTCGAGCACGTGACAGTTAACGACACTGTGGTGCATCTCCTATTGGTTTTGTTTTAAAGCGAACGGTATTTCGGTCCAGGAGAATTGCCATTGCGAAGGAATAAGTAGGTACGAGGTAGGTGGAGGATTTTACGCGTTTCGTACAGTATTGAGTAGTCTTCGTTTAGTTTTAGCAACTACGTTCGCCTAAAATTCGAGTATTACGTTCCGTAGGTAGATACCCGTTTCCACGGGAAGTTTGTGGTAAATTGTAGCCTAGGGTCTATTCTCGACGAGAAGTTATATTACTGTCAAAACTTAAAATCCGTTCAGTACTTTTTGCTTGATGGAGCATCAAATATCAAAACATTCCTACAAACCATCAATTACCTATATAAACTTAGTAGAATATTGAATGTAGCTAGTCCCGACAGGAAAACAGCATATAATCGATCTTCATCATCACAGCCCGTAACAGTCCACTGCAGGACTTAGGGCCTCTCCCACGGTCTCGATCGATCGGTATAATCGATCTTGTCAAGCCTTAAATCTATTATTATAAATTCCGAAACCAGCACTATTCAACCGAACAATTCCATCCGTTTAACACTTAATTACAACGTAGCTGACTATTCCTAATTCAAAATAGCACGATCCCAAAGCGCAACTTCCAAGGGTTCCCGCTTCCCGCCGCAACAGTCGTACCTATTACAGCGCGTTATTAGCACCTATTACGAGCTAACCCTTACTAATTGCGAAGTAGCCGCGGGCGCACCCTTATCTGTGTGGGCTACATGGTTGGCCAACGAAATGCTTTACATCGACGCTTCTTTGATGAGCTTTGAGGTCGATGTGCAATCATTGCGATGCAATGTAAATAAAGGAGTTGTGTCGCCATGTGTGGAAAATTAAAAATGTTACATCGCTTTCTGGGATGCGATCTGACGTTTTTACGATACCGCTGGAAAACGCTCTTGAATTTCTTTTTGTGTCTCAATTATGTAGGTGCTTTAGGTTAATATAAAAATAAAATTCGTGCCTCAACAAAGTTCAATTCGCAGAGGTTAATTGCGCGGATTTCTTGTGAATATTAATATTTTAAGTTTCCTGTAATAACAGTCTGCATGTTTAATCGGGTTCATTCTCTGCTGCCGCTTTCTCATAACCCATTAACAATTTACATTCAACGTAGCGGAGTACAAGGGAATTAACCAAAAAAACTATTAGCAGCCGGCCCCTTCTCGTTGAAATGAGTCACGTAAGATGTTGCTAGAGTAAGTAACAACAAAACAAGGGAATAGAATGCCAACGAGATTTACAAGGCGCCTCGCGGGACTGCCCGGCGTTTATACGCGTCAGAACACACAGCGATTACTTACCGACTACGTACTTTGGTGAGGTAAATTGAAAGAAAAAAATCAGGTTAGATTTTTCCTTTTGGCGAGGCAGGCCATTTTCTTGAAAGTCAATTTAGAAGAACTGCATGTTCGTTCTAACTTATTTCCTGTGTTAGTTATTTTCTTAGTAGGTCAATTTCGAGGAAAGTAATTTTCTGGTTTAGTCATAGTTTTATATTGCGAATCCTTGTTTATTCTCCATCTTGAGCATAGCCAAGATCTTCAGACATGAAGATCCTTGGTGACTTTGATCCTGAAAGAGTGGCAAACGAGTACACAAGCAAACAAGGCAGTTTTCAATTACCTAAAAGGTCGGCACCATATACGCTACCCTTAGGTTGCAGATGAAGACATCGGAGATGACGGTGACGGCTTCCCATCAAATGGTCCGTTTGTCGTCTACGACGGAAATCGGGTTCTATCGTTCGACTAGAGAAAGCAATAATAGTAGTTTATGCCAGTCGCATAGGAAAGGAGGTATTCAAACATGAGTGTCTGTTTATCACGAGTGTTTTAATACCTAATTATATGCAGTTGTTTACCTATAATTTCGTACCTATAATTTTCTCGACTTTGCTGCGAGTCAGTTCTGTTGTATCTACGCGACGAGGATATTAAGCGGCGGGAAATTCACTTCACTACTTGCACATTTATCTATTAATTTGCTTTAAACAAGAAAAAACATTCACATAAACAAATTACAACAATAAGAAAAAACATACCGTTTAGCGGGAAAATAATTAAACAGGAAAATTGGAATATTGAATTTGTTGCAGACATATGGGTATTCAGCCTACATTTAGCCGTGTCCCGGCGCCCAACAAAAATTTAAAAAAGAAAAGTGTTGCATAATGATTAAAAAGTTATTTTTCGATACAGCTGTAATGAAAATAGTATGGGAAATGCTGTATCGAATAGTAATTTTTTAAAATTTTATTGTCTGGCGTGAAAGAAGTGTATCCTTAAACGACTGTTTTCGAATATGTAATTGGAACATTACGCTATGTGTGTAGATAATCACCATTTATAGTTCTAAGGTACGGCAGCCGTAAAAAGACGAAGTTAAAAGCGACTGCTACTGTTAAGATTTTTGTGTGTTGGATCCTTTACCTTTCCTCTTTTCCCATT
The DNA here is from genome assembly GCA_907269095.1 of Blastobasis adustella. Classification (NCBI taxonomy): domain Eukaryota; kingdom Metazoa; phylum Arthropoda; class Insecta; order Lepidoptera; family Blastobasidae; genus Blastobasis; species Blastobasis adustella. The sequence continues at coordinate 12,473,496 of OU026121.1, read as the reverse complement.
TAATTAAATAAGGTTGTAGTAAATCCATTTAGAATACTGAAATTTTTTTTCTAAAATAAATTCGCTCTCTGCCTCTCTCTCTACCCCCAGGGACCATCATAAAAAGTTCATAAAATAAATTTAAGAAGAAGTATTTTACGCGGGCGAATATGTAAAAATAAAATTCTAAAAAGTATCTTCCGAAAATGAAAACAGCAGCATTGATCCCTTATCACGCAAAGGAAACGGCCGCGCAAAGCAAATATTAGTGCAAACATAATGAACATACCTTATAATACAGTAAGTAACCATTGAAATAACATGGGGTTTCACGCTTGACATTTACAAGCCCAATAAGTAAAGGTCACAGGTGGTTTTGTTAGGGCTGTTCGGGTCAGGGTATAATGGTGAGTCCACTATAAAAGCTTTTTATTAAGAGATTTAAGTCGTACGTAACTTGTTTGGCGTCTTATGTTGGAAGTAACACTAGTAGTAGTATTTCTTTCATGTGTAAAATGTGACAGGTACATATGGATCGTCCTTTCGTAGAATGTATCAACCCCTTTGAATGGGCACAAATATAATGAAATCTATAGAAATTATTCCATGGTAAGATAAATTTTCTTTTTATGTGATACGGCAGACTAACAGGCATGCGGGCCACCAGATGAAAAGTGGTCACCGCCGCCTGTGGACATCAGCAACACCAGGGACTGTACCAATGCATTGCCCGCCTCTAAGGAGACCTCTAATATACCTACCTCTTGAACGATCCCATGGCATACTCCAAAGGAAACACTGTGGCTGGGAGCTCATTCCACATCCGAATCGTATGAGCGAGAAACGTTCTTTCGAATCTACGCGTGGACATCACTAGAGCGTCTACGTAGTGGGGATGAGTACCCAGCCCTATATCACTACTACAACTAAATACTTAACTCACTTTTTTTATTTAATTTTAAAAGCAAACTAAGATTATTAGGTTATAATAGAGCAGCACTTTATTATGAAGTTTGTCCAAACAAATTGGTGAGAAAATAAGAAAATAAATTTTTAAAGATCCTTGTGCATGAGTTATTACAGAACTTGAGAAACCACTTTATTTATTATTATAGACAAGAGTTTGGCTTTTACTACTTCCTTCCTAATACAGACAGGAGTTTATTAATTTTCTTTTACTGGCATACTTCAGAATCTGATGAACGTATCGACAGCAAAACTTTAGTGCTTATACTGAAACTGCATCGACGCTTAGTAGATAAGCTCGAGTAGTGAAGTGCCTAGAACTTTTAGCTTTATGACGCACTTTAAAACGGTGAGGTAATTGAAACTACTTAGATTTAATTAAAGATGTCGGAAACTTTTATCACGAGCTAACTAGGGCAAGTAATAGTATGAATCTCAATTCCAACAGTATTTATTATTACCTTCATGAACCTCGCCAATTGGACTATTGTTTGCGCCAGTAACAAATCAGTAACTATTATTATTTACTATTATTGTTGTTTCGGTTGACAGTTAACAATAGTGCACTAAATAATGTTGTGTGTAAAGTCCACATGTTTATTACCAATGTACTTACCAACTGTTTTAAATGGTAACTGAAAAGTTGCTAATGTTTGTTATACATATTGCATGCTACGCAATACAATAGAATATGGGTATGCATATATTTGTAACTACTTACTAGAGATTAAATACGAATACGACAACGATAACATGTACAATGGGTACGAATAATCATACCTATTCCTGTGCAGGTTAAATGTTTTTGTAGCATAACTCTAGAAAGTGGATAAAGTAGACAACCTTTGAAAATAAGATGAAAATTGCGACAAAGAGCGAATTAGACGAAGTGTTAGCTTATTAAACTATTTGTACTTCATATATAGGAAACTATCCTCACAGTCCATAACGGTCCACTGCAGGATTTGGGCCTCTTCCTCCATATGGGAGGTTATTGCTATAATCTCCACGCTTGGCAGGCGGGTGGTCGCAGTGTTATAAATATAACAATGAAAAATGCTGCTGCCTATTTTCCAGTCTACGGAGACTCTAGATATTTTGCTTCGAGTGTAAAGGGTGATGGTATATATTACTTTGCCAAAAACCACACGAACTATAAAAATAGGCCACTGCATATAGAAAACTATAGTTTTATTTATAGTATCTTTTTGAAAGTACAAAAATGATTAAAGACTGTTTGTTTCTAAATAAAGTAAAAAAAGAAATAATTAAATGCGATGCTTTTACTTTTTAATAATATTATATTGTCCAAAGAAAAGATGGATGGATTGTGCGATGAGGGATATCAGTGAGCGAGAGGTGAGCGTGGATATGACAGCAGATAGGGCTGAATGGAGAAAGAAAACATACTGTGCCGACCTCGAATGAAGGGCGGGCAAGTAATGATGAGTGTCAGTATGTTGTCGCCAAAATTTGCAACTTAAAAAGACAAGGTTTTTAGCTAAATGGTTGGTCCCACCTTAAATTATGTAACGCAGGTAATTTATTTATGAGGCGTGTATGAGATGTAGGTACAGTATTTGGTGATTAAGGTGGTACGTTTTTCTTACAAATTTTATATATAAAACTTTATATGTCAATTCTTTCAAGGGTTTAACGTTTTTAATGTATGTTTGTGGAATTTGCTGTTAGTGAATATATCCAATTGAGCGTTAAATGAATTTCTATAATGTTATTAATATAAAAGAAAGCAATGAAAAAGAATAATCATAAAATCACAAAACAATGCCATCTAGCGGCGAATAGTCGTATTTCAATTTGACTGCTTTATTTTATATTGTTAAGCTATAGAAATATATTTGGCCATTGAATACCTACATTTTCAAACAGTTTATATCATAACACAAAAATGACTAAACACTCAAACGAATGTAAGAATCGAAAGAGAAAATTAGTATGGATGACGAACCACTTTACAGGCGGCCCCTTTACCTTGTAGGCAAAGGCAAAATCTAAGTGCAAATTATGGTAGCAATTACGTTTCCTGACATTCGATTAATCTGACATAGATACATGGACGGGATTAAAGTGACCCATTTCAGGTGACCACTTACACGCCATATCGGTTCTGACGTACATCTAGATAGGTATCTACCTACTAATGACACACCGTTTGATACAAGTTCCTGTGTGGGAATAGGTATTGTACTACGTGGAAGGGTATTAAGTAGGTCGAATGTTAGATATATATTACAGGCAGCTTATTCTCGCGCTGCGACATTTAGAATTTGAAATTTTTTTAGCCCCAAATCTTTATTATAATATCACTGAAATCGCTATTGCAACAAAAAACTTATTCCCAGCGTTTTTCGCCAGTCCTTTACTGTCGAATATCGGTGTCACTGACATTTTTAACAGAGTTATGTGGCTAAAGAAAATATCGAATTCGAATGTTGAAAGCGCGAGAATAGGTGCTGAGGTTTCATTGTTTAGAGTTTTGCGTCGTGACTTTTTATCAGTTGTTATAAAATCTCCTTAAATAAACAGAAAAACTAGTGATTTTTTCGTACAAAATTAAACTACTATTTAATTTGATGAACTACACTAAGGCCAGACTATTTCATCTTTACGGCGGTTTTACTTTACACCATTTTGTGCAAATATTAAAACATAATTTTTCATTTTGTTTTATCGCGCAGTTTAAGTAGGTACTAAGTTTTAGAAATATTCGTTTTACGAAGAGCACGATCTTTATCCCGAAACTTTGTCCGCGTTAATATCGATTATTTTTGGATTGGAAAAATTTGGCTAGATCCATACCTAGACCCTTCCCCAGGAAGATGTGAAAGCATAACAGACATACCACTGTCTATCAAGTCACTACTTTAGCATGTACAATATTAGTTTTGATTTTGTGGGAAACAATAGCGTAAATAAGTATCTATATAAAAATATACGTTTCCCAGTCGTCTCATATTTTCATGACCATATTCCCTCCCGGTGCTCGTTACATTTTACTGTTTTTTGCAGACCTAAAACAGTATGAACCATACCGCCTGCGGCCTAGGGATTTTGTGACAGCCATAACATACTTTCCACACGTTTTCTCATTTCAAATATTATAATTTTGCTGCTATAGAATCATAAAATTTTTACACTGGTAATTCTTATTATACTCAATCGATACATTATTGTAATTTGTTTGCTTGTGAGAAGCCTATGTTTCATACTTTCATAATTTTTTTTATACCACATACGCCTGCTTACGGTTAGGCACAAGCTTACGGCGAGCCTGATGGTAAGCAGTCAGCGCAGCCTATGGACGTTTGCAATACCAGGGGCACCAGCCACGCGTTGCCGACCCTGTAAAAACCTTTTTACCCCTTTCTTGAAGAACTCCATGTTGTACTCTCCAGGGTAAACGTCTCCAGGTAGTTAATTCCACAACCTTAGTGTACGTGGGAAACAGTTCCTTTGTAACCGCACAGTTCGCGACCAATTTGGCTCCATTTAGGTTGCAAATAACAAAAATGCTTCTGCAAAACTTACTTTAATTTGTGTCATAAATTAATTAGCTATTAACGGAACTGTATTAAAACATTATAATCGACTCCTGTCTATGGTACAATCGAGTTAACACTCAAAAATACATCCTGCATGCTGTTATTATACAGACGATTTTGTAGATATTTCTGAAAGTAGATGACACGATCAAGACTGAATAGACACTGTATAAATTAGGGTGCTACACCATCGACTCCGTTAATACAAAATAACTTTTTTATGAAGGCCCTTCAAACAGTATGCAAAGAAGCACTAATGAAGTAACATGCTGGAATTTTTCTTAGTCAGTTAAACTTTTTAGACGACACCCGAAGCCGTCGTCAGTCATAATCACCCGAAACTTCGGACATCTCATGCAAATAAGTTTTGTAACACCCCAATGTTGTAAAAATATCACTTTTTATTATTTGGACGACTCAAATTTGGGACTTTGCAACTTCTTTGTTCGTCATATTTTATAGTGTATAAAGGTTTTCACGAAATTGATGGCGTCGGTTGACAGGAGAAAACCACCTATACGTTATGAAGATGCGCTGTTTCGTGTTTCTTACCTACAGCCAGATAAATGGATAAATCGTTGTATTCGTTGAGAAAGTATAATAGTTGATCGTATGAGAACAAAATTTGTGAAAAAATTCCTATCCGTTGGTATATTTGAAATGGAAACAAATAAATATGCTTGCACAAATGATGATCCCTTTCAATGGAATGACATTATATTAGGTACTTATAGCAAAAGTAATAAGTGTTTCTACAATGCAGAACAAAACAAAGGTCGTGCCTTTCGATAGCAACGCTAAAATCACTGACCCTTAGCAGTTACAAAAGGGTACAAATGAAATTAATTAAACACACGTCCTAACTTCAACGCGTTAGGAATGAAAATTACTTACAAATAGGGTAAAACCTGGCTTAATGTGCTCTCATGTCTATGTGTGTATGTATACCTACATAAAAGGGCAATGAGAAAAGATTGGCACGAATGGAAACAGCAGGATCTGCATGTGTTTATTATTAACATTCTGAGTCACACTACATTTAGTGTTGATGTTCAATCCACCAAACAAATTGACTTTTGTTATACCAACATAATTATTAGCCAAAATGGAGGTTGAAATTCTAATAAATAAAGATGTAAATAAATGCTTTAAAAATATGCTTTGATAATTCATACAGCGCCAGCAAGTGCCAAGTAAGCAAGGCATATGCTATGGGTGCCAGAGAACTCTACTTATATATTTTTAAATACATACCATACAACAGAAATTAAAATTCATCATTTCAGCTGAATCGCACAGGGCCTCAACATTTATATGTATTTATATCGTTATAACTTAATCGCCGTTTTAACACTTAGTGCTGTACAAATCATTTTCCAAATACCTACTCCTTATTTAGAAATCATCACGGCAAGCATGGAAATTATGGCAAACCACCCAGTAATGTGCAGGAGGCTCTGGTTAAGCAGTTGTCTGTAGATGTAATATGTATATGATTAGATATATTCGATAGTGTTCGTAGACGTAGACCCATAACTTCAAATAAACATTTACGTTATTCGTTATTACATTTATTCGTTCTTATTCTTGCGTATGATAATGTGGCATTATGATAATGTTTTATAAGGCTAGTGGTTTATAAGTGTAATTGCTACCAGCTGTTGGTAGGTACTCAATGCATGTGTCTGGGTAGATTATCTTTAAGTATTATTTTATCTATACATAGTATAAAACAAAATCGCTTCTCGCTGTCTGCCCCTGTGTATTTATTTATGTATGTACGCTTAGGTCTTTTAAACTACGTAAAGGATTTTAATGCGGTTTTCAACAATAGATAGAATGATTGAAGAGAAGGATTTAAAACACGAAAATAAGGATAGGTAGGGGTAAAGTAGATGTACGCGAACGAAGTCGTGCCGGGTCCACTTGTGTATTAAAAAATATTTACAGAGACCGGAATTGCGCGCGGGTTCAAACCGCGGAGGACGGCTAGTCTTCCATGACGGTTTGAAATATTATCACCCTGCTTCCTGGTTTCGTTCAGCAGTTTGTATCTACTTTAATTTAGTTTTTTTACCAATTCTCTCTTGCCAAATAGGCCGTGTTATGTTACTCGTAATCTTCCGCATTCTCCAGTGGAAGGCGAACTAATTAAAATGTTTGTAAGCATCCTATCGGATGGCCGGAAGCGCTAAATTGATAGTCCGGACTACTAATTAGTTGAAGGCTATAATTAATTTGACACTATTGGATACTGTCAAACGCGCTGATTCCAAATCCGGACTTGGTAATAAATGACTCTGGGCCGCATTTAGTTGTACCTATATTATTCTTGTATGGGGAGCTCAACTGTCTATCATAGTGTTTTGGTTTTACCACTAAGGTGATAAACAAGCTTACGGCCTGCCTGATGGTAAGCAGTCACCGCAGCCTATGGACGTTTGCAATACCAGGGGCAATACCCACGCGTTGATGACCCCGTAAAACATTTTCACTCCTTTCTTGAAGAACTCCAGGGAAAACCTCTCCAGGTAGTTCATTAAACAACATTAGCGTGTGTGGGAGAAAGGTCCTTTGGAACCGCACAGTAGTAAAAGTGTTTTATCATGTTTCAGATTGAATCAGTGGGTTGTCTAGTATCTACGGAGCGGTGATGTGGTATGGCGTGTTAAACTGTGGTATAATTTGCTATGGTGTCGTAATTAGGCATGTGGTACTTGAGAGACTAAGTTTCTAAGTAGATTTTGTACGAAACTGTTGTTGTTGAATCTTATTATGACCCCATTGACGCTCTGGTTACATACATATAGGACACCCTTTTCCTGTTATGGAACCCTAAAATGTATAGAAGACAACAATAGCACTTAGTAATAGTTCGTATTGAAAATAGTCTATATTTATGCAATATACTGACTAATACAACCATATTAAGCGTACGTATGGCGCACTGACCACAAAACAAACATTGTACTATTTAAGGAAGTTTTATTTCCATGTAGGATAAAAGCCGGATACTTGCCCCACTTTTTGAAAAAGTTATATTATGAAGAAATATGTACTTACTAACAAATTTGCAACATGTATTTCAAAACATAGGTGTTTAATCTTCTATAATTGCCTATATTCGTAAACGTAATTACTATTGGTTTTGAGTAAATCCTGTTTTACTTGACCTCTCAAAAGGGGGATAGTTGCCTCGTGCGGGGATAGACGCCTTACTATGATTTTGTTTAATATAAACAATGTTTATTATTTACTGATACTCTTAATAATGCACTAATTAAAATATTAATAAATATTGTAAAATATAGTATTAAGTTTTAATGATTTAAATAATAAAATCCACCACCATCCCGGCGTCTGTCAGGCCGGATCCGCTTTACTGCTTTTTCTTCTCTATTTGACCGGATGGTCTTGGGTCTTATCTAGACCATGCCATGAGATCCACACCAACCACGATCCTTTTTTATACGGATAGTTGCCCTTTTTAATGTGAAATAAATAAGACTTATTACACGATAAAACATATTATACTATGTAATTTAAGCAAAAAGTAGACGGATACAATAATCAGTAATAAAGATATTCAATATTAATTACTTACCAAAATAACTTTGACGCCCGTCAAAGCTTCAGCGCGGAAGATTTTTGCTCATAAGGACAAAACGCGTGCGCCTACGCTGATGGATTACATGGCACTGAGGCCTTTGGGAGGGGAACTTTCAATTGTGATAAAGTGCTAACGCCACCAACATCCCTAACATAGTGTATTCGAAACTGGGGCAACTATCCCACTGGGGCAAGTATCCGGCTTTTACCCTATACGGATACGTGGAAATGTAGTAGGTACAATGTTTGGTTGGCCTATGCATTGGCAGTTCTGCATTTTTAATAATTAAACCTAGCATGAATCGTAGAGGTGATGTTATGGCCAAAAGTTACCGCTTTCCATCAAGTAGGTTGTCTACTCTGTATCATAAAAAAGTCTTTGATGATTTGTAAGCCTACTACGTAATTATACGTAAGTAGTTTATGATAGAGTTAAATCTAGGACCAACTTCCTAATTCTCACTCTGTGACATCTTTAATTCGATATGTTATCTGGCCACATATCTCCATTAGTAATGACACGTGGACCGACGACCTGGTAAAGATCGCAGGTACCAGCTGGATGCGGAAAGCACAGGACCGGCCTTTGTGAAGATCTCTGGGGGAGGCCTATGCCCAGCATAGGGCGTCTTCTGGCTGATGTGACGATGATGAATGACATTGAAATGTCTAGTGCAGCCAAAAAACATTTTCTCAACTATCTTCGGCAGTCTTATATTCGTCGAAGATCGATTTCAGTGGCGTTTTAATAGAGTTTATTTTTTAGAGAAAATGTCGAATTTGCGATGTCACAGCGCGAGAATCGCCCCCGGCGACAACAACAGCTACGACGGATGGAGGATGTTGATAATGACCTGAATATAACACGATATAACGCGACAACACGTTCACATCAGATGTATTACTGTCCGTACCACGTTGCATTATTATGAAAGGGTATATTTCACGAGCGCTTCACAGTACCGTTCCGAGTCCAGCTCGCTATGTAAATGATGATAATTTTTCAGGGCTCTCGGCCGTTCGGCAAACAGACCTAATAACGTAACGTCATGCTCCCAGCGATTTACTCGGCCAGATTTACATCTAACCCTCTCTCGCCCATGGGGGTGCCATGAGGCCATCCCAGTCACTCGGAGCCTCAATAAAAAGGGCTTTACTTTGAGACACAAGTAAGCCGGTAAGCCTATGAGTTTTACTGGCGCGTTGTATGGCGCGAGTTTTAGGTTGATTAGAGTTTTTGACGGGCCATTGGCGTTAATTGAGAATAAAAGTTAATTAAAAACCGTCCAATACTGTTTATTCACTAAAAACAACTATATGGTCTTAACAAGAATAGAACCAGATACCTACCAACAAGAATAACCTGCTCGGAACACAAAATAGCACGGGACGCAACAACGATGTAGGTAGATTCCTATTTACGGCGTGTTATTTGCAGCGCTGACCTATTTCCCTCGGTCCTATAAAACAAACAATGTAGGTTCAATCCCAAATCTCTTTTACAGCGTTTTAAAGCGTGGCCGTCCTACTTAGTTACCTTCGGAATGGGTGAATTCGCTTACACGCTATTAAAGGTTGTATGCCTCGCGTTAATTTTATTACCTACATTGTGTGCTGCGGTGCGTGATCTTGGAACACGTGTTTGTTGTCACTTGATAGGATTATACAGCCTTCGCGGAGCTCCTACCTTGCCATTATCATTTTAGATGGCGGCCTTTAGCAAGTTTTTAGGAAGATATTTTTCTTCGTCGAATCAATATTATTATAGGTATGTGTTTATTCCAAAGTTATGCAATCGTGTAGGCGCTTTAATGTTAGATTTATGCAAGGTAGATTACTAACAAAATGGAGGTTACTAGGTAATTTAAAAAAGGAATTTTTGTTATTATTTCTTCATATTTAACATTAAAATGACATTAGTATTGGCCAAAAGGCTGGCCTCTACTTGGGTGCGTATAAGCCTCGCCATCCAGCGCGCCAACGCCGCCAGCCTTCTGGGAATACTTGTAACATGAAAATTTGTTATTCGTTATTTCTTTACACGTGTTGCTTGTTATTTCTATACACGTTAGGAAAAGACCTAACGGTTCATGTCGTGTTCTAAAGTAGGTACCTATCGTAGCGCCTACATATTTTATTTCTGCACCAACATCAACACAAAAAATATCTTGACACCCCTTTTTTTCCAATACGACCAAGCAATGTCACCTAAAGTGCAGTGGCGGACCGAAAATATATCAGAAGACAAAATAACGCGATACAATCTCCCACATATACCCAGTCTAGACGGACAGTGGTCGGCAAGGTCCCATCGGTAATGCGGTAATGGAAGCGATCGCGGACTTCTTGACCTGAATGCTCTAGGAGATAGGTAATGGAAAAGTACAGGCGTGCCCACTTCGCGGGAGAGCAGGCGGACGTGCGCGGCGAGTTTAGGTGTTTTTTCTTTATATTGGTACACACAGTTGTTTAAAATTGTTACATTTGTATTAGGTATTACATATCGTTATAGGCACGATTGGCAAAACATGAGACCGAAAAATATATTGTAGGAAACATTCCGTTTTATTACGAGAGGTATGTCTAAGGCAATAAAAAGGGACGAACCGTGATATAGGTAATTTAATATTTGCAATGTAAGAAAAAAATATTGGATAAACGTGACTGCACTAATTAAGAAATTTCCTTTAATCTTTACACAAAAGGTAAACAAACGAAATGCTCTGATCTGTGCGCTGTATCATACACATCAAATGTAATATGTAATGTCGTTTGTAGCACGCAATATGTAACGTATAAGTGAAACTAAATAACAAGAACAGTAGGTAATTGTTACATTCAATAAATTATAGGTCTGCGAGAGTACAAAGTGTGATGATTGTGCGATTTGACAACCTCTTCGAGCCATTTGTGTCACTTTTATTGAAAGATAGTATAAATAGGTGCATCTGTTATACAAAAAATCCATTAAAGTACGCTTTCAAGACACAAATAAATAAAATTCGCAGCCTTTTTCGGGAGCATTAAATATTAAAGTTATACATGTGGCAATAAAATAGGCTCAGCGGCGGGTAAAGAGAAACAAATTGCAAATGGCCACGCTTCGTTTTGCTACTGAAACGTCAGGGTACAATCTACAAAAAACATTACATTTGGCGTTGAATCTGTCACAATACCATGAATTAGGTTACGAAGTAAGCTACGAGCGTATCCACCAGAGACGTGCGAGGATGATAAACAGGGTGAGGATGCGTAGCATATTGTGTGGCGTAGCATGTGAAACTGTGTGACTTTTACACCAGAGTTGCGCTAGGGACTCAGTGCGTGATGCGTAGTGAAGCTGTGGAACGGTGTATTTGTGTGCGGTGTGAGGATGTATGATCGATCTCTTTTCTGTTGTGCGGAGGAAGCCATTTGCAAATTATATAGGCATAATGTATGTGGTGTATTGTATAAGTAGGCTTTAGGATATTGAGAAGGCATCCATTAGGTTCACCTACAGTTTTGAATAATTTATAACCTAGAAATTTTGGATTACTGAATTAATAATCCTCATTTGCCCTAATGCCACTTGGTGGGGTCGGCAAAAAAATTTAATCTTAATATTTTATAACTAAAATTTCATACCTACCTAATACACAAGATTTTTTGAAAAATAAGTACCAATTTGTATAGTTTTTACTTAATGTTACCACTCTGCTATTCACAGGATATAAATAAGACAAGATAAGTAATGGGGCTTTTAGAATATAACAATTTGCAAGTCTTTTATCTCGAGTACATAAAACATAAAGTATATGCGATAGTCATACGTTGGAAACATTTCAAAGATCAAACGACAACGAAGACAGTTAACTAGCTCAAACAGTGCTTGACATGAAACAAGGTACCTACTTAACCTGTGCCAATATACTTTACTTCGCATAGTTATAAAAATGTTCTTTCTTTTCGTAGCATTTATATGAAATCCCGGCTCTCTTATATCCGTTCACAAAACAAAGACATCATAATTCACTAGCTCAAGGAAAATGTTTATGTAGGTACATTTATTTCTAAGGAACTGCGTATGTTAAATCATCACGTAATGTGTATTAATTTCAGCTATTGTCTAAGTTGAGTACCGTAACTTAGTATGTAATTATTAACTCCTGTTAGAGAAGCGTGAGCGTGGATCTAATTCATTAATGTCTCGAGTGTTTTCATGTTACTGCGGAATACTAACTCATGTTTTGCGTGTACTCATGTTACTCGGGTGCGTAAATTAACAAGGTCTTCGAAACTCTTCAGTTCATAGTGATTTGAAAAATTGTCTGACACAAATAAAATGAATACTTTATTCATTGTTATATATAGTATATATACACTTAAGACTAATTAAAAATGGATACGAATAAAAAATTAAATTTACAAATAAAAAATAGTCTCTAAATCGCTGCCATGCCGAAGTATCTCTATAGGTAATACATGTTGTAATAAAAGGTTAGTTAGTAAGGTTAACTATTGTACTCGCAAAAAAAATTAAGAAAACAGGATATGTAAAACAGGATACCTACTTTTATTTTTACCTTTTTACCGTGTCAATGACAGGTCGATTATTTTTTCAGCCTAAAACTAAGTGACGCAAACGTGATTGTTTGAGGCTTTCAACCAGCGAACTGGAATCCGGGCAGATTGGATATACGAACAAAATGTGCAATGCGGTGAACACTACGCTGCAAATACCTAACCACTTGTTGATACATAGTATCTTCGTCTTCATCTCAATTTTGGTTCAATATTGTTTCTAGTAGTCCACTATTACATGATTTTAATAAATATTAACGTATTCCTAGACATTAAGTTTCTTACAAAAAGTAGGTAATGAGTACCTACTCACCTTTACTCAGTACCTACTGAGTAAAGTGGTGACTGCTCGTAGGTCGGCAGGCAGGTCGTAAGCTTGTTTGTAACTTTAGTGGTATAAAAAAAAGTTACTTATTGTTTTTTTATCAGGGGTTTATCTACTTATTATGGCAATGAGAAAAATTGTATAAAGTATAAGTACTTTATACAATTTTTCTTTTGTTTATAGTAAGCTATAAACATTAAAGATCTATAATTAGAAATATTTTTAGTAATATGCCTGAAAAGACAACAATTCTTATTTAAATTTCTATGCTCAAAACCCAAGTTCTATTCAGGTATATTCATATTTAGGAGAAGGTACCTCCCATGCGTTTAGGACGTTCATTGTCAAGATTAAGTAAATACAGCCTACGCACACATTACATTGGTTAGCCTGTACCAACTGAAACGGAGATGCGCCATAAGACAAAGAGGTGAGGCGTGAATGTCCTTCAAATATATAGCTTCTGGCACCGAACATATTCCCAAAGGGGCAATCTACCCACACAGGGATGATGGAGTGCTCGTAAAGAGGACATTACGAATGCCTCTTCCGGCGTGGACAGGGCTAATGTCCGCTCAACTATTAGGGTAGTTCTGGTTTTGAATGAACCCATCCCTTTTAGGGTGGACCTAGTCTTGAAAAATCTATTCTTTTAGGAGCTAGAACCTAGGGGCCTATTAATATACTTGTAACTTGACGTTTGCAATTAACCACAGGTTCAAGTTCCACAGCTAATCCTAAGGCGTAACTTTTCACAGGATTTTAGGTTTATAAATATGAGAGTAGGCGTTCAGTTTGTTTCCTTTTGTGTAATCAAATTGGCTGGTTCAAAATTTTTACTGCGACTACTTTCGCAAATGATAGTGTATGCCCTTCCCCAAGGTATAGGTATATGGGATACAGGGAATAAAACCACAGAATTCTTTACCTTTGAACGATTTACCTACAAGTGAAAATGTAAATGCTTTTCGGCGAAATCTTACTTGACATATTAAGAGTTTGATAAAACACGATGATTTGAGTGTTTTCATAAATAACATCTTCGAAATACTTTGTGAGTATTTAGGTATATTGTGTAGCAGCCGTCGCGCGTCGTAGCAGTCTTCTATAAGAATACATAATCCAAGTTGTTTACCTACTCGATGTACCTCTGAAAATTGTTCAAGAGAAAATATAATTTCCATTTACAAAAATAACCATGGCGAAGTGGAGCTCAGTGTTCACTCACGATTACAAACTGAAAAAGAATTGGCGTTCGACTACTTACTCCCTAATTGCCTAGTTACGATCTTTAGAGCTTATTAACATCATTACAAAGCGATCTAATTTCAAATCAAGTACCTCTTTGCTGGAAGTTGTTATAGCACATTGACTCTTGTAGAAGTTATTACGTTTCTTGTAACACTCCAAATTATCGTGGGCGAGGTAAGTGAGAACCTTTTCCTTTTGTTTCATTTGGACTATGATATGGGATCGTTCAAGAGAGAGGTATATTAAAGTGGTCTCTTCAGAGGCGGGCAACACATTGGTGACTCCCCTGGTGTTGCTGATGTCCATAGACGGCGGTGACCACTTTATTATTATTATTATTAAATACCTCATGCACAAACAGTACATTGGCGGACTTAAAGCTAGAATAGCATTATCTACCAGTCTACCAGGTCTACTCCAGTCTACTTTCCATCAGGTGACCCGCTTGCCTATTTGTCTGCCGATAACATAAAAAAGAAACATTTCTTTAAATAAAATGGAGGAAGCTAAGCAAATGATCAATGAAGCAGGGCATCGATGCCTATGCAACAAGGAGAACATCGGAAATTAAATTGCGTTTGTGAATTTTGATTAGATTCAAATACATAGGTACGAATACCTACACAACGCCGCGCTCTTTTCCAATTGCTACTATCAACCTTTTTATACATGATCGTCGGTAAACTAGACGTAATATATCTTTAATATATCTTATCTATACCAATTATATCGTGACATTTACAGTACAAGAGAATAAGTTCATACCGCTACAGCAACATTCACGGCATTGAGTGCATCTTTAGCCAAAATCAGTTTGCTAGAAGAAGGTACAAGTAGCTGTCCCTTGAGTCTAACTTACTTGAGTCCCCCATGGTATTTTTTATATAATAAGTAAAAAGTTAATTAATAAATGCTATAAAAACCAATTAACAACTGCATAGCAGGAAAGGAATATGATACTTAAGATTTCCATGCACTTATTCTCTTGCACTGTACGTCTTGAACTCCCCTGCCAATGCTTCCATTTACTCCTGCCATTATATATCTTTTTCGTAAATCTCTTATCTTTCATCCTCTCTCCAGTACAAAACCAACTCAGCATTCCGTTCTCCATCCTAACCACTACATCTTTCTTCACTCTAGCAGTTCCCTTACTACACAATTCAATATTTTATCATTCATTGACACTCCTTCCTTACTTCCTAACGCTCTCATACTCAAATAAATATTATACGTCATTGTGCAAAAATGACGTTTTGAGAAAATTGTGTTGTGCAAAAGTGACATTATGCGAAAGTAACCAAATATTTCACGATGTCATTTTGCGAAAGTGAAGTTCTGCGTCACGACCTTCTGTCATATCATAAACCAGTTACAAGTTTGGTTTCGGCTTTGGTGTCTCGGCTGCACTGTGAAGGGAATCTCCTCAATTTCCTAATGGTTCCATAACAAACGTCATCAAGGGGCGGGTCGGGCGGTTATGGGCGATTTGCTTCGTGTGAGAATGAGCGGATTATGTCTCTTAATGACCCAGTTGTAGAGACTGGCCTGTTTACTGAGCTCGTTTACCTTTTTGCTCGGCCAAATTGAAATAGTAAAAGAGATTTTAGTAGAATCGCCTAGGGATTTAAAGTTGTAATGGAGAATCGGAATTACTTTATTTTTGCTGGTTTTGATGGTGCGTTGAGTAGCTACATCTGTTTGTGGAAGTTTTTGCGGCTTTAGTGTAAAAGTACCCGGCTGTGTAAGACGACTAATGTCTTTGATTGGGAATGCTCTGAGGATATGTACGTGCCTTTTGGATGCATAGTATCAGATACGTAATCGACCAACATAGAATTTTCTGGTCTTTAGCGAATATTATGTTTTACGCATTTTACCTGAAGAATGACTAGCATAAAAAATCTGGAACTTTGCGTATAATTAATTTAAGCATGTATGATTTTTAACTTTACATTATGCAGGATACGCAGACGAACGGAGAGGGCAAGTCTGCTAATTTAACTTTATCTAGCTACGATTTTTGGCTATAATTGTATTCTCGCAGTTGGTATCGTAGTAGTTCGATAAATATAATTGAAAAACTTGTTCCCGGACAAAAATTTCCTCCCCTCTGTTGGAGAGTTTTACCGACATAGGTACTACCCGCTGCAAATTAGAATTCGATCAAAGTATTGAAATCTCTATGTTTAACCAGCCTGCCAAGCGTCGTATGCATCCAATGTAGGTATTATTTTATATTTCGTTAAATAAATTGTATGATTAGATTAGATTAGATTACTTATTTATCAATGAAATTTACATCATATTAAACGCATGTCATAATAAAGGCAAGTCACAAAGATATCGTCAAATAGAATTAAAATAATGTCATACAAAAAATATTTAAAATATACACAATCACAACAAAAGTAAATAATAAACTGTCAAATGAATACAAATGAAATAATATGGCTATTAATTGAAAAATTACAACGTTTTTAATGTGTGTTACTCATGTGCTTTTTTCAAAGCCGAAGCTTTTAAGACCAAGTCAATAAAGGATGTGGATCACGTGGATAACAATTAATACCCAAATGTAGTTAACCTTTGTGTCGTGCATTCTTGGTGAACCTCAATTATATTATATGTAGATTTAACATTTTTATTAACTATATTATAATTCAGTGGAATGAAAATCATAATACTAAATTCAGTGTATAAAAGTGTTTTCATCTATAATTAATAAATTCATTATTCCAGTACCAAATGGATCTGCTCGCTACCAATTACATGCACTACCAAATCCTTTGAATAAGAATGTTTTCCTATGATATCATTAAATGATTCGCTCGAATCAGCTCCTAATTATGCCTCCTTCATGTTTATTGGGCATAGCAATGTCGGTAAGCGGTCTATTTTGCCCAGAATTATTATTACGTTACGGAGAATAGACGTAATCAGCATTGTACAAAGGAACTAATGTTCGAGGCTCTTGGGCATTTGAAATTACACAAGGAAACCCGTTCGCCCTTTGTTGTGGTGTAGTGTTATCGTTCCTAGTAAAGTGGTAAGCATTCATTAGGTATTAGTAAATTAATTCAATACAATGTCCTATAACGTACCTATACATGAATATATCTACGCCGTTGGTGACAACTGTAAATTGTTTTTAGGTAAGTATATAAATAAATATGTTATCATGTTCAGGTGGACACTCTTTGTAACAGGTGCAAGGTATAGTGAAGAGATAATATTTGTATTATTGTTTGTAACGAAAAATCTCAAAAAGTACTCGACAGATTTTAAAAATTCTTTCACTTATACAATGCTACATTATCACTGAGTAACATAGGCTATTTTTGATACCATAAGAATAGGTTCCCGCGGGAAACTTAATTGTTTGATTGCGCGCGCTAATAACAGCTAGTCTACTATAAGTAATGTAATTGCGCATAAAATAAGTGTATAAGCGCATGTATCACATAAGCCATATGTTCAAGCGCATATGTCACTAGACGCTACGTGTATAACATCTGATTAAATAACGTTTGTGAAGGACCATGATGAACATTTTCATTCATTCATTTTTTTTATCAAATGGCAATGAACATTTTTAGATTCTGACATAGTATTTGACAGACATGCGATAATACGAATTGCATGGATAGGTAAACTGTTTTAAAAGAGCATAAGCAGTATCTATCGTCCTAAATATAACTATCTCGTATCAAAAGAACCTTCAACATTTTCGAATAATAAACAATACAAAGTCCAGCTCAATATCTAACCGAAATAATCCGCGTTTAAATAAACGTTTTAGAAGGGACACTTCAGGCTGAGAGGGAGGGTCACTTAGACAAATAGCCGATTTGCCTAGCGTGTCTCTTTTGTCCCCTTCGCTTATCCTACAGATAGTATCTGTAAGTACCACACCTAAAAGGTAATAAAGGTGAGAAATATGCGCTGGCCCCTCTTTATCTTTCGCCGGGAGAGATGGCGCTGTCTTCGCAACGGCAGTTGGCTATTAGTCGGCGATATTCGGTGACTACACCTGGATTATGCGCGAAATGAGTTTGTTTTCTTTCTTTTATTCATATGGTAACGATGACATGGAACCTTATAGACTTACACCCGTATTTAGGAACGTTTTGGGCTCTCAACCTTGAATGGCGATCGGCATTCGTTCGTTGAAATGAACGAAATTGACTAATCATAGGGCCGTATTGAACGCTATGCATTCACCTAGCAGATAAGCACTGTGGATCGCATTGCAACGTTACTGTACTTAAACAAGTATTGTTTGAGAATACAGCAATTATCCACATCTTTTTTGACAGATGGTTTTAGGCCATACAGTTCGCAGTTATCAGACACTTACCTGTTTATTTGTTTTCCTATCTTGAATGTGGTCGAAAAATTCTCTTACCTGAAACAAATAGAAATTAATTTTTACTTATGCCTATTATAAAATTGGAAGAAGACTGCCTCACCAATTTGAAAGCCTTCAGTTTCAACTACAGACCACCTCGATCTAGAACTTTGAACTATTTTCATATACTTAGGTACCTCTACAGTGAACAAAGTAACGTGCAAAAGCACCATACCTAAGCACGTCCGTATCCACCCAGAACTATTAAAAAAGAACGTAGAAAGTGCTTCGAAACTAATTTCCCTGCGCCAAAGGTTTAAGTATTTTATTAGCACTAAGCAATTTAAGGTGAAACCAATCGCGTTCAAAGTACCGAGCGAACGGCCAATTATTGTGCTCCTCAGAGCTCTTTCCACGTTAACGCCTCACATACGTTTCCTAATTACGAAACCGGAGCATTATGAATTGTTTTCTCACGGAGCCGGCGCTGTAATTACACTCCATTTGTTACTGAAATCATAATAAATGTCATACAATAACTCCCTCTAATAACACAGTAAATATTTGAGCAGCTTCATTTGAAATGCAGCAATTAATATGGCACTAAGCCACCGCTTTCCGTCAGGTGGATTTTCGTTTTGTGTTCGAGGTTTTGTAGCGTGTGTGACTTAATGGTTAGCGGGTCGGACTCCGTACCACTCGCTTAAGAATTATACCCCAGTGCTGTCACGTACCAATGACTTTTTTTAAGTTATATACATTAGTTGAAAACTAACCGATTGCATAATCTTCACGCTAGGCACAATATTGAAAAGGCTGTCCATTTTCTGGCCTACGAACGTCCTAGAAACGTTATTTTTCCTTAGTACCAAAACTTGAGAATAATGTAGTTTTCTAACGATGGTTATTCTCTTTAACGTAGGTACTAGGTAATTAGAATTTATTTCTCAAGTATTTCGAGAATATTTTTTTTACTGTAGATGCTGTAGTTTAGTTACTTACAACAATAACTTAGCTTTTCGTAATAAGATGAGAGATATTGACTCAACGGGAACAAAGGAGTTCTAACAGATTGTATGTGTCTGTACAAGTCCCTATACTGGCCATGCGAAACACTTCTAAAAGGCTAGAAAATGTTAGGAAGCAGCGCACAAATAGTTGGAAGCAATATCGTCTCCTTGGAAGTCAAAATTGCATCACATGTACTGAAAATGAGATCTTAACATTAGATTTTTCTTCTATATGCGACTCTTAAGCGTATCAAGGTGTTACCCAAGATACATCCTCGCTAAAGTCAGATAGATAATTCCTAGCTCTACTTCAAAGTTTAAAATATATAAAATTTTTCATGTGGAGCTAATGTTTAGGTATCACTACATTTAAATCAAAGTCCCACGCCACGTCTGCCTGTTTGTCTGTCCATTCGCGATAAACTTAAAACTACGGATTTTCATGGGGTTTTCACCAATAGACAGAGTGATTCATGAGGAAGATGTATATATTGTTAACCCGTGCGAAGCCTAGGCGGGTCGCTAGTTTATTAAATATAACATAGCATAGGTGATAACAACCTTATTGAAAATCACATCTATATTACACAAAGGTTAAATATGGTTTTCGAGACAATTAATATATTACGCATTTGTTAAAAGTCGTTTAAATAGTTTAAAAAAGCGTACTCATAAAAATACTCATACTCCACCACCATAAATACCGGAACTTATTGATTTATAATATGGTGTTATACGTTATATTTTATTGTATAAGGCGATTCATAATATTCAGAGAGAGTCGTTATCCTGTTTATTAAGCATGCACAGACGACAGACATCGTTCGCAGCGCGTAATGTGAAAAGTTAATATTGAAAACGCAAACACATTGAACGGTATTTCGATATAAGTTCAACATTTTCCCAATAAAACTTTTAAAATATGTCGACAGTTTTATTTAAGGCTTAGTGAAAAAACCAGACGAAATATAATCTTACGTTGGTGGTGGTAACAATAGGTATTCATAATGTTTGTGAAGATGTTTTGTATGTTTGTTACTCAAGCACACTCTATGAGATGAACGCATTTAGATGAAACAACTTGGACACTGGAGAAGACTAGTTTGGGTTAAAGTCTGTGCGAACGAAGCCACGGACGCATTTTTACAAAAATTAAATTATTAAGATCAGTTCAACAATTTAGTAACTTGGCATCGATTAATCCCCATAGTTAAATGTGTAATGTAAAAGAGTCACTTAGAGATTTGTAATGTACAAGTAAGTTACCATTACGACATCAGCAATACATTGAAAACAGTATTGGAATAGGCAGTGCATGGCGGGATATCTCGTAGGGAAATTTCATAAAGTTCGCTTTCATAATGAAAGTTGCTGTGACGCAAAATAGTCAGAAATCTAGGTCATCATTTATGTAATATGGAAGTTGGCATGCACTCATGTACTGTATTGTAGTACTCGCATAAAGGAAAATGCATGCAGTCCTTTCGGGTCCTACAGTGTGGAATTATAGCACCAATCTCTTCCAGTGTCGAGTGACGTATGAGGCGACTAATTAACACCCGAATTTATAAACATTACTTGCCTAAGTCATAACCACAGCCCAAAACAGTCCACTGCAAGACTAAGGGCCTCTCCCACGAAAGGAGAGGTTATTGCCATAATGAACATGGTTGGCCGGCGGGTTGGAGATCGCAGTGTTATAAATATAACAATGGAAAACGCTGCTGCCCATTTTCCAGCCTACGTGGACTAGATCGTTTGACTCGAAAACATTTGTCACCTTGTACGACACCCACGAGTGGTTGATGGGGTTGATGCTATTCTACTCTGCCTGACACCACACGGGCACACTTACCTAAGAAAAGCAGCGTAACTATTCATTATGACAGTGGCCGTCAAGTAAACGCCTTCAATACGGTTCGATAATTTATGAACTACCAATATCACAACACTTATCTAGAAT
Organism: Blastobasis adustella; assembly: GCA_907269095.1. Taxonomy (NCBI): domain Eukaryota; kingdom Metazoa; phylum Arthropoda; class Insecta; order Lepidoptera; family Blastobasidae; genus Blastobasis; species Blastobasis adustella. The sequence continues at coordinate 12,451,916 of OU026121.1, read as the reverse complement.
CACTCAATCACTAGGCAGGCCATAAGCTTGCCAACTTAGCGGTATGAAAAAAAAGAAACTGATCTCGAAATCCTCTTCGTATATTCAAAGAAATGTATGTCTATACATTACTATATATAACAAAACATGATAATAACGTAAACAAAATACGCCAACAACGTTATTTCTCCGAGTAATAAACGATGTCTTTCGACGGAGAATCTGTGCGTATCCCGAACGATGTTCGATAGCGTTCCCCATTCTAATGACGCGTCTTTATGATCGTATTTTTCTCACAAATGGCGTTTACTCCTACTTATTCTTTATTTATCTGTGTAAGTATAACCAGTTTCACTTTAGGCTCTTCACTTGGGCGTTTTTAGAGCGTTTTCTTTTATACTAATGTAAATGAAATGTAAAAGCTGCACACAAGATAGAACAATATTTTTAAGGATAACAAACCGATGCAATCCTTACGAGCTCCTTAGGAACTCTATGGTAGAAATATTAGTAAGAAATAAGTTCTCCATTGTCAATAGTTAATTACTATGTGGGTAATTTGTAGGTTAAATAGAATATGGAAGTATTTGCTACTAATAAAATTTATATATTCGTCTGGTTTATTTGTCCAACGCTCACGTAAAATGTATCACGTAAAAAGGTACGAAACCAAAACAAGATAGGACTGTATCTCCTAGGAGATATTACCCCATTATAAAAATGTTTTATTGAGTTTTGCTAGGACGTATACCTAGCGGGCGAGACCTAGATCCACGATTCTACGAGTATGTCCATTTTATGACATTGTGTTGACAAACACTTTTGGAAACTTTAGCACAACATTTCTACGACCCTACCAACAATGTTTACGACTGATCTGTTTGCTAGTTGCGCCATAAACACTCGGAAATGTATACCGAATTTAATTCTTTGGCAAAGTTATCATTCGAGGTAAGGGGTTACGGGGTCTTTAACTGATATTTTTAATTGAGCTGTAGTTTATTTATATTGTCTAGAGAGGCACACGGACGGAGGCGCTGTCTTTATTGGCACCGGTCGTGCGACCATGGTGGTACGACCAATAGGAGACCTCAAAACCGCCCGTCGCAAACCACGGTCGTACGATCGTTTGCCAATTAGGACAGCACCGGACTATCTACCTGATGGGAAGCGGCCACCGTTGTGCAGGACATCTGCTACCTAAGGGAACCGGATGCGGTAGTTATCTACCTACACGCATAACTACACACGTCCATATCATCTAAAACCAAGCTATATTGATTAGTAATGAACTCAATATAATATCCAGTAATATTTTCCACGAAGTGCAAGCGACTTGTGTCAATTAAAAAGAGAAAGATGTGAGTTGACACGTGCGAAAATGGAGTGCAGTAATTTTAAACTCTGGCGCATCGAGTCCCCGCACTTGAAGTCGTTCGTGTCTCAGCGTGGCTTTATTTTTATACCCTTTATTGGCTTTTATCGGTTTAACTCCGTGTGAGATCGTCCATCGGATATAAGCTGCGTAGGGAATGCTCGTTTATCTTGCGCTGTGCACCGTCTGTTTAGATTAATGGTGCAGTTCAACTGAAGTGGTATTTGTGAATGAATACTAGAATGAGTTTTACAGGATAGAGTAATCAATATTCCGTCATTAGACGACAAGATACTGATATTTTAAGACGGCTATAATTCGCAAATGTCTACTTTCGTCAGACGGTATACGGTGTAATTTCGCACATGTAAACCAAGAAAACAAGCTTTTGGGGTTGAATTTGCTTGGCATGGCTTTGCGTACATTGAGCCGCCGTGCAGTGTAAGATTCCGTAGCAAAGGATGAAAGTACAGTGTGTCACTAGGTCTCGAAATTATTTTTTACTCGGGTGGCGAACTTTGAATCCCTAGCTCAGAATTTAAACAAGCACTCTCGCCATATAAATATCATTTTGCGCCCTTTTATGTTACAAGGGCGCACCCTAATAAATATCCACAATTAAAAAGTTCATTATGCCCTCCAAAATAGAAGCAAGTAGATTTTTTGTATTTTGTATTTATTTATTTAATTCAATGTACATTTTGTTTCTTAACACTAATTGACACAAAACCCGGACGGGTTTATCTGTGTCTACCTGGCTATTTATTACAAAACGCACTCGTTCACTACAAAATCGCAATTTCTAAGTTTAACGGATACACACCCACATTATCAATATCCATTTTTCATTCCAATAACATGTTGTGTTTGTTCGACACTATACCACAATACATATGTAGATACTTGATATTTTTATTGCAACAACCATAGATAGAAGAGCCAGATGCTTGTTTACATTGGTTACCACCGCGATTAACTTCAAGCTGTTATTTTATTATTACAGTATCGAGGATTTTATTTTACTAACCCAGGAGCGGGTTTGCGGCTTTAGGATTCGTTTAATTGCTTTTGTTACGATAAAAGCATTTTAAAACTGCTTTAGTAGCGAGTAAAGTTTATATCTACGGGGGTAGCGGTCGCGGTGGTTACCTATAGGTACCTACATGGTTATTTTATAAGCGTAGGTATATTAGTTTCACATGTGAACAAATCTGTAAATTCGATGACAATGCAATGTTATGATACCATCGATCTGATCTGATGATAGAGACGGAAGGTGGCCATAGTAACTCCTAAACTATGCCTGGGAAACCCATCGATCTGGGTTCGTTTGATTAGTCTTGATAAATATTCTGACTGATCACAGAGAACGCGCGTTAAAAGCTTGCTTTGAAAAAATATTTTTCATTTGAAATTGTTTTCTTGTTCATATAGAGAAAGAGAAACATCACTGTTGATGCCACATCGTCACAGTGAGTACAATCCTCTTACTCCCCATAAAAAATTACTAACTTTGGTACAGTTAAATAAATACATATTTGTTACTACACTTATACAAAAACTCATTTGCCTGCCCTAATCCCATTTTATTGTCATAATAAAATACATACATACATAAAGCTCACGCCTGTGTCCCACAGGTGGGGTAGGCAGAGACTATGGGCTGCCATATAATAAAATAACTTTGAAACCATTTTGAAATTCACAAATTGCGTATGTACGTGCGTCCGTGTATAATACACCCAGGTACCTCTCATAACAGGGCCGATGTGAAAGGAAAACTTTTCTCATAATACCTATGTGATAGCGGCTGAATTTACTATGGCCACACACATGTCTATTCATTATTCATTAAGTATTTTAAAATATTATGAATACATACCATTAACAACGCCATTCTACTTTCATATACGTAGCATTCAATGCATCTAGATTAGGTACAATGTTAACTATAGTTTTCGTTCGAGTGCAATTTGTTTTAGCGTGATCCTATGAGAATATCTATATACATATAATATATGATAAAATATAGACTATAATATGTTATTTTAGGATATAGGCGGTCTCTGGGTGCTCGCGTGCCGCTCGGGTGCGCATTATTATTAAATTCCGTTCAACAGTTTTTAGCGTGAAGGGGTAATAAACCACCCATAGTAACAAAATAGGTATTATATTTGTATTAATAGTGAAAATAATAATAGACACAAAATGTTTCCGACAACTCCGTATAATTAAATATAATACACAGAAACGTCCTGCACGCTACAGAGAACCAATGACGACTGAAATCCATAGCTCATGGTATAGAGTCCCTTAAGTAATATGAGTCGCGCACACACACCAACTTCATGGCTAACAGTTTAAATAAGTTAATTCTGAAATGAAATTCTGAGTATAGGGCAAACGATGGAAGAATATTCTAGTTGTTCTAATAATTTTATTTTCTCTATTTAGTAATTGAATTAATACGATACGATACCTATGTAGCCCACATGAATCAAATCGTGAAAGTATATTATATATTATTTACCTAAACCGGGGTTAAATGAAGCTCACACGTTGCAAAAGCCTACGAGGAAACGAAAAAAAACGGAAGAATATCACCCAGATAGCATCACATCTGCTTAAACACGTGTTCCGATGTAATAAGTAGGCACAAGCCAAGCATTAAGACGTTTAGCGCCATAGTAATAGCTATGTTAAACCCAGTCAAGCACAATACGATTTACCGAGGTTTAGGCACTAAACGCACCATTACTGCCTGCCCAGATGTGAATAATACCCTAATGATTTGAAACTACCAGATTTAGCAATCAAACAGCGTTTAGGGTGCTAGTTTGTGCCACTTAGTGCGCCGCTAGACCCGCATCTGATACTTAATTATGTGTAATCGTTCTGTGATAGCCTGTTTGATGGAATCATTGGGCCAAGGCGGCTCTTGATGTCTTCAAAATTCAATTACAGAACCTATTCTCAGATACCTATATCTAAACTACAGAATCGTAAGGCGATATTGGGTTTCAAGTCTAATCAGGAACTCCATAAACTATAACATGATATTGATGTAAAATGTTTTATATGAATGGCATACTGGCATGTTCCATGTACAGCCGCTTCGTAGCTTACCATCGGGTGAGATGGTGGCTAAATGCTTGCCTAGCAATTTGTAAAGAAAAACTAATATGAATAGTATTAAGTTATGAAGTATAAATTGACTTTAAAACCCGCCTCATGCAACTTAGATTTTTTTTTTATATTTTTCTGCTAACCAGCATGACTTGCCTTTTCATCCGATTCCGGGTTGACGTCGAATTTTGGGACACCCTGTATATGTACCATTCAATATCTATCAAATACATGTACGGGTGTGAGAGTAAAGCTCGATTCCATTAACTCTGAAACACATTGTTATTTTGCTATTTCACATATAAGGAGTACACCTACTAACGTATTTAATCCAGTTTGTACTCATTCTGTTAATGTATACAAATAGTATTATCATCTCGTTAACTACCCACTTTGATCTCCTATTCGATACACGTGTAATTTTAAGTTAATAACAGACAATGTTTATACGTGATATCCAGTCAAGGAAGTGCCTTTGTTAAGATGTGCCTGAAACATCAAAGACAGCGTCGCATCACCTGCTCGATATCTATGGGGAATTTTCCATCGATTTAATAGTAAAACCTGTTTACGTGTACAACGGGAACTGGTACACAAAGTAAGTGGGTTGGTGCTTACGGAATTTTTCAGTATTAGCTACGGGGTGTAGAGGTTCCGTGTAGTTGAGAAGATGTTGTTAATGTGGTTCATGGCTTCGTCCTTAACTGCCAAAGATATCTATATACAAGCGTATTAACGGCTTTCACTATTCACTAGGGTTTGGATTTATCCGATTCTATACGATACATAGGCACCTACACACACGTGTATTGTTGCTGTGATGATTAAAGTGTCTCAAATCTCAACGTACTGAGAATAAATGGTTTCAAATACCTACAACAGATGTAGATAGAGGTATATATATTATTATTCTTAATTTTATAACAAACACAAACGTAATAACATAAATATTTAATCATAACATTAATACAATCAGTTACTACACCAACACATGTTATCAACGTCAACATAAACGTAATTATACATTCCCCAGTTGCACTTGCTAACAAAGTGATTGTTAAAACAGACCGTGCGTTTCTTTAAATAACATAACTCGTACAGTCGACCACACAGTTTGAACAGCCAGCGTGTGCTGTAAGGAAGTTCGCGGTGACGCGTTGTGTGGCCCCACCTACGGAACTACACGTTACACGTAGAATAATTATCATAAAAGTAGAGTTATGACCGGTGCGGTCGGTAAGCTCGCAAACAACAGACTAGAATAGCTCACGCCACCATACAGCGTAAAGTGTCCGTGGTTAGTAGTCTCGTCTGCTACGAAAAGAATCTTGTTTTAGTTATTAAAATATTTTACGTTTTCAGCTTCCGTGTGAATCATCTTCGACTAGAAATAGAGGTTAAGTAAGCGAACACGTCGTGCTGGTTATTTGGTGAACACTTTTATCTTAACTGCATCGTTTTACTCCTTATGGCAGAGCAATGGAAAGGGCTATGCTCGGACATAGCACGAAGGATTGACAAGCTTAAGTGGCTGATATGATGACTCCTCAAGTAGGCCTACGTAGTCCAAGTATACACCAAAGTCTCTTTGAATGTTAATGAGAACGAATTGAGCCTTATTATTGCCTAGGTTCATGTAAATCTTCGTATTCATAGACTTAACATTACATACAAAAGGATATAGATTTACATATTAAAAACTACCTACCAATAAAAACCTTACTCTAAATTACCTAAATAGGTAAACAATTTGATCCCGGTCGCAAGAATGAGGACATGTGCCCAGAAAGCTGGCCGCGTTGCCCCGCTGGGTGGCGAGGCTTATACGATGTCCCAAATAGAGGCCAGCCTTCTGGTCATTACTAATGTCGACCAGGCTTTGGCTAGTTCCCTGTACAGGGAATGTGCGCCTGGTCCCCACGGCCCAGAAAATATAACTAATAAAGAACAAATAATTATAATAATTAAAAAGTACACATCCATCACATGCTACCACTTTCAGTACTGGGTGTTATATTATGAGGCAGAAAAATGAACAGCAACGTTTTCAGTTGTGTGGTATCCACACTGAAATCCAACTCGCGTGGTGTCTATGGCAAGATTACATTATAAGTACCCATAATAAGTTTAGGATTTATTTAAGACATAATAATTTTGCTTAGTCTTATGCCACAGCCCACAATGTTTCGACTATGTTCCCTTTAAAATATCGGTAGCCTTTCAAAGGAATCGGTCCCGTGACCATAATGCATGCAACTGCGTCGAAATATCAGGCTACTCGTCAACAAAGGACCGCGGTAGAAAACCCGGAACATATCCTTTGAAATATAGAAAGCCTGTAAATACAACTTCTTGATAGGCTACTAGGATGACTTACGACGTCCCACCAAGTCATGTATGGGTTATTTCTAGACACAGTGACTAACGTAACTACCAAGGAACACACCTACCGGACCGCTCATCGCAGTGTACCGGAATATACTCGTACGTACTCATATATAAACTCGTCTCATTATAGGACAAAGGACGCACGCAGTCGAGTCATTATTGTAGTGAAGCTACCGTGAAACTGATATTGTTTGTGTTCCCATTCGAGAGCAATTCAGGAACAATGGGTCACAGATATACAATGCAATGTCAAGTTTAACATAAGTTCCTAGTCGTATTACCTAACTGCCGATGTCGATGGAGAGACGTCGTAAAGCAGTCTGAACACAAGTATCACTTGGCCAAAATCAAAGAAGAACAGACTGAGGATTATTTAGATTTTATTTCCTGCCCTGTGGGCTCTTCTGGGAGTAATATTTTTTGGGAGGAGTCATTACCGCGATGTAAAAGTACATCAGTGACATCTAGTCTCTGTGTACAAAACAATACATATTAGTAAAGTTTCATATCAAGCATTCAACACAGTCATAGTTATTATTGAGAGCTCGTATCATCCACTGTTAAACTAGTACTTCCTCCAAATTAGTGGCATTTGATTAAACTAGTAAAAACGTGTATTGCGACAGGTCACATGCACTATACTCGTATTCCACAGCATTACTACTGTACCTTTTAACCCAATATTTCCATTGTCTCGTGAAACAGGTTTTCTCTTTTCCATTAGGTGAAAATTGCAATTTCAGCAAAATAAAGGAAGGTACGTGCACTACCAGCATTTTGCAGGTAACTACCCACCTGCAATATCTACAGGAATTGGTTCCCCACGAAGCTTTTTAAATCATAAAATGGACGTGGGTTGCCGCAAACACTTTTCCTTTGTTATTGAACAGCTAAGCAGTTAATAATAGTATGAAACCTGATTTGAATACCGGTAACCTTTAAACTTTGAAATATTACCTCTACTCATTGCCCTTTAGATTCGCTGAAAGCCGGATAGTAGATTCAGCAAGTTTAAGTCCAGTTAACCTTATTAAATACGTAATACGTCTTTAAATACGTACTTGCTACGTAAACCTACATTTACGAGCTTAACTATCGAACCAGCCCATGTTTATTTCATGTACGCTCATAAATTTACGGCGTTAAAAATCAGTCTTTAACTTCATAAATACTTAATCCATTTTAATTAGGTTTTCACGGTGTGATAGCCAATAAGGCAATAATTGCCATTGAATTCAATTAATTTATTAAATACCATATCTTTTTTCAGCAGATAGTAAATCGTAATAGAACCTACTGAAATAATGTTTAAAGGTTGGTTCAGTTGTTTTTCAGTTTTTTCATTTCTTACAAACAATAATACAAAAATACAAATCTCTTTATAATATTAGTACAGATAACGATCCCCTTTTATCTTCGAGGGTTAAAAAAACTGGTAACTAAGCACAAAGGTAGATAGTAACAGCGCTTACAACAAGCTAAAATAATAATTATGACGCGCGTTCCCTCTATTTGGCGAGGTAGCTATCGGGAGATTGGGACGTAATCCCCATTTCGTGATTGACTTATCTGCAACCAAATTCATGTTCGCTAAATCTCGCCGTAACCGGATTTATGGATGTTGGAGCGGCGGTTTGAATAGGTATTCTTGTATATTGCGGGATTACCAGATTACGTGTTTCCATTATTACAATAATTGTTAAGAACCTATATGATTGACCTTCAAGACTTACAGTGAATTATTTTCTTGGTCATGGGATTATTAAAACTCGAGTAAGCCCTATGAAATGGCAGATATAATTTACGATGGGGAAAATTTGAATCTGCAAACTTAGGTTAAATAACACATACATTTGGTAGGTACCTAATGGGAAGCATTGGCCGGGTTCTAACCTCAGTGGCACCATGTATCTAAATATCACCAATGACTCTGAGTTATGTTATATACATTAGTTGTACACCAACCGACGCTCTTACGGTGAGGGGAAAACGTGATGAAACCTGCACACAACTGAATGTGTAACCATGATCCACTGTGGTCAGGTTCCCCTGTTAACAGGGTTACGGAGGTCAGATGGCAGTCGCTCCAATCCATAAATACCCGATCTGTCAAATCCTGGATCATGGTCAAAGCGGACCCCAGGTCCTAGCGCACGAGAGCACAACCCGAACACTAACGCCAAGATGATTATTATAATAGCAAGCCTTGGTGTAATACTGATACTGTGTTTACCAATTTGAATAATTTACCGCAAGCGTCCCCGTGAATCGCTCAGAGACAATTTCGGGAAATTAATGTAGACTTCCTAGAGTCAACATCATGTTTGACAATGTACCGAATCTAAGAACAAATTATAGAAGTTGGAGATAAAGTAAATTTATTTATTTTCCATTTGTTTGTTCATTTTGACCTTTCCCGAAAGATCCTTTGATCCGGCAACGCATCCGTGACTAGTCGATAGTAGCGGTTGTGGCTATTCGCGTCGGTGGTCACCCATCTTTAGCTTGTTCGTTTGCCTGATACTATTGAAAATGATTGGAATCATTCCATATTATATCAATTTTTTATTGCGTCACGGAGGTCAAATGCGAGTCACTCTACCTGTAGTAAACGTATGTAACGTAGCACTATCCGACGGACAGTGCCAGGCTCAGTAAATAATAAAAACAACTAATAACAGGGTAATGGGTTTATGTACATTCAGTCCAGAAACTATAATAAACTAAACAAGAAATTTTTAAAAAGAATTTAAAATGCTAAAAGTACGAAAGTTCACGAAAGTCCACAACTTATGCCCGGGCTGGATCACTGCGTTCACTTTTGGTCGAAAAGTACAGTTTGCAGATTGACTTTGACAACTTCGAGGATAACTTTTATGACGTCACGTGCATAAGACTTTGAAAACTTCGAAGATAACTTTTATGACGTCACGTGCGTAATTTGACCGGTCGATTGGTATTTTAAATTTTAGTTTCTGAAGATAGCTTCTTCTAGCTATGATTTAGTTCACCTTCTAGTTCGAAGGCTGGGAAGACTCTGCCCACTCATCCGCTGCACTCTCTATCGCAGGCTCGGGTCTTCATTTAAACACGTTCGAGAACGCATTTGGCACAAAAGAAGATATAGTCTTCATGGCCAGTACTCGTAGTCGGCCAGCCAGTTTCTGAAGTGGTCAATATTTATTTTCGGACGACCTCGTGTTTAGCAGCCAAGGATATAATCCATGAAGATACGATGAATAATTGGATCCAGCAAATATCTAGAATAAGGGGAGCACAAAAAAGATTAAAATCTCCGCCATCTATGGACTGTGTCCGCATGACAACATATGACATATAAAGAATAAAATAATAAAAGATTAACGTCAATTTAGAAAATTTACTATTATTAATTAGAAAATAAATATTTGATACGAAAGAAACCTTCTAATGTGATGGAAAAATGACCCCCCCGTGGCAAGGGGGTCCGTCTGGAATTCCAACAAAAGGAAAACAAGAAGATACAACGGTAAGAATCCAGACACACACCCCAATACCCTTGTATTTGTCCAAAAACCATCATTACTTTTACCAATTGGATATTTAGGAAACAAGAGATCATTTCCCCAAAAGAAAATACTCTAATCGAAGTTCAATTCGATTCAAAATATTTGTAGAACGTAATTACAACGTAGTCAGAATTTACAGTATTAACTAATTTTCCAGGCAAAGATGATGAGCAATCAGAGCCGAAGGGCCAAACCCAAGAATATACCAAAAAAATGGACAATAAAAGTGTCAACGTGCTGAACAGTTATTTGAACAGGAGTAACCGTAAGTACCTTCAGGGCGAGACCCTACATATTATAACGCAGTGATCCAGCCCGGGCATAAGTTGTGGACTTTCGTGAACTTTCGTACTTTTAGCATTTTAAATTCTTTTTAAAAATTTCTTGTTTAGTTTATTATAGTTTCTGGACTGAATGTACATAAACCCATTACCCTGTTATTAGTTGTTTTTATTATTTACTGAGCCTGGCACTGTCCGTCGGATAGTGTTACGTTACAGTTTGGCGCCATAAACTGTGGTCTTTCAGTCCAGAAGTCTAGTCTAGTAGATTCATTCATAATTATTCAGTCGATTCACTCTTAATTATTTTGCGTACATAAAATCTTTAAATATATATTTAAATATATTCATTAAAAATATTACTTAACATTACATAACATACATACTCATATACTTACATTGGCATCGGTCCCAGGGCTACCCTCTGGCGGTGTTTACATACATACTCATATACTTACATTGGCATCGGTCCCAGGGCTACCCTCTGGCGGTGTTTACATACATACTCATATACTTACATTGGCATCGGTCCCAGGGCTACCCTCTGGCGGTGTTTACATACATACTCATATACTTACATTGGCATCGGTCCCAGGGCTACCCTCTGGCGGTGTTTACATACATACTCATATACTTACATTGGCATCGGTCCCAGGGCTACCCTCTGGCGGTGTTTACATACATACTCATATACTTACATTGGCATCGGTCCCAGGGCTACCCTCTGGCGGTGTTTACATACATACTCATATACTTACATTGGCATCGGTCCCAGGGCAACCCTCTGGCGGTGTTTACATACATACTCATATACTTACATTGGCATCGGTCCCAGGGCTACCCTCTGGCGGTGTTTACATACATTCTCATATACTTACATTGGCATCGGTCCCAGGGCTACCCTCTGGCGGTGTTTACATACATACCCATATACTTACATTGGCATCGGTCCCAGGGCTACCCTCTGGCGGTGTTTACATATATACTCATATACATACCTATTACATATCTAACTTGCTTTTTCTCTAAATTCTAAAAAAGACACACACTTGTCTATAAAGTCATATAGTATTTCGGCTCTAATTTTGGCAATTACAGTATAATCATGGCACGTACTATTCATGATAAATTTTAATTTAGTTATATCGTGGGCTCTCTTTCATATATTCTTTATAGTGGTTTCTTACATTTGCTTTATTAATTTTGATTGTTTTTCTTTAAAGACTGTAGAATATTTTATTTATATGCAATATATATTAGTATACTATCCTTTATTATATTTTTGTTTATTTTTCCGGGTTATGGGTAGGACCGCCGGTATAAACTAGCCTACACCGAGTGCGGATTGCGACACTTTAAATAAGCCCTCTGCTGCAACTCTTAGAGCGGTTGGTGACTCTACAATCCCGTGTTAGGTACCGCCTGTTCCCACTAATATTTATTTCTTTAATTTTGTTTTTGTGATGGGTAGGACCGTCCAGATAAAAAAGCCTACACCGGGTGCGGTTCGCGACACTTTAAAAAAGCCTTATGCTGTACCTCTTAGAGCGGTTGGTGACTCTTCAATCCTGTGTAAGGTACCGCCTGTCCTCTTGTACATTCTTCTCGTTGTGGATGCTACGAGCGCTCGCAAATGAGATGAACTTGTTGAATCCCGTTTGCGGTCATCGTGTATTTCCATTAATATAAAACATATTTATTATAACGTATTTATTGATTATCAAGTTTTCGCGTGTTCTGTGTGGTAGGTAAAAAAAAATTAGCCTTTCACTGATGCGGATCGTGACATCTATCTAAAGCCTACACGTTTCGTTCTGAGCGGGTGGTGACTCAGATTTACGTCGCACAGAACATTCGAATCTTTGAGTCACCCTTTTTATTTATTCTTATTAATATTTATCCTAACGTATTTATTTAATGTTTATTCATAATATTTTACAGTCGGAAAAGTTTTACTTTATTTTCTTTTATTATTTCTAATAAATAATTTTTAACTGTTATGTTGGAATGTTAGGGAAAATAATATAAACATGTTACAAACTTTATTTTATTTGAACTTCATATTCCAATTTCATTCTTATTGTATGGTGATTGATACAATATTTTCTTCTTCAAAATAACTAACAAACATATTCTTACATTTACTAAACACTTTCATAATAACCTTGTTTTTTCTTTTTCTCTTGTTTTCTTTTATTTCTGTAAATATTTAAAGATTTTAGTTTTTTTTTAAACATTGTAAAATGATAAATCTACTTAAATGTTTTTTTTTTTACTTTTGTTGTAACAGGGGATTTTCTACATATTACCCATATAATTTTTTTTCTCCCTCTACATGTTAACCCCTCTAAAGGGTTAGGGTTATTTCTTATACTTTGACCCCTCTACAGGGTTAGGGTTGTCCCTATACTTTAACTCCTCTAAAGGATTAGGGATGTCTCTATACTTTAACCCCTCTAAAGGGTTAGAGAGTTCTTATTTACTTTAACCCCTCTAAAGGGTTAGGGTGTTTCTGTTTACTTTAACCCCTCTAAAGGGTTAGGTTAGGTTAGGTTAGGTTAGGTTAGGGTGTTTCTGTTTACTTTAACCCCTCTAAAGGGTTAGGGTGTTTCTGTTTACTTTAACCCCTCTAAAGGGTTAGGGAGTTCTTGTTTACTTTAACCCCTCTAAAGGGTTTGGGTAACCTTTAACCTCTCAAAGGGGATATAGGAATTACTTGGAGCGGCTAACAACTCCTTAAATAAGCCATTGTTTTAACTGCCTAGCACAGGTTATAACTCACTTGGACTTTAGCTAAAAAAAATTTTTTTTCATAGTATCAAATTTTTTTTTCCCGGGTTTTTGGGGTAATATGTAGGGTCTCGCCCTGAAGGTACTTACGGTTACTCCTGTTCAAATAACTGTTCAGCACGTTGACACTTTTATTGTCCATTTTTTTGGTATATTCTTGGGTTTGGCCCTTCAGGCTCTGATTGCTCATCATCTTTGCCTGGAAAATTATTTAATACTGTAAATTCTGACTACGTTGTAATTACGTTCTACAAATATTTTGAATCGAATTGAACTTCGATTAGAGTATTTTCTTTTGGGGAAATGATCTCTTGTTTCCTAAATATCCAATTGGTAAAAGTAATGATAGTTTTTGGACAAATACAAGGGTATTGGGGTGTGTGTCTGGATTCTTACCGTTGTATCTTCTTGTTTTCCTTTTGTTGGAATTCCAGACGGACCCCCTTGCCACGGGGGTCATTTTTCCATCACATTAGAAGGTTTCTTTCGTATCAAATATTTATTTTCTAATTAAAAATAGTAAATTTTCTAAATTGACGTTAATCTTTTATTATTTTATTCTTTATATGTCATATGTTGTCATGCGGACACAGTCCATAGATGGCGGAGATTTTAATCTTTTTTGTGCTCCCCTTATTCTAGATATTTGCTGGATCCAATTATTCATCGTATCTTCATGGATTATATCCTTGGCTGCTAAACACGAGGTCGTCCGAAAATAAATATTGACCACTTCAGAAACTGGCTGGCCGACTACGAGTACTGGCCATGAAGACTATATCTTCTTTTGTGCCAAATGCGTTCTCGAACGTGTTTAAATGAAGACCCGAGCCTGCGATAGAGAGTGCAGCGGATGAGTGGGCAGAGTCTTCCCAGCCTTCGAACTAGAAGGTGAACTAAATCATAGCTAGAAGAAGCTATCTTCAGAAACTAAAATTTAAAATACCAATCGACCGGTCAAATTACGCACGTGACGTCATAAAAGTTATCTTCGAAGTTTTCAAGTCTTATGCACGTGACGTCATAAAAGTTATCCTCGAAGTTGTCAAAGTCAATCTGCAAACTGTACTTTTCGACCAAAAGTGAACGCAGTGATCCAGCCCGGGCATAAGTTGTGGACTTTCGTGAACTTTCGTACTTTTAGCATTTTAAATTCTTTTTAAAAAATTCTTGTTTAGTTTATTATAGTTTCTGGACTGAATGTACATAAACCCATTACCCTGTTATTAGTTGTTTTTATTATTTACTGAGCCTGGCACTGTCCGTCGGATAGTGTTACGTTACACGTAGCAACTCTTTGTCACTGCGCACTATGCTGTGATCACGGATGTCACAGCCGTCACATTGTCGGCTGTGATATCTGATCTGCTAAATTCTAGATCACGGTCAAGGCGGACCGCGGGCCCTCGCTCGCGAGCGGACAACCGGGATATTGACGCCATTTGATTCCAATAATTATTGTTAGTAGCTATTTAAACAATTAGTGGCTTTGATCAACATAGTTCGTACACGACGTTTCATTATATTAATACTCACTGTAGGAATAATTACATGTATTAATGCCCGCGGGATATTTGTCGTTACATTACGCGCGGCACATATTAATGAATATTTATCATACGGCGTAATAAATGGCTGAAATATGCAAACTAGATTACTATATCGAAGTGTTCTGGCTCACCTTTAGGGTACGTGAAATTAATTTTGTTACTATATTATGCAGCATCACATAGTCTAGTTTTAGGCCCTTCGAGCTGTACAAACCTAAGCCCTATGAATAAATCTGGGTAATTGTTAGATACTTCTTTGAACTTCGGGAGCTTTCAATCTAAGTGAATTCCTCTAAGTAATTGTGTAAGGAGAAGCTTGTAGGTACCTACCTTGTATATACAACTAGCTTTAGAGATATGTCTAACTACAGAATTCTCGCTGCAATAAAAAGTTTGTTTTATCGTTTGCAAAAGAAGAATACTGTAGTATTTTTTCTAAACATAATTGATATGCCATTATTAATTCAGCTAAGTAGAAAGCCACTATAAGTCATCACATTACAAGTAGATATATTATCTAACATCCTTATACCTATTTTATATCACTACTGATTGACATACCTATAAGAAAATGTGATGTAACAAATCCCTTCTCACGTTCGCCAATAATATTCCTGTAAATAACATTGTGTTTGTGTGGTACTCGACATTAAGATCTATGAAAGTAAAATACGCCAGGGAAGCTGGCTTTCCATCAACTGAGTTGAGGTCGTTGACCGCTCCCGTTGTCGCTTACAGCCTTTCCCACAACAGGCCTGAAGTCAGAACTTTTTAGCGACTTCTCTCTTCAAATATTTGACTACGTCGACAGCGTCGAAACTTGTTTATTAAATACCCGCTTAGCTGCCTAATTTTAGACACTTCAGGTACGATATTAGCGAGAGCCATTAGCAAAAATGCCTGATTACCTAAATCTATAATAATATATTTACCCTTCGTAAATTTGTAAAATAAAGAATGTTAATGGCGTTGTTGGTCAATTCGAAGAAAATAGGTATAATAATAGGTTGGGGAGAAAGTTTCTTCGCATTTTATATGAAAATTCAAAACATTTTTAATATAGTTTATTTACATTTAACTAAAGTATGTAGGTACCATTTGGTTCGATAACTTTTTGCCATTTTATTAGGGACATAATCCCATTGCTATAGAAATTTTGGGGCTTCTGATCAAAAAACTGCGTCAAGTAGTTTTGGCAGTCCTCTCGTGATGTTAACCTGACACTGCCTAAAGAGTTCTGAAGAGACCGAAACAGGTGGAAATCTGAAGGACTATACGGCGGATGCATTAACACCTCCTAGCCAAACTCTCTTAATTTTTGCTTAGTGGTTAAATATGTGTGAGGTCTAGCGTTATCATGATGAAAAACCACACAACTTCTTTTGATTAATTCCGGCCGCAATCCCAACTTCTTGCTTTAATCTTATCAGTTGTTCGCAGTAGAGTTCTGAATCGATGGTCCTGCCTGGTGGTAACAGCTCATAATTAATAATGCCCTTCCAATCCCACCACACACACAGCATCACCTTGTCGCGAGTTAACCCGGGTTTGCCACAGTCTGTGGAGCCTGACCGGCCTTTGAGCATGACCTTTTTCGCACGTTCTTGTCGTACGTGATCCATTTTTCATCACCAGTTATCAATTTCTTCAAAATGGTTCGGTTTCATTACGTCGTAATAAAGAATTACAAATGAGTACACGGTTCATTAGGTTTCTTTCAGCGAGCTCGTGAGGTACACAAATATCGAGCTTTTTTGTACCCATTTTTTTTTTCAAATGCGCCAAAACTGTTTTGTGGTCAATTCCCAGTTCTTCAGCTACGTCGTAACTACTGATATGCCTATCTTGCTCTACTTTTTGAAAAAAAAGCATCCAGTTTATCCGTAACAGGGCGACCAGAGCGACGTGCATCTTTGACATCAAAATTTCTCGCAAATTTTTTTCGCGGCTTGCGTTGCATTTTTACCTTCTTTGTAGTAAAATTTTAAAAAGTATCTAATTCCTTCATTAGATTCACTCATCTTGACGGTAAGAAAAACAAATGAAAATCACGCATTTTCATAATTTGAATTTGGAATTATCTTCTTTAAAATTTAAACTTTTAAATGATACCAAAACCAACCAGGTACAAATAGTATAGCCGAAGAGGTTTTTTTACAAGTTCATACATACTATATGCGAAAAGACTTTTTCCCCAACCTAATATATGAGATATTATGTCAATTGAATCTCCAACAGCTATTTTCCTATAACTTTTTGCCACTCAACGATTAAACAACTCAAAACTTATCAGACATCGAAAATTACGTTATTTTTTTGCGCTATTTTTCTGAATCGAGTCGCAAATTTTTCGCTGAAACTTTTTTTGCCTCTTTTGCATATCTAAATTACAGCACTGGCTTAAATTCTCTTGTTTTCGCACTTTCTATAAAAACAAATTTATTTAATCTAGATAAGTGATCGAATTTTAACACTTAAACCTCACAATTCAGTTCAGACGTATGTACCTTGCCTTGATAATTTACACCGTTTACCTGATTTATGTGTGTGATAAAGTATTTATTTACAAATAAAGCATGGGTGGGTTAGCTGTAGCCCAACCAACAATGAGGGCGATGAGAGTACGGGAGCCTCGTAAACGCATTTCCGTGTCTAAAATAAGATAGAACAAGAGTTGTGTGGTCGGCTGTACCGGTATCGGATATTGGTTATTGGTCCAAACTATCAAGATTTTCGATGAAAAGAGATGAGAAGTTTCGGAGCTCAGGTACCTCCTACATCCAAACCTTTTTTATACGATTTTGCAGTCCTTAGACTATAATCAGTTGTTATCAACGATGGCATGGCATATTAGGCTATCCCTTTCAGTGTTGGCCTGTCTTCATTAGCTACATAAGACAGGTCATATGTTATCCCATATATCCCAGGTCATACGTGCAGCCACTTCAGGCGTCTTATTTTAGGTGGTTCTTTCAACTTTTGGGCAAGTGTGTTTTGGTGAGTTCTGATTCTTTCCCAGTACCTCCTTGTTAGATTATTTATTTCTATCCATCCAAACTTACAAAAAGTTTACCTGTCAATACATACATATAATAAAACTGTAACAAGTCCAATTCTGTACATTGAAGATATTTTGAATTTTTTTATTAAAGGTTGCTCTATACCTAAACGATACTGAAGCAAGTTCTGCTTTTCTTGGCTTGAACTTGGCTTGACACGCTTCCACGTGTCTAGGTATGGTTAATTAATGGTGATAATTTACAGGCATCTGCGAAAAAACATAAAACTATTTGAGTGCTTGAGATTTATACCACGATAAAATCAGCTAAAAATTATGAATTCAATAGAGAGGCAACTAGGCAAGAGGTTTAAAAGGGTAGTGTTTACCTTGTTAAGATAAAACACTAAATCTAAAACCTGAAACATCTCCGCAATCAGTCTGTCTTTGTCAAAATTCTGTTTTTACCGGATACATTTCAGAGACTGCAATAGAACCTTACAATCAAATAATCACAATCTTCGTTCCACCACCAAACGAAGAGAGCCTCGGCGAAATGATATTTACAGTCGAACTTACAAAGACTATTCGCACAAACCACTTTGCTTCATTTATTATGCGAGCCGCGATGGAACTCTCTGCCCATGTTACTGCCTTTTGATAAATATGAGCTGGGAGTTTTCAAATCCAAAGTAAACAGCTTATTTTTTTATAAGAGTGCTTCACCCTCAGACCACAGTGTTGCTTCATACGAGACATGCCAAACATCCTGTAGTCCACGCGAACGAAGTCGCGAACACAGATTGCTTAAAAAATGTAGTATTATAGTCAAAATTTTCTAAATTATTTTTGTCTGGGATAAGTTACACTGGGGTTCGAAACCGGTACCTCTAGTTAACAAGTCGGGCCCCTTAGGCCACTGACGCTATGTTATGTGTAAATTATTTAACTATCTACATAATAATAATGGAAGCTTTAAAAATAAAAACATTACTTCCGTTCACAATATTTTGAAGTTAGTGCGGAGGCAGAAGTAGATTCACCAAATTAATTTGCATTTATTTACTTTAGTGTAACGTCCCCGTCCTACTCATTAGAACGCAAAATTAAAAAAAGTCCCCACAATTGCGATCCACCAAAGCATGCATGTAGACCAGCATAGTACCAACCCTTTCAATTCATAAATAGATGTCGTGTAATGTCATTGCGAATTATCCAACAGTTTTCATCCAAGCGACTACTAACTAGCGAAGACTATGTACATTCTTAACTATCTGTGGACCGGTAATAAAATAACGGTAGTGCTGTTTTATTAAATGGATACTTGTTTCCAGATAACTTAAATTAAATAACGAAATCTTCTTTACTGCTGTGGGTCACTTATAAAATAAAGAAAAAAATATTTTACAATGGCAATTCCTTTCATTTTGCGCAATACTTTTGCCAGTAGGAATAGTACTAATATGTGGTTCAGTAGTACTAGTAGATCAACGAATTACTTAATATTATAAGGTCATCATGATATTGACTTAACTATATTAGAAGCTTATGAAACCAATAATATTGGGCTCCATTAAACGCTTAAGGAGTCATAACGTCCGTCGTATCCTCTATAGCAGAGCATTCTACGAAAAACGTTAACCTAGTTGGAAACGAATTGAATACTCTACTTTGGCTTATTTTATCGCTGTGTAATATCCTAACTTTGTAAGCTAAGACGAAGAAACCTTAACAATTACTTTTTGAACAAATTGCGCAATTCTGAGAACATTCATTTTGTATGCCTGTTCGAGTATTGATTACTGCCAAATAATATATTATTACATTAGCACGAGGAATATTATAGGTATTCAGTAGCAGACTCGTGATATAACACTGATTACTTTGGCTTTAGCCCGTGATGCCTTTACTTACAAAAAAGAAAAGAAAAGAATAGCTGACATGAAAAATATGCGCATAGTTAAATCAGCAATACCTATGCGAACATGCGTTGAAGAAATCCTCGCTAAGGAATCAAAATATATATATGATCCGGGAAGCAATTGAAATTAATAAATAACATCAATAGGGAAGATAGCAGGCAAATCGAGTCAGATATCAAGATACTACCAGGATGTTCTGCTTGCAGCGAAACCCACAATTCAACAAAATGTGAACATTGTAACTGTAAAATTATTAAAACTGCTATTAATTTATGTTTTTCACTACTTACTAGTCTCATCGAGGCGATGCAGCCGAAGATGGCGCATGCCTGTATAAAAATCGCCTATTTACTCTGGCCTTGGAGGAGACCAGGTTGTAGGTACATACTGTTATAAGAGTCTCATTTGAAAATTTTGTTCAAGTTGCCGTACAATACATTAAAAATACGAGTGCTCTCTTTGAAAGTGATCACAATAAGTTTTCCTCAAGTGCTCCATAAAATGTTTCTCATTCAAAGTATCTTTATTACCATATAAACTGACTGAGCTTCTTAATATTCTATTATTACGCAATCTCAATAAAATACCACTCGTATTTTAAGCTTTTGGACATTAAACGTATTCAAAGTTTGTAATAAATCTTATGAAATGACTAAAGATTTTGTTTGCTATAAATCTGTAGAGATTGAGAAGTGTCAGGGTTGCCCAACGATAGAAATCAAGTTTGTGTTAATTTGAAATATCGAAATGCCTTATTATTATTGCTATATTTAAGCACTATAGCCCAATAAGATATTACTATAAAACGGGTGTAACAGACAAGGGTTACAGGGCCCTTCTCCATTTCATGGGTCCGAGCCAACCTCACCTGCAGGTGAACGAAGCTCTGGCGAACCGGCTTTTTTGTAACAGATGGTGCGGGTCAGAGAGCTTTTCAATCTAGGTCCATTAGCTACGAGACTTGGCTGGCGCTGGCCCGTCCGCGAATTCCATGACAGCGAAATGATAATGCTGAGGTGGATGTGTGGCGTTACACGACTCGATCGAGTCCGATCGGTTGGTTTGCTTTACTTTACTAACCCAGACTTTGTTGGGTGATTTTTTCTACAGATTATAGGTTTGTGTACTTACGGTTAACGTCGCCGATAATAGTTTACAAGAGATTTTTATTTATCCATTCAGCGTTTTGTGAAAATCGACCTGGTGAGCCCTAGAGCCTATCTGTCGAGTTGGAGAGAACAAAGCGATAATCAATCAATGTACAGCGGTTGCCGGCCTGACACCGACTGTGATGGCCCACAAATTGATTTCCCAGACTGAGAAGGCTCTGGCTGAACGAGTAATTTATTAAAAAAAGACTGCTGAAGTTCTTTTTTTAGTTCTGTTCTGTCAGTACCAAATTTTGTGATTTGTGAGCGGCGCAAGCACATCATTTATTCATGTGTCGTAAGTTCACACGACGACGCAAATTCAATTCGAAGTTTCGAATCACTCTCATTTCATATGAGGTTCAAGCAGCGTCAAAGTAAAAAGCACAAAATAACGTCCTAAAGCTGATGTGGGTACTATAACACATACGATTTGCTTCAGTAATTGCTTGCTTAATTTGCACCGGAAGGAATCGTGATAGTCGGGTAAACACATTTCGGAAGGGCACACCATAGCGTGTTGTTCGCCAGTAACCACCGACTCCAGCGAACATAATTCATTCCACATCAGGGGATGGGGTGCGAAGTGTTTGTACAACTCATTCGGTGCCGTCTTCTGAGACGCCTCGAAATTACTGGTGCTCGGAACACTTGTCTCACGCTTTCATTTATAAGGATCACTCGTTATTTTGGCATTCCCACTTTCTTATGCATGTCGCCATTCTCGCCACGAAGAACTTTAAATAAATCAAAAAATTAAAAATTATTGTCTCATGTTAGTAAAAGTAGCTTTATTGGAAAGATAATTTTAGGGCATTTTATGTTTGAATATGATTTCAGTCATGTAGCCGTCGTGTGTTCATTAAATTTAATCATTCAAAGAAAATTGAGGCTAACAAAATTTTGTATGGGGAGAGAAATGAACATCAACTAATAATTTCACGTTGGCTACGGATATTGTATGATCTAACTCCCTTACATTATTTACTTTGGAGATATGTCAAGTCACTTGTCTACACCGATAAACCAGAGATGATCGAACACAATATTCGGTGAGAAATACGGCCGCAGTTGTTGCGAAAAGTGTATGAAAATAGGATATTCAGATTGGGCCATTATCCTGATTGGGCCATCTACGCTTCAGTCACTTACCCTAAAATTATCTTTCCAATAAAGCTAGTTTCACTGATACTAAATACTCTTTTAATTTAAAGTTCTCCGCCTCTAAAAACACTCTTAAGATAATTATCATTCTCACAACAGGTAATTCTGTGTGTTATATCTACCTACATTGTATGTACAGGTTTCTTATGTTCTTCGTATTACACAACAGTGTATAGGTATTTTGTGCTTTAAAACAAAAAAGAACTGTAATTAATTTTGTACAGTTAGACTAAATCTGACTCGAGATCGTACGCGGGGTGAGAGCTGTAGAGAGTGCAAAAAGAGAAGAGTACTGAGGTTAGTCATGTATGTTTAGGTACATAGGTAAATAAAGGGCTTTTTAGCTTCCTAACCTAATTTTCATACAACCCAAGAACGAACTCTCTTAGGTGTCGACTTATATACGTACATACGAAAAAAACATACTTTGCTAATAAAACATGCGAGCATGTCTTATATCCCCCTTTTCACTGTCACGTATTTCTCGCTATATTTATTATGTACACACAGAGAGGAAAGTGGCAGAAAATCTTAGCTCCACCGAAGTGTACTTGACGTTGAAAATAAGTATGTTCACGTTTGAAATAAGAAATGGTTCACGTACTCATATGAAGAGCTTGTAATATTCGTGATTTTTTATACCATAGGGAGTAAAGCGAGCCCCGGTTTTCCTTTTTGTACGCCTTTTAATAATAAGGGTCGAACTTAAACTAAAATGACGTAAGGGGCCGTCCCTTAATAAACTAGTGTTCTTTTTAAAATTTGGAAAACCGCTTTGAAGGCGGTTTCTTCCCTATAATTTTTATAAAAAGCGTTATCTACCTACAATTTTTTTTCTGTGAAATAATCTTTTTAGTTTCGATAATAACGTTTATTTTCATAATTAAAAGTGACATTTTGCAGGATCCCGCTCCCATTTCGAGCTCTCGTTATTAATGGATGCCCCATAAGTGTGGGTCGAAATAAGTGCCCCATAAGTGCAATGCATGCAGTTGCAGCTACAGCACGCGAGCGGCACGGTGCATTTCATTGTCATCGTACGAAACAATTGAAAGCGTGCACGTGCGTGAGACGTTGCTAAGGCGCATTCGCGAGATTTGATGTGACTTAAATAGTTTCTTTGTGACTTAGTTTCTCAAAGTCACATCACGAATACTTTTGTAACACTATCTTAAATGTGATTGAGTGAAGTGAAACGATATTGATATAATATATAGCGATAGCTCTATTAGATAGCGGTCCCCCGCGGTTTTGCACGCGTAGGTAGGAGTTCGGATTTCTGTTAACATTAAGCTATTCTGCTATCCCGCGGGATCCTATTGCTTCCATCACTAAAAGTATCCGACAGTAAGTATACGACACTCAGGAAAAGTGAAAGAATTTTTGAAATCGTAGCAGTATTAGTTTCGGATTACTCCTACTAACCTAACCTAACTTACGAACATGTAAACTTTACTTCTATAAGATAGGTAAATATTCAGTTCCTATAGATTATTCTATTCGGTGACGTATCCATTTCATAAGTTTATGCAACACTGAAAGGCTAATAGAAGTGTTATGGGGACTTAAAAATTTGGCAGCTTTCGTAAGTTTTATAGAAACAGTAATTATCCGGGACACGCGGAAGATTACCGAAGAATATTAAGGAAGAAATAAAAAAATAAAAATGGTTTGTTTCTTGTCAATAAGTTAAATTTATAGTCCATTAATTATTATGATAAACACAGCAATGCTAATGGCTCGAGATACAAAGAGGAACGAAATTTTAAACTGCCGATAAATACAAAGCGAATTTGAAAACGCCATCAATTAGGTATTGTCTGATAAACGGAAATAAATAGATTATAGATAACTGCGAATAATGGCCTTCCAAATAAATACTGAATTGACGGCCAATAATTTGAATGGAATATCTCGAATTTGCATTTACTGGTCCGAGCATAAATCCCTTAATGCATGTTTATCACGATTGCATGAAGTTTTATTAAAATCATCATCATTATATCAGCCGGAAGATGCCCACTGCTGGGCATAAGTCTCCCCCAGAGATCTCTACAAAGGCCGGTCTTGTGCCTTCCGCATCCAGTTGATACCTTATCTTTACCAGGTAGTCCGTCCACCTTGTGGGAGGCGTACCCGGTACGCGTCTTCCGGTACGTGTTCTCCACTCGAGAACTTTACGGCAGAATCTGTACTGCGAGCTATGTGCCCTGCACACTGCCACTTAAGCTTGGAAATCCTTTAGGCCGGAACTCCATTGGTGCGGTGCAGTGCACTGCGCGGCGCGCCGCGCGGTGCCACGTCACGGTGACAACCAAAAAAACGGTGGTGTTATTCTGGTTTTTCAAATTAGGCAACGTTCGCACGAGAGATTTTACGTTAGGCAACGTTTGCACGAGAGCTTTTTCGATCCTTTTACGCGCTTTATTTTAAACGACCATATGTCTTCTCGACTGTGTGTTCACACGCAGGCGTAAAAAGTGAATGGAGATTTTTTAAATCTGCCGATGCAACCTAGAGAAACGTACGAAAAAGATATAATTCAGTTTGGATTAAAACACTGAAAGTGCCGGCCAGAAAAATATTATGCAATTTTCAGATACAGCATACAGATTCTATCATTTTGTACGCCCACCACCACCACCACTATGTACCACTGGGGTACTAAGTATCGCTATTCTAAAAGCCGTCGGACCGTCGGACGTGCAGATTTGACGTCATAGTAAACAATGTTAAGAACTGTTTTCTTTATTAGAAACTAATAATTTTGTTCTGGCCTACACTTAGATTTTTGATCTAAAAATGTATGAAACGCGAATATTGCTTTTTTTAAATTAAAAAGTATCATCATAAATATGTAAAGAAATTGGACCACCTCGATTGGTCTTCCCCGAATACTATGATAACTGAGAATTTTTACCCGACTTCGAGGAAGCCAAGCAGTCTATGTATGAAGAAGCCACAGAGATTTGTCAGGACCGTAGCAAGTGGAACAATGTGGTCTCTGCCTACCCCTACGGGAGAAAGGCAGGACCGAATGAATGTGTGTCATTCAAAGAATTTCTTTAAAATAATGTTGATCTCGACAAGCACTATCATTTCTCCCTGGGAAGTAATGTTGTAGATCCAATAGTTTTAGAGTCATTACCATTTTAAGTTTGACAGATGTCATCGGAAATGTAGATCTCGACGAGTACTATCATTTTTCTTTAGGAACTAGTGTTCTAGGACCAATAGTTTCAGAGTTATTACAGTTTTAGGTTGGACAGCTGTCAACCGAAATGTAGATCTCGACGAACACTATCATTTCTATTTAGGAACTAGTGTTGTAGGACCAATAGTTTTAGAGTTATTACAGTTTTAAGTTTGACAGCCGTCATTCAAAATGTAGATCTAGACGAGCACTATCATTTCTCTTCAGGAACTAATGTTCTAGGAACGATCGCTTTTTAGTTACCACAGTATTAAGATTGACAGCTGTCATCCAAAATGTAGATTTTGATGAGCATTATCATTTCTCTTCAATAACTAATGTTCTAGGAGCGATCGTTCAAAAGTTTGACAGCTGTCATTCGAAACGTAGATCTTGACTAGCACTATTATTCTCTTTAGAAACCATTGTTCCAGAACTAAACACGCCATATTTATTATTCGGGATGACGAAAGGACCACGATAACGAAACGAATACGATATTGGTTCAGAATCAGAAAAAGGGGAGGGGCTTACACACCAGCGGTCAACTTTTTTTTGACTAGGTCGACTTCCTATTTCATACACACGCATTATATCTGTACTTAAAAAAGGTAGACATAAGGTCACTTAAGGAGGAAAGATTCGAACTGTTGGTAAAAAGAAAAAGTCAAATTTGAACATGAGACGTGTTGACATCTACTGACATCGCGCCGCACGCTGTACGATGGGGGCAAATTTTAAAAATATGTAGAAAAAGTTCATACATCAGAGCTAACATTTCGGGCTTGGATTGCGCGTTTTGTCCCTATCTTGCAGTGCGCCGCGCGGCGCACCTCTTCAATGTGAATCGGCACTTAATGGTATAGCAAAAAGTGATTTTTAATTAAATATTGCCAAACACAACCAAGGGGTACACTTTAAGTTTGATAATGGGGACTTGAACGTGAAGTCGGATGGCATTTGATGAAGTCTAAGGCCGCGACCAAATCAATTTTAAATCATAGCGGATACTGAGAAGTTTACTAAATGGTATCAAGATGATTTTCGGCCGTCCATATATGGTCGCCGTCACCTAAATATCTACTTTAAGTTTCCTGACTCGAATCCTGACAACATGTCAAACCGACACACAGGTAGACAACAAAGTGGTCCAACAAAGGTTCCATTCCATTTTTACCTTTTAAAGTGCTAACTCCTAAAAAATATACAGCCGACGGTCCTGAAAAAAATAGGCCGTGTTACAACCTCAATCTTTTATAGAACGTGTTTTATACAACGGCGACACATTCCAAGTGTAACTGGGGTGAATGGTATTAGCCCTCACGCTTCATGTTGAATGTGGTGTTAATGTTGGTGGAAGCTGCCATTACTGCCCCTGCTGCCCCCTCGTCACGTCCGGGGGCAGTGACGTCACGGTGGCGCCAACTCGAATTGGGGCGACCGGGGTCTAGTGGCAGACTTGCGCCAGACCTACTTTCCTTGCTCTGTTTAAGGACATGTGTAGACGAGTGCCTGTTTTGAGCTGTCATTTGAAGTACTTATGTTTTTTTTATTCTGCTCAGTGACAAGCGAGCAGACAGCACACCTGATGGTAAGTGGTAACTGTCGCCCATAACATCTACGATTCTTACATTTAGGTTGCAGATAACAAAAATGCAAAACCGCAGGTGCGTTGTCACTGTTAGGACAAAGTTGAAATGCTTTATGCCTGTAATTTCCACAGAGTTAACGCTAACGGTTTGTAATATTTGATTTGTAGCAAATAGACCGTTGATACAACTGATAAAGCCTAGGTATATTTTCCATCATAATTTGGTAGTTCGTTCACTTATCTGCTATACCTACCATGCGTTCGAAACATACGAAATGTTTTGGTTTGTCAAAACAAACGTACAATTTGAACTGAACTGAGTTTAACCAGAACTATGGGTACTTAAAACGCGCCATATAAATACGCACGTAAGATTTATCTATACACAAATAAACTGTACAGTTAAAACAAACAGTTAAATCTGGAAACTCGATGCTTTTATCAAGTTAAATAAAAATTGTTAGACACGCTTTCTTTTTTTTCTGAGAATACCCTGTACTTTATTAGGCCTTTAATTTAGGCCGACCCTGGGCCTTCGCGTGCCGCGCGGGGGCGCAACCGGGACTTGACGCCAAGATGATGATGACCCTGTACTTCTCCATCCGGTCAGTCGATGTCGTCGATTTTTCAGAGGACATATTGAACGTGATAATTTTAGTCGTTTGTATAAGTTATTCGATGCAGTTGTAGGTAAGTGATAAGAATGACGGACAAAAAAGTTGTGTCGATGATCGCTCTCGTCTGCTCGGAACTTTATAGTGCGGGTCGCTTTAGGTCGGTACTCGTAATGGAATATGAGTGTTGCGTGCGATATTAATATAATAAATATGGTTCGCACAGTATTACAGACTCCTGTCTCGTTCATCTCAAATCTAGAATGTTGGACACGTACCTAGCGTAGATTTTCAGTTGTCGCCAGTTGGTGCATAGTTTAAACGTGTTTAGAATGAGACAAGTTTGCTCTGTTTTATTGGTTGGCTTGTTCTTTATATTTTAATGTTATTTTTTTAAACGTTCAGGGTCGCATAGGATCTTTAATTAGCTTTCGAGCTATTACTTTTTTTTGTAAAGTTTGTGATAATATTGCAACAGATTAAGCATAATCCTTAAAACCTAATATACAAATACTTACATCGTATTAAAATAACATGTAAAAGTCAGGTCTGCGCATTTTCCGCCAAAAAGGATCCTTTTGTCATGGTGCTGCAGTTCCAAGGAACATCCCTCTCCATCTCAGAAAGTATCGGGATCCTTGGTGTCGACATATCAGACGACGTACGGTTCCGAAGTCACCTGGAGTGTAAGGCTAAACTAGCCTCGAAAAAACTTGGTGTGCTTAACCGGTCTAAGCGATACTTCACCCCAAAACAGCGCCTGTTGCTGTATAAGGCACAGGTGCGGCCACATATGGAGTATTGTTCCCATCTTTCGGCCGGGGAAACCGCCGACCTGCTTAATCACTTGGATTCTATACAGAGGCGCGCCGTACGAATTGTCGACGATACCATACTGACAGGCAAGTTAGAACCACTGGCTGATCGAAGGGACTTTGGCTCCCTGTGTGTGTTCTACCGGCTGTACAATGGGGAGTGTTCTGAGGAATTATTTGATCTGGTGCCCACAGCACAATTCCGCCATCGCACCACCCGCCGTGGGCTGGGTACTCATCCCCTTTACGTGGACCCTCTAGTGGTGTCCACGCGAAGATTCGAGAGAACGTTTCTCGCTCGTACGATTCGGATGTGGAATGAGCTCCCAGCCACGGTGTTTCCTTTGGTCTATGACATGGGATCGTTCAAGAGGTATATTAGAGGTCTCCTTAGAGGCGGGCAACGCATTGGTAGCACCCCTGGTGATGCTGATGTCCATAGGCGGCGGTGACCACTTTCCATCAGGTGGCCCGCATGCCTGTTTGTCTGCCGGATAACATAAAAAAAAAAAATTATTTGGTTTTGTCCGTCAATCGTTTGTCAGCCATTTCGCACACAATAGACAATCATCGTAAGCGCTTTTCCTTTCCACTTGATTTACTACGGCCGATTCAACAAAACTGTGTTAGTCAGAAATAATGAAGCCTTGTATGGATGAAATACTATTAGAAATAAGTATAGTATTTATTTATTTATATCAGCATGAATCATCCCACTGCTGGGCAAAGGCCTCCCCCCTATTCTTCCATATTTCGCGATCGTTTGCTATGGTTTGCCTGTCCTTGTCGAATGCCGACAATCATCTCTCCATCGTATTTTGGGTCTGTCGCGACGTATAGTATCTATATTAAGAAAAAATTAACCTTTGAAAAAAATCACTGAACACACACAACACACTCACAAACACAGTGATACAACACTTTAGAAAAGTGTTTATTATACGATAAAGAAATAAGTTATACAATAGTTACAGAGATGGCGTGGCATCCTTGGCGTGAGAGACATCGCGGACAAGATTGATGAGGCTAGCCCGCGCTAGTTTGGTCACGTGCTGCGTGTGCCTCAGGGATATGTGGGAAATAAGTGCCTAAAGAGTTCTAGAGGACGATCTAAGAAGCCATGGATAGACATCGCTGAGTCGAATGCCAGAGCCAACGCGAGTAGAAAGCGTGGGCGTAGAAAGGGTGGGCAGAAGCCGGGATAAACGCTAAGGATGGTGATGAATTGGGATGGAGCGGTCAGAACCTGACAGCACAGAAATCAAAATAAGATTAACTTCGATGTCTGTACCTGTTACTTATCAATACCGGCTTCTGGATATAGTCTGCCTCCCTACTCTTTTCCTTCTCTACTTTTCTCTATCTTTGGCATCATTAGGCGACGCTTATAGCAGATGTGTTCCCACCGGACATTTTCATTCATATTAGGGAGTTTTAGCGTTTTGCGTGTGGCAACTACCATCTGACCCAGCACCACCCGTGAGGTTAAAACGCCTCGTCCATCTAGCAGATCACGTTGAACCTGACCAGTATCTTCTATACATAGTATAAAACAAAGTCGCTTCCCGCTGTCAGTATCTGTGTACGCTTAGATCTTACTACGCAATGGATTTTAATGCGACAGAGTGATTCAAGAAGAAGGTTTCCAAGCAAGTAAGTAAAGGGTGGAATGCAGCGTGGCTAGGCCTCCCACAAGGTGGACCGACGACCAAGTAAAGATCGCAGGTACCAGTTGGATGCTAAAGGCACAGAACTGGCTTTTGTGGAGATCTCTGGGGGAGGCATAGGCCTCCCCCTGGGCATAGACCCAGCGATGGGCGTCTTTCAGCTGATATGATGAAGATGGAAGTAAAAGAGGAAAGTAGTTGTACGCGAAGGAAGTGCGCCGAGTCCACTAAAGAAAGTGTAAAAAAATATTGTCTCCCCTATCAACTCGCAAACACTTTACGTAAGTGTACTGCAAAGAAAGATTATGGATAAACAATAATTTGCTGTCAGACTAAGACACAACTCGGTTACATTAAGTACGGTTTGCATCAGGGAGTACTGAGCGTAGTGTGGTTTAATTACTTTGTGGCCCTTTGAGATTACATTCGTCTCGACTGAACTTTCCACGTGTGGAATTAATTAAGTGCGTTTATGCTGACGGTATGTTAAACAATCTTTGTTGTAGAATAAATTATGAAGACAATTTATTTCAGGTGAAACTATTTTTATACCTTATGTGTTACCTATACATATTGCAGTGTTTATCCTTATACAGACAAAGTGATTTTTCTTGCTTATAAAACTTCCTCTTGAATCATTTTATCTATTGTTGAAAACGGCATTAAAATCCGTTGCGTAGTTTAAAAGGTCTAAGCGTACATAGATACATAGGGACAGACAGCGGGAAGCGACTTTGTTTTATACTATCTAAAGAAGTACCGCAGCTACTAAATGTATCGAAGTAGTTTGATGATCCATTGCTTGATTGATCATCATTATCTGGCGGCAATCGTGGTAGCACCCTGGCGCGGCGCGAAAGGGAATTGGTGATGAATCCTGAGTTTTTACTTCGAATTTCTGTGTGTAAAAACTGGTGATAAATAAATAATACTTAACAATTGAAATAAAGTTTGTATTTATGAAAAACAACAATATACCTACTTACAGAAAAGAAAAGAAAAATACGTAAACCATAAAGTAACTAACGTAGGTACTATTCTAAAAATAACAAAATTCACCCCCGGTCCTTAGAAATCGGAAAGCTGGTCTCGTTACCCAAGTCGAGGCTAGCCTTATGGTCATTACTAACGATTAATTGAATAACTATTACGAAAAGCAATAGGCCAAGATAGAGAAAACCTATACGTTCATGATACTACTGTGGCGCTACTCCGGCCTACTTTCGAACAGAATCCTTAATGGTTTCTTCATTTTAGGTCCTAACGACTTATTTGTTCTTTCCCTTTTAAAAATATTTTCCTTGTTTTACTTTTTATTTTATGCAGCAAAATAAAATAAATTTAAATGTTTCGTCTAGTCTTACATTTTTGAGGTGTCAGGAGGGTGGCGGGTGGACACCCTGTTAAGTGCTTAGTATTGTTGCCAAATTCGAACTAACTTTAGCCTCATCTAGCCAGTTAACTTGAAGCACTTGGATGCAAAGTTTTCTTTTAAATTAAAAATATCCAGCAGTTTTCTTGGAAATGCGGACCGTAAGCTCTGTCGTTCTTGAATTCTTTAGTTCAGAAGTAGCTTGGTTGTTATTTTAAGTTGCTGAATATTTCTTACTATAATATACGTAGGTACTTTTTATTAATTCAAACCATTTTAGATTGTTCTAAAGGCTCTTTGGGGAGAGACAGATAGCCAGTACAATGAAGCATAATCAACAGGCATAATAAGCAGTTTGAGTTGGTATTGCGATCCAATTACAATTCAATCCTGCCAAGTAAATTAGCGAGCCCGAGTCCCTGTTTAGACTGTGGACCATCTCCGGTTTGAACGTGTATCCATAGTGATGGTAGCTCATTTTATACTTGTGGGTAAGTTGATGTGCTGCCTTATGCCCCATATCGGTACTGTCATTATCAAATCATTATTATTTTACTGCTGGACATAGGCCTGGCCCAATCAGCACCATTACACCCTGTTTACGACTTGACGCATCCAACCGCCACCTGCACAGTATCGTAAGTTCACCTAGCCGAAGAGAATCCAAGCTTCATCTTCACCTAGCTGAAGAGAGTCCGTGACACTGCGCTTGCAGAGTACGCGGTCTCCTCTCATGAACTCGGTTACCTAATAGGCCTGTCTTCGCCTTGACGCATCCAGCCGCCACCGTTTTGTATCAAATTGTATCTTCACCTGCAGAAGACAGTCCTGCACTACGCTTGCAAGTACGCGGTCTCCACTCATGAACTCGTTTACCCCAACAGTTTAGTCGCAGGTCTAAGGTACCTAAGATAGTTTCACCCGTAATTCAGGCACAAGCCTCGTTGTAACTATGTTTAGTGAGAGGAAATTACATTTTATTCCGCCGCGCTGGCGTATTGCAGGTTGGCGGGTTTCACTTAACATATTTACAATATTTCTTCTCAAGGTGTTGTTCCTTTGTTATGTATTATATTTATACAATATATTATAAATTCAGACGAAATTTGTCACCATTAGGTCTACTTTAGCTTGCACTAATTGTGCATTTATCTTCATGCCGATACTTTTCTTTTTGATGGGAGCAAGTCGGAACTTTGTTTTCTAAATAAAACAGAGATGTTCTGTCAAGTAGTTTCATAAGGTATCTGTAACAAGTGAATCGATTTAATTTCAAGAACTTTTCTGTTCTAGGTATGATTGAAATCAGATTACAGATTACATTATATCAGAGACCTGAAAGCATTTAGATTTAAAGTAAAAGCTGTTCCATCTCTCAGACAGAAAATACCGGCTCCAATATCCAGATAGCCTTTGAAATGTCTGATAGAAACTAGTTCTAAGAATATTCAGTTTTTAAATAAAGTTTTTCCAGTGCGATCGACATGTTTATTCAGAGCCAGGTGTGGCTGCAGTGTGACGTCACGCGTTTGTTATTGCATAACCAGACGTACCGTGGTTCTATCTGCATAGTGATTCGTAATCGGTCGCCCTCTAGAATGGCTAGACCGGAATGATAATATGGCTAGACTGAAATGGAATGGCCATTCATATTTTTTATGGTAACTATCGTACCTCCCTGTACAGTCAGCCTGCTGGAGGACTGTTTTACTCCTATATGAAATTAGTTTCGAGTTCGAAGCCAGTATTAGATTGCTTTCTGACGTATCTTCCGGCTACTGCAGATCCGGGTTATGCAGGCTACAGCGGTAAGGATTTTACTTAATAAAAATATCGCTCTAATCTACTCTACCTATTTATTATATAGTCCTTAGTAAGGTCGCAATATTTCCTTCAATAAAATATTTAAACTCAATCGCGAACAGCGGTGGTTCCTCTGTCAAATCTGATGAGACCACGCCTGGATGGGACTACCGCCTTGTCTGTTTCTTCTACCAAGCAAAAATGTTTGCATTGTTGTGTTCCGGTTTGGAGGATAAGGTAGCAGTGCAATTATAGGCATAAGGCATATCGTTACAGTGATAAAGCACCAGCGCTCTGCCTTTGTGTCACATGGAACATAAGTGCATGAATGGCTGCAACGGCTACCACTTTCCGTCAGGTGGTCTGCCTGCTCTTTATTACTTAACAGTGTAACAAAAATACCGGCAGATAGTCTCGGCTAAGTGATTGCAATAATCTCTATTCCCTAACAAAAATTCAGTTGCACTGGTGTAGTATCAAATACGTGCGCCATATTAGTTTTACACGCCAAACACACGGTGTTGTTCATAATTAGTGGATTTCCATTATATTTCACTTACAGTGCATGTATATACTTACCTCGTAGTCCTGAAAAACGTAGATATTGATAACTGAAATGACGATGTATATTTAATACTATAAATAAATGAATATGAATATGAATATGAATATGATTATACTTTATTCCAAAATTAAAAATGGTTCCTGTGCCATCTATTCCAGCAGCTATAGTCGAATTTTACGCGGACGAATTCACGAGCATAAGCTGGTTTTACATATTTTTAAACTAAAAGTTTCAAGCAAACTAAATTAATTAACGTACTTATGTTAACAACCGCTATTGCTCCCAGTTGGCTTATTCTGTAGGAATGAATAAAAAAGCTATCCTTAATGCCACAGACCACGAATATTGAAGGGTTCCGCAGTCCGAGTAAACATTCAATTTCAAATTTATAAAAATTACCACTTACCGTCATGCGACCTTTATGCTCGTTTGGCTTCTTTTATTAAAAAATATAAAAACCTATGAGAAAATAGTAAAACGTTTTGTAAAACATATCTTGTAGGTACCTAAAAAACCACGTATATTATATCGCATTATTTAAAAAAAAAGTTATATCTATCGTTGACTTTTTACACCATCAGAGGTCCATGTAGGTATACCAAGCGTCACATCAGAACCACCCAGTAAAATGGTTCTTAGTCATTCATCAGCTGGTCCCCAAAAATGCTCAACTTAACGTATCCCAGGGGTCAAGTTAAAGCGGAGCGGTTAAACTTTTGGGTTTATCACTTACACTGCCAACTTGGAGTGGCCGGGAGGGACTGGCCGTTTACTCTCCAGAAGTGTCTCCTTGACACTAATCTGTTACCCGCAAATCGCATCGCTAACGGTCCGCTACCGCTACCGCAAGTTTAAGCTACGTGGTTCAATTGGCAAAGGAACCTAAGGTGATTTCGGTATTGTTTCTAAAATAGTAAAATGTTGTCTAGAGCCATATTTTTCAGTGAACCGATTTTGATTAAACAAAGCTAAAAGCCGAATCGAAATCATCGCATCCAAAGACTTCTTTCTATATACTAGCGTATATAAATCAATGATCGCATCCGATACTATAGACATACCCACCGTCATACATATTCAATATAACAAAGGATTGCGCAGACGCATAATAACAGTAAACGGGGTAGGACCTGTAACAGAAGCAATTTTAAACGATAATTCCACAGAGTAGGTATAGTTACCTTGAACTGATCCTAATGCTCCAAAGTACTTAAACTCAGAGAAAATAGTAATTTAAAGTTTGAATCCATATTCAATAAATTTCATCATCGCAAAATTGACAGTTATCGGCGGGCATTTACTTGGTACACGATGAAAAACATCAGTACATTTTTAATTTAAATAAATGGAAACTTATATAATTTTTAATTTAAATAAAAGGGACTTAATTACTGTTCAGTTAATGTGTCTATATTTTAATTTATATCTCCTGTTGCAGGCAAAACCCTCAATATTGTATTACAATGTAATCATGCAGACACGCTCGAGTGTGGTCTGAATTTGAAATATTTTGTTGTAAAGGAGACAATATTTTGATTAAAAATGTATTATATTTAGCTTTACCTACCGAGTGTTTTACAATAACATGTCAGTGTTGAGTTAGTGATTTAAGCTTTTAAAAATCTTTCGACTGTTTCAGAGCATTCATAGATTTTAAAGCCATACCACGATATGGGAATCAATATTACGGATAAGGCGTAAGGTTCTAGGTCAAGTCACAGGTAAGGTATCATCCAAACGATGCTAATTTTATTATTTAATATTTAAATTTAGAACAACTTATTATTTATTATTACAATTCATACTATAAAACCTTTACACAATCTTCCAATTTCTTTGAAGAGTTCTGTAAGGCCCTCCTATTCATTTGCATAATTTTTAAAAGGACTCAGATACCGATTGTCATTTCGTGGTACCAACCAAGAAAAAATAATACAAAACGAAATCGTTTCCTGAGGAACTCGGTTATAAATTCAGGAAAATGTTTTCCATTTTAAACATTTAGAAGGAAATGCTTCGGTTTCTTTTCTTTGCGAAGACTGGATATCATGGCGTCATTGATTTCTTAGAATTCTGTTTGTTTAATTGTTGTCTGAAATGTTTGATTGCTTACTCTTTTTAATAAAAAAAAATATATTTACAAAACATTGGGATAAGGATCGTCAAGAATATTTTTCTTAAATAGGTAAAAGTAATTTAAAATATCCATAAAGGATTAATTTTGGATCGTCTTTCCAACACCTACCGTATGGAATGTAACGTGGCACGGGCAGAATGGAATGTTCTCCGCGAACAGTAGGTACCTACAACATGACATACAATCAGGGCCTCAAATCCGCTCAAAGTCGATCGAATTGTAATTGGATCACGCTCGCAGTTCAATGGCAGTTTGGCATGTTTTTGGTATTCTGCTACAATTATAATAATTTAATTACCGGTTAATTAGTGGTCTCGAGGCCCAGTACTACCATTAAGGCCAGAGTAAATAGGCTGGCAAGCTATATCTTCAGCCGAATCTTCCCATCAAGTGAGATGTTTGTCAAATGCCTTTTTTTTATACCACCAAGGTGGTCTGCCTGATGGTAAGCAGTCACCGCAGCCTATGGACGTTTGCAATACCAAGGACATTACCCAAGCGTTGCCGACCCCGTAAAAAAATTAAACCCTTTTCTTGAAAAACTCCATGTCTGTAGTAAGAAGTAAAACGAAACCTTTAACTTTTGACTTAGGCTTTGTTCATCCCTATTTTATTTCTCAATATTCAATTAGGCACTAGCTTGTTTATAATTGACTCCTGTAAACAACCATTATCATGAGGAATATTTGTTTAAATCGTTTGTGACCCGCAATAAGGCACACCACCAGATTTTCCTTTTGATTCTATATTAATATTAATGAGGATAGATTGCTCAGTTCGCATTTGAAATCGTTTTTGTAAACAAAATTGTTGATGCGAAACACAAAGTTTGTTTAATCAATTCATTTTAGTAATTTAGTTAGAGCGTACTCTAAATAAATTATCTGAAATTTACAATGAAAATTTAGATACAAAATAACGTTGAATACAATGTGTTAAACATATTATCTAACCTCTCAAAACGCTGGAGTGTACAATTAATTCTAACAGGCAAAATCTAAATTCCATAAAGCGAAAGACAAACAATTCATTGAAAGTTTATAGGTATGCTTAGGTATATCGAGCCATTTAAACACGCGAAACCAACCCTAATTACAATTCTAGAATAACACATTACGGGCACATTCATAATAGACGCAAAAGACTGATATTTTTCTTTCTTCCACAAGAAACGGATGAACACATGAGAAGCGGGGATCGGGCAATTAACATAACAAATCAACATACAAAAGTTGATGGGAATCACCCTGCTGACTGCTGAGCTTACGGACTAATTATAAACATTCGTGAGACTCACTGCGAACGGCTATAGACATGTTCGAACGTAGCTGTCGAAGTTGCATCCAAAAATAACTTTGTTTAACTTCCTAATCCTTTCGATCCATTACCAACACGAAATCATTTGTAGAAAAGAAATTGATTTGTTATATGCTGTAAGTATAAAATCTTCTGATAGTAAGTACTGTTAGTGTAATAAAAACAAGACAAACCTTAACAAATAACTTCATTGATATTTGACGATGAACTGTGATATTTTAACAGCTGATCCGACACTTGCAATTTTTGGTCTCTTATTATTCTGAAGATCAAAGAGTAAACAACAGCTGTTCTTTATGTTATGTCTTTATTCGATACACAAAGTACAACACCATACTTCTGAGTTTAATTCATCTAACACTACTATTGCCATCAGACTGCAGAGTTTTTACCGTAACTTGGCTGGTTTAACATTCAATTTGTTCATCATTATCCAGTTACGTTACTTACCTACCTTTTTAAGTACTTATATTGGTATTGTGTAGATGTACCGAAATGACTAACTGACGATAGTTTTCCGATACTCAATTTTGCTTTGATTTTTCTACATTATCATTATCGCAGATCAATCAAACAAATTACCATGCCTAATGTTGGTGCGAGTAACGAACAAAATCAACAAAACAATTTATTTGTACGTGATAACAATTTCCAAATCGTATCTTCTACGCGATGTTGATTGTTTGCTTATAAATATAGATGAAATACGAAGATTGGTAAATGTTGTACAGTCGGCGGAAGACGTCAGTTTGTAACACGTTGTCAATGGATTTTGAACCATGCTCTTGCTTCATAAAGTGGGTTATACTTCTACTCTATTTACTAATTACCATGTGCATGTTGTCTAACTCGTTGTTCAGGCAAAGAGTACACGGAACTAATTGGAACTAAATGTAAACAGAAATTTGAAAGTTTGGATGTATAGGGAACTACCTTTACGCCCGCATAGACTATTGTATTGTACCGCAAAGGGCGGCACCACATCCGCTCCCTTTAGATAGCAGATGTCCTAGACGACGGCGGCCATTTTCCGTCAGATGGACCGTCCGAAGGCGTAAAAAAAATGCGCGTGTGCTAAAACTAGTAACAGACGTTCCGATTTGGCTGGAGCCGACCAACCGTCAGTTGCAGTTGATACTAATCCTAACGCAGTATAATATAAAATGTTGTGCTGTGCAAGCGTAACAGACGTTTCTATATCTTTAAATTGTTAAATTAAAGTCGCTTTGTGCGTCTGTCTGTCTGTATTTCCACTAACTTTGCCAGCCAACGGATTTTGATGCGGTTTCTGCCATAAGTTAGATAATTTCTTCCGGAAATTGTATATGTATAATACGTGCATATATTGTCAAGAAAAGCCGAAAAAACCCATGCGAAGCCGGGGCGGTAGTTTATAATAGTAATATAAATTAAATCACTTTTTGTACACTTACTACAAGTTCCACTTGTACAAGTGAACTTGTGTACAAAAAGTGATTTAATTCGTAATAATGGAGTTCCATCATGAAGTGACAAATATATAATATTATAGTATTTAGGGATTATAGTAGATCTTTTTAATTTTAGTTTTTAAATGGTATTTGGTTTTATTTATTTACGCACGTAAACTTCGGTGATGGTCATGGCTCTAAATTATAATTTATTACGTACCTATACCAAATTATATCAGCGGTTTTTGCGTGATTGCGCAATGAGT
This sequence comes from Blastobasis adustella, assembly GCA_907269095.1. Taxonomy (NCBI): domain Eukaryota; kingdom Metazoa; phylum Arthropoda; class Insecta; order Lepidoptera; family Blastobasidae; genus Blastobasis; species Blastobasis adustella. Next base: position 12,412,877 of record OU026121.1, on the reverse strand, counting down.
AACAAACATTCAAATAGACGAATAGCAGAATTTGTTCGAAACGCAGGTACGTCCGGATTTCGCTATGACCTCTGACCGACATTTGTATGCGTCATACAGTAATTTAACCATCAAGTCATCGAGAAGTCGGCTCATTAGAATACTGACTGTTAATAATGCACAAGTTGTAGAATGTACGTAGGTATTTAATAGGATTGGTCCCAGTGCGTTCTCTAAGAAACAGAAACCTTTGGCAACAATCCTTTGGTTGCTATGGCAACTTTGCCACGATCTATTACATTTCGTCGTTGCGTTTAAAGATTCTGTATGTTACCTATTCTAATACCCTTAGATCAACAATACCAGAACTATAGTTGATCTAAACTAATAACATACAAAATCTCCGAGCAAAATTAGTGGTAGCGCTCACGGATGTTGTTTTAGAGAATCGACCAGCGGAAAAATACAGCAATGATGTCCAGATTAGGATATCAAATAAACTTATAACTTGTTTTTTTAATTACACTTTTACCTAGACTAGTCTAAGGTATTACAAACAACTTAGACATTGTGTATATTATTTTGCGTACGAACACGATTCCGGCATATTTTTGCGTTATCTTAATATGAATGACATTATCGCTTGTCCTAATGGTTACTTTTGTATTCATAAACGTCTAGGCTTGCCGTGTGTCGCGAATATTGTTTTGCGATAAATCAAACTTGCCTTTAATTTAATATGTAACTGAGTAAAAACTATTTATTGCACACACATTATAAGACAATATACAAGAATCAGCCTTATATACATGCGCGCTAAGGCGGCCTTATCGCTTTAAGCGATTACTTCCAGACAACCTTTGGGAAGAAGTAATGTTTTACATGAGCTAGTAAGTAGTGCAAGAGTAAATAGTAGCGAAAAATAACAATTAAATTTCGATACTTCTAAATAAATGTATAATTAAATACTGGAATGGAGCTAGTTATTGTCGGATTCATTCACGCTGCGTTAGCACAGCAGTAGTAGTATAATTACATACAACAAAATTATAGGTCCAGAATAGTACCTTACAATCATGTAGGCACTTACTATTCAGTTATTAGCAACGTGATTTTTTATGTCCAGTTTCCGTAGATTCACACAACGCATTAACACACAATGCTATCCGGCGAGTGAGGCTAATAAAATCGGACTTACCGTTTAGTTCGTCGTCTTCTAATTCCGTAGCTACGCGTGAAGACTTCGGTGCCCCGGCGCAGGAAGTCGCCAGTCAAAACACGGAATTACAACCACGCTGTCCGGCCAGCGATTGTTTCAAAACATAACGTTACTTATGTTCCCATCACACGTCACACGTCAAAAGTCCACTCGTGCGCCGTTCCCGACCGGGTCTATAAATATGGCAAACGTCCGTTTAAAGTTGTACCGCAACGCCGATTTGAGAGCACTCCAGATATTCCTGTCCAATAATTGGCATTATAAATAGGAATTTTAAATTGGCAATTATAATAATATAATATAATTAGAATAACTGCGTCTAAGTCACTTAAGTTAACAGTCACTGATATTTAATAGTTCACAAATAATCCGTAAAGAAACCGCGATATAATTTGGTTAGGGATCGATCTTTTTTACGCGGCGCTATGTCGCTGAGCGCTGCACGAGCGTATGCACGTCCGTCGTCCACTGCGGCTGGGCGCCGACTGCCAACTGGCTTTCAGCGGCTGTAAACCGCCACGGGCCCGCCTCGCTTTTCCCGAATCCTCAGCGGTCAACGATCCCGCGAAACTACTTCTGGTCCTTCGAAAGCCCTCAAACACCCACCGACTTTGGTCCCACAACCTCCCGACTAGCTTAATCACGTTGACGTCACCGACACGAACTATCGGAGACGAAATTGAGGAGTTTGTTATTCAAATTGCTCTTAATTGTAGCTTAGAGTTTACAATGCAATTAGCCAGTCAGTTAACATTTAATTTTATTTATTAGCTGGATTGTCTGTCTGCGCTAAATGACAGTGAAGTCATTACACTCGTACAGTCTGTGAAAGTTAAATGACTCGTATCGGCCGAGTTTGAAAACTTTATACTTATGCAAATGTTTTTGTAGAGCATCTATATTATAAAATATTTTCTGGGTTTTTTTTTCGGAGAAGTTTGGCAAATGTTAAGATTATGGTAATGGGCCTACGATTGGCGGATTGGAGGAATCACTTAGCCAAGGTGTTTGTAGGTAACAAGGTGTTTGTAGGTAGTGTCGTTTCTGCTAATATAGGTCCGAGTAGAACTATGTCTTACCGATTGGGTTAAAGGTTTACAGTGATTTAATTTTATTTCATTTTATGGTGATGAGCGTAGTGTATCGTATCAATGTTTAATAAGCTTGGGAACCATGCTTGGAATGCTAACGAATTTCGTTAAAAATCATGGAAAGCCACTGCTTTCCACGAGACATTATTTTATACCTACGTACAGCTAACTTCCTACTACATAGATAAATTCAGCAAACTATCGAGGATGACTCGCGCCTACACCTAGCGTCCTGACACAGAATCAGTGTGTAACCAAAACGTAATATAAATGTAAATTTCGCTCCAAGCAGCACCCACTTACATACTTCCCGCCCTCATAATTTACAGAGCGAAAAACTCAGTCCAAAAACATGACTGGAACCTCATACTGTGATCTTAATTTCTTTTACTGGCTTTCGAAGTAACTTTATTAAAATACCGAAATAATATTGGTTATAAAGATCCTTTCGTTCCATATTGTCTTTTAGAAAAGAGTTTAAAAATAATAGGAGAAAAACAACTAAGCATAGATAAATTGACAAATTCTACTTTCACTGCACGCTCCATAACAGTATACTGATAGTCTTGAGATGTCTCTTTCAAACCTGTACGAAGATAGAGGGAATTGCCATAACCTCTGAAGACGACAGATGTCGGAAAACGATAATTTTATTTATTTATTTAACAGTTTTACGGCCATTACAAATGGTTACAAACAAATACAGGTAAGTAGTTCTGGCAATTAAAAAACTGCAATACACGCGGTGGCGTGGGGGCCGGCTGCCTTTTTACCCTCAAATATGGTTGAATTGGTCGATGGCTGGGTTGTGCGTTATACTGGTGAACGGGTGCTGTCTTGGTAGATTAGCTTACACTTGGTGTAGTTTACATACCTATATAATATGACGGGCGCGCTCCGGCTCTGCCTGGCATTGTCGGGTATTGCCGGGCACAGTCCGGCCGTGGTCGGTGTTGGGTGGGTGTACTCCGGGCTTGGGGCGGCCAACGTGTCACTGTGTTTCCTTCCTACTTTTTCCTCCAACATTTAAAAAAAAAATGTAGAAGCATGAAAATAATAATAATAATTGTGTGTATTAAAATGGATATCTGTGCGTATGTGTATGATGTGTGTTGATGTGCATAAGCCTACATATACTCAAATATTTCCCAAACTACGAAAAAGAACTAATAATTAGGTACTACGATCTGGATTAAATAATGAAATCCACAGCTTTGGTCAATCCGCTCGGGAGCTGCGATGGTACAGACAGACACACGTCAAATTTAAACCTCTCTTTTTGCGTTAGGGGTTAGAATATGCTGCTGCCTTTACTACGGCACTTGTAACTTGTCTACCCTTGTGACATAAATCGCCTTTTACTACACCCGCCAACGGAACGGGTTGTTGCTTTAATTATGCGAATAAACAATTATATTGTTTTTTATTCTATTCAAACCCGACCACACAACCATTGTAACACTGGGTACTTATACGAGAACATTTTAGTATTCGGAATTCCATATGTAATTTAAGATTTCCATACAAATTTTAAATCCCGTGCAACTTTGAAACGACATATTTTAACGAAAATTTGACAAACTACAAGCATAGATATTGGTTTCTGGACCACGTCTACAGAATTTCATTAACTTTGATAGCGTAATATTGAAAATATAATTATCTAAGATCGTATGGAGCAAGCTGGAGCGCGCTCGGGCGACACTAGCCTTTTTATTTATTGTATTTGCTATTATTTATTACTTTATTAATTACTAGTTGGCCCGAAGCGACTTCATTCGGTGTCCTACCTACCTCTACCCTACTCTACACCTACCCTACACCTTTTTACCACTAAGGTGGCGAACAAGCTTACGGCCTGCCTGATGGTAAGCAGTCACCGCAGCCTATGGACGTTTGCAAAACCAGTAGCATCACTCTCGCGTTGCCGACCCCGTAAAAACCTTTTCATGCCTTTCTGCACCTACCCTAAACATCCTTTTTTTTTGTAGTCGAAAGTTGTTTCAATTGCTTTCGACCCGAGCACGATGGCATTTGAGTTTTCATAACTAAAATAATTACATTTACAAATGGGGGGAGAACAAATCTGAAATTTCCGTATTTAGTGGACAACGGGAATTATCGGTTCCAATGCCCAGAGGAGCCCCGCTAAATGGGGCTTCGATTTAGCTCCAGATAACGGATAGCTAAGTTCAGTTCTGCTCAATAGCCTATTTAGCAATATAAACTATAATAACAGCATAGTTCAGTAGCCTGTTTCACTATCCATTATTAACCCCCGACGAAAAAGAGGGGTCTTATAAGTTTGATGTACGTATTTGTGTAGGTGTGTGTCAGTGTATCTAGGTATCTGTGGAATTGTGTGTGTCGGTCTGTAGCATAGCAGTTTCTGAACGGATAGACCAATTTCGATGCGGTATTCTTTACTTGAAACTCAGTTTTATTGAGCTGGTTCTTGGCTTTGTTTAATTAAAATTGGTTCAGTAGTTTTGAAAATATTTGGGTATATTTAAACTAGGTCGGGGGTTTTCCTATGCTTTCCTTTCCGTTAGCTTAGGTTATCATCACAGCACAGGAAACAAGGACTTGTACTGAGGTAATATTTATTTATTTATTTAAAACTTTATTGCACAATAACACAATTGGCGGACTTAAAGCCATTAAGTCTTTATCTGCCAGTCAACCAGTAGATCATTCAGAAAGTGAGTAGTAGGTGCTTTATAAAGCGTGATGATAGATTGCAATTAACATCATCAATATCAGGGTCTTGATAGCAACACGTTGTTAATTCCACGAACATCCCGCTTCTAAGTGTCAGTCTGAATATGTATGAAACACTGCGCTTAGTAACGAGCAAACATTACACGTGTCGACCTAAATATTAATAAAACATGTAGATTTTAATTACTCTACAAATTTGTAGAGTGTGTAGGGTACATAAATGAATAAATAAATAAATATTTCGTACGTACTCGCAAAACCGTCTGGCTATCCGTCGTAAGATACAGGCCTGTGCCAGACAGACGGACTGTCTGGCACAGGCCTGTATCTTCGGAAACCGTAAGAAACTTGTAAACATTTATTTTATTGCTTAGAGAGTCATACGGTCCACCTAATGGAAAGCGGCCACCGTAGTACAGGTCGTCAGCAACCTAAGGGAAGCGGATAAGGTGCAGGCCTTTGAGGTACCTGTAGACATGCTCTTTGAAGAACCCCATGTTGGTGCAAAGGAAAGACTTCGGGAGCTCATTCCACATCTTGCACGTGCGCGGAAAAAGGCTCGCGATGCCCGCACATTAGTTGGATGCCAGGTACTTGAAATTTTCAAAATTGAATGCTAGTTAGTCATTTATAGTTAAAAGCTTGTATGTACGGTATACAAAAACAAACAAGTTAGTGCAACTACACAACTCTAGTGCTCCATTACAACAGCTATTGTAGAGGCAGGAACAGCTCTCGAACAAAGTGCAGTAATCAAACATGCATGTTTCCCTAGCTGCATTTGCGTAAATACAAGGTACATGAGTACATTGTTGTGTATGTAAATATTTGTACTCCAAGTTTGAACTGGGTAAGTGTATGTGCTCCGAGTTTCTACTGGGAGTAAGAGATTACTATAAAACAGGTCACCATGCTGCAGAAAAACGTAAAATTATAACATTGTTGCATCGAGGCTGAAAAATGAGAATGTTGTTTGGGACTCTCTTTTGGTATTGTACAGTCAGCTTGACAGTGAATGGACCCCATCATATATTAAATATACCTATGTTAGGATGTTAGGGGGGCAGTTATCTCAGCAGCTGACTATACTGTAGATTAAATTGTCACTAAAGTAGCGTTACTAAACGTTGTCACAGTGCTCGTCTGCTAAGTGAACTGCGTTCAATAAGGGTATGTGATTGGTCAATTTGGTTCATTTTGACGACGCATGGTGCCGATCGCCACTCAAGTGTGTATTCGCGCGCACTGTGAGACCTCATAGTAACATTTCTAAATATGGGTTTTAGACATTAGCCGCCGGGTTTGTGTGACATTCTATTCTGCCAGACACATGTAGTGTCTGCCGGAATAGTTAGCCTGTACACATACTTACTCGTACCTCCATTTCTCACAACAACAAACCATCAGTACTGGTAGATATCCATAACCAGATACTAGCCTGTTTTCCTACCGTATGCCATAACAAAAAGAACAACACCAACCACAGTAATTAGAATATAGTTAGTATTTGGACACAGATTAGCTAACACAGCGGCGGTCTAGCCCGCCACATATGGTGAGCAGCCGCCATATAAAACGCTTCCCGAATATTAAACCACTCTGCGTTGCAGCGTCATAATGCTAAGGCCGGCACACATTCGACATTATCCTATCTGTTTCGTTTTTATCTGTGTGTGATGTAGATAACTAATATTTATTTATTTATCCTACGGTTGCATAATTTAAGTACATTTCAACAACAACAACTTAGAGCGCAACAACTTTGGCAGCTGTACTGTTTTCGAACCTCACAGCTGTTCCTACTGCACAAAAATGCTGTCGATGTAGGTAATATCCGAAAAGTACCTATACAGATATATCTAGTTTATGCACTTTTTTACACCTGGCTAAATTCAGTCGTCTAAATTCAGAATCAAAAAGCGGGAAAGCGTGTCAAAGTGGATTGTATTGCTCATAGAATAAGGTCCTTTTTAATACCATGCCTTTTGGAAAGGTTAAAAATGGACCTTATTCTGTGAGCACTTTGATCTGCTCTCACGCTTTTTGCTGCTTAATTTAGACGACTGAATATAGCCAAATGTAATAAGCGCATTAGTAATAGCATTGTATTTCTACCAGTGAGTAAGGTTTCGAGCAAGTTAAATACTTTGTCCCGAATGGCGTTACCTCGACGATCATTACCTCGATGTGTCGTTACCTCGAAAGGTCAGTACCTCGATAGATAGTTCATTTTACTAAAAGGTAAAATGGTCATTACCTCGAAAAGTAAAAAACTTATAAAATATATAGTACCTACCTATTATTTACGTTTGTCGTTTCCCATGTAAGCGGGGCTTTACCACATTATCACGCAGCACACGTCGCCGGAACTGACTATTCGCAAAGGAAATAGCACAAATACAGTTAGTTTCGAATCTAATAACATTATCTATGTTTAATACTTACAGTTATTACTTTAATTTAAAAGACAGTGTATTTCCCCCGCGGGTGACAAAATAAAAACACATTACAGTGAGTTATGCTTCTTATTTAAATAAGTTCTTATCTGAGTATGGCTAGTATGATGTTTAGTTTGTCATCTCTCTATGTATTTAGTTTCTGTTCACAATTATAAATTTGCACGACCTCATTCCGAGTTCCCCTTGCCGCCATCCGGAGATGCGATCCGGGCGAACGCTTCATCCTTATGTTGTGGATCTTCCATATATCCGCACGAGCCGATTTGGTTCATCGTTTATAATGCGTACGGTCAAGGAATGGAACGCGTCCTGCGAGTGTGTTCCATGTTATTATAATCTAGACGCCTTCAAGGCCAGAGTCATAAGCTGTTCCTAGACAGGCATGCTCCATCATCGGCCGCATTGTCACTTACCACCAGGTGAGATGGCGGTCAAATGCCTGGCTACTCCACATTTAAAAAATGAATGATTTCTAATTTGTTATCTACACTGAATTATTTTTAATGTGTATCCGTAGGTACACTTATTCGCTAGGGACTATATCTTGTGCTTGTTACAAAAGATTCAAAGAAAAACAAAATGTCAAAAAAATAGTTTTTCACTTTCAGGAAACGTATAGATAATGGGACCACGCTCAGCATAACGTCACTTCACGTCACGACTGATATCGTGACGCTGCTTTTCGTGTACTTTCCCTCATTAGTATATACATTGATGACCTACATAAATCATCGACAAAGAAAAAAATACTATATGCTCACTTGGCACTTTAATTTATAAAAGGTAGGTACAGGATTTTGCGGCGCAACTTCGCCGCGTGAAAATTCGATTATTGGGTACGCTCCGGACCAATTTCCGCGGGAACAATATTGAATTTCACTTGATGGAATGTGGTCACCGCAGCCTATAGACATTAGCAACACCAGTATGCTAATTACGTAACTCTGTTGCCAACAATTCTCTGATTTCGATTATTTAAATTAGTACTTTTGCGATAACGTATGATCGATTTAATAGTTTCAGTTTATTGCAATGGAACTGAACCCATGAAATCGACGATACAGAATCGCAAAAGTAACGATTTCAATCATAGAAATCAGATAATTGTTGGCAACAGTATCGCGAATGCGTTGTCTTGGCCCATCCAAACTAAATCACCAGCAAACACTACCTACCTATAGTAAACACAAATAAATACTAACGAACGTGTCCAATTACGAATCTGAAGCGACGATACTGTCTAGATAAAACGTCTAGGAACATGTTTAATGTCGTCAGTGAAAATGTGTCACATTTTTATGGGCGATAGTAAAATAAAACGGCCGGGGCGATGCCCGCGAACTTTCGCCCGCTCGTAAATAACCCAGCATCTGTCGGACGCCGCCGGATGTCCAGCTCTGGAGACTCTCAGGGATTCCTCCCACTTTCCCCCGTCGAAAACTTCCCGGATATCCTTTTATCGCCAACAATTTTATTCTCGTTGCGCGAAATAATAATGCGATCGACGGTGATTGGTACTGCGTATTTAAGTGCCCAGTGGAGTGTCTTCTTTTGTTTTAATGGCAATCCTTTGCAATGATTTCGCCAGTGTCAAGTGAATTGTATATTAACTAATACAGGTAACGTTGTAAAGTACTCTAACAACAATACGATAGTGATGTTATTGTAGGTAGGGTTGCCAACTTTTTTTAGACCAAATTTAGTAATTTCGGATTCAGTAGCCATAAAAATATAGTAGATAGGGAATTAATTGACAAATATATTATATAGTATTTTTAATAAAACGTCTATTATTTCTTAGATGGTCAGTAATTTTGAATATAATTATTATTTCAATCTAAATCTAAATTATAAACAAACCACCATCAACTCAGCAGCTGTCACGCTCATCACTTTTTAACACTTCACTGAAGTTACCATCGGACTCACTGCAATCGTTGCTGTAGATGAACACTTGTTGCTATTTATCAGTTAAAAGATTTAGTATAAAATTGCTCTCCAGTAAGTGGTTAGCGGGTCCAGGATGGTATTTCATTGAGTTATTTCTGAATTTATGTTAAAATTAAAATTCAGGATGCATTCAGTTTTACGTTGAGTGATACTGATAAGTGACTTTGCTGATAAAAGATAGTAGTTTCGCCAACTATATTAAATTTTAAAACAATAGTAGGGAGACACCTAAAACAGTAGGATACTATATTATATAGAAGGGTTGGCAACCCTAATTGCAGGTTCTATTGCGACTTTATGTACGATAGTGTTACAGAATAAAAAAGGGGCTTACGCATCAGCGGTCAAACCTCGGGTCAAAAGTTCTTTGACAAGGTTGACTTCATTTCATTCATACGCGTTATATCTGTACTAAAAAAGGTTGTCAGATAATATATGTGCGTGAACTATATCCCATAAGGAGGAAAGATTCTAACAGTTAATAAAATTAAACAGTCAAGTATGCCATCACATATTTAATAAATGGTCAGATTTCATATTGTATTGGTTAATCACATCACAGGCGAACGGCATCGTCGATGCGCTCCGCGGCGAGGTGACATAATGACATTACGTGTTAATGCCACGGGGACAAGTGGCCGGCGCGGACAAACAACAAAACCTTTAGCGGCGGAAAGATTTTTTTCTTTTTTTATATGGCCCTACATATTGACCAAGAAACCGTTGTCCGTTCGATGATGCCGCGGTGCCTAGCATTAATTCTTATGACATGTATTTGTATGACGTTCATAAGTGTTTGTGAAAACCTAAATTGAATACACGTATTTGATTTGATGACAGTGATTGACACTGCATCTGTTTAACTTGTCCCTAAGGTTACAATGGGTGTCTTACACTTACACTCATATGTTGATGACTCCATTCACTCGGCAGAATATTTTGCCGTGGTTGGTGTCGGTATCTTTGAAATAAACAACAACAAAACTAGTGGGTGTAAAACATTAACTCCAGTTGCCTGTCAAAAGTGAGGCTTGACTACTTCCATAAACATTATGACATGTTAACAGTTTGTAAGTGCTAATTTCGATCACGTGCCAAATATCCTTGTACCTAGCCATAAAGAAAAAAAAAATGCTATACCCAAAGTATACCCTAGCACTGTAATACATTTGTTACGTATTTGGTAGGAATCAGAAAGCATTCTTTTGTAACGGTTATGGTGACGGATAGATCGTCATTTTCAGTATTTTTTTGGTGAAATTTTTATTCTTCGCTGTATTTTTAAACCGAAAATGGCTTCCAATATTAGTTTCATGATAAGGAATCAGCTGCACTATATTATGATATAAGTTAAAGTAAGGGTTACTTAGTCAAGATTCCTTGAACGAGGGGGTCCAAACAGCCGACCTTATCAACTATTTACAAAGCGAGGATATTTATACTTACCTAAATATTTCCCTCGTCCTATTTGCCTGAGTATAGTAATCAAAATAAATGTAACTGTATATTTTATTCAAGCCCGCATTGTTCTCTTTGAGTGTCCCACTGCACCGCGTAATACATTGTGGAGAGTGCTTTTGCCATTATTGTATGGGGTTTATGGTACACATACATACACATGCATAAATCGTCCGTCTCTATGGTTTTACAGACAAGTTTAATCAAAAATATTTATCATAAAAGGTAACTTGCCACGTCTACGTATTATGTCAGTAAGAAAATACGTATGTCGTAATTTCATAATTAATTATTGCTTCGCTTATATTGACGACCTGAGTGGTTCAGTTGGTTAACATACCGGTCGCCACGCAGAGGTCCCGGGTTCGATTTCCGATGAATTTTAAATACTGTTACGGGCCTGGGCCGGGCCTATATACGTAATTTATCAGTTATCTAACACTCATAACACAAGCTTTGCTTACTTTGGCGCTAGATGGGGCTGTGTGGATTTGTCCAAGCTTATTAATTAAAAGTAAAATGAAGCTTCATAAAATAAACACGAAGCGCATTGTAACATGGCAATCGCAACACAATAACACGGATAGAGAACTTCAAGTTTAAAACTAACCGTTCTGTAGATTAAACTCTTGTGAAAGTTAAATCGATCGGATTCGCAATCAAATAGGCGAACTGGAATGTTATGGATAACATCACGAGCGGAGTGAGCAAATCGAATTTATGTTTACGAAGTGCAAATACATCGAACTCAATCTTTCGGATAAACATTATTGGACTGAAACGTGTACGAGATTTCTTAACAATAGACATAAGTGTTACAGGCATAAAGTAGGTACCCTTTGTCAAAAGTTCTGTTTTTATTTTTTTTGCGTTATGGTTAGGGGTTGCTTGCTCGTTACCCGTCTAATTTACTTTTTGGATTCGATGTACTGACCGAGGATGAGATCGGTAGATAGCTCAACACCAAGAAGCTGCAGGCTATCGGTAATTTCCATCACGGTAAGTCGGAATCATCATCATCACAGCCGATAACAGTCCACGACAGGATTTAATGGCTCTCCCACGAAAGGGGAGATTATTGCCATAGTCTCCACGCTTGGCAGGCGGGTTGGAGAACGCCGTACTATAAATATAACAATGGGAAACGCTGCTGCCCATTTACCAGCCTACGGATACTCTTGATCTTTAGACTCGAAAACATAAGTTGCCTTATACGACACCCATGAGTGTAAGGGGTTGGTGCTATTCTACTCTGCCGGACACCACACGGCCATAAGTCGGATCGGAATACTAGATTAGAACTAGAATTAGGAGCACATTCCGGGCGCCGTTTGGTGGAAAACAAACACGCCTGTCTCTTGATAGCGCTGAACGCCACCGGATTGCCTCCGCCCGAGAATAACGTTATTCCACATATAATAGCTCCATTTATACAAAATACCCTAGTAGTTGTTCAGAAATCTATAACCCTTGCATATTCATTGTCATAATTTGTAAGAGACTGAGTAAGCGCCCATAAAACGGTTATTCCGCTACTATAACCTAAATGTTGCTGTTTAAGTCGATAAAATTGTCGGTTATCGTTTTAGCTTCAAGGATCATTATTCACCGCCTATATAATTTAAAAAGAAAAATTAGAACGAAAAATCTCAGTAGAGAAAACGCTTTGAGAAATGTCTAAGCATAAAGCCTCATTTATATCAGACCGAACCATATAGAACTTTATCCAATGGGCTAGATTGGTTTTAGAGTTAAATCATTAATCTGTGCTCAAAATTCGGAATGAGTTTTTCATCAACAAAGCGTTCCGTTTTCATTAAATTCCACTTTTAAAATGCGTTGTGAAAATGGAAAATACGATGGAAATCGGCGTATTTATTTAAGTTATATTATTTCCAGGAATTAAGGATGATGAATGGCTAGTTAACGGCTGAGTTTAACAATCTGCTTTGTACATAAGTATGGGAATTACAGAATTTACGGTTCTGCTACCATTAGATACACTTGTTATTTTTTATATAAAAATGAGCGGCCCGCTCCGGCTTCGCATGGATGTAATTTAGAAAAAAATGGTAAAACATAAAGTATTCAAATCTTCCGTGAAAATGTATTAACTGATGGCAAAAATCGCATCAAAACAAGTTGCTTGGTTTAGGACGAGTTAGCGGATATACAGACAGACTCGGAAAGCGACTTTATTTCATACAAAAACACACCGCCTATAACTGAAGGCCGTCCCCACATTTAAAGGTAAAATTAATTCAAGTTTCTTTAATTAAAATATTATTAAAATACGTATTAATTAAGATTTCAATAAATTCGTTCTGACTATGAAACTCAATGGCACTTTAGTATCCAAATGATTCATAATGAAATCATTTAAATCGTCGTACCTACAAAAATTAAAATTTAAGCGTCTAATTCCCTATAGAAGTTTGTTAATGCGCAGCACCAAATTGTAGCTTATCCAATTTAACTTTCCCTTTATTTCAGTGTTAGCTGACGTTCAATTAAAATTTTAAACAAACCTATCGTTGTGTGGGAAATGTTTGTAATACCTATAGCCAGTTTTTAAATAAAACTCAATAACCATACCAAATTAATAGCACTATTAGACTGACGTTGGCTGGAGAGAAAGCGACCAAAAAGAAAAGTGACTTGAATGTGTCTGAAAAGCGAAACTGCAAAAAGGATGTGAGGCCGAGTGTTTATTTACTTATAAAACCCACACAAGAGGATATGTAAGTACTATCACAACGAAATGTCGAAGTTTAGGTCCCAAAAAATATTTTTTTGCGTCAAGTTGTACACGTTTTGTGGGTTTCCTAAACGTCTACTATTGCTACTAATTTTTTCTTGTACTCAATGACGTAGGATAATATACGACGCCCTCACAGCCTTTTAAGTGGTAGTGCGCTGGACATATCTGCGCCGAACAGACCAACCAACTCGGCAAGCGCAGAACACCTTCGCCCTCCGGTCAGGTGGAGTGACGATTTGCGAAATCATTATTGGGGAAGGCCTAACTTTGTAGCAAATGATAGTGATCAACTCATTATCACAAAAAATAATGCTGTCAAGGAAAACGTTGGTATGAAACTTTTGACTACGACGTAGGTGGCGCCTTCTACATACAAAATAATTCGCCTGAATACGAAACTTTGTAACCATAATATTATACCGTTTTCTTGCCATGCGACTATTTGAAACTAAAGGACTTCGAAACTTGAAGGATTATAGAAAACTCGGAAAGAACTCGGATAGAACTCGCAAGTCTAGCGTAAGCTAGCAATAAATAGTAGATAAACTTACTGCCTATAATACCTAGGACAGCAATTCGAATTGGTTGCAATGCTTATTAGGGCTAGTTAGGATGACGCCGCTTACGAAACGGACTATAGATGCATACACGTCGTGCCCGAATAGTCACCGCGTACCAACCGGACAGAAAACGTGCAGTTCTCGAGGACACATGACGCGGTGACAACGCGGGTGCGGCACAGCGACAATGCGGCTGCGACACGATTGCTGTGCGCGGACGATGTAGTATTCAGGCTCTTGACTCGATTAATGATAGAAATTATTTAAAAAAGAAAGGTAAATATTCAGCAGGAGAGAAATCTTGATATAAGATATGTATTTGTACGAAATAAAATCATTCGTAGGTATCTAATATTCTGATAAATGGTTAGTTGTGAGCGTCCTGGGCTTATCAATCAAAACATTAAAAGTTTTGTAAGGTTAATGTTTTTTGTGGAATGCACTAGTTCTTCTATTTTTCCGGGTGATATTTCTTCTGCATCAGCTATCTGTTTTTATATCAGACATACACGTATATCTAGATTTTAATATAACCACTTCCAATTTCCGAAATAAACCCGGGTTTGAAATAAAAAGTAATTGGATTGCGAGACTGCACTCGAACGAATGCATGTACGCAGAGTTAATTAAATTCCATGCACTGCTAATTGGAATGAATACTTATAAATGCATGTGAAAATAACTAGCTACTCTACTATATTGAACTGGCAGTTACCTGTAACCCTAAACTCCCTGTCAAGTTCAAGGGCTTATAATATACTAGTGCACACGGCGCGACTTCGTTCGCTACCTCATTTTTTTCTTGCTTATAAACCTTCCTCTAGAATCACTATGTATTGTTGAAAATATAATTAAAATCTGTTATGTAGTTTAAAAGATCTAAACGTACATAGATATATAGGGACAGACGGCGGGTAGCAACTTTGTTTTATACTATGTATATAGAAGAGCATTATCACGCCAGTGATGCTCTATGACTGCGAGACATGGCCGGCGTGGAGTTCGCTGACGTGCTTCGTCTAGAAAATAAAAATGATGCAGGGGATGTATGGCTTATTATTAACATTCGATACTACAAATATCAATATCGCACTCGATGCAATATCGTCGTACCGCGCACATCGATGGGATTCACTTTAGCAAACCTAAGTGAGTGATACCTAACATATTTTTTTTTAGGAAAGCTTCCCAAAATAGGAATCTAAAAAATATAAATTGTTAATTACTTGCAACCCTTTATGTTAAGAGCAGTAAAATTACTGGCCTAAAGCCTTCTGCCACCTGAGCTTGTTCATTCAGTGCAGCTCCGGACATCAAGGCAACTAAGTTTCGGAACCAGTTGCCAAAAAGTATAAAATAATCTTTCAACACAACTAGTAGTTGCCAATGAAAAATTTTTGTCAATAATGTTCGTAACTTTGGTTCTCTGATTGGTTTCTATACCTACTACCTCTAATACTTATTCATTTCCAATTATTATCATTTATTGTTAATTTTGGTAATATCTATTATAAAAAAGTTATATCAAAGCTCCCGTCATAAATATATTGAAGATGTACCCAATAAACAAGAGACAATATTTGTATATTTGTAATTTTTTTGTTATGAACACTCAAACCGATTTTAAAAATTCTTTCATTACTAGAATGGTAAATTATCACTGTAAATCTGATTTATCTCGGAAAATTAATAGGTTCCGGCGGGAAAGTAGATAGTTTAAAGAGTACCGAACTGCGCACCGGTGAAATCCGCTGAGGACGGCTAGTACACAATAAAACACGGACATGAAATGGCTCATGATGTATTTATTGGGCTATATAAAGTCTTCGTTTCTCACTTACTTATAGCATTTCTGGCAAATATTACGAATTCATTGTGAATTTCCTAGTTCTCTTGTCAGCATGTAGTGATTCATAGCTTTTGGAAACGTGAAATGGGTAAGGTATTTATATTTACTAGATACTAGCTTTTGCGCTCGACTTGGAACGGCGGAAATCGTTTTTATGGTAGTTTATCTTTTTCCCAAACGACCATATTAAATGACCTCCCTAATGTATGAAAGCTAGAACTACGGAGAGGTCAAGCTGTATCTCAGGATCTACCCAAACGAATTAAATGCAACATGGCCTAGATTTAAAGTTGGACCCCAAACTACAAAACTGTTAAAACCCCATCAAAATCCATTAGGCGCCATTTCCATATTTCTTATAGTTTAGCTGGTGTATTATGGTTCTACATCAGGTGTTCCAGTTTCCAAAATCAATTATACCCTGTAAGTTGACCAGGCTTAATAGCTACACAACAAAAATGTTTCATTCAAATTCGTACAATAGTTCCGGAGATTAGCATGTACAAACAGACAAACAACAATTTTTTAAAGTTCTTATTCTGTTCCTATTTCTTTATCGCACTCATTTTTTTTTGTAAAATTATATTTAATGTGCAGACACACTATTTTACTGTTTTATTATATGTGTATAGATTATTTAGCAGTTTCAGTTAGTGGCTTTGTGTTATTCGTTCCGTTTCAAATTAATTAATTCTCTTCGTATATTTAGCGAGAGAAAGCAACGTTCACCTTTGAATGGGAACCTGAGAATGAAAAGGATATTGAAGCACTTGAAATAATGTTAGCTAGAGAGATATGATATTCGACAAACAAAATGATATCATATAGAAGGTAGATATTCCCAGTGGCCACCGCGTTTGGAATAGAACGGCGTGAAAGTTAATATACTACAGTTAATAATAAAAAAATAATAAATGTGCTTGGACTAATTCATACAGCGCCATCTAGCCCCAAAGTAAGCAAAGCTTGTGTTATGTACTTTTTTTAAATACATACTTATTATACATACAACACCTAGATCCGTAACATAAATTCATTTCTGCTCGGCCGGGAATCGTACCCAGGACCTCTGCGTGGCGACCGGCATGTTAACCAACTGAACCACTCAGGTCGTCAATATGGATAGATACATACGGTATGGTGTATGTGGTCCCTCGGAAACTTGTAAAATGAATTAATGATATAAAAATTAACGTCAGGGTCAATAAACTCCATCTATGTAGGTTCTAGATTGCACGTAGATTATACAGAAGTCGATAAGAAAAGACGTAATAATTCTAAATGACTTTCATTATGTGTTGCCCCAGTTTGTGTGTTTACGACATTCCTCGTTAAAATATATTAATGGTCTATTTTATTGGGCTATGCACAATCTTTATAGTCACTGTGACTTCGCTTTGTCGTCATTGTAGTGTTCAGTGTTCAATCAGTATTCTCTCATTATCTCGGACTTGCATACACACCTACTTTTTACTTTACTTATCAGATTGGTTTCGTTGGATCGCCACGTAAGTCCTGGGGCCCAATTTTTGAATCGCTCGTGTCGACTCTAACGGTTTTAAATTTTGATTTTCGATACGATAATTTCGATATATTTGAAGCGTACCTTTCGGTGTTGCCAACATGATTACAACTAAAATATTTATGCCGAAAATCAAGATTGAACACCGTTCGAATCGAGGCGAGCAATTAAACAATACGACCCCTGCTATGAAATGAGAGATGTGACCTTTGCCCGGCATCTGTTCCACGTAGTACCTATTTTAGGATTCAATAACCAAAGGGATCCCATTCATCACAGCCCATAACAGTCCACTGCAGGAGTTAGGGCCTCTCCCACAAAAGGTGAGATTCTTGTCATAATCTCCACGCTTAGCAGGCAGTTGGAGATCGCAGTGTTTTAAATATAGCAATGGAAAATGATGCTGCCCCTTTTCCAGACTTCGGAGACTCTAGATCTTTTGCCTCGAAAACATTAATCACCTTGTACAACACCCACGAGTGTAAGGGGTTGGTGCTATTCTACTCTGCCGGACACCACACGGCCAAGGGATCCCATTATTAACCTTAAAATTTTGAAATACCTTAAATACAAACACTATCGCCATAAATATCTATAAATAAACATACTAACAAAATAAAATCTGATCATTATAAACTAAAATAAATACTGAATAAACAAGCTTCAGGAGCTTAGTGTCGTTTTCGCCATGATATTTAGGCAGTTTAAAACAGGGTAAATTGTTCGTTTAGCTTCAAATTGTATTTATTTACGGACGAAAGCCCTTCCAATTTATGGTAACCGAGTACCGCGCGCTAATATCAATTTAAAAATAGATCAGCACAAAGGTAATCAGTTTTTGTCGCTGGAAGATGTGTTTACTGTTTTCGAAGAGGTAAGTAATAAAATATTTACAACTGTTTTTCTCAGAAGATTGGGAACACGAGAAACTCCAACGTATAAAAATAGGAACGTATAATTACAGATACATAGGCAAAAAGTGGTTTTATAATAGTCTTGGAACCACCATTTTATCAGGTCTATAACGGGATAGTAAGCGCTTACAACCCTGGAAAAAGGCCCATTTTATAGGCGTAATCTTTATCTCAAAAATATAAAGTATTTGTTACCAAGATATGTTATATTCTTTAAAAATGTGTTATCTACTCATCATCACAGCCCGTAACAGTCCACTGCAGGACTTAGGGCCTCTCCCACGAAAAGGGAGGTTATTGCCATAATCTCCACGCTTGGCAGGCGGGTTGGAGATCGCAGTGTTTAAATATAATAATGGAAAATGCTGCTGCCCATTTTCCAGACTACGGAGACTCTTGATCTTTTGCCTCGAAAACATTAGTCGCCTTGTACGACACCCATGAATGTAAGGGGTTGGTGCTATTCTACTCTGCCGGACACCACACGGCCAACGTGTTATCTACAGTGTCACGTAATAATAATATGCGTTCGTTGGCAAACGTATATTGTCATAGCGTATTTAATAACTTGAAGAATTTTCATTCGGGAGGAAGGGACGGTGGTATCTATAGTTATTCGATATAGCCGTTCTTAGCAGCTCTTACCCGCGCGCAGTTCGGGTCTATATAAGCAATCAACTTTCCAGCAGGAATCTATGATTTACCCGGTATAAAAAGCATCCTATGTTACTCAGTGATAATGTAGCATTCTATTATTATTATTAGTGAATTAATTTTTAAATTTAAATTTTAGCCACCTTCATGGCTGAGCTTTTTTTGCTCTGTTGCTCTGTGTTATCGCCCAAGAGGGACTTGGTCATGAGAAACTGTAGCTGGCTCGCGAACTAATTAGTATCCGCTAACTTCTCCTAAACCACGATTCAGATTTTAATGCGGTTTTCACTATCATTTAGAGAATTTCTTCTATAAGTTTTCTATATATTATACATAATATATACCTATTATAATAAAGATAACCCGAGAACACCTAGCAAAGCCGGAGCGGGTCGCCAGTGATTATAAAATTGAGAACGGTGAACTCGCTACTTGTCTTGAAATTGTAAGCAGTATAGAATGAGTTTTCAACTTTTAATTTAACTAAAATTTGCATTTGCTTTTAAATTTTTTACTCGACTGCGACTTAGGGAGGGTTATGGTTTTTTTCAGTTTTAACAGTTTTCGGTTATTTATTTTGTATTGCTAATAAAGTATAATTTTACAAAATAAAACAAACACCCATTCCTTCCAATCGGTACTGTGCCTAACGTACTATTAGTGGTCATCTTGGCGCGAGGGCCCGGAGTCCGCCTTGACCATGTTGTTTTGTCATATGGTTTTCGCTAAATGTCAAAATATTATAAATATACCGTCACAGGGCCCTAAACTGTTCCGGTCTTAGGAGGCGCACAGGTAAGAAGTAGCGAGCTCGTTGGGGTGCTAAAGTTCCCCATACCCTCAAAGCATGAAACGGTCACCCATCCAGTTCCCGGCATTGCGAGCATCGCTTAACTTTAGTTATCGGTCTCGCAAGCACGCTGCCGTTGAACGTGTTAAAGTTTGTTTTGAAAATGGGTTCATTTACCCGTATGAGAGAGTCTGCTCAAACTTTGTTCGCAGCCCTAATGACTAACCTGTTACCTGCTGTAGGTATCTACAACAAGGATATCCCTTGTTTGAGCCCGAAACATCATTATGAATATTCATACAGACTAACGTTGGGGGGCAATTAGCGTGTAGTAACTTATTTATTTATTACAATAGAACGATGGGTTTGAACCCCAGTCCCACAATGTAGGTACCTACCAACGACTCTTTTCTGAGTTTTGTACATTAGTTGAATACTAACCGTTGCTCTTAGGGTGAGGGAAGCGGGTACATTCAGGCGACTGAACGTGTAACCATGGTCATGTTCCTCTGGTAGCAGGATGATGGCGGTCAGATGGCAGTCGCTGCACTGTAATTATCTACAACCACTTATCTTACGCCAAATCCTAGATCATGGTCAAGGTGGATCCCGGGTCGTCGTGTGCGAAAGCGTAACCGGTACATTAACATCAAGATGCTTATTTTTTTTATCATCCCCGCCCTTGGTATAGCGAGTGCGGATTGCGTTTGATCTCAATTAGATAAATCCGCCAGCTTGCAATTATCGTTCGCTAAGCATGCAAGCTTCTGATCTGAGCACAAGCACTAAAGACTTTATAAACATAGTAATACAGATTTTAGCGGTAAATAATGCATATTGGTTATTTCGACTTCGTAGAGCGTAGTTTCTGTTGCACGTCTGATCGTAAATACGTAGCCGAAATAAAGTTCTGTCTATGGTCTATACCTATCTATATTATATGTGATGTTCATTATCACAAGTACTGTAACATGAACTTGCAAATGGATACGTACAATGCCCTTAGCATGAAATTAAATGTACCTGTGTGTTTCTTGCCGTTTCTTTCTCCCACAGATGGTAATGTTTCTAACTGAAGCGTAGTACTGACAGACAGAAGACATTCGTTTTTACTTATATGTTCCGAGCTCAGAGGGCGACGCGGGTAGGCCGGCTGTTGCGTGCTGGTGTGAGCGCCGGCGCGGGCTGGCTGAGGCCGGGCACGCTGTGCACATGATTCGCCTAGGTGGTTATATGCGTGGCGTGTGTCGTTGCCCGATGTCTCGCCGAGGTGGGCGCTCGTACGCGCTGATCGGTCTGCATGCGTCGCCCCCCTTCCTCAATTTTTTTTTTTTTTTTCGCTGGTATGCATTACGCACGTTACCCCTACCTGGATGAGCTTGCTTAACTTTCCCTTTGCTATCCGTTACATTTTTGACGTTTGAAATGAGATTAATTAACATAATCCTAATTCAATAAATACTTGTTTCATTTTTATTTTCATTTTCTTAGGTCTCGGTTTAGGCTCTGAGTACGAAATGCTAATCTTGTGTTCGTAAACAAGTGTCCTATTATAATTATTATTGTAATACCTAACCCTCAGCACGTTCGCCCTAAGCATAAGGTGGCTCGCCAACTCGAGGGAGTACAATCTACATAATGAGGACTCCGCCATTAAGAGCACAAAATCATCGGGAACATTAAGATGTTCAAGTTCATACATAATTCACAACCGGCATTGTCTTTCGTAAAACAAAATAATACTTCAGAACTCGACGCGGGAAGTTGCAAAAACCGGCCTTTTGTGTCCTAACCAACTAAATAGACACAGGAAGGGAAGGGTGACAGATTTCTACTGAAATTCGCGGAGTTTGCCTTTTTGTTAGTAGGTAATTAAACATTCCCTTTGCGAGGTGATTGCAAATTAGAAGTGGTGTCTGGGAAACTTTGTCTACCTTGCGCGATGTGTTTTGTTTTGCCTTTGTTTTGATTTGGGAAACGTCTGTTGTATTTACATACAGTGCTACAATGATCATTTGGCACTCAAAGGGTCGTAGGGGGTGAGGGCGTAGTTGTCAAAGATTAATTCCAGCTTTCTGTCATTAGTGACGCCTTGCAAGATGACAGCGTTAGTTATGATTTTAGCCACGTGCAAAATTATCCTTGTAGCATTGTACTCGTATGTACGCGCTGAAATCGTGGTACTCGTAAGTATGAATCGTTGACTTTGGTAATACCGTACTTGATAATGACGAAGTCTAAATTTTGATTGACAGAAACATTTAAAACTGTCTAAGTGCGAGCCGTATACAAAGAGTTCCCTCCAGTAACACAAAATCTTAGGTTAGCAACAACATTATGATGCCAGGGTAACATGTAATTCGTCAACTATAAGGATTTTTTTCTAACTAGGCATAAGTAGTAAACAATTATAGCGTATCGATAAAGTTTGACAATTCAAAGGATTGGAAATCATTGAGTGAATGTGTGAATTTATTCAGCGAATGAATGAAATGAGCGATAATATTTTTTAAGGAGCAGTTCTTTAAGGAAATTAATGCGTACGAGTATGTGTATAAATTAATATCTACGACTTATTGTGGTGGTTTGAATTGAGTGATTATTTGGGAATGTCGTGATTTATGATCGGGTGAGGTTTGTTTACTACTTATGCCAAATAAGGAACATTTATCTATACAATTTTGAAAACCTTGATGCGCGAGTCCGACTCACGCTTGACCGGTATTTAGTATTTGTTGTTATAATATTAGTACAAGTACTAGTCATACAAAGTTACGTGCTTGAAAGTATAGCCGTTATCAAAATAGAGATATAACAAAAAGCCTTTGAAAGCCGCCGAGAAAAGCATGTTTTTATTTGTATTATTTGTTGTTAAAGCAGTCATAGAAACACAATATGTTATGTGAAAGTTTCATGTAACTGGTTGTTACGGTTCCAAAGTTACAGGTTTGTGACAGACAGACGGTCGGACCGACAGAGAACAGAGGCTTAGTAATAGGGTGTCTTTTTTACCTCTCGGGTACGGACCCCTAAAAACAAACCGGCTGTCTATTTTTAATATAGTTCGGTCGAACAAATATAAAGTTACAAGGCTTCCTTAGAGCCTCTATACCTCTAGCCTTAACTATGTTCGACTGCTTAATCGTATAAAATACTGGACAAAGAAGATAATTTGTGACCCGCAGTTGATTGAAGCTAGGCTGCAGAGCCTCAAGCATCGGCGTTGGGTTGCGCGTCGGTCGGTCTTCTACAGGTTACATTTCGGAAAGTGTGCGAAGCAGCTGCACGACCTCATTCCGCCGGCCACTTTCCGCCATCAGGAGACGCGATCCGGGAGAGCCCTTCATCCTTATGTCGTGGATCTTCCAGCTGTCCCCACGAGCCGCTATGGCTCGACCTTTATAAAACGTATGGCCAAGGAATGAAACGCGTTGTCTGCGAGTGTTCCCTGGATGCCTTCAAGGTTAGAGTGAATGCGCTGTTCCAAGATGGACATGCTCCATCTTCGGCCGCATCGTCACTTACTAACAGGGGAGATGGCGGTCAAATGCCTGTCTTGTCTAATATAAAAAAATCAAAACGTTAATAACACCGTTATATTATATACTTAATATGTTTATATAAAATATTTTAGGAAAATCTGTCCGCTTAAAATGAATATCCAACTTCCAGTTAAGTACCTCTCGTCTTGTCTTGCCATCATCATCAATCATGTTACTTAGTCCCAAACTATGTCTGTTTTGTTAGCGAGGAGGTATTAGTAATTCCAAGCCCCCGATTTATGGCAAAGAGCGCGGTTTCCATTGAATTTATGCCCCTATTTACAAACCGCCAATTCTGTGGGATTTCCTAAATTAATATAGCACTCTATTGAGTTGGATTATAACTCAGCCTGTTCGCGGAGAGCAGACAATTTAATTTAAAGCAATAAATTATGTTCGGGCCTCGATTACTTACGATACGGACAACGCAATCTCTAACACTGTCAATGAAATCGATGAGGTTACATAGATGGTGGGTAAAGCCTTAAAATTAAAGTAAGAAGGTATATGCCTAAATAGCATTCTCGGTAAAATTTCTGAATTCCTGGCTGGTAAAGCTTAAAAAATAAAAATTTCCATACAAATTTAAAATCCCGTACAGCTTTGAAACGACGTGTTTTAACTAAAATCTGAAAGAACTATAAGCATAGATATTGGTTTCTGGATCACGTCTACAAAATTTATATAATAATATGATCAAACTACGTTTGTATGGAGGGAGCGCGATCGGGGGATACTAGCATTAACCCATATAGACCGACTGTACCCTATGTGGTACAGTGACGTAATAAAATTACTTTGATGTACCCATAAGATCTTCACTTTTTATTTGAGTTGTGACGATAAGGTGAGAATGTTTATTTTACGTTAAAATAAACAACTGTGTGAGTGATTTTGATAATTTATGAAATTTGCTAACCGAAAAAAGGAAAATATTTACGATGCCTTCGAAAAGGTTAGTTTTATATTATTTATTATGATTTCTGATATTTATTACAATTATATAACGTTTATAGTATAATGCTTATCTAGTCTAGGATATAACATAATTTAGGTTATTTTTGAAAGATAAAATCGATACTAAACCAGGTGTACCGAATAGGGTACGGTAGGTCTATGCGTTAGCCAAATACACGATCAATACAGTTAACATTTTTATTGTAAAATTCCTTGCTTTACTATTTTAGATCTTTGACGCTGCATGATATTGCAGGGGCAATGTCAGGGGCAGAATTTAGATATTTTTTTACTTCCACCTAACACTGCTAATGATGATCGGACTGATGAATACTTGGGTGAAGGAGATTTCATCAGCATTAATAATTTACCTCCGTGTTCGCTTTGAATACCCACGCACAGTTTGCTGCATCTATACCTCTAGAAGAGCCAGACTCTGAAGATCAAGAGCCGAGTGAATCTCAAGAACCTTTGAACGCGATTTACAATGAAGCCCTACAACTTGGCTACCTTTTTATCTCTTACCTCTTAAGAAAAAAATAGAATGGTTTTATTTGTTCTTTTCAGAAGAAGTATTTGATTTGCTAAATATTGAGCACAAAAATTTCTTCCTGCTGACGTCAAAATCGAAGTGAAATGTTTAGTTGGAATTCTGTTAGTGAGCGGCTATTATCAAGTGAATAGTGTATTGGGAAAATGCTCCATACACAAGAAACAGTTTGATTGCTGGAGCCTTGTCTAGAGACCGATTCACGCAAATTTTTTCCAATATTCATGTTCCTGATAATAGGAATTTTGATGATTCGGACAATTTTGTAAAAGTTCGGCCTTTACTAAAACTATCAGCTGCGAAGTTCCTCGAGCACTGTGCACATAAGAAAAACCAAAGCATTGATGAAGCCATGGTTCCGTATTATGATCGCCACGGCTGCAAGACATAAATTGTGGGTTGGTGCAACATCAGGAGGATACATTGCATGGTTTGAACCATATCAAGGTACATCGACTATTCGGTATTCTCAACTAGATCGCAGTGCTAGTGTGATTTTTACTTATGCAGGTCAATAGCACGGTTGGTATTCGGCAAAGACCACCACCTCTTTGTGAGCTCCTCTCTCCATGAACTCACTGAGAGAGATTTTTCGTATTACTGGAACTATTAGAGAGAATAAATAGGTCGGGAAAGTGTGAAACAACGTGAAAAGCCAGGCCCTAGTTGTCCATCTTTAATATTTTCTTTTTAATCTCGATATTATGGCAAAAATCACTATCACTAAGCAGGAAAAAGAACCAGGTGTGGACAATGACACAGGCAATGCCCTACAAGATGTATGAAGTGTAACATTGCTGTTCAAGTGGAATGATTTATAATGTAGCATACTAAAAAATGAATAAAAAGCTTACTTGGCAAAACGAGTACTTCTTGTATACATATAGGCCTACTGTACCCTATATGGTACGGCCCCCAAATCTCCCCCTATTCATTTAATATTTTTTTTAGTATTTTTGTGATGAATTCTAGCCTTTTTATAACAATTTTTGGTTAAAAATCTCAATTTTTTAACAAAAATAGTTATTGGTCTAAATGGGTTTAAAAATATTAAATTGTTCATGCTGAAAATCAAAACTGTTCGACTCGAGGCGAGCTGTTTAAAAATGGAGCCCAAGGTAAGTTAGTGGAGCGACTGCCATCTGACCTCCATGACCCTGTTTACAGAGGAACCAAAGACTGTAATTTTTTTTATTGCCTAGGGAGGCACATCGACGGACGGTCCACCTGGTCCTTAAGAAGTGCAGCTCCCAAAAATACAGTCACAGTATGATATAGTGGCATTAAACTGCACACTGACTGTAATTATGAAAATACCATTATCATTAATTGTGAAAGCGTGCTGGAGTGAAAGAAGATGTAGTAACTAGGATAGAGACAGGAATGTTCAGCTGGTTTGGGCATATAGAGAGGATGAATGAAAAGAAATTAACACAAAATATATGATATGGGAGGAGTGAATGGAATAGTCGGAAGAGGAAGACCGAGACGTACCTTAACCACCGCCATCAGGCGATGAAGGCGTAAAAAAACAAATTGTATTTTATAATCAGGTGTTTATACCCACCTATTTGTGATTCCACACAAATTCGAAGTGGACCGCTCGTCAAAGGCCCTTCAGACCACTCAGCGCCACCTTCAACGAGAGGTCACACCAACATTTTATTTGCCGTCTGGTGATTGCCAGTCACCCGTACTGTTTACTTAACTTATTGGTAAAATAATCCTGACTTTGCCTGCCTGCTTTCGTTAGTTAGCAAAGTTAATGTTTACCTACTTTTTATTAAAATAAAAATGTGAACTGCCTTATTTAGCTACATTGTGCGAAAAGTCTATGAGACATGTTTTCTGCGCGCGTTAAACCGATTTTATTTTCTGTCAACAACAACTAATTTACAAAAAGCTAATTTTATTATCTGTCAGCAAACGCGCAGCGTCCAGTTTACTCCTTCGCAGAGTTTACTATAGTGGTACCACGACTTTAGGTTATTTTGACACATTGCGGAAAAACGAGTACACTAAATTTATAATAATATAATAATAATAATAATATATATTTATTCAGGAAAGATTTGTACAAAAAACAGTATTACAATGGGTTCACTTAGTGTAGGTTGGTAAAAACTAGTTGCACAAATTTAATTTTAAACCTTGAGATCCAAACTAGGCAATAGTCTGTATCTTGGATGTCAGTGTTCTGCCTTGGAAGCTAGATAGTGAATACAAATTCAACAACCACATTTACTTATAAAGTTATATCACAACTATATGTACATAAAACGAGTGAGGGAGGAGTAAGGGAGTGTATGCGTGCGTGCGTGGTGTGTGTGTGTGTGTGCGTGCGTGCGTGTGTGTGCGTGTGTGTGTACGTGAGAGTGTGTGTGAGTGAATGTATACATATAACAACGGTCAAGAGCTGTTTGGCAGTAAGTTTTCCGTCTCATCGTAATTGAGTTGCAGTAGCCAATCTTTTAATTTCGATTTGACCTCAAACCTATTTAGCTGGTGAATATCTAAAACTTTATTGACACTATTATAGATAATGGAGCTCGAGATGGGATAATGTCGAGCAGAAAATTTGGTTTTGTGTGAATTAACGGGGCAGACTATATTGAGATTTCCTTTAAGAAGGATCTGGCGGTGGGACCTTAGCATGCTTGCGTGTAATATGTCGCAAGATAAAAAGCTGTCTGATTGTTCAATGTTTGTAGGTTGAATATAATTCCCTGGTTGGAAATCTGAGTGGTTTAAAGTGCATGATTTTCAGCACAGCTCTCTGTGCTCTCTCGCGCTTTATAAAATGTGATTTTGCTGCACAACCCCACACAAGTATGCAATAGGTGATAATTGACATACAAAGAGCGGAATATACCATATTTAGGGTTTCAACATCAGCCGAGTGTCTGAGAGTTTTAAAAATGTGTATGAGGCGTCTTAGTCTAGTTGTAAGCATGTGGATTTGGTGTTTCCAGTTTAGATTGCGATCAATATGAACGCCAAGATATTTGATGCTCTCGGTTTGCAATATGGGAAGACAAGTACAGTTATTGTTACGATTACAATTTGAGTGGACGTAGAGTTCATAATTGGATGGTGGTTGTGAGTTAATTCTAATTGAAAATGGGACAAAAAACGTCTTAGAGAGATTTAACGTGTTTAAAATTTAAAATTAATTTTACTGGCAATAATAAACTATATACAGGAAATATAACTCGATACTATTGAGTATTCTATAACCTTAATAAATAAAAAATAATCATCTTAGCGTTGATGTCCCGGTTGTGCTCTCGAGAACGAGGGCCCGGGGTCCGCCTTGACCATGATCCAGGATTTGGCAGGTAAGGTAATTACAGTGGAGCGACTGCCATCTGACCTCCATGACCCTGCTACCAGGGGAACCTGACCAGACTGGATCATGGTTACACATATAGTCGCCTGAATGTGCAGGTTTCATCACGATGTTTTCCCTCACCGTAAGAGCATCGGTTAGTATTCAACTAATGTACATAACTCAGAAAACAGTCATTGGTACATGGCCGGAGCGGGATTCGAACCCGGGACCTCTGGCTTACGAGTCGTATACTGTAACCGCTCGGCCACCGACGCTCTATAGTATTCTATAACCTTAATAAGCCGCCTTAATTATTGCACACCATTTAAAATTAGTTGGTACATAGTGTCTAACTTAGGTGTCAACGTCTACTAGGTACGTTAAATGTTGACACATTTGAGAAGAATCATAATTCCATGAAGAAGGGCGCTAGGTCTTTTTCTGATACGTCATTATTCTAATTTTACAATAGGGCCATGTTAGTTTCTTTTTCCGTCACGTCCCTTATTATCCATGTCGCATTGTTGATGGCATTTGAATTCTGTCATACAATACTACATGCTTTCGGTGTTGCCACATAAAATGTAGAACTAGTGCCACTATTGACAGGTCACCTCTGTCGCCGGTCAAGCTTTACCTATGTTATAAAATTGGCAAAATTGAGCTGCCACAGACTTATCTGACCCGGTGACGGCGGCGCTATTGTTGACAACAAAATGACATTGCAAAATGGCAACACTTAGTTCCAGTTTCGGCCACCGGGTCTATATATGACACTGTATAGCCAACATTTAGTACATTGGTACTAAATCATATAGGAAAAAAATTCGCTTCTCAAATAAATTCTGCGTAGGAAGTCGTCGCACGTCGCGTTAATGAACATCCCGATGCTAGTTCTCTAATAATAGATAACTGCTAAGCGTGTATCCCTGTTGTCAACATGTGCTGTGTCCTCATAGAGGGCGTTATCCAAAAAGATTGGAAGGTTACCTACCTTCACGGTTTTGTAATTCCTTATTCCATGGCGAGGGTGATCGAAACTTGAATCAAGAAATTGGCATAGCTAAATAAAATCACACTTGCTTTTTATCCACTTACTAGACAAAGGCATCTAAATTAGTATATCTGTTCAAAAGTTACGACTAACTAACACAAGTTATACAACCAAGAATAATAACACATACCCGTAATAATATTTTCCCCTGGAGCCGGGAGTGAAAACTAACACAAGCAGCTACAAATCGTTCAGCGGCCAATTCCTACCACAAGTACCAACATATCCTCAGATGGCCGATACGGCTTTGAACTATCCATCAAATTGGACTAAGCCATTATATAAATCACTTTAGGAGACAGCCCCTAGGGCGTATCTGTAAAAAAAGGTTTGACACGGACAGATTGGGATCATTTGATTTTGTTGCGGGGTCACTGCGTCGTATTACGTTGGGGTCATATAGGTCCCCAGCAGGTCGCGAGGTCCTAGTCAGGTGTCTCACCGATTAGACCGCCCTATGTCACGAGTTCGCCCGCTGAAAACATTAATTTATTAGTTGGATTAACGAGATACTTGGCCGGAGAAACAATAGAGCCTTTAAATAACACACAGTCAAGTAATGGGTATCAAGTTAACACGTGTTGAAATAGTCTTGTTCATTATTTTTAAAATATTTTAGTCAGAAATCAGAGTGACACAAGCATGAGCTGTGCGTCACGAAAATTAAAATGCTGCGGTGGATGTGTGGAGTTTCACGAAAGGATCGTGTTCGAAACTCCCACATTCGAGTTAGTACCCTTCACGTCCGTGACATCGCAGATAAGCTGCAAGAATCCCGCCTTTGACCGTAGGGCCACGTCTTTCGCAGACAACTATCTAGCCAACAAATAGTAGTAGGCAACAAAATATCTAGTCATGCCACCCCTGCCGGGCACGGGAAGAAGAAGCCGGCCCAAGAAGCGATGGCTAGACGTTGTCAGAAATGATATGAATGCCAACAAACTCCACACCGAGGATGCTGAAGACCGAGCGAAGTGGATTGAGAAGGTGGACCCTGGGCCCTCGCGTGCCACACTGTAGCGCAACCGGAACTTAGCGTCCAGATGTTGATAATTATGACTAAATATCTCTTTCAAAAGTTAAATAGGATAGGGATAGGAAAGTCCTCGTCCGACAATACCAGCGTGTGACAGATGGGACCCGGTGGTACCGACATAGCGCACATAATCAGCAACCTAAAATAGTAGTGGGATGGCTATATCTGCGGAAGAGCCGACTACCACAACGCGGAACATATACGGATTCTTGAGTGGAGACCGTTGTTTTGCAAGAATGGTGTAGGACGCCTTCGGTCAGGTGGACTGCACGTGTGGAGGCTGAATACGGCAAACAGAGAACAGGAAGGGTGGGTGCATTGGAGTTCACTGGGTGATATCATTTGAACTGCTTGACATTGAATATAATTGCTCATGCTAAGCAGTGGGCTAATATCAGCTGATGACGATTATAATCATATTTTGTTCACAAATGTCTTAATGGGTAACTATTTCTTATAAATAATCCACCATAGCCACATAACTACGACCTGATCACCATGTGTACGTCGCTATGAATTTTCAGCTCGGTTTGGCCCGTCCGTTTCGCGGTAGCATCATTATCATGCGAAACCCGTCTCAAACCTGTAATCCCAGGGATCCCTATCTATAAATCAAAGTGCTCTATTTCAACCGATTCCATGCCTCACTTGCGACTGACGGCTGGAGAGATGACATTCGTCGTTAGGGCTGCGGTTACAAGGATACCTAGTCCACATTTTAAATTTAATATGTAAATAAGTAGTAAACTAGTGACCCGCTCCGACTTCGCACGGGTTTTCTCGGCTTTTCATAACTTTCGGAAGAAATTTTCTTACCAAAACCATCAGTTCGATTTTAAAACCGCATTAAAATTCATTGCGTTAGGAGGAGTTAGCGGATATACAGGCAAGCAGACGTGAAAAGCGTTTTTCGTTTGATTAAATACCAAGGACTCTCCTTCAAGCCCTCTTTCTGTCTAATCCGAGGAGTCCGCCGGAATGGGTACCACTATCACCACCTCGTGTGAGGCATACTATCTTAGTCTTTACAGGATAACGCACCTGCTCTGCAATTGCATGGGTGGCGACCTTTTCTTTAAATATTTATTTAAGGAGTTTTGTCCGAAGACAAATAATATAAATTATAAAAAACATAAAAAACAAAAAATATCGTTTACCACTACAGTTTTTTATAAATGCAAAAATCAAAGCGAACATCAAAGATCCATTTGCTCGTTTGCCATTGTCTTAAAGGCATAATCATAAAATCCACAATCCCATTGCAGGTCGGCACATCCTATACACACACTATACTACGATTTGTGGTATTAGTATGTATACAATTAAATTGAACTACAATTTCATTGTAAAATCACGTGGTGCATTGAATAGCTTATGCTCTACACAGTCAGAAAAATTCGTTTGATTTGGCATTTGATTCGAACCATTATCTCATACATAGAAAATATTCGATGTCTACCACATATGATTTACGATAATGCCACTGGACAGGATATCAGTGCAATCTTTGTGACATAAAGCTTGGAGTGACATCCTTGTTTTTATTATAAATGGGAATGTGTACTTGTAATTTGTCTTTCTTTCATTCAGAAACTGAGCAATGAATTGAAGTTATTTTTTGTACCGACATACGAGTATAGTACGTTTTTCCTAAGAGACCGGCTTCTGCCTATTGTCAGCGTACTTGCGAGACCGTTAGGAGAAATTGTGCAACGCATGTTGTTGTCGGTGTCTGGATGTAGGAACTTAATTTCTCACAGCAACGACCACAACACACGTTAGTTGTGCTTCCTAATATCGTTGACGAAGCGAGGTTGACAAATGTTTTCCGCTGGGGACCGTGAGACTGGTTGAACAGGCTCGGGAGCCTAAGATGGCAAAAAATCGTACGGGCCGCCTAATCATAAGTTACCGTGGCCTGTATGGGCACTTGCAATACCAGGTATTATGTCAGATACTACAAGCTCGTGGGCTAAAGCTACTGAAGCATAATTTCATTTTCACATTTTCAATATCTATTTTGACGACCTGAGTGGTTCAGTTGGTTTACATGCTGGTCTGCTTCGCAGAGGTCCCAAGTTCGCTTCTCGGCGGAGCAGAAATTTATGAATTTTAATTTCTGTGACGGATCTGGGTGTACTATGTATAATATGTATGTATTTTAAAATATATATATTTAAGTAGTTTATCAGTTATCTATAATCGTGAAGAGCATACACGCGGCCATGCAGCTTGACAGGCAAATGTCCAACATCTAACACCCATAACACAAGCTTTGCTTACTTTAGGGCTAGATGGCGCTGTGTAAATTTTAAATAAAAAATCATTCACACCATGAATCATAGCTAAACTTACAACCTTGAAGTACATACATGAACCCAAAAACGTTACTGACACATGATCTATTTCCTGCATTTCAATTTTATTCGATGCGAAAGGCATCCGTAGGTATGGCTACGGCCTACGCCACGGCTACGCCGTGTGAACAGCCGAACTATCTCACAGACAACTCTCTGTATAATAAAACAATTAATATCATGTCCCTTGTCCCTTTCATGAATTATTGATTACACTTTGACAAATTGACCAGCTCAGTCATCTGCGGGTTTGTCAACGGAATTTGCATTAGTTGCATAAGTTGCTAGTTAGTTCTTGCAGTCAATTATTAATTTGGTGGGAAGGTAATAACTTATTTTAATCACCGATTCTTCAGCAGTCTTCGGAATGCTTTCGTTTTTACCTACATGGTGGGTAACTAATGGATATCATATTCTAGCCTGTTAAGCAAGACAAGGGATAATTACTTGTACCACTTTGTTTATGTTCTGGCATTCGCGCTAGTCTCTTTGCACTTTTAAGGCCCGTTATACGTCGCCGCTTACAAATCGCATCCACGCGTCCACCTACGCACCGCGTAGGAATTGCGCCTAAATCGCGCAGCCTACCATTTTGGCGCGGACGACTGCGCGATGACCAGGCGGATGCGACGCGACGACTGCGCGGCGCGATAACTAGGCGGATGCGCTATGGGAAATGGTAGAACAAGAGCATATCATAAATGGTTTTTACGAATATCGTAATCTGGGTGATAGTTTGAAAAAATAATATTATATTCATAGTCAGAAGTACATTGAAAATAGAGGTGCCAAACTCAAGTCTTTGGGTGTTCATGTTTCAAAACAATATTGTGAAAAAATATGAAGCACAAATATGCAGTGTATACATTTTTAGGAATGTAATTTTATGTACTTTACGAAACAGCTTTTTAATTTTCACTTTATTTTGAGAAATTTGGGAATGTACTTAAAAAGGAACATTACCAAATTTTTCACAAAAAAAAATCGTGGAATCATTGTCCAAAGTTTTACTGGAAAAATTAAATGGTTTTGAAAACGACATATGCTTTATAATAAGTGACATACAATAAGCGATGGGCCCTGGCATCTCGCAAAAAAGAAACATTTTTAGAGAAGAATAATACTTGGTTGGACACAGGGTATTTGGTGAATTTCCCGGACTCTGATCAATATTCTACACCATCAACTTCTGACCAACGAGAAAGACCATGCGTGACTTATTTAGACTCCTCACAATCTATCAAGAAGAGGAAAAATACTCTTCTACTCGCAGAATATGGCTTTGAGCACATCAATAAAGCCTACGTGCAGAAACAACGGGCTATAGGTGAAAACACAGAAGCACATCTTGTCGAATCATTAAGGAACGCCGACAATCAAAAGAAATTGTACATTTCAAGTATCTGGAATGATTCAGACCAGTTAAAAATGCTTTCTGACCCGGAAGCATTGAGTGCTTCTATTGATTTGGATTTAACTAAAGCACAATATATGTCAGCCGTGTGGTGTCCGGCAGAGTAGAATAGCACCAACCCCTTACATTCATGGGTGTCGTACAAGGCGACTAATGTTTTCGAGGCAAAAGATCAAGTGTTCTCCGTAGTCTGGAAAATGGGCAGCAGCTTTTTCCATTATTATATTTAAACACTGCGATCTCCAACCCGCCTGCCAAGCGTGGAGATTATGGCAATAACCTCCCCTTTCGTGGGAGAGGCCCTAAGTCCTGCAGTGGACTGTTACGGGCTGTGATGATGATGATGACAATATATGTACTTAAGGAACTTAACCAATGAACGAAAATGTTGTATATCCCCGCCTTACTACAAAATACAAGAACTAAAGAAATCTTGCTATCCACCATCTTCTACAATTGTGATCACCAATACTTCTGCTAAAGTAATTAATGTCCAAGATTTATTGGACCACACTGTTGCTAGAATTTTGAAAATCAATTCAGTTTACCAAAAACAATATAAAACGTTAACTCTACAGCAAATGGGGGGTTCATCTGGCCAAAGCCAATATAAGCAAATACTTCCAGAGGAGTCGGAAACAATTTCAGATGCCAAATTGTTCATCACTTCCATGGTCCTCATCAGATTAATTGATGATTAGTCAGGTTTTATTATTTGGAAAAATCCGGTACCTTCAATTGTACGTTTTTGTAGACCCATTTCAATAGAGTTTTGTAAGAAAACTCCAGAGAAAACCAAGGCTGTTGTAGATGAAATTAGAAGGCAAATTGAAGCTTTACAACCATCATTGATTAATGAAGATAATGTTGGTATTCAAGTGAAACATGTACTCTTTCTAATAATGATAGATGGAAAGGTGGCTCAAGTGCTAACAGATACTCCTTCTGGTTCCACGTGCACGATATGTGGGGCTACTCCGCGACTAATGAAGGATTTGTCGAAAGTTAGTGCTAGACCAGAAGACGGAAGTGCCTACCAGTACGGACTCTCCACTTTACACGCCTGGATTCGCAGTATGGAAATGTTATTACACATTTCCTATAATCTTGATTTTGAAACTTGGTCTGCTACAAGTGAAGAAAAAAATAGATTGAAGAAGGAAAATAAAGAACTTGTTCAAAATCGTTTCAGGGAGGAGTTAGAATTGATAGAAGATAAACCTCGGCAAGGTAGTGGGAATACTAACGATGGGAATACCGCAAGAAGATTTTTCTATAACAGCACATGCTCTGCCGAAATTACAGGTGTAGATGAAACCTTAATTAAACGCCTTTACATCATTTTACAAGTTTTATCTTCAGGAATGATGATCGATC
Organism: Blastobasis adustella; assembly: GCA_907269095.1. NCBI lineage: Eukaryota > Metazoa > Arthropoda > Insecta > Lepidoptera > Blastobasidae > Blastobasis > Blastobasis adustella. The sequence continues at coordinate 12,377,332 of OU026121.1, read as the reverse complement.
CCAAAAATTTGACGAATACGCAATGAAAACTGCAAGAGTCTACGTGAGCAAATACAATTGGTATTACATGTCATCATCTATACACAGAATACTTATACATGGAGAAAGAATTATCAAACATTTCGCAGTGCTTCCTTTTGGACAGACTACCGAAACATGCGACTACATCATGCCAGAAAATGTAGCCGAAAAGCTACAAATGAAGATGTTTTTAAAATTCTATTGTACACGTCCGATCCGTATATAACAAGTTTAAGAATACCATACGCAAAGAATGTAAAAGATCTTGAGGAAGAAGCACTAAGTCTTCTAAAAGTGGCACCACTTGCAACTGAAATGTGTATAGATCCTAAGTAAATAAGGATTTTATCTTTCCAGTGTATTCACTTGTAGTGTATGAACTTACATTGTGCAAGAACTTTAACTTAAAGCACAAAAATAAGCTATGTGCTAAACATGCTGGTCTGTCAATTAGAAGTGACCAACCCATATATGTCTCGGAGCAATTGATGGCCAAAGGCTCACGACTGTACTTTCTTGCAAGAGATCTATCAAAGTCTAAATCTTTTAAATTTTGCTGAACGGCCTATGGGCGTGTTTATGTTAGAAAGGATGATAAATCCCCAATAATCACCATCACAAGCGAAGCCCAAATACAACGTTTAATTCAAGAAGCATGACTAGGAAGCAAGAGAGAGATTGCTGCATTATGTATTGTTAAGGCTACCGCTACTGCCAAAAGCATACACAAAAGAATATTTTATTACCTATAGCTTTTATAATATATAATATTAAATACGTATATCACTTTGAAATAGAAATGACACTACAAATAATAATCTTTTTCGTTAAGGGATAGTTTTCACCATAATATACATATAATAGACGATATAAGTGTAGCTCAGCCTCTAAATTGTGCGCCTAATGAATTATTACAAAAAATTATCCCTGCTGCGGGATAATTTAACTTTAATAACACAGAACATTAGGACCGTTTACAGTAACTTAGCTGACCTAGAGATTACAATCGCAGAACTTAAATTTGACCCTGATATAATAGTGCTAACGGAATGCAGACTAAACCCTGATAGACCCATCCCACATATTAAAAATTATGTTTCATTCGCTTCCACAAATAAATTAAACCAAAACGACGGGGTGGTAGCTTATATCCTGGAAGCCCATCATGCAGCAGTTACAGAAATAAATATTAAATATGCAACTTGCTGCAAATAACAAACAACAATACTGTAGTTCTTGGTATTTACCGTTCCCCGTCAAATAAAAATGCTGAAGATTTTATAAATTCCCTAAGCATATATCTAAATACCCTTCACTTGAATAAAACTGTTGTTATTACTGGAGATATTAATATCAATTTCATCGAAAAACAACGGAAAAATCGCCATAGTTATTTAAATATGTTGGCAATACTAGGGTTCCTATCGGGACACAATTTGCCTACTAGGGAGAATAGCTGCCTAGACCACGTAATGCTAAAGCTGGAAAACCATGAAATAAAAGCTGAAGTCGCAGTTCTGAACACGACAATTACTGATCACTCTATGGTGTTCTTTAAACTAGCTAAAACCATTAAAACAAAAAATACTTTTAAAACTAAATTAATCACAAACTTTGAGGGAGTCCGAAACAGTCTACTTGAAATGTCCCTTTGTGATTTCGAGATAATGGATGACCCTAACCTTTTAATTAGTAATACTGTACAAATATTGAAAACTGGTATAAATAAAAACACCGACACAGTAAAAATTCTAAGCAGTAAGCGTATTCTCAAATCTTGGATAACGCCTGGGATACTAAGACTAATTAGAAATAGAAACTTAATACAATATAAGCTTCGTGTAGAACTTGGGATGAGGTAAAGATTATTGCAGAAAGGGGACTTAATAAAATTGTTACAAAAGAAAATCTGTTAACTTTAAATATAGCAAAGACAAACTAAATATGCTTTACAAATTATGTTAGCGCTCAGCCAAATAACAACTTTCACATAAAAATACATGAATGTTCGAATATGGATAACTCGCATAGTTCAAAATGCGAATGCGCTTCTATCACAAAACTGACATTTACTAAATACCTGGGAGTAGTAGTGGACCAGTGCCTTACATGGCATGGACACGTGGAACTGGTCATAGGACGCATCAGGAAACTTGTGTGGATTTTTAAACGTCTTCGATACGTAACGAATAAAACACTTTTAAATCAAATATACAAAGCACTTGCACAATCTGTTTTGACGTACTGTATTTCGGTCTGGGGAGGCTCGACAAAAACTAAATTTTTGGAATTAGAGAGAGCGCAGCGAGCTTCATTAAAAGTAATGTATTTTAAACCTTATGGGTTCTCCACCAATGAACTCTATCTCTCGGCTGACCTGCTATCAGTAAGGAAATTATATACACTGATAACTGTGTTAAAAAGACATAAATCTTTAGTATACGTTGCGGAAAAAACGAAAAGAAGAATAAAATCTAACGTAGCTCCTGTAGAAGTAGTTAAAACTACATATGCTCAAAGGCAGTATGAAAATCAATCCGCATACATGTACAATTTTATTAATTAAGGGCTTGACATATATACTGGAATATATCATGACTGAAAGACTGTTTTAACAAAATGGTTAAAATCTAAATCATATGAAGAAATCGAATCTCTCTTAATAAGAAATAGGTAAATATAACCAAACAAACACATGAACGCTCTCTCTCACACACACACGCACACGTTCACACACACTCCCACACACACTCTCACACACACACACACACACACACACACACACACACACACACACACACACACACACACACACACACACACACACACACACACACACACACACACACACACACACACACACATACGCGCGCACATATACTTACTAATATAACTTGCATGCAGTCACAGGATTTTTGGAAATTCTTTTATTGAGAAATTTAGTACCATCCTACTTAATCAATTGTTTAATGGTATAGAAGAGCGGGCACACCTAACACAGGCAAATATATTGCTTACCAGGTGTGTCCAACACCGATTATGTACCCTAGATTAAGTAAAGGAAAATAAAAAATTATTATTTATTATTATTTAGACGCATGGTTGGCAGTTTCCCATCTCGTGATGGTATACTATTATGATTGACGATAAAAACAGTTCTGGCACTCATTGTTAGAAAAAGCGTTTCTTCAAAAACGGATTACCTTATCAAAACATCCAATAAATAGCACTAGTGCGTTTATGAACTTGCGAAAAGCATTTGGGCTCATAACTGCTAATGATTTCTCATGATCGTGCTTGGGGTTTCAGTCCAAACAAGTGATGATATTAGTATTAAACGTAAATAAATAAAAAATAATAATGTTGGCGATGTCCCGGGGCTGCTCCTGCGCACGAGGATCCGGGGTCCGCCTTGACCATAATTCAGGATTTGGCACATCAGATAATTACAGTGGAGCGACTGCTAACTGACATCCGTGACCCTGCTACCAGGGGAACTTGACCAGATTGGATCATGGTTTCATGGTTTTCCAGTCACCTGAATGTGCAATGCAAAATCGTGATGAATGTATCTAAATATCTCACAAAAACTAAGACGTGGTGTAAAACAAACAAACAACATTAAAGCAGCTTCTGTTACTGCGCCGTAACCTGTTTAGTTTTTCACAATATTCCCGTAAATAAATATTTATGGTTCGTCTAAATCCAACTGTAATACAATTTGCTACAGAGCGTATGAGAAATCCGGTAGAAATCCGGCCTTGTTTCACTTTGTTGAGGAAGAGAAATGGCGAATAGCTTTACTACGAGCACTAAAATCAGAAATATAAATTTATTGTTTTACTATAATTAATATATTCTTGTACCTACGCACCGGTATCGCGAGTCTTTTTCCGGGCATGTGCAAGATATGAAATAAGGGAGGGATTCCTAAGTTTTTCCATTGCACTATAACATGGATTCTTCAAAAGGCATGTCTACCGGTACCTTAAAGGCTGGTACTGCATCCGATCTTCTTAGTATGCAAATGTCCTAGACGATGGTGCACTGCGCGTCCCATCAGGTGGGCCGTCCATCCTCCCTAGGCAATATAAATAAACCTACCTATATATGAAAAAGAAGGATATTCCTCCGATATGCCAATGATGAATAATTCTTGTTTAGAGCATTATAACCGGACAGTGCCTTACAGTTACAGATAATATTAGTCACGCTTGCACCTTCGATGTGTGGTGAAATGATACGCAATCTGACTGAACAATCTCTCTTTATTGAATCCTGTTGAATGGCTAAACGTACATTACCTTCCGAACTTATAAAATATACTAACGCGGGGTTACTTATAGGCTAACTTATAGGTTTTTAGTGCAGGTACATTTTCTACAATGGCATCGGAATACTTAACTTTATGTTAACGATCTTACGTGATATGGGTAGAAATTATATGCAAGTTCAAAATTCCTGTAAAACAAGCATATTGGAAACTTGGTAAATTTGTGCAAATCGGCCGCTTAAGTGTTTGGAGCCAAGCCAATATCGAAGATATCTACACTAAAAGATAATGTCACCATTAATTCTAATATGTAAATTACCATTCATGGGAAAATCTTGCTTTTCTTAAATGCCATTATCGAAAACGATATTTGCAAAAATAGGAAGTTTTGATGAATTGCTTACAAAAAAGGAAACACCTAGCCTACTACTTTCCATCAGCTATCGCTAATACCACCCATGCCTATTATTATTTTAATGGCACACTAGAAGTAGCTTCTAATAATGGAAATACAATAGGACATTTTCCCCTGCAGAATTTCTTATTTCTTTTTATCGCAGTTATGTAAAGCAGCTTCTATTTCCATTATCTTGATTTCCATACGATTAAGAACGGAATAAAGAGGTTATTTCCAGTGTTCGGTGTAGGCGGTGCCCTCACGGGGCCTGGATCAGTGATCGGGGGCGAGCCTAATATCTCCCACTTGATTCAACTTTTGCAATTTGCTTGCGCCATAATAGGCGAAGGAAGGAGAAATTACAGTAATCGTTGTTGATACGATTTCTTAAGAAACAAATAAGTAGATATTGTAATACAATATGACTTTAAAAGTTCGTGGAGAGCCGGTGGATGCAAGAGGTATAAAGCCGATTGATGTGAAAGGCGTGGGGCCTATGTTCATCAGTAGAAGTACAGGAGCTGAGGCTGAGATGATGATGATGAGTCTGTTTGTCCAGTCGAAACGCAGAGGCATCCTTTTACCTGAGTTTAATTTAGTTGAAGGTGGAGAAAGATTATGCCTAACTTTAATCCCTTTTCTATAGTAAGCGAATGTAGTTGCGGGCTAAGGCTATCTACTAGCGATCTTGTTTCCATTGATTAATCAATCATTTTTTTATTAACAATAAGGCTTACAATTTGTACACAAAAGTATTTCAGTAGCGCTCATTGAATCTATATTTAGCGGAGTTATTTAGACTATCCTTTTCAACCAAATATTTCCAACTCTGCTTCTTTTATTGGAGGCTAGGAAAAACCATTAAGAGAGCATCAATTTCCAAAGAAGGGCTAATGGTGGATAATCCTCTTAAAAGGAAACTCATTCGTGCCCTTTAAAGATTGTCCATTAAGTTTGTGTGCCATCTCAGTGGATATTTCCAGTCTGTTAATAGATAACATACAGTAAGTACATTGGATATTAATGGAATCCTTCTTTCCTGCAAAAAAGCAGTTCACTATTTAGGCGTGTAGTGTCACAGATAGATAAGACGTACGTCGTACGTTACATTATTAAAATCAGAGTAAGTATACAAATATTATATTAATCATGATTTTTGATATCGCTCTTCATATCTTGGATTATTTTCTTGATCAAAGATTAAATTATTTCGATGAAATAAAATTACACAAAGGTACACTTTTTGAAACCATAGGTGTTGTAGCTTAAAACATAGCTTTTTCAATAATGATACGATAATTGTGAACATTTGGACCACGGACTTTATATGGATCATATAATAAAGGAAATGAAAGTACCTGCCATATTTAATTATTATATTGTACAGTTTATTGTACACAATATAAAACATACACGTTAGGTTACAGAAGTATAAGACACAACAGGAACAGAAATCTCTTCCAGCAGGCCTACCTTTATTGAAATGAAATCTGAAATCGGAGTTCTGAAATCTGTGTTGTGGTTATGGTAATCCATGATTGTGGTAACCTTCCTACTTATGTAAATACCTACGTAACTATCTCTAAAACTAAATAACGGCTTAAAATTCACATAAACTATGGGCTAATTATTATTAAGATATGGCTATGTTCCAAACAGTTATCGATTTTGAATAAAAATTATGTGTTTTAGTGTGTGACCTTGGCTAACAAGATTAGATAAATTGCTGTAGGTACGTACGGGTAACCATAAAAAAACCTATTAAGTGCCGATATTCTGACATGTGTGGTTGTGTTCATATACTAGTATAAACGATAAACTTGTTTTTTATTAGTAAAATTGATTTTAAAATCATAATTCAATCACAATATTACGTAGCAACTACCTACATTATAATTTGATATTAACCTCAATATTTTTAAACTTAACCCAAATGTTTTATTAATGGACCTTTAGCGATAATGAAATATAAGTTATGGTGATGGAATTTGTGCAATATTAGAGGTAAGAACACGTCAAAGTCTTTGGGTAAGAAGAATTAGGGTCCGATACCTGTGGTGCAATGGTAAATAAATACCGTCTGCCGCTCCATGTCCTAGGTATACCTACCAATGTTATAGGTAAACCGGTTTGATTATTAAGAGTTGCACTTTCAAAAGGAATCCTGTTTTAACGTCATCACTAAATTGTGCGGATATTGGAAAATCTCTTCTTTTTCTTGCCGTTTCCTTCTGACTCTTTAATTTTTTGCTTTTAGTTGGGGGGCTCTCTATTCTTCCATGCTTCGCGATCCCCAGGCGGTTTGCCAGTCCCTGTTGAATGCCAAGGGGGGAGGCCTTTGCCCAGCAGTGGGATCATTCAGTCTGATTTAATATATATTTCTTTTCTTTTATTTTGTATTATATATATTTGTATTAATATCATTTCTGCATTAGCACGTCGTTCGCGTCGTGCGCGCATCGAGCTCTACTATGGGTCAGTCTGAAAACCAGCGCTGTGTTTGGCTGCTGCCATTCATAGCATTAAGCTGAGGCTGGTCCAATTTGGTCCCATGATGCATCGCCCTGGTTCCTTATTATTTACTTACTATGTTAGTTCTAAGTTTTTTTTTTAATGTGTTATTGGACCAAATAAAGATACGTCTATGTCTATGTCTATGTCTAATATTAAAAAAAATACCTGCTAATTGACAATTAATTTGTAGAATTACCCCGGAGGTAACTCATTCAAATGGAACTCAGAACTAAATAACTGGGATTGTTTCAGCCGGGTGGGTGGTTACTGATGATACCGTACTCACAATAGTACCTCTTTATCGCCTCTAAGTAACATAGACAATGATAATTTTCCTTTGTGGCATGTGCTGTCTAAAAATGTAACATTTCAAAATGACAGACGCCATAACATAGGACATCCAAAGGAGATCTCATGGATGCCTCATATCCGAGGGAAGAAATTGAACTGTTTTACTGACCTGACTGCATCCAGGAGGTGCATTACGTTGCCCTAAATACTACGAGGGCCCCAAGAAGTTAATTGTATTATTAACTTCTTGGGGCCAAAATATGGATCCGCGGTAACTGATAGTCCTCGAAATATGTACAGGTTCTCGTTTGGTTTGTAAATAAAAATAATAATAGTGAATTTACCGTACATTCATACTCTCTGGCATTCATACAGTAAAAACAGAAACCCGATACAGTCATTAGCACAGAACGCTATTATCGTATCTATCACTAAATATAGTCTGTTGTCTTTATGATAAACCTCAGCCACAGAAATCTACATTAAAATGTTTACATTTCTCTGACCTCTGCTAATTATAGACTACCTACAGCACTTGATTTGATTATAGCAAAACTGTCTTGGAAGAGGCTAATGTCTCCTCATGTGAATATAATTAATTTCTAAAAATCATACATTTGACTTCTACTTGCTAGGTATATAAAAATAAAAAATGACTCGTCTACTGATAAATTTTGCCGATTGATAGAACTATATAAAACCACTGGAAGTAAAGACTGGCCCACGTAGTAACCAACTATATTTTCGTGTTTTAGGAAACCAGTCATGAAGATTCATCACACCAATGGACAAACTGTTTCACATTATTCTAGCTCTCGGCGAGGTCACATGGAAAATAGTGAAGGGTGTTATACGAGGCATATTGGAGTTCACAATCCAATTGGCTATTGTGACAGTATTTGCAGTTTTCAGTATATTGTTCGGAGTAATTCTTGTCAGGTAAATAATAGAGATGGAGTTACTATTTATTAAATTAATTGAAGATAAGATATAAGAAATGTACTTTAGATGTATCGGATTGAGCGGGTCAGCCTCGCGATGGGAGAAATGCATGTTCATTCAGGATGGCCCTTCAAGAAGCCCGCTTACAATTTTCTTGCGAGTCTTGTTGGCGACGGTGATGACTTACCATCAGGTCCACGGTTGTTCGATTGCCTCCCTCTATTAAAATTATCATCATCATCAAAAACAAACTCAGCCATACCCTTTCCAAAATTGAACGTAATCCTCTTCTATTTCTTGCCAATCTCCTCTACAAGTAGTCTTGGTTATTAAGGCTATCGTTTTGGAAATAGAAAAACATGGATGTAGAGGCCAATGCAAACCAAATCATCGCCTTGGATTTGGCAGATCGGGTAGTTACAGTGGAGCGACTGCCATCTAACCTCCGTGACCCTGCTACTAGGGAAATCTGACCATATTAGATCATGGGTACATGGCCAATGCAAAATCCATATTAATTGTACTGTACTTACTTTATTGTATGAAAAAATGAATTCAGTTTCCAATTAATTAATAAAGTAAAGTAATCTTACTTTAATAATTAATTGGAACCTTGGAATCGGGGTCGGATTCTTTCTATTCCTTTGATTTTAACCTCGTTACACCGGAAATGACGCATGGGTGGTGACGAACGAGCTGTAGTGCTGTACCTGTGGCAGAGCCTGGCCGTGGCTGGTCACCAAACGGCCAAACGGTCTGCGCCGTGTTCTGAGAAAGCTGCGGGGTATAGGTCTGAGGAAATGCTCTGAATACGTCATGGTTGATGGGCGACTCGTTAATCAGTTTCGTCAACCTATCCACTCTGTGATACGCAATTTTAAATGAGTGTTTAAACAGTTTTAAATATTTTTCAGGAGCAAATGCGATAATGGTTGTTCCTTCGACGCGGTGACGATGGGGCCCCTGATAGTATATGCGTCCGGCGTAGTCATACTAGGTATAGCATTGTTCACTCTAATTAAAAAATACAACTAAGTTTACGCATTTTTATTCCACGTCAACTCGATAGCATAAAACAAAGTCGTTTCCCGCCGTCTGTCCCTATGTATCTATGTACGCTTAGATATTTTAAACTACGCAACGGATTTTAATGCAGTTATCAACAATAGATAGAGTGATTCAAGAGAAAGGTTTATAAGGATGAAAATGAGGATATGTAGGGGTAAAGTAGGTGTACGCGAACGAAGTCGCGCCGAGTCACATCACACGAACTCACCGCGGTTAGTGTTCCACTTATTTCCCTACATAATACAAAAAAAAAGCATTGATACGTGGCGGCACTGAGAATCAAACTCGCTACTCTTGCTTGCGAGTTGGACCCCCACCGACGTTGCACCCAATCTAACTTTAAAGAAGTTGCAGGTTCACCTTTACCCTCTCCTCTCTCTCTCTCCTGTACCTTGAACTCTACCGGACGCCATACGAGCAAGAACTGTCTTTACAAAATAAAAAAAAAAGAAATTGAGTAAGATTTGACATCCGTGTTTTCGAACCACGGGCTTGGAAAATACATCCCTGAAACTGAATACAACAACATTGAAATACTGTTCTCCAGACTTGGATACCACTAGCATCTAAAGTTTCCCACCAATAGCTAGAACGCATTTATCCGTAAGACGAATTCAAACAGATTTGGCACGCGTCAATCGTAAGGTCAATAACCCTGATGTATATGTATATGCTTAGCTTTCAATCTACGGATCAAATTACCAAGTATCGAATTTCCTGTAGAGAGTAGGTAACTTGGAACTTTTAGCCTAAGTGATGCTAAGCAATCCCCGCAAATGATGATGAATTAGTTGAACTCCGTTCAGCTTGGGCTGCTGCTGAAACTTTGCATTTGCTGTTAAATTAACTGGTACCTTGTAATATATTTCTACAGAGATTTATAGTAGTTTATGCAACTGTCATATAAAAGGGGGTATTAAAACATGAGTGTCTGTTTATCATACGAGGCGTAGCCGAGTATGATAATAGTTTGACACGAGTGTTTTAATACCTAATTATATGCAGTTGCATACACTACTTTATCTACACTCATATTTTCATGTCAAAATATCGTACCTATAATTTTTTCAACTTTGCTGAAAGTAACTACGAGTCAGTTCTGTTGTATCTACGCGTCGAGGATATCAAGCGAAATTCACTTCACTACTTTCACATTTAACTATTTATTTGCTTCAAACAAGAAAAAACATTCACAAACACAAATTACAACAATTAGAAAAAAATATTCTGTTTAGCGGGAAAATAATTCCAAATGTACACAATCACAACCACAGACTATGAACAGATCACAAATATAAACAAAAATTTTGAATTTGTTGAAGACATTTAGGTATTCAGCCTACATTTAGCCGTGTCCCGGCGCCCGACAAAAATTTAAAAAAGAAAAGTGTTGCATAATGATTTAAAAGTTATTTTTCGATACAGCTGTAATGAAAATAGTATGGGACATGCTGTATCGAAAAGCAATTTTTTAAAATTTTATAGACTGGCGTGAAAAAAGTGTATCTTTAAACAACTGTTTTCGAATATGTAATTGGAACATTACGCTATGAGTGTAGATAATAGTAGTTTATGCAACTGTCATATAAAACCTAATTATATGCAGTTGCATACACTACTTTATCTACACTCCTATTTTCATGTAAAAATTACGTACCTAAAATTTTTTCAACTTTGCTGGAACTAACTGCGAGTCAGTTCTATTGTATCTACGCGTCGAGGATATTAAGCGGCGGGAAATTCACTTCACTACTTTCACATTTATCTATTTATTTGCTTCAAACAAGAAAAAACATTCACAAACACAAATTACAACAATTAGAAAAATATTCTGTTTAGCGGGAAAATAATTCCAAATGTACACAATAACAACCACAGACTATGACTGATCACAAATATAAACAGGAATTTTGAATTTGTTGAAGACATTTAGGTATTCAGCCTACATTTAGCCGTGTCCCGGCGCCCGACAAAAATTTAAAAAAGAAAAGTGTTGCATAATGATTAAAAAGTTATTTTTCGATACAGCTGTAATGAAAATAGTATGGGAAATGCTGTATCGAAAAGTAATTTTTTAAAAGTTTATAGACTGGCGTGAAAAAAGTGTATCCTTAAACAACTGTTTTCGAATATGTAATTGGAACATTACGCTATGAGTGTAGATAAATATTATTACGCCACTCTACTCAATTATTCTTTCTCTACACATGCACACACTTGACACACTTACGCGCTTAATTATGCTAAAAATATAATCGTATATAAATGCAACCGCTTTAGATTTTGTCGTAATATCTGTTATTATTTTGATCATTTTACCTTCAAACTGTACTAAAATAATGGTTGTCCAATGTCCAATATACTTACCCACGGACGTCTCTCTGATTCCCAAGATACTACTGCTAGATACTGTTTGGGCATCAGGAATATTAATACCAAAGGAATTGTTACCTCAATCATATTTCATAATTGTAATATCTTTTCCCTGAATAAAGTTGTTATTTATTGTTGCTCGTTAACAAAACTTCGATATTTTGAAGCGATCAATTAATTCTAATTCAATCAAAGAGTTCACTGAAACCCAAACTTAGGCACTTGCAAACATTTGAGCGGATTGTAATCTGTCGATACTTTGGATTTCACACGGCTTGACTTCGTATCGGGCAAAAGTAATTAAACTTTTCCAAATCAATCAATGCCGTTCATTCGGGGAAGTAGGGAAGGTGCGGCCGCTCGGACTTTACTCGATAACGCGTTGTTTGCGGTCGATATCGATATGCCATATCTTTCACCAATACACGATTAAATAGATAAATAGGTAGCTATATATACATCATAAGCGTCTACACATCATGTCATTCCCACAGGTTTGTAAAGAAGTAAGAAGAGGACAAAGTCAGTGATGTGTAGGAACGCCCAACCACTAAGCCGTGGCGTGCGGCTTATTTCGATTCATAACAGATTTGAAAACCTTTTACGTTTTCCTAGCAGCTGTAGGAGATTAGGAAAATATATCAGAAATATTGTAGAGTAGGAGATTAGTAGAGTAGATACAAGTTTGTAATTTGAAAATGCTAAATAAATATCGTTTTATTTTATTTCCACAATTTGTAAATTAATAATTATACTCTTCATACAATTAAAATATTTATACACTATTACTGTACATAATTTCATAGAACACTGTTCAGCGGTTTTTACGTAATGTGCGTTCAAACAGACAGACAAATAGACAAAATCTAAACGTGTTCAGTTACTTGTTTTAAGTCGCTGTAGTAGGCTTTTTCGATTATCTTCAATTTACAGACTTTTTGTCTTTACGATTTTTACGATTACGATTACGATTATGTAGAATCGAATTATTATTTGGGCGACTCCTAGCATCTACTATTAAGCGTATATCCAGCAACGAACAGCCCAATAGCTTAGAATTGAATCGAAAAGTTCCATTAATTTGCTCTAGCTCGGACTGATCGAGTTCCTGCAAACAAATACTCCCGTCGTGTGGCAAGTGGCAGCCTTCAAACTCCCTTTGCCTGCTCTAAACTCATATATTGCCACCGAGTTCGAATTTATATACCTACAAACAGGAATATATCGCTCGCTTTCAATAGACTTTCCAACACTTGCAAGTTATAGGTACAGGAATATTTCCTTCACCCGTGCGAGCTTTTGAACCCATATCAATGCGAGTTGAACCCGTATCAATCTGAGAAATTTCTAATGAGAAAATTCTAGTTAACTTGTGTAAGGGGTTAGATTTCAGAAACAGAGACTTGTTTTCGGAAACAAAAATTTAGGTATGAGTTTCACAAGTTTTTGTAAAGTTGTTCAAATTAGCGTAGTCAGTCATGATGATTCAGTTTCCGTGACCGAAACTAAGTTGTCGGAAACTACGGCAAGAACAATATAAAATGATTTGTTTAAATAATCGTCTGTACACGGCACATGGTATATGCCTACTAAGTCTATCACGTTACGTGTGCGTTACTACTTATATCAAAACCGACTGTCCCAATAAATAAGCAAACAGGAAAGACTCGGGTTTATTCAGAGGAAGCCAGCGAACCGAGATGATAAAGAGCCGTAGGTTCTTTCTTTGAACAAATATAACTTATTTGCTTTTGGTCAATACCAATACTTCAGCTATTTCTTTATGAGATGTAAGAATTATTTACAAAGATGTAATTTCACGGAGTTATGCTTTAATTGTTTAATTATATACTATAAACCATATATACTATCACAGGGTGCCTATCGGCTTCCGAAACTGCATAACCAGTCTCAGGGTTCGCAATAGAGCACGATTCTCCGCTTTAGCACACTAAGGTTTTCTGTCATCCTGGTGGTGGCCCTGAGCGCTTTAACCATTTCTACAAATGTTGAAAACTCTTAGAGGTTTGGTATGACTCACCTAAGTAGGTGAGTATAAGTACTTATACTCATAAGAAATTGTCCGAAACGTATGAAGTTATTCCATAAAACGGAGATTTGTAAAAATTACAATAAAACACAACTTTGTTAACTGAGCACGGATGAAATGAATGAATCTGTCGTGTGCGAGAGAAATAAAATTTCAGAACGCTAATATAACGCCTGTAATAAATGTACGAGCAATAAAGTCACGCGTAAAAACTTCGCAAATAAAATGTGCAGGGAGTGGCACTAAGCGGCGTTTTACGCAGAGGAGACAGCAAACCATTTTGAGACACGCAGTTGAAAGGTATACCTTTGATTATAGGTATACCTACTCTTGTAGTTATTCGGACCGATAAACGAAATAAGTAGGTACTTAATAATTTTAATTGATTTTTTTTAAATTGATTTCGTAGTTTTCAAAATCTCATAGGTAGGTACTGTTAGTTCCATATCTTAGCGCTGCAGCTACAATTTCTTATGTAGAATGAAATGATCCAGTAATAATACACATCACATATAAAAGCTCCTAATATCCGCTATGTGCTGGACGTAAATAATTCTCCATATTAGGGAAGGGCGTTGCGATAATCTACACGCTTGGCAGCTGGTCTTTTCATTTTTATTATTTAATCCATTTAGGTAGGTAAGTGTCTACGTTTTGTTTGTTAGATTGACACAATTTGTATATCGAAGTGTTGAAAATACTCAACTAACGCTGCTACCCAATGTCTGGTTTGTGGGGTAGTAGGTATTGGAACTGGTCTGCCGCCATGATATTAGTAGCCGTCTATGACACACGTGTATGTTAGCACTATTCTACTTACACTTTAACAATTCCGCCAACTCACCACTCGCGGTGGACTGGGAACTCATCTTAATACGTGACTCTGTTGGTCACCACGCAAAGGTTTGAAATAACGTTTATTGCTCGTATGAATCTGATTTGGAACTAGCTACTGTGTTTCTTTTGGACTATGACATGTTATCGTTCAAGAGGTATATCAGAGGTCTCTTCAGAGGCGTGCAACGCATTGGTAACTCCCCTGGTGTTGCTGATGTCCATAGGCGGCGGTGACCACTTTCCATCAGGTGGCTCGCCTGCCTGTTTGTCTGCCATACCGATAGCATAAAATAACTACAACCCAATAACATAGTGAAACCAATAAAGATGTGATGTGATGATTAAGATTAAGTAAAATTATAAAACAAAGTCCCACGCCGCATCTGTATGTCTGTTCGCGATAAACACAAAAACTACTGAATGGATATTCATGCGGTTTCCACCAATAGATAGAGTGATGCATGAGAAAGGCTTAGATGTATAATTTGTTAAGGTACACGTGCGAAGCCGCTATCGCTAGTGAAAAATAAATTTCAAAAGTCAATAATGGCGTAATCGCCAACACAATAGCACCAAAGTTTTTGTGGCATCTAACTATTGAAATAACTAATTTCAATAATTAGATGCACACTTGGCAAACTTTTGTACGTACTTCCGGGATTTTTATTTCGATATAATGATTAAATTCCTATAATTTGCATATTGGGCTCCTTCTATAATAAAGTCTTCTGATAACATTTTACGCATCAGATTTCTCTTGTCCCAGATTTTCAGATTGATTAATTATTTTACATCAGTAATTAATATTCAATTTTCTGGCGAACGAAAGCTGTCACGATCTTATTAATTACATACAAGTAGCGGTACGTATATTAATTATAATGAAAGAGCTAATTAACAATTTGGGAAGTTCAACAAAGTAATGGGAAAAAGTAAACGTAAATGAATTTCCTTACGGGCTTTACACTAATCCCGGTTATCGGCACATAATGTATAACATAGTAAACAATTTAATACAATTTGGTAAAACGTTTTGGTATCCTACTTTATGAGCGGTCCTTGTCTGGCGTCAACCCTCCTTGTGAATGGTGTTGAGGTCTCTGTGCTTAAAATATTAGAAAACGCTGCTGCGCATATTTTTCGAACAATGACTTTAATTTTCTTGTGTTCAATTGTTAAATAATTAATAAATAAATAAATATGCAGTTATTAGGTTGTTATCGACTACCTTAGTTGCCTTTTATACACTGTCGAGGGGGTTGGCTCAACTCTACGACCATCTGCTGTTATAGAGAAATGTTTTTAAAATAATTCCATATCTAGGAGAAATGTAGTCACAAAAGATAAAAGTGACTTGAATGTGTCTGAAAAGCGAAACTGCTAATAGGGTAGGCACACCAGAACCTGCCCAAGAGGATATGTAAGTATTCACGCTACGAAAAGTAGAAGTTTCGGTCACTTATTTTTTTTTTTTTGCCAGTTTGTGCACGGGTAGACCAATGTTTGTGGGTCTCCTAAACGTCTACTATCACTACGAAGTGGAATTTTTCTTGTACTCGATGACGTAGTATAACCTACGGCGCCCTCACAGTCTAAGTTGCCTCAGACCCTTATAGGAATATATAAATAATAGGATGAGTTTATCAGGTGTTAGGACTCTCTCTAGCCTGAGGAGTCCGTCCGGTTACACGTGAGTACCACTACCTCTTCTTTTTCTGCCGCCAAGCAACAATGCTGCCTAATAAGTAGTGCCTGTTGTGGCAATTATATATATGTTATATCTCTGTATTTCTTTATTGTGTGCAATAAATGGTTAAATAAATAAATGCTTGCATTGTTGTGTTCCGGTTTGAAGGATAAGTTAGCCAGCGAAATTACATGCATAAGGTATTTCTTCTAAGTCCTCACAGTTACAACGCACCTGCGGTTCTGCTTTTTTGTTGTCTGCAATCTAAATGCACGAATGGTAGCTGCCTGCTCGTTTGTCACTGCGTAGTATAAAAAAAACATGGTTAAAATTAAAGAAAAGCACAAATTAAAGCATGTATTATAAAAAAAATACACTTGAACCATGAGCTCATGCTTGAGTAAACCTAGGAGAGTGTTATAATTGTAAAAAAAATATCACTACGATGTTGGTTTACATATTAAAATCAACCTTGGTATGCATATTCTACGTAGACGTCGTGACTGAACCCCTCAACCTGGCGTGCAACCTGGGAGCGGCTTCTCCAGATCCGTATGTGTGATCCGTGCTTAGTATAAAATATATAATTCAACTTATAGTGGCATATACCATCAAACTACATGAACAACAAGGCCGAAAATCAGTTCCTTATTGTTAGCCGTTTGCTTACAGTGCCTTGACCGAGAGGTCAATGTCGGATCTAGGCCGGATATGCCGTGTCTTCTGGATCCTTCCGAATCCTCCGGATCCTGGTCCTCCGAACCCCGCTTAACACAGCGAGACGCGCTTTAACAGGAGAAAAAGTCCTTTCAATGAAGCAGCACTTCGTCAGGGGCATTCCAAATGTCCTCGCCATGTTTAACTATATTTCTGCATGAAACAAATACAATAAAACGGTTACGGAATTAAATAGCCACTAGAATTTCAACAACGTAAGTAAAATCTTAATAGACGATAGACAACACTTCATTCGGTTACACTACACATTTACATTACATCCTTCATGGAAATGAAAAATCGATAATAAAATTTTCTGGCAGATAGGCTTAATTTTACGCCTAGTTTTGAAAATTGGAGTACAGAAAACTATATTGAAAAAGAAAACAGACATCGACTCATAAAAACGCTGTGCAAGCAACCTGTTAAAAAATAAGGAGTCCGCTTTGTAGCGATTGCTACAATACCCATAAAACCAGTATTTTATTAGATGTTCTTAGTGCTTAGTGCCAGCTATTATTAAAATTCTTCGATAAATCTTTCAATGGCATCCTTTTAAGGTGGGGTTAAAACTACTTGCGTATAAAACTTGGGTAAAAAAGTCGGATTTCATTTCAGAATATTTTATCTCAATTTCGCACACTGTCAAAAACTTACTTGTCCACGAAATCTTTGGTGAATTTACTATCATTCATCATAAAGTTTCATTGCCACATCAGCCATTTCGATTGAGGTATTGAATGATCTATGCTCGAACAGATCTCGCTGTCTAGACAAATGCGACATTTTGTATAAGAGATTTAGGTACTGAAGTTTTATTAAGTCTTTATTTCTTCTGCATAAGTTATTATGAGGGAATGTATTTCAACATAAGTAATACCTACGTTTTGTTTTTAAATATAACTAACAAGCGTTTTTTTACCCGACTGTGTCAAAAGAAAAGTTGTTTTTCGAATGTATGTATGTGCAATGTAGGTTAGGTATGCCTATTTCATTGACATGGGCTACAGCCCTAACGGCTCAATAGATTTTAACATATATATGTATGTAAAATTAATCGCGCTTGGTCGCGCGAGTGACACGTTAAAATTAAAAACAATCAAAATGGTGGATTTTAGGTGTCATTTTGTAGCTGTCGAAAATATTTTTTCTCTAAAACCAATGGAGTGATGTATTATTAAGAATAAAGGGTATTCAAAAGGCAATTTCAATAGGTAGCAGTCGGGAGTTTTAGTTTCTGTACTTCTCACTTGTTATTATGCTGTGTTGTTTGTGGGCTTTTGCATTTTTGTTACTTGCAACCTAAATGTAAAAATCGTAGATGTTATGGGCGATAGTTACCACTTACCATCAGGTGGGCTGTCTGCTCGCTTGTGACTGAGTAGCATAAAAAAAACTACCTTACGGGGAAGTTAAAGTATCCTCATGATTTCTTATTACAAATAGATATGAAAGGAATGCCTCTTAATGTTACAAAGTAAGTGGTCTGGCTAATCTTATTTTTAATTAATGCTTTCACAATTTACAAATTAACAGGGTTAGTTAGATATTCTGTTCCGACGCATAGTCATTTACGTACCACCAGATGAGTTGTTATAAAGAGAAATAACCTTTCTTGTATTATGTTTTTGACTGAATCGAACAATAGAGAAGAGCTACCTACCTACACTACAAATCAACACAAAATCAAACTAAAAAATTCAACTACGCAACCATAAATATAATGTACAAATCAGTGGATATGGATACCCACTGAACAAGTACAACAATCGGTACGTTACTGGGTAGTTTACCGCCCCCGGTGCAACGCTGTTTCGCACTCCCGAAGTGGCGTCTGCGAGTAATAGCTCCTTAAGAACTTCCACAAATATGCGAGCTTTGCCCCCAAGACATGCCAACTTTCTCCGGCATAATGTAAGTGCTTAAACCTAATTTAAATTTTGTTTATATCTCTGCTGGCCTACGCCTTGGGCCACTCAGCATGTCAATGTAAATGAGAATCAAAAATAACGAGTCATAACCAGCAGTGAATAGCCGTCCTATGCCGGACAAGAGCCTAGCTGAAGACTGATGGTTTTGCCATAATCTAATACCGAAAACGCCCATTTCTAGTCTTCGATTTTTCTAAGCAGACTGCCTCTTAGGAACTTGAAATATACTTTCTATTTCAATCTTCAAGTTTATCAAAGATTTCAATAGAATAGGACAAAATCATTGAGCACGGCAACGATGTACGTAATATATTTCAGAATGAAATACCTATATTTATAAGTTGGCAGTACAGCGCCACAAACTGAAACTAAAGTGTCAACCACAGCGCCGCAATCACCGACTCTGCCAACACAATAATGGTCATCCTGGCGTTATTGTCCAGTTGTGCTCTCGCGCGTAAGGGCCCGTGGTCCGCTTTGACCATTATCCAGGATTAGGCAGATCAGGTATTTCCAATGGAGCGACTGTCATTTGACCTTCGTGACCTTATTAACAGAGGAACCTGTGTCTCTGTTAACAGTGGTCTCTGACGTAATCTAAGGCGTAACGAAGCCTGGATCACGTGGTGATCATATGAGTTATATTATGTGATATAATAATCCCAACTGAGAGAGCAGTTTACCATCGTTCAATCTTATCAACAGCAATGGGATCCTGAGAAACATTTAGATCCCCGTCCCATATTCGGGGCACCAGACGCGAATTAATTAATTACAACCTTTTCGCAGCAAACTTTCGCTTCGACTTTCGTGGATCTGTTCCATGTGCTTCTTCTTCTACTTCTGGGCTTTTTAAAGGCCATACTGAATATAAGCACTATTAAATCTAATACTTGTTTTAAACAAAACTCGCATTCTTTACACAGTGACAACGCACTTGCGGTTTTGCATTTTTGTTACCTGTAACCTAAATGTAAGAATCGTATATATCATGGGCGACAGTTACCACTTACCATCAGGTGGGCTGTCTGCTCGCTTGTCACTGAGAAGCATAAATAATATATTAGTAGGTATACTAAACGAGATTCACGCGACGTATCTTTTCAATTTGTTTTCCCGAAGTTTCGGGTTACATTACACCCACCGTGGTCACGAAAAGACTGCAGTGCCGATTATATCTAGGTAAGCATGCTAATTCATCGCCCGCTTCGTCCTTTTTCACCAGGAAAGATGGCGGACAAATGCTTACCGATAGTAACACATTTTTTGAGAACAACTTCGTTTGTAAGTACCGCCATGTGGTACCATACCTGCTAACTAGTTCCCGGGTCCTGTAAGTGTGATGTGCGTTGCCTACGTGCACCCTCCCCCTTTCGCACTAACGAGGAAGTGGGGAGCTGTCATATCGCATTCGGAACGCGGTCCCCTAGTAGCCCGCTAGATTCGTCCGCGTACCAACAAATTGGCAGTCGACGCTGTGAGAAAATATTGTGACAGCGGGTGATAAGAGCAGGCGAATTGATTGGCCATCCCGAATCGGCGTCGACAGTATGGTGCAAAATGAGTACCTAGTTGGCCATGACATATGGTATGAAATCCTTCGCGATTTGTTTAAAACTGTCATGATCGTCTTATTGACATTAAAAAATATTTACTGCTTACGGCACAGATCCTAAATCTACTAAAAGAACAACAGTTACAAGCTAATTTCTCAGGCGTTTTCTAATTGGCAACGGTCGTGCGACGGGCGGCTTTGAGGTCACCTATTGGTCGAGCGACGTCCATCATAGAAGACACTAAAACCGTCCGTCGCACGACCGTTGCCAATTAGGATAGCGCCTCAGGCTAGATAAATATAATACCTTCTCACAAATCACAAATATTATACCTTGAACACCACGAGAAATGAGCCGAAGCAGGCATTTTTCATTTAAATAAAAAAAACTAATAAAACGATATATATTGCACCAGTTGAAAGCTTTTCCAACGCTTAAAATTTATCGTTCTACTAATGGTAGATAGTCGCTTGCAATAAGAACAAGGCATTGGATCGGAGGTCTTTTACGGTTTGCTATAAACTTTCAGCTTTTTTGAAGCTCTAAAAAGCATTAAACTTTACTTTTACTGTCCATAAAAAGTAGTTTTGCATGTAGAATATTGCTTTCGATCCTCGTCGATTTAGTTTGCGTTTTACATTCGATTAAAATTTAGGAGAAGCGTCATAGAATCTACGCTACACGTGGCAGAATTGATATAACGGCACATCTGCCATCTTGAACCATAGTATTCAAGATGCCACACCTACCTATTAATATAAGGCTATCATTTAATCGGTCAACTAATTAAAGAGGTTTTGAGCAGCTGCAAAATGTGAAAAAAAAAGTGAATTGAGCTGCTTCTGGTGGTCGGCAAAAATTTATAAATTGAGCAGCAAGTTGTGGTTTTGGGCAACCTTAAAATTGATGTCGTAGTAAATTATTTACATATAAAAAATTAGCAGCAAATAGTGATTCATACATTCGTGCATAATTATGCTGTCAATGTAATTTTTTAGCTGATTTTTCTTACTGACCGGGTATTAAAAGAAATACTATTTAATTATTCTGCTACAGACTATAAACTCAAACTCACAGTTATTAGAGAGCTCAGCTGTAGGTGACGGGAGGCACCGAGCACTGATACTTACCATGTTCATTCAGCTGCAGGATGAACGGGCAGGTACATTTAATGTATGCTGGGGGACCAGCCCACCCCGCAGCCGACCGCCCATGAGCGCACTAGCGCAACACGGTCACAGCACGCATAATATGAACACATTTTCTCTATAGATTCTTCCACAATAATAGCCCTAAATAATGTCAATACATTATCGTTCAGTAAATATTATTTTTTATTTATGACTTCCACATAAGGAAAGCGAAAATAGTATATTTTCGATTTCCTCATGAAATATTTTCCCTATTGGCAACGGTGACAAATAAAAACCAAACCACTTTCAGGTCATGGAATAGCGAATGTAGGGATAATGAGTCCGTGACGGAGCCTAGCCATGTCTTTGAACATGAGTATCAACTTACAACAACAACGTGGCTTACCGTCGACAAACGATTTCCAACAGTTTGTAAAAGCAACCCGGTCGCTGCGTAATATACCTTATCCGTATAACCAAAGGGTTGTTATTTCAACGTAAACCAGATGGTGAGCATCAACCGGGCACTCAGGCCTATCCGGCTCGCACGATCCGGATATCCAGCACCTGGACCGACCAACAATTTCAAAGCCATTTATGTTGGAGCGAGCCCATTCCCTTTGTTTCCACAAACCTCCACAGGGCGTGATTAGGTGGGACGCGATAACACGTCCCAAAAAAAATTATTATTCTCATTTCCTGTAGTAAGGGGAAAATGACATTTTAACGACTTGACTTATGATATCGGTACTATGAGATACGAGGGTTGGCTAGGATTTAACATGACTATAAAGCCCGGTAAACCTATTTTTAACCTCAGCGACAAAATAACTCGTTAAGATCCACTTTTTAACCCCCGACGAATTAAGATAGGTGCTATAACTTTGACGTGTGTATCTGTTTGTACGGATGGACGGATTTCGATTCGTTTTTTTTTGTTTGAAAGCATGGTTAATCGACATGGTTCCTAACTTCGTTTCATTAAAATCGGTAACGTAGTTTAGGAAATATTTGAAATTAAGTTTACTTAGTCGGGGGTTTTACGAAATTTTTCTCTCAGTTTTTCTTTCAGCCATAAAACTCTAAACAGATTTACATCTAACAAAAAGCATTACCTTCCTTAGGTACGTAAACATATGTTTCAAGTTTGCGCTGCACGCATTAGATAACATTTTAAGCGATCGCGTAAACTTGGATCGTAAACTAACACGTATCTTTTTTGTCCTCAGTTCGACCTTACATGGCATCTCTCGATCTAACTTTGTAAATAAATCAACGCGTTTTCCCAGTACACCAGAGCAATAAGCCTATAAACAGTTACATTTTACTGAAAAATAGAAGTACGTATGCTTATTCTGTAAAGTCCTAAGTACGAACTACAGCTGATCATCCAGAGAAAGATCCAAGGCAAGAAAAGTGTGGGAAGAAGAAAAAGTACTATTTAGTACACAGAGAAATTACATAATCCAACCGACAGAAAAAGTCCGATAACCGCATAGAGAAATAATTTACTAACGTAACAGAGGAGACGCCCCAAGTATTTTCTTTGCCCCATGCTTTGCGGTCCATGGACCGCAGTGGCCGCAGTCGGCTCTTAGGCATTGCGCGATGCGGACCAATCTGACTTTAGCTTGGATATCCAAAAAATGCCCTCTCGCTTATTAAAAAACTGTACGAATCATTCGAGGCCAATAAGAAAGAAAATAGCGTAATATGTCATCGGTCAGTATAAAAATCTATTTCTAAAATTAGCTGAAACCCTTTTTAATAAGTGAATTTTTTACTGGATTGTTTTAAACCGCCATTTTTATGCAGGTTATAGATTAAGAAAAATGATATAGATGGTAGGAAATGGGCCCACTGAAAACCAGCGTTGTGGTTCGCGTCAAGCGGCCACAACATTATGCTGAGGGGGTCCAGTTGCACTGGAAGCAGCGACACGGAGATTAAACAATGCCACTGGGAATAGATACTCGTAAACTGTAGGTAGGTAGGTAGGTACAGTTATTATTGTTATTCCTTTATTCCTTTTTATTTTTATTTTCAAATATCATTATTTGTATTTTATGTTGGTATGCTTAGTTCATTGTTTTTATGTTGTTGTACCTAATTATCGTGTCGTGGTGTCAACTGCAATAAATGTTTTCTTTCTTTCAAAAATAAACCTACAGAAGGGGCACCGCTCTGGATTTACCTAGTGGAATGAAAGATTTGTTTAGTTACTGAATACCAGTTACTCTACTGGTCAGACATGTATCATAATGTATTACTGTAATAAGTTTACGATGTCAATTATATGATGAAAATAGTTACTATGAAACTTTACATATTGTTTTAGATTTATTTGTTCATCACACGAAAAAGGTGAACAATGGATCACATTTGTCCAAAACAAATCGCCCAAAGAGTTTCACCGGCGCGCAGTTCATTTCTCTGGAAACAATCAACTTTTCCGCGTCAACCTATTATTTTACCAGGATCTTAAGCCTATGTTACTCGGTGATAATGAAGCATGCAATTAGTGAAAGAATTTTTTAGATCGGTAGTTTTTGAGTTTATTCTTAATTTATTGATTGAGTAGGTAGAATTAAATTATATGGACATAGACATAGACATTATTTATTTTGACATCACAATACTCATAATACAAAACTCATTGAGTAAGTTACATTTGTCACATGGTCACATATAATTTAATTCGCAACTGTAATGTCGCGTTCTATGACTTAAAAGCCTCCCCCCCGCACCACCCGCAGGTGACAGGTTGGTACAGATATTTCAACTCAGTTGTGCGCGCGGCCCTATGTGTAGGTAACCCAGACACGTCACAATGACGCCACGCCATTGGCACGCCAAGTGGTCGCGTCACTGCCACATAAATGAAAGCTGTATATTTACAAGCTGAAACTCAAATATTTTCTAAACTCCACAACCGATTTTAATGAAACAAAATCAAAAACCATCTCGATTAAACTGGCTTTCAAATAGAGTGAGCCGTATCCAAATCGGTCCATCCGTTTCGGAGCTACGATGCCACGGGCAGATACACAAAGCCACAGGTACACAAATACGCACGTAAAACTTTTATACCTCTCTTTTTTCGTCGGGGGCTAAAACAAGATAATATAACAGGTCGTAATCAATCTCTGCACTGAAAAAAATATCGCGGCTGAAAAATCTGTGCAAATGGTTCCAAAAAAGCACTCGTTCTATTCGGAGCTGTATTTCGAAAGATTGTCAAACTGCTCATAAATGTCACTAATTGAAAAGTTTACTAATCGTAGGTACATTTTCTTTGGCTTTGTACAAGTATTTTCTTTATGGAATGTATGTATTCAGTTCGAAATCTCGAAGACAGAAAAAAAAGTACGATTGACCTTTTATCATAGTCAGCTCGGACGTAATAACGGAAAAAGCTAGTAATTATATGATGAGATTAGGTCTGGGCGTGTGATAAAACTAGCAATTTGACCACGTTCATTAAGCTAATTAATTAGATCGACTGGGTCGTTAATATCAAGTACGCCATCTACTGTTTTACGTAAATAACGTTCATTATAAGGCTGTGAGTTGCTCTCGGATAACGAATATGATACCCAAATCGAGTCTTGTGGTGTCCAGAGTAATATATTACACCGACTTATTTTATTTAGTAGAAACAGTTAAGGCTAGTGTCCTATACAAACGTAGTTCGATTATATTTTCAATATCACGCTGTTTTGCAATTATATATTATATATTTTTCAATATTTCGCACGAAATTTTGTAGACGTGATCCAGAAAAAAATGTCTATGCTTGTAGTTTGTTAGATTTTCGGTAAACTATATCGTTTCAAAGTTACACGGGCATTACTATTTATATGGAAATTTCTTAACAGTTGTGTACAAAACTTCATTAAAACAGTTTTGCTTACATAAAATAAACATTTTACACTGCTAACAGCACCATTCACAGGTTTTACAGTATTTGAAATTTTTTATATTATGTTTATGTAACTCTCCTTCTTTATAAGAAGCTCGCTGTCAACCAAAGGGCAATGGACAGGGCTATGCTCGAAGGCTCAAGTCTCTTAGGGCCAAGGTCACCGACATAACCCTAAGGATTGCCAGGCTAAAGTGGCAGTGGGCAGGGCACATAGCTCAAAGAATAGGTGGTCGACAGGCAGTAAAGTTCTCGAGTGGTGATCATGTACCCTCCCACAAAGTGGACCGACGACCTGGTAAATATCTGAGGTACCAGCTGGATGCGGAAGGCACAGGACCGGCCTTTGTGGAGATCTTTGGGGGAGGCCTATGCCCAGCAGTGGGCGTCTTTCGGCTAATATGATGATGATGGTGAACGCTCTTTGAGCTAATATCCAAAGTTTGCACAGGGTAGATCGAAGATCTGCCTTCAGTACAATATATAGGTAACTGGAGTTGCCTGATCGTATAAGACCCATACAAGTAGCTAGGGAAAAGTTCGCCAGAGCCTCGTCCGTCTGTCAGCAAGGGCGCTGCTGGGAGGTGAGGTTGGCTTAGGCCCATAAGATGGTGGTAGGGCCCCTCAACCCCGAAACCCAAGGTGGTCAAGAAGGAGTAAGAAACGTGAACCCTGGCAGAGGCTGGGTTGACCGCCGAGATGATGAAAAGTTACCGGACCTCTTTCTTATGTAGCTGCTCATTCTGAGCAGGTCACCTATATTGGATACTCGGTTTACTTAGTACACACGTTTACATCGAGTGTAGGTACTAAAATAAAAACCCAAGGGTTACTTTTCTCAGCAGCTTCAGTACGTATCCAGTAACTAAGAGCAACTGGGAATTATTACCTTTTTATTAAAAAATTTAAATATTAGTTCCGTTAAATTTTTTATTTAAATTGGTTTGAAATAAATGATTAATAATAATAATAATTTATTCCTCAACACATTCAATTAGAAATAAAAAATAACAACACCACTACATTTATTTAGAAATCTAAAAAAAACATCCACATACATACTTCAATCAATCACAGCGGTTGATTTCAAAAAGAAATGCATCCAACGTCACTACCGTCAAAATTTACGGCGACTGTTTTCGAAGTCACCGAGAGTCTACGAGATAGTTGGTCTAACTGTCAGTTTGGAGCTCCAAGCAAGTTCGTGCGATAACACTCCACGTCTCTGGCAGAAAGTTCGTGGAGTGACGCGGGACCCTCCTCACACGGAGTTGGAGACTGAGATTACAACATACTTGATAACAGGACTTCGGTTGTGCAATTGTTGGACGCCGGGTTATTTTCAGGGATTCAAATATTTCAAACACGTCGGATTAATAGCGGTTCCATATTTATTTTATTATTTCCCGCGATTTTAACCAAGAGTAATACGTTCAGGCTGTTTTGTTTGTTTCTGGGCGTAAACAGAACATTATTTTCTTGACGTAAAGTTTAGTACAAAGTCAGTAAGTTACATAACGAAGCAACCTAATGATTAAAGCTGGCTTAATCCTTCAAACAGGAACATAATACAATTAAGCAGTTACCCTTTGTTTCAAATATAAATAAATAAATAAATAAATAACCGTTTCAGTTTGATAACCTTTTGATTACCAGATATGTAGACCGAATCATGATTCCTAATACATAGCTAGCTATTTGGATGGAGAGATTTCTTTTTTTCACTGCAAGAATATTCATTCTTGTTAAAGGAGAGTACATCCTCTTGCACAACCCTCCCGGTGCCAAGGTGTTGATGAAGTATTCTTTGAATGTATGGTTGGTTTGTTTTTATGTCACTCTTTTATCAGTAAACTCTCGGTTTCCAGCGGATTCTTTATCTATTACTTTATCGATCATGACATAAAATAAAGTCGCTTTCCGCCGTTTGCCCCTATGTATCTATGTATGTATTACAAGAAGGTTTCCAAAAATCGATAGAGTGATTCAAGAGGAAGGTTTAAAGCCCAAAAAAAGGGGGTAAGTCGGGGTAAAGTGGATATAAACGAACGAAGTCGCGCCGGGTATACTAGTGTAGAATTAAAGTAGTAATTAATCTCTTTTGGCTGACTCAAGTTGAATAATCAACGCACAGCTACTACAGCTTCAAACTTGCGGTTTTGAAATATGTCTGCTTGTACATGTGGTTGATAGATTTTTTTTTCAATATTTCATAATTATCTATACCTAACCTAGATTCGAAAAATCGTCATTCCAAGGACTTTCGACCTCAAATATGCCTGATGCATTAAAGTTATAACTATTAAAGCATACGTAATTATCTATAAATAGTATAAAACAAATACGCTTCCAGCCGTCTGTCCCTATGTATCATATGGACGCTTAGATCTTTTAAACTACGCAACGGATTTTAATGCGGTTTTCTACAATAGCAAAGCAAGAAAAAAGGGTAGGTAGGGGTAAAGTAGGTGCAGGCGAACGAAGTCGCGCCGGGTCCACTAGCCCAAAATAAAATAATTTGCCTCGTACTACGTCAATACTAGTACATAACTATAGTTGTTCTGTTGTGGGAAACTAATAATTCCAGTCAAATTTAGTTACAGCAATGTTCTATGTGCTGACTCGGCAATGTGTCCCAGCCGATCTAACTTAGTAAATAAATCAAAACTACTCGCGACTTGACTTCGAGTGATATCCCATTTCTGAGGTTACGAACTTACCAATCTGAGTTACACCAATATTCTAAGTTCAAACCCTCACATAACTACCTATGCATAATTTTACTCTGATAATAATCTATGAACTTAGATAATATCTAACTATATTACGTACACAGGTAGAGCGCGATAGTTACGCTATGGGCATGGGGAGTGTATATGAATACATATAATAATATCATTACACATCTTATGACTGTCTGACAAAATTGATAGTGACAGACGGACAGACAGACACTCGAGTGTTCGTATAAGCGTTCCGTATTTTCTTTCGCACGTTCGGAGTCCTACAATTATGACAATGTAAAAATCATTATTGCCTTACACACCTAATTACTATAAAATAACGTCGCTTTCCACGTCTTTCTGTATATCCGCTACCTCCTGCTAAACTACACAACTGATTTTGATGCTGTTTTTATCATCTATTATAGATTTTTTTCTGGAAGTTTTTTACCACACTATACCTAAAGATTTCATATCTACTCTTTCTATTTATGGTGTTCGGTGCGTTGCATCAAATACGTGACTAGCTAATTTGCTCTGTGCGGCACATTACCTAAACTGCATTTTTGGAAACCGCCGCGGCCGGTCACATTCATCAACATTTATCATTCATTTATATGAATATTTATTAACAAGTAATGTGGGACTCTCAATAAACATTTTGTATAACTTTTAACATTATCTTTTACATTCAACATACTGCAGTCTCCGCATAAGCACCCTTACAGATAGGTATCCAACTGTTGTAAAAAAAATACTAGATACTTTTAACATAGGATGAGTTCAATCTTTCATTATTCATTTGAAGCAAAGATATCTACGTAAAAAAAGGTATGAAGCGTTAAATGTAATGTCGAAATCAATGCTTGAGATGTTTCTATATTAGGATGCCAATTATTAAATGATTGAAACGAAAACGTGTAATCAGTGCATTCATTCGATGAAATAATCGGATTACTGTAATAGGGTCCTATTCTGTACTCATATCAAATATTTAGTTTATTCTTTCTTATAATCGAAAAACGCTGTGTCAAAATATGGTTCGAAATAATGTAGGGAGTAATCATAGGACAATAGCAAAAGGACCTAGAAGCATTTAACACCAGTACCAGATTTGTTGCACTTGCGATGATCATCTTTACAGGGTTACAGGGTCGTTCAGTACCTATCTTAGTCTGATCTGTAACAAATGGCGAAATGTAATGAAATCCTGAAATTCATAATGTCATGAAATCCTAAAAATAGCTGTACTACATTTATCACGTCTGTCTTTTACGCGCTGTCCTAATTGGCAACGGTCATGCGACAGTTTTGAGGTCTCCTATCGGTCGGGCGACGCCCGTCGTACGACCATGGCCGCACGACCGTTGCCAATTAAATACAATTTCATTAGGACAGCGCCTTATACTACATTTATGAAGTACTCCGATCTTGGATATATTTGACTCATGTGGTCCGATTTTCTTACTTGATTAGTTAATTTATGATGACATCTACAAGACAATATTTCAGGCATTACGTAACTTACGTGAATACCAACGAAAACTGCTACATATCTAAAAAACTACTGAAACAATTTTGATGAAATTTTGAAACTATGTAACTTATAACCGAAGTGGTTAGCTAATCCGCTATTCATTTACCACATTAGGTAACTTACGTGAATATCAACCGATCTTGCTACAAGCCTAAAAAACTATTGAAAAAATGTTAATGAAATTTTGAAACTATGTAGGTTATAACCGAAGTGATTAATTACCTCATGCGCTATTAATTTACCACATTAGGTAACTTACGTCAATATAAACGAATGTCTAAAAAACTACTGAAACAGTTTTGATAAAATTTGAAACTATGTATGTAGCTTATAACCGACGTGATTATCTAATGCGCTAATAATTTACCACGAAATTCAGTATGGTTCCCTCTGAAACGCGGCACAAGTCAATTTATTTTTATTTATTTATCACTTTATGCACAAAATGGTACAAAAGTGGACTTAAAGCTTTATCTACCAGTCTTCCCGAAAACTGGTAATAAAAATTACAGGCAATTAAATTTGTAAAATGAAAGCTAGTATCTGTCAGATAACGGTTGAGACAAACGCTTTTAATCGTTTCCCATTTTATAATCTCATTTCCATCTGAAATGGTCCGCCCATTGGAGAAGAAATGATGGAAATCGCTCGTGTAGTCGCGTATACAAATTACGAGATTTTATTACTTTGATGTAAACAATTTCCGCGAAACGCTTTATGACAGGTAGCTGCTATTTCAAGTAAGGTATCTTCAGAAGGTTATGATGATTAATTTTTGTTAGGTACACGCCTTCTAAGTCCTCCTGCGAGAACCAAGGTAACCGGTTAGCTAACAATTTCCAATTAATAATTTACCGGTTTTTTTATCAGGTGATGATTTTCCAAATAAATATATATTAAGTAATGTTATTAAGAGAAAATATTTGTATTTTTTTGTGTAACTACTGAAACGATTTTAAAAATTATTTCACAAATAGAATGCTATATTATCACTGAGTAACTTAGACGTGATTGGTGATTGGACGTCGGTGGCCGAGCGGTTACAGTATCCGACTCGTAAGCCAGAGGTCCCGGGTTCGAATCCCGCTCCGGCCATGTACCAATGACTGTTTTCTGAGTTATATACATTAGTTGAATACTAACCGACGCTCTTACGGTGAGGGAAGACATCGTGATGAAACCTGCACATTCAGGCGACTGGATGTGTAACCATGATCCAATCTGGTCAGGTTCCCCTGGCAGCAGTCAGATGGCAGTCGCTCCACTGTAATTATCTGACCTGCCAAATCCTGGATCATGGTCAAGGCGGACCCCGGGCCCTCGTACGCGAGAGCACAACCGGGACATTAACGCCAAGATGATGAACTTAGACGTGATTGATTAGTTAGAGTTAGACAGACCTCCGAACTGCGAGCGGGTGAAAGCCGTTGACAGCGGCTAGTCACTATAAATATCGCCTATCTAATCTTTAATCAGTGACTACGTTTGCGTAGAAATATTAAATTATCTAATGAATTGTCAAATATATACTTTTATGAAACATAAAATATACAAAATGGTTTGTATTTTCACTGCAGTAAAGTGATTAGGGTGCTAACGACATGGCATGTTCTCAGAATATTTTAGTGGCTAATGAAGGCGGGACAAATGAACATATTTTTGTGACCACCCTGGCAATAAAAAAAAGAATCCGCATACTCATTAAGCCAGGAATAATATATTATGTAATTTAGTAAATATAAAATAAGTACCTGTAATTAATCAACGGTGTCTATTCAGATATGAATAAATGACAAAAAGAATGTGGACAGTAATCATAATGTTGTCATTAAGATTAATTAATCATCAATATATACAAAGGTCACCTTTTGCACTCGGCGGTCGGCTGCCAGCAAGGCGATCTTACATTTTTATTAGTCTCGCAAAAACTCCCTACTTCCTTAGCTAGCAGTTTGGTACTTAGAGAACGGTACCCTTGAAGGTGGAGCTGAAACTGTCTTACAGGATCTACAGCTCCTTATTTGACAGTTCAGTGCCAGAGGTCTGGACATACAGGTACATCGGATGGCGCTGTTTTAGCAGCTCTTAGCCCCAAGTATCACGGTTGTCGACAAGACCAATCTTCACGTTCCAGGAATACCTATTTATGACGATTCGCTCAATCATTTTGTGGATTTCACAAAATTCAATATTCTCTTTCAAGTAAGGATCGCTTTTTTAAAATTAAATGACTTTTGCCATAATCCGGTACCGTTTTGTGGTGTTGTCAGTTCGCTGACGCACCCGCGGTATGGGAACTCAGCAGTTTAGGCCGAGATGATGGTAAATAACACTCACATCTTAGAAACTGGGATGGCTCCTGGTCTGGGATGATACGTGCATCGACACCATCGCGCCTTTCACTAAAAACCCGTGCGTCGTGGGGAGCAGGCGCACATTCCTTGTACCTATATCTGAAACTAGCCAAGTGCCTGGTCGACATTAGTAATGACCAGAAGGTTGGCCTCTACTTGGGTCAGCGTATATGCCTCGCCTTCAAGCGAGGCAACGCAACTAGCGTCCAGGGCACTTTTCCGCAATCAGGGAGAACTCGGACCATTTTTTTTACCTATTTACATAGTAAATAATACAGTTAAAGTAAGGCTTTTTTTTGTTAATTTGCGTAGTAGATAGGTCATTATATTTATTTTGTTTTAATTGTTTAAACTGTAAATAATTAGAATGTTAAAGAGTAATTAAGATGAGTTAATCTCTCTTCTTCTTCCTCCTTGCACTATCCCATGTTATTTGGGTCTCCTAATTTGTCAGCGCCATGACATTCTGTCGGGTCTGGTAGATTTTTATTGTTAATTAATGTAAGAAGAAATTTATATTATGGATGGGTGGGTTGGTTGTTGGAATGAAGAGAAATGGAGGAAGCCGACAATGAGAGCCGACCCCAGATAAAGGAAAAAGCATTTGTCAAGAAGAAGAGAGACTGTTGACAGAGTCCATCGTAATGTTGAACTACAAACTAGTAACTAATTGACGATATACAGGTAGCATAGCTAGTTGACGAGCGATTTAACTTTATTTGCTTTTTAATACCCAATTGTCACTTAATAGGTAAAACTCTATACTTACTTAAGTCATAAAATTGAGATTGTACACGATGTCTGTACGACTGTACGGGCACGTTACGATTATGAATGACGCGGCCAGCTGTCAATGAGTCACCCCACGGTGTGCCACAATGCGCGGGCGCACCGTACTGCCGTGCGTCATTTGCGACTGACTGAGTCTCAGTCAGTCTGTCACAGACCGCCGCGCGGTCAACACGTGTCTATCGCGCGGGGAAAATTGGCGCGAATTTAACGAAACTACTCGGTAATGCGAAGTATTATTTATTCAAAACTTGGTGCTGTGAAATGACAGACAATCTGAAATTTGTTATTAGGATTGTCGTGACAACAGTACTTTATTACACGTTGATAAGTGCGTTTAAAGGAATAAAACAATACTTGACTGAGGATATGCAAGAGAGGACCGCTTAGTTTTGGATTGTCATAAGGATAGTTTTTTTAATTGGTAAGTTAATTTTATTTCGATTTATTTAGGTTAGATAAAACGTATCTATCACGCAAAATTATTAACTTTGAAAATACTTAGTTATAACTGTTTAGTTATCTTATCGTAGAACATAAGTTTTGCAAATACGGGTTTAGTTATGAAAACAAACTTGAAGTTCTAGTAGATATTATCTACAAGCGAAACTTGAACTACCCGCTATGAATATGTAGATATAACTTAGTGTTATTCGTGTTGCATTATTAGAAAATGCAGATACGCAAACTGTTTTTTTCAAGGCAAAGTTTATTAAGTTTAAGTAAGCATGCCTGTTTCTCTGCCGTACTACATAAAAAAAAAAACATGCCTAAATGTGTCTTGTAAATTTTCATGTTCATTGAAATTAACTTAATTTTCTTCAAAATCAATAAACATTTAAATTAAATGATTTGGTGAAGGCGATAGAAAACTATTGTGCTTAAATTACTAAATCAACATAGACGTCAGTACAGATAAGAACGAATACGTTCCTCTCATTTACTAACAGTTTACCTTAAACGTAGTATATTATTTACTCAAAGCCAATTAAGTATCTACATGAAATATGCCACATACACAAAGCTGGTTAAGCAATACACGAGGTAGAGGATGTCACCCAGTCATAAGTAGATATGTATTCAAATTGTGTGGACACAAATCCTGGACCGGCAGGAAACCGGTGCAGTATTCCATAATTAAATTTTGAATGTTCAAAGCGAGAAACAGTTTATTAGACATGTAGTTGTGAGTAGGACATCCCGTGTCCACGGGTTCCTTGAATCGACACGATATTTCATCCCTTTTTAACGCTCGTAAATGTCTAGAGAGCGGCGGCGAAATGAAAAATTGCGGCTATTTGTGATCTAATTTTTCTTGTTATTTCAATGTTTATTGAGCTTCGAACGGTACCAGTTCACTTTTCATTTCCTCGCTGTGGTCGTAAAGCAACTAATCTTGGTCGAAACCATAACATTGTCATCGAGTAATATCGATCTAATTTGGTATATATATTAAGTTTAGGTTAGGTCAACATAGTATTTCGTAAATCTATCGAATTCCGTCTATTTGCACTTAATTGGGTACAACATGAAAATTGTTCAATGAAATCACCGGAAAGTTATGCAGTTAATATCAAAACACCCAATTTGAAATTGCCGCATTAATTATCTGAACAAATCTAACCGGATTTCAGCAATAACGTTGTACAATCGAACAATATCGATGTGCCATTCATATTGTCTCATTGTCTGAAAACGGTGTCAAACAAATGGACACAGCTGAACTTAGTTTATCCAGCACTTGACAAAGGAAAATAGACCAGCGAGCTTTAACATAAATGCGTAAAAATAAAACAGAACGAACAAAATTAGGCATTGTAGAAGTATAAATCAAAAAACAAAACAAAATTTATCTTCAACCGATGACAATATTTAAGTAGGTAAATTATGTAGAACTTTAGTGTCGTCATTGTCCTAATAGGAATTAAGACACGTCTTCCTGATTTGTAGGTACATCAATTAGTAGAGCTACTCAGAATTTAGTTTTTAATTAGCGAGGTAGGGCATAAACCCCACGACACTTCCGTTTCCAGGACATTATTAACTAATATTGCCTGTTAAGTTTTTTTGTCTCACAAACTAATTTTAATTTGACAGCACGATTATGTCATTTAATCAACTGTGTTAGTCACTGGTGGTTCATTTACAAAACTAAGTACCTACATAGGTGTCGTAGCTTGTGTCTCTTGAGTTTTTAAATTTGATCGCTGATTTAAGTTGGTTGTGGTGATAAACTTGCCCTCTAGGTAATATAGAGATATTGAATAGCTGCTAAATAGGCAAAATGTGGACGTATGATGTATATATTATATCTTATTGATGTAAACTATCGCGGTTATAATCACACATTTTAAAGGTATATTCCGGGCTACCGCGTAGAGGAGTAGCCCGATATTTCGACGCAGTTGCATGCAACATGGTCACGGGACGACTCAACAAAAGTACGCGGTACCGGAACATATATTTAAAATGTATATTATATATCTTAGTATTTTGTGCAGTTTGTTCGTGCAGAAGCATTTTTGATACCGTTTTTCCTGAATTGGAAAATAACCACACAGTTTATTTCTTATTTTCCTCTCAAACGTTGCTGTGGTCGTTTAATTTATGCTTCGTTGACACGTTCCCAAAGGGAAAATAAATTGCTAGCAAAATAACGTCCAACATACCGACGAACGTTTACAAATAAAGAAAATTCTTTGTGCTGAGGAATGAAGCTGTTTTCAAAGAAAATATTGCATACCAGTACACGACGTTGGCTAATTTTTATTAGAGGTAAGTAAAATATTTGTCCAATAAGAAGTATTAGGGGTTTAAATATGAAGGTGCCGTTTTTTTCACTGACAATTTTTCCATCATAGGTACCTTTCTCACTCAGGTCGGTCCTTCATATCTGAAGATCGTGGTACTGTTGGGATTCCATTCGCGAACGGAAAAATGTCTCCAGCGACCTCTGTCTGTGGCAATTTTGGTGATTTGATAGAGAGTGGATTTTTGTGCATCTTTTAGTTGGTGCAGACCATATAGTTGGTGAGCGGCCCCTAGGTCTTTTGCCCTCTGTGTTGCCAACGATGATAAGTTACCTACGATGCTACCTATCTGAATAATAATGGTCTTTGAAGCTGAAGTTCTTTTCCAACATGAAACCAAGAAGACATCGATTCTTTCCGTTTTATCGCAGCCTTATTCGCGATAAAAAAGGATTTTGATGATATTTGGCATAAAGCCTGAATAGCACATATACTATTCAAGTTCCCCCGAAATTCAATGTGGATCCCGCGGGAACGGGTTTGGATCTTAATAACTGAATTTTACGCGGATTGAGTCGCGAGCAAATGCTAGTTGTGTTATAAATGGACCTGTTTATACATATTTGCATCAACATCACACACTCGTTGGCCATACTTACTACTGAATAAATAATAATAGGTATAAGTATTATTATAGTAACCTTAATGAATTTTCCTTATACTTCCGCGAGTATCTCGGAGGAATACGACTGGCGATAACATTGTTTGTTCCCTAAGGCCCTTACGGCTATGGCTAATGGCGTCACTTGACTTATGAGAAAAGCATGGCTGAGGTGTCTTGTGATATCCACCAAAGTAGAATATAATAACATCAACTCATAATATTACGAGTTTTATAACATTGCAACCCACCTGCCAATCGTGGAGATTACGGCAAATCCCTCCACTGTAGTGGAGACTCCCAGTGAAATGGACTACAGCTGTAATATAATGTGACAGCTGTTCCAATGTCGTTTTAGTTTCCTAAACATTGCCGTACTTGGTTAATTTCTACGCACCGTCTGTTGCATTCGCGCCAAAGCTATTATTTCAATGTCGGCGCGTGTGCCCGCGACGTGCATTATCAAGTCAAGACGGCTGTTGTAATAGGATGCATTAGAGGACACAATGTCAGTGTCGTGACGAGTGTAACGCCTTGGGGGAATGAGCTGGCTATTTTCCTATTAAAATGTTACGCTGATAATTTTTGCAAGCGTGACTATTTACTATATAAGTTCCGTTCTTGTTGGCTGATATGTGTGTGGTCTGAATTATTTAATAGAAGATAATGTGTAGCCTCAATCTTTTGCGACACTTTTATTGTAGCTCGACTTAAGTCGCACGGTTTTTAATCTTTTTACTCGAGGCGGTTCAAAAATTGGGACCCTGGAAGCTGCCGACTCATGACCGCTGCGCTGATGTTCTAGCGTGAATTGATTCTAAGTTATTTCGTCTGGAGCGACTATTTCTGTATATGAAATCGAAGTCAAGCAAGGTGTGAAGGATATGATAATACAGATAATTTAGCTAAATGTAGCGTTTGCTGTTTACATTAACTCGTGTGGTCATGGTCAGTATTAAATAGAATTTTTCCTTGTTTATCTTTATAGGTAAATTGATGGACAATGAATTGATCATAATAAAAAAAAAAAATATCAAAACTACAAGTAAATACCCATTTTACTAGGTATTTAATTAGCAACTGCGAACACAAGTTCTTCAAACGCCACTTCTTTCGCTAATTCCCGGTCATGGTTGCAACACCGAGAGCAGTGTCTTAATCATTCAAGTTAATTATTATTGATGAGTGTTATGATGTACTCGGATTCCTGTGGCGGTGGCGCGAGACGGCCGTAATCTGGTGGAAAGTTGCTGTCATTAGCAGATCATCTGTTCCGATATAGGTATCGCGGTATTAGCGGTGAGAATGTAGGTTAACTTTTTCTACCCTCTTTACGTCCACCAATTATGGAAATATTCACATAAAATTGCAACATATAACAGATTGTTAAAGTTTCTATTACATAAAATAGACTATCACCGCCTTATTCATTTCTGCCGCCAAGCTGTTGCATACTTGCATTGTTGTGTTCCAGTTTTAAGGTAGCCAGCTCAATTACAGAATCAGAATCATTTATTTGCTATAAATACGGTAGGTACATTAAGAATGTAGAGGATACAATAATCAGAGATGCAGTTCTCACATTCAGTCAGTTTAGACACTGACATGCAATATTTATACATAATAACAATTTAATCCTTCAAATTCATTTTATCAATTAGAGCAACTTTAATAGGTTATCATTATTATTATAGATTTCGGATTATAGATTTCATTTTAGTCCTCACAACTTAATGTATCGTAGATGGGCGACAGTTACCACTTCCCAGCAGGTGGGTGGTCTGCTTGTTTGTCACTGCGTAAGTAGTATAAAAAAACTTTAAATAGTAATAATGAAGTGTACCATATAAATTAATATTTATATTATAAAGTGTATTCGCTCGTCAACAAACAACATCGCTCCTCCCTGAAACATTGTGAGGAAGTTTTTGAAATTCTTTTTATTTTCCCTATTAACATGATTGCCCATGACACCACAACCCGAGACAATAAAAATAGGAGAAAGTTATAATTTTACATCAGCTTTAAAGTAGGTACAACTAATGTTCAAAGTACATAGAATATAGTAGGTAAGTATGCAACATCATGTATTAGTAGTACATCAGTTATACGTGACGTTTGGCACATTTACACATAAAAGTACTTATAGCGAGGTTAGTATAGATTAACGAGTATCCTCAGTAAATCAAATGGTCAATGTTTTCCTCATTATGGTCTTTGGAGAAGCAAAATCATGGAGAAGTGAGTGTGATGAGCCATTAAGACTGGGGAAGTACCTCCACCTTACAGAATACCGCAGCTAAACAATACTCTTTTAAATAGTATTGTGTTTCTGCTGGTAAGGAAGGTCTCCAGTGCTCCATGGGGTGGGGATTTGGGGAACCGTGGCAGTGGAGGGGCATCTGCCTTTTTGCTGCCAGAGCAACGTGTTATAGAGGTGGGCAACGCATTGGCGATACTCTTGGTGTTGCTAATGTCTATAGGCAGTGGTGACCACTTTCCATCAGATGTCCCGCTTGCCTGTTTGCCTACCGTATGACATAAAAAAAAAGAAGTTGAAGTGCAAATTATTAACGGATAATGGCTACGTGCGACACATAGGCGTAGCAACAATGTTTACTATATCAGTATAAATAATTGCTAATAGACGAGTCAATATCAATTTTATGCAACGGATTGTTTGCATAATAAATTCATACGAGTTACGTATTTATGTCTGTGTTTACTTACACAATCGCCATTTATGGTCAATAATATTAAATGGAATTCGTTTTTGTCATAAAACACGGGGACAATTATGTAATTTTGTTTTTGTGTTATATGTAATTTGTATTGCAAAATTATCGTGTCGTGGTGACCTTTGTAATAAATGTTTTCTTTCTTTCTGATTTCCGGATTTTTTATTCGCGCAAAATGGTTGTTTTAGGAACACCATGTTAGGTAGGTACCTATATTTGACTATGTACTCGCAATCAGGGAAACAAGGCTAAATTTAATATATCGGTTACCTGTCACCCGGGAAACGTCTTTCTATAATAGTGTTCCGAAATGGCGTGTAAACTGTACTAGCTATTACTTCAATGAGTAATTAATGACCATTAATAAGCCAGATTCATCATTTAAGTAAGTATGCAATAAACTAATATTACTAAATAACGTTATTATGTGACTAAAACGATTCAAACGAGCAAATGCAATTAGTGTGCCGCAAATACTAATTACTAATTATGATGCAGGTTGGTATTTGAACTTTGAAATCGATTTCCCAAAGCTGCAGCTCTAAACAACGCCATGTTATAATTAACACCTACATAAAGCTCGCGCCTGTATCCCACAGGTGGGGTAGGCAGAGACTATGGTCCGGCACTTTGCTCTGTCCTGACCTGACACAACTCCCTAGCCTCACATGTAAACACAACTCTTTTCAAACATCTCCTTTTATTCATGCGCCTTTGGGCCCCTAGATTTTTTGGATAATTATAATTTATAATAAAATGTTAACAGAGGAAGGTGCTAAAACATAAGTTGTCATAAAACTATAGTGGCCAAAAAGAGTCTCCAGCCTGCAGTCCCGCTTCTACTACGACAAAGAACTCAACTCACACTCAATGCCACGACCTCGCTCAGATAACCACCAACTAATTGCGACAAATAACCGTTTATTTATGCTACTCGTGTGATAGTTATTCAAATAACGTCCCCGGGGTTATCAGCCGCTTCCTACTTAGCTAAAAAGTTCCTTCCAAGCGAAAATACGTGCTTATAGCCCTTGAATTGGTAGTTGCTCAATTGAAGGTGATTTATCGGACAAAAGTGCAGATTCTAACCACAAAGGTCAGGCGATAACTAAATGAATTCAAGCTATCCGATGACTTCATTTCATTGGCGGGAGCCAACGTTACTCACCTTATTTAAACAATATAACATAATTTGAAATCATGACTGTACTGTGTAAAGCAGTGTAGTAAATACGCCGCTAACGTGGCGTATCCGTTAACGTGCCGTATCATTCAATTATGGAGTGGAATCTTGCGTAGAAGTGACCGCATAAAATACCCAAAACAGTTCTTGGTCTATGTTTTTAAGACGGAACTCCTGCCACGCCACGAGATTTTAAAAACATAACCGCTGTCTGTTATGATAATATGATAAACGGCTTCTGTTGTTTCACTCGGTAGGCACCTTTGCTTTTGCATTATTTCTGTAAGTCCCTTGTCTGTCTCGTCATATCAGCTTGTGTGGTCTAGTACAACATGTATGTTTGTTGAATGATACGCTAAAAGTCGATTACAAATAGATGTCTTCGCTATCAACGCATTCAGCCAGAATTGTTGTGTCAAATGTTAGCAAAACCGATATCTGATACGACGATGAGCCCGCAAATTACGTTCAAGGGGATTCACACGAATCATTCATAGTTGGCGTGCTATAGGGTAAAATGGTGTACTAATGTTTCCATATATAACGTATTTAATCTCTATATAAGTCGAAACTACAAGCGAAACTTTTGTAAGTATTACTCAATGATAAATCCTATTCAATTATAATGTGATCTAGTTAAAGATACATCATACTTGCCCGTATTTGATTTTGTCGCGATATCACGTGCTTCAAATAAGCTCTAGCGGTATAATTTGAAACTCATACTGCCCGCATCACCACTCGCTTGTACATCAATGATGACAATTAGTTTTAATTGTCCGTCCAGTCGTAGTCGCCAAACGTATGCACTTGACGTGCATTTACAATGATTATACAATGCCATTACCTCTTATGTGTAGAACATCGTATAACAACCATGTATCGTGTACCTAGGAATGTTACTAAACCTTCTTCATTACGCTGGGAATAAAGCTATTATTGACATTATTACATTTGTAAATCACAGCTTTAATTATTTTTCTCTTGTATTTTGCAACCCTAAAATGTTTTTGGCCCATATTAGCATGCCATTTATGATAACTTATTTTTACATGTTATCGAACATTATGACCTAATTCTCGATATCAGTAACAAGTCGTTTTAATTTACATTACTCATCATAATTCTGACAAAATATCTATGGAGAATAGAGTTCTAGCGCATTTGTTTTGCGGAAATGTAGTATTCGTAAGTTTTTGTTCTGGATTTGGTTGTTAGTGTCGTGGCACATAGATCATGACTGAGTCATACCTCAGATAACTTAGTATCACAGTATTAGCTTAGTCTAGAAGTATATATTACAGTCGAATTTGACAGCGCATTGTGAAATATAGATAATTGTTTTTGTGTAACGGATGTGGCCACTATGTAATGCTAGTGGATGCTAATTTGAAACGTGTGCTAAGGGATATGGCGCTTATAGTTACAGGAATATGGTCGGTCGAGGATGTGGTCATTCGAGGGAAGTAAGTGATCACAGGAAATGGATGTTCGGTTCAAAATTGAAAGCATAAAAAAAATATTACTGGACTTTCCCATGGAAAATAGATTACTTAGTACGGGAATGTTTAAACTGATCCACGCGATCGAAGTCGTTTAGACAATAACAATGCATTGAATTGACTTTAACCCCAAAACATACATGTCGAGTATTTTCGGTCAACCTGCAATGTAATACTGTTATAATAGTGAAAACAATAACAGAACGACACGTCACACATCGTTAGGCAAAAATACCTCTAATGGACAATGGCGCGGTACATATTTTATACAATTATTGGTAGCACAATCAAAATCATTGTGTCTGAATACATGCCACATTGTGAAGGCACGTTGGTAACTGACAATGGACGTTTTGTCATCGCGACTGAGTATTGCCGACTATACGACTGTGACATTGTTAAACTATGCTTAGAGTAATGGTGCGTGAGTGCCATTATCATCCTCATCAGACCGTAAAAAGTCGCATGTTGATCTTCAGCCTCCACCGAATACTCCTTCTCTCGTCTGCTGGGTTTCAGATGCCTCTGTAGAGACATCTCCCAAATTTTTATCGATCTGGCGTACAAGGTCTACTTAGCAAATAGCCCATTTCTCATTTTGACTTCTTCTCTAGGTGACTACTTCGCTATCGGCCCATTTAGCCAACTGCTTATTTCGCATTCTGTCTAATGCTCGAACTAAGGTATGAGGTATTAAAGATAAAAAATGTAAACAAATGGATTGCACCTATAAAAAAAATTACCCAAATGGTGGATTATTTAAAATCATTGAAATATTGATTACAATTATTACATTCAAAATGAAATAAAATCATATGAATATTTAAAAATATTTTACTGAATTAAATAGGGAACAATATTTTTTTTGTTTCGTATTTGTGCTGCTTCAATAAAATGTGTGTAGTTTTCATTTATGCCACTGGTAATGGTGAGAAATTCTAAACATTTGGTTCGTTGTTACGGTACATTATTGCAAAGGCTCGGAAAGTGAAGGATTGACCGACGTCGAGACATATATACTGCTTTTCTCAAATAATAATACATGAAATAATACAAGATTCAGAATGGCGGCCACTTCATTCTAGTATTGAAGTTTTCTGACTAGTATTCTAGGACTAATAGTTTTCGAGTTACTTATTACGTTTTTAATAAATTGAATAAATGGCGGTAAATCGATTTGTTTCGTTTTCCAATTTGGTAAATAAATACATTTGATTTAAAAGGCTACCTATGCTATAGGCTATACCCCTGGATAGTCTCTTTGTCATTGACAGTTGTGTGTTTACATTTTTAATCTTTAATTCGATCTCATACCTTACCTACTTCGCAGACTGCATAAATCAAACAACGACTGAAGTACAATTAATTTAAAAACTGTTTATTCTCTCTCACCCAGCACAGCAAGGATTTTAGGTAGGTAGTGAGTTTTCAAACAGTTATTATTCTGAGCCAGAGCATCTACTCGTATGCTACAGGCACGTGAAATTTCAATAAGAGTTTTTACGAAACTTGTTCAGTTTTTGGTTTATCGATTATTTTCGATACTTTTATTATTTATTTTTTAAGTTTTAAGTATAGAAAAAATAAAATAAAAGGTGGTTAGTGGAGTTAGTTATCCTGAATCTGGAATAGGAAATGCAGAAATATTATGGGAGTCCACCCTTGACAAGCGCAGTGGTTTAAAATGCAGATGAACTCGATTAAAAAGAGAACGCAGCTGCTTATTTTCTTATCAACGGAAAGCCTGACCATTCTCGAAGCTTCTTCTTGTGGTGCCCGTATTAGCACGATACTCGAAAATGGAAGGAACGCCGAAGCCAACCCTTTCCATTTTACTGTACCTACCGGACACATAACATTGTTAATCATTTTTATAATATTTTTGAAATAATAATTGATATTGTTAATTATAACAATATATTTAATATTGTTATTCAATGAATAAATTGAAATAAAATGAAAAATAAATAATACTCATGTATAGGTAGAAGGTAAGGTAAGGTAGGGTGGACCCTTGACCCTCACGTGCCGCACGGGGGCGCAACCGGGCCATAACGCCAACATGATTATGATGATGATGTAGGTAGAAGGTACTCAGGTCTCATTAACTAAGAAAGGAGTAAAAATAATTTTACGGGGTCGGCAACGCGTGAGTGGTGCCCCTGGTATTGCAAACGTCCATAGGCTGCGGTGACTGCTTACCATCAGGCAGGTCGTAAGCTTGTTTGCGACCTTAGCGGTATAAAAAAACCAGAGCACAATACACTCCACCATTATACAAATACGATATATTTAGGCTGGTTTTAATCAATGTGATGAACTTTTTGAATAATGGCACAATTTGTCTGGTCATCCTTGAAGTTGGGTACCTAAGACAAGTTTTTTGCACAGAGGGTGCGAACAAAGAGAGCGGCAGTTGGATGTTGTCCCTTGGTCAATCATTGTTACTTGAATTATAATAATAAGTAACAATATTTGATCCTGTCCC
The DNA here is from genome assembly GCA_907269095.1 of Blastobasis adustella. NCBI lineage: Eukaryota > Metazoa > Arthropoda > Insecta > Lepidoptera > Blastobasidae > Blastobasis > Blastobasis adustella. Next base: position 12,332,895 of record OU026121.1, on the reverse strand, counting down.
TTTTTGTTACTATTTACTGTCGAGGTATGAAACATCTTGCTTTATATTTTATCTCGTTTTCATATCGGTATATAGTAATAGCTTAGTAGGTATATATACACTACAAGAAAATTTAGGTAGGTTAGTAGAACACTAACTGATGCTTTACGGTGAGGGAAAACATAGTGATGAAACCTGCACATTCAGGCGACTGAATGTGCAACCATGATCCAATCTGGTTAGGTTCCCCTGATAGCAGGTCACGGACATCACATGGCAGGCGCTCCACTGTAGTTTTCTGATCTGCCCAAACCTGTTTCATGGTCAGTACGGACCCCGGGCCCTCGTGCGCGAGAGCACAACTGGGATATTAACGTTAAAATGATGATGACTAGTAGATTTATAGGTACATAATACATCACTACTTTATTAAAGTACTTAGTATTATAAAGTATACTTTGCACCCAAGGGTATCTATAAATAAGTACTAGGTACCTATCAGCAACGTACTTTATTGTGCGCACGTAAATAGGGTGGTCTGCGGTTATGTTAAAACCAATAAATTTCAATTTTATTTAGTAATATGATTAATACAAAACTAATTATCATTAATACATAATTAATATGATTCTTGCAAAAACCTACTAACGCAAAGATAATCGTTGTGGAACAAGGCAGTAATGACGCCAATCCAAAAAAAGACGAACCACAATAATTTTATCAAATGATATATGGTACCTATACTTAGGTAGTTTTTTATTAACAATGCCGTCGTTGAAATCGAAATCTAAGGAAACTCTATAGTCAAAAAATATGGTCAAGTTCCCCTGGTAGCAGAGTCACAGATCAAATCCTGGATCATGGTCAAGGCGGACCCCGGCCCCTCGTGTGTGAGAGCACAACCGGGACATCAACGCCAAGATTATTATTTTTATTATTATAGTAAAAAAAAAATCGCCGCACGCGATGTAGGTCGTACCTATCTATTTAGTTGTGTACCTCTCATATTCATGATGATCGCATGTCACATAACAAATTTAGTTTTTTCTACTTAAGTACAAATGTACTCGACTCTATTATAATAGCGAACTTTAGGTATTGGTACTGATTCATACGTTAGGTACAAAATGTCGGAGCTTTGAGACCATTAGCTACTTACCGCGGTGATGCGTTATATTCTTTTGGTTTATTTTTATTAAAATAAATACAATTATGAGCTTTTACAGTTATTTAAATCCTGAACGTTATACCTAGATAGATGACAGCTATAACATGCGTTAAGAACGTGCGTCCGCGTATTGTTATTTATATAAGTGACTACACCACACCAGTAGATGCCTAAATCTTTATTTTACTGTTATACGTCCCAATGAATAATTCTGGGTTTCAACGCTAATGCACGTCTCGCTCGACATCACGCAGTATTCAAATATGACCACATGACTTTCTTATTAATCGCCTAAGGTATTGTTTGTGTTTTATACGTGTTCCTTTTTTTTATGCTACTCAGTGGCAAACGAGCAGACAACCCACCTGATGGTAAGTGGTAACTGTTGCCCGTAACATCAACATTCATACATTTAGGTTGCAGGTAACAAAAATGCAGAACCGCAGGTGCGTTGTCACTGTGAGGACTAAGATGAAATGCCTCATGCCTGTAATTTCGCTGACTACCTTATCCTTCAAACCGGAACACAACAATGCAAGCATTGCTGCTTGGCGGCAAAAATAGATAAGGCACTGGTACTCACCCAAGCGGCTCCTTAGGGTTATAATTAAGGTAATTTGAATATGTACAAAAGGAACACCCGGGACAGCAAATAATATGATTTAATTGCAAAAAAATTTCTGGGGTACTATCTTGGCATTGGCGCGCTCTGGCGACCATCTTGTCAGGTCGTCGATAACTTTTATTACAATTAATTGTTGTAATAACGTCATTATTGTGGCTCGGGATATTCCCACTGATATACTATAATAAGACCACGCTAAGTCCAAATCGCTTATTAAAAAATATATATATCTGTATGGCAACTTATTCCAAGTTTTTTAAACGTCATTCATAAAAGTCAAAACAAACTAATATGATTTCTATAGGATTGTTTATTTTCGTGAGTTATGAAAAATATTAATAAATAATGGGCAAAATAATAAAAAAGGAAGTTGCGAGAGATAATTTTCAGCATGATTAATAATTTAGACAAACTAAAAGTCCAAGTTCAAGCCAAATAACTGAATGTTTACAAGAAGGACTGACAAGGACAAATTATCCCCAGATTATTGCCACATCCACATTTTATAATTTTAACTACAGTCAGTCAATACGGACTTATTGTGGTCCTATTATAACTCTTATACCTATATAACTTTTTCATTATATTAGATATACGACGTCTTCTAAAGTTATCGATATGGTATTCCTAAAAACAGTGTGCTCTCCTGTGCGATAAGCGAGAAAAACGCGTCATAGATACTGCTATCTCGTTCGTCTTAGTATTGAGAGAAAGCAACAAAAGCTCTTTCACAGCACGATATGTGTGGGCATACTTGTGCTAGCTATGCAGAGCAGACGATCCTTAGTAACACCCCATGAAGAGCGCGTGTATGTTACTCCAAGTAACTAAGTAGCTAAGTAAACAGAAATGCAGTACTGCACAATGTTTAACTTTAGTGAGCAAAGATAAACCAAGTTACGTCTTAGAGGAAATATCGATAACACTTATGAACCTTATATACAAAAAGGGAATAATGTTGTTTACTTTTCTTCGTAAACAAATTCATCAATTGCCTAATTTTGCAGCTGAAACTGTTTGAATCCTACATATCCTACCTATCTAAAATCCGAATAAAATAAACGAAGTAAAAAAAGGTAATAAGAACCTGGGCAAATAAATCGATGTTTTTTTCATTATAATATATATGGTATCGCATAACACAAAATTGGCCTACAAAGACACAACTTAAATAAAATCACATCTTTCAATAAGTACCTAACCAAAGGGGCGTTCATTTTCCATGTCAAGTCGATGCAAAATTTAAAACGTCTCTGTGATGTAATCGAAAGTTCTTGTTCACGCATTGCTCAACTAGTTAACATAAAAAAACAGGTTACAATACTCGCATTACTCATCGTTTGGTTCGCGGGAACTTGGAATCTGAACAAAGTGAAGGTTAGTTCGACGGATTTGGTTATGCGTGTTTACTCCAAGCAGCAAGGCGTAGCGTTGCATTCTCTTATTGCAATGTATTGGTATTTGCTGTGACGAACCGAAACAAAGTGAGGGTGATTCACACGATGAAAGAACGACAAAAATTTGCATCGTATATCGTAATTTAATTCCAGTATCCTCACTGATTGTGTCACTTTTATATTTAACTTTTATGTTGTTGTTTTTACAGCATTATCAAACCACGAATTGAACTTTTCCTCATGATGTGGGCATCCGCTAAGAATGGCTTTATGAGACTAGCTTTACTGACGAAGAGCTGGCAAGTTAGGTATTATTGAAATAGAATTTAATACGAGCTAGCAGAAGCTTGTATTTAAATATAATAAGCAAATAAAACTCATAAACCTACTACGAAATTTCAGATATCTTTTAACTAATCTGTCTTTGTATTATTATTTTTTTTTACCACTAAGGTGGCAAACAAGCTCTCGTAAAAATAGTGCTACACACACTAGATAAGAAATCTGTCAGTGGCAGTAGTAAATATGGCATTGTTTTATTAGTCCCCTTTACGATCGCGACGAGGTACCTAACTCACTGTCCATTTATCGAAATGGATTGGACATAACCACCCGGTGATGCTCCACTAATCCTGATGTTTCCACACCGCTAATCCACGCATTCTTGGTACCGATGACTTTCCTACTCCGCTCGACAACTTTACACTTACCATTGGGAAACCGAAGTCTCCAATCGACTGCTAACAATCAATAGTTTATCGACTGCAAATATAACTTTGCCGAATTGACAGTAATGGTCAGTTATTGGCAAAGGAAAATGAGCTTTATGTAGTCGGATTAGAGTACGTGGTAGGTGTGGAAGATAATGTTGTTGTCCCTAATGTGTCGTTCCGGTGACGAGGTATATTCGGATAATGATGCGGCAGGAGATTTATGTGGGGTTAAAAAGCGTGGAATTGAGGTTGTGGTGGCTTATTAACGTTGCTTCTGTTCTGTACATCGCATACATAGCTGATGAAGTGTTAACAGTAACCACTAATGTTTCGTGAACACCACTGTTCGTGTTTGCTTTCGAAATTGGTGAAAGTAAGGGTTTCCGCTTGTGCTAGACGTCTTTCTGGAGGTAATTTGTATTGCATGACTCATTATACTTATGTTGTGCATGCAATGACTAAAACTTCCTGGACATTTTCTATAGGTAGATATAGTAGTAATTTTTTTATGGGTTATTATTTACAAAGGTCCTAACAGCCAAAGATACGTGCGTCGCTATTTACCGACCTATCGATATTCGAATTACATTTAATTATTTATTTCATTTTTAATCAGGCTTAGGTTTGTTTAACAACTGCAATTATTCTATTTTCCTTTCATTTATTCACTTCTATAAATATTATTGTAATTATTTTAATATATACATTAAAAAGAATTACATGTTATTGTAGCTATGTTTAGGTACAGACGCTAAACAAAATCATTTTAATGAAATCTAATATTTTTAAAAGCCAAAACACAAAGGCTATATTTAGAAGGATTACGGATACAGACCATTGAAATACGCCTCTTGACAAAAGAGGCATTTTGATCAAAGGACGTTTTGAGAAGGGACATATCGAGATAACAACATTTTGAAAATAGAACATTGTACAAATGGACTTTTAAAAATTAAAAACTGTACAACAAAGTCTTATGTTACGTATAATACCGGTCATTATGTGAAACGAAGGATTTACAACATTGTAGTCAGTATTTAGTTGTTTTCTTTATTTATGACTAGTATACCCGGCGCGACTTCGTTCGCGTACACGTAGTTTACCCCTACCTACCCTTTTTTCTTAATTTTAAACCTTCCTCTTGTATCACTCTATCTATTGTTGAAAACCTCATTAAAATCCTGTCGTTGCATACATACATAGGGACAGACGGCGGGAAGCGACTTTGTTTTATACTACGTATGGGTCAAAAGAAAAAGGTGGTAACTTAAGGTACCCCTTCATCCCATTTGGTAGCTAAACTTTGTAGCTGGCGACGTAGGCAAGTCATTATATTCGTTATTCACAATACCACTTAATTTCTTATCGTTTTAATTAAATGGATACTCATACATTAGTTACGGGACCTGTCCTCCCCCGAGCACTTATGGAGAAACTTAGCAACCACTTGATATATGATTGCTCCTCGGGGAGGAAACTCCGATACACAAAGTAATCTATTTGCTTGTTTCTTTTCGAATTGGCCATTTCTGTTGATGGATCTGCCGACCATCAATTTGCGGGATTAGATCATTGAAATCGGAATTACGTTTATTACCTCTTGCACCATAGAAGTTTAAGGAAGAAGTTGTAAGGGAACTCCCTTAAGTAGAAACATAATGTAAGAGTTTATGGGAGTTTTTTTTGGAATTTCTTTTATCTGCTTTGGGGAAACAGGATAGTGGGAGGTGTTAATGCAAAATATTGTTGTTTCTAATTAGAAGTGCCTACTTCGTACATTTGTTCTGTAGATCTATTAGATCAATTTATTGAAATTTGTATGAGGATCTTAATAGTCAAAGAACTGTTTCCGAAAAAATATAAAAAAAAATACGAATTTTCAACATTTTTGTTTTTGACGTTCAATATGAGGATATATAGGTTCAATAGGAGTCATTTGTCGCATGTGTCACAAAAAAATCAGCCGTTTTCTACCTGAAGAAGCTCAAACAAGGTATGTTTTGAAAATACTTTCTGCATTTTTAGAAGACTGGTGGCAGTAATATAATAGTGTTATTTATTTTTCGAAGCCCTTTTATTTGATACCACCCACCACACAATAGGATACCGAAAAAAATTTTTTTTTCCGTTTAATAAAATGATGATGTTATAACTTTTCTCCGCAATGACGAAAATTTTGCTCATGCGACTGAAATAGCTTTAATAGATCTACGGAGCAAAAGTACAAAGTAACACAATTATAATACACAATGTCGAATGTTTGCACTAATAGCTCACACTAAAAGGGAAAGGAAAGATAGAAATACATGGTCCTGGAATGAGGAAGTACACAAGGTGTTAAAAGAAAAGAAGACTAGGTAAGAGGCGTCTTTAACCCTGTACGTGGGGTCGGCACAAAATGTCTCTTTCTTATAAGAGCAGGTAGCTGGTGATAGGTGCTATCATAGAAGACTATCACTTAGTGAAATACTCAATGGTAAAATAGTTAATACTATAAGTAATCAATACAAATTCATTATAACTCCATACTTTAACTTTAACACAATTTGATTTACAACAACTTGAATGTCAAACGTAATCTCAGTGAGATAAAACCGTCATGTTTGTGATCTATGAATCATTGATGTTGAACTAAGCGCCACTCACAGGTTGGTTTGTCATAACATGACATTAGTCACCACTATAGCAATTTGTGGTCTACCATACGAGACTAAGCAGAAATAAATATGACACCTATATCCTTCTATTTTTATTATTAACAGGATGGAGCCAAATAGACTGAACTTCGATGGAACGAACTCACCTTTGTCTCTGCAGATCGTCTGCTTAGGTACTTTTAGTTGAGCACCGTCTCATTAATTACAAAAAAAATAGTAAACCTGTCATCTTTTGGATTCTGATTTATCAATAATAGCTCAGGAAAATCGTTCATTGTACCGTCCAATAGGTCAGGTATGGGCGATGTTTAGCAACCAGATTTTTGGTCCAATATCCTGACTTGCTACTTAATGTGATCACAAAAAAACGGCCCCCCCGTGTGATTTTAAAGACGTTTCACGTCAAATTTTCATACAATTCCCTTAGAAACGGATGTGTTACATGCCGCCACAATCGAGAGTATTGCTCGTAAACGGTTGGGAATTTGTAAAAGTGTGGACGGCAAAAGTTGTAGATAATTTTAGGAGATTTCGTGCGGTAGCAGAACACTTTTCGCTACGCTTACGCTTTCCGTTTTGGAGATATTAGTGAGTGACCCAATTCAGGTATCCTTTTTTCAAACCATTAATTGGGCATATATTTATTATTATTTATACTATTTGAGTACTGAGTATTTCAACCAGTCTTATAACAACACAACACATGTGACGTCTAGATCAAGACTGGATCCAATTAGGGCCTCCATAGACAAAATAGGCAGCAGCGTTTTCAGATAGGTATACCACCTACCTAGCTTTGCGATAATGACAAACTCCTTTTAGACTTGTCGAAGTGGATAATTACATGCTGATGACGGTAAGGAAACATAATTCATTGACCTCATTCCACACTGTAGGTATAGACACCTACTCAATCGCATAAAGTAACCAATTTAGTTACCGCTAGCATGACTAATCACTGAGGTAGCGTTGTGTTCTCGCGTTCTCATGCAAAACGCGTTCCCTTTCTATGTGTCCCGGGTGATTCACGGCGACTACCGTTTGTTTGTAGACTTTTAAAAGTGAAAAAGTGTCAACCATTCTTTTTCCTATTTTTTATACTAATTTAACATAACTAAATTATACAAATTTAACACTTAAGTACGTTTTAGTATATTCTTTTGTTTTATTGCCTCGGGAGACACGCGGACGGACGGTCCACCTAATGGAAAGACGCCACTTTTTTACAAAGTAACGTCCAGACCCTTAGCAGAAATTAAAATACATAATTTCAATTTCTGGCCGGCCAGAAATCGAATCCGGGACATCTTTAATGCGCGGCATGTTGACAACTGAACCACTCAGGTTGTCAAACACAAAACAAATGCACTTAATGAGAACACAACAAAAATTGTGGCACCTATTAATCAATATCAATCAACATTGCAATCAAATATATCGCAGGCATACTCGGGTGGAGAACTCCGCGACGATCCAAACCTGTAGTGAAATCTTTTGCTACGTACCTAACGCCTGCATATTGAAAAACCTGTAAAAACCAAAATATGTCCGTTTAAATTAATGTGCTATTTCAAATACTCTATTTTACAGCGAAGAGAAAGAGTTTTGAGTGTTTGTTATTAGTTGTCAGTGCTTTCACGAAAAATTCTTATTATATACTATATCATACGGTAGACAAATAGGCAAGTGGGCTATCTTATGGAAAGTGGTCACCGCTGCTTATGGACATTAGCAACACACGAGGTATCACAAATGCGTCATCTTTGCATAAATATCCCGGTTCCCGGTCTCATGTGCGACGGCCTAGGGTCCACCTTGACATGATTCAAGATTTTGCTAACTAACTACAGTGGAGCGACTGCCACCTGACCTATGTGACCAAGTTAACCGGGGAACCTGACCAGATTGGATCATGATTACACATTCAGTCGCCTGAATCACTAATGCGTAGGCTAAAACCCCGGAACATGTTGCACTGCCAAAGCTACAATACCCCAAGACCTTACTTACCGAGAGGAACACAATTTAGTATTGTGTTGGAGACAAGCCTGAGTTCTGAAAAGATTTATATGGAGCCTTTCCAGCGTAGCGCCTATGGTATTGCTAATGTCCATTAGACAGCGGTGACCACTTTCCATCAGGTGGCCCGCTTGCCTGTTTGTCTGCCGTATAACAAAAAAATAAATAAATAAAAGGACTCTTCACTAAATATACAAACCGATCCAGGAAAGCTAGGTATATTGAAAACCGCAAACAGGTAATAATCAGTCAGACACACATTCGCATTTAATATATCGGTCATTAACACTCATTATATTTCCACTTAACCGTTTACGTCAACAACTTACTTCATGGAACAAATCCTTGTTCATAAATCTAAGTACATAAAGGTTTGGCTTTTACAGTGATTAGCTACAAAATTAAAGTAGATAGCAAGCGCCCGCCACGATTCGAAATTTTCAATTTTGATTTTCAGTATGGAAAATTAAATATTTTTATTGGCAATACCAAAAGGGTAAGGTTCATAAGAGAAAATCAGAATCATGCATTAAAATATCGAATTATTCAAAATGAAAATAAAAAATTTAAAACCGTTCGAATCAAGGCGACCGATTAAAAAATATGGCCGCTGACCTATTTCGTTTTACAAGCTTGTAGGTTACTTAGGTGTAAGTAAATATGTTATGAAAATAAAGTGACCAAAGCTAAACATTTGGATAATACTTTCTATTCTCAAATCACATAAACGATGAATATTATGATAGCTATGGTCGCGTCTACGTAAACAGACTTAATACGGTATATGCATTTATTCCTTTAATAGCGGGTACCATTTGCAGTGCTTACGTCATCGTGTTACACGAGATTGCACGAGATTTGATGTAAGTATTTTATAAAGAGAAATTCCATGATAAAACTTCACATGATACCTACATTGTTAGATGTCAAATCTACGACATAGGTATCTCATTTCCATTGTTTTGTTTAGAACTTATCGTATTTTTGTTTGTCGTTTTTGTTTTCTTTACGTGTACTTACTATTTATACAGGCATTATATTACCTATGCACCACAATATACACAAAACTCTTATAGCAACTGGTTCAATCAACGCTAACAATGCGTAGGCGTACGTCGGTTCCTTCAATAATATTAATATCGTACAATTGCTTGAATGTAATGTTTGCCCCTACCATAAACTTTAATACGTTTGAGTTTAAAAAATACTTTTTTGCACAAATTGAAATAAAATATTTTAATAATTTAATTCGGGAAGAGACCCAAAATATAAAGGTATCCAGATATGTATGTGTTTCCGCTAATATTCGACTATCGAATAGTCGCAATACGTGGTGGAAGAGTTTTTAGTGTCGTATTAATAACTTATTAATTAAAAAGAAAATATTTTTGTTGAAAAAATTGTTTTCTATAATACATACTGCATAACGAAGATTCCAAGTTATATTATATATTCATTAACGATTTTATACTACCCCATCCTTACTGTGTGTTACTGTGTGTGAGCTATCAAAATTTTCCTAAATTTGACAAAGTATAGCCAACACTGACAAATGCTCTAGCATCAAATGAGACAGTACAGTCTTGCGAGATGTTGTCGAGAACTCATAGTGGCAGCGTATCCGAGGATCCTGTTCAAGTGAAGCACCAGAGACAATTAACTAATTTAACACCACTGTGGGCCCGACTAGATAGTCGTGCCAATGGCTGCCTCCGTTTGGAATGCTCTTTATGGTTTAAAGTGGTTTCAACGGATGCTTTCTAGCACAGGAAAGACACATTAGCTGGTTTCAGTAATTTAATTTACTAATTTACTGATAGATTGTTCCTTTAGACGGGACGTGTGATAACGAGACTTTATGATGAGTTTAAAGAAGAGTTTTTATTCGAAAAAAAGCTACGTCTTTGCGATAATAATGTAGGTAACAGTTTTCCAGTCATGAAATATAGTTTCTGATAGGGTTGATTTACTACTAGAAGATAAAAGCAAAAATATGGTAAGGGTTAAAAAGGTATTACACGTAGGCGTGCCAGCAAATACGAATTTAGGAATTTAATAACCCATCCATTTTTCGGGCTATCCTTACGGTTTGGTACGCTAAAGTGTTTAGGGTGAATTTCTCATATCGATGTCTCTATTTTACGAGCCGTGTGCCACAATGGTTAGCTGTAGGTGCGTTTCAGATTAGATTATTGATATCGTAATGATGAATTTTCGCTTTGGCGGTGTTGTTGTGTTTCCTTAGTTTCTATTTTCTCTATGTATGTACCTTTATGTTTTCTCTATATACCTAAGTACCTGAATTAGAATTTATGGGTGCCAAGATGTAAAGGAGCCGAGTTGGGAATAAATGGTGTCTATGACGTCTGTAATACAAGGATTCCTTTTGTGAGATTATACTCGACCTGAGTGGTTCAGTTGGTAAACATTCCACGCAGAGCAGAAACTGAAATGATGAATTTTGTTTTCTGTTACGGGTCTGAGGGTTATATGTATGATTTGTATGTATTTAAAAGTATAAAGTAATTTATCAGTTATCTAGCACCCATAACACAAGCTTACTTTGGGGCTAGATGGCACTGTGTGAATTATTTATTTATTTACTGTGTGTATGGTGTGGTGCAGTACTTACTTGTATCGACACCCAATATGTTATACAATCAAATTACTGCCTAGAATTCGAAGCACTGAATGGAACCTGTGCAACACCTGATGTCGAAGGCACTCCTTGCATCTAAAAAAAACATCTCAAAGCTGAGTTTTTCACATGGCAAAAAGAAGGAAGAAGCCTGTTCCACCTCCGCTACGTTACCCGTAGCGGAGGTGGAACAGGCTTCTTCCTAATAGTTCGCAAATTAAATAAAGACGCCAACAAGTGAGTTCTTCTGACAATGAGCCTCAAAGGAGTAACTTTGAAACGCAGTAATTATCCAACGCATCCAAGTATAAGACTGGAACAGTTCACGGTCTAGATTTTCCTTATTATAGTTTGGAGTTTAAAAGGAATGAAACTGAAGTGAAAGTTACTCCTTGAAACATTACTGCTCAGGTTGGTGTTTTATCTCGTCCTGTCAAATTGGAGACTTCGCTTAATAGAAATAAAAGCGAGTTTTTAATTCATAAAAATGTTTAGCATAATAAGTGTTTTGTGTCCTTCATTCTTGTTACGAAATGGACGTGGTTGAAGATAACATTTTCCATTTTTGTAAACGTATTTTTATACAATTCTTCCATAAAATATTGTTTCGTAAAATATCTTTTAATTATAATGATGGTTTCATTATACGAATTCACTTCAACATTTTTCGGTCTCGAATAAGATTCGCGATGCAGTGGGTCGAAGCCGAAGCCGAAGTTTGGGTGGGTGGGTCTTTTTCCAGCAGTGTTAAGTTTTACTTAGGTTAGAAAAAAAATTAAGGTTTTGCGCAAGACAAAGATAAAAGTCATTACACGAGGCGCAAAGTGTGAGACTATTAAGACGAAGGTACATCTTCCAAATGTTCTAATTCTATTTGTGGATTTTTGTAAGACTACCTCTCGGTCCTATGGCATCGGTCCCATTTGTCAGCTTGGTGTACTACTATGTGAATTCACAGAATAATTTCGATGGAAGTAGATATTATGTATAAAAGCATGTAAAATAAACATAGCAGTTTTACAGATTTCTTTAATGTTTATTTATTTGTTTATTTATTTATATAACTGTTTATTGTACACAATAATTATATACAGAGAAATATAACAGTATAGAAGACACAACAGGCGCTGCTTAATGTTGATTGTGTACTTTCAAAATATTGAAAAATACTCAACTGAAATCGCTTTGGCTCATTTTGTTCTGGTCTACGGAGGTCCAAGTTGGAAAGTCTCAGACTAGTCACCTTACTATTACGATACGATACTCCCAAGACAAAGGGGTTGCTGGGGGTAATTGAGAGGTCACATTAAATTGACCTTCTCGAGCCACACATGACGTAATAACGTTGCAGATACGGTGACATATGCATGAAGCGATTGCTTTGGCTTGGTGCATTAATGGGGCAGATATTAACACGGCATTGGGAGTGTCAGTGGCTGAGTAATTAAGGTATCCAACTCGTAAGCGAGAGGTACTGGGTTCGAATTCCAATGCGGCGATATACCATGACTCTTTTCTGAGTTTTATACATTTAGTTGAATGCCGATGCTTTTACGGTATGGGAAACATCGTGATGAAACCTGCACATTGGGTAAGTGGCAGGGTCGGTGAGAGAATTCTAGAAAGGGACGTTATTTGATTCAGTTCTTTGCGTCTATTCGTAATAAACTTGGTAAGAAGTGGCTGGTGGTGGACTATTGTGTTTCCCAGTTCTTTTTTGGGTACGATATCTTCAAGGTTAAATTGCACTCTTTTGCACTCGCCCTAGTGCGAGTGTTTTTCGCGTGATAGTTTATTTGAGCAATATGCACATCATATTTATGGGAGCTATAGCAACATGAGAGATGCTTAATGTTGGATTCTATTTCCAGTAACTCGGGTGTAGTTCATTATATATAATTATTTTTAACTACAATTATCATTAGAAAATAGGAGGAGAAGTTTTATAGTAACACTATCGAGTATCTAAAAATAATAAAGTTTCTTTCATTACAAGGTAGGTATGTACAGTATCTTAACTTCTCCGCCCCTTATAGGTCTCCAGAGGGTTGAACTCAAATAGTCTCTAATTGAATTAAATCGTGCAGGCCTGAAATAGTGCACTGAAAGCCCACATGGTTTATTTCAACAAATATATTATTTATTTATGTAGAGCAAATGACTATTAAGTATAGTAATCCATCTGTAACAAAGTATTGTTTATAAAATGTACCTACAATTATTTATAGCATTTTATAAAATTTGTAGGTGTAAAGATAAACATTTTCTCCTACTTCTTATTCTCTTAGTACATCCTTATTTATTTATTTATTTAACAGATTATTGTTCACAATAATAATATTCTACTTCTTCTTAGTAAATCAACACGTATTTTTAGGCTATATGTAGGTACACCCTTATACAAGTATGAGCTAAATTCAAGATAAGAATTTAAAGTAGACATTAAGTCAAGATGACCTGAGGGCCTTATATTGGTGGGGAAACACACCCAAGTATCTAAAGTAGATTGTTAAATTTAATCATTCGAGACAGTAAGGCCAACCGACGCTATAAAGATAAGGACTTTCGTTTCTTTCTATTCTAACCTTTACCCAAACCCCTCTTATCCTAAAAAAATAAGCCTCGCACTAGAAAGAATTCTTCTAAAAATTGAGGAAATTCTATTTTCACATTAGAATTTTTGCTTTCAAACCACGTTTGAACACGCCTTTTGTTTTAAAGGAAAACATTTTTTTATTTGGTGACAAAGGACTCTTGAACAATGCAAGGACTCAATTGTATTTGTGATTAATTTAGTTTTGTTAACAATGCTTGCTTTCCTCTTTCAGAAATTGTGTACCTATCGTGGAATTTCACCAAAATGTGGCTTTACTTGCTTTTCACCTTGCCCAGCGTCCTTTTATTGTTTGTCGCTTTATAAATAGAATTTTTACGTTCGCATGAGTTTTATCAAAAGGATTTTTGTTTAATATTTTGTCCTTCTTTCATTTAAATTTCACAGGAAATAAAATAACAATACGTGGAAGAATTTGCGTCTAATAATTTTAATCATTACCTATGTGAAGATAGAAGCGATGAAAGAGGTGTACCTACTAGCGCTATGCTCTTTTATATATTACTAGCGAGGACCTGTAATTGGCTTATTGACTCTAAGATAATATTTATTAAGTTTTATATAGCTGTTGGTACTCAAATAAATAAATAAATAAAAATAAATAAATATATCATCACGCGGTCTGCCATCTTCTCGTTATAAAATATTCTATGAAAACATGCTTGATCAGGGCATCACAACTTCTTGAAGTGCGTTGGTACTGTGGAGGTCATCAATCAAGGATCCTTTAATAATGTGCTGACGAAATCGTGAATTCCGTCTCCCTGCCGCTGCACCGCGCCGGCTGCACTAAGTGTTCCAAATTGACGCTTAAACAATTGCCAAGCGAATCATCATCATTATCTTGGCTAATGTCTCGGTTGTGCTATCGAGAACGAGGGCCCGGGGTCCGCATTGATCATGATCCAGGATTTGGCAATCATTCCGAAAATAGGGGTTTTCATCACGATGTTTTTTCCTCATTCACCTCCATCATTCTCCCAGGCGCTGCACCGCGCCGGCTGCACTAAGTGTTCCAAATTGACGCTTAAACAATTACCAAAGCGAATTATCATCACCATCTTGCCGTTAATGTCCCGGTTGTGCTATCGAGATCGAGGGCCCGGGGTCCGCCTTAACCATGATCCAGGATTTGGCGATCATTCCGAAAAAAGAAGTTTTCATCACGATGTTTTTCCTCATTCACCTCCATCATTCAATAATGTGCTGACGAAATCGTGAATTCCGTCTCCCGGGCGCTGCACCGCGCCGGCTGCGCTAAGTGTTCCAAATTGACGCTTAAACAATTGCCAAGCGAATGAACCTCGCTTAATTAGCCCTGTTTTAGAACCCCCACAAAGGCGAGCTTTGCAGCTGGAGGAAATTGGACAAATTAAACGTTAAAAAGATTTCCTCCTTAATCTGCAAGACAAAGGGCTTCGGCACGTTGCTTGGAGAATTGACACTGGGGCCATTGAAGTTATATGTAATGTTTTCTTATAAATATAAGGCTTGTCGAAGGACGTTATTGTCAAGCGTGTTGTTGCTGCTCAGAGCTTTATATTACATATTAGAAATATTAATAATACAATTGGATATTATTATCAAATTATAAATATGCTTGGACAATTCACACAGCGCTATTTAGCCCCAAAGTAAGCAAAGCTTGTGTTATGGGTGTTACATAACTGATAAACTACTTATATACTTTTAAATACATACTTATTATACATAAACACCCACAATACCGGACACGTAATATTGTTAACCATTGTTATAATATTTAGAATTGTAATTATTTACATAATTATTACAATACTATATTAAAATTGTTATTCGTATCGTACATACGTCATGTTTTGCTCGATACATTATTTTTACTTTGAAAAACAAATTATTCATTGTAAGCACCTACATACTAAATGATAGAGAAACGTGTAGGTACTGAAATTCCAGAGAAGTTTAGTTATTGTGTGTAAAATATTAACAGAAATTAAAATTAATCATTTCAATTTCTGCTCGGCCGGGAATCGAAACCGGGCAGACCGGTATGTCTGTGTGGCATGTTTACCAACTGATCCACTCAGGTCCTTATTCAACAAAGCCATGAGAAGACAGTCTTCTCGTGACCACGGCGGGCGTAACCCTATTGATTCGTCGAGACAAACAAATCGCAAAGGTACGTCGCGTGTTAGTCCCGATAAATGTAATTTCGTCATTTCATGGTAGGTATGTGTAAAGAACGCGAGTTTAGTTTAAAACAAATGTTAATATATTTGGAGTTGGAAGGAGAAGGCATGTATTAGCTACGTTCCATTTCTTCATCAAATCGAGGAGATTTTAAAGAAAGGTGATCATCACCCTAGGTAGAATATATGCAAAAAGGTCGATGAATGTGTCGGAATAATCCGTTAATAAATTGTATTTGGAGAATAAAAGACATAGACATAGACATAGACAGCACTTTATTCGGTTCCACATTACTCCTTAACCTAAGGGGAGTACAGTAAATTATTATTACGATTAAATTAAAATTACGTAAGACCAGCCAGTGATGTAACGGAAACCGAAATGAACCAGTCTCAGCATAATGCTGTGAGGGCTCATGCCTGTCACAGCGCTGGTTTCAAAAAAGCCCATGCATCCCACGCGCGTTACGTGAACGGTTAAAAAAAGATACAAACAATAATGCAAATATTATAATCACATTAATAAATATATACCTACAATAAATATATACTTTATTTAAAAAGGATAATGGTTGTTTCATCTCCAAAATTAAATCGGGAGGGGTTCAATTTTTGTATCGGGAACATATAACTTCTCAATTTAGGGAAATGAGAAAATGGTCCACGCAGACATAGATGAAACCTTTGGATTGATGACGTCGCGGGCAAAAGCTTAGTTTAGGTACATATAAAATAAAGTTTTCTTCTACATAGGTACATATTGTATGAGGTAGGAAACGACACTTCGTACTCAAATCCAATCGCAGTAAACAAATTATTGTAAATAAACGGCATTAATCAAAAGGACGTGAACGTGCTCGCAATTAAGAGTCGACACCGCGCTCTCTGAAACCGAAATTTACGTAGGTATTTACCAGTTTCGTATTTACTATAGACATGACTGGAATATAAATTGTTTGTATCAAAGATTAATAGCTAAGTAAAGTTATTCACGTACGAATTGAAAACATTTCCAATCTAGTCTAGATTGGTCTAGTAGGTACCCACAAGCCTCCTTGTCTAGAATGTGTTTTAGCGATTACATTTTTTCGTACTAATTTCCAATACACAGTTCAAGGGAAACGTGTACCTACGTATTTACTGTTCATTCATCGTCTTAGCGCCTATAATTATTTGACGTCCATGAATGATACTGTGAACGTCTAATATACCTAAATACCTATTTTAGTACCTTGTCGCAGTGACTTTTACATAAACATGTTTCTAGTATAAAATATGTATGAAATGTGTAATGTAATAAAAATGAAAAAAGAAAGATATTTTGTTGTGGTTCCAAAATGAATAGCAACAGACCGACCGTTGTTACGGCGTCGCAGTTGATTGCACAGGTAAAGGTGCGCCTGCTTGGTCATCCTTTCATTGGGAGTGTACCGGCACCATGGCTGGCATACGTAGTAGTACACACCCAGTCATTATACACAGCGTAGTAGCCATGGCATTGTGTGCCTACTTTACAACATTGGGTATAGCGGAACAAACATGCCTACTCATCGATAACGCGTTTTGAAGTTTGCCGTTTGTAGTAGAATGTGATTGCTAATTATATGTAGAGTTATATTTGAACTATTATGAAGAACGTTCCATATGTTTTATGTAAGTAGTTAGAATTGGTAGACTAGTTAGAATGAATTGTAGAATATATTATGACTTCGCGCGAGAACACAACCTAGATTAACGCCAGCATGGTGATAATACCTATACATATAGTACTTAAAGGGGCATATTCAAATAATTCAGAAGAAAAGAAGTATTTATTTAATAGACAAGTATAAATAGGAAAACAAACAGTGAAATAAAATACAACTAAAAAAAGAAAATAACGTCCATTCTGAATTGGAGTTCCTAGAAATAACTGTAATTTTTTATTTCTGGTAGTTAACCAAGAGCATTTCGTACGGGTTTCTATTTTTAGTCATGACTAGGCAGTTCTCCACGATCTTCACCCGTATCACCCGATCAACTATACGAGACCCTCCTTCCTTTCGAGAGCTTCCTTTTAGTGAAAGTATTTTCAAAATCGGCGCAGTAGTTTCGGGGATTATCCCAACAAACCAACATATATTCTTTTAAGTTTTACTCTTTGTAATATTAGTACAGATAGAATAGATAAAACCTAAACCTCTATCTTATCCATTACAAGTTACAATGCGATGTGTGGCGAAGTGATACGCAACGGATGGGATTAAGTTGTATGTAGTCTCTTATTACCTAAAGACTTATTTTACAAATAACCTAAGGCGGAGAGTAGGGTGTTCACACACTGCAATAAGCCATGAATATGTTCTACCAGAGATCCACCTTAGTATTTAAATATACTCTGCCTCCACATCGAAATACTCCAGATAAGTAGATACGTCGCTCTCAACATTTAGATATATCGTGTTGGCTGAATAATAAGGTTAACCCGCGACCGCCTCGGATCCAATTCCTAAATGCAATGTACCCATATATCCTTCGTTCACGTAACTCGCTCGTAGGAGTCACTTAGGATCTTCGGTCGAGGAATGGTAATTGAAGGGTCACATTAAATTGACCTATAATCTTCTCTAGCGAGACATGACGTAATAACGTTGCAGAAATGGTAACGTATGATGCAGGCGACGGTTGCTTTGCGTCAGTGGCCGAGAGGTTAAGGTATCCAACTCATAAGCGAGAGATACCGGGTGCGAATGCCACTGCAGACATGTACCAATGACTCACTGGATTTTGTACATTAGTTGCATGCTAACCGATGCTCTTACGGTGCCTGAATGTGTAACCATGATCTAATCTGGTCAGGTTCCCCTGCTAGCAGGGTCACGGAGGTCAGGTGGCAGTCGCTCCATTGTAATTATCTGATTTGGCAAATCCTGGGCCATTAACACCAAGATGATTATTATATATGTTATATTGACAAGGCAGATAGAGCTAGTTGGAGATCTTTTTTTTATATATTTTGCGTGTTATCTCAAAGGGCTCACCTCATACGAAGATCCATGTTTCAAAGAACCAGCAGATTAAAAATATCTATGAGCTAAGCTGCGTTAGGATTTATTTTCTTCTAAAAAATAAAGCCAAACGCAGAGTCGAATTCTAACTGAAATTCTAGTTTCTAGGTTAAGGGTTTATTTAATCAATGGACCCTTTTATTATTATCTATGGACTACTTTTCGCTGTCTCCCTCTACCTCCTGATGCAATGAATGCGACAGTGCAATGATGTGGCCAAGCAATCAAGCAAGTTTTCTTAATTAATAACGGAATCTTTTTAAGGGCTGGCGTGACGTGTCACGACCCGCCAAGCTGGGCGCGACATCGCGTCGTGTTTAGTGTGACGAAATCCATACATTTATTTTTATATATTGGAAGAGTTCGCTTGTAGCGATAAGGCCGCCTTTGTTCAACTGTCTAACCGATTGTAACTGTATCACTGTATGATATGTTTTTTGTGTGAGCTGTATAAGTAAAGTGTTTATCTATCTATACATTTTCATAGTAAGTGAGCGCGCCAAGGACACGCGGCGCTAGTGTCGCGTCCCGTCACGCTGGCTGTTTGACAAAGCCTTTATAGCTTAATAAGACTAACACTCAATTTTTGTTTTGCTACAGATAGCGCAACATGGCCGACCACATCGCGGACGTGACGAACGTGACAATGCAGAACGCTACATTAGGCGAAACGGAACTCTTGAAGTAAGTTTGCATAAAATTATGAAATATTACAAGTTATGTAGTTTACACTTTGTGTTGTGCATTCATGATGGAACTCCATTATATTAGAGATTAAAACACTTTTATACATTAGTTCCACTAAATATATTATTTAGCGGTTTCAGACATCATCTTCTGGCAATGTTAACATTTGAAAGATATTTCTATCGCTCGCAATTCATTAAAAGTTTATAAATATAATACATTTAGTGTAACCAGTGTATAAAAGTATTTTAATCTTTGTTACAAGTTATGCTTTAACATCATATTATTTTTAAATCCCGCCCGGGTCATTGTGCCAATAGGGTAGAATATACTATCTCATTTTTATACTATTTTATTAGGTGATAGGACTCTATCAAGCCTAAGGAGTCCGACTTATCTATTTCTGCTGCCGAGCAACAATGCTTGCAATGTTGTGTTCCAGTTTGTAGGATAAGGTAGCCAGCGCAATTACAAGTATAGTTCCTACAGTGACAACGCACCAGGATTCTGCATTTTTGTTGCCT
The DNA here is from genome assembly GCA_907269095.1 of Blastobasis adustella. Taxonomy (NCBI): domain Eukaryota; kingdom Metazoa; phylum Arthropoda; class Insecta; order Lepidoptera; family Blastobasidae; genus Blastobasis; species Blastobasis adustella. The sequence continues at coordinate 12,312,659 of OU026121.1, read as the reverse complement.
ACAACCTAAATGCATGAATCGTAGATGTGATGGGTGGCAGTTGCTGCTTACCATCAGGTGGGCTGTCTACTCATTTGTCACTGCTAAGCATAAAAAAAATACGTGTGGCACCCGGGGACTGCCGCGGTAAAGCTATTGCATAGCATTTTTTATCAACTTATGCAATTATAATTATTTATTTATTTCATTTATGCAGTATTTTGTTTTCTTTGATATTAATTCAAGTTACACTTTTTGAGCGTGGTGACCGATAAGAAAACAATTTTTTTTCTTTTATTGTATTAATGAATTTATTGAATAAAATAACCGCTGACCTGCTTAATCACTTGGATTCCATACAGAGGCGCGCCGTACGAATTGTCGACGATACCATACTGACAGGCAAGTTAGAACCACTGGCTGGTCGAAGGGGCCTTTGGCTCTCTGTGTGTGTTCTACCGGCTATACAATGGGGAGTGTTCTGAGGAATTATTTGATCTGGTGCCCACAGCACAATTCCGCCATCGCACCACCCGCCGTGGGCTGGGTACTCATCCCCATCACGCGGACCCTCTAGTGGTGTCCACGCGAAGATTCGAAATAACGTTTCTCGCTAGTACGATTTGGATGTGGAATGAGCTCCCAGCCACGGTGTTTTCTTTGGTCTATGACATGGGATCGTTCAAGAGGTATATTAGAGGGCTCCTTAGAGGCGGACAACGCATTAGTAGCACCCCTGGTGATGCTGATGTCCATAGGCGGCGGTGACCCCTTTCCATCAGGTGGCCCGCATGCCTGTTTGTCTGCCGGATAACATACAAAAAAAAAAATATATATGTGAAGTTAATATTGTTTAAAAGCACGCTGTCTCACCTAGCATTGTGTCTAAAAAAGATAGAATCAGTTATGAGCAGTTAGCAGCTAGTCTACACGCATACGTCTAGTCGCACGCACACAAACACCGTGCCGAAGTCTGCCGAACTAAAACGACGTTAGACGATGCACGGCTTTCAACGCCGCACCGCTGCCGCGCTGTGCCGGTCGGAGTGGGGGGTGTTAGGTTTATTTTAGTTACGGAATTTCTTGATTCGGTCGCCGCGCTCAAAGCCCGCGATAAAAGCTATGCAATAGCTTAAAAATACGATTACCACGCGCTCTTTCTTCGGAGGGCATGTTAAGCCCCGACGGCTCCCGGTTGTAATCGATTGATAGCAGTCGTCATAAGCCACGTCTGAGGTCCTTGGGCAGCACCGATGAAAGACTAAGCTTTAACGTTGAAATAGCTGGGCAATATGTGGATGTGTGTTTTTTGTGTACATCTCTGACCACCTCTTAGGTATAAGGTAGTGCCGTAACTCGTAACGTTATACATACCGACTTTGTACCTTACTTTTGAAGAAATACGAAAATGCACATTTTTCTTGCTTTATTATAAAATAAATTCATTCAAAATGAATAAAATAGGAAGGAACTCTATTGTCCAATTCTGCCTTGGAGCCTTTTTTTCCGAAAATACTCCATCAACTCAATGCACAAAAGACATCCGCCGGTAGCCGCCGCCGACCGACCAGGGTTGTAAGGACAACTTATTATATACTACGTTTATATACTATACTTATTATATACTATGTTTAGTTAAACTATATAATGTATTGATTGATGAATTTATATAATAAAATGAGTTTAAATCAAATATCTATTTTTTCGAAACTTTTACAGGCGATTAAAATAGAATGTATGTAAAAGGAGTACAGATAGCGTAGAGATTTATACACAGTGTTACATAACATGCACGGCATAAAAATGAATTAATGAATTGAATGAAAAACGCTTCTTATACGGTTCTTAAAATTTCGATGTAGAAAGCGACGTCTATTTGCCTACGAGTTCTGAATATATTCCATAGAAATACAACTCTTCTAAAACCAACTCGAGGCCAGCTGATCTTTCCCCGTCCTTTGTTTTTGGTCGTACACTGGAAAAAAACACTACCGCCCTTTTGTTCAAACCGACGATGGCGACGCACAGATAGAATTTCTTCAACCGCAGGAGTCCATTTTAGATTCACAAAAGTTTTAAATTTATATGCTTTTAATCGCCTTTAATGTGGGGGTTTTCTTTAAACTTTTTGCATTACGAAAGAAATATGGTAGGTACTTATCTTTTCTTATAATTGGTTGATTCTTGCACTACGATTGTTCTTCGCTTTGTTACGGAATGAATCTTCCTTTGTGTTTGTTTGCAAACCGCATGTTCCAGGAAAGGGTATTCACCTAAATCATTCTCAGTGACCCCGCTTTGTCTAAACTAACTTTAATATCTGCCCTATTCATTATCGAATTCCCATTTTACAAACCCATATCCATTAATTTATAAAAATTGACTTTTATAGACACTTACTAGTTTTAAAGAATTTCATGTATGAATGCTAGGCAGACAGAGCGATATTTAGATTTACCTTACAACCTCCACTGCAACGTTGAAATTTTGATGGGCAAGCAATTTGGTTAGGATTGGTGATAGGGCCTCACATACCCTAGACTCACAAAGAATTATCCATTCTAATCATGTTTCTCATATTATGAACAACTAAACAAAACAAACCTTGCTTGCTGTTTCCAGGTTCTCCCCAGCGCTGGCGACGTTCGCGGCGGTGGTGACCGGCCTCATCATGACGCTGGGGCTCTTCGGCAACCTTCTCACCATAGTGGCTTTGCTCAAGCAGCCGAAGCTAAGAAATGTTGCTGCGGCATTCATTATTAGGTTGGTTGTTATTACAAGCTTTTAAATAACTAAATAAACTTAATAGTTTGACATTATCGTGGTTTTGTTAGTAGAGGGGCAATACGCCAGTAATAAGTGATCTTTCTTGCGTAAGCATGATCGGCTTTGTCGCGCGGGAAATAAGTTTATGCCTCGATAATTTCAATGCAAATGTAAAGAGCTGGCTAGAGTTATGTCGCTCACTCGCATGTGTCAAAGACCGCCATGTTGGGTGCTGTTGCAAACATCCAGAGGCTACCAATAACTGCGATAGGCGGGCAAGACACTAGCTTCCCACTTTAGGAGTATAAAAACTTAACCTGTTGGCTATCATTGGATTCTTTAGTTACGGTACGTAGCTGTACGCTTAAACTTAGATAAGAATAACAAGTGTGTATTTGGCGGTCGTAACTGATTTAGATTTGTTTAACACAAGCCTAACAGCGGTAAAACGTCGGTGTATGATAAATAGTTTGAATGGATTGCGCGTTTCAGTAGCGAAATAATGTTAAATTCGAAATAATGCTAAATTCATAATTACTATTAAGGACTTAATTTGTTATTAATAATTAATGTATATTATTAATAATTAATAATTAATGTATTACTGTGTTAATTCCTAATTTGTTAGTCGCCAGCTGTTGGTCTTCCTTATAAAATTAAATTAAATAAATCCGTACGTCGGTAAGTGTATTTCTCTAAGAATAAAAGTGAGTGACATTATTTTAAAATTATCTACCTATTGAGTGATTGACAGATTACAACTTATTACCATTGATAGATTCGGTGAGGAGGCGGCTTCGAGGCATCCTAAATAAATTCTGATACTTTTTTAAATTTATTTACGGGTTTATATAACCTAATTTGGTTAACGGGCAGGTTTAAAAAAAGACTTGGTAGAAAGAGACTTGCCCGCCTATTTACATGTTTATACCTTTATACTATTACGTTATACTTACATACATATTCATTGAATCAAGTTTTGACTGTCAGTCATTCGACGATTACCTCTTATTACGAGCAATTTAAGTATCATAGGTAATTTAAGTATCACAGTTTAAGTAACATAGGTAAGTATATTATAAAATCGGTATTAAAACTAAACTACCGCGACGAATTTAAACATTTGTAAGAATATCTGTGACCAAGTGCAATGGAATCGCATAGCAGCAACGTTGCATAAAAGATACCCTACTTGAGAATAGGATATTAGGATATTAATAAGGATATTTCACATTAACATTCCATTGACGCTAATTGTACAGTCATCGTCACCACAGTAGTTGAGGCGATAAAAGATGAATTGCGTCTTATTTTGCATACTGAGCATACTTAATTAAACACCAGTTTTAACAATAAATTGTTTGTGGTATTTTAATAAGAAATAAAGCTGTTTAGGTCATGAGAGCTGAGTCATTAATATAGGTAGTACCTACCTACACTTGGTTAGAAAAATAAAAGTTTTAATTCGGTGTTGAATTTTCTGACAAAAAATATAATGGGCCTACTTAACTAAACCGATATTAATTTTTCTTTTTCTATTTAAAGTTTGTTTGCTGAGTAGGACGCACAAAAATATTTTTCAATCGTTAAATGGGAAAATGATAGGAACATTTAAGGGAAACTCACTGGCTACCCTCTAGCACACCCACCGCACGTCTAAAACTATAAAACAAGAAATGCATTATGACATTTTTTATAGCGGTCAATCATAAATGTTGTCCAAAGATGGACTTCCGGATGTATGTCTTCTGAGTCACTGACCGTTTTATGGTATCTAGTAGGTATAGCACGTATATGGTAATGTATTTTCTGTTAGAAACATAGTTAGTACCTACCGTAGTTTCATTAGTAATACCATAAATGTCTGAGTTCGATGGATTCAATGTCTACGAAGCAGGAACGTTGATTAGAGCATCGGTGGCATAGTGGTAAAGATACCGGGTTCGAATACCACTGCCGCCATGTGCCAATGACTCTTTTCTGAGTTATGGACATTACTTGAACACTAACCGTTGCTCTTACGGTGAAGGAAAACATCGTGACAAAACCTGCACATTCTGGCGACTGAATGTGTAACCATGATCCAATCTGGTCAGGTTCCTCTGGTAGCGGGATCACGGAGGTCAGATAGCAGTCGCTCCACTGTAATTACCTGATCTGCCAAGTCCTAGATCATATTCAGGGCCGAACCCGGGCCCTCGTGCGCGAGAGCACGGTGATCGAGGATGTTGATAAGAGTCCGAGACCAAACCAACCAACCGAGGCTCGTTAGGGAACTAGGCAACGCGGTTGTTGATTAGATATCCTCAAGTACTTCTTAATAGTTTTGTCTATCATACATGCAACAACGCATCAACGCCTAGTCTTGATGATGTTTTGCAAAGTGATAGTAATGAGTTGGCGAGTGCGATACATTTATCGACGTCTGCATAGACGAACCCGAACAATAGCTACTACATACCACCAAATTCATAATAATAATAAATTGAATCCCATAACTATCTATCTTCTTGATCTTGAACCTTTACATTTTCCCAAGTTAGTTTCTCAAGTTTCCCACTACACTAACACATCGTAATACTAAATGTAATTAGTATTATATTTTTGTGTAGTGTTATATTGGTACTATAATACCTAATTAAGAGCCATATCGAACACTAGTACCTTAAGCTCATAAAAAATCCACCACACGCCTCACGCGCCATCCCCAGACGCTTAAGTTAACCACAGAACAATTAGCTACCAACGGTAAAGGTGGAACAATACCTAACTGTTGTTCCTTTTGATTCCAGCTTGTGTATAGCCGATTTCCTGTTCTGCCTCATAGTGCTGCCGTTCGCCATATCGGGTTTTTGGTTCCGAGCCTGGACCCACGGGGACGTATTGTGCCAGCTGGTGCCCTTTCTACGCTACGGCAATGTGGGAGTCTCGCTGTTGAGCATAGCCCTCATTACGCTGAATAGGTAAGTCTTAATGAATTCATGATTATCGACGTAGACAGTACTTTATTTGGCAGCACAATAAATTATAATGAAAATATATATTGAGCCAGTGATGAACGGGAACCGAAATGGACCAATGAGGGCTTATGTCTGTCAAAGCGCTGGTTTTTAGAAAAGGCCCACGCATCCCATGCGCGTTACGCGATCGGTTAAAACATTAATTATACTAATTTTACACTCAAAAATATTTGCGAAGATTTTGTGGTAATTTAAAAAATATATTGTATTATAATTATCTTTAAAGCTTACTTTATGCTTACATACTTAATAGATAAATTTACTGCATTGGTATTGAAAAATCTCAACTAAAGATGAACTAACTTAGCAGTATGTATACTCAAACAAAATAATTTTAGTTTACATAAGTAGGTAAAACGCGAGTTCCTGGAGCGACCCATTTCTGACATTCTGATGTAGTGTAGTTTCTAGTCTTATAGTGTAACGGACTGTAAGTTAGCTGTGCTGTGCCTGACAGAATAGATACCTATAACACCAGTCGGTTATTACGGGCGTCGGTCGACGAATAGTAATAATTATCACCCGTTTTCACAAACAATACTTGTCTTAGCGTTAGTATGGGTTCTCACAGTTCTCGTCTAGAATGGAACGCACTGCGCTGAATACGGCTGGCTTTATGTTATGATTGGTTAATTTCGTATGTGGCAGTAGCTACAATTTGTTTTCTTCTAAAAGTGGTAATGCACTTATGAGCTCAACTGTACGTATAGTGTTTCTAGACGAGTGAGAGGCAGACCACGTGGTACCTCCTAGACCAGAAAACGGGCCGCAGCCTTTTCTTTTGTGTTTCAAAACTGCGATCTAACTAGATCTAGAGGAGATACTAGCCTTTCCTCGCCCTTTACGTCATACTATTAAGGGTGGTTTATTAACAGTGGTAACAAACCCGATAATATGCGTAGTGAATATTTACAATTAAAATGTTGGTGCAATTCTACTTCGCTAGACACCACTCAGAAAAGAAATATCTAAATATTGTTATTAAAATATGTTCAAAATAATGACATAGGTAGCTAATGTGTTTTAGTACCAGTATGTTTATTACACAGCGGTGGTTGCCAAGCTATACAATAGTTAATTTATGTATCTATCAGTTCATGCCAATCGCTCTGGTAGCGGGATCACGGCTCCCCCGAGACTCGTTCTCATTATCCTTAACAAGTCAGTCTCCAAGGTGTGGTTGAATGTTGAAGAACTACCTGAAGTTACGGCTGGGTCTCTAGAGGACCGTTCGACCCCGGTAAAGTACGCAACGTTACGAATTCATTATATTTTGTATTCGGCTCATAGAGACAAATGATCAGATAACCCGCCGAAGAGAGAAAAGTGTTGCCAATTACAGTATGTCTAATATAAATAATACTAATCAATCTTGGCGTTAATGTCCCGGTTGTGCTCTCGCGCACGAGGGCCCGGGGTCCGCCTTGACCATGATCCAGGATTTGGCAAATCAGGTATTTTGTTGCCAATTATTGCAAATTGCCAATACGGTTCATATTTAAGTCGTATCGTTAACATTATTGGTTAACGCATGAGACTGTTATTCCATCTAGACGCCAGACGAACTTCTTAGACCTGATAGAAACACACCACCACTTATATTGAAATCTATTTATATCTCTGAATAAAAAATAAAAGAACCCCAAACTAAGCATTTCCAATCAGTCGTACCGTCAGCTAGTAAAATACATTTACATTCAGTCCAACGAACTAATTCAAAAGGGCTTTAGCGAAGGATTTTTGTGGTCACGAAACGTATTGGCATTAATCCACCTCTGCAGGAGGGTAGCAATTTATATTTTCGAAATTAATTTCGGTGGAACAACTCACGCATTCGCTAAAATAACCTTCAAATTGCGATGGAAATCTGGAAAACTGGCTAAGCGGTCTCCCCTGGATTGCCCGCCCACGAGCGAACCACCTTGTTTTTAAAACGGATCAGGCAAACTCTGACAAATTGATGGTTCGCTAAACTCACTTATAAATCGCTCGCTTTCGTTCCGCTGATTCGGTTTTGTTTGCCCATTTATTTTGGGACAACAAATACATTTGGAGCGACCCGACTAAGTACTTTTTGTAAGCGTTGGAAATTTCCGAGTTCATCTTGATTGACAAATCTAATTATTCGCTGATAACTGGCGCAAACTTCCTTTGAAATGTAAACTGCTTCCGTGCCACTTAAAATTAAACAAAATTCGAACTGAAGCTGTTCCCAGAACACTGAACAGAGAACTGAAGCGGTAAAGGGATTCTAGGGACCCAACAAGGCAGCTCAGGCGCCTTAAATTTTTAGTCAACCGCGCGCGCGTAAAAACCAGTGTTTTTACCATTATTTTGAGGAAACGGATGAAAGTGATAGGTAGATAGTTTGATTAGTTTCATGATGATGCCTTCTCTCCGCAGGTACATAATGATCGCGCACCACAGCTGGTACGCGCGCGTTTATCGTAAATACAACATCGCGCTCATGATTGTGTTCTCCTGGCTGTTCGCGTACGGCATGCAAGTGCCCACACTGATCGGGATATGGGGTAAGAGGATTTTTATTATTGCCTAAGGAGTCACCATCGCATGGTTCCCCTGATGGACAGCGGCCACCATCGACCAGGGGGCTTACCATGAGCTCTTATAGCAGGACCTAAACAGAACTGCCCTGATTAGAACGAGAGAAGCTAATGTGAGACGTATAGCGCTGTCTCGTTCTAAGCAGGGCAGTTCTGTTTAGGTCCTGCTATAAAGGCTCATGGTAAGCTCTCAGGACATATGCAACCTTTAAGGTTCTTTGATGTATTTCGGCCGATCTTAGATCCACACAGCCAGTAATAGTCACTTGCTGTTTTCCACATTAGTGGAAAGCTGTCTTGTAATCTCCACGCTTGACAGGCAGTCATAAATTGCTGTAGGTAGATGTTTAAGAGAGGTTTGACACTGTATGGTAGCTTGTGGTACATAATAGTTTCTGCCTACCCTAATGGGATACGGGAGTAAGTGTGTATGTTTTTATGAAGGTATGTTGATTGGACACAGCGGGATATCTCGCTCGAATTGATCGAACCTTACAGAATACCGCAGCCAAACAATACTACTATTTACTAATATAGTATTGTGACCGTATTCATACAAATTTTGCAATACCAGGTAGTTTTATGACTTAACTTTATGACTATTTATAACTATTTATTTAAACTACACTTTTTGCGAAAGCTTTATGACTTCATCTCGCTCATTCCTTTCGCGGCGCCTTTCGGTGCCGAGCAAGATGTAGTATGATAGCTATCGTATTCGAGTTAGGCGATCCTTTATTATTTTTATTAGTATTATTAGTCTATTTTATTCATTTCTCCTTTTTAAAGGGTACAATATTATTATTTTCAGTTCAATTTAAATTAAACTTTAACAGTCTATTTTGTATATTAGTTAAATTACTTAAAATATATTGTTACATGTAGCAAAATCAATTAGGTACATAATTAAACATTCATTTCATAAAATTTACACAAAGTCACAATAAAAAATAAATTAAAAATTTATTGAAGAACTGCACGTTGTACTCTCCATTGAGGTCATTCCACAACTATGCAATACCAGGGGTAGTAACAACGTTTGAAAAGTAAAATACATATTTCTTCGTTATCCTGTAGGGTTACACTGTATCGGCCTTTTAAGTATCAGTATCGAACAAGTATTAAACACATTGTTTACCCCATTTCAGGCATGTTCGCGTACGATAAAAAACTCGGCACTTGCTCCATAATGCCGGACGAGAACGGTCACTCTTCCAAGACAGCGCTCTTCGTCATAGCGTTTCTCGTCCCAGCGCTGCTCATCTTCATTTGCTACGCTAGGATATTCTGGGTAGTTCACAGGTAATTATACTCAATTCACAACAGTTTTTTCCTTATTTAATCATTATCAAGGATATAAAATGCGACAGATAATTATTATTTCTTTACTTCACTAACATATAAAAGACATCAACGAGACAATTTCTGCGATTTGGCGAAGGTATTATGTACAATCATGAAGTACCTACACTGGCTTATTTGATCAATTACCACAATCATCATCTTCTAAGTTCATCTTTTCTGTTAAAGTAAATATAAAACTGAATATACATCAAATACATAGTTTAAGGGTAGGCATTTTCAGCTCACGATGGTAAATAATGCGTCGAGCACAGTATGATATCAGACGAAACATATAAGAATTCAATCTAAGAATCTGGACCCTTTATTACCACCGAACAGCCAGTCAAGTAGAGCGAAGGTAATAAACTTACCGAGCATTTTCCTTATCTTTATGGAACGACGACAATTCAGAAAGCTGAAGTTTGCATTTTTATTAGGCTTTATGGTGTCATAAAAATCTGACTGAATATTACTTTGACGGCCGCACTTCGAGTGTCCTCAAGTAAGTTTATTGTTTTCATCGCTTCAACTAGATTGAAATATTGCCAGATGCGTCTAAAGATGATCTGAAATAAAGTAAAATACTTTTACTTTTTGTAGGAAACATTAAAAAATCTAAGCGAAGATACTTATAGGTCGACAAGTTAACTGGTATATCGCCTGCTGTAGGTGAGGTAGGTGGGAGGGTGATTTTTCGTGGATGAAAGCGGCGGTGCGGGGTGCGGGGCAGTGAGCATTTTCTTCCGCGAAATGTCACTTGATGACGTTCCTCGGAAAAAGAATACACACGAGAATATGTCCGAACTGGTTCCAAGATATGTATTATATTCCGAGACGAGAAACCTAATATTTAATGGCAAATTGTAAAACTAAACCTCAGTTTAAATCCGGTGCAAACAAAAAGTAAAGATGTGTTTCTACAAATAAGCAGGGCCTGTTATGTTATATTTCTGTAATATACGTGGCTTAACCGAATTCTTTATTCAATTTAAATATTTCCATAACCAAGAAACAATGTGATAGTTTTCTTGCGCATGAGAGGGATCTTATATCTAGAATTTTTTTAGACTTCATATTGATTTTGTACAAATGAACATCTAAGTTTAGTTTCGATACGAGAATATGGGTGTGCCTCACAGCGCCCCTCCGTCCTCTCCATGGCTCCTCAGGCCGCCGCGGCAAACACTTTTGGAACCTCTGTGCTTGTCTACAAATTTTTTTAGCAAACATTTTCGAGCTTCCATCTAAGGATATATCTTCGGCAAATTAAGCTCGTGTGCGTTGTTAACAAAATAAACAACCTCCCTATGCGGAGTCCGCGGGCGCACTGAGATACGTTATTTGAGCTCTCTGCACCGCGCCTCCGCGCTCAGCCCCGAAACATCACATGACGTCATCCATTCTACCCCTCGAACCGCGCAGGCGATACACCAGTTAAGTTGTCGACCTATATATAGCTCCTCGAACTCAACAGCTCCTACAGAGATATAAATCTCTCTAACCAAAATACCTCTCCTGGGATAAAACTTTTGTAGATACGAGACCGTTTTCTGAAAATCTTGTGAACAATGCCAAAGACTCTTTCACGGGAAAACTTCTTCACTCCGAGCAAATTCTGGACCAGTCTCTTTTTCACTCTCCTAAAGACAAACCGGTGAGGTGCGAGGTGACGCGGGGCTTCAGAGGTGGGTCACGCATAATGCGTGCAACTGGACCACTGTCCATCAGGTTAGGTTACTCTTGGCAGTTTGTCTACAAACATTAAAAATATCTCAAATCATCCTTATTCTTTCCAGCTCCGAGCAGCGGATGCGCGACCACCAGCGCTCGCAGAACAGCGGCGCCGGCGCACTGAACAACGACAAGCGCTCCACGATCAAGGACAACCGCGAGACGAAGGCGCGCCGCAACGAGTGGCGGATCACCAAGATGGTGCTCGCCATCTTCCTGTCCTTCCTCATGTGCTACTTGCCCATCACAATCGCCAAAGTGGCGGATGTTGACGTCAAGTATCCAGGTAATTGGTGGATCGTTTTGGATATGACCGGTAGGGTACACAGAAATCAGAATGAGTTTAGGCAACGGAAGTGCTATGCGCGCGTGACTTTGTCGCGTATAGTATTTAAACTGTAAGTTACTGCGCAGTACTTCAGTAATAGTGGCCGAGGAAGCGACATGCATTCTCCGTAGTTTGACGCCCCATATTCCTTTCTATTTACTTAACTTTTTTTGGATTCTGTGGTAGAATGACTGTAGCACTGACACCTTTGCAACAATAAGGCGGGCCGGTCCGTATACAGTAAATGCTCTTTTGAGGTCTCCCTTCTCAGAACTTCGAAATAAATTTTATTATTCTTTTGTTTTCTTTTCTTGGTTCGAAATCGGTAGTTGCTGATTTCCGGTAGTACTTCCACTTGGCGGGAGGCACACATAGGCAGATGGGCTAACTTACATAACATAATAGGACATCCACGAAGTGCGTAAGCGTTTTCTGTTGAGTTTCTTCAACGCTACAGTCTCCAATCCACATTCCAAAAGAGGAGGCCAGCAAGCCTTCGAGGCTGTTACGGGCTGTCTGGATTTTAAGGTCCATGTCAGTTAGGAATGAAATACTTTTAGTATTGAATCAGTAGTTTTAGAGATCCCTGAAAACGTACACACACAGTTGAATTCAAAAGAAACTTAGTTTGTACTTACATAAATATTTTATTCTGTGGACATTAGCTGGAGGCCTTTGCACTATGATGAGACGACCGGGACTAAATCAAATAAAATGTAAACATGAGACATGCTTAATGTATTATATTATCTATGCCTCAGGTATAGCATATTATTCGGACATTGCTGTACTAAATAGTCAACTGTAAAGCCTTTATGCGCTTTTGTCATAATTATTACTGTCAACATAGACACTACCCAATCATTGATTACGTACCTAGTGTTGTCCGTGGTACGTTATCCCCGGATTTCTGGCATTGATTAGCCGCTCACTAACAAAAATGGGATGGAACCATCTCGAAGTAAATCGAAATGACAGTTCTCCGGCGAATTAGTGCTGGCCACAGACATGAAGATAAAAGGGGGAAGTGGAATTCAATGTATCGTACTCTTCCCTGTTAGTACCCTGATAAGGTTGTCCTCGGGCGTGTCTGGGTGTCAAAACTCAGTAGGAACAGCTCTAAATTTTCTGTATTCCTGAACAGGTGAGGTGAATAGTAATAGTGGGATTTTGCCCATTGAAAAGCTACACGTGAATCAAACTAGCATGCGGGTCACCATACGACATGAGTACTCCTAACAAACGTTGAAATGACCCTAATTATCTCATTATAAAGAAAACTTGGCGTTTATCGCGTAAAATTCCCGGTTGTTCTTTCACGTACAAGGGTCCGATATCCGCCTTGACCATTATCCAGAATTTGACATATTTATTTATTTTATTTTCAGTTTATTGTACACATGAAAGTTTAAGGAAAAATACATAGTTATAGATGACACAACAGGCAGACACATATCAGACAGTTAAGCGACTGCAATCTGACCTCTGTGATCCTGCTACCAGGGAAACCTGACCAGATTGGATTATGGTTACACACTCAGTCACCTGAATACGAACTTTTCATCACGATGTTTTCGCTCACCGTAGGAGCATCGGTTAGTATATAACTCAAAAAGTCATTGGTACATGGCGGCAGTGGGATTCGAACGCGGTACCTCTCGCTTGCGAGTCGGATACGTTTACCACTAGGCCACCGGTTTCCTCCCTTACCATATTATTCAGAGCCAATAAAACCGGTAACCTAAATCTTGCTTCACATCTATAAAGTATCTTCGCCTCCCGCAAACCATTCCTTTGGTTAAAAAAATATCCCATAGATATATAGTTTACTCTTTCCTAGATAACTTCATTCGTCACTCCTTAAGAGGCGTAGAACGCTCCAGATGAATCCTAGAGTATTGTTTGGTGTCGTTCACCCCGCTTTCTTTCCATCAATACATTAATATTATCAACGTTTTGCTGCGTTAGTGCTCATTAATCACTCCGATCCATAATTGTCTGGGCCTCCATTACAACTATTAATAAAGACGAGCTTATCGATAACTAATAAATAAAACCAGCGTATTTGTGAAGGTTTAATTAATCTCTAGCAGCCCCTGTGGAATTACTGTAGCGAAATCTGGGAACAGAGAAAAAAGGGCGAAATTACTAATTCTCTCGTCGCTTGTCGTAGATTTATTGTACTCGCTGAATAAAAGTTATTTTGTTAATCTCGTTGAATCTGCAGCGGCCGCTTAAGGACTTAAGGAGTGAGGGTAGAGCTGTTCTGGCTTACCTACTTTGTCGGCGAGGGCGCCATGTGGCACGCACAATTAATTACTCTAAAATGTGCTCATGTCACTCCGTATGTACTTGGGATGTCGGTATCTACTTTTAAACATGGAACTAGCAACTTTGTCGCTTGTATGAGTTATGTAACTATATGCTTTCCCACGCAAATATTTAAGGTGCCAGCTTCGAATACGAATGTCGCAATTGTAGCCTGTACATACCTTTTAGATCCCACAATAAAATAAATAAAACACGTGTTTTGAAGTTCAAGAAAAACATCTTGATAAAATATGAAGCTAACTTTAGTAGAATAAAAACTATGATATGCCGGAAATCCTTTGTACTATTTTGTGTATAAAGTGTTATTAATAATAATGAATCCAACAGCACGCGCTGTTTTGATGGCTAAGCTCTGATCTCCTTTCGTCAAGATTTAAGAGATGGCGGCCTGTTTCTTGAAATCGGGACAATGATTGAACCACACTTCCAATTCATGGAAGCCTATTAACCCTAGTATATCTAAACACGTTACCTTCGTTCCAGTGTTCCACATAGTCGGCTACCTGCTGCTGTACGCGAGCGCGTGCGTGAACCCCATCATATACGTGATAATGAACGCGCAGTACCGCGCCGCGTACGCCGCCGCGCTCTGCTGTCCGCTCGCGCGCATGGCCGGCCTCACCAGCGGTGCGTATCCCTCATCGCCAGCGTGTGCGCAGCCGAGGGCCACCGAGCGCACCACCGCCCTACCGTCGACCCTGAGGCCTTGAAGGTAGGCGACAGACCCCAGCTCACCTGCAGCAGCTGAGTGGCGGGGTGTCTCGGTACACTGGTGTTGGGCACGATCCCTGAGCACCTACATTTGTACTGTGGCGGAGGATCATGTTGCACTGGTGTTGGACACGAACATCTTCATCAGCTGTGGAGCGGTGTCTCGTCTCACTGGTGGCTGGGTTGGGCATGAACCCAACGCACCTTCATCGGCTGAGTGGCGAAGTGTCTGGGTACACTGGTGGTCGGGTTTGTGTTGATTCAATCTTCGCATCGAGCGCTTTCCATCAGTTGTTGCTTCGATTATAAGTGATGTAGAGTAGTGATCAACACAAATTGTGAAGCGCTCGTCGCGAGGATTGGATATGTCGCACCTTCAGCACTCATTAGGCGGTGGTTTCTCGGATGCATCTCAAGGCAAGCGATGCTCATTATTTATAATTCACTATCAATCACAGAGGCACTATTAACTATCCCAATCACATATCTAAACGTTTATGTTACACATTTTCACTATCATACACACAATACATAAATAAGTAATTCCCCTGATTTCTAGCATTAACTTGGCCTATTTCGTTTTACGCTGTCTCCGCTTTTTGAGGGGAGGTCGGGAAATATATTTCTTACTCCTATATATTACTTCTTTGTTGCGGGTTCCAAGACAGTATTAGCTTGTCCTCGGGCGCGCCTGAGTGTCAAAACTCAGGACATGTGTGGTCGCCGCTGTAAATCCTTCACAGGAGTTGCAGCGGCAGAGCCCGTTTATAATACACACACTGAAAACTATTTTAGTACAATCCAACTATACTTCTTCTTTTATTACGTTTATTGCTCCAAAAATAGCAACAATGAAATCAGTCCTCCATTCTTTTTAGAGAAATGGAACGAGCGTCACGGATACAGCTACAGCAACACACGAACGGCGCTCAGCCAAGTTTCTCTGGGGGAGTCTCGAGCCGACCCTCGGGTCTCTATCCCCCCCGGAGGCCCCCGGTAGGCCTCGGAAAGGCCCACGTTGGGTCCAAAGCTGGGTCGCTGCGGAACGTCTCTTGCCCCGCAAGACCTCATGACATTGGGCCCAAATCCAAGTCGTGCCTTACCATCGGACCAGTTTCGACGCTGAAGGGCTCTCTAGGGCCCAGGACCAGCGTCGAACCCCGGCTGTGCACCCCACCGAGCATGGGACCCAAGATTAGGTTCCAGATTGGCAGCTATGACAGACAGTGTGAGAATATACACTTGTAGCGGCTTGTCGCTCGTTAATTAGACGCACCAAAGATATTGAAAACAAAAGACTAACTATGACTATAACCAAATTCTGTTAGTCGTATAATACAATGTATTACGGATTAAGATTACCATTATTATTATTAAAACGAAAGACATTAGTACCAAAGTATTAGCACGTATTAGTTTGATTAAGGCATGTTTAATTGTCACATGCTTTTATAGATTACCATAAAGGCTTTTTGCAATTTTTTACCTGTAGGTATCTATATAAGAGAACTCATTAACTTAAATCTATCCGTCCTTTAACGAGCGGCAAGTTAGCAATAAGCAATGTTTAGAGTAATTTCTAATTTGTAAATAATGTTACTGCCTTTGTAAAGTTTGTTATAAGGTATTTATTGTATGAAACAGCAATGTGGTTCGAAACACTCAAATCTGCCCTGATGTTATCGATGAGTTACTTGAGTGTGGTTACATTTAATATTGTGTAATATTGTGTAGGTTGTATGTAAACATTCCACAAAATATGAAATAGATAATGTAGTAAAATACAGTATTATTGCCTGAAAAGGATAACACATTCCAATAGGTAAAATATAATGTATCTGCTAGGAACACAGTTGTTCTCTAGCCAACATCTCCATATCGTTAATATACTAATTTTACATTCATTATTTGAAAATTTATTATAAAAGAAATGAATTATTTAATTCGCCATTGCCATATTATTTTATAAGTATTTCATGAACATGACAATCGAGCAATATTAAAATATTTTGAGATTTTGGTAAGTGTAAGCCAAATAATATTTATGAAGATTATTTGAAAAATAAAATAAAATAAATATTATCTTGGACTTTTATTACAAACATGTAATAATTATGTACCTATTTTATGTTGCTGATGGCATGTTTTGGTTTGGATTTTCATTGACTACCATAGTGACTACGATAGTAATTTTGGGGCGTCGGTGGCCTAATGATTAACAGATCCGTCTCGTACCCGGAGGTACCGGGTTCAAATCCCAGTGCCACTATGTACCACAGACTCTTTTCTGAATTATGTACATTTGTTGAAACGCATTGGTAGCACCCCTGGTGATGCTGATGTCCATAGGCGGCGGTGACCACTTTCCATCAGGTGGCCCGCATGCCTGTTTGTCTGCCGGATAACATATAAAAAAAAAAAAAAAAAAACTAACCGTTGCTCTTACGATGAGGAAAAACATCGTTTGAAACCTGCACTTTCAGGCGACTGAATGTGTAATCCACTCTGGTCAGGTTTCCCTATTAACAGAGTCACGGAGGTCGGGTGGCAGTTGCTCCACTATAATTACTTGATCTGCCAAATCTTCGATCATGGTTAAGGCGGACACTGGGCGCTCGTGCGCGAGAGCCCAACCGGGACATTAACGCCAAGTTGACCAGATGACTGTGGTAATTGACTACCGTCACACCTAATGAGTAGGTATTGGATTGAATCCTTCTGCCCGTAAAATTAGTAATATTAAACAATACAAGCACCTTCGAACGTGTTGCAATCTGTGTAGAGACCCTGTTCACATAATGGATTAGGTAGGTACTTACTATGCTAAGCTATAAAATAAGCACCTTGGCGTCAATATCCAGATTGTGCTCTCATGCGCGAGGGCCCGAGGTCCGCCTTGACTATGATACTAGATTTGGCATATCAGGTAATTGCAGGATAGCAACGCAATCATATATAAGTTATCGCTATATATCTATTGTTATAATTTTCACTAATTCCTTCTACTCGCCAGACTGCCAGAAATCATCAGAAGTTACTTGTTCTGTACAAGTAACTTCTGATGATTTCTACCCGTTTAAATGTCATTGTATTTTTTGTAAGGGACCCTCGAGTGGGGTTTCTAAACTATACAATGAACAAGCCTTTTCCCCGTAGGGGCAGGATGAGACCACATCGTTACACTAGCTACGGTCCTGGCAAACCTCCTTCGCCCCTATCAAATTCATGAACCTTTTCATACATGCTCGTCGGCTTAGGATTCCCTTAACCTGACCTTTCTTTTTTATAATAGAGGGAGGCCAACAGGCAAGGGGATCATCTAATGGAAAGTGATTACCTATCGCCGCCCATAGACTCCGAATACTCCCGGGGAGTTGCGAATGAGTTGCAAGCCTTTGAGATACGTTTTTTCGTGAGAGGTATGTGCGTCTCGGTCTTCCCCTCCCAATGGTTTCATTCACTCCTGCCATTACCTTTTTTATTACCTTCGCTTATTCATCCTCTACATGACCAAATTAATTAAGCATTCCCTTTCCTATTTATCTTTCACTTCAGCACGTTCCCTAATTAAACTATTCCATAATTGCCTATCTTTTTCATTCTGGAATTTAATAAACCATTCACAGAGATCTAAGCAAAAAATGTTAGGTATATTTAACTTAACAGAATTGTAAACATTCTGATGATTGTCGCCGGATGATAATACCGATAGATGTTTTATTATTTAGTCCAACCGTATGAATATCCGGAAACAGCATTCCGGGAATTATAGATAATAAACCCACGTAAAATAATAAACCCAGACAGTCACGGCCTGGGTATCTGCATGCAGCGATAAATAAATATTTACATTGTTAACTAAAAACTTCCTAGGTTTTTATTTATGATAGGGGTCTCCAACTTTTTCACCCGCGACTCCATAAACAACCTGTGATTTTTTTGCGACGGTCGTCTAATATAGGAAGATACGTCCTTGCGTGTGGCTTAAATAAACATTGATTCAGTTTGAACGTATCAGTCATCAATGAATAGATAATATTAGCTTGCTTTACTAAGAAAGCGTCCTAAGCTCACGAATCGCGCGCGAGCCTCCCGTGCACTGCTCGCAACATCGTTTGGATTCTTACCAAAGCCTAGCAGTCCGTCAGTTAAGCCATTAGGCCGCGTCCCCAGTAGGCAAACTGTTTGCCGCCGACTGAGTGAGCCGCAACTTTGTAGCCAACTAAAATTCGACTTAGCCGCGTCCGACTGGAACCGGTTTTTCTTTGAGTCAGCCGCCCACTAAGATAGTCGGCGCGCGTAACGCTGCAAATTGCGTAGATTGAGCGCAAAACTAGCAAACTGTGAACACTCCATTTAAAGTATATGGAAGGGCATACTAAACCGATACGCCGTTAACTCAGTCGGCGGCAAACACTTTGCCTACTGGGGACGCAGCCTTAAAGTGAAAAACACCACCTATCTCATCCCGTGCTGACTGCGCTATGGCAGAGGTGCGAATACATCAGAGAGAGATCTTAAAAATCCTGCAGTCTGGACGTGAACAAGGCTAGTGGACCTGATGGTATACCGGCAATAGCATTGCGTAGTTGTGCCCCTGAGTTGTCTCCTGTTCTCACACGCCTGTATCGCCTTTCACTTGAGATTGGTATTGGCCCACGCCCAAAAAAGGCAGCCGCGCCGACCCTGCCAACTACCGCCCTATTTCGGTCACTTCCATACTCTGTAAGATTATGGAACGTGCACTAAACAACAAACTCCTTACGCATCTTGAAGGTAACGATCTCCTCAGCGATCACCAGTACGGGTTCCGCCGTGGTCGATCTACTGGGGACCTTCTGGTGTATGCCACACAATTGTGGAGTGAGGCCATTGAGAGACATGGCGAGGCCCTTGCTGTGTCTCTTGATATCTCCAAGGCCTTTGACAGGGTTTGGCATGCGGGCCTTCTAAGCAAGCTTCTTTCATTTGGTATTCCTGTTGGCTTTTGCACCTGGTTATCGCATTTTCTGAGTGGACGTTCAATCCGTGTAGTTATCGATGGCAACTCGTCTAATCTTGAGGCTATCGACGCGGGAGTTCCTCATGGATCGGTACTGTCCGCAACTTTATTCCTGCTGCATATTAACGATCTGCTAACGATACCTGGTACTTTGGGTACGCAGACGACAGCACAGTAACAGATAGATATCTGTCAGATGCAAAAGTCAATAGGGACGATATTCAGTATTGTCAAGAGGTTATGGTTGATCGTTTGAACAACGCTCTCAAGGCAGTCTCTGATTGGGGTGAAGCCAATCTGGTGACGTTCAACGCAACCAAAACTCATGCGTGTTTGTTTTCCGCCAAAAGGAGTTCATTCCATCTTACTCCAACTTTTCGGGATGTTCCTGTGGAAATTACCGACAACCTACAGCTTCTAGGTGTTGAGCTTTCTACCAATCTCAACTTCGGTCAGTACATCGAATCCAAGGCAAAGATTGCAGCAAAAAAACTTGGAGTCCTCTCGAAGGTTAAGCGGTACTTCACATCAAAGCAGTTGATTCAGTTATATCAAGCACAAGTCCGATCCTGCATGGTGTACTGCTGCCACCTCTGGGATGGATCAGCCAAATATCAACTGGCGGCTTTGGATTCGGTGGAAAAACGTGCAAGGAAGATGATTGGTGACCCACAGTTGATTGAAACTAGGCTGCAGAGCCTCGAGCATCGGCGTACGGTTGCGCGTCTGTCGGTCATCATTCCGCCGTCCCCTTTCCGCCATCGGGAGACACGATCCGGGCGAGCGCTTCATCCTTTTGTCGTGGATCTTCTAACTATCCGCACGAGCCGCTTTGGCTTGACTTGTATAATGCGTACGGCTAAGGAGTGGAACGCGTTGCCTGCGAGTGTGTACCCTGATCAATATAATCGGGATGCCTTCAAGGCTAGAGTGAATAGGCTGTTCCAAGGCGGGCATGCTCCATCTTCGGCCGCATCGTCACTTACCAACAGGTGAGATGGCGGTCAAATGCCTGTCTTGTTTAATAAAAAAAAAAAAAAAAAATCACCTTAGGAAGGTATACCCTTTCATGCATCACCTTATGCGCTTATTATACATGACTTAATTCAGCAAACTAAATTCTGAAGCAACTAGCTTCTACATTTAAAAGCTTCTGATCACGCAGTCGGACGTGTCGAGAATGGCTGCAGTACTTTTGAATTCCCGCCAATCTGTTTTACTTTTTATTTAGATGTTGCGTTCGAAAACTGCACTGTTTGACATTTATATGAAACCTAAACATGATTTTTATAAGTAAGCGTCTTGGCGTTAATGACGCTCTCGGATAAGGTATAGTAATCTTTATTTTAAATATTATATTTCTAAAAAGGCAGTAGTATGATTTTTATACTTAATTTCATTAATAAACATACAAAATCGTGTGCCTAATGTTACAAGATTAAACTCACACATTTAAATGACCAAGCAAAAATGAGTTTCTGAAAGTTCATCTGAATTAAGTAAGTTACTAAATGCTATTACACCTTCCTAAATGCGTTTCTAATTAGGCTTTTTATTTCTGAAACCATATGTTCTTCTAAAGTTAGCATCCTAACTTGCTAAATAAGATTACGTTTGGCTGAATTCAGTAACTGAATCATTTAGTCTACTGAATTTGTGTAATAAGCGCATTAGCCCTAGATACTACTAAGTACTTCCTGCCGATAAATTACAGTACTATTCCCTAACTCTTAATTGTTAAGGAGTCCTATGGCTGAAGCGAACACCTTTGTAAGACAAGATAACGTAACAATCACACCATACGTGTCTACAATTTTCAAGGATTGCCCTCGATTTCACAGGGTTTCCATCATCAGATCCTGACCTGATTAAAGTGGGATCACCAGTAAACCCTTTCGAACAAAAAAGTAATTTCAACTGTGCACATAGGTATCTACATAAAAAATGGACCATCACCACAACCAAACAGTCGAACAAAGTACCTCCTCCTTCTTTTGTTTATTGAAGCCTGTTAAAAATTATGTAGGTACATACAGATAACAAGCATTAATATTCTCTGCAACATAATATCATAATACTCCTACATGTTTTATAGGTACTTATTGTTTTTGAAATATAATACCAAATTTAGTCAACTTTATAGCAGAGAAGAGTGCATACGCTTTAATTTAAAAATTATTCTTTTTATTATAAGTATTATGTACTTATTTCATGTCACATTTGCCTCAACATGTACCCTAGGTGAGGTCGGGTTCCTCGTCCACAAATCCCTTATGAACAACATCGACAAGATCGAGAGTGTGTCGTCTATGGTTGCGTACCTTATACTCAGAATTATCAAACGGTATTCGTTGAAGGTCATACAGGTTTACGCACCGACTTCGACTCACTCCGACGATGAAGTGGAGGCTATGTATGAGAATATAACTACAGCCATACATACCTCCAAGACACATTACACCGTTGTCATGGGGGATTTCAATGCGAAACTGGGCAAACGAAGTGGAGACGAGTTGAGAGTGGGGCAATTTGGAGTTGGAAGTGGGAACGCCCGTGGCCAGATGCTGGCCGGCTTTCTGGAGAAAGAGGGAAGCCGGATCATCTCAGATGGACGTGGGTTAGTCCCGATGGGATGGGAAATGAGATTGACTTCATCCTATCTACGAAACGGTATATATTCAATGATGACTCGGTGATCAATAGCGTAAAAATTGGCAGTGATCACCGATTGGTAAGAGGCACATTGAATATTAATCCACAGCTGGAAAGAGCTAGATTGATGAGGCCCACGCTCCGGCCTGTACCCATCCAAATCCAAAACCCCGAGAGCTTTCAACTCGAATTACAAAATCGCTTCGAGTGCCCAGGAGAGTGCGTCGACGTGGACGACTACAATAACAGGTTCGTGGAAACTGTCTATACGGTTGGGTCAAAGTTTTACAAAGCCTGCCGTACAAAAAGAACAAGCAAAATCGCTGACGATACCCTCAAACTCATGGAAGAAAGACGCGCAAAGACTCTGCAATCCCCTGATGATGTCTCTCAATCAATGTCTCTCGCGATATACGCCGCTTCAATACTATCAATATTGAGGCGGCTATCGAGCGGAATAAAGGCTCTAAAGTCTTTGCGAGAGATCTGTCGATTAGACAGAGCCAGTTGACGAGACTGAAAACGGATGACGGCAGAGTTGTTTCGACCAAGTCCGAGGTTTTGAGGGAAGTCGAGAGGTTCTGTGGACAGTCATACACGACAACACGGGCACCTGTTACCAGTATGGCAAAAGACCCCAGAGCCAAGGTGACCCGACACTACACCGAAGATATCTCGGACATCAGCCTGTACGAGATTAGTATGGCTCTCAAACAGCTCAAGAACAACAAGGCGCCGGGTGATGATGGAATTACGGCTGAGCTTCTGAAAGCTGGTGGCAAACCTGTGCTTAAGACCCTTCAGAAGCTGTTCAATTCCGTCATCCTCGAGGAAAAAACGCCGGAAACATGGCACAGAAGTATAGTGATATTGTTCTTTAAGAAAGGTGATAAGGCTCTCTTGAAGAACTTGCACAACGCATTCTCTTGTATCCTTTAGCTCAACACTACCTGCTGTAATATTCCTGTCTCAATTTCTGTAAAGGTTGCCTGGAAGAGATCGCTTGTAGCGATAAGGCCGCCTTTGCTCATATGTGTTCCTGTTACTGTAACTAATTGATACTGTTATGTTTTGTGAGCAATAAAGTGTTTATCTATCTATCTAAGAACTTCAGACCAATATCGCTGCTGACCCATGTGTATAAGCTGTTTTCGAGAGTCATTACGAATCGTCTCGCACGCAGGTTTGATGACTTCCAGCCTCCCGAACAAGCCGGATTCCGAAAAAGTTAAGTACCATAGACCACATACATACGCTGCGGCAGGTTATACAGAAGACCGAACAGTATAACCGGCCATTATGTTTGGCGTTTGTGGACTATGAGAAAGCCTTCGATTCGATCGAAACTTGGGCGGTGCTCCGGTCTCTACAGCGGTGCCAAATTGACTATCGATATATCGAAGCACTCAAGGGTTTGTACGAAAACGCCACTATGTCAGTTCGTCTCCAGGATAAGACCACAGAACCTATTCAGCTGCAGCGGGGTGTTAGACAAGGTGTTGTCATATCATCGAAGTTGTTCACCGCTGCACTGCAGGGTATCTTTAGGCTTCTGGACTGGGACGGACTTGGCATCAATATTAACGGCGAGTACCTCACTCACCTCATATTTGCTGACGATATCGTAGTCTTGGCTGAAACCCTGGAAGACTTGGGCAAAATTCTCGATGACTCCTGTAGAGCCTCTCAACAAGTAGGTCTTAAAATAAACATGCACAAGACGAAAATTATGTCGAATGTCCATGTTGTGCCTACTCCAGTGACAATTGGAGGCATTCCACTTGAAGTACATTCATACCTAGGACAAATAGTCCAGTTAGGTAGGTCCAACTTCGAGAAAGAGGTCAATCGACGAATCCAACTCGGTTGGGCAGCATTCGGGAAGCTACGCCATATATTTTCGTCCCAATTACCGCAGTGTCTCAAAACGAAGGTCTTTGACCAATGTGTGTTGCCAGTGATGACTTACGGAACTGAAACGTGGCCGTTCACTGTGGGCCTTATAAGAAAACTCACTATCATCCAAAGAGCAATGGCAAGAGCTATCGATAGTCTCTTTGCGCGATCGAATCAGAAATGAGGAGCTCCGCAAGCGAACCAAGGTCACCGACATAGCTCTAAGGATTGCCAGACTGAAGTGGCAGTGGGCAGGGCACATAGCTCGAAGAACAGATGGCCGATGGGGCAGTAAAGTTCTCGAGTGGCGACCACGTGCCGGAAGACCTTGTGTAGGCCTTCCACAAGGTGGACTGACGACCTGGTAAGGATCGCAGGTACCAGCTGGATGCGAAAAGCACAGGACCGGCCTTTATGGAGATCTCTGGGGGAGGCCTATGCCCAGCAGTGGGCGTCTTCTGACTGATATGATGATGATGATGATGATAATAAGTATTGCAGGTATCTGGTCTAAAATACAACTCGCAAACACCAGTTTGTGGATATGCTCTGTAGGGCTCTGCTGTAGGTACCTAATCTCCGCGCTAATCAGCCTTGCAACGGATGTCAGCTCGACAACGGAAAACAGACCAGTGCTTTTATTAATTAATCCACAATCGATATCCAAGTTTGAGAATGACGTCAATCACCGGATCCAACTCGCTTAGGCAGCGTTCAAGAAATGATATTTTCGTTCAAAATACTACTGTCTCTATAGGAAGGTTTTTAGGCAGTACGTGTTGCCAGTTAATGACGTACGGAATGGGGAAGTAGTGCCTTACTTAGGGTCTTATTAGAAAGCTAACAGTCACTCAGTGTCCGATATAAAGAGTTATGGCCGTTGTTTCTCAGCGTGAAAGAATCATATCCAAAGCTGAACTAAAATCATTAGGTTTCAGAGTCGTAAAGCTCTGCGACTCCAGATACGCTATATAGCTCGCAAGACCGACGGTCGGAGAGATATGCCTACATAAAGTTGTTACAGTCGCCACTTTCCCTTATAGGGTCATAATGTTTGCATCTCCCATATCCTGGGGTACGTACCTCCTAGGTCCAATACTTAACTAAGAGATTGTAGATAATAGGTTGTACACACTGCACTTTTATGAGTTAAGCAGGGATGACATCATTTCCGGGACTCTTTTTGTTCTTCAGTTGTTTGATAGCGTTTTGAAACTCTTCTTGAATAGGATTTGCGGTACATGCCTCGGATAATGTCAATATAGGCCTCGGACACCGACTTGGACCGAAACGCCCACCCGAGAACATCATCACCCGAGAACCACAGTCTGCATGTCCAGAAACAGGAAATGCAGAGGCGTGTTCTTTGATCTGTATCCCTTCATAAGAGTTCTCAGGGCAAATATGGGATCCATGGTCCCACAACCGGTCAAAACCCATGCTGACACTCCGAGATTGTACACTCCCGTCGGATCCGCGAGTCAACAATGTGATCGAATAGATTCATTTTGTGAGACATAAGCTTTATACCGCGGTAGTTAGTAGACTCCTGCCCTTGCCCTTGTAGACTGGAGTAACCCTAACTCAGCCTCCATTGGTTGGGTATCTTCTCGGTGAGGAGGATGCTGTTATAAAGGTCGGTAAGGATGCTCACACCACGAGAGCCCATAAATTTCCACGTCTTAATTAGGACGCCATCGGGCCCGGCCGCTCTCCGATTCTTTATGCGGCGAAGAGCCGTCGCGACTTCCTCAGGCATTATCGGTGACACAAGTCTTTGATTCCGAGGCAACTCTGGTGCCTGCATCTCCTTATGCTGTTTATTAAGGAGCTCGTGGAAATACGAACGCCATTTCTCTCCTTTATCACGCGGTTATCACATAACAGGCTACAGCTAGGGTCATTTACTCAGTGGCACGTGGCTACTTTGCCAATATTGTCTCTCCGAGGAAGAAAGTCATCTATCTAGGTGGTGATCTTCCCACTCTTGTAGGCAATCAGATGCTCGGCTTTCTTTTAGAAATACCTGTTCACGTCCGGAGAATTTATTCCTCTTAAGCTCCTCCCAAAACCAAAACCGCCATGGCCACGGCCAAACTCCTCACATTTCTCACCGACATGACCGTTCAGATCGCCACCCACAACAATACCCTGTGACAACGGAATATTTCGCAGTACTTCCCCGATATGCTTCCAGAACAACGCCTTATCCACGCCGCTGTATGTCATTTATAAGTATTTTATACAGGGTGTCCCGTAAGTCGACGTCAAGCCGGAATCGGGTGATAGTCCAAATCATAATAGTTACTAGAAAAATAAAAAATAAAATCGAAGTCTTGAATTTTTTAAATTATAGGCATTTCTTTTTTTTCGAGAAAATGTACATCCTGTGATGGTTTTTTAGCTCCTGTTGCTACAAATCTTAACTTTTTTTCAATTTTATTTTTCTTATGTAATCCCAAATAGTGCTAATCTAACCTATTACTTAGAATTCTAAGTCAACTGCTCCAGCTTGGAAGAAAGTGTCACATTATGCCGTACAATGAATAGACAATTAATATTTCGTCCAACTTTAACGGACTGTACTGAAAAAAAAAAATTACTACGCCAGGTTGGCAAGTAGCACGAAAAGTTGACGCATTTAATAAGGATTCTAAAATGGTATAATACTTGCTACATTATTTCTTTGATTACGGGGGAAAAAAAATCCTTCAAGAAACCCAGTTTCGAAAAATTTTTCATTACCTACTAAAAATTAATCTAGTGCGTTCAAAGCTTGCCTAAGCCCGAGTGAGACGGAGAGTCATTCATGAAGTGTGAGTGACACAGGTAGTGACGCTTTCGAGTCAAATATTCAAATGGGTGAGTGAGACAGATAGTAACGCTAATGAGTCAGATACAGAGAAAGTCATTTTATGAAGTGTGAGCGAGATAGATAGTGACGCCACTTTTTTAATATTGGCACACGCAATACAGATCAGTACGTTACGCTCCTTCGTTTACTACGCATCTTTCCGTATTCGTTCGTGTTATTTCGTACTTTCGACTTTTTGCTTCGTTTATTGGACTTGTTTGTTTGCTTGTGATTTGGACAGTTTCGATCTCTTTACAACGACCTTTGCTTTCTCCTGGACTATCGTATGATTGTGTAGTGCCACCATGTCTGTGTACACCACTCAGGAATATGCCAACATGCACTTTATTTATGGCGAATGCAGAGGGAATGCTAGTGCTGCGGCTAGACTGTATCGCGAGAGGTACCCAAATGCTGATCGTTATCCAGATCACCGAGTTTTTACAAATGTGCACCGTCTACTCTCCACAGAAGGCATACTTCCAAACCAACCACATGGTGAAGGAAGAAGTTCCTTGCCTTACGAGGACGTAGTACTTCAAGCAGTTGAACAAGATCCAAGTATATTCTATGTTTGAAAAATATATGGATAACTTGAGACTTTCATAATTCCAGCTATGATTAGTTTCCCTTAGTCCTCGCACACGAGAGATGATTTTTCATGATTCCAGTATTAATTCTGCATCACTGCATGAAGTATCACAACAGCACCAACACAAGCTCATCCTATCGCAGTCATGGTTATGTCACTACAGTTACTTCCTCTTGATTCGGGACGATTAGTTGCTTACATTCGGTTTACATCCCTTCGACCTTACTAAAGCCGATAACTCTCTGTGTATAATACTGTGTGTGCGTAAGTACTTCGGAAAATGTTCCGAAGACAGCTTCACATCACCACAGCGTCAAAAATCTTATTATCTTAGCAATACAGATCATTTTCTGTGACACAATACAATAACATTTTATATTGATTAGGTTTTCTTTAATATGGTCACAGAATATTATTACCACTTGTATGGTTTTAACGTGCTGCAGTTACACCCGTATCAAACTAATACATAACTACATTGGTATAAACGATAAATGAAGGAAGTACCTACATGGATAGATAACAAATGACAGAACTGTTACATGTTTTATATTAATTTTGAAATAGAACACCAGATTTATTCAACTTTGTAATAGCGAAGAGTGCACACGCTTCATTAAAAAAAATGTGAAATAGTATACCTACTTGCCTCAAAATGGACATATCATGTATTAAAAGGTGTTGCTGTTGTATTCCTTTGAGATACGGACTTTTAGCTTGGGGCTACATTAAATTGGTAAGTTTTACGTTTCGTGAGACATTGCATTATAAAATAAATATTCAAGTTCACTGATTACAAGACCAATGGCCTTGTTTGAACCAGTGTTCTATCTACGCACGGCTCTTATTAAATGTTTCAATAAAGGGCCGTTTATACGTCGACGCTTACAAACTGGTCAGAAGACAAATACGCGCACAGTGCACACGAGGTTAATTTACCGATGATAAATCCTGAGAAGCACAGGGGTTTCCAAAAGTATGCGCCGTGGAGAGTAAGGAGGGGCGCTGTGAGGCGCTTCCATCTTCTAGTCTCGAAACTAAACTTAGATGTTCATTAGAACATATCAAATCATCATCATACTAACATAAAAAGAAATATCGACATCGATTAGATACTTGGCAGGTTATAGATATGGATATAGAATAAGCGGGTATGCGAGGCGTCCCCCCTTCCGCACATACCTCATATCGCGATTGCCACGTCGACTTGTCGTCAACAGAACGTCGGAGGCCAATCAAAGTTAGACATTCCTCCTCATCACACTGATTTCTACTCATTCACTGTCCATGCGGCAAGATTGTGGAACTCTCTTCCGCATGAAATACGGGATAGCACATCTATATTCATCTTCAAGAAACGTGTAAAAGAGCACTTCCTTTGTCTGTCTAATATACATATGTATGTAAGTATGTAAGTATGTAAGTATGTAAGTATGTAAGTATGTAAGTCTGTATTTTTTAATTAACAGTTTATTGTTCACAAGATAAAACATACACGTTATGTTACAGAAGTATAAGTCACAACAGGCACTATCACTACATGCTTATCTCTAAAAAGAAATCTCTTCCAGCAGGCCTCTTTCTCTATGTACTTGTATGTATGTATATGTATTTGTTTTTAATGTAGGTATATAGGTATGTATTTATTTATGTATAGTATTTGTATGCTTTTATTAATCAAGCATTATTTTTTTGCTACTGTGCACGTCTTAACTGCATTTAATTGTCACAATCTCTCTGCTGTAGGTCTGCTGGAAGAAATTTCTTTATAGAAATAAGTTAACCTGTTGTGTTTGATATACTCTGTCATATGTTTTGTAAAAATCTGGTGTACAATAAGTGGTTAAATAAAGAAATACTCCAGTACCTCAAGACCCGTATCTGTTGCCAGCGATGAGTAGGTACTTAGGGCTCATTGAAAAGCTTCAAGTGACTCAGAGAAAGTGTATACTCGGAGTTTCTCCACGAGACACGGAAGTAAAAATATCCATAACTGATCTAAGGTCATTAAGTAATAAAACTGAAGGGGCAATGCCGTACAACCAATTACCGATAGGGTGAAAAGGTTCTCGAATGGCGACCCCGTACCAAGCGGAAATCGCAGCATAGTATGGCCCCAACGATACGGACAGACGACCTTACAAGGGTCAATCAGTATGGACGGAGATGAGGGAGGCCTGTGTCCAGTAGTGAACGACCTGCGGCTGAGATGATAATACATGTCTTTTTCAGATTGTCGATCTACTGGCAGTAATATGGTATACTTATGTGTGCGTAATGGCGTATGGACTTATCCCAAAAATCGTTGTAACAGTTGCAATATTATTCTTTCTGGCAGATATTATTTTAAATATAATATTCCTGGCTGGATCTCACACGGTAAGTGTAAACGTAAATATAAAAGATAGATCAGCTCGCTGATACCATAAGTAGGTAGATAAATATCTAGGTAATGTAAATATAAGTAAGCCTACGCCGTAGAGTTCTTATTGAGAGCCATTTAGTTAGTACCTAGCCAGAGTTATTTTGTAAGGGTGCTTGTACACGGTGCATATAGCAGGAGCAAGTAGCTGACGTATGCACAAAACTCCTTACTCCGTCAAGAGTAAGAAGGAGTTTCTTTCCTCATTAACTCCGTGACATTCTTTCGTTTAACGTTTAAAGGATTAACCTTTCTAAGATCATTTTGTAAGCTTCCTTTTTTTTATCGGCCGTCAGAACGAAAATCCGTTTGGTCTCAAAATGTCCAAGTTGCAAAATGTTCAAATTGCAAAATGTCCAGGTTACATAATGACCAAGTTGTAAAATATCAGTTGTATACACTTACTACTCATGAGTTGCCGCTTACATTTATATATTTCACGATATATTATGTATTTATAATAAATAAATAAATTCATTTTTATTTTAGGCAAAAGTAACGAGTTACATCCATGTCACAAAATTAATATGAAAAAAAATATAACATTAAAATAAAGATAAAAATCGTCAGCATTGCTGAAATTATTGAGACAAATTCCCGCGACGTTGCAACCATCTCTGGTACTTCTCAGGTCCTCAATCAGGACATTTACATAGACGTTAAAAAGATCCGGAGAGGTTAGCCCCCTGGCGAACACCGCATTCTAGTCTAAACTTACTAGATGTCGCGTCGCCCTATCTCACACAGTTAATTTGTTTTTCGTACCGATACTTCAAGAGCCGTATCGTAATCTGCGGTACCCCCGATCCCTCGAGTTTGTCCCATAGTAAGCTATAGTTTACTAGGTCGAAAGCTCGGCTTAGATCGAGGCAACACGCGTATACTGAGGTGTTTCGGCCCGTGTAATATTTCACTGTCCGTTATAAACTAAATATTGCAGCATCCGTAGAATGATTGGTACGATGACCAAACTGTGCGTCCTTAATCTTTAGGCTAGATTTCAAGTCAGGGTGGATTTCAAAAAGATTGGAATTCAAAAAAAATTCCAATTTTGGTACCTAGTGAAATAGGTCTATAATTTTTAGTGCTTAACCGAACTCCGCTCTTATTCTTTAGCACTGGTACTACAACATTCCTCGTTAGATTTTTAGGTAGGTAACCTAGTCTATAGCACATAGGAAACAATTTCGATAAAACTACATAAATATAGTGTGTAGTAACTATTGTACGTCGAGCTACACGTGTAGATAAAATAATATGATCGAGCCAACAACAACTATTTATAAATTATTAATATATTTATCAACGATATCAAACTATACGAAAAGAGCAGGTCTATTGCTCTTATGTAACAATTCACTTCTGTAGGCTTGCTGGAAGAAATTTCTTTTTAAAAATAAGTTGTGCCTGTTGTGTCATTTATAATAATTGTGTTATTTCCCTGTATGTTTTACTGTGTACAATAAACAGTTAAATATAATAAATATATTATAATTTATAAATACATAATATATCGTGAAATATACAGGATGACCTTAGCCTCTGGACAAATAATTAAACCTTATTTAAGACTGCTACTAAGCGTAATAAAATAGGTATTTCTTTAATTTAAAAAAAAAAAAAAATTATAACAAATTAAATTGTAACTTAATCGGCAACAATTACAATATACTGTACAACGACAACACGAATGAATTGAACTAGAATTAATTATTGACATTCATGACATGATATATGAGAAGCGAGTGACGTTGTCACACTTCAAATTATTGTCAAATTGAAATACATTTTTCTTCATTTAGTTTAAGCTGTCACCTGGCGTGTAGTTCTAATGTAAAGAGTTTGCAATGTTTAGGGTACTTTCTAGACCATGCAACTACATACAGGCTGCTCCTGAGCGATTAATTTAAAATCGTTGATTTTTCGGTAAATACTCAACTGATTATTATGATACTTTGCAGTTTTGTTTTAAATGCCCTACTCAACTAGTAGTATTCGACTTTGTCTAGATTGTAAGGATACCCTGTATAAATATAAGCGGCAACTCATAAGTAGTACCTACCTAAGTGTGTACAACATTTAGAGACTTACATAGCGATGTTTTGCAACTTGGACATTATGCAACATTGTGAGCCTTGGCAACGCACTTTGAGGTGATAAGGGACTCTTATCTCCAAAAAGGGGTAAGTTAAGAGTACCCACAACCACCGTAAATCTATAAGAAGATGTATGAATGTGGAAGAGGCAAAAGAGTAGCTTGTGACAGTCGATAGTCTCTGCCTACCGCTGGGGGATTATAGTGTTTATAAATGTTGGTAGGTAGGTACTCATATTCTTTGTATATAATAATCATCATAAACTTAAAATAGTACCACAACATATTTATACATTTTATTTTTCGAAATACTCCTATACAGATTAAACCCCATGTTCGGTACACGGGGTTAAAACTAATATACAGTTCAACGTAACCATTTATAGCAACCTTTCTGATAGATTACTTTTTACAGTGATTATATACTTTAATCTTTCATTTACTTTCAGAAAAACGTGAAAGCACTGAAAATATTCTACTACTACAGTCTCGTCTATACGGGAGCAAGCATGGGGTTGACATTGCTGATACTCACACGAAGTTTCGAAGACATCCTACATTGCGCGTCAAGTCCTTATAGATCATGCGTTGTTTTAATTGTTTATAGTGTTATTACAATCTCATTACTCTTTTTTATCTCAGGTGAGTTGAACCGTGTGGCATGCGTATCCCAAAAGTCAATTTGCATAGTAGAAATAAAAGTATATGACATAATGACGTTCTATGAAAACGCTTTACACACATAATGTATTTTACATAGATATAGGTACATTAACTTTTTGGCAAAAGCCTATGAAAAGTAGGTATACTGCTACAGCTCCAGAACATGGTATTTTGCATTCTACAATGAGTAAAAATGGCATATACTTTTGGAAAAACGTTTTGTATGTAACCTGCCAAACTTTTCGTCGTACAAGGCCATAAATACATAGTCAGGCCGCTAGTAGTTTTCTGATGCACATCTCTAACTTTCCTGCCATGAAAGATTAATGACCTCCATTAATATGAAACAGGCTAAAGTCCAGAAGTGGACAATGCTGAGCTAAACTTCGTCTTTTATATCAATGGCTAGATCAACGGGCAAGCGGGCCACCAGTTGAAATGTTGCCTATCCATAGGCAGTAGGCTCTTTTCAGCACACCAGTGGTATCGCCAATGCCTTTTCTACCTGTAAACCCCCGCAACACGTTACTATAACAGCAAATAGGTAAATGCTCCACTGCCAACACGTTCCCCATGGAGCACTGGATGCCTTATTCACTGGTATATAAAATGGTATAGTGTGACTGCGGAATTCTGTGTAATTTTCCGGTCGGGCAGCTCCAAGTCGAAAGGGGTATCCCGCTTTTCTCTACCTCTTTTCTAAACACGTCGCAAAGCAACGGCTAAAAGCGGATCACGAGTACCTTCAATAAAATGCACTGCACCGCTCGCGCGCTGTTGCAGGAACTACCTACCAACCTACAATCAGGCGCGGATCCAGTTCCTAAAAAAGGTTGTGTTCACGACCACCTGAAAGTTGGCGAAGTGTAAGTCGGATTTTGCAGCAAAGTATTTGAGGTTTTTGCACTGAGCTGAAATAATACAAGTTCTATTATTTCAGGTTTAGTGGGGTCTTGCTATTCCTGCACTCATACTGGTCGAAAACCAAGGTAGTTGTAGGTAAAGCTGAAAGCCACACTTCGAACGTTTACGACATTTTGGCATTTAAAAGCTGGGGGTAATAATAAGAAAACCAATCAGGCCGACTTTGTCTACTTCCTAACTTTAACGAATCAGATAAATTAATTTATTTTTATTTCGAACTTTATTGCACAACAACACACAAATTTGTGGCACCGTACAGGTTTTTTTATATTAAACTTACTTATCTATTCATCGTTAGCCTATGGACCTCAATAAGGGTTGTGGGCATGCTCATCGTGCTCACAACGGTGGATCCGCGCTTGCCTACAACAGCGGTGCGCGAGCCGTTGTAGCAACTGCGCATTCTCCGATCTGTATGCATTCAAAGTAGTGCTTCATGATAGGCGCTGTTATCTCTAGAATTCCTAGATTCTACGACTGTGCTCTAATGTTCTGTTGTAATTAAACTGATTACCACCTGACCGACGTAGTTCTTGCAACGGCTGTGCTTGCGCTTTCACAATTCGGTAGCTGTGCGTAGCGCACGCCGTGTTATAAAGCGTTATTAATATATTATTAACCTGGGGCCCTGGTTTTTAAATCATTCGCTTCGATTCGAACGGTTTTCAATAACGAATTTTGGCATGAAAACATCAATATTTTGATGCATAATGCTAATTTTCTTTATATTTGAACCGTACTCTTAAGGTGCGGCCAATGTGATTTAAAAAATACCGAATATCAAAATTGAAAACAATTCGAATCGAGGTGAGCGTTTTAAAAATAGAGCCCCAAGTCACATATACAACAAGCCCTTTTAACACATCCATTCTTGTTCTTCGTGCCTATTTATGTTTGTTTATTAGCTTTGTTTTTCAGCGATGCAGTGCTATCTCATACTTCTGGTACGCAGTGAGATAAGGAAGCTGATGGCAACATGTACGGTTAAATATAAGAGCACCAAGGTTGAGCTTAATACTGGGAGTGAAAAGGAAATTACAGAAAAGGCTGTATACAATAAACTAATATCCACGGCAGGGGATGGTTAATATTATAATAGACCTTTGCGTTCGTATTTACAGTAAAACAACTTGGAAAACAGATAGATAAGTACCCTAATGTCACTTAACATAAATATATATTATGGATGTTACTAATTTGAGTTATGTATGGCAAATAAATTAATAGCCAATAAAGTACATTGTTGAAATTCTAGCTGGTATTAAATTTGCCTTTTATTCAAAATTTTAAACACAAACTCAAATATTGTTTATCTATTGAAATAGGGTTAAGTAAGAAGTGCGGGAAGAATTATATGTTGAGAGAGTGAAGGAGAGATTTTAGAATTTGGATGAGATAATTGCGGTACGGGAGATACGGATGAGGTTCAAGAATCTAATTGAGGATGTTGCCATTGAAGTATAAGAAAAGAAGAGAGGCATATATAGAAGACTAAGGACGTACAGAAGGTTTTGCAAGAAAATATGTATTTGATTGGGTTGGTTAGCGATAAATGTAAACCGAAAAATGCAAATATAAAATCAGAAGCCAGGATGGAAATATCATAACAGATGAATCGCATTTGTTTGATGTGCGCAATAAATACTTTGAAAGTTTGTTTGAAAGGGATGAAAGTAAAAAAGTGAATAATAGTAAACATGAATGTGACATAGGCAAGTATGGTATTTTGATTGCTATAAAAAGTATGAAGGTAGAAAAATCAGCAGGATGTGATAGGGCGAAATGGCCAAGCAGCTGTATTTCTTTTTCAACCTTTGTTGGATGAATGTCCGAGTGCCAGCAGACTGGTGCTTGTGCCGCTTTAAAAAAGGGGTCGACCGGTGACAGTATCGCTGTTGTTGACAACGATATGACATTTCAAAATGGCGATACTTAATTACAGTTGAGACCACCGGGTCAGATAAATTTGTGACACAACCTCGTCAAGTCGCCATGCTTAACATTGGAAAAACGTAAAAAAAAATGTAATGATAAACCGAAAATATAAATTTCCCAACAGCAATAATTGGGATTCATTAATTCACACACACTGCGGTGTTAGAATATTTTTAGTCGTTCGCGCGACACTTTTCCGTCAGTACTGGAGTACCCTTCTTAGTTACTGTTTTACCGGAATTAGGGCATATTTTACAACGTAATACGACATTGTTAGTTTGTAAAGCAACGACCATTCACCCACGTGGTCAATCCGTCACTGTGACGACGTTTGTGCTCCATTGTAGTTTTATCATCAATTAAGTGGCCCTTGTATCCTTAGGTAAGTCCTTTATATCTCTCCCGCTCCCTCATACTCGTATCTCCGTGAACGGTTTCGCTTTGGCCATTCACAAGATAAGCCTTGTCGTTCTAGCAATTCCTGCTCACTATTCCTACTTCCTTTCATATTCCTTCAGTGTTCATGCAGCAAGAATGTGGAATTCTCTTCCGCACGACGTGCGTGACAGTCACTCTATCCATTAAAAATCGTGTAAAAGATCACTATCTTTCTCTGTGTGCCTGGACGTATTATAATGCCTTAATATAGTATATGTTTATTTTATTCATATATACCTCTTAGTATGTATAGAATATTATGTATGTCTTTATTTAGAGTGAATAATTCATGTGCACATCGTATCTGCGTATATTTATCACATCTCTCTTTTTGGAGGCCTGTTGAAAGAGATTTCTTTTTAGAGATAAGTAGTGCCTGTTTTCTAATATCTAATTTATACTATATCTATCTTTAATTTTCTTGTATACAATAAATCGTGTGTCTCGGAGAATGGCCGTATCGTAGACGGTCATGAGCCTAGACATCATTTTGACTCAGAAACGCAACGTCAATCGAAGCGCCACCTTGCGGATGACTGAAAATACTGTGAAGACATTATATTCGGCGCGCGGTCGCAACGAACACTTTGCATTCGACCATCGACGAGTCATGAACTGGAACTAGCTGCTCATCCATTGAAGAGAGAAGATGTCTTGATTTATTGTATCACATCACATAGCTGTACTCCATAAAGGAGAGTGTGAGTACACAAGGGACTACAAATAATTTGTATGAGGGCGCACGTGAAAAGAGCTCCTGGCGCACCTCACGTTTTCGGCCGGTCAGGAGGCCATGGCTGGTGGCGGGTCTTCCAGTGACCCACGGGTTTAGTAGTCCAACATTATGTCTCCTACTGAAATTATCTTAAATTTATCATATTATTTTATTATTTGCTATTTTTATTCTAATAACGCTTTATTATCTCAATACACTGTTAAACTGTTCGGCTTAGCCTTATTTTAACACACTATCCCGAAAATACCTTCTGATGGATATCTGCCCTACTAGAGTCTGCCGTAAGTTACCACATATTAAAAACTTCATTCACACCTTTGACCCCGGAACGATGCCCAGAAAGCTAGCTGCGTTGCCTCGTTTTACGTACGTACGTCATGCTGTCAGACCTCTTGCCATCGTCACGTACGGTAGAGTGAGGGTCACGAGACTTTGCGTCCGGCTAAAAGTGGAACAAAATTTGACTGACAATGTCAAGTTCAGCCACAGTACACGAACCAATAGTAGGTAATTTTCATAGAAACGGTCAAAGTACGTTTTTCACTTTCGCGCAATTTATTTGTTTATTATTAATTTATTCGCATGGCATTAGCAGCGGAATCGTTAATTTTAATAATCGACTAAAGAACACTACAACTACACGTGAAATGTACTTTCGCATAAATTCTCAGCATATCGCGATTGCGGCGCTCTAAAAATAGTTAGTACGGAGGATCACGAGCACAATGTGACATTGGCTTTGAGCCCTTGAGATGGTGGTGGGCCCCATATAGGGGATTCGGGGATGAGTATGGATTACATAAATCCAATCTTAGCATGTTTCATTTTGCACTTGAGCAACCTAAAATAGAAGAAAATTGCGAATATAGACGTTGTTCAAAACCTAAATGTTATTTTATTCAATTATACATTTGTTTTACATTTCGATTACTTGGCGAAGATGATTGTTTCTGTACACTGTGGTTGACAACGGACAAGGACCACTAACAGGGACACTTTTTGACACGATGGGCTCAAAATAAACCGGAATCTAGAACCGTAAAACCAATTAAAGTAAAGACAAGCGCCCTTTGGATGACGTCATTTATTGTCGCGTGCCTGACGATTCGGCCTGCGCTACGACTAGATGACATACCGTGGTGCCCTAGCGAATCCACATATGCACCACAGGGACACCAATATGAATGAACAAGGTTGACCCTAATCTCAGAGCAAACAAGAAACGCTGGCAGGGAGACACTTGACGCCTTACGAACGCCCAGAGCCCCATGATTTTTTTCCTACATGTATTTTGAGGCCACGTTTGGTACTTATAAAGCGCGCCTGAGGGCAAAAGTCATACATATTGACAACGATAAGTTGTCTAAAACGGTTCCAAATGTTTCGTGAAAAGCTTATTGTAGCTGAGCGCCACTCGTCCAGGTGGTACGGATGGAACTTTAATTAGTAGCGGATGGTACTGTGGTAAGACTCGGTAGCAGAGATTAGACCAAACAACTCCTCGAAACATCGGAACACTCTTCGTGATAACTCCTCATTCTGGCTGATGAAGGTATTTGTGTAAACTAAAGCCCCTAAAGCGAGTTAGGGGGGTTTGTTTTATAAGTACTACGTAAAGATAAAAAAGTATATATAATAATTATTTATTCTAAATCGGCCTTGTGATTCCTAAACACAAGTTACACTATCTCATAGTTTCAGATTTTGGTTTATGTTGTTATAAAATTGCAAACTGGTCTTGCAAATGTCCATAGGCTGCGGTGACTGCTTACCATCAGGCAGGCCGTAAACTTGTTTGCCACCTGTGCGATATATAAATAAATGTGTATAAAAATGTGGATAACTTGAAACTTTCATGATTCGAGTTTTGATTATTTTCCCTGGGCCCTCGCGCACGAGAGCATAACTGGGATATTAAGATGATTTTTCTTGATTTCAATATTAATTCTGCGTATCTTCATGAAGTATCACAACAGCACCAACACAAACTCATAAAATACAAATTCAAATAAAAATTATTTATTGATGACTTAGTTACACGTCAGTACAGTATGGTTGTGGGTAGGTACATAGGTACACATAGTCTAATAATATTATGTACCTAGGTACCATAATAATAAGTATGGTATGGTATGGTTTAACAACATTAACAATTATAAAATTTATAAATGTCATCCAATTATATCACGCCGGCTTCCTAGCTGTTGGCGAATGGGAGTCGGGACTCTGACTCCAGGCTTTGCCATCAACTAACATCGGCACGCTCCTTGACCGTGCGACGTTCAGAATTGCCACGGCCCTGTGTCTAGGTACTCCCTGCAATGCGCCTCATGTGTTTATGTGGGCGCCAAGTTGACCAGCACGGCCACCATGGCCTATCGTGCGGCAGGAATGC
The DNA here is from genome assembly GCA_907269095.1 of Blastobasis adustella. Taxonomy (NCBI): domain Eukaryota; kingdom Metazoa; phylum Arthropoda; class Insecta; order Lepidoptera; family Blastobasidae; genus Blastobasis; species Blastobasis adustella. The sequence goes on along the minus strand of OU026121.1, from coordinate 12,273,281 downwards.
CGGTCGCATACCTCGGCACGCGGCCCTGATGTTATTCGCCGAGCCTTTGCCTCTGTCGGGGCTCCTGCTGTGCTTGAGCCTAATGGCTTACCACGCGACGACGGTAAAAGGCCCGACGGAATGACTTTAACACCCTGGAAGCTGGGGCGGCCTCTGGTCTGGGATGCCACTTGCATCAACACCATTGCGCCGTCCCATCTACCTGCCACTTTCAGTCGACCTGGGGCCGGTGCCGCATCGGCCGAAATCGCCAAGCGCCGCAAATATATTTGTCTGAGCAGGGCTTATATATTTGCGCCGTTTGGCGTTAAACCTTTGGGCCGTGGGGACCAGGCGCACATACCCTAAAGAGGGAGATAGCCCAGCGCCTGGTCGATGCATCTAATGACCAGAAGGCTGGCCTATACATCGGCCAGAGAATTAGCCTCGCTATACGGCGGGGTAATGCGGCCAGCCTTCTGGACACTTATCCGGTTACTGGGGATCTTGTATTTTTTTTATCTTTAAACAAGTTTAGTTTTTGTGTATTTTTTATGTGTAAATATATTTGTTACTATATTTTTGTGTTATGTAAATATTTTAAATATCTTTTCTAATGTAAATAAAGTTAGAAAATTATATCACGTCATCAAAATTAAATAAAATATTACATATTATCCTATCGCAGCTATGGTGAAGTCACTACAGTTGCAATTCAGAGCCAAAGTCACAGACTACTTCCACTTGATTCAGGACGATACCTTCCTTACTGGCGGTTTGGATCCCTTGGGCGTCCCTAGAGCCGTTACTCTCTGTGGAGACTGTGTGTGCGTAATGTGCTTCGGGTAATGTTCCGAGGACTGTTTCACTTTCGCGCCGATGGGTTTATTATTACCACAAGGTTCAAAATCGTTTAAAGTTAGCAATATAAATCAGTATTCTGTGACACACTACAATTTCATTCAAGTCAAGAAATTACTGAAACACGTGATATTTAAAAAAACGCTAACGAAACAAGAATCTTTAACATACATTCAATACTCCTCTACACACATTCTACGAGCGATAACTAGCGACTTACAATATATTAAAAAGGTAGCGGTCTAATGTATTTCACTAATATAATAAAATAACAAAATATTCAACACAAAGTATGAAATTATTTTACCAATAAATAAACTGATATCGTATGTGAATAGTTTGTTTACAAATTTGTGTTTGACAATCAATTACTTGTCAAGCTGACAAGCAATTTGATTGTCAAATACAGTGGCACGCTATTTGTCTATGAGGGCCGCTCTACTTAACCATGAAGGTAGCTTAACTTTCCAATCTCTTTGATCCTACTCGTAAGCGAGAGGTACCGGGTTCAGATACTGCTTCGGCCATGTACCAATGACTCTTTTCCGGGTTATGTACAGTAGTTGAATTCTAACCGATGCTCTAACAGTGAGGGAAAACATCGTGATGACACCTGCAAATTCATGCAACTGAATTTGTAACCATGATCCAATCTGGTCAGGTTCCCCTGGTAGCAAGGTCACGGAGGTCAGATGGTAGTCGCTCCACTGTAATTACCTGATCGCCAAATCCTGGATCATGCTCAAGGCGGACCCCGGGCCCTCGTTCTCGAGAGCACAACCGGGAAATTTAACGCTAAGATGATTATTTATTACCTGGTATGGCGCCAGTGCAGCAGTGGCTCAAAAGACTTAGCGTAAAACTAGTCGTGGCGCTTTTATGCCTGAGATCATTTTTAATCACGAAGCAGAACATTATGCTACATTATTCTCTTTTATTTCGAGGTTACTTCTAAACACATCGTTTATACAGGGTGTCCAGTGGCAGATTTCAAAGTTTGAACAAACGTAGTTTCTGAACGCAACATGTGAGAGGGGCGCGGGGGGCGTTGTTGAAAGCGCAAGCGCTGCGGATTTTTTAGTAGCCATGGAACAGTGGAGTGGAGAGCACCGCGCTTTTGCTGTCGAGGCGTACATTTCGAGTGGTTTTTCGCTGTCTGAAGCACGCCGTCGATTTAATTATCATTACGGTATTCGTCGATTGCGTGATGGACCATCGATCAACCTCATTCAGTCATGGGTAGCAAAGTTCAGAGCTACAGGATCAACATTAAATAGACCGAGACCAGGACCTATATCAGCGGTAGCCACGGACGAAAATGTTGAACGTGTTATGGTTTCTGTCACTGAAAATCCCCGTTTATCACTTCGTGCACGTTCATCGATATTGGGAATTACGAAATCAAGTTTACAGGTTATAATGCGAAAAAAACTCAAGTTCCATCCGTATAAAATTCAAATCGTTCAAGATTTACACGATTCTGACTTTGCATTAAGAAAAACTTACGCGGAGGAGATGTTGTTGAGATTTCGTACTGCTACTTGGATGGGTAACATATTCTTTAGTGACGAAGCCCACTTTCACATCGGAGGATATGTGAATAAGCAAAATTTCCGTTAATGGGATGTCCGCAACCCAAGACAAATGCATCAAGAACCTTTACATAAACCTAAAGTTACAGTCTGGTGTGCAATGTCTGCATCTGCCATCATAGGGCCTTATTTCTTTGAAAACCAACGTGGCCAAACTGTAACTGTGAATTCGGAGAGATATACCGAGATGATAAATGACTTTTTTAGACTGGAACTACAGAATAGTCCATACTTCAACCGAAACACGTGGTTCCAGCAGGACGGGGCCACAGCTCATACTGCTAATGTGTCTATGAATGCAGTGCGGCAGTTATTTCAAGAAAAAAACATATCCCGAAACGGCACCATACCGTGGCCACCTAGGTCACCAGATTTAAGCCCATGTGACTTTTTCTTATGGGGATACTTAAAATCCGTTGTTTACAAAACAAATCCGAGCACTGCGACACAACTTAAAGACAATATTGTAGCCGAAATCAGCAGGATCCCCCAGCCTCTCTGTAAACGCATTTTTGAAAACATGCGTGCTAGACTCGAAGAGTGTGTCAGGCTCGATGGCCGCCATTTGGAGAACGTGGTTTTCAAAAAACGAAATCTGCATTTGTTGTTTTTAAATTACAATAAACATACTTTGTATTAGAGGTGTAGTTTTTTTTTTACAACTTTTCGAACTTTGAAATCTGCCACTGGACACCCTGTATCATGGACGAATGTGTGCATGTATTTTTAAGCACAGTATCAGGTTATTTTTATGTGAAATAGCCACATGTTCGTAATACAGATTACTTTATCAAACCGGAATGCTGTTTCCGCAAGCTTAACACAGTAAATGCTAAACTGTAGTAGGTTGTTATACCATATAGGTATCTACTCAGTTAGCGGTAACTATCGCCCAAAACATCTACGGTTTTTAATTTTAGGTAGGTACTATGACGTTGAAGCATACTTATATTTTCTTTGCTAATACCAGAAACATGCTGATAATCCGCGTTCAATCAGAATGGGAAGCTAAAAGACACGGCTGTTGTAAGCATACGCAATCGTTCGTCATCATCATCATCATCATCTTGGCGTTATGTCCCGGTTGCGTCCCTGCGCGGCACGCGAGGGCCCAGGGTCTGCCTAGTTGGGTAGCCCAATTGATTTAAGTGTACATCCATCGTTCGGTAACCACTCTATTTCCAACACTATTTCCACATTTTGAGTAGTCTTTGGTTTTGCATCGATACTAGTCTTTAGTCACCGTTTTTGCAATCGCGACCTTTTCTTTATTCTTTTATAAAAAGTAAAAAGAAAAAAGTTGCGATTTTCAAATAACAAAGCCTGTATGCTAAGAGTTTTCATACGAATTTTAACATTCCAAATTCAAATCATTTTATTCGCTTGCGAAGTTTCATACAATATTAATTCCCTGCAGGTAACAAGGAATTACGGTGTATTTCATGACAGATAATTGGACATTGTCAAGCAGGTGTTAAAAATATTAATGTAAAATTGTGTGCGGGGCTAAGAGGAGAGGAAAGGAGACGCAGGCCGAAGAAGCAATGGCTTGACGTCGTTAGGAATGACATAAGTGCCAACAAACTCAATACTCCTCAGAAGTGGACCAAGAGGAGATGGAAGGCGGACCCCGGGCCCTCGCGTACCGCGCAAGAGCGCCACCGGGATTTAACGATAAAACTATGATTCTCGCTTCTCGGAACACCTTTCCAAATAAAAAGTTGTACAGTTCTGTATTAAGTTATAGGTAGCCAGCATGTGAATCACACCATAATTTTACCCTGAAAAACATATGGCTACCTACATGATATTTTGTTAAATAAGTTTCATTTTAATTCAAATATTATGAGATTACAATAGAATGCAAAACAAAGCGTGCATATTATCACTGTAACTGTAGGAATAATGTATATAAAATAACATAAAACAGAACTCACAAACGTAGGGTTCTGTAGCACCACTCATCAAGCAACAGACCAATACCAACATTATTCCCATAAACAAAATCAAATCGCATCAATAGGCATGATTCTTAGAGCTCCTAGTTGTAATAGTAGATTATACAGTAAGGGAATACAGCAGTATCTTGTGTCATGGGCGGCATATTGGATCCTTGAACGTAGCGAAAGACTCTAGAGAGAAAACCTAAGTTACGTAGAGTTCTGAGTGAAGCGAGGGGTTAGGCCACAAAATACTTTAGACATCTTTATTCCAGAGGTGAATACTCTACTTTTCGCACCACCTGTGACCTGCGATGATCCGGCTTCATAGGAGCTGTAGGAATCAGCACTGAACTGTAAGTAATAGGCGATAACAATAGATCAGGAATGGATGCAGTGATACAAGGACTGAAATTGCCTTGAAAAGCCCACTTCTCAAATAACAAAAAACTATTACAGTTCCAAAGATACAGCCCTGTGACAGACAGACGAACAGACACAGGCAGATGCTTAGTAGAATAGGGTTCACTTTTCACCCTTCGATTATGGAGCTACGGATCCCTGAAAGACCGATAACCATTTGCGCTAAACAACAAATTATATAATATTATCTTTTTATGTGCTAAGGGAGTAGGACTGTTTATTAATGTGTAATTTATATTGACATCATTTTAAAATCTGAAATATAATTGAAAAGAGACAATGGAGAGTCGACAACAATTTAAGGAAAATTATTTGTGTATTCCTTTAAGATTCGGAGTCCAGGCGACTGCATATCCAAAGCTGGTGAGTTTTCTTAGTACACGTAAAGATTTTGTGAGTAAATTATACCTATTTCCCACAATTAGTAAATATCCGGTAGTAAAGCACAGGCCAAAAAAGCCGCAAAGGATTTCTTTTATGACGAAACTTTATAACTTATGGGTGTCGTGCGTGTACCTAGTTATTGTTCCGAGGGGTGTCGTAAGGGTTATTATTGTAAGACAGAAGCAGACAGTATTAAGTACATCCTTAATGACCGATGCGATATTTGGCCCGCCTGCCAAGCGTCAAAACTAAGGCAAAATCATTCAATATCTTGAGGTGACTCACAGTCGCAGAGGACGACTTAGATGGCGATTATTGGTTGGCAATTTAGATTAGGCATACTCAATGTACCACTAATTTTTGTCAACAGGTGACCAATATTCTACTTTACATTATTGTAATGGTCGTAGAAAACGGTTTACATTCCCCAGCCCACCCAACCAAATTTTGGAAAGACTCTAACGTATGGAATGCTACGATTTTCAGTGCTTTGGAAATCGCAATCAACATTGTACTTGTAATAGGTATCCTCCAGGTAAGTCAATTGGTTGAGTACCAAGATTATTTTCTTTTTTGGCAACTGGTTGCGAAACTCAGTTGCGAAGGCGGCCGAAGGAAGTTTTAGCAAGGTCGGCCCGTCGTACACCCCAACTAGACGATCGTATTTGGGGGTGTCAAGGCACGAAAAAAAGCCGTACATACAGTGGCTCCCAATCTGGACCGGGAACAACTTTGATTTCTTTGCGTTTGCAGGCACCATGACGTAAATAAAAATAAACTGAATCAATCCAAAGATACACTTCAATAAAAGCCTCAAAGTAACTTTAACAATATTATTCGAATAAAGAACAAATTTTTTTCTTTTAGAAAGTCAACAAATTTTTAATCAGTGGTATTTTTCATGCCTCTTCTGTACAAATTTGGTAATCCTAGGACGTACCGCCCGTTCCCTGCCACTGGTCCGCGGACCAGTGGTAGGGAACAACTGCCCCAGCTGCCCTAGGGCAAACGAAGCAAGACACTCTGAACTAGTGACTCTAGTTCGTAGCCCCATAATATTTACTAAGGGATACTAGTAACGGGGCCCTTAGTACACTACTGACACTGCTTATGATACAATAATACTTCGAAACTGGACTAGTTAAGTACGATACTTACCCTGTTTTGGAGTCGACTTAATTCCGTCTAAACAAAGGTGTCAACAGTGCAATGGTAGCAAATTAACGTGGCTTTGTAATCTTTATATTTGTTTATGTTCGGTGCAAAACGAACAGCGAATGCGCTGGACGCTGCTTATGCACAGGGCCCGAACAGCGTACGCTTAGCGACCGAACAACGTACGCACCAGCGTACGCGCAGCGTCCAATCAGCTTATGCACAGGGCCCGAACACCGTACGCACAGCGACTGAACAGCGTAAGCAGAGCTCCCAAACTGCCTATTCATGCACAAGGCCCGAACAGCGTACGCACAGCGACCAAACAGCGTACGTAAAGCGTCCAAACAACTTATGCGCAGCGACCGAACAGCGTACGTACAGCGTCCAAACAACTTATGCGCAGCGACCGAACAGCGTACGTACAGCGTCCATACTGCTTATGCACAGGGCCCAAACAGGGTATGCATAGCGACCGAACAACGTACGCACAGCGTCCAAACTGCTTATGCACAGGGCCCGAACAGCGTACGCACAGCGCCCAAACTGCTTATGCACAGGGCCCAAACAGCGTACGCACAGCAGTTGAACAGCGTGCACAGCGCTCCTCAACTGCTTATGCACAGGGCCCGAACAACGTACGCACAGCGGCCGAACAACGTACACACAGTGACCGAACAGCGTGCGCACAGCTTCTAAACCGCTTATGCACAGTGACCGAAGAGCGTACGCGTACGGCATAACGCCGCCAGCGGTCCGGTGGCTGGCTCCCTTGAGAGAGACAAGATGAATATTGATGCTCAGTACCCCAAGCACAATTCCGTCCCAGTGCAACAAAGACTGAAAAGCCGTAAAAGCTTCATGAAGTGTATCGACCCTTTCGAGCCGAAATAAGTGAGGTGCAACCTTTGGTGCGAGAGTGTCACCTTACCGACTCTCTTTATCCGAATCTTTGCGAGACTTCCCCCTGGACATGAATTACTATGGCCGATTTGAAAGTCTTTAAATAGACTTCGGACTTAGACCGGCCGGAGCAAGGATAATATGGCCAGGTGGCGATTTTCGGGTGACTTCGACGTCAACCGATGGCTCATCTCATTTCGTGCCCAGCGTCTCCAATCATCTACACACTTGAGGATCACATGACAGCCGCCGATTGCGCTGTAATGTGGCAAAGTTTTGGGCCGCAACAATATAATGTTTATCATTGACACGTTACGAAGAAGACACTTTTCCTCATAATATTCACATTGCCCGGGCAGATTACAGGGCCCAGATACTTGCTCCATCACATAATAATTACATCCGTTGACCAATACCTATCTATTTTACCGTATGTATCATCTAAGTATTCGATTTGCTAATTATAAATCGTATGATTTCAGAAAAGATTGAAGTTACTTCAAGTCGTCTATTACTATTCTTTAATTGGAATAGGCTATGTGGGGGTTTTGACCATATTTTACATTTTAAGCGGGATTTATCTAATTTCTTATTTGCCGGCTTCCTATGAAGTCCTAAAAGCCTGGGCTGTTGGCGCTATACTGGTGGCTATCTTCAATTATAGTGAGTATATATATATATCTAAACACTTGGCGGTCCCAGAGGCGATAATGCCACACTCAATTAGGTAGCGCGAGTCAGCGGTGCGATAGCGGCCTGTCAGACGTCAAAAGCAATTCCGCCATACATCGCACTCAGCCGCTACCGCTTTGTATGGCACGTTGCTTGGGCTAACATAGAATCCCTACCCTGGGCCCTTTTCCGAGGGATAAAAATTCATCCGTTACAAGATCATCCTGGTAGCATTATCGCCTCTGTGCGGCCTCTCTACTTTATGTAGTCTTCATACTTCTTACTTTGGGCCTGTTTTTCGAAAGGTACAAGTATTACATTACGAGTGTGTATCTATCGTAACGCTCAGTAGCGATTTATCTATGTTGGGGGTTGGCGCCGCCAAACACGTTACTATTAATTACATTATTTTATCTAAGGGAAAATTTACACGCTAAACCCACAACATGCCATTAACAGTAGGTAATTTTGAATTTATGTACTTACAAAATTCAATTTGGCAAAATTTTTCCAGCAGATCCACTTGCTGGTCAATCCTAAATGAGTTGTTCCCAGGAAACTGATTTCAATAACATTAAATGGCTCCCTAGGTCATCTTGTCGTTAATGTCCCGGTTGTGCTCTCGAAAACGAGGGCCCGGGGTCCGCGTTGACCATGATCCAGAATTTGGCGATCAGGTAATTACAGTGGAGTGACTCTCCCTAGGTGTCTGGAATTAAGTCCACTGGATTATTTATATGGGGTTACCTCTAGAGTAAGGGTTTACATAAGAAAGCTGGTAAATTTAACCCAGACAATATTGTATCTAAGTGAAATGAGGACACACTCTATATGTGATCGTGTCAAAAGCGCTATGATCGCTATTAAATAACGACCATTGCGCTTGTATTGTTAAAATTTTTGGATAATTCTAACATGTCTAGTTTTTTTATAATTGTAACATAATTTTAAGAATTTTCTTTTCCACTCATGATTTTTGGATCCGAATCGCGAACATCGTTTTTGGGCACCTAGTAAAAAACTTTTACAACATAACCGGATGAATTTTCCGTTGCAGTACTGATGATCTGCTTGATTCCTCTGCTGCGAAGGGAGATCCGGAGCCTACAGAAATCCAATACGCTGGAAAATATGCCCATCGGAGATAATGCTGAAGATGAAGATTGAAGTTGTTAATAATTAAGCAATAATTATTTTGCTTGACGTGTAATTTTACTCACATTGATACCTATAATACAAACCGTGAATTTTTACATTACCATGTACTTTTTTAAAAGATTCCCTAAGGAAAATATATGAAATGTAAAAGTAGTAAAATTAATAATTAAGTAATTTTTAGTGATCCACTAAAGAAACCATAGTGTAGGTACTTAAAACGGCCGTTTTAGACGGAAAAACTAAGACGGTATTTGTGAAAACCTTTCGACTCAAAAATAGTTTAATGTTAATTGTGATATGAGCCGATTATTTTATTTTACTTTTTATTTTATTTTATTTACTTAAGAAAATCCAACAGCAATAATTACAATATAATATACTGGCAGCACAGAGCCAATTACTTATTTCCACCGATAGAAACTGGATAAACTAATACATACTGAACTAAAAGGTAAGCTTACCGAACAGTCTACAAGACTACAATTTCAAATTTAAACTAAAATATAACTACAATACTCGAAAGTAATGCAACAACTGTCAATTCAATAATAATATGGTTTGAAAAATGCTACAACTTATAGAAGTAATACTTGAGTATGCGGTTTCTCGCTGACTCACAACTTGTGCTGAATAAATCAAGATCAATTCTCCTTACATTATTTGTGGCCGTTTCACCCACCAAAATAATGATTTTTGATCTTCCAAAGATATAAATTCCATACAGTTTACGAGCAACACACACTCGATTGCAAGGTAGAATGTTCGGGCTATTTATTTTATAATAATAAAAAAGTTATGAATTTTATTCGTAATTAGAAAAGGTCTTATTCAAATAATCCCCCTTCTAGCGCAGTCACCCAACTGCGCCCTTGCGACTAGCGTAGGACCCAAATTAGGTCGTATTTTGACATGGATTTATAAAATAGGTTTTGTGTCAAATGAAAGTCTTTGACCTGTGTGTTTTGGTTTTGCCAGTGTGGATTATGAATGAAACACGTGGTAACTTTTCCAATCCGTGACATGTTATCATTATGGTCGTGGCTGCGGCATGGATCTTGAAACTATCCAGATAGAGAACAAAGCTGTTAATAGAACAGATAAATTCAACTATTAGGTACCTCGGATCCGAGCGACACAAGTCCTGAGATATCCGCTCAAAAGTCCCATATCTATACCTTGGGCCAAATGGCCGGAGTGCATGACAGTAACCTGCGGCTCTAAAATCCTTGTCAAGCTCAAGGGCAATTATGCCTGTAATGCTCTATGACTGCGAGATTCGGCCACAGCTAGCGAAGCACATCGGCGGACTCGACGCCAACGAGATTATAATGCTGCGGTGGATGTACGCGGAATTACACGACTTTAATTTGCTGAGTGCGTAACGAGTACATCCTTAGCAGGCAGTCTTGGCGTGAGATACATAGCGGTTAAGAACGAAGAAGATCCGCTCGTTTGTTCACGTGCTGCTCAAGCCCCCATAAACTTGCCGGTATGAAGACAGATACCGCGGGAGGCCCAAGAAGCGATGGATTGTCACACCCGACTCGAATGCCAGAGCAACGACTGACGATTTGAGGATGCCGAAGATCAGGTAAAGTGGAGAAGAAAGAGAAGGAAAGCTGACCCTCGCAGAAGCCGGGATTGGCTGCTCGGATGATGATCATAAGGATCAGGATCGCTCAGCGTGCCATGGAGAGAGCTAGATACTCGAAGTTTCTCTAAGTTAATGTTAATGTTCGTCCATTGATAATTATAGACGCAATTTCGTCTATCATCGGCATAAGCAAAGTACACCATAAAAACCGTAAAATATATTAAATGTCTTATAAAAACATTTTTGTTCGTTTGAGCGAGATTAAAAATTGCGTACCTATAAGAATGTACAAAGTTATCACTGTAGGTTCAAAGCGATAGCTTTCGTGCTATAACAACAAAAACATACACTCATTATGTTGTTATTCGGAGGAGAACTGTGTTTAAAGTTCTATCATCGAGCGTAAAAATAGATTTTAAATATAAAAATGTGAAGCTATACAAATGATTGTACACGTATTCCTTTAAAATGTGGACTCTAGGCGACAGCTTACCCAAAGCTGATGAGTTAGCTTCATATTAGATTATGTAAGTTAAACAAGTAGTCAAAGACCATACTAAGTGTATGTGAATGTGCAAGCGTTGTTAAAATTTTCTATCATAGAATTCCATGATAAAGTTTTGATATAAAAATAAACGCAGGATGTCAAGATAAACTAGTTAGGTTAAGAGACAGCTTATGGCCAGCTTTCAGCTAATATAATTCATGATGCACCAAAAGATGCTGTAAAGGGCTTTTTTCTAAAAGCCGATTTACACTATTAAATTGTCAACTAGTTAACTAAATTTTAACTTAAGTGGTTTAGGTGGACCGACGACCTGGTAAGGATCGCAGGTACCAGCTGGATGCGGAAGACACAGGACTGGCCTTTGTGGAGATCTCTCGGGGAGGACTATACCCAGCAGTGGGCGTATTTCGACTTATATGATGATGATGACTTAGTTTTAAGGTAATACTAGTTAAGCGCTTTAAAAAGCCCAATATGGACGACCAACGGCGAATCACGTCTGTAATTCTGTTGTCAAATTCATTATAGATAAATAACGTTTTACATTATTCTTTTTTATAAATTTATTTTTAAGCGAGGGGGTAATCTTTTTTCTTTTATACTACTTAGTGACAAGCGAGCAGACAGCCCACCTGATGGTAAGTGGTAACTGTCGCCCATAACATGTGGTGCGTTGTCACTGTGAGGACTAAGAAGAAATGCCTCATGCCTATAGTTTCGCTCACGTACATCAGAATGATCCACTGAAACAATGAAGCCGTTGTCAAAACCATCATCGTAGCCCATACTTGGTCTTCGGCATCCTTAGTTTTTTTAATAGGTAGGTAGGCAGGGGAAATTCGTTATGGAGACCTAGGAAGGTGACCCAGGTAGTGCCGGACTCGCACCGACTAAAACCCCTACCTGCCCTCGAAAGCCTTCTTAAACCTTCAAGGATTAAAAGTACTTGATTTAAGTACTAAGTATTGGCTGTTGTCCATATTCGCCTTAATGGCTATAATAACGACGTCCAGCCATCGCTTCTTTGGCCGGCCTTTCCTTCCCGTACCTGGCGGGGGTGGCATGGCCAGACATTTGTTCCTATGTATTGAGTCCGAAGATATCGGTCGCACCTAAGCTTAAATATTAAATATATACGATAATCAGGTTTAGGTATTATTCCATTCGCAGGTAAATAGGTACACTTAGGTAGTCTAACTAAATACTTAAGTAGTAAAAACATTAAAACGTCGACATTGGGTATAGGTAAGTACCTAGAAAGGCATACAACACCTAAAACAATGCCCTACTAAAAATATACCTAAAACTGTTACCTACCAACTGTCGGGAGATCGGCATCGATACTTACCTATAGTAAAATATGTGGGGACATTTTAAAATATATTATCCAAAAAAAATGAAAGGAAATGACTATACTCCGCAATTTGATACCTACTTCGATACAGATATCTGAGTACAAGCTATTCAAGACCCTTTATGTCTACTAGTAAGGCCCATTTTCCGCTAGAAGCAAGTTCCATCGGCATCGAGAGATTGTGCCTTGAAAATTTCATGTTGCCCGTGAAACAGAAATCCTTTAGTGAAATATCGACCTTATTGCGTTACTAATAGAGCATACTTTCAATCGTTACGTGGAATTTACTGTACCTACTATGATTCTGTGAAACAGTTTCGCGTGAAACATACCTACAGTGATCCTGGGAAACAGTTTCATGTGAAACATACCTATTGTGATCCTGTGAAACAGTTTCACGTAAAGGATACCTACGATGATCCTGTGAAACATACCTACGGTGATCCTGTGAAATAGTTTCTTGTGAAAAAATACCTACTGCGATCGCGGGAAATTGTGCTGGTTTTATGAGAACAGTGTTTCGCGTGGACAGTTTGATGGGAATCAAAGACCTCGTGATGAATGGATATAAAAGGGGCTGGGGAGGAGGATGAGGGACACTTCTGGTGGAGTCGAGACTACGAGCTCTTATACGGGAAGTTCAAGACGCCCAAGTTATCGTGGAGGATTATAAAAGATTTTACCTAGATAAGGAATTAGAATCAGTGCTACCATAAATAATATACAGGTAAGTGAGTGTAACTGGAACAGTGATAAGATAGTTGATGCTTTTCCTTAGGTTCCTGGTGCCGCCCTTGTTTTGAAGGGCGGATCTGAATGGATTTCAGACAACCACTCGGGCAAGTGACTCCTACGATCCCATTATTTGTTTAAAGATATTAGCTACTTACTATGAGACTAGCGGTCGCATGTACCTAAAGTCTGGCATGGGTCTAAGGTTTCGAGTAAGAGCTGGCCATGGAAACATGGTACGCCGCTTGGGCGGGTCCGACCGCTTCTCGCTAAACAGTACCCTGCTCGAATACTGATTACTCATGATCCGATACACATATTCTGAGGATCCTCCCCAGCCAGAGTGGACCCTTGGACTTGCCAGGTACACATTCCATGAGCACGCTCCGGAGGAGTTCTGTTGGAAGGTTAGGCATACACTTTTTGGACTACGGAATCTCACTATGCCTTGATGTGACCACTGGTGCTTTTCCACTCCAAACTGGTTAGGGAATGTAGGATAGTATAGGTATTAGACACATGCTTAAGGGAGAGAAGACAACAGAAATTCGGTCTTTACTCCGTCACTTAGGCAGAGACACATACATACACATCAATTAAAATTATAAATTTTATTTTGATACATTTGCAATTACAAGGAATAGATTCAAGCTTCATATTTGGGACAAGCTAGCTAGACTAGGTATGTTAGGATTATCCTTAGGAATCAAAGTGTGGTTGTAACAATTGGTAAAATGAATAAACAGTAAAGATTATAATAACAATAACAGAGATAAGAAAGAAAAACAAAGGAGTACAAAATACAACATAAAACTTCAATATTTAGTAACATAAATAATAATCCAATATAACACCCTACAAATAAAATATAATGACTTTTAATTCTCAAATATTATTAAATTTCCAAATTGAGTTAAACCCTCGCAGAGACAATATTTTTAGGAACTACGGCTAAAATTAATTAAAAAAACAAGACTTAACAGAAAACAGTCTTATATTTCGTACCAAACTAATAAATTTACAAATCACATAAATAATCAAAATTAACAGCAGATTTTACTAAATTTAAACACAATAACGATTATCTACTTGCCCAGATCAGATACACAGAAATCAAGTGAAAAATAGAATGAAATTAACCAGGAAAATAGCTCACGTGACCTTAATAACAACCAACAGCGATTCTGTAGCACGTCCGTCCGTTCCCAGCGCCAAGTAGCAAAAGAACTTGCCGTCTATCTGCTCGCTATTTATAAGGCGCGTAGGGTAGGTGGTAGCCACGGAAGGGGTATTCCTTACAATATCGATTATACTAGAGAATTCTAGATTTAAACCAGTGAGGGGCGAGCCTCTAGCAATACAATTCTGAGTTAACATTAGGTATATAGTTCAACTTAGTATTTAATCAGTAAATTCATAACGAAGGATTTCTTATGTCTATTCCACAAAATATTTGACTATACTAGGAAATACTTTACAAACTGTAAAGTCTTCATCGGTAAAATATTAGTATCATATTAAAGACAGCTTAAGTAGAGCTTATACCAGCTATGATTACACCACCAGAAGCAATTCAGCAGCCTGTTGCACTCCTAGCTCGAAGCAATCTGTAAGACAATATGATCTATTAGATTTTAAATCAGTTTACCAAACACTACTACTGAATGGTAGGCTCATTTTGGTGGAGATAAGATACTATCCAATGTTATTAAAATAGGATAGGGCATAAACTAGACTAACCAGGGCCTGCTTAGGGTAGGAATGTGAAGGGGCAACAATACAACTTGTGTACAGTTAGAGTTAGGTTATGTAGCATAAAATTAAACAGTTCATTTACCTACCCTTGATTGTCCATTCGCAAAAATCCAAACGGATGTCATAATCAATATCGAATCACCAGATGCCATAATTTAGAGATCCACGCTAGCTCGAAACTAGTTACTGCCGCCGACTGACAGATCTCATACCAATTGCCTGAAATGCACGAGAATTACAGTTAATAAAACAATACGTCATAACCATAATAGCTATAGGTCTAGTATTAGGTTAGAATTATGGAGGGCAACAATATTACATTAAACAGAAATAAAGTATGCTCCCATTTACTGGCCGGGTATTCACATTAGGTATTCTCAAATTAAGAACTAGCTCGTACATGACGAGGCCCGCGACCGTACCCGGGTTTGGCCCCATAGTTTGCACGATAGACTCCTAGGCATTATTACCAAAATAGGTATTAAGTTTTAACTTACCCCGGAAGACCAGGATATCGCCTCAACACCATTGTACTACTGTTTGATTATATTCTGTTGCACCATACTTTATTCACTAAAATATTAAATAAGCACAATGGGTGTTGGTCCGCGCATCTTACAATTTCTTTAGATCACTTTTACAATAATTTCGACATTCGAAAAAACAGTGATTGAATTGCCACCGACTTGGTCATAACCTGAAAATACAGAAAGTAGTCAATTAGTAATTGTACAGCGAGATCTGAACATAACGTGCGCGCCTAAATAAATAGTGAGATTGTACCTACTGAGATAAATATGGCGGCGCGGTACTCATTTTGTTGGTTTTATGAGTGGTATTGAGCCGACAGTGACCACTCTCAATTATACACCAAGTCCACAACAAGCACAAAATTAATTCCACTAAATAGCATTGGGAAACGTTTCACAATTCATTTTGTAGCCATAACACCGTATCTGGGAGGAGAACTTTAATCGGGTTAGACATGGCGCGCAGGAGTCTTTGTTTCGTTATAGGTACTTACCCGACTTCCGATTCCAATGAGAACTGTGATTGGCTGACACTTATCGAGTAATTACTCATTTAATGTGAAAATTAACCTAGGGACTCCACTATAGATTGAATTGATTGTAAATGTAGGCTGTATTTATGTAATTTTAATAATGAAACAAAATATCTATATCTAAACTTAGAATCGAATTTAAAAGGAAGCAGGCTAATGTGGTTCAACCAGCGCACAGTATTCCAAAAACCCTTCCGACCTGACATTTCGAACTAAGCTCAGAATGTGACGCGTTATGTTATTCTAAATGATAAGCAAAAACTCCCGTGTGGAAATTCCTTATAGTTTTAGAGAAAACTCAAACCTAAGTAGGTCGATTTTTGTTACTTCGAAAGTAAAATTTTGTTTTTTCTACCAGAACAATTACATTATTTGCTCAACTTTTTACATAAATTTATTGAGCGTTTAAAACCCTATTTTTATATCGCCACCCCTAGTCGAAAATGTAAGCGTAAGGCGAAATAATATTTTTTTTCATTAAAATGGTTTTATTTTAATATCTATAATAATTCAAGCTATTAGCACCCAAAAATCTATTTAAAAGGTAGAGCATTAGGCTGTCTATCTTCCTAAAAAAAACAGCTGCTAATTCCGTGGGATATCGGAGAAATTCGATTCTAAATATTTCGTAACTACAAACCCCTGAAACTTAGTAATAGCAATATTTCATATACACATTTGCTATGAACTTTTGGTAAGGTCTAAACCTTAAAAATACAATGGATTGAACGATTTTTATTGTATTACTAGCTGTTACCCGCGGCAAATAGTACAGTGGAGCAGAAAGTAAAATTAAGTTTTTTACAAAAATTCCACATTTTTTATCACAATCTTTTATCGTCACCAGGGAGATCTTGGGGCATTTAATGCATGACAAAACTTTCATGTCCGTGCAGTTAACCATTGAGGAGTTCCCTCGTTGGGAGCCGATCCTTAGTGCACCTTCAGGTTATGTTATCATCACCAGAGAGATCTTGGGGCATTGAATGCATGACAAAAATTTGATGTCCGTGCAGTTAACTTTTGAGGAGCTGATCCTAGGTGCACCTTCAGGTTATGCTTATCATAATAATGCATTGTCATCCAAACTAAACAGATATCTGCTTTAAAAATGAGTTAATATTAGTTATAATGAGTTATAAAGTATTGTTGGTAATTTTAGTATTTATCTTTTTCTTGCAAAATTATCATTATATAATAATTATATTAACTTCAGATTGAAATCCATATTTGGTTGCAAGCATAGGTTTTTTGTTATACGTCTTCTAGTACCTTTATTAGGTTATACCATTTAATTCATTCGATGAAGGGCTAGGTGTGGCGTGGGAAGGGGCCAAAATGGAAAGGAAATCTAAATAGTTCTGGTATAGCTTTTGAATTGACAATACCTACGGGAAAACTACACACACAGATATTGAGTTCTTTACCATTATTTCGGCAAGGGTAATACATACTGATTGTTCGTAGCCAAATAAATGGGGAACGCATGTTATTCTTTTGCGCTATTAGGTAGATGACCTTTCGAAGACTTCTAGGTATGGGATCTAACCACCGCAACAAATAAATCGATTCCCTTTTTGGTAAAATGTACTGACAGAAGGCAACTAAAACAGCTGGCATACAAAACCACATTAGTAGTAAGTTTGGTCGAGAGGGCGTTGGTGATGTGGACCGTTCTGAATTTGGGCGGGAAAATTTAATTTATCGTGTATGACTGTATGAAAGGAGGGAGAGGTTGCTTGTAATATACTATACATTGAGAATTGATTAGTTTGGTCTTGGTAGACATAAATAAATACTGGTTTGGAATGATGTTACGAACTATCTACATGAGGTAGATAGTTCGTAACATAGGCTACAGGTATTTAGATTGAGCTATCAGGAAAGGAAATTTCATAATTTCGGGTGCAGCATTTGATTGAGTTGTTAGGACTGGTTCTACGATTTGAATTCAAGATGTAACTTGGGATTACTTCTCTATTTTGGATTTGTTTATTAAATTACTGGTTAAAGGATGAGCTTAGGTTCGTACTACGGAACTAAAATATGAGATTGTATTCGGATAGCAAAGATAGATCGGTTTAATACTATCATATGGTTGTTCGCAAATATTATATTCTTGCGACTTGATTATAATACTTTATTTTTGTGTTGTTTGACTTTTCATATGTGTATGGTTAGCGATTATGCAAAAGTGTACTCAGACTGGAATCACGTTCGACGCCGTCCGCATCTGTGGCGATTCACTGAGTGTTAGTGGTGTTTGAAGGTAATCAAAAGGTAGAATTAAGCTGCATCTGGGACTCTCTAGTTGACCGATATCGAAGATCTTAGAAGGGAGAGCGCAGCTGATAGCTATTCGGTCGAGTTGTTGTTTTGTGTTGTTGTAAGGCTTCGTCCTTTTACAATGGGAAGCTGCAAGACTGTCTGAATCACGTAACTCATGCAAAACCGTTTTAAATTCATTAGATTGAGGGTCCTCGGGGAGCCGTTGGTGTAGCAATTGTACCTGGCTTGAACCTCCACAAATCGCTGATTTGCTTGCACAATTCACTTCGTGAATGTCCACCTATATGCGAAAGAGCTGACTCCGGCATTTTGGTTTGTGCATTGGATGTAGTCGCAAATTGTATAAATACCCACGGAGAATCAAACAGATTTAACTTATCATAAATCACTGGTCAGACCTTGGAAGGCGGACCCTACAGGAGCTTCATGTCCTGACCTCAATATTACTTACTTCTTAACTGCTACTATTGGATTCAAAACCACCAAGGAATTTCTACACGAATTATCTACCAATGATGGCTAAGCCATTAATGCTACGAGTGCAACATAGTTGCTACCTATCTCTGTGATCCGGATTTCAATAAAGTATAACAGGGCTGATATTTTCCCTAATATTCACATATCATGGCAAGACCATTGAAATTTAAACAACACCATTGATCTATGGAACATATCCAAATATTAATACTCCTGATGACATCACTGCCAGTAATTGGCCATATTTGCATGTGTTTGGAGCACTCTCTCCATGGACTACCTGCTGATACTACATTATGCTACCTATATCTGTGCCGCGGAATTCGGGCCCTGTATCGTCGCCACGAGAAATCACAGATCAAGTATTCGCCTTAAATGTTTGGGTTGCCACATCTACATCGACGAGTCTATACATATACCTGCACCCTGCATTGCGTTTGAGTAAGCTGATGTTTTCCAAGTGAGTTTTATTATGCCCAGGAGTACGTTCTTGCACAAGTTCTACCTACCTACAACGAGACGATGTGGAGAGTCCGTGGAGAGAGCTACAATCTTTTTGGATCTACTTTATACAATTATCACCTGGATATGGTCTTGGAGACACTGGATTGTTCATATTGTCCTCTCAAGTCACTTCATAACTCGAAAACAACCTGACTCTGACGATTACGACTTACCTCTTTGTGCCCTCTCATTCAATATATAAAAAATAAAGCATTGTTGGGCGGATTGGAGTTTTAAAAAGACGTCTTTGGCTGCTCCAAACGGAATTCGGCGGAGAGATATCATATCCTTACTTAGGCTGACTTATAGCGGATATGATGAGCCAGTGTAATGGCTGGGGCAAGATTCACTCTCCCAATCCCCTATTTTTTTTATAATATGGAGAGTCCCTAAATCCCCTTAGTATCAACAATCCCCTTGAACATACGACAGCTATTTTATAATTAAACTAAATCTTATACTTATCTACTACTTGGTAATCATTTATCCTAACAAATCACAATAACCTGTTTGTCTTCCAACTCTAAAAGTCTTGGGTTACCACAAACACAACTTAGGAATAACTAGACGATCACGAGGCCATAGTAATGTCAGGAATGTACGAATACGCGTTAGGTAATAAATAGAAGTAGCACTTGAGGGTTAGCGTGTGAATGAGTTTCTGAATGAGCTTGAGAGAGAATGAGTGAGTGAGAGAGTAGAGTTATTTATTTATAGAGTTTTATAAGGGGGGGAGGTACATCCTGATGCCAAGTTCCGTATCTCTGCAGCTTGGGCCAAATGGCGGGAGCTCACAGTGACTACTGTTACCCTACCTGCTACCCTAAAATCCCGATCAAGCTCAGTGGGCTTATATTCAAGGGTATAATTAGGCCTGTGACTGAGACCTGGCCGGCGCTGACAAAGCACGTCCGCGAACTTTACGCTAACGAAATAAAAATGCTTCAGTGGGTGTGCGAAGTTACACAACTTGACCGAGTACGTAACGAGTACATCCGTGGCAGCCTTGGCGTGAGGGTTATCGCGTATATGTTTCAGGAGGCTCGTCTGTGCTGGTTTTGGTCTCGTGTTGTGCAAGTCCCGTATTCTTACGTGGGAAATAGATGCCTAAATCTGTCGGTATCAGGAGCGGCCCAAGAAGCGATGGATTAAAATCGCAGAGTCGGGTGCGAAAGCCAACGGCTCGGGACGCTAGTAGAAAAGCGAACCCTGGTATAAGCTAGGATTAACCGATATGATGATTATGATGATAATATTATAAATAGGAAACTCGATGATATTATGTAAGTAGTCCTAAAAACGCGACCGCTCAGCCAAACTTGTGCATTTAATTTTAAAAATTAACTAATACCTGAACTTACAACTTACTACTAAAGTTGTTTACATGTACAGGATTAAAATTAAGTTAACTACTTGACAACATAATACGTGTAAATCCGCCTGTACATTGTACATTGCGAAGTGCAAAAATTGGGTGCGAAAAGAGCTCAGAGGTGCCTCAAGGCTGATTTACAACTGTAAATCTAATCAAAATATTATAATATAAGCATTATTACGGAGGAGGCTCCATCGCTGACTGTTGTGGTAGTTCTATATGTGAGTAGGATCGCGAAAAAGGCTAAGCGCTGAGACACATTGAAGAGGTGCGCCGCGCGGCGTACTGCACGATGTGGCAAAACTTGTTGCACGCCGAGCAATTTGTATGCAAGTACATTGATAGATGGCGAAATGTCCCACTATGCAGCGCGCCGCGCGGCGCACTGCATGATGTGGCGAAACCCGCAATCCAAGCCCGAAATGACAGTTCTGTATGAATTTTGTCCACATTTTTTCAATTTGGCCCCATCGTGCAGTGTGCGGCGCGATGTCAGCAGATGTCAACATGAAACGTTTCTTTTTACCAACAGTTCGAATTTTTCCTCCTTATGTGACACAGTTTACAGGCATATATATGTATATATATATATATATATATGTCGTTGCGTCAAGGAAAGTAGTGTATCAGGATCTTTGTAAGAGGTAATTCACATTATTATATCAAAGGTTATTTTAAAATCACTTTATTTTCAAACGTAAACAACACTTTCTATAAACGAAATGTGGAGACAGTTTCAAGACGTGTTCACTCCTCGGCGGTTGGGCCAAGACTGCCCGCCACTCCGCCCGAGTCGTGCCGTCGAGACTCTGTCAGCACGCCCCACCAGGTGGCGCACTCCCACTTCCGTTTTCTGCGTCATGAGTCCGTACTATTGACCACATGAATCCGTACTATTGACCACATGATTCCATGCTATTAACCGGATCCGTCACGGCCGTCCTGCTATACACACGTCCTCGTGTGTTATCTGAAACATGAAAACCATAGAACAGTACCATATTCGCTCGGTCACTTCTGACCACAACACGTCACCAAAGTAGGTCTCATGAATCATGTGATTAGATTTATCACGACTGCATTAACCCACCAGTACTTAAGTAACTGCTATTTGTTTACACGTAAAACAAACGTACACTATCATTTATCATACTAAACTTGTGTAGATTGAGAGAGACTTCAGAGAACAACATCATCTCGTACACAAATTATTCTTTATAAGTTGCCGACATAAAATCAGCTACGGCTTCAATTTATTAGAGAGGCGTGACAAGATATAGCACCAGACTATTCATAGTCATCACAGTATCACAATTACCACCAATGAAGAAGGTTTAATCATCACCACCAGTGTTTTCCCCTTGATGCTCTTGTCCCCAATCATAAAGCTCGCGTATTGTCCACGACCTCCATTACTGTAGGTGCTTGGATTCACTACAAATATGTGACATTCCTATATAAAATTTTCAGTACTCAGCAAAAGACCCAATGTTACTTCGAGTGGGATTCGAAACACTCCTTTTTCATTTAATGCCATATGATTTTTGGTCATCCGTCAGCGCCATCCTAATTTAAAAAATGAGAGTAATGTATACAGGCGAACCGCCATACTGACGAACGCCACACAGGCGGACCGCCACGCAACCGGGCCGCCACGCAACTGGACCTGCACACAAGCTAAATACCACACAGACTAGGTGCCACACAGGCCGGGTGTCACTCTGATCAGTGCCACTCTAATCGTCAAACTATGAGTCTATTCATTCTATATCCTGTATCACGTCTGCCATACCACGATATAGGTAAGATGTCACACAAGGATAAATGGCACAGAGGCGGAATGCCTCACAGGCTAAATGCCACACAGGCTAAACGTCACACAGACTTTACGCCACAAAGGCGGGATACCACGAAGACGGGATGCCACCCAGGCGAGATGCCACCCAGGCGAGATGCCACCCAGGCGAGATGCCACCCAGGCGAGATGCCACACAGGCGGGATGCCACCCAGGCGAGATGCCACACAGGCGGGATGCCACCCAGGCGAGATGCCACACAGGCGGGATGCCACCCAGGCGAGATGCCACACAGGCGGGATGCCACCCAGGCGAGATGCCACACAGGCGGGATGCCACCCAGGCGAGATGCCACACAGGCGGGATGCCACCCAGGCGAAATGCCACACAGGCAGGATGCCACACAGGCAGGATGCCACACAGGCAGGATGCCACACAGGCAGGATGCCACACAGGCAGGATGCCACACAGGCAGGATGCCACCCAGGCGAAATGCCTGACAAATAAATTGAAGTTAATAAACATTGCTAACATATCAGCTCAGTGATATTCATTCGTCACATTTTTTTATACCGGTAGGTACTCTAGTAGTATTTCTATCTATAATATAGACTGTACTAGCTGTATAACAGGATATATAGTGTGTAGGCATTTACTGTTAGACTATACAGTATACTTTTCAATATGAAACTGCCAAAATCACAAAGTAGTAACTTTAACACGCTTTACTTCACTAATAGCTGTATATAACCTCTCAACTCGTAGTCAATCCTTTGACCAAATCTGAACTAAGTCAATCATAGGTAATACAGTCTATCTGCCATCATAACACGTAATAACAGTCCACGAGCTACACAACAAGTATTCGTCATAGACCTGAACAACCGTTCACGGCGTCATCCCTACAAAATCAACACTATCTCCACTGCCCAACATCAAAACCAAATCAGGACCATAATAATGAAAAGCTCTAACGTCCATCTGATACGCCAGTCATAGGTAACAACAGCCCATCTGTTACCACACCAAAACTAAACAAGTTATCATCATCGTCATCGATTGTAACTGTTCGATCGAGTATAGTATATCTAGACTTTACGTTACGTTCAAGTTTCCATTTTGAAACGATTTAACAATCCAGCCGCCTTCCAAAAAATCACAACATCAAACCTGCTATCCACAGCCACAACATCGAGACCTTCGGGGCTCCAAGCCCAACGAGCCACACACACGACTCCAAGTCAGCCAAATAAAGCAGGATGTTTGACCTTAACAACACTTCAGGCACTACCAAACCTGCACTGGCAGAAGGATACGAAATCCCACCATTGCGTACACTGCCTCATCTTACTGGTACAACAACAGAACTCGAAATAGTTACTTGGTATCGGTAATCAAGTAAATTTCAGTACTCGAAGCCAAAGTCAACAATATGTAACCGACCATTGAGCAATCACCAAAATATCTGGAGTTTCTCATCATAATTATCGTTCACCATTTTCTCACAAAGCTTGAAACAACTACCATCCCTTAGCCACGCTCCCATAGCCTCCATCAGGCCGGTACGCAACCATAAAACTCTCCCATAGGCTCCATCAGCCCACCATCACCGACAAAACACAATTACCTCCATCCGGTGATGCAACAAACTTTGAGAAAACAAAACTATCACACAAGTCGCCACGCATTGAGCCAGCTTCCCAGACAGATCTGTCCAACAAAGTCCCCATCCAAGCCAAACCAAGTCACACCAACATAGTACAAATGGGCCTCGGTCAAACCAAGTCACAGGTGGACAGTCTCGCGCGCTTATGTTGTGTTAATAACGTCTGTATCGACCACCGGCTCCGCGTAATACCCTCGCACCCGTGATTTTTCGTTGGTTGAGGTCGACACATCTACCTCCCAGCGGGAAACGTCGAATACAGCTCCGCACGAGCCCCGTACAGCTGTCGGAGGTTATTTCTGATGGAATAACCTCCGGCAACCCGCTCCGCAAGGATCCGGTGAAACCAGACGGCAACGTCTTCGGGCTGCGGAGAACCGCGCGACAAATTGAAAAGCTACAGTGAAATAGACACCAGTGGCAGTGCTAGTGCAATGTGCGACTCGCCTGCTACGCCCCGGGGGACGGACCCGATTCCGGTCCCCGCTACGCCGACCGACGCGACACTCCAGACGCCGACGAATCCCACCAGCCCAACGGCAGCGCCACAAGCGGCCAGCGCAGCGGCCCCATCACCGAGAGTCCGATTTGAATCGGATCTCGTGATGGTGGCCCGCATCGCGCAATCCGGCTGCCTTAGCGCCGAACTACAGCGCCTACCTGCGCGTACGCGAGTACGAGCTGGGGGACGCCCCATCGTTATGCCCCGCGGACCTGACAGCGCTCCAGGCCCTGGACGCGCTCGCAGGCGCACCGCTTATCCTGCCACCGACCCTCAAGCGGAAGGCGACCAGCCCGAGAGCCGCCCCGACACCGCTGAGGAAGCTTACAAAGGAAGCGCACTGCGAACGAAGCGCCCTCAGTGCAACCCCCGACCCCTACCCGCGACCCCCGTCTGCGTTCCAAAGGCCACCCGGCCAAAACGCTAGACCTGGCCGCTAAACAGACGCCATCGCCACCACCTATGTCACCCAGCGTCCAAAGGTGGCGCGACGCCTTCGGTGTAACGACGCCGCCGAAGACGCTAACGGCCACGACACCACTGCCCCAGCGCCCGCCGCGCGGGGCAGCGCCGCCGGCCGCTACACACGGCCACTCGCCAACCGCCTCACAACGGCAGCAGTGCGCCCCCGGCCCGTCAAGGGCCGCCGCACCACGACCGCAACCGCAACCAGCACCCCGGACGCAACCGCAGCAGAGCTACGCTGCGGCAGCGGCCAACCGACCGGCCGGACGACAGCCGGCCTCGCCGCGATCCCCCGCCACAGACGGCGGCTCAGCACCCGCCGACCCGCCTAAGCGGGAACGCTACCCGCCACTAGTGGTGGAGCGGCTCCCCGACTGGGCGAAACATTTCGCCACCCTGGCGGCCAAACTAGGCCACCCACCCAACGCGCGCCCCTATGGACAGGGCGTACGCTTCTCGCCGCAGTCAGCGGACGAGTACCGGCTGGTCCAGGGTTACCTGACAACCCAGGAGAAGGCCCTCCTTCTCAGCTGGTTCTCGTACTCCCTGCCGGCGGAACGCAGCCACAAAGTGGCGCTGCGAGGCCTACCGGCCGACACGCCGCCGGAACAAATTCAAGCCGCGTTAGAAAAACGCGGGTACGTGGTGGAATATGCACGCAACATCAAGGCGCGACAGGGGCGGGGCGCCCCGGATGCATATTTCACATAGTGCTCCAGCGAACTCCTAACCTGATCCCCGGCATATACAACGTAACAGAGTTGTTGAACATGCCGGGAATCACAATTGAAGCCTGGCGGGGCAAGAAGGGCCCCGCACAATGCCATCGATTCCAGGCGTTCAGGCACTCGTCAAAGTGCTGCCACCGCCCGCAGGCGTGTGTGCGATGCGGAGACGCCCACGCCGCCGCCGATTGCCCGCGCCCAAGAACCGACCCAGCCACGTGCGCCAATTGCCGTGGCCCCCACCCGGCGAACCATTCGTCCTGCCCGGCGCTGCGTCGCGAGATGCGGAACCGCAGGGCGGGAACCGTCGCCCGCACAGGCCCACCATCGCGCCCGCTACATCCTACACAGGTGACGGAGTCGGCGCCGGCGACACTCATGGCGCCGGCAAACGACCCGCCAACTAACTCTGCTTCCCACAGGCGGAACATCAAAAAGAAAGCGCGGAAACTAGCCGCGAAACACGCAGCGGCCGCGCACCGCGCCCAGCCCGCTCCCCCCGCACCCCAGCCGGCCCCCGCACTCGCCCGCCCGCCACTCAACCGGCGCCGCGGCGAGGCCCCACTCACGCAGCGTGCCCCCGCACCCCCCGCCCTCACCCCCGCAGTCGCCCGCCCGCGCGCAAGGCCGCCGGCCGACCTTGCACCGGAGGGCGACGATCCCGACGCAGAGCTGCGCGCCGCTATGGCGATGTTGGCAGCACTGCTAGCTAAGCGCGCGCAACCTACTACGCGCAGCGCGCCCGCCCCGAGACCTTCCGACGCCGTGTAACAGCTCAATGGATAACAACAAACCACTGAGACTGGTACACTGGAATGCGTGTTCGCTCAGAGGCAAGCGTCGCCTGCTCCTGCACTTCCTTCGGGAGCAGGACATCGACGTTGCCCTAGTGAGCGAAACGCATCTCCGGAACATAGACATTTATAACTTCCCAGGCTACATCGCGTACAGACAGGACGAGGTGTCACCAGATGGGAGGGCCTACAGAGGCCTTCTCGTCCTCGTCCACCGCCGTGTAGTCCACCAGCCAGCACCACCACAGAGCCTCCAGAGCATGTACGCCCTGGGTGTCGACCTACACGTAGGAAGTGTTGACATCCGCGTGTACGCCACCTACAGGGCCCCCCATACCCCGCTATATATGCGGGAATAGTGCGGGAATTGCGGGGCCTCCTGCTGCAGTCTCCCCTGCCGACCATCCTGGCGGACCACACGGCCTGGCACTGCGCTAACATCTGCCCTGCCGGCCGAGACCTCATGCGCGACTCTATGGACCACGAGTACGACATCAGCGGCCCGGACGAGCCGACCCGCCTGGACCCAGCCGGGAGGGCCGACAACGTACTCGACATCGTGGTCCACAGAGGCTTAGGCGCAATGCAGCTGACGCAGGAGGTACTGTACGACCTCCCATCAGACCACCGCCCCGTGCTGTGCGAGCTGGCCGGGTCGCCCGTAAGGGTTGCCCTGCCGCCGCAACGCCCGCGAGTCGACTGGGAGGCCTTCACCGCCCATCTGGAGGCCAACACCCGGACCATCCCTATCTCCACGCCGGACGACGTCGAACGAGCCACTGGGGAGCTAACAGCCGCCATCCAGACCGCACTGACCGCATCCACTCACACCGTTCCGCGCAGGGCGAGGCGCGAGCCTTTGCCCGCGCGGATCCAGGCACTCATCAAGGAGAAACGCGACCTGCGGCGGCTGTGGCAGCGTACCCGATGCCCCACTCTCAAAACCAGGCTCAACAAACTGGTGGAGAGGGTGAAGGTAGCGCTCGTTGACCACGCAGCTGAGTCCTGGGAAGAACACATCATGGAGGTGAGCGACCACGTGCCCTCCGTGCATCGTCTCTGCCGCCAGCTGTCTTCCAAACCCCAGCCCGTCCGGCCACTGCTAGACTCCGACTGCCGACCCAGGTACAAGGCGGAAGACAGGGCGGAGATCTTCGCCGAACACCTGGAGAAGCAGTTCACACCGAACGACACCAGAGACCACGACCACCGCGAGGCAGTCGAGCGACACTTGCGAGAGCGACTGACAGCACCACCCCCGGCAGACGAACAACCCCTGTACGTCTCCCCGGGCACCGTGCAGCGCGCACTTAACCGCACCAATCCCCGTAAGGCCCCGGGCGCGGACCGCATCACAAACGCGGCGCTACGCCACCTGCCGCCGCGCACCGTGGCGGCATTCACCCGCGTTTGTAACGGGATACTACGCACGGGTCACTTCCCATCAACCTGGAAGCTGGGGCGCGTCATAATGCTGCCCAAGCCCGGGAAAAACCATATGAAGCCAGAGGGAAACCGGCCCATAACGCTGCTGTCGATGCTGTCAAAGGTATTCGAAACGCTCCTGCTTCGCTTCCTGACCCCGCACATAGAGCCCAGGCCGGAGCAATTCGGCTTCAGGCTGGGCCGCTCCACCACACTACAGCTCACCCGGGTACTACACAGCCTAGCCTCCCGCCGGAACATGCGTGAGTGCTCGGTCGTGGTGATGCTGGACATGGAGAAGGCCTTCGACAGGGTATGGCACGAGGGCCTGCTGTTCAAACTGTCAGAGAGTGCCACTCCACGCAGAGTCCTACAGGTCGTAGCTAGCTTCCTGCAAAACAGGGAGTTTCACGTTGCAGTGGAGGATAAGACCTCATCGGTGCGCCGAATCCTCGCCGGCGTGCCACAGGGCAGCTGCCTCTCGCCTGCACTCTACGCCATTTTCACCGACGATATCCCCGTGAGCATCGGCGTGCTGTTGTCGCTCTTCGCCTACGACACGTCGTACCAGAGCTCGTCGGTCAACG
This sequence comes from Blastobasis adustella, assembly GCA_907269095.1. Lineage (NCBI taxonomy): Eukaryota > Metazoa > Arthropoda > Insecta > Lepidoptera > Blastobasidae > Blastobasis > Blastobasis adustella. The sequence goes on along the minus strand of OU026121.1, from coordinate 12,244,603 downwards.
TCACCCACGCCATCAAGCGAATGCAAGCCCAACTCGACACCCTACCCGCCTGGCTCGACAAGTGGGGAATGTCGGTGAACGTCGCGAAGACTCAGGCCATGATCGTCGGGCGAAAGACGAACATCGCCGAGCTACCCCCACCAATGAAACTCCAAGGGCAAGACATCCCGTGGTCGCGCAGGGTGGACTACCTGGGCCTCACCATCGACCAGGGCCTCACTATGCACGACCACGTCTAAAAGACGGTCGTCGCCGCAAAGGTGGCACGAAGTAAATTGCGTCCGGTCCTCGCTGGCCCGCTACCACTGCGGACCAAGCTGGGGATCTACAAGACCTACATCCGATCCCGCCTCACGTACGCCGCGCCAGCGTGGTACGCCCTAGCCGCCAGCAATCAGCGGCAACGCCTCCGTGCGCAGGAGAACCTCTGCCTGCGCACCATCGTCGGCGCCGGTAGGTACGTGAGGAACGCCACCATCAGCCGCGACCTCCAGCACGAGGGCCTGGACGACTTCGTCGTGCGTCTGGCGCGGCGGATGTACGAGTCCGCCGACAACTCGGTGCACCCGCACATCCGCGGCATCGCGCCACTACACGCACGCCCCCCCGACCGCAGCTCCAGAGCGCTCCCACGTGAGCTCCTGGAGCCCACGACGACCGCAGCACCTACTACGACACCCGCCACCGCGGGAGCCCCCGGCCCGGGGAGCTCGCGGTAGCCCCACCACAAAAACATCATTGCCGCGGGAAATCCCCGCTCGGGTGAGTCCCGCGGCAACGCCACCGAACGAGACAGCTTCGCCGCAGTCGTTTTTGCAAAAAAACGAAATTCCCGCGAAAAGAATCGAATCCGAGACCTCTGCCGAGTGAAGCTCCACCGAGTTAGCACATGGCTGCACCATTAGCGCTCAATAACGACCCGACACGAAATTTTATCGAACTACCCACAAAATTATTTTAATAATTTTTGTTTGTAAACAGACAGGGCTGCCAACTAAACCACATGACTGCCGCTGCCGTTGGGGCTCGGGAGAGTACTAGCGGTAGCGGTACCGGTCTGACTCCTCGCCCCCCTCGCAGCAGGATGTCGCCTGCTCGCTGGTCGTTTGCCGGGCCTCCCCGAACGGGGTCCCACTCGGCAGGCTAGTACCGCGCCGAGGGCGACAAAGAAGAGCTAGCGAGGGGTGCGAACCCCCACAGACCGGACTGTCATCATCATGGCATCAACCGGCACCACACCACCACAAGCCGAGGCCCGCGATCCCGTGCGTGAAGAGCCGGGAGCGCCTAACCAAAAGACCGGCCCGTTGTAACGGACCGCGACCCTACATCACCGTCAGTGGGCACCCGCCCTTACACGGTCTCCCCGCACGTGCGCTCCGCGCACGTGCGAGATGAAGAAATGATTGATTGAAGTCACAGGTTTATCTTTAGTCACTCAAAACATAATTTGAAACGATCCACCGTCAATCAGTTCACTTACTCGTATTTCCATTTATTATTATTGTTTTTTTTTTTAATTTTTTTTTGGTAGCTTGATACCAACATAAAATTACGTTACTAACCAAACTATGTCTTTGTATTAAAAGAAACGTATATCGGTGATCCCAGTTTTAATGCGGATATCTTCTATAACATTGGGAAACTACGACTACAATAATAAACATTATAATGAAGTGGGGAAAATTTCGTTCCAATTTCTCCGGTTAAATGTAAACAAACACGCTGAAAGATTTTTTTTTTTTTTTTTTTGGCGCAGTGGTGTTCAGTTCATAGTTCAGTGGCGCACTCCCACTTCCGTTTTCTGCGTCATGAGACCGTACTATTGACCACATGAGTCTGTACTATTGACCACATGATTCCATGCTATTGACCGGATCCGTCATATATATATCTTCTTTTTTTAGTACAGATTCAACCCGTATAAATAAAATAGGAATTCGACTTTGCATAGCCTCCTTCATCATACAAGCCATGCGCAGAAGTTTGAATTTTAGTGAATCTGAAGATTACTGTAAAACTATCATCATCGCGGTCGTCGTCGTTTAATGTTATTAGTTATTTGTGTGATAAATTATATTAATAAGTATATACTTACTAAAGTATATACTTTAGTTAGATAATATGAAATTGGACAGATTCCTGTACTATTTACCTATCTACCTACTTGTAATTGTATTATCCTAATATTATAAATGCGAAATATAATGTATGTTTGGTTTTGTACATAATGGATGTTTGTTACTTCTTCACGCAAAAACTACTGAACGGATTTTAATGAAATTTGGTAGTCATATAGCATATAGCCTCGAATAACACATATGCTATAATGTATCCCGATATTTAATGTGATTCCCGCGGGAACGGGTCCGGAATAGCCGAATTTTATGCGGACGCAGTCGCGACCAAAAGCTATTATGAAATAAAATAATCTATGCCAGCCAAAATATTGCCTAATTTACTAAATATTAGGTATTATATATTTTAAACATTTTTATTTAAGTACCTAAGTATTTAAAAACTAACTACTTACTTATTCTATCTACATACTTTTTCAACGCTTCCATCATCGTGGATAATCAAAGATCTTAAAGTAATCTAAAAGAAGGCTTAAAGTAGTTGTGATAACTTTCACAATGCGAAAATGTTTGCTGCATACTAAAGATCCTTCGGTGGGACTCCAACATGCTCGGGGAATAGCAGAAGTCCATTTGTTTAATAGAATTACATCTTTTGGAAAGCCAAACATCGGCACAGCTACTTTCCCATTTTTAAGGTTCTGATCATAATTTTAAATGCATTTTTCAATTGCAACAACGCCTTTGCATCTGTTAGAAAAAGATTACGATTATAAAATAGAATTTGATTTATGAAATAAGTAAAACACTAATAACAAAAATGGTCAAGGGTTGTTTCTCAAAAATCGTATTTATCCAATTTTAGCACAATTATAAATATATTTACTTTTATTTACCTTCGTAGATGGTCCATAGAAACGCGTTAATTTACAGTTTTATCAATACATTTTTAATTTATCATCATAAAATTCAAAATTTTCCCCCACTTTGACACGTAAACAATGAGTAAATCGATTCACAGCGACGTTGCCGTTCCGTGCTACAGCATGGCTTGTAAGATGAAGAAGGCTATGGACCTTGTCAAAGAAATTTTGACCGCTAATGCGTAAGCCCCTCCCCTTTTTGTGATTCTGCAACATCATCGTAATTGTTTCGCTTTCATGATCCTTTCGTCATTTCCTTCTCAGTTGCTCCCGAATTATAAATAACATATGTTTTGTTCTTGAACACAAGTTTCTAAAAAGAAATGCTCATCTACTGAGTACGAAGGTACTCATCGAGATCTACATTTCGGATAGCAGCTGTCTTAAGACTGTAATAACTCTGAATATATTACTCCTAGAACACTTGTTCCTGAAGAGAAATTATAGTGCTCGTCGAGATCTACATTGTGGATAACAGCTGTCAAACTTAAAACTATAATAGACGTGTTTTACCTGAAAATAAAACACATATTAAACTACTTACCTTATTAGAAGCTTATAATATGAGATAGGCACTTTCGTTTCCCGAGGCGTTCTGCTTCTCTTTCTACCGTATAGCTGTTGCTCTCTCGCACATCTCCTACCCTGAACACCAGGCGGGGGGCGCGGGAGCCGCGAGGCTCGCAGCGCGCCGATCGTTCATCATTGCGTCGAATATGCACCAGGCAGAAATAAAAATTAAGCTTCTAATAAGGTAAGTAGTTTAATATGTGTTTTATTTTCAGGTAAAACACGTCTATTAAACAACTTGACCGTTATTAGAAGCTCATAATATGAGACCTGTTTGTTATCGCCTGGTGAAAATAAAATAAGCCAATGTGATAATGTAGGAACATATTATTAGGATATTACTAGGTAGGTAGTTGTGACTCAATAAAATAATAGAGATGTGCGAAACCAGTGGTTTTAGTAAAAATAATGATTTTAATTCAATTTTAAATACATAAGTATTTACAGGTACAGTGAGAAGTGTGTGATCACTGAAATTGATTACAACCAATATTACATAATTATATTGTAGGTAGGTACCTACTCCAGTACCTGAATTACAAAAGAAATAATTTCTACAAAAATTGATTGTAAGAGATCGCTTGTAGGGATAAGTTCGCCTTTGCTCATATGTTTGCCATATGTCATTACAATTACATTGTTCATTACCATTGTACCTGAGTTATTATTTATGTTAGGTAATAACTTATTATCTAAATATTATGTAAACGTTAATAATTATTTGCAAGAAATTAACTGAATAATAAACCATTTCAGTTACCATTATAATAATTGATATTGTAGATGCCATAAGTTACCGTAAATAAATCAAACTTATGCTCTTTGTCTGTTTAGAATTAATTCAGACAAAAATTCTTACAAATTTTGTTATGATCAGTTAACAGGATTAAATAAATTTGTATCTGAATCACTATTGGTGTTAGACATCATTACCTCACGTCTATAGAACCTTCTAAAGGTTTCGGCTGACTAGTTTCCTCTACCTAAAATGTCATCGAGAGGAAAACTGTCGATTCAGTTGCGTGACGCAACGGCAGAGCGTATGCTGCCGGGTGTAGCCTTAATGCCAGCTTCTTTCATAAGGAATTTCACCCAACCAGCTAATACAGTACGAGATGCAGGTGATGGGGAACCTCGTGATGTTGTAAATAAACTTGTAGTACCACAAGTTCTGCGCCTGGTATCTAAAAGTGAGATTGTATTTTTAACCCAATATACTGGATTTTGAGTATTATCTTGTAACCTCCATCCGGACTGGCGGTATTCACTGCAGTCTGTTTTTTACCCAAATTTTGGCCATAAGATTATGTTGTCAATGTTTATAGTACATGAGCACTGACTACGCAAAGCAAGGTGAGGTCATGGATTCGACGACCAGAACAGAGAATCAATAAAACAGCAGTGTGTCGTACTGTTTGAAAAACATTAGTACTATCTATGTTATAATTGTCCAGAAAGGTCGACAAAACATTAATATCCTAAACCCGTGGTCGGGTATTTTTGGGGTTTCGCAGTGCGATTGATTTTAAAATATGCTTAACACTTACATCCCCACTGAGCCTGCCGGAGCTATCTGCGTTACACAATGTAGACACTACAGACTTGTGTAGTAGAACTGTGTTATATGAAAATTTGAATTTTAAATGTAAATCAGCCAAAAACTGTGCTAATTCAGATCCTTGTGGGCATTTTGGGTTTATTGAATGTTGCTTCGCCCACAACAACCACCGCTTCCAGGCTACGTTATAAGTTCTCAACGTAGATGACCGCCAGGATTCTTTTAATAAAGATTTTTGAGCTGCGCTCCACGCAGTTATTTTACCTGACCACCCCCACATTTCCATACTTCCAGAGTCATCTGCTGGACTTTGGGTGGTGGCAGGCCGATTGTCTTGCCCACTAGGAATCGTCTCAGGTTCTTCAACGTAAATGGAGCTGTCATGGCCCGGGATTTGAGGTCAGCTCTCCAGAAGACCTTCTCCCAGCGAGGGACTACTACTAGATATACTCCTAGGGCTTGATTCAGGTGCATTAACACCCGCGGTATGAGACACGGCGGGGGAAATATCCAACTCAGAACGAAGTTCCACGGGACGCTGAACGCATTGTGAAATATCGCTTCGAAATCGTTCTGATCCAACGGTGCGTAATTCTCTACCACGTGAGCACTCTTCGAAGCGAACAGATCTACTACCGGCGTTCCCCAATTCGCGAATATCATTTATGTGCAATTCGGCAACATATGCCATTCCTGGGTTAATCGATGTCGCGACAGGTGGTCTGCGTGATTGTTGTATTTCCCGGGAATGAAATAGATTTTGAAACAAATTTGATATTTGTCCAAAATGCGAAGGATCCACAAGGTCAAGTTGGTTAGAATTTGTGATCGTGTTCCGCCTTCGTTTTGAAGATAGGCGACCGTGGTACGATTGTCCGACTGAATCAGAAGGGACGCCTGACTCATTTCTGGTGTTTTCAACTCTAAGACCTTTAGCACAGTCAACATTTCCTTCACGTTGCAATGAAGGGTTTGCTCTTCTGGGTGCGGATAATGGAACGTTGTTGAGCTGTGCACCCCATGCCAGATCCTACGCATCGGTGGTCAAATGGTGTCGGTGGGGGTAAATGTACCGGGCTTGACATGTAGCAATTTTGTTGCCACCACAGCAGTTCTTGTATAACTTGGCAAGGGAGGGCGTACTTTAGCCAAGTGATATGATAGGAAATTGTATTAAAAAAACTGAGCGCTGCTCGATGCATTAGCCTGCCGCGAGGCACAGCAAAACTTGGAAAATTTATCAGCCCTACTAGGCTCTGGAGTTATTTTAGAGAGACATTGCCTGACTTTAGTAACTGAGTCAATTTTACAAGAACTGCAGCAATTTTTTCGTCTGGTAGAGGCGAAACCGGTCGGTTAGCACATAATGGTTTAATGCTCTGAGGTTGAAGATTGAGCGTGACGAGCCGTCGCTCTTCGGTACCAAAAACAGAGGTAAAACAAAACTTGGGGTAATGGCGGTAACATCTAGAACGCCTTGTTGCTTCATTTCCATTATAATTTTTGACATCTCCTCTGGGTACCGATTCTGGTGTGCAATGCAGTTGTTATGATATTGCAATGTTACTGTAATGTTACTATAACTACGTCGAGGTATAAACTCAGTCGCAGTAACATCGCAGCATCATCCCAGCATCATCCCAGTTAAATTGCAGTTAAATCGTTAGTTGCATTTTTTCTCTCTATGATTCAAAATCATGCAACGATGCAAAGACAATATTTTTAATTTTTTTATTTCTCAAATATTAAGTATTTTTGACAAATTAATTGTTTGTGATTCTTAAGGCGCGTTTTCACTACGGAATCCTTACATATTATAAAATAAAGTTGCCTTTCGCGTCTGTCTGTTTGTATCCGCTAACTCCTCGTAAATCACGTCATGGATTTTTCACTACGATTTGGATAATTTATTCTGGAAGGTTTATAAGGTATCACCATCATCATCTTGGCGATATGTGCTTTCGCACATGAGAGCCCGGGGTCCGTCTTGGGCCAGGATTTGGCGGATCAGGTAATTACACTGGAGCGACATCTAACCTCCATGACTCTGTTAGTAGGGGAACCTGACCAGATTCTTTTACGCGGTATTCGGCAGGTTTGGAATAAAGCAGAAACAGGATTAAGCAGAATCTTATTTACGGCAGAAGTACAGATGAGTTTAAATATTGATTGGATCATGATTTCTCAGTCAGTCGTCTGAATATGCAGGTTTCAACACGATATTTTCCCTTACAGTAAGAGCAGGTCAAGCGGACTTTCTTCTGGGCTAAAGTCTTTAACCGAGTCCGCTCTCGACCCGGTAGACCAAACCCATTTAGCGTAACCATATTAATATTCTGAGGCTTATCGCAGGAGTAGGGTGATCTTCCTGCGCGTCATCCTATCCGTGTCTTCTTTCATTGCTTTTGATGTAAAATTAACTTGATGTTGTGGCTTTATATATACGACGACTACCGCCTACACTACCAGTTCACAAGAATGGAAAAGTCTACTGCTATAAATACATATAGGTCATGCTAGGGTGTCGCCATGTGATATCCGGCAGAGTAGAATACCACCAACCTCTTACTCTCGTGGGTATCGTACAAGGCGACTAATGTTTTTGAGGCAAACGTTCTAGAGTCTCCGTAGGCTGGGAAATGGGTAGCACGTTTTCTATTTCTATATTGTCGGGTTAAAACCGCATGAAAATCCGTTTAGGAGTTTTTAAGTTTATCGCGAACAGGCAGACAGACACACAGACGCGTTGTAGGACTTTTGTTTTATGATATGTAGTGATGATGAAACAAATTACAGTGAAAGCCCGGCTTTATCTCATTCGTTTTGATTTTGTAAACATAAATCATACGAAAGAGGTCAAGTGACGGAAAAGTTGACAATAAATCTATGGTTAGCTGTCATAGTAACCAATCAAACAATATTGTATTGTACTAAAATAATTGTACTACTTAATGTATTTATTCTAGTCATTGATTACATGTGTAAAAAGTACACAGCGATCACAATAATACGTAATTCCTATTGCGCCTTTAGACAGAGCACGAAGGAAATGGTAACGTACCCTGCTTCATCAATAAAGCTCATCATCTTGCCATTAATGTCCCGGTTGTGCTCTCGCGCACAAGGGCCCGAGGTCCGCCGTGACTAAAATACAGGAGTGGAACAACTGCCATTGCCATAGGAACCCGGCCAGATTGGATCATGATTACATATTCAGTCGCCTGAAAGTGCAGGTTGTTCGCGATGATTTCCATTACCGTAAGATTATCGATTAGTATTCAAGTAATTTACATTCAGAAAAAAGTCATTGGTACATGGCCGCGGTGGGATTCGGACCCTCGGTACCTAGCGCTTACGATTCCGATACTTTAACCACTTGGCCACCGCTTCTAGGGTGTGCATTTTATTTTATAGGTTTAAAATGGATAGGCCTATTGTCCAAGTCAGACAACTCCAAAGAAGTCAGATATTGGCAAATTATATTTTTTCATAAAAATCCTATCCTTTCTATTCTAAATTTCAAAAGAAGCGCTTTGTGCCAGACCCGGTCGAAGATTTTTTATAATATCTAAGCTGCCCGCTAAGGCTATCCCCATGCATTCAATGGTTGCTGCCCATTTGTGGGTCAGATATACCAACAGATCACCAGTAAATCGGCCCGATGGAGTCCTCACTGGTGATCGCTGATGAGCTGTTGCTCTAGGTGACGTAGGAGTTATTGGTTAATAATGAATTTCATTATTTTGGAGGTCACCAACCAGCCCCAAGGATTGCCAGCCTTAAGTGGGCAGGGCAAATAGCCGACAGAAGCTGAAAGAAGAACATATGACCGATAGGACAGTAAAGTTCTTGAGTGGCGACCAAGTACCGGAAGACGCAGCGTGTCAACTAATCATAACAATTACAAATTTGTATGTCTTCCCTCTATCTATTTACAATGTTTATTTTTATTTGACTAGCCAGGAACTTGACCGCCATCTCACCTGGTAGTATGTGACGATGCGGCCGAAGATGGAGCATGTCTGTCTAGGAACAGCCTATTCACTCTAGCCTTAAAGGCGTCTAGACTATAATGATCAACTCGCAGATAACGTATTCCATTCCTTAACCATACGCATTATAAAGGTTGAACCAACGCGTCTCGTGCGGATAGCTAGAAGATCCACGACAAAAAAATGAAGCGTTCGCCTGAATCGCATTTCCCGATGGTGGGAAGGGGCCAGCGGAATGAGGTCGTGCAAGTGCATCGCAAACTCTACGAAATGCAACTAGTACCGACCGACTGTGCAGACCGACAGACGTGCAACCCTACACTGATGATCTATTAATCAATTGCGGATCACAAATTATCTTCTTTGCACATTTTTCCATCGAATCCGAAGCCAGTTGGTATTTGGTTGATCCATTAGCGTAGAATATTTATTTTATTTTTAAATATATCGTAAAATGATAATCCACAATTCTGTATTACATTTTCAGAACTACATTTATGTTATAGCTACTTTAATATTGAAGCTAACTATACAGTTGCATCTGATGCGTCAACGTCTCCATCGCCCAGATCCGATTCCCAGGGGTAAACACATGGTACGTTATAAAATTATTAAATACTAACGATTATTGTCCGTCAATCTAACTAATATAAAGAACTGCAGTAAAAGGACTTGTCGTCTATAGGTATCTACTTACTAACTGTAATCTCTTCACGCATCTGTCTGTCACACACGTGTTGTGTCAGCTTTTCTTTTGTCAATCAATTACAAATATACTGGGGGAAATGTCCCGGTTGTGTTCTCGCGCACGAGAGCCCAGGATATGCCTTGATTATGATTCAGGATTTGACAATTTGATCTCATCATCATCATCTTGGCGTTAATGTCCCGGTTGTGCTCTAGCGCACGAGGGCCCAGGGTCCGCCTTGACCATGATCCAGGATATTGCAGGTCAGATAATTATAGTGGAGCGACTGCCATCTGACCTCCATGACCCTGCTACCAGGGGAACCTGACCGAGGATTTGGCAATTTGATCTATTTGAAGGAAAACGACGACTTGTGACATCCTGGATGGTGGTGACATTTGCAAAGATTGTAATTTTAGGCTGAGAAAGGAAATGACAACCCCTTTTTTCCAGAGCAATTTTTTGCCAATGCTTTATTTAGAGTCAGCGTGGATTCCAACCACGTTTTCTCCAACTCCTGAATTTTGCCGATAGCTTCTTTTCCATTCGCTTTTTTCTTAATTAAAGTATTTATAAACTGTTCGAATTGAATTAGTATACGAATTAGCTACATGTCTCTTTTAACCTTGTGGTAAATTGCGACGAGTGTGAAAGAGATAGGCAGCAAATTCGCATACGAATCTAATTCGAACGGTTAAAAATGCGGGTACTGGTCCTTATTCTGGACGTTTTCCTTGTTCTGGTCCTGGTCCTTGATCTTGTCCTTGCACCGTATATTTGAACCTTTCATATTGAATTCGTGTGCGAATTAGCTACCTGTCTCTTACAAACTTGTGGTAAATTGCACCGAGTGTGAAAGAGATAGGTAGCAAATTCGCATACGAATCTAGTCAGAAAGGGTTAAAAATGCGGCTTCTGGATCTGAGCCTGGAGCTGGAACTGGACCTGGACTTTGTTCTGGTCCTGATCCTTGATCTTGTCCTTGCGCCGTATATTTAAACTGTTTGAATTGAATTCGTATGCGAATTAGCTACCTATATCTTTCACACTTGTGATAAATTGCAACGAGTGTGAAAAACATAGGTAGCTAAATCGCATACAAATGTAATCAGAACGGGTTAAAAATGCGGCTCCTGGACCTGCGCCTGGACCTGGACCTGGACTTGTTCTGATCCTGCCACCGTAATTCTGAACCGTTCGAATTGAATTCGGATGCGAATTAGCTACTTATCTCTTACACACTTGTGGTCAATTGCGACGGGTGTGAAAAATATAGGTAGCTAATTCACATACGAATGTAATCAGAACGGTTCAAAAATACGACCCGTGACCAGCGTCCTTATTCTGGTCCACGTTTCTGATAATTAAAACTGGGGAAATCTGCTAAAGATAAATTTGTAGAGAGGAGAAATTTATTGATACAAAAGTCAGGAACGGGGAAAAATGGGATTGGAAATTACGCTACTAGCAAAATTAAGGAATGGGGAAAAACGGGAGTACAAATTACGTTACTGGTAAAGCATTGGAAAAAGAGGCCCTGGGAAAATAATGGGAATGGAACAAATGTCACCAAGATGTCACACTCCCCCCACTGGGCTATTCTGACACATAGATTTTTATGGAGAACACAAAAAATGTTCTGGGGTAATCTTGAAGATTTCACCAACCGGCTAGTCAATGGTTGCGGTTAGACAATGTTAAATACTAATGGTACGTGATTACCTTCCAAGTGTTTTAATGAACACCCAAATAATTGCCTTCCAAAATGCGGTGGATGTGGGAGTTACGCGGCTCGATCTAGTACGTAATGAGTACATCCGTAGCAGCATTGGTGTGAGGGATATCGCAGACAAGATCGAGGAGGCTCGCCTGCGCTGGTTTGGTCAAGTGTTGCGTAAGCCTCAGGGATACGTGGGAAATAGGTGCCTGAACCTGCCGGTATCAGGAAAGAGGCCCCGCGGGCGACCCAAGAAGCGATGGATTGACATCGCTGAGTCGAATGCGAGAGCCAACGGCTTACGATGCGAGAATGCCGAAGACCGGGCGAAATGGAGAAGAATGGGTAGGAAAGCTATCCTGATAGAGGCCGGGATAAGCGCTAGGACGATGATGATGACATTCCAAAACATGAAATTATTAAAATTTGGAAGCAAATAAAAATTATATAGCTATGAATTACATAATATAGGTTGTTCCTAGATAATTCTTAAAGTTGTTAATCTCGAATTTAATAAGTTAGCTGACCGTAAGACAATGATTACCGCAATGATTACAGTGAATCAGCTGAAACCACTTTTCACTACTCGAAAACGTACATTTTTTTCTGCTTTCATCACATGTCTCGCCTTAGACGTATAGCGGATTTACGCAGTGGTTGGTGTGGGTGCCAATCATAGTGTTTAGGGCTATTTATAGCTATCATTCGTTCTAGCGCTGGTAATTACGGATTCTCGAGACCAACACTTACATAGCTGAAACATGATTTATGAATGCTTCAGGCGAATCATTTTAAAGTAATGTTATAACATCATTTGTTTACTAGATTATTCATCCATCCATTTCTTTATTTTGGTCGAAGGGACACAGGAGCCACAGGGTTCTGTGTCCAGCTATGTCCCTGTGGTTCCTGTGTCCAGCTATGTGAACATTCTATACACGCCGGCGCGGCGGCCTAGACGACAACGTAAGAAAATATCGTATTAAACAATTTTAAGACCCCGTACTAGTGACAAATGAGCATAGCTACAGGATAACTATCACATACAATTTATATTTAGTAAGATTTGGGACAAACAGATGTCGCTACAAGGATCAGTTGGACTATAAGTTGGAGATAAATCATAGTAAAAACTGAGCTCTGTTACATCAAAACAAACATTTTTGATTCATCGTCACAGCCCATAACAGTTCACTGCAGGTCTTAGTGCTTTTCCCATTTATGGGTAGGTAATCTCCACGCTTGGCAGTCAGGTTGGAGATCGCAGTGTTATAAATGTAACAATGAAAAATGCTGCTGCCCATTGTCCAGTCTACAGAGGCTCTAAATCTTTTAATTCTTAAATATTAGTCATCTTGTACGACATCCACGTTTGTAAGGGGTTAGTGCTATTCTACTCTGCCAGACACCACACGGCTATGTTTTAGATTAATTTTTTCAGAATTTGGCGTTTATGTCCCGATTGTACTGTATGATGCAGAATTTGGCGGATTAGATAATTTCAGTTTAGCGACTACCATCTGATCCTGAACCTGCCTAGTTACACATTCAGTCGCCTTAATGTACAGGTTTCATCAAGATGTTTTCCCTCGCTGTAAGAGCACTGGTTACTGTTTAACTCCTACACTACTACTAACTCGGATAAGAGTCATCATTCGTACATGGCGGCAACCGACGCTCCGAGGCTATAATTTAAATAAGTACACTTTAATAAAAATTAATGTTGGTTGTATCCTATTTATTGCAGCTGATTTACAAATTATGAAGAAAATACGTCTTTTCTAACATCTACTACAATATAAAAAGTAACTGATTATCGTTATGCAGCTCGAACTTCAGTACCTCGCCGTCCTATTCGTCGTCGCCCACGGCAGCAAGCAAACGAGTGTAACACGGAAGAATATGCAAATAATTTAATTACAATTTATTCTTTAAATGAACATGTTGGCATATTATGAAGGTATTTGACTCAAAACAATATGTCTAACATACGGTAATTAGTATAGTATTATTAAAGTCCTGCATGATAGGTACCACATAGTTCAATGCCATGCAACAAGCGTCGCAAAACTAGTACGGCGCAGGCGCACCGGTGAACGACACTGGCCGTCCTCCCCAACACGAGTCTGTAAGAGGTTATCTATCATGTATAGATAGTACTAGTAGCCCAGCGCGACTTCGTTCGCGTGGCGTCCTATCGACCTTACTCTACAGTTACCCTACCCTACAACTACCCTACACCTATCTTACGCCTACCATACATCATCCCTACACATACTATATGCGCTTATTACATTTGACTAATGAAACTAATGAATGAAAACGGATGCAAGGGTGACAGATGATCAGGTCAGAAAAGTTGAAAGTATATATAAAAGTGTTAAGAAGATTACAAAAGAAAGAGTTGCACAAAAGAAGAGATTTATGGAAGAAGAGTATATGAAGAAACTTTCACACAGTTTCCGGGACAATCAGAAACTGTTCTGGAAACAGGTTCGTTTGTCACGGGGAGTGTCTGAAAGTTCGGGAATAAATGGCTTAAGGGATGAACATGGTATTTTGGTGACAGATGAGGAAAGTATGTTGCAAAGATGGAAGGATTATTTTGAAAGTCTATTTGAATGTAGTGACTCTTCGTCTTAGGGTCAGGACCGCAACCAGGAACCTGAGATGGAAAGTTGTGAGAGAGAAATTAGTATGGAAGAAGTGATTAATGCTATTAAGAGTTTGAAAAAAGGAAAAGCAGCAGGGTATGATAGAGTGAGTGTTAAGATGCTAAGGGCTGGAAAAGGGCTGGTAGCTTCCTGGTTGTGTATGTTTTTTAATAAGTGTTGGGCAAAAGGCTTAGTACCTACAGACTGGTGCAAAGCCGTTATTGTACCACTGTATAGAGGTAAAGGATCACACCAGGAAGCAAAAAATTATCGCGGTATCAGCCTACTTAGCATCGTAGGCAAATTGTATGCAAAGGTTCTTGTAGAGAGAGTGATAGCGAAGACGAATGAGAGAATATGGAATGTTCAAGCGGGATTTAGAAAGGGAATGGGTTATATGGACCAAGTCTTCTCTTTAAGGTGCATAACTGAGAAGTTCCTGGCTAACCACCAGAGAGTGTTTTGCGCCTTCGTAGATCTGGAGAAGGCTTACGATCGAGTGGAGAGGGGTATATTATGGGATGTGCTGCCCAAGTTCGGATTGGAGGGCCGCCTTATACGTGCACTACAATCACTATATGAGGGTTCTAGTGCATGTGTTAGGGTCAATGGTAGTTGCTCAGACTGGTTTGGCATCTCTAAAGGTGTCAGACAGGGATGTGTGGCATCGCCATGGCTCTTCAATTTGTTTTTGGATAGTTGTCTTGGTGAACTGCGAGAGAGTGATTGTGGACTGCGATTGGGAATGTCCAACATTAAATGCCTTTTGTACGCCGATGATCAAGTATTACTTGCATCGTCGGAAAGCGAACTGCAGAGGATGTTGAATATTGTTAGTGAATCGTTGGAAAGAAAAGGCATGAAAGTAAATGTGGAGAAGTCGAAAGTAATGGTGTTTGAAAGAAATGAGGGCATGACAGTCACTTCGATTGAAATAAAAGGGAAGAGTGTCGAGCAAGTGAAAGAGTTCGTGTATCTGGGAAGTATGTTCACAAGTGATGGAAAGTATGAGAAGGATATTGAAAGAAGAGTATACAAGGGTAACGCAGTGAATGGAGCCATTAATCGTGTGATGGCAAGTAAAAGTTTGCCACAAAAAGCACGCCTTGCTTTGCATAACGCAGTTTTGCTTCCCACACTAACATACGGTAGTGAATGTTGGGTATGGCAGAAGAGGAATGAAAGTAGAATAAATGCGTTTGAAATGAGGTCCCTAAGGAAAGTATGTGAAGTAAAATTGAGTGATAGAGTGAAAAATATAGTGATCCGTGAAAGGTGTGACATGAAAGATGATGTAGTATCAAAAATAGAAAGAGGGATGTTCAGATGGTTCGGGCATGTAGAGAGAATGGATGATAGACGATTGACAAAAGAGATATATAGCGCGAATCTGGAAAACCAGCCCTTAAGGGGACGACCCAGGAAAACATTCACTGATCAGATCAGTAATGTTCTCAAAAAAGCTAGGGTCCGAAGTGGTAAGAATAAAAGGAGATGTATGAAAAGAGTTGTGGATATATGCGAGGCTAGGGAGTTGTGTCAGGACAGAGCAAAGTGGCAGTCCATAGTCTCTGCCTACCCCACCTGTGGGACACAGGCGTGAGCTTTATGTATGTATATACATTTGACTAAATTCAGTAACTAAATTCAGAAGCAAAAAGCGTGAGAGCAAATCAAAATCACTTATATTATGTTACGTGTCGCTCCGCTTTTCAAAAGCCGTGATATAACGCTTTTTGCTTCTGAATTTAGTCTAATGTAATCAGCGCATTACACCTACCCCACACCTACCCTACTCTTTTTTTTCTTGCATACAAACTGTACTGAAAATTAGAAAACCAACAGAAACAAGTTTTAGTTAAATAGCAGAAGTCCTACTGAAATTAAACGCGAACAAGCAACTTTTTGATACCTTGGGATATATTATTGCAATTTTCCTATATGGGAATATCTTTTTTTTTGAAGATATTCCTGTGAAATAGAAAATGGACCTTATTTTATGGACAAAACATTCCAGTTTGATTTGCTCTCACGCTTTTTGCTTTTGAACTTAGAGGACTGTATTTAATTACGATTAACATTATTGTATTTCGTTATTTCTATTGCCTTCCACATTAGACGTGGAACATAGAGTGGCATTCCGTCGACAGTACTTGGGGGTTATCAGTGGTTTCGCTCTAAGTCAGGTGTTGTGCTGTGGCTGACTTCTGTACGTATTTTGTTTTTTACATCTCATATGTGCGGTCATGCGGTCGACGATCATTCCTTTGGTTTAACCGATTCATTTTGTAGACACAAGGAGTTTGACACCTGACTCTGAGCGAAACCAATAATTGGATCGATTTATACACTGCTAGAACATTTTGTGAATTGAAGAATCTGCAGATCTTAGATGTTCTGCTAAAGTTTGAGCCCAAATTTGATGATTTAAATGGTCTACCTTGAGCTTAGAGTATATGTATAGATATTTAAACTAAATAGATTCAAATTCAAGTTTAAAGTACCTCTGTCAAAACTTAAAACTTAAATTTTAGATACCTAATTTTATTTCCTATTTTTTTACATCTAATTTGTTGTTGCTCGTTGTATACATATTAAAGAATGCTGTACTAATGTACAATGCTGTTATCAGTGCTGAATTGTATAACTATACCTACGCATAACATGTATTTTATTATCTAAGGTAGTGTCTATAAGAATAACTAAATAAATAACTTCTAAATAAAAAGAAATAATAGTTTGGATTTTGCAATTTTTCAAATCATTTTCCTTTGGGTCGTATGGTGTTAGGGAAACCTTGGATAGCATATGAAGCGACTAATATCTTAGCCATATTGTCCACTGCGCCTTTTAAACCGACATAAAAAAAGTATTTTTTTTGTTTTTGAAGTCTGATCGATATTTTCGGAAATACTTAGTCAAATGAGCAATTTAGAGCTGACAAAACACATAATTTGTTTGTAAATAAACCTCCAGACGCAAGTTCTTTAATTCTTAACTTTGTGTTTCTAATGTTTTTACAGTTAATTTACACCTAGGAAAAAATCGTATTGTGACCCGAATTACTTTTGGAAAGGGTTGTAACAGTCAGATCCGTAACAGAAATTAAAATTCATAATTTCAATTTCTACCCGGCCGGGAATCGAACCCGGGGTTTCTTATTGCTGATGACTTAAGCCTTATGTCTCCCACATAGTATTTCCTTTACCATAGGTTTTAACCCCAAATCTCATACACAACACGTTTTCTAAAACCAATAATATTTATATATAGGTATTTTTTTTTTAGTAATATTAATTATAATAATTAATACATTCAGGAGCGCGGGCCGCACGACTCAGACCCTCATCTTACGATGAAAAACAACGTATTTTTCCACACTTTACACGATAGAACACCTAGTCTAAAGGAACATAATATTTGAATTTTGTTAATAACATTTGGCAAATTATTAAATTTAAACTCAAAACTACACTACGAAAAGTAGGTATATTACTAATTACAAAGCTAATACTTACTTATGTAGAATATTTATTTTCAATAGAAATATTACACATTATTAACATTAAAAAGATAATTACAGTTTTAAACAAAATACAAAAATAGATAGTTCTAAGTGCTTAGCTGGTGGCTAACTCCAGCAGAGGGCTGTTATGAGCTGCTTAGGAATCCTCCCTTTAAAGCTTTTGAACAAGTCTCTGCTGTCGCTCCCGGCCTAATTGCAGGTCCACCATTCTTCGCACAGCGCCTCTCTCCTCGCTGGTCAACCGCCTATCCTCTACCCACTCCTGTCTTGACATGGCTCGTACGGCATCATCGCCGCATGAGCCACATTATGGAGGTAGCCGCAAGTTTACAATTTCACCAGTGGTTTCGGGTTCATAATGCAGCATATGATGAACTACTAGACAATACAATAGATGAGTTGGGTTGGCTGACACTGTCGTTCTTGGCATCACCTACTACAGTTTGGTAGCTGCCGATGGCCAAAAACCACCTGTGTCACTGTGTCACGAGCACCTAACACGAATAAGAAATTAATTAGCAATGATTTTTAATTAAATATATAATCATTGGTATTAGTTTAGTCTATAAAACCTCTTCCAGTTTACTGTAGATGTTCAACAGGTTTCTGTTCTGAGGCCTTAGTTGTTCTGTGTTGTACTTAATGCCCTCTCGATGCCCGCTGGTCATCGTACTGACAGACTGGATTTTGAGTTCACGTTAACGTTCTACTCAAATACGTGGAAAGGAGTGGTAGAAAACAGTGCAACTAGGGCCAAACGGCGGGATTGTGACTATAATCCACATCAAACTCAAGGAACTTGTCTTTATACATGAGCATCATTATCTCTGTGGTGCTCCATGGCTGCGCGACTTGACCGGCGCTGACGAACTACGTCCGTTTACTTCACGCCAACGAAATGAAAATGCTGCAATGGGTGTGTAGCGTTACGCGACTCGACCGAGGCCGTAATGGTTACATCCATGAGAACCTTGGCGTGAAAGACATCGCTAATAACATTAAGGAGGCTCGGCATCGCTGGTTTGGATATATAGGAAATAGAGACCAAAACCTGACTATACCTAAAGACCGTCGGTGGCCGAGTGACCAATGACTCTTTTCTGAGTTATGTAGATAGTTGAATGCTAACCGATGCTCTTACGGCGAGGGAAAACATCGTGATGAAACCTGCACATTCAGGCGACTGAATGTGTAACCATGATCCAATCTTCCCTTGACATGGTCACGGAGGTCAGATGGCACTCGCTTCACTGCAATCTGCCAAATCCTGGATCATGGTGAAGGCGGACCCCGGGCCCTCGTGAGCGAGAGCATAGCCGGGACATTAACGCCAAGGTGATTATTACATTATTTTAAGGACCTAAACCTACCCGTATTAGGAAGAAGCGATAGACTACGACGATGCGAGGGTGTTGAAGACCGCGCAAATTTGAGAATACAGAGCCTATATAGCCTTTAAGATTATTAGTGAGTTTTTAAACATAAAAGAGCTACGTACCTCCCTTTGGCATAAAACACTAGTTACATACCTTTGTCTCTACGTCCTACCGATCCTGTCTTCTTGGCGAAGGAAAGTATAAAGCGGCTGTATCAATAAGGTCCATGGTTTGTTCTCTATTGAGGCGGTAGCTCTTGACAAAAGCAGATTCTTATTAGGAGAAAGCCCTATTTAGGGACCGAGTTCCTTTTCCATCACCTCGGTCTGATTAGCACCGAGCGCCACCGCCGCTTCATCTATCCACTGGATTCCTAGCACTTTTTTCTTCTTATTGAATGATGTAATTATAAATAAGCAACAATTCAGTGCCTTGCGTTGTCAAAATCGTATTGAATATTACGTTTGATGAAATACTTTCATCTGACAGTAGTAAAGTAGCAACTTTAGTTTAACTCCAACTCCAAGAGTTCCGAGCTCGATCACAGTAACATCAGAGTAACATCAGAGTAACATTGCAGTTAAATCATTGTTCGATCACACCTTTGACACATTTTCGTTGACAGAACTGAAGGCGATTTGACAACTAAGAAAGATGCAACTTAAGTATGCAACCATAATGCAACTAAAGTACCAGAAAACGTATTGTGGAAAAGTTCTAACTCAAGTAAAGTTGCAACTCAACATCTGTCATTTGAATAACAATCGCACGTTTGACATGCGATGCAATTGTAATGTTACTGCAACTGAGACGATTTCCGTACCAGAATCGAAGCCCTGTTACTTACGTGCGACAACGATCGTTTTTTAAATTTAGTAACCTTAGAGGTTTTTGTCGAAAGCGTATGCGATATCCTGAAATTACTTTCAAAAGAAATTTTTGGGGCACCCATTTCTTCCCAATGACGGGCATAATGTGCTAGTCGTACGGCTTGAAATGTTTGTGAGTCATTGTCTCTGTCTTTTGTTGCCTCTATTCGCCGAGGGCGAGTAATGGCGTTTTCGTCCCCGCTGTGGGACATTTTTTGCCCTCGAACCGCGAGTTCGAAATGTAGAACCTCTATTAGAGTAATTGCCACGATGGTTGTAGCCGCCATAGTTACCATGCGAATAGCATTGATATCCACCCCGCGAGGGTTGGTATTGAGGGCATGATGTCGCCTCACATGTGTAGTTATAATGGGTACCACGCGATGGTACACGTTGAGCGGCAGACCCCTGCGAGGGGAGCCGGGACATATTCGCAGACTTTGCTCGCGAAGCATTGCTGCTATTCGGTTTGTTAACCGCCCAGAAAGTTCTACTCACTCCGCCTGACTTTTCTAACGCCACAGAGAATTTATCAGAATGAAAAAGATGAGTGTTCGAAGGAGGGACTTTATTTAATTAAACTTTCACAAGAGAATCACGAACGTTTTTAGGAATCATATCTCTTCGCATTTCTATTACCTCGGCTCTGTGACCGCACGACATTTGCAAAAGATACTTTGTGAAAGTCACCTCTGAGGAACACTTCATCTAATTTCTCGCCCAAAGCTGAAAGAGCAGCGTCAGGGGTTCTAGACCAAGTAATAACGTTACGTATGGCATTACAGAAAATATCTTTTTGTTTTAAGATACAAAAAGTCATGGCAGCATAAGATTTGTCGGAGTAGGCTAAGTGGCGAAGTGTATCGCAAGCCTTTACCCCCTCGTTTGTTTCCAACTCTGAAAATCACGGCGTATGGTTGTATAATTTCTGGGTCTCAGCGTATCGCACTTCCGCCCATGTATCGCTATCAAACCGCTGTACGTCGTTCAATATCAAAAAAAAAAAAAAAAATTGTTATGTGTACGAGGAACTGCGGGTTCCTTAAGTTTATTTATTTATTTATTTAACTGTTTATTGTACACAATAATTATATACAGAGAAATAGTATAACAGTATAGAAACACAACAGGCTTAGCAGTTTAGTTTGAATGTTAAAGCTAATATCTACATTCGATACAGGAAACTGATCACGAGGCGAGTGTGCCGAGGCCTGCGAGGCACAACAATCGTAAAGATTACGACTTACATCAGACAATGAGTCGTAATTATTGGGAGGTAGGATTACATTCTCGAAAATTATTAATTTGAGCAAAATTTTCTCGCAAATCGCCTACATCTTTATGCGATGTGCAATCACCTACGATGCGCCTTATTTCTATTTTTCTTAGCAGCTCGTGGCGAACCGGAATTCGAACTTGACGTGTACGAACTAGAACTAGTGCTAGTACTACTGCTACTACTAGAACTCGACCGCAAGCGCCTATGCTGCGTGCGAGATTTGCGGCCTTTCTTTTGTGTACCAGAAGGGCCCGCAATAGGCGGGTTGCTCAAATTTTCAGCCACGTTACTCATACTTCTATTTTAAGTATTGACAATATCTAATATGTATAGATAAAAACAGCTATGAAAAATAAATTAAAGAAGGTAGAAATAAAATATTATTAATAAAATAATTTATGACGAACGGTAATACCGTTAGAAAAATAATAAACGTGCTTCTACTTACGTGGTATATTCGTTTTACACCGAAACCACCGACCAGTATTTTGTGACGTGACCACCGTGCTGTCCGCACTTCCTGAAGCACGTCTTGCCCCGTCGGGAAACAAAAAGCCAATGATGAACGATCGGCGCGCTGCGAGCCTCGCGGCTCCCGCGCCCCCCGCCTGGTGTTCAGGGTAGGAGATGTGCGAGAGAGCAACAGCTATACGGTAGAAAGAGAAGCAGAACGCCTCGGGAAACGAAAGTGCCTATCTCATATTATAAGCTTCTAATAACGGTCAAGTTGTTTAATAACTATGAAACTTTTGGTCCTAGAATACTAGTTCCTGAAGAGAAATAATAGTGCTCGACGAAATCTACATTTCGGATGACAGCTGTCAAACTTAAACCTGTAATAATTCTGAAACAATTGCTGTTAGAATGCTTGTTCCAGAATATAAAAGATAGGTCTTGACGAGTAGGTACTGTTTTAGAAACTAGTTTTCTAAGAGTAGTGGTTTCCGAGTTATTAAATTAAAGCTTTAAGTTTTATCATCATCATCACCACCATCCAGAGAGCTGTGGCAGGTAACTGCGAGTGTACAATTAACCACCACTGGACGATTGTACTTATCGAATAGCCTTTAATAGATTACCTACATTAAGTAGGTGTTTGTTTGACTTTGATATAATGAATATATTTTTGACATTGTATTTGAATGCATTTTAATATTGTTTTTATAGTTATTTTATTGGATTGTGTATTGAGTCATGGTTAGAATGACTTTATGAAATTATTTGACATAAAGTATTGTAATTGACATAAGTATTGAAATTGACATGTTTATGGTAAATTACATATGCAAGTCTTTTAAAATAACGCGCGTAAAAGCGTCGAAAAAGCTCTCGTGCAAACGTTGCCTAACTTAAAATCTCTCGTGCGAACGTTGCCTAATTTGAAAAACCAGAATAACACCACCGTTTTCTTTGGTTGTCACCGTGATGTGGCGCTGCGCAGTGCACTGCAATGCGCCAGTGGACATTCGGCCTAATGTTACAGGCTGTGAGTTAATACAATTGCGTAGTGAAGACATTTGCACTACGTTTATGTGTGATACAGTGATAGAATATGATAGATCATAGAATTAGCAAGCTCAGTGGCCTTCTCCGATTTATCATAGAACCGATAACCGCGGAGGTAGACGTGTTCTGAAATAGAAACCACGTTTTTGCAAACGTAGTGTGAAGTGTAGTGACGTACTGTGACTTGATTGGGCGAACATCTGCGCAAAACGGCTGGCGCCAGGAGGAGGTCTATATCTATCATCGTGGACTGCAGTACGTCTACGATTAAAACGATATAATTAATGTTAGTTTTATACGAGTTTTTTTTATAATGTAAGTACTTATTAGAAAATCCAAGATTAGGTCCATTTACCAAAATCTATTATATGTTAAATCAACGTAAACGGTATTTGTTATAAGAACCGTTAATAGCTAATCCCACGTCGTTTGTTTTATTTTATCAACAGGTTACAAATATTCTAGTTTATAATATGATCTTGGCTACAATATACAGACTACATTACTTTGGGGAAAGCTTGTCATCGCTATGGTTCGACCCTGGCGTAGTGTCTGCTACGTTCTTCACTGCTATAGAAATAGCGTTTGACATTATTCTTCTAGTCGGCGCCCACAAGGTAAATTTTCTCAAGTTTAAGGAACTAAAGCCAACTGAATTTAATAAGCATAAGCCATGTTCCTATAAGCGTTGGTAAGCGAGAGGTACCGGGTTCACACCCCAGTCCACCATGTATCAATGACTCTGCTGCCGATGCTCTTACGGTGAGGGAAACATCGTGATCACATCCATATCCCTAGTAGGCTGAGACTACTTTTCCTCTTCCACATTACAAATCAGGGTGCACTGCAGGGTAACTAATTGGATAAAGGATGCAATAATGTAATATGTTACTGTTACTGTCTTCTACTAGCAGTTTCACTATCATTTATTTTTAATTAAGTATTTGGATTAAGCTTTATTGCCACCAATACCTACTAAAGGTACAGACAGACTGGCCGGTAACTGGAACAATTATTGTATCCGTAGATAAATTCAACAGATCTTAGTGTTGTATAGCTCCTCAAATTGGAGAAATTATGATTTAAAGGAGATATATGTTTTCCATATGTTTATGGCCGTGTGGTGTCCGGCAGAGTAGAATAGCACCAACGCCTCACAACCGCGGGTGACGTACAAGGCGACTAATGTTTGCGAGGCAAAAGATCAAGAGTCTCCGTAGTCTGAAAAATTGCCAGCAGCATTTTCCATTATTATATTGAAACACTGCGATCTCCTACCAGCCTGCCAAGCGTGGAGATTATGGCAATAACTTCCCCTTTCGTGGGAGAGGCCCTAAGTCCTGCAGTGGACTGTTACGGGCTGTCATGATAGGTTTCCCTTGTAGGGCATAGCGGGAACAAGATTGAAAACGTTACGAAACACTGATCTAATATTACCGATTTCACAACTTAATAAATTAGCTATATGTGATTTGTTTTCAGAACAGAATGAAGGTACTTCTAACCTTCTATTACTACTCTCTAATTGGAATAGCCTTTGTGGGGGCTCTGTCGGGGTATTTCATTAAACTCGCGATATTTGCACTTAATCGCAACACGATTTACCGAAAATATGGTTGCGTTAAAGACTTCTGCTGCGTTAGCGATGTTGGTCGGCTACTATGCTTTATTATCTTCGATTACAGTAAGTTTGAAATGTAAATATTTTTAAGTTTTCGAAGCAATTACCTTACCTATAGTTTCACCAGGATGTTCTATCTCACTACGGTTTATCTCAGACTCTATATTTGTACTAAAGAGCAGAAAGCTATGGCGATATCTACGTTAAACTAGGTAAGCATTTGACCGCCATCTCACCTGATGGTATAATAATTTAAGAGGTGGCCGAGTATGGCACATGCCTGTCCAGATACAATCTATTCACTCTGGCATGGAAGGAGTCCAGATTGTACCTCAAAACTCAAACTCTCAAACTAAAAATTATTTATTGAAAAATGATTAAATCATCTCTTATCAAACGTCAAAAAACTATGGAAAACAAAGGGATCATTTAATGAGCTCAACAAGGTAGGAGGTGACGCAAGTAGGCCGGCCAGCGCGCACTAAAAGAATGCGCCCGCGAGATACCCCACCACCCCACCCCCAGCCGACCACTCGTGAGCGCACTAGTGCAACACGGTCACAGCACGCACGGGCCCTCGACACCGCACCTGCGCGCCAACTCGCATGCACTAGCCTGCCCACCCGCGTCGCCCCCTGATCTCGGAACAAATAAGAAAAAGGAAATGTCAGCCTGTCAGTACCACCGCTTCATCGTTAGAAAATAACAGAAACGGCAAGAAACATACAATAACGTGCCTTTGGAAAGGTTGGAAAATAGCTGTATAACAACTACAGGATAACGTTGGAACGCATGCCTTCTTGTGCCTTAGAAGGTGGGAAGGAATCAGTGTAATCACATTGCACAAATCCTTCGCATACTCCCCGCGACCTGTAACGACGACTAACGATACGCAACATTAACAATAGACGACTGCCCTACGGTTAAGCGACCCTACGCCAATGTTCAGCAACTTAGCGTCAGTCAACCCCAATAACTCGTTTAACTCGCTTCTCCACCGCATCCAAAGCAGTCAGTTGATCCATCCCAAAGGTGAATGAATGCATGAAAGAGATTATAGCAGAGAAAGTGGTAGCAGCACTCCATGTAAGATCGAACTTGTGCTTGATAAACTGAAACAGCTGTTCCGAAGTGAAGCATACCAAATTTTTTGCTCCAGCTTTTGCTTTGGAGGCAATGTTCAACCTTATAATGCATATGGCTAAAAATATAACATGTTGCCAGCGAGTGTGTTCCCTGATCATTATAATCCGGATGAGTTCAAGGCTAGAGTGAATAAGCTGTTCCTAGAACCTCGGTTGTTTCGAGACCTAGATCTTCGGCATAATCGTCACTTACCACCAGGTGAGATGGCGGCCAAATTCCTTGCTAGTCTAATATAAAAAAATGCTTGACCTGCAATGCGTCATGAGTACTGCTCCCACAACCCGAAATAAGCCACTGTAAAAAGTAGGTAAGGCGACATTGCCCATCCAGACGGATTTTTCAGGCTACCGCCGCGCAGGCAAAATGACATGGTGGTATAAAATTCACCTTTCCCATTTCAGTACTGCTGATCTACTTGTGTCTTATGTTGCGGAGACAGACCCAGAGTAAACGGAAGTTCGAACCGACGGAAATTATGCCTAATGAAGATCAAACTGAGGCCACCGCCTGAACGGCCATAAATTCAGGTATAAGACTAACTAAATAAATTTGTTCTCCTTCAATGTAACGTCAATTTGTATTTCATTCCTTAACGACCCCAACCACGAGGGATTTATCATGTATATTTAAGAGTTTTATTGCCGCCTTTGGCCGTGTGGTGTCCGGCAGAGTAGAATAGCACCAACCTCTTACACTCGTGGGTGTTGTACAAGGCGACTAATGTTTTCGAGGCAAAAGATCTAGTCCCCTAGGCTGGAAAATGGGCAGCAGCTTTTTTACTTCTGCCCATTGCAGCGAACACTGAACGCCGGCCAAGCATGGAGATTATGGCAATAACCTCCCCTTTTGTGCGAGAGGCCCTAAGTCCTGCAGTGGACTGTTATGGGCTGTGATGATGGTTGCCACGTTCCGTCGATGGTACCATAATAATGCATTTTCACCGAACTTCCATTCACCTCAATCGTGTCTCAAGAAGTGGTTCTAATTCAGCTTGCAAGATTTGACCCTTACACTGTTGAGCTATTCGCAAGGGGCTGGCCAATCTGTAATTTCTAGTTAATATTATTTCTGGTTTTCCATGTTTGTTCCTCGAACTGTTTTTGATTACGTTTACCCATAAACGACTTGTTGATAAACAATAAAGTAAGGCACAAAGATGTTCTTATCTATGTTCCCGAATGTTGGTTTTATTTGTTATCACTATAATTATTTCTGCTAGTATAAATAGAAGAAGACAGTTCTTTAGATTAGTAGTTGGAAGCATAAGGTACAGAGAGGATATTGTAATTGCAAGCTTATTTTGAAGTAGTAAATAGATGTTCTGTGGTAGTAGTGGATCGACGTATTTACATAAAATAAGTAATAAATAATTGTATTGTCTAATAATTATTTAATTGCCAGTATGAAGATAGAAATACCAAAATACACAAGATGCTGCTTGTGCATTCCTTTGAGACATGGAATTTTATGGTTGGCGTATACTAGATTGGTGAGTAAAATTCAATATTTATAAATACCATTTTTACATAACGCTTTAGTACGAGTGAACCCGGTTTTGTACTCTATCCTGTTTCTATGTACAATTTTGAGAAATAAATACTTAACACTTTAATATGTACAGGCTTCGTAGAGCGTCGTATCTGTCACACGCGTGTGAGTTAAAAAGAAGCGAACATAGCCGATGTGCCTCATTTACCCCTGACTCATGTATATTTATTTTTACTAAGGTATGAGTGCGAATGGAATCCTCACAACCCATTACAGTCCACTGCAGGACTTAAGGCCTCTCCCACGCATGGGGAGGTTTAACCATAATCTTCACGCTTGGCATGCGGGTTGGAGAGCGCAGTGTAATAAATATAACAATGGAACACGGTGCTGCCCATTTTCTGGTTTAACTATCGGAGATCTTTTGCGTTGAAAACATTAGTCGCCTTGTACGATACCCTCGAGTTGACTGGAAATCTGTAACATGTATTCATCGTCAATCATCGTCGTCAACAACCCATTAACAGGCCACAACTGGACTTGAGCTTCCCGAGAATTCGGCATATACCGCGCGGTTTTTGCAGCTCGGTTGAATATCGCTGTGTTGGACATCGCACACAAACAACAGAAAAAACTATACTCCCCATTTCGTGCGCCTCGAGTCCGCCAATTTACTTGGCTCAATTGAATTGTATTTCGATCGCAATAGCAGCTCCACGGCAGTTTTAATTGTAGCAGAATACAGAAAACGTTTCGATTATTCAATCGAGCCATTAGTAACAGCAGCAGAATACCAAAAGCGCATAAAACTGCCATTAAGCTGCGTTAAGCAATTAAATTACAATTCAAATCAGCCATTAGTAAAGTAGCCAGTAATAAGTAGCGGACCTGAGGCCCTGGTCATTAGCCGCTTTGTACCACAGCCGTGCAGGGGTTGGTGTTTTATTCCTGATTCGTTATTTCACAGATATTTGACCTTCTAGTCTGCGCGATTCCAGTAATAGGTTTAGGTAATCTCTACACGACGCTACTGATCTGGGTACTTTGCTTAACGGACTTAATATTTATAATAGTTCTAATAATTGGTGCTCACATGGTAAGTTACAATTCTTTATACAATATTAACTGAGAGTTATTTCAATTATAGTAAGCAGCATAACTGGTAACTGTTTCAAAAGAGAATATCAATATTGGTGTTACTTAGATACTTTATCTTCATAATAAGTAATATCTATTGTTACAGTTAAGTTTGCTGTCCCTTAAGGCCCCAAAAACTCATTCTTGACTATCGAATTATTTTATTTAAAACTAGCTGGCCGCCGCGACTTCGTTCGCGTATTGTCCTACATAAAACCTTCCTTATGAAAATCAGTTCTGTAGATTTTGTGTTCATCACCAACAGACAGGCAGACAGATTGATTTATATTTTATCATAAAATGATTAGTTTCGATCTGTAAAACAAAGTCGCTTCTCGCTGTCAATCCCTCTGTGTGTATCTTTTAAGCTACGCAACGGATTTTAAAGAGGTTTTCAATAATAGATAGAATGGCCAGAGGAAGGTTAAAAAGGGTAGGACACAAAGTTGCGGCGGGGCAGCTAGTTTTAAATAAGGCAATAACGCATTTATGTTCTTGAACTCTTAAGTAAGTAAGTATGTAAATTTCAAATATGTAAATACAGGCCTGATTCCGTGAAATTGAAGCATTCTTCATTGAGGCTTCGAATCTTACCTGTATCTAGGAAGAGTCATGGTAGAGTGCGGATGGTTACTCATTTACTGGTTACTCTGGACGCGACTACCTACCTTTATTTTCTTACTTATAAACCTTTCCCTTGTTGAATTATCTATTGTTGAAAAGCGCATTAAAATCCGTTGCGTAGTTTAAGAGATCTAAGCCTATATAGATACATAGGGCCAGACAGATACATAGGATGAGACATTGATTTATACTATGTACAGATTAATTTTAAAATAATTTATATTTCCAGAAAAGAGTTTCCCTGCTCAAAGCTTACTACTATTATGCTTTAGTGGCAACAGCATTGTACATCCTGGGACTCGTCGGCTGCTTTATATTTATTATGGTGATACTGCCGAAAAATGAAGTTTCAGGCATTGCCATATATATATTGATATTTTTGTTAATCGAAACATGTATTGCAATTTTCGTTATATGTAAGTACCTCACACCAACATCACTCAGTAGATAAGCTCAAATTTAGTTAAAAATATATCTACTTCTTTCATCGACTTGTAGACCACATCTTTCAACCAAGATTTGGTCAAGTCAGCCCACTTCCCATTCAGCGCCAATAATTTTGACGAAAGCTCGTTAGCTATCTAACCCGACGCTTGGGAACTATATAAGTATTACCTACTTTCGAAGTAATAAAAGGCAAAACCTGATGATGACTTTGAAGCACATTGTGCCTCTCTAATAAATATTAATCTGTATAAAACGTCAGTTTTAAAAACTTTATTTATTTGTTTGTGGTTTCAACTTCCCAAAGCTACCAGTGTTTTTCAGCTACCCACACAGGTCGAAGGAAATTCTGTTATAAAAGCGAATAAGTAATCTAAATTATTTTTCCTTTCAGTGTCGCAAATCAAATTAATACTTCTTGTACGGAGCGAGTTTCTGAAACTCCAGGACAATAGCGTTTTCAAATTCGTGACGAAAATGGAAAAAATAACTGAAGACGGCAACGAAAAGGAAACCGAGTTAAAAGTCAAATACGACAAGATACTGGAAGATGTATAAAAGTGGAACTCTACAATAGTTTAAAAATACAATAAAATTATAAAATTTAAGATTGCGTCGTACTATTATATTGTGGTAATTTTTTATTTAATTACTTTATTTGTAGCAACTGTTCCAAATCAATATTTCTTTTTTGAGTCGGACATTCAATATCTCTTTCAATCGTCAAAGAGAAGAGGGTAGGAAAGTAGGAAGGAAACACACAGTGACATGTTGCCGCCCCAGGACCGGAGCATCCCCACCGTGGCCGGACCGTGTTCGACAATACTAGACAGAGCCCGTCAGTTCACGACAATGCCAAGCAGAGCCGGACCGCGCCCGACATAATATATAGGAACATATGTGGGAGAACGTGTATAGAAATTAAACAAAGAAATATGAATAATGAATCTATGTATATTATTACCAATAATATAATAAATGGACAGCAACAGATGGAGAGGACATATTTTAGTAGCTTAAGTGATGTACTTAGATTTAGCAAAATACAGACAAGTTGACAATAATTAAAAATAGAACATAGAAATAATATGCGTTATACGGTTAAGCAAGATTACCTGAGGAAGACAGTTCAGAGCACTGGTGGTACCGTGTCCGCAGTCGGACAACGTCTGACCTGTCGAGAGCGATGGCCGCCTTTTTATAGACTGCGGTGTACCCGCATGTGGTTTTTATTTTAGGAACACTACCTTCATTTTATAAAAATGAAGATAAATTCAATAATAATATTATCTCCCACACGGCCATACTGACGAGCAGCCTAATTGGCTTGCGATACACTATCTCAAAATTACAATTAAACAAAAATGTATGTGTAACATAAGAAACAGATATTTAACATTAGGAAACAATAAAATTCAATCCTTGAAGAATACTTAGGGTCGAATTATATCATGACAATGCAATGCACGTATCTTTACTCGAGTTACATTATGACAATTTACTAAAAAGATAATAAATTTACATCAACTAGCATCAATGTAAAATCCAATTAAATTATCTATTTAGGAAATACTGATTAGGTCTCATGATCGTAGCAATTTAATTTGTCAAACGTGACCGAAATCATACTTTTTATCCTATTTATTTAAGGAAACCCAACAGCAATGATTACAAATTACAAATTTTATATTAGCACAGAGCCAATTACAGGCTTCCACCGATAAAAACTGGATAATCAAATACATACTTAACTAAAAGTCAAGCATACCGAACAGTCTACAAGACTTTACGATTTCAAGTTTAAACTAAAATATACTTACAATACTCGAAAGTAATGCAACAATAGTCAACTCCATAATAACATGGTTTGAAAAATGCCACAACGCGTCGAAGTAATATTTGAGTATGCGGTCTCTCGCTGACTCACAACTTGTGTTAAATAAATCAAGATTAATTCTCCTGGATAAAACATTAAAATTATTCATTGCTCACGATAGAAAGGTGTTCCTTCTGTAGTTAATAGAATACGCCAAATAGCATGGCAATGGCCAAATCACATGAGCCATATAAACACCAAATCACATGGTACTAATGGTCAAATCACAGGTACCTGAATGCCAACCCTCACGGCAGTGGCCAAAACACATGGCAATGGTTAAATCATATGACCCCAAATGCCAATTCTTAAATCAGTGGCCAAATCAACTACAACTAAATGCCAAATCACAGGGCGACGGTCAAATCAAATGACCCGCACATCGCAACAAACACCACACCCACATATATTATACTTAAGAATAAACCACTACAGCAAGAGCAAGTCAGTCTACCAAGACAGCACTCGTTCTCCCGCCCAGCCAAAATAACACCAAAATAAAAAGTGCCAAAACACCCAAAAAATCTGCAAACTACTTAATTTTTTGAACAAGTTTTAATAAATTTTGTTTAAGAATGTAATCAGATATAATTTTTTATTCAGTTACCTACAAAATAAGACCAAAATAATACTTTCACCGAATGACCCCGAAAGATAGGCAATCGGATGCCACCGCCTCCTGCAGGATTTGGCTAGGTGGGTCCCGAGCTGAAATCGAAGCTATGGGTAGGTACATAACTCGTACTAAGTTGCATTGCTGCATCATGATATGCAAGGTTGTGGGCATGAGTCTCTGTTATAGTAGTTTGTTAATAGAAGACCTTTGAGAAAAAACATTATTTTTTAGATTGAAATAAACTTATAGCCCTATGTATTTCATAAACTATTTATGATAAGAATATATTTTCGTCTTATTTTGTAAATAGATTTCATTATAATTTCTTCAAAAATTAAGTAGATTGCGTATTTTTTTGGATGTTTTAGCTTTTTATATTTTTATTTTGAACCTATTTATAGCCCCTCTAGCCCTGCAGTGGGGCCCTTGGTGGGTCCCGATCTGATATCGAAGCTATGGGTATGTACATCACTCGTGCCAAGCGGCATTGCTGCATCACGACATGCAAGGTTGTAGCGCATAACGCTCGGACTATACGCTAGTCCACCAAGACAGCACCCGTTCACGAGTATAACGCAGGGCCCAGCCATTGTCCAATTCAACCATATTTGAGGGAAAATTGCGACTCGGTATCCACGCCATGTTTCTAAAATGGACCATAATAGCTATGCTCTGTATTATTTAGATTGGAATTATGGTTTGCCACGCCAATTAGGACATTTAAAAATCATTTCTTTCAATGAAATGGACGCCATGCGCGCTTTTAAAGTTTATGTATGGCTGTGAGACGTAGAAGATAGTAAGACTCAAAGACTGAAGGTTGCGATGTGAGCGATGGAGTTGCGAATATCCCTAATAAGACCGGTGCCTAGTAATACGATTATCAGGAATATTGATATAGAGACATATTACAGACATAGACATAGACAGTACTTTATTCGGTTCCACATTACATACGTAGACGGACTGTGTTACTAATAACACCGGTGTCGGGGTACCAGATTGAAGTGGTAGTGTCATCTTATGAAATACTTGGAGATAAAATTTAACTATGTAGCGCCCGGGAACTTCCATTAAAAATCCTGGTAGACAAAAGGCAAGATGGTCCGATGACATCACCAAGGTGGGCGGAAAGATGTGGATAGCTTCCTGACGATTAGGATGGAATAAGTTTATTTATTTATGGATTTATTAAAGTTCACCAACGACTGTTTACAATATTGTATACATACTTATCTTGCATTATAATAATAAATCTAATTGTAACAACCACTTAAAGGTAAACATCACTTTCAAAAACTTAGTACAAAATGTTTACAAACAAAACATTGGTTATAATTGTATCGCACATAGAAAAATCACTCAGTCAAACATTCGTGGGCCGATCGAAGGAACCTGACAAGTGAGTCATGGTGTAGGTCTATATTTTTACTTATTCTATTTATCAATTTACACATTCTAGGAATCGGAGAGTTTGTTCCTAACACCGTTCTTCTTAATGGCGGGTTAATGGCGGGTGGAGTGGGATAATAGGGATGCGTGGAGGCTTTCTTGGAACCCGTAAACTAAATCGAGCTAGTATCTCAGGACAATCAATCAAATTTCTAAATATTTTAAAGGCAAATATTAAATCTGTTAAATCTCTGCGTTTTTCTAAAGAAACGATTTTAATATGTTTTAATCGCCTATTATAAGACCTAAGGCATTTAGCCTTTCCCATCGAAAAAGCCAGATGATACAAAAATCTTCTCTGAATACGCTCTAACCGCAGGGAATGCGTAGCATAGTGAGGACGCCATACGACACTGCAATAGTCTAATATGCTTCTTACCAAACTGTAATACAAGACGATCTTTGTATTAGCCCTATAAAAAGGTTTTATATTCCTAATTATAAACCCCAACATTTTAGAAGACTTCTTAACTACATATTCTTCATGTGCTACAAATGTTAGCTTGGAATCGAACAATACGCCCAAATCTCTCACTTCCTGAGTCTTTTGAATGCTCACACCTCCAATGCGATATTATGTCTGTATGTTTTTAATTTTTCGAGAAAATGTGACATTTAAACATTTCTTTACATTAAGTGTCATACCATTGCACATGCACCACTTCTCTAAGTTATGAATGTCCTCCTGCAATAGAACTTCGTCGCTAATCGTGTCAATAATTCGGAAAAACTTCAAGTCATCTGCGTTCACAAGTATATTGAATAAAGCAGGCCCTAAATGGGATCCTTGTGGAACACCGGAAGAAATGGTATAAGGCTTTGATTGATATCCACCAGCAACAACATAAAATGAACGACCTTCTAGGTAAGAACTTGACCTAAAACAGGTCTGTAGTTTGTCACCATAGCGTTGTCATAAGACTTATAAACTGGAACCACTTTGGCGGTCTTCCAATATAACGGGAAAATACCTGAACTAAGAGATTTGTTTTAAATTAGTAACAAAGGGACCCCTAAATTTTCTGCACAAGATTTTATAAATGTTGGTGGGATGCCGTCAGGACCTGCCCCTTTGGTAATATTTAGAATATTTTTATTTTTTAAGTAAATTCTCAGATGCTTACATTATCGAGAGGTTATCGATATTAAGAGAGGGGGAGTCTCTTATCCCTTCATATACGACCAGAAATACTTAGGGTTCAACGAGATGCTGTTTTCAATCCTCTCAATGTATTGGTTATAACAGGTAGTAGCCAAACGGTCACACCTTTTGCTATCAAATCTAGTTCCAATTTGTCCATAGCATTTTTATAAGTTTTGTACCTTCTTCTTAGTTTATTCTTCTCGTTTAAAGCTCTTTTCAATGAATAATCAAACCAAGGTGGATATTGGCTCTTTTTTAGTCTCTTATTTGGAACAAATTTATGAATAACATCACGCAAGATATTATAAAAGACCTCTACCATTTCGTTGACATCCCTAGTACCCTTAAATACAGAACACCAATCGACTCGTGCCAGTTCTGCATTTAAGCTGCTCTAGTCACATTTTAAAAAAATTGGCAATTTAAAATTGGCATTAGTCTGCATATTTTTTGTAGCGGTACATCTATCTATACAGATATCCAAAGGTGGATGATAAGGATCAATATGGCTCAAAGTGTTACATGACCTAAACACCTTGCATGAAGGTAAATCTGCTAGTACCAAATCGAGGATTCTGTTACCACCATTTAAAATATTGTTTTTTTGTGTAAGTGTACTAATATTTACAAAGTCTACTAGACGTTGTGCTGCATTTGAAATTCCAGTATCCAGAGATGAGTCACCCGCCAAAGTCCAATCAATACAGCCCATGTTAAAATCGCCAATTATACATGTCGAAACATTGTGCTTCTCCGATCAGTGGCGTAGCATGCATGGGGGGGGCGGAGGGTGCGGTCCGCACCGGGCGGCACTTTGCCGGGGGCGACGCTGCGGAGGTGGCAGTTAGAGAAAAAAAAATTCAAATATAAAAAAAAGTTAATTTCTTTCAGTGTTTTTTTCGTCATTTTTTTTGTTGTTACCAAATACCCAGGTACCTATGCAGGTTCTATGCATGGGTGATGCAAGCGCAAGGTTTCTCAATAACTATTATTTAAAAAGGATTATTATTTTTTTCTGTAATTTTTCTAAGTGATATTCTACCTTCTACTCTATGTCAAAAAATGTTAATTTCACTTTTCAGGTTAGTGTTATTCAATAAAAGTACTCTTTTTACCATGCCCCAAATTTTTTATAATGGATTGCAAAAATAAGAGGGCGGCAAATTTGGAATCCGCACCGGGTGCTAGTGACCTATGCTACGCCACTGCCTCCGATACTACATTGCAATTCTAAACAAAGCAGTCCAGTGCAGACAACTGTACAGGTGGAGGCAAGTAAACAGCACACAATGCCACTTTTTTAATTTTGGATGATACAGATAAATACAGTACCACCCATAAATCTTCGTAATTGGTTTCCAACTGGCCATTCTAACAGACTTAATTTTTTTTGACACTGCTATTAATACACCACCTCCTTCTTTTTTGGTAATCAAAGATGCACTTTCCCTATCCTTCGTAAATACGATATATCTCTCATGAAACAATTCACTGTCTTTAACATATGAATTTAAGCAGGTTTCACTTAGTACTATTATGTCGTAATTACTGCAACATACATTACGATAAAAGTTATGGGTCTTTGTTTTTAAGCCCCGAACATTCTGGTAATATATACTATAAGCAGCGAATTTTAAAATAATTTGACTTAGTGTTAAAAGCAAGTACCCTATATTAACTTTACTTATAGAGTATTAATAGTGTCAATGTTCCGTATTATCTTATATTCACCGATATCATTCTTCCTCACATAAATTCGGCCACCTCTTACACATACGTATTTGTACCCCTTTTCCTTGGCCTTAATTCTAGTTTGGGCCTGGAGGGCCTTGAGGGTTGGACACAGATGCTCGTTGACGTAAATGGCCGATTTTGATTTATTATCCATCCCCAAGTGTTCAGTGTTTAACTTCTCCTCTACTGGTTTTTTCTTATTAAAAGTTATTACACTGGCCAGGTACTGGTCTCTCATTTTGGGGGTGACAAACTGAACCACAATAGATCTAGGCCTGTCTCCATTACTACTACCTTTTGCAACACGAGAGCAGCGAACAATATCATTCTCCGTGAGGTTCGAATACTACACCACATTGCCGACATCAATTACCGTTTAAATAAGATTTTCATTCTTGTTTTCCGGAACACACTGAATTTCTACGTTAGCAGCTCTTGCAATTTGTTCCATGTTTGTCATACGCGTAGTCAAATCCTTATATGAATGCAGTAATGGATTCATTTTCTGCCTGTAATTGCCTAATGGTTACTCTAGCGGCTTCATTCTCTTTTATAATACTATCATATTGGTCACCAATAAATTCCATCGAAGCCCTTAACTGAGTAACTTCCTCTTGTATTGGCTTTAACTGAGCATCCAGAAGGGTCTTCATAGAATATGTTAACTTAGGTAACATATTTTCGAACTCAGCCTTAATTGCATCACGTATCATAGTTTTTATGACATCTTCCGTTATAATGGAATCTTTCGAAGTCTTTGTTTCTGCAGGCATTTGAGTACCCGGTTTTTTGCTTACGGCGAAGAGTAACGTTAGCATTATTCCGCACAGGGGTATTATCCCTCTTAAAGTCCGGTATAAGTGTCACGCAACCAGGACATTGCCAAATACCCCTGTCCTTGGGATATCCTTTTAAGGCCACACATACTAAATGATACCTAAAGTGACACTAAGTGCATTCAATATGGTCACCATTAGTGTCCGATTTATTCTTGCAACACCCCCAGCTCGTACTGCTTGAAGACATAATCCACCCCTATGTGAGATATAAGTATTGTACCTAAAAGTCCTTTCTGCGCGCGCTAATCAGCGACAAGCAGCGTAACCGGACGCCACTTACCAACCGCACGCTATCCTGGTGCTTCGGCGCAACGCGCAAACGTGAGAATTGCGCGCACACCAGTATTCGATACCGCGGTACCTCGACGCTCCTTATCACAACTGACCGCACTTTCACTTTTTATTTCTTATTTATTTATAATGTTTTGTCTTTTCTAAGGTGTTCCAGCTATCAAACACTAGTTGAAAACCCAACGCCAGTGTCACTTTAACCTTTTGCGAGCAAATTCACTTGTTCGGATGAAGTTTCGACACGAATATAATTTAAATAATTACGGAGCAAAATTCACAGCACTGTTAGCATTGTGCGATCGGGCATAGAGTTGGGGGAAGCATAATGCTGATGAAGAAAATAACGCGCTAAAAGGGAACCTAGTTATTATAATTAGATATCATCTTTAACCTATCCCACCTGTGAGACACAGAAGTGAGCTTTATGTATGTGATGTATGTATGTATCACCTTTAGCCTAGGATGCGTGCAAAAGTTTCTTACTATATTATATCAGTGGTATTGACAAGAATAAAGACAGAAATTATAGCTTACGACGTCAACAACCTCTGTTACTTGGGTTGCTACCATAAAAACCGGTATGCCTTAAAGTGGGCTCACTTGCTTGTCAATTTGCAAAAAAACATTTGGAATTCCTAAAAAATATCTACTGTTCGTCGAATCCTGACGTGCAGTCGATAACCTTTCGAACTTGAATGAAGTCGTGTAGTAAACAACTATATGAATCATTTTTTTCCAAGTGGTGTGTGTTTATTCTGGTTTCTACACAATTGCTGTGAATTCCATTTGTCACATTTAAAACAATTAGTGGGCGTTTCACTGTTATGTTATCACTACTTATTATACTATATAAATAAATGGAGTCCATGCGTCCTTAGATCAGTTTAGAATAACTAATAAATAAACGAGCCGCATTAGAGCGATACTCAGTGCTGATTATTGGTACTCGTTTATAATTTTAATAATGAAGGTTGAAATACCGACATTCACGAGATGTTGCATTTGCATTCCTTTGAGATATGGAATTATAGTGTGGGCCTATACCAAGCTGGTAAGTTTTTGACTATTTTATTTTATTTTTTTATAAATGTGGAGGGCTTGGGAGCTTATCAAATAAGTACCAATATAAAGTAACAAACACATTGCTTAAAGTCATAACAATGATGTGAAAGTAACAAACCCTGTGATACCCGTGTTATGATACACTCACCTAAGTTTTATGCTGGCATGTTTTCAATAAATCATAACATCTCAATTTATGAATTACCTACCATACCCACTTATCTACCATATCATAAACAACAACACAGGAACACTAACAAAACTTAAGTAACTAAAACCAGGTTAATCTAAAACTAAGTTTATCTACCACTAAATAAAACTAAGAAACTAATTTAATGAAATATGTATTCAATAATTTGTTTTTCACTGACATTCCTTCATTATTTGATACCTAATAATGAAAACTAATAATTTATTTAAATTCAATTTTAATTTTAAATTATTGACTGCCATGCATTGTTTTTTAAATTTTAAATTGTTCATATCAAGTTTTAATTGCTTTATTACTTAAATATGTTTATTATTGACGTTCATGACATTCTGAATTATATATGTATCATTTAAATAATTTTTTTAGTAGGTATTATTGTTTTTGACATTGGGAATTGTATATTTATTAAATAAATTATTTTAATTCTATTATTGACTATTAGAATCAAATTGTATTTAAAATTGAAATTAACTATTGTAAATTTTAATCAATTATGTTTTGACGATGTATGACTATTACTATTAATAAATCATATGATATGATATGTATTTTGCACTGAAAAAGTAATACTTCTACGTAGGATAGTATTGCAGGCCAGCTTCCGGGCCCAGGGTCGAAAGCGTCTTCTTGAGTAAATGCCCTTCCGCTCTGCAAGTCTCCTCTCGATACATTGATACTATTTAGGAGAATTAATGTACCAATAATGTTGTTTTAACAATTTAGATAACATTATTATACTCATAAGCTTTCATTGTCATAAATTGTAGTTCACTTAGGAACCTCTTTACCTTGTTTATATTTAACTAGCTTCTAATCTTGAGTAAAATTGTTAGCGTATAGTGTTAAATACAAATAGACAAGGCTACCAAGACTATAACTTTCCTTGATTCATAACGGGAGGTTAGCACAATGAAGACGCTTAAGCAGTACTACCGAAGGAAATAATTTCTGAGATAGCCACAGTACTATATTTCATGCCAAATGCTTTGATCTCTCGATCAATTACCTACTGGCATTGTTTAATGAAACGTA
This sequence comes from Blastobasis adustella, assembly GCA_907269095.1. NCBI lineage: Eukaryota > Metazoa > Arthropoda > Insecta > Lepidoptera > Blastobasidae > Blastobasis > Blastobasis adustella. Next base: position 12,205,150 of record OU026121.1, on the reverse strand, counting down.
CATGAATACTGCCCCTGGTATTGTAAACATCCATAGGCTGCTGCATAGGGTGACTGCTTACCATCAGGCAGGCCGTAAGCTTGTTTGCCACCGTTGTGGTAAAAAAACACGGTTGAAAACTGTTATAAATTTTTCGAATTGTGACGAATACGACTATTTAAACCGTTAAAGCCATCGCTTTGACCGCTTAAAAATAAGTTCTGACCCAAAGGTCAATGCCCGCTATGGCACGAACTATAGATACCTACCTATTATTTCTATGAACACATAGTGGCTATTATTGTTCGAGTTTTCAATACATAATCTTTTTTATGCTATTAATTGTCGCCCATGATATCTACAATTCATACATTTAGGTTGCAGGTAACTAAAATGCAGAACCGCTGGTGCATTGTCACTGTGAGGACTAAGATGAAATGCCTCATGACCGTAATTTTGTTGGCTACCTTATTCTTCAAACCGGAACACAACAATGCGAACATTGTTGCTTGGCGGCATAAATAGATAAGGCGGTGGTACTCACCCAGGCGGACTACTCAGGCTTCGTCCCTGTCAAGTCATAGGGTAGGCAAACAGGCAAACGGCCCACCTGATGGAAAGTAGTGGTGGAACTAGTGGTTTATTTGTCCGTCCGGTGCGTTAAACAACCTGGCGTGGGGACCCGCGGGTTCTAATGCATCGCGGGTTTAGTAACGTGAAACGCGCAACATGACTGAAAGGCCAGCAATGATTTACGAAAGTCCTTTGAATTAAAGAACAAAGAATATTCCAACTGTGTTTTTTTATATATCTACCACTAAGGTGACAAACAATCTTACGGCCTGCCTGATGGTAAGCAGTCACCGCAGCCTATGGACGTTTGCAATACCAGGGGCATCACCCACGCGTTGCCGACCCCGTAAAAACCTTTTGACCCCTTTCTTGAAAAATTCCATGTTGTATTCTCCAGGAAATACTTCACCAGGTAGTTCACTCCACAACCTTAGTGTCGCAGCCTTTATGTAAAGAAAATCTTGAAGCTTTTAATAATAATAATACCTACACCATCACGGGCAAATAAAATTATAAATTTTATTATTAAATTCCAGATTTGTAACATCCTCACCTTCATGCTAACGTTTGTATTTCAAGAAATTGAAGCAACTTTTTTTGGTGCAGCTATTTATGTCACTATCACGTTGGCTGCAATTGATTTCGTGCTCCTCACAGTCTTGATCTATGGTGCTCATACGGTAAGTTTTAAAAATTAATGATAAATCTAAAACTCTTTATATTTGTCGACTCGATAACTGAGGCCCTATTTTTGAAATCACTTGCACCCACGCGGGCGTACGCTATCTTTTTCACACTCGTGGTAAGTTACTAGAGATAGAAAAGACAAGCATTAGAAGGCGAGCGCTCGCGTGGATGCGATCGGTTTCAAAAACAGGGCCCCTGGGCTCAACACACCTACCCAAAAAATCTACTCTTTGAAGTTTTAATTTTTTCTTTCTTACACCGCGTACGAGCGGACAGTCAGACCAAATGAAACTAAGTATTAGGGTTCATGTTACTACAAAACACCCAATATTATTACCTATAGATACGCAGATGCAACATCAACTTACATTATCATCACAGTCCATAACAGTCCACTACAGCACTTAGGACCTTTCCCACGAAAGGTGGAGGTTATTGCCATAATCTCCACGGTTGGCAGGCGGGTTAAAGATCGCAGTGATACAAATAAATAAACAATGGAAAACGCTGCTGTCTATTTCCCAGCCTACGAAGACAGAAGAAAGACCAAGTAATTTTACGTTGGGTCCAAGGACATGTAGTGATCGGCAATAAAATTGCAGACGGTCTAGCTAAGGCTAGTAGTGTTTCAACAACACGTGGTCCAGAACCATTCTGTGGCATACCCAAAAAGCCTAGTCAAGCTGACCTTACGGACAAATTGCAAAGAGCAATCATTAGAGCACTAGAATAAGCAGCCAGGCCTAAACCATTCTAAAGCATTAATCAAGGCCTACAAGGCCCGCAGACGTTGCATCCATCTTAGTAAATACCAGTTACTGCCGGTGAGGTGCACGATATCAGTGCTGGAAGCCTTTTGCAGTTCATAGAAGCTGTAGGGATCAGCAGTGAACTGTAAGCTAGAGGCGATCACAATAAATAGATCAGCAATGGTCGCAGTGATACTAGGATGTTTAGCCTTGAAAAGCCCACTTAACAAATAATAATAATAATAATAAGGGGTTTGTGCTATCCTACTCTGCCGGACACCACACGGCAAACTTACACGGAACTTTTATTGTTTCAGAAAAAAGTGCCCGTACTTAAGGTTTACTACTACTACGGCCTCGGAGCAACAGTAATATTTCTGATTGGAGTGATTACTCTAGTTATATTTCAAACAGTTCTTACAGTGCGAGAATGGAACGGTTTTTCCGTACTATATGTGATATTTTATGTTGCTGAAACGAGTATTTTAATTTTCTTTATTAGTAAGTATATCTACAAGTACCCTACTTTACCGTTTGAATTTGTCATGTAGTCAAAGAGACGTGATCTATTTTATCACTCTTAACTTTTTTCAAAATACAATATTATGAACTCGTCAACTGCTCGTAACTCTGTTGATGAGCCTGAATCTCCTCTCGATTACTGGCATCAACACATCTTCATATCAGGAGTAGGTATAATCCACTGCTGGACCTAGGTCTGCCGTCCACGCTGTTGTGCGACGGGCGGTTTTGAGGTCTCCTTTGTATGATCATGGTCGCACGACCATTGTCAATTAAGACAGCGCCTTAGGGCGTAGGGAGCGAATGGATCAGGCACAAAGCCGATAGACATGACAAGGCAGGCAGACAAGCGACTTTCACTCCTCGGTATCCACAATACGAACTGCAGACCGCAACAATATTTTTTTATTACGACTCAGTGACAAAATAAGCAGACAGCCCACCCATGTCGCCCCTAATATGCACTTATGAAATATGCAGAATCGCAGGTGCGTTGTCACTGTGAGGACAAAAATGAAATGTCTCATGCCTGTAATTGCGCTGACTACCATAGCCGTCAAGCCGAAACTACGAGCAGTAGCCTAGAAGCAGGGTCACGGAGGTTAGATGGCAGTCGCTCCACTGTAATTACCTGATCTGCCAAATTCTGGATCATGGTCAAGGCGGACCCAGGGCACTCGTTCGCGAGAACATTAACGCTTGACAATGGTCTGCCATCGGTGTGGTAATAATTAATTATAATACATATTAAGCATTATTTTTTTGATCCAGTGCTGCACATAAATCTGATGCTGCTACTGCGGAGCGAAATCCTGAAGCTGCAAGAGAACAGTGTCTTCAAGTTTGTTAAGAAAACAGAACAACCAAACGCAGGTGATACCGAAAAAGAAACTCAAGTAAATGCCAGATACGACAGATTTCAAGATGATGTGTGAACTTAGTTGTTTTGAAAATCGTGCAAAGGTGGTATGTGGGTAAATTAATCCAGGATATCAATGTTACAATGCTAAATGGATGCAACTGACTGAAAGCACAAACCATACAATAATAAATTAATAAACCTTGATTAAAAAGAAAACAAATTCTTAAAAATATTAAATTGTCATTTTAATTTCTTTGTTTCTCGGACAGAGGATAAGCATTGATATCCAACAAGGCAACGCAGCTAGCATTCTGGGCACCATTCTGGCGGGCAAAGGTGAAGATGAATTTTTTAATATAATATTGTGATATTTTAGTATAAATGTTTATTTTTTATTTCTTATTATAAATATTTTTTTTGGTACAAAATAAATTAGTTCAATATTCAGGAATTCAACAATTAATTATCACATGAGAAATTTCGTCTTTAAATTAGTGGTTGGTGAAGGGGTTTGATGATCCAGTCCGATTCAGCCTCCACGCTTGGCAGGGGAGTTGAAGATTGCAGTGTTGGAAAAACACAACAGAATACCCATTTTAATTAGGCAAATGTTTTTTAACTACTTCAATGTAAATATTTTAATTCTTACTGATATCTGGCTGCTTATTTGTTATAATTTTAATAGAGCTTATTATAATGATACATTATATTGACTTCCACAAACATTAAGTGTTGTTGATCGCAGTGTTGGAAAAACACAACAGAATACCCATTTTAATTAGGCAAATGTTTTTTAACTACTTCAATGTAAATATTTTAATTCTTACTTATATCTGGCTGCTTATTTGTTATAATTTTAATAGAGCTTAATATAATGATACATTATATTGACTTCCACAAACATTAAGTGTGGATTGCCGATAACACACTAATACTAAAACTTAACTAAAACTAGGTTAATCTGAAATTAAATTTATCTAAAACTAAAGGGAACTAAGAAACTAATCTAACAAACCGCTGCCAGTAGACAAGGTGCCCAAAATGCTGGCGGCATTGCCACGTTGAATGACAATGCTCAAACGCTGTGCCAAATAAAGGCCAGCATTTTGGTCACAACTTGCATCGACAAGACGTGCTGAGACATCTTTAAAAATTCGATGGTCTCTCGGTCCCCACGGGCCAAGTGTTTCTGCTCCAAAAGGCTCAAATAAATAACCACTATCGAGATTGTTGGAGCGAATATTTGAGCCTTTTGAGGGCTTGCAAATATAATATTTCTGGTCTATGATCGAATCTGGTCAGGTTCCCCTAGTAGCAGGGTCACAGAGGTCAATGGCAGTCGCTCCACTGTATTTACCGGATCTGCCAAATTTTAGACCATGGTCAAGGCGAACCCGAGCCCTCTTCCGCGAGAGCACAACCGGGACGTTATTGCCAAGATGATCATTTTTATTTGTTATAATATTTCTGGTTTATGCTTAGACACAGACCAGCTAGAACGTTGGTAGACCAGAAAACAGGAAATATGTACTGTTAAGTCAATAGGGAATAAAATGCTTTGTGCTTACTAAAATTTCTGTTCACTAAATCCTAAAATGTTCCTTTCGGACCATGAAATCCAAATCTCCAAGTTCATGTAACAATTTTCGCACACAAGTTCTTCACATACTAAGCTTACAGCTCATTAATTACGGTTTGGACTAGTTCCCGCAGGAACCACGTTAAATTTCGTGATCAACTTTATCCCACGTGCTATTCTGGGTAGTAGCTGCATTACTGCCAAATTTCAATAAAATCCATTCTGTAGATAATAATGTTGACGTTAATATTCCGGATGTACTCTCGCGCACGAGGACCCTGGTGTCCACCTTGACCATGATCCAGAATTTAGCAGATCAGGTAATTACAGTTAAGCGACTGCCATTGACCTTCGTGACCCTGCTACTAGGGGAACCTGACCAGATTGGATCATGGTTTCTTGGATTCAAAATCGCGCTAGGAAATTACAAAGATGAAAAGTTGGTAAGCCACTCTAGCAAGCTGTCACCCGAAATCTCGACGAGTAGATACCTACTATCATTTATCTTTAGAAACTAGTGCTTTAGGAGTTTCCTGAACTATTTGCTAGTCTGCTCGTCAATCGTGACACAAATTGTAACTAGATTGTGAACTGAAACGGCAGATCCTTGGTGGCTGCTGAATAAGAACCAATCCTTGACGTGACATAAATTACATGAATAATGAAATGCTTTTGGTAATTATTTATTTGTTTATTTAACAAATAACTTCGTTTTTGAACAACTTGCTTTTCTAGGCGCGGCCGCAGCTCAAATCGGCCCATTCGGAGAAGTCAATCTTCGGAATTTGATCACAATTACATTGTTCGTTCCTGTCAATCAATTAGAAGCTAATTATGTACATGAATAGGCTCTCATATAAGTGTTAGCTCGGAATATAAACACTATATTGGCCTTAACTGACATAAACACTATATTGCGCGGTAACCTAATATGTGCCATAACTAGGGTTGCCAGATGGCCGGGACTCCTTGGGACATGATCCTTTTAAGCAGGCTTCCTTCATTTGGTATTCCTACTGGCTTTTGCACCTGGATATCGGATTTTCTGAGTGGACGTTCTATCCGTGTAGTTATCGATGGCTACTCGTCTTATCTTCAGGCTATCGACGCGGGAGTTCCTCAGGGATCAGTACTGTCCGCGACTTTATTCTTGCTGCATATTAACAATCTGCTTGTACCAGGTACCTTTGGGTACGCAGACGACAGCACAGTAACGGATAGATATCTGTCAGAGGCAAAAGCCAGCAGGGACGATATTCAGTCTTGTCGAGAGGCTATGGTTGATCGTTTGGACAAAGCTCTCGAGGCAGTCTCTGATTGGGGTGATGCCAATCTGGTGGCGTTCAACGCAACCAAAACACAGGCGTGTTTGTTTTCCGCCAAAAGGAGTCCATTCCATTTAACTCCAACTTTTCGGGATGTTCCTGTGGAAATTACCGACAACCTACAGCTTCTTGGCGTTGAGCTATCTGCAAATCTCAACTTCGGTCAGTACATCGAATCCAAGGCTAAGACTGCAGCAAAAAAGCTTGGTGTCCTCTCGAAGGTTAGGCGGTACTTTACATCAAAGCAGTTGCTTCAGTTATATCAAGCACAAGTCCGATCCTGCATGGAGTACTGCTGCCACCTCTGGGATGGATCAGCCAAATATCAACTAGCGGCTTTGGATTCGGTTGAAAAACGTGCTAAGAAGATAATTTGTGACCCGCAGTTGGTTGAGGCTAGGCTGCAGAGCCTCGAACATCGGCGTAGGGTTGCGCGTCTGTCGGTCTTCTACAGGTTACATTTCGGAGAGTGTGCGAAGCAGCTGCATGACCTCATTCCGCCGGCCCCTTTCCGCCATCGGGAGACGCGATCCGGGCGAGCGCTTCATCCTTATGTCGTGGATGTTCCAGCTATCCGCACGAGCCGCTTTGGCTCGACCTTTATAATGCGTACGGCTAAGGAGTGGAACGCGTTGCCTGCAACTGTGTTTCCTGATCAATATAATCTGGATGCCTTCAAGGCTGGAGTGAATAGGCTGTTCCAAGACGGGCATGCTCCATCTTCGACCGCATCGTCACTTACCAACAGGTGAGATGGCGGTCAAATGCTTGCCTTGTAAAATATTAAAAAAAAAAAAAAAAAAAAATTACCGAGATTGCTCCAAAATATGAGAGTACATCCCGGGTCCTGGAATTCTCAAAAATGACCCGAAAAAGCTAAACCTCTCTCGCTAACCACGGCTATTTTATGTAAACCTTTCTAATTCCAATTTCAATTTTGGGTCGGCGACCTGTCCAACGTCAAAGGAACCGTTGGAAGAAAAGAAACCTGTTGAAACTTTAGGCTGAGTCTCAGCAGGTGATTGGCAGGACAGATTGGCTTGTGCTTCTTCTTAAGTAATTCAGTAGTAAATATTTAATTCGGCATGTAACCTAACTAATGTGAAAGGCTGAGAGTTCCAAAAATATAAAAGTCATGGATTTTTGAGAACTATTTAGGTACCTATGTTCGTCGCAAGCGGTTTTTTTACTGCGCATATGCAAGTTGTGAAGTTTTCCGTGCACTACAACATGAGATTCCTCAAAGGCAGTGGGAGAGGAGAAGGAAATTTTGAACAATGGTAATCACTTTCCATCAGATGGAGCGTCCGACCTAGTGCCTCGCTAGGCGATAAAATAAAAAAACTAATGACAACCAAATATATGTCAGAATTACTTACCCAGAAGAAGCTCTCAAGAACGCTTTAGGCTGTATTCTCGTTACGCTATCGCCCACATCGCAGAGTAATCGGGCCACAGACACTTTTCTTATTTGCAACAATTGACCTGTGAAATGGTAGAATACGTGAACGCTCTATATCATCAGGCTTATAAATGAGCAGACAGCAGCCTCGGTGCAAGGCGGTTACTGCAGGTGATTTGGCACTCTTATGGGTCTTACACTCCAAAGTCGACGCCAACCTACTTCTTCTTCTTATCGAGTCGATGGACTTAACTCCCCCTTACACTTTGTTCTCCCGGTATTCAGCGACGTTGGACAGCATTTGGACTTGCCTCGAACAAATCCTCCATTGTGCGAGTTTCAGGACACGCCGAGCATGAGACGAGGTTATCCATGGATTGCTGTGATACGCCTATTAAACGTACACACAATCCGGCGACACAGGCCGACAGCTTTAATGTGGATAGAATCATGTTGGCGACTAGCGCCTGACTTGCAATGAGGTGGGCCGCTGGCCGTTGACCGCTTTTCGAACTCCTCAGACTTTAGATAATTGTATGTTAAATACTTGATAAACTAATGACTGTATACCTTCTTTTCCTATAAACATTTAATCATTACATTTTAAACATAATTACGATAACTAACACTATTAAAACTGGAAGCGATAAATTAACGCAGTGCGAAGGTTAAGATTTTAACCACTTTCAAAATCGTACTTGTAAACTCAGAGTTCTTACTTAGCTTGCATTGTCCATAATGCATACAGTATTGAATACAAACACATTCATGGACTCACAGGATGCCCATTGACGCGTTTTGATAATGTTTTGATATGTCGCTCGGCGTCGTATCAAACAATAAACCCGGATGGGGCTGTGTCGGAACACAAGGCCGTTGGTTTTAACTCGTCGTGTGTATACTGCTACACCATATTGATAGACATCTTGAACACTTGAGCAGGAGTAGACGCGAAGTCCCTGGTAAATCCAATCTTCCTTCTGACAAATCGTGTCAGTTTTGTCAGATATTTGCTCTACCAACGCACATCATTATCATCTGAGCGGTCAGTCTCGACATCTGCCAGGGTCCGCTTTCCGAGTCATTCTCCTCCCGGTCTTGGGCGTCCACGCGTCGTAAGCCATTGGCTCTCGCATATGACTCTGCGATGTCAATGTATCGCATCTTGGACCTTCCGCGGGACCTTTACCAACGCACATTGTATTCTTAAAATAACATACATAATACAACATCAGAAAAGGACCCATATAAAATCAAGTTTTCTTCTACATAGGTACATATTGTATGTGGTAGGAAACGCTAGTTACATTTCCCACTCAAATCCAATCGCAGTAAACAAATTATTGTAAATAAACGGCATTAATCAAAAGGACGTGAACGTACTCGCAATTAAGAGTCGACACCGCGCTCTCTGAAACCGAAATTTACGTAGGTATTTACCAGTTTCGTATTTACTAGAGACATGACTGGAGTACAAATTGTTCGTATCAAAGATTAATAGCAAAGTATAGTTATTCACGTACGAATTGAACGCATTTCCAATCTAGTCTAGATTGGTCTAGTACCCACAAAGCTAATAGCGGTTGCCTAATGATAAGGACTTTGGAAGCCTCCTCGTCTAGAATGTGTTTTAGCGATTACAGTTTTTCGTACTAATTTCCAATACACAGTTCAAGGTGCGCCTGCTTGGCCTTCATTGGGAGTGTACCGGCGCCATGGCTGGCATACGTAGTAGTACACACCCAGTCATTATACACAGCGTAGTAGCCATGGCATTGTGTGCCTACTTTACAACATTGGATATAGAGGAACAAACATGGCTACTCATCGATAACGCGTTTTGGAGTTTGCCGTTTGTAGTAGAATGTGATTGCTAATTATATGTAGAATGTTCTATATATTTTATATAAGGAGTTAGAATTGTTAGACCAGTTAGAATGAATTGTAGAATATATTATGACTTCCTTCGTACAGGTTTTTATTTTTAGTCATGACTAGGCAGTTCTCCGCGATATTTACCCGTATCTCTGTATCAACCATCCCGAGACCCTATTATTTTTTCGGGATGAAAAGTAGCTATATTATATCACTCAGGCATAAAGCTTCGTTTTAGTGAAAGTATTTTCAAAATCGGTGCAGTAGTTTCGGGGATTACTCCCAACAAACCCACAAATATACTTTTAAATTTTACTCTTTGTAATATTAGTACAGATAGAATAGATATAACCTAAACCTCTATCTTATCCATTACAAGTTACAATGCGATGTGTGGCGAAGTGATAGGCAACGGATGGGATTAAGTTGTATGTAGTCTCTTATTACCTAATGACTTATTTTACATATTACCTAAGGCGGGGAGTAGGGTGTACACACACTACAATAAGCCGTGAATATTTTCTACCAGATATCCACCTTAGTATTTGAAAATACTCTGTCTCCACATCGAAATACTCTATATAAGTAGACTCGCTCTCAACATTTAGATGTATCGTGTTGGCTGAATAATAAGGTTAACCCGCGACCGCTGTGGATCCAATTCCTAAACGCAATGTACCCATATATCCTTCGTTCACGTAACTCGGATGAATGGTAATTGAGGGTCACATTAAATTGACCTATAACCTTCTCTAGCGAGACATGACGAAGGAAGTCATAATATATTCTACAATTCATTCTAACTGGTCTAACAATTCTAACTCCTTATATAAAATATATAGAACATTCTACATATAATTAGCAATCACATTCTACTACAAACGGCAAACTCCAAAACGCGTTATCGATGAGTAGCCATGTTTGTTCCTCTATATCCAATGTTGTAAAGTAGGCACACAATGCCATGGCTACTACGCTGTGTATAATGACTGGGTGTGTACTACTACGTATGCCAGCCATGGCGCCGGTACACTCCCAATGAAGGCCAAGCAGGCGCACCTTGAACTGTGTATTGGAAATTAGTACGAAAAACTGTAATCGCTAAAACACATTCTAGACGAGGAGGCTTCCAAAGTCCTTATCATTAGGCAACCGCTATTAGCTTTGTGGGTACTAGACCAATCTAGACTAGATTGGAAATGCGTTCAATTCGTACGTGAATAACTATACTTTGCTATTAATCTTTGATACGAACAATTTGTACTCCAGTCATGTCTCTAGTAAATACGAAACTGGTAAATACCTACGTAAATTTCGGTTTCAGAGAGCGCGGTGTCGACTCTTAATTGCGAGTACGTTCACGTCCTTTTGATTAATGCCGTTTATTTACAATAATTTGTTTACTGCGATTGGATTTGAGTGGGAAATGTAACTAGCGTTTCCTACCACATACAATATGTACCTATGTAGAAGAAAACTTGATTTTATATGGGTCCTTTTCTGATGTTGTATTATGTATGTTATTTTAAGAATACAATGTGCGTTGGTAAAGGTCCCGCGGAAGGTCCAAGATGCGATACATTGACATCGCAGAGTCATATGCGAGAGCCAATGGCTTACGACGCGTGGACGCCCAAGACCGGGAGGAGAATGACTCGGAAAGCGGACCCTGGCAGATGTCGAGACTGACCGCTCAGATGATAATGATGTGCGTTGGTAGAGCAAATATCTGACAAAACTGACACGATTTGTCAGAAGGAAGATTGGATTTACCAGGGACTTCGCGTCTACTCCTGCTCAAGTGTTCAAGATGTCTATCAATATGGTGTAGCAGTATACACACGACGAGTTAAAACCAACGGCCTTGTGTTCCGACACAGCCCCATCCGGGTTTATTGTTTGATACGACGCCGAGCGACATATCAAAACATTATCAAAACGCGTCAATGGGCATCCTGTGAGTCCATGAATGTGTTTGTATTCAATACTGTATGCATTATGGACAATGCAAGCTAAGTAAGAACTCTGAGTTTACAAGTACGATTTTGAAAGTGGTTAAAATCTTAACCTTCGCACTGCGTTAATTTATCGCTTCCAGTTTTAATAGTGTTAGTTATCGTAATTATGTTTAAAATGTAATGATTAAATGTTTATAGGAAAAGAAGGTATACAGTCATTAGTTTATCAAGTATTTAACATACAATTATCTAAAGTCTGAGGAGTTCGAAAAGCGGTCAACGGCCAGCGGCCCACCTCATTGCAAGTCAGGCGCTAGTCGCCAACATGATTCTATCCACATTAAAGCTGTCGGCCTGTGTCGCCGGATTGTGTGTACGTTTAATAGGCGTATCACAGCAATCCATGGATAACCTCGTCTCATGCTCGGCGTGTCCTGAAACTCGCACAATGGAGGATTTGTTCGAGGCAAGTCCAAATGCTGTCCAACGTCGCTGAATACCGGGAGAACAAAGTGTAAGGGGGAGTTAAGTCCATCGACTCGATAAGAAGAAGAAGTAGGTTGGCGTCGACTTTGGAGTGTAAGACCCATAAGAGTGCCAAATCACCTGCAGTAACCGCCTTGCACCGAGGCTGCTGTCTGCTCATTTATAAGCCTGATGATATAGAGCGTTCACGTATTCTACCATTTCACAGGTCAATTGTTGCAAATAAGAAAAGTGTCTGTGGCCCGATTACTCTGCGATGTGGGCGATAGCGTAACGAGAATACAGCCTAAAGCGTTCTTGAGAGCTTCTTCTGGGTAAGTAATTCTGACATATATTTGGTTGTCATTAGTTTTTTTATTTTATCGCCTAGCGAGGCACTAGGTCGGACGCTCCATCTGATGGAAAGTGATTACCATTGTTCAAAATTTCCTTCTCCTCTCCCACTGCCTTTGAGGAATCTCATGTTGTAGTGCACGGAAAACTTCACAACTTGCATATGCGCAGTAAAAAAACCGCTTGCGACGAACATAGGTACCTAAATAGTTCTCAAAAATCCATGACTTTTATATTTTTGGAACTCTCAGCCTTTCACATTAGTTAGGTTACATGCCGAATTAAATATTTACTACTGAATTACTTAAGAAGAAGCACAAGCCAATCTGTCCTGCCAATCACCTGCTGAGACTCAGCCTAAAGTTTCAACAGGTTTCTTTTCTTCCAACGGTTCCTTTGACGTTGGACAGGTCGCCGACCCAAAATTGAAATTGGAATTAGAAAGGTTTACATAAAATAGCCGTGGTTAGCGAGAGAGGTTTAGCTTTTTCGGGTCATTTTTGAGAATTCCAGGACCCGGGATGTACTCTCATATTTTGGAGCAATCTCGGTAATTTTTTTTTTTTTTTTTTTTTAATATTTTACAAGGCAAGCATTTGACCGCCATCTCACCTGTTGGTAAGTGACGATGCGGTCGAAGATGGAGCATGCCCGTCTTGGAACAGCCTATTCACTCCAGCCTTGAAGGCATCCAGATTATATTGATCAGGAAACACAGTTGCAGGCAACGCGTTCCACTCCTTAGCCGTACGCATTATAAAGGTCGAGCCAAAGCGGCTCGTGCGGATAGCTGGAACATCCACGACATAAGGATGAAGCGCTCGCCCGGATCGCGTCTCCCGATGGCGGAAAGGGGCCGGCGGAATGAGGTCATGCAGCTGCTTCGCACACTCTCCGAAATGTAACCTGTAGAAGACCGACAGACGCGCAACCCTACGCCGATGTTCGAGGCTCTGCAGCCTAGCCTCAACCAACTGCGGGTCACAAATTATCTTCTTAGCACGTTTTTCAACCGAATCCAAAGCCGCTAGTTGATATTTGGCTGATCCATCCCAGAGGTGGCAGCAGTACTCCATGCAGGATCGGACTTGTGCTTGATATAACTGAAGCAACTGCTTTGATGTAAAGTACCGCCTAACCTTCGAGAGGACACCAAGCTTTTTTGCTGCAGTCTTAGCCTTGGATTCGATGTACTGACCGAAGTTGAGATTTGCAGATAGCTCAACGCCAAGAAGCTGTAGGTTGTCGGTAATTTCCACAGGAACATCCCGAAAAGTTGGAGTTAAATGGAATGGACTCCTTTTGGCGGAAAACAAACACGCCTGTGTTTTGGTTGCGTTGAACGCCACCAGATTGGCATCACCCCAATCAGAGACTGCCTCGAGAGCTTTGTCCAAACGATCAACCATAGCCTCTCGACAAGACTGAATATCGTCCCTGCTGGCTTTTGCCTCTGACAGATATCTATCCGTTACTGTGCTGTCGTCTGCGTACCCAAAGGTACCTGGTACAAGCAGATTGTTAATATGCAGCAAGAATAAAGTCGCGGACAGTACTGATCCCTGAGGAACTCCCGCGTCGATAGCCTGAAGATAAGACGAGTAGCCATCGATAACTACACGGATAGAACGTCCACTCAGAAAATCCGATATCCAGGTGCAAAAGCCAGTAGGAATACCAAATGAAGGAAGCCTGCTTAAAAGGATCATGTCCCAAGGAGTCCCGGCCATCTGGCAACCCTAGTTATGGCACATATTAGGTTACCGCGCAATATAGTGTTTATGTCAGTTAAGGCCAATATAGTGTTTATATTCCGAGCTAACACTTATATGAGAGCCTATTCATGTACATAATTAGCTTCTAATTGATTGACAGGAACGAACAATGTAATTGTGATCAAATTCCGAAGATTGACTTCTCCGAATGGGCCGATTTGAGCTGCGGCCGCGCCTAGAAAAGCAAGTTGTTCAAAAACGAAGTTATTTGTTAAATAAACAAATAAATAATTACCAAAAGCATTTCATTATTCATGTAATTTATGTCACGTCAAGGATTGGTTCTTATTCAGCAGCCACCAAGGATCTGCCGTTTCAGTTCACAATCTAGTTACAATTTGTGTCACGATTGACGAGCAGACTAGCAAATAGTTCAGGAAACTCCTAAAGCACTAGTTTCTAAAGATAAATGATAGTAGGTATCTACTCGTCGAGATTTCGGGTGACAGCTTGCTAGAGTGGCTTACCAACTTTTCATCTTTGTAATTTCCTAGCGCGATTTTGAATCCAAGAAACCATGATCCAATCTGGTCAGGTTCCCCTAGTAGCAGGGTCACGAAGGTCAATGGCAGTCGCTTAACTGTAATTACCTGATCTGCTAAATTCTGGATCATGGTCAAGGTGGACACCAGGGTCCTCGTGCGCGAGAGTACATCCGGAATATTAACGTCAACATTATTATCTACAGAATGGATTTTATTGAAATTTGGCAGTAATGCAGCTACTACCCAGAATAGCACGTGGGATAAAGTTGATCACGAAATTTAACGTGGTTCCTGCGGGAACTAGTCCAAACCGTAATTAATGAGCTGTAAGCTTAGTATGTGAAGAACTTGTGTGCGAAAATTGTTACATGAACTTGGAGATTTGGATTTCATGGTCCGAAAGGAACATTTTAGGATTTAGTGAACAGAAATTTTAGTAAGCACAAAGCATTTTATTCCCTATTGACTTAACAGTACATATTTCCTGTTTTCTGGTCTACCAACGTTCTAGCTGGTCTGTGTCTAAGCATAAACCAGAAATATTATAACAAATAAAAATGATCATCTTGGCAATAACGTCCCGGTTGTGCTCTCGCGGAAGAGGGCTCGGGTTCGCCTTGACCATTTTCTAAAATTTGGCAGATCCGGTAAATACAGTGGAGCGACTGCCATTGACCTCTGTGACCCTGCTACTAGGGGAACCTGACCAGATTCGATCATAGACCAGAAATATTATATTTGCAAGCCCTCAAAAGGCTCAAATATTCGCTCCAACAATCTCGATAGTGGTTATTTATTTGAGCCTTTTGGAGCAGAAACACTTGGCCCGTGGGGACCGAGAGACCATCGAATTTTTAAAGATGTCTCAGCACGTCTTGTCGATGCAAGTTGTGACCAAAATGCTGGCCTTTATTTGGCACAGCGTTTGAGCATTGTCATTCAACGTGGCAATGCCGCCAGCATTTTGGGCAACTTGTCTACTGGCAGCGGTTTGTTAGATTAGTTTCTTAGTTCCCTTTAGTTTTAGATAAATTTAATTTCAGATTAACCTAGTTTTAGTTAAGTTTTAGTATTAGTGTGTTATCGGCAATCCACACTTAATGTTTGTGGAAGTCAATATAATGTATCATTATATTAAGCTCTATTAAAATTATAACAAATAAGCAGCCAGATATAAGTAAGAATTAAAATATTTACATTGAAGTAGTTAAAAAACATTTGCCTAATTAAAATGGGTATTCTGTTGTGTTTTTCCAACACTGCGATCAACAACACTTAATGTTTGTGGAAGTCAATATAATGTATCATTATAATAAGCTCTATTAAAATTATAACAAATAAGCAGCCAGATATCAGTAAGAATTAAAATATTTACATTGAAGTAGTTAAAAAACATTTGCCTAATTAAAATGGGTATTCTGTTGTGTTTTTCCAACACTGCAATCTTCAACTCCCCTGCCAAGCGTGGAGGCTGAATCGGACTGGATCATCAAACCCCTTCACCAACCACTAATTTAAAGACGAAATTTCTCATGTGATAATTAATTGTTGAATTCCTGAATATTGAACTAATTTATTTTGTACCAAAAAAAATATTTATAATAAGAAATAAAAAATAAACATTTATACTAAAATATCACAATATTATATTAAAAAATTCATCTTCACCTTTGCCCGCCAGAATGGTGCCCAGAATGCTAGCTGCGTTGCCTTGTTGGATATCAATGCTTATCCTCTGTCCGAGAAACAAAGAAATTAAAATGACAATTTAATATTTTTAAGAATTTGTTTTCTTTTTAATCAAGGTTTATTAATTTATTATTGTATGGTTTGTGCTTTCAGTCAGTTGCATCCATTTAGCATTGTAACATTGATATCCTGGATTAATTTACCCACATACCACCTTTGCACGATTTTCAAAACAACTAAGTTCACACATCATCTTGAAATTACCAACAGGTGAGATGGCGGTCAAATGCTTGTCTTGTCTAATATAAAAAAAAAAAAACAAAAAAAAAAAGTAAATCGAAATGACAGTTCTCCGGCGAATTAGTGCTGGCCACAGACATGAAGATAAAAGGGGGAAGTGGAATTCAATGTATGGTACTCTTCCCTGTTAGTACCCTGATAAGGTTGTCCTCGGGCGTGTCTGGGTGTCAGAACTCAGTAGGAACAGCTCTAAATTTTCTGTATTCCTGAACAGGTGAGGTGAATAGGAATAGTGTGATTTTGCCCATTGAAAAGCTACACGTGAATCAAACTAGCATGCGGGTCACCATACGACATGAGTACTCCTAACAAACGTTGAAATGACCCTAATTATCTCATTATAAAGAAAACTTGGCGTTTATCGCGTAAAATTCCCGGTTGTTCTTTCACGTACAAGGGTCCGGGATCCGCCTTGACCATTATCCAGAATTTGACATATTTATTTTATTTTCAGTTTATTGTACACATGAAAGTTTAAGGAAAAATACATAGTTATAGATGACACAACAGGCAGACACATATCAGACAGTTAAGCGACTGCAATCTGACCTCTGTGATCCTGCTACCAGGGAAACCTGACCAGATTGGATTATGGTTACACACTCAGTCACCTGAATACGCACTTTTCATCACGATGTTTTCGCTCACCGTAGGAGCATCGGTTAGTATATAACTCAAAAAGTCATTAGTACATGGCGGCAGTGGGATTCGAACGCGGTACCTCTCGCTTGCGAGTCGGATACGTTTACCACTAGGCCACCGGTTTCCTCCCTTACCATATTATTCAGAGCCAATAAAACCGGTAACCTAAATCTTGCTTCACATCTATAAAATATCTTCGCCTCCCGCAAACCATTCCTTTGGTTAAAAAAATATCCCATAGATATATAGTTTCCTCTTTCCTATATAACTTCATTCGTAACTCCTTAAGAGGCGTAGAACGCTCCAGATGAATCCTAGAGTATTGTTTGGTGTCGTTCACCCCGCTTTCTTTCCATCAATACATTAATATTATCAACGTTTTGCTGCGTTAGTGCTCATTAATCACTCCGATCCATAATTGTCCGGGCCTCCGTTACAACTATTAATAAAGACGAGCTTATCGATAACTAATAAATAAAACCAGCGTATTTGTGAAGGTTTAATTAATCTCTAGCAGCCCCTGTGGAATTACTGTAGCGAAATCTGGGAACAGAGAAAAAAGGGCGAAATTACTAATTCTCTCGTCGCTTGTCGTAGATTTATTGTACTCGCTGAATAAAAGTTATTTTGTTAATCTCGTTGAATCTGCAGCGGCCGCTTAAGGACTTAAGGAGTGAGGGTAAAGCTGTTCTGGCTTACCTACTTTGTCGGCGAGGGCGCCATGTGGCACGCACAATTAATTACTCTAAAATGTGCTCATGTCACTCCGTATGTACTTGGGATGTAGGTATCTACCTTTAAACATGGAACTAGGAACTATGTCGCTTGTATGAGTTATGTAACTATATGCTTTCCCACGCAAATATTTAAGGTGCCAGCTTCGAATACGAATGTCGAGATTGTAGCCTGTACATACCTTTTAGATCCCACAATAAAATAAAGAAAACACGTGTTTTGAAGTTCAAGAAAAACATCTTGATAAAATCTGAAGCTAACTTTAGTAGAATAAAAACTATGATATGCCGGAAATCCTTTGTACTATTTTGTGTATAAAGTGTTATTAATAATAATGAATCCAACAGCACAAGCTGTTTTGATGGCTAAGCTCTGATCTCCCTTCGTCAAGATTTATGAGATGGCGGCCTGTTTCTTGAAATCGGGACAATGATTGAACCACACTTCCAATTCATGGAAGCCTATTAACCCTAGTATATTTAAACACGTTACCTTCGTTCCAGTGTTCCACATAGTCGGCTACCTGCTGCTGTACGCGAGCGCGTGCGTGAACCCCATCATATACGTGATAATGAACGCGCAGTACCGCGCCGCGTACGCCGCCGCGCTCTGCTGTCCGCTCGCGCGCATGGCCGGCCTCACCAGCGGTGCGTATCCCTCATCGCCAGCGTGTGCGCAGCCGAGGGCCACCGAGCGCACCACCGCCCTACCGTCGACCCTGAGGCCTTGAAGGTAGGCGACAGACCCCAGCTCACCTGCAGCAGCTGAGTGGCGGGGTGTCTCAGTACACTGGTGTTGGGCACGATCCCTGAGCACCTACATTTGTACTGTGGCGGAGGATCATGTTGCACTGGTGTTGGACACGAACATCTTCATCAGCTGTGGAGCGGTGTCTCGTCTCACTGGTGGCTGGGTTGGGCATAAACCCAACGCACCTTCATCGGCTGAGTGGCGAAGTGTCTGGGTACACTGGTGGTCGGGTTTGTGTTGATTCAATCTTCGCATCGAGCGCTTTCCATCAGTTGTTGCTTCGATTATAAGTGATGTAGAGTAGTGATCAACACAAATTGTGAAGCGCTCGTCGCGAGGATTGGATATGTCGCACCTTCAGCACTCATTGGGCGGTGGTTTCTCGGATGCATCTCAAGGCAAGCGATGCTCATTATTTATAATTCACTATCAATCACAGAGGCACTATTAACTATCCCAATCACATATCTAAACGTTTATGTTACACATTTTCACTATCATACACACAATACGTAAATAAATAATTCCCCTGATTTCTAGCATTAACTTGGCCTATTTCGTTTTAAGCTGTCTCCGCTTTTTGAGGGGAGGTCGGGAAATATATTTCTTACTCCTATATATTACTTCTTTGTTGCGGGTTCCAAGACAGTATTAGCTTGTCCTCGGGCGCGCCTGAGTGTCAAAACTCAGGACATGTGTGGTCGCCGCTGTAAATCCTTCACAGGAGTTGCAGCGGCAGAGCCCGTTTATCATACACACACTGCAAACTATTTTAGTACAATCCAACTATACTTCTTCTTTTATTACGTTTATTGCTCCAAAAATAGCAACAATGAAATCAGTCCTCCATTCTTTTTAGAGAAATGGAACGAGCGTCACGGATACAGCTACAGCAACACACGAACGGCGCTCAGCCAAGTTTCTCTGGGGGAGTCTCGAGCCGACCCTCGGGTCTCTATCCCCCCCGGAGGCCCCCGGTAGGCCTCGGAAAGGCCCACGTTGGGTCCAAAGCTGGGTCGCTGCGGAACGTCTCTTGCCCCGCAAGACCTCATGACATTGGGCCCAAATCCAAGTCGTGCCTTACCATCGGACCAGTTTCGACGCTGAAGGGCTCTCTAGGGCCCAGGACCAGCGTCGAACCCCGGCTGTGCACCCCACCGAGCATGGGACCCAAGATTAGGTTCCAGATTGGCAGCTATGACAGACAGTGTGAGAATATACACTTGTAGCGGCTTGTCGCTCGTTAATTAGACGCACCAAAGATATTGAAAACAAAAGACTAACTATGACTATAACCAAATTCTGTTAGTCGTATAATACAATGTATTACGGATTAAGATTACCATTATTATTATTAAAACGAAAGACATTAGTACCAAAGTATTAGCACGTATTAGTTTGATTAAGGCATGTTTAATTGTCACATGCTTTTATAGATTACCATAAAGGCTTTTTGCAATGTTTTACCTGTAGGTATCTATATAAGGGAACTCATTAACTTAAATCTATCCGTCCTTTAACGAGCGGCAAGTTAGCAATAAGCAATGTTTAGAGTAATTTCTAATTTGTAAATAATGTTACTGCCTTTGTAAAGTTTGTTATAAGGTATTTATTGTATGAAACAGCAATGTGGTTCGAAACACTGAAATCTGCCCTGATGTTATCGATGAGTTACTTGAGTGTGGTTACATTTAATATTGTGTAATATTGTGTAGGTTGTATGTAAACATTCCACAAAATATGAAATAGATAATGTAGTAAAATACAGTATTATTGCCTGAAAAGGATAACACATTCCAATAGGTAAAATATAATGTATCGGCTAGGAACACAGTTGTTCTCTAGCCAACATCTCCATATCGTTAATATACTAATTTTACATTCATTATTTGAAAATTTATTATAAATGAAATGAATTATTTAATTCGCCATTGCCATATTATTTTATAAGTATTTCATGAACATGACAATCGAGCAATATTAAAATATTTTGAGATTTTGGTAAGTAAGTGTAAGCCAAATAATATTTAAGAAGATGAAGATTATTTGAAAAATAAAATAAAATCATTATTATCTTGGACTTTTATTACAAACATGTAATAATTATGTACCTATTTTATGTTGCTGATGGCATGTTTTGGTTTGGATTTGCATTGACTACCATAGTGACTACGATAGTAATTTTGGGGCGTCGGTGGCCTAATGATTAACAGATCCGTCTCGTACCCGGAGGTACCGGGTTCAAATCCCAGTGCCACTATGTACCACAGACTCTTTTCTGAATTATGTACATTTGTTGAACACTAACCGTTGCTCTTACTATGAGGAAAAACATCGTTTGAAACCTGCACTTTCAGGCGACTGAATGTGTAACCATATCCACTCTGGTCAGGTTTCCCTATTAACAGAGTCACGGAGGTCGGGTGGCAGTTGCTCCACTTTAATTACTTGATCTGCCAAATCTTGGATCATGCTTAAGGCGGACACTGGGCGCTCGTGCGCGAGAGCCCAACCGGGACATTAACGCCAAGTTGACCAGATGACTGTGGTAATTGACTACCGTCACACCTAATGAGTAGGTATTGGATTGAATCCTTCTGCCCGTAAAATTTGTAATATTAAACAATACAATCACCTTCGAACGTGTTGCAATCTGTGTAGAGACGCTGTTCACATAATGGATTAGGTAGGTACTTACTATGCTAAGCTATAAAATAAGCACCTTGGCGTCAATATCCTGATTGTGCTCTCATGCGCGAGGGCCCGGCTATGTCCGCTTTGTCCGCCGCAATAGTCCGCCTTGACTATGATTCAAGATTTGGCATATCAGGTAATTGCAGGATAGCAATGCAATCATATATAAGTTATCGCTATATATCTATTGTTATAATTTTCACTAATTCCTCCTTCTCGCCAGACTGCCAGAAATCATCAGAAGTTACTTGTTCTGTACAAGTAACTTCTGATGATTTCTACCCGTTTAAATGTCATTGTATTTTTTATAAGGGACCTTCGAGTGGGGTTTCTAAACTATACAATGAACAAGCCTTTTCCCCGTAGGGGCAGGATAAGACCACATCGTTACACTATCTACGGTCCTGGCAAACCTCCTTCGCCCCTATCAAATTCATGAACCTTTTCATACATGCTCGTCGGCTTAGAATTCCCTTAACCTGAACTTTCTTTTTTATAATAGAGGGAGGCCAACAGGCAAGGGGATCATCTAATGGAAAGTGATTACCTATCGCCGCCCATAGACTCCGAATACTCCCGGGGAGTTGCGAATGAGTTGCAAGCCTTTGAGATACGTTTTTTCGTGAGAGGTATGTGCGTCTCGGTCTTCCCTTCACTCACTCACTTCCCTTTGGTTTCATTCACTCCTGCCATTACCTTTTTTATTACCTTCGCTTATTCATCCTCTACATGACCAAATTAATTTAGCATTCCCTTTCCTATTTATCTTTCACTTCAGCACGTTCCCTAATTAAACTATTCCATAATTGCCTATCTTTTTCATTCTGGAATTTAATAAACCTTTCACAGAGATCTAAGCAAAAAATGTTAGGTATATTTAACTTAACAGAATTGTAAACATTCTGATGATTGTCGCCGGATGATAATACCGATAGATGTTTTATTATTTAGTCCAACCGTATGAATATCCGGAAACAGCATTCCGGGAATTATAGATAATAAACCCACGTAAAATAATAAACCCAGACAGTCACGGCCTGGGTATCTGCATGCAGCGATAAATAAATATTTACATTGTTAACTAAAAACTTCCTAGGTTTTTATTTATGATAGGGGTCTCCAACTTTTTCACCCGCGACTCCATTTACAACCTGTGATTTTTTTGCGACGGTCGTCTAATATAGGAAGATACGTCCTTGCGTGTGGCTTAAATAAACATTGATTCAGTTTCAACGTATCAGTCATCAATGAATAGATAATATTAGCTTGCTTTACTAAGAAAGCGTCCTAAGCTCACGAATCGCGCGCGAGCCTCCCGTGCACTGCTCGCAACATCGTTTGGATTCTTACCAAAGCCTAGCAGTCCGTCAGTTAAGCCATTAGGCCGCGTCCCCAGTAGGCAAACTGTTTGCCGCCGACTGAGTGAGCCGCAACTTTGTAGTCAACTAAAATTCGACTTAGCCGCGTCCGACTGGAACCGGTTTTTCTTTGAGTCAGCCGCCCACTAAGATAGTCGGCGCGCGTAACGCTGAAATTGCGTAGATTGAGCGCAAAACTAGCAAACTGTGAACACTCCATTTAAAGTATATGGAAGGGCATACTAAACCGATACGCCGTTAACTCAGTCGGCGGCAAACAGTTTGCCTACTGGGGACGCAGCCTTAAAGTGAAAAACACCACCTATCTCATCCCGTGCTGACTGCGCTATGGCAGAGGTGCGAATACATCAGAGAGAGATCTTAAAAATCCTGCAGTCTGGACGTGAACAAGGCTAGTGGACCTGATGGTATACCGGCAATAGCCCTGAGTAGTTGTGCCCCTGAGTTGTCTCCTGTTCTCACACGCCTGTATCGCCTCTCACTTGAGATTAGTATTGTACCTAAGTCGTGGAAGCTTGCCAATGTGCAGCCCGTGCCCAAAAAAGGCAGCCGCGCCGACCCTGCCAACTACCGCCCTATTTCGGTCACTTCCATACTCTGTAAGATTATGGAACGTGCACTAAACAACAAACTCCTTACGCATCTTGAAGGTAACGATCTCCTCAGCGATCACCAGTACGGGTTCCGCCGTGGTCGATCTACTGGGGACCTTCTGGTGTATGCCACACAATTGTGGAGTGAGGCCATTGAGAGACATGGCGAGGCCCTTGCTGTGTCTCTTGTTATCTCCAAAGCCTTTGACAGGGTTTGGCATGCGGGCCTTCTAAGCAAGCTTCTTTCATTTGGTATTCCTGTTGGCTTTTGCACCTGGTTATCGCATTTTCTGAGTGGACGTTCAATCCGTGTAGTTATCGATGGCTACTCGTCTAATCTTGAGGCTATCGACGCGGGAGTTCCTCAGGGATAGGTACTGTGCGCAACTTTATTCCTGCTGCATATTAACGATCTGCTAACGATACCTGGTACCTTTGGGTACGCAGACGACAGCACAGTAACGGATAGATATCTGTCAGATGCAAAAGTCAATAGGGACGATATTCAGTATTGTCAAGAGGTTATGGTTGATCGTTTGAACAACGCTCTCAAGGCAGTCTCTGATTGGGGTGAAGCCAATCTGGTGACGTTCAACGCAACCAAAACTCATGCGTGTTTGTTTTCCGCCAAAAGGAGTTCATTCCATCTTACTCCAACTTTTCGGGATGTTCCTGTGGAAAATACCGACAACCTACAGCTTCTAGGTGTTGAGCTTTCTACCAATCTCAACTTCGGTCAGTACATCGAATCCAAGGCAAAGATTGCAGCAAAAAAACTTGGAGTCCTCTCGAAGGTTAAGCGGTACTTCACCTCAAAGCAGTTGTTTCAGTTATATCAAGCACAAGTCCGATCCTGCATGGTGTACTGCTGCCACCTCTGGGATGGATCAGCCAAATATCAACTGGCGGCTTTGGATTCGGTGGAAAAACGTGCAAGGAAGACGATTGGTGACCCACAGTTGATTGAAACTAGGCTGCAGAGCCTCGAGCATCGGCGTACGGTTGCGCGTCTGTCGGTCATCTACAGGTTACATTTCGGTGAGTGTGCGAAGCAGCTGCACGACCTCATTCCGCCGTCCCCTTTCCGCCATCGGGAGACACGATCCGGGCGAGCGCTTCATCCTTTTGTCGTGGATCTTCCAACTATCCGCACGAGCCGCTTTGGCTTGACTTGTATAATGCGTACGGCTAAGGAGTGGAACGCGTTGCCTGCGAGTGTGTACCCTGATCAATATAATCTGAATGCCTTCAAGGCTAGAGTGAATAGGCTGTTCCAAGGCGGGCATGCTCCATCTTCGGCCGCATCGTCACTTACCAACAGGTGAGATGGCGGTCAAATGCCTGTCTTGTTTAATTAAAAAAAAAAAAAAAAATCACCTTAGGAAGGTATACAATTTCATGCATCACCTTATGCGCTTATTATACATGACTTAATTCAGCAAACTAAATTCTGAAGCAACTAGCTTCTACATTTAAAAGCTTCTGATTACACTGTTCTAAATTCAGATACTAAATTAATTTACTGGTTGAAGCTTCACGCAGTCGGACGTGTCGAGAATGGCTGCAGTACTTTTGAATTCCCGCCAAAACATACTTTTTATTTAGATGTTGCGTTCGAAAACTGCACTGTTTAACATTTATATGAAACCTAAACATGATTTTTATAAGTAAGCGTCTTGGCGTTAATGACGCTCTCAGATAATGTATAGTAATCTTTATTTTAAATATTATATTTCTAAAAAGGCAGTTGTATGATTTTTATACTTAATTTCATTAATAAACATACAAAATCGTGTGCCTAATGTTACAAGATTAAACTCACACATTAAAATGACCAAGCAAAAATGAGTTTCTGAAAGTTCATCTGAATTAAGTAAGTTACTAAATGCTTTTTATTTCTGAAACCATACGGTCTTCTAAATTTAGCATCCTAACTTGCTAAATGAGATTACGTTTGGCTGAATTCAGTAACTGAATCATTTAGTCTACTGAATTTGTGTAATAAGCGCATTAGCCCTAGATACTACTAAGTACTTCCTGCCGATAAATTACAGTACTATTCCCTAACTCTTAATTGTTAAGGAGTCCTATGGCTGAAGCGAACACCTGAGTAAGACAAGATAACGTAACAATCACACCATACGTGTCTACAATTTTCAAGGATTGCCCTCGATTTCACAGGGTTTCCATCATCAGATCCTGACCTGATTAAAGTGGGATCACCAGTAAACCCTTTCGAACAAAAAAGTAATTTCAACTGTGCACATAGGTATCTCCATAAAAAATTGACCATCACCACAACCAAACAGTCGAACAAAGTACCTCCTCCTTCTTTTGTTTATTGAAGCCTGTTAAAAATTATGTAGGTACATACAGATAACAAGCATTAATATTCTCTGCAACATAATATCATAATACTCCTACATGTTTTATAGGTACTTATTGTTTTTGAAATGCAATACCAAATTTAGTCAACTTTATAGCAGAGAAGAGTGCATACGCTTTAATTTAAAAATTATTCTTTTTATTATAAGTATTATGTACTTATTTCATGTCACATTTGCCTCAACATGTACCCTAACACGTATTAAATAGTGTTGTATTCCTTTGAGATACGGCTTTTAGTTTAGGGCTACATTAAACTGCTAAATTTGATGATTCATGATACTTCAAGATAATCCTGGGCCATAATAAGTATGTTGTGGTGCGTGGTGCCGCCACCTCAAAGAATAGCACCACCCCATCTCTTCCCGTGGGTGTCGTAAGAGGCGACTAAGGGACAAAAGATGGGCAGCAGCATCTTTCTGGGTACATTTACATGATGAGATCGGCAACCCGCCTGCCAAGCGTGGCGATTATGGGATTATGACAATTCCTATGGGGGATTTCAATGCGAAACTGGGCAAACGAAGTGGAGACGAGTTGAGAGTGGGGCAATTTGGAGTTGGAAGTGGGAACGCCCGTGGCCAGATGCTGGCCGGCTTTCTGGGGAAAGAGGGACTCTTTATGATGAACTCATTTTTCGGGAAGCCGGATCATCTCAGATGGACGTGGGTTAGTCCCGATGGGATGGGAAATGAGATTGACTTCATCCTATCTACGAAACGGTATATATTCAATGATGACTCGGTGATCAATAGCGTAAAAATTGGCAGTGATCACCGATTGGTAAGAGGCACATTGAATATTAATCCACAGCTGGAAAGATCTAGATTGATGAGGCCCACGCTCCGGCCTGTACCCATCCAAATGCAAAACCCCGAGAGCTTTCAACTCGAATTACAAAATCGCTTCGAGTGCCCAGGAGAGTGCGTCGACGTGGACGACTACAATAACAGGTTCGTGGAAACTGTCTATACGGTTGGGTCAAAGTTTTACAAAGCCTGCCGTACAAAAAGAACAAGCAAAATCGCTGACGATACCCTCAAACTCATGGAAGAAAGACGCGCAATGACTCTGCAATCCCCTGATGATGTCTCTCAATCTAGGCGACTTAATCGACAGATCTCCATGTCTCTGACTCGCGATATACGCCGCTTCAATACTATCAATATTGAGGCGGCTATCGAGCGGAATAAAGGCTCTAAAGTCTTTGCGAGAGATCTGTCGATTAGACAGAGCCAGTTGACGAGACTGAAAACGGATGACGGCAGAGTTGTTTCGACCAAGTCCGAGGTTTTGAGGGAAGTCGAGAGGTTCTGTGGACAGTTATACACGACAACACGGGCACCTGTTACCAGTATGGCAAAAGACCCCAGAGCCAAGGTGACCCGACACTACACCGAAGATATCTCGGACATCAGCCTGTACGAGATTAGTATGGCTCTCAAACAGCTCAAGAACAACAAGGCGCCGGGTGATGATGGAATTACGGCTGAGCTTCTGAAAGCTGGTGGCAAACCTGTGCTTAAGACCCTTCAGAAGCTGTTCAATTCCGTCATCCTCGAGGGAAAAACGCCGGAAACATGGCACAGAAGTATAGTGATATTGTTCTTTAAGAAAGGTGATAAGGCTCTCTTGAAGAACTTCAGACCAATATCGCTGCTGACCCATGTGTATAAGCTGTTTTCGTGAGTCATTACGAATCGTCTCGCACGCAGGTTTGATGACTTCCAGCCTCCCGAACAAGCCGGATTCCGAAAAAGTTAAGTACCATAGACCACATTCATACGCTGCAGCAGGTTATACAGAAGACCGAAGAGTATAACCGGCCATTATGTTTGGCGTTTGTGGACTATGAGAAAGCCTTCGATTCGATCGAAACTTGGGCGGTGCTCCAGTCTCTACAGCGGTGCCAAATTGACTATCGATATATCGAAGCACTCAAGGGTTTGTACGAAAACGCCACTATGTCACTTCGTCTCCAGGATAAGACCACAGAACCTATTCAGCTGCAGCGGGGTGTTAGACAAGGTGTTGTCATATCACCGAAGTTGTTCACCGCTGCACTGCAGGGTATCTTTAGGCTTCTGGACTGGGACGGACTTAGCATCAATATTAACGGCGAGTACCTCACTCACCTCATATTGCTGACGATATCGTAGTCTTGGCTGAAACCCTGGAAGACTTGGGCAAAATGCTCGATGACCTCTGTAGTGCCTCTCAACAAGTAGGTCTTAAAATGAACATGGACAAGACGAAAATTATGTCGAATGTCCATGTTGTGCCTACTCCAGTGACAATTGGAGGCATTCCACTTGAAGTTCATTCATACCTAGAACAAATAGTCCAGTTAGGTAGGTCCAACTTCGAGAAAGAGGTCAATCGACGAATCCAACTCGGTTGGGCAGCATTCGGGAAGCTACGCCATATATTTTCGTCCCAATTACCGCAGTGTCTCAAAACGAAGGTCTTTGACCAATGTGTGTTGCCAGTGATGACTTACGGAACTAAAACGTGACCGTTCACTGTGGGCCTTATAAGAAAACTCACTATCATCCAAAGAGCAATGGCAAGAGCTATCGATAGTCTCTTTGCGCGATCGAATCAGAAATGAGGAGCTCCGCAAGCGAATCAAGGTCACCGACATAGCTCTAAGGATTGCCAGACTGAAGTGGCAGTGGGCAGGGCACATAGCTCGAAGAACAGATGGCCGATGGGGCAGTAAAGTTCTCGAGTGGCGACCACGTGCCGGAAGACGCAGCGTGGGTAGGCCTTCCACAAGGTGGACTGACGACCTGGTAAGGATCGCAGGTACCAGCTGGATGCGAAAAGCACAGGACCGGCCTTTATGGAGATCTCTGGGGGAGGCCTATGCCCAGCAGTGGGCCAATAGCCAAAGTGCCGTATGACGCACCGGCCAGGCCACTCTTTGTGGAACTTGGTATTATGACATTGACTTGTCTTCTGATTTTTCAGATAGCTACATTCGTAAGGGAAAACCTAAACGATTATTCGTTTATGGGCAGATGTCATAAGTATAGTATTAGGCATACAAATCGGCTGTTGCCTGTACCGCACTCTTTGGCAAAATCTTCAAAGACTATTAAAATGATGGGACCGCCTGTGTATAACAGGCTCCCACAATCGGTCGTGGAAGCTCCGAGTTCTGGATCATTTAGGCAAAAGCTTCACCAGTGGCTCATTACGCAGGCGTTCTACTCACTTGCTGAATTTCTAGACCTTAAGTTGACTGTCTTTAAATAGATGCTTGCGACATGGCTGTGAATCAGTAATTTAATGACATTTTTCTTTAGCTTTTATTTTTTTTTGCTATTCTTTGTTATATTAATTTATTATTGACCAACGTTTACTATATTAATACTGACATTATGAATATCATTATTTATTTAGTTAATGACATATTAAGGAATTATTATTATTTTTGTTTAATTATTGATTGATTGCCATAATTATTTTTATGTTATTTGTTAATATTATGATATGATCATGATTTGTGAATTTAAATGACCTGTAAATTATTTTATCAATAAATAAATGTCTATGTCTATGTCTATGGGCGTCTTCTGACTGATATGATGATGATGATGATGATAATAAGTATTGCAGGTATCTGGTCTAAAATACAACTCGCAAACACCAGTTTGTGGATATGCTCTGTAGGGCTCTGCTGTAGGTACCTAATCTCCGCGCTTATCAGCCTTGCAACGGATGTCAGCTCGACAACGGAAAACAGACCAGTGATTTTATTTATTAATCCACAATCGATATCCAAGTTGGAGAATGACGTCAATCACCGGATCCAACTCGCTTAGGCAGCGTTCAAGAAATGATATTTTCGTTCAAAATACTACTGTCTCTATAGGAAGGTTTTTAGGCAGTACGTGTTGCCAGTTAATGACGTACGGAATGGGGAAGTAGTGCCTTACTTAGGGTCTTATTAGAAAGCTAACAGTCACTCAGTGTCCGATATAAAGAGTTATGGCCGGAGTTTCTCAGCGTGAAAGAATCATATCCAAAGCTGAACTAAAATCATTAGGTTTCAGAGTCGTAAAGCTCTGCGACTCCAGATACGCTATATAGCTCGCAAGACCGACGGTCGGAGAGATATGCCTACATATAGTTGTTACAGTCGCCACTTTCCCTTATAGGGTCATAATGTTTGCATCGCCCATATCCTGGGGTACGTACCTCCTAGGTCCAATACTTAACTAAGAGATGGTAGATAATAGGTTGTACACACTGCACTTTTATGAGTTAAGCAGGGATGACATCATTTCCGGGACTCTTTTTGTTCTTCAGTTGTTTGATAGCGTTTTGAAACTCTTCTTGAATAGGATTTGCGGTACATGCCTCGGATAATGTCAATATAGGCCTCGGACACCGACTTGGACCGAAACGCCCACCCGAGAACACCCGAGAACCACAGTCTGCATGTCCAGAAACAGGAAATGCAGAGGAGTGTTCTTTGATCTGTATCCCTTCATAAGAGTTCTCAGGGCAAATATGGGATCCATGGTCCCACAACCGGTCAAAACCCATGCTGACACTCCGAGATTGTACACTCCCGTCGGATCCGCGAGTCAACAATGTGATCGAATAGATTCATTTTGTGAGACATAAGCTTTATACCGCGGTAGTTAGTAGACTCCTGCCCTTGCCCTTGTAGACTGGAGTAACCCTAACTCAGCCTCCATTGGTTGGGTATCTTCTCGGTGAGGAGGATGCTGTTATAAAGGTCGGTAAGGATGCTCACACCACGAGAGCCCATAAATTTCCACGTCTTAATTAGGACGCCATCGGGCCCGGCCGCTCTCCGATTCTTTATGCGGCGAAGAGCCGTCGCGACTTCCTCAGGCATTATCGGTGACACAAGTCTTTGATTCCGAGGCAACTCTGGTGCCTGCATCTCCTTATGCTGTTTATTAAGGAGCTCGTGGAATCACGAATGCCATCTCTCTCCTTTATCACGCGGTTATCACATAACAGGCTACAGCTAGGGTCATTTACTCAGTGGCACGTGGATACTTTGCCAATATTGTCTCTCCGAGGAAGAAAGTCATCGATCTAGGTGGTGATCTTCCCACTCTTGTAGGCAATCAGATGCTCGGCTTTCTTTTAGAAATACCTGTTCACGTCCGGAGAATTTATTCCTCTTAAGCTCCTCCCAAAACCAAAACCGCCATGGCCACGGCCAAACTCCTCACATTTCTAACCGACATGACCGTTCAGATCGCCACCCACAACTATACCCTGTGACAACGGAATATTTCGTAGTACTTCCCCGATATGCTTCCAGAACAACGCCTTATCCACGCCGCTGTATGTCATTCATAAGTAAATTATATAAACCTAAATTGAATAAAGATATTTGAATTTGAATTTGCTGCTACCGACCTGTGGAGAAACATGTTATGCTAACAAACCTTGTTTTAAAAATTGGATATATTTTAAAACTTACACAAAATCTTGTCCTCTACTTCTAATCTTGTACACCGACCGTATCCACACCTACTCTACACCTGCCTTACACGTACCTTATCCCTTTTTTCTTGCTTACAAACCTTCCTCTTAAATCATTCTATGTATTGTTGAAAACCGCATGAAAATCCATTGCATAGTCTAAAAACATCTAAGCGTAAATACATAGAGATAGACGCAGCGGGCGGGAAGCGACTTTGTTTTATAAGTACAGTTATAAATAATAGTAGAGTTATGAAATTTATTGAATGCTATTCTTTATTCTAAATCAGAGTTGTGTTTCCGAAGAATAAATAACGCTATGTCAAAGTTTCGAATTTCGATGCTCACATTCTATGTTTGAAAAATATATGGATAACTTGAGACTTTCATAATTCCAGCTATCATTAGTTTCCCTTAGTCACAACCGGAATATTAAGATGATTTTTCATGATTCTAGTATTAATTCTGCATCACTGCATGAAGTATCACAACAGCACCAACTCAAGCTCATCCTATCACAGTCATGGTTAAGTCACCACAGTTACTTCCGCTTGATTCAGGACGATTCGTTGCTTACATTCGGTTTGGATCCCTTCGACCTTACTAAAGCCGATAACTCTCTGTGTATAATACTGTGTGTGCGTAAGTACTTCGGAAAATGTTCCGAAGACAGCTTCACATCACCACAGCGTCAAAAATCTTATTATCTTAGCAATACAGATCAGTATTCTGTGACACAATACAATAACATTTTATATTGATTAGGTTTTCTTTAATATGGTCACAGAATATTATTACCACTTGTATGGTTTTGACGTGCTGCAGTTACACCCGTATCAAACTAATACATAACTACATTGGTATAAACGATAAATGAAGGAAGTACCTACATGCATAGATAACAAATGACAGAACTGTTACATGTTTTATATTAATTTTGAAATAGAACACCAGATTTATTCAACTTTGTAATAGCGAAGAGTGCACACGCTTCATTAAAAAAAATGTGAAATAGTATACCTACTTGCCTCAAAATGGACATATCATGTATTAAAAGGTGTTGCTGTTGTATTCCTTTGAGATACGGACTTTTAGCTTGGGGCTACATTAAACTGGTAAGTTTTACGTTTCGTGAGACATTGCATTATAAAATAAATATTCAAGTTCACTGATTACAAGACCAATGGCCTTGTTTGAACCAGTGTTCTATCTACGCACGGCTCTTATTAAATTTATTAATAAAGGGCCGTTTATACGTCGACGCTTACAAACTGGTCAGAAGACAAATACGCGCACAGTGCACACGAGGTTAATTTACCGATGATAAATCCTGAGAAGCACAGGGGTTTCCAAAAGTATGCGCCGTGGAGAGTAAGGAGGGGCGCTGTGAGGCGTTCCCATCTTCTCGTCTCGAAACTAAACTTAGATGTTCATTTGAACATATTAAATCATCATCATATTAACATAAAAAGAAATATCGACATCGATTAGATACTTGACAGGTTATAGATATGGATATAGAATAAGCGGGTATGCGAGGCGTCCCCCCTTCTGCACATACCTCATATCGCGATTGCCACGTCGACTTGTCGTCAACAGAACGTCGGAGGCCAATCAAAGTTAGACATTCCTCCTCATCACACTGATTTCTACTCATTCACTGTTCATGCGGCAAGATTGTGGAACTCTCTTCCGCATGAAATACGGGATAGCACATCTATCTTCATCTTCAAGAAACGTGTAAAAGAGCACTTCCTTTGTCTGTCTAATATACATATGTATGTAAGTATGTAAGTCTGTATTTTTTATTTAACAGTTTATTGTTCACAAGATAAAACATACACGTTATGTTACAGAAGTATAAGACACAACAGGCACTGCTTATCTCTAAAAAGAAATCTCTTCCAGCAGGCCTCTTTCTCTATGTATTTGTATGTATGTATGTATATGTATTTGTTTTTAATGTAGGTATATAGGTATGTATTTATTTATGTATAGTATATGCTTTTATTAATCAAGCATCATTTTTTTGCTACTGTGCACGTCTTAACTGCATTTAATTGTCACAATCTCTCTGCTGTAGGTCTGTTGGAAGACATTTCTTTATAGAAATAAGTTGGCCTGTTGTGTTTGATATACTCTGTCATATGTTTTGTAAAAATCTGGTGTACAATAAGTGGTTAAATAAAGAAATACTCCAGTGCCTCAAGACCCGTCTCTGTTGCCAGCGATGAGTAGGTACTTAGGGCTCATTGAAAAGCTTCAAGTGACTCAGAGAAAGTGTATACTCGGAGTTTCTCCACGAGACACGGAAGTAAAAATATCCATAACTGATCTAAGGTCATTAAGTAATAAAACTGAAGGGGCAATGCCGTACAACCAATTACCGATAGGGTGAAAAGGTTCTCGAATGGCGACCACGTACCAAGCGGAAATCGCAGCATAGTATGGCCCCAACGATACGGACAGACGACCTTACAAGGGTCAATCGGTATGGACGGAGATGAGGGAGGCCTGTGTCCAGTAGTGAACGACCTGCGGCTGAGATGATAATACATGTCTTTTTCAGATTGTCGATCTACTGGCAGTAATATGGTATACTTATGTGTGCGTAATGGCGTATGGACTTCTCCCAAAAATCGTTGTAACAGTTACAATATTATTCTTTCTGGCAGATATTATTTTAAATATAATATTCCTGGCTGGATCTCACACGGTAAGTGTAAACGTAAATATAAAAGATAGATCAGCTCGCTGATACCATAAGTAGGTAGATAAATATCTAGGTAATGTATATATAAGTAAGCCTACGCCGTAGAGTTCTTATTGAGAGCCATTTAGTTAGTACCTAGCCAGAGTTATTTTGTAAGGGTGCTTGTACACGGTGTATATAGCAGGAGCAAGTAGCTGACGTATGCACAAAACTCCTTACTCCGTCAAGAGTAAGAAGGAGTTTCTTTCCTCATTAACTCCGTGACATTCTTTCGTTTAACGTTTAAAGGATTAACCTTTCTAATACCGTTTTGTAAGCTTCCTTTTTTTTATCGGCCGTCAGAACGAAAATCCGTTTGGTCTCAAAATGTCCAAGTTGCAAAATGTTCAAATTGCAAAATGTCCAGGTTACATAATGACCAAGTTGTAAAATATCAGTTGTATACACTTACTACACATGAGTTGCCGCTTACATTTATATATTTCACGATATATTATGTATTTATAATAAATAAATAAATTCATTTTTATTTCAGGCAAAAGTAACGAGTTACATCCATGTCACAAAAATAATATGAAAAAAAATATAACATTAAAATAAAGATAAAAATCGTCAGCATTGCTCAAATTATTGAGACAAATTCCCGCGACGTTGCAACCATCTCTGGTACTTCTCAGGTCCTCAATCAGGACATTTACATAGACGTTAAAAAGATCCGGAGAGGTTAGCCCCCCTGGCGAACACCGCATTCTAGTCTAAACTCACTAGATGTAGCGTCGCCCTATCTCACACAGTTAATTTGTTTTTCGTACCAATACTTCAAGAGCCGTATCGTAATCTGCGGTTCCCCCGATCCCTCGAGTTTGTCCCATAGTAAGCTATAGTTTACTAGGTCGAAAGCTCGGCTTAGATCGAGGCAACACGCGTATACTGAGGTGTTTCGCCCCGTGTAATATTTCACTGTCCGTTATAAACTAAATATTGCAGCATCCGTAGAATGATTGGTACGATGACCAAACTGTGCGTCCTTAATCTTTAGGCTAGATTTCAAGTCAGGGTGGATTTCAAAAAGTGTGGAATTAAAAAAAAAACAAATTTTGGTACCTAGTGATATAGGTCTATAGTTTTTAGTGCTTGACCGATCTCCGCTCTTATTCTCTAGCACTGGTACTACAACATTCCTCATTAGATTTTTAGGTAGGTAACCTAGTCTATAGCACATAGGAAACACTTTCGATAAAACTACATAAATACAGTGTGTAGTAACTATTGTACGTCGAGCTGCACGTGTAGATAAAATAATATGATCGAGCCAACAACAACTATTTATAAATTATTAATATATTTATCAAAAATATCAAACTATACGAAAAGAGAAGGTCTATTGCTCTTATGTAACAATTCACTTCTGTAGGCTTGCTGGAAGAAATTTCATGAAGTGTGAGTGAGACAGGTAGTGACGCTTTCGAGTCAAATATTCTAATGGGTGAGTGAGACAGATAGTGACGCTAATGAGTCAGATACAGAGAAAGTCATTTTATGAAGTGTGAGCGAGATAGATAGTGACGCCACTTTTTTAATATTGGCACACGCAATACAGATCAGTACGTTACGCTCCTTCGTTTACTACGCATCTTTCCGTATTCGTTCGTGTTATTTCGTACTTTCGACTTTTTGCTTCGTTTATTGGACTTGTTTGTTTGCTTGTGATTTGGACAGTTTCGATCTCTTTACAACGACCTTTGCTTTCTCCTGGACTATCGTGTGATTGTGTAGTGCCACCAAGCCTGTGTACACCACTCAGGAATATGCCAACATGCACTTTATTTATGGCGAATGCAGAGGGAATGCTAGTGCTGCGGCTAGACTGTATCGCGAGAGGTACCCAAATGCTGATCGTTATCCAGATCACCGAGTTTTTACAAATGTGCACCGTCTACTCTCCACAGAAGGCATACTTCCAAACCGACCACATGGTGAAGGAAGAAGTTCCTTGCCTTACGAGGACGTAGTACTTCAAGCAGTTGAAGAAGATCCAAGTATTTCGGTACGTGCAATCCAGCAAAGCACAGGAGTGCCTAAAACTATAGCTCACCGAATTTTACAAAAACATGAGCTCCACCCATACCATGTACAGCGAGTACAAACCCTGCATCCTCAGGATTATCAAGTTCGGGTTGCGTTTTGTCAAACGATGCTACAAAGACACCGGGAAGATCCGCGATTCTTAGAGAAAATTTTGTGGTCGGATGAATCGACATTTAAAAAAGACGGTTACATGAACCTACACAACTTACACGAGTGGCACGTAGAGAATCCGAATTTAATGAGACAAGATAGATCTCAGTATCGTTTTAAAATAAACATGTGGACCGGAATTTTAAATGGAAGAGTCATAGGACCTTTTGAGTTGCCAGAGATCTTGACTGCTGAAGTTTATTTAGATTTTTTACAAAACAGTTTACCAAGTTTACTGGAAGACGTGCCACTCAGTATTTACAGAGAGATGTGGTATCAACAAGATGGCTGCCCAGCGCACTATGCCCGCTCAGTTAGAGCATTTCTCAATGAAGAATATCCGGGCAGATGGATAGGTCGGTCTGGTACGATCTCGTGGCCAGCCCGTTCACCGGACTTAAATCCATTAGATTGTTTTTACTGGGGAGCAGTGAAAGAGAAAGTTTATTTTAAGCCAATCGAAAATGCTTCGGCAAAGAATTACGGAAGCAGCTGAATTTGTCAACAACGGAAGATTGGCCGTAATCAAAGAAATAATGTAGCAAGTATTATACCATTTTAGAATCCTTATTAAATGCGTCAACTTTTAGTGCTACTTGCCAACCTGGCGTAGTTCTTATTTTTTCAGTACGGTCCGTTAAAGTTGGACGAAATATAAATTGTCTATTCATTGTACGGCATAATGTGACACTTTCTTCCAAGCTGGAGCAGTTGACTTGGAATTCTAAGTAATAGGTTAGATTAGCGCTATTCGGGATTACTTACATAAGAAAAATAAAATAGAAAAAAAGTTAAGATTTGTAGCAACAGGACTTAAAAAACCATCACAGGGTGTACATTTTCTCGAAAAAAAATGAAATGCCTATAATTTAAAAAATTCAAGACTTCGATTTTATTTTTTATTTTTCTAGTAACTATTATGATTTGGACTATCACCCGATTCCGGCTTGGAGTCGGGTTACGGGACACCCTGTATATATCTGAGTTAAAGTCATTGCACACCGCTTGGAGGATACTGTTACTAGAACAGCACAGCCTGTCCCAGAATGAAGCGATGCAAGACCGGATAATGGCATAAAAATCGGCCACCCTCGCGTCGGCGAACATGCCTGAGGCACTGCTAAACCTGTGCAGACGCATAGGAATTCGGAATATATCATTATATTGAATTCTTATAGTACTGAAGGTCTTTCTACGATATTGCACCCAGAGTTGGCAGGTGTAGAAACTTTGGCAAAACGCCTTAAATAAGGATAGTTTTACCTCGTCGCTACACCTCCCATTTATAATTGTGTTATTTCCCTGTATGTTTTACTGTGCACAATAAATAGTTAAATATAATAAATATATTAATAATTTATAAATACATAACATATCGTGAAATATACAGGATGATCTTAGCCTCTGGACAAATAATTAAACCCTATTTAAGACTGCTACTAAGCGTAATAAAATAGGTATTTCTTTAATTAAAAAAAAAAAAAAACCATTTTTTCTAACAAATTAAATTGTAACTTAATCGGCAGCAATTACAATATACTGTACAACGACAACACGAATGAATTGAACTAGAATTAATTATTGACATTCATGTCATGATATATGAGAAACGAATGACGTTGTCACACTTCAAATTATTGTCAAATTTAAATACATTTTTCTTCATTTGTAGTGTAGTTCTAATGTTAAGAGTTTGCAATGTTTAGGGTACTTTCTAGACCATGCAACTACATACAGGCTGCTCCTGAGCGATTAATTTAAAATCGTTGATGTTTCGGTAAATACTTTACTGATTATTATGATACTTTGCAGTTTTGTTTTAAATGCACTACTCAACTAGTAGTATTCGAGTTTGTCTAGAGTCTAAGGATACCCTGTATAAATACAGGGTTACTGGTAATTAGATGCTACCGTCTCAGGGGGGTGTAGGTATTTGTAATTGATTAAACCCTATAATGTGTTATGCAAAAGTGAACCATTTTTGAGATATTTAATATTTAAGTTTTTTTTCGCAATAATTATTTTTTCAAGTTTAATCTTTTTTTTTTTAAAAAGTGCCTGTCAGAATCAATTTATTCTTACTGTTTATGAAGGATGATAATGTACCACTTGTTAATTAATCATAATATCACAGAAATTCTAAAGCATTTCAGAACAGGAGTTCGAAACATAACATCAACATAGTTTATTTTTCAACAAATGCCATATTAAAAGTAAATTTTCTCAAAATAACCATTAATGGTCAATTGTGCAGATTATTAGAAAAACATCTACATTTTATTAGCTCTGATAGATTACTTTTTACAGTGATTATATACTTTAATCTTTCATTTACTTTCAGAAAAACGTGAAGGCACTGAAAATATTCTACTACTACAGTCTCGTCTATACGGGAGCAAGCATGGGGTTGACATTGCTGATACTCACACGAAGTTTCGAAGACATCCTACGTTGCGCGTCAAGTCCTTATAGATCATGCGTTGTTTTAATTGTTTATAGTGTTATTACAATCTCATTACTCTTTTTTATCTCAGGTGAGTTGAACCGTGTGGCATGCGTATCCCAAAAGTCAATTTGCATTGAAAAGAAGATCGAATCGATAGTAGAAATAAAAGTATATGACATAATGACGTTCTATGAAAACGCTTTACACACATAATGTATTTTACATATATATAGGTACATTAACTTTTTGGCAAAAGCCTATGAAAAGTAGGTATACTGCTACAGCTCCAGAACATGGTATTTTGCATTCTACAATGAGTAAAAATGGCATATACTTTTGGAAAAACGTTTTGTATGTAACCTGCCAAACTTTTCGTCGTACAAGGCCATAAATACATAGTCAGGCCGCTAGTAGTTTTCTGATGCACATCTCTAACTTTCCTGCCATGAGAGATTAATGACCTCCATTAATATGAAATAGGCTAAAGTCCAGAAGTGGACAATGCTGAGCTGATAGGCTGCATGTTAAAGTTAAACTTTTTCTTTTATATCAATGGCTAGGTCAACGGGCAAGCGGGCCACCTGATAAAATGCTGCCTATCCATAGGCAGTAGGCTCAGCACACCAGTGGTATCGCCAATGCCTTTTCTACCTCTAAACCCCCGCAACACGTTGCTATAACAGCAAATAGGTAAATGCTCCATTGCCAACACGTTCCCCATGGAGCACTGGATGCCTTATTCACTGGTATATAAAATAGTATAGTTTGACTGCGGAATTCTGTGTAATTTTCCGGTCGGGCAGCTCCAAGTCGAAAGGGGTATCCCGCTTTTCTCTACCTCTTTGGGTGCATCCAGATCCCCCAAACACGTCGCAAAGCAACGGCTAAAAGCGGAGCACGAGTACCTTCAATAAAATGCACTGCACCGCTCGCGCGCTGTTGCAGGAACTACCTACCTACCTACAACCAGGCGCGGATCCAGTTCCTAAAAAAGATTGTGTTCACGACCACCTGAAAGTTGGCGAAGTGTGAGTCGGATTTTGCAGCAAAGTATTTGAGGTTTTTGCACTGAGCTGAAATAATACAAGTTCTATTATTTCAGGTTTAGTGGGGTCTTGCTATTCCTGCACTCATACTGGTCGAAAACCAAGGTAGTTGTAGGTAAAGCTGAAAGCCACACTTCGAACGTTTACGACATTTTGGCATTTAAAAGCTGGGGGTAATAATAAGAAAACCAATCAGGCCGACTTTGTCTACTTCCTAACTTTAACGGATCAGATAAATTAATTTATTTTTATTTCGAACTTTATTGCACAACAACACACAAATTTGTGGCACCGTACAGGTTTTTTTATATTAAACTTACTTATCTATTCATCGTTACCCTATGGACCTCAATAAGGGTTGTGGGCATGCTCATCGTGCTCACAACGGTGGATCCGCGCTTGCCTACAACAGCGGTGCGCGAGCCGTTGTAGCAACTGCGCATTCTCCGATCTGTATGCATTCAAAGTAGTGCTTCATGATAGGCGCTGTTATCTCTAGAATTCCTAGATTCTACGACTGTGCTCTAATGTTCTGTTGTAATTAAACTGATTACCACCTGACCGACGTAGTTCTTGCAACGGCTGTGCTTGCGCTTTCACAATTCGGTAGCTGTGCGTAGCGCACGCCGTGTTATAAAGCGTTATTAATATATTATTAACCTGGGGCCCTGGTTTTTAAATCATTCGCTTCGATTCGAACGGTTTTCAATAACGAATTTTGGCATGAAAACATCAATATTTTGATGCATAATGCTAATTTTCTTTATATTTGAACCGTACTCTTAAGGTGCGGCCAATGTGATTTAAAAAATACCGAATATCAAAATTGAAAACAATTCGAATCGAGGTGAGCGTTTTAAAAATAGAGCCCCAAGTCACATATACAACAAGCCCTTTTAACACATCCATTCTTGTTCTTCGTGCCTATTTATGTTTGTTTATTAGCTTTGTTTTTCAGCGATGCAGTGCTATCTCATACTTCTGGTACGCAGTGAGATAAGGAAGCTGATGGCAACATGTACGGTTAAATATAAGAGCACCAAGGTTGAGCTTAATACTGGGAGTGAAAAGGAAATTACAGAAAAGGCTGTATACAATAAACTAATATCCACGGCAGGGGATGGTTAATATTATAATAGACCTTTGCGTTCGTATTTACAGTAAAACAACTTGGAAAACAGATAGATAAGTACCCTAATGTCACTTAACATAAATATATATTATGGATGTTACTAATTTGAGTTATGTATGGCAAATAAATTAATAGCCAATAAAGTACATTGTTGAAATTCTAGCTGGTATTAAATTTGCCTTTTATTCAAAATTTTAAACACAAACTCAAATATTGTTTATCTATTGAAATAGGGTTAAGTAAGAAGTGCGGGAAGAATTATATGTTGAGAGAGTGAAGGAGAGATTTTAGAATTTGGATGAGATAATTGCGGTACGGGAGATACGGATGAGGTTCAAGAATCTAATTGAGGATGTTGCCATTGAAGTATAAGAAAAGAAGAGAGGCATATATAGAAGACTAAGGACGTACAGAAGGTTTTGCAAGAAAATATGTATTTGATTGGGCTGGTTAGCGATAAATGTAAACCGAAAAATACAAATATAACATCAGAAGCCAGGATGGAAATATCATAACAGATGAATCGCATTTGTTTGATGTGCGCAATAAATACTTTGAAAGTTTGTTTGAAAGGGATGAAAGTAAAAAAGTGAATAATAGTAAACATGAATGTGACATAGGCAAGTATGGTATTTTGATTGCTATAGAAAGTATGAAGGTAGAAAAATCAGCAGGATGTGATAGGGCGAAATGGCCAAGCAGCTGTATTTCTTTTTCAACCTTTGTTGGATGAATGGCCGAGTGCCAGCAGACTGGTGCTTGTGCCGCTTTAAAAAAGGGGTCGACCGGTGACAGTATCGCTGTTGTTGACAACGATATGACATTTCAAAATGGCGATACTTAATTACAGTTGAGACCACCGGGTCAGATAAATTTGTGACACAACCTCGTCAAGTCGCCATGCTTAACATTGGAAAAACGTAAAAAAAAATGTAATGATAAACCGAAAATATAAATTTCCCAACAGCAATTATTGGGATTCATTAATTCACACACACTGCGGTGTTAGAATATTTTTAGTCGTTCGCGCGACACTTTTCCGTCAGTACTGGAGTACCCTTCTTAGTTACTGTTTTACCGGAATTAGGGCATATTTTACAACGTAATACGACATTGTTAGTTTGTAAAGCAACGACCATTCACCCACGTGGTCAATCCGTCACTGTGACGACGTTTGTGCTCCATTGTAGTTTTATCATCAATTAAGTGGCCCTTGTATCCTTAGGTAAGTCCTTTATATCTCTCCCGCTCCCTCATACTCGTATCTCCGTGAACGGTTTCGCTTTGGCCATTCACAAGATAAGCCTTGTCGTTCTAGCAATTCCTGCTCACTATTCCTACTTCCTTTCATATTCCTTCAGTGTTCATGCAGCAAGAATGTGGAATTCTCTTCCGCACGACGTGCGTGACAGTCACTCTATCCATTAAAAATCGTGTAAAAGATCACTATCTTTCTCTGTGTGCCTGGACGTATTATAATGCCTTAATATAGTATATGTTTATTTTATTCATATATACCTCTTAGTATGTATAGAATATTATGTATGTCTTTATTTAGAGTGAATAATTCATGTGCACATCGTATCTGCGTATATTTATCACATCTCTCTTTTTGGAGGCCTGTTGAAAGAGATTTCTTTTTAGAGATAAGTAGTGCCTGTTTTCTAATATCTAATTTATACTATATCTATCTTTAATTTTCTTGTATACAATAAATCGTGTGTCTCGGAGAATGGCCGTATCGTAGACGGTCATGAGCCTAGACATCATTTTGACTCAGAAACGCAACGTCAATCGAAGCGCCACCTTGCGGATGACTGAAAATAATGTGAAGACATTATATTCGGCGCGCGGTCGCAACGAACACTTTGCATTCGACCATCGACGAGTCGTGAACTGGAACTAGCTGCTCATCCATTGAAGAGAGAAGATGTCTTGATTTATTGTATCACATCACATAGCTGTACTCCAT
Source organism: Blastobasis adustella (assembly GCA_907269095.1). NCBI lineage: Eukaryota > Metazoa > Arthropoda > Insecta > Lepidoptera > Blastobasidae > Blastobasis > Blastobasis adustella. The sequence goes on along the minus strand of OU026121.1, from coordinate 12,162,368 downwards.
AAAGGAGAGTGTGAGTACACAAGGGACTACAAATAATTTGTATGAGGGCGCACGTGAAAAGAGCTCCTGGCGCACCTCACGTTTTCGGCCGGTCTGGAGGCCATGGCTGGTGGCGGGTCTTCCAGTGACCCACGGGTTTAGTAGTCCAACATTATGTCTCCTACTGAAATTATCTTAAATTCATCATATTCTTTTATTATTTGCTATTTTTATTCTAATAACGCTTTATTATCTCAATACACTGTTAAACTGTTCGGCTTAGCCTTATTTTAACACACTATCCCGAAAATACCTTCTGATGGATATCTGCCCTACTAGAGTCTGCCGTAAGTTACCACATATTAAAAACTTCATTCACACCTTTGACCCCGGAACGATGCCCAGAAAGCTAGCTGCGTTGCCTCGTTTTACGTACGTACGTCATGCTGTCAGACCTCTTGCCATCGTCACGTACGGTAGAGTGAGGGTCACGAGACTTTGCGTCCGGCTAAAAGTGGAACAAAATTTGACTGACAATGTCAAGTTCAGCCACAGTACACGAACCAATAGTAGGTAATTTTCATAGAAACGGTCAAAGTACGTTTTTCACTTTCGCGCAATTTATTTGTTTATTATTAATTTATTCGCATGGCATTAGCAGCGGAATCGTTAATTTTAATAATCGACTAAAGAACACTACAACTACACGTGAAATGTACTTTCGCATAAATTCTCAGCATATCGCGATTGCGGCGCTCTAAAAATAGTTAGTACGGAGGATCACGAGCACAATGTGACATTGGCTTTGAGCCCTTGAGATGGTGGTGGGCCCCATATAGGGGATTCGGGGATGAGTATGGATTACATAAATCCAACCTAATCTTAGCATGTTTCATTTTGCACTTGAGCAACCTAAAATAGAAGAAAATTGCGAATATAGACGTTGTTCAAAACCTAAATGTTATTTTATTCAATTATACATTTGTTTTACATTTCGATTACTTGGCGAAGATGATTGTTTCTGTACACTGTGGTTGACAACGGACAAGGACCACTAACAGGGACACTTTTTGACACGATGGGCTCAAAATAAACCGGAATCTAGAACCGTAAAACCAATTAAAGTAAAGACAAGCGCCCTTTGGATGACGTCATTTATTGTCGCGTGCCTGACGATTCGGCCTGCGCTACGACTAGATGACATACCGTGGTGCCCTAGCGAATCCACATATGCACCACAGGGACACCAATATGAATGAACAAGGTTGACCCTAATCTCAGAGCAAACAAGAAACGCTGGCAGGGAGACACTTGACGCCTTACGAACGCCCAGAGCCCCATGATTTTTTTCCTACATGTATTTTGAGGCCACGTTTGGTACTTATAAAGCGCGCCTGAGGGCAAAAGTCATACATATTGACAACGATAAGTTGTCTAAAACGGTTCCAAATGTTTCGTGAAAAGCTTATTGTAGCTGAGCGCCACTCGTCCAGGTGGTACGGATGGAACTTTAATTAGTAGCGGATGGTACTGTGGTAAGACTCGGTAGCAGAGATTAGACCAAACAACTCCTCGAAACATCGGAACACTCTTCGTGATAACTCCTCATTCTGGCTGATGAAGGTATTTGTGTAAACTAAAGCCCCTAAAGCGAGTTAGGGGGGTTTGTTTTATAAGTACTACGTAAAGATAAAAAAGTATATATAATAATTATTTATTCTAAATCGGCCTTGTGATTCCTAAACACAAGTTACACTATCTCATAGTTTCAGATTTTGGTTTATGTTGTTATAAAATTGCAAACTGGTCTTGCAAATGTCCATAGGCTGCGGTGACTGCTTACCATCAGGCAGGCCGTAAACTTGTTTGCCACCTGTGCGATATATAAATAAATGTGTATAAAAATGTGGATAACTTGAAACTTTCATGATTCGAGTTTTGATTATTTTCCCTGGGCCCTCGCGCACGAGAGCATAACTGGGATATTAAGATGATTTTTCTTGATTTCAATATTAATTCTGCGTATCTTCATGAAGTATCACAACAGCACCAACACAAACTCATAAAATACAAATTCAAATAAAAATTATTTATTGATGACTTAGTTACACGTCAGTACAGTATGGTTGTGGGTAGGTACATAGGTACACATAGTCTAATAATATTATGTACCTAGGTACCATAATAATAAGTATGGTATGGTATGGTTTAACAACATTAACAATTATAAAATTTATAAATGTCATCCAATTATATCACGCCGGCTTCCTAGCTGTTGGCGAATGGGAGTCGGGACTCTGACTCCAGGCTTTGCCATCAACTAACATCGGCACGCTCCTTGACCGTGCGACGTTCAGAATTGCCACGGCCCTGTGTCTAGGTACTCCCTGCAATGCGCCTCATGTGTTTATGTGGGCGCCAAGTTGACCAGCACGGCCACCATGGCCTATCGTGCGGCAGGAATGCCGGTCGCATACCTCGGCACGCGGCCCTGATGTTATTCGCCGAGCCTTTGCCTCTGTCGGGGCTCCTGCTGTGCTTGAGCCTAATGGCTTACCACGCGACGACGGTAAAAGGCCCGACGGAATGACTTTAACACCCTGGAAGCTGGGGCGGCCTCTGGTCTGGGATGCCACTTGCATCAACACCATTGCGCCGTCCCATCTACCTGCCACTTTCAGTCGACCTGGGGCCGGTGCCGCATCGGCCGAAATCGCCAAGCGCCGCAAATATATTTGTCTGAGCAGGGCTTATATATTTGCGCCGTTTGGCGTTAAACCTTTGGGCCGTGGGGACCAGGCGCACATACCCTAAAGAGGGAGATAGCCCAGCGCCTGGTCGATGCATCTAATGACCAGAAGGCTGGCCTATACATCGGCCAGAGAATTAGCCTCGCTATACGGCGGGGTAATGCGGCCAGCCTTCTGGACACTTATCCGGTTACTGGGGATCTTGTATTTTTTTTATCTTTAAACAAGTTTAGTTTTTGTGTATTTTTTATGTGTAAATATATTTGTTACTATATTTTTGTGTTATGTAAATATTTTAAATATCTTTTCTAATGTAAATAAAGTTAGAAAATTATATCACGTCATCAAAATTAAATAAAATATTACATATTATCCTATCGCAGCTATGGTGAAGTCACTACAGTTGCAATTCAGAGCCAAAGTCACAGACTACTTCCACTTGATTCAGGACGATACCTTCCTTACTGGCGGTTTGGATCCCTTGGGCGTCCCTAGAGCCGTTACTCTCTGTGGAGACTGTGTGTGCGTAATGTGCTTCGGGTAATGTTCCGAGGACTGTTTCACTTTCGCGCCGATGGGTTTATTATTACCACAAGGTTCAAAATCGTTTAAAGTTAGCAATATAAATCAGTATTCTGTGACACACTACAATTTCATTCAAGTCAAGAAATTACTGAAACACGTGATATTTAAAAAAACGCTAACGAAACAAGAATCTTTAACATACATTCAATACTCCTCTACACACATTCTACGAGCGATAACTAGCGACTTACAATATATTAAAAAGGTAGCGGTCTAATGTATTTCACTAATATAATAAAATAACAAAATATTCAACACAAAGTATGAAATTATTTTACCAATAAATAAACTGATATCGTATGTGAATAGTTTGTTTACAAATTTGTGTTTGACAATCAATTACTTGTCAAGCTGACAAGCAATTTGATTGTCAAATACAGTGGCACGCTATTTGTCTATGAGGGCCGCTCTACTTAACCATGAAGGTAGCTTAACTTTCCAATCTCTTTGATCCTACTCGTAAGCGAGAGGTACCGGGTTCAGATACTGCTTCGGCCATGTACCAATGACTCTTTTCCGGGTTATGTACAGTAGTTGAATTCTAACCGATGCTCTAACAGTGAGGGAAAACATCGTGATGACACCTGCAAATTCAGGCAACTGAATTTGTAACCATGATCCAATCTGGTCAGGTTCCCCTGGTAGCAAGGTCACGGAGGTCAGATGGTAGTCGCTCCACTGTAATTACCTGATCGCCAAATCCTGGATCATGGTCAAGGCGGACCCCGGGCCCTCGTTCTCGAGAGCACAACCGGGACATTTAACGCTAAGATGATTATTTATTACCTGGTATGGCGCCAGTGCAGCAGTGGCTCAAAAGACTTAGCGTAAAACTAGTCGTGGCGCTTTTATGCCTGAGATCATTTTTAATCACGAAGCAGAACATTATGCTACATTATTCTCTTTTATTTCGAGGTTACTTCTAAACACATCGTTTATACAGGGTGTCCAGTGGCAGATTTCAAAGTTTGAACAAACGTAGTTTCTGAACGCAACATGTGAGAGGGGCGCGGGGGGCGTCGTTGAAAGCGCAAGCGCTGCGGATTTTTTAGTAGCCATGGAACAGTGGAGTGGAGAGCACCGCGCTTTTGCTGTCGAGGCGTACATTTCGAGTGGTTTTTCGCTGTCTGAAGCACGCCGTCGATTTAATTATCATTACGGTATTCGTCGATTGCGTGATGGACCATCGATCAACCTCATTCAGTCATGGGTAGCAAAGTTCAGAGCTACAGGATCAACATTAAATAGACCGAGACCAGGACCTATATCAACGGTAGCCACGGACGAAAATGTTGAACGTGTTATGGTTTCTGTCACTGAAAATCCCCGTTTATCACTTCGTGCACGTTCATCGATATTGGGAATTACGAAATCAAGTTTACAGGTTATAATGCGAAAAAAACTCAAGTTCCATCCGTATAAAATTCAAATCGTTCAAGATTTACACGATTCTGACTTTGCATTAAGAAAAACTTACGCGGAGGAGATGTTGTTGAGATTTCGTACTGCTACTTGGATGGGTAACATATTCTTTAGTGACGAAGCCCACTTTCACATCGGAGGATATGTGAATAAGCAAAATTTCCGTTAATGGGATGTCCGCAACCCAAGACAAATGCATCAAGAACCTTTACATAAACCTAAAGTTACAGTCTGGTGTGCAATGTCTGCATCTGCCATCATAGGGCCTTATTTCTTTGAAAACCAACGTGGCCAAACTGTAACTGTGAATTCGGAGAGATATACCGAGATGATAAATGACTTTTTTAGACTGGAACTACAGAATAGTCCATACTTCAACCGAAACACGTGGTTCCAGCAGGACGGGGCCACAGCTCATACTGCTAATGTGTCTATGAATGCAGTGCGGCAGTTATTTCAAGAAAAAAACATATCCCGAAACGGCACCATACCGTGGCCACCTAGGTCACCAGATTTAAGCCCATGTGACTTTTTCTTATGGGGATACTTAAAATCCGTTGTTTACAAAACAAATCCGAGCACTGCGACACAACTTAAAGACAATATTGTAGCCGAAATCAGCAGGATCCCCCAGCCTCTCTGTAAACGCATTTTTGAAAACATGCGTGCTAGACTCGAAGAGTGTGTCAGGCTCGATGGCCGCCATTTGGAGAACGTGGTTTTCAAAAAACGAAATCCGCATTTGTTGTTTTTAAATTACAATAAACATACTTTGTATTAGAGGTGTAGTTTTTTTTTTACAACTTTTCGAACTTTGAAATCTGCCACTGGACACCCTGTATCATGGACGAATGTGTACCCTGTATCATGTATTTTTAAGCACAGTATCAGGTTATTTTTATGTGAAATAGCCACATGTTCGTAATACAGATTACTTTATCAAACCGGAATGCTGTTTCCGCAAGCTTAACACAGTAAATGCTAAACTGTAGTAGGTTGTTATACCATATAGGTATCTACTCAGTTAGCGGTAACTATCGCCCAAAACATCTACGGTTTTTAATTTTAGGTAGGTACTATGACGTTGAAGCATACTTATATTTTCTTTGCTAATACCAGAAACATGCTGATAATCCGCGTTCAATCAGAATGGGAAGCTAAAAGACACGGCTGTTGTAAGCATACGCAATCGTTCGTCATCATCATCATCATCATCTTGGCGTTATGTCCCGGTTGCGTCCCTGCGCGGCACGCGAGGGCCCAGGGTCTGCCTAGTTGGGTAGCCCAATTGATTTAAGTGTACATCCATCGTTCGGTAACCACTCTATTTCCAACACTATTTCCACATTTTGAGTAGTCTAAGGTTTTGCATCGATACTAGTCTTTAGTCACCGTTTTTGCAATCGCGACCTTTTCTTTATTCTTTTATAAAAAGTAAAAAGAAAAAAGTTGCGATTTTCAAATAACAAAGCCTGTATGCTAAGAGTTTTCATACGAATTTTAACATTCCAAATTCAAATCATTTTATTCGCTTGCGAAGTTTCATACAATATTAATTCCCTGCAGGTAACAAGGAATTACGGTGATATTTCATGACAGATAATTGGACATTGTCAAGCAGGTGTTAAAAATATTAATGTAAAATTGTGTGCGGGGCTAAGAGGAGAGGAAAGGAGACGCAGGCCGAAGAAGCAATGGCTTGACGTCGTTAGGAATGACATAAGTGCCAACAAACTCAATACTCCTCAGAAGTGGACCAAGAGGAGATGGAAGGCGGACCCCGAGCCCTCGCGTACCGCGCAAGAGCGCCACCGGGATTTAACGATAAAACTATGATTCTCGCTTCTCGGAACACCTTTCCAAATAAAAAGTTGTACAGTTCTGTATTAAGTTATAGGTAGCCAGCATGTGAATCACACCATAATTTTACCCTGAAAAACATATGGCTACCTACATGATATTTTGTTAAATAAGTTTCATTTTAATTCAAATATTATGAGATTACAATAGAATGCAAAACAAAGCGTGCATATTATCACTGTAACTGTAGGAATAATGTATATAAAATAACATAAAACAGAACTCACAAACGTAGGGTTCTGTAGCACCACTCATCAAGCAACAGACCAATACCAACATTATTCCCATAAACAAAATCAAATCGCATCAATAGGCATGATTCTTAGAGCTCCTAGTTGTAATAGTAGATTATACAGTAAGGGAATACAGCAGTATCTTGTGTCATGGGCGGCATATTGGATCCTTGAACGTAGCGAAAGACTCTAGAGAGAAAACCTAAGCTACGTAGAGTTCTGAGTGAAGCGAGGGGTTAGGCCACAAAATACTTTAGACATCTTTATTCCAGAGGTGAATACTCTACTTTTCGCACCACCTGTGACCTGCGATGATCCGGTTTCATAGAAGCTGTAGGAATCAGCACTGAACTGTAAGTAATAGGCGATAACAATAGATCAGGAATGGATGCAGTGATACAAGGACTGAAATTGCCTTGAAAAGCCCACTTCTCAAATAACAAAAAACTATTACAGTTCCAAAGATACAGCCCTGTGACAGACAGACGAACAGACACAGGCAGATGCTTAGTAGAATAGGGTTCACTTTTCACCCTTCGATTATGGAGCTACGGATCCCTGAAAGACCGATAACCATTTGCGCTAAACAACAAATGATATAATATTATCTTTTTATGTGCTAAGGGAGTAGGACTGTTTATTAATGTGTAATTTATATTGACATCATTTTAAAATCTGAAATATAATTGAAAAGAGACAATGGAGAGTCGACAACAATTTAAGGAAAATTATTTGTGTATTCCTTTAAGATTCGGAGTCCAGGCGACTGCATATCCAAAGCTGGTGAGTTTTCTTAGTACACGTAAAGATTTTGTGAGTAAATTATACCTATTTCCCACAATTAGTAAATATCCGGTAGTAAAGCACAGGCCAAAAAAGCCGCAAAGGATTTCTTTTATGACGAAACTTTATAACTTATGGGTGTCGTGCGTGTACCTAGTTATTGTTCCGAGGGGTGTCGTAAGGGTTATTATTGTAAGACAGAAGCAGACAGTATTAAGTACATCCTTAATGACCGATGCGATATTTGGCCCGCCTGCCAAGCGTCAAAACTAAGGCAAAATCATTCAATATCTTGAGGTGACTCACAGTCGCAGAGGACGACTTAGATGGCGATTATTGGTTGGCAATTTAGATTAGGCATACTCAATGTACCACTAATTTTTGTCAACAGGTGACCAATATTCTACTTTACATTATTGTAATGGTCGTAGAAAACGGTTTACATTCCCCAGCCCACCCAACCAAATTTTGGAAAGACTCTAACGTATGGAATGCTACGATTTTCAGTGCTTTGGAAATCGCAATCAACATTGTACTTGTAATAGGTATCCTCCAGGTAAGTCAATTGGTTGAGTACCAAGATTATTTTCTTTTTTGGCAACTGGTTGCGAAACTCAGTTGCGAAGGCGGCCGAAGGAAGTTTTAGCAAGGTCGGCCCGTCGTACACCCCAACTAGACGATCGTATTTGGGGGTGTCAAGGCACGAAAAAAAGCCGTACATACAGTGGCTCCCAATCTGGACCGGGAACAACTTTGATTTCTTTGCGTTTGCAGGCACCATGACGTAAATAAAAATAAACTGAATCAATCCAAAGATACACTTCAATAAAAGCCTCAAAGTAACTTTAACAATATTATTCGAATAAAGAACAAATTTTTTTCTTTTAGAAAGTCAACAAATTTTTAATCAGTGGTATTTTTCATGCCTCTTCTGTACAAATTTGGTAATCCTAGGACGTACCGCCCGTTCCCTGCCACTGGTCCGCGGACCAGTGGTAGGGAACAACTGCCCCAGCTGCCTTAGGGCAAACGAAGCAAGACACTCTGAACTAGTGACTCTAGTTCGTAGCCCCATAATATTTACTAAGGGATACTAGTAACGGGGCCCTTAGTACACTACTGACACTGCTTATGATACAATAATACTTCGAAACTGGACTAGTTAAGTACGATACTTACCCTGTTTTGGAGTCGACTTAATTCCGTCTAAACAAAGGTGTCAACAGTGCAATGGTAGCAAATTAACGTGGCTTTGTAATCTTTATATTTGTTTATGTTCGGTGCAAAACGAACAGCGAATGCGCTGGACGCTGCTTATGCACAGGGCCCGAACAGCGTACGCTTAGCGACCGAACAACGTACGCACCAGCGTACGCGCAGCGTCCAATCAGCTTATGCACAGGGCCCGAACACCGTACGCACAGCGACTGAACAGCGTAAGCAGAGCTCCCAAACTGCCTATTCATGCACAAGGCCCGAACAGCGTACGCACAGCGACCAAACAGCGTACGTAAAGCGTCCAAACAACTTATGCGCAGCGACCGAACAGCGTACGTACAGCGTCCAAACAACTTATGCGCAGCGACCGAACAGCGTACGTACAGCGTCCATACTGCTTATGCACAGGGCCCAAACAGGGTATGCATAGCGACCGAACAACGTACGCACAGCGTCCAAACTGCTTATGCACAGGGCCCGAACAGCGTACGCACAGCGCCCAAACTGCTTATGCACAGGGCCCAAACAGCGTACGCACAGCAGTTGAACAGCGTGCACAGCGCTCCTCAACTGCTTATGCACAGGGCCCGAACAACGTACGCACAGCGGCCGAACAACGTACACACAGTGACCGAACAGCGTGCGCACAGCTTCTAAACCGCTTATGCACAGTGACCGAAGAGCGTACGCGTACGGTATAACGCCGCCAGCGGTCCGGTGGCTGGCTCCCTTGAGAGAGACAAGATGAATATTTATGCTCAGTACCCCAAGCACAATTCCGTCCCAGTGCAACAAAGACTGAAAAGCCGTAAAAGCTTCATGAAGTGTATCGACCCTTTCGAGCCGAAATAAGTGAGGTGCAACCTTTGGTGCGAGAGTGTCACCTTACCGACTCTCTTTATCCGAATCTTTGCAAGACTTCCCCCTGGACATGAATTACTATGGCCGATTTGAAAGTCTTTAAATAGACTTCGGACTTAGACCGGCCGGAGCAAGGATGATATGGCCAGGTGGCGATTTTCGGGTGACTTCGACGTCAACCGATGGCTCATCTCATTTCGTGCCCAGCGTCTCCAATCATCTACACACTTGAGGATCACATGACAGCCGCCGATTGCGCTGTAATGTGGCAAAGTTTTGGGCCGCAACAATATAATGTTTATCATTGACACGTTACGAAGAAGACACTTTTCCTCATAATATTCACATTGCCCGGGCAGATTACAGGGCCCAGATACTTGCTCCATCACATAATAATTACATCCGTTGACCAATACCTATCTATTTTACCGTATGTATCATCTAAGTATTCGATTTGCTAATTATAAATCGTATGATTTCAGAAAAGATTGAAGTTACTTCAAGTCGTCTATTACTATTCTTTAATTGGAATAGGCTATGTGGGGGTTGTGACCATATTTTACATTTTAAGCGGGATTTATCTAATTTCTTATGTGCCGGCTTCCTATGAAGTCCTAAAAGCCTGGGCTGTTGGCGCTATACTGGTGGCTATCTTCAATTATAGTGAGTATATATATATATCTAAACACTTGGCGGTCCCAGAGGCGATAATGCCACACTCAATTAGGTAGCGCGAGTCAGCGGTGCGATAGCGGCCTGTCAGACGTCAAAAGCAATTCCGCCATACATCGCACTCAGCCGCTACCACTTTGTATGGCACGTTGCTTGGGCTAACATAGAATCCCTACCCTGGGCCATTTTCCGAGGGATAAAAATTCATCCGTTACAAGATCATCCTGGTAGCATTATCGCCTCTGTGCGGCCTCTCTACTTTATGTAGTCTTCATACTTCTTACTTTGGGCCTGTTTTTCGAAAGGTACAAGTATTACATTACGAGTGTGTATCTATCGCAACGCTCAGTAGCGATTTTTCTATGTTGGGGGTTGGCGCCGCCAAACACGTTACTATTAATTACATTATTTTATCTAAGGGAAAATTTACACGCTAAACCCACAACATGCCATTAACAGTAGGTAATTTTGAATTTATGTACTTACAAAATTCAATTTGGCAAAATTTTTCCAGCAGATCCACTTGCTGGTCAATCCTAAATGAGTTGTTCCCAGGAAACTGATTTCAATAACATTAAATGGCTCCCTAGGTCATCTTGTCGTTAATGTCCCGGTTGTGCTCTCGAAAACGAGGGCCCGGGGTCCGCGTTGACCATGATCCAGAATTTGGCGATCAGGTAATTACAGTGGAGTGACTCTCCCTAGGTGTCTGGAATTAAGTCCACTGGATTATTTATATGGGGTTACCTCTAGAGTAAGGGTTTACATAAGAAAGCTGGTAAATTTAACCCAGACAATATTGTATCTAAGTGAAATGAGGACACACTCTATATGTGATCGTGTCAAAAGCGCTATGATCGCTATTAAATAACGACCATTGCGCTTGTATTGTTAAAATTTTTGGATAATTCTAACATGTCTAGTTTTTTTATAATTGTAACATAATTTTAAGAATTTTCTTTTCCACTCATGATTTTTGGATCCGAATCGCGAACATCGTTTTTGGGCACCTAGTAAAAAACCTTTACAACATAACCGGATGAATTTTTCGTTGCAGTACTGATGATCTGCTTGATTCCTCTGCTGCGAAGGGAGATCCGGAGCCTACAGAAATCCAATACGCTGGAAAATATGCCCATCGGAGATAATGCTGAAGATGAAGATTGAAGTTGTTAATAATTAAGCAATAATTATTTTGCTTGATGTGTAATTTTACTCACATTGATACCTATAATACAAACCGTGAATTCTTACATTACCATGTACTTTACTGAAAGATTCCCTAAGGAAAATATATGAAATGTAAAAGTAGTAAAATGAATAATTAAGTACTTTTTAGTGATCTACTAAAGAAACCATAGTGTAGGTACTTAAAACGGCCGTTTTAGACGGAAAAACAAAGATGGTATTTTTAAAAACCTTTCGACTTAAAAATAGTTTAATATTAATTGAGATATGAGCCGATTATTTTATTTTACTTTTTATTTTATTTTATTTACTTAAGGAAATCCAACAGCAAAAATTACAATATAAAATAATACTGGCAGCACAGAGCCAAATACAGGTTTCCACCGATAGAAACTGGATAAACTAATACATACTTAACTAAAAGTTAAACATACCGAACAGTCTACAAGACTACAATTTCAAATTTAGACTAAAATATAACTACAATACTCGAAAGTAATGCAACAATTGTCAATTCAATAATAATATGGTTTGTAAAATGTGACGTAAAAGATTTGAATAATTTGATAAAACGTGTAGAAGTAATACTTGAGTATGCGGTTTCTCGCTGACTCACAACTTGATTTATTTAACATAAAACAAGATCAATTCTCCTGGATAATTTACATTAATTGTGGCCGTATCACCCACCAAAATAATGATTTTTGATCTTCCAGAGATAAAAATTCTATACAGTTTACGAGCAACACACACTTGATTGCAAGGTTGAATGTTCGGGCTATTTGTTTTATAATAATAAAAAAGTTATGAATTTCATTCGTAATTAGAAAAGGTCTTATTCAAATAATCCTCCTTCTAGCGCAGTCACCCGACTGCGCCCTAGCGACTAGCGCAGGACCCGAATTAGGTCGTATTTGGACATGGATTTATAAAACTAAGTTTTGTGTCAAATGAAAGTCTTTAACCTGTGTGTTTTGGTTTTGCCAGTGTGGATTATGAATGAAACACGTGGTAACTCTTTTCTAATCCGTGACATGTTATCGTTATGGCCGTGGCTGCGGCATGGATCTTGAAACTATCCAGATAGAGAACAAAGCTGTTAATAGAACAGATAAATTCAACTATTAGGTACCTCGGATCCGAGCTACACGAGTCCGGAGATATCCGCTCAAAAGTCAAGTCCCGGATCTGTACCTTGGGCCAAATGGCCGGAGTGCATGACAGTAACCTGCGGCCCTAAAATCCTTGTCAAGCTCAAGGGCAATTATGCCTGTAATGCTCTATGACTGCGAGATACGGCCACCGCTGACGAAGCACATCGGCGGACTCGACGCCAACGAGATTAAAATGCTGCGGTGGATGTACGCGGAATTACACGACTTTAATTTGCTGAGTGCGAAACGAGTACATCCTTAGCAGGCAGTCTTGGCGTGAGATACATAGCGGTTAAGAACGAAGAAGATCCGCTCGTTTGGTCACGTGCTGCTCAAGCCCCCATAAACTTGCCGGTATGAAGACAGGTACCGCGGGAGGCCCAAGAAGCGATGGATTGTCACACCCGACTCGAATGCCAGAGCAACGACTGACGATTTGAGGATGCCGAAGATCAGGCAAAGTGGAGAAGAAAGAAAAGGGAAGCTGACCCTCGCAGAAGCCGGGATTGGCTGCTCGGGTGATGATAAAGATGATGATCATAAGGATCAGGATCGCTCAGCGTGCCATGGAGAGAGCTAGATACTCGAAGTTTCTCTAAGTTGATGTTAATGTTCGTCCATTGATAATTATAGACGCAATTTCGTCTATCATCGGCATAAGCAAAGTACACCATAAAAACCGTAACATATATTAAATGTCTTATAATAACATTTTTGTTCGTTTGAGCGAGATTAAAAATTGCGTACCTATAAGAATGTACAAAGTTATCACTGTAGGTTCAAAGCGATAACTTTCGTGCTATAACAACAAAAACATACACTCATTATGTTGTTATTCGGAGGAGAACTGTGTTTAAAGTTCTATCATCAAGCGTAAAAATAGATTTTAAATATAAAAATGTGAAGCTATACAAATGATTGTACACGTATTCCTTTAAAATGTGGACTCTAGGCGACAGCTTACCCAAAGCTGATGAGTTAGCTTCATATTAGGTTATGTAAGTTAAACAAGTAGTCAAAGAGCATACTAAGTGTATGTGAATGTGCAAGCGTTGTTAAAATTTTCTATTATAGGATTCCATGATAAAGTTTTGATATAAAAATAAACGCAGGATGTCAAGATAAACTAGTTAGGTTAAGAGACAGCTTATGGCCAGCTTTCAGCTAATATAATTCATGATGCACCAAAAGTTGCTGTAAAGGGCTTTTTTCTAAAAGTGCCTATATGTGAGTAGTGACAAAATTAGCGTGTGGTGTCCGTCAGAGCAGAAAGTGGGCTGATTTAAGGCCGATTTACACTATTAAATTGTCAACTAGTTAACTAAATTTAAATTTAAGTGATTTAGGTGGACCGACGACCTGGTAAGGATCGCAGGTACCAGCTGGATGCGGAAGACACAGGACTGGCCTTTGTGGAGATCTCTCGGGGAGGCCTATACCCAGCAGTGGGCGTATTTCGACTTATATGATGATGATGACTTAGTTTTAAGGAAATACTAGTTAAGCGCTTTAAAAAGCCCAATATGGACGACCAACGGCGAATCACGTCTGTAATTCTGTTGTCAAATTCATTATAGATAAATAACGTTTTACATTTATTTTTTTTATAAATTTATTTTTAAGCGAGGGGGTAATCTTTTTTCTTTTATACTACTTAGTGACAAGCGAGCAGACAGCCCACTTGATGGTAAGTGATAACTGTCGCCCATAACATGTGGTGCGTTGTCACTGTGAGGACTAAGAAGAAATGCCTCATGCCTATAGTTTCGCTCACGTACATCAGAATTATCCACTGAAACAATAAAGCCGTTGTCAAAACCATCATCGTAGCCCATACTTGGTCTTCGGCATCCTTAGTTTTTTTAGTAGGTAGGTAGGCAGGGGAAATTCGTTATGGAGACCTAGGAAGGTGACCCAGGTAGTGCCGGACTCGCACCGACTAAAACCCCTACCTGCCCTCGAAAGCCAGAGTATATCGGTGGTGAAATGTGCCATTGGATTCATACACCCGGTGCGCAGGTTTCTTAAACCTTCAAGGATTAAAAGTACTTGATTTAAGTACTAAGTATTGGCTGTTGTCCATATTCGCCTTAATGGCTATAATAACGACGTCCAGCCATCGCTTCTTTGGCCGGCCTTTCCTTCCCGTACCTGGCGGGGGTGGCATGGCCAGACATTTGTTCCTATGTATTGAGTCCGAAGATATCGGTCGCACCTAAGCTTAAATATTAAATATATACGATAATCAGGTTTAGGTATTATTCCATTCGCAGGTAAATAGGTACACTTAGGTAGTCTAACTAAATACTTAAGTAGTAAAAACATTAAAACGTCGACATTGGGTATAGGTAAGTACCTAGAAAGGCATACAACACCTAAAACAATGCCCTACTAAAAATATACCTAAAACTGTTACCTACGAACTGTCGGGAGATCGGCATCGATACTTACCTATAGTAAAATATGTGGGGACATTTTAAAATATATTATCCAAAAAAAATGAAAGGAAATGACTATACTCCGCAATTTGATACCTACTTCGATACAGATATCTGAGTACAAGCTATTCAAGACCCTTTATGTCTACTAGTAAGGCCCATTTTCCGCTAGAAGCAAGTTCCATCGGCATCGAGAGATTGTGCCTTGAAAATTTCATGTTGCCCGTGAAACAGAAATCCTTTAGTGAAATATCGACCTTATTGCGTTACTAATAGAGCATACTTTCAATCGTTACGTGGAATTTACTGTACCTACTATGATTCTGTGAAACAGTTTCGCGTGAAACATACCTACAGTGATCCTGGGAAACAGTTTCATGTGAAACATACCTATTGTGATCCTGTGAAACAGTTTCACGTAAAGGATACCTACGATGATCCTGTGAAACATACCTACGGTGATCCTGTGAAATAGTTTCTTGTGAAAAAATACCTACTGCGATCGCGGGAAATTGTGCTGGTTTTATGAGAACAGTGTTTTGCGTGGACAGTTTGATGGGAATCAAAGACCTCGTGATGAATGGATATAAAAGGGGCTGGGGAGGAGGATGAGGGACACTTCTGGTGGAGTCGAGACTACGAGCTCTTATACGGGAAGTTCAAGACGCCCAAGTTATCGTGGAGGATTATAAAAGATTTTACCTAGATAAGGAATTAGAATCAGTGCTACCATAAATAATATACAGGTAAGTGAGTGTAACTGGAACAGTGATAAGATAGTTGATGCTTTTCCTTAGGTTCCTGGTGCCGCCCTTGTTTTGAAGGGCGGATCTGAATGGATTTCAGACAACCACTCGGGCAAGTGACTCCTACGATCCCATTATTTGTTTAAAGATATTAGCTACTTACTATGAGACTAGCGGTCGCATGTACCTAAAGTCTGGCATGGTAAAGGTTTCGAGTAAGAGCTGGCCATGGAAACATGGTACGCCGCTTGGGCGGGTCCGACCGCTTCTCGCTAAACAGTACCCTGCTCGAATACTGATTACTCATGATCCGATACACATATTCTGAGGATCCTCCCCAGCCAGAGTGGACCCTTGGACTTGCCAGGTACACATTCCATGAGCACGCTCCGGAGGAGTTCTGTTGGAAGGTTAGGCATACACTTTTTGGACTACGGAATCTCACTATGCCTTGATGTGACCACTGGTGCTTTTCCACTCCAAACTGGTTAGGGAATGTAGGATAGTATAGGTATTAGACACATGCTTAAGGGAGAGAAGACAACAGAAATTCGGTCTTTACTCCGTCACTTAGGCAGAGACACATACATACACATCAATTAAAATTATAAATTTTATTTTGATACATTTGCAATTACAAGGAATAGATTCAAGCTTCATATTTGGGACAAGCTAGCTAGACTAGGTATGTTAGGATTATCCTTAGGAATCAAAGTGTGGTTGTAACAATTGGTAAAATGAATAAACAGTAAAGATTATAATAACAATAACAGAGATAAGAAAGAAAAACAAAGGAGTACAAAATACAACATAAAACTTCAATATTTAGTAACATAAATAATAATCCAATATAACACCCTACAAATAAAATATAATGACTTTTAATTCTCAAATATTATTAAATTTCCAAATTGAGTTAAACCCTCGCAGAGATAATATTTTTAGGAACTACGGCTAAAATTAATTAAAAAAACAAGACTTAACAGAAAACAGTCTTATATTTCGTACCAAACTAATAAATTTACAAATCACATAAATAATCAAAATTAACAGCAGATTTTACTAAATTTAAACACAATAACGATTATCTACTTGCCCAGATCAGATACACAGAAATCAAGTGAAAAATAGAATGAAATTAACCAGGAAAATAGCTCACGTGACCTTAATAACAACCAACAGCGATTCTGTAGCACCGTTCCCAGCGCCAAGTAGCAAAAGAACTTGCCGTCTATCTGCTCGCTATTTATAAGGCGCGTAGGGTAGGTGGTAGCCACGGAAGGGGTATTCCTTACAATATCGATTATACTAGAGAATTCTAGATTTAAACCAGTGAGGGGCGAGCCTCTAGCAATACAATTCTGAGTTAACATTAGGTATATAGTTCAACTTAGTATTTAATCAGTAAATTCATAACGAAGGATTTCTTATGTCTATTCCACAAAATATTTGACTATACTAGGAAATACTTTACAAACTGTAAAGTCTTCATCGGTAAAATATTAGTATCATATTAAAGACAGCTTAAGTAGAGCTTATACCAGCTATGATTACACCACCAGAAGCAATTCAGCAGCCTGTTGCACTCCTAGCTCGAAGCAATCTGTAAGACAATATGATCTATTAGAATTTAAATCAGTTTACCAAACACTACTACTGAATGGTAGGCTCATTTTGGTGGAGATAAGATACTATCCAATGTTATTAAAATAGGATAGGGCATAAACTAGACTAACCAGGGCCTGCTTAGGGTAGGAATGTGAAGGGGCAACAATACAACTTGTGTACAGTTAGAGTTAGGTTATGTAGCATAAAATTAAACAGTTCATTTACCTACCCTTGATTGTCCATTCGCAAAAATCCAAACGGATGTCATAATCAATATCGAATCACCAGATGCCATAATTTAGAGATCCACGCTAGCTCGAAACTAGTTACTGCCGCCGACTGACAGATCTCATACCAATTACCTGAAATGCACGAGAATTACAGTTAATAAAACAATACGTCATAACCATAATAGCTATAGGTCTAGTATTAGGTTAGAATTATGGAGGGCAACAATATTACATTAAACAGAAATAAAGTATGCTCCCATTTACTGGCCGGGTATTCACATTAGGTATTCTCAAATTAAGAACTAGCTCGTACATGATGAGGCCCGCGACCGTACCCGGGTTTGGCCCCATAGTTTGCACGATAGACTCCTAGGCATTATTACCAAAATAGGTATTAAGTTTTAACTTACCCCGGAAGACCAGGATATCGCCTCAACACCATTGTACTACTGTTTGATTATATTCTGTTGCACCATACTTTATTCACTAAAATATTAAATAAGCACAATGGGTGTTGGTCCGCGCATCTTACAATTTCTTTAGATCACTTTTACAATAATTTCGACATTCGAAAAAACAGTGATTGAATTGCCACCGACTTGGTCATAACCTGAAAATACAGAAAGTAGTCAATTAGTAATTGTACAGCGAGATCTGAACATAACGTGCGCGCCTAAATAAATAGTGAGATTGTACCTACTGAGATAAATATGGCGGCGCGGTACTCATTTTGTTGGTTTTATGAGTGGTATTGAGCCGACAGTGACCACTCTCAATTATACACCAAGTCCACAACAAGCACAAAATTAATTCCACTAAATAGCATTGGGAAACGTTTCACAATTCATTTTGTAGCCATAACACCGTATCTGGGAGGAGAACTTTAATCGGGTTAGACATGGCGCGCAGGAGTCTTTGTTTCGTTATAGGTACTTACCCGACTTCCGATTCCAATGAGAACTGTGATTGGCTGACACTTATCGAGTAATTACTCATTTAATGTGAAAATTAACCTAGGGACTCCACTATAGATTGAATTGATTGTAAATGTAGGCTGTATTTATGTAATTTTAATAATGAAACAAAATATCTATATCTAAACTTAGAATCGAATTTAAAAGGAAGCAGGCTAATGTGGTTCAACCAGCGCACAGTATTCCAAAAACCCTTCCGACCTGACATTTCGAACTAAGCTCAGAATGTGACGCGTTATGTTATTCTAAATTATAAGCAAAAACTCCCGTGTGGAAATTCCTTATAGTTTTAGAGAAAACTCAAACCTAAGTAGGTCGATTTTTGTTACTTCGAAAGTAAAATTTTGTTTTTTCTACCAGAACAATTACATTATTTGCTCAACTTTTTACATAAATTTATTGAGCGTTTAAAACCCTATTTTTATATCGCCACCCCTAGTCGAAAATGTAAGCGTAAGGCGAAATAATATTTTTTTTCATTAAAATGGTTTTATTTTAATATCTATAATAATTCAAGCTATTAGCACCCAAAAATCTATTTAAAAGGTAGAGCATTAGGCTGTCTATCTTCCTAAAAAAAACAGCTGCTAATTCCGTGGGATATCGGAGAAATTCGATTCTAAATATTTCGTAACTACAAACCCCTGAAACTTAGTAATAGCAATATTTCATATACACATTTGCTATGAACTTTTGGTAAGGTCTAAACCTTAAAAATACAATGGATTGAACGATTTTTATTGTATTACTAGCTGTTACCCGCGGCAAATAGTACAGTGGAGCAGAAAGTAAAATTAAGTTTTTTACAAAAATTCCACATTTTTTGGCACAATCTTTTATCGTCACCAGGGAGATCTTGGGGCATTTAATGCATGACAAAACTTTCATGTCCGTGCAGTTAACCATTGAGGAGTTCCCTCGTTGGGAGCCGATCCTTAGTGCACCTTCAGGTTATGTTATCATCACCAGAGAGATCTTGGGGCATTGAATGCATGACAAAAATTTGATGTCCGTGCAGTTAACTTTTGAGGAGCTGATCCTAGGTGCACCTTCAGGTTATGCTTATCATAATAATGCATTGTCATCCAAACTAAACAGATATCTGCTTTAAAAATGAGTTAATATTAGTTATAATGAGTTATAAAGTATTGTTGGTAATTTTAGTATTTATCTTTTTCTTGCAAAATTATCAGTATATAATAATTATATTAACTTCAGATTGAAATCCATATTTGGTTGCAAGCATAGGTTTTTTGTTATACGTCTTCTAGTACCTTTATTAGGTTATACCATTTAATTCATTCGATGAAGGGCTAGGTGTGGCGTGGGAAGGGGTCAAAATGGAAAGAAAATCTAAATAGTTCTGGTATAGCTTTTGAATTGACAATACCTACGGGAAAACTACACACACAGATATTGAGTTCTTTACCATTATTTCGGCAAGGGTAATACATACTGATTGTTCGTAGCCAAATAAATGGGGAACGCATGTTATTCTTTTGCGCTATTAGGTAGATGACCTTTCGAAGACTTCTAGGTATGGGATCTAACCACCGCAACAAATAAATCGATTCCCTTTTTGGTAAAATGTACTGACAGAAGGCAACTAAAACAGCTGGCATACAAAACCACATTAGTAGTAAGTTTGGTCGAGAGGGCGTTGGTGATGTGGACCGTTCTGAATTTGGGCGGGAAAATTTAATTTATCGTGTATGACTGTATGAAAGGAGGGAGAGGTTGCTTGTAATATACTATACATTGAGAATTGATTAGTTTGGTCTTGGTAGACATAAATAAATACTGGTTTGGAATGATGTTACGAACTATCTACATGAGGTAGATAGTTCGTAACATAGGCTACAGGTATTTAGATTGAGCTATCAGGAAAGGAAATTTCATAATTTCGGGTGCAGCATTTGATTGAGTTGTTAGGACTGGTTCTACGATTTGAATTCAAGATGTAACTTGGGATTACTTCTCTATTTTGGATTTGTTTATTAAATTACTGGTTAAAGGATGAGCTTAGGTTCGTACTACGGAACTAAAATATGAGATTGTATTCGGATAGCAAAGATAGATCGGTTTAATACTATCATATGGTTGTTCGCAAATATTATATTCTTGCGACTTGATTATAATACTTTATTTTTGTGTTGTTTGACTTTTCATATGTGTATGGTTAGCGATTATGCAAAAGTGTACTCAGACTGGAATCGCGTTCGACGCCGTCCGCATCTGTGGCGATTCACTGAGTGTTAGTGGTGTTTGAAGGTAATCAAAAGGTAGAATAAAGCTGCATCTGGGACTCTCTAGTTGACCGATATCGAAGATCTTAGAAGGGAGAGCGCAGCTGATAGCTATTCGGTCGAGTTGTTGTTTTGTGTTGTTGTAAGGCTTCGTCCTTTTACAATGGGAAGCTGCAAGACTGTCTGAATCACGTAACTCATGCAAAACCGTTTTAAATTCATTAGATTGAGGGTCCTCAGGGAGCCGTTGGTGTAGCAATTGTACCTGGCTTGAACCTCCACAAATCGCTGATTTGCTTGCACAATTCACTTCGTGAATGTCCACCTATATGCGAAAGAGCTGACTCCGGCATTTTGGTTTGTGCATTGGATGTAGTCGCAAATTGTATAAATACCCACGGAGAATCAAACAGATTTAACTTATCATAAATCACTGGTCAGACCTTGGAAGGCGGACCCTACAGGAGCTTCATGTCCTGACCTCAATATTACTTACTTCTTAACTGCTACTATTGGATTCAAAACCACCAAGGAATTTCTACACGAATTATCTACCAATGATGGCTAAGCCATTAATGCTACGAGTGCAACATAGTTGCTACCTATCTCTGTGATCCGGATTTCAATAAAGTATAACAGGGCTGATATTTTCCCTAATATTCACATATCATGGCAAGACCATTGAAATTTAAACAACACCATTGATCTATGGAACATATCCAAATATTAATACTCCTGATGACATCACTGCCAGTAATTGGCCATATTTGCATGTGTTTGGAGCACTCTCTCCATGGACTACCTGCTGATACTACATTATGCTACCTATATCTGTGCCGCGGAATTCGGGCCCTGTATCGTCGCCACGAGAAATCACAGATCAAGTATTCGCCTTAAATGTTTGGGTTGCCACATCTACATCGACGAGTCTATACATATACCTGCACCCTGCATTGCGTTTGAGTAAGCTGATGTTTTCCAAGTGAGTTTTATTATGCCCAGGAGTACGTTCTTGCACAAGTTCTACCTACCTACAACGAGACGATGTGGAGAGTCCGTGGAGAGAGCTACAATCTTTTTGGATCTACTTTATACAATTATCACCTGGATATGGTCTTGGAGACACTGGATTGTTCATATTGTCCTCTCAAGTCACTTCATAACTCGAAAACAACCTGACTCTGACGATTACGACTTACCTCTTTGTGCCCTCTCATTCAATATATAAAAAATAAAGCATTGTTGGGCGGATTGGAGTTTTAAAAAGACGTCTTTGGCTGCTCCAAACGGAATTCGGCGGAGAGATATCATATCCTTACTTAGGCTGACTTATAGCGGATATGATGAGCCAGTGTAATGGCTGGGGCAAGATTCACTCTCCCAATCCCCTATTTTTTTTATAATATGGAGAGTCCCTAAATCCCCTTAGTATCAACAATCCCCTTGAACATACGACAGCTATTTTATAATTAAACTAAATCTTATACTTATCTACTACTTGGTAATCATTTATCCTAACAAATCACAATAACCTGTTTGTCTTCCAACTCTAAAAGTCTTGGGTTACCACAAACACAACTTAGGAATAACTAGACGATCACGAGGCCATAGTAATGTCAGGAATGTACGAATACGCGTTAGGTAATAAATAGAAGTAGCACTTGAGGGTTAGCGTGTGAATGAGTTTCTGAATGAGCTTGAGAGAGAATGAGTGAGTGAGAGAGTAGAGTTATTTATTTATAGAGTTTTATAAGGGGGGGAGGTACATCCTGATGCCAAGTTCCGTATCTCTGCAGCTTGGGCCAAATGGCGGGAGCTCACAGTGACTACTGTTACCCTACCTGCTACCCTAAAATCCCGATCAAGCTCAGTGGGCTTATATTCAACTGTGACTGAGACCTGGCCGGCGCTGACGAAGCACGTCCGCGAACTTTACGCTAACGAAATAAAAATGCTTCAGTGGGTGTGCGAAGTTAGACAACTTGACCGAGTACGTAACGAGTACATCCGTGGCAGCCTTGGCGTGAGGGTTATCGCGTATATGTTTCAGGAGGCTCGTCTGTGCTGGTTTTGGTCTCGAGTTGTGCGAGTCCCGTATTCTTACGTGGGAAATAGATGCCTAAATCTGTCGGTATTAGGAGCGGCCCAAGAAGCGATGGATTAAAATCGCAGAGTCGGGTGCGAAAGCCAACGGCTCGGAACGCCAGTAGAAAAGCGAACCCTGGTATAAGCCAGGATTAACCGATATGATGATTATGATGATAATATTTAAAAATAGGAAACTCGATGATATTATGTTAGTAGTCCTAAAAACGCGACCAAACACCCAAACTTGTGCATTTAATTATAAAAATTAATGAATACCTGAACTAACAACTTACTACTAAATTTGTTTACATGTACAGGCTTAAAATTAAGTTAATACGTGTAAATCTGCCTGTACATTGTACATTGCGAAGTGCAAAAATTGGGTGCGAAAAGAGCTCAGAGGTGCCTCAAGGGTGATTTACAACTGTAAATCTAATCAAAATATTATAATGTAACCATTATTACGGAGAAGGCTCCATCGCTGACTGTTGTGGTATTTCTATATGTGAGTAGGATGGCGAAGAAGGCTAAGCGCTGAGACACATTGAAGAGGTGCGCCGCGCGGCGTACTGCACGATGTGGCAAAACTTGTTGCACGCCGAGCAATTTGTATGCAAGTACATTGATAGATGGCGAAATGTCCGCCATGATGTGGCGAAACCCGCAATCCAAGCTTGAAATGACAGTTCTGTATGAATTTTGTCCACATTTTTTCCATTTGGCCCCATCGTGCAGTGTGCGGCGCGATGTCAGCAGATGTCAACATGAAACGTCACACGTGACTGTTTATTTTTACCAACAGTTCGAATTTTTCCTCCTTATGTGACACAGTTTACAGACATATGTATATCTTCTTTTTTTAGTACAGATTTAACGCGTATGAATGAAATAGGAATTCAACCTTGCATAGTCTCCTTCATCATACAAGCCATGCGCAGAAATTAGAAATTTTTAAATTTTAGTAAATCTAAAGATTACTTTAAAACAATCATCGCGGTCGTCGTCGTTTAATGTTATTAGTTATTTATGTGATAAATTATATTAATAAGTATATACATTAGTTAGATAATATGAAATTGGATAGATTCCTGTACTATTTACCTATCTACCTACTTGCAACTGTATTATCTGTAACGTAACACTATCCGACGGACAGTGCCAGGCTCAGTAAATAATAAAAACAACTAATAACAGGGTAATGGGTTTATGTACATTCAGTCCAGAAACTATAATCAACTAAACAATAAACTTTTTAAAAGAATTTAAAATGCTAAAAGTACGAAAGTTCACGAAAGTCCACAACTTATGCCCGGGCCGGATCACTGCGTTCACTTTTGGTCGAAATGTACAGTTTGCAGATTGACTTTGACAACTTCGAGGATAACTTTTATGACGTCACGTGCATAATTTGACTTTGAAAACTTCGAGGATAACTTTTATGACGTCACGTGCGTAATTTGACCGGTCGATTGGTATTTAATTTTTAGTTTCTGAAGATAGCTTCTTCTAGCTATGATTTAGTTCACCTTCTAGTTCGAAGGCTGGGAAGACTCTGCCCACTCATCCGCTGCACTCTCTATCGCAGGCTCGGGTCTTCATTTAAACACGTTCGAGAACGCATTTGGCACAAAAGAAGATATAGTCTTGATGGCCAGTACTCGTAGTCGGCCAGCCAGTTTCTGAAGTGGTCAATATTTATTTTCGGACGACCTCGTGTTTAGCAGCCAAGGATATAATCCATGAAGATATGATGAATAATTGGATCCAGCAAATATCTAGAATAAGGGGAGCACAAAAGAGATTAAAATCTCCGCCATCTATGGACTGTGTCCGCATGACAACATATGACATATAAAGAATAAAATAATAAAAGATTAACGTCAATTTGGAAAATGTGCTATTTTTAATTACAAAATAAATATTTGATACGAAAGAAACCTTCTAATGTGATGGAAAAATGACCCCCGTGGCATGGGGGCAAACATGGATTAATAAAAAAGAAAAACAAGAAAATACAACGGTAAGAGTCCAGACACACACCCCAATACCCTTGTATTTGTTCAAAAACCCTCATTACTTTTACCAATTGGATATTTAGGATACAAGAGATCATTTCCTCAAAAGAAAATACTCAAATCGAAGTTCGATTCGATTCAAAATATTTGTAGAACGTAATTACAACGTAGTCAGAATTTACAGTATTAACTAATTTTCCAGGCAAAGATGATGAGCATTCAGAGCCTGAAGGGCCAAACCCAAGAATATACCAGTTATATGTATAAAAATGGACAATAAAAGTGTCAACGTGCTGAACAGTTATTTGAACAGGAGTAACCGTAAGTACCTTCAGGGCAAGACCCTACACATATTACCCCAAAAACCCGGGAAAAAAAAAAAATTTGATACTATGAAAAAAAATTATTTTTTTAGCTTAAGTCCAAGTGAGTTATAGGCTGTGTTATTCCTACCTGTGTTAGGCAGTTAAAACAATGGCTTATTTAAGGAGTTGTTAGCCGCTCCAAGTAATTCCTATATCCCCTTTGAGAGGTTAAAGGTTACCCAAACCCTTTAGAGGGGTTAAAGTAAACAAGAACTCCCTAACCCTTTAGAGGGGTTAAAGTAAACAGAAACACCCTAACCCTTTAGAGGGGTTAAAGTAAACAGAAACACCCTAACCCTTTAGAGGGGTTAAAGTAAATAAGAACTCTCTAACCCTTTAGAGGGGTTAAAGTATAGAGACATCCCTAATCCTTTAGAGGAGTTAAAGTATAGGGACAACCCTAACCCTTTAGAGGGGTCAAAGTATAAGAAAGAACTCTAACCCTTTAGAGGGGTTAACATGTAGAGGGAGGAAAAAAATATATGGGTAATATGTAGAAAATCCCCTGTTACAACAAGAGTAAAAGAACATTAAAGTATATTTATAATTTTACAATGTTAAAAAAAACTAAAATCTTTAAATATTTACAGAAATAAAAGAAAATAAGAGAAAAAGAAAAAACAAGGTTATTATGAAAGTGTTTAGTAAATGTAAGAATATGTTTGTTAGTTATTTTGTAAAGAAAATATTGTATCAATCACCATACAATAAGAATGAAATTGGAATATGAAGTTCAAATAAAATAAAGTTTGTAACATGTTTATATTATTTTCCCTAACATTCCAACATAACAGTTAAAAATTTATTTATTTTTAATAAAAGAAAATAGAGTAAAACTTTTCCGACTGTAAAATATTATAAATAAACATTAAATAAATACGTTAGGATAAATATTAATAAGAATAAATAAAAAGGGTGACTCAAAGATTCGAATGTTCTGTGCGACGTAAATCTGAGTCACCACCCGCTCAGAACGAAACGTGTAGGCTTTAGGTAGATGTCACGATCCGCATCAGTGAAAGGCTAATTTTTTTACCTACCACACAGAACACGCGAAAACTTGATAATCAATAAATACGTTATAATAAATATGTTTTATATTAATGGAAATACACGATGACCGCAAACGGGATTCAACAAGTTCATCTCATTTGCGAGCGCTCGTAGCATCCACCACGAGAAGAATGTACAAGAGGACAGGCGGTACCTTACACAGGATTGAAGAGTCACCAACCGCTCTAAGAGGTACAGCATAAGGCTTTTTTAAAGTGTCGCGAACCGCACCCGGTGTAGGCTTTTTTATCTGGACGGTCCTACCCATCACGAAAACAAAATTAAAGAAATAAATATTAGTGGAAACAGGCGGTACCTAACACGGGATTGTAGAGTCACCAACCGCTCTAACAGTTGCAGCATAAGGCTTTTTTAAAGTGTCGCAATCCGCACTCGGTGTAGGCTTTTTATACCGGCGGTCCGACCCATAACCCAGGAAAAATAAACAAAAATATAATTAAGAGATAAATTGATAAGTTCAAGAAGTTTAAATCTTGAAGTCCTTTACATGCCATCTAGCACGAGATCCATTAGGATCTTCCAGAAGATAAACCAAAGCAGAGAGCTTTTGAATTATCTTACATCTAATGAAACGCGGAGCTAACTTTTTAGAAAAATATGAACCAGCATCACTAATTACATAGTTCTTACGCCATACAATATCACCGACGTTAAATTCTTTAAGAGATCGCCTCGTATTATAATGAGACGCATTCTTCATATGAGCACTATGCAGAGCAACCTGCACTCTGTCAAAAAGATGTGCCAAGGTACCAATATTTTCAGCATGAGTGTCTCTGGGTAAAAAGATCAGCTCATCAATATTGCTTACTTGAGAGTACAGAGACCCACAAGTAAGAAAGTAAGAAAATCCAGTAACAGAATTAACTGAATTGTTCATAGCTGATTGGACAACTGGGAGAAACGTATCCCAGCTGCGATGATCATTACCGACCAGGGAAGCTAAGGCAGTAATAATAGTTTTGTTATATTTTTCAGTAGGATTCACTTGCGGGCAATAGTTAGGAGTGAAAGAAGCGAAAGGAATTTTATATTTTCCAATCAGATCGTGGAACTGACGTGATTGAAACTGGGAACCATTATCCATAATAATAGTCTGAGGGACACCATGTATCAGAAATACAAGTTCTTCTAAAATTTTAATAATAGCAGCCGCTGTGGCCTTTTTAAGAGGGAAAAGAAGAGAAAATTTTGTAAAACAGCAATTTACTACAAGAATATGCTGACATCTTAAACGAGTCATTGGCAAAGGTCCAATTAAATCGAGAGAAATGCATTGGAAAGGCCTGGAACAGATTCTAGGCTTACCCATTAACCCATAAGGAGAATGATTGGTGTGTTTATAAGCAAGACACGACTCACATGAAGAGACGTAGCGAGCCACGTCCTTGAACATCCCCGGCCAAGAATATAATAGTGTTAGTTTTTTATAAGTTTTAAAAACCCCAAGGTGTGGTTCTGATGGCAACCCATGACATCCTTTAATAAGACTCTCCCTTTCGTCAGGATGTGGAATCTGTTTCCAAACAAAATCATTCGTTAGAGAACATGAGCTACGCAAATTATGAAATAATTTATCTTGAGTGATTCTATAATCAGGAAAACGTTCCGGTTCGTTACGACATCCGAGGAAAAGGTTATTGAACTTTGTAAGTGCAGGAGATTGGTTAGTGTCCCCAGCTATCGGAGCTACCGGTAATGAATCAACTTCGTTTTCAGGGAAACGAGATAAATAATCCGGCACTACGTTATCCTTTCCTTTTTTATGTTTAAGTACGAAATTAAAACAAGAAAGTCGTAGAGACCATCTCGCTAATCTTCCCGTAGGATTAGATAGGTTCAGGAACCATTTTAGAGCTGCATGATCAGTGAAAACAGTAAACTGTTTGCCATTATCCAAATAACAACGCCAATGTTCCAGCGCAGAAATGACAGCGAGAGTTTCCCTTTCAGTTGCGGAGTAGTTTTGTTCATGCCTATTCAGAGATTTGCTCATGTAGGCAATAACAACTTCTGAACTATCGCGCGTTTGAGTAAGCATAGCACCAATTCCCAAATTCGACGCATCACAATGTACATTAAATGACAAGTCAAAGTCAGGACTAGCCAAGACTGGAGTAGACATCAAAAGTTTCTTCAACTTCAAAAATGCAGCATGGGCCTCAGGGGTCCATGAAAACTTTGGCGCATTTTTCCCCGAAGAAGAAAGTTTGTTTAAAGGAGATATTATAGTACTAAAATTAGGTATAAACCTACGGAACCAGCTGCACATGCCATGAAATTGCCTTATCTGTTTTTTTGAAGATGGAGGAGAGAATTCCAGAATAGCACGGATTTTATCAGGATCAGCAAGTAGACCATTTTTATTTACTACAAACCCAAGATATTTAAGTTCATTCTTAAAAAACTGACTTTTTCCAAAATTAATCGTTAATTTCGCATTTGAGAGTTTATTAAGAACCCTTAGTAATAAGGAGATATGTTCCTCAAAGTTAGAACTAATGATGATGATATCGTCAACATAACAAAATACTTTATTTTCGAATTCTGTCGTGAAAAGAGTATCCATTAATCGTTGCTGAGTGGCCGGTGCATTGGTAAGTCCAAATGGCATTACTACAAAACGGTACATCCCCCTACCGGGAACATAGAAAGCGGTTTTGTCCCTATCAGGTTCAAATAATGGAATCTCCCAGAAAGCTTTCGCAATATCAATACTAGATAAATATCTTGCGTCCTTAAGGTTATCTAAAATTTCATTTATCATTTCTGACGAGTAACAGAATTAACTTTCCTACTATCAACACAAAAACGCCAGTCACCGTCCTTTTTAGGTGTTATGAGAACAGGAGATAACCACGGACTTTCGCATTTCTCAATGACTTTTAGCGCTAACATCTTATCAACTTCCTTTATTAAAGCTTCCTGTTTGATAGGGGATAGTCTATAACAACGTTGTCTAATCGGAAGGGAATCACCAGTGTCGATTTTATGAGTAATTAAATCAGTGCGACCAAGCACACCCTTCTTTTCTATTGAAATATCCTTAAAACGCGAAATAATGTTATCGGCCACGCATTTTTGGTCCGCGGAAAGTGCAGAGTAGGAAAGAACTTTAGGATCAATATCCAAAGAGTTACAATTCACCGAAGGTGAGCAAGAGGAAATTAAGACCTTAGGTAAGAGGTTAAATTGTCTCCAGAAATCAATTCCGAGAATCAAAGATGGATAAATATCCGGAAATACGTGAGCTTTAATAAAACACTGATTGAACACTCCTTGGAGCAAGTTGCTCACTGGGGCAGATTGAACCTGGTGGAATTCAACCCCTCTAAGACGCAGGTCTGCGCATTTTCCGCCAAAAAGGATCCTTTTGTCATGGTGCCGCAGTTCCAAGGAACATCCCTCTCCATCTCGAAAAGTATCGGGATCCTTGGTGTCGACATATCAGACGACGTACAGTTCCGAAGTCACCTGGAGTGTAAGGCTAAACTAGCCTTGAAAAAACTTGGTGTGCTTAACCGGTCTAAGCGATACTTCATCCCAGAACAGCGTCTGTTGCTGTATAAGGCACAGGTGCGGCCACATATGGAGTATTGTTCCCATCTTTGGGCCGGGGAAACCGCCGACCTGCTTAATCACTTGGATTCTATACAGAGGCGCGCCGTACGAATTGTCGACGATACCGTACTGACAGGCAAGTTGGAACCACTGGCTGATCGAAGGGACTTTGGCTCCCTGTGTGTGTTCTACCGGCTGTACAATGGGGAGTGTTCTGAGGAATTATTTGATCTGGTGCCCACAGCACAATTCCGCAATCGCACCACCCGCCGTGGGCTGGGTACTCATCCCCATTACGTGGACCCTCTAGTGGTGTCCACGCGAAGATTCGAAAGAACGTTTCTCGCTCGTACGATTCGGATGTGGAATGAGCTCCCAGCAACGGTGTTTCCTTTGGCCTATGACATGGGATCGTTCAAGAGGTATATTAGAGGTTTCCTTAGAGGCGGGCAACGCATTGGTAGCACCCCTGGTGATGCTGATGTCCATAGGCGGCGGTGACCACTTTCCATCAGGTGGCCCGCATGCCTGTTTGTCTGCCGGATAACATAAAAAAAAAAAAAACAATTGCGATTATTGAAACAAATTGGTAAATCAAAATAACCAATTGATTTTAGTTTAGAGTTATTAGCAGTGGATACATAAATGAAATCAGACTTGATTAATGTGTACCCCAATTTTAAAATATTAAAATGAGAATTATTTCCTAAAATTGTATGTAGTAAATAGAACTTCCACTATCAAGAAGACCAGAGAAATGAACATTATTAATAGCGACATCCACGAATGGTCTGTTCTGATCAGTCTCATCGTCAAAGTGAACCGTAGAAATTTTATTCCGACCAAAGAAATTACGGATTTTAGCAATCCAATCACGCCAATCGTTTAAACGAAAATTAATCAAGTCTTTATTTAGTTTTTTTGAGTAGAGGTAGATGGACGATTTTTTTTACACTCAGGACATTCAGGTTGTCTAACCCCTTTAAGGCCACAACCAAAACAAATCAAAAATTTAGGTTGAGGACACGAGAATAAACTGTAGCCATTAACCCGACAACGAACACAAAATTCGTGAGCGTTAAATTTCATTGTATCAATTGCACATACTTGGAAATTACCCTTGGCTTGGTAATTATTTTGAGAAAATTTTGAACTGTTATTAAAAGGTTGTTTATAATTAACTTGCTTATCTTCATTATTAGGTTTAGAGTTATAGTAAAAGTCGCTAAATAATTGAGAAGGATCCGAATTTTGAGGTTCTCTAAAATTTCTGTCCCTATCAAGAAGTCTCTCATACTTCTGGCATGACAAAATTAAAGAATCAATCGTGGTAATGTCGCATAGGGCAACAAAAACCGAATAACAAGGACGAATATTTCTAAGTAAAATTTGGAGTTGATCGTGTTCAGTTAGTTTTTGATTAAGACGAGAGAACATCTCGTACATAATTGATACGTAAATAATTATTGTTTCATCCTCGCCCTGAGTGCGAGAGTTAATTGCCGATAGGAGTTTATAATCGAAATCAAAGCTGCCAAAGTCCTGTATTAGTAATTCTGATAATTTAAACCAAGAAAGTTTTATATCTCTATGTTTTTGAAAACGGAACCAATGCAATGCTTTGCCTGTAAAAATTTCAAATGCATTATCGAGCAGCCGCTCATGGGTTAAATTTCGCGAGATTCGAAACTCCTCGAGTTTTTGTAAAAAAGATTTAGGGCAAGTGTCGCCTGAATAAGATAATTTTTTAATGTCATTTATAATGGAAGTCATCTGAACAACCGGAGGTTGAAAAGTGGGAAACGCAGTAACCGGTGTCTGTTCCTGATCTAATGCAGAAGGCCAGGGAGCATCAACAGGGGCAGCAGGAATTTGCTCCACCGCATGTGTTGATACAATAGTTGATTGATGTATTGGGTCGAAAAAGGTTTGCTCCACCTCACCCGTAATGGACATATATTTAGATTCACAGCGTTCAAAAACTGTTTTTAGAGAGTCAATCTTAGTCGTTAAAGAAGGGGAGCAACTATCGTAGTCCAGGCGCTCAAATCTATAGTATAAATGATTAATGTAGGTCCGGACTTTATTAGAAGTCACAGATGTGAACTTCTTCTGGAGAGAGTCTAGTCTCTCCTCAACATAAAGTAGAGTTGACTCCACCTGGCTAATATCCTCTTCTAAAGGCAAGGTCGAAATAATGACCTCTTCAGTCGAAAAAGTTTTAGATATAAGTAATATCTGCTTTTTAAGACTAACTAAGTCCGAAGCGGGCGTTTCCAAACGTATCCTTACTTCATACTCCAACTCACTCTTATTTAGTAGCGTAAAATTGATAGGACGTGCCATGATTAAATAGTAATTGCCAAAATAAGAGCCGAAATACTATATGACTTTATAGACAAGTGTGTGTCTTTTTTAGAATTTAGAGAAAAAGCAAGTTAGATATGTAATAGGTATGTATATGAGTATATATGCAAACACCGCCAGAGGGTAGCCCTGGGACCGATGCCAATGTAAGTATATGGGTATGTATGTAAACACCGCCAGAGGGTAGCCCTGGGACCGATGCCAATGTGAGTATATGAGTATGTATGTAAACACCGCCAGAGGGTAGCCCTGGGACCGATGCCAATGTAAGTATAAGAGTATGTATGTAAACACCGCCAGAGGGTAGCCCTGTGACCGATGCCAATGTAAGTATATGAGTATGTATGTAAAACCGCCAGAGGGTAGCCCTGGGACCGATGCCAATTTAAGTATATGAGTATGTATGTTATGTAATGTTAAGTAATATTTGTAATGAATATATTTAAATATATATTAAAAGATTTTATGTACGCAAAATAATTAAGAGTGAACCGACTGAATAATTATGAATGAATCTACTAGACTAGACTTCTGGACTGAAAGACCACAGTTTACGGCGCCAAACTGTAACGTAACACTATCCGACGGACAGTGCCAGGCTCAGTAAATAATAAAAACAACTAATAACAGGGTAATGGGTTTATGTACATTCAGTCCAGAAACTATAATCAACTAAACAAGAAATTTTTTAAAAAGAATTTAAAATGCTAAAAGTACGAAAGTTCACGAACGTCCACAACTTATGCCCGGGCCGGATCACTGCGTTCACTTTTGGCCGAAAAGTACAGTTTGCAGATTGACTTTGACAACTTCGAGGATAACTTTTATGACGTCACGTGCATAATTTGACTTTGAAAACTTCGAGGATAACTTTTATGACGTCACGTGCGTAATTTGACCGGTCAATTGGTATTTAATTTTTAGTTTCTGAAGATAGCTTCTTCTAGCTATGATTTAGTTCACCTTCTAGTTCGAAGGCTGGGAAGACTCTGCCCACTCATCCGCTGCACTCTCTATCGCAGGCTCGGGTCTTCATTTAAACACGTTCGAGAACGCATTTGGCACAAAAGAAGATATAGCCTTGATGGCCAGTACTCGTACTCGGCCAGCCAGTTTCTGAAGTGGTCAATATTTATTTTCGGACGACCTCGTGTTTAGCAGCCAAGGATATAATCCATGAAGATATGATGAATAATTGGATCCAGCAAATATCTAGAATAAGGGGAGCACAAAAAAGATTAAAATCTCCGCCATCTATGGACTGTGTCCGCATGACAACATATGACATATAAAGAATAAAATAATAAAAGATTAACGTCAATTTGGAAAATGTGCTATTTTTAATTACAAAATAAATATTTGATACGAAAGAAACCTTCTAATGTGATGGAAAAATGACCCCCGTGGCATGGGGGCAAACTTGGATTAATAAAAAAGAAAAACAAGAAGATACAACGGTAAGAGTCCAGACACACACCCCAATACCCTTGTATTTGTTCAAAAACTCTCATTACTTTTACCAATTGGATATTTAGGATACAAGAGATCATTTCCTCAAAAGAAAATACTCTAATCGAAGTTCGATTCGATTCAAAATATTTGTAGAACGTAATTACAACGTAGTCAGAATTTACAGTATTAACTAATTTTCCAGGCAAAGATGATGAGCATTCAGAGCCTGAAGGGCCAAACCCAAGAATATACCAATTATATGTATAAAAATGGACAATAAAAGTGTCAACGTGCTGAACAGTTATTTGAACAGGAGTAACCGTAAGTACCTTCAGGGCAGGACCCTACATATCCTAATATTATAAATGCGAAATATAATGTATGTTTGGTTTTGTACATAATGGATGTTTGTTACTTCTTCACGCAAAAACTACTAAACGGATTTTAATGAAATTTGGTAGTCATATAGCATATAGCCTCGAATAACACATATGCTATAATTTATCCCGATATTTAATGTGATTCCCGCGGGAACGGGTCCGGAATAGCCGAATTTTAAGCGGACGCAGTCGCGGCCAAAAGCTATTATGAAATAAAATAATCTATGCCAGCCAAAATATTACCTAATTTACTAAATATTAGGTATAATATATTTTAAACATTTTTATTTATGCACCTAAGTATTTAAAAACTAACTACTTACTTACTTATGCTATCTACATACTTTTTCAACGCTTCCATCATCGTGGATAATCAAAGATCGTGGTTTAAAGTAGTTGTGATAACTTTCACAGTGCGAAAATGTTTGGTGCAAACTAAAGATCCTTCGGTGGGACTCCAACATGCTCTGGGAATAGCAGAAGTCAATTTTTTAAAAGAATTACATCTTTTGGAAAGCAAAACATCGGCACAGCTTCTTTCCCATTTTTAAGGTTCTCATCATAATTTTAAATGCATTTTTCAAATGCAACAACGCCTTTGCATCTGTTAGAGAAAGATTACGATTATAAAATAGAATTTGATTTATGAAATAAGTAAAAAACTAATAACAAAAATGGTCAAGGGTTGTTTCTCAAAAATCGTATTTATCCAATTTTAGCACAATTATAAATATATTTACTTTTATTTACCTTCGTAGATGGTTTATAATCATAAAATTCATAATTTTCCCGCACTTTGACATGTAAACAATGAGTAAATCGATTCACAGCGACGTTGCCGTTCCGTGCTACAGCATGGCTTGTAAGATGAAGGAGGATATGGACCTTATCAAAGAAATTTTGACCGCTAATGCGTAAGCCCCTCCCCTTTTTGTGATTCTGCAACATCATCGTAATTGTTTTGCTTTCGTGATCCTTTCGTCATTTCCTTCTCAGTTGCTCCCGAATTATAAATAACATATGTTTTGTTCTTGAACACAAGTTTCTAAAAAGAAATGCTGGTACTCATCGAGATCTACGAGTACATTTCGGATGGCAGCTGTCTTAAGACTGTAATAACTCTGAATATATTACTCCTAGAACACTAGTTCCTAAAGAGAAATTATAGTGCTCGTCGAGATCTACATTGTGGATAACAGCTGTCAAACTTAAATCTATAATAACTATGAAACTTTTGGTCCTAGAATACTAGTTCCTAAAGATAAATTATAGTGCTCGACGAAATCTACATTTCGGATGACAGCTGTCAAACTTAAACCTGTAATAACTCTGAAACGATTGCTGTTAGAATGCTTGTTCCCGAATATAAAAGATAGGTCTTGACGAGTAGGTACTGTTTTAGAAACTAGTTTTCTTAGAGTAGCGGTTTCCGAGTTATGAAATTAAAGCTTTAAGTTTTATCATTATCATCACCACCATCATAAGAGCTGTGGCAGGTAAGTGCGAGTGTCCAATTAACCACCACTGGACGATTGTACTTGTCGAAAAGCCTTTAATAGATTACCTACATTAAGTAGGTGTTTGTTTGACATTGATATAATGAATATATTTTTGACATTGTATTTGAATGCATTTTGACATTGTTTTTATAGTTATTTTATTGGATTGTGTATTGAGTCATGGTTAGAATGACTTTTGAAATTATTTGATATAAAGTATTGTAATTGACATAAGTATTGAATTTACATGTTTATGGTAAATTACATAATTATGCGAGTCGTTTAAAGCGTCGAAAAAGCTCTCGTGGAAACGTTGCCTAACTTAAAATCTCTCGTGCGAACGTTGCCTAATTTGAAAAACCATAATAACACTACCGTTTTCTTTGGTTGTCACCATGACGTGGCGTTGCGCAGTGTGCCGCGCAGTGCACTGCGCCGCGCCAGTGGACATTCGGCCTAATGTTACTGGCTGTGAGTTAATACAATTGCGTAGTGAAGACATTTGCACTACGTTTATGTGTGATACAGTGATAGAATATGATAGATCATAGAATTAGCAAGCTCAGTGGCCTTCTCCGATTTATCATAGAACCGATAACCGCGGAGGTAGACGTGTTCTGGAATGGAAACCACGTTTTTGCAAACGTAGTGTGAAGTGTAGTGACGTACTGTGACTTGATTGGGCGAACATCTGCGCAAAACAGCTGGCGCCAGGAGGAGGTCTATATCTATCATCGTGGACTGCAGTACGTCTACGATTAAAACGATATAATTAATGTTAGTTTTATACGAGTTTTTTTTATGATGTACTTATTAGAAAATCCAAGATGAGGTCCATTTACCAAAAGCTATTATATGTTAAATCAACGTAAACGGTATTTGTAATAAGAACCGTTAATAGCTAATCCCACGTCGTTTGTTTTATTTTATCAACAGGTTACAAATATTCTAGTTTATAATTTGATCTTGGCTACATTACTTTGGGGAAAGCTTGTCATCGCTATGGTTCGACCCTGGCGTAGTGTCTGCTACGTTCTTCACTGCTATAGAAATAGCGTTTGACATTATTCTTCTAGTCGGCGCCCACAAGGAAAATTTTCTCAAGTTGAAGGAACTAAAGCCAACTGAATTTAATAAGCATAAGCCATGTTCCTATAAGCGTTGGTAAGCGAGAGGTACCGGGTTCACACCCCAGTCCACCATGTATCAATGACTCTGTTGCCGATGCTCTTACGGTGAGCGAAAACATCGTGATCACGTCCATATCCCTAGTAGGCTGAGACTACTTTTCCTCTTCCACATTACAAATCACTGCAGGGTAACTAATTGGATAAAGGATGCAATAATATAATATGTTACTGTTACTGTCTTCTACTAGCAGTTTCACTATAATTTATTTTTAATTAAGTATTTGGATTAAGCTTTATTGCCACCAATACCTACTAAAGGTACAGACAGACTAGCCGGTAACTGGAACAATTATTGTATCCCTAAGGCTTGATGTCCACTCGCGCGGTGCAGTGCACTGCGCGGCGAGCCGCGCGGTGCCACGTGATGGTGACAACCAAAGAAACGGTGGTGTTATTCTAGTTTTTCAAATTTGGCAACGTTTCCACGAGGGATTTTAAGTTAGGCAACGTTTGCACGAGAGCTTTAACGATGCTTTTACGCGCGTTATTCGAAATGACTCGCATAATTATTGACCATATGTCTTCTCGACTGTGTGTTCACACGCAGGCGTAAAAAGTAAATGGAGATTTTTTAAATCTGCCCACTCAAATGCAACCAAGAGAAACGTACGAAAAGGATATAATTCATTAAAACACTGAAAGTGGAATAAAACACTTTCAGTGCCCGAAAAATATTATGCAATTTTCAGATGCAGCATACAGTTTCAATAATTTTTTACTATGATGCCAAACCTGTACGCCCACCACCACCACTATGTACCACTCGGCGTACAGTAGGTACGAAGTATCGCTGTTCTAAAAGCCTATAACAATCGAACCGTCGGACGTGCAGATTTGACGTCGTAGTAAACAATGTAAGTAAATAACAGTAACAACTGTTTTCTCTATTGGAAACGAATCATATTGTTCTGGCCTACACTTAGATATTTGATCTAAAAATGTATTTAACGCGACTGTTGCTTGTTTTAACTAAAAAGTATAGCATCATAAATATGTAAAGAAGTTGGACCACCTCGATTGGTCTTCCTCGAATACTATGATAACTGTTCCTTTTTACCCGACGACGTGGAAGCCAACGAAGGGTCGTTCTTTTTACTGTCAATTGGCTTACTTTTGACCTCAACTCAGGTAGTGAAGTTAACAGTCTATGTATGTATGAAAAAGCCACAGAGATTTGTCAGGACCGTAGCAAGTGGAACAATGTGGTATCTGCCTATCCCTACGGGAGAAACGCGTGACCGAATGAGTGTGTGTCATTGGTTGTTGTATCAATGAATGTTGATCTCGACAAGCACTATCATTTCTATTTAGGAACTGTAGATCTCGTCGAGCACTATCATTTCTCTTTACTACCTAGTGTTCTAGGACCTAAAGTAACAGAGTTATAAATCTTAAGTTTGACAGCTGCCATCCGAAATGTATATCTCGACGAATACCAGCATTTCTATTTAGAAACTTATGTTCTAGAACAAAACATGCCTTATTTATTATTCGGGAGGAACTGAGAACAAAATGACGAAAGGGTCACGAAAGCGAAACAACTACGATAATGTTGCAGAATCACAAAAAGGGGCGGGGCTTACGCATCAGCGGTCAAAATTTCTTTGACAAGGTCGATATCCTATTTCATTCATACGCGTTGAATCTGTACTAAAAAAAGAAGACATATACATATATGTTTGTAAACTGTGTCACATAAGGAGGAGAGATTCGAACTGTTGGTTAAAAGAAACAGTCAAGTGTGACGTCTCATGTTGACATCTGCTGACAGCGCGCCGCACACTGCACGATGAGGCCAAATTGAAAAAATGTGGACAAAATTCATACAAACTGACATTTCGGGCTTGGATTGCGGGTTTTGTCCCATCATGCAGTGCGCCGCGCGGCGCGCTGCACAGTGGGACATTTCGCCACCTGTCAATGTACTTGCATACAAACTGCTCGGCGTGCAACAAGTTTTGCCACATTGTGCAGTACGCCGCGCGGCGCACCTCTTCAATGTGTCCCAGCGCAGGACGCAAGTTTGATAAACAATCATCTTTGTCTTTGTGGTTAAATGCTTGTTATCCCATACCCTTGCACTCAGCTTCCCCAACATTGTGGTCGCCTTGCCGATACGACTTCGGATCTCTGCATCCAGAGAGAGATTTCCGGACACGGTCGATCCCAGGTAGCAGAAATTGTCAACACGCTCCACTCAACGTAATAATTGGTTGATGCGTGTTTCCTTTCGACATGACTACGGTTTTCTTTGAAAATACATTGAAAATAGTGCACAAGCTCTTGCAAATTTGTCCATCATATTCTTAAGCTCTTCTTAAGAGGTAGGAACAAAGGCTGCATCATCGGCAAACAAGAGACAATCTGCAAATAAATCGTTGCGATGACGTTTGAACTTTAGCAGGGTAACATTATATAATTTACCATCGGTTCTCGTATGTAAATGAATGCCCTGTTTGGCCTCCCCAAAAGCAATTTTAAGCATAAGTGAGAACAAAATGCCAAACAAGGTCTCTATGCATGTAAAAAGGTTCCGAAAGCTGTCCATTAAAAACAACCGACCCCTTCATGTCTTGGTGAACATTTTTTATCAGAGCCAGAAGTTTAGGCTGGCACCCCACTTTCCCTAGTGCAGCATACAGGCCTTCTCTGCTCGTACCGAAGGCTTTGTTTGTGATCGTATCGAAGGTTTTGTTAAGATCAACAAAAGCAACAAAAAAAGCCGTTTGTTGCTCTCTGCACTTCTCTTGTAGCTGTCTAAGCGTGAAGATCATGTCAGTGGTCGCTCTTTGGGCACGAAAACCGCATTGTGCCTCAGGTTAAATACGCTCAGCTAGTTTCTGCAGTCTTATATAGTCTTAATATTCAAGAGCAGAGAACTTACCCACGACGCTTAACAGGGATATGCCGCGGTAGTTGTAACAGTCGCCACGGTCGCCTTTTCCCTTATATAGGGTCATAATGTTTGCATCGCGCATATCCTGGGGTACGTACCCCTCGGTCCAATACTTAACTAAGAGATTGTAGATAATAGGTTGTACACGCTGCACTTTTATGAGTTCAGCAGGGATGCCCTCATTTCTGGGACTCTTTTTGTTCTTCAGTTGTTTGATAGCGTTTTGAAACTCTTCTTGAATAGGATTCTGCCTCAGATAATGTCAATATAGGCCTCGGACACCGACTTGGACCGCAACGCCCACCCGAGAACATCATCTCCCGAGAACCACAGTCTGCATGTCCAGAAACAGGAAATGCAGGGGCGTGTTCTTTGATCTGTATCCCTTCATAAGAGTTCTCTGGGCAAATATGGGATCCATGGTCCCACAACCGGTTTAAACCCATGCTGACACTCCGAGACTGTACACTCCCGTCGGATCCGCGAGTCGACAATGTGATCGAATAGCTTCATTTTGTGAGACATAAGCTTTATACCGCGGTAGTTAGTAGACTCCTCCTTGCCCTTGTAGACTGGAGTAACCCTAACTCAGCCTCCATTGGTTGGGTATCTTCCCGGTGAGGAGGATGCTGTTATAAAGGTCGTTAAGGATGCTCACACCACGAGAGCCCATAAATTTCCACGTCTTAATTAGGACGCCATCGGGCCCGACCGCTCTCCGATTCTTCATGCGGTGAAGAGCCGTCGCGACTTCCTCAGGCATTATCGGTAGCACAAGTCTTTGATTCCGAGGGAGCTCCGGTGCCTGCATCTCTTTATGCTGCTTATTTAGGAGCTCGTGGAAATGCGAACGCCATCTCTCTCCTTTATCACGCGGTTATCACATAACAGGCTAAAGCTAGGGTCGTTTACTCAGCGGCACGTGGCTACTTTGCCAAGCTCTTAAGCTTCTCGCAAAACCAAAACCGCCATGGCCACGGCCAAACTCCTCACATTTCTCACCGACATGACCGTTCAGGTCGCCACCCACAACAATACCCTGTGACAGTAGAATATTTCGTAGTACTTCCCCGATTTGCTTCCAGAACAACGCGTTATCCACGTCGCTGTATGACATTCATAAGTGTTTTATATAAACCTAAATTGAATAAAGATATTTGAATTTGAATTTGCTGCTACCGACCTGTGGAGAAACGTGTTTTGCTAACAAACCTTGTTTTAAATATTAGATATATTTTAAAACTAGCACAAAATCTTGTCCTCTACTTCTATCCTGTGTACCGACCGTACACCTACTCTACACCTGCCTTACACGTACCTTACCCCTTTTTTCTTGCTTATAGACCTTCCTCTTAAATCATTCTATGTATTGTTGAAAACCGCATGAAAATCCATTGCGTAGTCTAAAAACATCTACGCGTACGTATGTATACATACATAGAGATAGACGCAGCGGGCGGGAAGCGACTTTGTTTTATAAGTACAGTTATAAATAATAGTAGAGATATGAATTTTTGAATTCTTTATTCTAAATCGGAGTTGTGTTTCCTAAGAACAAATTACGCTATGTCGAAGTTTCGGATTTCGATGCTCACGTTCTATGTATGAAAAATATATGGATAACTTGAGACTTTCATAATTCCAGATATGATTAGTTTTCCTGGGCCCTCGCACACGAGAGCACAACCGGAATATTAAGATGATTTTTCATGATTTCAGTATTAATTCTGCTCATCCTATCGCAGTCATGGTTAAGTCACTACAGTTACTTCCGCTTGATTCAGGACGATTCGTTGCTTACATTCGGTTTGGATCCCTTCGACCTTACTAAAGCCGATAACTCTCTGTGTATAATACTGTGTGTGCGTAAGTACTTCGGGAAATGTTCCGAAGGCAGCTTTACATCACCACAGCGTCAAAAATCTTATGATCTTAGCAATACAGATCAGAATTCTGTGACACACTACAATAACATTTTATATTGATTAGGTTTTCTATAATACGGTCACAGAATATTATTACCACTTGTATGGTTTTGACGTGCTGCAGTTACACCCGTATCAAACTTATACATAACTACATTGGTATGAACGATAAATGGAGGAAGTACCTACATGCATTGATAACAAATGACAGAACTGTTACATGTCTTATATTAATTTTGAAATGAAACACCAGATTTATTCAACTTTGTAATAGCGAAGAGTGCACACGCTTCATTAAAAAAAACGTCAAGTAGTATACCTACTTGCTTCAAAATGGACATGTCATGTATTAAAAGGTGTTGCTTTTGTATTCCTCTGAGATACGGACTTTTAGCTTGGGGCTACATCAAACTGGTAAGTTTTACGTTTCGTGAGACCTTACATTATAAAATAAATATTTAAGTTCACTGATTACAAGACCAATGGCCTTGTTCGAACCAGTGTTCTATCTACGCACGGCTCTTATTAAATGTATCAATAAAGGGCCGTTTATACGTCGACGCTTACAAACTGGTCAGAAGACAAATACGCAGACAGTGCACACGAGGTTAATTTACCGATGATAAATCCTGAGATGATCGCTCGAACATGTTTGCTAAAAAAAATTATAGAAGCACAGGGGTTTCCAACAGTGTGCGCCGTGGAGAGTAAGGAGGGGCACTGTGAGGCGCTCCCATCTTCTCGTCTCAAAACTAAACTTAGATGTTCATTTGAACATATTAAATCATCATCATATTAATATAAAAAGAAATATGGACATCGATTAGATACTTGGTAGGTATGGATATAGAATAAGCGGGTATGCGAGGCGTCCCCCTTCCGCGCATACCTCATACCGCGATTGCCACGTCGATTTGTCGTCAACAGAACGTCGGAGGCCAATTAAAGTTAGACATTCCTCCTCATCACACTGATTTCTACTCATTCACTGTCCATGCGGCAAGATTGTGGAACTCTCTTCCGCATGAAATACGGGATAGCACATCTATCTTCATCTTCAAGAAACGTGTAAAAGAGCACTTCCTTTGTCTGTCTAATATACATATGTATGTAAGTATGTAAGTCTGTATTTTTTATTTTTTTTATTTAACAGTTTATTGTTGCAAGATAAAACATACACGTTATGTTACAGAAGTATAAGACACAACAGGCACTGCTTATCTCTAAAAAGAAATCTCTTCCAGCAGGCCTCTTTCTCTATGTATTTGTATGTATGTATGTATATGTATTTGTTTTTAATGTAGGTATATAGGTATATATTTATTTATGTATAGTATAGTCTTTTATTAATCAAGCATCATTTTTTTGCTACTGTGAACGTCTTAACTGCATTTAATTGTCACAATCTCTCTGCTGTAAGCCTGCTGGAAGAAATTTCTTTATATAAATAAGCTGGCCTGTTGTGTTTGATATACTCTGTCATATAGTTTTGTAACAATCTTGTGTATAATAAATGGTTAAATAAAGAAATACTCTAGTGCCTCAAGACCCGTGTCTGTTGTCAGCGATGAGTACTATGCGCCCTGCATTGGAAAGCTTCAAGTGACTCAGAGAAAGTGCATCCTTGGAGTTTTTCCACGAGACACGGAAGTAAAAATATCCATAACTGATCTAAGGTCATTAAGTAATAAAACTGAAGGGGCAATGCCGTACAACCAATTACCGATAGGGTGAAAAGGTCCTCGAATGGCGACCACGTACCAAGCGGAAATCGCAGCATAGTATGGCCCCAACGATACGGACAGACGACCTTACAAGGGTCAATCAGTATGGACGGAGATGAGGGAGGCCTGTGTCCAGTAGTGAACGACCTGCGGCTGAGATGATAATACATGTCTTTTTCAGATTGTCGATCTACTGGCAGTAATATGGTATACTTATGTGTGCGTAATGGCGTATGGACTTATCCCAAAAATCGTTCTAACAGTTACAATATTATTCTTTCTGGC
The DNA here is from genome assembly GCA_907269095.1 of Blastobasis adustella. Classification (NCBI taxonomy): domain Eukaryota; kingdom Metazoa; phylum Arthropoda; class Insecta; order Lepidoptera; family Blastobasidae; genus Blastobasis; species Blastobasis adustella. The sequence goes on along the minus strand of OU026121.1, from coordinate 12,118,600 downwards.
AGATATTATTTTAAATATAATATTCCTGGCTGGATCTCACACGGTAAGTGTAAACGTAAATATAAAAGATAGATCAGCTCGCTGATACCATAAGTAGGTAGATAAATATCTAGGTAATGAATATATAAGTAAGCCTACGCCGTAGAGTTCTTATTGAGAGCCATTTAGTTAGTACCTAGCCAGAGTTATTTTGTAAGGGTGCTTGTACACGGTGCATATAGCAGGAGCAAGTAGCTGACGTATGCACAAAACTCCTTACTCCGTCAAGAGTAAGAAGAAGTTTCTTTCCTCATTAACTCCGTGACATTCTTTCGTTTAACATTTAAAGGATTAACCTTTCTAAGATCGTTTTGTAAGCTTCCTTTTTTTTATCGGCCGTCAGAACGAAAATCCATTTGGTCTCAAAATGTCCAAGTTGCAAAATGTTCAAATTGCAAAATGTCCAGGTTACATAATGACCAAGTTGTAAAATATCAGTTGTATACACTTACTACTCATGAGTTGCCGCTTACATTTATATATTTCACGATATATTATGTATTTATAATAAATAAATAAATTCATTTTTATTTCAGGCAAAAGTAACGAGTTACATCCATGTCACAAAATTAATATGAAAAAAAATATAACATTAAAATAAAGATAAAAATCGTCAGCATTGCTCAAATTATTGAGACAAATTCCCGCGACGTTGCAACCATCTCTGGTACTTCTCAGGTCCTCAATCAGGACATTTACATAGACGTTAAAAAGATCCGGAGAGGTTAGCCCCCCTGGCGAACACCGCATTCTAGTCTAAACTCACTAGATGTCGCGTCCCCTATCTCACACAGTTAATTTGTTTTTCGTACCAATACTTCAAGAGCCGTATCGTAATCTGCGGTACCCCCGATCCCTCGAGTTTGTCCCATAGTAAGCTATAGTTTACTAGGTCGAAAGCTCGGCTTAGATCGAGGCAACACGCGTATACTGAGGTGTTTCGACCCGTGTAATATTTCACTGTCCGTTATAAACTAAATATTGCAGCATCCGTAGAATGATTGGTACGATGACCAAACTGTGCGTCCTTAATCTTTAGGCTAGATTTCAAGTCAGGGTGGATTTCAAAAAGATTGGAATTCAAAAAAAATTCCAATTTTGGTACCTAGTAAAATAGGTCTATAATTTTTAGTGCTTGACAGATCTCCGCTCTTATTCTTTAGCACTGGTACTACAACATTCCTCGTTAGATTTTTAGGTAGGTAACCTAGTCTATAGCACATAGGATACAATTTCGATAAAACTACATAAATATAGTGTGTAGTAACTATTGTACGTCGAGCTGCACGTGTAGATAAAATAATATGATCGAGCCAACAACAACTATTTATAAATAATTAATATATTTATCAACGATATCAAACTATACGAAAAGAGCAGGTCTATTGCTCTTATGTAACAATTCACTTCTGTAGGCTTGCTGGAAGAAATTTCTTTTTAAAAATAAGTTGTGCCTGTTGTGTCATTTATAATTGTGTTATTTCCCTGTATGTTTTACTGTGTACAATAAACAGTTAAATATAATAAATATATTATAATTTATAAATACATAATATATCGTGAAATATACAGGATGACCTTAGCCTCTGGACAAATAATTAAACCCTATTTAAGACTGCTACTAAGCGTAATAAAATAGGTATTTCTTTAATTAAAAAAAAAACTTAACTAACAACTTTTCTAACAAATTAAATTGTAACTTAATCGGCCACAATTACAATATACTGTACAACGACAACACGAATGAATTGAACTAGAATTAATTATTGACATTCATGTCATGATATATGAGAAACGAATGACGTTGTCACACTTCAAATTATTGTCAAATTTAAATACATTTTTCTTCATTTGTAGTGTAGTTCTAATGTAAAGAGTTTGCAATGTTTAAGGTACTTTCTAGACCATGCAACTACATACAGGCTGCTCCTGAGCGATTAATTTAAAATCGTTGATGTTTCTGTAAATACTTGACTGATTATTATGATACTTTGCAGTTTTGTTTTAAATGCACTACTCAACTAGTAGTATTCGACTTTGTCTAGAGCTAAGGATACCCTGTATAAATATAAGCGGCAACTCATGAGTAGTACCTATGTAAGTCTCAAGTGTGTACAACATTTAGAGACTTACATAGCGATGTTTTGCAACTTGGACATTATGCAACATTGTGAGCCTTGGCAACGCACTTTGAGGTGAATAGGTACTCTTATCTCCAAAAAAGGGGCAAGTCAAGAGTACCCACAACCAGCGTAAATCTATGAGAAGATGTATGAATGTGGAAGAGGCAAAAGAGTAGCTTGTGACAGTCGATAGTCGCTGCCTACCGCTGGGGGATTATAGTGTTTATAAATGTTGGTAGGTAGGTACTCATATTCTTTGTATATTAATCATCATAAACTTAAAATAGTATCACAACATATTTATACATTTTATTTTTCGAAATACTCCTATACAGATTAAACCCCATGTTTGGTACACGGGGTAAAAACTAATATACAGTTCAACGTAGTACAAACTCGTTTTCTTCACCATTTATAGCAACCTTTCTGATAGAATTCTTTTTACAGTGATTATATACTTTAATCTTTCATTTACTTTCAGAAAAACGTGAAAGCACTGAAAATATTCTACTACTACAGTCTCGTCTATACGGGAGCAAGCATGGGGTTGACATTGCTGATACTCACACGAAGTTTCGAAGACATCCTACGTTGCGCGTTAAATCCTTATAGATCATGCGTTGTTTTAATTGTTTATAGTGTTATTACAATCTCATTACTCTTTTTTATCTCAGGTGAGTTGAACCGTGTGGCATGCGTATCCCAAAAGTCAATTTGCATTGAAAAGAAGATCGAATCGATAGTAGAAATAAAAGTATATGATATAATGACGTTCTATGAAAACGCTTTACACACATAATGTATTTTACATAGATATAGGTACATTAACTTTTTAGCAAAAGCCTATGAAAAGTAGGTATACTGCTACAGCTCCAGAACATGGTATTTTGCATTCTACAATGAGTAAAAATGGCATATACTTTTGGAAAAACGTTTTGTATGTAACCTGCCAAACTTTTCGTCGTACAAGGCCATAAATACATAGTCAGGCCGCTAGTAGTTTTCTGATGCACATCTCTAACTTTCCTGCCATGAAAGATTAATGACCTCCATTAATATGAAACAGGCTAAAGTCCAGAAGTGGACAATGCTGAGCTAAACTTCTTCTTTTATATCAATGGCTAGATCAACGGGCAAGCGGGCCACCAGTTGAAATGTTGCCTATCCATAGGCAGTAGGCTCTTTTCAGCACACCAGTGGTATCGCCAATGCCTTTTCTACCTCTAAACCCCCGCAACACGTTGCTATAACAGCAAATAGGTAAATGCTCCACTGCCAACACGTTCCCCATGGAGCACTGGATGCCTTATTCACTGGTATAAAAGTTTGACTGCGTAATTCTGTGTAATTTTCCGGTCGGGCAGCTCCAAGTCGAAAGGTGTATCCCGCTTTTCTCTACCTCTTTGGGTGCATCCAGATCCCCCAAACACGTCGCAAAGCAACCTTCAATAAAATGCACTGCACCGCTCGCGCGCTGTTGCAGGAACTACCTACCTACCTACAACCAGGCGCGGATCCAGTTCCTAAAAAAGGTTGTGTTCACGACCACCTGAAAGTTGGCGAAGTGTGAGTCGGATTTTGCAGCAAAGTATTTAAGGTTTTTGCACTGAGCTGAAATAATACAAGTTCTATTATTTCAGGTTTAGTGGGGTCTTGCTATTCCTGCACTCATACTGGTCAAAAACCAAGGTAGTTGTAGGTAAAGCTGAAAGCCACACTTCGAACTTTTTCGACATTTTGGCATTTAAAAGCTGGGGGTAATAATAAGAAAACCAATCAGGCCGACTTCGTCTACTTCCTAACTTTAACGGATCAGATAAATTTATTTATTTTTATTTCAAACTTTATTGCACAACAACACACAAATTTGTGGCACCGTACAGGTTTTTTCATATTAAACTTACTTATCTATTCATCGTCAGCCTATGGACCTCAATAAGGGTTGTGGGCATGCTCATCGTGCTCACAACGGTGGATCCGCGCTTGCCTACAACAGCGGTGCGCGAGCCGTTGCAGCAACTGCGCATTCTCCGATCTGTATGCATTTAAAGTAGTGCTTCATGATAGGCGCTGTTATCTCTAGAATTCCTAGATTCTACGACTGTGCTCTAATGTTCTGTTGTAATTAAACTGATTACCACCTGACCGACGTAGTTCTTGCAACGGCTGTGCTTGCGCTTTCACAATTCGGTAGCTGTGCGTAGCGCACGCCGTGTTATAAAGCGTTATTAATATATTAATAACCTGGGGCCCTGGTTTTTAAATCATTCGCTTCGATTCAAACGGTTTTCAATAACGAATTTTGGCATGAAAACATCGATATTTTGATAAATAATGCTAATTTTCTTTATATTTGAACCGTACTCTTAAGGTGCGGCCAATGTGATTTAAAAAATATTGTTTTTTTCATACCGAATATCAAAATTGAAAACAATTCGAATCGAGGTGAGCGTTTTAAAAATAGAGCCCAAAGTCACATATACAACAAGCCCTTTTAACACATCCATTCTTGTTCTTCGTGCCTATTTATGTTTGTTTATTAGCTTTGTTTTTCAGCGATGCAGTGCTATCTCATACTTCTGGTACGCAGTGAGATAAGGAAGCTGATGGCAACATGTACGGTTAAATATAAGAGCACCAAGGTTGAGCTTAATACTGGGAGTGAAAAGGAAATTACAGAAAAGGCTGTATACAACAAACTAATATCCACAGCAGGGGATGGTTAATATTATAATAGACCTTTGCGTTCGTATTTACAGTAAAACAACTTGGAAAACAGATAGATAAGTACCCTAATGTCACTTAACATAAATATATATTATGGATGTTACTAATTTGAGTTATGTATGGCAAATAAATTAATAGCCAATAAAGTACATTGTTGAAATTCTAGCTGGTTTTAAATTTGCCTTTTATTCAAAATTTTAAACACAAACTCAAATATTGTTTACCTATTGAAATAGGGTTAAGTAAGAAGTGCGGGAAGAATTATATGTTGAGAGAGTGAAGGAGAGATTTAAGAATTTGGATGAGATAATTGCGGTACGGGAGATACGGATGAGGTTCAAGAATCTAATTGAGGATGTTGCCATTGAAGTATAAGAAAAGAAGAGAGGCATATATAGAAGACTAAGGACGTACAGAAGGTTTTGCAAGAAAATATGTATTGGATTGGGCTGGTTAGCGATAAATGTAAACCGAAAAATGCAAATATAAAATCAGAAGCCAGGATGAAAATATCATAACAGATGAATCGCATTTGTTTGATGTGCGCAATAAATACTTTGAAAGGTTGTTTGAAAGGGATGAAAGTAAAAAAGTGAATAATAGTAAACATGAATGTGACATAGGCAAGTATGGTATTTTGATAGCTATAAAAAGTATGAAAGTAGAAAAATCAGCAGGATGTGATAGGGCGAAATGGCCAAGCAGCTGTATCTCTTTTTCAACCTGTGTTGGATGAATGGCCGAGTGCCAGCAGACTGGTGCTTGTGCCGCTTTAAAAAAGGGGTCGACCGGTGACAGTATCGCTGTTGTTGACAACGATATGACATTTCAAAATGGCGACACTTAATTACAGTTGAGACCACCGGGTCAGATAAATTTGTGACACAACCTCGTCAAGTCGCCATGCTTAACATTGGAAAAACGTAAAAAAAAATGTAATGGTAAACCGAAAATATAAATTTCCCAACAGCAATAATTGGGATTCATTAAGTAATTCCAAATAAAACAACTGTGTAGTTTTCTAACAACTGCGGTGTTAGAATATTTTTAGTCGCTCGCGCGACACTATTCCGTCAGTACTGGAGTACCCTTTTTAGTTACTGTTTTACCGGAATTAGGAATATATTTTACAACGTAATACGACATTGTTAGTTTGTAAAGCAACGACCATTCACCCACGTGGTCAATCCGTCACTGTGACGACGTTTGTGCTCCATTGTAGTTTTATCATCAATTAAGTGGCCCTTGTATCCTTAGGTAAGTCCTTTATATCTCTCCCGCTCCCTCATACTCGTATCTCCGTGAACGGTTTCGCTTTGGCCATTCACAAGATAAGCCTTGTCGTTCTAGCAATTCCTGCTCACTATTCCTACTTCCTTTCATATTCCTTCAGTGTTCATGCAGCAAGACTGTGGAATTCTCTTCCGCACGACGTGCGTGACAGTCAATCTATCCATTAAAAATCGTGTAAAAGATCACTATCTTTCTCTGTGTGCCTGGACGTATTATAATGCCTTAATATAGTATATGTTTATATTATTCATATATACCTCTTAGTATGTATAGAATATTATGTATGTCTTTATTTAGAGTGAATAATTAATGTGCACATCGTATCTGCGTATATTTATCACATCTCTCTTTTTGGAGGCCTGTTGAAAGAGATTTCTTTTTAGAGATAAGTAGTGCCTGTTATCTATCTTTAATTTTCTTGTATACAATAAATCGTGTGTCTCGGAGAATGGCCGTATCGTAGACGGTCATGAGCCTAGACATCATTTTGACTCAGAAACGCAACGTCAATCGAAGCGCCACCTTGCGGATGACTGAAAATACTGTGAAGACATTATATTCGGCGCGCGGTCGCAACGAACACTTTGCATTCGACCATCGACGAGTCATGAACTGGAACTAGCTGCTCATCCATTGAAGAGAGAAGATGTCTTGATTTATTGTATCACATCACATAGCTGTACTCCATAAAGGAGAGTGTGAGTACACAAGGGACTACAAATAATCTCCATAAAGGAGAGTGTGAGTACACAAGGGACTACAAATAATTTGTATGAGGGCGCACGTGAAAAGAGCTGGCGCACCTCACGTTTTCGGCCGGTCAGGAGGCCATGGCTGGTGGCGGGTCTTCCAGTGACCCACGGGTTTAGTAGTCCCACATTATGTCTCCTACTGAAATTATCTAAAATTCATCATATTCTTTTATTATTTGCTATTTTTATTCTAATAACGCTTTAATATCTCAATACACTGTTAAACTGTTCGGCTGAGCCTTATTTCAACACACTATCCCGAAAATACCTTCTGATGGATATCTGCCCCGCTAGAGTCTGCCGTAAGTTACCACATATTAAAAACTTCATTCACACCTTTGACCCCGGAACGATGCCCAGAAAGCTAGCTGCGTTGCCTCGTTTTACGTACGGACGTTTCCAAGCAGTAAGCGTCATGCTGTCAGACCTCTTGCCATCGTCACGTACGGTAGAGTGAGGGTCACGAGACTTTGCGTCCGGCTAAAAGTGGAACAAAATTTGACTGACAATGTCAAGTTCAGCCACAGTACACGAACCAATCAGTAGGTCATTTTCATAGAAACGGTCAAAGTATGTTTTTCACTTTCGCGCAATTTATTTGTTTATTATAAATTTATTCGCATGGTATTAGCAGCGGAATCGTCAATTTTAATAATCGACTAAAGAACACTACAACTACACGTGAAATGTACTTTCGCATAAATTCTCAGCATATCGCGATTGCGGCGCTCTAAAAATAGTTAGTACGGAGGATCACGAGCACAATGTGAGATTGGCTTTGAGCCCTTGAGATGGTGGTGGGCCCCATATAGGGGATTCGGGGATGAGTATTACATAAATCCAACCTAATCTTAGCATGTTTCATTTTGCACTTGAGCAACCTAAACTAGAAGAAAATTGCGAATATAGACGTTGTTCAAAACTTAAATGTTATTTTATTCAATTATACATTTGTTTTACATTTCGATTACTTGGCGAAGATGATTGTTTCTGTACACTGTGGTTGACAACGGATAAGGACCAATAACAGGGATACTTTTTGACACGATGGGCTCAAAATAAACCGGAATCTAGAACCGTAAAACCAATTAAAGTAAAGACAAGCGCCCTTTGGATGACGTCATTTATTGTCGCGGGCCTGACGATTCGGCCTGCGCTACGACTAGATGACATACCGTGGTGCCCTAGCGAATCCATATATGCACCACAGGGACACCAATATGAATGAACAAGGTTGACCCTAATCTCACAGCAAACAAGAAACGCTGGCAGGGAGACACTTGACGCCTTACGAACGCCCAGAGCCCCATGATTTTTAAGGCCACGTTTGGTACTTATAAAGCGCGCCTGAGGGCAAAAGTCATACATATTGACAACGACAAGTTGTCTAAAACGGTTCCAAATGTTTCGTGAAAAGCTTATTGTAGCTGAGCGCCACTCGTCCAGGTGGTACGGATGGAACTTTAATTAGCGGCGGATGGTACTGTGGTAAGACTCGGTAGCAGAGATTAGACCAAACAACTCCTCGAAACATCGGAACACTCTTCGTGATAACTCCTCATTCTGGCTGATGAAGGTATTTGTGTAAACTAAAGCCCCTAAAGCGAGTTAGGGGGGTTTGTTTTATAAGTACTACGTAAAGATAAAAAAGTATATATAATAATTATTTATTCTAAATCGGCCTTGTGATTCCTAAACACAAGTTACACTATCTCATAGTTTCAGATTTCGGTTTATGTTGTTGCAAAATTGCAAACTGGTCTTGCAAATGTCCATAGGCTGCGGTGACTGCTTACCATCAGGCAGGCCGTAAACTTGTTTGCCACCTGTGCGATATATAAATAAATGTGTATAAAAATGTGGATAACTTGAAACTTTCATGATTCGAGTTTTGATTATTTTCCCTAGGCCCTCGCGCACGAGAGCATAACTGGGATATTAAGATGATTTTTCTTGATTTCAATATTAATTCTGGCTAACTTCATGAAGTATAACAGCAGCACCAACACAAACTCATAAAATACAAATTCAAATAAAAATTATTTATTGATGACTTAGTTACACGTCAGTACAGTATGGTTGTGGGTAGGTACATAGGTACGCATAGTCTAATAATATTATGTACCTAGGTACCATAATAATAAGTATGGTATGGTATGGTTTAACAACATTAACAATTATAAAATTTATAAATGTCATCCAATTATATCACGCCGGCTTCCTAGCTGTTGGCGAATGGGAGTCGGGACTCTGACTCCAGGCTTTGCCATCAACTAACATCGGCACGCTCCTTGACCGTGCGACGTTCAGAATTGCCACGGCCCTGTGTCTAGGTACTCCCTGCAATGCGCCTCATGTGTTTATGTGGGCGCCAAGTTGACCAGCACGGCCACCATGGCCTATCGTGCGGCAGGAATGCAGGTCGCATACATCGGCACGCGGCCCTGATGTTATTCGCCGAGCCTTTGCCTCTGTCGGGGCTCCTGCTGTGCTTGAGCCTAATGGCTTAGCACGCGACGACGGTAAAAGGCCCGACGGAATGACTTTAACACCCTGGAAGCTGGGGCGGCCTCTGGTCTGGGATGCCACTTGCATCAACCCCATTGCGTCGTCCCATCTACCTGCCACTTTCAGTCGACCTGGGACCGGTGCCGCATCGGCCGAAAGCGCCAAGCGCCGCAAATATATTTGTCTGAGCAGGGATTATATATTTGCGCCGTTTGGCGTTAAACCTTTGGGCCGTGGGGACCAGGCGCACATACCCTAAACAGGGAGATAGCCCAACGCCTGGTCGATGCATCTAATGACCAGAAGGCTGGCCTCTACTTCGGCCAGAGAATTAGCCTAGCTATACGGCGGGGTAATGCGGCCAGCCTTCTGGACACTTATCCGGTTACTGGGGATCTTGTATTTTTTTTTATCTTTAAACAAGTTTAGTTTTTGTGTATTTTTTATGTGTAAATATATTTGTTACTATATTTTTGTGTTATGTAAATATTTTAAATATCTTTTCTAATGTAAATAAAGTTAGAAAATTATATCACGTCATCAAAATTAAATTAAATATTACATATTATCCTATCGCAGCTATGTCAAATATTAATTAAATATTACATATTATGCTATATATGCAGTGAAGTCACTACAATTGCAATTCAGAGCCAAAGTCACAGACTACTTCCACTTGATTCAGGACGATACCTTCCTTACTGGCGGTTTGGATCCCTTGGGCCTCCCTAGGCCGTTACTCTCTGTGGAGACTGTGTGTGCGTAATGTGCTTCGTAATGTTCCGAGGACTGTTTCACTTTCGCGCCGATGGGTTTATTATTACCATAGGGTTCAAAATCGTTTAAAGTTAGCAATATAAATCAGTATTCTGTGACACACTAAAATTTCATTCAAGTCAAGAAATTACTGAAACACGTGATATTTAAAAAAACGCTAACGAAACAAGAATCTTTAACATACATTCAATACTCCTCTACACACATTCTACGAGCGATAACTAGCGACTTACAACATATTAAAAAGGTAGCGGTCTAATATAATAAAATAACAAAATATTCAACACAAAGTATGAAATTACTTTACCAATAAATAAACTGATATCGTATCTGAATAAATTATTTACAAATTTGTGTTTGACAATCAATTACTTGTCAAGCTGACAAGCAATTTGATTGTCAAATACAGTGGCACGCTATTTGTCTATGAGGGCCGCTCTACTTAACCACGAAGGTAGCTTAACTTTTCAATCTCTTTGATCCTACTCGTAAGCGAGAGGTACCGGGTTCAGATACTGCTTCGGCCATGTACCAATGACTCTTTTCCGAGTTATGTACAGTAGTTGAATTCTAACCGATGCTCTAACAGTGAGGAAAAACATCCTGATGAAACTTGCAAATTCAGGCAACTGAATTTGTAACCATGATCCAATCTGGTCAGGTTCCCCTAGTAGCAGGGTCACGGAGGTCAGATGGTAGTCGCTCCACTGTAATTACCTTTATATCATGGACGAATGTGTGCATGTATTTTTAAGCACATTATCAGGTTATTTTTATGTGAAATAGTCACATGTTTGTAATACAGATTACTTTATCAAACCGGAATGCTGTTTCCGCAAGCTTAACACAGTAAATGCTAAACTGTTGTGATTTTAACTTCCAGCAAAATATTACAATTAGGTACTTAGCTAGTAGGTTGTTATACCACATAGGTATCTACTCAGTTAGCGGTAACTATCGCCCAAAACATCTACGGTTTTTAATTTTAGGTAGGTACTAATACCGTTGAAGCATACTTATAATTTCTTTGCTAATACTAGAAACATGCTGATAATACGCGTTCAATCAGAATGGGAAGCTAAAAGACACGGCTGTTGTAAGCATACGCAATCGTTCGTCATCATCATCATCTTGGCGTAATGTCCCGGTTGCGTCCCCGCGCGGCTCGCGAGGGCCCAGGGTCTGCCTAGTTCGTGGGTAGCCCAATTGATTTAAGTGTACATCCATCGTTCGGTAACCACTCTATTTCCAACACTATTTCCACATTTTGAGTAGTCTAAGGTTTTGCATCGATACTAGTCTTTAGTCACCGTTTTTGCAATCGCGACCTTTTCTTTCTTCTTTTATAGAAAGAAAAAGTAAAAGTGGTGCGATTTTCAAATAACAAAGCCTGTGTGCTTATACGAATTTTAACATTTAAAATTCAAATCATTTTATTCGCTTGCGAAGTTTCATACAATATTAATTCCCTGCAGGTAACAAGGCATTACGCTGACATTTCATGACAGATAATTGGACATTGTCAAGCAGGTGTTAAAAGTATTTATGTAAAATTGTGTGCGGGGCTAGGAGGAGAGGAAAGGAGACGCCGGCCGAAGAAGCAATGGCTTGACGTCATTAGGAATGACATAAGTGCCAACAAACTCATTACTCCTCAGAAGTGGACCAAAAGGAGTTGGAAGGCGGACCCCGGGCCCTCACGGACCGCGCAAGAGCGCCATCGGGATTTAACGATAAAATTATGATTCTCGCTTCTCGGAACACCTTTCCAAATAAAAAGTTGTACAGTTCTGTATTAAGTTATAGGTAGCCAGCATGTGAATCACACCATAATTTTACCCTGAAAATCATATGGCTACCTACATAATATTTTGTTAAATAGTTTCATTTTAATTCAAATATTATGAGATTACAATAGAATGCAAAACAAAGCGTGCATATTATCACTGTAACTGTAGGAATAATGTATATCAAATAACATAAAATATAACTCACAAACGTAGGGTTCTGTAGCACCACTAATCAAGCAACAGACCAATACCAACATTATTCCCATAAAGAAAATCAAATCGCATCAATAGGCATGATTCTTAGAGATCCTAATTGTAATAGTAGATTATACAGTAAGGGAATAAAGCAGTATCTTGTGTCATGGGCGGCATATTGGATCCTTGAACGTAGTGAAAGACTCTAGAGAGAAAACCTAACTTCTGAGTGAAGCGAGGATTTAGGCCACAAAAGACTTTAGACAGCTTTATTCCAGAGGTGAATACTCTACTTTTCGCACCACCTGTGACCTGCGATGATCCGGCTTCATAGAAGCTGTAGGAATCAGCACTGAACTGTAAGTAATAGGCGATAACAATAGATCAGGAATGGTCGCAGTGATACAAGGACTGAAATTGCCTTGAAAAGCCCACTTCTCAAATAAAAAAACTATTACAGTTCCAAAGATACAGCCCTGTGACAGATGGACGAACAGACACAGGCGAATGCTTAGTAGAATAGGATTCACTTTTCACCCTTCGATTATGGAGCTACGGATCCCTAAAAGACTGATAACCGTTTGCGCTAAACAACAAATGATATTATATTATCTTTTTATATGCTTAGGGAGTGGGACTGTTTATTAATGTGTAATTTATATTGAAATCATTTTAAAATCTGAAATAATAATTGAAAAGAGACAATGGAGAGTCGATCACAATTTAAGGAAAATTATTTGTGTATTCCTTTAAGATTCGGAGTCCAGGCGGCTGCATATCCAAAGCTGGTGAGTTTTCTTAGTACACGTAAAGATTTTATGAGTAAATTATACCTATTTTCCACAATTAGTAAATATCCGGTAGTGAAGCACAGGCCCAAAAATCCGCAAAGAATTTCATTTAAGACGAAACTTTATAACTTATGGGTGTCGTGCGTGTACCTAGTTATTGTTCCGAGGGGTGTCGTAAGGGTTATTATTGTAAGACAGAAGCAGACATTATTAAGTTCATCCGTAGTCCAGATAATGGGCAGCAGCGGTTTCCGTTGTTAATGAACGATGCGATATCTGGCCCGCCTGCCAAGCGTCAAAACTAAGGCAAATTCATTCAATATCTTGAGGTGACTCACAGTCGCAGAGGACTATGTTGGCGATTTAGATTAGGCATACTCAATTTAGCCTCTATCTTTTTTGAAGTCAGTTTAGAATGGACAATCATACTTCGCACGGGGTAAGTCTATATCGTAGGCCGATCGTCGAGATCTCCCTGGGCATATCATTTCGACACGTCTACACGGCACGGGTCCGAGTTCAGCAGAGCTCCTCGGTGCATTAGCACAACACGCACCTACCCTTATCGAAGTGTAATCTCCATATCAAATGATCTTGTCTAGGCACATCACGATCGGCCCGCAATAGTCGGGCACATGACACAGGTAGTAAGTACATCTGACTTCTTGGTCTACTATACCCCTAATCAGAGCTGTTTCCAGCTTCACACTTTACTTACTATACAACAAACTACTCTCTAGAGACGAATCGTTTTTATATTATTAAGTTTATGAGTTTGTATGTTGAGGGAAATCTCCGAAACTATTCAAAATATTCTACTTTAGGCCGAGCGTTTGAGTATCCGACTCGTAAGCGAGAGGTACCGGGCTGCAATCCTGCTGCAGCCATGTACCAATGACTCTTTTCTGAGTTATGTACATTAGCTGAATTCTAACCGACGCTCTTACGGTGAGGGAAAATATCTTCATGAAACCTGCAAATTCAGGCAACTGAATTTGTAACCATGATCCAATCTGGTAAGGTGCTCCTGGTAGCAAGGTCACGGAGGTCAGATGGTAGTCGCTCCACTGTAATAACCTGATCGCCAAATTCTGGATCATGGCCAAGGCAGACCCCAGGCTCTCGTGTTCGAGAGTACAACCGGGATATTAACGCAAATATAATTATTTTATTCTAGTTTTGCTCACCAATGCGTTACATCGGGCTTACACCAATGCGTTACATCGGGCTTGTTTTATCAGTTAAAAAGTGTGGCTTAAAAGTATATTTGTTTATTGTTTACTTGCGTACTCATAATATATTTTTAATAATGCAACTTAAATATAGTTATTGGTAAAGAGAGAAAATAAAACAGTTCTATCTAAACCAACAAGAGCTGTTATACTATAGGCATAAAACTTGGGTGGGTCAGTACAGCCAGCTCATCTATGAGATCAAATTAAAGATCAAAAATATAAACAAATGAGTTTAACCAACAAGGATCGAACGGGCGACTGTCATACTATCGGTATATTACTTGGGTGGGTCAGTACAGCCAACTAGTTGTAAAACTTGTAATATATCAATATAAAATTTAACTATTTACCACTAATTTTTGTCAACAGGTGACCAATATTCTACTTTACATTATTGTGATGGTCGTAGAAAACGATTTAAATTCCAATGACCCAGCATCAGTTTGGAAAGACTCTAACGTATGGAACGCTACGATTTTCAGTGCTTTGGAAATCGCAATCGACATTGTACTTGTAATAGGTATCCTCCAGGTAAGTCATTTGGTTGAGTAGCAAGATTATTTTCTTTTTTAGCAACTGGTTGCGAAACTCAGTTGCGAAGGCGGCCGAAGGAAGTTTTAGCAAGGTCGGCCCGTCGTACACCCCAACTAGACGATCGTATTTGGGGGTGTCAAGGCACGAAGAAAAGCCGTACATACAGTGGCTCCCAATCTGGACCGGGAACAACTTTGATTTCTTTGCGTTTGCAGGAACCATGACCTAAATAAAAATAAACTGAATCAATCCGAAGATAAACTTCAATAAAAACTTCAATGTAACTTTAACAATATTATTCGAATGGAGAAAGTTTTTTCTTTTAGAAAGTCAATAAATTTTGAATCAATATTTTTCATGCCTCTTCTGTACAAATTTGGTAATCCTAGGACGAATCGCCCGTGAAATTTTAAATTGTTCGCGGACCATATTTTGACTCCATCAAACCACAGGTGGTCCGCGGACCACTGGTAAGGAACAACTGCCCCAGCTGCCCTAGGACAAACGAAGCAAGACACTCTGAACTAGTGACTCTAGTTCGTAGCCCCATAATATATTACTAAGGGATACTAGAAAAGGGGCCCTTAGTACACTATTGACACTGCTTATGATACAATAATACTTCGAATCTGGACTAGTTAAGTACGATACTTACCCTGTTTTGGAATCAACTCAATTCCATGTAAACAAAGGTGTCAACAGTGCAATCGTAGCAAATGACCGTGGCTTTGTAATATTTATATTTGTTTATGTTCGATGCAAAACGAACAGCGAATGCGCTGGACGCTGCTTATGCACAGGGCCCGAACAGCATACGCTTAGCGACCGAACAACGTACTCACATCGTCCAAACAACTTATGCGCAGCGACTGAACAGCGTACGCAGAGCTGCCAAACTGCCTATTTATGCACGGGGCCCGAACAGCGTACGCACAGCGGCCAAACTGCTTATGCACAGGGCCCGAACAGCGTACGCACAGCGACCAAACAGCGTACGTAAAGCATCCAAACAACTTATGCGCAGCGACCGAACAGCGTACGCACAGCGTCCATACTGCTTATGCACAGGGACCAAACAGCGTACGCACAGCGCCCAAACTGTTTATGTACAGGGCCCGAACAGCGTACGCACAGCGTACGCACAGCGGCTGAACAGCAGCTGAACAGCGTGCACAGAGCTCCCAAACTGCTTATGCACAGGGCGCGAACAGCGTACGCACAGCGGCCGAACAAGGTACGCACAGTGACCGAACAGCGTGCGCACAGCTTCCAAACCACTTATGCACAGTGACCGTAGAGCGTACGCGTACGCCGCCAGCGGTCCGTAGGCCGGTGGCTGGCTCCCTTGAGAGGGGCAAGATGAATATTGATGATCAGCACCCCAAGCACAATTCCGTTCCAGTGCAACAAAGACTGAAAAGCCGTAAAAGCTTTATGAAGTGTATCGACCCTTTCGAGCCAAAATAAGTGAGGTGCAACCTTTGGTGCGAGAGTGTCACCGACTCTCTTTATCCGACTCTTCGCGAGACTTCTCCCTGGAATGAGAACATGAATTACTATGGCCGATTTGAAAGTCTTTAAATAGACTTCGGACTTAGACCGGCCGGAGCAAGGAGAATATGGCCAGGTGGCGATTTTCGGGTGACTTCGACGTCAACCGATGGCTCATCTCATTTCGTGCCCAGCGTCTCCAATCATCTATACACTGGAGGATTATATGACAGCCGCTGTAAGCGCAATTGGCAAAGTTTTGGGCCACAACAATATAATGTTTGTCATTGACACGTTACGAAGAAGACACTTTTCCTCATAATATTCACATTGATCACATGACAGCCGCCGATTGCGCTGTAATGTGGCAAAGTTTTGGGCCGCAACAATATTATGTTTATCATTGACACGTTACGAAGAAAACACTTTTCCTCATAATATTCACATTGCCCGGGCAATATAAATAGGGCCCAGATACTTGCTCCATCACATAATAATTACATCCGTTGACCAATACCTATCTATTTTATCATATGTATCATCTAAGTATTCGTTTTGCTAATTATAAATCGTATGATTTCAGAAAAGATTGAAGTTACTTCAAGTCGTCTATTACTATTCTTTAATTGGAATAGGCTATGTGGGGGTTGTGACCATATTTTACATTTTAGGCGGGATTTATCTAATTTATTATTTGCCGGCTTCCTATGAAGTCCCAAAAGCCTGTTCTGTTGGCGCTATACTGGTGGCTATCTTCAATTATAGTGAGTATATATATATCTAAATACTTGGCGGTCCCAGAGGCGATAATGCCACACTCAATTAGGTAGCGCGAGTCAGCGGTGCGATAGCGGCCTGTCAGACGTCAAAAGCAATTCCGCCATACATCGCACTCAGCCGCTACCGCTTTGTATGGCACGTTGCTTGGGCTAACATAGAATCCCTACCCTGGGCCCTTTTCCGAGGGATAAAAATTCATCAGTTACAAGATCATCCTGGTATTATCGCCTCTGTGTGGCCTCTCTACTTTATGCAGTCTTCATACTTCTTACTTTGGGCCTGTTTTTCGAAAGGTACAAGTATTACATTACGAGTGTGTATCTATCGCAACGCTCAGTAGCGATTTTTCTATGTTGGGGGTTGGCGCCGCCAAACACGTTACTATTAATTACATTATTTTATCTAAGGGAAAATTTACACGCTAAACCCACAACATGCCATTAACAGTAGGTAATTTTGAATTTATGTACTTACAAAATTCAATTTGGCAAAATTTTTCCAGCAGATCCACTTGCTGGTCAATCCTAAATGAGTTGTTCCCAGAAAACTGATTTCAATAATGGGTAACATAAAATGGCTCCCTAGGTCATCTTGGCGTTAATGTCCCGGTTGTGCTCTCGAAAACGCGGACCCCGGCGTTGACCATGATCCAGAATTTGGCGATCAGGTAATTACAGTGGAGCGACTCTCCCTAGGTGTCTGGAATTAAGTCCACTGGATTATTTATATGTGGTTACCTCTAGAGTAAGGGTTTACATAAGAAAGCTGGTAAATTTAACCCAGACAATATTGTATCTAAGTGAAATGAGGACACACTCTATATGTGATCGTGTCAAAAGCGCAATGATCGCTATTAAATAACGACCATTGCGCTTGTATTGTTAAAATTTTTGGATAATTCTAACATGTCTAGTTTTTTTATAATTGTAACATAATTTTAAGAATTTTCTTTTCCACTCATGATTTTTGGATCCGAATCGCGAACATCGTTTTTGGGCACCTAGTAAAAAACCTTTACAACATAACCGGATGAATTTTTCGTTGCAGTACTGATGATCTGCTTGATTCCTCTGCTGCGAAGGGAGATCCGGAGCCTACAGAAATCCAATACGCTGGAAAATATGCCCATCGGAGATAATGCTGAAGATGAAGATTGAAGTTGTTAATAATTAAGCAATAATTATTTTGCTTGACGTGTAATTTTACTCACATTGATACCTATAATACAAACCGTGAATTCTTACATTACCATGTACTTTTTTGAAAGATTCCCTAAGGAAAATATATGAAATGTAAAAGTAGTAAAATGAATAATTAAGTAATTTTTAGTGATCCACTAAAGAAACCATAGTGTAGGTACTTAAAACGGCCGTTTTAGACGGAAAAACTAAGATGGTATTTTTAAAAACCTTTCGACTTAAAAATAGTTTAATATTACTTGAGATATGAGCCGATTATTTTATTTTACTTTTTATTTTATTTTATTTACTTAAGGAAATCCAACAGCAAAAATTACAATATAAAATAATACTGGCAAGTTAAACATACCGAACAGTCTACAAGACTACAATTTCAAATTTAGACTAAAATATAACTACAATACTCGAAAGTAATGCAACAATTGTCAATTCAATAATAATATGGTTTGTAAAATGTGACGTAAAAGATTTGAATAATTTGAAAAAACGTGTAGAAGTAATACTTGAGTATGCGGTTTCTCGCTGACTCACAACTTGATTTATTTAACATAAAACAAGATCAATTCTCCTGGATAATTTACATTAATTGTGGCCGTATCACCCACCAAAATAATGATTTTTGATCTTCCAGAGATAAAAATTCTATACAGTTTACGAGCAACACACACTTGATTGCAAGGTAGAATGTTCGGGCTATTTGTTTTATAATAATAAAAAAGTTATGAATTTCATTCGTAATTAGAAAAGGTCTTATTCAAATAATCCTCCTTCTAGCGCAGTCACCCGACTGCGCCCTAGCGACTAGCGCAGGACCCGAATTAGGTCGTATTTGGACATGGATTTATAAAACTAAGTTTTGTGTCAAATGAAAGTCTTTAACCTGTGTGTTTTGGTTTTGCCAGTGTGGATTATGAATGAAACACGTGGTAACTCTTTTCTAATCCGTGACATGTTATCGTTATGGCCGTGGCTGCGGCATGGATCTTGAAACTATCCAGATAGAGAGCAAAGCTGTTAATAGAACAGATAAATTCAACTATTAGGTACCTCGGATCCGAGCTACATGAGTCCGGAGATATCCGCTCAAAAGTCAAGTCCCGGATCTGTACCTTGGGCCAAATGGCCGGAGTGCATGACAGTAACCTGCGGCCCTAAAATCCTTGTCAAGCTCAAGGGCAATTATGCCTGTAATGCTCTATGACTGCGAGATACGGCCACCGCTGACGAAGCACATCGGCGGACTCGACGCCAACGAGATTAAAATGCTGCGGTGGATGTACGCGGAATTACACGACTTTAATTGGCTGTGACAAGTGCGTAACGATTACATCCGCAGCAGACAGCTTTTGCGTGCGATAAATAGCGGGTAAGAACGAAGAAGATCCGCTCGTTTGGTCACGTGCTGCTCAAGCCCCCATAAACTTGCCGGTATGAAGACAGGTACCGCGGGAGGCCCAAGAAGCGATGGATTGTCACACCCGACTCGAATGCCAGAGCAACGACTGACGATTTGAGGATGCCGAAGATCAGGCAAAGTGGAGAAGAAAGAAAAGGAAAGCTGACCCTCGCAGAAGCCGGGATTGGCTGCTCGGATGATGATAAAGATGATGATCATAAGGATCAGGATCGCTCAGCGTGCCATGGAGAGAGCTAGATACTCGAAGTTTCTCTAAGTTGATGTTAATGTTCGTCCATTGATAATTATAGACGCAATTTCGTCTATCATCGGCATAAGCAAAGTACACCATAAAAACCGTAAAATATATTAAATGTCTTATAATAACATTTTTGTTCGTTTGAGCGAGATTAAAAATTGCGTACCTATAAGAATGTACAAAGTTATCACTGTAGGTTCAAAGCTATAACTTTCGTGCTATAACAACTAAAACATACACTCATTATGTTGTTATTCGGAGGAGAACTGTGTTTAAAGTTCTGTCATTGAGCGTATAATAGATTTTAAATATAAAAATGTGCAGCTATACAAATGATTGTACACATATTTCTTTAAAATGTGGACTCTTGGCGACAGCTTACCCAAAGCTGGTGAGTTAGCTTCACATTAGGTTATGTAAGTTAAACAAGTAGTCCAAGAGCATACCAAGTGCATGTGAATGTGCAAGCGTTGTTAAAATTTTCTATTATAGAATTCCATGATAAAGTTTTGATATAAAAATAAACGCAGGATGTCAAGATAAACTAGTTAGGTTAAGAGACAGCTTATGGCCAGCTTTCAGCTAATATAATTCATGATGCACCAAAAGTTGCTGTAAAGGGCTTTTTCTAAAAGTGCCTATATGTGAGTAGTGACAAAATTAGCGTGTGGTGTCCGTCAGAGCAGAAAGTGGGCTGATTTAAGGCCGATTTACACTATTAAGTTGTAAAGTAACGTTACAATAACGTTATACATTTTATTTCTTTTTTTTATATATTTATTTTAAAGCGAGGGGGTAATCGTGGGCACTAAGGTCAAAATCTGTGCCCGAGACTTTTTTCTTTTATACTACTTAGGGACAAGCGAGCAGACAGCCCACCTGATGGTAAGTGGTAACTGTCGCCCATAACATGTGGTGCGTTGTCACTGTGAGGACTAAGAAGAAATGCCTCATGCCTGTAGTTTCGCTCACGTACATCAGAATTATCCACTGAAACACTGAAACCGTTGTCAAAACCATCATCGTAGCCTATACTTGGTCTTCGGCATCCTTGGTTTTTGAATAGGTGGCCGTATTCTTACGTGATAAATAGATGCCCAAATCTGTCGGTATCAGGAGCGGCCCAAGAAGCGATGGATTAATATCGCAGAGTCGGGTGCGAAAGCCAACGGCTCGGGACGCTAGTAGAAAAGCGAACCCTGGTATAAGCTAGGATTAACCAATATGATGATTATGATGATAATATTTAAAAATAGGAAACTCGATGATATTATGTAAGTAGTCCTAAAAACGCGACCGCTCAGCCAAACTTGTGCATTTAATTTTAAAAATTAACTAATACCTGAACTTACAACTTACTACTAAAGTTGTTTACATGTACAGGATTAAAATTAAGTTAACTACTTGACAACATAATACGTGTAAATCTGCCTGTACATTGTACATTGCGAAGTGCAAAAATTGGGTGCGAAAAGAGCTCAGAGGTGCCTCAAGGGTGATTTACAACTGTAAATCTAATCAAAATATTATAATGTAACCATTATTACGGAGGAGGCTCCATCGCTGACTGTTGTGGTAGTTCTATATGTGAGTAGGATGGCGAAGAAGGCTAAGCGCTGAGACACATTGAAGAGGTGCACGATGTGGCAAAACTTGTTGCACGCCGAGCAATTTGTATGCAAGTACATTGATAGATGGCGAAATGTCCGCCATGATGTGGCGAAACCCGCAATCCAAGCCCGAAATGACGGTTCTGTATGAATTTTGTCCACATTTTTTCCATTTGGCCCCATCGTGCAGTGTGCGGCGCGATGTCAGCAGATGTCAACATGAAACGTCACACGTGACTGTTTATTTTTACCAACAGTTCGAATTTTTCCTCCTTATGTGACACAGTTTACAGGCATATATATATATATATATATATCTTCTTCTTTTAGTACAGATTCAACCCGTATAAATAAAATAGGAATTCGACTTTGCATAGCCTCCTTCATCATACAAGCCATGCGCAGAAGTTTGAATTTTAGTGAATCTGAAGATTACTGTAAAACTATCATCATCGCGGTCGTCGTCGTTTAATGTTATTAGTTATTTGTGTGATAAATTATATTAATAAGTATATACTTACTAAAGTATATACTTTAGTTAGATAATATGAAATTGGACAGATTCCTGTACTATTTACCTATCTACCTACTTGTAATTGTATTATCCTAATATTATAAATGCGAAATATAATGTATGTTTGGTTTTGTACATAATGGATGTTTGTTACTTCTTCACGCAAAAATTACTGAACGGATTTTAATGAAATTTGGTAGTCATATAGCATATAGCCTCGAATAACACATATGCTATAATGTATCCCGATATTTAATGTGATTCCCGCGGGAACGGGTCCGGAATAGCCGAATTTTATGCGGACGCAGTCGCGGCCAAAAGCTATTATGAAATAAAATAATCTATGCCAGCCAAAATATTGCCTAATTTACTAAATATTAGGTATTATATATTTTAAACATTTTTATTTAAGTACCTAAGTATTTAAAAACTAACTGCTTACTTATTCTATCTACATACTTTTTCAACGCTTCCATCATCGTGGATAATCAAAGATCGTGGCTTAAAGTAGTTGTTATAACTTTCACAATGCGAAAATGTTTGCTGCATTAGTATGCAGCAAAGATCCTTCGGTGGGACTCCAACATGCTCGGGGAATAGCAGAAGTCCATTTGTTTAATAGAATTACATCTTTTGGAAAGCAAAACATCGGCACAGCTACTTTCCCATTTTTAAGGTTCTCATCATAATTTTAAATGCATTTTTCAA
Source organism: Blastobasis adustella (assembly GCA_907269095.1). Taxonomy (NCBI): domain Eukaryota; kingdom Metazoa; phylum Arthropoda; class Insecta; order Lepidoptera; family Blastobasidae; genus Blastobasis; species Blastobasis adustella. The sequence goes on along the minus strand of OU026121.1, from coordinate 12,095,879 downwards.
ATGCAACAACGCCTTTGCATCTGTTAGAGAAAGATTACGATTATAAAATAGAATTTGATTTATGAAATAAGTAAAACACTAATAACAAAAATGCTCAAGGGTTGTTTCTCAAAAATCGTATTTATCCAATTTTAGCACAATTATAAATATATTTACTTTTATTTACCTTCGTAGATGGTCCATAGAAACGCGTTAATTTACAGTTTTATCAATACATTTTTAATTTATCATCATAAAATTCAAAATTTTCCCCCTCTTTGACATGTAGACATCTGCTGACATCGCGCCGCACACTGCACGATGGGGCCAAATGGAAAAAATGTGGACAAAATTCATACAGAACCGTCATTTCGGGCTTGGATTGCGGGTTTCGCCACATCATGGCGGACATTTCGCCATCTATCAATGTACTTGCATACAAATTGCTCGGCGTGCAACAAGTTTTGCCACATCGTGCAGTACGCCGCGCGGCGCACCTCTTCAATGTGTCTCAGCGCTTAGCCTTCTTCGCCATCCTACTCACATATAGAACTACCACAACAGTCAGCGATGGAGCCTCCTCCGTAATAATGGTTACATTATAATATTTTGATTAGATTTACAGTTGTAAATCACCCTTGAGGCACCTCTGAGCTCTTTTCGCACCCAATTTTTGCACTTCGCAATGTACAATGTACAGGCAGATTTACACGTATTATGTTGTCAAGTAGTTAACTTAATTTTAATCCTGTACATGTAAACAACTTTAGTAGTAAGTTGTAAGTTCAGGTATTAGTTAATTTTTAAAATTAAATGCACAAGTTTGGCTGAGCGGTCGCGTTTTTAGGACTACTTACATAATATCATCGAGTTTCCTATGTGTCAAATGAAAGTCTTTGACCTGTGTGTTTTGGTTTTGCCAGTGTGGATTATGAATGAAACACGTGGTAACTTTTCCAATCCGTGACATGTTATTATTATGGTCGTGGCTGCGGCATGGATCTTGAAACTATCCAGATAGAGAACAAAGCTGTTAATAGAACAGATAAATTCAACTATTAGGTACCTCGGATCCGAGCGACACAAGTCCTGAGATATCCGCTCAAAAGTCCCGTATCTATACCTTGGGCCAAATGGCCGGAGTGCATGACAGTAACCTGCGGCTCTAAAATCCTTGTCCAGCTCAAGGGCAATTATGCCTGTAATGCTCTATGACTGCGAGATACGGCCACCGCTAGCGAAGCACATCGGCGGACTCGACGCCAACGAGATTAAAATGCTGCGGTGGATGTACGCGGAATTACACGACTTTAATTTGCTGAGTGCGTAACGAGTACATCCTTAGCAGGCAGTCTTGGCGTGAGATACATAGCGGTTAAGAACGAAGAAGATCCGCTCGTTTGTTCACGTGCTGCTCAAGCCCCCATAAACTTGCCGGTATGAAGACAGATACCGCGGGAGGCCCAAGAAGCGATGGATTGTCACACCCGACTCGAATGCCAGAGCAACGACTGACGATTTGAGGATGCCGAAGATCAGGTAAAGTGGAGAAAAAAGAGAAGGAAAGCTGACCCTCGCAGAAGCCGGGACTCCAACATGCTCGGGGAATAGCAGAAGTCCATTTTTTAATAGAATTACATCTTTTGGAAAGCAAAACATCGGCACAGCTACTTTCCCATTTTTAAGGTTCTCATCATAATTTTAAATGCATTTTTCAAATGCAACAACGCCTTTGCATCTGTTAGAGAAAGATTACGATTATAAAATAGAATTTGATTTATGAAATAAGTAAAAAACTAATAACAAAAATGGTCAAGGGTTGTTTCTCAAAAATCGTATTTATCCAATTTTAGCACAATTATAAATATATTTACTTTTATTTACCTTCGTAGATGGTTTATAATCATAAAATTCATAATTTTCCCCCTCTTTGACATGTAAACAATGAGTAAATCGATTCACAGCGACGTTGCCGTTCCGTGCTGCAGCATGGCTTGTAAGATGAAGAAGGCTATGGACCTTGTCAAAGAAATTTTGACCGCTAATGCGTAAGCCCCTCCCCTTTTTGTGATTCTGCAACATCATCGTAATTGTTTCGCTTTCATGATCCTTTCGTCATTTCCTTCTCAGTTGCTCCCGAATTATAAATAACATATGTTTTGTTCTTGAACACAAGTTTCTAAAAAGAAATACTCATCTACTAAGTACGAAGGTACTCATCGAGATCTACATTTCGGGTAGCAGCTGTCTTAAGACTGTAATAACTCTGAATATATTACTCCTAGAACACTTGTTCCTGAAGAGAAATTATAGTGCTCGTCGAGATCTACATTGTGGATAACAGCTGTCAAACTTAAAACTATAATAACTATGAAACTTTTGGTCCTAGAATACTAGTTCCTAAAGAGAAATAATAGTGCTCGACGAAATCTACATTTCGGATAACAGCTGTGTCAAACTTAAACCTGTAATAACTCTGAAACAATTGCTGTTAGAATGCTTGTTCCAGAATATAAAAGATAGGTCTTGAAGAGTAGGTACTGTTTTAGAAACTAGTTTTCTAAGAGTAGTGGTTTCCGAGTTATTAAATTAAAGCTTTAAGTTTTATCATCATCATCACCACCATCCTGAGAGCTGTGGCAGGTAAGTGCGAGTGTACAATTAACCACCACTGGACGATTGTACTTGTCGAATAGCCTTTAATAGATTACCTACATTAAGGAGGTGTTTGTTTGACATTGATATAATGAATATATTTTTGACATTGTATTTGAATGCATTTTGATATTGTTTTTATAGTTATTTTATTGAATTGTGTATTGAGTCATGGTAAGAATGACTTTATGAAATGATTTGACATAAAGTATTGTAATTGACATAAGTATTGAATTGACATGTTTATGGTAAATTACATATGCTAGTCTTTTAAAATAACGCGCGTAAAAGCGTCGAAAAAGCTCTCGTGCAAACGTTGCCTAACTTAAAATCTCTCGTGCGAACGTTGCCTAATTTGAAAAACCAGAATACCACCACCATTTTCTTTGGTTGTCACCGTGATGTGGCGCTGCGCAGTGCACTGCAATGCGCGAGTGGACATTCGGCCTAATGTTACAGGCTGTGAGTAAATACAATTGCGTAGTGAAGACATTTGCACTACGTTTATGTGTGATACAGTGATAGAATATGATAGATCATAGAATTAGCAAGCTCAGTGGCCTTCTCCGATTTATCATAGAACCGATAACCGCGGAGGTAGACGTGTTCTGGAATGGAAACCACGTTTTTGCAAACGTAGTGTGAAGTGTACTGACGTACTGTGACTTGATTGGGCGAACATCTGCGCAAACGGCTGGCGCCAAGAGGAGGTCTATATCTATCATCGTGGACTGCAGTACGTCTACGATTAAAACGATATAATTAATGTTAGTTTTATACGAGTTTTTTTTATGATGTACTTATTAGAAAATCCAAGATGAGGTCCATTTACCAAAAGCTATTATATGTTAAATCAACGTAAACGGTATTTGTAATAAGAACCGTTAATAGCTAATCCCACGTCGTTTGTTTTATTTTATCAACAGGTTACAAATATTCTAGTTTATAATTTGATCTTGGCTACAATATACAGACTACATTACTTTGGGGAAAGCTTGTCATCGCTATGGTTCGACCCTGGCGTAGTGTCTGCTACGTTCTTCACTGCTATAGAAATAGCGTTTGACATTATTCTTCTAGTCGGCGCCCACAAGGTAAATTTTCTCAAGTTGAAGGAACTAAAGCCAACTGAATTTAATGAGCATAAGCCATGTTCCTATAAGCGTTGGTAAGCGAGAGGTACCGGGTTCACACCCCAGTCTACCATGTATCAATGGCTCTGTTGCCGATGCTCTTACGGTGAGGGAAACATCGTGATCACGTCCATATCCCTAGTAGGCTGAGACTACTTTTCCTCTTCCACATTACAAATCAGGGTGCACTGCAGGGTAACTAATTGGATAAAGGATGCAATAATGTAATATGTTACTGTTACTGTCTTCTACTAGCAGTTTCACTATCATTTATTTTTAATTAAGTATTTGGATTAAGCTTTATTGCCACCAATACCTACTAAAGGTACAGACAGACTGGCCGGTAACTGGAACAATTATTGTATCCGTAGATAAATTCAACAGATCTTAGTGTTGTATAGCTCCTCAAATCGGAGAAATTATGATTTAAAGGAGATATATGTTTTCCATATGTTTATGGCGGTGTGGTGTCCGGCAGAGTAGAATAGCACCAACGCCTCACAACCGCGGGTGACGTACAAGGCGACTAATGTTTGCGTGGCAAAAGATTAAGACTCTCCGTAGTCTGGAAAATTGCCAGCAGCATTTTCCATTATTATATTGAAACACTGCGATCTCCTACCAGCCTGCCAAGCGTGGAGATTATGGCAATAACTTCACCTTTCGTGGGACAGGCCCTAAGTCCTGCAGTGGACTGTTATGGGCTGCCATGATAGGTTTCCCTTGTCATAGCGGGAACAAGATTGAAAACGTTACGAAACACTGATCTAGTATTACCGATTTCACAACTTTTTTTTTTTTTTTTTTTTTTTTTTTTACAAGGCAAGCATTTGACCGCCATCTCACCTGTTGGTAAGTGACGATGCGGTCGAAGATGGAGCATGCCCGTCTTGGAACAGCCTATTCACTCCAGCCTTGAAGGCATCCAGATTATATTGATCAGGAAACACACTTGCAGGCAACGCGTTCCACTCCTTAGCCGTACGCATTATAAAGGTCGAGCCAAAGCGGCTCGTGCGGATAGCTGGAACATCCACGACATAAGGATGAAGCGCTCGCCCGGATCGCGTCTCCCGATGGCGGAAAGGGGCCGGCGGAATGAGGTCATGCAGCTGCTTCGCACACTCTCCGAAATGTAACCTGTAGAAGACCGACAGACGCGCAACCCTACGCCGATGTTCGAGGCTCTGCAGCCTAGCCTCAACCAACTGCGGGTCACAAATTATCTTTTTAGCACGTTTTTCAACCGAATCCAAAGCCGCTAGTTGATATTTGGCTGATCCATCCCAGAGGTGGCAGCAGTACTCCATGCAGGATCGGACTTGTGCTTGATATAACTGAAGCAACTGCTTTGATGTAAAGTACCGCCTAACCTTCGAGAGGACACCAAGCTTTTTTGCTGCAGTCTTAGCCTTGGATTCGATGTACTGACCGAAGTTGAGATTTGCAGATAGCTCAACGCCAAGAAGCTGTAGGTTGTCGGTAATTTCCACAGGAACATCCCGAAAAGTTGGAGTTAAATGGAATGGACTCCTTTTGGCGGAAAACAAACACGCCTGTGTTTTGGTTGCGTTGAACGCCACCAGATTGGCATCACCCCAATCAGAGACTGCCTCGAGAGCTTTGTCCAAACGATCAACCATAGCCTCTCGACAAGACTGAATATCGTCCCTGCTGGCTTTTGCCTCTGACAGATATCTATCCGTTACTGTGCTGTCGTCTGCGTACCCAAAGGTACCTGGTACAAGCAGATTGTTAATATGCAGCAAGAATAAAGTCGCGGACAGTACTGATCCCTGAGGAACTCCCGCGTCGATAGCCTGAAGATAAGACGAGTAGCCATCGATAACTACACGGATAGAACGTCCACTCAGAAAATCCGATATCCAGGTGCAAAAGCCAGTAGGAATACCAAATGAAGGAAGCCTGCTTAAAAGGCCCGCATGCCAAACTCTGTCAAAGGCCTTGGAGATATCAAGAGACACAGCAAGGGCCTCGCCGTGTCTCTCAATGGCCTCACTCCATAATTGTGTGGCATACACCAGAAGGTCCCCAGTAGACCGACCACGGCGGAATCCGTATTGGTAATCGCTGAGGAGATCGTTACCTTCAAGATGCGCAAGGAGTTTGTTATTCAGTGCACGTTCCATAATCTTACAGAGTATGGAAGTGACCGAAATAGGGTGGTAGTTGGCAGGGTCGGTGCGGCTGCCTTTTTTGGGCACGGGCTGCACATTGGCAAGCTTCCACGACTTGGGTAGAATACCAGTCTCAAGTGAGAGGCGATACAGGCGCGTAAGTACAGGAGACAACTCAGGGGCACAACTACGCAGGACTATTGCCGGTATACCATCAGGTCCACTAGCCTTGTTCACGTCCAGACACCGCAGGATTTTTAAAATTTCTCTCTGATGTATTCGTACCTCTGCCATAACGCAGTCAGAACGGGGTGAGGTAGGTGGTGTTTTTCCTGCAGTATCCAAACGCGAATTCGCCGCGAAAAGAGAAGCAAGCAAATTCGCTTTCTCTTCAGCAGCATGGGCCAATGTTCCGTCTGGCTTCAGCAACGGTGGCAACGAAGATTAGCTGAAATTAGATTCGACCGCTTTTGCCAAAGACCAAAACGCCTTACTCCCAGGAGGGTAAGAGGCCAGTTTTGCGCCAATCCGGCTTATGTGGTCGAATCGAGCCCTGCGTAGTGTCCTTTTGCAAGACTTGGCGGCGAGGTTAAAGGCTCTCTTCAGTTTGCGAGTATCCGGAGACATATGCGCTCAAGCCTCAGCCCAGGCAGAGTATGCTGCCCGCTTCAACACTGAAGAACACAACTTAATAAATTAGCTATATGTGATTTGTTTTCAGAACAGAATGAAGGTACTTCTAACCTTCTATTACTACTCTTTAATTGGAATAGCCTTTGTGGGGGCTCTGTCGGGGTATTTCATTAAACTCGCGATATTTGCACTTAATCGCAACACGATTTACCGAAAATATGGTTGCGTTAAAGACTTCTGCTGCGTTAGCGATGTTGGTCGGCTACTATGCTTTGTTATCTTCGATTACAGTAAGTTTGAAATGTAAATATTTTTAAGTTTTCGAAGCAATTACCTTACCTATAGTTTCACCAGGATGTTCTATCTCACGGTCTACGGTTTATCTCAGACTCTATATTTGAAGAGCAGAAAGCTATGGCGATATCTACGTTAAACTAGGTAAGCATTTGACCGCCATCTCACCTGATGGTATAATAATTTAAGAGGTGGCCGAGTATGGCACATGCCTGTCCAGATACAATCTATTCACTCTGGCATGAAAGGAGTCCAGATTCAACCTCAAAACTCAAACTCTCAAACTAAAAATTATTTATTGAAAAATGATTAATTCATCTCTTATCAAACGTCAAAAAACTATGGAAAACAAAGGGATCATTTAACGAGCTCAACAAGGTAGGAGGTGACGCAAGTAGGCCGGCCAGCGCGCACTAAAAGAATGCGACCGCGAGATACCCCACCACCCCACCCCCAGCCGACCACTCGTGAGCGCACTAGTGCAACACGGTCACAGCACGCACGGGCCCTCGACACCGCACCTGCGCGCCAACTCGCATGCACTAGCCTGCCCACCCGCGTCGCCCCCTGATCTCGGAACAAATAAGAAAAAGGAAATGTCAGCCTGTCAGTACCACCGCTTCATCGTTAGAAAATAACAGAAACGGCAAGAAACATACAATAACGTGCCTTTGGAAAGGTTGGAAAATAGCTGTATAACAACTACAGGATAACGTTGGAACGCATGCCTTCTTGTGCCTTAGAAGGTGGGAAGGAATCAGTGTAATCACATTGCACAAATCCTTCGCATACTCCCCGCGACCTGTAACGACGACTAACGATACGCAACATTAACAATAGACGACTGCCCTACGGTTAAGCGACCCTACGCCAATGTTCAGCAACTTAGCGTCAGTCAACCCCAATAACTCGTTTAACTCGCTTCTCCACCGCATCCAAAGCAGTCAGTTGATCCATCCCAAAGGTGAATGAATGCATGAAAGAGATTATAGCAGAGAAAGTGGTAGCAGCACTCCATGTAAGATCGAACTTGTGCTTGATAAACTGAAGCTGTTCCGAAGTGAAGCATACCAAATTTTTTGCTCCAGTTTTTGCTTTGGAGGCAATGTTCAACCTTATAATGCATATGGCTAAGAATAGAACATGTTGCCCGCGAGTGTGTTCCCTGATCATTATAATCCGGATGAGTTCAAGGCTAGAGTGAATAAGCTGTTCCTAGAACCTCGGTTGTTTCGAGACCTAGATCTTCGGCATAATCGTCACTTACCACCAGGTTAGATGGCGGCCAAATTCCTTGCTAGTCTAATATAAAAAAATGCTTGACCTGCAATGCGTCATGAGTACTGCTCCCACAACCCGAAATAAGCCACTGTAAAAAGTAGGTAAGGCGACATTGCCCATGACATGGTGGTATAAAATTCACCTTTCCCATTTCAGTACTGCTGATCTACTTGTGTCTTATGCTGCGGAGACAGACCCAGAGTCAACGGAAGTTCGAACCGACGGAAATTATGCCTAATGAAGATCAAACTGAGGCCACCGCCTGAACGGCCATAAATTCAGGTATAAGACTAACTAAATAAATTTGTTCTCCTTCAATGTAACGTCAATTTGTATTTCATTCCTCAACGACCCCAACCACGAGGGATTTATCATGTATATTTAAGAGTTTTATTACCACCTTTGGCCGTGTGGTGTCCGGCAGAGTAGAATAGCACCAACCTCTTACACTCGTGGGTGTTGTACAAGGCGACTAATGTTTTCGAGGCAGAAGATCTAGTCCCGTAGGCTGGAAAATGGGCAGCAGCTTTTTTACTTCTGCCCATTGCAGCGAACACTGAACGCCGGCCAAGCATGGAGATTATGGCAATAACCTCCCCTTTCGTGCGAGAGGCCCTAAGTCCTGCAGTGAACTGTTATGGGCTGTGATGATGGTTGCCACGTTCCGTCGATGGTACCATAATAATGCATTTTCACCGAACTTCCATTCACCTCAATCGTGTCTCATGAAGTGGTTCTAATTCAGCTTGCAAGATTTGTCCCTCACACTGTTGAGCTATTCGCAAGGGGCTGGCCAATCTGTAATTTCTAGATAATATTATTTCTGGTTTTCCATGTTTGTTCCTCGAAATGTTTTTGATTACGTTTACCCATAAACGACTTATTGATAAACAATAAAGTAAGGCACAAAGATGTTCTTATCTATGTTCCCGAATGTTGATTTTATTTGTTATCACTATAATTATTTCTGCTAGTATAAATAGAAGAAGACAGTTCTTTAGATTAGTAGTTGGAAGCATAAGGTACAGAGTCCTCTCTGTATTGTATTGTAATTGCAAGCTTATTTTGAAGTAGTAAATAGATGTTCTGTGGTAGTAGTGGATCGACGTATTTACATAAAATAAGTAAAAAATAATTGTATTGTCTAATAATTATTTAATTGCCAGTATGAAGATAAAAATACCAAAATACACAAAATGCTGCTTGTGCATTCCTTTGAGACATGGAATTTTATGGTTGGCGTATACTAGATTGGTGAGTAAAATTCAATATTTATAAATACCATTTTTACATAACGCTTTAGTACGAGTGAACCCGGTTTTGTACTCTATCCTGTTTCTATGTACAATTTTGAGAAATAAATACTTAACACTTTAATATGTACAGGCTTCGTAGAGCGTCGTATCTGTCACACGCGTGTGAGTTAAAAAGAAGCGAACATAGCCGATGTGCCTCATTTACCCCTGACTCATGTATATTTATTTTTACTAAGGTATGAGTGCGAATGGAATCCTCACAGCCCATTACAGTCCACTGCAGGACTTAAGGCCTCTCCCACGCATGGGGAGGTTTAACCATAATCTCCACGCTTGGCATGCGGGTTGGAGAGCGCAGTCTAATAAATATAACAATGGAAAACGGTGCTGCCCCTTTTCTGGTTTATCTATCGGAGATCTTTTGCGTTGAAAACATTAGTCGCCTTGTACGACACCCTCGAGTTGACTGGAAATCTGTAATATATATTCATCGTCAATCATCGTCGTCAACAACCCATTAACAGGCCACAGCTGGACTTGAGCTTCCCGAGAATTCGGCATATACCGCGCAGTTTTCGATTGAATACCGCTGTGTTGGACATCGCACACAAACAACAGAAAAAACGATACTCCCCATTTCGTGCGCCTCGAGTCCGCCAATTTACTTGGCTCAATTCAATTGTATTTCGATCGCAATAGCAGCTCTACGACAGTTTTAATTGTAGCAGAATACAAAAAACGTTTCAATTATTCAATCGAGCCATTAGTAACAGCAGCAGAATATCAAAAGCGCATAAAACTGCTGCCATTAAGCTGCGTTTAGCAATTAACTTACAATTCAAATCAGCCATTAGTGATTTAGCCAGTAACAAGTAGCGGACTTGAGGCCTTGGTCATTAGCCGCTTTGTACCACACCCGTGCAGGGGCTGGTGTTTTATTCCTGATTCGTTATTTCACAGATATTTGACCTTCTAGTCTGCGCGATTCCAGTAATAGGTTTAGGTAATCTCTACACGACGCAACTGATCTGGGTACTTTGCTTAACGGACTTAATATTTATAATAGTTCTAATAATTGGTGCTCACATGGTAAGTTACAATTTTTTATATAATATTAACTGAGAGTTATTTCAATTATGGTAAGCAGCATAACTGGTAACTGTTTCGAAAGAGAATATCAATATTGGTGTTATTTAGATACTTTATCTTCATAATATGTAATATCTATTGTTACAGTTAAGTTTGCTGTCCCTTAAGGCCCAAGAACTTATTCTTGACTATCGAATTATTTTATTTAAAACTAGCTGGCCGCCGCGACTTCGTTCGCGTATTGTCCTACATAAAACCTTCCTTATGAAAATCAGTTCTGTAGATTTTGTGTTCATCACCAACAGACAGGCAGACAGATTGATTTATATTTTATCATAAAATGATTAGTTTCGATCTGTAAAACAAAGTCGCTTCTCGCTGTCAATCCCTCTGTGTGTATCTTTTAAGCTACGCAACGGATTTTAAAGAGGTTTTCAATAATAGATAGAATGGCCAGAGGAAGGTTAAAAAGGGTAGGACACAAAGTTGCGGCGGGGCAGCTAGTTTTAAATAAGGCAATAACGCATTTATGTTCTTGAACTCTTAAGTAAGTAAGTATGTAAATTTCAAATATGTAAATACAGGCCTGATTCCGTGAAATTGAAGCATTCTTCATTGAGGCTTCGAATCTTACCTGTATCTAGGAAGAGTCATGGTAGAGTGCGGATGGTTACTCATTTACTGCTTACTCTGGACGCGACTACCTACCTTTATTTTCTTACTTATAAACCTTTCCCATGTTGAATTATCTATTGTTGAAAAGCGCATTAAAATCCGTTGCGTAGTTTAAGAGATCTAAGCCTATATAGATACATAGGGCCAGACAGATACATAGGATGAGACATTGATTTATACTATGTACAGATTAATTTTAAAATAATTTATATTTCCAGAAAAGAGTTTCCCTGCTTAAAGCTTACTACTATTATGCTTTAGTGGCAACAGCATTGTACATCCTGGGACTCGTCGGCTGCTTTATATTTATTATGGTGATACTGCCAAAAATTGAAGTTTCAGGCATTGCCATATATATATTGATAATTTTGTTAATCGAAACATGTATTGCAGTTTTCGTTATATGTAAGTACCTCACACCTACATCACTCAGTAGACAAGCTCAAATTTAGTTAAAAATATATCTACTTCTTTCATCCACTTGTAGACCAAATCTTTCAACCAAGTTTTGGTCAAGTCAGCCCACATTCCATTCAGCGCAATTAATTTTGACGAAAGCTCGTTATCTATCTAACCCGACGCTTGGGAACTATATAAGTATTACCTACTTTCGAAGTAATAAAAGGCAAAACCTGATGATGACTTTGAAGCACATTGTGCCTCTCTAATAAATATTAATCTGTATAAAACGTTAGTTTTAAAAACTTTATTTATTTGTGCTTTCAGCTTAACAAAGTGTATTCCACCTACCCACACAGGTGGAAGGAAATTCTGTTATAAAAGCTAATAAGTAATCTAAATTATTTTTCCTTTCAGTGTCGCAAGTCAAATTAATATTTCTTGTACGGAGCGAGTTTCCGAAACTCCAGGACAATAGCGTTTTCAAATACGTGACGAAAATGGAAAAAACAACCGAAGACGACAACGAAAAGGAAACCGAGTTAAAAGTCAAGTACGACAAGATACTGGAAGATGTATAAAGGTGGAACTCTACAATAGTTTAAAAATACAATAAAAGTATAAAATTTAAGATTGCTTCGTACTATTTACGCTATTTATGAATAATTTGAATTAGTTTTTTGTCGTTTTGTAGTTTTAATGTCAATACACTGTTCATTTTATTTTGAAGAAGTCATCTAATAATTGTTAATATTAATAAGTATTACTTAATGTATATTTATATGACGATGTAAAATGTTTACTATAAATAAATGAATATGAATATGAATATTATATTGTGGTAATTTTTTATTTAATTACTTTATTTGTAGCAACTGTACCAAACCAATATTTCTTTTTTGAGTCGGACATTCAATATCTCTTTCAATCGTCAAAGAGGAGAGGGTAGGAAAGTAGGAAGGAAACACACAGTGACATGTTGCTGCCCCAGGACAGAGCACCCCCACCGTGGCCGGACCGTGTCCGACAATACTAGACAGAGCCCGTCAGTGCACGACAATGCCAAGCAGAGCCGGACCGCGGCCGACATAATATATAGGAACGTATATTATACTTAAGAATAAACCACTACAGCAAGAGTAAGTCAGTCTACCAAGACAGCACTCGTTCACCCGCCCAGCCAAAATAACACCAAAATAAAAAGTGCCAAAACACCCAAAAAATCTGCAAACTACTTAACTTTTTAAAGAAATTTTAATAAATTTTATTTAAGAATGTAATCAGATATCATTTTTTATTCAGTTACCTACAAAATAAGACCAAAATTATACTTTCACCAAATGACCCCGAAAGATAGGCAATCGGATGCCACCGCCTCCTGCAGGGTTTGGCTAGGTGGGTCCCGAGCTGAAATCGAAGCTATGGGTAGGTACATCACTCGTACCAAATTGCATTTCTGCATCATGATATGCAAGGTTGTGGGCATGAGTCTCTGTTATAGTAGTTTGTTAATAGAAGACCTTTGAGAAAAAACCTTATTTTTTAGATTGAAATAAACTTATAGCCCTATGTATTTCATAAACTATTTATGATAAGAATATATTTTTGGTCTTATTTTGTAGGTAAATAGATTTCATTATAATTTTTCAAAAAATTAAGTAGATTGCGTATTTTTTTGGATGTTTTGGCTCTTTTTATTTTTATTTTGAACCTATTTGGGGCCCTTGGTGGGTTCCGATCTGATATCGAAGCTATGGGTATGTACATCACTCGTGCCAAGCGGCATTACTGCATCACGACATGCAAGGTTGTAGTGCATAACGCTCGGACTATACGCTAGTCCACCAAGACAGCACCCGTTCACGAGTATACCGCAGGGCCCAGCCATCGTCCAATTCAACCAAATTTGAGGGAAAAGGGCGACCCGGTATCCACGCCATGTTTCCAAAACGGACTATAAAAGCTATGCTCTGTATTTTTTAGATTGGAATTATAGTTTGCCACGCCAATTTGGACGTTTAAAAATCATTCCTTTCAATTAAATGGACGTAGAAGATAGTAAGACTCAAAGACTGAAGGTTGCGATGTGAGCGATGGAGTTGCGAATATCCCTAATAAGACCGGTGCCTAGTAATACGATTATCAGGAATATTGATATAGAGACATAGACATAGACATAGACAGTACTTTATTCGGTTCCACATTACATACGTAGACGGACTGTGTTACTAATAACACCGGTGTCGGGGTACCAGATTGATGATGGCAGTGTCATCTTATGAAATACTTGGAGATAATAATTAACTATGTAGCGCCTGGGAACTTCCATTAAAAATCCTGGTAGACAAAAGGCAAGATGGTCCGATGACATCACCAAGGTGGGCGGAAAGATGTAGATAGCTTCCTGACGATTAGGATGGAAGGAGTTGGGGGAAGCATAATGCTGATGAAGAAAATAACGCGCTAAAAGAGAACCCAGTTATTATAATTAGATATCATCTTTAACCTATCCCACCTGTGAGACACAGAAGTGAGCTTTATGTATGTGATGTATGTATGTATCACCTTTAGCCTAGGATGCGTGCAAAAGTTTCTTACTATATTATATCAGTGGTATTGACAAGAATAAAGACAGAAATTATAGCTTACGACGTCAACAACCTCCGTTACTTGGGTTGCTACCATAAAAACCGGTTTGCCTTAAAGTGGGCTCACTTGTTTGTCAATTTGCAAAAACACATTTGGAATTCCTAAAAAGTATCTACTGTTCGTCGAATCCTGACGTGCAGTCGATAACCTTTTGAACTTGAATGAAGTCGTGTAGTAAACAACTATATGAATCAATTTTTTCCAAGTGGTGTGTGTTTATTTTGGTTTCTACACAATTGCTGTGAATTCCATGTGTCACATTTAAAACAATTAGTGGGCGTTTCACTGTTATGTTATCACTGCTTATTATACTGTATAAATAAATGGAGTCCATGCATCCTTAGATCAGTTTAGAATAACTAATAAATAAACGAGCCGCATTAGAGCGATACTCAGTGCTGATTATTGGTACTCGTTTATAATTTTAATAATGAAGGTTGAAATACCGAAATTCACGAGATGTTGCATTTGCATTCCTTTGAGATATGGAATTATAGTGTGGGCCTATATCAAGCTGGTAAGTTTTTGACTATTTTATTTTATTTTTTTATAAATGTAGAGGGCTTGGGAGCTTATCAAATAAGTACCGATATAAAGTAACAAACACATTGCTTAAAGTCATAACAATGATGTGAAAGTAACAAATCCTGTGATACCCGTGTTATGATACACTCACCTAAGTTTTATGCTGGCATGTTTTCAATAAATCATAACATCTCAATTTATGAATTACCTACCATACCCACTTATCTACCATATCATAAACAACAACACAGGAACACTAACAAAACTTAAGTAACTAAAACCAGGTTAATCTAAAACTAAGTTTATCTACCACTAAATAAAACTAAGAAACTAATTTAATGAAATATGTATTCAATAATTTGTTTTTCACTGACATTCCTTCATTATTTGATACCTAATAATGAAAACTAATAATTTATTTAAATTCAATTTTAATTTTAAATTATTGACTGACATGCATTGTATTTTAAATTTTAAATTGTTCATATCAAATTTTAATTGCTTTATTACTTAAATATGTTTATTATTGACGTTCATGACATTCTGAATTATATTTGTGTCATTTAAATTATTTTTTTAGTAGGTATTATTGTTTTTGACATTGGGAATTGTATATTTATTAAATAAATATATTTTAATTCTATTATTGACTATTAGAATCAAATTGTATTTAAAATTGAAATTAACTATTGTAAATTGTAATCAATTATGTTTTGACGATGTATGACTATTACTATTAATAAATCATATGATATGATATGTATTTTGCACTGAAAAAGTACTACTCCTACGTAGGATAGTATTGCAGGTCAGCTTTTGGGCCCAGGGTCGAAAGCGTCTTGAGTGAATGCCCCTTCGCTCTGCAAGTCTCCTCTCGATACATTGATACTATTTAGAATAATTAATGTACCTATAATATTGTTGCAACCATTTAAATAACATTATTATACTCATTAGCTTTAATTGTCATAAATTGTAGTTCACTTAGGAACCTCTTTACCATGTTTATAGATAACTAGCTTCTATTCTTGCGTAAAATTGTTAGCGTATAGTGTTAAATACAAATAGACAAGGCTACCAAGACTACAATTTTCCTTGATTCATAACGGGAGGTTAGCACAATGAAGACGCTTAAGCAGTACTACCGAAGGAAATAATTTCTGAGATAGCCACAGTACTATATTTCATGCCAAATGCTTTGATCTCTCGATCAATTACCTACTGGCATTGTTTAATGAAACGTACATTAATACTGCCCCTGGTATTGTAAACATCCATAGGCTGCTGCATAGGGTGACTGCTTACCATCAGGCAGGCCGTAAGCTTGTTTGCCACCGTTGTGGTAAAAAAACACGGTTGAAAACTGTTATAAATTTTTCGAATTGTGACGAATATGACTATTTAAACCGTTAAAGCCATCGCTTTGACCGCTTAAAAATAAGTTCTGACCCAAAGGTCAATGCCCGCTATGGCACGAACTATAGATACCTACCTATTATTTCTATGAACACATAGTGGCTATTATTGTTCGAGTTTTCAATACATAATCTTTTTTATGCTATTAATTGTCGCCCATGATATCTACAATTCATACATTTAGGTTGCAGGTAACTAAAATGCAGAACCGCTGGTGCATTGTCACTGCGAGGACTAAGATGAAATGCCTCATGACCGTAATTTTGTTGGCTACCTTATTCTTCAAACCGGAACACAACAATGCGAACATTGTTGCTTGGCGGCATAAATAGATAAGGCGGTGGTACTCACCCAGGCGGACTACTCAGGCTTCGTCCCTGTCAAGTCATAGGGTAGGCAAACAGGCAAACGGCCCACCTGATGGAAAGTAGTGGTGGAACTAGTGGTTTATTTGTTCGTCCGGTGCGTTAAACAACCTGGCGTGGGGACCCGCGGGTTCTAATCCATCGCGGGTTTAGTAACGTGAAACGCGCAACATGACTGAAAGGCCAGCAATGATTTACGAAAGTCCTTTGAATTAAAGAACAAAGAATATTCCAACTGTGTTTTTTTATATATCTACCACTAAGGTGACAAACAATCTTACGGCCTGCCTGATGGTAAGCAGTCACCGCAGCCTATAGACGTTTGCAATACCAGGGGCATCACCCACGCGTTGCCGACCCCGTAAAAACCTTTTGACCCCTTTCTTGAAGAATTCCATGTTGTATTCTCCAGGAAATACTTCACCAGGTAGTTCACTCCACAACCTTAGTGTCGCAGCCTTTATGTAAAGAGAATCTTGAAGCTTTTAATAATAATAATACCTACACCATCACGGGCAAATAAAATTATAAATTTTATTATTAAATTCCAGATTTGTAACATCCTCACCTTCATGCTAACGTTTGTATTTCAAGAAATTGAAGCAACTTTTTTTGGTGCAGCTATTTATGTCACTATCACGTTGGCCGCAATTGATTTCGTGCTCCTCACAGTCTTGATCTATGGTGCTCATACGGTAAGTTTTAAAAATTAATGATAAATATAAAACTCTTTATATTTGTCGACTCGATAACTGAGGCCCTATTTTTGAAATCACTTGCACCCACGCGGGCGTACGCTATCTTTTTCACATTCGTGGTAAGTTACTAGAGATAGAAAAGACAAGCATTAGAAGGCGAGCGCTCGCGTGGATGCGATCGGTTTCAAAAACAGGGCCCCTGGGCTCAACACACCTACCCAAAAAATCTACTCTTTGAAGTTTTAATTTTTTCATTCTTACACCGCGGACGAGCGGACAGTCAGACCTAATGAAACTAAGTATTAGGGTTCATGTTATTACAAAAACCCCAATATTATTACCTATAGATACGCAGATGCAACATCAATTTACATTATCATCACAGCCCATAACAGTCCACTACAGCACTTAGGACCTTTCCGACGAAAGGTGGAGGTTATTGCCATAATCTCCACGGTTGGCAGGCGGGTTAAAGATCGCAGTGATACAAATAAATAAACAATGGAAAACGCTGCTGTCTATTTTCCAGCCTACGGAGACAGAAGAAAGACCAAGTAATTTTACGTTGGGTCCAAGGACATGTAGTGATCGGCAATGAAATTGCAGACTGTCTAGCTAAGGCTAGTAGTGTTTCAACAACAAATGGTCCAGAACCATTCTGTGGCATACCCAAAAAGCCTAGTCAAACTGACCTTACGGACAAATTGCAAAGAGCAATCATTAGAGCACTAGAATAAGCAGCCAGGCCTAAACCATTCTAAAGCATTAATCAAGGCCTACAAGGCCCGCAAACGTTGCATCCATCTTAGTAAATACCAGTTACTGCCGGATGAGGTGCACGATATCAGTGCTGGAAGCCTTTTGCAGTTCATAGAAGCTGTAGGGATCAGCAGTGAACTGTAAGCTAGAGGCAATTACAATAAATAGATCAGCAATGGTCGCAGTGATACTAGGATGTTTAGCCTTGAAAAGCCCACTTAACAAATAATAATAATAATAAGGGGTTTGTGCTATCCTACTCTGCCGGACACCACACGGCAAACTTACACTGAACTTTTATTGTTTCAGAAAAAAGTGCCCATACTTAAGGTTTACTACTACTACGGCCTCGGAGCAACAGTAATATTTCTGATTGGAGTGATTACTCTAGTTATATTTCAAACAGTTCTTACAGTGCGAGAATGGAACGGTTTTTCCGTACTATATGTGATATTTTATGTTGCTGAAACGAGTATTTTAATTTTCTTTATTAGTAAGTATATCTACAAGTACCGTTTACCTTTACCGTTTGAATTTGTCATGTAGTCAAAGAGACGTGATCTATTTTATCACTATTAAAATTCTTCAAAGTACAATATTATGAACTCGTCAACTGCTCGTAACTCTGTTGATGAGCCTGAATCTCCTCTCGATTACTGGCATCAACACATCTTCATATCAGGAGTAGGTATAATCCACTGCTGGACCTAGGTCTGCCGTCCACGCTGTTGTGCGACGGGCGGTTTTGAGGTCTCCGTTGTATGATCATGGTCGCACGACCATTGTCAATTAAGACAGCGCCTTAGGGCGTAGGGAGCGAATGGATCAGGCACAAAGCCGATAGACATGACAAGGCAGGCAGACGAGCGACTTTCACTCCTCGGTATCCACAATACGAACAGCAGACCGCAACAATATTTTTTTATTACAACTCAGTGACAAAATAAGCAGACAGCCCACCCATGTCGCCCCTAATATGCACTTATGAAATATGCAGAATCGCAGGTGCGTTGTCACTGTGAGGACAAAAATGAAATGTCTCATGCCTGTAATTGCGCTGACTACCATAGCCGTCAAGCCGAAACTACGAGCAGTAGCCTAGAAGCAGGGTCACGGAGGTTAGATGGCAGTCGCTCCACTGTAATTACCTGATCTGCCAAATTCTGGATCATGGTCAAGGCGGACCCAGGGCACTCGTTCGCGAGAACATTAACGCTTGACAATGGTCTGCCATCGGTGTGGTAATAATTAATTATAATACATATTAAGCATTATTTTTTTGATCCAGTGCTGCACATAAATCTGATGCTGCTACTGCGGAGCGAAATCCTGAAGCTGCAAGAGAACAGTGTCTTCAAGTTTGTTAAGAAAACAGAACAACCAAACGCAGGTGATACCGAAAAAGAAACTCAAGTAAATGCCAGATACGACAGATTTCAAGATGATGTGTGAACTTAGTTGTTTTGAAAATCGTGCAAAGGTGGTATGTGGGTAAATTAATCCAGGATATCAATGTTACAATGCTAAATGGATGCAACTGACTGAAAGCACAAACCATACAATAATAAATTAATAAACCTTGATTAAAAAGAAAACAAATTCTTAAAAATATTAAATTGTCATTTTAATTTCTTTGTTTCTTGGACAGAGGATAAGCATTGATATCCAACAAGGCAACGCAGCTAGCATTCTGGGCACCATTCTGGCGGGCAAAGGTGTAGATGATTTTTTTAATATAATAATGTGATATTTTAGTATAAATGTTTATTTTTTATTTCTTATTGTAAATATTTTTTTTGGTACAAAATAAATTAGTTCAATATTCAGGAATTCAACAATTAATTATCACATGAGAAATTTCGTCTTTAAATTAGTGGTTGGTGAAGGGGTTTGATGATCCAGTCCGATTCAGCCTCCACGCTTGGCAGGGGAGTTGAAGATCGCAGTGTTGGAAAAACACAACAGAATACCCATTTTAATTAGGCAAATGTTTTTTAACTACTTCAATGTAAATATTTTAATTCTTACTTATATCTGGCTGCTTATTTGTTATAAATTTAATAGAGCTTATTATAATGATACATTATATTGACTTCCACAAACATTAAGTGTTGATTGCCGATAACACACGAATACTAAAAGTTAACTAAAACTAGGTTAATTTGAAATTATATTTATCTAAAACTAAAGGGAACTAAGAAACTAATCTAACAAACCGCTGCCAGTAGACAAGGTGCCCAAAATGCTGGCGGCATTGCCACGTTAAATGACAATGCTCAAACGCTGTGCCAAATAAAGGCCAGCATTTTGGTCACAACTTGCATCGACGAGGCGTGCTGAGACATCTTTAAAAATTCGATGGGCTCTCGGTCCCCACGGGCCAAGTGTTTCTGCTCCAAAAGGCTCAAATAAATAACCACTATCGAGATTGTTGGAGCGAATATTTGAGCCTTTTGAGGGCTTGCAAATATAATATTTCTGGTCTATGATCGAATCTGGTCAGGTTCCCCTAGTAGCAGGGTCACAGAGGTCAATGGCAGTCGCTCCACTGTATTTACCGGATCTGCCAAATTTTAGACCATGGTCAAGGCGGACCCGAGCCCTCTTCCGCGAGAGCACAACCGGGACGTTATTGCCAAGATGATTATTTTTATTTGTTATAATATTTCTGGTTTATGCTTAGACACAGACCAGCTAGAACGTTGATAGACCAGAAAACAGGAAATATGTACTGTTAAGTCAATAGGGAATAAAATGCTTTGTGCTTACTAAAATTTCTGTTCACTAAATCCTAAAATGTTCCTTTCGGACCATGAAATCCAAATCTCCAAGTTCATGTAACAATTTTCGCACACAAGTTCTTCACATACTAAGCTTACAGCTCATTAATTACGGTTTGGACTAGTTCCCGCAGGAACCACGTTAAATTTCGTGATCAACTTTATCCCATGTGCTATTCTGGGTAGTAGCTGCATTACTGCCAAATTTCAATAAAATCCATTCTGTAGATAATAATGTTGACGTTAATATTCCGGATGTACTCTCGCGCACGAGGACCCTGGTGTCCACCTTGACCATGATCCAGAATTTAGCAGATTAGGTAATTACAGTTAAGCGACTGCCATTGACCTCCGTGACCCTGCTACTAGGGGAACCTGACCAGATTGGATCATGGTTTCTTGGATTCAAAATCGCGCCAGGAAATTACAAAGATGAAAAGTTGGTAAGCCACTCTAGCTAGCTGTCACCCGAAATCTCGACAAGTAGATACCTACTATCATTTATCTTTAGAAACTAGTGCTTTAGGAGTTTCCTGAACTATTTGCTAGTCTGCTCGTCAATCGTGACACAAATTGTAACTCGATTGTGAACTGAAACGGCAGATCCTTGGTGGCTGCTGAATAAGAACCAATCCTTGACGTGACATAAATTACATGAATAATGAAATGCTTTTGGTAATTATTTATTTGTTTATTTAACAAATAACTTCGTTTTTGAACAACTTGCTTTTCTAGGCGCGGCCGCAGCTCAAATCGGCCCATTCGGAGAAGTCAATCTTCGGAATTTGATCACAATTACATTGTTCGTTCCTGTCAATCAATTAGAAGCTAATTATGTACATGAATAGGCTCTCATATAAGTGTTAGCTCGGAATATAAACACTATATTGGCCTAAACTGACATAAACACTATATTGCGCGGTAACCTAATATGTGCCATAACTAGGGTTGCCAGATGGCCGGGACTTACCGAAATTGCTCCAAAATATGAGAGTACATCCCGGATCCTGGAATTCTCAAAAATGACCCGAAAAAGCTAAACCTCTCTCGCTAACCACGGCTATTTTATGTAAAGCTTTCTAATTCCAATTTCAATTTTGGGTCGGCGACCTGTCCAACGTCAAAGGAACCGTTGGAAGAAAAGAAACCTGTTGAAACTTTAGGCTGAGTCACAGCAGGTGATTGGCAGGACAGATTGGCTTGTGCTTCTTCTTAAGTAATTCAGTAGTAAATATTTAATTCGGCATGTAACCTAACTAATGTGAAAGGCTGAGAGTTCCAAAAATATAAAAGTCATGGATTTTTGAGAACTATTTAGGTACCTATGTTCGTCGCAAGCGGTTTTTTTACTGCGCATATGCAAGTTGTGAAGTTTTCCGTGCACTACAACATGAGATTGCTCAAAGGCAGTGGGAGAGGAGAAGGAAATTTTGAACAATGGTAATCACTTTCCATCAGATGGAGCGTCCGACCTAGTGCCTTGCTAGGCGATAAAATAAAAAAACGATTGACAACCAAATATATGTCAGAATTACTTACCCAGGAGAAGCTCTCAAGAACGCTTTAGGCTGTATTCTCGTTACGCTATCGCCCACATCGCAGAGTAATCGGGCCACAGACACTTTTCTTATTTGCAACAATTGACCTGTGAAATGGTAGAATACGTGAACGCTCTATATCATCAGGCTTATAAATGAGCAGACAGCAGCCTCGGTGCAAGGCGGTTACTGCAGGTGATTTGGCACTCTTATGGGCTTTACACTCCAAAGTCGACGCCAACCTACTTCTTCTTCTTATCGAGTCGATGGACTTAACTCCCCCTTACACTTTGTTCTCCCGGTATTCAGCGACGTTGGACAGCATTTGGACTTGCCTCGAACAAATCCTCCATTGTGCGAGTTTCAGGACACGCCGAGCATGAGACGAGGTTATCCATGGATTGCTGTGATACGCCTATTAAACATACACACAATCCGGCGACACAGGCCGACAGCTTTAATGTGGATAGAATCATGTTGGCGACTAGCGCCTGACTTGCAATGAGGTGGGCCGCTGGCCGCTGACCGCTTTTCGAACTCATCAGACTTTAGATAATTGTATGTTAAATACTTGATAAACTAATGACTGTATACCTTCTTTTCCTATAAACATTTAATCATTACATTTTAAACATAATTACGATAACTAACACTATTAAAACTGGAAGCGATAAATTAACGCAGTGCGAAGGTTAAGATTTTAACCACTTTCAAAATCGTACTTGTAAACTCAGAGTTCTTACTTAGCTTGCATTGTCTATAATGCATACAGTATTGAATACAAACACATTCATGGACTCACAGGATGCCCATTGATGCGTTTTGATAATGTTTTGATATGTCGCTCGGCGTCGTATCAAACAATAAACTCGGATGGGGCTGTGCCGGAACACAAGGCCGTTGGTTTTAACTCGTCGTGTGTATACTGCTACACCATATTGATAGACATCTTGAACACTTGAGCAGGAGTAGACGCAAAGTCGCTGGTAAATCCAATCCTCCTTCTGACAAATCGTGTCAGTTTTGTCAGATATTTGCTCTACCAACGCACATCATTATCATCTGAGCGGTCAGTCTCGGCTCCTGCCAGGGTCCGCTTTCCGACTCATTCTCCTCTATTTCGCCATTGGCTCTCGCATATGACTCTGCGATGTCAATGTATCGTCTCTTGGACCTTCCGCGGGACCTTTACCAACGCACATTGCATTCTTAAAATAAAATAACATAATACAACATCAGATAAGAATCCATATAAAATAAAATTTTCTTCTACATAGGTACAAATTGTATGTGGTAGGAAACGCTAGTTACATTTCCCACTCAAATCCAATCGCAGTAAACAAATTATTGTAAATAAACGACATTAATCAAAAGGACGTGAACGTGCTCGCAATTAAGAGTCGACACCGCGCTCTCTGAAACTGAAATTTACGTAGGTATTTACCAGTTTCGTATTTACTAGAGACATGACTGGAATACAAATTGTTCGTATCAAAGATTAATAGCAAAGTAAAGTTATTCACGTACGAATTGAATGCATTTCCAATCTAGTCTAGATTGGTCTAGTACCCACACAGCTAATAGCGGTTGGCTAAATAATATGGACTTTGGAAGCCTCCTCGTATAGAATGTGTTTTAGTTATTACATTTTTTCGTACTAATTTCCAATACACAATTCAAGGGAAACGTTTACCTAAGTATTTACTGTTCACTCATCGTCTTAGCGCCTATAATTATTTGACGTCCGTGAATGATACAGTGAACGTCTAATATACCTGAATACCTATTTTACCTTATCGCAGTGACTTTTACATAAACATGTTTCTAGTATAAAATATGTATGAAATGTGTAATGTAATAAAAATTAAAAAAGAGATATATTGTTGTGGTTCCAAAATGAATAGCAACAGTTGTCACGGCGTCGCAGTTGATTGCACAGGTAAAGGTGCGTCTGCTTGGCCATCCTTTCATTGGGAGTCACTATACACAGCGTAGTAGCCATGGCATTGTGTGCCTACTTTACAACATTGAGTATAGAGGAACAAACATGCCTACTTATCGATGACGCGTTTTAAAGTTTGCCGTTTGTAGTAGAATGTGATTGCTAATTATATTTAGTTATACTTTAACTATTATGTAGAACTTTCTATATGTTTTATGTAAGTAGTAGTAATATATTATAACTTCGCGCGAGACCACAACCTAGATTAACGCCAGCATGGTGATAATACTTATACGAGTACTTTAAGGAGCCTGTTTAAAAAAATTCAGAAGAAAAGAAGTATTTTTTTAATAGACAA
This sequence comes from Blastobasis adustella, assembly GCA_907269095.1. Classification (NCBI taxonomy): domain Eukaryota; kingdom Metazoa; phylum Arthropoda; class Insecta; order Lepidoptera; family Blastobasidae; genus Blastobasis; species Blastobasis adustella. The sequence continues at coordinate 12,071,317 of OU026121.1, read as the reverse complement.
GGGTAAATAGGAAACAAACAGTGAAATAAAATACAACTAAAAAAAAGAGAAAATATCGTCCATTCTGAATTGGAGTCCCTAGAAATGACTGTAATTTTTTATTTCTGGTATTTAACCAAGACCATTTCGTACAGGTTTTTATTTTTAGTCATGACTAGGCAGTTCTCCGCGATATTCACCCGTATCTCTGTATCAACTATCCCGAGACCCTATTATTTTTCCGAGATGAAAAGTGGCTACATTATATCACTCGGCCATAAAGCTTCCTCTTAGTGATAGTATTTTCAAAATCGATGCAGTAGTTTCGGGGATTACTCCCAACAAACCCACATATATACTTTTAAGTTTTACTCTTTGTAATATTAGTACAGATAGAATAAATATAAAGTAAACCTCTATCTTATCCATTACAAATTACAATGCGATGTGTGGCGAAAAGATACGCAACGGATGGGAATAAGTTGTATGTAGTCTCTTATTACCTAATGACTTATTTTACATATAACCTAAGACGGGGAGTAGGGTGTACACACACTACAATAAGCCATGAATATGTTCTACCAGAGATCCACCTTAGTATTTAAATATACTCTGCCTCCACATCGAAATACTCTAGATAAGTAGATACGTCGCTCTCAACATTTAGATATATCGTGTTGGCTGAATAATAAGGTTAACCCGCGACCGCCTCGGATCCAATTCCTAAATGCAATGTACCCATATATCCTTCGTTCACATAACTCGCTCGTAGGAGTCACTTAGGATCTTCGGTCGAGGAATGGTAATTGAAGGGTCACATTAAATTGACCTATAATCTTCTCTAGCGAGACATGACGTAATAACGTTGCAGAAATGGTAACGTATGATGCAGGCGACGGTTGCTTTGCGTCAGTGACCGAGAGGTTAAGGTATCCAACTCATCAGCGAGAGATACCGGGTGCGAATCCCACTGCAGACATGTACCAATGACTCTCTGGATTTTGTACATTAGTTGCATGCTAACCGATGCTCTTACGGTGCCTGAATGTGTAACCATGATCTAATCTGGTCAGGTTACCCTGCTAGCAGGGTCACGGAGGTCAGGTGGCAGTCGCTCCATTGTAATTATCTGATTTGGCAAATCCTGGGCCATTAACACCAAGATGATTATTATATATGTTATATTGACAAGGCAGGTAGAGCTAGTTGGAGATCTTTTTTTTAATATTTTGCGTGTTATCTCAAAGGGCTCACCTCACACGAAGATCCATGTTTCAAAAAACCAGCAGATTAAAAATATCTATGAGCTAAGCTGCGTTAGGATTTATTTTCTTCTAAAAAATAAAGCCAAACGCAGAGTCGAATTCTAACTGAAATTCTAGTTTCTAGGTTAAGGGTTTATTTAATCAATGGACCCTTTTGTTATTATCTATGGACTACTTTTCGCTGTCTCCCTCTACCTCCTGATGCAATGAATGCGACAGTGCAATGATGTGGCCAAGCAATCAAGCAAGTTTTCTTAATTAATAACGGAATCTTTTTAAGGGCTGGCGTGACGTGTCACGACCCGCCAAGCTGGGCGCGACATCGCGTCGTGTTTAGTGTGACGAAATCCATACATTTATTTTTATATATTGGAAGAGTTCGCTTGTAGCGATAAGGCCGCCTTTGTTCAACTGTCTAACCGATTGTAACTGTATCACTGTATGATATGTATTTTGTGTGAGCTGTATAAGTAAAGTGTTTATCTATCTATACATTTTCATAGTAAGTGAGCGCGCCAAGGACACGCCGCGCTAGTGTCGCGTCCCGTCACGCTGGCTGTTTGACAAAGCCTTTATAGCTTAATAAGACTAACACTCAATTTTTTGTTTTGCTACAGATAGCGCAACATGGCCGACCACATCGCGGACGTGACGAACGTGACAATGCAGAACGCGACCTTAGGCAAAACGGAACTCTTGAAGTAAGTTTGCATAAATTATGAAATATTACAAGTTATGTAGTTTACACTTTGTGTTGTGCATTCATGATGGAACTCCATTATATTAGAGATTAAAACACTTTTATACATTAGTTCCACTAAATATATTATTTAGCGGTTTCAGACATCATCTTCTGGCAATGTTAACATTTGAAAGATATTTCTATCAAGTTAGTTATCAAGTTACAAGTTATGCTTTAACATCATATTATTTTTAAATCCCGCCCGGGTCATTGTGCTAATAGGGTAGAATATACTATCTCATTTTTATACTATTTTATTAGGTGATAGGACTCTATCAAGCCTAAGGAGTCCGTCTTATCTATTTCTGCTGCCGAGCAACAATGCTTGCAATGTTGTGTTTGTGTTGCCGGTTTGTAGGATAAGGTAGCCAGCGCAATTACAAGTATAGGGCATTATATCTTAGTTCCTGCAGTGACAACGCCCCAGGGATCTGCATTTTGTTGCCTACAACCTAAATGCATGAATCGTAGATGTGATGGGTGGCAGTTGCTGCTTACCATCAGGTGGGCTGTCTACTCATTTGTCACTGCTAAGCATAAAAAAGAAATACGTGTGGCACCCGGGGACTGCCGCGGTAAAGCTATTGCATAGCATTTTTTATCAACTTATGCAATTATAATTATTTATTTATTTTATTTATGCAGTATTTTGTTTTCTTTGATATTAATTCAAGTTACACTTTTTGAGCGTGGTGTCCGATAAGAAAACATTTTTTTTTCTTTTATTGTATTAATGAATTTATTGAATAAAATAACCGCCGACCTGCTTAATCACTTGGATTCCATACAGAGGCGCGCCGTACGAATTGTCGACGATACCATACTGACAGGCAAGTTAGAACCACTGGCTGGTCGAAGGGGCCTTTGGCTCTCTGTGTGTGTTCTACCGGCTATACAATGGAGAGTGTTCTGAGGAATTATTTGATCTGGTGCCCACAGCACAATTCCGCCATCGCACCACCCGCCGTGGGCTGGGTACTCATCCCCATCACGCGGACCCTCTAGTGGTGTCCACGCGAAGATTCGAAATAACGTTTCTCGCTAGTACGATTTGGATGTGGAATGAGCTCCCAGCCACGGTGTTTTCTTTGGTCTATGACATGGGATCGTTCAAGAGGTATATTAGAGGGCTCCTTAGAGGCGGACAACGCATTGGTAGCACCCCTGGTGATGCTGATGTCCATAGGCGGCGGTGACCCCTTTCCATCAGGTGGCCCGCATGCCTGTTTGTCTGCCGGATAACATACAAAAATATATATATATATGTGAAGTTAATATTGTTTAAAAGCACGCTGTCTCATCTAGCATTGTGTCTAAAAGAGATAGAATCAGTTATGAGCAGTTAGCAGCTAGTCTACACGCATACGTCTAGTCGCACGCACACAAACACCGTGCCGAAGTCTGCCGAACTAAATCGACGTTAGACGTTGCACGGTTTTCAACGCCGCACCGCTGCCGCGCTGTGTCGGTCGGAGTGGGGGGTGTTAGGTTTATTTTAGTTACGGAATTTCTTGATTCGGTCGCCGCGCTCAAAGCCCGCGATAAAAGCTATGCAATAGCTTAAAAATACGATTACCACGCGCTCTTTCTTCGGAGGGCATATTAAGCCCCGACGGCTCCCGGTTGTAATCGATTGATGGCAGTCGTCATAAGCCACGTCGGAGGTCCTTGGGCAGCACCGATGAAAGACTAAGCTTTAACGTTGAAATAGCTGGGCAATATGTGGATGTGAGTTTTTTGTGTACATCTCTGACCACCTCGTAGGCATAAGGTAGTGCCGTAACTCGTAACGTTATACATACCGACTTTGTACCTTACTTTTGAAGAAATACGAAAATGCACATTTTTCTTGCTTTATTATAAAATAAATTCATTCAAAATGAATAAAATAGGAAGGAACTCTATTGTCCAATTTTGCCTTGGAGCCTTTTTTTCCGAAAATACTCCATCAACTCAATGCACAAAAGACATCCGCCGGTAGCCGCCGCCGACCGACCAGGGTTGTATACAACCCTGACAACTTATTATATACTACGTTTATATACTATACTTATTATATACTATGTTTAGTAAACTATATAATGTATTGATTGATGAATTTATATAATAAAATGAGTTTAAATCAAATATCTATTTTTTCGAAACTTTTACAGGCGATTAAAATAGAATGTATGTAAAAGGAGTACAGATAGCGTAGAGATTTATACACAGTGTTACATAACATGTACGGCATAAAAATAAATTAATGAATTGAATGAAAAACGCTTCTTATACGGTTCTTAAAATTTCGATGTAGAAAGCGACGTCTATTTGCCTACGAGTTCTGAATATATTCCATATAAATACAACTCTTCTAAAACCAACTCGAGGCCAGCTGATCTTTCCCCGTCCTTTGTTTTTGGTCGTACACTGGAAAAAAACACTACCGCCCTTTTGTTCGAACCGACGATGGCGACGCACAGATAGAATTTCTTCAACCGCAGGAGTCCATTTTAGATTCACAAAAGTTTTAAATTTATATGCTTTTAATCGCCTTTAATGTGGGGGTTTTCTTTAAACTTTTTGCATTACGAAAGAAATATGGTAGGTACTTATCTTTTCTTATAATTGGTTGATTCTTGCACTACGATTGTTCCTCGCTTTGTTACGGAATGAATCTTCCTTTGTGTTTGTTTGCAAACCGCATTTTCCAGGAAAGGGTATTCACCTAAATCATTCTCAGTGACCCCGCTTTGTCTTAACTAACTTTAATATCCGCCCTATTCATTATCGAATTCCCATTTTACAAAACCATATTCATTAATTTATAAAAATTGACTTTTATAGACACTTACTAGTTTTAAAGAATTTTATGTATGAATGCTAGACAGACAGAGCGATATTTAGATTTACCTTACAACCACCACTGCAACGTTGAAATTTTGATGGGCAAGCAATTTGGTTAGGATTAGTGATAGGGCCTCACATACCCTAGACTCATAAAGAATTATCCATTCTAATCATGTTTCTCATATTATGAACAACTAAACAAAACAAACCTTGCTTGCTGTTTCCAGGTTCTCCCCAGCGCTGGCGACGTTCGCGGCGGTGGTGACCGGCCTCATCATGACGCTAGGGCTCTTCGGCAACCTTCTCACCATAGTGGCTTTGCTCAAGCAGCCGAAGCTGAGGAATGTTGCTGCGGCATTCATTATTAGGTTGGTTGTTATTACAAGCTTTTAAAAAACTAAATAAACATAATAGTTTGACATTATCGTGGTTTTGTTAGTAGAGGGGCCTCGCCTTTGCTAGAGAAACGGGGTCGGCAATACGCCAGTAATAAGTGCTCTTTCTTGCGTAAGCATGATCGGCTTTGTCGCGCGGGAAATAAGTTTATGCCTCGATAATTTCAATGCAAATGTAAAGAGCTGGCTAGAGTTATGTCGCTCACTCGCATGTGTCAAAGACCGCCATGTTGGGTGCTGTTGCAAACATCCAGAGGCTACCAATAACTGCGATAGGCGGGCAAGACACTAGCTTCCCACTTTAGGAGTATAAAAACTTAACCTGTTGGCTATCATTGGATTCTTTAGTTACGGTACGTAGCTGTACGCTTAAACTTAGATAAGAATAACAAGTGTGTATTTGGCGGTCGTAACTGATTTAGATTTGTTTAACACAAGCCTAACAGCGGTAAAACGTCGGTGTATGATAAATAGTTTGAATGGATTGCGCGTTTCAGTAGCGAAATAATGTTAAATTCGAAATAATGCTAAACTCATAATTACCATTAAGGACTTAATTTGTTATTAATAATTAATGTATATTATTAATAATTAATAATTAATGTATTACTGTGTTAATTCCTAATTTGTTAGTCGCCAGCTGTTGGTCTTCCTTATAAAATTAAATTAAATAAATCCGTACGTCGGTAAGGGTATTTCTCTAAGAATAAAAGTGAGTGACATTATTTTAAAATTATCTACCTATTGAGTGATTGACAGATTACAACTTATTACCATTGATAGATTCGGTGGGGAGGCGGCTTCGAGGTGGTGATCAACTAATCCTAAATAAATTCTGATACTTTTTTAAATTTATTTACGGGTTTATATAACCTAATTTGGTTAACGGGCAGGTTTAAAAAAAGACTTGGTAGAAAGAGACTTGCCCGCCTATTTACATGTTTATACCTTTATACTTTTACGTTATACTTACATACATATTCATTGAATCAAGTTTTGACTGTCAGTCATTCGACGGTTACCTCTTATTACGAACAATTTAACTCACAGTTTAAGTAACATAGGTAAGTATATTGTAAAATCGGTATTAAAACTAAACTACCGCGACGAATTTAAACATTTGTAAGAATATCTGTGACCAAGTGCAATGGAATCGCATAGCAGCAACGATGCATAAAAGATACCCTACTTGAGAATAATTTCCACATTAAATAAGGATATTTCACATTAACATTCCATTGACGCTAATTGTACAGTCATCGTCACCACAGTAGTTGAGGCGATAAAAGATGAATTGCGTCTTATTTTACATACTGAGCATACTTAATTAAACACCAGTTTTAACAATAAATTGTCTGTGGTATTTTAATAAGAAATAAAGCTGTTTAGGTCATGAGAGCTGAGTCATTGATATAGGTAGTACCTACCTACACTTGGTTAGGAAAATAAAAGTTTTAATTCGGTGTTGTATTTTCTGACAAAAAATATAATGGTCTTAAGTAGGCCCGAATCGATATTACCGAATTTAATTTTCTTATTCTATTTGAACCGATATTAATTTTTTTTATTCTAATTAAAGTTTGTTTGCTGAGTAGGACGCACAAAAATATTTTTCAATCGTCAAATGGGAAAATGATAGGAACATTTAAGGGAAACTCACTGGCCACCCTCTAGCACACCCACCGCACGTCTAAAACTATAAAACAAGAAATGCATTATGACATTTTTTATAGCGGTCAATCATAAATGTTGTCCAAAGATGGACTTCCGGATGTATGTCTTCTGAGTCACTGACCGTTTTATGGTATCTAGTAGGTATAGCACGTATATGGTAATGTATTTTCTGTTAGAAACATAGTTAGTACCTACCGTAGTTTCATTAGTAATACCATAAATGTCTGAGTTCGATGGATTCAATGTCTACGAAGCAGGAACGTTGATTAGAGCATCGGTGGCATAGTGGTAAAGATACCGGGTTCGAATACCACTGCCGCCATGTGCCAATGACTGTTTTCTGAGTTATGGACATTAGTTGAACACTAACCGTTGCTCTTACGGTGAAGGAAAACATCGTGACAAAACCTGCACATTCTGGCGACTGAATGTGTAACCATGATCCAATCTGGTCAGGTTCCTCTGGTAGCGGGATCACGGAGGTCAGATAGCAGTCGCTCCACTGTAATTACCTGATCTGCCAAGTCCTGGAGCATAGTCAGGGCCGAACCCGGGCCCTCGCGCGCGAGAGCACGGTGATCGAGGATGTTGATAAGAGTCCGAGACCAAACCAACCAACCGAGGCTCGTTAGGGAACTAGGCAACGCGGTTGTTGATTAGATATCCTCAAGTACTTCTTAATAGTTTTGTCTATCATACATGCAACAACGCATCAACGCCTAGTCTTGATGATGTTTTGCAAAGTGATAGTAATGAGTTGGCGAGTGCGATACATTTATCGACGTCTGCATAGACGAACCCGAACAATACCACCAAACTCATAATAATAATAAATTGAATCCCATAACTATCTATCTTCTTGATCTTGAACCTTTACATTTTCCCAAGTTAGTTTCTCAAGTTTCCCACTACACTAACACATCGTAATACTAAATGTAATCAGTATTATGTTTTTGTGTAGTGTTATATTGGTACTATAATACCTAATTAAGAGCCATATCGAACACTAGTACCTTAAGCTCATAAAAAATCCACCACACGCCTCACGCGCCATCCCCAGACGCTTAAGTTAACCACAGAACAATTAGCTACCAACGGTAAAGGTGGAACAATACCTAACTGTTGTTCCTTTTGATTCCAGCTTGTGTATAGCCGATTTCCTGTTCTGCCTCATAGTGCTGCCGTTCGCCATATCGGGTTTTTGGTTCCGAGCCTGGACCCACGGGGACGTATTGTGCCAGCTGGTGCCCTTTCTACGCTACGGCAATGTGGGAGTCTCGCTGTTGAGCATAGCCCTCATTACGCTGAATAGGTAAGTCTTAATGAATTCATGATTATCGACGTAGACAGTACTTTATTTGGCAGCACAATAAATTATAATGAAAATATATATTGAGCCAGTGATGAACGGGAACCGAAATGGACCAATGAGGGCTTATGTCTGTCAAAGCGCTGGTTTTTAGAAAAGGCCCACGCATCCCATGCGCGTTACGCGATCGGTTAAAACATTAATTATACTAATTTTACACTCAAAATTATTTGCGAAGTTTTTGTGGTAATTTAAAAAATATATTGTATTATAATTATCTTTAAAGCTTACTTTATGCTTACATACTTCATAGATAAATTTACTGCATTGGTATTGAAAAATCTCAACTAAAGATGAGCTAACTTAGCAGTATGTATACTCAAACAACATAATTTTAGTTTACATAAGTAGGTAAAACGCGAGTTCCTGGAGCGACCCATTTCTGACATTCTGATGTAGTGTAGTTTCTAGTCTTATAGTGTAACGGACTGTAAGTTAGCTGTGCTGTGCCTGACAGAATAGATACCTATAACACCAGTCGGTTATTACGGGCGTCGGTCGACGAATAGTAATAATTATCACCCGTTTTCACAAACAATACTTGTCTTAGCGTTAGTATGGGTTCTCACAGTTCTCGTCTAGAATGGAACGCACTGCGCTGAATACGGCTGGCTTTATGTTATGATTGGTTAATTTCGTATGTGGCAGTAGCTACAATTTTTTTTCTTCTAAAAGTGGTAATGCACTTATGAGCTCAACTGTACGTATAGTGTTTCTAGACGAGTGAGAGGCAGACCACGTGGTACCTCCTAGACCAGAAAACGGGCAGCAGCCTTTTCTTTTGTGTTTCAAAACTGCGAACTAACTAGATCTAGAGGAGATACTAGCCTTTCCTCGCCCTTTACGTCATACTATTAAGGGTGGTTTATTAACAGTGGTAACAAACCCGATAATATGCGTAGTGAATATTTACAATTAAAATGTTGGTGCAATTCTACTTCGCTAGACACCACTCAGAAAAGAAATATCGTATAGGTACATACCTTGATAAATATTGTTATTAAAATATGTTCAAAATAATGACATAGGTAGCTAATGTGTTTTAGTACCAGTATGTTTATTACACAGCGGTGGTTGCCAAGCTATACAATAGTTAATTTATGTATCTATCAGTTCATGCCAATCGCTCTGGTAGCGGGACCACGGCTCCCCCGAGACTCGTTCTCATTATCCTTAACAAGTCAGTCTCCAAGGTGTGGTTCAATGTTGAAGAACTACCTGAAGTTACGGCTGGGTCTCTAGAGGACCATTCGACCCCGGTAAAGTACGCAACGTTACGAATTCATTATATTTTGTATTCGGCTCATAGAGACAAATGATCAGATAACCCGCCGAAGAGAGAAAAGTGTTGCCAATTACAGTATGTCTAATATAAATAATACTAATCAATCTTGGCGTTAATGTCCCGGTTGTGCTCTCGCGCACGAGGGCCCGGGGTCCGCCTTAACCATGATCCAGTATTTGGCAGATCAGGTATTTTGTTGCCAATTATTGCAAATTGCCAATACGGTTCATATTTAAGTCGTATCGTTAACATTATTGGTTAACGCATGAGACTGTTATTCCATCTAGACGCCAGACGAACTTCTTAGACCTGATAGAGACACACCACCACTTTTATTGAAATCTATTTATATCTCTGAATAAAAAATAAAAGAACCCCAAACTAAGCATTTCCAATCAGTCGTACCGTCAGCTAGTAAAATACATTTACATTCAGTCCAACGAACTAATTTAAAAGGGCTTTAGCGAAGGATTTTTGTGGTCACGAAACGTATTGGCATTAATCCACCTCTGCAGGAGGGTAGCAATTTATATTTTCGAAATTAATTTCGGTGGAACAACTCACGCATTCGCTAAAATAACCTTCAAATTGCGATGGAAATCTGGAAAACTGGCTAAGCGGCCTCCCCTGGATTGCCCGCAAACGAGCGAACCACCTTGTTTTTAAAACGGATCAGGCAAACTCTGACAAATTGATGGTTCGCTAAACTCACTTATAAATCGCTCGCTTTCGTTCCGCTGATTCGGTTTTGTTTGCCCATTTATTTTGGGACAACAAATACATTTGGAGCGACCCGACTAAGTACTTTTTGTAAGCGTTGGAAATTTCCGAGTTCATCTTGATTGACAAATCTAATTATTCGCTGATAACTGGCGCAAACTTCCTTTGAAATGTAAACTGCTTCCGTGCCACTTAAAATTAAACAAAATTCGAACTGAAGCTGTTCCCAGAACACTGAACAGAGAACTGAAGCGGTAAAGGGATTCTAGGGACCCAACAAGGCAGCTCAGGCGCCTTAAATTGTTAGTCAACCGCGCGCGCGTAAAAACCAGTGTTTTTACCATTATTTTGAGGAAACGGATGAAAGTGATAGGTAGATAGTTTGATTAGTTTAATGATGATGCCTTCTCTCCGCAGGTACATAATGATCGCGCACCACAGCTGGTACGCGCGCGTTTATCGTAAATACAACATCGCGCTCATGATTGTGTTCTCCTGGCTGTTCGCGTACGGCATGCAAGTGCCCACACTGATCGGGATATGGGGTAAGAGGATTTTTTTATTGCCTAAGGAGTCACCATCGCATGGTCCCCCTGATGGACAGCGGCCACCATCGACCAGGGGGCTTACCATGAGCTCTTATAGCAGGACCTAAACAGAACTGCCCTGATTAGAACGAGAGAAGCTAATGTGAGACGTATAGCGCTGTCTCGTTCTAAGCAGGGCAGTTCTGTTTAGGTCCTGCTATAAAAGCTCATGGTAAGCTCTCAGGACATATGCAACCTTTAAGGTTCTTTGATGTATTTCGGCTGATCTTAGATCCACACAGCCAGTAATAGTCACTTGCTGTTTTCCACATTAGTGGAAAGCTGTCTTGTAATCTCCACGCTTGACAGGCAGTCATAAATTGCTGTATGTAGATGTTTAAGAGAGGTTTGACACTGTATGGTAGCTTGTGGTACTTAATAGTTTCTGCCTACCCTAATGGGATACGGGAGTGAGTGTGTATGTTTTTATGAAGGTATGTTGATTGGACGCAGCGGGATATCTCGCTCGAATTGATCGAACCTTACAGAATACCGCAGCCAAACAATACTACTATTTACTAATATAGTATTGTGACCGTATTCATACAAATTTTGCAATACCAGGTAGTTTTATGACTTAACTTTATGACTATTTATAACTATTTATTTGAACTACACTTTATGCGAAAGCTTTATGACTTCATCTCGCTCATTCCTTTCGCGGCGCCTTTCGGTGCCGAGCAAGATGTAGTATGATAGCTATCGAATTCGAGTTAGGCGATCCTTTATTATTTTTATTAGTATTATTAGTCTATTTTATTCATTTCTCCTTTTTAAAGGGTACAATATTATTATTTTCAGTTAAAATTAAATTAAATTTTAACAGTCTATTTTGTATATTAGTTAAATTACTTAAAATATATTGTTACATGTAGCAAAATCAATCAGGTACATAATTAAACATTCATTTCATAAAATTTACACAATGTCACAATAAAAAATAAATTAAAAATTTATTGAAGAACTGCACGTTGTAGTCTCCATTGAGCTCATTCCACAACCTTGCAATTCCAGGGGTAGTAACAACGTTTGAAAAGTAAAATATATATTTCTTCGTTATCCTGTAGGGTTACACTGTATCGGCCTTTTAAGTATCAGTATCGAACAAGTATTAAACACATTGTTTACCCAATTTCAGGCATGTTCGCGTACGATAAAAAACTCGGCACTTGCTCCATAATGCCGGACGAGAACGGTCACTCTTCCAAGACAGCGCTCTTCGTCATAGCGTTTCTCGTCCCAGCGCTGCTCATCTTCATTTGCTACGCTAGGATATTCTGGGTAGTTCACAGGTAATTATACTCAATTCACAACAGTTTTTTCCTTATTTAATCATTATCAAGGATATAAAATGTGACAGATAATTATTATTTCTTTACTTCACTAACATATATAAGACATCAACGAGACAATTTCTGCGATTTGGCGAAGGTATTATGTACAATCATGAAGTACCTACACTGGCTTATTTGATCAATTACCACAATCATCATCTTCTAAGTTCATCTTTTCTGTTAAAGTAAATATAAAACTGAATATACATCAAATACATAGTTTAAGGGTAGGCATTTTCAGCTCACGATGGTAAATAATGCGTCGAGCACAGTATGATATCAGACGACACATATAAGAATTCAATCTAAGAATCTGGACCCTTTATTACCACCGAACAGCCAGTCGAGTAGAGCGAAGGTAATAAACTTACCGAGCATTTCCCTTATCTTTATGGAGCGACGACAATTCAGAAAGCTGAAGTTTGCATTTTTATTAGGCTTTACGGTGTCATAAAAATCTGACTGAATATTACTTTGACGGCCGCACTTCGAGTGTCCTCAAATGAGTTTATTGTTTTCATCGCTTCAACTAGATTGAAATATTGCCAGATGCGTCTAAAGATGATCTGTAGTAAAGTAAATTACTTTTACTTTTTGTAGAAAACATAAAAAAATCTAAGCGAAGATACTTATAGGTCGACAAGTTAACTGGTATATCGCCTGCTGTAGGTGAGGTAGGTGGGAGGGTGATTTTTCGGGGATGAAAGCGGTGGTGCGGGGCGCGGGGCAGTGAGCATTTTCTTCCGCGAAATGTCACTTGATGACGTTCCTCGGAAAAAGAATACACACGAGAATATGTCCGAACTGGTTCCAAGATATGGATTATATTCCGAGACAAGAAACCTGTTTAATGGCAAATTGTAAAACTAAACCTCAGTTTAAATCCGGTGCAAACAAAAAGTAAAGATGTCTTTCTACAAATAAGCAGGGCCTGTTATGTTATATTTCTGTAATATACGTGGCTTAACCGAATTCTTTATTGAATTTAAATATTTCCATAACCAAGAAACAATGTGATAGTTATCTTGCGCATGAGAGGGATCTTATATGTAGAATTTTTTTTAGACTTCATATTGATTTTGTACAAATGAACATCTAAGTTTAGTTTCGATACGAGAAGATGGATGTGCCTCACAGCGCCCCTCCGTCCTCTCCATGGCTCCTCAGGCCGCCGCGGCGAACACTTTTGGAACCTCTGTGCTTGTCTACAAATTTTTTTATCAAACATTTTCGAGCCTCCATCTAAGGATTTATGTTCGGCAAATTAAGCTCGTGTGCGTTGTTCCGAGTGTAAGTAACAAAATAACCAACCTCCCTATGCGGAGTCCGCGGGCGCACTGAGATACGTTATTTGAGCTCTCTGCTCCGCGCCTCCGCGCTCAGCCCCGAAACATCACATGACGTCATCCATTCTACCCCTCGAACCGCGCAGGCGATACACCAGTTAAGTTGTCGACCTATATATAGCTCCTCGAACTCAACAGCTCCTACAGAGATAAAAATCTCTCTAACCAAAATACCTCTCCTGGGATAAAACTTTTGTAGATACGAGACCGTTTTCTGAAAATCTTGTGAACAATGCCAAAGACTCTTTTACGGGAAAACTTCTTCACTCCGAACAAATTCTGGACAAGTCTCTTTTTCACTCTCCTAAAGACAAAACGGTGAGGTGCGAGGTGACGCGGGGCTTCAGAGGTGGGTCACGCATAATGCGTGCAACTGGACCACTGTCCATCAGGTTAGGTTACTCTTGGCAGTTTGTCTACAAACATTAAAAATATCTCAAATCAACCTTATTCTTTCCAGCTCCGAGCAGCGGATGCGCGACCACCAGCGCTCGCAGCACAGCGGCGCCGGCGCACTGAACAACGACAAGCGCTCCACGATCAAGGACAACCGCGAGACGAAGGCGCGCCGCAACGAGTGGCGGATCACCAAGATGGTGCTCGCCATCTTCCTGTCCTTCCTCTTGTGCTACTTGCCCATCACAATCGCCAAAGTGGCGGATGTTGACGTCAAGTATCCAGGTAATTGTTGGATCGTTTTGTTGGACATGACCGGTAGGGTACACAGAAATCAGAATGAGTTTAGGCAACGGAAGTGCTATGCGCGCGTGACTTTGTCGCGTATAGTATTTAAACTGTAAGTTACTGCGCAGTACTTCAGTAATAGTGGCCGAGGAAGCGACATGCATTCTCCGTAGTTTGACGCCCCATATTCCTTTCTATTTACTTAACTTTTTTTGGATTCTGTGGTAGAATGACTGTAGCACTGACACCTTTGCAACAATAAGGCGGGCCGGTCCGTATACAGTAAATGCTCTTTTGAGGTCTCCCTTCTCAGAACTTCGAAAGAAATTTTATTATTCTTTTATTTTCTTTTCTTGGTTCGAAATCGGTAGTTGCTGATTTCCGGTAGTACTTCCACTTGCGGGAGGCACACATAGGCAGATGGGCTAACTTACATAACAAAATAGGACATCCACGAAGTGCGTAAGCGTTTTCTGTTGAGTTTCTTCAACGCTACAGTCTCCAATCCACATTCCAAAAGAGGAGGCCAACAAGCCTTCGAGGCTGTTACGGGCTGTCTGGATTTTAAGGTCCATGTCAGTTAGGAATGAAATACTTTTAGTGTTGAATCAGTAGTTTTAGAAATCCCTGAAAACCTACACACATAGTTGAATTCAAAAGTAACTTAGTTTGTCTTACATAAATATTCTATTCTCCTGTGGACATTAGCTGGAGGCCTTTGCACTATGATGAGACGACCGCGACTAAATCAAATAAAATGTAAACATGAGACATGCTTAATGTATTATATTATCTATGCCTCAGGTATAGCATATTCGGACATTGCTGTACTAAATAGTCAACTGTAAAGCCTTTATGCGCTTTTGTCATAATTATTACTGTCAACATAGACACTACCCAATCATTGATTACGTACCTAGTGTATGTCCGTGGTACGTTATCCCCGGATTTCTGGCATTGATTAGCCGCTCACTAACAAAAATGGGATGGAACCATCTCGAAGTAAATCGAAATGACAGTTCTCCGGCGAATTAGTGCTGGCCACAGACATGAAGATAAAAGGGGGAAGTGGAATTCAATGTATCGTACTCTTCCCTGTTAGTACCCTGATAAGGTTGTCCTCGGGCGTGTCTGGGTGTCAAAACTCAATAGGAACAGCTCTAAATTTTCTGTATTCCTGAACAGGTGAGGTGAATAGGAATAGTGGGATTTTGCCCATTGAAAAGCTACACGTGAATCTGCCCAGCGATAGTTCGAGTATCATATTTTTATATAGAGGGAGGCAAACTAGCATGCGGGTCACCATACGACATGAGGTCCAAAATGTGAAAATTTATAGGTACTCCTAACAAACGTTGAAATGATCCTAATTATCTCATTATAAAGAAAACTTGGCGTTTATCGCGTAAAATTCCCGGTTGTTCTTTCACGTACAAGGGTCCGGGATCCGCCTTGACCATTATCCAGAATTTGACATATTTATTTATTTTATTTTCAGTTTATTGTACACATGAAAGTTTAAGGAAAAATACATAGTTATAGATGACACAACAGGCAGACACATATCAGACAGTTAAGCGACTGCAATCTGACCTCTGTGATCCTGCTACCAGGGAAACCTGACCAGATTGGATTATGGTTACACACTCAGTCACCTGAATACGCACTTTTCATCACGATGTTTTCGCTCACCGTAGGAGCATCGGTTAGTATATAACTCAAAAAGTCATTGGTACATGGCGGCAGTGGGATTCGAACGCGGTACCTCTCGCTTGCGAGTCGGATACGTTTACCACTAGGCCACCGGTTTCCTCCCTTACCATATTATTCAGAGCCAATAAAACCGGTAACCTAAATCTTGCTTCACATCTATAAAATATCTTCGCCTCCCGCAAACCATTCCTTTGGTTAAAAAAATATCCCATAGATATATAGTTTCCTCTTTCCTAGATAACTTCATTCGTCACTCCTTAAGAGGCGTAGATCGCTCCAGATGAATCCTAGAGTATTGTTTGGTGTCGTTCACCCCGCTTTCTTTCCATCAATACATTAATATTATCAACGTTTAGCTGCGTTAGTGCTCATTAATCACTCCGATCCATAATTGTCTGGGCCTCCGTTACAACTATTAATAAAGACGAGCTTATCGATAACTAATAAATAAAACCAGCGTATTTGTGAAGGTTTAATTAATCTCTAGCAGCCCCTGTGGAATTACTGTAGCGAAATCTGGGAACAGAGAAAAAAGGGCGAAATTACTAATTCTCTCGTCGCTTGTCGTAGATTTATTGTACTCGCTGAATAAAAGTTATTTTGTTAATCTCGTTGAATCTGCAGCGGCCGCTTAAGGACTTAAGGAGTGAGGGTAAAGCTGTTCTGGCTTACCTACTTTGTCGGCGAGGGCGCCATGTGGCACGCACAATTAATTACTCTAAAATGTGCTCATGTCACTCCGTATGTACTTGGGATGTAGGTATCTACTTTTAAACATGGAACAAGCAACTTTGTCGCTTGTATGAGTTATGTAACTATATGCATTCCCACGCAAATATTTAAGGTGCCAGCTTCGAATACGAATGTCGCAATTGTAGCCTGTACATACCTTTTAGATCCCACAATAAAATAAATAAAACACGTGTTTTGAAGTTCAAGAAAAACATCTTGATAAAATCTGAGGCTAACTTTAGTAGAAGAAATCCTTTGTACTATTTTGTGTATAAAGTGTTATTAATAAATCCAACAGCACGCGCTGTTTTGATGGCTAAGCTCTGATCTCCTTTCGTCAAGATTTATGAGATGGCGGCCTGTGTCTTGAAATCGGGACAATGATTGAACCACACTTCCAATTCATGGAAGCCTATTAACCCTAGTATATTTAAACACGTTACCTTCGTTCCAGTGTTCCACATAGTCGGCTACCTGCTGCTGTACGCGAGCGCGTGCGTGAACCCCATCATATACGTGATAATGAACGCGCAGTACCGCGCCGCGTACGCCGCCGCGCTCTGCTGTCCGCTCGCGCGCATGGCCGGCCTCACCAGCGGTGCGTATCCCTCATCGCCAGCGTGTGCGCAGCCGAGGGCCACCGAGCGCACCACCGCCCTACCGTCGACCCTGAGGCCTTGAAGGTAGGCGACAGACCCCAGCGCACCTGCAGCAGCTGAGTGGCGGGGTGTCTCGTTACACTGGTGTTGGGCACGATCCCTGAGCACCTACATTTGTACTGTGGCGGAGGATCATGTTGCACTGGTGTTGGACACGAACATCTTCATCAGCTGTGGAGCGGTGTCTCGTCTCACTGGTGGCTGGGTTGGGCATGAACCCAACGCACCTTCATCGGCTGAGTGGCGAAGTGTCTGGGTACACTGGTGGTCGGGTTTGTGTTGATTCAATCTTCGTATCGAGCGTTTTCCATCAGTTGTTGCTTCGATTATAAGTAATGTAGAGTAGTGATCAACACAAATTGTGAAGCGCTCGTCGCGAGGATTGGATATGTCGCACCTTCAGCACTCATTGGGCGGTGGTTTCTCGGATGCATCTCAAGGCAAGCGATGCTCATTATTTATAATTCACTATCAATCACAGAGGCACTATTAACTATCCCAATCACATATCTAAACGTTTATGTTACACATTTTCACTATCATACACACAATACATAAATAAATAATTCCCCTGATTTCTAGCATTAACTTGGCCTATTTCGTTTTACGCTGTCTCCGCTTTTTGAGGGGAGATCGGGAAATATATTTCTTACTCCTATATATTACTTCTTAATTCAATTTGTTGCGGGTTCCAAGACAGTATTAGCTTGTCCTCGGGCGCGCCTGAGTGTCAAAACTCAGGACCTGTGTGGTCGCCGCTGTAAATCCTTCACAGGAGTTGCAGCGGCAGAGCCCGTTTATCATACACACACTGCAAACTATTTTAGTACACTCCAACTATACTTCTTCTATTATTACGTTTATTGCTCCAAAAATAGCAACAATGAAATCAGTCCTCCATTCTTTTTAGAGAAATGGAACGAGCGTCACGGATACAGCTACAGCAACACACGAACGGCGCTCAGCCAAGTTTCTCTGGGGGAGTCTCGAGCCGACCCTCGGGTCTCTATCCCCCCCGGAGGCCCCCGGTAGGCCTCGGAAAGGCCCACGTTGGGTCCAAAGCTGGGTCGCTGCGGAACGTCTCTTGCCCCGCAAGACCTCATGACATTGGGCCCAAATCCAAGTCGTGCCTTACCATCGGACCAGTTTCGACGCTGAAGGGCTCTCTAGGGCCCAGGACCAGCGTCGAACCCCGGCTGTGCACCCCACCGAGCATGGGACCCAAGATTAGGTTCCAGATTGGCAGCTATGACAGACAGTGTGAGAATATACACTTGTAGCGGCTTGTCGCTCGTTAATTAGACGCACCAAAGATATTGAAAACAAAAGACTAACTATGACTATAACCAAATTCTGTTAGTCGTATAATACAATGTATTACGGACTAAGATTACCATTATTATTATTAAAACGAAAGACATTAGTACCAAAGTATTAGCACGTATTAGTTTGATAAGGCATGTTTAATTGTCACATGCTTTTATAGATTACCATAAAGGCTTTTTGCAATTTTTTACCTGTAGGTATCTATATAAGGGAACTCATTAACTTAAATCTATCCGTCCTTTAACGAGCGGTAAGTTAGCAATAAGCAATGTTTAGAGTAATTTCTAATTTGTAAATAATGTTACTGCCTTTGTAAAGTTTGTTATAAGGTATTTATTGTATGAAACAGCAATGTGGTTCGAAACACTCAAATCTGCCCTGATGCTATCGATGAGTTACTTGAGTGTGGTTACATTTAATATTGTGTAATATTGTGTAGGTTGTATGTAAACATTCCACAAAATATGAAATAGATAATGTAGTAAAATACAGTATTATTGCCTGAAAAGGATAACACATTCCAATAGGTAAAATATATTGTATCGGCGAGGAACACAGTTGTTCTCTAGCCAACATCTCCATATCGTTAATATACTAATTTTACATTCATTATTTGAAAATTTATTATAAAAGAAATGAATTATTTAATTCGCCATTGCCATATTATTTTATAAGTATTTCATGAACATGACAATCGAGCAATATTAAAATATTTTGAGATTTTGGTAAGTAAGTGTAAGCCAAATAATATTTATGAAGATTATTTGAAAAATAAAATAAAATAAATATTATCTTGGACTTTTATTACAAACATGTAATAATTATGTACCTATTTTATGTTGCTGATGGCATGTTTTGGTTTGTATTTTCATTGACTACCATAGTGACTACGATAGTAATTTTGGGGCGTCGGTGGCCTAATGATTAACAGATCCGTCTCGTACCCGGAGGTACCGGGTTCAAATCCCAGTGCCACTATGTACCACAGACTTTTTTCTGAATTATGTACATTTGTTGAACACTAACCGTTGCTCTTACGATGAGGAATAACATCGTTTGAAACCTGCACTTTCAGGCGACTGAATGTGTAACCATATCCACTCTGGTCAGGTTTCCCTATTAACAGAGTCACGGAGGTCGGGTGGCAGTTGCTCCACTATAATTACTTGATCTGCCAAATCTTGGATCATGGTTAAGGCGGACACTGGGCGCTCGTGCGCGAGAGCCCAACCGGGACATTAACGCCAAGTTGACCAGATGACTGTGGTAATTGACTACCGTCACACCTAATGAGTAGGTATTGGATTGAATCCTTCTGCCCGTAAAATTAGTAATATTAAACAATACAATCACCTTC
The DNA here is from genome assembly GCA_907269095.1 of Blastobasis adustella. Lineage (NCBI taxonomy): Eukaryota > Metazoa > Arthropoda > Insecta > Lepidoptera > Blastobasidae > Blastobasis > Blastobasis adustella. The sequence goes on along the minus strand of OU026121.1, from coordinate 12,051,321 downwards.
GAACGTGTTGCAATCTGTGTAGAGACGCTATTCATATAATGGATTAGGTAGGTACTTACTACGCTTATTATAAAAATAAGCACCTTGGCGTCAATATCCTGATTGTGCTCTCATGCGCGAGGGCCCGAGGTCCGCCTTGACTATGATTCAAGATTTGGCATATCAGGTAATTGCAGGATAGCAATGCAATCATATATAAGTTATCGCTATATATCTATTGTTATAATTTAATTATAATCACTAATTCCTCCTTCTCGCCAGACTGCCAGAAATCATCAGAAGTTACTTGTTCTGTACAAGTAACTTCTGATGATTTCTACCCGTTTAAATGTCATTGTGTTTTTATAAGGGACCTTCGAGTGGGGTTTCTAAACTATACAATGAACAAGCCTTTTCCCCGTAGGGGCAGGATGAGACCACATCGTTACACTAGCTACGGTCCTGGCAAACCTCCTTCGCCCCTTTCAAATTCATGAACCGTTTCATACATGCTCGTCGGCTTAGGATTCCCTTAACCTGACCTTTCTTTTTTATAATAGAGGGAGGCCAACAGGCAAGGGGATCATCTAATGGAAAGTGATTACCTATCGCCGCCCATAGACTCCGAATACTCCCGGGGAGTTGCGAATGAGTTGCAAGCCTTTGAGATACGTTTTTTCGTAAGAGGTATGTGCGTCTCGGTCTTCCCCTCCCAATGGTTTCATTCACTCCTGCCATTACCTTTTTTATTACCTTCGCTTATTCATCCTCTACATGACCAAATTAATTTAGCATTCCCTTTCCTATTTATCTTTCACTTCAGCACGTTCCCTAATTAAACTATTCCATAATTGCCTATCTTTTTCATTCTGGAATTTAATAAACCTTTCACAGAGATCTAAGCAGAAAATGTTAGGTATATTTAACTTAACAGAATTGTAAACATTCTGATGATTGTCGCCGGATGATAATACCGATAGATGTTTTATTATTTAGTCCAACCGTATGAATATCCGGAAACAGCATTCCGGGAATTATAGATAATAAACCCACGTAAAATAATAAACCCAGACAGTCACGGCCTGGGTATCTGCATGCAGCGATAAATAAATATTTACATTGTTAACTAAAAACTTCCTAGGTTTTTATTTATGATAGGGGTCTCCAACTTTTTCACCCGCGACTCTATTTACAACCTGTGATTTTTTTGCGACGGTCGTCTAATATAGGAAGATACGTCCTTGCGTGTGGCTTAAATAAACATTGATTCAGTTTGAACGTATCAGTCATCAATGAATAGATAATATTAGCTTGCTTTACTAAAGAAGCGTCCTAAGCTCACGAATCGCGCGCGAGCCTCCCGTGCACTGCTCGCAACATCGTTTGGATTCTTACCAAAGCCTAGCAGTCCGTCAGTTAAGCCATTAGGCCGCGTCCCCAGTAGGCAAACTGTTTGCCGCCGACTGAGTGAGCCGCAACTTTGTAGCCAACTAAAATTCGACTTAGCCGCGTCCGACTGGAACCGGTTTTTCTTTGAGTCAGCCGCCCACTAAGATAGTCGGCGCGCGTAACGCTGCAAATTGCGTAGATTGAGCGCAAAACTAGCAAACTGTGAACACTCCATTTAAAGTATATGGAAGGGCATACTAAACCGATACGCCGTTAACTCAGTCGGCGGCAAACAGTTTGCCTACTGGGGACGCAGCCTTAAAGTGAAAAACACCACCTATCTCATCCCGTGCTGACTGCGCTATGGCAGAGGTGCGAATACATCAGAGAGAGATCTTAAAAATCCTGCAGTCTGGACGTGAACAAGGCTAGTGGACCTGATGGTATACCGGCAATAGCCCTGCGTAGTTGTACCCCTGAGTTGTCGTCTGTTCTCACACGCCTGTATCGCCTCTCACTTGAGATTGGTATTGTACCTAAGTCGTGGAAGCTTGCCAATGTGCAGCCCACGCCCAAAAAAGGCAGCCGCGCCGACCCTGCCAACTACCGCGCTATTTCGGTCACTTCCATACTCTGTAAGATTATGGAACGTGCACTAAACAACAAACTCCTTACGCATCTTGAAGGTAACGATCTCCTCAGCGATCACCAGTACGGGTTCCGCCGTGGTCGATCTACTGGGGACCTTCTGGTGTATGCCACACAATTGTGGAGTGAGGCCATTGAGAGACATGGCGAGGCCCTTGCTGTGTCTCTTGATATCTCCAAGGCCTTTGACAGGGTTTGGCATGCGGGCCTTCTAAGCAAGCTTCTTTCATTTGGTATTCCTGTTGGCTTTTGCACCTGGTTATCGCATTTTCTGAGTGGACGTTCAATCCGTGTAGTTATCGATGGCTACTCGTCTAATCTTGAGGCTATCGACGCGGGAGTTCCTCAGGGATCGGTACTGTCCGCAACTTTATTCCTGCTGCATATTAACGATCTGCTAACGATACCTGGTACCTTTGGGTACGCAGACGACAGCACAGTAACGGATAGATATCTGTCAGATGCAAAAGTCAATAGGGATTTCTGAAACCATACGTTCTTCTAAATTTAGCATCCTAACTTGCTAAATGAGATTACGTTTGGCTGAATTCAGTAACTGAATCATTTAGTCTACTGAATTTGTGTAATAAGCGCATTAGCCCTAGATACTACTAAGTACTTCCTGCCGATAAATTACAGTACTATTCCCTAACTCTTAATTGTTAAGGAGTCCTATGGCTGAAGCGAACACCTGAGTAAGACAAGATAACGTAACAATCACACCATACGTGTCTACAATTTTCAAGGATTGCCCTCGATTTCACAGGGTTTCCATCATCAGATCCTGACCTGATTAAAGTGGGATCACCAGTAAACCCTTTCGAACAAAAAAGTAATTTCAACTGTGCACATAGGTATCTACATAAAAAATGGACCATCACCACAACCAAACAGTCGAACAAAGTGCCTCCTCCTTCTTTTGTTTATTGAAGCCTGTTAAAAATTATGTAGGTACATACAGATAACAAGCTGGCCGGCCAAGCTGGACAATAAGTTGGCCTGTTGTGTCTGATATATTCTGTCATATAGTTTTGTAAAAATCTTGTGTACAATTAATGCGTAAATAAAATATATAAATAAGCATTAATATTCTCTGCAACATAATATCATAATACTCCTACATGTTTTGTAGGTACTTATTGTTTTTGAAATGTAATACCAAATTTAGTCAACTTTATAGCAGAGAAGAGTGCATATGCTTTAATTTAAAAATTATTATTTTTATTATAATCTCTAATCTAAATTTGATGATTCATGGTACTTCAAGATAATCCTGGGCCATAATAAGTACGTTGTGGTGCGTGGTGCCGCCACCTCAAAGAATAGCACCACCCCATCTCTTCCCGTGGGTGTCGTAAGAGGCGACTAAGGGACAAACCCGAAAGATGGGCAGCAGCATCTTTCTGGGTACATTTACATGATGAGATCGGCAACCCGCCTGCCAAGCGTGGCGATTATGGGATTATGACAATTCCCCCCCCCCCCCCCCCCCCCCCCCCAGCAGATTAGGTACATTGGGACATTATAGGGATATCTGAAGTCCGAAGAAAGGGGGAGGACTCGATAACCCTGAAGTCCGGAAATCTGCTTTACTTCCGGGAGGGCGACCAACTGTCCCTAGGTGATGTCGGGTTCCTCGTCCACAAATCCCTTATGAACAACATCGTCAAGATCGAGAGTGTGTCGTCTATGGTTGCGTACCTTATACTCAGAATTATCAAACGGTATTCGTTGAAGGTCATACAGGTCTACGCACCGACTTCGACTCACTCCGACGATGAAGTGGAGGCTATGTATGAGAATATAACTACAGCCATACATACCTCCAAGACACGTTACACCGTTGTCATGGGGGATTTCAACGCGAAACTGGGCAAACGAAGTGGAGACGAGTTGAGAGTGGGGCAATTTGGAGTTGGAAGTGGGAACGCCCGTGGCCAGATGCTGGCCGGCTTTCTGGAGAAAGAGGGACTCTTTATGATGAACTCATTTTTCGGGAAGCCGGATCATCTCAGATGGACGTGGGTTAGTCCCGATGGGATGGGAAATGAGATTGACTTCATCCTATCTACGAAACGGTATATATTCAATGATGACTCGGTGATCAATAACGTAAAAATTGGCAATGATCACCGATTGGTAAGAGGCACATTGAATATTAATCCACAGCTGGAAAGATCTAGATTGATGAGGCCCACGCTCCGGCCTGTACCCATCCAAATCCAAAACCCCGAGAGCTTTCAACTCGAATTACAAAATCGCTTCGAGTGCCCAGGAGAGTGCGTCGACGTGGACGACTACAATAACAGGTTCGTGGAAACTGTCTATACGGTTGGGTCAAAGTTTTACAAAGCCTGCCGTACAAAAAGAACAAGCAAAATCGCTGACGATACCCTCAAACTCATGGAAGAAAGACGCGCAATCTAGGCGACTTAATCGACAGATCTCCATGTCTCTGACTCGCAATATACGCCGCTTCAATACTATCAATATTGAGACGGCGATCGAGAGGAGTAAAGGCTCTAAAGTCTTTGCGAGAGATCTGTCGATTAGACAGAGCCAGTTGACGAGACTGAAAACGGATGACGGCAGAGTTGTTTCGACCAAGTCCGAGGTTTTGAGGGAAGTCGAGAGGTTCTGTGGACAGTTATACACGACAACACGGGCACCTGTTACCAGTATGGCAAAAGACCCCAGAGCCAAGTTGACCCGACACTACACCGAATATATCTCGGACATCAGCCTGTACGAGATTAGTATGGCTCTCAAACAGCTCAAGAACAACAAGGCGCCGGGTGATGATGGAATTACGGCTGAGCTTCTGAAAGCTGGTGGCAAACCTGTGCTTAAGACCCTTCAGAAGCTGTTCAATTCCGTCATCCTCGAGGGAAAAACGCCGGAAACATGGCACAGAAGTATAGTGATATTGTTCTTTAAGAATGGTGACAAGGCTCTCTTGAAGAACTTCAGACCAATATCGCTGCTGACCCATGTGTATAAGCTGTTTTCGAGAGTCATTACGAATCGTCTCGCACGCAGGTTTGATGACTTCCAGCCTCCCGAACAAGCCGGATTCCGAAAAAGTTTAAGTACCATAGACCACATACATACGCTGCGGCAGGTTATACAGAAGACCGAAGAGTATAACCGGCCATTATGTTTGGCGTTTGTGGACTATGAGAAAGCCTTCGATTCGATCGAAACTTGGGCGGTGCTCCAGTCTCGCGGTGCGGTACAGCGGTGCCAAATTGACTATCGATATATCGAAGCACTCAAGGGTTTGTACGAAAACGCCACTATGTCAGTTCGTCTCCAGGATAAGACCACAGAACCTATTCAGCTGCAGCGGGGTGTTAGACAAGGTGATGTCATATCACCGAAGTTGTTCAGCGCTGCACTGCAGGGTATCTTTAGGCTTCTGGACTGGGACGGACTTGGCATCAATATTAACGGCGAGTACCTCACTCACCTCATATTTGCTGACGATATCGTAATCTTGGCTGAAACCCTGGAAGACTTGGGCAAAATTCTCGATGACCTCTGTAGAGCCTCTCAACAAGTAGGTCTTAAAATAAACATGCACAAGACGAAAATTATGTCGAATGTCCATGTTGTGCCTACTCCAGTGACAATTGAAGGCATTCCACTTGAAGTTCATTCATACCTAGGACAAATAGTCCAGTTAGGTAGGTCCAACTTCGAGAAAGAGGTCAATCGACGAATCCAACTCGGTTGGGCAGCATTCGGGAAGCTACGTCATATATTTTCATCCCAATTACCGCAGTGTCCCAAAACGAAGGTCTTTGACCAATGTGTGTTGCCAGTGATGACTTACGGAACTGAAACGTGGCCGTTCACTGCGGGCCTTATAAGAAAACTCACTATTATCCAAAGAGCAATGGCAAGAGCTATCGATAGTCTCTTTGCGCGATCGAATCAGAAATGAGGAGCTCCGCAAGCGAACCAAGGTCACCGACATAGCTCTAAGGATTGCCAGACTGAAGTGGCAGTGGGCAGGGCACATAGCTCGAAGAACAGATGGCCGATGGGGCAGTAAAGTTCTTGAGTGGCGACCACGTGCCGGAAGACGCAGCGTGGGTAGGCCTTCCACAAGGTGGACTGACGACCTGGTAAGGAACGCAGGTACCAGCTGGATGCGAAAAGCACAGGACCGGCCTTTGTGGAGATCTCTGGGGGAGGCCTATGCCCAGCAGTGGGCGTCTTCTGACTGATATGATGATGATGATGATGATAATAAGTATTGCAGGTATCTGGTCTAAAATACAACTCGCAAACACCAGTTTGTGGATATGCTCTGTAGGGCTCTGCTGTAGGTACCTAATCTCCGCGCTTATCAGCCTTGCAACGGATCCACAATCGATATCCAAGTTTGAGAATGACGTCAATCACCGGATCCAACTCGCTTAGGCAGCGTTCAAGAAATGATATTTTCGTTCAAAATACTACTATCTCAATAGGAAGGTTTTTGGGCAGTACGTGTTGCCAGTTAATGACGTACGGAATGGGGAAGTAGTGCCTTACTTAGGGTCTTATTAGAAAGCTAACAGTCACTCAGTGTCCGATATAAAGAGTTATGGCCGGAGTTTCTCAGCGTGAAAGAATCATATCCAAAGCTGAACTAAAATCATTAGGTTTCAGAGTCGTAAAGCTCTGCGACTCCAGATACGCTATATAGCTCGCAAGACCGACGGTCGGAGAGATATGCCTACATATAGTCGTTACAGTCGCCACCGTCGCCTTTTCCCTTATATTCCCTTATAGGGTCATAATGTTTGCATCGCCCATATCCTGGGGTACGTACCTCCTAGGTCCAATACTTAACTAAGAGATTGTAGATAATAGGTTGTACACACTGCACTTTTATGAGTTAAGCAGGGATGACATCATTTCCGGGACTCTTTTTGTTCTTCAGTTGTTTGATAGCGTTTTGAAACTCTTCTTGAATAGGATTTGCGGTACATGCCTCGGATAATGTCAATATAGGCCTCGGACACCGACTTGGACCGAAACGCCCACCCGAGAACATCATCACCCGAGAACCACAGTCTGCATGTCCAGAAACAGGAAATGCAGAGGCGTGTTCTTTGATCTGTATCCCTTCATATGAGTTCTCAGGGCAAATATGGGATCCATGGTCCCACAACCGGTCAAAACCCATGCTGACACTCCGAGATTGTACACTCCCGTCGGATCCGCGAGTCAACAATGTGATCGAATAGATTCATTTTGTGAGACATAAGCTTTATACCGCGGTAGTTAGTAGACTCCTGCCCTTGCCCTTGTAGACTGGAGTAACCCTAACTCAGCCTCTATTGGTTGGGTATCTTCTCGGTGAGGAGGAAGCTGTTATAAAGGTCGGTAAGGATGCTCACACCACGAGAGCCCATAAATTTCCACGTCTTAATTAGGACGCCATCGGGCCCGGCCGCTCTCCGATTCTTTATGCGGCGAAGAGCCGTCGCGACTTCCTCAGGCATTATCGGTGACACAAGTCTTTGATTCCGAGGGAACTCTGGTGCCTGCATCTCTTTATGCTGTTTATATGAATGAATGAAATATGAACGCCATCTCTCTCCTTTATCACGCGGTTATCACATAACAGGCTACAGCTAGGGTCATTTACTCAGTGGCACGTGGCTACTTTGCCAATATTGTCTCTCCGAGGAAGAAAGTCATCGATCTAGGTGGTGATCTTCCCACTCTTGTAGGCAATCAGATGCTCGGCTTTCTTTTTGAAATACCTGTTCACGTCCGGAGAATTTATTCCTCTTAAGCTCCTCCCAAAACCAAAACCGCCATGGCCACGGCCAAACTCCTCACATTTCTCACCGACATGACCGTTCAGATCGCCACCCACAACAATACCCTGTGACAACGGAATATTTCGTAGTACTTCCCCGATATGCTTCCAGAACAACGCCTTATCCACGCCGCTGTATGTCATTTATAAGTATTTTATATAAACCTAAATTGAATAAAGATATTTGAATTTGAATTTGCTGCTACCGACCTGTGGGGAAACATGTTATGCTAACAAACCTTGTTTTAAAAATTGGATATATTTTAAAACTTACACAAAATCTTGTCCTCTACTTCTAATCTTGTGCACCGGCCGTATCCACACCTACTCTACACCTGCCTTACACGTACCTTATCCCTTTTTTCTTGCTTACAAACCTTCCTCTTAAATCATTCTATGTATTGTTGAAAACCGCATGAAAATCCATTGCATAGTCTAAAAACATCTAAGCGTAAATACATAGAGATAGACGCAGCGGGCGGGAAGCGACTTTGTTTTATAAGTACAGTTATAAATAATAGTAGAGTTATGAAATTTTTTGAATGCAATTCTTTATTCTAAATCAGAGTTGTGTTTCCGAAGAATAAATAACGCTATGTCAAAGTTTCGAATTTCGATGCTCACATTCTATGTTTGAAAAATATATGGATAACTTGAGACTTTCATAATTCCAGCTATGATTAGTTTCCCTTAGTCCTCGCACACGAGAGCACAACACAAGCTCATCCTATCGCAGTCATGGTTAAGTCACTACAGTTACTTCCGCTTGATTCAGGACGATTCGTTGCTTACATTCGGTTTGGATCCCTTCGACCTTACTAAAGCCGATAACTCTCTGTGTATAATACTGTGTGTGCGTAAGTACTTCGGAAAATGTTCCGAAGACAGCTTCACATCACTACAGCGTCAAAAATCTTATTATCTTAGCAATACAGATCAGTATTCTGTGACACAATACAATAACATTTTATATTGATTAGGTTTTCTTTAATATGGTCACAGAATATTATTACCACTTGTATGGTTTTGACGTGCTGCAGTTACACCCGTATCAAACTAATACATAACTACATTGGTATAAACGATAAATGAAGGAAGTACCTACATGCATAGATAACAAATGACAGAACTGTTACATGTTTTATATTAATTTTGAAATATAACACCAGATTTATTCAACTTTGTAATAGCGAAGAGTGCACACGCTTCATTAAAAAAAATGTGAAATAGTATACCTACTTGCCTCAAAATGGACATATCATGTATTAAAAGGTGTTGCTGTTGTATTCCTTTGAGATACGGACTTTTAGCTTGGGGCTACATTAAACTGGTAAGTTTTACGTTTCGTGAGACAGTGCATTTCACTGATTACAAGACCAATGGCCTTGTTTGAACCAGTGTTCTATCTACGCACGGCTCTTATTAAATTTATCAATAAAGGGCCGTTTATACGTCGACGCTTACAAACTGGTCAGAAGACAAATACGCGCACAGTGCACACGAGGTTAATTTACCGATGATAAATCCTGAGAAGCACAGGGGTTTCCAAAAGTATGCGCCGTGGAGAGTAAGGAGGGGCGCTGTGAGGCGCTCCCATCTTCTCGTCTCGAAACTAAACTTAGATGTTCATTTGAACATATTAAATAATCATCATATTAACATAAAAAGAAATATCGACATCGATTAGATACTTGGCAGGTTATAGATATGGATATAGAATAAGCAGGTATGCGAGGCATCCCTCCTTCCGCACATACCTCATATCGCGATTGCCACGTCGACTTGTCGTCAACAGAACGTCGGAGGCCAATCAAAGTTAGACATTCCTCCTCATCACACTGATTTCTACTCATTCACTGTCCATGCGGCAAGATTGTGGAACTCTCTTCCGCATGAAATACGGGATAGCACATCTATCTTCATCTTCAAGAAACGTGTAAAAGAGCACTTCCTTTGTCTGTCTAATATACTTATGTATGTAAGTATGTAAGTCTGTATTTTTTATTTTTTTTATTTAACAGTTTATTGTTGCAAGATAAAACATACACGTTATGTTACAGAAGTATAAGACACAACAGGCACTGCTTATCTCTAAAAAGAAATCTCTTCCAGCAGGCCTCTTTCTCTATGTATTTGTATGTATGTATGTATATGTATTTGTTTTTAATGTAGGTATATAGGTATGTATTTATTTATGTATAGTATATGCTTTTATTAATCAACCATCATTTTTTTGCTACTGTGCACGTCTTAACTGCATTTAATTGTCACAATCTCTCTGCTGTAGATCTGCTGGAAGAAATTTCTTTATAGAAATAAGTTGGCCTGTTGTGTTTGATATACTCTGTCATATGTTTTGTAAAAATCTGGTGTACAATAAGTGGTTAAATAAAGAAATACTCCAGTGCCTCAAGACCCGTCTCTGTTGCCAGCGATGAGTAGGTACTTAGGGCTCATTGAAAAGCTTCAAGTGACTCAGAGAAAGTGTATACTCGGAGTTTCTCCACGAGACACGGAAGTAAAAATATCCATAACTGATCTAAGGTCATTAAGTAATAAAACTGAAGGGGCAATGCCGTACAACCAATTACCGATAGGGTGAAAAGGTTCTCGAATGGCGACCACGTACCAAGCGGAAATCGCAGCATAGTATGGCCCCAACGATACGGACAGACGACCTTACAAGGGTCAATCAGTATGGACGGAGATGAGGGAGGCCTGTGTCCAGTAGTGAACGACCTGCGGCTGAGATGATAATACATGTCTTTTTCAGATTGTCGATCTACTGGCAGTAATATGGTATACTTATGTGTGCGTAATGGCGTATGGACTTCTCCCAAAAATCGTTGTAACAGTTACAATATTATTCTTTCTGGCAGATATTATTTTAAATATAATATTCCTGGCTGGATCTCACACGGTAAGTGTAAACGTAAATATAAAAGATAGATCAGCTCGCTGATACCATAAGTAGGTAGATAAATATCTAGGTAATGTATATATAAGTAAGCCTACGCCGTAGAGTTCTTATTGAGAGCCATTTAGTTAGTACCTAGCCAGAGTTATTTTGTAAGGGTGCTTGTACACGGTGCATATAGCAGGAGCAAGTAGCTGACGTATGCACAAAACTCCTTACTCCGTCAAGAGTAAGAAGGAGTTTCTTTCCTCATTAACTCCGTGACATTCTTTCGTTTAACGTTTAAAGGATTAACCTTTCTAATACCGTTTTGTAAGCTTCCTTTTTTTTATCGGCCGTCAGAACGAAAATCCGTTTGGTCTCAAAATGTCCAAGTTGCAAAATGTTCAAATTGCAAAATGTCCAGGTTACATAATGACCAAGTTGTAAAATATCAGTTGTATACACTTACTACACATGAGTTGCCGCTTACATTTATATATTTCACGATATATTATGTATTTATAATAAATAAATAAATTCATTTTTATTTCAGGCAAAAGTAACGAGTTACATCCATGTCACAAAAATAATATGAAAAAAAATATAACATTAAAATAAAGATAAAAATCGTCAGCATTGCTCAAATTATTGAGACAAATTCCCGCGACGTTGCAACCATCTCTGGTACTTCTCAGGTCCTCAATCAGGACATTTACATAGACGTTAAAAAGATCCGGAGAGGTTAGCCCCCCTGGCGAACACCGCATTCTAGTCTAAACTCACTAGATGTAGCGTCGCCCTATCTCACACAGTTAATTTGTTTTTCGTAAAAATACTTCAAGAGCCGTATCGTAATCTGCGGTTCCCCCGATCCCTCGAGTTTGTCCCATAGTAAGCTATAGTTTACTAGGTCGAAAGCTCGGCTTAGATCGAGGCAACACGCGTATACTGAGGTGTTTCGCCCCGTGTAATATTTCACTGTCCGTTATAAACTAAATATTGCAGCATCCGTAGAATGATTGGTACGATGACCAAACTGTGCGTCCTTAATCTTTAGGCTAGATTTCAAGTCAGGGTGGATTTCAAAAAGTGTGGAATTAAAAAAAAAACAAATTTTGGTACCTAGTGATATAGGTCTATAGTTTTTAGTGCTTGACCGATCTCCGCTCTTATTCTCTAGCACTGGTACTACAACATTCCTCATTAGATTTTTAGGTAGGTAACCTAGTCTATAGCACATAGGAAACACTTTCGATAAAACTACATAAATACAGTGTGTAGTAACTATTGTACGTCGAGCTGCACGTGTAGATAAAATAATATGATCGAGCCAACAACAACTATTTATAAATTATTAATATATTTATCAAAAATATCAAACTATACGAAAAGAGAAGGTCTATTGCTCTTATGTAACAATTCACTTCTGTAGGCTTGCTGGAAGAAATTTCATGAAGTGTGAGTGAGACAGGTAGTGACGCTTTCGAGTCAAATATTCTAATGGGTGAGTGAGACAGATAGTGACGCTAATGAGTCAGATACAGAGAAAGTCATTTTATGAAGTGTGAGCGAGATAGATAGTGACGCCACTTTTTTAATATTGGCACACGCAATACAGATCAGTACGTTACGCTCCTTCGTTTACTACGCATCTTTCCGTATTCGTTCGTGTTATTTCGTACTTTCGACTTTTTGCTTCGTTTATTGGACTTGTTTGTTTGCTTGTGATTTGGACAGTTTCGATCTCTTTACAACGACCTTTGCTTTCTCCTGGACTATCGTGTGATTGTGTAGTGCCACCAAGCCTGTGTACACCACTCAGGAATATGCCAACATGCACTTTATTTATGGCGAATGCAGAGGGAATGCTAGTGCTGCGGCTAGACTGTATCGCGAGAGGTACCCAAATGCTGATCGTTATCCAGATCACCGAGTTTTTACAAATGTGCCGTCTACTCTCCACAGAAGGCATACTTCCAAACCGACCACATGGTGAAGGAAGAAGTTCCTTGCCTTACGAGGACGTAGTACTTCAAGCAGTTGAAGAAGATCCAAGTATTTCGGTACGTGCAATCCAGCAAAGCACAGGAGTGCCTAAAACTATAGCTCACCGAATTTTACAAAAACATGAGCTCCACCCATACCATGTACAGCGAGTACAAACCCTGCATCCTCAGGATTATCAAGTTCGGGTTGCGTTTTGTCAAACGATGCTACAAAGACACCGGGAAGATCCGCGATTCTTAGAGAAAATTTTGTGGTCGGATGAATCGACATTTAAAAAAGACGGTTACATGAACCTACACAACTTACACGAGTGGCACGTAGAGAATCCGAATTTAATGAGACAAGATAGATCTCAGTATCGTTTTAAAATAAACATGTGGACCGGAATTTTAAATGGAAGAGTCATAGGACCTTTTGAGTTGCCAGAGATCTTGACTGCTGAAGTTTATTTAGATTTTTTACAAAACAGTTTACCAAGTTTACTGGAAGACGTGCCACTCAGTATTTACAGAGAGATGTGGTATCAACAAGATGGCTGCCCAGCGCACTATGCCCGCTCAGTTAGAGCATTTCTCAATGAAGAATATCCGGGCAGATGGATAGGTCGGTCTGGTACGATCTCGTGGCCAGCCCGTTCACCGGACTTAAATCCATTAGATTGTTTTTACTGGGGAGCAGTGAAAGAGAAAGTTTATTTTAAGCCAATCGAAAATGCTTCGGCAAAGAATTACGGAAGCAGCTGAATTTGTCAACAACGGAAGATTGGCCGTAATCAAAGAAATAATGTAGCAAGTATTATACCATTTTAGAATCCTTATTAAATGCGTCAACTTTTAGTGCTACTTGCCAACCTGGCGTAGTTCTTATTTTTTCAGTACGGTCCGTTAAAGTTGGACGAAATATTAATTGTCTATTCATTGTACGGCATAATGTGACACTTTCTTCCAAGCTGGAGCAGTTGACTTGGAATTCTAAGTAATAGGTTAGATTGGCGCTATTCGGGATTACTTACATAAGAAAAATAAAATTGAAAAAAAGTTAAGATTTGTAGCAACAGGACTTAAAAAACCATCACAGGGTGTACATTTTCTCGAAAAAAAATGAAATGCCTATAATTTAAAAAATTCAAGACTTAGATTTTATTTTTTATTTTTCTAGTAACTATTATGATTTGGACTATCACCCGATTCCGGCTTGGAGTCGGGTTACGGGACACCCTGTATATATCTGAGTTAAAGTCATTGCACACCGCTTGGAGGATACTGTTACTAGAACAGCACAGCCTGTCCCAGAATGAAGCGATGCAAGACCGGATAATGGCATAAAAATCGGCCACCCTCGCGTCGGCGAACATGCCTGAGGCACTGCAAAACCTGTGCAGACGCATAGGAATTCGGAATATATCATTATATTGAATTCTTATAGTACTGAAGGTCTTTCTACGATATTGCACCCAGAGTTGGCAGGTGTAGAAACTTTGGCAAAACGCCTTAAATAAGGATAGTTTTACCTCGTCGCTACACCTCCCATTTATAATTGTGTTATTTCCCTGTATGTTTTACTGTGCACAATAAATAGTTAAATATAATAAATATATTAATAATTTATAAATACATAACATATCGTGAAATATACAGGATGATCTTAGCCTCTGGACAAATAATTAAACCCTATTTAAGACTGCTACTAAGCGTAATAAAATAGGTATTTCTTTAATTAAAAAAAAAAAAAACAATTTTTTCTAACAAATTAAATTGTAACTTAATCGGCAGCAATTACAATATACTGTACAACGACAACACGAATGAATTGAACTAGAATTAATTATTGACATTCATGTCATGATATATGAGAAACGAATGACGTTGTCACACTTCAAATTATTGTCAAATTTAAATACATTTTTCTTTATTTGTAGTGTAGTTCTAATGTTAAGAGTTTGCAATGTTTAGGGTACTTTCTAGACCATGCAACTACATACAGGCTGCTCCTGAGCGATTAATTTAAAATCGTTGATGTTTCGGTAAATACTTTACTGATTATTATGATACTTTGCAGTTTTGTTTTAAATGCACTACTCAACTAGTAGTATTCGAGTTTGTCTAGAGTCTAAGGATACCCTGTATAAATACAGGGTTACTGGTAATTAGATGCTACCGTCTCAGGGGGGTGTAGGTATTTGTAATTGATTAAACCCTATAATGTGTTATGCAAAAGTGAACCATTTTTGAGATATTTAATATTTAAGTTTTTTTTCGCAATAATTATTTTTTCAAGTTTAATCTTTTTTTTTTTAAAAAGTGCCTGTCAGAATCAATTTATTCTTACTGTTTATGAAGGATGATAATGTACCACTTGTTAATTAATCATAATATCACAGAAATTCTAAAGCATTTCAGAACAGGAGTTCGAAACATAACATCAACATAGTTTATTTTTCAACAAATGCCATATTAAAAGTAAATTTTCTCAAAATAACCATTAATGGTCAATTGTGCAGATTATTAGAAAAACATCTACATTTTATTAGCTCTGATAGATTACTTTTTACAGTGATTATATACTTTAATCTTTCATTTACTTTCAGAAAAACGTGAAGGCACTGAAAATATTCTACTACTACAGTCTCGTCTATACGGGAGCAAGCATGGGGTTGACATTGCTGATACTCACACGAAGTTTCGAAGACATCCTACGTTGCGCGTCAAGTCCTTATAGATCATGCGTTGTTTTAATTGTTTATAGTGTTATTACAATCTCATTACTCTTTTTTATCTCAGGTGAGTTGAACCGTGTGGCATGCGTATCCCAAAAGTCAATTTGCATTGAAAAGAAGATCGAATCGATAGTAGAAATAAAAGTATATGACATAATGACGTTCTATGAAAACGCTTTACACACATAATGTATTTTACATATATATAGGTACATTAACTTTTTGGCAAAAGCCTATGAAAAGTAGGTATACTGCTACAGCTCCAGAACATGGTATTTTGCATTCTACAATGAGTAAAAATGGCATATACTTTTGGAAAAACGTTTTGTATGTAACCTGCCAAACTTTTCGTCGTACAAGGCCATAAATACATAGTCAGGCCGCTAGTAGTTTTCTGATGCACATCTCTAACTTTCCTGCCATGAGAGATTAATGACCTCCATTAATATGAAATAGGCTAAAGTCCAGAAGTGGACAATGCTGAGCTGATAGGCTGCATGTTAAAGTTAAACTTTTTCTTTTATATCAATGGCTAGGTCAACGGGCAAGCGGGCCACCTGATAAAATGCTGCCTATCCATAGGCAGTAGGCTCAGCACACCAGTGGTATCGCCAATGCCTTTTCTACCTCTAAACCCCCGCAACACGTTGCTATAACAGCAAATAGGTAAATGCTCCACTGCCAAAACGTTCCCCATGGAGCACTGGATGCCTTATTCACTGGTATATAAAATAGTATAGTTTGACTGCGGAATTCTGTGTAATTTTCCGGTCGGGCAGCTCCAAGTCGAAAGGGGTATCCCGTTTTTCTCTACCTCTTTGGGTGTATCCAGATCCCCCAAACACGTCGCAAAGCAACGGCTAAAAGCGGATCACGAGTACCTTCAATAAAATGCACTGCACCGCTCGCGCGCTGTTGCAGGAACTACCTACCAACCTACAATCAGGCGCGGATCTAGTTCCTAAAAAAGGTTGTGTTCACGACCACCTGAAAGTTGGCGAAGTGTGAGTCGGATTTTGCAGCAAAGTATTTGAGGTTTTTGCACTGAGCTGAAATAATACAAGTACTATTATTTCAGGTCAGTGGGGTCTTGCTATTCCTGCACTCATACTGGTCAAAAACCAAGGTAGTTGTAGGTAAAGCTGAAAGCCACACTTCGAACTATTCGTGACCCCGGTCATACTCTTCCCACCAGTACCTATAGTTAACCAACATTATAGCACTTGGGTACGAATATGAAAAAGCAAACCCCCAATCAGTAAGAAAGAGACTTAGAGATAATTTAGAAATTACAAGTAGGTACATAATTATTGTTCTTCTGATTTTAATTCAGTGTGTGTATTCCAGCCTATTCCACCTACAACTTTACAAATAACTTTCCTACAACCGCCTATGTGTGCTTTAAATAATGGGTGTGACGCAACTATGGCAACTCAATGAATGAGCGAGTGCAGTAAGCTCAAATTTTTTACGTTTTAGCTCTTAAAAGCTCGAACAATAGCACCTACCTAATAAAAGTAACATAAAGGAAGGTATGAGCGAGCGGAGCGAGCTAGAAATGTTTGACATTTTGGCATTTAAAAGCTGGGGGTAATAATAAGAAAACCAATCAGGCCGACTTCGTCTACTTCCTAACTTTAACGGATCAGATAAATTAATTTATTTTTATTTCGAACTTTATTGCACAACAACACACAAATTTGTGGCACCGTACAGGTTTTTTTATATAAACTTACTTATCTGTTCATCGTTAGCCTATGGACCTCAATAAGGGTTGTGGGCATGCTCATCGTGCTCACAACGGTGGATCCGCGCTTGCCTACAACAGCGGTGCGCGAGCCGTTGCAGCAACTGCGCATTCTCCGATCTGTATGCATTCAAAGTAGTGCTTCATGATAGGCGCTGTTATCTCTAGAATTCCTAGATTCTACGACTGTGCTCTAATGTTCTGTTGTAATTCCACTGATTACCACCTGACCGACGTAGTTCTTGCAACGGCTGTGCTTGCGCTTTCACAATTCGGTAGCTGTGCGTAGCGCACGCCGTGTTATAGCGTTATTAATATATTGTTAACCTGGGGCCCTGGTTTTTTAAATCATTCGCTTCGATTCGAACGGGTTTCAATAACGAATTTTGGCATGAAAACATCGATATTTTGATGCATAATGCTAATTTTCTTTATATTTGAACCGTACTCTTAAGGTGCGGCCAATGTGATTTAAAAAATATCGTTTTTTTCATACCGAATATCAAAATTGAAAACAATTCGAATCGAGGTGAGCGTTTTAAAAATAGAGCCCCAAGTCACATATACAACAAGCCCTTTTAACACATCCATTCTTGTTCTTCGTGCCTATTTATGTTTGTTTATTAGCTTTGTTTTTCAGCGATGCAGTGCTATCTCATACTTCTGGTACGCAGTGAGATAAGGAAGCTGATGGCAACATGTACGGTTAAATATAAGAGCACCAAGGTTGAGCTTAATACTGGGAGTGAAAAGGAAATTACAGAAAAGGCTGTATACAATAAACTAATATCCACAGCAGGGGATGGTTAATATTATAAGACCTTTGCGTTCGTATTTACAGTAAAACAACTTGGAAAACAGATAGATAAGTACCCTAATGTCACTTAACATAAATATATATTATGGATGTTACTAATTTGAGTTATGTATGGCAAATAAATTAATAGCCAATAAAGTACATTGTTGAAATTCTAGCAGGTTTTAAATTTGCCTTTTATTCAAAATTTTAAACACAAACTCAAATATTGTTTACCTATTGAAATAGGGTTAACTAAGAAGTGCGGGAGGAATTATATGTTGAGAGAGTGAAGGAGAGATTTTAGAATTTGGATGAGATAATTGCGGTACGGGAGATACGGATGAGGTACAAGAATCTAATTGAGGATGTTCCCATTGAAGTATAAGAAAAGAAGAGAGGCATATATAGAAGACTAAGGACGACAAAATTACTGACGACGATTAAAATGGCAACACTTAATTACAGTTGAGACCACCGGGTCAGATAAATTTGTGACACAACCTCGTCAAGTCGCCATGCTTAACATTGTAAAAACGTAAAAAAAAATGTAATGGTAAACCGAAAATATAAATTTCCCAACAGCAATAATTGGGATTCATTAATACCAAATAAAACAACTGTGTAGTTTTCTAACAACTGCGGTGTTAGAATATTTTTTGTCGCTCGCGCGACACTTTTCCGTCAGTACTGGAGTACCTTTTTTAGTTACTGTTTTACCGGAATTAGGGCATATTTTACAACGTATTACGACATTGTTAGTTTGTAACCATTCACCCACGTGGTCAATCCGTCACTGTGACGACGTTTGTGCTCCATTGTATCCTTAGGTAAGCCCTTTATATCTCTCCCGCTCCCTCATACTCGTATCTCCGTGAACGGTTTCGCTTTGGCTATCCACAAGATAAGCCTTGTCGTTCTAGCAATTCCTGCTCACCATTTCTACTTCCTTTCCTATTCCTTCAGTGTTCTTGCAGCAAGACTGTGGAATTCTCTTCCGCACGACGTGCGTGACAGTCAATCTATCCACTAAAAAGCGTGTAAATGATCACTATCTTTCTCTGTGTGCCTGGACGTATTATAATGCCTTAATATAGTATATGTTTATTTTATTCATATATACCTCTTAGTATGTATAGAATATTATGTATGAATTTATTTATAGTAAATAATTAATGTGCACATCGTATCTGCGTATATATATCACATCTCTCTTTTTGGAGGCCTGTTGAAAGAGATTTATTTTTAGAGATAAGTAGTGCCTGTTGTCTAATATCTAATTTATACTATATCTTTATTTTCTTGTATACAATAAATCGTGTGTCTCGGAGAATGGCCGTATCGTAGACGGTCATGAGCCTAGACATCATTTTGACTCAGAAACGCAACGTCAATCGAAGCGCCACCTTGCGGGTGACTGAAAATACTGTGAAGACATTATATTCGGCGCGCGGTCGCAACGAACACTTTGCATTCGACCATCGACGAGTCATGAACTGGAACTAGCTGCTCATCCATTGAAGAGAGAAGATGTCTTGATTTATTGTATCACATCACATAGCTGTACTCCATAAAGGAGAGTGTGAGTACACAAGGGACTACAAATAATTTGTATGAGGGCGCACGTGTAAAGAGCTCCTGGCGCACCTCACGTTTTCGGCCGGTCAGGAGGCCATGGCTGGTGGCGGGTCTTCCAGTGACCCACGGGTTTAGTAGTCCCACATTATGTCTCCTACTGAAATTATCTAAAATTCATCATATTCTTTTATTATTTGCTATTTTTATTCTAATAACGCTTTAATATCTCAATACACTGTTAAACTGTTCGGCTGAGCCTTATTTCAACACACTATCCCGAAAATACCTTCTGATGGATATCTGCCCCGCTAGAGTCTGCCGTAAGTTACCACATATTAAAAACTTCATTCACACCTTTGACCCCGGAACGATGCCCAGAAAGCTAGCTGCGTTGCCTCATTTTACGTACGTACGTCATGCTGTCAGACCTCTTGCCATCGTCACGTACGGTAGAGTGAGGGTCACGAGACTTTGCGTCCGGCTAAAAGTGGAACAAAATTTGACTGAAAATGTCAAGTTCAGCCACAGTACACGAACCAATAGTAGGTAATTTTCATAGAAACGGTCAAAGTACGTTTTTCACTTTAGCGCAATTTATTTGTTTATTATTAATTTATTCGCATG
This sequence comes from Blastobasis adustella, assembly GCA_907269095.1. Taxonomy (NCBI): domain Eukaryota; kingdom Metazoa; phylum Arthropoda; class Insecta; order Lepidoptera; family Blastobasidae; genus Blastobasis; species Blastobasis adustella. Next base: position 12,031,117 of record OU026121.1, on the reverse strand, counting down.
GCATTAGCAGCGGAATCGTCAATTTTAATAATCAACTAAAGAACACTACAACTACACGTGAAATGTACTTTCGCATAAATTCTCAGCATATCGCGATTGCGGCGCTCTAAAAATAGTTAGTACGGAGGATCACGAGCACAATGTGACATTGGCTTTGAGCCCTTGAGATGGTAGTGGGCCCCATATAGGGGATTCGGGGATGAGTATGGATTACATAAATCCAACCTAATCTTAGCATGTTTCATTTTGCACTTGAGCAACCTAAAATAGAAGAAAATTGCAAATATAGACGTTGTTCAAAACCTAAATGTTATTTTATTCAATTATACATTTGTTTTACATTTCGATTACTTGGCGAAGATGATTGTTTCTGTACACTGTGGTTGACAACGGACAAGGACCACTAACAGGGACACTTTTTGACACGATGGGCTCAAAATAAACCGGAATCTAGAACCGTAAAACCAATTAAAGTAAAGACAAGCGCCCTTTGGATGACGTCATTTATTGTCGCGTGCCTGACGATTCGGCCTGCGCTACGACTAGATGACATACCGTGGTGCCCTAGCGAATCCACATATGCACCACAGGGACACCAATATGAATGAACACGGTTGACCCTAATCTCAGAGCAAACAAGAAACGCTGGCAGGGAGACACTTGACGCCTTACGAACGTCCAGAGCCCCATGATTTTTTTCCTAAATGTATTTTGAGGCCACGTTTGGTACTTATAAAGCGCGCCTGAGGGCAAAAGTCATACATATTGACAACGATAAGTTGTCTAAAACGGTTCCAAATGTTTCGTGAAAAGCTTATTGTAGCTGAGCGCCACTCGTCCAGGTGGTACGGATGGAACTTTAATTAGTAGCGGATGGTACTGTGGTAAGACTCGGTATCAGAGATTAAACCAAACAACTCCTCGAAACATCGGAACACTCTTCGTGATAACTCCTCATTCTGGCTGATGAAGGTATTTGTGTAAACTAAAGCCCCTAAAGCGAGTTAGGGGGGTTTGTTTTATAAGTACTACGTAAAGATAAAAAAGTATATATAATAATTATTTATTCTAAATCGGCCTTGTGATTCCTAAACACAAGTTACACTATCTCATAGTTTCAGATTTCGGTTTATGTTGTTGCAAAATTGCAAACTGGTCTTGCAAATGTCCATGGGCTGCGGTGACTGCTTACCATCAGGCAGGCCGTAAACTTGTTTGCCACCTGTGCGATATATAAATAAATGTGTATAAAAATGTGGATAACTTGAAACTTTCATGATTCGAGTTTTGATTATTTTCCCTGGGCCCTCGCGCACGAGAGCATAACTGGGATATTAAGATGATTTTTCTTGATTTCAATATTAATTCTGGCTAACTTCATGAAGTATAACAGCAGCACCAACACGAACTCATAAAATACAAATTCAAATAATAATTATTTATTGATGACTTAGTTACACGTCAGTACAGTATGGTTGTGGGTAGGTACATAGGTACACATAGTCTAATAATATTATGTACCTAGGTACCATAATAATAAGTATGGTATGGTATGGTTTAACAACATTAACAATTATAAAATTTATAAATGTCATCCAATTATATCACGCCGGCTTCCTAGCTGTTGGCGAATGGGAGTCGGGACTCTGACTCCAGGCTTTGCCATCAACTAACATCGGCACGCTCCTTGACCGTGCGACGTTCAGAATTGCCACGGCCCTGTGTCTAGGTACTCCCTGCAATGCGCCTCATGTGTTTATGTGGGCGCCAAGTTGACCAGCACGGCCACCATGGCCTATCGTGCGGCAGGAATGCCGGTCGCATACCTCGGCACGCGGCTCTGATGTTATTCGCCGAGCCTTTGCCTCTGTCGGGGCTCCTGCTGTGCTTGAGCCTAATGGCTTAGCACGCGACGACGGTAAAAGGCCCGACGGAATGACTTTAACACCCTGGAAGCTGGGGCGGCCTCTGGTCTGGGATGCCACTTGCATCAACACCATTGCGTCGTCCCATCTACCTGACACTTTCAGTCGACCTGGGACCGGTGCCGCATCGGCCGAAAGCGCCAAGCGCCGCAAATATATTTGTCTGAGCAGGGATTATATATTTGCGCCGTTTGGCGTTAAACCTTTGGGCCGTGGGGACCAGGCGCACATACCCTTAACAGGGAGATAGCCCAACGCCTGGTCGATGCATCTAATGACCAGAAGGCTGGCCTCTACTTCGGCCAGAGAATTAGCCTCGCTATACGGCGGGGTAATGCGGCCAGCCTTCTGGACACTTATCCGGTTACTGGGGATCTTGTATTTTTTTTTTATTTTTAAACAAGTTTAGTTTTTGTGTATTTTTTATGTGTAAATATATTTGTTACTATATTTTTGTGTTATGTAAATATTTAAAATATCTTTTCTAATGTAAATAAAGTTAGAAAATTATATCACGTCATCAAAATTAAATTAAATATTACATATTATCCTATCGCAGCTATGTCAAATATTAATTAAATATTACATATTATGCTATATATGCAGTGAAGTCACTACAATTGCAATTCAGAGCCAAAGTCACAGACTACTTCCACTTGATTCAGGACGATACCTTCCTTACTGGCGGTTTGGATCCCTTGGGCCTCCCTAGGCCGTTACTCTCTGTGGAGACTGTGTGTGCGTAATGTGCTTCGTAATGTTCCGAGGACTGTTTCACTTTCGCGCCGATGGGTTTATTATTACCACAGGGTTCAAAATCGTTTAAAGTTAGCAATATAAATCAGTATTCTGTGACACACTACAATTTCATTCAAGTCAAGAAATTACTGAAACACGTGATATTTAAAAAAGCGCTAACGAAACAAGAATCTTTAACATACATTCAATACTCCTCTACACACATTCTACGAGCGATAACTAGCGACTTACAATATATTAAAAAGGTAGCGGTCTAATGTACTTCACTAATATGTATAATAAAATAACAAAATATTCAACACAAAATATGAAATTATTTTACCAATAAATAAACTGATATCGTATCTGAATAGTTTATTTACAAATTTGTGTTTGACAATCAATTACTTGTCAAGCTGACAAGCAATTTGATTGTCAAATACAGTGGCACGCTATTTGTCTATGAGGGCCGCTCTACTTAACCATGAAGGTAGCTTAACTTTCCAATCTCTTTGATCCTACTCGTAAGCGAGAGGTACCGGGTTCAGATACTGCTTCGGCCATGTACCAATGACTCTTTTCCGAGTTATGTACAGTAGTTGAATTCTAACCGATGCTCTAACAGTGAGGGAAAACATCGTGATGAAACTTGCAAATTCAGGCAACTGAATTTGTAACCATGATCCAATCTGGTCAGGTTAGCAGGGTCACGGAGGTCAGATGGTAGTCGCTCCACTGTAATTACCTTTATATCATGGACGAATGTGTGCATGTATTTTTAAGCACATTATCAGGTTATTTTTATGTGAAATAGTCACATGTTTGTAATACAGATTACTTTATCAAACCGGAATGCTGTTTCCGCAAGCTTAACACAGTAAATGCTAAACTGTTGTGATTTTAACTTTTAGCAAAATATTACAATTAGGTACTTAGCTATTAGGTTGTTATACCATATAGGTATCTACTCAGTTAGCGGTAACTATCGCCCAAAACATCTACGGTTTTTAATTTTAGGTAGGTACTATGACGTTGAAGCATACTTATATTTTCTTTGCTAATACCAGAAACATGCTGATAATCCGCGTTCAATCAGAATGGGAAGCTAAAAGACACGGCTGTTGTAAGCATACGCAATCGTTCGTCATCATCATCATCATCATCTTGGCGTTATGTCCCGGTTGCGTCCCCGCGCGGCTCGCGAGGGCCCAGGGTCTGCCTAGTTGGGTAGCCCAATTGATTTAAGTGTACATCCATCGTTCGGTAACCACTCTATTTCCAACACTATTTCCACATTTTGAGTAGTCTAAGGTTTTGCATCGATACTAGTCTTTAGTCACAGTTTTTGCAATCGCGACCTTTTCTTTCTTCTTTTATAGAAAGAAAAAAGAAAAATGTTGCGATTTTTAAATAACAAAGCCTGTATGCTAAGAGTTTTCATACGAATTTTAACATTCTAAATTCAAATCATTTTATTCGCTTGCGTAGTTTCATACAATATTAATTCCCTGCAAGTAACAAGGCATTACGGTGACATTTCATGACAGATAATTGGACATTGTCAAGCAGGTGTTAAAAATATTTATGTAAAATTGTGTGCGGGGCCAGGAGGAGACGAAAGGAGACGCCGGCCGAAGAAGCAATGGCTTGACATCGTTAGGAATGACATAAATGCCAACAAACTCATTACTCCTCAGAAGTGGACCAAGAGGAGACGGAAGGCGGACCCCGGGCCCTTACGTACCGCGCAAGAGCGCCATCGGGATTTAACGATAAAATTATGATTCTCGCTTTTCGGAACACCTTTCCAAATAAAAAGTTGTACAGTTCTGTATTAAGTTATAGGTAGCCAGCATGTGAATCACACCATAATTTTACCCTGAAAATCATATAGCTACCTACGTGATATTTTGTTAAATAAGTTTCATTTTAATTCAAATATTATGAGACTACAATAGAATGCAAAACAAAGCGTGCATATTATCACTGTAACTGTAGGAATAATGTATATAAAATAACATAAAACAGAACTCACAAACATAGGGTTCCGTAGCACCACAATACCAACATTATTCTCATAGAGAAAATCCAATCGCATCAATAGGCATGATTCTTAGAGCTCCTAATTGTAATAGTAGATTATATAGTAAGGGAATACAGCAGTATCTTGTGTCATAGGCGGCACATTGGATCTTTGAACGTAGCCAAAGACTCTAGAGAGAAAACCTAACTCCTGAGCGAAGGGAGGGAGTTATGTAGAGTCCTGAGTGAAGCGAGGGGTTAGGCCACAAAAGACTTTAGACATCTTTATTCCAAAGGTGAATACTCTACTTTTTGCACCACCTGTGACCTGCGATGATCCGGCTTCATAGAAGCTGTAGGAATCAGCACTGAACTGTAAGTAATAGGCGATAACAATAGATCAGGAATAGTCGCAGTGATACAAAGACTGAAATTGCCTTAAAAAGCCCACTTCTCAAATAACAAAAAACTATTACAGTTCCAAAGATACAGCCCTGTGACAGACGGACGAACAGACACAGGCGGATGCTTTGTAGAATAGGGTTCACTTTTCACCCTTCGATTATAGAGCTACGGATCCCTAAAAGACTGATAACCATTTGCGCTAAACAACAAATGATATTATATTATCTTTTTATATGCTTAGGGAGCTGGACTGTTTATTAATGTGTGATTTATATTGACATCATTTTAAAATCTGAAATAATAATTGAAAAGAGACAATGGAGAGTCGATCACAATTTAAGGAAAATTATTTGTGTATTCCTTTAAGATTCGGAGTCCAGGCGACTGCATATTCAAAGCTGGTGAGTTATCTTAGTACACGTAAAAATTTTGTGAGTAAATTATACCTATTTCCCACAATTAGTAAATATCCGGTAGTGAAGCACAGGGCAAAAAAGCTGCAAAGGATTTCTTTTAAGACGAATCTTTATAACTTATGGGTGTCGTGCGTGTACCTAGTTATTGTTCCAAAGGGTGTCGTAAGGGTTATTATTGTAAGACAGAAGCAGACAGTATTAAGTACATCCGTAGTCCATATAATGGGCAGCAGCGGTTTCCGATGTTAATGAACGATGCGATATCTGGCCCGCCTGCCAAGCGTCAAAACTAAGGCAAAATCATTCAATATCTTGAGGTGACTCACAGTCGCAGAGGACTATGTTGGCGATTTAGATTAGGCATACTCAATGTAGCCTCTATCTTTTTTGAAGACAGTTTAGAATGGACAATCAAACTTCGCACGGGGTGAGTCTATATCGTAGGCCGATCGTCGAGATCTCCCTGGGAGTTCAGCAGAGCTCCTCTGTGCATTAGCACAACACGCACCTACCCTTATCGAAGTGTAATCTCCATATCAGATGATCTTGTCTAGGCACATCACGATCGGCCCGCAATAGTCGGGCACATGACATAGGCAGTAAGTACATCTGACTTCTTGGTCTACTGGACCCCTAATCAGAGCTGTTTCCAGCTTCACACTTTACTTAATATACAACAAATTACTCTCTAGAGAGAAAACGTTTTTATATTATTAAGTTTATGAGTTTGTATGTTCAGGGAAATCTCCGAAACTATTGAAAATATTCTAGTTATGCTAATTAAAAGCGTCAGTGGCCGAGCAGTTGAGTCGGATTGAGCGGTCCGACTCGTAAGCGAGAGGTACCGGGCTGCAATCCTGTTGCGGCCATGTACCAATGACTCTTTTCTGAGTTATGTACATTAGCTGAATTCTAACCGACGCTCTTACGGTGAGGGAAAATATCGTCATGAAACCTGCAAATTCAGGCAACTGAATTTGTAACCATGATCCAATCTGGTAAGGTGCTCCTGGTAGCAAGGTCACGGAGGTCAGATGGTAGTCGCTCCACTGTAATAACCTGATCGCCAAATTCTGGATCATGGCCAAGGCAGACCCCAGGCCCTCGTGTTCGAGAGTACAACCGGGATATTAACGCAAATATGATTATTTTATTATAGTTTTGCTCACCAATGCGTTACATCGGGCTTGATTTATCAGTTAAAAAGTGTGGCTTAAAAGTATATTTGTTTATTGTTTACTTGCGTACTCATTATATATTTTTAATAATGCTATAACAACTTAAATATATGTATTGGTAAAGAGAGAAAATAAAACAATTCTATCTAAACCAACAAGAGCTGTTATACTATAGGCATAAAACTTGGGTGGGTCAGTACAGCCAGCTCATCTATGAGATCAAATTAAAGATCAAAAATATAAACAAATGAGTTTAACCAACAAGGATCGAACGAACGACTGTCATACTATCGGTATATTACTTGGGTGGGTCAGTACAGCCAACTAGTTGTAAAACTTGTAATATATGAGTATAAAATTTAACTATATACCACTAATTTTTGTCAACAGGTGACCAATATTCTACTTTACATTATTGTGATGGTCGTAGAAAACGATTTAAATTCCAATGACCCAGCATCAGTTTGGAAAGACTCTAACGTATGGAACGCTACGATTTTCAGTGCTTTGGAAATCGCAATCGACATTGTACTTGTAATAGGTATCCTCCAGGTAAGTCATTTGGTTGAGTAGCAAGATTATTTTCTTTTTTAGCAACTGGTTGCGAAACTCAGTTGCGAAGGCGGCCGAAGGAAGTTTTAGCAAGGTCGGCCCGTCGTACACCCCAACTAGACGATCGTATTTGGGGGTGTCAAGGCACGAAGAAAAGCCGTACATACAGTGGCTCCCAATCTGGACCGGGAACAACTTTGATTTCTTTGCGTTTGCAGGAACCATGACCTAAATAAAAATAAACTGAATCAATCCGAAGATAAACTTCAATAAAAACTTCAATGTAACTTTAACAATATTATTCGAATGGAGAACATTTTTTCTTTTAGAAAGTCAATAAATTTTGAATCAATGGTATTTTTCATGCCTCTTCTGTACAAATTTGGTAATCCTAGGACGAATCGCCCGTGAAATTTTAAATTGTTCGCGGACCATATTTTGACTCCATCAAACCACAGGTGGTCCGCGGACCACTGGTAAGGAACAACTGCCCCAGCTGCCCTAGGACAAACGAAGCAAGACACTCTGAACTAGTGACTCTAGTTCGTAGCCCCATAATATATTACTAAGGGATACTAGAAAAGTTGCCCTTAGTACACTATTGACACTGCTTATGATACAATAATACTTCGAATCTGGACTAGTTAAGTACGATACTTACCCTGTTTTGGAATCAACTCAATTCCATGTAAACAAAGGTGTCAACAGTGCAATCGTAGCAAATGACCGTGGCTTTGTTATCTTTATATTTGTTTATGTTTGATGCAAAACGAACAGCGAATGCGCTGGACGCTGCTTATGCACAGGGCCCGAACAGCATACGCTTAGCGACCGAACAACGTACTCACATCGTCCAAACAACTTATGCGCAGCGACTGAACAGCGTACGCAGAGCTCCCAAACTGCCTATTTATGCACGGGGCCCGAACAGCGTACGCACAGCGGCCAAACTGCTTATGCACAGGGCCCGAACAGCGTACGCACAGCGACCAAACAGCGTACGTAAAGCATCCAAACAACTTATGCGCAGCGACCGAACAGCGTACGCACAGCGTCCATACTGCTTATGCACAGGGACCAAACAGCGTACGCACAGCGCCCAAACTGTTTATGTACAGGGCCCGAACAGCGTACGCACAGCGGCTGAACAGCAGCTGAACAGCGTGCACAGAGCTCCCAAACTGCTTATGCACAGGGCGCGAACAGCGTACGCACAGCGGCCGAACAAGGTACGCACAGTGACCGAACAGCGTGCGCACAGCTTCCAAACCACTTATGCACAGTGACCGTAGAGCGTACGCGTACGCCGCCAGCGGTCCGTAGGCCGGTGGCTGGCTCCCTTGAGAGGGGCAAGATGAATATTGATGATCAGCACCCCAAGCACAATTCCGTTCCAGTGCAACAAAGACTGAAAAGCCGTAAAAGCTTTATGAAGTGTATCGACCCTTTCGAGCCAAAATAAGTGAGGTGCAACCTTTGGTGCGAGAGTGTCACCGACTCTCTTTATCCGACTCTTCGCGAGACTTCTCCCTGGAATGAGAACATGAATTACTATGGCCGATTTGAAAGTCTTTAAATAGACTTCGGACTTAGACCGGCCGGAGCAAGGAGAATATGGCCAGGTGGCGATTTTCGGGTGACTTCGACGTCAACCGATGGCTCATCTCATTTCGTGCCCAGCGTCTCCAATCATCTATACACTGGAGGATAATATGACACCCGCTGTAAGCGCAATCGGCAAAGTTTTGGGCCACAACAATATAATATTTGTCATTGACACGTTACGAAGAAGACACTTTTCCTCATAATATTCACATTGATCACATGACAGCCGCCGATTGCGCTGTAATGTGGCAAAGTTTTGGGCCGCAACAATATAATGTTTATCATTGACACGTTACGAAGAAGACACTTTTCCTCATAATATTCACATTGCCCGGGCAATATAAATAGGGCCCAGATACTTGCTCCATCACATAATAATTACATCCGTTGACCAATACCTATCTATTTTATCATATGTATCATCTAAGTATTCGTTTTGCTAATTATAAATCGTATGATTTCAGAAAAGATTGAAGTTACTTCAAGTCGTCTATTACTATTCTTTAATTGGAATAGGCTATGTGGTGGTTGTGACCATATTTTACATTTTAGGCGGGATTTATCTAATTTATTATTTGCCGGCTTCCTATGAAGTCCTAAAAGCCTGTTCTGTTGGCGCTATACTGGTGGCTATCTTCAATTATAGTGAGTATATATATATATCTAAATACTTGGCGGTCCCAGAGGCGATAATGCCAAACTCAATTAGGTAGCGCGAGTCAGCGGTGCGATAGCGGCCTGTCAGACGTCAAAAGCAATTCCGCCATACATCGCACTCAGCCGCTACCGCTTTGTATGGCACGTTGCTTGGGCTAACATAGAATCCCTACCCTGGGCCCTTTTCCGAGGGATAAAAATCATCCTGGTATTATCGCCTCTGTGTGGCCTCTCTACTTTATGCAGTCTTCATACTTCTTACTTTGGGCTTGTTTTTCGAAAGGTACAAGTATTACATTACGAGTGTGTATCTATCGCAACGCTCAGTAGCGATTTATCTATGTTGGGGGTTGGCGCCGCCAAACACGTTACTATTAATTACATTATTTTATCTAAGGGAAAATTTACACGCTAAACCCACAACATGCCATTAACAGTAGGTAATTTTGAATTTATGTACTTACAAAATTCAATTTGGCAAAATTTTTCCAGCAGATCCACTTGCTGGTCAATCCTAAATGAGTTGTTCCCAGGAAACTGATTTCAATAATGGGTAACATTAAATGGCTCCCTAGGTCATTTTGGCGTTAATGTCCCGGTTGTGCTCTCGAAAACGAGGGCCCGGGGTCCGCGTTGACCATGATCCAGAATTTGGCGATCAGGTAATTACAGTGGAGCGACTCTCCCTAGGTGTCTGGAGTTAAGTCCACTGGATTATTTTTATGGGGTTACCTCTAGAGTAAGGTTTACATAAGAAAGCTGGTAAATTTAACCCAGACAATATTGTATCTAAGTGAAATGAGGACACACTCTATATGTGATTGTGTCAAAAGCGCAATGATCGCTATTAAATAACGACCATTGCGCTTGTATTGTTAAAATTTTTGGATAATTCTAAAATGTCTAGTTTTTTTATAATTGTAACATAATTTTAAGAATTTTCTTTTCCACTCATGATTTTTGGATCCGAATCGCGAACATCGTTTTTGGGCACCTAGTAAAAAACCTTTACAACATAACCGGATGAATTTTTCTATGCAGTACTGATGATCTGCTTGATTCCTCTGCTGCGAAGGGAGATCCGGAGCCTACAGAAATCCAATACGCTGGAAAATATGCCCATCGGAGATAATGCTGAAGATGAAGATTGAAGTTGTTAATAATTAAGCAATAATTATTTTGCTTGACGTGTAATTTTACTCACATTGATACCTATAATACAAACCGTGAATTCTTACATTACCATGTACTTTACTGAAAGATTCCCTAAGGATAATATATGAAATGTAAAAGTAGTAAAATGAATAATTAAGTACTTTTTAGTGATCCACTAGGTACTTAAAACGTTTTAGACGGAAAAACTAAGACGATATTTGTGAAAACCTTTCGACTCAAAAATAGTTTAATATTAATTGTGATATGAGCCGATTATTTTATTTTACTTTTTATTTTATTTTATTTACTTAAGGAAATCCAACAGCAATAATTACAATGTAAAATAATACTGGCAGCACAGAGCCAAATACAGGTTTCCACCGATAGAAACTGGATAAACTAATACATACTTAACTAAAAGTTAAACATAACGAACAGTCTACAAGACTACAATTTCAAATTTAAACTAAAATATAACTACAATACTCGAAAGTAATGCAACAATTGTCAATTCAATAATAATATGGTTTGTAAAATGTGACGTATGTACGGTTTATGGTGGCCGTACAGTCTTTAGATGATGGTGATCTTGGTTGCTTGAGGTTGGTAGTAATAACACACCTTAGTTTGCACTGATTGCTTTAATAGTGGTTGGTTTGAGATGTACACTTTTTGGTGTGTAGTGGACAACTGACTTAACAGTACGTAATCTAGCTTATAAATAGAGTAAACTATAGCGCTGACTCGGCAGCGCGCCGAATGCACGGTGTTTGCACCGTACATGCTCCCGAGGCGAGAGAAGAGATGATGATGATGATGATAATATACAGAATATATAATATACCTATTATACAAACAAGTTATTAAGAATTAATTATGCTAAAACGATATGGAGCAGGAGTTGCAGCGCGATGATGAGCTCGTTCAATGGATGGTTCTCTATCGGCTCTGCGCGCACGGTACCGTCGGACGAGGTAGGTGGCTCCTGTGGCTACGGCAGCAGTTAGCAGCGCGTAGATGATAAAGTAATGGTGGACATCATGGTAGGATATTTCTGTGGTGATGGTAGACTCCTTCTTCATTTGCTGTATTTGTTGCTCGATATTGTCCAGGTATTTTCCTTTGTCCGAGAATTCATGGCTCATATTTGACATACTTGGTATGGATATGTTGATTACATTATTAATCTGTGGTATATCTATATTTAAAATGTCTGCTCGAATGGCTAAGTCATTATTTCGAAGCTTATGTGAAAATATTGTGAAGTCTTCGCACTTAATTATGCAATCGTTCCCTATTGTTATGACCCCGGCCTTGGCGAGACGCTCGACGGTAACTTGATATCCACATATTATTTTTATTAGGAAGTCTTTCTGCCTATCTTGACAGTTGAAAAATAGATAACTGTTTATACTACTTAATGGAGATCAAGTAGTTTTACAGGATTCTGTGTTGATCTTGCAGTGGTTATTAATTTCATCTTTGAGACACCAACTCTCATCAGATTTTATCTGATAGAGAGGCTTCTGGAGGGGGCAAAGTTGCGTAGTAATGTCATACTGGACACAATTCTGTAGATCAGATATTGACAGTGGTAGGAATTGATACTTGTTGATATTTAAAGCTACATAGGTAGCAATTGGTAGTAGGGTGACCATGGTGTTGTTGACTTGCTGTGGAACTGGTATTATTTTATAAATATCGTATTGGTCTCTGCTTACTAATGGAATTTTTATTTCGAATAGGAAGTGTTCCTTGGTAATTCTTGCTCTCACTCGTAACAAATGGTACATTTTGGATAAATCCAATTGTATGTTTTCAATTGGTATAGTTAATTCCTTCGTTAGCTGTCCGGACATGACGTTGAGTTCTTTTCGCAGTTGATCTGGTCGCAAGAGGTGAATGTTCAATTTTCCATAGTAAACGTTGGTAATGGTTTCTACTAAGGTTTCCTGTAGAGTCTTGAGGTTTGTGAGGATGTTATCTGCCATGATGGATAATATCAACAGCTCATTGGTGTTCTCAATATTTTCAATTTCAGATTTTATGGTGTCCGCGGCTTTTTCTAAGGTATTTAAATGAAAATTAAGTGATTGGCATTGGTTTTCCATAGAGACTTCAACTCGTTTTAGTAGATTGTATTCTGATTCAATAATAGAAGTTTGATTTTTCCACAGCTTTAGTAAATGGTTTTCATTTTCCTTCAACAGTTTTATATCTGTTTGATATTGTTCGGCAAACGTCGAATCCAATACTCCAAACAAAGTGTTGGCTATGTTGCCTACACCGTTTATTAGACCGCGCCTCCGACGCGCGTGCGGTGCGAATTGCTGACTAAGGAGCAATTCATTATAGAATTGCAACTTGTTGTAGTTGTGACGTAGTTGTAAGAGGATCATTTCGCAATGACTTGGTTTCTTTATAGTATGACATCTGTTTTCCAGGTGACTGAGGTATTTGTTTGCTAATTCGAATCCTTTCCAATAAGGACTCATGTCGTAATAGACTACGAGGTTCCAGTTATCGCGAATTAGTTTCATGTTTGAAATCTTGTCAAAGAATAGGCTTTGGTTACTTCTTAAACTGGTTACGCTGTAGGTGCATTGAATTGGTGCGATGGTGACCAACAAACATGTAAGTAGGTATGTTACTAGGTTACAGGTTCCTTTCTTGGTTTGGTTTTGTGATACATGGTCATTTGATGCTTCTTCTTTGGTCTTCTTGCGATGGTTCATCTCTTTGTTATATTGATCAGAATTTTGGTCTCTCAGCAATATTGATAACTTCGTCATAGGTCTCTTCATTAACCCGTTTTTTGTTTTCAATGTTACGACTCGCACGTAACCATCTTTGCCAGGATGAGTCTCGACGACCTTGCCAAGGGCCCATTTGCCCGCAAGTAGGTTTGCTTCATGAATAATGACGATGTCGTTGATGGCAATGTTTTCTTGTGGTTGTTTCCATTTGGAACGAGTGTTGAGATGTGTCAAATATTCGGAGCGCCATCTCTTCCAAATATCTTCAAATATTTTTTTGGTAAGGTGCCATCTGGTACGCTCGTCCTGTTCTGTATCAAATATGGTAAGTGTGGGTCCGCTGGATAGAAAGTGAGATGGAGTCAGGTAATTAATATCTTCTGGATCTTCAGATATGGCGCACAATGGCCTTGAGTTGAGGCATGCTTCCAGTTGAGCTAAGAGCGTGGCATATTCTTCAAAGGTAAGTCCGCGAATAACTCTTTTTAAATGGTACTTGAGGCTTTTTACTGCAGCTTCCCAGAGTCCTCCCGCGCTTGGCCAACTCGGTGCGTTGAAGTGCCACTGTATGTTCATATCTATTACTTCGTTATAAAACTCTTCATTTAAAATCGATGGTAGGTTTATATATTCTTCTTGTAAGGTGTTATGCGCGCCGACGAAATTGGTTCCGTTGTCACTGTAGATGTGACGCGGGGTTCCGCGGCGGGCGGCGAGGCGGCGCAGGGCGGCTAAAAACGCAGCGGAGCTCAAGTCGGACACCACTTCTAAATGCACGGCCTTGGTTACCATGCATACGAAGACAGCTATGTATCCTTTGGTTGTTTTCACACCACGACCTTTATTTGCTTTGACATCAACAGAGCCCGTGTAGTCAACTCCCGTGTGATAAAATGGTCGGGTCGGGTTAGTTCTGGCTTCTGGTAGGTCGCCCATAATTTGGTGATGATCCTTTGGAGAGTGCCTTCGACAAGTGACACATTGACGGAGCCGCTTTTTGATAGCTCTGTTACCGCCAATAATCCAATATTGCTGTCTCAGCCATGACTGTGTCAGCCTAGCTCCTCCATGAAATGTCATTTTGTGACCTTGATCAATGAGTAAGTCAGCAAGGTGACTATTGCTGGGAATCAATAAAGGATGTTTCATGTTTACATTGATGTGAGCATGTCGTAGCCTTCCTCCAATTCGTAGTAGACCTTCCTCCAATTCGTAGTAGACCTTCCATGTCGAAATATGGATTGAATTTTAGTAATTTGCTGGTTGATTCTAATTTATTTTCATTTTCTAAATTCCATATGTCTTCGTGGTATTCTTGTCGTTGAACGTATTTTATCAAAATGTGCTTAGCATTTGCTAACTCTGATACAGTGAGGTAGCTTGGTTTGTTATGTAATATGACGCGCCGCACCCAGGCTAGTACGCGCGTCGCTCGTGTCATATTACTGTTGTTGTTTAATATTTGATCGAAAATTGCATTTTGTGGTGTAATGGTTGCTACGTTTGATTTTAGACTTTTTCTAATTTCTTGGTCTGTTTCAAAATTCTGGTTTCTTGGTTTCTCTTCTTGATTGAATGATGATAACCACCGCGGGCCAGTCCACCATATGTCATGGTTTGATAGTTGCTGGGCTGATATTCCGCGGCTTGCACAGTCAGCGGGATTCTCTCCGGACGCTACGTAGCTCCAGCATCCTGGCGGCATTATTTTGGTAGTCCTTATAACTCTGTTGGCGACGAATGGCTTCCATTTTCCCGGATCGCCGTTTATCCACCCAAGGACAGCTGTTGAGTCTGACCAGCCGAAAATTTTCAGGTTGTGCTCGGTTAAGCAAGTTTTGACTGTGTTCATCAGTTTTGATAGTAGTTCAGCCGCACACAATTCTAGCCTAGGCAGAGTTATTGGTTTGTTTTTTGGTACTAGCTTAGCCTTGGCCGCTATTAGTATGACTGAATTTTGTGAATTGTGGTTTTGAAGTTCATGGTTGATTTTACAATATATAACGCAGCCATACGCTTTCGTTGATGCGTCACAAAATCCATGCAATTCGATGTTATCATTTGGACCACACTGCAGCCATCTTTTTATTGATATATCCTTCATTGTTTCTAAATCTTCTTTACAGGTGTTCCATTCTAATTGGAGATCAGCTGGAAGTTGGTTGTCCCATTGTAGATTTTAGACCCAAACCTTTTGGAAGATTTGTTTTAGCTTGATGGTGACGGATGACAACCAGCCAAGTGGGTCAAATACTTTGCATATATTCGACAGCAAGCTTCTCTTCGTAATTGGTTTTGATGTGTCGTCAATTTGGAATCGGAAGGTGAATTCATCACTCATGGGATGCCATTTTAATCCCAATATTTTGGTTGATTCTTGGTATTTGAAGTCATAAGTTTGGTGAGCGGGTGATTGTTGTAAGTTGTCGACTAATTCCTGCTTGTTTGACTGCCACTTGCGTAGGTTAAAACCGCCAGATTTTAACAGACATATTAAATCGGTCTGAAGCTTTTTTGCTTCCTCCACACTGTGATAACCATGAAGAAGATCGTCCATGTAAAATTTGTCTTCCAATACTTTTGCTGCTTCTGGGAACCGATGACTTTCGTCTTTGGCGAGTTGTTTCAAGGTCATCATGGCCAAGAATGGTGCTGCTTTTGTTCCATATGTTACGGTAAGCAATTCGTAATCACATGGTGGTTGTAGAGGGTTATCTCTCCACATAATCCTTTGATAACAATGGTCTTCCTCATTTACTAATATTTGGCGGAACATTTTCTCGATGTCGGCTGTAAATGCTACTTGATATTGTCTCCATTTTATGATCAAGGATAACAAATCCTGTTGTAGATTTGGGCCACGATACATCATGTCATTCAAACTAAGGCCCGTAGTCGTCTTCGCTGAGGCATCGAAAACGACTCGCGTTGCAGTTGTGGTGGAGTCGGCTCGAATCACGCAGTGGTGCGGTAAATGACATCCGATCTCTGACGTCACATCGTAGCGTTCGGCCTGCTTGCGCATGTGACCGAGGTCGATGTACTCGGACATAAACCACTTGTATTCTTGGGCGATGCTTGGATTTCTCATGAATTTTCGCTCAAGTTGTTTCAATTGTGCTATAGCTTTTGGTTTGGATTTTCCCAATTTTTCTTTAATTTCCGGTTTTAACGGCAATCTTACAACATAGCGACCATCTGCTTGTCTTTTTGTTTGTTGTTGATATTGTTGGACGCATGTTTGATCTTCGCTGGAGAGTTCCGTGGTCGGATATGTCTTCTATTGACCAGAAGCGGTTGATCTCTTCCATATTGTTGAGAACTACGTTGCATTGGTATGATGGTTTGACGTTCCCACACAATATACACCCGAATTGTGTTTCTTGTGCCACTGGTTGGGATGAATCTGTCTTGATGATTCCGCTGAGAATAATTGATGAATATACATCAGCGCCGAGTAAGATGTCTATATTGCTGCTGACGTTGAAGTTCGGGTCGGCCAGTTGAATGGTATTTAAATATGACCATTGAGGTCTGGGGAAGGAGTGGTTTGGTAGTTTGTTTATAAAGGTCTTCATTATTATCGCTTCGGTTTGTGTTTGGAAGTCTGTATATTTTGACATAAGGGTGATATTGATTATCCCTCTGCTGTGGTTTTCTTGGGTGCCAATGCCACAGACAGTGCTATTGAAGTGGCGTCTTGGTAGGCCTAAGTTTTGAGCAGCATTCTCCGTTATTATGGAAATTTGAGAGCCTTGGTCAATGACTGCTCTCAACGTGATGTAAGAGCCATTAACATTTCGCACGTAGATTTTCGCCGTTGCTAATAGAGTTTCATGCGATATACCTATCGGTTTGGACACATGTGACACGGTTTTAAACTGTTTGTTTCCGCGATCAAAGTGCATTGCTGAGTTGCTAGGTGCTTCGAAAACGTCGTGTAGTAACGAGTTATGCTTTTGGTTGCAATAGCGGCACGTTTTGTTGGATATGCATTCTTTGCCTTTGTGGTCGTATAAATAATTTGGGCATAAATTATATTTCGCAACGATTTGGCGCTTCGTATCTGGGTTAGCTTCCGTGAGCTCTTTGCAGTGGAATATTTTGTGGTTATTGTCACAAATAATGCATTTTCGCATATCTGAAGAGGTCTTCTTAGCATAGGAATGGTTTATAAATGGCTTGTTCTGGACATAATTGTTTGTGGCTGGTCTATTATACTTTTTGGTAAATTGTGTCGACTGCTGGGCTTGAGATGGTTTTTGAACATCTTGTTTTCGTCTCGATGACTCCAAGGATGTAAATTTGTTTTCAAGGAAGCTCAAAAAATTCTTGAGGGTTGGTATTGCTCTGGGGTCCGCCAAACAATCGATGTAGTCACTGTGCGTTTCGGTGTCGAGTTTCTGGGCCAATATATACAATGATAGGGTCCAAAGTGGTTATATCAATATTTAAATTTTTGTTGGCATTCAGGCATTCATTTGTGGTATCGTGAATCCTCTTCAATTGAATCGCTGACTGTTGTTGTAATGTTGGTAGGTTCAACAATATATTAGCATGTGAGCTAAATATCAATTTGGGATTATTGTAGCGGTGGTTAAGTATATCCCAGCATACTTGGTAGTTATCGGAGCTGATGTGAAGATGCTGTATTAATTTTTCTGCTTCTCCGCGTAGTTTTGATTTTAAAAACTGCATCTTTTGAGCGCTTGAGATCGATCGGTTATTATGGATTGATTCAACAAATAAATCTTTGAATGGTATCCACTGATGATAGTTACCACCGAAAATAGGTATGTCCAACTGTGGGGTTGACTTTTCACGATGAGTGGACTCCCACATCTTGCTGTTTAATATTGATTTAATGTTGAGATATTGTTCTTCGTACATGGTAAACGATTGATCGTATTCAAAATTTTCTTCTAGAGTCTGGCTGTCAATTTCCCAGTGCATAAAGTCGATGTTAGCCCAACGTGCTAGTAGATTTTGTAGAATATCTTCAAATTGCCACTTTTCAGATAATGTAGATAAATTGATGGTAGACATGGTTCTTGAAAACGCTTTGAAATTGCTGCGTTACTTACGTAACAACTCGTCGAGTTTGGTGGTGGTACTGGGTAGTGTTGTGGTGGCTGCTGGTTCTGATTTTCGCTGACTGACCGATTTCTCTGGTAAGATGAGATTCGGAGGTTGATAAGATGGTGTTTGAGGTGTTCTTGTTTGATATTGATCTTGCGCAGAGGTCCCAGGGTTAGGAGAAATTGCTCTTGGTGATGGTTGCTCTCTTATCGCAGATTCGTCGAGATACTTGCTGATATATGTGCGAACTTCGGTGTAAAAATTTTTTTTTTTTTATAGTTATCTTCTTTGAAGTAAGCGGAGTCTTTATCTTCGAATTGGCAGAGTTTATTATGGTTTGCCATAAAGTCCATTAAATACTGATCCAAAAGGCAAATACGCTTCTTGATGTAAATTGGTGTTTTACGATCCTTCCCATCCTTTTTGAAGTTGATGAAAAGGGTATCCATGGCTTGCATGATTTGATTCTGGTTTTCCAGCAGGGCTTCCATCTTGATGCTTGATTAAGAAGTCACTACAGGAGATAGTTTTCACGTTTAACGGGTACTGGTCGCCGTCAAATGGTTTGGTGATATTATTTTTCTTGATATAATCTTCGAGTTGAAGACTGGTTTCTTGTAGGTTGGTGGTTCAAAATCGTCGAAGGACCATAAAGATGTACGGTTTATGGTGGCCGTACAGTCTTTAGATGATGGTGATCTTGGTTGCTTGAGGTTGGTAGTAATAACACACCTTAGTTTGCACTGATTGCTTTAATAGTGGTTGGTTTGAGATGTACACTTTTTGTGTGTAGTGGACAACTGACTTAACAGTACGTAATCTAGCTTATAAATAGAGTAAACTATAGCGCTGACTCGGCAGCGCGCCGAATGCACGGTGTTTGCACCGTACACGTAAAAGATTTAAATAATTTGAAAAAACGTGTAGAAGTAATACTTGAGTATGCGGTTTCTCGCTGACTCACAACTTGATTTATTTAACATAAAACAAGATCAATTCTCCTGGATAATTTACATTAATTGTGGCCGTATCACCCACCAAAATAATGATTTTTGATCTTCCAGAGATAAAAATTCCATACAGTTTACGAGCAACACACACTTGATTGCAAGGTAGAATGTTCGGGCTATTTGTTTTATAATAATAAAAAAGTTATGAATTTCATTCGTAATTAGAAAATGTCTTATTCAAATAATCCTTCTTCTAGCGCAGTCACCCGACTGCGCCCTAGCGACAAGCGCAGGACCCGAATTAGGTCGTATTTGGACATGGATTTATAAAACTAAGTTTTGTGTCAAATGAAAGTCTTTAACCTGTGTGTTTTGGTTTTGCCAGTGTGGATTATGAATGAAACACGTGGTAACTCTTTTCTAATCCGTGACATGTTATCGTTATGGCCGTCGCTGCGGCATGGATCTTGAAACTATCCAGATAGAGAACAAAGCTGTTAATAGAACCGATAAATTCAACTATTAGGTACCTCGGATCCGAGCTACACGAGTCCGGAGATATTCGCTCAAAAGTCGAGTCCCGTATCTGTTCCTTGGGCCAAATGGCCGGAGTGCATGACAGTAACCTGTGGCCCTTAAATCCTTGTCAAGCTCAAGGGCAATTACGCCTGTAATTCTCTATGACTGCGAGATACGGCCACCGCTAAAGAAGCACATCGGCGGACTCGACGCCAACGAGATTAAAATGCTGCGGTGGATGTACGCGGAATTACACGACTTTAATTGGCTGAGTGCGTAACGAGTACATCCGTAGCAGGCAGCCTTGGCGTGAGATACATAGCGGATAAGAACGAAGAAGATCCGTTTGTTCACGTGCTGCTCAAGCCCCCATAAACTTGCCGGTATGAAGACAGGTACCGCGGGAGGCCCAAGAAGCGATGGATTGTCACACCCGACTCGAATGCCAGAGCAACGACTGATGATTTGAGGATGTCGAAGATCAGGCAAAGTGGAGAAGAAAGAGAAGGAAAGCTGACCCTCGCAGAAGCCGGGATTGGCTGCTCGGATGATGATAAAGATGATGATCATAAGGAACAGGATCGCTCAGCGTGCCATGGAGAGCTAGATACTCGAAGTTTCTCTAAGTTAATGTTAATGATCGTCCATTGATAATTATAGACGCAATTTCGTCTATCATCGGCATAAGCTAAATACACCAAAAAAACTGTAAAATGTATTATGTTTATTCGAAACACACAGCGTTGAGTGAAGAAGCTATCTAAGATTTTACCTTAATAAATGATGAAAACATACCAATCAATCCGCATATTACCTCCTTATGTCACCCATTCCAGCAGCAGTGCGGCTTTACTACTTCCATGTAAGCGCGCTGAAACTTGTCATAACATGTTTACCTCATAGCGTCTACAGATTTTGCCGCCAATGAATGCAAAATCTTATATTTGTTTAAAAAATAGTTTTTATTGCTTATTTCGATGCGAAATATGTATTGGTGGTGTTGTGTAATTTGGTATCTGTGTTTTTGATGTGTATTTGTGCAAAAAGCGTGCAAAATCGGTAAGTCGATGCCGAAAATACTAATGCCAGGCGGGTGCTCCGGACGAAGCTGTGTTGCTGCCTGCTGGACATCCCTCATCGTCTTTTAGCCAATGATGAGGCGGATGGTGCGAGCTCAACATCCTCGGAGGATGAAGGTGTAGCTTCCGCGCACCGCGGCGTCCGTATATACTTGCCACCTGCGCATCGTCTTTCTAAATAACTAATTAGACAGGTTAGTTACATCTTGTACAGTTACCCCTTACTAAATGTACAAAATGTTACACAGAAGAGGACTCAGAGTCAGTGTAAAAAAAGTAAGTAAACCTTCCTGGACCTAGTAGTTTACATAACATGAGAGAGAATGACAAACAACTTCTTGATAAATCCCATGGGATCTTCTGAGAAATTATATTATAGCTATAATACTAATTAGTACAGAATTTAATAAAGAAGTAGTTGAATTGAAGACTAATAAGAAGGTTCGTAGATCTTACTCTCTTACAACAATTTGACTCACCGGCTTGTATGAGGCATAATCTTTCCCGGCTTATGCCAGGGTATGCTTGGAGCATAGTTCATTATAAATCTACCATAAGGTTGAAAAACTAAAGCGACACCAGGATTTGTGCAATGTGATACCCCATGTGGTATTGTAAATGTCCATGGGTTGCTGTACCCGCTACCATCAGGCCGTGGGCATGTTTGTCATTTTAGTAGTATAAAATAAATTAAAGCATATGAAAAGGACTCTCTCACATTTATAAGACTATGGACTATTTAGCCATCACAGAGGGAGTTTTGCCCGGTCTCTCAAACATAGGTCTACCAGTAACGAGTTATTAAAACAGGGCCTAGTAAATTGGGCAGCGGCCAACCCGCAGAACTGAATCTCAGTTCTATGTTACATATCTCTTGGCCCAAAGTTAAGGTTAAGAGCTTTCTTCATAAGTATACCTCTAAGTTCAGAGGATCTATGTAGCCGGAATGCTCTTTCATCCCTTATTCAATTCCTGGGAAGTATGTAGACCTGGTTAGACACTCCAAATTACTTTAGAAAATATGAAATATTAATAATTATAGTTAAGTACTGATTGAAACTCAATAAAGAATAATAATAAACATGTTGTGCAGGCAAATACAAATCCATTTGGAAGCAATCCATTTATATGGAAAATAATAACGGGTAATCTATGTAATTTTCCCTATAAATCAAACCATTGCAATTTCCTATTTTTGGAATACTTACTATTCACTTACTATGATGGTACAGTGACCCAAAGTTAGTTTGGGTACTGTAGGAATAACAAATCTTTTAGATTAAAAAAAAACAAAATTTTTTTTTCACCTTAGTGTAAAAACATTTTAAACTGATAAGTCAGTGAGTCAGTAATGTATGCTTACTTCCATATCCCAATAAAGATTTATTGTGGTCAGAATTATTACTAAGAGTTAATGTGGCCTCATGAGGGCCGGCCCCCTGAAGGTTAAACTCCGACTGTTTGCAGCGGTCACCAATTAGATAATAGAGAGGTAGAGATGCGTCTCACCGTCGCGTCAGTGGTCTATCTTGCCGATTTTCTAATAGCCCACCAGAACAGGGTGGCACAGGAAAATCAGACACAGTGGAACTTTCAGAAATTAATTTCTGAACCAGTCAGGACTGGACAGGACTCCAGGGAGTGGAATACTTGGGTCTCTTCCTCTACCTGTACACAATACAGTGATAAGTATAGGATAAATTATAGATACTATCTAGGGATACATTTTTAATATTCAGCTAACCTAACTATTCCAAGGGTGTTTACATTGCCGTCGGACTCAGGTCTTTCTGAAGTCTTTAGACAGGGCGGACCCAAAGAGAGGAGGTCCATGCCATTTTAAGCGTTGTTTGAGATTTTTTGAACGTGCTATAAATCACAGAACA
Organism: Blastobasis adustella; assembly: GCA_907269095.1. Lineage (NCBI taxonomy): Eukaryota > Metazoa > Arthropoda > Insecta > Lepidoptera > Blastobasidae > Blastobasis > Blastobasis adustella. The sequence goes on along the minus strand of OU026121.1, from coordinate 12,008,195 downwards.
GCAAGTCTCCCAACAAGAACCCAGTAACACACTTACCTCCGATGCAGCGGACGCACGGTTGGGAGCTCACCTAGACGACCTTAGTCTGTTACACATCTGGACACCATATCAAAGATGATGGTGTTATAATCTGAAGGTGATGTTTGCCGTATATGGAGCTGTAAGCGTACATGAAGCAGGCCTTCACTGTGCAAACATTCTAGTTCAGTCCATATAACAGGACATTATTGTATGTAGCTGCAGGGTAAATCAGCAGTTTTATACACTTTACAAAATACAGAATTTGTATGCAATATAGACTTGTGAGCTCATTGTCAAATGGGTACTTCTTTAACGTTTTATGTGGCTTAAAACATAAATAATGGGATTTTCTTTTTCTCATATGCTGGGCAAGTTTTAATGTAAAACTCAATAAACATTTGAGTATTGAATATTTAATGTAAGTTCTATAAAGGTGTTTCATAATTAGGTTGCCACCTAGGAAAGTAGCCCTTTACAACAGACGGAGGTACCCATTCCCGTACTCTCCTGAATCTGACTTCACACCTCACTGATAGCGGTGTACCTTTCGGGAAGGTACAGCGGCATAGCCGACCGCCTTTCAAAAAATATTCTTGCCGGAATGGCATTTGTTGCCCCGGGCCTCGGAGGCCTTGATTCGTAACTGGGGCGTCCATGTTGTTGTGAACATATCGTTTTGACATCACCCTCACACTGGTGGTCCTCTCGGGGAGGCCTTGATTCGTAAATGGGGTGTTCATACATTTGTTAGTGTTGTCATATTGGCTCAATATCACCCTCACAGTGGTGGACCTGTGAGGAGGTACAACGGCATAGCCGACTGCCTTTAAAGAAACAAACCCGTGATAAAATGGCATCTGTTGCCCCAGGCCGCGGAGGCCTTGTGGGCGTCCCAGACTGTTGACTCGGCCGTTGGGCGAGAATACTTCACTTACGGGACTCAAACGATGACTTGGCAAAATATTGCGATGCATTCAGTAAATGGAAATTTCGGTATGCGTGGCCTCCGCCTTATCTGATAACGCGAGTTCTAAATCACTTGAACACGGCAGAGAAACCTTACATATTAATTGCGCCTAAATTAGTACTGGACTCAGTGCGCCTGGATGTCCTACCTGTGGGCCCGAGGTCTGGAGGAGCTGGTATCAATAGAGAATCTGAGCGAAAACCTCGCAATTAGGAGACCCTCCCCCACCCACAAGTGGACAAACTGCAAATCTTGGCTTGGAAAAGGAGAGGGAGAGGGGTGAAGCTACTCAGTGTAGTTTAGAGGAAAGAGAGAGAGAGTTATCATAAGTCTCATAAGTACCTATAGGTACTGGTTACTGAGATGAAAGAAACTGTTAATTCAGGAAACTTGCAAACTAATAAATAAATAAAATAAAAAATAAATATAATTTGTTTCAGACCGATTGACCCATAAATTGCATTACATGGGTAATATTTTTAATAACTTGAATATGCATAATGCAAGGACCTGAACTTGTGCCACAGTGTTAACCTTTCCTCCTCCTGAGTAATATTGTCTGCGGAAATATCCAAGTGTATGATTAGGCAGATGTCTTCCTGAGACTAAAAGAAGCGTCAAAGCCGTTCTTCTTTATATGTCATGTAGTGTGCATAAGAAGATGGTGGACGATTTACCAGTAATATAATAGTTTTGTGTCCCATACAGGCACTCTCTTGGGTTGTGGTTTACTCAGAGAAATAGCTTTTAGAATCTGCTGCACGTAAAGGTTTATCATATATTCTCATTTAATGGGGCACAAAGGCGGAAATAAGCAACTCGTATGAGAGAACTTACTGTACAGTAGATTGTCTTTTAAAAATAAGGTAGGTAGAAATATAGCTAGCTCCTGGCCTTCAGGAGGTTAAGGGTAATGTAATGTGAATTAAAATAATAAGTAAAAATAGTAAGTAAATAATTTCTAAATACCAGTCCCTCTAAATCTTGATTTATGGAGAACATGGGGGCACCAACAAGGAGTTTGCTAGAGAATAACCCTTAGACAAGTAGGGAAAACTGGAAGAGTTATATAATGTACAAAAAATTTACTGTCATCAGGTTGGCAGAAAAACAGACTCAGCTCAGATTTCATATTGATTTTTACTTTTGGTAAGGTGTTCATTACCTGATTTAAAACCAGAGACTTTTGTGGAGTGATTAACTAATATGTGTTATTACTGTTAAAGGTACTATTGTTTGTAAGGACTTCCCTGATAAGACTCTATAAGAGTCAACTTTACATTCTTATGGTTATTGTTAAGGTTACAATTGTTGCTGATTCTTTAGCAATATAATTTGTTGATTTTTGGGATAACATTTCATTGAAATTTATAAAATTTTAAAAGGAAGCGTGGTATTTGAGATATACTAAAATGTTTTACGTTTCAGAATACCTAAACTAAACATTAAAATTATATATTATTTTAGTTATTTGATCACATAGCGTCTGCAAGGATTGCAGACGCAGACTTTCACCAGCAGTAATCAAACAAGTCTTCACTCAACGCTGTGTTTTTCGAAGAAACATAATATAACTGTTTTGCATTACTACAAAACAGATATTATGTGTATGAGAAACACACAGCGTTGCAGCAAGGTTCTTGCTGGTGAATCATGAAGACTTCTATGAGGTAAACATGTTATGACAAGTTTCAGCGCGCTTACATGGAAGTAGTAAAGCCGCACTGCTGCTGGAATGGGTGACATAAGGAGGTAATATGCGGAATAATTTGTATGTTTGCATCATTTATTAAGGTAAAATCTTAGATAGCTTCTTCACTCAACGCTGTGTGTTTCTCATACACATAGTATCTGTTTTGTTGTAATGCAAAACAGTTATATTAAATGTCTTATAATAACATTTTTGTTCGTTTGAGCGAGATTTAAAATTGCGTACCTATAAGAATGTACAAAGTTATCATTGTAGGTTCAAAGCGATAACTTTCGTGCTATAACAACAAAAACATACACTCATTATGTTGTTATTCGGAGGAGAACTGTGTTTAAAGTTCTATCATCGAGCGTAAAAATAGATTTTAAATATAAAAATGTGCAGGTATACAAATGATTGTACACGTATTTCTTTAAAATGTAGACTCTTGGCGAGTGAGTGAGTTAGCTTCACATTAGGTTATGTAAGTTAAACAAGTAGTCCAAGTGCATACCAAGTAGGTACATGTGAATGTGCAAACGATGTTAAAATTTAAAGAGCAAATTATGGAATTCCATGATAAAGTTTTAATATAAAAATAAACGCAGGATGTCAAGATAAGCTATTTAGGTTAAGAGACAGCTTATGGCCAGCTTTCAGCTAATATAATTCATAATGCACCAAATAGGTAAGTTCCTGTAAAGAGTTTTTTTTCTTAAAGTGCCTATATGTGGGTAGTGACGAAATTAGCGTGTGGTGTCCGTCAGAGCAAAAAGTGGGCTGATTTAAGGCCGATTTACACTATTAAGTTGTCAAGTAGTTAACTAAATTTTAATTTAAGTGATTTAAGTGGACCGACGACCTGGCAAGGATCGTAGGTACCAGCTGGATGCGGAAGACACAGGACTGGCCTTTGTGGAGATCTCTCGGGGAGGCCTATATCCAGCAGTAGGCGTCTTTCGGCTTATATGATGATGATGACTTAGTTTAAAGGAAATATTTACACGCGAAATGCATTTAATACTAGTTAAGCGCTTTAGAAAGCCCAATATGGACGACCAACGGCGAATCACGTCTGTAATTCAGTTGTCAAATTCATTATAGATGAATAACATTTTATTTCTTTTTTTTATATATTTATTTTAAAGCGAGGGGGTAATCGTGGGCACTAAGGTAAAAATCTGGGCCCGAGACTTTTTTGTTTTATACTACTCAGTGTCAAGCGAGCAGACAGCCCACCTGATGGTAAGTGGTAACTGTCGCCCATAACATGTGGTGCGTTGTCACTGTAAGGACTAAGAAGAAAGGCATGAACCTGTAGTTTCGCTCACGTACATCAGAATTATCCACTGAAACACTGAAGCCGTTGTCAAAACCATCATCGTAGCCCATACTTGGTCTTCGGCATCCTTGGTTTTTTTAATAGGTAGGTAGGCAGGGGAAATTCGTTATGGGACCTAGGAAGGGGACCCAGGTAGTGCCGGACTCGTACCGGCTAAAACTTCTACCTGCCCTCGAAAGCCAGAGTATATCGGTGGTGAAATGTGCCATTGGATTCATACACCCGGTGCGCAGGTTTCTTAAACCTTCAAGGATTAAAGGTACTTCATTTATGTACTAAGTATTGCCTGTTGTCCATGTTCGACTTAATTGCTATAATAACGACGTCCAGCCATCGCTTCTTTGGCCGGCCTTTCCTTCCCGTACCTGGCGGGGGTGGCATGGCCAGACATTTGTTCCCTATGTATTGAGTCCGAAGATATCGGTCCTAATGTCAAGTTCCGTATCTTTACAGCTTGGGCCAAATGACGGGAGCTCACAGTGACTACTGTAACCCTAACTGCTACCCTAAAATCCCGATCAAGATCAGAGGGCTTATATTCAAGGGTATAATTAGGCCTGTGACTGAGACCTGGTTAGCGCTGACGAAGCACGTCCGCGAACTTCACGCTAACGAAATAAAAATGCTGCAGTGGGTGTGATAACCCTCACGCCAAGGCTGCCACGGATGTACGTAACGAGTACATCTGTGGCCGCCTTGGCGTGAGGGTTATCGCGTATATGTTTCAGGAGGCTCGTCTGTGCTGGTTTTGGTCTCGTGTTGTGCAAGTCCCGTATCCTTACGTGGGAAATAGATGCCTAAATCTGTCGGTATCAGGAAAGAGATTCCTGGAGCGGCACAAGAAGCGATGAATTAAAATCGCAGAGTCGGATGCGAAAGCCAACGGCTCGGGACGCTATTATAAAAGCGAACCCTGGTATAAGCCAGGATTAACCGATATGATGATTATGATAATAATATATAAAAATATAAAACTCGATGATATTATGTTAGTAGTCCTAAAAACGCGACCGCTCAGCCAAACATGTGCATTTAATTATAAAAATTAACTAATACCTGAACTTACAACTTACTACTAAAGTTGTTTACATGTTCAAGCTTAAAATTAAGTTAACTACTTGACAACATAATACGTGTAAATGCATTGCGATGTGCAAAAATTGGTTGCGAAAAGAGCTCAGAGATGCCTCAAGGCTGATTTACAACTGTAAATCTAATCTAAAGATTATAATGTAACCATTATTACGGAGGAGGCTCCATCGCTGACTGTTGTGGTATTTCTAAATGTGAGTAGGATCGCGAAGAAGGCTAAGCGCTGAGACACATTGAAAAGGTGCGCCGCGCGGCGTACTGCACGATGTGGCAAAACTTATTGCACGCCGAGCAATTTGTATGCAAGTACATTGACAGATGGCGAAATGTCCCACTGAGCAGCGCGCCGCGCGGCGCACTGCATGGTGGCGAAACCCGCAATCCAAGCCCGAAATGACAGTTCTGTATAAATTTTGTCCACATTTTTTTCAATTTGGCCCCATCATGCAGTGTGCGGCGCGATGTCAGCAGATGTCAACATGAAACGTCACACTTGACTGTTTCTTTTTACCAACAGTTCGAATCTTTCCTCCTTATGTGACACAGTTTACACACATATATCTGTCAGCAATCATTAAAATACACTGTAATAAATAAGAATATATATTAAGATATTTATAAAACTGTTAGGTCTAGTTTATTTGTGCAAATAAATTTTACATTTAGGACATTAAGGTACCTATATAAGGCGACGCACAAACAAACTGGACATAATGGTTTCAACTGTTGAAGTGGTAACACCTCGCCCTAGTCCTCAGTGTTTAATAGTAAAGTTTGTGATAAACTTATGTGAGTACCTAGCGATTATTTTATTTAAGCTTGTTTGTCTTAGTATTTATTTTTTGTTATTTGATGTAATACCCAATATATCTGTTTTGTACCTTAACAGTTTGTCGTATTATTTAATCTGTACTAATACCCTTGCTATATTTTGAAGTTGCTAATTTATTGCAATAAATCAAAGGGTTGTATATGATTTTATGTATTTTTATTTATTAAAGTCCGGTATCCCCTTAAAGGTAAGTAAAGTTTAACAAAATTATTAAAACAATATTAGTCAAAACTCGGTTGTCCAACATCTCAGAAGTGGGATTGTAATTTTTTTTCCCTTCTCTTTATTCTTTTTATAATATAATGACAAATCCGCCCTTCATAAATAGTCAATATGTCTTTATCACCATCAGCCTATGCTGGCCCACTGTTGGACATAGGCCTACCCCAGTAAGTGCTAATACACCTTGTCCTCGGTATGTAATAAGTAACACAACTTGTGGTAGCTCTTATAATTTATTTTTATTTAAAATATATTTCTGTTTTATTATTATTTCTGAATGAAGAAAGAAAAAGCCATTAATTGTTTTTTTTCTTTCTCATTATAGTAGTGCAGTTTGTTGTTTTCTTTATTCAAATCGAGACTTAATAAACAGATCAAACTAATTGAATGGGCAAACTGCGTAAAAATTGTCATAATGTTTTCAGACATGGATCGCCTGTTACGTACTCCGGTTCGAGGCCGAGCAAGTCGGGATCGCTCGCAGAGTCCCGTACGACGCAGCTCTCAAGGCCGAATAAGTCGTTGTATGCTGAATGACGACCGAGCACGGAATTTCACGGTGGCGGCAAGCCCCGTGTTGGAGCTGCATACCGCCCGGCACAACGGTGAACCACCGTGCAGGCCGCAGCAGGAGCGGTCGCGTAGTCGGTACGAAGAACCGCAATGCAATCGCCGGGAACGGTCGTGCAGCCAGCAGGAGCGGTCGCGTAGTCGGTGTGAAGAGCCGCGACGCGATCGCCGGCAGCGGTCGTGCAATCAGCGCGAACGATCGCGTAGGCTGTATGAAGAATCGCGACGCGATCGCCGGGAGCGCTCGCGCAGTCGGTGCGAACAATCACGTAGACGGCACGAAGAGCCGCCACGCGAACAACGTGAGCCATCGTGCAGCCAGCGCTGCGCTACTCATCGCGCCGGGACGTCACGTGGGCAACACGAGCAGTTGCGCAGCCGGCACGAAGAGCCGCCACGCGAACAACGTGAGCCATCGTGCAGCCAGCGCTGCACTACTCATCGCACCGGGACCTCGCGTGGGCAACACGAGCAGTTGCGCAGCCGGCATGAAGAGCCGCAGCGCGATTCACTGCGACTGCTTGAACGAGGCCACGATCTGTTGGGCGGCGCACAGGAGCCTCCGCAGAACACCAGCAGCATTCGCCTCCGTGAGGGTGGTGAGCCAACTCAATATAGTTTAGACAGTTTATCTCAAATTGTTCAAGTGCTGCGGTCTTTAAACCAAGCAGATTCGTTGGAAAAATTAGGGTATTTACACAATACGTTACCAGAGTTCAACCCCGGTAGAAAGGAACAGACGATGACAATGTGGCTACACAAGGTAAATGAATGCTCCAAGATTTATTCATGGACAGACAAACAAACCATTCATTTTGCTTTACCCAAGTTACGAGGAGTAGCCCAAAGGTGGTATGAAGGTCTTTCGTCTGTTCTATACTCCTGGGACGAATGGCAGAAAAAACTACTTTCAGCATTTCCGTCCGAAGAAAATTATGGTCAGATGCTTAGCGACATGTTGGCGAAGCGGGCTCGGTTTAATGACTCACTAGAGGACTACTATTATGAAAAGATAGGTTTAATAAACAGGTGCGACATAGTTGGCGTAAGGGCTGTCGAATGTATTCTTCATGGCATAGACGATCGATCTGTAAGATTAGGCGCTGAGGCTGTTAAATTCGATGACCCCGATAAATTATTATCTTACTTACGGAATGTAAGGAATGTCAGACCATCCGTGAGTGATCGCAAACTTGGTAAGGGTATACCTAATAGACCCAACGATGTTCTTTCACGCACAAATAATAAATTATCTCGTTGCATGAACTGTAAACAAGAAGGTCACTTTGTAGCTCAGTGTCCAAGACCAATAAAAAAATGCGGCAGATGTAACAAAATCGGACATGACACTGAGCAATGTTTTTCTAGACTACCCGCTCACGATAAATCGGTTCCCGATAGGTCGGCTCCCGATAAGTCAGTCTTGCGAGTTGCTAATAGTGAGAATCATTTGACGGTTGGTCAGTCTGACATGTGGTCTGACAGTTTGAATCCCAATCAAAAATATTTCAAACAGGCGAACGTTAACGGGTTAAAAATGGATGCTTTCATAGATTTCGGAAGTGAATGCTCCTTAATTAAATACAGTGTCTTTAAAAGGTTAAACGTGTACTTAGACACAGTTCAGTTACCAGTTTTACGGGGATTCGGTAATTCAATAGTCGAAGCGGTCGGTAAGTGCCAAGTACAAGTAGTTGTTGATGGAGTTAGCGCAAATTTAGGCCTTGTTGTAGTACCGGACTACGCTATGCATGTACAACTAATGATTGGTCAAACTTTTACAGAACAGCCGCAAATGATTATTACAAAAACTAGTAACTCTTTAGAAATATCTGACATAGGAAGTAATACACTTGAAAACGCGTGTTATAAGATAAAACTGTTCTGTAAGAACGAGGCTGAGATTTCTGGTTTAACCATAATTAATGTTTATACCGAAGATCCTAATTATGACGGGGAGTTGTTTATAGAGGTAAGTGTACGATATAGCAACTGTCTGCGGTACACGGTATCTTCTGGTTTATTTACTATTGAGAAGGGTTGTGGGCAAATCGTAGTTACCTGTGCTCCAAGTTTCACTATAAAACTTGCAAAAGATCTATTGATTGCTCGTGGCCGAATTGCTCATGAAGAAACATCTTTTCAAGTGTTAAATATTATCGATGGATCCGATGAACCACAACCGATAACTGAATCGATTTTAAATATTGACAATGATCTCCTTCGTGAACATAAAGTCGAATTGATAGGTCTTTTAAATGAGTACAGACAATGTTTTGCGTTTGATCTCTCAGAATTAGGTAGTACTTCGATCGGTCACATGATCGACCCTATCGACCCTATCGACTTGCAATTAAGGAAAAAGAAAGTGTTAGGGATATGATCACTGAAATTACTCAATAATGATATAATACGCCCCTCTACTTCATCCTATGCGAGCCCTATAGTGCTCGTTAGGAAGAAAACCGGTGAGATGCGTCTTTGTATAGACTATAGGGCCCTGAATAAGAAGACTGTCAAGAAGAATTACCCTATGCCTCTCATTGACGATCAGCTCGACGTTTTAGCCGGTAATAAATTTTATACAACTTTAGACCTGGCGTCCGGTTATTATCAGGTGCCCATTTGCGAGAAAGACAGACACAAAACCGCATTTGTCACACCCGATGGGCACTATGAATTTAACCGGATGCCTTTCGGGCTTGCAAATGCTCCCGCGACATTTCAGCGACTTATGAACAAAATACTGGGAGCTGCTCGCCATGGGGAGGCATTGGCATATCTAGATGACATCATAATATCGTCCAAGACTATTGCTGAAGGAATAGCTAGATTACGTACTGTACTAGATTTGTTTAGAAATGCGGGACTTTCTTTAAAACTATCGAAGTGTTTTTTCTTTAAGCGTACGGTAGATTTCCTGGGATTTGAGGTATCTGAGGACGGTATTCGCCCTGGGGCTAAAAAAATTGAAGCTGTGGAACGATTCCCCACTCCACAGAGTCAGCACAACGTCCGTCAGTTCCTAGGTCTAGCTAGCTTTTTCTGGCGGTTTGTGCCCAGGTTTTCTATAATAGCTAAACCACTTACCCACTTACTGAAAAAGGATGTTGTTTGGGTATGGGGACCCGCTCAGGAGACAGCGTTTAGGACTTTACAAAACGAATTGTCACGAAAGCCCACCTTAGCGTTATACAACCTAGACGCAGAAACAGAGCACACAGATGCATGTAAATTAGGTTTGGCGGGAATTCTTTTGCAAAGAGATTCGAACAAATCCCTGAGAGCAGTCGCGTATTTCAGCAAGCAGACAACGCCAGAGGAACAAAATTATTCCTCTTATGATCTAGAAACACTAGCAGTAGTTTCCGCGCTTTAAAAGTTTAGGGTTTACTTAATTGGTATCCCTTTTAAAATAGTAACAGATTGCAACTCCCTGAATGCTACCTTTCAAAAACGGGATATGCTTCCCCGTGTCGCACGCTGGTGGGAGCAAATGCAAGAATACAATTTCTCAATTGAATACAGACCTGGCTCGTCGATGGCCCACGTCGATGCCCTAAGCAGAAATCCGGTCCCCGGTACGGACACCTTAACCGTATTATCAATCACGGATTCCAATTGGTTAACAACCGTGCAAGGTGTAGATGATAATGTTCAACGAATAATTGGTATCCTTAAAAACCCGAAATTCAATGATTTAATAGATATTAGAATGAATTTTAAGTTAAAAAATGATAGGTTGTATAGGATAACTCCTGACGGTGATCGCTGGGTCGTGCCAAAAGGGGTGCGCTGGCAAATTGTAAAACAAAATCACGACGACATAGGTCATTTCGCTTTCGATAAAACATTGGAGAAAATTAAATGCAATTATTGGTTTCCTAAAATGCGTAAATATATAAAAAAATATGTAGACTCTTGTCTTGAGTGTACGTACTCAAAATCTACAACTGGCAAAAAGCCCGGATTTTTGCATCCAATACCTAAAGTGGCCACCCCATTCGATACGATCCATATAGATCACACTGGTCCTTTTGTACGTAGTACCAAAGGAAACATGTACATTTTAGTTATCATTGACGCATTTACTAAATATATTTATCTGAAAGCGGTTAGAAATACCAAAACACAAACAACCATAAGAGTGCTTCGCGAATATTTTGGAGTTTTCTCTGTTCCGAAAAGGATAATTTCGGACAGAGGGACCTCGTTTACTAGTGATAGTTTTAAGGGATATATGACGGAAAAGGGAATCAAGCATGTGCTAAACGCTGTCGCTACGCCTAGGGCCAATGGGCAGGTTGAGCGCTATAATAAGACCATTGTAGACGCCCTTACTGCTTCATCTATTGCTTCGCCTGAAAATAAATGGGACGAGCATCTTCCAGATGTGCAATGGGGCATGAATAATACCTTTAATAAAGGAATAAATTGCACTCCTGCTGAAGCCTTGTTCGGAACAAGGCTAACCGGTTCTAGTGAAAGTAGGATTCTATCAGAATTAGAAGGAGATACTACTACTCTAAAGCACGATCAAAGCGTCACCGACATTAGAGACGACATTAGTTCACACATTGTGGCTAATCAGGAACGAGATAAGGTGCATTATAATAGAAAACGTAGTCACCCTATAACTTATAAAGTTGGAGATTTGGTACGAGTAGAACGCCAAAGTCCAGCTACAGGGCAAAGCAAAAAACTAATACCTAGGTATCAAGGGCCATACCGAATAACCAAAGTATTCGGTAATGATAGGTACCAAATTGAGGATACACCGTTGACTAAAAAGGGTAATAGACTTTATACCACTGTTGTAGCTGTGGATAAAATTAAATCATGGTTGACTTTCAACCGGCCACAAGACGACAACTTGTCCAGCGAATCTGATTGTGAATCAGTAGGTACATAAGTACATATATTTACAGATTAATTTATTCATGATTTATTTACAAACTTATATTTACAATTTAATTCATATATATACGTACATATAAATTATGTACTTAATGAGATACAAAATAATAATTTAAATATGTGATTATTAATTTGTGTGATTGTTATTATTCAATATTGTTTAAGGACAGAAGGGTCCACTTATCCAACACTTGTCCAACATATCTATCTTCTTTTTGTAGTACAGATTCAACGCGTATGAATGAAATAGGAATTCGACCTTGTCAAAGAAATTTTGACCGCTAATGCGTAAGCCCTTTTTGTGATTCTGCAACATCATCGTATTTGTTTCGCTTTCGTGATCCTTTCGTCATTTCCTTCTCAGTTGCTCTCGAATTATAAATAACATATCTTTTGTTCTTAAACGCAAGTTTCTAAAAAGAGTTTCTAAAAGTTTTAAGACTGTAATAACTCTGAATATATTACTCCTAGAACACTAGTTCCTGAAAATAAATTATAGTGCTCGTCGAGATCTACATTGTGGATAACAGATGTCAAATTTAAAACTATTATAACTATGAAACTTTTGGTCCTAGAATACTAGTTCTTAAAGAGAAATTATAGAGCTCGACGAGATCTACATTTCGGATGACAGCTGTCAAACTTAAACCTGTAATAACTCTGAAACGATTGCAATTAGAATGCCTGTTCCAGAATATAAAAGATAGGTCTTGACGATTAGGTACTGTTTTAGAAACTAGTTTTCTAAGAGTAGTGGTTTCCGAGTTATTAAATTAAATCTTTAAGTTTTATCATCATCATCACCACCATCCTGAGAGCTGTGGCAGGTAAGTGCGAGTGTCCAATTAACCACCACTGGACGATTGTACTTGTCGAATAGCCTTTAATAGATTACCTACATTAAGTAGGTGTTTGTTTGACATTGATATAATTAATATATTTTTGACATTGTATTTGAATGCATTTTGACATTGTTTTTATAGTTATTTTATTGTATTGTGTATTGAGTCATGGTTAGAATGACTTTATGAAATTATTTGACATAAAGTATTGTAATTGACATTAGTATTGAATAAAATTAGTATTGAGTATTTAGTATGGTAAATTACATAATTATGCGAGTCGTTTAAAATAACGCACGTAAAAGCGTCGAAAAAGCTCTCGTGCAAACGTTGCCTAACTTCAAATCACCACCGTTTTCTTTGGTTGTCACCGTGACATGGCGCTGCGCAGTGCGCCGCGCAGTGCACTGCACCGCGCCAGTGGACATTCGGCCTAATGTTACAGGCTGTGAGTAAATACGATTGCATAGTGAAGACATTTGCACTACGTTTATGTGTGATACAGTGATAGAATATGATCGATCATAGAATTAGCAAGCTCAGTGGCCCTCTCCGATTTATCATAGAACCGATAACCGCGGAGGTAGACGTGTTCTGTAATGGAAGCCAAGTTTTTGCAAACGTAGTGTAAAGTGTACTGACGTACTGTGACTTGATTGGGCGAACATCTGCGCAAAACGGCTGGCGCCAGGAGGAGGTCTATATCTATCGTCGTGGACTGCAGTACATCTACTGTTAGTTTAATACGAGTTTTTTTTATAATGGACTTATTAGAAAATCAAAGATTGTCCATTTACCAAAAGCTAATATAGGTTAAATCAACGTAAACGATATTTGTTATAAGAACCGTTAATAGCTAATCCCACGTCCTTTGTTTCATTTTATCAACAGGTTACAAATATTCTAGTTTATAATTTGATCTTGGCTACAATATACAGACTACATTACTTTGGGGAAAGCTTGTCATCGCTATGGTTCGACCCTGGCGTAGTGTCTGCTACGTTCTTCACTGCTATAGAAATAGCGTTTGACATTGTTCTTCTAGTCGGCGCCCACAAGGTAAATTTTCTCAAGTTGAAGGAACTAAAGCCAGCTGAATTTAATAAGCATAAGCCATGTTCCTATAAGCGTTGGTCAGCGAGAGGTACCGGGTTCACACCCCAGTCCACCATGTATCAATGACTCTGTTGCCGATGCTCTTACGGTGAGCGAAAACATCGTGATCACGTCCATATCCCTAGTAGGCTGAGACTACTTTTCCTCTTCCACAATACAAATCAGGGTGCACGGCAGGGTAACTAATTCGATAAAGGATGCAATAATATAATATGTTACTGACTTCTACTAGCAGTTTCACTATCATTTATTATTATTTATTTTTAATTAAGTATTTAGATTAAGCTTTATTGCCACCAATACCTACTAAAGGTACAGACAGGCTGGCCGGTAACTGGATCAATTTGTAAAGCTCCTCAAATCGGAGAAATTATGATTTAAAGGAGATATGAGATATTTCCATATGTTTATGGCCGTGTGGTGTCCGGCAGAGTAGATTAGCACCAACGCCTTACAACTACAGGTGTCGTACAAGGCGACTAATGTTTGCGAGGCAAAAGATCAAGAGTCTCGGTAGTCTGGAAAATAGGCAGCAGCATTTTCCATTATTATAATGAAACACTGCGATCTCTTACCCGCCTGACAAGCGTGGAGATTATGGCAATAACTTCACCTTTCGTGGGACAGGCCCTAAGTCCTGCAGTGGACTGTTACGGGCTGTCATGATAGGTTTCCCTTGTGGGGCATAGCGGGAACAAGATTGAAAACGTTACGAAACACTGATCTAATATTACCGATTTCACAACTTAATAAATTAGCTATATGTGATTTGTTTTCAGAACAGAATGAAGTTACATCTTACCTTCTATTATTACTCTCTAGTTGGAATAGCGTTTGTGGGGGCTCTGTCGGGGTATTTCATTAAACTCGCGATATTTGCACTTAATCGCAACACGATTTACCGAAAATATGGTTGCGTTAAAGACTTCTGCTGCGTTAGCGATGTTGGTCGGCTACTATGCTTTATTATCTTCGATTACAGTAAGTTTGAAATGTAAATATTTTTAAGTTTTCGAAGCAATTACCTTACCTATAGTTTCACCAGGATGTTCTATCTCACTACGGTTTATCTCAGACTCTATATTTGTACTAAAGAGCAGAAAGCTATGGCGATATCTACGTTAAACTAGGTAAGCATTTGACCGCCATCTCACCTGATGGTATAATAATTTAAGAGGTGGCCGAGTATGGCACATGCCTGTCCAGATACAATCTATTCACTCTGGCATGGAAGGAGTCCAGATTGTACCTCAAAACTCAAACTCTCAAACTAAAAATTATTTATTGAAAAATGATTAATTCATCTCTTATCAAACGTCAAAAAACTATGGAAAACAAAGGGATAATTTAACGAGCTCAACAAGGTAGGAGGTGACGCAGGTAGGCCGGCCAGCGCGCACTAAAAGAATGCGCCCGCGAGATACCCCACCACCCCACCCCCAGCCGACCACTCGTGAGCGCACTAGTGCAACACGGTCACAGCACGCACGGGCCCTCGACACCGCACCTGCATGCACTAGCCTGCCCACCCGCGTCGCCCCCTGATCTCGGAACAAATAAGAAAAAGGAAATGTCAGCCTGTCAGTACCACCGCTTCATCGTTAGAAAATAACAGAAACGGCAAGAAACATACAATAACGTGCCTTTGGAAAAGTTGGAAAATAGCTGTATAACAATAAACAGGAACGCATGCCTTCTTGTGCCTTAGAAGGTGGGAAGGAATCAGTGTAATCACATTGCACAAATCCTTCGCATACTCCCCGCGACCTGTAACGACGACTAACGATACGCAACATTAACAATAGACGACTGCCCTACGGTTAAGCGACCCTACGCCAATGTTCAGCAACTTAGCGTCAGTCAACCCCAATAACTCGTTTAACTCGCTTCTCCACCGCATCCAAAGCAGTCAGTTGATCGATCCCAAAGGTGAATGAATGCATGAAAGAGATTATAGCAGAGAAAGTGGTAGCAGCACTCCATGTAAGATCGAACTTGTGCTTGATAAACTGAAACAGCTGTTCCGAAGTGAAGCATACCAAATTTTTTGCTCCAGTTTTTGCTTTGGAGGCAATGTTCAACCTTATAATGCATATGGCTAAGAATAGAACATGTTGCCAGCGAGTGTGTTCCCTGATCATTATAATCCGGATGAGTTCAAGGCTAGAGTGAATAAGCTGTTCCTAGAACCTCGGTTGTTTCGAGACCTAGATCTTCGGCATAATCGTCACTTACCACCAGGTGAGATGGCGGCCAAATTCCTTGCTAGTCTAATATAAAAAAATGCTTGACCTGGAATGCGTCATGAGTACTGCTCCCACAACCCGAAATAAGCCACTGTAAAAAGTAGGTAAGGCGACATTGCCCATCCAGACGGATTTTTCAGGCTACCGCCGCGCAGGCAAAATGACATGGTGGTATAAAATTCACCTTTCCCATTTCAGTACTGCTGATCTACTTGTGTCTTATGCTGCGGAGACAGACCCAGAGTAAACGGAAGTTCGAACCGACGGAAATTATGCCTAATGAAGATCAAACTGAGGCCACCGCCTGAACGGCCATAAATTCAGGTATAAGACTAACTAAATAAATTTGTTCTCCTTCAATGTAACGTCAATTTGTATTTCATTCCTCAACGACCACCTTTAGCCGTGTGGTGTCCGGCAGAGTAGAATAGCACCAACCTCTTACACTCGTGGGTGTTGTACAAGGCGACTAATGTTTTCGAGGCAAAAGATCTAGTCCCGTAGGCTGGGAAATGGGCAGCAGCTTTTTTACTTCTGCCCATTGCAGCGAACACTGAACGCCGGCCAAGCATGGAGATTATGGCAATAACCTCCCCTTTCGTGCGAGAGGCCCTAAGTCCTGCAGTGGACTGTTATGGGCTGTGATGATGGTTGCCACGTTCCGTCGATGGTACCATAATAATGCATTTTCACCGAACTTCCATTCACCTCAATCGTGTCTCATGAAGTGGTTCTAAATCAGCTTGCAAGATTTGACCCTCACACTGTTGAGCTATTCGCAAGGGGCTGGCCAATCTGTAATTTCTAGATAATATTATTTCTGGTTTTTCATGTTTGTTCCTCGAAATGTTTTTGATTACGTTTACCCATAAACGACTTATTGATAAACAATAAAGTAAGGCACAAATATGTTCTTATCTATGCTCCCGAATGTTGATTTTATTTGTTATCACTATAATTATTTCTGCTAGTATAAATAGAAGACAGTTCTTTAGATTAGTAGTTGGAAGCATAAGGTACAGAGAGGATATTGTAATTGCAAGCTTATTTTGAAGTAGTAAATAGATGTTCTGTGGTAGTAGTGGATCGACGTATTTACATAAAATAAGTAAAAAATAATTGTATTGTCTAATAATTATTTAATTGCCAGTATGAAGATAGAAATACCAAAATACACAAAATGCTGCTTGTGCATTCCTTTGAGACATGGAATTTTATGGTTGGCGTATACTAGATTGGTGAGTAAAATTCAATATTTATAAATACCATTTTTACATAACGCTTTAGTACGAGTGAACCCGGTTTTGTACTCTATCCTGTTTCTATGTACAATTTTGAGAAATAAATACTTAACACTTTAATATGTACAGGCTTCGTAGAGCGTCGTATCTGTCACACGCGTGTGAGTTAAAAAGAAGCGAACATAGCCGATGTGCCTCATTTACCCCTGACTCATGTATATTTATTTTTACTAAGGTATGAGTGCGAATGGAATCCTCACAGCCCATTAAGTCCACTGCAGGACTTAAGGCCTCTCCAACGCATGGGGAGGTTTTACCATAATCTCCACGCTTGGCATGCGGGTTGGAGAGCGCAGTCTAATAAATATAACAATGGAAAACGGTGCTGCCCATTTTCTGGTTTATCTATCGGAGATCTTTTGCGTTGAAAACATTAGTCGCCTTGTACGACACCCTCGAGTTGACTGGAAATCTGTAATATATATTCATCGTCAATCATCATCGTCAACAACCCATTAACAGGCCACAGCTGGACTTGAGCTTCCCGAAAATTCGGCATATACCGCGCGGTTTTTGCAGCTCGGTTGAATATCGCTGTGTTGGACATCGCACACAAACAACAGAAAAAACTATACTCCCCATTTCGTGCGCCTCGAGTCCGCTAATTTACTTGGCTCAATTGAATTGTATTTCGATCGCAATAGCAGCTCTACGGCAGTTTTAATTGTAGCAGAATACAAAAAACGTTTCAATTATTCAATCGAGCCATTAGTAACAGCAGCAGAATACCAAAAGCGCATAAAATTGCCATTAAGCTGCATTTAGCAATTATATTACAATTCAAATCAGCCATTAGTAAAGTAGCCAGTAATAAGTAGCGGACCTGAGGCCCTGGTCATTAGCCGCTTTGTACCACAGCCGTGCAGGGGTTGGTGTTTTATTCCTGATTCGTTATTTCACAGATATTTGACCTCCTAGTCTGCGCGATTCCAGTAATAGGTTTAGGTAATCTCTACACGACGCTACTGATCTGGGTACTTTGCTTAACGGACTTAATATTTATAATAGTTCTAATAATTGGTGCTCACATGGTAAGTTACAATTCTTTATACAATATTAACTGAGAGTTATTTCAATTATAGTAAGCAGCATAACTGGTAACTGTTTCAAAAGAGAATATCAATATTGGTGTTACTTAGATACTTTATCTTCATAATAAGTAATATCTATTGTTACAGTTAAGTTTGCTGTCCCTTAAGGCCCCAAAAACTCATTCTTGACTATCGAATTATTTTATTTAAAACTAGCTGGCCGCCGCGACTTCGTTCGCGTATTGTCCTACATAAAACCTTCCTTATGAAAATCAGTTCTGTAGATTTTGTGTTCATCACCAACAGACAGGCAGACAGATTGATTTATATTTTATCATAAAATGATTAGTTTCGATCTGTAAAACAAAGTCGCTTCTCGCTGTCAATCCCTCTGTGTGTATCTTTTAAGCTACGCAACGGATTTTAAAGAGGTTTTCAATAATAGATAGAATGGCCAGAGGAAGGTTAAAAAGGGTAGGACACAAAGTTGCGGCGGGGCAGCTAGTTTTAAATAAGGCAATAACGCATTTATGTTCTTGAACTCTTAAGTAAGTAAGTATGTAAATTTCAAATATGTAAATACAGGCCTGATTCCGTGAAATTGAAGCATTCTTCATTGAGGCTTCGAATCTTACCTGTATCTAGGAAGAGTCATGGTAGAGTGCGGATGGTTACTCATTTACTGCTTACTCTGGACGCGACTACCTACCTTTATTTTCTTACTTATAAACCTTTCCCTTGTTGAATTATCTATTGTTGAAAAGCGCATTAAAATCCGTTGCGTAGTTTAAGAGATCTAAGCCTATATAGATACATAGGGCCAGACAGATACATAGGATGAGACATTGATTTATACTATGTACAGATTAATTTTAAAATAATTTATATTTCCAGAAAAGAGTTTCCCTGCTTAAAGCTTACTACTATTATGCTTTAGTGGCAACAGCATTGTACATCCTGGGACTCGTCGGCTGCTTTATATTTATTATGGTGATACTGCCAAAAATTGAAGTTTCAGGCATTGCCATATATATATTGATAATTTTGTTAATCGAAACATGTATTGCAGTTTTCGTTATATGTAAGTACCTCACACCTACATCACTCAGTAGACAAGCTCAAATTTAGTTAAAAATATATCTACTTCTTTCATCCACTTGTAGACCAAATCTTTCAACCAAGTTTTGGTCAAGTCAGCCCACATCCCATTCAGCGCAATTAATTTTGACGAAAGCTCGTTATCTATCTAACCCGACGCTTGGGAACTATATAAGTATTACCTACTTTCGAAGTAATAAAAGGCAAAACCTGATGATGACTTTGAAGCACATTGTGCCGCTCTAATAAATATTAATCTGTATAAAACGTTAGTTTTAAAAACTTTATTTATTTGTTTGTGCTTTCAGCTTCCCAAAGTGTATTCCACCTACCCACACAGGTGGAAGGAAATTCTGTTATAAAAGCTAATAAGTAATCTAAATTATTTTTCCTTTCAGTGTCGCAAGTCAAATTAATATTTCTTGTACGGAGCGAGTTTCTGAAACTCCAGGACAATAGCGTTTTCAAATACGTGACAAAAATGGAAAAAACAACCGAAGACGGCAACGAAAAGGAAACCGAGTTAAAAGTCAAGTACGACAAGATACTGGAAGATGTATAAAAGTGGAACTCTACAATAGTTTAAAAATACAATAAAATTATAAAATTTAAGATTGCTTCGTACTATTTATGCTATTTATGAATAATTTGAATTAGTTTTTTGTCGTTTTGTAGAAGTTGTTTTTATTTTGAAGAAGTCATCTAATAATTGTTAATATTAATAAGTATTACTTAATGTATATTTATATGACGATGTAAAATGTTTACTATGAATAAATGAATATGAATATGAATATTATATTGTGGTAATTTTTTATTTAATTACTTTATTTGTAGCAACTGTTCCAAACCAATATTTCTTTTTTGAGTCGGACATTCAATATCTCTTTCAATCGTCAAAGAGGAGAGGGTAGGAAAGTAGGAAGGAAACACACAGTGACATGTTGCCGCCCCAGGACAGAGCACCCCCACCGTGGCCGGACCGTGTCCGACAATACTAGACAGAGCCCGTCAGTGCACGACAATGCCAAGCAGAGCCGGACCGCGCCCGACATAATATATAGGAACGTATATTATACTTAAGAATAAACCACTACAGCAAGAGTAAGTCAGTCTACCAAGACAGCACTCGTTCACCCGCCCAGCCAAAATAACACCAAAATAAAAAGTGCCAAAACACCCAAAAAATCTGCAAACTACTTAACTTTTTAAAGAAATTTTAATAAATTTTATTTAAGAATGTAATCAGATATCATTTTTTATTCAGTTACCTACAAAATAAGACCAAAATTATACTTTCACCGAATGACCCCGAAAGATAGGCAATCGGATGCCACCGCCTCCTGCAGGATTTGGCTAGGTGGGTCCCGAGCTGAAATCGAAGCTATGGGTAGGTACATCACTCGTACCAAATTGCATTTCTGCATCATGATATGCAAGGTTGTGGGCATGAGTCTCTGTTATAGTAGTTTGTTAATAGAAGACCTTTGAGAAAAAACCTTATTTTTTAGATTGAAATAAACTTATAGCCCTATGTATTTCATAAACTATTTATGATAAGAATATATTTTTGGTCTTATTTTGTAGGTAAATAGATTTCATTATAATTTTTCAAAAAATTAAGTAGATTGCGTATTTTTTTTGATGTTTTGGCTCTTTTTATTTTTATTTTGAACCTATTTGGGGCCCTTGGTGGGTTCCGATCTGATATCGAAGCTATGGGTATGTACATCACTCGTGCCAAGCGGCATTACTGCATCACGACATGCAAGGTTGTAGCGCATAACGCTCGGACTATACGCTAGTCCACTAAGACAGCACCCGTTCACGAGTATACCGCAGGGCCCAGCCATCGTCCAATTCAACCATATTTGAGGGAAAAGGGCGACCCGGTATCTACGCCATGTTTCCAAAACGGACTATAAAAGCTATGCTCTGTATTTTTTAGATTGGAATTATAGTTTGCCACGCCAATTTGGACGTTTAAAAATCATTCCTTTCAATTAAATGGACGCCATGCGCGCTTTTAAAGTTTATGTATGGCTGTGAGACGTAGAAGATAGTAAGACTCAAAGACTGAAGGTTGCGATGTGAGCGATGGAGTTGCGAATATCCCCTAGTAATACGATTATCAGGAATATTGATATAGAGACATATTACAGACATAGACATAGACAGTACTTTATTCGGTTCCACATTACATACGTAGACGGACTGTGTTACTAATAACACCGGTGTCGGGGTACCAGATTGATGATGGCAGTGTCATCTTATGAAATACTTGGAGATAATAATTAACTATGTAACGCCCGGGAACTTCCATTAAAAATCCTGGTAGACAAAAGGCAAGATGGTCCGATGACATCACCAAGGTGGGCGGAAAGATGTGGATAGCTTCCTGACGATTAGATGGAAGGAGTTGGGGGAAGCATAATGCTGATGAAGAAAATAACGCGCTAAAAGGGAATCTAGTTATTATAATTAGACATCATCTTTAACCTATCCCACCTGTGAGACACAGAAGTGAGCTTTATGTATGTGATGTATGTATGTATCACCTTTAGCCTAGGATGCTTGCAAAAGTTTCTTACTATATTATATCAGTGGTATTGACAAGAATAAAGGCAGAAATTATAGCTTACGACGTCAACAACCTCCGTTACTTGGGTTGCTACCATAAAAACCGGTTTGCCTTAAAGTGGGCTCACTTGTTTGTCAATTTGCAAAAACACATTTGGAATTCCTAAAAAATATTTACTGTTCGTCGAATCCTGACGTGCAGTCGATAACCTTTCGAACTTGAATGAAGTCGTGTAGTAAACAACTGGTAGAGTTTGCCCTCTGTATCACAGGATCCGGAATATATCTATATGAATCATTTTTTTCCAAGTGGAGTGTGTTTATTTTGGTTTCTACACAATTGCTGTGAACTCCGTGAAACGCCTACTAATTTAAAACTATTAGTGGGCGTTTCACTGTTATGTTATCACTGCTTATTATACTGTATAAATAAATGGAGTCCATGCGTCCTAAGATCAGTTTAGAATAAATATTAAATAAACGAGCCGCATTAGAGCGATACTTAGTGCTGATTATTGTTACTCGTTTAAGTGTTTATAAATTTAAAAATGAAGGTTGAAATACCGACATTCACGAGATGTTGCATTTGCATTCCTTTGAGATATGGAATTATTGTGTGGGCCTATATTAAGCTGGTAAGTTTTAAACTATTTTATTTTATTTTTTTATAAATGTAGATGGCTTAGAAGCTTATCAAATAAGTACCGATATAAAGTGACAAACACATTGCTTAAAGTCATAACAATGATATGAGAGTAACAAACCCTGTGATACCCGTGTTATGATACACTCACCTAAGTTTTATGCTGGCATGTTTTCAATAAAGCATAACATCTCAATTTATGAATTATCTACCATACCCACATATCTACCATTTCATAAACAACAACACAGGAACACTAACAAAACTTAAGTAACTAAAACCAGGTTAATCTAAAACTAAATTTATCTATCACTAAATAAAACTAAGATACTAATCTAACGAAATATGTATTCAATAATTTGTTTGTCCCTGACATTTCTTCATTATTCGATACCTAATAATGAAAACTAATAATTTATTTATATTAAATTTTAATTTTATTATGACTGACATGAATTGTATATTAAATTTTAAATTTTTCATATCAAATTTTAATTGCTTTATTATTTAAATTAAATTTTATGTTCATTATTGACGTTAATGACATTGTGAATTATATTTGTATCATTTAAATTATTTTATTAGCAGGTAATACCTATTGTTTTTGACATTGGGAATTGTATATTTATTCAAGAAATTATTTTAATTTAGTTTTAATTCTATTATTGACTATTAGATACAAATTGTATTTAATATTGAAATTAACTATTGTAAATTTTAATCAATTATGTTTTGATGATGTATGACTTTTACTATTAATAAATCATATGATATGATATGTATTTTGCACTGAAAAAGTAATACTCCTACGTAGGATAGTATTGCAGGCCAGCTTTTGGGCCCAGGGTCGAAAGCGTCTTGAGTCAATGCCCCTTCGCTCTGCAAGTCTCCTCTCGATACATTGATACTATTTAGAATAATTAATGTACCTATAATGTTGTTGCAACCATTTAAATAACATTATTATACTCATTAGCTTTAATTGTCATAAATTGTAGTTCACTTAGGAACCTCTTTACCATGTTTATAGATAACTAGCTTCTAATCTTGCGTAAAATTGTTAGCGTATAGTGTTAAATACATTTGTATTGACAAGGCTACCAAGACTACAATTTTCCTTGATTCATAACGGGAGGTTAGCACAATGAAGACGCTTAAGCAGTAGTACCGAAGGAAATAATTTCTGAGATAGCCACAGTACTATATTTCATGCCAAAAGCTTTAATCTCTCGATAAATTACCTACTGGCATTGTTTAATGAAACGTACATGAATACTGCCCCTGGTATTGCAAACATCCATAGGCTGCTGCATAGGGTGAGTGCTTACCATCAGGCAGGCCGTAAGCTTGTTTGCCACCGTTGTGGTAAAAAAGCACGGTTGAAAACTGTTATAAATTTTTCCATTAAATTAAATTGTGACGAATACGACTATTTAAACCGTTAAAGCCATCGCTTTGACCGCTTAAAAATCAGTTCTGACCCAAAGATCAATGCCCGCTATGGCACGAACTATAGATACCTATCTATTATTTCTACGAACGCTTAGTAGCTATTATTATTAGAATTTTCATCATAATCTTTTTTATGCTATTCAATGTCGCCCATGACATCTACAATTTATACATTTAGGTTGCAGGTAACTAAAATGCAGAACCGCTGGTGCATTGTCACTGTGAGGACTAAGATGAAATGCCTCATGACTGTAATTTTGCTGGCTACCTTATACTTTAAACCGGAACACAACAATGCGAACATTGTTACTTGGCGGCATAAATAGACATGGCGGTGGTACTCACCCAGGCGGACTGCTCAGGCTTCATCCCTGTCAAGTCATAGGGTAGGCAAACAAGCAAACGGCCCACCTAACGGAAAGTGGTGGTGGAACTGGTGGTTTAGTCGTCCGTCCGGTGCGTTAAACAACCTGGCGTGGGGACCCGCGGGTTCTAATCCATCGCGGGTTTAGTACGTGCAACGCGACGGCATGCCTGAAAGGCCAGCAATGATTTACGAAAGTCGTTTGAATTAAAGAACAAAGAATATTCCGATTGTGTTTTTTTTATACAGGGTGTAAAAAGACCGCTAGCATTAATTGAAACCCCATATTCTACCCATGAAACTGAACAACTTTCCCCAAGAAACATACCCGCGGAAATGACTTCATAATTTCGCCACCTAAAAAAAATAATTAATTGCGACGCGCAATGTACATCGTCCGGCGCACGGCTCTCGCTCGCCCACGTGACCGCGGGCACTGACCCCGCGCGGCGGCCGCTCTGGCGTATTTAACCTAACTAGTAGGTATACCTTGGCTAGGCGCCACACTGAACTTTCTGCAGATATCGACAGTAGGTAGGTGGTAGGTACTGGGCTCGATTCTCGTATGATGTGAATGTCCGTAAGCAAACGTGTACGTAAGTTAGGTAGGTAGACAGCTGATCCTGTGCCTGATCATGCAAGTGCGCGCCGCGGTAAATACCTACTACGTTAAATTCTCATGTAATGTGAATGGTCGTGGTCGTCATACAATCATGTACCTAGGTAGGTAGGACTTTCGATCGTGAACTTTACTGCTGATATCGCCGGTAGGTAGGTGCTGGGTACGATTTTAGTATAATGTGAATGACCGTAAGCAAACGTCTAGGTAATGTATTAAGGTCTTGTTGAACTTTACTGAGTGGTAGCATGGCAGTGTTGCTGCCTATGCGCATGGGCCCACGGACGGCCGGTGGCGGGTTGGCGCGCGCGCGGCCGCTGTAGGTAGTACCTACCTCCAGCCGTGCGCGCGTCACGAGTAGGTAGGTAGTAGCACGTGTGCGGCCGGGCGCACGCTTTACATTGCGTTCTTTTACTTACAGTGCATTTATTTCAACTTAAATTTGAACTTTAGGTGTCTAAATTAATTGTGAACGATTTAGTTATCGATACTTGATATTTTTTAGCACAAAAATACAACTTTTTTTTTTAAAAAGAATCTCGATTTCTGCCTAAACTAAGAGTTTCCGCGGGTATGTTTCTTGGGGATAGTTGTTTTGTTTTATGGGTAGAATATGAGGTTTCAATTAATGCTAGCGGTCTTTTTACACCCTGTATAGAGGTAAGTAACCAAATATGGAATAGGGTCCAAATATGGAATTCTTTGATTTTCGGATATAATATTTGAAATCGCAATACAAAGCCATATTCGGTTTCATATACTCACATTAGACGTGTATACGTTCAATCTTGTCAGTAGGGCGAAGGCCGGTGACATGGCATGTGTGTTTTGTTTGGTCGCTGTTCAGAACATTTTTAGGGACGTAAAAATGATGTATTTCTTATTATTTAGAGAGTGATAACATTTTCCTCATATATTTATGTGGTTGCATACATGGTAGTTCTTCCATTACCAGGCCATTTATTTGTTTCAGTTTTGTAATTATTTAAATATTGACAATAATTTCTGAGGTCATTAAATGCCAAATATGGACAGGCACTGGGGTCCACTTATGGAATATTCCATATTGGGTCAAAATCGCAATTGATAATTTAATTTTTACTTTAAATGTGTTTATACTTATCTTTGCTTTCTAACACATAAAGTAAAGAAAAATATTCGAAAACCAAAATCTTATCGATTTATCACAAAAAACGATTTTTTTTATTTGCGGTTGGTTAACAGCAATTTTCATACAAAGCCTTAAGAAAAGAGATTTTACCAACTGCAAATACTTCTTTTTTAAAGATTTAAACAGCTTAACCGATTTCCATCAAATATTATCTATTTGTTAGGTCGGACGGGACACTCAAGATACAGGTACCACTCGCAATATGGCGATCCTCATTAGAATATATATATTTTTTTAATTTACGTTTTTTTTTTGCAATTTTACTACAGGCTAATGATTTTTACAACTAATTACCAATTTTGGTAAATAATGAGACTGTTATTAAGTATTACAAAACTATATCAAACCATATTTTTTGAATTTGTTGTGCCTTTTTCTCATGGTCCATATTTGGGGTACCTATTCCATATTTGAACCTTTTTCATTTTTTTATTAAACTAGATTTTTGATACTGTAATCATTTTTTTAAATAATAAGACTTATGTGACTAAGTGTTACAAAACATTATGACTTCTCATCGAATAAAGAAATTGTCTTCGTACTATGAATAGTTTATTTTTTATATTCAAAAAACAAAATGGTATTCCATATTTGGTTACTTTCCTCTACCACTAAGGTGGCAAACAATCTTACGGCCTGCCTGATGGTAAGCAGTCACCGCAGCCTATGGACGTTTGCAATACCAGGGGCATCACCCACGCGTTGCCAACCCCGTAAAACCTCTTGACCCCTTTCTTGAAAAAATCCATGTTGTATTCTCCAGGAAATACTTCACCAGGTAGTTAATTCCACAACCTTAGTGTCGCAGCCTTTATGTAAAGAGAAACTTGAAAGCTTTTAATAATAATAATACCTACACCATCATGGGCAAATATCATTATATATTTTATTATTAAATTCCAGATTTGTAACATCCTCACCTTCATGCTAACGTTTGTATTTCAAGAAATTGAAGCAACTTTTTTTGGTGCCGCTATTTATGTTACTATCACGTTGGCCGCAATTGATTTCGTGCTCCTCATAGTCTTGATCTATGGTGCTCATACGGTAAGTTTTGAAAATTAATGATAAATGTAAAACTATTTATATTTGTCGACTCGATAACTGAGGCCCTATTTTTGAAATTATTTGCACCCACGCGGGCGTACGCTATCTTTTTCACACTCGTGGTAAGTTACTAGAGATAGAAAAGACAAGCATTAGAAGGCGAGCGCTCGCGTGGATGCGAGTGGTTTCAAAAACAGGGCCCCTGGGCTCTCACCACACCTACCCAAAAAATCGACTCTTTGAAGTTTTAATTTTTTCTTTCTTACACCGCGGACGAGCGGACAGTCAGACAGACTTAATGTAACTAAGTATAAGGGTTCATGTTACTTCAAAACCACAAAATTATTACCTATAGATACGCAGATGCAACATTAACTTACATTATCATCACAACCCATAACAGTCCACTACAGCACTTAGGACCTTTCCCACGAAAGGTGGAGGTTATTGCCATAATCTCCACGGTTGGCAGGCGGGTTAAAGATCGCAGTGTTACAAATAAAGAAACAATAGAAAACGCTGCTGTCTATTTTCCAGCCTACGGAGACAGAAGAAAGACCAAGTAATTTTACGTTGGGTCCAAGGACATGTAAGGATCGGCAATAAAATTGCAGACGATCTAGCTAAGGCTGGTAGTGTTTCCACAACACATGGTCCAGACCCATTCTGTGGCATACCAAAAAGCCTAGTCAAACTGACCTTACAGACTAATTGCAAAGAGCAATCATTAGAGCACTGGAATAAGCAGCCAGGCCTAAACCATTCTAAAGCATTAATCAAGGCCTACAATAGACTACATGCAAAAGAACTATTACTACTCAGTAGAAATAAATTGCGGATCCTGGTATTGGCGCTGACTGTTCACTGTGGGCTGAATAAGCACGTGTTTAACTTAAAGATCAGGAGTACGAAGGACTGCAGATTTTGTAAGGAGGACGAGGAATCGCCTCTACACTTGATTTAAAAGTGCGAAGCCCTGATGCGCAAACGTAGAATCCATCTTGGTAAATACCAGCTACGACCGGATGAGGTGCACAATATCAGTGCTAAGAGCCTTTTACAGTTCATAGAAGCTGTAGGGATCAGCAGTGAACTGTAAGCTAGAGGCGATCACAATAGATCAGTAATGGTCGCAGCGATACAAGGATGTTTAGCCTTGAAAAGCCGACTTAACAAATAATAATAATAATAAGGGGTTGGTGCTATCCTACTCTGCCGGACACCACACGGCAAACTTACACTGAACTTTTATTGTTTCAGAAAAAAGTGCCCGTACTTAAGGTTTACTACTACTACGGCCTCGGAGCAACAGTAATATTTCTGATTGGAGTGATTACTCTAGTTATATTTCAAACAGTTCTTACAGTGCGAGAATGGAGCGGATTTTCCGTACTATACGTGATATTTTATATTGCTGAAACGAGTATTTTAATTTTCTTTATTAGTAAGTATATCTACAAGTACTCTACTTTACCGTTTAAAATTTGTCATGTAGTCAAAAAGGCGTGATCTATTTTATCACTCTTAACTTTCTTCTAAGTACAATATTATGAACTAGTCAACTGCTCGTAACTCTGTTGATGAGCCTGAATCTGCTCTCGATTACTGGCATCAACACATCTTCATATCAGGAGTAGGTATAATCCACTGCTGGACCTAGGTCTGCCGTCCACGCTGGTGTGCGACGGGCGGTTTTGAGGTCTCCGTTGTGTGACCATGGTCGCTCGACCGTTGTCAATTAAGACAGCGCCTTAGGGCGTAGGGAGCGAATGGATCAGGCACAAATCCGATAGGCATGACAAGGCAGGCAGACGTTTGCTAGAACGAGCGACTGTCACTCCTCGGTATCCACAATACGAACTGCAGACCGCAACAATATTTTATTATTACGACTCAGTGACAAAATAAGCAGACAGCCTACCCATGTCGCCCCTAATAGCTACGATTCATGCACTTAGGATTCATATTATAAGAAATATGCAGAATCGCAGGTGCGTTGTCACTGTGAAGACAAAAATGAAATGTCTCATGCCTGTAATTGCGCTGGCTACCATAACCGTCAAGCCGGAACAGGAGTGTAGTAGCCTAGAAGCAGGGTCACGGAGGTCAGATGGCAGTCGCTCCACTGTAATTACCTGATCTGCCAAATTCTGGATCATGGTTAAGGCGGACCCAGGGCAATCGTTCGCGAGAGCATGTCCGGGACATTAACACTTGACAATGGTCTGCCATCGGTGTGGTAATAATTAATTATAATAAATATTAAGCATGATTTTTTTTTCCAGTGCTGCACATAAATCTGATGCTGCTCCTGCGAAGCGAAATCCTGAAGCTGCAAGAGAACAGTATCTTCAAGTTTGTTAAGAAAACAGAACAACCAAACGCGGGAGATACCGAAAAAGAAACTCAAGTAAATGCCAGATACGACAGATTTCAAGAAGATGTGTGAACTTAGTTGTTTTGAAAATTGTGCAAAGGTGGTTATGTGGGTAAATTTATCCAGGATATCAATGTTACAATGCTAAATGGATGCAACTGACTGAAAGCACAAACTATACAATAAGTAATTAATAAACCTTGGTTAAAAAAAAAACAAATTCTTAAAAATATTATATTGTCATTTTAATTTTTTCCCTTTTTTGTTTCTCGGACAGAGGATAAGCATTGATATCCAACAAGGCAACGCAGCTAGCATTCTGGGCACCACTCTGGCGGGCAAAGGTGTAGATGAATTTTTTAATATAATAATATGATATTTTAGTATATATGTTTATTTTTTATTTCTTATTGTAAATATTTTTTTTGGTACAAAATAAATTAATACAATATTCAGGAATTCAACAATTCATTATCAGATGAGAAATTTCGTCTTTAAATTAGTGGTTGGTGAAGGGGTTTGATGATCCAGTCCGATTCAGCCTCCACCTCCAACCTCCTCCAGAGTTGAAGAACGCAGAGTTGTAAAAACAACAGAATACCCATTTTAATTCTTACTAATAGTTGGCTGCTTATTTGTTATAATTTTAATAGAGCTTATTATAATGATACATTATATTGACTTCCATATACATTTAATGTCGATTGCCGATAACACACGAATACTAAAACTTAACTAAAACTAGGTTAATCTGAAATTAAATTTATCTAAAACTAAAGGGAACTAAGAAACTAATCTAACAAACCGCTGCCAGTAGGCAAGGTGCCCAAAATGCTGGCGGCATTGCCACGTTGAATGGCAATGCTCAAACGCTAGCAAATGCCAAATATAGGCCAGCATTTTGGTCACAACTTGCATCGACGAGACGCTTTAAAAATTCGATGGGCTCTCGGTCCCCACGGGCCCAGTGTTTCTGCTCCAAAAGGCTCAAATAAATAACTACTATCGAGATTGTTTGAGCGAATATTTGAGCCTTTTGAGGGCTTGCAAATATAATATTTCTGGTCTATGATCGAATCTGGTCAGGTTCCCCTAGTAGCAGGGTCACAGAGGTCAATGGCAGTCGCTCCACTGTATTTACCGGATCTGCCAAATTCTTGACCATGGTCAAGGCGGACCCCGAGCCCTCTTGCGCGAGAGCACAACCGGGACCTTAACGCCAAGATGATTATTTTTATTTGTTATAATATTTCTGGTTTATGCTTAGAGACAGGCCAGCTAGAACGTAGGTAGACCAGAAAACAGGAAATATGTACTGTTAAGTCAATAGGGAATAAAATGTTTTGTGCTTACTAAAATTTCTGTTCACTATATCCTAAAATGTTCCTTTCGGATCATGAAATCCAAATCTCCAAGTTCATGTACCAATTTTCGCACACAAGTTCTTTACATACTAGGCTTACAGCTCATTAATTACGTTTTGGACTAGTTCCCGCAGGAACAACGTTAAATTTCGTGATCAACTTTATCCCATGTGCTATTCTGGGTAGTAGCTGCATTACTGCCAAATTTCAATAAAATCCATTCTGTAGTTAATAATCATCATGTTGACGTTAATGTTCCGGATGTATTCTCGCGCACGAGGACCCTGGTGTCCACCTTGACCATGATCCAGAATTTAGCAGATCAGGTAATTACAGTTAAGCGACTGCCATTGACCTTCGTGACCCTGCTACTAGGGGAACCTGACCAGATTGGATCATGGTTTCTTGGATTCAAAATCGCGCCAGAAAATCACAAAGATGAAAAGTTGGTAAGCCACTCTAGCTAGCTTGGTAATCTCCAGTAATCTCAGAATCTACTGAACATTTTTCGATAATCCTTTCGGTTTTAACTTTTACAGCTGTCACCCGAAATCTCGACGAGTAGATACCTACTATCATTTATCTTTAGAAATTAGTGCTTTAGGAGTTTCCTGAACTATTTGCTAGTCTGCTCGTCAATCGTGACACAAATTGTAACTCGATTGTGAACTGAAACGGCAGATTCTTGGTGGCTGCTGAATAAGAACCAATTCTTGACGTGACATAAATTACATGAATAATGAAATGCTTGTGGTAATTATTTATTTGTTTATTTAACAAATAACTTCGTTTTTGAACAACTTGCTTTTCTAGGCGCGGTCGCAGCTCAAATCGGCCCATTCGGAGAAGTCAATCTTCGGAATTTGATCACAATTACATTGTTCGTTCCTGTCAATCAATTAGAAGCTAATTATCTACATGAATAGGCTCTCATATAAGTGTTAGCTCGGAATATAAACACTATATTGGCCTAAACTGACATAAACACTATATTGCGCGATAACCGATAAACGATAATAATATGTGCCATGACTAGGTTTGCCAGATGGCCGGGACTTACCGAGATTGCCGCAAAATATGAGAGTACATCCCAGGTCCTGGAATTCTCAAAAACGACCCGAAAAAGCTAACCCTCTTTTTCTAACCACGGCTATTTTATATTAACCTTTCTAATTCCAATTTCAATTTTGGGACGGCGACCTGTCCAACGTCAAAGAACCCGTTAGAAGAAAAGAAACCTGTTGAAACTTTAGGCTGGGTCTCAGCAGGTGATTGACAGGACAGATTGGCTTGTGCTTCTTCTTAAGTAATTCAGTAGTAAATATTTATTTCGGCATGTTACCTAACTAATGTGAAAGGCTGAGAGTTCCAAAGATATAAAAGTCATGGATTTTTGAGAACATTTAGGTACCGCAAGCGAGATTTTTTACTGTGCATATGCAAGTTGTGAAGTTTTCCGTGCACTACAACATGAGATTCCTCAAAGGCAGTGGGAAAAGAGAAGGAAATTTTGAACAATGGTAATCACTTTCCATCAGATGGAGAGTCCGACCTAGTGCCTCGCTAGGCGATAAAATAAAAAAACGAATGACAACCAAATAGATGTCAGTATTACTTACCCAGGAGAAGCTCTTAAGAACGCTTTAGGCTGTATTCTCGTTACGCTATCGCCCACATCGCAGAGTAATCGGGCCACAGACGCTTTTCTTATTTGCAACAATTGACCTGTGAAATGGTAGAATACGTAAACGCTCTATATCATCAGGCTTATAAATGAGCAGACAGTAGACTCGGTGCAAGGCGGTTACTGCAGGTGATTTGGCACTCTTATGGGCTTTACACTCAAAGTCGACGCCAGCCTACTTCTTCTTCTTATCGAGTCGATGGACTTAACTCCCTTACACTTTGTTCGCCCGGTATTCAGCGACGCATACAGCATTTGGACTGGCCTCGAACAAATCCTCCATTGTGCGAGTTTCAGGACACGCCGAGCATGAGACGAGGTTATCCATGGATTGCTGTGATACGCCTATTAAACATACACACAATCCGGCGACACAGGCCGACAGCTTTAATGTGGATAGAATCATGTTGGCGACTAGCGCCTGACTTGCAATGAGGTGGGCCGCTGACTAGCCCGCCGACATTAAAGTCACCAACATAACAGTGTCGGCGGGTTGGTGGCTTTGACGTGTATTACACTTAGGGTTAAGCAGACATTCTTCATGCCTGTAATCACATAATCCTTCAATCAGAAACAAAACAACCCAAACCTTAAGGCATTAAGATTTTACGGTTTGCGGATGTGCAGATACGTATTGGCATACGGGAACCAGGAAATGTAGGTACAATAGAACAAATATATAAGCGCGCTTAGATGCAGCCTCTGTGTAGCTTTATGTTTGTTCCACTGTACCAACGGTGCTTTTTCTGACCTTTTTACATATTATTTCAAGTAATGTCACGTGTTTTAACACGAGGTAAAGGAAACTTGCACCTTACCATAATATGATAGCGGTATAATAATAATAAATAATCGTGGACAAATTCACACAGCGCCATCTAACCCCAAACTAATCAAAGCTTGTACAATGGGTGCTAGATAACTGATATACTACTGAAATACCTTGAAATACATACTTATTATACATAGAACACCCAGACCCTTAACAGATATTAAAATTCCTCATTTTGAATTTCTGTCTGTTCATAACGCATACAGTAATGAATACAAACACATTCATGGACTCACAAGATGCCCATTGACGCGTTTTGATAATGTTTTGATATGTCGCTCGGCGTCGTATCAAACAATAAACACGGATGGGGCTGTGTCGGAACACAAGGCCGTTGGTTTCAACGTGAACCGTCTACCTTGGCAGCTTTGAGACTCTCTCGAAACCGTCTTGCGCGCTCAACGCCGGACATTGGGGTACCCACTTGTGGCCCGTGATCCTCTCTTTCCGACAATAGCCGTGATTTGTATTTCTTGCTAACTCTTGCACGGATTGAAGCCGACATATTTAATTTTCTTCCCTAGCCCCCGACCAGCGCCGGTCGATCGGCGCAGACTTCGTGCTTCAATGTGTATCGTCGTGTGTATACTGCTACACCATATTGATAGACATCTTGAACACTTAAGCAGGAGAAGGCGCGAAGTCCCTGGTAAATCCAATCCTCCTTCTGACAAATCGTGTGAGTTTCGTCAGATATTTGCTCTACCAACGCACATCATTATCATCTGA
This sequence comes from Blastobasis adustella, assembly GCA_907269095.1. Classification (NCBI taxonomy): domain Eukaryota; kingdom Metazoa; phylum Arthropoda; class Insecta; order Lepidoptera; family Blastobasidae; genus Blastobasis; species Blastobasis adustella. Next base: position 11,974,046 of record OU026121.1, on the reverse strand, counting down.
GCGGTCAGTCTTGGTATCTGCCAGGGTCCGCTTTCCGACGCATTCTCCTCCATTTCGCCCGGTCTTGGGCGTCCACGCGTCGTAAGGCATTGGCTCTCGCATATGACCCTGCGATGTCAATGTATCGCTTCTTGGACCTTCCGCGGGACCTTTACCAACGCACATTCCATTCTTAAAATAAAATAACATAATACAACATCAGAAAAGGACCCATTTATGTAAGTCTCGAGTGGCTTTCCTGCCTGCATTATCCGCACTGAAGACGATCACGCTAACGACTTGTCTACCACGGTCCTAAATCCCGGGAAAATTTTATTTCGAAATTGCTTACCGAAAGTGAAAGCGTTAGGTCTTGAAGCTCGCTCGTACCAGTGCCTATCGGAGGTTATTGCTCTCGCCAGCTGGTCCACCACCAGACAGTAAAATGTCTGTGGGACGTATCCACCTTGCATAGGCCGCTCCACCCACATTCCTGCCAAGAGGTCAATGTCTTCCACATTCTCGTAGGTTTCCTGCAGCTTCTCTAGCCTCTGAAAATGTAAGTGGTTCATTGGCGTATTATGAACTATATTTATAGTAAAGCAAAACTGTGTCAGCAACAAGCGAACATGTTTCTGATTCAAATGAGAGCGCCAAAAATATTGCATGCTCCTTAAATGCTGATATTCAACTCATTCGAACAAAAGTCCGTTTACAACAATCCGACAGACCATATTTTTCTAATTGAAAGGAAGTCTAATTTCATCATCCCTCTGTCCTTATGCCGCCACTAGGCGGACACAAGGCCCTAGACACTAGGCCGCACAACATGTCAAGGCAGTTTCTTACTTATACCAAAAACGTTAATGGAGGTAGAGCTTCACCTTACAGAATAATGAAGCCAAACAATACCATTCGAAAAGTATTGTGTTCCTACCGGTGAGTAAGGTGCTAGAAGTAAGGTGTTTCCGATGCTCCATGGGGTGGGAATTTGGGAGATTGTGGATTTTGCAATGAATGTGAATTTGCCTTTTTGATGCTATAGCATCGTGTTATAAAATTGGGCATGTTTTAGTAAATTACCTACCTCTTGGTCTATAACTTCCGCCAAGTCCTCGAAACTGTTAACCGCGTGACCGAAGCAGTGCTCCCTGTACTTCACATATGGAGGGAAGCCAAAGTAGCGGTTTTTAGCCAAGTCATTGGTGAATAAGTCAGACGCTCGTTGATGTGGACCTAAACCTATTTCTGCTATCTGAAACAGTACACGCAAACCGATATGAATCAAGCACCGGGGATTGCAGGACTCTGGAGTCAGGTAAAGCCAGAGAAGACTCTGGATGGGTACCACCCTAAATAGGTATATATATCTCGCGCCAAGCAACAATGCAAGCTTTGGTGTGTTCTGGTTTGAAGAAGAATGTCTGTCTCAGTTAAACCGATTTTAATGAAACATGAATCTCGATGAAACTGGCTTTCAAATAGAAAAAACCGCATCCAAATCAATCAATCTGTTCGGGAGCTACATGCGACAGACGAATATACAAAGCTATAGCGACATCTATCGCTCCAATAAGGAAATTCAACGATACTCACATTACGAGTGCACGAACACAAGGTTGGCAAGCATCCGCACATAGATGGCGCTGACCGTCCTACATCGCGCTAGAGAAATGTGTAAACTCCGCGGATCCTTGGTCCCCTGGTCACAACACCCGGCCAGGTGGGTAATTAATTACCCTTTTCACCTTCTCCATCTTCGCTTGCCAACATTGTCGGCTACTTTAACCCTCACCGCCAAATAGCCACAGATACTGCCAAATTTATAACACCCCTCTTTTTTCGTCGGGGGTTCAAAAGATAATAATAGTACGTACTAGAGTCACTGCATTGATTCGCCGTATAAAGATTTTACTAAAGCAGAAGTGCTCTGCTGTTCTCTTCTTTATGTATATAATTCTTGTGTACGTGGGTTTGTCATATCACTCCACCTAAACTGCTCGACCGATTTGGATGAAATTTTGTGTATATATTTGAGTGGGTCCCTGTATGGTTTTAAAATACAATTGGATGCAGTAGATGGCGTCGTAATCGCGTTTTCATGAAAAAACGGATTTGCTAAACAATTGACAACATTTCATAATTTTTGTAGGTTACGTATAGGGTACGTGTTGGGTACGTATAAGGTAGGTGCAGGGGACGTGTAGGGTAGGTTTAGGGGACGTGTAGGGTAGGTTTAGGGGACGTGAAGGGTAGGTTTAGGGGACGTGTAGGGTAGGTTTAGGGGACTTGTAGGGTAGGTTTAGGGGACGTGAAGGGTAGGTTTAGGGGACGTGTAGGGTAGGTTTAGGGGACGTGTAGGGTAGGTTTAGGGGACGTGAAGGGTAGGTTTAGGGGACGTGTAGGGTAGGTTTAGGGGACTTGTAGGGTAGGTTTAGGGGACGTGAAGGGTAGGTTTAGGGGACGTGTAGGGTAGGTTTAGGGGACTTGTAGGGTAGGTTTAGGGGACGTGAAGGGTAGGTTTAGGGGACGTGTAGGGTAGGTTTAGGGGACGTGAAGGGTAGGTTTAGGGGACGTGAAGGGTAGGTTTAGGGGACGTGTAGGGTAGGTTTAGGGGACTTGTAGGGTAGGTTTAGGGGACGTGAAGGGTAGGTTTAGGGGACGTGTAGGGTACGTTTAGGGGACGTGTAGGTACCTACGTGTAGAGAACGTGTACGTGTACGTGCATTATACGTGAAGGCTACGAGTATGGGACGTGTAGGGTAGGTGTTGAGTAGGTGTAAGGTACGGCCAGCTAGTACCATTATAAAACTATAAAGTAGCCGTTTCTGTACATTGAAGATATTCCAGAAAAACAGTCGTGGTACCTACCGATCCATTGGAATCCAATTTAAAATCAAGTTTCCTAGAAATTATCATCAAACAACTCACATCTGGGTCAATTATGTAGTCTATCTTTCCACTGGCTTGCCTAAAGCTTCCTTGCGTCAAATACATTAAATTATTGTCCACCGCCAAAAAACCTGTCCTCAGAGTCAAGTTCACCATGGGGAAGTTTTTCATAAAACTGCCGTCTTCATCGTACAATCTGCAATGTAGGTATCGGTAAGTCAGCAAAAATTATTTTCACTAAAACCATAATTTAAATTAAAACCAATGCTTCTTAGGTATTCTAACAAGCTAAATTCAGTACTTACGTGTTGATTGATGTTTAGTTTACTATCTTATATATAATTATTTTTTTCCATACTTTGAGTCTCGGAATTTGAATAGTTGTAGGTAACTTTTTACATTTGTAACTATGTCAGTATTATTTTACTGTAAATTTTATTGCACCGCATGTAATTTTTACTACAAGTTTTCGAGTATACTTTGTACTATGTTGTGCATAAAGCGTTAAATAAATAAATCAAGGTCCCAAAGACCGCTGGTCCATAAGACTGGCTACATTTCTCCGCTAGATTGCATCCGCATATACTTTGATGACACTGACAGAAGTGAAACTGTTGATGTTGCAAATCTAATAGTTTATTTGTAGGAAAAAAAAAATCTATCTATGTTTTTGTATTAAGCAGGTACCTAATCGAACATTGTAATAGTAGTAAAGAGCCTACGAATGCAAGAGACATTAAGTCGGTCGGTGTCGAAGGCTTTGGGAAATGCCTAAGAGACATTGGTGGACGTCCTGCGGCTTATATGATGAGGATGACCGTACATATATTTTCGTTTGTCGTGTCTAATATAATTATTGGGTGGTCTATCATATCTTCGTAGCAAGTTTTGGAAGCTGAACTTACTTCAAGTTGCCTTCCTGCATCGTATGCAGCCAGCGCAGCGTGAAAGGATACTCCAACGAAACCTGCGGCAGGACCCTCTCGTTGTAAGAGTCACGGAATCCTGGAGAATCTGATATAATCCTGCTGAGGAGCATATTCTCTGCACCTGAAACAAACGCAAACTCGGAGTTCGTAATTATCCTACTGGAAGCTGGTGGTATACTCCAAAGCCCTCGTACTCGTATTAACTTCTAGCAACAGAACTGATTCAAACTAACCTAAGAAATCCGGCAGCATCTCGTACAGGTATATCTGCAACGCAAATGCGATGTTGATGTCCCTCGTCGTGTAGAAGAGTCTCTCGTCGTCCCAGCAGGGATTTAGCTTAGAGAGCTCAGTAGCAACGAAGTTGTGGTGGCGCCAGAACCATATGGAGAACAGGTTGATACCGAGCAGTGTGTTCGTGCCATCGTCAGCTGCAAAAAGTTGCCTAATCATTAATAACGTTTCTATTCAGTATCTCCTTCTCGAAGTCCTTCCTTTACACCATAATATAGGGTCCTTCAAAAGGCATGTTTACAGATATCTTAAAGGCCGCACCGCATCTGATTCCACGGTGGCACGGTGGACCGTCCGTGTGTGCCTCCCTAGGCAATAAAAAAAGTATAGCGTGGTTCTCAATCGGCATAAAATGGCATGGATTTCCGAATTCTGAGCTCTTTCAAACTTATGTGTCTGTATCTCATAAGAGATGTCGTAGTTCAAGAGCTCATTTATATTATTTAAATGTACTATTATTACTCATGCAGAAATTGCGTTTTTTATAGGCGGGGGCGGAAAATTCTCTCCCTTAACTCGTCAGTGGGTTAGCTACCGAGCACACCCACTGCATTAGGTACTGCACACCATTGGATCCCGTGTCCTGCTCCAGTAAGGGATCTTGAACAGTTATAGCTCTTAGGTTATTTGACTTAATCACCATGAAATGACTATGAGTGAAAACCCTGCGGGAACAGTCAACTGTAGTGTCCAGTATTTTTTGTGCTATTCGAATACCAAAGGGCTTACTGTCGATTATTTCTGTCGCCTAGGTTTCAAGTAACAAAAATACAGAATCGCAGGATAGTTGTCACGTCACAGTGGCATTAAGATTTCAAAGCGGAACAAAACAATGTAAAGATTGTTGCGGTAGGAGAAATAGTTAAGGGGGGACATTCCCCCCTGAGAGAATCCCAACACAGATTTCATAATTGCTTACGTGTATCATGGCACCGAGGCTCGTGTTTCTGGTTGAGGAGGCACAGGTTAGGCTTGGTCTTGGTGCTCGGCGGCCACACTTTGCCATTATACATTTCAAACTTAAGAAGCCCGCCTTGGAACAGACGGCCCTTTTGCAAGGACGCGTTCCTGATGCTCCCATACATTGCGGACATGTCAAATACCGGGGTCGCTGTGTTTATCTGTATTGGTGTAAATAGATTAATGCACAAATAACGTCACGCCTTTTTCTTGTAGGGGTAGGCAGAGAACACATTGTTCCATTTGCTACGGTCCTGACACCTCTTTCAGATTCATCAACATTTTCATAATGCTCATCGGTTGAGGGTACTACTTGACCTTTGGCCGTGTAACCATGTGGTGTCGGACAGAGTAGAATAGCACCAACCCCTACAACTCGCGGGTGTCGTACCAGCCGACGAAATGTTTTCGAAGCCATAAATTTAATGTAGGCTGGAAAATGGGCAGCAGCTTTTTCTAATATTATATTTGCAACACTGCGATCTCCAACCCGCCTGCCATGCGTGGAGATTATGGATTGTTATGGGCTCTCAGAATCAGAACTCACAACCTGACCCTTAATATTTCTTTTTTTAGTTGGGCTAGCCATGGAGCATGCCTGTCCAGGAATATCTCACATTATAGTATTCGTTATTCTCCATTCTCCTTATTATCCTCTCTACACTCGTCAGTTTTTTCTCTAACATAGTAACTACATTTTCTTTCACTCCAACGTGTTCCCTTATTAAATTTATCCGTATTTTATATTTTATTGACTCCTTCCATACTCTTATTCCTACTACTTTTATCCTACTTTCATGCTTTAATGCTTCCCTTCGGTTGACTTTGACCATTTCCAAAGTTTTCCACTTCCGAATTCGTCCATTCGTACAACGTCCTTTTCCGAAATTGACATGTCATACCCAATTTTCGCTTTCATAGATTACTGTTGGAATGTGCACCACTCTATGAACAAAGATAACAGCACAAGATTACACACAGACCGTCCAATAGCATCATTTTATTTTCAACTAGCTTTTGCCCGCGACTTTGTCCGCGTAAAATTTTATTTTACTTTCCGGACCCGTTCCCGCTGGAACCATTTTGAATTTCTATAAATTATAGCCTTTGTGCTATTTTGGCTTATAAGCCACATTACTGCCAAAGTTCATCAAAATCCGTTCAGTAGTTTTTACGTGAAGGAGTAACTAGCATCCAAACATCCATCCTTACAAAGTTTCGCATTTATGATAAGTAGGATACCTGATGAAATACTAGATATTTTCAAGGAAAAGATACCAAATGGTATCAAACATTTACTAATTAAATACCATTCCGGTGCAAACAAATATGACGCCAGGGAAATAAGACTATTCATTACGGAAAATCCTTGATTTTGTTTGGTACGTACTAAATAGGCGTACGCAGCATCCTCAGGGACAACTACGTTTCTTTATTCTTACCTAGTACATGATTGTGATGACCTTATCCTGCTCAAATGAAAGCTATTATTTTCTGGTCCTATGTTACCATAACCTAACCAGCCAACCGTACTTTAATAAAGGTGAGCTGGAGTTAATAAAGGATTTACAAAAAATAAAGCTACATAAACTGGATAATTTTTACCTTATATACCTACATTTAATATTGTCGAGGACGACGACTGAAAACGAGGTTTTATATGAAAGAATGAATCTTGATTCGACGATAAATAAATGGAAATGTATTTACTTAATTAGGTACAAACTATCAACGTTTAATTAACTGCTACAAAGTTCTACTAATTAATATTAAATTAAAGTATATTTGCACATAAGAAAAGTTTATAGGTACCTACTTACCTAATGTTTATTTTTTACTAGATTCCAATTAAAAAAATCCAAATAAAATATTCTCAACTTTGGTAACCCTTCATGGCTCCATCCATATTTCCCTAAATAACAATTTAGGTAAGACCCACCCGGAACGGCGACTTAATCCCAGCGCTACACATGTTTACTCAGGATCCATAACGACAGGAATGAGAGAAACAAAAAGGCAATTCTGACTGAAGATACAGATAGTTCTGGCCCTCACCCAGCCAAGGCCCGCTCACGTCACAGGCGGGGGCGGAAGCGGTTCGCTTTGATATGGGACAGGACTGACACAGATTGTGTAGAGATACTAAGACAAACGACAAATAAGAGGCGGCCAAGAGGACGAGGAATTGGCGAAGAAAGAGGTAGAGGCTGCGAGGCAATAGTGCGATGGTATTCCTCGGTTGGCTACCTAGACTATAATATTGACCAGTCGCTGCGTATGCGCCGCAGGTGAACAATGCAGTCCGCCCAGCGAGCTACCTACTATGAGCGGAGAGACTTTTAACTTGTTCCCGTACATAACTAAGTTACAGTACCAGCACTAGTAGATGAACAGTTTTCTGGTAATACCTATCTTACTTATACAGGAATAAGCCACATCTGCCGCCATTAGTGACTACACACGGCATGCGCAGCGCATTTACATTGAAGAAATTTTATTCCAATTTATTTCATTTCCCTACATTAGGTTTTCCGCCGCCGCCGAAAACGTGTGACACTGTTTTCTAATCCGCAAGAAATTAATTAAACTATCGCAATCAGACCTACATCATGTAAATGACTTCGTGACTTTTAATTTCATACGGTTACAATTGGATTACACAGTGTCCGTGACTTTCGAATTCATAGAGTTACCCACACGTCAAAGTGTTACCTTCACTTTGGGGCCTTTTCTTTAGGACTGTAATTACGAATCCCTTCAGCCGCGTACCCTGATACATACCCTTTCAGGCGTGGTGTTATTAGGCAGACACCCCGAACTCTGGAAGGAAATCGGCCTTGTCATGTTGAGGCAGCGGATCCCTGAGAAACGGTGCACTGGATCGTCCTCCGGGACCACGTTGGGAGTGCACATGGGGTTGGTCTTGCCTCGCTCAGTGCAACAGTACGGTATCCACAGTATGTAGTTCACTGGCAGGGTAGAAAAACGGTTCGTAAAGTGTGTGCGGGAAGTGAAACGTTAAACGTGAGGGCGCTTAATTACCAGTTACACTGTCAAATACAAATCAGAATGTTAGGTCTCTCTTTCACAAAAACGCGAGCTATTGAGACTCCCTCACAACCAAGTCTTGATGTTTTCGCCGATTCATGGGGCGACACCTATATTTCTCAGTACAGTGTCATTGTTTTTTATTTCATTTTTGCTTATGTAAAATATTCGATAATTTGTTATATTTTTAATGTTATTTACATAACTTAAGCATAAACTGTCTGTGTAAAGTTTATTCCTAAATAAATAAATAAATCTAATAATTTTTTAATGTATTTCCTTGAATCCTATATAAATCGTTAGACATAAATACTTACATGATCATATATGCTATGCAAGATGATCACGTAAGTGATGGGATGGGATGGGATGTCATGATGAATCATCATCTATGTACCTTGTGCCATGGTCCCCTTTCCTGCTTTTCTTTCTTGAAATATTCTTTATACTCTTCTACGTATATACCTACTACAAACTCGTCTAACGATCATAAAATTAAATAAAGTTTTGGTCCTGTTTTGTCATAAAACAATGTGGATAGGTATTTTATAAACTGAAACACAAACATTCTAGTAACCAAAACTACTAGTGCATTGTGAAATAGATTAATATCTACAAAGAACAATGATAAAGAATTATTTGAATCTTAGTATTCTTAATAAATGAGTGCCTAACACATAGCAATAGCAAAATGTATACCAATATATTTAACGAACTGAAACTTTAGGGAAAAGTAGCCACAGTTTAAACTTGTTTGAAAGTTATTGCAACACCAAGTTGTTATTAAAAAAGTAGTTTCTCGGAAATTGTGCGCGGAACTTTCAAATCTGTTCAAGAAGTTATCGCTTCGAATTCTATTATAAAATTTAACAATAGGTACCACAAACTTCCAACTAACTTCCTGTCAGGCCGGTAGATACCCAGCGTCGGTACTACATCTACTCACAAGGAGCAATCAAAGCACAAGGGTAAACTAATTCTGATTACAAAGTGATTCGGCTGAACCCCTGCGACTGTGAAGTGAAGAATTTGTTTTCGATTAACTGTTTTAAGCGTTGTGTGCCCGTTAGTGTTTTTGGTTATAGGCGTCGAAATACCCGCGTCTTTGGGTTTACACAGTAATATAATACCTCTACCTTTTTACCTCTACCTCCCTCCACCCCCACTACCTATACCTCTTTTCACCCTCAACATACTTATAGGCAGGGTTTTCTATTTTTGAATGAGAAATGTTTTAGTGTTACCGACAGTGTTGGACGGAGAAAACTATCAAGAATAATATAGATTACCACTTTGTATTGAACCTTCATAAAATATCCATACTTTTTAACCAAAATATAGGGTATGTAAAGTCAGGCTTTGTAGAGTTAGGGGCTTGGCTCTTCATGAGATCTGATAACTTTTCACAGTAAAACCGTTAGTCATATGGTCTTGGCTAATGTCCCATGGGGCAAATCCGTCACGGGGCTCCATTTTTGAACCACTCGCTTAGAACGATTTTCAATTTTGGCGAATGATTAAAAAATGGTGAAAATCAGTATGCATCAAAATAATGATTTCAAACGCTAAAAATCAAAATTTAATCCGTTCGACACGAGGCGAGTCGGGTAGAAATAGGCACCCTGAGCTTGATGAATTAATTTTATATCAAATTATTGTTGGTGGGATTTAGTTTTCTGTGCATATGACTCACCCGTATCATGCAACGCGGCGACATCGGAGGACATGAACACGATGAAATGCGTGAACAACATGGTGAACCGGCGGTCCGGCACGCGGCCCTCGGACAGCAGGGACGTGCGCACGCGACGCGCCAGCGGCAGCGGGCCCCCGGACTTGGCGAGACGGGGTTCGAACTCTGTACAGAGAAAGCGTAAGTAATAAAGGGAGTGAAAACCGTTGATAATCGTAGTACCTACACCCGATATAAACACCAATTGTACCTCGTTTTACTCGTATATAAGTGCCTATCTCATCATATCAGCCGGAAGACACCCACCGCAGGACATAGCTCCCAGAGATCTCCTCACAAGCCGGTGTTGTGCCCTCCGCATCCAGCTGGTACCTGCGATCTATACGAGATCGTCGGTCCACCTAGTGGAAGACCTACCCACGCTGCGTCAACCGGTACGTGTTAGCCAATCAAGAACTTTCCCGGCCCCATCGGCCATCTGTCCAATCCTTCAGACTATGTCGGGGACCTTAATTCACTTGCGGATCTTCTCATTCCTGATTCGGTCGCCTACCTACCTACTTACCCATCTACTTCACTCGTATCTAACAATGGTACTTAATGGCGTAAAACCTTCAAATTAAAACATACGGTATCATTGAATCTATGGCAGCTACAGTATTAAACAATACCGGGTGCCGATTTTTTGCACCCCGCACCGGTGTTATTACATTATCATTATAAACCATCATATCGGCACATACTCTCGCCATAGACGGCTGGTAGAACCCTCAAGAATGGGGTATGACTAGCCCCCCTGGTCGGGTGATTCAAATTGTTGCAAGTTCCGTCGAGGCGCCTGGGCTCGTAAGGGTTGCATTTCTCCACTTCCAGTGCGCACCAACTGTTGGGAGACAAAACACCAAATTATAATAAGAATCAATTTATTCAAAATGTATTCGGCTTACGTAATTTCAAGTTTAATTAACAGCTGTTTCTTTTGTATGAAAGCCTGAAACTGTGGAAAAATACTTTTGCGAATCATTTTGCATATTAATTGAGTTTGTTGTATAACATAAGTAAATAATATATTGCAGTTGTGAAAAATATATTTACATGAAAAGAATTTAATGTTTAATCAACAGAACAAACCCATCGATGCACGAAAAAAATATTTAATCTGCAAACATGCGTCATCGAGTTGCTGCAATGACGCATTCGCGGTGTGCATGTCGAAGACCGGGCGAATTATCGCAAGAAAATGGACCCTGGCAGAAGCCAGGATTGACCGCATGGACGATGATGATTGAATGCTATTATAAAACTATGCTTGCTAATCGTAATTGAAGTTAATCCTAGGTACGTGTTCGCGAGAAACTACCTATGTAGTGTTCCTGTATATTTTATTAACTGCGACGTACTTTTTATAAGAATTCCGATGGAACACCTATTCAAGGCATAGCCATCTTATGTTATTATGGTATAGGCAAGCAGACACCGGCCCTGCAAAATAAATCACTTCTGGCTTTCGAATGTCACAACTTAAAAGAAATCTAAGAAATGAAGTGAACTAACAACAGACATAACAGACTAAACACAAATCACAAATATTTCCTGTTCGCTTGCTCTACAATGATTATGAATCTTGCTATCCCGTTTTTTCATCCATTGGAATAAGTTCACGAAAAATGACACGCGCAATGTTTTGAACGTTCGACATATTGCCCGAGGGCCTACGACCTGACGTTTCTTTTGAAACATCGGTGTAAATTTTATAATTTCCTGATAAAATTTAAATCAAACCATTTAAAAGACGGTGTAATTTAGTGCACATTTATGAGAAAGCGCAAAGTATGGAAATACAAATGGATTATCTTTTCATCGGTAAGTAATTTCATTCGTGATCGCGGCGATCGGGAATCAATTTTAGAAATTGTGATAAAAATAAGCATCGTAATAGTGTGAATTTGCAATAATTGAAATGCTTTACCTTAAAACAATATGCCATTAAAGATAGATTTAAAATTATTGCCAAATTGAGCAATATTTCGGTGTCTAAATAGGTACGAAAATATTTTGATGCTAACAGGGTCGGGTCATATTTATTGTATAGAATTTTAATACTCAAATCTTGTAAATAGCGGTCCATAATTTTATATGTATTAGGGTTTCATACACAAAATATACCTAAAATTTTATGAAACAACGGATTAATCGCGTATTTACGTTTATTTACATTTATTTGTTTTTCTAGGTTTCCTAAAGACTAGACATGGTGATGTCTGGGTTGCAAATTGGAAGTGCTGCGTTGTAAACATTTTGAAGAACAAGATAATAATTAGATACAAGTCCCTTCTGTTCTGGTGCACCTTCATTATATGAATTTTTACTGAAAATAAAGAATATGCTGCCTGTTTAATATAATAATGTACCTATCCTTTTCATAATTATTCTTTTTTCATGACTATGCCCTCTAGAGGACATCATATTCAATTTATTGTAAAGTCACATAGGCCTATCTGTGGACAATGAAGACACTTCTAACGATAAGTAAGTAGGTACCTACTTAGTTTAGAAATAAACATTCATACTGGTCAAAATCATAACCCTCCTTTTTGCAAAAGCAAGCACTGCCGATTCACGGTATTTAGAATCGAGAGACCGAAAAGAAGGTGGTAGGTATCAGGGCGTGGGTTTGATTCACTAGACACCTTACCTTTTATTATAATGACAAAATTAAATTATAAGTACAAGTTTAAAAAAATGACGAAGTCGTCAGGAGCGAAATACGCCAACAAGTCAGATTTTGTGTGTACGTTACTAGTAGAAAGTCGTAGCAAAATATAACATCTGTAGATGGGCTGCCTTGTTCCGTCCCTGCATTTGCATTAGTGTTTGTGTTATAGAGATGTGTGACATTTTGTCTCGTATTTCAACTCGGATTGTACTCTCTGCTTCTGTATATAAAAATTTTTCTCTATGGAACTAACAAATAAAATGAAATTAGATTATTCTGTGCAAAGATTTTTTATCCCCAATACTTTTTCTTTATGCGTAATCTATATCTTTGGTAGATATCGTGACTTATGGTGACTTTGCTCTTCAGAACAATATAATACATATAATAAAATCGTAAAAACAAAAAGTCTGTACATTGATGATAATTTAAAGAAAACCAACCAGAGCGACTTAACAACCAACTGAACACGTTACGACAATTTTTTAAATTTTTTGTTTGTCTTTCTGTCTCTTTGAACGCGCATCACGTAGAAACCGCTAAACAGAGTTCCATAAAATTTTGTATAGCAATAGTGAATATTGTCGGCCAACATTTAGGCTATACAACAAATTAAAAATAGCTTGAGAAATAATAAACCAGCAATAAAAACCTCTGGTGCGGTACAAATATAGTATTTTCTAGAGGTCTACTGATTGGCGCATGAATGATCTAATTCCCAGTACATTTACAATAGCTAGAGAGGTCAACGTATTTTTGGCTGAGATGGTAAACATTTATACAGTCTTACCACTAAAAAACTAAACAAAGGTTGGATATCTGTTGAACACATGTTTAGAAAAAGTCGTACCGTGCCAGATGTTGGTTTAGCGCGTGTCTATCGAGCATCTAACTTCATTTTTGGTGACTTTAGTTTTTTTGACAGAGATTGTAACAGGGCCGTATTTACCATATTATTTCGTGAAGTAGCAGTTTTAAAACTGCCATAATTCGTGTATGCAACACACGACGTTGAACGAATTGTGGGCTAAAGTTGCCACAGAGCGGGTCCCACGAAACGTGAAAAGGAGGCGCGGTAGGCCCCGACGGAGATGGCGGGATGAGTTGGACCTTTTTTCCAACAATGAAGAACAAACGAGTTTTCTCGCCAGATGAAACTGTCGTAATGAAAAATGTTTCGATGTCCACGGAGAGAGAGTAAAACCACTACTTTTTGTATGAAATGTTTTGAAAATTTGTATAAGTTAGAAAGTGAAATGTGAATCCAATTCATTGTACCTATCATATTCATTAAGAAAACTTTTTGGGTGGCTCTTATCCTTTTTCCCATCCTAAGTAGATACTAAACGTACGGGTGGAAGTTAGTAAACTTCCTTGTTAACTTAATCCTCACAATGACAACGAACCTGCTGTTCTGTATTTTTGTTGCCTGCAACCTAAATACTTGAATCGTAAATGTTTTGGGCGACAGTTATCGCTTACCATCAAGTGGGCTGTCTGCTCGTTTGTCTAGTAGTTTAGGGAGAGTCCAGAAAGCGATGGATAGACCTCGCTGACTCGGGTGCGAGACTCACGGCCTACCTACGACTTGAAGATGTCTTAGGCCCGACGAAGTGTAGGGTGAACAGTACGAAAGCGAACCCTGCCAGAATTTTAGTCATTATCTTTCCAATTATATTATTACGGTTTGAGAGGGGCTCGGAAATTTATTGGTAAATCCAAAAATGTTGACAGTCACACCCTCAATATTTCTCATCCACAACATACTCATACATAACGCCGTAGCGCATTTAGCGAAACATTTAAATTTTTTATTTATTCTTATATTTTGATTTTAATTTAATTTCTATTTCTATTTGTTTATGTTTTTAAATATAGTCGACATATAGCAATTTAATGTAAAAATAATAACTATCTACATACCTATGGAATAATTGGTTTGAAATAAATTATTTTTAATTTACCATACAGGTAGGTAGAGACTACATTATTCCACTTGTTACGATCCTGACAAATATCTACAATAATATTTCTCTAATAATAGATCATTTGGCCGTGTGGTGTCCGGCAGAGTAGAATAGCACCAACTCGAACCAACCTCCAACTCCTTACATTCGTAGGTGTAATGTACTGTACATGGCTACTAATGCTTACGAGACACAAAATCTAGTCTCCTTAGACTGGAAAATAGGCAGCAGCGTTTTCCATTATTATACATATTTATAACACAGCGATCTCGAACCCGCCTGCCAATTTTGATGGAGAGGCGTTAAGTTCCTCAGTGGACTATAGTAGATGAATATTTTCAAAATTATATTAATACTTACAATGAAGAGTTGCTTTTGTCATATTTCTTCAGAACTTCTTTAGTGATTGGCGTTCCTTGGAACGTATCGTAAAATTGTTTTTGGGGTACTTTCGAATTAAAAGCTTTTGAAAAGCCGCATAAAGCTAATATTACTAATAGAGGTTTCATAATTCTAAAGTATAACTTTAGTCTACTTGTCTCCTAGAACACGTTATAAGAGACTAAAGTACTGGTCGAGTGTGAGAAATAAACTGAATGTGACTTTAATAAACTACCTGTTCAGGTACCTACTAAGTAGTTGTTTGTTTACAAAAATATCAAGGGTACAATATTACCGTATCAATCGAACGAATTAATAGATTAAGCGGCTAGTTGAACATGTGATATTGTCCTTTTAGAATATTAAGGGCAGCTTGCACAAAATTCTTAAACTTAAACAAAAAATATCATACAAAAAACGTTAAACGACATTCTTAAATGTGTTTAAGAACTTGGCGCAAGCGGGGCTAAGAAACCATACGGTATTTGTGAGCACCAACATTGAAATACAAGGACTGAATGAAATTGTTGTTAGGTGTTCTTCAATTCAAGATGTGTTCCTAATTCTTTCGAAAGTTGCTCGATTATATGTGTATTCTACCGATTGGACAACGGTGTTCGTTCTGAAGAACTGTTTGACATGATGCCTACAGCTACATTCTATCATTGCACCTCCCGCCACCGACAGGAAATTCATCCTCACACCTTGCAGCCAAATTGGTCGCGAACTGTGCGGTTCCAAAGGAACTTTCTCCCACGCACACTAAGGTTGTGGAATGAACTGGAGAGGTTTTCCCTGAAGAGTACAACATGGAGTTCTTCAGGAAAGGGGTGAAAAGGTTTTTACGGGATCGGCGTGGGTGCTGCCCCTGGTATTGCAAACGTCCATAGGCTGCGGTGACTGCTTACTCTATAGGTACCTATATATTTTTTGTTTATTAGCTTTTTCACTTTATCGTATCCTTTAGTGATCCTAGATGTTTATTCTCCTATTATCCTAGATCCTAGATAATTAAAGTAACTTAAATTATCAAATACTAGTGAACCCGTTGCGACTTCGTTCGCGTATACCTACTTTACCTCTACCTGCAGTTTTTATCTTGCTTAAAAACCTTCCTCTTTAATCACTTTACCTATTGTTGAAAACCGCATTAAAATCCTTTCTATAGTTTAAAAGATCTAAGCATACATAGAGACATAGGGACAGAAGGCGGGAAACGACTCTGTTTTATACTATGTATTGACGATTACATTTATTATGTTCAATCCGTCTCTGTCTTTTTGATTATTAAAATGTTTAATACTGTGTTTAAGATCGCTGAATTCAGAATTTTATCATTAATAATGTGTGTTGCCGCAGATGGTTAACTTTGCGCTAATTCACTTATTTACTTTATTTCTTTACTTCTTTGTTTTTAAAATGACCTCATTCAGTTAATACTGTATGCGTCAGCTTTATAGAGGTTGATGATAATCGAATTATTTTACCTATAAATAATCAAATTCGAATTATAGTTACCGCTACAGATGTAATTCATTCGTGAACTATCCCGTCTTTAGGAGTTAAAATTGATGCTAACCCGGGTCGACTAAATCGGTCGAGTTATTGGAGTCATCCAAAGCCACTAATGAGCACCTACCAGTTATTACTGGTAGGTGCTCAGTAGTAAAACTGGTTTCGGATTAAATTCAGCAATAAAGGAAGTTGTTGTCACGTCTTTGTTGCGTCGACGGTACGGAAAACAAAGTTATTAATAATGAAACAGTAATTAGGTGCCTCATTATTTGCGGTTCAACTTTGAGGTTTATCTTTTATTAGATACTTGTTACATACAAAACGACCTTCAACAACTTCTTAATTTGTGACCCTCAATTGGTTGAAGCTAGGCTGCAGAGACTCGAGCATCGGCGTAGGGTTGCGCATCTTTCGGTCTTCTACTGGTTACATTTCGGAAAGTGTGCGAAGCAGATGCACGATCTCATTCCATCATCGGGAGGCGCGATCCGGGCGAGCGCTTTATCCTTATGTCGTGGATTATCCGCACGAGCGTCTTTGGTTCGACCTTTATAGTGCATACGGCTAAGGAATGGAACGCGTTGTCTTGTATGTAATGTAATCTGGACGCCTTCAAGGCTAGAGTGAATAGGCTGTTCCAAGACGGGTATGCTCCGTCTTCGGCCGCATTGTCACTTACCAACAGGTGAGATGGCGGTCAAATGTCTGTCTTGTCTTATATTTAAAAAAACCACTTGCTGTTGTCCCTAATTTTCCGAGAAGTTTCCTGACTATTCATTCCCTAAAAACAATTTCGGACTATTCTCAGACTATCTAAATGAAATAAAGACAATCTGTGAACAACATAAGGCCGCACGCAAAACTACGCCATGCTCTGTGTACATACACGGGTCACAGGCACACATTAACAACCAAACTACGCCATAGCACACATGTTTACGAAACCGGCTTCATGTCACTGTTGATAACCCGCCATCTTTATTTCTTATTTGATGAGGTACATACCTTACATACTTCACTGACTTCTCACCAAAACCTCTAGATAACTTCTAAAGTCCTAGGAAGCTGTACTTTGGTACTTATAGGATTTGCACACAAATAACAGGAAAATTAAGAAATCTGTAACTTTTATAGGGGAGACCGAGGGGATTTGAAACAAAGGTGATTTGAAACAGTACCGATTTCTTGGAACTTAAAACCGTTAGCGAGTTGGCAACGTCGCTTTTCAACCACTTCCCTCCGCCCGCTGACGTCTCAGTTCGCGTCGGTGGCTTAAGTCGCGCGGTTGTGGAGTTCTGCGTGTCATGTGACAAAAATCGTGAAATGTAAGTTTTTAATCGTTTTTTACGATGCCTATATTTTGATAACGGTTTTGTATTTTGGTTTAAGTTATATATTTTTCGAAAGTTCATTAACTAAACATTTATTATGTATATTTAGTACAATTGATTTCTTTGTATTTGCTTCTTGATTGTGGATTTAATAAAAAATAGGAGGTTTTTTCTTACTGAGGAGATTTGAAACAGACTGTTTCAACTCTCCTCGTCTTAAATTTTATGACCAGTCAATAAATAACGGGCACAAAAAATGTTTTTTTGTTGATTTAATTAGTTTATTTTGTTTCAGAATGCCTACTGATTATAGAAGAAAGACTGACAGAGGTAATATATGATCTCGCAGCAGAAGAAGTAACTTTGCGACAGAAAAGTCTCCGTGACGCGGCTTCGAGTTACAACCTGAACCATACCTCCCTCTACAGGTATATTTAAAAAAAACTGCTTATGAAGCTAACGAAACAGCAACTGCTCCAACGGTTGGATATCCCGAAAAAACTGTTTTTACAGCTTCAGAGGAGAAGATACTCTGTGACTATCTTTTAAACTGCGCTGCTGCTAACTTTGGCCTAAGAACAAAGGAAGCCAGAACTTTTGCCTATAAGTTGGCTGTAGAATATAATAAAAAAATTCCTTCTTCTTGGACTGAGCATGAAATGGCTGGAGAGGTTTGGCTTCGATCTTTTATGAAACGTCATACTGTTCTTTCTCTAAGACTACCTCAACCCACAAGTATCGCTCGAGCTACGAGTTTTAATAGAACAAACGTCGAACTTTTTTTTCAAAATTATACCGCAGTAGTTGACAAACACAAGTTGCAAGGGAAGGATATATGGAACGTTGACGAATCTGGCATTACAACTGTTCAGAAACCAGACCGCATCCTTGCCCGACGAGGACAGAAACAAGTGAGTGCCATATCTTCCGCAGAGAGGGGAACATTGGTAACTATAGCACTAGCAGGAAATGCCCTTGGGAATGACATACCCCCGATGTTCATCTTTCCGCGGAAAAGATTTCAAGATCACTTTATACGCGATGTACCTACTGGGTCAGGGTGGATGCAAGAAGAAGACTTCTATATATTTCTTAAATTTTTCAAAGACCAAATTAGAGCATCCAAAGAAAATAAAGCACTATTGTTACTAGATAACCACGCTTCACACACAGCAATTAAAAATATCGAGTTCTGCAGGGAAAATGGCATAATTCTATTAACTTTTCCACCTCACTGCACCCATAAGTTGCAGCCAATGGACAGAGCCGTTTTTGGGCCAGTGAAAAAAGCAGTTAACACTACTTGCGACAATTGGATGCGGTCTAATCCAGGAAAAGTAATGTCCATCTATGATATTCCTGGGATAGTGAAAATATCGTTTGATATAGCCGTCACACCGCGCAATATATCTTCCGGATTTACTCATACCGGACTTTGGCCAGTTAACACTGAAATATTCCAGGACGCTGATTATCTTCCGAGTCAAGTAACTGATCGACCTTTGGCAACTTCTGTTAGTCCTGGTCCATCCAACTCTAACTTGGTGGGAATTTCAAGAAGTGAAGAACCCGCGCCATGTCCTACTTCTAGCACAAGTGATGAACGTCCCCTTGCAAACAGTATTTTACATGATTCTCGTACACCAAGTCCATCAATCTTAAATTTACCGGCTACTCCGCCTCAAATCAGCTACGAAACAGAAGATGTACCCAAGTCTGCAGAAACCCCTGATAAGAATTCACCTGATCTGGAGATATCTGAAGTAATGCTTAATACTATCACGATGCCTTTAACCGCTGAAACCGTTGTTCCCTCCACAGTCTTTACGTCTGATATAATACCAGTAGCATCTACATCACGAGATACTTCAGTTACTGTGACAGCAATTCCATTCTCACCTGAAATTTTTAGACCCTTGCCAAAGGCTCCACCAAGGAAAGAAAATCAAACAAATAGACGCAAAGTAAAATCCGCTATCTTAACCGACACTCCCGTAAAGGATGAAATAGCTGCAATCGAAGCAGCTAGAACGGCTAAGAAAAAGGTGAAAAAACCTAACTTTGAAGAAACAAAAACAAGAAAAAGATCAAAACCAGGCACTAAAACTAAAAAGATGAAGGTTGTCAAGAAACTAAAAGGAAACGAAGACAGTGAAGAAGAAGAAGAATCCTATTGCCTTTGTTGTTTTGAGCCATATTCAAATAGCAGACCCAAAGAAAAATGGGTGCAGTGTCTGGAATGCAAAAACTGGGCTCATGAAGCTTGCACTGGTGGGGAACTTTCCTATGTTTGCCAGAACTGCTTCACGTCAGATTGACGTTTTTTATTTCATAATATTTTTATGTTTGACATTTGTGAGATTATTGTAACTTAAATATTTGAAGAAATATTGATCAAGACTGATTGTAATAATTAAGAAACGACTGAAAGTTAATAATTATTTTATGTTATAGATTTAGAATAATATTTTGTTTATTTGATTGTTATTTTAATTAATGTTACGAATAAGACGTTATGATACTTGTAACTACTTTAGAAGTCGATTATTTGTTTTAGACCTGTAGTTGCCTACTTAACTAATATTATGAGTACAAAATATTAATAAAAAAGTTAATTTCGTACTTGAAAAGTTTTACTTTAATAAATACCTTAAATTATATCATCATTTTTATTTTATAGCCCCTAATACTTCTCAAAAATCATATGTTTCAATTCTCCTCGACCCCTGTTTCATCTTACCTTGGTATAAGGGGAGTTGAAACAAGTTGACTTGTTACGATTAAGTCGATTTTTCACCACAATATTTAACGCTTCCAATTTCTTTATGTTAGTCATTCGCAAGTGTAAAGAATGACCTATCGATTGGTACCTCTATCATACGATTTCTGTTTATAGTATTTGGTGTATAAAACAAAATGTCAAAATTGTTTCAACTCCCCTCGGTCTCTACTCCAACCCCCTAAAAAGGGGGCGCAACTCTGAACACAAAATTGTACCTATAAGACAGCCCTGAAGTCCTAGGAACCTGATATTTGGTATACAGGCTAGAATGTTCACAAAAATTACAATAAATTAAGAAATCTTTGACTTTTATCCTCCAACTCCCATGAAGGGGGGTTCAAGTCTGTATAAAAAATTACATATATAAGGATATTTCTCAAGCAATTTTTGATTTGTTTTATAGCCTAAATGTTGGCCGAGGAAATACACTATTGCTATACAAAATTTCATGGAAGTCTGTTCAACGGTTTCTATGTGATGCGCGTTCAAACAGACAAACAAAAAATTAAAAAATTGTCGTAACGTGTTCAGTTGGTTGTTTTAAGTCACTCTGGTTGGTTTTCTTTCGAATATCTTCAATGTACAGACCTTTAGTTGTTACGATTTTATTATATGGATAGATATGAAGGGTAGGATATACACACAAATAACAAAAAATATAAAAATATGCAACTTGTATCCTCCAACCCACGTAAATGAGTTTGCAGCCTGTATATAAAGTAAAGAAAGAAGTAGCCCTACTAACTACATCCATTCCATACATACTACAAAAATATATGATTCTAACGTAGCTCTAGCAGAGACAATTATCCTGGGTAGGTACGCGCTATCTTGGTCTGCCCGGCGACATCAGCCCTCATCGGTCGAGCACTGATTCCAGCTTATGTGTCATGCAAATGCAACGGCCAAGGCATATTTTCTGAATAAAATGTAGGGTTTGTGGATTTAGGCTCTGTAGAGTTAGGAGCTTGGGCTCTTCATGAGATTTAAGAATTTTCTCTTAGTGAAACCGTAATAGCTTTTTACATAAAATGTTTTAATTGGTATTTCATGTCTTTTAGTAGGTATGTGGTGGATGTGTGGAATGGATATAGAAGTAGGGTTAGTTCTTTCTAGCCAGTATACCTACTTACCAGCTTTCTACTAGCCCTTCTGGAAGTGCATTATACAGAAAAGGTGACGCACCGCCCCGTCACTGTCATTGTTATCGTTGTCATAATAAATTGTCCAGCTTTTGCTGTTTAATCACACTGTTTCTGGCGTCTGTTATTGATCAAGGGCATTGTTGTATTACGCGCAAATTAAAGTGCGCATAATGTGTCGTATCGTAATATTTCTAAAGTAAAATGAATTTTATTAAGTTTTTTAACAGTACCTACAATTAGAGCATAGGTCTATTTAGGAGCATACTAATAGGTTCTATTATCTATTTCTGGAACTCGATCGAGTTTGAGGGGTCCACCTGAATGGGTACCTAGTACCCACACCCTACGGCCTACTAGAACTCTATGACATTTGAAGGGTCCACCTTGGGCCCTATCGCCTAACTTTTTACCATAGCATTTGACTTCATCTGGCTCACTCCATTATTGGCGCTTTTCGCGAGCTAAAGCATTCAATTTGGCGGTCGGTAGAGTTCCAGAAATGTTCTTTGTAAGTAGGAGTAAGGTGTAGTACCTTACACACCCATCGGCAGTAGGTAGGTACCTACCCGTCGTTCGTACCATGAATCGCCTTCTAAGACACCTGAGGGCTTAGTGTGAGTTTCGCTTCGAATTTACTTTACTATCGCGTTTGCGTTTACGTGAAAACTAGTATGAAAAAATGTATAGCGCCGTCTAGTGGTACGTAAATGAAGTTCATTTCGTCATACAAATTTCGACGAAAACGCAAACGCGATAGTAAAGTAAATTCGAAGCGAAACTCATACTAAGCCCTCTGTTAGGAAGTTTATAGTCAAAATACCTATGTATATACCTACTAGTACGCAGCCGTACCGGCGGCAGTGAGAGCATAGTTCACCAAACACTGTTGCCCAAAGGAAGCCGTAAACAGGAAAATAACCTAGCACCAATATCTAATTTACTAAATAACTTTATTACTGCATTTTTGTTAATACTTGTTGGGGTTAGGATTCTTTCAGATCGCCAACGTGATTGCCTGTGGACTGTGTTTAAAACGTATAATAAATAGGTAATTAATAAGTAAAGTAGGTAAGTATCTACCTATTAAGATTTACATTAAAATAGGTATAAACACGTTACCTACTTATTTAAAGATAAAAATAGTAAACTAATTATTATGTAACCTACCTATTCGTTTTAAAATAATATAATACAGACTTCAATAATTTCCTTGCTAATTAAACAATTAATTATTTAACTGTAGTTATCTTAAGTAGACAGAACTACCTAATAAAGGTAGGTCGCGACTTATCACAAGTGTGAAAGAGGTAGGATAGATTTAGGGGACAACGGGAAGGCCCTTCCATACTACACAATTTTACGACAATATTGACAATTCGATCGTGTTGTGTGGACGGACAATTAAAACAGGATCTCCAGATGGGGGTTTTCCTCATTTTGGGAATATACAAAAAATTTCGGGAACTGAACAACTTTGGAGGTCTTGAGGTTATTAGGAGTTAAACACAGTAGACAAGTGTAGAATGGATATATTTACAGAAAATGTGCCTAACTATATTTACAAATATGTACTCCCTAAACTTGCGTGTTTGATCTAGCAAATTTGCATTGACCAATCGGAAAGCCCGACGCGAGGTAGCTCCCCACTCCTGCCGAACGCGTGTGGTGCCGCTATAAATAAGCGACACAGACGGGCGCTCGCCCGAGTCTCCGTTTGGGCTTCGGTGCGCACACTCGTGTCGCACGCTGCCCGCTCGCCCTCGCATTTTTTACGAGTGCTTAAGTTTCGCGCGTGTTGTGTGTGGTGTTGTGTTGTGCTCACTTCGCGCTGCGTGCCCGAGTCCCGCCGAACGGAACGAGTTCTAGGTACGTTCGCTCAGAGACGTAGGTTCTTGCTACCGATTCGTTGGTAGCACAAAGTTACGTCTCTACCGCGATTTTTAGGCGGCTATATCCATTAGGGATAACCGCTCCACCGACCCCGCCCCTCCCCCCTGCCTCGCGCAGGGAGGACTTCTCTCCCTCTCTCGTCTTCAACGATAGCATTACTAGTATTACTAGCTTTCAGTCCCCTACTCATCCCTCTCGCCTTAGAATGGCGCCGGTCACCATGGAGCAGTTCGCTGCACAGGCGGCCGAGCTCCTTCTAAAAGCCAACATAGGCCAGGACAATTACATTGTCCGTAATTACCTGGCGGCAATGGGGAGTGCCCCTCAGGCCCCCTGTGACCCCTCCGAAGCGAACATGGAGTTCGAGGACTCCGTGTCGCAGTTCTCGGCGCCGTCCTCTCGCAAGAGGGCGGCGTCTATGTCCGATCGCGCCTCTTCGTGCTCGGGCACCGTGACGGGACCCCGCTCCCACACGCCATCACTCCCACCCCTTATGGGCGAACTGGACGAGTTCGAGCTCGTCCCTAAAACCAAGCGGCATCGCAAGCGCGCTGCCCGCTTGGAGTCCGAGGCCCCGTCCTCGGTAGCCGCGCCCGCCCCGGACGCGGTTACCCCCCGCCCCCCGACCCCCGCCCCGAGCACTGCTGCCGCTCGCACGGGCGCGCCGACTGGCGCCAAACCAGTCGCGCGCTTCTCCCCGCCCGCCCCGCCTAAGGCCAAGCCCCCCCCGCCTATTTTCCTTCGGGAAAAAACCAAATGGGAGTTAGTCTCCCGTCTCTGCGCGGAACAGCGCATCCGCTACACCCGTGCGTCAAACACGGGTGTAGCCGTCAAGATCGACGTAGCGTCGACCGACGACTTCAGGAGCCTTACCAGGCTCCTCGCCCTCAATAAAGTAGGGTACCACACCTACGCCCTCCCTGAGGAGCGTAAGGTGCGTGCAGTACTCCGCGGAGTGCCGCACGAACTCTCAAATGAGGCCATCTTAGATGACCTCAAAGCCCAAAATTTCCCCGCCGAGGCTGTACATAAGATGTACAGCCGCTCCGGCAAGGTGTTTCCCCTGGCTCTGGTGGTGCTCTCAAACACCACCGAAGCCAGGACCATTTTCCGTGGAGGGTTCACAGTGTGTGGGCTCTCCGGGATCAAGGTAGAGCCCCCGCACAAACGCGGTTCCCCCGGGCAGTGCCATCGCTGCCAGCTGTATGGCCATGCGTCGGCCAACTGCACAGCCCCTCCTCGTTGCGTCAAGTGTGGCGAAGGCCACGCTACTAAGGAGTGCGCGCGCACGCGCGACTCCACCACCCCTCCCTTCTGCTGCAACTGTGGCCAATCTGGCCACACTGCAAATTACAGGGGTTGCCCGCGCGCCCCTCGCCCCCGCACTTCCGCACCGAAGCCCGCTAAGGGCAAAGGTGCGAACCCTCACCCTCATCCTCAAATACCGAAGCCCGCTAAGGGCAAAGGTGCAAGGCCGCCGCCGCCTTCAGCGTCAGCGACCCACTTTCCCCCCCTCAAGGCCAAAGGCACCCCCCCTAGCGCAGCTCCAGCTGCAGCCTGGGGTCCACCCAAGGCCCCGGGGCCAAAGCCCCCCCCCACCACCGCCCCCCCTAAGGCCATCAGCCAGTCCCAGCCCTCCTCTTCTTTGGCGGAGGATTTACGGTACATCTCCTCCATCGTATCGTCCGTCAATATTGACGAAATCCCCATCCTGGCGCACAAACTGCGCACCGCGTCGTCTCAGTTCGAGCGTGTAAACGCTCTTGCCGAGCACTTCACGCTACTTCAAGCTCTGAAGTAATGACCCAGGCGCCTCACGCCACACCCGCCATTCCCACCAACGTCGGCACCGGTCGCGTAAAGCCGGCCGGGGTTTCGCTTGTTTCTTTCAATGTGCGCAGCCTACGCACCAACATCCCCGAACTCAGGAAGTTCGTTAGTAGTAGGGAACTCGACTTACTTCTCCTCCAGGAGACGTGGCTTAAGCCATCGATCCGGAGGGGTATGTCGATCCCTGGATTCTCCCTTGTTAGGAATGACAGGACTGCCGCCGTCGCACGTGGCGGGACTGCCATTTACTACAAGAGATCGCTCCACTGCTCCCCTATCCCCACTCCTACTCTCTCGAGCATGGAGGCTTCTGTAGTACAGTTAGGCATGACTGGACATCCGTCCCTGATCATAGCCTCTGTCTACATCCCCGCAGGCTCCCTCCCTCTCAAAAGCGACTTCGAAGCGCTTCTATCTTTAGGCGAGTCGGTCGTGATGTTCGGAGATTTCAACTCCAAACACACCGACTGGACTTGCGAATCCACAAACACGAACGGTGTCCACTTAATGGACATCACTAGGTCGCTCGACCTAGACGTGTATTGCCCCCTCTCCCCTACCCACTACCCCGACAGAGTGGATCACCGTCCCGATGTACTAGACTTTGCGCTAGTGAAGGGCGTGTCGCTCATTCTCCGGTCGATCGACACACTCGACGACCTAGGCTCCGACCACCGTCCAGTCTCCCTCGTACTAGGCTCACCCACCCCCATCTCTCCCCCACTTCCGCGCACTTTCACGAAGTGGGAAGGCTTCAAGAAGTCCATGGCGGCCATCATGGACGCGCCCGACTCGCCGCTCGCCTTTTCACCCGACTATTTCGATAGTACGGATAAAATCGACGCAGCGGTTGCCTCCTTAACGTCCCACATTCAATCAGCGTTGAAAGACAACGAGCAAGTGGCCCCTGCCGTCGACCGGCAGGGCCTGCCGCTCGAAGTCAGAAACCTGATTAAAGCCAAAAATGCGGCCCTCCGGAGGGCCGCCCTCTACCCGACCCCAGAGTACAGACGCACTGCCAACCGACTTCAGCGGGCAGTGAGAGCACGTCTCGACGAATTGAGGAACTCCCGCTGGGGAGACCTCATGGAGACGATTTCCCCGTCCCATCAAGCGTACTACAAAGTGGCGAAAGCCCTTCGTACAGACGCCACCACCACCGTCCCTCCTCTTGTCCGCCCAGATGGCACAATTGCGTTTGCGGACGACGAGAAAGCCGAATGCTTCGCAGACAGCATTGCTTCACAATGCTCCCCTAGCACCAAAGAGTGCGAGCCCGGTCACGTGCGTGCGGTGGAAGAAGAGGTCCGTCAAAAGACCTCCCTTCCCCCCACCTCGGACCCAGTCACAGTGTCCCCCGACGAGATCCACTCCTTCATCAAGGGTCTCAAATCTAACAAAGCGCCGGGCGCGGATGGAATTTCCAACCGAGCGCTTAAGTACCTCCCCGAACAGGTGCTTACTTTGTTAGCGGTCATTTTTAATGCTTGCTTTGACCATTGCCACTTTCCGACCGCGTGGAAAGAAGCCATAGTCATAGGCATTCCCAAGCCGGGAAAGCCACTAAATGTAGCGTCATCCCACCGCCCGATAAGCCTCCTCAAGGCACTAGGGAAAGTATTCGAGAGAGTTGTACTCTCTCGAATGAAAGAACATCTCTTCAAAGACGATGTTCTTATTCCCCATCAATTCGGCTTTCGTCCCAAACACAATTGCCCCCGACAAGTCCATCGTATAGTAGAATTCATCCTCAGTGGATTCTACCCAAAGAGAGAAAAGACGGTCGCAGTCTTCTACGACGTCGCCAAGGCCTTCGACAAAGTCTGGCACGAAGGCCTTGTATACAAGCTATACAAGCTTGGTCTCTCCGATCGACTAGTCCGATTAGTAGCGTCCTACCTAAAGCACCGTACCTTTCGGTTCAGACACGAAGGTACATTGTCTTCCCCACGTCCACTGAAGGCCGGCGTCCCGCAAGGCTCTGTACTCTCTCCCCTCCTCTATATATCGTACACAAACGATATCCCCGTCCCCGACAACGGGGTACAACTGTCCCTTTTCGCCGACGACACGGCAATCTACGCCAAAGGGCGAAGGCCACCGATGGCTAAGCTCCAAAAGGCGGTGAACAAGCTCGAAGCTTGGTTCAAACTGTGGCGCATCGAAGTGAATCCGGAGAAGAGCTCCACGGTTTGCTTCGATGTTAAGCGCAGACGGGGTGACAGCGACCCCCCTCCCCTCCGCATGCAAGGGAAACTAGTTCCCTGGCAGCGCGCTGTCAAGTATTTAGGCGTCACACTTGACAAGAGGCTCACCTTTGGGCCTCATGTCGACAAAGTGTGTCGCACCGCCCGTTTTTACTTGGGTCGCCTCAACTGTATGTTGGGGAGATTCAGTAAAATGTCCCTCAGGAACAAGCGAACCCTCTACAAGGTGTGCATCCGACCGGTGTTGACCTACGCATCCCCCGTCTTCGCTCACGCGAGCTCCCTCGTCATTGAGAAACTGCAAATTGTGCAGAACATCTTCTGCCGTAGGGCAACGGCGGCTCCATGGTACGTCCGCAATGCGGACCTACACAGAGACATGGACCTGCCTACCCTGCAGCAGTTTCTCAAAACACTCTCCGAGACCTATTTCAAGGCCGCGGAAGTGCATCCCAACCCGCTCGTGCGAGAGGCAGCAGCCTACTCTCCCCGCCCGATCTCCGGCCACGCGATCAGGAGGCCGAGACACGTCCTCACGGACCCCCCCAACGACCTGTCGAGCGCTCTGAACCTCCTCCTGGAGGCTCAGGTCGACCCGACAAAGCCCCTCCCTGCCGTTTCAGCGGCCCCCGTAGGCCCCCAAATCCAGTCCACAGCAGCGGGACCCCCTTCAGGGGTCACGCTATAAGTTCTCCAGTGTACGCTCCGTAAGGAGTGACGCTGAGCGCACCCCGTCCCTACGGGGTGTAGCATCCGATGAAACCTGAAAGGCCCTTCCGGCTACAGGTGCTCCCAGGGGGTGTTTAGTACGTATGCGCCTAGGTTCTTTTTTTTGGCGAGTCGTGCATAACCAGCTGGCCGGCCAGCTGGTACTCATGAGAGTTCACCTCCTCCCTCCCAACCGTTATACCGGAGGGTGCCCATTTCCACTTGCGTTGGGCGCAAAAAAAAAAAAAAAAAAAAAGGGCGCTCGCCCATTTGGCCGGCGCATCGGAGAACAGCACATCAGAGGAAGCTCGGCGCGCACGCTGACGCCAACAGCGGCGGCGAACTCCGGTTGTCTTCTGAAGCTGCGTTCGGACTCCGTGGCGTGAAGAACAATGCAAGACTAGTCGTTCTTTTCAGAACGCAATCCTGAGTTTCACGACCCAATACGCTCTGTGGCTAAATACGCATTCGTTCTATTTATTGTAGAACACAAGTTTCATTGACTTTTATACGAATACCATATAGGTAGCCACAGTACTCCCCCTCAAGCGAAGCGTACAGGTAGTTTGGTGGTGCGTCCGGCTCGTGTCTTGTATTGTGTTGGTCTCGTGTTTCGCATTGTGGTCGGCTGTTGTCTCGATGTAGGTATCTTCGTTTCAGGGTCGTTTCTGTTGATTTGTTGTCGTTGGGTAGTGGAGTTGTATTCATTTTCGCCTGTCTCGTTCAGTGTGTAGGCAGGCTTGAGTCGGTCGATTGATATTTTAGCTTGTCGTTGTGCTAGTTGAACGGTGAATATTTTCCTGTCTCGGTTAATGACCTTGTAGGGCCCCTCGTACGGTGGTTGTAGCGGCTTTTTTACAGCGTCGATTCTTACGAAAACGTAGCTGCAGGTTTGTAGGTCTTTATGCACGAAAATCGGTCTGTTGCTTGCATGTGATGGTAGTGGTTGCTTCGGTTTCAGAGTGTTGATTGTTTTTCGTAGTTGGGATACGTAGTTGTAGTCGGCGATTTGCAGGTTTTCGGCTTGTGTAGTGGCAGCGAAAAAATCGCCAGGTAGGCGCAAGTTGTAGCCGTAGGTAAGTTCGGCCGCGCTGATATTCGTGTCGTTACGTAGTGCGGCTCGAAGTCCCAGCAAAACGGTAGGTAATTCTTCGATCCACGTAGTTTGTCCAGAGAGTCGCGTTTTCAGCGCCGCTTTTAAACTGCGATGCCAGCGCTCGACGATACCGTTTGCTTGCGGGTGATACGGTGTTGTGCGGGTTTTTTCTATTCCCATTATTTTCGTTAGGTAGGTAAATAGCTGGCTCTCGAACTGTCGTCCTTGGTCGGTTGTAATGGTTTGTGGACAGCCAAAACGGGTTATCCAATGTTCGTAAATTACTTTCGCCACTTCTTCGGCGGTGATTTCTTCGGTAGGTATTGCTTCGGGCCATCTTGTAAGTCGGTCGATCATTGTGATTAGATAGCGGTAGCCGTGCCGCGTAGGGGGTAGCGGTCCGACTATGTCGATGTGGATGTGCTGAAATCTGTCTGCCGGTGGGAACGAAGATAGTTCGCTTGACGTGTGACGATGTATCTTACATTGTTGGCAGCGTAGGCATTGTTTGGCCCAGATGCCGACGTCTTTGTTCATTGATGGCCAAAAGTATTTCTGCGTGACAAGCTTGCGGGTTGTGCGTACTCCTGGGTGGCTGATGTTGTGAACTGCATCGAATGCTATCTTGCGGTATGGCAGCGGTAGGTATGGTCGCACGTGTTGAGTAGACGTCTCGCAGTGTAAAGTAGTGTTCGAGTTAGGTAAAGTAATTTTACGTAGGCATAAATTACTTTGTTTCGCGAGCTTCGTTATCGTGCTGTCTCTTTCTTGCACTCTTGCGATTTCTTCATAATTTAGTGTCGATGGACAGGCGATGCTTTCGACGCGGCTGAGAGCGCCGGCAACGACGTTATCTTGGCCTGTCACATGACGAATGTCGGTGATGAATTCGCTGATGAATTGCAGTTGGCGTGCTCGGCGCGGTAGCTCGGATGGCGATGGCGACTTGTGTAGTACGTAGGTAAGCGGCTTGTGATCGGTGAAAATTATGGTTTCTCTTCCTTCGAACATTTTTCTGAAGTGCTTGACTGCCATATAAATAGCTAGTAGTTCACGGTCGAACGTACTGTACTTCTGTTGTGCGTCGGAGAATTTCTTCGAGAAGTAGCCGAGTGGCTGCCATCTGTTGCTAATTCGTTGTTGGAGGACGGCTCCAGCTGCTTTGTCGGAGGCATCTGAGAATATCGCCAATGTTCCATGGTGGGACAGGTGGGCGAGTAAAGCTGCCTTTTGAATGCTGGCTTTACAGGCTTCGAATGCAGATGTTGATTGGTCGTCCCATTTTATTTCCGTTTTGTCTTTCTTCTTCGAATTATGTAGGTAATTGCTGAGCGGGGCTTGAATGGTAGCGGCGTTAGGTATGTTCTCTCGGTAAAAGTTGAGCATGCCGAGGAATCGTCGTAGCTCTTCGATCGTCTTCGGTTTCGGGAAATCGGCGATTGCGTTGATTTTCTCTTGTGGCGGCTTGATTCCGTGCTTCGAGACGTGGTACCCGAGGAAATTGACTTCGCCATTGCCAAACACGCATTTCGAAGGGTTGATAGTGATACCGTATTCTTCTAGTCGTTGTAGGACTGTTCGAAGGTGTTTACGGTGCTCATCCTCGGTTCGGGAAGCGATGAGGAGATCGTCGACGAATGGAAAGACGTAATCCAGCCCTCGCAGTACTTCGTGGACGAACCGCTGAAATGTTTGCCCGGCGTTGCGGAGACCGGGGCACATGCGTGGGAACTCGAACAATCCGAACGGCGTTATTATTGCTGTTTTTTCGATGTCTTCTTCCTTGATTGGTAATTGTTGATAAGCTCGGTTCAAATCGATCGTAGAAAAGACTTGACAACCGGCGAGATGGTATGTAAAGTCTTTGATGCGTGGTATCGGGTAGCGGTCGGGTTTCGTAATACTGTTTAGGCGTCGGTAGTCGCCGCAAACTCGCAGATCACCGTTTTTCTTCGGTACGATGTGTAAAGGTGATGCCCACGGGCTCTTGCTCGGCCGACACAATCCTTGATCGATCATATTTTGAAATTCGTTTTTGACTCGATCGTAACGATTGTGAGGTATAGGGCGGGCTCTGCAGTACAACGGTGGTCCGGATGTCTCGATTAAATGTTCCACGTTGTGTTTGGGATTGAGTTTCATCGAAGTGATGCGAGTGATTCCAGGGAAATCTGCTAGAATGCTGTGGTAGGACTGTTGCAGGTCGATGCTCCGAACTGTAGGTATTTTCGTGTGACAAACTGGTGCGTTTACTGCTAGGTTTGTGACGTCGTCGATTAGTCGGCGGTTCTTGAGGTCTACAATCAGTCGGTGATGTTGAAGAAAATCGGCTCCAATTATTGGTCTGCTGACGTCGGCGATGATAAATTTCCAGCGGTAAGGTCGGCGTAGGCGTAAATCTAGATCCAACGTCGTTTCGCCGTAGGTAGGTATCGCGGAGTTGTTGGCTGCGTAGAGTGTGAATGGCAGCGGTTGCGGTCGTGTTCCTTTCCTCTTCGGTATGACGGATATATTTGCACCCGTATCTACTAAAAAGGTGAGTTTCGACTTTCTGTCGGTAACGAATAGGCGGTGTGCTGTACTTGAAACACTGGTTTCCGCCACAGCCAGTGTTTGTTTTAGTTTTCCGCTTTCTGTGCGGTGAATGAGCATGGCGACGTGCAGCGTCTGGCGCGATCTCCAAATCGGCGATGGTAGTAGCAGATTGGGCGATGCGGCGAGTGCGGCCGGGGTGGCGAGCGGGACGGTGGTCTGTAGCGCTGGTGCGACGGGCTTCGCTGTCTTGAGCGCTGGAAGTGGCCG
This sequence comes from Blastobasis adustella, assembly GCA_907269095.1. Lineage (NCBI taxonomy): Eukaryota > Metazoa > Arthropoda > Insecta > Lepidoptera > Blastobasidae > Blastobasis > Blastobasis adustella. Next base: position 11,941,881 of record OU026121.1, on the reverse strand, counting down.
CGTGCCGATTGATGCGCTCGTCCTTGCTTTAGTTCCGCGACCTCCATACTAAGCTTCCGAATTTCTTCGAGCAGGGTTTTATCGTGGGTTTTGTCTTGAGCTTGAGACGCAAGTGTTGAGGACACGGCGGACACTTCGGGCGACTGTTGTAACACGTTGTCGGCGAGGTTCGCTAAGTCGACCAGTTTTGCGGTTTTGTTAATATTTTCGCTGACGGCGATTGCAGAGCGAACGGTAGGTGGTAGATTTTTCTTCCACAGATGCTGCAGCACTGGTTCGGAGAGCTTTCCTCGGCTAAGCATTTTCATGTGGCGTAGCAGCTGGCTGGGTGTGCGATCGCCTAACTCCACTTCGTTAAGCAGCTTCTCGAGTTTCCGCTCGTCGCTCTCTTCGTATACGCTGATGAGACGACTTTTCAGCGCGTCGTAAAATTCGGCGTCATCGTTAGGTGGGTCGTAAATAATGTCGCACACTTGTTCCAGCTCTGGTTTGCCGAGTTGCGCGATGATCATGTCCACCAGCTGCCGTTTTCCTTTTTTCTGATCCGCTATGACCGACTCGAATCTGTAGAACCATAGTCGCGGGGTGTCGCGCCAAAACTGTGGGATGCGCAGCGAGAGAGCGATGCCTGCAACTTCTTGCTGATCCCGTTGTAAGTCTTGAGTCGCCATAGTTCCCGGTGCTAAGCTGTGTTCTTGTTCTTGAACGTCGGTGGTCACCACTTTGGAGGTCTTGAGGTTATTAGGAGTTAAACACAGTAGACAAGTGTAGAATGGATATATTTACAGAAAATGTGCCTAACTATATTTACAAATATGTACTCCCTAAACTTGCGTGTTTGATCTAGCAAATTTGCATTGACCAATCGAAAAGCCCGACGCGAGGTAGCTCTCCACTCCTGCCGAACGCGTGTGGTGCCGCTATAAATAAGCGACACAGACGGGCGCTCGCCCATTTGGCCGGCGCATCGGAGAACAGCACATCAGAGGAAGCTCGGCGCGCACGCTGGCGCCAACAGCGGCGGCGAACTCCGGTTGTCTTCTGAAGCTGCGTTCGGACTCCGTGGCGTGAAGAACAATGCAAGACTAGTCGTTCTTTTCAGAACGCAATCCTGAGTTTCACGACCCAATACGCTCTGTGGCTAAATACGCATTCGTTCTATTTATTGTAGAACACAAGTTTCATTGACTTTTATACGAATACCATATAGGTAGCCACACAACTATATGTTTTATATAGGTGGATGTCAAGTTAGTAATAAAATACAAGAACAGAATATTTCATACTACATAGATAGGTATATATACAAATTTAATTTGAGGAAAATTTTACGGAATTCTATCTTTTTGGGAAAAATTAAAACCTGATTTGGGGAAATTCTACATGCATAACCCAGAGACCCTACTGATTCGTTGGCAATGAAATTGTCTCGAGTGGACGGACAATCAGACGATCCGCACACTGAAACGCAGCACCGTAAGGTGCTGCGGAAAACGCATCCACAAACTATGAACTATATATACAGACGACTGTCTTCATACAAAATAATGTTCACATTAGCTGAGCACACGTGAGTGTTGAGTGTGGTACGTGTTGTCAGGGGATGCAATCTGTCTCTTTCTGAGGGAAAGAGACAGTTGGTTCTAATCCTTACAACATAAACAATAAAGTCACTTTTCGTTTAATCATCGGTCGTCGGTTGTTTCCTCACACGCAACTACTACAGTTGATTCTAATCCTTACAATATAAAAAATAAAGTCGCTTTTCGCATATAGTCGTGCACGGGATGGAGGGAAAGGGACAAAATTCTATTTATATGAGTAACTAGAGATGGAGACATCCCAGATGATTCTCACTAGACGCATTAAGGTATTGCAAGCTGGACAGCCCTAAACGCATCCACGCGCGTGGCTGCGGATCCGCATCACCGTACGTTTCCATAGACAAATCCAGAGCTGCATTTCCATAGACCACTCTAGTGTTACAAGATTGGACTCTTTATTCGTCATTCTGGCGAAATTTGGAATATGTATAATTTTTATATTGTTTTAAATACAATCAAATATTTAGGAAATGTCCACATTGTTATAATCTTTTTATAAAATTATATTACTTAGGCGAAAAATAATTTGATAACTGAGTAACGGAACACCTATCTGACAACCCTGAAGACCTCACTTCACAGCAGCGGCCTATTTGACGCCTTTTTAGGTAGAAAGTACATCGCCAAAAACTTGTCTGACCTCAGCCCGACCGCCTAATATTCAAATTGAAAGAAAGATCGTGATAAACAAATCACTGGTAGTCGTGAGACTGTTGGTAAACATAGACTCATGGGAAAAAGAGTTCCAAGATCAATACTTTCCAAGTGATTACATTTTCCAAATTTTACACCTGTCATCCGAAATGTAGATCTCGACTAGTACTATCATTTCTATTCGGGGACTAGTGTTCTAGTACCATTGGTTTCAGAGTTATTACAGTTTTGAGTTTGACGCCTGTCACCCAAAATGTAAATCTCGACTAGTAAAGCGTACTCTACATGTCCGTCGAAACTTTCGGCGAAACTTTTGCCGGGACTTGGTCGACCCTTTACATTCTCGCCTATTAGGGATGTGGTGGGTGTAAAAACGCGTCGACATTATATCGATTCATCCGTGTAATATCGCTATCTGCTGTAAACAGGGTCACAGAGGTGATGGCAGCTGCTCTACTGTAATTACTTGATCTACTAATATCCTGGATCATGTTCAAGTGTACCCCGAACCTTTTACGGGAAAAAGAGCTAGGAATATAAATATAAAATCGATCGAGTCGAGACGACAACAACCTATCTCTACTTAGTCTATGAAATAGGCGAGACATGCCAAACATGCACGGGACTACACGAATGTAGGCGAATACTGCCTCCACATTCTCGTGTTCCCGCGGAACTGTCCACATGTGGAACGCGCTGGTTGAAAGTTCATTTGCGTTTTGAAATTAGTTGGAGCTTGAACGATAATAACTCATATAAGTACTCATTTATTTCAAGAGATTACAAAGTTATTACATAGCTAAATTAAGTGAAGTAAAGTGACTGCAAAAGTGATAAACACAACATACAACATATTTTAAATAGGTAGGTATAAAAGTATTTGTAAAAATTACTTACACTTAAGTTGTTAAGTAGGTAGGTACCTAAACTTTGAAGTGTTCAGTTTGCTTTGGTTTTCGTTCTTATGCTGATAGGTACCTACTTACCTAATACGAATTTTCTATACCTAATTACCTACTATAGTTACTTACCTAATATAGGTATCCAAGTTTATCAATGAGTAAGTCAGTAATACCTAACAAGAATCCATTACCTGGGTGTGATAAAAATAAGATAGTGTGCAAATTTAACAGTTTATTATTATTTTTTATTGAGGTAGGTTTTTATTTGCAGGATTACTGAGAGTTTTATGATGGCGGACACGAAAAAAAAATGCAGACAATACAGTTTGGACTACTTGAAGTTCGGATTGATTGCTTATCCATCAAATCAACACTTGCCGATGTGTCTCATATGTGAAAAAGTATTCAGTAACGATGCCATGATGCCTTCAAAAATGGATGACCACTTATCAAGAGTACATGCTGACAAAAAAAGTAAGCCCTTGTCATTTTTTCAAGCACTTCAAGAAAAACTAGACAAAAGGCCATCCATTAGATCGATGTTTGCGTCATCATCTATTAAAGACGATGATGGTTTACGAGCGTCTTATAATATATCTTTACTAATAGCGAAGTCGGGGAAACCCCACACAATTGGAGAGCAGCTTATCTTACCAGCCATTGCGGAGGTCCTTAACAATGTATTGCACAAACCCGCACATGATATTTTAAAGAGAATACCTTTGAGCCATAACACCGTTCAGAGACGCATAGACGAGATGGGACGCGATGTGGAAAACATTTTATGCAAGTTCTTACAGGCCAACAGATTCTCTCTCCAGTTGGACGAGTCTACATTACCCGGCAATTAAGCTCTGTTGTTAGGATATGTTCGATTTATCAAAGATGAAAAGATGTGCCAAGAACTGCTTTTTGCTACATATTTAGAGACTGATACCAGAGGAGAATCGATTTTTCAGGCCGTGGAACATTTTTTTACTGACAAAGCTATTGCATGGAAGAACATTGTTTCTGTTGCGACTGATGGTGCACCGTCTATGGTTGGTCGTCATCGTGGTTTTATAGCTCACTTAAAGCGACAACTGCCTGATGTACTGGTCATTCACTGCGTGATTTACAGGCAGCATTTAGTAGCAAAAAAGCTGAGTCCTAGTCCTAGTAGCAGAAAAGAATATTCGCAGTTTCCGCATTTGTCAAAATTACCAAAAATGCTTCAAGATTATGACATTTTATTATATGTCACTCACTTGGACGCATTACACAAGGATTTTAAGGAGAGGTTTGAGGATCTTTTAAATTTACAAATTCCTCAATGGATAATAAATCCGTACCACAGCCATAGGAGAAGCCAATGTGATAATGCAAGAAGAGTTGATTACCATCAGCACAGACGAAGAGCTTAAGCAGAAGTTCAACCGAGGCTATCAGAAGTTCTGGTTGCAACGCAACATTGAAACACAGTATCCTACATTGTGGAACATTGCTGAAAAATACCTTTTCGCTTTTCCATCATCATACCTAGTTGAAAAAAGCTTCAGTGTGGTAACAAACATTTTGACGAAACAAAGAAACCGTTTTCAAAATCAACGAACGTGGAGATTTAAGGCTGCAACTCACCAATATTGAACCGGATGTAGCTAGATTGGTAGATAGTCACCAGGTTCATCCATCACACTGAATGTTTTATTTTCTCTTTGCGAATTAATACTTTTTTAAATATAATTTCCTACCTACTTAAGGTTCTTTAAGTACTTAATTTGTAATAATCATTATAAATGAAACTTGATATTTACTGAATTGTATGTCTTTTTATTTTGTTAAATTTTGATGAGAAAATGAAGTCAACTTTACTCACTTAACCAAGTGCAAAGTTTTCCAATTGGTACCTTAGTACCTAGGTATTTTGTATCAATAGGAAAAAACTAAAGACAGGCCCCCTTATTTATGATAGTCTGCTAACTTAAAGCATTACTAATTCTCACTCTGTCTTCTTCTATTGACCTAAGTCAGAATGAAAAATAACATTCTGTAGCAGCTGTTTTAAGTTAGCGGACCATTATGAATAAGAGGGTTGATCTTAAAAGTAGGTAATTTGGCCATGGGGGTCTGAGGTAACAGTTCATTTTGGAAAAGGGGTTACTTGTCCAAAATAGTTTGGGGATCCCTGGTTTAAACCGCAAAATTTTATTTTCGGCTATTGTTGCCAGTAAAATAACTTTAGTATACTCATTTTCCGCAACCTGTCAAAGTAACCTAAGTCCCTGGTCCCCCTATACTGTCATTTCTCTTAAGAGACTAGTGTTCGAGGACCATTGGTTTCAGAGTTATTAGTTTTAGGTTTGACGGCCATCACCCGAAATGTAATTTTTTCTCTTCATATTTTGCTCTTCAGTTCATACATTTTGAAGTATGTTCTTCGTTTATGATGTATTCTTGATCCTTGTCGGTTTTTAGATCCTTAAGCTTTGGTACATGAAACTTTTAGCTTTGGCTTTTATACATTGCATTAAACAATTAGAAAATTTCCCCACAAAGCATTACATATTTAGTACATTTCATTAGAGGCAGCCAGTGAATTCAGCCAATATATACCATCTCTTTGGATTCAGCAATAAATTCAGTAGGTACATATTACAGAAGAGCTACATGGCAATAATGACTACAGAGCACGCGAGTCAAATGTGTCAAAGAAAGAAACGACGGATCCGCACGAACGTGCGTGGATGCGTTTTCAGTGTGTTGGACTATGCGTGATTTCCATAGAAACCATAGAGAAAAAATTTTATATACAGAAGCAGAGAGTACATTTAGAGTTTAAATACGAGACAAAATGTCACACATCTCTATAACACACACACTAATGCAAATGCAGGGACGGAACAAGGCAGCCCATCTGCAGCAAAATATAACTCATCATGAGTTATATTTTGCTACGACTTTCTACTCGTAACGAATACAAACAAATCTGACATGTTGTTCGCTCCAGATGACTATGCAATTTTTTTAGGCTTGTCCTTATATTTTAATATTGACATTAATAGAAGGTAAGGTGTCTAGTGAATCAAAGCCATGCCCTGATACCTACCACTGTCTTTTCGATCTCTCGATCCTACATACCGTGAATCGGCAGTGCTTGCTTTTGCAAAAGGGAGGGTTACGATTTTGACAGGTATTAATGTTTATTTGTTGCCTTATAACTTCTAAACTAAGTAGGTACCTACTTACTTATTGTTAGAAGCGTCTTCATTGTTCACAGGTTTGCCTATGTGACTTCACAAATTTAATATGATGCCCTCTGGAGGACATAGTCATGAAAAAAAAATGAAAAGGATAGATACATTAATAAATTAAACAAGCAGCATATTCTTTATTTTCAGTAAAAATTCATATAATGCTGGTGCAGCAGGACAGAAGGGACTTGCATCTAATTATTATCTTGTTCTTCAAAATGTTTACAACGCAGCACTTCCAATTTCCAACCCAGACATAACCATGTCTGGTCTTTAGGAAACCTAGAAAAACAAATATTTATGTAAATATACGTAAATACGCGATTAAGCCGTTGTTTCATATAATGTCTGAACATTTAAAATATCTTCTAGGTACATTTTTGGTATGGAACCCTGATACATACAAAATTGTGGACCGCTATTTACAAGATTTGAGTAATAAAATACTATACAATAAATACTAAGTCCGACCCTATTACCATCAAAATATTTTCGTACATATTTAGACACCGAAATATTGCTCAATTTGCTAATAATTTTAAATATATCTCTAATGGCATGTAGTTTTAAGGTAAATCATTTCAATTATTGCAAATTCACACTATTTCGATGCATATTTTTGTCACAATGTCTAAAATTTATTTCGGATCGCCGCGACCACGAATGTTTACTTGCCGGTGAAAGGATAATCCAGGTGTATTTCCATACTTTGCGCTTGCACATAAATGTGCACTAAATTACACACAAAATTACAATCTTTTAAATGGCTTGATTTAAATGTTATGTCTGTGATAGAAACCCATGACAGCTCAAAGAACTTTGTGTCACGCACTAACGCACGTCACGCACAACCGTCCGGTGCTGCGTTGCAGTGTGCATCACAAACTATGAACTATAAAACAGACGACCGACTTCATAGAAAATTATGTGCACAGTAGCTAAGCACGCACGGAGCACGCACACACGTGCGTTTGAGTGCACACACGCAGTGCGTGTTGTTAAGGGATGCATCTGTCTCTTTCTAAAGAAAGAGAAAGAGACAGATCTCGAATTCGGCGGGAAGTGAAGAGTTTTCTGCAAGTAGGTTTTATTGAGCTTAGCTACCAAGGAGTTTCGGTTTTCAAGGAGACTGGTTTCCGATTCTCTAGTTTTTCCTAACCAAATACTGTTTAAAAATTCAAATGAAACAAGCAATATTTATTTCTAGAAATAATTTTATTAAAGAAATCCTACAAAATCAGATCAGTAATGTTCTTAAAAATGCTGGGGTCCGAAGTGGCGGTCCATAGTCTCTGCCTACCCCACCTGTGGGACACAGGCGTGAGCTTTATGTATGTATGTAATCCTACAAAATTACAAATACAGCGGATTAAACAATTGAGAACATGAAGTCGTTTTAGCACGATACATTTAGTAGGTGGGTATGGTATGGGTATGATATGGTAAGTGTCGATCACACGCGCTGGCGCATTTATAGATACGTAACTAGCTTTGAGACGCATTTTAGTTTTAGAACTTTGTGACAGAAATACAAAACCCAGCTTGCAACGGAATTCTGTCAAGCGGTCTTAATATCAACGTGCCATTATACATGATAAAATAAAAACTTATATCTGGTTATCTTATAGCTATTGTCTACGACAGCACTTTTGAGTTTTTGGCCCGCGTAGATTCGACTTAATAGCTCTATCTCCTGAGTGATTTAGGAGTTAGCGGAAATACATACAGATAGACAGACAGACGCGGAAAGCGATTTTAATTTATATTATCTATGGATTATTACATTATTATTGTCAGTCTAAATGTATTTCCGGTAAATTACGCAACGGATTTTGATGTAGTTTTCACCATCAGTTAGATCACTTCTTAACGATTATTTATACCTGTGTATAAAATACATGTTTAATATAGTAAAGAAAAGTCGAGAAAACCTGTGCGTAGCTAGTAAATATTATAAATATCGTTGTCCTTAGTATTAGTGCCAATTAATACTCTTTGCTTTACTATTCGTCGGCACTCACCCTTCTGGCGATTAACTTTATAATAATACTTTAAACAATAACAGTCTTAGCATTTCTACTTGTTCTATAACTAATCTTAATATTGTTGAATAATAAACAATCATATTGTACGGTGAACGTATGTTACAATACGTTTCTTGTAATATTGGCCATTATACATATAAAATAATTCATTGGTTGTAAATTATACAATTGATAAACAATTTAAAACAGTCAAAAGTGTCAAGACTAATTACAATAGTTTGATTTATTTATTAATATTTAGCCAGTGCTTGTATTTTAATAGTGTTAGTAAACTATAAATAATTGAATCTAGGTACAACATTTAAAACGAAAACGAACACAAATTGTAAATCAAGCAATGGGAGAATTGTCTTAGTGTCTAGTATTGGTGGGACAGGTGAATAGCTATTATAGCTTTATCTAATTTGCAGTCGTCAGCAGTTGTAGAATTCCACCAGCGATGCTTCCGCAAATCTCACCTCTCGGGCGTCACCATAGTCGACTTTCACTGTTAACATAAGACATGTATTAGAATCGTCCCACAAAAACCCAGCATACACAGCAAAACAATTCTCTAAATCTGACCTTTTTTACTGTAACCCGAAATATAAATCTGTTTCATACATTTATTAGTAGATGCCAAGTTGATGATATAATGAGAAAAGGCAAAGAGTTATTCATTCATTGAAGAGAGAGCCTACGTTCGAAGGCGGGACACATTATGGGCTGATAAATAATGACGATGATGATCCCCATTTTATTTTGAAATATTCAAATAATGCTAATGTAATAGGCAGTAACTAGGCGTCTGATTTAAACCCACTAATCATAACGACCAAACACCAAATTGTTGAGTTATCGCTGCAGGGTTGACACATGATTTTTTGCAATACGGAAATGTCGACACACCGTTTTCGATAATCGTTATAACGAAAATCGAACCACCACTTTCACACTCAAATATGTAGGGAAACCATTCGAGGGCACCCTTCTAAAGCATTAATAAACAGAAGGCAGAGCATACTCACATGCTGCGATTGTTGCTCCTCATCGTCTTCCTCTTCCGTGAAGGCCGGCAGGAGCTCCTCGGGCCATGGCACTGCGCAGCGCGTGTCTCCATGACATCTGTTTGCGTTCAAGTGATATTAGTCGTTGAGGACATAGATATGGAAATTGAAGCAATTATTCATTTCATCGTGTGAAACCTCTGGTGTCGCAGTTTCGTGCTGCCCAAAAGGCCTCCGGTGTGGCTTATCTCGACTGCTAGCAATCGATAGCAATCGGGAACGACGGTAACACCACCTAACAACGTCATAAATATCATCAGCGGTACTATCTTAGTACAAGGAATAACTTCACAAGTTAGGGATATGAAATAAATAAACGCGGACCGCGCGAAGTTGCGGGCAGAAGCTAGTTGAATAATGAACTATATCTTACTTCATCATCACAGCCCGTAACAGTCCACTGCAGGACTTATGGCCTCTCCCACGAAAGGGGAGGTTATTGCCATAATCTCCACGCTTGGCAGGCGGGTTGGAGATCGCAGTGTTTAAATATAATAATGTAAAACGCTGCTGCCCATTTTCCAGACTACGGAGACTCTTGATCTTTTGCCTCGAAAACACTAGTCGCCTTGTACGACACCCATGAATGTAGGGGTTGGTGCTATTCTACTCTGCCGGACACCACACGGCAAACGTCTAAAAACCGAAAACCACTAACTTATCCGTAATACTCTCATCGAGATCCACGTCCGGCGACAGCATCCTGCGGCGTTCGCGCGCGCTGAGGTACGCCGCCGCGTCGGTGGCCAGCGCTGGCGCACCATGTACGCCACCACGGGGGCTAGGGATACGGCTTCCGTGTGGAACGCTGAGGGGAAGGGGGTAAATTAATAAGTAAATGTGTTTGGACAAATCCATGCAGCGCCATATGGCCCCAAAGTAAGCAAAGGGTTAGTAGACAGACCCCCACAGGCGGGTATGTATGTTATAAATAAATATGCTTGGACAAAATCACAGCGTCATCTAGCCGCAAAGTAAGCATAGCTTGTGTTATGGACGTTAGATATTGAATCAAATGAATATTCTAATAATCATTATAATTTAGACGCCTTCTAGGCTAGAGTGAATAGGCTGTTCCTAGCCAGAAATGCTCCATCATCTGCCGCATCGTGTGACCACCAGATGAGATGGCTTGATATCTTACTTGCGTGAATATTATTCCTGTGTGCAATTTCCAATTTCCTTCCTTATGCTACAAGGGGTCCGTAGTGTGCTCGCCGATCGATCGTGCTACCATGCTGCGATGTAGCCAACTGAAAGCCACATCCATAATGAAACCTTCAAAGACCTATTCAATTCATCAATTATAAAAAATAAATGAAACATCCTTACATCACGCGTCACACAGGAGGACTGGAGTTAGTCTTGTAGCGGTCTTCTCATTTAAATTATTTATGTCTGAAAGAAAAAAAAATTAGTTAGTAAATATTAACAGCGAGATGATCCATTTACAAGACAAATGAAATAAACACCAAATGACGAAACAATCCATATCATTATTTTCGTCCATTTGAAGAAAAAACCACATGCAAACTAGAATGAAACTTATAATTTTAAGTAGTAGGTTAGGTACATAAGTACCTATTCAAATTAAATAAACAACTACATCCAAACATGAATCCCTTGTTAAATTTTCAGCATCTCATCTATTTTTTATTGTATTAATTAATATGGATTGATTCATACATTAACTAGGTAGTATAAAGCACCAAAAGTACATTATCACACAATAACTAGGTTGGTATATCAACCTAGTTATTATGGGTTAACTTTAAATAAATAAAAATGGGCTAAATAATGTAAATAAGTAGAAAATCTTATGCACACTATTTATACCAAATAGAATAATCTTATAGTTAAGAAAGCAATTTAACAATGAAGCAAGCATGCATGCCTTGTATGGAAAATTTGATAAGTACTTGTTCTAAACTTAAAAATATGTACTAATACTGACTGCAATTGTATTTCTGCGTAATCGACACCTATAACTATGACCTTTGGATACTTTATTCTTAATCAAATCTTCCATTTCAGCTGACTTAGGTCTCGAATCGACGTTGTGGATACGTCTATTAAAATTAATACACCATTGTCTGACTTGCATTCGAATCACATATAGCCAAAATTCATCAATTATAAAAAATAAATGAAACATCCTTACATCACGCGTCACACAGGAGGACTGGAGTTAGTCTTGTAGCGGTCTTCTCATTTAAATTATTTATGTCTGAAAGAAAAAAAAATTAGTTAGTAAATATTAACAGCGAGATGATCCATTTACAAGACAAATGAAATAAACACCAAATGACGAAACAATCCATATCATTATTTTCGTCCATTTGAAGAAAAAACCACATGCAAACTAGAATGAAACTTATAATTTTAAGTAGTAGGTTAGGTACATAAGTACCTATTCAAATTAAATAAACAACTACATCCAAACATGAATCCCTTGTTAAATTTTCAGCATCTCATCTATTTTTTATTGTATTAATTAATATGGATTGATTCATACATTAACTAGGTAGTATAAAGCACCAAAAGTACATTATCACACAATAACTAGGTTGGTATATCAACCTAGTTATTATGGGTTAACTTTAAATAAATAAAAATGGGCTAAATAATGTAAATAAGTAGAAAATCTTATGCACACTATTTATACCAAATAGAATAATCTTATAGTTAAGAAAGCAATTTAACAATGAAGCAAGCATGCATGCCTTGTATGGAAAATTTGATAAGTACTTGTTCTAAACTTAAAAATATGTACTAATACTGACTGCAATTGTATTTCTGCGTAATCGACACCTATAACTATGACCTTTGGATACTTTATTCTTAATCAAATCTTCCATTTCAGCTGACTTAGGTCTCGAATCGACGTTGTGGATACGTCTATTAAAATTAATACACCATTGTCTGACTTGCATTCGAATCACATATAGCCAAAATGCTGTAATAAAATCTTGTTTGTGCTGAAGGCACGTAAACCACGAGATCTCAATATTACTTTCCAGAGCCTTGATGAGGTCTGGATAAATGTAAACACTACAAATACCCGGCACAGTTTTGTCAATTATATAAATAGAATGCCAAACCAGTGAACAGAGTTCCTTCGAGGGATAATGTAAGTTTTGCTTGCCAGAATTATATTCGCGTCTTTCAATTAAAGCATGGAAAGATTGTACATCTGCAGACAATAGTGCATTATTACAATTAGTACAATCACCACACAACAATTTAGGTAGCAAGCAACGACAGATTGCCCCAGCGATGTATGATACTGCTTGAGTCTGCATAACATTTTCACATGGAATGGAACTTTCAATCAAAGTTGCATTCTCTGTAATAATCTCAGAATTAAGTATATGACTGGAAGTTGTCATCTTTTTGGCTACTAACTTAGACAAAGTGCCTAACATTTTATCATCATCACTGGCGCAATTTGTGTATAACGATTTACCCGTTGAAATGTTATTGATTAATAACGTTTTATAGGCAGACACAAAGTGGCAACAATTGGGATTCGTATTGGCGCCACCTTGCGCTCTAATTTGCCCAAAAAAGTTTTCCAACGGGTCTTGATTTAGACGCCTCAGGCTTAAAAACTTAATCCCTTCAATTTTCCTTAAATCAGTCCAAAGATGTTTTACTGTCTTAATGACATTAATAAAATTTCTAAGGCAAAGGGGATTACTTTCTCGTGCATCTGGGGCGTCAAATTTCATTGAACTCAATTTTTTTAGAGCCTCATTCCAAAAATCTAAATGACCAGAATTGACACTCAGAGCTTGTTTTAACTTGCCACTTGTATGACCGAATCCATTCAAGGAATCAAATAAATCATTGACAAATAATAGAAGTTCAGCTGTAAAAAAACCATTTTCAATGTATGTAGTATTAGAAAAACCAAACCCATGCTCTTGATGAATCAAGAGCATATACTTCATGTAGAGGTCTAGCGATGTAGACACCTGCCTACAAGCATAAAATCACACACATGCATTAATAAAAATCATATTTAACTGCAACACCACATTCCCATAAAGCAGAGCATCCCATATAAGCCTACCATATGAAATCCGTCTCCATATGTGGAGCAGAAATCCATATGACATGGTTACTTACCTACTAAACACCTGTGCTGCAAGCTTCACCTGTAAATGTAAAAGATATAAACATGAATATTCCATTTGATCATTTATTTTTATTTTACTTAATTTGTTTAATCACAAGTTACAAAACTGCAGTAGTAAATATTATATCCTTTATCACATTAACACAGTAAAACTAGATACTAGACTAAGGCATAGAATAAGTGGTGGCTAAAATTTGAAGACTATATTATATAATTTACTAGTGACCTGCCCCGGCTTCACACGCGTGTTCTCGGGATTTCTTTATTATAATAATTAAAAACCTTCCATTTTTCTTTCCTTCTATAAATGATAGTGAACACCGCATCAAAATCATTTCTATGGCTATACCACCAGTATAAAATGAGTAAAAACAATTAGGTTAGTACATAAAAACATAATGCATAATAGTAAACAATGTAAATACCTTCATCTTGTCGTATGACTTTGGGTCGAGATGCTTGTCAGTGAGACGGATGGTGCGGGCTTTGCCACCACAACCATCCGCCTTATACAGTGTCTTTAGAAAAGACCACTGTGCGCGCTTTCCATTAAGGAGCACATCTTTTTTCTGAAAATTATTTCGGAAACACTTTAATAAATGGGGCACATCATATATATGGTATATGTTATAGTTGTCTACAACATATTGCAGAATATTGGCATCATTACTATTGTTGTTACGCAATAGTTCAGCTCTAGTATCTGATATCAATGAGTTTATTGCCGCAACATTGGCAGATCCCTGGTCACTAATTGTGGCTCTAATTGAAAATCCACTATTTAAAGTACTTGAGATAATTTCTTTAAGGATATTCTTTAAATTACAGGTTTTCACACCATCTTTAACAAAATAAAAAGCTATTGGTATTTTCCAATTACTAAAGAGGCCACGTAACATGAAAACTAAAGCTTTGTCAGCAACATTTGAAGAACGTTTGCCGGACCCAAGATCCTCAAAGCCTTCTATTACTCCGGTTTGAAAATTAAAAGATAAATTTTTACTAATGGCCATTTCATCAAACAACAAAACACACTGTTTGTCTGACTCAGATTTATTAGGTGAAATGTCTGCCAAATGCTGGAAAATAAAATCATTGATACCAGGTCTAAGTGGGATATTTGACAAGAGTGTATTGATAGTAGATTTGCTTGGAAGTGATAAAAAGTTACGCATGAACCTATAACATTTAGGACTTAATTTAAACAAAGAAAGAGCAAAAATTTTCTCAGCATCAGTATATCTACGTCCCTTAGGTGTGACACCAGTCAGGCGTAATTGGGAATCTACCAGCAATTTTCCCAAATGGTTTAAGCTACTGTATTTGGAAAGAAGACGCTTGGTCTTGGGGCAATGCAAATTACTTTAAGTAAAGCACGTAATTTGTTTTTTAGAATATTGTTGCTCCTACGTAATTTTTGTTTCCTTGGAGAGTTGTCACATGGTAACAAGCGCACTCTAGGAACAATATCACGTTTGTTTCTGATCTCACGTCTGCTCCTACAAACAGGAGTAGTACACTCAGACAGAGGTATGGAGCTAACAATGGAAGGCCGCTCATGTTGGTCAGAGCTCAATACATCTGTAGATGTAGAAGGCCGTGGTGAACAGTAAACTGACTGTTCTCTCGAACTGGCTCCTACATAAAGAGATGTAGGTGTCGAGGAGTGGTCAGCTGAATGTTCATCAGAGCTGAATACACCAGTAGATGTAGAAGGCCTTGGTGAACAGTAGGCTGACTGTTCTCTCAAACAGGCTTCCACATCAAAAGATGTGGAAGGTGTTGAGAGGTGGTCAGCAGAATGCTCATCAATGGGGGCAAGTTGGGTTGTAGGAGAGCTTATCACATCAACATATGGATGTGACTCTTGGGGCAGTGCTTGTGCAGTAAGGTTGAGAGCACAATTAGATTTGAAAAAATCTACAACCTTACACTCCAATTTACCGTTAGAATTAAACGGGGTTAATTCTAGACAAAGCTTCTTGGAACTTGAAGGTTGAAAATAACGCAAATCCAAACAACTAGGTAAATTTACCGTGGGATATGTGTTGTGCTTAAGCACCGAACGTCCCTGCGCATTTATAAAAATATCGTCAGGAGTGAAATGGCGAACACAAATACGTAAATTATCATACTGGCTACGATGATAGTCTAGCAAGAATGGACAATGGTTTATCCATACTTGAAAACGAGAACTATTTGTGTACGGGATTGCAAACAATCTAGAATTAGATTGTCGGCTTCGGCAACCGGGAACTGCACAACTTCTACCCATAGTTGTTAAACGGAAAAAATATTGGATAAAATCAAAGGGAAATACTAGCAAAATCAAAATACATACAGTATTACAGTAGGGCCGTAAATACACTAATACGCACGAACACAAAACACAGAATTAAAACGCTAAACGCCCTGCAAATTTATCACTTCACACACAAACCTAATTTCACTAAACTCTTCAATAACTATTAGAAATATAAAATTGAAAATGCTTAGGAAAGAAAACAACGTCGGTCGCGTCACAGCGGCAGACAAAGTACACAAATTGGTTTGAACTAGTTTATAGTTGTTGGAATAATAACCGTCGATTTGCAAAGTTTGTTTTTCACAAGCAACTACTACAGTTGATTCTTATCCTTACGTAATAAAGTCGCAAGTTCGCATATAGTCTGTTATGCATATGCACGGGATGGAGGGAAAGAGACAAAATTCTTTTAATATGAGTAAGTGGAGATGGATACATCCCAGAGGTAACATTATTATTATTATTACTAGACATATTTAGGTATTGCCAGTTGGACCGCCCTGGTGTGCATAGCCTCTCAGATTATGCCAATGAGCAGTTTTCCAGTAGGTATTGTCAGTTGGTTTTAAAAAGCATCAATAGATGGCGCTTCCACAATATTAGTACATTTTTTAAATCTGTATGATTGTGGCTGTGATGTTATGCACCCAACTAATATTAACTTAAAATAAAACGTTTTATTAATATAAACATAGCTTTTAAAGATTAAAAGAAATGTAAAGAAATATCTTTATGTAAGTAGGCATGGGCGTAGGCTATGTTCCATTTTAATACGAACCTTTTTGGATTACGTCCATTCTTGATTCTAGCGTTCATGAAACGAACTGACTTAGTCAATTTTGTTTGTCAGTCAAACAGTCATTTGCAATTATTTATTAAACATAAATACAATATTATCCAGTACAACGTATCCAGTGTTTATATCCTCTTTGCTAAGTGCCTATTTCAATTACCAACATTGGCGAGGCGCCATCTAGCGGGTAGGAATGCTTTAGATACCTATTGGAAAACTGCTCATTGGCAATCTGATTGGAAAATCAGATTGTGTCGTATGGAAGGTGTTCATAATACTTTTCTGTCCGTGGTTCGTTCTGTCAAGCAAGTGTCGAAGTGTTTGTTTATATCCTCTTTGGTGTCAAGTCAATCAATGAAAAGTTATTCGTCGTCATTATTTTTCACATTATTTTATTTTCCTGTTTTTCAGTAATTCTTTGATCTGCTGGTTATTCAATATATCGTGCAACAATGGAAAAATATTCTTGTTAATATACTTATAGTAGAGCCGTTTATTTAATTGTACTTAAAATTATGAAAGTGGAAATCTGGTCAAGTGTTGATCGTCATAAACATTTTTATTATGCTCTAAAACAATCCAACATCGACCTGAAGTTGTTATAGAAAAGTAACGTAAGGATGGAGGTGAATCCATTGAATATATTTTTCGTAAAATCTGACAGTAAAGGTGACCGGTTGCTGTTCAGATACCCATACACTACCGAGAACAAAGATGAGAATAAACAGAAAAATAGTGGTCGTCAAAACCCATATGCTATCAACTCCACGACCGAGGAGCTACTTCAAAATCCTCAATCGCAGACGTCAAACATTTCTAAAGGTATGTGTTCAATAGAGTAGGTAACTGCATTTTAATTCCAGCTATGGAAAGGACGAAAAAGGTTATAAATTACATTATACCTATTGGAACATAGTTCAGAAAATATATTGTATCTGAGTAAATTTTTTAATATAAGAAGAAATGTGGAGTATCACTTTTGATAATTGATACATTTTTTGGGGTTATGGGGCCATTAACAGCCCTCTTATGACTAATCATTTAAAGAACAAAAATAGATTATGACATCTTTTCTGCCCAAATAATGACTAACTCACAGCTTGGTTAATGTTTGCTTATATTGAGAAAATATTTCCTAACAACTAATAATAGCTATAGTAATAGATTGTATGTTTTTGTTTAACTTTACTGTATTAAATATATAAATCCTAATCTATCCTACATCAACAAGTGAATGCTATTCTAGGCCAGCTGAGTGGTTTCACTGATGAGATGCTATCAACTTTGTTTGCTGTGAAAGCGGAATTGTGCAATAGAAAATTTGAATTGAAAGTTAATGATGTCAGATTTGTTGGGCATCCAACTCTACTTCCATATCGGACCAGTCAGGGCGAGAATACTGCCACCATATTGATAAATATTGTTTTTGCGTTGCAAGCATCGGCAAGCCATTCCATAGGTAAATAAGGATCATGTTTGATACATTTCACATTACAATAATCAAAATAATATAGTATTATATTTACCAAAATACCTGTTTGTATTTTACAGTAAAGTGTTACTATGACCTTAGTAAAAGGCTTGGTAAAGCTTTGAGGCATGAGGAGAAACGGTGTTCATATTTGACTGAAGAAGTGAAAATAATGGTGACTATTTATATGTATTTATTAGTTTACTAAAAAATATTTCTTTGTATGAAATTAACAAATTCTAACCACCATTTCCAGCTAGCAACCCATGATGAGATTTCATCACTAGATAGTGAATTGAATTCTGGGGATAATGATGACGAAGAGGAGAACTCACGGCATTCAGTCAGTTCAACTACATTTACATTGGACTACTGGATGGACCGTCCAAAATCTGCATTCCATCTCATACTACAGCGTAGCTCCCTGGCTAGATCTATGAAAGCAGTGTTTGAAGAATTAAGCAGCACTGGTGAGTTGTAATAGTCTAATTTCCTATATTCTGTTTTACTCATGATTTGATGAAATAAATCTTATTGCCGTTAATGTTTTGAGTAATCGCGCGCGGGCCCGGGGTCCACCTTGACCATGATACAGGATTTGGCAGTTCAAGCAATTACAGTGGAGATACTGCAATCTGACCTCTATGATCCTACCTGCTACCACGGGAACCTGACCAGATTGGATCATGGTTACACATCAGTCACCTGAATGTGCAGGTTTCATAACAATGCTTTTCCTCACCATAAAAGCATTGGTTAGTGTTCAACTGATATACATAACTCAGCAAAGAGTCATTGATACATGGCGGCAGTGGGATTCGAACCCGGTACCTTTCGCTAGCTAGTCTGATACCTGTACCACTACGCCACTGATGCTCCATGGTATGATGAAATAATTATGCAAAATGTTTCACAGTTCTTGATCTAATAATGATTAGTGGAATTAGTTATTTGTTTTGCGAATTCTGTGTTAATGTTTCTGTTTTTGTTTTCCAGGCATAGTTCAAGTGCGAATTAATAAATATGTTCTCCTGTCATTTTGTTTACCACACAAAGCTCATCAAATACACAACAAAGGACTGACTATTGAACCAGAGACCATAGACAAATGTATACAGAAGTTAAGGCCATACCATGGCATACTATTGATGGTAAGGTTATCATTTATCCTTTTGCGCATATGCTGGGCTTTCTACTGACGCAGTATGTAGATCAAAACACCTTATCAACATTATTACACATTATTATAACCTCAATAAACCACTGTGTGTGCAAGGCTTATATGTATGTGTTATCTATTGTTTTTGTTTTAATGAGAATGAGCAATCTTGTATTCATTCCCATGTGCGTGTGTTATTATAGTAGTAGTAAATACATGTTCAGAAAGCATGTTTATTACATTTCAACAGCACTACTTCATTGCCTGTCGCTATTATAATTCATCCAAACGGAGCTCTAAATCTAACACAGTACACACAGTTGGGGTTTCCAGATTACCGGGCCTCACCGGGATTGCCCCAGAATACGAGAGTATGTCCCCGGCACTGGAATTTCCAAATGTTCCGGAAAAACCTCTGAAATCACAAATCAAAACTCACGTTGACAGGTCGCGAGCGCTGATGACGCCGTCGGGCAAATAACAAATTATATTGTTTCTAAGTTTGTTTCTTGCAGTTATACTTTGAAATTACCCATCCGATTTCAATATTATAAAGAGAAAATATTTGTAGGCTTTATCATAATTGTTTCGCCTTTCTTCTTCTTGGGCGATACCCTCTTGACAGAGTGGTCGTGGTCGCTATGTGTTGTGCTATGCTTCCGCCATTTATTCGAGATCAAAACTCCAAGGTACACGAGTGTCAGTTCCGACGAGTTGTTATTTTTGTGGTCAACAATCAACGCTTTTGTCTTACTCCGATTAACCTTCAATCCAAACTCCAGACTTACTCGCTACATCCTAAGAAGCAGCTCTTCCACAAACAAAGTGCATCAGTGCAAAATCTGCATAGCGCAAGTTCGCTATTCTATAGACACCAACCATAAATCCGTCCGTACAGTCTTCGATGAGCGATGCGCATGATAAGCTCTGTGTAGATGGTAAAAAGAAGGGGCGATATTATACAATCCTGGCGTACACCTGCACTTAGATGAAGGTTTCTAGACAGCCCATCCTCCGTTCAAAACGACGCTGCACCGTCTTCATACAGACGTCTCAGCAGGTGTATAGCTTTGGTGTTCCCATTTGTGTCAGTGTCCCACAGGAGGGGCCACCTTACGGAATCGAATGCTTTCGAAAAGTCAACATAGCCAATATAAGTTGGCTTGTTGAACTCACTGATCTCTTCAATAACCTGCCGAACAATGAGTATCTGCTCAGGCGTACCCTTTTCTCTCACGAATCCCGCTTGCTCTGATGCTGTCTCTTTTGACAGGTACGCCTTTAGTCTCTCGTTGAGAATGTGGAGACAAATTTTGGTTGAATGCGATGTGAGAGCAATAAAACGATAGTTGTTACATTTCTTTGTCGAGCCTTTCTTATGTAATAGGGTGAAAACTGTCCAATCCGGTCCAATCGATTGGGTGGCTCTAATGGTTTCTATTGGAATAGCGTCTCCAGTAGCTTTCCCGCTTTTCAGGTGTCTGATAGCCGCCTCAACCACAGAAACCAGAATATAATATATATATATATAACCAGACTCCATCTCTTCGGGTTCAGTACATGGGAAATCACGAGACCCAGGGACTCGAAACAACGATTGGCAGTAGGTTCTCCAAGCTTCAGACATCTGGTCAAGCTCCGAGATAATAATAACAGCAACAATATCTAGATATTGTTGCTGTCCTCAATGGCCCATGACTTGATTGCCGGCGTTCTTATGATGGAACGAAAGAGATCTCTAGATTCGTATGTATCTGCATGTTCTTCAATCTCCGCAGATTTTGCGAAAATAGGCGTTATGATCTCGTCGAGAATTCGCTTGAATTTGCGCCGAGATTCTGTTCAAATCCGTGACACTCGCGAACCTCGCTTTTGTATTCACGTTATAAAATAATAATTATCTTGGCGTTAATGCCCCGGTTGTGCTCTTGCGAACGATCTAAGGAGGTCTTCCTTGGCCTGTACATTCGCCTGTATTGTATCAGATTTTGTGTTTTTGTCCCGGAATTTGCTCGAGCAAATCTGGCAACCCTACACAAAAATTACAAAAAACAAACCTTGTTCAAGGTCCCACTGAAAATCAGTGCTGTAATATTTTGCTGTACCTTACGCTGAACCATGGAGCGTATTGACATCACTTTCTTTGTATTCTTGGCTTGTCTATATGACTATATATTTTTTTCTAAGCTATATATGAGTATTTTGTTATCATATCAAAATAAGTTATGACATGTCTAAACTGTGTTTTAAAGGCATGTTTTACTTGCAGGATCTAAATTTAAAATTCATTAATCATTGAGGATTGGCAGATATAGATTTACTGATTTTAAATTTTTCAGGTAAACCCAAACGACCTTTTGATGTCGATCCCGCTAGATGGCAGCGCGGCGCTTCTCAGGCTCATCAAGCTCTACAGCCCTCTAAAGAGTCTGCAGACCATGGCTATAGAGGCAGATTTGACACTACCACAGGTATATTTCATTTGATTCACCATTAATTCGTAACTTGAGTTAGGACTTTAGGTTAAGTTCTACTGGTATTTTTAAGCTGTGAGTTAAAAAATCAATACATTAGCCCTGTGTTAGTAAGCCTTGAGTTAATGATTTAACCCGGAGTTTTGACACAAGTGGGCCGTATTTAATTATTAACCAGTGTTGATTGAGCCTAGATTTAATTTTATTGT
Source organism: Blastobasis adustella (assembly GCA_907269095.1). Classification (NCBI taxonomy): domain Eukaryota; kingdom Metazoa; phylum Arthropoda; class Insecta; order Lepidoptera; family Blastobasidae; genus Blastobasis; species Blastobasis adustella. Next base: position 11,919,848 of record OU026121.1, on the reverse strand, counting down.
AGTCCGTTTAAATGATATGTATATTAACAATGCAATTTTACCACAAGTGACCAGAAGTTGTAACAAACAATACTAGAAGAAAATAAAAATAGCTCTCAAAAAGTATTTTCTTTTTTATTCGATTACTTATTCTTTGTTACAAGATAGGTAATAGGTAACAAATTGCGCTGGTCACATCCATCCCTATTATTATGGTAATAACTAATATAATATGGTAATAACAAACTATAAAGGTAATAACTAAGCGTCGGTTGTCGTTTCTTCAGTATAGTTTCCCCAGTGGCAGCATGTTATAGTTTTCCCAGTAGCAGCATGTTACTTCCTTTGTACGCCACATTCAGTTATCATCGTTGTCGCACACAATCATTTTATATTTTTCTGTTGAAATGTACTTAAGCTCGGAATAGTGTTGGCCTGCTTTTTACTACGTACATACGCCCTTAGTCTCCAGTAGTGGTACAGCGTCTATGCTACTACGCAACAATGCCTAAAAGGTAGGTATAGTTTGTCTCAGGTCAATTTTCCATGGATGTAAACAAACCACTTACACATACCTCGTCAATCCGCCAAAACAAAAGAACAGATGTTAATTAATAACCATGGGTCATTAACCTTGCTTCAGTTTTCTATGCAAATAACCACATAAAACCCATCACTAATTAGTTTATATTGACTAAAAGTTTATTATAGTAAGTTTACTTATTATAGTAACTGAAATACAGTGTTTGTTAACATCCATAGAAAATTGATCTGAGTCAAAGTTTAAGCAGGATAGGCATTTCATTTCTGTCTGCAATTTTGTAAACTGCTACCTAAATGCATTCATCATAGACGTTACGTGCGATAGTCGCTTACCGTCATGTGGGCTGGCTCGTTTGCCACTGATTAACTTAACTCGTTCGCTGAGGCCGCTTCGACATTTGGGTCGGAATTTTTCGTTACGCGAGTGCGCACGACTCGTTTCGCCGGTTCATACAAAATTGACGCTACACGAGTGCGCGCGGACTCGTTTGGCCGGTCCATACAAACACAATCGGAGTCGATCGGCTATGGATCACACACTCGCGTCGCGCCAGGGCGGACTCAACTGGGCGTCCGCACACGCGACCACACAACTGTGCGCACGACTCATCTGGCGGCGTTTGTTAGCACCGCGACTGACTCTTTGATATTTGGATTCGCAGCCGTCGCAGCATCGGTGTGTTAAAAAGTCCTCTACCTCCCACCGCAGGTGTTCCAGCTGACCGGTCACCTAGTGTACTGGGCGAAGGCGACAGTGATATACCCGCTGTGCGAGGGAAACGTGTACGTGGTGGCGCCGGGCGCGGCCGTGCACACGCACTCGCCGCTCTGCGAGGAGTTCGTCAAGGAGTTCCCGGGGCTGTGCCTGCTGCAGGTACCGTTTCAATCCGTTTAGGTCGCAGAAATCTGAATAAGGTAGATCAATAGAAGTCCTAGGCGCGTGACTTGGTGAAACAAGGTCTTACAGCACAAGAAAAGAAAAAAAAGACAAAATTAGTAATTTGTACATAATATACCACAAAAAAATACACGTATCATGATGGAACTGACGTTTGAAGTAGGTATGTAAAACAAATCTGTAACACAGATCGCCAGGTCTTCCCCCTATTTAATATTAGTTCACAGTGATATTTAATTTCATGCTGAAGCATCAGGTTTGTTTAAGACAATTTGAGAAGAACAATATTAACATTAATAACAAAAGACAAAGGTGTGTGTGTGTTATTGAGTGTTAGTGTCAAATACATGTTTTTATATTTTTATTAGATTAGCCAGGCATTTATTTGACCGCCGTCTCACCTGGTGGCAAGTGACGATGCGGCCGATGATGGAGCATGCCTGTCTGGGAACAGCCTATTCACTCTAGCCTTGAAGGCGTCTAGACACCATAATCTATTTATTTATTTATTTCACAGTTTAAAAGCAATCTAATTCTATTTAAACTAAATACATAATCAAGTTGTAGTGCCAATAACTACCATATTACAGCATAATGGCAGATTTTTCGACAGTCGGTTAAAAAGAAAAAATAGTTTTAATAATTGTAATAGATGGCGTTAATTAGACACGATTCTTAAAAATACATAAAGATGAGGCCGATAGACGTGTAAAAATGTACACATTTTACGCTTATTTCTCAGAAAAGGTTCTAAAACTAAGTATCTTTTCACGAAATAGGATTGTATTTTTACAATCTCCTTCAATGTGCAATAATGTGTTATAAATAAATAAATACCCTTTTCGAGTAACGGTTACCAAATTCAATACTTGTGAATCCTGTCTAAGCAGCGCCATCTAGTGAGGCACGCCGAAGTACACTTAGAAGAGCTATCGGAAAATTTCCCCATTGATTATACAAACGTTATCGTGGCCAGCTGCTGAGCGAGTTCAGGCTGCCGGCGCCGCTGTAGCACTTGATCGCGGAAGAATCGGGGAGAGGCCTTTGCTCTGCAGTGGGATGATTCAGGCTAATATAATAATTGGCTCTCGGAAAACCTATTTCACAACAACAACTAATATACCCAATACAATATTATTTTAAATACCCAATACAATATTATTTTGAATAATATTGTTTCTACCGGTAAACAAGGTCTCCAATGCTCCATGGGGTGGGGATTTGGGAAACCGTGGCTTCGGCGGTGGAGGGGCATTTGCCTTTTTGCTGCCAGAGCAATGCGTTATAGGGGTGGGCAACGCATTGGCGATAGCCCTGGTGTTGCTAATGTAACTTTCCAGCTGCCTGGCCCGCTTGCCTGTTTGCCTACCGTATCTAAAAAAAAACACTGATTATCTAAACATTGTCGTGTCCAGCTGCTAAGCGAGTTCAGCCTACCGGCGCCGCTGTGGTACGCGTGGCGCGGGCGCGGCGCGGCGGGCGGCGCGCGGCTGGCGCGGGCCGTCGCTTGGCTGCTGCGACGACGGCTTCTGTTACAACTGCACACCTACGTGCAGTTCAACTCGCATTGGGGACACGATCCCGGTGAGATTATGCACTTGCACTTTCAACAGGTTTATTAACCCTTTCCGCGCCACGGATTTTTACGAAAAACTCTCGCCACGACCCAAAAATATGTTTAGGTAGTGTTGTGAACGTATAGGCGAAAGTGTTAAGCGCCGACGGAAAACGAGAGGCGTTATAGTTAGAAGTGTAAAGTAAGATCTGTGGGTCTGTCTGGGGTTTTGAAACTCGGCTTTCTTTCTTGAAAGCCAGTTAAATAGAGGTGGCTATTGGCCTTGTTTCATTATCATTATCGGTTCAGTGGTTTAGGAGATATTTGGTCGGGTTTTTCTGACGTTTTCTGTGGGTTAGGTTACTTGTACTAGTGATAAAGTAAGACCTACCTGCCTGATGTAAAGCTGTAACTGTCATGTAACATCGATGTATTAATCGACTAGCTTTCCGCCCGCGTGGACTACTCGTTATATTACGTTATATGACTCTAAAGGGGTAAGATACACACGCAAACTTTCGCATTTATAATATTAGTAAGTTTCCCGGCCCATCCCATCCCATCGAGCCATAATTACGTAGGGCCGGTGGCGCCATGCTGACTCTGTTAAAAATTTACTTTTGGAAAATGGACGAGAATCAGTAGTATATGAAAACCATACAGGATATGAAGCCACATAATGAAAGCACTCACCGTGTTCAGAATTAGTATAAGCCTTTCGCGATCTAGAATTTGTACGCCGCTGCGATGTCTTACAGTTTTGATCAAATATCGCTTTTAACTCTGGTCTGGCTTATTATTTCAAGTTAACCTATAGTAGGCAAGTCAAGTCGGAGAAATCCCATCTTGATGTGTACTACTGCCTTGTGTATTTCTGTCGGCAATACTGTGTCGCCTACGGTGTTGTGTTTCGGCGTGAATAAGGTAATAAAGAGCGTGATTACAGGCATGAGGTGTACCAGCTTAGTCCTCACAGAAACAAAACAACATAAGGTGGAACTGTTGGTAATTTTTGTTAATGTAATCACATGAATCATAATTGTTATATGTGACAGTTACAATTTTCCACCAGCCCAGTGGGCTGTATGCTCGTTTATCATTGCGTTGTAAGGACCGACCGAGATATCGGTCACAGCTATTCTCGACAGAAAATCCAGCCGAGATCTCGGTCTAGGTTCTCGGCTAAAATCGACCGAGATTCTATCCGAGACTGACACTATTTGATGGCGTAGGGCCGGACCCCACAACCCCTGAAATGTCGATATCGATCATACTTAGATGTTAAAATTGACAAAAAAAATTATCTTTAATGCTGGTGCCAAATATTCTATTCTCATTCTATGTTTCCATTCTCGGAGACAAAATATACAGTCTCGGTGGGTCCTTACAGCGCTGTTTGAAGAAAGTCTGTTTACGCAAAAAATAAAAAACAGGTTAGCAATAGTAGTTATTAATACAAATTATATCTGCTGTATTTTCAGACGGCAAAGAATACTTCTGCGAGAAGCACGACATCTACAACCAATCGTGCAGCGTGTCTTTCTCGTCGCTCAACCATATGCAACTAAACGTCCCAGAGCCGGTCGAGCCACGTGTTTCCTCCAGCAACTTCCTAGATTCCGACGAACACTACCCGACTGAGAACAACCTGAATCAGACCGACTTCTCTCATACAAAACCCATTGTGATAGAGTCGGACTACTCGAAATACGACAAGTACCATCAACTTACGACAGCGAATCATTCCTTCGACGAAGGAATAGACGTCGTCGACGGCGTCGTCAAAGTGAAGGGCGTTAACGGATGCGATTACGAGAAAACCGGGAATGGCAATAGTAAAAGGCAAGGCAACTCCGTTGACAGCGGCATTTCAAACGTCAACGGGACGAACGGGGTCAACGGTCATGCTAACGGTGATGGACACGCGAACGATGATGGACACGTGAACGGTGAATATGGACATGTCCACGGTGAAGATGGTCATGTCCACTGTGACAATGGACACGTGATCGGAGTCGAAAACGGTGAGGTCGAACATAACGAGCCGAAATTGAAGACTTTGCCTTCAAGGCTATCAGATAATTCGTTGAGAGACAGCGTGAACGGTAGCGACGATGATAAGTTCGACACCGACAGTGACATCACGCCGAGACTCAATGGCTTTGGGCACTTTAACGGTGACAAGAAGAATGGGGTGTCGCTAAACTTGAGACTGCAAAGTGAATTGAGGTACGGTTTGAACATTAACACAAATTTATTTATTAACACTTTCGATGCTAACAAACGCCAACAAATGAGTCGTGCGCACAGCCGACTTATCCGCCGAAATATACAATACGCGTGTGCCTGGCCAGCTGAGTCCGCGCTGGCGCGACTCGAGTGCGAGCGCGCGTGCACTAGCGTAGCGCCAATTTTGTATGGACCGAAACGCCAATTACGACCCAAATGTCGAGGCGGTGTCAGCGAACGAGTTAATAGAGATATACGTCTGTCGTTGGAGCTTTCATCATTACTAAATTACTGAATAAAATAAAATATTCTAAATATTTGTTTGTTTATACGCGGTAAATATTTGAGACTACTGGACCTAATAACTGATAGGAAGCTTCTCTTTTTAAGAGAGCCTATTTCGTCTACTTGTCAAATTGTCTGATGGCGATGTCACATCACACATCATTGATATCAACCCTATAATGCGGCAGAACTTGAACCTTCTCCGTATTAGTGGAGGGTTCTGTCATAAACTCCTCGCTTATCAGACAGCTCACAGATCGTAGCGAGTAAGCGATTTAAGCGAGGTCCTAAGCGATTATTCTCACTAGATCCGGCGCTGGTCTGCCTCTATGAAATTACTCGACTACTTAGTCGATATTCTGTGTTTGTGCGACACCAATGACTTGTTGGGCTTTCTTATATTTTACTCCGCCGGGCAACACACGGATGTATCGCTTATATTGAATCTAGTAAAGTCGCCAATTATTATATTCCCCCCTTCGTCCCCAGCTTCCAACCGCCGACCGTCTGGGGCGCGGTGGCTTGCGAGTGCGCCGGCGCATTACCATCCGCCGAGGCGGTGCTGGCTACCTTCTCGGCGGAGGAACGCGCGGCCTTGGCTGCCATCCCTGCCGCCAGCCATCCTGACGACCTGCTGCTACTGGCCAGGCTGCATAAGAAAGGTACGCGGTTTTTGACGGTGCAACGTTGGGCGATTGTGCCCGAGGGGCGGTAACGTTGTACTTGTAAGCGGGTGACTCGAGTTCTAATCTCTGGGGACTAGTGGTGCCATTTTAGCGATTTCGGCGCAAGATCTAGCGGAATTTCATGGAAATTAACTCCCATTGTTTTTAATATTTGACTCCTAGCAGTAATCTAGCGCTTTATCGAAATAGTAGTAAAATACCTAAATTATAGATAAATTATACCGACATATGTCGAATTTTGGCTCTTTTTGAGCCTGGGGTTAATATTATATAGACAGGTATGTAACATAAACCACTTACTGAGCGAGCGTAATGAGCTCCTGTTTGTGCCGCTCTAGTAGAAGCCAAGTAATTAATTTCTTGGTCAGTCAAACACTAGGTGGGGTTATGGAACGTAAAAACCTAAAATGGAATTATAAAAAACCACTATAATCAACCGCTTTTTTAGTCACACTTGTTTAGCGGAATATAGCGCTTTTTTTTAACTGATCTAGCGCCCAACTCCAACAGACCCAGTCCACTCCAGCAGCACTGCTCGGGAAGGTCGCTGTGTTTATCAAACACCTAGTATACAGATCACACAATGTAGGTCCGGTTTGTATTTATTTAGTTCCGCGATACTCAACCTTTACCAAAAAAGACAAATCGATTTTGATGATGACAATTTATAAAACAAGAAAGCGTTGTTAACCGTAGTACGTCCAAAAGAACCACCAGTGGTGCCACGGCACCATGTTGTGCCGGCCCCACCCACTGGAATGAAGGCACGAAAATTACTTATTAAAACTGCATTTTCAGGTTACTTCCGAGGCGAGCAACACCTGGAGGAGATAATGTTCATGGAGAACGTCACCAGGTCCCAGCTTATGCAGCTGTTGGACAAATTCAAGGACATCCTGATCACATTCGAAACGGAGGATCCAGCCGTGGCCATGTTATACCCGTACCAATAGTGAACACGACGAATTTTTAATGTACGCAATTATAATTTTATTGTCCGTGATAAGGAGACTAAATTCTAAATTTTACGTGATTGTTTGATGAATCAGCAGTGAAGGAAGGGAAACATATAATGTTCTAAAGCTGCTGGAAGACCGGGGTATACCAACTGAATGTCAACAAAAGGGTAAAACAACCCCCGAGTCTTAAAATTTTACTGAGTAAAGTGCGCGAATCATAAAATCTAGTCGCCTAATTTTGGAATGGAGTTTAGAACTCTTTTATTTCCTATTTAGCTAAACAAGAAATATGTTTACCAACTACAAAAACTAAGGGTATGTACTTCAAATTGTTATAATACTTTCTATACAATTGAGGCCTATGAGTGTAGTATGAAGCTTCAGTGTGTAGTTGGCGGCTATATTTTATATAATTCAGTGTATTATATACATTTTAGAAGATTTATTGTTCATCATATATCTTAAGTACCATTTCTTCATCTCTGCTTGTGACCTAAGTACGTAACTGCTTTTCCAGCCACCCTGTAGCTTGTTTACAGGGTGAAACATGATAGTAGTTACTAATGCATCAACTGTCGCAATTGCTTTTACCGACTATCATGTTTATTTTTTTATTTGGGAGAATATATAGATAAAAATTATCTCCAGAACCATCATTAATAAGCTGAGATGGCTCCAAATTGCGACACCAGAAATCCACATCAGACATCACACACCTACAGATTACAATTTATGCCGGATAGATTTCCCCAGTTTATGAGCTTTTACATTTATATTTGATTTCTTCAAGTTGGGTTAATTTAAGAATATTTATTCTCATATACTTGAGAATATTAATACCCTATAATTATAGTATCCTTTGGTAGATTCATTCTATAAATGGAGGGCAATAAACAAGTAGAGGGCGCCAGCGATAAATGTATATGATAATAGTTGGTAGGAGCGTTGAATGCTACGGTGATCTGAGTATGGAATCTAGGGTTATAATTATATTAAAAAAGATATTATTACTTATTCCAGTTATACCGAGTTCCTAATAACAGTTTTCATACATTTCTTAACTCACCATATCACATTGTCATTTAATGTCATTTAAAATTGCACCACAAATCCAAAACTATTAACAATTTTATCAATCAAGACTCAACAAAAGATTTTGAAATATAAAATTTCACGCTCTCTAATAGCATTGTTTATAATGTTTTAACTTCTTCTAATTTTCCTTCCAGATCCATATATTAAGTTTACTTGACTTTGAACAACATGTACTAAACATTGTGACCATTGTGAATAAAATACCTATTTAAATTATTAATACTAAATAAATGCAATATTGAAAGCATCAATTAAGCACAAAGCAAACATTGTTTTTGTAACTAACAATATAATGTAATTGTATACAGAAAAACATTAGAATATTTGAACAATATCCCAAACCTAGACAATCCGCAAACTGTATTTTAACTAAAGTATGTAAATACATACCCATATGTTTTGGTAAATTTTTGACCACAATCATAAAGTATGATTTAATTTAGAAAAAGTTCTGAACTTTTATTATTCTTTTAATTATAAGAATTGATGTCTCTACCGCCTAGAAAAAAATTATAACATCATTTGTTTAGTTAGTTATTTAAGTTAAAGAAATTTATAATGCTATTTTTTTTCATCAAATATCTAGTCTACATATTATATGGAACTTTTAATAGTGGCTCAATACTAAAGTTCATTTCTGACAGATATTTATAAATGTGATAATCATAGTCACTTCACAATAATATTGTCTCCAACTAAACAGTGTTATATTTTCAATATGAATATAAACATTATGTAAATACTATGCCTATATTTATTCATTTTGTATTTTTTATGTAATAAAAAATACTGTTAACCAATGGTGTTTCAGTTTTACATTGTTTACTGGAAACTACTCAAGACTTAAAAGGTGTAGAAAACAGATTAAATATGACTTCCTTTAAAAGCAGTCAAACACTCCGTGTCACATTGACTCATCATACTTAACTAGTAAGTTAGTTTGTAGTTCTGCTGATTACCATGGGACTTGTCTTGAAACTGTCTATCTATACTAATAGGTACCATAACCATCATAGGCTATAACACGTAACAGCAGATACAGTCACAGTCTGGTTTTGCGTTAACACAATTGTATTCGGTTCGTATTGGGTATGTAAGTCTTTTTAAGGTTCAAAATAAAGTCAAAGTGGCTATACAATTAGTGTAAATTGGTGATTGATTACACAAAGAGCGGCATAAAAATTATGAAATAAAAATCTCGAAAACAGATAAGTGCATAAACGCTAGGGTAATTACATGCCGAAGGTGCCTATCACTGATACATCGCAGTCTACTTGGATTACCTTGATGCCTACGTGCAAACACAATATTTCGTTTTTAAATTGTGGTTAAATTGGTTTGCTTCATGTCTGCTTCACTTTCGCGCCATTTGATTTGGTTGCTCATTTGTTTTTTTCATTAATACATATATAAAAACCAGCATGCTAGCACTACCATCCATGTCGAAATAGCAAGTAGCAATATCAAGATTATTCGAGATAGAGACTGCCCCTAAGACGTGAATTTACCGTCCGCGTTTTTCACTTATATGTATCTATCTTCCTTCATACAAGTTCGCAAGTGGCCAAAATGTGTAAATACCAAAAAACACACACTGCGAGATGTCCTAGGTTCTTGGGACTTTTTAATCTTATCCAATTGTTTTTGGTGTGATGGCATATTTCCCTCATAGCACATAAGTCAGTGTTACACAAAAGCGAGCCTAAATAAAAGTTTAAGTGCCATAAAATCACTACATACTTTAAAACTCTTTATTGCACACAATGAAAATAAATAAATACACAGGTATTTAGAAGACTCAATTGCATGCAAGGGTGACAAAAAATAATTTACTCCTTACTCTTTTTCTTATATTCCTTTTGCTATATTGGGATTTTCCTCCAACTATTTAAAATCTGTCTCCAGTAGGTATTTTACATCAGTACAACTTTAATTAAACCCAGTTTCAGGGGGACTGCAGACGCACAAGAATAAAGCTTTGTCCCGAGTATATATTTCTCTTCCCAGCTTTTCCCTGCTGTCCCTGCATACTGTTTAGGCCAGCAAGTCTCTTGCAATGGATTTCACATTTCGGATAATAGCTTTTTTGCCTTTACCAAGATCATTGTTGTCTTTTTTCTGGTGCAGGTGGGGAGCCCTCCATCCATGTGATGATATCTGGTTTATGTAACATTGATGTAGATGTATTGGGGTTTTTGCATTTTTTGAATTTATATCCTAATTTATTTTTTAGAATATTTCTCAAGGATGTTCTTCCACCTTTGAAATTCAGATCTCTCTTTGCGGCTTCCAGGATATTCTTCAATGTTGGAACTTCTTTTACAGCATAAAAATTGCTGATGATGTTCCGTATTGCGCAAAGGTCAAAATTATCGACATCAATTTTTTTCTTGTATTGCTTACGCTTCTTACCCGGTGTGGGCAATTTTTGTTCATTTCTTGGACTAGTGCCCGGCGAAGGTGGCGATATACCTAATTCTCTGGCTTCTTTTTTTATGTTCATCAGAGTCCTTTTCGATATTCCAGTCGCAACACAGGTTCGTTCAACAGCTTGCTCTAATGGTATGGCTAATTGTTTATTTGCCTTCTCCATTTCGAAAAACTTTAGTACTTTGAGGATTATAGTTCTTGCTTCACCATGTATAGTCTTACCCATGTCTTCGTTTTTAAATCCAACTTGGAAAACAACCAACAACGACTGAAACGAAACTACGAAAGAAAACAAGAAACAACAACAAAACCACAAACTATATATGATATGATGTGCTATACAATAGAATAGCACAAAATAAACAACGAAGGCCTAGGACCTAGGAATCCTAGGATCAATCAATAAAAATTTCACGGACAGATCGCATTGACCGATTGACGAGAGTTGAATAATCTAGAATCAAGAATCTCTCTACGTGGATAATAGATAAAAACGGTCAATCGCGTTTGCTGCTCCCAGACATAACAGGTTTAGCCAAATCTTAAATATTTCCTGTTCGCTCGCTCTACAATGATTATAAATCTTGCTATCCCGTTTTTTCAACCATTGGAATAAGTTCACGGAAAATGACGTGCGCAATGTTTTGAACGTTCGACATATTGCTCGAGGGCCTAAAGCGTACTCCACATGTCCGCCGAAACTTTCGGCGAAACTTTGGCCGGGACTTTGGTCGACCTCTACATTCTCGCCTATTAGGGATGTGGTGGGTGTCAAAACGCGTTGACATTATATCGATTCATTGGTGTAATATCGCTAATCCGCTTTAAACAGGGTCACAGAGGTGATGGTAGCTGCTATACTGTAATTACTTGATCTACTAATATCCTGGATCATGGTCAAGGGTACCCCGAACCTGTTACTCGAAAAAGCGCTGGGAATATAAATATAAAATCGATCGAATCGAGACGACAACGAACTATCTCTACTTAGTCTATGAAATAGGCGAGACATGCCAAACATGCACGGGACTACACGAATGTAGGCGAATACTGCCTCCACATTCTCGTGATCCCGCGGAACTGTCCACATGTGGAGCGCGCTTAACGACCTGACGTTTCTTTTGAAACATCGGTGTAAATTGTATAATTTCCTAATAAAATTTAAATCAAACCATTTAAAAGATTGTAATTTAGTGCACATTTATATGAAAGCGCATAGTATGGAAATACCCCTGGACTAACCTTGCACCGGTAAGTAAACATTCGTGGTCGCGGCGATCGGGAATCAATTTTAGAAATTGTGACAAAAATATGCATCGTAATAGTGTAAATTTGCAATAATTGAAATGCTTTACCTTAAAACAACATGCCATTAGAGATAAATTTAAGATTATTGGCAAATTGAGCAATATTTCGGTGTCTAAATATGTACGAAAATATTTTGATGCTAACAGGGTCGGACTTAGTATTTATTGTATAGAATTTTAATACTCAAATCTTGTAAATAAGGGTCCACAATTTTATATGTATTAGGGTTTCATACCAAAAATATACCTAGATGACATTTTAAATGTTCAGACTTTTTGAGACAGATTTATGAAACAACAGATTAATCGCGTATCAACGTTTATTTACATAAATATTTTTTTCTAGGTTTCCTAAAAACCATACATGGTGATGTCTGATGGTTGCAAATTGGAAGTGCTGCGTTGTAAACATTTTTAAGAACAAGATAATAATTATATGCAAGTCCCTTCTGTCCTGGTGCACCAGCATTATATGAATTTTTACTGAAAACAAAGACTGTGCTGCCTGTTTAATATATTAATGTACCTATCCTTTTCATTATTATTATTTTTTTCATAACTATGTCCTCTAGAGAACATCATATTCAATTTATTGTGTAGTCACACCTGTGGACAATGAAGACGCCTCTAACGATAAGTAAGCAGGTACCTACTTAGTTTAGAAGTTATGAGGCAACAAATTAACATTAATACCGGTCAAAATCCTAACCCTCCTTTTTGCAAGCACTGCCGATTCACTGTATGTTGGATCGAGAGATCGAAAAGACGGTAGTAGGTATCAGGGCGTGTTTATTATAATGACAATATTAAATTATAAGGACAATTTAAAAAAAATTGCGTAATCTGGAGCGAAATACAAGTCAGATTTGTTTGTGTTCCTTATGAGTAAAAAGTCTAGTAGAAATAGAGTAGAAAGTCAAAATATAACTTATCTGCAGATGAGCTGCCTTGTTCCGTCTCTGCATTTGCATTAGTGTGTGTGTTATAGAGATGTGTGACATTTTGTCTCGTATTTAAACTCGAAATGTACTCTCTGCTTCTGTATATAATTTTTTTTCTCTATGTTGCTGCTGCACTTCAAAGAAGACAGGGCTGGTACCGCCTATCTCCAATTGAGAGCCGCCATCTTGATCCCACCCTACGGAATAACGTCACAGAATTCGTATCATCGAAGTCAGTATCCGTCAGATTGAACGAAATGAATGCCATTGGGAAGTATATAGTCACAATCCGTTTCGGATTTTGATTTTGAAACATCGTACTTATAAGTTGAATAAAATGCTAGAAAAAATTACTTTATAATAGAATATTTTCAGCTACTTTTCGTATTTTGATATTTTAAGTGCATCGTAAGTATTCTGTAATGTTAAATTTATTTATAATACGAGATAAAATAAAACCTAAAAAGCTCGAAATATATGTTAGTAGAACATAAAAATCATTCCCATGAAGTTATAATCGTACTCCAAGATGTTCGCCGAAACTTTCGGCAAAACTTTTACCGGGAATTTGGTAGCCCATCAACATTCTCGGCTATTAGGGATGTGGTAGGTGTCAAAATGCGTCGATATCATATCGATTCATCGGTGTAATATCGCTAATCTGGTACTTTCTGCTGTAAACAGTCTGTGGGTCACAGAGGTGATGGCAGTTGCTCTACAGTAATTACCTAATCTACTAAAATCCTGGATCATGGTCAAGTGTACCCCGAACCTGTAACGGGAAAAATCGCCAGAAAGAAAAATATAAAATCGCTACATCGGTAATCGGATACATCAATATTTTTTCTGTCTATGCATATTGCACATTTTGTTTGTAACCAGTAAATATACTTCATTGCGAATTTTGTACATTTTGGATTGATCTAGTAGATTTTCGACTAGAAAGAACCAAAGTGATGTGATTCAGCACAAGGCGAGACGACAACAAATAATCGAATGATAATCTCTACTTTGTCTTTGATATTTTTTTATTTATTTTATTTTATTTTACAATTTTTGGAAAACTTACGTATAGACAGGACATGGCAAATATGCACGGGACTACACGAATGTAGGCGAATACTCCCTCTACATTCTCGTGATCCCGCGGAATGACAAGCATGTGGAGTGTGCTTTAGAGTAAAACCAACTTCATGTCGTTCAAAATCGTACATTTCTGTCCATTTCACAGTTGTGACCTAGATGGCGGCGTATTATAGGAAATAGGCGGTACCACCCCAGGCTGCACAATGACGTGCAAGTTCACTCCTTCCAATATACAGACATAAGAGACTAGACACAAATCACAGATATTCCCTGTTCGCTCACTCTACAATGATTATAAATCTGGCTATCTCGTTTTTTCATCTATTGGAATACGTTGACGGAAAATGACGCGCGAAATGTTTTGAACGTTCGACATGTTGCTGAAGCTTCTTAAGACCTTACAACAAAATGCCATTAGAGATAGATTTAAAATTAGTGGCAAATTGAGCAATATTTCGGTGTCTAACTAGGTATGAAAATATGTTGATGCTAACAGGGTCGGACTTAGTATTTATTGCATAGAATTTTAAATACAGTAGTACTTAAATACTTACTCAAATCTTGTAAATAGCGGTCCACAATTTTATATGTATTAAGGTTTCATATCAAAAATATACCTAGATGACATTTTAAATATAACTTATCTGCAGATGGACTGCCTTGTTCCGTCCCTGCAATTGCATTAGTGTGTGTGTTATAGAGATATGTGTCATTTTGTCTCGTATTTAAACTCGAAATGTACTCTCTGGTTCTGTATATAAAATTGTTTCTCCATGTTCCAATATTACTATATGGTTCACTCTGAACTCACCATAAAGGCCGCTAATGTGCGTTAATCACATAATATTTTTGTGATTGATCGTTGCGCCCATAAAGCGCACTCCACATGTGGACAGTTCCGCGGGAACACGAGAGTGTAAAGGGAGTATTCGCCTATATTCGTATAGGCGAATACTCCCTCCGGCGAATACACCCGTGCATGTTTGGCATGTCTCGCCTATTTCATAGACTAAGTAGAGATAGTTCGTTGTCGTCTCGATTTGATCGATTTTATATTTATATTCCTAGTGCTATTTCCCGTAACAGATTCGGGGTACACTTGACTATGATCCAGGATATTAGTAGATCAAGCAATTATAGTAGAGCAGCTGCCTCACCTCTGTGACCCTGTTTACAGCAGATTGGCGATATTACACCGATGAATCGATATATTGTCGACGCGTTTTGACACCCACCACATCCCTTATAGGCGAGAATGTAGAGGGTCGACCAAAGTCCCGGCCAAAGTTTCGCCGAAAGTTTCGGCGGACATGTGGAGTACGCTTAATATTATTCGCTGCGGGCCGATTACACCGTTTCTTATCCTGCAACCTAAGTCTTAAGAGAGCAGATCAAAATGGAATGTATTGATCAGAGAATAAGGTCCATTTTTGTATCACGCCTGTTGGACAGAGAGCGCGTAAAATATATGTGATACAAAAATAAACTTTATTGTGTAAGCTTATATTCTATTTTGATCTGCTCTCTGGATTTAACAAAGGTGTAATCGGTCCCTGACTGACAGTGACATGACAGCTATATAGCTTGCTGCTGACAGATAGATGTTATTGTGTTTTTTGTTGATTTCGTAATTCGCGTGGTATTTTGTTACTTTGTTCACGTACATCATCAAAAATTATTATGAATAATTTCCCAGTTTTCGTATTTCCAGTTTCATTGGATTTCTATCTGAACGCAAGACACACTCACAAACAACTCCTAACTGTCTATAATCCATACGAGTTTCAAGTTAATTATAGGGGTGATTATTATTTAGGATTTTAATTATTACTACGCCATGATAATTTATATAGGGTACCTTTTTTTACCTAACTATGTTTTACCTTGCTTTTAGTGTTATGTACCTCGCCCAATAAATTTACGGTGCTAGACCCTGAAGGTGTAGTGGCTCCTCAAAGCTGCGTAGACATCGTGGTGCGTTATACCCAACCATCCGCTTCGCATTGCAACACCACCGAGAAGTTCAGGATATCTATTTACGACCGGAACACACAACAGGTAAACACAATGTTAAAGTTCAAAATGGTTATGAATATTAACATTCACAAGTTAATAAGTTTTAAATTAACTATTATTTTAATGTGTTGCAGACCTTAGGTAAAAAAGATGTTCCAGCTAAGTTGGTAGAAGGAGAACCTATGGGTATACAGCAAGAAAGCAGAGGAGACGAGAGGAGCTTTCACCCAATGACAGCAAGAGCAACTCCAATACGGACTATAGAGGAACAAGCCGCATACAGCAACCGTCCTTCTCGTGACAGGTAAAAATTGATAACTAAAAATTTATAGTTCAAAGTCATTTATATAGATATGACTTATGATATTAAGGACCTAAACTACATGAAAATCAAGAGAACATAGGTTATCTAAGGTAAAAGCTCAATTATCGATACTATAATGGAATTTTTAATATATTTTTTAAATATTTGATTTCTTTGTAATATTACACAAAGAATCCCACAGCACAATTCCATTTACCAACGAGATCCATAATATGTATAATAGTTCCACATAAGTTCAATCAAAAAGACTTGATTAATGGGTATTTTACCTTCATTAATAAAAATGAATATCACACTAATGTCATCATCATCATCTGAGTGGTTAATGAGACCTAAACAGACAAACGAAAAAAGAAAAAAGATAAGAACAGATACTCTAATCTTGTTACCTATGCCATGTGGAGAGTGCAATGGGGCCACACTTAGCATATGCCAAGACAGTCGCCGTGACACTGGTTTTCAGTGGGGCCCCACTATTAAACTAATATCCATAACTCAGAAAAAAGTCATTGGTACATGGTGGCAATTGGGATTCAAACCCTGTACCTGTTGCTTATGAGACGGATACCTTATCCACTCAGCTACCGATGCTCTATCTGATAGAACTATCTGTAAAGAAGGATATTACTAATTACAGGGTCCAGCAACCCGTTAATGTTGTAGCTCTTGCTATAGCTATAGTCAGCATTGCTGCTTTATTTCTGCCGACACAACCAGACAAAGAAGTGAAGTCCTCATGGCCGTGGCCAGAATGGCTGCACATTGGTTCAGCCCTGAAGATGTTCTTCTGCTTTGTAATTGGTTTAGTATTCACGCTTATTGTAAAACCTTTAACATAATTTATTTTATAATGAGCAAAATGTTTTTGACGTTTTACAGGAATAATCATGTATATAGTAATGCGTTTTGTGTTGTTTAGGGAAAGTGTACATATAATGTGTGTTTATCAAATTAATTATGTATTATCTTAAGTAGGTTACCTATGGTTAATTGGCTCTTTTTTCTATTGCATTGGTGAAACAAATTTATGTAGGTACAGTAAATATTCAAATGTAAGATATATTTAATTATTGTACCTACTCACAAGACTATTCTAAAATGTATAAAAATATTTTTATCTTACATTTATTAATGATGAATATACGGGTTGATGAGTGTATTACATGATGATCATGAGGTGTTGATAGTCATATCTTTTGTGTTCAGGTGTTTTAGGTGTTGGTTACTTATACAGTGTGTTACAAAATACCCTGTCTGATCTGTGAAGGTATTGGTAGGCATTGGTGTTAGAATTTATTTATGTACTTAATCCTTTTGAGAAAATAAAAAATACCGTTTGTGAATTTTTTAATTGTGAACAAGTGGCAATGCATATGACACCGAATGGTGCTATTTGTTTGTTCGTGTTTAAAGATGTGTTTATTGTCATGGAAGTTTCATTTATTTTGTGTCTAGATCAATATTTAATAGTGGTATGAAATCAGACCAGGATCAGACAGGGGTTTCTGTCACATGTTGTGACTGTATTTTAGAAAAAATGGGCATGCTTGTTTATTGCCACCATATGGTGGGTTTTATATTTGTGATAATATTGACTTTGTCATTACCTCTTATGTGGCTGGATCCATATATTATTATTATTATTATATTTTTATTTGTAATTACATGAATTAATGACTACCTTTTTTTATTATTTTCTAATGCATTTTAAAGACTGAATTGTCAAAAACATATATAGGATATACTTATCTACTATGATGCATATATTTTGCACCACTGGTATACTCTTCACAATGTTGGCGTATATTGGAAATAAGCAATTCAAATGAAGTACCTATCTAACTGTAAATATATGTTTTGTGATGTATTGTGTTTACGAGCCCTCTAAAAGTACAAAAATATACACTTATTCTTACAGAAACATAAAATTTTTTTCTACTTCATGTTTTAGTTTTGTATTCTAAATTATTTAGGTCCACTTCAGACTTACTCTATCGAGCCAGTCAAACACCCGACTTCAACTCAGTTCGACAACATATTCGTATTTCGTACCTCCGCTACACGGGAAACAATCCAGTCTCACTCTGTCTCATACACACAACACAAAGCAGAAGTTCCGATTTTATTAGAAGTCGCTCCGATTGTCCCGGATGAAAAAATATTCGTACAAAACCAGTTGAAACCGTATGTGGCTGAAGAATCACCCTTGTAAGTCATGTAATTAAGTAACCTATTTGCAATAAAAATTAATTGTTATATTTATATATCAATTGCAAACTAAAGGAGCTTTCATGATGTGAATCTACACAGTTAAAACAATGTTACGAAATAGAAATCGACTTTTATAAAATACTCTGATGAGATGTGGTTGACTTAAAAGGGAAACCAAATTGAAGCCGTACGATGCTCCATCAGCTAGCAAACAAAGATTACGTTGAGAAATAGTAAAATAATGGCCACTGTTAACTTTTGGTAAAAATTACATTGTAGATAGCTAATTTTGTGCAGCAAAGATTTGTGTGTGCGATAGGACAAAGAATACTCACCAAATCCTGGAACACAACACCAATACATTATTAAATGACTACATATTCCCTTAAATAAGTGGACGGGTGCCACGATTAATTACACGCGATCAGCACAATACATGCAGTCGCCGTGATAATTAAAAAATTTAATGCTTACCATATAGTGGTGACCAGATTGGGAAAAAAAATCGCAGAACCAGCATTCTTAGGGGTCAGGTGGAGTGACGATTTGCGAAAGGCTGCACTGCTTATTGGGGAGACCTATGCCCAGCAGTAGACTAGTAGATACCCATAGGCTGACGATGATGACCTAATAAGCAGGTACCTAAAACTAAATAGTAATTAACTCAAAATAACGTTATTTATGGAAATAAAATAAAAAGTGCGCCGTTAACAATTTTAAAGCTTTATTAGATATTAATTTTAAAGAAGTAGGTGTTATGTGATATATAGAAAGTTCGTTATTTGCTTTATAAACAATACGTAGGCAAACTGGTGAAATTTACTGTGAAGAAATTGTCATCATTGAATAATCTTTTAAAATATTAGATATTAATGGTCTTATTATCACAATAATAAGGTATATTAGAATTACTTATTGCAAGAATAAATGCTTTCTAATATTATATTCAACTATTGTATTTGAGCAGCTATTGTTACAAAGGTAAAGTAGGTACCTACACATTGGCGTATATAGGGCTATTTTCCAGGGGAGGCCTGGCCCCTGAGGTGGCCGATGAAGCCGAGTCGATCGTCAATGTACAGTCAGTAAGCACGAATCAGCATAATTAAAACCACCCAACGCGGATTCAAGTTTTTTCAAGTTGGGCGTTAATTTTGAGTTGTCACATGACATGTCGAGCTCTGTAAATTCTTTTTGAATTTTTGATGTTTAGGTCTTAAAATCTGAATCTGACTGGTGTGGGCGATGTGAATGTTTTAAAAATGAGCGAGAGTAGCGAGTTAGATTTTTTTTTAATCTTGGCGGAAAAGAACTGGTGTGAACACATTAAATGTAACACAAACTAAGGAATGAACGAGCTCACAATGTCTGGAGGCGTGTGCGATTTTAAAAAATTTGCAAGATCAAAATTATTCGAATTTTGGCTTAAAAGACCTGGGTGACCTTAATACAAGTAATGAACTAATGAATGGGAGAGCGTAGCGAGCTCGGATATTTTGGTACATTGGCTCTTAAAACCCGGATTGATCATGCGGGCAGTATGAATGTATAAAGAAATGATCGAAATTTTTTTAATTTTAGCTCAACCGAGCTTGAAATAACATAACAAAAGAAGTAATGAATGAGCGAGCTCGGCGAGCTTTTTTGGTATTCTGGCTCACAAAATCCAGATGGAGGAGGAGGCAGTTACATAATCAAAACTTCATCGCGCAAATGAACTAACAAACTTTGAAAGGCAAAACGTTTTATTTAGCAAAGTTCATAATCCAAATGTATGTTTCATCAAATGGACGACTGATTAAAAGTTGTTAAATTCAAAGTACCAAATTATCCCTAATCACAAATGATTTCCTCCTCAGTATTTTGTTTCCCTTCCACAGTCTAATGGTTAGAGAGTATGATTCATGTTCCAGAAGTCGCCGGTTATAAATCAAGATCAGTAATTATTAATTTATTTGTCACAAATCGAATCTATCAAAAACGTCGTTTGTGTATGTTAGTTGTTATAAACCACCGCGCACGAGCCGAGCGAGCGAAGCGAACGTGCCGCGGCAGCTGCCAGCTAATGCCAGAGCCAATGAATGAACAGGCGTTATTCGCTAATTAATTGATTAAATTCCTTTTGAACTTTTTCAATGAAACCAGTTTAATTATAATCTTTTTGACTATTAACTATTTGATCAATAGTGTAATAGACAAGTAATTTCGTCAGTTGAACTTTATATCAAATGACCATTATTATTTTATAATTTGATTATTTATTCATAGTCCTTTTAAAATTTGCTCAATAAAGTTTTGATTTTCAAATATGTAATCGGCACGGCGAACGTAGTTTAAATTATTTCAAAAAATTTGTCAGCGTGGCGAGCTCGAAATTTTTCGAATTCAGCTGAGGCGAATATAATAAAAGTAACAAATTAATGAAGAAGCGAGCCGGAGTTTGGCTTAAAAACGCGGCGCAGAAGGTGTATACCCACAAAATCCGCCCCTGGCTACATCGCGCGTCTACACAACTAAAATATTGTGTTGTATGCTATTGGTATGGTAGTCCATGTATGACCCAAAACTTGGTCCTGATCTGGTCATGTGCCTGGGCACCGCTGGTACCGCTATAGTTACGCTACTGGCGGCGAGCCTCAAACGACCAATACTGTTGCAGGTAGTATACGACTTTGTGCCGTTCGCTGCAGATACAGTATGCAGGGCCGCGGTGCTCGAATCAGAACAATGAAAAAAAAACTGTTTCAGGAGTTGGGGCGTCGATTGAGCCCTGCCCACGCCCCCCCAAGCCTCCTCCCCTTCCTACGCCTATGTACCTACAAGGTAAAACTATATGTTTGTATAGGTAGGTAGGTACTCTACACAACCGGTGACACACCGCAACTTTTTATCCTTTTTGCATTACATCTAATGTATTTAATACGTAGCGGACTTAAAGCAAGAAGTCAAAAAGTTTGTGATTTCACTACTAACTTTTACTTACATACTAATTCATAATTACCAAACTATTACATTTGCAACGGCCTCTCGCGATCCTCACAGGACCATCATCAATCCACCTTGTAGGTTGTAGGCCTGTAGGTAGGTTCTGCCCACGCCTTTTAGGTGTCGTCCTAATCAGGTAACGATCGAACGATGAGTTTTCGGCGCGCGATGAATTTAGATATACAAATCTCTTTGGCGTGTCCTTACTAACGCTTGTATGTCATCGCGCGAGTACACAAATGTTCAATGCGCGATGATGATCGTAGGTATTTGATCGTACGATCATTAGCCAACTATGACGACGCCTTAGGTGCTGTCCTAGGTAACAGCCGTCGTGCGACCATGGTCGTAGGTACGACGGACGTAGCACAACCATGGCCAATAGGAGACCTCAAAACAGCCCCTCGTACGACCGTTGCCAATTAGGGCAGCGCTTTTCGTAGGTATTTGATCGTACGATCATTAGCCAACTATGACGACGCCTTAGGTGCTGTCCTAGGTAAAAGCCGTCGAGCGACCATGGTCGTAGGTACGACGGACGTAGCCCAACCATGGCCAATAGGAGACCTCAAAACAGCCCCTCGTACGACCGTTGCCAATTAGGGCAGCGCTTTATAGTCTTTCCTTTGGACTTAAAGCCGATGGCTGTTGATTACTTAATTAGGACGATGCATGCCTTATAGTCTTTCCTTGGGACTTCAGACCCTACAGACATCGGCTTTAAATTTCACAATTCTTGCTTCTTTGGCGGCTCTCATTTTTCTGATTCAACCTTGCAGGACTGGTGAAGGCGCAGATAAAGCTAGTGGGTCCATAATATTTAGGTAGGCACTTGTCGCTATTCTTAAAAAAGAGCACCACCACACATCTCCAGTAGCTAGGCTACAAATCTACTACTACATGTGTGAACAGTGGGTGCAGAACTGTTACCACCTCTGTGTAGTGTAATGTATTCAAACCATCAGCAACTATTCTCTTCTTGGCTAAGGTATGTCGATTATTCCTTTTGTCCCTGTAAACAAAACAATATATTAAATTAAGTATTTTTATTACCTACCTGCTTATTGGTCTATGACTATTATTATTGGTCTATAACAGCCTGAGGTAAATTAAAGTTTTAAAAAATTGCCGATTGTTCGCGTCATAGTTCATAGTTTGTGGTTCGCGTTCTCATCTACG
The DNA here is from genome assembly GCA_907269095.1 of Blastobasis adustella. Classification (NCBI taxonomy): domain Eukaryota; kingdom Metazoa; phylum Arthropoda; class Insecta; order Lepidoptera; family Blastobasidae; genus Blastobasis; species Blastobasis adustella. Next base: position 11,897,139 of record OU026121.1, on the reverse strand, counting down.
GGGTCGTGCGTGACCAACTTGATAAGCGCCTACGCCCCAATGTTTGGTTGTAGTTTTAGAGATGCTTTGTTCTGTGAGCAAATCGGGGAACTACTATATACATTTCGTAGTCATAGGGTATTGTTGTGGGTTTGCACGGTCATGTAGGTGAGAAGTGCATGTTCACGTCGGTTTTGATGGCCAAGATGATGATAATTTTAATGCTTTTTTAAGAACAATAAGGTTTTAATCTTCTATCTAGATGGTATAATTTAACTGCGGCATGCAGTTCAGATCTCCTTAAACCCCCAGGCCCTATTACTGTTCCAGGGTCAAAATTACCCTATGACACTCGAAAATAGGGTAGATTCCTGTTAAAAATTTACAAACATACAAAGCATAGATTTCTCATGAGATTTTTAATAAGTAGATAGTTATTCACTTCTATATTCTTAACATATTACTTACCCTTGTTCTTGTGACATATGACTCAGCATGTGGTAAATACTTGTTCTCGGCTCGAATCTACATAGTTTGAGGTTCTGTGCTTCCAGTCGCGAGTACAAATCATCATCTTCTCCACCCCATCCAAAATATTTGTTACTCATACCATTAATGTCTTGAAACTGTTTGGAAACAATAGCTATAGCCCCTCCAAACAGATTCAAATAGGGAAGTACATATCTAAAACAATTTATTATTATTTTGTAGATAGATAAACAATTAATATGCTGGGACAATTCACACAGCGCCATCTAGCTTCAAAGTAAGCAAAGCTTATGTTATGGGTGCTATATAACTAATAAACTATAAATATACTTTTTTAAATACATACAACACCCAGACTCAGATTAGATATAATATAAATGTAGGTATATTTTGTATTAAATTTACATAATGTGAACACAAAGCAAGCAGTGCTAAACTTACCTTTAGATGTCCTGAGTGAACAAATAATTGCCAAAATATAATAGCATGAACTGGAATCTTTACTCTGGGGCCATCTATAAAAAATAATAAGGTAAAATTAAAAAAAATAAAAGAAAAGGAAAAAATAGCTGTGATATCAATTTTTATGACTTCAATAATACCTAAACTTGTTGATGCTAGAGGACATATGTCTGGGTTGTTTTGTACAAGCATATACATTAGCTGGTCTCAGTGGCAACAAGTCAACATCGTGCAACACTAGGCATGGATAACCAGCTCTCATTGCTGCTAAGGCCCCGACATTCAACAGCTTAGCCCTGTTAAACGGGTGTGTATCAACTTGTTCCACAACATAAATGCGGTAGTGAAGATGCTGACGGCGCAGAAATGTGTGCATGTATATTAAAAATCCGTGTAACTGCTCTGCTCTGTCCCTATAACAAAGCAAATATTTATTTAACCTTTTTGTTTGTAATTTATTATTAATTCTAAATATTTACTATTTTCCTACTTGTGTTATTGTTACCATAGACTACATCTAGGTATCACTCTTTCTTGAAAATCTTTGATTCTGATAATTAACTGGCAGATAATGCAATTATAAGTCTATCATTGTATAATTTTGTGTGTAAAGCTTTAATAAACAAACGCAACGTACCTGTATGGAACAATGATAGCTGTACTGTATAGAGGCCTACATTCCGATGGCGCATACTCTCCTCCATCTTTAATTCTATGGTCTTCAATTAAATCTCCATCTACTAAACTAGGCGAAAATGTAGTGTCATCAAATATCACATCTTTATAGTCGCATTCTACCACAGCAGTAGTGCTAAAGTTTTTAGCCACTTCCTTGTGTAAATTGACCAATATAAAATCTTTTTCTATGTAACTGTACGACCGCCGTGCATTCATATCCGGATGCAATAACAGAAATAGTAAAATAATTATGATTATGCCGCAAAACACTTTCTTCTTTACAATTCGTGCACAAAGTGTACGGTGCATGTTTATTGAAAGATATGTAAATTGTAATTATTTTATTGTTAGAAAATCTCTTCCCCAAGTCTTAAATAAAATAAATGAAATAAACGGATTTGAACACCACAAAAATTAGGTACAAATACAAACAGCTGATCATTTGACAGTTGTTAAATTACGTGAAAAGCAAAGGGACCTAACCCATACAGCCAAATCATCCATTAACAATATGACCCACATTCAGGACTTTGCTGAAAAATATAAAGTTCAATAACGTTCACTTCAAGACCGAAGCCACGTCTTCAGTGGTTCTCACTTCACACCCCCATAATATCACGACAATAACCACGGAATAGAAAAATAAGACTAGATTGCAATCAGGCAATTCTTTTGACAAAACTACCCACATGAAACTGCGCCTAGATAGAAGGTATTTAGTTACAAACGAAACAAAATTATATAGAATATGCACTAACTTAACTCTAAAACATTTTTGCTGTTCTAACACTGTATTTGCATTAGCTTGAGTTTATAGGAAAGTTAAATATGAGGTTCCTTGATATTAAAAGTGGTTTTGTGAAATAATGATAATGCAACCTATTTGATTAGATACTTTACTATAATTCCAAAATGTCAACAATAAACGAAAAAGAAACTGTTGTTGTTGACGACGCATCTGTGACGGAATCTGTGAAAGATTTTGATAATAATTCGATTGAAGCAGTGAGAAAATGTAACATTCACGAGGACAATATCGACAGATCCTGGGAACGAAGTTTCTATACGTCGTTTCGTGAAAAGGATAAAGAGGACACGAATAAAACGCCTCCATTTGTGAGCATCATGGTAAACGACCTCTCTGTGAAAATGGACGGCTCCAGTCAGACTGAGGGATCTTTCACGGTACCTGCGAACCGCAGTGCCGTGGTTGACATGAGTTTATCGTTCAATAATGACCAAACCACTTCAAATGAGAACTCGGAACAATTATTAGGTAATAAACGAAACAGACGTGACTCTGTAGACACTGACAATAGGGAGCTTAGACCCTGGAAAAAGACTAAAAGCATAGAGTCTTGTAGTTCAAGCTCGTCGGACTATAGGAGACCTTTGCGTAGTCATAACGTTTCCAGTCAGTTGTCCAGCACATCGGATACATCTTTCAAATCTCTTAATAGCAACCACTCGTTAAGAGTGGGGAAAAGGCGATGTAAAGTAAAGTCTGATTCGAATTTATTCAGAGACGCTCTCCAAAGATCAAGGAGGAATATTAGCTCGAATAAACACAATTATTCCGAAAACGATACGCCAGGTAAAATATTTGCATGTCTCTGTATCAATGAAACAAATTAAAATATATTGAACTACTTAGTTAACAATCACGACTCTTAAGTTAGGAACGAATTTAATGATAAGAATAAAAACTAACAACGATCAGTGGTTAGCTAAGGTCAATTGCTTTTGTCATAGTAGGTACAGGATTAAAATAATATTCTTTTCTCGTGACGCCAGAAAAAAATACGATGTTTGAGTCTTTCAACACCCAATTATTAAGCATATTAAATTTTGGAGCGTCGGTTACCGAGTGGTTACGGAATCTGACTCGTAAGCGAGAGGTTCCGGGTTCGAATCCCACTGCGGCCACGACTCTTTTTCTGAATTATGTACATTAGTTGACTACTAATCGATACTCTTACGGTGAGGGAAAACATCGTAATGAAACCTGCAACTATCTAGGTAAGTTTTTGAAAACCTAAGTACGCCGAACGATCATGCTATCCATAGGTATCCGTTCTGTCTAATGATGTTTTTATGATGTCATTGTTTTGAACTTACGACACATAACATGGCACTTATTTACTTTACGTACATCTCAATAGTTGACACAAAGAGAAAGGTCAACGTAAATAATGTCGTACTAAGTTAATTTTATAACGCTCGCGTTCATTGATAAGTATTTTAGCGTTGCTACTAAACGTAGTGGTGACATCACCTGACTTTGATACAAGTTTTATTGATCAAATTGAAACAGTAACGGTCGAGATTCGTTGGTCGTAACTTCTCTTTGTGTTGTAAATATATTCTCTAGTTACCTGTATTAACTTATTGAAAATTGAATTAATGTTATGTACATGGAGTCTGTAGGAGATAGTGTGAAATTAGAGATAGAGATTGACGGTGCCTTAGACACGATATTGCTCAGTGATGTGGATTGGTTTGTGTTGTCAGGAGGAGGCACACCGTGTAGGGAAAAGAGCCGAAGAGTGACTAGAAGTAAATATGGGCGAATTATGGAACTTTGCGCGTGGCTTGGCAAAAAGGTGAGTTGATTTAAAAACAACTGGTTCCGCTTTGCAAAGCAAGGGTTTGTAGTAGAACTTTCGATGTATGTAGTATTTAATTGAAGGCTTAAGCAAGTATAGATATTCTGTGACTTAAGTGCATTACGTTAGTAAAGTAGGTAATTGGATTAACTGTTTAAGTTTAAGTAAGCCTTTCACAGGCAATTAAAAGTTTAAATACTAAGATATATCGTCATCATCTTAGCGGTCAAACCCAGCTCCTGCCAGCGTCCGCTTTCCTATTATAACTTCTTCCCCACTTCTTCCAGTCCTGGCGTCTTCGCATCATAAGCCGTATTCTCTCGCATCCTACTCAGCGATGTCAATCTATAGCTTCTTAGGCCGCCCTAGGGACCTCTTTGCTGACAGCGGCTGGGCAGGTTTAGGCACCTACTTCCCACGTATCCCTTGTGGCTTATGCAACACGTGACAATTTTATTAGGCCATCTGTGCGTAAAGTAGAACAGCAATTCGATTACAAAATATTGTGAAATGGGCCATTGTAATCACTAGTCAATAACACACGAGATGTTTCTATTCTATTCTAGATGGAAACAAGCAACTACCAATTACTTATCCATTTACATTCATAGTGAAAATTATGCATTAATTTTTCCAGAGCTATCAATCGATTACGGGACTATATTCTGACATGCTACGAGAGCCAACTCGTAGGGAAACACATAACCACCTAGAAGAGGAGATGAGGGAAATAAAACAGTGTCTAAGCGAGATGGATAACAAGCAGTCGCAATTGCAGCAGGAGAACAAAGAGCTGCACCAGAAACTTGAAACAATGATGACCAAAATAATCGAACTCGAGGGTAAGCTCAGGTAAACTGGATGAACTACTCGAGTACTGATAGCATGATGTGAGGGGATTATTTTTCTGTTTTATTGTCACAATGCAGTTTGTCAGCGTCCAGTTCGTCAGGGCGATCGGCGTCGAGTTGTGCACCTCCGCCTCCACCTCCGCCGCCGCCGCCGCCACCGCCGCCGCCTCCGCTGCCCACGATAGGCGGGAAACTGCCGATCAGGTCACACACTTTGCCGAGGTGCGGATCAGCACCTCCGAGAATAGCGGGACCGAGATTGACTATCACGCCCCAAGACATAGCCAACGTTAAACTGCGGAAGACTAAGGTGAGATGATGTGTAGGTACATTTCGAAATAGATCCCTCGTAGCAACCATGTTTCACATACTATAACAGGAGCAGTGTCTAGGTCAAACCCTGTAGGTTTTGATTGCAGACCTCGAGTATTTGATATTAATTTCATCTTGATACCTCCACGCATTCCTGAGAAATGGGTTTTGACAGACGGTCTACAAAGTGATCCTATAAGGGTTCCGTTTTTTCTTTCTTTTGAGGTAACACAATATGCTAAAAAAGAAAATGCATCCGCAAATTGCCTCTAGATGGTTGGAATCTTAGCTTGGTATCTATCTGCTGCATCCGTGCCGTACCTATATCATACACCCTACCTACTCGAGTGGTGTTAATCTACACAACCGGGCGACACACGACGTCATCTGAATAAGTTACTAAATATCGGATTCTGGTTCCCTAGGATAACCCTGTCCGAATTAAGCCGTCAAACACGGAAAAGCAGCCGTTGGTTACAATGCAGATGTTGAAAACGACACGCGCTAAGCTAGGAAAAGCGCGGCCCGTAGCCGCATCCACTCCGAAACAACAACTTTCCGAATTAGAAAAGTAAGTAGCTTCCATTATAACGCGTGCAATACCCCAACCTATCGGTATTATGTAGTTAGATACTAATATTAGTCTGTAAGAATAAGTAGTCTGCTTAACAGCTGTACCGGATTCAAAAAATCTTCTACCACTTCTTCTGCAATACTAACATATAGCAAACTACATGTAGGTACCCAAGTACCTAGGTGTGATAATGCTAAAACCTATTAACACAGAAAATAGGAAACTTTAGGTCGCTATCTCATTCCCAAAGTTTAGACCCCAATTAAAAAGATGAGGGCCTAAACAATGCTTGCTGACAGGATGTCTGTGAACTTTTCTCACTTTCAGGTGTCTGCTACAGGAGACGATGACGGTGACGGCGCTGTATCGACGACGAGTGACCCGGAATTCGTTCCGCAGTGCCGAAGAACTGCGGATCCGACCGTACCCCAACCGGGGGCCGCGGTCGCCCTGCTCGCCCCATTCGCCCCGGGCGAACTCTTTACCACGGAGAACACAACCGTCCCCTGCCAAAGTACCAGTCCCTAACACGGCCGCTATATGAAAGCATTGGATCATCCACTGGACCATGGATGTGGATTACCTATCTATTTAAGATGGGGATGAGTTTTACATAGTTTTTGACTTGGCGACTGTCAAGCACAAACCTATATAGGTTTTAAGACTTTCAAGGTTTTAACAGCCTAAATACATTGTTCTGTAAGGCTTGATCACATCTTGAAGATGGTATCAGTTTTATGGACGTGTGTTTTCCAATGTTTATCTTGACTTTTGTGATTAAACTTTTTTTTTGTATTTTGATATGATAATTTATCAATTTATTTTTTATTTGGACATCATATTTCTGTTCCAATGATTTGAATTAACGTCAAAAGTTATGCCTACTGGGAAATGTGAAACAATAAGTAATTATTAAGTAATTACAAAAGTCTGATGTTTTTGTCCTACATTTTGAAATCTGCTGAGGAATTAAAAATATTCCTACTTGTGTCAGGTCACGATTATGATAATGATTAATGTTATATTAATGTTGTATTTAATATGCGCAACGCTTTATAAAATACTTTTTCAATAAAAGTTGACTCTTGAAACTCGGGTAATCATTTGCCAATTCCCCCAATAGATAGTAAGGTTCTATCGCAATGTATGTGATTATATTTAATGGTAACTCAAGAAGCGGCACTGGTCTAGTGGCAGGGCAGTGTGCTTGCGAGACAGATAACCAAGCTTAAACAATGCTGGCAATGTCCGGAAACTGATGGATGAGATCGGTTCATACTTTGAGGCCGTTTAAGGTTATTTTAGAGCCGTTAGGTTTATTTTATGAAGTTTTTATTTGTATCTACTTCAATGAATGAATATGCGTTCCTCCCTCCCCCGAGACTCCTCGCTCCATTGCGTTAGAAAATATTTTTAACTAAAGATTCAGAAGGTCTATCACGGGCTCTTATAACAGGACCTAAACAGAACTCTCTGATTATTCGTACCATGATTATTGGAGCCTGTGCCATATGTAGCTTAGGTAATGTGCCAAAATTTTTGTGTGACGCATATTTTGTAAATTTTTGTGTTCAACGGTGGTAGGTAGGGGAAGGTGGCCTAGAACGGGTAAGTTTCGCGCGAGCATAAAAAAAAACGAAAGAAATGTTGTGAATATCTTAGCTTGCTTTAGTTTATAAGATAGTATGTTTATTAAACTTGAATATAAAACACTATTTTAAAGCATTTCTTATCAAATATTTTATAAATAGAAAAAATAAGAAACCTCTAAAAAAAACCGTTTTGGCGCATATGAGCCTAAAACGGGTATCTGATTTGGGCAAAACGGGTAGACGTCATAATTTTTAGGATAGATAAATCAAACTTAAAATCTAACAAGTAGGGAAAAACACTGTACCTACCGACTATAGTTTTCATTTCGACTGTAAGCATTAAAATGTTCAAACTTAAAAATCTCACCCACCTAACAAAATCAACCTTTCTATAATAGCTACAGGAGTTGTAGATCAAAATACCCATACTCCTTTGAGGTATTTTTACAAAGTATATTGAAAAAATAGTTATTCATGTAATCCATTTTGTATTAAACTGTTCATACAAAACCATACCCGTTTTGCTCCTACCCGTTTTGGGCAATAGCACATATTTTTGTACAGTAATTAAATACTTCAAAATTAAAGGTAATCCGAGTTAACTCTTTGTCTTAATTTAAATTTTGATAGTGCTAAAATATAAGCGCAATATTAACAATGTGCCAATTAAAAAGGTTTTCAACTAATCAAGGAACACATATTTTAATTGCGGTGCCCAAGCAAAACGGATCGAAACTCGTTCATATTCGGCTACCCTCGGAACATACACCCATCGACACTTCATGTTGACATGGCAGCGTACGAGCGCTTACCCGTCTTAGGCGGGCCACCCGTTTTAGGCCACCTTCCCTTACTCCTCTCTATTCCTCTTCAGCAAGGTATTAACTTGTGTCGAACCTACCTTGTTGTTTAACCTCCACATTTGGCAAGCGTACCTTTTGTACTTTAGCATAGCCTCCTACATCTTACAAGCCATGCTGTAGCACGGAACGGCAACGTCGCACAGTGGGCTGAAAATCGTCCTTCATAGACATAGGCAACTCAACTTTTTATGTGTTGGTTTATTGGCGGAAATTGCTTCCATGAGCTATAACTATACATAAAAATGATATCCGAGTTAACTCTGCGCAAAAACGAATCAATAATATTTTTTTTACGAAAAAATTGTATGAAGCCAATATGAAAAATCCAATTATCTCTGAAACAGCAAGGAAAACCGTAATATCCTTACAGATGGTTATAAAACTAATTATTCATGATTTTTTGACATACTCCATATAACGGTTACTGATGCAGAATTTTTTTTAAATTATTTGTAGGACAATAATTTCTTACTAAGTACAGTGTTGTCCATTTCGGACGTACAATATTCTAGATGATAGTATCTATTATAAATAAGCTAATACAGGGTGTCCAGTGGCAGATTTCAAAGTTCGAAAAGTTGTAAAAAAAAAACTACACCTCTAATACAAAGTATGTTTATTGTAATTTAAAAACAACAAATGCGGATTTCATTTTTTGGAAACCACGTTCTCCAAATGGCGGCCATCGAGCCTGACACACTCTTCGAGTCTAGCACGCATGTTTTCAAAAACGCGTTTACAGAGAGGCTGGGGGATCCTGCTGATTTCGGCTCGAATATTGTCTTTAAGTTGTGTCGCAGTGCTCGGATTTGTTTTGTAAACAACGGATTTTAAGTATCCCCATAAGAAAAAGTCACATGGGCTTAAATCTGGTGACCTAGGTGGCCACGGTATGGTGCCGTTTCGGGATATGTTTTTTTCTTGAAATAACTGCCGCACTGCATTCATAGACACATTAGCAGTATGAGCTGTGGCCCCGTCCTGCTGGAACCACGTGTTTCGGTTGAAGTATGGACTATTCTGTAGTTCCAGTCTAAAAAAGTCATTTATCATCTCGGTATATCTCTCCGAATTCACAGTTACAGTTTGGCCACGTTGGTTTTCAAAGAAATAAGGCCCTATGATGGCAGATGCAGACATTGCACACCAGACTGTAACTTTAGGTTTATGTAAAGGTTCTTGATGCATTTGTCTTGGGTTGCGGACATCCCAGTAACGGAAATTTTGCTTATTCACATATCCTCCGATGTGAAAGTGGGCTTCGTCACTAAAGAATATGTTACCCATCCGAGTAGCAGTACGAAATCTCAACAACATCTCCTCCGCGTAAGTTTTTCTTAATGCAAAGTCAGAATCGTGTAAATCTTGAACGATTTGAATTTTATACGGATTTAACTTGAGTTTTTTTCGCATTATAACCTGTAAACTTGATTTCGTAATTCCCAATATCGATGAACGTGCACGAAGTGATAAACGGGGATTTTCAGTGACAGAAACCATAACACGTTCAACATTTTCGTCCGTGGCTACCGTTGGTATAGGTCCTGGTCTGGGTCTATTTAATGTTGATCCTGTAGCTCTGAACTTTGCTACCCATGACTGAATGAGGTTGATCGATGGTCCATCACGCAATCGACGAATACCGTAATGATAATTAAATCGACGGCGTGCTTCAGACAGCGAAAAACCACTCGAAATGTACGCCTCGACAGCAAAAGCGCGGTGCTCTCCACTCCACTGTTCCATGGCTTCAAAAAAATCCGCAGCGCTTGCGCTTTCAACGACGCCCCCCGCGCCCTTCTCACATGTTGCGTTCAGAAACTACGTTTGTTCAAACTTTGAAATCTGCCACTGGACACCCTGTACTAAAACAGACAAATACCTGCCATTTTAACACTTGTAGGTATTGTAGGTAATAGTCTTTAACACTTGTCTTTAATACTTTTAAAACTTATAGGTAATAGTATTTAAAATTAACAAAATAATGATCTTAATTTAAAACAAAGCCAAAAATATTTGGTAATTAACAATATAGGTATCATTTCTATAATTATAGAATTCCGATAGACTGTAGAACGACTTTTGTAACAGCCAATTTTTAAGCGTTGATTTAAACTTGTTACCATCTAACTTTTTTAATTCATAAGGTAAATTGTTAAATATTTTAATACCACTCACATATGTGCTTTTAAGGAATAAATTATTATTACTTTGGGGTATAATTATATTATGTTCATAGTTCGGTCTAAGTATTCTGCTGGTATTTCTAAGGAATGTGTTGTGGTTTGACTTTACAAAGAGACTTATTTCTAGGATATAAATACCAGTGACAGTGAGTATATTATTTTCTTTAAATTTGTTACGCAATGTTTCCATTTGTCTCATTTTAAATATATTCCTTAAACAACTTTTTCGTGCTACAAAAATTGATTGAACATTTACAGAGTTGCCCCAGAAAATGATGCCGTAACTTAGATGAGGATAAACGTAACCATAATAGGCATTTATAGCAATCGATTCAGATGTTATTACCGAAAGTATTTTGAGAGTATAACAGAAGCTGGAAATTTTGTTAGTTAGATTATTTATATGAGGCTTCCAGTTTAAATGGCTATCAACAGTTAGGCCTAAAAATTTGGTTTCGTTTATATCTTCAATGACTTGCCCAGAGTTCATGACTTTAAGTTTTTGAGGTGATTTTTTGTTTTTAAACTGTATAATTTTGGTTTTATCCAGATTTACTGTGAGATTAATAGAATGAAGCCAGTTTTTAACTATGCCTAGTGTTCTATTTATTTCATTTGGTAAGTCTATTTCAGAGTCGTGGGATATGAAGATTGTGGCATCATCTGCGAACATGACACATGTATGATCGACGAGAGTAGGTAATTCATTTACGTAAATTAAAAATAGAAGGGGACCTAATATGCTACCTTGGGGAACTCCTTGGCTGACTTTTTCACTTTTTGAATAAACTAGTTCTAAGGTTTTTGTCTCTTTATTATATGATTCTATAGCTGTATTTTGTTCCCTGTTTGACAAATACGAATTAAGTAATTTATACACATTTCCTCTTATACCTATGTGGTCCAACTGTTTTAGAAGTATGTCATGTTGGACACAGTCAAAGGCCTTTGACAGGTCTAAAAATAAGCCAGCGCAGCACCTATTGCTATTGTTTACTTCCTCCCAAACTTGTTTTAAAATTTTAAATATTGCTGACGTTGTGTTTTTACCCTTTTGGAATCCGTATTGGTGACTGTTTAAGATATTATTTTTTTCTAGGAATGAGATCAATTTTATGTCTATGACTTTTTCGAACAGTTTTGAGAAATTCGGAAGTAAGGCTATAGGTCTATAATTATTAATGTCAGTTTTTTTTCCTTTTTTATACAATGGTTTGATTATAGCCTTTTTTAAATCATTTGGAAAGCAACCGGTTTCTATTGTTAAATTTATTATATGTGTGAGAGGGCCTACAATGTACTTTATGGATGATTTTATTAGCTCTATGGGTATATGGTCGTGACCAGTACTTTTTTATTTTTGAGTTGCTTAATTATATTTGTTAATTCGAGTTCATTAATAGGCGTCATAAACATGCTTTTACAATTTTTACTAAATGACGGTTCATATTTTGAAGGTTGTTGTTGTTTATTTTGATTTTCATTTATGTAAAAGGTGTTGAATATTTCTGCTAGCTTATATGGATCAGACACTTTTTTGGCACCTTCAGTTAGACATTCTACTGTAGTTTTTATGTTATTTCCGGATGTATTATGTTTTATGATGCCCCATGTTGCTTTACTTTTGTTCATACTCTTATTTATGTAATTTATATTCGCTTTTCTTTTGGAACATTTAATGACTTTCTTTAGTATATTACAATATGTTTTATATTTACTTGAAACTTCACGGCAACTGCTTTTTTGAGTTTTTAAATGCATTTTTCGTTTTTCCCTGCAAGCTACTATTATGCCCTTTGTTTTCCAAATTGGATTTTTTCTATATGTTAATTTAACTTTTTGGACTGGTACGCAAAGGTCATAAACAAGGCAAAATTTTTCAATAAAAAGATTATACGCTATGTTGGCATCAGTTTGGCAATATACATCAGAGAAGTCGATTTGGCTGAGATATTTCATAAATATTTCAAGGTAAGGAGTAACATTTCTTCTGTAGATATACCAGTACCGTTCAGTAAAGCTCAGGTTACAAGGAACTTTAATTAACTGCGCTGTATGATCTGATAATCCAACATTTAAAACCTCCGATTCATATTTTGTTTGAGTTTAAATTAGTCACTATATTATCAATGCACGTTTCTGAATTTTTTGTGATCCTAGTAGGCATTGATATAGTAGGATGCAAATTATATGCCTTAAGTGTGTTTAAAAATGTTTCAGTTCTATTGTTTTTATCTAGTAAATTAATGTTGAAATCGCCTACTATAAATACTTTTTTATTATTATTTCTACATTTTAGCGTTCACTTGTGGCACAAGTGTTCAAGGCAGTTTATAAATAATTCAAAATTGCTATCCGGAGTTCGATATATACCTATAACGACGTAGTTTAGCTCGGGTATGTTTATACCACAACATTCAAAGTGTCTTTCTATTGACAGCTTAGAAATCCATTGCAGATTATGAAATCTAATAGAATTTTTTACGTAAATACAAACTCCTCCCCTTGATTGTGATTTTCTTGAATAATTTGCTCCATTTTGATATCCATCTATGTGTAAGTTGTGCACATTATTTGAATTTAAAAAAGTTTCAGTGAAACACAGGACATCAAAATTGTGGTCGTCAGCTAAAACCTCTATAAGATCTACTTTAGGTTTGAGACTTTGAATGTTTTGGTGCATAATACTAAACGAGTTTTTGTGTTTAGTTGCGAAAAAACTTGTTGTTTTTAGGCGTGGTGTCGGGATTTTCGGTTTCATTAGAATTTGGTGAACTTGCCACTTTTGTTTTAAAGTAATAGGGTATAGTCCCAGGTTTTAAAGAATACGTTTTATTTTTGTTTACATTGACGACATTACTATCGTGGTTATTTTTTTGTTTATTTTTTTCAAAATAATATGGAATAGTACCTGGAAATAAAGGCTTCGTGTTTTTAGGTTTTGTTGTATTGTCATTGTCGGTTACTCTAGTAAGAGCTGGTAGAGTCATGTTGATTAATGTGATTATTTATTATGAGAGATATTTTACGCCTATTGTATTTAGCACGTCTGTTTGGTGTGTAGTTTGAAGTTATTTGTATATATTCACAGTTTTCGAAAGAATCTGATATAGTTTTTAAGTTTAGGTTTAGTTTATCCTCATTTAAGTGCCGGTTTTCTAATGTTTCTAGTAAGAGTATTCTAGGCTTAGTAACTCTTTGAAATAATGATGTGAGATCATTACTAAGTCGTGAAGGGTTTGCGTCATTTGAACCAATTGATAATACGACCCAGTCATCTTCATTTAGTTCAAGGTTTTCTATTTTGGAGGAGTGAAGAATGTAATCAGTTTTTGCTCCATTAAACGTAGTGCCGGTAATGCGGTAATCTTTTGGATATTTTTCGCCGGATCTAGTGGTGATGAGGAATGAAGCAACTCCTACTGCTTGTTGATCGCCGACTATAAATATTTCCGGTTTAGTGTCCTGTTTGGGTGTCTTGATTACTGTTTTTTTACATACTTGACTATTTCTTCTTCTTTTCTTAGTTTTATTTTTATAAAGTATAAATATAATAAGTAAGTGAGTAGTTAGTTTTTATATACTTAGGTACTCAAATAGAACTGTTTAATATATTATACCAAATATTTAGTAAATTAGGCAATATTTTGGCTGGCATAGATTATTTTATTTCATAATAGCTTTTGGCCGCGACTGCATCCGCATAAAATTCGGCTATAACGTCCCGGACCCGTTCCCGCGGGAACCACATTAATTATCGGAATAAATTATAGCATATGTGTTATGGGAGTCTATATGCTATATAACTACCAAATTTCAATAAAATCCGTTTAGTAGTTTTTGCGTGAAGAAGTAACAAACATCCATTACGTACAAAACCAAACATACATTATATTTCGTATTTATAATATTAGGATAATACAATTGCAAGGTAGGTAGATAGGTAAATAGTACAGAAATCTATCCAATTTCATATTATATATCTAAAGTATATACTTATTAATATAATTTATCACATAAATAACTAATAACATTGAACGACGACGACCGCCATGATAGTTTTACAGTAATTTTCTCATTCACTAAAATTAAAAAATGCGACGTTGTCAAACTTCTACGCATGGCTTATAAGATGAAGGAGGCTATGACTTTAGGCATGGTATCCTACTTGCTCAGTCACTCTTTCTCCGCTTTTGAGGATCGTGGATTTTTTATAGTCAAGTTCACTTTGAATTTTACGGAGTGCTGTCATCATAACCTCGTGCATGTTTTGGTAGCTCTGCGTATTTTAGATTATATTAATATAGGAAAAACCAGGTAAAGTATTTACGCCCAATAGCTAATGCTAACACTTCGTCGTTTTTCAATAAGTGAAATAAACTATGAAAAAACAGAAGTTATTTTTAGGAAGCGTGAACATCAATCTTTGTACCCAGGTTGCACGTTTCCTTGTTTTCTCCATTCTTCTGCGTGGTGTCGACTTCGCGGACATTTACCTACTGTATGCTATGCGTAGCACCTACATGTGTTACCGAGAACTTTCCCAGCCTAGAGAGATAAGGTACGAAATGGGACTGTGCAAAGGCGGATGGGTAAGTAGGTAGGGAGGTATATAACAAAACTCGGTCACATAATGAGAAATGCTAAGTGCAGTTGATATGCAAGGAAAGATCCAGGAGAAATTTGTGTCAATTGTTCCAAAAAATGCAGTGAATGGGGGCCATTCACTGCTGCAGCTGAATCGAAGTTGGCAGTAGAAATAGCCATAATAAATAATCATCATGATTGCCATGTCAAACTCCGTTAGCGGGTGGCGCCCAATGACGAAAGAAATTGCTTGGAGAAACAAGTACGAGTTTCTTTCATCATTTATGGATGGCACCACAAAAGAAGAACAACTGAAATAAGGATATTACAAAAGAAAAGGTAGGTACTACTATTATACTTACTTACTGCGCTGGCTCAGCGACCCAAAGTGGATCTTGGCCTCCTACACCAGAGATCGCCACCTTTAATACCTATGATAACACACGTTGGTTGGGATTCATCTAAGAACTCCTCCACGTCATTCTGATTCATGATTTTCTTAGTGTGATAACGTTCATGTTTCGATACCTTTCGGTTTGCGTTACGCAAGGAAGCGTACTGGGATCTTTATTTTGACGACATGAGTGGTTCAGTGGTCAACAGCAGACCGGCGTCTGCCACGCAAGAGGTCCCGGGTTCGATCCCGGCCGGGCAGAAATTGAACTTATTAATTTTAATTTCCGTTATCGGTCTGGGTGTTCCATGTATGTATGTATTTAAAAAAGAAGTATTTAAGTAGTTTATCAGTTATTTAGCACCCATCGCACAAGCTTTGCTTAGTTTGGGGCTAGATGGCGCTGAGTGAATTTGTCCACAAATATTTATTTATTTATTATCCTGTACTCGATATATATACAGCAACATATGGCTGTGCAAGCAACGATTCCTTGACAAAAAAGACCTAAGCTGTCAGTCAGGTGATCAAATGTCAAATTAATTTTTATTGATATTATTTTGAGTTGTGTGCAGTTTTTATTTTCCTGAGATTTAGAATTTATTTTACTACAATAGCATGCTAATCTATAGCTCAAAACAGATATAAATTGAATCAATACATCGGAAGTTTACCTCATATTTTTAGGGTTATCTGCTCCGATAAGACATAAATGGATTTCAGTTCCCTCAACCCAACGACTTCAAATGCATTAAACCTTGCCGCTAGAAATAATGATGTGGAGACAGTGCAGCGGCTGCTCAAAAAGATGAATCCAAATTGTATAGACAATAGAGGGTGGACTTGCCTTCACGAGGCTGCCGCCGGTGACAGCTATGAGAGCTTAAACATTATATTAAAACACGATGAATGCCGTCCGTTAGCAGAGACGCACGAAGGGCACACAGCACTCTATCTCGCCTGCAGACACGGCGGCTCAACAAGGACAATCAAAGCCATACTTGATAGTATTGACGACATTGCTAATTATGGCAGCACTGAAGGTGTGACACCACTTCATGTAGTAGCAGCACAGGGAAATGTAGAGGTCATGCAAATGTTAATTGAATATGGGGCAATGATTGATGTTCAGGACTTTGATGGGGATACTCCAATGCATGATGCAGCACTAGTGTCGCAATACAATGCCGTAGCTATATTATTACATGCTGGAGCCAATCCCGACATAAAAAATGATGCTAGCTGCACCCCCTTCCACTTGGCTTGTTGTAAAGGATGTTACTTAACCGTTTTGAATATATTTCCTTTTGTCACAGATGTAAATTATCCTACGTCTAACGGTGACACTCCACTCATGTTAGCACTGCAAGGCTGTAATGATGATATTATAAATTTTTTACTAGAAAATGGAGCTGATCCACACATTAAAAATTCATATGAAGAACTAGCTCTCAACATGGCATTGATGATGGGATATAATACAGTTTTTAGAACATTATTAAATGTCACAGACAAAGATAAAATAAATAGAGATATAGTGCTAATTGCTTGTAAACCTCATTATTTTAAACTAGAAATTTTGGAAGACCTTCTGAATTATGATTTAGGAGCTGAATTCTTCGACTTCTTTGAACCATTCCATGTGACGTTAGAGCAAATTGGAGATCTCAGACCAACATATCTTACAAGTGCTCCGTTAAACTCTTATCTAAATATCTGTGAATATATTTACAACCACAATTTCGAAAAATTTAAAGAATTTTTCTATTTGTTTCTTCTTCGGGGTGTCTATGTCAACGTTCTGGATATTAATGAATGCCCTCCGTTAGTTTACTTACATTATACAGCTCACAATGCATGTTTTGCTGAGGTAAGCAAATTTTAATACAAACTAAAATATAATTTCAATGTAAATAATAATATGACACGGTTTAATATTTTTTCACAAAATAAAAACTTAATGTGGGAAACAGGAGTTACATAAATAGAAATACATATATTTCCATGAAAATTAAATGTGTTATGTATTTTGCAGGTATTTGATATACTTGTAGAGCATGACTGTAATATCGATCATTGCAGTTCTGTACTCTGCTTGCAGAAAGACAAGTGCATACCTGATGCATTTCTTGCATCTCTCACATCAAACCCTGTGACAATACCGATCATGCTACCATACAGCCTGCAGTGTGAGCCAGACCACTTGATACGATTTGCGTACGAAAATGGAGTTCTAGGGAGAATTCCACCAAATGTAAGTATATGCATGTTTGAGTCACTCCATTTTTACGGATAAGGGGGTGAAAACTGATCAGGTATATCACGTTGTACAAGTTTTGCATATGCTGAATTGCTTTTATTTTCAGATCCAGACTCAATTAATATCAATGATAGACTGCAATTATCCTAATGACAATTCTGTAGCTGAGACACTAAAGTTTAATGTTCCATCATTGAAACACTTAAGTAGACTGAAAGTTCGCAGTGCAATAAGAAACAGAAAAGGTGGTGTGAAGGACACTAAACAATTCCTTGATATTATCAACACTTTACATCTACCTAATATTATAAAAAAATATTTACGTTACCTATAGTTTTAGTATAAGTGTTATATTGTTTTGTTATACACATTAATTTATTTTAATGGTAGTTTTAAATAATGACAAGATTTATCAAAGATAATTATGTATTAACATTTTAAAGTGATAAACAATAAAGTATACAAAAGAATATACATATATGAAATATGCCTTGATTGTAATACATCACATATATAGAAATTGCCTTAAAAACCTAATTTATGTACATAATACATAATCAAAACAAAATATACAGTTGATTACTCTTCTTATTAATTTTTAAAATAAATATATTTTCTCCTTAGAATTTTTTGAAATTGTCACCATTTGCCATGTGGTCTTCAATTTCCTGAACACTGCAAAAGAAATCAAAATTTTAGCATATTTTTTTTGGCATTGTGATAAATAATAGTATAGCACTGGTATAGTATAAATAAATGAAATAATGCAGGAAACCCGAGAACACCCATTGAGGAAGCCGGGGCAGACCAAGATCTTTTTAGAACAACAAGATATCAATACACATTGAATATTGATATAAGGACAGGCAGTTTTTATGCTGTTATGTTTTATGCAAAAAATAAATAAAGACTAAGATGCTTAATTCATGCCTGTAATTAGCTTTTATTAGCTACCTTATCAAACCAGAACAATTGCAGTAAAAACACCTTTATCATGTAATGTTAAAAACAATTGATAGGGCTGATAAATTGATAAAATAGCTGACACGATATAAGTACATAATCCATATGATATGTCATAGTCCAAAGTTGAGAATCATATCTAAGCAGCGCCATCTAGTGAGGCACGGCCGAACTTTTACTACACTTTTACTATTGAAAACAGCTGTCTGAAAATCGCCCATTAAGCGCACTCCACATGTGGACAGTTCCGCGGGAACACGAGAATGTAGAGGAAGTATTCGTGTAGTCCCGTGCATGTTTGGCATGTCTCGAATATTAAGTGGAGATAGTTTGTTGCCGTCTCGATTCGATTGATTTTATATTTATATTCCTAGCGCTTTTTCCCGTAACAGGTTCGGGGTACATTTGACCATGATCCAGGATATTAGTAGATCAAGTAATTACAGTAGAGCAGCTGCAATCACCTCTGTGATCCTGTTTACAGCAGATTAGCGATATTACACAGATAAATCGATATAATGTCGACTCGTTTTGACACCCACCACATCCCCAATAGGCGAGAATGTATAGAAAGTCGACCAAAGTCCCGGCAAAAGTTTCGCCGAAAGTGGAGTACGCTATAGGACAGCGTATACACGTTCACACTCACGTCCTCGGCACGAACGTAAGGTTCTCGACTCCGGTCTCGGTGATGAGCACGTCGTCTTCGATGCGAACGCCGCCGAAGCCGCGGAACCGCTGCAACACCTCCCAGTTGAAGTACTGCGACTGCAAGGGACTGTTGCGAGCGTTGGCTAGCAGCTGGGCGACAATGGAAAGAAATAATAAAAGAAAACACAAACAATAAATACACAACAACAACAACAAGTAGTTACAATAAATAGTTAACTAAATAAAACGTTTATTTCACATGGACGCCGAAAAAAATTGTTACATAAAACACTGAGATTGGATTCCCAGTGGCATTGTTCGTGAGCATCCAGCGTAAGTGGACCCTCCTCAGTAAGCAAAGCTTATGGGTGCCAGAAAACTGATAAACTACTTACATATTTTTAAAATATTTATTTAGTTTATCAATAACACCCAGGTCCCAGACCAGTATATATAGTTCAACTCAGTTGTGCGCGCGGCCCTATGTGTGGGTAAACCGTCGTCTCGCTCGTCTCGCTCGTCGCTCGCAAACGTCTTGCTCGGACGACGACTGCCGCGTCACTGCCACATAAATGAAAGCTGTATATTTACAAGCGCACGCACACATAGCGCCAAGCGCACAACTGAGTTGAACTATCTATGACAGATATTAAAATTCATCATTTCATTTTCTGCTCGGCTGGGAATCGAACCACTCAGGTTGACAGAGTCGCTTACACAGGTACAGGTACCCGCCAACGTTGTGCCTTTGATATTCCTCTAAGCTAAGCCAGGCTTGATAGTGCATGCCATCCTGACCTGCAGTTCCCGTTGTCTGCCATGCCAATGAGGGTTTTCGCAATTTCAGATGGCGCTGGTGAGACGTAAGGTATGTTGTCAAAATACTGTCGTACAATTGGACAGAAACAACTGCTGTAAAATGACGAATCTATTCCAGCCAATGATAGGCCTTCATTTTGACATCAGGCATGACGCCCCAGCAGCGCCATCGCGTGGATTTTGTGATTGCGAAAACCCTTATTGCAGTCATGTTCGGAGCTATCCCTCTAGCCCCCGACCCTCCCAAGTTCCCAACTCACCCTGGGTATGAAGTAGCAGCCAGGCTCGACAGTGAGCACCATCCCGGCCTGTAAGCGGCGGGCGGTCCGCAGCCTGGCCAGCGGGCCGTCAGGCCGTGGCGGGCAGGCCGGCAGGTAACCGCCCACGTCGTGGACATCCAGACCCAACAGGTGGCCTAAGCCATGGGGCTGCAGGATGCCGTTCACGCCGTTCTACGGACAAATTCATGGAGGAAGTGTAAAAAGGCTACTTTATCAAATCAAGATAATTATATTCTATCAGGTGGTAGGACTCTGTCAAGCCTGAGGAGTCCACCTGGGTGAGTACCACCGATTTATCTATTTCTGCCGCCAAGCAACAATGCTTGAATTGTTGTGTATCGGTTTTAACAACACACTTGCGGTTTGTCATTTTTTCTTAAATGCAAAGTAAATGTATGAGTTGTAGATGTTATGGGTGACAGTTACCACTTACCATCAGGTGGGCTGTCTGCTCGTTTGTCAATGTACTCATTGAAATAAAACGCATAAAATAAAACTAATAATTATAGAGTAGTATTAATACCTTACCTTTATCATGTCCTCCACATTGCCTTTCAGTAGATTTCCCTTCTTCAAATGTTCAAGCATAGCGCGATTCGCTAGGAGGTGCATTTCGTCCCACATCACACCGGGCTTGGCATCTCTGTATTAAAAAGAAAACGCTTTTAAATTTCTACGTCTATGGTGACGACCCAAGTCACAGCAACAGACATGCAGACCATGCAGTGACAGTTATGTAGCTTGCTCATTGCTACTTCAGTTTTACGAGTCTCAAATCTGATCGATAATAGCCATGAAAACAGCAAAACTGAAGCGACAATTCGCAGACTACCCTAGTTCTACTACGAACTTATACTACTAACACGTAGATAAATGTCGAGTTATCGCTCGCTGAGTGTATTTTTTTATGAGAACTAGCCAGGCATTTGACCGCCATCTCATTTGGTGGTCGAGCTTCCAGCTATTATTTATTTCATTAGGTGAACGTGGGCCACCCCTTAATACTACAATACGCTAAGCAATTATATGTGTAAATAGCTCACTATTTCACACATATCACTGGCAAGGTAAAGCAGGCGGCGTTTTATTGGGTAAATTAACACTGTAAAAATCGGTGTTAGATTCTGACCAATACAAAGAAATTGGACATAGAGGCCTAGTAGGAGCCTATTCATAGCTGAAGTCTGTTTAATTTTAATGGTGCATACAACGTGCCCAAAAGGGACGGCTATAAGTTGTCAAATACCCCTCCATAATCCCTGCTATTGTCAAATTTGGTGGCCTTGGTCATCTTAATCTACTAGCTTTTTTTATGACATTGAGTGATTTGTATTGAGTTGTGACAAATTGACACATTCTCAATGTCGAGGCTCTATCTATGCTCTATGTCTAATATCTTTGGACTAATAGCAGGATCCATTTTGACAACAAGAGCTCAGTCCTAACGCCTCAATACCGCCATCTAGTGGCATTTCAATTCGCATTAGCCCCTATCCCATGATTACCTGATCACAGCGTCTCTCACCGCCAACACGGCCTCGTAGATCAGCCGCTGGTCTTCGGTGAACTTGCCGTTGGCGGGAAACGAGCAGGTGATGTCGGCCGCGTACCCGGCGTAGTTGCCGCCCATGTCGAAGAGACTACAACGTAAAAGGATTAATAATATAATAATAATAATAATTAATATGCTTGGACAAATTCACACAGCGCCATCTAGCACCAAAGTAAGCAAAGCTTGTGTTATGGGTGTTAAATAACTGATAAACTACATATATACTTTTTTTTAAATACATACTTATTATACATACTACACGCAGACCCTTAACAGAAATTAATATTCATCAATTAAATTTCTGCTTGGCCGGGAATCGAACCCGGGACCTCTGCGTGGCGACCGGCATGTTAACCAACTGAACCACCCAGGTCGTCATTATTGGCTGGTCTATACAGAAGCGGGAAAATTGTCATGGACTATTTTTGTCATCCTTTTCAACTGATGCTGTTACGGTGCGGAATCTGGGGTGAAATGTTCAGTTCAGAATCCTCAGCAAGCTATAGTTTATATTTACACCATTGAAGTACCACTATTTTCGAGATTCGGCATGTCGTCAGGATTATTTTGTCAGTAGCAATAATGGTAACCGCTCGAGATACGTGCCGCTACTCTTATAGGTGCTTTATCGTCTCTCTCTATTCGTATGGACAATACCAATAACTCGCCTTGCCAGCACTTTAATTGCGGCGAGACCAAAATCAACTTCACTCCACTTTCACACTTCTAACACACCAACAGCACTCACACGATATCGCCATCACCGATGGTCTTCGTATTGGGCGCGCCAGCATGCCCGTAGTGCAGCGTCGCAGCGTTGTCCCCGGTGCCACATATGCAGGTGTACGACACGTGGCGGCAACCACCGAGACGGTAGCAGTGGTCTAGGAACACCGACTCGCATTGGTACTCCATTAGACCCGGTCGCGTGTAGAGCATCACCTGGTGGTCATAGTTGTGGTCAGAGTAGTTGAGTTCTTTTTTTATCGATCGCGATGGCATTTAGGCACTGTGCTAATTGGCAACTGTCGTACGACCATGGTTGCACCATCATCATCATCATCACAGCCCATAACAGTCCACTGCAGGACTTAGGGCCTCTCCCACGAAAGGGGAGGTTGATTGCCATAATCTCCACGCTTGGCTGGCGGGTTGGAGATCGCAGTGCTATTAGTATAATAATGGAAAATGCTGCTGCCCATTTTCCGGCCTACGGAGACTCTCGATCTTTAGCCTCAAAAACGTTAGTCGCCTTGTACGACACCCACGAGTGTAAGGGGTTGGTGCTATTCTACTCTGCCGGACACCTAACCTAACCTAACCACGGCTAACGGCTGGTTGCACGACCGTTATTAATTAGGACAGCGCTTTAGTTTGATCGAGAATTTCCTACTTTTTTCCTCGATATTTATGATCGATACATGAAAGCAAATTTTGTAAACTGGGCCTGAACTACACCAATTTCTATTAAAACAGACTTTATAATAAAAAACAAGGATCCTAAGGCGATCGATCCTTTATTTAACCGTCCATTTATGGGGTGTTACCATATATTTCCACGCTTGGCTGGTGGATTATGGATCGGCGATTGCAGTATTGTATTGGAATAAAAAAAATTGTTTATGTGCTACGGAGGTCCTAGGTCTGACTATAAGACACTTACTTAGTTTGTAATTATGTAATTAGTAAACTACGGTCACTTAATTTGTTCGATACCCATAGTAAAAACGTTGGTATTAGTGACGGCAGCCGCATGCAAAATATAGTTAAGTCTGTCTGTTTGATCTGTCGAGGGGGGCTACACGGTAAGGCGGTGGTGGAAAAAATTGTAGTGGAAATGCTTCGTCTACAATGGATTTTCATACAGTTTGCCACTAGAGTGACGTGTATATTAAGGCCTTCCAAACGTAACATAATAATAAACAAACTGGTAAACCGGTATCAGGAAGGAGATCCCGTGGGCGCCCCAAGAAGCGATGGTTTGACGTCGCTGAGTCGGATGCGAGAGCCAATGGCTTCAAACGCGAGGATGCCGACGACCAGAAGTGGAGAAGAATGAGTGGAAAAGCAGACCATGGCACGAGCAGGGATAGACGCTAGATGACAATGAATACTAAACAAACCTGTTTATGAGCGTCTGACGACACCTTGCACACGTACCGCATAACTTCGATCTCCTCTGGCGTTTTTATCACGCGCCTGTAATAAAGAATGCATTGTGTTACCAAATTAATGAATTAATGTTTCATTGAAATGGACGGCTAAGTACGTGTGCTCGGTTGCCCATTATTTTTTATGTAACATTGATCGATTTTGTTTATGTACCGTTTCGGGATATGCTATGCTTAAAAATAATAAGGTAAAGCTAGATAAATTTGTTTAGAGTGAAACTATTTATTAATTATAACTGATATGGATAGGATGATAAGTAATAGGTACCTACTATTTAATACAATACAATGTCCATGGCCAGAATGGTTAATAAACAATGTAAAATAAATAATCATCTTGGCGTTAATGTCCCGGTTGTGCTCTCGAGAATGAGGGCCCGGGGTCCGCCTTGACCATGATCCAGGATTTGACAGGTCAGGTAATTACAGTGGAGCGACTGCCATCTGACCTCCATGACCTTGCTACCAGGGGAACCTGACCAGATTGGATCATGGTTACACATCCAGTTCATCCATTAAGTTCAATCACTTAAAAAAATCCAATCAGATCATATCTTAGGAAACCGTTCAGCCGATTGTTCACTGACACCAATCTTCCCAAAAAAGAATTCAAAATTCTTTATTGAGTAGGACATTACATATCTCTTTCAATCGTCAAAGAGGAGAGGGTAGGAAAGTAGGAAGGAAACACACAGTGACCTGTTGGCCACCCCAGGACCGGAGCACATCCACCCCACGCCGACAACGGCCGGACCGTGTCCGACAATATTAGACAGAGTTGGTCAGTGCTCGACAATATCAAGCAGAGCCGGACCGCGGTTCTGGTGTCGGAAGCCAAGAACCACTGGGTCGCTGAGCCAGCGCAGTAAGTAGTAGATATCTTAACAATCAATTGAATTTCAAAAGCCCCGCAGCAACAACAACCTATTAGCTCTGATAAACTACTTTGATATTAGCTGTATAGATAGATGTGTTCATAATGATAAGTTAAACACCAGCACCTTATCAGTTTAATACAAACAACTTACAGATGTATGCAGAGTTACACAGTCACAATATACAACTATAATTTTGTAATACTTCAATGAAACCATTCTTTAATAAATCAAACATCACGGGCTATCCTGTTTATGGCAAAAATAATTATCGTCATACATAAGTGTGTTTCACACTTGACTGGTTTTTTACAAATAAAACTTAACAATGTACAGTCTCTAATATATAGAGCGAAAAATAATAGTTACCAATAAACATGGTTACTTACAACTCAGCAATGATGGGGAACAGAATTTCATTATTCACATTGAACCTGAAAGTAAAGTAGATAGTTGAGCATTGACTAGTTGAATTTAATTAACATAATATTTATTTGTTGGTTTGAATACTATGTAAAGTAGAAAAAACAATTTCAGTGAACTTGTTGTACAAGTGTGTGAACTTACTCATTAATCCCTTCAAAAACAGCCTCCTTTGCTGTTAGACCACTGTCTGTATTTGGGCCACTCTGGAAATTAAGTTAAATGTACCTTTAACTCCCTTGCATG
Organism: Blastobasis adustella; assembly: GCA_907269095.1. Lineage (NCBI taxonomy): Eukaryota > Metazoa > Arthropoda > Insecta > Lepidoptera > Blastobasidae > Blastobasis > Blastobasis adustella. The sequence goes on along the minus strand of OU026121.1, from coordinate 11,871,325 downwards.
AGTGTACCAGGAAGACAGCTAACAGTTTGAGATGGCAGGAAATCGTTAGGCTAGTGCCCACAACACATAATGATTACAATCACTCTGTAAAGAGTGTATCGCCTAAGAAGAAGACGAAGAAGAACACCGGAAACCATTTCCAAACATATTTTACGTGTTGTTTCAGCTGCAATATATTTTCTTGAAAATATTTTATTATAGTCAGGCCATTATTGCCAGTATTGCAGTCAAACATTTCAGTAAAAATATTGCCAGACTAACAGTAAAAAGAGTCTTAACGTATATTTATCCTTCTGTTTAAGTGAAATTCAGACAGAAATAAAGGGCTTATTTTCCACTTACCAATGTTAGCAAAGTATCACCATTGAGCTTTTTCAAAACATCTCTGAGCTGTAAAATTATTATAGGTAAAAATACTGTAGCTAATATTAACCAGCCATATAAGGATTCAGTTTCAGGTTAAGGAAGGTTCAGTACAGGTTCCGTAAGACATGTATAATAAATAGTCATAAATAAATTATCAGAAAAGTACGGACCTCATCAACATAGTGCACCTCGTCTGCACCATACAAATGCCGGAATTCATCACAGGTGTGGAGTTTACCCATCCACACTTCATACTCTTCTGGCAAGCGAGGTATGAACAGGTGTGCCTTGCCAGTGCTGACATCCAGGGCAAAGTAGCACCCAGGCTCACGGACACCACATACCCATGTGAAATAAGCCTCCTGAGAATTTAATAATAGATTTATATAAAATAAATTAAAAACGAAAAAGCCCAAGGTTTGCCTGCATCCTATTTTATACCTCTCGTAACTAATAAATTATCATCTTTGCATCAATATTCAGGTTGTGCTCTCGCACACGATGACCTAGGGTCCACCTTGACCATGTAAAAGGATTTGGCTGATCAGGTAATTACGATAGAGCGACTGGCGTCTATATGTACTCAAGTAATATTTTTTAGTAAGCATTAGCTGATGATAATAAGTAATGGCTATATGAAAGTTTTAAATTTTATAAGAATCTAAATTTATTTGTATATTTATTGTGTAAAGTAGTAAGAGAGACATACAGGGTAGACATCTTGGTCATCAATAATATGAATAATCTTAGCAGTCACAACATTTTTTTAAATATAGGCACCGTGAATACTGCCAGAGTAAGTAAGTATATAAAGCCTTTTTAATTTGTAATACAAATTAACTTACCTGTCTGAAAACATACTGTACATCAGTATCGTAATGATTCAAATCATCACCTCCTTGTAGCACTACTATCTGCCCACTCTTTAGCAAGCCCGCCAACCTCTTTCTGTTCTTTTCAAAAAGACTCAATGGTACTTCATATGTACCAGGACCCATTGACCACGATGCCATCGTTGCCTTACACGTTAGAACTCGCAAACTAAGACCTAGATTTGCTGTCGCCTGCCTTTTATATACAGATAATGATTTGGTTATACTATGATAACGAAGTATATCTCCGTGCCAAAAACTCAAGTTTCTACGAAGCAATATCCACTTCGTATCTAAGGTGATATTTAGTTTTGTTATTATTCTAATCACTCTATTGGTTATCATGTAGTTTAATATAAAAATATAAAATTGTATTTATTTTAAAAACTAAAAAATGGAAAATTAGAACTTTATTTTTGTTTTGTTTGGGGTGATTGACTTCATTGATTGACAATTAGTTTGACAGACACTGTCAATCAGTTAATAATGTCAGTTTCCCTGACGTTAGCAACCACAGGTAACAATAATATCAACCAAAAAACAATAGTATATGTGAAAAAGTATTTTATATAAAAGTTATGCTGTGATTAAACGACAGCTTTGAAAATAAATAAGCACGTAAAATAAAATTGTAATGTTTTTATTAATCGTTGATAGATGGCGAAGGAGGTAACAATAATGACAGGCATTTATTAGTTACGCTACTCTATCACAGATGTCGGTACCTATGTAATGCAATAGCGTCAACTCGCGAATTTTTATAGTCACAGCACGTACAGTGCATTCTACATTCATAAAATGATTTATATTGCTTTTACTAATCAATCAAAGTATCTACTAACAAAGTTAAAAAAAAATATCTTTTATTACATACATGTAAGTAGAAAATAAATGTGGGCGCCACTTTCCTAAAGTAGAAGGCCACTTATTTAAATAATTGTATTAATTTTTCGTGAACAACCTTACTTTTCCTAATTTAGGATAGGTTTAAAATAAGTTTAGAATGTAAGAACCTTCTTACTTATTATAAAAATAAGTTTCTAGCAAATCATCCTATTTTTTCGTTTTTAAATACCACATGGAATCACTAAGGTGGCAAACAAGCTTACCTACTGCCTACCTGGTGGTAGGTAAGCAGTCACGCGAGGCATCATCCACGAGCTATCGGCCCCATAAAAACCTTTTCAACCCTTTTCTTGAAGAATCCATGTTGTATTCTCCAGGGAAACCTCGCTAGGGAGCTCATTTCACACCCTTAGTAATCGTTCGAAACATTTTGAAATATTTTAATCATTATAAGGGCATGATCACACGTGCCATTATTTTGAATTTTTATGCCAATAATCATATTATATAGTCATAGATACAGTCTGTGCGGAAATTGAACCGTTATTTGCGAGGGCGCTAAATTACATGTAATGATATAGAAGTAGGTTTAAATCACAATATTAGTTCTCTTAAACACCACGCCAACGTCGTTTCTCTTTCCGCAGACTAGTAGGTAGGTAACCAAAACGTCCAAATATAATTATTTCATCCCATTTATTGATTTTTCTTATCTAAATCACAAGATTGATAAATTAAATTATCTAATAATCACAAAATGCACTAAAACATGCACACATGTAACATTACAATAATTTTAATATCTAATTTGGTACTGTGTTGAGTACTGACATTAGATAGATATAGATAGTCACTATCTATTTATAAGTAAGTATTGCCTAGTCCATATACTGATACGTATTCTACGCGTTGACAATAGTAACGGAAGAAAATACCTAACAGTACGCATTTTGCGAACAATTATCCTTATAGGCTTTAATATTACGACGAACATGCGAGGAAGTAACGGCGTTTATACACATATTATGCAGTGTGTAACTGTTATACTACAATCACTTTTTAAAAGCATCTAGTTTAGGAATTATATAAATATTATTAGGAAATCTTACCTACGAATTACAACCGTCTACAACATACTTAATACTTGTTTTATTATGAAATCAGATTTGGTGTAGGATATATTATTATGTAAGGATAGTATTCACCTACTTAAGATTTACATTGCTATTTTGTACAACAGGAAAACACATGTTGGAAGATGTTAGAGCTAAAATTAGCTACAAAATCAAATTAAAACACGATATCAACATCAAACTTAAAGCTTTTGCTTAAATACTTTGAATTATAGCTAATATTTAAATTAGTGGAAATGTCATAGTCATAGCCACATTAAACGGAACAGAAAACGATTATCAGTATCATAATATTTTAATTCATACCTAACAATAAAAGCTAGTTACGTCATTCAGTACTTTGATCAGTTTAAGGTCACTATTAAACGAAGAATAAATATTATGATTGTAGAGTAGGGTCGGCCATTTTGGTTCGCTCTCGTGATTCGTGTCGCGAATGACACGTCACAGTCGGCCGTCTCGTTCTCGCACGCTCTCCGCATATAGCACCATTGTAATCCGACACGTTTCTTACACACAAGCAATTTCACAACACGTTCCACACTTTCACAGCTAAAATGTTTTGTTTAGGTACCTAGGTTTGAAATTATGAATCCACTGATATCTCGCGATGTGGTTGTTTCTTCTCTTGCAATCGTCTCACGGCTTCTGCAACAAGTGCTCGCTGCTCCAAAAGTTTATCCACCAGATCTACAGGTTCTTGCTTTCTAATGTAGTAAGGTGCCGCTCGGGCACGGGCTTGCAGGTGTAGCTTTTGTTTTAGGCCAAGGGTGAGTTCGTCAATGGCCGGTAACCGACTACTTGAAATAGGGCGTGATTCTTCACCAGATGTGTGTCGGTTATCAAATCTAGAGTTCTCCTTCAACATTGTGATCAATAATAACACGGCCGCGATAGGTGTTCAATTAACAACAGACTAGAAATTTTACTAAAGCGTTCACAACGCGCGGCACCGTTTGCGAATGTCGAATGAATGAGCGAGCGAGGTGATTCGACCCCAGCCGACGCAGGAAAGACAGGTCCCTGCGGGGGCGAAGGAGGGGCAGGGGTGTGACGTAGCCAGATGCGCAGTCGTGCCGGGCTGTATACAAACAATACGATGGACGTAAATAAACACCACGGCCAGACTATGCTTGGGAAGTGAACGGTTTATCTGTGTGTTAGTGGTTCAGATACGATACGGCAGACATTTTGGGCTATTTTATGAACCTGTCCAGTTTATCAGGTGGTTATTCTTTATAGAGCCCAGTTTTTCTTTAGCAATAACTTTATATGACGAATGAATATATTAACCGTTTAGTATATATGATGAGTCATTATGCCAGAACTTGTTTTTATATAAAAATGTATTAAGTACCTTCCAGGTATTTTTTAAAATAAGTAACCTAATAATTGAATGAAGTGTGTGAAGTGAATTTGTGCCTAGCTATACCTACATTATATGCTGTATTTACCCACTTGTATCAAGTACACATTAAATGATTATTTACTTGTATCAAGTTTAATAACACGAGGTTTTGGTGTCGTAAGTTGTTAGTCACAATCGCGCTGTTTATCTTTTTTAAATAAACTCTATGTAGTTCGAATACAGTCCCTATCTATATCAATTCTTTTTATTCGGTATCGCTGAGAGCATGAGTCAATGTGTTTATTATGGTTTGTGTGTAGTAGTTAGAATTGTGTTTCGTTGAACCAAACCACCTAACACGGGCATTGCCCTCACTTTTTTATGTGCTGTTTTTGCTAGGTATGTCACGTCAACCTAGAAGTTTCCTAGCCCACCTACTTGCCATGTATGACACATAATTTTTATGTGCTTAATAAAATGTTGTTATTTAAGTTAGGTACCTATACAAGTACTTAAAAATGATTAAGGTAGTGCCTCTTTTCCGAATTAGTACACAATAATATTATGAGGCTAATAAAATTGAAGGTCATTAATTTTAATATTCTATATGAATATTAACTGGGTAGAATAGGTACTTAGATAACACCCGATTTATTTTATTCATTATAGTATACACGATGTATATAATTTGTTGTTATTATAATCGCACTTAAATAGGCATTAAACACGGACTACGGGTAATAAACAGAAACTCATAATATAATAACAATAGCAATGTTTAATTAGTAATGGTAACGGGAAAATAAATAAATTACACTACTGATACGTAAGGAAAACAATAGAATAACATAGTGTAATAAGTTATGAAATAATTCAAGTTTTTATTTTTATAAAGAAGGAGAGGTTTAAAAATAAATAAATAAACAATCTTTATTGCTTTGCTTCTTTTGCACAACCAATTACAAATAATTATTCAAGAAAGACACAATTAGTAGTAATATACATGTTATGATTTACTTACATTACTGAGCTATAGGTACATAATACTTGTTGTATTTGGCTTAACATAGAGTCCCTGTTTCCCAAACTAGGATACCCTGTGCTATGGGAAACAATTTTTAATAATGCATGTGCGAAATCACCATTATTATATTTACTTATTATAATAATCATCTCGGCGTTAATATCTTGGTTTTGCTCTCGCACGAGGGCCCGGGGTCCACTATGACCGTGATCCAGGATTTGGCGATTGCCATCTGACCTCTGTGACCCTGCTACCAGGGAAACCTGACCAGAATCATTGGTACATGGCGGCAGTGGGATTTGAATCCGGTACCTCTCGCTTACGAGTCGGATACCTTAACCACCGACGTTCCTTTTTTTATTCATTTTATTTATAAATTATTTCCTTATCATCTATCTATAATTACTGTCAAACTTACCTAAAATAACCTCCCATTAAACTCGTCATGAAATACCTCACCTTTCGGGAGGAAAACGTGGTGTCAAATTATTTTGGTGTGCGTACACACGGCAATTAAATGCCATTCAATTAGGTATAAAAATATACAAACACAACATAACATGGCTGTGGCAGCCAAATGGAGTCGTTGACTCATAAATGGCGCGACCGTTGTAGAGGCACTGAGTTTTTTCCATTGCCATATCAAAGTAACGCATCATCTCGGCGTTACGCTCAGATTAGCTTATTTCGTAGAAGGAATCTTTATAGTATAAGTATAATCTTTATAAGGATGTACAGGTATATCTATCACCATTAGTTCATAAATAACCACGTGTGTTACCAAACCATGATCCAATCTGTTCAGGTACCCATGGTACGGTCACGGAGGTCAAATGGCAGTCGCTCCACTGTAATTACCTGATTTGCCATGGTCAAGGCGGACCCCGGGCCCTCATGGGCGTGAGCATTACCGGGACAACGCCAAGATAATAATTTTTATTTTCAATAGTTCATTATTAACCATAATTTAGTATTTTAAAGTACCTACTCTTGCTCATTATTTGCTTTGTTGTCAAAAAAATATGTTACACATTCTTAACACAGTTTAGAGAAACCTATTTTGTGTTCGAATGTGCAACGTTTTGTTGTTCCTAAATACCTAGGCAGCGATTTCAATGACGTGGCGCTTAATGTGTTTACTAGTTGCGTTTGTTGATGATGTGTATTCATAGTACCTACATTAACGTAAATAAGTACGTATTTAGTACTTGTAAACACTATTATTAGTATTGGTGTTACAAACAACGATCAACAACAATACTTATTAATATTGTCACTTACCTTGGAAATATTTTACATAATACCTTTTAATAAATACAGAAAAGGATTACTTGTGTATGTTTTTTTAATAAAACAGCATTATTTTTAAGAAAATTTAATCAATAATAAAATAACTTCCCTTTTTGAAGAATGAATGTCTAAATAACTCGATAATGGGAAGAAGGGGGTTAACACATACGTACCCATATGCGTATTGTTGGATGATGCAATTTCGCCTAACTACCTACTCCTTATTTTTATTTTATTTTATTTTTATTGTACCTTATTTATTGCATATTACGTAAAATTATAAACAAACTATCGACATGGGATTATTTACCAACTACCAACCTACTACGGTTTGCAAATATGTATACCTACATGCGGTCAATTTATTCAAGCTAACTAAGAATATAGTTCAAAAAGAAAATCATTATATAGCTTGACCTTCATTCTAAATAACTGCCTCCTACCTAATCTAATCTAATGTAAAAATGTGCGATTACATTCGGTTAGGGCTATAGCAGCGCCATCTATTGACGAGTAGATTTAAAGTACCCAAGTAAACAATCCCAACGCCACCTATCGGGCGATAGCTTTATTATTGTTTATTATTATTCGGATGTGACTTTGTTTGTTTCTGCCTGTGGTTTCTGCTGTAACACAAAGAAAAAAAGATAGTAAGGACCTGGAATAGGATTTATTGCGTTCAAAGAATTTTGTATAGGTACCATTATTTCAGAAGGTTCGGCCGGAAGGAAAGTGGCGCCCCTATTTTTGAATGATTTATTATTCTTGCTTTTCGCGCAGAATAAAATTAGCAAGCTAAAAACGACCTCACATAAGCAAGTACCTACTGGAGAAGTGGAGAATACCTATCACAATTCATCCATAAAATCCATCGCAAAGAAGATCCATTAAGTGAATACCTAACTTACACAGGCGATATACCTACCACTTGCAGCCCACAGTATTCGGTACCCGTCTATAAAATATATAAAAATTTGGTGTCAATATCCCGGTTGTGCTATCGCGCGCGATAACCCGGTGTCCACCTTGATCATGATCCAGGATTCGACAGATCAAGTAATTACAGTCGAGCGGCTGCTGTGTCACCTCCATGACCCTGTGAACAGGGATACCTGACCGATTGGATCATGGTTAGGTTGTCGCTTAAAAATTATCCCGATGTTTTCTCTCATCGTAAGAGAATCGGTTAGTGTTCAAATAAGGTATTTATTGAACTCAGTAAAAGTCTTTGGTATGTGCTGTCAACACATATAGACGGACTTGCCACAAACCAGTATAAGATAAGCTAACATATTTATACTGGTTTATTGTTACGTGTTTTTGAGCAAACATGAATTATGTTATGTAAATAACCTAAACGATAATTTACAAAAATATTGTTCTTTATTGTAGGTCAAATGCCGGTGATAGAAGGACAAAACTTCCGTAGACGAAAAGACTCTTTCTTTTGAAAATTCATATGAAATCTGTTCTGTGTTTTAATTAGTTTCGACGTTGAAAAAACTACGACAGTCATCTACGAAAATCTTTATTTGACAATGATTTTTTACTTATCAGCCTACAGCTCCGATATCTCATGGACTGGGAAGTAAAACCTTAGACAGAATTCGATACATAAAAATTAGCGCATACATACCAAACTAGTTTGTTCGATTCTACATAAATTACCTTCAGGTTTTTGGGTCAGAAGTGGACCTTCGTGTTTCCGGTAGTTCTAATTCTATACACACCTACCTATAAGTACCTAATAGGTAGCTTAATAATACTAAGTAGGTATAACAGATGTGCTAAATAGTATGCACTGCTTGGTAAAGCATGAAGTCAGTTGATTACCTTACCCTCTTGTGACCGCGCCGCCGTTACGTTACCTCACCTTTTGGTACTACAAAATTAAACTACCTGTTATTGCTAGAACTACCCAAGCTCGATAATATTATCGATTATTATTTAAAATAAATAACTGTACGGGGGCACCAATCGGTTCCCGAGACTGTTCAACCAGTCACAGAGTCCCCAGAGGAAGACCTATTTAAAATTATCCCTTTTGTTTTTTTTTGTAGCCATCGGTGTCCCACTGCAGGGCAATTAATATTCTTTATAACTTATTATTTATTTCTAGTATAACGTCGGTACCTAATACTCTGGCAGACGACATCTAAAAAATAATATCAAATGGGTAGTCATAGGCTCAAAGCCATGGGGTTTGATTATCTTATCAGAATACAGAACATTAGGTGTCGTTAGATATTTCCATGATAATGGTATGACGCATATGTTTGTATTTATTACCTACATGGAAGTGCTCGATAACAGTCCTAGCAGCGTGTATTCGTGAAGCTTACTCTACAGAGTTCCCACGTATCTACGCTACCTAGTATCTACTCAAAGATTATCGATGGGAACGGGTTGGGTTGCTCTCTAGCAGTCGGTCGTGTTGCGCAGGCAGGCCATGCCACTAATGTCGAAAGAAAGTGAACGCAAAACTGTAGTGGTGGACGCCAGTGTAGCTCCAGAGCCCGTGCGTGTCAGCAACGCCGCGAGCAACTCTCTAATTTTAAACAAACCGCAGCGCCTCACGCAGCGGTCGATAGCGCTTCTAAATTCAAAAGTTTAAATTTTAAAATTAGAAAAATGACTTAAGTGATTGGAGTTTGTTTCCAGCCAGTGATTCGAATTGTGAAAATGGATTTGCTCGGTGAAGCCAGCAGTGGCTCAAGGGTCCTAGCAGCCCGTCATATTAGTGTAGATAAAAGTTTGCCGCTAGATAATAAAGCTGTGAACACAACACTGCTGTGTCACAGCTTTGATTTACAACCAGACATCAGGACTTATGTAGCAGGTGATTATTGGTTCTTTTGATTCTGTTTGATGTTTTAAAGGAGATCAAGAGTTTTTAAGTTATTTAGGCTGTGGTGTTGGTATTTTTGGTTCTTTTGATTCTGTTTGATGTTTTAAAGGAGATCAAGAGTTTTTAAGTTATTTATTCTGTGGTGTTGGTAAACCGAAGGCATTTATTTGATATTAATTTCTTTTAACGTTTAGAAAGAATTTGTTTAAATATTTAAATAGGTACAATCATCTGCAGAGTGATAGGACACCCCTCGCATACACTAAATGTCTAGTATCACAGTGTTAATAAGCTATACTATGTAGGTAGTTGAAGCGTTGGCGGCCAAGTGGTTAATGTATCTGACTCGTAAGCGAGAGTTACCGGGTTCGAATCCCACTGCGGTCATGTACCAGTGACTCTTTTTGAGTTATGTACAATAGTTAAATGCTAACCGATGACCGAAATAAAAAATTAAAATGCTCATACGGCGCGGGAACACATCGTCATGAAACCTACACGTTTAGGCGACTGAATGTGTAGCCATGATACAATCTGGTCAGGTTCCCCCGTTGCAGGGTCACGGAGGCATATGGCAGTTGCTCCACTGTAATTATCTGATCTGCCAAATCCTGGATCATGGTCTAGGCGGATCCTGGGCCCTCGCACGCCAAAGCACAACCGCGACATTAACGCCAAGATTATTAATTTTTTGTACGTAGGTACCTACTGTACGCTGGTGTCTCTACAAACCCTATGTACACATTTTAGATCTAAAATTACAGGATTACGGGACAACGCGGTAATCATGTTTGTTTATGAGTACCTAGGTATGTACATGAGTCGCGCGCTTAGAGCGCGAGCAAGCGGTCACTGCAAAGCTACTTATTTATATACGGGACGATGTACGTACTTATCCCTACTTACCCTATTTTTTTCCTTATAAACTTTCCTCTTGAGTCACTCTTTACATTGTTGTTGTCGCTCTAAACCACATTCAAATTTGTAATTTAAAAGATGTACTATGTTTTAAACTATGTATTGATATAGGACACAGCCAAAACGATAGCTAATAAATTGTCAAATGATAAATATTTTACATAACAAGCTTTTATAAAGAGCCCAAACAGGATGGGGTTATCTTTTTGCGTTCAGTAGTTCCTATGACCACCTTCCGACTCCATCATCAGACCAGCTCCATGGTACCATATTAGTGCATTATCCAAGTTACATAGATATACCAAATTTCAGCTCAATTGAACACCGGGAAGTAGGTCAAATGCAAGATTTGCCCCGAACATACATAGTTACTACAAACATTGAAAGTTAAATAAAACTTGTTAAAACTGGATGTCTTATAAAATACAGGACAGTTGGCCAGCTTAATTATCCTGCCATGATGTCCCATGGTCCACTATGTCAAAAAAGTCTACTGCATTAAAATGTCCACTATATTAAAACGTCCACAAAAATATCCACTTTACCATAATGTCCACTCTACCGTTTAATCTACTGTACAGAAATGTTCACCCCACAGACAAGTCCTGCGGTTCTGCATTTTTGTTAAATGCAACCTGAAAGATGTTATGGGCGACAGTTACCGCTTACCATCAGGCGGGCTGTCGTCTCGTTAGTCACTGCGTAGTATATAAAAAATCTCCACTCTATCGATATGACCGACCGGGTTACCGCTAATCTATGTCCTGCCATCCACAGCGAACCCGCCGCCCGGACCAGCAGCACCAGTGTCGGGGGTTTGAGGATCAGCTGGTGGTAGAAAACTGTATAGTAACGGTCAACGCCAACGCTGATGGCCTGAATTTAAAACTTTTTAGCATTTAGTCACTAATTATAGTAAGGGAAAACATCGTGATGAAACCTGTACATTCAGGCGACTGAATGTGTAACTATGATCCAATCCGGTCAGGATCCCCTGGTAGCAGGGTCATGGAGGTCAGATGGTAGTCGCTTCACTGTAATTACCTGACCTGCCAAATCCTGGATCATGGTCAAGGCGGACCTCGGGCCTTCCTTCTCGTGAGAACAACCGGGACATTAACGCCAAGATGATTATTTTTAGTCACTAATTATAAATATAAATGGTTACCTACACATGGTAATAAGCGATAATTATTATTATCGTAATTCAAGAAGAAAAAGAAAACGTTAAAAACTTTAACGCAAGCGTCGCCCGTGTCCAAAAAATCAACCGCGCAGACCTTGCCAACTACCGCCCTAATTTGGTCACCTCCATACTCCGTAAGATTATCTCCTAACTCCTGGTTCACCTTGAAAGTAACGATCTGAAAGAATCTGTTTTCCTTCATCCTTATGTCGTGGATCTTTCATTTAGCTATCCGCAGGAGCCGCTTTGGTTTAACCTTTATAATGGTTAGGCTGAGGAATGGAACACGTTGCCTGCGAGTGTGTTCCCTGATAATTATAATCAGGGAACACACTCATTGATAGGCATGTTCCATCTTTCGGCGCATCGTCACTGTACCACCTGGTAAGGTGGCGGTCAAATGCCTGGCTAGTCTAATAAAAAAAAGTCGTAACAAGTTTTTATCGCACGTTGTACTTTAACTGATAGCATTTACGATCAGTCAGAGTATCTACTGATTATGACAAATCAAATGAACCTTAACTCGATTGTTTTATCGCTCGTAGTTTAGGAGTTCCTATAACTACCTTCCGGCTTCATCATCAGAACCTGGACACCACACAAGATGCCAAAATACGAAGGATTTACCAACATTATATAGTTTAGAAGTCGCTATAGCCACCTTTTGTATCCATTATCAGATCAACTCGGTGGTGCTATAACATTGCATTGTCACCGAACTTTCATAGGCAAGTATGCAATATGTCAGCTCAATTGGATATCAAGAAGTGTCCACAATCGAGTTACTTACAATTTGTAATACGATTGAAGAGCAGACTAGCGAATAGTCTAGGAAACGATTGCACTCACTGCATAAATGATAGTACTTGCCGACATTTCGGTTGACAAATTTAAAACAGAAATAATTTTCGAAATCGGTTAAGAGATTCGAAAATTACCAAGAATTTACTTACCAAACCAACTTACATTTTTTATCAGGAAATTACAGGACTTACAAAGTTATCATCTTTTAAATATCAGGTATCACTTATCTTTAGAAGTCCTGGCGGGACTTCGTTCACGTGTTTCAATTTAATGTAGTTCATTGATTATATGACATTCTGATACAGTGGATATTCTGATACAGTAAACATTCTGATACAGTGGACATTCTGATATAGTGGACGTACTGACGTAGTAGACATTTGAATGTAGTGGATGATATGAGTTCTATATTTTCGCATAGAAAGTCTGCGCGGAAAGACAAGCAGCGTGGCGTTTATGGGAACTAAATTCTTATTTGTATTTGACTTGACAGTGTTTACCTACTGGTAATTTAGCACCCTCACATTATGACGGTTCACCATAGGTACTCAATTAATTTCAATGGTGCGAAACACATCCAAAGTCTATCTACCTACCTATCTATATATTTCCATATGCCTTTGGTAATTGATAATATCTTCTAAAATATTCCATATCGTCTTGCACGTTGTTGTTATAAAAAAGTGAGTAAAATGAAGCCAAATTCAGTACCTATCTACTCAGAATAGTTTAGTTAGTCAGTGACCACTTTCCATCAGGTGGTCTGTTTGCCTGTTTGTCTACTGGAAATAACATTGAAGGTCACAAAACGTGGGAGTGATGGATTGACATCACCTATATAGCGCATTATTATTGTAAACTTTCTGTTTAAGTTAGCCATAGAGTTAGCCCAATATCAATCAATCGTGTTAAAAGTGAAAGTGCGTACCGAATTTTGCATAATTTTGAATATTTCGCGAAAAACGAGGTGTCGTTTCTGCAGCTAGACACCCTTAAATGAATAACATTGAGGGCGGTTCCAGGATGTTTAAGTAAGAAGGTCAGAGGCAAACGTGATTAATGACAAACTACAGTAGGTAACTACACAAATGCTCTCACAGTGAGGGAAAATATCGTGATGAAACCTGCACATTCAGGCGACTGAATATGTAACCATATCCTAATCTGGTCAGGTTCTCCTGGTAGCAGGCACGGTGATCAGATGGTCCATTCATCAGATGGTTGATCAGACGCTCCACTGTAATTACGTGATCTGCCAAATCCTGGATCATGCTCTAGACGGACTCCGGGCCCTCGTGCGCGAAAGCATAACCGGGACGTTAATGCAAAGATTATTATTTTTATAGTACGTAACTACACGGCGTAGGTAGGTACTAACTATGTGCTTTAATATCCGCACTTATATAATATGTAACGACGATCGCTATTTTAATTAGGTAGTCTTATATGTATTAACACAGGTGCACACACTAACCTATTACATAACGTAGTTAGTATAAATATATTTAGGTATCTCTATCATAGATAAATTGGATGTGGAACTGTGACAATAGCTTATCTAAAGATATACTAGATAAAGTTTTAGATACTTACCTATATTTAGATATTTAGACCTACTTACCTATTTTTCCAAATATACGAGTACATATAAGGAGCTAAGTAAGCATAAACGCAAAGAATTAAGTACACAGAACGACGGACTTATCAGTAAGCCAGTTTCAAACAACACGTAAGTAGCACAAATACACTGCACTGCAGGTATCTATGTCATATTAATTTCAAAATGTATTTATCATTTACCTACGCCAAAACACTAATATGGTGGTTCAGATTAGAAAGGAAGGAGGGAAAACATCGCGATGAAACCTGCACATTTCGCTGAATGTGTAACCATGAACCAATCTGGGCAGATACCCCTGGTAGCAGGATCATGGAGGTCAGATGGCAGTCGCTCCACTGTAATTACCTGGTCTGCCAAATCCTGGAGCAAGGTTAGGGCGCACCCCGGGCCCTCGTGAGCGAGAGCAAAACCGAGACATTTAGGCCAAGATGATTTTATTATACCGACTTCATCATCATCACAGCCCATCGCAGTCCACTGCAGGACTTAGGGCCTCTCCCACGCCTCGCAGGTGGCTTGGAGATCGCAGTGTTATAAATATGTAGCAATGAAAACTTAGACTTAGATCTTATGCCTCGAAACCATTAGTCGCCTTGTACGACACCCACGAGTGTAAGGGGTTGGTGCTATTCTACTCTGCCGGACACCACACGGCCCCACTACCTACAGCACAGCCCACAGCACAGTGTCAATGTAATATATGTAGGTACGAGTAGCGTTAACTGGTTGCACTTGGCAAATATTGCGGTAATTTCCTTTTGTGTGGAAGTGCAAGGATGTGAGGCAAGAAAGCCGCTTGTTTTTAGGACATTGATGATAATACTGACCGTTCGACACTGGATTTCCTTGACAAGTTCCATGCAGTGACCGTGTAGGGTCACATCGTAAATTATATGGTAATGATTAATTGAGTGGGTTGTTCGTTGTGTCCGTACTTGCATACAACTTTTAAAATAAGTTGGTGCTTACTTTATAGCATCGGCTATGCAAATTTTTGAGGAAATACTTACCTAATATTTTCTGAAGAATCTCTCTATCCATTTGTGAATACCCTATTAAAAGCCTTTGCGCAGCTAGGAAGAAATTAATAATTATATAGAGCTGCGAATACTGATTTGATAAGACTGTACGATAGGAATTGTCATTATTACTATAGTAGGTGAATATTGCGAAATATATAAACAGAGGCCTTTGCCTTTTGATTCAGGAAAATATAAATATAATATGAACAGAACAAATAACGGACAAATAGCAAGACCTATTAATCACTCGTACACAATTAACCATGCCCATATAAGGAAAACGTGATGTCACTATTTCGTATAACGTGATTTAGATGTCTATATGAATGTTGGTAATAATAAGCGACGGCTATATGAACATTGGTAATAATAACGAATGGAAAATGAAGAATATGGGGAAAACGCAAATGCGACCAAAACTAGGAGAAAAATAATATTGGCATACACTCATGCATGCTCTTCATGGCAGACCAATGTTAACCAACTGAACCACTAAGGTTTTCTTCATTTAGTTTAATTTTAGACTAATCATTTTATATCAGCTACTTGAGCTGACTAAACATGCTTCATTTGAGATAGGTATTGTGTGTAGTTACACTAGTGACGATAATTTAAATAATGGTCTCTTAGGGGATCATAATAATGTTTAATAACAATTTTATTTGTTAAGTACATAACATAAGGGTGTTATTATTTTAAAATAAATATTTTATCTTATTTAGTGGTTGATTGGTTTGTGGAAACATGGGTGACTGTTGCCAACCGGGCCGGTTAATAGTATACTAATATTTTGTTTCGCAACTAAGTAATTCTCATTTGTATGTAGGTAATAAACCTACCTTTTTAATATGCCTTTTAAAATAGGAATAAACACGTTTTTAGAAGACAACTATGAGTATTAGTGCTTGGAATTTTATGTAGTTAACTATTTAACAGGTCACCATGTTTGTGAATGTGCCTCTCAATTTTATTGTATCAATTATATTGGTTGCTGTCTTGACTATAACTTAATTATCATAAAAACATATATTTAAGTTCGTCAACAGTAACTAGTAGTAGATTTGGGCAGTTAAATAAAAAGACAAAAGGAACAACATTATGAATAATGATAATGTCTTTAAATTAATTAATAAGTACTAAGGCAAATACCTACGTAGCATGGTCAAGGCGGACCCCGGGCCCTCGTTCTCGAAAGCACAACCGGGACATTAACGCCAAGATAAGGCAAATACCGACTTCAGTAGCTTCATTATTATCGTAGTCAATAATTTTATTTATCTACACTCATAGCGTAATGTTCCAATTACATATTCGAAAACAGTCGTTTAAGGATACACTTTTTTCACGCCAGTCTATAAAATTTTTAAAAATTACTTTTCGATACAGCATTTCCCAAACTATTTTCATTACATCTGTATCATAAAATAACTTTATCTACACTCAAACCGTAATGTTCCAATTACATATTCGAAAACAGTTGTTTAAGGATACACTTTTATCACGCCAGTCTATAAAAATTTAAAAAATTACTTTTCGATACAGCATTTCCCATACTATTTTCATTACAGCTGTATCGAAAAATAACTTTTTAATCATTATGCAACACTTTTCTTTTTTAAATTTTTGTCGGGCGCCGGGACACGGCTTAATGTAGGCTGAATACCTAAATGTCTTCAACAAATTCAAAATTCCTGTTTATATTTGTGATCAGTTCATAGTCTGTGGTTGTGATTGTGTACATTTGGAATTATTTTCCCGCTAAACAGAATATTTTTTCTAATTGTTGTTGTTTGTGTTTGTGAATGTTTTTTTCTTGTTTGAAGCAAATAAATAGATAAATGTGAAAGAAGTGAAGTTAATTTAAAAAAAAAGGGGGTATTAAAACACTCGTGTCAAACTATTATCATACTCGGCTACGCCTCGTATGATAAACAGACACTCATGTTTTAATACCCCCTTTTATATGACAGTTGCATAAACTACTATTTTAATCATTATGCAACACTTATCCTTTTTAATTTTTTGTCGGGCGCCAGGACACGGCTAAATGTAGGCTGAATGACTAAATGTCTTCAACAAATTCAAATTATCCTGTTTATATTTGTGATCAGTTCATTTCATAGTCTGTGGTTGTGATTGTGTACATTTGGAATTATTTTCCCGCTAAACAGAATATTTTTTCTAATTGTTGTAATTTGTGTTTGTAAATGTTTTTTCTTGTTTGAAGCAAATAAATACATAAATGTGAAAGTAGTGAAGTGAATTTCCCGCCGCTTGATATCCTCGTCGCGTATGTACAACAGAACAGCTCTCTTCCAGCAAAGTTGAGAAAATTATAGGTACGAAATTTTATCATGAAAATATGAGTGTAGATAAAGTAGTGTTTGCAACTAAATGTCATGTCATGTAAAAAGGGGATATTTTTTAATATCTCCTTTTATATAACAGTTGCATAAACTACTAGCTATTGTCTTTTTTCTAATGAAACACACTTTTCGACGTTCATGTGTACAGTCATACGACTAATCAGCTGACCCCTTACTTCATATTGTCAAATGAATTGTCACAAGGTCGGGGGGTCAACTAATTAGTTGAGTGACTGTACCTAGATGAAGGCTGATATTATGCACGCGTCTCTGTTGGTCGAAATAATAATTGTACAATTCGGATGTGGAATAGAATAGAATAGAATAGAATATTTATTTGCTTAAAACATGGTTACAATGATAGGTCTTAAGATAATCATCACATAGTGGCTCTCACATGTTCAGTCAGTATTAACAGACATGCAAATTTTTTCAGTGTTAATAAACATGCACCTTATGCTACCTTAAACTCTAAAAAATCCTTAACAGAATAAAAGGAGTGCTCCAATAGCCATTTATACAAGTCATTTTTGAATTTGTTTATGGGCTATTCTGTAATTGCCAGTGGAATTTTATTAAATATTGATATACCCATCGAATACAAGGTAGAATTCGGTGTAACTTCGTGTACAAGGCGATATGGGTTTCGGGAATTTCTAATAAATATATCCTTTGCAACTTTAAATAAGCTGCGATTAACTCTAACAAACTTTGCGACCTCAAATATATATAAGCATGGAAGAGATAGTATGTTTAGAGATCTAAATAGAGGACGACATGGTTCATACAGAGGCACTCTACAGATAGCTCGTATACACTTTTTTTGGACAACAAATGCCTTATTTATATCTGTGCTGTTGCCCCAAATCAATAATCCATACCGGAGCACAGATTCCACATACCCATAATAAGCTGTAATTGCTGCATTTTTTGATGCTGCTAATACTAACTTGTGTAGAGCATAAGAAAAACTATTTAATCTATTACAGACACTGCTTACATGATGCTTCCAATTTAGTAATTCGTCAATTGCTATTACCAAAAACGTCACAACTTGAGTTTTTCTTAAAATTTTACCATCGATGTCAATATTATTAAATTTATTGCATTTATTAAAATTTATGAAATTTGATTTGTCAATATTAATGTCTAAATTATTATCATAAGTCCATACTAAAATATATTGAAGAACATTACGAATGTCATTTGATTTCAATGAGCTCCCAGCCACAGTTTTTCCTTTGGACTATGACATGGGATCGTTCAAGAGGTATATTAGACGTCGCTTCAGAGGCGGGTAACGCGTTGGTAACTTCCCTGGTGTTGCTGATGTCCATAGGCGGCGGTGACCACCTTCCTTCGGGTGGCCCGCTTGCCTGTTTGTCTGCCGTATAACATAAAAAAGCGTCATTAACACATTTACGGCCCTGATAATAAATTAATTGTTTTGTAGGGCTAGGCACAAATTGAAGCAAGTACCTACACCACAGTGCAAACTAAAATAGGTACATGCACATGCCATTGCCATCTCAATGTCGGCACTTAAAATAGGTACATCGTGAAGAGCTGTGCCTTCGTAATGAAATAAAACTCACTCTCAAGAACTGTTGGACGGTATCTCACTATTAGCTCACTATTATCTCACAGCATGCCACCTCCACTTTGCCGTGTGGTGTCTCTTAGAGTAGAATAGCACCAACCCCTTACACTCGTGGGTGTCGTACAAGGCGACTAATGTTTTCGGGGCAAACGATTTAGAGTCTCGGTAGGCTGGAAAAGCGTTTTCCACTTTTTACAACACTGCGATCTCCAACCCGTTTGCCAAGCGTGGAGTTTATGATAATAACCTAACCTTCCGTGGGAGAATCCCAAGTCCTGCAGTGGACATGTTAAGCCAACAGGTGAGATGGCGGTTAAATGCCTGTATTGCATAATATAAAAAAAAAAAAACGAAAGCCTAAAATCATGTTTGTCTCTAGTTTTCTTTTGTAACAAAACTTTTTGTTTCCTTGCAGCTCTACACCCCTACGCGTGGGTGTTGTGGTCATGCGGCTTCCTGGTGTTGCTGGCGACATGTCTTCTCTACGGAGTTACTATGAGATTAGCGGCGAGGCATTGGAAGGGCTACATGGGATATATCGCTGTGATAGTAGCCGTCTACCCTGTAAGTATGAGGCGTTCTTCAGGTACATTCGGACAACGTATTAGCTGATCACTTAACCCATATTGTCTAAAGGATTATCATTATGTTAATGCGGTTAACTATATTGTTGAATGATTGTACCTGCCTTAAAGGCTGACACTGCATCCGATCCCCTTAGGTTGATGTCTAGGACGACGGTGGCCACTTTCCAACAGGTGGACCGTCATACCATGTGCCTATCCTTACCTAAGCTATAAAAAAGTACTGTTGCAGGTCAAAAGTACTTTATGACAGAAGAGTTGACCACCGATCTGATAAAGAAAACTTACGTGGCGGTAACGGACACTTTTCTATTAGGAAACTAGGTAGGCACTATAAAAAACATAAGTAAATAAACATACATAAAGTAAATTACTAATAGTACCTATACAAGGTTGTTATCGGAATGGCTTTTACCATGTAATCCAGCAATAAACCCATAATGGACCTTGGCATAAGTATGTAATAAATATCCATCAATGTCGTAAATTCTATTGGAATTCACATTTAGACAGTATGTTTCTCAATCTCCATATTATGTTTTTATGTTATATTATTAGACATTCTAAGCTTTTCTTTCTTTTTGCCGTTATAAGTAAATTAAAATTTTCATTTCTATGTGTCCCTATTCCCAATTGGGATAGTTAGTTAAGAGTCCTAATTTGCTAAATCTCATATTATCATTTATCATTAGAACAATTAATTTAATTATTGGCAAACAGTAGGTCATTATTATAAGTTAGTTAATTTCAAACAGTTACAGTATGACGAATCACATTAGAAGTTGACAATTGATTACGGTAGAAACTGGAACGAACTGAAGGGTACCCAAATAAACAAATCCTTTTAATACTTACTTACCTGCCTCGGTTTCGTGTGGTTTCCTCGGGGTTCCTAATATTTATAACGGGGGTTTTAAACATATAAACCTTCCGGAAGAAGTTACCTAAATGATAGTGAAAACCATATCAAAATCCGTTGCTATGGTTTAGATATATAGAAAAGGATTGATGAAAAGAGCACAGATAAAGGTCGACAATAATATCAAATTCTAAGGTGTGGTGTCCGGCAGAGTAGAATAGCACCAACCCCTTACACTCATGGGTGTCGTACAAGGCGACTAATGTTTTCGAGGCAAAAGATCAAGAGTCTCCGTAGTCTGGATGATGGGCAGCAGCATTTTCCATTGTTAAAATTAAACACTGCTATCTTCAACCCGCCTGCCAAGCGTGGAGATTATGTCAATAACCTCCCATTTCGTGGGAGAGGCCCTAAAGCTTGCAGTGGACTGTTACGGGCTGTGATGATGATGAAGGTCGGTGCTCAGAAGTATTAAGTACCAAAGCTTCTATGGCACGATAAATGTTAGAGTCGCCATTACAGTTTACTGTCCATAATAATTTGGTCCAAAAGTCTAGCAACGGAATACTATTACTTACTTACTTTCAATATGATTAAGCAATACAATCATTGACACTAGTTTTAGTTTAATCTATTTTATATGTAATAGTGTATATTTTATTATAACTGTAAATATTTTATATGTACCCTAATAAATCCTATGATGAAATTAATTAGTAAATTCAATTAAAATGCAATTAATTCATAAATTAAGTCCGATATAACACATTGTCATCAGTTATCACAGAATCTAACCTTTATCATTTCGGTTTAATGGGCGTTGGAAGTGTTATGGTACGTTTACACGCTTGCCAAGCCTTGGCAAACTGCAAACAGTCCCAAGCCTCCACAAATCTCGTTTGGCGTTTGAAAGGCGTTTATACGCTTGTGAATGCGTCAGTCTGCAATATACATCCAAGCATGGCGGACACCGAACTTGTGACGGCTATTGCATTTGGTTTAACGTACTTTTATTTGAAATGTAAGCAAAGTGAAATAAAAAAAAGGAGAGCTCGACGACAGCGAAGATGGTGGATGAAAAAGATTCATCATAATCGTACCAGGTAACTACTATTTTGATTTAACCATTATCTGTTGCAGTTGAGTTATGCCACAATACTTACGATATATTTTATTTGTTACAGACAATTTATAGAAGAGAAATTTAATGAACTTTTATATGAACCATCTGGAGAGTTTGATAACTTCTGCCGAATGAGCTATTCTGATTTTGAGATTTTACTGCAAAAAATTTCACCAATGATATCCAAGCATGATACAGACTTCAGAGAAGCTATACCAGCCAAATTTCGTCTTGCCATTACGCTACGATTTTTGGCATCTGGTGATTCTTACAAAAGCCTTCACTACTTGTTTAAAGTATCTGTCTCTATGATATCAATAATCATTCGTGAAGTTTGCCGAGCTCTTAATGAAATTCTAAAGGATCTAGTTAAGGTAGGAATAAAACAATACATTATGTTATACATTTATTTAGATTTTAATAGAATCATAGGAAATCTGTTCTATGAATGTATGTGAGCCGACTGCTTTATTGTTTAATTATTTATTAATTTAAATAAGAATTATGTCGACGAATCAAAATCTTCGAAAGCATTCAACATAGCCATGTTTATAATGTTGGTTTTACGTGGGGCTGGGTTGATGATTTGGTCCGATATGATACGAATAGATGACGAGGGTGCTGTTGATGTAGACGGAGCTGGAGCTATTGGAGTTGGTATATGTTGTGCCATGTCTGGCGCTGAATAAGAAGTTTGTGTGTTTGGAGAGGGAAAAAAACTTTGGTTGTTATGAATAGGTTCAGAATAAACACTATTAACTGATGTTGGCCGACTCGGAATGACTTGAGGAGATGGTGTTGAATATGCACCAGCCATTGACGACGGTCGAGAATAATATTGAGGGTATGGTGTATGACGCTCATTTGATTTTTGACTGATTCTGTTTATAAACAACCCATCTATTTGGTACATCATAATTTTTCGTTCATCAGTTGACAGTTCACGTAGCTTTATAGCCAATAATTTTGCGTATAGATCGCAATCATCGTCTTTGTGAGCAGGTATATTTTCATTCTGCCTTTGACCCAAAACATTTGTTAATTGTCCAAAAGCCACGGCCATTTGCTTTTCAGCCGTTTCAGAAGCAGGGCGACGACGTTTATTAGTAACAGCTTGTATGGATGGTGGTCTGGATGGTGATCTAGATGGTGGTCTGGATGGTGTGGTAACCGTACTTGTACGGTCTCTTATCAGAGGGTCATCCTCTGTCTGATCTGTATCTTCTTCTATTTGTTGTGATTGCTGCAAAAAAATAATATACTTAAACTTACACTTCATTTACTTTCTTTTTACAGATGCCCACCACAGCAGAAGGATGGCTTAATATAGAAGAAGGATTCAGGACTAAATTTCCACATTGCATAGGTGCATTGGATGGCAAGCATGTAGTCATTAAAAGTCCAACGCATAGTGGAACAGAGTATTTCAATTATAAGAAAACTTTTAGCATTGTCCTTTTGGCTTTAGTGGATAGCAAATACAAATTTGTATTCGCAGACATCGGGAGTCAAGGAAGAATAAGTGACGGCGGCGTCTTTAATAATTGTTTACTATGGAAAAGAATAATTAGAAACGAGATAGATTTTCCACCACCATGTCCACTTCCAGGATCGAATATTAATATTCCATACGTGTTTTTAGCTGACGGTGCTTTTGCATTGAGTCAACACGTAATGAAACCCTACCCTGGAAACCATGAAGTAGGCTCACCAAAAAGGTTATTTAACCAAAATTTATCTAGATCCCGAGTTGTAGTTGAAAATACGTTTGGAATTTTAACCTCAGTTTTCAGAATATTCAGACGCCCTATCAATTTAGAACCACAAACTGTAACGGAATTTACGATGACTTGTGTATTACTACATAACTTTTTGAGAACAAGTAAAAGTTCTTCAAATCGATATACTCCTCAGAGTTCGTTTGACGTATATGACAGTAGTGGAAATATGGTTACCCCTGGTTCATGGCGTAGAGATAACGACGAATATAATGCATTGCAAAATTTACCACAAATACCACGAAGATCTCCGGTGAACGCCAGAGAAGTCAGGGAAGAATTTACTTCATATTTTAATAGGATTGGATAAGTTGATAAAAATGTATAAATAAATGTAGGTATAATAACCAACGGTGTTTTTTTTTATTTAGAATAAATAAATTTATTTACTTACTGTTTCGGTGTTTATCCCTTCATTGCAAGTATATACTGGTAGTAAAAATGACTCCATGGTTTCGTAAGCATACCAAGTTGGATTGTATATTTCTTCGGCACCTAAAATAAAATAAAAACATCGAAAATTAGAGCGAGATAGTTGCGGAATAATCAAGAAACTAATCAACGCTTTTAAACATAAGTTACACCTTGCTAAGCAGACTAGCAAAATAATTATAAATGTATCGTAGGAACATACCTGCGCCAGAACGCATAGATTCACGTTTTTTTTTCAAGTGCTTGCGAAAAGTAGTCATCAATATCTCTTTTTTATTTTTTATTTCCTTTACTGGCCTTCCAGTAAGTTCAGCAAGACGAATCCATGCATCTGCTTGTTTTTTCTTATCTTTATGATTTGCATCTTTCGGATTCCAGATGCATGGTTCCATTTGGTAATGTTCCAGAAACGAAAGACTCTCCTCATTCGACCAGCAACTCATTTTTTATTTATTTTTTGTAAAATCGAGCAAGCGTGTACTCGCCGCGAGATCACAATGGCTACTAAACGCGGACCAACATGTAAATGCATCGCAAGCGCTTGCCGCAAACGTCCTTTGATCTGCGTAAAAAAACCGATACTCGACTGGATCGGAAGCAAGCAGGCACAAGCCCACGCAAGCCAAGCCAAACGCCCTTTTTACATGCTTGCGATTGTCGATCCTTGCCAAGGCTTGGCAAGCGTGTAAACGTACCATTAGGGCGATGTGTTTGTCTAATAACATCGCTTTACGCGATGACATGATATAGGTACATGATATACCTTAGCCTCTGGACAAACAATGAAACCCTATTTAAGACTGGTACTAAGCATAATCAAATAGGTATTTCTTTAATTAAACAAAAAAAAAAAAAAAAACATAAAACCATTTTTCTAACAAATTTAATTGTAACTTAATCGGCAACGATGACAACATTACATACATACAGGCTACTCCTGAGTGATAAATTTAAAATCGCCGTATTTTGCGTGAAATACTGGACCGATTGTTATGCTACTTTGCAGTTTTGTTTTAAATACCCTACTCAACTACTGTAATCGACTTTGTTCAGAGCGTAAGGGCACCCTGTATGTGTCAGGAGTGAATGGTAGCGATGGAAAAGGAAAACCGAGACGTAGGTACACGCACACGACGATCAAGTCGGAGCTATTTTAAAGAAAGGTCATTCCTAAAGGTTAAACCTAAACCGATGTTAGTGTATGAAATGATTGATGAAGCGAGAGAGTATTTCATTAAACCTGAAGTTCAAGGATAATCTTCTGTATGGTGGGTGCCTAAGGAACAATTTGTCTAATGAGAAAGAGAATTTGTCTAATGAGAAAGAGAATTTGTCTAATGATGCACCACATACCCTGTATGTTGGCACTGATACATCAAAGGATTTTTTTCTAAAAGTGGTAAAGCACCTATTTACTCACTATCTGCATGGTCTACTGGTTGACTGGAAGATAAAGCCTTAATGGCTTTAAGTCCGCCAATTCCGCCAAGTCCGCCGTTCGGGGAAGTCAGTTTATTTATAGTGATTGCTGCCATATAGGTAGACTTTTTGAGTCGGCATTTTGTAACCAAATTGTGTAATATCAACCAACCAATATGTATGTTTTATTGTGATTTACGTTATATTGTAGATATAGTATTTACTATTGTATGTGTATTTTGTATTTAGTGTGATTTACGTTATATTGTAGGTTATAAGTTATTGTTTTTTTTCTGAGGCATTCCTCTGCACATTCTGCGCATTCTGTTGCACATTTGCAACACTCAGAAAAACCTCCTGGTTTAAGAGTGTGAAGTGGTATTTGTTAAATGTAGTTTTCAATGAATAAATGAATAAATAAAGTAAAATAAATAAAAATTGTGTTGTTGCGCAATAAAGTTTTTAAATAAATAAATAATGCACTTATGCCCTTGAATTAATTCAGTAATTCAGTTTTATTGCATAATAAAGTACATACAATTGTTTATTAGTTATTATAGTACCTACCTACTACATGGTTACGTTAATTATAATGGCAAAAAGAAACAGGTATCTTTCTAAGTCGTGAGAAGTAAAAAAGAATAAGTACGATTCTGCTTTGTTCTGTTTGTTGTGTTGTAACTAAGTATACTCTTGTTTTCTTCTATGGAAATCGATGTTTTATACTGCGCTTTACGTAATGTCAGTAAAATATAGGTGTGTAGGTTGGTGCACACATAATAAGGTAACCTTGTAAACCTTGGAAATATCACATAGTTATCGGCTTTCTTTACTTGTCAAGGTAATATTATAAAAGGAAGAAAGAAATGAAATTACCAAATGTGTAGCGTAGGAGGCTCGTCCAAGGCTTACATCATCGTCATCACTGACCTTTTTAGATAATTAAGGGAACGAGGACACTTAATTTGATGGCTGCCGAAGCCAACACTGGAAGAACCCTCGGTGTATATGTCAAACTTATTGGGAAAGACAAATGATGTCTAGTTAAATTATTATTATTATTACCATGGCTTTATTTGGTACTACCTCAGGGCGAATTTCACTAAATTCTTAATCGCATTTAAGCATAAAAATACAAAATTTCATAAAAAAACGTTAAACATAATTCTTAAATGTGTTCAAGAATTTGGCGAATCTCCATCAACAGTATTGGAAAGTCAATACTTGACTTTGACATCATAGAAATCTGTGACTGTTTAATGCAAGTTTGATGTTTTGTTCGGCTACGCGTGACTACCTTAGTAGAGACAGGTTGTCCAATCAATTTATCCTAATAGATAAATATTTCAATATTGAAATGTTTGGTTAATCTTATCTATCTTTATTTCCTTTACGAGATGTTATTTTCATACGGTTAAATATTTTATAGTACAGTAGGTACAAATTAATAAATGAAAGCTTTTTTGACATGTCTGTTAAAGCATGCATTTCCTAGGATAGCAGTGCCGTTTTGACATCACTGAAACCACTTTGACTATGGAATTAATATGGTTATAATATGCCGTTTACTACAAAGCGATATCAAAAAGCACCGCGCCAATACCAGTGTCTATCAGCGCTTATCGGTACTTCTGAAGTAATACGCACAGCACAGGTAGACTGCGGTACCAAGAGGCCTATTTTCATTTTGTGAAATATCAAATTTGATATTTTCTCCAGCTACGTATAAGTTAGCTGAAATCGATCTTCGACATTGTACAGTTGTCAAAGATAGTTAAGAAAATGTTTTTTGCCTGCAATAGACATTTCAGTGTCATTAATAATGGAGGTTTGTGGCTAGAAAAATGTCGAATTCGAAATCTCACAGCGTGAGAATAGGCCCCCGAGTCTATGGCGCTGTCCTACTTGGCAGCGGTCGTGCGACCATGGTCGTATGACGGACGTCTCCCGACCAATAGGAAACCTCAAAACCGACCGTCGCACGACCATGGTCGTACGACCGTTGCCAATTAGGACAGCGCCTATAGGTAGGTGTAATACTTCTGCAAAACCAGCACCGACAACTTGTCGATAACGTTCGACCAGCGTTGTTGGATCACCCCAGGCTCCCTGCTTTCTCTACCCCCATACCTACGCCCTAAGACGTGAACTTACATTTCCTAATCCTGGTTCCAATTCGCAGGTGATATCGGCGGCTTCATTCGTGGTGTTGGTTGTACCGCGAGCGCGGCTGGTGGCGGAAGCAGTGGCTCAGCAGGCTGTGATGCTGGCCATGTACCAGCTCTTCTGCATGCTCCTGACGGAATGCGGGGGCCGGGAGAAACTAGCCAGGTTGGACTTAAACATTATTAAACGAAAAACCAGGAAATTGCTTTATAAGGTTGAACTTCAGTCAAATTGCAAGTCATAAACTAATATCGAGTTTCCCTTTCAATGTCTATTTAGTCTGATCTGACAAGTAACAGCCTCGACATTAGCGGTATTTTGGTTAAATAGGTTCGTCAAAGTTTCGTCAAAACTGATACAGCACTTTCCTTACTGATAGGTACTTTTAATAGCAATAATATTAGGCAAAGCAATTTAAATATGTAATTACAGATCGTCCTTTATGTTTTATTAATTTGCTATGGATTGTTTATTATTAAACCCATCAATGTATATACGACCTATATCCTACACGCGTATTTATTACACCGTAGATAACAAACTGAACAGGTAGTAGATAGCATGTGGTAGGTAGATTACTTATCTATAAACCACTTCAGCTAAACAGATGCACTTTCTAATTTGCAATAATGACGAGGAAATATTCAACAACATAACTATAACCTAGGGAAACACCCCGGTTAAACAGGTACAAGGAAAATGCCGGTTTTAAACTAACCGACTCCCCTTTTAACACGAACACCGGATGAATCAAGAGATGGATGGGTTTTACGTCTTTCTTCTTGGATGTGGGTTAACCACAGAGCACAGTTTTTTATTTGCTTAGATCATCGAAACATTTATTTATGTTTTTTTGCAGAAAACCCCGTGAGGATACTTACTTACTTCGTACCACACTAATAGTGACTTATGATTATGATTATTTATTTATAGGTACTGACAGTAGGAAATAAAAATCAACTATGGAAATAGGTGAAAAAGAAGCTGAATATGTCGACAATATATTATAAAATAACTTTCAGTAATCTATACATACTCGTAGTATAAAACAAAGTCACTTGCTGCCGTCTGTCCCTATGTATCTATGTACACTTAGATCATTTAAACTACACAACGGAATTTAATGCGGTTTTCAACAATACATAGAGTGATTCAAGAGGAAGGATTATAAGCAAGAAAAAAAGAGTAGGTAGGAATAAAGTAGGTGTACGCGAACGAAGTCGCGCCGGGTTCACTAATGGTGTTTTAAACGAACTCTACTAAACAACCGGCTAAGCGAGTGTACCTTCAAAACTTTGTATGAATGCACCTACACAACTTTCTAAGTATATTATAAGTTATACGATAGACACATAAAAAAGAAAAACACGTTAACCATAGGTACTATACCTTATTTTGTACACTATCATTACTTTATTGACAATTATTGTCAGATAAACAATATAGCACCACGAATCTCAGGACCAGTCATTAGGCGTCTTTGGCGCCTTGACACGCTTTTCCGTCGAGATATTGTTGACACCGTACCCGAGAGTAGTTCCCACCGAAGGGGCGTACTCAGCATGTTTTTAGTCGTAAGACGTTGCGATATTTTGTGGCTAAGTCTTGATTTAGTGCGGTTCCAGTTGTAACACTTGTGGTGCAAAAGCATAATCGCACTTGTGAACCATATTTCTGCTTGGGACATACCTAGAGTGCACGAATATTATTATCATAATTAGTAAAGGTTTTGGTAAATTGATGAAGATACGTAACCTAGGTACCCATTTAATTTAAAGTACTAAACACAACAACCAAATGAATTATTCCAGAAATCCGCACCGACAAATCCCCACCAGTAAAGATTGTTTGCTCTTTTTTCTAAAATAACTTTTTAATCAAACTAGGGATTTTTTGAAAAAAAAAATCATTTATTCCGGCCCGACATTTTTTCTAAATTAAACCAAAGCCGTGTTAAACCAATCCGTTTAATTAGTTTATGCAAATAAACATTGGCAATAATATAATAATCAACTTGAACAACTAATTAACTACTGACTTACTAAATGGCTTTTTATATGTATTATTATTATTTAAACACTAGCGAAACACCCGCCCTGGCCTCGCACGGGTAGTAACTTTAACTAATTTTGCAGTTAAACCTTCCTCAGGAATCTGTCGAATGGTGCACATGAAAATCCATTCAGTACTTTTTAAGTTTATCGCAAACAGACAAATTGAAGGACACGCGGCTTGGAACTTTCTTTTATAATAATTTATTCTATTTGTAGCAGTGTCACTCCAATCTTTTGTTTCCTTTTTTTAAACGTTCTTGGAGTACCTATTTTACGGTTAGCAGAAATACCCGCTTAAAATAATATCTTTAAAAAGATCTATAGTATTAGGAACAATATAGAAGTTGCATAATATTGTATCTATATTAGTTATAAACGTGTCTAATTCATCATATTAAATCTCAAATAAATAGTTGTTAGCTTCCGTTTGAACAACGGACATACGGCCATGAATAAAATATATAATTGTAATTATTTTTTATTTTTTATTTCATTGATTTCGGAAAGCACAGGATCCGCCTTTGTAGATATCTCTGGGGAGGCCTATGCCCAGCAGTGGGCGTCTTCCTACTGATATGATGATGATGATGATTTCATAAATGTGGTATAAGCATATTTTCTTCGTCAAACTGTAAAACAGTTTGATAGCGAAGGTTTGCACTATCTATCTATTGTTAAATTGACTTCCGCCCGAGCAACCGGATATCTGGTGATATCGTGGTGAGGATGGCTCACTTAACTCTTCAATAACTCTTGTCGGTATAGCAATGGCCACTACTCTCTCCTGTCTGCCAACCTCTTCATCTCCTTATAATCCCTGGCGCTCACTTTTTCCGTCACGGCCTTCTAATATTCGAATCTTGGTCTGCCTCTTCCTCTCTTTCCCTCAACTTCGTCTATAGGAACCTATATTAAAAGTTTGTTATGTTTGTGAGTTTGTATGTTGTGGTTAATATCCAAAACTGCTGAACCGATTTTGAAAATGTTTCATTGTGTCATAGGGTATTTTTAATCTCGGAAAAATTATAGGAGCCCGCGGGTTAGTTAAATGTTTACAGAGATCCGACCTGCGCGCGGGCGGGTGAACTGCGGGGAATATTTTATTAAAAAACGAGTACTAAATATTCCTAATAGATTAAATGCTCTGTAATTTATTTAATTGATATTAGATAAAGCACAATAAAGTGTAGGTGCGTGTAAGTGAAGTTCCTTTTAGATTACTAGTGATCGCTATCGACCAAGAAGACGTAGGTAAAAAAGGTTATAAAGTAAAAGGTGCCTGTGTACTACCAATGGGCACTTTCTTAATACATGTATGTATTGTACTAGGTATTCCAATTAGTGTTAGTTGTAGGTGTTGTAGAGCAGTAGGTACCTAAGTACTTATTTCTATTCAAAACGTAACTTTCTTTTATCCGCGTAAAATTCGATTATGGCATATTTCTGCGGGAAGTACATTGAATACATGAAAGAATATCGGAATAAAAGAGTAGGCTATGTGTTATTCTGTAATCTGTCCAGTAACAATACTTCCTTAACAACTTAACAATCTGAAAATTAATCAGCAAGTGGTAAAACAGGTCTTTAGTCACTTCACTAGGTAATAAGACGTAAGACATTAACACCCGGTTTCTGAAACGCATGTCAACGAAAAAAATACGTAACAATTTGTTAATCTCTGATTAAATGCAATTTGGGTTTCTGAAAAGGCCAATTGACAGTTAGCTTTTTCGCATGTTAACTGTAGATTTGTTATCGGCTTGTTATTTTAATTAGCGAAAATCGGCCAATTAACAGATTGTCAAAAGAAATTATATCCGATTTTCTTGGTCTAGGTCTTGGTCCTGGCCTTGGTCCTGGTCCTAGTTTTGGTCCAAGACGAAGTCCAGGTCTAGGACCAGGTTTACACCTAGATCCAGGTTCAGGTCGAAGAACAAATTCAGATCATACCTAGGTTTTTGTCAATTTTCAGGCCCAAGTCCAGGTTCTAGTCCAGGACCATGACCAAAACTGGAATCGGTATCTGAACCAATGCCAGGACCAGGACGTACACCTGGACCTGAATATGAGATTGGACATGAACCAGAACCAAGACCTGGACCTGGTCTTGTTCTTGGGCATGAACAAGGACCTTGATCACAATTTGATCTTGAACCAGAACCAGGACCTAGACCAGTGCCAGCACATAGATCATATACATTAGCTGGACCAGGACCTTGTCCGGGGTCAGGACCTAGAGCTGTACCGCGACCTGTTCCGGGCCCAGGACTCGAACCAGGATCTGAACTTGAACATAGATCTAGAACTGGACCTGGACTTGGACTAGGCTTTGAATTTCGTGTTGGATTAGAACTTAAACCTGAATCTAGTCTTGGTCTTGCAGAATTTCAGTGATAGGATGTTGTTGAGTGGCGAACTGGATGGCCTCCCAAGAGATGGACGGACGACCTCCTTAAGGCCCTAGGGAGCCGATAGATGCAAGAGAACAGAGTCGACCGGAGTGTAAGTCGTGTTAGGCCTGTTTTCAGCAGTGGATCCGGACCTACCTACTTGCCTAAAGATGATGATGATGATGATAGGATTACTGACACACTGGAACCCGTGACCCTACAACATTATGATTGTTATAAGTTCTCTTTTCTCGCTCTGTATACTTTACAATCGCTATCCGTCTTATTTAATAGTTGAATATCACATAAGATTTTGGCTTCAAAAGGCCTCTAGGGACAGAGACAAATCTATGCATTAGGCAGAAACAAAACATAAATGAGTGAATGAATGTGACTGATTTTAGCTGGGGTAGCCAGACGAAAAAATTACTACTTATTAGACTTTTTAGACGAAATTTCTCGATTTGAATTTTTAGCTAACTATAATGTTCTTATTAATGGTATTATGTGATCTACCTAGTTTAGGAGACAGACATCTCCAATATACTCACAAAACGTACGAGAAAATTCAATTTATCGTGCTTTTGGTTACACGAATACGTGTCTAAACCATACAGCTACCTCAGAATCTGTATTCTAAAACTATAAAAAATATGTCTATTATTAGACAAACGTTATATTACGTAGTATTTTTTTTCTATGTTATCGTAATAACACTTATAGTAAACAATAGTTAATTAATACATTAGTCGTAACACTTCCTTATCTTGTTCAGAAAATACTAACAGGACTATTATAGACTATTATGGTAATAACATATTATGATGATAGTGACATAAGAGGTAGGTACGCAAAGTCAGGCGGTGAGTAGAGTTGAATTAGTAAAAATATGTAGAGTTTTGTTTGGTTTCGAAATTAATATCGAATACTTAGGTTGAGCCACAATGGGAGAGGCTTGACGAGGATTATGGGGTTTTCTCTTAGATATATAGGAGTCATCGGAGCCAAGAGCTCTACTGGGACGTCTGGGTCCTTTATAGCGTAGCATAGGCTCATAGTCAGTTGGGTTGGTAATCAATCGCTTTCCATTAGATGGCCCGCTTCTCTTACCAATTTCCCCACCGTTTAACATTTTTTTTGTGAAAGACAAACATGCTTCCTGACGAAAATGTACGTTTTTGGCGTAGTTTTATGATTAGGTTAGGTTAGGGGCTCCCATTTTCGTATTCCGACTCTAAGCCGGTCCTTTACACGTGATTGAGAACCGGCTATGATAGCCAGCTCAGTTTCTTCCAGAAGTCTATTAGTCTCTCAAGACGTTCACAGACCTCTCGTACCTTCTCCTAGTAAGGATTTGGCTCTGTAGTCTTTTAGTCCTTCACTCTCGAGGACCACGTGAACTGTCGTTTCCTCAGCTGCTAAACAACCTCTGCATAGGGGGCTGTCTGTAGCTCCGATGATGTGCAGTAGTTTGTTCAGGAGGAGGTGCTTTATAATTGTGCCAACTACTGTTTTGGGTTCACTCCGTTTGAGATTGAGCAGTCTGTTAGTTTATTTTAGTAATTTTATGATTTAACCGTAAGAAGTTGTAGCTGCCAAAGGAAATGAGATATCAATCCACCCGCTATACTTGCGGTGTCGTTTTTTTTAACAGAAAATGTGCAGTAGCGTCGTTTGTGAACGTGTTAGTTTTTTCTGTTCGATTGTCGAAGTCATTTTTCAGATTTACCATACTTACTACGGCTAAAATATGGCGAATCGGCTGCAAACTAGCGTACCTACGCCCTTTTACAAAATACCTGTCTATCAAACTAATTAGCTTTGGTTTACTTTGAACCAGCGAGATTTTACAAACGCTCGTTGGCTTCTTGTTCATACCGACATTCACTAGGTATCAAGTCTAGTGTGTGTCGGTATGAACAAAAAGCTACTGCTAACGTAATATGAATGTCGCAAGCCGCAAGCACATTGCTGCACCTGTCATTTACAAAAGCCATCGTGTGATTGTAAAATCTCTCTGGTTATGAAATGCCACAGCCAAATTGCAATGCAGGGTTTTTGTGTAAGACGAAATTCTAAAAATTGCTTGCGGCTTCTCCTTCTTAGCGAGTCGATGGAAATGACTGAGGCATCAACACAACACTGAACTGTAAACTCCAATCTGCCTGTAAAAACCCTGTCGGAAGAAGTTTATCTCCAGTAATAGACTTTGTTTCCGGAATGTACCTATTCCTGTTATGAATAACCTAACAGGCACAGCTAACACGAACGAAAATAAAAGAAAAGTATTCCCTTGTCCCGTGTTATCTACTTACTGCTTTAATGTTTATCTTCATAAGATCATCATTAATTTCAGGCTGAAATAGATGTTTTTGAGGGTACCCAGAAAATGTTTATTTTACATTGCACATAGGTACTTGGTTTGAATTGTAGAGTATCGCAATTAAAAACATGTTTACCTCTATTCGAAAAATATTTTTGACGGCCCGTTGTTCTCATTATAGTCCGACACTTTATTTAAGAGCTGGCTCATTCCTCGGATAGAGGATAAGCATTGCTATCCATCGAGGCTAGCTTTCTGGGCACAACTCCGGGGGACAATAGTGTGGATAATATTTGAAATATAATTATCTTGGGCCCGCACGAGGGCCCGAGGTCCGCGTTGACCATGATCCAGGATTAAGCAGATCAGGTAATTACAGTGGAGCGACTGCCATCTGACCATCATGACCCCATGATTACACATTCAGTCGCCTGAATTTGCAGGTGTTATCACGATGTTTTCCCTCACCATAAGAGCATCGGTTAGTATTTAACTAATGTAAATAACTCAGATAAGAGTAATTGGAACCCTGTACCTCTCGCATTCGAGTGGGATACACTAGCCGCTCGGCCACCGTAGCTCTATTTTTTTTTTATAATATTTTGTATTAGGTAGTGTTTATTTTTTATTTCTTATTGTAAATATTTTTTCTGTAACTAAATAAATCCCTTATGTTAATTTTTAGACTAAGTGTTGATGACGAATAGTGTATCAATTGCAGGAGCACGGAAGCACCCATCCTTGAGACCCGAGTGCCGCCATGTTGCTGCTGGCCCTGTTGCGTCATCCCACGCCCAAAGCTCAACGTGTAAGTATAAGCACTTCATTAATAGTACTAGATCGTAGCTAAAGAACTACAGAGCTAAAGCTTCAATAGGAACAGGGTCCTTCGAGAAGTCCCAATAGACTTCTGGAAGGAGCTGGGCTGGCCACAATAGCCGGCTCTCAGTCACGTATAACGGAACGAATGTGGTATGTCTAATTAGGTACAGAGAATATGGGAGCCCTAAACCCGTGTTCTGTGCCAAAACCTAAACCACAGTACTAGATCGTGTTCTGCGTATTTCGTCAGCGCTGGTTTTGGTCACGTGCTGCGTACTTACTACACTACAGTGATACGTGGGAAATAGGGACCTCTTTCCTGATACCGGCACTATCAGGAAAGAGGTCCCGTGAGGCCCATAAAGTGACTTGCATCCCTGAGGCGGATACGTGACCCAACGTGGATATACCCAAGATCGGGTAGGCGGGCGAAGTGGAGAAGTAAAGGTAAAGCGGACCCTGGTAGAAGCCGGGACGACCCCTCGGATGATGATGGTGATGATGGTGAAGTAACCGATATCTCACGTAAAATTGAGAAACATAGGTAAAATTGAACTAAATTAAACGCTTAAATTAATCAACTGGGTAAAGAATATAGGACCTTTTTACACCTTTTACTTTGTCTAAATTACCAACAACCCTTTCAGCCACAGCTTACAATGAATTAAACCACACCTCAATACCTAAGGGGCACTTTAAAGGCTTATCTTTGATGGAAATCAGGCTCCATTATTATTTCATTCTGTCGTCGTTACGAATCCATTAGCGCTAAGGGTGCGGTGTTGACCGAACAATAAAAAGCAATTATACCTGTAATAGGGACTCCTCATTATTACGAACTTCCTGCTCATAAAGTGCTTATTGTTTAGTGCTAATTAATCGCTACATTACCTTTTTACGTACTTGCCGGTATAGTAACTATAGGTTGATGACGACGACTTTGTTACAATTGAAAAAACTAAAGCTTCAAATTTCTATTGTTCTGTGCTACTCTGACTGATTATACTATTCAAATAGTACCATAATAAATTAAATAAATATCCGCATGCGCTGTCGAGTTATTAAATTAGAAATGACTTGTGTTTATATGAAGAGCTCTGCTAGGTAGTTTTCGTCAAAGGCTACGCTCGCGAGCGAGTTTTATCCTCAAATCCTTTAAGTAGTTTTAAACTTGCTTGGTCGAAGTAACAATATATCTACCTACTTACAGTTATCCATTGTCACAAACAACAAATACCTAGTAACTATAGAGTCATCGATCATCTAATCCTGAAAATAGCTACGTCGCAATTTAGTGGTGTCGCGCTTCCGTCACTGGCCTTTGATGATTGGAACTTTATTGTAGTGACGCAAACAAAGCGTGCAGCTGCTTTGGAGCTTTATTTTGAACGTACATGCTTTAAACAGTACAGTGCACAAAAATCAACGGCAAAAAAATTAAATAAAATCAACCCTTAAGTAACTGAGTAGAGTAGTACTCAGTAAGTAAAGGCAGTAGGTAGTGGCCGTGTGGTGTCCGGAACAGTAGAATAGCACCAACCCCTCACTCGTGGGTGTCGAACAAAGCACCTTATGTTTTCGAGATAAAAGATCTAGAGTCCCGCAGGCTGAAAAATGGACAGCGGCTTTTTCCATTATTATATTAATAACACTGCGATCTCTACGCCTGCCAAACTTGGAGATTAACCTCCTCTTTCGGGGAGAGACCTTAACTTCTGCAGTGGACTGTTGAAGGCAGATAAGAGTACTACTTAAGTATAAAATTCTCTTAAATAAATTTTCTTGGGTAGAAGGGCTTTTGTGCAAACTTTTATATCTAACACAATTCAAGTAGTAAGCTGTTAAAGTACGGCCCATGAACATTATCACCAGTACAGTAGGTACCTAGGTAGGTACTTCAAGTGGGCAATTGCGTTAATTTGCTGCTATTTAAATAAGTGCTTTTAATTGCGCTGTGGGTTCGCACAAGAAGGGCCCGGTTCTAGCGAATTCTAATTGCATGCACGTTGCACGGCAATGCAATACGCTTAAATTAAAAGCTACACTGTACGCTCAGAGGTGCTCTGTATGTGCGGAAAGTAATAGATACACTGTAGAATTTACCCATAGAGTGCCTATGTAATGTGATGTGAATTAAGTTCATGGTCATTTCTTGTAATTGCTCAATTACTTAGAATCTAATCCAGTTTGACAACATCAGATACATCGTACGAGGTGAGGTAGGCGGTGTTGTTTCGGGGCTGAACGCGAGGCGCGGGGCAGGTACCTCAATTGTTTTTCCAATATTCGTCACCAAGTATCTAATGTTTGCCCCGCGTTCTGCCCCGAAACATCACCCTTCCACCTATTCTACCTCTTGCCCCGTAGGCGATGTATCAGTTGTGTGGTTAATCTATAATTACTAACTTCAATCAATGGATGATGGATCATCCTACTTATCATCTATCTAGCTGTCAATCACGGCTACTTCCAGGATCCATCTTCTTCCTACTCATACCGATGTGTGGAGTAGGCGTGTACCTAAGTACCTACCTACACTAATAATTTTAATGTAGGTACTAAGAATTATTTTATATCAAACTGGCTTTTGGCCGCGACTTCGTCTGCGTGGAAATCGTTAATATTTACCAGCAGGATAATTTTAAATGACCTCCCTAATGTATACACACATTTTTTTACTGTTTTATTATATGTATAGATAGGTTGTTATTTATCCAATGGTTTTCTATTTCAGTCGAACTTTATCGTGGCTCCGATGGCTGGTGCTACAAATGCCCATCGTGCAGGGCTTCATCTACATCATAATTCTCATTCTTTGGTCGGAGAGTTTGGTAAATATTTTTCTGCTACCTAAGTACCTAGAGCTATATGGTGCAAAATAGCTTTAGCCAGGGGTTTTCAAAAATTTTCTCATCATCATCATCATCATGGCAATCAAATGCATAGGCCTCCTCCAGAAATTTCCACAGAGACCGGTCCTGTGCTGTCTGAGAATCCTTCCACCTTTACGTCAACGACAATTTACCTTACGTACTTTACTGCCCCAGCGGCCATTTGTTCTGATTAGACTATAAACCCTTCGAGAACGGGACTACCTACTACCAAGGCGATAGAAAATATATTTTTTGTTGGTACTTACTTATATATCTAGGTACATGGTACTGCGACCGTCAATCATCGACGGAAACGTTCGAATTAAGCTGTAACTTGGTACAACCGCTAAGTTGGGACCATGCACCATACTGAACATCTTAATGCTATAAACAAGATCCTGGGTTCGATTCCTTGCTGGCATGAAATTAATTTTCAAATTGGAATCCGATCAAGTACCTAAACAATGCGCACCTACCTTCTCTAGATGCACACGACTCAAGACAGGTGATCTTATAAATTTAATCAATTTTCCAGCAATTGTACCTGGACAGCTTCATATACATCCAACCCTTCGTGGCTGCCTCGATCCTTTCCGGCGTGTGGGGCATGATAATGTGCGTACGCGCAGTCGAGTCTGCCGGCCGAACGCCCCGCCCGCGATTCCTGGCTCTCCAACTCGCACTTATCATTATCAAACTACAATGCGGCTTAGCGAAGTCCATTACCGAGATATTCAAGCTCCCCTGCGTTATGGACCTGCATCCTTTTGTCTTCGTGAATAGTGAGTTGATTTTTTATGATACAATGCCTTCTTCATCATCATCATCAGTCTGTCCTAATATACTGCTGGACATAGGTCTTCCACTATGAGCGCAACACAATTTCTTAGACCCTTCAAACTGGCACATACACTGTGAAACTTTCACGAAAGTGATTTAATAAGCAGGCACAAATAAGTGCGTGCACGCTAGTTCGCCACCTTAGTGGGATAAAAAAAATTGCGAATCCTAAGTGCTACGTGTTTGATTGTAAATCTAACTACCCGTGCGAAGCCGGGGCGGGTCGCTAGTAAAGTATAAAATGTCATAAGTACGGTCCAATATAAGATCTCGTTTCTTGTTTTCAGTGATACAAAGCGGAGTAACGATGCTGGAAATGCTGCTACTATCACTATGGGCTTGGAGGCTT
Organism: Blastobasis adustella; assembly: GCA_907269095.1. NCBI lineage: Eukaryota > Metazoa > Arthropoda > Insecta > Lepidoptera > Blastobasidae > Blastobasis > Blastobasis adustella. The sequence goes on along the minus strand of OU026121.1, from coordinate 11,832,069 downwards.
TACCGCGTTGCGCCATGCAAAGTGGGTTCTAACATGCCACAAGTTGTAGTCGCTGTGTTGGACGACTCAGACTTAAAAGTTATCAAAGACGTACCTGACAGACATGAAAATTGAAGAAAATCATCGAAATATACTTGGGTATATCTGTGTTCTGTGTCAACATAGAGAATTAGTATCTACATAATACGAAAAGCAAAATTGAGCAAAGATTAAAAAGGGGCACAGAAATATATTCCCTATGAAAATTATCATATCATTAGATCTAAGGAAGATGAATCTACGTTTTTACCTTATTGCATATTTAAATAGGTCTTCAGCTTTACTGAATGTTGAGGCTTGTAATTTGGTGTTTATGACTGGTGTCTGTCTATATTGTGTACATTTCTGTGTTTATAAATAGGTGTAACATGAGCAAGCTAGTGTTATTTTATACAGTGATCATGATTACTTAATAAGATTAGGAATTTGATGTTATACGAATACGTAAGTTAATCAAGGACTTATTAAAGAAAAATTATTTCACAACGTTTATTAATCATTTAAATATCCAATTATTTATTTAGCATAAGTATAAAATGCTGAGTTAAATTTAAAAATACAGTTTTACAATAATTAGTCACATATCATTCGCTATTCGATTCGTTATTAGGTTCATTCGATTTAGAATCGTCGTTGTCAGAAGGTGTACCTGCCCGAGAACTTTCGGATCCGTAAATATTATGTAACTCTTCCAATTTGTAGTTAATTTTCATACCTTTTGACGTGGTTTTATTTACTTTATTTACAAGAGATTTAGTTTGTTCTTCTAATCTTTTTAAACGCAGATCTCGTGCAGCGAACCTGGCTTCGTGGTCAATGTCAGTAGAAGTGGAAGGCTGAGCGTCATCATCGTTTAATGACTCTGTATCTTCCTTAGTACTTACTATGTCGTCTATACATGAAAGGTTCTCATCATGCTTGTGGTGAAGATCGTTTAGTTTTTCCATAATTTCATTTCCAGAAGCAAGAGTATTCGTTATGTGGTTTACAACGGCAACGCATCCTTCTTCTAAGTCTTGTAACCTTTCGTCCTTCTTCGCTAATCTTTCGTTTTGCCGTTTTACATTTTCTAGTATTGCTTTAAAATCAATAGTGGTTTCTTCCATTACCTCATTTGTATTGCTTTCCGCAGGCATTTCAATATCATTAACTTTATCGCTATTTATGTTTTCTTTTGCTACTGATGGCTGTAAGATAGACTTGTCGTCTTTATCAGAAGACTTAGATTCACAGCCATCTAATTTTTCATTAGCCATACTACTATCAAAAGTTAAGTTACATTCTACAGCACTGTTTATATTTTGTGAAATCTTGTCATTATTTTCTTCAGTGGATGATTCATTCGAGTATTCTTGTAAACTTGTGGCTGAGGACATGTTTTCAATATTTTCACCACATGCTAGTATTACCGAAAGCTCATCGTTTGTGGTCCTATTAGAATTTAAGGATGCTTCGGAAATAGTACTCGTACTTGGTTGATCCATTTTACCTGTAACATCTTCTTGGAAATCATTGACATTGTCTACAGTTCGCTCAGGAGATTTGTCATGAATATCTCTTTCTTCTGGACAAGAATCTATATCTAATGCTTCATCTTCTGTTTCTTCACATAGTTTTTCACTCTTTAACATATTTTCACTGTTGTAAGATTCTGACACACATGATTCATGGTTTTCATCACCCTCATGAGTATCAAGTGGCAGTTCAGCTACATCTATCATATCGCTGGCCGGATCTTCTCTTTCAGCTGCCAAATTGAAATCTGTGCTAGAATCTACAACTGTTTCAAAAGACTTTTTGTTTTTCTTTTTTGATATTTTTAAAGATCCAGCAATATATTCGCTCTCATCATTTGATTCAGATGATTCATCCGAAGGCCTTTCGTCACTATATCCACTTTCGGCAGAATTGTTGAATGAAGTTGATGTGGTTTTTGCTTTTCTCGCTGAGAATTCATTTCTTAGTTTTCTAAAGTCTCGTTCAGACTGAGAATTTTTCTCACGAGCCTGTTCCCATTTTTCCCTGCAGTACTCTAATTCTTCTTTAAGTTCGTTTAATAATTTCCGTTTTTGTTGTAGTTCATATTTCAGTATTTTCTCATGAGTGTGCAATTGATGATGCTGTCTTCTTAATCTTCCAACAACGTGCCACGTTTTACTCAGCTCTGTAGTCACGAGACTTAGTTTCTTTTCTTGCTCACCTAATCTGCTTTCTAAATGCACATTTAATTGTTTCATTCGGTTGACCTCCTTAATCAAACTTAATTTCTCAATAATCAAATCCTGTAAGTAAAGAGAACGTAATTAGTTTACTTTTATAATTTGGCGCAAAACATCTTGGCGATGCACCAAAAATCTCAACTGCCGTGTTTTTATGCATGCAAATACACAATGATTCTGAATATTTATAGATAATTCTCGTTACACGGAATGATTCACAATTTAAAATGATAATGTCGCGTAACTAAATATTTACCTTTAATCTAATATATGTCTGACTAACACTCGGCACCAATACAGGGCCATTTTTGGTTTCAACAGATTTGAAACAAGTTGTCACTTTTTCTGCTGGATTTTCTTCGGGAATATTTTGATGGCTCAATAACTCTATTAATACTCTCCACACTTTGGGAAGATGTTGCACTATCTCTTCAGCAGAAATGGCTGGATTCTTATGTTCTGTAAAATAATTAAAAAATAAGAATCAAATGAAGATAATCAACTATTCTATAACTTGCGCAGAAGAAGTCCACCGCTTGTATAAAGGCCTCCGCTAATTCCATGAAGATCATTCAGTTCACTCTATTAATATTATGCATCCTCCCTCGCATCCTCAAAACTGGGAAAAATGCCTTTGAATAACTTTTTCTTGGTGAGTGGATATTCCTCTATTAATATCTGACTTTTGAATCAAAAGTAGAGTTTTAATTTCAGTTCAGTGCAATTGTGAATCTGTTTAGACATTGACTTCTCGGTTGTTTTCCTTTTTTTATGTTTTAATATATTATGACATGACTATTATAAATCTTATTACCTGCAACATCAGTTGTATCTTCAGAATAAAATTCTTTAGCATGACCGTCGTTTTCAATTTCTTTGGTTTCATTAATTTCATCAACTTGTGTCACTAGTTCCAATAAAAGTTTTGGCAACGCAGATGATGCTTCAGATCCATTTTCCTTTTCAGCCATATGAGTAAGTAAACCATGATTTTCTTCGAGTCTATGAACTAGTTTATCCAAATCTTGTTTTGTTTTATAACCCAGTAGAACTTGGGAAAATAGCTGTAACAATATAAAGGAAACAATTATAGGTAAGAAACATAAGTAAATGCGTGTGTGAGTAACGTGTTCGGACAGACATTCCAATTTTAATTTTGAACTTTAGAATATATGGCATGACACTTCACTCACACACGCAAGAAGGCTTTACTTAAGTTTTTGACCTACCTCTATGCCTTCTTTCACAATAGGAAACTTCTATAATAATGCAGGATTAGTTTCGCATTACAATATTAACATTAGGGATGTTGAAAACAACTTTATAAAGATGCAGATGAATTGAAATTATTATTACGTGAGGTACCTATGGAAAGAAAAATGAACGGCAATGAAAAAATGTTGTTCACGCGGACGTGAACAATGGTCGCGATCGCGGTGAAAGAGGCCGTGATCAAAAGCTAGTATAATAAAAACATAACTTAGTGTTTCTTCTTTTACCTTATTTACAGCAGACATTTCCGCTTGTAAGCCACGTGTTTCATCTTGTAAACATGAAATTTGATTGCTTTTAGTTTCTATTGTTTCTTGTAGATCTTCGACTTGTGTTTCCAGTTGCTCCATTTTGTCTGATAACTCTTTGCATCTGAAATATTTGTAACAAATGTTAGTAAGTAATTGTTTATAAAACCTAATAATAACTAGAAGTGTGTGAAGTTATTATTTTCTCACTTGTCCATTTCCACTTGTTTTAATCTCTTGTGTTCTTCAGCTTCACGAATCAAGCCCTGTCTTGTGACCTCAGCTAAGCGAGCCCGCTCATCGTAAAGATTTCTTAATGTGCGAATATTCTGCAGTTGCCGTACATATTCATGCCGTAGATCAGCGGATAACGTAGCAGTTTCTCTGTCAGCCATAGTGCGTTCTATTTCATTTAATTTGTTTTTAAGCTAAAATCATGTCGAAATATAAATTAGTTTATAGGTATAGATGGTGACGGTTACGGTATAAGTACCTTATAAAAATACACAATAATGGATAGTTGTATATACATAATTGGATGTTTTGTAAAAAAATTGGCGACAACTCAAGTTTTTGCGCCAAGAGTCGAAAACGACGCATGCGATGGGGCGTTCCTTTACCCCAATAAGCACATGGCATCCACAGGTCGTTGGCTTGATAGGCTTGATAGGTAGGTAGTACCTCTATACTACCTGCGTGTTAGTATATATGAACTGAAAATATTACAGCTAATTTGAAACCGTCAACCTCAAAACCTAAACAATTACTTAACTTATCTAGGTACCTGTCTAATGACATAATATATTATAGTATTCTGAAACAGTCGTTAAAAATCATGTAAGAGGAAATACCAGAACAACTTACTTTCTCCAGCTGCTCTTCGCGTAGATTTATCATAGTCTTGCTTACTGTTACAACTTCTTTTAAAGCGCGAATTTGTTTAATAGATTCTCTGTTTTGCCCGTTCAAATCTGCTATATCTGAGTAGGCCTGTTGTAAGGTGCCATTGGTATCTGCTAACTCTCGACGTAATTTATTGTTGGCCAACTTTAATTTTTCGAATTCTTCTCTCATTTCTATTATTGTCCTACTAATATCTGATGTTTCTTTAGACGATTTTACATTTTCAGGGATTTCAATATTATTTTTAAGTAGCAATTCACGAAGCGTAGAATTCGCTTCATAAGCTTCAAGCTTTGCTTTTCTCTCCTTTTCCAATAATTTTTCCAACTCTTCTTTTTCTGTTCTGTGTCTAATTAATATCTCTCGTCTCTGTTCGCGTTTCACTTCTAATTGCTTATTAAATTCCTCCATTTCATTCTCTTTCGCCTTCGTTCTTTCCGTATCTTCATCGACGGTGTCGTGATATTCTTCGCCACATTCACTGTCTTCTACATCCAGGGAAACACTCGCGTTCATTGTTTCGCTTTCACTTGTAACGCGCTCACTGACTCGAACTACTGCCGAATTACTACTGAGGACGTTCCCCATTTTTTAACACTGTTATTAAGGAGATGTGTTCGTCACAAAATCGAATTGAAAACGCGTAGTATTATATTTTAGTACGTAGAAAGCGGCGATGTTTTTGATGAGACAAAGGACTGTCGACTGTTGGATCAGCGCGGGTGGAGCGCGGTGTGTCGGGGCAAGGGCTCCCGAAATAGCCGCCGCGTCAACAGCAGACGTGCGCTGGCGCATACCTCGTTCGATACCGCTGTAGGTATAGGCTTATGTCTCGCTCGACGGATCTCTGTCGATATTTTATTTTTATCAGGTTATTTCCTACGTTACTACCTAGGTGGTTCCTGAAAAGTGACATTCGTTGCTATTAAAAAATTCAACGGAGACTTAAATTCAGCAGATTAAATAGAACTTTATAAATCTGATTATAATATATTTTAATGAAGAAGATATACGTCCTGTTTACATGTATGACTTTTGAATGATTTTGAAGTTGACACTTATATGACAATTAATCATGTTGAAAAGGGTTTGATTATGTTTAGGTATTATGATTATGAGCTTTAATATAAATATGCTAAAGATAATAATTTCAATTCAAGTATAGAATAATTCGTCATACGTACCTACTTCTAATTAATATATTGCTATTGAAGTTCTTGCACCATTAAAATGCAAGTGTTTAGGAAGCCTGTTTTGCAATGTTGTTTCCGTTACGTTCGTCAGATCTCCATTCACGCCCCTGTTTATGGGCATAAGTGGTTCCCGGACCAAGACTATATGGAGAATTTCGCCGGCCCCACCATATTCAGGACTCCCGAAACTGATAAGTATTACAAGATGGTGTACAATGGGCGATTGCCGCCGGTGGAACGCCGTTTGAAAAATATGTGGATTAATTTTGGACCGCAGCACCCGGCTGCCCACGGCGTACTTCGGCTGATACTAGAGCTCGATGGAGAGACCATCGTTCGCGCAGACCCGCACATCGGGTTTTTACATCGAGCCACCGAGAAACTGATGGAGCACAAACATTACTTCCAAAGCTTACCATTCATGGATCGAATGGACTACGTATCCACAATCGCTTGCGAAATAGGATACGCTATGGCAGTAGAAAATTTGTTAGACATAGAAATACCACCCAGAGCCAAAGCTATTAGGGTACTGTGCACTGAACTGTGCCGCATAGCTAATCATATGCTGAACGTATCTGGTACCATTCTTGATGCAGGAGGCATTACTCCTTTCTTTTGGATGTGTGAGGAGAGGGAGAAGTTGTATGAAATGTTTGAGCGACTTTGTGGGGCACGAGTGCACTGTGCGTATATACGCATCGGTGGTGTGTCTCAGGATTTACCAATAGGGTACCTAGATGACGTTTACGAACTTTGCGCGAAGTTATGCGAACGATTCGATGAAACTGAAGATGTGGTCACAGGCAATCGGCTGTATTACGCGAGAACAGCTGGCATTGGATACGTCACCGCTCATGAGGCTATTAGCTTGGGGTTTACGGGCCCTATGTTACGGTGCACTGGCGTTAAATGGGATTTGAGAATTGCTTTTCCTTATGATAACTATGACCATTACGACTTCGACGTAGCAGTTGGAGAGTTTGGAGACAGCTATGATCGCCATCTATTGCGGTTGGAAGAGATGCGAGAGTCGCTGAGAATTATTAACCAAGTGATAGATACTATACCTGAAGGGGAAGTAAGGACGGACGATTCTAAGGTCACCTTGCCATCCAGGAAAGAGATGAAAACGTCTATGGAGTCATTGATTCACCATTTTAAATTATGTTCAGAGGGATTCTCCGTGCCTCCCGGAGAGACTTATGTGGGTATAGAATGTCCGAAAGGCGAATTAGGAGTTTATATGGTTTCAGATGGTACGACCAAACCGTACCGGGTTCACTTGCGGTCATGTTCCATGCCTCACTTAATGGCGGTGAGAGTTATGTCCCCCAGGCTGATGCTGGCGGACATGGCTATTATAATAGCCACGGTGGACATTGTTTTCGGAGATATAGATCGCTAGTTATCGTATCAGAGTCTTAATACAAAAATGGCTATACCTACCTATTGTCAACGTGTTTTTCCCTATGATTTTGCCCCAGATTTGTATTTTTCATCTGAATCGTCTTTTTGTTCCCACTTATTTGATATAAGAACTCTCGATAGATATGTACCTAGGTACCTGCGTGTAATACCTACTCGTAAATTAGGGTATCGTGTGTTGCACGTATGGTGTTATCTTAGCCATGGTCTTTGCTCTTTACGAGTAGGTTAGGTACGTACGAACGGCATACGGTTGAGCATGTGGATACTGTTATCGTAGATAATCTATAATAACATATACAAGACGGAAATTAAAAATGGGTTGTTTGTTTTAATCATGGAGTTCAATTAGGTATACAAAGTTTCTTTTTATGAAAATATAGTAATCAAGTAGTTATCTAGAATTATTAAATTACACTATTGTTAAATTTTTACCTGTTACCTAATTTATAAACTTTTATTAAAGCAACTATGACTATCGCTGCTTCTTGGACAATATCTATACTTACTTCACCTCTTTTGCCTCTTCCACATTCACACCGTGTCAATACAAATCAGGCAGTAAGCTGGCCGTAAGCTTGTTCTTGTTTGCAAGCTTTGCTTGAGTCCAAACTGGATGGGTTTATCATGCGTAGTTTAGGAGTTCCTATGGCCACTTTCCGACTCCATCTTTAGACCCTGGATATCAAATATCACCAGAGTGTTTGCCAAGACAAATTATTAGGCCCAATCTCAATGGCTTTATCTTGTTTTGTTTAGGAGTTCCGACGTCCACCTTCTGACTCCATCATTAGACCAGCAATGACCGACCGTAGCTGCTACCTATCTAGGTAGTTATAATAGAACTGGCGGCTTTAGATTCAGTGGAAAAACGTGCAAAGAAGATAATTTGTGACCCACGGTTAGTTAAAGCTAGGCTGCGGAGCCTTGAACATCGGCGTAGGGTTGCGCGTCTGTCGGTCTTCTACACGTTAAATTTCGGAGAGTGTGCGAAGCAGCTGCACGACCTCAATGGAACGAGTTGCCTGCGAGTGTGTTCCCTGATCAATATAATCTGGATGCCTTTAAGGCTAGACTGAATAGGCTGTTCCAAGACAGCCATGCTTCATGTTCGGCCGCATCGTCACTTACCAACAGGTGAGATGGCGGTCAAATGCCTGTCTTGTATAATATAAAAAAATATTAAATGATCATCATCCGAGCGGTCAACCCTGCCGCTCGAATCTTCGGCATCCTCACTTTGTAAGCCGTTGGCTCTCGCGCCCGTCAATCGCTTCTTCAGTCGTAGTTTCAACCAACGATCTCATTCCAATTTATCTTCGCGGCCATCAAGAGGTTTTGACTGCGTGACGGATCAGTGATAGCGAGGCTCCAGCGAGCGGTCTTGCTGGACGCGAGGAGGATTGTCCGCCGGTTCCTCTCTCTCTCGCCTTGACCTCGGCCGTTTGGTCTCCTCCTCCGAGGGGTATCCTCCCTTAAATGGGAAGAATTATTCTGTTTCGGACAATCGGATATGTAAGTATATTTACTAATAATGTTCTGTGAAATTGGCTAGAGCGAAGCCGAGCTCAGCTCCTCTCCCAACAAGATATCACATGCCTGGTCTCTCGTTAGATAGTAGTTTATTCTGTGCATTTGCGTGCGGCGAGCTGTGAGGAGATGTATACCTGTGTACTGGCTAGAGCCGGAGGTGCGTGCTGCGTGCTGTATACTGAATAGAGCAGTGGTGCGACACAGATATGAACGTAAAGCAGGGGCGGGCGTCAGTGTTCTTTTTCTGTACATTTTTATATCGCCACTTTCCACAGCTATATTTAATTTTATTTCTCAATGCTACTTTCATTATTTTTTAGACTACGCCATCTATGGAACTATATAGGAAGTATAACATGTCATGACGTATACGACGGTAGTATGTCCTTGGACATTTTCTGTGCTATCTGTGGACTGTGGTTGACAATCAATCGTAGGTAATATATAGTAATCTGTGAATCAATCAAATTAATGTTTGGTTGATGTATGGTTTGTGGTTTGACTTGACAGGAGGAAAATTTTACGATGCGATTATTGAATTTCTAATTTTTTCAGTTTTCTACGAAAAAATCGCATCTCGTTTCATAAATTGTCTGTTTCTTAGCGTGATTTCTCGTTGCATCGTCTAATCAGCATTGCAGTTCACTGTAGATAATACGTAAATATTTCATTTTGTGTGTCAGTCAAGATTGATTTTTATTTTATTTCTTTACACAGTGCTTGTTGTGTTGATTATTGTAGCTGGTAAACTCACTATTTATGACGTTGCCCAATTATATTTGAACATATTGGACGATAAAATAATGTATTACGTGAGATACTGTGTAAAAATAATATAGATTAAGTGCGCGATGGATGTGAGTGCAAAAAATTCCCCTTGTAAGGTAATTAATAACATATTAAACTTATCTTAGCGCTAATAATCTTAAATTTTATTTACTTACGTCTCTTCCTCATCGTTAGCTATCGTCATCTTACTTGGGTAATTCGTACTTTTCAGCCTAGAGAAGTATGGAAGCATACTGAGAATGTAATTTGAAACAAAATTTAGTAGTTTTCTTCCTAATAATATTAATGAAATGTAATATTGATGATGCACTTATGCTTTGCTTTACTTTACTTTATGTTTTGCTATTAGTTACCTTGATGTTTAGTTGACTAACGTAATTGTGTGCTTCCTCTCATTTATTTCTTGCTGGCTGTATAATAGACACACTCAGTCCACATTTCTTTTTTTACACAGTCTTGACTAAAATTACTTTTTTCATTTTTAATTTAAATTTTGAATGTGGAATTATAAGGTAATAGGTATTTATAATTTTTTTTATACCAATGTTAAGGTTATTCATGGTGTTGTGTGTATAGGAGTGTGAAAAAGTTCCTGATGGTGTGCAACTTCAGGCAGAACTCGAGCATTTGAGACAGCATCTGGCTGAAAGGGATGGGCACATTGTGGCCCTGGAAGGGGAGTTCCTCAAAAGCACATCAAGGGTCACAAATTTAGAAGAGCAAGTTGATACTTGGCGGGAGAAGTATGAGAGGTAAGAATTTTGGTTTTGGTGTTCACATGACTGGTTTTTAATGGACCTACTCTATCTATTCCCGTTGCCAAGCAACAAATTCATTTAGTTCTGTATGTCCTTTTGGCTACATTTATCGCTTTAGTTTGACTAGCAATCTGAGTATTCCCAGAAAATATTTTCTTTTCAAAGTTTATACAAATAATTTATATATAAGGTTCAGATGTCATTGTAATATGTTTGAAACTCTTACAGATTGTATGATTCACATAAGAGGTTGCAAAAGCTAAATCAAGTCTTGGAAGATAAACTTCTGCAAATGGTCGATAAAATGAAAAGTGAAAAAAGTCAACTGACGAAAGATATTGCAACTCTGTCTGTTAGACTAGCTGAATCAAAGCATAATTACAGCATGCTGCAAAAAGAAAATGTATGAATCACCTAAATATATATTTTAAATATTATGTAAATCCCTCTTTATGATAATTTATATCATATACTTTATAATATTACAGGAAAGATACAAAAATGACATGAATTTGGCTATTCAGCTACTGCAGTGCAAACCAGATAACTTTGTTTCTCAAAAGCTAGATAATGTGAGTACAATATATTTTCAACTAAAGAATACATCCTTATATACCTTAAATAAATTGATCACCAGCAGGGCTATTGGCCATATCAGCGGACAACTGTATTTCTACACTATTCTTACTTGGCTATGGTCAGTGTCAAATGTCAAATTTAGTTACCCAATAGCTTAGCTGAGTTGTCTCTAACAGAAATATTTCTTTACATGAGACAATAGAAATATTTATCATACTTGCAACATTGTTATTATGGCTCCAGTGTGATAATGGTGTTTATTTTTTTTCAGCTTCCTGTGGACACTCAAGCTAGAGTTTCGCAATATGTTATGTCAAAAGCTGTTAGAGCTTCTGGCTCAGCCCATTCCAAGAACGGGAATGAGCATGACACTTTTGATGCTAGTGAGTATGAGTTCAACATCTCTGCTTCACTTATGACTAAAATCCTTGAGGATAGTATCCAGGATAGTGTCACTAAACACTGTGACACATGCACTTGCTCAAAATCTCAAAACAAGCCTTTCTGTTATAATGAAAGCAGCTACTCCGTTGCAACACAAACAACAGTCAGTGGAGAAATGAAAAGCTCTTCATGCTTAAATTGCAATTCAGACATTAAGTCTATTCCTTCCAATGTTAGCATAAGAAGTGTGTCATCTCACGCAGTGAAATTCGTCAATGAAAATAATCCAATTCCTTTGTACATTATACCACAACCTGCTATAATTTCTGCAGTAGATACAAACAAAACTAACTCGGACTTATTTGAAAAGATTAAAACAAATCCTGTTATTAATGACAGTGTAAAATTAGACGAAAATAATAAGCAAGATGTCAATATGCTCAAAGATATAGCACCCAAAATGGGGGAAGACATTATGAAACACCTCAGGAAAAATAATAGTTTGAGCATGGAACCGGCTGTGCATCATAAGCTGTGTGATCGCACGAAAACGTCACACTCAAGTCAAATAAGTAGCAATCATAGTGTGGCACATGAAGATTTGCTTAGCAAAGAGTTACCCAATTCGAAAGAACTAAAATTGAAAAATGAAAGTAATTCTGTTGAAAATGACAACATGAAAAAGAATTCACAAAGTTCTATGGGCGCATTGAGTAGAACCTCATCAATAGCAAAATCCACAGTTAGTACACACAAGTCAGGAACTCTAGTAGGCCCTGGGCCAAGATTCTGTCACCTGCGTATGCAAGCGGGCTCCAAAAACATTTTGCTCGACAATGCTGAGCCTGATGTTCCGCCGGTATTGTATCGTCGACAAAGTAAGTGCAATGAAAATTCTATATTCAAAGATCTCAATGATAGCATGGATAATTTTATAGATCTAGGTAAGAATGATGATGAAATAAAAGAAGATGTTAAGAATGACAACCTTGTTGCTGAGAGTACACTGATTGATGTCCGTGTGGACAATAATGTTAAGGAATGCAATAGTGCTGTTAAAAGTGCATCAATTAATCCTGTGCTTCTGAATGTATCCTCATCGCCTTTGCAACCACTTAAGACCCACAACTTTTCGAACGGTTCTGAAAATAATAACAACCAAATCCTCAATGCTGAGACACAACAAGTCACATCCGAAATTGACAATTTACTAAGTGATTTCAAATCTGATGTAGGTAAGGATACACAAAATAACAATCCCACTACAGAAGTTACTAATACTAATACAGAAGTCTTAAATTCTACAGATAATGAAGTAAAAATATTTAATTTTGATAGGTACGAACAAAACAAATTAAATAATCAGTACTCTCGGCCCTTGAGAAAAATCGACATGTCGCAGCTGCATTCTATAGAAAACACTAGAATATCCAAAGACTTGCCTCCTCAGGAGGCTTTGCCAAAGACAGAAACTAAGGTAGATATGGTAGGGTTGAAGCCAGCACCACTTCCAGCTATAGTGAATGTGTATCCCAATTTAACTCAGACACATTTGAAAGTGAATGAGCACAAGAAAGTGTTTACGAATGAGCAGAGCACTAGTTCCTTGTCAAGCGACGACAGTGCCGCGCTCTTGCAGAAACAACAACTGTTGAGAGTGGCCGAGTGGGTCGAGCAGAATTTGGAACAGCAGAATAACTACAACGATCCTCTGGAAGACGAGGTCAACTTCCACAGAGTCTTAAGAAGGGACAGCAAATTAAGTAGACTCACAGAGACTTTGAACGAACTAGCGTTGAATATGCCTCATCCGGTGAGCAAATATTCCAAAGCATACAGAGAGGCTCAGTTGAATTGGATACACAACGCATCTGGCAATGCTGCTGTAAGTAAAGATAAAGCAGATATACCTGTCACAAAAGTAAGCAACATCGTTAAGGAGACAATCTTTCCTGTGGAATGTGGCGGCGCGACCGTTACTAAGGTTAACAACGACGGGAAATCTAGAAGTGAAGCGAATGAATATCACGCCCAAGGCGATTTGCATGAGGTTTTCAAGGCGAATGGCGATACGGAAATCACGGCTGAGGATTTGGCTAGGATGGAGTATAACGTGAAGAAATTTCTGCTGAGCGGGCCGCAGTGGAGCACCCCGGCCGCGGGCCGCAGCCGCCGCACCAGCAGCAAAACTGAGACTGATGTATAAATCGCAGTAGGTAGACTACAAGCCTGTCAGGCATTCCATTTGTTTCTCTAGTCTAATCTGAATAGTGTCGTAGAATCGGTGTCGTAGAATATAAACAAAATTTACATGAAACAAACTGGCGGTAGGCTTGGTTATATAAATGTGATTAATATTCCGTCGCTTTATTGCATTGGAGAACTAAGTAAGTACCTAAGTGATGCGCATTTTTAAGTTTTATAAGTTCCGATATTCAATAACTACCGATTGCGTCACACGTTATTTCACAACAGCTGTTGTGCGTCTTAATATTATCGCTACTCCTACTACCCCGATAATGGCAATTATAATACACTTGAGATTTCACGCTTTGTACTTTAATATCGTATTGTTTTTTCCTGTCAAAATATATATTAATGAACTGCGATCAACCGCTACTTAATGGATTACAAAAATATACGACGCTATTTGCGCGTGACATGAATCACATTGTAATTTAAACAATTTCTATTAAATTTTAGGTATTATATTAATATCAACCCGCCTAGGTTTCGTAGGGGTACCAAGTTATCCACCCAAGAAGTCAAGCCGCATACAATTTTGATAAGTAGTATCCTTTACTTATGTAGATAAAATGAGTCTCAACTCGCAGGACGGATATGTTGTATGTGGTATGGTGAAAGATTAGTTGAATTTATTATTGTTATTTTCTTTTTATTCTATGAAGTTACAGTAAGGCTTATTTTTGCTCATTTATTTATTAGTTACAAATAATATTTCTTTTTAATTGTTTAGGTTGTAAATAAAATTTCATTTTAGTTCATTATTATGTATATTTTCGCCGAATTATTTGTACTAGTCCTTCCAATTGGTGTTTATCGTGTAGCAAATATATACGGTAGCGACGTATTCTAAGAGATCAGTGTTGGTGGTGTAATTCGACATATAAAAGCAGGTTACACAAAACCTAAATGGAATGTTAGGAGCTTGAGAAGTCGTGTCAATATTTTGCTTAAAGTAGAATCATTGTTAGATTATAATCGTAGTAAACTTTGGAAATCAAGGCTGCTGGTAGATAAAGGATGCAGAAATAAATTAATCAATGGAAAGTCGGGATTTGACAAAATTATAGGAACAATTTTATTGCTATAGTTCATTTCAACATTCACATCGAAAATTTGAGCTTATCTGCTGATAAAGTTTATTTTTAAATGGACGACTCTTCATTAATCAATTTAAGTTCTGCCTCATGTGTAGGTTACAATCGTTACCTCGTACAAAATTTGCCGATAAACTTAGTATTTATAACAATCTAAGTGCTAGAGGATAAAAATATTTGTTTCGTGTAATTCCAATAGGCATTGCTCTCAAATTATTTTTCAAATGGAATATCTATAATTTTGTATAACTATTGTACAGCAAAGAAAGAAAAGAAAAGATTGTAAAGAATTAAAATTATATTATGTAAACTGTGGTTGCTTCTCGCGAACTCGGAAAGGTTATAAGTGGTAGTTCTATAATAATTAAATGGAGTATGCGTAGTGTAAGTTATATCGAGCACATATCTACGTTTGTTTCTGCGTTCGCCAGGCTAGAACTACGCTATAACAGTTACCCAAACTTTCAGCTAGCTAGAGGCTGTACTGTTAAACAATTTTCACGTTTACGCGGACGCACGTACGATGACGTAAGCGTAAACGTGCTCAATAACACTCACACTATACTTACATATTACTTACTACACATACTACACAATGATACAAACATAAAGTCTGCAGACACATGTTTCAAATGATACCAACCTCGAGGAATATAGTATGCATCACATTAGCGAACACATGGGCCAAGCTATGCCGTCGATATCATACCCATATGGAAATTTTATTTATGTAAATGAATATATTATAACAAATAGCTATGCTCTTAAAACAAAGCATCACGCATCCGCTTATACTATGTACAATCTAAGATATAAAAAATACAAATAGCCGCTATATTTTATCGAATCAGCAACTTTTGTGTATATGTTTCCTATACAAAATATATTTTTGAAATATTAGCGTAGTTAGACTCGTATACTGTAGCGAAGAGGACTGTAGTTAGGTTATTATAATTAATTATTAGTCGTAATAGATGTTAGATGCATTCCTTTGAGCACAACTTTAGTGTCAGTCGATGTTAGTGATCGTGTGTCGATAATTACAATTGTTGTAAGCATTACTATTAGTTATCAGTGTTGTCACTCTTCCCGGTGTTGTTTATATAGAAAGACAAGGAGTCGGAGATTTTTTTTTTGATAATTCGCTCAGTGGCCGATATCATTAGAACAGCTACTGCTTGTACGAAGCCAATAATTTTGAGTTGTGTGCTGTCCACAAGATTTTAGCGTAAATTGATTTAGATTTTTATCTCATTCTAAATGTTTATCGAAAGAGAAAAGTGGTTAAATATTTGCTTTTTCTTGTAATAAGACTGCTTTGTGCAGTCATGACATGAAATTTTTACAATATTATGATAAGACCAGCTCACATCCTTGCGTTTATTATTATCAATCACACTACTTATTATTAATCTTTAATGTATTTTGAAACTTGCATTCCTATAGCTATTTTATTTGTTGTAAAGTTATTTGTATTTAATTTGTAATTGAATCTACTATACATTGTATCTTACTTTTATTTATAAAATACTCCTTTTGGTGATACCATTTGTGATGAGATTTAGTTGTTAAGTTGTGCCATTCAAAAGCCAAATGGATTTTGTAATCAAAATGGGTAGTATCTATGGGTCTTCCCACTGTCTCCAGACTTGTTACTTGAAAGTAGAACCGTAATAATGGAATATTATGTTTTCACGATTTCAGATGGCGCTAGTGAGCCGTAAGGTCTATTGTCAAAATACTGTCGTGCTATTGGACAGAAACAACTGTTGTAAAATGTCGAATCTATTTCAGCCAATGACTGGGCTTTATATTGACAACAGACCTTACGTCGCAGTAACGCCATCTCGTGGATTTTGGAATCGCGAAAGAAAACCCTATGTTACCATAATAAGGCAGGCCACACCTGCTAGCATGGATTAAGTACCCTACTCTAAAGCAATCCGAATTTGAACGTTTATTTCCTGCGAACGTCATGATACACAACATGTATAGTCAGTCACAGAATCAACGGACCACCACCTGAGAGCGGGACGATCTGTTTCACATGTAGAATGCGTGACGAGATTCGAACGAGTCCATTGGCTAACAAACCAACATCGTTGCCTGCGCAGGAGCTTCGTGGAGCTTTTTGCCGCAAAAGTGTCTTTAATGGCTCGTCATGTATTTGACCTTATGAAATTCCCTTCATTTGAGACTAATTCGTGCTGACAGAGTGTATGCCTACTTACTCCCAACCCATGTTTACGTACATTATAAAGTCCTGCGTACAAGCTAAGGCCGGTCCCATAGAAGCTTATGCGGCATACATTGTAACACTTACTTGTGTATTTATTTGTATTTATTAAACGATATGGGAGAAATACCTTTTTGTTTTTTTATGCCACGACTTTTATTACGATTACGGAAATAAGTTGTCATACCTATGAATTTGACAAAGGCTAGTAGTTGCTTCCAACATACCTATAAACAGGAATGGGACCTAGAGGGTCCTAAATACAGAACTTAGCTTGGCTCCTTGTGTGTGTTCTGTGTGGCTCTACATTGGGGAACATTCTGTGGAATTTTTTATCTGCTGCTCACAGTACAATACCGCCACACATCCTCACCACATAGACCCTCTGCTGGTGTTTACGCAACGCAAAGGTTCAAAAGGACGTTTCTCGCTCGTAGGTACTTTTTGTATGTTGAATGAGCTCCCAGCTACAGTGTTTGGACTATGACATGGGAACGTTCAAGAGCTCTTTGTAGGTATTAGAGGTCTGTTTAGAGGTGGACAACAAATTGCAGTTGCTGATGTCCAAATGCGGCGGTGACTGTTTTCCATCGGGTGGCTTGCTTGTTTGTCTACCGTATAAAAGAAATTAACGATCCACAAACTACCTAGGTAGATGTGAACTCATTGGCTTGATACTTACCATGTAATCTGTGAAAGGGCTGGAAATCAAGTAGCTCCGGCAACTGCGCGCGCGCACCGATGCGTGTAATAGCTTATCTTGGCTAACAAGGAGGAAGCGGTTATCTCCCATCTGAACGACACCTGAGACCTTCGCATTTCCAAAATCGCCCCAGCCATGTCCATTGTGCACACGGCCTTGTGCAGCCCCATTGTCTGAGTGGCGTCTTCAATTTTCGTGTTAACATGAAATTTCACCTTGGATGATTTACATATTAACAACTGTAATTGCGTTTTTTAACGTTGATTGTTAGTTTAGGTATCATTGTTATTATGAACGTGGGTAGGTATATAGTTTCGTAATCCCTTTAGATACCGAGTTTGGCAGGCAGGTGCGTAAGTAGATATTTTGGGCACCTCTTTACCGTAATAGACTAATACAAAGTAGTTAGATTTATATGTCTACGAGAATGGTGGCCCGTAGTAACTATAGTAACTTATGGGCGTCGGTGTCCCAATGGTTAGCGGAATGCCTTTTATTATGTGCATTAGTTGTGAACACTACTAACCGATGCTCCCCACTGTGATATAACATCGTGACTTAACCTGCACATTCAGGCCTGAATGTGTAACCATGTCAAGTTCCCTTGTTAACCGGTTTCCGGAGGTCAAATAAAAAAGAATTTTTTTGAACAGTATTTTTAATATTGTTTTTAATTTAAATATGTCATTTTTTTACCACTACGGTGGTTAACAAGGTTATGGCCTGCCTGATAGTAAGCAGTCACCGTAGCCTATGGACGTTGTTGTATAATTTATTGAATTTTTATTAAAAATTTACATTTTACATTTTTTTAAATTATTTTCATACAAATATGAAATTTCATTGATTATTAATTGTTTTACATATTGCATTATGATTTTTCAATCTTATATTTGTATGCTCCCTTGGGGCAAATGTAGAGGACAACTCAATATGACAACCAACTTATGTAGATATTAGGTAACTTTTACAAATAAAATGAATTGAATTGAGACTGTTTTAGAGAGAGCCAACAAAAACTAGTTAGCTTTTCCTAAGGTAATTTTGAGGTGGTGATCGAATGGAAGTACGGTCGCCGTCACGCGACAGGTGTCCGGCTGCCCGCTGTGACGTGACTTTAAACTTTGTTGTCGGTTTTTATAAAGCATTGTATAGAAACAAGAAATAATGACCGGCCCAATAGCAGTTCTGCTGCAATTAGGACGCCTCCACATCTGGCATGTGTGTATCGTTTTACCATAATTTGCGTACTTGGCAGGCTTGAACATTAACCGATGCTCTTACGGTGAGGGAAAACATCATGATAAAGTACTACCAACAATTGGACGAAACCTGCACATCCAGGCGACTGAATGTGTAACCATGATCCAATCTGGTCAGGTTCCCCTGGTAGCAGGTTCACGAAGGTCAAATGGCAGTCTCTCCACTGTTGACCTGCGAAATCCTGGATCAAAGCGGACCCCGGGCCCTCACGCGCGATTGCACAATCGGCGAGACATTAACGCCACGATTGTTTTTCTTATGGATCAGATGATTTCTTTTTAATCTTTCGTGGATATCGGATTGTGGATATTTGATTTTTTTTAAATCCTGTGATTCATATCACGATCCGTGAATACTACACACTCGATAAATATCGTGATCCACGATCGCAACCCACGCACGTATCACGATAATTATCTAGCGTGTATCTAGCATCCGCCTTAGAGGCAGACCAGCCTAGAATACGGGTAGAAGCGTCTTACAGAGGGGATTACCGCAAACTCCTCCACTTGGAAGAGGCTCAAGTCCAACAGTGAACTGTTACGGACTGATAATGTGACGTGTGATGTGATACCGGTAATAGGGACCTAGTGACGTTATTCAACGGATCATAAGTTTACCAAAACAGTTGGAAAGCTGTCTTCATGGCTGGCAATTTTTTTTTGCTCTATGAAGTTTACCCTCGATATAGCGTTGCTTACGTCATGCAACTGTTTAATTTAGTAACGTTACAATGGTTATAGCAAGTCGCGTGGTGTTCACCTGTCCGTGCGTTGCGTGACTTATGTACGAAAGACGCAATTCGACGAACGCACAATAAAATACAGTGCAACTTTGTTTGCGGCCTTCTCACGGTCATTGTTAGGGTTGGCAGTCGGCGCTGTTATCATAAACTGGGCCCTGTCTTACTAAGTTGATCATTCTGATCACAGAACACAGTTAGGACTGGACTTGTTGGGACTAATAAAATTTAAGTGCTTACTTATTTTTTTGTCCTCCTACCAATATGTCGAAACTAGCGATTTATAGGCTGTTCCTAGATAGACATGCTTCGGCCGAATCGTCACTTTTCTCCAGATGAGATGGCGGTCAAATGCCTAGCTAGTCTAATATAAAAAAGCAAGTGAAACTGCGGGCACTACTACTACGCCGAGGTACTTGAAGTAGGTTATTTTACGCTTTTCTGCAGCTGACGGTACATACATAGGTATTAGGTAGACCTACAGTATACCTTAGGTATACTACTTTTCTATATAATTCTGTAGAGATTCTGTATATTCAGTCTATTTCAGCTAGTTAGGCGGACCCCGGACCCTCACGTACTGCGCGGGAGCGTAACCGGGACGTAACGCCGAGACGATGATGATGATGAGTCAATTTCAGTCAGATATTTCTCTACCTACAACACCCGATTATTTCCGCGATGTATTCCACATACTAATTGAAAGTGGGCCGATGGTAACTTACCTATCAATCAGTAATGTTAAATATACCCTAATTAACTAACGATATCGTTCGCTACAACCCTAAGTTCGCGATAGAGTGAATGCAATAACAACGAGGGAAATGTTTAGAATTCGACGGTTTACCGCTAGTCCGGTAAAGCGGCCGTGGAAATATGGATTGCCGTCGAGTTCACACTGAGCCCGCGCAGCCGCCGCCGGAACTGCGCATTCGGAACACGGAACATGGCTACTTTGAGATACGTCATTTACGAATAGGTACTTCTAACATTTAAAAGTCGAAGAAGAATAAACGATGTGGAGATAAAAAAGAGTACCTATAAATGCAAAGCGGATCCTGACAGAAGTCGGGAATAACGGCTACTATAACTACCTATAACATTCCATTTTTTTCTACCTACATACCTATCTATTGGATTTTATTATTAAGTAGTCGATACCGAGGGTTTTTGAAACTATCGGTGCCATCCGCCCCGGAAAACGTCGGGGATCCGGGGCAAAATTTTCTTATCTGCTTTGCCCTGTTACGGGGACCTTCTAATTTTGTTGTCTATTTAGGTGCTTTCTTGTAGGTTTCTAATTACCTGAACTAAGCTTGAGCTCAATGTCCTTTGTTTACAATTTTAATTGTATTTGGTATTTTGAATCAGAATCAGTTTTTTTTTTGTTAATAATTAATTATCTACTTACGACGACCTGCTAAAGGTAGCAGTTACCAGCTAGATGCAGACAGCACAGGAGGCGGTCTTCTTTACCTATTCCTTCTGTACCTATACCTATGACCAGCAGTGGGCGTCTTTGGGCTGATATGATGATTATTCGACCTACCCATTAAAATGTATTATGATATAAGTGGGATTGTATTTCGAAAATGGTATACACCATGAAAACTTTCTTATAAAATAACTATATTCTTAACTTAGAAGGTAAATGTCGTAACCGTTAGGTATTGAGTAGGTTACTTAAAATGCTATTAGGCATTGACTTTTTTAAGGTCTATTAAAGAAACGTCTACTAAGTCATATTCTATTGTACTTTTTCTGAATTCACTCCACATAAATAATTTTAGGCTATTTATCTATAAACCTCTAGGTAAGTAGGTAACGGTGGTTACTTATAGAATAAACATAAAAAGCCGGTAACAGTTTGTATGGTTTCCGTTCGCGGGAAATGGACGTTCTTGTTCGGTTCAAAGTTGGCGTCAAGACAAAAACTGAACCATAACTATAGAACCACAAAATAAAACGGCCCTCCCCCATAGAACTAACACGTCCATGCCCAGAACACAATTTCAGCTCGGCCAAACCAAACATTTGCAAACTAAAATTGTCACCTCCTCCTTGAAGGTCATCTTCCAAGAAAAAAAAACAAATTACTTACAGGAGGTCATCCCTGCACTATTTTCTACGACTATTCAAGTGTAAAAAGCACCTTTTAGAGTTATGCTATGTGAATGTAATTCACATTGGTCAAGGACAGTGGCGAGTGGCGAGTGCCCAGCCAGTGACTTTACACTACAGAGAGTCCAGGGGCATTTCGCTACTGAAATGGACAAGCAACATCAAAAGTTCGCGTAGTTTTGAGCCTCAAATATACTGTCTCTTCATACCGCCGGCCACTATACACTAATAAATTTGACTGTTTATACTACGCCAGTGGCTCGAGGGAGACTGAGCGAGCACACCGAGGGATGCACTTGCCATAAAAAATTCAAAGCGATAATATCCTTTTTATATCTGGGTGCAACGCCTTGCAAGCCAAGTTGACTCGCTACTGGCCGATTGGTTTATTATCGGCAGATTGTATTAGATGTTGATTTATATGTAATTAAATTGAAGTGCTCAATATTGCCTCCACCGCTTCTTAGATCTCCTTTCAGATGGTTCAATGTTTGCTAGAAGAAATCCCATTGTGGGATACACCCCACTTAGCTATTTAAATTTTGACTTTATCAACTTTGCAAAAACACTTGCTTGGTCATTATAGAGGTTGCTTAATAGGCCATCGAACTTATTATATTATGTAAAATCATTGTCACTAGCTAAAGCACAGTAAAAATAAAGCCCAAAGCTCTGTTTTTCCTCCATGGGCCAATGCCTGGCCAAAGCCACCAGCGAACCGCGAAAACAACATAAAATCTCACCTGAAACGGAACCTATCCTCTTTGGAAGAAAACAATGCCAACCTTCTGTATATAATTTTTTTTCTCTATGATGCCAACGCACTAAGAAACGTCAGTGTAATTTTTCGTGTCGTAGTTGTAAGTTATCCGTCAATTTTTGTATTCAATGTTTTTGTGTGTTATTTAATGAACAAAATTCTTTGTGTAATGTGACCATAGGATTTTCACCCATCATTAGCTTGTTTAATTAATTTTTTATCGTAAGGAAAGGTAAGATTTTATCTCATACTTACATTAAATTATCTTATGCTCGCTTGTAGTCCGACGTTTGTGAAAACGAGTTTGTAAATAGATGTCACTCATGAAAAGCTCGCACGAGCAAGTTCCACGAGGAAATGGTTTGAAAGAAATTTACATTAATTCAATATAACAGAAATAGAAAATAAAATAATATGTAGGCCTGGCTGCATCAGCATAAATCCGATCTTTACCCTCAGAAATCTGCAGAAGGCCTACAGCCAACTGCAGTAGGAGTCAACCATCGTATTTCGCATTTCTCGATCTGCAGAGGGCCTTTAATACTATCCCATGGGAGATAATCTAGTAGACTAAGGGCGGCTTTCAAACCTGTTTAAGAATTTGGTACAAGCCGTACTAAGATTCAAATCTGTGCTCGAGGGTCCAAACGCAATAATGCAGGCCACGCTAAAATCGTAGTGCGTACAGTATTGGCGTACAAGGTGAAATAATTCCAATTCATTTCGCCGTGTGCGCCAATACTGGGGCCGGTACCACCAACAGATGGCGCTAGATGTCACGCACCACTTCGACCAGGCGCAGGAGCTGGACCGCGGCGAGCTCTGGCCGCGGCGCTATGGCTGTATGAAGACCAGCGAGAAGCTGAAGCATATCCTGATGACGCTGTCCGCGACGCCGCCGGCTGCGCCTTTCGTCGTGCAGGGCGTCGCCATTGCGAGGCCAGCGGTGGGATATACCATCATTGGCAGTTTTTAAGGCTTGATGGCCGTTTGGTGTCCGGAAAATAGAACTACACCAATTATCAATCAGAAAATGGGCAGCAGCGTTTTAAAAACTGCGATCTCCAACCCACTAGCCAAGCGTGGAGATTGTGGTAAAGCCCACCACGGATGTAGAGGAGCCTCAAGTCCAGTCATGGACTGTTGTGGGCTGTTGATGCTGAAGGATTAAAACGGCTGTAAGGCCGCGCGGTCACCCCAATTGATAGGTCTGCTACCAATACATTGTTGGCATTTAAGGCCATCCGTCGCACCGCGTACGTACTTAACCCACAATGGATTGGCAACAACATCATATTCGCAAGTCATGTTGTCTCATAGTTGGAATGCGTTGTATCTTTCTCTAAAAACACTAAAATTTCCTCCCTTTTGCTCGATTCAAACCGAAGATCAAAGTGCACGCTATTTTATGCTTTAATCACACTGGAAGTGCATGTACTCGTAGTATCACTTGGAAGTTGGAAACATGGCCGTAGTCGCAGTTGACGTAGGAGCAGTAAGTCACCAGAGTGATACCTAAACCATAAAGAAAAAAAATACTAAGTACACCTTTATTAAAACTTTATTGATGTCTTTTGTATTAACGAGGAACTTGACGAGAAACTTTACTTTAAAAGATATCAACGCGGGCTCCGATATCGTCTTTTTATCGAGTTAAATACATTTGTAAATCATAATATAGTTGAGTCAGTTATTACGTAAAGATTTAAATACTTTAAATAATGTAAACTTGTAGGTAGTGCCTGTGTTCATAGAACAAATAGTTGTGGGAAATTATTCATCTTTAGCGGTCGTCACGGTTTTTAGACGACCACTTTCCTGCGGGACTCTTTATTTTTTTTGGTCAAAAAGTAGCTTGCGATACTCGGTATTACAGTATGTGTAGCTTCCTATTACTGAAACAACTTTCGAAGCGGCTCAGTTTTTACTGGTCAGGTATTTTTACAGGTACAGGTTTTGACCCTACTTAGTACAATTTCATTTATACCTATAAAAAGTTACAGGAACACAATTTTTTCCTCCATGTGCAAAAAAGATAAAAAGCAACGTAACTAATTTATGATTCTTTGTATTGATTATATTAATGTTATTTATGCAGAATCCTGCAGCGCCAACTTGCATATCGTCGTACTGCTACAAACCTGACCCTTCAGTGTCTGAAGTAAAGGACATCACTACGGCCAGCGATGAACACCCGAACAAAGTGAGTGAGGTGCTATTATTTATTAATTTAATTAATAGTAAAAATTAAACATCATGGCATTAATGTCCCGGTTCTGCTATCGCGCGTGACGGTGCGGAGTCCGCCTAGACCATGATCCAGGATGGGGCAGATCAGATAATTACAGAGGAGCGACTGCCATGTTAAATAAGAGCATCGGTTAGGTTAGGTTAATGCACTTAAAATAAACTCAGATAAAAGTCATTGGTACATGACCATAGTGTGATTCGAACCCGGTACCACCAGCTTACGAGTCACCTCTCGGTCACTAACGCTCCACTCGGCCACCGACGTTCCTAAGTGAGTATAGGTACTATTTTAATAATGGGTTTAATTAAAAGGAAGTCGGTTTGTTACGATCTTAGGTATTTAACTTCTTTTTGTTACATTAAGGTACTTATAATTTTTTATTAAATAATTTCACGCATCTATAATAATGCAAGAAAATAGGTATCTTTTTAGGCGTTGAGGTGAGCCTCAAGTTGGAGAATAGCAGCCTGTGACGTCACTATGACAGCAACTGTGTTGTCATACTCAGCCATAGCAAATGTGATTTAGTTTGATTTCACCTTGTTAAATAATTTACAATGAAAGACAATGTACCGATTTTCCATATCGAGAGAATCCATGCATTATCACAAGACTATTCTAACCTATGCGCCTTCAAATAGTTATAATAGTTTGCATTAGGTTTTAATTCTCTTAAAACAGGTCAGCGTTGCGACAATGCATACAGAAGCTCCGTAAACTTCGGGCATTGTCGTTCGTAAGACGTTACTTTCCAAGTTCACAAATTTGCCGTTCCGTTTAATCGAATACTGCTTACCAAGTTAGCCGTTTCATTAACCGGTCAACTCAACAATACGGCGGCGACACACGCATCGCATCACCAGCCGATCCGCCGAGCCGCCGGAAAGCCTTTATACCACTACACCCAGCAATCTGTCCCCAAAGGATCTAATTGCGGTTGAACAATGAGGGTGGTACAGTTTCCTAGTGGCGGCTGCGGTGTAATTGGTGGGTAGCCTACGATACGATCTGCGGTGGGTCCGCGGCGCTTCGTGACACGGGGTGGGGCAGGTCGTGAGCCCCACTATCGGACATCGCCCCTTTGCCGATGGTACTTGACGGAATGTCAGCGGGATGGGATCGGCGGTTAGTCACCCACGCTACCTAGAATAGGCTATAGGGTGGGCTGAGATTGGGGTCTTAATGTGGCATTGAACAGCTTAATAGTTCGCAACATTATGACAACTTACAATAAGGTGCAGACTACCGCTTACCGAATATGCGGTCAAAATATTGTATTTGCCTATCAACCTCATTTAAATAGGTTCTCAATTTATCTACTTTAAAACTAGGTACACAGCCGTTGTTGTTTGACGGCGGCAGTGTTGTTAACCATCAATACCAATAATAGACAGTACCTACAGCATACCTAGTATAGTCCTCTGTTAGGTAAACAAGATACCCTTTCGAGCTCCTAAAGCGTGGTGAGGATCGCAGACTTAAAGATTCCTTTGATGACCTGACCGAAGCGACGGATTTCGGAAATCCCTGGGCAAAGTCTAGTAAATAAATAGTCTCAAACTACCGAAACCGTAACAAATCTAAGAATCAAGAAAGTGGTTTTCAAATAAACAAAACCGCATAGAAATAGGTTTATCCGTTCGGGAGCAACTATATTACAGACAGATAACACAGATACACATGTCAAACCTACTACTCTTTTTTCTGCGTCGGGGGTTAAAAATACTCATAGTTAGTCGTAACTGACCGTCTTTCAAGGCGGATATTGGGCACTCGCGCGCGAGAGCACAACCGGGACAATGACACCAACATAATGATTATAAGTATTGACCGTATTTAACTTTGCCAATCTCTGAGAGGCCCGGAACCTTAATTATCTAGTATATATTAGACATGACTTAATTATGTAGCTTATGTCCGTGGTGCGTTTCCCCTGATTTCTGGCATTGATTTGGCCTATTTTGTTTTACGCTGTCTCCGCTTTTTGAGGGCGGGAACAATATATTTCCTACTCCTATCTGATACTTCTTAATTCAATTTGTTGTGATCCAAGACAGTATTAGCTTGTCCTGGGGCGCGCCTGAGTGTCAAAACTCAGGACCGCTGTCGCCGACAGTCGCCGCTGTAGATTCTGGCTACACAGGAGTTGCAGCGGTGGCAGTGAGTGGTCTGGCAAAACACGTTACAAATAAAAGGCCTGGAACCCCGATGCACCTTCCAGCGTAAGACGATACCATCAATACCGATCAATATTCGCGGGCGAAGAGGCTCTCCAATATCACCTGTACACTGGAACAGACTTGCGATCGCGAATAAAAAGTGTTCCCCAGATTTATTTACACTAGCCGGCCGATAAGAGTGCCATAAACATGCCGATTCGGCCGCTGGCGGCGTAATGGACGCTCGTGAACGCGATACCATCGGGTTATAAGCAACAGTTCCAGATGTTTGTCGGTGTCGTCGTGTGTGGATGGTCGTCGCGTAGATGGGAGAGTGCTATTTCGTTTTAATGCTATTATAAAATGAATATGCTCGGACAATTCATACAGCGCCATCTAGCAAAGTAAGCAAAGCTTGTGTTGTGGATGGTAGAAAACTGATAAACTGTTTAAATATTTTTTTAATACATACTTATTATACATATTACATACAACACCCAGATCCGTAAGAGAAATTAAAATTCTACATTTCAATTTCGGGAATCGAACCTGGGACCTCTTGTGTGGCAGACCGGCATTGACCAATTGAACCACTCAGCCCAGCACCATTACCTTACCTACCTACCTAGCACCATGAGCACCTTAAAGTCCTGCACATGGTTCAAGAAAACAAAGTCTGCTATTCCTGGGCGTAACACAAGGTAACGTCACGGTCAAGTTGCATAAGCCAAGCCAAATTAATGGAACAAAATATGATAAATTAAAAATTAAGGGGATTTCTGCCGTATACAGATAATATGTACGGGAATCGGGGCGTTTGGATGGCGCAGGCTTGTGTTACTGCTGTCACCCGGAATGGTGTACGTAGCGCAGTAGGTATATTATCATACCATGATAAAGCCTAAGTTACAGGTACGACAGATACAAACTGTATTGAGAAAAGCGGAACGTTACAGGCAGTTGTGATAGTTAAAAAGTAACTAACAAAATATAATCTATCGATAATTGATAGTCAGGTTTATGACTGTCATCACATCTCACCACGAAAGGTGACACGCTACACGCTGCTAGAACATCGTCGATGAACATCCATTGATAAACCGCATGTAGTACCTCAAACGGGAAACTTGAGCTCATGTCTATTTGCTAAACATTCAATTCGCTCGACTGTACCTGTATTAAAATAACAGTGTAGCAAATGCGTCCATCAGCTCTACCTTCATTAATAGTTTCCGTATTATGACGTAATAAAAAGACGTTGGTAACGTCAATTCGTCAATAAATTGGTAATTGGAACATAGTGTAAAACTACCAAAACCGTAACGAAGCAAAGAATCAAGAAAGTGGTGTACAAAAAAACAATTTAATTAACCTAACCTGACTTAACCGACAGAACAGGTCGGGCAACCCCCGACCAATTTTAAATATAGGTACTTAATTATTGTTTGAACTACTGAACCGACTTAATTTAAAATAATGCCAAAAACCATCCCGATTAAATTGTCTTTCAAATAGAAGAAACCGCATCAAAATCGGTCCATCCGTTGCTACAGACAGACATACAGATACACACGTCAAACTTATACCACCCCTCTTTATTCGTCGGCGGTTAAAAATAAAATACTTAGGAAACACTACGCCTCATTGAACCAAACTCCCTTCCGACGTCGTTACCGACATACCCGTCGTGGTCGCGTCGTGGGCCGTGCTGGCGAGGTCGTGACGTGCGCGCGCGCCGCCCCCGGTTCCCAGGCCGGCGATAGATCGCGCCGATTCCTGAGACCCTGTGACGTAACAGGCCGATGACCAATGAGGGCACGTGTCTAGAGATTCTGCGTGGCTAGATATGGACATAATAAGATAAGGAGATGGGAA
Source organism: Blastobasis adustella (assembly GCA_907269095.1). Classification (NCBI taxonomy): domain Eukaryota; kingdom Metazoa; phylum Arthropoda; class Insecta; order Lepidoptera; family Blastobasidae; genus Blastobasis; species Blastobasis adustella. The sequence goes on along the minus strand of OU026121.1, from coordinate 11,803,273 downwards.
TTTTTTGTTTTAGTTTTTTAGTAAGTACATCGACAATTGTTACTTGTAAATAGTGAGTTGATTTCAGTATAGTTCAGAGACGTTGGGCCTAATGAGACAGATTTAGGTATGTTTAACATACAGATGTGTAACTTTAAGGGCACGGTCACGCTACGCAACAGTGACGCGTAAAAGTCAAACCTCTGAAAACATACACACCATGCCGCCAGTGTAACTAAAACAGTCACATTTCAGATAAGTCCTTTTGTATAAACAACATTAAGAATTCATTTTAGTAAATAGGTTGTTTCCGCGACTTCTGGCCGCTTAAAGAAGGTGATCATCCGGTGGTAACCTCTTTTAAAAACGGTTGATAAGATTTTCCGAAATCGACTCTGTAATTTTAGGGTTAATACTTAATCGATTTAGGCGAGTGAATGTGTTACCATGATCCCGTCTGGTTATGCAACCCCTGGTCACGGAGTTCAGATGGCAGTCGCTCCACTGTAATTACTTGTCAAATCCTGGATAATGGTCAAGGCGGACACCGAGTCCTCGTGTGCGAGAGCACAATCAGGTTCTTAACGTCAAGATGATGATTATTTGATAATCATTACCAATGGAACTTTCCTGTCTATAGCAATAAAAAAACTAGTAATTTACACCAATAAACATAATTCACACAAAAATATTCAAATGTGTGACCAGATCCGTGTGCTTCAATTACCTAATAATTGTACAGACCATGTGAATACCATTGTAAATAATTGTGATATTCATAACCTCAAGAGTTATCACAATCTAAACGAATTCTTACTGTGTCCTTTAAAATTAAAATTATAAACGCCTTTTGTTAGTCGAAAACAATAAGTTTAAAACATTTCGTCGGTCGTTAACGGACGCGCTATCTTGACCTTCGCACTATCCTCAATTCTCTACCTACAGCAGGTTGTATAAAATTATTACAATAATTATTTGTAAGTTTTAAATAATTGTAATAATAAATCATATAATGAAGTGCCGTAATATATCGTCAGTTAATTGTATTATCTGTGTTATATTTCGAATTTCAATGTCGCCACGAAAGGCTGACTAGCACCAACTAGTACCGAAGAAGATTATTTTATTACCTATAGTAGCGTAAGAACCTAGAAATCTACATAGAGATTGTTTGTCTACATAACTATATTAACACATATTAACTAATGTAAAAGTGAAAGTCTGTTGGTGTGTCCTTCCTTTTATTGAGTAAGCCTAATGTAAAAATAGACATATCGTTCGATTTTCCACATAATTGGACGAAGAAAGGATAAGGACCTATCCCTGTACTACATTATTAAAATTATCAGCTTATAGGGGGAATACGTAAATTATCATAATTATTTATCTCGACACAAATTCACAAATCAGTAGATAATTTTGTATGCAAATAATTGAATTATACATTTCGCAGTCAGTTGTAACTTAATTGTATTAATTTATGCTCACTCACATACTAAGCAGATGGCGCCGATAAGCCACTGTTTATTTTGTAAAGTAAAATTCGAGCCTTGTTAATCGTAATTAGGTTGCCGACACATAATGCTGTTAAACGATTTAATGAAGGCGTTTAGATAGCGATCTCTCTAGGTTAAGACCAAGTACAGTTGGGTTTGTTTGTAAATGTGATGTTTTGTTGCTACTTCTGGGCAATATGGGCACAAGTCGAGGGCATATGAAATTGGAACAACGTACTTTATTGCGTGTGTTATTCGGAGCAATTAACATTGCAAATTGTGAACAGCCTGTATATGAACATAGCTGCCATCGTGATAAAGGTCTCCTCACGTAATGAGGGTGACATTTATACACCTAATTGAGACATTTTTGAACATTCCCCTTTGCCGTGCTAAGTGCTGAATGACTGTGGAATTGTGGGCAATGCACACGAGTAATGTAGGTAGTTGGTATTGCTGGCCGGGGACAAGGCCGTTCGTAGGTAAGCGAATTCAATAGAAATAAAAAATTTGAGTGAATCTAGCTTTTTAGAGTTTATTTGTTACATATTGTTCTTGCTAGCCTGTTTTCAAGGTTGTACTACCTATGTTATCTATACATAGTATAAAACAAAGTCGCTTCCCGCCGTCTGTCCCTATGTATCTATGTACGCTTAAATCTTTTAAACTACGCAACGGATTTTAATGCCGTTTTCAACAATAGATAGAGTGGTTCAAGAGGAAGGTTTATAAGCAAAAAAAAGAGTTTGTAGATTCGAAGTAGGTGTACGCGAACGAAGTCGCACCAGGTCCACTAGTATTATATAACTAAGTAATTTGGTGGTTGGAATAGCTTATAACTGTAAACATACCTTAGTTTAGTGTCTGTATCCATCGATAATGTTGTTATCCGAACTGATAATCGATACAGTTAGAGACGAAACTTCTTCGCTACCACACAAAAGCGGAGACCTCATTCGCTGAGCACGCATGAATCGATTACTGCAACCGATCTGCGACTCATCAAACCACTCGGAGTCTAGGATGTTGCTGATTTCAATACTATACGTCCATGACAAATAAGATTTTGTGGTTTGAAAGGTCTGTGCCACTTCCCAAAATGAAGCTCGGGCATCGCGAATCGTTTCCATATCAGGTAGTGATTGTTTGTTTAAGAAATAAAATGTTTGGAAACCGCGATGCCGGAAACCGATTGTAGTGTGCTTGGGTTGGGAGTAGGTTATTTTTATGATCCACCCTTCTGGAGACTAGTTATTTATGTTTTAGAAGATTAGGTGCGGTGTTTACCTCTAGTAGAGTAGAATATAGCACAAATTCTTACGAATGTTCCGATAATTTAGTGTCGGTAACACGCTGGTGATATCCCTGATATTGCAAACGGCCAAGGCTACGGTATCTGCTTACGAATAGTTTGTTTATATGACTTTGTATAAATCAAATACTACAAAACTATGTTTCCCATAATATATAGAGTGATTTAAGAAAAAGGTATTTGTGCTATAAAAACGCTGTCGACGTCTTGAAAGCTGTTATAAAAGAGAATGACTTTAATTTATTTTTAATTTAATCATTTATCAGGCAACGATGCCCTAAGGCCCATAAATATAAAATACTTACAAAAATATAGAATACGGTAGGTTAGGGTAGGACGATTTTATTTATAATTATAGAATGATGGTCAAGGCGGACTCCGGGCCCTCGCGGGCGACATTTACGCCAGGATGATTATTATTTATTTTAAGATCAGATTACTGTTAAGTTCTGATATGTTCTTGATGACAGCTGACATCTGTAAACAAACTATAATTAGTTCGCATTTCAATTTGACGTCCACTATTAAAATGCTGATGTCTTTTCCAGACGATCCAGCTAACAAAGAGCCATTGGGCGATGGTGACCAGCGTCGTCTCCCTGGTGCAGTTGTCGGTGACGGCGACTGCTCTGGCGATGTACTATCTCATCTATTGCTACATGCAGCTGGTGTACTACACACTGAAGAGCGCGCTGTACTTCCACAATGCTGATGGGTCAGTATCTTATTTCTGTCGCTCCATAGATTGTTGTGTTCCGCTTTGAAGGATAAACCGCACTTCTGAGCAGGTATCAGGTGGTAGGACTCTGTCAAGCCTGAGGAGTCCGCCTGGGTGAGTATCACCGCCTTATCTATTTCTGCCGCCAAGCAACAATGCTTGCATTGTTGTGTTCCGGTTTGAAGGATAAGGTAGCTAGTGAAATTACAGGCATGAGGTATTTCATCTTAGTCCTCACAGTGACTGCGCACCTGTAGTTCTGTATTTTTGTTACCTGCAACCTAAATATATGAATTGTAGATTTACATCTTACTATCAGGTGGGCTGTTTGCTCGTTTGTCACTGTGGAGCATAAAAAAATCGGCTCCGGTGGCGGCAGTGACGCAGCGACGCACCGCCGCCTAAGCTATAACGCTCGGAAGTCGACCTTAAGGTAGCCAGTGTAGGTACAGGCATGCCGCATGAGGAATATTAGCACTTGCAGTTCTGGATTTTTGTTACGCGATACTAAATTTTTTTAATGTTATGAGAGTTTTCCAAGCCTTTCTGCGTCTTATGGTATTCAGCAAAATAGTATATTGCACCAATCCTTTTGTATTAAAGTGTCCTAGTGTAACCCTAGACCAGAAACTGGGCAGCAACGCGTTCTATTGTGTAATTTACTGCGATCTCTAGCCCACCTCGCAAATATGGAGGTTATGTCAAAACTCCATACTGATATAGTGGAGGATCAAGTGCAAGTGGACTGTTACGGGCTGTAGATGTGGTGTGATGTGGCTCTTCCCATTAAAATGACTACTTTATCATTAGAGTTTAGAGTCCACACAAACTGGGTTTCCTTCATTGATTGAAACCCCTCCGGTTTGCTAACGCGTACGGTCAAGGAATGGAACTCGTTACCTGCGAGTGTATTCCCTGATCACTATAATCTAGACACCTTCAAGGCGAGAGCGAATGGGCTGTTCCCAGTAGAGTGTAGAGTGAATTGCTGACAGGCATGCTCCATCATCGGCTGTAAGTGTACCATCAGGTGAGGTGGCGATCAAATGCCTAGATAGTCCAATTATATAAAAAAGAACGCTCCGGTTTGCTGTAGCATAAGTGTTGAACAGTTTTCGTGGCGAACTTCTGCAATATGTTATTTCAATACGCATGTACGAACTTTGTAGATAAACTCACACGAAAGTTAAACGGTGTACTACAAGTACGTTTTTAACTTTTACTGTACTATGTTATACTTTTACTGTATTATGTTTATAACTTTTACTGTACTATCCCCAGCCCTATGAAGGTGACAATAGGCGTGATGACCCTTACGTCGCTGGTGGTTGGCTTCAACATACTTATACGGATGGAGCGACTCGTGGGGTGCATAGGGTTCTGAAGACGAACACTAACTATGGCCTACTGCCAACTATTGGTGTTGTTAATTGTCCTTAGATTGAAAACAAACCATGGTCAAATTCATTAATTTCTTAAGAGTAACTTTTGCACGAATGGGTTTTAATACAGCACAAATATAACTATCGAGTAACATTATTAACTTTTTTAAACATAGATGTTGCTTAGTGGAGAACATGTTGTATGCACCTATCTATCTGTTGTATGTACTTATTTATAAAAAAAAATATAAGTTATGGAATTTTCGTCACGCAACAACTGTAACTATAAAAATAATAAACTTATTCATCAAAATTATTTGTAACGATAATAAAGAGAGTTGTTGCATATCTGTGTAACTTTTTTATTACCTATCTACCTATTTATGTTTTACAGCATACAGTTGAAACGTGGGTATCTATATTTTGAGCAACTTCACTTCGAAAAAGCAGCCAACGTTAAAATAGGTCTTTTGACCGAACGTCAGAGAATGCAGTCGCCGGAGTTACTGACCGACTTAGGCAAATCAATTTTAAAAAACAATTTGCCGACTGTCTCCTCCAACAATGAAGTCTCGACAATGGCTAATTGATGGTCCGTCATTAGCGCGGTTCACGAGCGGATCGGGCGTGAAGGAACGCTCGACCGCTGCGCTTACGCACCTGGGGATTGTTTACCCGTATCGGAGGTGATTAAGGCCCCCCTAGATTTGAGGCTCTGGTATTTCGCGGATGAAGGGGCACGTCGGAGGCTGCAGCGCGCCGCAACACTCTGCTACCGACCGGCCGCTGGGAAAGCCGCGCGCCAACCTCTCCGCGACTTATGCGTGTGCGCAGACTGACGGTTAACTCAGCGGGAACTTTGAATTCGGAACCGGAAAATTGAAAAGTTTAACTTTCGACCAGTGCTTGAAAAGGATTCTATTCAATGCGTGCACCAGATCTAGAAGTGTTGGTATTTTGACATTGCGAAACTAGTGTGGACCGCAAAGTGCATCAGTGCAAAATGGTGCTAAATGTGAGGTAAGTGGAGTATGGAGCAGACATTTTTGTCGCTTTCTGGGTCTCTGGCGACAATATGTGTACGTGATACCGTATGGAAAATGAGTATTTCAGTTTTGCACGTTTCAGTATGATTCGTTGAGTTTGACCAGTCGTTTTGGAAGTTACGTAAAATGAAGTACTTCGCCTTAACCAAAACCGCGGGTTGAAATACTTTTCTAAGTTTTACTTTAATACAATTTTATATTCATATTCATATTGGAAGTACTTTGAACGCAATCGAATAGAACCTAAAACTTTGGACTTTTTTAAAGCTACTTACCTCTACCTATATGTATAGAAAACGTTTCTTTGGTCTAAATCTCATAAGTTATTAAATTATTATCCATATATATCATTATGTACCCAATAATCATCTTAATATCCCGGTTGTGCTTTTACGCACACTAGCGCGGGCTCCGCCTTGACCATGATGCAGGATTTGGCAGATCAGGTAATTACAGTGGAGCGACTGTCATCTGACCTCCGTAACTCAGCTACCAGGGGAACCTGACCAGATTGGATCATGATTACACATTCAGACGTCTGAATGTGCAGGTTTCATCACGATGTTTTCCCTTGCCGTAAGAGCATCGGTTACTATTTAACTAACATATAAAACTCAGACAAAAATCATTGGTATTTGTCGGCAGTGGGATTTGTACGTGTGTTTGGCGCAGTATGTACCCAATATGGTTTCCTAATATGGTTTCGCCAAATCTTTACCTCCTATAAACTAAACAATGAGCGAAAGATAATAAATAGCTTGTCAACGTATTGGCAGAATTGCTCGATACAATACCTCAGGCATGTTACGGACATCAATATTCAGTTAGTTATTCTGTACGATGTTTCGATGCAATGATGTTTAGCCAAAATGTGTTCTACAGCTCTATCAAAAAATTTATTTTTCCTTGCAGTTTATTGGTATCTTTATATTAATAGAAAACATGGTATTTTGGACATGTGTACAAGTGGTATGGAGGACACTGTTTGGTTTGGCAGGTTTGAGTATCCAAATATTAATATCGGATGTATTATCGGAAATCTACAAGTGGAAAATTGCCTAACCGAATAGTGTTCTAACTGGAAATAAATCTATAAATCTATTAATAGAAAACAAATGCAACTCATCTAAATCTATCTATACATAGTATAAAACAAAATGGCTTTCCGCCATCTGTATCTATGTACGCGTATATCCTTTAAATCAATCAACGGATTTTAATGCGGTTTTCAGCAATAGATAGAGTGATTCAAGAGAAGAGTTTATAAGCAAGAAAAAAGGGTAGGTTGGGGTAAAGTAGGAGTCCGCAAACGAAGTCACGCCGGGTCCACTAGTAGCCAATAATTAATACAGAAGCTTACTAAGGTACTACTTAGGTACTCATTACAACGTCCAATCCCAATTCAGCGTTGTGCGATTCACAGCGACCGATTCAGGTACAGTTGAACAATTAAATTTTATTCACAAATTCGCGGCATAACCAAATTGAATTTGTACTAGTTCTGTGACCCCGCCACGCTTGGATGGAATAAACGGCGTCTCTTATTTGAACCTCCAAAAATAATTTGGATGCAGCTGCCAGTGATGGCGGCTAGATTGCTTGGAGTTTCCTGGCTTGATTTGCTAGCGATTTGCCGCTAGACTGCTGGCTTTAAAGAACTGTGGCTTAGTATTTTGTGTTGTGGCATTGTTTTCAGTTTCAATGATTCAGGCATTTGTAAGCCTAGGAAGTGGGCCTCGGATATCACGCGGACGATTCGATTTGGCATAATTTTCGATGGTTTCCGCGGAGAATGCGCGGCGTTCTGAGTTCCGAGAGTTGTATTGTGCGTTTGCTTTAGTAGGTTTGTTTTTTAGAGCTGAGGCTACTATGAAAGCTATGTGATTGATTCTGGAACATAATAGATACATTTAAATTTTCTTTGTACAGCCATTTGTTTTGTTTTAAGCTTTCTGCATAGTCTGCTGCTTGACTGGAAGATAAAGCCTTAATGGCTTTAAGTCCGCCAATTGTATTTATTGTGCAATAACATTAATAAATAAAATAAATAAATATTCTATGCCTAAACATAAATTTGCCGTTTGAAGGTAATCATAGTGTGCTACCAGTAAAATAGGATCTCATCGAGCCAATACTCTGTTTGGGATCATGTAGGTAGATTCTAATGCCCAGGAGCACAACTATTTCGCTGTTTGAAGGAGGTATTTTTAATATCAGTAATTTTATTTCATTATAAAATAATTCATTAGTAATTCACCAATATTTATGACTAAACAATTAAAAATAAATAAATATAAAGCTACATAAATTCCCTAAAAATAGCAAAAATGCTATTAGTATACTTTACATTTTATTACTATTATTAAATATCTTTCGTAAAAGCATATAATCCTCCTAAGTATATTTGCAAATGAAAAACAATGAAACCTCACGCTCTTCACATAAAGCTTAAGGTTCGTTAGACCAATGATAAAAATGCTATCTCTATCAGATACATTTTTACATACTTACATTTGTTTCATTTACGTCCCATAACATACATAAGTACATAATATATTTAACATAATCCAACTAAAATAATATGATAATTGAACATGACTTCAGTGATAACAAAGTGATAAAAAATACCTCTTACTCAAATAAAAACAATGATAGATTTTGAAGAAAGTTTAATAAAGACCGTTTACAAATTTAAAAGTTTAGCCTGATATTGAGCTTTTCCAAAAATATAGGAAAGTTCCTAGACTTAACATCTGTTGAATCTAAAATATGCTCCAATAGGAGCATTCTCTATATTCTATAGGATATATTATTGTAAAAGTTGATTTGGGTTATTTATTTATTTATTAAGTTCTATCCATTTGCTGAATATCCCTAGACTGGAATATATTGCAATATTTGTGTTGTGATACGGGAGATAAGAAAAAGTTGACCAATGACTCTTCTAACTGGCAGTGTGGTGTCTGGCTGCGTAGAATACGTAACTCACATCTGCTTCTAGCAGGTCAGACTCGTAAGCGATAGGTCTCGAGTTCGCACCCCAGTGCCACCTTGTACCAATGACCTTTTATGAGTTATGTACATTAGTTGAACACTAATCGATGGTTTTACAATGAAAGAAAACATCGTGAGGAAACCTATAGACAGGAAGCGTGATTTTGTCAGCGGATTGGCCTAGCATTTGTCTATTTGCTTCCAGAGCAAGTTTCTTTGGGGTTTTACAGGTGGGTAACGCATTGGCGATACCCCTACACGGCTAGCATAAGTGTGCTCTCGTACGCGACAAGCAAGAACAGGCGCGATACCGCTTTTCATCTTAGTATTGAGAAAAGGAAACGAAGACTCTCTCGCGGCGCGGGCTATGTCGAAGGCGTTTTTTCTTACTCGTAATTACACTATGTCGCGACAGTGTGTCCTAGCCCTTGCCGGCTCTTTCTTTCAACCTCGAATTCATCTCACCACCGAAAAACTGGCTTCACCAGATGCTATCGAGTGTAGATAGAGGTTTTAGCCTACCTAGTTCTTCTTCCTAGGTGTCTAGAATTAGAAGTTTGGCACTACCTGGGTCTTCCTAGATGCCTATGACGGATTTCCCTACTACTTGTACAAAAAAAGATCTACCCGGCCCACACGAGGTGCGAAGCCCGCGATGTCACGCGGCGCGTGGCGTCAAATGCGTTAACGGTGCGTTCCGGCGCCCGCGCAGCGGTACGGCACTTGACGTCATAACGCCTAAACGCCTTCGAAAGAGTTTGACGCTATTAAAGAGAGTGCGTTTCAAATACCATTACCCAAGAGTTGTCAAGACTTTTTATATCTAATATTTGTCTTGCTTGTCTCTTATGAATAATGCGTGGAGGCATTTAATTAATGTTTCAAAATTCACGCTTTGCATTCAGTACTCGTCAGTAGTTAAAAATGACATATAAAAATATACTACAGTATCCACAGAGCAGAAAAAAAATTACTAGACGGATGGTAGCTAACTGTCCAATCTTTTTGACAGTATCAATAGTCTGTGTTACTGCACAGGTTTATGTTTAAAATGCGCTCTAACCAGGCAGGGGCCTAGCCAGACAGTAGTGTTTTCTGTTCTAGATATATAGTAGGTAACTATTTACATTTTCAACACGCTGATCTCCAACCGTGTTGATCTTGGCTGTGTGTACAAAACACCAACTTTTGCAGGCGTGCATGACAATGCATGAATTACTTGGAGGCAGACCAGCTCCGAAGACCGACATGGGGACCTGACCACTGTACTATTACGCCACTCGGGTGACTGTTAAGCTGTAGAAATATATTTGTACAGCTGTAATAGGATTTTATTCATGTTGAAGCTGTACTTAGTACAGCTGCAAATTATTTAATTGTCATTTTAAAGAGATTAAAAAGATATACTTTTTACTTACGTAGTATGTGACAATGAGCCTTGAACGACCCATTATCCATTAAACTGGCTAAGTTACAATGTTTAAAAATAAATATTCATTAAAAATTCACACAGCGCCATCTAGCCCAAAGTACGCAACGCTTGTGTTATGGGTGCCAGTAACCTGATAAACTACTTATGTATCTTTTAAATACATACTTAAACATACAACACCCAACCCGTAACAGAAATTAAAATTCATAATTACAATTTCTGCCCGGCCGGGAATCAAACCCGGGACCTCTGCATGGCTGACGATGTTAACCAACTAAACCACTCAGGTCGTCATCAATTAAAACAGTTCTTACCAACATTCTCACCGACGACGGGTTGTATGGTACCTACATTTCTACAATGAATCAGCTACAACCCACCTCGCCATCTACATCTGTAATTAAAATAATCTCTGGCATGGATAATGTTGTAATCGTTCGCGTATTACGGATTCAACAGGCAAAAAGTGAAAAGTCAGCTACGCGGTTTTTCCTACGAGTCGCGACCTAGAGACCAACACCCTATTTTGTAGTGGGAATGAGTGGGAAAATGTCTTTAAGATTGGCGGGTACGCAGCATTGATTACATTATAGTACTTGCGTTTTAATACAAGGAACAGGCGGAGTGAACCGTTTTCTATAAGTATTTCTGGAGGAATTTGTCAGTTCAAGCCTTGGCAGAAGCCGCGGTTGACCCAGTGGATGGTCGCCGGTCGTTAGATTCACGATTTTGAAACAAGGACTTAGAGAGCCCCATGAATTTACTTAACTAATAGGATTTGCTTGCCTAAATAGTAAGTCTCCGGCAAATCTAGAATAGTTGTACAAATATACATTTTATAGTATTTACCTAATGGAAAGCAGTAACTGTAGCCCATTACGATTACCAACATTAAAAACAGCAGATGAGGAACTAAGGACTATATGTATGTAATTGTTAAAATTAAAACCGGAGCACAACGGATAAGGGGGTGGTGCTTTGTTAAATTGCTTTATGGGTCTGACTCATCAGGCTTGATCAAAACTCTCATTAGGACTTTATCAGGACTCTTCTTGTCAATACTAGGTAGCCAAAATACGACTATACAATTTTGTGTTTGGGGTATTTTGCGTTCTAGTTATAAAACCTATTACACGGTAGTCAAACTGAGATATAGGTAAAAATCAAACAAGTCAATTTGCTTTCTAGCTAAACCGTTCGAGTTTAATTCCCACCATCCGTTTTTTTTTACTTTAAAAACAAATTCACCGAAATAAGCGAGGCGTATAAGAAATCGCTTATCACCGCAACAAATAGCTTCTCTGATAACATCGAATGAGCATCAAAAGTTACGTTAATCCGGCTTGTTTTAACAAAACCGCCGAAGTAAATATTGCATAACATATGTAATTTTATACAATTAGTGCCCTTGCGGTGACCTAGTGGGTGCAAGTAGAATGTCGAGGAAGCGGTAATGAGCCGCCCGAAGATAGGAGATGTAGGAAACCGACCGAGGCCATGGGCGCTAAGGATGCCACCAAGCGTCTAGAGTTCGGTAGGGCTCAGAATAGAAACAATATTATTACAGGGTACCCCGAAAATCGCGTGTTCTCCACTAAATTAGATTTGTTGTTCCATAAAGCGTCAAGATTGTAAATCTTGGTGTAAATGTCCCTGTTGTGCTCTCGCGCACGAGAGCCCCTGGCCGTCTTGACCTTGATCCAAGATTTGGTAGATCAGAAATGTATACCACAAATAAATAAATTGATTGATTGATTGAGATTATTACATTGGAGCAGTTGTCATCAGACCTCCGTGACCTTGCTACCATTGGAACCTGTAGCAAAAACGAGAAATTGGTACATGGCCGCAGTGGGATTCAAACCCGGTACCTCTCGCTTACGAGTCGGATACCTTAACCACTCGGCCACCGACGCTCCTCCAATACGTAAGATTAATAAATTTTTACATCCATATTTCTGGATTATACTCGTGAGCATGGAGCGTGCAACCGCCTTGAAACACATATCGCAAGGTAAATAAAAATAATCAAGGCCGTGGTGATCATTCGATAATTTTCACCAATTCTAGTGTAGTGAATAACTACGGAAATGTAAAAACTAAAGATACTGTACCTAAAATCATCGTATGAATGAATAGATGTCTTACCGTATTGGTAAAGTTTCGTATTGGTGGTCGAGTTTGGCAAAAAAATACTTACTTTTTCAGGTGGGCACATATTATAATATTGTGCTAAATACGATACTAACTTAACTGTGAAAAACCAATTACTTAGCCAATTGTCTTTTAATCTGATTTAAGAGCGAAATAAAAAAGTTTATCTAAAAATTAGATTTATGAAAATCTGATTTCTGTAAGTAAGGAACTTACTTATGTACCTACCTTATGTTCAGAACACGTATTTTCCCTAAGAGGCAGCCCTAAATCTGACGTAAATATGAGTTACGGATACGCAGAAACAATATGCGTGATGTAAACAATACACAATTGGGCTTCTAACACACTTCACACAGACCGTCGTTAATATAATATCTCGCAACAGTAATCTCCTTTGTGAGGACGAAAACGAATTTGGTGGCCTTTTTGGCACGACAGGCCATGGCCTGGTAGCCACAATGACACTGGTGTGGAGCACTTGGTGGCCACAATGACACTAGAGCACTGCAAGCGCGCCAAGGCGCAGGACCGTGTCAATCCTAAATGTGGAAAGATCGAGTAATGTGCCGTTTAAAGGGCATTTGCGTGAAGTAAGAGTCCCGAGTCCCAAGTCCCACTCACCAGCAGCCAGGAGACGGGCACAGTCTGCAGAGTTGGTTGATGCGTTTAAAAGGTTGTTCACACCATTCTGCAGAGCGGGTCGTCCTACAGCCGCTGTGAACAGGTATATATCGGGATCATGGCCTCAGGACAAGCCAACTGCCAAGCTTTTTTGACTTTTGTAGAATATACGGTATACTATTTAGACCACGGGGAAAATAATTCCTGTTGGACAAACTAGTTAAATCATTCAGTTAGGAAGGACTGAATGTTCGCCCAGTGCTGGTAATGTAACTTGGTTGTATATGTGGAACAAGTGGTTTATTTATTGTCTCTGTAAATATTTTCAAATGATAGCCTGCGTACAAAATTTGAGCTTTCTAGGACTTTGGACAATACCCTAGAGGTTTTGAGGATGAGAAGTGAATCAGTGAATCTGTCAGTCAGTGTCGAAATCAACGTATTTTAGGTGCTAATAAAATCCAGAGTATGAAAGCTAGACAAATTAAATTTTGTGTACCTAATAAGTCTATTACGTACATCAAATCCTGAATATTGAAGCTTTCTGGCATTATTATTTATTATTAGGAACCCCATTTCAAGCCACAGATATAAGCGAAAAGATCCTAAAGCTACGATTGAACCACTGAAAAATGTTATCCGTTTATGTTAAGAAATTAAGAAATTTCAATTGCACTTAGATTATTTTAGTACTACTTTCCGTTTCAAAGTCCCAGCGCGTATTCGTGGACACAAAAGTGTGTAACGGTATATGAACAGAAGAACGGTCGTGCGTGTTGCCCTGGGATGGTAAATGGTAACTCCTCAGCGAATCAGCGAGTCGAGTAGTTGTCGCGTCTTTGACGCTTCCGCTATTATTCTTGAAAACGTTTAACAGTTATTTTAGCACAATAAACGTGAATATTTGTAAAGCGTAATGTATTTAAAGGTACGTAAAACTAATCATCATCTTGGCATTAATGTCTTGGTTGTGTTCTCACGTCGGCCCGGGGTCCGAATTGACCATGATCCCGGATTTGGCAGATAAGGTAATTACAGTGGAGCGACTGGACATGTTAATAGGCTAATCAGGGTTTAAACTAGGTTTATGCATTATTAATACATATTGCTGTTACTTCGTGTTGTAGACTTGTTTATAGTTTTTCGTCACTTAAAAAGAATGCTAGAAACATGAGAAATTGGCGGGGATGTGGTTTTCATAATTAAACCAACAGACATCGTGAAATCTTCATTTAATTCATTCTCAAATTTATAAACCTCCTCCAAAAAAAGGGAAGGACCTATGAAGAGGCCATACACATCCCTTTTCCCACACATCCCCAATGCAACTGACGCGGGTCATGCCCAGAGAGTTGAATAGCAACAGCCATCCATTCTCATTCATGTTTGATGTACACAGATAAAAGCTGAAGCAGACCAACTAGGACCTTCGTTGCCCAGAAAACGGGCAAGAGAGTTTACTGTTATGCATTGTAAACGCTGTATATTTAAACCGTCTGCCAAGCGTGGAGGTAAAAGTCTAGCTTGTCGCATATATTCTTCTTTGCTAAAGCTTGCGCCTGTTTTGAAGGATTTCCTAATCCTATGTCGTCGGTCGGCCCGACTAAGCACTGCAGAACCTATGAGCCCCATAAATAAGTTCTTCAAGAAGGGGGTGAAAAGGTTTTTACGGGGTCGGCAACGCGTGGGTGTTGCCCCTGGTATTGCAAATATCCATAGACTGCAGTGACTGCTTACTATCCAGGCAGACCGTAAGCTTGTTTGCCACCTTAGTGGTAAAACTAAACTCTTTTATAGGGTCAAACCAGCAGTCGAAGGAACAGAAAAGGGTGATTTGTCTCTTGTTGGTCACTCCAAAAAAAATCCATTTATTTCCCCAAAATAACGTAGGTACACATTTAACTACAGTGACATCGGAGCGTGATGATTATATACCTACATATTTGAAGACTTCATCAAAAACACGCAATGTCCCCCCCCCGGGTGATGCATCTACCAGGTAGCCAATCAATGTCGATATTTCTTTTTACCACGTGTGCAAATCGTCCTCTTCATAGTATGACATAGCTCACATACGTCGCGCGACAAAGCTAGGGCAGGCAGAATGTAGAGTTCCTGTAGCTACCTTCTGTCTCCATCATCAGATCAGCTCCCTGACACCATGATAATGCATTGTCTTCTGTCTTAAGTGGGTATGCAAAATTTCAATTCAAATTATTTTCCAGGAAGTGGGTCTAATACTATGCACTTCTTAATGAAACAAGGCACTTAGAACTTTGACAATAACTCAGATGACCATTCAGTTTGTTGGTGAGCTGATCTGATGATAGAGTCAACATATCGTCGCGTTAACTATCTCACTAAATTATATGGCATCTTCTTAATTTGTAAAAATATCCTTTCTTTGATTCTGATAGCGATATTTACGGATATGACAGAGGTTTTTTTTACTTAGGTATACTTAAACATAATGGGTAGTTAATCGTAGTACCGTACGGCAGTTACAGTATCCCTGGGCTGTACTATAACTATACTCTCACGCTTAATGTATGGTTAACAATCGATACATATTACATGCAAAGTACTATTTAGATTAAATATAATATACATACTCTCCACACTAATAAGTACCTTGTTAAGTACTCATATGTATAACTACCTAATCACTCTGTGAGCATGCGGGTTGTTTTCTACGTAACATAAAGAGCCAAGGTAGTCTTAATGATTTGTTAAGAATACATTACCTGCTTACACACAAGCACCATGAAAAGTTATGTCATTAGACGAGCAATGTAATATTATATTTCGCAGCAACTAGCGTAAGATGGGCCGCTCTATTAACCGCAGTACTCAGATGTGGGTGGCCCGAATTGGTATTTAAAAAGTAAAATCTCTCTACAGTATAAAAGTGGGCTCATTTGTGATGGATATCACCGATTTACTAGTGCAAGTGCTTCTATTAAACACTATCACTGTTGTGGGATTTGTTAAAACCACGGAAGCAAATAATATTGACCCCCAAAAGGTTAGCCACTAAGGTTTTTCGAGTAGATTTTGTTAACTCTAGCACGCGAACGTGGGTCCCTTGTTGTTAACGTAGAAAACAGAAAAGTAGTACGTTATTTATTTCAATATCTACAGAATCCTGGAAATTATAAATTTTAATTTACTAATCATTCAGTAAAAAGTAAGGGACGCTATAGGTAGTTTATCATTTTACCGCTATACGTTCGCTAGAAAAGCTATAAAGCTAGCTGCTGAAAAAGCTATTGAATTTCTCGCTATTGTTCTGAACTTTTGCATAAGTAGCAAAAGATACAATTGAACATCTATTGTGGAATAGCGGAGTTTTTGACTATGCCTGTCGAATTTGTTAGGAAAACTCGCGTGTACCTACACATTTTCCTCATAAATGGTTGGTAGTGGGTGTACACTTTACCTACCCCATAAAAGTTATTCAAAATAATGAGCAAAACAATTTCCCTAGCTACTTAAGTCTATCTTGATGCGATTATCTCAAAAACTACCGTAACGATGAAAATCGCGTACGCATGAAAATGCGAATTTCTATGCGAGTATGTTTATTATCTCTATGGTAGCATTTTAGGCCAAAGCTTTAGTCATACCTACATACTTGGGTAATTGTAAAGCTGATCTGCATAGACCATCATCCTAGCGGTCAATAGATAGGTACCGTCGTCTGCCAAGGTCCGCATCTACCAATATAACATTTTCTTATTCCTACCTTCAAAAACGTACCTATTATTGTTTTCATGTTATACGTGATTTGCCAGTCCGCGGCCAGCATACCAGTAAACAAATGACTGCGCGCCGGTAACAATTGAAAATTACGCCACATGCCACTCGGGGATAACGGGTCGATTCTTTCGGATCGCGATCACGAAGCGATGCCGATTAGCGGGGCCGGTACCGCCGGGGCCGATTAATTGGTGGAGCGAGCACGAGCGGTGGTCAGAGTT
This sequence comes from Blastobasis adustella, assembly GCA_907269095.1. Taxonomy (NCBI): domain Eukaryota; kingdom Metazoa; phylum Arthropoda; class Insecta; order Lepidoptera; family Blastobasidae; genus Blastobasis; species Blastobasis adustella. Next base: position 11,786,156 of record OU026121.1, on the reverse strand, counting down.
CAAATGCTAGGGATTGATATTTAGGGCGGCATTAGCGGTATGCAAATTGCGGGTATTATTGGTCCGCGGCTTGTCGCTGATGCATTCTCGAACTGGGCGAATTTTGCGTGTACTTTTTTATAGTTATTTTAGGACTAAAGCTGCATTATTTTTGGTACGCGTTATTTATGTGGAGCTTGGAACAATGCCAGAGTAAAAGTTGTACGACCTCGAAATGAAAAGACAGAACATGAGTGATACAACATTTGGTACTTACATGAGTAATGGTATGATCATTTATTTCATACTAACAATAAAATCTGAAGTGCGTCTGTCTGCCTGCGTGCTTCCACGACTTAACTAAAATATTTTGGAAAACTTAATTTTCGAACCGCTCGCCTCGAGTCGAACTGTTTTCAAGATTGATTTTTGGAATTAAAAATCCAATATTTAGATGCATGACGCTGATTTTCCCTATTTTTGAGCCGTTCACTTTCGGTGTCGCCAATGTAATTAAAAAATATAGAATTTTTCAAGCAAAAAATCACTAGGTGTGGGTATCTAAAGATAACACAAATAAAGCTCACGTCTTAGTCCCACATGAGGTGTAGGTAGATAAACGCAATAGTAAGTAGTCATATACTTGGTTTTTGACTAAGTTCGGGCGGACAAATGTCGAGCAAGCTAGAGTATAGCAAGGCTGTTTTCCAATTCCAGTACAAATAGTAAAAAACCCTGTCAAGTCGTAAACGAACCATCATTCGTGACTAATGAATAGCGTACTATGAAAGACTGCAGCGGGCAATCATTTCTCAGTGGTTCCACTCGATTACCACTACCATAGGTAGGAAGCTGCAATGGTCATTTAGAGTGGAATCGACGGAATGCACCAGAACCAAGATGAATCCAATGTGAGGATTCGTATGGGGTGATCAGGAATTCTTTTGTAAGCGTATACGGAGAACTGAGCATCAGGAAATATTATGGAGCGTCTTGTCTGGGATTAACCACTCGAGCGTATAATTGAATATCTTTTTTGTCTCCAAAATTATAGGCTTAAAGTTTATTTGTAGAGTCGTAAAATACTTAAACCATCTCGCATCGTGTTACCTCGGCACCCAAAAAGAAGTTAGGAATAATTCATAAAAAACCTGTCAAAATTATGAATTGTGAATATTAGGATAATCTTTGTAGCTACCGAAACGATTTGTCGTTACAGACATAAAATTACTCTTTTTACTTAGGTACTCCTGAGAATTAATTAAAAAGAATAAATACTTTTAAACTCTTTTCAGTTTTGAATACCATATGCCAATTGAACTCCTTGCCAAACGCAAGTAAAATATTTTTTGTTCAAACGAATCCAGTATGTATAGATACCTAACTAGACGAGAATCACGAAACCATATTAGAACCAGTTGCTTTAATTAAGTAAGTAGTTAGTTTTTAAAATTAGTGTAAAATATACTATGTACCTACTCGTAAATTTAGCTGTTTCAGCTAAGTTTATTTAATGAATTATACGTCACGTCTAATTTTTGAGGAATTTATCTAACAAAAAAACTTCGCGCGCTTTTCCCCGCGTGAGGATCGAAATTTTGTGAAATAAATCTTACTTCAATTAAATACAAAAGCGTGGTTCGATAGTGATTATAAGTTGGCGGTGTAAGAAGCGCCTTGATTACGTCCATGGAAGAGCCATTGGAATGTTAACTTAAGGTGGTTCGATACCCATACAAAATTCTCTTGTCATTCTTTTATTCATTAAAGTGTTTGTTTATTGTAGGTTGTAATTGTAGCTTAGTAAATGTAGATCGCCGTTCGTTGTTGTTCGCCGTTAGAGGGCGACGTTTAGGGTTTTCATAATTTTTCTTATTCATTGCTTTGTTTTATATTATTAACACGCGGAAATCTATTTTGCGCTCAATTGGATACCTTTACTAACGGCCAATTCCACAATCATACATTATAAACGGAAACCCTTGAAGGAAAGTCGATCAAAGGTTACACAACATTTGTATGCTCGCTCGTAACGATCGCAACGCTCGTTAACGACTCGTTAGTGAACCTTAGGTATACATATAGGTACAGTAATAAGTATAGTTTCCTTATGACCCTTATCCGGCAGATCCTATGTTTTTGATGTCAAAACACTATAGAAAAAGAAAAAGATTGGGTAGACAAATTTTTGAAATAATTTTGCAACCCAACATTTTTAAAACTTGTAACCCAGAACACACAGCTCAACGATAATGTTTAATCTGCAAGTGTAACGACTTCTCGTTAAGCAAAACCGGAATTTCCCAACTAAAATAAATACATAATAAGAACCTAAAAAACAAAACATTTCATCACAATTGATCAGGTACTTTACCTACCTACTAATTTACGACACGCAAACATGAATTTTAGACTCGTTGCTCTTGTAAAGAGCGTCAAATTGTTTCTCATTGTTTACTAAAATGCGGATTGGTAATGACGGGTAGGTAATGAAAATGATTTGTCACTTTCCCACTGCTGGACTTGTGCCAGGGGAGGTCATGCTCCGGTGGTGACGTCAGGTCAGTGCCCAGCTTCCGAATGACTGCGAGTAACAATTCACTAATAAAAGTCATTAAAGACATACTGTACTATGTAATTTCATGTTAGCACTCAGTAACAGCGGCTAGTTGCGACTTAATGCGGTTTAATTTGTGAGGATCTGGCGTTTGATCGCGGTGACGCACGATAGAGAGGAAAATGAAAGAAATAAAGGTGAAATTTTCAGCATTTTGTCCGAAACTATTGCCAAGTCTTGAATCTTTTCACTACCTTCAGTGGTGAAAACCTACCTTCGGTGGGCTGTCTGCTCGTTTGTTACTGTTAAGTATAACAACAAAAACAAAAATACCTTTTCAAAATTGGCGGTTGCCAAAGGTTCAGAAAACGGATCGATATGAAATTTGGTGCCAAGGCAGCTGTTTTATCGATGTAAAGTACGGGCAGAGTCGTCGGCAAATGACAGTAATAATAATAAGTTGTGGACGTAATTTTTTTTGGATAATGTCTCAAGAACGAAAAATTGTAACGGTCGACTTTAAACGCAGACACTGCCATTGTATTCCGCACAAGCGTATACAATATCAAATTATAATGATACTCACTCCGAACAGCTTAATAATATTTACATCTGCTACCGCAAACAATTTTGTATAATGCAGCGGTGCGGTAATTGATTTTGTTATTGATTCTCGTACTTGGATCCCGTGCCCTGTCATTATCTTGCCGTGTCTTTTGACCCGTCATTACCGCGCTGGGTTCACTCCACTTCATTGCGGGATAGTAATGACAGAAGCACATTGCTCCCAGCGAATTCCTAGTCCACGCGTAAAGTTTTATCTTTATTTTCTATCTAATAATGCTATGCTACAAATTCGTTACCACGTATCACGATTTGAATTCATACTTAGATAATTTTTTACTTATTGCTTTCTCCTTTTTTTTCTTATTGTGCGTTATTTTTGTTTCAGACTTGTCGTGTTGTGTAGTTCTCTTCTGTTATTACGAGTGAGTTCCCTTTTTATTTTTGTTTTAATTTGGAGTGTTTTTTGTTTTAGTCAACAAAAGTATCTATCATCGTCATCACCAGCCCGTAATTTAAACTTCAATAACAGCTTGTTAGATTTTGCATAACATAGCAATATAAATATACAACAATCAATACAGATACTTTTATGGAGGTTTTAGCATTTAGAGGGCTGCCTACAAAGCATCATCAACATCATCTCAGCCGCAGGACATCCACTGCTAAACATAGACCTCCCCCTACGCTTCCACTACGAAGCATATCTTTTGTTTGCATCTACTAATTTTTTTTTTTTTTGTTATCAGCCATTACAAGCAGCTCGTTCAATATCAGCAAGTTCCAGTCGCGAGGACCCCTCAGCAGAAGCTTCCACGTCAGCAGAGACGTCGACGGAGATATCGGTCATTTCCGTGGCAACATCGTCCTCGGCGGAAATACACGAAGGCTCCGGTGATGACCCACCGGATCCTTCAACGCCGACTAAGCTTGATAAGGTAATAACGGCGTTAGAATAATTATCATCACAACAGCATAACATTCCACTGCAGGACTAAGGGCATCTCCCACGAAAGGGGAAGTTATTGCCATAATCTCCACGCTTGGCTTGGTTATAAATATCACAATGAAAAACGCTGCTGCCCATTTTCCAGCCTACGGAGACTCTAGATCTTTTGCTTCGGAAATATTAGTCGCCTTGTACGACACCCACGAGTGTTATGTGGTCGGTGCTATTATACTCTGCCGGACACCATACGGCCAGTGCCAATCAGCTCCTGTGACTGTTTAACTAGTCGGTAATTGCTTTGTTTGACATTTACATTTATTTGACACTGACCAAGGTCTTCTGCTGAGGTTGCTGGGAACCCTGAGACTGGTAAATTACGATAGCATTCTCGTCTCGCCTACGCACCCCCTTTTTATATATTGTTAACTAATATAGAATAATAGAAAGCGGACCCTGGTATAAGCCGCGATATACGCTAAGATAATAATAATGATGATGAACTTATAAAGACTAATACCATACTACCTAATCCAAACTGAAAAGTTCTCAATACGTACATCAATGAAAAAACTTCTTAAAAGAAATTTAGTTCGTAGTAGATTATTAGAAAAGTCTACAAAACTAATGTTTGTTCCAGAATCAAAATGAAACGCGGGAGGCCCTCAAATCCGATGGCAGTGAACAGGATCCAGTAAGTTTTCATATTTGTTGGTAACTTAGAATCTAATAAGTTCTTGTGAATGCGAATTTCAAAGTATTACCCATTCATTGAATACAAGTTGCGTCTAGCGTAGGAATCTATCTAAGAGAAAAGTAAAACGTTCCCATCACTTCAAGGGCAACCGGGGCAAAAACGTCGCTAACCTGAGTGCGTGCGTCGATAATCTCAGCGCACCTCAGCTCGCTCCATTTAATTTTGCCGCCGCGGGCCTACGCGCAGGCTTTGACACTGTTTCTCTAAACAAATCCAAACCACTAACTTTGTAAGGTAATTGAGTTATTAGATCGAATAATGGTGCGGAATCGCGGTGGTCCCATTCCGGTGGCCTTGCTCTGCTCTTACTTTCCACCTGAAAAACGTGTTAACTAATCTAGCGGTTTAAAGAACCAATTGTACGGATTCGAGGGCGAAAGAAGGTGAGTGGTGTGACTAAAATATTTTGTGTGGAGTGGTTGGCGGTTCCGCTAGGCCACCGCTATCACAATTACAGGGAATTGGGTGAAAGGTCCGACGATAGGCGCCAATTTACTACCATTTGTTCAACCATTGACGTGGTGATTGATAAAAAGTGACGCGTTTCCAGTAGACATTATAACCGGTGACGAAATTAGACACACTCGGCCTTACAAACGGCGATGCAGCAGCGAAGACGTTTTACGGTCAATTTTTGTCCGATTCCAAATGAGATTTCGTTTGTTTACGTATGCCAAGGCCTAGTTCTGAAAGTGAGATTTGGTTTCGTTCTATTTATAGGTATTTCTTTATGCGACGACAATAAGTAAGCACAAGTACGGTATCGCTTTTTAAGCGAAATAATCCATCCGATACTAGATATTGCATGCAACTTAAAGCCAAATCCGTTACTGGGACAACATTGCATTAGAAACGACTAAGAAACTACAAGAGCATTTGTTCTCCTTGGTACTCATAGGATATATTTACTTGAAGCTCTTTCTATTTTAACGCTGCTTCACAATTAATTTCAAACCCAATCAAACACTGTACCATCATCATGGATAAACCGTTCCAAACCAACGATTATGGCTTTTAATGTAGATTAAAATACACGCGAAAATTACCACGTGAGTGGTACCGAATGTACCACGGAGGACAAGTACAGCCAGCTTCACACACGACCGCTTCGCCTACTCGCAGGACCCACCGCGGCTGATTTCCCAACGCGAATATGGCGAACCCGCCTCAATAAGAATAGGGGGCCAGTGCTTGTGCAACGCCCCAGTATCATCGCGAAGGCCCTTCGGAATCTGATAGCGCGGACTACTTTCACGTGTGTTGTATGGGGTATAGCTGCGAGTTCCGGAGGTGAATTTTGAAATTAATCTTCAATTAGTAATTATTGCTTTACAACAGAAATTTAGGCTTAGGCTGCTTCTAGACAGACATCCATTTTTGACGACCTGTGTGGTTCAGTTGGTTAATACTCTGTCTGTCTGCCACGCAGAGGTCCCGGGTTCGACTCCCGGTCGAGCAGAATTAGAAATGATGAATTTTAATTTATGTTACGGGTCTGGGTGTTATATGTATAATAAATTTGTATTTAAAAGTAATTTATCAGTTATCTAGCGCCCATAATACTAGCTTTCCTTACTTTGGGGGTAAACGACGATGACGCTGACGACGCTGTGTGAATTGTCCAAGCATAACTATTTATTTATTTATTATCTTCGGCCTCATCGTCACTCAACAATAACATTTAATAAACTAAAGTAAAGAAAGTAAATACATTCTATATCTAGAATAATACTTGTTCGTAATGATAAATATTAACACACATTGCAAGTAATTACCTTAGTTTACCTTACGCCGTATACGCTAAGGAATTTCATTCAAAATATAAGTAAGTTAAGTGTTACTGCATATGAATAAAACCAGGGGCTCTATTTTTGAATTGCTCGCCTCGATTCGAACGGTTTCCAATTTTGATTTTCAACATGAAAAATTGAATATTTTTTAAATCATATTAGCCACTAAAAATACACAAGAGCGTCGGTGGCCGAGCGGTTACAGTATCCGATTCGTAAGCCAGAGGTCCCGGGTTCGAATCCCGCTCCGGCCATGTACCAATGACTGTTTTCTAAGTTATTTACATTAGTTGAATACTAACCGATGCTCTTACGGTGAGGGAAAACATCGTGATGAAACCTGCACATTCAAGCGACTGGACGTGTAACCATGAACCAATCTGGTCCGGTTCCCCTGGTAGCAGGGTCATGGAGGTCAGATGGCAGTCGCTCCACTGTAATTACCTGACCTGCCAAATCCTGGATCATGGTCAAGGCGGACCCCGGGCCCTCGTGCACGAGAGCACAAACGGGACATTAACGCCAAGATGACGAGCCACTAAAGAAAATCAGCATCATGCTTAAAAATATCGAATTTTTCATGACGAAAATCAAAATTTAAAACCGTTCGAATTGAGGCGAGCGACTTTAAATCTTGGAGCCCTATTTTAGATACGATATAATACCCTAATACGCATTGACATCGCTGAGTCGGATGCGAAAGCCAACGGCTCGAGAGGATGCCGAAGACTGGGTGAAGTGGAGAAGAATCAGTAGGAAAGCGGACTCTGGCAGAAGCCGGGATGAGCGCTAGGATGATGATGAATGGTCTATACTCGATGTACCTATGCTCTACAACCCAAAGTACATATTTTAGTAGACATAAAATATTAACCGCATATATAAGGAAGGTAACATCCAACACCTGAAACAAGGTAAACATTCTCGCTGTTGCGTCTGCCAGCACTGCGTGAGAATAGATTTAGTTCGCGATAATGCGCGGAATTCACTGTCGATAGTTTTATGTCACGTGTGATACCGCGATGCGTCACGGCACGCGGTGTCTTGGTTAACACTAACACGGGCGGTATCGCGGTGGCCATCGGTGACCCGACGCAGGCGACGGAACGGCTGTTACTCGACTCACTTTACCTCCAACCATGAACTTGCGAACCACTTACTCGGCCATTTTTATAACTCAATCAGAGATAAATGGTGAATAAAACAGCTCATTTGTAATGACAAATACCCAGAAATGTCTGGGCAACGGTAACGGGCTGTGCCGAACTCGCAAAGTGCACGCATAGAGCCCTTAACGGGATTTGTGAATTTTTAAATTATTTAATAGCCAAGTACTCAGCGATAGACAGACAAAAAGGGGGTCAAAAGCTAAGTTAAGTAGGTGTTCCGAGCAGTACTGAAAAAAAAACAACTCTTTCATTTTATTTTTTAAATCCCATTTAGTATAACAAGCTTTACTTAGTAGGTGCATCAGCACGGTTGTCGTTTTGTTTGTTTTCGACCAATTTCGTAGAGTATTTGATAGAGCAGCGACAGACTAGCCCACTGGCCCAATTTTATAATGCGACGCGGGCGCAGAGGCGAGCCGTGCGAACCGCCCTGGCATACTTACGGCCATTTGTGGACGTTTTTTGTGCGAAAACATCGATGGGGTCGTGACTGTGAAATGGTGCATTACCGCCGGACGGTTTGCCGATGGACCATTGAGGCATTGCGGACCTCGTAATGGATGCAATCGCCGCGTAATGTTCCGATTTGTTTATTGTAGATACGGTATTTGGCTAGACCGTCTCTTTGTTTTTTTTTAAATGTATCTTACCTACTTTATGAATAAATATGAATTTCTCTACATAGTGTGTATTTTGGTATCAGAAGCTAAAATACTCTATGGGTTGTTTAGCCTATATGGTAAGTAAGTATATTAGCATTAGTCTTTCTCAACGGCTTCCACCCGTGCACTGTTCGAATAAATAAATAAATAAATATGCTTGGACAATTCACACAGCGCCATCTAGCCCCAAAGTAAGCAAAGCTTGTGTTATGGGTGCCAGAAAACTGATAAACTACATAGATATTTTTTTAATACATACTTATTTTACATACAACACCCAGACCCGTAACAGAAATTAACGGGACCTGGGACCTGCTTGGCAGACCGGCATGTAAACCAACTGAACCACTCACGATCTCTGTAAACAATCAACTTTCCCCCGGCAACCTTTATTTTCCCGGGATAAAAACGCTAGTTACTCAGTGATAATGTAGCATTCTATTATAGTAAGATTTTTTTAATCGGTCCAGTAGTTTTTAGATTATGCATTTCAAACATAAATATAAATATTTTCTCTTCAAAATATTAGTAGGTATCTATAGATTTAGTTTTAGTTTTAATTTTGACATTAAATGGAAAAATAAATTAACTAACTTAAAATATGTAAAAAATTTGGGCCGTGTGGAAGCGTACCCAAGATGCTGGCAGCATTACCTCTCTGAATAGCAATGCTTATTCTTTGTGCGAGGTAACTGCCAGCTCTTCGGTATATAATCTATAGATTATATACCTTGGAAATTACGAATCGAACTTTCATTGAGGTTTTCTGTAAAGTATAAAGTAGAGCAACTCAACATGAGTTTTATAGCAATAGCTTCGTTCAAAAAAACCGTACCTAAATAAAAAAAATAATTACAACTATCATCCATCACACAAACGAAAGGAAGAGTTAATAGCTTGTATCAACATTAACATTACTGTACCGCACAGTTTTAAATGCCGTATGTAAATAAAGCAGTATAAACTTGCAATTATTTTGGGTCAATGTTACTAATTTATAAACAATAGTTTGCGTTTACGTAACTGCCGGTGTTTTAGGCCAGGGAGGCTTCACCTTATGAGAGTGCCGGAAGGACGTTGGCGGTTAGGCTCAGCTGTTATCTCAGGGTTATCAATCATTGCACCACTACCACCGAATTAGTACCGGCTTGTATGTAGATCGAAAATAAACGTAGAGTAATCTATGCATAGTTTAAAACAAAGTCGCTTCCCGTCCTCTGTCCCTAAGTATGTATGTATCTACGCTTAGATCTTTTAAACTACGCAACGGATTTTAATGTGGTTTTCAACAAAAGATAGAGTTATTTAAGCAAGATTTATAGGGTAAGAAAACACGTGAATGAATCCGCGGCCGGCCAGCTATATAGAAATATAGTTAGAAGCTTTTTATATTTATGTGTTTGCCATATTTGTGACGATTATACCTCTAGTTATTAATTCGCTTTGTGATTGAATTTGATTGAAAACTAAATATAGCTTTTTAAATTTACTTTGCATGGATACGATAATGGTGTGTCCAGCTATTTATCTTGCAAGCTAATAGATAGGAATATCCAAATTTCGATTGATATAGAACTATCGCGGCGTTTTCAGAATTGATACTTTACCAATCTCCTGCATTCTTTAACAAGCGATGCAGATTCCACTATACGTTTCCACTATTCCACTATTCGCCAAGTGATTATTTTTTACACTATTCTAAGTGTAAAAAAAAATTACTTGGCGTTAATGTCCTGATTGTGCTCTCACGCACAGACCTGGGGCCCGCCTTGACCACGATCCAAAATTTGGCAGATCAGGTGATACAAATTTAAATTCAACACACTTTACTTTTTTACATATCCTGTTCATTAACATCTATCCTGTTCACTCCCATCAGGTGGTGTTCCTATCAGACAAGAACAGCTACATCCCGGTGAGCATCAAACCGCGGTCGCCGAGCGCGGAGCCGGCGTGGCGCGAGCCGCCGGCCTGGGAGCGCGAGTACCGACGGCACCGAACCAACGGCAGTCGGGTGCAATGTAAATACCATATTTTTATACTACTCAGAACAAACGAGCAGACAGTCCATCTGATGGTAAGCTGTGCCTGTCGCCCTTAATATCTACAATTCATACTTATAGATTCCGGGTAACAAAAATGCAGAACCGCAGGTGCGTTCTCACCGTGAGGTCTTAGATAAAATGCCTCATGCCTGTAGTTTTGCTGGCTACCCAATTCTTCAAACCGGAACGCAACAATGCAAGCATTGTTGCTTGGCGGCAGTAATGTGGTGACTGGTGGTACTCACCCAAACGGATTCCTCAGGCTTGTCAGAGTCCTACCACATTATAAACCATATCCTACATTGGTCATCTTGGCGTTAATATCCGGGTTGTGCTCTCGCGCACGAAAGCCCGGGGTCCACTTTGACCATGACTCAGGATTTGGCAGATCAGGTAATAACAGTGGAGTGACTGCCATCTGACCGTGACCGTAAGTTCATAGGTTAGTGTTCAACCAAAGTAGGTACGTAACCAGTAACGAGTCATTAGTAAATGAAGGCACTGGTCATTGGTACGGCTCTGGGGTTCGACCCCGGCACGTCGGGGTTCGAGTCGGATCCCGTAACCATTAGGCCACCGACGCTCCAAACATGTACTACATTACTCGGCGGTAAATAACGCACATTGGCTAGTTTGGGCTTCCTATTTACTAACACGTGTGGAATAGAGAGAATCCAAACTAGCTGATGTGCCTTACCGCCGACATCTGTGTTAAACATATTCTAATGAATGAATTTAGTATTGTGGTTCTTGTGTGTTATTAGATCGATTTACCTAGATCTTTTTTAGCCTTGATTATTTTTGTATTGTGTCGTGTCTAGGCGTCATTGAAAAATAAAGCTTATTCTATTCTATTCTCGCACAAGAGCTGAGAACTGCTTTGGTTCCACCTTTTGTATTGCGTATGACTGAGGAATAGAATGCTTTGCCTGCTAATGCGTTCCTCGAACAGTACAATCTGGATTCTTTCAAAGCAAGAGTGAAAGGCTATTTATTTGAGATAGCGGTATAGTGCCTCCCTAGTTGGTAAAAATAATTTTCGAGATTATTGAACGACCTTTAGGAACGAGGATAGCCTAATAAATATTTCTAGATTAATTGAGCCTTAATTGAGCTATCCAATTAAACTATCGTAAGGCTATTTTAACTATTATAGATTAAAACACTTTTATACACTAGTTTCACAAAATATATTATATTTATAAACTTTTAGTTAATTGCAACCTGTCTGCACATATAGTTAAAATGTAAACATTGCCAGAAGATTATGTCCGAAAGCTTATAATTATAATATATTTAGTAGAACTAGTGTATAAAAGTGTTTTAATCTACAATATGATGGAGTTCCATCAAGAGTGCACAACACAAAAAGTCAAATACCTTATCAGCTAGTACTTAGCTAGCCTATTTACTGATCTGACATACAGGATATACAGGATCAAGCAAATTCAGCAACAAAATATCATAACAACATATTCATATAATCTTTCACATGAATCGGAGCCTCAATAACGACGTATTATGTATGAATGTTCATTCACAGTAGCCTCCAGTAGTATCTACCCACACTAGCGTTGGGAAACAACAAATTGAGATGTTATCGACTACTACGCTACTTGCACAACGCTTTTGTTTTTTTTTATAAAGTCTTTTATGGGACCATTCTTGTGTTAAACGCAGGATATAGGTATTATAACGAATGAGATGTCGGCATTGTGTTCACTGAGGTCGTTACATTGTTTTGATCGGTTGACTGTATATTGTTTACATATAAATCTTAAATGACCTATGTATCTTGGGTCTTGACTATAGTCGTGGGTCCAGTGGTGGGTCCAGTTTACAAAGTCTGGTATACGATGCTGCGGGCAATACACCACTCCCAGGTTTTCAGTACTTCCTAAAATGTGTGTAAATTGAATGTTACGTCCATGTAAATGACGACCTGAGTGGTTCAGTTGGTTAACCGGTCGGTACGCGATGCAGAGGTACCGAGTTCGATTCCCGGTCGGGCAGAAATTGAAATGATGAATTTATATTTCTGTTACGGGTCTGGGTAGACCTTAGTAGAGTACTTATGTACTTAAAAATTATGCTTACCTTGGGGCTAGATGGCGCTGTGTGAATGGTTCAGGCATCTTTATTTATTAATTAATTTAAATTATGCATTTAACAGATATCGAAGCGGAATGCCAAGACGACTTCATGAAAATAAGGGTCGGCTTCAACGGCTCCTTTTCGGGATTGGTCTATTCAGCAGGTGAGTCAATGTAACAAAAACTAACAACAATAACGACTACTAATGCTAAATTAACAATTAATAAATCGATTTCTTAAAATACAGTTCTAAATGTTATACTCGTAGAAATTCTTGGGAACTCATTATTTTGTATGTATTATAGTGAAGACAAAAGCTGCATATTCTGAACCGATTTTATTGAAACAAAGTTCTAAACATCTCTAATCAACTGGTTTTCAAATAAAGAAAACCGTAAATTTCAATGATTTATCGTTCGTATATAGTTCGTGTTCGTATATATTAGGATAGTTTTTCAATGATTTATCTTCGTTTTTATTTATTTATTTATTTATTTATTAAAACTTTATGCACTAAAGGTACATTGGCGGACTTAAAGCTAAAGTAGCCTTATCTACCAGTCAACCGTGAAAAAAAAGATCGAAAACGGTAGGCGGTGCGGGAGAAACAATAAGAAAAGGTGAAGGAAGGGATACTTTACATCAATAAATGCTAAATTTATACAATTTTACAAAGAAACAAGAAATAGTTAAACAACAAATACATACTAAAGATAGGTACATGTAAAGTCCAAGTAAAAAATATGTATTCAAATCGTAAACAAATACCTACACTAAATTGGACGTGTTACCTTACGAAACACATACATAGGTGTCTGAAACTGGATAGTTCTTACGACTTATTCGTATTAAGTAGGACTGGTGATAATAAAACGTCCACATCAGTGACGGAGTTCTTCGCCGATACTCATTGTTAGAACAAATGTTCACTCGCTATTGTAAGTCAGATACAAGTTATTCTGTACTATCTCAACGGCCCTTTGACTCACATCGGAAAAGGGCTTCCTATTCACATCAAGTCAGAATTCCTTCACGCGATTTTAGGTGTCTATTGTTATAAATGCCTTAGATAATGAATGGTGGTACTAATACGTGTTATTACACTTCGCATATGGTGTAGGTGTCGTACCACCGTCATTGTCTAACATTGTGGTAACTCAAACTAAGGGTTATATACTCAAGCCTTGTACACAGAAGCAATGTCCGTTTTGTAACGCGAGATGTTGGATTTAGATAACAAATACGCACATGTAGTTAACTGCGCAGGATATGCGTAATACCTAAGCGGTCTAAAATTATACTGCATGTGCATATGTTTTGTAAGTGCTTAGCAGTGCAGTGTCTGAGAAGATAAGCAAGTTTCTAAGTTACATTTTTGTGCCGTAATATTTGTAGTGTAAGGTTCGAAAAGGCCGACGTAGCATATGCGATAAAGCGATGTAATGATGATGAATTGTTTATTATGTCACATCAACAGCCTACAACAGTCCACTGATGGGTTTGATGTTTTCATTACATTTCTGGAGAGCTTTGCCATAATCTCCAAGTTGTAAAATTGATTTACAACAGAAAACGCTTGTGCCTATTTTTTGTTCTATGGAAGTCCTGGCTAATGCCACTAAGACATTATTCGCCATGTCGCTATATAGATAAGATACCCTTAATTCGAATGGTTTGGTGCAATATTTTACTCTGCCGGACACTATACGAAATGAATTATGTATACCTTCTTCGGAGAGGGTTTTGATTGATTTAGTCCCAAAAATATTGAAAAGTCAGCATTTTCATGGTTGAGACAGGCAAGTTTTTGCTCTGTGTTTGGCCCCTTTTGTTTCGATATAATCCGCCTTTATATAAAAAATAGGTTACATAAAAAATACCCAATATAACACTGTGCTCCTCATGTTACCTCGTATAAAGGAATATAGATGGTCTCACCGTAAGATACGGATAAGGAATTTATTCAGGATCATCTCTGACGGTCTGACACCGCACGACTAATAAAAATTGATGAAATGAGCATTGATCGAAAATAAACTGTAACAATATACACTTACTGCTCAAATTACTTCACAGCCGGCAACAAAATTCCCAGCCTGTTCCCAACAAGTAAAGTGTAGACACTACGAGAACAGAGCCCCTAATTACATTTCCATTCCATTCCAACACATGACAGCAATTCATTTACTTCCCGTAGCAAGTTCTACAGTTAAGAATAGTTGTTATTGTTACTTTTGTTAACTGTCGCACTAATTAGCTGAACAATTACGCAACAACTTAGCTGATGGAGCTACACAATTTTAATAAAAATGCGTTATGTTCCACGAATAGAAGAATCAGCTGTACAGAGCTTTCGATCTCAATCTTGGGTGTTGTAGTTAGTAATTTGAAGCTAAGCTATGAATTTTTATGACTATAATGTTAGAGAAGATACGCCTTATGACGAAGACAAAGCTCTTCTATTTGTGTAGGTCAAGAGTAGTGTATGTATTATCATCATGATGTCTTCGACATCGTTACGTCGTAAGACCTCTTTCCTTTCCTAGGTTTATTAGGCACCTAATTCCCATGTGTCCCTGAGGTTTACGCAGCACGCGACCAACTAGCGCAGGCGAGCCTCTTCAAAGCGATGTCTCTCGTGGCAACGGTGCAACGGATATACTCGTTATGTACACGGTAAGGCGCTGTCCTAATTGGCAACGGTCGTGCGACGGGTGGTTTTGAGGTCACCGGTCAGCCGACGTTCGTCGAACGACCGTGGTCGCACGACAGTTTGCCGTTTAGGACAGCGCCTAACTCTGCACATCGTTGGCGTGGCGGCGTCTGCGGTGGCCATGTCTCGCAGCCATAGAGAAACACGGGCCTAATAATGCATTTAAAGTTTAACATATCAGTTTAACACACCATAACTTTGCAGGATATTCCTACGATCCGGACTGCATGTACATCAACGGCTCGGGGCGGGACTACTACGAGTTCTATATCCAATTGAACCGCTGCGGTACTCTGGGCAGGAACAGCCAGCAAGACGACACTAGGAAACATCCTGCTGTGAGTATAGAGATATTTTTTTATACAATACAGTTTAAGAGAGGTTTAACACAAACAAAACGCGCCCGTTGATATCTTTTATATGGAAAAGTAAAGTGGTCAGGCTTATTTGAGTAATTTGAACTTATTAGTGATAGTTGTATTCACCAAAAAATCTTCTATACCAGTGTCCTCACTTAACTCATCCCTGGTTACTATTATATTTCGAAAAAATGTGACAAAAAGCTATAAGCATTAAAAATTAGCAACTCCTGTTTGTTATTTTTTTCTTTCCATAGGATTAAATTATCCTTGCATGAAAGCGAGTACTGCATAAAAAAATTATTCAAAATCTTTTTCAACCACGCCAATATTTTAAACAATTTTATTTAAATTTCCGTGATTATAACACAAAAACATGGTTCTTAAGTCAGTTTCCCAGACTTGAATGAGGTCGGATTTAGCCATACTTTCCTATTCAATTATATTCACGTACGTACAGTTAACTGCAGAGAGAACTGACCTGATGTATGCTAAGGTCCATTTACCCTGCAGCTGACTGTACATACATACACCCTCACGCCCGTTAGTTACGATTCGATTCAGATACATCTCTTTTTCTTCTTCCATATTCATACATTGACACCGGTTGAGGGTGCTCCTGACTCACCCATTTTGGAGAAAGTCGTTTATTTGACCAGTGCATATCCTGCTCGGCCGCCCTGCCAACACTTCCTTTCACATTCACACCTTAGATACCTTTCGTAAGCCGTCTTTAATTCATCCTCTCAACATGTCTAAACCATCTCAGCATGCCTCTTACGCTTATATTGGTTCCAGAAAAACCTGATGTGGAACACGATAACGGTGCAGTACAACTCGCTGATCGAGGAGGAGCTGGACGAGCACTTCAAGGTCACCTGCGAGTACGGCTACGACTTCTGGAAGACCGTCACCTTCCCCTTCTTGGATGTTGAGTGAGTTGTGTGAACTATTCGCGTGGAACTACAAGATATGATTACCTATACTATATTTTTAAATAGGGGTCAGTCTTTAGGCAAACTCCTTTTTATTTTAGGTATTGCCAGTCTCCCGTGGTTTTCATCATGCTATCATTCGACTATCAGATATTAATATTTATTTGAAAATCGGATTTTCGAAATCGGCTCTGTGATTTCAGAGTTTACCTCTAACTTACGTAGGGCTATTAGTTACATGGAAAACTAACAGAAAATTTAAACTAGCCAAGTTAGAATAATAAATAATAAACCATGTCTCACTCTCAACCCACAAACGAGTCATATAGAGGATCCTAGATATATTGACATATGAAAGTTATTGTCGCAAAGTTGACCTTTAAAGCAAAGTTATTATTACATGATCCAATGCGGTCAGGTTCCCCTGGTAGCAGAGTCACGGAGGTCAGATGGCACTCGCCCCACTGGTATTATCTGATCTGCCAAATATTGGATCATGGTTAAGGCGGACCCCGGGCCCGCGTGCGCTAAAGCACAACCGGAATATGAAAGCAAAGATGATTAAATGTGCTAAATGTGCTTGGACAAATTCACACGGCGCCATATAGCCCCAAAGTAAGCAAAGCTTGTGTTATGGGTAGTAGCTAACTGATAAACTACTTATATACTTTTTTTAAAATACATACTTATTATACGTACTACACCCAGACCCGTAACAGAAATTAAACTTCATCCGGGAGATCCGGGAAGACCGGGAATCAAACCCGGGACCTCTGCGTGGCTACCGGCATGTTAACCAACTGTACCACTCAGGTCAACCATTATGGATTATTTATTATTACAAATATGAACCCATCTCACCCGCAGGGTAGCGACAGGCAACCCGGTAGTATTCACGCTGCAGCCGCCGGAGTGCTACATGGAGATCAGGTCGGGGTACGGCGCGACCGGCGCGCGGGTGTCCGGCCCGGTGCGGGTGGGGGATCCGTTGACGCTGCTCATTTATATGAGGAGCGCTTATGGTAAGTTTTAAGCCTAGAAATATTGTAAATAGTAAATAGTTAGGTACATATAATCCTTTCGGCCCTGTACGTATACCGGAGTTTTTATTGTATACTAGCTGATGCCCGCGACTTCGTCCGCGTGGAAATCGTTTTAGGGCAGTTTATCTTTTTCCTGGACTACTATTTTAAATGACCTCCATAATGTATGAAAGCTAGTACTACGGGGAGGTCAAGCTGTATCTCTTGTTCTACCCAACCGAATTACGTGAAACATGGCCAAGATTTTAAATTGGACCCCTAACTACCTAACTGTAAAAACCCCATCAAAATCCATTAGGCGCCATTTCCATATTTCTTATAGTTTTGCTGGTCTATTATGGATCTACATCAGGTGTTCCAGTTTCCAAAATCAATTACACCCTTTATGTTGCCCAGGCTTAATAGCTACACAACATAAAAGATTCATTCAAATCCGTCCATTAATTTCGGAGATTAGAGTATACATACAGACAAAACCTTTAAAAATTCTTATCTATTACTATTTCTTCATCGCTCTAAAATATTTTTTGTAAATATGTATATTTAATGTTCAGACACACTTTTGTTACTATTTTATTATACGTATACATTTTTCAGTAGTAGTTAAAACAAGTCAAGCTAATACCACCCATCAATTCAAAACAAGGTCTCGACCAGCACCACAATAACATCGTAATAAAAGCGATCATATGACCCAACACCGTTAAGATACGGTAACAATTACAAGGGTGTAAAGAGTTAGTCGCGTGCCGTGTCGCAGTTCCAAAGTCCGGTTCAACACTATTACTTATGCGGTTCAATGCTCCACAGCGCATCACCGGATTAGTTCCGTTGGAAGTGTGTCAGGACAGCCTATTGACACGCAACTGGGTGTGCGATTGGCGCCATATTCCTGGTGTCCAGTCGGTGGTAGGACACTGTCAAGTTTGAGGAGTCTGCGCCAGGGCGTTATCTTCTGCCTTTAGCAACTTACCACGAGTGTAAAAGAGGTATATAGCGCAAGCCAGCGTTCGCGTGAATGCAAGCGTCTCAAAAGCCCCAGGGGCTGTAACATCCCAAATTCCTCATTTTCTCTAGACAAAAAACTGTATTTAAACGTCATTGAAATCGATTTTCGACAATATACGACTGTCGAAGATAGTTTAGAAAATATTTTTTGACTGCAATAGACATTTCAATGTCATTATTATAGGAGATATGAGGCTAGAAAAAATGTCGAATTCGAAATGACGCGAGAATTAGGTTCCTGGATGGTATTTCTGCCGCCAAGTAGCACAATTTGCAACATTGGGTTTTGGTTTGAAGGATTAATTACAGCCACGATGCATCTTAATCCTTGACTCGGTTCCGCATTTTATCTGATACTTAAATGCATGAATCGTAGATGTCATGGGTGACAATTACCGCCACCAGGTGGGTTGTCTGCGCGTTTTATCACTGACAAAAGTAGTATAACAAAAAATATGGGGCTGATTTGTTGATTTGGGTGGCAATTGATGATTTTACGAGTACAGGCAAAAGGTAGACTAGAATAAACTGACATAATTAACTAATAAGGCATTCTGTCTGAGATAACAGTGCGTCGGTGGCTGTGTGGTTAAGGTATCCGACTCGTAAGCGAGAGGTAAAGGGTTCGAATTCCACTGCGGTTATGTACCAATGTCTTTTTTCTGAGTTACGTACATTAGTTGAATGCTAACCGATGCTCTTATGGTGAGGGAAAATATCGTGATGTAACCTGCACATTCAGGCGACTGAATATGTAACCATGATCAAATCTGGTAGGGTTTCCTTGGTAGCAGGGTCACGGAGGTCAGATGGCATTCGCTGTATTGTAATTATCTGATATGCCAAACCCTGAATCATGATCAAGGCAGACCCCGGGCCCTCTCGCACATGAACACAACCGGGACATTACCGCCAATATGATAGTTTTTTATTTTTTACCTAAGATAACAATATCTGACATAATTTCAACGTGTTCCGCAGATGGATTCGACATAGTGGTGAACGACTGCTTCGCGCATAACGGCGCGACCAAGCGGATCCAACTCATTGACGAATACGGGTACGTATATGACGCGGGTACGATTTAATTGGCGGTACCGGTTGCGATTTGGCAGATGGTCAGATATTTATAACTTAAAACTATGACTTTACACGCTCGCGCTGGACTAAAATCTGTACTGTCTGGTGTCTTGTGGCAATAAGTGTTCTTATTCTTATTCACAAACAATACTTTCGTTCTGAATACGGTTAGATACGTTTCTGAATATGGGTGAAAGCTTATATCGAGGTCTCACAGTGCGCGCAAACGCACAGCAAAGGGTTCCAATTGACAGTACTTGAGTGGCGATCGGCGCTATGCGTCCGTTAAAATGAACAAAATTGACTAATCATACAGACATATCATAATATATGTAGACGACCTGAGTGGTTCAGTTGGTTTACATGCCGGTCTGCTACGCAGAGGTCCCGGGTTCTATTCCCGGCCGAGCAGAAATTGAAATGAGGAATTTTAATTTCCGTTTCGGGTCTGGGTGGACTATGAGTACTTAATCAGTTATTTAATCCCATAACACAAGCTATGCTTTCTTTGGGGCTAGATGGCGCTGTCTAGATTTGTCCAAACACACTGCGTTGAATACAGCCGTATTGAACGTAGTGCGTTGTCAGGTCTTACATCGCATAGTACCTTACGCTATTTTACTGTAACAAGTATTGTTTGTGAATATGGGTCATCAGTCAATATGCAAAGGCATCGCAACGTAGAAGCGCCTTTTGAAAGTTAAATTGAAAAATTGCCCCTTGTATTAATATTCTGTGCCCTTATGGAGGATGAAATCACGAAAACGATTGTAAGTAGAGTACCGACGTTGAAAAAGTCAACTTGTAAGTCAAAAGGTACATATTATAACTATAGAGCGTTGCTAACGCCTTTCGCCTTTGATGTTCATGGTAGTTACAGGTGCTTAGACACCTGTTCAGCACACGCAGTAAGCTGATTTAATTATGCTCTAAGCCGGTTTAACTAACACATTTTAAGCTGTTTTAAATACAATATTGGTCATCAAAGTTTGAAGAGAATACCAATCAGGTTTGACAGAATAAAATAAAATGAATGGTATTGCGTTCCTGCCATTGAGTACTTATGGTCTCCGTGCTCCATGTGGAACCGTGGCTTTGGAAGTGGAGTGCCCAGCATTTTCGTAATGTATAATACCATGAATTTCTACCAGGTAGCCCACTTGCCTCTTTGTCAACCGATTACCCTAAAAACATAGATATGATTTATTTTAAAATCACAAAAATCCATAAGCGTTTACATATTAAGAAAATTTTAGAACACTTCAATACTAAACAAAAACAACTTACTTTGTTTAGTGCAACTTATTTAGTGTATTTGTGTACAAACACACAAATACACTAAATCATATACCAGTGCGATGCCAAAAAAAGACTCCAGCTCAGCATTAGTTACAACAAGTGCTGCTGCGCTGATTTTCAGTGGAATCTACAGGTTTGAATGAACCAAATAAAATATAAGTTGTAATCCTTTCGCAGCTGCCCAGTGGACGACAAGCTGATATCTCGGTTCCGGGGCTCGTGGTCAGAGGCAGGCGTGTTCGAGACCCAGGTTCGTTGGTTTATTGTTTATAGAAGATGTAAGAATATGAAAAGAGTTATGAATGTGGAAGAGGCTAGAGAGGATTGTCAGGACCATAGCAAGTGGAATTATGTGGTCTTTACCTACCCCTACGAGAAAAAAGCCGTGTGTATATTGGTATGTATGTATAAGAACAAACTGCTAAGCGAAGAGAATAAAGCAAAACCCATACCACAGATAATATAATAATACGCTTATATACTAATGTGGAATAGGCTTAACTCCAGCAGTGGACGGTTACGCACTGATGTTTGGTGTATAGCTGCACTGTAAAGAGAGAGAGTCCATGTCTTATATAGAGAAAAGTTATATTCCAAGTCATTCAATCTCAGCGTATTAAAATAAAATGTGTTCCAAAATGTCATAGGCTTTTATTTTTTTATTTAAGCATTTATTGTGCACAATGAAAGTTACAATTATATGAACAGCGATAAAAATAACAAAAGGTACAGCTTATTTCTTAAAATAACGTCTTACAGCAGACCTACCGAAGAGAGAGGGCTAGAATAGAGAGTCAGATATGACGTGCACCCAAAAACATAACATAATTGAATTACTTACATAAGTATCTATACATATAATAGTAATGTTACCTACATATATAATGAATAACATAAATACTACATAAATACCAACAGCTTTTATTGCAGGATCATTAATATTTAAATGTAACTCTACAGGTGTACGCATACATGAAGACCTTCCGGTTCACGGGCTCTCCGGCGCTCTACATAGAGTGCGATGTGCGGATGTGCCACGGCAGGTGTCCGGTTAGTATTTCAGCAAATTTTTACAAGTTGCAGTGCTATTGAACCAGCCCAAGACCTGTTATATGAAAAGGATAAGAGAGATAAAGAAGAATGGATACTAATCAATAGTATCCGTACATAGCATTTGTACATGTATAGGTTTAATTTAAAAATATCGGGAAAGTGCAATAAGGATTGCACTAAAGACAGTTCCGAAAAAGAGCGTGCCATAACGGCTTCGAAAGCGATTTAAAACACCTTTACAAAATATTTTGAACTTCACACCAAAAACTTTCTAGGAACTAAAATTCCTGGTATTTAGTGTGTAAGTAGTTTATCTGAGTTTGTCTTTGTATATTCTAGCTTCATCAGCTCTAGCAAGGATTTATGCGTGTGGGCTGACTTATTTGATTATCAATTATAGCTATTACACAGAACTGCCTAAATTGCTTAGGTAATGGCACTTTTTCGATGAAAAAGCCACTATGACGATGTGTATGAAAGATAATTCTACTGTACTTTTGACCATCTGCAGCGCTGGCCACCCTGACCTAGGTACCAAAATTATTAAAGTTTCTTCTACCGAAACAATTTTCTAATCAATTTTCTTATATTTGAAATTTAAATTTGTTGAAATTATTATTTATGAAAGATTTTAATATTTACCAAATGAAAAATGAAACAATTATATTTAAAGATTTGTACGCCTCAGCATGCGGGCAAAAGATAGAGAAACTATTGAAGATCATGATAACATCTGTAATATCTATCTTTTACAAATAAATATTTTGAATCTTTGAATCTTTGAACCAAGAACAAAAATATTTCTACCGAAACTAGGACCATTGTGGACCAACACAACCCATTACCCATTGTATTTGTGTGTTCGTACCTACTTTGTTTTAGTTTAGCATTGAACTGTTATAAAATTACCTTAATGTAAACGATTTATGGATTTTTGTGGGGTCAAAATAAATCATGCCTGTGTCTATGTCTAAATAATGAAACAAATCGTTCCCCACCCCACCCGCAGTCGCAGCCCTGCCACTGGCGCAACATGAAGAGCGTGCGCAAGCGGTCGGTGGAGGAGGCCAGCGTGGCACCGCCGCCGCGGCTCTCCGAGAACATCTCGCTGTTCCAGTCGCTGCGGGTGCTGCAGGAGGGCGAGGAGGACCCCGATGTAGGGGCTAAGATTGGTGAGTTGGCGGTTTGGGGGAAAGTAGTAGACGTTGGGTGAAGGTTTTTTGTTTATTAGTGAGCACTAAGATTGGTAAGTTGGCGCTGGTTTGGGTAAAAGCAGTGGACGTTGGATGAAGATATTTTGTGTCTCCTTTTTGAAAAACTGTCTCTTCTGGAAGATATTAAAGAGCAGTTTTGGTGTTTTATTCCATTCTTGCGTGTTAAAGTAGATTCATGAATGTAAAAAGCTTAAGAGGTTTATCAGGACTTCACTGAAAAACTGCTTCAGCTTTTTCCACATTCATGAGCATTGGTGGCCTAACGGCCAGCAGGTCATATTCGTAAGGGAGAGGAAAGTATCGAGCTCAATCCCTAGTGCCGCCATGTATCAATGACTTTTTGTATGTTATGTACATTAGTTTAATGCTCTTATATGAAAAGACGTCATCGTGAGGAAACCTGCACATTCAGTCGACTGAATGTGTAACCATAATCCAATCTGGTCTGGTTCCGTTATTAACAAGATTACGAAGGTCAGACGGGATTCGCTCTACGGTAATTAAATCACTTGATCTGCCAAATACTGAATCATCACAACCAAGATATTGACGTCAAGATGATCGGGTCATACCACCAAAAGTATATCACCCAAAGTCATGATTTTTCTCCAATATTTTCAGGGTCCGTGGAAGGCCAAACGTGTATGAAGACGTCAGCTCTCTCAGCCATGTTCGCATCGTGCGGGGTACTGGTGGCAGCCCTCTGCGCAGCGTTACTAGTGGCTGCAAGAGGCTGGCGCCGTGAAGGACGGTCCCCACACCACGCTTACGTACCGCACAAGGGACGGATAAAATAGATGAGTAGGGAAAATGGTACCACCGCGCTTTAAGTGTCAGTTCGCAGTAAAGGTCTGAGATTTTCCGGATGAATGGGTAGTTTGGATGGTGTGTTGTCCAGTTTCTGTTTTGTATAATGTACGAGTAAACAAAGGTAAAAGACGACGAAAACTTGCCTAGGTAATCGTTATGTAGGTGATATTGTTAACTAAGAGAAACGAGTTTTACTGTGTTACCGTTGTTAACTTGATCACTTTAAGTAGCAATGTATTATTTCCAAGTGCTTTAGAATTTTTCCAAATGGGCCTTCAAATAAATTACTCGTTAGTGTCTGCCTGCCCCTATGGGATACGGGCGTGAGTGTATATGTATGTATGCCCTCCATTACCTACTGCAAAGCACACTAATATGTAAACATAATTTATACATTGTACTTTCGCGGCCACGGAAACAGAATCTTGGCTCATTTTGACACTCTGGACGAATTTGTCAAATAAAAACATCTTCTATTTCCTACGACAATAAGGTATAGGATATCGTGGTGGGTCATGATGCAGTTTCCGCGATCGTACTTCCCACTGCAGGATTTCACATCAGACAGACACAGAGATACACAAGTTATACTAGTAACAGACAGTCCGATTTGGCTGGAGCCGACCAACGCAGTACAAAATAGCGCAAGCCGTTTTAATCCAATAGCTACTTTATTTTGTACCTCATAAGGATTAGTATCAACTGCAACTGACATTTGGTCGGCTCCAGCCAGAACAGTTTTAAACTTCTGTTTGCTACGTCGCGGGTTAAAATATTACTGATAGTTATTTAAAAGAAACGTTTCAAGCTGTATTTTGACCCGCAATTATTTAAATTCAGTTTTATTCTACAGTAAGGAGTACTGTGATTTTAAATAGCTTTTGATAGTTTTCTTAGATTTAACTCTAAAATATTATTTTAGTTTTACGTCAATGGTGTCCTGAGTTTAGTCACGCTTAATTTAATATACAGAAATATATTATTTTTATTAACTGTAAAAGGCTAAAACGGACAACGATTGATTGTTCTATAAATGAACAAAAATAGTGGTATTTTTACTATAATATTTTGCTCGAAATAAGGCACAGAATGTAACTGCAAGTTGCGTTGTAACTGTGAATGATACAATACTCATTATTTAAATGCAACACGAAATCGTCAAGTTTAAGCAGTTTGTAAATATTAATAACATTATGGCGCTGTCCTAATTGGCAAGTCGTGCGACGGGCGGTTTTGAGGCCTCCTATTGATCGGGCGAAGTCCGTCGTACGATCATGGTCGCACGACCGTTGTCAATTAGGACAGCGCTTAAGGGCCTGTTCACCACCAGTTGATAAAGTTCCATATAGCCTATTCAGAATAATGATTTATCTGATAGATAGATTTTGTTTCACGAGCCCCTAATATCTGTACCTGGCAGTTAATTCGTCCGGTACCTTACAGCCAGTTCAACACTTATCTACCAGGTATCAGTATTGTGAAACAAAAATCTGATGTGTATCTAGCTATCAAATAACTTCTGAATAGGCTATCTGGAACTTTATCAACTGGTGGAAAACAGGCTTTAAAGCCCTAAGTATCGTGACAAATCAACTCGCAATTATTGCTGCTCATTATAAAGATTTTATCGTAAAATATAGTATGTAACATTAGGTACTCTGTTATATCCGAAAATGTCACAAAATAAAAGAAAATCCTGAACATAAATGTAGGTACTAATGCAATTTAAACCCGAACGTATGTCGTTGGTATCCAAATTAGTCATTTGGCGACCTGAGTGATTCAATGGTCAACATGTCTGTCGGTCTTCCACGGAGAGGTCCCGGGTTCTATTGATTCAAATACATACCGATGCCTAATAATACTTTTGACAGATCAGACTGAGGATTATGTTACATACTGTATTAGAGAGATTCGATTATCAATGCACCCATCTAGACGAAATGGAAGGATTTATATTTTTTACCAAAATAAAATGTATCTCCTACATTTTGTCTTGTAGTTTTTTTGTAATAGTTTAATAAGCATAATAGAAGGCCAATAATAAATTTAATTTATTTTCGAAGTGTAAATATATCTTAATTATATGTTTAAGCATTTGATAGTTTTTTTTATACATCTGAGATTAAATATATACAAAATAAGATTAAGATTTATAAGGAATAAATTGTAAACATTGAGTTTGCTATAATAAATGACCTGTATGTGTGTAATATTGATTTTTTTTAAGTAAGGAACCTTATGAATGACAACAAGTATCTAATTAGGTAGGCGTATTTCACATAGGCAAGGGTGGGTGCCCGAGTGGTTAAGGTATCCGACTCGTAAGCGAGAGGTACCGGGTTCGAATCCCATTAGGACAATGTACCAATGATTATTTTCTGAGTTATGTATAGGGGGACCAGGGACTTAGGTTACTTTAACAGGTTGCGGAAAAATGAGTATACTAAAGTTGTTTTACTGGCAATATTAACCGAAAAAAAAGTTTGCCGATTTAAACAAGAAACGGAAGGAATAACTATAGTGACACTGTCACTACGAAAGCGTCAAAATAAGTTCATAGGGATTCAAAGAGTAAAAAAGTATCGATATCGATCGGTTCAATGTTTTTTTAATATTTTTGTCGATACCCAGAAAAATAAGGGTTTACTGCTTCATTTCGAATGTCATGTGCTCGATGGCTGGTACCCCAAAGTCTATAGCACCGATGTAAATACACAATTTTTTTTATTTTTATTTTTTATTTTTTTTTATTTGCCATCTGTCGCTAGACTATAATCAAATCTGTTGAATCTTCCAATGGCTTTTCGAATCAATGGGCCATTGCCCACAATTCTATAGGGTACTAAGCCAAAACGTCAGTCCGTTTGAGACGTTTAGCAGTGTTGACTGTCAAAAGCATATTGGCCAAAGGATTTGGATGTAGTGGTAGACGCTCCCTGTAGCCTTTGCGGTATCGTTCTATTTCTTCACAGATGGTTGGTACTTCTAAGTATTCGTGGATTTCTTTGTTGCGAGTGTACCACGGTGCGCCAGCAATAACTCGTAGAATATTATTTTGTACCCTTTGCAGTCGCTCGATGTTACTCTTACTTGCAGTGGCCCACATCTGAATTCCGTAGGTCCATATTGGCTTCAGTAAAGAGTTATATATTAGCAATTTGTTGGTCAAGGAAAGTGCTGATTTTTGCCTAAAAGCCAGAGAAGACTTCGGAATTTGATATTAATTTCATCTCTTTTCTTTGTTATATGGTCCTTCCATGTGAGTCGTTGATCCAGATGAAACCCTAAGTATCTGACATTAGATGCTTGTGAGCCAAGTTTAACAGGGGGGCAAACTCCTCTTCTTAATGTAAAGGTAATGTGCTGTGATTTTGAGGCACTTGCTTTAAATCTCCACTTAGACATTCATTTGTGGGTGGCGTTGAGTTGTTTTTGCAGCCTATTACTAGCTAGAATTGGATCAGAGCTACATGACAAGAAGCCCGTATCATCAGCAAAAGTAGCTATTTCAACTACAGGGACTTTTACTGGTAGGTCACAAGTAAAGATGTTGTATAGGACCGGGCCGAGCACCGAGCCCTGGGGCACACCAGCGAGGCATTGGTGAAAACATGATCTTGCTTCCCCCTGTTTTACTTGAAAGAACCTATCAGACAAATAAGACGCCATAATGGGGAATACCGAGTGGGGTAATAACTTTTTAATTTTATATAGAAGTCCTCGATGCCAGACAGTCATTCTTGCGCCCCAGAATGTGTGCTTAGCGTTCCAGTCTCCGCCAGCTATAAAGCGATTGCCCAGAGATTCAAAGTATTTGGCAAACATTGATTCGGTGATCTTGTGCTTGGGTGGGCAGTACAAGGCGGACAAGTTGATTACCCCTGCGCCATCCTGTACCTCCACAGTTGTCGCCTGAAGGTAGTCTGTTGCATAAAGTTGGCGAGGAAAGTGATTTATGTTATTCTTTATAACTATGGCAGATCCGGCATGGGCTTGTCCATCAGGATGATGGGTGAAGTATGTGGAGAAACCTGCCAGAGTGATATTACTCCTTGTAGTCACATGTGATTCTGATATTAAGACAGCATCCAAAGAATTAGCTTTAATAAATATTTCTAATTCATTTTTGTTGGGTGTGAGACCGTTTATGTTCCACGTAGCTATGCGTAGGGCAGTCATTTGACTAGTTTGCTGACGAGAGTTGTAATAAGCCCCAGGAGGTTACTTATTTGCTGAAGTAGTCTATCAATTTTTTCGCTTTGGTCGATTAGGATCTTTTCAATCTGGGTAGGAGTATGAGATTTGTCAGTGTTGTTGTTGGATCTGGTGGCATCAGCATAAGACTTTTTCCATGGGTTATTCTGTTGGGAGGTTGGTTCGGGTGCGGGACTGTTGGTCTTAGGTGTTTCTGCATCAGGCTGGACAGGTGGGACTTATTTGGCACTCACTTTGGAATCGTTAGTAACCTTTGCAGGTTTGCCTGTTTTCCTGGCCAAGATCTCTTTATACACACTACATCCTTTGAAGTTTGCAGGATGGTCACAAGAGCACAGAGCCCATTTTGCAGGAGTATTCCTGTCCTTTTTTGGACAATCAGATGTTTTGTGACTCTCACTACATTTAACGCACCTGAATGACCTCATGCAGTTGTTTTTAGAATGGCCGTACTGTTGGCAACGTTGACATTGCACAATAGATTTCGATTTCCGGGGATCTTCAATTTTTATGTGTTGACGGTATATGTATTTAATATCCTTAACACATTTGTTGTTCATGCTGGTTTCTATGTTGACAAAGAATGTTGAGGTGGGTATCTTTTCCGGGCCATAGCGAGCATTTATAATTTCACCACGAACCTTGTTGTCTGTTGCCTCTATTGCATTGATTATGGCACTATGGGGAGTTGTGTGGTGGAGATTTCTGACAACAATTCTGTAGCATTTGGTATCTTTTCTTGTGAATGTATGTCCTATGAGCCCCTTACTTCTAATAACATCTATGATTTTTTTATATTCTTCTGTGCAGTCCACCAGTATACGCATCAAATTCTTGTTCACAATTTTCAACTTGAATTTGCTTGCATCACTAACTGTTGTTAATAACTTTGAAAGTTCATTCACATCTTCAATACCATAAAGAACAATGGGTGGTGGTTTACTTTTGGCCACTACATTATTGGTGGGAGCATCATCAGCATCCAGGGGCAGGTCTTTATACTGATTGGAAGCGGCAGTTGAATTTGGTGAGGTTTCATCTGAAGTTCTTTGTCGTTTATTGCGGCTGCCTGGTACACGCTGCCACGACGGGGCTTCAGGTTGTGCGGAATGCGGAGCTTTCGGTTGGGTGGAATATGGAGCTTCAGGTTGGATGGAGTCACCATGACGAGGACTCACGTCCATGTTATCGCATACTATATTTTCAGTATTTTTGTCCGGAATATGTTGACTATTACTTCCAACATCAGATAGAGAGGAAGATCTGACTCTGTTGAAAAGAGCAGGATGAAAAAGTTGTAGGGTTAATATTTTGTCTGGTCGTGTTGACATTTTGTTTTGTTTACTGTGAGAAATTTATGTAACCCTAACAGCACCACAAGCCACAAATGTCATTGCGACAGCTAAACTGGCACGGATTTACAAAATTCAATGGATTAGCAGCAGAAGAGTCACTTTGAGGTTAACTTGTGGGTATTTTAGTCACTGTTTAACAATTTGACCTAACTATGTCGAGATAACACTTTCACCACGATTTTACAACACTACATGTTTATCCACAACCAATCCACACTTATTTAAGCAATTTTACATGAAATAGCAAAATTTAAATTGGAAAGTAAGAAAATCACAAGTGATCTTAAAAAGTGAGGGTGGGCGACCTACACAATTTGGACAAGTAATTATATTAAACACTGGACCGTTATTTGAAGCTTAAACGTTTGAGATAGGGCCCTATCTGTTTCCTGCCGTATTTACCTCTCTTTTCACCCTAGGTAGGTCTCGCTCGCATATTTCCCCACTTCATCGGGCAGGGTCGCGATCCTCCGCGGCGCCTCGGCGACCGACTTGCTACATTGGTGTCCTGTTTCCTGCCGCGCACGGTTGTGCTTCGGACACGTAAATCTATTTTTTTAAATTATCATCGATAAATTTAAATTATCATCGGAGAACAATAACTGTCTCTGTGGTTGGCTGCTCACGTGAGTGTTTAAAATAGCTTTTGATAATTTCTTTTTTACCTTATAATTTATTTAACGGTGTTACCGTTCGTAATTTATAAAAAGTATTTCTTTGTTATATCCGTACGTTAACTTTTGAAATTGTGGGTACTTGAAAATTTTTTACATACTTTTTTTATTTATGTTATCCTAGTCGGTTAACGTGGGTATACCCCAGGTTTTATTTTAGATTCACCTAAATTTCACTAAAAATTGAGAAATGAATAATTCACCACGAGCTAGTACATCCGCTAGTGTTTCTAAAGAAACTACTAGCCACGAACGTCCAACGTCCAGGAGGCGTCGACGTACACCGAGTAGCAGTAGTTTTTCCAGCACCTCGTCGACAAGTAGTTCGTCTTCTAGCGATAGTCGCAAGAGGCGTCGTCGCCGCTATAAAAGACGAGCGGACCAGCAGCGTCATGATTCACGCCTGGTGGATAAATTATCTCGAGAAGTCGAGGAACTACGTAATCAGTTTGCAATTTCTAGCAATCACAACTTACCGTGTCCTATACATGTAGATGAAAATTTGATTGATGATAATGTTAGTGGTGATTTATATACTGGGATTAACGATGTGTCCATCGGTTCGCCTGCGCCAGCGGCTGAGCCCTTTGTGTTTAGTATCGAAACAAAGTTAAAGGAGCCAACAGTTCCTAAAACATCTCAACAACTTTTGAGTACATTAAAGGATTTGCAGCGATTTGATAGTGAGGAGTGGTGCGAAGTTCGTTATGCTGAGGTACAAAAACTGTATTGTTCCGCACCTGGCTTTGTGGAATTGGAAGTTAATGATTTATGATTCTATGCGTTATTTAGCTAGTTCAGAAAAATCATATGCCGCACTTTCTCTTCAACGGCTTCTCGGCAACGTGAAGCATTACAAACATCCTTACGCGGCCTTTTGCAATGGGCTCAAAATTCGGAGTCCGTGTTGACACTCGAAACTTTGACTGAACAAATAAATGAACTGTTCTTGAAAGGGTATGTATATAAAGTATCCTCGGATTTACTACAACTAGTTTGTGGCCATAGAGCCGAAGTCATTCAGGCGAGGAGAGATAGTATAACGAACTTTGTCCGCGACCCACTGATCAAAACGGCCTTGCGTAAAATTCCATCCTCTGTGAAGCATATATTTCAGGCTGATTTTTTGACCACGCTCCTTGAGAAAGCTGGAGGCGTTCGCAAGACTTTTTTGCCTGTACATAAATCAAGCAATACGACTTCCGCTTCGCAAGCGGCGTCTAGCAAACTTACAAGCCGCTCCTCGCAGCAGCAGGGGCAGGCGACTCATAATGCGTCCTCGCACGGCGCAGTACCGCATGGATGTTGTGCCTCAGCGCATATTCCCCATGCTTATAATCAACCATCGCATGGTTATTATCCAACATCCCGCCCGTCACAGGGGCCCGGGCGTAATAGTAATGCTACGAGCTCTAGACAAGACTCTAGCAGTAACCTGAGAGGATCCTTTCGTGGACGAGGCGGACGCCACGTTAGCAGACAGCCAGCCACGAAGCGTGCAGTCTCACCCCTTGACTACAACGCCCGCAACAAAAAACGTAAGTACTGACTTCTTCAAAGCGGGTCGTACTTCTGTACCACCGACGGTGGCGACAACTGGGCGCACCGAAATTTATTCTAAAAGTAATTCAGGGGTATCGCATCCCCTTTTACAAGAAACCTCCTCTGGCGATACCTCGTTTACACGAAAGCCGGCTCAGTACTGTAGCAACAGAAGCTATGACCAATGCAATCACTCTTATGCTGCACCAAGGTGTCCTAGAAGTCGTACGACCCGCTCCCAGCTTTGTGTCTACAATGTTCCTTATTCCAAAAGGAGACGGCTCTGCCAGGCCAATATTCAATCTCTCGGCCTTGAACGATTATGTGATGACAGATCGGTTTCGATTAATAAGCATGTACCGTGTATCCGAATTCCTGCAACCCAACGATTGGTTGTGCAAAATAGACCTGTCACAGGCGTATTTTCATCTGCCAGTAAATCAGTCACACAGACGATTTCTACGTCTAGTATACCAAGGCCAACTAATGCAGATGACTTGTCTGCCTTTCGGCCTCAGCACAGCTCCAAAAGTGTTCGCATCCCTGACCAATTGGATAGCTTATACATTACGGCAGCAAGGAATCCGTATTATCGTTTATTTGGACGACTTTCTGGTGGTCCATCAGAGTCGTCAAATATTACAAAGCCATGTAAAAAATCTCTTAGAGAGACTAGAGTATCTGGGCTGGCAAATAAATCTCGACAAATCTATAATAATACCACAACAGAAACTAGTCTTTTTAGGCATCCTTTGGGACCCTTGGAGGAACGAGAAACTTCTTCCTCTGGAAAAGACTTCCCTTTGCTCCAAAATTTCCCCGATAATAGAAAGGGGTTATGTACTGCACCTGAAAGAATTACAAAGCTTGGTCGGCCTTTTAAATTTTGCCAGTTTTGTCGTGCCAAGAGGCAGACTGTTCCATCGAGCACTCATCCAGTGTCTAAACACTTTGCTCCAGAAACCGGAAACCAAAAGGTACCCACTATCCGACCAAGCTTTGGAAGAACTGACCTGGTGGATGGAGAACCACCGACATGCCACTTCAATTCACGTACCAGCTCCCAGTCATTTCCTAGCGAGCGATGCCTCGGATATTGCCTGGGGAGCACAACTGGACAGTCACTCGCTATCGGGAACGTGAACCGATCAAGAACAAGTTTTGCACTGCAATCAGAAAGAACTACTAGCTTTATTGAGAGTTCTCCAAACTCAACATCATTTCTTGGAACTGTCCACGATTCTATGGCAAAGCGACAACAAAACAGCGATCGCTTACATTCGAAACGAGGGGGGGACGAGATCGGTAGCTCTGATGGACATAACTCGTCAAATTTTTCATTTGCTAGACGCACATCAGATCCACTTAACCGCTCAGCATATTCCCGGCCAATACAATGGACACGCCGATCATCTATCTCGCTACCGGTCTCTACCGGAATGGCACCTTTTACCCGTGAGCACAGACGTAATTTTCCAAAAATTCGGAGTCCCCGTAATCGACTTATTTGCTTCAAAGAACGCTCATGTAGTTGCGAATTATGCATCCTTAGATATAAAAGACAAACTGGCCCTCTTTCACGATGCATTCTCCCAGAGTTGGAAATACCCCCTAGCATGGATATTCCCACCACCATTCTTGATACCGAAGGTTCTAGCCCACCTCAATCAGGCGGTCGGTATATTTCTCCTAATAACTCCACGATGGAACCGGGTATTTTGGAGGGCAGACCTCAAATCCCGAGCACTAGCACCCCCGTTCACAATTCGGAATCTGAGCTGCGGTCTGTTAGATGTATCGACCGGCCTTCCACCTCCCAAGGTGCAGGAAATGACATTAGAGGTTTGGAAGTGTGGGGGTGGTCCCCCAACTTAAAGGATTGGAATGATCAGCAGATCGATTTGTTACTACAATCCTGGCGTCCTTCAATTCGTAGGACATATAAAGTTGCTTGGAAAAGGTGGCTTAATTGGTGTAAAACTCTGAATACCGACCCTTTAAATCCAAATGGGTCATTATTAGGAAAATTTTTAGCTGACCTACACCTAAAAAATAATTTTTCATATAACACTATTTTATTGCACAAAGCCGCCGTCTCTATTCTGTGCAATGCTGAACATTCCAGTCAATTAAGTTCGCATGTCATAGTGAAACATGTCCTAAAATCTATTTCGATAAAAAATCCTACATTACAAAAGACATATATTTGGAACATTGATTCGCTTATATTAGTATTAGATAGCTTGCAAATCAACGAAGATAACATGTTTCATGTATCTCGACATACGGCTTTACTATTGCTATTATGCTCTAGAAGGCGGGTGCACGACTTGACTCTCCTGTCAGTAGACCCTGGTCACTATATTCAGCACAAAGATCATATTATTTTGTGGCCCATTTTCGGTTCTAAAACTGATAATTCTGATTTCAGGCAATCGGGCTGGAAATTATTAGAAAATAAAAATAACAAAAATATGAATCCTGTGTTCTGGGTTAATCGTTGTAAAGATTTACTTCATGATAGACGAAGTGAAGCTAATTGTTCAAATCTGTTCGTAACTATAAGAGGGCAGCCTAGAGCTGCGTCCCGCACGGTGATTGCGGGGTGGATTAAAACTTTACTGGCAGAAGCTGGTATAAATGCTCCACCAGGGAGTATTAGGTCTGCTGTGGCTTCCAAAAACTGGGCGAATAACGTCCCTGTTGACGAAATTCTTTCACGGGGCAACTGGAGGTTAGGAAATACCTTCACTCGCTTTTATAGACGGGAGATTATACCAGATTCTGTCAATAATAGTTTAACAAGGTTATTTAACCCTGTCACATGATTATTAATTGATAAGCGTAATAGCACTAACCTACATCAAAATTAATTATCAGTCTATTAAAATTATTGTTGATTATTTTTATCACCTATTTACATTTAATTAAACGATTTTGTTTTCTCGCACATTTTACTTTATTATTTGAAGACAATTATGTACCTACTTAATTACTATGTACCTACCTATATTAATCGACTTTGATGAACAAGCTTTATTCCTAGTCCTAAATCATCACATTGGCGTCCACTTCCACCAGGCTATAACAAACACGTCTCAAACGTTTAAGCTTCAAATAACGGTTCAGTGTTTAATATTAGCGTTTTTCCTGAAAATAAAACGCTTATTAAATACTTACCTTATTTGAAGCTTAAATTTAATTTCTGCCTGGTGTGTTTGAACACGAGCACAATGTAGCAAGTCGGTCGCCGAGGCGCCGCGGAGGCTCGCGACCCTGCCTGATGAAGTGGGGAAATGTGCCAGCGAGACCTACCTAGGGTGAAAAGAGAGGTAAATACGGCAGGAAACAGATAGGGCCCTATCTCAAACGTTTAAGTTTCAAATAAGGTAAGTATTTAATAAGCGTTTTATTTTCAGGAAAAACGCTAATATTATCATCGTAAGGGATACTGCGAATAAGGTCAAGGGGCTCGCCGGCATCTTTGACTTAACTTGGTTGAGCTAGGCGCCTCTATCCACAGAATTAAAGGCATTTTTTTCGTCAACCTTCAGCAGAATCTCACCTTCGAACCAAAGAGGCTTCGCAGCCTCCTTTTGAACCAAAACCCAGCTGGATCGGCTGGAAATATTCTTTTAGACTGGGCGCAGATAACCTGCAACAGAGCTTAGCTGTCAGGCAACCGACGGTAGGTGATGCCAACCGCAATGCGTCGTATGCCCCCGTCCTTTTTTTTTTTAAAGCGATAAGGTACCAAAGAGATTGGAAAGTCAGCTACCTTCACGGTTAAGTAGAGCGGCATTTATAGACAAAATGCATGTTTGACAAGCAATTTGATTGTCAGACACAAATTTGTAAACAAACTGTTCAGATACGAGATAAGTTTATTTATTGGTAAAATAATTTCATATTTTGTGTTTGAACGTTTTGTTATTTTATTATAATATATTAGTGAAGTGCATTATAACACTACCTTAAGTATATTGTAAGCTATCGCTTAAGTATCGCTCGTAGAATGTGTGTTATAGAATATGTGTTAAAGATCCTTGTTTCGTGAGCT
Organism: Blastobasis adustella; assembly: GCA_907269095.1. NCBI lineage: Eukaryota > Metazoa > Arthropoda > Insecta > Lepidoptera > Blastobasidae > Blastobasis > Blastobasis adustella. The sequence continues at coordinate 11,750,230 of OU026121.1, read as the reverse complement.
TATTTTTTGAAGGTTTCAGTAATTTCTTGACGTAAATAATACGACAAGCTCTTCAGAGCTATTACAATATTTAGTGTGACAACATCGATAATTCATAATAACTTCGACGACCTGAGTGGTTCAGTGGTCAACCTGCCGGTTCTGCCACGCAAGAGGTCCCGGGTTCGATTCCCGGCCCGACAGAAATTGGAATGATAAATTTTAATTTCTGTGACGGGTCTGGGTGTTCTATGTATAATAAGTATGTATTTAAAAGTATATAAGTAGTATATCAGTTATCTAGCATCCATAGCACAAGTTTTGCTTAGTTTGGAGCTAGATGGCGCTGTGTGAATATGTCCACGATTATTTATTTAATTATTATTTATTAACTAATTTAATCCCAAAATATATGTAAAATTAATTTGGGTCGGGCGTGTGATAGTGATGTGTTCGTTGCTTTTCTCCAATGTCGATGTAAACAAAAAATACCTATTGATCACGAGTTGGGGAAAAATTGGGGGCGATCGTTCAGCATAAATAGTAGAGCTTTAAAATTTGTAAGTAAATTGATCAAACTTTAATTTTTTTAGGTATGTAGAATGCTATATAATGACGAAATACGCTGTTATAGTATGATTGTGACATGTATCTTGGTAATGGATCTGTTAAGTATCGGCGGCCTAGCCGGAATTGTGAATTTGCCATATTTTTTTAAAATTTTTAATTTTAATAAAGGATATTTAAAAAAAAAAAATTGTAATTGCTAGTTTACAAACAAAATACACAAAGGAAAGGTGCTAGGAAACATTGTATACTTTAAGGGAAAGTATATTATTATGCCAAGTACCTACTTAAGCCGGGATTGGCCACAAGGATTATGATGACTTAAGGATAATTCTTATTACATCGATATCGATAATATCGCTTATTACAATACATCGAAAGAAAATATCGACAGAGTGGACAGTCCTTTTTATTTGCTGCTGACAGAAAATGAAGGAGATTTCATTATTTTTTGTCTCTGACCTGGTACGCAATTTTTGTATGATAAAGCTGTCACAGCCCTCTCTATAGATTGGCAAATTTTTTTGCTCTGTGGTTGGTACCATACAGGGTATCTACAACCGAAGAGTCTACCGCACCTTACAGCATCATGTTAGTAAGCCCTGTAATAGAGTCCAAAAGAATATCACCAGCCTCACCAGCGCATAATAAGAAGTGATAACTAAGTAATCTTATCAAAATTATTGATTAGTTGCGTGACAGAGTAACATAAGTACATCCATCCATCCATATAATATTAGTAGGATAGGATGTATGTATACGGGAACATAAATAGGTAATATTTATAATTTACTCAATGTTTTATTCAATAAAAAATATATCGATATGTAAAAATGCACGATCACATCAATGTCCATCTGACATTCTTATAGCGCCATATGAATTTGATGACAGATTATACAACTTCCGGTGTTGCTACATAAAACGCAGAACTAGCGCCACGATTGACAGGTCACCTCTGTGGTTGGTCAAGCTTTACATTAGTTGAACGCTAGCCGATGCTCTTACGGTGAGGGAAAACATCGTGATGAAACTTGCACATTCAGGCGACTGAATGTGTAACCATGATCCAATTTGGTCAGGTTCCCATACTAGCAGGGTCAGGGAGGTCAGATGGCAATCGCTCCACAGAATCGCTCCACTGTAATTATCTGATCTGTCAAATCCTGGATCATGGTCAAGGCGCATCCCGGGCCTTCGTGCGCGAGAGCACAACATCAATGTTTATAGTTTTAAGGGGTTTATATTTTTAAGGGATTTATATTACTCATTCAAATTAAACTCAATGCATAGTTAACACAATATATTTTTCTATTAAATTGCACAATTATCATAAGTTCACAGGTACATACAAACCAGGCTTAGCTTTACAGGGCTAGAACTTAGATTAAAATCGCTTGCGTCAAATATTTATTTATTTCCTACTTCTAAAGAAAATCCCAGTTTATAAATAAATAGGCTAAAGTTCTATCGTAAAAACCCTTGGATGATAAAGACAAAGATACTTATTTTGTAGTCTAACTAAAACCTGATTATAATATACATTTTACATCATAATTCATAAGTATAAAATCACACAAAGGTAGGTAACAAAAAAATGCACATTAAATTAAATGTTCGTTGTAAAAGTTTTAACAAATTGCAATAAATTATAATCTAAATAAAATTATACACGTATGTATGAAAATACTGTCATGATTTGTTCGTGCGTTCATGTTTACGTATAGAAAAAGGCAATCGCTATTTTGCCATCGTACATTCATTTCCATTCATTTATTCGCTCAGAACGAACGGAATGATCGAAATAGCTGCTGCGATGGAGGAAATCGTAGAGGGAGAATAACAGAGATGACAAGCTAATAATAATACCATGCATGAACGAGATCACAACATACAAAGTCTGCTTGGAATGAAAAGGACAAATATATTTCTTATTGTTCCTGTCAGAATATCAGTTTTGTTTGATGGAAGCTTCAGTCCGGCGTTTTATGATACTTTTTATTTGTCCAGGTTACAAGTGTTTTAGGGATACCAGCTGTTTTTTTTATTTGGACCCTAAATTTATGTTGCTGTACGCCCAGTGATACATAGTGGTGTTGGTTTACGTATCTACAGGTTTGACTCCATAGTATAAAATGTTAGGAATTGTATACTCTATCTGAAAATTACAATAGTTATTCCTGGCCGGTACTTTCGAGTTTTTGGTCCAAAATGAATTATAGCTTTTGTTCTCTGTTTCGAACACTGTCATCGTACGTGACTAAACGCTTTGTACTCATGTCTTTGTTTGAATTAAAAACCGAAGTATAGAATGCGCGAAGATAACAGCGCGCGGCTGAAAATTGACCTATATTTGATAGTCTAGTAAAATTGCAAAGACCTTACGGAGTAAAGAGTTTCTTTTGTCATTGATTTATTCGTTATGACGCGCACTCTAGTAAATTTATTCGCCAGATGTACATCTGATACGTACTGTCTCATAACTAGCTTATTACATGATAGGTGATATTTTAAACATTTTGGGGCTAAATTTTGATAGAGGTTGCAACACTGGTACTTTGAGTCTGTCCCTTTCGGGTATACGCGCTTGGCTTATTCATTTGATTCTTGATCCTTGGTGGAATAAGGCTTAAATGGAATGAATGAATAAATGCAATAAATATGTTTTTTTGCCTTTAGTTTATATAAGTGTTTGTTAGAGAAAATGAGGCCAGCAAAACGGTCACCGTTTTTTAATGGATGGTGTATTTCGTTTTTGGCCGCCGGGTCATACACGCACACATGATACTTGTTAGTATTATTATACATACATACAAACATACATAAAGCTCACGCCTGTGTCCCACAGGTGGGGTAGGCAGGGACTATTAATTTATAATATTTGTGTATATGTACACAAGTATAATTTTTTCATTATTTTATAATTTGTAATTACTTTTAATTGACATACCATGTTTAATTCACTGGTATACTATTATGTACACCTACCTAGGCTAGAATATCCACTGACATGTTTAATTCCCATTTTCTTTTTTTCTGTAATTTATTCTGTTGGACATTTTATAATTAATTAATAGGTATTTTATTACGAATAAATAATAGAATACCTATACCGAAATATGCAATTGACATGATTAATTATTTGATTAATTTTAATTTTCCTTTAAATTTTGACCATTTGTTTACAGAGAATTGTTCAAAGAGAAAGTCTATGATTTGCTTATATTGACTGTGTAGTATATTGTAATTTTCATTGATTAAGCTAGATCTAAATTACATAGATTTAAGTGTGTGTGAGTGACTGAGCCATGGCAAAACAGAAACTTTTTTGACGTTTGAGTCGGAGCCATGACCTAGGACCAAGAATCAAACATGACAGACAGCCGTGTCAGAGAGTACCATGTACCTTGAATAAAAATGAAAGAGGTGTACGATGGCAAAATAGCAAATTCGATAAAAATATTACCACTATGCTTATGCGGCAGACATAGCTTTCAATGTGTTCTCTAGATATTTGATGGCACCGTCCAATATTTGTACTTCAGATTCTTTCAACAGCTCAATGCTTTTGCTGAAACAAAAAGAGAATGATAATAAATGAAATAAAAATAAGAATAAGCAATAACACATATTAAAATTTTGCAGTCCGTGTTTTTTATAAGTGAATACTATTAGGTAAGGACCTTTGAAAGGAATTAAGGATGTTTTTGAAAATATGTTTAGATAAAAATAAACTTATTTCGAACCAAGAGATTTTGAAACAATAGAACAGTACTAACCTGTGCAATGGATTAGGTTGATCAAAACCAGGTTTTGAAACCTCTCCGTTTTCCGCCGCTTCTTTGGTATTCCCTGTATCTTTGATATCTTTCTTTGCACCTTCAACATCACCATTTTCCTTCGGAGCCTCATCGCCTTTACTTTCATTGTCATTCGTTTTAGTTTTATCATCAATAACTGGCTGGACCCCGTCTTTATTTGATTCTTTTTTATCAGTGTCCTTCTTATAAGAGGCCTTAAGAAGGCGACAGCGCGTCAGTAAGTAATTGTAGGCTCTACGATCGATTTCTGCGCCCACAATGGCAGAGTTGGCAGCGTCAGATGACACTAGATCACAGGGCACGCCCTTGCTGGACCACTTCGTTAGTTCTTCTGCAATTCAAAATTGATAGAGACAACTAAAGCAAAACTGAAGAAATGGGCGGCCCTATAGCTTGCAGAACCGATGACCGATGAGGCGAAATGGTTCTAGGGTAGCGACCACGTATCAGCAATCGCAGTGAGGGACGACTCCTTACGAGATGAACGGACGACCTTGTACAGGTCGTTAAGGGAACCGATGGATGCAAGAGGCACAGAGTAGACAGACGTTGTGCAAGGCGTGGAGCCTATGTTCCTAATAGTAGACGTTCTGTGGTTGAGACGTTCATGATGATGATGTGATGACACAACTACCTTTATGTATAGTTAAAGAAACAGAGAGAGAGAGAGAACCAGATTTGGGAACCCCATTCAATTTTAGGATAAGTTATGACCTACGTCTACGCTATTCTGGGTTATAAGCTATATTACTGTCATATTTCATCAAAATCCGTTGAGTAGTTCTTGCGTGAAGGAGTAACAAACACCCCAAACATCCATCCATCCATACTTACAATCTTTCACTACTAATGCAACTACAACAAAAGCATACGATTTGATATGACAGACTTGCACGAAATGACATGAGTACAGTCACAAGCTCTTGATTACGAGTACAATTTTTTTCTAACTTTTATGGCTATGCCGAGTTACACATTATTCCTAAATAACATACAAGCAAAACAACTCGAAAACATGCACCACATACCCTGATTCATGCTGAATATCCTTATAAAGGCAAGCAGCTCCGGGCAGACGGGCATGTCACCCGGGTACAGGCTGTAGTGAGTCACAGCTGCCAACCCGAGCTTGCTCAGCAGAGACAGCCGGGTCTCGCGCATCGGGTCGCCAGAACTCACCCCGAGAACCAGGGATAGGGTGTCGTGCTGATTGTTTGGGTACACGAAGCTGAAATAGTATTACGTCAATGTATTGTTATACTGTCATAATGAGCCATTCATTAAGAGAGGTAAGACATGATATCACGTACGAATTGGAGCCGCTCGACTGGGGAAGTACGTCCATCTTACAGAATAAGTACCTTTCATTATTTTAAAATAATTAATTAATTAATAAAAATGAATTTATTGACACGGACATAGGTAATTACAAAGTGACAGCAGTAAGGCAAGAATTAGAACCCTGCCTCCAAAACTAGTAATAAATCCTGTATTTTTTTTTATTTTTTTATTTAACTGTTTATTGTACACAAGAAATACATAGCAAATAACAGGCAAAGTAATAAATGGCACAACAGGCGCTACTTATTAAGAGACAATGTTTGATAGTGTCGCCATTACATGCCATTTAGCCAATAACGTTGCGTGAGTAGACAGAATGTTATACATAGTCTGTCATCATTAACAATTTGACATTATCGTCTTCTTCTATCTATAACACTATAAAGAGGAAAAGTTTGTATGTTAAGGGTAATATTTGAAACTAGGTACTAAACCGATTTTGAAAATTATTTCACAAGTAGGAAGCTACATTATTCCCCAATATCTATATGGTACTTTTAGGCGATTGAATGTGTAACCATGATCCAATATGGTCAGGTTTTGGTTCACGGAGGGCAGATGGCAGTCGTTCCACTGTACCTGATCCGCCATATTGTAGATCATGCTCTAGGCGTTCTGAAAACGATTCATAAACACAAAATCTGTCTCAAGTGTTTAGATTTTCTAGGTACTCCGATGATAACAGGATTACATCAGGCATGTTTTGGCAACAATAACGCGCGACAACAATACTTGTGTACAAAATTTGTAGATTAAATAGTGGTCGTATTGTCTTGAAATAGGTATTGCATTCTCGCCGTGCGGTGTCTGGCAACCCTTTCCATTGACGGGGGCCTTAACAGTGCTAAAGTGGCAATTAGGACAGAGCCATTGCCGTTATTATTTTAACTGTGGTTTTGACGCGCTGCTTGCATTGGACTCGATTATACGTGTCTCTTAATCAACATAGAAATTATAATTTTCTCTTAAACGCGTAACAATGCTTACTGAGACATACAAAAATAGCCGTTACTTTCGTTTCCGTCAACAGCTTTTTGCATACCTATTACACTAGTATTTGCTATAAACAATAAACTTTCTACGCTGAAAACCCGGCAAATAACCACAGCTGATTGCAAACCGCCCAGTCACGGCGCAGACCGCTAACGGCAGTTGCGTCATAAACCATCATTTCCTATACTGCACAATGGCATTATGACCTGGGTTCTACAAATTGAATACGAAAATATCTCGGTCAATACGTTACATTCGGCGTTCGCGCCGAATGGTGGATGATTGCTTTTTAAATGACGAAGGAAGTACCTATAATTATCGATGAACCCCAACTTATATTATAAATGCCAAAGTAACTGTCTGTCTGTTACGCTTTAATGGCTAAGCCACTACCCCGATTTTGATAAAATTGGGAATGGAGATAGTTTAGCACCTGAAGATACCCGTATAGGCTAATTTTTATTCCCCTTAACACGGAAGCTCACAAGATATAGGTACAAAAGTCCACGCGGGCGGGAGCCGTGGGCGGAAAGATATATTTGAAAATAATAGCCCAGGTAAACTATAAATGTGAGGTCGGACTAATTTCTAACAAGCTGATTCTTATTTTATCATATACCTATGGATGTCTATGAAGCTTTTGGGGGTGCCCGAAAGGTCCCGGTTTTTGGTTTTGCGTAAATAGCACAGATAAACATATATTACATATAAACATGTATTTATTATTAAAAGTATAACTCTTGTCGGTGGAGCAATCGCCAAACCTGCTCCGAAAAATGGTAAATTTGGTTCATAACAACAAAGATGCTCGTCGCTGCGCTCTTCGCAACCTTCGGTCGCATGATCGCATCGTCACTTATCACCAGGTGAGATGGCGGTCAATTGACCGGCTACTCTAATAATAAAAAAACCTAACCCTCTGTGACAAAACGACGATATTGATAGATTCGGTTATTTCGGAAATTAACATATTTCTGTTTTCTGTTTAGGAAATATATGAAATTCCTATGAAATGCGTAAAATAAAATTTGTTTCACATATTTCCGGCCGCTTTTAGACATTGTATTATACATGGTCAAGGCGGACCCCGGGCCCTCGTTCTCGAGAGCACAACCGGGACATTACGCAAAGATGATTTTTTATTATTATTATACATTTCCTAGGTATTCTATACAATGACAGATTACATACATTTCCTGTAACAAACAAATGAACAGTTTTGTTTGTTTTCCTCTACTTGGAATTTTGCTTCTTGCCAAATTTCATTATTATAGGTCATCGGTAAGTACCCTATAAGTTATGATAAAGTCACTCTGTGACTTCACGATGATGGTGATACGTTTGAAAAAAAATGATAATTAACACTTCCATCGCTCACCCGTTATGCAGCAGCAGATCCGAGTTGGGCCTGGCGCCGTAGAATATGAACACCTGGTCCCCGGGATTGAAGTCGCGCAGCGCGTAGCACTCGCCGCGATTCAACTCCTTGTTGTAGTCAGTTGTGATCTGGAATAAGAAGAGGCTATGAATTAACAAGGAATGACTTCACTTAGAAGTGCCATAGAAATCCAAGGTGTTTTTTTAAATATAGGTATGTCATACGGTAGGCATACCTGTAGGCTAATCATGTAACTCTGTTAAAAGCCAACAATTATCTGATTTCAATGATTAAAATTGTTACTTTTGCGATTTCGTATCATCAATTTCAAGGCTTCATGGCCCAACCCAGTTCACTGCAGGACTAAAGGCCTCTCCTAGGAAAGGGGAGGTTATTGCCATAATCTACATGCTTGGCCGGCGGGATGGAGATTGCAGTGTTATAAATATAACAATGGAAAACGCTGCTGCTCATTTTCTAGGCTAGATCTTTTGCCTCGATAACATTAGACACCCACGAGCGTATGGTGTTGGTGCTATTCTACTCCGCCGGACACCACACGGCAATGTATGTATATAAATGTATGTATGTACGCTTAATACGGTTTTCAACAATAGATAGAGTGATGATCAAGATCAAGAGGAAGAAAAAAAAAGGGTAAGCATATAGGGTAGGTATAGGGATGGTGTAGGGTAGGGGTATGGTAGAAAGTAGGACGCTACGCGAACGAAGTCGCGCCGGGTCCACTAGTATTGAAATAAAAGGCATAGCTGACAAGATAGAGAGGTTATGTTAAGTGGGTATTCATTAGGGGTCGCAAACCGGGATCCCGGACCAAAAATACGCCTTCGCAATACCGGTATTCATTTTATCGGGATTTTCGGTATTCAGTAAAAATTCCATTCCAATTTTTTCAAAGATTTTTGCATAAAGCTTAAAATATTTTCCAAACAAATTTTGGAGAGATAATTCTAATTGATTCTAGATTCGGACCGATAAAACGAATACTAGTTTGCTTTAACAGATATATCTCAAATACTATAGCAAAAAACGAGTCATCGATGGAGGATTTATAATAGGGGGAAATTAAAATTAGGATTTTCTTTTAGAAGATTTTGTGAGAAATCCTCTATATATTTGTAACAAGCCTTTTTAGGTACCTACTACTTAAGAGTGTCTATGAGTTTTATGCAATACAAAATATAATAATTATAAGTTTTTAACAAATTACCAGCAACTTCTTCAAATCCCGAAAATATCGAAAATACCGGAATCCCGGTATTGACCTCGTGTCAATACCGAAAATCCCGGTTTTGAAAAGATATACCAGTATTGCGACCCCTAGTATTCACTCACGCAGCAGACAAAATCTATGATAAAAATATTATTTTATAAAGATATCATAATATACCTTCTACTTACATAGGCTAAAACAATAAAGAAAAATCAAATTAAATTATTTATTAATAACGGCTATAATTTATAAAATTATTCTTCCGCAGTTTTCACCCGCTTTATTTACGAAACTCCGCTGACATTCGGTTATCCCGCATTCGAATGTACTGGAAAACTAACAGGATTCTTTCTACTTTACATACTTGATACAGGATATCCGGGACAAATGGTACCGTATGACAGACACCTGGGAAGAATGTAACTTCCTAATAGTGAAATAATTTTCAAATCGGTTCAGTGGTTTCGAATATTAGCGCGTTCAATCAAATAAAAAAACAAGGTCTTCAAAATTTAAGTGAAATTTACGTTTTTACGTGAAAATTAGTATGAAGAAATGTATAGCGCCGTCTAGTGGTACGTAAATGAAGCTTTTTTCTTCATACTAATTTCAACGAAAACGCAAACGCGATAGTATAGTAAAATCGAAGCGAAACTCACACTAAGCCCTCTGAAGTCATCGCTGAAGCAATATTCGATAAAAAGGGTTACGAATTGACGTAGGAGTTGCCTTTACAGTAAACTATGATAATTTGTCACACACACACAGCCTAAAAGAAAGTAATTTTACAAAAATATCTTAAAATTTTGCAAACTTACGTGATTTAACATCTACACAAGTAAAGAATTATTCAAGCTCTTTTTGCCGAATAGATCTCAACTACCTACATATTTCTAACGCCAAGCAATAACTTTTGTTAGAACAATAATAGTTCAATTACAGTCACGTGGCATATCACCGACCTCAGAGTGACAGCGCACCTGTCGTTCTGCATTCCTGCTACACATGATGGAACCTAAATGAATGAATGGTAGATCTCACGAGTGATAGGTAGCAACCGCTTTCCACCAGATAAGCTTTCTATTCGCCTGCGACAATGTATGGAATAAACAGGTAACAAATCTCTTAGAGGTAAGTAATAACTTTTTTTATGTCAATCGGTGGACAAACAGGCACGCGGGCTACCTGATGGAAAGTGATCACCGCTGTCTATAGACATTAGCAACACCTGGGGTATCACTAATGCGTTGTTCACCTCTAAATAAAACTCCGGGGAGCGTTGCTCTAAAAATAGGCCAATGCTAAACTACTTCACTGCCAAAGGAACGGTTCCCCATAGAGCATGGCCACTTTACTCACCGGCAGGAACATTACCATTTAAATATTATTGTTTAGCTGTGGTATTGTTAGGTGGCGATACTTCCCCAGTCGACCGGCTCCAGTTGGAACGAGATATCCCGCTATGCCCTATCTCTTAGAATAACGTGTTGTACTTGCCTTGCCCTGTTCGTGGTTGCACATATCCCAGAGAGGGATGAAGGCGGTGACGTCACGCTCGCCGAGACGAATCTTGTTCTGACGGGTCATCACCGTTGACACCGCCCATCTGATGACAACAAAATGGAAATCACATTTAGTAATGGAAGACCTACTAAAACACTGACGAGCAAAAATAACTATGTCACTTACATAAACGACGATATTTCCTAAACAACTCATAATATCTCTATGAAGTTAAAGGAACATTGAAGTGTATTTTATAAAAGTAAAAAAGGCTTAATGTGTAAAACTTTTTCTACTATAAAGCTATATTTAATAGTTTATGAAATATCGTTGTTTATGTAAGGGTCCAGTTACTTTTGCTCGTCAGTGCAAAACAATAAATAAATAAATTAAATGTGTAGGTACTCTTAAGAACAACATATTAGGAACCTATTTAACTTGGTTAGCTGCGGTCAATTTCTCCATGTCAGGGAGCAATGTAACCCATTATCAAATGCCGACGAGCTGCTTAGGCTGCTAGGCCTACTTAGGATGACTGCGTGAAAAAAACCATAGCATAATCTCAAAATATCATAACGTGTTCGGTCGGTGAGTGCTAAAAATAAAAGTGTGATTCGATTGTCATTATACACATGACGACGCAACACCTACAAGGTCCCAATTTTTTTTATCCAATTGCTCAATAATGGTCGTCGGATCGAAGAACATTACGTAAGTTTTCAATTTCCCAATTATCCAACTTTGGTGTCGTCAAACTTGTTAGCGGAAGGTTTTATACACGGTAATAATTACCATTAAACAGTTGGTTCCCACAGTGAACTGTATGTGACCACTGAAGGCAGCAGCACAATGGGCTCAGCTAATGCACTTTTACTTTTATGTAATTATTTTACATGTTATCCACTTTTGTTTTCTGTCCATTGTTGCGGCGACATTTGACACCCGACGATCATCGCAAATTGCGTTCGTTTAAGTTTTTAGTGACGGGTAACGCAACATCTACCTTAGAGGATGAGGCTAATGTTCAAAGTCACGAAAACGTTTAAAGAGTTTCTAATCGATTGGCGTTTAGCGCCTGGAACTCTATTTCCTTCCCGCATGCCAAAATAGTAGGCAGCGATTAAAAGTCTAATAAAGCGTTGTTTTTAATAGGAATGAGGGCGACCGGACCAAAATGTCGCGTTTTTTGTCACAACGAACCTATTAGCGAGATTTATTTGTGCAACTTCATTAAAATACACTCGGTCGCGTGCCCGCAAACCGCACTTAACGTTTTCTTGTACGTGGCAGTACAAATATTCGTAATTGCTAAATGAATAGCGGCGGGCGAGCGAGGCTGGCTTCCGCGTCAGCGTGACAGCCCGAGAATTCAGATTTTCACGCCCACTTGCCGCCAGCCGCCATTTCACTCAATCTGTTTTCTAACAATATTCCGCCAAATTACATCTTACGCAAGCCTCCCACCCCTGTTTGGATAATAGACATCGGGTATGATGCAGCATAATTTACATTACGATACTTACTACGAATGATATCATTATTTTCATCTGCGGTAATCGTTTTCTTTCTCTGGCGCAATCTGAGATACGCACCTGTCTTTTGTTTTTTGATTACGCATTTTGATGCAGTCATACACATTGTGTTTGTCATTTTTTCAAATGTATAATGTGACTGTTACTTTAAGTAGGTATTACATTTAATGAAGAGAAAGTAATAATAGTAATGAAGAATAAATGAAAATGAATTACAGAATTCAATATATTCATTCAAATACATTTACTTTTCTTTACTTTACTTTACATAACGTGGCGTGACGCCTTCGACGAATTTGACACGAAGTATATGTCAAAATCATTGGACACGAAGATTTGATAATCTCTAATATTCTCAACAGCTTGATTTAATTTACTTTTCCTAAACACAAACATTTGTAAATACAAATGTTAAACATTTGTATTTACAAGAAGGTCCTAGAAAAACCGTCAACTGCAGCAGCACCCAGAAATTCGATATAAAATAAAGCTTGATCTGTGTGTGATCGGTAATAAAGCATTGTGTTTTAAGGGAACACCATACAGACATTATTGTTGCTATTGTACACCAATAAAGTACCTATGAAATTTTTGTGCGGATATAATAATCATCATGGCGTTAATGTCCCGGTTGTGCTCTCGAGAACGAGTGCCCGGGGTCCGCCTTGACCATGATCCAGGATTTGGCAGGTCAAGTAATTACAGTGGAGCGACTGCCATCTGACCTCCATGACCCTGCTACCAGGGGATCCTGACCAGATTGGATCATGGTTACACATCCAGTCGCCTGAATGTGCAGGTTTCAACACGATGTTTTCCCTCACCGTAAGAGCATCGGTTAGTATTCAACTAATGTACACAACTCAGAAAAGAGTCATTGGTACATGGCCGCAGCGGGATTCGAACTCGGTACCTCTCGCTTACGAGTTGGATACTCAACGGCCCGGCTACCGACGCTCCTTTGTGCTTGTGATTTTTGTGCGGGTATGTTAATGTATAACATAGGTACAATACTTAACGCTCGTGCTCGCGATGATAGCTGTTACAGAGATCAAGCTATATTTTACGAACTACGAACTTCATGAAATCACACGATTGTCTTGTGCAACATGCGTTCACATAACAATTCCGCTGTACGTGTTGCAGGACAAGGAATCGTCCAATTTAGAAACCCCGTGAGCAAAAACCGTATCACCACTACGTTTAGCCGTGAGATTAGCCATCATTTCGTGTGCACCAAACTAATTTACCTTAACAAGCAGTATCCCACAATACTCTTGCATGGCATCTCTACGCGCTATTGTTTCGTTAGCTCGCACGCGCGACTCTTACTTTCTTTAGCAAACTATTATATAGCAAAGGTTTATTTAGTCGGCGGGTTCTCAAGTTTCTTTACGGAGACACACACGACGATGTTTGGAATCGCGGTGCTTAAACTGTGGGGCGCCGGTCGCGGTTGTGGACACAAGTGATCCATGAAATGATTAGGCTCCAATGATCCGATTCGATGAATTTGATATTGTTATGCTGAAGATTTATGTCTGTTTGACATAAAGATATAGTGGGTATGTGCAGGGATGTTGCCAAGGTATGGTTTGACTCATCATAATATCAGCCGAAAGACGCCCACGGTTGGTTAGACGGTTTGACTCATAAGAGTTTATAACTTTTCGAAGCACGAAAGTCGGTCCGCCTAAATTTCGAACTGTAATTTTTCATCATCTTGGCGTTAATATCCCGGTTGTGCTCTCGCGCACGAGGGCCCGTGGTCCGCCTTGACCATGATCCAGAATTTGGCAAATCAGGCAATTACAGTTACGGACAGTAATTTTAACTGACCAAAAAGTATTTTAATGCAGTGCCCAGTATTTTAAAGAATGCACAAACATATACCTGAATCTCAATTATTAGGAAACCAGCAAGTCTATGAGAACCGCAGTCTAGTGAGATCTACGTGCGACCAGCTAGTAGTGAGCTCGTTATTGCAAATGACATGCACGATCAATATAGATCATCTAAATAACTCGAGAGGTGGTCGCGCTCGTTAGATCAATTGTCGAGACAATAGTTTCATCAGCTTTATTATTATTAAATAGCTCTCGTAGAGAAGGTTTGGATGTTGTAAGTACTTTATGAATTGTCAAATTAGGGGTTGCACTCGCATAATATATTTAATTGAAGTGGATTTCTAATTATTCACATACAGTCGTAATAGTAATAATATGGATAGAAGATGAAATTTATCAAGTGTTCTTATTATTTGTTATTACGGAAACCTAATGATATGAGTTATTTTACCTTAAAATTGACTATATCAATAATAACACAATAAGTTGAATATGCGAAACTCTCAGGTATTGTGAAAGTCGTTTAGGAAGCTGACGAAAGCCGGCACCTCATATCTGAGTGGCTTGTAAGGCTCGGGGGAAGCCTGTGTATTTCTAACAGAGAGTTGTTATTGGATATAATAACATGTTGTTGCAGAAAGGCGTATAAGTAATAATGTCTACTTGCAGAACAAATCTCAAATAATTGTCAAGAAATTTTTAAACACGTTTAATACACAGGTTTCGTTTACAATCCGGTAAGATGGTCCATGATTAATAAATAATAACCATTTAAATGTGGATTTAAATGTAGTAATACAGCCTCCATGTAGTAAAATTATATAAAAATACCATGTCAGATTTGTAGAGGTATTGTTAGGTACATAATCTATTTCATTTTTTTTATGGTTATCTGATGGAAAGCGGCCACCGTCGTTCAAGATTTCAGCAACTCAAAGGGAAGAATCCGGGAATAAAAAAGCTCGTACGTTATTTGGATGGCGTACTTTATTATGTACTTAAATGAAATCTGTCCTATCATCGGAGGGTGCAGTGGCGGAAAAGTAACTGTGTCACACAGAATCAACATCTTTCCGGCAGCCGCAACGGAAAACGCGGCGGGTGGAGCGGGTGTCATATATGACACGGATGACAAGAAAATATATCATCGTTTGTCGTTTTATTTGTAATGGATAAACTCAAAAACTACTTAATTGATTCTGTTTAACCGAATGCTTTCCCGAATTATATAGGCTACTTTTTATTCCGGGAAAATAATAGGGTCCGGTGTGAAAGTTGAATGTTTACACAGATCCGAACTGCGTGTGGATGACAGCCGCTAGAAACGGCTGTAAGTAATATTTTTGGACATGACATTAAATTGTCTGTAGTAAACGGGAATCGTACTAGGATCTTGTATTGTACTGGGTGCTGGCAAGCTATTTCGCCCCTAGGTTGAGATTCGGATACTTTCAAATTTGACAGATTAGTTATTAAATTTAACTAGGTATTTATATACACAAACAGACTATCAACGATAGATTAAGGTATGAGCACAGGTGACAAAACACCGATTTGCAGCTGTGTTGCTGCAGCATTTTGGCTGCACAATTATTTCATCTTTGATATCTTCAGGAAGTTGAACAAGTAATAACTCCAAAACCAACCTCTAGTTACCTATAAAGCAAGTACCTACTAAATCGTAGATACTTATTTTAGACTACGAGTAGATGCCCGCGATCCCGAGCGACCATTTTATATGACGTCCCTAATGTATGAAAGCTAGTACTACTTTTTATATTACTATTTCTTGATCCCAATTATTTTTTTGTAAATATATTCAATGTACAGATACACTTTTTAACTATTTTATTATATGTATAGACAGCATTAGCATCAAATTCGTATGTTTACGGTTGTCAACATGGAGTAGCTACACACATGCGCAGGAGTGCGCGCCGCATACCGCGCGGGAAGCCGGGCGGCGCATTCCGTTTCACGTACGACGTGCGTGGACCGTCTCTACTGCACTCTACATACGGGCGGAAGGGGTTTCGAATCTAGTAGAGGTGTTTGGGTGAGCCTCAATGTGTAGGTTAACTTTAACTGACATTGGAAGAGCTGTCTCTACTACAGGGCATCTATGGGTTTTAAATCTAGTTGCCTTTGGATCGACTTTAAAATAAATGCATTAAAGGATAATTAAATTAATGTGTTATAACTGAGCATACACGTGAATGGACCACTGATTTGGAATGTGGTAGAGGACGTTGAAAGAATATTAGTATTAAGAGCTTATGATGAGAGCGTTCATACCCTCTTGACTGGATTCGATTCATCATCATTCATCAGATGTTATTTCACGGTTGCCCGCGCGGCACGCCAGGGCCCAGGGTCCGTTGACTGGATTCGACTACTAGCAGATATTTATTAATTGTAGTTGTCACCAGTATCTACACAACACATTAATGTAAATAAAAAACTTACTATTTATGAGATATGAGTAGTTTATGTCTGATTTACTGGCTTTGGCTCTAGATGGCAAGGGTCTGTGGTGGCTGTCCTGGGTGATGTCGGCGTGGGGAAGGGACTTGAATATGTTTAAACTATTTCAAAGATTTAACGACTGGTAGCAGCTGTCATTACGTAACCAACCGTAATCTTGGTGATACACAATAATAATATGAAGTCCGAGTATCTAACCGGAGAAGAGCCAAGATTGTCGATATACTGAATCATAAGAAAAAAATAATAACTATAAGCATATAAAATAAAATAGTATTCCCTCCATATGTAGGTCTACTACATATAGTCATAAAGAGAAGACGAATGGATATCAATCTTATGCAATATGCATATTCCAGTGCGGCGCGTATATGAATCGCTCTACTGACTCCGTCTTGTTTTGTTGAATCTGTTATTTTTATTCACAAATCGTGTTAATAGCACAATTGAAAACGATGCGATCGATGTTCAAATTTTATTTGTAAAATAAACGTTTGAAAATGCCAAAATAGTTATAGTTACGTCTATTATTTAAAGAGCAGAAAACGTGCACAATGCACTATTGTTAGATATTGATATTGTTATGGTCTGTTTTGAAGCAAACAACGTTTCTGAAAAGGACGATTACGAATTCGGATCATCGCGAGGAGTGCTCGGCTAGCCTCATCGCCGGCTTCACTCGCCCGCGCCGAGCCGTCCCGCGCAAACGTGTGCAAACCCGCCATCACTTTCACGCTCGCCAGCAAAAACCGCGGGAAACCGCACCGCAGAGAAATCTCGCATAATTCCCCGCCAAACCGCCCAGCCAGTAGCATCACCACCACCGCCAATTACTGTCGCGAACTGGCTGTTTACAAATAAACAATAATCATGTGCGAAATAAAAAAATAGACCGGCCGGAGAAACCATTTGCGCGAGTGCGGTATCGGAAAAAATTAAAAAGTCAGCGGACGCCTACATTTTTTCTTCAACTTCTTCCTTTTCTCCACTATTTCTTCTAATCTTCAATCCTTTGTGGCTTAGATCTTAGTTTTTATCGTTGCTCGTACCGGGTGTTCGTAAAGCCTCCCCGAGAGTATAACAGTGCGGTGTTTTGGTGTTACCTAGTGGTCGTGGATGATTCGCTGTGTTGGGAATACTATGGGTATTATATGGAGACTCGAGATGGTTACGCTGAGCACGCTGGCTGCGTTGGTGATATTCGCGCACTCGGCCGAAGAGAACTTTGACACTGACCCACGATTCGAGCTGAGACCGCGGCTCCTGGACACCGGGACGCCTAGTCAGGACCAGGTGAGACCCATGGTTGCTACGAATACACTTTACTTTAGGCACAGAAATCAAAATGTAAATATCTTATTCTTTTTTATTTATTTAACAGTTTATTGTGCACAAGAAATACATAGCGAATAACACAAAGTAATAAATGGCACAACAGGCGCTACTTATTCTTACTTCCGCACTTAAAGTTTTTTTTTATGTTATACGGCAGACAAACTGGCAAGCGGGCCACCCCAGTTTCCCCAGTTTTGTAACATATCCAAATCTGTTTAGTCGTAAAACTTAACAGACAGTTAATTTCTAAATTTCTAATTTCGCAATTAATTATAATAATATAGTTATTGTGAACTATAACAAAAAAAACACAAGAGGTAAAGCTAGTATTAGTTTGAATAGACCTTAGTATAATTATTTATACACTTACGAGCTTAACTGTCGGCCCACCCCATCTTTTTCCATATACGCTTATACATTTCTGGCGTTACAAATCAGTCTTTAACTTCATAAACACTTAATCAATTTTAATTAGTTTTGCATTCAATTAATTTCTACAATACGATGGCTTCTTTCAGTAGATACCTTCATATCATATATTCTAAATTATTGCCTGTATAGTTGTATAATTTGAGTAGTCTTTTTACCGCATTCACAAATTTATTTAACTGGTTTATTAATTTATGAAGCTACTATCTTAAATAACCTAATATTTGAAATTAAAGTAGTTTAATCTCAAACATTAGGTTGTAGTAGGTAGTTCGAATTCTGCCAAAATTTCGATAGTTAATACAAGTAGACATAGCCGCGTATCAACCGTTTTACCACTTCCTGTAAACTTTCTCGCTTTTGTTTTAAAATAAGCAGTTCGTTGATTGTACTCGTTACGGGGACTTCAACTAAATTAGTTGTTTGCTTTGGATGATAAATTACAAATATTGAATACTGAGTGAGCAAGTATGAGAAATATTTATCTGATAATAACATTATAAGGCAAATCGTTTCCGTAATAATTTCCGCAATAACTAATATTTAAGTAATCTTAGGTGTTGAGCGTGCTATGTAGAGTCAAGGGTGAGTAGTTAACCGCTCCAATGCCTTAATTATTCAAGCAACAATAGATCAAACACGTATTTGCTTTGTCTATAATTTTATGATCTAAAGGTCCGTTCCCAAGTAATTGTAGGATACCCAACATAATAAAAATAAGCCTCATAATAAATATCATTTTTCTGACCATTTGTGACAAAAAGACACATGACTCCGGCGGAGTGTGAGAGAAAGACAATTTCAACAAACGCGCCAATAGCTTTAGCATTTTTTAATATTAGTTTATTGTGTTCTTTATTATCTTCAAATACCGGACATTATATATAAACTTGTCGAAAGCCGTACAAAAAAACATTGATCAAATTTTAGGGTACAGTTATGTGCTGTACATAAAAAAAAGTAAACTTTTTTTGACTTATCACAATGTTTTGTACATTTCTGATATAAGCAGAAGCAATAAAATGAAGCAATATGACAAGTTATCAAAGTTTGAATAATCAGTTATCGTGAAAGGTAGTTTTATTTCAAATGACTCGATACCAAACAAATACTTTCATAAGAACGTTCTCATTTGGGAAAACTGTATATAACTCTCAAATCACACCAGGTTTTTTAACCGTCAGGGCAAGATATTGAATTAATTCAACAATCCCAATAAATAATCATCTTGGTGTTAAGGTCCCGGTTGTGCTCTCGAGAACGAGGGCCCGGGGTCCGCCTTGACCATGATCCAAGATTTGGCGATCAGGTAATTACAGTGGAGCGACTGCCATCTGACCTCCGTGACCCTGCTACCAGGGGAACCTGACCAGATTGGATCATGGTTACAAATTACGTTGCCTGAATTTGCAGGTTTCATCACGATGCTTTTCCCTCACCGTAAGAGCATCGGTTAGAATACAACTATTGTACATAACTCAGAAAAGAATCATAGGTACATGGCCGCAGCGGGATTCGAACCCGGTACCTCTCGTTTACGAGTAGGATACTCAACCGCCCTGCTACCGACGCTCCCAATCCGCAAAAACAATTCAACAATCCCAATCTTACAGAATAAACGGTGTAACATTATCGTCTAATTTCTAGAAAATCAAAGCCGACTAATGTTGTTGTTTTCATTTTTCGCGTCCGTTAATAGCAGGCACGTCGGAATGGCGACGAATATGCACAGAATTTATCGCACTGTTTTGGATAGTAGCAATTCAAACTAGCACTCTATTTGCATTCACTTTGACAACAATGGAAGTTTTGCTTAGCTCTCGACATCCTATTTTTATACATTTCTGGTAATATATGGATATCACAAGCGAGAAACGCGTGGACTTTTTACCCGTTTTAAGTTTAGGCTTGCTAAATGTACGGAAGTAAGGTATTTTTCTTTTAAGGATTTCTTGGTTCACGAATATTGTTTCAATTGTTTCACAGAGCTCAATAGCTCTATACAATCCAAAAGGGACCCAAAAGACATGAGTTTAAAAAACTACCTTAAGGTACTTCTGACTTGATTGCGCTGCACAGTTTTATCTAATGAATTCTCAATATTAAGCATGGGTGGAGATTACGTACAGCAAAAACCTCTACGTAGAAATCTAGACTGACTGACTGATACTTTTTGAACTGTGGCCCTACCTTCTATATAAGCCCGAAATTCCTTAACTGTCGTAGTGTCGAATGTTATATCAGGTGGTAGGCCTCTGTTTAGCCTACGGAGTCCACCTGGTTGAGTACCAACCACCGCCTTATCTATTTATGCCGTAAAGCAACAATGTTTGCATTGTTGTGTTCCGGTTTGAAGGATAAACGAATACGCTACGTACAGACATGAGGCATTTCATCTTAGTGCTCACAGTGATAACCTGCGGTTTTGCATTTTTCTCGTACTCTCACAGTAAACTTAGGAATTATAGGTATTATGAGCATATTCATTATTATAATTTTATATAAATTTAATAATCCATAACACATCGTGGGTTCGTCACAAATCGTGCACTAAAGTGTCAAGAGTCAAGTGGCAAGAGACCTGAACATGATTAGTAGGTAAATGATACAGGTTATTTTATCATTAGTGTTCTTTGTAAAAATAGTAGCTTTACTTATGTTTCATTCCACTATCAACTTCCTTGCAACTTTACTAACTTTTTACGAACGTGTAATGGATAGTCTGCAATAAAGTAAAATTCATGACATGTGTGATATTTACCGCCGTGCCCCTTGCAACCCCATGTTTTGCTTATATCTAAAATAATTGTACATTATGTGTACTCAACTAGTACATACTTAAAATATGTGCCCTTTAAGTTTAAGAGTACAATTATTTGAATCAAAAGTTACAACAGAGCATCTCTACAGCAACCCCATTATTTCTAAAGGAATTTTACGTAAATAATTACAATCTCAGCTATTGAAAGGCTGAAAAAAATTGTCCTCTTTATTACACTATTTATTGTTTTCGATGAAACTGTTTCAAGATGCAGATTATAGTATCGAAAGCTGCAACAAAACGCACGTCATCCAACTTTCCTGCCAAACGGCGTATCACTGGCGATAATTCCGTTTAAGTGGCTGGTAGCAAGCAATTTGCATTACGATCGATTTACGATACGCAGAGCACTTGAAGCACGCTCCAATTCTTGCAGCGCCTCCCCAGATTTCTATACAAGTTTCTATACTGGACCCAGACCAAAGTTCCGCTTCCCATTTTGTCAACCGGTTTCACCGTCCCCGTATGGTTGATAAAAGTACTTAATGTGTGCAACAAATGGTAAACTGGCTCCTGTATCATCTGTATCAGGCCACAGCAGGTGGTTTCTAAATTAGTGAATGTATGGTGTAAGCTTGTAGTCGTCTTTAAAACATATATAAAAATTATACATATAAATAGAGTTAGTATAATATTTAAATATACTAACTCTATTTACATAACATAGTAGTTAAATAACACTCATTTATAAATAGAGTTATTTAACGTCTTTGTGAAATTTTGATATTTAAAAGCATAGGTATTCCATAATTATGGCGTAGGTATCAAAATATGACCAACAGCCATGATTGAATTTTGCAAATTGCGAAAATGTAATCATTCTAACAAGTAGTTAATTGGTTCTTGTTTTTAGTACTAATGCTCGTACAGGGGACCTAAATGTCTGTAATAGACATGGGATATTATTATATTACGAATACCTATTACTGCCTTATCTAAATTGAATAACAAACAATAATTAACTCATATTGCGGGTAAAACTTTATTGTCATGGGGCTATATTGATCACTCACTTTTCTCTATTAATCAACATCATCACATCATGTTATTAATATGCAAACAAAGCACACCATTCATACATGTGACAACCCTGACAATATTGTAAATCAGCCATCTTTCTCTTATAGAACTTATCAGAGAAAAGTAAGTCACCGCCGCCTACGGACATCGGCAACACCAGGGGCGCCACGTTGCCCGTCTCTAAGGCGACCTCAAATATACCTCTTGAATGATCCCATATCACAGTCCAAAAAAAAACACTTGCTGGGAGCTCATTCCACATTCGAATTCTTAAGGATTTTAGGAGGATTCAACGTAAGAATTAGAAAAGTGTTACCATAGGTATTAGCGTCGATTAACGTGTTCTGTATACTTGAATTTCAGCTAACTTTGCGTTCACATTGCGCAAAACAGACAGAATGAAACTTGGCAAAGAGTTCAACGCTACCGCTTTTTTCTTAAAATTTTTGGTCCAGTGATTTCGGTAGGTAACGTATGCAGTGCGGCGTGACATATGGCGAATAAATACATGCTTAATTACAAAGTGGCACCTGTGTAGGTGTTACATGGTTTTACAAACAAGAGTATAATACACACACATATAGATATAAAGGAACGAATTTAAAAGAACAAATATAGAAAGTCAAGTGGGGCACCCCGTCCCGTGACAATATTTATTTTATTGGAAATACTAGCCGGCTTTCACCCGCGCGTAGTTCGGATCTCTATAAACAACCAACTTTCCAGGGATAAAAGTAGCCTATGTCACTCGGGAATAATGTAGCTTCCTATTATTTCTATTAGTAAAATAATTTTAAAATTGAGCAAGTTGTTTTAATTAGAAACAAAAATACAAATAATTTCTCTTTATAATATAACTATTTTGAATAGAATAGTACGCCTTCCTTATCCGTAGTATTCTTACAAACTTTCGCATTTATAATACTAGCTTTTGCCTGCGACTTTGTCTGCGTAACATTAGCTTATAACGTTTCTGCGCTTTTCCTTTGAAAGGTCAATATAAATATACAAAATGTTAACAATGTATA
The DNA here is from genome assembly GCA_907269095.1 of Blastobasis adustella. Classification (NCBI taxonomy): domain Eukaryota; kingdom Metazoa; phylum Arthropoda; class Insecta; order Lepidoptera; family Blastobasidae; genus Blastobasis; species Blastobasis adustella. The sequence goes on along the minus strand of OU026121.1, from coordinate 11,726,918 downwards.
TAGTGCTATCTGGCGCGCCGCGACTTGCTTCGTTCGCGTGTTGTCCTATACTACAAACTTTCCTCTTGAATCACTGTATCTATTGTTGAAAACCGCACTAAAATCCGTTGCGTAGTTTAAAAGATCTAAGCGTAGATACATACATACATACAGAGGGACAGACGGCAGGAAGCGACTTTGTCTTATACTATACTATACTAGCTGGCCCGCCGCGACTTCGTTCGCTTGTTGTTCTACACTAGAAACCTTCCTCTTAAAAATGTTGCATATAGTTCAAAAAATCTAAGCGAACATACATACATATACATAAAGAAATACAAAGATCTAATAAAAAGGCAATACAAAGGCCTCCCGTAAGCTTAATGCACAAGTGTGCAGCTAAGCTGGGTTTAAGTGAATCCTCCAAGAAGCTGGTCACCATGGCGATGTAGTAAACACGGTTAAAATTGGTAAATACTTTTACAAGTTTGAATTAAAAAAGCGTCGGTGGCCGAGCGGTTACAGTATCCGACTCGTAAGCCAGAGGTCCCGGGTTCAAATCCCGCTCCGGCCATTGATTGGTTCTGTACCAATGACTGTTTTCTGAGTTATGTACATTAGTTAATACTAACCGATGCTCTTACGGTGAGGGAAAACATCGTGATGAAATCTGCACATTCAGGCGACTTAATGTGTAACCATGATCCAATCTGGTCAGGTTCCCCTATTAGCTGGGTCATGGAGGTCAGATGGTAGTCGCTCCACTGTAATTACCTGATCGCCAAATCTTGAACCATGGTCAAGGCGGACCCCAGGCCCTCATGTTTCACTTTATGTTATAAATAAATGTAAAGTTTGAAATAAAAAATATTTTTAAACAGTTATTATTATCAAAATCAACGTATTTAAGTACATAATTATGTTTTTAACTTCGTTAAGTGTAAAATAGCGTATTACACGAAGCACGCTGAAGCGTGACAAATGACAGCTAAATTAATCTCTGCATCAGTGTAGGTAGATTAAAATAACGAAACTTTCACCGCAAACATTTACGTGCAAACCGCGACTTATTCAATGGAAAAGGCTAAGACAAAATTTATCACCATCATGTCGATACACATTACATAAAAATCGACCTCGATTTACATACCGGCGCGACATCGACACTGACTTCGCGTTCGCATCATCGGAACCGGTTCCAGCTTTCGACTTTCGTCTTTGGCGTTATGATTATGGCACGCGTTCTGTAACTGCTTTCTTCCGATGAGATAATAATTGACTGTTTGGTTTCAACTGGCCGCGATAATTAGCGAGTCGGCGTGACGATCCACTTCTAATAAGCGCGGCGGAGTGTGGGGGCACTGGCCGGTTTCGCAAGCGTCGATCGGTGCCGTGATACGATGTACGATCGCTTTTTTCTCTTCCGTGATGTGGGGACTTGAACATGTTATTTTGATTTCAGTTTAAGTTTTTAAGAATGCCGGGTTTTTATTGAAAGAAGTTACTAATAGCGCCAATGTCATATCGGCTAAGTATATCGGTCATGGCGGTAACACGACAAAATTATAAAACAAAAGATTGACAAATTCAGATTTTTAGTAAGTTCCTACGTACTTTGAGTACCTTAATAATAGGGGCGGGGCTTTAGTATAGTATTTTTTTCGCACATACACATATATTTGCTCAAAATATTTTTATTTTACATGACCTGTAAAAACTGGTTATTGATTTCGAAAATAGAGCTTGTCTAGATGCTACTAAGACATTTAAATAATTTACAAAGTTTTATTTAAACACTAACAAAATAGCCCTGTTTATTTGTAGTAATTTTTGCCTCTAATTTTATGACAGTGCTGTTTTCAAAACAGGTAGTTACAGTATGACATTGCCTGTTTTGGTGTTTGTCATTGACATGCTAAAAAGGAGCAGATTTTATTACATAATTTATAAAATACTTTTTAGTAAATTAGCTTAATGTTGTCTGACTATATTTGCAAAGTTTCATGGTAATCGGATTAGCCGTTTCCAAGAAATTGAAAAATTAGCTTGTATGAAAATACAGTTTTGGTCCATTACTCCATACAAAAGGGCAACTTATTTAACTCTAAAATCAAAATTATTTATTGAAATAGGATTAATTAATTTCTTGTCAAACGTTAAAAACAAAGGGATCGTTTAACGAGCTCATCCAGGGGGTTGACGCAAGTAGGCCGGCCAGCCCGCAAGAAATGAACGCAAACATTTTGACTTTGTAAAGAGAAAGGACGTTACAACACAACGTTAGTTGGAGTAGATTTCATTCCACCATAAATCATATGTGGCATTGACATTGAATATTATTCGAGCTTTCCATCGAACCAAAGTTTGCAAGGTTCAAATTGAAAGACCCATAATCGTAATCACTGCGGATTATAGAATTAAATATATATTTTTGAGAGTAAGGAGGGAACCCTACCATAACCTACGACATCGGTGCCATATTTTTCCAAATTTATTTTAAATGAGCGATTAATGTCATTTTGGGGTCTAAATGGATCTATTCAATGACAGACCATGACCAGAAGGCTATATATTAAGGTAATCAAAAGAAGAGGATGGAACAATATCATCAGTATATGGGAATAGCTAGAAACGCTACTAAAAGAAAAAAAAATATTTTGTATACAGTCAGTTTTTTGTAAAAGGCTTAGTGAATAACAGTCACCAGGATAGAAAGATTGTCCATGGTAACTAGTCTTTTCCTAAAACCAGACTGAAACCACACCCGTGGAAATGGGTAACTACGATTCATGGAATTCGATTTAAAGTAAGTACCTAACAAGAATCGCAAGTGAATAATAATGATTTAGATTTAGCAAATAACGCCTAAATAATCGGGAGTACCTAATTAGAAAGAGCACTAATGAGTTAAAATATTTACAACTTAATGCTGATGTACCGACTTGGCCTTCACACTTGGAGAGTCTGTGGTCTTCGAGGCAGAAACATTTACAATTCTATTGCCTAAATTATGTCTAAAAACATTAACATCACATAGCGGATTTTGCGTCCAATTAAAATGATCTATGATAATTTGGTCTGTAAGTGTACAAATTAAAATAGAAAGTGTTTCCTGATAGGTATCGACATTTCTTAAAAGTGTCGTAAAAGTGAGATCTGTAAACAAACTGTATCATTTGACGTATCAGCCATTAATGTTACATAATTACATGATGCAAGCGTAATACAGTGACATTTTTGTACGTAATCTGTAACAATCTTTATGAGACACAGAAAGTTGAGCAATTAATGTGTAAAATAACAGAAACCGCACCATATTATTATTCTGTGCACTGTAGGCGAGAGCCGTTGGAAGATGAAACAGATTAATAGGTACGTACGTGTCACCGTATGCTATTTATTCCATACTACAAAAATATATGAAACCCCACCAAAAATATATTAGTAAAATTTTTTCGCCAAGCCTCGCAACGCAAGCTCTTAACGATTTCACTATGAAAAAGCTGTCCAGACCTCACGAAGAGCTAAGCTTCTAACACTACAATGCGTAACCCTACAAACTCTACACTTTGATTAAAAGTAAGGCTTGGCCGTTTCATGGATTCAAACGTAGACAATGATCAACTGCAATGCAGAGCCGCCGAGTCTAGCTATACGCTATCTTGATCTGACCGACGACGTCAGCCCTGACCGTCGCATCGGTCCATAACTGAATGCAGCCTGTGAAACGGCCAAGCTATACTTTCTAACCAAAATGTAGAGTTGGTAGAGTAATGCTTTGTAAAGTGAGGAGCTTAGCTTTTCCTAAGATCTAATACATTTTTCATAGAAAACCGTTAACAGCTTTTTGGCTTGGCTAACCACTTTTACATGAAAAGTTTTTGGTGGGATTATAACTTTAATTAAAATTGCGATTTTTATGCGATGCTCATAAGTATTGCGATTGACCTACTAAATTAGGTACTTTTAAATATTGTTTGGGAGTAGCATTACTTCACCCACACTGCCACCGACGGCTATTATACCGTATATTTTTGTTTGTACAATTCAATGCACTACTTTCATTTCAATAGGAAAAGCACCGCCAATCCGCCACGGTTGTGAGGTAACTGTAACTGACCAGGTTTGGTACACTACATGTTCCGCGTTAGAAAATCAAACAGATCTATAAAAGAAACAACGTTTCGTTTTGATCCACTCTTGAGTTCTGTAGGTTTAACTTCTGGGTAAGTACCTAACTAGTGAATGACAACCACGTGACGACAGATGTGTCCGATACAGATTAGCAGAAAATGAAACAGGCAGCTACTATGGAAATAAAATATGTATGGAATTGAACTAGGTTTATTTAAAATAAATCAATATTTAGGACTCAAAGCCCTGTCCGATTCGACATAGATATCCAATCACACAACTAAATCTATTTTTTTTGGGATAATAAACCCCCTACTTTTTAAAATGCACGATTTTGCTTATAAACCTTCCCCTTGGACCACTCTATCTATTGTTGAAAACCTTATTAAAGTTTCTCACTTTAAAAGATCTAAGCGTACATAGACATAGGGCAGACGGTGGGAAGCGACTTTGTTGCATACTAAGTATAGATAAGGACTTAACATAATATGCATCTCTATAAACATTTCATGTTGCGTCCAAAATGATTCAGTACGCTAAGTGAACCGATCGCTTCGCAGGAAAACTGTTGCGCAAACGCAGCCGAGAAGACGACGTCGCTTTTCGCTCTATAGAGCGTTATATATAACGCGACGTATTGTTTGTAAATCGTCGAAAAACACCGTGCGAAAACACCCCAACAATAGCGCAAGTGTATACAAGCATACGAGAAAAGTTGATTGTGCGAACCTAATCAATTGATCACGGTACACAGTTACGTAATGAATGAATCAATATGCATTGAGGATGAATAAGATGTCATAGGGACGTATGTTTAAGTTCTGGTGCCTCTCTAATTAGACTAACCTCAAGCGGCGAAACAAAAATAATTGTTTCATTCATTCAATCACAAGGGAGGGATTTACTTTATTTATTTTAATATTACTGAAAAGTCAATATTATTTGTCTGAAATAAATAGAGCATACTGAAAGTTCTGGCCTCCTGGCCGCTCATCAAAGTTTGAATTTTGAAAATTATATTTTTACAACATAAGAAACTTAATCACAAATTTTTAAAAAATTTGCGGGAAATTGTGTGTTAATTGTTTTTTATCACGAAGTTCATCGTCTGTAGCAAAAATAGAATTAACGAAAAAATACTTTAGGGCTGTGATTTTTAAAGTTCACTTTCTTCGCAAGACTGCACTGCTCGTCTTCAAAATGCTTTTGTAATTTTTTTGCCGTCTTTGAAAAAAATAGAAAAAAAACAATAAATAAGTCGCATCCTATTGCACCGTGACAATGCTTCGGCGCACACCGCGAACAAGACAAAGTCATTTTTGGCTTCTGAAAAGGTAGAGCTAGTGACCCACCCCGCACATAGTTTAAACCGGGCACCATGAGATTTCTTTATTTTCCCAAAAATCAAAGATTTGATAAGGGGGTTTGACATTTACGGGGCCAGAATAGGCCGTGATAGCTTTCAACTAGCATATACCAATATTGAAAAACATATAAATGTCGTAACTGTCCTCTTATTTTTAAAAGTGCTTTGACCAAATGAAAAAGTGTTTAAAATGTAATGGAGAATACTTTAAAAAACCAGTAAATATATTACTTTACAAGTAAATTGTTTTATTAACGAGGTACGCAAAACTTAATACCCCTTAATTGTACCCCACGTAATGCCTCTCTTCCGGTGAATTGTGAAGTAAACTAAAAGATTTCTGCCAACTGGCCCCTATGGATTATCGCGCCAGAGCATCGGCTACCTTACCTATTGACTCACGTCTATCACTCCATTAAACTCTTAAATTTTTATTTTATGTTCTACCAATTCAATTCTGTTTACGGTATGCATGCAGGTATCATATAATATTATAATTTAATGTAGACAATAAATGCGATAGCCTATTTGTTTTACCGTTACGATAAAACTATTAAGTTAATACGATTTCGGTAGAGATAATCTTCATATCTTATATCGTAGAAATTAATGATATGGAAGTAATATTACATGTAACTTTATAATGGAAATTGTATACAAGCTAAGTAAATAGCATGAAAGTTCCACCACCCGTAGTGACGATGACCTTTCGCCTAAGAAATTTTACACTTACTGCGTAGGCGCGGTGTAAACGTTCGTTGCGTCGTAAGTACCGTCCATTTTCTTGCAATTAACGACGCAAACCCGCAATAAACAAATTAATAGGCGCACTTGTTAACCATTGAGCGAAGTAGGAAATGAATAAGTACTTATTTGTTGAAAACGTCTTTAAAAGGCTACATAATGGAGTCGTCATAGAAAATATTGTTATATCCTATTTCTGTCAAAAGCTCGGTTTTGATTTTTCTGAAATAAAATTGACCTTTTAAATAATATGGTCATTAATTTCTACTTTTTATTACTTACTAATATTACAAAAAGGAAAGATTTGTTTATTGGTTGTTAACGATACTTTTAAACAGATTTAAATATATATATATTTCTTTATTAGAAAGCTACACTAATCGGAAGGACACTTAAGCCCGTGAAAATAATAGGTTAAAAAATTCACATAATTTTAAATGATATATGAAAATTGACATGGGGTATGTCCTTAGCTCTTCCACAGACTGCTAGTTCAAACATTGTCAACCTCATCTCAAGCATTGAAATATCTTTTCCAGCCGTGGAGAGCCGTGGACGAGCTGCTCCCCCAGCAGCCCGCACCGAGCCAGGTGTGGCCCGACACCCCGGGAGATGCTCCCAAACGCCGCCGGCCAGTGCGTAAGCGAAAACGAAGACCTCTAGAAGAAGGGCGACAAGACCCGCCGCTACATGAAAGACAGGAATACGCCGAAGACCACCCACGATACTACGCAGGTGACAATCCAACCACAAACGCACCCTTGAGACGAAAGAAATCAGAGAACAGATGGTCGAACGATTTCATAGAAACCCACAGGCCCTTACGAAGACACAGCCCGAGAAGAAAGCGGCCTGTAGAAGAATGGCCTACATTAAGAGAGATCAACGAGTACAAAGAGGATAATGTCAAAGTTACAACATATCAACCCGAAATAGCTGCTGAAGACGAAGGCGAGCGCAGACCGGTCAAAGAGTGGTTATTGGAAAGAAATGAAGCGCCAGTATCGAACCCTGATAATAATAAAAAAGCATTGCAAGACGACACAGAATTTCCGGTACCAGAGGACAAATCATTGTCAGACTTTTCTATGGAGATTTTATATCCTGATCCGAACAAAAGAAAGATGAGAATTAAATCTCCAACTGTCGACGCAGACCACGTAGATCTTAAGACACGGGTAAGTTTCAAAGTAATTTAAGATTTCCTTCTTTTCAATTCTAAGGGAATATTTTTCTTTTCCCATAATAAGTTATTTATGTAACTAGTGTAGTATCTAAGAGTACGTTCAACGATGGTGTATTCAGCTAGTAACCAGGCTCGGCCGAGGCCTACCACCGAAAGAATAGTATTCGTTTGGCACCCAGGGGTTCCTTGTGGGGAATCGATATAATTGGGAGAAAATATTTACCTGCATTTAACATCACTTTTTAAATCTAACCATAAGTTTAAGGACAAACAAACAGACTATATGAAGGAAATTAGTACTTTAGTCAGTATTAATGCAAAGTCGAACAAACCAAAGGCTACACAGGGGTTGCAACACAGCGCTTTATATTTCTTTGATTTAAGAATCGGGCCAATACAGTAGCGAACAGTACAATCAGAACTCCTTCCAGGCTGTTTGTAGACAGTGCTGTATCTTTGGCCGCACACTTCGCTACTTATTGTTGTACCAGAAAATGTGACTCCTGACCAGGTCCAGGATCCCAGCAGCCAATGTTGAAAGGATTAACTTATACAGTTTTAAAGTATGAGAGTACAAATTGAAGATCTAAAGTGTAAACAAATGGGTTGCACTATAAAAAAAATGTCCCAAAGGGTGGATAATTAAAAATCATTGAAATATTTATAAAAGTTATCACAATGAAAATGAAATAAAATCATATGAATATTTAAAAATATTTCACTGAAGTCAATAGGGAAAATTGTCTTTTTTATTGCGTATTTGTGCTGTTTCAACAAAATATGCTGACACACTGCTTTTCTCGAATATCGTAAGGAAATACTACTATATTTTAAAACAATAATTTTCAGATATACTGAAACGCTATCCTAATTGGCAAAGGGTCGTACGACCATGGTCGCAAACTATTAGTCCTAGAACTTTTTCGTTACTGGACCAATTGCCTTCAAAATAGATATCCAGGGGTTCCTGGGGAATCTCAATACAATTTCGGTACCAAAATTGAACAAAAGTGACCGCCATTTTGAACTTTTTTTTTACTGAACTGATAACCAAGGCTTTGTAGGTGAGCGTCCTCTAGAATAAGAATAATTTTCTTAAAGGTTGTCTAAAAAGTAAAGCGACTTGATTTCTGAAAGAAATAATAAAACGTTCAATGTCTGTGATTTTGATTTGACTGACAATTTTCGCCTTAAATAAAGTCGTCTAAGGAAGTATGTTCAAGTACCATAAATTTATCTTACCCGGTATTTAAAGCAGAAACTAAGTTGGTATCAACAAACTATATTCCATTCGCGTTAAGAAAATAGTGAGTAAATATATTTTCCCAGTTGAGTAAAAATTCAGTTACTTAATTGTCTCAATTACAAAATTAAATAGGAAATCCCTTTGCTTAACAGCCAGTCTAGTATTTCCTGTTTATTCTATCTATTATTTTTTGCCGTCATCTAACACTGTAAACTTAGCTTTCTAATTTGTTGCGACCCGATTGGTCGAGGGGCGGGGCTAGGCCAGCGACTCACTATTTTCTTATCGCGAATGAACTACAGGTAGGTATCTTAATATTTTCCTAAGTCGCTTTACGTTTCAGACAATCTCTAGCACTCTTCCTCACCGACCCCACCACCACTGGTGTTGTGGTTGTCAATGGGCGGCGGCGGCAAACAAGCTCCTTCTATTAAAAAAACTCAAAACAGCCACTTCACATGTGGATGTTCCATCTCAAAGCTGGCAGCAGTACCTACTCCATACAAGACCGCACTTGTGCTTGGTAAGCCAGCCAGTAACAGTTCAATAAATCACAAGCGAGTGAGGTAGATAGTTAAAGATGGATTTTAATTGTACCCGATCTATACGTAGTATAAAACAAAGTCGTTTTCCGCCGGCTGTAGGCTACGATTTTTTAAAGTACGCGACGGATTTTAATGCGGTTTTAATAAATAAATAGAGTGATTCAAGAGGAAGGTTTATATGCAAGAAAAAAAGGGTAGGTGTGTGGTAGGTTACATCCTACGTTTTTGTAAGAACTAAAAGTCAGATCCGTCTTTTTCGTTCACTGTTCTTAACAAAAATTACAATATTTCAGTAAATTATATTATACTACATACAAACAACCACTATTGAATGGCAATAGTAAAGGTTTACAAATGGGTTATATAATCACATTTCAAATTGGGAACTGATATAAAAAACAACTATCGTATTATTAGAGGCGATGTTGTCATTAAAATTATTATAATTCTTCAATGTCAAGAATCTCATAACCGAAGAATCTCAATCGGTCCAAAAATAAAAAAGTTCAAAATGGAGGGCGCTTTTTATTAATTTTGGCACAAGATTATTTGACGCTCATATATCGATTTTCAAGACAATCGGTACAGTAACAAAAAAGTTGAAAATGCGTTTACTTCTTATTTTCTTATCTTCTAATTTTGGCACCAGGTTCGTGTTGAAAGTCTCAAGAGACGCTAAGATATAATAAATGATATGATATAGATTTTGAAGGCAATCGGTCCAGTAACAAAAAAGGATCAAAATGGCGGCAGCTTCTTTCTAGTTCTAGGATCAATAGTTACCGAGTTATTACGTTTTTAATCAATGGAATAAATCAGGGTAAATCGATTTGTTTCGTTGTCGAAAGTTTACCATCCATTGTAAAGCACACTGAAAAGTAAGCATGATGGATAATTATTTGGTAAATAAATACTTTCTTTTTATCTTTAATTTCATCTCCGACTTTATAAATGTCACAAAAAGCTGTAGTCTATGAAGTCTCTCTTTCTCATGAGCATCTAACATGAGCCAGACCACTCATGACGCACACGTGGTAGCCCGCGAGGAAGCGAAGAAAACGTAGCTCAATGATAGGTGTTGTACTTAATGGTCGACGGCAGCAACTAGCTTCACGTGGCGAGCACAACACACTCGCGAAAGTGGCGCTGTGAACCGCGGATGGCGGCCATTGTTGGAACTATGATAGAATGGTTTTTAATGCCAACTATCCAGGACCATGAGGCTCTCTCATCCGAGGCAATGATAATCCATGCATCCAGCCATGGTCTCGGCTGACACCAAACTATTGTCGTCCCACTAGGGGTATAGGTTCCCGCTCTTTAGGACTACCATGTGAAATAACCACCAATGTATGTGAATTCAATGACATGCTTACGTTTTGTTTATTTTGTTTTAGATTAATTCAGTTTTTCCAAATCGTTATATTCTTATTAGAAACCGTCTTTACATAAAGTCATACTTACCAATTTTATTTTAGGAAAGCACTTTAAACTCGATAAGCCTCAATGATTTTGAGCCATACAAAGAATCAGAATATGGGTCATTTTACATCCACCCCATTTTGAAGACATTTTATATCATACCAAAATCAATTAAATGTAATGAGAAAATGTCAACAAATCGTAAAGTGTGTACCTTTTACATTGTATTTACGTGCGTGTTGTATAATACAAAAAAATTTAATTACCGTGAATTTGCAATAAATAACAACTAATCCATATATAAAGTTTTTTACCCAAGTACCTACTAAAATCAATTTAATAAAAAATATATGTATTTGGTTTTAAAAATCCTATTTAAGAGTATTATTTGTTAACATCTTAGATCAAATAAGTTATTTGGTCCGAGGTCAATAATGACGTATTAGTAGACTTAAAAGGTTCACTTGTTTATTTGTGTTTGTATCTTTATGTATTTTCTTTGTTTCTATAAATTAGAGTAGGTTTGACTAACACCGTAACTTGTAGAATTTACATGTATTACAAGAATTTAACTCAGCAAGCCCTTTCTTTTCCTTTATTTCAGAAATCCGGTCCTATTGATCCAGTCACTTTGAAGGATATATTGAAACAATCAAATGGGAGTAGTTTGAGCGAAATACTACAAGAACACAACTTGTCCTTAGCAGATTTATTGCACGGAAAAGAAGATGCTATATCTGTACTGAAGTCACAAAATCCTGATAATACAATTATATCACAAAATTTTGAAGAAACTAAAATAGCAAATCCTAAAACTGCAAAACAGCAAGAAACAGCAAAGGATAAAATTGAGTCAAATGCAACCATAAGCGAGAAATCGGTAGATACGATTATGGAAACCAAAGAGTACAATATTCCTACCAGTAGTGAAAAGCCTGAAAATGAAACATTAATTAATTTAGAACCTAATGGCACTAATGTGTTGAACGTAACAGCACCACAGCGTGCGCTCAAAAAACATGGAAATCTTCGTAGACGGCAACGAATAAGGCCAATGAATATAACGCGTCCAGTAAACAGAGAACTAATGGCATTAACAGCAAGGAAATATTCTCAAAGTAATTATAGAAATAACACAAAATTGAAAGAGCTAAAACGAAGTGTTCTTTTAATGTTAAATGCGAGCAACATCTTAAAAAACATGTCTGGAAGCACCGAAAAGTTAAAGAAACAAATAGCTGAACTCACAACTCCTTCAACAATACAAGAAGATACGACCACCGTGCGAAATAGTATTTTTAACAATTCCGTTTTTATTGATACCCAAACTGAAGGGAGCATTGATCAAACTGAATCCGGTACTGTATTATTTACTGAAGAAACAACCGAGTCTACATTTACCACCGAGTTAGATGAATCAGTAACTGAGGCCCCTACTACAACTACGGAAAAACCGAGACCTAAAAATAGACAAAGCGCAGATCGTATCGGTTTGAGAAGGCAAGCATTCAATAATAGACTGAAAAAGAAGCGACTAAAGCAGAAAATTTCAACAACGTCAGCCCCTAATGAACACGAAAACAACATGGAAGATTTGTTTGGGATACCAAACTTGGTATCTTCTTCAGAATTTATTGCAAGAACGCAACCGTCGCCCACCCCCACGGAAATGGGAGATCAATTCACTGATTTGGATGATTTTATAACTACAGAACCGGCAATGCATAGTACAAATACACTAATAACATCGTCATCAATTCCAAATAGCCAAATTACAAGTACTACAGAAGAAACTGCAAAAATTGAGATAGAAGAATTTCTAAACGACACCAGGAGTAAGTAGCATTATTTATTTACTACATTACACCTATAGCTACTTGTAGCACACGTCATCGCCGGATGGTTAAATTACCCAGTTGCTTAATACGGCTATACAGTTAATCAAATGCCAGAATTTAGTTTGCTACCTAGGCCGATCGTATTCCGCCGGGTCATTTAAAATGACTGTATACGGCCTCCTCCATCTAGCGTACATGATGGAAACTCTTATATTCATAAAAAACGTCTTAGCGTTAAAGTCTGGGTTGTGCTTTCGCGCAAGAAGACCCGAAGATCGCCTTGACCATGACCTAGGATTTGGCAGATTAGGTAATTACAGAGAAACGACAGCCATTTGGCCTGCATGGCCCTGTTAACAGGTAAACCTAACCAGATTGGATTATGGTAACAAATTCAGTCGCCTGAATATGCAGGTTTCAACACGATGTTTTCCCTCACCGTAAGAGCATCGGTTAGTGTTCCACTAATGTACATAACTCAGAAAAGAGTCATTGGTACATGACTTGGCTATACTGGGAACCCGGTACCTCTCGCTTACGAGTCGGACCCCTTAACCACCCCTTGGCCACCGACGACGCTTTCTAATGTGACAGAAACTGTGATTATTATACGAACCAATTTTAAAACATCTTGGAAATGTGAATTCCGAATCCAGCGATCAGACATTAAGCTAACTAAGGTAACTACTTCTGGAACTACTTTACAGTAGTTACCTACCTCGTCTTAAAGATACATCTAGTTAAAGAGCCAAAACTGACGAGATGACAAAATAAAAAGGATTAAATTCAACGATTCATTTCAATTCAAACTTTCAATCTGAATTTAGTAAGGAGTAAGTAGCATGGAATTAAATGCATAATTTTTTGTAACAGATTAAAAACATATTTGGTTTTCCAGCCAGCGGCAGATTATGGAAAATATTAATGGAGAGAAATATGACACTAAATGAATTAGTGGAGCTTAGAGAAAGAGGTTCTAGTCATATACATTTGGCAGATATATTTCACAACGCTTCGAAGGAGCCCAATCCTTTGGAGCCATTCCTATCAAAATCATTACTAGAACCTATATCGAAAGAGACGTATCCATTAAGAGCTATATTGGAAGCAAATCTTCACGATCCAAAAGCAAAAACGACAACATCAGACGCAAGCCAAGCACAGTCTATGAATATTCCTGTAATAATGGACTTTGGGAACAATGTCAATGAAAATGGTGAAAATATGGGTATTATGTCGCTTTTTAATAAGTTCAGCGGTGAAACTAATTTGGAAAATAGCTCAATAGATAGAGACTCAAAGGGGATGCCTTATGTCTCTACTGTAATAAGTGTTAATAACACAAATACAAGCGACAACGCCAGAGAAGGTAGAACATTTGAACCTAAGGATGAGAAGTCAGAAATAATGACTTGGAACGAATTATTTGCTATGATGAGAAAGAGCCAACAAAATGATTCAGAAACTGCCGCTATAATACCAGGTAACAAAAAACAATAATACTGGCGTTAATGTGTCGTTTGTGCTCTCGCGTGCGAGGACCCGGGGTCGGGCGTGACCCCAGGATTTGGCAGATCAAGTAATTATAGAGGAGGGACTGCCATCTGACCTCTGTGACCCTGTTAATTAACAGGGAAACCTGACCAGATTGGGTCATAATTACACATTCGTTTGCCAGAATGTGCAGGTTTTATCACGATGTTTTCCCTCATTGGAGCGTCGCTTAGTGCTCAACGAATGTCCATAACTCAGAATAAAGTAATAGCTACAGGGCAGCACTGGGGTGAAATCAGGAGGACTTCGTCCACTTTCCTTTTTCGTCATCTTTCCTACTTCGTCAACTTGCCTGTGGTTCTAGTCCGGTACATGAGCAAACCCAATAACCACCTGGATGTAGGCATCCCCCAGGGTGCGCCACAGTCAGGTCCGCAGTTTTGCGTATCCAGTCACTACCAGCCGTTTAACAGATTGTCGTTTGTTTGCTACAGGACGGTATACTCCACGTTTGCAAAATCGTGATCTCCAATCGAGAACACTACCCTAACTATCATTGGTTCTACGGCAAATATAAACACCCTTTTGTCATTTTAGTTTAGAAATTCGTTAAGCAATATTGACAGCTTTCGTTCTCTATCGAATTACTATGTTTCGGTTCATGTCCTCGCTGTGTAGCTCGCTTCACCGTACACTGTGCGATGTCATATGATCAGTAGATGTTTAAGATCAGTAGGTCCAAAAAGGTTGGGCGCACTAATTAAAAACATTCATTTTAAGCCTTGATAAGTAAAAATATTATTTGAGTTCACAATGCGTATATATTCCGTTTATTTGTATTTTCAGGCCTAGAAAATTTGGGTACATTAACATTCGAAGAAGACAAGGACGGTGACGGTCTGATAGTGTTGGAGGATCTGCAACATCTCAATGACTTTGAGAGTCACATCGCGTCTGCTTCTGATGAGAAGCTAGAGATTAATACATTTGAGAGTACTGACATACCCAAACGTGACTCGGGACTAGAAAGCCACATGGCTAGCAATACGAGATCAGTAACAGTTGCTACTGCCAGTATAGTTGGTTTGACAATGATACTGTTCCTCCTAACGTATGCTATCATTAAGTGGAAGCAGCAAAGGAACATGTTAAGTAAGAAACAAAGTTTCAGAGATGATCATATTCCAACACCTGTGTTTGAACACAGAAAGAGTCACAAGAATTGTAGCAGCCGCAGTATGAGTCCCATGCTAGCTACTTCTAACATCTACACAATGAACACTTTGGAGGTACACAACAGCGGTAAGGAATCTCCAGAGTATGCCTGGGACAGTTTAAGAAAGCCGTTCCAATAGACAGGAAAGGAGACTAGGTATAGACTATTAGACTGAAATTGTAAGTATAAAATTGTAAGTAATGTAAATTTATCAACAATATTTTATAGTTTTATTTTATTTAATTAAATAATAACTAGTGACCTGATATTGATGTAAGCAACTATTAAACTAGTTCTTCTTTTTTCAAAATATATACTCGGTACGTTATTAGATTAGAATTTTGAAACGAATAATACCATAGACGTATAGGTTATTCTGCTATTAATAAACTTTTGGTAACATCATTCTATTATAATAAAATTGTTCTGCCTAATTCGGTACGAAATCTTGTCATTTATGGTGAAACTAAGAATACGCTTCTTAGTTTTATAAAAGGTTTTTATGAAATATACTTGTACTTTTCAGTATTGTTACTTTACTGTGACATATCAGCGTGTTTTATTTTATTATACAGGTTGCCTCAGAGCAAGTGGTGCAAATTCAAGGGTTGACACTAATTCTAAAATAAAAGGACCATTATTTTGCTATTTTCTAACATAACATTATTTTGATAATTTACTTACGTTTAAATTTTCGTTGTGGAATCATTGTTTTATACGTAAGTAACATGGCAATATTATTGACAGTTACTCGCTCTTTGCTAGTTGACATGCCTTCCTAAACAATGTTGTTGAAAGAAATGTATATTGAAAATAACAAGCGTCTATACGTTCTTCAAGACAAGTGTGTATATACACATGATTTAAGACGGCACCTAACATCAAGTGTAAATGGCAGGCAAAATATTTAGAAAAAATATTTGGTACAAAATAATTAATATTGTGAAATGTCATTTTTTGGGCTGCAAATTTAATAAAATCAATCACTGTATTAGGCTGCCTGTCCACTTGTGTAGCGGTGAAGAGCGAAGCGGAGCTGTGCCAATATTAAACAATCACTGAAGCGAAGTGGAGATTTTATGCAATTCCATTGGTTAATATTGTCACAGCTCCGCTCTGCTCCTCTCCGCTCCAGTGGACAGGTAGCCTTAAAGCTCTGCTCAAATGCATCCTGTATACCACTTATTAATATGTTTTCGTGGGTTTATTTTCTTTACAGAAGATAATAAATGCAGTAGTATAAAATGGCCTTTTTTATTTCTCACCTGTAATTTTCATAAGTGAATATTTTTTGGAAGTCCTTCGTCACCGGTATGAGGTAGGAGTGCATCTTGAGGTGCAGGTATGCGTATTGCCTCGCGATGCTGCGACGCAGTTTTAGCGCCGAATCAAACACAGGAGATGGCTGAAAAAAAAAAGAATAAAAATATAGAACCCAAACATTTTTGTGTTACTTTTTTTTACAGGGGTTTGGCTCCCAGCAAGCTGATCGACTGAAGAAAAATAATCACCGCCGCCCATAGACATCCACAACACAGTACTTATTACGTTGGATTATGAATTCAGCGAACTCCTGAAAATTCTTTTAAAATTGTTGTTCGCATGTCAACCGAGAACAGCAGGCAGGAGCCAGGCAAGCGAAGAACTGGCGACTAACTCGTTGAATTGTACTCCATAGGGGGCGCTAAGAACTACGAAGTGTTCCCAGCCCCGGTTCATTACATGTTCACAGAAATTTTTCACAAACACTACAACCGTACGTTGTTGGCTACAATCAGAGAAATGCCTGGGCCTCAAGTCGACCATTCTCAGTTATCTCACAATTCGACTGCGATTCGATTACTAGTAGATTACAACTTGAGACAAATTTTGTATTTTGCAAAAACTTGTAGGTAAGCGCAATTGAGTTTGATTGTAACACCAATCGAAAACCAATCGAATTTGTTTGTCTTTTATTAAGCGCACTCCACATGTGGACAGTTCCGCGGGAACACGAGAATGTAGAGGGAGTATTCGCCTATATTCGTGTAGTCCCGTGTATGTTTGGCATGTCTCGCCTATTACATAGACTCAGTAGAGATAGTTTGTTGTCTCGATTCGATCGATTCTATATTTTTATTCCTAGCGCTTTTTCCCGTAACAGGTTCGGGGTACACTTGACCATGATCCAGGATATTAGTAAATCAGGTAATTACAGTAGAGCAGCTGCCATCACCTCTGTGACCCTGTTTACAGCAGATTAGCGATATTACACCGATGAATCGATATATTGTCGACGCGTTTTGACACCCACCACATCTCTAATAGGCGAGAATGTAGAGGGTCGACCTAGTCCCGGCAAAAGTTTCGCCGAAAGTTTCGGCGGACATGTGGAGTACGCTTAAGTAGCAGAATACCAAAAACTGTCAAACTGTGATTGAGCGGCGGTTGCGATGCAATTAGAATTCGGTCGATCCATTAGTAAATTTGCGGACTCGAGTGCCCTGGTCTCGGCAAACATCGATAACGACCCTACACGTTCTTTCAGCAGTTGTTCAAGATTTGTTATGGTACACTATTTTTATCCGACTACAGGCAGCAGCAGCAGGCGACCGTATCGCCGCGACAACTGGTTTCATTGTAGGTATGGTAGTTAAAATAGTTTCCACCGCTACTATCCGAGCGCCGTCGGGCGCCCGTCGCCCGACCAGAGCAGTAGTGTCGGCGACGCTTACAGCGAACATCGAAATTCCTGAATTATTTTTTATCGCTTCTCAAATGCTTCTTAATCAGTATTAAAGAAATATTTTAGCATACACATAGGTATACAATTTTTTTTTAATTTACCTATGGTCGCGGATGCGTTCAGTGATAATAGCAATATTTCGACCCCCGCTTACCTCCAATAAATCCCCTACCTCTTTTCGATTCCTTTTCAGTCATTTTGGGTTGCTTACCACCCTAAAGTATGAGATAGCATGTAAATTGGCTATAGAGAAATCTGGCATCTTTCACGGAAAAGCAACATAAAAAAACTAATTTGATCTCAAACGCTACTACTGAAAATACTCATCATCTTGGCGTCAATATCTCGATTGTGCTCTCGCGCGTGAGTTTCCGTCTTGATCATGATCCAGGATTTGATGCACAAGATGGCGCCACTGGCGAGTAGGATCCATTGTCAAAATACGTTATCGGTCAGAATCAAACGCTCAATGTAGAAAATTCGATTTCAACCAATAAAACGACGTTATTTCGACACTGACAATAGAACTTACGTAACAGAAAAAGTCATTGGTACATGGCTACACTGGGGATTGAATTCGGTACTCGCTTACGAGTCCGACCTAGCAATTAGGTAACCAACTATCTCATTCGTCACCACTCAGAATCACAACATATCATAAAACAAAGTTCCATGCCGCGTCTGTCTCTCTGTTCGCGATAAACTCAAACATTAAGTGCTGAACGGATTTTCATGCAGTGATTCATGAGAAAGTTTTATAGGGTAGGACAACACGCGAACCATGTCGCGGCGGGTCAGCTAGTACTGAATAAACAGTTTATTCAGTTTTTAGGTGAATCTTTGGTTCTCTACAGTCAGACAAATAAGCAGAAGTAAAAAGTAAGTTTCAATATTTTCTTAGTCTCTGTTTATACTCACTTTGAGTGCATTTAGTTCCTGTGTAGTATAATAAAGGACAGTAGAGTATTTCTCTGGCATCATTTGAAGATACGGCCTCCATTTCTGATCTGGAATAATAATACAATACAAAATTTTCAACATTTCGAACAATAAGTTTTCACAGTTTACTATAGTGGTACAATCTGCCTGCCATGTAGGTAGAGGAAGGATTTCATGTTTGAGACTGGAGAATTTTCTGTTCTGGGTTTGTGCTTGCCTAATGCAAGCATGCAAATCCTAGTTCCAGTAATATTAGGAACTCAATATTACTAGAATCAAGCCTCACTTAATTAGTATTAACAATAAATCCATGACCAAATCAAAATCTAAAGTCATGCAGCAACCAGGCCCTTGTAATATAATAATTATCTTTGCCATATTAATGTCTGGGTTGTACTCTCGCGCAAGATGATCTAGGATTTGTCAGGTCAGGTAATTATAGTGGAGCTACTGCCATCTGACTTATGATCCATCGGATCATTGTTACACATTTAGTTGCCTGAATGTGCAGGTTTCATCACAATGTTTTATCTCATCGTAAGAGCATAGGTTAGTGTTCAACTAATGTACATAACTCTCACTTACTCTCCAGTGTTAGTAAATACTAAAATACGTTCCTATATAGACATATGTATAAGCAAGTGACAAAAACATACTTACCGTTTTGAACTTTTTCCAACAACAAATACAGTGCTAAGGCAATATTTGGCATGTTTTGCAATAAAGGGTCTACATTTACAAGAGTATTCAATTCAGTCTTCAATGCATACTCTTCTGTGAGCATTATTTCTGTGGGAACAGTGAGGATCAATGATCCTTCTTGAAATTGCTTGTTAGCTTTCAGTCCACGGCCATACCCTTCGAATTCACATATATCAACACCTGGAATAGGGTATACCGAGAAAACACCAACTGTATTAATATGTTCCTACATAATTCATAAAAACAATATAATTTAAGATTTCATTGAATGGTAGGTTTATGCATTTAACAAAAAATTCGTAATATATGTAGTATTATTTTGAATAAATGCTATCAAACACTTGTTTTACAATTTTCTCATTGAATACTTACCATCAAACTGTGCTCCATTTTCTCGTAACCAATTTAGATAGACATCTAGGTCTTCCTGAGAAGGAATTTTTGAATTGCATTTGTCGGTGAATAAGAAATTCTCTATATCTTTGATTTGTACCAAAATGCTCTCAATTTCTAAATGATGGTCCCAACTTTTAGCCGTGCTGGTTGAAGCCTGGAAAGTACTGGTAATGTCCAAGAGTTTCCGTATGAGAGTAAATAGCTTCTGCTTTTCTAGATATTGCTTCCTTTCTTCCCTGCTTTTTTTCTTTTGCTTAGAATTTGATTTACGGCCCATGATTATTATAAGTTCTACTTAAAATTAAACACGATTCTAAAAAGAGACACGTAGTAATAATGAAACTGTAAAACTAGAACGTGGGAATATTACAAAACTAAAAATAGGTTCAAAAGTATTTTGAAATGTTTTTCTTCATACAGAAACAGACAGACAGAAACTGACTTGACAGTTGTCAGTTTGACATTGACAGCTACATTCCAGTATACTTTTATTTTTTTCAAAGGAATCTTTACCGTACAGCCAAGTCTTCAGTACTGAATTTTAAAAAATATTTCTCAACTTCGGGGGTCGTACCGCCTAATTCCACTTGAACGCAGCCATTTTGATCCAATACTATGGTATTCTATGGAATGACGTCACACAAACAGCATCGCCTAACTCAGTAGCGGTCAGGAATGAAAGAAATGAATGCCATAGGGGAGTATAGTGACGATCCGTTCCGCATTTGAATTTTAAACATCGTACTTTTTAAATCGAATTAAATTTTAGAATAATGTTACACCATGAAGCTCTTCGAACGATTGTGGACTCTCGGATCCGACAGGAGTGTACAATCTCGGAGTGTCAGTATGGATTTCAGCCGGATTGTGGGACCATAGACCCAGTATTTGCCCTGAGAATTCTTATGGTGGGATACAGATCAAGGAACACACCCCTATATTTCCTGTTGCTGGACATGCAGAAGGTCTTTGACTGTGTCCCTTGTGAGCTGATCTGGTGGGCGTTGCGGTCCAAGTCAGTACCTGAGGCCTATATTGACATTATCCGAGACATGTACCGTGATTCCGATTCCATAGTTAGCACTGCTGTTGGCGACACCAACCCGTTCCCTATCACCGTTGGGGCACACCAGGGTTTTGTGCTCAACCGACTTCTGTTCAACGTGATATTACATGTAGTGTCAGGTTAGGTTAGGTTTAGCATCCGAGACTATTATGAGGTACCTTCGTGGCTAGTCCTGTATACTGACGATATCGCGATGACAGTCTCTGACAAGACTTGTCCAACGGGTGGAAAGGTGGAAGGAGTCGCTTGAGAACGGCGGTCTGAATGTAAATGTGGCGAAGACCGAGTACATGGACTGCAACAATACAGACCCGTTCGCATAGGTGAAGAGAAGGTCAAACGAACGGATCAGACCTGGGGTCGGTACTAAGCGCAACTGGTAACATCGACAGATACGTAAAAGCCCGAATACCTGCGTCTTGGGCCAAATGGCGGGGGTGGCGGTTGTCATGTGTGACCCCAAGATGTCGATGAAGCTGCAGTGACAGGTCTACAAGACCATTATTTGACCTGTCCTCTTATACGGCAGCGAGACTTGACCTCTACTAAAGCGACACAAGCAGGAGTTGCGAGTCACTAAAGTGAAGATGCTGCGATGGATGTGTAGGGTTTCTCGCAAAGACCGCGTGCGGAACGCCCACATCCGCGATAGCCTTTATGTCCGTGACTTCTCAGATAAGTTACAAGAGTGCTGCCCTCGATGGTACGGCCACGTCTTGCGCAGACCGGCTAATTATTGGGGGAACAGAATCCCGCCAGGATGGCATGCGTGCCAACGGACTCACCACTAACGATGCCGAAGACCGAGCAAAGAGGACTAAGAAAAGCAGGAAGGCGGACCCGCGGGATTTAACGTTAATACAATGATGATGATGACCCACCTATTTTATCATATAATATTTTCAGAATATTTTGAGCGCTTCATAAGTAATGTTAAATTTATTTATAAAACCAGATGAAATAAAAACTAAACATGAAAATTATGCTAATAGAACGGTACATAGAATCCCCTCCCAAAAAATTGAGTTTAACTGAAGTTAAGATTAAGGTTAAAGGGAGTGTTGACACCTTTGCTTAATCCAGCAACCTAAGTCTTCACAGAGCAGATCAAAATGGAATGTATTGCACACAAAATAAAGCGGAGTGAGTGCGTAAAATATTTAAATGACTTTAGTTGCTATATTAAGCAAAGGTGTTATCGCAGGGAAACTCTAAGAAGATTTTTTTCATCTGAGATTTTTAACCAGGTCAAATTCGTAGATTTCAGTCCATTCTATAGGCTCTTTATGAGTAAGAGCCTATTCGAATTGGATGTTATGTAGTCATTCTATACTATTGGATTGGATCAAAATGGCGACGTTCAATTGGAGTTCAGCGGTACCACCCCTGGCGCAGATTGCCGATAGACTAGACTGCTGAACCCTGTATGTCACAGCAGTGCCGATAGTAGGTACCTACTTAAGACTAACATTATAATATTATATCTACCTACTATCAAAATATTGTATGTGTCCTCCGATACTGAAAATAAATTATTATTTATTTATTTATTTAAAACTCCGGGACATGCAAATAGGCTAATCTATTGCTAAAATCAGGGTTCCCTATGGAGTATCTATATATTGGAGAACTAAGCATAACTCGCCGGCACTAGGGAACACAATATTTAGGTAGGTATTCTGTAAGTTGGAGTTTCTTCCCAAGTCGGGCGGATGCCTTCCTCCTCCTTACCTATCATCATCGTTATCTACCTACCTGCCTTTTATTCCACTAGCTAGGTTGGATCGGCACAATGTCTCTTTCTAGCCTACAACTTTTAAATCTAGCTTACCGAGCTACCCCCTTATCTCTATTTATTTCTACAGCCGTATTTATTGACCCTAAGTTTTAAATTTTATTTGATATTTTATTAACTTACTTAGGTAGGTAGGTACTACTTCCGGTGATCACAAAGTAGGTAGTTACCTACTCTACTGGTGATCAATTGGTAGTTGCTTGGAAAATTGTTTAATCCGTCAGGTATTCAGATAATTATCAAAAAATATTAGACACTTATTTATTTATTTTGTAACTTATACAAAAATAACGCCGATACAGTGCGTTAAAATGTTGCGTGCTGTCACGCCTGAGGTGAAATTTTAGTCAGAAGTTATCTACGTCACGAACCTCCACTCGGAATCATTATCTTGTAGGTAATTGCTTATTGATTTGATAAATAAATAAATACGTGTTTAGTATTTTATTTATAATCAATCTGAATTGCTAATTAGAATTTAAAAATATTGACCTAGTCATCATACCTCCTGGACCATGGTCAAGTATAAGTACGCCGAACCTGATACCGGATAGGAAGCTAAAAGTAGGTACCTACACCTACACTACACTAAAATATAGCTACGAATAACATAAAACAAGATCCAAAAGCATGCTAAGTATGTTACGCTGCAAGAGTTGCAAGTTCCACAGACGACTATCATTGTCTGGCAATGGCAATGGTGCATCGCGCGGGGCTTGGCAGCCAACCGGGCGATTCCGCGAAAAGTTATTTGAAACCGGCCCACTTCTAACAGGGGCGCCCTCTAACAGCGCGGCGTAATAATGGGGTACAAAGATGTCTTTGGGATGGAATTAAATTTTGTTTTTTAAATTGCGACGCTGCGTGATGCCCGGTTTGTGTAATTAGGCTTAGATGCACACTCACGTCTGTATCGTACAGGCGTATTTTTCGGCATGGGCTTCCACATACACCTTGTTTTCATAAACTTACTTATTTCATCATCATCAGCCAATTTTTAAGCTACCTCACGCGAGTATACGGCCTCCCCAATAAACACCCTTGGGTTGGCACACCGCCTACAGCCTCCGAAATTTCGTAGAGCATCCTAAAATTTAATGAAATATGAATGAAACGAATCGCTATCAGGGGAACCTGACCAGATTGGATCATGATTACGTTCAGTCGCCTGAATGTTTTCACGATTTATCACGATTTTTTCACCGTAAAAGCATCGGTTAGTATTCAACTAATATACATGACTCATAAAAGTATCAGTGGTACATGGTCGCAGTGGGCTTTGACCCCGGTATCACTTGAGTGTACCTTATTTCCGCGTTCTAATTAATAGGTACTTCAGATATCGTTGTTCAAATTAGGAATTGTACCAACAGGCAGCCTGGAATTGCGTACACCAACGAGTTCTTCAGCGGAGACCGAGGTTCAGTCTCAGCTCAAGAACTCCTTTACCTACCTACCCTAGCGGTTCCACTTATATTTCTTTCAGTGCTGTGAAGATAATTTGGCCGTGTGGTGTCCGGCAGAGTAGAATAGCACCAACCCCTTACACTCATGGGTGTCGTACAAGACGACTAATGTTTTTGAGGCAAAAGATCAAGAGTCTCCGTAGTCTGGAAAATGGGCAGCAGCATTTTCCATTGTTATACTTAAACAATGCGCTCTCCAACCTGCCAAGCGTGGAGATTATGGCAATAACCTCCCCTTTCGTGGGAGAGGCCCTAAGTCCTGCAGTGGACTGTTACGGGCTGAGATGATGAGATGATTTTTGTCTGATTACCGGACTGCTTCTTTGCAAATTTAATACTTCAGAGATACTCCAAGCATAGCTCTTTTCTTAACACCTCGAGCGACTAGTGGATAGTACTGCAAGTATCTATCCACATCTCGACATCGTAGGCCATGACTGGAAGGGCTATAAAGTTAGTATATTTTGCTAGGTGTACTTAACTTGATAGGGTCCACTGCTTAAATACTTTTGTCTTCAAACTATCTGCGGCGGTGAATAGACCACTTATCTTCGTATGACTTCCTCTAGGTTTTATAAAAATAGTTTAGCAAAATCTGCTTGAAAACATTTTTTTTTGTTGCCCGAATTTGCAATCTACATAATTACATAGTGTAGGTATGAATACTGTGTGGAGCCAGTTCGCGATTTTATCTGCAAGATATGTATATGAGTATATATGATATATGAGATCATAAGTTAAAATTAAATTACCTTAGTCAACCCATTAAGCAATAACTTGTAGATATTATATGAATTTTAATTTTGTTTGTTGTTGGCGATCTGTAAGTAAAGTAGGCCAAGCACTTTATGAGTTTTCAGAAAACTTCCCGTGTAAGCAGAACATCACTGAAAAATCACCTTATTGTTTTGAAACAACTGTGGTACAACCGAACTTCAACCTTCATGTGATAAACCTAAAACCACTTTCATGACCGACTTTGTTGACCTTAGTTGACACATACCAACCCTTGGCTGTCACGGTACCTATATCTAAGGCAAACAATGCTGTGAACGCCCTCGACGTCCTTAGTAGATAAGAAGGCACTGTCAGAAAGCTTCAATTTTCTTCATAATTATACTCTTCATATAGTTCTACTCGAAGGCCTCGAGGCGTATCTACATTAGAGTGCTCCAGTAATAAATACAAGTCAATGCAGGTTGTGCAGATAGTTGGTATATCAACTACTTACACAAGGATGTACTGTCTGACCGCCTTAGGGCTCCGGCAGCATTAAATCGAATAAAATCCTTCGCATACCCTCAGAAATCAGCTTGTACAAAATACCTACCGACAAGCGCGCTACCTTACATCGTCCAACAGTTAATAGACATAGACATAGACATAGACATAGACATAGACATAGCTTTTATTTGGCAATAACTACAAATATATATTTGACAAGTTGTAATAATATCAACAATGATAGGTATAACATGTTAAGACTAGACTATTGATCACGCATAGTGTGCTTCTCTACTGAATCTAAAGTCAGTTGACCAGCCAGGGTACCTACTCCTAACTAAAGCAGTACTCACTTATGCTTGATATATCCTCAATCCAAACACGTTAAATTTATTGTAAATTTAATAAGTGTAATGTATAATTATTTATTTAATTTGATTATAATTTTAATTTCTATACATTCTGAATCACGTAACAGAAATGAAAGACAGTGTTAAGGAGGTGCGGACTATCCCAACACAGACAAATAATACTTGTCTACTGGAAGTGTACACCGCTACAAATGTTGATTTAAGAAATAAATTATTTAATATTATTATTTGAATCAGATGTTTCGAAGTGAAGCAACGCCTAACCCTCGAGAGGATGCCGAGCTTTTCTGCTGCAGTTTTGGCTTTTGATTCCATGCACCTACCGGTCAAAGTTGAGATTAGACGTTAGCTCAATACCGAGGAGGTCCATGGGTCAGGCGCATGCCGGAAAGTTGGAGCAAGATGGAATAGGCTCCTTTTGGCGGACTACAAAGACGCCTAGGTTTTGGTAGTGTTGAACGTTACCAAAGCAAGGATTGCAGGTAAAATAGAAACTAATAAAATAAATAGGCGGAAATTATTAAAATCCATTAATTAACTGGCCTTGACACAAGACGTCTGTCTGACGCGTTCGTAAATGCGTAGAAGTAATTATTGTTGTTGTGATTATGTATTAATCATGCTTTTAGAAGGCGAATGCACGACATATACTATTGAAATTATAATGATACGTTGTCTGTCTATCATTCTTAAATAATATTTTCCATTGCTAGAGGCTTTATTTATTATATCTACTAGCTTCAGCCCTCGACTACACCTTGGAAGACAAAACTATTTTGAATTTCGGGATTTTTCGATTTTATTTAATCTACGAGAATCAGGAACTAAAAGTAGCAGTACCTACCTAACACAGATAATAATAACTAGTTTAGCTTCCTACTTGATTCGGTTCAACATATTTTGAAGAAGAAGTTTGTAGTAGGAACTGATAGATTCTCAAATACAAATTGCCTGTCAAATTCGTTGGCTTGGTTAGGCTGTCATGATACAATCGCCCGTGGCATTCAATAACACAATGTGAGGCCTCAGCGAGAACCTGCATGATATTTTGTGATTAATGCAAGGGACAAATTGTTATAATTATATCCGTGACAGGCTGGCTATTATAACAGCAGGTATATATGTAGGTACCTACAGGACCCAAGCCATAGGCGTTGTTTCGGAAATTACTTCCCAATGGCGAATTCCTAGGCGACACGCCTCATAATATGAAGTCAGCTTGAATTGAAAGTTCTTGCCTCTACTTTTGCAAGTGGTTCTCAAACTGTATGGGGAAGACGATTGAATGGTTTTTAACACTTCAAACGCTAATTCAAGTTTAGTGGTTCTGTTTGGGCCGTGTGGGGCTCACTGGTGATCGCGAGACGCGCTCGTGTTTGACCTCAATTTTCTCGTTGGTGGACACAGTGCCAGTACAAAACTATATTGAGCATGCCCGGTGCGGCCCTGGAGAACAGTTTACGCATACTAACTTATTTCGACACGAAGTATAAAAAAGACAATTTCTTGGCTAAGTATACAAAATGTGGTTTTAATATAAAAGCAGGTCTACAAAAATATGTTGTATTAGAAAATATTTGTAATTTTTGTATTATACGTCAGGCAATTACTTATTTTATCTATACCAAAGAAAGCTCTGTGTAATTTTTCATATAAAGTGGGTACAAAAATGAATGGAATTTGATTCGAGGTTGACAAGATGGATCCACATAACTAAGCAAGTTTCTGGTTTTAATATTATTCTACTGTCTAGACTAGAAAGACACACCAGATAGTCTGCCTAATGTATCATCATTATCATATTAGCTGAAAGACGCCCACTGCTGGGCATAGGCCTCCCCTAGAGATCTCCACAAAGGCCGGTCCTGTACCTTCCGCATCCAGCTGGTACCTGCGATCTTTACCAGGTCGTCGGTCCACCTTGTGGGACCCACGCTGCGTCACATATGTACCACATCGTAATCATCGTCCAGAACGCCTGCAACCTACCCACGAAGGGAGCATACGGGTCTGCATGTTTTTTAGTCTTTCCTCCAATTATATGGGACTTCATCAACCCGAAAATACATACTACAACAAGTTTAAAGCTTGAGAACCTTCGTCTAAGGACACTTGGCTGGAGCTAGTCAAGAATTCTATTATCGCCGCTGAGCTCACGCGCGTGGAATACATTATCTACGCGTGAACTTTATGCTAATACAAGCTCCACAGTATCACGGCAAGTGCCTCGAACTATTCACGGCATTAAACAGCAATCTAATTTACACTAAACGCCTTTTAATTAAATCGATTTTCCAATATCGCTCCGATAAGTAAAAGGTTATTGAAAGATAATATCATTACCGAAGCAATTTGGTTTAGATTATGGCTAAGTGGCTAGGATCCGCTCCGTTTGTTTTGCAAGAAAAAGGTAAAATAGCGATGGTAACTAAACTGATAAAATATACAAGTAAGGAATAGATGTTGGGGGGCTGTGGGGCCTTACCACCATCTTCTGAACCCATTGCAACATCACCTGCGCGTGGTTAATGTTACCGTCTCCATCAGGTGGACGTCTTCCTCTGTCTGTTTAATTCATAATCATGATCCTCACCGTCAAGCCCGTGGCTTCTGCACACCCGTTAGGGAAAAGCCCATTTACCAGAGCCAGGTCTGTCTGCGAGCAGCACTGGGATTCACAGTAAGGATGCTGATGATGATGCCTATTTCCTGTAATTGGACAGGCTATATTATCAACCGCTACCACAACAGTTACCTACTTCGATTATATATCTGTGTCTGTTTCTATTTAGGTAGGTACCTACGTACTTCGGAAAGGCTTCTTATTTAACAATTATCTAAGTAATATTATTATTAGATCCTATTACTATTCTACTCGTGTTAAAACAACTTACTCATTCCGTATTGGTACATCCGTAAAAGTTAACGCATGATAATTCATGCCACATTACTTATTGATAAAATGTCAAAGAAGTTAAATCAAACAGGGTAATCGCCGTGTGGTGTCTGTCAGAGTAGAATAGCAACAACCCCTTACACTCGTCAGTGCCGTACAAGGCGACTAATGTTGTCGAGGCTAAAGATCAAGAGTCTCCGTAGGCTGGAAAATGGGCAGCAGCATTTTCTATTTTTATATTTACAACACTGTGATCTCCAACCTGATTGCCAAGAGGCTATGGCAATAGCCTTCCCTTTCGTGGGAGAGGCCCTAAGTCCTGCAGTGAATTGTTATAGGCTATGATAATGATGAATGTAAAAAATAAGTATATATTTAGGTAGGTAGATACCCCTCTACATACCTAAGTATTGTTTTTTTCTCTGTGTCCACATTCGGCAAGAACTCTCAGCTACAGTATTTCATTTGGGCTATATCTACAACGGATCCTTCAAGTGGTCAACTTAATGTTGCTGATATCCTTAGACTACAGTGATCCGTTTCCATCAACTGGCTGACGGAAGTACAAATCAACTAATATCTAAAACGTAATGTCAACCTATCCGCAGCCTCAAAAAGGGAGCAACGTTTCCTGCTGTGAATTCAACCCACACGTCCATACTTAGGTAACTAATATCCAATCAGCCTACTAAGCGAGGAGAGTATGGTAAAACCATCCACGAGTGTGAAGGAGCCTCAAGTCCAACAGTAAATTGGTACAGGCTGCTCATGATGAAGAACCCTATTTGCTTGATCAATCATAAAAAATAATCCTCAGTGTTCCTGCTCGTCGTCAATTTAGCTCAATTTTCAAAGATTAAAAGACCCAGTCGGGAATAAATAAGCTTCCGAAAAGTTGTAGTATATTACCTATTTTATTTAAAACAAAACTCTTTATAAAACTGATATGACTAAAAAGTAAACAAATAAACGCACATGTACTTATTACACCATTCAGCGAAAGTGCTATTTATATCACATGACCTCTTAGATAATACTCAGTGAGGTGACACCACTTTCAATGTCAGGTTGGAAGTCGGTCACAACAACTGTGACATCATTGGTGACGTCTCCAACAGTCGTGACGAGGATCGGCCGGACGAGCCTGCTGCGGTTAGCAACGAGCTGGAATAATAATGTTTTTATCGATATCGAGTATTTCCTTTATATGAAAAAAATATCTTGATTTTTTTATAATAGAGGGTGATTACCGCTGCCTATGAACACGCAATACCCAGAGTTAGCGACTCCGGGTGCTGCGTTACCGATACAAGTATCTATAGGCAGGCTTGTTATGTGTGTTTTTAGTAGGTTACAACTAAGAAATGAACACGTTACTGAGTGTGAAACTTTAATTAAAGGAGAATACGTTTATTGGCCAGAGGGCCCAATGATTTCAGAAAATTCACGAGCGGCCTATATTGGTATATTATACGAGTCGAGTAAGCTGAAATGCCTTAATGTATTTAAATCCGCCAATTGTGTCGTTGTGCAATAAAGTTTTTAAATTAATAAATGGTAACCTGAAATGCTATTCTTTACTTCGATAATTTGGGTGCTTCGATAAATCATCATCATCTTGGCGTTACGTCTCGGTTGCACGCGAGGGCCCAGGGTCCGCTACTCTTGGCCCACCTCGTTCGGTCTTCGGTATCTTAGTGGTGAGCTTATTGGCAAGCGTATCATTCCTGGCTACGTCAAGCCATCGCTTCTTAGGCCGGCCGAAATATCGACAACGGTGTCCACATTCAAACAAACCGGCTCATCACTATTTATGCCAAGCGAATGATCATATAAATAATTGGTTACATCATCGAAGGATTGAGTCACGGCCACAGCCAGATCCTGCCCACGCGTTATGTCCTAGTCATCGAGGAGTCACGGATAATCATTCTGTATTGCGACTTTAAATTCGTGACGTTCGTGTCAGTTCTGAGACTAGACTTTGCGGTCGGTGATGAATGTCTTACCTAGTTAATACATTTGTTTGTAATGTGTATGTATCGACTAAAGTAAACTACGGTTTTGGCCTGCCTGTGGCCGGCGTGAGAAGTCAATATACTTGTCGAAAGCTCAAGTACCTATTTTTAAATCTAATATAAGTAAGTTTATTTTTTACCAACAAATTATGGGATACTTATAGTCTAATACATCATGTGAATTTGAATTTGAATTTGGGGAGCGTCGATGGCCGGGCTTGAGTATCCGACTCGTAAGCGACCGGCCACACAGAAAAGACGTAAGACGCAGACACATCGCAGACGCGGCGCCCGTTCAATTTACTTTCATACAAAATGTATAGAAACGTCGCGACGCAAAACATACAGCAAAGACAGGGCGCGGACGCGACGCAGACACGTCTTCGCCCTTTTGCAAAACATACTAAAAGGATAGGGTACGGGCGCGCCGCGGGCGACACCGGGGGTGCGGGCGGGGCGCGTGGAGCCGGGCCTCGTACGCAGGTTGTCTTGGCTGCGTTCTTTACTGGTCCGCGACGGTGCCGCGTCCGTGCCCCGTCTTTTCTGTATGTTTTAAAAAGTCGCATCCGCATCCCGTCTGTGCCCTGTCTTCGTCTTACGTCTTTTCTGTCTGGCCGGCGGCGGCTCGCACGCAGCGCTTGCTGTCTTTGTCTTGCCTGCGGTCTTGACTGGTCCGCGACGCTGTCGCGTCCGTGCCCCGTCTTTTCTGTATGTTTTAAAAAGTCGCGTCCACGTCCCGCCTGTGCCCTGTCTTCATCTTACGTCTTTTTTGTGTGGCCGGTCGGTAAGCGAGAGGTACCAGGTTCGAATCCCGCTGTGGCCATGTACCAATGACTTTCTTTAGTTATGTACATTAGTTGAATTCTAACCAATGCTCTTACGGTGATGGAAAATCGTGAGGAAACCTGCAAATTCTTCTTGTTCGAGAGCACAACCGGGACATTAACGCCAAGATGCTGATTATTTTTTTATTACATGATTTGAAGAATTGAATATTGAATCGATCTAATTCCGGCCGCGGCCCCTTTCCGTCAACAGGAAACGCGATCCGAGCGTATACTTCATCCTTATGTCGCGTATCTTCCAGCACAAACCGCTTAAGTTCAACCTTTGTAATGCGTACGGCTAAGGAATGGAACACGTTGCCAGCGAGTTTGTTCCCTGATCATGATGATCTGGACGATTTGGAATAGGCTGTTCCTACATTCTTCATCTTCGGCTGCATCGTACGTCACTTGATTTAAAATAAATTTCAGGGTTCCTGAAAATGTCCCACCCAAATCAGCTGTGTAAGCATGTGCTAACCTAACCGGCACATATCGTCTTAGACCTTACAGTGACGACGCATCTGCGGCTCTACATTTTACTCAAATGAAAACAAAATGCATGAACCGTGGATGTCATGGGCAGCAGTCGCTGCTGTTCATCAGGTGGGCTGTTTGCTCTCTTGTCACAAAGTAGTAAGTAAGTTAAAAAAGTCGAAGCTTTAAGATTATCAAGTATATACTCCAGACGTTGCACGACGGCTGTTGCCGAAAAAAGGTCTCTTCCTAAGCCAATATCTACTTCTTCCGATCTCTAAACTTACGATGTTGTCTGCATATCTCATGGGAGCCATTCTCCTCTGCGATTTAGTACATACATACATACATAAAGCTCACGCCTGTGTACCACTGGTGTGGTAGGCATCTCCCTAGTCTCGCATATATCCACAACTCTTTTCATACATCTCATTTTATTCTTGCCACTTCGGACCCCAACTTTTTGGAGAACATTAATAATCTGATCAGTGAATGTTTTTCTGGGTCACCAATTTAGTACCTACTACGTATTAATAGCTCTGTGACTACGTTTGACGATTTAATAAATAAATAAATAATAAAAATATGTTCTTTATTTTCTCTACATAACTGCAACATGTGATACAATAATGCACACCATTTGATAAGTATAGGTCATGTAAGCACCACTCGGGCCTTTCGGCGAAGCTGGTCAGGATTCAGGAACCATTCCACACTATCACATTAGGTCGTCAGTCGGTTTATCGTGCTGAGTGACTATTGCCAATTCAGTTGCATTCAATTAAATAATAAATATGATTGGGTAAATCACACAGCGCCATCTAGACCCAAAGTAAATAAAAACTGATAAACTACTTTTATATTTTGCACGCAACTAACAAACACTTAGCACTGTGCTGTAAAGATTGTGTGAAAATGACGTTTGTAGAACGCGGTAAGTGCTTATGCAAATCTGATCTTAACAAAACGTTTTCATTATTAAAATTCCATTAACCAATCATTCTGAAATGATAAAAAAGTAATCTCTGTCATCCCGTTCAATGCCAATGCAATTTGCAAGTTAGAATAACTTCGTTCGTACAGACGGTTGCAGTAGTTGAAACACAAGTAGGTACTCTTTAATAATGAGCAACGTGTTCGAACTTTAGCGGTGGGCTGTACAGCCATAAACGGCTTATTGGATTACGTTCAATTAGTTTATAATGTTCACAACAATCCTTTTTCGTATGTAACTATATTAAAGCAAGGATTGTGAAGCATTACTTGAAACAAATTATGTCGTATTTTCGTTCGCTTTGAAATGCCAAGGTCCTACACGAGCTAAAATTTGTTCCTCCATTTTTATAATGTTACCCATATAGAAGTTGCGCTTGACATCTAATTGTTTAGTGTTGAAGGTGCAGTTGTTGGATCAATAAGGTTCCAAGGTATGAGAATGAACTTCCTTCCGGTACGATGATAGAACGTGGCTCTCAACTGTTTGAATTACCTTACGAACTGTTTAAATTATTTCAAACAGTTCCTGAAACAAACACTGTTGTAAAAGCGGTAGAACACGCAAAGGAAGGCGAAGGCCGCAGACTGACAGCGCGTTTTTGGATAGAGTAACAAGGACCATGCTGATGCTCGTTCCCATAGATTGGAGAAATACTCTAAATGAGGCCTGACTTGAGCCTTATATGCAGGAGGCCTGGAGTGAAGTCTTTTAGATACCAACTTGACCTTTTCTTCCAAGGGACTGTGAAACTGGACGTCACTAGATATTGCCAATTAGGATATGTATGCTTTTTGAGATGGTAAGCGGTGTGTCCTGGAATTGTGGAGCAAACAACAAATGGAGCTATCTTGGTGAACGCATACGTGTCTTTGTGGGGTAAAATGGGAATAGCCGCCCCAATCAGAGGCTCTAGATAGAGTACTCTCGATTTTAAACACAAGTAATTCGCAACTTTTCACCATCACAGGACGAGGGAAATTGGCACGACCCGTGTAAAAGGCTCCCAGTACTGTCTTTGACGGTGTTCAGTAGCAATGAACGCCGTCAAAGAAATCATTAATATGGAGGAGGAACAGAGTTGGAGATAACACCCATCCAGGACATGCCATTGCAGGACTAACATTAATTTCCAAGCTGTCGCAAGCAACTGTCCTCAACTACGGGTTTGATACACTTGCTGAACAACAAATTTGTTACCCATTTGCACAATCCGTCGGGAAGCCCGTATGATGGTAAGTTAACTCGCTGCTATTGGTCTTGAATACAGAACTGCACCCCTCTTTGAAGGGGGTTAGAGGTTAAAGGTTATAGTTTTTTTTTTATTACTAAAAAAAAAAACATCTTGGCGTTAATGTCCTGATTGTGCACTCGTAAACGAGGGCCCGGAGTCCGCCTTGACCATGATCCAGGATTTGGCAGGTCAGGTAATTACAGAGGAGCGACTGCCATCTGACCTCCATGACCCTGCTACCAGGGGAACTTGACCAGATTGGATCACGGTTACACATGTAGTGGCCTGAATATGCAGGTTTCATAACGATGTTATCCGTCACCGTAAGAGCATCGGTTAGTATTCAACGAATGTACATAACTCAGAAAATAGTTATTGGTACATGGCCGTGGTGTGTGGTGCCGCCACCTCAAAGAATAGCACCACCCCATCTCTTCCCGTGGGTGTCGTAAGAGGCGACTAAGGGACAAAACGGAAAGATGGGCAGCAGCATCTTTCTGGGTACATTTACATATACTGCACTGCGATCGCCAACCCGCCTGCCAAGCGTGGCGATTATGGCAATTCCCCCCCCCGATGACAAGCGCACACAGGCCACGGCCCCCAGTACCCGGCGGCCCCGCTATTCCGGACCATGGTCGGCGGTCACGGTAACGGCGGGGCAGGGGGTGCGAAGAATCACCGGACGCGATCAGGCTACCACAAAGCACGACCACTGGCCCTGGCAACATACAATGTCTAGACACTGCGGACCGACGAAAAGCTCGTGGAGCTGGAGGCAGTGGTAAGCAGATTACATTGGGACATTATAGGGATATCTGAAGTCCGAAGAAAGAGGGAGGACTCGATAACTCTGAAGTCCGGAAATCTGCTTTACTTCCGGGAGGGCGACCAACTGTCCCTAGGTGGTGTCGGGTTTCTCGTCCACAAATCCCTTGTGAACAACATCGTCAAGATCGAGAGTGTGTCGTCTAGGGTTGCGTACCTTATACTGAGAATTACCAAGCGGTATTCGTTGAAGGTCATACAGGTCTACGCACCGACTTCGACTCACTCCGACGATGAAGTGGAGGCTATGTATGAGGATATAACTACAGCCATACATACCTCCAAGACACATTACACCGTTGTCATGGGGGATTTTAACGCGAAACTGGGCAAACGAAGCGGAGACGAGTTGAGAGTGGGGCAATTTGGAGTTGGAAGTCGGAACGCCCGTGGCCAGATGCTGGCCGGCTTTCTGGAGAAAGAGGGACTCTTTATGATGAACTCATTTTTCGGGAAGCCGGATCATCGCAGATGGACGTGGGTTAGTCCCGATGGTGTCACAAAAAATGAGATCGACTTCATCCTATCTACGAAACGGCATATATTCAATGATGTTTCTGTGATCAATAGCGTAAAAATTGGCAGTGATCACCGCTTGGTGAGAGGCACATTGAATATTAATTCACAGCTGGAAAGATCGAGATTGATGAGGTCCACGCTCCGGCCTGTACCTATCCAAATCCAAAACCGGAGAGCTTTCAACTCGAATTACAAAATCGCTTCGAGTGCCTAGGAGAATGCGTCGACGTGGACGACTACAATAACAGGTTCGTGGAAACTGTCTATACGGTTGGGTCAAAGTTTTACAAAGCCTGCCGTACAAAAAGAACAAGCAAAATCTCTGACAATACCCTCAAATGACTCTGCAATCCCCTGATGATTTCTCTCAATTTAGGCGACTTAATCGACAGATCTCCAAGTCTCTGACTCGCGATATACGCCGCTTCAATACTATCAACATTGAGGCGGCGATCGAGCGGAATAAAGGCTCTAAAGTCTTTGCGAGAGATCTGTCGATTGGACAGAGCCAGTTGACGAGACTGAAAACGGATGGCAGAGTTGTTTCGACCAAGTCCGAGGTTTTGAGGGAAGTCGAGAGGTTCTATGGACAGTTATACACGACAACACGGGCACCTGTTACCAGTATGGCAAAAGACCCCAGAGCCAAGTTGACCCGACACTACACCGAAGATATCCCGGACATCAGCCTGTACGAGATTAGTATGGCTCTCAAACAGCTCAAGAACAACAAGGCGCCGGGTGATGATGGAATTACGGCTGAGCTTCTGAAAGCTGGTGGCAAACCTGTGCTTAAGACCCTTCAGAAGCTGTTCAATTCCGTCATCCTCGAGGGAAAAACGCCGGAAACATGGCATAGAAGTATGGTGATATTGTTCTTCAAGAAAGGTGATAAGGCTCTCTGGAAGAACTTCAGACCAATATCGCTGCTGACCCATGTGTATAAGCTGTTTTCGAGAGTTATTACGAATCATCTCGCACGCAGGTTTGATGACTTCCAGCCTCCCGAACAAGCCGGATTCCGAAAAGGTTTTAGTACCATAGACCACATACATACGCTGCGGCAGGTTATAAAGAAGACCGAAGAGTATAACCGGCCATTATGCTTGGCGTTTGTGGACTATGAGAAAGCCTTCGATTCGATCGAAACTTGGGCGGTGCTCCAGTCTCTACAGAGGTGCCAAATTGACTATCGATATATCGAAGCACTGAACGGTTTGTACGAAAACGCCACTATGTCAGTTCGTCTCCAGGATAAGACCACAGAACCTATTCAGCTGCAGCGGGGTGTTAGACAAGGTGATGTCATATCACCGAAGTTGTTCACCGCTGCACTGGAGGATATCTTTAGGCTTCTGGACTGGGACGGACTTGGCATCAATATTAACGGCGAGTACCTTACTCACCTCAGATTTGCTGACGATATCGTAGTCATGGCTGAAACCCTGGAAGACTTGGGCAAAATGCTCGATGGCCTCTGTAGTGCCTCTCAACAAGTAGGTCTTAAAATGAACATGAACAAGACGAAAATTATGTCGAATGTCCATGTTGTGCCTTCTCCAGTGACAGTTGGAGGCATTCCACTTGAAGTTGTTGACGACTATTCATACCTAGGACAAATAGTTCAGTTAGGTAGGTCCAACTTCGAGAAAGAGGTCAATCGACGAATCCAACTCGGTTGGGCAGCATTCGGGAAGCTACGCCATATATTTTCGTCCCAATTACCGCAGTGTCTCAAAACGAAGGTCTTTGACCAATGTGTGTTGCCAGTGATGACTTACGGAACTGAAACGTGGCTGCTCACTGTGGGCCTTATAAGAAAGCTTACTGTTATCCAAAGGGCAATGGAAAGAGCTATGCTCGGAGTCTCTTTGCGCGATAGAATCAGAAATGAGGAGATCCGCAAGCGAACCAAGGTCACCGACATAGCTCTAAGGATTGCCAGACTGAAGAGGCAGTGGGCAGAGCACATAGCTCGAAGAACAGATGGCCGATGGGGCAGTAAAGTTCTCGAGTGACGACCACGTGCCGGAAGACGCAGCGTGGGTAGGCCTTCCACAAGGTGGACTGACGACCTGGTCAGGATCGCAGGTACCAGCTGGATACGAAAAGCACAGGACCGGCCTTTGTGGAGATCTCTGGAGGAGGCCTATGCCCAGCAGTGGGCGTCTTCTGGCTGATATGATGATGATGATGATGACATGGCCGGAGCGGGATTCAAACCCGGGACCTCTGGCTTACGAGCCGGATACTGTAACCGCTCGGCCACCGACGCTCTTTTTTTATTACTATTTGTGTACAAATTCTAGCCTACATACCAAATTTTAGTTTCCAAGGACTTCAAGGAGTGCCCTAGAGGTTTTAATGAGCGGTCTGTCGGTTTTGAAAGCGCCAATAAAATTCAAAGTACAAAAGCTTGTATGAAACTTTGTGTGTTTGCTTATACGTTATCTGTACGTGCTCCTAAACCACGAAGAAGATTTTGATGCGATTTGCACTATCAGTTAGATAATTTCTTCCAGAAGGTATTTAAGTAGAATATATTTTATATACTTAGCAAAGAAATGGCGAGAAAATCCATGCGAAGCTGGGCGAGCCTAAGTAGTTGCGTCAAGACAGAGAAAAATTACTTGTAACAATAGGAAACAAACTCTGCCAAAGTAAAGTCTAAGAAACTCTCTAAGTCCGTTGTTCTAAACTTGAGCCTGAACCTACGGACTAATGAACATGGTATTCAAAAAAATTTAAAATACCCGAAATTATCAAAAATAGTCGATACACGTGCACTGTTATTTAACAAACGACATCCTGTATCACCCACTTCACAAGCGTATGTTAATTGTATAAAACTAGCATCCTAGTAGTAGCTAAGCAAAGAAACGTATTAATCAATAGACTAGAGACCTTGGTAAATGGATAAAGAATTAACACCTCACTTCGAAGGTTCCAAAATTCGACCTATTCTATCGAAACACTGTTTTTATACGGCCATTTGTCTATTCAAACTATTAATTGGATTGTATTTATCTATTTGGTTGTTTACCGAACCATAAGCTGCAGTATAAATAACTGAAAGTACGCCCTTTATGCCAGTTGCGTCACAATATTAATAACGTTTCTTATTAACAAGTTTTGGTCGTGAGCTGTTAGAGGTTACCGGTGATATATTCATGCATTTTAGGTGTTGAATGTAAGGCTTACATGTAAATTAGTAGCTCCTCTCCTATCTTACCATATCCTGACCGGAGACTCACGATAAATCGATTAAAATTTTATTTAAATCAATCCTAATGAATATGTAGAGTCGGCTCTATATAGGTAGACCAAATTTTCTGGAAGGTATTTTAGAAATAGTCACAAATACTGGCATTATTCCTTTATATTTCTTTGTCTCTTTGACGACTTTAGTGGTTCAGTTGGTTAATATGCCAGTCTACCGCGCAGAAGTAGTTATCAGTTATTGAACACCCATAACACAAGCTTTGCTTTCTTTGGGGCTAGATGGCTCTGTGTGAATTTGTAGTTTATTTATTTATAGGTACCGACCGACTTAGGTACAATACAGTTACTAGAATAGAGTACTTTTATCGGATAACTCGTGGTTTATATTTAGCTATTTATGTCGATGTTTCGATCAATTTTACTGATGACTTTTATATGGCACTAGCGATACGCCCCGGCTTCGCTTAGGTGTTCTCGGAGTTTCTCTATTATAATATGCAAAAATTATACATTTATATTTTTTTATATTTTGACCTTGTAATAATTTGTTATAATTTTATAGTTACTATTACTCTTTTTATTACTTCCGGAAAAAAACTCTAACTAAATGATAGTGAAAACCACATTGAAATAATTTGCGGGGTTTAGGAAGAGTTGGTAGATATACAGACAGAGAAACAAACAGACGCGGATAATTGCTTAATTTTATACTACAGGATATGTCTGGAAAAAGAATACACAGTATAAAACAAAGTCGTTTTCCGCCTATCCACTTGAATCTATATATGTGTACGTTTCGATCTTTTAAACTACGCAACGGATTTTAATGCAGTTTTTAACAATAGATAGAGTGATTCAAGAAGAAGGTTTATAAGTTTAAAAAAAATAGGGTAGGTAGTAGGTGTACGCGAACGAATTCGCGCCGGGTCCACTAGTACTAAATAGAGTCACTCTTTCCTTGATTTGGGTGATTTCATTACAATTCTATAATTAGTATTCTTCATATAAATAACATTTTGTCTGCTTTGTGACATTGTTTCTCTTAACTTATTAGAAGCCAAAATTGAACCACTTTTGACATGGTTGACAAGACATTAGCCATGTCAAACGCATGGTAAATAAAAGAAGTTGTTGTAAATACCTACTCACAACAAACAAAATGTAAAAACAGCAGCGATACAAATATTCCCTCAAAATCAAATCATCTGTCCCCGTCAGCCAGAAGACAATTTCATAATTACCAACATGGTGTCTCCAAAAAAAAAATTAGGAGTATAAATTTGTATCCCTGCGACATCGTTAGTCAAAATGGCAGCAAGTCATTTACATTTCCAAGTTTTCGGTGCCCCATTACAATCTTAATGTGTTCCCATTATCAGGGCGAAGCACGTGGCTCCAGTCCAATGAGAAATTCCTCAGTTCGGTTTATTAACTACCGGGGACTGAGGACACCCTTCCTTCTACGCTAGATTTACTGTCTCGAACAAAGGACATTAATTTTTACAACGACATGTGAACCATGGGACGCGTTACTGATGCCTGGTACGGTGAATTTTGAACTGGAGTTAAGAGTATTGTGGACTTTTAGGTAAGGAATTGATAGTAAGAGTAATCAGTTCAGTTATAAGAATTTTCATAATTATAATTTAAATTTAAAATTGCTCTAATTAATGAAATGATTATTATACATATTAATATTTGCATGTCAGTGCCTAAACTGACTGAATGTAAGAACTGCATCTTGTATTATACAGAAGAATTGTACCACCTACATTGTTAATCTACCTACCGCATTTATAGCAAATAAATGATTCTAATTCTATGACATTAATGCCAGATTGCAAAAAACTTTAGGCGACGCCTAACTTGATTTCATTACAATTCATGAAAAGCACGAATCACCAACCTTATGTAAAGACTAAACTAGGCAAGTCTTTACTTTATGACACGGATTTGGTCACGTCTAAATGTTTAGGAACATTTTAACACGACAACTTAAGCGGTGCTAAGTTCAGTACAATCAGGCCTAAAACTTTTAAGATACGCGATCAGCCGGTCACGTAAAATGACCCACTTCGGAGAGTGCATTTTCACGTAATTTAATTCTCATTTACTGATGACAAAGTAATTGAAGGTGTCGTCGTACGTCATGATGTAAACCACCGTTATCTGTACCCACCATAAATTAAAGTTCCATACGTACCACCTGGATTAGACGACGACCGACGACGATTTTATACGACCTGAGTGGTTCACTTGGTCAACTTGCCGTCTGCCACGGTTCGATTCCCGGCCGAGCAGATAATAAAATTATGAATTTTAATTTCTGTTACGGGTCAGGATGTAGTATTCATAATAAGTATGTTTTAAATAAAAATTAATATATATATAGTTTAATAATTATCTAACACCCATAGCTTACTTGGGCTAGATGGCGTTGTGTGAATTTGTTCAAGCATATTTATTTATTATTATTATTAGCGGCTGACAATTACTATACCTACAATTGTCAAGGCATTAGCGCGACTACATGTCCACATCATTCCCCCAGGTGACGTGGTAACTTTTGAAGATATCCCTCAAAAAAATCAATAAGGACTGCTTTTGAAATAGAAAACATACAACAAAATTTCGATGGATAGACTGTTTTTATAAGCAACGAATAATCTAAATCATGTGACAAACAGGGTCATACGATGAATAATAAATCTTGCAATGTTTGATACTAAATGTTTACCTATGGATAGAACAATTAAATACCTGCCCATATCTGTACCTACAGCTAGTCAATAACGCCTGATCGATAATTTCAATTGATAATATTATGTCAGTGACTTTGTTATTATCAGATCAAGGGAATACAGGAAAGTGATAACAATAATGTCATTTGTTTGTTTCGAATATAGATCACACCATATAATCAGCAGGTAACAGTCCACTGTTGAACTTAAGTCCTCGACTTTAGCGGTGGGTTTTGACGTAATCTCCATTGCAGTATTGGTTCAACTTTTGTAATGCATACGGTTAATAGAATGGAATACGATGCCAGCGTATGTGTTTCCTGATAATTATAATCTGGATCAAGGCTAGAGTGAATAGGCTCTTCCTAGACAGGTATGTTCCCTTCTTCGGCAGCATCGTCCTTCTTACCAGCAGGTGATATAGCGGTCAAATGCCTGGATAGTATAAAACAATATTTAAAGCACTATTGGTAACAGAAAACCCTGCTGCCAGCTTTCTGGTCAACGGTACGGAGGTCCTAGGTGGTCTAGGCTGGCTGCCTCTAAATGCACCCGCAAATGAAAGAGTTGCCTAAACGTTGCGTTTCCAAATTCGGTGGACCTGGGTCATTTTTTTTATCTGTAGGTTAGCATAAGGGCTTTTTTGTTAGGCTTGGTTGTATTTTTTAATTCGTTGTATTATAACTTAAAGGTGTTGTTCAATAAAGAGTGTTGTTGCCTAAACTATATTCTACTTGGTCGGACACACCCATAACTGTAGGGTATGTTGTTTTTGTATCGTGTGTGAGCTATAGAGTGTTTACCTATCATTAATCGACTGTGACGTGGGTCTTTTGGTGATAATTATAGATAAATATCTAATGATAGTCATTAAAACATTAAAATTAAGTACCTATATAACGTTTGTAATTAATCATTTAATTTCGGCTAAAGTACGTTGTCATTCATTTATTGATTGTCATTATTGTTAGAAATATTGGGTGACAATCAATGAAAGGTACATCCATGTAACTATACAAACATAAAACATGTCTACAGGTACCTCAAAGGCCGGCACCGCATCCGCTTCCCTTAGGTTACAGATGTCCTGAACGATAGTGGCCACTTTCTATCACGTGGGCCGTCAGTTCGTATGTCTCCCTAGGCAATAAAAAAGTCTCCCATTTGCTACCAAATAACTTTAAAACCTGAATACGTACCTAGTACCCACAGCACATTCTCAAGGACGATAACACTTATCAAATGAATGCATAATTTATTTCACATTGTCAAAGGAGCATGCATAATGCAAATCTCCGAATGTTGAACGCGGAAGCGTATCCACACAACACTAGCTTGCCAGTCTCTAGGTTAGATAAATCGTGAACACGGCACTGTGACGCTCTTTGTTCTGTCAAAATGGGCGGCGCCAGAGTTTTCGGGTTGAGACAATGCAATGTGTTCTGTTGACGTAAATTCTAAATATTCTTTTCTCGAAGTGAAATGTGCCAGAGTATGTGAAAAATTCAATGTTGGGCAAACCTCCATTATCGTCATCGTGATAG
Source organism: Blastobasis adustella (assembly GCA_907269095.1). NCBI lineage: Eukaryota > Metazoa > Arthropoda > Insecta > Lepidoptera > Blastobasidae > Blastobasis > Blastobasis adustella. The sequence continues at coordinate 11,683,767 of OU026121.1, read as the reverse complement.
ACAGTCGTAATATGGACTTGATCCTCGGCCACGTCAGTGGAAGGTTTGGCCATAATCACTGCGCTTGACAGGTTGACAGGCTAAAAGTGTGTGGATCGCACACTTTTAGCGATTGAAAAAAACAGAAAACGCCGCAGCCCACTTTCTGGGAAACCTTACCAGAATTAAATATTTTTCAAAATTCTTCAAAGTACTTTGACAGCATGTCAACAACTGCTGCTACTGCTGACTGTCCGTAAAATTCTTGATGGCGGTTGGAGTCGAAAGTTACTAGCTTAAAAGGATTCCAGACTTGTGGTCCCACCACAATGTCCCACTGGTGGGTTCACGAGTAATTAAGGATACTATACTTTTTAAATAGTTTCGATCGCAACTTCGTACGCATGGGCTAATTTTCATCCGTTACTGACCGGTACGTAACTAAAAACACCAAAATATGTAGTGTTGCTTAAGTCGCGCTGCTTTTGACCACGCTCTGTGGCCAACCACCTGCGTGAACTGCGAAGGAGCACACCTGTTTGACAACACCAGTTGCTCAGTATTCCGCAGTCAATTGACACAGTAGCTCTCACTAAAAGAAGAAGTTATGGGCTGCAGTTGCGATGGTCTTCTGCTTCTACTTTGTGATACACTGGACCTGGGGCCCTGATTTTGAAGCGTCTGGAGCCGAACGGTGAAATTTCGTGCGATTTTCTCTAGTTATTCCTGAACCGTTAGTTTTAAGAGTTTCGAAATATATCTAAAAATTCAAAAACCGTTTGACTCAATCCGAGCTATTCAAAATCGCAAGGAGCGCCACTTAAATATTTTCATAGTTTCATCAAACTAATGATCAGGATTTTCATTCCTACCTATAGTACCTATATGTTTTGTATATTAGAGGTATAGGTATGTACTGTAGATACACAAGGCATACTTATTACCGGAAAAGAAGAAGCAGAAGGCCAATGCCACTGCAGCCCGCAGCTGCGTTGTGCGCTACATACTGTGTCTCTCGATTCCTTGCAGTATTCCACTGAGCAACTAGTTTCACATTCAATCGCCTGAATTTGCAGGTTTCATCACGATGTTTTCCTATACCGTAAGAGCATCGGTTAGTATTCAAATAATGTACATAACTCAGAAAAGAGTCTTTGGTGCATGGCCACAACGTGATTCGAACCTGGCACCTTTCTCAAAAATACCAACTTACCTAATTAAATTATTATTTCATCATTCCCAAGCACGCACGACCTAATTAACTGCACCGAATTCTGTCGGTTTCGAAGTATACTCGTAGCTATCATAGTCGTCAAATGAAAACGGATATTTGTTAATTAAAGAGGCTACGTTAAAGCTGAGGATTTATAGAGACGTTATCTTGATGACCAAAAGGCTTGACATTTCCGACGGAGCGGTACACCGAGGCTTAATGCACAGGGTGTTAGGTTGTGGTGATACCTACGCAACTCGGGAGAATATAAGTTGTAGTCAGTACATAACTCAGGCGATACTAAGTTGTATCGTTGAAAAAGAAAAACAGGTGGTCGGTTGCAGTTAGTCAAAATTTCTAATCTATTGTTTCAGTATTATTATTTTTGCCAACCGAAATTGACATTTATTTCAGTAACAATATATGTACAATACGACAGTATACCTTAACTTAAACTACGTTATTAAAAAAGAAACCTAATTACCCAATGAAAAATATACATCAAATTAATATAAAAACAGAGTCACATTGTTTAATTGCCTTGTATCGAAAATTCACTTATGCCATGTTCCCGTGGGCACTATATTTAAAGAAATATAAGAAATAAATAATAATATTGAAATGCGGGATAAAATCTTCTCGGGTAAATCGAGTATTTGTGGTATTATCATATAATTTGATAAAACAAAATTCGCGAAAAAAGCCACAATATACAAACAAGCATACACAGCAGATAACTTCTTAGGTATCGGCGAATACTAAAACATGTGTGACATATTTAGCTACCAATTTCCCAGAGCAATGGATCGAATTCTCTGTAATTTGCAAATATTACCTACTTGCTGTATTCATCCGCACGAACAGCTTTGGCTCGACCTTTATAATGCGTACGGCTAAGGCATGGAACGCGTTGCCTGCGAGTGTGTTCCCTGATCAATATAATCTGGATGCCTTCAAGGCTAGAGTGAATAGGCTGTTCCAAGACGGGCATGCTATATCTTCGGCCGCATCGTCAGTTACCAACAGGTAAGATGGCGGTCAAATTTCTGTCTTCTCTAATATAAAAAAAAAATAACCAGCCTGTAGTTCAGTTAGTTATCTAAGCAAAACCTGATCGCTTTTGAAGGTTAAATCCAGGCATAGCACACTCCATGAGTCATAAATAATAAAATTTTACGGCGTTGCATGTACGAGTGCAAACATAGATACTTGTAAATGGGAAAATTTTGAAAGTACTTACAACATAAAGTTGATAAATAAAGAAGGGTGTGAAAATATTTTTACGGAGTCGTCAACGCGGTAGTAATACCCTTGGTATCTAACTTAGTGGCATTAAAAAACTTACTTTTTAATCACTTCCGTAAGATGCACAAAACTACCCCACTTAATAATATTATTCTTTCTTAATGGGGCAGTTTTGTGCATCTAGTGGAAATTTTAATCTATTTATTTATTTATTTATTTGTGTTTGGGAATACTTACAGCTGTCGAAATTAAGTAAATTAGTAACTTTAAACATCTTTAAGCCAATTACAAGTTTCCGCTTATAGATTTAATGTAGGTATACTCCTATTGACTATGATCTTCCTTTCCGCTTAGTCTTCATATGGGAAGGTCAAATAAATGACGACCTGAGACATTCAGTGGTTAACATGTCACGCAGAGGTTCCGGGTTCGATTCCCGGTCGACAGAAATTGATATATTGAATTTTAATTTCTGTTAAGGGTCGGGGTTATATATGTATTTAAAAAAATATAAGTAGTTTATCAGTTGTTTAGCACAAATACCACAAGCTTGGCTTTACTTTTAGGGTAGATGGCGCTGTGTGAATTGTCCAAGCATTTTCTTATTTATTTATGAGGAGGAAGGAAATAGACAGCAGGTTTAGTATAATTACATTGTTGTTGTTCCAAAGCCAAAGCGCACAAACAGAGAGTTATTACTAAAACTTTATTTTGATAGGTAGTTAAAGTCATCGGGACAATATTTACGACTAGGTGACCCGTCAGATATTGCCCAGTCTTTTCGAATCAATAATAGTTTAAAGGTCTTTCAAACATATTACCTACTTACATAATTATGTGAATCATCATCATCATCATATCAGCCGAAAGACGCCCACTGCTGGCCATAGGCCTCCTCCAGAGATCTCCACAAAGGCCAGTCCTGTGCCTTCCGCATCCAGCTGGTACCTGCGATCTTTATCAGGTTGTCGCGAGTCATGTGGGTCATAGCGAGGTACAATCCAATGTTCTGGGACTTGTTGCCTCTCCATCGAGTCTTTTGGAGGAACGTAGCTGCCACCTTCTGTCAGGCAAGTAAATGAGACAGCTCACGAGACCGTTCGGTTAGCGTGCCAACATTTTATGATTTGTTACAGTGACAAAAGAGCAGGCAGCCTACTGACGGTAAGCGGTAACTGTAAACTGTCTCCCATTGATTGCAGGTAAAAATGAAGAACTGCAGGTGCGTTGTCACTATGAGGACTAAGATGGAACAGACATGAGGCCTGTAACCTGAAATTGCTTGTGACGCTACAAAGCGGACTTTCCCTCCCATGGGTTAACATTTTTAACCAGGCCTGCCATTGGCCCTGGTCGGTACCCCTAACCTATTTAACACAGGAGTAGGGCAACCCTCCTGCGCATTGTTACGCGGCGACTATATAGCCGTGTCAGGTTTAATTTAATTTTTTGTATGTGCGGCGAATACCATCCGACCCGCACAATCCATTGGGGTAAAGCCGACTCGCCAGGGCCTCGTCTGCCTGTCAGCGAGCAGGTGAGGTTGCTTTTTTCTCCTGAGAAGCTCAAGCAGATCCCTGGTGAGGGTGGTCCTACCCCCTGCTATGTTGAAAATGTATGCACATGTGCATGCACATTTAACGATATTGTAATCAGCATTTAGGCACTACTGAAAACAATAATATAAATAAATAAACTAATCTAGAGATCAATGTACAGACCGCACCTACCTACATGAACTTATTTTCTAAAATTAAGAAGCTAAATGAAAGGTTATTATTTGTATCTAAAACGGTCAAAGTACAATTCCATCGTAATAATAAAAAAAACAGAGAATACGACTACAAAAACAGGGCACTGTAGTGAACGGGCTAAGTTCGCAAATTTTTAAAATTTTCAATTCTATTATAAAATCAACCAATAATCATAACAACAGATTAGCGAAGTTGTTAAAACGACTTAAGTAAGTATTTATATTTAAATATGTAAATCTATGAACATTAAATAAATCTCTTTAATAGACACTACTCATGCGTTGAATCGCGAATATGAAAATAAAATTATCTGTTTATTTTTTGTCAAAACATGCTCGTCATAGCTAGGTTAGTCTAAAATCTTAATCTAAAATATAGATAAGTATCTAATATATATTTAAATAATATGATAATATACCGTCACGGGGTGTCAGTCGACTACCGAAACTGTTCAACCACTTGCTAGGCGCGCCTCTTAATATTGTAGGCGAATCGAGGCTAGCCAACGTCTTTCGATGTGGACCCTGAGAATGATTGGTGTTTAGGTACCTTCCTACTTTTAAATTTACTCCTGAATATAACGAACAGGCAAATGTATGACCCCGTAGCAGAAATTGCGTAGTGCCTCTGTTGAATACCTACCTACCTACCTAAAGCAAAAACGGATGTAATTATTTTGGACTTTTTAAAATAAATAAAAGTGCAGAACTTTAACACTAAATAGCTGTTTGTACTTGGTTAATTTGTTATCAATTTATGATTCAGGAATAGATTCTAATAAGGCTCAAACTTAAATAAACTTGGATGTCGAAAGCATTTTCGTAATTCGGTTTCAGGCACAGGTTTCAGATTAAGTAACTGAAACTTTCAAATTAACATTTTATTACTTTCGTTGTGCTTGAATCGTAATAACAGACTGTTCAGTCGCTTTAATGAAGTTGTCGTTCCGGTTAACGTATAGAGTTTCATAATCTGCGCGTAACGAACATTTCGGCGATCAAGAGATTGATTTTGCGCACGATATTTCGGAAGGAACTTTTTGTTTTCAATCTTATATAAAAATATTGTTAAAAATATTGCAGTTAAATTAAAGATACATTAAATCTCCTGATAACCCAATCGGTCGCGATTCGATATCAGTACGAAAATTTATCAAAACTTTCTGTTAATCCGCGTCACATCTTGTGGCGTTGGATCCATCGATGGGGTCTTAACCAATCAGCGTGGGGTATGGCGTGATATTCCGAGTCGCCGATTGGTTGGAAATGACGTGATTTCTATTTTGGGCGAGCGAGTATGCGCGCGGCGGCGTGGCTGTGTGCGCGGCGCGGTCCGTCGCGCGCAGCTGTGTGCGCGTGTTGTCGGGCGCGCTCTCTGTTTACACCGCGGAGCGGCGGCCGGCGAGCGCTCGCGTTCACGTGTTTATCGCGCGCCATTGAGTTTTCCGGCGGCTGCCGACTTGCATTACAGATCCATGGTGTTTTCCTCGCTGTTTATTGGTGCTAATTCGTGCCGGGCTTAATAGAACGACAGCACGGTGCGCGAGCCGGCAGTTTCGGGAATACATTCGGTGCGGCTCATAAAATCATTGGTGTTTTCGGCGTATGCGATGAATAAATTTTGCAAATCAAGTCTGTGTGTCGAAAAGGTTTGTGAGAGATATGTTTTGATCGGGCGGCGTGTGGTGTTGGTACCGGGAGGCGCGGACGCGGTCCGGTAGTGGTGTCGGTGTGGTTTGGAGCCTGCCAGCCCGGCCCGTGGGCCCGGCTCGGCCCGGAGCGACTGACCAGGCCGGTTGCGGAGCTGCTCAGAGCCCGGCACGTGCTAAGGTAAGCGTCACAAATTCAGCTTTTTCCCTACCGCTTATATTTCTTATCAACAAGTTTCAATTTTTTCTCACATGCTTGTTAAACGATCTGCTGTTTGTTTATTGATTCAACGCACCTATATATGTACCTATTTGTTATATATACCTGCATATTTGTAAGTAAATAAATTGTATAACTTCTACCTTTTCAGTCGTATATTCTTCAAATTGGTCAACCATTTTGTTTACTTCCTTTGAAACGCTTGTTGTATTTGTTACAAATTGACGAAGGAAATGATAAGAAGCAACTCACCCATCACCCAGAGTAATTTAGATTATTTTAAGACCCCACGTACCTAAAACTAATAAAAATAATAAGTATGTTGAATACCGATTCGTGGAAGGACAGCACAGAATCGCCTTGTCACACTATGTTAAAAAGAACATGGTCAAATCTTGTAAGAAATTTTGGACGATGCGAAGCGAGTTTGATACAATAAAATTAAATTTAAGTTGTAAATACCGATGCTGATAATACTTAGATGTAGATAATATGTAGATAAAACGGAGGGGCATCGATATACACCTAAGTGATATACGTGGGGTACACTGAAAGTTTTACGTAACTCATTAATAAAACAATGTACTTGGTAAGTAATACATTTGCCGCTTTTCGAAGTATGCTCCATTACATTGTAAACACTTTTTCATTTGGTCAATGGATATTTGAAAACATGAGGACCATTGGTCTAAGGGCATGTTTTTCACGTGCTGGTGCAAACCGCATGGTGCCAGATACTCTACCTTTTCAGAAGCCAAAAATGATTTTGTCTTGTCCGCGGTGTGCGCCGAAATATTGTAAACGTACAATAGGATGCGAATTCTTGCTCGTTTTTCCCTACTTTTAAATCATAAAAATCATCGTCCTAAAATATTTTCGTGTTAATTCCATTTTTTCTATGGACAACGAACGTTAACTTGTGATAAAAAACAATTGATAAGCGATTTCCCGCCAACTTTTTAAATCATTGATTGAGTTTCATATGTTTAAAAAATATAATATTCGTAGGTAATTCCAATATTTATGAGCGTCCAGAAGCGCAGAACTTTTAGTGTAGCTACATAGATAGGTACTTATATAAATATTGAACGATCCAATATCTGCTGCAATATTGCTTATCAACATTTTATTGCCGTAAGAAATGCTTTCGCTTTATCTAATGCTGTGTGCATTGAACGCAAGTAAAAATAGAGTTCCGCTTATATTACTACTCCTTTTTTTACATTATTTTGATATTTTGCGGGGAGCTCTGGTATTGCTATAAAATATTGCTTTAGCTTAAAACGATTGAGTTAAATAATGCACGATGCATGACCATTTTTCATACGAACATAAATAATTTTAAAATAGTATAGTAGGCGTAAAGGATATAACTTGCCGCCTACCTAAAATCAAGAAATACCTTCGACTAATCCTCATATGCAATTACCCGATATGACTTACATCTAACAAATATACATATATAAATGCCTTAAATGTTTGTTATGAACTGTTAACACGGAATTCTGCTTTAATCAAAACAAAGTACCTATATCAAAGATCTAACAGAATCTACCCACTGAGCTACAAGAGTTTTCAATTACGTATAGTCCAACTAATATCAATAGCGAATGTGGCAAACATCATAGTAACAACTTTATTATAGGATCGAGAGCAAACTATGTGTAATATACTTCAAGAAAATACTTGTAAATAAGTCAATCTCGTCAATAAAACAAAGATTGGAGGTGGCTAGATACAATACAAACAAATGCTAGCCACATTAGTGACCACAACAACCAATGTTTATTTTCGACTAGTCAATTGAAATACTAGTAAAAACAACTCGAAACAACGTTTAAACATTGAAGTCGTAGAACAATACCCAATAGAAATAGAATAATAATTAAACCTATGCTAGTTAGGTATCCTTCTATATAAAATGGCGTTGTGTTTTTCTTCTTTTGTATATAGGTAAGGTGTTCAATAAAGCTATATCCTACCTTTAGATATTATATTGAGTTAAATTGAACAATTGGATGGAAAAAAATTCTTTCTGTAGTTACTACTTATGCATTACTGCATGGTAGGTACTATTTTATGCATTATCTAGTTAGACTAGACTTTACGAAAAGCCAACGGCACCCAGGAACAGTCTATACTTCTTACATAATTCTCAACTTCTTAATGCCTCTGCAAGGTTCTAGGTCGACCATTTAAAGAAATTTGAAGAAGCATCGCTTTACAAAACAAAAGCTTAGGAAAAGTTTAAAATTTTCCAAAACAACTTGACACATTCAATTGGAATTTGAAACTAAGAGGCGTGGTGAAGTGAAACATGATATTTCAAAGCATACGCATAATTATTCATATTAATATGACAAGGTTTGCATATGTACAGATTTTATTATGTTTTTAATCTCAAGGGAAGTTAATTATTAATCAAGGATTCCGATTGGAAACTCTAGTCAAATCCTTACAAACATAATAATATAGGTACTTATCCCTGCAAGTAAAATCGATTACTGTTTTATAAAAGATTTTAATTAAATGTTGGTATAAAGTGCACCATATTGAAACTACTTGTTGAATGAAGAATACGATCTTGCTAATGAAAGGGTTAAAAATTGTATATTAGACAATATAAACTAACCGAAATGTCCTATTTACAAATCATTGTGGTACCTGCCTAATAAGTATTTTCAATAGCACTACCCAAGCAATAGTCAGGGGCCATTACGCAAATATATTTATGGCTTGTTTACATAAACAATGGCGTATATCTCATGGGTATAGCTATAATTACAAGTAATATGTGTAAATATGTGTACCTATAGGTACAAATTATGTATGATATAGTGACGGTTAAACTTATGAATGGGTGTTCGGTGCGCCCACACTCGCTTGCCCGTTTTTTTATAGCCCGCCAACCCAGAGAACGAGCCTCGAAAATAATAATTGTTTTAACAGTGCATCCAATGTCCTCGGTCTGAATAAAGGTCATGTGTAATGAACAAACATGTTTCTTCCTATTAGACAATTTCAATATTATATTTTGGTTTACAAAGTCACAACTTGGCGTTTTTTAGTGATGGCAATTTTTTTCCGATTTTACAGTCCCTTTAAGTGCCATGTTTCTTCCTATTAGAGATGATTTACGCAAAAAAATTAATATTACATTTTGGTTTTCAAAGTCACAACTTGGCGTTTTTTAGCCATGCCAAATTTTTTCGGATTTCAATTCAACCGAGTAAAGAATCCATATTACCTACGTTTATTATTTATATTTCTAATTTAAATTTACGAAACGTAGCTCTTTTGGCACCCAGACAATATACCTATTAGACAGAGAGGCTCGAAACACATCCGTGATACGAACCAACGAGACAAGCACACACGAAATAGCAAGGCCTCACACATCTGAATGGATGTTAATTAGTATGCGTTTGTTTTTAACACATTCATAGATCCACACGTAGGTACGCACCTACACATACTTAATATTCCTTCACACTAATCAACAAACACCATATATCTAACCTAACCTTACCTGACCTAGTAACCAATTGAAACAGCTGAAACAAGAAACATGAAATTGTCTACATATGATGTTTCATAACGTAACGAATTAGACGTAAAAAATCAGTACAACTAAAAATATGATGGAAATCGAACGAGGTACAGGTCAGTAGAAACTTATATTGTGTGTGAGCAATATAAACGTACAAATAAACTAAATGAGCCTTCGCATTTTAACTGAAGCCGGTTCAAACTAAACATAAACAAACGCGATTCACTTTGCTGGGACGTTGGAAAACGTCTTTTATTCACCAGCATTTACGATTACAGAGCCGCAAGTGTATGCGTGCGCACATATGAACACCCACAGTCTATGCATATGTAATGAATTAGAGTCAGTTCATTCAAAGAGAATCCGACAATATTGCTTTTGGATTAGAGTCCAGTTCGCCTTCACACATTCTTTTTCGGTAGGTGTTAGTGCGCTCGTGAGAATAATATGTTCAAACTTTTGTTATTTTTTATCGAAACACTAGCACTTAATCACTTCCTACAGCTCAAAGGGCGGAAGTCATGCGTTTACAGAAATAATAAATGAACGCTTTTCGGTGTTTCTACAGGCGATGAGTTTGGTCGCGGTACGTACCTGCGTGCCCTTGACAGAAGGTCAATTTAGGCGGCTGGAGGAGCTCATTGCGACATGCATATCAAACGTGGACGTAGCCGAGTGTGTTTGTTTTTTCGTGTGTATTCGGTAATTTTCGAGTGGCTGTCGATCACTCGAATTAGGTAACAAAGGACGGCGTTTCTCACCCACGCGCGATTTGAACTGTTTCGCGCTGACTTCTCAAGTTCCCGCGCGTCAAATACGGATTTGAAACCGCGAACTTATGGCTTCATACATTCGAAGATGTACAATACGACAAGAGGTACACGGTACGAATCGTCAAGGTAACGTGTTTTTGCAAACCAACATTAAATACGAAGGAGCAATATATTGTAGGATAGCGGCGGCCTTGGTTTCCGAGATATGCGGAGTGTTTGCGATATTTTGTCACATTACGAGTATCTACACAGTAAAAACGATGTTAAGTGGATGAGTTTTTACACTTTACCGACAATAAGTCAAAATCATAAATGGAATCATTCAGAAATAAATTTTACTTCACTTATGTTGTATCACGAAGCACCTTCATGTGGCAACCATGCCATTGGTTAAAAGACAATAAGTGGTAAACATAAATAGCTGAGTCCTGCATCTTCTAGGAATCTATAAAACGACCATGAATCATGTTACATATTGCCTGTAACTTCAGAGTTATTCATTCATTAGTACTTATAAATACTTATTCATTTATTATACACGTAACGTTAAACACATTCGTCTGAATTCAAGTGTCTAATCGTCTTTGACCGTAACATTTCAGCGCAAAAAGATACTTCATCGCATTTACTGCTGTAATTTACAGGTAAAATTACTATATATTGATGCCTGTAACTTCAGAGTTATTCATTCATTAGTACTTATAAATACTTATTCATTTATTATACACGTAACGATAAACACATTCGTCTGAATTCAAGTGTCTAATCGTCTTTGACCGTAACATTTCAGCGCAAAAAGATACTGCATCGCATTTACTGCTGTAATTTACAGGTAAAATTACTATATATTGATGTACTTAATATATCCAGTATAAGGCAAGTTTGCATCTAGGAGCGTATTAGCTCTAGCACATACTCGCCTCGGCTTATTATCTCGACGTGGCGAATTGTAAATTATAAGCCGTAGTGTCTCCAGCACTTAATCTTAATTAAACCCCTCCGAGATTATTTTTATCTCGGCAAAATTTGCACTGGCGAATGGCCGTCGAGGCGTCTTCGTTTGACCCGTTTGCGGGCACTCAAATATTGGCTCGGAGACTGCAAACAACCTTATCCGAGACCGTTTGCTCCGAGCTATATGGCCGCGGCTCTCTACAGCGGAGTTGTGGGCGGCAAATATGACGGAAATTACAAGTCCACGAATACAGATGAGTTTTGTACGTTTTTATGGATCACATTTATGTGTCCAACGTTGTTATATTGAGCGCGCTGTGCGGCCGCATAACGAATGTCTTTGTTTCTATAATATGCCGATAACGGTTGTGGTCTATTTCTCGGTGACATTGTGCTCGTGACGTTACCTAGGTTTGCGAGAACATATTATTGTGGAATCTCGACATGTTTAGCTCAGTTTTATACGACTATTTCAGTACTAGTTATCCAGTGTCAACTCAACGTCATCCTCATCATCGTGTTATTCCTCTCGCTGCCAACCCGCCCAACATTGAACCTTACCTCAACGATAAATAAACTCACAAATATTAACAAAAACCCCCACCAGCTATAATAAATCAATGGCAATAACAACAAAGCCTTCAGGGACGCCCCAAAACGCATTAGCGGGTTCACAACTCCCATTGAGTTGTGTTTTCGCAAATGAACGCCGCACGCGCAACGCGCATCGAGGCCGCTCAAAACCAACAACGCTCAATTCCGGCACCTACAGCACCGCAAACTTATCTGACCCGGTGGCCGAAACTGGAACTAAGTGTCTCCATTTGAATTGTCATGTCGTTGTCAACAACAACGACGCCGCCACCTGGTCTTGTGTTTGTGGCACCTACACGTAATTCATGTAATCGAGCGCCTTTGGCTGCGAGCGCGATGCATCTGACTCAGATTCGTTCGTAGATAATACCAAGTGTTTATGCTAACACTTTCCCCTTTGCTTAGGTAGGTAGGTCTACACTAGAAATGTCGCATGGTAATGTTTATTTACAACAAAACGATTTCTTATTTACATTAGCATTTGCATTTGCATTTACTGTGACACATTATTATTTATCTACTGCATTGTGAGAGTACAACAGTCATCTGAAGGAAGGGCGTGTTAGACGGGCACGAGTTACACCAACTACTGCGTGTATAGGGACAGTCCCCTTATCCGCCGTGTGATGTGCGACGGGATGATGAAGATGAATACAATTAGCAACTAATGTTTCCAAAAAGGAAGAAAAGCAAAACTTATAGTTACCTGAGATATCTAAACAATGGTTTCAACAGCTCGAAAATATACTAAAAAATTAATCCAAACTATAATTCCACATAATTAAGAAGTAACGATTTCTTTTAACTTAACTAATCAGACTGATACTATGTTTTATCTGATATTGAAAAATCAACCATTAAGGTTCTTTAGGTTTCCGGGAAGTACTTACGTTATTATCAGATATTTGCTACTAACATCTACACTCTGCATGCGCATTTGAAGTACGGAAGTACAGGCTACACACGGCTGCACTTCAAGTTACCCACACGCAATTCGGTTTTATCTTTCTCTTGCTGTGATAAGTAGACTTATTAGGTCTTTGCCTATTACTTGGTCCTTTACGCTTGGAGGTCTGATCAGAATAACTGGCCATAGGTACTGCCAAACTTCAACTTCCTCGTCAGCGGCCTCGCCGTACTTTTGTTAACTGATGGGTCTATTCCCGTCCTGTGGTTGGCTCGGAATAACCGTGTTACTAAAATTAAATCAGTGGGCAGCTAGGCAGGCACGCGGAATCGAATTGCCAGTGACCCGCAGTCCGGCAGGTCGCGGGTCGCCGTCGGAATGCGAGCTCCTTATTGACGGCTCAAATGTAGTGCAATCCATTAACCTTGCCGTCTATTTAGGAGGCTGCCAATTGTTGCAGAGACTTGGCACTCTCGGGAGCCGTGGAAGGACGTGTTCGTTACACTGTATCTTCCGCTGCAATTCCGATATTTAAAAAAAATTGAAATTGAACTGCTTATGGCTAATTTTAGATGATGCTGTGTGTACATGGCATTAATTGAACAAAGAATCATGATGCCTTTTTTATCATAAATTTGGTTCTAAAGAGCTAAGAATCCAGCTTAACACCTTGCAAGTCTAGCCCGTGATTTGGATAAAATATGATTTTACGGCTGTTACCAAGCTAGTCTCAAAACAGTGGAGGCAAAGGATCCTCTATCTTATCATTTATCACTCTATGTGTAAAGCCTAAGCCCCAAATTGCCGGCCATTGCGGTCTGCCCACTGTGAAGTCTGCAATCCAATAACCTTGTACGCTATTAGGAGGCTCCTCGCCAATTGTGTCTAAAATGTGTATTTCATTCGTCACGTGCTCTATAAACAGTTTCATGTTGCAGATTTTTGTTTTCAAAGTGTAGTGTGGTTTTAGTGTAAGTTTCAGATGAAAGAGAAGATTGATAATCATATCGATAAATAATAACTAATAATACAGAAGTATAAAGAAATTACTGTTATAAATACTAACGGATCTGAATTATGAATCGTCTTTTAATAACAGATAGGATTAAGCATTATTTGTCGGATAGGTTCATACCTTCGTTCATTAGAAATGTGTTGTTTTTTAAAACTTTGTTGTAATTTTGTCGATTTCTAGTATTAATTGTAGACTATGTTCTACGCCAACAACAATCTCCTTTAGGTAGAAATACCATCACGACCCCTTTTTTTGCATTAATAATAGCTAACCAAGTCTTAGTGGAGGCAGACAGTTCCCGACTCCGTATTTAGGCGTCACATTAACCTAGTCTGGTCTAAAATTAGGAAGGAGTCCGTATTAATTGCATCTCGACCCTCAAAGCAATTTGGAGCCGCTAAAAACTAAGCAGACAAACTCATAAACGTCTGCGCCTTGCTCAAATGACTCAGTACTTCCTTTATACAGCTTAGCTAGTTGAATCATATGTATTGCAATTTCAGAATATCCGTAGGAATATTTACAAGGTGCCAAACGAATATGATTATAGTAGTTGGTGGGTATAGACACTTACAGTCAAAACATTTTTTGTACCTTCCCAACAATATTCCGGGAACCTAAACTTATCATTTTAATTTGATATTTTCAGTTTTATTTTGCTATTGCTTTATCGTGCAATAGGTTCTTGAACCATAAGATGGAATGATATTTAGCAGCGAGTTGTCCCCCCATCGGAGGCCATACTCTCACCAGCTGGAACATCACTAAAGGTTTTTTCAAACGTCGCATTTCAATTTGTTCATACAAATTTGCGGCTAGTGGGTTTATGTAAGAACTTAGTCTATCCTTCCTTATACATGATGGATCTGGTGTTGATTTCATCCTTGATCATGGTTACGTTGGTGTACTCGTGTACCTCGCTGATCCTGCTAAATCATGGTGCATTCATCAAGTATCAAGTATAATTTAGAAAGGGCTGGAGTATCCCCACGTTCGAGTTTTTAGCTGCTTCCTACAGCTCAATCCCATAGGATTAAACCCGGTTTCAAATTTTACTGTAAATGTCTGTAATTATTATTCAGATATACCGATAATCGGAAATTTCTTCCTATCAGGCACTGCACTGATCAATATTTTTGGTTCTTTTGTAGGTATATGTGTTCTCCGTATCAGTTTTCTGTCCAGGTGTATACCAAGGTACTTTGCACTTATGCTTTAAGTAATAGTTAACAGGTCGACAGTTCCCTTTTCTTGTAGGTTCTGTGTGTCGACTTTAGTGCAGTGGCCTTAATATGCCACTGTGCCTTCTTGATGTGTGTGATCTTATCTAACTGCTCTTGTAGTTTTTAAGCTGTTATTTCTGGGTTCTTGTGATTACCTACTTTAGGCTGCAGTATCCAATGATTGTTATTTGTAGTTTCATTATTCAATTGTATTTTGATTGTTAAAATTAACTAACGTTTATTTCATATCATTTATTATTATGACGATGTATGTATAATACTATAAATAAATATGAATATGAATAATATCGTCGGCAAAAGTGGCTGATAAAACATCCTTAGTTTCAGGCAGGTCTGTACAGTTTTGGCACCAGGACTGATCCTTGTGGTACACCAGCCTTAATTTTATAAAAGCTTGAATAGCTATCATTTATTTGTTTTGCTTTATATTTATTTTTTAGGATTTTTTTTACGCAACATAATTCATTGGCTTGGTAGGTTTTAAAAACAATTTCCTTGAGTCATTACTTGCGACTTTAATTTCGAAAAAAATGTTGTTTCTTTGGATTTAGTCGTCAATTTTCCATATTATTCTATGCGATAATTCTAGTTACTGCTGTGTAATTAACTGTGGAGTGTATTCATGCTACCGCTTCAAGAAGTCTGTTGTGAAATTTCTAAGTAAATAGTTACTTAAATAAATAATAGTAAAAGCTGTTATGGAACCATGTTATGGGCTTTTGCTTTTGATCATAATTTCCTCCATCTGAAGATTATGGCAAAACCCTTCCATTTTGCGAAGCTTGTAAGACTGAACACCGATTAGAAAAACCTATTGCGGCCTCTGATTACAGGACGATATAGATGATTAAAGACGAAGGTCTATTTGCGTAGACAATGCGTCTGTGAACGCGTAGCCTGCAGTGGCAAGTAGGACGATCGATAACGCACTTTGTAAACGCCGCCATGACCTCTTCATTAGGTTTAACGTCAAGCATACCGCAGCGTAGCGGTGATAAGTGCAATTCAAAGGATATTTTCTCAAAGGATTAGCTAGTCCTACTAACTCTACTAATTTATATTACAATAGAAATGCGAAAGTTGCGTTTATCCGTTTAAGTGTGAAGAGGTAACAATCATACACACATATTCTCATTTATAATATTAGTGCAATACACACTCTTTCTTATTCTATTTTTTAAAATTTACTTCCCATAACACATTTACACCATATCTTTATTTTACTTTGGTACCTAATTTTCAAAAATCCTTAGCGCATCCTAATGCTATTTGCTAAGTCAACCTACGTGCCACTTTTCCCCACGATCCGTCAAGCTAGATGATTGAGCTGTGGGTTGATTCTATATCAGTCACTATTCCTTTCATATTACGTTTAATTAGCAGGCGCAAAACAAAAACATAACACAATATACTTTTGCCCCTCCTGCTATTGGCTCCCATGATCCGAAATCCTATGCCTATATTATAATACTATAAAATTTCAGCATAACGGTTTATAGAATACGATATTAGCTCAGCATCAGGGTTACATCAACTTAGCAGTGCTGTACCATTAATTAATTCACTAAAGAGGTAATAAGCCGTTGATATTATTTGTCCAACTGGGTATCTAAGGAGATACCTACGTACATAATGCTGTGATCGATTGGTTAGATGATATGATAGATAATGTCAATGTTGTGTATGTAAGTTGTGACTAATCTTTTCTTGTCTTTTACACTGCAATGTCAACTTCTAGCGGTCACCTATAGTTTTATTGCAATTTTTTGAGTAATTCTTAAAGGCACGTTTACTGATGAAGGATGAGGAATAAAGGACATGAATTCATTTGGTTTTAATAAGAGGTAGAGCAAAGAACAAGATACCGTTGTTATGTCCTTGGTTTTATTTATTGGAGATAAGAACAATACATTGTTTTACCACACAGTCCCAAAGTCTAAAAGAAGAACTAGGTATTACATAGGTTTCTTTAATTGTATTTTAACATATAATCTAAGTTGAGCGGTTTTCCTTCTACAACTAGTAATCTGAGCAAATAACATCTCAAAGCCAATGCCCATTAAATCCATTGCTCTTAATAACGCTCATTATTAGTCCATTAGAGTAGGTCTTATTGGAAAATGGAACACATAAATAACTCAAACGACTTGCTTTTATAAAACATCCTTCGTACCCATAACTTTATAATAATGTGTGCAGTTTTAAATTGCAAAATAGTCACATACAGTATCGGCTTATCACTGTATCGTAACCTAACCATTAACTCTTTAATTACGGCGTCGGCACTACAAAGGCGAAGACAAGGACAGTGGATTTGCAAGCCATTATAATGACAGAGACGAAACATGTGCAGGAATTTACGACGTATGGCCGGCACACGTAATTAGGAAGATTTTGGTAGAGGATGTTGCTATATTTCATACTTATATTGTTATATTTCATTAAGATCGACCAGTGTATAACAATATATTGTAAACCAGGTTTGGTGTGTTAAAGTAATGTTATGTGGCTTTTAAGAATAGAATCTATCTGACCACGGGACACTGGGAATAATAATGTCAGTTTCTATTAAAACGTAAAAGCGGAAGCAGACAAAAATATTGTCTGAACCTGGCACACAAGGTTACCGATATGTGGAAAGTGACGTCGACTGAGATCATACTAGTCGTAGTTTCAAACAGTGGAATCATAAAATAGAATGTGTTTTCAGGAATGAATAAAATAGAATGTGTTTTCAGGCTTAGTGGCTTCAGCGAGCGGTTGACTCTATTACAAAGTAAAGCCGTTACCACAAATATTGAACAAATGTACCAAACGTCTGCGTGCTCTATCGACTCTATCGTACACCTTTAGGCGAGACTAAACTTAATGTAACAACTTTTCGTTGCGGATTTCCGATATGGACCAGTCAATGAACAGTAGATTCTACTAAAAGTAGAAGTCAAAATTCTACAATTCAAGTAGGTAGATTAAGTAATACGTATTTTTTAGTAGAACAGAAAAACCACACGTGGTTAGTGCCGTGCCGTGACCTAAACTCCGGTGATGATAGTGAATTGTCTCTTCATCAATATAAATTTAAAGAAACACCTTGAAACGCCGTAAATACGCAAATATCGGTGATAATTGCGTATTGACGGCGTTTGCCGTTGAAACTTTGGGACTGTGGGGCCCTGAAGCTAAAAGCTATTTGCCAATTTAAGAGTTTGATTCGTTCCAATGGTGGCTCATTCCTTGACCAACGAATATGGATAGCTGTCCAGCGGGGGAATGCAGACAGCCTTATAGGCACCATCCCCAACAGGGGCAGTGCTTTAGGTGATATTTGTACATATAAATTTTTAGATTAGGGTTTTAGGATTATTTGATTTTAATTCGTTGTTTTCATCTTTGTTTTAATATAGAATAGCATAGAATAGAATATTGTTTATTATATAACGAGACTTGCGTGAAAAACATCGCAATCATTGGATTATTTGTTCCAAAAGTACTGACCGTTTAGGTACTTTTAATCTGATTGCGCGACAAACAAATAAATTGCCCGGCGGCAGAAATAGATAAGGCGGTGGTACCCGTCTGGGCGAATACATAAAGTATGATTAAGCCTTGACTACCGGATTTTTCCATCAAACACTGGCTAAATCGCAAAATTCTCGTAATTTGGCGACCCCATTTCTTCCAAAAGCAGCACCTTCCCTGGCCACTAGATGTTTGAATTCAACAAGTACGCTGATAAAGCCAACAGAGGTTGTTAGGGTCGCCGTATCGGTGCGCAAGCGCAGTTCAATAACAATTTGTCCGCCCAACCGTCGTCTAGAGATAACGGCGGCGTCTTTCATCCGTTAATTTAGCCTATAAATTGGTACATGAAATCGTGTTTTTATGTAAAACTATGCGTTAATGAATTGGATGATTAATATGAATATGTTTTGAAAACTTTGAAGGTAAACGTGATTTAGGTCATGTTTTATAAGGCTGCTGTATGAGGTACTCGACAAAGTTTTTATGTTCCATATTTCACAACACACGTAAAGAGGCAATTTTTTATTTTTTATTCTTTCCTACAATGTAGCCTATGAAACACGTGCTTTTTGTTTACGTTACGGCACTCTAGCGGTGGGTAATCACATTGTAATCTATTGTAAAAACATATTTAAAAAAATTACTTAGCTTATTTCTATTACCTAAAAATTTCTGCGACTAAAATTATTTACCCCTAACTTTAAAATAAAATAACAGGAACTTACCTACGTCTTCCATCTAGATTATAAAAAAATTAAATTCAAATCACAATACCGTCAGCCCAGCTACTTTATTTGTTCAATAACTATAAAATATAACATATTAAGCATCAACTACCGCGTCATTAAAATAAACACTAAAGCTTAAGAGCCCTCGGCATACCTGCGCTTGCACCAAGGTCACGGCTCGTCATATACGATTATCGACTATTTTATGAGAATAATAAATTACCAATATGTTTTGATAATAAAAATGCTGTGATTGCCTCGGCAGCCTCGCGCAGGCGCGCCCAGTCACGAAGGCTCACTCGGTCTCAACTTGACAGCTTGAAGTGTACGTGTAACCAGCGATAAGTTGTGGATTGTGGTGTGGTATGCGATGTAGTAAAGCTGTGGTTCTATGGTCAACAACAGTGCAACAATGCGACAAGTGGCCAACCATACAGTAGTATGCACTGTAGTAAAGCTGTAATAAACCTGTGGTTTAATGGTCAAAAACAGTGAAACAACGCGACAAGTAGACAACCATACAGTAGTATGCACTGTAGTAAACCTGTAATAAACCTGTGGTTCAATGGTCAAAAACAGTGCAACAACGCGATAAGTAGACGTTTGTCTACTTGTCGCTACTGTATGGTTATACAGTAGCAATCAATAGCAACAACGACACGATGTTGGTGTGGTGTAGTATGCACTAGTTAAGCTGTATTTCAATGGTCAACAACAGAGCAACAGCGCGACAACTAGACAACCATACAGTAGCAATCAATAGCAACAACGACACGATGTTGGTTTGGTGTTGTATGCACTGTAGTAAAGCTGTGGTTCAATGGTCAACAACAGTGCAACAACGCGACAACTAGACAACCATACAGTAGCAATCAATAGCAACAACTACACGATGTTGGTTTGGTGTTGTATGCACTGTAGTAAAGCTGTGGTTCAATGGTCAACAACAGTGCAACAACGCGACAAGTAAACAACCATACTGTAGCAATCAATAGCAACAACGACACGATGTTGGTGTAGTGTAGTAAGCACTGTAGTAAAGCTGTGATTCAATGCCACATATATATTTTTCGTTAATCTTCGTTAAGCAGACATTTAATGAAATATATCTTACTAGAAATAACGTATGGAGCGATTGGCTGATCTCACTTAGGCCACCTTTGTTAGGTATTCTACGTCTGAGTTTTATGTCAGGTTGCACTAAACTTCGGCGTTGGCACCATAAAATATTCCTAAGCATTAATACGTCACAAAATAGGTGTCATAAAGTTAAAAGTGACTTATAACGAGTTCAGTTTTCTCATAAGGTTGGATGTTGATGCAATGCTTTTTCTTGTAACAAATATCTTAAATCAACTTAAGCGTTGCCTAAATTTTAGTGCCTCTGGGCACTAATCTCATGTATTCCTTTCATTAACCAATTACGAGTGTTCTAAACACCGCGCAGGGGCAAGGAGGTATCGCAATTTCAGTGCTAATCTGCGTACAAGTGTACACTTCATTTATCGCGAAGGTTGCACCAATCACGTATCAAGTAATGGACCGGGTTAGAACCAGCTTGCTATAGAAGTAATGCGTCAGTTAGATAGTATCCGTTTAGAACTTGTTGAGTTATTGTCAAGGCGAAGTGTGTTGGGAATGTTCTCTGCTATTAATTAGGATGTCTTGCCGCTTGACTCCGTGTCTTGAAAGGGATTTTGGCTATTTAGGTATTACTTTCGAGTGCTTTAGACTTCTTGGAAGAATATTTTATGAATACATATATGTATTAATAATCCCACTGCGGCCATGTACTCTTTTCTGAGTTATGTACATTAGTTGAATGGTAACCGATGCTCTTACGGTGAGGGAAAACATCGTGATGAAACCTGCACTGAATGTGTAACCATGATACAATCTGGTCAGGTGCCCCTGGTAGCAGGGTCACGGAGGTCAAATGGCAGTCGCTTTATTTATTAATTGTATACATACTTACTTTAGAAAATTTCATTTGAAATGTTGAGTGGTAATTACTAGGTAGATAACCTATTAATGTTACGGAACTTTTAGTCTAAACTAATTAAGATATCTTTTGTAAAACAAGTCTCCAACTACCTACAAAGCTTTCATAAATAACTACCTAATTAAATTGTAGCGCTGTCAAATAGTGAACGTGTTATTTGTTATTTATTATTCTGATATGGAAATACTTATAAATTCGTCGATAAATCTTGATTCTTTACATAAGTTCAGAAAGACGGTGAAGTAAGAACATTTGACAGTAATTTATTATTGAAAAATATCATCTATACTTACGAATAATATTCAATATCCGAGGTGAACCCATATAAAGGTATTAAAATATCACTTGAATTAATAAGCCATATTTGAATCCATTAACATATGAATCAACTCAATCCGATATCTTAATGTTACTTATACGGTTTTAAATTAATTGAGCAGATTTTCATAATAAATATTGTAGCATATACCTAATAGGAGAATTAGACGTCGATACCTTCGGAAGAGATTCCCAAACTTTAGGTTGAAATACTTAGTATTTTATCTAGGAGCATCGGTGGCCGAGCGGTTACAGTATCCGACTCGTAAGCCAGAGGTCCCGGGTTCGAATCCCGCTCCGGCCATGTAAAAATGACTGTTTTCTGAGTTATGTACATTAGTTGAATACTAACCGATGATCTTACGGTGAGGGAAAACATCGTGATGAAACCTGCACATTCAGGCGACTGGATGTGACTGACATGGTTACCATGATCCAATCTGGTTAGGTTCCCCTGGTAGCAGGGTTATGGAGGTCAGATGGCAGTCGCTCCACTGTAATTACCTGACCTGCCAAATCCTGGATCATGGTCAAGGCGGACCCCGGGCCCTCGTTCTCGGGAGCACAACCGGGACATTAACGCCAAGATTGTTTTTATATCTCTTTATATTGTATCTATGTTATTTAGGTACCTACTATTATTACTGTCCCGGCCTACAATTTAGGGGCTTAGAACCCTGTAACCTGTGTGTGTGTGAGGGCTGTAACCATAATCCAAACTGGTCAAGTTCCTCTAGTAGCACGGAGGTGCCATGGCAATTGCTCCACTGTAATTACCTGATCTGCCAAATCCTGGATCATGGTCGAGGCGGACCCCGGGCCCTCGTACGCAAGAGCACAGCCGGGATATGAACACCAAAATGAGAATGACTATAACAGGGGCCTAGAATGCAACCTTGTGTCAAAATCTCAAAGCAAGCGACGAACAGCTTTGAAAATTAGCATTTTTAAAGTAAAAATATTGAGAGCCAAAGCTCTAAGACTCAAAAGAGGCAATTTGTATTTATATTACAGCCTCAACTGCATATTATTGGGGGAAACAGCGAGCGTTATCGTGTTACAGAGTGTTAAATTTATTCTTATGGTCACCACATACATAAATATGTAAATACGATTTAGTATTGCTTGGCAACCGCAGGAGAATGCATGACAGTGTGACGAACAGTGTACCTCAGCCGAGGATATTTTTATTGTTATGAATATATTATGTTTTAGCAGCCATAGTAATACCACAGACATCACTGAAGCAGCCCTTATTAGTTCCTCTACCATGCAAGCATGCCATCTTCATACATATTTAATGAATTACCTATCCGCAAGAGCACGATTATATGATAGTGCTCCTAAGTCTCTGTATTGTAAGTAATACGGTCAAGGGGCCATAAACTGTTCAACCAGTCTCCGGGTCTCCAGCGGAAAACCTCGCTTCGCCGACGGTAATAAAAGGCACACCCAACGAGTGTACGAAACGGTTCCATCCAGTTCCTGGATTTTGCGTGGTTATCGGTCTCGCAAGCACGCTGCCATGCCGCATTTGGAAATAATTAGATTAGGAAATCATGAAACATCAATCTTCTTTAAATATCAATGCATTGTCCTCGCCGATATCTACCAACAATACCACTTATAAATACACAAGTACTGATAGACGATGGACATCACTACGGGTGTGCGTATTACTAGAGCACTGATGGTCTGTGATCGATGGTCGAGCGGGTATTGTCTTTTTTCCAAAGTTGTGATTGTCAGACGTGTTCTCGAATAATAATAAACATATCTAACTATTGCCCTGCTTTTAGTACAATCTATACATACTATGTACACTTCGATCTTTTAAATATTATACAATACAATAGAAGAAAATTCTAGAAGATGCACAAAACTGCCCCATTAAGAAAGAATAATCTATATCCATGCGTAGTATAAAACAAAGTCTGTATGTATATTTTAAACCACGCAACGTATTTTAATGGGGTTTTCAATAATAGATAAGAGTGATTGAAGAATCACTCTTATAAGCGAAAAAAGGATAGGTAGGGGTAAAGTAGGTGAACGCGAACGAAGTCGCGCCGGGTCCACTCGTGATAATATAAACTAGGGAAAGGCAATGTCCTTGTTACCTAATTAATTATCGCCCTCTCTTGGGACTGACCTATTTCAGTAGAAATATGTGACCTGTCACGCTAGTGTTGCCCCAAATTATGATAATGTCACTGTTTTATTTTGCGAAAACTCAGGAAAGCTTTAAGTAATTAAGAGTGTTGTATTGGCCGTGTGGTGTCCGGCAGAGTAGAATAGCACCAACCCTTTACACTCGTGGGTGTCGTATAAGGCAACTAATATTTACGAGCCAAAAGATTTAGTCTCCGTAGACTGGAAAATGGGTAGCAGCGTTTTTCATTATTATATTTATAACACTGCGATCTCCAACCCGCCAGCCAAGCGTGGAACCTTCCCTTTCGTGGGAGAGACCTTGAGCCCTACAGTGGACTGTTATGGGCTATAATGATAAAACCCTTTCAGCTGTACACGTTAAAACATTAATCGGTATATCACGGCAGTTGTCAAATTATTGGTCATCAAAAAATTATACAACAGCAAGTAACAACAAAGTACTCGACCAAAATTAGTTCCCAGCCCAATTCAACTTCTTTGTAATGTCAAGCCAGTCTCACTCTCAATAATGCACAGTAACAAAGTACATAATATATTTTATTGCCCCAAATTATACGTTCCAAAACGTTAACTCCCTTGCTAATGCGATGTAATCACATAGACTACTATGTACCTGCTGTAATTGTTGGGCACGTAAACATTTTGGGCATAAAAGTTTACTATGTATAGTGAATAGGTCCTTTGGTAGTGTAGCTATAAAAATGGTTCATTGACTTGTCACTGATCCGCTTAAACTTGGGTTAAGCAGTGATTCCACAGGAACTACAATGAATTTCGAGCTAAGTTATAGGCTTTGTGTTATTCAAGATTAAGCTACACAATCACAAATATTTATAAATATCTATGTAGTAGTTTTTCGAGAAAGAGTAATAAACATCTGTTTTTACAAACTTTCGCATTATTGATATACAAAGGAATGGTTAAGTAAAGTTGACTTCGTTAGTGGAAATCTAACTGTAAATGTAAGTATAGCACTTTAATATATTAAAATTATGTTAAGAATCTACATAAAACACAGCCAACCTGATCTAATAAAATTATTTATGAGAAGTATGATAGCTAAACACAATTTCATTCAATTATGTAGGCCGTTTACAAAAATGTTTTATTTTTGCCAGCGATATATCTCTTGCTCGGCAGTAGAGCTGTCGCTACATCTTTCAATTTTGTCATTTTATTTTTAGAATTGTGTATATAGGCCCCGAATCGCTCCTTGTAGGATCGATTAAGGTTACACTGAGCCCTTAGAGGTCAAATGTTTGTCTGTTCTCAGAAATTTACATATTAAATTAATAAATCAACTATATTTTTCATTCAAAGATAAGATGCATGCTGTTAGACACCTTGGCTCTACAAAAATGTACGTCGTGACGGAAATCTTGAGATATTAATTAGCCGTGAATTCGTGTTAGTTAATTGAATTTTATGGCGTTTACACAACTTCCCGGCATACCGTTTTGTGTGGAACAATATTTGAATGGCTTTGCATGTAGATATACATACGACATTACATGAAGTTAGAACTCATAGACTGTTGTAGGTATTTTAGGTATTTCGGCAATGTATCCATTAATTATTAAGTACTAGTGGACCCGGCACGACTTTGTTCGCGGACACCTTTACCGCTACTTACCCTTTGTTTCTTGCTTATACACCTTCCTCTTAATATTTTACTCGAAGGTATCTATTGTTGAAAACCGTTGAAATCCGTTGCGTAGTTTAAAAGATCTAAGCGTACATAGATACATAGGGACAGACGGCGGGAAGCGAATTTGTTTTATACTATGTATAAGTAATAAATAAAATATAATAAGTATGGCCAAAAGTCCCAGTAGGGTTAATGTTCTGTCTTATGTACACCAAATCAGTTGACACTAACAGAGAGAAGTATCAAAAATACACGCTAAATCGAAGTTTTTAAAAATTTTGGGTACCCCTGATAAAACTACGAAGTGACGCCCCTAAATATCCGCCAGGGCGGAAACCTAGTGTCATGATATAACACGAAAATAACACAAGGAGCCTTGAGCTATTATTTAATTTTAATGTGTATTGGGTGTGAACTGGGAGCATTTTGCGGCGCACGTGTGCCTGACATATGGAAAACATTGCGCTGTGTAATATGTTAAAAAGCAAACATGAAAATATATGACTTCTGGCAGAAAAAATAGGTGGGCCAATTTAAAATTTATGAAATATTTACCAGCGTTCCGTGGTAGACATGGATTTTTTGTTAGAATCACAACTTGTCACACGAAACTTATTTGCTTCATTCATCCAGCTTCATGAAGATCTTTGTTATTCATCGAAAGCAAATTGCACGGCACTATCTCTAAACGGGGTGGCTAGAGATACTTCATTGCATACAGAGAAGCATAAATCCTCATTTTGCCAGTTATATAATTGATTAGTTAGACCGATAAGAGTCTCAAGATCTTAAATATATGATGTTGATCATCAGATCTATGGATGAGCAAAAAGTAGAGGGCACTACCTACCTTTCGTCGAAGCAGTTCGTAAAATTTTATATCTATGCATTCTGACCAAAATGTAGAGTTTGTAGAGTTAAGTTTAGGTTTTTCATTACATTTGATACTTTTTGAAACCCTTGTGACCTTGCGAGACTTGGCAAACCAATTTTACATAAAATGTTTTGGTGGGATTTTATTTTACTTTTGAATGAAAATTATCTTTGATGTTTCCATGTTAATTACTTACATAAGCAATAATAGTGTTCTTTCTGCCCTTGCAACGCCTCTAGTACAAGTAAACTTTCTTTTTCTAAATGTTTTCAAAACTACAATTTTGGCGATATGCCAACACGTGTGGATCAATATAGATTCATTAACATTATTATCTACCCACACTATTAGAAAAATAAACAAATAGGCAGGTACACGATGGAGAAAAAGCAACAAAACCAAGTAGGCGAACACGTAGACATGACTTTCCCATATAAATCCACAATAGAAGTTTTTAAATCTAGTTTCCTTCGGTATAATATATAAAACTAATAATATTATTGCGGCTACTGGAGACGTTATACAAATAACTGTCTAGATAGCCTTTGTTTTGACTGTGAAAGTTTCGTTTTGATAAATATCGACGCTCGGTCTAATGTAGAGCATAAATGTCTCTCCGACATGTGACCAATTTGTATGTCATTTTAATGGTTAAACTGTTTTATTTGTCGATTAAAATAAAGTGCATTCAATATTTCTTTTACCTTTTTTTATTGATCTATCGTTTCCATGGCAAGTAGTTGAAACAATTTAGGCTTATTTTTACTTTTTATAAAATTTGTAATAAGTAGATTAACCAGCGGTTTCGAGACAATAATCGAAAGTTCTTCTAAACTTTTTCACCAGCTCGTTTAATTTCCTTGGGATTAAAAATTAATTTCTTGCGATTGAAGGTAAAATAAGTATTTTGAAATAGGTTCAGCGAGGTATCGCGCCCAAACACAAAATCTCACCAGCTTGATTATATTTCAGTATCCACAATGACGTAATTATAGATTTAGACTCAACACAACTGGACTTGTACAGAATAATACTAAAATTCCCAAGAAACGAAACGAATAAAGCTTGTCTTTGTACATAGGTAGGATGGTGCAGGCCCAAACTACCATTTACATACCTAAACATAAAATTTGTTAACGTTTAGAACAATAAACAGGCCCAAAGAACCAACTACTAATTACCTGACGTACTATCGAGTAACTCACCTAGTTATCGCTTTTAAAACAATTGGGTTTAGAATTATGTTTGGACGCGCTGGCATGCATCCAATTACTTAAGGTGTTACTCAAATCTCGATGACATACGATGTCGTATATAGAGGGGGGTCATTTGTCCCTTTCACCTGGAACCAGCGTTAATGAGACAGCCACAGCTGGCTCATCAGCTGCAAATACGTTTGAACGCCGCGACAGATACTGATAGGTTAGATGTTACAGCTGCAAGAGGAAAATTCACAAATAAAGTGGTAGTAAAAAAAATTGCTCTTGCTATATAGGTCGAACAAATGTAACAAAATAATCAACTATCGACTACGGTAGGCAAAAAATGGCGACGTTACGGTTTGTCCCATTGTACAAGAGTTATTTATTAACAATAACTTGTACCGAGTAAAATTGATAAATAATTTAACCGTTGTTATAAATTGCGGATAAAAAGAAAACTCAAGCCCATTGTGTCACGAGAAATTAAGAAAAATATCATAATTAATTTGAAACAAGACGTTGTTATTCCTGAAGACCGCTTAAAATAATACGCTGTGAATAATATACAGTGTTTTTCAAGTGATAAATGGCTGAAGAAAAGACGTTTCGATTTTTATGTGTTTCGTGAATTGGCAAAGATTTTTTTAAAGTTCCAGCTGTTGTGGCTTCGGCCGCTTTGACCGCGATAAAGGCGCTTTTTGCTCTGACATGATTTAGGTACCTACCCATCACATTATTATTGACTCGGGTGTCAATGTCTACTGCTAGGCACAAACCTCCCTTCAAGCCCTTGGCATCGATATACTTTGTCCTTCAACCCTCGCATCTTGATTTACTACTATTGGTAGAATTCAGCTTTATAGTCCTTTTTTTCATCAAGCTCATGGCCTATCTATCACGTGCTTTTATGATGTGATCAGAAAAGAAAAAAACTTACGCTTTATATATTTGTATGGTGCCTCTAATATAGCTCTGTCGTTCTAACGTACGTACTACCTGTATCCATTTCTTTTCTGCACACATAACTCTTTAATAAAGTGTCCAACAGTTCGCGATTTCTTGAATTGACGTGTCGACTGTATACTTGTAAATAGGTAGGTAGGCATTGTAAATAAAAAATATAATGGCAGACAGCCGGATCTCCCGACCGGACAAACCGCGGGCAGGGTGCCAATGTCTATCTGGGTCGATACCGGCATATTGTTTTATAATTTCTAGCCTAATAGCCTCTGCATTGGCATTTGTACTAAAATTAGAGGGAATGAAAGAAAGCTAGAGCTTATTATTGGCTGGTTTATTAAGTATACCTAGTTATAGGATTTTCGTAAAATCGATATTTGTTATAAATATTTTAACTATGAAGTATTCAGTTTTCGTAGATTGTCGTAAAAATGTAAGTCCTTAGATAATATTATATTTTAAAATAATTGTTTCGTGGCTTCCTATCACACTTTGATTGGAAATTAATTGAATCTTGAGTGCGCTTAACGAAGTCGCGGGCATTGGTAGAGCCAAGGTAAAGCGAAGTTATCAACGAAAACATCTAAAACCTGTCATAATTTGCACTTAATTTTTTTCCAATTCAAACAAAATACAACGACATATTTTAAAAGATTTCGGGTTTCCTCTAGTGTACATTTGCTTACGAATAGCCTGATATTTCGACGCATACATCATGATCACATGGTAACATTATGTTAGAATACAGCGAAACCTACAGTAGGCGTAAATATCACAATTTCTTATTGTTTCTAATCTCCTCCTCAGCCGTTCACTCTGGGCAGAGTGGTCGTGGTTTCATGATGATGCGTCTGCTCTGGATAACGCAGCCCTCGCGATGTACCTCCACTTGTCGCGGTCTTCAGCGTTACGGGAACATTGACTATTAGCAGCCTTTATTAAGTCGGTCCAACGCGTAGGCGATCGACCTCGTGATCACTTGTCTTCCACTTGCCCCTAGACAACAAGTCGTTCCATGGAATTCTGGTATCGAATCTAGGTAACCCTTCAGTCGCCAGTGTTTAGAACACATACCGTGTTTTATTTACCGAAAATTATACAACAATGTGCGCAGGCGCAACACGCCTCGTAGGCCCGCGGGCGGCGTGCCAGGCACGTATGTTTGTGAGTAAATTATTGCTTTGGCGCTACTGGTCGCCCTTAGTCGTATACCCGCATTTATTATAAAATAAAAAAATCGTAATTTTCAGAGGTTATGTCGGCAATATAAGCTTTTTCTACAATTTTCTAGCTTCTAACTAAATTGTTTCATCATTATCCTAGCAGTGAATCCCGGTTGCTGTCTTGGGAGCGCTCTGCTATTAGGAAAACACCGTAACTAAATTGTGTAAACGGACCATTACTATTTTAATGTACGAGTGACCGGCAGACTCTTGTACTTTTTTAGTTAGATATTACTTTATATTTTAGCAGTCGGTTTTATTTTTTTATGAATTACTTTTTCATTATGAAGTGGACCAGACCGAACCCTTGCTTTGATGCCCGTCCTGCGCTTGATCGAATTTTGGATAAGATTTTTTTTAATTTATTTTTACATCTAGTTAAGTCGGTTTTTTTTTTAATGTTATGCGGCCGATTACCCGTCCAGTCATTAGTGACAACTGTTTTGAAACAGACTTATTAGTCACTCAATTAAAAGTAAGTAGGTACTATTTTCGTGGTTCCTTAGACTCGACTTTTCCTAATACCTATACCTAAGGGACCATAAGGAGGCATCAAAGATTGACTGTTAGATATGACAGCCTAGGAACTAGGTTTATTTTCTAGCTCTACATAAGTAGCTACACAGACACATGCTGGCTGAGACAGATAGCGAAAGTAGATTTCTAGAATCGTGTGTGTGTTCCAGCCAAGTAATAAGTACATTGGAACCGATTAGATATCACGATAAGCTTTTCAGAACTAAAGGGGAATGCCCTGCTTTGTCGACACATTACACAGTGCAATGCTTACATTAATCCATACGTCAGCAAGATCATACAGCTGCGCGGCACGTTACTCTATTTGTTTAGATTTGGAACCGTTAGGTGTAGACGTCGTAGGGGCTCAGATTTCTTTGTAATATGAAGACACGCCCACTAATCACATTCCTCCTCATGAAAATTCCAACATTCCTATGCATTACGATTGATGTATAGTAAGACGTTTTCATGTTTCAATAACCTGACAAATATAAGGAAGCACTCGACAAGGTCACCCAAATATTTCCCAAACTACTGAACCAATTTTAATAAAAGAAAGCTAAAGCATTTCGATGAAACTGGTTTTCAAATATAGAAATCTGCATCGAAATCGGTACATCCTTTCGGGAGCCACGACGCCACAGACAGAACGCCTCGGGGGTTAAAAATATAGAGCTGTAGGTATGCTGTCACTGTAAGGACTGACAAGCTTCATGGGCTACCTTATAGATACCTACCTGCGGGTACCTACTGGTACCTAGATGCCAATATTAGTCCCACCTAATCACATCTTCGACCGCTGTTATGATATGTCGTTTGGTAGCTATTGAAAAATATTCCTGGCCAATGTTTGTGTTGTAATTTGTTATGCTCTATTCTCTATTCTACTAAACCCTTTGTTCTAGTGTTTTGTCTCGCTACAAAAGGAAAACATAGCTCTTGTTTTTCGACGACGTTTCAAAGGGAGCGGGCCACTGTTGTTTATTTATTGTAGCAAATGCTCCGTGTTAAAATAATGTAGCTTGTAATTGAAAGACAAGTAAGTAGATGTTGCTACGAGTAGGTTACGGTCTATGGCTTAAGCAAATACAGTGTAAATGAACCAATAGAAGACAGGATAAGAACGCTTACGCTCTACATACAGACATCAGAGTTCACTCTGTTTTCAATAGTTCGTCAAGTCCATGTTAACGAGCAAGATGTGGAAGTAGCTCCCTCCCGAAGTCTTTCCTTTGGACTTTAACACGAGGTTCTTCAATAGGTATGTCACCGTCGGAGACACAACATCCGCTCTCCTTATATTGCGGGGCAGCGTTGTGGTTTTTAGTGGGTAGGACTGTCAATTTCAATGGCAGGCGAGTCCCCTATAATCTTCTCCGTTTAGATCTTCTCCGTTCGAAAATGGATTTTCCTCACGTAAAAAGGTCTCCTTATAAACAAGAAAGTTACATCAAAAGGGGTTGAATTTTAGCTAGAACTGTAATTTGCATGGCTTGCTCTACGTAGCAAGTAGGGGGAAGCCTCTGAAGCTGACAGCCATAAAAGACTGTAACATTACGTTAGCGCCTGAACAGCTGTTTATTGTTTTTGAACTTGAGCTGCTTTATGCATTCCGACTCACACTTGACCGTATTTTTTACCACGACGTGATGACGGACTACAGCAACAACACTGCGGGCCGTTACATAATTTCATGTTTATATTTAGTACAACAGATGTTGATCAAAGAGTTTGACATTCTTTTTTTATTGGCGAGTTTAACTATCTCTCTGATATCCGAGTCGCGACTCGCGAGGATTCTGCTAATGCATTGTGAATGTTTCGAGAATTCGGCGGTAACATGCTTTCATCATAAATGCTTTATGTCAGCCAGTAATTGGTAGTATTTGGCTCTGTTTACTTAATTTCGTTTCGTGGTCCGTTTATTGCACTAGTATCTAGGTCGAGGTAGTGCGTCTAGACGCATCTGGGAAGGTAGTATGTGCAATATAAGTAGGCTTCTTTCATGAAGTTTGGTGCCTCAATTAACCTATTTTTTTGGGAGGGGAAATCTTCGAAATATGCTACACTATCCGGAGGAGTGAATACCAATCAGGAATGTGCATTATGCATTTCACAAAGTTTAAAAAAGATGACAAGTTAAAAAGAGACGAGTTAGGAAAGTCAAGTTTAGGAATGACAAGTTTACGAATATGACTCTTACAAACACTTTTTTAGATAAATATGGCAAACTGACTTTTAACTTAATGTAGGTATAGCTAAATGAGACAAACCAATAAATCATGTCGCCTAAATTATTTAAGCAAATATTTTGAAACTTATTCAACAGTAGCCATCCACATGAGAGAGACCTGTCTACCTAATACTCCAGTTTTCCATACCTTCAGAATAAAGCCATAACTTCTACTAAGATCTTCCGCTTGACCGCCTTGTCAGTTGTTAGATCGCACGTAAGGTACAATTGCAGTGTAAATAAACCAAATTTTTCGAATTAGGAATTCAAGAGATGCGCAATGTGAAATTCAAACGTCGCGCGTTTGCTACCAATCACGAGGCGCGTTTCCGCCGAGGCCACGCCCACTCCGCACTGACCTACGAAGGCAAGGTAATACCTGCCTACCTAATTGCGTAATAGAATATTTTCAAATAACGTCTAGTATTCGGTGTAGAGGCCTTTGCAATCACGACTCTGGAATTCGCACGGATTCGCCCATTATCGTGTACAAGGACCAAAATTGCGTGTAAAATAATTATAATGTAATAAACCTCAATTAGCAACAGATAATTAAGTAGTTTTGATTTCTATGAACATTGCAGATTCTACACAGACATACATTTTTACTTTGATCATAACATAACCCAGGCACAGTGGCGCGCAACCTTTTGCGTGTCATGGGAAATAAACTAAGTTGCTGTAGGTAGGTGCCTCATATGCATAATACTTATAATCACACTTCACTATCAAAAACCCATTTATTATTGTCAAAATCTAATGGCGTTAGTGTTTTTCTCGACCGAGTATTATTATAATTTTAATCGTGAGAAATAAAATAATTTTTCATTAATCAATGGCAGCTGTACTGGCGGTTGCAAAAGTGTAAAGCACGGAGCGGATACAATTATTTCTGTGATTCAAAAATTTGATTGGATTATGACTTTTACGACATGACTGCGCTTCTAAATGAACACTCGTGAAAGAACTTAGGTATTACAGTGCTTCATCATGAATGTTGTAATTGTAGGCTATAAATTGGAAACTTATAACCTTTAAAACATCTGTCGGGTCAGTGGAATAATCATAACTGAACTCATCAGTAAAACAAAACTCAAGAAGATAAGACGCCTAACGATTTCATACTTGTTTATTAAATCGAATAAAAAAATTAAAATATTGTACCAAAGTCAATAAATCTTTTGTAAATAAATTAAAAAAAAACAAGAACTGCCTTTTGAATCATTTTCAGCTTTAGCAAGTACAAGTCTTAACTCCGTATATATAATAATACTAGGAGTAGTAACGGAATAAGTGACCGTTCCCATTTTATGACCTGAAATATAACGAAAAGCCCGAAAGGACACGAAATTGAACCTTACAAGCTATGAGCTAACAGTTATGTTCTCGATTGTACCTGCAGCACAAGGCAAAATAAGAGACCTTGATGCCAGTGATTAACGGACAAATTATTAATTATTGCTTTGGACGATTTCCTGATCCAGTGGAAGCTAGCTGGTCTGAATTGTTAGTACGTGACCTAGAGACTGTGGCTAGCCACAGAGGCGAACTATCATTTTTCTCCGCCATAGTTAGTACCAGGGATCGGATCGTAATTCTTTACTCTGGTTCGGTTTCGTAACAAGTAGGTTTTCCGCGGGCGAGTTGTCAAACCAGTTGTTGTAACAGGGAGAGATCAAAGCCGCAAGGATGCGTTGGCTTGGCCACATGGAGAGGATGGGGGAGGATCGCGCCGTAAGGAGAGCATATGTGGGTCGACCGAGCGGACGTAGACCGGTCGGGCCATCCCAGATATCGCTGGAGGGATGAAGTCCTGAAAGACCTGCACCCTCTAGGAATCCTCAATTGGCAGGAGATGGCGCAGGATAGGGAGAGGTGGCGATCTCTGGTGTCGGAGGCCAAGATCCACTTTGGGTCGCTGAGCCAGCACAGTAAGTAAGTAAGTATAGTTAGTACCAGAGTCCTTTAATTCAATGCTTATTCTTCTTCTTTTCGAGTCAATGGACAGTTCCAGTTTGACTTTGCTCGCCCAGTATTGGGCGACACATATAAGTACAGCATTTGGACGGGCCTGGCAAAACACTCATTAAATAATCCCTATTTAGAATTTTAGATTTAAATATTTTTATACCCTTTTATATGATATTTATAAACTTTTAATTAATTACGACCGGTTTCTCACATCATCTTCTGGCAGTTGCCGTATTGCCAATATTTAGTGAATCTAGTATATAAAAGTGTTTCAATCTATAATATAATGGAGTTCCATCATAAAAGCACAACACAGAGTGTCAACTACTTTTAGATATAACCTTCAGTAGAGTTGGTTCGACATTTTCTTTTAAAAACTTTAAATTAAAGTGCAAAATCTAATCTATTTTAAAATAAATTTTAGTTCCTTTTTCTTCTAACTATCAACGTGTTTTTGTTGGAAAATCGAGCCGACTAGCCAGGGACGTACTACGCGGAAAAATGTTACAATAGTTAATAATGCAACTGCGGCACTGTAAACTGTACTTAACATTTTTCCGTGTAGTGCGCCCCTGACGAGTCAGCTCGTAGGCGTCGTAGCTAATGGATCTACATTGGAATGGACAGTCACAGCGTGAGTTCGGAGACGGACAGAAATTTTTTACCACTGCATTTTCGTAGACATGATTTCAGAGGCACAAGCCAATTTTATCTGCGTACGGTCCCCCTGCTGACAGACGAGAGGCTGGCGAATCGGCTTTTCCCTGACGGATTGTGCGGGTCAGATGGCAATCGCCGTACATAAGCCAAAACACCAAAAATTTTTAATTAAAGATTCTGGTATCGAACCGTTTTTAGCACTTAAATCTGAAAGCGCTTTCCTAGTAAACGAGCGGACCCTAGTTGACTGGTTTACGGCTAGGATAAGAGGATTTTCTTAGCCAAATGTTTAATCTTACCACATACGACAATACCAGCGAAATACAGACATGATGTATTTCATTTTGGGCCTCACAGTGACAACGCACCTGCGGTTCTGCATTTTTGTTATCTGCAATCTAAATGCAGGAATCGTAGAGGTTATCATTTACCATCGGGTGGGCTGGCGATACGCTTGTCACTGAGTAGCAAAAAAAATATCATAATATCCTATGCGACAAAAATATAAAGCCTGACGGTTAAGTACTACACGTACGCTTCTACTAACATGATTTGTTTTTGTTACAGGTACCTACTTAAATAGCAAGTCATCTGTAGAATGTGGCGGTCGATGGATACCATACCAACTCTATAACTTTTAAGGTAAAGCTTACACTAATCAGCGGAATGCACAGTGGCTGGTTACCGCATACCGCATCCGTTAGCGTATTTTGTTTATCGTGGATGTCGGTACAGAACCTACATTAGTTTAGTTAGTTAGGGTATCACCGTCATACTTATGACGGTTGGTAAATATTTTAAGGAAAAGTCATAATAAGTATAGCATGTCAAAGTTATTATTATATTTATGTAAGAATAGAAAAAGGTCATCATAAATCCTAACTAGATTGATTAAGTTCTTGCCATGTTCTTGTTGTGTACGTATGTATCTACAATGGATACCCAGGTACTTATTATCTTTACTTATCACTTTTCAAGAAAAACCTACAACTACTTACCTAAGTAAGCTGATGTTTGGTAAACGTAAGGGACGTAGGACATACAGTTTCCTAAAAACAATAGCTACACTCATATCTAGGTACCTAGGTATCTATATTACTACATGAACTTTAATAAGTAGACGTGTTATACCTACATCTATTGAATGCTTCCTACTGTTACAACATTGTAGTCGCAATTTACATACCTAGCAATAATGTTGAATTTATCGCCAGGTGTCCAACATAAATAACCTAAGGTACCAACATAAGGTACCTATACCTACTGTGTAATCGATCCTCAAATTCCATACTTAGTTAAGCGTCATATTCCTAGGATTAGTCTTACTTACTGCAAGTAATAAGTAGAGATAAAAAATAAAAAATCCGTTCCGTCTTGTACTTTGAAACCGCTTGAAACATATTATAAGTTGCAATTTAGCATTTGCGTAATATATTGTTTTACTTTCTGATAACCTTTAGAATAAAATAATGTATCGACACAAGATATAATAATATGCTGTTATTATAGCAAATTACACCTACTTGATAGTGCAATTTGTTTTTAAATTACAAAGAGCAAATAAAAAAACGAAAGAGGAGACCGAGCGTAGTCGTAAACTAAATAGTTAGATGACTGATGTATCCGCCCAAAGATCGATCCCGGAAAGAAATCTTGGCAAGCGCACTTGCCTGTTTCTTTCCAATAGACTAGTAATATATCTACTAATTTATAGGTTTCCTGGGGGAAATAAAACTATTATAGGTGTGAGTAAAGTTCAGTCCAAGGGGAGTTTAGGAAAGATGAACGAGACGCCTGTATTCTTAATATTACTATTACAAATGATCTCGAATAGTTCCCAAACGCCTGCTATTTTGTACCATATTGTATGATGTTCCTATGCTACTTTGTATCATATTATGATGCGAACAAGGTGCAATATCATTCCACTCCTACCTTCCCTATGTAAAGCGTAGCAATAGTACCCCAATTTATCATTGAATAGGAAAGTTTAGGTCTATTTAATTATCTAGTGCAAAGTACATGTGAAAACGACTGTTTGTTTCTAAATAAAGAAAAGAATTTTGCTCTATATTGGTGAATCGGAGTTATTTTGTGTCATCATGACTACTGGGCATCGGCCTCATCCAGAGATCTCCACAAAGGCCGGTCCTGTGCCTTCCGCATCCAGTTGGTACCTGCGATCTGTACCAGATCATCGGTCCACCTTGTGGGAGGGCTACCCACGCTGTGTCTGCGTCGTTTTGTGTAAATGCGGGTAAATATAAAATGTGGTCAAGGACAAAAGCATTTACCAATTATTCAAATAGCGAAATTCTCTTACACAGAAACATACCCACGTCGCTATTACTCACACTTTAAGTAAAATCAATAAAAATACGTTTTTTCAGCTGCTTCTTAAAATTTATATTGAAGATCCTTTGCAATGAATAAGGTCAATGGAATGTAAACAAATTACATGCAACAGTTGCCTACCGGCCTGTATGTATCTTATTCATACCCACAAAAACATGCTAAACACATTCGAATAAGGTTTCCTCAATTTGTTTTATCAAGCAATGTGGCATTGGAGCACGTACGGGTGTGGGCCGCGTAGATTAGGACGTTTGGACGGGCGTACAAGTGTATAGATATGATCTATTTAATGTTCGTATATAGGTCATAATGGGGCCGATGTTTTACCGCCCTTATGTTTATTTTTATTTGCTACCTACATCTACAACCGGCTGATAAAGTAAATTTATATGACAAGCGCTTCGCAGAACTAATAGTTAATAGTTACTTACTTATGTTAGTTAGTTAGTTATGTTGTTATGTAGATACTTCCGATAAACATCCCAGTTTCAATAATGGCAATAGGAACCTGTAATACGAAACTGCAATTAATCCTTAAAATGTAGATTTATTTGGAATATCTGACCACCGCGTGAGAAGTAGACTAACTTACAATAACATTTTTATTTCTCCTAAATTTGTAGAGGCTTTCTGGTTTGTAATGCTTGAAACCGATTGGCATAACGGTGGTATGCCCTTGCTTCCTTATATTATACGCATAGGCGTACTGACGTTGTTGGTACTCGACAGTCACCAGATATTAGATTAATAGGTTGGGGCTGATATTTACACAATTATAAAGATAAACGATAGCCTATC
This sequence comes from Blastobasis adustella, assembly GCA_907269095.1. Classification (NCBI taxonomy): domain Eukaryota; kingdom Metazoa; phylum Arthropoda; class Insecta; order Lepidoptera; family Blastobasidae; genus Blastobasis; species Blastobasis adustella. The sequence goes on along the minus strand of OU026121.1, from coordinate 11,645,483 downwards.
TGATTGAAAGTGCTAACGGCCGCCTACGTGCGATCGTGGATTAATATATTTATTTATGGTCTTTGGTACAGTCATACATGCAGTTGAGTTGCTTTGCCACGAGTAACAAAAAGCTTTTACAAAAAGGAAAAAAAAAACACACCGAATACCACCAGGTCGACTACCATCAGGTCGGCTGCTCGTTTGTCGATGGGTAGCATAAAAAAACATATATCAACTTTAATATACAACAGTACGTAACAAAGCGATGGGCAGAAGCCGAAGAATTTTTAATTATGGCCGGAAATAAATACTGACACCTCAAACATATCAATTAACACATAGGTAAGTATTCATCTTGTTTGCTAGCTAGCATTTGTGGGAAGCACTTACAAAAATTGCTAATTCCAAAGGTAAATGTCAAAGCTTAATACCTACTTTAAAATGACACATCGAGCTACAGTGGGATTTATGAAATTTGTGCTACGTTGATTTATGAAAATTGGAAAACATAAATCTCTTTATCAATTATGGGACTCGTGAAGAAGCTCATAGGAAGACCTTGTCTGAGTGAAAAGGTGACAAAGGTATCTTCGGTAAACATAACATAAATTTAATACGTGACAAGGATTAGAAAGAGCATTATATGAGAATTCGTTATTAAGATTTTGTGTTATAAATAATACAAGCATTTTGACGACCTAAGTGGTTCAGTAACATGCCGGTCGCTACGCAAAAGTCTCGGGTTCGATTCCCGGCCGGGCATAAATTGAAATAATGAATTTTGATTTCTGTTACGGGTCTGGGTGTTATATAATAAGCATGTATTTAAAAAAAAAGAGTATAATGTAGTGTATCAGTTATCTAGCATCCATAGCACAAGCTTTGCTAAGTTTGGGGCTAGATGGCGCAGTGTGATTTTTTTCGATACCACAATAATCTGTTTATCGCACTTATAACTGACGAATGAACTTATAAATTGCATTTTTTCGAATCCAGAACAGTAACTTGTCTGTAGGCGGGTGTTGAATGCCGGCAGAGATCCCCATACAAGCGTAGGCTATGTTTCGCAACGCGCTTGCAAGCGGTAAACATTACAAGTCAAATAATCCATAAATCATTGCCTGAAGCAATATTTACACGACCGAATCCAAAAATATCGAACGACACGCTATTGAAATCGTTTTTATGGCAGGCATTTTGCGCTTCTAATTATCGGAATGCCTGTGTGATATATCTATGTATATATTAAAAGCGAAAGTAAGGTTATCTGCAACTTGATTTGTAAGCTTGAGTGCAAGATAAACGCGCCGTTTATCTTTATCTATAATATTTAGACTCCAGTAGACGTGCAAAAATTATCTTTTCACGACTTTCTGTCTTTATTTTTCTAAATCAGTGCTTTCGAGCAATTTTTTCTGTGCCAATCAAAGTCGCGAACCCCTCATAGAACACAAATCTCAAAGCTCGCGACCCCTGGGTACAGCACAAATTTTGGAAAGTATTTTTATGGTTTGCTTTGCAACAATGGGTAGAGCAATTCGCAGAAGGCTTCTGTAAACGTTGTGTGGCTTTATTTTCTTTTTATTTAAATCACCAAGTTTTGGACGCTCCATATATTAATGTTACCTTAATCTCTTCAAGAAATGGGTAGAAAGTGTGTGTACCCCTTGTACCTTTTGAAAACGTCTATACCTAACAGCTTACCATCAGACATCTGACAGGCTGTAAGATTATTTGCTACCAGGTTAAAAGAAAAACATTACGCTTATGTTATTGGTACATTTGTTTGAATATCGCAATAAAAGCCCTTGATTGAGCTTTCGCATGGCTCCAAGAAGTCGCGTGGGTGGTAAATGAAATAGCGTCTATATACCTAGCGCCTGTATGGCATACATGGTTTATTTGCTGAATATACAATGGTCAGCTGCGAATAGGACAAAATCAAACTTAAGTTATCCTCTACACAATCGTAACTACGGTAGGTATTTTACTAAGTATTCACTACTGTAGGGTTTTCCACAACCACACTGTTTCCTTTGGACTTTGACGTGGGATGGTTCAAGTGGTATATTAGAGGTCTCCTTAGTGGCGAGCATTGCACTGGTAGCTACCCACCTCTACTCCTGGCAGCCTAGAGATTTGAAGATTGCAGTGGTGGAAAACCAATCATAACATAAAACGTTGCAGCCCATTTTCCAGTCTACGACTAAGAATTCTATAGTCTAGTCTATTTTCTCAAAATCTTAGTCGGGTAAGTCGGATAGTACGATCGTAATTAGAAGGTTTTGGTGCTAGGTCTGTTGGACACGGATCTAAATGTCAATTAATATTTAATTTATGTCAGTGCTTGTAGCTATTGATATGTCGACATGTTCGACTAACCTCTGGCCCGTTTACTTTGATATTAGCACTGGTGGTCTGCGTGGAGCCTTGACGAGACATAACTACCTAAGTATATTTAGATAATTATGTGGCAAAATATCGCAAAAAAGTCGTTATACAAGAGACATTTTAACAAGTCGACTCTCCGCTTCCTCTCATTTAATATTTATTGGACAAGATCTAGTGTTTTCGTAGTAATAAATAACAGAAAGTTGCATTTTTTGTGATCGTTTCTTCTTAATATGTTTTAAGTTATTTTTATTTTTATTAGGTCTGTGGTTACGTGTTAGGCATTAGCAGTTAATGGTTCTCAAGAAAACATTTATGTAGAAAGAAGGAATATATTTATTACACATGAACGTCACGACACTATAATATTGCTATACAATAACATTAAAAAACGGCACTTTATTAGACGCCTACAGGTACTCTTCAAGTCGGGTACTTGATTATAATTTCTTGATTTTCCTTACCTACTTTTTATTAACTTTGTGGTATGGTTTTGAATGAAGTTAGGTACCTACACTTGTTCAAGCTACGCTTTAGTTTGCGGCTCTAGGGCCCTCCATTATGAATTTTAAGAAAATAACAATTTAACCTTACACCATAACCTCTCGTAAGTATTACACTAACCGAACACACATATATTAGATGCACTCAGTTAATAACTTCTCCGAAAAGGTTCGCCAAAAATAAGAAATAAATTTAAAAAAAGGACGCAAGCGCGGGCGGCACTAAAGTCCACAAAATACGGCACTCCTGCGCAGCCGTCCCACATTCTAGAGCCATATAATGCAAGTCGTTCCGTTACTCTTCAAATCGTCGCTGCCTTTGTAAAATTATTTTGTTTTTCTTCTTTAACATTAGTTTTGGATATGTATACGAATATGGTAAGTAATATTTGTTTACCAAATGTAGCTACAAGTTAATATTTGTCATAATAATTAATTGAAATTTTACATCGGGCAGGTAGAAGGTATTGGTCATCTTGACGTTAATGTCCCGGTTTGTTTTCTCGCGCGCGAGGGTCAGGTGTCAGCCTTGACCATGATCCAGGATTAAGCAGATCAGGTAATTACAGTGGAGCCACTGCCATCTGCGAAGGTATTATTTACGGAATATGAAGAGGAAAAATTCTAAGCAATTACCTACTACACTTTAAATATTAAAAACTGAAAACACTTTCACAGCCACAAGACATAAATATGTTGCCTCAACCACGATTTACTGGTCATCCTGTATAGGTACGGACGGAATACAATATATTAAAACTTCAACGTCCTTGAAGGAAAACCACAAGAAATATTTACTCGGTAAAGTAGGTAGGTACCTAAATATAAAAAACGGTTTTGAAACTACTATTTTATTCGCTAGAGGCGGCATTCGGTAGAGATAAATTAGTGCTCATCTGTCAAAACTACCATACCTATAGATATAAAAAAAAAACACCAATGTATCGTTCAAATTGCGGTTTACACTCACATATGCATAGGATTATTGCCCGCCGCGATGCACCGACATGGTCGACCCGATAATATAGGTACCTAGATATACGCAAGTAACAAACGTCTAAAACACAATAGTCCTACACATAGTTCGTAGACCAACTCAATTAGTATGAGGCTTTGTGAGTGTCCAGGTATTATCGTTTTATTAGTTTCCCGTCGTAAACGGCGAGGCCACAACGTGATTCTGCTGCAGTTTCTGCATGCAAACTGCAGAAAACTGCACCTAGTCGCCAACTGAGATCTACTAATAGACACTACACTCGTGAAGTTCGGATTATAAGTCCTTTTAAATAAGTAGTAGTAAGTAATTTCGGGTAAACTTAAGATCAAGCCTGGCTTTGCAAAGATACAAAACTTTGCTATATTTAAATAGATAGAGCAACACAATGTGGTGATGGTGAACGTGTATACCGTATTACAACAACTAAGGAGTAGTAACTTTGATTCATAATAAGTTTATGCCTAATTGCGGATATGACCCAAAATAGAGCCTAGTGGCGAAAATGTACAAGGAGTGCAGACTCCAAATACTATGGGAATAATATAGCAAGGCCAAAGAAAAGAAGAAGAGGTGCCTCAGCGAAGGTATTTTTAGAAATTGTGATGATCATTTTGACGTAATCTTTATTATTTTTATTTTGAAGTATCGTAGAATAGAAGTAATTTTGTGGTCCATCCAAGAAAGTGTTTATCTACAAGGCTATGAAGCTGCCAAATGCTACAATATTTTACTGGCACTAAATAACAAATGCCATGAAACAACAACATGTTCAAATACGAGTCCACGACTAAAAAGTATGTCATAAGTGGGAGGAAAAAAAGGAGCAACAGATTTATTGAATTATTTTTTTATATTTTTTATTACATTTTATTGGATGCGGTGCAGTGTGTGATAAGACGTTTATTTAATATAAAGCCGATGAATCAAACGTGACTAGACGTAAAGTTTACGCATTAAATGTTAATGTTGGAGATATAAATCGGTGAAGGTTGCATAGGATCTATTCTTGTTAGCAATAATGATACTTAATGCATTATTTATAAGGAAAACATGTGGCACTGGTAATGGTTAGAATTTATTACTAATTCAACTATTTTATTGTTTACAGTCTACGGGTACAAATATTTACGTTGGACAAATTTATTTAGATTATATTTAAATTTAGTGACGTGACTACACAGAAACTGAAAGCATAAAGTGTACTTGGTAATTCATTATACTGAAATCCTTAATCTTACATAGTATAAAATAAAGTCGGGTTCCGCGTCTGTTTGTTTGTATATGTGTTTAATCCAACCACCGTGCTTTACCAAGCAACTAATGAAGCGATTTTAACCTATGTTTAGATAATTTTTCACGGAAGCTTCATATTATTTCTTCACTTGTTTTTTTCTTCTAATTTAAACGCGTATCCGGTGCGTGTCCTTTCTTAAACCATTAGATCATATAAGGACACCAAATAACAGAACATTCCGCGCTTCTCTAACAAGCAATCAAACAAATGGTCGGAGTAATTTTCTGAGAGCGTAAAGTAAACAACTTTGTGAAACTCTATCAAAAGATTATGGATTATAGCGTCATAGTAGATAGGTACTAGTGTAAGTAGACAGGGCTGCGACTTTGAAGTCCCGTGGTTATCAGCGGAACCATATACGTACATTATACATAAGTTTATTGCTAGGCTAGAGACAACAGCGCCACTCTTCATAGGTACCTACTAAATATGTTGAAACAGAAAGTAGCTTTTACGTATAATAGTAGTAACTCTTTATTGCAACAAAATAGTAGATTACACAAGAAAACACTAACAAAGCAAAGGCGAGCTTATCCCACAACGAGATCTCTTCCAGCTAACCTAGACAAGCCGTAAGGAGCTTTAGCGATAATAAAAATAACTTAAGACTTTAGACTTTTTTTCTCTGTAGTATAAAGCTAGAATACAAAATTCCAGCCAGTGAATGATGCAGAAATCTTCTAGAAACAAATCCCAAACCTGATTTCATTAACTGTTCCAAAGCGCCGAACACTATTTTTTACCTCTAAAAATTATTATAACGCGTGGGCTTTAATCGTATCGTGCCTTTTATTAGAAGTTTTAGGATTGAATAGTAAATTTTTTCGTCTGCCACGAGGCAGTCTGGCCGCCAAAGCCTACATTGGCTTGTCAAATTTCCTTTGTTCGTTGTGCATCTGTGTGTACCACCTATATTACAAACATTGTTGCCTACGTTGTAGAATATCAAAGATTAGGTACGCTTCTATATAATACTAAGAACTAGGCACATACACAGCTGTTTCCACATAAAGAACCGTGGCAAATAACATCGTAACAATATTATTAAGAGATTAAGCGGGTAAATCAAACCATAATGATGATTTGATTCAAGGTTAATCGATTATGAATGGAGTGGATAAATTGAATACGTCTACCAAACAAACTTAGACTAGGTTGTAAGCTATAATTTTTTTCTTCTGTAATTGTCTAATTGTGGATCTACCTAATAGCTTATTGATTAGCTTCAAGTGATACATGACAGGGACGTAGCTTGGTCGTAGCGAAGTACTTACTTGTTTCATTATGTAGGTACACAAATACGACTATTTCACGTTAATAGATAAATAGATAGATATAGATAAATAACATGATATAGTCAATTTTCAATAATTTACAATTTTTCTAGTTATGCTGATCTCGGATACTTACCGAAAACTTTTTTCAACATCAACTAAAATCATCCCATAAAATCAGATTTTCCAGTTTTCCACGTGTCATTGAGAAATCATACCCATAAATAATTTGGAACATTTATTATTGTGCGTGGGCTTCCTTAGCGATTACAATTTCTCGTGCGGACCTCCCGGCCTCTGAGAGACCAAACTAAATAGAAGTAGCAGAAGCAGACTACACACCGACTATATTATACATACAGACACCCGTCCGTATAGCACGCACACAATTACCAAGCCATCCACGTCCGTGTAGGACTGCTGTATTACACACCAAGTCGACGCTATGTAGGCGAACGCTGGGCCATGATTGTGTGCGCGGAACACACCCACCAGCCGAAGCCACAATTTCGGCCGATAGTTTTTGCCCGACACCGAGTGTCAAGGACGCCCTCGCCTGTTGCCAAGTCCCGAGTTGTAATTTTAAATTCGAGACGGCTGCTTCGTTTCAAGCGCCGTAATAATAATACCTTACAATGTTTCCCTTTGAGGTTGTGGGCCTGGAATTATTCATTAACTCGCCCGAAATGTTGGTGCTCACATTTCTTTCAGACTTGCGTTGGCTGATGTGCGGCGCCACTAGTCTAATGCCATTTGCGAAACATTTGTTGCCTATCGTGTGTTGGAACGACCCTATTTTTTCAAACTCCATAAAATGTCTATTCATAAAATACTTTTCCACTAATCATTTGGCATAAAAAAAGCAGAAACAATTAAAAGCAACAGTCCGCAAACGGTGATCGTTACTAAAACGGGTCGAGATCAAAAGAACGCCAATAATTAAAACCATCGGTAAACGAAATCAAGCATCGTTTGAATTCTCGCTTGATTAGCCGTTGCTAATCTCTAAATGACCTGTACGCTCTTGTATGATTTACGCTGATTGAGTTTCCTACAAAGGACGAGAGGAAATATTTTCGGAGAAAGCGATTTCTTTTTATTTCCCACAATATTTTATTAAACAAACATGAAATTCAGTAGAGATTCGAGTCTAACAGCAGATTGGGATTGCTAGTTGAGGAACATAGATAAAGATAATAATATTACAAGCACTTGAGGATAAATATATAGTAACAACAAAACAATAGATGCAATTTAGCCTTTTCAAGACATAATTAATTATAGTAATCTTACGAATTGTACGTTGGTATACCAGTTTCCATATAAGTAGAACTGCGCGCAAATAACTATACTTAATCGTATTAAAACGTAATAACAGCCAAGTAAATTAACCTAAGCTCAACTCGGCTAGAAGACACGGCCATTTACAATGCAAATTATGGAAAATTGTTTTTCTCATAGTTGTGGTCAATGAATGAGAAAAAACTATTTATCAATGCGTTAGGTGACGCATTTGTAAGAAAATGCATCAGTAATAGAGTTGCGCGATATTGTATTATTGCATTAAGTAGGTAGGTAGGTATTACAATACAATACAATACAAAACTCTTTATTGCACACCAGAGGACACAAGTACAGATACATAAAATATGCTACGTAGTACAAAGGGCGGTCATATCACATCTCTTCCAGACAACCTTGGTATGGAGAGAAGCACAGGATTATGACAGCAGACTGGAATTAATGAATGACTTTTATGTATTGCTGTAAATACTATAAATATCGCGTATTCAGATTATAAAAATAGTTTTCTTTTACGAAGATGTTAGAAAATATCGCAAATGAAAGAGATGGTGTACATTGCAATACAAGAGCATGTAGGTTGGTTAGAAAGGGAATAAAGTAGATAACTTTTAAAAATAAAACGAAGGGCATAACCGCTTTTGGTAAATTTTATAGCAATGCATATGGTTTGAAAAGCATCGATAGAGCATTTTATAATAGAAAGGAAAAAATCTTGGGCGCCAAGAATGAGTTCTTAGGGCCTACGAAACAGCTATCAGCCCTTCTTTCAGCCAATTTGTCTCACGACGCACCAAATAACCGGTTATTGTTGTAGCATTTCTTCAGTAGAAATTCCTAAAGTGGTACCTAATGGATTTATGCTTTTGCATTGTAGGTACGTTGTCAGATCATTGCCTGCATCACAAAAGTAGTTACTGGTACACAATGTAAGGTCCTACAAAGTAATCGACTATTTTGATCGCAAGTCAAGAATATAATGCATATAAACGTAACATATATAACATACAAACGTACGAATATATAACAAACAAACGTAAATTAAAGTTCACTAGTCAATGGCAGTCAGTGGCATTCTAGCATACAGTAACGATATAGTGATTCGAGCATTGACAATAATTAATGGATTATCTTTATTGTGCCGCCGTCGGACAATGTTGGAATCAACATTGTTATAACGCCCTTCAGTGTTACTATTTATTTATTACCTGTGAGGATTGTAAGGATAAAGATCTCTACTGGTTGACTGGTAGATCAAGCCTTAATGACCTTTTGACTGTCAATTGCTGTAAAGTGCAACAACGTTTGGCGTTACAAAACGTGTAGGATAACCGTAGACAAGAAAATACGACATAAGTTCAACACTATGATCTCTCACGCATCTGTCAAGCGTAGAGCGTCATCATCACAGCCCACAACATACCACTGCAGGACTTAGGGTGAGGTTATTGCTATAATCACCACGCTTGGTAGGCGAGTTAGAAATCGCAGTGTTTTAATATAACAATGGAAAACGCTGCTGCCTATTTTCCAGCCTACGGAGACTTACATTTTTTGCCTCGAAAACATTGAGCCGCGCGTGTTTAGGGGATGGTGTTATTCTACTCTGCCGGATACCACACGCCCTAGAGTATAATTATAAATCCTCCAGTATTCCTGATTTATTTCAAACCAATTTATTGGTTTCTGCATGAACCTAGATGAACTTGTGGCGTGAAATATAAAAAACAGATGGTGCCAATCTATATCGAGAAACTTTTTTTTATATATAGGCTAGTCAGGCATTTGACCGCCATCTTACCTGGTGGTAAGTGACGATGCGGCCGAAGATGGAGCATGCCTATCTAGGAACAGCCTATTCACTCTAGCCTTGAAGGCGTGCAGATTACTTATTGTATCACAGCACCAGTTTGTTTGTTTAAATAGGTACCTAATTCTATTTTTAATTAAGCGCTACTGAATTCCAAATGCACTCTTTACAATCATGTTTGACAGTGAGTAATGACTGCTATTCCCCTCGGATAGGCCGACTTCCAAATAGGTGCTCATTCTCATTCCAACAATGGTTCTGAAGTGATTATTCGCACGCACAATGGACATGGCGCCTCTATAGGCGGCTTTTAATTCGGTTCCAGAGCGAAGAATTAAATAAGTATTATTCGCTATAAATCAAGAGTAAATTGAATTAAACGTGAAACAGAGTGATGCCTATCTAGCAAGTGACCTTGTTTCATCTAAAGTTTAAACCAATACTAGGTATCTGTATTTAACGAATACCTAAGCCTAAGTTTTATAATGATTTTAAGTATTATCTCATCTTAGCTTTAATGTCCCGGTTATGCTCTTGTGCACGAGGGTCCAGGGTCCACCTTGACCATGATCCAGGATTTGGCTGATCAGATAATTACAGTGGAGCGACTGCTATCTGACCTCCGTTATCCTGTTATCAGGGAAACCTGACCAGATTTAATCATGATTACTCATTCAGTGGCCCGAATGCGCGGGTTTCATCACGATGTTTTCCCTCACCGTAAGAGCAACGGTTAGTATTCAACTAATGTACATAAAAATCAACTAATAAGTACCTAACGGATACAGTAAATAATACATGGACCTTACATAACAAACACCATAGAGTTATAACTTAGTTAAACAGATTCAATGTGTGGGTAACTTCCAAAAGCGTGAAGTATTAAGCATACATTTTCTGTTCATATTTGACATAAGCTTGACACCATTTTCATGAATTAGATGTGTTAATCATTGTTTTATCATGTTCATTGATAAGGGGTACATTCATTAATGAAACAAATTAGGTGTAGGTACACTACGATAACGCGACATGATAGTGACATTAAAACAACAGATTAAATTGTTACTCAGTAAGTACTGTAGCTGAACTATCCAGTAATATTCAACATTATGGCGAAGTTGTTATCTAGAGCATGCTATTTATATCCTGCCAACTTATTAAATGTAGAAAAGAAATGAAAATTGGCATGATTTAAAATGTATGGCAATTAATCAATATTAACATTATAAAAGTGTATAAGTTCACAACAAGTTATAGGATTACCTAAAGTTGGATATTTAAAAAGTTTAAACAACATTAGAGTTTACGGCACTTTTATCTGTCCACCGACATCAACTGTTTAAAACTTTTTCTAAATTAATATTAGCGTCGTCGTGACCGGTGTGTAAATCGAAATCAATAAATTTTTCAATTTCCACACGAAAGCCTTATTTTATATAACCAATAACTTGGGTCGAGGTAAATTAAGCCACTGTGAAGCCTATAATACACGGATGGCATGAAACTTCAATACAGACAACTAATTGTTGAAATGGATTCAGAGACGTGTTTTCTAGAGCTGTAGACATTTATACAGGTAAAAACGTAACTACTTTATGCATAAGTAACCTTATTTTTTCTTAACAGCAGTTCGTAGCATTTCTAGTGGCAACATTAGTACTTATAAGGGACAAAAACATTTCATGTAAAATTGGATTAACCAAGCCTCGTAAGCTTTTAACGGTTTCACTGAGCAAATGTTATCAGATCAGAAGTATAGCCAAGCTCCTAACTCTACAAGCCTAACCCTACAAACTCTACATTTTGGTCAGAAAGTATGGCTTGATCACATCATGATTATTAATTTACTACAAGTCGTCAAAAAATATAGCGAAAGGAAGAAGACGTCAAGTTATAAGTAGGCAGGCAACTACTTAGCCACAGAGAACACCAAGCACCCGAAACCCAACACAACCCGAGGAGTCCATTCGAAACTCTTCCACCGAAGCAAGTAAAACAGACAGTTGAAACTAATGCAATTAAGTTGACACGTAGTAAATCGCCCGGCAATGGGTGGGGCGGGATCTGGGTCACCTATTTCTCGGCTCGGCTGTACGGAGACAAAGGCGTACCACGCAATGGACTTCGGAGTTTAATTGTGGGCACTACAATTGTGAATTTGTGACGATACTAGAGTAGGAGATAAACCGATTGATTGAACCTATCTATAAATCTATCTATCTGTGCTTATAAAGGTACTTCCTAAGTACCAACTTGCTACTTTGACGTGTAACTCTGTTACTAATAAAGAATTTGTGTTTGTATATATATCTATAGTATTGTGTGATCTGGAGAATAAGTAGGTTAAGTCTAAAGCCTACGTTATACAGACTTACTTACATACATAAAGCTCACGCCTCTGTGTACAGATTTGACTTAAACATAATCCAGATCACACAATACAGATAGATAGCTAGTCGTTTGTCGGTTTTAAATTACAGGGACTGGTAGAGCGATGTAGAGCCCCTTTCACGAGAATGACGTTGAATATGACGTCTTAAGTCTTACAGGCATGCTTCTAGAGAAATAAACTTTATTTTAGCTCTACTTCTGCCAACTAGGTATATGATAAACACATACTTCTTAGCTGTATTGATAAGCCTCAATCAATGCAAAGCTTTATTATATCTATCTGAACACATTCGTTATCTTCAGTCGGCATGCATAATTTTTAACCATTCCCTACATCTGTCAATCTTTTCATATTTAATGATTGTCATTTAAAGTAAGTACGTTTCAATACAAATAGACAAAAGCAGAGCTCGACAAATGTATGTATTACCTACCCACATTATGTTAAATAAATAGACTTATTTAATGTATTATCATAGATCAAGACTTCTGATAATTATTTAAATATCGAAGTCATTTTATTTAGATTTTTGTGGATAATACTGATCGTACTTAAAGTGAGTACATTTTGAAAACTACCATTTATACGCTATTATAAAGGTCTTTACCTACCAAAAAATATTTTCAATGGAATTACAGTGTATTTCCAGATAAACACAGCAACAATATAGGTAGGTAGTTATCTACTTATACATCTAAATAATAGGTATTAAAAACGTGGCGACGGATAATGTAAGTGTGATGAAAAAGGGGTTGACTAAGCGCTGCGCAATATCAGGAAGATTATGCAAAAATAGGTCAAGTTTACGCGTTCGTTCCCCACAAAGGGGAGAAAATGACAAATAATGTATACCCATATCCACAAGTACCTACGACCTATTGTTTAGCTTTTTTTCAGACTACTTTGTTACAGTGGTTTTTTTTCACTTTAGTGCAAGGTTTTCGTGTTATCATTATAGAGCACTATAACGAAGAATAAAGTTACTAATTTAAATAAATACATATAGATTCTTCTTTATAATACATTAAGCCCGGATTGCACCAAATTCCTAAACACGTTTGAGAATGACGTTTTAACGTTTTTTTGTATGAAGTTTTTGTTTAAGTATCAACGCGAATAAGAATAAGCGCGTTTAAGAATTTAGTGCAAGCCGCCCTAAATATGTCAATTAATTTAGATTTCTATGGATAATACTTCTTGTGCTCTACTTTTGTCTTTTTATATTGAAACCTACTCCTAGACTAGTACCTACCAATAAACACGACTCATGCAATTGACCACAAATGGCGACGGGTGTATTATAAACTAATCATGTCCCACGCAATGTGGCCGGATACATTTATTTTTCTTTTCCCTTTTTCGGCTCGGACGTCCTACTGGCGCCATTTGCATTCGCTAAGGCGATCCAGCCCACGCGGCCTCTGCTAGCACTACCTGCCTACAGCTTTCCTTTAATATTGGGCTCGAATGCAAGCATAAATATTGATACCTACGTAAATGAGAGAAATGCAAGTGGAAAGGTTTTACGTACCTAAAAATGATACGATGTAGTCAAGCCAAGTTCAGAAAAGAATAACCTAATAACGTGTTTACTTGGTTAGGTACTAGATATAAACGTAAGAAACACATCAATTACCTAAGTACCTATATATATTTACAACTCATTACTTACTTATATAAAGTAAGTAATGAATGAATTCACAACACGTGTGTCTTACTAATACTATTGTACCTAGTTAACAAGAAGACTGTCTCATAAAACACTCTACTTACTTAATTTTACTCTGTGTTTCAATTAGTAATCGGCGTGACTCAATCGAGGAACTCGAAGAAAATCGTCAATACCTAAGTAATAACAGGTTGTTAGTCTTTACGAGCTCAATTTATGATTGCAGAAAGTTTCGGTATTTCTACGGAGGTACCTAAGTTACTACTATCGGTTAACAGTCACGTCAGACCCAACAGCGACTTTCCTCTACGCAATGTTTTACATCGGCAATATTAAATATTTGGCAGATCACTGTTTGCTTTGAGCTTGAGCAGATGTGTTTCATTTGCTCGCCAAACACACGTTAAGTCGCTACTGGTACGATGGCACATACGATATTGCGTAATGTAGGTAGATTGGTAGATATCTACGTATTTCGACTGTATTTTTGCAACAAGTCTCCACTTTTACCGCAGGAACGTGACTAACATCTGTACGACCTAGGACTGTCGGATAGAAACCATAAATCTAATGTCGTGTTAATATCTAAGCTCAGACCGGTGAGCTTGGCATTTGTTTGCCGCTAACACCGACCGGCGATGAAATGAATTCTATGTCTATATTTGCTGTAGGCATATAACAGAACTTTGGCTTCTATCTATGTACCGGCTATTTAGGAGGACAAATTTTAATGAAATTATTCAGTTACCAGACATTGGTGAGACGCTAAATTCCATTACCAACAAAATGTTGCGGTTTCAGCTTGTTTTGTTGGTGCAATAAATTTTCCTAGAACCATGACCTTGACTGACCGTAATGACACGTTTATCCATATTTCTGCTAGCGGCGTGATGCGACATATTTTCCTCCCGGCGCGTTCAGAATAAGCAAATCCCGCAACTAGGTTACTCCGGCCGGTGCTTTATTGTGTTTACGTGCCACAGATATGAGATATACAGATACACGGGCTGGGTCAAGGCGCCAGACAGCTTTCGACTCGCGCTATATATGGAACTAGAATACTTAGCTCCTGTCGCCAAACGTATTTTTCGGTCACGAATGCGTGTACCAATTACACGGATTACCGCCCTGATTTCCACATAATGTTGTCGGGGGCTAAGATCGGCTCCGGCTAATTGCTTAATCCGCGCACGTCCTTGCGCCGCATATGCGATAATCCGCACGGATCTATACCGCGAACAATGGCGGCGTCGCGTCGCGTCGCGCCACACGGAAGAGCGTTAAAACGCGTCGTAAAAAGCGCGCGTAGTTTAAATTTTATGGGCCGCGTTCAATTGGGGCCTGTAAAAAGCGTTTTTATTGGGCGCGCATCCTGGCCGCGAGGCCGCGATGCTCAGATAGCTCTAATTAAAAACACAGCGAGCACTTGCGAAACCGATGCCCCGTTTGTCGCTTATTTACGAAACAACTGTCCGCTGCGATCGCCACCGCTGCCCTTCTGTTTTTATTTACTGCGCTTTTATGGAGGGATTAAGCCGCTATTTCCATTGTTTATGCCGGCCCCTCGGCGGGCGCCTGGTGTTACATGGCCCTTACGTAATTATGCAACATAAAACTTGGCTTTATTTTTACGTCCAACCTTTTCCTCAGTTGACAATGTGGCTATGCTGCTAAATATTGTACTTAGAGCGTAACGCCATAACACCGCTGTCGGTGTTTAAATCTATGTTTTACTCATATTACTGGTTTGACATCCAGTATCTTAGATTTCGCATTCCTTAATTTCAACGTCTCCTTTCTTTGCAGATCAACCCGAAACCGAGACGAACGTTACCCGTGAACCAGAGACCTCAAGTGCCATTCGAAACCAGTTTACCGCAAGCAGTGATATTTAGCCTTAGTGATTACAAGTTAACAACCGTGATAACTTAGTTTTTAAGTGTTCGTGCTAAGTTTAGTGATAGACGTTACCAAAAAGTGGCCAAGCTGGCTCCGTACAAAGATATAATGAATTCGTCGAGCTTGGGAACCGCGGTGCCGACGATTAAGTGTGAGGACAGTTCGCCATCGCCCGCTGCCCCAGTCGGAACTGACGGGAGTGAGTCCAACGGGGCTTACAACCTGAGTGTGAACGTGAATCTGAGCGCGGCGATGATCAACCTGTTGTCTGCCGAGAACGGCAACGCGACTACGTTGCGGACCCCGGAGATCGTGAACGACGTGATCACCATGACCAACCCCCTCGACCAGTACAACTATGACAAAAATTCCAACTTCAAGGTGAGTTTTTGGACGATTTAGGACTTAAGTAGTTAGGTCGTTCGTTTGTAGGTAACGCGTAGTGATGGAGATTTTTGTTACGAGCTCGTGATTGGGATTAGGGCGTTCTATTTAGCTGTCGGATATCAGTTGTGCTAGCTTAACGGTCCAGTACTGGACCAGAGCTCCACATTAATGGAAGGCATTGTTATTCTCAACAGGTGCATCGGTGGCTTAGTGTTTCAGGGATCTGACTCGGTCAGCGATCTCACTGCCGCCATGTAACAATGACGTCGTCGTGACCGGTGTGTAATTCAAAATCAATAAATTTTTCAATTTCCACAAGAAAGCCTCATTTAATATAACCAATTACTCGGGTCGAGGTAACAGAGGTCCCGGGTTCGAATCCCGCTCCGGCCATGTACCAATGACTATTTTCTAAGTTATGTACATTAGTTGATTATTAACCGATGCTATTACGGTAAGGGAAAACATAGTGATGAAACCTGCACATTCAGGCGACTGAACGTGTAACCATGATCCAATCTGGCCAGGTTCCCCTGTTAACAGGGTCGGGAGGTCAGACGGCGGTCGCTCCACTATAATTACCTGATCAGCCAAATACTGGATGGTCAAGGCGGACTCCAGGCCCTCGCATGCGAGAGCACAAGCGGGACATTAACGCCAAGATGATTTTTTATTGCTATAATCTTCACACGTGGTAGGCTGGTTGGAGATCGCAGAACTGCCCATTTTGTTGTTTACGGAGGGATGGTCTGCCTCTATGACGCAAGTTGCCGTCAATCGATGGTGTTGGTGCTATCCATGTGGTAATACAAGGCTTTCTGGCCACCGTGGTACTTCCATCTTGCTGACACCAGCAGGTTCAGGCATCTATTTCAAATATCCTATCCCTAGAGCTTACGCACGACTAGAAAACGAATACCTTGAATATAAAAATATAGATATCTACAATACTACTTGGGTACTTATTATTTTTCTTAGCCTATGTTGTCCCCCTGCTGGGCAAAGTAGGTACTTAAATATTTTTTCAGTTATTAGGTGGATTATGTGATGACGCTCTAACGCAAGTAATGACCTTGGGCCATCTGAAAACGGCTGCAATTAAAGTCTTATCTCGGACAAACAGTGCAACAATGTCAGCTTTATAGCCTGTTTAAAATTATCTTACACATGAATCACGACATGATATTAAAACAAATTGATGGATATTATATTCGTAGGTATAAACAATCTGTGTAAGTAGGTAATACCTAACAAGTAATATTTAGTTGCCGCCTCTTTAGGCAACAAGGAGGAGTCTTTACTCTTACTTGACAATGTATAAGGCCTTGAGGTTCATATGGTCCACTGTCTCAAAATATCCACTACATAAAAATGTCCACTCTATTTAAATGTCAAATTTACCAAATGATGTGAAAATGTCCACCCTATCGAAACGACCACCCTACCGCTAATGACCACCATGTCGTATGGTTCACTGTACAGTGTCCACCAAGCAAAATCTGTGGCCCATCGAAACGACTACCTATAAAATCCATCTAAAACCGATCCTCAAAAGACTTTGAGGGACTGCTCGCAGAACTAGAGTTCCAGTTGTGGTTCAAAATAGCAAGTGGTCTACTGCGAACCCGCCGCCAGTACCAGCAGCACCAGGATTGAGCGCTTGAGGGTCAGCTGTGGGAAGAAGACTGTACAGTAAAGATTAGCGCCGGTGGCCTACTATAGTAACTTTTTAGCAACCTTGGTCTGTGAGTCCCATAAATATTTGAAAGAGCTTTAACACTCTAACATTCATAGTTTCGGATGACAGCTGCTAATGTTACAACTACTCAATCAATCTTACAACAATATTGTAAGTGTAAATCAAGAAAATATTGACATTTCATACAAAAGAGTTCAACGAGAGCGACGCCCCCGTTGATGTCTTTTATGTGAATGTAATTTGAAGGAAGAATGTAAAGTTTGTATATGTATGTAATTCTATTTATGTTCTATCTCGAATCTATGTTCAGCTGAGATGATGATTAACAACTTAACCTCGATACATACATTTCCTCCCTCCGGCCTCTGATATGTGTGGAATTGTTATATAGTGTAGTGTTAAAGACATAGGCGGCATTGTTTTACACTATATTAAAATATCGGAATGCCTTCATATTAAAACGAGAGCCTCCATGATTTTTTAGGAACCCTCGGTGTCCCACTGCTAGGCAAAGGCCTCTCTCCCATTTTCCCATTTCTCTCCCCCTTCTCTATGGTTAACTTAATTAAATTTTACTTATTTTAACCACAGTATAAAGTACGCCTTTACCTAAATAATAAGCAATTGTATATAGTATCTGTAATTTAAAACCTAACTTGTGCAACGCATTAGTTTTTAACTGTAATGTTGTACAAAGAATGAATAAATAAATAAATAATTTTGTTCAAATATTTTCGAAACAGATTTTTATGAATCAAGGCTAACACTACTTGTTTAAACTAGCTATAAAAATAAATCGATTAGAAGATATGATGCCACAGATGGACAAACTCAAAGCTCTAGGCACAGCTACTTACTTCTCTCTTATTGGCTTTATGTACCTACCGACTAGCTTTTGCCCGAACCTTCGGTTATAACGTTTCAGACCCGTTCCCGCGGGAACCACATTGAATTTCGGGGTAAATGTTAGCCTACGTGCTATTCTGGGCTATAAGCTATATTGTTGTCAAATTTAATCAAAATCCTTTTAATTGTTTTTGCATGAAGGAGTGACAACCATCGCTACAAATTTTCGCATTTATAATATCTAGTAGGATATCTTCACGTTAAACTTTCACCCCCCTATTCGCGCCGGGAAATAAAAAAAGTCGCCGAACGATTCCGTAATAATCCGGACCGAACAGGATTTTCCTTCAATTTAGTCATAGCCGGACTCCCCATCAGAATGCAGGCAGCATCCCATCCTAGGCCACATACGCGCCATCGAATGCAAAGTGAGTGACGCCCGAGCCTATTGCAGTATTGAATAGATGCCAAGCAGGTGTCTGCTGTATTGTGTCACGTGACCAACCGTCACTCCCCACAATGCAAGTTGGATAACTCTTGGCGCCGCCGAAAGTGAGGTCATGCACCTTTAAAGAGGAACTGAGGAACAAGTATTTTTTCGCTTACTTTTTTGTCGGTTTGGCAAACGAGTTGGGTGGCGATTGTGCCAATTCGTAACGCGATACGGGATTTACTAGCATTTGTGGGTAGGTAGGTATCTACCTATGTAGTGAGTATCGCGACATCCGGTACTACGAGTTCCTCTTAATTCATAATATATAACAGATACATGAAAAGAAACATATATGTTTTACACGAACGATTTGATTAAAATGACTGGAAACACCAGAAAAAAAATATCATCGCCAGTATCAATTTCAGTCAACACTACCAATGGTTTATTCTATTATAGGTGCCTATTGCAAGCCCAGTGCACCTAAATTAGTTATCTAATTATGTCAGTATTACATTACACTGTGCCTGCGCACACGCAGACCTAAAGGCGCCGAGGATCAGAGCATGTTTTGTTGTGTTCACGCGTGAATCGAGATACGTTATGCAAGTTAAACACAAACCTTGTCTTGTTTTCATAGTTTGTTACTGGTTTAACTATGTTAAGGCTGAAGTGTCTATCGAACTTGCACTGTGCAGCATATCATAGTTTATTTTTATAATAGTGTTTCCTTTGGACATGGGATCGTTCAAGAGGTATATTAGAGGTCTCCTTAGTGGCGGGCAACGCATTGGTGTTGCTGATGTCCGTAGGCGGAGGTGACCACTTTCCATCAGGTGGCCCGTGTGTCTGTTTGTCTGCCGTTTTACATAAAAAAAGGAGGAAAGGTTCACCGCCGCCCTTAAAGACCACGGAGAGTCGTAGTTATGTTGCCGTTTAAAGGAGTTTTATGGATAAATGAATACTTACAGTAAAGTAGGGGCTTAATGTGAAATTAGGTCAAATATTACGGTAAATTAAACGCGATCTGAAAGGTATGGTAACCACTGCACTGGTTTCCGAGTCGATTTCAGGCCGAGTAGCAATTGAAATCAGTTAATGTGCATTGTGAGTTTGGCTGTTTCTGCGCTTGTCTTAATGTGTTCATAGTATAACACCCACCCAACTAAGAGAATATGCTTCTGTGTACTTAGGAGAATATAAGTAGAGTTATAGTAAAATAAATTATGTAGTTAAGTCGAAAAGTTTGTTTGAAAGTCTTTTGAAACTAGGTAACAGAACGTGATGCTTAGTTGAATGATTACAGCGATCCGAGCTGCGCGCGGGTGAAAACCGCAGGGACCGGGTACACGATAAATTCGGTGCCTACTGAAACAAAAGCTTTAGTAAAATATAATGATCATCGAATTGAATGTGGAATTTAGAGCGTGAAATGACAATAGCCCAGCCGTGGATGGCAGTAATTACTTGATACTATCAACATTTTGACGGTAGATAAGTGTAAATAACTACGTTGTATTTAACTTTAATGTTTTCCACCAAATAGGTCAGTAAGTACCTAGGTAGTACATTGCTTACGACGTGAGGATGTTGAAGACCGGTTGCAGTGAAAGGGGTAGAAAAGCCTTGGCTAAAGGCAGGATCGTTCTAGGATGATGATGATGAGATAGTTTGAAGTCAATAAATGGTTCTAGGTACCTACTAGATAAATAGTGGTAAGATAAAAATATTTTATTCTGTTTAGGTAACGATATCCAGACATTCCGAATAAAACAATTTCACAAAAGAAAATTGACAGAAGTCAGTAACAATTTTGAGTAGAATCTTTGAGTTTAGTTTTGTCAATACGGTCCCACCGTATTGATTAAATCCTAACTGAGGATTTCAGAATCATCTATCTATCTACACTACGGCTCGGCCATTAACTTTAGATGGGAACCTACCCTTCGTAGAGCTAACTATAAGGTACTGTTTGACACCAGCACTTAAATAGTCAAGATTGACCTAATTTACATATTCCTGGCTACCTCCGGGAACGGTTACAGCAGAGAACAAAAAATTGACAGCATGAAGGTACTTTTCAATCTTTTTGGATTACAGAAGAGGCTCTCAAAACTTAGAAAAACAAATTAATTTTTAGGAGCATATAAAAGACCGGTGAATAGTGGTCATCAAAGGCTATAAATTCTGTCATTCTCGAGAATAAAACGCAGGCGTGGCACAGAAGTAGGTACTATGACGCGCCTGTCGAGTGTAAAGCCGTAAATGCAATATAGGACTCAATTTTCTAATTGTAGCATTGATTCATTAGGTACTTTGCTCATCATAATAAATAGAGAATTGAAGGTACTTAGGTAGATACATTTGGCACTATGAACATGATACGAAATGTGTAGTAACAAAATAGGTAGGTGTAAATACAAAATGTCAGAGTACCATTGGCAGGGTATTGGAAGTAACTATTGGTAAAATAACTAAGATAAGAGCTGATTTTAGCCTCAAATCAAATGCACAGCTGTTTAGGAAACCGTCAATTATTTTATTATTATCGTCTGCTATTATTAGTATGGCGTGAATTAATTATAGCCATATGTATTTCCATACCATCAAGGTCGACATTACATACATACACCAATTACGTCACTGATGGGACTTCATAGGACTCTGTCAAGGATGAGGAGTTCGGTATTGGAATCTACTTATTGCGCGGATTAAAATAAAACGTTCCTTAAAAAGTACCTTATACCGACACTAGATACATTGACAGCCATCCTATCTATGTAGGTATCTAGTCTAGTCCTTAACAAACTGTGACCAATGCCTATAACATGGTTCTACCTACGAAACGAAGTCGTGCGATTTGTCCACGCCTGTTGCGTCGTCCTCCTTCCCAACACATGGGACAGGTCATAGCCGCCCGACTGTAACGTGTACCATTAGTTCTGGTGTCGCGCGTTCGCTGATCGACTCATTTCCCTGTTGAAACTAATGCAGTACACAAAATTCTACTTTTGGGGTATTGTTAACTGGATACATAGCGATTAGCGTTGTAAGAGCTTCGTCGGAGGAGCTCGCGTAGAGGACGTTGTTTTTTATTATTAGCCGAAACAGGCACTAGAACCGTTGATGGAAAATGAATGAACTTTCAACTGTGTTGATATTGTCTGTAACCCAATTTGACAACCCACTTAATCAGCGGCTTGCACCAAATTCTTATACTTAAAAAACTTGTTTAAGTACGTGTTAAGGAATTTGGTACAAATCGGGCTTAAAATATTAAGACAGTTAAGTTATCGTTTCCAGTTACTCTATCCGAGTAACTGCGTCAGTTAGTCGGTATCGTTGTGGACGTCTAAAGATTTTGCCGCATCGAATATACTTATCTAGCATATTTTCCAGGGTTTCCACGTCTACCCTACTGATGCTTTGTAGTCTATATTAATTTTAAGTGTCCTAATACAAATACTTAGGTAACATATAAAATAACTAAAACAACACAAATACAACTGGGCAATGTCTACGGCCGTGTGGTGTCCGGCAGAGTAGAATAGCACCAACCCCTTACACTCATGGGTCGTACAAGGCGACTTATGTTTTCGAGGTAAAAAATCAAGAGTCTCCGTAGTCTGGAAAATGGGCAGCAGCATTTTCCATTGTTATATTTAGAGACTGCAATCTCCAACCCGCCTGCCAAGCGTGGAGATAATGGCAATAACCTCCCATTTCGTGGGAGAGGCCCTAAGTCCTACAGAGGACTGTTACGGGCTGTGATGATGAATGTCTATGGGCAACCTTATACTAAACCAGCTGTATCTCACATGTTATTTCGTCTTGTTTCAGAGTGTAAGCGGGAATGACTCAAACTCCTCTTCAAATTCCAACGGTTCTTCAGCCACATCGCCTACGTCCAGCTCGACGCCTAGTGTACAAAAGGTAGAGGTACAAACATATCGTTAAAAAATTATGTATGAACTACTTATACATTTAAAATACTAACCGATGCTCTTACGGTGAGGGAAAACATCGTGATGAAACCTGCACATTCAGGCGACTGGATGTGTAACCATGATCCAATCTGGTTAGGTTACCCTGGTAGCAGGGTCATGGAGGTCAGATGGCAGTCGCTCCACTGTAATTACCTGACCTGCCAAACCCTGGATCATGGTCAAGGCGGACCCCGGGCCCTCGTTCTTGAGAGCACAACCGGGACATTAACGCCAAGATGATGATGATAATGATGACTTATACATTTAAGGGCTTATTTATAGGGCAAAAATGTAGAGCAAATGCATCCATTGGATTTCTCCTGGTGTAAACGCAGAAAAAGCCAATGCGTACCTTTGTTTACACCAAGCGAATAAGCATTTTTAGTGCGTCACTCGTAGTCCCACCGTAAGACTAATATGAGTTTCTAACCTAAGGCATAGCGATTCCTGTGAGATATTCTAATGCTGACACCACAATACCCAAATAAAATATGACGGCCTGTTTGTCTAGTGAAGTCCATTTAATGCTATCAAAAACGTAATTCCATAATCATCACCTCTGAGCGGTTCATTCCTGGCTTCTGCCAGGGTCCGCTTTCTTGCTATTTTTCTCCACTCCGACCGGTCTTCGGCATCCTGACTCACTTATCTTGGCTCTCGCAATCCCAAAGCATAATATAGCGGCAAATATATCAACACTATAGCGATATAATAGCAAAATGACAAGATTGCAAAATCTTTAGGTAAGTACTACAACATACTACTATATCTAATCATACCACATTCCTATTAGGTAGGTCGTTTAGTCACAACATCCGTCTTCTGAAGCAAAAAGTCTTCATTCATTCCATTATTTTCCATATATGGACATATGGGAAGAGGATACCTATAAGTGTCCTTCGGAAACAAAGAGTAGTTTTTCATTCATCACGATAATTCTAATTAGACCATTAGAACAATGACTAACTACATTTACATTTACAACATCAATAATTTATGTAGGTAGATAGGTAAGTTGTAAATGTTTGGGTATTTTGTAAAACGTTATTACATGACAGCTTGGTGAAGAATTTCAACGAAACAATACTGGCCTTTTAAGATCATGGTAAAGCGTAGAATAAACTGCAGTGCTTTGAGATACTGCGATCTCTAACCCGTCAGTCAATTGCATAAAGAATGGTAAAACATATCCTTCCAATCGTGGATGAGTGAGTGTTACATTTGCGTAGAAGAATTGTTTGACCTCTAAGTGCGATCTGAATATCAGAAATTGCCTAAACCCTTGAGAAAATTATGTTTCTCAAGAATCTAGATTAGATAGATATCTCCTTATCTACCTTAATTTCCTCTCGCCGCATATAATCGTACATACCTACTTTTTACATATGTGTGTAAGTAACGCTTTCATAGAACAATTAGTAGAACCACTCTATTCTATTATCTTTTTTGCGGTAGAGCTATACCGGAAGATCTCGGAATATTTTTTGCGAAGTGTTAAGAGCTACAGGAAAAGTTTTTAAGAAGGGTAGAGTACCTACCTAGGTGGATACCTACTAATATTTAAGGTTTTCCTTTTATTATACAGAGTGGGCTCTACAAGTTTTCTGCGACTGTGGGTAGTATGTACCTTAGAGCAACACGGTCGGGAAACCGCGCCGGTGACATTTGTTGCGACAAATCGTCAGTTTTGCCTTTTTAACCGGAAGTAATTTTATCAGTTAGCTTAATGTTGTTTGATTATACCTTCAAAGTTTCATCGTAATCAGATCGGTCATTTCCAAGAAATTGAAGAATTTGCTTGTATGAAAATTATCAGTTTTCGTAGTTTTCGCCATACAAAATGCTAATTACATAGGTACCTAAGGACCTTAACATCATCATTATTCGAGCGGTTTGTCCTGGCTTTTGCCAGGGTCCGTTTTTCGACTCATTCGGTAAGGCACAAAAATATAAAATAGGTTTTAAGTGGGAAGCCGTGACATAGAAAAATCCTGCTCATTCCGTAGAATGTCTGCCCACTCCGTAGGGAAAAAATTGTGGTGAGTAACAGCGACCATATTGTGTGTCGACATAACTAAACAGGAAGGTTAGCTTAGGTCCGACCTACACCCTAGACTTTTATGACTTACCTACATGGCCAGGCTAGACAATGGACGGATGAATAAATCGTGTGAAAATCAAACATTATAGATAATGCAAAGATTATATTTATTTACAATGGAGTAAAAATTGCACGTCGTGCCGTGTGCCGTCCTAGCTTCGAGCGTTATTGTGTGAGCATACAGGATGTTTACAAAACCAAACCAAAAAAATAGGCATACGTAGGTATCGCAAATCAATATTCGCTAAATCATTGTCAATAATCACGATAACAATAGGCTACGATTGTTTTAATTGCATAATTCGTCTGTGTACTTCGATTTTGCTACATCCTGTAACTCAGATGTAGTGGTAATTGCAATACACACATCTTGAACCGTACAACCTTGATGAAATCATCCAATCAAGGTAAAGTAACCGTGAATCATTTGTTAAACATTAAAATAAAAAAAAGTTCTATACCCACTCACGATCAATATTCTCGTTATGCTTTGCTGCGAGCTTTTCAAGTGGTTACACAAATAAAAAAATCTTATGTAATCCAAACACAGTGAGAAATTTGTAGACGAACACAGCGATTGAGAGTGAATTAAACAAATATTTATTTAAGATTCGTTAGATATTGGTTCACAAATGCGGCGACTGTTATAATATCAATTAAGGCAGCTATTTCAAAAGCTACAGAGGGTATTCAAAGCTTCTATCGAGAATAAGTTTTTAGAGAAACCTCTATACGTACCTTTTCACTGCTTGTTTGTGCATCGTCATCGCTAGTTCGTGAAAACGTGTTTGTTTCTAATTCATTATTAGGTTTAGTTTAAGACTCGCGCTACGGATGACCTAAAAGCCCAGTAATGGATTAGAAACACTATCTGAACGCGCAAGTTCCCGCCGGCTGCGGAAGAGCCCTGAGACCTTAACAAGCGAAGGAATGAACAGTCCACTGTTGGTCCTCTTTTTCTATAACCAATTAGTTTTAATACCTCCCCAAGTCATACACAAGGGTACCTACATAATACAATCACTCAATCAAATACAATCACTCAAACCAAGTATTTCCTTCTTCCAGACGTGTTCGGAACTAATAAAGGCGGGTCTGAAGCTGTCCATCGAGTCGAAACGCAAGATGTCGGGCAGCGACACCGACGGCACTGTGAAGAGGATGAAGAGGGAAGACAGCGACGACGAGTACGACAGCAGTCATACGTTAGCGCCCAAGGGTGAAGGGGTAAGTTACTTCCTGTGATTTTTTGTTATGTAATATGGCAGACTATCCTGATCGAAAATGGTCACCGCCGCCTATGCACATCAGCAACACCAGGGGCGCTACCAATGCGTTGCCCGCCACTAAGCAGACCTCTATTGCACCTCTTGAACGATCCCATGTCACTGTCTAAAGGAAACACTGTGGCTGGGAGCTCATTCCACATCCGAATCGTAAGAGCGAGAAACGTTCTTTCAAATCTTCACGTGGACACTACTAGAAGGTCCACGTGGGGATGAGTATCCAGCCCGCGGTGGGTGGTGCGATGGCCGAATTAAGGCCGAAATAGTTCCTCAGAACACTCCCCATTGTACAGCCGGTAGAACACACACACAGGGAGCCAAGTACTTTCGGTCAGCCAGTGGCTCTAACTTGCTTGTCAGTGTGATAAAGAAGAAATAGAAAAAAAGTTTGACCGTTTGTTCTTTTCTATTATAAAAAAAAATACGAGGTACGCCCCTATTATTGGCTTTATACTGGCTCCGCGTTTTCGCTATGCTAAAATGACTTACCTAAACTAAGAAGGTCCATGTAACCTTTAGCAAATAGCGCATAGGTAGAGTTTTTGCTATTGAACCTTTATTTATATTAAGTCTCTTGAGCTAATGTTAGACGTTCGAAAGGCTAACTAAAACGTAAAAAACAAGCTCTGTTAATAAAAAATCTCACATGCAGTAAACACGTGAACGTTAAAATTAAATATGCAATTATAGAAGCTAAAGTAATTAATTTAAGTATTTGGGTACTTACGTAGTTTTTAGGCAGATTACAGAATTTAAAGACGTCTATTACAATTACGGCTGGAATGACAGACAAGAAGCAGTCATCTCATTTTATACACAATGTTTCAATTGTGATGCAGTAAAAGGCAGATTGAAAGACTAAGGACGTCCATATTAACATGTAGGTACTAGTGTCAGTTGGCTAACATTGTAGTTTATTAATACATTGTCTCTAAGTGCACTTTGAGAATCGTAAAACCGCGTACCAAGAACTACCAAGCGCAGTTGATTCATGTCTAAGTCTAAACTAGATTTTATGAGTTCAGCCTTTGCATTGTAATTCCAACGGCTTTATTGAAGTTTTACGAGCTTACGAAGAAGGCTTCGCGAATGAGGGGACGGCCGTGACTGGGGTTCTGAACGCGAAAGTTATATTGCTTTGCGAAATTTTAATTGGATGCATCACGTGTGTATGCAAACGTAAACGCTTCCGTGATGCGGGCTATTGTTGTCGAGTGGCATTCTGTGTGGCATCTATGCAGCCCTGACGTATCTATCATACCTATGAAGGGAACGGTTGATTTAATAAAATTTGAAGATTATATTTTAAAGATAGATGGATGCAGGTTTTTATAACGCGCTATCGACACTGCGTCTCGACACGATTGGTTTTTCATTTCCTTTTAAACTTTCGTGTTTATAATATCAGTAGGATCAGTAAGATTTAAATCTCAGGATTTAAAAGATCTAAGATTTATCTTAAGATAAAATTATTGATTTATTTTACACCGCGACGCGACACGACGATTGTTTTTTCATTTCCTTACAAACTTTCGCGTTGATAATATCAGTAGGAGATTAGAGATTTATCTAAAGATAATATTATGAAAACATTTTTGAGATTGTCTACCTATCGTACTATCTAGGTTACTTTTTTATAAATAGTCCATACGAATCTAATTTTACGAACCGCCAATCGCGAGAATTTAGGACAAGAAAACAATATCCGAAATAATGTGCAACCATAACTTTCACATCGGAAATGGTGGTTTGATTAAGAACTATTAATATTTTGCGAGGGACACGCAATGAACGTGACGTTAATGGAAAATCAATAGCTGCTGCAAATTTTTCCAAGAGATCGAAGTATAACACAATAGTTCTCTTTCTCTTCTTGATCGTTCCCTCACTGCTGAGGATCGTGACATCTTCGGAGTTTGTCAACTGCATGTGCCCATCGGTTTCGATCAGTCGCCTGGTGTAATGCGACGTTGACGGATGTATCCAGTTGACACAATTGTTAACAGATAGGTCTTTTTAGACAGCAAATGGTATTAGACAAGTTGCTCGCTATCACAAACTTAATGTTATAAAATATTGCGGTTGTTATTACATATTAAGCCCCGCTTGCACTAATGTCTTAGACGTTTAACGTTGTTTGTTTAAGTATCAACTTATGCTTTTAAGAATTTGGTGCAAGACGCCCTAAGTATAAAATGTATATTAAAACTGTACCTATCACAAATATTTTTAACATCTGTTTTCTTCTTTACTTCATCCTAACAATTGTCCTATTATTCTTCCATCAGCTAACCCCAGAAGACGAAGAGAGGCGGCGTCGCAGAAGAGAACGGAATAAAATAGCAGCAACCAAGTGTCGGATGAAGAAAAGGGAGAGAACCGTCAACCTGGTTACTGAGAGCGAAGTCCTGGAGACGCAGAATATAGACTTGAAGGCGCAACTAAAGGTACATAGTAGTATAGACCTAGTATATAAAGCGTATTCTCTATTGCATTCTGACAACAGCGAGGAACAGCAACAATGGCTCTCTTGATAGACCTCATACAATAGTATTCCTGGCTTTCTCCCTCTATATAGTATTTAAATATTTAGATAATATGTATATATGTACATAAGTAACTGAGGAGGTTGTGTAAGGCGCTTCATATAAGGTTATTTACCCGTATGTTACGGTCTTTCTTAGAAATCCATGTTGTATCAACTTTTGGTATAGCAAACGTCCATAGACTACGGTAAATGCTTTTCCATTACCATCACGCTGGTTGTACCTAGGTGGCAGTACTGTTTTCCACCTTTATGGTTCCCATCAGTCATTCACAGAAGACAGTAGGTAACTATCTACCAATATTCATCAATAGAGTTTGAAAATGTCTTTCATACATTTTGTATTCCACTGCCTACAAATTGCAACAGTACGTAGGTAGTGGGTACCTATTCCAGCAAAGCTCCTTTGTGCAGCCAGTAATCCACTCATTAAACATTACCATGCATTCGCATTCACAACATGAATGGGACATAATGAGGCTTTGCACTTTACATGTTTTACAAAACAAGTACTTGCCTAATTGAGCATTTACGTGCAGAGCCGACTATTTCGCACGTCCAGGCGTCAGGTTGAATAAAATGTGCCTACATACCTACCTAAGTACTTATATTTAAAGTAATGTAGTCAAAGACTAGCTAGCATCACTTGGAATGTTTACTAAGGTTATCTGTGATAGGTAAGACACATTTTCACTTGGACTGAGCTCTTTTATCGTAAATGACCTGTTTTCTTAACGACGAGCATTTAAGATAGGTACAAAATGATCTTTCGCATTATTGGTTTTTGTTTTGTGAGTAGCAAGGTATGAGTTCTATTCAATACTAAATTTAATTTTGTCATCACCATAGGAAGTATAATTATTTAGTCTCTGCCTAGCTTCCAACATAAACTAGAGTCTGGACCATGCAATTCTTACGAGATTGAGGGACAAGGAATCCACGCATTACTCTGCGTAATTGATAATCAAACAACCAACCACATTAATACGAGTATACTACCAAACAAAGAATCGCTCAATATTCTTGAAATTTTAGACCCAACTTTTTTTCCAGGACCTAGAAGTACAGAAGCGGCAGCTGATCGACATGCTATCGGTTCATTCAGCATCGTGCATCAAGAACACCAACGCCGCAACAAGGACGTCTCCAGCCTCCCACCAGCACTACAACATGATCCGACCGTACGACTCCCCGACGACATTCCCAGTAACATACGAGGCGCATTCCCCGTACATCCGACCGGAATCCGCCGACGTACTACCCTCCAGCTACACCTGCGTCACTCCCCTAAACGGGGACTCCTCCATAGACACAATAGGATCCCTAGACAACACCTACATGACCCCGCAACTTGTCGACTTAGAATACAACAGGCCAGACAGCGTGCTCAGCTTGCACACCAATCCGGAAGTTAACTACATCACGAACGATGGGTTCATGCCGAAAGCGTCGAACCTCCTGGTGCCTATTGAGGCTGAACAGGAGTACTACGACCCTGATCAGAGCTACAACCTGAGCAGCCAGCAGTGCCACCTCTACCCCGGCGCCGCAACAGACGCCCAGGGGAAGCTCAACAACGGCCTAAACGACGGCTGCCTGGTCTAGCCAACCTCAAACCCACACAGTCGGGTCCAAAATTTAATTTCGACACGTATACGTTAATTTTAAGCATTGGAGGTTTTAAAAAATTCGAAATATAATGTCACCGTTTTAATATTGGTTTGCGTTTTTTCTAAAAAAATATATCGTTGTGATTAAAACATTCGTCGGCTAGGTAGTCTTCAGTAGGTCATAGTTTCCCAGAGTAGGTTCCGTTTGGTACAGAGAAGTTGATTCGGGCGGGGGATTTATTTCGAAACGAAATCGTATGTCTACTGTGTAGAACAACAACGTAATTAGTTTGGTGGCTATATCACTGCACAAACAGTTTTAGATATTTATTAACACGAGATTTAACAATTTGAAAACGATAGATATAGTTGCCGTTTCAAGTGGATCAATAATACCATTGAATGTTGACAGACGTAAAGCAAATAGCGTGAAAGGTCGCAGGGCCCAATATGGACGAATTATCTTGACGTCCCATTACTCATTTACGTTTATGTATGTATATGTATAATAATTTATTTCTTTTAATTTCCCAAATGTGTTGTGAAGTAATGAACGAGTCACCGTTTATAACATTCGAGCTGTGTAACAGTTCATAGATAGGTAGGTATTTCACATAATATTTTATTTTTATCTAGATGTTTAACGCTAACATTAAAATTACCACATTGTTAAGTTATATAATTTTGCTTTGATCTGTAAAATTTTTTTTACAAAATGAGATCTGATTTTGTTTTGAATGGTGCAATGTTTGAAAATATTATGAGATTTGGAAAATAGGTACTTTTTGCAATATTTCAGATACCAATTACATTATTTTAGTCATTACAATATTGTTATGCTTAATCAATTTTAATTTCGAAACATCACATAATAATATTAATGTTAACAGTACAATAATATAATTAATACATAATACCTCCTGTTGAAATTCCGAGAGTATATTTTATGTTAAATAATATACGCAGATTTATTGGATTCCAAGTTTATAATAAATACCTAGATGTGCTATTTGGATAAGTTTTAATATAGAGTAAGGTGCTTTAACTCAGACGTAAGACGTGATAATTCTTTGAATATATTTTTAATTTTAGGAAATTGACATTGTCCATATTGTATTTAGGTATAGGTCTTACAGTAAACGTCGCTTCGTCAGCGCGCAGTCATACGAAACACCATTGTAAAGTGCCTGTTTTATTTAATCGGACTAAAGAGTTTACCGTTGTAGTTTTTGAATATTTTTATAACTTAGATGGTTAAAGATACAATATGTTTTATCTGAGCTACATTTACACACTTTGCCAAAGGCGAAGGTGCTAAAACAATTGATCTCTAGTAAGGGTTAAATCAAGTTCTGCTTTTTTATGACACTATAAATTATAAGAACTTATACCATTTATAAAAATATTAAGAGGACCAGAACCTAAACAAGAAAACTCTTACAATAAGAAAATAAACTAAGATCGCCAGATTTATCTTATGCCTGCAAAGTACCAACTGGTGCTTTCGTCTACTGGTGCATATTATCGCTTAGTAACTGGAGTTGTACTGCTGAGCGATACCTTGATTGCACCGGCATACGCGCAAGTGATATCGGCGAACTTCCAAGATATTGAAAGAGTTCTGCCCCTCCAATATATACCTACTCAGCGCCCAAAAATATTAAATTACAATAATTTGCAAAATAATTTTGCAAGGGCCTGTAGGGCCTGAATCACCATTTTCAAAATCGATATAATGCATAATAATTACTAGATATTTTATCAGCCGTTTGAAGAAAGCATGGACCAATAAGTGACCTCAAATAGGACCCAGACTTTGACAAAATAAAAAGCGAAGGTAGTAATTGTAGCTCAGATGACCAACATCAGACTTGAAAGGAGTGCCTTCACCAGTGAACCTAGTCTTTGGCTGTCCCAGCGTAGCGCACAGCTGGTGCCAAAAGGGCAGCCAAGTCGCGCGAGCATTTATTTTTATACCGTTGCGGTTATATTGTGATAGAAAAAAAAACAAAACCATTATTTATTAACGCGAAAAGCACAACTGTTAAATAATGAACTTTTGTTATTACTTGTCTAACAAGATTCTCGAGTCTTCGCGCTTTGTGTGTACATTGGTTTAATCTTCATTTTTATGGATGCAATGGACTTCTCAAATTGTTGTATCTAAACGGAATTTCGGGTAAATGTGAACAGGGAATTATCGGTCTATAGCTTGTTCTGTTGTAACAAGGCCATGTAATAACAAAACTTATAAATTGTTTAATAACTCAAAGAGAAGTTCATTGTGTACGCGGCTTTGTAGTGTGAATGTACCGTCGTAGTAATCTTTTGCATAAGATTAGCTTTAGAAGGTATAGTTGTGACATGGAGATTGTTATCTACTTTAGAAGGTGCCAATCTGAACTTTGCTGAACTAAAGTCAAGTTCTGTGTTAGATCTGTAAATCGCTACCAAAACTGTCTCTCAACTGCCATTCAACATTAAGTATATTCGAGACGAAACTGATATTAGTTTAGCAAAGCTAAATCAGAAACTGGCCCCCCTGTTTCTTAGCGTATTTTGTTAACCAACTGACTTACCTACTTCAGTGTTTTTAAAACAATCTTGGATTAAATAAGATACAGGTCAGAATAAGCAAGTAAATGTATGAGAGAACGCATTTGGCTGAGTTCAATCCTTACACCATAAGTATTACATGTCACAATAAGTATACGTGGCATGGTATCAACGTGAGTTAAAATACTACTAGCTAGATTCCGCTACTGAAGCGTCAAGTACGGTTGTAAAAAGTACGTCATGCTATAGGTCAGAATCAAACGCTCAAAGTTGACAGTTGGATTTTGTCCAATAAAACAGCGTTATTTTGATAGAGACAAACCCTTACTCACTGGTGTCGACAACTGATGAGCAAAAATACATACTCAAGGCAACCCTTACTTAATCCAAGAATTGTATAACAACCTATTGTGTTTGTATCTACGAACGCTTGTCCCTATCCTTGGAAGAACTTTGCAGTCTAGATATTAAGTTCTTCATTATTATTTTGTTTCAGTGGCTGTGTTTTCTTACTTATAAATTCTTGATATAAATTTTGGCAATCTAATTTTTACATTTTGACATTCCAAAATGAAGTAACAGCAATGCAAAGTGAAGAGCTTATAACTGCAGAGTTGTTTATTGGAACAGGGCCCCGATGTTGTGGTTTTTAACTTTTTCAGTACCTACTGTATATTGCCTTCAATGTTTTATGGTTGTTGTAAGTTGGATTTTGTGTATGTGTATTTCCTGAAAGACTTATCTCTGGCTCGCCTGTGACGGGCTGTACTTAAATATGTAGGTTACAGTTGCCTAAAATGTAATAATACAGTATGTCATCATCATATCAGCCGAAAGACGCCCACTGCTGGGCATAGGCCCCCAGAGATCTCCCCAAAAGCCGGTCCTATGCCTTCCGCATCCAGCTGGTACCTGCGATCTTTACCAGGTCGACGGTTTATACAGTATGTGTATTAAATGGTTTCCATCTAACATTAACATTACCCAGTGAAACTAGTCCTATGGCACAAAGGGCCGTCTAAGAGATTTTCAGTAACTTTGTACATGTTTATCCAACTTACACAACTTCATTTCTTGTGCTCGTTGATAAGTAGTATGTGATAGTATGTTACTATTGCCTAAGTTCGGTTGTAATATAAGCCTAAACAACTAGTATTACAATTTGTTTAACTATTATTGTTGTTTATTACATGTTAAGATATAATATTCTCTTTATTATTACCTACTGAGGTTTATTAACGATCTTTAATCATATTTTGAAACGTCTTTTTTATATAAATAATGTTTTATATAACTGTATTGTAAATTATAATACGCTTTGATCAATAAAATGTTTTCTATAAAAGTGATTCGAGAATTTTGTAATGTTTTATGAAGTCACAAATCTGTTTTATTAGAGATGTTTTATACTTTAAAGTTACAAATAAAAATATGGTCTCAAATACCGTAGCCATTACAGCTTATTGTTGGTATTTTCCAATTTTGATATCTCCAGAGAAGGTTGCGCATAAATTGTATGAAATCTAATTGTTGTAAACATCACTTGTACCTGCTTGTAAATGGATATTTTGACAGACAAAGCAAAATTATTGTGCTTACATAATATTAAAAAAATAAATCATATATTATTGCATAGAAGGTATGTTTTATTAGACGAAGAAAACCTCTCCTCTCAAATGAAACCCCACATTGAATGGAACGATCATTTAATATCACAATAAAACTTACAATACAAAATGTACTAATTGTGTTATAGAATCTATATTTGCGAATCTATCAGAGATCCGCACCTAGACGCGTTTACATAAAAAGTAAATATACATAACCATATTTTTTGTTACAAATTCAAAGTCTTACGTTGACCGTCAAATATGCTCGCACGTATGCGAACAAAAACTTATAGCTAGTGAAAAAAAATTTAGCTAATATTAAATAAAAAATAATACCTATTGACTCGAGTTCTCTACGGAGTTAGAAGGCGGGCTAGCAAGATGACACGAGGCTTATTCCTTTACATAATTTATTTGACGATTGGAGTTTTGTCATCACCTGTAACATCATAACGAATAGTATTAGAATATTATTTTGGAAAACCATTAAAACATAAAACATGAGAACATAAAAAACATACAAAACAAACGCTCTTATTCATTAGGTATACCGTGAGAGCGGGTTACTTTGGCCCTGGAGAGTGATTACCTACCTTAGCCCGAAGCGGAAAATTTGGACTTTGTTGAATTCTATGTGGATTTAATTCATGTAAGGCATAATTAGCTAGTCTAGCCTAGCAAATTATGTCGCTATATTAAGTCCGGTTTGCACCAAATTCTTAAGCTTAAATGCGAATAAGAATTTGGTAAAAACAAGCCGTCCTTAATCGTTTTCCGTGTTGGGCTCCAGGACTAAAGTAACCGAAAAATGTATTTTTCGAATGAGATTTGATGCAATATTTTCTGTGTTCTCATAAAACCTTAATCTAAATCTAAGTGTAAGTAATTTAAGTATAATATTAAGGAAGCGTTATTGCCAGAAAGCTGCCTTGATGAAAGCTATTTTTTAGAATATTTGAGTTTACATAAACTTGGTCGGACGTTATTCGACTTTTTCTATCGGTTAGGTTAATTACTTTAATACTTGGGAAAAAGTTAATTACTACTTTACTATGTGTTCAAATATTAGTCAGTACCTACTCCTCATTTCCTTTCGTTACTCCATACCGACATAGCCATTAGTATGTGCGTGTAGTTATATAGTTAAGGCAACACCGTTAGTTCTTACATGCGTTATATGCGTGTACCTACGTTATTAAAATCGCTTGGACATCAGTATGATTAAATATCTAAAATTAGGTAAATAATTACAATTAAGAAAGCAGGCGTGAAGGGAGGAATGACATGACAATGGTCATTAAATATTATCCGTTTTAGAAGTCCAACAAAATAATGCATAATGAAAACAGAAAAATAATTACATGAAAACTAAATTCTCATTGGTACTCCTAGAAGGACAGTATTAACTGACGAGATGAAGTAAAACCAAAATAAATGAAAGTGAAATATGATAAACAGACAGATGCAAAATAAAAGTTAGATACAAAATGAACAAACTGCGTACGTTTCGGAAGCCGTTAGATAGCTGGTATCATCTCCTTACACTCTTACCACTTCATACACTGGCGACAAAGAAAAACATATTTTCACTCATCTTAGATCATAAAAAGAATACAGTGTGTGAGATTTCAATCATATTTTCATTATGAACAGAATATGGTAAGTTTGATGTCGGGAAAATATGACTTCTATTTGTAAATAACATTCAAAGTAATTTTGTAAGAGCGTCGGTGGCCGAGTGGTTAAGGTACCCACTGCGAGTAAGGTATCCGACTCGTAAGCGAGAGGTATCGGGTTCGAATCCCATTGTGGCCATGTACCGCTGACTCTTTTCTGAGTTATGTACATCAGTTGAATACTAACCGACGCTCCTACGGTAAGGGAAAATATCGTGATGAAACCTGCACTTTCTTCGACTGAATGAGTAACCATGATCCAAGCTGGTCAGGTTCTCCTGATGAAGGTCAGATGGCAGTCGCTCCACTGTAATTACCTGATCAGCCTAATCCTGGATCATGGTCAAGGCGGACCTCGGGCCATCGTGTGCGAGAGCACTACCGGGAAATTAACTCTAATATGATATTTATTTATTAATATTTTTTATTCATAGTGCGATGCACCATCACTGGCGTCGTCTCGCAGAATCTTGATCATTGACAAAGACAGAAGTCTTGTCTTGTCTTGTATTGTATTATAATCAGATCGCTTTTACCTTGCCACCTTAGTGACAATTATTTTATAAATGAAACTATTAACGCAAAGGCAGACACATTGTTATTCGCGCAGTAGCACAGTGTATATGTCGTGGCTGACCATTTGTTTTCCATGAAATGGTGGTATTTCATGACATGGTTAGCTAAGTTTGATAACATCACTGAAACGTCAACGTTTAATGATATGTCAATTCACGTTTGACAGGTAAAAGAAAAATCACACGTTTGGCCTAATCGTCAACTAGCTTTTTTGGTCGCGATTTCGTCCGCGTAAAATACAGTTCCTACGTCCCGGACATGTTCCTGTGGAAACCTCACTGAACTTCAGGTAAAACATGTTAGTCTCTGATAATGTAGCTTTTTATAGGTGAGATAATTTTTTACATCGGTTAAGTAGTTTTACAGTTTATCCATTACAAACAAGGAACAATTACATAATTACTCTTCATAAAATAGTATAGATAGTAACTACCTTAAAATTCAAGTAAATTTCTATTATAACGACATTTTATTAACTTTTACTTATGTTTAACCATATCGTAAAGTAGCAGTGAGTTGAGCTGATCATATCGTCAAACGCTGATTATTCATTGATGTGACCAGACTAAATTATAATGCTATGAACAATAGGCATTTTCTATTTCATGAAATACAACTATTTCATGAAAAAGTTGGCCACATTATAAAACTATCAATTCTAGCCACGACATAAACAATACAAGAGCATGAGGCAATTAACACAGAAAAGTTACCTTTGTAGCAAACTGCGGATTATTTGGTGCATCATTAGCAAAATTGAATGAGGGATTTTGAAATATTAAAGAAGGCTGTGGAAACTTCACATCCTATGTTTATTTTATGTAAAATTATATTATCACTCATTATCATATAACCAATTGGTGTTTAACATTACTTGAACCCATGAAATCCATCAGATGGCGCTACTGAGCCGTCAAAATCAAAGAATGGAGCCTCGACTATAGAGAATGAAAACTGTCAACCTGTCACAACTCTATACAAATGACTCGATGTCATACAAAAAGCTAGTACATTAAGATGACCAAGACCACCGATTTTGTCAATAGCAATGGTTATGGAGGGGAATTTGACAACTTGTAGAAGTTAATTTTAGACACTTTATATGCACCATTAAAGAAAGAAACAAAATGTAGATTGTGATTTCAGCTGTGAGTAGGTTCCTTCTATGCCTCTATGTCAAATTTCTATGGTCAAAATAAAGCCGTGATTGGACAGCAGGGGGGCGATTCTCGCGCTGTGACATCACAAATTCTACATTTTCTCTAGCCAAAAAACTGTATTTAAACGTCACTGAAATTGTTCCACGACAATATAAGACTGTCGAAGATAGTTGAGAAAATATTTTTCAGCTGTAATAGACATTTCAATGTAATAGAGATATGTGGCTAGAAAAAATGTCGAATTCGAGATGTTACAGCGCGAGAATTAGGCCCCAGACCTTTGCCTCAGTTGCGTCATCTGGTAGATTGCGGAATGACAAACACTCTCATTGTGGGTGACATGATGACTGACTAACGCAAAATGTCGTCAGCAATGCCCAAACGCTATAAAATAAATAATCAGATTGGGAATCAACACCAACGCAGGTAACATAATAATGACAAGTTTTGATAAGATTTATTAACGATGCATCAAAGAAAATTGGTGTGACTTACCATTTGGCTCGCTTAGACCAGTCTTTTGGGGTCCAGTGGAGGCATTTCGGGTCAATCCGGAGCATTCTCTTCTCCATAGCGCTTTCGTGCTGCTCTATTGTCTCCTGTGACGTGGCAACAAACAAATTCAGTTATCACTTTTTTTACTATGAACTAGGAAAGGACCGCCATGTACCTGACGGTAAGTGACGATGTGGCTGTAGATGGAGTTCATAGTGTAACATAAGAAAACTAAGTAAAATTTTACAAACTATCGATTTCGATGAAAACATGTAGTATTATAACCCGAGTGATTTATTTTACTTTGCTAATAATCACTTTAATCTTAGTGTGAGTCAGGAAAAATAAAAACCATAACGGATCTCAGCATGATTTTTTTGTAACTATCTACAGTGGTAGGACTAAATATTATCTAGCTCTAGAATAGCAATTTAGCAAGTTTTCCCCCTACATCCCCCACAGTAGACACTTACAAGTTTCACCCCCTCCCTTACCTCAGCTGTTGGTAAGAATTTATTTCTAACTAATTGCCATACAATGCTCCTCTTCTGGGTGTGTCCTCAGTGACTTGTGTAGAAACATAAACAAATCGGACGAATGAAAGCTACTAAGATGCGTGATCTGGTATTAATATTCAGACATGTCATTGTCTCATCATATCAGCCGGAAGACGCCCACTGCTGGGCATAGGCCTCCCCCAGAGATCTCCACAAAGACCGGTCCTGTGCTTCCGCATCCAGCTGGCACCTGCGATCTTTACCAGGTCGTCGGTCCACCTTGTGGGAGGCCTAACCACGCTGCGTCTTCCGGTACGTGGTCACTACTCGAGAATTTTCCTGCCCCATCGACCATCTGTTCTGCGAGCGTTGTGCCCTGCCCACTGCCACTTAAGCTTCGCAATCCTTCGCGCTATGTCGGTGACCTTAGTTCGCTTGCGGATCTCCGCATTCCTAATTCGATCGCGCAAAGACTCCGACCCGTCATTGTCTCTGGTGTCAATATGATCAGCCGGTTCTGTCCAATAGCACGGACTTATTTTGACAGCA
This sequence comes from Blastobasis adustella, assembly GCA_907269095.1. Classification (NCBI taxonomy): domain Eukaryota; kingdom Metazoa; phylum Arthropoda; class Insecta; order Lepidoptera; family Blastobasidae; genus Blastobasis; species Blastobasis adustella. The sequence goes on along the minus strand of OU026121.1, from coordinate 11,605,955 downwards.
GACCTTGCAACGCCATATATTAGATTTTAATAATTGTTTTGAAGAACAAGAAAACTTAATATATACCTTATTAACAGATATGATGTACTGTCCTTTGTAATAATTTATCAGGTTGAGGTTCTGTAATGTGCTAATGACGTCTTCTTTCTTTATACTGGTGAGCTCGCAGATTTCACTGTAATAAAATGCAAATCTATTTTATAGGCTGGCTGATGGAGGTCACAATGTAAACAATAATCAATTATGTTGGTATGAATATCCCTGGTAAAACGCAAGGCCCAGGGTCCGCCTTGACCATGATCCAGGGTTTGGCAGATCAGGTAATTACAGTGGAGCGACATTTTACCTCTGTAACCCTGGTTAACAGGAAAACCTGACCAGATTGGATCACGGTTATACATTTAGTCGCCCAAATGGTCAGGTTTCAACGCGATATTTTGCTTCACCGTAAGAGCATCGTGTTCAACTAATGTATTTACATAACTCAGAAAAGCGGCACCTCTCGCTTACGAGTCGGACCCCTAACCATTAGATCACCGACGCTCATACGCCACATAGCAAACGATAATCAACTGTAACTCTATTAAACAAGAATGACAGTTGCTTGACACGACTGCCCATACCTGATTACGAGTAACGTTTTTATTCAAAGTGGTTCTAGACAAGTCTCGACCTTGGTGTTGATGTTCGAGCTGATAATCATAGTTAAAAATAACACACAAACAAAATGACTAATGAAATATGAATCATTCTCACTTGATCGTAATAATCGGTTTCTCGTTATCGCCTATTGGCTTCATATGTAGCAGGATGTCTAGGATGGTCTGCGCCCAGTAGCTCCGATACGATAGAAGTCCAAGATCGGACAACGGTTTCTCAGGTGATCCAGTCTTGCCTTCGAACTTGGATAGTTCGTAGCCTTGTAATAATAAAAAAAAACATTTAATTTCGTGGCGTCTGGGTTACGGATTTTGTAGAAAACATGGGGCCCTATTTTTGAGACCACTCGCATCCATGCCAGCGCTCGCTTTCTAATGCTAGCCTTTTCTATCTGTAGCAACTTACCACGAGTGTGATAGAGATAGGTAGCGCATGCGAACGCTCGCGTGGGTGCGAGCGGTTTCAAAATAGCGCTGGTGTTGAAAGGGTAATAAAAATAAAAAAGTACTGTCGAAGATCGCTTGCTCTCATAGGACTGTGAATTCAGGTTTGTGGGAAACGAGAGCATAGAGATACAGAGATATTAGATAGATAGATAGATGCATGTGTTATTAGGCAAAATCTAATCAAATGTAGTTGTGCTATATTACATCATCATCACATAAACAACCCATAACAGTCCACTGCTGGACTTGCGCTTCCTTCACAACAGTGGAGGGCTCTGCCCTACTCTCCACGTTGGGTTGGAGATCGTCGAGTACTGTTACTATAACTATAAGTTTTATTTGACGACCTAAGTCGTTCAGTGACGACCTGCTGAGGTTCAGTTGGTTAACATGCCGGTCTGACACACAGAGATTCCAGGTTCGATTCTCGGCCGGGTAGAAATTGAAATGATGAATTTGAATTTCTGTTACGGGTCTGGGTGTTATATGCATAATGTATTTAAAAATATATAAGTATTTTATCAGTTATCTAGCACCTATAACACAAGCTTAGCTTACTTTGGGGCTTGATGACGCTGTGTCATCCAAGCATATATTACAATATGTAGTCTATGGTGAACTTACTGAACTCAATCAACAGTTTCCCATAACCTTTTCTCTGGTAAGGCGGCAGAGTGAGGATGCAAGCCACGTTGTAGTCTTCAGTGCTCTCCTTTTCTTTTGAGAAGTAACCCACTATGTGGAAACCTGAGGCAGACAAGATTAATGTAATATTCTCAACGGTTAATACAAGTTTTGTGATTATTTAAATCATTCAAGAAGTGCATCATCATTAAAGGCGTCGTTATATCGAGAATTTATAAACTACATAGGCAAGAAAATATACAAATATATACAGAATGTATTTTATTTAATATAGACGACATGGCACGTCGCGTCGTCGACCACAAATATGCTGGTAAACTGTCTTCATGGTCATTCAATCTTTTTGTGATAATAAAGGCGCAGTAAAATTTTGAGTAAATAGGCAAAGAAAAACAGAGTGAGTTGTCCATAAAAAATCATAAAATGAGCGAAATTGCCAATTTTTTTTAAATGTATAAAATTTAATTAATTTACTGTTTAATTTAAAGATAATTTAATCGTATGGGGAAAAAATTGCTTTCCATCAGTCAGGCCGTAAGCTTGTTTGCTTAATTCAATGGTATAAAAAAAAAGTATATGGTGGTCTGCGACCGCACATCCAATCCAGAGCCCCCTACCATCTCACCTCTGCCTCTCGAGTCGAATTCGGTCATGACGTAGAACAGGAACGGATCGGTGTCGTAGTACAAAGTCTTGTGGTCCAGAAACAGTTTAGCCAGTAGACAGAGGTTCTGCGCGTAGCATTTGTTCTTACGGCCGTCGATCTCGAAGAAAGAAATACTGCCTTTGCGGTAGATCTCGTTGCCTGGCGGGTGTTTTAGCTTACATTTGATCTGGAAGAAAGAAAGAAAGAAGGCATTTATTGCATGTAGACACCACGACACGATAATCTAAAACGAAAACTGAGATAAAATGAGAAGCGAACACTAACTAGATAATATTATAAAGAGAAAAGATTAGAATTTTTGTTTGTAATGTATAAACTCAAAAACTACTGGACCGATTTAAAAGATTCTTTTAATAGTAGAATGCTACATTATCACTGAGTAATATAGACTACTTTTTATCCCGAGAAAGTAGTACGTTCCAGCGGGAAAGTTGATAGTTTGTTGAGTGCGCGCGGGTGAAACCCGCTTAGAATGGCTAGTCTTATTTTAAATAAAAGTGTGAAAGACCGACAAATAAACTAAAAAAGTCATTTATGCTTTATTCAATTAAAAGTTTATAAGCACACTGGCTTTTTCCGGTTTATTGAGCTCTTTGAGTCAACGTAATCGCACTTTGGTATAAAATCAGGTAGGCTGTAAGCTTGTTTAAACCTCAATGGTATAAAAAAAACTTACCAAATGCCTTTCCAAGCACTTTTTACTCTTCCTGTACTTCAAGCAGAATTCACAAATGTATATACACGGAAGATGCACCATTTCCTGCGAACAATGAAAATTTGAGATGAAACGGATACTATTGTACGGTTACTGTCCGGTATCCGAACTATCCGGCAAATAATTTCAAAATTGGTCGGATACCGGATAGTGCGTTAATATCCGGCAGGATACCAGATAGCAAAAAAATTATGAGAAGTGCATAAAAGTGATTTTGTTCATCGGAAAAAAACCTGTGATTCAGTTAGTAGGTTAGCAATGAAAATACAATGAAACAGCTCTAATCAATTTTCCTAAATAAAGTGTGGCATTAGAATCTATAGAAACTCTTAAAACATCGGAAAAGCTTTAGTAATAAGATTAAATGGGTTCGGAAACTGGCTGATATATTCACAAATGACGTAAGTACTCCTATTAGTAGAATGAGGTATTCCGCGATACCAAAATCCACCAGATGGCGCTCGCTGATGACAAAGTCCGTTGTCAAAATACTGCAGTATTATTGGTAAGAAACAACTGCTGTAAATTGAGGAATCCATTCCAGCCAATGAGAGGATCCTTTATTTTGACATTGGACAACGTCTCAGCGGCGCCATCTGGAACTATGAGTTCTCTCCTCTCCTCTTCTCATTGCAGTCCACCGCAGGACATCCCGTGATGCACGCCACTTAAACTGTTTGCCATTTACAGACTGTGAGGGGCTATAGGTTATCCTACGTCACCGAGTACAAGAAAAAATCCACTTTGCAGCGATACGTAGACGTTTTTGAGATCCATAGAACGTTGGCCTGCCAATGCACAGAGTGGCACAAACAATTTTTTAGGGGCCCAATCTTCGACATTTCGTATTGATAATACTTACATTTTTTTTTATTAGCAATTCCGAATCGATTCATAGATTTTGTAATTTGCTATTTGATTTTTATTTGTATTTATTTATTTATTTATTCTTTATTGTACACAAATATGACATCATTATACAGTACAGTAACAGAGATGTACAAAGGCGAGCTTAACTCATTAATTGAGTTTTCTACCAGCAAACCTTGGAGTCATAGGAACAGGTTTAACTTAAATGCAGGTACTAAAAGTGTACACTTAAAACTTACTACGGTAGATATTGATAAACACAGTTACTTACTTACATAAACATATACTAAAAATACATACATATTATATATAAACACATATTATACATACATAATATTATATACATACATATATATTACTATACATACCTATACATTATAGATATATATACCTACTATGAAAAACTAAAGGGAGAGATAATGCTCTTTTACTCTTTTTTTAAAAACATTCAAAGATGGACTATTCCGAATGCTATGAGGAAGGGAGTTCCATAAACGCGCGGAGTGCACAGTAAATGAACCACCATACCGGCTAGATGTATGGGATGGTATCTTTAAGAGTAAGGATCTAACAGAACGCACAGGCTTATCCTTGGGCACCAAATATTCAAAACGCTCACTGAGGTACTGAGGAGTCCGTGGATTGTTAAGAACATTAAACAGCGTGCTGAGAACATGTACCTCCCTGCGCCGACGTATCGGCAACCATTTCAGTTGGGTTCTAAATTCAGACACATGATCAAACTTACGTAGACCAAAGATGAACCGGATGCACAAGTTCTGCAGCCGCTCCAATTTATTTAAAAGTTCCTCGGTAGCGTCCAGAAAACAGACATCAGCGTAATCAAGATGAGGGAGAAGCAGCGACTGGGCCAAGACAACTTTGGTCTCAAAAGGCAAAAATTTCTGGAGACGCTTGAGTGAACGAAACGTGTAATGTACCTTTTTACTTACCAGCGCTATATGACCAGCCCAAGATAGATGAGAGTCGAATACAACTCCAAGATTTTTAGCATCTGGAGTAATTTGTATAGGCGTCCCGTCATAACTGATCGCCGGTAAAGAGGCCAGATCCAAACGACCCCGCAACAGTGACGTGCCAATCATTAACGCCTGAGACCTTGCTGGGTTCACAAGAAGCCCATAAGAACCCGCCCACTCCCGGATCCTATTCAAGTCATTGTTCAACAAAACAATGGCTTGCTGAACTTCATCAACCTTGAAGTGACAATAAATCTGTAAATCATCTGCGTAGAGATGGTAGCGACACGATATGATCCGAGTAATTTCATTTATAAAAATAGAGAATAATAGAGGTGAAAGAACTCCGCCCTGCGGCACTCCCGCCGTGAGGTCATACCAATCTGACACGCAGTCGTCAGAACGGATACACTGAGAGCGTCCCCGTAAATATGACCCAAACCAGTCAGTTACCGATGGCGCAACATTCAGAGAAGAGAGAATTCCGAGCAGCACATCAAAATCCACAGAATTGAAGGCGCTGCTAAAGTCCAGCAAAGTCAACACGGTGAGCTGCTGATTATCTATTGCTAGTCGAATGTCTTCCGATACCTTCAGCAGCGCCGTAAGAGTACTGCAGCCAGGACGAAAACCCGATTGGAACTGACTCAGCAAATGGTTATCACTAAGGTACCTAGAAAGCTGTTTGTGCACCAAACTCTCAAGCACCTTGGACAGGATGGGAAGTATAGATATTGGACGGAAATCTCCCGGGGAAGAAGGGTTAGAAATCTTGGGCAGTGGAAGGACAAGTGCTTTCTTCCATAATGATGGGAAAGAGCCTGTTGTAAGGGAGAAATTCAGGATATGAGTAATAATGGGAACAAGCTCATCCAACAGTAGGGAAAACATTTGAATGTTGAGTCCATCATCCCCAATCGCCTTGGTGGAAATAGACTCAAGAGATCTCTTAACCTCTCCTTCCGTGTATGATATTGTTTATTTAAATTATGTGATTGTTGTAATGTGGAGTCCTTGATAATCAATAAATTTCTTTCATTCATTCATTCATTCATATCCTCTTGTGTAGTTTCTATAAGTAAAAATAACCGGGGTGCCTCAAATCCTCTTGGCAGTTACATAAAAGGGTAAAGTGAAGTGAAAAGGCGTCCTCAGAGTCTATTAGTAGTACTGACATCCTGTACAGCCAACTGAACTAACCTGAGGGTATGGTGCGAAGTACCAGGGCCGTATGCGGTGCTTCCCCAGCTCGATGAGCTCGATATTCTTCATCCTGGTGAGGTAAAAGTTCAAGGTAAGATGGGCTAAATGACAAGGCGGTTAATGTGTTAGAGACAGACAAGAGGGTCTAAATAGGACACATTAGCGTTTCATATTATGGTTAATATTAGAGTGCCACAAACTTATCTGATCCGGTGGACAAAACTAAGAGAAGGAACTAAGTGACACCATTTTGAAATGCATGTCAATGTCAACAACAGCGACGCTGTAGATAAGTTTGTGGCAGATTCAATATACATCAACAATCACAGAACCTAGGCCAGTAAACAGCATCTCAAAAGCCGGCAAAGCATTCGCGGCTCCCTGGATGTTAGTGTCGACCAATTTGGACGAAAATCGATGTACAAGCTAGCCGTTTGGTACACATGTAGTAGATGTAGAAAATTCAATAAAAATATTAAAGGTAAATATTTCCAAAATTGCTTTCATAAGGTTGGACATGAGAATATTATGAATCTGTAACGTGTATTTTACAAAAACTGCTAGGGTCCTGTGGGGCCGTACCTGGTGACGAGGTCGTCGTGTCCATGCGCTACCAAGCTGGCGGTGTCCTGCGAGGGCCCTGTGGGGCCGTACCTGGTGACGAGGTCGTCGTGTCCATGCGCTACCAAGCTGGCGGTGTCCTGCAAGGGCCCTGTGGGGCCGTACCTGGTGACGAGGTCGTCGTGTCCATGCGCTACCAAGCTGGCGGTGTCCTGCGAGGGCCCTGTGGGGCCGTACCTGGTGACGAGGTCATCGTGTCCATGCGCTACCAAGCTGCCGGACTGCCGCGGGCGCGCCGTGGGCGTGGCCGCGCCGCTCGGCAGCGCGTCGCCGTCGCCGGCCTCCGCACTCGGCTCTGGGTGCTGAGCCATGCATGTGTTAGGACAGTTATTGAGTCTTACTACAGTTCTTTTTTTGGGGATAGCGCCGTGACAATACCTATAGCCATGATATTCATGATAGTGCCATGATAGTAGGTATAGGAGTAGAGCTGTAGAGGGCCCGGGGTGCGCCTCGGAAACCATACATCATTAATTAACACTTAAAAATCTCGATTAGACTTCTTATTTCTTCTATATAGACTCTTTCCTTTTATTCAAATAAAAAACTTTATTGAAATCGGTTCAACCGTTCGGAGGTTGCGATGCCACAGACCATACAGACACAGATATATACACGCATCCGATTGCACGCCGCCTTTTGATGCAATTGACCTTAATCAATCGCAGCAAGGCAGCTCTGGCTCTGGATTGCTGTGATTGGTATCAATAGCATCATGATGGCGGCGTGCTATCGGAGATCGGCGGTACGGCTGCTGGTACAGTGGCAGCGTGCATACGAGACCGATAACCGAGTTGAGCAACGCACGGATGGGCTGGGAACTGGATGAGAGACTGTTTGGGTTCCGACCAATCAGGTCGCAAAAATTAGGAAACTTTTACTATTACTAGTTGAAAGTAAACCTTCATCCGAAACAAACAGACACACAAATATAGACTTCAAATTTATAACACCATTTCGTATCGACGACGGTTAAAAACAGAAATTCCTTGAAAAGTGACTATATACATTCCCTAATCCCATTCATTCCACACAAACTCTTCTTAAATTCACAAAAGAAAATAAATTACCCTCACATCGATATCCAACGAGTTGGCCTTGCGTTTCCTGTTCATCTTCTTTTGCAGGGCCGCCGCCAGCACCGCACCTCCGTTGACCAGGGAAGAGGAGTCATGGCCCAGCGTCGGGCTGGCTGGCCGCGAGATCAGCTGACGCGGCTCCGGGGCCACCACAGCTGTGGCACCACACCAGGGAACACAATCACTACTCACGCCGGAGATAGCTGGTTTACACTCTCGGCTCGTGGTTCGCGTGTTATCCCTTTGTCCCCAATCACCGCGACCCATTGATGGGGACTGCGATTGACATGCGCCTTAATAAAATAAAATAAAACATGTTTAATACAGCGTCGCGGCAGACCCGAAATAAGGTGGACGCAAAGCAGTGGGATGATTCAGGCTAATATAATAATAATAAATCCTCGTCGCCAGATGTAAAATCCCTAATTTATAGGATCCTCAACATAGCAAACACCGCTGTCGACTGACGCACCTTCTAGTGGCATATGTGCTCGAGACTAGGCTCATACACTTTAAGAAACATTTCAATCGTTGTCCCCGTTAATGGGATGTGTTAACAAGGATTCAATATTCTTGTTTGATAACAAATTATGAAAATGTGAAAGAAATGTGTTGGTTCTTAACTGGTTACGAAAAGCAGTTGCGAACGTGTATGAAAGGGGCGGTTGGGCCCCTGGTTGACCGCGTGGTTTTCTTAATACGTAGTGTAGCTTCCGATGCGAGCGCACGAGTGTAAACTAGCTAAAATTACCGAACCCGCGTATGTTTTATGTGTAAGTTTGTGTACTTTGTAAAAATGGGGCAAATTTTGTGGTAACTACAGAAAATTCAATCGCCTTGACATGTCACTTTTTGGGCGAAATTATTAATGAAAGAAAAATCCAATCGAAAGATATTTTTAGTAATTAATTAGTATGTGTTGAATAGGTTCACATGTTTAGAATATTGGTTACTAAGGGGGGTATTCCATTTATCCAACATCTATGTCGAATTTCTTTGATCAAAGATACATTTCATGACTTTATTATGATGAAGTCGTCCAATTTGATCAATTGTATGTTGGACAAAGATATTTATTAAGTGGAATACCACCCCTACATGTGCTTCAACTACTACTGTTACTACAAATATTAGTGAGAGTAATTTATGATACCTACAGTTAGTGAAACATGTAGGGTTACCTACTAGGATGAGTTATTTTATCACTGTGTGGTACAAAAAGGCGACATGTACAGTAATGGTCTTTGATATACTGTTAACAATGAAATTCACATTGATTGCTATACCTACTACATACACTAGCAAACGACAATAATAAGATTTTGTAAAGGACCTTTTACATGAGGTCAATAGATGGGACAATGCGCACAGTCAAGACATTAAGCCACACGAAAGTTTATTTTATACCACAAAGGTGGCAAACAAGGTTACGGCCTGCCTGATGGTGAGCAGTCACCGCAGCCTATGGACGTTTGCAATACTAGGGGCCCATGCGTTGCCGACCCCATAAAACCTCAAAATGAATGAATGAATGATTGTCATCAAACGCAATCCGTCTCTATTTATAAGATGCCAATATTGCACTAGCTTAGTAGATTTATTGCCTCAGCAATTGGCCCAGTGTTAGAGGTTCATAATGTAAACAGCCACCACAAATCCCAAAACAGCACAACAGTATTAAAGAACAGTCACTATTCTAAAACACTTACCTCAATGACATATACAATACCCAACCAACCCCTAGAAATAGAGAAGGAAAAACATACCAGGCGTAATTTTATGTGCGGAACCATTGTGTGCATGGTTAAATTTCTCAATTTTGACCGGAGTTGGTTGCTTTGCATTGCAATTGCTATGGGACTTCGGAATTTCATTGCAGACACTACCATCTGCAGAAAAAGAAGTTTGATTTTAATTCTATAGCAACAAATGTTGATTGACACCGGTAATAAGCCAGTGTAAATTAGTGTATTTGTATATTTTCTGAAACATTCATGATATTTGAATACCCATTTATAATACAACAGGTGTAATGCCAATTAATAAGGACCGCATTTCTTTTTTCAATCTGTCTGTATCCAATACACATTATGAATTGTTCCATGCCTTCCATGTGATAGGTACATTAATTAATTCTTGAAATATAAAATAATCATACTTCTTTTACCAAAAATGTATATACTAATTTAAGCACTACATAAGCTAAACAAATCGCAAAATACAATGCTAATATGGGCATTTCTTAACTAAGGTACCTAATCTGACTTTTTATAGGCAGGTGCAAGCAAACTATATCTACAATAAGTGCTAGAAGCATTAAGTTCTTGTAGGTACTTTTTTAAGCCCAGACCTTTATTAGTAGGTATTCATAGGAGATATCAGATTCTCCTACATTACACATCAATACTAACTTAATACTACATTGAACTAAACTAGTACTTCATGCTAATTTACAGAAATATGTACCTTTGAAATTCATTGCAAGATTTCAAGAACAACCTAGCTAAAACAAGATAAAATTGAATAACTTGTTTAGGGTTGTTGTGGAAAATCAGGCATTTCAATACTTAGACATAACTAAAATCCAAACTGAATAGCAAAACACACATACTAATAAAATGAGGCATGACGCCACCTCCTGATCCAATATGAGTTTTCTTTGGAGTTGTGGAGCCACCAGTTGTAGGTGGTGCTCCATCTCTTCGGGGGAACTGCACCTTTCGAGTGTCGAGCCATGATTCCCCAACCCACTCGTCAAGCCGTTTGTTGACTGAAATTTGTAAATAATATTTACCTATACTTCATGGTACTGATGAAACAGTACATAAGACATTATCTGTCAGTATTCTAGAGTACATCAAGTATACACTTTAAATAGAACTTGGGAAGTTACTAGTAGTAAGTATGGAGTGACATTGACAATTGCACTGAGAACACTTCCAAAATAAATAAAGCATACAATCCCAAGTATATTAATGTTATACTACATTGAACAGTATACACTGGAAAGTATGATAAGTATGTTACATAAGACATGTTCTTCAGATAAAATCGTACGGTTTAAAGTTATTAAAAAAAGTATTTTATAAATACCACAAACTAACTTCAACGGAGGCTATGGTAAAAGTTTACAAACTTCTATAAAAGAAAATACAAATTACCAGTGGACAATTTTGCACTCGCCGTATCAACTTAGTAGTTAAGAAGCTAATTACTGATAAATTACTGTTATAAATAGTTTACAGGAAAAAAATTCATCATTATTTTGAATGGTTACCAAGACCCAATGAATGTATTGTTTATACTCACAGTCGACATAATGTACATAATATCCTCTCTGGCCACGTATTTCTTTAATACTAATAATTTCTGCTAGGGGCCAGTCATCACCCCCTTGCATACGAACTGGCAAACGGCATCCTTCCAAGAGTGCAGTCTAGAAATATGTAAAAGACTCATAAGTGTACATAATGCTTTCGATTAAATTTTATACATAATAGTTTTATGTTATTTACCGCAGAATCACAAAACGTTGTAAGTTCGTCATCATTTTCGTTCATTTTCATATAAAATATCACAAAATAATCCAAAATTAAAGAAAAGATGTTCCACGGCTTGTCCTTATTTCACAACACAGACAACTAACTAACAAACCCTTGGTAGTGACAGTCAAGCCGCCAACTGTCATTTTCAGTTCACGTCAGAGATCAGGAATCTTTAACATCTAAACATTTATTGGGATGGCTAGAGAGATTATTATCCGAGTTCTCAAGTGAATTCGCATCAAACACTACTGACTGATACATTTTTAATTACTAGATATTATTTACGTACAACACCCATATACACGTCGTCATCGCATAAGAAATAATAATTAAAGTAAATTATAGTATGAATAATAGGAACAGTAGGCTTTGGGACGAAAGATTTTAGTGGTCTTTGCCCTTGCAATTTTACCAACAAAAAAAATAATTATAACCTCACTCTTCCAAAGTTGAAAGCGATCTTGAAAATAAATATTAGTTATTCTAAAGTCTATCAATATATTGTGCGTTGAGGATTGCACCGGAATTTCCTGTTTGTAATTTTCTAAGCGATTACAATTTCTAGCTTCTATAATGGCTACACCACCAGAAATGAGCGAAGCTGACCAAATCAAAACGGTGAGACATTTTTCTAAGATTTTTTGAATTGCCCCCTTTCGTAGGATACAAACGAAGTTTTGTGGCTTTTCTCTATTTGGTTTGAATATTTGATCTGAGTCTGGTTTTCCTACCTATACCTGTGAGGATTTTTGAAATGATAGGCACGCCGCCAAATTTTGGGGGGAGGTTACCTATCCTTCCCCCCTATTATAATATACATAAAAATATATACAATTATTCTTGTTAAGGCTCACCAGACCACATTGCCACCGCTCAACTCTTGTTCAGTAATAATTATTGTTTTTATTCTTTACAGTTCAAAGACTTTCTCATGCAGTACAACAAATTGTCCGAACTATGTTTTAGTGACTGCATACATGATTTCACTTCACGAAGTCTTCGATCATCAGAGGTAAGTTTCGCTAATTTGTGACAAAATTAAGTATCCATTGTAGCTCTACATTTTAAGAGGGACATTTATTGGCTTGAATAGCAAATGGTCTACCGAAGGGAATTTTAATAAAACATTACAAAAAAATATTTCATTAACTCGTCCATAATTAGTACTTACCTACGAAGGTTACACACAAGTTTTTACATGTAACATTACTACATAATTATAATTGATTTTACACCACAATCATGGACCACCTCATCTCGTGCTTGGTGTGTCCTAAAACTTGCACAATGGAGGACTTGTTTGAAGCCAGTCCAAATGCTATATGCGTCGCCGAATAGTCCATCAACTCAAGAACAGACAAACAATTGGCACCCCTTGACTATTTTTTAAATCATAACACCACTGCTGGTGGCTTTGTTGTGGTCTAATTTGATTGAATACCTATGAATCATTCGCCCTCATAGTTTCTTTCACTACCTGACATATAATTACCGCATTGAGAGCCAGATACATAATATTGCGTACCTAGTATTCATGGTAGAGGTCAACTACGTAATTAATATTACGTATACTTCCCTAAGAGTATGTATTACTTCCCTAAATAGACTGATGCTGAACCGTTGCTTGCTAGTACCATGGGATTGCTGACACCGACTTTTAGAGTCTGTGGAGGAATCTAGAGGGCAAAATCAGTTTGTGTAGTTCAGTGGCAGGATGTGGCTGTGCTCGAGGATCTGGCTGAAGAATGAAATTCGCAACGTGGTAATCTGACAGAGAACGAAATTCGCAAATTGACCATATCTACTGAAGAAGCGTCAACCGCTGGGGTAGAAAACTGGAGTGGATACTGCCACTCGGCCAGCGTAGTGTAGGAGGGCAGGCAGGACGACACCTTTGGCAAAATGGAGGGCTTATTTGCGAAAGGCTACAAGTAGAGACTGTGATTTGTGAGTGAGCACCTCAATAGGGAGGCCAATGGGGCCAGCAGTGTCTAATATATACAGATGATGATGATAAACAAAATATCAATTCGTGAATCGATTATCTAACTCGATTGTAAATGATCATCGGAAAGTTTTCGTTAGGCGATAGATTTGTTTTCTTTTGATAACGCTGGCTAACTCGACGTCGTTAATCGAAGTGTTAATAACGTTTAATTACCTTTTTACGGCATTTCGCCATCGACCCGTTAATGAGATGGAAACGTTCCGATTGTAGTTAGTCAGTAAGACTCTTATTTGCCAGTACCTAGATTTCTTCTGTTCTACAATTGCCTCTCTACCCTGCGTGTGTTTTGATACTACTGGCATAAATAAACGTTAAACACTAAAACACTTAGGTATCGTCTGCGTGTCTGAATATAGTAGGTACACAATAATTGTTCGCTAATACTGGCGGATAATCTAAATATCAAAGAGGGGCGCGGTATTCTTAAGCGTCGTGCGATCCACCGCAAAAGGAACAACTTTACAAGATTGAAGCCTTAAGTGACTTTCGCGTCTGTGAATATCCGGTAACTTCTCCAATGCATGTATTTTGATGCGTTTTTTCACTATCATTTAGAGAATTTCTTCCAGAAGGTTTATATGTAAAATACATGCATATTATAGTAGAGAGCACCCGAGAACACCCGTGCGATAATCGCTGAACAGACTTGGATAAAACTGAGACTCAGATTATCCGTGAAAGTATTAACGGCCAAGTATTGTGTACCTACTAATAATCCGATACGCAGACGATACCTAAGTGTTTTAGTGTTTAACGTTTATTTATGCCAGTAGTATCAAAACACACGCAGGGTAGAGAGGCAATTGTAGAACAGAAGAAATCTAGGTACTGGCAAATAAGAGTCTTACTGACTAACTACAATCGGAACGTTTCCATCTCATTAACGGGTCGATGGCGAAATGCCGTAAAAAGGTAATTAAACGTTATTAACACTTAGATTAACGACGTCGAGTTAGCGTTATCAAACGAAAACAAATCTATCGCCTAACGAAAACTTTCCGATGATCATTTAGAATCGAGTTAGATAATCGCTTCTTCTTCTCGAACTGATCTTTTGTTTATCATCATCATCGGTACATATTAGACACTGCTGGCGTCGTAGGCATCCTTATTGAGGTGCTTATAAATAAGTCACTGTTTTCGGTTTGCCGCACCCAGTTACTACTTGCAGTCTTTCGAAAATAGGTCCTTCAATTGGCCAGAGGTGCCATGCCTTTCCTCCTGCACTACGCTTACGGACTCGCAGTCTCCACTCAAGAACTTTTCTACCCCAGCGGTTCTTCAACAGATATGGCCAATTCGCCGTGCTAAGTCTCTTGTGAATTTGGTTCTCTGTTAGATTACCATTTGCGAATTTCATCCTTCCGTCAGATCCTCGAGAACAGCCGCTGAACTACACAAACTGATTTCGCTCTCGACCTTTTTTCACAGGCAGTAGTCTTACAGTCGATGTCGGGAGTCCTTTCGTCCTCGCGTGGCCGATTTCACCATGGAACTAGCAAGCAACGTTTCGTCATACATACTCTTAGGGAAGTAATTAATAACGTAGTTGGCCTCTGAATACTAGGTACGCAGTATAGCGTAGCTGGCACTCAATGTGCTTATTATTGGACTTAGGCGATAGAGTTGGTCAGCTAGCGTAAGGTACTATGAGAGGGTGAATGATTCATTCCTGCCGACGTTACAGAGCATTTTGAAAGTTCGTCTATCAACTCGAGTAATGCTAAGTTGAGTACCTATACTCAACTTAGCGTTACGCAAAGATACGCTGAATTTCTGCCCGGCTGGGAATCGAACCCGATACCTTCTGTAGAGAAGACCGGCATAGTTGCCACCGAGTCATTCAAGGTATTTAATATTTTCAATGTTTTGTTGCAGGAAAAATGCACACTGAACTGCATGGAAAAATATCTTAGGACAAACCAACGTGTTTCACAAAGGTTCCATGAATTTCAGATGATAGCAAATGAAAATATGCTAGCATTAGCTCAGAAATCAGGTAGTCCAAGCTAAATTTTATGTATGGTATAATTTAGATACTTACTTAGATTTATTAGTGCTATTTTTGTTGACAAATAAACGTGTTGAACATTGCAATATGTATCATTTTTACCTACCACTAATAATTCTTAACCATAAAGTCAGTATACGAAATATTTAACTTCATTTTCTTACCCTAAATGATTTCTCGTGGTGATTTCTTTTTCAATTAAATTACTTTTATTCCTTACAAATAAGATCAAATTTTATCACTCTGTATAAAGCTAGGAACCCTTAGGCGCTGTCCTAATTGGCCACCGTCGTGCGACCATGATCGTGCGACGGGCGGTTTTGAAGTCTCCTATTGGACGGGCGACGTTCGTCGTACGGTCATGGTCGCACGACCGTTGCCAATTCGGACAGCGTCTTAGGCAATTCGCACACGGGACTATTTGCAAATTTCCAAGGGATTGTAAGTCTGATATGGACCATGGATACAGAGCCTTCGGTAGCATATAGCCAGCAGGTCACCCGCCCATGAACATTAGGAACATCAGAGGTGCGAATGCGTTGCTTAAGGTGTAGGTTTTCGTATAATGTACAATATGTAAAATGGAAACTACACGCAAAACGTACTAAAGGCGCAAAATTTGCAAGTAGCAAAAGCAACAATTCGCAAGATATCCTACGAGTCATACAAATTCGAAGGAGTTCGCTCTCTCGTAGACGTCTCGTAGCATTTGGGCAATCTAATATTATTTTAAATATTCGTTCGTAAAGTAAATGAAATAATCATCTTGGCGTCAATATTCCAGTTGGGCGAAAGCCCGCGAGGGCCCATGGTGGTCTGCCTTGACCATGATCCAGGATTTGGCAGACATCAGGTAATTACCGTAGAGGGACTGCGATCTGACCTCTGTGACCCTGCCAACAGGGTAACCTGACCAGTGCGGCTATTGTGTAGCATAGTTGGTAACTGAATTGGACATTAAATATCTACGTTGGCCACTGGCTTTTTTAGAGTAGTGTTAGAGTGTTATATGTCAAATTTAGTTGTCCACTGAGATAGCCAATAGCCCCCCAGATTGGTCATGTAGGCTAAAATGTCCGGTCCAAAGAAGTTTAATTTTGTTTGGCCATAACGTTTTTCCACATCGTTTCGAGAATTCTAGAAGAAACCTTAATACCAACATAAAAGGAAAAAAATGTGAAAGATATTTTGATTGAGTATTGTATTTATTCAATCAATTTAGACCATCTTAAACTTGTGATAAAAAAACATGGGCGGTAACAAACTTTCTGTACGCGTAACTTCGCGTAATTCATCCATAAAAAATAGTGAACTTCGTCTTTATCTAAACCAAATTGACTTGTTTTGAGGGCGATCCAGACCGGGTAAGTCATCTGCTTAGCCCTTTAACTACTTAGCCCTTTAACATGGTACTACGCATACTCTCTTGAAGCACTTCTGTTCAGGCGGTGTAAAATCAATGACAAAAGATTCTTGCGAACTTGCGTAGTCGAAACGGTAATCGTTAAATTTCGCTTCCACGCTGTATTTAGCCTTCACTTTGTGGTCATCGGGCAACGGATCCGGGTTCAGAACGTACTTTAGTGGGTATGGGCCAGCCGGAGAGGTATTGATGTTCGACGGTTTGGTGCAGATTGTGTACTGTCCCCCGTGACGGATGATTCTGATCAGAGGTTGACCACACGCTGTAGGCTTACAGCAAGGTCCGGGTAAGCAAACTGTCGGGCAGGTTGACGGAGTCTTATCACACTTGATGCCGGGACATGGCTTGGTGCTGCAACAACTAATGCAGGCAGATTTCACGCAGGGAGCAGGTGAACAGCAACTGCCTGTTCTAGATCCATTGTGCGCCTCAATTTTACGCAGGACTGGACAAGCCACGTGGCCTGGCCGCCAACCGCATCGTAACTGTGGACAATAGAGGTTTTTGAAGGTATCTAAGAAGCGAATTATTCGAATAAGAATCGGAGATGTTGTGGGTGACAGTTACCGCTTACCATCAGGCGGGCTGCCCGCTTCATTCTCTTAGGGTAGAATAAGCAAATCATGAACATTGCTCAAAGTTATATGAACACTAGGCCCCAGACCGGAGGAGCAACTTTTCTACTTCCGACATTTAACTATTATTACTATTGAATGAATTAAATCAGTGTGGCATGGGTAGTTACCTGATGTTTCGGCGATGTTTTTGCAGTGTACTTCCAGCCCATACACTTAGGAACAGGGCATCCTCCTTTCATTTCCGCGCATGACAGGCAACTGTGTTTCGGAAGAGTACATCGTCCCAGACAGCTGGCGGCAGCTTTGGTAGCTAACAGGAAACAAATAATAGTGATTAATTAGATTATGCCATGTGTCGCGCAGACTGGGAAATTACTTTGGAAGCCTATGTCTGAAGAAATATATGGCTTGACGTTGTTAAGGATAACATGCGTGTCAACAAACTTTGTTATACGGTAGACAAACAGGCAAGCGGGCCACCTGATAGAAAGTGGTCACCGTTGCCTATAGACATTAGCAACACCAGGGGTATCGCCAATGCGTTGCCGACCTCTAAAACCCTGAGACAAGTTGCTCTGGCAGCAAAAAGGCAAATACTCTTCCACTGCCAAAGCCACCTTCCCCACATCTTCCCATGGAGCATTGGAGACCTTGCTCACCGGTAGAACCATAATACTTTTTAAAATAAGGTATCGTTTGATTGGTTGCGATATTCTGTAAAATTTGAAGGTACTTCTCCAGCCGGGCGGCTCCAATTTGACCGGGATATCTTACTACCCCTCTTAAAATGATGTGGCGTCGAGGCTAAGTCCAACAGTGGACTGTCATGGGCTGTTGATATGTGGACATTGTTCTACTTGCTACGGTTCTGACCATAGAAATCAATGAAACTAGTTTGAAGGACTAAGTGGGCGATGACGGCGCGCCACAACTATGAGCAAATGGCCTCTTTCTTCCGAATGGATTGCGCAAGATGGCATATTTTTAACACATTAGGCATAGCTTTTTTTGTTGCGCACTCCGTTGAATTCCGTAAGAGACTGACGGCGCGTTCGCGCCTTCTGGAAGAAAGTAGGCTCATAGTTGTGGCGCGCCTACATCGCCCACTTAGCCCTTCTAACTAGTATCATGGATTTCTATGGTTCTGACAATTATTTTTCTTGTCCACGCCACATTCACCATTTCATACCTGCTCTTTTGTTTAAAGTAGGCACTCTTCTGTCTTACTTTAAAATGTGTTACAAGATATTGTTAGACTTACTGTAACAAGGCTGGCAACAGCACGCCATGATGTTGATGTTAACCTATGAAGTTAATATGATTAAAATACCTAAGATGATTTTATAATAGGAATGCTGGAATTAGAAAGTCCCAAATTAAGTAGGGCCGTTTCCTAGTACTACATACTAGGAAGCAGAATTTTGTTTATGACCGCATAGCAGGTACCCTAAACAATTTAAGATACTCATTGGAAAATTCATTGAGGTAGGTACTTAAACGAACGTATGGGCTTCAAGAAATTTACATGAACCCACAGATATATTGATTTCGAGCTAGGTAAGTCATTAGAAACCTACATATCAAAAGTTCATGAAAAGTTGAAGTGCACTCGGCGATGTGATACAGATTCGCAAGATGACAAATTGTAGTCAGTTTCTTATTTAGTTAGATTCTGATTGAGTCAGGTGTCTGTAGATACAGTCGAAAGACATGAGCCCGAGGTAAAAAATTAAAATACAGATTTTATTTTTGGTGACCGTTTCGTACTTTGAGGATAGTCGATACCTGCACACATCTAGGTATGTAATATACTGGTACCTCAGTATTCTTGAAAGTATATATTTCTGGCTGTTTTTTGTTCAGCTGTTTCCTATAATTACTTCTGCCTAAAGACTGCTTGGAAGAGATCGTTGGTCCGCCTGGAGTGATAAGGCCGCCTTTGCTCTTGACAAAGTACTACCTAGTTGGCTACTTGGCTCTTGCTCTCACGTGAGTCAAGTAGTCAACTAGGTATGAGGTGTCGCCTACACTAGTCTATATAGTTTACTTACCTTTTAGTTATTGTTTGGTTATCTGCTTGAGACAAGGTTCTCGATGTAATGGTTTGAAGTAGTGGATGACATGGGCTACTGTTTCATTTTCACTTTTGTCACGATTTACATTTCATTGTTTTGCGTCGACCGTCCATGGCAAAAACGAATATGAAAAACAGTGCTTAATATAATAAAAACAACAACAGCACCGCTGTAAGACTTGATGTTTCAAGTCATATAAATTGTGACAGCAACAGAATGTCACTTTCATTTTTAGAAGAATAGATTTCTTCATAATAACCAAAGACTTGAAAAAGAATTTTGTCGTATCGCTTTCGAGAGTTGAATAAACTATAGAAACGTAAAAGAATTACAAGGGACTTAAACGCTCTGTTACCAAATAAATTTTCAAACTTTCAGTTGATTTCTGGACGGGATTGGCACAGAAGAGACACTTTTGGAGAACAATACCCACTTTAGATGGCTGAGCAAACCTAGTACCTATGTACAGTCGAGGAAACAAAGTTTAGCAAGTTGACAATAAGTCTGAAATAGGCAGTGTTACTGTTTTCCGAAGTGTTGTTTTGTGTGCGATGTTTCTCCTACTAATAGAAAACGAGCAAACTGTTAAACATTCAGTTCCTTCGACTGTAGGTATATTGATGTTAGAGGATCGTAGTTTCGCCAACCTGCACTAATATGGAGAGCTCAAGTCCGACAGTGGACTGTTACTGTTAATGGCTTCTGATGTGATGTGATTAAGGTCGTTACCATCTCGATTAAAGACAAAATCGGTTTGGCAGAAGTGACGATGCCATAGACATCAAACTCATTTAGGAATAACGTTACGTTGTGGGTTAAATACCTTGTGATTTTAACCACGCTGGTCGGTGGACGCGTATCTCTCGTAGATGACCCTAGGATGACGGCAGCAAGGCATCTTCGAGCTGCAAGGCGGGCCGCAGGGTACACCACAGGCGCCGCAGACAGTCCCGCAGGCCTCCTTCATGCAGCGGTGCCTCGCGATCCTACGGAGAACCGGGCAGGAAACGTATCCGGGACGCCAGCCGCACCGCAACTACGAATGGACATCATCATACATTTTAGAGTGTAACTGTTGTCCGTGGAGCAATCGCCTATCCTCTCTCCTGTCCGCCAATCTCTTTATTTTATGAATGGTTGTCCGTCCATCAGTGGACGGTCGCTTCAGAATGAGTATAGGTAAAAAACTTAAGAAATGCCCCTCTTGCCTGTGTGAGTGGAGTTTCATTCCATATATTCAAAACTTCAAAATTAAAATGTGTTAATACTACATTCCTGACCACAGAATAGGCCCCGCAGCCCGCGCCATGCCCTCTTCGACAACGGATCCGCGCGGCCGACCCGAACGACCACCGCTTCTTTCCTTGACTCCACTGACACTTGTTTACATTATAACCAGAGTTGTATAAATTTGTGCGTTTCGTTTAAATCTTCTAATTAGTAGTTCCCAGTCCCAGTTCAGACTAGACTATTTCAAATTCAGACATTCCATGTCTATCCGATCACGTGACTCACACTGCAAGAGGAGCTTTTCTTATGGTTTTACCTATACTTCGTTACGTCGGGCTACATTTCGCGGTGACCCAAATCCCCAGCCTGCGTAGCATGACAGGCGGAAAATATAAGCACAGAGGACTATAAAGTGATATAAGTTTGTGGTCTGACTCGCTTACATCAACGCAAATAAGCTATTTCGCTGTCTGGAGCGCGACAAAGCCAGTCAAGCTGCGCACTCCGGCTTTGTTTGTACCTACTGCATCAACGCCTCGCTACGCTGTGCTACGCCACGATACGCTATGCTACGATGCGCGGTGTTACTTGAAAATCGACATACAGTCATTTTTCTACTACCTATCACTGAACTGTGCAACTTTTTGCGTTTTTTAGTTGCTTGTACATTATAGCCAATCCTAGCAGCGGATCTGTCACGAGTTCAAGAAATTATCTCAGTAACTATCAAACTACGGTAAGTTTGATGCAGATTTCAACCGATGAATAGATACGTCTAAAAAATAAAGACTAGCAGAAATGTCATAATCATCATATAAGCCGAAAGACGCCCACCTCTAGACATAGGCCTCCCCCAGAGGTCTCCACAAAGGCTGGTCTTGTGCGTTCCGCATCTAGCTGGTACCTGCGATCTTTACCATGTCGTCGGTCCAACTTGTGGGAGGCCTACCCGCGCTGCGTCTTCCGAGGGTCGCCACTCGAGAACTTTACAGTCCCATTGGCCACCAGTTCTGCGAGCTATGTGCCCTGCTCACTGCCACTTCAGCCTGGCAATCCTTAGGGCTATGTCGGTGACTTTGGTTCGCTTGCGGATCTCCTCATTTCTGATTCGATCGCGCAATGACACTCCGAGCATAGCCATTTCCATCGCCCTTTTAGTGACTCTTTCTTACAAATCTCTGTTCCATAGGTCATCACTGGCAACACACACTGGTCAAAGACCTTGTCTTGAGACACTGCGGTAATTGGGATGAAAATATATGTCGAAGCTTCCTAAATGCTACCCACCCAGTTGGATTCGTTGATTGACCTCTTTCTCGAAATTGGATCTACCTAGGTGGACTATTTGTCCTAGGCGTAGGTAGGTATGTATAGTCGTCAACAACTATAAGTGGAGCGCCTCCAACTTCCTCTAGGGTTTCAGCCAAGATCACGATATCGTCAGCAAATCTAACGTGAGGCTAACAGAAATATATAAACGAAAATATTTCACAAACAAACCTGATGCTGCGGCGAAGTCTTGGATGTATACTGCCATCCTTTGTTGTGTGGCACAATCGCAGGTCTTCGCACGCATTTGTGTTTGAGGAGATCACAACGCCCCAAGCACATTGGTGTCCTATCTACGGTTTTGCAAAGTAAAAATAAGTTAGACTAGCTATATGCTCAGTCTTCGTTAGTTTTGGTAGAAATAATGAGCAAAATATAAGGAAAAATAAAACAGCATGATGGATGGTAAAATTCACTTTACCAGAAAAAGGAAAAAGGCCGTAGTGGGTGCGGAAGAGGTCAATAATAATAAATAATTTTGAACAGTTTCCCTCTATATTCTATGTATTCTGATTTCTCCATACTGTAGACTAGTAAAAATTCAACACCCTGCAATTATGTACCTATATTTAAGTGTTTACTACTTTTTAACTTGTTAACTAGTTAGATTAACTAAATTTTTCGGGTTCAGTACCCGAAGGGCAAAATTAGGAACCCTATTACTAAGCCTCCGCAGTCTGTTTGTCTGGCTCTCACTGGTCTTTAGAACCGTGACAACCAGGTACTTGGAACACAATAAAAAGTAAATAATGTCGAAAAACGAACAATAATTTTTCAGAGGGTTTTATTATATCTCTATCGTAATAACGGCAATAAATACGTACAAGTACAAAACTTTGTATGATTATAGTACTAATATTGAAGTATAAAGTAGGCGCCACACGTACGAGCTTAAAGTACGCGGTTTTTAAATTCTCAAACTTGGCTCGACATGGGCGATAGACGTACGAACTAAAAATACGTGGGTTTAAGCTCGATTATTATGAATTCCGTAAATAATTCGAGTCAATAGCTTCGGAAATCAGTCACTTTCGCAACAGAAAACCATAACATTAATTAAACTTAAACTAATTTTATGCACAAAACACGAGATAAATCACAAAAAAACAATCAGCCCGCGGCTCTCGGTGCTGCCAGACGCGCGAGCCACAAGCCACGAGCAAAAATCCAACAGCGGTTTTAAAGTACGCGTACTTAGGCTGACACACGAGCGAGCAAAGTCGTCGTGCCACAAGTACGCGTACTTACTCGCCCGTCTGTCAGCCACTTAACAATAAGTAGGTACTAAAACCGGTCAATCGTGAGTCGGACTCACACTCATGTTTCAAATTAAACAAAGTTTCACGAATTAACAATTACATGTTGCTCTAGCATCAAAATTTTGTTTATCCTAATCGTACCTTTACATGCGAGTTCGACTCGCATTTGACCAGTTTGTGAAATATTCTTAGTAAAACAATTTACATTTCACCTTCATTTTTGCAGCGACAATATTCCGACATTTCTGCTAAATTTTATCTAATGGATTGTCTCACTAGATCACTGATAGATACCTAGTTTAAAAACTGATGGCGTAGTTTTTGCTTCAATCTGGAAAGTTGAGTAGAATATGGAGCTACTTAAAGAGTGTCGGTGGCCGAGTAGTTAAAGTATCCGACTCGAAAGCGAGAGGTACCGGGCTCGAATCCCACGGCGGCCATGGACCAATGACTCTTTTCTGAGTTACGTACAGTAGTTGAATGCTAAGCGATGTTCTTACGGTGAGGGAAAACATCAACGTCAGGTTCATGTCTGTCATTACCTGATCTGCCAAAATCCTGGATCATGGTCAACGCGAACTCCGGGTCCTCCTACGCCAGAGCACAACCGGGACATTAACGCCAAGATGATTATTATATGGAGCTACTTAGGTAATATACATTGCAAACTTCTACTACAAACTATACTACTGCTGGACATTGAAACTTAATTTTTAAGCAAAACAGTAATTTTGCAAATAGGGTGTAAAGTAAACCAGAGTTATAAACGAATTGAATTGGATTGTAGACATAACGAGATTGTTAGGTGCCTTGGTATTGTATCCATAGTGTATAATAACGAAGACATATCAGCGGTCTTATCTTCGGGGCCTGGCAGTTTTAATTGTAGCAGAATACCAAAAACGTGTCAACTGCCATTGAGATGCAGAACTGCAGTTGCGATCCAAATACAATTGTTTTGGTAAATTAGCGGTCATGAGGCCCTGGTAGATCGTACGTAGGCTCGGTCGGTTCCCCAAATACCTATTCCCTGGAGCAATGGAAATTTTACACATCAGCAGGTACACTATTTGGGCTACGGTATTCTGAAAGGTGGAGGTACTTCCCCAGTCTGGCGGCTCCAATTCGAACGGAAAACCCGCCATGCCCTACCTCTCTTAAAACATTTGCGGAATTTGTATTTTATATGCAACCTAAAGATAAAAATGCCACAAAGAGGCGAGGTTGAACGAGACGTGGATAAACTTATCTATAGCAGTAAAAATGTAGATCCCCTGGCTAGGCGTTTGCGGATAAGGGACCCCTCCCTTTGAGTGACTCCCCCGAGTCACTCAATTTCGTCGACCGCCTATGTTCCTATGGGTTCTTTTAAATCCGTACCATGGTGGCTGGCGGTATGAACTATGACCGCACGTCCTGGTGCTTAAGGGGGGTCTTTGTTATTATACGCGTCTTCGTTTACCACAGTACACACAGTACCTACCATATTCAAATGCGAGTGTGTGCCAGTCACATAGGCCGCCCTGCTGGTAAGACGTATCAGTATACTCGATCAAGGCTGCCGAATTAAATCGGACAGCATTTCGGTACTAAAAGACGAAAAACGACACCATAAACTCATTGATCCTGGACTGCCACCAGGCACTAAAGAATATCATCATCATCGTCCTAGCGCTTATCCCGGCCTCTGCCAGGGTCCGCTTTCCTATAAATTCTTCTTCACTTCGACCGGTCTTCGGCATCCTCGCGTCGTAAGCCGTTGGCTTTCGCATCCGACTCAGCGATGTCAATCCATCGCTTCTTGGGTCGCCCACGGGGCCTCTTTCCTGATACCGGCAGGTTCAGGCACCTATTTCCCACGTATCCCTGAGGCTTACGCAACACGTGACCAAACCAGCGCAGACAAGCCTCCTCGATCTTATCTGCGATATCCCTTACGCCAAGGCTGCCATGGATGTTCTCGTTACGTATTCGATCGAGTCGCGTAACTCCGCACATCCACCACATTTTCATTTCGTTGGCGTGGAGTTTGCGAACGTGTTTCGTCAGCGCTGGCCATGTCTCGCAGCCATAGAGCATCACCTGTCTAATTATACTCTTGTATATAAGCCCTTTGAGCTTGACAGGGATTTACGCATTACGGATCCGAGGTATTTGCATTTATCTGTTCTAATGACAGCTTCGTTACCTATACTCTGTTTTGGCGATATTCAGCTTCAAACCACTGTTTCCTAGCACATCCTTCCACGTATTTACTCTGGTCTCAAGGTCCTACCTAAGCTTGCTCACCAGTAAAATGTCGTACTTCATGAGCCAGGGAGGCATGTCCTGAATTTCCGCTGAGAGGGCATGAGAGGGCGAGCACAATGCAAAACAAGAAAGGGCTCAGCACAGAACCCTGGTGAACACCTACAGTAATCGGGAAGGAATTAGTATGGCCTACGATGGTTTTTACGACAGCTCCAGTATTGGCATACATGTCTTGTATAATACAAATGTACACCTCGGGCACAGACCTTGCTCTCATAGCCCACCAAATTATCTCCCGAGGGACACTGCCGAAAGCCCTCTGCAGGTCGAGAAATGCATAATGCAAGGGTTGATTCCTACTGGACTCCTGGAGGACCCTGAGAGCAAAGATTGGATCCATGGTGCTGCAGCCCGGCCTAAAGCCGTATTGGCATTCCGACAAGGAGCAATTCCTGGCGAAATCTCTGGTCAATAATCCGTTCGAATAGCTTCATTGTGTAGCTCAAAAGTTTGATACCTCGATAGTTGCCGCACTCTTGCACACTGCCTTCTCCTTTATAGATTCTCCTTTATAGGCGTCAGGTATAATCCCCGTAGCTACAATCCTGTTGATAAGCTCAGTAAGCAAGAGTACGCCCCGGGTCCCCATTGTTTTCCAGGTTTATATGGGTATTCCGTCATGGCCAATAGCTTTTCCGATCTTCATACGTACCAGAAACCTCTCCACCTCATCAGGGGTAATCAGGCTTATCATGCCAAGGTTTGCAGGAAGCTGTGGTGGTCGCACGTAGTTGTTGGTCTCGTTAGACAGTTCCTTGAAATGACAGCACCACCGGTCTTTAATAAACTTTTCGCTTGTGAGCAAAACGCCGCTTTTGCGACCGCCATTTCTGCATCCGCACCTCACTATTCCACCATCCCGTATCCTTGTCAATTCGTCGACCACCTTTCTACGTGCCGAGTACTGTTCGTCCGAGTTTGAGGATGAATTTCTGATAGTGACACTAGAGCTCATTGGAGTTTTCGCCCTTTGGGCTCCAATCGAGACCTTCGGCTGCCTCCATGAACTCCTAGATCTTGCTGCTCAGAGTCCACCACTTAATAAACGGTACGCAGCGTTCTGCCGTAGGCCGTCGACTAATTACCCGCACGTCCATGACAAGGACTCGGTGCTGTGTAGTGAGGCATTCCCCCTGGATGATCTTGCAATGGGATACATGGCCGATGTCACGTCTTCGGATCAGCAGATAATTGATCTGTGATTGGTGCTGGCCACTTTTATAGGTGATGAGGTGTTCTGGTCTTTTCTGGAAGAAGGTGTTTACTACGGCCAAGTCAGCGGCCAGTGAGGTTCGGAGAATATGTTCTCCCTCACTGTTTCGCTGGCCATAGCCAAAGCCACCGTGCACCCGACCGAACTGCTCGCTCCTCTGGCCCACATGACCGTTGAGGTCCGCACCAATCACAATCTGTTCGGAGGATGGTGTACGTCGCAGGGTATTTACGAAACTATTCCAGAAGGCAGTATTTTCGGTGTCGGCGCAGCCGGACTGGGGAGCATAGGCGCTGATGAGGTTAGTTGTTATTCTCTCAATTTGCGCCTTGATCACCATGAGTCGATCGCTCACCCTGTTCACCTCCAAAATGCCGTTCCGGAACACGTCGCCCACCACAATAGCCCTATTCCTCCTTTCTGCAAATCCGGTGTACAAAAGCTTGTATCCCTGCCCGATTTCCTTAGACTTGGAGCCACGACAGCTTGTTTCTTGCAGGAATGCCACCTGAACTCGGCGCCTGTGCAACAAGTCGGCCAGCTCTCGAGACCGGCCGGTCAGAGAACTAACCGCAGAACCCGTTAGGGAGAAGCCGGTTCGCCAGAGCCTCGTCCGTCTGTCAGCAGGGGGACCGCGGGTAGGTGAGTTGTGTGGCTTGAGCCCATGAGATGGTGGTTAGGCCCCATAACCCCCCACTAAAGGATATCTCCTCGATAAACAGGGTTACTCAACAATGGATCAAAGAACGCAGTTATTCTATGGGGAACAATGCCGTCGACGAAGTAGCAAGAAAGGTATCAGGGGATGAAAGCTGCTGCTGGTCCTGCTCCATTCCTACCCCTTAACTATATGCACTCTACACACTCGCTCATGGGCGAATAAATATATAAATTACTAGCATAACATGCGTTGGCAAAGCACATATTATGTAGTGGTGCCCGAACGGTCCCCAAAACTAACCAACAGCCTAATAGATCTTAAACGGAAGAAACTCAGGACAGTCGTTGGAATAATAAGAAAAATCACCTACCCCTAAACAAACAACTACTCAAAATTGGAGCAACAGAGAGCCCTATGTGCAGGGGATGTCTGGTAGCCGAAGAAACCAACAGGATCCCTGCGAGAGGCCTGCGAACGTCCAAAGAGACTGATAGCATACGTTACTTACAACGCCTTCCGTACAAATGATCAAACCAGAGGCCGAGTGCAGAAAAAGGCAGCCCATAAAGCAAACCTACATCGCTACCCTCGCTCGATTCGTGTGATGTGTACAATCCAGTAGTAAATCTGGGTTGATTGGAATCTACTGACTTTTAACTCTGGTACCTGACTTTTGTAGGCCTTACGTAGGTTTTCGTCGTTACGTCGTTACCTACCTCTTACACGTTGTTTAGTGCTATTACCGGCATTGTGTTCGGAGTGTTATTATTGCATCGAGAGATCACCTTGCCCACATAATATCTACTCTGCACAGGTTTGTCACAAAAAGTAAATAGATATTAATATTTTTCAATTCATTTTCATAAGTTCACCCAATTCGACATTTTGTAATTTTAGGTATATGTTTTATTTCTAAATTAACTCAGGAATTTTTACCTAAATTAATTTCTATTTAATTTAGGTATAAATTCCTGTGAATTGACAGACTGACAATTTGTAGACAGATGACAAAAAGAAAATTACACAGTGTAAAAATCACGGTAAAAATCATAAATATTTAAAAAGATAGGTATCTAAGCAAATATTTTTTGGGATTAGGTACTGGATTTTGAGGTTGAGGCTTTGTTGACGGAAAGGGTTGCTTTGTGTACAAAAACGGCGAAGAGGTGTCGGGCCACGGGCAGGGCCTTTCTAAGTTGTACTTAAAAGAACGTGTGAACAGATGGAAGCAGGAACTTGAGAACTGTGAAACCAAACGTGGCGACCGACGTGACGGACCCCTGGCCTTCGCGCTCCGCGACAATTAAAATGATGATGATATAAAACAGGGCTTTTTGATTTTTGAAGTTATAAATGCACCTAGTTTCAACTTGTTTTTTATTAATATCATCTCTATAATAGCAATAGTTTCAGAGTTAAAACGCGGAGAGACATAGGTATTATGGGACATGGCGAAACTATACTTAAGTTCCTTATTTTACTGCGGAATCCTAAAAAGTTTAGGTTTGTAAACGCCTTTGGTCTTCGGTCTTTTGGTCTTCCTTTCTTTGGTAATAGTAGATACCTATAGCATAATCGTCATCATTATCATCACAGCCCGTAACAGTCCACTGCAGGACTTAGGGCCTCTCCCACGAAAAGGAAGGTTATTGCCATAATCTCCACGCTTGGCAGGCGGGTTGGAGATCGCAGTGTTTAAATATAATAATGGAAAATGCTGCTGCCCATTTTCCAGACTACGGAGACTCTTGATCTTTTGCCTCGAAAACATTAGTCGCCTTGTACGACACCCATGAATGTAAGGGGTTGGTGCTATTCTACTCTGCCGGACACCACACGGCCAATAGCATAATAATAATAAATAAATATAAATATACTTGGACAATTCACACAGCGCCATCTAGCCCCAAAGTAAGCAAAACTTGTGTTATGCGTGTTAGATAACGATAAACTATGTATATACTTTTTCTTTGTAAATGCATACTTATTATACATATCATATAGTATCAAAAATCTAATTGTAGGTAAACTAAATCACAATATAACACTTTAAATAAACCCTATATTGACATACAACTTATGTGAATCCTAATCTTGTTTCCGTCTGCGGTCATTGGATAGAAATGTCGTTAAAATTTTAAAACATAATTTTCCAATACAGTAAATAGTCAGTATGATCCCTAGGAATACGGCAGCGACGTCTAGATGCGCGCGCTGGTAGAAGGGCATGTCGGCGGCGGACATGCGCAGGCGCAGCGCGGGGTGGCGCGCCGCGAATTCCGTCCAGAACACCGCGGCGGCCAGCGGCGACAGCGGCCGGTCGTGCCATGCACGGGATAACCGCGCCACTTGATCCCGGAAACTGTAATTACACAGACTAATGTTTGCTAGTTCTAGATTTTTTTCCCCTCTTTGGCAGTGGTAAGAATGAGGTAGCCGTCAATGTTGGCAAGCGAAGATGGGGAAGGTGGAAAAGGGTAATTACCCACCTGGCCGGGTGTTGTGACCAGGGGACCAAGGGTCCGACGGTTGATCGTCGGAAGTTGTATATATGCCGCGGAAGTTGGCATATTTCGCTAGCGCGATATAGGTCGGGCTGCGCCATCGTAAATATATAAATAGTACAAACTTTAGTATAAAATATGAATACATTATACAGTTATATTATATGAGGCGCTATCGAGTTCAGCTATCGATACGTACGGTTACATCAACCTTAAGCTAAATGTTGGACTTCGTCGTGATTTCCCTTGGCGGTTCGTAGTTGCTGACGTCACAAAGTCCAAAATAGGTGTCGACTTTCTTTCGTACTATCAACTTATTGTAGACATCAGTAACCAAAAACTTATCGATAGCTTGACCAACGTTAGTACTATATCAGAAATAGCATCTAACAATTGTAAGGTAGCCAGGATATAGGTCTCGACTGAAGGTGATAGTAGGTATCACACAATTTTAGCCGATTTTCTGGAAATAACGCGCCCTGGTAGTCCGATGATCGTCAAGCACAACACTGCACACCACATACGAACCATACCTGGTCCTCCAGTATCATGTTCTCCTCGACGTTTAGCACCAGAAAAGTTAAAAATAGCTTAATTGGAATTCGGGGCTATGTTGGCCAATGGCACTGCACGCCCTTCAGACAGGCAATGGGCTTCTCCCCTGCATCTTGCGTCCAAAAAAGACAACGGGTGGCGTCCGTGTGGCGACTATAGGTTGCTCAATGCCAGGACTATTCCTGACAAATACCCAATTCGTCACATAACTACACGATTTTTCACTTAATCTTTCAGGATGTAAGTACTTCTCTGTCATTGATATCATGAAAGCGTATAATCAAATACCGGTTGAGAAGGAAGATATTGCCAAAACGGCGATCACAACTTCGTTTGGATTATACGAATTTCCTTTTATGACATTCGGTTTGAAGAATGCCGGTGCCTCTTTTCAAAGATTCGTTGTTGAAATGACGCGCGGTTTGAATTTCTGCTATCCTTACTTAGATGACTATCTAATATATAGTAGAACAGCGGAAGAAAACGAAGACCACCTTCGCCAGGTTTTCAGTCGTATGCGAGACTATGGCGTACTCATCAACGTGAGAAAGTGCGTTTTCGGCTTACCTGAAGTAACGTTTTTAGGGTACCAGATCTCCGAGAAGGGCACAAAGTTTCCCACCCTGTCGTCATAGAAGGAAATTCATTGTAAGCTTTTGAAGATAGCAAGAAGAGCCTTTGTCAAGGAGCCTTACTCGCACATCCCAATTAGGCTAACTTAGGACTTGTCACAGACGCCTCCGATACAGCGATAGGTGCAGTCCTGCAGCAGCAAAAGGATGGACATTGGCAACCTTTGGCGTTTTCCTCGCGGAAGTTGAGCCCATCGCAGGTAAAATACTCGCCCTCCTTGCGATTTACAAGAGCATTAGGTACTTCCGTCATATGCTGGAAGCTACGGAATTCACGATCTATACGACCACAAGCCGCTTTGTTATGCTTTCCATAAGCGGAGACTTAACTGCTCGCCGCGTCAGTATAGGCATTTAAATTTTGTATCGCAGTTCTCTACCGACATCCATCATATTTCAGGACAGGACAACGTCATTGCGGACGCTCTTACCCGGATCAACGAGCTAGAGGCTCCAGTCGATTTCGAGCATCTGGCAAAACTGCAATCGACTGATCCCCACCTCGCCGGTCACTTATACGGCGATACTAGTCTTCATTTAAAGAAGATGAAATTGCCTAGAAATCGTATTGACTTGTACTGCGACGTCAGTACCCCGACTCCCAGACCTTTCGTCCCCGCACAACTACGTGAACAGGTGTTTGTTAAATCCTGGTACTCTAATTTAATTCCTATTCCGCTATCTTCAATAGCTGCGGCGTTAGTTGGCTGATCTCCGATTATAGGAATGGCTACGACGGGCACGCTATAGTGAACTGCTTCCGTTATACTGCTCATACCGGCGTGGGATATAAAAGCTACAACTTTTTTATGACCTGTAAAAAAAATCTATATTTACAAATGTCTAATTCATCGCCATTATCATTGTAATCCTACTCGAAAATGCTTTTTGTCGACACATGTGTTCGTAATTTCTCGCACGTATGAGAGTAGGTACAAGTTTGAACGGTGTACCTTAATACAGGCTGAACAAATATAAACGTTCTATTGACACAGAGACGTAAGACTAATTAATAAGTGTAAATTTTTATTATTTACTGGCTTTTGCTCGCGACTTTGTCCGCGTGGAAATCGTTTTTAGGACAGTTAATGTTTTGTCCGAGCAACCATTTTAAATGTCATGTGAGATCAAGAAATGAGAGGTCAAGCTGTACCTCTGGTTCTATCCAACCGAATTAGATGAAACATAGCCTAGATTTTAAGTTGGACCTCAAGCTACCAAACTGTGAAAACTCCATCAAAATCCATTTGGCGCCATTTTCACATTTCTTACAGTTTAACTGGTCTATTATCGTTTAGCATCAGGTGTTCCAGTTTCCAAAATAAATTATACCCTATATGTTGCACAGGCTTAATAGCTAGATAACAAAAAAGTTTCATTCAAATCCGTTTAGTAGTTCTGGAGATTAGCGTGTATAAACAAACAAACAGACAGACAAAAATTTAAAAATTCCTATTCTATTACTATTTCTTATTTTTCTACAAACGCACTTTTTTTACTGTTTTATTATACGTAGGTAGATATATATATACTAAATTATATGTAAAGATTACCCAAGATATCCGTCTGTGGCAACCATCTAGCAAAATAAATTTTATTATCATTTGTTGTTGATAAGCTGTTATAATCATCGGACTTCCAAATAATTTTTTGTGGGAAGTCTCTGATTGCGTCGTGGATAGTTCGAAATATTTCTGGTGCCAGCAAGTCAGACTTTAAAACTGATCCAAAACTTATGTAAATAATGCCATGATCTGCATTATCTACAAAACTTTTCAAATTCTAAAAATAAATAAATACACTAGTTAGGTTTAATTTAGGAATGAGGGGTTATAGCAATCATTCAGAATATCAGATATAGGTATTTACACCAATCAACGGCTTCGCTTCAGCCACGTGGTATCCAGCGACTTCTATCACATTCGAAGGCAAAAGCTTGGCACCAGTCAGTAAAGGATACTGGTACATAAAAAGAAATTTAATTTCCTTAGCCAACTCATCTAAGGGTGGGATATCATCAAAATATTTAGCTAGAACCAATTCATTATGCCGTTGTACCAAATAATAATATACATATTCAAAATAAGTGTCGAATATTATTCTCTTCGCTCTTTGAAGTATTGTTGGCTTCGACCCCGCTGCTGAAAATCTGTCTGGCATGTAGATGTCAGGAATACCAAAGCGTTTCAAGAGATAGGGTTGAGGTGCAAACGACGTGGTTCCTATGACCGGAGCTCCGAGTTTGTAAGCCAGGTCTAACGCACAATCGTTATTGTATTGTTCGGTAATCACAACGTCGAAATTAGATCTCCTTCCGAGTAAGGCTTGCACTTCAGTATTTGCTAGCATCACCTCACAATTTTCTCTTCCCGTTTTCGTTACGTATACAGTAGAATGAATCGGAGGAAACCACGAACTTGTAATTGCATAAACGAAATCTTTAAGCATAACATCACTGCCTGTAAGAGTTATGTCGTGATAATTTTTGGGCGGATCTACCTCTGGGTGTTGTGATATCACTGTAACGTTATGACCTTTGTTAGCTAGCTCGCGTAATAACACTGCGCTGACAGCAAAATGACTTTTTCCTCTATATGTATAGATGACAAGAATATTTAGCGAAGATACACTGACCGTCGCTAATAAAATTATTACTACACCGAGTCCAATCATTTTAAACATTTTCGTTATTGTAAACCACTTTAACACGCAGTTATCTTTCGACTACTTACTCTACATCAACATATGTTTAGTAGTCATTACTGTTTTGACGTCATTGCATAGTTATTCTTTAATCATATTGTTTATTTACCGACATATTATAAATTTTTTGTAAATGTGGCCGGCATCGGTTATGGAAAATTTACTCCACTATAAACTTAAATTTAAACTTCGATTTAAAATTGAACTTGAGGATATTAAAAAAAAATACAGTGTTTGTTATGTTTTCGGTTTTTATTCGGTAGTGATCAGTGAGTGCAGTGGCGTAGCGTGCCTTGTCGGGGCCCCGTATAAAATTTTTTTTGGAGGCCTTTATATGGAGGTAAAGATTTTTCACAAAAGAAAAAAAATATTGTGAGAAGTAATATTTATTTATCACATAATTTACCCATTTTACAAATAAAAATCGAATTTTAAATATTCACTCTCCTTGCCTTTTTATCGGCAAACTGATTTATTAAATCATTTATGGCTGATGATGATTTTAGTTTTTCTAAAGTTTCTGCCTCTATGGACAATAGTGAGATGT
This sequence comes from Blastobasis adustella, assembly GCA_907269095.1. Taxonomy (NCBI): domain Eukaryota; kingdom Metazoa; phylum Arthropoda; class Insecta; order Lepidoptera; family Blastobasidae; genus Blastobasis; species Blastobasis adustella. The sequence goes on along the minus strand of OU026121.1, from coordinate 11,571,486 downwards.
CTGACAGCCGTTCTTGTCCCATCGAAGTTCTTAAGTAATTTTTTATTAGTTTTAATTTTGAAAAACTTCTTTCTGCCGTTGCGGTTGTAACTGGAAGGGTCAAGAATAAAAAGCATGCTGTGATTACCTCGGGAAAACTGGATGCAAGACTATTGAATTTTACTAGCAATAATTCAATGAGTTCTTTAATGGAATAAATTTTTTTAATTTCAGAATTTAAGCATGTTTTTAGAGCCTTTAATTGGTCACAAAGATTAAGTGAGATGTCTTTACTGTATTTAGCAGACAGTTTTCCGGAAGCGTTTAATATCTCTTCGCTTGAAGAAGATAGGAGTTTCTCCGGTTGTAATATTTCGAATATACTACTCAGGTTGCAAAGGCTCTGAAATCTTGCTTTAGTTTGAGAAATTAATATATCTAAACAGCAATAGTATACATTGACTTTGAAATAGGATTCCGGGTCGGAAATTCTCTCATCTTGTGATAACTCATCAAAAAAACGCTTCGTTATCTTTCGCCTACTGTTTTTAAAAACAGTTGTTACCCCCCACTTTTTTGCTAAATCTTTGGATTCATTTAGCAAACTATTAAATGAATTCTGATTTCTTAATTGGCACAGTCTATTTAAAAGATTACTTAATAAAATACTAGATTTCTGTAAGTCATTATTTTCATGCTGTAGAGCTTTAGAAACAGGATTAATAATTTCAAATAGTGAAGAAAAAAATGTAACGAGCACTAAGAAATCAAAACTCTCTAAAATATTAATTATACTTTTACATTCTTCACGTTCATCTTTTTTATTTGAAATTAAATTTAGTTGGTACAAAGTTTTCATGATTAGTAAAAAATTTTTCTTTACTGCTAATAAAGCGTCGTTCCTAGAAGACCATCTGGTAGGACATACCTTTTTAAGGGTAATCAAATATTTTTCAGATGAATCGTCATTTAGCATAGCCCAGCGTTTTATACTATTGCCAAAAAAAGTATATATTTTTTCTAAATTATCGAAAAAAGTCGATACTTCACGAACATGTCTCGCAGCATCGTTCAAAACCAAGTTTAAAGCGTGCGCAGCACAATGAACATAATCGGCATTTGGAGCATGCTCTTTTATTAGGGTTTGTAATCCTCCATACACACCCGACATAACATTTGCTCCATCGTATCCCTGTCCTCTACATTTACTCAAATCAATTCCATATTCTTTAGTCAAATTTAAAATGACAGTTTTCAGACCTGCAGCACTGCAATCGGTTACTGCTATGAATCCTAAAAAGGACTCACAGATTTTTATTTCTTTAGGCACATTATCATCATTTTCTGTAACCGAGATATATCGAAAAACTACAGATAGTTGGTCAATTTTTGACAAGTCTTGTGTTGTATCCAGAATTATTGTCAGAAATGGAGCTTTTTTAATTTCTGAGATAATACTGTTCCTAACGTTAGTACCAAGCAAACTAATAATTTCGTTTTGAATCGTAGGGCTTAAATAATTTATTTCACCTTTCGGTTTTAGAAAAAGTTCTTTTAAAGTTGCATCATAGTTAGATAGCAGACGTGAAATTGCCATAAAATTGCCAGAGTCAGAATCATGCCCCCTCAAAGGTAGATTACAAGATACTAAAGTAATTATAACATTAATTATACGATGCAGTACATCTCTCCAGAATGTAATTTTACTATCGATTTCACTTTTCAATAGAGTATCGATGGTATTTCCTTGCAACCAATTATTATAAGAGAGTGAGGCACTAATATGCTGCTGTGACTTTTCATGGTCAAGAATAGTTTGTGTGAAATTGCTTCTAACCGAAACACCGTTAACCCAAGCAGAGGAGTACGATTTGTTTTGACGATCTGCTAATAACCAACAGAAGTGACAGTACGGTTTGTTTAAAACGTTAGAATAACATAACCATGGTCTTATAATTTTTATGCCTGCCTGATTGAAATATGAATAATAATAAGCTGAAAAAGGTCGGTTATTTTCTGAAACTTTTGGAAATGGTCCTTGTGGTTTAAATGGACCCAATTTAAAAATTATTTTTCGTTCGCATTCAGTTAAATTGTCACCAAAATTTCCTCTATCTGATGAAATTATATTACAATCTGCATTATCTGCAGATATATCAGAATCGTTGACTTGGGGTTCCTCGATTTCTGGATGGACATCCGATAAAGTATGTGCTTGGCTTTCTTCTATTTCCGGATGGATATGTGACGAAGAACATGCTTCAGAAGAATCTAAAAATAAACGAGTAATTGTTAAAAAATAAATACGAATGCTTTGATACTAAACTAAAAAGAGTTACATATAAATAAATAACGTTACTAAGGGTCACAGTTAGAGAGTGTTCAGTTCAGACGCACACAGATTCTACGCGGATTGTGCTCGTACCTATTAGTAGATACAAAATCACCTGCAGCCCGTCCGTGCATTACTATACACCTGCGTGCTATTTAAACGCAGCGCGTAGTGTAGTGGCCATACAAAACGAGAACCCGAAAGCGAGTCTGCACATCTGAAGTTCTCAACACGCAATTAACGATACGATACGGACTGATAAACAAACAACAAAACAAATCGATCCTATAGATAAGTTAGAATTTTGTTTTTTTTAATCAAGGCACGGAACCCTAAAAACAGTATAATTGTGAAAATCGAGGGGGGAGACAACTTTTTGTGACGGACAGATGGACAGACCGAAATTAAAAGATTTCCTTGTTTATCACTACGGGCCCCTAATAAATGGGTTGGGTAGTAGTGTAGTACTTACCTTTCCAATCTAAATCACTCACAGTATCTTGTCTCTGAAAAAATGAAGAAATTTTGGGCACTTTTTTTATAACCTCGTCCCTTTTCTGTTTAATTTTTCTTTTCTCAGCGCCGCTGGGATAATCTCTTTTCCTTTCACTCATTTCTTTTACAAATCGTTACTAATACTGCTAAACCAGAAGAACAATATTGTTTGTACTGAATTACAATGTAATGCACATTTATATAAAGCGCGTAAATAAACAGTGCACTGCACTCCGTGGTTTAACATCCAATGCAAAGTACAACAACGTACACGTACATCGCGATATCGATGAAGGATTCCCGGGGATTCCCCGCTGAGTTGAAGATGAAGTAAGTAAAACGGGGAAGTCCCGCAGCCCGCCATAACGATGTAGTGTTGCCAACTTTTGAACGCACGCTTAAGGCGGGAAAAAAAGGAATTGCTTTATAGAATTTTGTCATTTGTAAAATAAAATAAATTAGAAAGTTTTTATTCTTTTTCCTTACACACTTTGGGGGCCCCCGTGGCCCGGGGGCCCCGTATAATTGATACGGCAAATACGGCGGTAGCTACGCCCCTGAGTGAGTGCTACACTGTAATTATCTGATAACTGAAGTGGTCAAGGCGGACCCCGGGCCTTCGGGCGCGAGATCACAACCGAGACATTAACGCCAACACTAGATTTTTTTTTTATTTTTTTTTATTTAATAGTTTATTGCACACAAAAATGGTAACAGAGACATGGCAAATATATACATGACACAAAAGGCACTACTTATTTCTAAAAAGACATTTCTTCCAGCAGGCCTACAGCAAAGAGAATGTGATGACTGGAAGCAGTTTAAGACGTGCACAATAATAATAAATAATTACGTACATAAATATTTAATTATTAAAACTAGACTATACTATTGATAAATTTCTACATTATTACTTATTATAGTATAAAAAATCAAGTATTTAAACTTGATTTTCAATCGATAGATTCGATTTGATTTTCAATTTATCCTTATTTTGAAATGTATGTAGGTAGAACCATCTGTAGATACTTTATTCAAGCAACCCATTGCAAAATATATGGGTCCACAACCGTTGCTAACAGATAATTTGAAACTTAATTAAAAAACAAAATTTAGAAATCTGAGTATAATTATATAACACTAATCTCGTTTTCTTCTTTTGACTGGCTTCTTCGTGGCAACAATTAAGGCATTTTTCCGCTTCAGACAGAGATTTGCAATATATAGTATTATAAGTATGATTCCTAGGAATACGGCAGCGATGTCCAAATGTGCGCGCTGGTAGAAGGGCGTGTCGGCGGCTGCTGTGCGCACGCGCAGCGCGGGGTGGCGCGCCGCGAACTCCGTCCAGAACACCGCGGTGTTCAGCGGCGACAGCGGCCGGTCGTGCCATGCACGTGATAGCCGCGCAGCTTGCTCCCGGAACCTTGAAATAAGTAGGTAGTACTTAATTTATTTGTGTGGTGTAAGACAGAGTAGATTTAGCTAGCACCGATCGACGACTTCGATGTACTTACACTTACTACGACACACAGCGCCATCTAGCCCCAAAGTAAGCAAAGCTTGTATTATGGGTGCCAGAAAACTGATAAACTACTTATCCGGAAATCGAACTCAAGACCTCTACGTGGCAGACCGTGTGGTTAACTAACTGAACTACTCAGATCGTCAATACTTATAGGCAGACTCCGTAGCCGAGTAAATATCCATTTCATTGTATTCTGGCATATATCTTAAATTATAGGATATCCAGCCCACTTTTTAAGCTGGGAGATTATGGCAAAATTCTCGACTAATGCATATGTTGATTCAGAACATCCTCCATGTTCAGAACCAATAATTACGTGCAGTTTAAGTGATCAAAATAATAAACGAAATTTATAGAGTTGTCTACTGACCCAGGATCCAGTATAACTTTAAGCCATGCAACTAAATTGTCCTTTGTCAAATCAGTCCAGGATAATTGTATTCCTAGTCCACTTTCTTCTATGGCTGCGGCATTGGAAGGTTGGTCTCCTAACACAGGCATCGCTAAGACTGGAACCCCGAAGTGAATCGCCTCCGTAGTGCCTCCCATTCCGGCGTGCGATATGAACGCGACCGTTTTCGCGTGACCTGTAACGAAATACGAATATAATTAAGATTATATGCGAAGATTATCTAAATTGTCTAGGTATAGAGAGGCATACGGTCGGATGGTCCGCCTAAAAATTATAGTAGCCGGCATCGAGGTCATTTGCAACCTAGGGGAGCGGATTTTGCAGAACCCGAAATTGTAGATTGGAAATAATTCGGGAGAGAAATCATGCTACACCTTGTACGTATGCTTTAAAAGGCTCGCGTTGCACATACGTTTATTGAATGCCAATAATTGGAGGTCCAAACGATGTGGATGAAATCTATCTTATCGTTTAATCTTCCCAAAATATGTTTTTGTAGAAATAGTGATACTAGGCTTAATCATCTTGGCGTCAATATACAATTATCCAGGATTAGGCAGATCAGGTAACTATAGTAGAGCGATTGCCATCTGACCTCCGTGATCGTGCTTGCAGATAGCGACTAAATGTTCACGAATCCTGATAATTCAATCATCATTCAGATTTTTTCCCTTGCCGTAAGTTATTCATAATATAAAAAATTTGGCAATTCACACAGTATCATCTAGTCCCAAAGTAAGCAAAGCTTGTGCCATGAGTACTATATAATTGATAAACTTAAACACCCAGACCCGTATCATAAATTTAAAATACATGATTCCAATTTCTGGTCGGCCAGGAATCGAACCGGGGAGCTCTGCGTGGCCGACCGACATGTTAACTAACTAAACCACTCAGGTCATCAAAAGTGTTTAGTCATTGGTGATGGAGATCGAACTCGGTACCTCGTTTACGAGGCCCGACCAGCTAGGTATTAGGCAACGGGCGCTCCCGCACTTACAATACTAGGCTATATTTGCAAAAAATTACACTTTTCTCACCTAAAATATCTACTTGTGGTAACCATTTATTTGTGTAAATTTTATTTTTATCCATTGCTAGCGAGTTGTCTTCGAATTTCCAGATAACCCTGTGCGGAAATTCTTTTACGGCTTCCAAAATGGCAATAATTGTTTCAGGTGCCAACGAGCTGGCCTTCAGTACTGATCCAAAACTAATGTAAATAACACCATGATCAGCTTCATCTACAAATTTCTTCAATTCCTGAAAACAAACATTTTAATAGGTACTTCCTTAATTTTTTGTACATTTCGATAAGATAAACTATGCCTAGACAATCCGATATTTACACCAGTCAAAGGGCTTGGTTGAGTCACATGGTATCCTCCAACTTCAATAACATTAGCTGGTAGCACTTTAGAGCCGGTCAATGCAATACTATGATACAACAACAGGAACTTTATTTCTCGACCTAATTCCTCCAATGGCGGTATGTCATCAAAATATTTCGATAACAAATTTTGGTTGTGTCTCTGAACTCCAACACTATAGAGTACGTTAAATAACGTATCAAATAACAGTATTTCTATCCTTTGAAACAGCGTAGGATGTGTTCCTCCTCCAAGGAAGTGGAAGGGTACATAAGCAGGATTATTTGGAATACCAAACCGGGCGAAATGAAAAGGCATCAACACGTGCGACGTTGTCCCCACCACTGGCGCTCCAAGTTTGTAAGCAACTGCTAGAGCACAATCACTGGTGAACTGTTCTACAACAGCGACATCAAACTTTGTTTGGCTCCTTATCAAATTTTGCACTTCCTTATTAGCCATCAACACTTCACAATCTTCTCTTCCGGAGTTCGCCAAGTACAACGCAGTGGCTAATATTTTCGTCCATGATGCTGGCTCCGGTGGTTGAGTGTCACCTTCAAATATTATATTACCGCCGCCTAAGTTTATGTGGTGGTTGTATTTATATATCACTTCGTCTGGGAAGTGTGATATGACTGTAACATTGTGTCCTCTGTCAACCAGCTCACGCAAGAATACTCGAAACACTAAGAAATGGCTTTTGCCTTGGTACGGATATATTGCAAGGATATTGAGTGCGAACGCGTTGTTTAACACAATTAATATTGTTACTACGGCGAGCTTCATTTCAACGAGCAGTTCACTGGGCACTAGAGCCGCCGACTGATTACGTAATGTTTGTTTTTTGTACCGGTTGCCTGAGAGGAGGGATTGCCACTTACTTCTATGGCTAAGCAAGTTAGCATAATGAGCATTGACTTAAAAAAATTAACCTATTGTTACAATACATATTAGTATGAGTTACAATGCTAACTAACTCTAATGGCATTGAGTTCAATTTTGAATATATCCTTAGGTATAGTCAGTCAGTCAGTCTAGTGATAATCAAGCTTTTTTAATATACCTAATAACCTAATGCAAAACAAGCTTCTGCAGCCGTAGCATGAGGGCTTTGTCACGAGCGAGAGATCGAGATAACTCTAGCTATCTCTGTCGAATGGTGTTGAAGCAAGCGAGATAAAAAGTTAAATGTCGCGCGACAAAGCAATGACCCAGCGATTTAGATAGTGTGTTGTTGTCAGACAGCATTGAATTTTTATTATTCTAGAGCCCCAAAATCTTAGAATCTTAGAATCTTAGAAATTTATCCCTTGAGGGTGTAAAGTAAGGGTTGAAAATTTGTACCGGTAAACTTAATTCGCACGCCCTACTTCGACTGGGTAACAATGTAGGTACAACTTTCACACCTGAGTTATTCTAACTTTTAGCAAACTAAAGAGACGGATGAGCACGGATCGGAACAGAAAAAGAAGTTAAAAAGGATCTGGCTAGATAGGTGACAGACAAATCTCTTTGGTTTCGGTCTTTCAGTGTTTTAGTATATATATATATATATATATATATATATAATTTACCTTTCACGGTAAAAGTTGATCCAGTACTGATTTAGAACAAATGTTGATCCACCTATTTTGTGTGTACATTCATTTCCGGATTGAGATATAGCTGTATAGCACGAATATATGAATTCAGCGTGTGACGTCAGTGGAAGTGCATTTACCCGTTTTCTATAAACTCGTCATAAAATTTTAAGGTAACTGTTGATCCACTAACGGTCAAAAAAATCATACGCAAGCGCATAATGTGGCTCCGATTTTTAAAAGACTTAGTGGTAAATGTGGCTCCGGAGCCACATGTGCGGTGAATATGAAGGGTAAGTACGGCAACGTCGCGCTATTGTGCAAATGAAAAAAAAATTACGTTCCTACTTCAAGTTAAAGTGAGACAACATGCTGTCGCGTTTGTATTTTACTTTACGTGAGTCAGTCTGGTCCGAGCTTTCAAGCAACCTGGCCGTTTATGTTTCCAAATGTTTAGGCTTCCAAACCAATATACCAAATTTTATAGGTGTATGTATGTATGTTTGTATGTTTGTAAGTATGTTTGTCCGCGCATTTCTCCAAAACTATTAATTGGATTGTGACCATTCTTTTTTTATTGGCTTACATTTACTTCAACTTAGGGAACAGTGCAAGTTTTATCAAAATCGGTACAGTCGCTTTCAAGATGTCTTTGGACTAATACGTGAAAGTGAGTAACTGTAGTAAATTCAATTAACGCAACTACATTCGTATTCGTAAATTATTTGTACGAAATTCCGAATAGTTACGTAACTAAACGTAACTCATGGTTCCGCACCATGAGTTGCTGTAGTTGACTATCGCCGTTAATGTAACTAAAACGACACTACTCTTATTGTAGTTACCATACAATTTCGGCACCATGAGTCACATATTTGACAGATGTTATAGTAATTTATTATACCGAAAATAGTTGCGTCTGTCACCTTTATTTTTCTCCGTGAGATAGTTTTATTTGTTGAGTTTTTTTTTAATATGTCTGCAAGAGTAAATTTTCCTTGGAGAATTCTCAAAGGAGCTACAGTGTTCATATTATGCGCACACAAAATGACCCTTTTCGCCACCTCATAAAATTCATTAAGAGGAAAGACTAGTACAGTTTTTTCCATACAAACGTATTCCCCTGTTTCCTCCCTGGATAATGACACTAGAGCAAACAATTTTTTATTTTGGCAGCACCACCTGTCAGACTTGATGCAAACCATAGACAAAAAGCGCTTATTACTTTCAATGTGACAGGTTTATGAGTAATTTTTAACATTGCCATCTAGTGATTTTTCGATTTACTAGTCTTGGAAAATCATCATCGTCAAGCGAAAACAGTAAAAAATGTAAAGTACTGCGGCGTCTGAGTATTGTTTGGGCGTGCGGCGCTGGGCAGTGAATGGGTTAAAAGCTAAAGTTATGAATGTACTCGAGATTACAAACAACTTTCCCAAAGGAACCTTTTTAAAAATATTTTTAATGCGGGGTCATTGACCGCCACGATGCTACGTTCAGCTGGTTAACGTGAATCCGATCACCCAGGAGGGGCAGGGTAGGTAAGTAGGTGCCGTGCGGTGCTGCAGCGGGCGTTTTAGGCCGAGATTCAGAGACGATTTTTTTAGTCTTAGTTCGAACTAAGTAGGGTAAAAATGTATGCATTTTGACATACGGGAGTTCGAACTATGACTTACAAATCGTCTCTGAATCTCAGCCTTATAGTGTGTTGCTCCGTCGCGGTACCACAGCACAGAACAGACGTCTAACCTATACGCAAAAATTGTACAAGATATGTACGTAATTGTACGTATGTCGACGTGGTACCGCCAGGTTACCTCTGCCGCGGTACCACTCGTTTTTCGCCAAAAGCGGACATGCTATACAAGACTTACTTACACAAAGGGGTGCTTCAGACCATCAAACTGAACAACTTTTACTATGGGACCACAACTGAAATCGCGAAAAAAAATCCACTGTCCCATACAAAACTACAAACATAAACTCGAATGAAATGTATGGGACAGCAGATATTTTTTTCGCAATTTCGATATTGGTCCCGTAGAAAAAAGTTTTTCAGTTTGACGGTCTGAAGCACCCCTTTAGGTAAAGTGTCCCATTTAATTTTACACCCTGTATAAGGTCTAACAAAATTAGCTGAAACTATTTTAAGGGGATGATCAGACCATCAAATGGAAAAACTTTCTCTAAGATATAATTATCGAAATAGCGAAAAACAAAACAGCTTTCCCATACATTAGAGTCGAGTTCTGGTGACCGTCAGGATGTCTGGACCAATCCGGCATATTCGAATTTTAAGCTATGCACGATTTAGTACCTCATCATCTCAGCCGATGGACGTCCACTGCTGGACATAGCCCCCCCCCCAAGGATCGCCATAACGACCGGTCCTGCGCTGCCCTCATCCAACGGATTCCCGCCGCCTTCACCAGGTCGTCGGTCCACCGAGTGGGGGGCCTACCCACGCTGTGCTTTCCGGTACGTGGTAGCCACTCGAGAACTTTTCGGCCCCATCGGCCATCGGTTCTACAAGCAATGTGCCCTATCTCTTTCCGTTTGAAATTTGTATGGTGGCCATCTTGGATTCCGCCATTTTTTTCACCGCCTCGAAAATCTGACCAGGGTTCTCTACAATATTAGTTCAGGGCCCATGACCCTAACTGTCATAGTTTCCGCGGGCTGTTGACCCCGACGGTCAGGAGTCGACCTTCCGAAGGTTTTCTGGTATGGCTCGGACATGGCCCTATACACCCTCCAAGTTTCGTTACTCTACTCCGACGGGATCTATGAGAACAATGACTGTCATCTCTGGTATCTGGTCTATAGTTGAGGTACAGCAGTTTTGTATGGACCAGACCCATACAAAACTGCTGTACCTACTCGACTCAAATGTATGGGACAGCTGATTTTTGTTCGCGTTTCCTGAGGTAGGCCCCATTATGAAAGTTGTTCAGTTTGATGGTCTGAGTTCACCGTTTCAGTTTGCGGAGGGCTGTCCCTTACACCCCGTACTTTCTTAAATTGATATTAAAAGTTCGATTTTCGATTCACAACGGATCAACAACTGTAGTAAGCGGAACGGCAACGTTGTATTGACCTCCATCGGCCAATCACGGAGGAAGTAATAAAGTGCTTCATCCTGATTGGTCCGTTTGAATCGGATCAACATTTAAAGGAGCGGATTTGTATATTGGAGCCACATTTGACAAGCGTTATTGGTAGTCAAGTCACATGACAAAAATGCCAAATGTTGATCCGTTCGGAGCCACATCAGTATGAGAAAAGCGTAATGGATCAACATAAGGCCTCCGGATCAACATTTGTTTTTGGATCAACAATTAACTGATCTTACGTCTTGAAAGATCAACATTTACCGTGTTTATATATATATATATATATATATATATATATATATATATATATATATATACTGTAAGAGCGTGTTACTTACCTAGCCTCAATTTCCTTTCTCTCCTTTTCTCGACTAACTAAATGAAGCTGTGAATTTTGTGAATAGTCAAAATTGTATGAAAGAAGCGCCTATCATAAAATAGCTAGCAACATATTTTGTTACAGTCATTGCTGTGAATTCATGCGCTTAGATTAGAAATACCTAAGTTATCTTAAGTAAAATAATACACAATCCTATTATTTATTTTACTTTAGGTTTCCCGTACCTAGCCTGCTTACTATTCATGAAATAAAGGTTAAAACAAATAAAATTAGTCTGATCTGTTAGCCAAATCCTGGATTAAGGCAGACCCCGGGTACACGTACGCGAGAGCACAATCGAGACTTTAACGCCAAGATGAATATTTAATTAATAACTAGCTATCCAGGCGCGACTTCGTTCGCGTGGCGTCCTACCCTTACGCCTACCTATCACCTACGTTATTCCTACCTACGCTTTATTCTTGCCTATAAACCTTCCTCTTGCATCACTCTATATATTTGTTTATTTATTTATTTAAACTTCATACACAAACAGTACATATTGATGAAAACTGCATTAAAATTCGTCACGTAGTTTAAAAGATCCAAGCATACTTAAATACAGACGGCGGGTGCGACGTTGTTATAACCATGTACTAGTGGACCCGACGCGACTTCGTTCGCTTACACTTACTTTACCCCTACCCATCATTTTTTTCCTTGCTTATAAACCTTCCTATTGAATCACTTTATCAATTGTTGAAAACCGCATTAAAATCCGTAGTGTAGTTTAAAAGAGCTAAGCGTACATAATTATATACATAGGGACAGACAACGGAAAGCGACTATACTATATATGATGTATGGAAGTGCACACTCCAGCTTAAGATCAACCGTACGTTCGAAGCTTCCTGTACATTTCGGGTTTAAAGTTAAATGGACCTATTATTGATTTGTACAATACGTTTGTACCTACACATTTTGACTTCCATTCCCTCTCCCAAGAGAACCGTAATGAATTTCGGGATAAAAAGTATCCAATGTTCTACTTCGTAGTAGAAACTCAAATCATACCAACTTTCATTTGAGTTCATTCAGTAGTTTCGGAGTGATACGCGGCCAAGATGCAGACAAAAAAGAAAAATATACAGTTTTGTCTTCAGTATCGTTTATAGAGTACCCTCCAATAAAAAAATACAAAATATCTTCACTGTACAGAATTATAAAAATCTGTATCTGTATGTATGTCTGTATGTCTCTGTTTTCGTAGGCAGATACCATATTGTATTGTTATGGTCCGAAGACACCTCTTTTGACTCTTCCTCATTCTTCCACATCTTCGCTGATTCCTCATCCTGACTGATACAGCTGAAACTTTCTCTACTATAGTCATTACATAAACCAGGTAGGTACATTTTATTTTACTTGAACACATTCTCACTAAAAACACTCACCCATCCAATTATACACCTTCCATACGTTTATTCATCTTCTACCAATTTTATTTATTTATTTATTTATTTAAAAACTTTATTGCACTAAAATTATTACAATTGGCGGACTTAAAGCCATCAGCCTATTCGAAGTTAGGAGTTCAATAGGGGATTTTCAAACAGCTATTTTAAAAAGTAAAAGGTGAAGTTCGGTGTGCCTCAGTAGTAGCGGCGCTGCTTAGGCAGGATTCTAAAGATTTTTCAAGAAAGAATTTGGTAACCGAAGTTACTCGAAAAAGTTGGTTCGTGACAAGATACAGTTTTATTATCTTTTTTGAGAAGAAAGCGCAAAATGTTTACATTTTTATACATCTAACTGTCTCGTTTTGATTTATTTTTGAGAATCGTGTCTAATCAACGCCATCTATTACAATTATTTGAACTATTTTTTCTGTTTAATCAGCTCTAGGAAAATCTCCCATTGACGTACAAAAAAATATTGACTTGAAAACCTGTATAAAAATAATATAAATGGTAAAGAGTTAATCTCGTTTTGTTCTTTTAGCTTGTTTGTTTGTTGTAACAATCGTAGTTTTTTTTCGCTTCATACAGATATTTGCAATATATAGTATGATAAGTATAATCCCTAGGAATACGGCGGCGATGTCTAGATGTGCGCGCTGGTAGAAGGGCGTGTCGGCGGCTGCTGTGCGCACGCGCAGCGCGAAGTGGCGCGTCGCGAACTCCGTCCAGAACACCGCGGTGTCCAGGGGCGACAGCGGCCGGTCTTGCCATGCACGGGACACTGCCGCGGCCTGTTCCCGGAAACTGGAAATCAAGAAATTAAAAATCGTTTACTTTTAAATTCAGAATCTCGCTGAAGAAAACATCCGCAACAGGGGTATTTTTTTTTATATCACTAAGGTGGCAAACAAGCTTACTGCCCGCCTGATGGTAAGCTGTCACTGCAGCCTATGGACATTTGCAATACCGTAAAAACTTTTTCACCCCTTTCACTTTTCACTCAATGTTGTACCCTCCAGGAAACACCTCTCCAGGTAGTTCATTCCTTAGTGTGCATGGGAGAAAGTTCCTTTGGAACTGCACAGTTCGCGACCAATTTGGCTTCAAAGTGTGAGGATAAACTCCGTTGGTGGAGAGCGGTGCGATGTAAGAATGCAGCAGTAGGCATCATGTCAAACAGTTCTTAAGAACAAACACCGTTGTACATGTGGTAGAACACACAAAGGGAGGCCATACAGAACCAATAGCGTATATAATTAGTAAGCAGAAGTGGCCGGGGGCCGGTCATACTTGCCGAGGAACCGGCAACCGCTGGGTTGAGTTCCGAGTGAAGTTCGCGACTCGGCAAGTATAAGTTAGTAGTAGGTTAAAGACGCCCGGTGAGAGGCGATTTGCGAAAACCCACAGGTGGAGGATGGATGCAGCAAGCAGAAGACACGGTGCATCGGCGCTCATTGGGGGAGGCAAATTGTCAATATTCACTGATGATTGAGACAAAAATTTTTATAAAGCGTTGATTTCGATGGAAGTTTCTGTAGGTATAAAATCCGCGTACAATCATAATGGTAAGCTCTCTGGCTCTCAGAATTGTATGAAACATTGTCGAAGTAAACATAGCATCCTTTGTCAGATAAAGGAGGCTATGATATGTTTATGTAAATAAACATTATTGACTTTGACAAGGTTCCGTTCCATTCTGATTGCGAGAGGATTATCAACATAGATCTCAAATTTTATAAAATAGAAAAGAAACCAACCCTGGATCTAATATTCTTTTGAGTGATGCCATTAAATTGTCCTTTGTTAAGTCTTTCCAATCCAGTGTAAGTCCTAGCCCGCTTTCTTCAATGGCTGCAGCGTTTGACGGCTGATCTCCAAATACAGGCATCGCTATCATCGGAACGCCAAAGTGAATCGCTTCCGTAGTGCCTCCCATTCCTCCATGCGAAATAAATACCAAAGTTTTTGAGTGACCTGTAATATAACACACAATTAGATTTATTACAGAATGATGCCCCTCGTATGTTTGCAACATTCATAGGCTGCGGTGACTGCTTACCATCAGGCAGGCCGTAAGCATGTTTGCCACCTTAGTGGTATTATATAAAATTAAGAATGCCTATACTAAATAAGACAAGGGATATGTTGTAAAGGAAGAAATAATACCACATTATATCACTGAAATTGGCTTTGAACTCACCTAAAATATCCAACTGAGGCAACCAACTTTTAGTATAGAATTTATTTTTATCAAAAGTCAAAGTTTTGTCTTCCCATTTCCAAATAACTCTTTGAGGGAATTCTTTCACTGCTTCCAAAATCATTTCGACTTTTTCTGGATTCAGAGAACTTGTCTTCAGCATTGATCCAAAGTTGATGTAGATAATGCCATGTTCAGACTCTTCCACAAATTGTTTCAAATTCTGAAAAATAATAAATTCATATTCGAGAGAGATCGATTTAAATTTAGAAAAGAAGGTGGAGTAATGGAGGATAGGAAAATCTAAAGAAGACAGTCGGCAACAGAGAGCAACGCGGAGGTGTTGTTTAAATATATTTATTTAAACAATTCGATTTGACCAATTCTTTGACAACTTTGCCGTTTATAGATTTTTTCCGCATACAATCCAATTATCCTCACAAGAAATAGACTAATTTCCGTGTGAAAGAAAAAATATTGTTCGTAATGCAAAATGTCAATAAAGAGTTATCTACCAGAAAATCTGTTGTTCCATACATTAGCCGCGCGGCAATGAATTCTTCTGATTCGGATCTGATTTTCTTTTGCGCGATTTCAGGATTGGCCTTTTGTGTGAAGGACTGCATCGCGCTGGTACTGTAACACCTCTTCCCCTGGCCCTAATATTAAAACCTACTTACTTACATGACTGAGATGTCTCTATCTATAAGACGTGTAGATTACACATAAATACATTGGCCGTACATCGTGATCGTCTAGCTTTAAATACATTAAAAGGACCCTCTACGTTGTGTGTTTAATAAAATAGTATGTCGAAATGACATCTTTAAAAGTTTATAAAATATTGCAAAAAAAAGGAAAACTCACTTAAAGGAAATACGTTATATGATGCGGTGATTCTTACCGAACGGAAAAGTAAATCGTACAACTAGCGGGAGATCAAGTCCGCAACCAAGATAAACATATTAAAAACGAATGAAGTCTTAATTATTCGTGAAACAAATAAAACATGAAAATAACCACAACTATATAAATACAAAAAATTAGGTTTGTCAAATTAATGCACCGTGTAAAATACGCGAGTCAAATGAAATATCAATTCCGCACATAAGGTAAGTGACAATTAACATTTGTATGAGTAGATAAAACAAGCAAAATATAAATTAAGGACCATGCAACTTAGCTCTAAAACTGATCGTCGTCGTATCTGGTTGTCGGGCGATGAATGGCGGGCGATCGACGCACGTCGCGGCTTCCGAGCGTTAACCTCTTCTTTCTTCGTGGCCACCCCTATTCCTATGGCTGTAAGATTTGCCTAACATAGACCTGACCCTAATGAGTTGTGAAATATGGACCTTTAGGTCTCGGAAATAGCCTAACCGATAGGAAAACCTGGGCTCCCTTCCAACCTACACACCAGGCCAACACATGAACATATGGACCACATGTCCTGCTCATGCGTCCAGCGAAACCTCGACATCGAACGAACCAGTGACCTATTGTACACTACGATCAAACCATCACACGCATTCCGATCATCTGGTCGTACTTCCGCACTGGCCTAATTTGTTTGCAAACAATCGAGAGACTAATATTTTAATTTTATTTACGCGCACGCGATATGTATCCCTATTGGTGTCGGGACGCTTATGACTGAGCCCACCTATCGAACTAACTCGATTTTCCATGTCCGCTGGTAAAAAGGTCGTTAAAGCATTAAAAGCACAACATTTTTAAGCGCACACGGGCCAAAGCCATACCAAGATCCGGTGGCAAACCCACGGTATTAAATTACCGTCAAAGTACATGGAGCACAAATCAGTTTCCTGATCCTACTCATCAAGAGCGTGGTCCACGTCCGGTCCGAACCTGGTTCCCTGTGTAGTGATGTTTTCTATGGGCGGGCCGGGTCGTAAATGTGTATAAACAACTTTTCATTTTATTCCCAATAAAAGCATATTGAGTTAAAATGAGTAAGTTACGCGAGAAAGAAAGAACCCCGACACGTTTATTGACACCCGGCCACAACAGGTGCCAGAGGCTCGGCAAGAGGTGCAGGACACATTACCAGAACTGTGCCCATATGTGTACTCTAAGTGATAGTTTATTTTTATTTATTTAGAAGTTAAGAATTAATTTTACGGATGTATCGCATTTAATGTTTCTAAACAATGTCTTTAAAGGGAATTAGTAGGGAACTAGTGATCGGTTTAATTTAACTAAATAACTTTCAGTATCTAACAGAAAACTATGCCTATCTTCATCTTTCACTCTTTAGTATAACTACGTTAAGGCCCTACCAAAATATAATTATAGCCACCTTAAAATATATAGGTAATTCAATATCAGACTTACTGCAAAAGCTCGTACAAAACACAAGTCACCAACATACCCGAGTATAACTAAAATAGTGGACGATAGACAACACTACGAAACCACCACACGAAAGATACTTAATGCTCGTACAAAACGTAGATCATCAACTCTAGCACTCGACAACACTCCGGTGCCTGCGCGCGCGCACTCCTCGTATCCAGGAGAATCCCTCGCCGGAGAACCATCCAGTCCCGGGACCTTAGACCAACTGTCGTTCCCGTCTTTCTTCCCTTAGCCCCTCAACCCCGCATCCTCAAGCGTGAGAAAACCAACCATTTCACCAACACGTGTTACGCAATTTCTCCATGAATGACAAGGTCCACCCGTCGGAATTCTTTGTTTTTTCCAGGACCATATCGCCTTTGTATTTAAAATATATTGACGCAACGCTAATGACAACGCAGGTCATAAAAGTAAAGAAATACTCTCGTGTGCCATAAAGACAAACGCGCGTACCATTTTTACTAAAAATATTACAATAGAGACTAGGGAACAACATGCCTGATGTGAAGGAAGGAAGTCTACGCCGTTTCTAGTTAATTGCCGTCCCCAAAACATCTTATTAATTTTATTTCTGCCAATAGCCCACATGTGCGCAGCGGCGTCGGTTAAAGTCCCGAAAAAGGCATTTCGAAAAGGATTCTTTGTGTTATTTGTTCTATGGTATTTCCAGATTGCTAAAGCGATCACAATGCACCCCAATATAAAACTCGCCATTAAAGTTGTATGCTCTTATTTAGTAACCCAAACTTACTCATTAAACACGACATATGAATACTTTTAAAAATCACATACCTATAGTGATGTAGGTAATAACTAATCTACTGGAACGTACTTATGGCACATAAGGATCGTTACAGTACATATTTTATTTATGATAGATGTTAATGTGTCTAGAATTTAGAATAAAAGCACAAGATAACTGAAATACATGTTTATTAGAGCTAAGGAGCATAACCAGTGACCACCAGCCACCTCGGGCCTTCACTATAATTTCTGTACATCACCCGGTAACCAACTTGTGCTTCTCTTTGTTTTCTATTAGTATTGTTAGCTAACTGCTGTTCTATTTTTTTCTTTTGTTTATTGTCAGGGTGGACTGTATCTAACAATGTGCGCAAGCGTCTATTCATCAGTAGTTCTGCGGGGCTTTTGTTGGTGCCAGCGCAAGGGGTAACCTGAAGTTCAAGTAACATGTTAGGTATCTTGATGTCCCATGACAAGTCATTCATTTTGCGTAGCTTTTCTTTAACGCTCTGTACCATCCTTTCAGCTAAACCATTCGTCGCTGGATGATACGGGGCCGTCGTTGCATGTCTAATGTTGTTGGCATTTAAAAAGTCATTCATTTCCTGAGAAACAAAAGCTGTTCCATTATCAGATACAAGTGTCTCACATAAACCATGTGTAGCGAATAACATTCTCAAATGCCGAATAACTGTTGTTGAGGTTGTGTTGCTTACCAGGAACACTTCTGGCCAGCGAGAAAAGGCATCTACTACAATTAAAAAGGTTTTATTTTGGAACGGACCCGCAAAATCAACATGGATTCTTGACCATGGACTGCTGGGTGATATCCATTTGTGACTTGTCTTGGTAGGCATGTGTCTATTCTCCAAACATTTAGTACAATTCGCCACCAGTTTCTCGACATCGTTGTTTAATTGTGGCCACCAAACATAGCTTCTTGCCAATGCTTTCGTTTGGACCATTCCATTGTGGGTCTTGTGCATCACTTTCAGAATAGCTGCCTGCAAAGAAGTTGGAATTACGACACGACATCCCAGCAATAACCAGACATCCCAGCGTTGTAACCAATAAGTGCGCAGACCGTCTTCCATAATCTTAGCAGGCCACCCCCGCAGGACATAATGCACCACTCGTGATAAATACTTGTCTTTGGCAGTCTCTGCTGGTATATGTTCTTCGTTATATGGAAAATCGGCCGGTGTTTCCGCCATGAGCAACACATCACATATCTGTGGTTCATCTTGATCTGGAATCGGTTGTGGCCAGCGACTCAAACTGTCTGCGTTTCCAATTTGTGATCCTGGTTTAAATACTATCCTGTAATCGTGTGATGTCAGGACTAAGGCAATTCTAGTAAGACGAGGGTAAAGCATATTAGGCATCGGCTTACAAGGATCGAAGATGCCTAAAAGGGGCTTGTGATCTGTCACAATCGTAAAAGACCTCCCCATTAAATAATTGTGAAATTTTTGGATCCCAAACATGATAGCTGCAGCCTCTTTTTCCAGCTGTGAATATCTTCGTTCGTGTGTATGTAAAGTTCTGGAGCCCATTGCAATAGGTCTTTCTTTGCCGTCCTTCATGACGTGCGCTAGAACCGCGCCGACACCGTACTCTGAGCTGTCACACGTTAAAGTAAGTGGTTTCTGTAAATCATAATGTACAAGTGTCATATCATATGTTAGCCGGTGCTTTGCCGACTCAAAAGCCTTTTGCTCCTTATCTGTCCATTGCCATTCTTGAGCCTTATCTAGTAATCTGTGCAATGGTTCTAAAATAGTAGCTTTCTGTGGTATAAACCTTTTATAAAAGTTGTAAAGTCCTAGGAAAGCCTGTAATTCTTGTTTGTTTTTTGGCTTCGGCGTCATTTTTATTGATTCGACCTTCTTTGAAGAAGGATGAATACCCTCCGCGTCAATGACAAACCCTAGGAACTCCACTTTCTCTTTCGCCCATTTGCATTTGCTTTTATTTAGACGTAAACCTGCTGCTTTGATACGCTGAAGAACTGAATCTAAGCGATACTGCATTTCTACTACGGTGTGACCGCTTACGATTATATCGTCGATAAAGACTGCAACGCCTTCGATGCCGGCGAGTAGACTAGTCATCAGTCGCTGAAAGATTCCTGGACTAGCCTTTACGCCGAATGCAAGTCAATGCACGGTGTACAATCCTTTGCACGTGTTCAAGGTGAGCAATTTTGCAGTTTCTTCATCCACGACTACTTGCGTGTAGGCACGTTCCAAATCTAATGTCGTGAAATATTTGCTTCCAGCGACAATGGCGAATACTTCATTCGACGTAGGCATGGGGTAAGTGTCTGATTCGGTCGCCTGGTTGGCTGTGCTTTGGTAATCTCCACACAACCGAATATCACCTGTCCTTTTAATGATAGGTACTACGGGTACTATGGGCATTCAGAGAACGATACTGGGCGCAGCACACCTTCGATCACTAGACGGTCAATTTCCTTTTCAACTCTGCCTTTGATAGCGAATGGAACAGGACGAGCTTTCAGAAATTTGGGTGTCACATCAGGTTTAACGTGTATTGTTACGGGTTTGCCACGGTAAGTACCCAGTCCATCTTTAAACACTTCAGTGTGCTCTGCGATAATTCTATCTATATCTTGCAGATCCTTGTTTGACATGAAATTGACATTGAGTTTTATGTCGAGCGGAGCAAGCCAATCACGCCCCAAGAGGTTAGGACCCTCGCCCTTGGCTACAATCAGGGTCAATTTATGTTCGCAGTTGTTGTATTTCACCGGCACGGTAGCTTGGCCCAGCAGAACGACCGGAGTGTCTGTCCATGTGCACAACTTGAGAGATGCAGGGCGCAGCGCGGTCGGCGGTAGTCGGGGTCGTAAACCCTTCCAAGTCTCTTCGTTCACCAAGGTAAAACTAGCGCCCGTATCCAGTTGTAACAACACCGGTTCACTAGCGATCAACACCCGGACTTCAAATGGTGGCACACGACCTGAACTGCGTACTGCATATATGCCGTTGAGTAAACTGGAATCTTTCTCCTTCGTAAAATTTACGTTCTTGTTTGAATTCTTCTTTTTTGCACATACATTTTTTCAATGTGGCCCTTCTTTTTGCAAAATCGACAGATTGCGTTTATGAACCTGCATTCGCCTCCGTGCCGATCACCACACCGATAGCAAAACCGCACATTTGGTCGACACTGTACTGCATTGATATCCATAGGCTTGCCAGCGGAGACGGAGACGGCGCCGGAGTCGGTCAGACCCGCGCCCGCAGCAGTAATATTTCCAGAATTTTGCATCAAACGCATGTCTCTTCCCGCACTTTCCGCAGCCAACATGCCATCTACAACATCCTTGTAGGTCAAATTATTTATTTTCAAAAGTTCGTATTGTAATTTGGCATCATTCATGCCACACACCAGTCTATCGCGTAACATTCGTTCTAAGTCTTGAAAATTACACCCTGTTGTTAATTTTCGTAATTGTGCAAGTACTCTGATGCGTTTTCGCCTGCTTTCTGATCACGTTTGTAGAATTTGTATGACATCGTTATTTCATTCGGCCTGGGGCTATAATGTTTGGTTAGAATTTCCGCAATTTCAGTAAATGTTACTTCACTCGCCTTTCGCGGGGTAATTAACGATAGCAAAGTCTCAAACACTTGTGAACCACACACTGTGAAGAAATTAGCCTTTTTGGTATCATCTTCGGAAATACTATTAGCAATAAAACAAAATTTCAAACGTTCCAAATAGTTTTCCCAATCGTCCGTTTGTGGGTTAAATTCACCGAATTTCACTGATCTGTTCATTTTCACCGATTTTACTTATCGTCGCCACTAATGTGTCTAGAATTTAGAATAAAAGCACGAGATAACTGAAATACATGTTTATTAGAGCTAAGGAGCATAACCAGTGACTTATTGTCCAACTACCTGCATTATATTATCTTATTCTAAAATAAGGTAAACAAGCAGATACTACCCTCACTTGCATACATAACAGATGTAAAGCGTCTTACTCCTCGCGCATCCCTACCTCTCCACTACTGTCCCGTTTGCGAGTACGTTTAGAGTAGACGGAATAGGATTTTTATGGAAAAATATCATTTGGCAATCTGACTTCTTCGGATTTGTACAATGAAGTGCGCATGCCAGCTTAAGATGAGCTTTAAGTTTAAAGGACCTACTGATGAGGTGTAATTTCTGAACTACAATATTGATGACCTTGGAAGTATTTACGGGTCAATCTTTAAAGTACTATCTTTATAACAAAAAAGAATGAATGAAATTGGACTTTACGGAATTACGACTAAGTACACATTTTGACTTCCATCCCCTTTCCCAAGGGAACCGTGATGAATATGAGTAGGTATGAATTCAAATCATACCAAGTTTCATTTGAATTAATTCAGTAGTTTCGGAGTGATGCGCAGATGAAGATACAGATATGTTTGTCTGACAGGCAAATATTAAAATAAAATACAGTTTTGGCTTCAATATCGTTTCTAGAGTACATACCAATAAATTAAAAAAAATATCTTTAATATACAGCATTTGACCTGTTATGAGTTTATTTTAAGTATAGATAGATACCTAAAATGAAGTAAAGTTTTCGATTCTATTAGTTTAAGTATGAATCTTAAACCAAAAAAATTGTAACGGTTTTTTCAGCTAAGTACCTAAGTTAGAATAACGACGTTTGTAAAATACAGTTACTTTTTACTTACGCCTGTTAACGGGTTTTCTTTGCTCACGTGATATCCTCCAACCTCGATGACATTCGCTGGCAGAATTTTCGAGCCGGTTAAGGCAAAATGCTGATACAATAGCAGATATCTAATTTCCTGACCCAGATCTTCTAAGGGCGGAACGTCATCAAAGTACTTCGCCAGAACATTTTGATTGTGCCATTGTACTCCAAAACGAAATATCGCTTTGAAGTAGAGGTCAAATATTATCCTCTCCACCCTTTGAAAAAGAGAAGGCTTCGTCCCTCCATCGAAAAATATTGAAGGTACTTAAGAAGGGTTGTCTGGGACACCGAACCGTTTGAAATGGTAAGGCATTAATGTATGAGATGTTGTTCCGATTACTGGTGCTCCTACTTTGTATGCGATACCAAGAGCACAATTACTATTAAACTGGTCCACGATCACAACATCAAACTTAACTTTAAGTTTAACCAGATCTTGCACATTTTGATTCGCTAACAATACTTCGCAATTTTTTCTGCCTGTCGACACCAACAATACTCCAGTTTTGATGACAGTCCACCATGACTTTTCCATTACCGGTATTTCTTCCTCAAATTTAGTTCGTCCTGCTAAGATGATATCATGGTAATTCATCGGTGGATCTTCCTCCGGAAAATATGAGACGACAGTTACGTTATGTCCTTTGTTAGCTAGTTCTCGTAAATAGATTCGGAACACCATAAAGTGACTTTTGGCTTGGAATGGATATATTGCTAGGATATTAAGCGTACACGCGTTGTTAATCGCGAGTAATACGGTCAGTAAGATGAACTTCATAATGGCACTCACAAACTATGAACTATTATATAATGGCACTGTCACGCTCACTATCAGTGCTGCCAGCTGGTCTAGCCATCTTTGACAGCTCCGCTTGCGTTATCGTGTTTGGTAGAAGTTTGACAGCCCGAAGTTCGGATTCTGATTTTTGCACAACTGTCAATGCTGAATGCGTCCTATGTTGTAAACAAACCTGTCTGCCTATTTTACGATTAAGTTTTTAAATTAACATTTAAGAATATTAAAGAAAAAACACGCCTACAGTGAAAACAAATGTTCACCAGTCGCCGCAATTCTCGTCATGGTGCTCAAAGGTAAATGCAATTGAAAATTCTCAAAGGGCAGAGTAATGTCATATGATCAATATTTTTATCTGTTCTATACACCGTGACTTCGTTTTTCCAATAAAATCAATGATATCTCTCAGTAACTTATCCGTTGGCGAAACGCTTGCCGATTTTATCTATTTCCAAGTGGGAATAGTACTTACTGGGGTAATTGGTACATCAGTAAATTATATATTTAGTACTTTTTCCCATTGAAGACCATCCCGCATAGATTTACTAGAAAAATCAACGTTACTCCTTACATCCGCAAATGTTACAGTGAAGAAATGTACCTAGTGCGCGTATTTTCATGAGTGTAACAACATATTTTGAAATAATCGAGTGGCGACCACATACAGGAAAACGCCGCGTAGGTAAGCCTCCCACAAGGTGGACAGACAACCTGCTAAAGATTGCAGGTACTTTCTGAATGCAGATGGCCTATGCTCACTAGTGGGCGTCTTCTAGCTGATATGATGATGTTAATGGCCTCTTACTCAGTTCTGATTTTAAATATCATTCCCACCTTGTATCACTTGTCTGCTTATGGACATGTAGTTTAAATTTACCCAAATATTATTTATATTTAAATTATCTGCTGCAGGTATAGATAGTTCAACTCAGTTGTGCGCGTGGCGCTATGTGTGCGTGCGCTTGTAAATATACAGCTTTCATTTATGTGGCAGTGACGCGGCAGTCGTCGTCCGAGCAAGACGTGTTCTTATCGCGTTTTCTTACGGGTACAGTCGTTAACAAAAATGTCTAGTTCTTCACGAAGAAAATGTTTAAGGAGTCAGGTAAATATTTGTTAATTTTGAATTTAGATATAAAAGATATTTATAATAATTATATTTATAATAATAATACGAAAAAATATATCCTTGTTGACGTTAACGTATTATTGTTTTAGACTCGAGAAACCATTGCTAAGGTATACGAATTTCTGAAAAAAGATACGAGAGATATATTGCAACTAGTAAGTGATCCAGTTTGCAGTGCAAGTCCAATTTTAATATCGAAATTAAGTGAACATTTAAACAGCGTACGGAAAAGAACAAAGAAGAAAAGAAACCTGTCGAAAGGACAAAGAATTGTTATTGTGCATGCTGGTTCAGAACAAGGTTTCGTACCTAACGCACTATTGACATACAAAGCAAATAGTGTTTCCGGTGATTACCACTCTAACATGAATGCAGAAAACTATGAAAAGTGGCTAAAAGAACGTGTAATACCGAACTTCCACCTAACTCTGTGGTTGTGCTTGATAATGCCTCATACCATAATGTTCAAAATGACAGAGCTCCAAATTCTAATTCCAAAAAAATTTAAATGCAGAGATGGCTGACTGAAAAAAATATAGCTTTTAATTTAGATATGAAAAAAATTGAACTGTATGATTTGATTAAAAAAAATAAAGAAAACCATATTTGTTATAAGATTAATGACATACTTCAGCCAAATGGCATAAAAGTTCTTCGACTGCCACCATATCATCCTGAACTAAACCCCATAGAAAACGTGTGGGGAATTTTAAAAAATTATATTGCTGCGCGTAATGTCGACCAAAATGTGACGGGAATAATGAAACTAATAAATGAACGTTTAAGTCAAATTGATGAAGGGATGTGGGGTAATACTTGTCGACATGTACAAAAGAAAGAAGAAGAATAACCTTGGTGACAGCAGCGAATCCGAAAATTCATCATTTGATTTTTCAAGTAGCGATTCAGAATAATATGTTCAATACATAAACATTAAATTACCAAATTATTGTTTTTTTTAAGAACCCGTATATTATCAAACACAACAAGTTACAAGGACCTTAACAACCGAGTTATTCCTTTTTGTTTTAAATTTGTTTAAATAACTGTATTTGTATTTTGTACCCGACTGTACCTCTTGTCACGCACACAAAGTCACTGTATATGTACAAGGTTTACCAACACATAGGGCCGCGCGCACAACTGAGTTGAAATATCTGTAATAAGGAACAGTTTAAGAAATAATTAGGAATTTTCACAATCAAGATTTAATTTTTTACAGATTTATCACAGCCATTGTCACCACCGCTTTTGGAAGACGTTGATATGAACACTGTAGATACTAACAGAAACTTGGTGATTGGAAACTGGACAATTGGACTCTCTAAAGGATTATAGTCATATGAGAGCACACAACTGATGGGAATAGCAAGACCACTGTGGCTAATAAAATATTGCAGTAATGAATAAGTATAAAAAGTATTCCGTGGTACCTGTGATACTGAATTTTCACATTTGTATGACCAAACAGATACTAATAGCTCATATTATTATTAAGATTGCTAGTTGTTATTACTTTGATACTTCCTTCTGAAGAATTATGTTACGTGGCAATACCTATTGTAAAATTGTAATGTGTACTGAGCATGTTGTTATTGTTACTTACCTATTTACTTTAATTAAATCCACTGGTTTTGAAGTCTGTATAGTTGTTTTTTGATATTCACATAATAAAATACTTTGTTACATTTCAAAGCCAAACCGATATACATAACTACTTAAAGATTTATTATTTATGTAAATTGCTAATATCTTCATATAACTTCTAATATTTTTTTCAAGTATATCTATGACAAACCCGTTTCCCTCACACCAGTAAGAAAAAGTCGCCTGCCTGTACATTTAGTCTCTAGCCAGGACAGTAAAAATACCTATTTCTTATTTCTACTCTAGGTACTCTTATTTCAACACAATGTAAAGATTAATATTTTTTGTCCAAGGACAGATTGGAAGCGTCCATACAGCCACTACTGTCATTGTGAGACCAAGGGCAGCGTCTTTGATCTACTCTTTTGGTGAACATATTTAATATTGCTAATACTGCAGGCATGACGTCGGTTAGACATTGTATTTATTGGAAGATAATTTATGGAAATAGGAATGTAATATCTATTACACAACCAATGTCCATAATGTACCTCATTAATGATTTTTAATTTATTGTTTGATGTAAACAAATAATACATGCTAATGTACATAAAATTTTAATTTGTCTAGAAAATTATGACACAGTAGGATTCCTCGGGCTTAATATTTGACATATTCAGATTACTGTATATTCTGAAAATAAAAGACAAAGTTTTTACATTTAGGTATCACAATTGAAGGAAAGTGGTATTTGTGGTATTAATAAATGTTACGCACTTTGCTATTAGAAACTTGCTATCCACACATGATTTACCTCGGGATATAGTTCTGTATCTACACACGATATACGTCGGGAAAAAGAAAAAAAAATAAAAAATATTGAGGGTAGATGAAATTTTATCATTGGCAAAATATAATTTCAACCTTGGACTTACCATAATTTTCTAGATCACTAGCCACTCCAATTATTGGCGACTGTGGAAGAGACGGTAACGTAGGTTCATCGTCAGAAGATGCCGACGAAATTCTTAGTCGCTTGCGCACAAGTTTTTTAACCTTTTTTCAATTTCTCCATCGTCGTCTTTACTGGGTCGTTTTCTCTTACCCATGTTCACGTAATCACGCAAATATACCTTGTTGGACGAACACGTGTGACTCGGACAACACCAAAACGAGTAATGACAGTCGGGGCTAGACAAAATGGCGGAGTGCACACCCACCGCAGGCAAAGGAGTCAAAACACTTACTTTTTATCATTTAAAATTAAATTTATAAAAATTTCTTGCTTTAAAAGTGTGATTAGGACGGCATCATCTCGTGTGCTGCTGCATGTAATATGTAATAATCTTCGGGAGAGATACGAAGTATAATGGTCGATTAATCGAAGAAGTTGCAGAAACAAATTTCTTAGGTCTTCCCTTTGACGCCAACCTTAATTAGAAATCACATAGATATCGAAAAAATTAATAAAAAGATCTCTAACTATTGTTTTGCTCTTTCTGTCCTCACAAACGTGTCATCGGAAGGTGTTGCTAAAAATGCATATTATGGATATGTATATCCGTTATTAATTTCCCTAAACTAAATATAATATTTTGGGGAAATTCCGTAAATCTGGAATCCATATTTATATTGCAAAAGAAATGTATAAAATCAATTTACAACATGTTTAGAAATGAAACCTTGCGAACCCTTTTTAAAGAGAGGAAATTCTTAACGTTGACGTGTACTTATATACTAGATGTTTTTGTATTTGTTAAGAACAATAGTAAATATTTTATTAATATGTCTGACATAAAAAATAACGCCCGCTCCCAATATAACCACGATATACATATGTACTGTGAAATCTTCCAGTGCAATTCTTACAAAAAGCTCCTATGTCAATGGAATTAAAGAGTTCATTAATTTACCAGAACATTAAATGTTAAGTGGAAATAAATTTATAATAATTTAAAATAATGACTATTGAATAGAGCTTTTTATAATCTGGTGGAATTTTGGACGAAATAAGAGTTTGATATTGTAAACTATAAACTGACATTCCTTTTATTATGTAATTGACAAATTAATTTGAAATTGACTTTTTGATTTATTACGTATCTATCTATTATTGACATTGCATATTTTAATTTATTTCCAAGTTTTATTTTATTGTTTTAAATGGATGTGAATTTTACTATTTAATTATTGCTACTTTAAATATTGAATGTCCAAAATGGGCAAACTATTGAGACTTACAAATATAATCTGTAATTACCTAAATGTACCTACACAGTTCAACAATAAAGTTATTCTATTCTACGAGTATAGGCAGGATTCTCTAGATTTGTCAAGAAGGAATTTGGTAACTAAAGTTAATCGAAAAAGTTGTTTCGTGAAAAGATGCTTAGTTTTAGCACCTTTTATGTGAAGAAGGCGCAAAATGTCTACATTTTTATACATCAAACTGTCTCGTGTTGATTTATTTTGAGAATCGTGTCTAATCAACGCCATTTATTACAATTATTTGAACAGTTTTTTCTTTATATCAGCTTTCGGAAAATCTCCCATTGACATACAAAAAATTATTGGTTGGAAAACTTATAAAGAGCTAATCTCGTTTTGTTCTTTTAGCTTGTTTGTTTGTTGTTACAATCGCAGTTTTTTTCCGCTTTAGACAGAGATTTGCAATATATAGTATGGTAAGTATGATTCCTAGGAATACGGCAGCGACGTCCAAATGCGCGCGCTGGTAGAAGGGCGTGTCGGCGGCTGCTGTGCGCACGCGCAGCGTGGGGTGGCGCGCCGCGAACTCCGTCCAGAACACCGCGGTGTCCAGCG
Source organism: Blastobasis adustella (assembly GCA_907269095.1). Classification (NCBI taxonomy): domain Eukaryota; kingdom Metazoa; phylum Arthropoda; class Insecta; order Lepidoptera; family Blastobasidae; genus Blastobasis; species Blastobasis adustella. The sequence continues at coordinate 11,542,488 of OU026121.1, read as the reverse complement.
GCGACAGCGGTCGGTCGTGCCATGCACGTGATAGCCGCGCAGCTTGCTCCCGGAACCTTGAAATAAGTAGGTAGCACTTAATTTATTTGTGTGGTGTAAGACAGAGTAGATTTAGCTAGCACCGATCGACGACTTCGATGTACTTACACTTACTACGACACACAGCGCCATCTAGCCCCAAATTAAGCAAAGCTTGTATTATGGGTGCCAGAAAACTGATAAACTACTTATATATTTTTAAATACATAAATATACACGTAATAGAAATTAAAATTCATTATTTCAATTACTTTCCGACCGGAAATCGAACTCGAGACCTCTTCGTGGCAGACCGTGGTTAACCAACTGAGCTACTCAGATCGTCAATACTTATAGGCAGACTTCGTAGCCGAGTAAATATCCATTTGATTGTATTCTGGCATATATCTTAAATTATAGGATATCCAGCCCACTTTTTAAGCTTGGAGGTTATGGCAAAATTCTCGACTAATGCATATGTTGATTCAGAACATCCTCCATGTTCAGAACCAATCATTGCGTGCAGTTTAAGTGATCAAAATAATGAACGAAATTTATAGAGTTCTCTACTGACCTAGGATCCAGTATAACTTTAAGCGATGCAACTAAATTGTCCTTTGTCAAATCAGTCCAGGATAATTGTATTCCTAGTCCACTTTCTTCTATGGCTGCGGCATTGGAAGGTTGGTCTCCTAACACAGGCATCGCTAAGACTGGAACCCCAAAGTGAATCGCCTCCGTAGTGCCTCCCATTCCGGCGTGCGATATGAACGCGACCGTTTTCGCGTGACCTGTAACGAAGTACGAATATAATTAATCGATAGTATTGCGAAATTATCTAAATTATCTAGGTATAGAGAGACATACGGTCGGATGGTCCGCCGAAAAATTAAAGTAACCGTCATCGAGGTCATTTGCAACCTAGGGGAGCGGATTTTGCAGAACCTAAAGTTGTAGATTGGAAATAATTCGGGAGAGAAATCATGCTACACCTTGTACGTTGCACATACGTTTATTGAATGCCAATAATTGGAGGTCCAAACGATGTCGATGAAATCTATCTTATTGTTTAATCTTTCCAAAATATGTTTTTGTAGAAATAGTGATACTAGGCTTAATCATCTTGGCGTCAATATACAATTATCCAGGATTAGGCAGATTAGGTAACTATAGTAGAGCGATTGCCATCTGACCTCCGTGATCGTGCTTGCAGATAGCGACTAAATGTTCACGAATCCTGATAATTCAATCATCATTCAGATTCCCAAAGTAAGCAAAGCTTGTGCCATGAGTACTATATAATTGATTAACTTAAACACCCAGACCCGTATCATAAATTAAAATACATGATTCCAATTTCTGGTCCGCCAGGTATCGGACCCGGGAGCTCTGCTTGGGCGACTGACATGTTAACTAGCTGAACCACTCAGGTCATCAAAAGTGTTTAGTCAAAGTCATTTAGTGTTTGTGTTTAGCTAATGTATATTTCGTCATTGGTGATGGGGAACGAACTCGGTACCTCGTTTACGAGGCCCGACCAGCTAGGTATTAGGCAACGGGCGCTCCCGCACTTACAATACTAGGCTTTATTTGCAAAAAAATACACTTTTCTCACCTAAAATATCTACTTGTGGTAACCATTTATTTGTGTAAATTTTATTTTTAGCCATTGCTAGCGAGTTGTCTTCGAATTTCCAGATAACCCTGTGCGGAAATTCTTTTACGGCTTCCAAAATGGCATTAATTATTTCAGGTGCCAATGAGCTGGCCTTCAGTACTGATCCAAAACTAATGTAAATAACACCATGATCAGCTTCATCTACAAATTTCTTCAATTCCTGAAAACAAACATTTTAATAGGCACTTCCTTAATTTTTTGTACATTTTGATAAGAGAAACTATGCCTAGACATAATCCGATATTTACACCAGTCAAAGGGTTTGGTTGAGTCACATGGTATCCTCCAACTTCAATAACATTAGCCGGTAGCACTTTAGAGCCAGTCAATGCAATACTATGATACAACAACAGGAACTTTATTTCTCGACCTAATTCCTCCAATGGCGGTATGTCATCAAAATATTTCGATAAAACATGTTGGTTGTGCCTCTGAACTCCAACACTATAGAGTACGTTGAATAACGTATCAAATAACAGTCTTTCTATCCTTTGAAACAGCGTAGGATGTGTTCCTCCTCCAAGGAAGTGGAAGGGTACATAAGCAGGATTATTTGGAATACCAAACCGGGCGAAATGAAAAGGCATCAACACGTGCGCCGTTGTCCCCACTACTGGCGCTCCAAGTTTGTAAGCAACCGCTAAAGCACAATCACTGGTGAACTGTTCCACAACAGCGACATCAAACTTTGTTTGGCTACTTATCAAATTTTGCACTTCCTTATTAGCCATCAACACTTCACAATCTTCTCTTCCGAATCTCGCCAAGTACAACGCAGTGCCTAATATTTTCGTCCATGATGCTGGCTCCGGTGGTTGAGTATCACCTTCAAATATTATATTATCGCCGCCTAAGTTTATGTGGTGGTTGTATTTATATATCACTTCGTCTGGGAAGTGTGATATGACTGTAACATTGTGTCCTCTGTCAACTAGCTCACGCAAGAATACTCGAAACACAAAGAAATGGCTTTTGCCTTGGTACGGATATATTGCAAGGATATTGAGTGCGAACGCGTTGTTTAACACAATTAATATTGTTACTACGGCGAGCTTCATTTCAACGAGCAGTTCACTGAGCACTAGAGCCGCCAACTGATTACGTAATGTTTATTTTTTATATCAGTTGCCTGATAGGAGGGATTGCCACTCACTTCCATGGCTGGCTGGCATTGACTTAAAAAAACAAATACAATTTATCAATATCAACCTCAAAGATTCTTTTGCGTTAACGTTAAAGACGTTATAAATGTTAATACTTAACTCTGCATATTAGTATTAGACTGAACTAAGTTAAATGGTTTTGAATAAATAAAATAAGGATATGTACGAACCTCCATACAAAACAAGCTTCTGCACCCGTATACAGGGTGTCCCAAAACTCAACGTCAAGCCAAAACGGGGTGACAGGATTGATTGTAACCATCATGAGGAAAATCACAAAAAAAATCTTTCCCATGCAGATTGAAAATTATGGGCATTTAAGAAAAACCAAGAAATGGTTACAAACTGTAACCATTTTTCGGTTATTGTGGATAATTTTTATTATTTTTGTTCATTTAAACTTTGGAACCGTAACTCTAAATAACATTTCTAGAACCACAGTCAAAAATAATGACACAATTGCCCCAAGTTTTATAGAATGAAGACTATTTGTTAAACTATGAATTTAAAATTTTCAAACTTTGTCGACTTTAAAAGGCCCTCCTTTGAAAACAATGTACTAAAGTGCCTTGGCAAGTACCATTAAAAGTTTGCGCATTTAATCAGGATTGTGAAATGGCACAATACTTGTTAGTTTCTTCTTAAAAAAAAACGAGTAAAAAAATAAAAACCTAAAGTAACCCGATTTTTGCTCACCCATTTTACTCAGTTCAAATGTTTTTTATTCGCACAAGCTCTTGGTAGGTTCTTAATTTTACGGCAAAATGATGAGAGAGATGGATAGTGGACATGTTTGCTATGAGCGAGCGAGACAGATAGTGACGCCACTTTTACCAAAGTGAACAAAAGTAAGTAAAATTAATAAAATAATGAAAAATCTTGACCTAGTTTAGTTTAGGTTTATTGGAATAAAAGTCTACAGCAATTGTAATAAAAAACAACATTTTTTATTACAATTGCCTGAACGTCCAATCCACCTTCACTATCTCGTGGCCAGCCTTGTGACGAGCGAGAGAGCGAGATAACTCTAACGTCTCAGTTGAATTGCGTTGAAGAAAGCGAGATAAAAAATTATGTCGCGCGACAAAGCTCATCATGCTACGCAGGCTGGTTTGTTTTGTTTGTTGTCGTCCGACAGCAATAAATTGTTATTATTCTTGAGCCCCAAAATCTTGGGACCTTAGAAATTCATCCCCTGACAGTGTAAAGTGATTGAAAATTTCTACCGATAGACTTAATTCTCACGCCTGAGTGAATTAAGAGGTAGTTACCTACGCTTGGGTAACAATGTAGGTACATCTTTCAGTAAAGATAACGTAAATCACCAATATCTGAGTAATTCCAACTCTTTAGCAGACTGAAGAGATGGATGATCACGGAAAGGAACAGAGAAAGAAGTTGTAAAGGATCTGCCTGGACAGGTGACAGACAAACCTTTTTGGTTTCGGTCTTTCAGTGTTTTAATAGATATACTGTAAGAGTGTGCTACTTGGCGCCTATCATATAATAGCTAGCAACATTTTGTTACAGTCATTGCTGTGAATTCATGTGCTAGATTAAAAATACCTAGTTATAAACAAACAATAATTAACATCTTTAGTTAAAATAATACACAAACCTATTACTGACTGTACTTTAGGTTTCCCGTGTAAGCAATTTTTGGGAGCAAGCCGACATACAGGTACCTTTCTAGCCTACTTACTTTCCACGAAATGAAGGTTAAAACAAACAAAATTAGTCTGATCTGATCTGACAAATCCTGGATTAAGGCGGACCTCAGGCCCTCGTGCGCGAGCGCACAACCGGGACTTTAATGCCAAGATAATTATTTTATTAATAACTAGCTATCCAGGGGCGACTTCGTTCGCGTGGCGTCCTACCCCAACGCCTACCCTGCATATACTTTACCCCTATCTACGCTTTTTTCTTGCCTATAAACCTTCCTCTTGAATCACTCTATATACTGATGAAAACTGCATTAAAATTCGTCACGTAGTTTAAAAGATCTAAGCATACATAGTTTACTCCAACCTATCCTTTTTTTTGCTTATGAATCTTCCTCTTGAATCACTTGATCTGTTGTTGAAAAACCGCATAAAAAGCCGTTGCGTAGTTTTAAAGATCTAAGCGTACATACTCGTATACAGGGTGTTTCATAATATATGTATAAAGCCGTGAACTGGGTGGAGTGCTACACGTATTAAAACGATAGGTGCAATCATTTTTTTCTTGCGTGGAATAGTTAGCGAGAAAATGACTATCGAAATTTTTCTTTTTCAATGTCGATAATGACATTTTAAAAACGAAAGACCGCATCTCTAGAAATCAGTTGTAATAGGTTAATCAACCGCCGACAAACGCCCCGCCCCGCCACGGGCCGAGGCGAGCCGGCCTGTGGCGGTGCCTTTGATCTACGGCGCGGCTTCCATTGACGAAATTTACCTACTTTCGTGTCGTGTTCGTTCATTCGATTTAGTTGTTCACTTGAAAAAGAGCTGCGCTTCAACGTAGTCGATATGATTATTTTTCTTTAAAAACGAAGATTATTGAATGAAAATTAAAATTCAATGTCCGGATAATTTGAAGTCGCTAGTGTACTCTTTGCAAGCTATACTTTAACACCCTTTCGGCTTTATACATGTATTACGTAACACCCTGTAGGTATTACATACGCAGGGACAGACTCTGGAAGCGACTATACTGTATATGATGTATAGAATAGCACACTCCAGCTTAAGATGATCCGTATGTTCAAAGCTTCCTGTACATTCCGGGTTTAAAGTTTATAGGACCTAATAATGAGGTGTACAACATGTACACATTTTGACTTCCATTCCCTCTCCCAAGGGAACCATGATGAATTTCGGGATAAAAAGTATCCAATGTCCTACCTCGTAGTAGGAACTCAAATCATACCAACTTTCATTTGAGTTCATTCAGTAGTTTCGGAGTGTTACGCGGCCAAGATGCAAATAAAAATGAAAAATATACAGTTTTGGCTTCAGTATCGTTTATAGGTACCCTCCAATACAAAATTACAAAATATCTTTACTGTACAGAATTATGAAAAGCCTCATTAATACAGACCTGTTACAGTTACTTATCTGTATGTCTCTGTTTTCGTAGGCAGATACCATATTGTATTGTTATGGTCTGGATACACCTCTTTTGACTCTTCCACATGCTTCCACATCCTCGCTGATTCCTCGTCCTGACTGATACAGGTGAGTCTTTCTCTACTCTAGTCTTTACATAAACGAGGTAGGTACATATTATTTTACTTGAACAAATTCTTACTAAAACACTCAGCCATTCAATTATACACGTTCCATACTTTTAATTATCTTTTACCAATTCGAAGTTAGGAGTTCAATAGAGGACTTTCAAACAGCTATTTTAAAAGTAAATGGTGAAGTTCGGTGTGCCTCAGTAGATGACGCTGCTTAGGCAGGATTCTGAAGATGTTTCAAGAAGGAATTTGGTAACCGAAGTTACTCGAAAAAGTTGGTTCGTGAAAAGATACTTAGTTTTAGTACCTTTTCTGAGAAGATGTCTACATTTTTATAGATCTAACGGTTTCGTTATGATTTATTTTTGAGAATCGTGTCTAATCAACGTCATCTATTACAATTGTTTGAACTATTTTTTCTTTTTAATCAGCTCTCAGAAAATCTCCCATTGACGTACAAAAAAAATATTGACTTGAAAACTTGTATAAACATAATACAAATGGTAAAGAGCTAATCTCGTTTAGTTCTTTTGGTTTGTTTGTTTGTTGTAACAATCGCAGTTTTTTTTCGCTTTATACAGAGTTTTGCAATATATAGTATGGTAAGTACGATCCCTAGGAATACGGCGGCGACGTCTAGATGCACGCGCTGGTAGAAGGGCGTGTCAGCAGCTGCTGTGCGCACGCGCAGCGCGGGGTGGCGCGCCGCGTACTCTGTCCAGAACACCGCGGTGTCCAGCGGAGACAGCGGCCGGTCGTGCCATGCTCGGGACACTGCCGCGGCTTGCTCCCGAAAACTGAAAGGTAATGATTTAAAAGTCACTTAGGTACTTAATGGGATTGAAATCTGGTAGGGAGCCGTAGGTACTTAGTGGAGCTGTAAGTTGGCCAGAAGATTCCAAGTGAGTTAGCCTTATATATTATGCATTGGGTCCTTACCTAAAAAATAGGCGTTTTTTCGCAATTTCACATTTGCTCAAATATTTTTAATTATACATAATATTTCAATATTCATATTTGATTTCGAAAATGCCAGTAAAAATAATCATCTTGGCGTTAATTTCCCTGTTGTGCTCTCGAGAACGAGGGCTCGGGGTCCGCCTTGACCATGATCCAGGATTCGGCAATCAGGTAATTACAGTGGAGCGACTGCCATCTGACCTCCGTGACCCTGCTACCAGGGGAACCTGACCAGATTGGACCATGGTTACAAATTCAGTTGCCTGAATTTGCAGGTTTCTTCACGATGTTTTCCATCACTGTAAGAGCATCGGTTAGTATTAAACTAATGTATATAACTCAGAAAAGAGTCATTGGTACATGGCCGCAGCGGGTTTCCAACCCTGTACCTCTCGTTTACGACTTGGATACTCAACCGCCCGGCTAAAGACGCTTGGATTTTTGGATGGCAGTTGACGATGTGACAGTGGACAATGTTTAGATTTGCCCTAGTTTTTACAAGGGTCTGAAAATATCCCTTTTCATTTGTTGGCAGTTTTGCCTCTTTAACCAGATGTAATTTTATGATTAGGGTATTATAAAAATGAAATGATATTTACCAGTTAGCTGAATATTGTCTGGTTATACCTACAAAGTTTCATCGAAATCGGATTAGCCATTTCCAAGAAGCTGAAAAACTTGCTTGCATGAAAATTCCAGTTTTCCGTCATTTTCGTCATACAAAACGCTAATTTAATAGGTACCGAATGATACCTAATGACCTACTATTATAATATGGGGTCCGCTTTCTGCTCCTCCGTCCATACTTCGTTCGATCTTTTGCATACATGGTGATGACTTTGGGCTTATGTCTGTTCAATATTTTGTTTTAAAAAAATACCGATATCGTTTACATATCAGAACGTGATGTGTGTAACTGTAACGATATTATATAAACCTAAGGCTTGATGTCCATTCGCGCGGTTTCACGTCACGGTGACAACCAAAGAAACGGTGGTGTTATTCTGGTTTTTCAAATTAGGCAACGTTCGCACGAGAGATTTTAAGTTAGGCAACGTTTGCACGAGAGCTTTTTCGATCCTTTTACGCACGTTGTTTTAAACGACTCGCATCATTATTGACCATATGTCTTCTGGACTGCATTCACTCACTGAGATTTTTTAAATCTGACGACTCAAATGCAACCAAGAGAAACGTACGAAAAATATATCATTCAGTTTGGATTAAAACACTGAAAGTGCCGGTCCGAAAAATATTATGCAATTTTCAGATACAGCATACAGTTTCTATGGTACAAAACCTATACGCCCGCCACCACCACTACTATGTACCTAGATTATTGATCTAAAAATGTATGAAACGCGAATGTTGCTTTTTTTAACTAAAAAGTATAACATCATAAATATGTAAAGAAATTGGGCCACCTCGATTGGTCTTCCCCGAATACTATGATAACTGATGCTTTTTACCCGACTACGAGGAAGCCCAGGAAGGGTAATGAAGTTAACAGTCTATGTATGTATGAAGAAGCCACAGAGATTTGTCAGGACCGTAGCAAGTGGAACAATGTGATCTCTGCCTAACCCCTACGGGAGAAAAGCGTGACCGAATGAATGTGTGTTATTCAAAGAATTTCTTTAAAAGAATATTGATCTCGATAAGCACTATAATTTCTCTCTAGGAAGTAGTGCTCTAGGACGAATAGTTTTAGAGTCATTACCATTCTAAGTTTGACAGCTGTCATCCGAAATGTAGATCTTGACGAGTACCTATCATTTATCTTCAGGAACTAGTGTTCTAGGAGCGATCGTTTCAGAGTTATTACAGTTTTAAGTTTGACAGCTGTCACCGGAAATGTAGTTCTCGACGAGCACTATCATTTCTCTTTAGGAACTAGTGTTCTAGGACCAATAGTTTCAGAGTTATTACAGTTTTAGGTTTAACAGTTGTTAACCGAAATGTAGATCTCGACGAACACTATCATTTATATTTAGGAACTAGTGTTGTAGGACCAATAGTTTTAAAGTTATTACAGTTTTAACAGCTGTCATTCGAAACGTAGATCTGGACGAGCACACGCGTTATATCTGTACTTAAAAAAGTAAGACAGATATATGTGAGTGAACTATGTCACATAAGGAGGAAAGATTCGAACTATTGGTAAAAAGAAAGAGTCAAATTTGACGTCTCATGTCATAGCCTCATGTTGACATCTACTAACATCGCGCCGCACTCTGCACGATGGGGGCAAATTTAAAAAAAATGTAGAAAAAGTTTATACATCAGAGCTAACATTTCGGGCTTAGATTGCGGGTTTTGCCCCTATCTTGCAGTGCGCGCGCGGCGCACCTCTTAAATGTGAATCGGCAATAACGTATAGTCGTCGCTTGATGACGAATTTCTCGCGGTGTACGCGCGAATCTCGATTCTAGGCGTGCGTCCGTAGAGTACGTTTCTTCTTGAGGTGTTTTTTGTAGGCTAATATAACGTTGGTAGGCATTTTACCTTTTGTATAGAAGTGATGTGTCTAGGTTACGTAGTAACTATTATATAATCTGTGATGAAAGACTTAGGCTGCGTCCCCAGTAGGCAAACTGTTTGCCGCCGACTGAGTTAGCGGCGTATCGGTTTAGTATGCCCTTCCATATACTTTAAATGATGTGTTTACAGTTTGCTAGTTTTGCGCTCAATCTACGCAATTTGCAGCGTTACACGCACCGACTATCTAAGTGAGCGGCTGACTCAAAGAAAAACCTGTTCCAGTCGGACGCCGCTAAGTTGAATTTTAGTTGGCTACAAATTTGCGGCTCACTCAGTCGGCGGCAAACAGTTTGCCTACTGGGGACGCGGCCTTAAAATCATTGTGCAAGGCGATTTACAAAACGGATGGATTCTCAAAAACCTCCTTTAAGATGGGAGAGTAGTTCTTCAATAACTAATACTCTTATCGTCCCTTTTAAAAAAAGAAAAACACAATAAGGAGCAGAAGTAGCAATGGGAGATTTTCCGAGAGCTGCAAAAATATATATTTTTTTTCAAATAATGGTAATAGATGGCGTTGATTAGACACGATTCTCAAAAATAAATCATAATGAAACCGTTAGATGTATAAAAATGGAAACATTTTGCAATTTCTTGTCAGAAAAGGTACTAAAACTGAGTATATTTACACGAAACACCTTTCCGAGTAACTTCGGTTGTTATTATTCAATACTTCAGAATCCTGTCTAAGCAGCGCCGTCTAGTGAGGCACGCCGAACCACACATTTTACTTTTTGAAATAGCTGACACCTATCTCAAGATTTTTGAAAATCTGATTGCAAAATATGGTCGAGGTCGATAGAATTTTTATGTCCTATACTTCTCCTTTTGTCTTATTTTAAAGACGTAGAAGATCTCGTACTCACCCTGGATCTATTACTCTTTTGAGTGTTGCGATTAAACTATCTTTCGTTAAGTCCGTCCAATCTAGTTTCACGCCTATTCCGCTCTCTTCAATGGCTGCGGCATTTGCAGGCTGATCTCCAAACACAGGCATTGCAATGATGGGCACGCCGAAGTGAATCGCTTCTGTGGTCCCTCCCAATCCCGCATGGGAAATAAATACCAATGTTTTTGGGTGACCTGTAATGTTTGTTTGAAGCTATTAATACTTGTTAAAAATGAATATTTTGCAAGAAAACAGAAGTGGTTTTGGACTTACCTAAAATGTCCACCTGTGGCAGCCAACTATCAATATATAATTTATTTTTATCGAACGTTAATGTTTTGTCTTCCCATTTCCAAATTACCCTTTGAGGAAGTTCTTTTACTGCTTCTAAAACTACTTTGACTTTTACTGGATCCAGAGAACTTGTCTTCAACATTGATCCGAAGTTGATGTAAATGATGCCTTCAGACTCTTCTACAAATTTTTTCAGATCCTGAAAACGAAACAGAATTTGTGTCTTAAAAAATATTGGCTAGAAAAGACTGATTTTGATTTTGATTGAAGAATATTTATTTTGGTATTGGCTTCTCATCTCGGGTGTTTTAATAATAAAAATAATAATAATCATCGTCATCATATCAGCCACAAGACGTCCACTGCTGGGCATAGGCCTTCCCCAGAGATATTCACAAAGGCCGGTCCTGTGCTTTCCGTATCCAGCTCGTACCTGCGATCTTTACCAGGTCGTCGGTCCACCTTTTGGGAGGCCTACCCTATAATAATAATAATAAACGTTAATTTCAGGCATTAACAAAGTATCTGTAGTATACAAATAAGCCCATATTTTGTTAATATGAATTTTTTTTTTCTGGTCCCAGTAATAACCTGGTGGAATGGTTACACAGCGACTACGGATCAGCAAGAAAGAAATTGAAAATGGACAAAATACGTTTCCGTCTTGTATTTTCACAACTTCGATCTTCAAACCACTCTACTAATGTGGAGGAGGCTCAATCCCAACAGTGGACAGCGGAGCAGTTATTATGTAAATGGTTTGGTAGTATGAAAATAATTGTTGATACTATATTTACTTACACTTGTTAATGGTTTTTCTTGGCTCACATGATATCCTCCAACCTCGATGACATTTGCTGGAAGAATCTGAGAACCGGTCAAGGCAAAGTGATGGTACAGAAGCAGAAACCTTATTTCCCGACCCAGATCTTCTAAGGGTGGGATATCGTCATAGTACTTCGCTAGAATATTTTGATTGTGCCATTGTACACCAAAACGATAGATTGCTTTGATGTAAAAGTCGAATATCACCCTTTCCACCCTTTGGAAAAGTGTTGGCTGAGTTCCGCCATCGAGGAATTCGAACGATACGTAAGATGGGTTGTCTGGGATACCAAACCGTTTGTAATGGTAAGGCATTAGCACATGAGATGTAGTGGCGACTACTGGTGCCCCCAGTTTATAGGCGACGCCTAATGCACAATCACTATTAAACATTTCCACAATCACAACATCAAACTTAGATTTACTATTAACCAAATCTTGTACATTTTGATTCGCTAATAATATTTCGCAGTTTTCTCTACCTGTCATGGTTAGAATAATTATAGTTATGAGGACAGTCAAATATGACTTGTTCATCACCGGTATTTCTTCATCAAATCTAGTTCCTCCGTCTAAACTAATGTCATGGTAGTTATTCGGTGGATCTTTCTCCGGGAAATATGAGACGACTGTGACGTTATGTCCTCTGTTAGCAAGCTCTCGCAAATAGATTCGGAACACCATAAAGTGGCTTTTGCCACTGTACGGATATATTGCAAGAATATTAAGCGCACACACGTGGTTTATGGCGAGTAATATTGTCAGTATAGTGATCTTCATCGTCGGTTGCTGCGCTGTTGTCGTCGTACAATTTTCTCTAGGTTATCGTCTACATATGAAGGACGATGTTATTTATATTACTCGTGTTTTATAGGCTCGAATGACACAGCCGGTCAGCGCGGCGGCGGTTTGGACACTGATTACAACAAATTTGGTATGTAGATACGTGAGCGATAAGAATAAACATATCCAGCCAGTCATGGTAGTCTACCTAAATCTTTGGTTTACATTTTGCTTTATTGCCATTGAGTGACCTTTAGGAAATGTTTGCTTGCCTTGCATTCGAATGAAGGTAAAATTAATCAATTGTAATGGGCGTCAGCGTAGGATGACTATCAAAATGCCTCATGCTACTCGACGCGATAGACTGGTTATCGCGTAATCGCGCTCGTTTGCGACGGATGACGGATTTGTTGTGTATGGTGTGTATGTGTACTGATTGCGATATACACACTATTACATACTATTATATGATACGCGTGTCTCTTGGCGCGTAAACGTAAAAATACTGTGGTAAGCATGAAATTAGTAGTCTAAATTCTCAGTAATAAGATAACATAGTTAATCTACTATAATCAGGCTACGCTACCTATAGATTAGTTAAGTAGTTTCAAATTTAATCTGGCGTTCTTTATCGTCACAACAGCGGTATATTCTAAAATTTTTGAATTCTCCAACAGCTCATGCTTTTGACTTCGACAGTCCACGCCACTCAGTGATAAACTAGCAGACACCCCGCCTGATGGAAAGCGATAATTGTTGCCCATAACATCTACGATTCATGCATTTAGGTTTCAGACGTCGTAAATGCCAAACCGCAGGTGCGTTGCCATTGTGAGAACTAAGATGAAATGCCTTATGCCTGTAATTGCGCTGGCTACCTTATCCTTTAAACCGGAACACAACAATGCATGCATTGTTGCTTGGCGGCAGAAATAGATAAGGCAGTGATACTCATCCAGGCGGATACCTCAGGTTTGACAGAGTCCTACCATCTGATTGTATATTGTTAAATATAGTGACATACGAGTGTCTCTGTCTGTACTACCTACCATCTGATACTTTGTCAATTTACAGCAAAATTTTTACGTGAAGTATATAAGACTGAAATTCAGTATGTATTTAATACGTTGAAAGGCAAGTGCTGGGTGGACCATCAAGAAAACAAACAAAAAATTGGTTATAATCTCTTGTAACCAATTTTTTGTTTGTTGCATAATTATAATTATGCTAATTTTCTTTGTGCTCAACCGATTGGTTAATATTTAGTGACGTAATACGTGTGTTTGTAGCGTTTTGGAGCTCATTATAATTGCTAGGCTATGTTTTAACAATTAAAACGAAGAAATAATTGTTGAAAATGTTCTTAAGACATATGGATCCTCTATTAAATATACTTTAGTATTTAGTATGAATGAATGAATAAATGGATGAATGAATGTATGAATGTAGTAGTGTAGTCGGTTTGAGATTGTAAAAATCTTTGTGCCCATGCCATAGACACGATGAGTCCTAAGTATGGGCGACTTTTCTCGTCTCATGAAATCTGGTGGAATCCATTCCTTTCTTCACCTTCCTCATTTATCTTCTATAAATTCACTTTCCCACCACCACTAGGTAGGTACAATATCATCAGCCAATTGGTTGTCTGTTTGTTAGCACATCAATATGTGATTCATACCTAATAGCAACGCTAACGCAAATATGTAGGCTATATTTTTTACTGACATTAAAATAACGATCAACCAGGAATGTACAATTAAAGTTACGATGAATTCATATGGATATTCATTACTTTTTATGTAGATAAATTGCTTTTTGTAATAATTGGGTTCATTTACTTTAAGAAAATAGTGTTACTACGTTATCGATGACCGCCAGCATAGTCAGACACCCGACAAGACGTGATATAGGAGTGAAAAAGCCAAATTGACAGTAACACTTTACATCGTTTTTGGAAGGTTAATTTAAGTCATAATAGTTTGAACTTAAAATATTGAAAAAAACATTTTGACGACATTTCCCGGGTGTGTTCTCGCGCACGAGACCTCGGGATCCACCTTGAGCATGATCCAGGATTTGGCAGATCAGATAATTACAGTGGAGAGACTGCCATTGAACCTCCTTTACACTGTTAACAGGGGAACCTGACCAGATTGGATCATGGCAGTCGTCTGAATGTGCAATTTCATCACGATGATTTCCCTTATTTATGGTATCGATATAAATTTAGCACTTAGGAAATTTAATGCTGATTAATTTCTTCTTTGTCAATTTGCTCCTATCTGTAACAGTTTCACTGTAAAGTGGTTAAGGGAAAGGAGGTGAAGGAGGGTAGGGGTTGGTAACCATTATTTTTGGATTCAGGGTTGAATTAGTAAGAAAACATCGGTTACAAAAAAGTAATCTGATTTTCCTACAGAACGTCGCTTTTAAATTTTTTGGTCTGGTCTAATTGAAGAAGTAAAAGAGATATCTCAGTATAAGTGTAGCTTATGGCACCCTGTGTAATGCGGGTGTGAAAGCGTGAGGTACACCTCACAGCCCATAAGAGTACACTGCAGGACTTAGGACCTCTCCGTTATTGCCATAATCACCACTCTGGGCAGGCGGGTTGGATGTCGCAGTGTTAAAAATAGAACAATGTGAAACGCTGCTGCCCATTTCCCAGTTAACAGAGACTAGATATATTGCCTCGAAAACATTAGTCGCCTATTACGACATCCGCAAGTGTCAAAGGGTTCGTGCTATTCTGCTCTGCCGGAAACCACACGGCCACACGGCGTGAGGTACGCCTCGATAGAAAATACCACAAGTACTAGCGACAGATATCTAAAAAAATTGACTTAAGTATTATTAACACAAATTTTAAGAAGAATCTATTTATTACTATATAATACTTATAATAATAATATTACTAGAGGAAAGTAACCATATATTGAATAGGGTCCAAATATGGAATTCCTTGATTTCTTCGAAAATAATATTTGAAATCGCAATACAGAACCATATTCTGTTTCATATACTCATATTAGACGTGTATATGTTCAATCTTGTCAGTAGGGCGAAGGCCGGTGACATGGCATGGGTGTTTTGTTTGGTCGCTGTTCAGAACATTTTTAGGAACGTAAAATCGATGTATTTCTTATTATTTAGAGAGTGATAATATTTTCCTCATATATTTATGTGGTTGCATACATGGTAGTTCTTGTATTTCCAGGCCATTTATTCGTTTCAGTTTTGTAATTATTTTAATATGGGCAATAATTTCTGAGGTCACTTAATTCCAAATATGGACAGGGTCCACTTATGGAATATTCCATATTTGGGTCAAAATCGCAATTGATGGTTTAATTTTTACTTTTAATGTGTTTATATTTATTTTTCAGAATGCTTTCTAATACATAAAGTAAAGAAAAATATTCGAAAATCAAGAATTTATCAATTTATCACAAAAAAACGAAAGTTTTTATTTGCGTTTGGTTAACAGCTTTTTCATACAAAGGCTTAAGAAAAGCTATTTTACCAACTGCAAACACTTCTTTTTTCAAGATTTAAACGGCTTAACCTATTGGCATCAAATGTTATCTATTTGTTAGGTCGGACGGAACACTCAAGATAAGGGTAGGTACTACTCGCACTATGTCGATTTTTATCAGAATTTCAATCTTTTTTTAAATTAAATTCTTTTTTTGCAATATAACAGTCTACTAATTTTTACAACTAATTACCAATTTAGTAAATAATGAGAATGTTATTAAGTATTACAAAATATTTTTTAATCATATTTTAAAGAATAGGTTGTACCTTTTTCTCATGGTCCATATTTGGGGTACCTATTCCATATTTGATTACCTTTTTCATTTTTTGATTAAACTAGATTTTTGATACTGTAATTAGTTATAAAAATCATAAGACTATCACTAAGTGTTGCACAACATTATGTCTTCTCATCTAATAAAGAAATTGACTTCGTACTATGAATACTCTATTTTTAATATTCAAAAAACTAAATGGTATTCCATATTTGGTTACTTTCCTCTACTTATATAATACTTATCGATAACCTGCTCTACTTTCGTGATTTTCTATTGAAATGTACTATACCTAGGTGTTTGTATGAGTATGTACAATAATGTACATACACCCATGTAACAATAAATATATAAAAAACAGCTTATACTCTGAAATTCTTTTATTTATTTCTTAAAAATTATTGAACGATATCAACACTGTACGCTGCAGATGTTCGCAGGTTTATTTTTTTAAATTGATGTAGGTAATTGAGACAACAGGCATTTATACCTACTTAAGTTCCACGCCGTGTGTCAGTGCCCACATAAATGCTTAAGTACCTACCATTACCTACTAACTACTTTACATTATGAGAATACGGCAGAAATATTTACAAACTTCAGATAACAAAAAAGTGTGAGCCATAATCTACTTGGTTACATTTTAATAAAAAGTACTTCATCATCGTGTCGTTTAGTGCAATCAAGTAGTTACTACCTACCCTACTTTTTTAAATTCTTGATCGCCCCAAAGTTATGGCACCCACTTCTTGATAGCCTGTTTTACCCGAATATTTTCACCGTAAGCATTCTCGATGAGGTTTCCCCGTTATCATCAGCAAAACCATTGAATTAGTTAATAGTTAGTAACTACTGCGTCGACACAACACTATAGCCCTTTTAACACCTGAATACGTCCCTCTGTGTCTACCGTCTTATGCGATATTTTCACGTGACGAAAGACGAAGCATGTAAACTAAAGCCCTACTAAACGACACCTTTAGAGACCCATATAATCAGTCATTTGGCTCTATTAACAAATACCAGCATACTTTCAACGAACTTCTGCACTTCTGAACTTGTACATTGAAACAACAATTCTCCCGATATGTATGTATTCACTCGAACTTAACACGTTTGCTTCGTCTCTCTTCTACCAGAGCTTGTTGCGACCTCGCGTCGTTGCCGCAGCAACAACAGCAACACAAGGACAGCAACTTATACAGAACGTAGCTCAAAACGTACACTACTAAAGCTACGAAGGCTAGTATGTCCAACTGGAGTTGTTGGTACAAGGGAGTTTCAACAGATGTCGCTCGTAGGTTGAGTGTGCCCTGGTACCGAGCTACATACTCGGTCCAGTAGATGGCGCTCTCTAATGCCGAAAACGGCCGGTCGTTCCATATCCGCGATACGAGTTTTGCACGCTGCTGAATTCTGAAATTAGAAAATGAAATCTCTATAAATAATTAGTGTGCAATGTCGTTGGGCCCGTGTGTGTAACGTTGGGTGGTCAGAGGATTTAGATTTGTTTGCCTGCGGCGGACTATACGTTTGAGTCGTAATTGGCGTTAAACAAGTGCGCACGACTCATCTGGCCGTTCATACAACCCCTTCATGCAACTAGTTAGCACTACTCCAGCCAGACTCTCTGATATTTAGGTTACCAGGGGAAGTGTAAAGGAAATTATTATTAATTAAAGGCTTACAAATAGTCAGTTAAAATGGTTACATATGTAAGTATTACATATCTTCTGGAACTGGCCACGTATAATAAAAAAAAAGCAATGACTGATTTCGTAAATATAACTTTTTATTTGCGAACTTTTAATCATCTGCGAGCAGCGGAAGGTCGACAGTACGAATATGATAGCCCGGCATTACAAGGAATTAGTGGACGAATTTGGTATTGAAGCGCAACATAGAGACTTATTAAAAAAATACTCACTTTGAATCAAGGACCTCGTTCAGAGCATCCAAGAGGTAATCCTTTGATAGGTCTTCGTAGGCGACGACTGTAGCCACTCCAGCATCACGCAACGCTGCAGCGTTTCCGTACTGGTCTCCGAACAAGGGTACGGCCACCACGGGCACACCTGCATCAACGGCTTCTATCGTGCTGAGGATCCCCGCGTGGGAAATGAAGGCTTTCACGTTTTCATGCTCTGAAAAATTCATTTCACATAATTGTAGTTACTTTTCTGGTGAATCGGTGGGTATATATAGTTCGTTGGGTTCTAACAACATGTATTATATACCCACCAACGATTTTAGTGACAGATCTTTATAAAGTTTTAAGGGAGGTTTTGTATGGTGAAGGATGCTTCACTGCCGATGAAAGACAAAGATGTTTGGAAGAAGTTATCCGAAATAAAGGAATATTTAATTTAATTTATTCTAGACAATTTATCGTTGTTCGGAGTTAATACGAGGGGTGATTGATAAGTACCCGTGTTTGAAGACAAGTGACGGCACTGACGTAAAATATGTATGTCATTGTTTATTGTGATCTTTCAAACAACGACTGTCGAAATTTCAGATAAATTCAGTTAGCAAGTGTACGTTTTATCTAATTATGGAAAAAGTATACAATGGTTCGTCCACGTCATGGGTCTCTGAAGGCACGCGTCAATCAACGACGTCAGCCAAAGTACCAACTATTGTTTATCCGTGGCCGAAGGGCACCTGGCATATCACCGTCAACGTATCGGCCGTATTGGTGCCGAATAGCACAGTACGTAGCGATAGCAAGAGGCCTAACGGTATAATGCTCATTGCTTGGCAATGTGGGAACTCGCTGGTGACTTTTCTTATCATCATTTACCTATACTAAAAGGTTATCTAGCATTCTTAACGTTTCAGATTTGCTTAAAATTCTTGTGCCTTATCAGTTGTAGATTGGTATTATACTGGTATGTTTACCAACTGTAACAAATATTTAACGACCAAGTAAAGTAAAACGCACAGAAAAATGTTAATGCTTGACAAAATATCAAGTAAATACCCATTTTTGTACACAACTGAAACATAATGGAGGTCAAAATGTTGCGAAGGATGTGCGGCGTAAACGCAACTTGACCGACTACGTTACGAAGGAGGTACATCTGCAGCAGCCTTGGCGCAAGAGATAAGTATGAAGAGGCTCGCCTGCGCTGGTTTGGTCACGTGCAGTGTAAGCCCCAGAGTAACAAGGCAATTAGATACCTAAACTTGCCGGGATCAGGAAAACTTAATAAACGAAATATTTTCCGATGATTTTCGTAAGGCATAGTTTAAAAATTAACATGATAGAGCAATAGGAGCCAATTTTTTGAGCAGGTATCTTGTAGTTTATTTTTGTATGTACTTTTTGGTTGTATTTGTATTATGGAAGACATTGTCTTACGTCATAACTCCTAAAATGCATTTTAAAATAAATATAGCCAAAAGGGTTGACCTACTTGGTTGTTTCGGAAGCAGGGGAACCTAGCTCTCTTATATAGTTAGAGAAAACCTCTACAGGGAACTCGGGCGAAAACCTCAGTGTACGTGAGAGAAAGTTCCTATAGGCAAGTGGGAGAAAGTCTAGCGATTATATTTACATAGACAAATTTCATTTTTATTTCATAATATTATTCCGTGACTGTTAGTTCGTCGGATAACTGACAACCGGCCAGATGGAGTGACAATTGGCGCAGGGCTGCATATGACTGCTGGATGCGGCAAGTCAAGGGCAGGGCGAATTGGCGTGAGTTGGGGGAGGCCTACGTCCAGCAGTTGGTTAGTATAGGCTAATGATGAATATTATTTCATAAGTATAGATGACTATGAAACTGAAGTTGTGTGGCATCTGGCAGAGTACGATGTAGTAGCAACCTCTTCTGTAGTGGATTTCGTACTAAGCCTACTAATGTAGACAGACCAGCTAAGACTTTCATAGAAAAAAGATTGTCAAGGGGTGTTGATGCGATAGGTAGATTTGGCGTCCGTGAGATCGCAAATAAGCTGTAACATTGCCACCTTCGATGGTATGGCCACGTCTAATGTAGATTGTTAAATTACTTGGGGAAAAAATGTCTGGCTGTGCCACCTCCACTAAGCACGGGAAGGATACTCTGGCCCAAGTAGCGATACCTTGAAGTCGTTAAGAATGACATGCGGGCCAATAAATTCACCAGCAAGGATGCCCAAGACCGAGCAAAAGGGACCAAGAGGAGTAGGAAGGCGGACCCCGGGCCCTCGCATGTCGCGCGAAAGCGAAACCGGGATTTAGCGCCAGGATGATAATGATAATGCGATGTTACAAGTTATGCCTATTTTTTTTTATAGAAGGTGCCAAACGTGCAAGTGCGTCACGTGATGCCAAGTTATACAGTGATACTTACTTAAAATGTCATACTGAGGAAACCATCTCATGGTCAACACGTTTCTCGGTAGATTCTTTGCATTGGCTCCATCGTATTTCCATAACACTCTATAAGGGAGTTTGCTGAATAGAAGAAGCAACTCCTTCAATTTATCAGCGGGCAGCGTAGAGTCCTTCACAGTTGAACCCAGGTTCACGTAAACCACCCCATGCTCTGCTTCGTTGATGAACCTTTCGATTTCCTGAAAGATATAATAGAAATAATATATAGTAGGGTGCGGTACGGGCATACGAAATGTCCTCCTTGGAAAGGAAGGCTAGAGATATTGGACCTATTTTCTTTTGTGCTATTATCAGTATTTATCAATTTAATTTAGTGTAAGGTTGATAATTACGTCCATGGTATTAGTTTAGCTAAGTGCGAAGTAGTTAACAATCTATCCTGAGAAAACAGACTTAATCCCAGCCAACTGACCACCAAATCTGACCACCTGTGGTTAATAGAAACGGCTTTTACCACCAGTATAAAGGGAACAACTTTTTCCTAGCTCACTACCATGGTAAAGCGAGCAATGTTTGGTTACTATCGACCACTAGTGGTGAAATGAGTGGCGATGTTGTGCTCAGATTTTGTGGGTTATGGTGTAAATAGAAATAGGCATGATGCATTTCAGCCTAGCCCCACCGGTACAGTGTCTAATGATTAAAGTGATGTCATTGCAAGAATAAATCAGACTTCGCGTATATGTGTGACATACCTAAGTCCCACGTGTTAAATTTAATGCCAAATAATAATACGTTAACTGAAAATGTGGCGGACTATTAGATCTAAGCATCGGCCATGATATTAGAAGCTGGTGGTGAAGAAAAAAAATTGGTCGGTAATTTCAAGAAGTTGACGGAATGTTAGGTATCTACGTATAGTTGGATGGAGGTTAATGTCGTGATTCATGATGAGTATGACACGTCTATTAGAATAAGCTATTTAGAGATATATGACAAACATTTCGTGTATCACGGAAGTTAAAACGGACGATAAATTGTCGAAGATTTCCTAAAATAGTTTAAAGTTATTACGTTCTACGTATTATTATTCGAAGGCAGTCAGCCAATGAAATTGAATATAAAACCGAAAGTTAATAATAAATGAATAGCATTACGCCACGTACCGTTGGTATCACTTTCGTCGGCCTCACATGTATCCCGCCTATGTCAACAACATTATCAGGCCTGGCAACTCCGCCGTACAGCGACTGATGGGTGTTTACAAACACTAAACTAGCATTGGACGCTATACTCTCCAACGAGGGCAGGTCATCCCCCAAATACTTGTACAGATACACATGGTCAGTCACTTGCGAACCGACGTAGTACACCCAATTCGCCAGACTGTGTAGAACGAAGCTCTTCAACCTTTCGAAGAACCATGGTTGGCGACCGTAAGGCAGACCGGCCTGTGGTACAAAGGCCGAGTTGAAGTTTATGCCGAGTCTGCTATACTGCCACGGCTGCAGGGGTTGAGGGTTGAAAGCGATGTAAGGGGCGCTAAAGTTAGCAGCCAGTGCAAGCCCACAATCACTGTTATACGATTCCACTAACACCACATCGAATTTTGGCCGATTCTCTATCAGTCTCTGCACTTCACGATTGCTCATTAGCGTTTTGCAGTCGTCGTTGCCCGCTTTCGTAGACACTAGCGTTTCAAACGGCACTCTGGACACTTCGTTCACGATCACAGACTCGAAGGACAGTCCCTTGTACACTAACTGTTTGTCGCCCAAAAGTATGTCTTTGTATGTAGCTGGCGGATTCGGCAGCTGGAAGTGGCTGATCAGAGTCACCTCGTGGTTTCGATTGGCCAGTTCCGTGACCAGCGAGCGGTATGTCAGGAAGTTATTGCGGTCTAGGGACGGGAATATGCCGAGTATTCTGTAGCACTCCGCTGCGAGTAGTGTGGCGACGAAATAAAAGACAATCGCGGTGTATTTCGCCATGACTGCGGCAGACGCGTTCGTGCAGCGGCACCGCTATGTGGTCACTAGGCCGTGAATGGTAGCTGGCTTGCGTAGTTATCTAATAATAGGTAGACGATATGAGGTAATCGTACCGCTGACGCCGACGTTTCGTAAGAATCAGAAATATTTTGTGGACCACGCGAGTGGCATTGATCGTGACCTCGATTTGCATTGAAAGCGAGTCATCGCGGCGCAGTTTATTTCGGCTCTGTTGTCTGTTGGGAGTAGGAAAGAGACGGGCGATGCCTGTGTTTGCAATGATACGCTATCAGTGCAAGGAGTTGACGAACTGCATGTTAAGTATACGCGTGTGCGCATGATTTATTAGCCGCCGGCGCGGTCAATACCCTGTTTTGTAATTAATTTTTTTTTGAAATTATCGTTTTCAACCAATCTCCGAGTTTCACTATATTTATGTGGCGAAGGCTGTAGTTAGTGGGTAACTATTAACTATCATTGTACCGAAAGATCATTTCAAAGTTACACGCGCGATAAGTTTTTTGTTTGCCTACACAACAGTAAGCCGGTAGACGCTGTTTAAAGTCCATTAAGTGCCTCGCGATGTTAGGTCATGCCTTGTGTAAGTACCTAGTCGTGAAGTGTAGAGCATAGTTAAGTACTTTAGGTAACTACACTAATATCTACGTGTGGCGATAATAATATAATATAAAAAAAAAAGTTACTGACGCGACTTATATCATTTTGATAATATAGATAATTACAAAGTGGCAGCTGTAAGGCAAGAATTTACAACCCTGCCTACTAAACTAAGAATAAATGGATCATTTCCGTTGTCCCCCGAATGCTATTCCCCAAATGGGAGATAACGGTAATTTTAGTTTCGTTGTCCCCCGAATTCAAAAATGGGGGACAATGGGAATAAAAATTCCCGTTATCCCCCATTTTGAAATTTAATTATTTTTTAACTTTTACATCATCGTGTGTAGGGTCTTGCCCTGAAGGTACTTACGGTTACTCCTGTTCAAATAATTGTTCAGCACGTTGACACTTTTATTGTCAGTTTATACATATAATTGGTATATTCTTGGGTTTGGCCCTTCAGGCTCTGATTGCTCATCATCTTTGCCTGGAAAATTAGTTAATACTGTAAATTCTGACTACGTTGTAATTACGTTCTACAAATATTTTGAATCGAATTGAACTTCGATTAGAGTATTTTCTTTTGGGGAAATGATCTCTTGTTTCCTAAATATCCAATTGGTAAAAGTAATGATGGTTTTTGGACAAATACAAGGGTATTGGGGTGTGTGTCTGGATTCTTACCGTTGTATCTTCTTGTTTTCCTTTTGTTGGAAATCCAGACAGACCCCCTTGCCACGGGGGTCATTTTTCCATCACATTAGAAGGTTTCTTTCGTATCAAATATTTATTATCTAATTAAAAATAGCAAATTTTCTAAATTGACGTTAATCTTTTATTATTTTATTCTTTATATGTCATATGTTGTCATGCGGACACAGTCCATAGATGGCGGAGATTTTAATCTTTTTTGTGCTCCCCTTATTCTAGATATTTGCTGGATCCAATTATTCATCATATCTTCATGGATTATATCCTTGGCTGCTAAACACGAGGTCGTCCGAAAATAAATATTGACCACTTCAGAAACTGGCTGGCCGACTACGAGTACTGGCCATGAAGACTATATCTTCTTTTGTGCCAAATGCGTTCTCGAACGTGTTTAAATGAAGACCCGAGCCTGCGATAGAGAGTGCAGCGGATGAGTGGGCAGAGTCTTCCCAGCCTTCGAACTAGAAGGTGAACTAAATCATAGCTAGAAGAAGCTATCTTCAGAAACTAAAATTTAAAATACCAATCGACCGGTCAAATTACGCACGTGACGTCATAAAAGTTATCTTCGAAGTTTTCAAAGTCTTATGCACGTGACGTCATAAAAGTTATCCTCGAAGTTGTCAAAGTCAATCTGCAAACTGTACTTTTCGACCAAAAGTGAACGCAGTGATCCAGCCCGGGCATAAGTTGTGGACTTTCGTGAACTTTCGTACTTTTAGCATTTTAAATTCTTTTTAAAAATTTCTTGTTTAGTTTATTATAGTTTCTGGACTGAATGTACATAAACCCATTACCCTGTTATTAGTTGTTTTTATTATTTACTGAGCCTGGCACTGTCCGTTGGATAGTGCTACGTTACACGTGCTCGGCCGTACTTGAGTAGAGTATGAACTAAAATAATAAAAATCAAAATAAAATAGGCAATATAAAATATAAAATAGACCGAGCGGTGTCCGGCAGAGTAGAATAGCACAAACCCCTTATGCTATACTGGTGGGTGTCGTACAAGGCGACTAATGTATTTGAGGCAGAACATCTAGAGTCTCCGTAGGCTGGAAAATGGGCAGCAGCGTTTTCCATTGTAACATATATAACACTGCGGTCTCCAGCCCGCCTGCTAAGCGTGGAGATTATGGCAATAACACCCCCTTTCGTGAGAGAGGCCCTAAGTCCTACAGTGGACTGCTACGGGCTGTGATGATGATGATAAAATCAAATGGTTATGGTGTCCAATATTGAGAGCATAGGTGTGGACGTTGTTCAAAATTATATATATCTTAGCTCACAAGCAAGCAGTAAATGGCACTACGTCACTTTCAAATATAAAATAATGGATAACGAAATAACTGATTGAGATCGCGTGTATCGCTGTCACTCTTCCCCTCCCTTTTTCTGACGCTCCGCGGTCGCTAATCGCTGTGTGACACTGTTTGTGTGTACACACTTGGTATAGGTGAGTTAAAGACTATAACTCTCCTCTATTAATAAATCAGCCGTTTTTATTTTATGAATTGATTGAATTTTATTTTAAACAAAAAAATATACAAAATTAGTTAAACATTGATTACCTATCAAAATTATTATATCTAATACATCATAACACAGATGGTTAGTTCACTTATTATTGTGAAGGTACCCATTAGCGATACGCGATTGTGAATGATTTCAATAATTGTATACTATTACTAATCTCGATAATCTAGTATGAAATTAGTATACTTAATACTATTTTCAATAAACGGCAAAGTATAAATATTAACAAGCCTCTCAAAAATTTTATATAATGCAGAGGCGTAGAGTCATACATGATATTTTAAGCAAACATTTTTAAGCACGCGCATATTATTGCTTTCAATTGAGAAGCGAGAGCGTCGGTAGCCCGGTGGTTGGGTATTCAACTCGTAAGCGAGAGGTGCTGGGTTCGAATCGCGCTGCGGCGATATGTACCAAATACCAATAACTCTTTTCCCTGCCTGATGAAACCTGCAAATTGAAGCAACTGAATTTGTAACCATGATCTAATCTGGTCAGGTTCCCCTGTACTTACCTGATCGCCAAATCCTGGATCATGGTCAAGGCGGACCCCGGGTCCTCATTCTCGAGTGCACAACCGGGACATTAACGCCAAGATGATATTATTTCGTTTCAATTACGTAATTAGTGTAAATTAAATATTATTATAACTCTAGTTAATGAAGCCGAACAGGATGACAAAATTTTTATAACAAAAATAATTAAATTTAAATTCGGGGCTGGCGTTTTTGAATTCGGGGGACAACGAAACTAAAATTCCCGTTGTCCCCCATTCGGGGTAACATTCGGGGGACAACGGGAAGTATCTTAGGAGAAAATAATAATTAATATATGTTGAAGAAGGTATCTATTAAATGCATATAATTTTTGTTACATACTATAGCTTGAGGGAGTACTTTCTTCTATCGTACGTACTGTAGATTTAATTAATTTTCTTATTTGTACCTATAGCAGAAGAATGGTGGTTAATAACGTAAAATACAGCTTATCTCGTTGGGCAGTTGAAATGTGAATAATAAACGGCAGGAATTAATTTTTGAGTTCATAATTTTAAGTTTTACTATTTTGATAATCACGAATACAATAGTTACACGATAGTTACGAATACAATCAATAGTATTATAGAAATTAAACAAAATAAAAAATGAAATAAATTATGATTTTTTTGAAGTCTAAATAGTTTTGTTTAGAAGAAACCTATTACTTAATGCAATTTATAATTTATTTTATAATTTAGAAATTATTGCCAGTTTGACTAATACAACAAACTTTTAATTTACGACATCTCCATAAAACAAGAAAAGCGCCGCGCTGTATCAAAAGTAGTTGTAACTTTCTCACTTTATTAATTAAAATAACGTTTTAAAAATACATTTAAGGCTTCTAACAAGGTATTTTTTACACGAAGTATATAATTAAGGGACCGTAACCGATTACTACCTACGATACAGCCACAAACGTAACTTGAGGGCCCGCCGTAATCTCCACGCTTGGCTTGGCAGACGGGCTGGAGGTCGCGGTGTAGTTCGCAGTTGCGATGTCGCTAAAGGTAGGTAAAATAGATAACTACCGGAAGGTCATCTTCATAGAAATAGCCGAAATGCGCTGTGCACTTGTTAGAATTTCGAAAATCTGGCTGAGATGCTATACTGTTGGGTGAGAGGTAAAGAAGAAGAAACAAAGGTAGGTCAGCGGAGGTCCCACGTTGATTTTCTGATACTTTTGACGCTTTCTCTACGACATCTGAGTGCAAGTAGTTACCTACCTTCTGGAACTCAATCATGTTTGTAGTTATGAAATGAATTAATTGAAGCCAAATCTATACACAAAATAAAACTGTAACAAGACCATTTCTGTGAATTGATGAAATATAAAAAAAAAATTGGGGTGTACTCTATAAATAAATATAGAATATAAATATCTTGTATATATATTTACAGAGCGCATACTAGCCCCAAAGTAACCAAAACTTGTGTTATGGGTGTTAGATACTGATAAACTACTTATATACTTTTTTTAATACATACTTATTATACATACTACACCCAGACCTGTAACAGAAATTAAAATTCATCATTTCAATTTCTGCTCGGCTGGGAATCCAACCCGGGACCTCTGTGTGGCAGACATGTTAAACAAACCACTCAGTAGCCGTATTCATAATGATTCGAAAACTTTCCGATAGATTCGGCCACGGAAACTCTACCGTTTCGGAAATGTCTATGGTTCTCTCTCGTAAAAGAAGTTATATTGCGCGCTATATATTAAATTTTATATAATATTTGATTGTTTATAAGTAGAATATTCTTTTTCTTTGAAGTTAGTTTGCATAAATATAAAGTAATTATTTGAAAGTTAAATTCTTTCTGTCGTTATGAACACTCATAAATATTGAAAAACGGGAAAAGTTTTTCAGAAAGTTTTCCCGTTTTACTTCGAGCGATTTAGTTTAGTGATTAAATTAATTTTTACCCTTTCGTATCTAATCTAATCGAAGAAACCATGTCAACAGTAAGTACCTGACTAAATATTTATAGTACCTATTCACTTGAATCAAGTACAAACTCGGTGTTTGAATTTTGGATAAATAGCTATTTAAACTTGCCTGTTTTCTTGCGATTCCAGCCATCACGTACATCATACGGCCAACGAGTGGCGATGTTAGAATACATGCGGGCCCATCCCGCATTCGCAATGGGTCGACTGAATTGCCCAGACGCAGCAAAGTAAAAGAAAAAATTGTTAGCGGTCCTAGCCGTAAAATTGAATGTTATCGGTGATGGTGCAACTAAAACGCAGACAAATGGATGATGGTCGAAGAAGAAGTAATATAACATAGGTTGTTGTAGGTTGAATATAACATATTTATTAAATTGGTATTTACTTTCGGACTTGGCAGGACTGGAAATCAGATATAAAAAATAAAGCCCGTAAAATTCGGGTATTTAAATCTGGCACTGGTGGTGGACCTTCTCTGGTGGGCTTGACCCAATGCTTAATGCCCTTCAATGCCAAGCTGAAGCAGCCGAAGTACAAGCTGCAGCGGTGAATAAATTGTCAGAAGGCATCATTAGACAGGCCGTTGTGATAGAAAATCTTGTAGAGGCTTTCACACGAATCGCAACTGCCATAGAAAATCTAACTAAGTGATTACCTAAATTTGATTACCTACCACGCACTAAATTTCAACTTTATTATAGTTAAATTTGATCTGAATTTAAAGTTATAATTAGCAATGTAGGTTGATTTTTAAAGAAATTTCATAATTGAGATATGCTTTTGTATGTATCACTTACCAAATGACACTTTGAAAATACAAAAAGCACTAAGACAGCATTTTTTCAGTGATTTAAATTAGTTATTAAATTGTGATTTTAAATGTACCTATAATTAGGTTATTAGTAAATAAGGTACTGATCATTAAATTTTTGCTGTGATTTTACTGAGTCTGATTTAAATTAGTAACTGAATTGTGAATTTAAAAGTATAATTAGTAAAGTATATTTTACAACTGTATATCTTTTTATTATTATACCTATATCAGAAAGGGTGTAAGAAGTCCTCAAAAGGAATGTCCTACTCATTGAACTAAACTCTCTATAAAAATGTGATCAGCTGATCGGTTCTTTTGTAAGTAAAAACGAACAGTTTTGATTTCTTCTAAGAGGGTTTCTAAGGGTTATTATAATTAGGGAAAGAGAATAAACGTTTTTATAAATAATAATTAAATTAGTTACCTAATTTAAACTTAACAGAAATAAAAGGAAAGATATAAAAAAATTACATATAGTGCATATAGGACAAATAAAAAAAACACATTTCAATGTTCACAAAACAAAGAAGACAGGCTTGTGGTTTGCCCGATGGTAAACAGTTACCGCAATCTATGGACGTTTGCAATTACAGTGGTAAAATTCCCATGTTGCCGACCCTGTAAAAACCTTTTAACCATTTTCTTGAAGAACTCGCATGTGTCTTTGGGACCAAGATGTGAGGATGCACTATGTCGATGGCGAGCGGTGCGTTGATAGAAAGTAGCTGTAGGCATAAAGTAAAATATTTCTTCAGAACAAACACTACAATTTTCACAGCGTGTTTTATAATATAGTCACACCGGCCAAGTTGATATGCTGGTGATTTTGCAACCAAGTAATTGTAGAGAGTCACTAAACCGTCATCAATGGCACAGCCTCTGTACTAACTGCCTCCTCAACCTCAATAATGCCTCTGCTTATATGTCCCTCTCTTGAAATTCAGTGGCAAATGCAAATGAATCACTGTCCTCAGTTTCCATTTCGTCTGGTGGGTTTATGCGCACATAGACACTGAAATTAATACAGATATTGTCAATGGATTTGTATTGTTGCTATTGTAACAATTTTTAGGTTATTTTTCAGCATTTTGCACAATTTTTGTCATACTTACTTTAAACTCCACCAGAATCGCACAAGCATATGAGGTCCTAGGATAATAGGGCTTCATGTCTTCTATAATGCGGATCGCAGTCTCCGCAGAGAAGCGATAAACCCTACTAAAGTTGTGCATGTTAAATGGGTTCGACAAATCCCTTATTTGCCGATTTAGGTGCATTGTATCGGCTCTCTGCTTCGCCCTTATCCTATTACGGTGTTGTAGCGCCAGTACAAACTGCATTTTCCAAGAAAAGCGATCCTAAATAGCATTCATGTAAATTTCCGAATAATAGTCAATCTCCCGAATTGAACTGTCAAATTTCCGAGTCATTCGACAAAATTGTCGATTCCGAATCTGAATCGAACCATTGTGAATACGGCTACAGGTCGTCAACTAAACTATCGTCGTTTAAATGAACTAATAAAATACTAATGCCACACCTGTTCTTTTCTGTATCACTTCCAAACTACTGAATGATTTCAAATGAAACTTGGTACGATTTAAGTTTATACTATGAGGTAGGTCGTTCTCTGCAGTGTCCTACTCGGGATACTTTTTATGCCGAAATTCCTCACGGTTCCCTTAGGAACGGAGGATGGAAGAAAGCGGATGAAAAACGCATAATAAATTTGTGTAATTATTTTGATTGGCCTCTTTAAATTGCATGACCAAGATCGTTAATTTTGTAGTAAGCAACGCCTTATATTTTTGTCTTAGCAAAAATCATTTAATGCAATTTGAAGCTTCGGCTAAAACGCCTGTTTGTTTCTTCAGCAGGAGGCATGCAATTACGACTATTTTTAACCCCCGATAAAAAAGAGGGGTGTTATAAGTTTGACGTGTGTATCTGTCTGTGCTATCGTAGCTCCCGAAAGGATAGACTGATTTGGATGCGGTTATCTGTATTGGAAAGCCAGTTAAATCGAGATAGCGCTTTGTTTCATTATCATCGGTTCAGTAGATTAGAAAATGTTTGGGTACATGTTAACTTGGTTGGGGGTTGTCCGCCTTTTTCTGTCTATGTTTGCAGAATTTGACCTACCTATATAGGTAAAAAAGTAAAGCGGACTCTATTCAGAATATGCAATGCAAAAATATTATTATGCCTTTGTCCGTGACAGGATTATGGGGTAGAGATGTCTCGACCCTCAGATATGAGGAGTACGAACAGAGGAGGAGGATTATGATGATGTCGTAGCAAGTAACTATGTCGTAGAGTAAACCACACAGCTTGCAGTAGAGCAATTTCAACGCTGCTAGCTTCAACCCGCCTGCAAAACATGGATATATTTTTAATGCTGGTGAGCAGAAATTCTAGGCCAAAGTTAGTAGAGATTAATGTGGATGAGGTAGAAATCCAGCAGTGGACTATCATTGGGCCGTTGCTTGACGTGATTCCGTTAGATCTGACTAATATCCATTTCACTGACTGCCTACTCGGAAATCAGACGAATTGTAGGTGCAAAGTACTGACAAAGGGTACGAGGTGTGTAATATTGCACTTGTCTGCCACCGCGGCGAGCCACCGTCCTATGGCTTCTGCATTAGGGTTGGAACTTTTAGTCATTTATTATTATTTTGTTATTGCTTACAAACTTATTTAGAACAAAATTAGTATTATTTAGTCTATCATAGGACGTCCCTCTGTTTGATAATTATCTATTTACGTTAACTAGTGACGGTTAACAAACTTTATAGGATCATCTTCAGAGCTGATCTGTAGATTGAATGAAAATTCCATCAAAATCGGTCCTGCCGTTTTCTTAAAGGATAGGTATACATACATCCATTGTTTTAATAAAAATAGTTGTACAAATACTGTGTCAGTACATACACAAAAATCGTCAACTTGGCAATCAAGTACACATCAATCAATATTCTGAATATCTACTTTGAAACTTGTATAAAAGTAAGAATGTTGTTTCATTTGTCTACAACCCATGGACTTACGACCTACATGCTCCAACCACACTCCAATCCCGCCGCGAACAGAGCGCGGCACCAAAACTTTCCGCATGACAAATAACATTGGATATCAGATGGTTTAGACCACAGATTACAGGCACAGAAATCTAAATTCATGTCATTGTTGTTATTGATTGATTCGTGGCTATGCCGAAGCCAATTAGAGCGGCAACCCTAGGGATTAGTAAGAGCTGGAGTGCCGGATTAACCCAGCTTATGGTCTATTACTCGTTGTTTACGTGTAAATATGTTTCCCTAACCGATCAACCCTTTCGCTATTTATAATTTAGAATAGGTTAAGGATAAGTGATGAGTTTTTTAGTGATTCAAATTCGAGTAAACCTGTGATTCGAAGGAGTGAACAAAACAAATACAAACCTTTGTTTTGGGTAAATTGTTGTTGGGTTGCTGGCAAGCCCTTACAGTCGTGGGTGTCGTACAAGGCGACTAATGTTTTCGAGGTAAAAGACTATGGAAAATGGGCAGCAACGTTTTCCATTGTTATATTTATAACATTGCGATCTCCAACCAAAAAAACATGGCAACAACCTCCCCTTTCGTGGAAGAGGACCAAGGTTCTGCAGTAGACTGATATGGACTGTGATGATTATGTTGTTGGGTTACGCGAGTGCTAGTCAAAGACTGTCTTACGTAAGTCCTCCACAAGCGCATTTAGATTTGTTTTACAGTTTAACCTTAAAAAATAAATAAAAAAATGTTAATCTAAAGAAAAGAATGAGAAGTTACTTTTAGTGTGTGTGTATGTATGTGTATGTGATGACTTGTGAAGCTACTCGGTAAACTCGTGTTTCGTTACTGCGAATACATTCAAAGTCAAAAGTCCTTGCTAGATTCACTAATTCCAGTTAGGTATGGGCTTGTGAGAGATAATATCGTTGATGTTATCCAATTGTGGGCTTATTTCCTCCAATAGCGGTGGCGGTCTATACAAAGCGTCGGATGACGTCACTGAAATTATGAAACAAGTGCCGCGGTTTCAAAAAAGGCTTAAAGGAAACCTAATATGAGACGATCAGACGACCTGAGTGGTTCAGTTAGTGAACATACCGGTTGCCACGCAGAGGTCTCGGGTTCGGTTCTCGAAAAGAAAGAAAAATTGAATTGATGAATTTAAATTTAAATTACGGGTCTGGATGTAGTATGTATAATAAGCACGTATTACAAAAAAGTATATAAGTATTTAATCAGTTATCTCACACCCATAACACAAGCTTTGCATACTTTATTGCCAGATGGCGCTGTGTGAATTTGTCCAAGCAAGCAAGCATAATATATACTAAGAGTAGCCCTTTAAACATTATTAATTTGAAGTTTACGCCCACCACACTCTATACTTTTTACGAAGAGGAAGTCTACATCCTACGTCGTTTACATATCTACGTCCAACACTATGACATTTTAAAGCACCAATTGCAACCACATTATTCTTACCTAGTTATTGAGCATTAAACTAATGTTCTAAGAACTTACCTTTCTCAGTTTACCACAAACAACATAGAGTATCCATAGAGTAGAGTAACCCCGGCCCGTCCCATTTGTCTATTAGATTCGCATTTGAAGACGCATTAGCGTTCAGCCCCTCCACATAAAAATGTAATTACAAGAGCAAGTTGGCCACTCAAATATAGATTTACCCTTTGAAGATCACCGCGATAGAGGGGAGGTGAGAGGTTTATCCATCATATTCCGATTGTACCTCTCAATTATTCGCTTTTCGGGTACGATGGCTTGATCCATTTTTCAAAGTTCCTCGAGCCTTGATAGATAGCGTGGCTGGAGGGTGTTCGCAGTGATATACATTAGGAGAGGGCATTTTGGCGATAGTTTGGGTTGTGAGGTGAGAATTAATGAAGCAGATTGCGGGCTGAATATTGTTAATATGAGATAGGAAGCTTCACGGTCGGGATTTTTCAGAAAGTTAGCAGAATTAGATTTTTTAACCAAGTTATAGCGACGGAAAGTACTTTGATTCCTGAATTGTCTTGATTTTTCGGTAGGGGAAGGAATGAAACGGTTGGGAATAACCAAAAGTATAAAATGTGACTCAGGTAATGAATTACTACAAACTGTCGCGTGTGACTGTAGGAGTCAGTTTTACAAACACTGGCTCAGCGTGCATCAGGGTGCGAACGAAAAATGTCAGAAAGACTGTAGGTACAGGCGGTGTACTTACTAAATACTGTAATTTTATTTATACTTGTGTCATTTTTTATTTTTATGTGTATTTCATGTTTAATAAGTTTATATTGTATCATCATCATCTTGGCGTTAATGTCCCGGTTGTGCTCTCGAGAACGAGCGCCTGGGGTCCGCCTTGACCATAATCCAGGCAGATCAGGTAATTACAGAGGAGCGACTGCCATCTGACGTCCATAACCCTGCTACCAGGGGAACCTGACCATATTGGATCATGGTTACACATCCAGTCGCCTAAATGTGCAGGCTTTATCACGATGTTTTCCCTCACCGAAAGAGGATCGGTTAGTATACAACTAATGTACATAACTCAGAAAACTGTCATTGGTACATGGCCGGAACGGGATTCGAACCCGGGACCTCTGGCTTACGAGTCGGATACTGTAACCGCTCGGCCACTGACGCTAAGTTTATATTGTATACTATGGGGCTATTCCTGAAATAAAAATTTATTATTATTATTATTATTATTAAAATCGGAAACGCGGCACACACGGCCGTTGGTTTTAACGAAAAACGTCTACTTTGGCAGTTTTGAGACATTCTCGAAACCGCCAAGATCGCTCAGCGCCGGACATCAGGGTACCCACGTATGGCCCATGGCCACCTCTTTAGCCGTGATTTGTATAGCTCTTGTATGGGCTGAGGCCGATATATTTAAATTTAGTATATTTTTTACACTTTTTGTTTATTTTTGCTATAAATATTGCCCAAGTTACATCTATTTTTATATGGATCGATTGTTGCAGACAAACTTAATAAATACACGCAAACATCATCGCCCTATCACGTGTGAGTCGTGAGTTACACTGAACAGAAATGCGCGGACGCGCGTTTCGTTAATTAAATGCACCTCCCCCCGCCGCCCCACCCGCCCTCGACGCAATTCAAGATAAAAACATCGAGCTGACTATAAACGCTAAACAATGACACTAGATTCATATTTCTATGGCTAATAATTTTGCAGTTAAGACCTTTCGTTACGGTCCGGTTTTCTGACTTGGTACTCATAATGTTTCAGTGTGATTTTAAAGACATTTGACGTCAAAATGTTCAATGTAGGGAGCTAACTTTTCCATCTACTTTTCCATCTACAAGTACTAGTATTATATACAGGGTGTTTCATAATATATGTATAAAGCCGTGAACTGGGTGGAGTGCTACACGTATTAAAACGATAGGTACAATCAATTTTTTCTTGCGTGGAATAGTTAGCGAGAAAATGACTATCGAACTTTTTCTTTTTCAATGTCGATAATGACATTTTAAAAACGAAAGACCGTTTATCTAGAAATCAGTTGTAATAGGTTAATCAACCGCCGACAAACGCCCCGCCCCGCCACGGGCCGAGGCGAGCCGGCCTGTGGCGGTGCCTTTGATCTACGGCGCGGCTTCCATTGACGAAATTTACCTACTTTCGTGTTCGTTCATTCGATTTAGTTGTTCACTTGAAATAGAGCTGCGCTTCAACGTAGTCGATATGATTATTTTTCTTTAAAAACGAAGATTTTTTAATGAAAATTAAAATTCAATGTCCGGATAATTTGAAGTCGCTAGTGTACTCTTTGCAAGCTATACTTTAACACCCTTTCGGCTTTATACATGTATTACGTAACACCCTGTATAGTCGAGTGTCTCGCCGAGGGATTAAAATGTTATAATATTTTCTTGCGATATCTTTATTAATATCTACATACCTATAAGATATGGAAAACCCACAGTATTCAGGACATTTGTTATCTAATCATCAATACAAGTAAAGGTTAAACAATAATAAATAATATTGTCTTACTATACGAGACTGCCTGTTATCGTGAGAGGTACATCGTAATTAAGTAAGAGTACAGTAGTGGCACTATAGTGGCACACAGTTAAGTAGAGCCACCTAAATGCATTGACTCTAATTAACCAAGCTCTTAGTGCCATTTATAATTTATAAGATAGTGACATACCTATAAATATATCAGGAACCCGCCACATGCAGTGATGACATGTAAGTAGGAGTGCGATTAAATAAAAAAAACATCTTGGCTGTACAGTCCCGGTTCTGCTCCCACGCACGAGGGCCTGGGCTCGGGCTTGACCATGAGCCAAGATTTGGCAGATCATGTAATTACAGTGGAGAGACTTCCATCTGACCTCTGTGACCTTGTTAATAGGGGAACCTGATCAGATTGGATTCATTGTTACATATTGAGTCGCCTGAATGTGCAGGTTTCATCACGATGTTTTCCCTCACCGTAAGAGCATCGGTTAGTATTCAACTAAAGTACGTAACTCAGAAAATAATCATTGGTACATGGCCGCAGTAGGATTCTAGCCCGTACCTCTCCGTAGTTGGATACCGTAACCACTCGGCCACAGACGCAATTATCTTAAGTAATAATAATTAGTATCCCACTGCATATGAACTGTTGTATTGATTGAACTATGATTATCCTAATAAATAAAATAAAATATATAAATGAAATGCCTACCTTTGTGAAATAGTTTAATTAATTGTAATATACTATTTTTGACTGAGCAAAATTTAACAAAAACATACAAAAATCGAACAGAAATCCTTAACGTGCTCCAAAGGTAGGTAATCTATTTGGAATAACCTCCACGAAATAAATGCTTACTTATTACATGGCAGAAAAAAAAAATTTAATACGTGCTGAGAAGACACATTTTTATTTTACATGCACTTATAACTTAAACACAAGTATGTTCTTATTATCAATCAGGTAGATAGAATACAATACAATTAGTTTACTGAGCGAGGATCCAGGAAATGTAAGACGTGATTCTCGCGTAAGCGGCTGGGAATCCAGCCTGGCAGCCTGCAGCTGCGCCGAATGACGTCACACCGACCTGTGAAATAAAAAAAAAGAATTGTGAGCTCTTCACTCATTGTTGTTTTTTCTAAGTTTAGTTCGAGTAAGGATAATTTTATAATATCATCATTCTTTCCAATATACTTTTTTTCGATTGAAGTAAAAGCGAAGAAGGTTAAGCAAGTGAATGAGTTCATGTATCTAGGATGTAACTATGTTTTCAAGAAGTGGAAAGTATGGAAAAACAAGACAACAATAGTGTACAAGGGTAAAGTAGTGAATGGAGCTGTGGATTGTTATCTCTACTGGCCCGAATAATCTCCATCCTACTCTTTACATCTTAAGTTTTTCATAGCAGGGCTCCGACCGCCTCCCTAAAATTGAACGTTAAGCCATCGCACCAAGAGCTGACAAATGAGATTGCGATTGGATTTGCGGTTTGAGCGAGTGAGATGGCTATGCATCGTAACAAGATGGCGACTTTCAATTTGAGTTAGGCAGTTTGGTTCCAGTGGATGTCCTCTAAGGATTACTAACAATGTTTGTAATAATCTCTAGCAATGAAAATAAAAATGGTCTTACCAAGATCCTCCTGCCTGCAGAGGTAACGGCCAACGGGCCGCCGGAGTCACCCTGGCACGTTCCCTGACCGCCTTCTCCACTCGTGCAGATGTTGGAGTTGTGCACCCATGGGCCGTAGACGCCACGGCACTCGTCGTTTGAGATGACCCTCAGGTTCACGCCGCTGATGACTTGGTTGTTGCCGATGTTGCCACCTGAGTTGTAATTGTCATCAATAACTATGCTCAAAAGCATCTGCAAGGAATTGCTAGGCTGGAGAGGCAGTGCCCGGGCCACATAGCTCGCGATAGCAATGGCCGGTTAGAGAAAACGTTTACGAGTGATAATCATTGACTAGCACGACTTAGGACCCCATGAGTTGGTAGGAACCATTTTGTAAAGTTTGTAGTATACTCTAGTGGCAGAGTCGACAAAGTCGATCGCTTTGGAAGGCTTCTGATACCTCCTGTTGTAAAGTTTTTTGACACCACTGTGTGGTAATTTACTGCAGAAAAAATTTCTGCTTGTTTTTAGTTTCATACGTATAGCTCTAATTTGTCTTCTTATAAGATAGGAAAACGTAGTTTGAAAGGTTGGTGCTATTCATGTCTACTGGTTACCGCCAGCATAAAATATAAACCAATAAATTATAATAGCCGTTATAATAAGACCACGCTAAGTCCGAATCATTTATTAAAAAAAAAAAAATGAAAATCTCTGTATGGCAACTTATGACAAGTTTTTTAAAAGTAATAGAACGTCAATCATAAAAGTCATAACAAACAATTTAATTTCTGCAGGATTGTTTATTTTCATGAGTTATGACAAATATTATTAAATAATGGGCAAAACAATTAAAAAGGAAGTGAGAGCGATAATTTTCAGCATGATTAATAATTTAGTCAAACTAAAAGCACAAGTTCAAGCCAAATATCTGAATGTTTACAAGAAGGACTGACAAGGACTGACAAGGACAGATTATCCCCAGATTATTGCTATATCCACATTTTATAATTTTTACTACTGTCAGTCGATTCGGATTTAGCGTGGTCCTATTATATATATATATATGATTGTACTCGTATATTATAATCACGGTTGATTTTTTAAATATGTAGTTTTTCGCTGTAAATACTTACCATCACTGGTAAGTCCGAATCCTGATGCAAAAGCAATCTGTCCGTAGAAGTTCTGCGAAGTTTCACCGCCACTGGGTAGAGCAATTGGTTGGATGACATCTATCAAAAGATATTACTTTTTAGTAAATTGTGACAGGCCTATAATAGAAAGCAATATAGTGAATATAAAATGATTGTTGGTATGGTCTTCTTATAGATCTTCGCCCTACCGGAGATGGACACAGAAGCATTACTTCAATCCACATTCAAATGTGTAAGGAGGTAAGCCTATCGCCGTAGTATCACATTCATTCATCAGAGCTGCCAAACGGGTCTCCGACGTGGCTTATGACAACTGCCAATCGATAGCAACTGAGACCGATGGCTCGTACCCTAAGCAGCGATAAAATGATATTTCAGTAAAATAAAAGCTTACTTGTGAGACCGACTGGGTTGATCCTCAAAATGGCGATGTCATTTTCCGCGGTACTGGGAGTCCAGTTAGGGTGGACAGATATGTTATTGGTTTCGATACGCTGACCGCCAGACATAATAGTGTTGGATCCAAGGACAGCAGTGAAACTATTAGCGGTAATAAAGCCGTCTGAGTGACAATGGGCAGCTGTCACAATACGGTTGTTCGAAATGAGGGAACCACCGCACACTGAGGTGAAGATAACCAAGATACGGATCACTAGACCAACCTGGAAATAGAGGGAATGTGAATTTTTGTCCATGTACGGAAAATAATCGCAATAACTGTCATTTATTAAATATATCTTACTTGGTATGGGACCTGGCTGATGTCAACGACTGAACCACCCACAATCCTCTGGCCATTGAGGTTGGCCTGGGGCGGATCTGCCTCGAGTTTCTTCAGCTCGGTTGCTCTAGGAATACCATACTTGATGTGGTATCCATAAACGTCTGGCAGCTCAGCGGAACTCTTGTCCGCGTATGACGAAGCCAAGGCAAGAGCAAGAACTACAGCACCAAGTACCACCTTCATTGTTACGAATGTAACTTGAATTGAGGGTTATATTATTTATACACTAAATAATCAAAATGTAATCTAATCATTTTTAAATACTGTTATAATTCGGCTGGATTATTTATAATCGAGATTTAGCTTTGATTGATTATTTTTTAAGTTTTACTCCTGGTGATAACATCGGATATGACTGTGAAAAACCACGATAGGTATAAAACACTTGACGTCAATGAATTAACTGCATGTTATTGAATAAAGAATTCAAGGTATTATTTAATCCGGTCAGCTAATTAATGGTTTTGGCCGGCAAAAATAACTAAATTGATCAGTGATATTGGGCAGCCTTAAAATTGGTGTCAGAGGATACCTACGTTGGCTGGGCCAAAAGTTTTTAGCCAAGGGCTTGTTATACATCCTATTGTTTTAATCTTTGTATCGTTTAAAGACAAATTTTATTACAACTCCTTGGACAAAAATCAATAGCCGACGACCATTCGTTATTTTTTTATCGAATATTAAAAAAAACATGTCTGTCCATACAAATCCATACTATTTTGGTAATATATGAAGTATTTCGTGGCAGATGTATTATGATAATATTATTTGGGTTAATGTATAAAAAATCCCTTAAAAATTAAATCAGCGCAATTAGTGAATTGCTATTGTCATTTATTGATTTTATTAGTTAAAACGTGGTCAGGGCGACCATAAACATGACCATAGACTAAGGCAACCGCCAACGCCAACCGCCGTCCCTTTAGAAAACGTCATCAGGGTGAAGTCGTTATTAGAGAAATCTCACAACATTAACAAGCATGAGAATCAAGATAAAATGAGGATTAGACCCCAGGTAGTATCCACCACTTTACATGAACTTCTTAAGGTTGGGAAGGTTGTATCTCGAATAATAGCCCACTTTCTCAGACAAGAGTAGAAAGTTACTTGTGCTAATTCATGATACATAATTTGGTCCGTAAAAATGATAGAACCTACATGGATTTGAAACTATATTTCATACTGAATCTCACAGCTAGTAATATTCATCATCATCATCATCATATCAGCCAGAAGACGCCCACTGCTGGGCATAGGCCTCCCCCAGAGATCTCCACAAAGGCCAGTCCTGTGCTTTTCGCATCCAGC
Organism: Blastobasis adustella; assembly: GCA_907269095.1. Lineage (NCBI taxonomy): Eukaryota > Metazoa > Arthropoda > Insecta > Lepidoptera > Blastobasidae > Blastobasis > Blastobasis adustella. The sequence continues at coordinate 11,501,883 of OU026121.1, read as the reverse complement.
TGGTACCTGCGATCCTTACCAGGTCAGTCAGTCCACCTTGTGGAAGGCCTACCCACGCTGCGTCTTCCGGCACGTGGTTGCCACTCGAGAACTTTACTGCCCCTTCGGCCATCTGTTATTCGAGCTATGTGCCCTGCCCACTGCCACTTTAGTCTGGCAATCCTTAGAGTTATGTCGGTGACCTTGGTTCGCTTGCGGATCTCCTCATTTCTGATTCGATCGCGCAAAGAGACTCCGAGCATAGCTCTTTCCATTGCCCTTTGGGTAACAGTGAGCTTTCTTATAAGGCCCATAGTGAGCGGCCACGTTTCAGTTCCGTAAGTCATCACTGGCAACACACATTGGTCAAAGTCCTTCGTTTTGAGACACTGCGGTAACTGGGACGAAAATATATGGCGTAGCTTCCCGAATGCTGCCCAACCGAGTTGGATTCGTCGATTGACCTCTTTCTCGAAGTTGGACCTACCTAACTGAACTATTTGTCCTAGGTATGAATAGTCGTCAACAACTTCAAGTGGAATGCCTCCAACTGTCACTGCGTAGGCACAACATGGACATTCGACATAATTTTCGTCTTGTCCATGTTCATTTCAAGACCTACTTGTTGAGAAGCACTACAGAGGTCATCGAGCATTTTGCCCAAGTCTTCCAGGGTTTCAGCCATGACTACGATATCGTCAGCAAATCTGAGGTGAGTGAGGTACTCGCCGTTAATATTGATGCCAAGTCCGTCCCAGTCCAAAAGCCTAAAGATATCCTCCAGTGCAGCGGTGAACAACTTCGGTGATATGACATCACCTTGTCTAACACCCCCGCTGCAGCTGAATAGGTTCTGTGGTCTTATCCTGGAGACGAACTGACATAGTGGCGTTTTCGTACAAACTCTTCAGTGCTTCGATATATCGATAGTCAATTTGGCACCGCTGTAGTGACTGGAGCACCGCCCAAGTTTCGATCGAATCGAAGGCTTTCTCATAGTCCACAAATGCCAAGCATAATGGCCGGTTATACTCTTCGGTCTTCTGTATAATCTGCCGCAGCGTATGTATGTGGTCTATGGTACTAAAACCTTTTCGGAATCCGGCTTGTTCGGGAGGCTGGAAGTCATCAAACCTGCGTGCGAGACGATTTGTAATGACTCTCGAAAACAGCTTATACACATGGGTCAGCAGCGATATTGGTCTGAAGTTCTTCAAGAGAGCCTTATCACCTTTCTTGAAGAACAATATCACTATACTTCTGTGCCATGTTTCCGGCGTTTTTCCCTCGAGGATGACGGAATTGAACAGCTTCTGAAGGGTCTTAAGCACAGGTTTGCCACCAGCTTTCAGAAGCTCAGCCGTAATTCCATCATCACCCGGCGCCTTGTTGTTCTTGAGCTGTTTGAGAGCCACTAATCTCGTACTGGCTGATGTCCGGGATATCTTCGGTGTAGTGTCGGGTCAACTTGGCTCTGGGGTCTTTTGCCATACTGATAACAGGTGCCCGTGTTGTCGTGTATAACTGTCCATAGAACCTCTCGACTTCCCTCAAAACCTCGGACTTGGTCGAAACAACTCTGCCGTCATCCGTTTTAAGTCTCGTCAGCTGGCTCTGTCCAATCGACAGATCTCTCGCAAAGACTTTAGAGCCTTTATTCCGCTCGATCGCCGCCTCAATGTTGATAGTATTGAAGCGGCGTATATCGCGCGTCAGAGACTTGGAGATCTGTCGATTAAGTCGCCTAAATTGAGAGACATCATCAGGGGATTGCAGAGTCATTGCGCGTCTTTCTTCCATGAGTTTGAGGGTACCGTCAGAGATTTTGCTTGTTCTTTTTGTACGGCAGGCTTTGTAAAACTTTGACCCAACCGTATAGACAGTTTCCACGAACCTGTTATTGTAGTCGTCCACGTCGACGCACTCTCCTAGGCACTCGAAGCGATTTTGTAATTCGAGTTGAAAGCTCTCGGGGTTTTGGATTTGGATGGGTACAGGCCGGAGCGTGGACCCATCAATCTCGATCTTTCCAGCTGTGGATTAATATTCAATGTGCCTCTTACCAATCGGTGATCACTGCCAATTTTTACGCTATTGATCACAGAGACATCATTGAATATATGCCGTTTCGTAGATAGGATGAAGTCAATCTCATTTTTTGTGACACCATCGGGATTAACTCACGTCCATCTGCGATGATCCGGCTTCTCGAAAAATGAGTTCATCATAAAGAGCCCCTCCTTCTCCAGAAAGCCGGTCAGCATCTGGCCACGGGCGTTCCGACTTCCAACTCCAAATTACCCCACTCTCAACTCGTCTCCGCTTCGTTTGCCCAGTTTCGCGTTGAAATCCCCCATGACAACGGTGTAATGTGTCTTGGAGGTATGTATGACTGTAGTTATATCCTCATACATAGCCTTTGGTTGTTGACCATGTATTACTGGTGATTAAACTTTACGGTAGACAAATAAATATTTATGCAAAATACCTTAGCTAATTTTCCTTGTTGACCGGATAATTAAAAACATACCATTTAATTATTTGCCCTTTTCATGACACTTGCTTGTAAAGCCATTATATTATAACCTACAATTTATTGTTACAAAAATGTAGAGCCGCAGACAGGTGCGTTGTCACCACTAAGCCCGGGCGCACACCGGCGCTTAACGCGACATACACGCGACATACACTCAACATTTACGACGCCACAATATTCGTTCCACATTTTACTTTAAGTAACGAGTACACGCACACTGAACACGTGGCGTATTTTCCCTCATAGAATGTCGACATCGTCCGACGATACAGATTCCTTAGTGTGGCAATAAATCTATAGGTACATATAATAAAACAGTAAAAAAGTGTGTCTGTACATTTAATATATTTACAAAAAATAATTTAGGGCGATGAAGAAATACTAATAAAATAAGAATTTTGTAATTTTTGGCTGTCTGCTCAATATAACTTTTTGCTGTATAGCTACTAAGCCTGGGCAACATATAGGATAAAATTGATTTTGGAAACTGAAACACTTGATGTAGAACCATAATAGACCAGCTACACTCATAGAAAACATGACTATATTCATATTTTCTATGAGCTAAACTACAAGAAATATGGAAATGGCGAGGAATGGATTTTGATGGGATTTTAACAGTTTGGTAGTTTGAGGACCAACTTAAAATCTAGGCCATGTTTCATCTAATTCGGTTGGGTGGAACCAGTGTTACAGGTTGACCTCACCGTAGTACTACATTTCATACTTTAGGGAGGTCACTTAAAATGGTCACTCGGAAAAAGATTAAACAAAAAATAATCTTGGCATTTATGTCCCGGTTGTGTTCTCGCGCACGAGGGCCCGGGGTCCGCCTTGACCATGATCCAGGGTTTGGCAGATCAGGTATTTACAGTGGAGCGACTGTCATCTGACCTCCGTGACCCTGCTACCAGGGGAGCCTGACAAGATTGGATCATTGCACATTCTGTCGCCTGATTGTGCAGGTTTCATCACGATGTTTTCTCTCACCGTAAGACCATCGGGAAAACGAAAATGCCTCATGCATAATACCTGAAAATTGCGCTGGCTCCTAGATTGACACTCTGTGACCTGATTTCAATGTGTCACCTACTAATTGCGATGCAGTGAATGGAAGCCTAAATTAAACGGGATTATAGTTAGAGCCAATCCGTTGCTAAGTTTATTATTAAGAATTTCGTTGTTATTTAAAGCTATTACAAAATGTTAATGTTTGTATTCAATTTTAGAATAGGGTATTCTGTTATTATTTTATAGAGATTGTGTTATCTAAATGAATGAATAACAGTAGACCTATTAATTTAACAAAATAGTTTCATAATGAATTTTGCCACTCGTCAGATGATCTTTATTAGCAAAGCGAGGTAGAATAAGGTCATACCCTGAGACTGGTTGAACAGTCTTGGGATCCGAATGGCATCGCTGACGGTATTTATGTATTTATTTTACATTCTATCAATATAGACCTATTGATAGCGTCAGGGGCCTAATGGATGACAGAAGCGAGGTATTTAATTTGATCCCCGGCGCCGCCATGTACCAATGACTTTTCTGTGTTCTATATTAGTTGAACACTAATCGATTTTCTTACGGTGAGAGAAAATATCGTGAGGATACTTGCACATTCAGGCGACTAAGTGGTCCATGATTCAATCCGGTCGGTAGTTGCTTTTACTGATCTGTTATTGTATTTAATTACCTGATCTGCCGAATCCTGGATCACGGGCACGGCGGATACCGGGCCCTCGCGCGTGTGAGCACAACCGGGATATTGACGCCAATATGATTATTATTTGTATTTGCTTATACCTATTATAAGGACACCGATTTATACTCTTATCTCGTGTTCCACCGAGGAAGTCTGGCATGTGGCCACCGTAATACTTACCTGTCATCGTGTTACCTTACTCATTATGATACGTTTCATTTAATCATTCTTAAGATCTCGTTCATTTTTAAAAGATTACATTCATTCTTAAGTCACTTCGCTCCTGACCGCTGATATTGTAACTTGTTGCATAATAAAAAGTTAAATCTTGAAACCTTAAACATCGTCTTCTGAGTTCCCTTAACCTATAGATAACAGCGTAACACTGAGTTAGAATAGATACTGTACGACATAGTTACGTGATGTACTAGTTTGACTGATAAAGGTGCGTTCGAGGCGTCTGTAATCTGCAAGTATTAAAGCGGGTACGTGAGAAGTGTGACAGCGGAACTGGGTCACGTAGTCATCTCCGCTAGACTTTGTAGTGAGTCACCGGCAAACCTGCATAATATGGCCGGGGCTTTGCCTGGAGTAGGAATGTTTAAACTGATACTATACCTACTATTCACGAAAAGGTGTTGATTGGGTGGATTGGTTGAGACATTCGGGTATGGCAATGTACCTAGAATTATTAGACAGTATTTTGTGTGAGCGATCATATCCCTCTGGTCCATGAAAATCTAAATCTACAACTTAAAAGCATTAATGCCACTGTGCTTCGTCGTATTTTCAAAAACATCTTTACCCAGAATTACTGAAATTTAGTCTGAAAAACGACATAACGTCACGCCCCTTTCCCGATTTTTTATGTCTAAAATACGAAATGCTTAATATTATTGTACAGATTAGTTTACAAATAAAAACCATTTGTAGGTAAGTTGAGGAGGCTGCAGTTCGATAGTAATCATGACGATATTGTTATGTGTCTTGAGCCTTGGATAGGCTAATTCCCAGCGTCGGATTTAATGTTAATGTGTCCAAATTCTAATTTGTAATCAATATTGATTGATCACATTATATTGCCACAGTATATTGCGCTATTTACAAGAGCATTTGACAATAAAATTACCTACATCAAGTTTTAACCACAACCGAAAAAGGAACTCGACTAATGCACATACAGTTCTTTCATGATGGCATTAGCTAGAGTGCAGTGGAGTGCAAAATTCCAAAAAGGCGAGTTCTCCCCTTTGTTTTTGCGAGGAGAAAATCTGGGAGGAGATAATACAAAACGCTGGCCCGCTGTCACTGGACCAGGGGTGTGGCGAAATGCTAGTCAAGAACAAGGGCTCATGGAGTCGCACAATGGTTTAAAATAAATTTTGAACGTATAGAAAATAAAATAATATCTACGGCTAAAATATTTTATACATGTTAAGTAAATGTGTTCAATTGAATACTTAGACTAACTACAAAAGTTACTACAACTTGAATATCAAACATTGGGAGTTCATTGATTGTGAATAATGTGTTTTTTATCTTTAGTTAGTAGCTCACACACAGGATGTGTTAACTCTGTAAATCTGGCCCTAAGTGGCTAGGTCAATCTGCGTTCTATCAGCTTCAGTGCATTGATAGAGTTCTCCAGTGATAGAGTTTTCCCGTATTCTGCGAACCGAAAATCATTGACTTTTTTCTCATCTGGGAGTAGTGTCTTGCATCAGAGAACATACCTGATGCGCTACAGAACCGTAGGAGTCTAAACAAAGATGTGAATATGTTGTTCACGATTGTATTAAATACGTTTTTGGAAATTTTGAACTTGGCTTGAAAGTTCAGTTCAGTACCGGTATTACCTATCACATATTGGTATTTTCTACCAGACATAGTTAGGTTAACAATTTTAAATAGGACTGCAGGCAATGAAAGATGTTCAAAGTGACTCCACTCACAGTATTACTATAAAAAAAGAATTGTATGAAAGATTAGTAACTAAAATTTCTACTAAATTCTACAAATTATGGCTCTTCAAATTAGTTTTCCACCCATCTATTCGAATAACAATTATCATTACCTAATAACAGGGAGTAAAGTAAAGAGCATTTCGAATAGGGATTAAGTGTTTTGAATTACGGAACAGAACAGAACAGAACAGAACATAAATATTGTGTTCAGAAATCGTAACACGACCGTCAATTTTGTACGAATGAGGTAGCAGTCAGAATGGGGCCGACAAATAAAAAAGAGAATCTAATTATCAGAAAATATATCGCACATTACTATGCACATCGCTACGCTCTGAATTCAAAATAGCGCAATCGCTTCGCCCTAATAATTGTTTTTTGTTTAAAACTTGCTCTAAAGTTTTCACTATTCCTCATGACAGGTCAAGTCTAAAAGGGGGTTGCACTAAATTTTCGACTGCAAAGACAAATGCACGGCGGAGCACTGATCCAGCGTTTCAACGATTTATCTAGTTAAACTCAGACACTATACATTTAGCCGGTTTTTGTGTTCATATAATTTACTTTGTTCAAAAATGGCTAAAAATAATAAATAATCACAATGAAGCACAATCGAGCTATCGATTATTTAAATCCGTGAATTATGAACTCATCGTGATAATATATCGTACGTACTTAAATAAATCTTTAGGGTACTCTCTGCGCTGCTCAAAACCGTAAGTTCCTACATAAAAATATTAAGGATAAGCCTGTATAAATGAATTCACAAACTTTATTTATAATTTGTGCGATCATTTATTCATGATGTGTTTTTTAAATATTATTATTTTACACATTATGTCAGATGGTTTGGTTTTTAGGAAAGTATGAACAGTGCACAGTGTAGTTTAATGCCCGGCCCGATTCCCGACCCACCGATGCATGATCCCCGCTATTGCCTACTTCTTTTTTGCTTAGGGCTTTTTCTGACTTCATATGGTTTTCTCATGTCCTAAGAGCCGTAGCGTAATATAAGAAAGCCTATAATGTCTCTCAAAAATGGGTCTATCGGTCAAACTGTTGAAGCGATTAGCGCGTTAAAAAAAACATATTTAAAAGGCGGTCACATGCCTGCCAGTTTGTATAACAACTTAAAAAGTCTTATAAAGTAAATCGAATAAATTACATACAAGAAGGTACACATTTACGTTTGTATGTCGGGGGTAGGTAGCGCTATAGTTTATGGGCCTTAGGCCTGTTGGTCCGACAACTTTTTATTCTGAGTTTCGAAGTACAAAAAAGCGAAGTACTAATATTGAGAATGTTCATCATAGCATTGTACGGAACAAGAAAAATTATATATTGAGAATATCGAAGTTTCATACATAATATCGTGTTGATGAACATTCTCGATATTATTACATCGCTATTTTGAACTTCGAGATTCAGAATTATGCCGATTATCACACATCAATCGTAGATGTTATGGGCGACAGTAACCGCTTACCATCAGATGGACTGTCTGCTCGTTTATGTATACTACGTAGTATAAAAAAATAATTCATTGCGTATAACTCTATCGAGATAACTCACTCGAACACGCTTTCACACAACACACAAAATATTTGCACTGAATCAGATGTTGATATGACTGCATGGAGATATCAATTGATAGCGACGCTCAATATCACAAAAAGTGATTGCCTGCCTCATAGAAAAGTTATTGTAATAAAAGTAAAATGAACCAACATGTCAGACAGATATATTTAATTATATTTTTGATAATATTCATGATTCATATGAACTATCGCGTCCGTAAGCTACTGGATAGCGTTTACAGCCTATAAATATGTGCCTAACCCAAATGATGAACCCAAACCTTCCTAAAAAGAGATAACTGAAAGGTTTCGGTTTACGATTAAAAATCACCCTGCGTAATGGTAAAAGTTCTCAAATGAATTTTATTTTTCATTACACAGAAGCTACTTGGCAAGACTAATTAAATGAGCCTAAACTCGATACATTTATCATTCCTAGTTTTGGAGTTTAGCCACCTTCCGTCTGCATAATCAGATCAGCTCGAAAGTGAGGGACTAGTTTTTAATATTTGTTTGGTCCTCTAGGAGACACTTTTGTATCAAAAAGGCTTCAACTGTGTCGTCCATCTTAGGAGGATCGCAGAGCCGTTGTACAGAGGCACACCATAATATTATAATCACTAGTTTATCTCCTGGACTGAAACGGAATCTGACCGTACGGTATACCAACCCCTTCAATCAATTGACGTGTATCGTACAGGCGACAAATATCGCCACAACATTTTCTGTTGAGTATTTGCTACACTACAATCTCGCTACACTACCAAAGCGTGGTGGCTGCGGTGGTGTGTGCTCAGCACTGTTATGGAGAAAGCTCAGATCCATCAGTGGATTCATCATCGTTATCCGTGCGGTCAAACCCCACTTCTTCTAGGGTCCGCTTTCCCACTTTTTTTCTCTACTTTGCTTGATCTTCGACATCCTCACGTCGTAAGCCGTTAGCTCTCACGTCCGACTCGGCGATGTCAATACATCGTTTCTTGGGTCTCTCACGGGACCTTTTTCTGATAAGGGCAGGACAGGTCTATCAGTGAACTCTAATCAGTTATTGATGATGAAGAAAGACTAAAGTCGTGTAGTGACTCTTTTTGAAAATGCATCGCACGTTTTCAATACTAAAGTAGAGCTCGTCTAACCTGAAATGACGTGTCCCACTATCGCATTAACGCACACAAGAAAATTTAAAATATGGACGCAATACATATACAAATGCCATTGTAATTGGTCATTCAGTTGCCGGTGAGACTCAAACATAGGAGCACGTGTCGTTCGATTGACTCGATCGTCGTCGCACTCACACATCAAAATCAACTAATTAAGTAGTGGGGCGCGTCATTTCAGCTTAGACAAGCTCTAAGTAGGTATTAAAAGACGCCAGAATGTTTTAATTCATATATTAGACTTTATCCAAGGTAAGAATGAAGTAACACGTGCATAAGCTACTGGATAACCGCGTTCGCAGAATTGAGCACCGAACGATGAGACGCCCACCTGAAGATAGTCAAATTGAAAACAAATTATTGTTCTAATATTTGAAAATTTAAAATACACCATTCCAACATAGACGTTTTAAATAAATTCTACAGGAAATAAATCGAATCACAAAATTTTGTTCAATTTTATCAGCATATAACGAAATCAAACGAACCAATATCTTTCTGCCGCCGCGGTAAATTACTAAAGGTCCACCAGAATCTCCACGACATGCGCTTGCTCCGTTTTGACCCTGTACGCAAATGTTCGTGTTCTTGACATATGTGCCAAAGGGGGCTTTGGTACATTCCTTGTTACTGATAATATTCATTTGTACGGAGTTGAGCACTCTATTTGTTTCGGAATCATCTGAAAGTAAATTAGATAGTGACTAAACTAATAGTAGGAAGGTTTGGTTGCTCTGTGGTATATTTATTAGCTGGTAGGACTCTGTGAAGCCCGATAAGTCTGCCTGGGTGAGTACCGCCTCCTTATCTATATCTGTCTCTAAGCAACAATGTTTGGATTATTGTATTACGGTTTGAGGGATATGGTAGATATTGCATATTGCCATTACAGGCATGAGGCACGAGACAACGCACTTGCGGTTTTGCATTTACTACCTGCATCTTAAATGTATGAATCGTAGATGTTTTGGGCGACAGTTAATGCTTCCCATCATGTGTCTGTCCGTATGTCACTAAGTAGCATGTAAAAAAGAGCCGCGTACAGGACCGATCCCTGAGGAACTCCTGCGTCAATAGCCTGAAAACCAGAAGAGAAACCATCGGAACTACGCAGATTTATTGTTCGCTCAGAAAGTCCGTTATTCAGATGAAAAATCTAACAGGAATACCAAGCCAATACCCAATGCCACACCCAGTCAAATGCCTTTGAGATATCGAGAGGCACGGCAAGGGTCTGCATTTGAAATGCCTCAATGGTCACCAGTCGAGTTACATTAAAAATATGACTGCAACATAACTTACGGTCTGATGTCGTTCCATACCCTGAAATGAATCCCTTTGCTCCAGAAAAGTTCAAATTTCTTATATAAATAGATGGAAGCGCGATAGAATGAATAACACCTGAAAAAAAACAACAATAATTAATTTACACAAAGTAATTATTAACTTTAGGATATCTAAACACCTTAAAACTAAAGTGTTTAACCAGTGTGTCCTGCCGGTATTTACGTACGAAATGGAAACCACCACTTTAACAAAAAAGTCTGCTGAGAAACTACGGGTTGCGCAGAGAGCGATGGAAAGAATAATGCTCGGTATAACTCTAATGCATCGTAAAAGAATTGAGTGGATCAGATTAAAGACAAAGGTGGTGAACGTTGTGGAAGAAATAGAGCACCGGAAGTGGAGATGGGCAGGACACATTGTCAGAATAGACTACAGCCGTTGGGCGAGAAGGACCTTGGAGTGGAAATCCCGCGCTAACACCCGCGGCAGAGGCAGACCACCCTCAAGATGGACCGATGATATCCGCCAACAAGCCGGAATAAATAGGCTGTAGGTAGCCAGAAACAGACAGGCGTGGAAGCGAGTTTTGGTGAGGAGGCTTACGTTTGAAGACGGACACAACATGGGCTGATATGATGTTGATGAATTATTAACTTTGCTCGCCGATAGAAGTTCACTGGTAGACAGAGACCTCCATCTAAAAACTTAACGCTCTTTTGTTCCATTTTGATCTGAACACGAGTCTTACATATAGGTATTAGTAAACTAAATAATAGCATAAAATATTCAATAGTTTATGAGTAAAATTGCGTGTATTTATAAATTACCAGAGAAAGGAACTGCAGGTATTCGAAGCACGGCGACATCATTCTCCACGGTATCGATATTGTATGAAGGATGAATAGCAACACTGGTTACTGTGCGTCTCAATCCACCAGTGTATAGTGCATTGGATCCAAGTACAGCAGTGATCTTTGATACATTAAAACCTCTGAATCTTTGATCTGCATTGTTATAACAGTGCGCTGCAGTCAAGATCCGAGTGCTTGTAAGGAGGGAACCGCCGCAAAATGACTGTTCTTCTCGATACTTTCTTCTGGCTGAGCTTCTCAGATCTATGAGAAGACCTACCTGAAAGATTATTGATTTTGGAAATGTTCACACTATTTATAATTTTAACTTTTTGTTAACTGTATTTATTCTCACGATGAGAGAAAACATCGTGAGGAAACATATTCATTCAGGCGATTGAATGTGTAACCATGATCCAATTTGGTCAAGATCCCTAATTAACAGGATCTCGGAGTTATCTACTGTATCTGATCTGCCAAATCTTGGATAATGGTCAAGACGGACCCCGGGCCCTCAAGCGCGAGAGCGCAACCGCGATATTGACCTGTAGGACCACCTGTAGGAGAGTGGCGTGAGCTTTATGTATGTATTTGTACACTCGACTTACCCACCTGATAAGGGATATGTTTGATATCAGTTGGATTGCCACGTATAATTTTTTGTGATTTGATTTCGATTCCATTATTTTCTTCGTGCTGTTGGGTTTCAATAGCTTTTGGAACTTCAATACCATAATCAATTTCTTTTACATATTCTCTAAAGTTGGCTGCATGTATCGAGTTGAAAATAAGGGTCAAAACCAATGTTATAACAATGAATCTCATCTTAATCCACTACAGGCTGATGTTGTCATTGACTCCTATAAAAATATGATATTAGGTATTGTTAGTTTTAATGATGCGCATCTACTGCTGTGGGATTCCTATTGCACGACAAAGGCCTCCTCATCTTCTACTGACGTACTTTTTCAGAAAAAAAATCAAAATAAAATAAAGTAATTGTATTTTATTTTAATTGTTAAATATATATTTTTTGAAACACAAAAACAAATACAGCGGGGACGACTTTCCATCAGGTGGCACGCTTGCCTGTTTGTCTACCATGTGATATAAAAAACACAAAGAAATATTTAAAAAGAGACAATGAAACACTTAAATCAGAACTAATCTTTCAGAATCAGGGAGTCAACCCCAGCATTGGAACTCGGGTGGTAATCAGGTGGGCCCCATATTTAAATCTATGTTCGTTGAAGTTATTCAAGACATGTACGCCCATACTGAGGTCGTTGTCAAAACCATTGTAGGCCAGACTAAGTAATTCCTTCCCGATTATCAAGGTCCTGAGCCTTTATATGTTCTGCGTTGTGATTGATTTCCTTTTAGCTGAAATTCCAGACAGGTCTCCATAGTTAATGGTTATACCTACGCTGCTGAAATCGCACTGGTGGTCTCGTTTAGACAACATATTGAAACCAGACTGAGCGAATCACTGAGCCGTATTAAAGGGCCACGATGTTGAAAACCTGGCGAAGTGGACTAGCCAGAATAGAAAAGCGGACCCTGGCAGAAGCAGGAATTGACTGCTAGGATGATGATGATGGATGACAATAAATATTATTAGGAATACTTCCTTACTTACTCCTACTTACTTACTCAAATTTTAAATAAATTATCGTACCGATAATGCAAATAACTTACAGTGATGTATGGCGTTTACACAGAATAAATGCAATTTATATACTAATGGTACAAAAATTCCACGTATAATTCTGTTAACATATTTTAATATTTAAAAAATGTATAACTTATCTACTTACTACTTAACAGAAATGTTACTGCATTATTTTTCCCATCGTTGGTAAATTCTTTTTTATTTATATCACCTACTGTTATTTTGGTTTTATAGGTAGCTAATTATAGTAATGTTAAAGTGAAACTTGCAATTTAAGGGTTAATTAACATTATAGATAATAGGAACAAAATTTATATTTGGGCCGCCAACGCACCTGGTGGTAAGAAAAGTGATTTTCGACCAAAGAGCATGTCTATCTGGAGAATCTTTTTCCGTCTAGATAGATATGTTGGGTGTACAGTAGCATATTGATAACGTGCACATATGATTCGTGCGTATATATGGAATCTTTATGACCAATGACCATGCCCAGACGTAAATCAACAGATAAACAGGTAATGCCTGGCACCTGCGTCTTGTAGCTTCAAGGCAGAAAAGGCTGGTGCAGCATAATGCAGTTCATGCTATCCCTTGGCACACTCATGCAGAATATAGAATGCAACCCTGCGCATAATAATATGCTCTAGGACTAGGCTTTTCAACTGAATGTGAATCAGGCTATTATTACTAATTTGAGTAAATTATAAATAATAATCATCTTGGCGTTAATGTTCCGGTTCTGCTCTCGCGCGCGGAGGCCCGTGGTCCGCCTTAACCATGATTCAGGATTTTGCAGATCAAGTAGTGGAGCGACAGCCATCTAACCTCCGTGAAAGAAGAGAAGCGGACCCAGGCAGAAACCGGAATTGACCACTAGGTTGATGATAATAGTGATGATGACTAGAAAAATAAGAATGTATTTACACAAATTATAAATGAATAAACGTACCTACAGCAATTGACTTACAAAGAATAAATCCAATTTATATCACTATGGTACATAAATAGCACGCATAATTCTGAAACTTTTTTACACCTAGTCCATTTGAATATTTCAAAAGTCCTACCTATTTAATGGCATTCTTTTTTCCCATTGTTGGTAAAAATCAAATTAATGTTGTCATCTACTGTTGTTTTGGGTATAACTTGCGTTGTTGTCTGCATGGACAACTGAACAAAGTACCATTCTTACACTATAAAAAACTACACGATACTCGACGTTCAGTCTTGTTGAGAGACCATGGTTTGTCGTTTGAACGAAGCTCTCAACCCAGTCTCCGATTGAGGCGCAGCTAATCTTGTGGCATTCAACGCTACCAAACCACAGGTGTGTTTGTTTCCCACCAAACGGAGTCCATCTAACTCCGACTTTCCGAAATGTACCTGCGGAAATTATCGATAAGCTCCTCGGTGGTGAGCTATCTACCAAAATCAACTTCGGTCGTTACATCGAATCCAAAGCATAGACTGCATCAAAAAAACTATGTATCCTCTCGAAAGTCAGGCGGTACTTCAATTGAAAGCAGTTGGTTCAGTTGGTCCTGCATGGAGTACTGCTGCCACATCTGGGATGGGTCAGCCAAATACCACCTGGCCGCTTTGGATTCGGTGAAAAACATGCAATGAAGATAATTTGTGACTTGTAATTGACCGAAGCTAAGTTGCAGAGCCTCGAGAATCAGCGTAGTTTTGCTGTCGGTCTTTTACAGGTTGCAATTCGGAGAGAGTGCGAAGCAGTTGCACGACCTCATTCCGCCGGCCCCTTTCCACCATAGGAAAACGCGATCTGGGCGAACGCTTCATCCTTATGTAATGGATCTTCTGGCTACAGCTTCTGACCTGCTAAAACCACCGAAACAAAAAAAAATTGAGTACCTCTTTTCGACACCGTGATTTTCAACATGGTACTCGTGGACATATAAATCACTATTGTGAAAAATGCTCAGGTAATCGGTTGTTGATGATGAAGAAAGACTAACGTCGTACTCATTATGAAAATATTAAATGTATTATAAAAAATAAAAGACAACAGAACTTTTAATTTTTAATTTACATTTTATTTCCAGTTAATAAAGCAGTTGTAGAGTTCTCAAGCGAGTAACTAAGCGATTCCTTCAGAAACATGTTTAGGGTGCTTAGGGAGTTAACATACTAACAGTCCTGTCTTCTAGGCGAGCCGGACAGGGGAGGAGGTTTAAAGTTCTCACTTTAGGGGTTTTGTTGTATCATAGTTTACTTTATGTCATACTCACAAAGCAACTTTATCAAACAAACATTTAAGATATTTACTGAAAAAATCAAAACTGTTAATTTGAGTAAAACGTATGTATCATAAAAATACATATAAATTTTATGCAAAATTTTTCATACAATTACAATAAACGAGTGTTTTACTTGGCACCACAATCGAGTGTGTTGCTCGTAAACGGTTGGAAATTTGAAAAAGAGTAAGGCAAAAGTTGTAGAGTATTTTATAAGCTTTCATTTGGTAGAAGAATACTTTCTCTGCGACGCACCGATTTGGAGAAATTAGTGAAAATCCCAAAATTGAGAACTTTTAAGACCTCCCACTCTGGATCACCTCCTAGAGTAGATCACTTTTAGTATGCGCAACTTCGCTCGTCAACAGCATTCGTGCACTCTATAACCTCTTATTAGGCATTCTTTGATTGTAGTATTATCCAAGGTAAAAATGAAGTAACACGTGTATAAACATCTGGATAACCGCATTCGCAGTATTTATAACCCCACGATGTGACGCCCACCTGAAGATAGTCAAATTGTAAATAAATTATTAATTATTTTTCTAATATATTAAAATTAAAACAACTACACAATTCCAACACACACTTTAAAATAAAAACCACAAAAAAAACAGTAAAAACTTAGAATAAGGTAGCCAGCGCAATTACAGGTATGAGGCATTTAAGTTTATGCGCTTATTACATTTGGCATTTAAGTTTATGTAGGAACTTTAAAAGTCATACAATAAATAAATAAATTACATTTGGCTAAACTCAGTAGTCTAAATTCAGAAGCAAAAAGCATGAGAGAAATGTTTTGAATCAAAGTATTGCTCATAAGGTACACGCCTGCCAAGGAATGGTTATGTTTTTCGCTAGTATCTAGTATGTATGTATGTTTGTAAATTTTTTATGACTTCATATCTTCCAAACAGCTGAAAACCAAGTATCCTTAGATAATAAAATAATAAAAGTAATTAAAAAATGGCGCCATATTGTAAAATTATAAAAAAAACGATACCAACTGAGTAAGATATCAAAACAAAAGGCTTAAAGAGCTGACATTAACAATATATATAACTTATATGTTTCAAAGTAGTTTGTAAATAATAATAAATGGCATCAAAAGTGAAGATTTTACAAAAAGCCATATTACGTCGAACAACATTAGGCTTGTTTTAACATTTTAAATTTTTTAATTGTAGGTAGTAGGGGTTTTGTTTGTGAACATCGTTTTTTTGTATCATTTCAAAAGGAAAAGCGGAGCGACGCGTTACATAATACAAGTGATACAAAAATTGACCTTATTTGATTTGCTCCCACGCATTTTGCTACTAAATCTAGACCACTGAAGTTAGACAAAATAATAAGCGCACATTGACAACGCACATACGGTTCAACAAAATTTTATCAGTATATAACGAAATTAAACGAACCAATATATTTCTGCCGCCACGGTTAATTACTAAAGGTCCACCAGAATCTCCACTACATGCACTCGCCCCGTTTCTACCCTGAATGCAAATGTTTGTCTCCTTGACCCCTTCCCTAAAGGTTTTGGCACATTTCTTGTTACTTATAATCTTCATTCGTGCCGAGTTGAGTACAGTATTTGTGTCGGAATCAACTGAAAATAAATTAGATAGTGACTAAACTAACTGTAATAAGGTTTGGAGTTTTATAGTCTATTTATCAGGTGGTAGGAGTTCGGGTGAGTACCACCGCCTACTCTACGCTGCGATCTACTTCTGCCGC
The DNA here is from genome assembly GCA_907269095.1 of Blastobasis adustella. Taxonomy (NCBI): domain Eukaryota; kingdom Metazoa; phylum Arthropoda; class Insecta; order Lepidoptera; family Blastobasidae; genus Blastobasis; species Blastobasis adustella. The sequence continues at coordinate 11,485,151 of OU026121.1, read as the reverse complement.
CCAGTAACAATGTTTGGATTGCTGTGTTCGGGTTTGAAAGATAAGGTGGCCAGCGCAATTACAAGACGTTTTCTCTCTCAGTCCTCAAAGTGACAACGCATCTGCGGATCTGTATTTTTATTACCTGCAACCAAAATATATTAATCGTAGATGTTATGGGCGACAGTTCCGACCTCTTACTATCAGATGGGGTGTATGCTCGTTTCACTGAGTAGTAACATAAAAAAAAGTCGCACACATAACCTGAAAATCAGAAGAAAAACCATCGGAACTATGCTGATCGATGATCGCTCAAAAAACCGCTCTCCATTTGGAAAAGTCAACAAGAATATCAAATTAAAATGCCTACATGCCACACCCTGTCTTAGGCCGCTAAGGCCTAGCAAGGGCCTGCATATATATCGCCTCAAGCCAGGAAGTCCCCAGTCGACCGACCATGGCAAAAGCGATTTATATTAATAGATGACAGGAACAAAACTTACAGTCTGATGTCACTCCATACCCTGAAATCAATCCCGTTACTCCAGTATAGTACAACTGTCTAATCACATCAAAAACAGATGGAAGCGCGATAGGTTGAATGACATCTGAAAATAAACTACAATTATTAATTTAGGTACACGAAGAAATTAATAACCTTGTTTGTTAGACGCCTCTCTAAAAAACACCATCTAAACACTTAAATCCATTTTGATCTGAACGCGAGCCTTACGTATTAGTAAAATAAATAATAATAAACAATTATAAAATATACAACAATTACCAGAGAAACGTATCATGTCATTCTCCGTGGTTTTCATTTTGTATAAAGGATGAACAGCAACACTGTTCACTCTGCGTCTCACTCCGCCAGTTTTTATTGTATTGGATCCAAGTACAGCAATGATCTTTGATACTTCGAAATTGCTGTCTTTAAGACAATGCGCTGCAGTCAAGATCCAAGTTCTTGCAAGAAGGGAACCCCCGCAATATGCCTCAAGTTCTTGTTGTTCACCTTTGGATGTTATCAGACCATTAATGATAAGACCTACCTGAAAAATTAAATTCTATGTAGAACTCAATAATCAATATAATTTTTTTAATTTAACCCGCGCGTTATCGACACGTGCTCTTAGTGCAATGTCGCGTGGAGAATGGAAGGAAAGGGACGGTAAGAGCAACAAATAACATTTATTTATTTATTTCACTTCATTTTATTTATTCATTTAGCACTTTTGTCCGTGCATCACTTAGGGGGCCCATTGAAAACCAGCGTCACGCCGACTATCGTTGCATATGCTGAGTGTGGCCCCATGGCACAGGTAACGAGATTAGAGTATATTTTTTTCTCTTTTTTCGTTTATGTCTTTCTTACTTTTTTTTTCTCCATGAATATTTAAGAATTTTGTGCCCTGTGCCTGAGTGGAATAAAAGTATAAAAAAAAATTGGCCGTTTTTTTCACACAATTTAGAATTTTATATTCCTTATTGTTTACTGTATTTGCTCTTACGGTGAGGTAAAACATCGCGAGAAAACCTGCACATTCCACGCACTGATCTGCGAAATCCTGGAAAGTGGTCAAGGTGGACTTCAGGCCCTTATGCTCAAGAGTGCATCCGGGATATTGAGGTTAATATGATTATTATTTTATTTATATGGCTCACTGTATTTATGTACCAGCTACATTGCACCAGGAGCCTATTTAATAAAAATTGGGACGATAACAAATGACAATAAACATGTTTTTACATTTTGAACGGATATGCTATTATGCAACGATCCCCAGGTAAGCTGAAAAGTTCCAAGACTAGCTTAAGTTTACAGTTTTGCTACATTGCTTTTCCGATGGGTCACAAGTTGCAAGACATCTATAGATAATTGTAATAGTATATAATAATATGTTAATAGAAAACTTTCTTCCTCGGTTTTTTTATCACACTAGCCAGGCATTTGACCACCATCTCACCATGCGGTAAATGACGAAGCGGCTGAAGATGGACTTTACACTCTAGCATTAAAGGCTTTTTTCAAGGAACACACTTGCAGAGAATGTGTACTATTATTTAGCCATACGCTTTATAAAGGATGAAGCGTTCGCCCGGATTGCGTTTCCCGATACCGGAAAGTACCCGGCTGAATGAGGTTGTGCAACTGCTTTGCACACGCTCCGAAATGCAACCTGTAGAAGACCGACAGGCGCGCAATTACGCCGATGCTCGAGGCTTTTCAGTACAGCATCAATCAAGTAATTTAATAGTAAACAGCGCTTGTTTGTGTCGTCATTGCATCTAACGAATTTAGAGCACTTAACAGCATTCATCTTTGTGAAAAAGGGAAAACACCAAAGGAATTTTTTTGTTTTTGCATGCTCTGATTCACACGGCATGTCTTTCATGGTAAGCTATGAAAGAGACTAGTTTTGAAGAAAATAACCATTTAAACCTACCTGTTAAGATAGGGTAAATGGTTATACTTCTCTAGAAATAATTTTAAAATGGACTTTCCGGGTAGAATATTTTTGGATGATAAGCATTCTAAACTTGAAAAGGACTAGAACGACTATAGAAAAAAATGTTCTACTCTAGGCTGACATCTTTAGTGGCAAAAGTCGAGGGCAGGTTCAGTAGTTAACTGACTAAAAATATTATAATGATCGTGTATTTACCTGATAGGGGACATGTCTAATGTCAGTTAGATTGCCTCGTACAATTTTTTGTGATTTGATTTCGATTCCATTATTTTCTTTATCTTCGTGATGTCGGTTTTCAATAGCTTTTGGTAAGTCAATACCATACTCAATTTCCTGTATATATTCTCTAAAGTTGGCTGCATGTAACAAGTTGATCATAAGGGCCAAAACCAATGTTGTAGCTATGAATCTCATCTTAATCCACTACAGGCTGATATTATCATAGACTCCTATAAAAAGTTCGTTAATATTGTTATTATTTATTTTGTGATGCGTATCTACACCCATACCAGCTCACAGCTGCAGTATAATTTTATGCTGTGGGAGTCCTACAGCACGACAAAGGTCTCCTCATCTGCTACTAACTTGTATACCTTTTTCAGAATATTTGTTTTATATTGATTTTTATTTATTTGAATGGTTAAGATATTTTTATGTTGATAAGTACTGAATTTAAAAAAAATTGAGTCAATTACAAAAACAAATGCAGCGGTGACGACTTTCCATCAGGTGTTGGAATTATTGTTTTGGAATGATCTACACAAAAAATACAAAATATTATTTAAATTTAAATATAAACGAAAATACAATGAAATTATTCTAGATCAAAACCAATATTTCGGAATCAAGAAGTAATAACGTAGGTACTTACTGAAATTTTAAATCAATGAACGAATCGAATTCATATAACTTACAGTGATGTATGGCGTTACACAGAAAAAATTTAATTGATATACCTACCTATACGTAATGGTACAAAAATACCACGCATAATTCAAAACCTGTTAAACCTTGAATATTTGAAAAAATTTATAACTTATCTACTTACTCATACCCATTAATAGGAATTTTACTGCATTCTTTTACCCATAATTAGCAGTTCTTTTTATCACCTACTGTTGTTTTGATATTATAGCTAATTTAATGTTAAACTTACAAATTGTAAATGTAAGTTGAGATTGTTATAGGTATCTACAGAAGACAGCACAGTATTTTGGATTGTCTTCGGTTTGTGTGCGCATCCATACTGATGCTAGCTCATTTTACTCTAGTGGTAGGTAGGTTGATGTGTAGCCTTCTGTACACAATTTATGTTTAGGTCGCCAACGCACCTGGTGGTAATAATAGTTACTTTCCACCAAAGAGCATAACTATCATATGCATAATTAGTATGTATTTGAAAGTATTTAAGTAGCTTATCGGTTGTCTAACACCCATAACACAAGTTTTGCTTACTTTGGAGCTAGATGGCGCATTGTGAATTTTGACATTTGATTCGCGTAAACATTGAAACTGGCACAGTGCTTTATAAAAGTATGCTTCGGGTTTCCTACCGCGAACCTTTTGTTTACGAGTATCCCGAATATTCGACGCAGTTGCATGCATCATGGTCACGGGATAATCCATGCAACTGCTACGAAATACTGGCTACTGGACTACAACATGCAGTTGACATTTATTCGATGTATTTTTTTTTATATATTATTACTTATTTCTTTTAATTTTTATTATTATTATTTATATTATGACGAAATGTCTGTGTTTGGTTATTTAAATCGTGGTGTATAATGTAATTTTCATTGATCATGTAATCTAATCTAATCATACCTACTTTTAAAATGTCACACTATTAGAAGAAGTCGCTATAGGTAGGAAGCCAGAACAATAAATAAAGTCTCTAATTTAGTAAAGGGTGTGTTTAATTCATATCTTTGATTTTATCCAATTCAAAAATGAAGTAACACGTGTATAAACTGCGGGATAGTTCAACTCACAGCCGCCTTCATGCACAAACGACGATATTCCAACCTGAAAAAATTATATTATTGTCGTATATTTTTAAATTAAAAATGCTCTCTGTAGAGGTACACACATACTTAGTATAGTTTGAGTATTAACACCACATTCATGTGTTGTAGGATTTGTTTTACTGTCTAGAAGGAAACTCTTATTCAAACTCCATCAAACATTTCGGAGACAGTGTGGCGGTTAGTGATTGTGAGTGATTGTGAGAACATATTCTTTGTTAATTTTAATTTTGACCTTATTTTTTGCATACCAATATTTTTCTGCCGCCGCGGTCGACTACTAAAGGACCACCGGAATCTCCATGGCATACATTCTCTCCTTCTTCTCCCTTTGCACAAATATTTGTGTCCTCCACATATTCGCCCCATGATTTAACACATTCCGTGTTAGTTATAACTGTAATTGTTGCCGAGTATAAGGTCGGGTCGGTTACAAGATCATCTGAAAAAAATATTAGATCTTATTAATATAACCTAGACTTTACCCGCTCCAGTTTCGCAAGGGTAGTAACTTTAACAAATTATACACCTAAACCTTGAATTAATAACTCTGACTATTGGTGAAAACTGCATAAAAATCCGTTAAGTAATGTATGAGTTTATTGTGAACAGACAGACAGACAATTAAACTACCCCTAACCGTAACCCTAACACTACCCAGTCTTTCTTTAATACAAATCTTGTACAAACTCAACAAAAAAGTATTACTGAAATAGGTGCAGTCCTTCTGAAGTTGTAGGCGATTACTTATATAGTTTAATCCTTTACTTACTATCTGATGTTTTTCCGTATCCTGAAATCAGTCCACTTTCTCCAAAAAAGCTTTCGTTACCAGAAGGAAGCGCAATAGGTTGAATGGAAGCTGAAAGAACAGACAGATATGAGAAACTCAAAGGTAATTCGATTAATGAGAATTTTTATCCCTGTTAGCTGGAACACGTTCAAGGCTCGATGAAGGCTTCCATAATGCAGCTAAACTTTCCAGTACATTACAGTATGTTTAGATATAGAACAGCGGATTATCATCATCATATTGGCATTCAATAATAACAATGTTTTTAGAAATAATTCGATTTCTCTCTTTATCTGTTTGCAAACTTGGTATCAGAAATATTTTTCTCCATTATCAATTTCTTAAAAGTTTAAATCTCAATAGAAAAATTATTCGGGTTATCATCATCATCAACAGTTCCTAACTTCCACTGTTGAACTTAAGCTTCCAATAATGTCTATATTTTTGAGAAATAGTTCGATTTCTCTCTTTATCTGTTTGCAAACTTCGAATCAGAAATTTTTCTCAATTATCATTAAGGATGTTCTGTTTCTTAAAAGTTAAAATCCCAATAGAAAAATTATTACCTACAAGTGAATAAAACTGAAGGTATTTCAAGCACGGCGATATCGTTCTCTATGATTCCGTTATTATGATACGATGGATGGATATGAACGCTATTCACCGTGCGTTTCAGGGAGCGTAAGCTGTATAGTGTATTAGATCCGAGTACAGCAGTCATCTTTAGGACGAAAAAACTAGGGCTGGTATGGCAGTGAGCTGCAGTCAAAATCCGGGTCCCTGTGAGGAGGGAACCGCCACAAACTGACGATAGATGTCCTTCTGCTTCCATGAGGCCTTCAATATCAAGTCCTATCTGAAAATATTATGCGTAGCTATTATCTTCTTTTGTCCCATTAAGGAGGATACGACCAGCGTCGGTAGCCGGGCGGTTGAGTATTCCACTCGTAAACGCGAGGTACCGGGTTCGAATCCCGCTTCGGCCATGAACCAACGACTCTTTTCTGAGTTATGTACATTAGTTGAATACTAACCGATGCTCTTACGGTGAGGGAAAAATATCGTGATGAAACCTGCAAATTCAGGCAACTGAATTAGTAACCATGATCCAATCTGGTCAGGTTCCCCTGGTAGCAGGGTCACTGAGGTCAGATAGTGGTCGCTCCACTGTTATTACCTGATCGCCAAATCCTGGATCATGGTCAAGGCGGACCCCGGGCACTCGTTCTCGAGAGCACAACCGGGACATTAACGCTAAGATGATTATTTTCAATTCTTAAGGAGAATACGACCAATGCGGCCAGAGACCCTATTTTTTAATCGCTTGCCTTGTTGATGCATGATGCTGATTTTTCCTATTCTTAAACCGTACTCTTTCTATGTTGACAATGTGAAATAAAAAAATATTGAAGTTTTCATGCCGAAAATCGATATTGAAAACCAATCGAATCGACACGAGCGATTAAAAAATAGGGCCCAGGTTCCTTATACGTTTTAGAACTTCAACTTGTCTCATTATTAAGGGTAAGTATTGCATGGTGTAGTTATTGTAGATTTACCTGATAGGGAACATGACTTATATCCGTTGGATTGCCAAGTATAATTTTTTGTGATTTCATGTCGTCACTATTATTTTCTTCAAATTTTCGTATTTGTGCAGCTTTAGGTATGCCAATTGATACGTGATAATCAAAAGCCTTTCTTAAATTATCTGCATTCAACGAATTAATAATAAGATCCAAAATCAATGTTATAATTATGAATCCCATCTTCATCGTTCTATTAATCTGCTACCGGCTTAATGTCGATATCTAGAAACAACTTGTACTTACACATTATCATCATCACCTGCCTAACGGTTTATCCTGGCTTCTAACGGTCAAGGGATACTTTCTGATCAAAATGTATAGTAATTAGGGCCAGGCACAAATAAAAAACAATACGAATACTAGCTAGCATAAAAAATTTCAGCTTTCTAACATTTTAGGCATATACATTTAATTTTTAATACAGAATTACATTATTTATTAGCTATGGAGACTAAAAGTCAAAGTTATTCTTTTCATGTCTCCAGATTCGCCATAGCCTCGTCCGTCTGTCAGCGTCTGTACTTACCTACCTATATATACTTATCGAACCTAAAATTCCTTGTAGCATATTACCGACCCACATTTCACATCGAGCAAAACTTCTTATAATAGTTTTTTACTTGAAGCATTTTTCTCGTAGCTTTTCACATTATGTAGTTTTCATGTAGTCCTAGCCGCTTTTCACCGCGATGTATATTTTTTTTTTCAGCGCAGTGTTATACATATAACGCATTATTTCTCTTAGTTTTATTTTTCAAACGCGTTGGTTCGATGTATTGTTACTCTCGATTGAAAACGCGTTCAAAGTATTTACAAATGCGACAAAAATATGCGGCGTAAATCGATGTAAAATGTGATTAAAAGCATTTGCTTGAATAAAAATAGACGAGAGGGGTAAAAAAATATAGCACAACATACGATCGAGGAAAAATGCGACTAATAATATCGGTTTCAATAACAATAGACGATCAAAATAAAAACCTACTGTTGCATACGTGATCGAGGTGAAATACGAATCGGTAATGATCGAGAGGCAATGATAAATGTCTAACAAATGAAAATGAATGTCAAAATATTAAAACTAGACTAATGAATTTATATTTTTGCAAAATAAAACGAAATGTTTAACAAAAACGTTGATAATTACCTACTCTATGAATAATGACTTTTGCCTATAGAATTGAATTCAAAAGCATGTTTTTGTACACACCATTTTTTTAATCAGGAGTAACTTACGGTGACTGAAGTAATGCTTACGGAAATTAAGTGTGAATTAATACCTAATGAAATTAAGTATTTTCAGTCAGTAAAAGGCCATGGAAAATCAGTTTTGAAGTTATGAACAATCACTCTGAATACACTAGCATTTAAAACTCTATGCACAATCTATAAACCACCGAGTATGAGTGAAATTTGTTTTATCTCGATCTACCAGATGTTCTTGATTGTTACGTTACGGGCTATTTAATCAAATCAAATCAAATAAAAAAATTATATATTCAATTTAGGTTTCGTTGAAACAAAGAATATCTAGTTACAGTAATAATAAAATTTAATTATGTTCAACACATTGTCCATGCTGTAGGACAGAGCAAAGTGGCGGTCTATATGTTTCTGACTACCCCACCTGTGGGACAGAGGCGTGAGCTTTATGTATGTGTGTATGTAAAAATGTTCGAGGTAATTTTAAATTTAATTGTATATGATCAGTTTGATATATTTTACAAAAAAATATTACAAAATTTCAGATTGAGAATTCCTACTCGTTATATTAAGTGTCTGCCAACCGGGTACCTACTGGGACCCTTCAGGATGACATGGACTTACCTACTCTATAATTATTAACAGGCCAACTTGTTCAGAACCCACACTTTATATGATGAAGAAGATTTTAAAATGTAAATGAAATCGTACAAACACTGTAAAAATCACTATTCGAATAAATATACAAATAGCGAGTTGGTACTCGATTTCGTTTTATTTAATTTATTTATTGGTAAAATAAAATACATTGGGAAGTTTTTAAGGATATATATTTTTAACATTAACCAATAAATAAATAAAGTAAAACGTGTATGAATTGCTGTATAGTTCTTCTGACAACCGCCCGCATACACAAACGATGTTACACCCACCTGAAAGACGAATTAATTTATGTATATCACCGTAAGATAGATAGATATACAGGGTGTTACATAATATATGTATGAAGCCGTGAACTGCATGGTGAGCTAAACGTATTAAAACGATAGGTAAAATTATTTCTGTCGTACGTGGAATAGTTGTATCCATCGTTTTAATACAATCACAACGAGCTCGCCACTTGTTAGATGTGCCTCCTAATACGTCGTACCATTGGCGAAGAGACGTTGACCAATGTTTTCCGCTGGAGACCCTGAGACTGGTTAATGAACCGTCTCGTAGGCAGATTTGAAGCTCATTTTGACACACGGTTTCGATTCCCGGCCGGACAGAAATTGAAATGATGAATTTTAATATCTGGTACTGGTCTGGTTGTTGTATATATGTATAATACGTCTGCATTAAAAGTAGTATTACAGTTTCCTGGCACCTATAACACAAGCTGTGCTTACTTTGGGGGTAGATGGCAGATGGTAGATGGGTTTGACCTGTACAAGCATATTTATTTGTTTAGTTAATTTGTTTAAATGCCAACAAAACTTTTCTTTACTTTAGTTGTTAGGTCGGGCGCCACATGATGACTAGGAGGACGCTACGCGTTTCCTGTTTAAGATTACTATCTATAAAGATAACTTTCTATCTATAAAGATAGAAAGTTTATTTTATAATCTTCTGTACTAATACAGAACCCCAAAATTGCTGAGAATTTAGGACGCAACGTGCGCAGACAACGCGTATGCCTATATGGTTTCGCAACCAGCTATATAGGCCCGTACGTGTATAGGTACGCCTACTACTGAAAACGTGACCTGGCATTTAGAGACTTTCGGTTCGTGGAAATGCAGACTCCACAAACTGGAACACAACACCTAGATGCATTCTTTAAGAGAACTGCACTTACATGCAATATTTGTATATCCAGTCCCCTCACATTTATTGTAAAATGATTTGCGACTTTCAACGTTTTGTTTTATAGAAGTTAGGTCTCTCTGCTACTTTAAATTACACCTTGCTTAGACAGCTGTGTGTATTCATTTATTGTTATAGCATGGGAACATGTCTAATCTGAAGAGCTGGGAATCTGTGGATAAGGGAGTCTGTAGCCATGGGAACAAATGCCATCAAAGATTTGTCATTCACGAAGGTTCTATTAGTCAAAGATTTGGGAATCGTATTAATGGTTTAGACAGTATATTCGGAATAAAGAATGTTCACAAACACCTGCGATATACGAGAATATGAAATATGCATTTACATCCGTACAAATACTTAGGTATAAGTAAAACACATATCTGATATACCTAGGATTCAAACTCAATCCTTCTTTTGTCCTCGGAGGCTTAAACTCGCATAATAGCGCTGACAGTACGAGGGCCAAAATCCGCACGGATTTGGAAATCTGTACGGCTATCACAAGTGTTTCCTTCTTTCAATACTAAGATGAAAGAGATAGCAGTTACTATGTCGCGCTTTTTCTCGCTTATCGCGCGCGAGAGCAACTAGTGCTAGACCTACTGATTCGCGTATGTGATGTGATCCTAAATTCGCGGAGGCCTCATCTTTAATTGTCAGGTGAGAGAGCCCATCGGAGCAGCGGGAAGCTTTTTTAAATACCTATATTTATAATTCACATTATCCCTATTCATGCGGCCCAGTACCAATGACTCTTTTCTAAGTTATGTACATTAGCAACTGAATTTGCAACCATGATCCAATCTGGTCAGGTTCCCCTGATAGCAGGTCAGATGGTAGTTGCTCCACTGTAGTTACCTGATCGCCAAATCCTGGATTATGATCAACGCGGACCCCGGGCCCTCGTGCACGAGAGCAGAACCGGGACACTAACGCCAAGACTTTTTTTTTTTTATGGGGACACGGATCAAAGAATACACGGTTACCAATTGAAGAATCAGTTGTCATTGTGAATAGTTTTTCAATAGGAACCTATGGGAAAGTCGGACTCCTAACCCATCTGCGGTCAATGTACATACAGCCGGAACTGCAGAGCTCTAGGCAACTGACTGTATCCAAGTCCTACTTAATTAGTGGTTATTATGAATTCCATAATCGTTTCTCGTGGAAACTTCAATTAGTGATTTTTTAACTCGACACTTCCAGGGATTAGCAAGTATGTAACCATATAGTTAACTATTAATAATAGTTACTCATTATGTTAAGAAAATTGGCCAAGACATGTCGGGCTACGTGCAGTGTAGGGTTCCATAGTTGCCTGTCATTATGCATGCTTGGCCGTGTGGTGTCCGGCAGAGTAGAATAACACCAAACCCAAACACACGTGGGTGTTGTACAAGGCGACTAACGTTTTCGAGGCAAAAGATCTAGAGTCTTCGTGGGCTGAAAAATGGGCAGCAGCGTTTTCCATTGTTATATTTACAACACTGCTATCTTCAACCCGCCTGCCAAGCGTGGAGATTATGGCAATCACCTCTCCTTTCTTGAGAGAGGCCACGAGTCCCGGGACTGCTCATAGGCTGTGATAATGATGATGAAGATGCATGCTTAAAATAGAGCTTTTTGATACTATAAACACATTACAAAGTTACAAATGCACCTAGCTCCTATACAACTTGTATGAATCCTAATTGTGATGTTACTCAAAATTTACGGTTTTAGAGCTATTTCCTTTACCTGTGTTACATAGCATTGCTTCTTTTCATGGTTCTAGGTCAACGGAAAGTTTTGCGTCCCTTGCGAGCGTCAAAATATGCGGCAAAATGGAGCATAAACGGCCGTATCTTTTGATTGCGTTGACTTTGAAGTTTGATTTTTACTGCTCCAAGGGATTGGAGACCGCAAATCGCATCGATTGCAAATACTCGAGGTATTTGATATTAATTTCAGCTTCCCGAGGAAAAAGGTCTTGACAGACGAACGGACAACATAGTATCCTATAAGGGTTACGTTTTTTTCTTTCGGTACGGATCTCTAAAAAGCGTCAATATCATTCCAAACGTTTAAGAACTACACATAATAGCGTAGACATTCAAACACATACCTATACGCATTTAGGGATAAAACTCAACATTTTCACTTGGATCAAGTCCGGGTAACATTGCGCATGTTAGGTAAATAGCACACGGGGCCCGACTAAATCGGAATCCCATCTCTGGTCCGGGTGTGAGCTCCCAAATCCGCGGAGGTCACATCTTTAATCGCCACTTAAGCGGGGCCCAATGTCATCATGTGTAGGGTCCCACGCTACTTACCGTAATCCTTCTCGTAATCAAAATAAACCCTGCCAGGCCTGGGCCTGCCCTTGGTCCCTGTAGATTGATTTATTATGAAATTGATGTTGTTTAAAGCTACTTTAGGATAATCGCTCCATTTCGCGGGGACAGTTGCGGGTTTTGGAGGTTGCCGGTGCTAAGTTGGCCATTCTTGAACTGTGTGGGTTCGTGTTGGGTATGTTTTCTAGTTTAAATTGTATTGTATTTGTATTGACAGTAACAACAATCGTTCTTTTACATGTTCTTTTTTATAAAGATGTCATGTAATAGCAACGGTTTTCTGGTAACTGGTTGCGTGTTTTCTGGGAACTCTGAAATACGGAGGAGTGCTTTTGCGTGTTACCAACATCGTGAACACAATTTTGTTTATAATTTTACCGTTCCTGCAGAAAAAACCGGGTATACTATTATCTAATGTCTTTACCGTAAGTATTTATCTATTTCAATCAGGTATAGGTAATGTACTGTAACTATCGCTGGCGACGGCGACAGCGGGGTTTTTAGATGGCTGTCATGTTCGGCTTTAGTCATGTTCTATACTTGGTCAAGCTCCGCTTCAGTCATATTCCTAATACGCTGACGGCGTGATATTTGACCACATTTCAATGTCATTCGTTTCAATTTGGCTGATAAAGAAGCCAGTTAGTTATAATGTTGTTGTTAGCAGTCAAGCGTTAGCTCAGAGTTACACGGTATTTACGGTTCAGAATTTTAAAAGAAAAACAAAAGCGCGTAATAATTGTAAGTAAATAAGCCTGCTGACTCCTAATAATCATCTTGGCGTTAATATCCCGGTTGTGCTCTCGCGCAGGAGGGCCCGGGATATTAATACTCTCTCTAATTTTATTATGTACTTTTTGATCTAGGCATTATCTGAAACATTTACGGATCAGACTTTCATACTCCACTGTTAATACCAGAAATGATTACGTAAGTAGATATGAGTACAGCAGAGACAGTCCCTCGCAAGCTCGTCTGTCCATCAAACAAATGGCCTACAATAATAATTTGCTCTATCTCCACAGCGCCAGGGATAGATTATCCCATAAGTTATTCGCCCACTTTGGTCTAACTATATTTAGGCCTTATCCTAAAATAACATGGGACGTGGTTGAATTTGGTTGTGTTATATATTAATAACAAGTTGAATGACTAAGTATAAGCAAACTATGATAGTCACAGAGGAACTTTATCATTACTTCTGGGGTAGTTACCGATGACCTATAATCTAACCAGCTGATTGGATTTGTTTTTCCCGGTTAAAAGGTCGTTAATTATTTTCTCCGTCCCTTCTTTGTTGTTAGCGTGGATAACACGCTGATCCTTTTTTTTGTGGCGGGAACCGCTATTACAAGGGGGTATCGGAAGGTATCGTGTGATACAAGATTGTCCTGACCTAGAATCGGAAGGTATTGTGAGATACAAGTTTGACCTGACCTAGACTAGAGTCGGTCATGTATTGCCACCGTTAGTTAATTTTTACCCTTTAACAAGCACGGGAGTCCTTCAAAAGGAGGTTGTCACGAAGTACCCCTCGGACGCGACGTCTACGTAAAATCTACATTCCAAGATTTATCGTTAATCTAGTTCATAAAACAACTGTATTAATTGAATCTATTTTTTAGATTAATTCTGGTTATATATGGTTAACATTATATTTTTTCCGATTTGCCTTTTCATAGGGAGTCGATTTCACGTTCAAATTGATGCTCTGTGATTTTTAGCAACGAGTCTGTTGATCTCTTTTATACGGCTGTCGTACGGGAGTGTTAAACCTTTTTTTGTAACACTTACGTACGTTACCCTAAAATTTCTTGTTTCACGTCCATTCGTCACCAGTTTACATCAGACCGAAAATCCGTTTATCTATATTTTTTACGAGATTAAAGCCCTATTCTATTTATCTATCTTTAATTTCCTATTCTACCTATCTTTACTTTTCAACCCCTTTTCATCGTACCTTGAAATTATAGGAGAAGTCTGATTCCCAGTGCCGCCATATAACAATGAGTTTTTCTGAGCTATGTACATTAGTTACTAACCAATGCGCTGCCATGGCCAGACCAATAGACCTCAAAACCGCCTGATGCACGACCGTTATCAATTAGGGCAGCGCCTTATAATGAGGGTAAACATCGTGAGGAAACCTGCATCAGGCAGGCTGTAAGATTGTCTGCCACCTTTGTGGTATAAAAAAGGATCTCTTGCTCACGGAGGTCAGACGATAGTCGCTACTGTGATTACCTGATCTGCCAAATCTTGGATCGTCGTCGATGGAAGATGAAGTTGGAAGATGATGAGATGTTAATTCCATGTTGAAATATGACTGCCAACCACTCCTATATCAACACTTCACTTCCAGAAAGCGGTCGTTCCACAACCGCTAAGAAATAAACCTTAAAAGACTGGCGTATTAACATGCTTTTCGCTAGGATTTTTTGTAAGACTGTGTCCCCTTTCCCACAGTCTCGGAGGCACTGTGAGGCCAAGTGCTCGTCTACAAACACTAGTACGTCATTCCAGCTTGTCCCCACCTATGTTGGTTGCAGCTCAACGACCGTGTAATGACCCTCCGTTTATTATAAAGCGTTTACCCCTTTCGCGAGGAAATTATTTCCTTTTACGTTCACCTCGCCCGGAAAAGTACCTTTCAGTTTTTATTTTGCGCTTTTAATTATGACTCGCGCTTGAGGGAAGTGAGCTTAGGGAAAATAGGATATTCCTTGCTGCGGCTCTGTTGAAAGGCATTCTAATGTTGTTCATATGAATTAATTATTAATTCCTCAGTCAAATTTAATACTTTGTTCCGTTAAGATTATTTCGACTGCGGTGCAGTTTAAACGGAACATTGTAGATCGCATTTAGCGTTCACATTTCTCAGTGGAAACATTCGAAACTTCTGCAGCAATGTGCGCCGCGATACAGCTTTAAACATCCAGAGGAACAAATATGAAAAGCATTCGCTTCCCCTTTGGATGTGGAATCCTAAAAACGTTGAAGAATAAACGTTCCCGTTTGAGGCCGCGGCCGCGTAATCCGACAGTTTTCCGATGTACGCCTCTATGCTGAACAGTCGACGCAGGGATGTCTATGGAGTAGTGGCAGGTTTAAATTTAATTGATATCTTACAGCATCTACTACATACATACATAATGTCACGCCTTTTTCTCGTAGGGGTACGTAAATTGAATGGTTCCTGATTCGTCAGATTCTAAACACGCCGGATTCACACTCGCCAAATTCTAAACTCGTCGGGGTTTGAACTTGTCGGGTCCAAGCTCGCCGGATTTCCACCTACGAATTTCGGATTATTTTTTTACAATACATTAGATAAGGATTAATTATGTCCGATACTATTGAATATCCAGGATCCACATCAACAACCCATACAAATCCACTGAGCCCCATTTGAGCCTCTTCCATGTGAGTTCTGTGATATTCAATTAGCAACCAGTAGGGCTTAAAAAATACTTAACAGAAGCTACAGCTACATTCTACTTTGCCGGACACCGCACAGTTTTGTAGATAACTATGCTTAAACTCATTTTGGTTAACAAATGTTAACGAAATACGATTATCAAGACAAACATCGTTGAGATATCAATTGCATTAAAATTTAAAAAATCATTATAATATTTTACATTAGACCTATACTTACCTACGTAGAATAAAAATTAAATTGCAAAATTATAAAACGTAAGGACCCTCCACGCCACTCTAGTTCGAAGGCAAAGACCTAAGGCAGGCGAACACTGAATTTTCTCCTCTTGTAACAAATCCACGTCAGGCCACTGGCGATAATCCAAGAGTTTGTGCCCTATCAGTAGTGTTTCCTGGGCGCGTTCGTTACGACGTATCTTATTGGAACGGGGTGAGGATTGTAGACCTAACCTGTGGCTATCTGGCTGGATAGCGGTCATTAATGTGGCAATGTTTATGCTATCGAGGGCGGCTTGCGCCATCGGCCGTGAAAACTAGATTTTATTAAAAAGAAGGTCGTTTTTTTACCTTAAGAAATGGAGTTTTATTTAAACAACAACACAACACAACAAAAACTTAACAAAACTGAAAACTAATTAAAAATAAATTAATCTAAGACATTAATCTAAAAAAACTAATCTAATTGACCGCTCGATTTAATATCAAATAGAAGAATTGGCTTGATAGTGTCAAATGCACGTGCGTCTATTTTATTGAGTTTGGTTGGATTATCAGTACATTTAACAATTAGAATAAAAAAATGGCACGCTTATTCAAGCGGAGATTATCAATTTAAACTGCCGACCATGCCGGTATAAAGACGTTTTTTTAAATCGAATTCAGCTCTATACAAACTAACGCCATGCAAGTCATCTTTTTTAATGATTTTGAAGTCTATATATAGTAAATACTAACTCCATATTTGCTTACCAATTTCTGTAAGTAGTCGTGCGTTGTCCTTGCAGAGTAAATTTATGAATATCAAGCTCTTCAACTTAGAAGCAAACGTCTTTAGATCGGAAACCGGCTTAATATCATAGATGTATAATTGTATTTATATTTTCTCTTGATTTTTCCAGCCCGACTGCCAAGTCAGCAATACCATCCACAGAAGTAGAGGAGGCTGTTCAACAGTTATGGGTTCGGTTTTGTATCAATATTACACATTATCTTGTAAGTAAGACTGATATTTAAGGTGTACCGATTTTAAAAAACAGTTTAATTTACGGCAGCACGTTAGTGATACCCCAAGTAAAGCAAACGTCCATAGGCTGCCTGCTTACCATTAGGTAGCTGTACCGTAAGCTTGTCTGCTACCGTACTGATATATAAAAATAAATTAGGATATCTACCAAAACATTTGACCGCCATCTCACCTGGTGAGTGACTATGCGGCCGACGATGATGCACAACGAGCAAGATAGAAGTAAAAATAATATTGATACCCACGTCGTCATTATACTTCACCACATTGACTGCATCTCTAGAAGAAAATCTCCGCAAAACTTCAGTGCCAATCCGAGCTGGCGAATACCACAAACTTTGCTCACAGAACAGCAATGCAACGTACAAATTCGACTCGCGAAAGCCAAGCAAAACATTACAACTCCTCATTTAAAGGCATGTACTCGCAACATAACAGAATTCCGGCATTACCTAAATCACTGTTTTTGCTGGCGCGCCGGCCTACAACAAAAGGATGACATGAAATGTGATTACTCAGCTTCGCAGTTTGCATGTATTGCTGTGACAGAGGCGAGCTACCGCGGTCCGGCCAGGTGGATTACCGGCCGGTTCACGTTTGTTTCGAGGCGATAACGCTGAGCGTTTTTCATACTGACTTATGTTTTCGGGGGTAAGATTAGTGGGTATGCATATTGGAATGCTTATTTTAAAGGGGCCTTCTGTGTTTAAGGATATCATATAAAGGGAAATTTGTAAGTGAGTTTATGCGATACAAATTTTTGACTTTGCTGGAAGTTGCTGCGTGGTTTATTACATCAACAAATACCCCGCAACGACATATTACAGCAACAACATGCTCCAAACAATAACTGTGGGCGGGTGCTAATATATATGACTGTGAAAACCTAGTGGATTGATACTGACCAATCGCAACAACTATGACAACCAGTGACACTGCGCACAAACTTTCCTTGACAAATCGGAGAAACTTATTGTAACATGGTACTAAAGTACTATTACAGTTATAACAAACTATTACTCGTGACTGTGTCTATCTACACTCCTACCAACCTTTTATCGTACCCACAGTCGACGTGTTATCCAACGACATATAGGTACCTACTTATATTACTAACTACTTACCCAAAAACAAAGCACAACTATCTCTTACTAACCATACCCACCATTCCTTCCACCCGGCTCCTCCCAAACTCCTCTCATTCCATCCATTTTAAACTCGCATCCCAGCCCTGTCCGGTTTTTCGCAGGTATTCCAACAGGAGTGCCGCACAAAAAGTTTCACCCGGAACATTGTACGCCGTTAACTGTTCACACTCGAACACTGTAAACAAGCGGCGACATGTTTGCCGAACGGCGACCGCTGTGCACGTGCAGTTTTTTGGGTGCCGGGAGCCATATGATATGCATGCACGTCCTGTACGTTATATGAGAGGCGAGTGTGGGCGCAGTTTGCCACTTACACGGTTTTAAATCTAGTCGTTTGTTTGTATAACTCGGTGTGATTATTTAGCAGATATTCCTGAAGGATAATATTGCCTTTATATGCGATCTAGATTACGGAGGCGGTGATAACTCATGGGCCTAGAAAGAGCACAAAATCAGTCAATATCTTCGGCCTGGAGTCATTTTGATACGAAAAGGGAACGTCGATTGTTGCGCCACCTCGCCGATGGCTGGAACTACTATGACGATGTCACACGATCTACTTCATGCGAAGGCTCGAAAAGACGTTTCTCGGTCGTACGATTCGGATGTGGAATGAGCTCTCAGCCAGTGTTTACTTTGGACTATGACATGGTATCGTTCAAGACTATTAGACTACCTATATTAAAAGTCTCTTCAGAGGCGGTCAACGCATTGGTAGCTCCCCTGGTGCTGCTGATGTCCATAGGCGGCGGTGACCACTTTTCACCAGGAGGTCCGCTTGCCTGTTTGTCTGCCGCATAACAAATAAATAAAAAATTAAAAAGTATTGAACCTGCTGCGTAGATAGGCTGCGTCATAGCTCCAGAAATGAGAGCACAGGAATGGAATCAGTGCCATGTCAGGCAATGCGTACATGGCAAGAGACCCCGGCGCATTTCTCGCGGATCGGTCTGACGAGATTGACCATGGGTTGGGGAAGGGTTTGGCAAATACCCGTGGGTTTCCTGCTTCAACTATAAAATCGTAATTGTTTCTATAATTGAATATTTCATAGAATATTAAACTTTATGAATAACCTTTATTTCTACGAAATTATCCCGAAAAATATCTACTGATGGCCATCTCTCTCCGAGATGGGCGAGTATCCACCCATTTTCCCGATAAGTATAACAATAAGCCCGTACACCCTCAGTACAAACAATTTTGTAAACGGCAAACTAACGTACCCACATTGTACACGGGTGTTTGCCGCTATCGGCTATCTATAAGTATGTAGCTTGGCACATTACAAATCTTTAGTAGATTAAAGTGCCTGAACTAATTAATTTGTTATTTTTATTGTTATGTCTAACTTAAATAAATTAAGAATATGTAAGCCATCTTCGTGCGCATTAGCGCAAATTAGAGGACGAAGAGGTCGCCATGGCCGAAATTGGTCGGAAATGTAATGCAGGACCGCAGTTCTGGTGCGCTATCTTATCATTGTAAGTATGTATTATACCTACAGATAAATTCAGTTTTAAGTTACAACGTAATTTCTCTACTTAAAACTTGTTTTTAATAGATGCCGTTATTTCGACTACAATTTACTGCTGCTCAAAACTGAATATCATATATGAATATATATGAGTAATGAATATATAAATGAATATGAATAATATATGTTCTAAACAATCCAGTTAAGATTTTCCAGGTGTTCTATGGGGTAAAAGATAATCGTTAATTACGGAGGCAGCTCTGAATATGATTATGCTTTCTATCCGTCACAATAAAATCGAACTCATTTCCACCGAACACCGCCATATGGCTTATTTGCTATCTCCACTTCCTTTGCGACTTCCTCCTAAGAATTAATTCGTTAATAAGAGCCGTTCGAGGAAGTTGATCAGTATTTTCCCCTGTGCTTTCTACTTCCATAACCATGCGGGTCAACTCTGGTTTCGTTGCCACTTCTGGTTTACATTTTGCCATTTATGTCCCCCATAATAACGTTAAAACCAGCTTTTGTGGTGCTGTATTAGGTTTTGGATTTGTCTTCGTACATATCTTCTACTTCAGCTACTGTATGAGATGTAGCGTTTTGATATCCGAACAACCAGCAGTTCTAGCCAAGATGCAAATCGCTCTACTCTGCTGGACATCACACGGCTAATTTTTGCATATTATAATAATATGCAAAAATGATGTAAGCACTTAATGTGCACCAAGTACCTAAACTTCAATTTCCCCCAAAACGATTGTCGAATTTGTAATCACATCGAGCGGCAGTTAAAGATATAGCAAACTTTATACAAAGTTGAAATTTAAATTGGTTTTGAGACCCCTTTTAGAGGGAACTTCTGTTTCAAAGGGTTATAAATCGGAGAGAGATACATTCGATCTCAATTAGCGTGGACGCTTGTGGCGGGAATTCAGCAGACGTAATAATAATTAATTGTTTTTAAATTGTTTTTTTTTGTTAAACGTAGTGATGATTATGATTTCACATAGAGTTGGCAAATTGTTTTACTAAGGAGACCTAAATATATATGTAGGTAGGTACTTAAAATTCATTATTAGATAAAATCAAGCAAGCTAATTCGCTGAGCATCGCTATACTTCGCTGAACCTTGTTCTGTTATGAGTACACTTTTGTCTTCCGAGACGGTATTTTCGATAACAACTATAGATTTCTCAAACGTTGCGATCTCATGCGAATGGAATTTCACCGCAGAGAATATCAAATATTGTCTAAGTACGTTTATCCTTCGTGACAAGGTCACATAACCATAATACCTTGACCCGGGGGGTAGAACAGGCCCCCGTAATCCCTCAGCGGGGCGCTATTTACGTTGGGAACATCATTTTTTCGTGCACAAAAAGAACGTGGAATCCGGAAAAAATGTTAACAGCTCCGGTTTCGCTTGTCAACAAATCCGGATTAGCCGCTCCTGTGCTCTAATTGAGCCGCGATCGGGAGCCTGGAAGCGATTTATTTGAAACGGCCGCTTCCTATCTCACTATATTTAGTGTAGTGTAGCGCCTACGTAGCGCCACGGCGAAATAGGTTTTGCAGTACGGCGATATAAGCTTAAACGATATTTTAAGGTTTCGTCGACTATTTGGGCCCATGCTTTTTAATTAACCTTTTATTTGTGTTGAAAGTTTAAGTCTACCTATTGAAGATTTCAGCAAGAATTTTGTGAACTCTTTTACTACACTTGAATTGAAATGACGTCTATATAATTGTCGAGTTTTCGAGATATGTAGCCGTATTAAGACAACTAGATAACCATGACCAATCACAGAAAGTCACGTTAAAGCCTCCTAAGTGATTCAGTTTAAAATTTTAAAAGCGTATCACAGTCGTGCGGATAACAAAGAATATTCGCAAGACCTTTGAAAAGAATATCCCCAAGAAGTAGGGTAAATAATATAATGCAACGATGACCCAGAAAAAGTCCGGCTATATTCCAGACTGTTTGTCGCTGTCTCGAGATTCGCTCGCTTTCTGTGCTTCTGTAATTCAATGTAAAACGTGATGTGCGAAGTGATGTGATTCAAACAATGCTTTTGTACTTAATCAAGATACTGTACTGTACTTTATAACAGAGTTCTTATCTGACCAACTAGCTGATCGAATCATAGAATGGCTAACGTTTCTTCTGGTACAATAAAAGATGGATAAACAAGTTTTGATTCTACTTGTACATCAAGTTACATAAATATTATATTTCAAATCGTCTTCTTATAAATTTTGCAGTAACGACGTATATTAAAAAGGAAACTTAATAAAACTTTAACATTATTTACGGGGTATACAACCAAAGCCTGAAATCATGACTCGTAAAAGCTACGACTACAGGTTTATGGGCCATAACTCTTCAAATAAATCATAAAATTCCATTGTCTTTGTAAACCCACTTTACTTGCCTTCGGTTATTAGGTTATCCCGCCCAGATAAAGTGGATTGGAGAAAATGACTTTTTCTTTACGCGAATTAGATAATAGCCATGTCATATTGGGCCGTAGGGTATGTGTTCCATTTCGTGGGACAACTGCCAAGTAACGTTTAATGCGATTATGTGTCAAGATGCGTAGGCAGATGGGATCGGCTCAAGGGCGTATTGTCTGTTCTGTTTTATACAGTTGCCGATTTCGTTGTCACGTATAAAGCTTTATTTACAAATCGGCTCGGGCTATATAAAACTGGCATGACAGTGTTAGAATTGGAATTGGTGTTGTCAGTTTTTCACATTTCACCTTTATCTCATTCTAAAACAGACTTTCTAACAACAGTCACGAAAAGTAAGGTTATCTTCTATACTAAAAATATTACCTTAAATATAACAGTGCTATTCGTAAAAATATCGAAACTATTAGGTAGTATATACATTTGAAGTTGAAACGCTTCATAATACTGTTTCGGTAGAACAGATAAAAATATTCATCGAAAGCTGCACTCAAATACCTACCTGTCTACTATTGATATAAAACTACTACTACATACGTACAACTGTACGTAACTTCACGAAAAACTAGTACCCAACTAGGTACATATCCTAATCTACAACATAATGTACGCCGCCCATCACACATGACGAAACTAAAAAACAATAACGGGAGCCCAAGCCCACAACGCGCTAATATCGTGGTGGATGGCAGGCAAATTGAACGCTAAAGTTTCTGCGGCGAGGGAATAGAAAACGTCAGCAACTGGAAAGGCTATTAATTATGAGAAAGGAAATTGAAACCCCAGTGGAAATGGAAAAGTAATAAAATGCAACAGCGATTGCAGCGGATGAGTGGTGCGGGCGGGGCGCTTCGAGCAGGAACCTCGTTGGTGTTGAAGATTGGAAGTGGGACTTTTTGTTATGGGATAGCTCGACTATGGTATACGTTCAATGTTTTCGTAAATATGAGAAAAAGGTGATGGCAGGATTTGTATGAACGATGGGTACCACACCCATTCCTATAGTTATGTGTCACACGTAGTTGTTCGGCAATTTTCGAACTGATCAAAACCTACTATGGCGCAAGTTCCAATATTATTAGTTCGTTCTGTGTGCTGTACCATATATATCAACAGTGCTTTAGATATAATGAATTTCAGCTATGATTACGGGATGAAAGGTTCGGAAAATTGTAAACATATATTATACAAAACAAATTTGCTTTTAGATACATCGATTATAATTTAGGCATTATATATTTATAACGTAAATATTATGACAATGCGAACGCCTAAGGGGATGGACAATGGATACTCCGCTAACGTTTGACTATGTGGCGGGGTGCTGTTACTTTTCAGGGACTTTAATATTCTAGGGCTGGGAATTTTCCTATTACTGAAAGATTTTTCGAAAACGTAAAAGAATTTTTCAGCTTTATACTAAAAGATTATCACTGTCCCCATACAAAACTATCTGATAATCTCACTATTCCAGTGGCAGGTTTATGTTAGCGTATCCAATTCCTGACACTAAAACTTATTTCAACTTTTAAAGCGTAAATAACTTCAATTTTATCGCATTACAAAAACAAAACATGATCAATACTGTATTTGTATGGCCACAAGAGTTGGCTATTTAGCCTCAAGTACTAATCCACTAAGGTATTTTAGTATAAGAGAAACACACAAAAGTTGAAGAAGTTTCAATGGACCAGCTGGGACTTGGGGCATTAAAGGTCTATTGAATTTGACATAAAGTAAATTTGCTTTTAATTGAATGTTGCAAAACTACCTTTGATGTAGATAGGTATCTCTATTTGTCGTGTTTACTGACTTTATATATATCATGTAATGAATATGTTATCATGACATTTTTTTACTTTTTACTAAGTAGAACGTTAAAAAGAATCCTGAGAAAATGCTTCTACCTATCGTATTACAGTCTTCTGGCAATTTACGAATCTGGCAATTTGTGTGAAATATTGTGGTGTATCTGCCAACCTTGATCGGCCAAATCCTGGATCATGGTCAAGGCGGACCCCGGGCCCTCGTGCACGAGAGCAAGATGATTATTATTTTATTATCTATATTGTGGCGTATCTGCAAAAGTGCGTTTAATTAATGTTTCATCTAACTATCGAGCTATCCTTGCTTCGGTTAGTCAAATTAAATATGGGCTAAAAGTCTTCTTTTTAGGAACCAATTACGATCCACAACCCGTGTAACAATTAATAATAAAAGTACCAGTTTTCTGGGCACCATTCCGAGGGGCAGAGGCGCGATAGAATTTTTGTATGTGTTTATTTTTATTGTCCCGGTAAATATTTTGTGTCCACCTTAATAAAACTCTTATACCTATATAAATAAGTAGCGCATGTTGTGTATCTATAATTTTGTATTTATTCTTAAACATTCAAGTGTACAATAAACTGTAAAATAAATAAATAAATAAAACTATAAAAGTTGTCTTTAGTAAAAAGGTTTGCTTTGACTATATTTAAATTATAGCAATAATGAATACAATGGGGTATCTGCCTACCCCTACAGAAAAAAGGCGTAAATATAACAATAAAATAAAGGAGTCGGTATAAATAAATATCTACGACTACAAGCATACAATTTGCCGAAGAAAATAATTTGTAACTAACAAGTGGAATCTGATGCCACAAAAATCGTCTGTGAAACAAAAGTACATGTCGTTATCCAGTAATGGGCGGCGCTGGCTCGGTAATTTTTAACGAACGCATGTTGTACGGAAATAAGCAACGTATTATCAATAATGGCAACAACTTGGCTCGAAATTCAGCGAGTTCTTAATGAGGGCAAGAAAATTGGTGCGCGAGGAGTGGCGGAACTTAAGAGGCGTGTAAACTTTCCATTCGGCGTCATTAAAAGTTTCAAAATGGAAGATTGTGCCAACACTAATTAGCCAGACACTCGTGAAAGAAAATTTCCTTTAAATGTGTATTGTGTGGAATTGGTTCTTTCATACGGGAGGGCGACCACAGCGCGTTCCGGTGACGGCAGAGTTCAAGTTTAAAAGGAACGCGGCTGGGATTTTTGCTTTGGATACTGACGATAATTGGATATGATTTTCTATATTATCAATGTATGCAGAATTGTATTTATCTATAAATAAGATCGTAAATTAGAGACACATATTCTATACACAGTATGTGTTTTGCAGTTAAACTACTTACTTGTTTGACTATTGTAGTAATTAGCTTGAACCTTCGGGAAGTTCTGCTTATACAAACTTAATGAAAAGCTAATTTTCCAGAAAGGTTCACAACCCGCAACACTCCTTCCCATATTCGTTCAAATGCAAGAAGTGGCGCTAATTTCTCCAATGAAAGAGCCTTCAAGTTTGAGGTCGATGTTTTATTGGTCGTTAGCCAACACGTTAGGGACTCGGGCGCAAGAAAACAATTTGGCGAACGGGGGGCGCCGCGGGGCGACATGGTAGGTGCAAAAACCGCATGGGAAGGCGACAGCTGACCCTGCAACGCACAGGGGCGGAGTTAGTCTAGCAAGTAATGGGCTTAATGACAGTTGCGATGGAACGCACAGTGGACCACCTGGAGAATGCAGGAGGTTGACTATCTCTTAACTGAAGGCGCGGCGTAATACAATTTTAATATTCAATCCCTTTGCATGAAACATAAAGGAAAGTAGTGTAATTTCAAGGATTCGATCTCCAACGATACTAGGAGCGAAAATTACGGAAAAATATTCAGGTCCAACTGTGGTAGATTAAACACTAGTGATTATGGTTGTAAATAAGTATGATGGGCAACATATTGTCCCAAATTGCTGGGTTCCATTTCATTCAGTAACACAAATCGCACTGTGGGTGTGGATATAGGGCTTAAGTAAACACGCAAAGCACAGGGAAAACCGTCAGCTCCATTTACGGGTTAAAAATTCATCGTCACTCCTCCGGCCCCAAGTTAACAGCGTTCGTTATTACGTTAGAAAAATAGCTGCCGATTAATAAATACACACACTGAGTTCGAGTGGGGCCCCGGACGACAGGGATTAATGGCTAAAGCAATTAAAGTAGTAAACAGCAGGTGCAGTGAGACTCGCCCTAGGGGGCAGGCGAAATACTGTGGGAAGCGCCCGGTACTCACCCGCCGAACCGGGACCCACGGAGGTGACGGATGGTGATCCACAGCTGAATACGGTCCTGTGAAAATTAGTTGGTGGTGAAAGACAATAAAATTATTTATTTTTTATTGAGAAGTCATCCGTTGGCCTTGTGGTGTCCGGCAGAGTAGAATAGCACCAACCCCTTACACTCGTGGGTGTCGTACAAGGCGACTAATCTTTTCGAGGCAAAATATCTAAGAGTCTCCGTAGGCTGGGAAATGGGTAGCAGCGTTTTTCATTGTTATATTTATAACACTGCGATCTCCAACCCGCCTGCCAAGCGTGGAGATTATGGCAATAACCTCCCCTTTCTTGGGAGAGGCCCTTAGTCCTGCAGTGGACTGTAATGGGCTGTGATGATGAGAAGTCATCATCATCGTCCTAGCGCTTATTCAGGCTTCTGCCTGGGTCTGCACTTCACCCAGTCTTCGGCATTGTCACTCACTCAGACTCAGCGATGTCAATTCATCGCGCCTCCCACGGAGCTTCTTTCGTAATACCGGCTGGTTCAGGCACCTATTTCCCACGTATGCTTTAGCATAAGCAACACGTGACCAAACCAGCGAAAGCCTTTTATTTATTGACAAGTAGCTAAACAAAATCATCTTCATCATCAAATATTTTCATAACTTTAGAATAAACAAGTTATGCTGATTAGTTTAATTTGTTACCAAATGTACTAGTGAGCTTTATTTTTTTATTACTATTTAGATAAAGAGAGACACACTATCTATTAAAATAAAAGTTTACCGCAAATTTTTATATTTACCTTTATCTAATATTGAACCTGTTTTTCACTGGAAAAATGAATCTATTTGGGAAGCATTTTCAAAACATTATCATGACCGAACACCGACACACCGACAAAGCAAAAATAAACAAATCTTTATCTCTCTAATATTCATATTTCATTTCATTCGCTATAACTGAAGATATTTTTACCGGGAACATGTATCAATTTGGGAAGCCTTCTCAAAACTCTATCGACCACATTCGCTTAAAATAAGAAAACAAACAAATCTTCAACTCCAAGCTTCTCAAACACTTAGTCCGTGTGTGAAAGGCCGCAAGAAACTAAATGAGTATACGGAGGTAGTCAGGCAATTCCGCAGGGTTTCCGAATACCACGCCCGTTGTAATGCTATACTGTTTGCTCAAGGAAATAATCTCTTTAAGTAAACAAGGATTGCACTTTATTTGAGCCGGTGTACGTGAGCGGAGTGCATTTGCGGCGACCACGGATGTGGAGCAAATAAAAATGTGCACGGCATCGCCTCTTCTTCCTTTTTCATTAAAAAAAACTTGCGACAGTGTGGTCTTTTTTTCGAGTAATTTCGTTGCAGTACCTTTCAGTTGTGTTCTAAATGAATGTACGTAATTAGATAATCGCCAATAGAGTTGAGAATGCCTCAACTCGATTGATGTAAAATATTACGTTATCTACTTGCAGAGATTATTTATCTAATACATACTACAATGGAGAGCGATTAATTATGGTTGAAAACCTAATGAGCCTCTCGAATAATACCGAAATGATCTCTCAATTCAAAACAATGACAATTTTCGTAATAGTACCTAATAGGTACACCGCTACTAAAAATTGTGGTATAATCGGCTTAAATCTGCCCGCTTTTAAAATTACGTAATAAAAATATTCTTTTATGTAATTTTTTAATATTGTAATAGGGCGGCGTTGAGCCGATTATACTTTAGGGCTGTCTGTAAAGTTGCAGGGGACTTCCGAATCATTGATTCTTCTTGTATGTCACTTGCTACATTATTGACATGGTGATCGTGGTCAAGATTGTCAGTACGCTACACTATCCGTCGCCACTCTTCTCGAACTGCTGCTTTGCGAGTACACTCGTAGATAGTACCTATAGGTACCTATAATTAACGGCATCCTTTACTTGGAACCATAATTTCATCATGTTGCCGACAATATCCCGGTTGTACAATTGCGTACAAGAGCCGGGGTCCGCCTTGCCCATGATACAGGATTACAAGATTGCAGCATAGCGACTGCCATCTGACCTCCGAGATCCTGTTAATAGGGAAACCTGACCAGATTGGATCACATTCAGGTGGCTAAATCTGTAGATTTCCTTACGATGTTTTCTTTCACCGTAAGAACATCGGTCAGTGTACAACCTATGTAGATAACTCAGAAAAAAACATTGGTACAGTCGAACTAACAAAAGCCTACACAGGGGATCAAAGAAAAATGACGAGTTTTGCTACAACGCCTGTGTAGCCTTTTATTTGTTCGACCGTATATACATAGCGACACTGAGTATCTAACTCGGTACCTCTCATTTACAAAGCCAACCCACTAGACATTACGCCACGCATGCGGAAAATTGAAGCTTATAATCTAGACCTAAAATTAAAAATATTAAAGCCAGTATTGAGACATCAGTGGGTATTCTCCTGGTACGCTAATTTCCCCATTACCCGGGCCTAACCGGATATGTCCGGATCGTGACCGCATCCCGGTTACCACTACCTGGCCGTATTTGCCAGGCGATTTTATAATTTATGACCCGTAATAACAATTTGGGTTAGCACAATCTGAGGACGTAAGTAATGTGGGATTTTATCTACTGTGGTTTGCCGTGCGTGTTTTTTACTAATTCATATGGACTTTTGCCTACTTCTGTTTGTAAATGAAGTTTCCTTAATTGCATAGTCTAATGTAATGTAGTCTTATTGAAATGTGAAAAACCGTGTGAGATTTGTCAGGCCGTACCAAGTGCATCAATGTGGTCTCTGTGTACCCTTACGGGGAAAACGCTTGACATTAATGTATGTATGTATAAAGGTATCTACAGTATTTTATTAAAGAAGACACTCTTCATGCTATGTACCATCTCCATGCACATTTAGTGGATGGACGATGAGCAGTGCGGAAAGATTCGTTTACTGACAAGAGCCCTATGAGATGTACGAACGACCTTGCATGTGACAAAAAGTCGATTGAGGTAGAATGCTGATTGGGACATGGGTTATGCCCAGCAGTATTAATGATTGTGCACACAAATTTGAGATGGATACTACTCGCTCTCGTGTGTTTAACACTCATTATCGCACAAACGGTACTAAGTGGTGCCAAACGAATAGTTTTCTTCCGATGGTAGGTTTCGGCCGAGGCTGGTCACCATCTCCAGACTAAGCCATCACCGCCGAAGTGCGCCGAAGTCCGCCGAACGGCTTGCGCCAATTTTCGGGTCGAAGTCTGTCGTAGGATATGGGTGGGTGGGGTTTCGTCGCCTCGTACAACGATTATAGCTCTTACTTTATATGCAGATACGCTCAATCGTAGGCTACCTCTACTGCTACACATAAAATCCGGTATGATGGCAGGTATATGACCGGACTATCAAATAAAAAAAATCACGTCTATCCATTGCTCCATCCCTGAAACAAGGTCAAAACAATAATCCATGTAACCGAGAAATACGGTTTCGTATTTGTAGTAGAACATTCCGTACCATACAACAGTCACATACATCAAAAGCAGCCAGGTACACAACGCCATACACAAAGGAAAACCCATTGCTATGTTATGACAGCAGGAAGTAGTGTTACGGTCAATGGAGCCACTTTATTGTAGGGTGACCCCTTCCCTGGCACGGATAGGACATAAATCTCCACGCGTGCCGGCCGTACGAAAAATTAACCCGAAGCTATGTCCAGTTTTTATAGAGAAAGGATATTGTCATTTCATAGTTCATATGTTCGGCAGACGTGATCCTTTGCGAGGCGAAATTGGATACTGTTATGGGATGTTTACAGAGCTCCATGTTATTTGTACTGCTTCGTCGTTAATAGGTAAAGTTTGAGGTTTGTTTAGAGTTGTAATGGGCGAGCTTTGAGTAGATTAAACAAGTCATCCATCTAACCAAACCCTAGGCAAACCATAAGTTTCAGTTTAGGCTTTTATGGACTAGAAGAATTTATTTGCTGTTTGTTAAGGTCCAAAATTCCGGCCCTCAGAAGATGGACGGACGAAATTGTAACGATCAGGCGTAGTATGTCATGAAGAGAGGCCTATGTTCTGCAGTGCACGGTCTGGAGCTGCAGTGATTATGATGCCATGTCATGTGACAAAAACATCTCAAATCGATATTGGGTAGGGGGTAAACGGCTAATAGGTAATAAGTATAATAAAACACAGATTATAAATGTGAGAGAATTAACTACTGATAAAAATACAAATTATTGAAATCTGTCAGTTAACTAAGCAATAGTAGGTAAAAAAGACTACAGAATAACTAAGTAATAGATATCATATCACATATTTTGAAAGACTATAGTTTGGATCTTTCCGGTTATGCCACTTTGTAATACCTGTCTTAAATAATACCACCTAGTTTTAAAAGGACCATATGGAATAGCGATCTACGCATCTGAATTTCAGGACAGGAAAAGTGCTGAAACAATATTGCGAGGTCATATTCCTTTCCTTCAAACAACATCTCTTTCATGATTTTGGAAAATTAACGTATGTTTAATTAAAAACGCTACCTATCCTTCCCTATAAACATTATCTCTCATCATTTTGTAAAATAGAAGTGCTTAAGTCTGAAATAAAAACGCTACCTTCAAATAAACCAGCAAACAATCTCCCCAAACATCGGAAGCCTGACCTTGTAGTTGCGGATATACTCGTAGCAAGGGAATCGTTTAGCCGTCAACTCCAGTGGCAGTAAACACATAGGCCGTAAACTGGTACGAGTCGCTGTAATGTAACTGCTCGACTTCATTACAGCTCGGACGAAGCTATAAACGGAGACAGTTGCGTGAAGGAATTTAAATTTGTTTCGGGATCTTCGGTGATGCGTGTCGAACTGACGGTAGGGTTTAGTGTTTGGCTAGTGTGCGAGGTAGAAAATGCAGACTTTGCCTGAATTTTCCACCGTGGAAATCTTGTGGACTGTAAACTGTAATTTTATGTCACTTTATTGTGACTGATGTCAACATGACAGGTTTGTTTGAAATGACAGTTGATCTTCAAAGCCATTGAGCTTCCACGCCAAATGGCGCAAAGGGCATCCTTTATCGACTAGACATTGACTTGCCGAAATTCGTTGCATCTTCAACAAGACAGCCCTTCAAAAGACGAAGAAGAAGGAGGACATAATCCAAAGTGTTAGAAATGTAGAAAGTGATGGCCAAAAACTTAATTAGTTTGATAGAAAGCTTTACACTAAACATTTTTGTTACCTTGCCACGCTAAACGTTAAGTAGGCAACTGTAGTTGTTATTGAAGCTTGAAAGTCTAGAATTCATTTAAAAAAATACTATACTTTTATTTAAGGTTTCATGCTGAACAACTCTAATGATTGTCGCATCGTATAGCATACTGTGCTAAAGAAGAATGGGTAATGCATGCTGTCGAAATTGTTAACATAATTTTTTTGCCCGACACTTTAAAATTTTAGTGCTTCTTTTTCTTTTTTTATATATATTTGGACTAGCCAGGCATATGACCGCCATCTCACCTGGTGGTAAGTGACGATGCGGCCGATGATTGAGCATGCCTGTTTAGGAACAGCCTATTAGCCTTGAAGGCGTTTAGATTATAATGTTTGTATAGGTCGTAGATGGGAAGCGAAGCGAAATCGGCCGCAGCTTATGAAGCTGAAAGTGGCTGGAAAAAGATTGATGGATGTGATTTATTGTACTATTGGTGTATTTACGATAATGTACCTTATTAAGTCTTATCTGCCATGGCTCCCGCGGGATAAATTTGTGATGCATGCGTTTGCATACTAAATTAATATGTGCGACTGCATATAATATGAATATATGCAGTTACCACGATAATACGACCTGACATACCGATAAATCAATTAAGACAGGTAATTAATCTGCCAGTGGGACATGTAACGCACTGCTTTCAGCTTTCACACGATTATCAATAATCAAAACTGATTACAGAGTTGATTGGAGACATTGTAACGTTACAGTAATTATCCAAAAAGTAGCTGTTGATGTGATGGATCACACATGGGTGAATGGATACACAGGAGTTGCACAGGTGGGAATGATTGGTGGGGCCTTGCGCGATGTGACGTGATGGATAATATGATAAAATTACATATTACAGTAAATCACCACGGCTTTATCTGCGTACCATAAGAAAGTTGAAGCAGCACACAAAAATTGTCTATTGGGAATGACAGCTGTATGTGTTAAAATATGTTCATTTATAAATTGCATACCGACATTGCAAGTGGAACAAAGTGGTATATGCCTACCACTACGGGAAAAAGACGTGACAGCATGTGTGTACCCGTATATATACTGACATTCTAAGAACTTCACTAAATACTTCAGTAGGAAGGGATAGTATTTCGGACTTATCACTTTTTATGCGAGAACGGCCTGTCAAACATTAAAAGTAATCCCGCGCCCGCATCTCACACATTCGAGTGTGATAGTGATTGTGTGATAGCTTGCATAGGCTAACATAGAATTCGAGTCCCATGTCCGCGAACTGCCAATCAAGGGCTCGCATCTCGCTTTGTACGGATCGTTACTGCTTTCAAACCGCAACCTAAGAACTCAAACATTACAAAATAATCCGGGATGGGCAGAGACACTACATATATATAGCGCATACAGATAGGATTGCGACCGGTTTATCACTTCTGTGTGGCCCGTCCTTTACTTACTTCCTTTTGGCTGTTTGTACACTTCGCATAATACTTACATTATATTATACTAGCTTTTGCCCGCGTCTTCATCCTCGTGGAAATAGTTTTTATGACAGTTTAGCTTTGCATTACTATTTTAAATGACCTCCTTATTGTATGAATGTACTACGGGGAGGTCAAGCTGTATCTCTGGGTCTAGAATTACAATTTTAGAATTAGAATCATTTATTTTCTGTAAATGCGGTAGGTACATTAACAATGTAGGTGGTACAATTATCAGAGATGCAGTTCTCACATTCAGTCAGTTTAGGCACTGACATGCAAATATCAATACATAATAACCATTAATTACATTTGATCAATTAGATAAATCTTAAATTTTAATTATAATTATGAGAATTCTTATACATGCCAGTCAATATTTCAATAATTTCATATAATGTCAATTCAAAATGTCAAATGTGTATGTTAATTATTAGGCTCAACACAATATAATCTCAAATATAAATCTCAAATAATTATAAATGTCAATACACATTACCAATAAACAACTACAAATAAAAATATACAGAAAAAAATTAGATTAGTTCAGAAACTGACTTACGTAATATTACATGTCACATCATTTTTATTTCTACCTATGTTACTCTTCTAGAAGCAGGTATTGAAAGATATAAACTCAGCTATAGAATAGAAACATTCCTTTTAAAGAAATTTTTTACGTGCTTATAAAAATATTATAGAGCTGGTTTTTTATTTCGTCAGGAACTTTATTATAAATTTTTATACACATTGAGTATGCATTTTTTTGGAAACGTGTGCTTTTAGGTAAATGTTCCTCAACTAGCCTATTTGTGTTTCTCGTGCTCCTTCGAAAAATTTCTTTAGCCGTCTTAAAGCTGTTAGGTTGATCCCTTACAAACTTGCATAACTCATATATATAAATACAAGGCAGTGGCAGGACTCCTAATTCAGAAAACAAATGTTTACATGGATCTTTAGGACCCACACCACATACTGCGCGTATGCACTTTTTTTGTGAGATAAATGCTTTGTTTATTTCAGTGCAATTACCCTATAACACTAGTCCATATCTGAGCACCGATTTGAGATATGAGTAGTATGCAACCATAGCAGTTTTTTTTATACTGTTTTGCGCAATTTGTATAACGCTAATGAAAAACGCCTTAATTTATGCATGTTTTATTTACATGCTCTTTCCAATCAATTTTTTCGTCTAACATTATACCTAGGAATAACATGCTATAGTCTTTTAAAAAATTTGTCTATTAAAATTAATATGACATTTTAGTCAAAATTTATAAATTTTGATTTGTCAATGTTTAATTGTAGATTGTTTTTGTTGAGCCATTCCATTATTATTTCTATAACTCTATTTATCTCAGTTTCATGGTGTTTAGTAGATAATTGATTATCACTGCATACAACTTGACAAATCATCCGCAAACATAAGACTTCTATGTCCTGTAATTTCTATTAGGTCATTTACATAGGCAATAAATAGCAAAGGCCCTAACACACTTCCTTTAGGAACACCGAAGTTATTATGTCTGTATTGTACTAAACCTGTGGCGACGTTTAAGTTCATTAATATATTCTTAACAAGAAAAAGCATTGCACTAACTTGATGTGTGTATAGTCAGGTTGGAATCAACTTGTGATATTTCAACTTTCTGTTGTCTATTATTTAAGTAGGTTTGTATCCAGTTTAAAGCTTTACCTCTAATGATATTATGTTCGAGCTTTGATAAAAGCAGTCTATGAGATACTTCATTAAACGCCTTAGATATGTCGAAAAATAAAACTGTTACATAGTTACTTGAATTTAATTTTTGAAGCACTTCTGATACCAGATTAAATGCTGCTATTGTTGTAGATTTATTTTTTTGAAAGCCATATTGGTCCCGGTTTATGATGTTAAATTTATCAAAAAAGTTTGTAATCCTAATTTGCATTGCTTTCTTTAGTATTTTTGAAACAACAGAGATTAGAGTAATGGGATGATAGTAACCCATTTTGATTCTATCACCTTTCTTGTAAAGATGTTTTACTATTGCCTTTTTTAGATTTTCAGGAAATGTGCCAGTCTCTAAAGATAAGTTTATAATATGCATTAGAATAGGAGCTAATTCATGCTTGCATTATTTTATAATTTTTGTGCTAATATTATCATATCCTTCCGCCTTTGTGTTTGAGAGTGAAGTAATTATTTCAATACATTAGTTAAGTCAATTGGATCTAAGTAAATACTATTCTGTAATCTATGTTTTGTATTTGTTTTTGCACAGTTAGCGTCAGTGGTTTTATTATTATTTATAAAGTAATCATTAAAATGATCGGCAATGTCTGTTGGTTCATTTATAAATTTATTATTATCAATTTGAATTTTATTTATGTCATGTATTTGATTTGTTTGTCCTGTTTCATTTTTTATTAATTTTCAAGTAGGAATTTAGTATAACTCAGCTTTTGTGCACGTGATATACAGCTCTTTAGTATGCTATTATAGTTTCGATATTCTCCTCAAGCAAAATATGAGTTTTTGGAGTAGTAATTATACCTTAAGATTCTTTTTGTTTTACAACTAGTCTTTAGTCCTTTAGTAATCCATTTAATTTTATTAGTAGAGTTAACTTTCATGTTTATAATGGGAAAACATAGTTTGTATAAAAGGCAAAAAAACTCGAAGAACTCATCAAATGCCTCATTAAGATTTGTTTTTAAAAAAACGTTCTCGAAGGTGAGGCTCTGTAGATAACTTTTAAATTTGTCTACGTTTTCTTTCGAGTAGAATCTACGAAATACATATTTCACTGGTCTATTTAATACCTTGGTTTCTAATGGTACGCGTAATACCTGAGCAGTCTCATGATCCGATAAATGAAGTGGTAAAATAAATCCCGAGGCTCCATTAACATTACTTATAATGTGATCAAGACACGATTTGCCTCTCGATGCCTCAGTTATATGCAAAGTTAGTCCGAATTCATGAGCAATTTCCTTTAGCTTTTGTGTTTTGCAATTATTTACTAGGATGTTTATATTTATGTCTCCGGCTAAATAGAATTCTTTTTTTAGATATTTTAATAAAATTCGATGTAATAATAGCTCCAATCTTTCGAAAAAACAATTTACGTCATGTTTCAAACATGATGTATTTCTGTAAACACAGACAATATATGTGTTATTTTCTATCAAGTTGATGGAACAACATTCAAAAGTTTTTTCTAGAGCTAAGTTATTACAATCTAATTCAATAAAAGACAAGTCTTTTTTTACCAATATGCATGTTCCACCTCTTCTGTTTTGTCTACTATAATAGGAAGCAAGTAAATAATTCCGGATATTTATATTTATTTCTTGTCCTGTTTTAATACAGGTTTCAGTAAGGCATATAAAATCGGGATCGACATTAGGTTTAAGGTCAGATATAGTTTATTTATTTATTTAACAGTTTATTGTGCACAAAAACAAGTACACAATATTGACATAAAGTAAACAACACAACAGGTACAGCTTATTTTATAAGAAATATCTTACAGCAGACCTACGGAAGAGACAGAACAAAATCAGAAAGGCAGACGGCGTGCATCTTTAAAAAACTACCTAATACTAAAAAAAAATTTATTTTACATAATTTTTTTTTTTTTATAAATGTTTTTATTTATTTATAAAAGAAATATTTGCATAACAGAAATAAATTAAATAATGCTAATACTAAATTATAAAATAATATTTACAAATAAAAAACTTGCCCCAAGTCCCTTGTTAAAGGAATAGTCCCCAAAAGACTGGCCGCATTGCCTCGCTGTATCGCGAGGCTGATCCTTTGGCCAAGGTACTGACCAGCCTTTTGGTCGTGCGAAGCGTTAACCAGGCGCTTAGACAAGTCTTTGAAAAGAGTATGAGCGCCTGGACCCCACGGCCCAAGGGTTTCTACGCCAAACGGCGCAAATAGATGATCTCCGCTGAGACCAGCATATTTGCGCCGTTTGAAATTTTCTGCCGAAGCGGCAGCGGAACCGACATTGACACTCGTGGATGGAATATGTGACGGTGCAAGGGTATCGACGCAGGTAGCGTCCCAAACCAAAGACCGACCCATATTCCAAGGGACGAGTGTCATACCGTCAGGCCTTTTTCCGTCGTCTCTCGCCAGTCCATTTGGCTCCAGGATGGCGGGAGTCCTCGGGCAGGCTAAAGTCCATGAATTCCTGGCCTCTGTCATGTATGCCACCTTACACGCGTTGGTAGACGTGCCCAAGATCTTATCTACCAACATGCATGTGCTGTGTACAGAGGACAGGAAAGCAGGTAAGGAAATACTAGAAATTTTTCTGATGCCCAGACCACCAAACCTGACGGGTAAGGAGGCCTGGGCCCAAGCATTGTCATCGAAATTTAAATTTAGGAACGTCGTTAATGAATGTTTAATGGTGCTGTCGAGCCGAAAAAGTAAATCAAAGTGTTTCCATAACTGACAGCACCGTAAAACATACGTAAACTGGGGGACAAAGAGGCAAAATCGTAGAATAACATAGGCCATGTGGATACTAATATGCTGAAGGCGATCCGACACTGCTGTGAAATTTTGAATTTTACTGTCAACAAAGGAAGAAAAAGATTCGTCAAAAATTGGGGCACCTAGGAGATGAAGCGTGCTCTTGTTGACAAAGGAGATGTTTGGCGCCAGGGTATTGAATAATGACGCGATAGTATTTTTATCTGGGCATGTGTCTGGGATATATAACTCACACATGGCTAAATTTAGCTCTAAGCCAATAGAGCCAAATTCGCGAATCAGGAGTTGCAGGTCCTCTAGCACTGTTGTCGCTTCACCACCTAGGGTCCCATCGTCCAGATACCAAACGTTAAATTTGGATTTCAGTTTCTCTAAAATGGGGTGGATCGCCAGACCAAAGATAGCCGGCCCGAGCGGGTCACCTTGCTGACACCCAACGCTAGAATGCAGTAAGTGATCCCTGTATATAAGTTTTGATGATTTTTTATAACATTGCCATAAAAACCCATATACAGAGGGTAACTTTGATTGCACTTGGGTCATCAAAGCGCCCCTATCGACTGATTTGAACGCATTTTTAACATCTACTTTCAGCAGCACTTCACAATCCTGGTTTAGTAAAAAGGTTCGTAGAGCATGTACCGCCGCCTCACAGCCACCCTTTGACCCAAAACCCAGTTGAATTGGCTGAAAATAAGCGGCTAATTGTTCGGTAGCGCTCTTACAGCAAAGTTTAGCTGCTAAGCGACGGTACGTAGTGCCGACGGCAATTGGCCTGACACCACCTCCTTTTTTATTCAAAGCTATGAGATTGGTCTCATACAGGATGTCGGTGATACCATCCGCAACCGAACCAGATAGCATAAGGTTAGTTAGGTCCTTTAATTCATTGAGTAGGCACACTCCGGTTTCACCGCAGCCGCCGCCGAGTAAGTCGGCGGCTGCGGTGTGTACATATAGTTATTTCTATTGGTTCTTTTTTGGACTGAAAGCCTTGTATATTTTGGTGTACAACCACTATATTGTTTGCCTCACGGTTCGTCACGAAAAATTTTTTTGTCATTTGTACCAGATCCAGTATTATTATTAATTGGTCTGGTATCTGGTGTAGAGCATCGGTGGCCGAGCGGTTACAGTATCCGACTCGTAAGCCAGAGGTCCCGGGTTCGAATCCCGCTCCGGCCATGTACCAATGACTATTTTCTGAGTTATGTACATTAGTTGAATACTAACCGATGCTCTTACGATGAGGGAAAACATCGTGATGAAACCTGCACATTCAGGCGACCGGATGTGTAACCATGATCCAATCTGGTCAGGTTCCCCTGGTAGCAGGGTCATGGAGGTCAGATGGCAGTCGCTCCACTGTAATTACCTGACCTGCCAAATCCTGGATCATGGTCAAGGCGGACCCCGGGCCCTCGTTCATGAGAGCACAACCGGGACATTAACGCCAAGATGATGATGATGATGATGGTCTGGTATCTGGTGTCAGTTTCTACCTACCGGAATAGGTGAAATATGGCTTAGATTGTACCATGGACTACAAGCTACTTAAATATCATAAGCGAATCAAAACCAATTTAGTAGTTTTGGCGTGATGCTTCAACAGACAGACAAACGGAAAGTAAAAATTAAAAAAATATTTTTGGGCATAGTTAAGTCCCAGAATTCTATCCCACCTATTTTTTCTGAAATTGCTTTTTTACAGTTTCTAGCTTAAAATACAGGGCCTGTTTACTAAACAACAAGTCCACGAAACGGGGCCAATTCTCTGGACGGTTATCGATCCATGCAGGTGGTTTGCAGCGTCTCCGCCATTATCCAAAGAAGACACTCTGCTCGGAACGTGTTCCCAGGAGACCGCTGTGGTCCAAGAATTCTAGCTTCCAAGGTAATATTGCGTAGGGATCTAGTGGACTTGATATATGGTTTTCGTGGTGGCAACGTTGGGTATACACCGTACGTACCAGTTGTATGCGTTATGTTATGAAATGGGACATTGTTTTATGCTTATCTTTTGCCTGAGACATTGTTCGCGTAGCATTAAATTATACCGTGTTCCGGAACCACATTGAATTTCGTTATAAATTCAATTCTCTGTAGGTATAATGGAATATGCCTAACCTAGGTAGAATACAGAAACATTTCATTAAAATGATTTTAGTAGTAAAGTGCCTATGTAATGTATTATCTTAAAATCAGTACCTAGCAAGAATGAGCGAGCTTTTACAATTTACACTTTCAGTCATATTCAATACTACCTACAGTATTGACAATAGCAATCAAGAATCCGCAGCAAATCATCGAAACCACCAACAATACTTTATTCACTTACGCCACAACTTCACTCCGCAAGGAAACCAAGTCATGTATCCTATTTATTCAAATCACTGTCTCGAATCATTCTTCGTCACGCCGCGCCGTTACGAGCCACACACGGGTAGGAAGGAAAAATCACAGTTCACTGCATCCGAGTCCAAGGCACACTTTGTATGCATTGTGCACTGCTTCGGCAGGCACGTAGCCAGAAGTAAGGGCCCAGGGTTTTGTCACCCTACTTTTGTACTTGTATTTCATGTGGGTAGGTATGTTATGCGAAGTTTTAACCTACTTATGTTTTTCTGTTGAAAAAAGCGCAGCGAACGTAAAAAGTTGGGTAAAAACTATATTTTTATCCGACTGAATTAGACAGACATACTGGTACATACTTGGAATGTTTCTTTCTTTATCATGGGCTGCAAGGATTTTGACATACTTACTTATGAGGTATTTCCAAGTTAGTTATGAAACACGAGATATATTTTAGGAGAATATTATAGAGTTTTTTTTAAACAAAAACCCTCTTGTGAAGATAATAATTATAATGCTATACGTTCATGTGGCAACGTAAATACGTGCATGTGTGGAGCGTCGGTGACCAAGTTGTTAAGGTTTCCGACTCATAAGCGAGAGGTAACGGGTTCGAATCCCACTGACGCCATGTACTCTATAGCCTGTGTAACCTATGTCTGGATTGTTATTACAGAGGTTCTGCATTTTGATTCCAGACAAACAGGGGTTGTTTCTAACTGTTTTATTCAACAATAATGGTCTATGTCGGTATCCTTACCGCTATCACCATAATACATTCGTAAACAGAAAAATTTAGAATTATCTAGGCCTCATACTACATTAATTGATAGAGTCCATATAAGAGTTCTCCGTAGAGTCCGGCCGCCGCTTACGCCGCCCGAGGCGCTTCGCCGATGCGACAAACTCTACAATTGGCAGCACTATCCAGTTGATTTTATTTCCTCATGGTCAGGTGTTTTGTCCAGAATATTTTCAGTACAAATCTATACGTGTATGCGACTGTGTGACGATTTTGATATAGACAAACATAGATAACGCCACGCTTTTTCAGAGAGCAGAGACCATGTTTACTTAGATTTTCTTTTATTTTTCGGTAAGTAAGCCATGTTTAATATTTAATATGGCTTGATTAGTAAAAAATTCGAAGAAAAAATACTTAGCGCATTGTTCAATGAATTTGAAATTCAAAACAAGGGCCAACACAAAACGGACAATTACGCAATACTTTGATAAATTTCTGCAATATTGTGTGACATTTTATTATAATATAAACGTTTTATTTTCTAATGCTCATAATTTCCGTAAAGAAGATTATACATTATAAATATTAAGCCAAATTAAACCAGCTTCTCTACCTGGGGATGCTCGCTTTATCATTGTCCCTTGAAATTGACGCAAAAAATGTTGAGATATTTTTATTTCTTTCCTCAAAGTAAATTGCTTGCTGAATAGTCAAATTAAAATACCATTATTTTTAAGAGGGAAGTCGACTAATTTATTACTGTGGTTTTTGTGTTTCTTTAATATCAAGGACACAAAGCAAATTGAAATAACGTTACATTAGGCTTTGATGCTCCGTAGCATAGGTATTGGATCGTTTCGAAGTCGTCCTTAAATGGCAGAAACAAATAAATGGTCCCAATTACACTTCATTTAAAGGGAATCGAAGGCTGAGTAAGTAGCCGTCGCTATTTTAAAATAGATTTATCTTCCACAGTTCTCGGAACTTTAATGCGATTCAGAATAATTGAACTCTCGTATTTTCTGTCCTGAGCCTGAGTGCCTTTTAACGTTCATTTTCCGGTGCTCCGTAACCGATGAAATATTAGTTTATGGCGTGCCCTACTTTCTACTTTTTCTACCTTTCTTAGCGGAGTCGAGGAGCAGTAGTCATTTTCCCTTTTAAATGAATTTGTGTTACTATTTCCCTCAATCCCGTTTTATAGCAATCTACTTGGAAGTGTCGACAGTTCTCTTTAGCCGACTGCTAAAAAGGAGAATACTGTGTGTGTGTGTGATGTAAGGAAAGCTATCGTACGTTATGTTCCATAGATTTTTTCGATTTAGAAGTTTCATACTTTACTTGTGGGACTTTACTTATTAATCTCAATAAAATATTCAGGATTTGGCTTAATCAGGTAATTACAGTGGAGTGACTGGAATCTGGCCAGATTGGATCATGGTTACACATTCAGTAAGTAAATAGTTAGTGTTCAACCAACTCAGATAAGCATTAAGGTACATGGCAGCAGTGGGATTCGAACCTTGTTTCTCTAGCTTGCGAGTCGGATACCTTTACCACTAGGCTACCGACGCTCTTACTTATTAATCTAAATACAGGCGCTGAACTAACTCCCTCGACTATCTAACTAGCAAATGGTCGATAAGCATTTTCTGTGTTTTCAGCTTCAAAAGCTCTGCAAAGCCAGTTTTTATAGTAGGTAAGTTTCTAAAAACCGAAAACATAAAATTTAAAAGAAGAAGAAAAGTATGAAAATAGAGTGAAATTGTTCCAGCAATGAGAGTTTGTGCAATTTATCTTCAGTTCCATTTAGTTTCGCGGTCAAACGGAGTCTCTCACTATGAATAATACAAAAGGAAAGAAATATAACTGTAGCCTAGCTACGAGTCCGCCTCGGAAAATAGTGATCATCGTCCTTTGCCTTTACCTTAGGTGGGGTCGGTACAATATGTTGCTGTATTCAATTTAGGCTCCTTGGCAATACTGTTCTTCTTCTTAACGTGTCAATGAGAAATGCTGTTGAGGTCGCAATGTTTAAAACATGCAACAGAAAACGCAGCTTTCCATTTAACAATGTACGTGCAGGTCCTAGCTGATATACCTTCACTTAGGACCTATAGTCGAGTTAGGTGTTCATGAACACATGTTCCATTTTCTTTTACATTTTTGCCAGTGACTTTGTAGTGGATAATTAAACAGTTCTTATTTTTAAATACAAATTTTAATGGCAACTCACTTTAAAACTTCACTCAAAATACCTAATCGTTCAAATTCAGAGTTCCCCATCCAGTCCCAGTAAACATGCATTCTGCCATCTATAATTGTAGTCCTCCATCAGGATATGGAGAAAATGCTGAATTGGGTCTCATGCAAATATACCGTGTAGAAATCTCGTACTTCTACTTCTGTTTCATTTTTTCTTGCCTACGGAGGCACACAGTCGTAAGGTCCACCTGATGGAAAGTGGCTGCCGTCGTCCAGGACATCTGCAAACTATAGCGGATGCGGTGCCGGCCTTTGAAGTACTTACCTGTAGATGTACCCTTCTCCTTGCCCTTCGAAGAACCCCATGTACGTTTGTAACCCTAAGTACTTTTTATTTTTTGTTTTGTTTAATAAGGACGAAGAAAAACAGAACA
Organism: Blastobasis adustella; assembly: GCA_907269095.1. Taxonomy (NCBI): domain Eukaryota; kingdom Metazoa; phylum Arthropoda; class Insecta; order Lepidoptera; family Blastobasidae; genus Blastobasis; species Blastobasis adustella. The sequence goes on along the minus strand of OU026121.1, from coordinate 11,442,046 downwards.
TTTGTTAACATTGTTTAATCACAGTACTCATACCCGAGAGACCGTTTAACTTTGAAGATTTACTACCTACAAAGTAACCAGTGTCACTTAGTTTATTCGCAGTCACGGACACGTTCACACACAATATTTTAATTGCTTGTTAAGCTATTTTAACTAGTTACCGTAATCAGCGGTGGTGTTGCACACCGCGTACAGTACGAAACACTCTGGCGTTTGAAACAATAAAATATTTCGTCAGAAATAGTTGTGTTTCGAAATGATGGTAATTTTGGGTAAAAGCGCGTGGTTTTTATAGCACGTTAAATTGTTTTTGCAGCTCTAGTAACAACACAATAATGTAACTATATGTTTTGTGTGGGCTGTCTGTCTACACGAAAACATCACAAACACTTCCCTACAAGTATTCTTGAAATATATATAATCAATGTATATTTAAAGCTGTTGTGTTTCTTGTTTTAAATAGGAAACTTTAATCATAAAACAGCAAGAAGAATAGATAGAAGAACAGAATAAAAAATTACATAAAAAAGCACTACTTAAAAATTAAAAAGGTCGTCCACACCGGAATTGTGCCCAGAAAGCTGGCTGCATTATTTCGTTGAACAGTTCTTATTAATTAATGTTCTTATTAAATATGCTCTGTAAAATATTTTAGATGTTCGCCACAAAGCCATATCATTTTAATTCAGCAATAACTAAGCATAATAATGAATAGTCTCATGAAACAAGAAACAAAATATTGTGAACCCCAAACAAACTGATTAAGTTGAGATATACTGATGACTCAACTTACTAGTAAAACACAGTTTCCCATTTATTTGAGCGTGACCATGTGTAATATAAATGCGGTTGTCATCCGGCGTTCAACTCGGCATTTTGGACAATAATAGCATTTGATTGAGCGAAATAATTTCCAATAGCAACGCTATTGCATCAACTCTATTGAACATGCCATAAAACAATGCAACGCACTGTTTCAATGGTATTGGTTCTATGAATGGCTGCAGATTTAATATTCTGATAAATTTTGCCAAATGTTTTGTAGCAGCCGTGTATTTCATAAACTCATTCGTAAAACAGGAAAAAACAAGGTTCAAGAACGATTTTTATGAATTGCGTGTTACTTTGAGGTCAATGTTGTGTTAATGAATGAACGATTAATTTTACGTACGCATTAATGTTCGCATTAATTGCATCACTCTCCAAACCTTTGTTTATCTCGAGACGTTATCGAAATTAAAAGAAGCGTATTTCACTTCCAGCTATCTTTAAGTCGTGTAGGAACTTCTTTTCTCATTACCGCAAATTCAATGAACCTAAAAATAAAAGAAATGCACACCTAAATGCCAGCCGATGTAGTTTGTACGATCCAATTTCCTGCTACTCATGCATAATAACGACTTTTGGCAGGTAGTTATTCAGTCGAGCACCGAGTTATGTGTCTGACCCAATAATGGCGTAGGTAAATGGAAAGCTAGGCGTGGCCGCGCGACCGGTTCGGTAGCGAAATATCCTTGTGGCGGACTGGCTATAGTGAGGCGAGTGAGGTGATCTAGTTGCTGTGTGCGGGCGCAGCGTTTGTGCAAGCCCCGCAAGCCCCAGAATGCGGACGCGGCCCACGAGCCTTGCGCACCAGGAAGCGAATCGGTGCAAGTTACATTGCTTTTATTACACCACCAAGTACGGCCGAACGGGCCGGGCGGCTTGTAAATGCTAACCTGATTGGTAGCGAGATAAAGACGTCAATTGAATACAGTTGTGATTGATTTGCTATCTTCATGAAGGATTGCAAGATGAAATTTTACGGGGAAATAAATGAGTTCGGTTTCAAGTGATGGCATATTTTTATTTAGTACGCTTAAAAAAAAGGCAGTTTTGGTAATTGTCTACATATTTTATTTACAAATTCAGTTAAAAACTGACGCGCTCTCCTTATCGCCGACCCACCCTCCTTATAACAAAAACGAACAACACGACTGTATAGTATATGTATACCTGTCCATTAACACACAATATCACAGCAAACAACAATTAAGAAATGCTTTTGAAGCGTCCGAGTGCACGCGCGGCCGCCCCGGTGACTCGGCGAATTGCTAATTGATGCGTGCTTTTTAGGTGTTTCGGGCTTTACATCGCCGAGGGCCTCTCGATAATTACATTTACACTTTGTGGAAGGAGTAGGTGTAGCCGTCGGGCGCTCGGTTTAAGCTGAACTTGCCGGGCGGGAAGAAGCGGGTGGGGGGCGGCGTCGTGGGATCGTAGTACTGTTGGCGCTGTTCTGGCTGGGGCGCGGAGTACTGCTGAGGGGCGTTGTAGCTCTGCGACTGCAGCCCGCTGTACTGCGCCTGTTGCGTGCCTGGGTAGATGTTGTTCGACTGGTAGTTGGGCTGTGACTGGTACTGCTGCTGTGGTTGCGGCTGGTACTGCTGCTGTGGTTGCGGCTGGTACTGCTGCTGTTGTTGCGGCTGCGACTGGTATTGGGGCACGTACTCCTGCTGGGGCGCCACGTAGTTTTGCTCATACAGCTCGGGGTGGTATTGGCCATCGTCCTCGTCAGGCTTGCCGCCGTACGAGCGAGCGGGCTGGGGCGCAGTGTACTGCTGAGGTGCAGAATACTGCTGCGCTTTGTATTCTGGTGGCTGGTACCGCGGGTCGGGCTTGTATCCGGGAGTGGGCGCCACGGGCTGCGGCGCGGTCGGGATGTGATCGCCGACGGCCTCGAAGCCGTTCTTGCCGGCGATGTAGTTCACCGTCTTCCGCTGGCCGGTGGGGTCGATGTATGAGTAGCTACCGCGGCGGTTGCCGTCGGCGTCGGTCTCCTCCTTGAAGTTGATGCCATCCTCCTGCTGGTAAGCCGCGCCGAACGCGCCGTTCCCGCTGAGGTACCGCGCTTCCTGCACGATGGCCGCCGTCTTCGGGTCCCCGGCGTATTTGGGCACGCGCCGGCCCTCCTGGCAGGTCACGGCCGCGACCACAAAGGCGAACACTGCGAGCCTATACATTCTGTATTCAAAATGTGCACTGCCCGCGTGAAAGTAACAAAGTGTGTCGTTGCGGGCGGGTGAACTCGTTTTATACGGACAGCGGGGGCCTTGACGTGCATTGGAAGGGCCCGCGGGTGCGACCGCGAAAATCTTGCGCGTGCGCTCCTATCCTAGCCCGCGACGGATGCGTGCGCGGGAAGTGCCGTGTGACGCGCGGGCGGCGCGTCTCTAAATGTCAACCAGTACTTAGGAAGTTTTCCGAAATCAGGAAGGAAGTGCGTCGTCTTACATATATCGGGGTCGCGTAACTAAAGTTATTGGTACTCGAATTAATCAATTAGATAGTTAAATTTCGTAATGTTTTAATGTCATGATGTCAAAGCGATTGTAATTTGTGATGTTGTGATGTGACTTTGATAATTGTGAAACTTAACTTTATGGAAATATCATAGTGTCAATGTAGCTACTCCTAACTTAAGTAAGTTCGCACACATTGTATGAAATAGAGCGCGTTGCAACAAATCCAACAAAATCTACCATTGTTGCCTGGGACCGATGATTATGTTGTAACGAAATTACATGAAGACGTATCACGCTATCAACATTTGATATGCGGCTTAGTACTTCATTGTGCATTCTTTTGTCTGGAAATTAACAACTCTCTGTTACTTTCCCACAGGTTTATTGTGTGTGCTTTACAAAATTTTATATGGTTCGTCTAGACGGTCTTTTGTTCTAGATTTGTTAACTCTGCATTACTGGAACACGTTTAGCACAGGCACTCGTCTTTGTTGTCTAAATTTGCCAAGTGTTTCGCTTACGAAATTTTACCGTAAAAATACATTGTCGAATATGTGATGTTATTTATTGTTTACTGTTATACTTACATATACTTATATCGTAAACGATGAGCGTCGGTGGCCGAGCGGTTACAGTATCCGACTTGTAATCCAGAGTGTTGTAAATGTACCAATAACTGTTTTCTGAGCTATGTACATTAGTTGAATGCTCTTACGGTGAGGGAAACATCGTGATGAAACCTGCACATTCAGGCGACTGGATGTGTAACCATGATCCGATCTGGTTAGGTTCCCCTAATAGCAGGGTCATGGAGGTCAGATGGCAGTCGCTCCACTGTAATTACCTGGCCTGCCATAATCCTGGATCATTGTCAAGGCGGACCCCGGGACCTCGTACGCGAGAGCACAACCGGGACATTAACGCCAAGATGACGACTTATATCGTAAACGAACAAGATTATAGAGTTTCTTAAGCCACCAAAATCCGAGATGGCCGAATTGAGATAACATAAAAGATATGATTGAATTCAGTAATGGTGCAAAGATAATGTTTTAAGATTGTACTTTTGTGTCTGAAGCTGGGCTGTATTTTGTTGAGTAAATCATAAATAGAAAATATTTGGGTCATGACTTTTTGCTAAGAAGGTTACTTAGATTAGTTAATGGCCTCTATGTACTTGTCAAAATCGTTGGGCTTTATTCTTTGGAATTTAAACTAAGATACATCTTCGTTTCTAGATGGATGCGGAAGGCATAAGACCGAGATCGGTGTGGAGATCGGTGTAGGTAAGTCCTTGTAATATTTTATTATTTGGCCTTCAAACGCTATGTTTATCGTAATAAAAGTTACGGAAAAATCTAAATGAGTGACGCGATGTCTAAACAGTTGATGAAAGTAAATAAAATAAAATAAAAATATAAACGAGGAAAGCGAGAATCTAGGGAGCATCCTAACTCCTGTCGCGCCCTGAGCGACCCTTTTCAAGATGTAATTAATCCTGCCAGGTGATACTTGGATCCTAGGATACCTGGAGCGGCCGGACCATTTTCCCTGTGGCAGAGTCGACCCTTCCTCGCGCCTGACGCCGATTGCACCTCTGAAATACGAGCGCCCTAGGCAGTCGCCTAGTTCGTAATTGAGCTAATGCTTGCTCTCTCCCAAAGAGTTTAAAATAGCTTTGGATATGTAAGCTGCGATTTTGTTTAATTATATTCATAGACATAGACAGCACTTTATTCGGTTCCACATTACATCCTTAACGTAAGGCGAGTACAATAAATTATAATTATTGAAAATTACGTAAGACCAGCAGTTAGCGTAAGATTATATTAAATCCAATCAAAAACTACTAGATAAGTAACATTAAAATTGACATATATTTACTATAACGTGCTTTTTCTAATCTGGTTTGTTTCGTGACTTACTTGTCGCCATATCTAGTCAATCACTCACAGATTTGTAGTTACTAAGTAATAAATCCAACGTTAACAATGATTGACAAAATAAGCTTTAATCTTATGAATAGTCACAAACATAGAAAAAAAATCAGGTCACAAACTACAGAATTAAATCAAATAGATAATCCAAAAATTACAATTTATATGACAATATAACCACAGAACAGAAAAGTTACTTTAACGTGATCAGCAATTCGTTGTGTGTGTACCTAAGAAAGAAAGAAATAAATTTATTTCTTAAATCAACATTTGTAGGTTGAACTCTCCCAGTAGACAAGTATTATTTGTGTGTACGGGATACTCCGCTCCTCCATAACGCCATAACGCTTTCTTCCATGCCTATTACGTGATTCAGAATGTATACAAATCTATCAATTGACTATAAAAATATATAATTTAATTAATTATACATTACATTTATTAATTTACAATAAGTTTAAAGCGTTTTTAAAAGCCTAAGTGTACGTGTGTGTGTAAGTACCTCAGAACTTTCAATCGAATTCTTTTGACGGTGTAGTTGCCAGCACGTGTGGGTCGACCTTGCCACTCGTTCAAGGTAAGTAGCGTTCATATTTATGTAATTAGATAGTTATAATATTAGAGTACTTTCTTCCTCACTCATTAGATATTTGATATGGAAAAATAATATTATTATTTCTTAGACGGAGAACGTAATTGGTTATTAGCTATTTTTTTTTTCTTACTTCAGGGAATTTACTTTAGGTACCTATTATGAGCCTGGCGTCAATTACGGTATAAATTATAACCCTATATACTTTTAGGTTATTCTGAGTTGAGTGTACCTTACACTGCAAAAGACTAGCTTTTGCCTGTGACTTAGTCTGCGTGAAATTCGGCAATCACATTGAATTCTCGGCAATAAGCTATAAGTACTACTGCCAAATTTCATTAAAATCTGTTGTGCTTTTTACGTAAAGGAGTAACAAACATCCTTACATGGTTTCGCGTTTATAATATATTAGTAGGAAGGATATTAATTTTAGCTTAACAGTTAAACTAGTGGCGTTATACTGCGCGCTTTGTCCCATAAGCTTTTGTCATTTTGAGTGACAGAAAACTAATTTTTTATCTTTCCACAAAACCACCTACATACCTTTCCAGAACAGCGAACGCGCAGCGTCCGCTTAGTCACCGCGTCGCATCCACGCTACCACCGCGTAACTTTCGCACCACTAGGAAGTCTTCTTATTTAATTTAATGCGGTGTATAAAATACTCATTTACAATTCAAAGTAATTTAACCAAATCGAATAAGCGTATTAGCCACTCTATCCGGTGGGGCAACGCGTCCAGCCTTCTGGGCAATTTTTCGCAATATGTGGACCTGGGACAAATTTTTTACCTTTAATATCAGTTAGGTTAAGTAAGGCTTTTTTTGTTCATAATAGATACCTAGTTTTAGTTTATTTTTTGCTTTAATTGTAAATAAGTAATAATTGGACAGTACATTATTTATTTTCTGATGGATAACATCATTATATCAGTTCTCTGGTAACTATAACACAAGCTTTGCTTATTTTGGAGCTAGATGGCGCTGTTTGAATTGTCCAAGCATATTATTAATATATTTATTATTGTTTAATCGAATAAGTACCTTGTCATACTTGCCTTGACTTGTTTTTGTCAAAATCTTTGGTACCTAGGAATAAAATGTCTCACTACGCACTTGAATTGAGTCAACACACCAATTAATCATGGACATTGTACTAAAGGTTACTTGTTCACATGCATAAGTACCTCAATGAATAACGTTGAAATACCTCAGCGTATTGTTTGAGAATTATAACGGAGAATATTTAGGTGTGTAAGTAAGTAGACAAGTAAATTTAACAATAGGTAGGCTTTGCACATCTCGACGGTAAGGCAAAAGGCTTATTTTGAATATACATAGGTAACCCTTAATTCTAGCTTCCAGCCCGCAGCTTCGCTCGCGTTGTGTATGTTATTTGTAGGTATAAATGAAGTTTATAATGTAGCGTGGTTTAGGCCAACTGGCGGGACGTGACAAGATCATTTGTGTAACCAAAATACATATAAAGCTGAAGGATAAGGAAGCCAGCGAAATTATAAGCATGAGACATTTCATCTTAGTCCTTACAGTGACAACGCACCAGCGGTTCCGTAATTTGATACCTGCAACCTAAATGTAGGATTCTATTGGTGATTGTTACCACTTACCATCACGTGGGCTCCCTGCTCTTTTGTCCCTGAGTAGCACAAAAATAAAGAGGAATGGGAACAAATGTCTGGCCATGCCATCCCCGCCAGGCAAGGGAAGGAGAGGTCGGCCCAAGAAGCAATGGCTTGACGTTGTCACCAAATATGCCGAAGACCGAGCGAAGTGGGTCTGGAAGTGTAGGAAGGCGGACCAAAAACCCTCACGTACCGCGCGGGAAAGCAACCGGGACATAACGCTGAAATGATGACGATGATCAGCATATAAAAATTAACACCTTCCCTAAATGACAAGAAGTTTTGTCAAAACAAAATTGAACACGAAACTAAATAGGCATTAGCCGTGAGCCGCAGGAATTCGTGAATGTGTGCATAGCTAGGGCATTGTGTCATGACACGACGCCGTCACGAGACCGGCACGCGACTGACGTGTGGCGCGTGTACCTGCGAATATGGTGTACTTACCTTTTGTTATATTGTGGCCTAACTCGTGTACAGTCGACAACGATAGCTATCACGATTACATATACTGCAATTATATAAAATCTACTAGCTAGAATCATACACCCTGCGCAAGAACCTACATACTTGAAAAGAGTTGTGACAAATTATTAGAATAGCTTAAGATTATATAAAATTGTTTATGGCTATAACCTTCCCTTTTGTGGGAGAGGCCCTAAGTCCTGCAGTGGACTGTTATGATAATGATGTAGATATAAAATTAGAAATAAACTTTCTAATTTTATATCTACAGTTAAAATGAAAGTATCTTGAAGTAATCATAATTTATTCTACACTAATTATAAGCACGATACGGTATTTTTATACAAGGAACAAACCTACAAAAATACCGTTCATAACAAACATTTAATTACACACCTTTTATAGTAAGTAAACAATATCATTCAAAATTCTGGTATTACCTGTATTCAATGTAGGTGTTAAATATTAATGTAAAATTAGAAAGTTTAAGTTAATATAAGGTACCTATAATTATCTTGACGAAATCATAACTAGTTCTGAATCCTTTAAAATCACTTTACGGTATTTTTGTGTGTAATCATCATCACAGTCCGTAACAGTCCACTGCAGGACTAAGGGCCTCTCCCACGAAAGGGGAGGTTATTGCCATAATCTCCACGCTTGGCAGGCGGGTTGGAGATCGCAGTGTTTAAATATAATAATGGAAAATGCTGCTGCCCATTTTCCAGACTACGGAAACTCTTGATCTTTTGTCTCGAAAACATTAGTCGCCTTGTACGACACCCATGAATTCTACTCTGCCGGACACCTCACGGGTTTTGTGTGTAATACTGTCCATAAAAAAACTTTATCACACACCTTTCATAGTAAAAAATTTAATTATTTCTTGTATTGTCTGCATTCATATAGGTATTCAATATTTTACGAAAAATAAGGTGGATACCTAAATCTTAATAAAGCCTAACTTATATTTTGATATTGTTATGGATGTTGAAACAACTTTTATTTAATCGTTAAATTCTAGCAATTACTTATATTGATTACTCTATTATTATAAAATGCGTACATACCAACCTGTGTATTTAAAAGGTCACTGGTCGCCCGCGATCAAGGCGAATCGGATTCGCTGCGCCGGAGTGGCCGGTGAGTCAATACGATCTAAGGCAGCGTTCATACTGTTATTTAATTATTTGCGAAACTAACAGCATATTACATAACAATAATTAGAACCGTAACTACAGTTATGAGCAAAACATGCAATCAACATGAAAACTTAAGTCGATAATGAAACTGGCGTATTTATACTCACCCGTCGGCGCCACCGTCGAGTATGGTCTTGTCACTGTCCAAATAACGCTGTTGCATTAACTAAAATCCAACTGTCAACTTTTAGTTTTTGACTCAAACCATTTCTGACTGAACAACCTAACAAACCCACAGATAAACAACGGAAAAAATAAACTACTGAGCCATTTTTAATGTTTTTAATTTTAATATCCTATTGGTCAATCTCGACTTATGCCAGGGTCGGCTTTCCTTTTCCTTCTCCACTTCACTTACTCTTCATCATCATACCGTAAGCCGTAGGTATAGCTGTAAGAAGTTTAGCCATCATTACGTCCAATTGTAGCTCCTATGGAGCACCGCTCAATAGTGACGGAGTGGTAATTGGACCCATTAACACATATTTTTTTATTTTTAAGCCACCATATTCTTCAATTTCCCACACTTCTCTGGCCCAGATAATCAATTGTAATCGCTCGTACTTAAAACTTTAGGACGGGATATTTGAGTTTCCTTTTCTATATCGCTAGTATCTCATATCTTGAAAGTTTATCAAATAAACTTTCAAGATATGAGAATATCTTGAAAGATATGGGCCACTGTCTCACTGTGTCACTGTCACAGTAGGTATGTTTCCCATTGTAAGATAATTGTGTATTGCCTAAAATATAAAAAAACTGTTATGTGCTTCAGTATAGACTGACCTTTAGTTTCACCTGTTAAAAATACTTGCTGATAATCATTGTGACATTATAGTAGAACGTTCACTGAAACATTTAAGTACAAGTTCAAGGTTAAATAAGTAGATGAAAACTTATAGAATTGAACGAAAGAAATGGTCAAATGTAGGTATGAATTGTAGATGTAATGCCACTTACCATCAGATGGGCTGTCTGACGTCACTGAATGGCATAAAATAAATAAATAAATAAAATTGGTACTTTGTTGACTTACAGTTGCATCTTGGTGCATCTGCCAAACAGTAGCTCTTGTATAATTATGTATGCTTAATATTTTTTATGTATTATAATAACATCTAAGTGTCGGGCGCCGCCATTTACCTACCAATTACTTTTTTAGAATTAGGTATACCTCTCCGATGCTCATACGGTGAGCGAAAACATCGTAAAGAAATTGAAAACATGTAACCATAATCCAATCTGGTCAGGTTTCTTCATTACGGAGGTCAGATGGCAGTCGCTTTACTGTAATTACCTGATCTGCGTACATTCCGTACCACCAAGATGAATATTGGTTAAACCTTACGCCTTTAAAGAAACTTCCTGTCCAGTACGACCGCTCGTTAAATAGCTAATTTCGGACTATCCAAGGTAAGGTTAGCTGGAAGAAATCCCATTATATGATAAGCCTGCCTTTGCAATGTATATTTATTATCTTTTGTTAATGTTCTTTGGCGAGTCAGTACGACATTGGAGCCTTTCAGAAACAAGCCCACACGTTTTTCAAAGACCTTTGGTTACTCAACTTGACCCATGGTTGGAATTAGATGGTGAGATGGTAAAAGGAAACTAACTATAAATAAATCTTTGTTCACTGAAACTAGAGCGAAAGTATTGACCAAAGGAAAGAAAGCGCAAAGAAAGAACACATTTATTTTGTTGTCGGAAATACACTTTGTAAGGTTTCCATGCCGCAGCACTTACTGGTGTCCCAACTAGGTAAAAAAAATAGTTACTTAACTTAATACATACGTATGTCAACGAAACAATAGGAAAAAAGAAAGTTAATATTATAGGTTTACTGACAATTAATGAGTAGAATATAAAATAAATCATCTTGGCGTTAATGTCTTAACTATGTACTCGCGGTCGGGGGCCCGGAGTCTTCCTTGACCATGATCTAGGATATCGCCAGATCAGGTGCCAGCTACTGCTACCAGGGGAACCTAATCAGATCATGGTTACACATTCAGTCGCCTGAATGTGCAGGTTTCATCATGATATTTTCCCTCACCATAAGAGCATTGGTTAGTATTCAACTTAGAAAAGAGTCATTGGTACATGCCCGCAGTGGGATTCGAACCCGGTACCTCTCGCTTACGAGTCGGATACCGTAACCATTGGCTACCGCACCGACGCTCAGCACAATTAATGAGTACAATATTAAAACATATTTACCTACGAAAAAAAGAACAATCAATAATTCTATCAAAACCTTTATCCATCTAATTCGTATCTTCAAGAGAAACCAACAACAGATTACGCACGCAATATTAAGCATATCACAATATAGCAACCACTACAATACACAACACAGGTAGGTACAAAACAGACACACACAATAAAATAACTGCTTCCCTCGCGAGCTCTCGAGCTACCGGCAATGGCGTAAAGTTACGCCCGTGTCTTTGTTTTGCCGGTCCAAGATGGGGATGGAGATTAATTTATTACGTCGCCAGGAGTACATGGTAAGCTGAGGCTCTCTATTAAGACGGCAGGCGGGAGAACGATTAATTATGATTTCTTTTAACGCGCGCGGACGTGCCGGACGGCGGTGGACGCGGTAGGTGTCGCCATGGTAATGTGGTGGCTTTTGTTTCTGTCGCTGATAATGGTTGCTCACCTTTGCCGCTTGACAAGTCGCATGACAAAAATGGGCTTAAACCCACCGTTTAACCCATACAGATGAATATGTCATGACGTCGTTCTAACATTTCTAACAACACACTGTCCGTTAGCTCGATCATGCCTATTTTGGTCATCAAAGTCCATGATTTTAGTTATGCCACTTGACCAGCGACGTGTCAAGTGGCGTTATGGAGGAGACTCAAGTTCAATAGCACACTGTTACGGGCACTATGCGACTTGAGCTTGTCATATTTGTCCATTTTAAAAGCCTTTTGTAGCTGAGACTATAATTGAATTATTAATTTTGGATATATGCAGAGGATGGCCAAAGAGATTGGAAAGTTAGCTACCCTCACCGCTGAGAATTTTTTTTGCTCTGTAGTACTCCTCTTGTGGCATATTTTAAACCCGACAAATCTTGAATTAAATAAACTACGGTCACCGCTTTTCTGAGTGTTTTCAATTTAATTGAGCATTGTGAAGGGTTTGTTGTCATATGAAGGCAAAATTTTATTATCGATATCTATGGTGGAGTTGTGTAAATAACCACTTCCTTCGATACACATAATAAGTCCTCCTATTTCCAGAAACGTTTGCTCGTCGTCATCTTCATTTCTTATAATTACTTACTTTATTTTTTCCCAAGTCAGACGCTTGAGATTAATACCGCCTAATTGGTGCTCTATTCAGTGTAGCGGCGGTATAATCAATTCATATTAGAAAACCGAGACTGCTAAATCGGGCTTATTTAAATCTGTATGCTTTAATAGAAGTACCTAAATAAAATGTTCTTTTTTTTATTTAGACTAGTCAGGCATTTGACTGTCATCTTAGCTGGTGGTAAGCGACGATGCGGCCGAAGATGGAGCATGCATTTCTAGGAACAGCCAGCTTGTTATATAATACTGATCCCGTGATCGTGTGGTGTCCGGCTAAGTACAATACAACACCAACCCCGGGTGTCGAAAAAAGCTACTAAGGTCTTACTACCACAGTTTTTACCTAACCCCCTAAATTATACCTACCTATTTTGTTGAGTGTATTCAATGCTGCTAACTCCAACACCTGCGAAATGTGGAAATTACATGTGACAAAGCCGTTTACTAATAAAGGGCGTTTTTTAGATCTTTGGTTTTCAAATTGAAATATAACAAAGAAAAATATATTTAATATAAGTTAAACTAGCTTTATTTGAAAGATCATGAAATACCATGTGGGTGAACCGTGTTTCCGCAACTGGCGCGTAGATGGCAAGTGGGGTAGGAGGCCGGCCCAAGAAGCGATGGCTATACGCCGTTAAGAATTACGTGCGTGCCAATATATTCATCACACAGGATGCCGAAAACCGAGCGAAGTGGACCAAGAGGAGTAGGAAGGTCGACCCCGGAGCCCACGGGTGCCGCGCGGGAAGCGCTACCGAGATTAACGCCAAGATCATGATGATGATTGATGATTACTATAATTATCTATTTTTACTTCAACTCATCATCATCATCATCATCATCATCACCATTAAAGCCGCAGCAGGATCCCCTTGAAAACTAGGTCTCCCTTCACATCTTTCACAGCGATCGACTCGGCTGATTAGTTTACCAGATTAAATATCCTTTTGCCCATATGCTTACACATATTCTATATAGTATATAGCAAAACCCCATACAATATCTCCGCTCAACAGCTTCGCTCGCACCCGAACTTCTAGACCGAGTGGTAGCCGTTATAAATCCTGCAAGTTAAGATGTACTAATGAATAGGATACGCGTGCCAGTTGGACCGGCGCCCAGAGGGGCAGCGGGGCCACTCTCGGTAATGCGCTCGACTCACTGCAGACCCACTTCCAAGACAATGCAATTTGCCTACTTCGCCTCCTTGCTAGATGTAGAAGTAACAATGGATTTTATTAGGCGGGGTTCAATAGGGATCAACCGAGTCTGTTACTGAGAAATGAAAGTACATCGCCTTGTCAGGACGCTAGGGTATCTCGTATAAAATATAACAATAATCTTGTCGTCAAATTCCCGGTTAATCCCAGTAAAAAAATGTAATTTCGGCCGAGCGATTTCATAAATAAATGTTGCCAACGTCTAGTGCTGAATTTCGGGCTGCTTCCATAACAATCTGAATAACCGAATCTCATGCCAATATTCCCGCATATAACAGTAGGACATAACAAAAACAGGCCGGAGCTGACGCCGGCTTGTGGCCGACGCACGCATTTCACTTGCAAATTGTTTATCTATATGTTGTGGGTCGATCGATAAATTCGGCCCATCGTGATTTGCCTGGACACGTCTGTTAGGTTAATGATGTGTCACAAGAGCTCGAGGCTTGTGTTTAGAAACTGCAAAACAGGCGATGATCGGACTCTGAATAGGCTCCTACATGTTATGGAACAAGATATTTATCCGGGCATTGTTCATAATGTCCGGACAATACTTATGAATAAGGACAACTTAAATCGGGCAATTGTTATATAAGTTCATTATTTATCACATTGCCCGGCCATTATGGATACTGCTACGTTACTGTTGGGCAAACTGAGATACATTAGGCAACCAATTAACCTGGTTGCAATCCAAATTGATCAGTTTGATGCTCTAGTTTTCAAAATTGTATTCCGGAAAAGTTTAGATTTGTTTCTGGCACTCGCCGGCCGCTGCCGCAGCACGCTGGCTCGGCTAGTGACGATAAAAACAAACACGATTGTCGCTTCGCTCCTCGCAACTAAACCCTCTGTGACAGAAATACATTTTTGTAACTCTGCCCACTAAGTTATGGGCATTATTGATAATGCTCGGTCAATTTCATTATTTCAATAGTTTTTATCACATTGTCTACTCACATTGGGCATATTCAGAGTGCCCGGGCATTATAAATAATGCCCCATTAATCACATTGCCCATAACATACATATTCGAGTACGTGGACAGCGTTCGTCGCTCACTAACAAACCTTATTGATCGAAATATTGCATAAACATTTATAGGTCCGCAACTTGTTCGGCGTTGACCAGTTCTTCTCTGTTTTCGTACTTTTTTGTATTCTCTTTTGTAATTATGTGATTAATTTGTATAATTAAAATGAATTATATGGCAACATTCGCAATTATATGGCAACACTTGTGCACGGCAACTCCAAACACCCAATAAGAGGCGTTGGTCAATCACGTACGACCGCGGGTTTTCGCATTGTCATTCGATTGCTGATGCTTGAAGAATTCGGTCACCACTAGCCTGGTGTATCCGTGTACTAGTCTACAGTTAAGAATATTTTGTAAAAGTTAATGGATTTAAGTATTATCCTGAAATAATGAGCAGTTAATCCATATATTTCACATATCATACCTAGGACAAATAGTCCAGCTAGGTAGGTCCAATTGTGAGAAAGAGGTCAATCGACGTATCCAACTCGGTTGGGCAGCGTTCGGGAAGCTACGCCATATATTTTCGTCGCAATTACCACAGTGTCTCAAGACGAAGGTTTTTGACTAATGTGTGTTGCCAGTGATGACTTACGGAACTGAAACGTGGCCGCTCACTGTGGGCCTTATAAGAAAGCTCACTGTTACCCAAAGGGCAATGGAAAGAGCTATGCTCGGAGTCTTATTGCGCGATCGAATCAGTTTGAGTGAAATGAGGAGATTCGCAAGCAAACGAAGGTCACCGATATAGCTCTTCAGACTAAAGTGGCAGTGGGCAAGGCACATAGCTCGAAAAAACAGATGGCCGATGGGGCAGTATGGTTCTCGAGTGGCAACCACGTACCGGAAGACGCAGCGTGGGTAGGCATCCCACAAGGTGAACCGACGACCTGGTAAGGATCGCAGGTACCAGCTGGATGCGGAAAGCACTGGACCGGCCTCTGTGGAGATCTCTGAGGGGAGGCCTATGCCTAGCAGTGGGCGTCTTCTGGCTGATTTGATGATGATGATGAATCTATATATTGCGCTTTATTCATCAAACTAATAAGTCTCATTGCTTTCTCATGATAATTTCAAAATATTTCATCAATTCTCTTACAGTGATTAAAATTTTAAGTTTCCGTCAGATCCTGCGGTTTTGACGTCAGGAAGTCACATTCTTATCTACATGAATGTAGAACAATGTAAGTTCAATACAGCAGCGACCATTAACTAAATTATTTTTAAAGACGACAGCACGTTTTTAAATTTTCGTTAAAATTCAATATTACGATACTATTGAACGTTAAACTATAACAGCTTTCATAAAATATATTTTGTTACTTCTTGATAATATTTATGAAATATTTTACGCTACACAGCGTGTTCCATTTGCAAACTGTCGACCTTATAAAGCATATTCAGCGGCTATTGGAAGAATTTTCGTGGAGAGTCCATTTTAATATACTAAGAAGCTTATCATTACATTAATGTTTACCACGACCTTACAAGAATCACATTGAATAATAAGACTATGTATGTCTAATAATCGCTTTAAAGTCGCTTCCCGCCGCATGTGTCTATGTACGCCTAAATCTTTTAATGCAGTTTTTAACAATAGATAGTGATTCAAGAGGAAGGTTTATAAGCAAGAGAAAAAGGGTAGCTACGGGTTAAGTAGGTGTAAATAGGAAATCGCGCCGGATCCACTAGTATTTTATAAAAAGTACAGTGCCACTGCCACAAACTTCTCTGACCCGGTGACGTGCGGCGCTGTTTTGGCAACACAGGTCAGTTCAAATATGAAATTTTATACCATGGTTCAAATACATTTCAAAATGAAGTACCGCCATTTTTCCACAGTTCCAGTTTCGGTCACCGAGTCAAATCTGTTTGTGGCAGTATATTTATTTATTTATAACACTTTATTGTACATCATGGGAGATTTTAAAAATACAATTTAATACAATATCGGTACAAGGGCAGCCTTATGGCTAAGAACGATCCCGAAGTGTATGTGTATGGGAAAATAATAACAATAATTTTAAACCAGATAAAAAAAAGATTTTGCTAAAATTATTAAACGCACGATTATTCCTAATGCAATATAGGGGAATGTCAAATAGGAGATATACTTTTTTATAAATTACCAAGATTTATCGGGTCAAAAATAGAGATCCGGCCCTGATTTACATTGGTCAAAGTGTTTAGCATAGTTGAGAAGTAAAAGTGAGCAACTATAAAGGAGAAAACCGATCGGACAGTAGCGAGACCGTACAGCCTATTGTCACTATCACTGTCACTCGCCACTGTCCTTGACCAATGTAAACCAGCCATACAGATTCAGACACTTAAGTTACGGTTATCAGGCTCCTCGTAAACCACGGTAAGGAACCCCAGAGAATACTTTTAAAAAGCTTTAGTAATTAACTAAAGAAATCAAATTTTATATTAACAGCATGGCTATATATTATTATAAAAGCGTATTTCAGTCTACACAAAAAATGCATTATCTACTGTGCGGTTTGTGTGTGTCCAATTGAGTTATAGAATGAGTACTTGTATGCATGGAGCGTGAGCATGGATATCTTCAAGAAAGGAATGAATTATTTTATGTGGCGACGCATACCCCTGAAAATTCGTTCATAGACTGCGGTAAAGACCTGCTGCCCGGCAGACCTTAAAAAGCCACCTTAGCTTGATATCAAACAATCACACGAACCACATTCCCACTCGGCACGTCAAACCGAAATTACTCCGGACCGACCGACCGGCACGTTGAATCAAATCCGAAACGGCTATCAAAAGGCTTGTTTCATTAAAACAACGATCGTACGTAATAACTACAACTTGCCGCGATATTAGTCCGCGTTCATAACTCGCGCGTGTCACGCGAGCCTAGCCTCGCATGTGTAAATGGCGAACGCGTCGCGAATAACGCTGCCGTTTTAGCGCTTTCGGCGCTAGATCTGGTACAATTTCAGTGTAATCAACTCCCATTCATAATACAGTTCATCGTAACTACGATCTTTCGAACCACTATTCTTCGTACGTTTATATTTCGAAGTTCAGTTACGCAATAACATTTGACTCCTAGCTAAAAATCTAGCGCTTTATCGAAATAGTTGTTAAATACCTAAAATATACCGAAATATGTCGAATTTTGGTTATTTTGGCTCAAAAGACGTGTGTTAATGATGTTATAGGTACGTAACATAAAGCAATGACTGAGCGAGCGCAACGAGCTCCTATTTGTGCCGCTCTAGAAGTCAACTAATTAATTTCATGGTCAGCCAAACACTAGGTGGTTTTGGAACGTATCCTTTAACTCTTAATTTACAAAAAAGCATGATAATCTAGCGTTTTTTTTAAATCACACTTGTTTAACGGAAGCTAGCGCTTTTTTTTAACTGATCTAGCGCCCAACACCCACACAGACCTGGCAGCACTGCGCGAGCCTTGCATGTGTAAACGCGTTTCCGCAGCGCCACGTCCTGTGTAAGATAATGTAATTATTCACTCCTAATTATAAAAAAGAATTATTATTTAGCGTTTTTTTTAAATCACACTTGTTTAGCGGAAGCTAGCGCTTTTTTCAAACTGATCTAGCGCCCAACACTCACAGACCTGGCAACACTGGTCGCGAACCTCGCATGTGTAAACGCGTTTCCGCAGCGCCACGTCCAGTGTGAGATAATGTAATTATTCCCAACGTCTGCCCACGTCGCGCTATCATATCACGGCTTTTTTACTCATAATATTAACCGGGGTTGCGTTTACGTGTCATGAAGATAATTCAATTTAGGCGACGTAGAAAATAAAGGCGTAAATTTAAATTTCACAATGTGAAGTGTGCTTAAAGCTTTTATAACGATCAATAGGCATCTATTTAATATTTAGTCAATATGGCTGTTAAATACGGACTACTATTTTGAATTCTGTTTATAAAATTGTTGTAATGTAAAATATTGTTGGCATTATACCTATGACCTAACCAAGTATTAGCGAGTAGCATAGGCTATACTTACTAAATCTTTAAAAAAATTTAAGATCTCTAGGAAAATTGCACTAGTATAACAAAATGTTTTAAATTCATGCATAATTTCAGAACGCCTGCACCTATTTAACTTATTCCTTTTTAGTTATATATGTAACTATCAGGACAAGGTTTATTTAGGGTCTACACCTGTAGAGTGGGCTAGGGTAGGTGTAGGGTAGGTGTAGGGTAGGTGTAGGGTAGGTGTAGGGTAGGTGTAGGGTAGGTGTAGGGTAGGTGTAGGGTAGGGAAAGGGTAGAGGAAGGGTAGGGTAGGGTAGGATAGGGTAGGAGTGGGGGAAAGTAGGGTAGGGGTAGGGTAGAGTAGGAGTAATGTTGGGGCAGCGTATGTATGGGCGGGGTACGCCAGCGAGCGAAGTAGACCCGGGCCCACTCTTTTATAATTAATTACACAAAAAATTAATGTAAAATACATTTTTAATTATTTATTTATTTAACTGTTTATTGTACACAATAATAATATACAGAGAAATATAACAGTATAGAAGACACGCTATTTACACATTTTAATCTAAATTAACGACTGCGTAACCACTTTTCACTATCTTACCGACTTTAAAACTTTTGTTTTAGGTTTTGTTGACAAAGGAAGGAGGAGGTTCTACGTTCGACTGTTTAATACATTATTCTTTGTACATGTTCACCGATTTCACAGCTTATTGTGGAACAATTTTGAAATTTCTTTTTTTTTAATGCATAGTTAAGCCTGGTTTAGTTCTGTTTTCATTAGGTCAAGATCTAATGATGGAAACCCTGAAAAATCGATGTCTATCCTCCAAAATTGTAGGCACGAATGGAGTGCTTGTTACGTTGTCATGTCGTACTAATCTGTTCGCTTAAGTGTGTCATGAACTGATGCTGCTTAGTACTACTAGAACTATGTTTACAAATAAAGACATTATTAATTAAGAATTATAAACTACTTAGTAATATCTAGGAATAACGTGATGCATGAAAGGAAAGCAAGAAAGAAAATATTTTTTGCATGTAGACACCACGACACGATAATTAGGTACAACAAAAAAACAAATAACTAATTATTAACAAAGCGTACACAAAAAAAATATTAAATAAAATAAAATAATAATAATAAATGTACATACCTACAGTTTATCTATTCCCAGTGGCATTGTTCAAACTCCATGTCGCGGCTTCCAGTGCAACTGGACCCCAAAAAATAAAATTTAATTCTAGCGAGATTCGAAGTCCGGATCACATATCTAACAACATAATAATCGCCTTCGCATCCAGGAACCAATTGGCCTACCAAACTTCAAATATTCCATCAAAAATTGTAATGACATCAATTTACATCAACTACTCAAATAGGCTGTACATTGAGGGGTCTGAGAGAGACATCTGGCGCTTTAATTTGTTTGCCGTCATTGTTATGAGAAATTAATATTCCAATTTATTCCATTTCTGTATCGAGAGGGCTGTGAATCAATATTTGGCGCCATCTCTTTCGTTGGGAGCGCGCCTTAACCATTGTCAGGGGCGGCGCAAGGACTCATCCTGGGGCCATCTATTTTCCGTAATAGATTTGTGAATCGTAGTTATTTTGTATATCCAATTTGAACGTTTTAGAATTACAAGTCTTTTAGTTAAATACTACCACACATTGAGTTTCGATATCCGGGCGGTTGAGTATCCAACTCGTAAGCGAGAGGTACCGAGTTCGAATCCCGCTGCGGCCATGTACCAATGACTCTTTTCTGAGTTATGTACTGTAGCATCTGTGCTCGGGCAGGCACTAGGTTAGGACGGATCCCAAGACAGGAAGGCGTTTGGAGGCCTCATGTCTGGAGGGGCTTTAGGTTAAGTAGGCTTCCAGGTGCGGTTGCTGCTCCCATAGGGCAAGACAGGAAGGCGTCCGGAGGGCTCATGCCTGGATACAGGAGCATCTATTTCTTGTGTATCAAAAAGTGTTGTTGATAGAATCGGTTTAAATATGATGAATTGTAATGACATCTATGTCAAAGCCGTAAACGGAGCAAAAATGTAACACTCGGGATTGTAGGGGCTTGTAGGGGCTTTAAAATAAACACTAGTAACTCGAGATAGAAGTTATTGAAGTTATATTTATGAAAGTAAACTAAAGAATGATATAAAATACAAAAGACATCTTACGTCTAATTCAAATGGAACCCATTTGAATTCCTGCCTAGCCAATGCGATGTGTACTGTGATATGACAATGCGCAATGATAGAGACAGGCCAAAGACCCAAGTCCTGCTTGCTCCGAACTATCCAAGCTAACCGACCTCCTTCCTACATGTTTCAACCTGCTTAGCTGATTAAAGCCCCGGCTGCCCTAAGGGAGCAGCAACCTTACCCCGAAGCCTACTTAACCTAAAGCCCCTCCAGGCATGAGCCCTCCGGACGCCTTCCTGTCTTGCCCTATGGGAGCAGCAACCTTACCCCGAAGCCTACTTAACCTAAAGCCCCTCCAGACATGAGGCCTCCAAACGCCTTCCTGTCTTGGGATCCGTCCTAACCTAGGGCCTGCCCGAGCACACATGCTACAGTACACTAGTTGAACGCTAACAAATGCTCTTTCTGTGAGGGAAAACATCGTGATGAAACCTGCACATTTAGGCGACTGAATGTGTAATCACGATACAAGCTGGTCAGGTTCCCCTGGTAGAAATGTCACAGAGGTCAGATGGTAGTCGCTCCACTGTAATTGGCTGATCTGCCAAAACCTGGATCGTGGTCAAGGCGGACACTGAGCCCTCGAAAGATGTTTATTTTTTATTCTACATTGAGTTCGTCTTTGTATTAAGGCGATTTAAAATTTTAATGTTTAAATATTACGTAGTATAGGTATACCACGTACAGGAAATCGAAGCGAAGGAACCCCTCCTCGAAATGGACAGACGACCTGATAAAAGTCGTCGGGAGTCGGGTAAATACATAGCCGGTGTGAAAGGCTAGGGAGGAGGCCCAGCAGTGGACGTTTTGTGGCTGCAATGACGATGAAAGTCACGATGGGCACTGCAGTGTTATCTGTGTTCCTGATTGGGTGTCTGATTAAGACTGTCTACTAGGATAATTGGAACGTTACGCTTCAGTGATTAGATGAATTATGTGATTACCTACGTTATTTACTTTGTTAATACGCAAACGAGAGACGTTGACTCTGACAATTTTGTTAAGCCGTTCCAATTTGGGATGGTGGGAATGTTTGAAATGTAATGATAAAAATCTGATTTAATTGATGGAATTGACACTTTTGATTATGATATATCGTAAATTTAAATTTAATTGTTTAAACTATCGTTTTATAAGTACATTTGTATTTCTTAGGTCTCTTTTTTATATTCACAACATATTTATTATTGTTATCAATAGGATGTAAAATTAACTTACCTATAAACAAAAATCATTTTGGCATTAATGTCCCGGATGTGCTCTCGTGCAAGTGGGCCCGGGGTCCGCCTTGACCATGATCCAGGATTTGGCATATCAGGTAACTATAGTGGAGCGACTGACATCTGACCTCCGTGACCCTGCTGCCAGCTAACCTGACAAGATTGGATCATGGTTACACACACAGTCGCCTGAATTTCCCTCACCGTAACTCTATTACCGTATGCAACTAACGTACATAAATCAGAAAAGAGTAATTGGTACAAACAAATACCTTATTTATTATTGCATACTTGACGTACTGAAACCTTATTTTCTGCCTGGCTTCACAGGTGAGCTCGACACTGCCACATACCCACGCAGTTTGGATTTTTATTTATTCTAATAGGAAAAGGTTTAAGTTGAATTTTTCTCGGCATCGCCGCGGCTCGGGACGGCTCTCGTATCTACAATCGAGAATTTCTTATTCAGTTATTTCTTGAGAAGTGTTTGGGATTTCCTTTTCGGGGAGACGTCGGGGGAAGTTTTAAGCCGGTAGTAAATTATTCCATCGACAGGTGAGGCCGTAAAGGCAAGATTTACGCCCGTGGGCACAGCGGGCGAGGCCCCCCATGATAAGATGTATATTACCTCCCGAATAACGCTCGCTCTAAGTACCCATCAGGGACTGACCTGAAGTTGAAAAGTTCTTTGGACTCACCCGTTAATAAATTGGAAAAGTTCACACTCCGACACAGGTCGCACCTATCGCTTGTCAGCCGGTCTAATCTGGGGGCGAGTAAATTTATTTTGCGGACACTCGAAACAGGGATCGGAACTTAGCGCATTAGCATTTTCGGAGTTGAGTAACGGAATCTGTTGGAATTATTTCACAAAAAGTTTATTGAGTGGGTTAGGTGCATGCGTATAACGTATAACCTTGTACGGTGAGGAATGTGAAGTTTTCCGGTTTATTTCGATAGTTTTTGTACTACCATAATGATGAACAGTCAGAGAAGCTATCTAAGGAAATTGAGATAGACGCCTGCTCATAACTATGCGATGACATTGGTATTTAGCGCCTAAAATTTAAACATGAACATTTACTTTATTCATAACACATAGTGTAGCAATCGCCTATAATCCTTGTCCCTTTCAGTTTTAGCTTCCACGTAGTTTTTGTTGATCGATGTCCGTTTTCTTCTTCGAAGATTTATTACCCTACTATGTTTTTAAATTTTGCGTGAGCGTAGGAGAGAAAATTCTAGGCTTTGTTTAAATTGATGGTGTAATTGTTATGGTTTTTAATTGAAAATTAAATGTGCTGTATGGCGCTAGAAGTAATAAAGCGTACCATTTTTTTAAATTTGATCCCATATTTGTGATGAGGTGAGTAGCTGTTTTCGTCGCTGATTTCACGCTCTCGTCAATTTTTATGCGTTTACGTCCTTTACGTTTCTATATCTCATTCCAAAGATTTTGCTCCGGCTTAACGATGGTATTTATAACCGGCTAGAGATTCGGTCCCATTTACCGGTTAAATAATACCGAAGTTGGTGATCCAAAGGCTATATTCACCGATTCCGAAGAGGAGTGACACGGTGAAAGGCCCTACATAAGCTTGTGGACAGTAGTTTGCAACATAATTCAGAAACCCTTTTGATTTACCCTCCACTGAAGCCCCTGAACAAAGCGCTGCACGTCGTGTTGTACTATCATTTTAGCGGATGACGCCGAGCCTGAATGAACCTGTTTCTGTCATCATTTAAGCTTCTTTAGCCTATTTTAGTGTAACTGCCGAGTGTATAAAATTTGAAATTCACTTTGACAGAACCTAATTATATTTTAGTATGGACATTCTACATTGCAGCTAACAAACGTGTAATATAATTAATTTTGCTTGTCTTATTGACTAACCAGAACCACCTTATGATTTTACGTGACTTTGAATTATATGTTTTCTTAAATAAATAAGCTCCAATGGAGATATTTCGATAATCGTATTAACTAACCGTTTATTCTCCATTTTTATATTTGTTTCAAGTGTAACCTTTTTTATAACACGTTCCTAAGGTTTAAAACACGTCACTAATTTTTGTTAGACCGATTAATCGTTTATTCTTTTTTTATTCATTTATATCAAGTTCTCTATTTTTTATTAAAATACGTTTCTAAAGTAAATCATGGTTTTCTTAAATTTTTAACCCTATTTCATCTTACCTTGAAATTATAGGAGAAATAGGATATTTTTAAAACTTTTCACCTTTTCATTTAATTTATTATTTCAGTACGCACATTCGCCATTGTTTTGGTTTATTGGTGAATGTGTCCTAATGAGTAGCATTCTATAATATTCAAACTTTTAGTTTTTTATGCAACAAGAGGTCCTAAGGGTACTTCTGATAACATTATTTTCTTAAATAAACAGGTACCTACATAAACTGAGCTCCTAAGCAGCTAGAGCTCATAGAGAAGCAATATTGACAATTCCACGGCAAAACAATGCAGTCTTTTCAATCCCAAACAATAACGCTAACAATGATTAAGACGGGGCGCTGGCAGTGCTCCTGGCTCGCTTGAACCCCTTCCAAGTTTTAAACGAATTTCATTGCGCGAAATAATAAAACCTTACTTGTTGTCGTGTATACCGCGTCGTGACGTCACAACGCTGATAATGTAGCCAGTATTTTATTCGGGAACATTTTTCCGTTCTGTTGTTGCTCGCGCGAAAATTTACGAGCTACGCCGAGTTCGGGAAGTAATCCATTAGCTTTTCGACTGAAAACTACGTAATACACAATTGTGTTGCAATCCGATTACAACCGCTGATTCGGATCGGACGGATACCTTTTTTGTATTATGATAGTAACAATTTTTCGACGGAGATATAATTTGGAGCACTGCGGCCATGTACCAATGACTTTTACGAGTGTATATACCTACATTAGTTGAATTCTAACCGATGCTCTTACGGCGAGGGAAAACATCGTGATGAAACCTGCACATTGAGGAGATTGAATGACCCTGGAAGCAGGGTCAAGGAGGTCAGATGGCAGTCGCTCCACTGTAATTACCTGATCTGCCAAATCCTAGATCATGGTCAAGGCGGACCCCGGGCCCTCGACCACGAGTGCACAACCGGGACATAAATGCTAAGATGATGATATAACAAGATTTTTCTTTAGGTAAGTATGTATAGGTATATTTTTTATTCTTTTTTCGATTGACTCTCAACGGCATGGCATAGGAATAAATGAAAAGCGGAATATAATTTGTTATTCAAAAGAGGACCGGCAGAAATGTATGGACCCCAGCCTAATGACCGATATGTCATTGGAAAGGATTTTTTTATTTTCTACAACTTTTACTATGGCGACAACTTTGGAATCGTTGTGAGAAAAAGTTATGGTCAATTAAAGTAAACTTCATTTTGTTCGGTTCGAAAGTTCGGTCAGTATGTACTTTTCTTCCACAGCGATTCGAGTGTTGTCGCCATAGTAAAAGTTGTAGAAAATTAAAAATCCGTTCTAATGACATACAGCTCAACGTTATTGGTCATATAGGCTGGGTTGCGCGAACCTCCTTTACATCTACAATTATTTTTTTTATTCAACAGCTAATGATATCTATCTACTACTGCACTAAAAAATCTAGCCTCTCGGAGATTAGAACATTTTACAACTCTTGGCGCGCAAGTTGGTCCATAATCCGTAGCAGCCCACTGCTATAAAAGTAGCGGTTGCTAGAAAAGTAGCGGATTTATCCAGGAGCCCCATTCTTTAAGCCGGTTTAATTTGTCAAATTCGTACGGGATTCAAATTACGAACAGGTTTAACTGAGACTTAACATCCGGTTAGCTACGCTTTGGAAAGTCGCCACTGTGTTTGATGCTTTACCACAAATGACATTACGATGAAATGTACCAACGAGGCAGCGGCGTCAAGGTAACGCTATTCGAAAAGTCTTAAGCTTCTGTGGGACATCCCACAGTCAAACCCTTAAAGAGACTTGTATAAAAATTATTCGCGAATTAGTTGGTGGTAATCGCAAAATAACAGATAAAGTCCTCAGTCATTAGGGAACCTGATTGGATCATAACGCCTAATTTAAAATCACCGGCAAAAACGCTAGATATTTTGACCGATATTATTATTGCACACGTCTGCTATGTTCAGTTGCGAACAAAGTTTTTTTAAATGTAAATATGATTTTAAACTTAATTTTCTTATTAAATTCAATAGTTTGAGGCAATGGAATATGCCTAAGTAATTCATTTTATATCGGTGGAAGAACTTTATCATGCTAGGATGGATCTACCAGCAATAATGCTGCTATTACTGTGCATCGAAGTAAGATAACTAGCGCAATCAATACCGGGAATGGAAACCTGCTGTGTAATATCAGCTAGTTCTCATAGCGACAATACGCCTGTGTTTTTTCAAATGGAAGAAGATAAACCTCGATAAACGTAACCTACGTAAAATAATACAAGTAGGTACCTATGGAAAATAATAAGCTGTCTGATCTATATCTATTTATGTAGGTATGTAAGTTCAATACGAATATATATACAAGAGAATACTTATACGAGTACCTTTCTTTGCAGCAACAGCACCACATAGAATAATTGGTACATTGTTGGGCAAATTGAATTCACCGAAAAAAGAAGCCATCAATTCGGCCCCAGGAACTCATTCTTGACCCAAGAATAGCATTATTATTCTGTGCCCCAGAATTAGTTTATAAAATTGAATAGGTAAATGAAAAGTGCACAAAAAATTTATTTCGGTGAGTAATATCGCATTGGTTACTTTTAGAATGAAAACTACAGCTTTTTAGAATAACTTTGCTATGCAATAAAATAATTAAAAGCGATTGTGATGTCATCCCCTTTTTGAACAACTTCAAGAAATATGAGTATTGGACGGTGTCGTCATAGTTTGAAATTTGTTGGATTTTGTGACAATAAACTGCATTAATTTCACGAGTTATTGTTGTATTTTTTTAGATATAGACATAGACATTATTTATTTTGACATCACAATACTCATAATACAAAACTCATTGAGAAAGTTACAAGTTTTATTATTGTGATACCTTTAGCTCTCGCTCTTTCGGATCGTACAACGTATTTTTAAATACTCTGTAGTTGGTTATTCCCGTAACGTATCTATAGGTAGTTAGATTGGTATTTTGTCGGCGTCCATTTTACCTGTAGTCCGTCAAAGTAGCCGCTGGTTAGCAAGTTTACCAGGTTGCGGACTTCGTTAGTCAGTTGTTTGTGAAGTACCTGGCATAGGGGACGTCGCTGAATTTTGCGAGGTGCCCGATGCGACCCAGTAAGCTGGGGCGTGGCGGCCTGACAGGGCTGCACTCACTGACTGATCAAGTTGACTTGCACGTCTTGGGGTTAGCTATCATTAGCTAAGACTTGTTGTGTAGTGATTTGTGTGTGTGTGCGTGTTTTAATCATCAGATGGCGATTAGCTGTTTATCAGCTGTAAAACTACGGGATCCTGTGTCATTCAAGATCAATCTTTAGTAGAAAGGTACTTTTCGCTCTAGATCAGGGTTTCTCAAACTTATGGCTCCACATATCCCTGTCAAGGTTTCAAGATGACAGCGAACAAATACAGTGCCAAAAAACATATATTTTTTATATTAATGTGATGGGTGGGCGGGCTTCTTTCATTTCGCCAATTATGTCAATTTTAGAAGTAATTTTGGACAATTTTAACCTTAATTCTAAGTCAGTATAGAGTTGATTTACCTGTATTTCGTTTTTATCATGCATGACCAGGTGTGAAAACCCACTCTCACATAAGTATGTTGTAGTGAAGGGTTAAATAAAATTCACCGCTTTGCGCCTGGAGAGTACAACATGGAATTCTTCAAGAAAGGGGTTAAAAGGTTTTTACGGGGTCGGCAACGCGTGGGTGATGCCCCTGGTATTGCAAACGTCCATAGGCTGCGGTGACTGCTTACCATCAGGCAGGCCACAAACTTGTTTGCCACCTGAAAAAAAAAAAACTTGCATGGCGCACGCGCCTGCCAGTCATACAGCAGGCATTACGTAAATCTTGTCGCGAACCCCGTATATACCGTAATATACCGTCGAATGTCAAACCCTTAGGGGTTCGCGTACCCCACTTTGAAAAACCCTGCTCTTGTGGATCCACAAATAAATAATAAGGTTTTCTTTTGGTGGCTCATGGAAACCTTTGTTGCTTCCAGTTCGGTCTACTTCATTTTGCGTGATTTTGAGCAGCCTCAGATGTCGATTCATCGCTGTTTGGATCTTGCGCGGGGTCTGTGTATCTCTGCTGTTATACTACTACTTGTTTGGGTGAAACATTAGCTTCATGGCAAGTCTTGAGTTCTTTATACAACTTAGTGACAAATAAACAGGTAGCCAACCTGATAGAAAGCTGTAACTGGTGCCTTAAGAATTAGTAACATACTTGGCTGGAAGATCAGCCACAACCCCAAATCTGGCCGTGTGTAGGAACCGAAGCGCGGCAACTTGTCAACTCGATTAACATAAACAAACGGGAAAGGCGCTCCTATGTTTTAATGACACGATTTTAAGGCTCGCCTCGACCCGCCCAGGGACTTGCAAAGGCCTGGCGAGAGACTTGCAAAGGGCCCGGCAATAAACATTCCGTTAGCACAACACAAGCGAGTAACAAGGAAACTTTGACGATTACAATGTGATTACAGTTGGCTATGTTTCTAATTTGGTCCTTCGGTCCTCAATTCAGAGCATGCTAATTGTTTCAACGAAATGTGCTTTGGTACATCGCTCCATTGAAAATATTTCGAAGTTTCAATTAATAAAGCCTTTATTGATAACTTTATTATTGCCAGAACCTACCAAATGCCTATTATATGCCAGTTTCCAGAAAATATCTTTACGATAGGTACATCAATTAAATTGTTAGTTAGTATTTCCTATATCTGCAAACCATATAATTTTCAATTCTCATTGTCACAAGGCCGTAAAATTGTACCGACTCTTCATCTGGGTGTCGTCAAAAGCAACAAATACATTATACCAGAAAATGGTCAGCAGCGATTTCTGTGTATTTTAAACATTCGATCTCTAGCCCGCCTGACATGCGTGGAGATTACAGCAAAGCTCTCCACGATGGACTATTGACATGACTGTTGCAATTACCTAATTGTTACCTGTATTACTAAACATGAATTTTATTTCATACTAGCTGGCGCGCAACTTCATTCGCGTGCAGTCCTTCGGTCCTACCCTCCTCTTGAATCACATATTATTGAAAACCGCATGGAAATCCGTTCAGAAATTTTTAAGTTTATCGCAACGCGAGCCCGCAATGCGCAGTTGCTGCAACTGCGCATTTGTGGCGCTTACACGAGATTTGAACGCACCTTGAGAGAAATCTTGAGTGCCTTTATATGGCTGCTCATAACGTACTTTGATTTTCACTCACAAACCGTTGTTCCACACTCTCTCGAAATACCCGAATGTGTACAATAGAGTAGCGTGTGTTACAATATCACATGCAAAACAGCGTGAGTCTTGTACCTCCCCCCCTTACTGGTCTCTATATAAATATAAATAAATAACTCTACTCTCTCATCTATTTATTACCTAACGCGTATTCGTACATTCCTGACATTACTATGGCCTCGTGATCGTCTAGTTATTCCTACGTTGTGTTTGTGGTAACCCAAGACTTTTAAAGTTGGAAGACAAACAGGTTATTATGATTTGTTAGGATAAATGATTACCAGGTAGGAGATAAATATAAGATTTGGTGTATTTATAAAGTAGTTGTCGTATGCTCAAGGGGAATATTGATACTAAGGGGGTTTTAGGGACTCTCCATATTATAAAAAAAATAGGGGATTGGGAGAGTGAATCTTGCCCCAGCCATTACACTGGCTCATCATATCCTCTATAAGACAGCTAAGTGAGGATATGATATCTCTCCGCAAGATTCCGTTTGGAGCAGCCAAAGACGTCTTTTAAAAACTCCAATCCGCCCAACAATGCCTTTTACTTTATATTGAAAAAGAGGGTACAAAGAGGTAAGTCATAATCGTCAGAGTCAGGTTGTTTTTGAGTTATGAAGTGACTTGAGAGGACAATATGAACAATCCAGTGTCTCCAAGACCATATCCAGGTGATAAATGTATAAAGTAGATCCAAAAGCTTGTAGCTCTCTCCACGAACTCTCCACATCGTCTCGTTGTAGGTAGGTAGAACTTGTGCAAGAACGTACTCCTGGGCATAATAAAACTCACTTGGAAAACATCAGCTTACTCAAACGCAATGCAGGGTGCAGGTATATGTAAAGACTCGTCGATGTAGATGTGGCAACCCAAACATTTAAGGCGAATACTTGGGCTGTGTTTCCTTGTGGCGACGATGAAGGGCCCGAATTCCGCGGCACAGATATAGGTAGCATAATGTAGTATCAGCAGGTAGTCCATGGAGAGAGTGCTCCAAACACATGCAAATATGGCCAATTACTGGCGGTGATGTCGTCAAGAGTAGTAATATTTGGATATGTTCCATAAATCAATGGCGTTGTTTCAATTCCAATGGCCTTGCCATGATATATGAATATTGGGGAAAATATCAACCCTGTTATAATTTATTGAAATCCGGATCGCAGAGATAGGTAGCTACCATGTTGCACTCGTAGCATTAATGGCTTAGCCATCATTGGTAGATTATTCGTGTAGAAATTCCTTGGTGGTTGTGAATCCAATAGTAGCAATCATGAAGCAAGTAATATTGAGGTCAGAACAGGAAGCTCCTGTAGAGTCCGCCTTCCAAGGTCTGACCAATGATTTATGATAAGTTAAAACTGTTTGATCCTCCGTGGGTATGTATACAATTTGCGACTAACATCCAATGCACAGGCCAAAGTGCCGGGGTCTGCTCTTTCGCATATAGGTGGACATTCACGAAGTAAGGAAGCGATTTGTGGAGGGTCAAGCCAGGTACAACTGCTACACCAACGGCTCCCCGAGGGCCCTCAATCTAATGATTTTAAAACGGTTTCGCATGAGTTACGTGATTCAGACAGTCTTGCAGCTTCCCATTGTATAAGGCCGAAGCCTTTTAACATCACAAAACAACAACTCGTCCGAATAGCTATCAGCTGCGCTCTCCCTTCTAAGATCTTCGATATCGGTCAACCAGAGAGTCCCAGATGCAGCTTTATTCTACCTTTTGATTATCTCCAAGCGCCACTAACACTCAGTGAATCGCCACAGATGCGGACGGCGTCGAACGCGATTCCAGTCTGAGTACACTTTTACATACTCGCAAATCATATACATTTGAAGAGTCAAACAATACAAAATAGAGTATTATAATCAAGTCTCAAGTATAATATTTGCTGTCCACCATATCATAGTATTAAACCGGTCTATCTTTGCTATCCGAATACAATCTCATTTTTTAGTTCCGTAGTAGGAACCTAAGCGCATTCATTAATCAGTAATTTTATATTCAAATCCTAAATACAAGTTATTCAAGGAATTCAAATCGTAGAACCAATACCAACAACTCAATCAAATGCTGCACCCGAAATGATTAAACGCATCATCCTAAATCCAGTTACTAAGTTTCTCGAGGCGCCACCTATTGAGAGATAGCAAATGTTTTTAGATGGAAAACTGTTAGTATCGTGGTCATCGATTAGATCGTATCTAGCGGGTTCCCAATGAGCCTCACAGATGGCGCCGCCAATCGATAGGGTGAAATAATACATTTAGATTTAATTTACAATACTAGTGAATTCGGTTTCAATCTAGGCAGGGTCAATTAGTGTTTTGTAACAGTTCATACAATTGTTTTAGAGTACTCCTTAATTTAGTTATAGAATAAACAACGGGCTGTACTGCTAGCGCCAACTAGTGACCGCTGGTTGAACCACATTAGCCTGCTTCCTTTTAAATTCGATCCTAAGTTTAGATGTATATATTTTGTTTCATTATTGAAATTACATAAATACAGCCTACATTTACAATCAATTCAATCTATAGTGGAATCCCTAGGTTAATTTTCACATTAAATGAGTAATTACACGATAAATGTCAGCCAATCACAGTTCTCATTGGAATCGGAAGTCGGGTAAGTACCTATATCGAAACAAAGACTCCTGCGCGCCATGTCTGACCCGATTAAAGTTCTCCTTCCAGATACGGTGTTATGGCTACAAAATGAATTGTGATACGTTTCCCAATGCTATTTAGTAGAATTAATTTTGTGCTTTTTGTGGACTTGGATGTATAATTGAGAGTGATCACTGTCGGCTCAATACCACCCATAAAACCAACAAAATGAGTACCGCGCCGCCATATTTATTTCAGTAGATACAATCTCACGATTTATTTAGGCGCGCACGTTATGTTCAGATTTCGTTGCACTAATTGACTACTTTCTGTATTTTCAGGTTATGACCAAGTCAATGGCAATTCGATCACTGGTTTTCGAATGGCGAGCTTATTGTTAAAAGTGTTCTAATGAAATTGCAAGATGCGCGGACCAACACCCATTGTGCTTATTTGATATTTTGGTGAATAAAGTATGGTGCAACAGAATATAATCAAACAGTAGTATAATGGTGTTGAGGTGATATCCTAGTCTTCCGGGGTAAGTTAAAACTTAATACCTATTTTGGTAATAATGCCTAGGAGTCTATATAGTGTGAACAATGGGGCCAAACCCGGGTACGGTCGCGGGCCTCATCATGTACAAGCTAGTTCTTTATTTGAGAATACCTAATGTGAATACCCGGTCAGTAAATGGGAGCCTACTTTATTTCTGTTTAATGTAATATTGTTGCCCTCCATGATTCTAACCTAATACTAGACCTATTACTATTATGGTTATGACGTATTGTTTTATTAACTGTAATTCTCGTTTATTTCAGGCAATTGGTATGAGATCTATCAGTCTGTGGCAGTAACTAGTTTCGAGCTAGTGTGGATCTCTAAATTATGGCATCTGGGGATTCGATATTGATTATGACATCAGTTTGGATTTTTGCGAATGGACAATCAAGGGTAGGTAAATTAACTGTTTAATTTTATGCTACATAACCAAACTCTAACTGTACACAAGTTGTATTGTCGCCCCTTCACATTCCTACCCTAAGCAGGCCCTGGTTAGTCTAGTTTATGCTCTATCCTATTTTAATAATTTTGGACAGTATCTTATCTCTTATCTCCACCAAGATGAGCCTACCATTCAGTAGTAGTGTTTGGTAAACTGATTTAAATTCTAATAGATCATATTGTCTTTCAGATTGCTTCGAGCTAGGAGTGCAACGGGCTGCTGAATTCCTACTGGTGGTGTAATCATAGCTGAAACAAGTTCTACTTAAGCTGTCTTCATTATGATACTAATATTTTACCGATGAAGACTTTACATTTTGTTAAGTATTTCCTAGTATAGTCAAATATTTTGTGGAATAGACATCAGAAATCCTTCGTTATGAATTTACTGATTGAATACTAAATTGAACTATATACCTAATGTTAACTCAGAATTGTATTGTTAAAGGCTCGCCCCTCACTGGTTTAAATCTAGAATTCTCTAGTATAATAGATATTGTTTCTGCGAGGGTTTAACTCAATTTTGAAATTTAATAATATTTGAGAATTAAAAGTCAGTATATTTTATTTGTAGCGTGTTTATATTGGATTATTATTAATGTTACTAAATATTGAAGTTTTAAGTTGTATTTTGTACTCCTTTTGTTTTTCTTTCTTATCTCTGTTATTGTTATTTTAATCTTTACTGTTTATTCATTTTAACAATTGTTACAACCATACTTTGATTCCTAAGGATAATCCTAACATACCTAGTCTAGCTAGCTTGTCCCAAATATGAAGCTTGAATCTATTCCTTGTAATTGCAAATGTGCCAAAATAAAATTTATAATTTTAATTGATGTGTATGTATGTGTCCCTGCCTATGTGACGGAGAAAAGACCGAATTTCTGTTGTCTTCTCTCCCCTAAGCATGTGTCTAATGACTATACTATCCTACATTCCCTAACCAGTTTGGAGTGGAAAAGCACCAGTGGTCACATCAAGGCATAGTGAGATTCCATAGTCCAAAAAGTGTATGTCTAACCTTCCAACAGAACTCCTCCGGAGCGTGCTGATGGAATGTGTACCTGGCAAGTCCGAGGGTCCACTCTGTCTGGGGAGGATCCTCGGAAGATGTGTATTGGATCATGAGTCATCAGTATTCGAGCAGGGTACTGTTTAGCGAGAAGCGGTCTGACCCGCCCAAGCGGCGTACCATGTTTCCATGGCCAGCTCTTACTCGAAACCTTAGACCCACGCCAGACTTTAGGTACAAGCGACCGCTAGTCCCATAGTAAGAAACTAATATCTTAAAACCAAATAATGGGATCGTAGGAGTCACTTGCCCGAATGGTTGTCTGAAATCCATTCAGATCCGCCCTTAAAAGACAAGGGCGGCACCAGGAACCTAAGGAAAAGCATCAACTACTCCACCTGAAACAGACAAACTGATTAGAATCTTATCACTGTTCCAGTACACTCACGTACCTGTATATTATTTATCGTAACACTGATTCTAATTCGAACGATAACTAGGGCGTCTTGAACTTCACGTATAACACCACTCGTAGTCTCGACTCAACCAGAAGTCTCTCTCTGAAAGGAATTCGCGACCCCAGGCTGATCCAGCAGCGTTTCAACAACTCCAACAACCTAATTCAAAAGTGCGGCCCGAGTAACCTCGAATCCCCGTCTCCAGGCCCTTTTATAACCTCTCAATTGTTTCTTCTGAAACTGTTCTCATGAAACCAGCACAATTTCCTGCGATCGCAGTAGGTATGTTTTTCAAGAAACTATTTCACAGGATCAACGTAGGCATGTTTCACAGGATCATCGTAGGTATGCTTCACGTGAAACCGTTTCACAGGATCCCAATAGGTATGTTTCACATGAAACTGTTTCCCAGGATCATGGTAGGTATATTTCACGCGAAACTGTTTCACAGGATCATAGTAGGTATGTTTTACGTGAAACTGTTTCCCAGGATCTTGGTAGGTATATTTCATGTGAAACTATAAACTTCCCGTGACGATCGAAAACAACCTATATTCCTCACCAACAAGGTCGATTCTTCATTGTCAGATAAAATTTCACGCGATCATCGTAGGTATATTTCACTTGAAACGCTAAATTCCAAGTGGCGATTGAAAGTATGCTTTATTGTTAATGTAATAAGGTCGATATTTCACTAAAGGATTTCTGTTTCACAGGAAACATGAAATTTTCAAGGCACAATCTCTCGATGCCGATGGAACTTACGCTCTAGTAATAATAAAATAAGGTTGATATTAGTTTTGCCTTCTGAATACCGACTTATCTCGACGCTTGCTTCTAGCGGAAAATGGGCCTTACTAGTAGGCATTAAGGGCGTGAATAGCTTGTACTCAGATATCTGTATCCAAGTAGGTATCAAATTGCGGAGTATAGTCATTTCCTTTCATTTTTATTTGGATAATATATTTTAAAATGTCCCTACATATTTTACTATAGGTAAGTATTGATGCCAATCTCCCGACAGTTGGTAGGTACCAGTTTTAGGTATATTGTTAGTAGGGAATTGTTTTAGGTGTTGTATGTCTTTCTAGGTACTTACCTATACCCAATGTCGACGCGTTAATGTTTTTACTACTTAGGTATTTAGTTAGACTACATGAGTGTACCTATTTACCTGTGAATGGAATAATACGTAAATCTGATTATCGTACCTATTTATTATTGGAGCTTAGGTGGGACCGTCACATCCGCCCCTGAATTTTTATGATAAAAGAAATTTAGGATAAAAATTCGATTAGGTAAGTAACTATTTACAACATTCGATATTATTGTTTCTAATATGATTTTTATTTTATATATATTTTTCCTTTTTACTGTATTTCCAATTTTGAGAAGTAGTAAGTATCTTTTGGGTAATTACACGTAAAAGTCTACCGTAATTGAAGAAATATAAATCGTGTTTTTTGTTGTAAAAATACCACTTTAGTATTTTAAGTTGTCACACTGGAAACGTAAATATTTAGATTAAACGCTATACTGTTATTTCATTAAGGCGTCGCGGGTTTCAGGTGATAGTGCATTTTATAGTGGAGCTTTGATTACATTTTGACAGTATTTAGAATTATGGTAATGACTTGCTACATACAGCGCTATATGTAACGACTTACCAATAAATAGTTGTTGATGAGACTACGATGATGAGTTGTAGAGTCCGTCACAAAATAAACAGATTTTTCTCTAACTCGTAACTTTTTTTTTTTTAAATCACATTCTACATTATTAAAAAGTTAATTTTCATATTGGACTGAATTACGAACACGATGACGGCATAGGAATTTATTATCTCTGTTAATTTATCTTTGACGGCTTGAAACATTTTGGTAGTGTCGGTCACAGTGTAGAGTCTGTCACCAATTATTTTCTAATAAAACAGCTTCTATAAATATAAGGCTTTCCATTCTAACACATCCCTATCATTTGCCTCATTTACTTCAACTATAAATAAACTTTACAATTGTAAAGCTTGCACTGAGGAAGATTTCTGAAGTTTAAAATACGACGTCCTTTTGTATGTAGCGTCCGTCACCCTTTTTTTTTTTTTTTTAACCATGTTTAACTGTTTCAACGCACATTTATTATCACAGATGTATAATTTAAGGGTAGCCTATAGACACAACTAATTGATACTATAAAACTAGTGGTATTTGTATAACAATGCAAAATATAACGAAAGTTGGGTCAAGTGTAGAGTCGGTCACATATGGAATTACCCTGTTTAATTTTTAGAGCCCTGCAATTAATCAATGAATCCCAAAGTGCCGACAACCCCACAACTCTAAAACCGCCTGAACCAGAAAGTCAAACTTGTTATGGCTATACAATGCAATCACAAACCTCCCGACAAAATATGTAAACTAAATTCTTCTTCCTGAGTAAAGACCAACACATAGATAGGTATACCGTGACAAACAATTTGGCACGGTATTTGCAAGCAAGCTGATTGAATTTGTTTTACCTAGGTACTTTGATTTCACACTATACTATCAATTGGTAACGACGGTGATATCTCTAACATACCTATCTACTTAGAAAAGCATTGGTAAATTCACGCCCCTATGTCATTTGTGTGGAAGGTATAACCATTATTAATTAAACTACCTACCTAGTCCTTAAAGTTCGGCCAAACTACGAAATCATTATTTTCCCACAGATATAATAAATTTTACAACAGAAACGCAGATGCAAATTTTTCTGCAGATGACTGTACTTGCATCATAGTATTTACACTGACATCTACCTATTTTTATGTGAACTAATACGTTTGACACCACTGCATGAACTAAGATATTTCCTCTTTCTACCACTAGATGGCGTATAATATCGATCTCTGATCGATTTCTTATAATTTAATTAAAATAGATACATTTAACTATTGATTCAATTGCCATTTGATTTATAATAATGTATCATAGTAGTGACAGTGTTAGTTGTTCATAACACTATGTTTAAAACTATAAAAATTAACAAATTGTGATCGTGCAGCAAACCTTTCGTAAAGACCTTTCGGACAGTACCATTTCACTGCTAATAAGTGACATATCTATGCTTAAACCTTAAAACAATATATATATATATATAATATGCTTTAATAACTATGACCGACAAGTGTTTTGAATTCCAAGTAAACATTTCCTACACTACACTGCGGCGGGTACACTCGATTGGTTACAGTAAACTGCACAAAAATAAATCAAGTATAAAAAAACAACAAAGCCAAAATGTCACCAAGAGAGATTTGATCTCAGGTCCTACGTTCACGAGTTGAACATTTTCCCAGCACACCTACCGAAACCCACAGCGCCTGCTTAAAATTACGGTACAAATACGTAGAACATGTAATGAGTTAGAATTTTTTTTTTATTATTTTTTTTTTTATTATTTTTTTATTTTTTTATTATTATTATTATTTTTTTTTATTTTTTTTATTTTTTTAACACCCTTAATAAATGTTTTATGAAGTTTCCGTTATACACAGTTTTAATAAGCTAACACTAAGTTTACTCGATTACCTCATACGGTAACTTACTTCACAAGGTAAGTAAATTTGCATGTTTTGTTTATACTTTGTTGAATAACCCGTTTGATACTTCCGACTCTTTCCATTACACGTACAACAAATTGTGGCTATCACGATGAAAGCCACCTATCCTGACCTAAAATTATATTAGTAATTTCAATTTGTGCTTAAATAGTAAAGTGAAGTTGGTGATTATGAAGAATATGGTGAAGATGAAGGTGATGGTGATAAATCCTGGTCACGGCTAACCCATATTGTACCTCCCCCCCTTACTGGTCTCTATATAAATATAAATAAATAACTCTACTCTCTCATCTATTTATTACCTAACGCGTATTCGTACATTCCTGACATTACTATGGCCTCGTGATCGTCTAGTTATTCCTACGTTGTGTTTGTGGTAACCCAAGACTTTTAAAGTTGGAAGACAAACAGGTTATTATGATTTGTTAGGATAAATGATTACCAGGTAGGAGATAAATATAAGATTTGGTGTATTTATAAAGTAGTTGTCGTATGCTCAAGGGGAATATTGATACTAAGGGGGTTTTAGGGACTCTCCATATTATAAAAAAAATAGGGGATTGGGAGAGTGAATCTTGCCCCAGCCATTACACTGGCTCATCATATCCTCTATAAGACAGCTAAGTGAGGATATGATATCTCTCCGCAAGATTCCGTTTGGAGCAGCCAAAGACGTCTTTTAAAAACTCCAATCCGCCCAACAATGCCTTTTACTTTATATTGAAAAAGAGGGTACAAAGAGGTAAGTCATAATCGTCAGAGTCAGGTTGTTTTTGAGTTATGAAGTGACTTGAGAGGACAATATGAACAATCCAGTGTCTCCAAGACCATATCCAGGTGATAAATGTATAAAGTAGATCCAAAAGCTTGTAGCTCTCTCCACGAACTCTCCACATCGTCTCGTTGTAGGTAGGTAGAACTTGTGCAAGAACGTACTCCTGGGCATAATAAAACTCACTTGGAAAACATCAGCTTACTCAAACGCAATGCAGGGTGCAGGTATATGTAAAGACTCGTCGATGTAGATGTGGCAACCCAAACATTTAAGGCGAATACTTGGGCTGTGTTTCCTTGTGGCGACGATGAAGGGCCCGAATTCCGCGGCACAGATATAGGTAGCATAATGTAGTATCAGCAGGTAGTCCATGGAGAGAGTGCTCCAAACACATGCAAATATGGCCAATTACTGGCGGTGATGTCGTCAAGAGTAGTAATATTTGGATATGTTCCATAAATCAATGGCGTTGTTTCAATTCCAATGGCCTTGCCATGATATATGAATATTGGGGAAAATATCAACCCTGTTATAATTTATTGAAATCCGGATCGCAGAGATAGGTAGCTACCATGTTGCACTCGTAGCATTAATGGCTTAGCCATCATTGGTAGATTATTCGTGTAGAAATTCCTTGGTGGTTGTGAATCCAATAGTAGCAATCATGAAGCAAGTAATATTGAGGTCAGAACAGGAAGCTCCTGTAGAGTCCGCCTTCCAAGGTCTGACCAATGATTTATGATAAGTTAAAACTGTTTGATCCTCCGTGGGTATGTATACAATTTGCGACTAACATCCAATGCACAGGCCAAAGTGCCGGGGTCTGCTCTTTCGCATATAGGTGGACATTCACGAAGTAAGGAAGCGATTTGTGGAGGGTCAAGCCAGGTACAACTGCTACACCAACGGCTCCCCGAGGGCCCTCAATCTAATGATTTTAAAACGGTTTCGCATGAGTTACGTGATTCAGACAGTCTTGCAGCTTCCCATTGTATAAGGCCGAAGCCTTTTAACATCACAAAACAACAACTCGTCCGAATAGCTATCAGCTGCGCTCTCCCTTCTAAGATCTTCGATATCGGTCAACCAGAGAGTCCCAGATGCAGCTTTATTCTACCTTTTGATTATCTCCAAGCGCCACTAACACTCAGTGAATCGCCACAGATGCGGACGGCGTCGAACGCGATTCCAGTCTGAGTACACTTTTACATACTCGCAAATCATATACATTTGAAGAGTCAAACAATACAAAATAGAGTATTATAATCAAGTCTCAAGTATAATATTTGCTGTCCACCATATCATAGTATTAAACCGGTCTATCTTTGCTATCCGAATACAATCTCATTTTTTAGTTCCGTAGTAGGAACCTAAGCGCATTCATTAATCAGTAATTTTATATTCAAATCCTAAATACAAGTTATTCAAGGAATTCAAATCGTAGAACCAATACCAACAACTCAATCAAATGCTGCACCCGAAATGATTAAACGCATCATCCTAAATCCAGTTACTAAGTTTCTCGAGGCGCCACCTATTGAGAGATAGCAAATGTTTTTAGATGGAAAACTGTTAGTATCGTGGTCATCGATTAGATCGTATCTAGCGGGTTCCCAATGAGCCT
This sequence comes from Blastobasis adustella, assembly GCA_907269095.1. Lineage (NCBI taxonomy): Eukaryota > Metazoa > Arthropoda > Insecta > Lepidoptera > Blastobasidae > Blastobasis > Blastobasis adustella. Next base: position 11,401,366 of record OU026121.1, on the reverse strand, counting down.
CACAGATGGCGCCGCCAATCGATAGGGTGAAATAATACATTTAGATTTAATTTACAATACTAGTGAATTCGGTTTCAATCTAGGCAGGGTCAATTAGTGTTTTGTAACAGTTCATACAATTGTTTTAGAGTACTCCTTAATTTAGTTATAGAATAAACAACGGGCTGTACTGCTAGCGCCAACTAGTGACCGCTGGTTGAACCACATTAGCCTGCTTCCTTTTAAATTCGATCCTAAGTTTAGATGTATATATTTTGTTTCATTATTGAAATTACATAAATACAGCCTACATTTACAATCAATTCAATCTATAGTGGAATCCCTAGGTTAATTTTCACATTAAATGAGTAATTACACGATAAATGTCAGCCAATCACAGTTCTCATTGGAATCGGAAGTCGGGTAAGTACCTATATCGAAACAAAGACTCCTGCGCGCCATGTCTGACCCGATTAAAGTTCTCCTTCCAGATACGGTGTTATGGCTACAAAATGAATTGTGATACGTTTCCCAATGCTATTTAGTAGAATTAATTTTGTGCTTTTTGTGGACTTGGATGTATAATTGAGAGTGATCACTGTCGGCTCAATACCACCCATAAAACCAACAAAATGAGTACCGCGCCGCCATATTTATTTCAGTAGATACAATCTCACGATTTATTTAGGCGCGCACGTTATGTTCAGATTTCGTTGCACTAATTGACTACTTTCTGTATTTTCAGGTTATGACCAAGTCAATGGCAATTCGATCACTGGTTTTCGAATGGCGAGCTTATTGTTAAAAGTGTTCTAATGAAATTGCAAGATGCGCGGACCAACACCCATTGTGCTTATTTGATATTTTGGTGAATAAAGTATGGTGCAACAGAATATAATCAAACAGTAGTATAATGGTGTTGAGGTGATATCCTAGTCTTCCGGGGTAAGTTAAAACTTAATACCTATTTTGGTAATAATGCCTAGGAGTCTATATAGTGTGAACAATGGGGCCAAACCCGGGTACGGTCGCGGGCCTCATCATGTACAAGCTAGTTCTTTATTTGAGAATACCTAATGTGAATACCCGGTCAGTAAATGGGAGCCTACTTTATTTCTGTTTAATGTAATATTGTTGCCCTCCATGATTCTAACCTAATACTAGACCTATTACTATTATGGTTATGACGTATTGTTTTATTAACTGTAATTCTCGTTTATTTCAGGCAATTGGTATGAGATCTATCAGTCTGTGGCAGTAACTAGTTTCGAGCTAGTGTGGATCTCTAAATTATGGCATCTGGGGATTCGATATTGATTATGACATCAGTTTGGATTTTTGCGAATGGACAATCAAGGGTAGGTAAATTAACTGTTTAATTTTATGCTACATAACCAAACTCTAACTGTACACAAGTTGTATTGTCGCCCCTTCACATTCCTACCCTAAGCAGGCCCTGGTTAGTCTAGTTTATGCTCTATCCTATTTTAATAATTTTGGACAGTATCTTATCTCTTATCTCCACCAAGATGAGCCTACCATTCAGTAGTAGTGTTTGGTAAACTGATTTAAATTCTAATAGATCATATTGTCTTTCAGATTGCTTCGAGCTAGGAGTGCAACGGGCTGCTGAATTCCTACTGGTGGTGTAATCATAGCTGAAACAAGTTCTACTTAAGCTGTCTTCATTATGATACTAATATTTTACCGATGAAGACTTTACATTTTGTTAAGTATTTCCTAGTATAGTCAAATATTTTGTGGAATAGACATCAGAAATCCTTCGTTATGAATTTACTGATTGAATACTAAATTGAACTATATACCTAATGTTAACTCAGAATTGTATTGTTAAAGGCTCGCCCCTCACTGGTTTAAATCTAGAATTCTCTAGTATAATAGATATTGTTTCTGCGAGGGTTTAACTCAATTTTGAAATTTAATAATATTTGAGAATTAAAAGTCAGTATATTTTATTTGTAGCGTGTTTATATTGGATTATTATTAATGTTACTAAATATTGAAGTTTTAAGTTGTATTTTGTACTCCTTTTGTTTTTCTTTCTTATCTCTGTTATTGTTATTTTAATCTTTACTGTTTATTCATTTTAACAATTGTTACAACCATACTTTGATTCCTAAGGATAATCCTAACATACCTAGTCTAGCTAGCTTGTCCCAAATATGAAGCTTGAATCTATTCCTTGTAATTGCAAATGTGCCAAAATAAAATTTATAATTTTAATTGATGTGTATGTATGTGTCCCTGCCTATGTGACGGAGAAAAGACCGAATTTCTGTTGTCTTCTCTCCCCTAAGCATGTGTCTAATGACTATACTATCCTACATTCCCTAACCAGTTTGGAGTGGAAAAGCACCAGTGGTCACATCAAGGCATAGTGAGATTCCATAGTCCAAAAAGTGTATGTCTAACCTTCCAACAGAACTCCTCCGGAGCGTGCTGATGGAATGTGTACCTGGCAAGTCCGAGGGTCCACTCTGTCTGGGGAGGATCCTCGGAAGATGTGTATTGGATCATGAGTCATCAGTATTCGAGCAGGGTACTGTTTAGCGAGAAGCGGTCTGACCCGCCCAAGCGGCGTACCATGTTTCCATGGCCAGCTCTTACTCGAAACCTTAGACCCACGCCAGACTTTAGGTACAAGCGACCGCTAGTCCCATAGTAAGAAACTAATATCTTAAAACCAAATAATGGGATCGTAGGAGTCACTTGCCCGAATGGTTGTCTGAAATCCATTCAGATCCGCCCTTAAAAGACAAGGGCGGCACCAGGAACCTAAGGAAAAGCATCAACTACTCCACCTGAAACAGACAAACTGATTAGAATCTTATCACTGTTCCAGTACACTCACGTACCTGTATATTATTTATCGTAACACTGATTCTAATTCGAACGATAACTAGGGCGTCTTGAACTTCACGTATAACACCACTCGTAGTCTCGACTCAACCAGAAGTCTCTCTCTGAAAGGAATTCGCGACCCCAGGCTGATCCAGCAGCGTTTCAACAACTCCAACAACCTAATTCAAAAGTGCGGCCCGAGTAACCTCGAATCCCCGTCTCCAGGCCCTTTTATAACCTCTCAATTGTTTCTTCTGAAACTGTTCTCATGAAACCAGCACAATTTCCTGCGATCGCAGTAGGTATGTTTTTCAAGAAACTATTTCACAGGATCAACGTAGGCATGTTTCACAGGATCATCGTAGGTATGCTTCACGTGAAACCGTTTCACAGGATCCCAATAGGTATGTTTCACATGAAACTGTTTCCCAGGATCATGGTAGGTATATTTCACGCGAAACTGTTTCACAGGATCATAGTAGGTATGTTTTACGTGAAACTGTTTCCCAGGATCTTGGTAGGTATATTTCATGTGAAACTATAAACTTCCCGTGACGATCGAAAACAACCTATATTCCTCACCAACAAGGTCGATTCTTCATTGTCAGATAAAATTTCACGCGATCATCGTAGGTATATTTCACTTGAAACGCTAAATTCCAAGTGGCGATTGAAAGTATGCTTTATTGTTAATGTAATAAGGTCGATATTTCACTAAAGGATTTCTGTTTCACAGGAAACATGAAATTTTCAAGGCACAATCTCTCGATGCCGATGGAACTTACGCTCTAGTAATAATAAAATAAGGTTGATATTAGTTTTGCCTTCTGAATACCGACTTATCTCGACGCTTGCTTCTAGCGGAAAATGGGCCTTACTAGTAGGCATTAAGGGCGTGAATAGCTTGTACTCAGATATCTGTATCCAAGTAGGTATCAAATTGCGGAGTATAGTCATTTCCTTTCATTTTTATTTGGATAATATATTTTAAAATGTCCCTACATATTTTACTATAGGTAAGTATTGATGCCAATCTCCCGACAGTTGGTAGGTACCAGTTTTAGGTATATTGTTAGTAGGGAATTGTTTTAGGTGTTGTATGTCTTTCTAGGTACTTACCTATACCCAATGTCGACGCGTTAATGTTTTTACTACTTAGGTATTTAGTTAGACTACATGAGTGTACCTATTTACCTGTGAATGGAATAATACGTAAATCTGATTATCGTACCTATTTATTATTGGAGCTTAGGTGGGACCGTCACAGTCTCACGCGATCGAACACAAGTACGCGTAGAATCCGCTAAACAGTGAAATCCACACACACATAATCAGCAACCATTGTGTAAGTAAAGGACTAAAACCATTCTTGATCTTCCATTGTGTTCGATCGTAATTTAAATCGTGTTTCGTACGTTCCCAGTTGCTCCCACAATTTCCTCAGACTTGAAAGGAATTATTCGCAGTTCGACCTAGTTTAGGAATATACAGGCTATTCGCTATAGGAATTATTAATTGAAGTACAATTGTTTTATATCCTTTGTTTTACTAATTAGAATGTATTTATGTCGTGCTACTAGCTAGTACATACAGGTACGTAATTTGCTAAAACAATTACTAGTTCGCGCACTTGTTCATTTGCCTACCTTTATAAAAGATATTTAAACAATAAGCGGATAGATAAATTAAAAACAGTGACTTCTTGCTCGAGGCGAGAATAAACAAGTAATCAAACTGAATGAACAAAGTATTAAAATAAAAATCGATAACCTAAAAACCCGCATTTTCAGTGCACTACACAGCACATGTTAAAAACCGCGTTTTAATCAAAGGGTCCGAACAGGAATACGCCCCGAAACGTCGAGAACCGACAGAAACCGATTTCAACCGGTTGAAGTCGGTTCGAAGCCGGCTCGTTCCGGCGCCGTCCTGATTTACATAAGCAGATAAGGGAGTTGGCGCTAATCCACTATTGTTTCAATTGCAAGGCCATTCATTAGGACGGCCGGGGACGTAGCTCGTTATGCTAATGTCTCGCGATTGGACCCCGCGCAGCGTCTCTAATATTGCATATTGTGCATGACGGACTATGTCATTATTAAATTAGGGTGCAAGCGGAATTGGCACCTATGCCATCTTCATAATCTTTACCGCAGACCGTCCATAGCTGCGTATATGCCTCTCCCCACGACTTCCACACCAACCTCTTTGTGCCTCTGCATAGGTCGCTACGGCGCCCTACGATCTTTACACGGTCGTACGTCTGTCTTTGCCGGCAACCGGGGTTGTCCAACACTGCGATTGCCGATAAGAGGTTGCCGCTCGACGAGCTATTATCTTTTCGGACTTCTACGGCGCTCTATAACTCTTAGATATTGGCTACCACAGCTACACAATCTCAAATGGACTAAGCCCCATCTGCGACACAAAGCCATGTGGGAATCAGCGCCCACCACATTGACCGGCCAGGAAGTTACCTGGAAGACGTTTGCCATCATCCGTCTTTAGGTCTAATTTGATGGAATAAACGCTACATAGGCCGTGTGGTGTCCGGCAGAGTAGAATAGCACGCCTTACACTCGTAGGTGTCGTATGAGGCGACTAATGTGTTCGAGGAAAAAGTTCTGGAGATTCCGTAGGCTGGGAAATTGTCAGCCGCGTTTTCCATTTCTATATTTATAAGACTGCGATCTCCAATCCGCTTGCCAAGCCTGGAGATAATGGCAATAACCTCCCCTCTCATGGGACCCTTAGTCCTGCAGTACACTGTTATGGGCTGTGATGATGATGAAACGCTAAATATTACTCACAATAAAGATTTTTATCTTTCAGGTACTTATTGGATTACTTATCTCTTGCGTCTTCCTGTACTAATTTTGCAAAAATCTTTATTATACTGACATGAAAAGTCTGACACTTTATTATAATTATGTATAGATATTATATTATCGCCATTATCGCCTGTCTATTACTGGTTGCATCGATTGCCCTAATAAACGGGTTCCGTAGTAAACCGAGGAACCCTTGTAGTTTCGCCATGTCCGTCTCTCCATCCGCGATTTAAGTATAGTGTAAGGTAGTAAGGATACGTGGGAAATAGGTGCCTGAACCTGCCGGTATCAGGAAAGAGGCCCCGTGGGCAACCCAAGAAGCGATGGATTGGCATCGCTGAGTCGAATGCGAGAGCCAATGGTTTACGACGAGAGGATGCCGAAGACCGGGCGAAGTGGAGACGATTGAGTAGGAAAGCGGACCCTGGCAGAGGCCGGGATAAGCGCTAAGACGATGATGATGATGATTATGTTATCGCCATCAGCCTGTCTATTACTAGTTGCATAGATTTCAGTTTATTAGGGTTCCGTAGTAAACCTTGGAGGAATCCTTGTAGTTTCGCCATGTCCGTCTCTACATCCGCGGTTTAAGTATTTTTTTTATACCACAAAGGTGGCAAACAAGCTTACGGCCTGCCTGATGGTAAGCAGTCACCGCAGCCAATGGTCGTTTGGAATACCAGGGGCATCACCCACGATTATCCGACCCCGTAAATTCAAAAACTATTGGTGAGCTAGCGAGAGCTAAAATTTGGTATACATATTATTCACGCAATATTGTAAAATCAAATCTTTTAAAAATACACTTGTGTGGGTACCTCCCCTATACGTAAAACGGTGGTTGAATTTTTCTTTCGAGTATTAGTCCATTGTGTAGGGTGTCGTTGGATAGGTCTTTTGAAATCATTTCGGGCATCTAAAGAACGTTATTGGATTAAGTTTTCCATTTGATATATTTAGCTTCGAAGTGGAATTTTTTCTAGGAAACTCGTGTCACCCTCCTCTAACACTTAGACCGTAATATTTGGAGACGAGTAAAGTATTTAACATAATAATGAAGTTATAAGGAGATGTTAAAAGAAAAACTATAACAGGCTAATGGACACTTCAGTTAACGAATAACAGTCGACCTACTTATAAAATGTAGTTGGATTAGCCAATATTCCATACAGATTGCATGGAAAAAGTTTGAGCAAGCAGCATTTGTAACTTTGTAATGTGTTTATAGTATCAGAGAGCCCTCTTTTGCACGCATATTGTGACAAGCAACTACGGAACCCTTCAAGCCTATACCACACAAATAAAATAAAATAAAATAAAATAAAATAAAATAAAATATACTGCACTTGGCACAACAAATACATGCAAATTATATTAAAGAAAAGCCGAGATATCCCATACGACGCTGGGGCGGGTCACTTGCTGGCACCCAGTAAAGATTTCTTAGTTTAATGCTTAGTCAAACTATTATAAATAGAAGCATCCCATATCCCTCTTGAGAAATGATAGGAAATGCAATAACAAGCCGCGGGTATCGGCGAGTGACCCAACGCGGTCGGGTCACGGCGACCCGCACTGAGCGCCGGCTGCCGCTACGGGTGTTTTGTACCCCGGAATACGTAATTGTGCGGGCCAGATGTAGCAGGCTTGGCAAAGTTGGCAGCTAGTAGCTACATATATAAAATGTATTCAAAAATTACGATAAAACTCTTACGGAGGCTTATTATCTACACTATCTATGTTAGTAAGTAATATAAAGAGGAAACTTTGTAACTACTGAAAGAACTACTTTATTGGCATTTACAGATGGCAATCTAGGAAGGACATACACAACTTTATATCTCCAAAAATATTCGAGGTCAACCGTCCATTTTGTGGAAGGCCGGCCTACGCTGCGTTACGTATACAAGACGTAATTTCTCAAGTTCTTGTTATGAAATTAGTTCACGCGGATGAAGTTTCCGTCAAAAGCTAGTATTAAGTATTATATGAAGCAAGTTTTTTATGTAATACGGCAGACAAACAGGCAAGCTTGCTACCTGATAGAAAGTGGTCACCGCCGTCTATGGACATCAGCCACACCAGGGGCGCTACCAATGCGTGGCCCAAATTATAATGTAGTCGTAATACCAGCCACACACTGTGGCTGGTCTTACGACTACATTATAATTTTGAGTTTAAATATTTCAGGCCGTACATCGTATTTCGTTCGTTTTTGTAATAACGAAAATAACTCAAGTAATTTGTAGGCGTGATCAAGAGCATCATCATTTTTTTTTTCTTTTTATTGAGGATCACTAACAATTTATGCACTCATACATAAATATGTAATGTAGCATTACATAGATTTTGACTTATAAACTTAGTTTAGTGCAAAATTACTTAAAAGTGACAGCATGCATTTTTATTTAACAGTATCTAAAAATTTATTTTTTTACAAAATTTTTTGAAGTTGTTAGATTAACATTAACACTATACTTAAGCAAATAATATTTTTAAGACACAAATTGACAATGTTTTTAAGCAAAAGATAATTTAACACAATATCAGTAGGTAATACTATAAAAACTTAAAAAAACTAAAAACTTAGCTCACAAATACGAGGCATTTCTATAAATACAATTTTTTTTTTTAGGCTGAGAAGCAAAACAATCAAAGCTGCTAAAACTTATTTAAATATTTAACTTTTTGTAGATAAATGGTTAATCAACTGCGCATAAAACTTGCTCACACGATCAAAATGTATGTCAACTGTAAAATATGGCTATATTCATTTAAAAGTTTACATAAAGTGCTGTCTATGTCTATAATCTAGGAACGGGGGAGCTTGTACCTACAATTGTTCTACGTGCTGGAGGAACTAAGGGTGTAATTTTGTTACCAGGAACTCTTAATGGCGCGCGAAAACCGAATTCGGCTAATAATTGTGAACAGTCAATCTTACCCCTGAGTAATTTAAATAGAAACAACATGTCCGTAATATCTCCACTAAGGAGATAAGGAATGTATCTTGAAATATTCAAGCCTGCTTTTGTAGAACACAATTTTCTTTGCCTTGCCAGTAGCAAATGCGAGATGCCATAGAAAGCGCTTCTGCACCCGTTCCAAACGCAATGAGTGAGTGGCATAATGAGGCCGCCAAACAACACTACAATTCTCCGTGATACTCCTAACAAGACTATTGAATAATAATACTTTGGTCTTTACTGTGCTAATCAAGCTAACGAATCGAGATTTTCGCTATACCTATAAAGTAGTATAAACATTACCAGCCTGTGCTATGGAGTTTATAAGCGTCAATAGCAGAAGCGTGGCGAAAGTAATCACAAGGCTGGGCAGCTTAACTACAGCGAAGCGCGTTGCAGTGACGGGCCGGGTCAGCGGGACCCGCCTAGCTTTCCGTGTTATCAGTTTACGCGAATCAGTTTTGCAATTATTCGATAGGCGGTGGTGTTATACATAAACATTGAAAAAATGACGCGTGTTGAGACAATCCTAGCTCAGCTACGGTTGCACTTTCTGACTAAACAAATAATAATAATCTAACCGAACGATAAAGACCCCCGGCAAAGTTTCCATGTACTTACACCCGTATTCACAAATTATTATTGTCTAAAATTCAGTAAAGTAGTGTTAGTATGCGTTCTCACAGTGCTCGTTAGTGGCTTTTTGCTAAGTGAACGCAATGAGTTCAATGCGGCTTTATGATTAATCAATTTTGCTCTCTACCATATTATTTTCTTCTTCTTTGTCCTCTCGCTGTCCCGTTGTGCTGGGTCGGCTTTCTCTATCTCTATCTATCTGATAGCATAGCTTCTATCGCTATCATATTCTTTATTCTTTATTCTTTATTGTACACAAATATGACATCATTATACAGTACAGTAACAGAGATGTACAATGTACAATCCCATATTATACTCGTATATGACTTTATTTTGACGAAGTGCTGAGCGTCACTGCGCCCTGTGCGTTCGTTCGTACTGTGAGACCTCATAGTACTATATTTCCTAAACCTTTTTACTCAACCGAATTTTTACAAAACAGGGTCTTGTTTTCAAATGAAAAAAACTGCATCTAAATCATCACGGCATCCGTTGTTCGGGAGGTAAGATGCCACACACCATACCTTATGAACAACAGATAAGAAACCCGTACGTTTTATTGCGTCCATGAAATTTGATGGAGAGGCTATACAAAAAGCAAAATAATGCCTGTGCAAAAGTCGAGTTATAAATTTCTATTTCTGTAAATAGAAGTTTGTAACTTGATTTTTCTTTCATCCTTTCGCATGGCTGACCGTTTTCACTCATGGCACCTAGAGCTTTAAAAGCAGTTCGTAGATTCTCCGTAGACGCGAAAATGCTGCGGTCCAATTCGTTCAAAAGATTTCCCACCTGGAAATTGTATACACCCCTCCAATGGTAAAAGAGACTCATGTCCAATAGTGGATTATGTAATATACTCTTTGTCAAAGCCGTCAAAGCCGTAATACACATATTTACACACTATTTACACTACAATATTCATACAACTTTTCATACAATAATGCCGATCGTTATAAAAGTGAACCATACACGTAAAACATTCAATCATGAATGTGCCTACACGAACGTACTACTTTATTTTTATGCAGAATGAAATTGGGGATCAACATCTCAGCCCTTCATTTTAAAGCGAAAGTTATTAGATTATTAAAATAACCCCACACTATCGACAAAAATACCCCAACAAACGTGAAACGGGACGGCGTTTCACGTTCGGGATGGTGTCATAAAAAGTTAAGAGCCAAATATCTCCTTGGCGAATGGTTTCTATTGAAATAAATGCTCATTGAACCAAATAGCCGGGCCGTTTGTGTAAGTATGCGAGCTCAGGATGGTAATTGTTTATCCCGGCTACAAATTCAGCTTTTCAATCCTCTATTTATGGAGTGCTTTCGTAGAATTTGAAACGGCGAAATGCCGCGTGCCATCGGTGTTTAACCCGGAATTCTTGTGCATCGAGTGTTTCATTTTTAACAATTTATCGTGTGGTGGAAAAAGGATATTTTGCGTTTTCCATTTTCCGCCTCTACGAACTATTTGTTCCAAACTGCACATGGTGCTGTTATTTAAAATAATATTAAAATTTGAGTTTTAAAAAAAACGTTTATGAAGTAAGAGCTTACAAGTAAGTACATTTTTTTAATTACGTACGATGATGTTAATCTATCGCTTCTTGAACCTTCCGCGGAACCTCTTTCCTGATACCGGAAGGTTTAGGCACCTATTTCCCACGTATCCCTGGGGCTTACGCAATACGTGACCAAACCTGCGAAAGCGAGCTTCTTCGATCTTATCCGCGATATATCTCACGCCAAGGCTGCCACGGATGTACTCGTTACGCACTCGATCAAATCCTGTTATGCCACACATCCAACGCAGCATTTTCAGTTCGTTGGCGTGGAGTTCGTGGACGTGCTTCGCCAGCGCCGACCAGGTTTCGCAGCCGTAAAGCCTTGAGATTGGTCGGGATTTTAGGGTCACAGGTGACATAGATATTTAGTCTCCTGAAGTAAAAACTACGAATAACTGTTTATAACTAAAATGACAATAAAAAGAGAATACTTTTATGTCACGTCTTACATCATCGTCTTATTTCTAATGTTTCTCTAAACATTTGGTAAACTCCGGCCAGAAATATACACCTACAAGAATATCCCCTCCGGAAATAGAACAACAATGCCCCACTCATCTCATAACACGATTTGTAAGCAATCCAAAATTCCGTTCCACCAAATACCAGAGAATTTCCACTACGTTAAAATTCCAATTGCATGCGGGGAGCGTGGGGAAAGCCGGGTAGCAGTTGTAACCGCATTATATTGCCATGGTCATATTGGACGGGGGAACGGGGTCAATTCAACCCGGTTTGATGAAATGCTCTGTCGCTGACCTCTTCATTTCCAACGGGTACTGATAAAAGCATAGTCGTTCAGTTACATTGACGTAACTTATGATCCTCTTTTAGGAGAATAGGTTTTGTCTTCCTCTTCCCATTACATTAAGGGGCGACTCCAAAAGTCTCCGAGTCTAATATTGAGTAATCAATTTTCACAAACACAGCAACTACTTCGTACTTGCTTGACTTATAAAATAAATGGAGATCGCCTTTGTGTTCAGTTTTTGATGACAAGTGTCATAAAATAATTATGGTGAAAAATAAATTAGATCCTCAATATCCTCATCATCATCTTGGCGTCAATGTCCCGGTAGTGCTCTCGCGCAACGAGGTCCCGGGGTTAGGCTTGACCATGATCCAGGATTTACCTTTTTTTAATTACGGTGGAGCAACAGCCATCTGACCTCCGTGACCCTCTTTTTTATTAGATATGAGAATATGAATGTTTCGTGGAAAACAAACAAAAAAATATTGCATAGCAATAGAATACAAATATCGCCATAAACTGTTACGATACGGCGTGAGACGTACCCTTGTAATATATGTAAGTAGATTGCAACGAAAACCCCTTACGGCATGTTTGCGATGTCCTGTCTCCTTCAACTTGCCCGTGTTTGCGAGGCTTTTGTCACAATATTTGTTTTCACAAAACTCCGCGCCGGGACTTCCACACGCGTCGCCCGTAATCTTATCCGCTGTTTCGAGACATCGCAAATGGCTCTTAATTAGCGAACCCTTTATCGCTAACAAGGTCGATCTAACTTTGCCAATTCGGGGGTCGACAAATCGAAAACGGTTTTAGGGAAACAAGTATTAATTTTGTATCGGCGGGCGTGTGGCGCGGCCGGCCCGCGTGCGCCGAGCGGCCCCGGGCTCCCCTCCCTCGGCAGTCGCCGCCGCGCCGCCCTCGGAGCGCCACGCAGTGCCTCACGCGACACCACAGCGACATCAAACCACGACACAACACCACAAATATCATCAACACGCGACGTGTATGGGACACGCCATACACATGTGCCACAACAACAATTAGCCCCAATCTCCCACAGAACGAGTCTACTTAAGTAAATAAATACGCGCCCAAAACGTTACTTTGGAATAAGATGTGAATTACACGAGTGTTAGTTACTTTGATGTATTGTTGAGTGGATTGTTTGCGGGAGCCAAAAGAGAAATAACGTCGGACATGAAAGCTGTTATCAGTGAAGGTTAGTCGTTACCACAACAAACAGTTTTTCATTCCCCACATTTTCATTTTTCTTTATTTCCCAGGCCATATTTTCTTTTCATCAATTTATGTCACTTATGCTGTATTTATTTCCCATGTACTGTAATTCGTTTATTATTTCATAAATAGAATCGATTGACAAGTATACCGGAATGAAAGTCATCAACCTAGTAAACATTCAGCCATTACTTACAATTAAGGGGTTGAAATTTGAAAAGCGTGGGGGATTTTCAAATCTAAATAATATTAGTACAATCACCTTTGAAATAATTTGAAATGGCTCCGTTTTCTGTGTGGAATACGGTCGATTTTAGCTTGACACGCTGCATGCGTAGCGGCTACGAGCTACGGCCGTAGATCGCGTAGCTTTGGCTACGCAAAGTATACACAATTGTCGTTTTTGTTGTCTTCAGACGTTGTTTGTAGTATGCACTGTTACTTTGGGTTACTGATAAAAATATATGTAAATCGGTAGTAATCAAAAACCTGATTTCTAACATTTTAATCTGCTGCCAATTCCGTAATAATAAGCTTGCGAGCAAATCAATAGTACAGAGCTCATACGCGACGTATCTTTTCGATTTATTTTCCCGACGATTCGGTAGGGCTACACCCACCGTGGTCACGAGAAGACTTCTCTGTTCCTTGAGTCTTCCCAGAAGAACCCTAACAAAACGTCGAGAATACAAATCGAAAAGGCACGTCACATGCGAGTTCCGATAACAAAATAACATGTGTAAAAAACGCGCATTTAGTTTGAATCAAATATCAGCAGCCTCGTATTCTATATCGGCAATCATACTTCTCAACTCAATGGAAGCTCTACATTCCACACGGAAGTCGCAATCGCATCCCCAGGGGAACACGGCATGGCGACAAGCGTTCCTGCGTATGTATTAGCTGGTAGTACAACGTTTTCATGCACCACGTTCGAGGTAATATCTCCGACGATATCGGCTTGTATTCATTGCCGTTCAGCGGGGAACTCCACGCCATAAGCGGTTTTGCCTTCGCAAATCTTTTTAAATCACAAAAGCCAGACGTCAAGATCGTATGTTCGGGAAGCAAGGAAAACACTCCCTAGTGGAAGAAGCACAGCTGCTCGGCTTTAACGCGAACTTGGAGCAAATCTGAAATGAAAACACCCGTATGTGGGGCACCGTGGCTGTGGATCGCGAATGGTTTTCGATAGGATTTTATATTTCATCGGCCACGTTCGCTGTGGAGATTGGGAAATTATTGGCAGAGAAATGCTTATAGCGAATATGTTTTGTCTATTTCTGTAAGTACGTAGTTTAAATTAGGTGGGTTAGTGGTAAGGGTATTTGACTCGCAAGCGAGTGGTAACGGGTTCGTATCCCATGACCGCCATGCACCAATTACTCTTTTCTGAGTTATTTACATTAGTTGAACACTAACCGATGATCTCACGCCAAGGGAAATCATCGTGAGAAACATTCAGATGACTGAATGTGTAACAAAGATCCAACCTGGTCAGGTTCTCTTGGTAGAAGGTTTACAGAGGTCAGATGGCAGTCGCTCCATTGTAATTATGTGATCTGCCAAATTATGATCAAGGTGGATCCCGGGCCGTCGTGCACGAGAGTACAACCGGGACATTAACGCCAAGATAACATGGTTTAAATTAGGTAACTTTTTCTGTCTAAACGCGACTGTCTCTTTATAATACTTAATTTCATGTCTTTTTATCAATGGACAGATATTTATTCACAAGGAAAGTTAAATTATAAAGTCAAATGACCATTTACCATGAAGTGACGCCAGTGGTCGTTAGTTTTCCTTTCCTATAGAAAAAAAAACTAAAAATACGAGGCCCAAAGAAAGATCAGTATACTTGTATCAGTTGTCAGAAGAGATTTCTTTCTAGAAATAAGCAGTGCCTGTTGTGTCATGTATTTCTGTAACATAACGTGTTTTATCTTGGTACAACTTTTAAATAAATAAGAAGTCGCAGTCACCGTGTTTTGCACGAAAATTAACAAACGTTGTTTCAAAGCCATAATAGCATAATCACTACCAGACTTCGCTGGTTGAGCGTCCACTCGGAAAGATAAATAGATAAACTTCCCTCACAAACTGGGGTCAGCCCCTTTTAATTTCACACATGAAAATGATAAAGATGAGGTCCCATGCTTAAATGCCTTTCTGAAAACGGGATAAGAGTGACTTAATGCCGGCTAAGGACCACTTTTTGTTCCGAAAACCTTATAAATATTTCCATACAGCCCCATCCGGGTCGTCCCACTTAAAACACTTAGGTCTGCGGTTACTCTACCCGAGGAATATTACTCATTTTGCTCAAAAATTTATTTTGAACCTCGTAAATTCAAATGAAGCAGTTACTCTTGTTTGCGTTCTTAATAAATTCATAGACCTTTATATCGTGTGATTTTCGGCTAAATATTGTTTGACCAAACCCGAATTGCCCGAGCTGCCGATAATAAATTCGCCCACGATTTTAGTTGTTTTTAGAATGGTGTTAGACGTTTTGAATTGCAAATAGATCTTATTTTATCTTTGCAAGTGTAAATTATATTCAGAAATTAGCTATTGGCCGCGGCTTCGATCGCATTGACTAGGTTTTACGTTTCTCACTCGTTTTTGTAAACGACTTTAAAAAAATAAGGTTATCATTTAGTACAATATCTACTCCCGATTCATGTCATTCTCCGTCTAGTCATACATCTATGCGAAATTTTAGCTCTAACTATGTAGCTAGTGGTATTTACTCAGCGTTACTTGATCAGGTCTTGAAATTTTTTTTACAAATTATACAATGATAAATGAGATTAAATTTACACAAAGCAATTTGGTACAATATAGTTATTAGCACAAAACTTCTCGAGTAGTTCTTGTTAACTTGAACAAATACAGAAGTCATGAAGACTCCGAATCGGATATTGTACCTATTTATAGGTTGGTGACTACGTACAATCAATATGAGAATAATCAGGTGGCGTACACGTGGCAGGATTACACGCGTCAAAATCTTATTCGACGTAGTTACTACTAACCTAACCTATTCGACGTAGGTACAATACAAGATCAATTGTTGGAAAGTTTTTGTAGCATTTTTTTTTTTTATTCATTATATTAAAAATACCCTGGGGTCAAAGACGATTTCTTTGAGCCTAAGGGACAGCTAATGCCGCCTTTTTTAGCAAACTCAGTTCGTGTAAAGATGCACCAAAAGACCAATATGTTGCTGTAGCTGCAAAGGAAAATTTTCTGACACTGGTGCTGCACTTATGTTATTGTACTGACATACGACTAACTCCCGGTTCCTATATTCAAACTGTGAAATAAATAAATAAATAAATAAATTTCGGCATCTGCCAGGGTCCGCTTTTACTGCTGTGTGTTCCCGCCATTTGGTCCAAGCTGCAAAGATACGGGACTTGACATCAGAGCCTATATTACCGGATTCGTGCATCACAGAACCAAGGTACAGCTTGGCAATACAGAGTTTGCCGCAGTGACAGATGGAACAACTGTTTTTTTAATGTCAATATTATACAACTTTAAGGCTTTTGCCCTGCAGTGGTACAGATATGGCTAAAAATAATAATAATAATCTCCATGACTTTCCATTTAAAAGGATTTAGAAGACTCTTTTGTCGCTTGGATGAGGGCGTGATTGTCAAACATCGAATCCAGCTGTCTGTCAAAAGTGACGCTTTACAAGATGGTAGCGTTAGTTCTGATTTCAGCCACGTGCCAAAAGATCCCTGTACGTCTTGTAAAGGATATAGCGCTCTTATTTGCTAGTATTTTTCTAAGTCTAAGTCTTAAGCTTGAACCTAGTATACCTACTTTTTGAATTTATCTGTTCTATTGACAACTTCGGTGCCTATGTGGATAATTCAAGATTCGTGCAGTAGCCAGCCATGTACTCTGTTTAGGTGACGTTTAGCTCTACCTTCTACGTTTTTAGCCTGGTCTCAATATCCTCTAAGTCAGCTCACAAGTGCGATGTCATCAATATATTAAATGAGCCGTTGAGGCGTGAACAAGGATAAGAAACTGAAGAAGTCATAAGACTCACTACAATAATATAAGAAGATAAGAATCTCTGGATCTAAATAATTCGAAAGTAGTAAGCCACTTTGTGCACCTATTCGTGCGTATTGCATTTCGTGCAATTGGTACCAAATATGCATCTCTTACGAACATGCGTGCGACCGGCCTAACACAAAAAAAAAATGTATACAGGCTAAGTTTCATAATCCACAATAGGGTAATTAAAACAAATAATGTTGATAAGCTACATGATATTTTTCATTACCATAAACACGACATGGTACATGAGCGGTAAGCGGGTAGGTACGGATAATTTATTCGTGCGGGTACCTACGGGTAATAAAAACATGGCGGACCACCGTGCGTACAGTAATTGGGGACAGGACATTCGTAAATGAGCACCAGGAATGTAGGCCTTGGGTAAAACCGTTTTTTTGATCTGTAACACTAGTCTGTAACCAACATTACAAAGAGGCACAACACTGACTTTGAATCTTCATCCACTAATAGGAGCTACTGTAGCCTTCCAATATTTTTCATGAAAATAGACTGGAGGTGAGAATATAGGTCTATTATAGGTATGCGGAAAAAACAAACTTGTTCACGCGAAGAAAGGCTAGAGGAAAAGCTAAATGAACTGTAAAATGTTAAAAGTTGTTTCCCAAGAGATTATTTTTTTATATAAGGCCCTTCTAATTGCGTTACATCTTTCTGACTATCTATTTCAGCAACAGAAGTTTAAAAAACTTATGACTGGTGATACCCGTAGCTAATTGCGTTACATCTTTCTGACTGCTTTATTCAGCAACAGAAGTTTAAAAACATATGACTGACGATACCCGTAGCTCGTTTACACACCTAGCTAGGGCCGATACGTTCTCAATGGGCGAGTGGGCGGACAAGTTTACAACTGGCTCGCAATTAGCGGCACGCAAGCAAACCCGACTCATACGTACCAGCTCGTTACACAAAGGAATTATTGTTTGTTTGATAACGTGAATGTGAACACACAATGAGGCCGATTAGGATATGTACAATTTGCTCAGTGATGACTCGCGTCGTAGCGGGGTAGAAATAAACGAAAATGTAGGTTGAGGGAGGAGGAGGAACTAATTGTAACGGAAATTATTATTGGGAAAAATTATAGGTAATACCCATCTAATTAATATACTAAAAATAGGCATCATCATCATCGTCCTAGCGCTTATCCCGGCCTCTGCCAGGGTCTGCTGTCCCATGCTTCTCCACTTCGCCCGGTTCTCGGCATCCTCGCGTCTAAAGCCGTTGGCTCTCACATCCGTCTCAGTGATGTCAATCCATCGCTTCTTGGGTCGCCCACGTGGCCTCTTTCCTGATACCTACAGGTTCAGGCACCAATTTCCCACGTATCCCTGAGGCTTACGCAACACGTGACCAAACCAGCGCAGGCGAGCCTCCTCGATCTTGTCTGCGATATCCCTCACGCCAAGACTGCCACGGATGTATTCATTGCGTACTCGATCGAGCCGCGTAACTCCGCACATCCAGCGCAGCATTCTCATTTCGTTGTAGTGGAGTTACTAAAAATATACATCTGCACCCTTGGTGCTTTTGGTCTGAGGGGGCCCGAAAGGACCCAGTTTATGGTTTTCGTAAATATCTCGTGTTCTACGGGAATATGGTAAAAACTAAATTAAAGCCTACAAAATTCTCTACAAATATGGCTACAAATGTTTTTTCTAGTTTCTAACCCTTTACGAGAAACATACTCTCGAAAACGAAACCAGTTCATAACCACAAATAGATGACAGGCCTCTCGGTACCTAGTAAACCGACGAAGAAAGTTTGAAGATGGGTCCAAGTTGGGTAGATCCTCCGCATTCACCAAAGTACACTTTGTTACATACTGATAAGCCGACAACCATACGCCGATGGTCCAAACTCCGAAGTTTGCAAGTTGGATCGAGTACATGTTTCGTTCTCTATAACCTCGTAACTACTGGTATCAGTTTTGCGACAAACGTGTCAAGTGTAGACGTAAGTAGTTGGCGTTTGTTTGACGTGATGCACAACTTGACCTAAAGTACATTTTATTTCTCCAAGGTACAATTCTCTAGGTGCATGCAGCTTCAACCCAGGGAACCTGATTAGCCCAAATGAAGATGATCCTTCGGTTGATAGAGTCGGAAATTTTCAAATAGCGGTGTAGAGTAATTCCGGACTTCCAGACCACAAAGAGAATAACATATTCAGCCGTAGACATACCATGTGCCCACATATTCAAATGCCATCAACAACCATCACCAACCATTAGTACCAGCATTTGTTTGTCCAGTGTCATTGAAAAAGTTGCATCATGACAATGCCTCTGCGCACACCGGAACCAAGACGAAGTCATTTTTGGCTTCTGAAAAGTTAGAGGTCAACCCACACATAGTCCAGACCTGGCACCATGCGAGGTTTGACATTTACGGGGCCCGAAGAGCACGTTTATCAACCAGCACGTGAAAAACATACTCGCAGACCAATCGTTCTCAAGTTTTTTAAAAATTGTGTGACCGAATGAAATAGTATTTAAAATTTAATGCAGAATACCTCGAAAAGCAGTACATATATTACTTTACATGGAAATTGCTTTATTAACGAACTACCCAAAACTTTCAGTGTACCGCATATAGCTTATTATTTCGGTAAAAGTTAATGTATTCGACATTTTCTTTGTTCAAGTTGGTCATTAAATTAGAACATCCTATTGCAAATACTAGACAAAAATAAAAAAGGTTACAGGCTTTGCAAAATTGTGACAGTGAATATTTTACTGTAATATTTAGAACGGTGTCGTGGTTCTCGGGCCTCTTTCCAGGGCATCCTGTTGTACGTACATTTACGAAATTGAAATGTCAATCCAGCAACTCGTTGGTACATTTTAGCTTTCACGGAGGCACATTGCAATGTAAAATGTTATTTACGTGCTTACACAGTTTACTGAATGTAATTGGATGAAGGAGCATAGTTTCTTCCAACGTTGGATGTTTCTAATATTGTTTTCGGTAATATTAATAACCTAGTTTCTTCGCGGAGTTTTTCAAATTGCGTCAAATGTATATTATAATAAATGAGTCTAGCTTTAAAACATGCTAAAACTTTATATTATGAAACGAACTAGGTACGATGTATTTATGATACATTGTAAGAATGCTCTTCATCGTGAAATTTTAAAAGTACTTTAACTTATCCGCTGTTATAGATAATAGTTGGAACATTGTGTATTCTTATTTAATTCTTACCTCGTACGATTTGATTTTAAATATTATAGTTTTTACTCAAACTACGAATAAGAGCGAAAAGAAAATCCCCACAGAAGCGCCTCTAAAAATACAGTAGCATTTTACCTGCGAAGAAGAAAAGTTAGTAAAGTTACATAGGCGCAAAGAGGACTTCTGGACAAAAACTTTGATGAATGAAATTAAGAACTTATTAAAGTACCTCTTTTGATCTCGGCGAAGTCTCAGTTATTACCTTCGGGTGAAAGACTTGGTCCGCGAATGGAAAGATCAAATCAATTTATTACTCGCACAAAAAAATTGTGTCCACTTTCGGTGTCGCCTGCTTTTAATTAAAGGCTTTTTAAAAGTCTGTGCCAATTTGAGGATGGGGCAAAAAAAAGGTTTCAGAGTGATGGTCGTAGCAGTTGCGAGCTCTTGAAACAAACGGCGTTATCAAATCACTGCAGCCGAGTTAAAGTGCCGGTGAAATAGAAGGGGCACTTATTGCCTTGGTGGCGCCCCGCTGCGCCCCCGTCGCCCCTCCCCGCCACCCCGCTTTGCCCCGCCGCCCGAAGAGTGCCAAACTTAAAATTAGTGTCGCCAAGGAAGCGGTGCCGGGCTTCTGGGCTTCTTGTTATTAAATGTGTTCCTTGTCTAGGAAAATAAAATAGTATTTTTGAGAGAATACCTTTGGATACACTAATGCAGAGTATTCTGTAGTTTTAGAGATAATTGTTTCGCTAAGGAAAGCTGCGAGAATTTTCGACTACTGATTAGCAAATGTGGAAAGATAGATAGAAAAAAATTGTTCTCATGCAAAGTGATAATATCACAATAATAAGGGTCACATCTGTCTCTAGTCTCTCGTCGTAGATGCTTACGATCAGGAAATCATCGCGAGTCCTCGCGATGATCATTCAGGCGACTGAACGATCCAATCTGGTCATATTCCCCTGTTATCAAGGTCATGGAGGCCAGACGGCAGTCGCTCTACTGTAATTATCTGATCTGCCAAATACAGAATCATGGTCAAGGCGAACCCCAGCCCTCCGCGCCAGCACAACCAGGATATCGATGTGAAGATGATTATGTTTATATTTGCTGTAACCACTTTTGAGAGGTGGCTTGGAGATCTCAGTGTTGATAATACTAAAATGCGCTGCAGACATTTAGTCGCTCTTTACGACACCCGTAAACTCGAAGTGGTTGGGTGGACTTTTTACTCTGTCGATTACCATACGACCCACTGACCACTGTTATAATAGATTGTAAAACACCATTGCGATAGTAATGAGACTGCCAATACATGGACTACTATCCTCGCTGAGCCTCGCATTTGCAATTTTGCTGCTAGTGCAACATAGTAGAGTAGAGTCCTGTGGGCAATAAAAAAGAATATGCTTGGACAATTCACACAGCACCACCTAGCCCCAAAGTAAGCAAAGCTTGTGTTATGGGTGCTTGACAAGTTATGGACTAATTATATACTTTTTTTATAAATACATACTTATTTTACATTATAACACCCAGACCCGTAATAAAAATAAAAATTCATCATTTTAATTTCTGCTCGGCCGGGAATCGGGTCCAGAAACCTCTTATGTTGCTTATGTCCAGAGGCAACGGTGACCACATTTCCATCAGGTGTTTTTCCATGTCCATTGCGTGGCTGTCCACCGTTTGACATAAGAAAATGGCTTATAAAAACACCACATTAACCGCGATGATACTGCCGATGCAAGCCATCACCGCTAAGGGGCGAGGAGTGGCAGTTTGTCCATTGTCACCAAGATTGGAAATTAGAAATCAATTTGGCGCTATGGTTGCCGCCACGGGATTGATAGATCTGCGGCTGTCATCACAACGGCGCGACCTCGTTCTCGAGTGGGCAACCGCCTTTTGCGTGATGTGGTTTTTTAATGCAATCTTCGTTGTGTATTTGGATAATATTGCGATGTTTGGGTCATCAATAATGGGTGCTTTTTTAATTTGTAACGTGGCAATATTCTCGTGGACTTCTACGATATAGGGGAGAGGTAGTATGAAAGGGGCACATATGGAAAGGGATGAGTCAAATAATCGGCAAATTAGAAACGTCTCCGACAACACGTTTGTTCTGTGGCTACCCCGAAGCACAACCATTCGCAAATAAAATGTCACACTCCTGTCATATTAAATAATATCCCCTTCATGCCACCTCTTCTCTATATCGTGGACGTCGACGATAATACCGTCACAATTCAAATTATAAAAGCGCCCACTGTGACAAGATGGTGTACAATTTGTGTATCGTGACCTTAAATTGATATCGAAACAGAGTGGTGCCCACTTGAATAGTATGGCACCAGGCTTCTTTTCACAAGAATCGTTCAAGTCGCCTACTATCTTAGAGGCGTTGTATTGCTGGCCTTTCAGGAATTCCTTCGTGTGCACAATATAGGCATACCCGCAATGGATTAGAATAACAGCCGGAGCCGGGTCACGCACAAGGCAGCGGTCGACCACAGGACGAAACCTACAAGAACTTTCGTGGACTAGAAAATTGGCAGCATCGTTTTCTGTTATAAGTTTTCAAGACGGCGATCTCCAAGTCCAAGCGAAGAGATTATAGAAAAGCCTAATGTAATGTGGAATATCATCATCATCATCACAGCCCATAAGAGTCCACTGCAGGACTTCTTAGGGCTTCTCCAAAAGAGGACGTTATTTCCATAATCTCCACAATTGGCAGGCGGGTTAGATATCGCAGTGTTATAAATATAAAAATGGAAAATGCTGATGCCCAATTTCCGGCCTACGGGAACTCTAGATCTTTTGCATATGAAACATTAGCCGCCTTGTATGACACCCACGAATGTGTGTACACCATACGACTAATATGGAATATACCTAGGAATTTTTGATTAGACAGCAGTCTTTATACCCGTATTCAGAAACTCGCGAATACACAACGTCCCAGCTGCTAATACTCGAGTGGCGATCAGCAATATGTGTCCGTCAATATGAACGAAATTTGCTAATCATAGAGCCGCTAGTCGTATTTAACGCAGTGCGTTCACGATGAGCACTGTAAGAACGCATATTAACGCTACATTTACATTGGTCAGTATTGTTTGAGAATACGGTTGTAAGGTGACAGTCAAGGATCGAATAGATCAACGGATGAACAATGTAGATCACAAAATACATAGAACGCGTTGTGATTTCTTCTTATTAATTATCTACATCTTACTTCCCCGAACGGAATCTCGCGAACCCTAAAAAATTAAATATCGAACGGGAAAATTCCATTGAAATTTAATTGCTCCCAGAATAGTTAATTAACTGTGAGCTTAGCGGTGCGGCAAATAACTCGCGTTTAACGGGCTGTCTGGGCACTACTGGGTGGAAATTTTCCATTTTTTTCTTCTTTCACACCCAACCGTATGCTGAGGCGTTTTGAATATTTCATGCTCGATAATTTGTTGCATGATTTAGCGCGAGCGAGGGCCTACATTATGATTGGGCGAGACCGGGTACTCCGCTCACTTTATAAACAGGTCCCTTTTTCATGCAATTTACATAGACGTAACAGTGTAGGCACTACGTTTTTTATGTAGTGTTCGGCCAATTTTCCTTTGTTTCTTTCTGATGGAATCTTTTCTACTTTATTCACCAGATTTACAAGGAAAATGTTCTTACTGGTTTCAACACCCAATACTATTGTGTACATTACCTAAATCTCGATTACTCAGTTAAACATCAGAACGTCTTGTCACGAATACAAAACAAAATGCCCTATGAAATATAATGCTAGTAATTTCATAAGCGACCTTTTCCCTTAAGACGACCGTGAAGCAATTGCGTTTTATCTCTCCGATACCGCCATCGGAGCAGATACGCCCCTTAAATGGCCGGCTCTCACGCCAAATGGCGTAACGAATAAAGTCGATCCCACCCGCGTAAATCTGGGAGTACTCATAACTCAGCTTTATTGAGTTTCAAGAACTCCCCCTTAACTTTTAGTACACATTAATTCTTTTGTTTACGTCGCTGCCGGTTAACGTTTCGGAGGTAGTGACTGATTGGCTTGGGGAAGCGTATGTGGTGAGCTTTATGGCTCGGTAATAATGGTTAATTTATATTGCAGTTTTTGGTTGTCTCAAACGCGAAGGTTGGAAAGAACGTTTCTCGTTCGTACGATTCGGATGTGGAATAAGCTCCAAGCCACAGTGTTTCCTTTGGACTATGACATGGAATCGTTCATGAGGTATATTAGAGGCCTTCTTAGGGGGGGCAACGCATTGGTGGCGCCCTGGTATTGCTGATGTCAAAAGGCGGCGGTGACCATTTTCCATCAGGTGTACCGCATGCTTATTAGTCTGCCGTATTACATAAAAAAACGGTGGTAAGTAATAATAATCATGGTGGTGAACATTGAAACCTGGCCCTTTTTTATTATCATCATCGTCATCATCACCCCAGAGGTCAATCCCGGCTTTTGCCAGGGTCCGCTTTCATACACTTCTTCCTAATCTTCAGCATAATGTGGCGAAGCCCTATCTTTGGATGCATTCCCCCCGGACCTTTTCTGCCATATATCTACGATGGTTTGCCGTGTGGTGTCCGGCAGAGTAGAATAGCACCAACCCTTTACTCTCATGGGTGTCGTACAAGGCGACTAATGCCAAAAATCAAGTCTCCGTATTATGGAAATTGGGCAGCAGCATTTTCCATTGTTATATTTAAACACTGCGATCTCCAACCCGCCTGCCAAGCGTGGAAATTATGGCAATAACCTCCCCTTTCGTGGGAGAGGCCCAAAGTCCTGCAGTGGACTGTTACGGGCTGTGATGATGATGATGATCTACGATGGAACCACGAGTGGCTGCAGTAAGCTTGGGCTCGTGCTATGGTGGATACAACCCCCAACACTCTGATGCTTTAGACACCGCCGAAACTTGAATAGTCAGCTAAATTAAGCTAAAATCCCAACTCAATGAAACTGAATTTGTCATTGTTATCATATCAGCTAGCAATGCTCACAACAAAGGCACGATAAGAGCTTTTTTACAAAAGTCCAGCGGTTTTCATCCAAAAGCTTTCTGATATCTTCCACAATGCTTGTATGACATTTTGGTACACGTGACATCAAGCGGAGAGGCTAGATCTAATCAAATCTGAACAACTTTACTTTTGGCTGACATCATTATTTTTGTCAATTACATTTTCACTTATCCTTTTGTTCTCGTGGGTGAATACATGATTACCTACAACCTCTTCTAAGAAATTTATCATAATATCCCATTTCACCGTAAAATCACATGCCGTCTTTTTTTTTTTTTTTGTTTTAACCAGTCATTTGACCGCCATCTCACCTGGTGGTAAGTGACGATTCGGCCGATGATGGAGCATGCCTGTCTAGGAACAGCCTATTCACTCTGGCCTTAAAGGCGTCTAGATTATATTTATCAGGGATTATGCCCAATTTCAAAAAGCTTAAGCAACGCTTAAGTTGATTCCTAAAATGATTTAATTTGATTCTTTTTGCATCTTGGGTACGCTTCCATACGGCCCAAATTTTTTACATATTTTAAGTTAGTTAATTTATTTTTCCATTTATTGTACATATTATAATAAGGTTCCATTTATAAATAATAAAACCCTTACCTTTAAGAAAAGATAAGATTTTCTTATTTTGTTGTTAAAAGATTTGTTGTGTTGCAGAACGAGAATTTTTGATTACTTATTTTGTAGGAATAAGAAAATAATTGTTTCAGAATATTGAATAAGAATACATACAATAATTTAAAATAACTTTAGAATGTAAAATATAGCAAGCGTATGCAAGCCTATATATTTAACACATCACTTATACCTAATTAAAAATTTGTTTATTTGTAAAATGTCAATAAATAAATATTTTATTTTATGGCAGTAGGTCGTTTCAGTGCATGGCAAAGACACTGAACAAATTTTACCGATTTAAATAAAAAAACAGAATTGCATGATCTGAAGCAGAGTCAACTCAGGACGTCACGTATTTTATAATTTTTTTGTTATATTATTATTTTATAATGTACCAAATAGTGGAGTATTAGTTTAAGCAACCAACGGTTTAATGTTGACCTAGTGTAAAATGTCTTCGTTTTCTAAACAACTTCATGTCAAACTAAGTAACCGTCCATGTTTACAAGAGTAATGGTTTGAATTATAATCAATTCTGCGGGAGTTCTAGACAATTTATCAATCTAATAAAGTGCTTGTACTCCTAACCAGATTTGGGAACCCGAAACTTTACTGCTTCTAATTTAATAACGCTCAAGTCTATTAAGACTTAGCTCTGAAGGAGAATATTCAAAACTCACTTTAAATAAATCTTAAAGCTTTCCTTTCTTTTTTGCGCATGAGAGATATTTACTACTAGCTTTTGCCTGCAACTTCGTCCGCGTAAAATTCGGTTATAACGTTCCAGATCCGTTACTGCGGGAATCACATTGAATTATGAGATAAACTATAGCCTATGTGTTAATCTGGGCTATAAGCTATATTGGTGCCAAATTTCATCAAAATACGTTTAGTAGTTTTTGCGTGAAGGAGTTTGTGTCCATACAAATGTTTATTTTGTAAAGCAGTTGAATTATTTTACTGATTGCGTTAAAACTATTTACAACTCTTTTTCTTAGAACATGAAGAAAGAGGTAAATGTAATCGATATAAGTGTCTATAATAACACAAAAAATACAAATTATAAAGACTAGGCAATTATCTATTAAATAATTTATTTGCCATTAAAATAAAATTAGGTCACGGTGTCAAATACGAATGCGCTGTCTTCCATTAGCGAGCGACATGTCAGATCTTCTACAGGGAGGGATCCAGATATGTATTAAATTTTTACATTTATATTTATTTTTGCAATATAACCTGGGCCTCTTTAAGGCAATAGCGAATAGACATTATGTATGTAATAATGCTACACCATTGTCCGCATCGTCATTAACCACCAGGTGAGATAGCGTACAAACGACATTAAAAATCATTTATCTACACTCATAGCGTAATGTTCCAATTACATATTCGAAAACACTTTTTTCACGCCAGTCCATAAAATTTTATAAAATTACTTTTCGATACAGCATTTCCCATACTATTTTCATTACAGCTGTATCGTAAAATAACTTTTTAATCATTATGCAACACTTTTCTTTTTTAAATTTTTGTCGGGCGCCGGGAAATGTAGGCTGAATACCTAAATGTCTTCAACAAATTGAAATTTTTATTTTTTATATGTTTATGTAATTATTTTCCCCCTAAACGGTATATTTTTTATATTGTTTTAATTTGTGTATGTGATTGTTTTTTATTGTTTGAAGCAAATAAATAAATAAATGTGAAAGTAGTGAAGTGAATTTCCCGCCGCTTGATATCCTCGACGCGTAGATACAACAGAATTGACTCGCAGCTTACTTCCAGCAAAGTTGAGAAAATTATAGGTACGTAATTTTAACATGAAAATATGAGTGTAGATAATAGTAGTTTATGCAACTGTCATATAATACCTAATTATACGCAGTTGCATACACTACTTTATCTACACTCATATTTTCATGTTAAAATTTCGTACCTAGAATTTTTTCAACTTTGCTGGAAGTAACTGCGAGTCAGTTCTGTTGTATCTACGCCTCGAGGATATCAAGCGAAATTCACTTTAGGTACTACTTTCACATTTATCCATTTATTTGCTTCAAACAAGAAAAAAAATTAACAAACACAAATTACAACAATTAGAAAGAATATTCTGTTTAGCGGGAAAATAATTCCAAATGTACACAATCACAACCACAGACTATGAACTGATCCCAAATATAAACAGGAATTTTGAATTTGTTGAAGACATTTAGGTATTCAGCCTACATTTAGCCGTATCACGGCGCCCGACAAAAATTTAAAAAAGAAAAGTGTTGCATAATGATTAAAAAGTTATTTTTCGATACAGCTGTAATGAAAATAGTATGGGAAATGCTGTAACATGGAAATGAATAACACCTACGAAGGATTATGTCGATGAATTTGGGACTAACATAAGTTAATTTACTATACCAATATGAAAAATCCTAAAACCTAACAACGACTCTGCGTTGTGGTCGTGTACACACTATAATATATTGTACGTAGGGATAAAGCTGAGCGTAAACTTTGTCAACGAAACCGCCGGGTCCTTTGTCGTATGGCGAGTGCCTCGTTTGCACGCTCTAGTTCGTTACTAGCAGGCAGTCGAATAAATACAAATTGCTGTGAGTCGTGTAATAAACGTTTTGTATTTGCGATGGATTTTAATAATGAAATATCTAAATTTTCTGAGCTTCTGATGGACGAATGTACGTACCCTCGTACTCAATCGTAATTTGATATTATTAGCGCGATCTGAATGGGATGGAACTTTGTCGAAGTAAATCAAAATGTCGAAGTCGTAGTTCTCGTCTTGGGCGAATTAGCGTTAGCAAAGAACTAGTACAATCTCGCCCGAAAACTGCCAGCTCTGAAAAAGTGTCATCTCTTAGTACGCGGATAATATCTTACCTTACATCTGTAGTGTCTCATAGATTATAATTAGTTTAATTTAACACAAACAGTATTTCCTCACCTTGGTTTTATGTGACCCAACAACATTTCCAATTGATTTGAAACGCAATACATTTACATACATTTTAATAAAGTCATCATCATCGTAGCGCAAAAATTGGCAGTGCTCGAAAGCCAAATTTAATTCTATAACAATAATAATTACATAACAATAACATTAATTAAAAACTACATCTAGTGAAGTTCTATCATGAAGACTACGAGCTGCAGTCATACTTTCTCATTTATAGCTACGCACTCGCCCACGGTAACCCCCATGCAAACGCGCGTCAGCATTGGGATCGTTCACTCATTTCCTTCCAAGTGCGAGGCCGCCATTAGTTATACAAACAGGACACGAGTTTCGGTGACACCTGCGCCTTGGAGCCGTTTCGGCCTTTTTCTATATATCCAAACGTAGGCAACGTTATTTGCCCGCGCAATGTATACGCCGCTAAATGTTTTCCCCTTGTTTGCCAAGTCTAGGCGCGTGTTTTAGTATAGTTAACAATTTTATAGTTAAAATATTGGTTGCTAAATGGGAAAATGGAAATAGATATAGGCATAGATTGAATGTCTGAGTGACAAATAGTTAGTTCTATAACGCTACGTTGTATTGGGCATACCTACATTAGCACAGCGCAGCAAGGAATTTTTTATTTCCGTTTGTCTCCCATTTTTGAATACGGGGGACAAATAAAATTCCCTTTGTCCCCCATTCGGGGGTTCGCGTTCGGTGGACAGCGGGAATGATCCGTTTTTTTTAATTCAACTGTGAATCAAGGAAAAATAAATTTATTAAACATAAATGCAAAATGAACAGGCTTATAACAAACTAACAGGAATTTTGCTCGTATAAAATTTTCCAATTGTGATTTGTATGGTCGTAGCGGTAACGAAAACATTGTCCATATTGTCATTCTCTATTAGTTAAATATAATTTATGTGAAGGACAAATTGAATTAAGCTCGTAATTGAGCAATTGCTGTAGCGATCACGATGTTCGCGCCGAAAATGCGCTCCAAAATTCAATTTCCGAGAACCTACATCCACAACAATATAGTATGCTACCTATTATGGTTATGACTATGACAAATCAATGATATCCCAATGAGCATTGCGATTATAATCGAAATCATGTTGGAGGCCGCGCCCATTTCTATTCTGCGAATCCCCTCTCCCTCCCACTTAAGAAATTAGTCCACCATTGTGATTCAAAGTCAAAATTAATTATTCATTCACGTCATCCTCAGAATATTGAATTATTTGTGCACGTATTGTAAGTAGCCGCGTACTTAATTAGGTATGCAAATTGATGTGGAAGTTTTGTATAAATGAGTGAGTTCCCTTCTTTATCTCTTCATAACTCGGGGAAGTTTTCTTTGACACATCTTATACCTACTCGTATAAGCAAGTTACGGTATAGGAAAATAAATCATTGAAAAAAATGGCACTGGGAAAATTTGGGAATGAAAAAAATTACACCAAGAAAAATTGATTCGGAAATTTTAAGCTACACTCAGTATATCAATCTACAGAAAGAAAGTATATTTCGAACTATATCTGGAAAAACTTGTGATCAGAACCAGAATCATTTGGTCCACACTTTACCAGTATCGGTAATAAACCCGAAACTTCATTCCCCATTCCGGGAGCCTTCCATCCAAAACTAGCCAACGGTTCCTGTTGGCAAAAACTGCCAGTTCCGTGCACCGGGCGGGCTTGAAACATTTTTCATCTTGCTTCCCGCTCCGGAATAGACCCTCAGTTGGTACTTCATGAATATTTCAGGCGGGGATCAATTATTAAAATGATTTACTACTGCCGACCGGCGGACGCGCGCGGCGAATGTGCGCCGACGTTTATATCTCTTCTGAATAAGAAAACGCGGTGGGTTTTTTACCCTCCTTCCTCGTAGGTGAAGAGCCTAAATAATTAAGATTCCGGCCGCGATCTTGTTATCCTTGGGCGGGATTTTTCACCGACGCGTCTCGTCGAGGCCTCGGAGGGTGTGATTTTTAAAACTGCAGATCTCTGGAAGGGCGAACGTAATTGACAATCTACAACATGTGTTTTGAGCTAATAATGATTTCAGATTAATTTAATTGAAGTATTTTTCATTGATTTAGTAAATTTTGTCTGTTTCAGGTACTAATAAATTCGGTTCTGTTTAAGTAACATTAACTTCAGGTAAGCTTCATTCAATATGACCTTAATATTTATATTAGGCGATGACGACTTATATGTGCGTTACAAAACTTATTTCATTAATAAATCAGATTACTGATAATAAAATTGATTAAATATAAATATCTGTTTTATAGAATAAATTAATTTTATTCTATAAAATAGATATTTATAACTGAGGTAACATTTCACTTGCAAATAGCCGCTCTGGAATGAATATCGCATTACATTTCTTTCAGTTCATTCCCGTTAGCTCTCGCATAATTCTTTTCCTTGTATAGCTGTGATCATAATCAAATGAATACACTATAATATTATATTTATCATCATCAGCCTGTACCAGCTGGACAATTGTCGCTCCTAATGAGTGCCAATGGACCCTGTCTTCTGCTTCTAACCTCCATCCGGCATCATTTAACACTCAATAACACATCTGGGTACCCTAGTGGTTGTCGGTTCTTTGATACATATGACCAGCATACTGCCACTTTACTGTGCTAATTCTGTGCGCTCTATCGGTAACTTGGTCGGTTTCTGTCGGATTACTTTGTTGCGAATTTTATCCTTCTGACGAACTCCGAGCATAGACCGTTCAATGTGACTGGCTGGGCTGATGCGTCGACTGCGCACTGAATAGGCGGGCCGGGCGTTCATTGTTTACAAATTTGCATTGAAACCAAAATTGCATAAACATTTGGGATAAATCGCCCAAAAATCACGATCGTCTGTGTGGGCTCTTAAGTTACCTTGATCTAGTGAACCAACCGTAGGTGATATAATATCCACGTAGCAACACCGTAGGTCATGACTAATAAGATGTCCTGGTTGAATACTTTTGTTTTCATGTATTGCGGTGTAGGTAACGAGAAGACCCGACTAAGTTTACTGAAAGCTGCTCAGCCCAGCCGAATCCACCTCTTGTCCTTCCTCTCAAAATTGCTTGTACCTAACTGCAAAATCTGCCCTACGCATGCGTATACAGAAACAAATTGAATGTGTTTTTGTGACCTTACTGTTTGATAATAATTTTAATTTGATATATTTACCCGCTTCTGACAAAAGGGATCTTGAATGTTTGACGACGAACAACAAAGTGACCGTATAACGGTTCTGATTTAACATAGAGGTTCGAATAGCACGTAGACAAATCCAGATGAAGAATTTCACAAAAGCATCAAAAGTCATCGTAAAACCAATATTTCAATCTGGTGGTATAGGTAAATAAAATAAACACGTAGCAATTAGGAGTACACCATTACGTCACATAAGTTGCGCCAGCCGCGAGTCGCATTAGCATATCGACGGGTGGCGAATATCGCGACAAAAATGCATTCCGATGCGCTGTTAACGATTATACGCCATTTCCACGTCGAGTTTTATTCGCATTTGCATTTGTTACCGCCCCGTCTTGCACAGATTTTTATACGCGTAAATGTCACTATCGAGTTCTACAGGCAAGCGTTTTGCTGGCATTTTATGAGTGCTGCTATAAGCCTCGTAAATTTCCTAGTTGAATAAGGGTTTTGGCGTTTCACGCTCAACTTTGGGTACCTACAGTACCTAATAGTCGAATAAAATACTTGATGAATCGCGGAGAATGACGTAGGAATGCTCGGCAGAAATACAGCGCGTCGGCGTGAACGGCGCGCCTCCTAATAAAAAATATTGAACTGGACATGAAGGTATACCAAAGGAACGTTCTTAAATACAAAATAGTAAATGGGGAAATAAACCAATAGTTGAAATTGAATTTTAATGATGTTGAAGCTGAGGTAAAATTTACCTCATATTTATAAATAAAATCCTTTACTAGATTAAATTCTAACCACAAATCTTTAAAAAGGGCATCTTCTAACGTAGCCAATCCCGGCATTAAAGCTTCTAGTACGGAATAAAGTATCTGGGCATGTCTACTGAAAATCGGTGCTGTACATAGTTGCGTTTACATCGCGACTACATTACCTGTCGTCGGTCGGCGAGCCATTCAAGGGATTGTGGCATCTCCCTAGCCATTGCTGGTCACTATTCATGTGTAACATTGAGTGTGGGGGACACAACTGGCATGCTATCCAGGTATAGAGGGATGTTGGCCTTTTCCTACAACCTACTAAGAGGGTTTACTTTGACTAAAAAGTAGTTTTAATTCAAATCTGATGCGAATAATTTTTTTGTGTAATAGTCTTGTATAGAGTAAGTACCTATTTGTTATTTGCGCATTTCTTATGTAGGTAAGCCTAAGTAATAGATGTGGGATCTGTTGATTCTATGACAAATAAAATAAAGTAGATACGTACATGACGACACCGAGTGTATAAAGTAGGTTGATTACGCACGAAGCGCAATTCTATCACAATCCGAATCCGTAAAATCTGTAAGATGTAATAATCTTTACTGTGATTTAAAACAGATTCTGCAGCAGTTATACCTATCACGGGGGTCGGGGATTAACAAAATTTCCTATCTAACGTACTAGTGCGGTAATGTAAACAAAAACCCTACATTTTGAGCAAAAAAATACATTTCAACTGTGTGTTCTATACAACGGGGAATGTTCTGAAGAACCGTTTAACTTGGTGCCAACGTCACCTTTCCGCCATCGTACCCTCCGACGATGGGACAGATTTCATCCAGGCCATCGAGATGCCTGGCATCCACCTAACCTACGGACACCTTTTTACCGCGCACGTGCAAGATGTGGAATGATCGGGAGATCCCGAAGTCTTTTCTTTGCACTATAACATGGGGTTCTTAAAAAAAGGCATGTCTACAGTTAACTCAAAGGGTGGCATCGCATCCGCTCCCCTTAGGTGGCAAATGTCCTGATGGATAACGGTGTCCGCTTTCCATCAGTTGGGCCGTCCGTCCGTGTGCTTCCCTAGGCTATAAAACTATAAAAAACACCACAAACTTAAGTGACATAAAGTCACAAAGTCTAGGACATTTTTTTGTTAAAAAAAAGGATAAATACGATGAACAGAGCCGTTGCTTAATGGATGTGGCGAGGTGTGAAAACGGACATCACTCAGCATTTTACCCTTGCGAAGACCAGCGCACTTGTTTTCAGTGAGACCTTACTTTTAAACCGCTCGCCTCGCGATTCAATTTCAATCAATTTCAAATTTAAGTTTTCAATTTTGATTTTTAGTCGAAAATCGTTAGACTCGAGGCGACTGATTCAAAAAGAGCCCCAGCTGAGTGAGGCACGAACAAGTGCTCAGTACGAGTGCTTGACGAGCAAATGTGTTAAAAATGCATTTGATGTTACCTCAGCGCTATTTATAAACTGAGAGCAACACGGGCCACGGGCGAATCCGGTTCGCCGGTCGTTTTGCTCAGAAGTTCAAAGAAGGATTTGGAAAATTCTTTTTCATCTAAAAGGATACCTATATTTCCAGTTTGGTTCCTTTTTTATCAAAAACCAATTCTGAGGAACCCATGAGGAATTGTGGGAACTCTTCAAATATTATAGGCACACATATTATGGTGATACAGATATTTTTAATGACAAAACAAAACTAAAAACAAAAATATTATTGTCACGGGAATCCAATTCACACATTTTATACACAGAGCAGTAAACATTTACCAAAACAAACTCTAGTTTCAAACGAAACACCTAACCGCAAGCACAAACAGTGGATAATTTCGAGATACAAAGCGGGGATATAGTATTATTTCCCTTTTGTACATTTACAAGTTTGCCCGATTGTCCGAATTTTTTCGTCCGTGCCGAGATAAAATGGTGAAAAGATGAAATATAGACCGACGGGCAGTCGCCGGGGCAGCGACTGAAAGTGAAAAAAGAACACTGTACACAAAAATATACTCGCCAACATGTATAAGGTTTATTTGGAATCACGGGGATATTATGATATTTTCCTTTTTTCCCTTACTTATCAACAAAATCGATAGGAAATAGTGAAGAAGGATTATGTATTATAGGTACTTATATTTATCTAACGGTAACCCCGGAGCTGGCTTATGTCGGTCAATTGATCATCCTGTACTTTCACGATACAAAGGGATCATTCCTTGGGTAACCAGAAGGTTCATTCCTCGAGTAGGTACATGGTGCATTTCGGTACTCGATACCTCGCTCGCGCGTTCTTTACGTGCGCGCTAGCCGACCTACTTGCGTCACTCCCTACCTGGATGAGCTCGTTAAATCATCCCTTTGTTTTTTGACGTTTGATAAGAGAGTAATTAATCCTATATCAATATATACTTTTTGAGTTTGAGTTCGTAGCGACTCTGGGTAAAGGCGTTCTTACCTCACTTCCACGACTTTTCACGGCACTAACTTTCTTTACTCAAGATTCAGGCAGTCCTGCTAAAAAGCCAGCCTCAGTTTCCCGCACATTATTGCGGACGGATACGCATTGAGGAACGTCCAATAATAAAAATATTTGGACATTCCGCCATACCGGCGCGAGCGGCGACTTCCCACAGCTCTTGGCATTTTCCCACGTCGACAGCGATTATGGCATTAAGTAATACAGCTGGTACTCGAGCTTGCGCGTTATTGACTCCTACAGGTATTTAGTAGATGTTTCGGGCGCTATCCAGAGAATGCTATCTGTTCAAAAATATACATTATTTTATTGTAGCAAAATGATATGAAAGTATGATATGAAAAATTCTCAGTTGTGATTGAAATATTTATCAGTGTTTGTAATTGAAAACTTGAACGCATATCTATACATAGTATAAAACAAAGTCGCTCCCTGTCGTCTGACCCTATGCATATATGTACGCTCAGAGTTTTTAAACTACGCAACGGATTTTAACGCCGTTTTCAACAACAGATAGAGTGATTCAAGAAAAAGCTTTATAAGCAAGCAAAAAGGTGTACGCGAACGAAATCGCGTCGGATCCACAAATGCAAAATAATTAGTTTCGATATTCTCTGGACTTACTGTAACAACATCATATCCAATGATTCAAACATTGTCTATTACACATACACTACCATCTTTCATAAACATTCTGATCGATCCAACGAAACTATTTATATTAGAATGCAGAGGTAGGGTCAGAATCCTTCGCATAAACTGCCCTCAACTAGTTGGAGACATTTAATTAGTACGGGGATTGTAGTCCCAGAAATTTGAGGTCAAAACTTTTAGGTACGGTTGTTCAGTAGATACCTACATTGTTAAATATTTATTGTAGTTTGAAACGTTGGGCTTAAGGAATGAGGACAGTAGGTATTCCAGAAATAAAGCTTTGTAATCGAATGCGGGATTTAGATTTCCTTGGATATAGTAGGCTGGGTAGTAGGTACTTACCTACGTCATGTTACGTCACGTTACTCGATGGAAATCAGTACCATAGTTTTGGATTTTAAACACACATACGGACAGACGACGGTAGAGTTTTATGCGTGTATTACGAGTATCTATTATTATTCCTAAATCTCATTGCTATAGCTACCTACATTAGACAATCTTGAGTGGAAGCGGGAGCATTCCTCTTATTCTATATTTTTAAGACAACCTATAAGTTGACATAAATCGGAAAGTCATTGAAATCCTATACCTATATCGCATTCGTTTTAAGCCCGACAAGGCGTCTGTTTGATGTCCTCTAACGAATACACGTCAGTTTACAAAAAAAAAATTGATAATGCGATTCCGGTACGTCTTACTAACCTGGCCTGAAGCTCGGCCTTTAACTTCGTTACTTCACCGTCTTTGCTGGCATATAATTGAGGAGGAATGCCTACAGCGCTCGCCTGCTAGATTTCTCAGGGGAGACACGGGTGAATTGTCTCTGTCATGACGGGTATTTTTTTCATCTCCCCTTTTAAGGTGGAACCGCTAGTCTCATTCGCACAAAGAGATGTTATACCAAAATTCAGTAGGCCAGTATTAGTAAAATTTTGTTTATTGTAAAATATATCTTTTACTATTTCGATAATTTGTTGAAATATAAACCGTTTATTAGCTGAATTGGACAAAACAACTGTTAATCAGTGCCTTAAGCACTATTATCTAGTTTATGATATAAGTAGCACTCATGATTCTAAGGTTAAAGTAATATAATCTCAAGTGAGTGCTGAAGTGACTTATAGCATTTACAATGAAAATCAAGAAAGTATTTAGAGAATTTCTGAATCTATGCTTTATTCATTGCGTTAAAGACGATTTGTCGCCCAATTCAATTTAATTATTCAGATGTTTCAAACACTTCGAATTTAACAAGAATCTAAAAATGGAAAATAATATTTACTCAGTGAAATTTTTTTGCATTTTTCTTGAATTAATTACTGTTACCATTGGTTAGATAGATTGTTGCTTTATTGCTAATAGACCGAACTGAGCTCCCTCGAATAGGATTTGGTCGAGGTCGTTAATTTTACTCGGCGTAAAACTGGATGACTTCATAGCTTCCCTAAACGCAGTGGGATCCTATAAATCGGGTCGTCTCCCGCGAAATCCAGAAGAATAGGCCATAAATTTACAGCGAATTGGATAACACAGTCGCGTGTATTCACTTGCAGCCCCTCGCGATGCACTAGGATCGCAGATCGAACAGTTCAATGGAATCCTCCCTAAATTTATAGCTGACATCAGAGGGCGTTGAATTACGACTCCCTATATAACGGGTGAAGGAATTTGCATAACGGAAGGATGCTGCAGCTGTTTCAATTTTTAGCTTAGGAAAAAAGATGAGTAAAAAAGAGGAATGCTTACCATAAACGTATTTAAACAAGAGCTTCCACTCCTGGCAGCTTGATTCTAGCTAGAGACAGGTATACTGAGGTATAAAACACTGAAGACCTATATGTTGTATGTTATGAAAGGTCTATACTTTAACTAGATCGTACTGCCATATATTTTAATAAAACTTTACAATGTAAACCGGTAACACAGAGGCGTTGTCCTAATTCACAACATGCGTACAACCATGGCCGTGCGACGGGCGGTTTTGAGGTCTCCTGTTGGTCGCACGACTGTTGCCAATTAGGACAGCGCCAGAGGCTAACATTTTATTTTAAGCTGAAATTGTATGTAGTTCACATGCTATAAAACAATTTACGAGGACGGTGCCGCGGGCCTGGTCCTGGATGTGAAAGAGCTCTAAATTGTGTCAATTTTAGGTTCTCAACAGGCGTAAAGGTCGATATCTCTGATGGCTATTGAGACCTTCACCTTTATTTATTGGTGCGAGGCCGTTTGCTCCCTTATCTCGCTTCAGCATCACCCATGATACGCATTCGGCGGCCACATGTTCCACAATCAGAACGCAAATGGGCTTCATAAAGTCATAATCGTGGCTCCCTAATGCGATCGCTGGTCGCGTGCCTCCACCAATTTGTGTCGGCGCCTTATCGCAGACGCTAATGTTCAGTGTAATGCCACTTCCGACATGAAAACTGGCTTTGAACTCATTGTTCCTTGTATCCAGTTGAGACTCGAGAGTGTTGTGTGGGGATACGTCACTTAATACTAGGTCCGTAATAGTTTCTCTAGCGGTTGGAAGTTTCCTTTCGTACATAGTTGTTGAAGCTTCACAATTGGCATTAGTAACTTCGAAGTATATACAGGGGATTATATAATTCGTGTTGGAGCGTCGGTGGCCTAATGGCTCAAGGAGTCCGACTCGTAAGCGAGAGATTCGGGTTCGAATCTCAATGCCGCCATATACCAATGACTTTTTTCTGAGTTATGTACATTCGTTGTACAATAACCGATGGTCTTACGGCTAGGGTAAACATCGTGATTAAACCTGCATATTTGGAGGACTGAATGTGTAACCATGATCCAATCTGGTCAGGGTCCTCTGGTAACAGGGTCACGGAGGTCAGATGGTAGTCGCTCCACTGTAATTAGCTGATCCTGTAAGGTCTTTTGTATTAATATCATTATTATTTTATTAATATCTTCAGTTGCAATTATAGATGTGTGAGAGTTAATATGGATATTGAATCTCGGCCTTTAAGAGTGGTAGTAGGTATATCTTAAACGTCATTTCAGCATCGGCAGATAAACCCTCGAAGATTGCGCTGATGTTTTGTTGTTTTTGTACATGTTACTCCTTCCATTTTGAACAATATATTGTTATGAAATGTGTTATTTAGCTTATACCCTGTCTGTCAGCGTTATATAAAAGTATCTGGTAGGATTATACGAACCTATCATAATTACCTATTATTAGAGCGTGCTAAGTCGTGTCAAGTTAATTGTACACTATAATTCCCATCATTTTCCGCCCGCGTCTATCTGACTGGGAAATCGTATAGCAACTAATAAAAAATTTGTAGATGTTTTTAATGATTTTCAAATGGGTGAAGCTTCGGGAGGCATGTTTATAGATAAAGCAAAGTAGTAATGTTAGTTCGAGAGCCAATGTTAAAAGTTAAAACTAGATTTAACGTTAAAGCGCACACCAACTCATTGCCTGACTAAACTACATTAATAATTTAAAAGTAAAACTTTGAACACTGCGGCAAAAACTTTTTATACTAATAAATATGCAAAGCAGACTCACTAAGTTTCATCTTTTTACAAAATTTTATTTTTCACCACTGAATTATTCTTGGATATAAATTACTTTCAATGGACAGTACTAACAAATTACAAAAGGTGTACGTACATTAACCACGTTTATGTTACATGCTCTGACATAATTTATAACAAAGTTATACCTACACAAGTTCAGTCCTCAAACACAAACGAGCGTCCATAAATAAAGCACGACCGGCGAACAAACAACAGCGTGAAACATAAACTGCCGTTTGTATTAAAACATTACAAAAAGTAAATTCGTGACAAAACACAATATTTCGCGTGTCGGCGCAAGCAGGTGCGCGGATCACCATTTGTCCCGTCAGCCGGCAGCGCGGCGGCCATTACTACGGGCCCGGCGCGGACGACGCATCCTGATATATCGGCGCCGTGAGCCACGAAAGAAAACACTTTTTCATTGATTCAGTGGCACATCTGGCGACAAAACGCCTCGGGCTTTCCATTCTGATGACCTGACTTGACATTTTTATTGCGCTCCATATTTCCTGCGCGGCCTCCGAGGCATTCCCCGTTTATGGGAGCCGACGTGAAATATTGTGAAACTTGAACGAGGATACGACAGATATTATGATATTACAGCGCGATATATTGAACTACTTTCGATTTCTGCAAGGTAGTGAAACCGTGCTTGCTCAGTGATTTTGTTCGGCGAAGTTAGATTAACTTCGTTGAAGTCGTGCGGGTAAGACTTCAGAGCGAGATAAATTTGTCCCTCTCTGAACTTACGTCATTTTGCAGCTTTATCGTGATCTTCCATGATCTCTGCGCTTATTTAATTTCTAAGAGCGTCGAGTTGCGGTAGCTGTATAAGGAAAATGCTATCAAAATTAGCAACTTCATAATGAGGTACCCTCTCCCGAGATTTTCTTTAACCACTAAAAGACTCTGGTGGCTCGTTAAAAAGAACGATGAATTTAACATGAAGAACTAATTTAAACTTTATTGTTCCCACAAAAGAAAACTTCTAGTCGACAACTGTCAAACAACGTTACCAAGTACTCTTAAAACAAAACACAATTTGTCATGATTGATCAAAGAAGTTTACAAAACAAAGAACCTTCGGGCAACAAAGGCTGTCTTTTGTTAAAGAATTTTTCGTAAGTATATTGGCAGCTCTTAGAAGGAACAACAGAAACAATTTGCAGCTCAGTAGGTGACACAAATGTTAGTTACAAAGTTCTGAAAAGAAAATCTTTCTCTTATTTTATTTTATATGGTATTTCAAATACTTCCCCGGCGATTTCAAAATAACTGTACGAAACAAATTAAATGGTTCTCGAAGTAAAGTTAACAACATCTTTATTATAGATTGTGTATATTCTGTATATGAACCACTGTATCTGAACAGGTTATTATTATTGTACAGATAATGATAGAGTACCTATTCTCAATTACCTTTGGAAACCCGGTTATTTACACTCCTGAACGTAACTAATTCCAGGTTTACAGGCAGCACGCATCAAAATTTATACGAAATATCGGCGCAAACATCTCACTCTTCCAAAACGAGGGCCGTTGACCTCGAAACGGCATTTGGGGAAACGTTTTTGTGGAGCGAACCCTTTTGAAACATTTGCGTGTACCGTATGCCTGTAGGATCGAAACTCTTTCCGTGCGAGCTTACCGAATCGAGTTAAAACATAATATTTTCTTTTTGTCTCTCAAAGAAGCTCGGTTTTTGGAAATAAACAGGGCGATAAATATGCATGAGGGCAGTAAGCCTTCTTGTCGTGGGCTTTGAGAGCCTGATGGATGGCGCGTCGTACTTCGCCCGCGACGCCTCGCCTCCGCCCGCGCCCTTACATCTGACATTGAAATTTAAATATACAAATGCATAAGAATATTATCAAATGTATAATACAGCAGCGACTATATTTCTTTTGTAATATCAATTAGGTATCGTTATTTTTCATTCAATTTCAATTCACTCCTATTTGATTTAACATTTTAATTGAATCAACCTACATACAGTCTCGTAAAAGGACGCTACGCAAGGCTCAATTCGACCACATAAGCCGGATTGGCGCCAAACTGACCTCTTACCTTCGTTTTGGCGTTTTGGGCCTAAGAGGTCAAAAGAGGCAAAAGAGGTCGAATCGAATTTCAGTCAGTCTTCGTCGCTACAGTTGCTAAAGCCAGACGGAACACTGGCACATGCTGCGAAGGAGAAAACGAATTTGCTAGCTTCTCATTTCGTGGCGAATTTGCATTTGGATACTGTAGGAAAAGCTCCACCTATCTCACCCCGCGCTGACTGCACTACGGCAGAGGAGCGGAAACATCATGAAGAGGTTTTAAAAATACTGCGGATCCTGGACGTAAACAAATACAAACAAATATACTGACAATTATAGTCCTGCGTAGATCTGCTCCTGAATTGTCTCCTCCTCTCACGAGCCTGTATCGCCTCTCACTTGAGACTGGTATTATACCTAAGCCGTGGAAGCTTGCGAATGTGCATCCTGTGCCTAAAAAGTCAACCATACAGATTAGATTATGGTTACACATTCAGTGGCTTGAATGTGCAGGTTTCATCACGAGGTTTTATCATCAGGTTTTATTTCCCTCATCGTAACAGCTTCGGTTAGCATTCAATTAATGTACAGGTACATAACTTAGAAAAGAGTCATTGGTACGGTCGCGTTTATTTTTTAGTTCAAAAGTTAACATTATGTGCAAATATTGTTTAATTATTGTAACTCATTAATTAATATTTTCTAAATTAAAAAAAAATTAAGGCTGTATTGTATCAAAAAATACTTTAATTTTATTTTATAAGAAACATATTCATTATATCAATTCCCATTTATTAAATTAAAAATAAACCTGTTTGAGAATGAGTTATTGTTGCTTAAGGGACCAGCTGTTCCTATGGAGTAGCCATTCTTTTAGCCAAGCCCACTTCTTTAACAATGCATCTAATATCCTGTATGTGGCAGTAGCTACAAAATCTAAAAGTGGCCTTACACTCAGCACAGCGGCCTGTACATAGCAGCAGTAAAATTCGAATCCAGTACCTATCGCTACGAGTCGAATACCTTAACCACCACCACCGACGCTCCTTCACCGACTTAAACTAAACTAAATACAAAACTCCAGCAGTTCAGTTCCCGAACTTCCGTCATCTCGCGTCGTTACGGTTAACCCCCGGCGCGCTCATCGATTTATACACGCCGATAATGCGCGCAAAGTAGATAAAAACAAAAAAGTCTCAATGTTATCGCGGCGCGGGCGATTTCCGACAAGATTTCCCGTATTCCGCATGTATACGCCCCGGAGCGGAATGGCCGCAGTTCCCAAGGCAGCGCTTTTGGCGCTTCCCAGTCTTATTGTGCGCGGATTATTTTATTACTTATGCACGTGATTTTTGCACGAAATACCTAAAGGCAGGCGTTGTGGAAAGGGTTGCTGCCTACTATAGGTGTGTGGAAATACCCCTTATTATGTTGCGCCTTAATGTGGGAAGGTAGGATTGGCAGATCGAGAGTTCTCCGTATTGTATTTAGTTCTCATAACTTAACTCAAGTGCTCTATAAATATGTTTCCAACTACTTAGGACCTGTCTCTCTCTCTCTCCCTTACTGATAAGTTTCCGATATCTGATTTTATATCTGGCATATATCTGTGATGTGGTATCTTTCGTTTTGTACTAACGTGAGGGAGACGTCACCACGGATATGTGTCAAATAAGACGTCTGAAACGTATCAGTACATCAAATACTAGACTTCTCACTACATAGTCTTTATATCTTCATTAACCCATTGACCCACAAATCTCAAGCACATTTATTTGCGCGTTACCCGAATCATCCAGCCCAATCGCGGCTGCGGCGTACCAAGGCTTCGTATCTAGGAGTTTTCCCGCGGGAAATAGGGTTGGCGCCAACGCGGCCGCGAGGGGCGTTTTTGGCACATTTATCTTGATGCGCTCCTCCGAATAATGGCAGTTAAACGGTTAACATCGGCCGCATCCGGCTTGAGCTACCAGTGGGTTAAAGATTGATTTCGGCCGAGGCGCGCCAAATTTGGCGCCAGATGGCGGGATTTGGCGGAAAACACGGGGCTGCGTGGTTTCTGGTCTTATAAAATATGTATCAAAAGCCGTTATCTGCCAGGGTATGCCTCTTCTTGGCGTGGCGACTAGTGGCGGGTCAAATTTGCAGGCTATGTTGCCCCACTCAGATCAGGCAAAAGTTTATGTTACATATACAGTCAACGGTAGGTAAATTAAGCATATCGGCTGGTTTCGGCTTTCTTCTTACTCACACGCGCTTGACAGAGACGACGCTCTATAAAGCCGAATTAGCTAATGTACATTATTTACCGCCGACATTAAATATGTAGATTTAACAACCATCATGTTCATGAGGAGCGTCGGTATCCGAGCGGGTAGGGTATCCAACTCGTAAGCGAGAGGTACCGAGTTCGAATCCCGCTGCGGCCAAGTACCAATAACTCTTTTTGGAGTTATGTACATTCGTTGAATACTAACAGATATTCTTACGGTGAGGGAAAAGATCGCGATGAAACCTGAACATTCAAGCGACTGAATGTGTAACCATGATACAATCTGGTCAGGTTCCCCTGGTAGCAGAATCATGGAGGTCAGATGGCAATCGCTCCACTGTAATAACCTGATTACTATTCATTTATAACAATCATCATGTTCAATCCTCGGTTTTTTTAATTTACCTACTTAACTAGGGGTCAAAGATTGATTTCTTTCGAGGCCGGCCAAATTTGATGCCAGATTATGGTTTTTGGCGAAAAGACGAGGCCCTGGTTTCAAATGTTAATATCGCAGGTTCAACTCAATTATGCGCTTTTCTAGCAACTCGTGACAACAAGGATTTCCGTTAAAAGTTTAAACGCAATACGTCAATTTATGTAAAAGTATTTCAAGTAAATTCTCGTCTTTGTAGAAAATCACAAGTATTGAAGACTTACTTACTATTTTTTACCCGAATTGATAAATAAGTTATGATTATTTTCCAAATTAATTAATTACGGACTGATCAGACTGACCTTTAAAAAATATTGTAGATAGACATAATTTATCTGTGTTCTGTTTCATGTTTAAGAGTAATACCTTAAGGATATGCTAACTCTATCTAAAAATTTACACAGCCTTCAATGAACTGTTTTCACAAGCT
Organism: Blastobasis adustella; assembly: GCA_907269095.1. Classification (NCBI taxonomy): domain Eukaryota; kingdom Metazoa; phylum Arthropoda; class Insecta; order Lepidoptera; family Blastobasidae; genus Blastobasis; species Blastobasis adustella. The sequence continues at coordinate 11,356,762 of OU026121.1, read as the reverse complement.
ACACTTTCATAAACCAACTATACAAATATGTATCTTAAATATGGCTACCTACTTTCCAAGCAGTAGGGGTCCAGTGTCTCAAATGATAAAGTATAAATTGTGCAAGCGGCCACCGTGCCAACACAGGATTTATTCGGAAACACTCCAGCGCCCTCTCGCCTTGGTTACCCGCTGTGCTACTTCCAGACTTATTACGTGCTGGGTTTCGTGAACGTATATATATATTCCACCACTTGACGTAAGTTATTGTTGATATTCTGGAACTGTGGGACAAATTTGTAGATATTTACCTATATCAACTTAAAGAAAAATATTCTGCTCTATGCTCTAGGGACATGGTGAAAGAAATACCTATCATGTAATACATCTACTATGTACCTACTCGTATGTACCCCAAGTTAACAATGATGAACAGGAAAATGAGAGGCAAGGAGAATGGGTTATATTGTAAGGGTCTTGTACTAAAAAACCTTCTGTAGCATTGTGATTTGTGTTAGTCTTTGTTGCCTTTATGGAGTAGTTTATGTAATCCTAAAGACTTCGCTTGGCGAAAAAACATATGCGAGAAAGTTAAATTGTTTAATCTTATGAACAGAATGAAATAACATAATAAATTATTGGAAACTTCTTTATTCATTATTATAATTAATATGCTATGATTATTATTTGATAATTAATAAATAAAAACTATAAATTCATCAGTAGACTGTCAGCAAGGCATGATCTTCTTGGGCAAGCAATTTTTAGTTAAGCTATTCAAACCATTATATCTTTACTCACATCAAAACTTAACTTTTGGTACCTGGACAAGGGCATTCTCGTGGTGAGCATATAAGTACAGTCCTGAACAATCTCCGTTTGCTCATTGCAAAGTTCAGTTCCGTTGGCTTAGAACTAAATTTTAATAAGTGTGAGTTCTACATCTCAGTCTCAAAACTGGAAGAAGGAAGAAAACCAAATCATTTCCTCTAACTCCTTGCGCTCCACATATCAACCTTTTAAACAACAAAAAATCTTTCCTTTCTAGGGGCACAATTCTGCATGGATCACTTTTCACCTATTTTTTAATCAAATTCATAAATTCGATTGTTTTTTAGACAGCCTACTAAAAATCCACCCCCCTATCTCCATCACTTTAATTGGTTTTTGCCTATTCGCCCCATAAGCGATCTTTCTGCTCCGTCATAGGCCCATATGGACCCCGATATTCTTTCTTCACTCGTTGCGACAATCCATGCAATATCTTACCTTAGTACTCAATTGTTGCTTTGATTTTCGTTCCTGGACCCAGGCCTCCCTACCTTTATTGTTCGGAGGTTTGGGTATCCGCAAGAATTCTACCGGCTTCTTGTCCTCTGCACACAACAGTCACACCTTGACAATAAAAATTATTACTCCGTCCGGCTGAAAGTAATTCCATCGAACCGGACCAACACTTACACTGTCCGTATGTCCCATCGCTGCCAATGTGGGAGTGAAGTTGAAATCCTTGGGCACCACGGGACTGTAATGCCAACGAAGCGCCGGTCATCTTCACCGCCGTTCTAGTCATTTTCACAATAAGTTCCAAATCCTCAGTTCATGTTATCACAAACATGAGAACGTATTATAACAAAGTATATTCTGGCAATAACAAATTTGTTATCTAAATGAACCCATTTGTCGATTGGGCAAACGGAACGTAGTACGGGCATCCCTTACACACATATTAAAATTCAGACCGTATTCGGGTGTAATTAAAGAGTTAATTAAGCGCATGTAATTAAGCGCTTTGACATTACCCGTCTGATAAACAACTCGAGTGAGTAATCAGAGAGCAAATTAGACTGGCAGCCGTCATCGGCAGATGGTTGAATTCCATCGCTGTTCATAATTTCCAAGTCGTGCTGCGGTCAGGAAATGGTTTACACTTACCCAAAACATTGTACACAATGTAATTAATTGTGCAATAAAACATTACTACGAAAGGTCTACTTTCCTTTTCCAGGAATTGAACGCGAATTTATCATCGTTTCTGGAACTCGGCCTATAGCAAACGAAATAAATTGGATATCTTGGCTTTCTTTTCTTACTGTAACTAGATATGTTAGGTTATATTTGTTACTCTTGACCTTAATCTTAACATTGTAGTAAATATCAGTTCGAGAGTTAATCTGCCTACTGGTTATGTTTTCCCGGCTTATCTATTATACTCTGTTTAGTTGTTGAAACTTGACGAACGATAGTTTTAAGCATAGTGAATATTAGGTTACTAGGGGAAGGCACGGTAGCAAACGCTAGTTATTGATTCAAATATACAATAATTTACATTCAATAATAACATGAAAGAGACTCATAATGTTGTATCTGTCCATCGCAAAATCCATCCCTTTCACATAGCGTAAACACAACGTTGAGTTTCTATGAAAATTTCCGAGGAATCTCGTTTTGTTTACCAATCGTCTGACCAGAGGGGAGCCGATGTTAACATAAGCTAACGGGTTCCAACAATGCCTTCCATGCGGGTAGCTGATAAACCTCCGAACGCCAACACTCATCCCAAAGGAAAATATCCCCAACGGCACCGGCTTAAAGTTGTGTTTACATCGGATTTCCGTTGTGACTGCGCCTGAATAATCATTCATGTAAATGGCATGCCTTGGACTCTCGTCGACACTACGTAGTTTGCCCCAATAAGGTGAGGAGGGATGAATGGATTAACCGAACCCTGCATTGTTAATACCTTTTATAATACATATTTTGGAGGGGTTTCTGATTGTCTGCCGGGAGATATGGCGACGTTTGGTTGGGCCTATGGTTGGGCGATCGTGCTTGAGAGGCATCTGGCATGCATTCAATGTTGTTTATTTATACTATGTATGTGTGTAATACTATTCACTGAACTGGTAGTTCCAAAGGGAATAATAGCATTTCCCCATGGCACTGCTAGTAGCGTCACGCGCTTATGCCATGGTAGAAAGGTTATTTTCGTACGTGTTGTACGAGTCATCATCATCATCACAGCCCGTAACAGTCCACTGCAGGACTTAGGGCCTCTCCCACGAAAGGGGAGGTTATTGCCATAATCTCCACGCTTGGCAGGCGGGTTGGAGATCGCAGTATTTAAATATAATAATGAAAAATGCTGCTGCCCATTTTCCAGATTACGGAGACTTGATCTTTTGCCTCGAAAACATTAGTCGCCTTGTACGACACCCATGAATGTAAAGGGTTGGTGCTATTCTACTCTGCCGGACACCACACGGCCTGCCGGACACCACACGGCCTACGAGTTGTACGAGTACTTGGTCGATACTTGGATTTTTGTGAGATAATTGTACTAACTTTTCTTGACACCCACACAAATTTTTTTTGTTCGTGCGTTTAAGTGTTTAGTAACTACATTATGGTTTATGTTCTTAGTAAATATATTCAATGGTGCGCGAAATGTGGAAAATAAAGCCATTATCAAAAAACAACAAGTCATCGCTAGATTACCATGTGGAAATCCATTTCGCGATAAATTGGATACATTTACTAACGGCCAACTGCACAAACAAACTATACCCATCAAAAACGTCAAGGTTACATAAAATTTGTATGAAAACCGTACCACTTTAACTATTACACAGAAGTATGATCAGACAAAATACCATGTTAAAAATAGGATTTATTAAATATCTTCTGCTGGCGCCCGGGCTTTGCTATAAAATAACACCAAAATACTCTTGCTAAATTTTTTATTTATAATTTAAAATGGATTATGTCACTATGTATAGACAATTTATAACAAAATAAAAAATGAACAGTGCCTACTAAAGAACTTGTGAACATAATAATTATTTTTTTATTCTCTATATATATTAATTTACATATTTTATTTTCGATTTAATAAGTATTTATCTACAGGAAACGCATAACTAATTATACCTACAAAACACTAGGCTAGGTACTCAATTGATGTCACACTCAATTTGTTGTAAACAATGCAATGAGTTAACTCAATTTCCTCATCGCTAGTAGCTACTATTCTAATCACGTTATCAAGGTCGATAAGTTTTTATTCGTCCGCTTAAGTCGAGACGGCTCGACGCAACGCACAGTCGACTACTTGATATCAAAGGCGATGGACTTCTGCAACAAAGTAGTGATTATCACCGGCGCCAGTGCCGGGATTGGTGCAACTACGGCCGAAATGTTTGCCAAGCAGTCGGCCAAACTCGTCTTAGTTGGCCGAAATCAAGATAATCTACTCAAAGTGGCGCAGAAATGTGAGGAAGCGAAGGGGATCAAACCGCTCGCTCTGGCCGCAGATTTGAGCCACGACTCGGATGTGAAGCGAATCGTTGCAGAGACAATCAAAACGTTCGGTCGCATCGACGTGCTGGTAAATAACGCCGCAGTTGGAGTCTGTGCCGGTATAAAGGATGGAATCGAGCCCTACGACCTCGCCATGGCGTGTAATATGCGCGCTGTGTACTTACTGACGAGTCTAGCTGTACCGCATCTGATTGCGAGCAAAGGAAACGTGGTAAACGTGTCGAGTGTCGCAGCGCTAAAGCCGATCAAGGACGTAAATTTCCTCCCGTACTGCATCTCGAAGGCGGCTCTAGATCAGTTTACAAGATGCATCGCCCTGGAGCTAGGTCCGGATGGCGTCCGGGTTAATTCCGTTAATCCAGGCTGCACGAGGACGTCATTCGCAGAAAACGCCGGCTTTAGCAAGGAGGTCGTCAGTAAATTATATGAAGACCGTGATAAAAACTACCCGCTCCGCAGAATGGCGGAGAGCGAGGACGTTGCTGACCTGATTCTTTATCTGGCGTGCGATCGCGCGCGCAGTATCACCGGATCCATTCACGTTATCGACAACGGTGAAATGTTAATGTGATAGGTACTCGTTTTTCTTTTTGGTTGTTGTGATATTATGTAGTTATGTAATGTAGTTCGTTGACTTGTGTCTGTGTTTTGTTCAGACTAAGATACCGGCGGTTGGCCTTTATCGGTAAAAGTGTGTATTTTTAGTGTGATAACGCATATAGTTTGTTGTCTTATCTAAAATATAGTTATGAATTTATTTCTCCATGTTGTTTTGACTAATATAAAACGTAGATATAGGTAATTAGTTGGTTTTCTTTTTTATTTATTTTAAAATCTTAAAGAGAAAGGCAGAAAAATAGGGCTTACACTTAAGTAGACACACCACCACCAGGTAAGTTTTCACAGGACGACAAAAAGCCTTCGTATTCTAACATCTAACACGAAGAATTCACTAACGCCCCATTGGACAAAACTCCAAAGTCACCAAATCGGTGTCATAAATTTAAGAGCAATTTAGTGAGTTAAGTTTTCACATAGGTATGGTTAGTGTCGGTGCAATGCTTTTTTTGGTTATAAACATTTCAAATCAAACTAGGCGTCGCCTTACTGCAATCGGACATAAGACACATTCAATGCAAAACTGTTAATTAGGAATTTTATGTAGCCTGGTTATATTAAAGTCAGCAGCGATTCACGCACGCTGCGTCACGGCTTCCTTCAGAATAACAAGAACGTATTACACATAAAAGAGACTAAATAAAGTCCGCCATAAATAGGTCAGCACGTAAGACTATGGGCTTATCTGATGTAGTAACTACACTTGGGCCGTTAGTTTTCATTTCGCAAGAGCCAAGTTCCGACGGGTAAGCTAAACGTACGGCAAAGGCAAATTAGAAAAGTGTACTGTAAGGTATTGGAAAGGAACTGAGTTAAATTTACGACGCTTACGGCACACACGTTCTACTACTGCACAATTTTTTGGTAGATGAAAATTGTACTTTTAGAAGGAGTTTTTTACCGAGTTCATTGATAGATTAAATATGGTATTTCTTTTACACAGTAAAATCAAGTCATGTCAATTCTAAAACCAGCGATGCTGTCACTAGGTCAAATGAGTTTGTTGAGGAGTTTATTATACACATCTCAAGATTGTGTATCTAAATTACTATTATATCATAACACTTATCAGTCAGTTATAAACAAATGGAAAACTTCAAATAATAACTATTGGTGCTGTGTAGCTGTGTGTATCTTTTATGTGATTATTCGGTTGGTGTTCTTATGTTTTGACGGATGGACGAGTAATTTTTTCTGTGCGATTTAATGGTTTGTTTACATCGATAGAAAATTGGTTTGAGACAAAAGTTACAGAATCCAGTGCACTGTGGTTATGAGCCTCCATTATTATAAATCTTGTCAGTATATTTTTAGTAATACTAAAAGCACTTCATCATAACAGCGCATCCACTGAAAAACTTAGTACCTCTCCCATAAGAGGGGGGTTATTGCCATAATCTCCACGCTTGGCAGGCGGGTTGGAGATCGTAGTGTCGTAAATATAACAATGGGAAACGCTGCTGCCCATTTTCCAGGATACGAAACCTCCAGAACTTTTGCCTCACCTGTACGACACCCAAAAGTGTAAGGGGTTGGTGCTATTCTACTCTGCCCGAAACCAAGCGGCCAACCTCGTACTTAAGTATAAACATACCCTGAGAATATCCACTTTCATGACCTGAGAGGTACACTGGGTTGGACGGAAAAATGCCATAATCCTCCCAAAAACATTTCCTTGTCAACGTATAATGCGGTTAAAGCAGAATGCACTTCGCGCTATTTTGAGGCATTGACAAATAAATAACAGTATAAATATAGTTATTTCGCTGGGGGCTTGAAACGTGCGGCCACCCCAGCGCAAGGGATTTGCGGCGCTCAGGTTTTTCAATTTTTATTTGCGCCTGTAAGTGGTGCGGCGTTGGTGAAGCAATAGTGAGCTCACTTGGCCGCTTTTTACGACGCGCCCTCTGGCGGCAGTGTTTGATTTCCAAGATGCGTGTAATTCCCGATGGTACTGGTACAGACATAGGCGACTCCTAAGGTATCCATAAAATATTGAGTTGAGAGTTGAGTTTTCACATTAGGTTTGTGTTGGTGCAATGCTTTTTCTTGTTATAAGTATTTTGAATCAAGTTAGGAGTCGCCTAAAGTTTAATGCAATCAGGCATAAGTGTTATACGCGTAGTTCTTGCACCAACCGCTTGCACTCGTAGGTGTCGTCTAAGGTTAAGGCGACTAAGGTTTTCAAAGCTTAACAAAGGCAAAGAAAATTTAAAAGCGAGTTTAATCCCTTAAAAGTGTTTTATTTGGTAGCTTTCCCTTTTATTATAGATTAAATGTAGTGAATTTACTTTTAGAAGTAAGTAGATATCACTAGGTGTTCTTAATTTTTTTTTATGCTACTTAGGTGGCAAACAAGTATACGGCCCGCCTGATGGCAAACAGTCAGTCATTTGTCCCTGGCTTCGCATTTTTGAATCGTTCGAGTTTGATTCATGGTGTTACAACGAGTGTGAAATAGCTTTTTAGCATACGAACTCGGAAGGTTCAAATTACATTTGGCATTTTTATAAACTGGACATTACTAAACCTTGTCATTATTTATTCAAGACACTAGTCGCCTAACATACCCGCCTAACATCTACCGAAAGTGTAACTGTATACACCACCACAGGTGATGTTCGATTTTCGAGGGATTTCTGGGGTTCCCCAAAATCTGCTCTATAGCAACGTTGTTTAGTTTCAATGTGCAAGGTAAAAACGGTATTGTACAGTCAGCTGCAGAATGAACGGAACCGCCTACCATAGTTTTCATGTATGGTAGGGAGTTCATTTCACTCTGCATCTGACAGTATAACAAAAGGTTAGATAAACTTGAGATATAGGTGTATTTACATGACATTTCCTTCATGGTTTGGGCTAGAAAAGCAGAGTAGTAACGATGTTTGGTTTGTATGATATGTGTAGGCGTACTGGAATACCGTAATAAGATGAGATCTCTGTTATGGTTAGCGGTTGAGGTTAACTATTTGGTTGTAACAAGTATTTATTTCATTAACCGCTCGCTACTACTACCTTTTTGTAGCTGTTTAAATACGACATACTAAGGAAGGAAAAATCCTACTAATGGATGTTTGTTACTCTTTAACGAGAAACTACATAAAAAAAATCTTGAAATTTTACAGTAATGTAGTTTATAGTCTTGAATAGCACATAGACTATACCTAATTTAACTCGAAAGGTTCCGGGAACAGGTTCGGAAAATAATAACCAAATTTTAGAAGGACGAAGTCGCGGACAAAAGCTTGTATAGTTATACTACAAAGTAGTGCGAATACTTGTTAAATAAAATCTCTTCATTATTCAAGGTCTCCTAAAGTCAGTGGCAACTCTCATGTGAAATTTTAACGTGACATTTTGCCCGGCTGACTGCCTTAACGGGTATTTGATGTAAATGTAATAAAGTAAATGGGTGCTCTTCACGCCGCTCCCGAGTATGATACCTGTGGGGTTATTGTGTATCTAATTCAATCGTGTTCGCTTTGGTTTTTTTTTAGGCATTAGTCTTTTTTTTAATTTTTTGTTAAATAAAAATAAACCACAGTAGTTGACTTAAAGTCGGTCTGGCAAACTGCTGCTGTCTTGTTGTCGTTTACGTTATGGTTTCGTAATCTGGCCTTTGAGTCAATGAACCGCCTATACGACATAGCGAGATAAAGATTACGAAATAATATCTACAGATCTAATCTATACGAAAGTTAGGACCATGAACTAACTACGACACCTTGTCAATTGGGTAGGTAAGAGAAAGGAATTCGCTTTATAATTGGATAATCGGAAAATACTTAGTTTCGAATACACTATGTTAGGGATGTTGGTGGCGTTAGCGCTTTATCACAATTGAAAGTGCCCCTCCCGAAGGCCTCAGTGCCATGTACCCAGTCCTTGTGAGCAAAAATGTTCCGCGCTGAAGCTTTGACGGGCGTCAAAATTATTTTGGTAAGTAATTAATATTGAATATATTTATTACTAATTACGGTATCAGTCTACTTTTTGTTTCTATACATGCATTAGCGTTTAAATTATATTGTATAATGTTTTATTGTTTAAAAAGTCTTATTTTAATTTAAATCCGTATCAAAAAGGATAGTTGCCCCATTTACTTTGGCGGAAAGTAAAAAATTATTTAACAAGCAAGGACTTTTTTCTGTTGGTATTTTTTCCAACTTATTGGGACTTCTTGCTTTATAAAATAAATATATATTTGTCTGTGCTTTTATTCTAGGTGAACAAAATGCCTCACAAGTACAAGCGAAAATCGGACGTGGTGCCGCGGCACATTACTTAGACAGAAGGTAGTTGGTGATAAAGGGGAGAGGGAGGGGGGGGGGGGGGCTAAAAATCAACTTCCTTAGTCTGGCTGCGCCGACACTGCATAGAAGACTGCCTACGAGGATAGTCTCGAAGAAACGCTGCAACGCGGTGTATGCTATCTTCTGAACAGATCGTGGTTGGTGTGGATCTCATGACATGGTCTAGATGGGACCCAAGACAGGATGAAATAGAGAAGAAAAAGCAGTAAAGCGGATCCGGCCCGACAGACACTGGAATGGTGATGATTTTATGATTTAAATCATTAAGACTGAATACTATGTTTTTACAATAATTATTAATATTTTGATTAGTGCATAATAAAGGATCTCAGTAAATAACAAACATTGTTTATATTCAACAAAATCATAGTGAGGCGTCTATCCCCGCACGAGGCAACTATCCCCCGAAGCATTTCTACCGTGGGGCAACTATCCGCCACAGTAGGCAACTATCCCCCTTTTGAGAGGTCAAGTAAAACAGGATTTACTCAAAACCAATAGTAATTACGTTTACGAATATAGGCTATTATGGAAGATTAAAGATCTATGTTTTGATGTACATGTTGCATATTTCTTAGTATGTACATATTTCTTCATAATAGAGCTTTTTCGAAAAGTGGGGCAAGTATCCGGCTTTTACCCTACATCAAAACTTATTTAAAATAAAAATAATTAAAAAGCATCAATTAGTCAGTCTGTCTTGCATATCTAATCATTATTATTGCACGGAAATTGTATAGGCGTCATAGCATAATAATATGATATCACAATAAGAAAGAAGAGCAGAAAGAAGAAAAGAAATAAAAAAGAGAAAGAAAAGAGGAATGGGACGCTTTACCTACTAATGTATTTATTTAGGCTAGAGTCAATAGGCTGTTTCTATACAGAAACGTTCCGACTACTTCCTCTTCGGCCACATCGTTGCTTCCCATACATATTATTATTTCTTTAAGATGTCACATCATACATATTGTGGAAATCCATCTCTAGCAACTTTGTAGCGATATAACTCGAGCCATCCACGACTAACGAACATTTCCAAATGTTTATTATAAGTAGTATCAAACATTCTGGTTAACCTCATTTTAAGTGGTTAACGAAAACGAAACGAAAACGACAGAGCAACACAATCGCACCCATTTGTACCTGAGTGTGTATTTTTTATGATTAATTTTATTAACGGCGCACCACGCGTATATAGCCGCCATAACGCGTCGTGCTTTAACCGTGAACGTAATGCAAGCTTTGATAATAATTCATATTGCGACCCTTTGTTCCTGGGGGCGAGTGATACTGCGTAATGCACGTTCCACGGATATTTTTTATGGAAACCCGGTGTACCTTTGCTTGCTTTCCGGAATTCAATACTATTTTTATTTTAAAATGTGGATAGTGAAAATAAATGATATTGAAAAGGCATGCACTACGCGTCAGTGGCGACGTGTTTACGAGTCCGATAACTAAGGCTAAGCACTCGCGGACTCCGGGACCTGGATGGGTGACCATTTCCTTAGGTGCTCGCCACTCGTTAGGTGTACCTCCAAATACGTTGGCGAAGCGAGGTTGACCAAGGTCTCCCGCTGGGGACCCTGAGACTGGTTTAACTCTTAAGGAGTCGATTGGCACTGAAATAGTATTTATTATTGAAAAATAATATTAATTTTTTCTATTTACACACATCACATGAGCAGCCCATAAAAGTGCACTGCTGGGCTCTAGCCTCGTCCACGTAAGTGGTACACTTGGCTGGCGAGTTGGAGATCGCAATATTTGAAAATGCTTATCAGAAAACGCTGCCACCAATTTTCACCTTTCATGTACAAGCTAGTCTGCCACCTTAGTGTATCCTGTACGACAGGCGTCAATGGAAAGGGTGGATTATTAATTAATTAAGACATACCAACAGTATACATGTTAATACAATATAATAACATTTCTGTAATAACACCTGGCTGATATGCTTACCATTTACAGGTATGTACAATATTCTAAACAAATAAAATTTACGAGGAACGCAAGCTAGGGTATATCCCTAAATATAACAAAAATAATACATAGAATATAACATTTAGAGTTTCAAACGATCTATAAACTGGTAGGTTAAACGTTTAATATACAATCGTGTTAATGAGTCTCCATATATGCCTAGTTCATGCAACATCTATACTAATTGAATTGTACTCACTACAAATTGTTTAATTAGTGTTTGGTGACTTTATGGCTTCTATATTAATGTTGTACAATTCTAAATTAATGTTTGATTATGACGCTTTAACTGCTATAACAATAGAAACGATTTTGAATAAATTAGTAGACCTAGATAATTACAGGCTCGACAAGAATAAGGTGCCTTTTAACGTCGTTTGTTTAAACGTTCAAACGATTAACTGGCAAAATGTAGGACGCAAATAAAAACAGTTTTCGCGACGTGAAAAACGGATAGATAGAAGCTGACTGACACGACGAAATCTTCCCGTTACCCAATAACGTAGGAGCTGTCATCGTCACCGGTGGCAAGCCTCGCCCACACGTCTAACCCTCAATAAAAGAAACGCTATCTCGAAACGTTTGTCCAACATCTCAGGGTGGGTCATGGGTGGGTCGTCTAAACCTTGGTGCGGCCGCAAGCAAACTGTCAGGGCTCGATCGGCAATAATTAGTTGAAGTGTTGAGTGCGGAGGAAGCGAAAGATTGATGGCGAGCGCACAAAGGTCTGTCGGTGATAAATTGCCCGATATTAGGTCATGATTCGGGTATTTGCCTATCGGTGCCCCTCGGCGACTATCGGCGCAGCACTTTTTCTGACACAGTCGATTTTGAGTCAGACTGAAGGTTGCGGCCTTGATTGAAGCGTAGTCTGTGTTGTTGTTTTGATGTGTACTTGTTGATGTTGTAGCGTAATCGTCGTGTCTCTTTATCTGATTAACATTAATGGTTTTAATGTACACCTTGACCGTCAATAATTACTTATATCCAACTCTCAAAAAAATTAATTAAAATAGGATTAAGTAATTTAAACGTTTGTGGCGGTCGCTTGACTACCTATTGTTAATTGAACCTCTAGATGAATTTCGTATTGTTGACTTATACACTAACGAATATAACCTTGTACTTTAGATAGAATTAAGTACAAAAAATTACAAGTCAATCAATCAATTCGTTTCACTGGTGTTCGCAGGGCTGGCTCATTCCTTTGTCAACGTATAGCCATCCAGCAGGGGAATGCAGCCAGCCTTATGGACACAATCCTCATCAGTGGCAGCGATCTAGGGGATATTTGTACATATAGATTTTTAGGTTTGGGTTGTAGGTTCGTTGTAGTTAGGTAATTAAGTTCTCATATTTATTTAGTTTATTATTTTTGTATGTTGTTCTTTTTTAATGAACTGTTATTTATCAAAATTAATATTTATAGGTCCTAATACCTAAGTATAGCTAATAATAATAATGTTGAAAAGAAATTGTCATAATATGGCTTTCCTTAAGTAAATAAAATAAAATATTGATTTTCATCACTATGTATTAACATACTTAAATTGAAAAAAAATCACAGAGAACATTATACTGAGGTAGGTCATCATAACGTCACGCTGTAACAGAATATTTTAATTTTTAGTTTCTGCAAGGACTTTCTTTTTTAGCTGCAACTTTATGTAAAACAAGATCTGTTTTGTGGTAAAAGAGAGGCAACCAATCATTATAATACTTGAGACAGCTTACGTGACTGATTTACAGAATAGCTGTTACTTACTAACACTACTGATATGATTGAAACTGCTCTGAATCTGCATACGAGAGATGGTCGAAGTTCGTGAATTACTCCGTATGCTAATGTGACACTTGGAATATGCACTCTGTGTTGATAGCACGACAGTTCAATTTCAAATATCGAATGTTGGAGCACTTAGTCGGTTATTATGCAAATCATGTGCCAGGAAAGCGCTGCGATGTTACCTGGTTCTCCTACTTGAGACGCAAATTATGATAAATTTAGCGATATATAGACTTAAAATTCAAGTGTTATCTCCAGATAATTTGTCCGTGGTTGCCTGGTTCACGTTGTGTAACATTGTTGTTGTCGTTGCCTCGTCTAGTGATGACAGGTATTCAAAACCGGGGCAACTATCCCACTGTAGCAACTATCCGGCTTTTACCCTACTACTGTTGTTAGTTGTACTAGCAACAATACCTATGTTGCATCAAGTCTGATTGCAGTGCCTACAAATTCGTCGTCAAATATTTTGAATGTGAGTGCGTTCACGAGAAATTCGGTTCTGTTGCTACCTTGGACATAATTTTCAGAAATTGTTTTAGCTATTGTGTATCATGACTTCGAACCCGCCTACCAAGCTTGGAGATTATGGTAAAACCCTTCATTGATGTGAGGGAGGTTCAAGCCCAGCAGTGGACTGATAGGAGGCGTTGATGTGGAATAATCTGCGGATACGATTTCTATACTGATTACCATCTCAAATTGAATAAGAGAACATAAAAGATAAATTTTACAAATTTCAAACATAAAATACTTAACCATCTCTCAACTAATATATAGGCATTTACTACACGTATGTAGGTTAGAAATTCAGAGGCTATCTTTGAATAGCCCCAGGCCCAGTTCCGCTAACCCCTTTTCAAGGTTTGATGAAACACAAACTGTGTCAGCAGCTGCCGAAATTTCACCCATTGTCACTCACTTGTCTACAGAGAGGTCGGGGCTAAAACCTTTGATCATTCAGGAGGTGCATATTGGATGTTACAGTTGCAATATGAACGTTCACTAAGGCCGTAGTTCTGCAAACTGCAACCATCGCTGGAAAGTGAGTTTTGAGTTATGGCTATTTCCGTATTTATTAGTTTTTGGGGCGCAAAATTTCTTGTTTTTTCAATGTACCGTTAAAATCAATTACATAATCTGTAAATTAAGTGCATTTTAATCTAGTTGCAGGCACCGAAACTTATAGAAATATAAGTTTTATGTCGATGGTCAGCTTCGTAAGTTTTTAACTTTAATTTTTTAATTTAATTTTTTACTTTTTCTGCTAAACAGCGTTTCTTTAATCAGGAAAAAAGCCTAAATTTACGAAATAAAGTTGCATAAAAAATAGTCCATTGAAACATAATAACTTTACTTCACCAAACCTTTATACATTATCACATTAATCTTTATTATATCGGTAAACACAATCTAAAGAGATTGAAATAGAGATGGTCAGCTTCTGTGAAAAAGTAAGAACGGTTGTGTCACGGTTACGGTCGACCAAAAAATTATGTTATATGGTTTCATTGTATGTAATACAGAAAGTGGGCGTAAAAGTAACCAGCTACGATCGTTGGATACTTTCTGCAAAATAGAATAATATAGTTTTGAGTATGAGAAAAGTTTTGCAGAAACAGGTAGCCTTCTGCACAATGATTAACAAAAATACGAAGCTGATCAAATATTGTTTTTGCATACAAAAGTTAACTTTCTGCATAAAAGAAAATAGAATGACTATATACCACATAGAAAAACGTTTGTTGGAACAAAAAATGCTTTACGTTCAGGGATATAAATCTCATTTTGATCAAAATGGGAGTTTGTTGCTTTTTACAGAAATGCAGCCTTCTCGTTGTTTCTATTAGTTTACATAGAAGAATATTGAAGGTATAATTCAAATATTATTATGTTAAAATGGTAGAATAAGTACAGAAATAGTAGTAGGTAGAAATATATTACGTAGAGTACCTGAATAAGTACTATGGATACTTGTGACTATAAATTTTGGCACAAAATACTTTTAGAGATCAAAAAGAACATTAATGATTTTTGAAAGTAAGTCGTTATTTACTCACATCTAAGAAAGGTAAATGTAAACTCATTTTATATACAAATGAAATATCACCTCTGGCATCCAAGTTTCTAAGCGCCCCAGGGACAGGCGCGGTGTAATCGATATCAGCGGATGACGTCTTCCGAAGCACGAACTTCAAGTTGATCGTGTGTGGAATCGCGAATGTGACTCCATACTGGGATCTACTTGGAAAGCTAACACAGGTGCAACTGCAAACAGCCCCCCGGGTGCATTATTCGTAGATCCATTGAGCAATTCAACATTGGCATATCTGCCATTCAATATTTTAATGCCAGGTCAACATTTTAAAATTCTAATTAGTCCGTCAGTTCAGATTATAAAAAAACATAAGTTGGCCTGTTGTGTCTGATATATTCTGTCATATAGTTTTGTAAAAATCTTGTGTACAATAAAAGGTTAAATAAATAATAAAAACACGTATTTTTTTATTAATCTAATCAATAAAGAATTACTCTATAACTATTTATTTATCTCTATAAAGCGTATCAAAGTTTCGGAGTGGGGCTCTTGACGTCACTTCTGAGTAAAATTTGACCTCATTTCAACGCACTGTCGGCATTATTTTTTGTCTAAGTAACAAAAGAATAAAATACCTGTTCAATATTTTTTGATAATCTGCCTGACAGACTAAAAAATTATCATTCATCGAGGCTATTATCGAAACCCTCCGACAAAGCCAACGTATACTCAAATATTTCCTAAACTACAGAAGCAATTTTAATGAAACAAGGATACTAATAATGTGGATTAAACTTGCTTTTAAGTACTGAAGCTACGGGCCACAGACAGATACACAGATACACACATTAAAAATAACACCCTTCTTTCGCGGCGCGGGTTAAAAAATAAACGTCTATAAAATGAAAAAAACTGCTATCTGCCTTTTTTATCTTAGGCAAACAAGAAAGCGGGCCAGCTGATGGAAAGTGGTTACCGTTGCCTATAGGCATTTGCAACTATAGGGGTATCGCCAATGCGTTGTCAACCTCTATAACACGTTGCTCTAGCAGAAAAAAGGCAAATACCCCTGCACTGCCAAAGCGACGGTTCGCCCCTCCCCGGTCTGTCTCTTTCTGTTTGTTCGCGTATCACGCAAAAACTACCAAACAGATTTGTTTGATAGTTTGGTAACTTAAAGTTCGGTGTACATAGTACCAGATATACAGCTTGACCTCCCCGTAGTACTAGCATTCATACAATACGGTTGTCATTTAAATTGGATAACGGACAAAAGCTAAACTGTCATAAAAACGATTTCCACTCTAACGAAGTCGCGGGTAAAAGTAAGATAGAAATAAATATAAGGTCCTTACCTATAAAATTGGCGTTTTGTATGGCGAAAATGACGGAAACTGTAACTTTCATACAAGCAAATTTTTCAATTTCAATGTCATCAATCCGGTTATAATGAGACTTAGTAGGTTTAGTCAGACAACATTAAGATAACTGGTGCTTACCATTCTGTTGTTCCAACTACCCTCTTCATGAAATTACACCTGTTTAAAGAGAAAAAATTTACGACTACTCAAAAGAGGTGTTTTCATACGCCTAAAAAACATAAGAAAAGATTTTTAATTAATTTTAGGCACTTATCGGCATCTGAACATACTCTATTTTCGCAATCAAGTAGAAATTTTATACTTTATCTATAATTAAAAATATTTGTGCAAATATAAACTTCCGAAAGAAAAGGATAATTTCACACGTAAGGACTAAGGACAAAACATTAAACATTGTGTAATAAAATTACAGATATGAAACATGAATTTAATGATAACTGGTATAACTCCGTAATATTAACATAACGTTATTAGTTTCCGGAGACATCTAACGCGGGTGGCATTTTGGCAATTTCTCTTGATTCCAAGTAATTGCCCTGATGGAGCGGCCGAGCCATCTGTCAAGTGGAGATAATGAATGGGCAGACAAAACGAACTTTTATCTACTAACGTATATAGTAGTTTCGGCAGATGTTTCCCCGTGAACAACATCTTATCTAATTCTGTGGGAGCACCGGCACCGGTGACAAATGTGTAAGGTTGAGATGGCATTTTTTCACACGATCTCTTTCTTCAATATAGATGTTCAACGGTGTACAATGTAGGTAAAATTTTCTATTATTCTTGTGTTATACCGGCTCCTCTTAGTAGGGTAGGAGTAAAGAGAGATTATGATGGTGATCAAAACTCAAAAGCCACACTTTCAGCAGCAAATCCGCAGTAATCCGCAAGTGGACAAATGTGTGTATAGTTAGAGTATAGGCAAGACATACACTTACGTGTATGTCATAAATAGTCAAGACTGCCCAACGAAGGCACGACGGTATGTAAGAACCATGGTGAGTGACGAGATGCGGTCTATTCCAGCTTTTGCTACGCCGCTTCGCCTGGTCTTCAGCATTCTCAAGTAATAGGCTGTTGACTCTCGCATGCGTTGGCTGTGCGTTGTCAATCCATCGCTTCCTGGGTCTCCCGCGGGACATTTTTCATGGTTTCTCATGTATCCTTGGGGCCCGTGACCAAACCTTCTCTTCATAGAGCAATACAAGCCTAATTATACTCAACACATCTTCAGTGTCGACACAGAGATACTAACCTATATGGATGGTTACAAAATCCGCGCGCCGGACAATCATCAACCTGCTGGGCAAAGGCCTTAGCCCGATTATTCCACACTTGACTACCAAGTGTTGACAGTCTGCCAGCTGCCAGTGCCTTCTGAAGGCCCACATCTCTTCATATATTATTGGTCTGCCGCGACGTCGTTTCTGAGTATTGGGTGTGCAATCTGTAGCGGTTTTAGCCCATAACCTCTCCATCTAATTCCTAAAACGTTAACAATTTGCTCACATTTATTTCTTACTACGTAGGTAGAAACATATTCTGTGTTACCTAATTTCCTCTTTTGTTTCGTTTTCCGTGCACATACCACGTAATGTACTATGAATAATTGATTTTCCTTTTAAGATAAGAGCCTATGTCTTCCGTGGAGGTAAATGAAAGGATGCCTCTATAAGATTTGGTTTCGTGGTTCGCATATTAGATTAAAGCACGGATATTAGAAGGTTGTTTCCAAGAGCATGATAAATACGTACATTTTACTCTTTGTAAATACCTATGTGTTTAACTGATGTGGTTCTTTAGCTTGTTGCGCTTAGTATATTTGACTAAATTCAGTCATCTAAAATCAGAAGCAAAAAGCACGCGAACAAATCAAAGTGGAATGTATTTCTCATAGAATAAGGCCCATTTTTGTATCACTTACATTATGTAACGCGTCGCTTCACTTTTCAAAAGGAGTTATATAAAAGTGGACCTTATTTTATGAGCAATACATTCCACTTTTATTTGCTTCGACGCTTTTTGCTTCTTATCGTTACAATGATCAATAGGTTAAGTATAAAATGATTTGTTTATCATTAGGTACTTATAGACGACTGAAGTTAGCAAAATGTAATAAGCCAGCGATGTAGGTAATGCTTCCTGAGTGGAAACTACCTGCTTCATGTCACATAATGTTCCGTTTACTTTGGCTAGAATAATACGATCCGTCTGAAGACGATGTACAAACATTCAATATTTGCACATCAAATACAACGACCAATAGTATACTTAGCTGTACTTATGTATATTAACATAATGCGGGTGTGAGCTAGCACACATACCATGTAGATGTCGTTAGTATAATACCTGCCGATACATAGCTCAAACACACACTTACTTACTCACTTAGAAGACATTTGAGTAAGTTACTGAGCCTGCTAACTTGACGTTTAGTAAGCAGTTTCACTGAGAAATAGTGATTAGATCAATACGATATAAATATATACTATTTTTCACTATTTAGAGCACTATCTTTTGCAATAATCCAAACATTAAAATTCGATTGTGAGGCTGCTAACTATACGGACATGTGTTTTATCTTCGTGCTTTTGTTTGGCAGTAGGATACAAGAAATATAAATCAGTAGGGCAGAGGCTGAAAGAAATAAAAAGTAAAAGTAGTTTTCAAACGTAACATTCGAAGAAAGGCACTCGTACACGCTGAAACAAAACAGCACTTACACAGAAGCCCACCGGAAAAACTACATATTGCAAAGGGCCTACACAAAGTATTTTTTCCTGAGCTCACATCGAATCCCACCTACTTTCCTTAAGACAGCAATCCTTGGTCATAGAGCGAAATGAAAATTAATGGTAGCCCGGAGTATTTTTTCGTGTCGGTTTGAGTACACACCATTACTTCCGTTTTTGGCGCGAAACCCTCATTTATTATGTAAGTTGGGTAAAAACGCAAAAATGCAGATGGCATAGGGAATAAGGTTACTTTATTACCTATTCACGGCGAAAGTAAATGTGGTGAACTAATACTGTTGAGGTTAGGATTTGAAGGAGAGTACAATGTTTGTATCTATAATATAGGGCTACACACGTTACCTACTCTTGCCTCGAGATTTCGCGGAAGATATGTTCTGTAGATACCTACAGTTTCTGTCTATTATTTATTAAGGATTCAAACTTTCAATTATTTCGTTTGGTCTTTCAGCGTATCATTATCTCATCTATTATATATTCAACTGTTCAACTTTTTCTTTGTTGCCAGGCTATTCTGGTGTGAATCCGCCAATTTGTTCAATGTTTACATTTGTATGGGTACCTAGTTGTAGGTAGAACAATGATTAAAATTTATATTGGAACTGAGTGATAATTGCCACCGAAATCTGTGAAGTTTGAGCCACTACATTATAATGTAGTGACCTTAGATCAACTATACCAGTACGTAATGGCCCAAAACTTCACAAACTTTACATTATTATACAGGCACAAAATTATCTCACCCGGCAGTAATATATACATTTTTTTATTATATTTCTACCTATAAATTGTTTCTCCTTACTGACTAGCCTTATTATAAAACAAAAGCCTCGTTATATTCACTCGAATATTCAGTTTCGATTTAATAAACACAAAACGCTTCTTCAAAGGGAAAGAACTGTGCAAAAGGCGTAAGAAATTTGGAAAGGTACCCAATTTATCAGGGCCTATGTCCTCTTGAGAAAGGAAATCCCGGCAATCACTCCTGGCAATTATCCTGAACTTTTTTCTTTTTTTCTTCGAAGCAA
The DNA here is from genome assembly GCA_907269095.1 of Blastobasis adustella. Classification (NCBI taxonomy): domain Eukaryota; kingdom Metazoa; phylum Arthropoda; class Insecta; order Lepidoptera; family Blastobasidae; genus Blastobasis; species Blastobasis adustella. The sequence goes on along the minus strand of OU026121.1, from coordinate 11,336,559 downwards.
CTAATTAGCCGGATGGACTGGAACTTCGCGGAGAATTAACAATAATGATGAATTATCTGTGGGACGTATTAGTGGTATTGTGGCATTTCCTTTTAATGTTATAGTAAGACTTACTTAAAAACTACTTTCATAGTGTCGGCCCTATTGTGAGAAGGACGTGCCACATAGAGGAGATAAACTGATTCTGAAATATTTTGGTCCTTTATGTCACGGTGCGACAGTGGTAGTTGTGACACAAACTAATCTGAGCCTCTTCTCAGTCGTCCACTCTTGACAGAGTGGTCGTGGTCATGTATCGGTCGAGTTCTGCGCCACCGCCGCCCTCGCGATGCTACGCCATGTCTTCCTGTGCCTGGCGGAGCGAGAGTTTTTAGTCATGGTGGAGTGTGTAGTAGACTTGATGAGGTCCGTCCACCGTGTTGGAGAGCGCCCACGAGATCATTTACCCTTGACTTTCCCTTACACCACCAAACGTTCCATGGAGTCTTTATTACGGGTGATGTGCCCGAAGAACTTGAGAATTCGTATTTGCACAGACAACGATGATTATGTTAAGTTCTCGTAGGATCGAAGCATTGGTTCGGTGCGCGGTGGACGGGATTATGAGCATGCGCCTCCAACACCACATTTCCAGTGCGTCGATCTTGTGACGGTCTTTTGTCCTCAGCGTCCACGTCTTAGCACAGTACAGAAAGATTGGAAAGACCAGGCACCGCATCAGTCGAACCTTTGTGTTTCTGGTTATTGTGTATTGATTTATTTATTTAAAAAAAAAAACTTATCTGTGAACTGACAATCGCTCACGACTGAAGTGGCTTCCAATTAGACAACGTAGAAACCTCCACATCCTCACATTCCTTTATAAGGCTTTAGGAAATCCCTCTTTTCCGGAATATATCCGTTCCCGTTTCCGCCTCCTCCCTGCTCCTTCCCGCTCCAGGCGTGAAAACGTCATCAAACCACTGGATGTTCCTCATTGTAACTCCAACTTCTTTTTCAAGTCGTTTACTGTTGAAGCGGCGCGACTGTGGAACAACTTGCCAGCTAGTATTAGGGACAGTCAAACAATAACTTCTTTCAAGTCAAGACTAAAAGAGCATCTTTTATCTTCTCTTGATTAGCATTATAGAATATTTATAATATATATTTATATAGTATATTATATATTATTAAAGGTATTTATGTATAATAGGTAAGTACATATATAACGTAGTTTATTTAGAAATGTAGTGCACATTTTCTGCTGCTTCCCCGTTTATTGCTTTTCTCCACACCCGGTAGGGTTGGCTGGAAGATATCTCTTACAGAGATAAGCCCACCTTTGTAAACAACCTCTTGTAATATATGTTTTAACTTGTTTTATGTGCAATAAAGTATATAATAATAATTGTCCACACCGTGGTACTCGAACGTAAGTAACCATTGATATGAAAATAATATGACATCTCAACCTGGCGGCCGTAGTTCCAAATTTCGCCGTTTCAAACATATCTTGATGTCGCAAGAACTGTACTTTATTCTCTAAGACAACATCAGTGAGCGCAACATCATGGCCAGGTTGCCAAGCAACGCGCAATTTCGACAATACGACAGAACATCCTACATTTCATCATTGCGATCAAGGATGTTTCTTACGGAATCGCACCCCATAGCGGGGGCGAGATTTCTTTTGATGTCTTTCTTGTATGTCGGTGCCACTTTGTTTGGGAGTTTTTCTCAAAATCGTTATAGTTATCGGATGTCACATATTAAACGAAGAAGATAGGTATTATACGGCTGTCTCGCTGCTGCATACTTGTATGTGGCAGGCCCGGAAACTTCCACGGCTTCCACTCGTCCTGCAGCACGGCAGCGTAATCCCGATATCGCCTTTGCGTGGTCACACCTTTTGTGGTCTATAAGTTACATGGAAGAAATTGATGTTGTGTTCTACTCTGCCCAATGAAGAAAGAAACTCCTTACTGCGTATGGAGGTCAGGCCTATGGTTCAATTTCTATGGCGGTGACAGGGCATGAGCGTGCAGATTCGCCATATTGTTTTTCTATTTCTTTAACTAGTTCTTTTTGGGCACATCCGTCAGACATCTTATATATGTACCAAAAGACATACACGCATTATTTGACAGTATGCCCTGTCCTCTTACAGGAATTTCTTTCGTCATTAATTCTGCAACACGACTTTTTCTTCTAAAGAATTTAAACTAGCTTTAAAGCAAATTCATTGAATTCTTGATACATAAACCACGACAACGATTTTAAGAGGAAAGTATCTAATAACTAAGGTAAACATTACACTAGAGTAATAAATAAACTGACAGCCGTCAAATCAGTCTACATAGGTACATACAAACTAAGCCATCGGATTGTGGCAAGTACCTATTTCACAATTAACCATGATACACAGAACGTTCAACATTGGAACCGCGCAGTGAATGGATTTCGATTTGCAATCCAGTTATTGTATTCGGCGTAGGATTACTCTTAGACGGTGTAAACTGCTTACATGGTGTTTCATCCCTTAAAGCTTAACGGTCTGGTATTATTTCATTATGATAGTCATCTTGACGTTAATGTCCCGGTTGTGCTCTTGCGTATGAGGGTCCGGAGTCCGCCTTGACCATAATCCAGACCCTGCTACCTGGCCAGATTGGATCATGGTTACATATTCAGTCGCCTGAAAAACCTGCACGGTTTCGCCACGATGTTTTCCCTCACCGTAAGAGCATCGGTTAGTATTTAACTAATGCACATAACTCAGAAAAGAGTCATGGGTACATGGCCGCAATGGGATTCGAATCCGGTATCTCTCGCTTACGAGTAGGATACCTTAACCATTCGGTACCGATGCTCCGAAGTTTAACGGAATGGTATTAATTTCATTGTCTTAAAAAATGTACTACTTGACAAACATTATCTTAATGCCTAGTCCGTAACAAATCAGGGCTGCATGGACTCTTTTCTACATTAGTAGAGTGTATTGCCATAATCTTTGACCATGTTATTATTTATTAAGGAAGAGGGTTACGGGATCAGAGTAAACTGCAAGGAAAAACCAAAACACCACGTATTATTGATGGGAAACCGCTGTAGGTAAATCTGAAAGCGCTTTTCTACAAACAACAAACAAAGTCGCTTGCCGCAGTCTTTTCCTATGTATCTTTAAACTACGATTTTAATGCGGGTTTCAACAATACATAGTGATATACAATATATCAACATACATACAATAATTCAAAAGGAAGGAAGCAAGAAAACAAGGGTACTTAGGGGTAAAGTAGGTGTATGCGAACGAAGTCGCGCCAGGTCTACTAGTGTAAATAAAAATTATACCTAAGTTACTCGTTTTTTATGTTAAATAGGTTGTTTTTACTTTTATTGTTAATTGAAGGCAATCTAATTTTTTTTACGTTTTATAACTTACTTAATTTTTATGTATGTCTCGCAGTTTTATGTGTGTCTCAGTGGCACAGTAACGCTACTGTGCATAGACAAGCATTGTTTAGTTAGAGTATTGTACAGTACAGTAGCATAAGTGCATTACCACTTCAAGAAAAAATTCCGTTGCAGCGACAGCAACATATACATTATGAACGTACATTTTGAGCATATTCAGCCAAAATGAGTTTTTACTAAAGAAGGGCATTAGCTGTCCCATAGGCCAAAGAATTCGTCTCCTTTTTCGTTTGCCGCTATAGCAACATTCACGGTATTTGGTACATCTTTAGCCAAAATCAGTTTGCTAAAAGAAGGGAGCTTTATCTGTCCCTTATGTCCAAACTACTTGTCATTTACCCCCAGGGTATTTGTGATACAGTAAATAAAGATTTAATTCATGAATGCTATAAAACCGTTTAACAACTGCACAGCAGTACAAAGGAATATGATTCTTAAGGTGTTCCTGCACTTATACTCTTGCACTGTACATAGATGTTTTATATCACGAAGGTTTCATAATACCGACATGGTGCAGGAAAATGCATTTAGTAACAAATCCTCGTTTTCGTTTGCAACAGAGATATCAATCTCCAGCAACACTGTAGGTACGGGACTTTGCTTTATAAAGTAAAGTAGATGGAAAATAGCTTTCTCTTCAAAGTTCAAAACTAAATAAACTGTGACTCCTTTACACTGAACTGCGTCAGAAAATACGTAAGAAACCCACAATTTAGACAGAAGGAGTTAGGGTGGTGGTACTTATCCAAACTGACTCCTAAAGCTTGACAGAATTCTGCCACCGGGACATAGTATTTTTTGTTATACGGCAGACAAACAGGCAAGCGGGCTACTTGATGGAAAGTGGTCACCGTCGCCACCTATGGACATCAGCAACACCTTAACTTAAACCTCTTCAACGATCCCATGTCATAGTCCAAAGGAAACACTGTAGCTGGGAGCTCATTCCATATCTGAATTGTGCGAGCAAGAAACTTTCTTAGAATGAATTCCCAAACCTGAAAAATCTATCTTTTAATTCAAGCCGTAAAAGTATGGTACTTATATTTTTCTCAAATTATACTCGTTTATCATACAACAACACGAGACTTATTTAAAACACGAAACTTTCGACTTAACCCATGCTTGAGCTTATTTGCGAAATCACTGCTATTGTATTTTCCGAGGGCAAACATCCAGCAACTCAATCTAGATCCTTTCAATCTGCTAAGCTGTTCAATCAGGGAAAATGGTACGCGGCCAGTATTAGATACTTGATTTATTTCGAAACTGCGGCTCCATCAGACTTCTTCATAAAAAACAGATTGGGTGGTTTTTCTGCAAAAAGCACGAAATAGGTAATTCACAAACGATATAGATGCTTGAAGTGCTTTTAGTTTCCATCTTTTTTACAATAGCGACTGGCCGCGGCTTTTACCATCGTCCAATCTTTGTTTAATTTAATAGAATTTTCGATATTGGTTCTGTCATTTTCAGACAAAATTTTCATAACAAAATAGGCTTTTTTATAGTATGAATAGCTAGTAAAAGATAAGTATACCAAATGTGCTCACTTTGAAGTGAGCATTAAACAAAATACACTTTAAAATATTTTATTGTACAGCGCTCACAAAATTATTACGTTTCTCGACTCTGTACGCGAACTCAGCGACCGAACAAGCAGTGTGCAACTCAATCCAGTGCCTTACAATCTGCCAAGCTACTCAATCAAGCGCACTGGATGCGTAGGGTTGTCGCTGTAGCTAGTTAGTGATTAACGATCTTATTATGACACTATTTACTTATTGTTCTTATCGATTCGATGGACTAAGCTCTGACTTACACTATATTCGCCCAGTAATCGGCAACGCATACAGCATTTGGACTGGCCTCGAACAAGTCCTCCATTGTGCAAGTCTTAGGACACGCTGAGCATGAAACGAAGTGTAAACATGATATGCAGTTCTTCAAGAATTTAGTCAAGGGTTTTTACATGTTCGGTAACACAGGAGTGATGCACTTTGTATTGCAAACGTCCATAGATTTCTTGTGGCATTAAAAAAAAACAATTATGTACTAGTCAATTAAGGTGTGATATATTTGATTTTTATACCCACGAAGTAAAGAGAGGGGTGTTGTAAGTTTGGCGTTAGTGTCTGTGGCTCTGTGGTGATGCATGTCTGTCTGTGGCATCATAGCTGCCGAATGTTTTCTTTATTTGATAGCCAGTTTAATCGAGATGGTTCGTATCCCTGTTTCACTAAAATCGGTCCAGTAGTTTAAAAAAATATTTCAATACTTAAATGTAAAATTGGTCGGGGTTATCCGATTTTTTCTGTCGGTCTGGTTCTCCTTTTGGAATTACGTATCCACACATTTTTATGTAAGACCCGAGGCCTTATTTTTGAAACCGCTTGCACGCACGGCTTCTAATGCTTGTCTTTTCTATTTCTAGCAACAAGTGTGAAATAGTAGCTGTTTCAAAAATAGTGCCCCTGTAAATTGCACAAGCTTTTCCACATCACTTAGACCCAAAACGTGTTACACGAACGAAAAATCGTGCAGCCCCGGAGGCAACCCTGCCGATCGAGTAAACGTACAGTCGGTAACGAATGTATTGTTCACTTAGTGGCAAAATAAAAGGAACACCAATATTCACCCGACGAACCGCGCGACTCGTTGATGAACGAGCAATGCGCCTGGCGTACGTTTTCTTCCCTTTTCCCGGTTTCCAACCCCTTTAGAAACTTTCCACGTAGTTTTTGTTTACCGATACCTAACTAGCTCTCTGTAATGGGTACCTGATTGCGTTGTTCCCGGGTTTTTCTAAAATAAATATGTATCAGCTGTGGAGTGTGTTATGCTCGGTCTGTACTAAAAATAGCACAATGAAGGTCTTGTTCGAGGCCAGACCAAATGCTGTATGCGTTACCGAATACTGGGCGAAATGGGCCTAATTGGTAGTTTAGTCCATCGATTCGATAAGTAGAAAAAACGGACACTATACGACCCTGTACGACACGGTACGATAGGACACGAAACGACACGACACGTTATAAATTTGGAATTTCTATTAAATCTTTGATATTATGGAAACTCTAGACTAATGATATGGTCAAACGTGTAGTGACATAATTATGCATTAGCTGTTTACTGACTTCCTTTTCTTTTTCTTTTTACAAGCTTTTATTTAACTTACACTGTTCGTATGTAAGTCGTCCGTCAAAATTTGCAAACAATTTTTCGACTATTTGTTGGTATCCGATTGATCTGAAATTCGGTATACCTATGTAACTTGGATGCCAATGCATTAATATGGTACCATTTAGTGAGTCTGGTGAGGGAAGGTGGTCATAGGAACTAATGAACGCAAAAAGATAACCCTATCGTGTTTGGGCTCTTTGGAATAATCTTGATGAGTAGGTACTATAATGCGCAATAAAAGCTTGCTATGAATTTCTTTTTCATTATAAACTTTTTAATTAATTAAAGTTTTCCTAAATCCTAATTTGCCTAACTAAAATCCGTGCAGTAGTTTTTGCGTGAAAGACTCTAAACATCCATCCGTTCATCCTTAAAAAATTTCGCATTTATAATATTATTAGGATAAGATAGGATTTGTATATAAGTTACCACTTACAACTTCTTCTTATGGCCAGAACGCCAGTTCGATGTTTTGTACGTCGCGTATATGGTTGTTCCAAAGGATCCGTGATAAGCAAAATTATTATGATGTCCATTTCCAGTTAGGTATCTACATTACTATGGTTGGTTCAACATGAAGAGCATCCTGATATTAATTGGATTCTGGACATAACTTCGGGTAAACTACTGACCGAAATTGTTTACGCTCGCGGCTACTGGATTACATAATGCAGACCAGAGTTAGGTTCTAGATTTAAACTAGATTACAAGTTTGCGATAACAACGTGTATTAGGTTAGTACCGATGCGCGATGTATGGCCAGTAATTGGACCTTCATGTAGTGCTTTCATTTGGTATTAATATTACGTACATAATTGTTGTATTGTGTTTCTTAAATTACAATACAGTAACTACCTTTATTACTAATTTATAAATAACTAAACTTACCTAGCTATATTGTATTTGTAACTAACTATATTATTTATTTTTCAGGTACGATAACCAGTACAAAACCAGTAAGTTCAGAAACTCACCGCTCTATGTAAAATGTGAGAGCACGGAAGTGCCTTTGCCGAGATGAGCAAAAAGTAGCGGCCAAGCCATACTTTCTGACCAAAATGTAGAGTTTGTAGAGTTAGGGGCAAGGATGTTCATTAGATCTAATGACTTTTTCACACTAAAACCATTGTGAGCTTGCGAAGCTTTGCAAACTAATTTTCCATTAAGTGTTTTTGGTGAAATACAATTTTGTGATAAAATAATCTGCCCTTATCGGTCAGCACATCATATAATTAATATTTTTATTTAATTAAAAAAAGAAATAAAGAAAAGTTTATTCAGTACTAGGTAGTACCCGAATGGATAATTTAATACGTAACAAAATTAGTACATAGTACGAAAGGCCTCCATTCAGCATGAAGTCAAGCGTCACAAGGCGTGTTGTGACGTATAGGTACTCATTTACCTCATTTTAAATGACCGCCACAGTGTCTCAGTTATCTGAAAAAATAAGTACCTTCACAATCATTGTTTGGTCGAAATCTCAAACTGGGTATCAATTTTCGATCCTCACTAATGACGGAGCGAGATGGGTAATTGTTGTCTTACATTCGTAAGAGCAGGACAGCGAATTTTCGGTATATTGTACACTTAAAGGCCATCGTCTGAGGCGTAGTGGCTGGCACAATGAAGTGACTGTACAGTTTGCTGTACACCTAGCCGTTTCTATGGCGGGAAGTCAAGCACCGTCTGTCCGGCTTTCTCTTTTTTAATTTTCTCGGACGTAATTGTAGGAGGGTGGGAATGAATAATTTTCGCTTATTCCGTGTTTACGGGAAGAGTTTTTGGCGTGTAGGAGGGGTGGATATGTTTTGTTTATGGTATCGGTATTTAGTAAACGCGTGGTAGGGTATTTAGTATACGATGACTGATTTTATTAAACGCGTGGTAGGGTAATATACGATGACTGCTTTTATTACTAGAATACTGGCCAGGCATTTGACCGTAAACTAACCTGGTAGCAAGTGACGATGCGACCGATGTGGACGTTAGTAAATAGTGTTTAGCAAATACCTAGTGAAATTATTTTCCCGCCAAACAGAAATTTTTTCTGATTATTCATGTTTGCGTTTTGAGTGTTTTTTCTTGTTAGAAGCAAATAACTTGATAAATGTTATTTCCTTAGGTCGCAGTTTTGCAAAAAGTGAATTTAACTCAGCAACCTCGGCGTGGCAACAGAAATGACTCGCAGCTTAATTCCAACAAAGTCATAAGAAGAGAACGAAATTTTGTATGAATTTTGATAAAATAGTGTATGCAAGTACATATTATAATTTTATAAGCGAGTTGCATACACTGTTATTACTTTTCTATTCATTTAGTAATCTCTATCAAGACAAAATAATCAGAAATCATAACTAGTACTCGTGTAAAGACATTATTTATCTAGAAAACGGGACCATATTATAGCTACTTATTTTGTAACTTATTCAATGTAAGTATTACGAGTATTGTGATGTCAAAATAAACAACGTCTATGTCTAATTCCATGAATATAAAACGCACTGACTCCCTCAGAGAAAACACCAGAGACGATACTAATTTATCCAAGTACCACCATAACGTGAATACCTTTCAGTACCGCCAGTACATAGGTCTCAAGCCCATGCCTAGACTGCGAGTCTGCGAGGCATGAACACACGAGAGGCAATGCAACCTGGCAGTATGTGAAGCCAGGCGGACTTTAGAGGAGAATTTTAAAAAGACACGGAGATAGACTGCTATGGCGTACCTAGGTGCATATGAGTATTTTTGTGTGTTTCGTAATACGTTAGAAATTTTTGGGGTTCCGTTAACAAAAGTGTTCTAATGGGATGCTAACAGCTTTTGCAATTAGTCTGTCTGAGGCATGTTGGGACCTATATTTTTAATTGTATCAGACGTTGTCGCTGTGTTTCTGTAACCTGTAACTGAAGCCCTTGAATTGTATTGATTGGATATTTTATTTGTTATTCAGGCTGAATCAAAACATATAATAAAACTGTAACATGTCCAATTCTTTACATTCAAGATATTTTGGATATTTTTATTGGAGGGTACTCTATTTATTTATTTGTTTTAACAGTTTATTGTACACAAAAATGATATACAGAGAAATATAACAGTATAAAAGACACAACAGGCGCTGCTTACAATCGATACTAAACCAAAAATCGAATCTATAAACGATACTAAAGCCAAAACTGTTTTTTTTTACTGTCGTTATCTTGGCCGCGTATCACTCCGAAACTATTGAATGAATTGAAATGATACTTCGTAGATTTGAGTTCATACTACGAGTTAGGGCACTGGATACTATTTTCGGGAAAGAATTTAAAATGTGTTTAGTTGTAATTCATTAACGTGTGGTCTGATTTCATTTATTATTTGTTTGTTAAAAAGGAGCCAGTTTAAAGATTGTACCGTAAATATTTCAAGGTCATCCATGTTGTAGTTTAGAAATTACTCCTCAAAAACTCCTGAAATGTACAAGAACGTACTGCTCATTTTAAGCTGGCATGTGCACTTTATTGTATAGGCTTAAAATGGATAGGCATATTTGTCAAAGTAAGACTTCTCCAAAGAAATCAGATATTGCCAAATGATATTTTTCTATGAAAATTAAAATGAATCGAAATGAAAATGAATGTGTTACTAAGCGCCAATACAGCTGGACCAATTCGGCATGTTTTTTTTTTCAAATATTCGTTCAAGTACGAGGAAGATAAGAGAAAAAATGATAAACTTCTGGGTAGGTGTAGGTTAGGGTAGTTGTAGGGTAATACCCTAACACTAGCCTAACCTACGTCTACCCGTACCCTTCGGCCGCCTACGAAAACGGAAGAAGAAGATGAACTTCATGTGCCAATTTTTATTTGAATATCACACGAAACACGAATATTCTGTGCCCGGACAAGCGTTAGAAGTAGTTTTTATAAATAGTGCATGCTTTGTATGGTATTGTATGCATGTATGGTATTTTAATCTCAATTTGTATCATTAATATTAACGAATACTAATGAATAACAAATAAAACAAGTTTGTTTTTGCCTATGTACCTATTCATAACTCAAACCATAAAAAAAAGGTATTATTTTATCGAATCCTGCATCAACCTACCTACTTCATTATGAGTATAATGTGTACAAGTATTATCTTGGGTTGTGATTTGGGACAAAAGGGGTAAGAGTTAAGAGTTGGGGTAGAAATATTTAAATGAAAACAACGCGTAGGAAGACTATGAAGTCGTGCTGAGCAGCTAATAACAAATAAAATAAGTGTATTAAATAAATTGCGCTGTGCCTATATAAACAAACAAACCCAATCCAGAAATTAATATTCATCAATTCTATTTCAGTTTGGCTGGGATTCGAACCCGAGACCGTATGCATAACAGTATAATGTGTGGTAATAACTATGGTGTATAGTACTCTCTGAATGGTCTGCTGGTTGACTGTTAGACAAAGCCTCAATGGCTTTAAGTCCGCCAATTGCTGTAATTTGTTCAATAAAGTTTTTAAATAAATAAATAATAACTGCTCTATTCAGGGCTTTAAGAAAGTCTTCTTGGTTTTTGTACCCTTTTAAATGTACTTAGGGCCTCTTTTACAACCTACTGTTATGCTGATATATATGTAATTACAAATAGAAAATAATTTACCCCACAGACAAAATAGTCAACAATAGTTGTAGTACACAACAAATAGTACTTAAATTATTACCTAGTCTATGTTTTGTTAATCCGAGCCTGGTGACCTGGGTTTTCTAAAAACTATATATCAGGTACCAGTCTCTTATAAAAAAAATAGCTATGAAAATTGTATAGTTTTGTTTATTTATTATTTTTAATTTTTGTAATATACGCTAACAGTGGCGGCGAAACTGGAAAGGATAATTTAAATGTTTACAACATGTTTTCAATTGATTAAGTGTTACAAAAAAACACCTAAATTGCTAGCCAGAAAGCTTAGAAAAGTGTCGAATAAATTGAAAATTACTCTAGTGATTTCGTTTCTATATCAAAGGCAAATAAACATTCCTCTGCTATTAATTAGTGCTTATATTTTTGCCTTAATAAGAGCGGCAAAGGCCTCTTTGTGTGCTGTAAAGGGAAGAAATGCCCGCGTGGTTTTTAACGAGCTACCTAAACAGAGCAACCTTTTATACAAACAGCTGAAAGAACCTCACTAGACCTATCTTGGGCATTAAAATAAACGGTAAGTGGTGTATCTGCATAGACCAGATTCCTAAGTGCAGTTCAAACATACAGATTAATGTCTGAATCGCTTTTTTGTGCTTCTGCTTGAGACTCTGGTTAACATCGGCCTATCGCTTACTAGGTAGGAAACTTGTATTGTTTTGTGTTATGTGTTGATAGTCAAATGGAGCTCTCCATTGGACTATATTATATTAGCCCGGTATATAATTTTTTAGAGTGTATCGTGGTACACTCCGTACTTTTTTTCTTTTATCTTTATGTAGGGAGCTTGATCGCAAAAAAGCGTCCATGCCGCTCCATATTGTTTTGCTTTTATCAAAATGGGTTTGAACGAAGTTACATACGCTTCAAACCCATTAAACAATTTATATAGTTCTCGGGAAACGCCAGACCCTATTACATCCACCGACTGTCCAACAAAGTTTATAAACATATTTCAGTAGAACTAGTGTACCGTGGGTTAAAAATAAAATGAACAAATACCGTCACAGGCCCCTAAACTGCCCAACCACTTGATTTATAACTTAACTAAAACGTAATCCCATAGTGCCTATAGTGGCATAACATAAGAGCAAAGAATTATGTTCAAGGTTATGTCTACTGTACTATACCTTTCCAACAATAACTACTCTCTAAACCCACTCTTACTAAATTTAATATTACAGCACCAAAACGAAGTGAGTTCGTTTATGAACATCACAGTGGATCCTGAAAAATGCAAGTCCTTACCCCACGTCTGCGGCGACCCCTCCTAATGGTCAGTCATTTAGCTTCCCTTGGCTACCTCATTAAATTTACATCAAAAAGATGCCTTGTTCTACCAACCCTTGCTTGACTAAACACCAATTGCTTGGGCGTATTTTCCCAGAGACAATTTATGTATATTGTTTCTGATGTAGGTAATTTAAGCGGACCTCAAGTAAAAACGTTTCTATGTTTTTAACCCCGATGGAAAAAGAGGTTATAAATTTGATGTATGTATCGGTGGTTCAAAAGAGGCGTGTATCGGTCTGTGGCATCGTATGGACCGATTTCGATGCGGTTTTCTGTATTTGATAGCCAGTTTAATCGCGATGGTTCCTAGCTTTGTTTCATTATCGTTCAATCAAGTTATATGTTTGTAAGTTGGTTATAGGAGATAAAAATAGAAAGAGAAAAATGAAACAGTTAATTGGATATGGCCGTGTGGTGTCCGGCAGAGTAGAATAGCAGCAACCCTTTACACTCGTGGGTGTCGTACAAAGCGTTTAATGTTTTCGAGGCAAAAGGTCTAGAGTCTCCGAAGGCTGGAAAATGGGCAGCAGCGTTTTCCATTGTTATATTTATAACACTGCGATTTCCAGCCTGCCCGCCGTGTGCGTGGATGGTTATGGTAATAACCTCCCCTTCCGTTGCGAAAGCCCTTAGTCCTGCAGTAGACTGTTATGGCCTGCGATGGTGATTAATAACTTGATTCAAAATATTACATCACTCTAAGTAATACCTACCTATTTAAACAAAAATGAACGAACGTTCTATTATACTTAATTTAAATTCAATAATAAATTTATAAGCTTAATCTCCTTTGATTTCATCTGTTTCTGTAATAAGTAAAAGGTTTATTCATACCAAAAGATCAAAGGAGTGGAAATTCGTTTTCTTTCACGTAAATTTAATCGAGATAATAATTTGAATTGAGTAAACAAACCTCGCGAAAAGGGTATGATTATTCTGAGAAATCAATGTAGGTGTTTCCTATTTATTTCTATACGTAGACTACAAATTGAGTAACTGTGTTGAGTAGTAGCCTGAACTATTGGTTAATTAATAGCGGCCCGCTCCGGCTTCGCACGGATTTTCATGGGGTTCTTCTGTTGAAATATGCATGTATTGTACACCATAACCTTTTGGAAGAAATTTCTCTAAGTGATAGTGAAAACCGCATAAAAATCCGTTGCGTGGTTTAGGAGGAGTGATCATACAAAGAGACAGTCGGACGCGAAAAGCGAATTTTACAGGATGTTTAGTATGTCTCTTATCAAGCAACACTGTGATCTCTTATTAAACAAGGAGCTTTTTACTTTAGATTTAAAAACTCCGACGTTGTATTTATCGAAAGACAGTAAGTCAGAGAGTTCCGTCGCGATTCGCACAATAAATGGTGAAGCAAAGTGGTTCGTGCGAGCAGTTTTTGTAATTTCTACGGTAAATCAGTGTCATTTCGCTGAGGCTCTTCTCCTTAGTAGTGGAATGAGGATAGGGGTATTGGATTGGGCAGTTCCATTGGAGTCTCCGAAATGTATCTTATAAAGAATTTTATTGCCTGAAAAACCAAACATCCATACCTACTAACATTCATTCTAACAAACTTTCGCATTAATAATGTTTGTAGGATATAAATACTTAGTCTCTATTACACGTGTACACTCATGCAGTCGATAGTTAGGGCAATGTGGTTGCCGAACATTGTTTTCCGCAGCCCCATTCGCTCAAAGTTAAATTGTATTAGCATTGAGAACGGCGAGCTGAGTCGACGCAGCTAGTTCTGTTACAGAGGACTGTTGATTGAATTTGTTGTGTGCTTGTTTTGCCATATGATGGAGTTTAAATTGTGTAGTTCCTATTAGTAAGGTCTCTTTAAGGTGCCGGTTAATCAATACAGTCCAATTGACGACCTGAGTGCTTCAGGCCGACCTGCAACGCAGAGGTCCCGGATTCGATTCCCAGCCGGGCAGAAATTGAAATGGTAAGTTTTAATTTCTGTTACGGGTCTCGGTGTCATATGTATGTATCATCATATCAGCCGAAACACGCCCACTGCTGGGCATAGGCCTCCCCCAGAGATCTCCATAAAGGCCGGTCCTGTGCATATGTGTGTATAATAAGCATGTATTTAAAAATATATTAGTACTTTGTCAGTTGTCTGGTACCTATAACACAAGCTTTACTAGTTTGGGTCTAGATGGCGCTGTGTGAATTGTCCAAGCATATTATTTTATATCAGAGACGAACAGATTTTTCGCGCTGTTAGTAAACATCAAGAACAACATATGTACTTATCTGTTATAATAGTAACATTATATACATGCCGTAAAACTGTAAAACAAATGAATATTTAAACACGAATCCGCATCCGCAGGTCATCACTTTATTCCTCACACGGTAGTGTAAATGGGGATATCTAATAGTCTGAGTTTGCCAATAACTTAGTATGGAAATTTTATAACTGCAGAACTCTGGATGTAGTAACGGCGTCGTGCTCTCCATATTGAGAAAGTTTTGCTTTTCTCTAAGCTAGTAGATATTAAATTTTGTCTATTGCAGACCGAGAATAAGATACGAAACTTTATAACAAATTTAAACTAAATGCATAAATTATCTGGAGGCTAGATCTAGGGGTCGTGCCTTTCTTAGTTACGACTCATGCTAAGACAGTTTTGAATATTAACTTATATTCTATAGTCGTTAGTATTATAATATTGAAGTACCTATTAGTACTAGCCTAGTAGTATATTACTAGAGTTTGGCATAGAATACGGCGTGCCCACCAGGTCCGTTTATGGTCCTGTCGGCTACATCATGCATGTAAACAGCATGAGAAATGTAGTAAAAAACTGCTCTATGTATATGTATGCGGACGATACATGCCTGATGTATGTTGATATAGTAAGTGTGACCTAAGTTGCAAGAGGACTTGGATAGTATATTGAAATGACCGCATGATAACGGCATTATTTTGAATGTGTCCAAAACTGTGTTATCTGAGTACACCTACCGAAACAATTAAAATCATAGGACACAGTTATGACTGTCTACATCGGTTTAAATTATGCTGTAAGTGTAACTTGTTAGAATGTGTTAAGGAATATAAGTACCTAGGTCTAATAATTGACAAGAACTTTAGTTGGAAAAGGCATGTAGACAATGTGTGTAATAAATTAAGGGCTGTATTGCTGAACAATATACTGATACATGTTCTACCACTCGATAGCCGATTCAATCCTACGGTTTATGTGCTTATGGCCGCACCTTTAAAACATACCTTGATAGAATTTATTACTTGCATCTCCGATTTTTAAAAATATTAGTAAGTATGAAACAAGAAGATAAATGTAACGGAAATTATGGGTTATTGTTAAAAAAATTGAATATCTTACCAGTGCACGAAAGAGTTAAGTATTTGTTATTGTTGAAACAGTTTGGCAAATCAGAATTTAAAACCAAAAATATTACAAATTGTAAACTCAGAACGAATGTTAGGAAAAAGTATGAGCAGCCTAGAGTGAACAATTACTTTGGCCAGCGGCAGAGATTGTAACTGGTGCCTGGTATTCTGAATGAAGTTGATATTGAAGCAACCGAGAGCAGACATACTTATAAGTCAAAGCTGAAATGCCTGCTGATAGATAACTTCATTCGGAGTCTATGCCCAGGTGCAAATTAGGTATAAGTGTTTATTATTATTAGTATTGTTTTTGTTTTTTGCACTATGTTGGTAGGGTAAAGATATTGAAAGCTAAAGAGTGCAAACCTTCGCCAACAAACTGTTTTACAGTTTGGCAAATTATACAAATAAATACCTATGTACCACATTTATGATAAATAAACAAATAAAAAATCAGTAAATATCTAACAAGTAGGTCATCATTATTATCATCATATCAGCCGAAAGACGCCCACTGCTGGGAATAGGCTTCCTCCAGAGATCTCCACGAAGGCCGGTCCTGTGGCTTCCGCCTCCAGCTGGTACCTGCGACCTTTACCAGTTCGTCAGCCCACCTTGTGGGAGGCCAACCCACCTTAACGTCTACTAATATTGTAGCCCACGCAAACCCAACTCTGCCTTAAGAATATTGGTAAAGTTTTTATTTTACTCTAACCCAGTTATGAAGTAGCGGTGTCGCTTGACTTTACATCCAAGGAATTTTCCCATTACAGTTTGAAGTTTGAGAATTTTCGGGACAAACGAGCAAAAAATACAGCGAACTGAGAAATTAGTTGGCGGGGCAACTTTTTATGTAAATAAAGTAGGTAGAAAAAGTTTGGCTAGGAAAATGTTTTGGAATATTAGGGAAATTGTTTGTTATTTATCGCCTTAATCTTTTCTTACTTTCTAACTGTAACTTAATTTTTTCTATAAGTAGAAATCGGAGGCTTTTCGTCGTAGCCTCCTAAAAATCATCAACCTATAAATTTAACGGTTGGGTATTATTTTAAAATAATAATAATAATCTTAGCGTCAATGGTCCAGTTGTGCTCTCGCGTATGAGGGCCCAGGGTCCGCTTTGACCATGATCCAGAAAGTTACTTGAATGTGCAGGTTTCGTCACGATGTTTTAAGACACCGTAAGAGCATACATAATTTAGAAAAGAGTCATTGGTACATGACTGCAGTGGTATTGGAACCCAGTACCTCCCGCTTACGATTCGGATACCATAACCAGTGGGCCACCGACGCTCCTATGGGGTAACGACAATGATGGGCCGAAGTGGAAGAAGAAAGTGAAGATAGCCGACCCCATTGGCACATATGGAATTAAGAGTCGGGAAACCAGAGAGGGAAACTTTAAGAACCACTACATAATAAACCCGAAACGAATCAATTTTAGTATAGCAATCTCACATACCTAATATTACACAGGCCACAAAACTGGACAACTCACGTTTACAGCATAAAATTCCAGCAGTAATGCACCTCATCTCCTGTGAAGCTTTACGCTGCATATAAAACTCCAGCAGTAAAAGCCAGGACTTGCTTTGGTTAGAGCAAAATACATACTGGTGCCTTCATTTATAATGCGAGAAATTATGATTAAAAGAGCACCTTTTCATTTGCATTTGAATTGTTAAATATTTTATATTTGAAAGCCTATGATCCAAGTCAGCAATCCACCACTGGATTTAACCCTTTCCACGTTCGTAGAGGACTTTGCTAGGCTAAACGCTTGGCAGGCGGATGGATGGCAGTGATTAAAATACATATCAGAAAACGACCATTTTCTGATAACCATTTTCTGGTAATTATACGAAACCGAGTCGCACGGTGGGTGTAAAGGTTAACTCTCGCTACACTGCCGCGTTCGAGCCGAGTATTGACCGTAGCACGGTCAATACACGCCACAGTGTTTCCTTTGTACTATGACATGGGATCATTCAAGAGGTATATTATAGGTTTTCTTAGAGGCGGGCAACGCATTGATAGCACCCCTGGTGATGCTGATGTCCAAAGGCGGCGGTGACCACTTTCCACCAGGTGGCCCGCATGCCTGTTTGTCTGCCGGATAAAGAAAAAAAAAAAAAACTCGGTCGCCACTTGTTATAGCATCATCCCGACACGGTGTAGGGTGAATCATCCTTAATTCTACTGCGGTATCCCCACGTAAGACGCAAACAGATAAGTATTTTCAAATTAATGTGATAATTTGAAAGTCTATTATAACTTCAAATATTTGGAGTAAATACATGTTCAAACAAATATTGTTTAAAAAGAATGACTTATTAAAAAAATATACAAGATACGTATAGCTACGCTTCTACATTAATATAAATCTAGCTTAAGCCACTAAAAGTCTAAATTAAACTCATATTCACGGCTCTAGTCGTAAAGCGAGCTTCATATCTGTTGCACACAAAATTACAGCATTTTTATGCGTTGGCATCCGAGCGGCACCCCATAAACCACGTTCAGGGGCAAATTCAATTCAATACGGCAAGGTTTATTACATTACTCTGCATAAACGCTGTGTAACGTGTAGAATGCATTCTCCGTGTAGAAGGCGTAACAAAGTTCTGTAGCCAGATAAAATATAAGAATTACGTGGCATGTAGATAACATTGTTGTTGCTATTTCGACGTGCATGTATGAAAAGGTTGATGAATGTGGTGAAAGCGGGAGAGGTTTGTCAGACCCATAGCAAGTCGGAAATCTAAACAAGTTTATCTACTTTTTGAGTTTCTTTTTAATCTAATGTTCCATACTTTTATTCGTCGTAATACCAAAAAGTACGACACCCAGAGGCTGTCTCTCGCCAACGTCGTGAATGTGCTTAAGCTTAGCCCTAGCTATACTTCTGATATCTCTGACCTAATTTTGTTTCAGGAGTTTCAATGTTTTTATCTTAGTACTATGTTTAAATCTCTGTGCTAATTTTGTTTCAGGAGTTTTAATGTATTTTACCTTAGAACTATGTTTAAATATCTGTGCTATCTGTATTCTTATTTATTTATTTAAAACTTCATGCACTGTTACGTACGAAGGCGGACTTAAAGCTTCATAGCTTTCTCTACCAGTCAACCGGAGACTTGATACTATGAGAAATTAAAGGGCGGATTCTTATTACATGCCTTGTATTTTTAACGCCTTAGTTTCGAAATAAATTATTAAATTATTATATAGAGGCCTCGTCACCAGGACTTACCGAAACATGGCTGGTGTTCTTCTTGGCATGTCTACTCGTGGCGGGTTAAATTTGCGAGAACAAGTACTCCGCCACAGACATAACGTTATCCAGAGCCTCATACAGATTCTCATGGTTTCGTTCAGCGAGACGTACGGCACCGTACGGATGAACACTGCGCACTGCGAAGGATCATGTAACGCGAAGCATAGCTGTACCTACTACGGGCACGATGAGTAGATTTCCCGCCTGCTGACTGACGGCGGACCCCGGGCCCTCGTACGCGAGAGCACAACCGGGGGTGGTACCGCTGATCTCCGATAGTACGCCGCCATCTTGATCCCATCCTGTGGAATTAGGTCACAACATCCAATTCGAATAGGCTCTACTCCAATCGAGCCTACCTAGTAACATGGACTGAAATGTATGATTTTGAACGACATGAAGTTGGTTGTATTCTAACTTCATGGGATTCTGTGACGTTATTTCACAGGATGGGTTTAAGATGGCGGCGTTAATTGTAGATAGGCGGTACCACGCCGGGACATTAACGCCAAGATGATACTTTTTATCCCTGTCTGCTGACTTGTGGTGGATACTCGCCGTGACCTCGTAGGGCATCTCATGTAATCGATTGGCGTCTCAGAGTGCACCAAGTAGTGGTCAGATAAAGCCAGTACTGGTAGCCCTCCGGTTTTGAGTTAGACTCATTCAAGGATACTTGCTACGTGGACTGGGCCTGGGGCCTAGATAGCAACCGTATTACTCAAAGCATTCGTGCTACAAAATTATCACATTTTAGTTAGAACCAGAGTTTATTTTCTTTCCTTAGCATCATTACCAAACATTAACATAAAGGTCGTTACAGTAAATTACGTAATTAAATGTCATGAAAATGAAAATTAATTAAGTCGAGTAATTAATTATAGGAAAGGTCAGATATCAAAGTGTAGGTAATGGTTTATGGGTATTTTAATTTCTCGTTGCTTTTTATTTTGCCAGTTACCAGGGAAATATAAAAAGGCAATAGTCTGCGAACGATTTGTAGACTATACCGTAAGATTTTTGTAAGTATGCGCGTTCTCTTATAGGACGTAATCGCTGGAATCACACAATATTAAAACTTTTAACCTATTCATGAAAATGACACAATTGTCTGTAAGGCTACTTCGGTTTCGGAAAAATGCTTATAAAAACATTCACAGAGCCTTGTACGCTTCGCTACGGCAAAAAACCGCTGCTATATCCTATAAAACAAAGAAAAACTTTAAACATATTTCTTGAGCGTTTATTAAGTTAGCCAAAGTGGGGAAATTGAGCGAAGTTTTTGGTCTTTTTCACGGAGACACTGTGCAATATGGGCCATCTTGGGAAAGTTCGGGGGTCACCCGGTCAAAGAGAAGAAAAAAAACGGGGAAGAATGTGAAAGTTCTCTTTCACCCCTCATCGCACCCCCGATTTGAGTTACAGTTACTGGGGCGTTGGATATATTGTTTTTAGTTGAAAAGACAATTTCCCGATTTCGCGCTTCGTTCCGAAATTTAAACGGGATCCCTTTCCACATAGTTGAAACAGCGTTCTGCAGAGCGCTTTGAAGTAATATTAAAACTTTTTTGGTTAAATTATTGTTTTATTGTTACGTTACTTTGTGATCTTAATAGGCTTGCCCCTGTCACTATTGAATGGCTGATAAATAGGTACAATGTTTTTGTATGCTTCCGTGTACATATTTGGTCACTCTATGATTATTAGAAGGTACATTTCATGTTAAACTAACAATCAGAGTGGGCAATAGTGGACATACGTTCAAAAACGGCCTCTTTCCGCCATCTGGAGACGCGATCCGGGCGAACGCTTTATCCTTATGTCGTGGATCTCTCAGCTATCCGCACGAATCGCTTTGGATCAACCTTTATATTGTGTACGGCTAAGGAATACACCTTGCCTGCGAATGTGTTCTCTGATCAATGTAATCTGGACGCCTTCAAGGCTAGAGTCAATAGGCCCGTTCCAAGACGGGCATGCTCCATCTTCGACCGCATCGTCACTTACCAACAGGTTATATGGTGGTCAAATATCTGCGTTTGATCTGTCTAGACTGACTTGTCGTATTTGGTGAACAAACAATACCCAAAACCACGACATGGGGTATCAATCGCGCTACGTACATTATATCTAGATGTCTTGAATTATATAAGAAATACATTCAATGTGAATTTCAACTAATACTGATGCAAATTATCCATTTCAATACATAATTTCCATAACTAAATAAGACAAGACAGTCTGGACAGTTTTTAGTGATCCGTTAACAATAATACGTAAAACAATAATTAGATACTAGGACAGCGACTCCAGTTTTCAACAACTAACAAAGCTACAATTATATTAAATAATAAAACTTAAATACAGTTTTAATTTTAGCAGACACGCTTTCTAATATCACCCTTTCCTTACATTGATAATAGGCACTAACTATTTCAGTTCTACCGTTTGATAATTACGCCTGCAACGAGTTGGGAACTGCAATGCAGCGTTGCGAGTAATTTTCGGTAATATCCTTAAGTATACGGGACTTGGCTCACTGCTGCCAGCTTTCTGGAGGGAGTTCTAGTTTTGGAACTTAGAATTAATGGGCGACTTACACGCTAAACACCTTCGGAGGCATTAGAGGATTGCTCTAAAACAGTTTATCCATTTATTCAAACGTGGAGCGTCTTAAACATTGTAAGTGGTTCCTGAGGAACAATTTTTGAAAATCCTTTGGAAGGGCTACCATTCCTTGTTCCTTGTAATGAAAAGTATAGTCTTACGACTAGGATGTCCTTTTGAACCACTTACATGATAAAGATTCGTCTAATACAAATCTAACTGTTATTTTACTTTCATGAAATGAAATTGATATTTGTCTCATTTAAACTGAGTCGAAAAGTAATGGTGCGTGGAAGTAATTTCCTCTGGGACCGCACAGTACTGGACCATTTTAGTTCTAAGGTGTCAGGTGAGGACGATGGACGATATTGAAAAGTAATGTTTTAAATTAAATATTTTAGACATTGAGCGTTCTATTGAGCGCCTTGCTAACCGCCGCGTGTACAGAGTCCCTGTTCCAAATGTGCGCTGTACTTTTACTAAAAGACTATCACATTTTTGTTGCCTTACAGATATTAATCAATTGTATGAAAGTACTTGAAGTCACAAAACTCCGCAGCTCCAAAACCAAACTGAGCATCGAGAAGAGGTCAGCCGAACCTCAATTATACTAAAACAGGGCCTCGTGTCTGCTAATTCACTATTTACGCTAAGTACATTTTCCATCCATTTTTTGAGAAAAAAGATTTTCCACAGCTACAAAATGCCACCTAAACTCCTCCATTTTGAGATTTTAAAATTTAAATACCCAGTGGCACTCGTGTGAGCAAGATAAATCTAACAACACCTTATACCTATGTTAAAATCCATTTAGCCGTTTGGGCTGTAACCCGTGCCAAAGAAATAGACATACATACCCACATTACATACGCTTGAAAAACATAACCCTCCTGTCGCAATCGAGAAAAATACCATACAGATAAATACATCTGGTATTACGATTTTTCTTTCATAACATCTAACTTTGTTCCTCATTTTAAAAAATAGTGCTCATAAAATTTTAAACTCTCTTTATTGTCCTCATAACTTACCCTCTCCGTAATGGTGCGAAGGCTATTAAAAGCTATTGCACTCATTTAATGAGAAACGTCGTTAACTAACATTCACCCTTAGAGAGTAAGTAGTTAACAGTGTTAAGTTCTCTGTTCTTACTATTTTAAAGGACTATCCCCTTTTCAGGAAGTGTTTAATAGTAATTGGGCCAAAGAGCATTCTGTTCTGTCTTTTTCTTTCTTTTTGGAGAGGCGGCTAATATAAGCAGAAGATTTCTGTAATTAAAATCTCCTTTTGTGAATTAATAACGACCATCCATATATTGCATCTGTATACTCATATACTGAGTGATTCAGTTGTTAACATGCCGCGTCTGCCACGCAAGAGGTCCCGGGTCCGAATTCCGGCCGGTAAAATACGATGAACCTTAATATCTGTTACGGGTCTGGGTATTACTATGTAGTATGTATTTAAAAGTATGCTGGTAACTAGCAGAGTTTAGTTTTGGGCTAAATAACGCTTTGTGAGTTTATGCAAGCATAGGTACCTATACTTGTTCTTTTATAAATTAGTAGTGTTAGCATTCCTAAATAAATAATATAAAATGATTAAAAACACTTGTACCTCTTGTAATTCAATCTTTGATAAGTTGAAATTATAACAGTAAATTATGAAATGCTGCGCGGTTGGCAACACTGTCGGCCGGCCATTCTGTTGTGCGCGGCCGACTGAAAAACACGGGAATCTTTAAAATTGTAACTTTAGAAATTAAGATGCATTTAATTAATAGGATTATTATTCTAAAGTGAATCTGGAGTATTTATTGACCAGAAAACTTGTGGAAAAATTACGCTGGGAACCCTATATTGATTCCGTATTTTATGTACCATATTTTTTATTTTAAATGTAATTGTATTGCAAATGATCGCGTCGTGGCGTAGTATGTAATAAAAAAACGAAAAATAATACACAAGTAGGATATCCGACACCCAACTTTCTGATACCTCCGTTTCGCTATTTCCAATGAAATTGGTTACCCACTTCCCTAAGAGAAGTTAACAATTTCCTACCGCACTGCTCGGCAGGCTAAACGACGTCTCGTTGAAAAATTCATCAAAGTAATTACTCGACTCCCCGACTCTGTGGTATAATATTAATTATTAACAGCTTGGCTCGCCAGGATCTTGCGTTTTAAAGGAGCTGTTAACGACTTAAAAACAAGAGTGCCTTCGTTTACTTCTTTAATAAGTTGCAGCCTGCAGCGTGGATATTGTTGTCATTCCGCTCTGGTTGGTTTGATGATTTCGGTGTTTTCTCAGGATAATGGTTATGAAATCAAAGCTGTTACAGACTATCTTAAGCCATACGATCTAAAACTATTGATTTCGTACAATATGTACAGTGATTTCACATTGGCGCGAGTGACACAATCATCTTGATCATCATCACTGCAAATAACAGTCCACTGCAGGACTTAGGGTCTCCCACGAAAGGCGAGGTTATTGCCATAATCTCTTCGGAGGTTAGAGATCGCAGTGTTATAAATATAACAACGGTAAACGCTGCAGCCCATTTTCCAGCCTTCGGAGACACCCACGAGTGTGGGCTGGTGCGATTCTACTCTGCCGAACACTACACGGCCAATGTCTATGTCTATGATATATTAACATTCCCAAATAAATAAATGATTGCCTAAATTTTACGAATAAATATAGACCTCTCAATTGTTAATTTTTCACATTACTTCCTAAACATAATTGTAGGATTTGTATCTTGGAAATGTCTAAATAATAATTTTGATAAAAAATACAGGTTGGATTTATATTTCATCTTAAACTTAATTTCTCTGTTTTCTTGGTGTATTGGATGGGCATAATAATAATACGTCTTCTACACATACATAGTATAAAACAAAGTCGCTTCTCGCCGTATGTATGAAATTTTACATGTATCTATGTAAGCTCATATCTTTTTGAGTTCGCAATGGATTTTAATGCGATTTTCAAGATTATATAGCACTCTATGAATCACTATTCAAGAGGAAGATTTGTAGGCAAGGAAAAAATTATGTGTATGTGAAGTCGCGTCGGGTCCACTAGTGTAATATATGAAGTCAAAATATTGTCAAAAACAGACATCAGCTCCTGAGACAAGAACCAAACAACAAAACAACCCAAAAAGTAAATAAAGGAAATTACATTTGAATACAACCTCCCTTTTTGTCCCAATATTACGCCAGTTTATAATAGCCTTTTCAATTTAGAAACCAACACGGCTCGTATGTATGAAAATTACCGGTAAATTCTGGGCGAGAATAAGTAAACCACCATACACACCTTGCCAATTTGATTCTTGAATAATTCATGGGGGCTCACACGAGTCTACCTGAACGAAGGGAGAGGGCTCTTCAAATACTTGCTTGGGGGAAGTATAACGAAATGGGCAAGCGAGCCAGGCCCTCATTTGAGGGTGCCTGCGAAAAAAAATATCAGAACTTATTACCGCACGGAACACCGCCAAGGGATCATTACGAGCCGCACAGGCAGAATGAAGGGAGTTTAGCCATCATTACGCACCCCTAGGTATCTCTGCATGCAGATATTTTGTTACATAATTAAGCGCCTTTTGTATAAAAGAGACAGGCAATCGAGAACACGGGTCGCCTGATTGTAAGTGATCACGCCGCTCTTGGACATCTACAACACCAGCGCAACACCTATTCTTACAATACACTTGCACTATATTATAAATAAAACCTTTTGTACACTTGTTGCACTTTATAATACAAATTTAATATTAATAAAATTTAATAAAGTCTAATTAGTGTACAAAAAGTTATGTAATACACAATATAATGGAGTCCCATCACGAAGTCACAACACAAAGTGTTAAAACCACTACACATTACCTCCTAAACGGTTGACGATAGAGAAACGACTGTCTAAGAGAGCTTGTAGTCAAAAATTCGACGAATACGATGGTGGTTTGCAGATATGATAGTCAGCAAGGAAGGTGACGATATTATCGGGGTAAAAACAATACTAAACGGTGGTAACAAACACAAGAATATGTGTAGTGTAAGTGTAGTAAATAACCACGAAAGTCTTAAAACCTATATTCGTACACTATTTTAATAATTCCGGAATGAATACAATACTAAAACTCTCAATAAAAGTCCTTTAAGGAATGCAGACACTTCACGAAGCTAATGTTCGTCCCCGATGGAAAATATGATTACTCATTTATTCGTAAAGTACCTATCTAATTTACGAAAAAAAAGCTGATCCTCATATATCGACTTAACCTGAGAAATTCGTAAACGACTCAAATAAGTTTTCATACTTTAATCAAGAAAAACTCATTAGTTTTTTTTGCAATTCGTTTTTATTTACATTGTCAATCTGACAGAGTATGTCACAACAAATAAACTAATATCAGAATGTCAGCCAGACTCGTCAACATTCTGTGAGAAAATTTTATCCACGATCGTCAATACCGTTGCAATGCAGAGATGGCAACGGTTTACAAATTCCTCCAGGACCCGCAAGACTTCTACGATGAGCTACAGGTTATTGCTGATACCGCGGAATTTATCAGAAGGAAGAAATTCGTGGCTGCGTTGATGATACAGAAGATAGCGAGAGGTTACCTGATCAGAAAACATGTTGCGTGGTTGTCATACAATGCTGCAATAATACAACGCGCCTTCAAGTGTCACCAAGCTCGGAAGGCATTCAGGGCCGCGCTAAAGCTGGCAGTTAAAAATAAACACAGAAAGTATTATGATACTGCTGCCACAAGGATTCAGGTACTTTGCTTTGAACTGCTTGGGTATTATACACATATACATCATAGGTCAATAGCCCATAACTGTGCACTGCTAGACTTCAACCTCCTCTAAATTATGTAGAGTGTTTTACTAAAATCTTCACGTTTGGTAGGCGGGTTGGAGATAGCACTGTCAAAAATAGTCAACAAAAAGCGCTGCCATTTTATTCTGTTAACGAAGGTTCTAGCGCTCATACAAGGCGATTAATGCCTTGTATGATACACGTTAGTCGTAGGAATTGATACTATTGTACTCTTATCCGATTGCCCAGGACCGGGAGAAATGGCGCTCTTTGGGGAGGCCTATATTCAGCAGTGGACGGTAATAGACTGATCAATCAAACTCTAATGAATATCACATGGCCAATCTTGGGTAGTGAACTTGATTATTTATATCTTTCGAAGGTAGTCATAAATTTTATTTTGTAAACAGGCCCTGTGGCGAGGACACAAATCCAGGCGCAATAAATTCTGCTACTACACGTACCGGCGATGGCTTGCTAATGTGACCGAGCGAGGTCAGAGGATGGCGGCGAAGGCTGCAGAGTTTGGCGTCAGAAGCCGTGCAGATGACCTGCAGATCCTGGAGGAAGAAGCTCGCCAGTGGCTAGCGTACGTGGTCTTCAAACTGCATCACCTCCTTAGGACATACAGCTGCGCCGGCATATATTCAGAACCAGCTACTCACGAATTATCAGAATTCGAGAAGCTACTGAATGCCATACATTACAAGGACTATATGAAGCGGCTGAAACACAAATACGACGAGTTCGTAAGAAAGCATAAGCCGCAGTTTGCGAATAAACGCTTGTTTCCAATAATTGGTGAAGGTGGAGACTATTGGTATATGTCGTTGCCGGAAATGTATGACCTGACTCGCAAAATACCGCAGAAGAGAAACACGCGGCATATTGGTTCGCACCACGGGCCGGTGCATGCGCAACCCTTTCTTTGGAAGAAGGTGCCTGTCCCGACTGAGGCTGAATATCGAGGACCTTACAAGCCTTCGAAGATAATGTCCCAGTCAGCATTGACACCTGCGCCGCCCGCGCCCACGCCGCTGCCCGTCACTCCAGGAGGCGACGCGCCTCAACCCCAAAAAGATCCCAGGTTCCATCTCTACGTTAAATACTACAAACCTAAGCCAGACCTTTTCGACTATGTAGACTTCCAAATTAACGCACTATTAAATAGAAAATGCTCGATTCAAAATGTGACTGAGAATGAGAAATCTTAGAGAAGGATAATTTATCGTAATCTTGACTACTGAGCCCAGTTTTCTGGTTTAGTGGGTTTCGTTTACTTTTTACATTAATTACGTAACATTGGTCTGTTCGAAAACACTTCTTGGTACTTTAATATGGCTGTGTATTATTTCTCCCTTTATTTTTCTTGCTCGGAAATCCGTAATCAGGCTGCTAAGTTTGGAAGGGTCGCTCGTCCGGATGTTGCGAGCCGCGAGCCTTTTGTTGTTCCGCTTTTGTTGTTGTGAATTTTACACTTGTAATTTATTTCAGGAAACGCCATGGTGGGAAAGAAATTACGTTAAACTCTCCAAGGAAAATGTGTTTTGTAAATTAACATTTCGCTTTTGTAGGTTTTCTGGTTTATGGATTTTTATTACGCAAAAATGTTATCCCTTGTCGACGTTTACCTTTACCGAACATAATTCAAATTGAATCTAAATCGAGTGTAGGTACGTTTTATGGACACGGAAATTCTATCAAGTCTTATACAAATACATAATTTAAAGACACTTTGCTGAGGCAGTGCTACTCATCTTCGAGCTCATTTGTCTAACAATGCCGTTTGACTCGCAAAATTTATTAGGGTCAGAATAATGCAGGTTGCGGGTTTCTAAACCGGCTCCTTATTGCACAGACCGTCTTAGGTACCCATTTGTTAGACGTATAATGGTTGACCCACTTTACTTATGTGCCGCGAAGCTGTTAGAATGGGGGTGTGATTTGCGCGGTGCGAAGCGTACAATTACTCGCGCGCTATCACCGTTGCAATATTAGACCGTACCGACGCAGCGTTGGATCGAGTTTCGAGTGTCGGATTCCGTCTGAAGGTCGATAAAGTAGTGTTACAATTTAGTGAAATGCGCCTTTATTTTGGCTTGAGTTCGGTGTAGTTGCACGTCAGTGGTGGCTAGTCGCCGTGAGGGTGTTCCGTATGAATAATGTATGGGGTTATTCGCAAGTGTATCAATTTACGCGCGCCGCGTGCGTACCGCCGCCGGGGCGCGTGAAGTGCGAAAAAGAAAACAACGAGTACACTCGTACGAGTACCTGAAACGAGGACTCGTCGCGTACGGATTAGTAGTCATTTTTTACCTGTTTGCGTAGACACGAATCGGTAGGGCTTTGCGACGGCTATGCCGACTTTTTAAGCTTATTGGTCAGCGTTGTTTTGGTTGTCTATTTGCCTGCTACTGTTAAAGTTAAATATATTAACGAATATACTAACTTCATGCTACGGACACTTTTATCAACATGTTAAGTATGTTTCAAAAGACAAAGGGAAAACAATTGGGCTCGATAGTGACAGTAATGACAAACTGAACGAAACGACCATGAGGGGACGGCAATGTCTTTTCTTCAGTAGTTTCCTTATTTTCGGCATATTAGTTCCTTTATAGGTCACATTTACTACTATCGTTGTCGTGATCTTTTATCTTTTTTTACTGAAACACACCTTACATATCGATAAAAATTATTCTAGTGTAATTCCGATTTGTCACAGCCGATTACTTTCAAAATTAAATTTTTACTTCTATACATAGTATAAAACGAAGTCGCTTCCTGCCTTCTGCATTGTACGCTTAGATCTTTTAAACTACGCAACGGATTTTTATGCGGTTTTCATTCGTAGATAGAGTGATTAAAGAGAAATGTTTAGAGGCAAGAAGAAAGGGTAGGTAGGGGTAAAGTAGTGGTAGGGTAGGTGTAGAGTAGGGTAGGGTAGAGTACGGGTAGAATGCTATGCGAACGAAGTCACGCCGGGCCCGCTAGTATCGTATAAAAGTTAGTTTTGCGACTACTTTACCAGTGAATCTTTTCTAGAGACTCGGTACCTAGATTCCAAACGAAACCGCATTATCTATTTGCAAGGACCGGGCAAGTTTACGAGTGTTTTCTCATCAGTCCATTCTCTCAGCTGGAGTGCACTTTAAACACTCCTACGAGCGATCCTGTGGAAACCACAAGCTTACGATGCAATACTCGAGAGCCAGAATGATGCCAAAGCCAATTGTACTACTAGGATCTGTGGCACCTTTGGGAGATTCTTTTGCGCTCTGTTGCTTTTTTATTCAAACATTTAAACGCTGCTCTTTTCCACAAGTTAATTCTTCTACGCTGCGAATACAATTGCTAGCAATTGAGGTAAACCAGTGTGATTTTCTTTTTATAATTATAAATCCTTGTTAATAATTATTAAATTTAAAATCAACAGACAGGAATGTTGACTAGGAATATAATTATGAGATCTGTCAAGAGGGGGTTGTTGTTATAGTGCCAGAAACTTATGTGAGCCGGTAACAGCGTCGCTGTTGTTAATACTTAGTTCGTACTTATTGGTACTTATTTACCACTCCGTCTTTGACCACCGTGTCAGATAAAGGAAGACCGGCAGAAATGGAAACTTTCCATAGCCAATTTGTCGTGGTCGCTATAGTAAAAATTTGTAGAAAATGAAAAATTCTCTTCAGTGACATAATTGTCTGAACCTGAATTTTTTTTTTTTTAATTTAATTTAAGGTATAAAATTAAGATTATTTTAATTAACCATAACTTTTTTCACACCGCAATTCGAGAGTAATCGCCAAAGTAAAATTATACATGGCTGAATTTCATTGGTCATATAGGCTGAGTTGTCCGAACCATCTTTGTGGCACTTTACTTGAAGTTGAAGTGTAAGAAACGATTTCTAAAAATATTCGCAATATGGCGGCACTCATTCGAGTAGGTTGCGAATGAGAAGAGTGACCGGGAGCGGCATTAATAAGCTCCCGCGGGTGTCGTGTGAGCATCTAGCCCTCACACTTCCTGCCGGCACAAAGGAACTCGGGTGCATTCTTCCAATTTCTCCGCGCGCCGAGTAATTCCTCGCGGAACTTGCGGAATCGATATCGCCTAGGGACCTCCGTGATCTGTATGAAAAATGCGGTCGTGGTACGCAGTAATTAGTGTGGAGGGTCGCATACTTGGCGGGGGCGGAGGGAGGGTTAAACCTTTTTTTTTTCTTTTTTTTTTTCACAGCCTCTCACGCGTTTTACCGTGACCACTGTTGTTTTGAATTGTGATCTGATTTCGTAGGGCTGGTGTTGGGTTTTTGGTATTAGGATGGGAATGTACGGTGATTTATTAATGTAGTTTAGTTATATTTAATTACAAGTATAATTATGCCACTCGATAAATTTGAAAATTTAACATAATGATATTTTTGTAGGTATTGAATGTTTATTTTTTGCGTGCTATGTTTTGACAAACACATCGCTATAATCGCATTTTTAAAACATAAGTTTACCTACTATTGCCCTTTTTTGGAAGACGAAAATATTATATGCTATATCTGTGTCAAAAATCACACCCGTAGAATCCTTCACTGTGACGTAAAAGAAGGATATTTATAACTTATTTAGGATAAGATACGAGTATATTGAGGTCTATTGAAACTAACTTTAAAGTTAGAGTTGAGTTGTTAATATACGAAACCCTTTAACCTGTAGGTCACAGGTTAATAGCGATTAATTAACTACAACTCTTGGCCAATATCTTTATAAACCAGTTCGCTACGAGAAATACTTTACACAATCCAGTCAAATTCCCATTACAATATTTGCTGGTAACGTAAAACCCGGTAAACACAACATCGAATCAACTTATACTTGTCTTTGTTCCGAAATTGTTTGCAAATATTGGCACCAGTGAAATTAAATGGGACACGCGCAAATCCGGATTTTGGTAGCAAATCAACGGTATTCAATCGAGCCTTGTCGGGGAGAGTGTGGAATAACATTTTTTGATGAGGACCCGCCGTGCAGCGCTTTAATCCGTGCCGTGAAAGGTTTTTCAGTCTACTGAAATTTCAGTGGCACTGCTGGAAACTGCTTTATCGCACGGCTTTGCCACCTTTGCCAAGTGGCAATCCGCTGCAAATTTGAAAACTTTGCTAAACAATTCCTGTGAAACACAATTTTTTTATTGCATCGAGATTAGGACTTACAGAATTTAGTACAATTCGTGCATCGAGCTTAGGCAGCTACCTATAGAATTTAATTTGAAAGAAAAATTTAATTTAAAACATGCGTACACTTAAAAATAACTGATAATATAAAGGAGCTTCTTTGCTTCCTTCTTTCCTTCCATTGGGCTTTATGTTTTACACAATTATCTTCAACTTCAAGCTATGCTACTTCATGGAAGCGAAGCAACGAGCTAAAAGTAGATACCTAGTAATTACATAATATTATAAAGTTTAGCTCACTAATCTCTTTCTAAAATACATAGTAGGGCCCCAGAAATATAAGCTTTAGCAGCTTGCAACATTGTCATATCTCTTTTAAAATGCCAAACTACTCCTTTTAACGCACCCAAAACTATACAGAAAGTGCTAAAAGTGATCCTCTCGACGTCAAAGTAGTGAAACAGCTACATCAAGCATGGCGCGTTGTCTCCAGCTAGAAACGTACAAATAAACATACCGACAAGCTAGGGCTTTTCCTGTTGCGACGAATGTTTTTACTAATTTTGTTTTAAGGACTTATTTGTAAGGATTTAATCAAAACTAATTGCAGCATTGGATACTAAATGACTCTGCCTCTGCTGCTACAGGCCGCAAGTCCGAAAATGTAGGTTACAACTCGGCTTTCTCCCATCACACCATCTCATTCCGTTTTTCGTTTTCAGGATCCACTCTGTTCAAAACTGTAATCTAGAATTTAAATTGTTTCAAATACGAGACACGTCCTACTAGCGCAAATGTTTCCTTCCTCTAATGTAAGGATACCACATAGGTATACTACTACTACCTACTAAAGATTACTTGGTTCTACTTCGGTTCGAAATCACGGAGGAATTGCCTCTGCTCAGGAGGTTCAACGACCAAGAATGGATCTTGACCGCTTGGACTTGGACCTACAATCCTTGATAATATTATTACCACTACTACCTCAAACAAAAAATAGTAGTCCGATTACGAAGTTCGTCGATCCAATTGATGAAGAGCAATTTTTACAAATGATTCTATCAATCGGAACACGGGCATATA
Organism: Blastobasis adustella; assembly: GCA_907269095.1. Lineage (NCBI taxonomy): Eukaryota > Metazoa > Arthropoda > Insecta > Lepidoptera > Blastobasidae > Blastobasis > Blastobasis adustella. Next base: position 11,303,601 of record OU026121.1, on the reverse strand, counting down.
ACATAACATATAATCTTGTCCTAAAAAATCTCTTATAAACTATTTGAATCCGAAAGTGGCCGGTAAGTTATCACGCCTAAACCGCTAAATAGTTTGAATTTAATAAGTTACAACATTTGGGAAGGATATAGGTGGAAACCTGAGGAGGTGTTTACCTACTATCTCCAAAATAAAGAATTTAACGCCTTCGATCTCACGGGCAAAAGCTAGTGATATCTAAATAAGTATTTTAAAATTCGACACCTCCGATATACATCAAATCACATACACACAATCACATACTTATGAAATTTCTTACCTACGGACATTTTGCTATTAACTAGATTAACCAATTAGGAAGTTTCCTAATATCGATATTGCCATATTTAATATCTATCGATATTGACATAGTGTTAAAATATACATCAAAACAAGCGAGTGAAGTAACAAGCCAGTGAAAAAAAGTTTGAAATCCGTCCATAAATGACTGAGTTATACAATATTAAAGTTTACATAATTTTTCGCGAAATTATTGCTGACACGATCTAGCTGTGACGTCACAATGCCGGGATCCCGCCCGCTACTATGGGGCTACCCATACTCTAAAAACTCTTAGTGACTGTATCTTCGGAACCGTAATAACTAGACACTTGAACTATTTACGGAGTATGTGTTACTATGGCCGCTATAACAACGAATAATAATAATAATAATAAAAAACTAAAATAAGGGGGGTCTCCATACATGAAATGTGATTTTATGGCGTTTTCAGAGGTATTTAATTTTTCTCTTTTGCGTAGTGGTTAAACTTACATGCATCACACTTTGGGAGAGCGGCACTGGTCTAGTGGCAGCGTGCTTGCGAGACCGATAACCGAAGTTAAGCAATGCTCGTAGTGTCCGGGAACTGGATGGATGACCGTTTCGTACTTTAAGCTTTGCCGAACTTAAGCACCGCAACGTGCTCGCCACTCCTTAGGTGCACCTCCTAATACCGGTGGCGAAGCGTAGTTGACCAAGGTCAACCCTGGTCAAATATCCTGGTCAACGCTGGAAACTCTGAGACTGGTTGTAACGTAGCGTAAAGTGTGGGCCTAGACTTGGCTCTAAGTCTAGTCTTAGATCCCCAGCATTGACCAGGTTAGTTGACTAGGGTTGACCTTGCTCAACCTCGCCTCGCCAACGATATTAGGAGGCACACCTATCCAGTGGCGAGCTCGTAGCAGTTAGACTAGCCTCAAACTACGAAACCGTCACCCATCCTGTTCCCGAACATTGCGAGCATTGCTTAACCTCGGTTATCGACTCCGCTAATATAGTGCCGCTCTCCCAAAGTGTGATGCTTGTAATTTTTACCGTCTGGGCCATAGAGAAAAACTAAATACCTGTGAAACGCCTTTAAAATCACGTTCTATGTATAGAGACCACTCTTTATTTTTATATAACGATTATTATTATTCGTTGTTATAGCGGCCATAGTAACACATACACTGTAAATAGTTCAAGTGTCTAGCTATTACGGTTCCGAAGATACAGTTACTAAGAGTTTCAGTGGATGGGTAGCCCCATAGTAGCGGGCGGCATGCCGGCCTGGTGACGTCACGCACGAAATCGCGCACCTAATGAAATTATTCTTACAATCGCAACTTTAAAGTCTCATAACTTTTCTGTTTCTTGAGATATTAAAAAAAAAAATTTCACCGTTTTGTTTCATTTGACTCAAACTTTTAATTTTAATAAAAAAAAAATTTTGGGAAAATTCCTCATTACTTTAAATATTGCATGCCAGATTCTGGTAAAGTGTGGGAAGCCAGTACCTATCTTATTGTAAAATCTTTTTTATATCACATTTTGAAGCAATAAATTAATCATTCATTCATTTATTCATTCATTCATACAACAGCTCCGTTATACGTCAATAATATATCTGAAGCATAAATCGTTTTTATATAAAAAATATAGATTTACTTTAAATGGGATATTTTAAATGTCGACCTCAACCAAAATGCTCTACCCGTCAATACAACTTAAGCCCAACATTTTGTTTAAATGTATATAAAAGGTCATCATCCTAAATGTCTTTTCTATTCAAAAACTGGCTTGGACCCGAAAAGGCGTGACGCGAGTGGCCCGCCGCCGACACTAGTGAGGTGTGAGAGTGGCTCTGAAAGGCGGCTTTCATCGCAGGCGCCGCCGGCCGCGTGACATCCGCGCCTCGCCGCGCTACCATTGGGTACCTGCTTTACCTATAAAGTTGTATTTGACTCAGAATACTTCGAGATACAGTTTTTTATTTAAATTATTAGATGATCCCTGTTGGAGAGCGGTGGCCTAGTGGTTAAGAGGTTCGACTCGTAAATGAGGGGTCCCCGGGTTCGATTCCCAAAATTTTTTTCATGTACAATAAAAAGATGACAGCGTTTTTTGGCGTACCGCTAGCACTATAAAGTACAGAACTAATTTTTATAAAGCAATTACAACAACAAACTTAGAACCATCCCGATTAAGCAGAAACCGCATCGAAATCGGTCCAGTCATTAGGGAGATACGAAGCCACAGACAAGGTCACACGTCAAACACACATCATCGAGGCTTATAAAAGCAAAGTTTCTAAAATCTTAGTTGGATCGGATTTCCGAGGTTATTATTTTATTATAGGATCACAACTTCCTTGAAGTGAAGTGTGAAGTGAATTAAAAATGAGGACAATATAAACATCTCCATATCAGCTAGGCATTGTCCTTCGGTAACGCAATTTTTAGGGTGAGAAAAAAGGAGTTGTTTTTTTTTTCAAACGAGTCAAACTTTTTCAGTATGTTTTCCTAACACTTTAACACAGGCAGTAATGGTTTCCAATCTGTAGAACGACCCGTTGCTAATCAAAGATTGATTGATTGATGAGTATGACAGTTTGTTACACCGACTAAGCAGTTCAAAGACTCCGCCACGATGACAATGACGTTTATGTACTGAAAATTATTGTATATATATGTAAACATAATAAGTATAACATAAACGCGGGCTGAGTTGGATGTGGGCTGAGTTGACCCCTGAAAGACATGTCTCAGAAAATATAATTTCAGACTGTTCTAAGCATTTGATCAATATAATTGAATGAATGAAACATGCACCCTATTAATTGATTATTTAATTTCAGCAAATCTTTGGCACTTTCATAAATTAGTAAAAAAATAGTTATTCATTGTATGTCGGTGACAGTAGTTAAAAATAATAACGTCACCCACTTAGCTAATTTGGTTGTTTTTGTTTTGCAAGAGGGAAGCAAACGAGCTAGCGAGTCTCCTAATGGTAAGTGATCACTGCCACCCATTAACATCAACACCTTGGGGGGTCGCTTTGGTGAGTTTTAATAGTTTTATTTTGTTATTTTCGATTTTCATAAACATAGGCCGAAGTTTTATCCCGTTTGGTGGATCGAACCTTTAGGAATCTGAATTTTACTGTTTACTGTTCAATCAACAATCAAAATAAAACAAATACTCATAAACTATAACGGAAAAGGATGCAAAGGCCAGTGATATTGCCTTCAATTAGATATTATTCAAATATTATTTTGTGACAAAAGGAGTACCTATAAAAGTCAGTGTGCAGAGCAACGTGGCGGTTTCAAACTCAAATAGAATTGATTAATTTATAACTAAACGTCAAAAAATTACGGGAATAACAAAGGGAACTTTAAACGAGCTCATCCATGTGACGAAACTAGGCCGGCCAGCGCAAACGAAATGAGCACACCCAACGCTTTGCAGAGCGTAGTCTCTGCCAATCCCTCCTGTGGGACATAATCATGAGCGTCATGAATGTATGTATTTTATATCAGGTGGTAGGACTCTGCCTGAGTACCACCGCCTTATCTATTTCTACCGCCAAGCAACATTGCTTGCATTGTTGTGTTCCGGTTTGAATTACATGGTAGCCAGTGAAATTATAGGCTTTCTTGGTTCCAACAGTGACAACGCACCTGCGGTTTTCTATTTTTGTAGCCTGCAATCTTAATTATTGTAGGTGTTATGGGCAACAGTAATCACTAACCATCAGGTGGGCTGTCTGCTCGTTTGTCACTGACTAGCATAAACAAAATGTGACATCTTCACACCTATTCTGTCTCGAATTCAGATTATACTGTGCGGGCAGTCCCTATTTGGAATGAGGCCAGGAACAGATTACTCTCGACGGCGCGTCCTATCGGCCATCGATCATGATTAGGTACTGTTAGCTCGATACCGCGACATCCTGCCCCGTCACCATTTCACTAGGAGCTCTATTTTTGAATCGCTTGCCCCAATTCGAAAAGCTTTTGAATTTCGGCATGAAAAATTCAATATTTATTGAACCACATTGGCAACACCGAAAGAGTACGGTTCAAAAATTGGGAAAATCAGCATCATGCATAAAAATATCGAATTTTTCATGCAAAAATCAAAATTAAAAACCGTTCAAATCGAGACAAGCGATCTTAAAAAGGGCTCCAGAAATTTAACTGCAAGGTCTACCGATATCATTCCTCTAGTCATAGCGCCAGAGGCATATTTAGAAGTAAAAATTCGCTTCGCTCAAAATGATCGCTATGTAGATGATCAAAGACTTAGATGGACTTATGTCACCATGTCACTAATTGTAGCTCCAGAGTCGTTGTTCTTGCAGCACTATTAAATTGTGACGTTTTGGTACGTTTCTTTCGTGTAAATTCGAAGTCTTGTGGGTTTTATTATACTTTAATATAGCACGACTAAGTGCTATATTAAAGTATAATATTAAAAGTTAGCAGGCATAAAAAACTTAGTTTTTTATTTATTTTTACACCAACAACGACTAGTCAGAAGCATCAATCCAACCTCCTACAATTTCTTGTGAGGCTACAGCCCACTATAATTGTGTTTCTAAGGCTTTCGAAAGTATGGCAAGCGTAGCATTTAATTTAAATTTTGCGTACGCCCACTTTGTTTACGTTTGAGGCTATGTGTGGTTCAGCTAGAACTGGATAATAGAACAATGACATAGCTCGACATACTAGAAATCTTAAATCCTTACCACAAAAAAACAAAAAGGAACACGTACGATTGTATTGTAATACAAGTAACAATATGAATTTTGACGACATTTAACAATATACAATATAAGAAATATTATAATTGAGGATATGTGGTTTGGATTTTACAAGGTTTTAGCTTGTATCCAAGAATAACACATAGGCTATAATTATTGATCCCGAAATTCAATGTAATTTTCGCAGGAAGAGAGCGTAACCAAAAACGCGGGTGAGGTCACGGGTAAAACTCAGCATATTGACTCAGCTCAGCTGTGAATCTGTAGTGCAGTTCGCTTCTCGGTCTCTGCGCGATTTATCTCGTGCTGAATTTTATATTGTTCGTTGTAATACAAGTTGTCGCGGCCCGTTTTCAAGCTGTTCTGCTCCTGACCTTCTTTAAGAGTGACTAGGTCATAGTGAAAAGGTTATAGGAGCAAATGGATGAAATAGACAGAAAGGTAATATCACAAGCAAGACTGCTATTATGAACCCTAGTGGACCCGGCGCGACTTCGTTCGTATTCACTAACTTTACCCCTACCTATCCTTTTTTCTTGCTTATAAACCATCCTCTTGAATATCTCTATCTATAGTTGAAATCCGCGTAGTTTAAAAGATGTAAGCGTACATAGATACATACATAGATACATCGGGACAGGCGGCGGGAGGAGACTATGTTTTGTACTATGTATAGAACACAACCAAAAACGTCTCAAACAGAGAAAGTATGTGTGTTCTGAAAATTAAATGTTTATTCAACCTTAAACATCTTTTTCTATAAATATATACTTCCAAAAATCTCATTACGAAATTGAATCTACGTTATCAAATGCAAAACTAACCAGTTTCACTTCAAATGTACCTCAGTAATGTTTATTTGTGTAATCAAATAAACATTACTGAGGTACGAAGACAGAAATTTCGCACAGAAATAATGCTGAAACCTTTATATCTTATGCTTTATTAAATAAATCTTTTGTAGGGACGTGACCGTAATTCTGCGAGAGGCTCACGTCCAAGCTACTTTGAAGGGCACAAACAAACTCTGGGGGATGCCTTTAATCGATAGACTTTAGAACTTGCAACATTCCAACAACTTTTATGTTATTATTTATGTACGAAGATTTTTTATTTATTTACTTAATACTTTGTAAATAAGATCAGTTGGTTGTTAGAATAGCCGATGTTTATCTACTTGATACGGTAAGGAGCCTAGGTGCTTCTATAAGGAACTTATGAAACACACTATCATGTGTCTCAAGCATAAAGGGAGAAATCTAAGGCATAGACGGAGAATAACAGAATAAAAGTGTGTTTTAATCGAAAATAAAATGAGCTTGACCAATAATACTCCGTAGTCTTTTCCATGGTCTTTTTTTCGTTATAGTTTCCTTATATTTCCCAAGAATGTGTAGATCCACAAGCGAACTAAAATCACCAACATACTCCGAAGGATTGCCGAGCTTAAGTGTCAGTGGGCTGGCCACATAGCTCGCAGAACAGATGGCCAAAGGGGCAGGAAAGTTTGGTCGAGTGGCGACCACTAGGTAGACCGACAATCTGGTAAAGATCGCAGGTACCAGCTGGATGCGGAAAGCACAAGACCGTGACCGACACCGTAAGAGTTATCGGTTCTGTTGTCAATAGTAATAATGACCGACATCCCAGCTTACCGTAACCTCTATTTACAGTAAACTTATTTTATTCAACTAATGTCAAAACCGACTTACAATTTATGCATTAAAAAAATGAAATCACAGAAACGGACCGTGTATCTTAATCTAAGTACCTATTTCCATCACTGTGACGAGTGGCGATTAAGCTGAGAAGCCTCACGACCTTAATATCACTGGCTGCCTTATCCTTCCTATCGAAATACAATCATTTTGAAATAATTGAATTAACAAGCGATATTGTCTTCCTTTTCACATAGCCCGCGGGCTTTGTTAACAACTTAAAAATGTTGATCTTTTTAGTTGGTACACATACACTATTCATATAGTTTGACCCTTCCCATAGTCTTTTCAGACTACAGTCGTACCGCTGTTTTCATCAGAAAAAATCGTCGCGACAGATTTCGAACTTGACATTCCACTGCCCTCTACCTCTTGTACTCTACCCTACACGTGCGTACCGATGTTGCTATCAGAAAAAATCGTCACGGTTTCGAACGTGACTTTCCTCAACCCTCTAGCCTACACGTGCTTCCCAAAACCGCGTTTTTCGCCGACCAGTCAAATTAGCGTGTCGCGCATGTGTGTGGTAATTACGCGCCTCATTAATAACCCGTCGCGTCGGTGTGGGTGCTATTAATTCCCCGCCATTCATCTTGGCGCGGCGTGCAGACAGCAGCGGGACCTGATTAACCGTAATTAGTTAATGATACTCCTGACGGGTGTCACCTTGGACTAATAGGAGTGACCGGGGTGACGATTGGAAAGTTTTTGAGGTCGATATCGGTTTTTAGGAGAAATCAGTACTTTGTTTTTATTTTTCTTATATTAAATGGGAGATAAACAGTCAAGCGGGTCACCTGATGGAACGTGGTCACTGCGTCGTGCGGGCAAAGCGGGCTTCATTGCCCGCCTCTAAACGACTCGGTATCTATGACGATCCCATGTCATAGTCCAAAGGCGACACTGTCGCTGGGAGCTCATTCCACATCCGAATCGTACGAGCGAAAAACGTTCTTTCGAACCTTCGCGTGGACACCACTAGAGGATCTACGTAATGGGGATGACTACCCAGCCCGCGACGGCTATAATACATAAATAATAATTTTCCGTCACATAGTACCAATCGGCTCCCGAGACTGTTTCAAACAGTCTCAGGGTCCCAGTGGAAGACCTAGGTCAACCTCACTTCGCCAACTGTATTAAGAGACACACCTGGCGAGTGGCGAGCTCGTTGCTGTACTGAAGTTCTACTAGCCTCGAAAGTTCAAAGTACGAAACGGTCACCCATCCAGTTCCCGGACTCTGCGAGTGTTGCTAAAACTTGGTTATCGGTCTCGCAAACATTCAGTTCCGTGTCGTAGACACTTGAAAACTGGTTACTTTAAAGTTATTTGCGTTATTTTTCATCAGGTGGACTACATTCATCGTTTTATTTTGATTTGTGTGACTATGGTATTTAAGAATATATTTTACTGGCTTTCGGTTGCGGCTTCACTCGCGTAGACAATATGCCGTTACGTACATTATATCTAAAATACAAGGCATTATTTACGAAGGCAGTCTGAGGATATTTATATAACCATATTTTAATATGTCTTTTGTGTGTGACAAAAACATAATAAGTGCGAAAGTATTTACAATGAGCTTGTTAGTTACGGCGTAGCAGACGCTACAAGTCTACGAGAGTCTACGCATTACCTACATAGCCTACGCTCTTCTCAAATAGGCATTACAAATTTGTCATTTGTCAAAACATCGATTTATTTTAGTTTTTTGAAGTGAAACTCTTTCAGAGTTTTTTCGTGGTTAGTCCAATTATTGGTCCTGAAACATTTCCTCCAGATGAAACCTGACGAATTAGCGAAGACGCGATATTGTATCTTGAATCGATTCTTTGTTCCACACAGATAACCAATTTTCATAAATAGTTAACTAGGGGGAATATTTCTTCCCCGGAAAAAAACAGTACTGTGCGTGGAAATTGTCCTTCCATGTTCTAAAGTGATTACAGTGCCCATTTTGAAATGACATGTTGTCAATAACAGTGACGCCATCACCAGGTAAGTTGTATAATTTGTACCATTTTACACTGGCATGCAATGTATAACTATGATAACATAGTCCTTTTACAGGCAAAATGGTAGGTAATTATTATAAGCTGTATTTAGTTACTGTCCCAGTGCCTGTAATAAAATCTTGCAAGTTAAATTTATCCCACTTTCTGGTTTCCGATTGAGGTGAAACTTTAAATATTTATCAAGTTCGGAGACAATGCAATGTCATACCATCGAGTTCATCTGATTATGAAGACCAAAGGTGGCTATAGAAAGTCGTAAACTATACATGATATGATAAGTGCCTCGTGTTTGAGCTCCTTTGTTTTGTGTTGAAAAAATGTCCAGGGCTTAATGATGAAGGAAGGATCTTCAAAACTACGCTTGATAACCCATCGAGTTTGGGCACATTTGGGTAATGATCGTACATGATATACATAGAAATCAAAATAAGACAAGAATGATTTCTGAAAGGCGTGTCAACAGGACTTCGAAGGACGGCACCGCATTCGCACCCCTTAGGTTGTAGATGTCCTAGACGGTAGCCGCTTACCATCAGGTGGACCGTCCGTCCTATCAATTAAAAATATACGTGTGGCACTCGGGGCCGCGATAAAGCTATTGCATAGCATTTATTATCAACTTATGCAATTATAACAAGTACCTTCATTCAAAAAATTTGAACAAAAAGAACGATATTAAAAGTTTGATCATCGAATTTCGCGCGATATACATTTATATAGGTATAATGTTACTTTAATACTAACTATTTTTGGATTACCTTATCGAACTCACTCGTAGACGCGGCCAAGAAGCACGCTGTCTCACCTAAAAGATATATAATCAGTTATGAGCAGTTAGCAGCTAGTCTACACGCATACGTCTAGTCGCACGCACACAAACACCGTGCCGAAGTCTGCTGAACTGAAACGACGTTAGACGATGCACGGCTTTCAACGCCGCACCGCTGTGCCGGTCGGAGTGGGGGGTGTTAGGTTTTTTTCGTTACGGAATTTCTTGATTCGGTCGCCGCGCTCAAAGCCCGCGATAAAAGCTATGCAATAGCTTAAAATCTGTGAACTTATCTAAGTAAAAGAGAACGCGCGATAAAAGCTTTATAATGAAAAAATGTTTTTCGCTTGAGAGCTTGTTTATCGAACGTAATATCGGGGAAGCGAGTCTGTAATATAATTAAACATGCATAATTTAAACATCGATTCATTCATCATCGTTATTGTATACCCGGAGTGCTGTCTGAACTTCCCTCTCTGGAGACTAATGTGTTTCGTATCAGTCCAATTAGATTGAATAGATTAGCTTAATGTTCGGATTACAGCCTGTGTATATCGGGTAGCGATTGACGCGTGTGGTTTCGACGCGGTATCTATTCCTTTACAGAATTTAATTAGACATTATAGTAGATGTAATGCTTCCTACATTATAGAGAGAATATTCTGGAGAGGATAATCATATTGAATTTTGCTTCATAATGAGCTATAAAAAGCTTTTCTGGAGAGGTTACGTAAGTGTGAGTACTATGGTTTACGAAGAAGTCATCCCGCAATTTCTAAAGTTTATAGGGATGTGTGGGATGGATGTTTACTTCAAACGTTTGATTGGATGTTTATTTACTCCACATGAATGTTTAGGTACCCTGAACCGATTTTGCGGTTCGGAATCGAACCACAACCGAATTTTATCCTGTATTCGAACGCAGTCGGGCAAACGCTAGTAGTATTATAAAAAAGAAAGTTTGTAAGGATATTTTTTACTCCTCTCAAAAACGCGTTCTTTTTCTTCATATCTGTGACATAGGCTACCCTAAAATTCATTGTGGTACCCGCGAGAACACCATTTAACCGAATTTAACGCTGACCAAGTCGCCGTTACGTTAATATCAATATGGTCGCGTGCAAAAACTATTATTCTCTAAATACAAAAGTATAGTATAAATTAAAAAACTTGGCACATTTTCATTTTCCCCACACGGTCATAAATTCGCCGGTCACGACGTCACACGGCAGACAGACATATCATAATTCAACCCGCACGGGCATAAACAAGCCAAGATATGTCTGGTAGTGATGTGGTTGTATCGAAATTGTGATGTCGATAGTTATTTTAAATGCAAGGGAATGTGAAACGATGGAAGGGATAAAACATTTTAAATAGGTTGTTTGTGCTTGACGTAGGCAATCGTCCCTGCCTTCATGGTATAAATTATGTCTGTCTGTACATCTGTTAAACCGCGCAAAGGATTTTGACTATCAGTTTGAGAATTTCTCCCAGGTTTTAATGTTTATAGTCAAGAAAAGCCGAGGAAACCCATACGAAGCCGGGGCGGGTCACTAGTAAAGTATAAAAACAATTATCATAGTCTGTAATCTTATATCATTAGAAGGACAGGTATCACTTTCCAGCAGATCGGTTACGAAACACAAAAGTAATAAATAATAAATCATGACATACTACAACACCACAACAGTCGTCCCGTGACCATGATGCATGCAACTGCGTCGAAATATCTACTCGTGAACAAAGGTACGCGTTAAGAAACCCGGCATATCCCCTTGAAAAAACTGCTAGTTCCAATCTATACAAATATACAAGGCCACAAATCGCAGTACATACCTACTGCTCAAAACATATCGATAACAAGTTCTGCGTACCCCTACCCGCGTTGCATCCCTACTGCCACGTGACGTCACTGCGGTCTATGCACGCAACCGACGCGAAACACACGGGCCGCGACCGCCATGTGACGTCATTTGTCACTGTCACTCAGCCGTAACGGGCCTGTATAAATCAGTCGGTGCTTACGAAACTTATGACGTTTGAAAGGTTAATTTACAAAACTTTGATTTATAATCAGAAAGTTTGTGTAAGCAAAGTTTGGTTTCCAAAGTGACCTTTTATGTGATTTTTGAAAGAACGTCCAGTGCTGGACGAAGATCCTTTTCAACTCTGTGAGGAGTGGTTTTCAGTACGCATCTATCATCATCATCATCTTGGCGTTAATGTCCCGGTTGTGCTCTCGAGATCGAGAGCCCGGGGTCCGCCTTGACCATGATCCAGGATTTGGCAGGTCAGGTAATTACAGTGGAGCGACTGCCATCTGACCTCTATGACCCTGCTACCAGGGGAACCTGACCAGATTGGATCATGGTTACACATCCAGTCGCCTGAATGTGCAGGTTTCATCACGATGTTTTCCCTCACCGTAAGAGCATCGGTTAGTATTCAACTAATGTACATAACTCAGAAAACAGTCATTGGTACATGGCCGGAGCGGGATTTGAACCCGGGACCTCTGGCTTACGAGTCGGATACTGTAACCGCTCGGCCACCGACGCTCTTATCGCATCTATAGTAACTCTATTTAGATAGATAATTATCACCATACATAACAGACCACTTATTCGATTTTTAACATAGGCGTAATGGGCCTTTCAACCCCACCCAGACTTAATAAATTATTATACGATAGTTGCGGTAAATAACTTCTTTGCCTGTGGCACTACTGACATGCAAGGAAATATCAATTATTGGTATTAATAAAATATTTATAATATTCACAAACTCAGCACCAAGCATGCCGAAGACCGAATTGGACAAGAAATACAAGGTGGACTCTGGGCGCCGCCAGCCGTCCGGTAGCACATATGGAATTGATGCCAAGATCATGATTGGTATAATAGTAAAGTATGACATTGCGTTTCGTAGGCACCATTTGTGACAAGTATGAAGACACATTTTTAATACTGCCAACATACAGGCCAGCTGACCACTTGATGGAAAGTCGTAAAAAAAACAAATGAGGAACAAAATAAACTTTTTTTTATTTTTACGTTTTATAACTATACGTATTTACGCGCAATCGAAGTCCAGACAAACGCTGGTCAGATAAACATCAACTTCGTCCGTGTACTTAAAACTGAATTTACCCGGCCAACGTTACTGATATTGTTATCTGAATAATATGATGTGAACTTTAATATTCGCACAGGGTTGGCATCAGTTTAATTTCTTTTCCCATTCGGGGTTCGCATCAATCTTGGTAGCGCTGCCGGGCTGAACTCGTTGCTCTTTATTAAATTTACCAAAGCGAAGGAGCTGTCATGTATCGGCCTAGCTAGGGCTGCCTAGGCGACGAAATTGTGCGTTTACTTGTACAAAACGGAAAACATCAAAAATAGGTGTAGGTAAATGATACACCATCGCCATCACGTATTATAAAAAAAGGACGTAAACTGGAAACAATCATTATTTTACGTACATCAGCAAATCACGATATTAAGGCAGTTTTTTTCTAAATATTGGTTTAAACGCAGTCAGGCAACTGTTAAGCCGAAAATAAAATTAATTTATAGGTAATTTTTTTTAAATTGGTAAATATTAAAGTTAAGACTTTTATAAATTAAAATTAATGTTTTCATATTTTACGTAAAAATTACCTACAAATAAATTTATTTTTGGCTTAACTGCCCGACTAAGATTATACCAAAATTTAACAAACTACCATAATATCGTAATTTCATTAAGTACTTTAACTAACATTTCTAGTTTTCATCCTTTTACTCTCCTAACCAAATCCAATATTTTAACATAGTAACGACCCTGAGTCATTATTACAAGATTAATTTTAAGTCCCGTCAAAATGTACACTCTAATATCAACGAGATATGTGACGTCATGATCATAATTAATCCACGCGTCGTAAGAGGTGGCGGCGTCATATTTAATTAAAATCTTCATAAAACATAGTAACCACATATTGTGTAAGCATAACAATAATATTAAAGCAGTGACTTAATATTTTTATTGTAACTATACATTTTGTATGACAAATCTTTGTTTTGTTATGATAAAATGATTTTTATTTCGGATCTTATTTACTGAAAACATAAGTTGTAGTTATGGGGTAGGACAACATGTGAACGAAGGGCTATCTAGTGGTTAAACGTATTTAAACAAGTCATATTTACCACAAACCTATTCTATTCTATCAATGGACGCACAGGAGGTAGGCGCCCTACAAGGGAAGACGTAGGACAGCGTAAGACGGATTGTTGTAGAAATATTTTAGGGAAGAACTTTGGTTCTACGTGATAATAAACGCCTGAAGATGAATTTGTCTTTGTATTAAACTTTTTTCCACTTTTTCACTTTTTCGCTCAACATTTCCACCCGGGAACAGCCATAAATAACAAAAGTTCAGCTTGAACTTGACTTAGAAGCTAATTTTGGGAAAGTTTGTGTCCTATGACTTTCAAAAATATTTCAAGGTTGTCTAGTATATTTTGGTTAATATTAACTAAGCAAGTAGTTGTCTATACTAATCGTTTGGAAAGTTACTTATTTCGTAGTAAAATAAAAAAGTATTTTTATAATATTTTGTTCAATAAATAAATTGGTTTCAAATGTTTCAATCAAAATGCTGTAAATTACCAAATTAGTTAATATCTACCAATTTCATGGAAAAGCAAAGTAATCTAAATATAACACCATTCAAATCATCCTCAACTCAACGTTTAACAGCGATTTATTTATAACTCTCGTACTTTGGAAAGCTCGTTCTGGGAAAAGCTCAGTTTGTTTTAAATGTGTTTCCATATTTTCGATATTATACATTTCGTTTTATACTCATGGTTGGTTGAATTCCTTTTAATATCCGCCACTGCATAAAGTTCATAGGAAGAATTATCATTTTTGTCGATTTTGTTCAAGACAGATGTAATCCGACTCTAAAATCCTCGTAGTTCGCTATTGGAATAAGTGGAAAAAATTTCTATTGGGTCGGTGGTCGGACAAAGTGGAGACACTTTCCTCTTAGTCCGGCAATTTGGATCAATTACTAAGAGGTGAATGCGATCCGAGATGTTACTGGGGACTGGATTACGCTTTTTACGCTGCAATAAGGCTCTTTACTTGTTTGTATAGAAGTTAACACAAAAATGGGTATTACCCGACAAATTAAAGAGATCACCGCGACACATTAAACAAATTCAATAGCGAACTCTTTATTATCTTCCAGTGGTATCCACGCGAAGATTCGAAAGAACGTTTCTCGCTCGTACGATTCGGATGTGGAGTGAGCTCCCAGCCACAGTGCTTTCTTTGGACTATGACAAGGATTCTTGCAAGAGATATATTATAGGTCTCCTTAGAGGCAACGCATTGGTAGCGCCCTTGGTGTTGTTGATGTCCATTGGCGGCGGTGACCACTTTCCATCAGGTGGCCCGCTTGCCGTTTTGTCTGTCGTATTACATAAAATAAAGAATTATGCGATAGTGTTGCCAGTCGAAGCTTTAACAAAACTACAATTCTTATCGAGAGGAAATCCCCTCATTCGGGTAAGGCTATAATTGGTCAACAAACACTCGTGATAACGGTACATTAGCTACTTAATTAAAACCAACCAGATGCCACCTCCGCCGTCATAGCCATCAATTAATCCACGTCAGCTGACGCCAAATTGCCTACCTACTTCAATAGTGCCTTCAGCTGAAGGTGCCAACAAAACCATGGCAGACGGAATTGTAATGAATTGGATTTCTATGGACGGGAAGCGATGATTTCGTTGATTAGTTGGCCTATTTATATTGGTTATTAGTTTACGGTCTGGGTAACAAAGTAATGTACGTTCAGCTGTAGAGTAAAAGAACCCCCTAGCTAGCATACATTAAATGACAGCGAGGTCGGTTTTTGTTTGTATTTAATAAGTCACGTGCGTAGCTAATCTTATGATTAAAAAAATAAAGGCTGCTGTACGAAAATTATATGGATTCAATGTAAAAATTGTGGATTTAACGTAAACATTATTTAACATTATTATTACGTCGTAAAAGGAGAAAAACACAAACACAATTAGGCTTGTCACCACATAGATCCAATTAATTTAAACATCAGTAATTAGAAGTACTTTGTTCCTCTAAAAGCGTCGGTGGCCTAGTGGTAAAGGTATCCGACTGGCAAGCGAGAGGTACCGGGTTTTTCTCGTTAATGTCTCGAGCACAACCGAGACATTAACGCCAAGATGGTCGAATTTGAAGTTCTTCTTTACAATTTAATTTTGTAAATCCAAGTATAAAATCGTAGATGTTGTATTATATATAAGATACAATTTTTACAACCCACAACAGTCAACTGGGTGAAGCATCCTCCAGTGGAGTGTTAGCGATAACGCCATGCTAGGCAGTCGAATTTAAAGACGCAGTATTGAATCTTGAAAAATCTTGGTTGTGACCCTTAAACAAGTTCAAATTATAAATATTCTTTCACAGCAAGCTTTTATCACGCGTTTATGATCAGTCAGAGTATTTGTCAAGACTAATCAAACGAGCTCAAACTTGATGGGTTTACAATGCGTAATTTAGGAGTTCTTATGGCCACCTTCCATCTCCATTATCAGATCATCTCTATAGCATCATAACATTACATTGTCACGGAACTTACATAAGTACAAAATTTCAGCTCAATCAGAAACCGGGAAATGGGTCAAATTTAACTTGCAAGATTCATGAGGACATGTAAAACTAAATAAAAGCTTGTATAAAGGTTGATATTGTACATCGAAGTATTATTCTCCCTCTACGTATTGAAGTAGAACCACACAAATTAGAGCAATGTGGTATCTGGCTACTCCTCCCGGAAAAAGGCGTGATGTTACAGTGTAACAAACGTATCTGATCCAGTGGTCAAAGCTGAAACTAAATGTCGCCGTTCAAACTAAACTAAACGTTATCGTTCGACGTTCCGCGATACTGTCAGATAGTATATACATATATAGTAGTTAGTTATTAGGCACTATAAATATAAGTAGCAATAACAACTCCATGACTGTCTCCATGTTGGCTGTCAAAGGTTCCATTATCAGTCGCAAGCCAAGATATCTTGCTGGCACTCTATGTATATGGTAGGTACTTATTTATACTAAGGGCGGCTTGCACTAAATTCTTAATTGCATTTAAGCTTACTTACATACTTCGCTGGCTAAGCGACCAGAAGTGGATCTTGGCTTCGGACACAAGAATTCACCATTGGTCCCTATCCTGCGCGATTTGTTCCCAGTGAGTTATCTGGAGTTCACGGAGGTCTTTTAAGGACTTTCTTCGTCAATGTGTCTTTAATCTAAGTATAAGATGAATACAATATTTCAACCTGTTCAAGAATTTTGTGCAAGCCGGGCTTAGATTACTACTCCTACCACATATTCCACGAGGGATGTACAAAAAAAGACCTAAAGCGTGTAAAATCCAAACAAGCAAAACAAGCCGTTTCGAAACTCATACATCTCGGCCTACATTGCACGTCAAAAAGCCGATGGCTCTGTCACGAGAGGGGCTCGAGTTCCAGTATAGACGCTAATCGGCTTGTCAACCGCAGACCGTGGTCGTCGACTTTCAGATCACGTAGTTGCAATCTGCATACCCCTGTACCCTATATACACGGTTGGATCGCACAGGGAATATTTTCAGATTGAGTTTTAAAAACTCCAACGCGTTTGACACCCCATAACGTTGGTATAACATTCTGTTAGCGGATTTTTAGTCCATACGATGGTACTTATAGGTGTTTAGGGTGTGTTCTGTGTAAGGAGGGCTTTAGATACATTTTCAAGATTAAATATGTTTTGTAAGGCTACGATAAATTTGCCGTTCAAAGGAGTTTTTTGCGCACTGAAATAGGCATTAGATATAACTGAAATAATTTCAAAACCTAATTGGAGTGGAGAGAGTCGGCAACAGAAGAGACGGCCCCCAAAAAAAATGTATGGAGTTTTGCTGAACGAATTAATATTTGAGTACCTTATAAATTCGTTTGAAGTTCCTAATGAGAAAAAGAGGGTGATACATACTCGTGACGTCACATGAAAACGCCGTTTTGCGAGAATGAAAGAATTTTCATAAGCTCATAAATTTTTAATTCCGTTTTTATTTTTATATTCCGATTGAAAGTGGTCACTAACTGTCGCCCAAAACATCTAGGATCTTTCTATTCCTATTATACGATTCATGCACTTACGGTTTCATGGGACATATAGAGCAACGCAGGTGCATTATGCATATACCTATATCATCAAGTATCAGTCGTTATCTTATTGGTACTGTTGTCGTCATCAATCGCGTACAATCGCTTCACGGTGAATGCAAAGGCCTGCTTCTCTCAAATCTCGTCAAGAGAGAATTAGGCCATAATCCACCACTATGCCTTACTGCGGGCGGATTTGCCACACATCAAAGGACTAGAATATCTACCCTACAGCG
Source organism: Blastobasis adustella (assembly GCA_907269095.1). Classification (NCBI taxonomy): domain Eukaryota; kingdom Metazoa; phylum Arthropoda; class Insecta; order Lepidoptera; family Blastobasidae; genus Blastobasis; species Blastobasis adustella. Next base: position 11,285,576 of record OU026121.1, on the reverse strand, counting down.
TGGATAATCCAAATGGTAACCCATTACATAAGATGATGAAATACAGGTAGAGAATCCAACTGGTTCATTGACGAGAAATTGGAAACTAGGCATAAGATATACCAGCTTTTGCCGTCGACTTCGTCCTCGTAGAATTTTTCTCCGAGATTTCTCTCACTCGTTCTTCAGCGTCCTCGCGACGCAAAAGTGAATTGGTACGGTGAAACAAATAAAAGGGTCCACACGCATGTGCTGTACAATACCTGAGGCTCTGTTTTTGAACCGCTCGCCTTGAGTCGAACGGATTTCAAATCGGAATTGCAGAGTTTAAAAAAAAATTCATTACTTTTTTAATTATATTAGTAACAAGAGTATGGTCCAAATTGGGAAAATCCGCGGCATGCGTCAAATTATAGAATTTAGTTTTTGAAAAAAATCAATATTGAAATTAGTTCGACTCGACGAAAGCGGTTCAAAAATAAACCTCCAGAGCGGGCCCTTTTTTTGTTGATCCCCGGTCTTGATTTTCTTTGTTCGACTATACCAACAAAAATATGTTAGCTCTACTTACCATGTTTAATCTAATAGCTCAGCAAGGCAGCCACAAACGTATCAGTAAACTCTGATAATTGTGTAGCCCCAATTAAGTGGAATTAAGAAAATTATCTTCCCAGTCTATTCAAGTCCATTATTCCCGCTCTCTTCAAGATAGGCTATTCATAGTCTGATCTTAATGAAGTTTCCGAGAGACAACAATCCGAGATTACGGTGTTAAGAGAACGGCGTACTGAGCCATAAAATACTCAAGAATTTTAAGTATTTTAACTAGTTTTTATCTAGTTAAGAATACTTAAGTATTCTTAACTAGATAAAAATGTATGTAGTTGTTTTATATTCTTTTTACTTCATCGATGTTCAGTAGCTGAAGTGTAACAAGAATTCTCTTTGTGAAATAGTAAGCGGAGTACTAGAAGTATTTAATTAGGAAGTCTCTATTAGAGTAGTCAGCAGCGCTCCAAAAAAATTAAAGGGTTTATTAGATCAATCGAAAGTCTCAGATCAAACTTTTCTTAAAATAGATCGTACTTTACCAGTCCGAGTCTTGTAATGCAATGTCACAGTGTTTTCATTCCGAAAGTGTCTTGTTTCGAAGTTCTTATATTTCAATTTACAACTTTGGATATTTCTGAGCGCAGAGAGTTTCTACAAAGAGCTTTGTTGGGTGAGGCTCCATTTTGGGTCGTTATCTTTCGATCATTATCAACTCACCGCAATAGGCATCCCCCAAGGTACGCGTCTTAGACTGGTCCTCAGTTTTGCGCTGTTCAAACACCGTCAGCCGTTTTGCACAGATCGTAGCTCCATCACATGATATTGTATATTATATTATTATTATGATATTTCGATAACAATGATCTGTATAATTATCGGCAATATGAGGTGACATCGGGATGTTTGATCATGTCACGATTGTGAGATGAAAATCAAATAAGCAAAAGGGTATTGAATATGAATGTGGATGGATACGAGGAAGGGGAAGACCAAAAAAAAGATGGATGGATTGTGCGATGAGGGATATCAGTGAGCGAGAGGTGAGCGTGGATATGACAGCGGATAGTAATGAATGGAGAAAGAAAACATACTGTGCCGACCCCAAATTAATGGGATAAGGGCAGGCAAATGATGATGATCGGTATGTTTGATAAGGGAGAGACAGAAAATCCTACTAACTTTAATTGCAGTGGTACCGATCCTAGCGGACCACTCAGATCTGAAAGAGTCCTTCTACCAACGGTCGAACGTCATCGGAGTTTCATAAGCACTTGTTGCAAATATGAACCAAGAGTGCACTCGAAGTGCCACCATCCTACCAAAACCATTCAGCTCAAATCCGCTATCACACATCGCGTTGCCACCTACGGTTGGTCCGAGGCCTCTTCTAAAGCCAATGCAAATGCACCGTAGCACCCATAATTCACCACTATGCGGACAGGACGTGCGGCGGGGCGCGGGGGGAGGCGTGAGTTATGACGTCATCAGCCGACCGCACGGGACGAGCGCGCATCACTGCAGATATTGAGAGCGGTGCGCCTGATAGATTAATGATACTTTGCCCGCTTTGATTTACCGCGCGCTTCTTTATGCGGCATTAGCTTCGACATCGGCGCAATGTGTTGGCGGTCGCGAATTGCATCGCGTTAGCGAATGTTGAAGAAAACCCGACTCTCTGCGAGGCTAGCACAAATGTGTTCTCGCGCGCGATAAGCAAGAAAAGGCGCGACATGGATACTACTTTCTTTTTCCTTTTAGTATTGAGAGACGGAAACAAACGCGAACAGTATGCCGTGGGCATACTGTGCTAGCCGTGCTGTACCTAACGTGACTTAAACCACAAAATCTAATAAGATACCATATTCCATCGAAACAAACACGACACTAGGGTGGTGCATCTCGCTAAATGATGATTAGTGATTAAGCCCCACAATACAAGAATACAAATTGCCGCTAATACCAGGTAGAGTGTAGCATCGCAACATGAATACACTTAATACACCGTGTGTAATACAGCTTGTGTAACGGGCTGGGTAATACACGACACTACACGGCGCGGAGGTGGGAGCAATTTGTCTTCGTTATTACGTGACGGGGGCAAAACTGCCTGTACTCTAGCATTACCGCGGCTCATCGTGAACTTGACTAATTTTAAACACGTGTCCCGTTCCGCTGGGTAGGTTTCCGAGAATAAACTCCTGGTACGACGCGGTTAGGTCTCGCGGTTCCTGGTTTTCGGGTTACGTACGAAGTAGTACCTAGAGTGCAATGCGTCTTAGTGACGACTCACAACATTTTCAAAATTCTACCATAGCGATAGCAGTAATGAGGTTCTCTCTACAAATAATGTCTATGTCTATAAATATTAAACAACTTAAAAATACACAATCTTTAGGTATCTAATGCACGACATGTAAATACATATCTAAGTTTTTAACTTAATAGAAAATGTCAATAATAATAACAATATAGGTCACGGAGTGCCAATCACTTCTCAAAATGTCAGTAAGTCTGGAATAATTTTAATGATCGGTGGTAACTGTAAAAACGAATAAAACTCTTGATATTTCTCTAAAAATACTCTTTATTATCGGCGGCAGTTTACGTGGAAATAATAAAGATATACCTATGTAATATTCCCAGTTACCAAACTTGACCAATATTGTCACCAAAGCTTCACTGAATGTAAATACCTTATAATACCTACCCTAAGAAGCTTATAATAATGGAATGGAATACAAAAGTAGGTCGATAGAAGCGAATTTCATTCACCAAATTCGCTTAACTTTAATAACTGTGAAGATATTATCAGTGACAGTACAATTTGCACTGCATCGAGTAAGATACAATCAATACCGAAGTGGAAATGGCTTTTCCAAAATTATTTTGCAGAGCGCCATCTGCGTGTAGGTACATTTTAGTTCACTGTGGCTGCCGTCGTTCACACGGTTTCCGTATGGTGGCGCTACTAGATGGGTCCGTTTTGAAACAAGCGAAGGGAAGCTTGCCATGTAGGTACAGCAACCACCCGCTAGGTGGCGTTGTGGACAAATGTTATAAATTTTTAGTATACGTTATCTACGTGAAGATAACTTATGACGTGAATTTGCATGAAATCCGTTGGCTACACGTTTCGCGAAAATCGGCCGTAACTATCGAATGCACTTTCGGCACAACAATATCTCACGAACTGCTTAACGAAGCCCAGCAAAACAGGATAATAGAGTCGCTTGACGGCTTCCCACCAATATCACTCAGAATTTTGATGCAATCATATTATTTTTTGGTAAACGGTGTTTTATTACTAATTCGAACCTGTTGAATAAAAAATGACGGTTGCTGACCTGTCCCTTCCCCTTCCGCCTATATCCCTCCAAAGTATCGCTCGCCATGATTTTTTTAATTTATAGTGTAACGGATACAGATAGTAGTAAATCATCAAACAACAAATTATCTACATTAAATTAGCTACACATAAATGTCTAACTTATAAAGATACGATAAGTAGTTTTTGAAATTCAGTCTTCGGTAGATATTGAATAAAAAAAAATCCTACTTTTTCTTCTTCTTCTCAACTTCTAGAAAAGTAGCAGCAGATACGGGAAAATGTACCTACAGAACGACATCTAGGTGTGTAGTCTCATGCTACAGTTTACCGCCTGGAGGTGTTCTCGCACGGATCAATTCTAACGCGATGCAAAAAAAAAAATATCCCAATTGAGCTCTCGCACACAAGGGCACGTGTCCGACCATGATCCAGGATTTGGTAGATCAGATAATTACAGTGGAGTGACTGATCTCCCGTGACCCTGTTAACAGGGAAACCTGATCGTAATGGATCATTTTTACACATTAATCGCCTGAATATGCAGGTTTTATTACGATGTTTTCTCTCACCGTAAGAGCATCGGTTAGTGTTCAACTAACCTTTGGTTGTAAAAGTCATTGGTATGTGGCTGCATTGGGACTTGAAATAATTTGAACCCAGTACCTCTTCCTCTTTCTTACTAGACCCCTAGCTAGGCCACCGACGCTCTATATCTCGTTTCTCCCACGACAAGGGTATTCAACTCATCATGCTGAACAAATTTCCTTTACAACATCTGACTATAAGCCCTTCCTTGATATTTCAAAACGGAACTTACAGCGGGAAAGTGTACGATCCGTGCGGGAACGCCGCCACGCGGTAAACTGTATCTCGAGAACCATTGTTTGTTCACACGGCTGTGAATTAGATGTCGTTTACTGGGTAAATTCATAAGCTTTAAAATGTCTAAAAGTAACTTCTTTGTAACTGCTGTAATTTACGCAAAAATTTAGAAGAAAGATAAAAAATATCATTTACTTCACTTTTTCATGCAATATCTAAGACTGTATTTCTTAAAACTACTTATTGTATCGTTATAAATTTAGCATTGATGTTTAGGTAATGTAGATTAATTCTTCTTTTATTATTTTTCTCAACCCTTTCAGTGCAAAATGAAAAAAACCACGACAAGGGACACTTTGGAGAGGAATAGGGGGTGAAGGGGGAGGGAGGGATTGGTAACCGGTATTTTTGGAGTCAGCGGGGTCGAATTAGTTAGATAGCATCGGTTACCAAAGTAATACGATTTGCTTCTAGACTCGTAACAGAAGCCTTTTTTCCAGTTTTTGTCCTGTCTAAACCTATGTCAGTCTCCTCAAAACTTCGTGTGAGTGAGTGTTTTTGCACCAAATATTTCTAATTTCGCTACAATTTTTCGGGCCTAATGGTTTGTGAGTAGAAGGCCATGCAGTAGGTTGCTGGCATTTGTAGCCATTACGTACAACTTTAATTCCTATTAACTTGCAATTTCCATTTTGTAGGAATAGCTTCAATATAGCAGGTAAAATTATCTAATATTAAAAACAATACAACACACATTGTGGACGCAAATTGCCTCCATTTCAATAGTGAACTAGTCACTGTACTTAGACGATTACGATTCCCCACGGCACTTGCAAATCATAAAATTACTGACTAGGTACACTTTAGTTAATTAAACAAGCGTGCCTATTGGTTGTTTTTGTGTGTTTATTTTGTGTAAAATTCTGCAATTATGCAGATAAGGGTTCTACTGGCTTGTCGTCGCGTTTAGCTTCCAAGAACCACGACTGTGGACCTTGCGTGCTAGGAATAGTAGGGGAGCACGCGGCTTTTTCAAGCGTTAATTGCTAAACGGGTGTCTAGTATTTATTTTGATTTTAAACCTTCTTAGAAATAGCTCTGAAAGAAGTAAACAAAGGAAGAAACTAAATTAAACTTCCTAAGTTAGGGTCAATTATAGGTCAGTAGGCATTATATTTGCATTATAACTATGACATACATGTTTGAATAATTCGGAATAAACTCAGATCTCTAGCTTCATACAGTCTAGCCAAAAGTGACGTTAGCATATCGATATATAGCTAATTTTCTTTCTTGCTCGGAAGAACTTTTGAAAATATAACAAATAACTATAAAAAGCCCTCGTAGCGATAATCTCACCTAGTTGTTTGTGTTTCCTTTGGACTATGACATGGGATCATCCAAGAGGTATAATTAGAGTATCCTTAAAGGTGGGCAAGGCATTGGTAGCGCCCGTGGTGTTGCTGATGTTCATAGTCTTCGATGACCACTTTCCATCAGGTGGCCCGCTTGCTTGTCTGACGTGTTACATAAAAAAAAATCTAATATGATTCTCGAAAAATCATAATACATATTTATCAATGAATTTAAAGGATACCTGAAATATGTCTCCAACTCCTGGACAAGATATTGCACTGCACAGACCGCGAACTAACTTTATCGTGCCGCAGTGGAATTAAGCAATTACATGCGACTACAGAAAACTTAAATAGCGAGACAGAAAATGCCAAACATCGTTTCAGGTCCATTTGCAATTCAATGTGTCCGTAATGGCAATCCTGGAAATAGATTTAACTTTTGGTTATGCGGTGCTGGAAGGTCTGGTGCCCAAGTGGTTTAAACGTCTGCAACGCTTTGTATTATATGCTTTGATAAATTCACACAGCGCCATCTGGCCCCAAAGTAAGCAAAGCTCATGTTATGGGTGTTAGATAACTGATAAACTAAATACTACACCCAGACCCGAAACAGAAATTAAAATTCATCAGTATTTCTGCTCGGCTGGAAATCGAACCCGGAACCTCTGCGTAGCAGACCGGCATGTTAACCAACTAAACCACTCAGGTCGTCAAACTTTACGTATACGAATCACGCGACTTTTCGAAACCCATTAAAGGCTGGTCTGGGAGAGTTGATGGGATTTCAAAGTTATTACAACTGCGGCCCTTTTAACGTTTTACTAACAGATGTACATGATATATTTTAACTCATCATCATCATCATCTTCGTCATCAGGGTCCGCCTTCCTACTGTTCTTGGCCCACCTCGCTCGGTCTTCGACATGACATATTTTAACTCTTTCTACTTTTATGGACTTACAAAGTCGAACCCTCCAATTTTCTCTATTAAAAAGAGCAATTTAAGGAATTTTATACTACTCAGTGTCAAACGAGCAGAGTCTGAGATATTACACGGAAGCAGTAATTGTAGCTTATAACACCTACAATGTTGTTGTTACAGTACCATTGTTGATATTGTGAGGACTATTAGTAAAGTCTGAAACCTGTAATAGTGCTGAATACCTTAGACTTCAAACCGGAACACAATGCTATCATACTGACGGGTTTTCTCAGGCTTGACAGAGTCCTACCACTGCGATTTTTCACTACATCTTATAAAATCATGAGCCACGACGTGTTTTTCGGTCTGTTCACGATAAACTCAAGAACTACTGAACGGATTTTCATGAGGTATTCACCAGTAGCCGAGTGATCCATGAGGGAGGTTCAGGTATACAAGTTACTACCCGTGCGAAGCCGGGGCGGATCGCTAGTATTATTACAAAAACCGTTCACATTTCTCAAATCCATTTCATCGCTGAATAGTTAGAATAGTCCACAAACCGTTTGACCGAAAACAAAATCCACTGCATTCTAAATGAAACCAATCAAACTTCCAATTTGGCGATCAGCGGATAACAGAAAGCACGTTTAAATTATGCTTTCGGATGATATTTGAAATCGGCGAAAAATATTTGAATGTTTTTTTCGCGAAACGTCCTCCATATGCTGGGTGTTTGCGCTGGGCTCATTCAATTATGCAAAGCTACCATTTGTTAACAGATTTTAGGGTAATTCGCTGAATGTCGACTCGGTTTTATGCTAAACAGCTTAGTGCCCTGTGGGTTATTTATCGCCGGTACATGCTTACAAACATTTCACGTTATAATGTGCTACGTTGCCGATAACGTTATTCCGGGCAGTTAAATTCAGATACACCCACTACCGGTATGATTTAAGGCTGCAATAATAGTGTTTAAAATGTTTTAACAGTCTATTTACCCTGTCTACGTAAACAAAAGAGCGACATTGCTTTATCCTCCGTTAATATCGACTAACAAAACACTCGTCATAACGGCTAATTAATGCTAATGAACATAATAGTGTTTGATGAAGTTAAAACGCTTCTAACTAATCAATATCCACGTGCACGATGGCCGTTTATTTTTGGAATTTCCAGGCTTCTAAAATGGGCCTAATTATCTGTAGTAATTATTGGTTAGATAGCGGATAAATCGCCCTGTTTTGTTGTTCCGCTCGAATAAATGCAGGTATAAATGGCATGTCAGACGTAACAATTTTCATGTCAGATGGCTATCGGGAAATTGCTTACTTTATGTGGCGACGCGGCCATGGAGGCGCCCTATGTTGTGGCTGGCGAAGGTCCTCTAAGAGTAAAGTAAAGTAAAATAAAATTTATTTCCATGGAAAATTGAGAAACACAGGGTTACTGTAGGCTCTGCACTAAGTTTATCTGTGTCGCAGGCCCAGAAATTTACAAAAATCAAAGTTACAATAATTGTTCATTTTGTCGCAGTTCAATCGAACATACTAGTAGGTAATGGAAATTACTAGTAATTAATGGAATTTACCGGTAATTAATTGAAATTACTATTAATTAATGATAAATTTGTGAGTAAGGTAAATAAGGATGTAATAGATAAATTGTAATCATCATCATCACAGGCTATGGGCTGTTAACGTCAACATGATGATGATGATGATGATGATGATGACGTTCACGAGTCAACTAGCGCTGCTCGTATTATTTTTCGAAATGTACGTTTCGCCAGAGTCTGGTTTTGCGGTTGAAACAGTATGCTCGCGATTACCGATATGATAAATGATCCACATTTTAATTTATTGCTCCTGTTACACATTACACAGTGTTGATTGTGGTTTCCAGAAAATATTTTGTATAAATAACAACAATTTTATAATACTAGTGTTTTTTTGTTACAGATGTCAAGTGAGTATCTACCTACTCCTACTACCTGAGGAATGAGAGATGTAAGTTTCATTTTTGATTTTCACTATGTGGACATAGAGGTGTGAAACTTAAATCGCAAACAAAAAAAGGATGGCCTGTTTCATCATATCATAACTGTTACCTAATGTTATTTATTACAGCATCACAGTAATTCATTACTAATACACTGCAAATATCAGTATAAAAATATGTAAAAACGCACAAACCAAATTAAAAAATTGAAACCAAGTACTTAGCTACAAAACTTAAAAATAACGTAAAATTAAATTGATTGAAACATTGTAATACTATCATGCATATGTTATGCTTGTAGTACAGATCTACACAAATATTGAATTAATTATAATTACCGTCTCCCCTTGAAGGAGCTATTCTCGTTAAATTTGCTCTCAGGCGAAATCCACCTACAGTCGTCTAATTGCAATAATTATCATTTCGAACCACCTTTCATACCTCGCCGATACGTGAAAACTAACATGTAGATACATATAATACAAACGTAACTTCAAATAGCCTACATCGCTCATCCTTTGTTCTTTAACTGCATAGGAGCCGGTTTAAACCGGATCTGTATTTAACAGTGCCAGTGGCGGTCTGGTCTTTAATTACTCAGGAATATTGTATGGTGAAATGATACTAATTCTATCAGTTGTTCTTGAAGGCCTTTGTACCCCTCGGCTGTTATGGCTCAAAGGAGCTCCAGTGTTTATATGAGAGCCTTTAGAGAGGGGGTGATAGAGACTTCTAGTCTCAAAATAAAACCAAATCAGAACGTTTTACGACTTTTTCTTAGGTATTTGCAATTTACAATTAATACAAACACAAAACTTAAATTTATTAACCTATACATAGTATAAAACAAAGTTGCTTCTTAGCGTCTGTCCCTATGTTTCTAGTATGGATCTATGTACACTTAGATCTTTTAATGCGGTTTTCAACAATAGATATAATTATTCAAGAGGAAGCTTACCTATAAGCAAGAAAAAGGGGAAGGTTTACGCGGACGAAGTCGCGCCGGGTCCACTAGTAAAAGATAAAATCATATTCCAGAGCAACTGAATAAGTGCCCAGGAGGCTGGCTGCTATAGGCTGGAGATAGCGAGGCTATCCTATGACCCATATAGAGACCAGCCTTTTGTTTATTAGAAACATTAACCAGTCACTTGACTGTCTCCCTATATAAGGAGTGTGTGTCTGATCATGGCTTAAGAGTTTACACGCTAAACGACGCAAATATGTAATAGTACCTACGACATATTATTATATTTGTCGTTTACTACAAAAACTAATCATCATAATTAATTATCAAACCAGACCAAATTATTGCTGATACTAGATATCCTAAATGAAGGAATACCACCAAATTATATTTTAGCTGTATTCCTTTTGAAATGGTCTGGTATCTGAATAGCAGTGGCTCGTTGCCCATCACTAGACAGAGCGTACGTGCGAATCAATGGCGCGGAAAAAGCTTTATCGATTTTAAACTACCTTCATGTTGCACTTTGTTAAACTTAGATTGTTATTGGCTTTTTAAAGAACGCTCCGTTTGCTCCTAGATCTTTATGTGCAGTTCTATAAGGAAAGGTAAGGCATATCCGATTTATAGTTAGGCTTTAGAGAATCCCGCGTATCTGTGGTAGAAACGTTTGAAGTATTGAATGCTCAAAGTAATTTCGAGTTGATTGATAAATATAGAATGAAGCAATTTTTTTAAACATAGCCTTTCTAATGGTAAAGTCGATATCGACCCCAATCCCGATCAAATTCAAGGGGCTTATGTACAAGAACATAATTAGGCATGTGATGCTCTATGGCTGCGAACTCCACGCCAACGAAATGAAAATGCTGCGGTGGATGCACGACTTAACCGAGTACGTAACGAGTACATCCGTTTCAGCCTTGGCCTAAGGGATATCGCGGATAAGAATGAAGAGGCTCGACTGCGCTGGCTTGGTTACGTGTTGCATAAGCCCCAGGGATATGTGGAAAATAGGTGCCTAAACCTACTGGTATGAGGAAATAGGTCCCGCAGAAGGCCCAAGAAGCGATGCATTGATATCGCTGAGTCGGGTGCGAGAGCCAGTGGTTACAACGCAAGGATGCCCAAGACCGAGCAAAGTGGTGAAGAAAGAGTTCAGTCGGAAAGTGGATCCTGGCAGAAGCCGGGAATAACTACTCGTAAGATAATTATGACCCTAATTAACGATGTAAAATGGAGAAGTGGACTTCCTGCAGTTGAGATAATGGTGTTGAGGGTTTACATCAATAAATATATCTGCCTATGATATACGAGTATGTTTACTTTTATATGCAATGGTAGACCATTTCGCGTGTAGGCCAATTTCACGATCCCTGATTGTTTTATCCTTGTGGTGTCCATAAAGCCCCAACCCCAAAACCCCAACCCCAGGTGTTATATAGCATTAACGCCATCTGTTCGCGGGCGCCGACCAATGTTTTAGAGGCGGACCGGGTCCTCCGTAGACCAGAATATGAGCAGCAACGTTTTCTGTTGCTTTATAGGTATTTTTTTTCAATCCTGCGATCTCCAACCTGCCTGCCAAGCGTGGAATTTATGTCAAAATCCTCCATTAATGTGGAAGAGACCCAAGTCCAGCAGTAGAGATTTTAAGTCTATAAATTACAGAAGGTAATTGCGCCAACCTTTTCCAACGCCATTGCCAATGTAACAGTAATTTTCGAATAAACAAAGCGTTTAATTACCGAAATTGGCAGGATATGTAATTACGTCACAGCGTGGCGTCGATCGCTTCGCTGCGAGTGACGTTTGTCGCTCATTATTCCGCCAATGCAGTACTACATTAAAATTCTTCAGTAACATGCAGGTTAACAATTTTGGCGGAGAATTTCTCGCATTCGATATAGAAAGCAGAAAATTTGCATACTTTTGGGTTGTTTAATAATAATAATGTACCGTTACAGGGTGCCAATGGGCTCTCCGAAATTTATTAGTACGATTTTAGATTCGCTTATATTTTGTTTAGTGTTTCTTCCTCGTGCCATTTTGTCATGAAGGACGTCATTAATATGAAAAAGGATGTAGTCAGCATCGACTGTTACAGGACATGTTGAAGTAAAAGCCATGAATTGCAGCTTTGGCAATGTATCAGACTTGTGGCACAGAAATGCTTTCGAAATATCTGATGACCAGACTTTCGATGGTTAGAACTTTTCGGCGACGATGACGAAGACCATATTGGCAATCCTTAAGTAGATCCTGGACGCTTGAATGACTATACTAAAGGGTACATCCATATCTCGCGCATGCGGCCCGCAGACAAGTCGGCAATTGTTTCGTACGGTAAAATTCAACGCGACGTTCGCGCAATTCCATTCCTTTGATTATCTTGACGTGCGCGTCCACTAGAAATCTAGGATCTTAGAAAAAAAAGATAGTTAATAACAATAGAACTATAATTCGATAGATCTTGAATTGAGTGCCTATGGGTAGTCTATGGAATAATCTCAGTATACACAGATTCTAAACTACCGGCATCCATATAGCCTACTCGATATATTATGAAGCTGTAGAGAAATCAACGTCCACCGTTACCTTCCGCTGTGTGATTGATATATCCGGCATAGAATTGACGCATCGTGGGATGCTAGGCGGCTCGCTACCCCCGTCATTCAAAGTCGAGTTTGAATCGAGTACAAGAGTACGACTTCCGTTAGTAGAAATTTTGGTAACTGAAAAATATTGCCATTTCTACATATCTATTTTTTGAGTTGATCCAGACCTGCCGGGTTATTGGCTAATTCAGTTGTAAACTAAATTTGACATAGATAATTGTACACTACGTCATCTATTTAGGCCACTGACAATAGCGTCTACCCAATTAGAGTAGTGTAATATGATATGTTTGACTACTATTTTATCTTTAAAACGCACGTAGTAAGGGTAACGGTCCGGACCTCACTCCGCGGGACCCGCGGAAGACCAGCGCCGTGGCTTTGGCCTCGGCTCATGCTGAGTGAGGTCCTTTTATCCACCGGGAGGGCCACAGCACGGCAATGCCAATTTGTTTAGTTGTAGGAATTATCAATTTAATTTTTTATTTTTTATTGTTTGATTTTATGTTGTATGATTGTGTGTGTTGAAATATGTGTGAAATTCTTTTTTTAAATGTTATTTGTGGCGTCCAGGTGATAATAAATTATTTATTTATTTATTTATGTTAAATTCGGTTAACCACTGAGATAGCCAACAGCCTCGCAGGCCTAAAGGTTTTACCTAGTGTGTGATATTCATAAAATGATTAATTGATTCATTCATTCCCGTGCCCTATTAGTACATCATCAGAGGAGACGTCTATAATATATCTGTTTATGCCTACTACTAAGTTGAGATTAGCCTGGCGTGTTTATGTTTTTATCATGCATGAGGTATGTACAGTTGAGGAAACTGAAATGTTCAGCAAGTTAACAAATGTCTAAAATTGGCATTATTTCTAATTTTCCGACGTGTGGTTTGTTGTTTTTTGTCGATTATGCGATGTTTCTAATAATAATACGACTATTGCTGCTAAACATAAAGATTCCTCGACTGGACCAATAAAACAATACACTGTATTTAATAGATATAGTCCTTGGATGCAGGTTACCACGGCCAAATTGCTTAGAGATGGGTTTTTAAATCCTATTTTCGTATATGCCTTTCAATTTCATTTGGTTATTTTAATCTAAAGTTTTTAGTCTCGTGTTTTTTATATCAGCCCTACCCAACAAATAATAAACAAATTCATTGAAAAACGTCGTTTCGCTTTCACACTATTTTACAAAACAAACTATTTGAAAAAACAAAAATAGCAACAAAAACAGAAATAACTATCTTTACCTTTCTTCTTTAAACCTATCACGTGGACATTAATCGCACCCTTCCCAGGAACCTCACACTGCTACAAAGGCTAGCGATAAAGATTCTCCCAGCAAATACCGTTGGGTGCATTATTGAAGGACTCTCATGGAATCTCCTGGAATCTCAGGTGCGCGACTCGAGCGCGTCCGTCGTCGTTTCAACCGAACGTTAGGCGAAGCGGGATCCAAATATTTTCAAAGCTCCAACTGATATCTGAACGTTTGCTGAATTCGAGATAAATTCATAAACTGACGGGTGCACTGAGTGTGGTGTTCAAATTATGTGGTGGTGTTTTTGAGGTCGCTAGCAGTTGTACTTCATCATCACAGTCCGTAGGAGTCCTCTGCAGGACAGATGAGAGGGCAGTTATTCTTATAATAGCTATTCCGGTGCGAATTCATTCACCCTACAACTACTTTACCTCTACCTACCCTTTTTTTCTTGCCTATAAACCTTCTAAAAATTGATTGATAAAAATCGCATTAAAATCCTTTGCGTAGCTTAAAAGAACTAAGCGTACATAGATACAGACGGCGGGAAGCGACCTTGTTTTATACTGTGTATAGATAATGTTCAAAACTTTTATCCTTGAAAGTAGGCTTGGCTTGGTTCACGTGTACAGGTAACCTGGTAAATACTTGATGTGCTACTTACTTAAATACTTGATCGTAAGAATACAACGATCAAGTTACAAGTGAGTAGTGAAGTAGTTATAAAGAAGAGTCCATGGAACGCTTAACTGACGTCGACTAAAGCTGAATTTGGCCCATGCTACAAAAAGTTTAACATGAAAATATCAACAAGTTAAGGGACGGTAATCTGTTTGCAGAAGATAATTCCTAGCAATTCCTAAGGCAAACGTATCGTATTCTGAAACGTCTCTCATTGATGGATCGTTTTATTATTCCTTAGTAAGATTCCAAAATAAATGGATTATACTCGTGGGAAAATAAATATTCCCGGCCTCGCAATACACAAACACCTCAAGTCATAACTGGTGCACATTACTTTTAAGTATCCATTAGGCACCTTTGTTCGAACACCAAAACTATTTGTAAAACATTTAAGTCTTATTAACTTTATAATTCCACGAACAACTTATAACTCTATCCTATGAATTACTCGTAGTTTAAAGTTTCGTGCCAAGGTTCCCTTATCATTAGGCCAAAACTAATTGAAGAGAACAACAAAGAAATTAGGAAGTGAAAATGGAAAATGATATCAAACTGTAATTTCGGATGTACAACTCACGCAATGAAGTGTTTAATATAATTATAGGGCCCAATTACTAAGAGTCTAAACTTCTAAAGACAGCTGCAGAGTTTTCCAAGCGGAACGCTTTGTAGAGATGCGCCCCTAATGTTAGGTTAGGTTAGGTTTCTTCGATTTCTTGCTTATCAACGACTAAAGCTATTCAAATTTATATTTATGCATTTAAGAAGTTTTGCAAATCACGATGCTTTTTTATGTTCAGAATCTTCATGCAGATGTCTATAGTGCAATATTTATGCAAAATTATTGCCGTGTGTTTACATATTTTAGGGGCAATTTGCAAACAAATTATTTTGTGTGTCGTCGACATTCCAATAAAAATCTCTACTCAATCTTTAGCCAAGTTACGTTAAAGGCTCCGAAATACTATCTTTTCGTACATTTCGTAAGTAAGTTTTGTGAGTACTGCTATCCATCGAAGGTGAAAAATTGATAAAGAAAATTCGGTCTCAAACCGGTAACTGGCCGTCTCTAGCAATTTCTTTTATTTAAGTATCGTTTAGATGGCGACATTAGGACCGTGACACGATCGC
Organism: Blastobasis adustella; assembly: GCA_907269095.1. Classification (NCBI taxonomy): domain Eukaryota; kingdom Metazoa; phylum Arthropoda; class Insecta; order Lepidoptera; family Blastobasidae; genus Blastobasis; species Blastobasis adustella. The sequence goes on along the minus strand of OU026121.1, from coordinate 11,269,939 downwards.
TGTCGCCCCAACGTTGGAGTTTTAACGTTTGACTTTTATAGGCCATCTGCTGCCAGTCCTGTCTGCCCGATTGTGCTACCAAGCCTATGCGATCAAGTCAAGTTAGTAGCCCTTATAAAGGCAATGATATAGAACTGTGACGTTCCAGAATTGGACGTTTTACTTTCTCTTTTATTGGCATTGTAATTTTGTATTTGTATGAAATGCAAAAGTGATCTATTAAGTTTCCTATGCGCAACTGAGTTTCAATTTCATTCTTTATCCACATTGAAATCGTTAATTATTTTATGATTTATTTTTACCTTAAGTTATATTGCTCATTCTCGTCCAACTGCTCTAGTACACCTCCCTATACTTACTAACAATACATACATGAATAGAAAGTTTGTAATTTTTTTGGTTACACTTCAAATGTGAGCACCGGGGATTACAGGAGATGAAGAGGTTGGCAGGCAGGAGAGAGCAGTGGCGATTGCTCCACCGACAAGAGATACTCTTAAATATATGATGACACTTTGAATACCTTGAAAAATGATATGAATAAACACAGGGTCAAATCCAACTTCTCGGTAACCCATTTCGATAGTTCTTCCAAAGGGGCCGCCACGCCAGTAAACGGTGTGCAATCCCAACAATACCGCGCTGGTGTCGTCTCTAATTCCCACCACCCGCCATCCGGGGCGAAAATGGATCTGGGAGTTTGACGAGAAGACGCCTGTATTAATTAATACCGTCCATTAGCAGCGCTCGTCTCGGGCGGTCTCCATCGCTGTAAATGCAATTAGTTAGAGCCCCGACACCGCCCGCTCTCAACCTAAATATGATTCGCGCTCTAACGACGTTACGTTGAGTATTCATAAGAAAATGTTGCGAAGTATCCGACCTAATCAGATTTGCTATCGCGCCCTCGCTGACACTATTAATGTTAGTTTTCAAATTCAATTCCGTTGCGTCGAAGTGGTTGGCCGGAGTCATTGGTTGCGTAGCCGTGAGTGAAAGCGTTAAGAGCTAGAATATAGCTTGTAAAAAATATGTAAACTCAAATATCCTACTTCATACCCTCCTGCATCGTACGAATGGATCATCTGCGAGTAGTTTGTAAATTTGTTTTGTCCAATCACGCAAAAGTTGTTCGCACAGATGAACCATGATTTGGTATTCCAATTCAAAGGTGCTTGTGCTTAAAGTATTTTTGCAAATTCCAATCTAAAAAAAATACAGAGGATAGCTGAAGACAACAAAAGTATTGCTGAATAGACTTTTAATTTAGGGTAACAAATTATTTGATTAACATCGCTGTTCGCGCTAAAATGCGTGATACAAAATGGATCTTATTCTATGAGTAACGCGTACCAGTTCGGTATGATTTTCGTTGTGAACAGAACTTCTCATGACTCGCAGAAAGTTCTTGAAGAAGTGTCTAGCTTAAAGTTGACATTCGAATTTGTTGAATTAGTATTGTATAGTACGTTTCAATGGAAAAAGACAAAATTAAATAAATTGACTTATTGTTAAAATAGATTCTTCTTTAGATTTCTGCGGATAATAACCGTTGTCGTTACCGTTGTCGTGCTCTGCAATATCATATCAGCGCAGTAGGTAGTTGGTAGTAACACGGAATAGGATTAAAGCCAGCAAGGCGTTCACTGCAACCCAGTGGACCGCTTTTTGCGTCTAACGCAAATTATTAGCGCAACTTTCCCCCGCCCCTTCACCCCTTGCCCAGCTCGCTCGTGGAACTCTCAATAGATTCATTAAGACTCTAACGAGATCTTCCAAAGGGAATTACGAATGCTTTGTTTCATTAAATGCGATTTATTTTGTTTGTCACAACGTTCCAGGCGTATCGCTCGCCAATTGTGAACGAGGTAGCCGTTAAACTTAATTTACACTAGCGTAGAGTTGCAATTCTGCATTTGTCAAGGACACTTTTACGTTACATTTGTTTCCTTTGTGCTATACGTGGTAAATGACGGTGAAGTTTCGCTTTGACAAATATAGAGGATGTCACAGACACAATGGAAGGCATTTTCGTTACTATCTCGATTGGTAGACGGTGAACTTTTAAATGTCTTTAAATCACCAATGAGTACCAAGTCAAATAACTGAACTGTAACGAAAAGGTTAACAATTACTTTTATACTCATGGATGTAGTGTTATTGGTATATCTGCTATCGTCGGAAAAACGGGGACATAGGTCACACGTACCGACATACCCACCCCAATGTCCGGCGCTGAGCGATTTTTGACAAAGCATGGCAATGCTAGCAAAATGCTACCCTCCTACCTACATGTTATTTTCCAGAAATAATAAAAATGCTTCAAAATAACTGCCAATAAATAAACCCCAAACAGTAACCCATATGCGTTTTAAAAATGCCAGCACTCCGAAAAAGGGTGGCGCGAAAGTACACACCCGTAAAATTTACGTCACACTAAACATCCCAAAATTCGGTATGCAAATATGGGAGCATTAAACACCTTTATTGTAGCACTAAACGCAAATCGATTGGAAGCGAAAGACGACGCACCCAGGCGCGAGAGGTTATTTTTCAAGCCGACTGCAACACCGAGATAAGCGCCGACGAAAATGTGACCGAATTTCAATCAAATTTATGAGTTATAATAATGATTATGGGTACTTTATCGGGGCTGCGCATAAAATTTGCAATTTCACTCAAAAGGTGAACTCTGCCGTAACAAATTCGCCAGCAATCGTAAGGCGCCGATAACAATTCCCCGAATTAATCGTGGTGAAGAGAAAAAATGTCGGCTCTGATTGTGAGGTGCGGGAGCGGCGATGGATGCGAGACATTTGTAAAAATTAATATTAATGAAATCTTATTACGTCCGCGACTCATGCGGGATTACCAGCACTTCACAGTCTGCACGTTTTAAGCCTCCACATTATAAAACACGTGAAAGCAAACCTAAATAAACCTTGAAGCCTTTTAGCCGCTTTCAGGCGGAATGTCACATGCCTACGTATTTTAATTCCACAAAAGCTGGATTTAAACAGAAAATGTATTGTTCAAAATGTACTGAATGTACAGTTCTTATATCTTACATTTTGACGCTTAGATGCTGATGTATAAAGACTATGACAATAATAAGGATTTATTTATTTTCACATTGTATTTGTTATAAAATTCCTCTCATTCACTTTCTGCAAACTCTATACCAAAATTCCATAAACTCCGTACCAAACATACATAAACAGTGCTATCTCGGAAGGGAAGTGTGTTCCGCATAAAGAAAAAATATAAATTGCAACATAGTTGCAGCGTTCCAATAAAAGGCGCCAGATTGGAAAACATTTTCCGTTGCAGTAACTTATTATAACACTTAGCAAAAGTCACCAAATGGAATCTTTGTTCTGCCACCCCACGGCGCGGACCGCTCGCAGCGATTGAAATTTAAAATATTGTACCCTTTGCCATTATGCGAGCTTATTCACCCTTGAAATATCCCTAGGGGCGGCAGGTACCGCGATTGGGGAAAATATTTTACACTTGTTACTAAGGATGTCGCTCCAAGTCCGCCATTACCTCGCACTTAATTGCAAGACGCTTTCGACTTATCTGCCCCAGGAATAAAGTTTAAAATAAATCGCGTGTAGAAAGTAATTTCATGGCGAATATTTATGAAAAGCGCTTAATTAGTGTGTCGAGAATGAAAAATTGTTATTGAAACCGAGTTGATTGAGCAGCCGATTCATAACTATGTCATTTTGGATGCGCGGCTAATGAAAAGGTCGTTTATCACGGCGAATGCGTTCGGCCGGTGTTAGCGAGAGTGCGGCCGTGATTGTGCAGTTGTGTGTGGGGGTGCGTTTTGTTATTGCCTTTTCATTTCGTAATCCCATATTTTTCGATGCCTCATCATACTAAAGGGTTGGATTATCGGTGTGTTAAAGATAACCCCGGGGCGTAGGACAGCCCTCAAAAGATGGACCGACCTGGTAAAGTATATAAGCAAGAGACACATAGCCGATAGGCATTGAGCGTGGAGGGTTGATGACGTGTCCAGCAGTAGATGACTTGAAGATTATGATGAAAGACAGCCTACCTCTAAACTCTTTTTCCTTCCCTCCCTCGTCCCAATTGCTACAACGGCAATTTCGCGGCGCGTTCGTGAGATTTGGACTAGTGTTGTAAAAAACCCGAATCCGCATAGACTATATATTTTAGGACTGGACTCATAATCATGCGACTCGACTCATTATGACTGAGACTCCACTGCTGTTATATTATGAGCGCATCCAATTTCGCTCACGAGTCTCGCTCGAGTCTTTAAATATCTACAGTCTTTGAGTCTTCTCCATGTTCACCGTATTCTTCAGTGGTCAGCTAAATTACGGACCATTCATTGATGACGATGACGATATTTTGTTCGCACTCTAAGGAGTAACATCTGAGGCTGTTGATGCTGGTGAATGGCAGTGAATGATATATAAATCCATTACGACTGCAGAATAAGTTGTATTTGTTGCTTGAAACTACACACATAGGTAGGGCTTGTCTAAGCTGAAATGACGCGCCCCACTACTTAATTAGTTGATTTCGATGTGTGAGTGCAAATATTAATAACGACACTTCATCTGTGTAGGAGCGTCGACTGCTCAATCGAACGATGCGTTCTCCTACGTTTGAGTGTCACCGGCAATTCCTAAAACAACACTTTTATATATACGAGTATTATTGAGAAAAGCGTTTTAAATGTTCTCATATATATGCGTGACAGTTATATACTTTCCATCATGTGGGTTGTCTATCCGTTTGTCACAGAGTAACCGTTGCCCGTCAACAGCGATGATTCGCGTCCACAATACCTGGTTGCGGACTCGGCAATCATCGGCGGGGCACAATGCGCCTCATAACGGCATTACCAGAGATTAAACCCGGCCCAGTGGTTCGGAGCCACCGTTACTTGATAAAATAAATTTGAACAAAATAAACGCACCCGTGTCGGGCCAATATGAATCCTCTCTGAAGTCGTGCTAAGCCGCATGGAAGTGGAAAAATGGAAGCCGGGCACGGGCTAATATGTTGGATACGTGGAATTCCTGCAGATGAGCATTTGTCGCCAATTCTCCGCCCCCTCTTCAGACAAATATTTCCGATATGTTGCAATGCAACCTACAGTGTAGGGATTTTTCATGCCGATATGAATTGCATTAGCAAATTCTACGTCTGCTCAAGTTTAGCATAGTTAACAACATTCGAATTTCTATCTGTTTTAATAATGTTATAAGTGCTATTGCACCACATGGCTTACTTTATTATTAATATTGTTATAATAGTCTCGACATTGAAGCATATACGAGTATAGTACCAATTTTTTGTGTTTCCGTTTCGGTTTTAGTAATTTCCAACCAGTTCATAATTTTCTACATTTTCTTTTCACATCACTAAGCATAACTGTTTCGTCTGCAAAGAAGACAAAGAAATTGCTCCACAGACAACTCACTCGGCAAGTGTACAAAAAAAAACTAAACAATATTTCAAAATCAGACGCTGTGTAAATTTCCATTTTACTTAAGTACTCAAAAGCTTCCACCTCGCTGAGCTTAACCCCAAGCGGCATACGTTTTCGGAGCTTTCGAAAGCTTTTTATCAGTGCAAAGCCGCCGATAATGACGCTCCACAACTACGGCCGCTACACTTTCATTAAGTTTTCTACAGCACAAACGTTGTACTACTCGTAAATCCATAGAAGTAAGATCATCAAAAATAGAAGATAGTATTTTTTTTTACTGGAGTGTAAAGTTGCGAAATTAACCATTTGTTAATGACATGAATTTATGTTCACCAGACTAATCCATTTCTTATGATTGTTTTATGCTGTTAGTAGAAAAAATATTTATGTAGATGCACCCAGTTACTGATGTTACAGCGATAAAAGTCTCTGTTCCGCTTATGGCACCTACTCAATCACTTTATGCATGGCCTACTGGTTAACTGGTAGATAAAGAAAGCCTTGATGGCTTTACGTCCGCCAATTGTATTTTTTTTTTTAGTACAATAAACTTTTTAAATAAATAAATAAAATATGCATATTAAAAGATTGTGGATGTGGAGGAAGCTCAAGTCTAGCAATGAACTGTAAGAGGCTGTTGATGATGATGATTAAAATGTTATCGGTTGTCTTTTTAACTCCTTGTAAAGATATTTACTTTCTATTTTCGATAAAACGACGACCTGACTACCTGAGTGATTCAGTTAGTTTACATGCCGGTCTGCCATGCAGTGGTCCCGGATTCGATTCCCGGCCGACCATAAATTGAAATGATGAATTCTAATTTCTGTTACGGGTCTGGGTATACTATGTACCCAGTAAGTAAGTATGTAAGTATGTATTATTAATAAAATATTATAAAATTGGTTTATCAGATATCTAACACCCAGCTTGTGTTGTGACACAAGCTTTACTTACTTTGGGCCTAGATGGCGCTGTGTGAATTTATCCAAGCATACTATATTACTAATAACGACAAAAATAAAAAACCGACACATCTCCAGCTTTCTACGCTCTTCACGCAACCCTAAACCATGAGTGACAGAGACGGGTAATAATTTAACACTCTAGCGAGAGGGACAGATACGTCCCCCGCACTTGATCCTATTTATCATGCGCGGGACTTATTAAACCGACCGACTCGCGTGTTGTTACTTTAAAGTTTAGAGTAGACAGGGGCACATTGCAGTAGACAGTTTCGTAATTTTTTTTTTTTTTAAATGTGTTTAAAGTTGGATTTTCTGCGAAGTATGTAACAATATTAGCTGATCAAAATATGTTGATGTGCCTAATAGAAGAGAGGTTGACTAAGATATTCCATTGGGGACCTTGGACTGGCTCGACATTCACCCCGTGATTTTAAATTATGAATTACTCGCTTGCAAACAGTACAAAATATGAATGACTAGCTTTTGCACTCCTTCTCGTTTCCGTAAATGTTATATAAAATGTCCTCGTCCACTGCCTAATTCCTCTGCCTACCAAATATTCATTCAAATCCATAAACTTTTTAGCCGGAAAAGTGAATCACACTTAACATTATATTCTTATTTTATTCAGAACACCAACAGCAAATGACACGGTTATTGTTACAAGACTTAAGGATCTATGCTACGGCACAGCATAATTTCATAAAAATCTGTTTAGTAGGTTTTGTGTGACACAATAAGAAATATCCATTCCAACGTCCTTCCTTCTTTCACAATATAAAAAGAATTTAATAGCCAAGTGTTAGGCGCTGTCCTACTTTGCAACGGTCGTACGACCATGGTCGTACGACGAACGTCGCCCGATCAAGTAGGACTTTAAAACCACTCGTCGTACGACCATTACCAATTAGGACAGCACCTCAATATCACGGCGAAAACCTTCGGCTATGGAGACTAGTAAATTTTAATTATACACGATTATTAGCTGTGTGGGGGTAATAAATAAAAAGAATAAATAATCAGGTTCGATCTTAATTCCAACAAACTGATATTATCTCGACATTATCAAATATTAATAAACCAATTTACGCATCTGCAACTTGCATAGTAATCCGTCATATTAATGAATAAACATGTCTGTTAAATATAAAGCAGGATTAACTGCACGACGAAACTACTCGATGCTCTCTATAGGCCAACAGATTGCAGTTTCCATTCATATGTAGATTGCAACAAAAAATCCAATAAACAAGACATAGGGCACTCAGATCTCCCCTTGCATCATTATTGAAAAGAATGTTAACACAGCACCGGCTTATCCCGGGCTCGTTTTACCAAAAGAGTTGTACTAACGAATGGCTACCCTACGCTCTCTCGTTACGCCTGACACTTCAATTCGGCTTAAATTTAGTTTGGAATTCTAATGTCGCCCGTGTTTTTCTTGTAAAACCACCCGTGATTGTCTTTGAAGCCAGAATCGTGGTGTTCTTTAATCTTACCCTAACTGCCAGTGGCATAGTTATTCAGAAATTTCGAAAGTTATTTTTCAAAAATTAGTGATTTGAATACATATATTGCTTTAAATATGTATACTATTTACTAAAATATGTTAATTTTTATTCAGCAGCATTAATGCAGGGTATCACTCACTGCTTTCGTTAGTTCTGGCCACTCCGGGGTAGTGCCTGAAGGTGTACCATAAAATAAACTCATCCCACTTACAGCTAGGACGCATGGAGTACCTATATCAATATTCATTATTATCATCTGTCAATGGAAGTCAGGGGCTTGTGCCAGGGCCTACTTTCTCACTCTACCTCCTCCACTTCAGCGTCCTCGTGTCGTAAGCCAGCGGCACTACGGGTACGGGCAGCTTTAGACACCTATTTCCTATATACTCCTAGACGATAAGCCAACAATTAGTAAGTTAAACATATCAGACCCAACCTTGAGTCTGTAACCGAAATAAATAAATTAATCATCACCAAAATCTTGTTTTACAACGTACCGGACTGCCTTTATTTAATGCTTCAATTAATAACAAACCGTAGGTATTTTCATAACCGAGGTAGGCAGGTAGGTATTTATTTATTTATTTATTTATTTAACAGTTTATTGCACACAGTAAAATACATAGAAAAACATACTGTATTACATACGTCATCGAGTAGCGATAGTATCCAGTGGTTAGGAGACCCACAATACATTGGTTTGCCCGTGCACAACCAGGAATAAAATAATTTTGTGTGACTCAAATTTCGACTTTCCTTAGTACACCACTTACTTATCCAATTATGTGGGTTCTAAAAGTAAAAAAAACCGGTCTCTGTCGCACATTTTCTTGGCAGCTGCGCTTTTCAGCCACATTTAAGTCAGCAAAAAGAAGAATGACTAATGTCAAAAGTTGAATTATTTTGTAGGTACTTGATGACGTAAGATGACCAACGCCGCCCTAACAGCCTAATACATTAACCAATAGTATCAATACCAACCCTATATATCGGCCAGCGAAGTTGCCATCTAGCCAACCCGTCAATCCGTTCCATATTCAAACGAAGAGTTCCGCACTTGTCTGTTTCCATACCGACCACCGTTCCCCATTCTCCCCATTAAGAGGTGCATGTGCCCGGAACTAATACAGTCTGTACCCCGGCTTGGCCTGGTTTACCCCGGTTCACCCTATCGAGTCGCACCCGGCCAATACCGGTTGGATGGCGGGCGTCACGCTCTGGTGACAATTCGCATGTTATTGTTAAGACACCGGTTGTTTGGAGGGGTCTCGTCTAATTGAGTCACTCATTAGGTCCGCCTTTTTAAATGAGGTAGCTGGGTATTCATTTAAATTTTTAAGTGGTATTTTTTTCCAGGAACTTGGTCAATTTATCCCAATGAGATAAATACCTAAAACAAAATTCTTTAGAAATTGTGGTAAATCATTAAAAGTCAGTCTTTATAATTAGACTGCCAATTCAATATCATGGGTTTATATTTGGTTACTTTACTAATCAAAGGCATCATTTATCGCATCAAAATTGTGAATAATGACAACGTGATGACAAACGCTAGCTTTTTTATTTAAAATAATGGCGAGAGATTGCCGCAGCCAACACCCAGTCCCAGGTGTAAAAACAGCTATTCATTAAGTTGGCCGTCCTTAAGACTTCTCGAAAGTTTACATCAATTTCCATTCAGAGGGCATCATTAATCAGAATGACCTGGAAAACTGTTGAATCCCTCCGAAACACTCCGGATTGGTTCTAACAAGGCCGCTTATAAACATACGGTGGGCGAGCCATTTGCGAATGCTCTCAACCAATTTATATTGCCACCACCAAATTACTCGAATCTCCGTAGAATTAAACTGGTGGAACCCTTCAACGGCCTTTCGGAAGACCTCGGCCTCATTCATTCGTGGCACAACACATTTCGAACGGAATCACAGAAACTCGGTGATAGTAATGTAGGGTATGGATACTTACTGGACGGTCAGTTAAAGTTTAATTAAAGTTAGATAATTTGATTAAACAGGCATTTTGTAACCATTTTTACGGGTTTCTTGCCGTGTCTTTGGTTTCGGAGCAGCCCGATATAAAAATGTTTTTTCAGTGAAGATGTTTTTGTTTTCACTGTAATGTAACAAAACAATGTACCTATCACTGTATTTTATTGATTGAATGGACGAGCACAAAATCTTATAATCCCCAGTATGATTATATTCGTTAAATGTATTAGAAAGAACATGCACTGTGACACATTATTATCATCGACTTATTTGTAACTTTCGTACGACGTATTAAGACATTGACATATTTACAAATTTACATTAAAAGAGTATTAACACTTGTACGTCAATGTTAACACTCACTTAAGCCCGCCACCAATTTTAATTTTATATAAATTAAACAATTGTTTAGATAAATTTTAATATCGAACTGATCTTCAGATAAAATTAATCTCCTGTAATCTAAAACGATCACACAAACAAAACTATCAAATCATTCCTGACCAAAACATGCGCTTCACATTTCACACAAGACCACGTCTTCCAATTTGACTTGTCACAGTGCAAAGTTACACAGACGAAATGGCCAGTCGACACAGACAAAGTGGGGTCATCAATATAACTGCGTTTAGTTCAGTCTGAATGTCGGCAGGGCAACGAACACCACATTAGTACCAGATTAATACACTCGTATCGGTCCCTCTGACTGCGTCGCGGGGAGCTAGCATCGACACTGGAGATTTAGGCCAATAGCATTCGGAAAAAGATATTTCATCTCTCAATATACCATATTCAGTGCGCGTTGCATGCACGAATAGCAATAATATGGGCACCTCTAGGGTAAAATGAATAAGTTTGGGAGAGATTGTGGTCAAGTGCTTTTCACTTAAACAATGAAAAGTAAAGTCTGTATTTCTTGTGAATGGACTAATGAAGTAGATTGGCCTGTAATATGGAAAGCTCGAAATTATGTATAAAACTTGCGTTTGTGTCGAAAAAAGTTCCAGAAAGAAGGGGCTATTGTCTCTAGCCTAGCTATGTGTTTATGTACTAATTATCCTAGTTCCGCTGACTTCTTTGCTGGAACGGCCTCAGTAGAAAATGACTGTCAATCTTATTACCGTTATCTCTAAATAAGTTCTTTATATCTTATTGGTTCACTTCTGTTCACAATAAGTGTCGATTTTCCTTTGTTTTATTATTTTTTTACAGCACTTTTTAATCGTGACTTTACATTGATTAAGGATAAGGATAAGATTTACATTGGTCACTATTATGCTGTATGTAACAGAAACAGTAAAGAAAAAAAATGTAACGGACCGCTCGGCAATGGCCACGGTATAACTGTTTAAAGAAGATACTTTGTAATTACATAAAATGTGTAAAATCCAAGAACAGTTTAAACAGCCAGGGTCAATAAAGTCTTTCGATACATGCGACGTTTATTTGACTTCAGTCGATTCGGGCGCAGCGCCCCTGATTATGGCTGAATATTTTTGTTTGTGGGCCGATAAGGGAGAAACTTCTCAAGGTGCTCTTAGGATAATTACATCACGATATTCACGATACGACACGCATATGTGAATGCTCGAGTGTAGGTACCTACTTGGATAGGTGTCGGTTTGGGTAGCGTACAAGGCGACTCATATTTTCGAGGCAAAATATCTAGAGTCTCTATATACTGGAAAATGGGTATCAGCGTTTTCCATTGTTCTGCTTATAACACTGCAATCTTCAACCCGCCTTCCGAGCGTGGAGATTATGGCAATAACCTCCCGTTTTGTGGGAGAGGCCCTAAGTTCTGCATGGACTGATATCGGCTGTGATGATGAGGTACCTACTTACTGTCTTCAGCGCTATGTATATGTCAAAGACTTTTGTTCAGCGTTTTGGTACCAAAGATTATAATAAACAATGCCTGGACATATTCATACAGCGCCATCTAGCCGCAAAAGTAAGCAAAGCATGTTTTATGCGTAAAGATAACTGAAAAACTACTTACAGGTATAAGTTTTTTAAATACAAACTTATACATACTACACCCAGACCCGTTATAGAAATTAAAACTCATCACTTCAATTTCTGCACGGCCGGTAATGGAACCCGGGACCTCTGCGGGGCAGATCGGCACTTAAACCAACTGAACCACTTCAATAGGTCGCTTTATGATTTCTTCAAAACCTCAATTTTCAAATTCATCTTCTTCATAGGGTGCTATCCCTTGACGTACTTTGGCAATCGTTATGGCCCCTTCCACCTATTATTACTTCGGTTTATTCTTGCCAATCCAAAGGCTTTGTTCCGCCATCGGGAAACAAGATTCGGGCGAAGGTTTCATCCTTATGTCGTGGATCTTCCAGCTATCCGCACAAACTTTGGTTCAACCTATACATATAAAGCGTACGGCTAAGAAACGCTTTGCCTGCGAGTGTGTTCCCCGATCATTATAATCTGGACGCGTTCAACAAATAAGGTGCATGTGATAGAAGTTGAAGTAAGAAGGTATTTCAGTCATCATCATCATCCTAACGGTCAATCCCGAGGCTTCTGCCAGAGTCCGTTCCTATTCTTTCTTCTCCACTACGCCCGGTCTTCGGCATCCTCGCGTCATAAGCCGTTGGCTATCGCATCCGACTCTGCGATATTATCCATCGCCTCTTAGGCTTATTACAGTGTGGTAAGTAAACATATTCTTAAATCACTTGTTGCAAACGATGCCATAAAAGTTTAATTTATATTAATTAATATTCAATGTTTAATTCAGTCAACAACAAATCAAATATTTGTAGCTGCATACACATTTTGTTATTGAAATGTAAGTGAAACCAAATAGCGGTCGGTAATTTTACCGTCTGTGATTATTAAAACAACGTATTTTGATGCAAAACAAACTACAGTGCCACAAACTTATCTGGCCCGAGGACGACGTCGCTGTTGTGTACATCAAAGTGAGATTTCAAAATGGCGATACTTAGTTCCAGTTTTGGCCACCGGTGTATAAACTCGTGCACATTATGACACGGTCCAACTCTCCTCTCTGCCTCTTTATTAAATAAATTCCATTATTGCAACTACAATGATGAATCGGTTCGAATAACTCCGTGAATTTGATTTGCCGAATAATTTTAATATTGATACTGGGCTTTAATACGACTTCGTTGAAGCGTAAACCGGAACCAATTTCATGTATTAATATATAATGTTTATATAATCGTTAAACGTACATATAGTTTTTATGGTAGGTACTGTAACGGTAGCATTATAACTTAGGTAACGTTGTTACTTTAAAATAAAAAAAGGTTCAAGGGGAGGGCGTTGAAAATTACGTTAAAAAATACGTTAATTAGGATAAATTCCAATCAGCGTTAACTCTATACCTATCCACAGTAACTAATAGGTTGCTACTGAAATATTGGAATGCAGGTTTGATTCCTTGAGAGTTTTATTATTCCAATTGTTCTAGGGTTCTCAAATATTTTTAAAGATAAGATTTGTTACTCGTTCGATAATACGAACACATCAGCCACTACACCGGTCGGCGTAAAAGACACAACTGTCTATCTGTCAAAAACCCTTGAGCCAAAGAAATTGCACATAGAGGCATAAAAGGAGCCTACTCACAGCTGAAGTCACAATATATGTATAATTTGTTTTTTTTAATGGTGCATATAATTTTTCCAAAAGGAAATAAGTTGTCAAATATCCCTCCATAACTACTGCTACTGTAAAATTTGGTTGCCTTGGTCATCTTAATGTGCTAGCTTTTTGTATGACATTTATACATTTGTTTAGAGTTGTGACAGATTGACAGTAGGTGTATACCGGAACATACCTTTAAAATGTGTATACATTTTAAAGGTATGTTCCGGTATACATTTTAAAGGTACGTTTATGCTAGGAAACCCGAAAAATACCTTTATAATTGTGTGTTAAAAACCACGACAGTTTAAAACATTATGTTGACAGTGTACATGCTCTATAGATCGAGGGTCCATCTATGCTCTAAGTCCAATATCTTTGCCTTGAGCCTATGACACCGCATCTGACCCCTTTAGGTATTTTGAAGTCCGGTGTGGTCTCTGTAAGGTAGTCAGGGTAAAATCCCACTCGTGTACACAAAGGTCCCATCCCGTCCCAGTCGCCAGGGCATTAAATTAATACGAAACCCTTAAAATTAAATCTCGCGAGAGCTCTGCGGACTAATTCAAACATAAAGTAAGATGGTTATGATAACTGTTGCAGAGTTTTTGCCGGGAAGGGTCCCGCTATCTGCTACCATCACTAACCTAATTAGTGTGGAGCTAAAGCGAAGTGTTCGGAGAAATTAGCCGAGTAATTCGTAGGATGAATCCTACGGAAAATCTAATTAATAACTTGGACTCTCCCGACTGGGCCGTAGTACTGGGAATATTGTTAGCTAGACTTTGATGGTATTCATTTAATGCGTCCTGTGTCTTACTTTTTTACGCGAAATTATTATATGAGGAAGTTTTGAAATAAAATATTTTTTCAGATTTCTTATCCTGTAATCGTGGTTAACAAGTAGCCCGATATTTCGACGCAGTTAACGTGTCTTATTTTAACGAAACAAAATATAGCTGCGTAAAGAATATCGTAAACTTGAAAAGATCTACTTGTTAACTAAAATGTGCTGGAAGAAACACCTGAAATCCTCTTAGCGGATACTTTTCTAGGTGCTTTGATAAGTCAATTTTGGTCCCTGCGTTCATTATGACAGATGAATAGTGTCCATCACAACTCCAGCATTGTCAAGTAGGACAACAATTCTCGAGCACCGTTAGATCTAAATACAGTTTTCATTAATTCGAACTAGCCGAGCATTTGATTGCCATATCACCTGGTAATGACCGTCATGGTCAAGGCGGACCTCGGGCCCTTGTGCTCGAGAGCGTAACCTGGACATTAACGCCAGGATGATGATGATAATCACCTACTAGTGAAAATGCCGCCAAAGAAGGTAGCCAGTTTAAACATACACATGTTGCCCATTGCGACAACGAACGCACGCACACTGCTGCAATTTATGATATTGACAAATTAAGTTAGGTGTGACTACTCTCTCCTTTGCCTCCCTCTAATATTATAAAAGGTATTAATTATAAGCGAGTAGGTTTTTTTGAAAACGTAGGACGCTTAACACATTCGCTGACATTAGCACTTGCTCTGTCCCCATAATACGGCAGTTGAATTTTCCATACTAATGACACCCGTCGACTTACGTGCGGACAAATAACATTAATAATATTAGTATTTAAATTCTATCTCAATACAACACTTCGTCCTGGGACGTCAACATCAACGTCACATATTTTCTAATTACCAACTGCTATTTAAAACTATCTATAAAACTCATGACACGACAGTAAGAAAACAAGAGTGCTCGCAAGATGAAAGTAGATACTATTCTTCCTCATAGTGTCCAAACTCTTTAAAAACGTAGCCCCGCCCTTTGACGTACTGTCACAATGCATCATTTAAATGTCACGCCTGTGGACGTACTGTCAGCGAACGTGTTAAGTCAATAGTACGGATACGTACTTCATCCCCGCGAGAATAGATTCTCGATAACCACATTTATTCTTGCCACTATTCTATTCCTCCATATACACATATATAGTAACAAACATGTAAGTAATTAATTACGCCAATACACCAACCGACACACTCAGGAGACCCCGAAACAGTCTATTCGTAAGCAATTCGCTGAACGTTTAATGGTATACATTCACGTGTAGGTAAGTAAAGAAGCTCATAATTAGAGAGAAAGCGTCTCTCTCAGATCTGCGGCACACAAGGCACCTCAGTGCTCACAATAGGTAATGTACTTAACGCGTAGTGCTACTATGCGTCATTACTTTGAGGCGGTGCGGGATACGGGTGGCGTGGAGACGCTGTTGGTGAAAGAAAATTTTTAAAAGGGAATGAGGTTTTGGAGAGATTTGTTAGTACGTTGATTGTTCTGAAAAATAATGTGGGTAGTTCTCGGTCAGTGTCATGCAGATGGGATCTAATTTTATTGTATAAAATATCTAAAGTTTTAACTACAATCATCATCCTCATTTGAGCAGTATATTCCGGCGACATCTTTCCTACTCTTACATAATTAGATGTACAGTCCGCGAGCGATCTATATGAGGAAGCAGAGGCTGGTGAAATCTGTGCATTATATTTAATTTTGTGATATAATTAAACAAAATGAAATTGTTTTACAAATTATATACCCCATCTTCCGATTCCTAGGACCTCGCGCGAGCTGAAGGTAGGTATGTATGCTACGCGGTGACTAGGCGGATGCAGCGCGTTTCCTGTTCGGATTAATGGAATTAGATATACAAGATTAAAATGATACATAGGTATCTATCGAGACGTTATCCATAGAGATACCGTTAGATAACGCTAGTATATTTGTAATACGTAATTGTGGTAGTCTTTTAAGAGTAAGATACAAATAAAGCCTTAATTGTTTACCAGTAGAGTTATCCCGTTTAAATTAAACCTCAAAAGAAAAACACTGTCATCGCAATTCCGTTTCGCAAATACTAAAAACTGCATATAATTCATAAACATATTAAAAACATCAAACTCTGAGAGCTCCACGCGCCGCTTTAGTCCACGGCGCCCCTAGCAAGATAAAGTACATTTAGATAAATGGCGGAGAGGTTGCACCTCCAGCCTGCCTGGGCACTCCGGCTAAACGACAGTCTTAATTTTCCCAAAGTAATAATTAAGAGTGAAGGCCGGGGGTGGCTGGAACTCTCTCCAAACTGACGCTAAATTTTTAAACACCCGTTAAGTAGAAAGTCCGATACGTTGAAAGTTAATTATATTAATAAATAAAATGTCTGATGCTGTGGAGAGTTTTAAAAGTGTGTCCGAAATATTTCGGCAACCCTTTTAGCGAGATTCTGTTAACGAAAATTTGAGTTAACTGGTTTAAAATGCGTGTCTCGTGTTGGTTTTAACCGGTGGGTGCTAAAAGCCTATTGTTAAGGTTTATGGGTGTTACCGTTTTTAAGCTACTGAAAAATTGTTCTCATTTCCTAATAATTGCCATCATTGCTTGTACCTACTGATCGACTACGAATTATGACAAAACGCGTGTATATTTTATTAATATTACAAATGAATTTAGCCTATGGTGTCCGGTGGAGTACCATGATCTTATACACAGCTATTGGCATCCAATTTTCGTATGCGCGTTGATATGGACAGGAACTCTGTGCCTGTGTCACTGTTCCCTGAAAGACATTGGGTTCTTGAAATCAAGAGTGAATAGATATTTTCTAGCGCGCTACATTTTCGACCTCATCATCGCATCTCATGATGCGTTTTATTACATTACTCATATAAATTAGTTTTTGCATTCTTAACCAAATAACACTTATTTACACTAAGTAAATCCAAATCCGAAATTGCATATTCATAACAACCCTGCTATTCATTCTGTGTTCGAAGAAAACGCCGCGCTGCGCCGTGCCTGAGATCATCATCACCATCACAGCCCGTAACAGTCCACTGCAGGACTTAGGGCCTCTCCCATGAAAGGGGAGGTTATTGCAATAATCTCTACGCTTGGCAGGTGGGTTGTACGACACCCATGAATGTAAGGGGTTGGTGCTATTCTACTCTGCCGGACACCACACGGTCAACGTGCCTGAGATACCTATAAAAATTCTGTCATATTGAAAACACTTTTCTGGAAATTTATTTTCTTTATATGTAAAGTAAGTAAAGTATGGATTCGGATACCAACCTAAGGTCAGTGGACCTTTTATAACACAATACCAGCTTAATTCATATCAAATCCTAATTATATCGCCTTTAATAATGTATTTAAGAAATGATTTTAATAGAATTACACGTAAATTGGAACGTACATAATTAAAACAGACATAGGTACTTTGTAGAGTCGACGTCGCCGTAATTATGTTACCAACTCAGATCCCTCGTCAATTAAAACCTTGTACGTTTTTCATAGAATATTATTGAATAGGTACTTTGTTAAATCAGTACCTATGTATTTACTCTGCATATATTTTTTACTCTTATAATGTTCACTACACTTATTACGGGATTTGTTACCACAGTTAGTATTATTTTGTGAAAGTGTAGTGAATAACCACGAAAGTCTTAAAACCCAT
Source organism: Blastobasis adustella (assembly GCA_907269095.1). NCBI lineage: Eukaryota > Metazoa > Arthropoda > Insecta > Lepidoptera > Blastobasidae > Blastobasis > Blastobasis adustella. The sequence continues at coordinate 11,251,828 of OU026121.1, read as the reverse complement.
ATTACTCGTATAATTTCACTCATTTAATTGAGTAATTCAGTTTTATTGCATAATTAAGTACATTGATGGTAGCAGTACAAGATACCCCGTAAGGGCACAGCAATATAGAGAGGAGCTATATAAACATTCTTAAGTATTTGACATTGCACTTATTATTTATTTATATACATAATCATATTATATTATATCTAAGGCACATATTATAGTATTCTATTTTATATTAGTAGGTACAGAAATATCACATTATTTTGTCATTTAGGTAGTCTGTTACACTGTAATAACTTTTATTAATTAATATTTGCTTTAAACTTTTTATAAATTTATTATAGTTATTCTCATTTCTTAAATGCGTCGGTAGTTTATTGAAAATTTTTATTGACATGACAAGCGGGCTGGTAGAGTGGCTAGTTAGGCGGGAGTCAGGCAACATTAGTCTGTTCTCATTTATATTTCTCCCTGCACATAAGTAACTAAATAAGTAACTGAATAAAATATCTAAAAGAATTGTGTACTCGTCCTCAATGGTTTTAGCTTCTAGCTCGAGTCACATTTGTTTTGTTTCATTTGTATTTTTCTTTTCGCATTGGTAAGCAACGGTCAAGCTTGGTTGCTAACTTTCCTAACTATTAGGAAGCATTGCATCGTAACATGTTTTAGTACGTAGTTTTTACTGGAAGTGTATCCATTTAAATGTTTTAATGCCTGCATTAAAATGAAATATGTTAAAAAAATTACAAGGTAGGTTTTCACGCGGGCTTCGACCTAGCGTTATTATTATTTTAATTGTAAAATGGTATCATCAAAACGAGGTTTTCAAAGAAAATAAATTAATGGCGTCCGCCATAAATTCACCGCACAGAGAGGTATCATATCATTTACAACGCGAGAATTGTGGTCGCATCGCAAATTCGAATTATATAAATAATGATCTGAGGTTTTGGGGGTAACCGAAATTATTTTGAAATTTTCACCTAAATCGTGCGTGCAATGTTTTTCACTATTTCACATTTCGCGTGCATTTTAAATGAAACCCGAGCTTCGTTCCTTTTCACAATAGACAACAAAACGAGCGCCAGTTATCCGCTTTTCTCATCTAGTTCAATCCCGGCTGGATACGGGTACAACACAAAGTGTTTTACTTAGTCTTTTTTGCAGTAAACTCCTATGTCGAAGTGGCAGTCAAACGGTGCCATGCTGGCTTTTGACGTATCTACAGCGGTCCTCCACACATATATGCATGAAAAAGGCCTGTCTGAATGATTAAAATCATGCTGAGCATTGACGATGGCGGTATTGTCCTTTTTAGCTGACGTCTGAAAATAAAAGTTACAGTTGACGTTGAATGATTAACTGCAGTGCCGCCGGCGGGTGGAACGGCAATAAAGACCCCAAACACTACTCGTAAAAGCCACCGAAATTGCTTTTTGAAATGAAATTCGAACTGTCGATGTCGGATCGGGAGCCGTCTCTGCTTTGTCTGCGCTCTGGTCATAGTTGAGATTATGATTTAATTAATTTTTTCTCCAAAAGCAGTAAAGATTTGATGACCGATACTCTTTCGTTCTTATTACTTGCCTACTAGTTTTCGTCCAGTTCTTTCCTTATAAATTCAAACATTTTATTTTACCATTAAGGTTGCAAACAAGCTTACAGCCTGCCTGATGGTAAGCAGTCACCAAATCATAAAATCAATTATTATGGAATAATATCCAAGCATTACTGTACTAATCTGAACTTTCTGTACTTGTTATCTTGTGTACAATAAACTGTTAAATAAATAAATAAATAAATATTATTAATTAGTATGGAAAGATATATAATATAATCTAGGTACTAGATTACCGTATACTAGTGAAAGCATTTTCTAAAGTCGATTACAAAGAAACAACTAATTTCGGAGCGAAACGAGGAACGTCATGTTCGCTCCAAATCTATTTCTAGAGATTTCCTGTTAATAACATTAACAAAGGTTCAAGAGAAAACATAAACGATCACACTTGTAAGTACTGTTTGTCAAAAAGATTTATCCTCAATACTACACGAGGGTTAACTCAGATTATCGAGCTTTCAACGGCGCCATCTATACCGCTGTAAGGGCGCACTCGAGACGCTCTGCACTCCAAATCAATATCCCATAGCACACTATCTCTCAAAACCCATTTATGAAATATCACATAAAACAGTCCGCAGGCCATTTTATTTATTCTCGCCGTAGAGAGTGGAGACAGAAAGGAAGATCAAATAGCCTTTGTCCTCCCCTCTTTACTTATTCAAACAAAATTACATATGCCAGCTTCCGAATCGCCATTGCCCGAAATTTTACGCGCTAGAGATAGTGTCATGAATATAAATCTATCGTAAAGGACACCGCGGAGAGGCCAGCCCAGTTTACGGCATGGCTCACTTTGCATTCTTTGTACGGCTACCCTTTACGGTCGCTTTATAGACTTAGGTCCTTTGCATAAAGCCTCAGTGCTCTGGGGGGTCACCATGACTCTTAAAGCAGTCCACCTCGCACGTTTTGCGTTGTCCGTCTTGCTCTGACACGGCTATTGGACTATTTGCATCCTTATCACTCAGATAGCTCAGCGGAAAGGTTCCGCTAGCCAGCGTGTGTGCGCCGTTTTTGGCCAGGAACGGTTCACTTACCGCGATTTAGCATGAAAATGGGATATCGTGTCGGCATTCCGCCCGAGCTACCTTCAATTCGTTATTCGAAAACTGTTTAGGATAGTCGAAATATTGTTATCGAATTTAAAGTTCGATGAATAATCCGATTTTATTACTTAACTTCGAACTCAGTTTTTATATTCATAAAAATTTTAAAAATACAATAGTAGTTTTATAAATTCTTTCTTATTTTATCAATTTGAATTTTCTTGATGTCACCCAGAAACAAACGACCACATACCCCACTTGTTGGAAAGTACCTGATTGTCGCCCATAATAAATATATGATTCATACGCTTAGTTTTCAAGTAAACTAAGTCTCATGTCTGTATTTGTGCTGGCTACATTCTCCTTCAAATCGTAACACGATGCAATGGCGGAAAAAATGGACAACGGGGTATAATACCCATCCAGGTGGACCAGTAGAAATAACATTTTTAATAGACACAAAATACATTTTTTATACAAATTTGTGCAAAAGAAACAAAATTTAAACCGAATAGCCACAACAAGAACCAACCAAAGGTAACACCATTACACTAATACGTACTACATTTCGAAGCGATGCAGCGAGGAATCTAATGCGATTTAGCAGAAACAAAACTGCAGCTCTCTATGTAGAGAGAAGCGACATCTTAGAGAGGAGAGAGTCAAGTCTCTAAGCGGATGTTTAGCGCCTGCAGCGAGCCCTGTTAACTATTAATCCCGTTTTCTTTCGGCGGAGATAACGAAACTCATTTAAGATATCTCGCAGGCGCCTTTCAGGCGTTTTGGGGTGCACTTCGTGGATGGAACAGGGCCGCCGATGGAGAGGGTGTGACAATTTTATAATGATGAGTGTAAGAGAAAATTTGAACTTTAATTTACTACATTGCTCAATATTATACGAAAAGGTAAGTAGAAAATTACAGAAAGGAATTTCACATCTGCGAATGTAACTTTATTTATTTTTATTCTGCTCTATTTTTACATCCGGGCAGCATACCGCCTTTCCCTAGGCTTTCTCCCAGTTAGAACTGCATCTATTGGCTTTTCAAACTCGTCGTCCGTCTTGTGGCTAACCTTCTATTCGAATAGATTCGTTAAAGAAATGTTCAGCCAGTTATCCTGTGAAAGATAAACAACTTGACATATGACGGCTGCAATCAGTCGATAGCAACCGCGGCATTATCGGATTGACGTGCCCTCCGAAGCATGGAGTGCATGGTTATAGTATGATATGTTCGTAGGTATTAAAAAACCTATTGGTACAGGATTCGAACCTGGATGACCCGCTTACAAACCAGACATTATCGCGGCCCTCCATTGTTTAAAATATCCGCTGTATAAAAATAACGACTCTATTCCTCCTCTGTTCTTTAATACGTATTTCGTCTTAAAGACCAAAGGTTTCTCTTTATGTCTAATAAAATTTTCTTCAAAGTATCCTTAATTGAAAATTCAAATTTATGCATAAGGCTGTGATTGTAGCAGAGCGGCGCGCTGGCATGAGACCGACTGTTAAGATATTCAATCCTTCCTTGTGTAAGGCACTGAGCAAATTGCACTGATGAAAATTACGTCACAGCATAAAAGGTTAATCAATTTGCATAGTGATGCTACGCAAATTACGCTGTTAACTCTGAACAGGTTATCTAAACTGGAATCATAGTAGAAGTATGAAAGATTTTATGAAAAAGAAATGTATTTTCAGTTTCGATTTTCGAAATATTATTTATCTGTACATTCGGAGATTGTTTACAAGAGATTCGATTCAACTCATGAATTTATATTAAACATTCATTGCTGTATCAGTGACAAAATACCTTCGAGACAATTTTGCAAATTGAATATTTGTACCAATAACAGAGAATCGGCGGTATCGGCCGATGGGGTGCGAATGTTGCAAATCTTTGCGAAAATGATAATTTAGAGGTGTTTTGTGAAACATCTCTCTTTCTATGGGGTGGGGCCCTCGCTTTTCACATAAATAATGAGGCGACATTTATTTCATAACGGCGGAAGTTTGATAGGACAGCGCCCCGTGTGTTTCCGGGTCACCCCAGCGCAGATAGCAACGCGAGAGGGACGTGATTGTGTACTAAACAGCCCGAAATTGCAGATTAAGCTCAGGTAGATAATACTGTAAACCCGAGATTCCTAAATGCGTACGTTGACTTTTTTGATGAATTATTTCCATCGGATATTATTATGCAAGAAATTAATCTTTTAGTGAAAATGGCAAAAAGCACGATGGGAAATTATTAGGTAAATCGGTCGTACATCACATGGCACGATCACAACAATAATTGTCAATCGCCACTAAAAACTGCACACACAATAGACAACCATGATTTACTGACGCAAAAACAATCACCGCGTACTCGTGTCTCTGGAATTTAATCCAAAATTTGTGACCCCAACATAAACCCGTAATCAGGGCCCGCGACAGGTGGCCACACATTAAGCCGGACCTCACAACTTCGCGGTGTAATCTCTTTAGCCGTTTTAGTCGTTAATTTTTTCAGACATGTCCGCCACAGTTTGTTATAAAAGCTGAAATAATTTAATAAAACCGTTAAATCCGTGGCGGGCGGGGCGGGCCGGGGCCACGGGGGTCACGTAAGAGGGCGCCCCGGGACAAAATTACATTTTGTTTGACCACGTCCTCGCCGGAGACATGGGACAACTCAGTTAACGAGTGTTCAGGATTCTTCGTAATTCTTTCATATCTCGCCAATCTCCCGGCATCGCGGGAAATCTCGCTGTCTCTGCGCAGGTTTTATCGCAGGCGAGCGAGGAATGACCTTTTGCTGATTGCAATTATTACGTTACCTTCCTTGATGGGGGTTATGATAGCTTTCAGTTCCATGTTTAGGTATTCGATACCTAGGTATAACTAGGTAAACTGTATTGTCGAATATTATTATTTTTCCCCAACGAAGGGGTGGACAAAAAGTCATTTTTTACACGTTATAATAAAAGTTACAACAAACTTTACCTCAGCAACAGCAATGCAGGGGATGCGGCCGACTGAGCCACACGAAAGTTAACCTTGCGTCGTTACCGGAAGGACAATAATGGCTTAAAATAGAATACAAACGTATTATGTTTGTATCGTTAGCTGTATAGCAGGGCTACTAGGCTGTACGTACATTATTTCAGCATTAGCAAAGTTACGGCCGCCCGCAGCCCAAAGTTCCCCGAGCGAGCCATAGCGAGAATAAAACACCGCAACAAATGTGGAAAATGTAAATTTTGACCCTTCCGACGACTGGCGGTGCCCGTCACGTGACGTGCCCGTGGAAATTAGTATGTGCCGAGGATAAAAGGCGTTTAAATCGATAACGCGTGACGAGTTCGTATTTTCAGCAAACATAAATTTTTATCAGACGAAAGATAAAACACCGTGCAGCAAAGTAAACTTGAAACAATAATTATACCACCGCAAGCTGAATATGTAAACCGATACAGTTACAAATTATCGTTGGCGCTCCATTGATGTGGTCGTTTTGCAGAAACAATTTCATTCCCAAATCCTGAATTAGAAAACACCAGAGGCGCCGTAATAACAAGGCTTGCGGGCTGCAAATTCCTTTCAAAGACACAGGTGTACTTATTTCATTAGACAATTCTGTACCTATGTATGTGCCATCTAAATTATAAGACAAACACGTAGTTACATCTTTATCGCCCTAACGGGAGTTGTTCGGAAGAGGGGGAAATGTAATCTCTTCTAATGCCCCGTTTTAATTTCGACCCGTAAATAATAATTTGGTCAATTTTCCGTATACCATTTCGGTTGCGTGTTCAAAGTTTTTATTAGAATTTTATTGTTATTTAGGCGTGTTTGTTCCTTGTTCCAGATTACATCGAAGGTTTTAAAGGAGCCGGGCGCTAATGTGAGTTTCTGGAATTTCCTTTTATTTATTATACGGCAGCGTAATTGAATTTCAACGTTTTGTGGGCGAACGCATCTACGGATGGTTGCCGCGTTGCGTACGCGTCCGCCGGAGAGTGGCTCTAGCATAACAGTGGTCGTAAACTCCTGCAGGGCCTACCCTCGTAACACGAAAACCTAGTGGCCAGCCAAACTTTTTAGAAGGGGAAATTTTAGTCAACGCCGAGGTAGCCCCGAACTATGAGCGTTAAGAAACTTTTATGAGCGGCCGAGCCATTTAACCCGGAGTCAAGAGCTAATCCCACTAGTGGCCGGTGCGGAACAACGCACCTGAGACCAGCTTTTTATTTCCCCCGCATTTCCACCTAATTTCAGCCACAGGCGGCAGAGGTGGGCTGAACTTTGCCGGGCGTCATAAATTTATTTAACGGTCCGAAGGCAATAAGAGGCGGAGTGTAAAAAGAAAAATACGATACCAACGTGCCTAGCCGTTATTGCAATTAAACAGAGGAAGTAAATCTTTCAATGCGAGCGTTCGCGTTCGCCTCCCGCGCCTTTATTTATCGCTTTGTTTTAGTCCGTCCCATTGACGGATTGCGATGTGTTTGATTAAAAAACCCGACTTGTCTTCGCACCCCTTACGCTGAACGGTGCAACTCTTTCTGTCTTTTTTAGACTCTATAGTCTAGATACTAAGAAATAAATGTTTTGCTTAACTTAGCCACATGATTTGTTTTAGTTGGCCGTCCCATTGACGGGTTGCGATGTGTTTGATTTAAAAACCCGACTTGTCTTCTCACGGTCTTTTTTAGACTCTACAGTCTAAGAAATAAATGTTCCATCCTAACATAGCCACTTGATCCTAGTGGGTAAGTACGAGTTTTATGAAGCTGAAAGTTGTTTTTTTGGCATGGCTTTATGTCAATCAAAGTCCATTCTTTCTTTTTTCAATAAATATACAGCTGAGGTACAACCTTATTGAAGTGTTTATGTATCAATTAATACACTTCTCCTGGGCCAGTTTTTGTGTTTAACGTATATTTTCCATACAATATTTTCATTCCCATTTCACCCTTCTCGTGGGAAATTCCGGCATCAAAGTTACCTATACCCTTTGAGAATAGTGCAGCTTTACATCAGTGAAAGATTTTTTGAAATCGTTTCTATACTTTGTAGAACTTATCGATTACAAATAAACGGGTATTGTGTATATGGTAATAGTAAATACCGTCACTGCTGAAGTTCGACTAGCTTCATAATACGAAACGGTCACCCATCCAGTTGCCGAACTCTGCGTGCACTACTCAACTTTGGTTATCGGGCTCGCGAGCACTGGCGACACCCAGCCACATCCAAAAACAACCAATAACTTTGTCGGTCGCGCAAAATTTAATTTGGCTCGTGCAAAATATGATAACGGTAAGTATTGAGGCGGCGTCGTGTTCTTTATAACGACTGTAGGATTCTTTTCTCGATTTTTCCAATTTCCTCGGGGGAGGCGCGGCGCGGATTGGCCCGGCCCGGCCTCACATATTCGACGGCTCAATTGCTCTGCACACGTATTTAATTTGTTCAGTGTTGATTTATTCCACTCCAATCGCTTCATCCCTTTGATGTTAGATGGAAACGTTTCCTTTTTACCGTTTACGCGTTTGAAGAAATGAATTCTGTGTATATTTTTTTTGTTTCACATTTTAACGTGGAGAGGCAGTCTTATGGCAGGAGTCTTGGCGGATCGATAACTGAAGTTAAGCAAGTTACTGTGTACGATAATTGGATGGGTGACCGTCTCGTACTTTGAGCTCGCCACTGGTTTTGTGTGTTTCGTAATACCGTTGGCAAAGCGAGGTTTCATGCTGGCGACCATTAGGCTAGAGGCTGGTGACCATGAGACTGGTTGTACAGTCTCAGTAGCAGATAAGCACCCCGCCCATGATGGTTTAAAATACTCAAAAACGCTAGATTTTAACCCCGGCGAAAAAAACAGGGTGCTTGTATATCTGTGGCTCTGTGGCGGTGTATGTCTGTCTGTGGCATCGTTGCTCCCGAACGGATGGACCGATTTAAATGCGGTTATATCTATTTGTAAGCCAGTTTAATCGAGATGGTTCCTAGCTTTATTTCATTAAAATCGATTTAGTAGTTTAGAAAATATTAGAACAAATGTAAAAGTGGTCGGGGGTTACCCGCCTTTTTCTCTCGGTCAGGTTACAAATACGACTGTTCTACTCAAACAAATAGTTTTAGGTTCGTAAGTGCTCGAGACCTTCCCGCTTTAATCATTGGAAGTTGCCCTTTACGTTTACTTACACTTTACGAGTGCCCTTTCGGAGTGGTCAGCAATTTTAGTACCACCTAAATAGTTAGGAGAGTTTAATTACAGCCAGGAGGGGCTCCATCTTCGACAGCATACCAAGAAGCTCTAAGGCGAGGGTGTGAGCGCAAATCGTGCAATTTCTGCGGTAATAGGAAAATGAAGGGACGAGTGTTAAATTCAAATTGCCTAATGGCTCGGAAGCAGGCATTTCATTTTCCATTCGGCTTGTTGCGTAATTTAGTGGTGTGCGGGTAAACGACGCAAAACTCGTCTTTTGTTTGTCGAACCGGCAAAATTTTGAGTTATTGGGTGCGGGTAGGTGTGTTACGCGAACGGAGGTGCCGCTTTGACGGTATATTTTATTTTATTATTTTTATTTAACTGTTTATTGTACACAATAATTATATACAGAGAAATATAACAGTATAGAAGACACAACAGGCGCTGCTTATTTCTAAAAAGAAATTTCTTCCAGCAGGCCTACAGAAGAGTGATGTTAGACTAAAGTAACGCAGATACGACGTGCACAAAAATTGAATATATAAATACATAAATATATTATATTATAATATATAGGTATATAAAGCTAGACATATTATTAAAACAAGCTATCTAAAATACATACATAATTATATAAGTTATGGACTAGACAGGGAAAGATAATACTCCTTGACTCTCTTTTTAAATATAGACAGTGACTGGCTGTCACGCACATTATGTGGCAGAGAGTTCCATAGTCTCGCTGCATGGACAGTGAAGGAGTAAGAGAGGAAATCGGAATGATGGATAGGGATGGACAATAATGATTTTACATTTGACCGACAAGGCTTGTCTTGGGCCCGGGAGAAGTGGAAGGAGTTGCGGAGATATGAGGGAACAGAGGGATTATAGAGGATATTGTAAAGCATAGAAAGGACATGAGCGTTCCTGCGATAACGAATAGGGAGCCACTTGAGTTGCGATCGATAGAGAGAAATATGATCATACTTTCGTAGACCAAAAATAAACCTTATGCAGACATTCTGCAAACGCTCAAGTTTGTTTAGTAGTTCTTCTGTGGCATCCAAATAGCAAGAGTCAGCGTAATCTAGGATAGGGAGAAGGAGGGTTTGGACGAGGGAGATCTTAGTTTGTATAGGTAAAAGGCTTTGGAAGCATTTGAGCGAGTGAAGTGAGTAATGTAATTTCTTACTGACCTCGTTGACATGTGGGACCCAAGAAAGATTGGAGTCTAGAACCACCCCAAGATTTCTCGCCGATTTACTAATTGAGATTGGGACATTATCGTACAATAACTGAGGTAATATTGTGTCAGAGCCAAGTCGCCTGTACATATGAGGGCTTCCTATGAGTAATGCTTGCGATTTCCCGGGGTTAACCAATAAACCAAATGACTTGGCCCAAACAGAAATTCGCTCTAAATCGGCATTAATATGAGCGAACGCTTCAGCAACATCAGAAATACTGAAGTGCCGGTAAATTTGCAGATCGTCAGCATACAGATGATAGTTAGAAAATATGACAGAGGTGACAGTGTTTATAAATACGGAGAATAGGAGAGGAGAAAGGACACCGCCCTGCGGAACGCCTGCAACAAGATCACGCCAATCAGAGGTGGCCTCATCACAGCGGACCCGCTGAGAACGGCCCCGCAGATAGGAGTCAATCCACAGTAAGGCAGAAGGAGAAACATTAAGTGAGCGAAGAGTAGCGAGAAGAACGTCGAAGTCTACGGAGTTAAAAGCGCTGCTAAAGTCAAGTAGTGTTAAAATTGTCAGTGACTTGTCCTCCATTGCGAGACGTATATCGTCAGTGACCTTTATCAGCGCAGTGACGGTACTGTGACCTGGCCGGAAACCAGATTGAAAAGATGATAGAAGACTATTCGACGTAAGATATATGGAGAGCTGGCTGTGGACGATGTGTTCGAGGACTTTGGAGAGATAAGGGAGTAGAGATATCGGTCGGAAATTGGAAAAGGAGATGGGATTGGAAGTTTTAGGAAGAGGTATAACCTCAGCACTCTTCCAGGCTGAAGGGAAACAACCCGTAACCAAGGAATAATTAAAGATGTGACTGAGTACGGGTAAAATTTGTGGGAGTAGAAGGGAGATCATACGGGAGGAAACACCGTCGTTGCCCACAGCCGTAGAAGTGATAGAAAAAAGATGCTTTTTAACGTCCTCCTCCGCGACAGTGGTGAAGTGGAAAGATGAACAAAGAGGGCGTGGCTGGTCGTCCAGTTGCGCAATAGTGCGTGCCTTGACGTCGGCTTCCAATAACACCGGCGGTGTGGAGAAGTGAGTATTGAGGGCGTTCAAGTCAAAAGAGACATTGCAAGGCTCTACAGATTTGCCTATGCCTAGTGTTCTTAGAAAAGACCAAGTTTTCGCAGGGGATGACCCAATGATGGAACTATGGATATGACGCCTCCTTGCATCTCTACAGAGACGGCTGCAAAGATTTCTGTAGTATTTATACCTATCCAGTTTTCGGTTTGACGGGCATTTATTGTAACGACGTTTAGCGCTGTCACGTTTGGTCATCAAATCCTTGATATCCTGCGTGATCCAGGGAGCTGGAGCATGCTTTAGTTTAACCTTTTTCATAGGTGCATGAGTGTCATAAAGTTGAAAGATGTGTGACTGAAACTCCTGAATCTTGTCGTCAACGTGGCCAGCATCGAAGACGGCCTTCCAATCGATATTGGCTGCATCTCGCCTCAAAGCCTCCAGGTCAATGTCTCTAAAATTACGCAAGAACTTAAAACTAGATTTAGGTTTTGGGGTGCGGGTTTTATAGGAAAGGTATACTAAATCGTGGTAGGAAAAAGGGGCAGGGAGTTGACCATGGGTAGCAATTTTGTCTAAGGAGGAAGTGATCATGAGATCCAGAAGAGAGGGATTGCAATTAGGGGAATTATGCGTAGCCGCTAGCGGGAGAATATGCAGGTTGATCGAGGACAAGAGAGACTGTAGCTTCTGAGTGCGAACATCTTTTTTAAGTAAGCAGGTGTTAAAGTCGCCAAGGATGAGAACATGCTCATAACTAGGGCACATATTGCACAGCAAGTTCTCGAGGGAGTCGAAGTAATCAATGCGCAGAGAAGGAGAATAAAATACGGCAAGCAGCATTTTCTTGTGGTGGAGAGAGATTTCGATAAAGAGATATTCAGCGGTAAAAGAATATGTGCTTGGAGAAACATTGACTACTGTGTGAGCGATATCCTCTCGGAGATAGATGGCGACACCACCGCCTCCCTTGCCTGTTCGGTCGTTGCGAATGAGGGTAAAACCTGGAAGTGGGAATCGGGAAGAAGGGAGAGATGGTTTCAGAAATGACTCTGAGATAAGGACGGCATCGACATGACTGTTGCTAAAGGAAGCCACTAGATCGGCGTAATGGCTAGGAACGCTCTGTGCATTAATATGAACTACATTAAAATTGTTAGGAAATTTGGAAAAGGTTGTCTTCAACTGTTCATGCACCGAGAGTGACACGGAACCATCATCGTCGCTGTCCGAATCAGCGCTGTAGAAATCGTCGGAGGATGAGGAGCAGGAGAAAAAATTATTAACGATATCCTGTACATTGTCCATACAGTACTTATAGATAAATATATACTAAAATATGTAATACGAATAATTACCTACCAAGATTACGAATTAATAATACGCAATATCATCAACACCGACCGCAGCGTGCTGGAAGATTATATAATAACTTTAACACAATAATAAAAGAAAAAAAAACAACAAAATGCTACAACACCACACCAACACAGGCAGGCACAAGTATCCAGGCCAATAAAAAAAAAATTGATCAGTTTGAACATAATTAGCAACAATAAAACGCAGTAGAGAGAAAAAAAAAAAAGAAAATAACGTCAATGAAATAGCTGTCATTGAGTGACAACTTTAAAAGTAAACAAACATTCTTGATAAATTAAAATAAAAACGACCTGCAATATTACAAAAAGAATAGATTTTAAATCACCGACATTCAAACTGGAATATTTTATGACAAATTTAGGATAATAATAAAGTGACCGAAAGGAAAACGAAATGTGAAATAGATATACACATATCTATTAGTTACCATACAGTAAGGCATGCAAAAGCTAACCCTACTTCCTTGCTCGTCTCGTCATTGGAGCAGCTGTAGGCTTCGTCGCAGCGGTTTTACTTTTAGGAGCCGGCACCTTGACAACCCCTGCCTCCGGCTGTTGATCCCTGCTAGATCCAGTGGACGGCGCAGGTTCCCTTGCGTTCGGGAACTGAGTAACCAGTGATTGAAACTGAGTAGTGGTCTCAATTTTCGTGCGCGACTTGTTGGGAAGAATTATGGCGATCTTCCCATCTACCGACCAACAGTTATTAACGCCGAAGTGCTTACGGGCTGCCATAAACAGATCGTGCCTGGACTTAGTCAGGAATTCTGATACCACGATACCAGTACCTTTGAGCGATGTTTTAGAGTCCCACACTATGCTTCGGGTCTCCAACTCACGGAAGCGCACAAGGATCGGACGAGGCTTGTCGGTGGAGATCCCCAATCGGTGGCAGGATTGCACATCACCAGTGGTAATATCGGACACCTGCATCTTGTCTGCTATCACTTTAACCACAACGTCACTGACCTTTTCCTCCTTCTTTTCAGTGACTCCATGGAAGAGTAGGACCTTCCTGCGCAGATATGCTTCATGCCGGTCCAGGCCCAGTGCCAATGACTCAAATCTAATGTTGAATCTCAAGAGAACCTGCCAAACGGACTTCGTGAACTCTGCAAATTCTTGAGGCAATGAAGTGATGTCCGTCGATGACGAAGATGATTTGGATGGTGATGAAGTGGTTGCCTTCTCCAGTCTATCCTCGAAGCTAGTCATTCGTGCAAGCAGCTCGGCGACACTATCATTAGCAGAGAGCTGGGATGGTTCCATAGTGTAGTGATGGGCGCAGAAGCAGTGGAAAGTGCACAGGAAAGAAATCTTATACTTGCGGCAGGTGGTGATGAGTTATTCAATCAAATTCTGTGTAACATTTGCTTAGAATACTGAATTAAATATTTTTAAACAAATTAAAATGTGCAGCTGTGCAAATAGTTGTTTATTGGGCGACGTCTACCCGCAAAAACCCGGTATATTACATTTTCCTGTATTAGGTCTACGAATCTTTCGGCCGGAGTTATGAGAAAGCGATGAAACATCCACAATGTTTTATTGAATAGTCGTCATTCTGTCATCATCTTGGCGTTGTGCTCACGCGCACGAGGTGACGGGATCCGCCTTGACCATGAGAATTTCGCGGATCAGATAATTACAGTGAACCGACTGCTATCTGACCTCCGAGACCTTACTACCAGCGGAACCTGACCAGATTGGATCATGGTTACACATTCAGTCACCTGAATGTGCAGGTTTCATCACGATGTTTTCCCTTACCGTAAGAGCGTCGGTTAGCATTCAACATAACTCAGAAAAGTATCATTGGTACATAACCGCAGTGGATTTTGAACTCGGTACCTCTCGCTTACGAGTATAATACCTAACCCTAGTGGCCACCAACGCTCCTAGTCATCATTAAACCAATATTAATTTGAACGTCGAAACTTTATATTACCTATAAAATTCCCATTACCTCTTTCACCGCACTACAATATAGCTTTACAACACCGACCAATTTTTTTTTTTCAACAGAAGCTCTATTCCACCATTTCGAATATTACCCGGCCATAATGAATGGGTTATTACCGGCATAAAGGTGGTTGATAAACAAAACTATTTCAATTAGGCGATTGTCCACGCGACAAAGTAAGGTCAGTACAAAACTGTTTAAATATTCATCGTGGACGATATTGATTCCCGGGCAGTAGGCAGCGCAAGTTGCGTTGGAAGGGAGATCCTACGTAATTATAAGTAAACCTCATGGGGTGAAAACCGAACCGATTTGTGAATATTTTTCAATCAAATTGTTTAGTTTAATACCTTTTTTATATTTTTAATATAGCTAAGCCCAAAGATTATGGCATTCTGTGAGCTAGGCCAGTCAAAATTGTTTATTTTATTTATTTAGCTTCCATTAACATTAATATATGTCTAACGTCATCGCAAACGAATTACGCTTATTGTCTTTATGCCTATCGTCTATTATCTTTATTGGATTTCTCGTTTTGTAAATGTATCGTCATCATCATCATCACCACCATTAGACTACAAGTATCCTCTATTAGTATCTAAAATACTAATAAATACCTCTATTAATATCCAAATAATAGCAAAAAGAACCAGCAATAAATAAAAAAAAAAATATTAGATATACGAGTACTGAGTATAATAATATTGCATAAAGAAATTTAAAATTTTCTAATTTAAAAAAATATCTAAAGATCCAATGAACATAAAAATGAAAGCTAATATTTTAAATTGCTATCCAGCCTAAAACGTCGTTCAACAAACCCGCACTTAGCACTTCATATTCTCAAATTGTTTTAGCGTTTACTGCGTTCGCCTCTGTACAAGGAATGCCACGAATGCCCCACGGAAGATGGTATCGGACACCGCACCGCGCCCGTAATAATACGCGCCACGATGAAAATACAAACAAACGTAGATGTAAAATAATATTAACTATGCTGAAATGGTCAAATGCAAATTGTTGAACCACTTCTATACATAGTATAAAACAAAGTCGCTTCCTGTCTTCTGTCCCTATGTACGCTTAGATCGTTTAAACTACGCAACGGATTTTAGTGTGGTTTTCAACAATAGATAGAGTGATTTAAGAATAAGGTTTATAAGCAAGAAAAATCCTACTCTAGGTTGGGGTGAAGTAGGTCTACGCGATAGAAGTCGCGCCGGGTCTACCAGTGTACAAAACAATACAGATTTCAATGTATCTATTGTTCTATGGGCGACTTATCTGACTTGCAATATTTCGTCAGCCCGAAACATAGGTGCAGCTACAAATAAGTCGCATAGATAGATTATCTTATTTTCTCTAAAACAAACAACAACAAAATGGAAAACGCTGCTGTTCTGTCTGAGCAAAATACTAATGGCGGCCCGCCCTGAGTAGGAAGGGATGTAGGGGGAGAACTCTATTACTTAAGAGAGTTATTAATTCAATCCAATTTTCAACTTGTCAACACAAAATACGAAAAATTCCCACCTCAAAACGAGTTTCGCTCTTCCAGCGAACTTGATTCCACCCTCCGTGTTCGCCTCCCCCTAATTCTTATCTAGTTCATCAAGCTGTCATTATAATAACAAGTATTGCATTTCCAGGGACTATTACCACGTAATTTTGGGTGACTCAAAGTCAACTTTTTTGTGACATTACGTAGGCAATGATAACAATACTTGGAAGCCTTTAGGCTAATATCAAAGTGTCAAACGAAATTACGAAATTGTAGGTTTTCTAGGTAATTCGTATGAGTAGGTTGTTATGGGACACGTAGAATTTACTCAATGTAGAATGAAAGGTTGAATTAGACACTTTTTATCGGTGATAAGTGGAAGGCAAAGTTGGGGAGAGAATGGTCTTCCCTTTCTCCTCTTTCTCCAGTTTCTTAGGATAAAATATAGAAAGCACGTAAAAGATAAAGTTGGGGCTGATAATTATAAGAAGGGAAAGAATTTGTTAACAGTATGGACGTTTGCAATACCAGGGGCATCACCCACGCGTTGCCGACCCTGTAAAAACTAATTCACCCCTTTCTTTAAGAACTCCATGTTGTACTCTGACAAGAGCGCACGATTAAACGCAAGTTTATAGCCTTTCGATGTCAGCTAACAAACCTACTAGTTAGCTCTACTGACATAGTACACCTAAGTAGCTTCGGGGCGTAATCAGCGCCGCTGAGTAAATCGCAAGGTGACTGCGATTGCCGCGACTCAATTACGTCTATCGAGCTATTAGAGGGTGATATACGAGTCTTGTGTGCCCTTATCGGTGAGATTGCTCTCTCGTCTCGACTATTGTTGGGTGCAATGCGGTCCCATTGCTCAATGGAAGCGTGTCCCGATTGTACCCACAATAAATTGTAATGCTTCGAACAGAGATAGTCTTTGTGTTTTCGTCAATAGGCACGGTGACGCCCACTTAAGCACGCTTCGCTTCATTGGTTTCAATTCAATTTTCCTTTCTTGTGTGGGGAAATAAACAGTGAAATGGTGCGACTATCTTTAGAGGTCAAGGTCAACAATTTAGGTTGTTGAAGAGCTTCGCAACAAGGACTTAACTTTCTACAAAATATTGCTTTAGGATTATTATTTATTCTGTAACTATATGATGTGTGTTTGTGTCATAATATAAAATCAGGGCTAAAATTTATAAAAACAATTTTTTAGAGACATAAAGTTACCGAAGACAGGTCGGATTACAGCCCAACTATAAATACAGAAGCTCGTTCATAACAAAGCCGCGTATGATCGTAGGTAGATAGTACCTACCCAAGCCCATCCCCAGAGGGGATTATGCTCTAGTCCCAGCGTAATCCCATCTAATTTTAGATATGTGCAGGTTTCCTAACACCATTTCCCTTTTTCGTAAATTCAGGGGTCTGAACTTGATTCAGAAAAGAAATAAATTACCAGGTCATGTACCTACTACTCTACTACAGGCTACTCACTATAATTCGAATTTTCGCCAAACCACATCCTCAGTAAAATATCCGTCTTCGTTTCTGACAAATTCAAATATGTCCATATTTCATTAAAATAAGGGGCGAGAGTAGCTTCCTGGCACTAATTTGTAAAGTAAATTATAACATATACATCGGTATTCCAATTTCATAATTCCATTCCAAACAGCGATGAATACCATTTTTGCATCATACCGTGGCCGAATCTGCATTCATATCCGTCTCGCAGGTGTATGTTTATTCAACTGATTTAGTAACTGGGCTCATCGCATCTGGCTGCCGCTGCATTGCGAATATCAATGCGCTGTTACAACGCATTAGTGGGATAGACCTATTGCAAACAGCACAGGCACCTATTTGGAAACGATACGCCTCGAATAAAAAGAGATAGGGTCGATGAAAGAGTGGGCCGGTTGTGTGAACATTTATGTTAAAGAGTCATTACAAGTAGACAACTCTTAAGTCTCTTTCAGTTTATACAACATAATATCCTTACTGCATTAGAAACCAAGGATGAATTAAAGCAAAGAAATGAAGGATACGCACATAAATGCGTACAGGAAACCGAAATGGACAAATTTCGTCAAAATACTGGAAGCTGAAATCTCTCCAGTGGTTGTAATGTGGGAAATCCTACCGTTTACTGGCAAAGAAGAAAGGTTAGCTAAACATAAAAAAAATTAAATTCCGTCCGTAACGATATAGATTCGTTATCTTAGTAATTTTCCACGTAATAATTTTTAACAAGCACACCCACAAGCTGTCGAAGCAACAAAACCAAAAACGAATTGCATGGGGTACGCCCAAAATCCCTTATCACTCACACATAACCAGCCCATAAGAGGCTCATAACAATAACATTCAAGCATTAGTCACGTCATTATCTCACCGGGAAATGTACTGAAAAGTGGGTCCCAGAAAAATGCGTGTCATTGCCGCGGCGCCCCCGCCGTATCTCTAGTACCGCCCTGTGCTAGCGAGTCTGTACATCAAAACTGATAAGGGAAGGGTGAATGCACGAGTGCGTTCAGGTGCTTGGGGTAGCGAGGGGGAGGGGGCGACACGGTTCAGGAATACCAACGTGATTAATGGATTCCGAGCGGTATGATAATGATAATGACCCCTGTCTGCGACTGCATCATCCGAATCAATTCAACGCTGATTGCCGAGTGCGGCCGAAGCGCGGATGCGACCAGATTCGCGGTGATCGGGCGGTTTCGGTCGCGGTTTTAGGTTAGGATTTTTAAATTTATATTGAAAGTGGATTTACGATGTCAATGGCTGATTGGGGTATTTTAGGGAGAACTTTTTGGGAATTGGGATACCTACTTTGGGTTTACGATGGGCGCGCTGCCAAGAAAATAAATGTTAGACATAGACATAGATGTTATTTAGCAATTACAACAAATATAATAAAGAAATTGTAAAAATATCAACATTTGTAGGTATAGCATCGGTTAGGAGCTCTCTGCATGGAATGTATTACACCTGGCGTTGCGTGCCTGTAAACAAGCTGTAAGTGTCTTTTAGAATCGCATGTGCCATTCGTTAGTACTAATACTGAATTGGTCTGCATTGAGCAATTCGGTAATGGGAGCCTAAACTGCTTGTGATTAAGAGCGGTATATTTATTGTGGTTTTGTTTATTTGTGGGATTACGCTCTTATAAAGCGTTTTTTTTTGGGATGTCATAGAAAAGTCACCACAGGCACGTCACTAGAAATCTTTCTCTTACTACGAAAAGTATGTAGTTTAGCCCCCGTTTACCTGTAGCCAAACTGTCACCACCACACATTTGACCACTCGACAACCTACATATCGTTATGGTATCTCAATACACTTACGTTTTTAGATTTGTAACACAATCATCACATATAATCTCACAATCTCGCGGTCAACAAAACAACATACCACATGCATAAATATACGCTCATATCTCAATTAAAAGGTCACTCCGACGACCCGAAACCCGAGTTGCATCCGAAGCGCACCCGCAGTTCCGCCGCCCTATCAGTGACGACACGATTAACTGAATATAAATGTCGTATTGATAAATCGGCTGGCTAACTACTAAATAGCGTGCCAGTAATGATAGCCGATAACTCCCGAACAATGGACGGTGTAATGCAACCGTTTTGTTTCATTCGATGCACTTGCGCATGATGACTGATTGCTTTACTTCGGTTGACAGCGAGGATCAATCAGCGGTAATTAAATGAAATTGTTGTTCAGAAGTTTCGTTTTTTTTTCATTTTGATCGCCCTAATGGACAATAATAACTGTCAATGGTATATTTTTTCAATTAGTATAACAAAGTTGTGAGTTGGCTGATGGGGCTGTAAAGTTCTCGAGTGGCGATCACGTACCGAAAGATGCAGCGTTATGCGTCCCGCATGGTGGACTGACGACCTGAAAAATTTCGCAAGTACTGACCGGACCGGCCTTTGTGGAGATCTCTGAGGGAGGCGATTGTCGGTTTCTGCTGATATGATGATAATGTTAGTGATTGGGCCTGTAAAAACCTTGTCGTTCTTCTCCTCTTCCAACCAAATGCTGCCCTCTCATCTTTAAGGGTGGGCCAATTTGAGCTGCACCATGAAAGAGATTAATAAATTTTTTTTTTGGCTATAATTCAGAATTTCTTTATTGATACATGATAATTCCGGAAAATGTTCGCCACGGCTTCGACGACAAATATCTACCGATGGTCCGAGTTACAGGATGTCTAGCTTCGTTTTCGACCCTTAACAAAATGCGCACCAAACAGTGGTTTTTAGGGTGAGGTAACCACCGAGGTGAAAGTAAGCTTCATTGCTAATCAAAATTTTCTTCGAAAAATCACTTCTTTTTTAAGACCCACTTTGCTAATAGGTAATAACAAATTTAACGCGTTGTGGGATCCTATATCTCTCCATTCTTAATTTTGTATACGTTTATAGTTGATAGCTGTGAATGAGCCGTCATGTCTTTAGATGTCATATGAACCCCTCTCTTGGTGAAGCCCAAATTAGTCTACCCTTCACAATAATTAAAATTAAACCTATCATATATATTCCCATTTCTGCATGTTTGCATTGTTTGTATATAGTTGCTCAGAAGTCAACTTCAGTTTGCGATTTAGATATCGACTTGCACCTGCAAATGGACCTGTAATACTTCTTATTCTGTTTTTTCTTTGCGCTGACTTATTCGAACAGAATCAATTCACTGTAATCTAATTTCCTTCTTGTTAATAGTTTTTTATCAACACAAAGATAAAAAAGTGCAATTCGCTTGTTTACCTCAGAGTTTGTCCTGCCCGGTAACATTTGTTAAACGAACCGAGCATTTGTTGCGCAAACCTTCGCGTCGCGAATTTCAACACAAAATTCGTGCAATAGACATTTCAGGAGTACATTATAAAGAAACATCAGAATATTCGTTGCACGTGCAACTTTCGTACAACGAATATTTGTTGCGCAATTGAAATATTTTGCAACAAATGCTCGCAACCCGAATTCGTGAGGTACAGCTTTACCTGCGTCCGCGCTCGCACAAACTTCGATATAAATCTATTTGATTGTGAGGTTCTACTCGTGGTCCATTGTGACGAGTCTATTCGACCTCTGCGTTCAAACGTGTAATATTTAAATTATGAAGCTTAACACGTTCGCTGACATTAAGCACTTGCTCTGTCATGATAATGCGGCTCTAGAATTTTCCATGCTAAATAATACCCGTTCACAGGAGTACTTACACATGTTAGTGTTTAAATTCTGTCTTAATACGTCACTACGCCTTGGGAGGTCAATGTCAATGTCAGATTTGTTCTAATTGTCCTATGTAATCCTATGTCAAATTACCTATAAAACTCGTAATACGACGGTAAGAAATACGAGACTGCTCACTTAACTCACACTCAATTAACTGTGTATACGCTCTTGCTTATACTTATAAGCAAAAGTATCGTCGTTCGACGTAATGTCCAAACTCGATAGAAAAAGCACCCCGCCCTTCGACGTACTGTCAACGAACGCGTTAAATGAGATTTAACATACACAATTGTAGATACGAGTTTCCGAGCACGTCTTTCAAAAATCCAATACCTTTGCCAAAAATAATATTATTCCCTTGTTTACAATAAAAAACAAGGTAAAAGTAAACAAACAAACTAATGACGATGACCCCGAGGATAAACGATAACTATGAAGGATTTACGCAGAACACACCGTAACAAACGCGTAATTTATGAAGTTCGTGCGGCTAAGGACAAAGACGCAGCGTGGGTAGGCCTCCCACAAGGTGGACCCACGACCTGGTAAAGATTGCACGTACCAGCTGGATACGGAGGGCACAGGACCGGCCTATGTGGAGATTTTTGGTGGGTGTCTACCCACGGCATAGATCACATAGGGCGGGTAGGCACATGCGACTAATATAATGATGGATTATGATGTCCGGCTAAGGAATAGAAGTGTTATCTAAAGTTTATAATCGGGTCATATTTAAGCCTAGAGTGGATAGGCAGTTTCTATATACATGCTCCATTGCTAGATAACTGCATTGCAGCCTGATCACCATAGTCATCATCGCAGCCGTCTACTATGCATAATTTTAATTATATTATGTGCCTATAGTATTTTGTAGATAATTTATTTTACCGTATTTTTAAAATTACGTATTTTAAGGTATTTTCTAAATATTTTTTAAATAATTAATCAAATGCCAAATGGTGTTGTTGTTTTCATTTTTATTTATTACTGGCATGTGAAACCACATACGCCCGTGCTTCACTGAGGAACACATTGAAAACCAGCGCTATGGCATCAGCCGTGGCTTATGCTGAGTGTGGCCCCGTTGCATGTCTCCTTATGGCACAAGTAACTTCATTGTTTACTGTATTATGCCATGTATTGTACCCAAATGTACTGTGCCATGTGTGAAATAGTTGTAATAAACGGTTTTTATTTATTTATTATAAATGAAAAAATTCAAAGCTGGATCATACGCATTTTTGCGAGTAGGTAACCTTTGGCTCGTAACCCGCAAGCGCTCGCGCGCCGCAACTCATGCTAAGTACACAATATGGACGTCCGCGCCATATTTAACCCGTTATCATGGCAACGCGCAGACCTCGCGTATTCATCGCTCGATGATTTACTTACAGCTTATCCCAACTGACTTATGGCTATGGAAAGTGAATCGGGGACGTTGGCGCCGAAAATTTGGCAGCGTTAGGCCTGGATTCCGGCTTGTGCTCTCAGCTTTCGGGGGAATTATACGTGTTCGCCATTCATGTCAAAGGGACTATGCAATTGGAGTAACCACGTTATTCGTATGGAAATATAGCTGTTATGATAACGATAACTGGTTATTATGGATACTTTGCTGTGCCCTGCGGCTTTTTTCTTGAGCAAAGTTTTTACAATTTTCTTGATGCAACTTGTCTAAAAACTACGATCTTCACTTAACTGATATCCAATATAAACATTTAACGTCGAATTGGCATGCTGGACCGCAACTTACTATATCCAAATTACGTATCCAATTAATCTAACCAATATAATCAGGGCTCCCCTATTTGTTTACCTTGCACACAATCCCATCAGGGCGAATATTTCATATTACCGCGGTGTCTGGCTTTATAGGGCCTTTGCATGCGATTCCGGCACGTCAGGGCTTGTTTAACTTCTTTTGGAAATGTTTTGATTGGCCTTTGTTTCCCAACAGGCGAACGTATGACAATTGATTTAAAACGAGGACGATATTTAAAGGGTTAACGTTGTCTGTTCGGTTTTTGTAGAGCATTTTTTTTGCGTCGTGGCTTAGTTTACGTTACTGGTGGTTCAGCTTTCTTAGCCATCTTACACAGGATTGGATGAAAAAAGCAGTTTTTTTAGTTTGTTGAAACTATGAGTGCTTTTATGTAATTTTTTTTAAATAATCGTGGACTAATTCACACAGCGCCTCTAGCCATACACTAAGTAAAACTTGTTCTACGGGTGCTTAATAACTGATATACTCTTACATACATACTTATTATATATAGATGACTCAGACCCGTAACATGAATTAAATTCACCATTTCAATTTCTGCCCGGCCGGGAATCGAACTCGCGACCTCTTGCGTAGTAGACCACTGAACCACTCAGGTCGTCTTATTCTATATTAGGTACATATTATAATAGAGGGAAGCAAACTAGCAAGCGATCTATATCTACCGACACGCAACAATAGTTGCGTTGTTACGATTGAAAAACAATGTGTATCACCGAATGGACTCAAAGTAAATTTTTGACTCGTGAAGGAGACTGATCAACTACTAGACTTAATAACGTCTTAGCTGTTTCTTCCGTTGATAAATCACCGCGACTAAAGTCTAGGGTGAAATATCACCGTCGCAGAGCGCAGTAAATTATCTGTGTGCGTTTTAACCCTATAAACTGTTAACTGCATGCGCTAAGCCGGGTTCATGCTCTCCTTGGTGTTGCTAATCTAATTAGTGACTGTAGACACAGATGCTCCCAGTAATCCTGTTGCCCTAGTCTAGTACATTTAACCGAATGTGTAATTTGTGCACGGTTATTGTTGAGCGGAGCAATTAAATGGGGGACTAGGGAGCAGTTTTTTGTTAAAGCTTTTCTGCGTTTTTTCGGGCTTAAACTGGTTTTGGAAGGTCCAGTAAAGAACAAAAAAAAAGGTTTGTAAATTCTATTTAGTTTTTTTTCTATTTCTTATGCATTGTTGACGTTAAATAGGGTTACAAACATGAGATAACAATCTGTAACGTTGTTGAATAAACTACCAATATTTCATTTTACTGACATTATCGGAGACCTCTAATCTCATCTGGGAAGACATTTAGTCCAGTAAACAAAGGATTGCGTATATCCAAACTTACCTGTTATAGTGCTATTTCCAAATAACCAATTAATTAAATCTGTGGTCAGATCTAACAACCAGAGGGTAGAGCAAATAAAGCCAGCCGAAATAGCAGGTAGTATAGGAGTATCGGAGTTCTGGTGTGCAAACCGGAGCTTCCTGTGTACACAACATACTCGATAAATTAAATTGCATCTAACAGCGGTTTTGGGGGCGATATTGGTAATACGTAAATGATCCGACGCGCCTACGGACCTATCTGATTACGGGGACAGGGGACCTAATAGCGCCAATTTTGGAACGCATTCGCATATGCAATTCACGTTAATTAAATTACGTTTACATTGCGGCGCTGTTGTGATCATGGCTTTGCATCTATGAGTTGAGGTGGTCATGTAATGGGTTTCGATTAAGGTTGGTATGTATTCCTACCCGTACTTAAGATCGACGTTTTATACATTAAGGTTTCGTTACGCGCACCAAAATCGGAGAACCACCATGCAATTATCATTCAAAGAAGCACATGCAAATGTGGTCTTGTTATGTGGTTGCACAATTAAATACCTATATGTATTCAGACGAACTCCTCAGGTTTGATAGAGTTCTCTTACCACATAAAGGTAAAACAGTTTCTTACTTTTTTTTAATATTTACTCAAATATCGATCGAGCGCGATATATCCGAACAAAAACTAAGATAACAATTCACCCTCTTGCTCGACAGGAGTACGTTGAGAACAAATTAACATAGGAATATCCGTCGCTCGCAGCTACAGAGTTAATCAGCACTAAGTAAACACTGATATTGATAAACAAGCAGCTTCTCGTTTCGTTCGTGTGCAAATAGAGAAAAGAGCAAACCCTTTAAGTAAATCAGCGACCGAAGTCGCGGACGCAACCCCTTATCGCGGCTGTGCGCACGTGTGAAGCCCGTTCAATTTTAATTTCATGCTCAAACAATGACGTTATCGAGCCGGCTATTATTTTGTATCGCGCAGGAGGGTCGAGTTCATCTAAATCCGGGAGATAAGCCCTGGCTCTTTGTCGCGCTGATACTGATGGCCAATTGAAGCCCCAGACGCCATACTCTCACAGTGAGAGGTCCACGAGGCCACTTCAAATTTGTCATTAGAATATCGGATTGTACGTGCGCCGACGCTTGTTTTATCTGCCCTCGTTTATCTCTTTCACATATTTAATTGAATGGCCCGCGCCCGCGCTGTTTGCGAAACAACTTTCATAATTTTCAGTTTAAATGAGATTCCTTCAATTTGCATTCAAATCGCGAACACAATCGAGAGGTCATGAATATTGCGATTGAATTACATTTTTTGGTGACTGATACATGTTTTTTTGTGGAGAATTTGGCGGTTTAGTGCTAAAATTAAAAACGTGAGTGTGTTAGTTAAATGGCCTACAAATGTTTTGTGTTGCCGTGAAACACTGCTTGCCTTTGTTCTGCAATTTTAAACTGTCAGACGATATGCAACACACTAGAAACATAATCTATGCGTGTAAAACAATGAAGTGGTAATTTATCCTTCCTCACTCAATATTATTTCTGCATATCTATCTACTTCCTATCCAATTTAGGATGGAGTTTATTCAATGTGCGATACCCAGCCATGATTCACCAAATCCCATTTGCAAGCGTCATCACTAATTCCCCTTTGTGTTTATTGAAACTTGGTAATGATTTTAATCATGTAGGTACCTATAAACATATATCCCTTTAGCTGTGATGTTTTAAATGATTTTTACGGGTTTTCTTGGTTTAGATATTTTATTATATACAGCAATGGTTTTGCCTAACTGGTTTTGCGCGCTATGTTTCTGAGACTCAAATGTTTCAACAAATTTTTAAAGATTAATGTAGTGAATATTTAATGTACTTATGATTTTAATAGTAATTAAATTAGTAATTGAATCACCTTTAACACAATATAAAAAAAGCATTTACTTTACCCACGGTTTTGAAAGCACAGTAAATTTTCTTCCACATTTTTCCTAACGTTAATGTCCTAAAACAACATATGTACTTAATCCCTTTGGACTACGTACTCATTCTACTATAAACATCACATTCATATCGTATAGTTGTATACGAGTATTATTACGTATCTGTAGTGCAATCAGAATCACGATCCCTGATTCGCACGGGGGCACCCCGTACCCCTGTACCCCATGCCTGTGTTTATCGAAACACTTAACGATTTAATATGTCCACTGAACTCCTCTCCCTTCCCTTCCCTCATCCCCGCACGTGCCAACACGAGTTACAATGCTCGTTAAGATTCTAGGAATTATTCCCGCCCGATCACACAGTCAAAGAAATATGGCGTTCATCCCGTTACATGGCGAATGATCAAAGAAACAGGTGTGCCAGACGCAGTGTGGTCGCAGCTTAAACTTTTGAAGGGGCACTAATAACGTGGTTATCAATTTATGTATTACCGTCAATGTGTGAAATTCGCTATTTACACATACCTACCTAAACACAAAGTTTAAAACCGAGTGTCTTTTTTTAAATTTTTATTTTTATTATTTGACTAGCCAGGCATTTGACCGCCACAGTACCTGGACGATGCGGCCGATGATGGAGCGTGCCTTACAACAGCCTATTCACTCAGGTCTGTTTAAACTATATGAATTCATAAACTGAGTACTGGATTTTTCGTGGTTTTCAACAATGGATTTTCACTAGAAAATACCTATAGTTTTCCCAGTAGAAAACCGTGGGGGACATAGAAAAAGTTACCGCAAACAGTTCATAGAATACCAAGTAAAATAAAGGGTTTAAAATTTAACCGCCTGTTTAATTTCAAGGGTGTTCAATAGAAGCTTATCTACTCTAGACTGATGTTTGATTTTAATTAACTGCCCAGACACCGAGGGAGAAAGGCTGCGACTCAATATTCATTTGCAAATATTACACAAATACTTCAGAGACAGGAGTATTGGACATTGATAGCGTTTGTTGAATAGAAGGAAAATTTAACATTTAACATTTAAATTGAAAACTTATTTACCGTTATTTGATTCACTTTACTGTAATTGATTTGCAATTATTGCGTATCGTAATTATATTGCTGTAGAAAGAGCCTGATGGTCCACACTTTGATTTGGAAAAACGATGGATTTTGTAGTCCAATGATGGATCGGACTGACAACAATGCGTTGGATGCGTTGCATTGCACGTTTTCAATCCGCTTTGTTAATGGTTTTGTTAGATTTATCTGACAGTTGTCACAGCAACTCTCAGATAATCCTGACGTATCTACAATTTATGCGAAAGACCTACGTTAGAAAAGACTACTGCATTGTTAAATCTGAACGTGCTAAGACGCCTAATTAGTTGCCAGACTTGCCAGTAGCACATCTAGGTATATAAATAGAAGAAAACAAACCGAAAAAATACTAATTAAAAAAGTATACGACATTCGGCAGTGAGTTACAGCCACTGCCCCTCGAATACAAACATTGTTACTGCATACCTTTGATTCCGATCGATCAGAGCAAGGTGCATTAACTGTACTTCGGCACGCAGCTCAAGCCAATAGGGGAAACTTCTAATAAGAAAACTTGTAATGGCCCGTTTTGGAGTCAGATCATCGTGGAGATAGTACCTTGCTAATGACACAGTGAGCCGTGGTAATGACTGCACCACGTCCTCTTGCCAGATCTACTGCCCATGCAATCAACTGCCTGTTATTAGTACTGCATTTCTAACTCGGTATTTGCGAGACTTTTATTTAAATGACGGCAGGGGAGTTAATGTCCGTGATCCATACCTACGGATATTAGCATCGCGAGATCGTACATTACTTCAATATTTTTAACGGCGTTGCATCGCAGTTTTGTGTGCTGGTACCATATTACCCTACGAACGGGTTCTACAGCCTTCGCACCGGTATACTGTGACTTATGCCCGTTTGCACTAAACTTTAGGCGACGCCTAAGTCGATTTAAAATATTCCTAACAATGCAAGCATTGAACCAACACAAACCATAAGTTTCGCTCGTTCGATTCGGATGTGGAATGAGTCACAGTGTTTCCTTTTTATTATAACATGGGATCGTTCACGAGGTATATTTGAGGTCTCTTTAGAGGTGGGCAACGCATTTGTTGCTGATGTCCGTAGGCAGTGACCACTTTCCATCAAGTGGCCCACTTGTCTAAACAGACAAACGCATGCCGTACAACTTAAACAAAAACTCGCTAAGCCACTCCTAACTTTATGACACCGATTTTGTGACTCTTAAATGCTTAGGAATATCTTATGGCGCCAACTTAGGGGTCGCCTAAGTTTAGTGCAATCGGACATTAGTCTTTAGTTTTATATTGGGTATCTTTAACCTGACCCAGCCACCAACGTCCGAGGTCAACCACCGGAAGAGTGCTTCTACCACTAAATCCTCAAATACCTATATATTTTCATTTTAAACAAGCCCTTGCCAAAATATAAATAATGTTTCTTATTATTATGCTGCGTTTATTAAGCCCATCTCATTTTTGGCATGATGCGAGAGCGTGTTTGTTCCGTGTTGCGATGGAGTGGAGATGCTCTGTTTACATTATTTCGATTAAGTACTGCGTATTGTTTGCATATCCGACTGAGAACAAAGCCCCACTTCGAGGATTTCTGTTTGTGTGCATATAATAACCGTTGGATGATACACATCGTACTGTACCGTATGATAGGTATAATGCACTTACTTACTTGTTAGGGCCACCTGCACAAAGACGCTGAATATCGTATAGTTTAATTGTTTCGTATTGTCATTCTAGCATTAGTAAATTGAGAAAAGAATACTCTTAGTCGCTGTCCTAATTGGCAACAGTCGCGCGACGGGCGGTTGTAAGGTCTCCTATTGGTCGGGTGACGTCCATCGTACGACCATAGTCGCACGACCGTTGCCAATTAGGAGAGCGCCTTAGATGCTTTCACAGATTTAAGCGTGGAACTCAGTCTACGATTTGAAGATGAAACTCAAGTGTTTCTCAGAAGTTGGAACTTGAATTAACATTTCAGATTTTGTTTCAGATTAAGTTACACCTTGTGACATGTACTTACACTAAACTTTGCAATCGCTTTACGCAATTTATAAGGAGAAATAATATTCAAAGCGGCAGAAGTTTGAGCTGGCTAAAAACTAAAATTGTAGGCTGGCCTAAAAATACATTTTTGCCTTCTTTAAAATATTCCATCTTTTCAAAAGGTATATTTATGTAAAAGCATCTCATAGAAAATCATCTTGGCATTAATGTCCCGGTTGTGCTCTCGCCCACGAGGGCCCGGAATTCGTCTTGACCATAATCCAGAATTATTTACAAATATCAATTCACTACAAAAAATATATCCATAGATCCACCGGTGGAGCCCCCTCTGAGGACCCTAGTGCAATAAGAGAATTCTATCAGCTATCTCATGTAGACCACAGAATGAAAAATCATTTAATAACATTGATAAGAACGACACAGCAGCTTTAAATCTGGTCTGCTGTTAATTTTTTCATTGTAGGTCTGGCTGGTAAAATAACACGTTTCGTCTGGACCATGCCCGTAGCCGATAATTGAAATCAAACAGAGTTCTGCTGACGATCGGGAAATCCCACCATAGCTCTTTGCACCCCTTTTGTTTTATAATATCCTCCATTTGTTTTACTTTTTCGTGATTTATAATTAAAGTTGATAATTCCAGTTCGAAATTATGTAGGTATACCTAACTTGTTAATATTTAGTGATTTTTAATTAGTGTGTGTGTTGCTGTAGTGAGTTCAATTCATGCGTTTAGAGGTTCGGAACCCCAAAACATTAAAATAACAAATCTTAAAAAGAGCAAAAACTACTAGAGACTCAAAGAGCCATACGATAATTGAACATCAATCATTAATCTATTCCACACTATCTATAAGTACTTAGGTAGGTTATGAATCTATACCTCTAAAAACCTTAAATTTTATTACAAAAACAAACATTTCAAAGTGTTAAATTTAAAATTACAAAATCAAATTTATTAACAACCTTTGAAATATTCCCTTGTCGATCGCATATTTTCTCGAGACACTCATTTAATCAACAAGCGGAAGGCTTTAGTCATTGTTATCTCTTTTTATTAGCCCCCTCGGAATTTATTACGTGGCCTTAACTCAAATAAGTGAATTCGCTTTTATGTTCGGGAAAAACTTAGGAAACTCATGGTGGAGAACTGCTTGGACACAGAGACGTAGTCAGGTTCTTGTTTTGGATCGAAACAAGTTGCGAAACTGCGGTTTCGGAGATGGGTGATGGGATTTGCAAAACGTCGACTACATCACACTAAATCCACTTTAGCTAAATGTTTTAATGTAGCACGATTGTATACGACATCTATTTATAATTTGACATGATATGGAATTGATATTTTGATTGTAATTTATGGTATATCTTTTTTAAATTAACAATTTCAATTTTTATGGGATAGCAAGTTTAAAAATTTTTCAATCATTTTCCTTAAAAACGTTTAGGCATATTATTTGTAATTTTCCGGTCAGATGGAGTGACATTGGGACGAGGAATGGGCATTGGCGCTCATTTAGAGAGGCGTAGGTCTAGGTCCAGCAATGGACTAATACCTATAGGCTGATGATGATGATTATTTGTAAAAAAAAATTACAGCGTGACTAAACTAGATTTACCTTGATTGGCCTTTAACACACATGACTTGAAACGTTTCTCACTAAATAAATGAATTTATGATTTTTGTATATTTAACGACCCATCTACCTCTCCAACAACTCGCTAAAACTACCCAGTTAATTGAAGGGTCTCCTGGCTACATCCCTGTCTAAAATCGAACAATGGAGTATAGCCGATGCCGGTCACGTATTGCCGCCTTAAAAATACTACGCTTAAATCCATAAAGTACTCCAAAGTATTACTATTCCTCAACAGTATTTCCTTTGAACTGTGGGAGCCTATTATAATATTGGCGAGTACAGCGGTGTTGAGTGGGAGACCCGCGGGCCTGAATGGGGTAAGGTTACCGCTGCACGGGTTTAAAGTTTTATGTAATTTAAGGAGGAAATAAAAACAAAGTGTTGATTTTAAGCGTGGCGGTGTACTTAATTTAAAATGAAATGTACCTCGTGAGATCTAGAGACTTCGCTTATAAATAAATAAATCAATATACTTGGACAATTCACGCAGCGCCATCTAGCCTCAAAGTAAGCAAAGCTTGTGTAATGGGTGTTAGATAACTGATACATTACTTATATAAAACATTTTTTAAATACATATTGATTATACATTTTACACTATAAACTACAAAAATATTTTTAAATACATACTTAACATATCTACATATAACATCCATACCCGTTACAGAAATTAAAATTGATAATTTCAATTTCTGCTCGGCCAGGAACCGAACCCGGGACCTCTTGTGTGGTAAACCAGCCGGCAGTTAACCAAGTGAACCACTCTAGTCGTCAAAGTTTGATGCAGTTATTCACTCTAGCCTTGAAGGCATCCAGATTATATTGATCAGGGATCACACTCGCAGGCAACGCGTTCCACTCCTTAGCCGTACGCATTATAAAAGTCAAGCCAAAGCGGCTCGTGCGGATAGTTGGAAGGTCCACGACATAAGGATGAAGCGCTCGCTCGGATCGTGTCTCCCGTTGGCGGAAAGGGGACGGCGGAATGAGGTCGTGCAACTGCTTCGCACACTCACCGAAATGTAACCTGTAGAAGACCGACAGACGCGCAACCCTACGCCGATGCTCGAGGCTCTGCAGCCTAGCTTCAATCAACTGTGGGTCACCAATCATCTTCTTTGCACGTTTTTCCACCGAATCCAAAGCCGCCAGTTGATATTTGGCTGATCCATCCCAGAGGTGGCTGCAGTACTCCATGCAGGATCGGACTTGTGCTTGATATAACTGAATCAACTGCCTTGAAGTGAAGTACCGCTTAACCTCCGAGAGGACACCAAGTTTTTTTGCTGCAATTTTTGCCTTGGATTCGATGTACTGACCGAAGATGAGATTGGTAGAAAGCTCAACACCTAGAAGCTGTAGGTTGCCGGTAATTTCCACAGGAACATCCCGAAAAGTTGGAGTAAGATGGAATGGACTCCTTTTGGCGGAAAACAAACACGCCTGAGTTTTGGTTGCGTTGAACGTCACCAGATTGGCTTCACCCCAATCAGAGACTGCCTTGAGAGCGTTGTTCAAACGATCAACCATAACCTCTCGACAACACTGAATATCGTTCCTATTGGCTTTTGCATCTGCCAGATATCTATCCGTCACTGTGCTGTCGTCTGCGTACCCAAAGGTACCTGGTACTGTTAGCAGATCGTTAATATGCAGCAGGAATAAAGTCGCGGACAGTATCGATCCCTGAGGAACTCCCGCGTCGATAGCCTCAAGATTAGACGAGTAGCCATCGATAACTACACGGATTGAACGTTCACTCAGAAAATCCGATAACCAGGTGCAAAAGCCAACAGGAATACCAAATGAAGGAAGCTTGCTTAGAAGGCCCGCATGCCAAACCCTGTCAAAGGCCTTGAAGATATCAAGAGACACAGCAAGGGCCACGCCATGTCTCTCAATGGCCTCACTCCACAATTGTGTGGCATACACCAGAAGGTCCCCAGTAGATCGACCACGGCGGAACCCGTACTGGTGATCGCTGAGGAGATCGTTACCTTCAAGATGCGTAAGGAGTTTGTTGTTTAGTGCACGTTCCATAATCTTACAGAGTATGAAAGTGACCGAAATAGGGCGGTAGTTGGCAGGGTCGGCGCGGCTGCCTTTTTTGGGCACGGGCTGCACATTAGCAAGCTTCCACGACTTAGGTACAATACCAGTCTCAAGTGAGAGGCGATACAGGCGTGTGAGAACAGGAGACAACTCAGGGGCACAACTACGCAGGACTATTGCCGGTATACCATCAGGCCCACTAGCCTTGTTCACGTCCAGACTCTGCAGGATTTTTAAGATCTCTCTCTGATGTATTCGCACCTCTGCCATAGCGCAGTCAGCACGGGATGAGATAGGTGGTGTTTTTCCTGCAGTATCCAAACGTGAATTCGCCGCGAAAAGAGAAGCAAGCAAATTCGCTTTCTCTTCAGCAGCATGGGCCAATGTTCCGTCTGGCCTCAGCAACGGTGGCAACGAAGATTGACTAAAATTAGATTCGACCGCTTTTGCCAGAGACCAAAACGCCTTACTCCCAGGAGGATAAGAGGCCAGTTTGGCGCCAATCCGGCTTATGTGGTCGAATCTAGCCCTGCGAAGCGTCCTTTTGTAATACTTGGCGGTGAAGTTAAAGGCTCTCTTCAGTTTGTGAGTATCCGGAGACAAGTGCGCTCGAGCCTCAGCCCAGGCAGAGTATGTCGAATGCTTCAGCACTTCAGCACGTCTGCACTCAGCACCAAACCATGGGCGAGACCTGCCGTTCATCGCTACGTCAGAATACGGAATAAAGTACTCCATACCCTGCAGTATAACCGCGGTAACGGCTTCAGCACAATTCGACGGATCGCCCGAAGAGAAGCATACCTCCCGCCAAGGATAGGATGAAAAGAAGTGGCGCATCTCATCCCAATCTGCTGACTTGTATCGCCACACCCGTCGGGGGTTGCATGGGGTTTGCTCGGGTGGGGAATAAACGGATACAGATTTCACCAGACAGTGATCGGATGTACCCAGCGGTGCAGAGACCGATACTGAGTGTCTGTCCGGATCGGTTGTCAGCAGAAGGTCTAAGCAATTGGCGGTATGGGAGTCAACATCAGGTACCCTCGTGGCACAGTCTACCAGCTGGGTGAGATCTAGCGACAGAGCTAGTTTACGCGCCTCTCTCCCAGCATGATCCGTCACCTGGTATGGGGAAAGCCACTCTTGGTGGTGGGCATTGAAATCCCCCAGAATGACAAACTGCGCCGCGGGGTAACGTTCCCTCGCCTCATCCGCCACTTCTATGAGATGGTCACATAAGCGAGTCGTCTCCTGATCCCCGCTGTGCGAAAAGATAAACTAGTTTTCTAGTTCCAATGGCCAAAGAGTTATGCCAATAAGTGCCACTATCGTCATTGTTTAGCCTAAACTAAGGCCTAAGAGCACTTTAAAGACCGCCTTTATCACTCTACACTGGTAAACTTCAGGTAACCAGAGTTCGTGGTAATTGTTACTTAGCGTACTAAGATACCACTTAATATACTGAGGCTAGAGAGCGTTGCCCGTCGTGTTATTAACACCTTGAGTGACATTTGAATTTACAGAAAGTTCTCGACACAGACTCTGACACATAATACCTGAGTATTATATTGTCCTTTGAAAAAAATAATAATGTTTTAACGAACTAGTTTCAAAGAGACTTACTTCAAAGGCGTGTAAAGCTTTAAAAGGTATCGTTTTATGTCAACACAAATTGTGGTTTCTTTTCTTTTTCAAAAGAACTCTTGTACTTTGAGAACATTTTCAGAAATTATTTTAAAGATATTAATTGTTAGTAGTGCTGTAGATATTCTACATCGAATTGCAACCAAAACACGCTGAAAGCATTTACAAATCAATTGAATCCAGTTCACCGTTGTGTCGAACCATCGGGACAGTTAGAAACGATTGCTAAGCAGAAACAATCGACACAAGTGAATTACAATTTCCATTGTCTCCGTACTGATATCAGGACAAAACCCAGCCAATGGTTCTGGGTGGACAATTTCAAGTATGCCATTTATCATCTTTGATATTCAATACATTGACGCGTCGGCAGGGCAGCGCTGCGGCTCGCCCGCTAACGGGCATTCCATGGATTTTATGATGTTTCAGTTGCTATAGCCGCCTACCAGCCGGCATATTTCGAATTCTCCCAGTCGGGTATTCCGATATGCAGCCGGCAGTCGGTACACCGCACTTACTCAATCGCTCACAATCAATACTCCTAGATTCGTGAGGACTTAGATTGTGTAAACGTACGTATATCACTTACCGATACCCACCTACGTATACAGTATTGAGGTGCCGTATCCACGCGTAGATCCTTTGTCAACCGATGCATGAATGTGTTGTGTTTCTGTTTGAATAACGCTGATTGGTAATTTATTCATGACTTGAACATGTTGATTGATGGATATAGCTGCTTACGTTGATTTGGTTTAGGAGACAATAGTTGGATGGAATGGCATACATTTCACATAAGCTGGTGTAAACTTCTATGCAAGCCTAATAGAATAAGAATAGGCTCGTGTGGTGTCCGGCAGAGAAGAATAGCATCAACCGTTTACACTCGTGGGTGTCGTAAAAGACGACTAATGTTTTGAGGCTCCGTAGGCTGGAAAATGGGCAGCAGCGTTTTCCATTGTTACAACACTGTGATCTCCAACCCGCCTACCAAGCGTGGAGATTATGGCAATAACCTATTTCTTAGAGGCAAGCAACGCATTGGTAGCACCTCTAGTATTGCTTATGTTCATAGGCAGCGGTGACCATTTCCATCAGGTGTTCCGCATGCCTGTTTGTCTGCCGTATTACATAAAAACACCTTCTGTATCTTCAGTGGACTGTTATGAGCTATGATGTTAATATTCATATTCATATTCTTCAACGACAACCGCAATAAACCACTTATTCACGTAAGAGAGGACGTGAAAAAACAAAACATGAGAAACGTAATAATATCAATCATTTTCGCTGTGGCGTTTTGTAACTTGCTGATACACACCAATGAAATATGATAATACATTTCCCACAACATGACTCATTCCATAATACACGTTTCATAACAAAAACCCTATTTCACAGTGCGTGCACAGGACGCTATATCTTGCTCGTCTGATTTCTCAAGAGCGAAGCAAAAAATGATAATATTTTTCTTGTAACAAAGCCTACGCGAAAATTTAGGGGACCACGGAATTCATTGGATTTCTGCGACATAATAAAATAATAGGTATCAAATTAATAAACTTATAAACACAGTATTTAATTCACAAACACAGAATTTCTTTATCATTTCATTACATTCAATGTAATCGACAAACACTGAAACTATGTCATCCAATTCGTAAAATCTATCCCTAACAGGTACTTAGGATTCCCATGTGACAGAGGGATAGGATCCAGGAAAATCAAAACCATTATTATTAGAAGAAACAAATTAATATGCTACCTATACTTCGTGTCAAATGGATAGGTAATATCTGATCGGTTGATCTTATTTAAATTAATCTGTCGGGTAGAATAAATTTGTAAGTTGTTCGTTTTAATTTAATAAAATAGAACAGTTTATAACAGTTTTTAAATAGGTTTCATGAAATAATGCCGGTTCTTGACCGAGAAGTCGGGGCACATTTGCATTTGGCACGAACTATACCGTAGCGGAAGACGCAGCGTGGGTAGGCCTCCCACAAGGTGGACCGAAAACCTAGTAAAGATCGCAGGTACCAGGTCTTTACTGGATACGGAAGGCACGTGGGCTGTGGGTTATTTGATAATCAATGTGATTTTCTTACAAAGCATAAAAGTACATTTCTTGTACGGGACCACATAATTTTATATTTTTTTTTATTATTAGAAAACAAATACGACAGCCTCGCGGCTGCAACGCAACCGAGCCGCGAATGTCTTATCTTCTGCAGTTGCTAGCGATAGACTGTGAGGGCACCGTAGGTTATCTTTCGTCATCGAGTACAAGTAAAGTTCTACTGTGCAGTGATAGTAGACGTTTAGGAGACCCCCAAAACGTTGGTCTGTAGTGCACAGCGTGGCACAAAAAAAATTAAAGTGACTTTTGTGACTATAATGTGGCTAAAAAGCGAAACCGCCAAGAGAATTCACCCCAGTTTTTTTACTCATAGAACCCACACAAGAGGATATGTAAGTCTCTACGAAAAGACGAAGTTTGGATCACTAAGATAATGTGTTTATGCCAGGCTGTGCACGGGCAGGCGTTTTGTGGGTCTCCTAAACATCTACTATCACTACAAAGTTTTCTCTTGTACTTCATAACGTAGGTATTTTGTGCATGAAGTATTAAATAAATAAAAAAATAACCTACAGCGCCCTTACAGTCTACGACTAAGCCGCGCTGCAGCCGCTTTAAAGTGAAGGGCTCCGCTGTAGCGGCACTGCAGCCGCGCGACTCAATCGCCTATAATATGTAAAAACGCTAAAAATATCTATAATATTCGGATTACGGTCCATACTTTCAACACATTCCAGTGGACCCGTCGAACATTTTACTAAAACTTCAACTTCATTGCAGGCAATTAATAAAATACCTCGTCAATTTTCCAACGATGTCGCCAACAGCGACAGCTATGTCATAGTTTCAAAATTTCCTACAAGTTACGTAATTAAATGAGTTAGTAACAGCATCAACTAGTTGTAACTTCACTGTGGAACTACGTGATTCAGAGCTTTACTAGAGATGTGTATGAAAGAGTCATTAGGGTATATTTTAGCGTGGTTACTAGTTGTGTTTTAATTAGTAAGTGTAAGGTGTATACGAAAGAATAGAGATACCTGGCAACAAATAGACCTAACTGGGAAAATGGGAAAGAGGCCTTTGCCCTACAGTGCGGCACCGACGGCTCCATAAAAAAGAAAGTATGAGTGTTTTGTGAAGGTAAACAATATTCGATTAATTAATAGACTGTGACTTTTTACCGCAATGGAATTTCAGAACCTCATGTTTATCATCGTCGCGACGCCAATGCAGCAGAGACTACTCCTTTCCCTCTTCCGATTTTTTTGAGGCTAGCCAAAGTGACTAGCCATTTCTTTCAATACAATAATATTGATAAACTTCAATTTCCAATCTAAAGCACTATTTTCTATAAAAAAAGAGAATAAAAAACTACGCAAAGAAGCAGTGGGCGAGTTCGAATAGTAAGTCGACACCCAAACATTCACACACGGCCCCATTGAGAACTCTTCTCATAAAAACTGTGAAAAAGGTAAAGCTCTGTTGTTCAGAGGTGCGAACCGAGTCTCATATTACCAATAGACAAAACGATCCGACGTGAGGCTTCTCCTTCGCGCGTTAACCCTAAACACATTGCCCTATACAAGCCCTTCGGAATCGTATTCCCAAAAAATAAGACTCAATTTTGTTTAAGGGCCTCGTCGCTTAGGTCTTAACGAATCAAAGCAAATTATGCCTTATCCTTGAAGACCCAGAATAGACAAAAGTCACCGTACTCAGCGTTGTCCCATTCGATTTTAGACTTTATTGCTTTGGGGAAACGGTGGCAGTTGGAAAGTCACTTTATGCGGGTCCCGTTGGAAAATGTCATGACGAGGCTGGGTGTAAGCGGACGCGTCAAAGTGTAAAAAGAGGGGTTTCGACGTCGTGTCACTGAAAGTCATTAGGAACGGAATGGATGAAAATTGCGTGCATATTTACCACTGCAGGCTGATGTGAATGCCGTTATGGAAATCTCATTGGGATTTTAATCATTCCCACATTTCGGATTATTGACCTCCGCGACCACTGGCAGATTCTTCATTCGTTTGATCTCATTCAAATGAGATAACCGACGAAGCATTAAAATAGCGATGCACTAGTTATAAGAAGTCGTCAGGCGATTTCGTCAGTTTCAGTAGTTACATACTATATAGGTAAGTTGTACCTAGATAAATAAATGATGTGAATGTTGAAGGTTGGTTAGTCATCATATCAGCAGAAAAACGCCCACTGCTGGGCATAGGCCTCCCCCAGAGATCTCCACAAAGGCCGGTCCTGTGCCTTCCGCATCCAGCTGGTACCTGCGATCTTAACCAGGTCGTCGGTCCACCTTATGAGAGGCCTACCCACGCTGCGCTTGGTTATTACCAATACAATAACATATCCTTTACCCATACCCAACAAATGCAATTCATGCCGATGGAGAACGAAACAAAACCTATACGAATGGTAGGAGTAATTACTTTTTAAAAAGAAAAAAGGTGGTCTTCCGCCCTAGGGGATCGGCTGCTGTGGTTAGAATGCATAGCGGCTACAGCTGGAGTTCAATTACGAACAGTGAAATCAATACTGTAGTTGTAAACTCCTGGGAGCAGCTCATTCGCGATACCAATACAGATTGAGTCAGCTTCGTGGAGCTAGGTCTCCCTGGATGAGACCTAGTTGCGAGTTCATAAACAAACGAGCAACCTATCTAGGTTATCTGGGGGCTGTGTTTTTGTAATGTATTAGTTTGAAATTTATGGTGGGTAGTCAACTTTTACAATTTCTCAATTTTCAGTAGATTGGTTTTATATCTTGTCTAGACTGTAAATATAGATTATAGCTTATAATGATGATGATATGACGATGTAAGGTATTATTTATATGAGTCGATTGATAGGTATATTTTGAATAATTTACGGATTGGTCGTTATTCTTCCATTTATTTGTAAAGAGTACATTGACTTTAACATAGAAAGTCATTCATCATCATCATCTTGGTGTTAATGTCCAGGTTATGTCCTCGTGCATAAAGACCCGAGGTGCGCCTTGACCATGATCCAGGCTGATCAGTAATTATAGTGGAATGACTGCCATCTGACCTCCGTGAAACCTGACCAGATTGGATCATAGTTACACATCCAGTCGCCTGAATCTGCAGGTTTCATCACGATGTTTTCCCTCACCGTAAGAGCATCGGTTAGTACTCAACTATAACTAAAAAAAGAGTCATTCGTACAATGCAAGAGCATAACTATATGACCACCTCAAGAATCATTTTCCTTTGTACTGTGCAGTTGCTGCACGGTTTTTCTAGCATGAATGAATTAAATTTTTATTTATTATATAAAAAACACCCTTGGGGTAAAAGACACGTTCTTTGGGCATAAGGGACATAGGAGTACAACATTGAGTTCTTCAAGAAAGGGGTTCAAAGGTTTTTAAGGGGTCGGCAACGCGTGGAATATACCCCTGGTATTGCAAACGTCCATAGGCTGCGGTGACTGCCTACCATTAGGCAGGCCGTAAGCTTGTATGCCACCACTGTGGCGGTAAAAAAAAGAAAAAAAAGATTAGCGTGTACAAAGAGACAAAGAGACATAGAAATTCATTGGTTACAGTAATCTTTGCATCGTGGTTCACTTGCATGACGTCAGTAGGCACAGCCCCACCGTGTGTGCAATGCGGTGGCTAAATCAGAGACAACAATAGGCAGGTCGGATTGTCTGCTCTGAGCACTCTGCCACTTTCGCTACTTTGTGGATTGTGGAGAGAGCGCCGCCGGAGACGGCGCGAAATTAGATGGGGCGTTCACAAAAAAGTCTGGACTCTGGATCTATCCTGCAAATAATAATAGAAAAGTGCAGTTTTGGACGGCTGTTTGAATGTTAGGTAATTCTAAACGTAATAAGTACTTAACGGATGTTGATGAAATTTTGCAGTGTTGCAGCTTAGGATCCCAGAATACAGCTGATTAAATTTATCCAGAAATTTTATGTGGTTCTCGGGGGCGAATGGTCAATGGGAAAGCGTGCAAAAGCTAGCACAATTATATCTCTTACATAGCTTTCCAATATAATGGGTTCGAGAGAGCCAGTTTTCGGTACATTGTCAGCCCAACAATGTCCTTTCAATGCGACAGTTGCGGTAAATAATAAATATCTCGTCACCTATAGGTATATGTATACGCATTTTCTAATAAGTAACATTCTACTATAATAGGTAACGTCCCAAATATACCTTTAATAGGTAACATTATGAACATCGTCATTACCGACTAGTACAGTCCACTTTCATTCAAAACTCTCCTCCTAGATTGTAACTAAGATATTTTCTGGTCTATGGACACATTTCTTTCTAATTTAATTGGGCCGCTAATTTATTTATTTATTTATTTCACCGTTTTACAGCATATAAAATATTATTCAAAAATGTTACATTATTAAGTTGTAATGCCAATTACAAAACTGCAATTTATAATTTTGGTAATTAATATAGCCTGTAAACACCATATAAAATACTAATAGAAAAAAAAACACTACTATCAAAATTAAAATACTAACTTCTCTCTCTAAAATATAATACTACTTACTTTACTACTTATTTACTTGGGCCGATTTAATTGTAATTGAATCATAATAGCTGCCTAACGTTTTAATTGTAGCAGAATACTAAAAACACGTAAAACTGCCATTGAGCCGCGATTGCAATCCAATTAGAAATGAATTAGTAAAGTAGCGTCCCTAGTCTTCTACGAGTTGTAAGAACCCACGGTTTTTTATAAACACCTGCGTTTATGTATGCAATTGATATTTCAACGTCTTTTTCTCTAATCTCTATACAATTTCTCGTATTCAAATAAATTTTCGTGCAGTCAGTACTTAGTAACCAGACCATTAAAAGCGAGGGTGTGAAAATTTGCTGCTTATTTTCGCGTAGGTAACACCTATTTTATGTGTGCGCTATGAGACTGTTTAAAGTTTTAAACCCTAAGTTGTGCATTGTTTTATTTTATACCTTTGAATAGTGGAATTAGGTGGATATAGCCTTGCTATGCAAATAGCTTTAAGGTGTCCAAATTGGATTAAAGATAATCGAAGATGCGTGGGTGATGCCCCTGGTATTTTAAACGTCCATAGACTGCGGTGACTGCTAATTATTAGGCAAGCCGTAAGCTTATTTGCCACCTTAGCAGTATAAAAAAAAGATAGCAATGATTTGTGGTATCCAAAACGATACAGCAGTACAATTAGACAATCCTATCAGAAGGTCTGGAAGAATTATGTGCAAGCAATTCAGAAACTCGTTACACTTATTCTCATTTAACTAAAATTTTCTTTACAAAATGCACCGGGCCCAAGCACGAATGCTACTCGCTATCGTCCGTTGGACTTGGCGAACCCGTATCTAGAAAGCAGCTTGTCATTTAGTACTATCAGTTAGATTTCCAAGGAAATTTATAGGTTTAAAATGTTATTTGTTTGTTGTTTTATTTCGGCTACCTCACTCCAAATGTTTCGAGTGAGGTACCTCACTTCTTTAGGATTATTTAAATTGTATTTTTCTCTTAGGCGCTGTCCTAATTGGCAACGGTCGTGCGACGGTCGGTTTTGAGGTCTCTACTGGTCGGGCAACGTCCGTCATACATCATGTCATGTTTGCATCATGGTTTCACGACTGGTGTCAATTAGGACAGCGCTTTAGAGTGTGGGGGCGCCGCAGGTTATCCTACGTCAGTAAAGTACAATAAAAATTTAACTTTATAGTAAAAATTTAACATAGTAGAGGTGTAGGAGATACACGAAACATTGGTAGACCCGTGCACAACCTTGCACAAAAAACATTTTTTGTGACCCAAGCTTCAAGGACACCAAAAAGAAAACTGACTTTAATGTGGCTGAAGACCGAAACTGCCATAAGGATGTGAGGCACCTCGGGTGTTTTTACTTCTAGAACCCACACAAGACCCACATAAGTAAGTACTATCGCTAAGAAAAGTCAAACTTTGGGTCACAAAAAAAAATATTTTTGTACCAAGTTGTGCACAGGCAGACCAACGCTTTGTAGGTCTCCTAAACCTCTACAATCGCTCCAAAGTGCAAGTTTCCTTGTACTCGATGACGTAGGCTAACTTACGTCCCCCTCTCCGTCTATCTCTTTTTTAGTACTGTGTACAATGGTCTTATCGGTCGAGTTCGTTTGCAGGCCACATTCAGTCACCGATTAATATCAACGGATATTCGGTTGGCCAAATTCGGTCGCAGATCTTATCCGGCAAGCAACCTAGTTACGTGAAAGTGTCGTTGGCCTAATGGCTAACGACTCGTAAGCAGAAGGTACCGAGTTCGAGTTCGATCGGCAGTTCTGCCATGTTCTAATAACTTTTCTAAGTTATGTAAATTAGTAGAACACTACTCTAATGGTGAAGGACAACATCGTGAGGAAACCTGTATCTCTATCCAATCTGGTCAGGGTCCGCTTCCAGGGTCACGTAGGTCAGATGGCAGTCGCTCTACTGTAATTACCTGATCAGTGGACAGCTCTAACTAAATGACACCCGTAAGAGATAAAGGTCATAAATTACTAGCGGCCCCCGCAATTTTCTCCCACGTTCAGTCCAAAAATATTAACATTTGGCTATCCCACGCGATGCTAATACATATCCAGGATATATAATACCCTAAGGCACTTGGGAAGAACGTACAGGTATCGGCCATAAATAATGCACATCGACTAGTTTCGGCTTCGCATTTAATCACACGTGTGCGTTAAAAACGACGCTCTACGAAACAGAACTGGCCGATGTGCATTATTTACAGCCGATACCTGTAACGTAGTAAAAGAGTCGGATACGAAAGCCAAGGGCTTACGGCGCGAGGATGTCGAAGACCGGGCGAAGTGGAGAAGAATATTTAGAAAAGCGGATCCTGGCGGAGACCGGGATAAGTGCTAGCATGATGACGATGACTTAGGAAGAACGTTGATTCCAACGTAGCTCACTGAAAGAATTTCAGTAGGTTCAGCGTTCAACGTTCAGGAAGGTTCAGCAGTTTCGGCGATAAGCGCGTTCTAGCATAATCTGACCGACAGGAAAACGTCAGCAAACCCCCGACCATGTACTAAAATACTCAAATATTTCCTAAAATACTAAACCTTTTTTAATAAATTGAGAATTAAGCTAGACGCCAACTCGATTAAACCGGCATTCAATTGAGAAAACCGCATCGGAATTGGTCCATCCGTTCGGGAGCTACGATGCCACAGACAGACACAGATCCACATGTCCCCACGTCAATCTCATAACACCCCTCCTTTTTTAGCCCGGTGTTAAAAAGAATACTCTTCAGCGTCTTTAGAAGTCTTTGCTCTTCAGCGTTATAGATTTGCGCCAATAAAATGTAGGTACCCACACACAAACCAATGTAAGCCAGAAATAGTTTCCGTTTACCTCCGCAGCGGGGCGCTGGTCTCCATCTGCATTCGAGAGCACTTTGTAGCGTTCTCTGGCGGATTTCTTTGCACAAAAGCCTGTCCGTAACCGCGCTGCCCCTTTGGT
Organism: Blastobasis adustella; assembly: GCA_907269095.1. Lineage (NCBI taxonomy): Eukaryota > Metazoa > Arthropoda > Insecta > Lepidoptera > Blastobasidae > Blastobasis > Blastobasis adustella. Next base: position 11,207,464 of record OU026121.1, on the reverse strand, counting down.
CGCTCGACTATTAAAAGCTAACATGACCTGTGGAACATTTTTAAATAGGTCACCGCTTGTGTGTGTAGTTATTTCAGTGAACGCTGGCTTCATATTTTGTTACGTAAAGCCTCAGTTGTTATAATTATCCTACAAGTAGTATTAACGACCCCCACTCAGTAATTTAGTAGTTCATAGTTTAGTAGGCCACTGATAATTATTTGCTCAATTGGTTGTTTAAATATTTATCGACAAATTAAACCGCAAACTCATATCAATACCCTTTAAAATAAAAAAAACCTAAAACTCCTGAAATAAAATAAAAAATATGCGCTTTAACTAGTTTGTTATATTCAAGAAATTTAAAAATTTTCGACATACAAAGGGACCTAATATTAATTCCCATTTAAAACCCTTAAAACACACAACGTCTCACAATTTCACAAATGCCACATCCCACTAGCAACATAAGCTGGAGCACGTGCCAAACGCGTAAAGATAGAACGTCGCCATGTTGAACAACAATGCTGGGCTCCTTACATAAAACGACGCACCTTCAGGGACCAAGCTAAAACAACCTAAAGGAAAGCCGGCCATTGTTCCCTCCTCCTTGGGCCGTCTATAATTCTGATAATAGCCTAGAAAATATCCCTTTGTCTTAAACTGACTATCAGACGCTGGCGTTCGATTATTCTCCTGAATCGGGCGGTAGATACGACAGATTGTTAACTCGCCTTTGTAGTAGAACCTTAGGTACCAGCGGCTATTGTAGACGGGAGAGTTTATTGCTCCACGGGTACAAGTGTTCGGATTTGATTATTGACGATTTTAGTAGAGATACTGAGTTCGAACCACAGTGCCACCTTGTACCAATGACTCTTTTCTGAGTTACGTTGGTGCTAACCGATACTCTTACGGTGAGGGACAATATCGTAATGAGACCTGCACATTCAGGCGTTAGAATGTACAACCATGATTCAATCTGGTCAGGTTCCCCTGTTAAATGGTCTCGGAGGTCAGATGACAGTCTGGATCATGGTCAAGGCGGACCCCGGGCCCTCGCGCGCGAGAGCATAACCGGGATATTATCGTCAAAATGACTTAGTAGTCGGTTCTTAATAGGTTAGAACTTACTTACTTACTATGTATTTAGAAAGCTGTAAAACTGTGAAATGAACTAATACATAAATAAATTACAATACGTTTAGTCAATTAATAACAATAAATTATACCTAGTCCGCCAATGTACTGGTGTGCATGAAGTATAAATAAATAAATAAGTTGATGTTAATCATGTTGCCAAATACAATAATTAATTATCACCCCAACATTTCATTAAATCGTAATTGCATCTGACGAGTTGCCCGGCTGGCAATTTTACTGTGAATCCTCGTATACTGTGATTGTTAATATAGCTTACCATTGTGCTTACCATCAGGCGGGCCGGACGCTTGTTTGCCACCTTAGTGGTACAAAAAACTGTTACCGATTATTATTATAAACAATTCGCAAATAATGTCGGCGAATGGTTTGGCTTAGATTCCTATAATGTGAAAATACTATTTTGTTTTATTTCCCATGCATTACCTACTTGAGAAATGGGTACAATTCTAGCAGAGCTTTAGTCGCAACTTGGCACTTTTATTTTCACGTTACCTATTTGACATTAAAAAGCAGACTTTCATAGGTAATGCCTGTCAAATTATTTATTCTTATAAAATATGGATCATTGTCAGTTTTTAATTAAGTATTAACAAATATATTTTCTATTGGAAATTAAATGAAATGACATTTATTGCATAACAGATATTTGAGGATACAAAATTCTCTTTAAAGCCGCACAACTAAAAGCATAGCCTTTAGTATTGCACCTCATTATAACCGATTTCGTTTTAAGTATCTCTGTATCCAATTGGCACAAAGCTAATGTATCCAATTCGGTACAGCAAGACATTTGCCACCACCAGGTGGCTACAGTAACAGGTAATAAAGAGGCGATATCTGTCCGTCATTCGCTCAACGATATCATTTATACTGGCTCCAAACAAAAGCAGTTAAGCATGGAGTACGATAATCAGCTTCATGGTTTGCTATTATGCCCAAGACGCGGCTCCATTGTCGACTTATTGACGGGAAGAAGTGGAGCTATAAAACTGGGATGTTTTAATAATCTCCTCCAACTAGGTACGTAAAACGGAACCCATTTTCATGCTCCCTTCTGGGCTTTTCTGTTAGTCGTAACACGCTGGAAAATTAGTGGATAGCTATCTAAATTCAGATATTACAGTGGAAACTGACTCGCTGACGTTAGAGATGTGTCTCAAATAGATAAAAACCTACCGCGCGAGGGCTAAAGAGAATAGTGTAAATGTTGGAATAGATATTGTATGGAAAATTAAAGGAGATGTACGAAAATTGCCGCTTTTTTATAAAAATTTATACTCAATCATTAGATTAAAACATAATCTAGTTTCTACTAGTAATAGTAGTACTAGTAGTAACTATCGATTTTTATAAAATCCCAAGAACTCTCATCAGACAATTTTCACGATGTTACATCGTTTGTTTCGACACAAATCTTGTACATTTTATTGCCTTATGTCTACTACCAAGTATTTAACAATAAAAAAAATATCGCTGCTGGGTGCCAATCGTCTCCCAAGACTATTAATTTAATAGCTCAAGCAAGGTTTTAATATCTGTTGGAATTGTACTAGTTCGTCTCGAATACTTAGCCTTAGGCGGCAGAATTTACGAGGAAAGGAATATTTTTTTCAAAAGGTTATTAAACAAAACAGGTTCGCACCTCTTGGTTGCCCGCACGTGAAATGTAGCCGCGAAAGTGCTCGTAACTATTGTTAATGACCCTGGTGGAGTGCAATTACTTTTTTCCCACCCTCTCAGTGGTTGGGTAGGTGGGTAACAACAATTTTCACTAATTTCGCAAACCTACTAGCGCCGCTCGTAGCACAAGGGGTTAAATATCTAAAAACTTTCGCTGGAAAGCTGGAAATTAAGTTCGCGCGATGACGGCTGATAGGTACTACTGCGGTGTAAGCGCTGGAAACAACCGTAGAAGTTCTTAATTCTATTTTTGGTGATAACTTCTTAAAATTTCATGATAATAATAGGGAAAATGACGAGGATTTACTTTCCGCAGTGTGCGCGGTGAATTTCATTGTCGGCGTGCACTCGTTCAGATCTGGATGCACCCGTAAATGTACCTCCTGATTCCGTTGGAGTAGCGAGGTTGACCAGGTCTTTCTCTGGGGACTGTGATATTGGTTGAACACACACGAGCAACTTTAGTTAAACCTTTATAATGTGTACGGCTACGGCGGATATTATGATACTTTTATTATGATTATAGGTCACTTCGCTTTCACAAAACTTTTCCTGATCATTACAATGTAGACGCCTTCAATGGCTATCGTGACTGGGCCGTTCCTAGACACGCATGCTCTATCATTGGCCGCATAGTCACTTACCACCAAGTGAGACAAAGAGTCAAATGCCTGGCTAGTCCAAGAATAATAAAAAAAAATCTTGAGAGCCGAAGGCCTATCATGGTATGCTATTTCACGTCAGCCAAAACTTTAAATTTAGAAGGAATAGAAAGAAAGATCAAACCAATGGGCTGCCTTATTTTAAAAACTGACGTCAAAATTACGAGTAAACACTGGAGTTAGAAAAGATATTATGATCATTTAATTTTGATTATAGATCACTTCGCTTTCACAAAACTTCTCGACCGTAAAGAAATTTAATCCTCAACGGTATATACTTACAATTACTAAGTTCCAGTTATTAATATGCAGAATACTTAATACGACTTAGTCAGATTAAGGAAGCTTTTAAACTTGTGCTTAATAATGCAAGAAATTTTATGAGCTCAATCAGAGCTTTCGGAGTAAACTGCTCGTTTTTGCAGGTCATCGAGTCTTTTGAGAAGATTATCAAAGATTTAGCATTCGACGATGAGGAGATCAAAGATAAGTCTGTAATATTTGGTTTTCAAGCGAGTATGAAATAAATTTAAATGTATAGTATTCGTATTTATTTACATAATAATTATTGGATTAGAATATGAGTATTATACTAGGGTCGTTCACAAAGTAATTTAGGTACTAGACTTTTATATCTTTTTGGATTTGGATTAAGTGATTACTCCGTCATGAGACCCGGTTCTATCATTTAGTATCAGCAACGCATATGAAACAAACATATACAGGCCTATAGGGCCGCAGTACATTTACTTTGTGAATGTCCCTCGTAATTTTATGTGAATATTACCTTCAGGTCGTTTCTAGACAGGCACTGACGTGCACATGTCTATCCAGGAAAAAACTATAAATAACTTGGAGTCACAGAAATAAATATTTTTTCAATTCTGGGCTTAGAGTATTATGATGAATTAAAAAATATGGCGCGTATTTAATAAATATGAAAAACTGTATTCTCCTTAGGGGTAGATTTTCCAAAAAAAATCTCTTAGTGGTAAATCAGAGTCCAGCTCATTAGTAAGATTGAAAAATACGGTGGGCCTATGTCGGAACATACTGCCGTTGGTTTTAATATGAAACGAGCTTCGAGCTTTTGTGTGGCCCATGGCCCCCTCTTTCTTGATTTGTGTTGCTTGCTGGCTCTTGCACGGGTTGAGGCCGACATATTTAATTTTTGTGTACTTTTTTCCACTTTTTGCTTATTTTACTATAAATATTGATCAAAGTACACCTATTTTTATATGGATCGATTGTTGTAGACTAACTCAATAGATATCACCGCCCTACGTGTCGTGAGTTACACTGACTAGAAATACGCGTGAACACGCGTTTCGTTCATTCAATGCAGTCCCTCCCCCGCCGCCCCACCCACCGTCAAAACAGCGATCTGGCTATATACGCTAAACCATGACACTAGATTCATGTTTCTTAGACTTATACTTTTGCAGGTAAGACGATATAGACCTTTTCATGACGGTCCAATTTTCTGACTTGGTACTCAGTACGATTTTAAAGTAGTCCCACGTCAAAAAATAGTAGAAAGAAATAATGACGCCCAGTCTAGCCTCTGCTATTCAAATGCCTGACGTCAATAAGCAAGTGCAGCGTCGTCAATCACTCGGTCTAAATTGAGTCCGCAGCCTCATTCTCTGCGAGGGTAGGGTATACAGGGTGCTCTAATTACCGATCTGGGCGTGGCCGCGTCGACACCTGATTAAGGCATCAAAGATACAGGGCCCGCGTAATTATTTTGGCCTTTATGCTTCCCACCTTTGTGCGAGGCGTGAACTTTCCGTAACACAGAGCTCTGGGCATTATGCGAGCTGCAGACAGGTGCCAGTCAGACCGCGCAGATCAGGGATGCAATAATTGTTGCGAGTCATTCAGAAAGCACTTTTTCTTTCTTTGATTTAGAATCCCTCTTTAACCAAAGCAAAACTGTAGTTGTAAAAATATATTTTTGAATGAATTAATGAAAATTATTTATTACTTATAAACAAATAATAACAAAAACAAAGGAAAAAAGTAACCGGCGGCATTATCGCTTGAAGCAATATTTTTTTGTCTAATGCGCTTATGATATTTAGCTAAATTCAGTCATCTAAATACTGTTCAATCTAAAAATCAAAACGGAATATTTGTTATGGCTCATAAAAGAAGGTCCACTTATGTATCACTGATAATTATTCATGCATCGCTCCGCATTTCAAAAGGCGTGATACAAAAAATACCTTATTTCTTGAGCAATACACTTCGATTTGCTCTCACGGACTCAGGACCGTTGGAATTACTATCTTAGCCCGTCACTTGTTTTAAACCCGCTTCAGCAACTAACGCTTAACAAAGCCACTCAAGCTATTCGCGACAGCTCGTTAAAATGTAAAAATAACAATCGCTCGTCTCCACGGTCTCCGTAGACAACATCTGGGGATTAAATTTAGGAAATGTTGCATGCAAAATTTCTTGTCTCCATTTTCTTGTAAGCCGCCCCGGTTAGTCCTAATCGCAAAATTCGCTTTTCAGCCACCGTATTTTCATTACCCGGTCGGAGGCGACTGCGCTCTTCAAGCCCATGGTAATAATGGGCATAAGCACAAGCTGCATCCCTGCGAAGCAAATTTTTAATGAAACACCACACCCACCCCGACTATAGAAACGGCCTTTATAAGCGGAGCTTTGGGAAGAGTTCCGCTTTATAAAGCGATTTATTCATTTTATTTTTGAAAACTAAGCATTAACACAGTCTACGGGAGCGCTAAGGCTATCTTTTTCACCATCATAGCAAAATACGACGTTATTAACTCGGGCTATATTAATATAAGGCGTTGGCAAAATGTTGTTGTGAAAATGAATATAATATTCCTTCGTGGAACCATATCGATTACTTAAATTAATGATCGTGAGCACAGAAATTCAAAATGCTGTTCAATATGTAAAAGAGGTTTGCCGTGGCGAAAGATTGAACACAACTCTACGTGACTGTCAATGTACATATAGGTAACTAACGGTACTAAACGAGACTCACACGAGAATTCTTCTCGGCTCGACCACCACGGTGGGTGGAACTCTGCCGAAACATCGGGAAAACAAATCGAAAAGGTACGACGCGTGTGAGCCCGTTTAGTAAAATAATATGTGTTAGGAACGCGAGTTTAGTTTAAACCAAGTACCTACATGATAGTAGCGCCCTCATTTTCGTCAAAAAATGTTTTTGTTCCTTTCTCCTGTTCAACAGTGAAATATCTAGACGGATCTTATATTAGGAATCAGCCACCTAATCATTTCAATGTCTATTATTCTTAATTCTGATAGAAATAGTCGAAAAAAAATCCGAATGCACAACGAAGATTTCCTTTGGGCGTCGTCAGCCCGCTATCTAAGATTAATTAAGTAGCGAAATAGGAGAGTTGGTGCCAAAAGGAGCAGTGGCCTTTGTACGGCGAAGGCTGTGCAGTAATAATGCACACTGCAATTTCGCCGCGAGTAATCACCGAGATTGTCCGTAATCACTCTGGTCCACCCTGATTACAACGCTATGGCCGGCTCTTAAGACGTACGGGTCACGTTACTTTGATTGCGTTTTGGGCGCGTTGTTTGTGTAATTTAAATTAATAAATTATAGTTTCGTCATTGACATGATACATCACCCAAGTCATCCAATACAATATAAAGTACCTATCAATGATAAAAAATAGGTACAAATGTGTTGTTTGTTTATTTACGTAGATGCTAATAGGTACGAGCCAGAACCAAAAGCGATGCTCATAATTTTCATACGACGTTTTTCAACGCAGTAGTGAGAAAAATCGTGAAGGCAGATAATGATGACAACGGAAAGCTTTTTAAACTTATAAATTTGTACCTTGAAGAAATGGAATGAAAAATAATATATCCTTCAAGCCGCATTCGGACTGCACATCGAGTGGATATGTGATGATGGCCATTGCTTCATTAGAAGGGTGATGCATTCTGTCCTCACTCTTCTATTGATGTTGATGATTATCATGATTACGCAGTAGCACACGTAATATTTAGCAGAACACATAATACGTATATAATTACTCATTTAAACATATTAACTACGTGTTACTACTGGCTTATATCTGACTGTAGGTAAAACACAAAATCTGCAAAACTGCAAAAGTCCTGCAAATTCACCTTCAAGTCTCTCGCAGTACCTATTACGGTATTGGATAAACTTGGTAATGATTTTAAGTTTTATTCGAATTTTGTAGACCTCATTTTACCTGAAACGTTCTAGATTTCATCAAATTAAATTAAGGCCAATGTAACTTCTTTATTTAAAAGTTTAGCTTAATTATGAGCATTTTTTTAAGTGAACGAAAGTAGAACGAAAAATCTTTTAAATAGGTAGGTATACCTCGCGGAATAATTCCTTTTTTTGTTACTGTGGTCTCCACATTGGAAGTTTACCTATAAAATACAAGGTCCGATACCTTATATAATTAAATTAATTATCATTAATTTCAGATAGGTACGTAGGTCCCATAAATACATATATCTATACTATTATAAAAATGGAAAAAAGCCGTTTCTGTACATTGAAGATATTTCAGAAAAAAATACTCGGGATAGGATTCTGGAACGAAAATAAGCCAATTTTTTTTTTCTATTTTTTGTCTGTTTTTATTTTGCCTAGAGACGTAATAAAAAAATGGTTGCCTGTTCGCGCATCACACAAACACTACTGCATGGGTTTGATGGTAATCGAAGCCATGTTTCATCTAATTCGGGCAGGTAAAACAAAAGATACATCTTGACCCCCGTAGTACAATTTTTACAATACGGAGGTCATTTAAAATGGTAACGCGGGCAAAAGCTAAACTGTCATAAAAACTATTTCCACGCAAACGAAATTCAAGCAACAGCTAATATTATTGTTTATATAATATTGTCATATATTTGGGGGGGTTTAGGGCCCCACCACCATCTCAGGGGCCCAAGCCAACCTCACCTGCACGTGGTCCCCCTGCTGGCAGACGGACGAGGCTCTGGCGAATCGGCTTTTCCCTAACGGGTTGTGCGGGTCGAATGGGAGTCGACGCACGTAAAAAGTCAAAACCCCGCAAAAATTATAATGGAAAGGTCAATAACGAAACCGGACACGGATAGGGCGTCGCGGCAAAACGACGCGCAGGGGGATCGCCCTACTCCTGTGTCAAGTCGGTTAGGGCTACCGGGTCCAGGGCGGGCCCGGTTAAAGACGCTAGCCCACAGAAAGGTCCGCTTCGCGTCGTGGAACCTTGGCACGCTGACCGGACGGGCGCGTGAGCTGGCCGATGTGGTCGCCAGGCGGAGGGTGGCAGTGGCGTTCGTGCAGCAGACTCGTTGGAGAGGCAACAGGTCCCGCAACATCGGGAACGGCTACAAGCTTATATACACGGGCTCTCCGAGTGGGGACAACGGCGTGGGGGTAGTGCTCTCTGAGGAGTTTCGGGACAGCGTCTTGGATGTGAAGCGTATAAGCGACCGCCTGATGGTTGTAGGAGTGCTTGTCGAACGGGTCGTGACCAACTTGATAAGCGCCTACGCTCCGCAGGTCGGTTGCGGCGATGCGGATAAGGCGCTGTTCTGGGAGCAAGTCGGGGAAGTGCTACGAAACATTCCGTTGTCACAGGGTATTGTTGTGGGTGGCGATCTGAACGGTCATGTGGGTGAGAAGTATGAGGAGTTTGGCCGTGTACATGGCGGTTTTGGTTTTGGGAGCCGTAACGCTGAAGGAGAAGAAATTCTTCGGACGTGTGCGGCTGCCAGTTTGGCCATCGTAAACACGTTTTTTCAAAAGAAATCCGAACATCTGATCACCTACAAGAGTGGGAGGAGCGCCACCCAGATCGATTACTTTCTCATTCAGAGAGACAGTATTGGCAAAGTAGCCACCTGTAAAGCTATACCCGGAGAGAGTCTCACTGCCCAGCATCGGGTCCTTGTGATGGACCTGCGCGTTAAGCCCCGAGGCAAATACCGGGAGCACTGCCGACGCCAAACCCGGTGGTGGCTGCTTGAAGGAACCAAGTCCCACGAGTTCGCCGCTGCTGTCAGCGACCTTAGTGTTGCGACAGACGGTGAACCCGTCCAACAACTCTGGGATAGAACTCAGGCAGCTATCGCACGGGCAGCGCGGACGGTGCTGGGTGTGTCTAGGGGTGGTCGCAGGCTTGACAAGGAGACCTGGTGGTGGAACGATACAGTCCAGAGGGAGACCGACTGAAGAAAGCCCTCTTTAAAAAGTGAAGAAGACCACGCTGCGTACAGAGATGCCAAACGTGCCAGCAAACGAGCGGTAGCCAGAGCCAGACGAGACCACTTACATCCTTTATACGATAAGTTGGAATCGTCTGAAGGGCAGAAACTCATTTACAAGTTGGCACGATCGAGGGTTAAAGCGGCACAGGACATTTCCTCGTGCCGCTGTGTTAATGACCCTAGCGGTAACCTGTTATGCGATGACCGCGCGGTGAAGGAGAGATGGCGCTCTTACTTCCACGAGCTGCTCAACAAGCAGCACAAAGAGGTGCAGCCCCCGGACCTCCCTCGGAACCAAGGACTTGTGCCACCGTAACGCCTGAGGAAGTCGAGACGGCTCTTAGCCGCATGAAGAATCGGAAAGCTGTCGGGCCCGATGGAGTCCCTATCGAGGCGTGGAAATCGATGGGCTTTCGTGGTGTGAGCATCCTAACCGACCTTTATAACCGCATTCTCCGCACCGGGAAGATACCAGACCAATGGAGGCTAAGTATTATTACTCCAGTCTATAAGGGCAAGGGCTCGGTGCGGGAGTGCACCAACTATCGCGGTATAAAGGTGATGTCTCACACCATGAAGCTCTTCGAACGCATTGTGGACTCTCGGATCCGACGGGAGTGTACAATCTCGGAGTGTCAGTATGGGTTTCGGCCGAGTTGTGGGACCATGGACCCCGTATTTGCCCCGAGAACTCTCATGGAGGGATACAGATCAAAGAACACACCCCTGCATTTCCTGTTTCTGGATATGCAGAAGGCCTTTGATTGTATCCCTCGGGAGATGATATGGTGAGCGTTGCGGTCCAAGTCGATACCTGAGGCCTATATTGACATTATCCGAGACATGTACCACGACTCCGATTCCATAGTAAGGACTGCCGTTGGTGACACCAAACCGTTCCCGATTACCGTTGGGGTACACCAGGGCTCTGTGCTCAGCCCACTTCTGTTCAACGTGATATTAGACGTATTGTCAGACAGCATCCGAGATTATCATGAGGTACCTCCATGGCTGCTCATGTATGCTGACGATATCGCGCTGACAGACTCTGACAAGGGGCGGCTAATCCAACGTGTAAAAATGTGGAAGGAGGCACTTGAGAACGGCGGTCTGAAGATAAATGTGGCGAAGACAGAGTACATGGCCTGCAACAGTGCAGATCCCCTACCCGTGCGCATAGGCGATGAGGAAGTCAAGTGCACGGATCAGGTGAGATACTTGGGATCTGTGCTTAGCTCAACCGGGGACATCGATGGCGACGTCGAGGCCCGAATATCCGCTGCTTGGGCCAAATGGCGAGAGGTAAGGTGAGTGTCATTAGTGACCCCAAAATGCCGATAAAGTTGAAGGGACAGGTCTATAAGACCATCGTTAGACCTGCTCTTCTTTACGGTAGCGAGACTTGGCCCCTGTTAGAGCGGCACTAGCAGGAGCTGCGCGTCACGGAAATGAAGATGCTGCGATGGATGTGTGGAGTTTCACGGAAAGATCGGGTTCGAAACGCCCATATTCGGGGTAGCCTTGGCGTCCGTGACATCGCAGATAAGCTGCAAGAGTGCCGCCTTCGATGGTATGGCCACGTCTTGCGCAGACCGGCAAGTTATGTGGGGAACAAGTGTCCGGCTATGCCGCCCCCGCCGGGCACGGGAAGGAGAGGCCGGCCCAAGAAGCGATGGCTTGACGTAGTCAAGAACGATATGCGTGCCAATAAGCTCACCACGAGAGATGCCGAAGATCGAGCGAGGTGGGCCAGGAAAAGCAGGAAGGCGGACCCTGGGCTCTCGCGTGCTGCGCGGGGGCGAAACCGGGACATGACGCCAGGATGATGATGATGATATAATATTGTCATATATACAAGAATAATATCACACACATAATAATAGAACAATTACAATTAAATATAAAAGTTAAAGGCCCATAAGGTACCTAAAGTGATCATAAATAAGAAAGCAATTCCAAAAGATAATATAACAGGTATTATACTAATGGCAAAACTATGCAAAAGTCTAACAAAACTCATGATTTCAAACCTATGTATATCACATACCTTATGTAGGTATCTTAATTTAATTTTCAATTATTTATGATGACATTCTCATATATCCCTAGCCGTACAATACAACCCTATCAAAAGAATAATACAGAGCTAATAATAGGTAATATAAGTAACTAAAAATAACTAAACCCAACACGAACACTTTTCTAATATTAGGAAAAGGTACTTATTATTAAGTCTCGTAGTGTAGTTACTATGCAGATTATTTTGGCTAAGCATAACAACAAATATTCTTCGAGATAATCCGATATACGTTTTCCCAGATTCTATCAACATAACAATCCTAATCCGTCTCTAACTTCGCTAAGAGAAATAAACACACTCAGCTCTATGGGTAGATTTGTTTTATTTCTATCCTGACTTGAAATATTAATACAGCCGTCTGGGCCCCTAAATATGTTCCTCGTGCCTCTGTCTACCTAGTACCATAGGGTGTTTATTTAGAGGCGGATAAGTTTAAATAGAAATATACAAAGAAAAAGTATTTCATATCAGTGAAACTAGCTTTGTGGGAAAGATAATTTCATGGTATTTACGGTTGAATGGCCGTGTGGTGTCCGGCAGAGTAGAATAGTACCAGCCCCTTACACTCATGGGTGTCGTACAAGGCGACTAATGTTTTCGAGGCAAAAGATCAAGAGTCTCCGTAGTCTGGAAAATGGGCAGCAGCATTTTCCATTGTTAGATTTTAAACACTGCGATCTCCAACCCGCCTGCAAAGCGTGGAGATTATGCCAATAACCTCCCCTTTCGTGGGAGAGGCCCTAACTCCTGCAGTGGACTGTTACGGGCTGTGATGATGACGTTGGAATATGATTTCGGTCATGTGGCCGTCGCGTGTTTTTTAACTTAATTCAACCAAAAGTGAGCTTCATCGCCGAACAAATTTTTTTATGGGCAAAGAAATTAATATCAGCGAACAATTTCACGATAGCTACGAGATTGTGTGATCTAACTCCATTATATTATTTTATTTGGATTATGTCAAGTCACTTTTCTACACAGATAAATCAGAGATGATCGAACAACATTCGGTTAGTTATTAGCGAAATACGGCCGTAATTGATGCAAAAAGTGTATGTAGGTTTATAGGCAAATTGGTTTTCCAGATTGGGCCACCTACGTGCCAGACACGGCAGTCACATTGCCGAAATTATATTCAAACACAAATGCCATGAAATTGTCTCTCCAATAAAGATACTGAATACATTATTCTTTGTTTTATTTCAATGTAAACTTCTCCGCCTCAAAAAAAGACGTTTTAGTATCTAGCTACTCATTACTATCTAATGTATTATTTTGTTTCCTTGTGGCGTGTCAAGTGTCAAAAGTAAAAAAAAGAAATTCTATGTCATTCGTAAAGCGGTAAAAATCTTCCGCTGTGATATTTGTGTTGCTTCGCCATTAAACCTTCTAAATAAAATGTGCCTGCTGTTCATTTGTGCAGAACAATAAAGTATTGTGCCTGTGAAGTGTACGTTAAATTTAATCAGCCGCATACTCAGGTACCTAACCACATCTTTATAATGAATATTTCTCTCTTTGTCTTTCACAGGGCTATGCTAACAAGGTAGAGTGAGGCGAAGATGGAAGAGATGACCCGACGACCTGGAGCCGTGGGGCTGTGTTTGCTGGCCTGCCTCACAGCAGTCACAGCTATCAAAGTCGTCATAGAACCCCTTCCAAAAGGTAAGAATATTTTTAAGTAGTCAATAACGCTGGGATGTTTCAAAAGAAACACAGTTCCACAAAACCATTCTCCTTTTTTAGAGTTCATTAAAAGAGATGGATTAAAAAATTTGGAAAGCTTTATCTTTTTTCTACGTCGTGGCGTTGATACTCGTCTACCCTATTCATTTGCCCGAATCCAGGCACGGCGAATATCAGAAGCTCCATTCCGAAATGTCATAGCGGCACTTCCACTCTTGCGCCTCCTTTTTGACACCGAACTCGTGATCAACTAACTGCGATAGAAAATGAAAATGGAAGCACAGAAACAAAAGAGGCACTTTTTTAACCTGTCGCTCACAGTGGAGTGTAAACAGAATCGGCGTCCGTACTTAATTTAGTTTTTTTAAGAGGCGAGGCGCGCTGTCGCCCCAAAGTTCGCCCCAGACGCGGCGCGACTTCGCTTTAGTTTCGTTTAATTTCCTATCTCTCTTGTCGTTTACAACGGCGCGCTTACTCACACCAACTTACTTTTGTTCCCGACCACTAATAACCATTTGGAATTAATTTTTATTCGCGCCTCTCGGTCTATTTTCGGTCGGCGCTCCTCTTTATTGTTTTCGCATTAATTTACAGTCCACAGCTGCGGGTAACGCAGATTTCTAAGGAGTTTTTATCTGCCTCCAGTATTCTTTCTTTTGAAAGTGAGAGCTCCTATTAATATTAATTAAAAGTTTTAATAATTGAATGGATTCGGAATTGTTCTCTGTTGTCGGGTGGCTCTTCAAGTGAGCTTGGGTTATAATTAAAAGTTGGGAGGCCAAGTCCATTATTTGACTGTGAATGACAGGTTTTTAACACTTAAATTACCGTTCCGCTTTGATACTGCCGGAGTATAATCATTAATCTTACATTCTTTATGCTTGCATTGTGAAAAATATTTAATAAATATTATTCATCTTGGCGTTAATGTCCCGGTTGTGCTCTCGCGCACGAGGGCCCGTGGTCCGCCTTGACTATGATCTAGCAAATAGCAGATCAGATTATTTCTGTGGAGCGACTAGCTGCTATCTGACCTCCGCGATTTTGCAATGTAAAAAAGATAATTTAGGTATTATTTCATTTAAATAATAAAGTTTTGATCTATCAACATACCTAAATAACATACATACCCAATAAGCGTAAGCTAACAAAAACCTATTTATCTTCTCATAATATCCAACAAGGTAATCCCGGGGTTTCATTAAGAAAAAGTGAAACAAACAATAATGGCCGCCGTTAAAGACAAACAATGCAAGTCACGAAACCAAAGGTGCAATTAAGAGTGCGCTGTCGGCATATCAAATGCGGGGACACATCCTGCCACGGCAATTAGTACTGCAAAATACTGCAAATACTTCTGAGTAGTAACCGAGACACTTTCCCTACACATATTATGAAATATCGAGCTAAAAACAATACTAACCGTGGTGACAAACCTGATAATATATGTTGTCAATGTGTAGTGAATAACCACGAAAGTCTTAAACCCTATAGTAACCGAATAGTTCTCGAGTACCGAGGCGACCATATGCCGCAGCGTGGATAGGCCTCCCACTAGGTGGACCGACGACCTGGTAAAGAGTGCAGGTACTAGCTGGATGCAGACGGCACAGGAGAGGCATCTCTTGGCTTATGCCCAGTGGGCGTCGTTCGGCTGATGTGATGAGTAGTAACCGCAATAACTTCGAGTAGAAACTCTACATACATGTTTGTTGTTCCCAATTCACTAGCGTGGGTCGTTGCCGTTATGCCAACTGCTTACGAGTAGGTGCTTTAGTATTTTATTACGATGCTCTTTAGCTGCAGGGTAATTTTGAACACACTTGTAAGTTGCAAACTTTGACTCTAACCACCGACGCCTTTCGAACCAAAATCGGTTTCCATACGAAATAGTCAGAACATTTTGTTCCGTTGGACAACATAAAAGGGTTATATGTATCTGTGATTTTTTTTTTGGTATTGGTCCAGCAGCGTGGGTGATGATGATGATAACGAGAAAAATAAGTAAAATAATAATGTTGGCGTAATTTCACGGTTGTGCTCTCGCTCACGAGGGTCCAAGGTCCACCTCGATCATGATCCAAAATTTGGCAGATCATGTTGGTAATTACGGCGGAGCGACTGCCATCTGATCTCCGTGACCCTGCTACCAGGGGATTGGATCATGGTTACACATTCAGTCACCTGATTGTACAGATTTTATCACGACGTTTTCCCTCACCGTAGGAGCATCGGTTAGTATTCAACTAACATTAACTCAGAAAAGAGCCACTGGTACATGGCGGCAGTGGGATTCAAACCCGGTACCTCTCGCTTACGAGTCGGATACCCGTTCCACTGGGCCACCGGCGCTTCTATCCTGGTTTATAACGATAAAAAACAAATTAAAAATAGCTATAAATGGAGTATATATTTCTATCGGTAACACTGCAATTATGCAGTGACGCAACCATACAGCGGGCCGCCGGCTGTGCCCCTGCAAAACGAATCAAATACGCCCAATTTCAAACAAGAACCGCAGACTAAGACCTTGGTGCGAGAGATACGTGACAGCGATTACGAGAAGTCGTCCTCTTCTATTGTTATAAATTCGCTGGCGCTCACTCAAAATAAAATCTAAGCCTATGCATATATTTAAAAAAACATGCTCGTATCGAGATCGCTCGTAGACCTTCCAATTCGAAGATAACATGGAACTGTCCAAACGAGGCGAGTTTCGAAAGACGAGAAAGGCGTCCAAACGAGGCACAGTAAATAGATATAATATAAAATTTATTTTCACATCCACTGAGCTCCTTATCATAACCGTTACCATATAGTATAGTAAAGTTAGAAGTTCAAATACAAAGCAGCCTAATACTATCAATTAATTCCTAAATCATGGTTGAACTCTATCAAGTTTGAGAGGTAGGTACGTTGGTGTGGGTACCACCGTCCAATTTATTTCTACCACAGATTACAGGCATGATACTTGTCAGCTGCATTTGCAGAGCCTATAACTTCACCTGACCGAAATGGATGTTGTAGTTTCTAAAATATCCCGTCAAAGCGTGGGTATATCGTTGATCACGTCGATTCACGCCTCGCGCCGACGATTGCGCCACACGCAGCCGCGGGGCAGATCTACTGCCAATTAAAAGTATAGATGGCGGTGTGTCCACGACGGATGGCCTGCAGTCCTCAGGCAGACATTGGCGAGCGTTCGCCCTGATACTGTACGGCTAGTAGCAATAGTCCGCCTATCGCTTACGGCATACAATGGCGGGAGTTTTTGGCAGTTTTTCGTAATTTTGACATACTTTGGAAATACGCGTAAATGGGTACGTATGGGTAAAGTAGGCAAACGTATGCTTATCACTTATACTAGAAACGTAATCCATATAACATTTTGCGTACTGTAACAATTAGACCATTTTTACAGTTTTTTATTTTAATTTCATAAACGCTTACTGATCTCGTCGTCTAAGACGTTCTCGCAAATTTGCATACTGTAAAAAATGAGACACCTCCAACTGTCACGTCCGCTCAGTCTATATAGATGGAAAATAGACAGATCGATTATTTAAATAATATGTATTTAACTTAGTGACAACTGAGCAGACAGCCCAGAAAGTGGTAATTGTTGCCCATAACACTTACGATTCATGGTTCATGTAACAAAAATGCAGAACCGCAGCTGCGTTGTCACTGTAAGGACCATAAAGTTAATACTAACATGCCTCATGCCTATGATTGCTACCTTAGCCATTAAGCCGGATTACAACAATGCAAGCATTGTAGCTTAACAGACAACATAGATAAGACCATGATGGGTCAGATAAAAAAATTCGGCACATACATATATATGACGTTTTTTCTTATCAATATTGGAACCATCTAGAATGGCTGCAGCAGCGGACCGGTTTATAGCGTAAGTAAAACTATCAATAAAAAATTTAATTAACTATTCGGAAATACTTCAATTCTACACTTGGCTTTCTTACGCACCGCTCTCAGTAAAAGGATTTCATAAACATCACAATGTAGCTTTATAACCCATTCACAGTAAATTATTCTTCTTTCCATTCTTTACGTCCGTCTTATAAAACGTAAATCTAACAAAGATTCTGAAGCAGCTTTTACTTAACTTTTACGAGAAAGCCCGAGTTAACGGTTAGGTTTAATTACATTTGTACTCTTCGGGGTAATTCCATGCTTCTCCCAGACGATTCGGTTACATTGTATTAAGTTGATATTAGGTCTTCGCATAAAAGATACAAAGCACTGCCCTAAAACTAATTTGGGAGCAGACATGGAAATTACAAAGTTCCATTCGGCCATTTTACAACATTGTTCTCTGTCAGATAACGAGATAGTATGATGGAATACCCCTGTTTGGCGGTTTAAAAAAGCTGTTTTGTTTGGAAACACTCTGTCTTTGTTTGGCGAGGGGTGCCGACCCCCCGGGTGGGGCCGATTTGTGACACTGAAACAAATGACGCGCACTCCACGCCCGATTGACACCGGTACAGTCAAAATTGCAGCCGGAGGAACTTGGCCCGGACAAATGTAGCCCCGGAAAGATTTTCGGGGGCCAAAGCCTGTCATTTGTTTCCGGGAGGATCGTAAAAATGTTACTCTCCTGTCGCGCCTCGGTCTGCCGTTTTGGTTGTTTATATTGGGACCTAAAATAATTAGGTTCTTATTTTATTTTTCAATGCGTTTGGATGTAAAAAGGCTGTATTCTTATGTATTTTCGTATTTTTTTAATTACGGGAAGCATTCAAATCAAATCAAATACGTTTATTCAGTTTAGGTTTTCACAAACACTTATGAAGGTCATACAATATAAAATGAATGCTAGGCACCACGGCACCATCGAGCGGACAACTGTCGTCGACATTTGTTCGTTATCTCACCCGATGGTAAGTTATGATTCGGATGATGGTGTACAATTCTTACCAAGATAGTGCAAATTCAGTCTTACCAAAGATCCAAATCATATTGCGACGACATTTGAATATACTCCCTATGATCAAGGGAGTAGGTATAATGTCAAAAGCTCGCGCTATCTCCAGAACTTTCAACGACAGGCTCAATTTCCACATTTATATATACGTCAATTTGGGAGCAAAGTTGGTGGTCAGTGGAATGTTATTCGCTGTTGATGAATATGTGATAAAAAAAAACATCTTAGCGTTAATGTCCCGATTGTGCTCTCGCGTATAAGGGTCCGGGATCCGCCTTGACTATGATCCAGGATTTGGCAGAACGGGTAATTACAGTGGAGCGACTGCCATCTGACCTCCGTGACCATGCTACCAGGGGAACCTGATCAGATTGGATCATGGTTACACATTCAGTCGCTTGAATATGCAGTTTTCATCACGATGTTTTTCCTCACCGTAAGAGCATCGGTTAAAATTAAACTAATGTACATAACTCAGAAAAGAGTCATTGGTACATGGCCGCAGCGGAAGTCGAACCCGGACCTCTCGCAAGTCGGATACCCTAACCGCTGGGCCACCAACGCTCCTCGATGATTATATGATAACAGGTATAATAGGGTCTACCCTAATGAATGAATGGGTTCTAATGAATGATGCACTTTTTATACAAATTACCAAAACACTCATTACTCAGTGAGAAACGACCATAAGCGGCACTCGGCCGCTCCGTCGTGTTTAATCCCGTCGGCGGCCAGATAACATTGCCTTCACCGAGAATAGGAAACACAAATGTCCTGAAGGAAATGAAGGGAGAAATCCACTCGCAGAGGAAACTGCGGCCCCCAGAGGGACGATGATTAACGCCCTTTACACGACTGGCCTTATAAGAAAAAAATATGGCACACAAATAATCTGTCGCTTTCGTTTAGCCTGATAAGGGGCTAATTTAGACCTATTGTCGGATTAGCAGTGTGGTACTAGTGCAGAAGTTTACTGTTTGTGGACAAACATGTGATTGGATTTGTTATTATCGGTATTAAATGGGTCTGTTTCCTATACTACATCTTGTCTTATTATTCTTATCATGTGGTTTTGTGCACAAAATCTGTTTTTAACGTGTCTGTTCAGTATCCTTTGTGTATCAAAGAATTATTTATTTAACCGAATGGAAAGGACTTTATTTAGCAGTACTCCATGCAGGATCGGACTTGTGTTCGATATAACTGAATCAACTGCCTTGAAGTGAAGTACCGCTTAACCTTCGAGAGGACACCAAGTTTTTTTGCCATTCGTCATTTTCTTAAACTTGTCCTTTTCAACCTTGACACTTTCCTAACTCGTCTCGTTTTTAACTTGTCTTCGTTTTAAATCGTCATTTGTACCTGTAGACATGACCTCTGATTGAAGTACTTAGACCGAACAAAGCCGCTGTTTTCACAACAATGTCTAATGCCTCTCAGAGTGTGATTTTAAACTTTATGTCTAAGAATGTGTTATCAAAGAATATTCATGCGCGCCCTCATGAATACCTAATCCCTTTGCGCCCCACGAAAGGGAAATAGGGAAAATCGCCCGCAAACTTCAAACCGCGAGATCAAGAGGCCTCTAAAACAATGCCGAAGATCTCATTTCAACCCTCGATACGTTTCCGATATTCAATAAAACGCCTCAAACGGGATCATATCGATCCTCAGCCTTTACCAGGAACGCATTCAAGAATAATCTAGTCACCTATCTATCGGTATATTTCTAGGTACCGGTACTAGTAATCGTACCAGGCATCGAGGATGGGCTTTTATCCCAAGATTTCGCTGGAGTGGAAAAAAAATACATGCCTATGCCTAAATACAGTATCTCAGGAAAATCAGGGCAAACACAATTTTGTATTGGCCGCTGTAATGTGTGGATAATAAAAATAGATTAGCATTAAGACTGTCATTTTTTATACTTATAGAAATTCACGAAGGGAGAGATTTGTAGATTAGAAAATAAACACCAGGTAAGTCAAAGGCTATCCTCATATCTAGATATGTTGTATCAACTGAACGCGCCATGCATTTTCTAAAATTATAAAAATTAAATGACTTCCAGTTTAACGTGTGTGTTGGTAGGTAGCTAGTGTCGTTTTATTTAAAGGTACCGTTGTATATTTCTGGCTCTCTGTTTTGGTACTAGTTATTTTTATGTAAATACTTTAGAAAATGTTATGTAGACACTGTAATACCTAGAAATAAAATAAATAATCGTAGACAAATTCACACACTATACTATATATATACTACTTATATACATTTAAATACCCACTTATTGTATCTACATAGAACACTCAGACCTGCAACAGAAATTAATTCCATTATTTCAATTTCTGTCTGGCCGGGAATCGAATACGGGACTTCTTACGTGGCAGACCACTGAACGCCTCAGGTCGTTAACCCTGCTGCTACCTGTTGTATTATTCGAAATGTCTGTTTACTGTTTCAATAAAGGATTAATGGAATTGAAGATTTCTCATCTCACTCTTAACTCTACAGTCTCTTATATATTATTACTGTATTGCAAATTGTTATTACGTGTTGTATGAGCATTTATGTAGGTATCTAGAAACGTTTAATTACAAACAGTACTGTGTGTAACAATAGGAGTATCCGACTCGTAAGCGAGAGGTACCGGGTTCGAATCCCATTGTGGCCATGTACCAAAGACTCTTTTCTGAGTTGTGTACATTAGTTGAACACTAACCGATGCTCTTGCGGTAAGGAAAACATCGTGATAAAACCTGCACATTTAGGCGACTGGATGTGTAATCATGATCCAATCTGGTCAGGTTCCCCTGGTAGCAGGGTCACGGAGGTCAGATGGCTGTCGCTTCACTATAATTATCTTATCTGCCAAATCCTTCACCACGGTCAAGGCGGACCCCGGGCCCTCGTGTACGAGAGCACAACTGCCAAGATGGTTATTTTTATAATGTTTCAACATCTTTCAGACTGTATCTCGAGACATGCCTGTCAAGGAGCAAGTATATCGCTTTAAATTTTCCCTATTGATATGCAAACAAGTTTCATAGCAAGCTATGAAATCGATTTCCTTGGGCCTGTTCGCTTTATTGCTACAATTTGCACGAACTGACACCTTTGACAAAACATAGAGATATTAAGCTTACTCAGGGAAGTAATAGAAAAGTAAAAATTATGTTTGTAAAATATATTTCAATGTCAATAACCAAGATATCGATTCCATATTTTGCAATTCTCATTTTACACAACAAAATTAACGATAAACGTAGATTTCTAATCATAAAATCTATTTATTCTGTTAACAAAAAAGTCTAGCAAAATCTGAAACATAATTATGTAAATGATTACTTCAAAAAATTACTCTTTTCTTCGCTCTATATTGGGAGATTTTCCGAGAGCCGTTTAAAAAGAAAAAAATTCAAATAATTGTAATAGATGGCGTTGATTAGACACGATTCTCAAAAATAAAATAGGACGAGATCGTTAGATGTATAGAAATGTAGACATTTTGCTCTTTCTTCTCAGAAAGGTACTAAAACTAAGTATCTTTTCACGAAACACCTTTCCGAGTAACTTCGGTTACCAAATTCAATACTTGAAAATCCTGTCTAAGTAGGCGCCATCTAGAGAGGCACGCTGAACTACACTTTTTACTTTTTAAAGTAGCAGTCTAAAAATCCACCATTATTGTATGTATTTTCTTCACACGAGTTAATCATTTGTACAATAATTAATTATCTATCTGTTATCTGATATAGTGAATATGATAATATTGTTAAGATCATTCGAGACTTGGCCGATCCAAGTTGCTCACCGGATATCTAAATACCCGAATACGAAATAAATTTATATTCCAATTACCCGATATACGATATATCTTCTCACGATTGTTGAAATATTACCACTTCGCTCGAAGACCCACGAATTCAACGCACTTGTCGAATTTAGAGCAGAATCCTCGAGTTTCATGAAATTAGATATTACATTATTCAGGCTGAGCTTCTTACATTTTATTTCCTGCTCGCATAAGAAGCCTGCAAAGTCAGGATTAAGATGAGGATAATGTTTATTCTTGGCGAGAATTAAAAATACACGTGTACACGTTTTAAATTTTTTATTAATATGCGTACCTACTATCATAGGTTGACCTACATTTCTTACTTGTAATATATACAATTAAATTTTATTCCACAGGCAATTGTCATTTTACAAAAAGAAAAACTTAATAACACACACAAGTGTGTTATTAATAAGACACAAGAGCTTATTTTAGAAGATACCGAACATGCAATTTTCTATTAATTTTTACGTCACGTAAAGAGCTATAGGGCACGTCCACAGCGGGCGATTCATTCGATTTAGAAACTATAGCCACGGTGGGGGCTGGGACATTCCGTATTCCACACGGCGCGATCTGACCTTTCAATATCAGTGGAACCAGAATCGTCTGTGTGGAAAAAGGAGCCGATTACCCTTGTTTACGCACAAAATAAAGTTTTCTTCTCATTGGCTAGGAGATAAAGCTGGGCAGAGATTAAATTCGGGTCTTGTTTGCAGTGGGCCCGCGCGCCCCATGTAAACGACCCGGTAAGGGCGCGGCCACACCGCGGCGCTGCGCGTGGCGTCTCCGTGCCGCATTCATTACTAAACACAAATATATTAGCGGGTGACCGGTGGATAAACTGCTATTACTTTTATTGGCTTATTAATCGTCAATGCTGCTAATGTCTTTGTTGCAGTTACAATATAAATTGTGCTTGAGGCTTTAAACTAATTATACATACATACATACATACACACACACATACTCACGCCCGGATCCCACAGGGGCAGGCGTAGGCAGAGACTAGCTAATTCCACAACTACTTATAGTTATTTTTATTCCGCGCGAATTATTTAACTATTCCGACTATAGGTTAATAGTAGCGGCCAAAACCGTAGGTATTTCTTTTAGAAGGCATGCAATGTTTACTATTTAATGTACTCATATATAGATATGTATATCCCAAATACCAAGAAAAGCTATTAAATTTATGAATAAAACAAAAAGAATAATTAAATACCACCAAGGGGTCCCCTATCTAGTTTAACACACAAAAGTATCCAATTCCCCACACTTAAAGTAATCTCCACACCTGTCCCAAAGCAGTGAAGTTTAAACGCTCTGAACTGTCGTCCAAGTTTGTACGAGCCCTAATTGTCCTCACCTAAGAGATATCATTTGGCATAGCGTAATAGCCTCAGAAGGCTTGCTTTGCGTTTACGACTCCTTGTTTGTGATGCTGTAATGAGATTTTTAACGAGGACTCGCTGTAAACACAACAGAATAAACTGGAATCAAAATATTTATGACTTATGACTCTGGGCTATAAGTTACGTTATGATTGGTATTTTTAGAGTGGCCTAGAGTGGAGCAAATATCGGTCGGTAGATTGATGGAATCATCATCATCATCTTGGTGCTATAACTCGGTTGCGCTCCCGCGCGGTACGCGAAGGTCCAGGGTCCGCATTCCTACTCTTCCTGGCCCACTTCGCTGAGTAAGGGTATCCTTGGTGGTGAGCTTGATGCCACGGATGTCACTCTTGACGACGTCAAGACATCGCTTCTTGGGCCGACCACTCCTTCCCGTGCCTGCCGGGGGTATCATGGCCAGATATTTGTTCCCTACGTAATTTATCGGTCTGCGCAAGACGTAGCTATACCATCGAAGGCGGCACTCTTGCAGTTAATCTACGATGTCACGGACGCCACGGCTACCTCCGCAGCATCTTCATTTCTGTTATGCGCAGCTCCTGCTTGTGTCGCTCTAGTAGGGGCCGTTTTACACGTTGGACTAGTTGCCCCTTCTCAGATTCTACCAGCGCAAAATCGTCAGCATACATAAGCAGCTACAGAGGCACCTCATGATACTCACGGATGTCTTGAAAAAAATTCTGATATTTTACCAGCTAAATTGTACCTAAAAGGTATCATATTTTCATACAAGCTCATATTATCAGCTAATTAGTAATTGCAGTCGAGTAAGTTGTTGATTTTCGTAATCAATTTACTTTCGTTAGGAAAAGTTTGGCTATTATCGCAAGCATATTTGATGCTCGTCAATATCACAAAATACAACTAGTTTCATCAATAATATAGGTAAATTATGATAATGAAAGTTCAGCATAGTAAAAGAAAGATTGTCGAAAAAAGCGAATGAAAATAAAAATACCAAGTAAGCAAGATTTCGGAGAATTTAACGGCACACTTTCAAAGTGTCTAAATATTGCCGAAATTTTGCACTCATTTATTATTTATTTCACTTTATTGCTGTAATCCAGATACGTACTTACTTAAAAAGGGATCGTCTATGTTTTTCTCTTCTCACAATACTTTGTAGGAGTTTACGGTCGATGCTACCCGGGCCCAGTTGTCTCATTTCGGTCCCTCAGCTCTGTTTTCAGGAAATTGAGCGAATAATTTCAACTAAATGTTGTCGACAGATGCCGAGTTTGTGACGACGCCAAGTAAATCACACTTGATGCTACGGCTTTCCGGTTTATTTTACTATAGTAATTATTATACAGCGCCACTGCAGCCTTTATGCGACTACGGAAAATGAAATAAGTGCCCGAATACAATGAAAGTTTACGTCAGGCGTAAAGTTAAATGAAAGTTGCATAATTTCTCGGATTCGTTATGCTTAATTTTTACTATCTGATTTCTGTTTTACTGGTGAAACACAATGGTACATTATGATATAATTATGCTGTCTTGATCATGAAGCACATGCGTTTAACCGTCGTTTTTCATCATAGTTGCGAGTTAATTAAATTAATAGCAACCTGTGTTGATGTTAACTTTTAATTTTTGAAACAATTACAAAATATTTATACCTACAGAAAATGACGCGCGTTTTTTTTCGCGCGCATGTGCCAGGTAGGCAAGGGCGCGAAAAGAATAATCATCATACAGCTTGTTCAAACTTGTTCCTTAGAGATAACCAAGGCCAGATAATTATTTGATAGATAGTTATTTGTGAATATTTATTTTCCTCCAGTAAAACTAGTTGTCTCCAAGGATTTTATTTTCCTCACAGACAACTGTCTTTTTAAAACAGTTATCTACAAGGAAAATCTATACCTGGGATCTCCCTATATTAAAAATATAATAAAGCGAATGTTTATTTATCATAATTAAGGAAGTACAATTTATTTATTAAAGAAAATCTGAATCTACTATTTTCACCACAAAAAACTTTTTGTTGATAAAACTCTTTGATTGTCTTAAAAAACTGAATAGATTTACGAGTATTACCCGATTAAATTACAAATGCTTGGTATACATACATATTACTAACAGTAAGGTACAAACTTAACTCAAATCGGGGTAACATAACACACTAGAGCGTAATAGTAAAGTAAAAAGCACGCGTACGTAATATCTTGGAATATGTGCTTAAAGGTGATACAATAACATCCAAGTTACGAGAAAGTGTGATGAAAATTATTTCTATCATAAAAGTCCTTTTTGCTATTAAAAGCTTAACACACGATCGACCATTCTGGTTCAAACCGGTTCACTATCAAATTGAAGCCAATACGACCGATACAGGCGTATATAGACGGATCGACTTGATATGCCTCTGTGGGCTAACACTAATTACGACCGCGGCTGACCCCATCAGCTGTCTATTATTTAACCTCGCCCGATCACAGTAAATAAATAATGGCTTGATGATCTAAATAGATTGCAGACGTATATTTTTATAACAAAATGATCGCTTGGAGTGATAAGATCACCTTGGATTATCTGTGTCTTATTGATTGTAACGGTACTGTAGGTACGGTCAAAAAGTGATTATCTATCTATTTGTCAGATTACGATAGATTTGAGTAGAAATAGAGACATAATCAATAGGTATATGCAATAAAATGCCTTTTTCAACCCACTCTACTTTCAACACTCACTTTTTAATATACTTTTTTTATTTATCTGCCGGATGAGGTAACATACTATAAAGTTAAAACGACCTACATGTTTTTACTTTATATGAAGTAACGATGCGATTTCATTTTAGTCACATTATAACTTATTAGACTGTTTAATCTGACAATTGAAACTGCTAAATTTTATTTGCATATTAAGTAGTTATTGAATTTAAAGCCAACCTTACCACAACATAAGCATTTGTTAATTCTCTCTTCAAAATTATCGTTTCCATCCAAAAAAAATTCAATAGGATTATATTAGACAATAAAATTAGGGATGCTAATTAATTTTGCTAGCCATTTAAGTAGGCTGCAATCTCTGTCTCGATACAAGGTTGTGGGCCGATCATTATGTATCGAGATATTGGTCAGGTCCCACGGGGGCCCCGGATATGATCCCAGGCCTCTCGGCTGGCTACGACCCTAATTGGATGCGGTTCGCCCCGCGGTCTCACGATTATTTATTTAATATGTATTTCGTTAAAGCTACGTTCTTTATGACTACTGGTAGGTACAGAGTATGGGATCGTGTTTCAGTTGAGAACCGAAGTAATTCTTTTGTATTTTAGCTCTACCCGTGTCTCACAGGAAGATTTCAATTTTATGTTGTAAACAATTTGTATGTTTACAACAAACATCTTTTGTGAAAATTAAAAACAAAACGAAGACAAAAAGACAACATAGTAACGGCGTAAATGTTTGAAAATATGTATTAATGTAGAAGCAAAAGACGTATATCGTGGTTTATTTTATTCTATAGTTTCTGCCTAGCCAACCGGAGCGTGAGGCGGGCGCGAGAGTATATGTAGATATTTATGTAACGTAGGCGGATGTAGGCAATTTAGACCTAGAATAGTCATCATCATCATCACAGCCCAAAACAGTCCACTGCAGGACTTAGGTCCTCTCCCACGAAAGGGGTTTAGGGGGGGTATTGCCATAAGCTCAACGTTTGACCGGCGGGTTGGAGATACAGTGTAATAAATATAACAATAGAAAACGCTGCTGCCCATTTTCCAGACAACAGAGACTCTAGATCATTTATCTTTAAAACATTAGCCTTGTACGATACCCACAAGTGCAAAGGGGTTGGTGCTATTCTACTCTGCCGGACACCACACGGCCCCGAATAATACTTGATGTAAACTCTAGAGTTCACATAAAGTATGTCAAGTTCAGTGTGTCAGCTAGCTGAAACATCGATTTTATTAGCGTTTATAGGTAAAAAAAAATTGTTTGAATGAAACAATATCTCTAGAACAAAAATAACTGGAATTGCAATATTATTTACTAGAAATATTGCTTGAATTGAATATTTTGTTGTATAGCTCCAAACTCCATTAACGAACTATTGAATCACACGACAATTAAGTCCATTAACAGACGCTATGTCTGCCCTTAGCACTTTTTCATTGTGTCAACATAAAACGACAACTTAATTTTTCTTTGTATTTACAAGAAGTGTACATACGGTTATTTCTAAATATTAGCGTAACGTGTGTCCGAATAGTGGACCATAGATGGCAGGTTACTAACAAAGACTGTTCATTGCAGATGGCGCTAGTGAGACATAAGGTCTGCTTGTCAAAATACTGTCGTGCTATTAGACAGAAGCAACTGCTGTAAAATCGCTAAAACCCCCATTGCTTTGACATATTCTCCTATGTCGAGTACTGCTTTGACTTCGTACTCTAGGAAAATCGAACAGTAGGGGTACATTTAATCCTAAAAATCAGAGACCAGCGTACCGAACACGCCTACCTGTACTTTGCGTCCACTACAGTGAAATCGGCTCGAACGGAGCGCAGATTCCTTGCATTGTATGGACTCATATTAGATCAACCTAGCTCCCAGAGTCGCAAAAATCACGCATCTAGCAGAACAGCCGACGGGGCTGCAAGATTCTCGAATTACGACCACATACCGGCAATCGCAGCGTGGGACGGCCCCCCGCGAGATGGACGAACGACCTGGTAAAGGTCGTGTTTAGCCTGTGGATGAAAGAATCACCGATCAAAGAATTTTCTATAAACGATTTTTGATGTAATAAATGTTTGCTGTATTAAACTTTCGGTTATCGATCTAATGACCTTCGAATACTTGGCAATCGATGTTGCGTAGCAGATTCACAGGACCCGAGGACCTATGTTCAGCAGTGGACGTCCAGCAACTGAGATAATGATGATGATGGACACCGATAAAACTGGGCCCAATGGAATCGAATTTAGCATCGGCATTTTCATAGCATTAGGTAAGACTTTTATTTTGTTATGTTATCAACAGACAAACAAGCATGTGGGCCAGCTGATAGAAAGTGGTCCCCGCCACCTATGAACATCAGCAACACCAGGGGCGCTACCAATGCGTAGCCCGCCTCTACAGAGACTATTCACTCATTTAATTAAGTTTACTCAAAACGTCTCTCCAGTACCGAAACAGCAGCTTTTAAACTGTCTTTAAAGGAGTACTCAACTGTAAATGCCACAAGCCCGCTAAGAGTGTCAATTCTGCGACAAATCAATAGCGCCGCCGTAGCGGTTTGTTACCCGTCTATGACTAACAATGAATAAGCAAGGCAATTGTCTGTCGCGTTTAAAGTCAGAGAGAATTGAGTCGGGGCCAGGATTAACAGCTCAGAGGCGCTGAAACTTTGACCAGCGCCCAAATCATTTCGCTCTAATATTCAATTTAACTTTGACACTTCCACCGAATGAGAGCACTGTCAGCTTTTTGTCCGGGAGAACGGTTGCGCGGTTAATAATTTGGTGAATTAGAGCGGTGGAGTGGGGGATGTTAGTAAAAAATTGTGAATCTTTGCTGATAAATACTCGTGTTATTAAGGCAAAATTAAATTTGTATGTGGTCCACGCAAAAAGTACTGAACGAATGTTGATGAAAGGTTACAGAATACTACATATTATTATACTTAATCGTTTATCTCGAAAGTCAAAGTATTACCCACGAGGGCATAAACCAAACTTTATATGGGCAAAGCCACAGGCGGAAGCTCTTTTTTTTTAATACGTTGCTAGATTATTTAAGACCGTAATTAGGCGCTTGCGTTTTCTGGACGTACCTATGACTATGAAAGCATAATTAAGTCTACCTATTAGGAGCATTGCAATACCGTCTAAAATTACCCGATTATTCCCCTGAGAGTTAACTTCTACAACGCACCGTTATACCCGTACCTCGGTGATCGATCAAAAACTTAAAGACTCGAGAATACGGTTGACTAACTTAGATAACAATTTCCTAAAGTGCAACTAGTTGCGAACTATGTTTCGCATGTCGGGGCTATTATATCTGGAACTTCTGTGGTGCAACAACTATCTTTATCTAAGTTTAACTTGGACGAAGCTATTCGATTTCAATAATGCAGCTGCGAAGTTGAAGACAAAATGTAGAGCATTAATAATAATAAATAATATAAAATATGCTTGAACAAATTTACACAGCGCCATCTAGCCCCAAAGTAAGCAAAGCTTCTGTTATGGGTGTTAGATAACTGATAAAATGCTTATTTACTTTTATTGTAATGGCGCCCGTATTCTACATGCTACACCCAGATCAGACCCATAACAGAAATTAAAATTCTTCATTTCAATTTCTGATGGCCGGGAATAGAACCCGGGACCTCTGCGTGGCAGAACCAACCAACCAAGAGGACTGATGGATGTTAACCAACTGAACCACTTAGGTCGTCGATATGCGTAGTTATTATTATAATAAAGTTTGCATTTGGCAAAGAATAGCAATCAATCAATCATTTACAGTAAACTTCGATACGCAGAGATGACACCACACACGTCATCTGCCAAAGGTACCTATGCTCCATACTTAGGTATTAACATTTACCATACGTACTTATGTATATCTGTCTTGTTATGTTAAGCTAAAATTATGTCGCGATATTGTGAAACAGATAAGCTTCGCTACATTTTTATTCAAGTTTTCGCTCCAAAGCTTTTTGCCCAGCGAGGCAGAAAAAAAGTAGCGTACATTTTTTTCTAGAAATTTCTTAACCGTATGGCTTTGTCCAAGCTCGTATAGTGTAGGGTCTGCAACTGACAGGTAATTTCATGCTTAATAATAATGAAGAAAGTGTTTCTCTTTGTAGAAAAGATTACTTCAAGCGCACAAGTAAATTTAAATACTAATTAAGGTTAATCTTAGCTTTATACCACAGCACCATTCCATGTTTTCAGTGTTATTTTTAAAAATACACATTTTGAAATAGAAAGACGAAGGCCAGCAATGGCTCTCATAATATCTGACCCACATAAATGTGATACGTGTCTAGTCTAGCTAGTGGGTCAACATTTCCAGGCCAAAATGTCTTTTACCCATTTAATCACGTCCCTGGCTTAGACAGGGGTATTATTGGAACTTTTTTCGAGTTGTCGCTCTTTATATCATATCAGTTTTCGCTATTTATGTCTGTCTACCTCATGGGAAGTGGCCTGATTTATTGATGGCATCAGTGGGCTAATACCGTAACTCTGTTGCCAACAATTCCCTGATTTCAATTATTGAAATTGTTGGTTGTGCGATTACGTATGATCGATTTAATAGTTTCAGTTTATTGCAATGGAGCTTTGTTAGCAACTGAACTCGTGAAATCGATGATACGTAATCGCAAGAGTAACAACGTCAATTTATAGCAACAGAGTTACGTAATTAGCCTTCAGGCTCGCGGGGTCCCATAAGTCACTAGATCGGAAAAATAATAGCTTTGTCCCACCTGCTAATGGCTCACCACGTTTTCTTGAAGATGCTTTGGTCGATGTTTAATATAGTGTTGTGTTTTGTGAATGTCGTTAGCCGTTGGCACAGACAAAGCGAAATATTATTTTTTTCAGAGTTTAATTATTAAACAGCAATATAAACATCCCTTTCAGAAATACACGAAAAACATCCAATCTAAGAAAGGGCTCGTAATCTTAGTCCAAACTCCAATGACAGGGGTAAGCCCCGCATGGAACTTCATATCCCCCATTCGAAAGGTTACTATAATACGGTTGACAAAAGGTGGGCTCTTTGAATGGGCTGGCCCGTCCGAAATGTCCGACCACTATTGCTCACGTGTCGGTTAGAATATCTTCCGGAGATGTACCTGCTTGCTGTCAAGTTGGCGTATGCAGTGTTACGAATGCCAAGACAGAGACAATGATTGGGGAAGTACGCAGTTTGCGATTTGATGCTCGGCCATGCGCAAAGGTCAGGAAAGGTTCGTGGGAATCTTTTTGTTTTGTGAAGTAATTTAAGTAAAGTATTCCTTATTATTAATAACAAGACACTATTTTAGCTATAAAAACGGATTTAGGTAAAGAATTTACTGACGAAGATTTTTAAGGCAAGGCAGTGGCAAGATCGCGATCAATTATCATATAACAACTGACCATGGTCGTCCCGTGACCGTGATGCATGCGACTGCGTCTAAATATCGGGCTACTCGTCAACAAAGGTACGCGGTAGGAAACCCGGAACATACTCTTAAAATGTGTGATAATAACCGCGATAGTTTAAAACATAATTTTAGGTATGATATGATTTATAGATAATAATCAATTGAGTGCCCAGCGTCTCCTATGTGAAATGATACCTAATTGCGACTCTGTGACATTCGTAAGCCGGGAACGTATCGGGCTCGCCCGCCGCGGGAGACAGTTTTGGTTTCGTGATTTCATTGCTATTAGGGCGGCCGAGCCGTTCCACGTTTATTGTCCAAGATACGAGTGGATTTGTGGAAGCAATTTCCTTTATACATTTTGTTTTGTCCTTTTTTCCTATAGTTTGATAGTCCACTCCATGAGTTGTAGCCCGGGTTCGATTTAGCGAGCCCCTCGCCCGATACGCATCTCGCCGCGACCTCCGCAGAAAGGGAGATTTAATTATACAACCCGGTCACGTAGCCAGGATTGAAGTAAACTAATTTAGCGCAGAACTCCTTTTCACAAAAATTAAACATTACAGGTCCGGCGATCAAGGAAAAGGGCAGGTTATTGAGATCTCGCAGCCGATAGGCCCTATATCAGCCACCGGACAAAAAGATTCGATCCAAGCTGTAGATACAATTATGTAAAACAATAAAAGATATCAGAGGGTCGTATGAATTTCGCTCTTTGCCATACAACCTTTTCTCTCTTCAAACAAACGCCGTATTACTTTTGCTTGATGGAAAAGGATAAAATGACAATGCCCCCGGTCCTTATCGAAGGCTACGCGGACGCTTTACTGACTACTTCTGCTCGAGTAAAAATTTATGACTGTCCATTCATAAAATACTGCAAATTCAGTTGGTCCTAAACAAAGAAATATGTTATAATCTACGTAGGTGTATTTCCTTGGGGAAGTTTGCTCGGGCCATCCCATTTTATCATTCTTAAAGATTCATCGTTCCGCTCCTCTTACGGTGACATGCTGCGAGGGCAAACACGGCCCAGTGTGAAGGTAAGAAAGAACGCCACCCTCTTTGAGCCAAATAAACATGACATCGTCATTCAAGCCGCTCGCGGAGACCTCTGGTCCGTCGTCACGACCTCCCCTTTATTCGACAAGTTTTTGTGGACTTCCCTTCGCCCTCGCCTACCCTACATTTGTTAGAAATGTCTTTCGTCTTCTCGTTTACCCTGAATTGACATTGAAATGTTCTGATGTTTGTTCGGATAAACATTCTTTTAAAGATATAAGATACAAACTTTCGAAAAATTACTGCTCCGACCTCGAGTTTTATAAAAATTGCCCTAAAATATGCTGTAATAACAGATTTCCAATGCTAATAAAATGATAGGGTTATTGGACTGATTTATAGGGTTCACTGAAACGTCGTTTCCTTGATCGGCTGATTTGCCGTACGTAAATATTCTCCCGCGCCGTACAATAATGTTCTACACGACATATTCCGGTTGTGTGCGCTCATCCGTCTATGCACGCAATAAAAATTTTACGTTGCATGCATGTTTGTAAGATTCTATTTGCACTAA
The DNA here is from genome assembly GCA_907269095.1 of Blastobasis adustella. Lineage (NCBI taxonomy): Eukaryota > Metazoa > Arthropoda > Insecta > Lepidoptera > Blastobasidae > Blastobasis > Blastobasis adustella. Next base: position 11,174,045 of record OU026121.1, on the reverse strand, counting down.
AACCCGACTTCCTAATACTGGCTCATAAAATCGATGATTCCGACATCGCATGAGCGATGCAATTTGTGAAGGATCAATACAGGTATTTGCTTCGTCCCGGCCAACTACAACACTAAAGCGTGTTACTTACAACAATGTCTGGTGGATCGATCATAAAAATCTATCGGTAAATTTGCCGTATCGAAGGCAACAATGTATCGGTGGAGGGAGTCGAGGAACGGTGCCATTTTGAGGAATCAATCAAAGGCAAACGCTCGCACAATCGTGCGTGGGCCCGACGAGCTAATCAAACTAATGGTGGCTGGAGGCCGCCGATTGGCTGAGGCGAGGGCGGCCAAGCACCTGGCCCGGATTCGGATAACTGACCAGTGATACTCTATTTGGAAAAATAACTTGAGAGATCTTATTGTAATCGTGAATTAAGATTTTATTTATTACTGTGATAGAACCGCCAGTGGCAGTTTTGAAAACACAAAACGGAAAACACTGCTGACCATTTTCTGGTCTACAGAGGTACAACTGAATAGACGATGGCTAGGGGCTCCATCATCGGCCGTATCATCACTTACCACCAGGCGAGATGGCGGTCAAATGCATGGTTAGTCTAATTAAAAAAAGTCTAGGGGTTTGTACTATAGGTATTCTTCTACCTGGCACCACACAGCCTACACCAAGGGGCAAAATTGTTAGTCAGTTAAGGCACGTATTAAATAAATTAAATACGTTAAACGCAATAACAAACGGCCCTCATATATTCTCGGTGTACTGTGAAACCATGGTCACCCTACCCGAGCCAATGCCGCAACAAATCACAACAATAACTGCTAGCCCCGATTGATCGCGGAATCGGGACAGACCGACTCCGTTGCTTACACCTGATGGGGATGCTTTCTTCATTAGTTTAATCAAGTTGTATCTATGTGATTGCGATCTCCAAGGCAAGGCTGCGATATGTATATTTATGGGGGGGTGTTATATTATATCCTGGTTGGAGGCTTAAGTCAGCGTCAGCGTAATCAAAGGAATGAGGCTTACTTAGGCTTCATTAGGCTAAACCTCCGGAAATCGTGTTTAGAAAAAAAATATCTGTGTGTAGTAATGACAAATTTCCATTACAACTAAATAAAAAATACCTAGGTATTCTACGACAACCTGAGTGGTTCAATTGCTTGATATGCCGGTCTGCCACGCATAGGTCCCGGGTTCGATTCCCGGCCGAGCATGAAATAATGAATTTTAATTTCTATTACGGGCCTGCGTGTTATTTGTATAATAAGTGTGTATTAAAAGTATATAAGTAGTTTTGCTGTTATTTAGTACCTTACACAAGCTTTGCTTACTTTGAGGCTAGATGGCGCTGTGTTTTTTGTTCAAGCATGTTTATTATTTTATATTCTTTATTTCAAAACCGACCATACCAGCATCTAAGTTTAGCCTACTTTATAAGTAATCCACGCCACATCTTCCACTGAAATGCAACCTGAATCGGATTGCTCGACCTACGAGTATCTTGAATATTTGATGCAACATGTTCCAGCCATTTACACGTCACACACTACTCTGGGCTTACAGACTTATCTTACATTTTTTTAAATCTAGAATTATATATTCTTTTATGGACAATCTGTGTTTAGGATGCGATGATACGGATGAAGATAGAGCCTAAATTCAGTGAGAGCAAATCAAAGTGGAATGTATTGCTCATAGAATAAGGTCAATTTTTCTATCACATAAATTATGTTACGTGTCGCTCCGCTTTTCAGCCGTGATACAAAAATAGATCTTATTTTATGAGCAATACATTCCAATTTTATTTGCTCTCACGCTCTTTGCTGCTAATTTTGGGCTACTGAATTTAGTCAAATATAATAAGCGCATAAGCATTTTCGCACTGGCCTTGAAAGATTTCTTATTTAACTCTGGATTAAATATACTACATATATTTTTGTTATATTGGACCTTATCTCACCTGATGGACTGGGATAATCGCAGGAGAGTGTCGTACGGTAGTTAAACAGGCAAGCAGGCCACCAGCAATACCAGGGGTATCGCTAATGCGTTACCCACCTCTGTTTGTATTATTGTCTATAACACGTTGCTCTGGCAACAAATAAACAAATGTCCCGTCACTGCCAAAGCCATGGAACATAATAGTATTGTTTGGGGTGCGCTATTCTGAAAGGAGGAGGTATTACCCCAGACGGGCAGCAATTCGAATGGGTTACCTCGCTATGCTCTACCTCTCCAGTTGTCTAAGTTGATTTCATGGCATTTGACCGCCAACACTTCTGATGGAATGATGCGGCTGAAGATGAAGCATGCCTGATGAAGCAACTTCTGGGACCTTGGGTCATTGATGCAGAACAATAACGATAAACAATAACGTTGGATAAAAAGGCAACAGATCGCAGATGAAACATGTGATCACTTGATCCGCGGATGCACCTTAAACCTAAGGGAAAATCTACAGGACGATCTTAGACCTGTCGTACTGTATGGATCCGAGTCTTGGGCAACCAAAGCGATGGATGAACGACGCGTTCATGCGAATGTTAAAATGAACCAGCCCCTTGGTTTCCTCCAAAGAGGTCCCGAGAGCAGCCAATGTCTTTCCGACCACGAACCGCGTGACGCACGTGTCATCCTATAACAGTCCATTGCAGGACTTAGGGTCTCTCCCACGGAAAGGAAGGTTATTGCCATAATCTTCACGCTTGGCGGGCGAGTTGGAGATCGCAGTAAATATAACAATCCTGCAGCGCATTTTCTAGTCTACGGAGAATCTAGATTTTTTGCCTCGAAAACATTAGTCGCCTTGTACGACACCTACGAGTGTAAGAGGTTGGTGCTATTCTACTCTGCCGGACACCACACGGCACGTGTACGTACAAGAAAAAGCGCACATATAACTCAATCTCCTTCCACACGGCCTCTCAGATCTCAGTCAGCGACACGTAGACAACTAGTCCAATCATGTTTTCTTTTCCCCGTCCAGTATATAAAAATGCCACTAAACCCGACGCAGTGCTGCGACATCTCATCCCTATAGCCCTGACTGCGCAAAACGTGTTACAGTGGGGCAGCTCGATCATTTTTAGCTGTACAGCGGCGTCAGGCGGCCGTCGAGTTAGCGTCAGCTCCAGCCCGGCAGCCGGCACCTCGACGTTTATTAAGTAGGAAATACGGATGGACCGGACAACATCGCTGGCAACTTACTCAACACCACTGCACTCCGGGGCAGATCTGAATGCGGAAGTTTAGACGTTTAGTGCTAGCGTGAGCGGTTGAGTGTGCTGGGAGTTTATTTTTGGGGATAAGGAAATGGGGGGTTGAGGTGAGGTAGAATATTTTAGCCATTTTGTGCTTCTGATACAGAAGAGATATGAAAGAGATATAACTGAAATGTGGGTATTTCGTTTTTAATTAAAATTAAGGTAAGAATTTAAATAGACACAGCTACCTACTTAAAAAAGCAATTGATTTCATAGTTTATACTATCCTAGTTCCGGCGGCGCACACGAAAATCCTAAAACTAAAAAAATACGGGGCGGTAGCATTTACCGCGTGCGATGTACGGCTGTACGCACAAAACAGCCGTGCCCATTAGGCGCAGTTCTTATAAGGCGTGCGTCGTGCGACGGGCGGTTTTGAGGTCTCCTATTGGTCGGGCGACGTCCGTCGTACAAACATGGTCGCACGACCGTTGCCAATTAGGACAGCGCCTTATTCTATTTTGACAAGATTCCTCACGGATTATATGACAACTTGATCGGATATAACAGTCGTTATAAGTAAAATCATCTCATCATCTTGGCGTTAATGTCCCGGTTGTGCTCTCGCGTACGAGGGCCCGGGGTCCGCCTTGACCATGATCCAGGATTTGGCAGGTCAGGTAATTACAGTGTGAGCGTCGGTGGCCGAGCGGTTACAGTATCCGACTCGTAAGCCAGAGGTCCCGGGTTCGAATCCCGCTCCGGCCATGTACCAATGACTGTTTTCTGAGTTATGTACATTAGTTGAATACTAACCGATGCTCTTACGGTGAGGGTAAACATCGTGATGAAACCTGCACATTCAGGCGACTGGATGTGTAACCAAGATCCAATCTGGTCAGGTTCCCCTGGTAGCAGGGTCATGGAGGTCAGATGGCAGTCGCTCCACTGTAATTACATAACAGTCGTTATAAGTATTACTATTAATTCCACAATAAAAATACAACATAAAACAAAGTACCTAAGTACTTAAGTACTTAAAACACGCACACCTTTTTGCTACAAAACCTCCAAAGTGCAAATAGGTCCGCTAGATTGTGCCATCATCGAATATTCGAAACAATGACGACTCTTTTAGTATTCACCTATGAACCTAAAATAATACCATGGGGCCTTTCACGGCGACAGGACGCGCATTTAGAGCATTCCGAATGAAATCCAGTGCAGACTTTGCGAATACAACACAAAGGCAGTCTCGTTTTTTTGCCTCACCTGACGTACAATCCAAATCAATGGTTAGCTCGCCTCACTTTTGTTATTGCTACCATTATATTCCTGGACATTCGTCGGACTATTCGTGGCTTTTGACCGCGCAACGGGCCCGCCCGATTGCTTGTCGCGGTTTCCACATAAAAATTCATGGGAATATGTGAGTACGCTATCATGCTACCCTCCACGATATCCTAGTGCACACCGAATGACCTTTTATATCCATTTTCTGGTGAACAAATGCACGTAGGTTGCGGCAGTTTTAAAATACGAATCTCATGAATGAGTTATCAGCCGTTGTAAACAGAGGCGACACAAAAGAAATGCGGAAGATAATACCTAAGTTAAGAAAAGACGAAGCGGGCAATGTCTCTAAGCCAGTCTTAAAGACAGGTAACGTTGCGTCATCTGCCGCACGTCTTGCTCGGTAGCTACAGAATGGAGCGGCTGCTTATTGTATCGCTGACAGCAAAGCCGTGGTACGCCATTGTGGAGCTCCTCCCAAGAAATATAATAGCGACTTACTTGATCCTAAGAAGCCACAATACGTCGTCATTATTTCGCGCTTATGAAGCAAGGGACTCTCTTTTCACTCAATTTCTGCAGTCTGGGTGATAATACGTACCTATATTACTTACTACTGGACGAGTAGAAACTTCTTTTTTGCGTGAGAAAATAAGAGTAGGTTGGTATGTGCTTATCGGTACGTATTGTATTTTATGGTAGTACCTAATGTCATAAATTCAAGCAAATCAAACCAAATCTAATTATCTTTCGAATATCCTACAAGTGATGTCTGCTTCCTGCAAGTTAAATCTCGTTTTAAACTTGTTAATTTTGTTCAAAATTAAGTTATTTCAAAATCTTGCAGTCACTCCTTTTAAGTAGACAGCGAATTTAGAAGCAAGTTCCGTTTCAATTTAATTAGAAACTTTTACCTGAGACAGTGACCTTATAATCAACAGCAGGATTCTTGAACAGGTGCAGGTCTAGATATTAATTTAGTCATTTCACACAATTTTAAACGCAATTTTCAACAATTTAACAAACAATTTTAAACAAATTTAGACGACCTGAGTGTTCCGATTCTCGGCCGGGCAGAAATTGAAATGATGAATTTTAATTTCTGGCGGGTCAGGGTGTTCTACGTATTTAAAACAAGTATTTAAGTAGTTTATGAGTTATCTAACACCCATACCATAAGCTTTGCTTACTTTGGAGCTAGATGGCGCTGTGTGAATAACTTTAAGCTAGGCATATTTTTTTCTTTTAAAATAGTATTTTCCTTTTTTCCTTTTTGGACACTAAAGGTGTAAAAGTTATTGTCTGCCTTTTCCAATACAACAGAGAGAATATTTCTATAACAAAATATCTATCCAATACTTTATCTTCAATTTCTTCCAAATTCGTGACACAAAGATTTTATAATACCCAGAGGTTGGCCGTGCTTCGCCTATTTTGTTTGCAGCTTTATCTGACACTTGCAGATACAGAATTCGGTGGTATTGTTACGAAATAATTGTTGACTGTTCCTGTGATGGGAAGCGAAAAGTTAATGAACTGTACTGCAACACTTTACCCGTGTCAGGCCGTCAGGAACACGTCATATTTCACGTGTTTTGTGTTTTTACGCGATCGCCACGTCGACCCCGGTTAGGATAACGTAACATGATAACTGGAATTGAAATTGGGGTTTTCGTGTTTCGCAGAGTGGCGCTGTCACTTCTGGTGGCATGAGAAAGGTGTAAAAATGGCGGCGGTGAACATAATACTACACTAATTTGTGCGTTAGCGGCGTGGAAACAAGTTGTATATTGTGGTTTGTGTCGTAGCTGGTTAGTCTGCCTCCCCAGCTTGGGTTTCGCAGAAGCGTCACGCTTCGTGCCCTTGGATACCCGCGTCCTTTGACGGGTTTTTGGGAATATTCGTGCGAGGCAACCGACTCCTTTATTTGCTGTCTTGACTACTCAGACGAACTGGCGTGGTATCAAAACATGGCCTTCGCTTGGATATAAATAGGGTTAGGTTGGATTTATTCGCGACGGTTGAAGTCGGTGCTGCAATGAAATCAAAATTTTGTTTAACAAGTAAAATTTTGTGCATATGTGGGTCGTATGTGTCCCTCTAATAGACCGTATGCGTAATAACAAACAACAACTCTGAAATTGTAAAAAAAATTGCTTATTCATACAAAATTTAAAACGAATTCTGCCAAAATATATGGAACATTTTTTTTCGCGATTTCAAAGTTGGTTAGTTAAAGTTGTTTGTGCCTTGGAGTCAATAATTTAAAATCAACCTGTACATGTACGCAAAGATAAATTCACCCTTAACATTCTTCAAAATGTTTTCTCTCTTAAGGTGAAAAGATATCGGTTTACACTTTTCACACTTATATTAATTCCCTACGTCTGTTAACCACCTGACCATAATTATAATAAACAATGTGACAATATGGATGAAGTGATGAGTGTTAAATGTAATTATTTATTTAGGTACCAACAAAATATTTACAGAGACTATAAGAAATAAACTAATACTGAAACTAAATACTAAAACAAAAAAAAAATAGTGATCAGTTAAATAAATAAAATAATAATACATATACAACCCAACCATACAGCTTCGTTATATTCGGTATTATGACTGTATCAACATCATTTTATTTTCGAAGTCATTTCATCTTTATACATGATCAATTTTGGTACAATCTACCTAGTACAAACTTACAAATTAAACCATAATTCATCCGCAACAAAAAATAACTAACTAAATATAACACATTTAAAACATCCATTACAACTACAACACAATAGGTTGTAAAAAAAGGTAGACATCTTCATTGTAGGGCTAAAACGCTGCAGAGAAAATAGCCGAGACATGCAAAAAAGCGCGTCCGAAATTTCGCGGCACCACACGTATTGCATGCTCTACCTGCTACTTTGTGACATCTTGATGTAGGGATGCTACCTGCACCGTTTGATTCATATGGCAGCTGGCAGCCCCGACAACATTCGTTACTGACCTATCTTTTATTGGCTCTTCTGAGTAAAATTTTGGTGGAACACTCACATAGTATTTTACAAATTTTCCTGCTTTAGCTTTAAAATTGTTACCCCTCACATTCTTACATTAATTATCAACACTTTATAAATTTGCATGATAATTATCATAGGTTCGGAGCTCAAAGGATTTAATTGAGTTATTTTTGATCGTGTATCAAATGACAACCCTAAATGCTTCATCTGCCACTTGAACGATCGAAAGGTACGACGGCGCTCCGGTATCAGGAAGGAATGTACAGTGGGTGACTTGACTAGTTCCCTTCCCTCTCTCACCCGGCCGGCTTCCCGTAAACTAAATTTATATGCCGTCTCTTTCATGCTCGAACATTTTCAATACTTACCTGCGTAAAATGATATACATCTGTTGCGGTATCGGTCTCTCTGTCGCGCTCCCCGTTTCAGATGAATTGTTGATATACGCGTCTCGCTCTCCCGTCTGAACCGGGGGTAGACGGTGTTGGCGCGTGTTGGTGTTGGTGTCCGTTTATTTAGTGAACTTGGAAGCTCGCTTTCGTGTTTGTGCATAGGGTGTCGCGCGCGGCTGTGTGCGTGAGTTGTAGAGGCGCGACATAGCTTTGCCGTCTCCATGACTTAAAAGTTTTGTTCGGAATGGAAGCGGAGAGCTAGTTCTGCGCCGGCCGGCATGCCGGAGAGACGTGTGTGGGACGCCCTCGTCCAACTTCTTCGTAAACCTACGAATACTAAAACTTGTTTCATCAAATAATATCTTTTCAACTTTCGTGCCACTGTTTCCGAATGCGACGTCACATACTTTCCTGACGGTTGAAGTGAACTTTCTGGATTGCACCGTGTGTTGTTTAGTTTTTTGTGTGTTCTGCAACGTGTTTGGTTCAACGGACTTCGTGGAGGTTGGTCGCGTACCATTCTCGAGTACAGACCACTGTGCATCAACCAAATATTCCGGCATATTTTGTATCTCTACGTTTCTTTTGGATTCACTGGCAAACTTTTTTTTGTTAAGAATTTGTATTTCTTTGTGGTTATGGAAGCAAATTGGTTGGCAGAAAATAATAGGACGTATATCGTTTTGATTCTGTTATTTAGTTTTAATATATTATTATTTTTAATTATATGCGCTTAGGTCCAAAGTTATCAAACATAAATTAGATCTGATACTCTGCTTCTGTTTTAATATCTTAAACAAAATATGTATGGAAATCTAAACAAACTAACATCTTATCACGCCACCTATCAATTAAAACTATATAATAAAATAATTCTGCAAGTAGATGTATTTCTTTTAGAGTAAATAAAACGATGGCCTTAGTATAATGAATCCAAAACAACCCATTCTTAATTTATGCGTAGCCATAAAAATTATTATAAGCATGCCAGCTGTTTACAAGACATGTCCAAATGTGATCCTCAACACCGTGTCTCTGGAGTTGAACAACCTTTGCTTATAAATAGACGAAGACAGTACAAACACAAATATACATGGTAGGCTCCCCTTTACAAACCCATTCTGATGCATTTTCAACATTTCAAGTCATGCTAGAGCCGTTAAACACAATCTAGTACACTATCTAGTTTTATTACATTATTTCAGTATGTATATTTTAAAGGTGGATCTTTTTAAAAATTACCTATGAATTGATTTGTTCCGGATTCGTAGTCTTCTAGTTACCCGACTGTTGAAATCAAATAAGTATTTAAATATGCTTTGACTCAAAACATTGAGAGGTATAGTGTTATTTCCTGTCAAGTAAAAGATAAGAATGCTGACTGAGTGACATTGGTTCTCGTAGATAGAGGTTGTATCTGTGCCTTACTTTGCTTAACTACCACCAATGTTTTGCCTATATTTCTTTTTCATGTTTGCAGCATTCTTTTTTGTGACGGGAACCATATCTATAATGTAAATCAAGAAAACTTAGTTAATGTTGAGATTCGAGATGTTCAGCGCAAGCCCTACTTTATTCTGCCTAATTAATTATTTTATTGTATATCCGACGAATTTATTAAAAACCGATTGGATTTGTCACTGTTCTAACGTGAGTATCTACCTAAACAGAGATTCTAATACGACATTGTATACATTTCGACGTACAATGAAACAATTCTGACGATTTCTTATATTGTAACAATAATCGTAAGTAATAATCTAAGATTAACATCTAATTTTATCAAAATAACTTGACGTATACTTAGTAGATCAAAGCCTTCAAGTCGATCTCATTTTATTCAACACCAACAAATTACAACCAATTTGATAAGCGTACCATTTGTCTTACCCACGATTTCCAGCAATATAACTGACTTGCGTAGCTAAAATATTAATTAATACCAAGAGAAGTCAAAAGCCCTTAGAAATTTGCTTTCTTTTTTAAATCAATAACTTACCGAAATTAGATTTCCTTTAATCTCTTACCGTCCTAAACAAATATAAGAAAGTAATCTAATAATTTTACAAAGAAAGAAGAAAATATAACATTGAATGAAATAAAATTCTGTTAACTCGACTTGAATTTCAGAAACCTGCTAATAAACATTACAAAGAAGAATTCTACTCTAATTGTTGTTTGTTTTTATTATTTACCTACGTTCATCAAAAGAAGAGATAAACGTAGAACATAAGAACGGGTAGAGTTTTTGTCTATAACAGAATATTGCCGTTAATATCTCAGGTTGTGCTTTCGCGCGCGAGGGTCCGGGGTCCGGCTTTGACCATGATCCAGTAATTACAGTAAAGCGACTGCCGTCTGACCTCCGTGACAGTGTTACATGGGAACCTGACCAGATTGGATCATGGTAGAGTTTTTGTCTATAGGTAGAACAACTATTAATTGTATGTATAATGTCATACCTATCTAAAAGTAATTTATATTATCATTAAATATTAAACACTTTGTGTTTGTAACTTCGTGATATAACTTCATTATTACCTGTATAATTTAATAAAATTTTGTATAATAAAGTGGAACTAATGTTCAAAGGTGATTTAATTCATAATTATCATTTTGTGTCTGCCCAATAACTATAGGTATCATAAAAAATTGCCAATAATGAAAACGATCTTATCAATATAATCACTTACATATATTATCAGGGTCACAACACAGGAGAAAAAGTGCATTACCATATCGTGGAAAGAACAAAATTTGATTACATTCGTGTTTAGTTACTTTTTGTCAGATACACTTTTAAAAGTAACATAGATTTTGTGTCAATTTGAAAAAATACCTTACTTCAGCCAATTCAATTTATATAATGAACGATACACCATAATAAAATTTCCTGTACGGCGTATAGCTGCAAAGGTAATTATTGCTAAAGCATCCATAAAGGTACACAGAAGCTCTAACAAAAGTCGTTATTTTGCATAAAACCGCTGCGTAATCATAAATTTGTTCGACCACACATAAAAACAATAAGTACCAACAAAACAACTAATCGCTGCTTTCACTTTTTCCCTGAAGAAAGTAGGGCGGGGGTGATATAACGTTTATAGAAAGATTTCACACTGAGATAAATCCGTGCTATTAAATAAATTCGTGCCCTGTAATAAAGCTCAGAATCCCGCGCGAACTCAAGTGGGGTGTCCACTCCAAGAGGGCAATCACATTACATCTTCTCTCCTTCACTAAGTTCATAAAACCCTATTCCGAGTAATGGGGAAACTTTGCCCTTAAGGCATCAAAGCCATACGGGCAACACTATAATTTGTAACTTCCTTCTCCATTTGGAATAAAATTGTTGCTCATTCGTGGATACTGTTTGGCAAAACAGACCAATAATTTAGATTCGTGGTTTATGTGGGAATAGATTAGAACATAACAGCATTTGTTATGTAATCTATTTGATAGTATATTGACTATGATTATGACTGCCAATGGAGGCTAAGAACGTACGTTTTTTATATACCGCGAAGGTGGCAAACAATCGTAAGGCCCGCTTGATGGAAAGCAGTTACGATAGCTCATGAACATTTGCTAAAATAGGGGTATCTCTAACGTTCTGCCTACACCGTAAAAATATTTTCACATCCTTCTTCAAAAACTCCATGTGTTACTACATGGGAAGACCTAAGCAGAGAACTCATTCCACAACCTAAGGGTGCGTGGAAGAAAGTTCCTCAGAAACCACACAGTACAGTACCGTTTTGGTTCTAAGCTGTGGGTGTGATTACGCCATGTCTATGGCGAGCGGTGCGATGATAGAATGTGGCCGTGGGCATCATGTCAAACAATACGTCGAAACAAAAACCGTTGTATAAGCGGTAGAATACGCAAAGGAAAGTAAATTTATCTAATTTCTTTATTAACCAATGACAAGTCTCATCTATGGTCTGAATTTATAGGTTTAGTAGTTTTTACTATCCCTATGGGTTGATTGCTGGTTTACCTCTATCTAGTTTTATTTAAAAAATCTCTGGAGAGCTACAGAAAACGAAATCCCAATCGCAGTACCCAATAGAAAACAAATCCTGGATACAACAAAACTTCCTCTCATTGTCACAGTATTTTATCGGCTCCGCGCAAACCATAAATACCGTTCGTTGCTCACATATCCCCTAAACCGGGAGTCGTAACAAGAAAAAGTTTACCCATAACACTCCCTTTGGCCAGAGCGCATTGCCACGTAGTTGTATCTCCTTGTCCCAAACAATTGATATCTCTATTTGTATCAATAATACAAGAGGCAGACGTTTACGTGTAGTCTGTACGTGGCTAGAATCCAGCGGTGCGATCGCCGGCTGGGGTGGACGTGGCTTTTATTGGGACTATTGATATTTATTCCATTTCACAAATAATAAGAAGCCCTTTTTCGCCTCTAACAGTTTCTTCTATTGTATCTGTTATTGGCTTTGTAAGGCTTGATGTCTTGTTACCGTTTGTTTCCATCAAATCATCCCCTTCTGACCACAAATTTGATATTTCAATCAAGTAAATAACATGAGATGATTTTTTGGAAGAAATTCAGTTTTAAGAATTTGTACCTCACAAAATTGTGTTTTAAATTTTCCAATCTTTCATGATTACTTTTTATGTAGATTCTTTGAAGGGCATCTTTTAAACTGTAATTAATACTTAATCGTTATAAATGAAATGTGAGGATTTTCACCAAAATGTCAAACTATTTTGCTGGTATTGAATTGTTTGATCTAAACTATTTAGTTATATAGGCTATAATAGCTTTTACGATGTCAAAGGCAATATAGAAGTTTTGAAGGGATTATTGAGCGATTCGTAATTATTTCTGAGACTGTTAGAACCTTTGAAACCTCGAACATTTCTTGAGGTTGCGGCTTTACTAAGCAATAACTCCTAGTGCAATTTAATTGATTTTCCAGTCGGGAAACTAATTAGTTGTGGTTTATGTAACCGAACAGTATTAATAGCTTAGCATAAGCGCATACCAACACAATGTGTGTTCTGTATGATTCAGTTATTATTGAAATAGTTAAAAATATTGTTATTGTAGAAACAGACTAGCTCCAAGGTAATCATGTCATTTCAAAGATGCCTACTGAAATATATTTCTATTTTCAACTGAAGCTTATGGTTATTATTAATTTAAAAGCAATTTAAATTCTAATGTAGGTACATTGTACGCACAGAGCTAAACTCAAATTGTTTGCTAGAAAGATACACTTAGTAAATTGAGTTTAAAGTTTACATTTCATACCTATTTCATTGCATTTCAGTTAATAACTAAGCTTTACTTAGGACACATTTAAAATTATCAGATTTAATTTGTTTGATATATCAATGATTAAACAATCCTTATATTTACTGGCGATGATTCCGTTTGATGATGCACTCCACGACTAATTGTACTCGTAAAAGTGTCTCAAAAATGTTTGTAATTTTTCGTTATTTTTGAATGGATGTCAGTTAAAATGGCCACTATTAATTCATCGCCCTTATAATAAAAGACCTCGCTTCCAAGCAACATTTCTGCCTTTGTCGTAGAAACCCGCACTCCCACTCTTACCACCAAGGAAATAACTCTGTGCAACAATTTGAGATCTACATCGAGATGTTCCACTCTTCTATATAGAAAGTCAAAGATGATTCTGGTGCAAGCATGCTTTATGGTGCACATTTCTTTCACTACATAAAGCAAGCAATATAAGTGACTGAACAAAAATGAAAATCCGGCAAGCGCAAAGAACTCACCTGAATTTTACTTATGGCAATGAACAGATCGATCAGTCAATCTGACTATCTTCACCAAATACATATGGGGCTTAGGTATCTACAAATATAATAAGGACAAAAGAGTATATACTATGAAGTAAAATACAAGACTTTAGGGTAGGTTCAACAATAATTGCGTGGAGTAAAATGCGTTATTTGAGGTACGTCGTATTCAGGAAACGCCTACCTACAAGGCAACTATCATCCAGGCGAAATTACAAAAAAACAACAAATACTTCCAATATTGTGGTCAAGCGTGTGATGATCTTCATGAAGCTTTTCAATGTTTAATCTTGGTAGACTGTAACGGGTTACGAAATATATGCTGACTGGGAACCTTATCCTATTATATAAAACAGAACAATTATAATTTACAATTTAAATTATAATTACCTGTTACTATTCTTTTAGACCACAAGAATATTTTACCAGTATGGTTACTTTAAAAAATCGATATTCTTTGTGTCTAATAATTAACCCAATTCAACTAACTCAGCTTATTTAATAAAGATTGACGCAACGCCGATCCAGTAAACCACATTAATTCGTTTATTTATTTAATTTTCTCTATGCCAGCCTTTCGATCGCGTAGATCCGCTGAATTTTTCAGTAGATATTATTAGCCCGTATTATTTTGCGTTCGGGTCTACGGCACTATCGGCTTACTGATATTTATTCAGTACCCGTGGTAAGGCGCTTACAATTCGCCACCGTTACAGTATTGTATTAATAATTCAATGCGAATTTACAGGCCCGCCGCGGTATCTCGGCCGGCCAGCCAATTTGTTTCCTTGGATTACGAACATTCATTTACGCAATATTGAATCCGCTCCATCTAATATATTAGCATACCGTTTTAATTAACGCGTTTCGAGTGCGTTTCGGAAATTGTTTGTATTAAGAACCACAAAATTGGCTTCTCATTTTATAAGGTAATTTATCGAGTGTTTCTGAGCACTTAAATGCGATTCTCGGGAAAGGCTGAGGCCGTAAAATCTTAGATTTATTACAACATTATTATAATTTAGGCCACAATACCTTTGAGCTGCAAATACTAACAAGCAAGATTTTGACGAAGGTACGAAATCCGAGTTGAGATTCAAACACACACGTATCCAGAGCAAAAAAACAAAATTGAACACGTGAACGAATTAATTCACTTACGAAGATATGGCGGCTGATATTTTTTCGCGGTTTAATGGCGTGACATGGATACGGGCTGGCGAGGAAACATCGAGTATTGTGTTACGGGCTCACTGCTCTTTATCGCGGCGAAATTTCATTATATTCGTACCCCATCCCACCTACCATTCAATACGAACACCTCCGCACAATTGGGGCTGCCTCAATGGGTTGTCGGATGAAATTTCTTAACGTTCCGCGCCTATAACGAGCGGCACTGTCGTGCGAGACGCCGTAACGGTCTAATTGTACCGCCAAATGAGATCCCTAGATATTAAGGGAGATTAAAATCCGCTTAATGAACCCAAAACATTAAACCTTCCTGCGTTTTGAATAAGGAAAAACGTAAAATTGTTAATCTCTGCAACTAAATCGGAGAGACGTTTTGATAGAAGTTTGTGATAAGCGCATTCTTTAATACTAATAAGTTTAAGCTTCAAAAGTAGTCGTCGTTGAATGAGTAATAACTTACAAGATAAAAAATCTCCTATCGGCCAGTATAAGTGGTCTGGTAGTGAATCACTGGTAATGAAGACATCATTACAAACAAACCGGTTTGAACGGTGAGAGACTTGTTCTATAGAGGCACGAACCACTTTTTCTGGGAAGCTTACGGTTCAAGAAACTGACCGTGCCTTGGAGTAATATTGTTCTAACGAAATCGGAGTTAAAAGTATCAAACTTTAACAATGCCAAATGATTTATGGATCATTTTCATTCCTTTAAAATTAATGTATGCTCTAACTATATCCTTTTTATCCCAGAGGATACAGATAAAATAGGAAGTGTGTTCGTTGTTGATACCCTTTAAGTATTATTTGAAAATGGGGGAGATTTGGAATGTTTATTTACTCTTTTAAAGGACATACTGTCGATTGAAAAGAAATCTCTTGCGTTGAACCTACCACCATCATTAATCATTTCAAATAAAACTTCGTGCTCCCTTCATAACTTTGCAGGGGCATGTTTAATGTTATGCTATACGTAGTCTGGTGTTAAATATAATGTGGCCTTAGCTTTCACAGCAATAATTACAGTTATTCACATGATAATAAAATGAAAAACTGCTGTGTTTCTATTCTTGATTGGATGTCGCACGTTATCATTATTGCTTTAATTATAAGAAGCTTATCATTTTTACCTCACCAGCAAATTTTAAAAAACTAATAGGTAGCTAGCTTACGGTATTTATATAAATTGTCTTATAATAGTATCATATTCCTTTGTTCTATGTTTTCTATATTTTTATAGCTCTGCTTTAATGTAAAAGGCTTCAACATCGCTATTCACAGCATTAATTACAGTTATTCACATGATAATAACGCACTGTGGCGTCATATTAGTTACTTTTATGTTATATTCTTGAAGTACCCGTCGCACGTTATAGCTTAAATTATAAGAAGCTTACCATTTTACCTCACCAGCAAATTATTTGAAAAACTAATAGTTAGCTTACTTCTTGTAAGTTGTCTTATAATGGTATCACGTTCCTTTGTTCTATTTTTTTTATATATTTTTTCTTCGTCCATTAACAAATAACACTATGATTTACAAAAGCTTTTAACGGAATAATCTTACTTTCGAGACCCATGCTTCCCTTCTATTCATGATTAGATACCATCATCATATCATTACTGCTTAAATTATAAGAAGCATACCATTTAACCTCACCGGAAAATTATTTGAAAACTAATCATTAGCTTACTTACAGTATTTACAGAAGTTGTCTTATAATATTATCGTGTTCTTTTGTTCTACATTATTTTATATTTTCTTTGTCCATTAACAAATAACACTATGATTTACAAAAGCTCTTACCGGAATAACCTTACGTCCTATATATTGTACCTTCGTTTTCGAGACCCATGCTTCCCTTTTTTGAATTTATCTCCTTAATTCATCTGAGGACTCTTTCACGGCCGCCCCGTGGCCGCATTCAGGGCGAGATATCGGCCACATGACGAGGGACCCTAAAGATCCGGGTTAAATTTACCAGAAGACATTTATTTATTCAATGATACCCACGATAATCATCTCACGGGCAACTGAATAAGGATGGCCTCTCTAACACACTTTGATAAAGTTTTGATGGATTATGTTTCAAAATTATGCGTGTTAGTGAATGAGTTTAAATAGTGTTTCGCTTAAATGAACTTGGTTCTGTAGTGTTGGGATTCAATGTTCAATTTATTATATATTTTCCATAAAGTTTAATTTATACGTATTCGTTAAAATTATAATTGTAATAACGAATTTTTTTGTAAGTAGATAAGTAAGAAATTTTTGACAAATACATGGCGACACAATGTAGTTTTGCTACAAGCATTATTGTCCTTTTAAGATTAAGTACTCTTAAAAAATCAATCCCTCATAAACCAAACAATAGAATGTCAAATGGACTACGCTTTATGACCAATAGAGGTTTGCTCGTGGTCATTATAGCATTGCAGATTAGGCTTGGTTAGGTCAAAGGGTGCATATCACATGCGGTTTCCATTACATGAGGTGTGCTTAATGCCATCGGTCGCGTAATGGTCTTTGCAGCCATTAGGGCACCCCACAGTGCTTTTTCATTGCAAACTCAACAGGCAGAATTGTCATTTTTATTGTAAAATGGGTTGCCGTTTTTGTTTCCCCGTCATTTTCTTTTTTATTGATTTTATTGTATTTGTATTTCGAATACAATTGGCGTGTGATGTTCGGTAGATTGACTTTTTCCGTTTTTATTTATTACTGTTTGCCAATTTGCTTTCAAACTGCGTTTGCTAACCATTTTGCCAGACCATATTTGTTTATCTAAACATACATGTCCATTTATTTAGGTTTTATCCTTTATGCGAAAATTGTTAGTTTAAGTTTTGACAGAGAAGGATCATGTTCACGTGCTGTATTAGGCATATTATCGGTCGCCGTCGGACGGTTATGCTCTGAATTTAGGCCTAGGAATTGCTTAGGGCTAACTAAATAGACTCTAGAAAACTTTATATTAACCATCTTTTAAACTGCTACAATTATAACGACTCACGATACAAAAATGCCGGAATATTCACATTATCTATTGGTAGAATGAAAAAATATTCGAAAGTATATTCATTGATACATTTTTCTTTCACAGAATAGACTGATAATGTCCTCGGACTGTTAGACATTATTGTATTTTGGTGTTTTGTGACTTTGTGATAATTGTGTAATTGTATATACTATGGATGTGAGGACTATGGGTGCATCTGAGCTGGTGATGAGGTGGTCGTTCTTCCTGCTAGTCGGCCTCGGGTGGCAGGTTCAATCCCAGGCAGTACAACAAACTGCTGAAGTGGACAGTTCATACAATTTTTACTACGAACAGCCCTGTTGTTCAGCCAGTGGCAACAAGACCAAGTATCATGGGAGACACAGAAGAGGTAAGTCAGAAATTGTTATAAGATTGTACGAAATGCATGGATATAAATTCATTGTTCATATTCAAGCGGTATAATTAAATTACCATAAGTTGGTTTACCTATTCCTAAGGATTTAAATTAATTTGAAACATTAAGTAAAAGCTTGTCACATTTCTTAGTGGAACTTTATTTGTCTAGACGGAGTCGTTTGCACGAAATAACTTTTAATTAATATTGTTATTGAATACCACATACATTTTTAATATTCGTAGGTATATTCAATTGTACGGCATCATACACAAACGCAAAAAAATAAAAATTCATAATTAAAATTCCAGTAAAACTAATTTACCTATGTTTAGTTTATCCACTCAGTGGTTGCACTTGCGTTATTTTTTTCGTATATTATTAGACGTTTTATATTTTTTTTACCGAATAATTACTTCTTCGCTTCACTCAATTCGTTGAATTTCTATTCTAAATGATTCTTCATCGTTACCTTAAATATGTTTTTGGCAAAATAATCTGTTAGATTTTTAATACTTATAAAGTAGATTTCAAAATATATTTGGTAGATACCTATTCAAAATTAAGATAATAAGTATATTAAATAAAAACCAGATTTAAAAACCTTATATCAAGTAATTTTATGTAGTGTAGGATCGTTTTAATAATATTCGACGAGAAAAATTCGATCTATTTATAGATAATTTTCGTGGAAGTGATTTTTATACTAACAAAAATAGACGCCGACCATCACCTGAGAAACCTACACCTCTACGAATGAATCATCGTTAGGGTAAAAATGATAAAATCTCGACACAGTGGACGAGACTGGCAAAAAACTCTTTGTGATGTCTTACTTGATACTTCAAACGCACACACGCAAAAGCGATCTAACTAACACTATCACTACCACATGCGAATCCCAGCGACTCAAGGGTACATGGTATCGCTTGAGATAGAATATACAGACATCTACGCGTTGAAGCGAAACAGAATGTTTCTTTTGTTTCATTGCCCCCCGACAATGATGCGGAGACAGATTTTAATATAGCCCCAGTTAATTTGGCTCGTCAAGCACATAATGGTTTAAATTAAAGGTCGATATTTTGTTACTAGGTAGGTTAGGAATGTTGTGGAGGCTTGGTAACACGTAGAGTGCCACAAACTTCTCTGAACCGATGATGACGTCGCTGTTGTTGACAACAAAATAGCATTTCAAAAAATTTTGTTGCACTTTAAAATATATCCCCCCTAAATAGATTATATAATTGATGGTTTAGAATTTATTTTTTATATTTTTTCGTATTATTTGTAAGTACTTAATTCTTCGCGTGATTGTAGAGTACCGGATAATTGACGGGAAAATTAACATCAGATTTCAGTGCATCTTAAAAGACCAAATGTACCAAAAAATGTTAAAAGTATCGGCCAAAAACTAAAATGTTAATAGTTTTTACAGGACCATTTTTATTACCTGAGCAACTCCATACGACCATTACTAGAGTTGTTATTGAAGCTTGAAAATTTGAATTCGATTGCAATCCTAGTACCTAAAGCTAGATTTTAATAAATAATTTCACCACATACCATCAGGTGGGCCTGTTTGCTCATTAGTCACATAGTATAAAAAAAATCCGTTTATTACACCAATCTCACACATGACAATATACATTCACAATTGATAAAACTAGTTAACTGTTATTAACTGTTATAACTTAATAACTATTAGAACGTTTTACCGTTACCTGTGTCATGAGGAGACGTGTACTGAGGCCACACTTAGCATAAGCCACGGCATTTACAGATTTCAATTACAACACCAGGGATTGTCTTATAGTTTAACTGTCCTAATAAAAAATGTTCAGAATATTTCATACTGTCGATTTTCTACTTTTTGCATGGGCCTCCTTTCATGGTGTCCAATACCTATTCAAAATTAAGATAATAAGTATATTAAATAAAAACCAGATTTAAAAACCTTATATCAAGTAATTTTATGTAGTGTAGGATCGTTTTAATAATATTCGACGAGAAAAATTCGATCTATTTATAGATAATTTTCGTGGAAGTGATTTTTATACTAACAAAAATAGACGCCGACCATCACCTGAGAAACCTACACCTCTACGAATGAATCATCGTTAGGGTAAAAATGATAAAATCTCGACACAGTGGACGAGACTGGCAAAAAACTCTTTGTGATGTCTTACTTGATACTTCAAACGCACACACGCAAAAGCGATCTAACTAACACTATCACTACCACATGCGAATCCCAGCGACTCAAGGGTACATGGTATCGCTTGAGATAGAATATACAGACATCTACGCGTTGAAGCGAAACAGAATGTTTCTTTTGTTTCATTGCCCCCCGACAATGATGCGGAGACAGATTTTAATATAGCCCCAGTTAATTTGGCTCGTCAAGCACATAATGGTTTAAATTAAAGGTCGATATTTTGTTACTAGGTAGGTTAGGAATGTTGTGGAGGCTTGGTAACACGTAGAGTGCCACAAACTTCTCTGAACCGATGATGACGTCGCTGTTGTTGACAACAAAATAGCATTTCAAAAAATTTTGTTGCACTTTAAAATATATCCCCCCTAAATAGATTATATAATTGATGGTTTAGAATTTATTTTTTATATTTTTTCGTATTATTTGTAAGTACTTAATTCTTCGCGTGATTGTAGAGTACCGGATAATTGACGGGAAAATTAACATCAGATTTCAGTGCATCTTAAAAGACCAAATGTACCAAAAAATGTTAAAAGTATCGGCCAAAAACTAAAATGTTAATAGTTTTTACAGGACCATTTTTATTACCTGAGCAACTCCATACGACCATTACTAGAGTTGTTATTGAAGCTTGAAAATTTGAATTCGATTGCAATCCTAGTACCTAAAGCTAGATTTTAATAAATAATTTCACCACATACCATCAGGTGGGCCTGTTTGCTCATTAGTCACATAGTATAAAAAAAATCCGTTTATTACACCAATCTCACACATGACAATATACATTCACAATTGATAAAACTAGTTAACTGTTATTAACTGTTATAACTTAATAACTATTAGAACGTTTTACCGTTACCTGTGTCATGAGGAGACGTGTACTGAGGCCACACTTAGCATAAGCCACGGCATTTACAGATTTCAATTACAACACCAGGGATTGTCTTATAGTTTAACTGTCCTAATAAAAAATGTTCAGAATATTTCATACTGTCGATTTTCTACTTTTTGCATGGGCCTCCTTTCATGGTGTCCAATGGTCCAGTGCCGTGTCACGCGCTGGCTTCTTTCCAAGGTGACAATTCAAGCAATAAAAACCTATACTATACCTTAATTAGAACAATACCTAACCTAAATTAGCTCTTATTTTACGAAACTTTTGTTGATTTCCTATTTCTTTTCTTTATTAACTACTCCACTTTTGTTTGTGATGTGTTGTTGTGTGTGAATAAAACGTATTCAATTCTATTCTATTCTATTCTTTTATCCTTTAATTGCCCTAGGATTTTTGTGAGAAGAAATTCACACACAGTTTGCTTCATCAGTAATATCTTAAAATAATACTATGTATTATTAGCATTTTAATCATAAAAATAAAAATATTAATCAAAATTTCAAAGTGAAATTCCATTAATTGCTCGTAATCATTAAAACAGGCGGTGGGAAGAGATGACATCACAGACCGCAATATTTATGCGGCAACCGCTTCCATTAAACATTGCGGGTACAACAATTTGCAGAGGGCTTATTGAATGCGGAAACTTGTATCATTAAGCATGGCCACACTTAATGAAAACCCACTAATGCTACACTCAGCGTGGATATATTTCAACACAAGCGAGCGTAAGCACTATCAAATGTGGGATTTATTTGTTTTCAATCCCGTACATTATTAGGCATGTGCATGGAACAGCATTACTGGTATTTCAGGTAATATTTTTAAGCAGATTAACAGATATTAGGCTGGTCCGGAAGTTTTTAATCAACAGTCTGTTATCTACATTCCCTAGTATTTTAATTTTTAATCGCTTAAAGGCAAAAGTTACATATTCCTTGACTGAAAGTCACTGGCGTGGGCGACATTCAGTTATTATTTTAAGATTGTTACAAAATGAAATAATATCTGTTCCGTGGAGGTAGCGCTGGAAGCATTTCGTGCTATTTTTTTTTATTTTGTTAGTTTAGGCAGCAAATGCCCATAGATATACATAGATTACATAGTCATTAAAACAAGAAACGAATCAATATAAATAATTAAACCAATAAATCACAAAGTATAAAATAACTCACTAATTTATAAAACAATAAATTTTAAACTTAAATCTACACCATCTACAGATAGGTATTTTTGTCCTACTATAGTGATCAAACAAGAGTTAACTTGAGGAATGACATGACAATTTAACTAGTGCATTTTAAGAAATATGAAATTATTATTATCATTTAATTTTGCAATCGTCACTTTTTGGTTTCGTGGCCAGAGAGACCAAAAAGACAACCCTATGGGCGACCGTCAATGACAGTTGCTAATCAATCGAGTATAAAGACTGTCGCAACATAAATATTACCAAGCATGAGATTTACGAAGAAATTTAGATCATACAACGACAGAAACAAAAATTGTCTGAACTATATGTCATACATATATAACACAACAGTCCTAAACTCAACCTCAGAAACACATACATATGTTCCATTAATGTCGCTAAATATCTCTCTCATAATTTTTGTTTATACGAATAATAATATCCAAAGCTTTTTCTAATCCCAAGCGTATGCCCCTCGACGTCGGATCTAATCGAAATCTCGCCTGAACTCGGGGGCGTACGGCTCAACTCAGATGTCATGGAAAGTGTCAATCACTGACGTTTTCGAATAGCAAAACCGATTATCGGCCGTATTAAGTCGGTTATTGTTATCGACAGCGAGGCCCGTCCAGCCAACCGTGAAGTAGATTAGGGACATCATAATACACCCATTTTTGGCATATAATATGCCATATTTTGAGCGTCAGCTGCACGCATCGCATGCAAGGCTGAGGCAGAATTTTTTACTGGATTTGTTATTGAAATTCTGTTTTGCAATTCCTGGTAGCGACGTTTTTGCTGCTTCGTCGTCCTCATGTTTTTTATTCCGCGAAAGAATTCGACACTCAAGAGTCTGACGGGTAGGCCTAAAGGGAAAAATTTAAACTTTATTTAGAATTGTTTTAAAATGCGAACGAGAAATTAAGATATGACTGATAGCAAATGTATATATTATATTACTTGAATACTGACATTATGGGTGACTATACCTGAAATAAAAGTTATTTTATTGAATCATTAATATGCCATATTTTATGCCATATATCTTTTGCCCGCGACTTCGCGTAAAATTCAGTTATTATGTTCCAGACCCGTTCCCGCGGGAACCACATACGAAATCGGGATAAATTATAGTCTATGTGCTATTCTGGGCTATAATCTATATTGCTGCCAAACATTACAATTCGTTCAGTAGTTTTTGCGTGAAGGAATAACAAACATCCAACCATCCTTGCAAAGTTGCATCTATAATATTAGTAGGATACAATGTTACAGTATTTACAAATATAGTAACAATATTTTGTGGGCCAGTAATTAGACGCATTAAATTGAGGGTAGGCTAGAACGATAGCAGCAGGGTGAAAAGGGACGGACAAGTTTGGGAGGATTCTTTGCCCGGGACGAACAAACGAGGACGAAGCCTGTCATTAGTGAGGGCAATGTTTTGCGAAAGTTCCCCGTACGCTCCCCGCTAGTTGAATAGCGTGTAATGAAAGGGTATGTGCGGACTGACCGACTGTATGTGTATTTTTAAATACAGCCGTGACCACGCGCCTGTATGGGCCGGCGTGGCGGGTTGATCAGTTGGCAAATTGCAGAATTTTTCACCTATTACAATAAAATAAAAAATTATTATATTAGTCTGAATCATCCCCCTGCTGGGCAAAGGCCTCCTCCCGATTCTTCCACTCTTCGCGATCAAGTGCCAATGTCTGCCAGTCACTTTTGAAGGTCATCTGTCCACCTTTGTTTGCGACGTCGCGGTCGTTTCCGAGAATTGGGTGTCCAAACTGTAACGGTTTTAGCCCATAACTCCTCCGACAGTGGCAACATGAAGAAATCATATTTAACATGTTTCCAGACTTACCTAAATATATCTGTAAGTTTTATACAAGTATAAAAGTTAAAGAAAACATTAAACAACAATAACTTCTCTGAAGAAGCTAAGACGGGGGCAAAAACCCACGCGACTGGCGAGCAAACAAAAAATATGCAGGCCGAGTTGAAAGAAAGAGCACTCACTCGGACAAAAGTGAAAAAGGACCACGAGTACACAATGAAAGAAGGAGAGGGAATGGCGTCTGGTCCAGTGAAACTTGAAGCACGGTTTGACCGCTGACCATAACTCATTTGAAAGGCTCGACTTGCGATTCAACCGCCGGTTGAATTAACCGCTTTGCTCTACAATTGAACATGAGTTTTTACTGTTATATTTTATCGGTAGTATTTTGATGTTGTGAAGGTACAGTCGCGGTATGAAAAGGTTCTGACACAATAAGGTCTATTTTAGCTTGCACGATTGAAAAAGCAGTAGGTACCAACAGCAAATATTTTAACTGCTTCCTGTTGGGCCAACTCGATCCTGTCAATGATTCACAAATTACAAGTACCACAATCAACAAGGTCATTTTTTGTATCCAAACCACAAAAAATTTCTCTATGGCGATACTTCTTAGGCAAAATAAAAATACAAACAACATTGACGCGAGTTTTAAACTTTGTTTTCATAACGTTAAAACACAATATCCTATCTATACAACAGCATCGATGGCCTAGTTTGAAAAGATAACATGTGTCCGAGACATCTGACGTACCGTCTCTCAACACACAATCAACGTTTAGTTTACCTATTAGTTTCATAATTTCACGTAGTAGCATGTCAAAAGTGGCATTGAATGCATTTACAAGTTACTCCTATACTCCTATAGTCAATGTTGGTCAATATTATGAGTATTCTGATGTCAAATAAAATAATGTCTATGTCTATACCACAGAAGACAAGCCTTCGTACACGATCCGCGTAACACTCAGCTCACCCTTTCTAACACGGCACAGTCGACGGCGACACACGAGTCGATGCTCAACTCCCCAAGGGAAATGACATTACTTATTTCAGACGTAGGTGTGCCACAAAACATTTTGTTCAAAATTTGGTCACGTAGAAGTGAGGAAGGGTATCCCATATCGCATCTTGGAGCCATTGCGATTGTCCATTGTATTCTCGCGAGACAAAGGGTTGAGCAGGGAAGACGAGAACTGTACCTTCGTCAAACTGCTTTTTGGTAGCCGCTCAGGTATTTCCGACAGATCACTACATTTTATCTGGTATTGTCTCTCGGCCCGAATTCGAGCCATTGATCATTGACAATGGATATTTGTACTACCTAACTGTCGATCGAGACTACGACGTTTTGAGTGGAAATATGAGATGTAATATATAGCCGTAAAACAAGGACTCCATATTTTTTCTTACCACTTTATATAGTACTAGTTTATACGCTTACCAACCTATTTTTTATTAGGTACCCAGTACCCATTTTCTTAATATCGATCGACCATCTTTTTTTAACTAGTACAATAAATACAACCCCCGCTTACCAATTCTTTTAATGTTAGTTGAAAGAGATCTCTTAAATAGATGAGTTCGCTATTTTAACAATGTTTGAGATTAATTTTTGTATCGTGTGTACAATAAAGAGCTTTATTAAAGCACCAATATGATGATGTCGACACATGTTAAAATGCAGACCAGCTGCGACCTTCTTAGACCATATAACGGCCTGCAGCATCTTCTATTGTTTACTTTTTAACACAGCAACAAAGACATCTATAAACTAGCGTAAGCAATCTCAAATTCCCCAGTTGAGATTGAGAAGTATGGCATAACCTTCCACTGGTGGGTGTGTCCAAATCTCGCGAATGCGCCGCGAATACGAAGTTGCAGCAGCGGCTCGCGCGCCATTCCGAGCGCCGCTTTTTTGTTTTTCGTCTAATGCAAAGGGTATAATGGCACCCTCCGGACCAACGAGGGAGGGAGGTAGAGAACACTTGAGACCAGTATAACAACACAGTGACAGTGAATTGAAATATGATAACAGAATGTGGACTCGCAAGAGACCTAGGCGCCTACCAGCTAAACTCTACCTTAGGAATACCTATAGCCGGGTAGGCTTTGCAGGTTTCATCGTATGCATCCCACCCCAAAGGGATGGGGTGCTTGCAAGCGGTGCGAGTGCACGTATTTCGTACGGTGGAATGCAACGCACCTCTCACTTGCCTTTGCAGCAACATTCGGGGCGCGTTGGCAATACCTGGGCCCACTCTAAGGTCCAATAGTAAATATACGACACCATGAGAGGTTCAGTTGGTGTTCTGTGGCCACGCAGAGGTCCCGGGTTCGATTCCTGGCTGAGCAGAAATTGAAATGATGAATTTTAATTTCTGTCACGGGTCTGGGTATAGTATGTATAATAAGTATGTATACTGTCATTCAGGCTGTTTATTAGAAAATAGACGAAGTATTATTTTAGTTCCAAACATCGGTGCATAGGTTGTTCCAAGACGGGCATGCTCCATCTTCGGCCGCATCGTAACTTACCAACAGGTGAGATGGCAGTCACATATGTATAATATAAAAAAAAACATATACATTACATCTTTAATATTATTTATAATATTTATGTACAGTGCGGGGGTGCAACCGGGACATAGCGCCAAGATGATAAATAATGTACAGTGCGTTTTTTTTTTTTTTTCTTATTTCATTTTAAATACCTTTTCTTCTTGTCTGTTTTATGAATAAATAATAAGTTTGAAACAATTTCACTTGAAAACGGTACAGACAGATGACATCCAATTTATTATATCATTTATTCCATAAAGAATGGAACACACCACTGTCGTAAGTAATTAAATAACTGTATCCATTTGCATATTTTTAAATTTTATAGTGTGTGTACGAGCAATTTTGGGAAATATGTGTTGATGAAACTGCGGCGATAGCACTGCGGTCATTCGTAAATAACGAGTACTCTGAAAATATAATGAACATGAAATTGTGGTGTGTGAATATAAAACTTCACTTAATCGGTGAACCAAACCAAAATCAACTATTTTTTTATGTAATACGGCAGACAAACAGGCATGCGTGCCACGTGATGGAAAGTGGTCACCGCCGCCTGTGGACGCGTGGATGCGTTTCCCGCCTCTAAGGAGACCTCTAATATACCTCTTTAACGATCACATTTCATAGTCCAAAGGAAACGCTGTGCCTGGGAGCACCTTCCACATCCGAATCGTACGAGCGAGAAACGTTCTTTCGAATCTTCGCGTGGACGCCACTAGAGGGTCCACGTAATGGGGATGAGTACCCAGCCCACGGCGGGTGGTGCGATGGCGGAATTGTGCTGTGGGCACTAGATCAAATAATTCCGCAGAACACTACCCATTATACAGCTATGTCTGTGTATTGTATTAATTACAACGCTTATTACTGCCACGTATAATGCACTGATTGAAAATTAAAGTCACAACATTATGCTAATTAGCCGTGGACATTTTGTTTTCATTGCGCCTCTGAACAATTGCGCGTAATTCAACTGATAAGTTCGGCTTACGTGAAATGTTATTACCTGGTTAATTAATACAATACAATTATCTTCATTTCAAAATTTTATCTGAGTATGCAATTGAATTTTGCTTCTCATTTACCATTCACAGCTGTGATATAGGAGTATACCATTAAGTAGATTTAAAGCGATAAAAATATTTGGTCACCAGTTTAAACTCCAATCGTTTTGACCCAGATACTTTCGTTCATTTTTAAATTTAGCCACGGCTTGTCGTCTCCTTTCATTGATCCGAATAATATTATACAATTTAGTCTAAGAATAATCTTTATAGCAGCCATATTAGCATCCAGAAATATTTGTGTACATCTTAAATTTTCTCTGATTACGATTACTGTTTTAAGCCTAGATATTTGCGGATTGGCACCCCGTGACTGTATATTATTATAACATTTAAATAATATATTAGTATACGTAATTTTAGCCTTCTACAGTTTCTACTATCAGCCCGTGGCAACTTCCAACCACTTCACTTATTGAAATAGTAATTGTGGTCATGTCTCACCCCGTCTCCAATAATTCATACCGTGACATGATTCTTAATTAAGTACGTCCATTATTGTCTTTGAACACAATAAACAAAAAAGGAAGGAAACACTAAATACGACACGGGAAATAAATAATGGAGAATGCATAAAAGCAAATCTTCCACGAAGCAGCTTGTCCCGAGAAAGTTCTCTTTAAAATTTCGTTTGCACGAATAATGGAATAAGTTTAATTAGTTTCCCCGGTAGAGGTGCCTAGTCTTAATTAAGGTTTGGTTTCAGACACTGCGTCAGAGGCCGCTGCCGACGCCAAGACACACCGAGCATAGACCAATGCACAGTAGAGGTGCAATCTAGGGCGATCACTTACTTCAAACCACAGTGCAAATTATGTAATGTGTGAAATGCTGACTGAACAGGTTTTTAGTTCGATGTACGTTACTGGTAAACTTTATGATTTTTTATCAGTCACTTTACATTGGAACTACTTGGATAAGGACAATTGCCAATGAACTGAAAATCTTAGATCTTGAAACAGAGATGACCAAAATCGCCAACAGTGGCGCAAATAGTATCAGGTGGGCTGACCCCAAATATATCTTGGTTTAGGCCACAATGTCGATTTAGTTAGTTAGATTTCTTAACATGGCAATGACAAACATTGACAGCGCTATCAGCGGCTGATATGCATGACAAGCATCGATATCCATCTTTCCTCTTACAAAAGAACCTGCCACTGCCCTACGTACCGCTGGCGGCGCTATAAAAGCCCGTAGATACAGTAGGTAACCAGCTACAGTGATCCCCCCCTCGTGCAACGATTGGTTAGAATTTATTCGTACTAATTGCCGTTCAATGCTTTTCTACGCGTCTGTCCCCGGTGCCTAGACAAGACTAGCTCCTATTTAACTGAGACCTTCAATTTTGCTCCACTTCAGTTCGGCTAATTGGCTTAGTAGCGATTCAATTAAACTGCAAATAATCCTGAAACAAGCGACAGTTTCAGTTTCCCGGCAGAGAGCTGAGATCTGGCGTGACTGTTTTATTTTCATTAAAAACTGAGTTCGGGATTGCTTACCAAAAGTTTGCCAAAAGTAAAGCTTTTGTTCAATTTAGATTGACTATTAATAATGGGAACGTTGTTACCGGTGGCGGAGTTCTGTCAATCCTGAAAAATTTTCTTACTCCTATTGACGAGATGAGTGGTTCAATGGTTAACATGCCGGTTTGCCAAGCAGAGGTCCCGGTTTCGATTCCCGGCCTAGCAGAAATTTAAATCTTGAATTTTAATTTCAGCGACGGGTCTGAATGTTATTAGGTAGAAAAACTGCCCTTTCTTCCCTAGAATTAGGCATAAAAACTACTTTTCAAATCCCAGTTGCATACAAAATAATTTGCAACCATCGTGATAGTTAGCGCAACACAAAAGCATTATTGTTATGTTAGCACAAGCGGCGTAATGTTGCTAACATCTGCCAAATTCTCATTGCCAGAGAAAAAATAAAGCACGTCGCCTACCAATACCATCGGTCTTTATGTGGATGCAGTTCAGTCCCGTCAAAGGTAATTCGATCCATATTGGATTCGCAGTCTTTTTGTCTTTACACTCAAGCATTACGCCTTCAGTTTGTTTTGTTCGTTCGGTAACTTTACACTCGAAGTGCGCGCCACTATTGACACTTCCTATCAAAACATGCGGGAATCCAAAAGAGAAATCGCAAAAAAATGTGCCCGTTATTTTATCGCAAACGATTTTTTGGTTCGAAATTTAAAACAAAAGCGGACAGATGGCTTTTAAAAACAAAACAAGCGAAAACAGTTAACCTAATAAACGCCCGAGCGTTTTTGTTCGGAAAGCGTCACCGCAGATAGCAGAATCAGTTTACCGAGCGTTCTCTTTCAATTCGTGAATTAAACATTGATCTGGAGTGCATTAAGCGCACGTTTACTATCGATATAAATTTCCGTGATATCGGTGCCATAAAACAAACCGCAGGATTACCGATTTAAATTCGTCGATAGCAAAGCAGTTAAAGGGGGCTTTATAAATTAACGACGCCAATTTCCCTAATGACATTGTAAAAGGAAAGTTTACGATTAACGATTTGTGTATCCAAGTCAGTATCGCGAGCGCAAGTTGGCTGTTTATCGGTGTAAACACTGGGGTGAATGCAGAACTCCACGAAATCGGGGCATGCATCAAAACAATGTCTACTTGGGGTTCGTTACGAAATTAATTATGAACTGACTTTGTCAGGTGCTCAGCCCGGGGCCCTGTAAAACTGCTTCCAACAGATTCCTTGTCATGTTCTCTTGTAAATTCAATTAAAATAACTGACAACTTGTAAATAAAATTCAAGGTGAATCTTCAGAATTGCTATTGGAAGATGAGACGGAAATATGATTTTAATAGTGTGTGTCAGTCCTTGACCTTACTGTCACAAATGTGAACGAGATTTGATGTGAAGGCCGCTAAGGAATGAAAGGCCTTTCCTGCTAATGTTTTTCCTGTACAGGACACCTTCATAGCCACAGTCAATAGGCTGTTTCTAAGCAAGAGATGTGTATTTGTTCGTTACGCTTGTTTAGTTTGGGCCTTTGTGAATTAATCGGAACATATACAATCCGAATTAGTCCGAAATTATTTTTTTCATTGATATATTACAGATACTTATAGATCGCACGCAGATAGATCATTATCTATAACGTGGTTGATATTGAAACTGTGTTTTATCTACTCCGAATGGACAATAAACTTAATTTTTCAAATTTGTGACTGACCGGGATCTTAAGATGGTTTCGTTTGGTTTGAGATGGTCTTGGTTTGGTTTGATTTGGTTTGACCCTAATGGGACCACCTGGGAACGGGGCGATCGGAACGGGAATAGGACCATTTGAAACTGCGTGACGAGTTTGGAGGTGAGAGACATTTGTTACTCGGAGATACAGGTACTGTATTTAATTATATGTCGTACCATGTAGGTACATGTTTCACTTCGGACTTTATTTGTGTATATCTTAAATGAAACAATTAATCTCTATATAGAATGTCAATGTCGCACTCAGTTAAGTGCGTTTCATCAATACGGCCCCTAGTGTGACATATACTGCGACCAGTCTGTGTCACGCTAAATTGTTTTCATGTTTCTATAAACTTCATTACGAGCGTCATATCTCTATCGGATAATGGCCGCAATGAATCCCATGGCTTCATTAAATTAGGTACCTCCCTCGGCACAAATAAGTAACGACGTCGCCCGCCGCTGGGCCCAAATTATATTACTTTATTGTTATTCTTTTTTACTTTCGTTCCCCCAAACTATCGTAAATTGGCTCGGGATCACGCCACTATGACGGTAAACTGTTTCTATTGGATTGGTTTTGTGCCTTTGTATCCGATTCCGTTTTCATTCCCATAATTTATTTTTTGTCCGCTACGTTGCTAGATTTTAATAGTGGGCATTTTTTGTCGTTTGTAGCGTAATTGTTTAAGCATATGGTGGGCTGGACTGCTAATCAAAATGGCATTCAGACATTATATGAAAATAATGTTTAAAAATTTCAGACTCTGTCGAATTTTCATTGTTATTTTAGTCTCTTATTGTTTAAGCATAATGGTGGGCTGAACTGCTAATCAAAATGGCATTCAGACACGATATGAAAATAATGTTAAAAATTTCAGACTGCGTCGAATTTTCATTGTACTTTTAGTCTCTACAGTACTTAAAAATGCACTGCATTTGAGAAAAAAAATACTATATTAATAGTTGCTGTAATAAATAAGAGAAGCGACAGACGAGAACCATTTACCGCAATATGCAAACAATGTGGCATAAAATACGATATTTTTCGGCTCTCCGCAGCCATAATTTCGATGCAGCCACTGTTAATCGGCCATAATCTCCGGCCGCTCATCAACACATGATTAAGGGCCCATTGTTTCCCGGATCACAGATCCACAGACCACAATCGATATCGCGATTCGGACTCGTATCGAGTGGTTTGAGGACTCTCGATCTGTGCCCCAGTGCCCGGTTGTAGGGCCCTCCTGCCCGGGCCACGTCCGAAACACGCCCAGCCCGCCACCGACGGATTGGGTAATTGAAAACTCTTCACCTGTGAACTGAGTTACCGGATTTCTAGTTCAATCCGGATTAGTCTTAATTACTCTACGCGTGCGACCTGAGTTTTGAATTCGGTGTCGTCGCGTGTGTTGCTGTTTGTTGATTGACTTGAATCTGTTGAAAATGTAACAGGTTCTACATAATGTTCACTTTTCGAATCCAAATCGATCGAATAGAAACATAGGTATACAATTCCTTAAATAACATTTTATCATTTTCACAAAAGACGGCAATAGAGTCTAGAGTAGAAAGTATCTCTCTCTCTAGTCAATTAAGAATTCTCGGATATCGCAGTCGTTCATTTTGTTTTTTTTTCCAGAAGGGGTTCTCAATCCTCTAACCCGCTCGGAGCAACTTAAGATTCATCCGCATTAAACCTGCAAAATCAGTGCCGCGAAATCCCTATTTTTTACAAGAGGCTTGCCACTCCACTAACCCTGAATATTTTAGAGATTTTGCTAATATCCTAATCCTCCTTTTTTCCTCTGTCCGGAGTCGGAGGGAAGTCGGCATTCACCGTTAACAGTTTCATGATTAATGACTGAAAACTCTTTGATGGCTTTTTAATTAGAGCTAAAATAGGGGTGTAATACTTGCGGCGGGCGGTGGTTGCTGCGGCTATATTTCATAGAGGGCGCCGCGGCGGCTTCGAATTTGCAAGGCTAATAAATTGCGGAATACCTAGGCCTTATTGGCTCAACGTTTAATCGTTCGGACGGCACTGGATTATTTTCGCCGAGTCCCCGGCTCGTTTCTTTGTGTAACTGTCGCATTGGAAAGTAAATGCTAAGCGTATTCTTACCTTTGTGCGGGCCGCTCTACGTAAGAGCGTTTACTTATCGGCAACACAGGAATGGAATTTCTAACTTTGCATTACAAATTTATTTCCGCCAGCCTCTGGGCTCGCCTTTCAGATTATTCCCATTCTCCAGTGAAAACGGCGATTAATATTCAATATGAACAGCCTATTTGAGTGATTGTTTCTTGGGGTGGTGTGTCTACACCGAGAGCGACCTTCGGATCGGTGTCGACTTTGAACAATGAAATATTGTTAATTGGAAGAAATTGTTTGCTGGCGCCTTTCAATCTCTTCGAAACGAATTGAATATTCAATTTAATTTAAATTATTAATCTTTATAACTGGCGGGCCGAAGTTATTAATTTGAGCGGTTTTTCTTCGGCCGAGGCGGGCCGATGACAGTTCGCCGGGGCCGTGCAATATACGGCTTTATGCGGCTCATAGCGACGTTTTGTGAAAGTCACGAATTTCACGAGGGCTCCCGAAATATTCCTATTACGGCGCGAGCACGTTGAAAACAATGAGTCGGCAGAAAGTGCGGCTAAACAGCCACTTGGAGCAATTAGGACAAACAAAACATTTTTATGCGGGCCGGGTTCTCAAGTCGGAATTCTTGGCGATCTGCCGCCTCATTGTGGCTCATTTGCATGGGGAGATCCGTGGATGGGGAGATCTACCGCCGGCTCAAAACAATTCGCTAATAAGTCGCCCGCCCGAGTTCAAAGTTATTTTGAAAAATTTATTGGGCCACAGATGTGCAGCTTTGATACATGGCCGTGAAAGGAAATAAACTTTTAATTGCCTGCTAATCCACAAATTTGTTTCTGTTAAAGCCGTGACAGCGGCCTCCTCTAAATTATGTATATTGGGAAACAAGCGGGGCTGAAAAGATAATCTTATTAGAGGTCCTGCCCGACGTCGTTGCTTGACAAATTATAAATTGAAATTAAAAGCATATTTTCGTCAAAATTACGAACACAAATATTTTGGGTAACTCCTATTAAAAGACACCCTTTGCAGTTTTGATGTAAAAATATATTTTTAAAAATAAAATTTGGTTGTTTTAAAATTGCGAATACGAATTATAATGGCAGTGGCTATTTACCTATATAAGAATAATAAGCAGGTATCAGTGGCCCGCATAGGCGACCTGCGGCTAAGTGTCAGTTCCTATGAACCTTTCTTTATACGCAACTATAATGAACTGTGCAATATTACATTTAAATGCAATGACATAAAACCTATAGTTAGTAAAGAGCGACAAACATGACTTAACCGTTTATAATTACACCATTTAGCGAAGCAAACAGCAATCCAACTCTCGTTACCGGCGAACGTGGACAACCAAGCCAGATCCGAAGACGCGGTTGTGAGCAATTTGCCTAAGCTGCCGGCAAAATGTTTTCCTTTCCGGAACTCTCGCGAAACAATTTCTCACCGAGTCCGTGCACTGTCCATTCGGAATCCGGACCAAGTTGAACCCCAAACAATGGTTAGTTAGTTAGGCAACAAAGAAAGTTGCGGACTCTGAAGCGGTCGGACGCCGCAGCAATCGCCGCAAATGCCGTGCGAGTTGTGTTATGATAAAACTTAACGTTGGCTATTAGGTATAGATATATTCTCGATGGTAAGTTCTAACAATTTGTATACTAGTCAGCGATAAATACTGCCAGCTATAGCGCGTGCAAAATAGATTGGCAATAGCGGACGTTGACCTCTCGGTTGGAAGTTGAAATTAATTTGTAAATGGTAGCTATTTCTATCATGATTTAAATAAGCGTAGGTATTCGTTAAAACTTGATGTAAGTGGAATCAGACTGAATAATTCATTACTTGTTAATAAATGCATATTTAGCTATGTCTCACCTGTCAATGACTCACTGTCAGTGGTGAACCTCTACATACCAGGAAATTGTGGTGGTCGCCAAGAGTAGTGGCATTAGTGGTGGTGGTAGTGGTGTAGTGTGGAGAGCCATTGACAGATGAGACAAAATAATGTTCATTTATTAACAATTAGGTGTGTAAATCACATATATTACTATAAACCATTTTTAATGCGCGTTTGCTTTTTTATCTTGTAAAGCTCAATCGCAATCATGTTAGAGGCTCTCTTTGACTAACTGTTTTTCTGTCAGTGTACAGATTTTTAGTAAGTCAACATCAAAGAAAATACCACGGACATAAAAGTAAAGAGACGTGATAAAGAGTCCTGTGCCCTGACAGTGTGAAAATGACAATGTGACAGTGGTGATAACAATGAGGATAAATAAAACTACCTAATTGACCTCGTACCCAGAAAATTACGAACTTAATTAACCCAACATATGTTATAAACATCCATACGAGCATCGGTGGCCGAACGGTTACAGTATCGACTCGTAAGCCAGAGGTCCCGGGTTTGAATCCCGCTCCGGCCATGTATCAATGACTGTTTCCTGAGTTATGTACATCAGTTGAATACTAACCGATGCTCTTACGGTGAGGGAAAACGTCGTGATTAAACCTGCACATTTAGGCGACTGGATGTGTAACCATGATCCAATCTGGTGAGGTTCCCCTGGTAGCAGGGTCTTGGAGGTCAGATGGCTGTCGCTCCACTGTAATTACCTGACCTGCCAAATCCTGGATCATGGTCAAGGCGGACCCCGGGGTGCCCTCGTGCGCGAGAGCACAACCGGGAAATTAACCCCCAGATGATTTTTTTTTATTTTATAAACATCCATGCAGAAAACTTCGCATGTAAAACTCGACTAAAAATTGCTTCGAACCTACAGTGCAACGCAAAGTCAAACTCTGACTTGGAAACTCACAGCTCGCGTAAAAACGTACCAATTTCCAGCGCCGCTGTAGGTGTACCGACTGATTTATTTGCGGGTATGAGGCGTGAAGCAAATGAACTGCCTGTGCCTCGACCGAGATATACGGGGAGGTTCGCCGTACGTAACCGCGGGGTGTGCCTTACATCACGGGAACTACCAAACCAGCGTCTTGGAATATATCGCTTACAGGTCATGCTTATATATATTTTGTATTGCCTAGGGAACAACACGGTTAGAGGGTCCATCTGCGGTCCAGTTGCAGGATCTGCAACTTATAAAAAACTAGTGGACTCGGCGCGACTTTACTTTGCCCCTACCTACTCTTTTTTTCTTGCTCATAAAACTTCCTCTTGAATAACTCTATCTATTACTGAAAACCGCATTAAAATCTGTTGCGTAGTTTAAAAGATCTAAGCGTACATAGATACATAGGGACAGACGGCGGGAAAAG
The DNA here is from genome assembly GCA_907269095.1 of Blastobasis adustella. Lineage (NCBI taxonomy): Eukaryota > Metazoa > Arthropoda > Insecta > Lepidoptera > Blastobasidae > Blastobasis > Blastobasis adustella. Next base: position 11,137,355 of record OU026121.1, on the reverse strand, counting down.
ATTTTGTTTTATACTATGTTTAGATATGGGAACGCTTTATGACGTCCTAGGTTTAGATTATAGAATGACCATAAGACTAATGCTTGCTCTTAAAATTGCCTCATACATTTTCAAGGAATATCTTTACTCTGAGAGAACAGGATCATCGACCACTTAAACAATGCGATAATCCTCAACACGCCCGGCGCAAGACTTTAATTCCCATTTAGAACGCGAACTCTGAGCAATTCAGTTTGCAAGTACAGAGAGCGATAGGGACAAATTGTTTGCAAACACTAGTTCTATTCAGCAGCAGTTTGTCACCGGGTTCGGAGGCAGCGTCGCATTAGCACCGCGGCTGCGGCCAAGACCCGCCGCTGCCCCGACCCGGCCCAAACTGTCATTGCCGACCAGCGATTAGTCAAACAGCTAAGTGCTACTTTCCGATTGTTTTTCCCTTTGCAACCGTCCAAAACTGTAATTTATGCGACTTTACAGTTTCCAGTCTCTCGAAATTTGCAATCGGCGCAGCTCCCAGGGCAAAACCGAAGGTTTATTTATGGCACAGGGTTAACTTTCGAACGGAAAGTTCCGCGGTGCAGCGGTCGCGAACCGTTCCTTTTTTTCGTCGGCAGTTTTTTACTAGCTAAAGGGAATAAACTAGTCTGTGTTCTCGTATATATCTTTGTCCGCTCTCAGGACTATTTTGCTTTGTAAAAATGGATTTTGAATGTACAAAAACACTTTTCAATCTAAAGCTGGAGTTGAGCCTTTTGTTGGTCAGTTCACGGAATTTTGTAGATTGGTACAGTTCTGTAACGTGGATTTGTATAGTTTAACGCACGAGTGCTCGTCTAGTAAACTCGAATAGGTACTATATAGATAACTCTACCTTTATGAAAGCTAGTTTTGCGTCGCCGAATACTATGACGAATAAAGTGTAAGTGGAGTTTAGTTAAAGTTGATCTTAGAGTTTAGTCCATCGACTCGATAAGAAGAAGTAGATACCTAAATCTCTCATGGTATTCATGAAAAGTCTTTAGAACTAATGATTTTACGAATTTCTAAAACGTACTTTCCTACTTCATTGTGGAATCCTACACCAATACCGGATTAGGATATTTTAATTTACGAAAATACAATGTCATGCCATCGCATTGTAATTTCTATCTAACAATATGTACATCGCCGAAAGGACACAAAACACGGGTCTAACTATAAGAGAACTGCAAATACACACACAGAGGGCCCTAACACCTCGAGCCAACACAAACTTTACACGTTGAGTCAACAGCCGTCCAGGCGACAAAGGCACAAAGCTTGGCAAAAATAACTCCACACAGATTGGGAGATGGGAGCATCTTTGTAGTGCCCTTTGGCTTGAGTCTGCTTGTATTGACGGGCAATACGTTAAGGAGGGTAGTGTAAACACCTCTGATTGCGCGGAGGAAGCAGCCGACGTGTTTGAGTAATCCGGGCCTTCGCGCTGATTGACCCGCGCTGGGTACGAACGAAACCCGGTCACCGTAATTATTTATTTCGTGCAAAAGTTTTGTAATGGTGGGAATGGAGTTTGGTACAGGACTGATAGGCGGAGTCTTTTGATGCGTTTGGGTGTTAGAGGAGAATGGGAATGATGACTCGTTTGAAATCATCATGACCGTTTTTTATTAACCTTGACATCGGATAAGAAAGTGAAATAAAGTTTGTAAATAGATAGGTTCTTAGATTATGTGTGTTTGCCTAGCCGGACACCTCACTCGGAGAGGATCTGTTATTCTCGAGTTTGATCTACCTTTTAAGACACAAATCCTTTATCAATCATCAGTAGCGCGATAGTCCACTATTAGACTTGAGTTTCTGCCGCATTTTTAGTTTTTCCATAATCTTTACGGTTGGCTGTTGGATTATACCCGGTGTTGAATATAGGTAATAGCCATCCTGCCATCTTTTGGTCAAGGGAGACGGCCTCTAAGGCATAAAATAGAGTTTTTAAAAAAGGGGTGAAAAGGTTTTTACGGGGTCGGCAACGCGTGGGTAATGCCCCTGGTATTGCAAACGTGCATAGGCTGCGGTGACTGCTTACCATTAGGCAGGCCGTAAAATTGTTTGCCACCTTAGTGGTATAAGAAAAGACAAGCCTTTTACGATACCCGCAGGTGGAGAGGATTGCATCATCTTCCTGCTCTTTAATCATAATATAGCTGGGTCGGTACGTGAGATCACTCTCACACATACCTACATTTAACCCAATAACTTAAATGATGCCGATTTTAAAAGATTTTTTCTGGAAAATTCCTTTAATTGACTTTTTAAAATGGAGTACCTATTGCAAATAGGAGAAAGAATCAATTTCCGGCGATATGTACACTTCGCTAGTAAATAAATCGCAATTACAATAGGTTTTGTATTTTCATATGGTGTTCACAAATAATGCCCGCAGGTATCAAAACATAGAGGGTGCTGTTAAAATAACAGAGGTGAACTTTGGACAAGTTTCAACTGGGATGTTACACTGATATGGTTTTATTGAACGTTCTAGGTAAAGTTCGTGTTAAAAATTCAAAATACCTATGTAAAGGAGGTTAAGTTTAAGGTATTGCTGTATAACCAGATAACAAATGAAATATAATTATCATTCATTTATTTTTCCTCATTTTTAAATCTTGTAGCTTTTTACAAAGTTAAGCCCGATTTACATAATTTGTTTTTTACGGTGACGGCGAGTTTGGTCTCTAAGAGTGCGTTTAAATCTCGCGAAGGTGCCGCAAATACGCAGTTGCAGCAACAACAACTTGATGGGGAACCGTACCATGGCAGTGAAGCTTCTTACTAGCCAGAGCAACGTATCTCGGGGATTAGACGTGGCTATCGCATTTTTATACTCCTGATGAGTTGCTAATATCCATATACCATGCCACCGAATAACAAAAATCATATTACATAAATAGCAATAATAACCGCATGTTATGGTGCATTCAGACGCACGTCATGCAGCCTGGCAGGCAGCCCGACTTGCAGCCCGGCACGCAGCCCGTCACCCGCCCGTGCACTCATAATCATCATCATCATTACAGCCGAAAGACGCCTACTGCTGGGCATAGGCCTTCCCCAGAGATCTCCACAAAGGCCGGTCCTCTGCCTTCCGCATCCAGCCAGTACCTTCGATCCTTACCAGGTCGGTCCACCTTTTGGGATGCCTACCCACGCTGCGTCTTCTTTGAGCGCGTGCACAAACAGCCCGTTTACATGCTTGTGCCCGTGCTTGCGTCCGTTGAATGTCGTTTTAAAAGCAAGCGACGAACTCACCATAAACATTGTGCTTGGTACTCCAAAGAAGTATCTATCAAACAATCAAAATTTAAATCCTGCTCGAGTTTGTAGGAAAATAGCTCGGGGGCAATGCCGCATCAATCAAAGGGCGGAAGCGACGCGGTGAACCGTGCAACTGGGCCTTCAAGACAGAATTCCATCGACGGGCGACAGGTTAAGGCTGAATTTGAGGAACTACTTGAGTAAAAAATGTTTGCGAACAGATATAGAACGTAGGTAGATAGTTGTAGGTATATTTGAGGATGTTGAAGACTGAGCGAAATTGAGGAGCAAAAGGAGGAAAGCGGACTCTGGTATAAGCCGGGATAGACGCCAGAATTAAAAACTTGCAAACTTCTTTGGTATTGTAAACGACCATAAGCTGCGGTGATTACTTACAATCAGGCCGGCCGTAAGCTTGTTTGTCACCTTAGTGGTATAAATGAAAAGAATGATGATGATGAAAGGACGTATGTATTGTTTGGTTTATTGAATATTTTTTTAATAAGCAAAACGTTTTACTAATAGTAGTTCGTTCGAGAATATCTGAACATTGTTATATCACTGCCTTAACCATGCTGCCATAAAAAAATAATGATAGCATTGTGTTCCTATCTGAAGAAGTAATAAAAAATCTGGTGGGGATGTGTCGTGAAACGTCTATACTCGCGTTGTCGATGGCACAGTTGTACTCGCGGTGTAAGTGTCGTTTACCAAGTATACCTTGGCAGCTTTGAGACGCTCTCGAAACCGCCTCGTTCGCTCAGCGCCGGACGGTACCTACGTCCCACACAGCCCATACCTCCCACTTTCCGATATTAGCCGTGATTTGTATTTCTTGGTTTCTTTCGTATATATTTTTACATTTGATTATATTTGGATCGAAGAAAATTACTTTAAAAAATAGCTATACTTACAGTAAAATTTTCTTTAAAACTACATTTTGTAATATTATAGATATTATAATGTCTTTGTAAAAGCGTTTTTTTTAATTAAAATTATTGCTAGCAATTGAATTGTCGTAGAATGGAAACGTGCGCGCGTGCGTTTAGGAACTGCTTAACTGCGCGGCCAATAGCCATTTACTATGCGCGGTCGGTACCAATCAAGCCACGAACTTATTTCAGAATTATTTAATAATTATAAATATTAAAATGGAAACCATGAATTCCTGTGTATTCTGGTACTTAGATCTTTTCTGATCCGAAAGAGAAGATAATGACATAAGAAACAATTCCAGCGCTTAAAATCATTGCTTAAAAACTCTTAACGTTTAAGTAGCCTTTAAATATTTGGAAGACAGTTCAGTATTCGGCTGTTATAGTTCTGCAGTTATTAAGGTAACACGATATATCTATATCGTTAGGACCAGTTTTCGGACTTGGTACTCATGTTGCAATGTGATTTTAAAGACGTTTCACGTCGAAAGTCTATGTAACCATTTCAGTGACAACTGCGCTTCAATATTTTTTGGCATTACCTCCTACTACCCAAACGCATATTATCATTAATTATTATGAGTATCTGAACATGCATGTCAATCCCTAACAAAATGGCGGCTCGCTCCCAACACATAAAAAGCCCATGTACCGAACTAAACACACTAGATACGCTCGAGATATGAAAGAGTTCAGCGCGTAGATCCTCCCACCTCTCATGGGTCACAATTAAAACAATAAGGACCTAAGGGGGAGACAGACTGGGGACCGAAGGGGAGCACAGTGACTCAGAGGACTGAGGAGTGACTACTAAGTGCGAGTGATGACTGCATCCGACGCGGTCGGGAAAATGCTTCGGTAAATTATGTGCCGCCACTCAGTGCTGTCGTTAGAGCTAAGGCTGGGTACAGCCTACAGATTTAGCGGTGACTTATTTTTTGTACCCACCTACGTAGTGCAAAGCTTTTTATTTATTGCGTTGGTTGTTGTGTGGGGGATGGTTTTGCCCAGCAAACAGCAAAGGTTAAAAAAAATGTAGGCAGTCACAAACTCATTTAAAAAATTTGTGTAGGTATTAGTACATCTAATCTAAACTAATATTTTTAATATGGGTATTGAAAGTTAAAATTTGAGTCAGTAACGTGGTGCGCTGTTTATTTAATATTGAATGGTCAGAGTTTTGATATGCACGGGCATTCCCATGCATTTCAAAACCACGAGAACCGCGTCAGCTCTTAAGCCCAGTAATTTTAACAGTAGATTTTATTATCACAAAATCGCAATATCAAAAGCTAGACAGTATGGCGAACGTATCCCGCGCACGGTTTATGCAATTGTTTAACATAAATTCTGCGTTTTGTGTGACGTGCCCGCCCGGCCGCTGGCAGCGAGCGCGGCTAGCAGCGTGCACAACAAAAGTGCCTCGTATGTACACCGCGCGTTAAAACAATGAATCCGATGCATGTAAAACACAGGGGGTGTTGCCGTCGCGATAGTTCTCATGACGGCCCACCGATGCGGAAGGAAGCCGCACTCGAGCTTTTTTCAAAATGGCGGCCTGTCAGACGTCACTCTCGCGCGTAAAACAAAAACAAGATGGCCGCCACATTAAAGGGGTTAAAAGTAGTTGTTGAGCGCTTTTGTAATCGGCATCGATAATCAAAGCCAACCCACATTGATGGCGCTTCAACGTTCTACATCGTCAACTTAAAACTTTACGACGTAGTACGAAGTGCGTACAAATGAAATGAGACACTCCATACGTAGGTAGCTATTTGCAAAATCCAATATCTGCAGGTACCCTTTGACTGTTCGTGACAGCGGAATAGATAAAAGCGGGCCGCCATACCTAGTACGGTACAATGATTGCACATTGGCAATCCATATTTTCGGCCTATTGACATTCGCAGCCTTTTTTGTGAGTGCCGTCGAGTGACAGAACGGCTTTTTTCTCTTGAATGAAAGTGGAGCGGCTCTCTCACGGGCCGCGACGCGAAACAGGCCGGCCCGAACGCTCTCCAAAGGGCTCGCCGTCTCAGATGTCGCGCGGAGAGCCCATTCGCGGGCCCCGGCCACACCCTCCACTTGACTGGCACATAAGCCTTGCGGCCGCTTTATTTATTATGTACAGCCATTAACACCAAGCCATCATGGCGGCCAGTTTTTCAATTTTTAATTTCCCTCTTATACCGCAGTGACACTTAGCGCCCGCAGAATTGACACTCCACTCGCAAGTTTGCAATTTACCGCGAATTGCGTACGGTGGAGGGCTCTCGGCGCGTTTTTGACCAAAGAAAAATTAATAATCAGCAACAAAAATATAACTTTGTTCCACAACCAAGATTATACTCTTCATTTAACAACTAATGACCCTCGAACATAGGTTCAAACTCATAACAGGATTAAGGGGTATTTGGCAAATTACCCCAAATAAAGACATCCGGAAATCGGCTTAGGAATTTACGTAAGGCCTTGCTAATATCGCGATCCTCGTGCAAGCTTAAATTTGTAAACACCTTCATGTTGTTAACACGAATTCAGCCGTATTAGCTCAAATACTAAGGATAGATATACACGCACATTTCGTCGGATATTTGTCGTTCCAATAGGTACGGCTTCGTCCCGTCTGCAGCTAAATACGTGCCCAAAAGCTATTTGTACGGCTTCGAAGTGCGACAACCAAAATGGCGACTACTTTTTAAATGAACGGCAACTCTGGAACTAATCACGTTACGAGTTCTGAAAGAAAACGAACCAAATGTCCGCGGGGTGCGTTAGGTAGGGTGGCCAATGGGGAAAGTTTGAGAAAATGAGTCGGGTTGTTAGGAGTAATAGTCGGTGGATACGGGGCTTCCGCCTGACCAGAAGCTCGTGCAAACAGTGGCACTACCCGCCTCGTCAAAGACCACCAACTTCCGACCGCCCGTCCCAGAATTTGTTTCATTAAATTTAATTCTAAACTGTAAGGGCCGCCTGGGAATTCGGTCAGGCAAACGAGTTAAAGTTCACCAGTAGGTAGGTACGCGCCAAATTAATCTTAAGGGAGTTTCGATGTTATCCTGCTCCGGCCTTCGAGTGCGCTAAGTCCGCCGGACGTTATAAATTTACAAACCCTCGCCGGTAATTAAGCGGGAGGTGTGCTTCACATCGAGTTTAACGAACAAAAATTCAATTAACCCAAATTGCGTTACAGCAATTTTTCAACGCAGACCGGCCTATTTACATATTATCTTCGTGGGTCCCAATCTGAGAAGGCCACTGTCAGACTGTCAAAAAGTTATAAATTTTGATTTTAAACCATATTAATAGGTATTCCCAGTCCATCCTACAATTGTAGTAACCTTAGAACTGTCATTAATTAATGTTTTTATTTTCTATTTCAGGTAAGAACAACAATTAAAAATTCCTAGGATATGTCCTAGCTGAGACAAAGGTCAGGTAAGCTTTAATTGACACGCGTAGCTTTGAAATCGGCATCGTAAACTATTTGAATCGCACCGACACGCCGACAATGCGGACGTGGCCGATCCGTACCCACGCCGTTCGCCCACCCAGACGCAGCGGACTGGGTGTTCCAGAGCGGAGCATTTTCCACGTGGCCGCACACCGAAATCTCTTTAAACATACATTCCCGAGTTAGCGTTCAGTAGCGCAGCGTTTCTGCCGAATTAAGTCGAGTTGGAACTTTATAATTAACACAGTTAAATATCCATTAAAATTCGTCAAATGAGTCGCCTCCTCATTTGCATATTTTCAGCGCGGCCCGGATCCGACGGGTAATGCTGTGGCTAATTTCCGAGGAGTCCCACAAGGCTGCAGCTTCGTCTCGCACCGCGCGATATGGAATTAAATGTTGATTAATTTGCCTAGTTTTAGGGCCGGCCCGCGCCTCGGGTACCGAAACCCATTCAGGTGTTCAATTTAGAGGCACTTTGCAACTACAAACTAGTTGGCAGTTAGTCGCAGCTTGCAGCTGAGTCTCATGCGCTATTACTCGGACTAAGTAACACCCGCCGATACACTGTACGGTTTCTACGTAATTAATTGCTTACATATCTGCAGACGCGAGCGCTCTACCTAACCGCCTGAGGTGTGATGCACATTGGACGTCATCTATGGGACGTTACAGGACTTAATAAAAAACATGATGGATCATTTTAAATCATGTAAATACTTCATCAAAGTATGTATTGGGCTAGATCGACTATATTCTACATCATAATGAGAGGCGTTGGGCCCTATCACTATCTCATGGGCTCAACCAAGTCTACCTGTCACCAGCTCGGGACCACTGCTGCTCGCCTGCTGACAAACGGATAACGCATTGGCGAATGACGAATCACTAATGGGTTGTGCGTGTCACATGGTAGTCGTCGCGTCGCAAATAAAAACCCAAAACACCACAAATCTGTTTCAGTAAATCAGAAAGTGCCTTCCTACTAGAAGAGCGTATCCCGTGAAGGGCCGGGAAAGACCGCTAAAATGATGATGATTAGATTTGTCAAATCACTACATAAGTAGTATCTGCTACGTGATGATAACATATGAGCTAAAGTGATGGCTGTGGCTACTCATATATAAAAGTAAATAAATAAAATAATAATTTATTTGACAAGAGTACATGTTACTTAACTATTATTAGTTTTCATCCGATATATATGTTTTGGGTAAACATGTTTCCTTATAATATATCTGTCGTAGATTAGGGCAGACTCTAGCAGAGGAAAGATCCATCAGAAGGTATTTTCGGAAAGTTTCGTGAAAATGAAGATCAGCCGAACAGTTTAACAGTGTATTGAGATAATAAAGCGATATTGCAATAAAAATAGCAAACAATGAAAGGATAGGATGACTGTAGGATATATTCAGTAGCAGATAATAATGTGGGACTACCGAACACGTGGGTCACTGGAAGACGCGCCACCACCCATGGCCATCCCGCGAGGCCGAAACGCAAGGTGCGCCAGGGAATCTTTTCACGTGCGCCCTTGTCCAAATTATAATTTGGTAGTCCCTTCTGTACTCACACTCTCCTTTATGGAGTACGGCTATGTGATGTGAGGCAATAAATAAAGACTTTTTCTTTCTTCAATGGATGAGCAGCTAGTTATACGTGTTGATTCGTCGATGGTCGAATGGAAAGTCTTCGTTGCGGCAGCGCGCCGAATATGATGTCATTACAGTATTTCCAGCTATCCGCAAGGTGGCGCTTCGAATGATGTTGCGTTTCTTAGTCAAACTGATGTCTAGGCTCATGACCGTCTGCGACAGATTTATTTCTTTTTAATAAAAATTAAATTCTAAGGAAACACTTAGCTAGTGGGACTGTTTGAGTATCAACACTCAGTATCGCGTCGTGCCGTCGCTGTAGATCCCGACTAAACAGGAATTGCAGCGACGCCATGAATTGGCTTCGCCCATGTACTCAACGTGCTGTTAAGCCCAGCCAAACCGCCAAGTGGCCAAGTACAAGCCACCATAAAGTGTATTATTCGAAATAATACAATTCCAAATGCTGCACGAGACGCCCGCAACAGACGGTGGACGCAAATGGCTCGAAACTGCACTCATTTCCCCGCGAAGCCACGGGGGAACGCCGCTGTCAATCAGCCCCGCTCTCCTGCGCAACTCTCATAAAATATTTACAAACCTAATCCGTAGTGGCCGCGAATCCATTATGTGGCCTTTTGTAAATGCTCGTATCATATTTCTTCGGGGCTATAGGAGGCTAATAGGCGCCGATTCCGCGTAATCATTACTTATTTATGCGCCAACGTCTAGACTGCAATTGCAGTGGCCAATGAACACTTTTCCCGTGTTTACTGTCACGAAACTACTGAATTTGTAAAACGGAAATTGAAAAGCAAGAATTAGATGTTGATTGTTGTAAGTGTATTGTTTCGACGGAGCTTTCCAACTCAACGCGTAATTGTCGTAAATGTCAGTAATTAGAAAATGTTAACTTCATTTCAGTTGTTTACGAAAACCGTTGGGTTGTGTGATGTATGACAGCGTATAAATATTTCTAGTGGAGGACGAAGAGTTGGTAAGAAGACCCTTGCCCCAGGATTGATCGTATAGGATGACGATGTTGATAATAACACTTACGGGAATCGTACAAGGTTCGTGATTACCTAATGCCCAGGTCATGCCTGCCTCGTACTCCATTTCTAATGACTTTTTACCCCGCATTTTCTTTTTTCATCCCAATTAGCAAACGAGAAGATTAGGTGTGGCAAAACCCTCTACTAATATGCTGGATTTCAGTATTCCTAAATATAGAAAGCTCCTTGTAGAATCTATTTATATTCAAACCATTCCATTCTAAAACCTAATGATTGGTTTTGAGCTGCCCACATCAAATGGCCTGTCGCGACCCCACCAGACCGTCGTTTCACCTCGTTGCTGCCCACGCACCGTGTCTGTCTCACACTTTTTTAGTAATCCCTAATAAAATACACTCAGAAGACATAAATCTATTTTTAAAATACTTGTTTACATTACCTTAAAAAGTTGTTGAGAGTTCACCGTTGGAAATTAGAACTTCGTCGCCCCCTTGCTTGGCGAACGCACCGATTTGCCCGGTCATCCGTTTCATCGTAGATCATTGTCAAAACGTAATTGATGTTTGACAAAGTGACGCCACCATCGAGTAACCCGAGAAGCTTTTAAGAATAATTAATGTACCAATGAACTCTGAACTTCGACAGAGATTTCACGACGACGCGCGCGCCTTGTCTTTTTAAAATCGCCAGTTGACAGCCCTGCCGGTTACTGATGGACTGAAAAGTTTGTTCTGTACAGAAAGTAGAACTGTAACGTACTTACTCTTTTAATAAGGATTTTTCTTCGAATACAATACAAGCGAAAGTGTGTGTGTCTGTTTAATATCTCTTGATCAAAAGTCGTGATGTTACGTTACATGACATGACGTTACATATTTATCGAACATGCAAAATGTGTAAAAATATCCCCTTTTCTTTTGTTTGCCTTAGTTATTTAAATACTGACTCATATTTCCTGACTAGGATTATTTTGTCAACGTCTCATAAGACGTCATAAAAGTCGGTGCTTCATAAAACTTGTTGTAACTTTTCTCATTTCTCGTTATCAAGATGACATTTTAACCGTTATCACCCAGCGACATTTTGATAAAGTTTTCTCCTCGGAACATTCTCATTAGTTAAGTAAGTACGTTCTTTTGAAACTGCGATGAGTTACCTTGGATTTGTGGAGGTGAAATATACATTCTGAAAAGTTTCAGGGATAAAAGTGTTTGCTTGCTACTCGGCGGGAATTAAGCTAAACAGGCTGTATCGTTCGGTCGTAATTACATTCCGTCTTCGGTTTATCGGGGTCGAATCTCCGCGAGTAAACAGGGGGCAACGCCACGTGCTTTAAAGGGCTATTTTCAATTTTCTTGTGAGTCAACGAAAATCCCCCAAAATCCTTCACCCTAATCTCGAAGCTGGGCCTTTGCGAGCAAATGTCGCGCTATCAGCTCTCCTCAGAGTAAATAACGAGTTGAAAAATGACAGTAATAACTATCGGCCGTAATGAGTGGGGAGGGAATGCCCCGAGGAATACGCGGGAGTGTGCACCAAATGTTGCAGTCGCGGGCGCCGCCGCCGCGAGCCTGCCTTTTATTCCCATTTTTACAAATCAAATACGATACGTATAGGACATTCGAGGTCCTATATTAAATATTCAGTGCTGATATTACTATTGTGAATAATAATGTTTTCTTAATATGTTATTTGTTTTTGTTATTTTGCTTTTGTAAGTTATCTATCATGATTTAGATACTATAATGAGTCACTGTTCCCCGATAAGTATAACCTTGGGGTCTTCAACTCAAGAGTGAATAGGTATCTAGGAACGCATGCTACATCTTTGACCTCATCGTCGCTTTCCATCAGGTTAAGTGCAAGCCTATTGACAACAAAAAAATAAAAATTTCAAGAATTTGAAAGTTCGTTCTTTAACAGAACATGTCCATAATTTACAGACTTTTTATATCTCTCTTGCGTCGCGACAACACGCGGTCCCCCTAAGCCTTATCAGGACTGCTCATTTCCACTGACTCCTGACTCACGTGCTTTTTAAACCCTGGTCTGGGGAGGAAACGAGGGGCATTTATCAAAACGCCCGTTTTCTAGCCATTACCAAAATTAATCTAATATCGTCAAATGCAGTGAACATTTTTCTATAGATTAGAGTTGTTATTTAAGATCTTTAAGAAATAAAATTGCTTCAAAATTCTTAATGTTTAATTACTCTGAACCCTCACCGTAATAGAGGGATGTTATAGTTAGTTTTTCTACGATGCTGACTCTCAAAGAGATTTTTATCTAGATTTTTTAAACTGAAAACTAGTTTAATTAAATGGTGATGAATCATGGCTGATGATCTTTATTTTATCTGAATCAGTTCCATAGTTTGATTAAATAGAGTATAATATTGAATGTTTTCTCGATGTTGGTAATTATTTTCATCTGTAGCTTTTGTTAACTTTTTTGCTACTACCGTCAAACAAGCCGGAATTAATAACACTGAGTTTAGTTAATAGGAATTCCTACAACACGAAATTAAAAAAATCACCTACAAAAGCCGGCGCTATTCCACACAACGTCATCTTACGCCTCGCGTAATGGCAACTCCTTGCATTATCGCCTTCAACTGTCATTACCTCACGTGTTTGCCGTCATTACTAAACTCGCCACTTTACGCGACTGATGGTGATGACGCGTGCGCTGATGGTTTCATTTAACGGCTCTCATTTGGCGAAATGATAAACATGACGTATGCAAATCGTCTCTGAGATGGGAAATAGCGTTGCCAAGCTAAACACCTGCCACTTTGGGCAAGGAAACGGAAAAGTAAAAGTGTGCGTTGGAGCTAGATTTAGGTAGAGATTGCTAACATGCCGATTACACCATAAAAAATGTCACGCACGAGCGACCGGGGCTCGTCTTAGCAGGATTCAGGATCCAGGATTTGGCTGATCAGATAATTGTAGTGGAGCGACTGCCACCTGACCTCCGTGACCCTGCTACCAGTTACACATTCATTCGCCTGAATGTGCAGGTTTAATCATGATGTTGATGTACCCTTACCGGAAGAGCATCGGTTAGCATTCAACTAATGAACATTACTCAGAAAAGAGTACACGGCCGCAGTGAGATTCGAACCCGGTACCTCTCGCGTACGATTCGGATATAACCACTCGGCCACCGACGCTAACATGCCGAGTATTCTAACAGAAGGTAATACGGATATCGGTATCAAAAGATAGGTAGTCACAATGGTGTACGATCTCGGAATACTCTGAAAATAACTATACAAATGCCATCGGAGACAGACAACGAAAAACGTCGAATTAATTAAATCGAAACATTCTCGAAGCAACAATGGCGTTATGAAAATTTTATCAAAATGTATATCGTTGGTGGACGGTACAAGGTACAAGTTTGTACAGGCACGAAAAACCCAATTAAAATTGTTTGCGAATGGCTGCGTAAATCCGAGCAAAAATGCTTTCTGCAGAGCAAATGACGACTAGGTAAGCTCTTCTCAATTTGGGTCCACCTCCACAATAAGATATTTACAGAGATGTTCCTATGATAATGTTATCATAGGAATATCTTTGTGGCCTATCCGGGCTAGCTTACTCCTATGTAGGCGCAAGTTAGCCCAAACCGCCAATTAGATGTTGAAACATACGCTTGACTTGGTGGGGCTTGGCCGTTATTACAAGAAGTGAAGATTAGAATTCCCATAACATATCTTTAAATAAGCGAATTCAGAGAACGATGAGTTTGAGTTATGAATACATACCTCTACATACATAACGAAACGTCTTTTCTCCGAACGAGTAAGCCGAGTCTACATTGGTCCACTTGCTACAAATCTCTCTCTCTCTTCTGAATTAGCCCCAGAAAATTAAAAAAATGTAGTTTCTTAAGAATTTTCATAAACGGCATAGTTACCGTTTTAAAAAGTTAAAACGGATTAATAATTCCTCTAGCACAGCTTTAAACTATACAGCTAACCTACAATTACAACACATTTAGCTACGTATCGATTTATATTCCGCCCTGCAATTATAGAAAGATATGAATAGGTATTTATTCAAGTTAACCGAATTCTAAAAGTAAGTATGTGAACAATAAGTGAATTGAAGAGAACGACAGAGCTCTGAATAAGCCCCTGAAATGTTCCCAGTCGGGGCGCAGTCGTTGATTCTTGCACACTCCCAAGCATTTCCAAGACCATTTCATCGTATTCTTTTTGCATCGCTTTATTGTCGCCTCGTTGCTTATTATGAGATATTTCCCATTTTATTGTATAATCGTTCCGCCTACGGTCGTACAAAAAACGTCTCCGGGCGTTGAATTTAAAAATTTTCAAATAACGCCTCATCTCGTATCATCCGCGTTAAGGAAAAAATATGTGACATTATGTGCTTACGAGCCGAGTCCGCCTGCTTCTTTGAATTTTACTTTTTATTTATTATTCGTCTTAAACGAGTTTTTCCGCGTTCCCCGCTCCGCTCGGCTTTAGAATTCGCAAACATTTCCTTTGTGTATTTAATAGACTCGTGTATCGCTTTAACTTATTCTGTGTTGTTCAATGTGATTAGCAAATGGGAGCTAACTTTTCGAACTCCTTACATACAGACCATGAATTTTTTATCTTTATTCTTGCCTGATTGTTCTTCACCATTCATTGGTGGTGTATGAATATTTTATACTTTATAAAGTCGCCCTGTAGGTTTGTTGAACGCTAAGTCGAAGATGGGAAATTAATCCGATCTAATGCCGAAGTCGTTTAATGGTCTCCCCTCTGCGACCTCGAGACATGAAAATCTGACCATTTGTCAGGCCTCCCTCGCCGTCAGATGAACATATCAAATATCATTTGAAATTAATCAGGGTAACTCAGGGGGCCCGACTTACCGTTGTTTTGGCTTCGATTGCTATCAAGACATCGTATTTAATGTCTCGCAATATGAGTACACGATGTTCGTAAAGATCAGTATCAAACTCACTTCATCTTTTACAATAGGTTTAAGTATTTGTGTTAGTAAAAATACAAAAAACTAAAACTTAAAACTATTAATTTCAGACACAGCTGAACTTATTAAGCAAATGAAAATAAAAGAGTGAAATTATTCAAACCAAGCCACCGTTAGGTACAAAGTTTCGCCCCTCAACTTTCTTAAATTTGTTGTAAAATCTATTTTGACATTGGATATTACGCTGTCAAAAACCCTAAGAAAGGGCCATACTATTCGCGCAAGCCCCGGGGCAGAAGGGAATCGTCTCTTTAGCCTACCACTGAGTCGGCTTACAACATCTCCGCGAGTCATTTCTAACCCCCTACCACGTATTAATATAATCGCAAGGAAGCTTTATTTTATACACCCCCCTTCAACCCCACACAGTCTTGGGACTGCAGATGTATGGCAGTTATAAGTCAGATGAATTAATCCCTATCACTTGACAATAAAACGGGCGCAACATCTCAAGGAGTTAATAGAAATTTATTATTTGTCACGAGGGAGAGTTTCGCTACATTGGTGATGAATTCTTTATGTCGAAACCTCGTTTGCTTCGTCTTACGTGGATAAATTTTGATCTGTTGCAGATTGGATTCGTTACGGCAATATTTTTGGGATCGTAAAAGATTTATTTTTGTACATCGTCACCATAAAACTAATATGCATAAAAGTAGAGCTGGTTTATTAATCCGGTATAAATCTCGGAGTACCCTGTAACGAATCGTACGAGTCCGCACGTAATGGAACTAATTTCACGGGCTCCACCGCCGGGTGGCTCCTCTGTGAGCAAAGAGCTTGCGACTGGAGTGCGTTTATCCCAACACGACTAATTCGGTTGCAATCTCATCAAGGGCAAGTTCGGTCGAATAATTTTCCGCTATTCCGCCTCCTCATTGCTCGCGCCGCGGACCACATTTCAAACAAATTGAAAATCAATTTAACGAGGGCCCCTCCGAAGGCGGGACACGTCGGGAAGAAACAGACCTGTTAGTAACCGACGAGAGGGTAGAAATAGGAAAATACATCACCTTAAAGCGAGTAGGGAAGATTCATATCAGACAGGAAATTCGACTCGCGTCCCGCCAAGGCGCACAGGATTTTTTAAGGAAACGTTACCTCCTTTCGCTTTCACATACGGACTTCTGATTCATGAGTTTTATCTACCATGAAATGTGCGCGAGAATTCAATGTTCCCGGCTTGTCTACGCGCCCAAATGAATGGTAACGAGCATCGATTCTCGGCGTTAACCTTTTCTTCTTGCGCCGCAACGCTGTTTCTGTCTTGTGTCAAAAGCTCATACTCATTTTTCGCGTGAACAAATCTGATTGTGACGCATTCCGTTTCCTCATTTGTTCGGAATGGGAGTCGATAAAAATGCATCGAAATGAAGACAGAGGTGAATAATACAGTGGAGTTGTAACCCAATTTTCCGCCTAGCAATTGGCATTCTTTTGTGCAGCACTCGTTGGTTCTCGCACCCTATCCTGTTGTACTGTACAGATTATTATTACGTTCGAAAACCCATCAAAAGTTACAATTGAAAAGTTAAAGTATCCCGGGCGGGACGCGCCTCCCCCGGTATCTACAAATGAGATTGGTGTAGAAATATTCTTTTGTGTGCCTACACGCCGTCCCGATACGTACCCCTCCTTGGGCTTAATTATGTCTCGGACGTTTTTATGTTACCTATGCAAAGAATACGATATTAAAATGAGGTTCATAATAATAACCGATATGCAATGTACCAGTATACCTAAGTTTGAAGTCCAATATTAAATTAAATACGAGTACAATGTGACGAACACAATTACAAACCATATTCAGCTGTTGTATCAGATAGCTACTACGTGCAGTTGTTTATATTCCGATTTGTAGTACACCTACTAAGTCGATAAAAAGTTCGGAATCGATAGGGCACTCACCGTTGTAGAACTTATCTCGTTCCGCGCTGCATTCCAAAACAATTTTATTAAACTTCCCTCGCGGGCGGCTATTGTGCGCGGGATTCGCTGCAACTTCCCTAAATTCTTTCTCCGCTTTTTTTAAAACAAATTACCTTTACCCTCGTGCGAGCGCACCTTAAAACACGAGCCACCGCCCTGAATAATTAATACAATGGAAGGTTAAATTCGTCTAAGTGTCAACTTCCCCCTAACTTTTTAAAATACGACACCATCAAAAGTGCGGTCTAAGTCGACGTCTAGACCTTTTATCTGGGCGGGGGTTGTTTATTTAATTTCGCTTATTTTATTGGAATTGACAATGATTTAGGCAAACTTTTCGGGAGAGAGGCGTCGGTGCGAATTTGTTGTTTTTGAAGTACGCGGGCCGTGTGGGGCGTGGGGCACTGTTTGATCCTGATTGACAATTTTATCCCACGCGAGTAAATAATATTTGCTTCGGCAGTGCGCCTGCGATCGTAAAACAAATTTCGATAATACAGGGTGAATCGAATTATCGACGCGTGTGAATGCATACAGTGCGTGGTGCTAAATTTATGCCGTTCGATAAGTGAACACTTATGATAAACTATGTACACGTATGTAATCATAATTATCTTTGTATTGATCATTGTTAAATAAAATATCACGTTCTTTATTACTCAATCGTAAAATATATTTAAAAGGGCATCTTAAACTAATAGCAGCTACACGCGAACTTATGAAGCTATTATTCCATATACATAATTCTGTAGGACACACATTACAATTACTGGTCCCATAACATTCCCGGCATTAGCGTGGTCGATGCATAAAATACGAACAAGCAATCGATTTACAATTATTTGGAATTGCTTTTGTATTCCGCCCATTATACAACTGCAACGGGTACTGACTGACATTATACGGTATTCATATCGTTATAACCTGCTTACCGTACTGACTGGTATACAATGAAACGCGTATATTGCCTCGCAAGGCATGGGAACGACCACGTGACCGTAGTTACCGAGTACTGCATGTGTTCGATTAAAAGTGCAATGTTTTTTTTATGCGTGCACGTAAGCAATGCCCTTTAAATCCCGACAATAATTTCCCCCGGGAGTCCACTGTGGCCTTTGACAGGGGTGGGCCTGGGCATGGACAGCGCGGCGATCGGGGCTGTTTCGACCCAAGAATTTGGTAAGGGTCGCCAGTACCCTGGGTCATCTGTTCCCGTATATTGTTCCTTGGCGTTTATGGTCACAGAAAGGTCGGAGCGAAAGGTCAGTTCGGTGCCCCCGGAGCGAAGGTGATTTTACAACAATTAATACCGAGTAGAAAGCCCACCCGACGTAATGGGTGAGCGAAATTTACAGCTTATCTAAAAACAAATGTGTTCTGGGTTATTTCGTTTGACATTACCCGAATAAAGGCCGAGGTCAGCGTTTAAAGCCCGGGATCTGGTTGTAAAATTATTGACAAGCCTGATTGGGGTTGTAAGCACAAACTTAGGATCATTGAAATTTAAGGTAAAATCTTGTTCCTACTTATTTTATTAATAATTTAAACAATTTACATGTTCCAACTTGTATTTAGGTATAGGTTTTAAGCCTTTATTTTTATTCACTACACTTTCATCGTACATGTTATAATAAACCCAGTACGTGTACGATGAAAGTATATTTAGGTACTTTCCGTAAAGCGATAGTAAGCCGCCTAAAAAGCTTTGTCTTTGTGCCATACAAATCTAATAATAAGCCCAAAAGCGTTAGATTCATAGATAGAATATGTAAATAACTTAGTAATTACGAAGACCTACCGCAGGCACTATTATGTCGGTCCCAAGTATTAAAATCTCAACTCATAAACAACGAGTGCTTCATAAAAATGCACTTTTGGTATTTGGCTCACAGCAACGTCAAAGGACAACTGCAAATTCAATTGCGAAAGCCTCGGGGCTTCAAAGAAAAAAAGGGTAACACCACTACGCCGAGCTTAACTTAACTTTGTTCGTGATTTCTAAGTGATAATACTGTACTTTACTAGATTAAATGAATATTTATGAAAATAAAACATAAACAATACGCAAAAGTTTGCACTTTTCAACGTTTGAGAATGACTCTAAATGAATAAATAATAAAGCATATTAGTGATCTATTTTAGTTAAATTAGTGTAGTTTTCTTATTTCTAACAATTTCGGTTTGTATACTGTACAGATAATGCTTTGTAAGTCTACAACATTTATACCTAAGTCTTTAGATTTACATACATACATAACACAGGGTTTTTCCTGTAGGGGTAGGAAGTGACCACATTGAACATCTCTACTTTGGAATTACTAAGTTGTAAATAGTTCCTACTTACCCAACACAACATTTATCTTTAACTTTTCAGCGGTAAGTAGAAAGTAAATAGAGAAGGGCTTACGTAACCCTAGCGGAACTCTCAAGCCTCCGCGCCGTGAAGCCAATATTTCCGGCATATATGAAATGCAAATACAATTTTAAAGTTTACATATTTTCAGAGAGACCCGCAGTCGCGCCTACAGACAACTCCCACACTACGAGACTTTGTGCAAACTTCACCATAAAGTGTCTTCTAGTTTTGTTTACTTTTTCGGTATTCCGAGTAATTTACATAGCAAACAATGTGTAGCTTTACCTTTATACTTTACGAGCATACGGTCCTTCAGAGTTCTTGTCCTGTTTCACTGAGGGATTTTCTTTGTAAGTTCACCCAGTGTCATCTCTCACATAATTAAGTTAACGAATTTCTTTCAAATTCAAATGGAAGCAAATATTCTATTCGGCCAGTGTCTCTGCAGTGGGTCTCAAATCAAATTACGCGGGCTAATACAGAAAATTTATTCAAAAAACTCTTTAGAAAGTTGAAAGTCAAAGTCCCTCTTGAGGCAATAATCCCGGACGACTGTCAGTGGCAAGTTTGCCAGCCACTGTGCCCTGGGTGGCACGACTTTGAGAAAAAATGCCAAGCCTTCTGGCTTTGTGAGAAATATTGTTTCACAATTGCCGGGTATAAATAAAGCTACATTTATTTACACTACCGCCATGTACCGATAACTCTTTTCTAAGTTATGTACATTAGTAGAACTAACCGATGCTCTTACGGTGAGGGAGAACATGGTGATGAAACCTGTACGTTCAGGCCATGATCCAATCTGGTCAGGTTCCCCTGGTAGCAGGGTCACGGAGGTCAGATGACAGTCGCTCCACTGTAATTATCTGATCTGGCAAATCATGGTCAAGGCGGACCCGGACCCTCGTGCGCGAGAACACAACAAGGACAGTAACGCCAAGATGAAATAAAGCAACATTTTAAGGAAGAAGCTAAATTATATGTTTTATAACATATAATATTAAACAAGCATTATAAATACTTGACCGTAAATAGACAATAAATCTCCAGTTCAAGTACTTCAATCAATTTCTTTGAAGCTATTGTAGCCACTTAAATTGTACTTGACATGAATAAAGGCAAAGTAATAATAATAAACTTACTTGTTACAACAATGAAAAGATATCAATGATGAGAATAACCCTGCTGGAAGTTATCAATAGTGCCTGCCTGCGTCACCTGCGTTGTCATTTATTATTGCACAATTTCTTTGTATATTTTATTGTATTCAATACATAGTTCAATTCAGTTCCTGAGTACTAACATAATACATGTAAGTCGTTCTTCTTTACTTCATTTTATAGTCAACCTTTCATTAACTTGTTCAAAACAAACTTTTCGACTTTCTATTCATGCAACTTTAACTTTGACTGAGTGGCAACCAATACAACCATTACCTTCTTATTAAGACAATTTTATACCCCAGTTTCCTTGCCACACCTAGTTAAACGACTCCACAGTTTAATTCTAAACTTCCGTCTTTACACCCATTTATTCCCCTCCTCCTTGGAACTTTGATAACTATAGCGTGGAATAGTTCAACACCACAATAGTATCGAAAAGTTTTCCTCCCTTATCAAATCGTCACCGCAAAGTGTCCATTCAAAATACAATATTAATATTCGTGTAACGTCAAAGAATGAGCTCGGCCCGATGAAAAACAAACTTCTGGACGAAGCATAAAATAAGGATTCATAATTCAAATCGAAAAAAGTTTCTCGGCGCTCAGTAATTTTTCCCATCTTACATTACAGCAAGTTTCGCCCGAGGGGTCGCCGGTCTTAGCCGAAGGAAATCTAAGAGAGGGTTTACATTTTTAGCCTTTCGCCGTGTCCTCCTCCTCACTTTATATCGTCTTTTGATTACTCTCTCAACAAGTTATGCATATTGTAAGAGTCTTCGCCTCGTCGGCCTGGTTTAGAGAATTTCGGCATCTCCTTTATGTCACGCCTTATGCAGCGTTGATGTCTCATTTTTCATACCTTTTATCTTTACGTTCTCTTTATTATAAATGAAACCTATTCTTGACGGATGACGCGGTTAACTCGGTTCATCTTTACTTTTATTCGTCGCTTTATGAGTTTGGGAATGATAAATACAGTGAGAGAGTGACAAGGTGACAACGCCGCCGAAATCGTGAGCATTGTCATTCTTTAAAGCAGTGCTAACTCGGTATTCCCTGTTAATTCCCCTTAAGACCCCGGAACCACCCTAATTGTTATCGGCCTGCGACCCTTAATGGCGTTTCTAATGCGCCTAATGTATTTTCGGGACATTTTGCAGCTTGCTCCGGGCCATTTTTCCGTTTGTATGAGTGCAATGCAACTCCCCCCAACCCTCGTGTCCCGGTAACAGTATTATCTTCAAATATGTTCCCAATTTCTATTGTCCGGCCTTAATGCATGTGAGTGGTGCGAAGCGAATGTAATGAACATAAATAAGAGATATAACTTCGGAAGTAACAGCCTCTCGACTGTTTATCTGCTCTATAAGTCTTATTTAGTCTGAGGGGACTCGAGTCGGCCTATTATGATCATAAGAAAAACATAAAATCAAACATTGATATCCACAAAAGCAGACGCTCAAGAAACAAATAGGGATAAGTTTAGTTTTACGTTCCCCGTAGGTATAAACTCGTGCGTATCGGAGTAAACAATAGTCTGGAGTCAGCGTCCCTCGTAAAACAGTACGTATAAGCGTAATAAAGCGGTAAATTAGATTTTATTTTATTTCTTAAACAATTTGCGGCCGGGCACAGACAAAGGGCGCGCGGGATCGATGCCGTGGTCAGCGATTCAAAGGTTTATGCGGGTACGTTTATTACTACCTACGCGCTCCCTTGGACTGCGAACGCTACTCTCATTTGTTCCCGATAAAATAATAATCGCATAGCCGATACTATTTCCTGGTTACACTTCATTTCCTTAGAGGCATTATTTTATTACGTGTTTTGTTGGCTTTGATTTTCACATATCGGGAACGATTTACAACAGTAGACTAACTACGTAACTGTGTGGCTAACAATTATCGGATTTCAATTATTGAAATTGTTACTTTTGCGATTCCGTATCATCGATTTCATGGGTTCAGTTGCTAACAAACTTCCATTACAATAAACTGAAACTATTAAATCAATCATACCTAATAGCAAAAGTAACAATTTCAATCATTGAAATCAGAAAATTGTGGGCAACAGAGTTACGTAATTAAGCTAGAGAACGTAGAGGAAGGTGCATTGCGCATTTTCGGTGCGTTCGCGAGATTTGGCCGCACCGTAAGAATGCTCACTTCAATGACAGAACAACGGTCAACTCTACCTCTGTTTAGACTCTAAAACGTCAAGCAGAATGGAAGCTATTACTAAAGTATCAATGCTAGTAAAAGTTGGTAGCATGGTGGTACACGGCGAACGCAGCTGCCGGCCGCTGGCCGCCGCGCTGACCGCCGCCCCAATCGCCGCCATTGTCCTCGCGTCCTTGTTCGCATTAAAATGCAGTTAACCGTTCTTTATTGTTTCATCCGCCAATAAATGTCCACCGGCTCTGGGAAACGTTCCGCTCCGATTTCGACTCCGGCCGCAATTACACTCGGCCCCTTACCCTTATTACACAAATTTTGCACTTACAAATTTACAAGTCGGACCTTTTAATTGTGCCTGTCTAATCTACGGCCGGACCGTCGGGCCAAATTTTAATACAATTCGCGGTGTTATGGGGAAAATTTTATTATAGTATTTTGCGACTAGGGTGCAATTGGATGGGCTCGCCGTTCGCTATGGCTGTTTAAATCGCAATATACAATTAAGGTAACACAGTTGACATCGCGTATCGGGTCAATATTGCTGTGGCTTTTCCCAAAACAGAGCACTCCGTTATTTCTTGATTAACTTCATGAATTAGTAGTTGCGCTCGTTTTCTTGAAGCCTCCCAAGGGTAATGAAGCTCCTAATTGGGGTCTTACCACGATCCTAGTCCGGGACGTATCCCCGTAGTGTTATTTTTCTTGATTAACAAGAAGCAGCGCACTACTAAACGGCAGCCGGTTGTTTGTTTAGTATCGATTTACTATAGCACCGATCGCTCCCCGGCAACACGATAATAAGACAACCAGACCGCCATTAGTCCCGCCCTGATCCGCCGGCGAGATGTAATAAAATATTCAGAAGCCAAAACGGGGAAAACACAAAATCAGATTGTCTCAAAATCACACGAGTGACAGCGCAAGGTAGACCCGCACATCTATAATTCACGAGTGCGGGGACGGCGCGGCAGGAAGGCCTCCGGTTCCACCTTGCGCTAACTCACGCCAATCTATTCTTGTTTAGACTCGACTCGGGCCGCTCTACTAAAAATGCTACTCCAACTTTTCAGGTTTTTGTTTTGAATTTTCACAAAAAGTTGGTCCTACCGACGCAGTGGGGATATCAGACTGAATTGACTTAGAATGAGTAATTATAACTTTTCTTAGAAGCTGACGTATGGGCCTACAGCCCAAACTGAACCTGGAGTCTTTGAATTTTTCAGAGATTTCTGAAGTGCGGTACTAAGAAAGGATTTCTTGGAACTCCCATAGGAGGGGATGAGACTGGGATGGAAATATCGTAAGGAAAAATGCATTAGTATGGTTACATATTAATCCGTGAGCAGAAGGGGAGCAAAACGTATTTTCAATAGTCTGCCAAAGCTGTTGTCCGTAGGTGTGTTATTCTGGGCTGCAAAGTCGGAAAATAATATTTTCCAATTGACGTGACTCCAAAATAAGCGATAGCGGCGGTAATTGCCCCAACCATGGTGGAGCGTGACTGATAATAATTACCTGGTGGACGCACACTGTCGGCAGCGGCGACTGAACTCCATATCACTTTAGAAATCTAAAAGAAATTAACCAAATTTAAACTGAATTGCTAACTGCGCCCGTTTTTGAAACGTTTGACGTGCCTAAAACTTTTTACTTTGCTGCTTTGTTTGGTTAACTTTTTTGTTTCTCTATTTACAAATAACCCGCATTGGCTCGTTACACTGTACTCGTCGTCAAATAGTATCCATTTTGTTGTAAAATGAAAATATGTGCGGTGATTTTCGAGCTTTGCAAGTGGACAAAGTATTCATAGGTACTTGAATGAATGAATGAAAATTCTTTATTGCTCATACACAAATATAATAACAACAAAGGAAAAAAATAAAAACCATAGCAAAGAAACAACTTCTATACATAGTATAAAACAAAGTCGCTTCCCTCCGTCTGTCCCTATGTATATACTCGTATGTACGCTTGGGTTCTTTAAATTACCCAACGAATTTTACGGCGATTTACAACAATTGATTGAGCGATTCTAGAGGAAGGTTTATAAGCAAGAAAAAAAGGGTAGATAGGGATAAAGTAGGTGTTCGTCAACGAAGTCGCGTCGGGTTGACTAGTAATTATTTATTATGTACACTTGTAATTAAGACTAGACTTACGATCCCAATCACAAATCCAGTGAAAAACAATACGCAGCCGAAACGGAGCAGCTTGCAACAAAATGTTCAATCTTCCAGCAACTTCGGCCGTAGGTAGCGCAAACCACGACAAATGGTCTCGCCGGCTACGCCCCGGCTGCGTCGGAACTATGACCACGAAATTGGCGAACGTTCACACTCCGAACGTTCACACTCCAGCAATTATCGTCGCCGAAGTTTTCCACCTCTGAATGAAGGCTCACCCATTACCCCTTCGAGGAAGCGGACGTCTGCATTGCTCCGTTATTCTAACTTTCGCGGGTAACTGCTGATTTTCTGGAATTACCTCCCAGCTATTATTGGAGAGCTAAATATTCATTGTCTAGGGACGCTCGCTTGTATTTGTTACAAGGTGGCTAATTAAACAATTGTGTAGTTAGGCAAACTTGATAATTAGTCATTCTTTTTTCAATTTTGTTGTGTAGACTTAGTTGAATACGCAAAGTAATATAGGTGTAGCCTATTACAGCCAGCCTTTGCAACTTTCATGAAATTCCAAAGCAACATTAATTGAAACATTTGGTAATGCAATAAGTGAGTATTTATATGTAAACGTCGTTAGCAGCGTTCGCCAGCGACCAGCCAAAGCTGCGATTAATGTTCGAGGCATCCCCCATGTACGGAGGCAAAGTTTTCCTAATTAATTGTAAGATTTTAATCACGGTACTGGCGTAACGAAATTATTATGGACCGTTTAATTTCCTTGCCCTGCGCCCTTCGGCGTCTTACTGCTAATGCGTTATTGCAAACTTTTAATCAAGGGTGTGAGGGAATTATTAAATTATGCAGCCTGTCGTATGCACTCCGCTGTTATAAATCTCCTGCATTTGTTTAGGTGATACTAGCCGACCGTTTGTACTGCCAGAAACTGTAATAAACTTATGGCCACCCCACGGCACACAAACTCACGGAATATCTTTATGGCTACCGTCGCATACCTAATTAAAATTATCATTTTAACTGCCGCCCGTAGTGTTTATAAGCTTTGTGTTTAATGACAGCCATTTGCATAAAACACACTGACATACGATACTCCGAACGCGACTCTCCCATCGCCGGAGAGCCCACGATAGATAACTTATGAACGTACGTTTCCGAGTCAACACAGAACCGCACTCGAGTCAATTTAGCAACAGACTTTGAAGGCAAAAAGTGAGGAAGCCCAGACAGACAGCAATAAACTTCACTTTACGTGTTTGTGCAGCTTCTCCGCGGGCAAACTAAGCGCGCTACAGACTCGGGTCACACTCAAAAGAGAATCCGTTGTGCAAAAATAAAAACAAATTAAGTCTGCGATCTTGGGGAACGAATCGGCACCGGTTCGAAACGGCCGCACAGCGGTCCAAGATCAAATAATTTCATGAAAATGAACCCCCGGTATATTTAATTAACCCGAACCTCCCCTTGTTGAAATGCACAAGAATTCCCCGGTTAAACATTAGCATTCGTCAGGAATTTAATTCGCTCGGAATGGAAAATATTTATTTACACTTTTTCCCATTTAAATTCTATTCCTCTCACACATGACTGTGTCGAAAGGGAGAGTAATTAATTTTTATTGGATTTTCTTTTCGCTACAGAAGTTTTAATTGCCGTGCAGAGGTGCGGCCCTACTCGCGGCGCGGACGCAAATTGCTGGTGCGGTCGCAATATCGCGCACGTGGATTTGTTGATTTCGGTCTCATAATTTATTGTCCCGCATTTAATTGCTTTTGTTTGCGCCAGCGACCGCGCCGTGTGTCACGCTCATATCGCGTCTAATCACACAGCCGACATCGATCCACTTTAATTCGGCTCCGGAGAACAAACGGCCGCGCGACGTGACTGAACTGCGGCCCGTAATGGGAGGCTGTTGATAGAAATTAAGGCGGAATCTGAACTCATCAAACATTAAGCCCTTCGTACCTGGGGGCCGCACTAAATAAATAACTGAAGCGAATGAAAAACATCCACGTCCCGATCGCACGGCGAGAATTCGGAGGAGGCAATAATAAATATGCATAGCGCGTCGATGCCACATCCTCTGTGATTAGTCGAGGGGGGTTCCTCCCCTCGGTGATACGGAGCGGATAGGTGAGTGAGTGATAGCGAGGGGGCAAGGCACTAAGGAGCCCCCAGCTAATAATACGTGTCTGTCTCTCGACTGTATCGGTGAATTTCTTGGATATTGCCAATATAACGTGTTCACGTGAGCGCGCACTTTTGTCTCTGTCACCGGCCGTCAGCGCCGCCAGGCGGCTTCTGTCTCTCATTACCTCACGAGCTAATTGCTTTGTGTTTCTTCCGCCTATTTCGCACAAAAGAGCTATAATTTTCTTACTTAATAAAGAAAAAAGCCTTTATAAAATAAGTCTTTGCGTTATTGTCTCGATTGTACTCTTGCGTGCAAAAACCCCCGGTCCGCCTTGACCATGATCCAGGATTTGGTAGATCAGGTAATTACAGTGGAGCGACTGCCATTTGACCTCCGTGAACATGTTAACTTGACCAGATTGGATCATGGTTACACATTCAGTCGCTTAGGTTTCATCACGACGATTTCCCTCGCCGTAAGAGCATTGGTTAGTGCTCAACTAATCTACGTAACTCTGAAAAGAGTCATTAGTACAGGGCAGCACTAGGGCTGAAACCCGGTATCTCTCACTTACGAATCGGACCTTTAAGCATTAGGCCACCAACGCTCGAAAAAAAAACGTTATATTTCGTCTTTAATGCATATTTTTATATTCGAAAGAACCCCTACAGCTTCTATAACATTCGGTATGGAGATACTTTGACCGACATAGGCTGATTCCGAAAACCGCTTGGACGAAGTCACGAACGCAAGCACTAGCTTAGCTATCTATAACCAAGGCACCTCCGTATCTCAACCCATTTCCTCCGTTCCTCCGATGGGTGACACGTAGCTATGGCAGCGTTACCTGAATAGATTTACTACGGCACCGCACTAGCACACGAGTACATTCGCATGCAGTTTACAGCCTTTGGGTTCTAGAGGTTCGGGAGGAGAGTGAATTCTCGAATTATGGGCTCCTGCGGGGTACCTACCGACGAATGGGTCCCCAAGGCGGGATGATGCCCTCATACGCAGACATACAAGCTTTTAGAGCGGCTTGGAGCGTTGCTTGGCCGGGTTATGGCGAAATATAACGTTTAGGATGCCAATTTTAATTAAGTTCAAATGTGGAGGGTAGATGAGCAGTTTGTTTGCGCTGTGGGAGGTAGGGGTGTTTTATGGTAAATAAAAAAATATAGTCTAGCTAGAGTACTTATGTAGATGGGAAAATCTGCGCAAACTATCTATGAGGTCCTGTGGTGTTCCGATAAAAAGTAGCTGTGAATACATAGGGGAGTTTTAGTGGGTCGAGTCCATTTTCAGGCAATCCCATGACGTGTCATTCTCCCGGACGACGTGGTATCTTTCGATAATTTGCCCTAAAATAAAAACAAAAGGTGGGTAATAAATTCACGCAATAAAACCATGAAAAGTTTTTCGAATTTTCGTTTTATGTTAATGAAATATGTATCTACTAATTAATTTATCACTCACTGTAACAGTGCCTACAGTACTTATACCTACGCAAATAGGAAATTTTTTCCATAAAACTTTCGTTTACGATCCTAAGACAAGAGGGTTTACTACATTTGAATTATAAATAAACGAAGATACCTTCTTAGGTGAGGGAGGATCGCGGAGGGTCGGCAGGTAACGACCGACGATACGACGATACATTGTTGCCATAAAATCCCTTTTACAATTATTACAAAACCCATTACGGCGATAGGTATATCACCGGCCGTATGAATATTGTACCGCAATCGGGCTAATGTGGATTAGGTTAATTTCATTAGATCCTAAATTAAGTGGCTTAGATAACATGATTTATCCTGGCGGGCACGGATGAGCCCTAGTGATTTCACCTGTGGCTCGGCCTAGTCCTCGGCCCACAGCGGCCCCAATCGAGTTACGCGACGACGGGCCGTCCTAAACAAATTTCAATTTTCAATTATAAGCGCCGCAGTCGGACTCTCCCGGAGGAGCCGTGACTTATTGCACCGGCCGCCGCCGATAATGTATTCAGAATAATTGCTGGAGCACCGGCCGGCCCGATTGAATCCGGCCCCGGGAGACGCGGGCAAGTTTTGATTTATCGGGGCGCGAGATCACAGCGCTCGTTACGGCATTAGGTGATATTAGCGACGCGAAGCAATGCCGCGTCACGCTTCTTATTGATTCCCGCCAATAAAGGAATCCGCGCCGGCCTCGGCCGCACGCTTTTCCGGCTCAATGAGCATAAATTGCAATAGGATCCCGCGCGGCGGCCGCCCGCGAATATTTCTCCCAACCACCCGTGTCAATAGCTCGCAGAAAAGGTGCAAAGATTTACCGAAACCCTTATAAGGGCGATCGGTTAGCATTAAAATATTTTATTTTTCAATAAACCTTTAGTGCGGGCGAGGGTGCGAAACGCCGGAACGTTAGGCCGCTGATTTTCTTCTTACGGTCGAGCGGATATAATCCCAATAACTCACTTTCATCGAAGCAAATAAAGCCGTTCAAATCACAGCGTTCAGGTTGAATTTCTCCGTATCGGAGGCCTGCTTTTGTGTTATACAGCCCACACACTTAATGCTGTATTGTTTCTTATGCCTAATTTTAGAAATACATCATCATAAATAGCTTACAATAGGCCTCTAGTTGACGTAAGACTCCTCCACATTAGTGGTGGATGTTTCCATAATCTCCATGCCTGCCTGGCGGCTTGGAGACCGTAGTGTTGAAAATACCTAACAAAAACTCATTTTCTGGCTTACGGGGGTTCTAGGTGGTCAAACTCTATCATTTAGACGCTTTGCACTATGCCTACACTGGAATGGGTTGGTGCTATTTTTAATAAGGACAATGGTCTCCTTATTAGAAATAGGACGTGTATGGACACGGGATGTACCTATAGGTATGTCACCATAAGATTTTGACAAGTTTAAAATGTAGAGTAGGTACGTTATAGATTATAAAATGTAAAAAAATTTAGAACTGTTACATTTTAAAGCAATTCAGCACTGGGCCGATTGTCGGAGCCCCGCGAAGCTCATCTGTTTCGTACAATAATTCGTTTAATTGTAAATGATTTGGTGAATTTTGTTGTACTCCATACTTCCAACATATCCCTATCTACTTTGTTCAATTTTACACGCAAACCAAATCACCGGCAAAAACAAAGCAATCCAACTCTCGATATTGGAAAGGAACCCTTGCTCATCGGAATGACAATATGAAGCCAATAGTTGCGCTGGATCGCGTCCCATTTCGATGAATAGCTACGGGAAGGAGCAACAACAGAAGGTGTGCGGTGGAGTGGTGTAGTCAATACGGGAGACAAACAGGTAGCAATATCGGGGTGTGATAGCGTACCGGCGCGCGTGCCCCGCGCCCGCTAGCGACGATTACCGCACGATGAGGACTCACCGCTTGCAACCATATATTACATACACTCAACATGAGATATCTACCTACATCTCGTCGATTTTTACAGCCAGAACGCTTGGATCGTTACAGGAATGATAGGTAGATACCTCGAATAGCAATAAACTGAAACTGAAACAATTGAACGGCAATAAAAGTGCAACGCAAACCAAATACGTATTCCGGCACTGATCGGATTATGCATGCCGCTTTCACGTTGAGTGAAAATAAACATCTCATTTGACTTCATAATATAAAATCACTTTCCAGTTTACCGTTCAAAGAGGAGCGATATTAAAAATGGATCCAATTCAGCGCGGCGCGGACTCCAATAATCAATAAGCTGTTTAAATAATACGCAATAAAGCCCGAATCCCCGATATAGTGTTTCGGAAAAAAACATTGTCGAAGCACGGCCCATTAACGAAGCGAAGGAGATCTGCAATCTCGGGAGATTGAAAATCAAACAACGGCAGCGTCGGTAACATAATACCGTTCGTTATTAAGACACAAATGTGGCATTAGAGGGAAATAAGGCAAAGCGAAAGTTGCGCGACGCGGCGCTCGCGCGGGGGAAAAACGGGACACGGAAAATGTTTATAGAGAGAACAGAGTAGGCAAGGGGGTAATGGTCGTAATAAAATTTTATACGCCTTAATATTTCGCCGAACGATGAGTCGAGGCGTGTGTGAAATTATGTAGCTGTACGTCGACGGAATTTACTACTACGGTGAGCCGCGCGGACGCATGTTCCGTAATGAAACCTCGGCCTGTCATAAGATGGGGTGTTTTTTCTCCAATTTGCGCGGCTCACCCCCTGCTTAACTCTTAAGAGCGGGAGTGAATGAATCCCAATGGGCGATCACGGCGTGTTGGGTAAACAAGGAGACTCGGGTACACTGCGCTCCTTGCGATAATTTATGCAAATGAAATTCACATTACCCCGTTTCCTATTCGATGCCGTGTGCGCCACGACGCAGTTCGCGAGCGTGTTTATTACCGTGTTTTTGCCTTTATTGTCGTGTATTTACTGTCACTACATTCCTGGAGATGAGAGGTTGGTGTATCTTACGCCATTTTACCTTATTTTGCATTTTGTCTCGTTGAAGGACGTGAAGATCAGGATCGCCGCGGCCGTAGCTATTTCTGCCGCCAAGCTAAATTCTTTCCTGTTGTTCTAGCTAGATACTCTACTCTAAACTAGGGACAATGCTTATGCGGTTCTGCTTTTTGTTAAACCTGACCACAGTCTTTTTGTTTTTGATCAATTTAATTTAAATTAGTTCCAAAAACTAATGCAGCCAGTAGCAGAAGCCACTAAATACTGCGTTGGAGCACCTTCCCCCTCACCACCCGCCGCCCTCCGCACCGTGCCGAGCGCTTTCTAATCTATTGGACAGCGGCGCCTGCGCCGAGAACCTAATAAAGGTCACAAGTTTTAAGAGCGCGTTCGCTAAAAATACGGTGTCGCAAAAGTTTTCTTTATTAGTTCCCCCCTTTAATCCTGGCGGGCGTGTCCCAATGTCTTTATGGCGAATTTTCAATCTGTGTCTGGGCGGAAGCCAATAAGAAATCAACTATTTGTTCCCTGATGCCCGTGCATCGGTTCGAGGGGAGACTCGCTTCTTTACGACTTCTTTTACGATTGGAGGTGCATTCGGAATTAGCCCGCGCTCCCGGGAAAGCCTTTTCGTGTCTGCGAAGATGAATGGTAAAAGGATTACAATGACTAACAGAGTTTTTTTTATTGGGGCCCATAAACCTTAACTTTTTATCGGTTCAGCAATCGATATAGCTCCGGTGAATATCTTAAGGTGCCCGTTCCGAATGCAAATACGAGTTATCAGGTGCAAATCGGTAATCGATAAAGCTGTATTCGCTAATACTGAAACCACACACATTGGAGGACCTGTCGTTCTGTCCAAGTTATTATATAATATTATCTTACTATAGCTATTTCTATAAGAAAGAATAAGGAAGTTTTTCTTCAAAACAACTGTGCTTGGTAGCGCGGTAGTTTAGTGGTAACCTCTCTCATAATCTAAGAACACGATAATAAAGCTTCCTAGACTAAAAGCTAGTAAATTCGGTATGATCTCTCTACATACGAAATGAGTGGTGAATATGATATACGGGCCCGCCTAAATTACTGACAGACACGAAGTGAGTGCAGTTAATAAAGTGGAGTTAATGAGTGCAGAGAGGTACTGAGGTAAGCTGTCACGTGGGGAATGCTTTATGAAATCGCGGCTTCATATTATGATACCTTGACAGGCGCCTCGTTCTGGCTCACTTTAAATTAATACGCACTTGAAACGCGGTCTGTGGATTCCACTTTGTCTAATGCGTGCCTCTAATATTTCACGCGCCGCGTGTTATGTTTTTGTATATTATTATACATTTATGATTTTTCATTTCGATTGTTCAGGCGTTTTAGACCCATCTGGTTTTAGCCCGCGGGCCGAAACACCTGATTACTTTAAATTATTATTTTTCCTCAGGCGTTTGGGCAGCTAAAAACTCTATTTAAAGGTTTTTTAAATAGGGTTTTTAGCTTCCTTAGTTTCTTTGACTGTTCTAAAACTATTTTTAAGCTCAATTTTAACCCAAACTGTACACTGTAACCTGTTTTAACTGCAGGCCCAAATGCCTGGGGAAAAATATTAAATTTAATGCATCGGGCGTTTTGGCCCGCGGGCCGAAACGTCTGGAGCATTCGCTGAACACACTTCATTTCTATGCATTTCGGTACTGTCACTAGTTTATCAACCCGTTAATAAATTACCGGTTTTGGCCCGCAGTCCGAAACGCCTGATGCATTACAATTTTAAACACTCTTCATTTCTATCCATTCCGTTCCTACCTCTAGTTTTTCAACTCGTTAGCAAATTAGAATAAACAAGTTTAATGCTCTCAACATTACATTAACACCTTTCGCCGCGTCGGAATAAGTAGTTACAATATGGTTGTAAATCCGTATAAAATGTAGTGTTATTAAAAACTGTAGTCCATAAACCAGGATGAGGACTGGCGGGTCGGCAGCTGCGTTAATACTTTATTACGTTCGTATGAGACTGGGTACTTGTGCTTTTACGAGAGACTTTTAATCGCTCCTTCGCTCTCTCGACCTCCCCACTCCAGCCCTGTACCCCCCACTATGTTGTCTTGAGGGTAATACCGCCCGCAAATAGGTAGCTAAGATAACATTTTATGTAGGTATACGTCTAAAATATATCTGTAATAAGGTATGTGAATTTTGTATCAGATTTTAGTCTCGTTATACAGAGTGTGGGGTACTGTGTTAATTAACTGTGTGTAAATATAAAATATTTCTAAAATCTTTTCACTGATATCAAAAATACTGTGCGCGAGTTCGTGTCCATCAGGCACGACTGTTTAATAATTTGAGTAGCAATTATTGAACGCTCGATACATCGCTATTGCGGTTTGAGCAAGTATATAACATGGCAATGTATAATCCATTAAAGGTAGACGGTCATGCCAGATGGATATGAACTCGCGCGCGCTGCCTAGCTTAAGAGTGAAACAACATCAATAACTTATTAAAAATAATATAAAAATGTTAACATTAAATTATTATTTCCTGCAATAACGTTTATAAGAGCTTACTTGCGATCTCGATAACACAAGGGTACTTGAGATATATAATACTTGATTGTACCAAACCTAAAAATAGAAATAAATACGTTCATGAACTTTCACATTTATTACGTTAGTAGGATTGAACTCATCTCACTCATATTTAGTATACCTCATTAAATAGGTTTTTTAGATACACTGTCTTAGAACTAATTTAGTAAGCTACCTAAAATAGAACCTATCACATTGTCTTGTGATTATATTTTCGTGGAATAAGTTCCAAATGTGGATACATCGCTCCCTGTATATCCATTTACTCTTTCAATATTTAATAACTATTGTTGCCTAGTTATATTGTATGTTTCTAGTTACTAGTATTGAGAGTCGAATCTTCCTAAGTTCCTGTCAGGCTATTCAATGTGTAACCATGCTCCAAGTTAGCCCTGAAGTCCGCGATTTACGAATGGCATGATTGAATTGTAATTGGCATTTTGACACGTTTTTGGTATTCTGCTACTGTTACTAATGGCGCGATTGAATTGTAATTGAATCGCAATAGCAGTTTGACGCGTTTTTGATATTGTTATAAAATTAAAATGGCAGTTCACTGCTATTGCGATCCAATTACAATTCAATCGCTCGCTAGTAAATTAGCGGTCTTGAGACCCTGGTCAGATTCCCCTGTCAACAGAGTCACGAAGGTCATATGGTAGTCGCTCTACTGTAATTACCTGATCATGGTAAAAGCGGACCCGGATTGCGTGCGAGAGTACAACCAGGATATTTTTTTTATGCAAGAGGGCGGCTAACGACCAAGCAGGTCACCTAATGGTAAATGATCACCGCCATCTGAAACACCAGGGGTGTCAAGAATGCGTTGCCAGCCTATGAGAAAGGTCTCATGTATCATCATCGTCCTAGCGTTTATCCCGGCCTCTGCCAGGGTCCGCTTTCCTACTCATTCTCCTCCACTTCGCCCGGTCTTCGGCATCCTCGCGTCGTAAGCCGTTACTCACGCATCCGACTCAGCGTATATATACAGACGTATACATATATAGGCATCGGTATACACGAGCAAGAGCTGTTTTATGAGTTATGTACATTAGCTGAATACTAACCGATGCTCTTACGGTGAGGCAAAACATTGTGATGAAACCTGCACATCCAGGCGACTGGATGTGTAACTATGATCCAATCTGGTCAGGTTCCTTTGGTAGCAGGGTCATGGAGATCAGATGGCTGACCTGCCAAATCCTGGATCATGGTCAAGGCGGACCCCGGACCCTCGTGCGCGAGAGCACAACCGGGACATTAACGCCAAGATGATGATGATATATACAGACGTATGTACCCATCAAACTCGAGCAATACTGACGCTAATAGAAAATCGATAATTTGTTAACTTAGCTAACAAGAATTAAACATTTATCGAACTCCAGATTCTCAGAAGTTCGACTTTAATATAAAATGTAAGTGTACAAAATTTGTAGCTGGAATTTGAATTATTTTTAATATCGTCACGTTTAGCATTTTTCGAGTATACTTAGTACTTTAAAGTTTCACTTGAGTAACGCTATCAGCTGCAGTATGAACGGATCCCCCAGACCAGAATACATGTACGAGTATGCTACGGAAGTCCGTTTAATTTGCAGGTCTGTACGCGTAAGTTCCAATTCTGGACTCAAACATCTGAACACGCGATCTCAAAATTTACACTCAGTTTTGAACCTTGAATAATAGGTCGTATTTTGGTTTATTTCTTAACCTTACTTTTGTCTGTTTGTTTGTCAATGTAGCGTAAAAAAATGGTCGACATCTGCCCTTTTATGAAAAATCGTTAGTTGAATATATTGTGCTACCCTTTACTTTAATGTGGCATGTATGGGTAATGAAAAGTCACAACCGAAGATAAGACGTACTAATATTCTATACTAGAACATTAGTTTTTATCGTATATCGGAAAGCTGCCTATAAGTACCTATTACAAATTCATGTACTTTTTCAAAAACCCATTCTACAAAGTAGAAGCAATAGTTCGTGTAGAAATTGCCCAAAAAAACTGCTGAAGCGAAATAAATGTCGGCTCGTAGCTCTCGTAGATCACAATCGTAGCAGCTACGTGAGTTGGTTTTTCGTAGGCGCGTAGCACTCGTAGAGATATGCGCTTCTGTAAATGGCACATTTAGTATCGGGCGTGATTCGCTCAGCGAATTGCATCGATGATTCATCACTTGATTTAGGAGCGTCGGTAGCCGGGCGGTTGAGTATCCAACTCGTAAGCGAGAGGTACCGGGTTCGAATCCCGCTTCAGCCATGTACCAATGACTCTTTTCTGAGTTATGTACATTAGTTAAATGCTAACCGATGCTCTCACGGTGAGGGAAAAACATCGTGATGAAACCTGAAAATTCAGGCATCTGAATTTGTAACCATGATCCAATCTGGTCAGGTTCCCCTGGTAGCAGGGTCACGGAGGTCAGATGATAGTCGCTCCACTGTAATTACCTGATCGCCAAATCCTGGATCATGGTCAAAGCGGACCCCGGGCCCTCGTCCTCGAGAGCACAACCGGGACATTAACGCTAAGATGATTCATCACTTGATTTAGAACTTGATATGTTTAACTCCCGACGATAAAATAGAGGTGTTAATTGTAATTGGATCGGAATAGCAGCTCAATAGCAGTTTTAATTGTAGCAGAATACCAAGAACATGTCAAACTGCCATTAAGCTGCTATTGCAATCCAATTTCAGTTCAATTGAGATATTAGTACATTAGCGTACTTGAGGCCCAGACTGCCCACCTGATATAAACGGCAACTGTTACCCACAAGATCGACGATTCATGCATTTAGGTTGCAGGCTTCCAGGTAACAAAAATGCATAAACGCAAGTGCATTGTAACTGTGAGGACTAACATGAAATGCCACATACCAGTAATTGGTTCGTTTGGCTGGCTTTTTAACAAAACATATAAAAATACCCACATATACCCACGGCGAACAGAATTTTTTTTTAGGTTTGTAGGCGCATTACTCTTGTTTTCGACGACATGAGTCGCTTACTGTTTATGAAGATAATTTAAAAAAAAAGGTTTTCATATAAAAAGGTACAATTTCAAGCTCCACAATATATTTCGATTTTCATAAGTTTTAAGTATTTTCATTAAATGTAAAATGGGATTAAACTGAACAATTCAAAACTAATTTTGATTTGCTTTAATTTCACAGACCGAGTCAGATTTCGCCCCGTGCTTTTTAAAATAATTAATATTTTTTTTTAGAAATAAGCAGCGGCTGTTGTTTCTTTTATACTGTTATATTTATCTGTATATCATTATTGTGTACAATAAACAGTTAAATAAATATAAAATTTACTACGTCGGCAATCATTTAGGAACTTTTAATAAATGTAATGTTTAACTTGTAAATAAAATATATTTGGAAAGAAACAAATAAATTACAACTTAGTCGGTGTTGTTTTACAAATACTGAATTCTCTATCATTTCGCCCATCCGACTGACGATAAAAAGGGTTAAAGGCAGCCGAGTAGACAAACTTAGGCCGTAAAAAATAGTCACCATTTTGTCACCACGCTATCGGCACAGCTCATTTTCACGTAAACGACTCAAGTTTTTCACTGTGCCCCAAAGTGGTGGCACGGAACACGCAAAATATTTAATTTCTACTTTGTCCATGTTATTGTTACAGACAGACGCGATAAAGGCACGAACACAACGCC
The DNA here is from genome assembly GCA_907269095.1 of Blastobasis adustella. Taxonomy (NCBI): domain Eukaryota; kingdom Metazoa; phylum Arthropoda; class Insecta; order Lepidoptera; family Blastobasidae; genus Blastobasis; species Blastobasis adustella. The sequence goes on along the minus strand of OU026121.1, from coordinate 11,099,421 downwards.
CCGGGGCGCGTTCCGAATTAATCCAATACGGCGAGTAGGTATTACAGAAGCTAATGGGGCAAAGTTTCCATGTAAGCCAATTGTGTGCCGTTAATCTAATCGGTGCCATGTTACAGCGGGTTTTGATAGCGTACCGTTACAATTGCCAAATGAAAAATACGCGGATTTCCTGTTGACTGTAATCGCTATGTAATCCATCAAATGAAACGATGGTAGACGCTTTGCTTGCGGCGCCGCGACGCGCCGCGGCCGCCCTATTACGTATTGTCACGATTTTCATGCGAATGATGTATGAGCTATTGTCGATTGAAATGTCGATCTGATTGATTGCGACCGTCTCGAAATCAACCAGATAAAAGCATTCGGAAGCGCCTGAATCTCTGTCGCGCTAATAAAGCGCTTGAATGATAATGGGGTGTCGACCCGCTGCATTGATACGGGGGCTGGTGGAGAATTTGGGTCATTTCAATTACAGGGCTATAGCGACCCCTTTTTTACCTGGCCTCACAAATTATAATATTCATAATCATTGTTTGCTTAAACTATCCTTGACCAAAATAATTTAGTGTGATACCATCTTTGGAACGTGCGCTGGTTTATTATAACTTTCTTCCTCTGAACTCCAGCTGTGAGGGTCCACGACGCCCCCCCCCTGCCCCCCCCTCGCCTGACCGCTGCGCCGTGCTCATGCGATAAAACAATTACCCCAATGAAGTCGAGTTTTGCTACACGTAAATTTCCAAACAGAAATATGACGGAAGTTTGAAAGAATTTGTACCAAAATTGCCGGAGTTCAACAAAGAGTAATAACGTGGTAGTTAGGAAAAACAAACCGTCTAGTTCTGAATATGAACTTTGTTCTTGTCTTTATTAGAAACAACGTTTATATAAAAAGCGTGAAGCTAAACTTAGTGTATAGTTTTCCTATTTTCTATGAACTGAAACATGGTAAAATGCTCTTTTCATGTTTCTTTTCAGAAAGCCAAATGCTGAATTCAATAGCGACAAGCAATTAATTAAATTAAAAGATCGGTGTACACACTATCAGATCCGGCCGTGGCGGCTGTGTTGGCGCGTAATCGGGTCGCGTGCTACCTGCCGCTATCTTGATATGGTCCGACCCACTAATTATAGTTTTGCTTATTACCTTCCCCCTCTCAGCGAAACTTCTTTTGTAATTAGGAATCCTATTTGTAGAAATTGACGAACATTTCCGAAAATCGTGCAGGACGCACTTTGCATGCGGCGAATGGGAACGCAACTTAATGTATGTTGTTATTAATAACCTGTGGCCCAAAAAGCGAACCCTGTGGCACACCGGGAAAGCCATAAAGGTTTACTATGATGCAACGCCGCAGATGAAACATGAAAAATGCACCAGCACTGAATATGTGATTTTGAAAAGAGTTGCAATGAAAGATGACACGACAACCGCGACAGAGTATAAAATATGTCTTTCATAGCGTTTAATGCTTCAGCCAGAGAGAGTATCGACTTCGTCTGAGGTAGACACAAGATACAATTTGGTATTTATTGAAACACTGATTGAAAGTGACTCGTATAACAGTTATTAGAACTTCAAAGCAACTTCAATTGCATGGTTCTGTAACTTAATTCAAATGAATTTCAGTTATTGAATAAAATTGTCTCAGAATGAGAATTTGATTTGCTGGTGTCAATGATCTAGATGTAGACAACAGTATTTAACTTGTAATTTATCGAAGTGCGTATAATGAAATTGTTTATTGAGCTGTATAAATCTAATCTAGATGTAATTTCAGCGTCATTTTGAAGCGATGTAATGTAAATTAAATTAAATGTCATTTATTTTAGGTACATTGGTACAATAATAAAAATAATATCATACGCCTGACATACGGATGACATGTATATGGCCAAGAACATTTATAATTAAATATATATATAAACTAAAGAATGAACTGTCTGTCTGTCTGTATGAGGTGTTCAACAATAGACAGAGTGATTCATGAGAAAGGTTAAGGTGTATAATTTTCACGAGGAAGGTTAAGGTTTTGTGTAAATCGGTTGAAAGAGACCGGGTTGATTAGGCATTGCATTTGAAATGATCGGGTATACCTAAACATTAGTTAGTCAAAAGCTAGTGTTTTATCTATCACTGATTAAATTTTCAGCAAGAAAACCAAACTCAATGCTCAATCGTTAAACTTAATAGAAGACGTACAAATTACCAATTTTGTAAGAACAATTCAACCTCTTACAACTTCTATTCTATTTCCAGCGTCACGCCCATTAACTGAGACAACTGTACACAATTCAAACTTCGTCTTAAACTTCGCGTTTGCTTAGCACTGAGACGGAGATAAAAATAGAATGCAGTAAGTTGTAAGTAAAATGCAGTAAGTTGCTGCCTGGCGTATGCAAATACCGTCACAACAAGGTTGCCCGACTCCCGGCGGGTAATGCTGATTCCTGAATCCGTCCGCACCTGCCCAATTCCCTCCAGCCTGCAGCCAATGCGGCATTCTCTATTCAAACTTCATTTTCTACGATGCAACATTGTCGCGCACACACTGTATCGCTGCCTTTTATACATGCTATAACTCTTTACGACGCGCGCGCATACATGGAGACTTGGACTCGTAGACGGTGGAATAATATTGCTACAGTTTTTTTTAAAGAAGATCTTTAGAATGGGAAGTTTGAGGAAAAATACATTTTTAGGAGGTCTCCCGACAGCCGATAAAAAAGAAATAATAGTTCAAGTGATTGTAATAGATGGCGTTGCTAATCAACGATTTCCTCATAAATAAATCAAAACGAGACCGTTGAATGTATAAAAATATAGACTTTGCACTTTTGGCACAAAGGGTACAAAACCTAACGTATATTTGCACGAAAAACCTTTCCGAATAACTTCGATTATTCAATGAAATACTTCAAAATCCTGTCTAAGCAACGCCATCTAGCGAGGGTCGCTGGGCTATGCTTTTTACTTTTTTAAATCGCCCATTTTATATGAATTATGTTTTTAATAGATTCTTCTACAATACAAAAATTTAAACCAGGTATGGAAACGCGGAAGATAGAAATTCCCTGGTATATATACCAACATATTGATTCAGCGCATAGAATTAGATCGCGCCATATCCTCTTCACCGCTTCAAGGTAATGCATATTCAATGGAGGCACTGAACTGATAATGTAGTGCTCAAGTGTATGCTACGATGACACGTAAAGTGAAATTCAAGTACCAAAGGTTCCCCCAACGGAGAACTGCATCAAAACATGCATAGGAAATAAGGAACATGTGACGTGCAGTGTAAAAATGTAGTTATTTTAAAAGCGATCGAGGTACAGTGAGAAAATTCTGTACACAAAAATAGTTCGCCTGCCAGACGAAAGTTTACGTTTTGGAAACTGAACGCTCCAGTGAGCATTCGCAAAATACCATTCTAATTCTAATCTTGTTCCCCCTCGATGTCTGCATCAAAGCCTGCATAGAAAAGAAGACAGTGATGGCGGGCTTTGTGAAAAATGTATTCTGCGAAATATCATGCAGTCAGCTGAACAGTTTTGAAAAGTGTTCCGCGCGAACGCAGCCGGCTCCGGAACCGGTACGCATTATTTTTTTTCTGTTCCCGTGCTGAAATTCATGAGCACAATACTCTCCAAAATTAGACCATGGAAGCCAAAAATTAAAATGTAGACAGGTGTCCTGACGCTCTGGACAAAGACGAATAGAGTAAAGAGGGTATTTAGAACTAAATTGCAAAGTATCATAGCAATCGGTCCAGTATTTACCGAAAAATCAACGATTTTGAATTCCACGCCAGATGACAGATGAAATTAGATTACTTATCATTTGAAGTGTGACATAACGTCACTCGCTTCTCATGTGTCACATCATAAATGTCAATAATTAATTCTATGATCAATTCATTCGTGTTGTCGTGTTGTATTTGTTGCCGATTAAATTACATTGTCTAATTAAAGAAAGTGCTATTTTACGATACTGCTGAGTGGCAGTCTTAAACAGAGTTTCATTAGAGGCTAGGGTCACCCTGTAGACTATAGATAGGGCGTTACAGAATCACGTCTCATGTACAATTTGCTGGGCATCTCGTCTGCAGTGTCGTCGATGTCTCCGCCCATAAAAGTAAACATCGGCATTCGGTGCGTGACTCGATCCCGCATTCGGCCGCAGACACCCGGCCACTAAAACCGAGCACGCGACCCGAAACGTGCCCTGTCCTCAAATCTTAAATATTAAACGAGCCGCAATATAATACACCCGTATAAATTACCGCTGCTACATTGACTTTAACGTGCTTCACCTAGTTTTCTTTACTATAATATTCAGGTTTAGTACATATTTTTCTCTTCAAGACTAGTGGGAAATAGGTACCACGTTGTGACTTGAACATTTTGCGAGCGTGTAGCGTTTCGCGATTTGGATATTATGCGCCTAAATACAGAAGTTACAAAATCGGAAGAAGGAGACATGCTGGCTAAATGAATGAATAATAGATCCGACGCCGACACTCTTCATATTTTCAACATTGCGATCTCCAACCCCAACCCAACCTAGAGATGATAGCTGTTGATGTGTCAATAGGTAAATATGTTAGCTGACTAGCCTTAGACCATGCGAAGGCAGCCCCAGAAAAAGTTGTAAGACTACGTGTTTACTACAGTATCAAAACACTGTTTCATTTGATAATACGTCAAACTAAAATATCTATAATTCTGACACACATACTACATTTTACTTATCAGCGCATGTGATCCGAGTGACACACTGTACTCGTATCGATATGAAAATAGGAGCACATAACCAGGATTCCTTCACTGGATCACTTCGATGGGCCTTAGCACCCTTTGAAGTCTATTCTCAAATCTTTGCGCGGATGTCTCAAACGTATCTCCGAGTATGCGACCTCCATCGGGAAGCCTTTGATCTGATTCGAGTTTAGAAAAAATATCCACTTTGGCGAAAGGTTCTGGACTACTGCTCGGTATTATGCAGATGTAGTGATCTAAATTCCGAAAACTATTTATACACAATTTGTGTCGTGTACATCGTTTCGGCTATTTTCAGATGCGTTTTAAGCACAGCGTATAATTACAGTCGTATACAGTCTAAGTTCACTAAGCTATCTATAACCCCTGCTTTGATGAAAAAAATTATGAAAGGATACAGACCACTAAATATTATAATGCGTAATGTAATGGATAATGAGGATGTTGCACAATTTGACTGGTTGAACAAGTCTCTAATTGACACCCCGCAATATCTTCGGTCATTAGGTACATAATTGTATTATGAACATTTGGACAAACCATGATAAACATTATATTAATGTTCTCGTATTTATATTCACTCCTATTATACGCAAGTATCGATCTATGAATTCTAGTTACTGTGAAAACTGTGACTGCTTGTTTCCAAAATAAATTAAAAAAACATAATAATTATTATTCGTTTTCACTAGTCTAAAAGAAAATAATTGCACCTGCATTGTAATCAAAATACTCCTCACAAACGATATTAAGCAGTTTTACATGAAACTATTTTCAATCTCTCGAATCGTTTAAATTACTCGCATTTTAACCTGGTATTTAAGCATACTTAATAAAGACTTCTCTCTCACGCTTGCTTGTTACTATCGTAGAGTGTATTTTGCGAATACAGTTTCAGTTGTCTGCTAGACACTGCTAGTGTAAATTCATCTTTTGATGGTTGCATTTTAAAGTGCAGTTTGCATACTTTAAAGCTCACGATGCATCTCTCTCTTTGCAGATCATGTTCGGGAATTCTCCTGTGGCAATCTCTACTACAGAACATTCTTCGTGGACTCGAAGAGAGACGCCCTTTACGTTGGGGCTATGTAAGTACATTTCAATATCTAATGTATTTTTCTGTTAGGTTTTATTTATTAATTTGTATGTTTATTCATTAATTTATTTCTTTATTTATTTATTTAACAGTTTATTGTGCAGAAAAACAAGTATACAATATAGACATAAAGAAAACAACACAACAGGTACAGCTTATTTCATAAGAAATATCTTACAGCAGACCTACGGAAGAGACAGAACAAAATCAGAAAGGCAGACGGCGTGCATCTTAAAAACCAACTACCTAATACTAAAAAAAATATTTATTTTACATAATTAAATACATAGCTACATACATATACAAATACATACATACATACATACATACATACATACATATATATATATATATATAACAAATTGAAAGATAATACTCTTTAACTCGCTTCTTAAAGGTATCAAGTGAAGGACTGATACGTACAGTAAATGGCAACGAATTCCACAATCTAGCCGCATGAACAGAGAAGGAATTAGAATAACACTCAGATTGATGAGGGGTAATGGAGAGGAGTGCCTTGACGCTAGAGCGACAAGGCATGTCCTGGGGGCGGGAAAAACTGAAACAATAATATTGATAAAGTATAAAACAAAGCCGCTTCCCGCCGTCTGTCCCTGTGTATCTATATGGGTATCTATCTACGCTTAGATGTTTTAAACTACGCAATGGATTGATAAGGTTTACAACAATAGATAGAGTGATTCAAAAGAATATATAAGAATAAAAAGGGTATGTATGGGTAAAGTAGGTGTAGAGTAGATACAGGGTAGGAGTAAGACGCCACGCGAGTGAAGTCGCGCCGGGTCCACTAAATTACCATCAAGTGGACCGTCTGACCACCTTGCAAAGCGTGGAGATTACGGCAATGCCCTCCACTAATGTGCAGGAGGCTCACGTCCAGCAGTGCTCCGTTATGGGCTGTTGATGTAATAAACGCACATATCGACACGCCTTTGATGTAATATTCAGTCCCATTTTCCACAATAACAAACTTGTTAATTTGTCCACTGCAAATAATAAGTTTATTGATAATATTCCTGGAGCGGTCATTACGCAGAGCCGCTGTAAATAAAGCTCACGAACGCAAGCAATAAGAAGCTCATTCCGAGCACTAAAACGATCTGCTGTAATTTCACTAGTATTGTAGTTTTTTGAAACATAGTTGCCATTACGCGCTAAATTGGGTCCGGTTCCTTGTAATTTTGTTGTCGTACTCCCTTATCACGTATTATGTAATAAAATGTTAATACCCGCTCAGGCACTCGTTAAAATTGAGTACGGAGTAGTGTTTTAGGTTGTTAATAGTTTGCTTTATTTCAAACTTGTTTTTGGTCGCGACTCCGTTCGCGTAGAATTCGGTGGTTTCGTTCCGGATCCGATCCCGCGGGGACAACTTTGAATTTCGGGATCAATAAAATTGTAGCCTATATGTGTATAGGTATAAATAAAGCACAGCTAAACTTCATCAAAATCCATTCAGTAGTTTTGCAGGATGAATAACAGACATCCATCGTAACATCCGTCCTTGCATACTTTTGCTTGTGAAATCAGCATCATACATTCATCCATAATTCTTAACAATCGTCGTTGTTAGGTGCCGACAGTCAATTGTTTTTACCTCTCGACGAAAAAAGAGGGGTGTAATAAGTTTGACTTATGTATCTGTGTGTCTGCCGAACGGATGGACCGATTTAGATGTGGTTTTCTCTATTTGAAAGCCAGTTTAATTGAGATGGCTCTTAGCTTTGTTTCATTAAAATGGGTTCTGTAGTTTAGAAAATATTTAAGTGTACACTAACTTGGTCGGGAGTTACGCGACTCTTTCTATCGGTTGGGTTATCATACTAATGTTATTATTTACTTGCAGGGATCGACTGTATAGGCTGAACATGAACAACATCAGCTCCTCGAGTTGTGACGTAAGTATACATATTTTTATTTTACCTCACAATTTTACAAAGCTTGCAAACTTGACTAAAGAAACTTGCAGAAAGTTAAAGATAGAGGAAACTAGTTCTTGAGTGACCACAACTCAGATAGCGTAGTGTATGATCCTCTGTGGTGGAGGAGTAACGATTTGCAAACGGCTGCAACAAGCCTAAAACAAGGTGTTTTGGTCCTCGTTGTGGAGGTCCATGTCTAGCAGAGTAGTATACGTAGGATCAATAGATATGAGATCTGCTAAGGTTCTGTTGTCCGCAAAAAATTGGGTTATAGATACAGTGTTTTCGCGGGAATCAACTTGAGTTTCACGAGAAATTATAGCTTACTTAGTTTTTGCAAAGAAACTGTAACAAAAGTCCGCCCATCCCGCAATCCGGCCAAGAAGCTATAGGAACATAATTTCCGAGTGTCATAGAGTACTTTAGGACCCGGGAATGTGACCATATCTACAATCAGGTGATGCCTGCATATGTAAACTCGGACATGAATTTCAGGATCAAAAGTATAAATAAATTCCCCTTTTAAAAAACAAACCCAAGGGGTGGATTATTTAAAATAGTGTTTTTGTAAATATTCGTACGATTTTACTTCATTGTAAATGTAATAATTTTTAACAATATTTAAATAATCTATGCCTTGGGTTTATTTTTATCCTCGGAGTTAGTTATGTTAATTCACTCACAATATCAGAAGAATTTCTCCACCCTCGACACAAGAAAGAGGTGTTATAAGTTTGTCTTGTTTAGGTATCTGCGTATCTGTCTATGCCATCGTAGCTCGGAGCGAATGGACCGATTTCGATGCGATTATTCTGAGAGTTGTTTCATTAAAATGGGTTAAGTAGTTTGTGAAAACGACAAACGTTTTCCAATTTAATGGGTTTTCCAACATTCGTCGGTTTGGTTATTGTTAACTAAATTTATTTATTTTCTTGCAGCGAGATGCGATCAACTTGGAGCCGAGCAACGTCGCGCAATGCGTGTCGAAGGGCAAGTCTGAGGTAAGAATACATAATTTTATTATAAGTAGCACTTGAAGGCTATAGGCAAAGAACAAGCAATTTCACATTAGAATATATACCTACTATACTCAATAATGAGTATATTGTACAAAAAAGTAGGTAACTTAGATAGGTTATAAGATTACCCTAACGTAAGACATCGAAGCGTACGTAAAATAAGAAATTATATTTTTACGTGTTAAAGTGGCTATAACTCCTAAAATGCACAACCAATGTTCTTGTACTATTCACATACTTAGGCACTGCGCATATTTAACACTATATAAATATCAGAATTGCAAGTGATCGTTCATTTTTGGTAACAATGTGACATCTTTGAGCGGGCTGATTTAGTGATGTGCACAACGAAGTGTGTGTCTTCAGTTTTTATACTGTTGACATAGGTACTAAAGTAGGTTGGTGTAAGTATTAGCTTTGTAAGCGATAGTAACCAAAAGTACGACTATCACTTAGACTAGATACTTTACCTAGACCATTAACAAGTAAAAAATGATTTAAAAACATTCCAAAATGTACTTTATAAATTCCAAACTCAGCTAATAAGAACAAGGAGGATGTTCGAAAACTTTTTAATCAGAGCGCGCCTTATTGCGCGCGGAATTACCGCAACTAGCACTATTTCCATCAAGGGTTAATCCCATTTTTAACAGTGAGCGGCGGGAGGCGAGCATATTTCATAGCGGGGAGCTTAGAGCCGCGCTCCGCCCTGTTATATTAAGGCCGTTAATTTTGATTTACAATCGCACCGTAAAAGCAATATTTGTTTTATTTCCCGGCGGTTACACCCGTCTCGGATCGCGAACGGCGATTATTGCGGGCCTCCGGGAGCCCGGGCCCACTAATTCGATAATGCCGACTGCGCGACCGATTCCGACGGCTGAGTGCTTCCTTCTATTTTTGTGCGTCCTATTTGCTCGGTTCTGGGTTTCCTCCTCGTTGCCCTCCCCGACTTTCTCCTCCGAACGTGACGGATGACGGAGGCTCGCAGCCCCCCGACGCGGGGCGTCTACGCGGAACACTAATAAGAAAGTCATAAAGCGCGCAACCAAAATGTGCTCGGGACACCGCACGCGAAATTGTAAATAAAGTCGCGAAGCAGTAAAACTCCATACGGCCCTAAAAGGTGGCACACATAGAAGCGGAGTTCCCGCGACCACATTCACGAGTTGCCTCCAGCCGAATATTGTGGTAGCACATAAAATAAGCCTCCCAAATAAAAGGTCAAACTTCCGCAATAGCTCCGAAAGAAAAGCAATAGACCACATGCTACCCACTCCAACTCTTGCAATGGAGAAAAAAGTAAATTTGTTTTATTAGTATCAAAGAGGGCCATAAAAAAGAAATATCCCCGAGTCTATCACCTCGATCGTGGAAGGAACGGCCACTCGTGAAGGCTATAATCAAAGTTTCTCTCTGTCGACGAGTTTTCCTTTCTCTAAACACGGTGTTGTAACACGAAAAAGGCTGGAAAAATGCCGTCGGCGAAATTCCATGCGGCGTCCGTCGGCTTGTCGTTAGTCTCGTTGTTTTAAGTTCACTCTCTTTGACGCTATTAAGGAGAATTCACTAGAAACGTAAATCACGAAACTTGGGTTTCTTTTTGTAAATTATGCATGCGCCGCAATCTTGGGCCTTTTTGATACTTAAATCTGTTTTCGTTGTTTTTCCACGTAGACTGGCAGATTCGCGAATTATGCTAAAATACTTATAATACACTTCGAATATAATAAGCGGCTGCTAAACGTAAAAGCGTTCTGTCATCTACAGGGCGTCCTGAAAACATTCCCGTCACGATATCAAATCGTAAAAGTCGTCTATAGCGAATAAAGGCACAATAAAACTCTGTCTCTGCATTGGCATTGCAAATCGATGCCCTTAAAATTCTAATAAAAGCCATTATACTCGATGAAAAATAAGTACATTTCCTTCGGAAAAGCAAAAAAGGGAACGCAGAAAAACCCGAGGAAAGCTGGTCGTAAATCTACTTACGTACAAAGTGGCGAATAATTAACGAAATGGACCAATCGGAGGCATTAGTTGAGTGAAGTTATGCGAGTGCCCCGCGCTAAGTGCCGTTAAAAGAAACTTAGACGTGGGCTGATTGTTCTCTGCTTAATTCTGATTGTTTCTGAGCGCGAAACAGTTCTGCTCACGTCACTACTACGCCTGCGAGTTCCCAGTATATTAATCCGATAATTACTTTAGAACAATCTCTGGGAGGGAAGCGGAACAACGCAGCGAGAACTTTTTATAAAGAGAGAAAACACTCTTTCAGTTGTTCGTTTCATCGTTGTCCCTATCTAAATATTTCCAAGAAAATGGTAGTCTCATTTTCTTGGAATCGTTTTAGTATTTTCATTGTCTTGTAGAATAGAATAAAAAGACGTTTTTGTGGTAATACCTATCTGATAACGGATTAGTGTTTGCTAATCTAAATAAAATACAATGGCTTTTATGTGGTGCCTTTATTGTTCTTTTTGCCACAGTCTGGAAGTTCTCAGTCTGGAATAAACGGTGCTAATAGTTTAAAATATAAGTTCAAACTTAAGAGCTTATTTCATTTTATTGTAGGTAATCTCCCTTTGCAATTCAGTCGCTATACTGTTCTGGGTAACCGCTGAGCCCCGCCTGTATATACATTAGCACTAGACTTTCGGTGGACTCTTGTAGCCGGCAGTGACGTGTGCGAAATTAGTTTTAGCGGAGCGACCGACCGCAGTGCCGCAGCCCGATCTGCTGTTGAATAAATCTGGGTTCTAGGCTATAGTGCTTTCAAACTCGCGTAACAAACAAGTATTATTGCTGTTATTTGAACCGAAGTCGAATATGGACGGTTTTTGTGGATGGCCACCAGTAAACCGTTGAATGTTAGCGCACAACGCTTTAGCTTTGCTCTTTTATAAAACTTTCCACTAGCTTTTGCCAGCTACTCCATCGGGTCAGTCCTTAAATTAAAATTATCTGCGTACATTCAGTGCCATGCGAAGTCTTACATCTGTTTACAACATTTTATACAAATCCATGTAAAACCAACAAACCAACACACTAGGTTGTAATATTAGTTTTGTTATGCGTTTAGGTAATTATCATCATTACCATCATCGTCACGGTTGCGCGCCCGCGCGGTACGCGAGGGCCCTGGGTCCGCCTTCCTACTCCCTTTGGCCCACTTCGCTCGGTCTTCGGCATCCTTGGTGCTGAGCTTATTCGTACGCATATCATTCTTGACGACGTCATGCCATCGCTTCCTGGGCTGACCTCTCCTTCCCGTGCCTAACGGGAGTGGCATGGCTAGACATTTGTTCCCTACGTAATTTGTCGGTCTGTGCATGACGTGGCCATACCATCGAAGGCGGCACTCTTGCAGCTTATCTGCGATCGACACCAAGCCTACCTTGAATGTGAGCGTTTCGGAGGCGATTCTTCCTTGACACTCCACACATCCATCGCAGCATCTTCATTTCTGTGACGCGCAGCTCCTGCTTGTGTCGCTCTAGTAGGGGCCAAGTCTCGTTACCGTATATAGGAGAGCAGTTCTGATGATGGTCTTAAAGAGCTATCCCTTCAGCTTTATCGGCATTTTGGGGTCACAACCGCCAGGTCCTGCCATTTAGCCCAAGCCGCGAATATTCAGGCTTTGACGTCGCTGTCGATATCCCCGGTTGCGCTAAGTACAGATCCCAGGTATCTGACCTGATCCGTGTGCTTGACTTCATTTTCCAGTCCTCACTATGGAATCCAAATCGCGGTAAATGTCTCGGGCGGCGACGTGGACCGCAACGCCCACCAGATCATCTCACGAGGGACACAGTCAAAGACCTTCTGCATGTCCAGAAACAGGAATTGCAAGGACGTGCTTTGATTTGTATCCCTCCATGAGAGTTCTCAGGGCTAGTATATATTTAAGTAATTAGATAACATTTCATTATAAAACTCTCGAAAGTGAGCTACTCTGTCGTTCCCAATGAGATGATAATAAAAAAAAAAATTTCGCAACCAACCAAAAAGTACCCAACCCAAACAATTGCGATTGAACCGAAATGTATTTTTGCCTTTTAAATGGAGCGTTAATTGACAGCACTGGACTGGCGTCCAATGGAGCTGTTTATTCACTAAAACGAGCAATGCATATTTCTGTGGTACGGAATATTAATGCCCTCTTTAATAATTTATGGCGGACGCAAATTTGCATAATCACTGCCTGTGAACGAGAACTCGCTCAAATGTGCACACGGCACCTACCGGCGGCCGATAAATAGGCGTTATTGAACGCTCCAGGTACACAATATGCCAGGAAATTGTTTCCATGTTTATAGAGCGGCTAGTTACTCGATTCGATGGTCGGAGACGAATGTTAAAGGAGTTTGAAGAATTTGTGTGCTTCAGCAAGCATAATTTATTGTGTCGTGTGATGTTTTCAAAAAGTCCAAAAGTGCAAAACAAATACTGTGGAGATACCTAATTTGTCATTACGGAATACGTTCACTGCTTTATGATATATGCTATACTGATAATGCTTTTTTCAAACAAGCCTTCAAACAGTATAATAGTATTTTAATATGCGTTTAAAAACTGAGGGTCTCGTAAACACTCATCATCATCTCAGCGGCCAATCTCAAATTCAGCATCCTCACGTCGTAAACCGTTGGCTCTCGCATCCAACACGGTGATATCAATCAATCGCTGCTTGAATCGGGGAGAAAGACCTCTTTCCAACGTGACCAAAACCAGCACAGGCGAGCCTCTTCAATTCTATCCGCGAAGTCTGACGCAAAGGCTGCTGCGGGTGTACACATTACGTCAAGTCGCGTAACGCCGCACATCCGCCACAGCGTTTTTATTGCGTGGCGTACGCTGTCGTGCTCCATCAGCGCTGGACATGTCTCGGATCGGTAGACCTTTATTTAGAGAAAAGAGCATGAATCAACCGCTCGGACGATGATGAATTTTAATAACAATGCACGTAATAGTGATATTATTGTATAGCTGTTATCCTTCCCACAGATTTGGTGTCTGCAAATAGTGAGTGAATAATTGAACAGACTTTTGCTAACCTACCCGTTTGCCCCCAGCACTTCGACTGTCGCAACCACGTGCGCGTGATCCAGCCAATGGGCGACGGCGCGCGGCTCTACGTCTGCGGCACCAACGCACACAGCCCGAAGGACTGGGTGCTATATGTAAGTACATTGTTTGTAGTGCTAAGCAGGTATTTGATGGCTTTACTGGTGGAGTATGCCAGTATATAGATAGATAATTCAAGTCTCGAAAGTGGCCGGCTTATAAATAACATTCGCCGCCAGAATTAAGTAGCCTTGCAAATAGAATGCAATGCAAACAGAATTTTTTTATGTCAATCTGTACACAAACAGGCAAGCAAGTCACCTCAAGTAAAGTTGCCACCGCTGCCCATAGCAGCACCAGCGTATCAGCAATCCATGGCACAACTATAAGACCACTACACATGTTGCTTTGGCAGTAAGTAAGTAAATTCTAGGCCCCTCCACGATATCCCTGGAGACCTTACTCACCGGCAGAAACACTAGCCATACATTGAGATATTCATTTGCTGGATAATACGTTCGAGATAAATAAACAGTTATAATTAGTTAGCCTTGCTAAAGTGAGGCACAAACAGGGTCACATCTTAACAAACGGTTACTTATTAAAAGTGACCATCACGATATGCGATAAATATGGAACATTGAAATCAAAGTCCCTACTGCCAAACCGCCAGGGGGAGTACCAGGCGGCGCAGCAAAAAGTGGACGTTTTGGGGACTCGCCGGCCGCCACTGGCTGGGTACTCATCCGCATAGCGTAGACACCTTGTTGACCCCGCGTCGTTTCAAAATAACGTTTCTCGTTCGTGCTAGTTGGATATAGAATTGACTCCCAGCCGCAGTGTTTCCTTTGGACTATGACATAGGATCCTTCAAGAGGTATATTAGAGGTCTTATTAATGCCCCTGGTGTTGCAGATGTCCATAGCCAGCGGTGACCACTTTCCATCAGATGTCTCTCTTACCTATTTGCCTACCGCATAACATAAAAATTCCAACTTGAAGATTATGCCAATGGCTTTGTTGCATCAGGACGTTAAGTCCAAGACAAAACCCCTATATCACCAGCTCAGTATACCCATTAGCGCAAATTCAAACAGTCAATACGTATAAAACACCAAGAGTTAATACCCTGCACGCTTTTACAACGACTCGGAAGTGTTAAAGTTGTGTTTACGATGTGCTTCGGAGATAAGTGCAACATAATGGTGTATGTGTATTCAATTGGACATGTAAGTGGGCTATCTCGAGCGCTCGGATGCTAGCTATTATCTAAAGACCTGGGCATCAAGCCGGTCTTGGACGAAAGCCAATACGCAACAGATACTGCTCTTGCTGTTTGGCTAGGGAGGGTGGAATTTTCAAGGTAATATTTCTCCTATATTGCACGGTTACCGTTGCCGGTGTTTGTTCTCGGGTGCCGCCGCTACTATTTTTGCCTCCGAGTGTAAGAGCTAAGAGGACTTTGTTCGTTGATATTTCATTAAATTTTCGGGGTTCTTTTATTGCCTACTAATATAGGAATGATGTAAAAATTGCATTATCAACCAAATATTATTTTTATTCTTATTTCTATCACCAAGTTTTACAACTACAACAATTACTATAGGCATATTCGTTACTAGGCATACACATTTTTTTATACCACTAATGTGGCATCCAAGCTTACGACCTGCCTGATGATAAGCAGTCACTGTGTACTACACCGTGTCATACATGTTACTGCTAGGAGGCAGGTGGTGGCAGACAGAATAATACATGTTACCGGTTGAGTTAAAAGTTTATTTACGCTAATAAACGCCTACCTTCCTTATCCATTAAAATAGGTTCTTTATTTATACAGTCACAAAAAGTGTGCACACACAAAAGTAAAAATATTACGGAAGAATTACATTAGTGCATTTGATCGTAAATAGAGAAATCAAAATCGCGGGAACTGAAGCTTAACATTACTAATGGCGTCATTAACCGAATTACCATTTGTGAGCAATCTAACGTTGTATTTAACGGTTGTGTATTGGGTGGGAAATCCTCTTATTACAACACCTGGTTTTGCATCTGTAAATGCCTATCATAAAACAATGAAATGTATGAACACCGCCACTATATTCAATAAAGCTCAAGCAAACATAGTTTGCATTAGTAGATTTTATGCCTAATAAAATTTAAAGAATTGACTTTAATTAAATTAATCAATTATTCCTCTAACTTGTAAAAATAATTGAGCATTGTGCCAAATTCACAATAGAGAAAGGTCCAACTTAGTCTACTTCTGAAAAAAAATCCCTCTGTACGAAACCCGTCCGCGGAAGGCGTTGTATTACCCACTCTGCCATTCAACACCCGATCCAAACCCACCGATATCGAATATAGATGCAGTAAAAAACAATATTTTCAATATTCACCAGTCAATCCCCGTACCATACTCCGCGAATCGGCGTCCCGTGGAGCGGTAACTGCATTCGCGGTACATAATTTCTACCTCAATGGCCGCCTCCGCGCCGCGACAAATTTCACGGATAGTGAGTCCAAATGACGCCCGTAAGACGCGCAGATTTCTCAGCGCATCGCCTCGCGGAGAGGGAATATTCGTGTGAAATGAATTGGCTTTTCAGAGAAGCTAGCTGAGGATGTTTTGTAAAAAATTTAAGGCAAGCGTGACAATAAATAAAATAAAAAATTAGGGCTAGCGTGACAATAAATAAAAATTTATTGAAAACGTATTAGACGCTGCCCTAATTGGCAACGGTCGTGCGACTATGGTCGTACGACGGAAGTCGCCCGACCAATAGGAAATCTCAAAACCACCCGTCGCACGACCGTTGCCAATTAGGACAGCACCTTAGTCAACCCGTCTCTCTTTCAAAATAGTTTGATAAATCATGCGGCGACCTTATAGTATGACATCATATTGACAGTAAGTCATCTAACTAGGTATGGTTTATAGGATTGGCAACACAGGAGTGATGGTAGTATTGCAAACGTCAATAGGCTGCGGTAACTTATTGCCATCAGGCACCTTAATGGTATTAAAAAACTAGAGCCTCAAAAAACAGCCCTTCATATTTCACAATTTTATAATTAAAATAATTATGCACATTCCATACTTTTCCAAAAAGGAAGGCAAGGAAGCAGCCTGCGCCTCACCGATGGAAATCTCACGGCGACGACGTCCGCGTGAAATATTTTTAATAAACTCTCCCGTTTCGTCTGCGTCTCGATTCGCGATTGTATGCGCTAGTGTTGAGTTACTCAACGGGTTTTGGATCTGTGATTAAATTGTGTTTCGATGCATTTTTTTTTGTGCATGTCACAGGCTTTTTGGGTGCAACTTTCCCCTTCGTTAACAGACAAATATCCTTAACTGACTTAGTTTGCGTATTTTCTACGCATGTAAACCTTCCTCTTGAATCTCTCTATCTATTGTTGAAAACCGCATTAAAATCCGTTGTGTAGTTTAAAATATATAAGCGTACATACATACATACAGACGGCGGGATGCGAGGTTGTTTTATAGTATGTATAGATAGATATAGATATATGAACTTTGATACCCAGTTCTATATTAGACGAAGGCAATCGAGCATGCAATTACCTAATAGTTAACTTAAACCAGAAATAAAGATCATTATATCATCATTATAATAACTTTAAAAAAAAAATTAGTATCTCGTTATACTTTCTTACAGGTACAGGTACCTATACTTAAATCTCTTAAGTTTTTGTAGTGTTGGCTAGTACTTATATAACCGGTTAATGTACTTAAGTTATCATATAAGAAATCACTATAAACTATGACAAAATAAGCTAGCCTGCATAGGTTTATTAGTACAGATATTCTTTCTACTGCATCATCGACAACCAAAAAGATTGGGAAGTTAAATACAGACTGGCAATTTTTTATGCTCTGTTTCGTCTACCTATATTACCTATTGCTCGGCTGTTAAGGCCCAGGCCTTCTCACAAATCTTGTCGGGAGGGAATTGGGCCTTAATCCACCACGCTGATCTAGTGCGGGTGGGCGGATTTAACGCACATTGAGGAAATGTTCCTCACGATGATTTCCTTGTGTGTAACGCTCAAATACGCTTATCTACTTATTACTTATAATCTATACAAGGTTTTTTAGACTGTGAGGGCGCCCTGGGTTATCCTACTTCATCGAGTACGATAATATTTTTACTTCGTAGTGATAGTAGACGTTTTGAAGAACGTTTATCTACCCGTGCACAACCTGGCATAAAAAATATTTTTGTGACACAAACTTCGACTTTTTGTAGCGTTATCGCTACAAGAGGATATGTAAGTATTATTTATTTATTTATTGGAGTACCAACAGCTATATAAAACATAATAAATATTATCTTAGAATCAATAAGCCAATTACAGGTCCTCGCTAGTAACAACAAAACAAAAAAAAAGGGAAGTAAAACTGCACTGCAATAATATAATGACAGAATAATACAGACAGACAGATGACAGAATAATATGATAACAAAATAAAATTATTGCATACAAAAAAAATTATAGAATTAGAGCATTATCTCTCCCTTTAGTTTTTCATAGTAGGTATATATATCTATAATGTATAGGTATGTATAGTAATATATATGTATGTATATAATATTATGTATGTATAATATGTGTTTATATATAATATGTATGTATTTTTAGTATATGTTTATGTAAGTAAGTAACTGTGTTTATCAATATCTACCGTAGTAAGTTTAAGTGTACACTTTTAGTACCTGCATTTAAGTTAAACCTGTTCCTATGACTCCAAGGTTTGCTGGTAGAAAACTCAATTAATGAGTTAAGCTCGCCTTTGTACATCTCTGTTACTGTACTGTATAATGATGTCATATTTGTGTACAATAAAGAATAAAGAATAAAGAATAGAATAACAGCAAAGAAAGAAGAATTCGCTTACATTATTCCCAATTGAGTACATTGTACGCTGCCGACAACAACCCATTTCACACACACTATTACTTACATATCCTCTTGTGTGGATTCTAGAAGTAAAAAACCACATTATAGTCGTAAATTCCTAAAAGTATCCTGAACGTCTACTATCACTACAAAGGGAATTTTCGTTTTGTTTTGTTGTTTAAAAACTTGTTCTCGATAACGTAGGATAACGTACGACACCCTTACAGTCTATTCACCGAAGACACCAATTGGGATTCTTCCACTACTCATAGTTAGGCGGTCATGTTGAACTATCTACATGCAGCAGCAGGAATAGTAAAAGGAAAACATAGTTTAAAATATACATAATCTGCCACATAAATCAATGACCGCACCCGAACCGCTTGCTGGACGGGGGCAGGTCATTCCCGTAATATTTTTTTTAAAGTCATAAAGCGTATTTCCACAATAGGTATCGAAAGCAGACCGCAATAAATTCCCGGGTGCCCTGCTCACCTCTCAGTTTCCCTGCTCTTGACTTTCATGTAATTTTATGATGTATCGTCGGCCGTTTTGACCCTTCACACGTTTTATCGCGTTTCAGAAACTCCTTTTTATCATTATTATTATTATAGGTTCGTTTTAAAGTATGCATAGGACGAGGTCGTAAAACCCACTATAAACAGGAATAGTGCATCCTGTTTGGTTCAGTGTAGCCCCTTTGCAGTGGACTTGTCCGATAAGAGTGGATTTAAAGGACAGGGAAGAGGATCGCGGAAAATATGCCAATATATTTTTAGAAAATCTCTGTGGGTAAGCGAGCTCAATTTCGACAATAACTTTCAGAATATAAAAGTCTAGTAGATCCGGCGCGATTTCGCTCGCGTACACCTACTTTACCAATATCTTCCCTTTATTCTTTCTTATGAACTTTCCTCTTGAATATACTATCTATTATTGAAAACCGTATTCAAATCCGTTACGTAGTTTAAAAGATCTAAGCGTACATCGATACATACATAGGGTCAGATGGCGGGAAGCGAATTTGTTTTACACTACGTAAAGATAAACAATTTACGCGTAACCACGTAGGTATTGTGTGAAATATGTCACGCTACTTACATTTTTAAGCCCCCACGTAGCCCAGCGACATTGCAACAGAGCAGATAACTCATACTAATGGAAAGTCGAAACGAAAATTGAAAATATATTACTCGTGGGGAAGTTTCGACGTTCCCGCGCTGATCCTTGGTGGGGCCTTTGTACAGACTACGCTGCGAAAACAGAGATAGTTGCTCAATACCATGCTTATCTCGCTTGGAATAAATGCTACATTGCAATTTGTAATAAATATAAGTACCCTATTATTGGGAAGGTAACCCGCTTGAAGTTATTTTAATATAATATATGAACATCCGCCATATCTCATGCCTAATTTAATACCAAGATCGGGAATAAAAGATTACGTAAGACAAACACACCTACGCCTGACAGTGTACAAGAAGTAAGATATTCTGTCGGATGATAAAAATATTTCAATAGCGTTGGCAACCTGTGGTCGTCAATCATTGGTCTCTCGGATGTTGTCTTACAGAATAACATAGCTGGATGATTGGTGGCATAACCTTCAAGATTTCTCATGACCATCATTGGACGAGCAGCTGATTTTGCAAAATTTTGACAAAACAAAAACAAAGGTCTTTTTGCAAAACAAATCGCGTATCGCTTACAAGCACTGGCAAGCAATAAAAGGATCGGTGCATGCACAAAGTAGTAATCTGTGTTATGAGTAATCTATACAATCCCTCTCGAGGGTGGGGCGCGTCAATTTCAACGAAAGCGCATGTATGCGATTGATAGGGCGAATGAGACTGGTGACTGTGAAACCCTCGGTGACAACCGACCCATGCTTTCTAGCGGTCAGAGTTGAATCATAAAGCAATCAAAGAAATGGGTAGGTTTTATAAACTTTATCGTACTTATGTTTGTGCTTGTGTAATAATAATAGGAGATACGTACATGACCAATACATCATTGTAAAATAATGTTTAGGTTATAGCCTCTAAAATAGGTACATTGATAATCATATGGCAATTACAATTTCTATATGTACATACATCGATCTTAAGTCTTTAATATGAA
Organism: Blastobasis adustella; assembly: GCA_907269095.1. Lineage (NCBI taxonomy): Eukaryota > Metazoa > Arthropoda > Insecta > Lepidoptera > Blastobasidae > Blastobasis > Blastobasis adustella. The sequence continues at coordinate 11,078,464 of OU026121.1, read as the reverse complement.
TTTAAATTACTTAACATAAATTTATTTTTATATGTCAACATAATTTACATAGTCAAAATAAATACTATGAATTTAAATTGTAAAAGGTATGTAGAAGAAATTTAATCCTGGTTCCAATGTTGTTTAGCCTGACTGCATAAAACCCAAGTATTTTTTAATATAAAAAGTAGCCTATGTACTTCCCCAGGTTGTCATCTATTCAGTCAAAATTTATCCAAATACATTCAGCAGTTTAGACGTGAAAACACAACAGGTAGATAAACACAGTTTCTGTCGCATACCTTATATTATTTTCGATTTACATTTTCGCAACTTTGTAATTACAATAATAATTCCCTTCACCTAAATTACTTCCGTCGTACCAAAACCAACCAAGAACCAAACATTCCTCATACACATAGACCATTGACTTTCTCTTCAATCAAATAGGGCGAAGAATCAACCCCGCGCAGGCATAAGGGCGCCTATCCGCTGCAAGCTCGCGCGAAATCAAGCGCGAACCTCATATTTGTTGCTACCGCCAATTTATATCTGTTGCGAATGGCGTGCTGCGATTGGTCGGCCATCGGAAACAAATGACGGTGCAACGTTGCCACGACGCCCTTCGGCCATGGCGATATTGTTTTTTGAACACAGTTTTATTGCCTCTTCGTTCAGTTGTAAATGGCTTTATTTTCAAGTGAGCACCCACGACAGCGCACCCCAATACTTATAGGCAGTTCTAAACACTTGCTGGTCACTATTTTTGACGTGCAACGTTTTTAAAATCACACTGAAATATTATGAGTAGTAAGTCAGACAACTGGACTATAACGAAAAGATCTAATTGTTTTACCTTAATAACTGCAAAATAATTAGTTTTAGAAACATGACTCTTTGTTTCCGCGCAATATTGTAACTCACGACCCGTCATGTACCCACACAGTTCTACCAGATTTTTATCCAACTTAGATCTGAAACACGTGCTTACTTGATTTGCCAAGTACATCGTTCGCACTGACTCCGATAAACTGTTAAGTAATGTTTTTCTTCCGACCTAGATTGACCTAAAATTTAAAATTTGTCAGGAATTGACTTTCAATTTATATGTAATAAGCAACTGATTTGTGAACGAATCCTAATTTCGTATGAAATTTAGTGTAGATAAATTGGGTTTACATCGACGCCAGAAATTGAAATGTCACGTAAAACTTATTGTTTATGTCAAAATTCAATTTCACAAAGCGACACTAAAATGTCACTGTGCCGCTGCCACAACGCGTTCCCTGATATACATTATCCGGACGATTTGCTTAATGTACAAACGAAAATGAAAAGCAACTTCATCAAAGTCAATTGCGTATTTATTTTTTCAGTTCATTTGATTTCTGTGACGAAAAACGGATTCAGCCTTTTCAATTTAAATGGGAACAATCAATAAGCGGAGCTTATCGCATTTTATTGGAACAAGATTAATGCTCCGTGTTTTAAATCTGCTATACAGGTTGTTCTATCGTTATTGCGAGGAACCGCCGGTAACAAACGAGTGATACTTTGTATTTGTTTTGTTTGTTTCCGGTCTGATCACTTTGGTTTTAACGCTCGTGTGAACAAAGTATTTTTAGCTGGCATTTTGTAATGCCCTCTTTATTGTTCTCATTTTTCACGAATTGTTCTGCATTCAATTTGCTGAATGTTTTCATTCCAATCTGGGAATTTCTTCTTTCGGTGTCGACATCCTTCATTTCCCTAATAGAGCTTTGTATCTTTGTGCTTGAGATGTCTGTAAGAGAGTTCAATCGATCGACGTCGTTTTTAATATTGTTCTTGATAATGAATTATAATATTTATTTGAGGCCTCAAAAGTTACCCATATTCACAAAAAATCATCGGAATCACAAAAGTATTAGATGCATGAGAAAATTAACACACTTTAGATCAAGACAAAATTTAGATCCAAATTCAGGCACAGACTTGATTACAGAATTTTACACTGTACTTTACATGAATTTTATAATGTCAATAACCAGAACCAGAACTACAGAAGCATTCTAAAACCGTCAGTTTCCAGATGGTCGGTTCAGTCGATCGTAATAGAAAAAGACTATTTTTATCTAGTAATGCTCGTAAACGTGTGACGTGATTCAGTTTACAATAAAAATGATAACAAATACCAGAAAAGGGTCCAAGAAAAGCTTCTTACGGCCTCACAAAAAGAAGAAAACTTGACAAATGTTCAACATTTTCATCCGTAAGTCAAATCTATCGGGATCGGCTAAATATACATGAAATCTTGTCCTAAAATAACTCCGTCGAGTTGGGAACACTGCGAGATTATCCGGAACTTGCCGAGCAAGCCGAAGTGGTTTCGAGGAGACATTACCTGCCTGGAAAGTTTCCTTTCAATCGCAACATGTTCCCGATATCGCCCTTTATGGGTGTCACGTCGTTTTTAGATTCCTTTGTTGTTCAAAGCAACGTCGAGGTTAACGGCATTCTCTTTCGATCAATACCCAAATTATATATAAATACTGCTATTAACCGAATAAGGCTCACATTCTATATTCCTTTTAAGTGGTAAGGTAATTATCCTTCCAATTTCGTTAGAATCTCAGGAATACCTAGCAAATACTTGGTGCTTTAACATAATAACAGCATTATTAAAGCGGCAGGCCATATATCGTGACGTCACACCACATAGTTCATTACCACGCGCGTACATGCACGCGCTAAAGTGCACTCTGCAAAATAACTTTATAATCCATGCAGCCATTCGGCTTGTAGTGGATGCGGCATAACCATTTTTGTTCACGGCTGTACGCCACGGTAAAACTTAATAGAAACTATAACTTCACATAACTGGGTTTCTAGTGTTGGTACACTCGTTCGGGTGCATGCATTTTTAATGAGACGTAAATGGAAAACTTTACGTTATAGTATGCGGTGGAAGCGGGAGGCTCCTATGGCAGCCTGCATTGCTTCCTATATGGCGGTTTATTGATACTATCTGTAGTAAACTCGCCGGCGACTCGAGTGCCAAAGAACTGCGAAATCCATACGTTAAATTATTCAAACCGATACGTATATTTAGGCAACCTATTGTCTCTTGCTTTTCAGGCCTTAAATTTATTTTTACCACACGAGACGCTACAAATGGACGACAATATTTCAAGATTGGAAAACTTCTCAGGTCTGGGTTATAACCGGTTGTCTCTCGACATATTTATAGTTAAAAGCCAGTCTCGTATATCACGGGGACAGTCGCAGGTGCGGTATCTAGCGCGGTCGGTATTAGGATCCGATACCGTTTTACGATTGTACGCCAACAATGTATTAAAAACTATCCGGTTTGCAATAAAGTATGAATCAGCTATGTCATAATGTTTATGCTTTGAGATATTATTTAGAAAGGACTGTTATGTTGCCGATGCTCTTACGGTGAGGGAAAAAACGTGATGAAACCTGCACATTCAGGCGATTGAATGTCTAACCATGATTCAACCTGTTCAGGTTCCCCTGGTAGCAGGGTCACGGAGGTCAGATGGCAGTCGCTCAACTGTAATTAATAATTATCTGATCTTCCAAATTCTGGACGATGGTCAAGGCGGTCCCCAGTCCCTCGTGTGCGAGACCACACCTGGGACATTAACGTCAAAATGTCAAAACGTCAAAAATTACTGTAATGTTGCTGTAATATTTCCTTAACTACATAAATTACAAAGAACGTACAATGTAATAAGCTACAATTTAAAAAATTGCTCTATTCTTCAGGCACTTCTGAAGTTCAAAAACGTTTAACTAAACTTTTATTTAGTTGCTTATACCAATTTTAAGGAATGCATAATGCACACTGTACATGCAAGTGATACGGTGCCGGCTCTCAAAACTTGAGTTAGCGAAACTTCTGGAATATTCCGATTATGCAGACTCCTTCCCGGCAGCTTACAGACTTCTGGATCAACTTCTTTGGGACTCCAAAGTATTATTAATCTGGAGATTGTGTTCTTGTTTCATCTGTAGGTTTCCTTTTCAGGTGAAGTGGCTACGTGAGACCTACATTCGGATTTTCATGTAAAATTTCAGCGCCAGTTTTAACAAAGTCCAAAATCTCTGAATGATTATTTACTGAGAATTTTGCAGGTACCTACCTACCATATCTACTATATGGCTATATTAGGGATAGTAGGTATCAGATAGCTGCCATCACCATTTCATCGATCCTCAATAATCCCAACTTTAATATTAGGTACACATTAAGCAAAAGGGGTTCAGCAGGAAATCTCATTTGATCTCCGAACAAGCTAAACCGAAACATGAAGCAACAGCACTGGAGAAATTCATAACACAATGAGCGCAAGACAAAACCGACTAACGTAGTTACGAATTTGTCCCCCTTTATTATCTGATAGTGACGGGTTGTCAGAAGTTTGGTCCTTGCAGCAATCGTGGCAATTCGCTACGAAGCATCCCCCGTGCGTTTGAGTTGCCCATAGTTCGATACAGAGGCAAAGATAATTTCCCTACGTAATAACATGAGACGTGACACGTTTGAACTTACTTCGCTTTTGTTAAGTAGTGTGCCACCGAGCGGGAGTTGGTAACGTAATTTCGCTGTTAGCGGCAGTTCTTATCACAATGTGTTTGCGTATAATAACTCCCTTCGGGGTGGCGAAGTTTTTAAACAAAGGTGCTACTACGAATATGTCTACGGCGTTCAATAACAGAATGAATGATGATGTAATCTGATAAAATTCTGCGGGAACAGAAGAGGGTATGAAATCTAATAAAACGAAATGGCTTCACGCCATTACGTCACAGAGAATACGAGTACATTTGTTTGCTTTAATGGCGCCGTAAGAGAGCATATCATCAAGTGAAATACATCGGCGGTAATACACGGCTATAAAGAAGTTTTAGATGGTCTATTACAACACCTGGCATCTGACTACTTTGTTAAAAATCGTAAATATAATGAAAGAGATGCGACGCTCTTTAATGGGCCACTAACTTCCAAGATGCTTCTTGCAAGTGGCCGCTTGCATCATTAACTTTAGATTGAAATAGAAAAACTAGTTATTTAGGACACAATGTCTTTGAGTGCTCATCAGACGTGTGCATCGTTTTGAAGTTTAGTTGATGTTAGGTACCGAGCTACTTGTTATGTGCCAGTATATTTTTATGGGTAAAAGCAAATAGAAATTTCTTTAAAATAGGATACTGTAAACCGCATTACTTCGAAACTCGTGTAACTTCAGCTGCATATTAATATATGAAATAAGTTTCCATTTATGATGAACCTTTTTACCCCGACTGCAACGAAGCCCAAAAGAAGGGATTGTGTTTAGCCTGTATGTATATCTGTCTCATTCGTAACTACTAAACGGAAGAGCCGATTTAAAAAAAATGTTTGAGTCCCCTTTTTATTTTAATTAAAGTAACATTTGCATTATTCTATTTTTATCTGCTTATTTTGTATGCTTTTAGCAATCAGGGTTTTAAGATTTTATTCTACGTTTTAATAATAGGACTAGATGGCGTTTCATATTCCATGCACAGCATACACCATATTTACGATCGAGAGCTCCTAGAGAGTATAAAGTTCCTGGATCAATAGTCAATACGTCGATGCTCGATATATACTGCATCTCTTAATAGCCCTTTAGCTCCGCCGTGGGTTGTGTGTCAGCCATTGAAGAGGTATTGGGAAGCCATTGCCGTATATCATAGCGGTCCGTAGCCGTGGCGTATGCAAGCTGCAGATATTCGTAGTTGCAAGCCCCAAGCGGGCTCACCTGCAGACATTAAATTTTATAACCGACACTTGCGAAGTTTTTGCGCTAACTGCCAGAACGCTAAGCTGGCGAAACGTTTTGTGTATAAGCCGCTTTATATAGCTTTATGTCGCAAGTTGTATCTGCTGGACGCACCTGTTCGATGTTGATTTGCCGCTGTGCATCCAGTGGTGGATACGAACGGTCCGCCAGCTACGTAGCCAAGCGTAGCGACGTATAATATCACTAATAATTCAAGTGTTAATTTCGTAGGCCTTCCCTTTTACGTTCCATTTGCAATAATAACAGGCTATAATCATTGTTGATGCCACTCCCGAAAACACTTTAACGGGAAACGTAAAATGCAACAAACATCCTCAAAGCCTGTTAAGCTGCCCCAGCTAATTGTATTGTTCTTTTCGTCAAATTAAAATGTTTCGGCGCGCACATTAAAATGCAAAGTCCCGGAAAGATGCAAATCCCGCGCGGGCGAGTTTATCAATGCCACATCATTACGTATCGGGCGCGGTGGAAGCCTTTCATGATGCTAATTTCGCAAACAAACAGAAGTAAAGGCCTGCCGGGGCCTAATGACGGGCTCGGCGGGCCCTCGACAAACTTTCTTATTCTGCAAGGGGAAGGCCCCGAGCTCTTCCGGCCGAACCATTGGCTTGTTTATTCTGGACTTAGGAGCCGTCCCCGATACCCCGCGCCGGAATAACGCCGCACAAAAGAAAACAGCGGTTTACTGCTCCGTGTAAAGTTCTCACATTGTATTTATTTAAGCGCGCCTGTGTGCCACTCGGCGTCTGGTCACATCTGCATCTCGCCACAATGCGGGGAAGATTATCTTCCACACACGGATTTACGTTGTTGCTGCAGTTTTCGGAACTTTGCCCAAAGTACAATTTCATTTTTAAGCCGTCCTCGGCGCTCTCTGGCGCAGCGTTTTGCTCTACTTAGTTATTATGAAGTTGCATAACCATTTTTCTTGTTACTGTGCTCTATTTAAGTTTAGCGTAAAGCTATATTCTAGTCGTTTTCTAAAAGAGCAAAAGTTGGCTCGTGGTATACAAGGAAAGTATGAAGTCAGCTGTCGGGTCGTCTCGTAAGCAAGGGCCGGAAGGGCCGCGTCTTCGCATGCCTAATTTAATCCTCGGCTTATTGAAATAAAAACGACATAGGTTTTCGACAGGTGCCGGCGGCGGGGGGCGGGTCACAGGTGGCCCCGATGGTCGCAGCGTCGTTAAAATTTACATAAAGTCTCAATCCACCGCGCCGGGGCCGCTGCCCACCCCCCGTTTATGCTACATTTAGTAATTTTATGATAATTTCGAAAACCGTACCGCCACCCATCGCATTATACTAATAGAGGAATTCGCCGGAGCACGCCTCGCCGGACGAAAAACTCGAACGCCTCCAAAATAATAAGTTTCGGTTAATAAATCGCGTCGAACGTGAAACGGACATAATTTTTTTGGGAAAAATTAATGGCAGATGTGTTGTTGAGTTGCACAGGGGCGGTGTGAGGGCGGGCAGCGCTGTAAGTGACTTCGAAACGCATAAATCCACTCGTTACGTTGTTTTTTTAGAATGTTTTTGATTAATAGCGCGTAAAAATTGAAGGTTTTCTGCGTAAAAATTTAATATCTGTTCAACTTTTGCTGCGGGTATGTACAAGTTCATATTGGTAAGACGGGAAATAAATTGTTAAGTTCTGCTCGTTACAGGATAAACGATCATTAGTTAAAGCGAAACGAGTTTGCTGACTATTGTTAGTTAATCTCAATTTAACATTCACGCATTTAGGTTTCAGGCAACAAAAATGCAGAACCGCAGGTGCGCTGTGACTGTGAGGACTAAGATGTAATGCTTCATGCTTGTAATTGCGCTGGCTACCTTGTCCTTCAAACCGGAACAAAACAATGCAAGCATCGTTGCTTGGCGGTAGAAATATATAAGACGTTGGTACTCACCCAGGCGAACTCCTCAGGCTTGACAGAGTCCTACCACAAAAATTATAAATAAGAATGATTGAGAACATTATAAACACTTCATTTTTCAACACGATATTTTCAGTAAAATTTACTAAGATTTCGAATTCGGAGCTGACGGAATTTGTAGATATCATAAGACTTTAATCTTGGCGAAGTCCATAGGCGCAAAGTACCGTTTCAAACATAGTTTAAAATATGTACAAGACTCTGCAGTCTTTACGCCTGAAATTGATAATCAAAATCAACCGATTACACCTATTTCTCCTTCCTTACAAGCACTACAATCAAAACTAACGTCCAAATTTTTGTTTCAGTCAAACCTGACTCACCTGCCCCGCCACGAATATGTGCCTGGCATCGGCATGGGGGTCGCCAAGTGTCCCTACGACCCTGCGGACAACTCCACCGCGCTGTGGGTCGAAAGGGGCAACCCTGGCTCCCTCCCTGCCCTCTACTCCGGTACCAACGCAGAGTTCACCAAAGCCGACACTGTGATCTTCAGGACGGACCTCCACAACCTTACTACGGGACGAAGAGAGTTCTCCTTCAAGAGGACCCTCAAATACGACTCCAAGTGGCTTGATAGTAAGTGTTCTACGTCACAAGTTACGTCTAAACTAGTTGAAATTAATTTATATCCTGTGAGGTCGTTGGACCTCTGGTGTCGGAGTTTCGAGACGGCTTATGACGACTATTAGACGATAGTATCCATGGTTAAAAAGCACAAAGCGCATTGGTATGATAATGATACCTATATACTTACGAATTAGATAAAAACTATTGGGATAGGCTCCCAAGAGTGGGAATCGAATCCCTCTCGCAACGTGGACGCGCGACTCATCCGGCCACAACGGCTGTGATTAAAATTAGTTAACTTTATACCAAAATTCACTTTAATTAAAACGTGCAAATCAAAAATGATTTATTTTAATACTATGTCGGAGTATGTCATTTTAGGTTACCTGTTGAACAAACTTTCTCGGAAATGGCCAGCTGTTTAGCATTTGTTTGGATGAAAGGAAATTTTGGCATGGAAAGTAACAACATTACAAAAATAGAATTATTTTGGGGTCCAATTCTGCTGTCTATTTTAAATCTGACATAAAAAGGAGAGTAAAAAGACATTTTACTCTTGATACAATTGTGATTGTGGGCGCTTACGACAAAAGCAACATTGATTGAAACAGCCATCTATCATAATAACATCGCTTCGCTTCAGGCACTAAATCATACACAACAAACAGAATGCGAGCGCAAATCACCGCAAATCAGCAAATTTAAATGGAGGACAACGAAATTATGTCAGTGATCATTAGCAATCGACATGCATCAGTGCATGTTCGCGTTAATGTACTGACATACTACGAGACATCCAGCTATGATGTTGATACTCTATAAGTTGACACTTTGTACTATTCTAAATCTGTTCTATAGTCAAATCTATTGACCGGTCACGTTCTAAATCTAGTTACGTTTAAATTAAAGCCGATGGTTCCCTAGAACCAAGAAACTACGAGATTGATTGAATGCTTTTATAATTTGAAACGTGACGTCCACGATATAGAGGAGAGGTGGCATCTCGAGACGTTTCTTATTTTATCGATTACTTGACTTATCCTTTTCAATAAGTGTCCCTTTTATGCCTCCTCTCCCCCATATCGTGGACGTCCACGATAATATAGTCAAATTGCAAATTATTAAAACCCATTCGTTTAGTTACTTAACTAAAATACGCGAGAACATAGTTAGGTACAATTGATGGGCCTGCTTCGTGAGTGTAGAACATAACCGCTGCATTTTGTTTGTGTCGTAGCAACCGAAACACTTGATAATGTTTCCGATGGGGTTAAAACATTAAAACTAGAAATTTCGCAATGCATAAACCGAACCGAGCGCGGTACAGTCGTGGAACGAGGTAAACGGCCCAATTATCGGCGCTTACACGGTGACGCCAATCGTCCGGGGCAGGGGCCGAGGCTAAACAATGGAAATTAAACTGTTCGCGCCCCAACGCGCAATAACGAGCCATCTTTGCGCCGGCGCCGCGATTGTTCGCAAATAGAAATAGCGCGTCAATAATTCGCAAACAGAAATCCCGCTTGCACTCGCTAATTTCCACTAATATTGCTTTGTACATTACACTCGTTGCTTTATTGCCGCCCGCGCGGTGAATCCGCCCGTTTAATTCCCCCGTCCAATATAAAAGCGAGTCCGAACCGCTTTTCGTGGCTGTGTTCTCTAATAAATTTTGCAGAAAACTATTAAAGTTAATAAAAGACGTTACGGTTTATTGCTCGCACCTGCAATGAAACGTAAACTAATTTGGTTAAATTAGTTTTCACTCCTCTAAAATGTAGTTGGTAACATAAATGTCTGGGTGATATTACAATGCATGGAATACGAAATAGATCGACATAGCAACCATATTTATGATAAATATCTTTTAATATAGTTTCACAATAGAGACATTTTACTAATAACCGGGCTTATAAGTGACAATGGGGCGGAATTTATGGCGGCAATCAACTTCAAAAGAGCCGAAACCTTATTAAAGTTTAGTGGAGCTGGTGGTTTTATTGCCTGGGAGCGGCGGAGACTGGTATCATTTGACAATGTTCATGTCGCATTGTGACCGCCGCGTGCGCACTGCGCAGGCTAATCCGAGCCACGCGGCGGCCACATTATACCACCAAGGAAAATACGTAACCGCGCACCGGTTGGGCACAATCTATTCAGACGCGACTGTACCCACAATTAATGTGATGCATTAATTCTTACATAAGGGGCTTCTTATCCCACCGGTCCCGTGGGCTTCGCAAGGTGGGCCTAATTTTTTTTCTTTTTATTACAAATAACTTTACAATACTTAGTGCAGGAGTACTGGTAAATGGTACGTGGAGTAACTACGACTTTGTGACTGCAGTAAAAATATAAACTACTTAAATGACGAGTTCGCTCGGTCTGTACGACTCCTAAAGTCACATCACGACTGGCCGGAACGAATGCCACATTGGCACCTAGCGATGCCAACGCGCTCATACAAAATGTATCACATATCACACAGAATAACGGCAATTTCGTATTACTGACCTGTCACGGGAATTCACACGACAGCTGGAAATTTGTAGGCAATTTCATTATTAATAATAAAGCGGGCTAGCGGCTTGTTATTGGAGTTTAAGTAGACCAATAAATAATATCGCAAGTTGGAGTTGATGTTCGTAATTCGAAAGAATAATTGGTAATATATTTCAAATTATACTGTACATATCTTTTATAACTTTTCTTACTACTCCTACACTTGTACCTACTAATGGTGGTACGTCTGACTCGTAACCGAGAAGTACCGAGTTCAATCCCTGCACGATCAGGCTACTGAATATGTGTGTAACCATGACCCTATCAGGTCAGGTACTGTTAACATGGTCACGGAGGTCAGATGGCATCTATTGTAATTTTTTTTATACCAGTAAGGTGGTAAACGAGCTTACGACCTGCCTGATGGAAAGCAGTCACGGCAGCCTATGGACGTTTGTAATAACCCACGCCCCTACCTGATCTGCCAAATCCTGGATCCCCAGAACGGTATTAGGACACACCTAACTAGATCCACTAACAAAGCCCTTCTTTCCCAGAACCAAACTTCGTGGGCTCGTTCGACGTGGGCGAGTACGTGTTATTCTTCTTCCGCGAGACAGCGGTCGAGTACATCAACTGTGGGAAGGCGGTGTACTCGCGCGTGGCTCGCGTGTGCAAACGGGACACCGGCGGGAAGAACATACTGAGCCAGAACTGGGCTACTTACCTGAAGGCGCGTCTGAATTGCAGCATACCCGGGGAGTTCCCGTTCTACTTCAATGAGATACGTGAGTGCCGTTTATTTTTAGAAGCTTTTATTATGTAAGTTGTCTGTTAAAATTTGCAAACCATTTTTGACCATTTTTTGGTTTCCGATTGAGCTGTTTGGTATACCTATGTAATACCATAAATATGGAACCATGGAGCTGGAGTCGAAAGGTGGTCTAGTGAATGCAATAAGATAACCCCATCGTGTTTGGACTCTTTGGAATGGTCTTGATGAGTAGGTACCATAAAAGTTATTTATATATTTTTTTTTTTTAATTTACGAACTTATTGTTGTAACTTTATACTGTGGTTTTTAATTTTTTCCCACCAAAAAGACCCACTTATTTCTCCACGCCTTCCACGCCGATTGACTTTGTGCCTTTCGTCTCGCGGGGTAAGAATCTTTAAAAATGGGAATCTATAGATATAGGAATCTAGACTTTATCCTGCGCAGTCGACTCTCATTTTGAAGAGTGTCAGTAGACATGGGAAAATTTATCAATAACTCTACTACTGCTACTATTTTTTTTATCCATGTGACTATCGTGCTGCTGCATATTATCCAAAGTATTTAATAATTTATTATGGAACCCAGATCAAAATCAAACGTATAAACGTATTAACTCTTCCACTCATTGCTTGACAATAGCACCGCGATCTATCGAGGAAAACACAATCAACGGAACCAAAAGGTTGATCAAACCTTACGAGAAACAAAGATTGCCCCAAAACGTGATCCAAACAAATAATCGGGAATAAAATCAACTCGCTACATTAAAGGCGATTAACTTTGACGCGTACTGTTGGAATCCTTGAATCTTACTTCTCTTTGTGCCTCACACACGCGTACAGTGAGTAAATCGAAAAGTTAAACGAAGTCAGTCAACTTCGACCGACTACGCAAAAAGTCCCGTCTAATCCCCAAACATTTTCCGACAAACATTGACTGTCAATCTCGCGCAAACATTCTCCTGGAGTCGGGAGGTGCGCCGATTTCGGGACAACTTGGAGCTAAGAGCCAGCGGTGCTCAAGCGTGTTCTTGGGATGAGGTATTTCGTGAAATTTCGTGGTCCCATAAGTTGTTTTGGACTTTATTGTTCATTTTGAAATGGCGATTTTCGTTCACTGAATTAAAATATATGCTTTCACATAAAAATAACGCGGTTCTAAAGAATTATGAAGTGGTAACGGTTCAATGGTTTCAGTATTCTTATTGAAATTATTTAATTTTTTTCTTATAAGAAAAATAATTTCATTAATTCATGCGTGAAATATTGAGTTACCTGAAATTCTTTTCTTTCAATATTTTAAATTATTGTGGTTTTTGTTACTAAATATTTCGAAAACGTTACATTATTTAGCTACAAAATATTTTTCAACCAATAAATGATTTAGGGCCGCTTGCGTCAAATTCTTAAACGCATATAAGTTTATACTTAAATGTTCATAAAACGTTAAACACTATTCTTAAACGCGTTTAAGTCTTTTTAGTAAAAATGTTGGGTATTTCTGATCTAGGAAAATCGCGTTATTTTCTGGCAACACCTAAAGTTGCCTGTTAACGCATGGGCGGCGGCTTTCCCGCCCCGTCTACATAACTCATGAGGCCGTAATAGGGACCGTTCAAGTGCTTTGTACCTAGTATTCCCTGTAACGTTCCTAGGTACGTTATTTGCATATTTGAAGCCTTAACATGTTTGCACTTTATACACTAAACGGACGAGATTGGCTTTTTAAATATAAATATTCAAGGACTTTTCGAACGATGTTTGATTAGGTACAGTTGGTTTCTTGGAACTTGATTTATTTTAAATCGTGTTTATTTAGTGCTGCTGAGCATTGTACTTTAAATGCGTGTGTGTATAATAAAATGGAGCTACCTTTGTCTCTCATCTTTCTATAAAACTTTATTTCTTAGATTGTCTGTGACTTGATTAAAATGTTATTAAAATATTATGGTGAAATTGTCCATTGTTGTCGCGGCTTAGGGGCAATCAAGCAAATTACTTTATTCATGATACATTTTTGCCTGTAATTCAACATTAAGACTAATCTCATACTGCATCTTTTTCAGCCATTCATTCACAATACAGGCAGCTCGTTTTTGGAATGACATACCTGAGGACGTACGAAAGGCGCAGAATCGATTAATGTTTAAAAAATTGCTAAAAGATTTTATTTTGAGTAAGAGGTCGTAGGTTGAGTGATGAGTTTGGCGTAGTCATTATCACATTTTGTATCTAGTGAATGTATATATAATTGGTATATGTTTATTGTATCTTTTTTTTTTAAATAGTATTAGTATTTATAGTATTCATTTAATTTAATTTATCAATATTTTTCTGTTAAGTAGCACCTACTTAATCACTCTCTGCATGGTCTGCTGGTTGACTGTTAGACAAAGCCTCAATGGCTTTAAGTCCGCCAATTGCTGTTATTTGTGCAATAAAGTTTTTAAATAAATAAATAAATCTAAATAATCTCTTAAATCTTATAACTATAACTTATTAATAATACACAGTTCACGTGACATCTATGTTCACTTATAAATAAGGTAACATATAGGACCCGCACTAATGAACAATAACATAAACAGGCGTAATCAAATTGTTTCCCGGCCAACGCGATATTACTTGCTCCCCTTTACAAAATCAAATATTAATTAGAATAATCCGGGGTGACGTTTATAACCGGTACGAACTAGTTTAATTGTACAACTTTCGGTGACAACCAGATATGGAGTTGGGCCGCGGATGTTGCGATTTGATAGTCTGCAGGCGTGGGGGTTAGGGAGGGAGTTGTGTCTGAGTTACGTGTAACCTTATTACTTGTTAGTTATAACATACGTTTGAGACTCGTATTTACGAACGATACTTGTCTATGGAAGCTAGTATCTGCTTTGGAAAACGACATTTACTTGCCTATAGAAGCAAGTACTCAATACGTTCATTTTACTAGCATTTACGTTACAAACGATGTTTGGGAAAGCGTACTCGCTGCATTGTGGACCTGCAATTAGTCCATTTATGTTAACATAGATTATAAAGTAATACTGTGAATGCAACCACAGTAGTCACACCAAAACAGGGTGTTGACGTCTGGTCGGCGACGAGCGTTGCAGGGGAGATTTATAATTCTCGGATTCGAGACTATATTTCTGGATCACCTCTGCGATGCTCACCGTTGGCCAAATCGACGCCCTCTATAAGATGCACCACTAAAACCAGACATTTTCCGTATAAGTCAAGACCACCGTTTCCTTTACAGAAAGCATCTACAAAGTGCCCGGGGACGACAGTCGTTTCTACGGCGTGTTCACGACTGCCTCCACTGGTTTGATGGGCTCAGCCATCTGTACCTTCACCATTGGAGACATCCAGAAGGCCTTCGAGGGGAAATTCAAGGAGCAGGCCACATCCAGCTCAGCCTGGTTGCCCGTCATCAGCAGCAAGGTGCCGGAGCCAAGGCCCGGGACCTGCGTCAATGATACTGCGTCGCTCCCCGATACAGTGCTCAATTTTATCAGGTTAGTAGGGTTTTTCAGATGTAGAAAGAAATTGAATTAGATATAGGAGGTTCTTTGGAAGGTAAAATGTATTGAATTCTTTAAAAAAATTGTCTTAGACCATGTAAAACCCCGAATTCATTGAATGTATTAATTTTGAGAAAAGTAGGAGAAGAAATAAAAAATTGTCTTTGGCCTTGTAGAAGCCCAAATTCAGTGGATGTATTAATTTTGAGAAAAGTAGAGAGAAGAAATAAGTTAGTGATGGAGCGAATAAAGTTAAAACAACACCTGGTGCATCAATAAAGGCTTTTTAATTTTTACTAAAGTGATAAGACCCGTGCCGTGTCGTTAGCCGTGTGGTGTCCGACAGAGTAGAATAGCGCCAACCCCTTACACTCGTGGGTGTCGTACAAGGCGACTTATGATTTCGAGGCAAAAGATCAAGAGTCTCCGTAGTCTGGAAATTGGGCAGCAGCATTTTTCATAGTTATATTTAAACACTGCGATCTCCAACCCGCCTGCCAAGCGTGGAGATTATGGCAATAACCTCCCCTTTCGCGGGATAGGCCCAAAGTCCTGCAATGGACTGTTACGGGCTATGATGATGATAAGAATAATCTATAGAACAACTACATACTACTTAAACGCCATTCATAATGAAGTAACTTTGAATATAGCGCGTGTTGGTGTCCTGCCTAATATTGTGAACAATGCTCAATGTGGAACTAGAATCGAAGATAAAATATTCAACTATATCATACTTTATAAGACCATTTTTTATTCGTTGTGTTTATTATTTTTTACGTGGGCATTTAGTGTTATTTGTAATTATTGCCCTTGACGTTTACCAAATATTTATATTAAATTGTGCTTTTAAATTAATATAGCACGTTTTGAAAATACCCATCACCCACAGAACTGGCTCTAGAACGGATAATTTAACACAACTAAGCAGCCTCAATTTTCTCAAAGATATTAATATCAAAACTAAATTACACTAACACCAAACAAATCAGCCTCTCATTGTCTGGGTGCGAGTAAACAAATCAGAATAATCTTCACAAACAAAACAAAGGTTAGAGGCTAATGAATGGGTTGTATTGAATGTAAGCTTCGAGAGGTGAGGCAGCTGTTCGGAAAACAATGAAAAGTGTCGGGTTATATCAACAAAGGTGCTTCGGAGGCGTCGCCGCGGAAACGTCGAGTGCTCGCCGACACTCGCGCAGTTGTCTCTGCCGGTTGAAATGTAATCATTTTCAATTTTAACCATACTGAATTATTGTTTGCCTCGGTTACTAGGTATGGGAGAGACAAAGTTCGGGTCAAACTGGATTTTGGAAGGTTTAGTGGCGAGTGATTTTGGATGTTTTGACCAATGTGAGATTAGGTACAAGATTTGAAAATTGGACATTTCGTGTCGGGTTATATCAACAAAGGTGCTCCTGAGGCCTCGCCGCGGAAACGTCGAGTGCTCGCCAACACTCGCGCACAGTTATCTCTGCCGGTTGAAATGTAATCATTTTAAATTTTAACCATACTGAATTATTGTTTGCCTCGGTTACTAGGTATGGGAGAGACAAAGTTCGGGTCAGACTTGATTTTGAAAGGTTTAGTGGTGAGTGGTTTTGGACTGTTTTGACCAATGTGAGATTAAGTACAAGATTTGAAATTTGGACATTTCGTGTCGGGTTATATCAACAAAGGTGCTCCGGAGGCGTCGCCGCGGAAACGTCGAGTGCTCGCCGACACTCGCGCACAGTTATCTCTGCCGTTGAAAATGAAATCGTTTTCAATTTTAACCCTACTGTATTATTATTTCCCTCGGTTAGTAGCTATGGGATAGGCAAAGTTAGGGTCAAACTTGATTTTGGAAGGGGAGGGGCAAGTGATTTTGGACTGTTTTGACCAATGTGAAATTAAGTACAAGATTTGAAATTTGGACATTTCGTGTAGGGTTATATCAACAAAGATGCTCCGGAGGCCTCGCCGCGGAAACGTCGAGTGCTCGTCGACACTCGCGCATAGTTGTCTCTGCGGTTGGAAATGTAATCATTTTAAATTTTTACCCTAGTGTTTTATTATTTTCCTCGGTTACGATGTCGGAGAGACTAAGTTCTGGTCAAACTTTGGAAGGGATTTAGTGATATTGATATTAAATCAACGATTTAAAATTTGGACAGATTGGACCGTAACACCTATTTGATTGGAAAGTACTCTAGCGTCTATCTACCTTCAGAACTAACCAACCTGGCCATCATACATCAGCACCGGCTTCGCACGGGAACCTTGAAAAATTATGTATCAAACCTGCCTCGTGAATAACTTTGTCAATTTGTGAAAACCGCATGAAAATCCGTTCAGTCGTTTTTGAGTTTATCGCGAACAGACAGACAGACGCGGCATGGGGCTTTGTTTTATAAATGTAGTGATTCATGTAATTTAGCTTTATTCTACCTGACACGATCAATAGTTTTAATTTTATATTACATCTATTACAAGCTAAACCATTCAAGTGCATCAATACGGTATTTGACAAAATAATATCAGGTAATTATAATTAAAGAACTTGCAATAAAAAAGAGAATAAAAGAAATCCCGTTCCCTAAAACCGCAAACATAAAAAATTTACACATTGACAATGATGTCACGAGCTTGTATTGCAAACAAATCTTGACAGCACATCAAGGTTCCCTGATTTGCAGTGAAATCGCGGATCATATTTGTTCTTGATCCGAGACTTAAACGCCGTATATCCCAGCCGCACAGTACCACGCCACCCGAAAAGCACCCGAACGACAGCCACAACGGCAACAATATCACTCGTTAATCCGCTCCATCGCGCAAATAATTAACTGACTTGAGTACTACTTTTATGCTTTTTTTTACATACATACTTATCATATATGCTACACCCAGACCCGTAACAGAAATTTAAATTCATCATTTCAATTTATGCTCGGCCGGGAATCAAACCCGTGACCTTTGCAGTTCTGTTAATTAAAATAAAAAAGGAGAATAAAAAAAATCCCTTTACCTTTTAATATATATTTCAAACCGCAACATAAAAAATTTACACATTGACAATGACGTCACGAGCTTGTATTGCAAACAAATCTTGACAGCACATCAAGGTTCCCTGGTTTGCAGTGAAATCGCGGATCATGTTTGTTCTTGATCCGAGGCTCAAACGCCGTAAGTCCCAGCCACACCGTACCATGCCACCCGAAAAGCACCCGAACGACAGCCACAACGGCAACAATATCACTCGTTAATCCGCTCCATCGCGCAAATAATTAACTGGCTTGAGTACTACTTTTATACTTTTTTTTACATACATACTTATCATATATGCTACACCCAGACCCGTAACAGAAATTTTAATTCATCATTTCAATTTCTGCTCGGCTGGGAATCGAACCCGTGACCTTTGCAGCTCTGTTAATTAAAATAAAAAAAGAGAATAAAAGAAATCCCTTTACCTTTTAATATATATTTCAAACCGCAAACATAAAAAATGTACACATTGACAATGACGTCACGAGCTTGTATTGCAAACAAATCTTGACAGCACATCAAGGTTCCCTGATTTGCAGTGAAATCGCGCATCATGTTTGTTCTTGATCCGAGACTCAAACGCCGTAAGTCCCAGCCACACCGTACCATGCCACCCGAAAAGCACCCGAACGACAGCCACAGCGGCAACAATATCGCTCGTTAATCCGCTCCATCGCGCAAATAATCAACGCAAGCCCCTCCCCCCATCGCGCTAATAACAAAATTCCGCACTCATTTAATTAAAACCTCGACTGGCGCGTGAATAACATTTTTTTATCGTACTACTCCGCAGACAGGTGAAGTGTTAAAATCTCAACTTTTCCACGCGAGAACCGTAAAGTGTGGGAGAAAAAAAAATAATTGAACACTCCCCGAGTGAGAGTGTCGGATAATTAACAGGACGTGTCGTCAGATAAAAGAGACGGTACACGGACGCTGGGTCTTTTTTCCTCTGGTGCCGCTAATGTCGCATTCAGCCGTACTTTTATTATTTTTTCAATTATTAAAAATGGAATTTCTAACGGCGCCGGCGACTCTCTATGTGGAATATTGCTGCGAAAACGCTACGAGAAATTAAACGTGCCAGACACGGAGCTTGTAGTGGCGTAGCTGCGTAGCCGATCGCTTCGTAGCGTTCTCTACGGTAGAGGATACATTTTAGAATTTTGTTGTTTTGAAAGTTTAGCTTTAGATTATGTATAATTTTCTTTTAAGTTGTTAATATGTTTAGGTCCTTATATGTTATTACAGTATTGTATTTGTTGAGGTCTCTAAAACAGTTTAATTACGGCACTAAACATGTTTCTATATTTTCCCCCTTATTCTTATACATTGAATAGAGATGGGCCCCTATTTTTTTAAGCAATTGATTGCGACGCCATTTGCCAAATTCTGTTTTTTGTTCTTGAGATATTTTGATAAAACGTGAACTAAAAACATAACGACTTGGTTTATAACTTATATTTATTTAATTTATACTTCAGACTATTTTAATAAATTGTTTCGTATGCACTAGAGTTCTACTAACATGACCTATTTCTCTGCTTAGGTCTCACCCATTAATGGACAGCGCGGTGTCCCACGAACACGAGAAGCCGATATACTACAAGAGGGACTTGTTCTTCACGAGACTAGTGGTGGACCGGGTGAAGGTGGAGATGATGGGACACCAGTTGGACTACACCGTCTACTATGCCGGGACCAGTGAGTACTAGCAATATTTTTAATATTTTGTAATTTATAGGTTTGACTGCCGACACACCGATTTTGGTGTAGATGCTGTCAAGGTGGAGCCTCCCTTCTAAGAAGTCGAAAAAGAGGCGCAATTTATAGGTTTTCACTGCCGTCACACCTGATGTTAAGGTGTAGACGCAATCTGGATGGAGCCTACCTTCTAGGAAGGAAAAGGTGCTGGTGGTCCGTTAGATGATGACGTATTCAGCTCAACTGTCCAGTCTTTATACCATACGGAAAGCTTACCCAAGACCTCGCTTCGGAACGCGGTGCAAGTCGTTTGGCATTGCGGCTTGGTCGGAAGGGCGGCATTTTTATTAGGCCAACCTGATGCTTCAGGCATACTTTAACCCGTCGCGTTAGAACAATAAATAACAGTAGGTTTGCGATTGCTTGGAATGTGAGAGGTTAATATAGATGTGATTTCATATTACCAACTCATTGTCGTTGTAATAGATCGCCCATTCATCTCGTGCAGGAAAGTACCTACCTTAGAATTCTACGCTATCGATGCTGATACACGATAGTGCCCTTGCTAGTTTCATTTTTGTCCCGGTACAGCCGATATTGTAATTTCTTTGTATATTCTGAAATCGCTTTGTCCATCGCACACCCAGCGACAAAATTTTCTAATTAAGTATCTTAATGAAACGTTGTAATGAACGTTCACGAACAAAAATCAAATGTCAAAGGCTACCAATTAAGTCTAACAAGTAGCCTGCCCGTATAGACCGTGATTGTTAGTCCTACGAACAAACATCTAATTAAACACACAAAGGGTAGCAAGGTAAAGGCATACGGCGTTGAAAAGAAACGAGTACGGTATTCAGTCGCCCAGAACAATTAGCGAATTTTGAATGACAATTGTTTTGATGGTCATGGAAACGCGGGCGGGACGGGCATGGACGTCCAGGACGCCGTGAGACGTAGAGAATTCATAAAGGCCAACGAATTAAAAATGCCTGCGTGTGGAAATGGGAATTAAAAAGTGGCTGCGAAAGTGCCACCGGCCATAATTCGTCTCGCCGCGACGTGGACGCGAGTCGTCGCATTCCCCGCCGAGCGCCGGTTTTAACGCGTCCGTAGCTACTATGGAATCGCCATATCTTTGCCTTCGTGAATTTTTTTTATCCATTTTTGTGCGCAATTTTTTTTTTCCCACTAAGCTGGCAAACAACGGTGGGCAACGCATTTTCGACACTCTTGGTGTTGCTAATGTCTATAGGCAGTGGTGACCACTTTCCATCAGGTGGCCCGCTTGCCTGTTTGCCTATCGTATGACATAAAAAAAAACGAGCTTACGGCCTGCCTGGTGAGCACCGTAGCCTATGGACGTTTGTAATACCATGGGCATCACCCACGCGTTGCCGACCCCGCAATGAAGTGTTAAATAAATATATAAATGAATTTTGCACATTGTAACATTGGTCGCTACGGGTGCGTCAGCGCGTTTAAATAGACTACAATAGTTTACAATGGGCTTTTGTCAGTCGGTAATATTGACCTACCACATGTCTTTATTACATGTGTAACAATTATTGCATCATCGCAATGCGTTGACCTGTAAAGGCGATGTATTTGTATACCAAAACTACGTAAATATATAAAATGTCTTTAGAGAATGCTGGATGTGCTAATTACTTCGATGATCATGTCTTTGCCACAAATTAAGATCTTAGTCAAAACTTCCCTAAAAAATTGTTGTGAAATGAAAGCATAGAATAGTTTGGGCGAAAAGTATGGCCGCTATTAAATCTTCAATTCACTATGTTGCTAAACTATAAACTATAAATACCGCGTTATTTAAAAGTAGGTACTTACCACTTTTATCAGCTGATACTAACTGATACAAGGTATACTTTGTAACTGTTTCGCTGCTACTTTAAAAAGTGCAGTGTAGATGAAGTATATCATGTGTTTTAAGGCTCTGAGTAAAGATCGTAGGGAAACTTACGTATCCTATATTCATTGTATTGATGTGCGGGAAATAAACCTAATCGCGCTAAGTCAGTGTGAACAACTTAGCTAGAGCCTAAGTAGTACGGCGATAGTAGACGATATGAAGATATGTATAAGAAATACACCTAAGCTATCCCAAATAGGTAGGTAAGGTACATAGCTTGGCATTGGCAACACACGAGTATGTAACGAAACAAACCTGTATTTGAAAACATGGAAAACCGTTTCCAGCGAATAGCATGCTGGCTAAATACCATTTTTACCGTTTTGTTTTGTCCAGGATTTATTGACTCTTAAAAGCCCGTACAACGTTCGTTCACCGGCGAAAAATGCATACACAACCAACACGGGAACAATAAAAGGGTGGCTAATATTATTGAGGCGAAAAATATCGAGTGTACAATATACGTAAACTTGTATGAAAATAAAATTTAATATGCTTGGACAAATTCACACAGCGCCATCTAGCCTCAAAGTAAGCAAAGCTTGTGTTATGGGTGTTAGATAACTGATAAACTACTGTATGGTTTTAATAATGTATAGTTTTTTAAATACATACTAATTATACATAGTACACCCAGACAAGTAACAGAATTTAAAATACCTCATTTCAATTTCTGGTCGACCGAGAATCGAACCCGGGACCTCTGTGTGGCGCCCGGCATGTTAACCAACTGAACCACTCAGGTCGTCCCATGGTATGGTTGCATGCATCGCGTTTACTGTATTTACGGTATGGCAATAAAGCAGTGTCCGTTTCTTGGACGGTGCGGGCAGGCGGCGGGCGACCGCACATCACATTTCCATCGCCGCATAAATTCAACGCTCTACACAACGCCTCCGAGTGGTAATTTTCGCCTATGTTGTTGCAATTTTCGCCAATTTCACTCGGAAATCGCCCCGACCGTACCCCCCCGGCCACCGCGCAGAGTGGATTAAACTCACGTAGATATCTAACGAAGGGGGGTTCGTTTACGGAACAACTTTTACGAAAGGCGGGCAACGTTTGAGTTGCCGTTTGAAATGCATGTGTGCGGAATATTAAATTGTTTAAACGTTACCTTTGACGTTCCCTCCCGGGCGGCAACCACGTGCCGCAATTATTGCTCTAACTTAATCTCTCTACTACAATGTAACTCTGTTTCCTCGAATACCGTAATGGAATTAATTCATGCAATCCCCATACACTCGTACGGCTAAGAATGTATTTCAATTTACTAACGGCGGCGTTGTTAATATAAATGAAGATCGCGAATGTAATAGCAATAATATAGTATGGCACTGAGCCGCCAAAAGGGCCAACTTTCCGAAAATCCGCCGCTCTACCCGTGCACTATTATTTACATCGGAGCGCGAAATAAGTTGCTCGAAATTCCGGCATCACAAAGAGCCGGAGGCGTCCCGTGAAAAAGGACAGTTTACTCTTTCAATAACGAGTGCGCTCGTGGCGTCTGCGGTATTACCTCCCGCTTAGCCCATTTGGAGTGCTTACCGCGTTATAATATGCATTAAACTGCAGCGGCGCGGGCGCGGCCGCGGCGCAGACAATGAGAAACGAGCGTATGATGCGCCGCAATGCGGGCCCGCTCTCACCCCGTTCCATTTGTTTTATCACGCCTAAATCACTGTTGCCAGACAACTCGAGCGCTCGCCGCCGCCGCTTGATAAAACTTTGACAGCGCCTGTCAGCCACACACCCCCGGCTCGTGTTTGTCAATGAAAGGAAACCGAGGTATCAAAGACGTTAAGAGTATTTGGGAGTTAACGGGGTTAATTAAATTGCGCGGGTTAGACGACGCAACGGCGAGTAAGTAGGGGCGGTTCACAATTGAACGTTTTCGCGCTAACGTACGCTGATAGTCTTTGTGACTCGAAACGCAATTATCAACGCGTTTGTCCCAAAACTGGGAAGAAACAAACACGTACGTTTTCGGCGTCCATAACGGCCAATGGAAAAGCCGTTTCGATACTGCAAAAAGGTCAAAGCTGTAGGAAATCAAATTGCAGATGCCAAGTGGAGCGGCTTTGGCGCCATGTGCCGTATGGTGGGGCTATTAAAAACGATTTAAAATTCACAATCGGCTCGAATCCACAGTCGAAGCCCGCTAAATATCGTACCTATTTGACGGAGTAATCACGTAAGCTCCGAAATAGCAAATTCGGCCCTTTGATGTTTTGAAATTTCGTTAGGTAGGAGTACGGCGCGGCGAGCGGCGCAGCAGGTGCGCTGTCTGGAACACTCAGAACGTATTGCGCCGGGCACTCTCTTGCTCGCAACAGCTACTTACACGCAATTATATCCCTACACGAGTCTGCTCTGCCAGCAATAACATATGTATAAGATATGTACTCAGGTTTTCGTGTTTGAAA
This sequence comes from Blastobasis adustella, assembly GCA_907269095.1. Lineage (NCBI taxonomy): Eukaryota > Metazoa > Arthropoda > Insecta > Lepidoptera > Blastobasidae > Blastobasis > Blastobasis adustella. The sequence goes on along the minus strand of OU026121.1, from coordinate 11,054,245 downwards.
TCACCTACACCGCTTAAAATTGCACCTCGTACGACTACTATTTATAATACTAAACATTTTACTAAAAACCCGCTCGCTTTAACAAATACGACGCGTGGTAGAGAATAACCGTGCTTACATTATTACAACGTATTTGTCAAAACTTATCTAGCTCATTTTATTTTACACCTACGGAGTTGAGCAATAGCTAAACATCTCGAAGTTTGCGCAAAGTATGACAGTGTAACATTTTATGCGCCGCTCGAATAATGCTGTGCAATAATTTACGAAATAACTTACCTCACCTTCATAAAGTGTACTCCAGTACCCCTGTTATAAGTATCGGAAAGCCATTTGCCTAAGTGCATGAAGTCCAAGTTTAGCCATAAACATGAAAAGCGGCCGGTGCAAAATGATATGTTAAGGTGCGGCTGAGGCATAGCCTGCGCCCGCGCCGCACACGACCGAAATGAACAATATTTATTGCGGCGTTGCGATGCGATACACTCGGACGGAATTTCCAAAGTAATTTATAGTTTGCAACACCTCACTTCCGGCGCTCCATTTTGAGCTCGCGCCTCCGCGCCGCGTTACAATATAGCTCGGAAATTGCAACCGAGTGATCGTGTGATAGAAACATTGATTCGCCGTGATTAATTGATCCCGCGCTCATTGAAGGGGACTCGGGCGCAGGCCGCGGCGTCGGAGCGATTTACAAAACGATCGCGCCTCCGCACAAACACGAAGCAATTAGTGATGCTTATAATTAGCATTCGAATCGCGTCCGGCGGGAATAAACATTGATTTTTTATTCCCCAAAACGGGGGCCGGCGCCGCGGCGGGCGGGCTCCCGAATACTAATGTGTTCACTTTTGAACGCTTATTCGCGCCCCGCTAACGGCGCACCCAACGTTTTTTGCATAAAACATCTCATCAAAGGATTGCTTAGGTCCCGCAGTATATTGAATATCAAAAGGTGCACGGGCGGGAAAGTTGGGCGCGGGCGGGCGCGACCGCGGCATCCCTAATGCCGGCCACCGTGAAAGCCTTCTTTAAAAATACACCTTCGAAACGTGTTTGGAATAACCGCCCGCTTAACAGGTAGGCAGTTATTTCTTTCGCAAATATAATATTTATGGCATAAATAAACGTTTGTTTTGCTATCTCTTCGGGTAAGAAGCGACGAATGAATGCGTCAATGCGTTTGATATCGCGGCTTTATTGAATGAATTTGTATTAGATATGTTTTTATTTGTGTTTGTCTACACGTTATAAATACCAAGTACAAGATAGGGTTACGTAGGCACGGTGTATATTGTGATGTGGGGTAGGTATCGATCGTCCCAGTGGCCTTGTGACACCTCCGGACCCCGGCGCGGCAATAACTGTTATTGAAACCCGCCGCCTAATAGCGCCGCGGCCGCGACTGCCCAATAACGCATAATTATTCATATCGATTGGAACGTAAATACCGTGAAGGGGTCAGGCAGGCCCGGCCCGATCCTTTGATAGTCCCATAAAATTTCGAGCGACGAATCTCGTAAAAGTCGGCCGAGTGCTCGTAGGCAAACGTTAAAAAGCCACGTTCTTCGATTTACGGCGCCTATAAAATACATATTGCGATTCGTGATAAAAGTCCCTGCCGAATTCCTCCATACTGCCAATCGCGGAATTTATCTGCCGACTCGCGAAATGGAATACATTTCAGCTGAACGGTCTCGTACTGCGTCCGGACTCGTTTATGAACGCGCACAATCGAGGCCCGAGTTGAGTACGTATTAATAACCCCAAAAGTTGTGTTTCGCGTATCGACTGCGATATATTAACAGTTAAGCTCCGATGTAAACATAATTTTATAAACGGCACGACCCGTGACGTTTATCGCGAAACATTGTAATCTTAAACGCGAATAATACCAGCTTAATAGGACGTAAATCATCAACAAATATAGCCCGGGGCCGACACGGCTGCTGCGAACAACCAGCTACACTCTAATAACTTTCCCCGTCCATTGCTGCTCGCCTACACCGCTGTGACCGGTTCCACCCCGTAAAAGCCTCCATGAACACTCCGGTGGGGGAACGTGAAAAGATGTCGCCCCATGCCGAATGAATTGGAAGGAAATCCATCCGATCTGTAACTGGTAAATCTATACGTTAAGCGAAGAGTTTTTTATGAAAAGCAATAAAGATGTTAGAGCTACTTTGTGTTTGGAAATTTATACCACTTGGAGGAATAAAACTTATATTGTTCGGGGATCGCAAAAAAGTTTTCACTTAGGCCTGTCGAAGCGAAATCTTTATGGGATTGTGGGATTATTTCTTTTGAGCACTCGCCCGGGCCGAGTAATCTCTACTCGCAGGAAAATTATACAATTAATTATACTTTTACGTCCTTTGTTTACGTTTACGATAATTTGTTTGATTGATTTTATAAATACAATCACTCGCCGGCGGATGGACTTATTTTGGAACGGGCAATAAATATAGAACAAGAAAAATGTTTTCTTGTAGGTATTTGAGAATGAACGAATTAACAAAGCTAAAATACACTCAATCCACTGCGCTCCAGCCATGGGTATACTTACTAAATTAGGTCAAATTTCCCATTTTTCTGAAAATAATTGAACTCTAACAACAGCTATAGTTGATACAGTACAAAATCAAACACAGTTTTCTCCTTTCGTATCATTACCGTTGTCTGGATTCTTCCGTCTTGTGCGCCGCCAATATCCCCGTTCCCGGACCTGCACGTTTCCCGCGGTACTTCCTTATGAAATTCGTTATTGTGGCGGGCCTCGGGGACTGAGCTGCCGGCGGTCTGCAGCCAGTGCCTAGACGAGTATCGGGTTTCGGTTGCGAGCGCTTGATATGTTAAGGTTGTAAGTAAAATAGGTAAAATTGTTCTGGCTTTGCGAATAATGACATAAAACTAGGGTTTCTGGATGAGAATTCTCGGAGCGGGAATTTCCGGGAAAAGCTTCAATCGGGACACGGAAAATCGGGTCGAGTACGCTTCAAATTCCAAAAATGTCAAAAATAGAAATAGAATCAAAATTTAGCTCAAAAATTCCACTATTGCGATCATTCAGTCGACATTTTGTTTGACGTTTTTGACATTTCCTGATGTTTTACGTTATACATATTTCGTAACTTTTCGCAAGGCGTCAAAGCCATACCTACGTATAACAGAGCAACCGAAACTTATGAACTGCAGTTCGTCCGCCCATCCCTAGAGCCAATCCGGCCGTCGGACCGTCGAATGCGGGATTGTTTAATTATTTTGCTCGGTCCGACCGTGATCGGAATTAATGACTATAAGCAACGTAAGTACAAGTATATACCTATATTTATGCCTATATGGGACTCCCCAGGATTAGAGCTTTCGGTATCGACCGCTGGACCTCATTAACTTCCTCCGAGAGAAATGTCGCAACATCAATTTTGTATTTTCGACCCGTATTCATTAACGGTGGTCCCATACACAAACCTCCTCGTGTCGATTGTAATTGCGGAAAATTTGCAAAAAAGAGAAAAGGGAAGCTATCAGTCGAGTGTAGATTTACGTAATATAATACGTTTTATTTAAAAGTGCCGAATCGTAAGCGAACTACCCGATGAGACTTGTTAATGTTGCATCCAGTTGTATCCGGCATATTTCAATGAACCTTATTCTTGCTTGCATAGTTTTGCAACGGGATTGTGTTCGTTCAGATACAAGCGTTTACGCATATTATCGGATTTTGGATCGCCGCGCTCCCCCTGTCCCCCGATCCTCTTTCTTCCCGAGTCCAATATTTGATCTCGAAAGACATTTTTAGAAAGACAATCGATGACCTGAATATCGAATTAACTTATAAACGACACACTCTCCTTAGGCAAACCTAAATTCTTGAATGAATGAAAATTCTTTATTGCTTGAACATAAATAATACAAAGCAAAAACAAAGGAAAAAAAAGCAACCGGAGACCTGATTACTTAAAGCGATTTCTTCCAGGCAACTTTAGCCTTCCTCGAAGTTAGAATTTCGATACTATAAACAAAACTCCTCGTCTACCCAAATAAATACCGCCACAGTCACCCGAGCTAGATCCGTTACCCCGTTAATGTCCCGGAGTGTTTCAATTACCCCGGGTGTACCTGCCAGCAATACTAATGTAGTAATGTACTGGGGACAACACACCCCCATATTAGTCCTTCTACATGCGTCGCGTCACGTCTTAAAACATACACGAGGCCTGTAGTGGTGGGGAACAAGGGTAAACAGATTTGCGGATCGTCCGCAAGGAGGCGGGTCGCTTTGTATTCTGAGGGTATTGACTGATGGGTGACTGACGTACATTTGTGGTTATACTAAGTGGCTCAGGTTAGGTAGGCTGTCTGCTCGTCTATCGCTAGGGAGGGTCGTAGGTACTGCCAGTGATATACTCGTAATTCACATTTAACAGATGTGTAATGTTAAATAATTATCAGGGATATATTTTCCATCCAAGTTATTAGTAGTACGTGCACATAGGTACTACTATGTACTTTCATCAGAGCTATATTATAAAAAAATACAGATAAACTCCGGGAACCAGCCAGCTGGTTTAAAATCCGCATCCGCAAACGTGATTCGCGCAGTCCTACCGATCTTTAAACTGAATCGAAGGAGCCCTTATGGGGGTGGCATTGCTTAAACACAAGTTTGTTGAATGCTTTCCCGTGTAGCTATTATCGTATTGTAGCAAGGCGGTGTCAAAATATAAGAGCTTTACGCGCACTTCACTGGCACATGTTCGGGGCTGGTTGAATGCTGTTACCAGAGAATGGAATCTGCGTGGTGCCGCATTGCCTGCGTTTACTTCAATAATGAGATTACGCAGGCGAAGTTGTGGAGAACGGGCGCGAGTTGGCGGCTTGCGGAGGGCTCTTTCGTGCTCATTGTGGCCTTAGATATTGAGTATGCACAGATCATTCCGTTTTCCCCGTCTTCCTACCAAAGAAGGACAAACAATACATACTTTCACATTTCTGACAGTGGCAAGGACTACCCTTATGCCCGATTTACATTGTTTAAGTGTTTTAGCGAAGTAGGTAAATACCGTGGTGGTGGTGTAAGCCGTACGGACAGTAGCAAGTCAACTAGGCTTGCAAGTTGCCTTGAAACTAGATCCAAATAAAATATATTTTAGCTTTAAATAGCTTTTATGTTTATGGTAAGTACTCCCAAATCAAAAATACAGTGTATAGACCGATAGAATGAAGATAGTTTTCCCCAAAATTGCACGTGTTTATTGACGATGCTCATCCATATCGACAGAGATATGATACTAGACTAGCTGTAGTGCAAACAGCGCTCGTCACTCCCCACTGTACCAATGTAAACCGAGTATTAGGAATAGTCCAGGTCACCTATCGCTACTTTCACATGCACGACACGGCTGGCACAAGCGATAACACACCAACAATAGACGCCCGCATGATCGCCGTTGTCACAGCCACGAACACAACTCAATCACTGTTCATATATTAAAATGGAACGTTCCGTTTCTTCGTATAATTGACTGGAAACTGGGAGCCGCTGCGAAATCGCCCATCAGAGTGACAGACAGACATACGGATCAATTATTCACATGAATCGCACGCGCCCATTACGCTTCGGATCTTATTGGGAATTAGAAATGTTAACTCCAATACAGTAATTGCTTCCACGAGTTGTGGAATAGAGTTGAGTATTTGCTGTTCATTTTGTATGTGCTAAATAATGGAGGCGAGTAAAGTGTATAATGTTATTATTGATATAAAATTACTTAATCAACTATTAATCAATGTTTGTCGTTATAATTGCTACAACAAAAGGGGAAATATTTTTGTGTACCTTCTACACGTAGCTATGGAAATAACTTTGCGATAGGTAGTCACAATAAGGTATAGCTAGGTTTTTTTTTATGTTATACGGCAGACAAACAGGCAAGCGGGCCACTTGATGGAATGTGATCACCGCCGCCTGTGGACATCAGCAACACCAGAGGCGCTACTAATGCGTTGCCCGCCTCTGAATAGACCTCTAATATACCTCTTGAATGATCCCATATTATAATTCAAAGTAAATACTGCGGCTGGGAACTATAGTTCTAGGTACAAGCCAAGTAATTTCAAAGGTAATTGACCCAAATCAAATAACATTACATAGTAACAATATTCAAACATTATTGTCTAACTTATAACTAACTACATTGCCCGCATAACCTATGGTTACAGTGATTTAACCCCTAATTTACAGATATATTTAGCGCCGTGTAGCGCTTTACCGTGATTGGGCAGACATATTGATGACGTATAAGCTACGTCATTGCTGTGGGTCAGTTTGAATCCATCTCCTTTGTTCCACATACCACTAATAGTTTGGTGATTGAATAGCTTGTTATCTTGTCATAATAATAGATCTTTAACATGGGCATAGGAGTTTATAGTATACACGCACACTAAGGTTGTGGAATGAACTACCCGGAGAGGTTTTCCCTGGAGAATACAACATGGAGTTCTTCAAGAAAGGGGTGAAGAGATTTTGACGGGGTCGGCAACGCGTGGGTGATGCCCCTGGTATTGCAAACGTCCATAGGCTGCGGTGACTGCTTATTATCAGGCAGACCGTAAGATTATTTGTCACCTTTGTTCATGGTTCATTGTTCATTTATTGCATAAATTAAAAATTTACATGTCCGCTTTGTTAAATTCAAATTTTGGTATAAACCTTGGTATAAGTATGCGTTTGGAAATTTTCGCTTTCGTATCTAATTATATACTCCTATATAGTCGGTTAGGTTTTACTGATCAGAGCCATTTTGGACAAAACAATACTCTAATTGCTGTTATTGTGTTGGTTCCAAATAAAAGCATTCGATATTCGATGTCATGAATCAGATATCGTTCTATTTCTGGGACCAATAATAATCGGGGACCAAGTAGTTGTGTCTATCCGTTAGTTGAACGCCAACCTTACTCATTACAAGGTGAAATAGTTATATGTACCCAAACGTATATTGCGTAAATATAAGAGATATTAAAAACCTTAAAACTAAGATCGGAAACATGTTTGTAATGAGTTAGTACAGCGTAGAGTTCTTCAAGAAATCGGTGAAAAGGTTTTACGGGGTCGGCGACGCGTGGGTGATGTCTTCGTATTGCAAACATCCATAGGTTGCGGTGACTGCTTACCATCAGGCAGTCCGTAAGCTTGTTTGCCACTTTAGAACTGATTTTGGTAGTCCGATACATTTATTATGACATTCGCAGAGGTTTAGTTTTATAAGGTTTAGGTTTTAGAAAGTTTAGTAGTTTAAACGTGTTAGTTATCAATCAATCGGCAATAAAACGTTTTAAATGTAGCTTTATTCTTGAAGATTTTAGGCATGTCTTATATTTACGGAATAACCGTGAAATCGAGAAATATATCTGAAACAAAATGTACTTTGAATTAAATTATTTTATTTTATTTTTTAAATCTCGTTCCGTGAAGCACTTCGACTTGTATTATCTATAAATGTCAAGGTCCCTAACTAAAAGTTATTGTTTTCTTAGAATTCAAATACGGTCTTAATATAATTTATCTTATTGCTTTGTTGGTCAGAGGTATCGTAGTTCTATGGCAACGTCTGTATTGTATCCGAAGAATTTTTACTCCCAAATTCTTTGATAACATCTATAAACTGTGTAAAACAAAATTGGCGTCTGTCTGTTCATTCGTTTCCTTCAAATAATAATAACAAAGAACAATTACAAGCGGGCATGCTCCATCTTCGGCCTTCACTTACCATCAGGTGAGATGGCAGTCAAATGCCTGACTAGTTTAATATTAAAAATATATATATTCTCACGGGAAAAGGACATGACAATAATCATAATCTTTGCGTCAATTTTCCGGTTGTGCTCTCACACGCGAGGGCTCGGGGTCCGCATTGACCATGATTCACAATTTGTGGTACCTTAAAATATGTATGTGTATGTACTTAATTTTACACAATTGAACCTGTACCATTTTTGCCTGCGTGTAAAAGATTAGGAGCCATATTGTATTGCTAGTTATTAAACAAATAATCAAAGCAAATACCTTACATGAGCATGCTGAATAGCTGACTGTGCCATAACATGTAACTAGTGAGGCAATCAAGGAAACTCGGGCCAGCATACGTTCCCGTACGCGCTTTCATTACTGCCCTAATATAATTACTGATTTATAGCACGACATGTATAAGTTAACGAACACAATAACATTGCGACGCGACGCCTTGCTCCGCCCCGCTGCGAGGTTAACAGGGTCGTAGCTAGGTTCGTAATGGGGGGTCATAGGTAACCATTATACAAGTGACTTGACCTATGACACTTATGACTTTACATTGATAAAAAGTAGTTCGATTAGGGGTGTTATTTTGACGGTTGGGGTTTGGCTTCGGAGATACCCCTCATGTTGCTAATGTCTATAGGTAGCGGTGACCACTTTCCATCAGGTGGCCTGTTTATCTTTTTTAATGTTCCTTTTTTGGTAGGGAATAATTTTCATTCATGAATTGCAATTTTAGTGAAAGTATATTCTTTTATATCTCCCACGCACATGACACACACGACATGGGCAAAATCATCTCCGGAATAGAGTATATTTTCAAACTGTCAGATCGTCTAATGTGTCATAACGTCCAGATGCAAGAAGAAACCAATAACCAATAAGGACAAATATAAGACCGTCCATAGTGTCTTATCATTTAGATGCCAATAAGAACAAATGTCAGATCGTTTAATATATCATAACGTCCAAAATAACTTCAACGAAAGCAGCGCCCACCGCCGCCTCTGGCCCACGACGGCCCGCGACACGTACGCGCTTACTATTGTATGTAACCCGGTTAGGTAATTTCGGTACATGCCTCTAATCCAATTAGCTATTAAGACTCGTGGTCCGAATATTAATTCCGGCCGAGACGGTCGCGGGACCCCCCGCTGCCCTCAGCCGGCCCTGGCCTGGTCACGTGCGACTCGTGCGACCATTGTGTAGCCTATCGATTGTATCAGCAAAGATTGCAGCAGAATCTTGCTCTCGCACAGCTTTGAATACGTGATACTCTTCCGTATTGCCAACGGGAATACATGCAAACTACAACTAGGGAAGGCACACGGCGCAGAATTGTTCTGGGAGGTAAATATGTATTAACACAGATCATCAATTCATTTCTAAAACTTTTAGTGGATCTTCAAAGAGGACCTTATTCGCCGGGACCCTCGTCACTTTAAAACATTATAAATCAACTTCGAGATATTAGGTTTAGCTCTCAACTATATACAACTTCGCAGCCAATTTCGAACTTATAGGTAACTCAAATATAAGTCGAAACTGGCTGATAAATAAACACTAACCTTAAACTTTCGTGACTCCCGAATCAAATTAATTGGCTGCGACGTTTTGACGTACCCTTCTAATTTATCAAGGGCCCACCGCGTGGACGCGAGGATGCTCGGTGTCGCTGCGCTACACTGCCATTACACTTTGCTTGTAATTTGGTGACCATATTGTGGAAACAGAAATAAATCACGCCGTTATATTGGGCCTATTACAAAACAAGTTTGATACACAAACTAATATTATTAGTAATTTACTTAATACCCTTGTAAACAATATGTCGCTATATGTAAACACCTGTATTTTAAAAAGAAAACAACAGAATCAGCAACGGGCGGCCTTATCGAAAATAGGAAAAAGGCTTAACCTTTCGTATGGATGTATATATGTATGATGACACAGCGATCCAAAATGAGTCGCCTGTATTAGTCATTGTAACCTTCAAAGGCACATGGGCTGTTCCGAATCAAAGGAAAACCAAAGATTACTTCTAAATAATTGATTCCAAGTTGCGCAGAAAGTAGGATTTTAATATTTGATTTGTTACAGCGAGTCGAACAGTCGAACCTCATAAGCCAATATTCGGCGGCCGTGATCCCAAGCATCCATTTTTACGTCAAACCTTCTGGGAATTTGTGGGAAACTTTTTTAATTTTTCATAAAAATTGGTTAATGCATCATTTAGCCCTGACAAGTTGGGAATTTGTTTTACGATATTCGGGTATTCCGAGTTTCAGTGTAACTACGCAGAGCACTGGTTTGCGACAAAGGCGATCCATCAATTAATGTTTTAATGAAACCACCAGTTTATCTATGTTGCTCTAAAGTTACTTATTTTAAAATAAAGTTTTCACACTATTAGAGCCTGTTTCAAGGTATTCAGAGGTTAAAACCCACCGTTAACTTTCTACCTAATGCTCTTTCAAAAGCAAATGTTTTATCTTTTCTTCTTTAAAGATTTTCTCTTTATTTTCGACATAGAATTGAGAATACTTCTAAAAAGCTTGTTATTGTTACAGATGAAGGCAAGATCCACAAGATCGTGCAGTGGACCCGCAACGGTGACAGCCAGTCGGCACTTTTAGACATCTTCGACGTCACCCCTGGGGAACCAATTCAGGTAGGCAGCTCGATCCTATTTATAGATGTTGTATCTGTGACATGACTTGAAAACTAAAGTGAAATCTATTGTAGATAGTTCGAATAGAGCTTTGAATAGCTGAAAACTACTTCTATTTATTTTATTTTATCTAATTATCATATTAATTGTTTCTAGTTTATATATATTTGACAATGATAATTCCCAGCTAAATCCCACCTGCCTGCTTTCCATCAGGCGGCCTATTTGTCTGCCGTATAACATAAAAAAAAAACATTTTTTCCACAGGCGATGGCCATCTCCCGCACGCACGGCTCCCTCTACGCGGCGTCCGACAAACGCGTGCTCCAACTCCGGCTGGCGTTGTGCGCCCGACGCTACGACGCGTGCGTGCGCTGCGCGCGCGACCCCTACTGCGGGTGGGAGCGCGAGACCGGGGTCTGCAGGGAGTACGCACCCGGGTGAGTGACGAGTGTAGCTGGGTCTACGGACCGCGTAGCCCGCAACAAAAGGCGTAGCGACTGCCGTGTGTCGATCTTTTTAAAGTTTTATTTTATAAATATTTTATAGATACCCATTCAACTTTCAGTCATAATGTCTAGAATGAGAATTAAATGGAAATATTTGTAGAATTTTTTGTTACTAAACCACATATTTTTAAAACTAAATTTTTGGCAAGTTTATAAAGAAATTAACAATTATTAAAATGTAGCATAACTTATCAGTATTTTTGTCTCGTACAAAGACTCTACTAGTCAAAGAGATTATGTCTTATTAACTAACTTTCTATTATGTACTGAAAAATCTACTTCTACTCCCTCTACCACCAACAACAATATCGTCTTAAACCTCCTTCCCTCCCAGGCTAATCCAAGACGTAGCGAACGAGACAGCGGACATCTGCGACTCATCTATATCCAGGAAGAGCGTATCCGCAACCTGGGGCCAGAGCCTGCACCTTGGCAGCTTCGTGAAGATGCCTGAAGTGCTGCACCCGAGGGCTGTGACCTGGTACCACTACAACAGGGAGAAGGGACGGCACCCGATCACCTTCAAGTAAGTGAGAAGTAATAATGACGTGCTTTGACAAATGCCGCTTTGGTAAATAGACAACCTGAGTGGTTCAGTTGGTCAACATAGTCTGCCACGCAGAGGTAACGGGTTCTATTCCCGGCCGGGTAGAAATTGAAATGATGAATTTTAATTTATGTTACGGGTCGCGGTATTTATGTATAAGTTGTATTTAAAAAATATATAAGTAGATTATGTATGTCCTTTCCCTCCTGTATAAAGTTTTACACGATCCCCGGTCTCCTGCTTATCTCCGAGAGCACTTTCGCTACCTAGGAGACGACCATGACCGTGCGCTACGGTCTGCTTCAGACAATATTCTGTCGGCCCCGTTCACGCATTCCGGGTACTACTACGATTCGTTTACGGTGAGGGCAACTTGTTGAATGATCTGCCGAGGGAGATCCGACAGTCTGAGTCATTGACTAGTTTTAAGTCAAAACTTCGTAAATTCGCTTAGTTTTAAGTCAAAACTTCGTAAAAGCGAAAGATTTGTAAAACTTTATTTTTAGTATACCTACGTAAGTACGATTATTTCATGTTTTTGTTGGTGTTTAGATAGATGCACAACGCATTCTCTTGTATTCTGTGGCTCAACACTGCCTGCTGTAAAATTCCTGTCTCAATTTCTGTAAAGGTTGCCTGGAAGAGATCGCTTCTAGCGATAAGGCCGTCTTTGCTCATATGTGTTCCTTGTTACTGTAAGTGATTAACTGTTATGTTTTATGATCAATAAAGTGTTTATCTATCTATCTATCTAGATTATCAGTTTTCTGGCACCCATACCATAAGCTTTGCTTACTTTTGGCTAAATGGCGCTGTGTGAATTGTCCAAGCATATTTATTTTTATTTTATTTTTTTATTTACATATTTGACAACTTCGCACATCATCATGCACATCTAACCCCAAATTATGCAAAGCTTGAACTTTGTACGATATTGAATCATAGACGTTATGAACGACAGTAAGCCATATGTCCGTCAGAGTAGAAATATAGCACTGACCAGCATCACCAAAGCTTTAATCTGGGGGTACGGAAGTGCCAAGCCGAACAAAAAGTAAAGTGCACTACCTACCTTTTGTCGTAGCATTACGTCGAATTTTTAAAACTCGCAGAAAACTCTCAGGATTTGTTGTACGTTGTAGACTTATAAAATGCACAAAGTTTCATTTGTGTAGCTTTTCTACTTGTTGGTCATTGTCTCTGGTAGAGCTATGTTTGAATCTATGAAACGGCAAAGCCATACTGTCTGACCAAAATGGTTTTTAAATGGGTTTTAGAGGAGATTGGCTCTTCATGACATCTGATAACTTTTTCTCTGTGAAACCCTTAACAGCCTACGAGGCTTGGCCAACAAATTAACATGAAATGTTTTTCGTCAAATCCTGTATTCTGCCAAAGTAGTTTCACATTCTTTATCACTACCCAATTCCAAAAACGCTTCCTAAATCGTTTTATTATCGAGTTTATATTACTCAATTGCAGAATACTATAAAAAGCCTCGGTTGAGAATTGTATTTCTGAAGTTAAAAACCACCCTTTTAGTTTCATAATATGAAAACTTTTCCACCCCGATGCCTCGAAAGATCTTTCGTTTTAACAGGTATTTCGTTTCGGATTCTAAAGAAACAATGATAGCCAAGTATCGAGATCATGAGTTAGGTTTGTTGGGGAAGGGTGTTATTTGAGACTATTTACACTGGTCCAAGTTCTTTGATTTTCACAGTCATTAGACGTAATTGGGGTTTTTATTAATTGCGATATTACTATAAACAGGTACAGTGTGCTACATTGTCTACTATTTTATTTCAGAATATGTTTGTTTAAAGCATACAGTATGTTAGAAAAAGATTTGTATAGTTATCGCTTGGATATCATACATAGCAAGGTAACCCAAGACGTAGGTAGGAAATTGCATTAGCTAAGGAAAGGTTTATCGCCGACATTTATGCCAACATCTATTTAACTTTGTTTGACTTTATAATGATAAAAAATAATAAATATTAATTGCCAATGTCATCGCCAGTTTTCTTTTTTTAGAACTTTGACTTTTGTTAAAACACGCAGATGTTTAAATAGATATTCAAGCGTCGCCACGCGTGCCTTTATAAAAAGTCCTTACATTACAAGAGAATACAACTGGCCACATAAAAGACTTGAGTCTTTCAGACTTAAATTCGAGACTTGACTAATTTTGAATGATTCGAGACTTAGGCTCGCGAGTCATGAGTCCTTTGAGTCTTTTGAGTCCTTTAAGTTCTTTGAGCTGAACTGAGTCATGAGCTTTATAGGTAAGTGTTATGTAGCAAAGATTATTTAATAAAATCACTTTTATCTTCGCGGCGCATTTGCGAGGACTCAGAGGAGTTTGTCCCGAATTTTTTTTAAGAGGTCGTGATTTCATTTAGTAATTACTCAAATCTTCATTTAAATGAATCAACTGGACTCGGACTCGAGTCTTTAAAAAGAACTAAGTCTTCAAAGAGAACTCAAGTCTTATTATCATAAGACTTAGGACTAGCTTTCTTACAACTCGAGTACTTTGCAGATGTGTGAAGACGGCTAGTGTGAAGTCAGTAGCGAACTCAATGCATTCCTGTCTTGCGGTTATAAGAGCTGTATTCCAGTTATAAAGAGTTATCTCCTTGTATAGCACAATCACAATTGGTGTATATATAAATAACTTGTATTCTATCTCCATCATTGCAACAGACTCATTTAATATAGAAGTGGTTATTTACATCGCGCGCCGGATTAAGAAAGGTTTGTAGGTAAGAAAAAAGGATAGGTAGGGGTATGGTTGGGTAGGGTAGGTGTGGTAGGTGTAGGTTAGGGGAAGAACGCCATGCGAGCGAAGTCGCGCCGAGCCTACTAGTAATTAATAAAGAGTTATCTCCTTGTATATCACAAACATTGACATTGGGTGACTAACGTTGCCTGGAAGAAATCGCTTTAATCGATAAGGCCGCCGGTTGCTATTTCTTTTTTCCTTTATTTTTGTTGTAGTTTTCATTCATTAAACGCCAAACAGACTTGTTGCATCGTCATCATTGCAACAGGCTCATTTAATACTGAAGTGGTTATTTACATAGCGCGCCGGATTTATGTAAGAAAAAAGAGTAGATAGGGGTAGAGTAGGGTAAGTGTGGTAGGTGTAGGGTAGGGCTAGAACGCCACGCGAGCATAGTCGAGCATAGCCCACTAGTAAGTTATAAAGAGTTATCTCCTTGAATATCACAATTAACATTAAGTGACTAAGGGTGCCTGGAAGAAACGCTTTAAACGATAAGGCCGCCGGTTGCATTTTCTTTTTTCCTTTGTTTTTGTTGTATTTGTTTTTGAGCAATAAATAATTTTTCATTCGTTCATTAAACTCCAAACAGACTTGTGTTCCATCTCCATCATTGCAACAGGCTCATTTAATGTGGAAGTGGTTATTTACATCACGCGCCGTATTTTAATTACATCGGAAGTGCGATGCCGGCAAATTCGGCAGCACTTTAATTAACTTTGCACCATGCGTGCACAGTTCAAGTGCCGAGACCAACGTTATTGTAATTCAAATTCGTCTTCGTTTCTAATTAGGTGGGTACCGTTTTATGTGTACTTGTGCGTTTATCTGACGGATATTTGTAAGATATTGAATGCATGAGTGATATGGTAACAAAAGCATTAACCATTGATAAACGAGAAGCATGAAAAACCTTTTAACATAGTTTAAAGTCGAAGTAACTCATAGCGATATCTTAAAGTAAATCATGAAGTCAGTCAAAAGACTACACCATACCAATATCCTGGTTGTGGTGCTGAAGTTCGACTTGCCTTAAAGTACAATACGGTTGCCCATCCAGTTACCAGACTGCGTGCGTTTCTTAACTTTGCACTCACACCAACTCGCAATCACGCTGCCACTATACCGGGTCTGCGTCAATCGAGGCAATATAAAAATTAAGTTTAAAGCTCTAAGTATGGCGAATTGTTCCCGCCATGTTATGTTTCTCTACGTCGATTCTCTCTACGTCGAGTCACTCTACGTCGAGTCTCTCTACGTCGACTCACTCTACGTCAAGTCTCTCTACGTCGAGTCTCCACATCGAGCGTTACTTCGTATGCAAATTCCTCCTCCATCTCTCCACATCGACCAATTTCTATCAAACTACGGTCAACATAAAACAACATTTTGACCTAACTGTAACTTCCGCAGCAAACCCGAGAAGTACATCGAGACCTCCGAGCACGGTTTGCTGATAATATCGGTGGGCGAGGCCGACGCCGGCCGCTACGACTGCTGGCTGGGCGGCTCGCTGCTCTGTTCGTACAACATCACCGTCGATATTCACAGGTGAGTATTTTTTATTCAGCTAGTTACAGATACAGACATAAGACTTAATAATAAGTTGCTAAGGTATTTAATGCAATAAAGAGTTTACATACATACATACCAACCCAAAATCGCACATCACAATAAACTGTTTCTTACTAGTTTGACTATCAAAAATTAACTACGCATCCAAAATAGCGACAAATTTACATTTTACTTACAAACATTTATACTAACCTAAGAAAATCAAATGGGTTCTTACAACGATGGATTGAAATTCGAAATTCAATTTAAATTTAGCCCTCGTATGTGTGGTTTTACAAATACTTCGTTTGCTTTATCCTACTTTGTTTTCCTTGTATACCTCATGTACCTTTATTGACAAATGAGTACACAGCTAGAAATCCGCTATATTTTAGCTCCCACCGAGGCGTCACATAAAATTAGAGCGCAAAATCTTCAAAGGACCTGATTACTTTGTACCCCAATTTCGTGTCAGATTCAGATCTTGCTTTGGGAACTTTAATATACTTTAGTTAAATCTTGACAAGTAATGTTGTTGGAGGTTGGAAGGGAAGGAGAGAAGTTAAATGTGCTGAACGACAAGTGTGCCTTTAAGATAACAGTTTTCTATTGTTATTTCTTGGGGATATACGATACGATGAGAAAGATTTTATCTACACAATCTAGACGCCTGGCATCCAACTAACGTAAGGAAATCGCAAGCCTTCATACCGCGCACGTGCAATATGTAGAATGAGCTCCTGGAATGATTTCCTTTGCGCTATAACACGGGGTTCTTCAAAAGGCATTTACACAGATACCTCAAAGGCAGGCACCGCATCAGCTCCTCTTGGGCTGCAGATGTCCTGGACGACAGTAGCCGCTTTCCATCAGGTCGACCGTCCGTCCGTATGCCTCCCCAGGCAACAAAATAAATAGGCGTGTAAGGCGCATATAGACATTCGGCATTGAAATTATATCCCCAATTTCGTTTCAGATGTTCGCCACCCGAGAAGAGCAATGAATACCAGAAGATCTACTCGAACTGGTGTCACGAATTCGAAAAATATAAATCCGCCATGAAGACTTGGGAAAGAAAGCAAGAGGTGAATATTTATCAGTGGAGTATTTATAAGTCAAAAGTAAAGAAAGAAAGAGTTTAATCTGAGAGTATACATATCATAAAGAGAAAAGGTTTGGAAGTTTGGAAGAGAGGGTAACCTCCGAAACCACAGAATCGATTTAAATTCTAGCTACACTTGACATTCCCGAGTGTCATAGGGTACTTTTAATGTGCTATATCATTATCACGGACAATGCCCCACAACATTATCGGCGCTATGTTTACACAACATTGCAATCATAATAATCATCATCATCATAATAGCGTTTGGGTTAGCTACTGCTAAACATACGCCTGTCGCCTAATCCTCCCACCTTGTACACCGATAGGCTCTGTACCTCTAGCATGCATCGACTCTTTCGAAGCGGAGGTGATAAAGTGACGTGGTGGTAGGTGATAAAGTGACGTGACAAAAATAGTAATACTACCATTTGTTTTCCAGCAGTGCGCGCGGCACAACGACTCGAATCAGAACACGCATCCCAACGAGATAGTGTGATAGCTCCTGAACATCGCCTATCTCATGTTTCAATCGGTCAACTACTACGCAGGGGCTATCCCCATACCCTACGTCTCCGCTGGTCTGGAGTACTTCAACATATTGCCGTCAAACACTCCAGGAATATACGCATTTAGATAGACATTCGTGTATCCAATGAGATATAACCATATATTGAACGACCCAGTAGAAAACACCAAGACCCATAGTGATTCCAACACCAGTATTGTGACCTATAGCTTTTACAAACGTTACAAAGTGTAGTGAAAACAAGACATTCGGAATGAAACTGTGCACGTTCCAGCCGCGAAGCGAACATGAGAAGGTGATTTGAGACACTCAAAATTTTTAAAAGGACTTTTTAAAATTAATATTGAAGTTAAAAGGAATGATAAACTATGAGCGTTGTGAGTTGCTTGTTGGATTATGGTAGGTATGTAAAAAAAATTAGAACTTGATTTTTTCGAATTGTAAGACGCTTTGTTGGGTAAGAGTATAGTGAAATTGTTAGATCTTATTATTAGGTACAAGCGAGGGATTTAATTTCTAATATTTTACTAACAACAATCGTTGTTACGCATTTATTAGATTACGTGAAATTTAATATTTTTTCTTTCGTCTAGCTGTACGTTTTGGAGTTTAATATTAATTCGGGTTTAATTTTAATTTGCATTGATAATTGAATTGTGGATTGCATTACTTTATCCTCTAATTGCGGTTTAGGTCTGATGGTTGCGTAATTAATATTTTTGTTAATTGGGGCGTCTTGCCCGGGCGGCGGCCGGGGCAAGATGGCCGTAGCGCGTAGTTTCAAATCTCCGAGGGTTGTGGGTACGCCTCATTATTTTTCCCCTATTCGTGTAAATAGTTACCTTATTTCCTACTAACGTAAGTGTACCTATAGTATGCACGTCCCTATTCGTAAAATGATATTTATGTTATTTAAGCCTGTGATATATTAAGAAAAAACTCGTTTAGAAAATGTATTATTAAGTGGACTGGGTGTACGCTGGGCCTAAGATGTCCCTGACAGAAAAATTAATACTCACTGCCAGGTCTTGTTTTGGGAAATTGACTTTCATGTCAAATTAATATGACATTTACATACATAACCAGTTGTTTCATATTATCTACTCGTTTAATGTCAGCCAGCCATATTTTTCTGTAATTAAACTTTGAAAACATTTACGTGTATCTTTGTAAAAGTATATATTTATATTTATTATTACGATCGACTGTACATGCAATAATAAAAAAGCCTTGTTCTGTACTTAAATTCACATTGTCACCATAAATGAAATCGGTAAAAGAAATGAATCTAATTGTGTACGTAGTATAATATTGACTTAGACGGTGTTTTAGATATGTAATCCGCATATTTTTGTACAAAAAAGGAAAACCTCGATTTTAACGTCAGTTTTCTAGACTTAAAAATTTGTAGCTATAAAGACAGTTGTACACGTATCATCCACATAGTACCTCCTACTTGAAAGTTTATTCAATTCCATATCATAAAATATGTAGGGTCTAAGGAGCTTGTATATAATATTACATAGATGTAACAATGTCGGTTCGTTTTGCCAATTTCTGAGCTACAAAGAATATCCTTTTAATTAAGTTACCCATTGGTGTTATTACCGTAATTTCAACTCCGAAAATGTGCATTCGAATCGACTATCATTTCATCTCAATCAAATGTTTTATATGAACAATAGTGTCGCTGCTTTTTGGCAGAGTTTATGGAATATTTTTTCTAGAAATTTATAATAAACGCCATGCCATACACTCCTCGCCATTTTTATGTAGATCGCAACATCAGAAAGTAACTATAGCACCTACATGAGATACAGATAAGTACCTAGCGATAGACGAAACCGGTTTAGAACTATTTAAATACCTAATATTTTTAGGATATTTGTTTTGAACCTATATATTTATAATGTCACAATGTTGTATTAATAATATCAGATTTTTAGTTCATGGGACTGCATTGTATAATATGGTATTGAATGTTAAGAATAAATGGCCGACCCCGCTGGATTAAATTAGTAAAATATAACTTCATCTCTGGGACAAACGAGCATAAATCAGGTACAGTATTTTTACATTTAAATGCTTAAGGCAATTCTCAACTCAATTTGTTGCGGGTTCCAGATAGTATTAGATTGCCCTCGGGCGCACCTGAGAGTCAAAACTCAGGACCTGTAAGATCCCGGCTACACAGGAGTTGTAGCGGTGGGAATGAGTGGTGGGGCAAAGCTCATTAGCCCATACTTAAGGCATATTGGGCTGCCTGAATGTCGGCACTCAGAGCATGTTTGGATCATAGAGATCCTGACCAAACCGGAATTATAGAGGAATAATGAGCACACAAAACCTCCTCCAAGAAATAGACAGGGGTTATAATGTACACAGGGTTTAATAACACCTGTTTTTTTACTCCTAAGTGCGTGTATTGCCAAAAACACATAATCTAATCCTGTTACTACCACTAGTACTGATTGCTAAAGGCTATATGCAGCGAAGATAACCATTTATTCATAACATTTAATACCATTTGTCACTTTACTCACGCACGAAGTTAGGTTAACATCGCACGAAGCAACATTAAGTCCGAGTATACTGAATACGATACCATAGCCATAGCAAATAACCAGTCGAATGTCACGATCGGTGATCCTAGCTCTAGCGGATAGCATGATAGGTGCGCCAAATACGATACTTATTTATTTTCAAATATTTTAACATACATAAATATCTTTCAGACTTCTCTCATATCATTATGTACATAAATGAATCGAAATTAGTTATTAAAGGAAATCATAAAAAAATATCTGAGCTTCGTCGTTTACTATTGTATAAGGTTGGGTACTTAAGTATTTTAGAATTTTAATTATGGGTTTCCCTGTTCTCGGGAGGATCTTGCGCAATAATTATAGCTAATTACTATTGTCTACTTAACTATAGCTCTGTAAATTTCACATGTTACTATACCATAATAAGTTAAAAAATTCAAAATGTAGCGTTAAGATTTTATATAATAAATCTATTGAAATGTAACATGCAATTTGCCGAGGTTTTATTTGCCCAATCGGTACACTTCAAAGGACATCAAAGTGATTCGCTCACTAGGTAAGTATTTCCTTCGACCCTCAAAGCGTAATATGTTAGCTAAATACTGTTTACGGGTAATAAAGCTATCGCTACACAAGTGGGAGAAAATGTTTAAAACAGTGTCAATTCATCAAGTCGCATACCGGGGTGACATTTTCGTCATAACAGGCCGGCCGGGGCCCGCGGCGCCCGCACCCTCGAGGGGCGCTATAAAAAGTGGGGGCGCATAATTATATAGTGCCACTAAACTAATTTCACGATACATTGCCGACGAAATCTGTGCTTGGCACCGCTACCCGCCTACCAAATGTGATTTTTCTTTCATAAGCAAACGCTTGATTACTGTTGTTAGGTGTTATTTCCTAATGCTAATGCTACGCTGTGTTGACGAAAACGCTGTATGGAAATGCTAATGAGGAAATGTAATCGTTTTGACCTTCGCATTTTCAAGGGTTCCGTGGATTGGTTTGTCGATGTGCAAAAAAACATTCATGATATTATTTTTGTGCACTAAGAGGGATTGGTGTAACAATGATATCTAATAATAACTTTATAATGCAACTTGGATGTTGGCGCAGTTAGCGAATACCAGATCTGACAAACTCGGAAGAATATAGTATGTGTTAACATATACGTGAGTAGTAGACTTCTTTAATTGTTAACAGATTTTCGGCGCTGTCCTAATTGGCAACGTCGTGCGACCATTATAGTCGACAGGCGGTTTTGAGGTCTCGTCGTACGACCAAGGTCGCACGTCCGTAGCCAATTAGGACAGGGTCTTCTATTTCTTTCAGATACATGTAATTTGAATTAATAACTCATAGTAGGTAAGTATGTACTTAAGCTAAATCAACTGTCTTGCTTCTGTATACACGTCTTCATGTCGAAACGAAATCAAAATAAATTGATTTCAAGACAAAGTAAACCAAAGTCAAGCAGCACTTCAGACCAGAATTCGCCCAAGACTGTACGTAAGTATTACGAGTATGACGTCTTCCCTAATGACTGCTGGCCCAGATAGCAACTTTGTAAACATAACTTCGCAATATCAGAGCGCTCCGCCCTGAGATTACATGCAGATTGTATCATGAACTAAAGGCACAAGTTGCGAGTACAACAGTTCAAATACCAGCACTGGAATCTAGGACAAACTAACGGGTATTACTAAATAAAAACTGACTATTTTTAATTCATGCTAACGGTAAATCCTGGCTCATCGGCTAGGAACAGTAGCCAGGTTTCGCTCTACTACTAGGAAAACGTTCAGATTTACAAAAAGAGCTTTCTTGCTAGAATCCATAATAAAAATGTTTGTGTCTTTTTGGCTTTTTAAGTGCGGGGACTGCTGTCTGACCCGCACAACCCGTGGGAAAAGCCGCGAGCAAGTTTGGTTGGTTTAGGCCCCTGAGATGGTGGTGGGGTCCTTTCTTCAGGTGAACCATCATTAGGTTCACTGCTAGACGACAGCATCTCTTCAGTTCCGGGCGTGCCGGATCAGGCATTCACCTGCAGCTTTTCAAAAATTCCATCGATCTCTATCTGGGCGGAGGGCGCCCTACACTGCGCTTGCCGAGTCGCGGTCACCACTCAAGCACTCGATTACTCCTACTCCTCATAAACGTCAATACATATGCGAACAGTTTAATATTAAAAAGACATGGCTAATAGAGACGACTTAAATATAAAAGCCGACCTAACCAAAAGTAAAAGTCGGATAAACCCTATACAAGTTTACTAAAACTCAAATATTATTTAACCTGAAAAACCGATTTAATAAAAACAAAGCTAAGAACCATCTCGAACTGACTTTCAAATAGAGAAAACCTTATCCAAATCGGTACATCCGTTCGGGAGGTACGATGCCACAGAAATACATAAAGCCCACATAAACCCCGCTTTTTTCGTCGGGGATTAAATATATATATATATATATATATATATATATATATATATATATAATAGAATATCTCTCTTCTCATTTATGTCTTTGAGTTTTCTTCACCTAGCTACTAGTCCCATCTTTACATAATACCAAGGGCAACCGACCTGTTAGACGAAATTAATTTATTTTTCTTTCGCCTGGTACGCATTGAATTAAAAACGACACAAACTGAGTTTTGGTCACCGCGGGGACTCACGAAACGTGAAGGTCACGACAGTGACAAACACTAAGAAATAAATTCACTGGGGTCTAACCGTGGGTACGACAAACGAATAATAAAATTTGTATATAAAGGAAGTAAATATTTCGCTGTCTAAGTTCCTTGCATAGGTTTTATCACGTTGAACGCCAGATGCGCCATTAAAAAATACAAACTTTTTTCATCTTCTCATAGAAGAAAAAAACATCCATGATCAAGTAGGTACATTGTAATCCAATCGCAGCTATAAAATTATTCCAACCTAACTATACCAACCTAAATATTTGTTTAAAGTAGGTAATACCTGTGTGTATATCTATAAGGTACCATTAGGTTCAGCTACTGAACGAAAGGTTGGACCGACCGCGTCTGTGCGACTTTTTGTATTGAAATTTCGTGTGAAAGTTAGTTAAATCGAGGTGGCTCTTAATTTTGTA
This sequence comes from Blastobasis adustella, assembly GCA_907269095.1. Classification (NCBI taxonomy): domain Eukaryota; kingdom Metazoa; phylum Arthropoda; class Insecta; order Lepidoptera; family Blastobasidae; genus Blastobasis; species Blastobasis adustella. The sequence continues at coordinate 11,031,082 of OU026121.1, read as the reverse complement.
TCATTAAAATCTATTTAACAATTTATGAAATCTTTGAGTACCTCTAATCCCGGGCAAACTGTCGGTTATGGTAATTACTTGTACCAAAGAGAAAAAAATACCACGTACAACTTGTAGAATACCTACTACGTTTTGATCTCTTCCCATCGGAATTTCTAGAATAAATTTATGAAATTTACATAGCTACTTACCTAAAGAATTTTCCAAAAGACTCAATTCATTCAGCGCATTGAGCCGGACGTGTTTTTCGCCAATTCCTCCTACTACCACTATTTAACTCGACGCTCTACTAAAAAAAACTCATAACAATTAACCGGTACTAAGACGAAGCCACCGCCAGTAAAATAGCGACATTTGGGCCGCTATAAACTCGGCGCCACCCGCATCAGTCGACGACGGCCCTAATAGACTGTGAGGGTTCCGTAGGTTATACTACGTCATCGAGTACAAGAAAAATTCCACTCTGTAGTGATAGTAGACGTTTAAGAGTCCAACAAAAATGTTGGTCCGCTCGTGCACAATCTTTTAAAAACAACTTCGACTTTTCGTAGCGATAATAATAACATATTCTCTTGTGTGGTTTCCATAAGTAAAAAAACCGGGGTGGCAGTTTCGCTTTTCAGACACATTAAAATCACTTTTTTCTTTGTTCTTGGTTGGTCTTCAGTGATTTTTTTGTAACTATACTGTCAAAGATTGGGTCACAAAAAAAATTATTTTGTGCCCGGGTCTGCACGGGCAGAAAACGTTTTGTACTCCCAAACGTCTACTATCTCAACAAAGTGGAATTTTTCTTGTACTCGACGACCTAGATGAACCTCCGGCGCCCTCACAGTCTCTAACGAGGCGTCAAAGCTAAGCAAACAGCCAGCCGCCACTTTTTAATGGATTAACAATGCGAGGGTGATCCTGCGGTGGAGCATGTAATGTCTCATTTCACGGAGACGCCGCGTGGCCGGACTTCGGCGCCGTTTGATAATTAAGCGGAGAATAACCCGAAGACCGCCGTTGGGGTGAGGACTGGGAATCCGTCGTGAGAGGAGTAAGACGGAGGTAAAAAAAAATGCGGAAAAATGTTCTTTATTAATAATATATTTTTTTTAATTTAGTATCGCAAATTTTTTTTTTTATTATTTTACTGTGCGGTCTTATATAATCATGTGACATACGAGCGAGAGCTTATAGGAAAGAAAAAACATTTTTAACCATAGGATATTCCATAATAACTACCAATGGTACTACGGTTGGAGCGATGACTATCGCCCATTGCAATTTATAAGTATCGATCTCTAGGTTGTCACCACGCAGCGGGAGAATTCTATCAACAGTTCGTGAATTAATGACTACTTTTCACAGAACTTGGTTAGAGATCAATCACGTCAACAGCCTGTAACGCACCACTGCAAGGAGGTTGGAAATCATCACAATATTAAAAATATACTAATAACCAGAACATTATATAAATAACTATTACTACAAACGTTCCTCGGGCGACGGATAAGCATTGCTAGCATTGCTATCCAACGAGGCAATGTAGCCACATTTCTGGGCAATATAGCCGGGGGTTAAAGACTTTTTATATTTTTGGTATTTTGTGAATAGGTATAAGTGTTTATTTTTATTATCCTCGTAAATATTTTGTGTGTACGACTTAGGTAACTGTGTTGCACATAATAATATACTCTTTGTTACTATTAAACGAGAACTAGCTTTGAGAACGACTGTTGACAACTCATGAATTTAGAAAATGTTGCTACGTTGATTCCACTCAACAAACGGTAGTTTTTATTTTAAAATGTACTAAAAGTGGACAGTTACAATATAAATAAAGAGCTAGTGCGCACTGACGTTGCCCCTCCTGACCGTCGACGTCAGTGGGAAGACAGCGCTCCCGTAATCCCTTATTACAACGCCGCCGCGGTGTCCCGCTAAGCGTGAGCGCGTAAGCCGAATTAACAATTAGTCATGCCTACGTCTGCCCGCGAAGTTTGAACACATTTACATAACAATAAAGCCCTTTCCCACTGCTTCGGATGGCTTTGGCGATTTTTAAAATTAATTGGATCGCGCACCGTGGAAAATTCGGGCTTTGAACCAACCCTCCATAATTTCGTGGTCAGTAAGTGTCTCATGGAGATTTGTTGGGAAATTTTAATTTACAATGGGTCTTGCCTAATGGTTAGGTGGTCGCCGGTTTTTTGAGGTAGGGATTGGATTCGGTAAGTGTAGATATTTATTTTATCTTCATGTAAGTAGATAACGTACTTGTAGGAGAGCTTTGCGGTCCACTTTGCATAATGATGAGTTTTAATATGATTTGTGTTTGTCCTTTTAGACGCATCGGTAACTGAACTACCGCGATCAGTATTAGATATGCCTACCTACCTGATGACGGTGTAGAGTTACTTAACTTAAGCATACCTATATAGGTAAATAGAGTATCTGAAATCCAAATATTGGGAGCGACCGGCACGTCCAACCCACCCGCACGGCCGGCGCGCGCGCGTCCAAATGGACAGCGATAAAAGCGCGAAACTAAATCGCGTTCGCAATGCCCAAGAACAATGGCGGTCCAAATTGTAGCATTGTCGCGCCCGGCGCGCCACGCCGCCCAAGAAGAATAGAGTCATTTGCTTCTAACAGCATTAATCCAGCCTGACCCTCATAACATCAGTTTTTGTTTGTTAATCTACAGAAAAGGGCGTAACTCATTTTGTCAACTCGTAATTTAATTTCACTTGAACCCCACGCGGCGGCCGCCGGCGGGACACGGGCCACAATAATTTATTTAGTTAATTTATCGTCTGTTTATGTACAGATTTTCGGCGCCATCACGCGGCGACAATAGTCGGAAAGCCGGAAAATTCGAACCACCACCTGCTGTTCGGGAACTCCCGAATTAGTTTGACTCTCGGTCCGAATCGTCATAAAAAATATTTGTAATGCGCCATAAATTCGCGGCGTCACAATACCCCGCCGTAATTCAAAAACTTTGATACCCCCCACATAAAACCCGCCGACGACGTCCCGGCCAAAGGTGACGGTACACGTTTAGAAATGCTTAAAATGCAATTTTACAAGAGTAGGACCTTTATTTATGGCCCCCAAAAATGTAAAATGCAAACGTTTTATTGCGGGGCTTTATAAAAATACGAAGAACAAACAATGTGCCTTTTACCCCGGGACAGGGGATGTCGGGGCATATTTGTAGCTTGCAGGGGATGCACCCGGACGTGTCTTACAAGTGGCGCAGGTAAACTTCCCCTTCGAGCATTAAAAATTCGTGATACCGCGCGCTCGGTAGGGCAGCGTTCAAAAACTGCCAACTTGATTTTCTCGAATCAAATCACTGCAAATAAACGGAGACGATTTTAAAAGGGCCTTTGAAATTAATTGAAGATTCAAATGAACGATAAATTTGATTACTGCTCCCGACAAAGAGATTTAATTTTGATAAATAAGTGCGTATTGTTGTTGGGATTAATAAAGGTTTGCTTGGCGCCGGTCGTTCTTTGAGCGCTATTGAATTGGAGAGGACGACGGGGCCGGCGGCATCTGAAACGGAGCCGGTGACGTCACGCCGGGCCAGGATTAGCCGCGAATTGCAAAAATGCCCAACCCATCCGAAATTAACTTTGCACCGCGGCCACATTATTCTCGAGTCTACTTTGTCCCGCGTAATGGCAGGCATTACCCTCTCGCGACGTCGCGGAGTGCCGTTGAAAAATGTGAAATATTTAAGATGCAAAATTTTATAATAAGCCTCGACGAGATTACACCTTGCGCCTTGTGCTCATCTATTTTTGAAGAGGAGCGGTGGCGGCGAGCGGGACATTTTTATTGCCCTGCGGGCCCAGATTAGTTTTGTTCTGCGAATTTGATGCATATAAAATGAGCTCTATTACTCAACGCCCTTGTGGCTTGCTTAGTATTGTAATATGAATATCAAATGGCGCCGTATGACTCCGTGCTGTCGTCTGTTGTTCATAATTTATGTTAGTTCACTGCTTAGGGAAGTTTTGGTTTTTCTGCGATATTATAAATAAAATACCGTATTTCTTTCAATATTTTCTGTCGGATTCTGGTATTTGAAAAAATAACTAACACAAGTAAGTAAAGACAATTCGAAATTTTAATACTCGAATTTTGACTTTAGCCAATTGAGCGAATCGGAGTGAAACAAGAAGAAAAAATCTTCTACAGTTACCAATACGGTCGAAAAGGAGTACTGAGTAGCCGGACCGAAAATGAAAATACAATAATCCGATTGCAGTAATCGCAGCTTTATGCCATCTTTGTGCATCATCATCACCCTGGCGTAAGTCCCGGTTCTGCACTCGCGATTTCATCATTGTTCTAGGTAATTTAATGAACCTGTGTCCTACTGCCCAAACGACTTGAAAACAACTCTATTTAGATTTCTTTTGTTACCAAATAATTAATTATTTACGCTGTTGGTGTTTCAAACAACTAAAATAATAATCGTCATCATCATCTCAGCGCTGGACGTCCACTGTTGACTATGTGCCTCCTCCTACGCCTTCCACACCGACTAGCGTTGTGCCTTGCATCCACCGGCTCTCCGCAAACTTTACTAGGTTGTCCGTTAAACTAGTATATAGAAGTCTTTGTGTCCATCCATCTCGTCGGAAGTCGTCCTTACTTCGATTTCATCCCATCGATCGACAGTCAGTTCTGAGAGCTACTCCTGCCCACTGCCACTTCAGGTTTGCGACTTTAAAATAATTCTTCCTTATAATTACCATACCATTTTTATGAATTTCAAGTCTTCCTGTCATTATTTTTATTCGAAAACAGTTTTTCTGAGTATTTCATATAAAATGTCAAGTTGAGCATTTTTGGGGTCTAAAAAGGCCATATTAGAGTTTCATATTATGATTCATATTAGAGTGGCACAACCTTTTCTAATCCGATGGCCAATACTGGAACTAAGTGACGCTATTTTGAATTGTCATGTCAATGTCTACAACAGCGACGCTGCAGATAAGTTTGTTATCAAATTAATTTGAATCAAGTTATGAAACACTAATGTGGCCATTTTAGATCCCCTAATCTACATACATAAGTAGAAATGTATGTACCAAATATGAATACGAGTATTAACCGTCAATACTACAAATGTACTGTAAAATAACATGTTAAACAAAATGGCATTTGGAAAATTCAAGGGGGCTATTACAAGCAGCATCGCGGGCCGCGGCATTCCGCAAGCAAATCGAAATTACACACAAAGCAAAAGTGACATTCTGTGTCGAATAGACGACAAAAGGAAAGAATATGAACATGTGCAAAAAATATCTGGCCCATTTGGGAATTTCGCGTGACAGAAAATTTAATACGAGGGGAGTTCTAATATTAAACCTTAGGGAGCCATCACTTTTAATATCTGGCGGGGGTCCTAGTGGGCTCCTAAATTATTTACCAAATGGAAAGGTAATGGTCGAGGAGGAGTGTGAATGAAGGTATGCAAATTTTATAAACACGTATTGTCAGCCATAAAGCTTGTAAGCACTAAATCGGCGGATCCCGCGGCGTGTTGCGGGACGAGTGCGGGTTAGAGTGCATCCATAATTGGGAATAATGTGTTTTATGTACCGCGACGTGCTGGAGCTACATTTTATGAATATGTTAGGTACGCGTCTAATGCACGATACACGCTACCCTTTCTAAAAAAGATAATTAAAAATTATATATGTAGGTACTACGATGTTTCGCGGGAATGGGTTTTTCTATTCAAAAATGATCTAAAAAGGATTCCGCGCCCAAACCTAAAGAATCCGTCACGTGGCCCTAAACTGATCCTAAACCCTATTAATACTATATTAATTTGATAAATTACTTAAACAACACACATACACTGCCTTATATAGTCGAAAACGTTTAAAATGAATTTGTTTTCCGCTGCATTAACAAAAAACGAGCATTTGATCCGCGCGTCATGAGTCGACGCGGACTGGTTAACCGGCGGCCAAATTGTTCGGAAAAATCTCAATTCAATTTATAGGTCACGAATTGAATTGTATAACAATTGGTGCTTTTATCTTCGCCGCCGGGGATTTATCGGGAAAAATCACGATTAATTCGTGCACGTGTACCCGTTTAGGGGTGAAGGGGTGAAGCAGGAGTCACGGGCCATAAAGAGTCACGGTCGGTGGCCGCCCGCCGCCCGCGCCCGCGCCCGCTCACAGTTACATTTATTTCCATTTCACCGTATCGACCTTGTTTGGCTCCTCCGACACTAACGAACCATAGGGCTCATTAACCGCAACGCACTGGTGCCGATTCCTTTGGTGCCAAATGTTAGTTAACTTTATATAACTGCACAGAAAATAAGCCATCGGAATAAAAGTCACGAAGGTACGATCTACGCAGTAAGCCACGAACTACGCAATGCCAAAAAGCCGCACTCCAAACAAAAGTATCCACAGTATTTATCATAAAATTATATGTGAAGTCGTAACTTGAACGTCCTCCGCCAACCTAGGTAAGTACATTTGCCTTTTATGGATTATTCAAATGAAACTCTGCCTTTCGTCTTACATCAAGTCATAAAAAGAACTTCATAAATAAGTAACGCGATGCATAAGAACAATCTTAGATAAAGCTGAAATTCGAACTAGGAAATATCACATACGCCAGGCCTTCGAAAGGTTCCCTTGGTAGCAAGGTCACAGAGGTTAGATGGCAGTCGCTCTACTGTAATTACTTGATCTGCCAAATCTTGGATTATGGTCAAGGCGGACCCCGGGCCTCCGTGCACGAGAGTAAAACTGGGACATTAATACCAAGATTATTTTAAGCTTTCGAAGAGGTGGGGAATACTAAATGTTTAGAAAACATTTATTTTATAATTATAAAAATGGATATTTGAAATTCTCACAACAAGCCCTTTTTTGGCTTAAATTAAAGGATTAAATGGCTTATGAAATTCTCACAACAAGCCTTTAATTTTTACTTAATTGTAAAAATTAAAGGCTTGTTAAAAATTGTTGTATCCCAAAAGTGACCCCCATAGACTGCCCCGTCCGCGGCAGCCAATACAGATGCGCTCTGCGGTTGCGGTCAGATGGGACGTGCCCACAAATCGCCTCAGTTTGGGACAAGTTTTACTATTTCCATGACAGCTTAAGTATGACTCACGCTATGCCGTGCCGGGTCCGAGCCGAATCTAAGTCGTAGCTCGATCAACTAATATACAATCATATATTTTATATGATTGTATATTATACCGAAGGGCAACTTTTTTGTGGATATTTTATTTCATTAATAAACATTTACTTGATAATGAAGTAAGTTACCCAATTACGATAGGTTTCGCATGGTTCTTATGTTGGGGCAAGAGTGACTGTTATTTATTTGTATTTTTTTTTTTAATTTGTATACCATTTCTAATTAGTTTTAAGTGTATATAACAACAGTGTGAATATATAGCATTACACTTATAATTGTTTAACAATTCATTTCAAACCTCGACAATGTCAAGTACCGAGCTACATATTTGTCAAAATTCGGCAACGCATTCTGGTGTTGTGGATGTCAATTGGCTGCGGTGATCACTTAGATGCTATCAGGATCAGGTGCGCTTGCTCGTTCGCCACACTCTACTTAAAAATAAAAACGAAGAAAGACATTAAAAAAACTTCACATCTGTTGGTATGGAATGATAGAAAAACTGTCGTATTTTACAATATTGTTTACCATTCATTGGCACAACTTCGTCCTCCCTTCCACATCAGAAAAAGGACGTAAGTGCTCACAAGTTTAAACCAATTCAGTACAGAAGAGGCACAGAGAGAGTTTGCTAACCAGGCTGCGCCGGGGCGCGGGGCGCGGGGCGGTTTATTTATTTGATTGTACGCACAGATTTAGTAGCGGAGATGCACAACTACAAATAAAATACGAATAATTAACGGAAAAATCATTAAAAATATTCACATCTGTGTGTATGGAACTATAGAAAAATTTACGTATTTTACAATATTGTTCACCTTTCTTCGGCCCTTGTTTAGACAACTTCTGTCCTTCCTTCCATACAAGAAAAAGGACCTAAGCGAGCACAAGTTAAACCCAACTCAGTACAGAAGAGGCACAGAGAGAGAGAGTTTGCTAATCAGGCTGCGCCGGGGCGCGGGGCGCGGGGGCGGTTTATTTATTTGATTGTACGCACAGATTTAGTAGCGGAGGTGCACAACTAACGAATTTACTAGGGTGGGCGCACCCCTTGCCAGATCGATGGGCGCATTGGACGAAATGTGGATTACTACTAACATTGGAAGCAAATTATTTGTTCCAGATAAGGTTACGAAGTTTCTCTGCAGATGGTTTGCGGAGCTTTAAGAGCCTCGAGAGGAGCATTCAATGCTTCCCACCTCATCAATAGATCAGGGGTTTTTTTTTCAAGCGCACATCTCGGTTTGTACGGTTTTTAATTTTGATTTTCGGCGGGAAAAATTCGATATTTTGATGCATAATGCTGATTTTCCCTATTTTAGAACCATACTCTTTCGATGTTGAAAATGTGATTTAAAAAATATTGACTTTTTAATGCCGATAATCAAAATTTAAAACCGTTCGAATCGACCACTTACATGGCATTCCACTATTGGACACTTACCAGGTATCTATGCTAATCGAACACCGATTATATTGCACTGAATTTTATAAACAAATAAAGAACAACACTTTATGAGTGTTAATTATTATCAGGCACGTCATAGTAAGCTAAATACCTAACAAAAATTGAAACCCAAAACGATTTCATAACCAATTTCAAACAAACGCTTACATCAGCAGCCACTACCATCAATTACATACATAGGTATACCTACTTATTACTAAATAATAAGCTCTATTAGATATATCCATAGAGAGCATAATTAAGCTTAATACCAGTCTATAATCCCACATACTACATACCGATAATACCAGCGTAATCACGCCTATGTTACAGCCGGGTTGTGCCTAACGCCCCGTGCACACTAGACTAACGGACGGCAAGGCACCGCAGGTATGTCGCCGCTTACAAGATATTAGTATGTACGCAGGTTTACGCTACATATGTCAGTGCTGTAGGTTGCTGAATTTGTTAATATAGACTGTGAGGGAACCGTAGGTTATCTTACGTCATCGAGTACATGAAAAAATCCTTTTGTAGTGATAGTAGACTTTAGGAGACCCATAAAACGTTGGTCTGCCCGTGTACAGCTTGGCACAAAAAAAACATTTATTGTGACCCTAACTTCGACTTTTAGTAGCGATCTTGTGTGGGTTCTATAAGTAGAAAAAAACGGGGTGCCAGTTGACAGTTTCGCTTTTTAGACACATTATAGTCACAAAGAAATTGTGATTGTTAAATAAATAAATTAATAAAGAAAAAAGTGACTCTGTTGTACTCGAAGGACGCGGTCTAAGAATACTTAGACGCGGTAGATTTCGCCGATCACGAGTAGAGGTGAGTACCAACAGATACCGACATAAAGAAAGTCAGTAAGTTTACAGGTAGATTCAATATTTTTATTATTTTATTTAACAATTTATTGCACACAATATACAATAAACAGAAATTACAAAATTGAAAGACGATTTCTAAGAAGAAATCTCTTCCAGCAGGCCTATAGAAGAGAGACATGGTAGAGAATAGAGGATGAGACGTGCGCAATTGTAATAAAAAAAAATTATAAACTACATTAATTATAAATAAGATTCTAAATACACACAATAGTATAAATATATATAAATATACACATACACATTTACATACTAAAATATATTCAGGTATTGTAGAACATTCAGGCACATATGGAAAGATAATGTTCTTTTACACGTTTCATAAGGATTGATATAGATTGACAATCACGCACTTCGTGCGGGAGAGAATTCCACAGTCTTGCGGCATGAACAGTGAAGGAGTAGGAGTAGAAGTCGGAATGGTGGATGGGGATATCCAGCGACGATCTAACACTGGAACGACAAGGTTTGTCTTGTGGACGAGAAAAGTGGAATCGGTCACGCAGGTATGAGGGAGCGGAAGGATTATGAAGGACGTTATAAAGGGTGGATAGGATATGAGCATTCCTGCGCAAGCGAATTGGGAGCCACTTCATTTGAGAACGATAGTTTAAAATGTGGTCATATATCATGTGTACTTACACTCTACATCTTTTCTAATTTTGTACGTGGAAGCAATGTGTCCCATTTATAATGTAAATAATAAGTAAGTATGCGAAATAATGTGTGTTTTGGTGCCAGCTGATGCTACAAATGAGTTAAAATGGTGAGACTAGAAATTTGTCTCGTATCTAAAATTAAATAAATTGAGGCACGTCTACAGGTACCTCAAAATGCCCTTTACAGGCACCGCATACGCTCTACTTATGTTGCAGATGTCCTGGTGGGCGGTGGCCACTTTCCACCGGATGGATTAAAAAAATTTGGTTCTAAATTATAAATTGCAGTATAGTTATTGGTATAACAACTTTATTTAAAAAATAATAATCGTCTTGGCGTTAATGTCCCGGTTGTGCTCTTTAGAACGAGGGCCCGGGGTCCGCCACTACAACTTTATAATACAATATTATTAATTGGTGTCAAACTATATTAATACACTACTTAGAAGAACATCTATAGGTCCATAGATTCCTTGCCAATTCCATAAGGGTCCCGTTACAAACTCGCAAAATTGTTCACATGTATTGTCAGCAACATATTCGTCCATTCGCGCGTGACCACACAGCTGTACGACCAAGATATTACCAGGAATGCAATCACAGTCTTAGCACAACATACGTACATCCGAGCTGACTACAGGTGGCATATCAGACATGCATCTGCGGTCAGGGCCCGGCGGGCGACATCCACACGCCCACACCGCACCGGTTGCCGTCTCATCAATGTAAAACCATTACATACAATACGACTATCTATGTTATCCATGGACGGGTGCAGAAATAATCAAAATTGTTGCACGGTGTAAATGTATATGGGGAGCTCCAGGTAGAGTTTCCTGTGTTTAATTTATTATAGGATTAGTTGACCCAGCGCGACTTCGTTTGCGTACACTTACTTTATCCCAATCTACCTACATTTTTCCTTTTAAGTCTTCCTCTAGAATCAATCTAGCTAATGTTGAAAACCGCATTAAAATTCGTTGTGTAGTTTAAAAGATCTAAGCGACAGACGGCGGGAAGCGACTTCGTTTTATACTATGTATAGATAATTCAACGATGGTGCCAACTGGTAAAGCGGTTTTCGGAGCTATAACTTTTGCTACAAATCACGTTTATCATTATTTAACACTTCATGCACAAGCGGGCTTAAAGCTTAGCTTAGCTGTCTGCCTGAAAACTGAGTAATTAAAATTACCTGTCAGTGCAATGATATAAAGCATATTTGAGCCCTTTTAACCTGCCTCACCTTACGACGAACTTGTGCCCTAGGTATTCTGCTATAACACGAAATGAATAAATCATTTGGTAACTAAAAGCTAGGGAGCATTGTTCCGCCAGGCGGGTATTAAAAACCATTTGGGAATGTTTGCTAATTCCCTGAAAGAACGATGCCGGCCGCGAGTGCTATGTGTTGCGTTTTACTTGGCTGCAAAACATAAACTGTAGCGATTTTAATCTTTTTAACTTCTTAATTTTATAAAGAAGAAAGATTTGATTGCTTGTCGGTTTGTTTGTTAGTAATGGATTAACTCAAAAACTAATTAACAGATTTTTTAAATTCTTTCACCTACATAAGGTAACATTATCAGTGTATCAGTATTTTATATTTTTTTTAAATTGAGATCTCTAAGAAAATTGCAACAATATAAGCCAAGGTATCAAAATGTTGCATGTTGGCGCATAATTACAGAACAAATGCAGCTATTCAACTCTTTTTTTGTTCGGTTTGTAATTTTCAGGACAACGTTTATGTAAACGTAAAAAATCTAGTGTAGATATAGGGTAAGTGCAGGGTAGGGAAGCGGTAGGACGCCACGCGAACGAAGTCGCGCCGGGCCAACTAGTCATTAAATAAATTATCTAAATTACTAAAGAGTGTCGATGGCCTAATTTAAGGCGTCCGACTCGTAAGCTAGAGGTACCTCCCGAGTTCGATCCCCAGTGCCGGAATGTATCGTTAAACGCTAACCGATACTCTTACGGTGAAGGAAAACATCGTGATGAAACCTGCACATTCAGGCGAAAGAATGTGTAACCTTGATCCAATCTCGCCAGGTGAGGTCAGAGGTGAGATGGCATTCGCTCCACTAAAATTACCTGATCTGCCAAATCCTGGATCATAGTCAAAACGGACCCCGGGTCCTCGAGAGAGAGCGAGAGCACCAACGGAATATTGCAGCCAAGATGATTATTGACTTTTAGCTTTTCGAGAAATTTCTGAGGACTTTCCTAGTGTTGGTGTCCGGTGACCACAAACCATCAGGTGAGAGGGTAGGCCGTTATTTAAAATTATTTATCACAAAATACAATACTACGGGTTTAAGCTATATTTCATATACCTAGTTTTGAATTACGAGTGGCTCTTTATTTTCTTTTTATAAACATCTAGTGTGGAAAAATATATTTTTTAATCTAATATAGGGAGACAACCGAGAGTCAGACCTTACAGTCGTAGCCCGTATGTCCTTTGTCCTTTGAAGTACTTAAGACATTCCATCACAGCCATAATTCACGCCATACATCATAGAAGCAGACAGATTATTATAGACGGGTATTAACTGACTGCCACCATAAAGTGTATAATAGCTAGAATGATTAACTTACGTCCCGATAGGTTGTTAATTTGACAAATGTGTGTTAACAATGACAAACGAGGCACACATTTGTCAACCGCCTCTGCTGTACGGTTATCTTGTTAACAATATTAGGAACCCTTAAAATTATCTTAGTTTATATCTAGCTGACTTGATACCAAGGTTATTTCCACGTTTCATCATGTCTATACTCTGCCATATCTCTTTTCTATAGGCCTGCAGGAAGAGATTTCTTCATAGAAATAAGTAGGGACTGTTGTGTCCGAGCGTCGGTGGCCGAGCGGTTACAGTATCCGACTCGTAAGCCAGAGGTCCCGGGTTCGAATCCCGCTCCGGCCATGTACCAATGACTGTTTTCTGAGTTATGTACATTAGTTGAATACTAACCGATGCTCTTACGGTGAGGGAAAACATCGTGATGAAACCTGCACATTCAGGCGACTGGATGTGTAACCATGATCCAATCTGGTCAGGTTCCCCTGGAAGCAGGGTCATGGAGGTCAGATGGCAGTCGCTCCACTGTAATTACCTGACCTGCCAAATTCTGGATCATGGTCAAGGCAGACCCCGGGCCGTCGTGCGCGAGAGCATAACCGGGACATTAACGCCAAGATGAAGATGATGTTGTGTTGTCTTTAATTTTGGAATATCTGTATGCTATTTTTTGTGTGCAATAAACTGTTAAAAAAATATATTATTTAAATAGTACGTACGAGTAGTATGGTATCGATCGAGCGACAGTAGACAATTGTAATGTAATTTCTGAAAATTATCGTTTCTATAACGCAACGAGCTCGCGCCGCCACTCTTTATGTGTGCCTCTTAAACCGTTGGCGAAGCGAGGCTTACTAAGGTCTTCCACTGGGGATCCTGAGACTGGTTGAGTTATATCGGTAACGATATAGCGTTTCTATAACTTAGTGTCGTATATTCCATTTCTATTATGAATACCTGCATAATAATGGTGTAATAGGCACTTTAACTTTATTTATTACTACCTCTACTTGTATGCTGATTGTTTATGTGTGTGTTGAAATAAATGTTTCACGCATCTTGATAAAAATGTATTACATTTTAGATATCTTATAATATGCGGCATTCTTAAATTAATTTTAAACGTTGCTTGCGAGGGCCCCATGTTTGAACCGATCGCGAGAGTCTTTTCTATCTCTAGCAACTTACGACGAATGTGAAAGAGACACGTAGCGCACGCAACCGCTCCCGTGGATGCGAACGGTTCAAAAATAGGGCCCCAGCACGGCTACCACAAGTGTACTCTCGCTCGTTTGTTTCCTTATCTCAATTCTAAGATTGAAGAGATAGCAGTATTTTTGTCGCGCCTATTCTCGCTTATCGCGCGCGAGAGCAACCCACATAAATGATACACAAACAAAAGATTTTCTACCGTTATAAATTTCTTGGCGCTAAACCGCTTAAATAAAAATCCCCTGACCTTCCTCTCATCCTTTGCGCCACACGTCGAAAACAGAATGGAGATTAGAGAAAATACACTATTCCACCGACATGAACCAGGCTTTCATTGTGGCTTTGTACATTAACTTCCTTTATGAATGCACCTGCGTTTAAAGACAGCCTTGTTTAATTTTATTCCCTTCTTTGAGAGCCGGAGGTACCCACGGTGCCTTAATAGGTGCTTTTGCTCGTGCAGCGTAAATTAATTGAATACACCTTTCCGCATCTTGGTTGGTTAAAAAACCCATTGTGTTTCAGACTAGCGGAGCTGTAGGAGACTGAATCTGAAGTGAACAGACCGCTTTTTGTATCTCTTTACTGTCTTACCTACTATGCTGTTTTTACTACCTTCCGCCACGATGTTTATGGGATATTTAGAAATTGCAATATAAGTACCTAGTTATCTTACCCATGGCTTCTATCATGACATGATTGTATTGTCTCAGTCCATAAGAAAGCTAAAGAGATGTATTTATTAAATAAATAAAAATGATTGGACAAATTCACACAGCGCCATCTGGCCCCAAAGTAAGCAAAGCTTGTGTTAGGTGTTAGATAACTGATAAACTACTTATATACTTAAGAACTTATACTTATATACTTATAAATAAAGGTATAAAATACGTATATAACAAACAATAGGTATCTTCCTACATAGACAATCACATGCTACGAGCTCTTGAGTCAAAAGTCTTGACCACATGAATAGGAATACCCAATAATTACCTAAACAAGCTATATAGACATTTCCTCGACTTCCATGCTGACCTATCACCCCTCAAGATCCAAGACAATATTTTTAATTTCCTCCTAAGAGCTATTCATATTGACTGCCGTCATTCCGCTCCGGAAGCGTCATCCGTATCTGGGGAGTGAGAGGAACGGAGGAGTGGAGGAGTGGAACGGCCCCTCCGTATCTGATCTCCCATCGGGGTGTCATCGCGGCCCGGTGTTTGCACCCGAGATAAGCGTGACCAATCTGCCAGGACAACCTGGAGCGCGAAATAGGTGGAGGAGGTTTATTAGTATGCTAATATTACTATATATATATATATATATATATATATATATATATATATTTCGGTTATTTGTCATCAGCGTAATAGCGGTTATCCCAGCGTCTGCCAGGGTCCGCTTTCCTACTAATTCGTAAGCTGTTGGCTGTCGTTAGGCAAATTATTGCGGTTATTATCACACATTGTAAAGGTATGTTCAGGGTTTCCTACGGTTTGGTGCGTGTTTGTTTGTTCGTTTGTTGTGTTTTGTTTTTGCCGGCGAGTTCGTCCGCGTGAAATTATGTTATACCGTGTTATCGCGGTAATTTAGGGATAAATTATAGCCTGTATTTATGTTATTCTGGGACATAAGCTGCAAGAATTCATCGAAATCCGTTCTGTTGTTTTTGTGCAAGTATAGGTAAGTAACAAATATCTTTATAAACTATCTTTTTTGTAGTAAGTATTAGTAGCATCAGTAAGAAACAGGATAGTAGGACAGGACTAATGTCAATATGACGATGGTCAAATGCCTGATTCATATAAGTACTTAAATAAAAGTTAAATTTGATTAGAAATTTTTTTTTAATGTATCTACAGAAAAGCTGAAATTTGATTTTTCCGTGATAGGCGACCATTATAATATACAATAACATTATAAAATACGTTTATTTTTCTCAAAAAGGCAACAATATAAAATATTATAACATACACATACACATACATAAAGCTCACGCCTGTTTCCCACAATTGGGGTAGGCAGAGACTATGGACCGCCACTTTGCTCTGTCTTGACACAACTCCCTAGCCTTGCATATATCCACAACTCTTTTCATACATCTCCTTTTATTTTTACCACTTTGGACACCAGCTTTTTTGAGAAAATTACTAATCTGATCAGTAAATGTTTTCCTGGGTCGTCCTCTTAAGTGCCGGTTTTCCAGATTCGCGCTAAATACCTCTTTCGTCAATCTTCTTTCATCCGTTCGCTCTACATGCGCGAAACATCTCAACATCCCTCTTTCTATTTTTCATACTACATCATCTTTAATGCCACACCTTTCACGGATCACTATATTTTTCACTCTATTACTTCATTTCACTCCACATACTTTCCTTAAGATCCTCATAATTTTATAACTTTAGTATAAACAGCATAAATCCTTAAATATAACTCACATCATAAGACAACATGTACCTGGATCACTCAGGTAGTAAAATATTGCCAGAAAACAAACTATCGTATGCCTGTATCACTTAGCAAAACAAGCCAAAAAGCCACCTCCACCCTCTCATGGCTCGCTGACTTTGTCTCCGCCATAATGCGTTGACCTAGGTCGCCCTGCGTCTTGCCCCGCGGGCATTACTCATTGAAAATTATACCACGCTAAGTGCCGTTCCAAGTACGCCCAGTCGAGCGAGAACAGTGTTTGTATCACACACGCAATCACTATCGATTTGTTACCCCTGATTTATTGCTTTGCCCCTTAATATAAATCTATTTTTGGGAATGCAGTTTCGGTAGTATAAGTAAGTAGGTACGGGTATAGGAACGTGATATTTTGTTCAAGCCAAGTAGCCCCAGTAACAAGCTTTACGTAAACCAAGGTACGCGGTAAGAAACTCGGAAAATATCTTTAAAATGTCTGATAGCTGATAGCTATTGTTTTAAAGCAGTACGTATAAAGTGGTTCTGTTAATAACCCGGATATTAAACACTCTGTGTTGTGACTTTGATGGAACCCCATTACATTGTGAATTAAACCACTTTTTGTACAATCATCTTAAGATAAGAGTCATTCGAAACCGGTTGCAATTTAATAAAATTAGTAAAATAAAGTGGAACTAGTGTACAAAAAGTGATTTAATTCATAACCCGCAACTTTTTTGCGAAAATAGCTAGCTACGTTCCCATTTGACTTGCATAAGAAGCGACGTTCAAGCAAATCAGTACAGACAAAGCATCAATTTCCTTCACCGACCGACCCCTCAACCCCTCTTGGTAACTCTTTATTAAACCGCACTTATATCCATTTACAGGCTGACAGAACTATTCATCATCATTTATTACTTCACTCGAGGTGATCCGCTCTCGTGGCTGCCAAAAGGGGTTTTAAGTAACTGGAGTCCCTGAGGGACGCATAGTGTACGCAAGGTCCTTATTGTCTTCATTTTTCGCATTACTTGTTAAGGGTAAGCAACTTTCCTATGTTACTTAGTAGCAGTCAACACAGAGCTGTTTAAAAAAATCAATGCTCCGTCCATATAAACTTACATGTGACCCCGGTGGTAATGAAAGCTACCTAACTCAGCTCTTCGTGCATTTTTCTACCTACACGCAATCTGCCTACCTGAATGTGTTTATTAATATTAACTACTGTAAGAACTACTGTACTGTATTCCCCTACAGGGCGACGCAGTAAGAAACAGCCAGATGTTGAACGGTGTATATTTTACAAACAATCGGGGTCCGGGAATCCGTCCGCCCGACAGAGTTTACATAAACCACTGGGTACTAAATACTAGATAGGAGGTGATCTAGCTAAGAGTGGCGGGAATCCGACTGCTCTTAGTAGCAAGAACACTAGGGTGGTCGATAACGTCGAACGTAGTCGCGAACGATATATGGAAACGCGGGCGCCCACTCGATAGCGCGATGTAGAAATGGGGCAGCGCCATCTAGTGACCGTCGGCGGTACTGTGCGTCCTACGTTGCTTGGGTGCGTGGTGTTACACTACGCATTTTTTTACACGATGAGTACCTACTATTGCTACAAAAAGTCAAAAGTTTGGAAAGCTAAAAAATGATTTTTTTACTTCACCGAACGAATAGATAGTTCAACTCAGTTGTGCGCGCGGCGCTATGTGTGCGTGCGCTTGTAAATATACAGCTTTCATTTAGTTCTGTTGAAATATCTGTACCAGGTTAAGCACGGGCAGACCAACGTTTTGTGGGTCTCTTAAACTTCTACGATCGCTACAAAGTGTATTTTAACTTGTACTGGATGACGTAGGACTACCTACGTCGCCCTCACTGTCTAGTATAGATATTTCAACTCAGTTGTGCGCGCGGCCCTGTGTGTGGGTAACCCAGACAAGTCACAATGACGCCACGCCATTGGCACGCCAAGTGGTCGCGTCACTGCCACATAAATGAAAGCTGTATATTTACAAGCGCACGCACACATAGCGCCGCGCACACAACTGAGTTGAACTATCTATACCTATATCGTAAAATTTAAGAATGTTTGGACGGCTCTGGTTAATTTCGATTCAATATCCGAATTAGAAGGGTATGGTTTTCGGGAAAGAAACATTTGGAAAGTAGCGGCTACTTCAAAACGTTGGGTGTAATTGAAAATGATTATCTAAAGAATTTTCGCCTTAAGATCATACTTAATTTAGTAGAAGGGCAGGACAGTGGCTGTCTTGATAGGTGGTATAGAATAAATCGATTTATAATTCCTTTATTATTTACAGGTTTCTACAGTCTCTGAATATATATATTAAATGTAGTCCCTATACTTCACGAAGCTAATGAACTACGAAAGCCTATTATTATACTAACTACATAATTTACTTAGTACTTAACAACCCACATTTGTTCACAGCTGAGTAGAGCGCCTATTTATCATCATTCATTAGCACACACCAGTTCGAAATCTCCCGAGACTTTATCAAAGGGTATAAGTTAAGCCAAGATAATCATATGTCTACTAAGTTACTTGCTGAAATTTGTATATTGATGTAGTTTATTTCTGAGAGCATTTTAGAATACTCTATGGAACCACTTGTAGGGTCTTGCCCTGAAGCTGTACTTACTGTTATTAGGACTCCTGTTCAAATAACTGTTCAGCACGTTGACACTTTTATTGTCCATTTTTAAACATATAATTGGTATATTCTTGGGTTTGGCCCTTCAGGCTCTGATTGCTCATCATCTTTGCCTGGAAAATTAGTTAATACTGTAAATTCTGACTATGTTGTAATTACGTTCTACAAATATTTTGAATCGAATTGAACTTCGATTAGAGTATTTTCTTTTGGGGAAATGATCTCTTGTTTCCTAAATATCCAATTGGTAAAAGTAATGATGGTTTTTGGACAAATACAAGGGTATTGGGGTGTGTGTCTGGATTCTTACCGTTGTATCTTCTTGTTTTCCTTTTTTTATGAATCCAAGTTTGCCCCATGCCACGGGGGTCATTTTTCCATCACATTAGAAGGTTTCTTTCGTGGCAAATATTTGATTTAGTAAAATTGACGATTTAAAATATCACATTTTCCAAATTAACGTTAATATTTTATTATTTTATTCTTTATATGTCATATGTTGTCATGCGGACACAGTTTATATTCGGCGGAGATTTTAATCTTTTTTGTGCTCCCCTTATTCTAGATAATTGCTGGATCCAATTCTTCATCATGTCTTCATGGATTATATCCTTGGCTGCTAAACATGAGGTCGTCCGAAAATAAATATCGACCACTTCGGAAACTGGCTGGTCGACTATGAGTACTGGCCATCAAGACTATATCTTCTTTTGTGCCAAATGCGTTCTCGAACGTGTTTAATTGAAGACCCGAGCCATCGTTAGAGAGTGCAGCGGATGAGTGGGCAGAGTTCTCCCAGCCTTCGAACTAGAAGGTGGATCAGTATCATAGCTATAAAAAGCTATCTTCAGAAACCAATAATTAAATACCAGTTGACCGGTCAAATTATGCACGTGACTGCATAAAAGTTTATCCTCGAAGTTTTCTAAATTAAATAGTCTGTCGAGTCAATCTGCAACCTGTACTTTTCGGCCAACAGTGAACCCAGTGATCCAGCCCGGGCATAAGTTGTGGACTTTCGTAAAAACTTTCATACTTTTAACATTTTAAATTCTTTTTATAAATTTCTTGTTTTGTAGATTGTTAGTTTCTGGACTGATTGTACATAAACCCATTACCCTGATATTCGTTGTTTTTATTATTAACTGAGCTTGGCACTGTCCGTCGGACAGTGTTACGTTACACACTGTAAATAAAATGCTTATCTGAACTATTGACTTTACAATTCTTATTTTTTTTTGTGAAACTTAACTTCAATGGAAAACAACACGCTTTGTAACATTTTCTTCTGTTTGTTTACTTGATGTTCAGACATTTTAAATGAAACAATTTTTAACGGATTATTCTCGGTCTTATATTTATCGTTTTTATCCTAACGTTTTGGTCTCTTTTCAGTTACCATGGTAATCAGGAATCGTACATTTTGTTGGGGTAGTTAGGGTTCCGTTGTAACTTACACTGACGGCACTAGTGGTCTTGAGATCTCGTAGAATGTTGATGAACGTGGTAGATACTTGATGATCTTAATTACAGGATCCCAATATTTGAAAATTGCCGATAACCTGCCGTATTTAAATTAGGATGTTACTTTTTCTATTTCATTTACGGTTTGATTTTTTAGCGTGGACTTTTGGTTTGTCAAATCTAATATAACAATGATAATAATCTTGGCGTTAATGTCCCAGTTGTGATCTTGCGCACGAAGGCCCGGGGTCCGCCTTAACCATGATCCAGGATTTGGTTGATCAGGAATCTAATTACATTGGAGCAACTGCCATCGGAGCTACGTGACCCTACTACCAGGCGAACCTGACCAGATTGGATCATGGTTACACATTCAGTCTACTGAACGTGCAGGTTTCATCATGATGTTTTCCCTCACCGTAAGAGCGTCGGTAAATAATTAACTGAGGTATATAACTCAGAAAATTGTCATTTGCAAATGGCGGCATTGGTACATGGGCTTGTCAACTCTAATTAAATGCTTCAGTCAACATATGTTCATATTGCAGATTTAGCTTTGCGCCGTCAATAACAATTTAAAACGTAAACGTAATATCGGAATTAAATTACGAACAGATAACCGCGGTGAATCCGTTTAAAGTTGTTTATTTCCCTTAACAACAAATGAAATCTGAATAGATACCACAATCCTAAGATGGCTGCTCGATTATAAAATGAAATTATCTGTTTAACTGATGCGACAAAATGTTATTTTTGGGGATTGATGTAATTGACGATCACTGCTAAAATTAATAGATAATATTGATAAACACTGTCACACGATGGCCAGTTGTTTGTTTTGCAAATGATAAGGTATTTGTTATTCTTACCCAATTAAATTCCAATAATCTACAATTCTATTCTAACCAATCACTAAGGCGGTATCGACCACCCATGCTTTGAGGTTCCAAGCACCGACAGATGCCCGAAGCGTATCCCCATTCTCAATAGAGGGATGGTCAGAAACTGTGCAACTTCAAGTAGCAAGTAGCGAACAAACTTGGCACTTACAGTCGTTGCTTGACGTGGCGGTTCACGTCCCGCTTATTAATGTAATGCCCCGAGCGCGGTCAGGCCACAAGCCTAATGGCTTGGACAGCCAGAAATCGACCTCCCTAGAGACTCCATTGGAAGACCGAACCGAGCCTCCAATTGCTTACTTATAACCGGACTTGTCCATTCGTTTCTTTGTTAGGAACCGTAAATTGTAATTGACGGCTGTGTCTTGACTTGTCTTGATATGTGGGGCAGACGGATAATAAATAAGACATTGTTTTAACGTTCAAGTTTGCTTCCGCGTTTTGCATTTGCTGAAATAATTTACTAAACTGTAAATCATAGATATTTGTAATTTCCGTCAGACTATTTTAGACTTTGCGAGCACTATGTCCCATTCGTCAGTTTAGTTGTTGGAACGTTAGAAATGTTAAATGTTTAGGTACTACTTATTGTTAAATAATCCGATCATATAATATTATGAGATGACATTTTAATAAAGTGACAGTGGAGCAGAACACGGCTAGCAGAACTAACACCCACTGAAATAGTAAGACAGTTCGACATTAAGTGGCCTTCTATAGATATCTACTGCGGGGTAGGTGAACGCCGGCTGATCAAGATGGAAGCTTTTCAAAGAAACTTTTTTATAAAAACAAACTTGAACAGCACACGTCCCTAGACAGGTACAGAAATAGTAATTTCACCGAATGTGCGTCTATCTATATCTGATGTGTACCGTATAACATACATAAGATTTACTGCCCACACGAAAATACGTCTCGAAAAACTACTCTAAAATACCTAATACTATGATTTTTATAAGCTTCGTACTGTTCATATAGTACCTAAACTAATTTGTTGATCCTGGGACAAGAATAAAGATCATCAATACTCCCGGATTCAAAGCTAGTGAATGCTAGATTCAAAAGATTGGAAAGTTAGCTACCGTCACGGTTTAGACTAGGCTTTTTTTGTGCGCTATGATTATATTCATGGTTATGGCCTACATAACTAAAACAATCATAAAGATCAAAGGCACTTTTTCATCCATGAACTTAAGTTATTAAAAACAGCTGGTATTTTACTCCAAAAAACGCTAATTACTAATTGCCTGCTATTGTTCAAATGATATAAAAATCGCCATCAAATATTTGTTTCTCTACTCTTTAAAAGCTTTTCAAAGTTATTACGATATAAGAAGGCCGTTATTACGGTCGAAGTTATTAAATGGAATGGTAAAAATGTTTTACGACCCAGTGGCTCTTCAAGTTGCCCTTAGGTAGGCCATATAATATTAATCTTGACAGAAATGGGCTCAAGCTTATGGTAAACTTATGCAATGCATTAGCAGTGTACTGTCCTGTGTGGACTTTAAGTACTTTTATGATTTTGCTTAAATGTCGCAGTGAGCTGATCCAATTCAGTGTCAGTGAAGTGATTAAGAAACGAGACTCTTAGGGAGTTTAATACTGTTGTATCTTAATCAATCTTTGTAGCTTTTGTATAATTTGTACAATTCTGTGAACCTAGTATTATCTAAATTTATTTGCCATTGTTATGTTTTTCAAACCGTCGGTGTTCCGAATGCTATCCTGAAAGTTTGTAAGGATGGAACACAAAAACAACTGAACGAATTTTGATGAAATACACCAATATTGTAGCTGATAAGAATAAGGCTATAGCCTTTATCCCGAAATTCAATATGAATGGCGGAAACACGGCATAACCGAAATTTACGCGGACAAAGTCTGCGACAAAACCGATTAAGTCATCATCATCATCATCACAGCCCATAACATTCCACTGTAGGACTTACGTCCTCTCCTACGAAAGGGGAAGTTATTGCCATCATCTCCACTCTTGGCAGGCAGGTTCAAGATCGCAGTATTCAAAATATAACAATAGAAAACGCTGCTGCCCATTTTCCAGCCTACGAAGACTTAAATTTTATGCGTCGAAAACATAGACGCCTTGTACGACACGACAGTAAGAAGTTGGTGCTATTCTACTCTGCCGGACACCACACGATCACTTGAATAACAAATAAAACGAAACTAAAAGCAAAATGTTATCCGGGCAGATTTACACATGATTCTATTGAAATTGCCTTAAAATATTATAAAATAAATAAAAGTTTGGTTGACGGGCGGTCGGTATAAACTAAGTTACCGAGTGGGGCAATATAGCGCAAAGCGACTCGGCCCGCATCGGGGAGAGTGGTGCAAATTGTTTACGACAACCCAGTTTTCCAGGGGAACTATTTAATTCAGTTGCCATGCGCACCGGAAAGGCTGCAAGTGCTGAGTAAGTTGTAGGCCGACTGGAAACACTCACTGGTGGCTCACATACGGATATTTATTTAGAATGCTACGCCGAGGGCCTCTTTCTAGATTTTTTTTAACCGACAACTAGCCGCGATTGATAATAATCATTCTCTTATCGCCTGATGTCGATTCACTTATATTTTATTGCTACAAATTTATCCCGAAAATACTTTCTGATGGCCATGGGCCAGTCTTATCTCCCTCTTTTCCCAACATATATTTATAGTTAAATATTATTTATTACGGAAAACAAACAGTTTACAAAATATAACAAAACTATAAATAGTAAAATTATAAATAGTCGACGATTTGAGTGGTTCAGCGGTCAACACACAGTGGTCTACCATGCAAGTGGTCCCGGATTCTATTTCCGGCGGGGCAAAAATTGAAATTAGGAATTTTAATTTTGTTACGGGTCCGGGTGTTCTATGCATGTGTGTGAGAGGAGTATGTAGTATATCAGTTAACTGGCACCCGTAGTACAAGTTTTGCTTAGTTTGGGGCTAGATGGCGCTGTGTGAATTAGTCCACGATTTAATTAGTATATATAATTGATGAATGTTATAAAAACAGGTGACAAACAGAATAATAATCAATCGTAGTCTTGCTAAAAACACCACAAATATGAAGAAGAAGCATAACACGATATAAAATCTGTGAACAGTATAACTCACGCATTTCTGCGAAGTGGCACTCAACGTCCCGCAGGGTTCAACTTCCGAATTTGTTCCACAATGAAAACTTGTTTACGAGCGCTAAGCGAACTCCGAAGAGCCGAAGAGCCCCGCCTAAACCCGAAAGAGTTTCATACTCCAAACAAAAGTAATAACTGAGTAGGTACTTTAATAAAATATGAGAGTCCCGATTATGACACCCCACCTTGGATCCTATTATCTAGACACTGTCCACCTGCAATTAGGTACATTTAAAGCGTATTTAATTTTTAATGTATCATTTTTCCAATAAAATTGAATACCTACCTAAAAAGTTTATTCTAAATAGCTTCTCAGCACTACGACTAATAGATTTCCTAATCTGAAAAATTTGATTTCATCGAAATACTTCGTTAGGGAACGTAGCACATACCCATAATACGTGACCCATTTTTTACTATTTTTATTTTTACCATTTATTACCCTACGGTAACCACCCGTAGTATATGCCAAGATGTGAGCACCAAGAGGTAAGATGGCGGTCACATCACTGGCTAGTCTAATTAAAAAACAATTACAAGTGAACAAAGAATATAGCTCGAAAAAGCGCGAGATTTTCCTAGAAAAAAACGAAGACCGAAGCCCTCTCCGCCCCTGTGCTGGGACGAAGCATAGTATTTTGGAGACCCCCCTCCGCACATGAATGGGTCACGTAGTATAAGTATCGTTAAATCCAAAATACAACTATATTGGAATAAAATTTTCTTGATGGATATTAATATAGATATTTAAATGAGTGGAGAGCGGGGTACAATGTGCAGATTTTACAAATACAATTTATGACATGTAACAACAACGTCAAAATGTCAATAAACGTCGTTAATGGATTTTTCTCAGGCAGACCCCGGGCCTTCGCATACCACGCGGGAGCGCAACCGAGACATAACGCCGAGATGATGATGAGTGGATTTTTTGTCAGGACTCTTGTTTTAAACCCTATCTGGTGGTTCCATCGTAAGTTATTCCTGTAGCAATTGCAGTCGTTACTAACATTACATTTGTAAATTACAATCTCAAAATTTGTCTTAACTTTAGGTAGGTACAGTAAAAGGCTAGATAAAAGGCTTCCAGGTTCAAGTGCTTATTAACAGAGTTGGTTGCCTAGCTGCCGCCACAACGACATGTATGACGTTTCTCGACGCGCTTCACACTTTTTTTTTTAACACTTGACAGACACTTATTGCTATATCTTTTCTTCGCGAGCTCTTTGCATCTGAACATTGCATCTGAATAACTTACCTCCGGGACTTTGAACCCCGTCCTCCCAGATGCAGATATCATGTCGGGGAAGTTCATAAATAAAACGTACTGTGGAGTGACAGCCATGTATGAAGCCAGTATGAATGCAACCCAATTTAACCCTTTCACTGTCTCAGTACCGGCCAATGTTTTAAAGTTAATGGCGAACGATCATGCCGGTTCATTATGAGCGTGCGATGCGCGGTGGAAACAATGGCGCGGATAAAATAAAACCAACCGAAATACCCAATTTCGTTCGGAATTTATACACAAATTGATTGACTCGTTTATCGGCTGCCAATTTAAACTGTTTTTAATATAACGAAATCAATTTTACTTTGCGTGATTCGAAACAAAAAATGACAATTAATTCCGTATAAGCCGGCAATAACGTTGGATGCCGTCATAACATGACGGAGGTATACCGTGAAAAAATACTTCAGAATTTTATAGCCTTTTTTGCCTGTCATTGATATTGTGAGGTTTTACATGTGTTTTGTAAAAGGCTGAACTTTCGCCAGCTCTTCTGTTATGAAAGCAGCTAAACAGGTTTTTCACGCGCGTGGGATTCATGAATTAATAAACTTTCGCCACAGCATCCATAAAAAATCTGCCTATCAAAGGTAGCCTTCTATTACTGGAGTACAGAAGATTAGAGACGTAAAACAAACAAAGAATACTACATCTAATCTAAATGTTTAGATAGCTTTAGAAAGTTACCAGACAATAAAAACCCTCTTCTAAAACCCATTCTTGGGTTTACCATTTGCCGCTCGGTAGGTAAGTTTTCCATAGAAAAATTATGTATTGCCGAACGCCAGCAGGCATGGAAATATGATGACGGCCTATGTCATTTGTCACTTGCTGTCAGGAACGCACTGGTGTCCCGTCTGCTAGTATCACCTCCCTGCGATTAACTAGCACCTCCCTGACGAAAACCTTTTGCTTTTTAGATAAGAACCAAAATAACCAAAATTGGTTAACTGGGCTGAAGCTGCATATAGAATCTGCATGAGTGAGTGACACACCAATTTGGTATATAAATCCTTAAATTACATTTTGAGTTCGATATTCGATATCAAAACATTACTGGAACATAACGAACTTTACCACCTCACCAAAACGCCGACACAGCGGAGCAGTTAATAAAAGCCTTGTATACAAAAAGGTACAAGAGCGCAGATTGAAAAATAAATATAATTAAATGCAAAAAGTGTCGCGAACGTGACAGCGGCGGGACGTTAATGCCACCGGACTAAATAACGTTAGAGCACCCTTGTTACTGCAATTACGCCGGCGACCGCTAGGGCTGCCCTGCCGCAGAGCGCGCTACGGTTCTGGACTCTGATACCAAATTCGCGGGGAATATTTAATAAGGATCCGGATATCGATTTGTGTTCCCGTTCGAATAAATTCGTGTAAAAATTCAATTTGTGATATTCAGTAACGTTTACTCGGAGCGTTGCTGGCCTAGTGGTAAAGGTATCCGACTCGCAAGCGAGAGGTATCGGGTTCGAATCCCACTGCCACCATGTACCAATGACTCATGTACCATGTACTTTTCTGAGTTATGTACATTAGTTGAAGACTAACCGATGCTCTCATGGTGAGAGAAAACATCGCGATGAAACCCGCACATTCAGACGGCTGAACGTGTAACCATGATCCGATCTGGTCAGGTTCCCCTGGTATCAGGGTCACGGAAGCCAGATGGCAGTCCCTCCACTGTAATTAGCTGATCTGCCAAATCCTGGATCATGGTCAAGGCGTATCCCGACCCATTGTTCGCGAGAACACAACCGGGACATTAATGGTAAGATGATATAAATAGTCTCTGCCTACCCCACCTGTGGAACACAGGCGTGAGCTTTATCTGTGTATGAAATAAATAAACTCATTAGTGTTTATGACAACTTGCTACTAATCCAATTTATATGTAGGGATTGATGTATGGTAGGTAATTTGCGGACCTATTTACGACAAGTAAATAAGTATGGATGAAGTAAAAATGTGACAGGTGATGATGGTGATAAGTAGCTTGTGGCTTGTGGTACTTATTACAGTGCAATAAAATACTGTTCAATATGTATAAAAAAATCTCTCCTACAGAACAGGTGGGTTGGAGATCGCAGTGTTATTAATATAACAATGATAAACGGTGGTGCCCATTTTCCAGCTTACGAACACTATAGATCTTTTGCCTTAAAAATATTTGTCGCCTTGTACAATACCCAGGAGTGTAAGAGGTTGGTGGTATTCTACTGTACCGGCTACAACACGGCCAGAGCTAACTATTGATGCACTAAAAAGCAGTTATTCTCCATGAATCGATTTCTCCGTAAAATGAGTATGTCAGCCGCGAGCATCTCTAGCCGGTCAAAATGTCCGGTCGTTTTAAAGTTTTCATCCGGATTTAGCGCGACAGAGTTTAAAGCATCAATCAAGTCTGAGCGGCCGACACTTTATGCTTTTTGATCGTGTCTGCACTGGCGTTTATTCTGTATACGCCACATATTGTATGCAACTCTGTGGGTATATGCAAAGACTTTTATGCACGAGTATAAGATGTGTATATCATATATATCTAGAACTTTAAGAAAACTAATATGTTGACAAGATGCCAAAATAACTGTGTAAGAAATAAGCAAAAAAATGCGAGTGGAATATTAACATTGTCGTCATTATCTTAGCAACCACATGTACCTAGTTACACTTTATTCTTCACTTCTGCATAATAAGTATTTATAGTATTACATACATACTTAGCGCCCTATTGAACTGTGTACAGTATTACTTATTTAAACGTCATTCATATAAGATGATACGAAATACATTGTTTTTCTGATAGTGGTCTGTCCCGGATGTGCACTCACGCGCGGGGGCCTTGACTGTGATCCAGGATTTGGCAGATCAGTTAATTATAGTGGAGCGACTGCCATTTGAACTCCATGACCCTGTTGAGAGGGGAACCGGACCAAATTGGATCATGGTTAGACATTCAGTCGCCTGAGTGTGTAGATTTCATCACTAAGCCGCCGTAAGAGCATTTGTTAGTGTTCAATTAATATAAGTACATAACTCAGAAAAGAGTCATTGGTACATGGCGGCACTGGAATTCGACCCCAGCACCTCAGGGTACTAGTTGGACCCCTTAACCATTAGGCTATCGAAGCTCCCGTTTTTCTGATAGTGATTTCCAAACACCGAATTTGCGTCACTAAGAAGTATTATAATATTTTGGGTAGCAACACAAATGAAATTGTATTTCGAATTCAATCCATTTACGACCGAATACACCCAATTGAAATGATAAACCAAACAACAACTTTTGTACCATACACAGGATCGCTTGCTTTTTGTCAAAATGTTTACAATTTTATTAGAGCACATGGTGCTTATAATTTTATAAAACAGAGTTTATAAGAACTTTTTGTTGTAGGTGAAGTATAACATAGGTATTTTAAGTGAATGAGTATTGTCGAAGATATTTTATAGGAAGGTTAGGTCAAAGTTCCCTTATCCGACGAGCATGTTTGATGAATGTGGAAAAAGAGAAAGGGATGTCTCAGGACCATGGAAAGTCGAACAATGGTCTCTGCCTACCCCTACAAAAAAAAGGCGTGACGGTATGTGTCAACGTTGCCAAATGTCCCGATTTTCCACTGCGATTTTTTTTGTCCCGCATGGGACAGGCTCAGCAACGCTTTTCGGGGGAAAGTTGAGATCATCCTCGGATGAAGTAGTTAGTAAGAAATTGTAAAGACACCATTGCACAGAAATGGCAAGTTCTTTAAATAAGCAGTCTCCAAAAACCACCAAAGATTGTATAAAATTTAGTTTTCTTCATTTAAGTTCATATGAACTTAAAATATCAGCTTGCCCGGACGCGTTTTTATCGATTTTAAAATTGCCGGTTTTTTCCCTTTGGTCCGTTGTCGGCATCTTACACGCTTTTTTACTGACAACGTTTCAAAATCCCGCTTTTCCCGAAAAAAAACTGGCAACGTATATATGTTTAACTTAAGTCTAACGACTAATTGACTGCCACAATCCTACATCTTTGACAAAATTCTGCTTTATAGATAGTATATGCAAGACTCTCAATCCACTTATAGATTCCACAGCTAGTTCCACTTATAGGTATCTAGATGATCTAAATCTAGTACTAAAATTAACTCCGCACACGCATGGCTGTATGCATGGTTATGCCGCTGTTGGTAAGATTAAATCACTGAGTGGCAGCTTAACAGGCGGCCATCGAAGCGAAGCCGCCTGATTGACACATCAACTGGGGTGATTTCTGAACGCACAGACTGCATGGATATGGTAGGGGAACAAAAAATTTGCTACTGTTTAATTTTAAAGCTCAGACGAAAAAGGGGGTTTTGTAAGTTTGACGTGTGTGTCTGTCGGTGGCATCGTAGCTCCCGAACGGATGGACCGATTTGAATGTGGTTTTCCTTATTTGAAAAGCAGTTTAATGTTTCATTCAGGTGTTTTCATTAAAATCGGTCCTGTAATTAAGAAAATATTTGAGTATATGTAAACTTGGTCTGAAGTCATCCAACTTTTTCTGTCGTTAATGTTTTGACTCTTTTCCTTTTGAAACGTAGCTTAGATAGATACTCTAAATAAGCAATAGTATTTAGAGGACGTGTGCCATAACGTAAAAGTTACCTATCTGTAGCAGTTCTCGCCTAATCAAGAATTAAGGCACTTGTTGCAAAACAATGAATGCAAAAAGGTGGTCTTATCGCTGTTGGTAGGTAACCAAGCGAAAATGACTTACGTGAATGAGATGGGTTTTACATAATCCTTACACTTAACCGAAAAACTAAAGATATGTAAAGACATCAATAGTTAATATAGCAATTATTGAAAATAGCAAGGTCATTGAATAATTTGTAGTTAATTTATAACTCTCATGTAGGTAAATATACTTATCACAATAAATTAATTTAAATAAACATTTATTCCGGAAAGAATCCATATAAGTTAGGTGCAATTAGCTTATAATTAGTAGGTACATTTATTTATTGATACCCCGATGCCCGACGTATCTACACTACCCTTTGCAGTTACTGCATGTAAAATACACATTAGTAAACTTAGGTAAATAGGTAGATAAAAACATGAACTTTAGTTACCTAATAAGTAGAGCAATTTGAGAAATTCAAAAGCCCATTAATTTTCTGTGAACGAAATACGAAAGCGCTCTACCTTCCCAATGGCCATTCATTCGGGGAGTAATAATCACTTAAAACTTTTTGAACCCTAATTAGCAGAACCTGTGGTTGATGCAGTAGGCACTGCCCATGAGGCAGTATTTAACCCTTAATCTAATGGAAATCCCTTCCAGGCATTAAAAATTTAAAGTGCCGAGTGTTACATTTTTAAGGTTAAGCTGACAAGTATAAAGTGGTGATAAAAGGTACAAGTGTTAAAATGGGGTAGTCGAACTACTAGATTATGTTTTTTTTTTTAATGCCTAGGAAAGCACACGGACGGGTCCACCTGATTGAATTAATGATTGAAATATCTGCAATCTAAGGGAAGCGAATGCGGTGCCAGACTGTGAGGTACCTGCAGACGTGCCTTTTAAAGGACCCCATTTCATAGTGCAAAGGAAAGACTTCGGCGATAAAATAAAAATAAAGCTATTTTTGTTACAAACTTCTATTGAAAATGTTGGAGGATACCTGCCAATGCCATCCATTGCCCCTTACAACTTATTTCAGAACTCCACAACCTAAAAATTACAAAACATAAGTAACCACACCGTAACAGAATACTCTGGGCGCCCCGTCACAATATCGGCTTACAAAATTTTCACCACCACCCCACCATTTTCGTTTTTTTTTATTTTTTACCACGACCCGGGTATTCGCCATTTTCATTTTTTTTTTGTTTACGATCCAATGCTGTCCGGCGTCAGTCACGCTTCCCCTTAAGTTGTTAAACGCCCCGCATGGCGGGGCGGAGCGGTTGCAAATGCGAAACACTCCGCGGCATCGGAACTCCACTGATCCCGCACTCCGACGCTGTCTAAATACTCTTGTTACTTTTCCATTAGCAATACGCCGACCCATCTTCCTACCCGTCTAATGTGGCCTATGCCTACGGTTTTATGTGTTGTTTATGTTTGTATCAATATTCTGTGGTATTTTATACGTAATGGTACCTGCCCACTGTCGGTAGTAGTTGGTAGTACCTACATTTCTTACGAAATTCAAATAAATAAGTTACGTTTCTTGATTCTTGTTATCTATGTAAGTACCTAATATCCACCTAACGGTATTTAACTAATCTGTTAATTATCATGACAGTCTCACTAACTTACAGCTTGGCCCTAATTATCTGTCTCTAAATCAACATCAATCATATTTAAAAAACACTGAAATAAATTACTCAATTTTTCAGTTTCATTCTGAACAGTTTCAACACTGTTCCAGTACGTTCGAACACATATCCCAAACTGAATTGGCATTGCCATCAAGAAACCATACTCGTACCAAGCACTTATCCGCGATCTGCATCCCATCCAGAATGCAATCCTCCACACTAATTCGGTATCCACTGCTGCGTTCTCAGCGAATGCTCGGCTGTGCTGGCTCCTGCGCCGTGGAGTCGTCATCAAACAGCGGCCAGTCGAGGAGCCCCAAGAGCGCCCACTTGATCCCGCCAGATTCGATTAAATGCTGGATTGCTGCGACACTGAACTATGACTAGACCGCCGGATCGGATTGCTGAGAGTGTACTGAAGGAAGCATGCTGCCAATATGAGGATGGAGTAGACTTGATACTCTTGATGATATTAAATTCGAGCGAATACGAAATCGAAATAGCGTATGAATGAATGAAGATGAATGTTAAAATTGTATGCAATGTACAGAAAAAGTCTTAGGCATTAATCGCAAAATAGCCAGATAACTATCAAGATCTTCACTAATTATCACCTTCCCTGGTGTTGCTGATGTGAATAGGCGGCGGTGACCACTTTCCATCAGGTGGCCCTTTTTGTCCCTTATTATATCTAGTTGAAAAACTTGTACTGTTGGCCGAGGCATTACCTACAAACGAAGAAAAAGAATGACATGGTTTTATGGTTTTAAATTATTTGTATCGTTCGTCGACGCTCGTTACCACAAATAAGATTGTGTTCAGTGACCTCCTCCCTGATCCAGCCCCATCGCAGCAAGGTGACCACTCGACATTGCTCGCCTATCACCGGTGGGACATGAAATATCGATCATGGCACGCTTGCCTCGCGAGCTGCTCTTGGCCCGAAATGCAATTCGATTAATTTCAGGGACTGCACCGCTCCGTCTACTCGACTGTGGGCTATTACTCTGAATCAACGTGCCGTGCCTTCTCTTCCACATGTGAACTAACGTCGAGTATGTTTGTCACGATTCGAACCTATTTCGAATACTTCAGCAAGTGTCAAGAGGTCAAGACCCTAGTTTATTGACGTACAAACCTCTCCGGTGCAGATTTCGATTAAAAGCAAAACTTATCTCATAGTCATTTCAAAGTCATACAATATTATACACAATTCAAAGATTTTGACATATAGATAGACACAATCATAATATGTGGTCTTAAATAAAAATATACATTTTTGAACAAAATAATTGATGATCTACGTTTTTACGTAAGCAGAAGATGTCAGAAACTGAATTATTGAGCAGTTTCGGGGTTTTGGTAAAACCCAAACACACTGGCTGGCTTCGATAAATCAAATCGTTCTTCATGATAATGGCACTAACTAAAACTGATAACTGAATAACCTGCAATAAACAATCAAAATCTACTGATGTAATCCACGATAATCCCACCCGACCATGATTATATGAATCACATTTAACTCCATTGGAGATTTATTATTTTGTACCTTATTACGTTATTATTTTATAAACCTAAATGTGATTGATTAACTTTCGATATGTAATTTCAAACAGTTTATCGATATGAAATATGGATTTATATTGTAATTTTGTCTTGGTTTCCGATAGGCGATTAGTGATACTGATCATCATTAGTAGACTAATAAGAGCGTGCGTACCAATTTTTAGTACCTACTCGGAAACGAATGATCTTCATAAAGTCCCAAGTAGTCTTGTGACTACCAGTGGACATAGCATTATGGACAGACTTGTGCTTTGAAAAGGAATGAAGGATTGGTTCAATAAACAGCTACATAAGTTCCAATGTATTTTATTTATTATAAATCCGCCAGAAAACGCGAACTGAAAAGGGACAGTCTCGCGCGCTTATGTTAGTGTTAACATCCGTATCGACCACCGGCTCCGCGTAATACCCTCGCACCCGTGTTTTTTCGTTGGTTGAGGTCGACACATCTAC
Organism: Blastobasis adustella; assembly: GCA_907269095.1. Taxonomy (NCBI): domain Eukaryota; kingdom Metazoa; phylum Arthropoda; class Insecta; order Lepidoptera; family Blastobasidae; genus Blastobasis; species Blastobasis adustella. The sequence goes on along the minus strand of OU026121.1, from coordinate 10,996,857 downwards.
CTCCCAGCGGGAAACGTCGAGAACAGCTCCGCACGAGCCCCGTACAGCTGTCGGAGGTTATTTCTGATGGAATAACCTCCGGCAACCCGCTCCGCAAGGATCCAGCGAAACCAGACGGCAACGTCTTTGGGCTGCGGAGAACCGCGCGACAACTCGAAAATCCCCAGTGAAATAGACACCAGTGGCAGTGCTAGTGCAATGTGCGACTCGCCTGCTACGCCCCGGGGGACGGACCCGACTCCGGTCCCCGCTACGCCGACCGACAACATGCTCCAGATGACGACCCCGACGAAGAATCCCACCAGCCCGACAGCAGCGCCACAGGCGGCCAGCGCAGCGGCCCCATCACCGAGAGTCCGATATGAATCGGACCTCGTGATGGTGGCCCGCATTGCGCAATCCGGCTGCCTTAGCGCCGAACTTCAACGTTGGATGGCGGCCTTCCTGCGCGTACGCGAGTACGAGCTGGGAGACGCCCCATCGCTATGCCCCGCGGACCTGACGGCGCTCCAGGCCCTGGACGCGCTCGCAGGCGCACCGCTGACCTTGCCGCCGACCCTCAAGCGGAAGGCGACCAGCCCGAGAGCCGCCCCGACGCCGCTACGGAAGACAACAAGGGAAGCACAGGTAGGTGACGCTCGACGCACGCGCTCGGAGAGCACGGCGAACGAGGCGCCCTCAGTGCCACCCCCGACCCCTACTCGCGACCCCCGTCTGCGTTCCAAAGGCCACCCGGCCAAAACGCTAGATCTGGCCGCGAAACAAACGCGGTCGCCACCACCAATGTCGCCCAGCGTCCAAAGGTGGCGCGACGCCTTCGGCGTAACGACGCCGCCGTCGACTCTGACGGCCACGACACCCCTGCCCCAGCGCCCGCCGCGCGGGGCAGCGCCGCCGGCCGCTACGCACGGCCACTCGCCGACCGCCTCACAACGGCAGCAGTGCTCCCCCGGCCCGTCAAGGGCCGCCGCACCACGACCGCAACCGCAACCAGCACCCCGGACGCAACCGCAGCAGAGCTACGCTGCGGCAGCGGCCAACCGACCGGCCGGACGACAGCCGGCCTCGCCGCGATCCCCCGCCACAGACGGCGGCGCAGCACCCGCCGACCCGCCTAAGCGGGAACGCTACCCGCCACTAGTGGTGGAGCGGCTCCCCGACTGGGCGAAACATTTCGCCACCCTGGCGGCCAAACTAGGCCACCCACCCAACGCGCGCCCCTATGGACAGGGCGTACGCTTCTCGCCGCAGTCAGCGGACGAGTACCGGCTGGTCCAGGGTTACCTGACAACCCTGGAGAAGGAGGGAATCAGCTGGTTCTCGTACTCCCTACCGGCGGAACGCAGCCACAAAGTGGCGCTGCGAGGCCTACCGGCCGACACGCCGCCGGAACAAATAAAAGCCGCATTAGAACAACGCGGCTACACAGTCGAATTTGTGCGAAACATCAAGGCGCGTTAGGGGCGCCCCGGATGCATATTCCACATAGTGCTCCAGCGAACCGCTAACCTGATCCCCGGCGTTTACAACGTAACAGAGTTGTTGAACATGCCGGGAATCACAATTGAAGCCTGGCGGGGCAAGAAGGGCCCCGCACAATGCCATCGATGCCAGGCGTTCAGGCACTCGTCAAAGTGCTGCCACCGCCCGCAGGCGTGTGTGCGATGCGGGGACGCCCACGCCGCCGCAGACTGCCCACGCCCGCGAACAGACCCAGCCACGTGCGCCAATTGCCGTGGCCCCCATCCAGCGAACCACTCGTCCTGCCCGGCGCTGCGTCGCGAGATGCGGAACCGCAGGGCGGGAACCGTCGCCCGCACAGGCCCACCATCTCGCCCGCTCCACCCTACACAGGTGACGGAGTCGGCGCCGGCGACACTCATGGCGCCGGCAAACGACCCACCAACTAATTCCGCTTCCCACAGGCGGAACATCAAAAAGAAAGCGCGAAAACTAGCCGCGAAACACGCAGCGGCCGCGCACTGCGCCCAGCCCGCTCCCCCCGCACCCCAGCCGGCCCCCGCACTCGCCCGCCCGCCACTCAACCGGCGCCGCGGCGAGGCCCCACTCACGCAGCGTGCCCCCGCACCCCCCGCCCTCACCCCCGCAGTCGCCCGCCCGCGCGCAAGGCCGCCGGCCGACCTTGCACCGGAGGGCAGCGATCCCGACGCAGAGCTGCGCGCCGCTATGGCGATGTTGGCAGCACTGCTAGCTAAGCGCGCACAACCTACTACGCGCCGCGCGCCCGCCCCGAGACCTTCTGACGCCGTGTAACAGCTCAATGGATAACAACAAACCACTGAGACTGGTACACTGGAATGCGTGTTCGCTCAGAGGCAAGCGTCGCCTGCTCCTGCACTTCCTTCGGGAGCAGGACATCGACGTTGCCCTAGTGAGCGAAACGCATCTCCGAAGCATAGACATTTATAACTTCCCAGGCTACATCGCGTACAGACAGGACGAGGTGTCACCAGATGGGAGGGCCTACAGAGGCCTTCTCGTCCTCGTCCACCGCCGTGTAGTCCACCAGCCAGCACCACCACAGAGCCTCCAGAGCATGTACGCGCTGGGTGTCGACCTACACGTAGGTAGTGTTGACATCCGCGTGTACGCCACCTACAGGGCCCCCCATACCCCGCTAATAGTGCGGGAATTGCGGGACCTCCTGCTGCAGTCTCCCCTGCCGACCATCCTGGCGGGGGACCTCAACGCGCACCACACGGCCTGGCACTGCGCTAACATCTGCCCTGCCGGCCGAGACCTCATGCGCGACTCTATGGACCACGAGTACGACATCAGCGGCCCGGACGAGCCGACCCGCCTGGACCCAGCCGGGAGGGCCGACAACGTACTCGACATCGTGGTCCACAGAGGCTTAGGCGCAATGCAGCTGACGCAGGAGGTACTGTACGACCTCCCATCAGACCACCGCCCCGTGCTGTGCGAGCTGGCCGGGTCGCCCGTAAGGGTTGCCCCGCCGCCGCAACGCCCGCGAGTCGACTGGGAGGCCTTCACCGCCCATCTGGAGGCCAACACCCGGACCATCCCTATCTCCACGCCGGACGACGTCGAACGAGCCACTGGGGAGCTAACAGCCGCCATCCAGACCGCACTGACCGCATCCACTCACACCGTTCCGCGCAGGGCGAGGCGCGAGCCTTTGCCCGCGCGGATCCAGGCACTCATCAAGGAGAAACGCGACCTGCGGCGGCTGTGGCGTACCCGATGCCCCACTCTCAAAACCAGGCTCAACAAACTGGTGGAGAGGGTGAAGGCAGCGCTCGTTGACCACGCAGCTGAGTCCTGGGAAGAACACATCATGGAGGTGAGCGACCACGTGCCCTCCGTGCATCGTCTCTGCCGCCAGCTGTCTTCCAAACCCCAGCCCGTCCGGCCACTGCTGGACTCCGACTGCCGACCTAGGTACAAGGCCGAGGACAGGGCGGAGATCTTCGCCGAACACCTGGAGAAGCAGTTCACACCGAACGATACCAGAGACCACGACCACCGCGAGGCAGTCGAGCGACACCTGCGAGAGCGACTGACAGCACCACCCCCGGCAGACGAACAACCCCTGTACGTCTCCCCGGGCACCGTGCAGCGCGCACTCAACCGCACCAATCCCCGTAAGGCCCCGGGCGCGGACCGCATCACAAACGCGGCGCTACGCCACCTGCCGCCGCGCACCGTGGCGGCATTCACCCGCGTTTGTAACGGGATACTACGCACGGGTCACTTCCCATCAACCTGGAAGCTGGGGCGCGTCATAATGCTGCCCAAGCCCGGGAAAAACCATATGAAGCCAGAGGGAAACCGGCCCATAACGCTGCTGTCGATGCTGTCAAAGGTATTCGAAACGCTCCTGCTTCGCTTCCTGACCCCGCACATAGAGCCCAGGCCGGAGCAATTCGGCTTCAGGCCGGGCCACTCCACCACACTACAGCTCACCCGGGTACTACACAGCCTAGCCTCCCGCCGGAACAGGCGTGAGTGCTCGGTCGTGGTGATGCTGGACATGGAGAAGGCCTTCGACAGGGTATGGCACGAGGGCCTGCTGTTCAAACTGTCAGAGAGTGCCACTCCACGCAGAGTCCTACAAGTCGTAGCTAGCTTCCTACAAAACAGGGAGTTCCACGTTGCAGTGGAGGACAAGACCTCATCGGTGCGCCGAATCCTCGCCGGCGTGCCACAGGGCAGCTGCCTCTCGCCTGCACTCTACGCCATTTTCACCGACGATATCCCCGTGAGCATCGGCGTGCTGTTGTCGCTCTTCGCCGACGACACGTCGTACCAGAGCTCGTCGGTCAACGTCACCCACGCCATCAAGCGAATGCAAGCCCAACTCGACACCCTACCCGCCTGGCTCGACAAGTGGGGAATGTCGGTGAACGTCGCGAAGACTCAGGCCATGATCGTCGGGCGAAAGACGAACATCGCCGAGCTACCCCCACCAATGAAACTCCAAGGGCAAGACATCCCGTGGTCGCGCAGGGTGGACTACCTGGGCCTCACCATCGACCAGGGCCTCACTATGCACGACCACGTCCAAAAGACGGTCGTCGCCGCAAAGGTGGCACGAAGTAAATTGCGTCCGTTCCTCGCTGGCCCGCTACCACTGCGGACCAAGCTGGGGATCTACAAGACCTACATCCGATCCCGCCTCACGTACGCCGCGCCAGCGTGGTACGCCCTAGCCGCCAGCAATCAGCGGCAACGCCTCCGTATGCAGGAGAACCTCTGCCTGCGCACCATCGTCGGCGCCGGTAGGTACGTGAGGAACGCCACCATCAGCCGCGACCTCCAGCACGAGGGCCTGGACGACTTCGTCGTGCGTCTGGCGCGGCGGATGTACGAGTCCGCCGACAACTCGGTGCACCCGCACATCCGCGGCATCGCGCCACTACACGCACGCCCCCCCGATCGCAGCTCCAGAGCGCTCCCACGTGAGCTCCTGGAGCCCACGACGACCGCAGCACCCTCTACGACACCCGCTACCGCCGGAGCCCCCGACCCGGGGAGCTCGCGGTAGCCCCACCACAAAAACATCATTGCCGCGGGAAATCCCCGCTCGGGTGAGTCCCGCGGCAACGCCACCGAACGAGACAGCTTCGCCGCAGTCGTTTTTGCAAAAAAACGAAATTGCCGCGAAAAGAATCGAACCCGAGACCTCTGCCGAGTGAAGCTCCACCGAGTTAGCACACGGCTGCACCATTAGCGCTCAATAACGACGCGACACGAAATTTTTTCCGACTACCCACAAAATTATTTTAATAATTTTTGTTTGTAAACAGACAGGGCTGCCAACTAAACCACATGACTGCCGCTGCCGTTGGGGCTCGGGAGAGTTCTAGCGGTAGCGGTACCGGTCTGACTCCTCGCCCCCCTCGCAGCAGGATGTCGCCTGCTCGCTGGTCGTTTGCCGGGCCTCCCCGAACGGGGTCCCACTCGGCAGGCTAGTACCGCGCCGAGGGCGACAAAGAAGAGCTAGCGAGGGGTGCGAACCCCCACAGACCGGATTGTCATCATCATGGCATCAACCGGCACCACACTACCACAAGCCGAGGCCCGCGCTCCCGTGCGTGAAGAGCCGGGAGCGCCTAACCAGAAGACCGGCCCGTTTCAACGGGTCGCGACACCACACCACCGTCAGTGGGCAACCGCCCTTACACGGTCTCCCCGCACGTGCGCTCGGCGCACGTGCGAGATGAAGAAATGATTGAACTGAAAAGAACTGATAGTACTCGAACAGTACTTTCTCTTTTTAGTATTTGTACATTCTCTGTCAGATAAATAGTTTCTGAACATTTTTAAGTTGATTTTTGTCTTAACTTTTGGACCCATCATGGGTCCATTGATGCTCTGCCCGGTTTTCGGTTTGAAATATTTGGTCCGATTTTTATATCGAGGAATTTTAAATAGGTATTTTAGTAATATTTTGTGTGACTGCTTTTGGTCCTCAGAATTTGTGTTATTAGAGACTCTTAATTGTGAAAATCACAACGCTTTTTATATTTTAGCGATCTGACATGCAGTTTCGAAGAGTTTTTAACTACGACGAAGCATAACGGCGACTGACGATGTAAATTGGCAAAATGTTCAGTACTATCTATTGGATCAAGGGTGCCGAGTGACTCTATCACCTGAGATCTGGTTTTCTGGGCTTGGTTGAACGGTTCGTGAGATAATGCTATGCCGAAAGTACATAAGATTCTTGCTGTCTTATTCTTAAATAGAATTTACCAGCAATTTTATAGGGATATTCCATAGGCCAATCGAAACTATTTTCACGACCCGCACCAGCACGGGTAATTTTTCAGAGATTTCAACACCTCAAATCCACCCTGGAAAGAGATTATATATTACCCAATCTATACCATATCCACATTCCATAGTCAACCCCTCCCCTGTGCACTGGTCACATAAAACAGTGCAGTGCAGTGCAGAGGGCCAGGCAAATTAATCAGCTGATCCGCAGCCGCGGAGTCGAACAGGGCACTCGCGCGCACGGCCCGACGCCAGCGAACACCGCCACCAATTACAGCGGCCTAACGTAGCGGCAGCAGCCTCGCCGTGAGGCCCTCGCGCCCCCCACCGAGCCCCGGAACTAATCGGGGGGTAGATATGGCAATGGCTCAAACACATTCCAAAATCATGTTTGTAAGACGCGCTTTAACACTGCGTTCATGTCGTGCCGACGAAAATTTTGGGCAAAAAGTGTGAAGTGCGTGAAATCTGATTGTCCGTCCACACGAGGCAATTTGAGTGTCAATCTAGTCAGATTGTACGTAACATTGTGTCGTAACGCAGTGTGACAGACAAAAATAAATATCGACTTCGATAGGTACCTAGTAGGTGCAGCACCAAGCGGGGGGCTGTCCGGGTGTGCGGGGCGTCCCCTCTACCGCGCGTACCTCATACCGCGATTGCCACGTGGATTTGTCGTCTACAGTAGGTCCAGTGTCCAGAAGAAAAGTATTTAGTTACAAAGCCCCACACCGAAGGAAGACCTCCTCCAACGAGTTTCGTAGCTCCCAGAGAGCACCTTATAGCAAAAGGTTTTTGAACAAATTAGTCATAGATTTAATTAGCGCGATAATTGTGCCGCCGGCCGCGGCGGATCGCTAACTAACTTCGATTAAACGAAGGATTAAAAGCAGAAAATCCAATTTATTATGTGAGACGAGGCGTGTGCCAGTCTCACACATGTATACCATAGAAGTTGAGGCTCTAGCTACATTGTTACTTAATCAGTTATCGATTTTATATAGACACTATGGCAGGTACAAACGATCAGATAGCCAGCTGAAAAGAGATTACTAACTTACACATTCGATATTAGGTGTTAATCGGATCGTAGGTAATCAATCGTAAGTAATTAAAAATAGAATCGCGCGCGTAATCACTTACATAAAACTGTATACACAGTGCTAACTTTTCAATTCGGGCAACCTCGCCTCGAAAGGGTTTCTTGGTACTATTAACTTCTTAGGAGTCTTGATCTTCTTAGTCGAACACTCTTCTCAGAGATGTTCATTGGGTCACATATTTTCAGGAGACGTTGCCAGTACATTGGATCGTGGTGGACTCAGTGGCTTTTTTATCAGATCAGTCTATCGCGTTGGTGATCGGCGTATTCTCTTGCCTTCGGCCTGGCTTTAAATATCCAATTTCTCCATCTAGTTCTCATTAGACCAAATATCTTGAGTATTCGCAGCTGCACATCAGTTGACTAAATCCATTCCAAATCCAGGCATTGGTGCGCAACGCCGTACATGAGATTTTTACGATGCGTCTCCAGGATCACGTATCTAATGCGTCGATTTTATGGCAATTCTGCAGTCTCAAGTTTCGGTGCCATAGAGGAAGATTAGGCATCTCATCTATCTGACCTTCGCCTTCTTGGCAATCCCTCCAAATCTTTCCTAGACTTTCCACTGTCCACCTAGTGATGGCGCATCGTCGCCTGATCTTGTCACCACATCCTCCAGTAGGTACTGAATACAGTAGAGCCGAGGTGTCATTGCAGTACAAAACAAATGCGTACCAAAACTTAATCAACATCATTATCATTCCGGCGTCAATCACGATTATGTTAGCGGGCGCGCGAGGGCGCGGGTTCCGCCTTGCTACTTCTCTTGATCCGTTCCTGTAAATAAACTAAATACCTACGTAAAAATATAATGTAGTGGCGCATTTACGGACAACGTAAACCTTAGCACTTGCAACTCTCCCCTGTAAGACAAAATGCCAAGCATAATGTTTATGTCAACAGTGTACTCTATACCCAAGTCTATATTGCCAAACGCGTCACCACCATAGTCTAGCCCGACATCTAAACACACAGTACCTAAAATTTCGCACCAGAAATCATGGTGCCAGCAACGTAGCACGTATTAAAGCCGGTTACAAGCACTCGAGTAGTTTGATCGGCGCCGCTCCCGTGTTACGCGTAGAGGCGCGGGGCGCCCGTGAACTTGATGCACGTCGCGCGTGGCTACTGCGACGTATGCTTTTTGGTAGTTGGTTAAATAAATATATATAAATATTTTGCTTTAGTGACATCTTTCCAAATGATTACGTTGCTCCGGAAGTTGAAAGTACCTATTATAAGTGGTAGGTACTAAGAAATACTATGTATTTTGGTAGTCTCCCGTGACTGGATACCACCATCCAGACAAAGCCACACTGATACCGCAGAACGAAGGCTTAAGAAGCAGTTCATGGGGTATGGGTCTGGGCAGTTCGGCTGAATACGTCATTGTCGATTGGACGAACGTTTCATTGCCTCTTCTAACTGCAATAAACCTGTTAAGCGTACTCCACATGTTTGTCATTCCGCGGGATCACGAGAATGTAGAGGGAGTATTCGCCTATATTCGTGTAGTCCCGTGCATGTTTGGCATGTCTCGCCTATTTAATAGACTAAATATAGATTATCATTCGATTATTTGTTGTCGTATCGCCTTATGCTGAATCACTTTGGTTATTTCTAGTCGAAAATGTACAAAATTCACAAAGAAGTAAATTCAATGACTACAAACAAACTGTACAATATGCATAGACAGCTGTGCAGCGCAGAAAAAATATTGATGTATCCGATGACCGATGTATTAGAATTAGAATTAGAATAATTTATTTGCTGTATTATTATTGATTTTATATTTTTCTTCCTAGTGCTTTTTCCCGTTACAGGTTCGGGGTACACTTGACCATGATCCAGAATATTAGTAGATCAGTTAATTACAGTAGAGCAGCTGCCATCACCTCTGTGACCCTGTTTACAGCAAAAAGTACCAGATTACACCAATGAATCGATGTAATATCGACACATCTTGTCACCTACCACATCCCTAATAGGCGAGAATATAGAGCGTCTACCAAAGTCCCGGCAAAAGTTTCGCCGAAAGCTTCTGCGAACATGTGGAGTACGCTTTAGTATGCTCTATCGTAGAATGCATCGAAAGATCTTTAGAAAATACTATAAACTCCGGAGTAATCTTTATTACTTCGCAATATCGATAACTGTGCCTTTTGTGTGTTTTTCATTAATTATAATTCTACTTTAACAAATAACAATATAATAACGCACAAGTATCAAAACCGCACGGTGCGATATCAAAACGTATCACCGGAAACTCCATAATCTCGCGTGGAAGTTTATTAAACGTCAGTAACATGCGGCCCGTATTGCCGTAGAAAATTGAGACGAAACAATATGCAATTTCATAAGTGCGACTGAAATAGACGTCACTCGCTGCCTCGACATATTTCACTTATTAAATTTTGAGTTATCCCGTCACTCGTTATATACCTACAGTTGAACATATCGTGGCCAATACAATGTGTTTATAGCCGTACGGTACGGCAGACAGAGTTTGAGGGTGACGTAGGCTATCCTACGTCACCGAGTACAAAAAAAAATTTACTCTGTAGAGATAGTAGACATCGAGGAGACACACAAATCGTTGGTCTGCCAGTGCACAAACTGGCACAAAACGACGACGACGACTAATTAATTATCAATTATACATTAAAAACTCCCAATAGGTATTATTGTATGTCACACACATATGGTTTTTATACATATATTTATATAATTAATTTATAAACTCACCGGCACATAAGATTACGGGCAAATGTACAGCACTACGTTACCTGTATGACCACTTGGTGAGTAACTCACGCACTAACTGTAGAGCTTAGCTGAAAATCAGCTGTGGTCTCACTGCCCACAGCATATGCTGAGCTGAGCTCTAGTTTGGCATGACACTACAATCTAATTGATGTTAGTAAGAAATATTTTGTTTTTTTCATATTGTAGAAATTGCCAAATATATATTATATCTATGTCTATGTCTAATGGAGACAAACCATCTAACTAGGACCTCCAAACAATGGTTTTTTTTCACTAACGCTATGTCACACCCGTCTGCGAAGCACGGATGTTAAGGCAAAACTCTCCACTAAAGTGGAAAAGGCTAAACTCTGGCAATGGACTTTTATGTGCTGTTGGTATTACTCTATATTTTTACCTAACTTGGTCCGCACAGACTTCGATAAAATACACCCACTTTCCGGTACATTATAACTATCTCTATGCAAAACATGATGTCCACGCGTTACTAAGTGAAGTAAGAATAAATCAACCAGCTAACAAACGTGTTTAACTTGTATAATATCGTGCGACAAAAAATATGTTGGCGACTTAGTATGACAATAAGCGATAAATAATACCGACTACCGACTTACCATGTACCGGAAGACGTAGCGTGGGTAGGCCTCCCACTAGGTGGACCGTCGATCTGGTAAAGATCGCAGGTACCATCTGGATGCGGAAGGCTCAAGACCGGCCTTAGTGGAGATCTCTGGGGGAATCAGTGGGCGTCTTCCGGCTGATATGGTATGGTAATACTGACTTGGGCGACGGGCCGACGGATGGCGATGGTGTTAGATGTGGCCAGCTCCGTCAACTTTGCCCTTTGTAAATAACCTTTTCAAATATTTTAAGTGGCTTAACCTCGACACTATTACAACACATTGAATTATGAATTAAAATAAATTCGAGCTGGGCCTAACTAGTTCATATTGACTCACCACCGCCAAGGTTCACTTCATACATAGGCATAGTTCAAGAATTTTCCACTCTTTTCTCTTCTACCTTGTATATAAAATCATATTGGTGGTAATGTCCCGGTTGTGCTCTCGCGTACTGGGGCCCAGAGTCCGCCTTGACTATGCTCCGGGTTTTGGCAGATCAAGTAATTACAGTGGAGCGACAGCCATCTGACCTCCGTGACCCTGCTACCAGAGAACCTGACCAGATTGGATCATGGTTACACATTCATTCGCTGAATGTGCAGATTCCATTATGATGTGTACCTCTCCTTAACAACATTGGTTAGTATTCAACAAAACATAACACAGAAAAGTGTTATGGCCGGAACGGGATTCGAACCCAGTACCTCTCGCATACGAGTCGGATACCCACCGACGCTAATCAAACAATACAAGTGTATCTAATTATAAAGAGTGAATTAAATAAATAAAACCGCTTCCATTCTTAAACAATTTCTATACAATACAAACTTAGATATGTGCTTCGGGGGATAACCAGCCATCGATCGCAGGGGAGCGCCGCTCGTCGCTGTTTAAAAAATCATCCCTACACTGAAATGCACTCATTGCATGGCACGCCAGACCGCCCAGCATGCAACTTTCCTCGGTGAAATGAGGGAAAAAAGCAATGACACGCGCTACCTATACCTACTATCCATACTCTTCATAGAAAATTAAAATTCGTTTTCGTGCAGTTGACGTTTCGTGCAGTGAGGTACAAAATATTAAATTAAAATCAAAGTCTTAAATGAAAACACCCACGACCACTAAAATTGTTATAAAGGAAAAATTAATAAATACATTTTTAAACTAGCGACTAGCAGATCGCTCGAAAAATCCGACGGGCGCTGCCATTGCTATATTCTATTCCTAATATGTAATTTCAATTCAAGTCAAAGTTATGAAAATCCAAAATTGTATGTAGTTGTAGGGCCATATTAATTCCACAGGACTAATAATGGCAGCGCCCGTTGGATTTTTCGAGCGATCTACTAGTTGGGGATTTTAAAAATTATTTAATGCTTTTTCCTTTACAACAACTTTTTAGCCGTCCGCATCGTGGGTATTTGCAGAATTTTAAATTTTGTTTTTATCTTCAGTATAGTTTCTCCATTCCGCCTCTATATTAATTCCTTGTTATTTTGTATTACAATAACGATGCTGAAACCTAAACTACAACAAAATTAATCCAAAACTAAAAAATATTGTGTTGCCATTTTCTACTGACACGAGCTTTTAGGTCCAAAAAGTCAGTCCTAAAATTTGGGAAATGGGTGGGAAAACGTAAATCGCTGGCAAAAGCTATATTAATTATGAATCGAACTGGCTGGTTTATCGGCTTATCTGTCCGATGCCAGCAACACTCGGCTGTCTGTCGACTAGTGCCGATGCCTAACGAGTCTCTTGGCGGAGGTCGTGTTGTGGCAGTTAGCCAATCAAACCTCTTTGTCCACGACGGGACTAGAACATGTCCGATATTCGAAACATCCGCTACTCAGACGATGTCTTCCTATATGCTGCTACTAGTGGTCCCGTCGCGACTTTGTTCGCGTACTACTTTACCCCTACCTACCCTCTTTTCTTGCTTCTAAACATTCCTTTTGAATCATTAATCACTCTCTATATTGTTGAAATCCGCATTAAAATCCGTTGAGTAGATTAAAAGATCTAAGCATACATAGCGACAGATGGCGGGAAGCGAGTTTGTTAAATACTATGTACAGATAGGCACTGACTGGATCAGACGATAAACTGGCATCCACAAGGTAGGTAGATACACAAATTTTCATAAATTTTCAATGTAGTGTAAAATGTAATAACGACGAAAACCTAACTACAATTTCATCACAGCAGTTAGGACGTCCACTGCTGAACATACGTATGCTACTGATTTGGTTCTGCAGGCTACGTGGCAGGCCCATTGACACTTCAGTTTTGTGGCTCTGGAACACGTGTTGATAATCTTGGTTCTGCTGCGGATACGTACATTTTAGTTTTTGGATTTGAAGTTTTTCCGTAATTTCAAGAATGCCCATCCGAACTGAATTCGAAAATATATCTGTTATATATAGTTAGGTACCCCTAACTGGGCCGTTAGGTAGGTCCAACTTGATAAACACAAGAAAACAACACCACCATGCTTCTGACTCAAGCCTGCGGCGTTTTGCCTTACAATTTATTACATAATACATAAATAATCATCTTGGCGTTAATGACCTGGTTGTGCTCTCATGCACAGGAATACCCCGCATTGACCATGATCCAGGATTTGGCAGATCAGCTAACTACAGTGAAGCGACTGCCATCTGCCCTCCGTGACCTTGCTATCAGAGGAACCTGATCAAATTGGATCTTGATTACAACAATTTATTACTAATTTTATATTTATTAATATTACCTTTAATTGTTAGAAATTTTAATATACTTTTAGAACCATCGGTTTAACGTCAAAAATTAAGCTGTCGGCTGTATTGTTGACGTCAACGAAAATTTGTTAATTATATCTACATTGTATTGTATTGTAAACACATTACATTGTAATTTACATAGAAAACAATCCACTACATTGTAGATCAAAATAAAAGCAAAGTACCCCTCTATTGTTGGTTAAATAATTTCAACCCGACGGCGAACAAGCAAACCGAATTGAACTCCAGAGCAAACGTCGGCATAACTAAAGAATTTGGTTCGGGCGTTCCAATTTAGCGTGATCCCGCCTGGCGCCCACCGTGGGAACTGGTTGTTTGCACATCAGAGGTCTAGTTTAAGTGGTCTGTTAATATCATTGGGTTGTTCCATGTTCCAGGCGAACGCGTGAGTGACAGACAGCCCCCGGTGTGGAGGGAAAACTCTGACGTCGTTTGTACAGGCGCATGGCGGGACAGTGCCTGGTCGAGATTATTTCCGCCCTTGACTGAAATGAATACAAGTTCCGATTGAACAAAATAATAAATAATCTTGAACCAAACTCCATAGCGTACCAGACTAAGCAAATACGGCTTAAAAGCTTAAAACGGTTGTATAATATAATATACTGGACCTTATATACTTTTTAAAATTAATAAACTTAACCCTCAGAAAACACGACCGGGAAAGGGAAAATATTGTGTGTACGCTGCTATGTCAATAAGTAGTGCCGACGGGTGCATGTTCCGAGAGTGGCTGAATATTGACGAGTTTCGATCCGTTTTGCTCGGGCGCCGGAGCCACTTAATGACGGATGTATGTTTAACGAAAGTTTTTAAGTGCTTTTCTTAAAAAAAATTAAGATATGTGTTCCTTGATTACCCGAAAACCTTTATAATTAGCACATTGTCAATATTGAGCTTATATTTTACCGTTATTTAACTTTAAATTAAGACAAAGAGTTATCTCGGATTCTGAAGTCTTTAATTACTTTACAAAAATATGTGCTATTGGGTAAAACGGGTAGGGCAAAACGGGTATGGTTTTGTATGAAAATATTGTACAAAATGGTTTACATGAATAAATAAATAATCGTGGACAAATTCACACAGCGCCATCTAGCTCCAAACTAAGCAAAGCTTGTACAATGGGTGCTAGATAACTGATAAAATACTTTAATACTTTTAAATACATACTTATTATACATAGAACACCCAGACCCGTAACAGAAATCAAAATTCATTATTTCAATTTCTGCCCGGCCGGGAATCGAACCCGGGACCTCTTGCGTGGCAGCCCGGCATGTTGACCATTGAACCACTCAGGTCGTCGTGAAGAACTTGTTATTTCAATCTATATTGTAAGCATACTTCAAAGGAGTATGGGTATTTTGATCTACAACTTCTATAGCTATTAATAGTACATCAATAGAAAGGTTGATTTTGTTAGGTGGTTGAGGTTTTAAGTTTAAACATTTAAACAGTAAACATAATGTTAAATGCTTACAGTCAAAATGAAAAACTATAGTCGGTATGTACAGTATTTTTTCCTACTTGTTAGATTTTAAGTTTGATTTACCAATCCTAAAAATTAAGATATCTACCCGTTTTGCCCAACTCAGATACCCGTTTTAGGCTCATATGCGGGCAAAACGGTTTTTTTAGAGGTTTCTTATTTTTTCTATTTATAAAATATTTAGACGAAAATGCTTTAAAATAGTGTTTTATTTTCAAGTTTAATAAACATCCTATCTTATAAACTAAGTCAAGCTAAGAAATTCACCACATTTCTAGATTTTTTATCCTCGCGCGAAACTTACCCGTTCTAGGCCACCTTCCCCTATGCAAGGGCAACCCGTCTCAAAATTAATACCTTTTCTTGCTACAGACCAACTTATACTTAACGTAGTAGCACCATTTCCATAGGTACCACAGATCGTTCATCTGTACACCGATTGACTTGAATGTTGATGTTTAACAAACATTTTTTACTTCCAGATATCATTTCACCCATCGCTCTCCCATCTGGCTCTGAACTGAACGAAGACTTTGCTGGTTCAGTCGCTACCGCCTCTGGTTTTGGATTGACAAGTCAAGGTGAGGCACTAAATATGCTATTGTAATATGCTTCAAAACTTGTATCGTACCTATTTCATTATAACGTTTCTCCAAGAGAAAAGTAGATAAACAGGCAAGTGGGCCACCTGATGGAAAATTGTCACTGCTGCCTAATAGACATTAGCAACACTAGAAAACAAGAAGCAGGAAAGAGGCAGATTTGGGCTATTCCGTCCGCCGAACACCATTATTGTCGCCTTCCCCCACGCCCTCCACACAAATGACCATGTGCTTCTTGCATGTATCGGTTCCCTGTATAAGGTCTTCCGTCAATCATGTGGGGGTGGGCCATCCCACGCTATGATCGACTCCACTTTATAGACGGATAAACTTTACATTCTTGTAGGTGGCAGTATCGGTACCAACCAGTTCCTAAGCCACGTCTCTCTGAACGTGATCACCAACCCTGTCTGCCGGCTGGCATTCCCGCTGTACTTCCACGAGACCAACATCTGCACCAGCGGCGTCGGCGGTGTGGGAACCTGCCAAGGGGACTCCGGTGGCCCCCTCTTCGTCTCCAGGAATAACAGACCCATTCTGGTAGGTCTTGTGTCTGGTAGTTCAGCGTAATTGCAAACATTGATTTTCCAAAAATCCCGATGGAAATATCCCCACCAGTTGGGATTGTTAGTTATTTTTCCAGAAATCCCCACTGGTGAAATAAATACATCCGAGTGGAGATTTAAAAAAAATATACGTGTGGCACTCGGGGACTGCCGCGGTAAAACTATTGCATAGCATTTTTTATCAACTTATGCAATTATAATTATTTATTTATTTTATTTATTCAGTATTTTTTTTTCTTTGATATTAACCATATACATACACGTTAAGGTTCAACTAGTCGCGGGCTCGAACTCACTCGTGGACGCGGCCAAAAAGCACGCTGTCTCACCTTGCATTGTGTCTAAAAGAGATAGAATCAGTTATGAGCAGTTAGCAGCTAGTCTACACGCATACGTCTAGTCGCACGCACGTAAACACCGTGCAGTGACGTTTGCACGGCTTTCAACGCCGCACCGCCAGTCGGAGTGGGGGGTGTTATGCTTTTTTCGTTACGGAATTTCTTGATTCGGTCGCCGCGCTCAAAGCCCGCGATAAAAGCTATGCAATAGCTTAAAATGTGTATTTATCAACTCCAGATGTTGTTGTTTCTAAATTGTACAAAAATGCGTCAGCGCAGAGGAATCATGGGTTAGGGCTACCGGGTCAAAGACAGACCCAATTAAAGAAGCTAGCCCAAAGACGGTCGCTTACACGCTTTACGTCCAAGACGCTGTCCCGAAACTTCTCAGAGAGCACCACCCCTGCCCCGTTGTCCACACTCGGAGAGCCAGCGTATGTTAGCTTGTAGCCGTTCTCGATGTTAAGGGACCTGTTGCCTCTCCAATGTTTGATGCTCTCCATCTGGTCTCCAGCAGGAACGCCACTTCCATCTTACCCCTGATGAGTTCGTCACGAGCAAGCCTGATCAGCGTGCCAACGTTCCAACTATTAAAACGGACTTTTCTTTGTACTAGCTTCTTTAACCGGGTCCGCCCTTGGCCCGGTAGCCCTTCGTGACCCACTAAACCGAGAGGTAGGGCGATCCCTCTTCGCTAACGCATTTTTGTTTAATATAAATACAACATCTGGTGGTGAAAAATAAACCTTTTTCAAAAAATCCCCACTCGTATGTATTTATCTGCACAGTAGGGATTTTTGGCAAAATAACTAAAAATCCTTACTGGTGGGGTTATACGTCGGTGGGGATTTCTGTGATAATCCACACGACAAAATTCAAGGGCATAAATTAAATCCCGAAAAGAATTTTTAGGATTTATTTCTTATACTGACAACAGCACGTAACAGCAACATTCGCTTCCCCTTGACATTCTTGACATACCTCTAATAAGACTTTTAAAAAACAAATCGCTTCGTACTTTTATAACACCACTTAAAATTGGTTATAAAATGTATCATGATATTCCACAGGTCGGCGTGACGTCATTTGGGTCTGGACTTGGCTGCGAGTCCTTCATGCCCGCCGTGTATGCCCGAGTGACCTCTTTCCTGGACTTCATCGAACAACATCTGATTGATTCAGATTTAATCGACTGATTTATAATTAAACAAGTTAAGAATAATAATCTTTCTTATTTGCATTTTATCAGCCACTAGTGGTAGTGTAAAATACGCGCCGGGTCCACACCCGGCGCGACTGCGTTCGCATACATCTACTTAACCCCTACCTACCCTATTCACTCTATCTATTGTTGAAAATCTCATTAAAATCCGTTGCATAGTTTAAAAGATCTTAGCGTACATAGATACATACATAGAAATACAGGGATAGACTTTGTTTTATTCTATATATATTTATATATATTTTTTATACCACTATGGTGGCAAACAAGGGCTGCCTGATGATAAGCAGTCACCGTAGCCTATGGACGTTTGCATCACCCACGCGTCGTTCGTATCGTCGTCGACGCACGTTCTTGAAGAACTCCATGTTGTACTCTCCAGGGAAAACCTCTCCAGGTAGTAATTCTACAACCTTAGTGTGCGTGGGGGAAAGTTCCTTTGGAACCGCACAGCTCGCGATCAATTTGGCTTCAAAGTGTGAGGATGAACTCCCTGTCGATGGCGAGTGGTGCGATGATAGATGTAGCTGTATGCGTCATGTCAATCAGTTCTTCAGAACAAACATCGTTGTACAAGCGGTAAAACACACAAAGAGAGGCGAAATCCCTCCACTGACTCAGCGGCTTAATACCACTTGTGAGCATGTTATCATCGACAATTCTCATAGCGCGCTTTTGAATCGAGTCACAAGGACCGCGCTGATATGCCGGTGCTCCCGCCCATAGGTGGGAACAATACTCCAAATGGGGTCTGACTTGAGCCTTGTATAGGACAAGTCGTTGCCCCGGCGTGAAGAATTACTTTCATCTGTTAAGCAGACCCAGCTTTTTAGATGCGAGCTTGACCTTTTCTTCCAAATGACTGCGAAACTGGACGTCACTGGAGATGTCGACACCTAGGATATGTATGCTCTTAGATATGGTAAGTGGTGTATCCTGGAATGAGGAGTTACAACGAACAGAGTTTTCTTGGCGGTGAACGCGCATACTTGTGTCTTAGTGGGGTTAAATTGGATTAGATTTAGTCGTCCCCAATCGGAGATATAGAATTAGGTGTTATTGAGGTCTATTTAGTATAATACCTACGAAGTACTACTGATAATTAATACTGTACGTAAGACGTACTAGCATATATGTACAGTGCAAGAGCATAACTGCATTACCACTACAAGAAATTTTTCCTTTGCCGCTACTGCAACATATGGTACAATAACATGGTATTTGGTGCATCTTTTGCCAAAATCAGTTTGCTAAAATAATGGAGCATTACCTGTTACGCCTAAAGTACTCGTCTTTTAACCTCAGAGTATTTTTTATACAATAAATAAAAATGTAATTCATGATTGCTATAAAAACTGGTTAACAACTGCACAGTAGTGCAAAGGAATTTGATTCTTAAGGTGGTCATGCACTTATTCACTTGCTTTGTACCTGGAGGATTTCCCAAAAATCAATGACATCTTTGTAGATAAGCCAACTTATGACTGAGCATAATAATGTTAGTAATTATATATTTCGTTATCGATATTTAGTAAAACCCACTTGTAAAAGTAAAAGTTTGTCTGTCACTGTTCACGTCAAAAAGTTTTTGAATTAATTTCGCATTGCCTATATTTGCTTGATATTTGCCTGAGTTTTTGGCAATTACTTAGTAAGCAATATATTATTAACAAGAATATGACAGGCTACGTAAAATATGACTATAAAATGTACAAGTTTTGGCGAATGGCAGATTATTTAAACGGACTTCTGTCCTAAAGTTTGAGATGTTAACTTCATACCATTATTCCCCTTCATCCTCTTTCTTACGTCATCAACGCGAGTATAACCAAACCACCACAGCAAAATCAGTTCATATATTACCGTAAAAGTACCTACAAAACCATTGTATTAAATAGTTAGAGAGCGTTGGTCGCCTAATGGCTGACGGGTTGGCCTCGTAGGTTGCGGGTTCGAACCCTAATACCGCCAAGTACTAAAAACTTTTCTGAGTTATATACATCACATGTCACCATGTCATCACATTAGTTTGAACACTAACCAGTTCTCATACGGTGAGGGAAACATCGTGAAAAAACCTTCAATGCATATTTAGCCTACTGAATGCGTTACCATGATCCAATCTGATCAGGTTCCCCTGTTAACAGGGTCACGAAGATCAGATGGCAGTCGTTCTACTGTAAAAATGAATAAATAATCATGTTTGTGTTTATTTTAAATGAAGTGGTAAGTCCACAAACGTCACACCAACATGTGATCAATATCAGGTTTATTTAATCCGATAAATTAAATAATTAATCACAATATCAGACGTAAATCCTCACAATCACAACTTATTATCTGTCGTAGCTTCTTTATATGCTCGAGTACGTGAATTTATGATTAGTTACACTCTCTTCAAAATGAAACTGTCAGTGTTAGCTCTCGTGGTGCTCGTCGCCTTCGTTTATGGCAAAGAAGCTGAATCGCCCTTCGCCAACACCGCATATGGCTACCTGACGAGGTATGCCATCCCACGGGCAGAGCAGATCCGCCAGGCTGAAGAGGAATATCTGCGTAGCGGAGCATCCAGAATTGTTGGTGGCACTCCGTCTAGTCTTGGACAGCACCCATGGCAGGTATGTTTTACCGATAAAAGTGGGTGCTTCAAATACCTAAGCACGAACTCTTTACAAAATAGTATTATGAACGATTAATGAAAATTCTTTGCATTATAGGCAGGTCTCGTCAGCGATATCACGGGCACCACTGGCAGGGGCGTTTGCGGCGGCTCCTTGATCAGCAACCAAAGGGTCCTCACGGCCGCTCATTGCTGGTTCGATGGACTTAATCAAGCTTGGAGATTCGAAGTCGTCTTGGGTTCGGTTACGCTTTTCTCTGGTGGTACCAGGATCCACAGCAGCTCCGTAGCTGTACACCAAAGTTGGTTTCCAATTCTTGTTCGCAATGACGTCGCTGTTGTATATTTGCCTCAAGCTGTCGCTACTTCTGGTGAGTATACAGATACCATTTACCGGTTACACCTGGTTTTCTATTGAATTATTGATTTTAATTAATTTTTTATTGCAGGCACCATTGCTCCAGTTTCTCTCCCAACTGGATCTGAAATCAATGAAGATTTCTCTGGATCAACATCAATCGCTTCCGGCTTCGGGCTAACCCAGGACGGTAAGATAAGAACTATTCTACAAAAATCATTTAGGTATAAAGCAATTTTGAAAAGCTAACGTGTTACTCAACCGGCTATTATTATCAGTGCCCGAAAGCCTACATACATCATGCGGTGCGCTTCTGACCTTGTCAACAGAACTGTTGTAGGTATTAGAGATGGGCGGACTATGGCTTTGGGCGACTAGTCGGCCAGTCAGCTTATTGGCCAAAGCCATAGTCGGCCCATCTCTAACACCTATAACAGTGGCCGAATAGTCGGTTTTCCCGACTAGTCGGCACATTCTTAGTTGGTATACTTTTTAATATTTGGCTAACTACGTTGTTCACCTTAATCAATCGGCATGGAACTTCAACGTCACACAAACTTCTGTCAAACGCACATTGTCCGTATTCTGATAGCAGGTGGCAGCATCTCAACCAACCAGTTCCTGAGCCACGTTCTACTGAGCGTGATTACTATTAATATGTGTTTTATATTATAAAAAATCTTGTCCAACTGCGCAGGTGGCGGCATCACTACCGGCCAGTTCCTGAGCCACGTCACCCTCAATATAGTCACCAACGCGGCCTGCCGGTTGGCATTCCCGCTTAACCTGCATGAGTCCAACATCTGCACCAGCGGCGTCGGTGGCACTAGCACCTGCCAAGGCGACTCCGGCGGCCCCCTCACCGTTTTAAGGAACAACAGACGAGTTTTGGTACGTATCTAGACGATGTCAACGAACGAAGCATATATTTTATGGCATAGAATAACCGTTATTTCAAATGAACGAGTCCATAAAATGAGAAGGCGAATGAAAAACAAAATGTGCGATTTCTTATTCATATTGTTATCTGTTGTTAAAAAGACCCTGAAATGGTTCTTGCAAATCTATTACGAGTATATAATTTGTTTTGTTCCATTTTAAGTAGGTACCTCCTTACTATCTGTGTTTAAATTTTGTATTTGGATTTCTTTCAATCGTATCTTCAATTTTTCGCAGGTCGGTGTGACCTCCTTCGGCTCAGCATTGGGCTGCCAGGCCGGCTTCCCCGCTGCGTACGCCAGAGTGACCTCTTTCTTGCCCTGGATCAACCAGCACCTGAACTAAACATACGAACATGTCTAACCTTTACGTTCCCTGGCACAGAATCTACGATTATTTAAGAAAAATTACAACAATGTCAATAAAATTCTATCCCTAAGTTATTATGCATTTACTTTATTAAACAGCAATATTTCTACGCAGGAGGAACGCAGGAACACGGAGGGCTTCTTCGATTGCGTTTGCATTGATCCATGTTTCATTTTATAGGAGATAATAGTAAGTAGGTTTATTTTATTCCCTATAGTATCCTAGAACGATAGCAAAGAGCCTGATAACAAAAATAAGAGTAAATTTCGCGATTCACTTCGCTTAAAGTCTTACCCTATGTTTGCTGCTTCCGCAATGACCATGCAGAGCACGACCACGTTTTCACTCTCCTTGGAGATTACAATCCAAGGCTTGCCTCGATACAATTATTAAGAGTAAATTAGACTTTCAGAATTATCCGAGCTATTTTCTTTAGGCATCGACCAAAAGGTTATGTTCGTTTCAATAGCGGAATTTCTCGAACTTTTGTTAGATTATGATAATAAATAATAGTATACTGATATGAGGGCATTGAGAGCATATTTTAGACAAGGAATTCTCATGATGAGTTTCATATGTTATTTTTGAATACTAGGGAGCTAAGTTGGTAATGGCATACGTACAAAGCTCGATTTCACCATGAGCTTTATTGACTTTATTTATGCAATGGCAAGGGGTGGGTGTGGATGGATGGAATAACCAGCAAACATTTTCATCAATGCAGACGAAGCCGTGAAGAAAACCTGGTTTGGATATTATAAATCGAGACAGCGTAAACATGAGGGTTAATATTTATTTTAAAAGGAGTTAAATCCACGTCTCGTTATGGCAGTCACTCATATCCACAACTATGTTCACTGCTTGCCTCCCTCACACTAGTCCTCTATCCTGAGTTTTGCGCAGTCATCACGCCATAGGACGTCCTACACACGTTTGTCTAATCGTTGCCTCTACTAGAGAACAGATCTACCCCAACACATAGGCATATTAGCGCAGGAAAATCTACCTAGCACAAATGCCACAAGTTGAGAATTTGTAAAGTGTGTAAGACAAAAGTTGTAGAGAATTTTAGAAGCTTTTCTTCGGTAGAAGAACTAGTCTTTGGTCTTCGACGCACCATTTTGGCGATATTAGTGAATGGTCCAAAAACGTCGTAGATTTCGTCGTATTATTGACATTGCTGAGCCCGCGGCAGCACTCTAAGGTAACTTTGATTTTTCATGAAGGCCTGTATAACATATCCAAAATCAACCATACCTGACCTTTCGGGCTGACCTGAATTGGGCTATATTCCATAACTGACCTCTATTTTAAAGTAGTTTCTACATAATTACAAAATTTCCTCGAGGTATGTGCATTTTGATGGATAGTTATGATCAGTATAATCCGATAATTTTTATAATAATCACAGTATCGGATTTAATTTTTTGCAATCGCCACGTCTTATCAGGCTTACCATTTATAAGTATACTCGTTTCCCGGACTTTAATTTCACACTGTTCAATATGAAGCTGTCTGTGGTAGTTCTTGTGATACTCGCGACCTTCGTTTTCGGCGAAGAACCGGCCTCCGCTAACACCGCATGGGGCTACCTGACCAGGCATGCCATCCCACGGGCAGAGCAGGTCCGACAGGCTGAAGAGGAATATCTGCGAAGCGAATCATCCAGAATTGTTGGTGGTGTTCCGGCTGCTCTTGGACAGTACCCATTTCAGGTTTGTTATAAACTAGATTTTACTAGATATTGGCGTAAAATTATAACCTAATACAGAATCAAGAAACCTTATGCATTAATTGGATTGTAGGCAGGTTTAATCAGCGATATCGTGGGCATCACTGGCAGGGGCATCTGCGGTGGCTCCTTGGTCAGCAACCAAAGGGTCCTTACGGCAGCTCACTGCTGGTTCGACGGAGTTAATCAAGCTTGGAGATTCGAAGTCGTCTTGGGCTCCGTTCTGCTGTTCACTGGCGGCACCAGAATCCAAAGCAGCGCAGTAGCTGTACACAACAGTTGGACCCCTCTTCTTATCCGCAACGACGTCGCCATTATATATTTGCCTACACCTTTACCTACCAGCAGTAAGTATCGTGCTTTACTATATAGTAATAAATTACCTTTTCCTTTAATAGGTATCTAGTACGTTTAGTATATTTATTTCTTCCAATCTCGTGAATAATTGTGCAATAGCACCTCAGCCAGTCTCTATTGAATGCACATAATAAGCCACGACATCTGAAGATTTGGGTGGAGGCCTTTGCAGTTCAAAGTTCAAAATTATTTAATCAACGTATACACAATATACTTGTTGACTTCAATACACATGATTAATTAATATTATTATACGTAATAGTATCATGCCTATTAAATTTCAATTCTTTTAATTTTAATGTCAAACTTCTCAAAGATTTTGCTCGCCAGTGCGAAAATATGCACTAAAAATACCAATAATAATAATAATGTCTATTTATCGAATTTATATTACAGACATCATCGCTCCGGTTTCACTTCCCGCTGGAGCTGAAATCAGTGAAGACTTCGCTGGGTCAACAGCTATCGCGTCTGGCTTTGGTCTAACCCTGGACGGTGAGATAAGAAACGATCTATTGGAAATTAGGAACTATGCACATAAATTCTAAATCTTGTCCCAACTACGCAGGTGGCGACATCACCACCAACCAGTTCCTGAGCCACGTCTCCCTCAATGTAATCACCAACGCGGTCTGCCGGTTAGCATTCCCGCTGTTCCTGCACGACACCAACATCTGCACCAGCGGTGTCGGCGGCACCAGCACCTGCAATGGCGACTCCGGCGGTCCCCTCGTCGTCACAAGGGACAACAGACAAATTTTGGTAAATATTTGCTGGTTGGGAAGTGAAGGGATAAAGCATTTATTTTCAGCTGTGGTCACCATCTTCAACTTAGTAGGTACCTACAGAACACGCGTTCTTTATACTCTGGTCCTACTTTGTTTATTTTATCCAAATTTAGATCTTAAGAATTATTTTAGTACTATGTATTAATTAGGTAGGCACCCACCTAATCGTTCTTATATATGTTATAATAGTATAGACGTAGGTTTCTCACGCCCGTATCCCACATGGTAAGTGGAGACTATTGCGTGCCACAAGGTTACCTTTGGACATAGTTAAATCGCCGAGATATGTCATGTCAATTTACTTGAAAAAGATTCCATCCCATTCAATTATAATCAAATTTTTAGCACGGATAATACTAATACGGCCTTAAAGAAGGATAAACTATTCTTCATAATAGGCACATACATTATATAGGTACTAACTCTTAGATGTTTAGACCTAGCTATAGGAATGCCCCCGCGAGATGAACGTACTGTAACGATCACAATGTACCATGAGCTCGTCACCGTTTTATTTATTTATATATCGTATGTTTATAGTTGATAAGCTTAGAAATGCATAGGCATATCATACACAGAGCAGTGTGGAGTAAAAATATAGTTTGCTTATCATGATTTCTTTTAACAAATGCTCTCAAATACTTAACCCAAATTTGGTTTTGTAATAAACTAAAACAATTTATTTGACATTAAGCATAACATTTTACTTCAAAAGCACGTAATAAATTTACGCTATTGATTAGTTGAACGACAGGCAAAATATCGAGAATATTTTAAATGTTTGGCGTTAAGTATGGGACCCATGAAAAAATCCCACAAGTGATAGTGATGTGAATATACAAATACGTTTCAACGAAATATCGAAATAATAAAGGAATTAAAATACACCTAAATATTAAACGAGTCTAGAACTTAATTTGAATCTACTTGTTTGATGACTTAAATTTAATTTCTTCATGGAAATTAAACCTCGGTATTTATCTATACCTGGTCTAATTTAACATTACGTCGAGTTTATAGTACCTAAAATGTCATTATATTGGTTACTCATACTTGCCTACACTATAACCTTTTGTCTAAAGGAATTCCACATCGAATTCATTTGCTTGCGTATTTATCTTTGCGTTTTTTTAATTTAATCGACTCGTTGAATAAATAAAACGTCGTGTGTAATACATCCCTAGTTGTTGTAACATTTAGCTATTTTCGGATTATCAGGAACAGTTTGTTAAATTTATGGATGTGCGAACGTTATAAGAGCAGTCGCTTAGACCTCATAAAATTAGAAATATTTCATTTTTTGTTTGTTTAAAATATTGGACTGTGGGAATTTTGAAGATAAGGAATCCAAGCAAGGTGGCCAGGGTAGTAGAAACAAGACAGTCAACCCATGGGGCGCGTCGCGTGAACATCATTTTATCCATTTCCGAAACTAAGAAACCCCATGTTTTGTAAATTTCCACGGGAAAATTCATTACAACTCGCGTGTGATTTGTTAAATTAATTTGTGCTTTATTACTTTGTGTTATTTTCAGTTTGTGACGTTTATTTCGTTCTCTATCTGTGTCTTTATCTCCTTAGTGTCAGTGATTTGGTTTGTTTTGGTTCTATATTTGTTTCTAAGTTTCGAAAGCTAACAGTAAGTTACATTCTCATTACTTTTGTGGTAATTAGAGTATTGAGTAGGGCTCTTAGAGATTTCAATGTAAGTGTGAAAGGTGATAAAACACAAATTTAAAAGAAAAAGATTACCAAATTATATACCATCAGTACTCACCCTCACTGAACAAAAAACTTAGAAACTAACCTGGGACACAGGTTCGGATGTGACTTCGAATACACTTAACAAAAACACGAAGAATTTGTCTTCGATGGCCTAGGCGCTCTAACTAAGTCTACGTCTAGGTTTGCCGCCGAATTCTGGTACGATTTAGACCCATGTTCCGTTTAAGTACCTTTGTGCTTTTAAAGCTTTAGTGACATATGCCTACGGACATGAGCTCGCCTTTGTACATCTCTGTTACTGTACTGTATAATGATGTCATATTTGTGTACAATAAAGAATAAAGAATGAATCTCGAGTTTGGATCGAAACCTGGTCTGAGTCGTTAGCGTCCCTCACAGTAGGCACACAACAAACGCGCGCAAATTAAATAAAATTAAATAAATTGTCTCTCCATGACTTGTGAGTCGATAGGTAGGACCATAGTAAGGCTTGACGAGACGATCGGAATATGTGTGATGGTTTGTGATGGATTAAAAATAAGTTATTGGGTCGATCGATGTCAAAGGTTTCGCTGGAACGGCACGTAGGCTGGAAATGTAGTCCAGCCACGATGCTGTAGGCCTGAGATGTTAGGTTGGATGGGAGTCTCAGTTTTGTCCTATCGTTTAGGTAGGTTTCCGAGACCTAAAGGTCCTAATTCCATATTATTTAGGTAACTTTAGGGTTTCGCAAAAATAGGGTTAGAGTGGCCACAGAAGAAAGAAGAATCCTGTTTGCCGTTTCGAGAGCTGTCAAAGCTAAGTCGCATGTTTACTTTATACCTTGTTTGATTTCTTGTGCGTATACTTTTAATTTATAAATCGTATGACTATTTCGATTTGCGTGGATTACATTTTAATCAACTTATTTACGCGGATTTATGTTTCATTTATGCGGATTTAGATATTTTATTTTATTTTTATTTATGTGAACTGAATCTTATTCATTTGTGAATATTTCCGAATATTCATGCGGTTGATTTAAAGAGTATTGCTATAAAGTTACATATTCCTTGTGACTTTTTCAAAATTTATACACAACGTAATGGGTCCGAAAATTTAAATCGATAACTAGACGATCACTCGCTTACGGCCAAATCACAATATGTGAAATGATGTTTATTATGTCTACTCTTCATAGGTGTATGTGTGTATTTATACAGATAAATACGTATAAGGGTGACTGAAAAGTTACAGATTTGGTGCCGTGACCAGGATAATTGCGTCATTAAAAATTGAATTAAATTGATTCAATTACGCGACAAAAGAACCTGGTTACTATGAAACACAACGTAGCATGTCATTACCGTTAGCTTTTCTGCGAAAACAAAAAAATTTTAACCATGTGTGAACATTTTGGGTCGTTCGCTCTTCACAAGGAATGCATTTTTTGTTGCCTATTGAAAAAAATGTGGGTCACTTATTAGTTAGAACAGCTGGGGTTCCTTTTTGTATAATTTCGGATTTGGACGTTGACGAAGTTAAAATTACTGAATTCGCTTAATAAACCACGTCTTTAATTAATTAAAACAAACTCTCCGTTAGCTTTTTTTTTTATCTAAGGGGCGTTGAATGACTGTAGCTTATTATATGCATTTGAAATTCCAGTAATGGAAACTTTAAAGATTAAGTGACGAATTTTAAAGTTTAAAGATTAAATGAGATGTAGGAAATCTTGTGTTCCTTAATTAAAACATTTAGCGAAATAAGGGGCGTAGAATGATTACATTCAGCTCTTCACTTTGTTAAAATTTCAATACCTAATTGAATAATAATAGTTAAAGTCATATTTGTGTTAAGATGATTATAAAATATTGTGTGATTTAAAATATTTAGAGAATTGAGAGGCGTAATACAATGCACCTGCGATTCTTCAGTTTAATAACATGAAGCGGGAATAGTCTCTGTTTACCACTACGGGAAAGGGGTAGGATCATGGGTGTTCTCACTTATTTTGGGTTCTCGGGCTAGATTCTTGTGGAAATGATAATAGGAGTCCGGTTTCAACGTCAGATATGATTGTAAATGTTAAGTAGATACACCGTATTATGGCGCGCGTGATTCTTTAATCCTAGCAGTGACCGGCGCGGGCGTCCTGCCGCCCCGCAGCGATGCTAAGCTACGCGCATTCCTCGCATAAGTACTTAACATATTAGATTGCCATTGGTTTTGAATAAAAAAACGCGCAACTATTGGCTGGCAGTGTTTACCGATTAGTTTATAACGATAAATTAAACTTAAAACTAAACCGGAGACCGAAAGATATGAACCGTACATTATGAGGAACAGTTCCCACTTTCAATCGGGTGGGCTCTCTGCTCGTTTATTCTGAGACGTTAAGGGGCGTTTTGCTTATTAATAATTGCGTAATTAAAAAGTGCGCTTTATTTGATTTCTCTTTTAAATAGTATAACGCGATTTTAAAGCTTCATCTGGCGGGCCGCGCGCTTGATTGTCGCTTTGTGATAAACAAAAAAAAAGGGGAATCCGGAAATGTTAATACTTATAAAAACTAACACACGGTCATTCACCCCAAAACAGGTGCGTATGAAAAAAAGGATCATTTTCGACACAGATGGTGTGACTGTGACCTTTATAAAAAGTTTGCGAGTGACATTGGGCTTGCGATGTTGACTTCAGTAGTGACAAAAATATTAGTTTTCTATTTTAGGTTAGGTATTTGAAAGGATCAAAACATGTACTTTTAAGACTGCAAGGGGCGAAGAATTGTAAAACCCAAGCTTAAATAAGTTTATTTATTGAAAGGGGAGTGCTTGGGGCACAGTGAGAATAAATGTAATTTTAAATCAATCTAGAAATTCAGAATGTACATAAGCCTTTCTATTATTCTTAACCTGAATCAGAAGGAATGCATAACTAAAATATGATGGGATAGATTAAGAATATTTGTCGTTTTAATGTTTTCTAGTAGTGATTTTCAATTTTCTTCTTTCTTTCAGTAATTAAGAAAATGTCAAATCAAAGGGGCGCTCTGTAACGATCACAATGTACCATGAGCTCGTCACCGTTTTATTTATTTATATATCGTATGTTTATAGTTGATAAGCTTAGAAATGCATAGGCATATCATACACAGAGCAGTGTGGAGTAAAAATATAGTTTGCTTATCATGATTTCTTTTAACAAATGCTCTCAAATACTTAACCCAAATTTGGTTTTGTAATAAACTAAAACAATTTATTTGACATTAAGCATAACATTTTACTTCAAAAGCACGTAATAAATTTACGCTATTGATTAGTTGAACGACAGGCAAAATATCGAGAATATTTTAAATGTTTGGCGTTAAGTATGGGACCCATGAAAAAATCCCACAAGTGATAGTGATGTGAATATACAAATACGTTTCAACGAAATATCGAAATAATAAAGGAATTAAAATACACCTAAATATTAAACGAGTCTAGAACTTAATTTGAATCTACTTGTTTGATGACTTAAATTTAATTTCTTCATGGAAATTAAACCTCGGTATTTATCTATACCTGGTCTAATTTAACATTACGTCGAGTTTATAGTACCTAAAATGTCATTATATTGGTTACTCATACTTGCCTACACTATAACCTTTTGTCTAAAGGAATTCCACATCGAATTCATTTGCTTGCGTATTTATCTTTGCGTTTTTTTAATTTAATCGACTCGTTGAATAAATAAAACGTCGTGTGTAATACATCCCTAGTTGTTGTAACATTTAGCTATTTTCGGATTATCAGGAACAGTTTGTTAAATTTATGGATGTGCGAACGTTATAAGAGCAGTCGCTTAGACCTCATAAAATTAGAAATATTTCATTTTTTGTTTGTTTAAAATATTGGACTGTGGGAATTTTGAAGATAAGGAATCCAAGCAAGGTGGCCAGGGTAGTAGAAACAAGACAGTCAACCCATGGGGCGCGTCGCGTGAACATCATTTTATCCATTTCCGAAACTAAGAAACCCCATGTTTTGTAAATTTCCACGGGAAAATTCATTACAACTCGCGTGTGATTTGTTAAATTAATTTGTGCTTTATTACTTTGTGTTATTTTCAGTTTGTGACGTTTATTTCGTTCTCTATCTGTGTCTTTATCTCCTTAGTGTCAGTGATTTGGTTTGTTTTGGTTCTATATTTGTTTCTAAGTTTCGAAAGCTAACAGTAAGTTACATTCTCATTACTTTTGTGGTAATTAGAGTATTGAGTAGGGCTCTTAGAGATTTCAATGTAAGTGTGAAAGGTGATAAAACACAAATTTAAAAGAAAAAGATTACCAAATTATATACCATCAGTACTCACCCTCACTGAACAAAAAACTTAGAAACTAACCTGGGACACAGGTTCGGATGTGACTTCGAATACACTTAACAAAAACACGAAGAATTTGTCTTCGATGGCCTAGGCGCTCTAACTAAGTCTACGTCTAGGTTTGCCGCCGAATTCTGGTACGATTTAGACCCATGTTCCGTTTAAGTACCTTTGTGCTTTTAAAGCTTTAGTGACATATGCCTACGGACATGAGCTCGCCTTTGTACATCTCTGTTACTGTACTGTATAATGATGTCATATTTGTGTACAATAAAGAATAAAGAATGAATCTCGAGTTTGGATCGAAACCTGGTCTGAGTCGTTAGCGTCCCTCACAGTAGGCACACAACAAACGCGCGCAAATTAAATAAAATTAAATAAATTGTCTCTCCATGACTTGTGAGTCGATAGGTAGGACCATAGTAAGGCTTGACGAGACGATCGGAATATGTGTGATGGTTTGTGATGGATTAAAAATAAGTTATTGGGTCGATCGATGTCAAAGGTTTCGCTGGAACGGCACGTAGGCTGGAAATGTAGTCCAGCCACGATGCTGTAGGCCTGAGATGTTAGGTTGGATGGGAGTCTCAGTTTTGTCCTATCGTTTAGGTAGGTTTCCGAGACCTAAAGGTCCTAATTCCATATTATTTAGGTAACTTTAGGGTTTCGCAAAAATAGGGTTAGAGTGGCCACAGAAGAAAGAAGAATCCTGTTTGCCGTTTCGAGAGCTGTCAAAGCTAAGTCGCATGTTTACTTTATACCTTGTTTGATTTCTTGTGCGTATACTTTTAATTTATAAATCGTATAAATATTTCGATTTGCGTGGATTACATTTTAATCAACTTATTTACGCGGATTTATGTTTCATTTATGCGGATTTAGATATTTTATTTTATTTTTATTTATGTGAACTGAATCTTATTCATTTGTGAATATTTCCGAATATTCATGCGGTTGATTTAAAGAGTATTGCTATAAAGTTACATATTCCTTGTGACTTTTTCAAAATTTATACACAACGTAATGGGTCCGAAAATTTAAATCGATAACTAGACGATCACTCGCTTACGGCCAAATCACAATATGTGAAATGATGTTTATTATGTCTACTCTTCATAGGTGTATGTGTGTATTTATACAGATAAATACGTATAAGGGTGACTGAAAAGTTACAGTACGACCTCGTAATTGTCGTAGGGACCCGATGGATGCGGAAGCACAGAGTCGATCGGTATGGAAGGTGTGGAAGGAGGCCTATGTTACTGCCTTGGGGTACCCTCGATTTGTTAGTTCTTATTCCAAACGAAAAAGATTCCACTTGTTACCTTTACCCAGTATTAATAAAACAACCTGTTGTTGTCAATTACTTGAGTAAGACATAAGCCAGCTTAGAGGTTGTCCCGTATGCCTAATTCTAGTTTTGATATTAACACATTATGAGGTCAAGTATTTAAAGAGGTCCAAAATTCTAACTGATGTCAATTTATTGGCATTAATACTATTCAAAATTTCTGTTAAAAGGTTGAACATAGCAAGTGTAGAATCCATATTGATTAGGCTTTATAATATCAAATTTATTGCAATAGTCGACAAGACGGTTTAACAGACACTTTAGAAAAATAGATATGGGTACCAAAGTAATACCTAAGCCTATAGTTTATGATTTCTTTTTTATCACATTTTCGTGTACCTAACGGTTTGACAATGGATAACTTAAGTAGACTGGGAAATTGACCAGATACGAAGGACATATTAATAAGGTGCGTAAGGATAGGGGTAAGCTCTTCAGCACCTGCTTTTAACACTGAGGTAGGTATCGGACCCCTCAGCGTTGGTGTTGTTCAATATTTTATTTCCTTTCGAACATAATTTTCCGACACGGGCCTAAAAAACAAATGAGTCGACGGGCTTATACCGCATTTAGTTGAGTTAGTTTTCGTGTCATTAGTCGAACCTATGAAATGATTATGGAAAATGTCAGATATTATAATAATATATCGTTTATTAATTTGCTAATGTAGTTTATCATTGGTATACAATGCCGGTAATCAATCTGCTAATTACTGATTTCGTTTTTGATAATTGTCCATGACGCTCTACATTTTTACTTCTGCTAATAAGTTTTATATTAGAGTTTATTTTTGTGCCTTGCATGACACCTACTCTGCCGGACACCACACGGCCGTTCTCTTTTACCCCGGGGTTATCCCATAGAAAACCTAAACCTACTAATTTTCTTTCTGCAGATCGGTGTGACCTCCTTCGGCTCGGCAGTGGGCTGCCAGGCCGGCTTCCCTGCTTCGTTCGCCAGAGTGACCTCTTTCCTGGATTTTATCAACCAACACTTGTAAAACCTTTCAATGCCAAAGAAGCTAAGATTAATTAAATTAAAATATTAAATATGTCCACAGGCTGCGGTGACTGCTTACCATCAGGCAGGCCGTAAGCTTATTACCTTAGTGGTATAAGAAAAAATATTAATAATTAAAATATCATCTGACTTCAACCAACAGCACACATGTAAAACCTACCTAATCCGAACTCACGACAATTTTCAGTAAGAATTAAATGTTGATAATAATACTTATCCTTTCTTGAATTTCCTTTCTTTCTCACTTTACTTTCGCTCTTTGGCAAAGTAGCCAAAATAAAATAGAGTAATTACCCATAGAGTGCCTCGCCAACACCTGCTCCTTGTTGTGGTCCTGCGCGTGAAGCCCCGAGGCAAATACTGGGAGCAGTGCCGACCCAAAATCTGGTGACATTAGCAGGCACGGTAATATATTATGCATACCAAAGATATGGCATAGGCATGGATAAGGCATATTTACACGAACTACTGAACGTAAGCAGCTTAAAGACTGTCGGATCCGATGGCGTCCCTATTTAGTTATTTAGTGCTTAGCAGTACAAGCCTAAAATCTCTAAAAAGCTTCAACATTGTGGCATATGCATGAAAATTTATACGATTGATCTTCAGAATAACCATGATAACCATTGGCGTATCTAGGGCTATTTTCCAGGGGGGGCCTGGCCCCTGAGGTAGCCGATGAAGCCGAGTCGATCGCCAATGTACAGTCAGTGAGCACGAATCAGCACGATTAAAGCCACCATACAAGCCAAGCCACAGGCGTTAGTTTTAAATAGTCAAGCTCTGTAAATCTTTTTGAGTTTTTTATATATTGGTTCTTATAATCTGAATTGATACAACGATACAAATTCGAATCTATAGTTGTTATAAACCACCGCGCACGAGCCGAGCGACCGAAGCGAACGGGCGGCGGCCGCGGCCGGCGAATTCCGTAACCAATTAATTTATTAGTTAAAATTCTTTTAAACTTTTTGATATTTAACGATTTGGTCAATAGTGTAATAGATAAGTAATTTAAATATTGGTATTCCAGACTTTGGTCAGTAGAACTTTCGATGA
Organism: Blastobasis adustella; assembly: GCA_907269095.1. Lineage (NCBI taxonomy): Eukaryota > Metazoa > Arthropoda > Insecta > Lepidoptera > Blastobasidae > Blastobasis > Blastobasis adustella. The sequence goes on along the minus strand of OU026121.1, from coordinate 10,962,431 downwards.
AATGACCATTATTATTTTAAAATTTGATCATTCATTCATAGTCCTTTTAAAATTTGCTCAATAAAGTTTTGATTTTCTAATATGTAACCGACGTGGCGCAGGTAGTAATTATTAAAAAAAAAAATGCCAGCGTAGCGAGCCCGAAATTTTTTTTATTTAACATTATTGTGCACAATAAATAGTATACAAATTTGACATACAGATAAGATCACAACATTTTTCGAATTTTGTCTCAATGAGCTGAGGCGAACATAATTAAAGTAACAAATTAGTGAAGAAGCAAGTTCGGAGTTTGACTTTAAAACGCGGCGTAGGCTGTGTGTACCCACAATTTTGGGTTTTAAAACGTGGTGGACAACAACGAATGTATATGGGCGAGCGGAGCGAGCTCGAAATTTATAACATTTTAGTTCTTAAAAGATTGAGACGATCATTGGATGAATGAGCGAGCGGAGCTAGTTCGCAATTTTTCAATTTTTTCTCTAAACGGCAGTAGGTGATCTTTACAATAGTAATTTAAGGGAAATCAATGAATAAGTGAAAGCAACGAGCTAGATAGATAGATGGATATACTCTTTATTACACACAAAATTACAAAAAAGAAAATGTAACTGGTCTTTTTAAACATTGTAAGCAAAGGCGGCCTTATCGCTACAAGTGATCTCTTCCAGACAACCCTTGCCTAGAAAGAGAAAAAGATAAAAATCAGTCAGACAAGCAACAAAAATAGCATTAATCATCTAGGTAAACTACTAGCTAAAAATTTACACCTACATACTAATATACACACTATAGGCTACAATAAAAAAAAAAATCATCTTGGCATTAATGTCCCGGTTGTGCTCTCGAGAACGAGGGCCCGGGGTCCGCCTTGACCATGATCCAGGATTTGGCAGGTCGGGTAATTACAGTGGAGCGACTGCCATCTGACCTCCATGACCCTGCTACCAGGGGAACCCGACCAGATTGGACCATACACTATAGGCTACAATATATATGGATAATATACGTACATATTAATTTGATCAAATGGTCGGCAGAGGACAATGTCAACTAATTGCAAACGGAGAGAAGATGGGCATGCAACTTGGTTTTAAAAGTTGCATGTGACTTGAGCTAGGTTAATGATAAGAAAAGTATCTGAAACCTATGAAGAAGCGAGCGTAGTGAGCTCGAAATTCTTGACATTTTGGGTTATAACATGTTAACAGAAAAAGGATGATCTTTATAAAAGTAACTTAGGGAAAATAATGAATGAACGACCACAACAAGCTTATTTAAAAATTAACTGTAAACTATGAATGAGCGGCGAAGCGAACACGAAATATTTGACATTTTTGGGTTGTAAAATCTGGGGTGGGTGACCAATTGCACCCATTGCCCATTGCATTATAATTAAATGTGGTTGTCCATTGAAAGGGCTAAGTGGTCCCCTTTCAGTAATCGACTTTTTGTTTAAAAAAATGCGATACGAGCTGAAAAGTCAAAAACTCAGGCAACCAACCTAGAGAAGAGGTTTTAGTCCACCACTATACAATATATACCTACACTACTTTGCAAAAAAAGTTGGTAACGAATAGTAAGTTTGTGGATTCCTCGGTTGTATTTCATTAAAATTATGTTTTTGTGAAGTTTTTTATGTGTCCAGCGCAGAATTTAGTATCGGTGCATCCTGGGGTGGGCACTAGACCATTCTAGAGTGGGCACGGTCCACGATCGAGTGCTTTGCCGTTTGATCCGTTCGTATCGGTAAGAAAGAAGCGTGCTTTACATAGTTCTGTCATTTATTGCCAGAAACAGCCCGTTTCGTTCCGTTTTGATCCCGCAGGGTGGCCGTTAAGAGGTTTTTTTTGCCGATTTCTGGTAATTTAAGTTTACGTTACGGATAGCGATAACTGACGGAAATTAATGTAATTTTATTAAGATGATCCCAGATTATGAGAGTCAAACAATCGTAATAAAATGAATTGGGTTTAGTCAATTTTATTGCAATTTAGTTTTTAAGAGCCATAATATACCTACAGTATAATTTCGAGCTCCTTGAGGTCGCACACACATTTATTGCAGTCAAATCCCACGTCAATATCTTTCCTTTTTAATAAAAATTTGTATTCTCTACGTGACGGGTAATTTCTAATTCGGTTACGGCAATTTTCTTGTTAGACTGGCGACAACACTGCAGACCAAGATATGTGAACGCAACCGCGATCGCGGACGGTCTGAATCAATTTTAAGAAATGAACAAAAACGGTGTGTATGGGACAATACGACAGTTTTTGTTCTTATTTGAACAGCTTTAAAACAAATAGGTAAAACTGACTTTTCATGCAAAAAATATTTTATCACAGTATTTAGTAAGTGGTACCTGACCGAAGTTCAACATAGCATAAGGTACAGCATCTTCCCCTATTTATTTACTTAAGCTTTTGTTCGAAGTGTTCTTTCCACCAGATGATGATCGATGTATCTCTGTTGTATCGGAGCTATCGGCCAACTGCTGTTTTTCGAATGACCACCCGTGTAAACGCGTTCACGAACCGATGACGAATTTTTTACATAATCGCTTTACTGGTGTCACTCAAAAGTCTGACCAGGGTGGCAATTCTCGGGCTTTAGACATTAGAATTCGACATTTTCTCTAGCCACAAATATCTATTAAAAAGTTACTAAATCTCTATTGCAAGCAAAACATTTATGCTCAACGGTATTTGCTAATCCTTTATTATTGAAGATCGTTTTAAATTACATTTTTAACAGAGATATTTAGCTAGGAAAAATGTCGATTTCGAGATGTCACAGCGCGAGAATTAGGCCTCAGACCATAGAGAAATAAATTTATATACAGAAGCAGAGAGTAGGTACATTTAGAGTTTAAATACGAGACAAAATGTCACACATCTCTATAACACACACACTAATGCAAATGCAGGGGCGGAACAAGGCAGCCCACCTGCAGCAAAATATAACTCATGAGTCATATTTTGCTACGACTTTCTACTCGTAACGAACACAAACAAATCTGACTTGTTGTTCGCTCCAGATGACTATGCAATTTTTTTAAACTTGTCCTTATATTTTAATATTGACATTATAATAAAAGGTAAGGTGTCTAGTGAATCAAAGCCATGCCCTGATACCTACCACCGTCTTTTCGATCTCTCGATCCTACATACCTTGAATCGGCAGTGCTTGCTTTTGCAAAAAGGAGGGTTATGATTTTGACCGGTATTAATGTTTATTTGATGCCTCATAACTTCTAAACTAAGTATTCATTGTTCACAGGTTGGCCTATGTGACTTCATACATTTAATATGATGCCCTCTAGAGGACATAGTCATGAAAAAAAAACCATGTCTGGTGTTTAGGAAACCTAGAAAAACAAATATTTATGTAAATAATTGGCAGAGTAGAATAGCACCAACCCCTTACATTCATGGGTGTCGTACAAGGCGACTAATGTTTTCGAGGCAAAAGATCAAGAGTCTCCGTAGTCTGGAAAATAGGCAGCAGCATTTTCCATTATTATATTTAAACACTGCGATCTCCAACCCGCCTGCCTAGCGTGGAGATTATGGCAATAGCCTCCCCTTTCGTGGGAGAGGCCCTAAGTTCTGCAGTGGACTGTTACGGGCTGTGATGAAATAAACGTAAATACGCGATTAATCCGTTGTTTCATATAATGTCTGAACATTTAAAATGTCATCTAGGTACATTTTTGGTATGGAACCCTGATACATATAAAATTGTGGACCGCTATTCACAAGATTTGAGTAATAAAATTCTATAAAATAAATACTAAGTCCGACCCTGTTAGCATCAAAATATTTTCGTACCTGTCTAGACACCGAAATATTGCTCAATTTGCCAATAATTTTAAATCTATCTCTAATGGCATGTTGTTTTAAGGTAAAGCATTTCAATTATTGCAAATTCACACTATTTCGATGCATATTTTTGCCACAATTTCTAAAATTTATTTCGGATCGCCGCGGCCACGAATGTTTACTTGATTAAAGGATAATCCAGGTGTATTTCCATACTTTGCGCTTTCACATAAATGTGCACTAAATTACACACAACATTACAATCTTTTAAATGGTTTGATTTAAATTTTATTAGGAAATTATAAAATTTACAACGATGTTTCAAAAGAAATGTCAGGTCGTTAGGCCCTCGAGCAATATGTCGAACGTTCAAAACATTGCGCGCGTCACTTTCCGTGAACTTATTCCAATGGATGAAAAAACGGGATAGCAAGATTCATAATCGTTGTAGAGCGAGCGACCAGGGAATATTTGTGATTTGTGTTTAGTCTGTTATGTCTGTGGACCAGACCTTCATAGGCGAGACATGCCAAATATGCACAGGACTACACGAATATAGGCGAATACTCCCTCTACACTCTCGTGTTCCCGCGGAACTGTCCACATGTGGAGATAAAATCATAAAACAAACCACAATGTGATCAACACATTTTCAAGAATTTACAATAGGATAATAAAATTATAAAGAACTTTAAATTTGAAACAATAGGAAAACAAATTATTATAAACTTAGTCAGGCGATTATTTTGCGTTAAATGAAACGTGCGTGACAATGCGATCTTTACTTCTTTTTTGACTTTGACGTGAGTTGTCAAAATTGTTGGAAAGGAGAGTTGTATTGTAAAGTGTTTCTGAATTTTATTAGAAATAAAAGCAAAATATGGATGAAATTGGCATTATTTTACCTGAGAAGGTAATATTATAAAACGTAAATGAGTTGAGACCTTACAAATTAAAAGACAATAATTGGAATTCTGTTTGTTTCCGCTTTGTGTTCTAGGATGACCAAGTTCCTGATACAAAGGGACTTGCATACGCTGGACCCCAAACTTTCGAGGAATTAGAATCTGAAGATTTATATACGAAATATAAGGTACCTACTTAACATTCAAGGCTAGAAATTATAATTATATGTTCATAACCTCTATGTATGACAAAGCATAATCATATATGCTATGTACTTTGTGCTTGTAAAATAGATATTCTTTCATAAATTTGATATGCCTATTACAGAAACTACAACGCATGTTAGAATTCCTGGAAGTTCAGGAGGAATACATCAAAGATGAGCAGCGCAATCTCAAGAAAGAATACCTTCATGCGCAAGAAGAAGTGAAGCGTATCCAGTCTGTGCCTCTAGTAATTGGGCAGTTCCTTGAAGCTGTTGACCAAAATACTGGCATTGGTAAGTTCTAAATTCTGATTAACAGCTGGAAGTCATGTACTGTTTGAGAAAACAGTCTAATAAAGTTAAAGAACACACACACACCACACACACCATCATCAGGAGACACATCCTATACTTCCTTCAGCTTTTCCACAATATCATGTCCACAATTATCTTACATTTATTTACTCATTTATCTGCTCCAACATCAAATCTTATTTCTCTGCAGCTGAGGCCAAATAGGATTATCATGGTCTCACTCAATTGTCGTTTTCTATTCCTTTGCCTTTCTGGCAATATAAATTTAAAAAAAAACATCTTGGTTTAAATGTCCCGGTTGTGCACTCGAAAACGAGGGCCCGGGGTCCGCCTTGACCATGATCTAGGATTTGGCAAGTCAGGTAATTACAGTGGAGCGACTGCCAACTGACCTCCATGACCCTGCTACCAGGGGAACCTGACCAGATTGGATCATGGTTACACATCCAGTCGCCTGAATGTGCAGGTTTCATCACAATGTTTTTCCTCACCGTTTCTGGAAATATGAATGTTTAAACAAATCAACACATTGTTATTGAAACATACTTTCACTCAGAAAAAGATTGTCTATTTTCATGAATAAAAGATGTTCTATTTTTATAAATAAATACATTCTAAGTTCTACTAATTCTGATTTCAGTTGGCAGCACAACTGGCTCAAACTACTATGTGCGCATCCTTTCCACAATTGATCGGGAGCTGTTGAAGCCTTCTGCATCTGTTGCCCTCCACAAGCACTCTAATGCTCTGGTCGATGTCTTGCCACCTGAAGCTGACAGCTCCATTTCAATGTTACAAGCAGGTATGTCACATAACCATGCAACTTTATTTAGCTTTAGCAAAATTAAATTCTACAGCGATAAATTTTTTTTTTTATGTTAACAGATGAGAAACCTGATGTACAATACTCTGATATTGGTGGCATGGACACCCAGAAACAGGAAATCAGGGAGGCGGTGGAGTTGCCTCTTACACATGTAGAGCTGTACCGGCAGATTGGTATTGAGCCGCCACGAGGAGTCCTCATGTATGGTCCCCCAGGATGCGGCAAGACTATGTTGGCAAAGGCTGTTGCACACCACACCACAGGTTAGTACACTTCATTATACATACAATACAATTTTTAGTAATATTTTGCGTGTGTCAGAATTTAACCTATTCCATTTTAATCAGATAATTATTCTGATCTTTATTTTGCAGATCATTAAGCTAGGCTTAAACTTAAAATTTAAACACTTGATGTCAAAATCTTCAATATTATTTAGCATCTCGGGTTGCATTTTTGTACAAATGCTTTAGACTAGAAGCTTTATTTAATATTGTAAAGGAAATCATTCACTGGCCCATACAAAAGGTACCAAAAATTTAAAGTGGCGGCCATGATTCAGATTTTTTTTTATTAGGACTCTTAAGCCTGAGTGAAGCTTATGGCAATCCCTAGTTGTTCTTGAACCTTGACAATCTAGTGTTTCTACAATAGCTATCAATTTCTAGATTTTTAAGCTATTACAACCATTCCTCCTCATACAATTATAGCTAAATCATGAGTGAGGTTATAATAATATTCAGACTGAAGTGTTCTGTCAAACTAATTTCTTTTCAGTTTTTGGCCAGCACTTTCTACATTTTTGGTACTTTCAGGATTACTCAGTACTACTTTTGGGCTTTCAGTATAAGGCTTTACTAACAATAAATAAGTACATATACAAACATTCTTACAAACTATAAGACAACTTTACAGACTTTTAAATTCATCTCAGCCCTTATAATATAAACATAACACAATTATTACACAATCTCCTTTTTTTATAAATTACGGACGAAAGAAAGAAAGTTTATTCTACGACCAACAAAGACAGAACATCAAAATCAATTTTTTAAATTATTTTAGCGGCGTTCATCCGCGTGGTTGGCTCAGAGTTCGTTCAGAAATACTTGGGCGAGGGCCCGAGGATGGTGCGCGACGTGTTCCGCCTCGCCAAGGAGAACAGCCCGGCCATCATTTTCATTGATGAGATCGACGCCATCGCTACTAAGCGGTAAGGACAAAACTCAAACTCAAATAATATTTATTGAAATAGGATTAATTATTCTCCTCTCAAACTGAAATAACTGCGGAGAAGGCAAAGGCATTGTTTAACGAGCTCAAACAGGTACGGGGTTGCACAGGTAGGACGGACAGCGCGCACGAAAAAATAGGTACCGAGAGTACAGTCAGTCGCAGAATGAAGGGACCACTCCAGCACACATTTAATGTATACTAAGCTGAGGGGGCCCGCCCGTCTACCCCGCAACCTCAGTAGCGCAACTTCGCTGCTAATACTAGTAGCGTTAGCGAGAAAATTACAAGTGTGGAACAAAATACAAGAAATTTGTCAAAATAAAAATAAAACAATACTAACCGTGCTAAAAAACCCGATAAAATGTGTAGTGAAAATGTGGGGCAGATCAAATCCATACAAAATCCATTTCACTGCCACGCTGCGCATTACAGCGCATCGCAAATGAGCACTCGCCCTTATGCTTTATTACTGTTGTTCTGATACTGACTGTTTATTTCACTTGGGTTTTATCTGATTGCATTCCTGCATTTTCCAGTTTTGATGCGCAGACCGGCGCCGACAGAGAAGTCCAGAGAATCTTGCTGGAATTGCTGAACCAGATGGACGGTTTTGACCAAACTACTAATGTTAAGGTATAATTTATATTGACTTTTTACATTATGGAAACCATGGGAAATGCCATCCCCTATGTGAAGGGATTCTTAAGTATATTGTTACCTACTTTAAAATAATTATAAAAAATTTAATTCCTACCCATTTTAATTTTCCAGGTAATAATGGCTACAAACCGTGCCGACACTTTAGATCCAGCCCTGCTGAGACCTGGACGTCTTGACAGGAAGATCGAATTCCCACTTCCGGACAGGTAACTAACATATGAATATTCACACCTATAATAAATATAGATATGATTAAGGCGTTGTGAAAAACCTGTTTGAAAAGGTATTTCCAAATAATTTCAAACTGCCGAAAATCAAAATAGAAAACCATTCGACTCGCAGTTCGCACTTCGAGGCGCGCAGTTCAAAAATGGAGCCCCTGGCCGGTTCATACAAAATCGGCCCAGACTCTGGTATTTGGGCTGCCAGTGGTTGTGCTAATTGCCACATATCTCGCCCCACAGACGTCAAAAGCGGCTGATCTTCTCGACCATCACGGCCAAGATGAACCTCTCCGAAGAGGTTGACTTGGAAGAGTTCGTGGCGCGGCCGGACCGCGTCTCCGGCGCCGATATCAACGCCATCTGCCAGGAGGCCGGCATGCACGCCGTCAGGGAGAATAGGTGAGTAATAAGCGACAGATTTTAGATAGATGCGTCTTTCAGGTACCTTAAAGGTCAGCACCGTACTCGCGGTCCTTAGGTTACAGATGTGCTGTAGGCTAATTTTGTAACTCTGCTGGTAACAATTATCTAATTTCAATTATTGAAATTGTTAATATTGCGATTTCATATAATCGATTTTAAGGGTTAAGTTGCTAACAAAGTTCCATTGCAATAAACTGAAACTATGAAATCGATCATACGTGATCGCAAAAGTAACAATTTCAATCATTGAAATCAGATAACTTTGGCAACACTGTTACTGTTACTGGACGATAGTGGGCGCTTTCCATCAGGTGGGTAGAAAGAGTCCATCCGTGTGCCACCCTAAGCGATAAAAAAATGTTGCCTGCAGTAAGGTTCTGAGTGGTGATTACGAACCGGACGGTGCAGCGTGAGTGCCTGTAAGGTAGACCGACGCACGACCTACAGGGCTATGGGCTATCACAGTAGCCAACGTTGATGACATCATCAAAATGTCAAATTCAGTTAACCACTGAGATAGCCAGTAGAGCTGGTAAAGGTGTTATACCGTGGTCTCAGTGAATTATTATGAGTTTCTGTATAATTTTCATCCCCTGAAATTCTGGTGTAAAAACATTCAGTAATTGCATGAAGGAAATGAAAAAGTACTCACATACAAACTTTCGCATTTTTAATTAGCTGTGCAAACTGGCCCGCCCCGCCTTTGCAACAAATTTATTTATTTATTGGAGTACCAACAGCTATATAAAACATAGTAAATATTATCTTAGAGCCAATAAGCCAATCACAGGTCTTCGCTAGTAACAAAGACATGTCTCTTCAATATAGTTTCCTTATTGGCATCATTATTTTTACGCCACATTCAGTGTTATTGTTGTTGCGATCAACTTGTTTCGTATTTTCTTATTGAAACTTGCTTATTCTAAATGACTCAAGCTCATCCACAGGCGTTGCTTTCTCTCTAAATAGGGAGATAAGCACTCTGTTATATAGAATAACGAACTCATTATTCGCGTTTAAGTCCTTCAGACTGGCCTTTACCCGCGAATTCGTTCGCGCATAGTTCTAATCTCGAACTCCAGGTTTCTGCCTCGCTAAACCTTACAATGTGTTTCAGGTACATCGTGCTTCCCAAGGACTTTGAAAAGGGTTATAAGAACAATATCAAGAAAGATGAAAGTGAATATGAATTCTACAAATAAGCTAATTTCTGTATTACGTGATTTATTATCGGTTTGATTAATTAAATTAAATACCTGTCTACATTATTCGGTGTTATTATTACTAATTAGTCATCAATGACGTCACTTACCCCAGGCTTTTCTGAAATAAAATAATGACAATGAAAGCCCGAAAGAGCGTCGGTGGCGTAATGGCTAACGGGTCGGCCTCGTAACAAAATAGAATTAAGAGTAAACACTTCGATCCCCAGCGCCGACATATGTATCAACTAGCGAGTCGGCGCGACTTCGTTCGCCATACCCTACCCCTACGCCTATCCTACACCTACCCTACATCTTCCCAACACCTACTTTACCCCTACCTAATCTTTTTGACGTGACAACGTCTTATAATTCGATGGAGCCGGCTGCACGCACGAAAAAACATGTCTCATGCGGCGTTACCTCGCTCTGAGGCGTTCCATTTAAGGCTTGAAGTGCAAGCGAATGATAAAAAGCTCATTAAAATCAGCGAGAAACGACTTCGTTTTATACTTTGTACAGAAGACTTTCTAAGTGATGTAAATACATGCCTAAGTTGTAACAACTGATGCGCTTACGCTGAGGGAAAAACATCGTGAGGAAACCTTCACATACAGGTGTAATAACATAAACTTGTGTAATGTGTAACCGTGATCCAATCTGGTCAGGCTCACGGATCACTCACGGTTAACAGGGTCACGGAGTCAGATGGCAGTCGCTCTACCGTAATTACTTGATCTTACCAAATCCTTACTTTTTATAATTACTCCAGATTTCAATGTGTTTACTCGGCGCAGGATTGCAGCAACTATCGCGGTATAAAGGTGATATCTCACATTATGAAGCTCTTTTAACGCATTGTAGACACTCGGATCTGTAAGAATTTGTACAGTTTCGGAGTGTCAATGAGTTTCGGAGCCATGGACCCCGTATTTGCCCTGAAAACTGATGGAGGGCGTCTGGGCCTTGACCATGTTACTCATGATCTGGTCTTCGCTGATTTCCAAAGCGGCACCTGGCTATCGTGATGCGATGATGTGTAGGGAAGTTCGTAAAACCGACAATCGTTGGTAGAAGGACCAAGTTCACCCTCATAGCTTCATACTCAACGCTCTGCTCACAGACCACAGCCACGGATCCAATATAGCCGAGGGGCGTAACTTAACGCACAAGGTGACCACATACTATCAAGATAATGGAAGGACAACATTGTGAAGTTGAAAGGAGTCAATGGTTGCAGTAAAAACTTTCATAATGTGTAAGGCCCGGGAGCAGAAACAGTACCTGCGCCTGAACGATGAATAACGGGAAATAAAGACACGGTTTCTTCAAATTCTGTATTTTATAACAGGTCTTAACAATGTGATATAATAATTATCATTACAATATATTTGGCATATACCTTAATAAAATATGCTACTGATGTTTGTTTAATAAATTACATTATTTAGTAATGAATGAAGTATTTTGTGATGAAATAGAATAATATCTTCTATATCTTTGTCCTAAATTAAATAGTACTAGTAAGTAAACATATATTATCAGGTGAAATGTTAAAAGTAGACTTCGTGGTGTCCGGTATCAGGTATTAAGGCACTATATTCTAATGTCAGGTCATTAAAAAGGTTATTGTTATTACATACTAACACGGATGCTATTTATACATTTAAGAAAGCCCAAGAAGTTAATTAGGTACTTGTTTAATACGAGTATACTACACTGAATTCAAAACATTGAAAGAAAATTTACTGCTAGAAGGCACAAGTATTTCACAAGTTAGTAATTTCATGGAGTACAACTATAGAACAAATAATTTACTATTTTAGACCTTATCACAACACTACAAAACTAGCTGCTATGACGACACTAACATAGATATAAATTGTAATGTTTAATAACATTGATAAAAAACCAAAGGCACATAAATGAGTCTCCTAGCCCTGGCCTCCATAGAATTTGGATGTGGCCTTCATTTTAGTGAAATATACCGCTCATCCATCCAAATATTGACAAACTATCAGAACTATATAATGCTAAATAGGCCGGACGGCCCATGGCGCCGCTCATTGGCCATACCTAGGTCACACGGAATGCGTAAGTACCCACTGGATCCCTTCACTTGGTACACCAGCTTACCTGGACTCACAAGCACACATACATACGCCGAGACCAACTCATGTGTTGAGGTCCTATCCACACACAAAAGAAACTGTCGTATATTTTATGTCAAAAAACAGTACAAGTTCTCAAATGAAAAATATTTTTCATAGCAAGCTTTTATCGCGCGTTCTCTTTGATCAGTCAAAGTACTTGTCAAGACTATTCAAACAAGCCTTATCATTCGTAGTTTAGGAGTTATTCTTATAGCTCAATAGTATCATAACCTTGCATTGCCACCGAACTTACATTACTATGCACAATTTCAGCTCAATCGGTAACCGGGAAATGGGTGAAATTTCAGTTGCAAGATTTCATTACGAACAAACACGGGGACATGTGAAAGTAAATAAAAGCTGGCAAAATAACAATATCAAGATGTCATTTTCAGCTTGGACTGATCGAGCTGAAATTCCGCATACAGATAGCTATGATGTACAGTCAGCATTAAAAGTAGCTAAACTTAAAAATAATTCAGAATTATTTGATTTAAAGTGAGCATAGTAAATTATGTAAGACCAGCCAGTGACGCAACAGAAACCGAAATGGCTCAATCTCAGCATAATGCTGTGAGGGCTCATGCCTGTCACAACGCTGGTTTCCAGAAAAGCCCATGCATCCCACGCGCGTTAGGCGAACTTGTAGTCATTCTATCAGATGCAACTCGCATATAAATTTAAACACGTGTCTGTTTATCACACGAAGCGTAATCAAGTGTGTTCACAATCATTTAAAACACATACGCCCGAAACTTTAAGGGCTCCTTAAAGATCATGGTGTCACTTTCAAATCTTGGACATTCAAAAGCATGGTATCTAATGAGCACTTAAAATTAAGTGACATTCGAGTATTCAGGTGTTAGATCGTTACTGAAGTCTGTTTGCTTAGCTACTTCTAACACTGACTGTACAATACCATCATCCATTAAGACTGTTCCTGAACGGCGGGGCTGAAACGGAGATGAAAATATGAAAAGCGATTCACACGTTGAAATAGCACATTACGAGTTGTAATGTAATCTACAGTAGGAACTGGATTTACGATCTCCCTAGCCCGTCTAGGCTCACAAAATATTATAGATCATCATCGCCATAATTATATAACGCGCCAAAATGTAATTGAATTGAACACAACGACAATATCTGAAATCAACACGTGTGCGCGCGAATGAGGGTCAATGAAGTACAAACATATTTGTTCTAAGGATACGCAAATTGATTGACCTACGTCCAAGCTAGGTCTTTATGAAATATGCATAGTAGGTACAATGCAAGAGCATAGATGCATGACCACCTTAAGAATCATATTCCTTTGCGTAGTGCAAAGTGCAGTTGTTTTTATAGCATTCGTGAATGAAATATTTACGTAAAGGACGAGTCCTTTGGGTATAAGGGACAGCTATTGCTCCCTTACTTTAGCAAACTGATTTTGATTTACAAGGTACCAAATACTGAAAATGTTGCTTTAGCAGCAAAGGAACATTTTCTTTCTCTTGTTTACTCTTATGTCACACTTCCTTGAGGTTCTTACTTAGGTCCACAAACGCTAGTCAGCACGTAGAGTATTACATTTTGAATAGACTGAAAGACCTTGAGTACTGATTGGCGTTTATAAGAATATAAGCGATATATCGACTTCATAGTTTTCGCTCGTAGCGGCACGCATTACGGAATTGTTTGCTTTTCCTAATAATGAACAATTTAAGTATCAAGTGAAACTTTCTTTTAAAATTAACTTGACGCCTATACTTCTCTAATAAATAAGATAAATCTTATTTCCACGGCATAAAATCCACGACAAATATCTAATTAGAACTGTAGAGTTATTAGACAAAGCTTAACTTTCTCCGTCTGATCAGACTATTCTTAACTTAATTAAACATTTTTCGACGGTCCGTCTAAAAAGCGAATTCTTTTCTCATGCGTTCACCCTATTGTAGACATCTATGTTTTTAGTAAGGCACTGAACCCTTTACTAGAGCATTAAACACGGTGGGCCTAGGAGCTGTGTAGGATTCAAATCATTATACATACAGACTGTGCACAATGTCTCTGTAAACCACCTCGGTGGGCCAACAGAAGTGACATTGTTTTAAAATAGTAAAGGTGTACATTGTATAAATAGATTTTCTGTTCTACGAAAATAAGTGTTATGCCTTCGCTTCGCACTCTTACACCTACTAATTAACAAATTTAATAGTAAAAAAATAAGTACATAATATAGATCTAATACTGATTTTGAATATATCCAATCCAATTTAAGATGATATACTAAATGGCGGGCAATTTTACTCAACGAGAGCTACCAATGTTAGTTCTTAACTTAGCAATGTATAATGTGTATAATTTAACAGTCAAAACTATCAAAGTTACATTGATCTAAGTGATAGCAATACCTAAAATTGATTTAATCAATAAGTACATAACAAATAAGTACCGACTACACACTATAGTTAGTACAATCCTACTGGACGGGGCAAAATTTCCCAAAAGGCATCATTTCTATGAGTACAAAAACCTTACTTCATAATATAATAAACACTATCAATAAACTACTTTTAATATTACTGTAATATTTTACAACAAATGTGTACAATTAACAGATTTATGGCAATAAAAACGCAATAAAATAGCTTTAACAATAAATTCAAATTTAAGAATATAAGATATTTAAGAAGTCTGTCGAAATTACAAGGAATGTAACGCCCAAATACTTCATGATTTTTTGTAGACTAAATGATGGAATGATTCACTGGAAGTATATAACACAGTATGATTAATTTTACAACTATACATCAATATAAAATATAAAAAAGATAATAATATTAAATTAAAACAAGTTGTATTAAGGACAACTTTGGCTTGCCACTGTCATGTTATGAAAAAGTGCTCGAATTAAGTAACTTCATACTAATTTTGTTAAGTAGATAAAGATAATACGTTGAAAACCCAACCGATTGTGACCTCGTGTCATTCATGAATCCTTTGCGATGACCATGATTCGTTTCCAATTATTTACCTGAAATAAATTAATATAAATACGTGAATAAAAAAAAATTAACACACACCAATCCCGGATCCTGCGTAGACCCGGGTTAAAGTGAAGGTACACTTCAGGGCTCCTATGAGCCGACAACTTGGCGGTTATCACTATCCTTGTGTTGCTACCATTGATTCTTTACATTAGTTGAACACTAACCGATGCTCTTACGGTGATGGAAAACATCGTGATGAAACCTGCACATTTAGGACACTGAATGTGTAACCATGATCCAATCTGGTCAGGTTCCCCTGGTAGCAGGGTCACGGAGGTCAGATGGTAGTCGTTCCACTGTAATTACCTGCAGTTGCTTCACTGTAATTACCTGATCTGCCAAATCATGACAAGGTGGAGATAACAGAATTAGAAAATACTCAACAGAAGCTTCAGCTACATTCTACTTCGCCGAACTCCCAACAGCTTTGTAGAGAATGATGCTTAAACTTCATTTGCGTGCCTATGTGGGCTTATCAAGTGTTACCGGAATACTATTATCAATATTAAAGTAAATCATAAAAAAATTCAAAAAATCATAATTACGTATAGATAATATTAGTCTTGACTCACTGCTGATGCTGCGGCTGATGCTGATGCTGATGCTGGTGCTGCGGATGCTGATGCTGCTGATGCTGGTGCTGCGCGTGCGGCATCAGCGGCACCAGCAGCGCCGGCGGGCCCGCGCGCCGCAGGAACGGGTGGTGGAGAAGCCTGGCTGCGGGGAGCCGGGCTGCGGGATCCCGGACTAATGCGCTCTCGGCGAACGAGAGCAGGTCCGGGGGGCAGCGGGCCGCGCCGCGGGGGCGGGGGGGCGGCATGTCGCGGATGCGGCGCATCGCCTGCGGGGGTGGGGGAAGGGGGGATGAGAAAAAAACGGTTTAAGAGTTTCGTGGTTATTTGGTACACTTTCATAGCATTTTTCAAGATTAGTATTTTTATTCATGGATAATATCGTGGTAATAAACCCAATGTGCAATGTGCGATGAAAGTGTAAAAAAAAAAGATTTTTTTTTTCAAGGAAAGTTAGAATGCCGCTACATTATCCGGCCCGGGGGCCAACATTTAAAACGAGTCGCCATTTAAAAAAATGTTATTAGGCCGGCTAATCAAATCAGGCGGTCTATAAAGCTCTCTAGCCTGACTAAGTATGGTCTTATTCATAACAGTTATTTGACGTTTAAATTCAGTGACTTATAAAAGCTAAACATATTTTTACTAAAATAGGTTTATAGAATGTCCAATAAATTTTGTGAATAAGTCTATTTGGTAATGTTTATAATACAATTGATAACTACGACTGATAATGAATAAAACGGGATCTAATCTGATAGGTAGGTATGTAGGTTATCAATAGTAAGAAAAAAATAAACAAGCTACACTGATATTAACAGGTGGCACTGCACTAAACTTTCATGTCAAGTTAGTTGTTTGACATATTCTTTGACAGATTTTTTCTTAAATGCCGTATTGAAAAGGTCTCACACTACAAATAACCCCCATGTACGTTCTGCTACTTTAATTTTTTAATAATTTTTTTTTTTTTTTTAACGTCAATGTTTCAGATATCCTGTACATCGTTATAGCATAGACTAATTGGCCACTTAATTCGTTCTCAGACGGTATTTTTACGTCCTTTAGTGTGCAGTAAACAGCTGTTATATCGTATATTGTACCCACCTGCAAAGGCGGTTCGTTGAAGAAAGGCGGCTCGCCGTCCACCATTTCCACGAGCATGATGCCCAGCGACCACACGTCCACCTCGGGCCCGTACGGCAGCCGCGATATCACCTCCGGCGACATCCAGTATGGAGTGCCCACTAGAGACTTCCTTTTTGGCAGCTCCTGGGAATCAAATGAATATTGGTGGACAAATCAATCGGGTGAAAAATAAAGAAATAAAATAAATAAATATACTTTGACAATTCACACAGCGCTATCTAGCTCCAAAGTAAGCAAAGCTTGTGTTAAATACATACTTATTATTATAACACCCAGATCCGTAACAAAAATTAAAATTCATGATTTCAGTTTCTGCCCGGTCGGGAATCGAACCCGGGACCTCTGCGTGGCTGACAGATGTTACCCAACTGAACCACTCAAGTCATCAACTATTTAAATAGTAACACCCGAATCGAATGTGGCGAATGCGAGTTGAAGCTTGTGTGTTTAATCAAGCTTGTGTGGTTTGGGGTTTTCAAAATTGGCCAAGAAATTTCGAAGAAGTGATGAAATGCTTATTTGATTCGTTTGTATTTACTATACACAGAAATAAGATAATTGACCTATAATTCATTCCCGATAAGAAAATAGTGAGTCATCGTAGTCAGCCTAGCCCCGCCCCACAACCAAACGGGTCGCAACAAATTAGAAAGCTAAGTTCACAGTGACCAGTTGACGGCAGAAAATAATAAAAACGAATACCTCGCGGGTTGAAATAAACAGCAAATACTAGACTGGCTATTAAGCAAAGGGATATTTTTAAAGAGACAGTTGATTTTTATCCATTAATAAACTTAATATTTTTTTTAATATAAATTGTTTGTATGGAGTCATTGTGAAAACACCTTATTCACTATTTTTTAAGGCGAATAGACTACAGTTCAGCTGTGGACTGTAGGTAAACGCCGTAACCTATAAAAATACCTGAGAAACTTGAGCGCAAAATCCAAAATCGGAGATCTTGACGCGCCCATCAGCTGTCATCAGGATGGAATCAGACTTGATATCTCTGTGGATAACGCCTTGGCCGTGCAGAAACGCTAGTGCCTGTAATTAAAATAATATTTGTTGCAATTTTTATTATTCTAGAATTGCATTGCAGATGACCCCACATAAAATGGAATTCACTATATTTTATTGGTATTCTATTCCGCCCTACACTTGCAGGGACTGCACTATTTCTAGGTAGGTAAGTAGGTTATGTTCTTATTACATTTGACTAAATTCAGTAGTCTATATTCTGAAAGCAAAAGGGTGAGAGCAAATCAAAATGGAATGTAGAGCCTATAAAATAAGGTCAATTTTCGTATCACGCCTTTTGATAAGAAGAACGACGAGAAACATAATATAAGTGATACAAAAATGGACCTTATTTTATTAGCAATAGATTCTACTTTCATTTTCTCTCGCGCTTTCTACTTCTGAATTTAGTCAAATGTAATAAGCGCATTAGTCCAAACATGTACTTGGCCGGTTAATCTTTGCTAGTACGTAAGGTAGACGATAGATGAAATGGAGTTGATAAGAACGCGGTAGTCAATGAAGGCGATCGCGAGTTCAAAATTCCACTAGATGGCGCCACTGGCGAGTAAAATCCGTTGTCAAAATACCTCACGCTATTGGCCAGAATCAAACGGTGTAAGTTGACAGTTGGATTTCAGCCAATAGAACGTCGTTATTTTAGCAGTGACAAGACCTTACTAGACAGTGGTGCCTACTGATGAGCACACAAACGGTTGCCCTCATTCCGCTCTTTGTACCCAAACAAAAAATAAATCCATTCCTTGGCCAAAAACGTACTAAGTTTCATCGATATCTTTAGAGCAGTTTTGGAGAAACAAGTATTCAAATAAAAATAGTTCCAATCGCTCGAACGGGATGTGGGCTGAGTTGACCAAAATTGGTTTAAAAGATACTATGTTTTTTACGTAAGACAGCAGACAAACAGGCATCCGGGCCACCTGATGAAAAGTGGTCATCGCCGCCTATGGACATCAGCAACACCAACGCTACCAATGCGTTGTCCGCCTCTAAGGAGAACTCTAATACACCTGTAGACTACTAGATTTACCTTCAAACACTGCTTGCAAACAGTAGCAATTTGTTCGGGATCCATCCGCACCCTTGTCACGATGTCTGTAAGGGCGCCACCGGCCATATACTCCATCACCACCCAAAGTTCGTCGCCAACCAAATACGAAGCGTGCATCTCCACTATGTTAGGGTGGGGGTAGTCGCGCATTATAACCTGGAAGCAAGATGTTTATGGTATTACAATGGGTTAAGATGACGCGTCAATGGAATGCCTATTCCTGGCTTCGGGAACCTAACCGAAGGAAAAAGTCGCACAATCCCCGATCAAGTTTACGAATAACCAAATATTTTCATCACTACTAACCCTATTCTAATGAAACGAGGAAACGATGAAACGAGGCTAAGAACCTCTCGAATAAACTGGCTTTTAAATTAATAAAACCGCATCCAAATCGGTCAAACCGTTCGGAAACTAGGATGCCACAGACTGATACACAGATCGACAGATGCACAGGGAAAAATTTATAACACCACTCAAAAAGACAAAAACATCTGACGCGATAGCGATAATACTGAAAGTGGCGTAAAAAGGCACTAACATGCCCTCAATACGTAAAATATAAATTGAATAATATACAACTGACGCCAGCTGACGCCCCACTCACGGTCATTACTATCAATTTCATTTCAGTTTACGCACTTTAATAATTCGGAATAATGAGCGAACGAGACGATTACCTTGTCAAATTAATCATTAGAATGGCGATGGATTCCCATATAGGAACTAGAAAGCAAACTATCGTGTTTAAGATTCTCATCATCTTATACACGTAACTAGGGAAATTGTTGTCCGAAGGTAGCTTAAAATTTTGCGTAAACCGCGCGTCGGCCATTGGCTTACGTGATACACATCCTCGTTGTTATGAAGTCGACGATATTAGTGTCCTTGCCTATGATTCTATCAATGCCAACAATCTGATATAATAGTAATAAACAGTCAAGGAATGCCCATCTGCTTCCAAAAGTGTTCAAGAGTCTCACCAGTCCCTGGCAGAAGACCTTCCTTGGTCAATCTCGCTTCGCCAACGGTATTCACAGGCACACCTTAACTTAGTTGCGGCGCTCAAGTTCGTCTAGCTCTAAGTTCACAGTTACCCCTTCAGCTCCCGGATAATGTGCGTTGCTTAACGTCGGTCTGGTAAACAATGCTGCCCCTAAACCAGGGGATCTAAAAAGGCTACAATAGCGTTTTATATTATAATTTATATTAATTTGCCACAAACTTACCTACGACGTCGCTGTTGTTGACATTGACATAAGAATTCAAAACGGCGTCACTTAATTCCAGTTTTGGCCACCGGTTCAGATAAGTTTGTGGCACTCTAATATGAATCAGAATATGAAGTGCTAATGTGGCCTTTTTAGACTCCCAGGGCCGATATTTTCATGAAAAAGCTGCTCACCACTTCATTGAACAACAGCTCCCTGCGCTGCTGTTTCCTCAGGTTCATCATCTTGACGGCGACGCGGCGGCCGGTGCGGGTGTCGGTTGCCGCGCAAACCTCGCCCGTACTGCCTTCACCAATCTTGGAGAAGTTCATCAGGGTGGCCCGGGGGTCGCCCTCGCTGACCACAAGGCGGAGAGCCGCTCGGAACTGTTGGGAGATATTACGTTATTCATATATCATTACCAGACTAGCGAGCCTAGCATTAGAGGCAACGCATTATTGGCGACCTTGGTATTGCTGATGTCCAAAGGCAGCGGTGACTTTCCATCAGGTGACCCGCTTACCTGTTTGACTGCCGATATCATAAAAAGTCTGATGTCAACAGAGAAACAATGTCTTGAAAATCGTGAGGTGAATAAAATAATAAGTGGCCTAAAATATTTGTGTTTCCATCAGGCGACCGGCTTGCCGGTTTGACTGCCGATGACATAAAAAGCCTGATGTCAACAGAGAAACAATGCCTTAAAAGTGTCTTGCATAAGTGGCCTCAAATATTTGTGTGCAGTGACATCATAATAGTAACAACCTTTTCAACAAACTCTTATTATATCACTATACATAATATTGTGTGGCCGTGTGGTGTCCGGCAGAGTAGAATAGTACCAACCCCTTACACTCGTGGGTGTCGTACAAGGCGACTAATGTTTTCGAGGCAAAAGATCAAGAGTCTCCGTAGTCTGGAAAATGGGCAGCAGCATTTTCCATTATTATATTTAAACACTGCGATCTCCAACCCGTCTGCCAAGCGTGGAGATTATGGCAATAACCTCCCCTTTCGTGGGAGAGGCCCTAAGTCCTGCAGTGGACTGTTACGGGCTGTGATGATGATACATAATATTATATACTAAAAAAATCTACAACTGGCCTGATATCTCTGGCTATGTATTACACAAGGCAACAATGAGAGACAAACTGTCTTAAATAGATAGGACCTCCACAGACAAGATAATCATTCTCAGATGTAAACTTTCAACACCACAATATCCAGCCTATTTATCAAATATGGAAGAGGCAAGAGATGCATCCCTATCATACAATGCGCACTCGAAGTGTTTCTGCTAATCTCTGTGAGAAGAGGAGAGTATACATATAGGATGAGGGAGGTATCATCAAAAAACGCTATTACTACTTTTAATTGTTCCCAACATAAAACACGAGACCTAATCAACATCAAGGTTGAATGGATACCAGGCAGTATACAGGATGGTCTTAATGGGCAATATCCTTTGCATAAACATTGTGAACATCATGCTATCCAGTGGCGTTGTGTAACACGATCGTACCTGTTCGTGAGTCAGACGCAACTCGTGTTTAGACGCGGCGTGCGGGAGCGCGGCGCCGGGCGCGCCGGCCTGCAGCCGTGGGAGGTATGCGTCGCCTGCTACACAAATAATACCCTGTATTAGCTAATTAGGAAATAAAAATATATAAGAAACACTTTACACTTTTTGTTTGAATTGCGTCAGGGGCTAGAATGATATTGAGTGATGACAGGAATATGTCGGGCGCGGTCCGGCTCTGTCTGGAATTGTCGGGGGCTGCCCGGCTCTGTCTGGCATTGTCGGGCACGATCCGGCCATTGTCGGCGTGGGGTGGGTGAGCTCCGGTCCCAGGAACGGCCAATGTGTCACTGTGTGATTCCTTCCTACTTTCCCACTCACCCTCCTTTTTGGCAATTGTTTTGAGATTGAATTTGACCTATGGCAGTATATTGATCTTGCATGCAAGCAAAAATCGTAGGCATTTGAAACAGATCTGCAGATTGAATATTGACTGAACAAATATAGTGCTAAAGACTTGCATGCTAGTAACATACTGGTATAAGAAAAACAGAGACTCACCTATATTAATATTGTTTCCATTGAGTCCGTGGGGCATACTGTGTGACAATGTTTGCGGTGGGTGGTTATGCTGGAATGGCACATTGGCATTCTGGATGCTTTGGTAGGTTATAGATGCCGAATGATTGTCATTGATCTCAGACACAGGCCTCACAGTGGCCTCATGTGAGTGCTGTGTCCAGTCTACAGGGGACTCCATCGTCATTTTGTTCATGGCATAATTATTAGCTTGATCTCTACGCAAACTAGGGTACTGTTGAGGGGCAGGAGGCACAGGCGGTGACTCTTCAGGCACAGATGGTGGTACATTTGGTTGATTTCTAAAGTCTCGTCTTATGCGGGGTGGGCTTGAACTCCGCAAGGAGTTTGATCTAGCCACATTCGATGTTTTAGGTAATATCACTCCATTCTGTACTGGTTGAGCGGGGATGTTGGAAGAAATTGGTCTGGCAACTGCTGATATAGGTGTAGTTCGATTTTCCCCCCTTACAATTGTTTTCAAGTCTAAAATTTCAGTGCGAGTTATTTCTGATGGATCGACTAATGGTAGAGGCCGGTTCGATGATTTTAATATCTGAAACAAGCAATATTCATAGGATAACATTTATAATCTCAAATAAGTAATACCCATTATTTGTCCTAAATCTTTCTTATGATCACATAATTTTGTTTTATAATATGAATCATAATTTGTTTAATGTATTTTGAGTATTATGATGGTCCAGAGCACCCTCAACTGGCATAAATGTATGTAAAGACATTTAAATGTGAAGAAAGCAAAAGAGTCTCAGCGTCATAATGTGTGCACTTGATAGTTTCTGCATCCCACTGTGGGAGTATAGGTGTGAGTGTGTATGTATGTATCTTATAGCTACTTTAATCGACATCTTGATATTACCTGATTATTGCCAACAAGGGAAGCCCATTGTAACGGAAGTCCAACAAATTTTCCCTCTCTTTTATCAAAACCTGTGTGAACTCTGTGTTCAAAGTTGCTAGGAGGCGAGATCAGTGGCTTCTTCTTCTTTTTGGAAAACATTGTCAGACTGCAAAAAAAGTGTTATTATATCATTAGTGTCAAAATATACAGTGGCCTCCAATATTATTGAGAACTGAGAAAAAAAATACAAAGACTTGCTGAATGAAAAGCATATCTCCCTACTTTTAGTCAAATAAAGAACACAATAGCATAGCATATACAGAAAACAATTAAATAAATCGTAACAAAGATTATACTCCTACTATGGTTTTCAATATCTAAAAATATTACTTATAGATTATTCTGAGATACCATTTTAGATTATTCTGTGTAAAAAATTATGATACAATATAATGTTTTACAATTTTACAAAAATGCGTAGAAAACAATGAGGTACATACAGAGGTACTAATAAGAGACAACTCAACTAGTAAACTAATAAGAAAAAGAGAGCATTGATTTGTGATACACTTTCTATGTACAGGTGACTCAACGAATCGCTATTACTAGGTACCTACTGCCATGGAAACGTTATTGTAGAAAAGCAATCTACGAATAAGGTCAATACAAACCTTGGTGACAAATTCTTCGCCTTGAATACACACGCTGAATATTAAACCAAATCAACAACTACTTAGGTATATCATGACTCGTAACCACAGCCATGCTCAAATTGCTCAAAACAAATTAAATTATGACGTACAGGTACTTTATTAGGGTTTCTAAAGCAAACGTATTTGAAATCGATTTTGAAGATTTCAGTTCAGTATCGTATTATTTCGCTAACAAAGGTACAAAACAACAATATTTTGTAATTTAATTTGATAAACTTAACGATGTAAACGAAAATCGTCGTCGTTCGTCTTCTACTTTTTTTTTCTTTTTTTTTCGTTTCCAACTCAAAGGAAGTAATTCAGTCAAGACTTCTAATAAACTTTCGTCTGCGTCAGGATGGCGGGTTGAAACACCCGATTTAGATGAAATATGTTATAATATTTAGTACCTAATTTGTTTGTACTATTTATAGTATCTCTACAAAAATAATTAGTACCAAAAATGTTTCAATGTTATAGTGGAAATTTACACGTTGGCTGTCCCTGTATCACATGAGATACAATTTAAACCGTCACCCCATGCTAACTCAAAAGCGTTTGTACCCATGGACGTCTTAGTTAGAAAAAATGTATATCAAAAGAACTTACCAAATACAAGGGTTTTTTTTTATTATTATTATTGGACTAGCCAGGCATTTGACCGCCATCTCACCTTGTGGCAAGTGACGTTGCGGCCGATGATGGAGCATACCTGACTAGGAACAGCCTATTCACTCCTGGCCTTGAAGGCGTCTAGATTATAATGATCAGGGAACACACTCGCGGGTAATGCGTTTCATTCCTTGGCCGCAAGTACGCATTATAAAGGTTGAACTAAAGCGGCTCGTGCGGATAACTGGAAGATCCAATACATAAGGATGAAGCGCTCGCCCGGATCGCGTCTCCCGATGGCGGAAAGGGGCCGGCGGCGGAATGAGGTCGTGCAACTGCTTCGCACACTCTCCGAAATACAACCTGTAGAAAACCGACAAACGCGCAACCCTCTGCAGCTTAGCCTCCATCAACTGCGGGTCACCAATTAACTTCACCGAATCCAAAGCGGCCAGTTGGTATTTGGCTGATCCATCCCAGAGGTGGCAGCAGTACTCCATGCAAGATCGGACTTGCGATTTTTATATCTGAAGCAACTGCCTTGAAGTGAAGTAACGCTTGACCTTAGAGAGGATTCCAAGTTTTTTGGCTGCAGTCTTGGCTTTTGATTCGACGTACTGCCCAAACTTGAGATTGGTTGATAGCTCAACACCCAGAAGCTGTAAGCTGTCGGTAATTTCCAGAGATACATTCCGGAAAGTCGGAGATAGATGGAATGGACTCCGTTTAGAGGAAAACAAACACGCCTGTGTTTTGGTAGCGTTGAACGCCACTAGATTAGCTTCGCCCCAATCGGACACTGCCTTGAAAGCTTCGTTCAAGCGACCAACCATGGCCTCTCGACAAGACAGAATATCGTCCCTATTGGCTTTTGCCTCTAACAGATATCATTCCCCTTACTGTGCTGTCGTCTGCGTACCCAAAGGTACCGGGTACAAGCAGATTGTTCTTATGCAGCAGGCAAAGAGTCGCGGACAGAACCGACCCCTGAGGAACTCCCGCGTCGATATCCTTAAGATCAACCGTCTAGAACTACACGGATTGATCGTTCACTCAGAAAATCCGATAACCAGGTGCAAAAGCCAACAGAAATACCGTATGAGGGAAGCTTGCTTAAAAAGGCTGCGTGTCAAACCCTGTCAAAGGCCTTGGAGGTATCAAGAGGCACAGCAAGGGCCTCGCCATGCTTCTCAATGGCCTCACTCCAAATATGGGTGGCATTCACCAGAAGATCCCCAGTCGAACGACCACAGCGAAATCCGTACTGGTGATCGCTGAGGAGATAGTTGCCTTCAAGATGCGCAAGGAGTTTCTTGTTCAGTGCACGCTCCATAATCTTACAGAGTACAGAGGTGGCCGAAATAGGGCGGTGGTTGGCAGGGTCTGCGCGTTGGGTAAAAAAAAACTAGTGGACGTCATGTGAGCTTACTATAGAATTTGGGCTGGACCGTCAATGTATTAATGTCCCCGCCATTGTTACATCATCGTTACGGCTTGGACTACCGTTCTGAACCCTTGGGCAATATTTAATACCTAATTGGTACCTACCGAAATATGCAATACCTTTACGAAAATATCATTGCACAAAATCAAATTTATTTCAAGGTGCAAATACCAAATTAAAACCATAGTTTCACAAGCTGAACAAAAAGGACCGATTCTTTAATATCCCTAAATCTTGTAAATCATCCAATATATGTAATAATTTACAGCAAATATGTTCTATACGTCTATAGTATTATTTCTTTGTGTTCTAAAATAAATCAGTAAAACTATGTTATTTTAAGTATTGTTATGGATTATTTGCAATTTGCAACACACTCACTAGCCCACTAAGTCAGGTAGATATTGTAGTTTTTAAATTTAAACAAAGCATTACAACTGAATACCTATAGTAAAAATTATCCTACCAATATCAATAGTTAGTACCTGATAGGTTACAGAGTTGTCGATTTTTATCGATTTTTAAATATAAAAATCGATAATTCTGTTCTAACTAATTATTTTGCTGTAAAGTAGTACAGATATTGGGTTATTTAAAAGATTCTGGTTTGTTCCGGTACTTTTTGTTCACCCTGAGAAAAGTAATTTTTATTTTGTATTTTCAGAGTAGGTACCTATTGTGATACATTAATGATTTCGTAAATGTTATGGGCGACAGTTACCGCACAAAACTTGAAATAAATTGTTTTCTATTATTGACATGTACTGAAACGATTGTTCCGGGGGGGGGTTATGGGGCCCAACCACAATCTCATGGGCCCAAGCTAACCTCGCCTGCGCGGTCCCCCAGCTGACAGACGGACGAGGCTCTGGAGAACCGGCTTTTCCCTAACGGGTAGTGCGGGCCGGATGGTAGTCGCCGCACATAAAAAGCCAATACAGCGCAAAAATTTTATGGAAAGGTCTGCTTCTAGAAACGAATACCATGCTAGGGCGTCGCCGCCGAACGACGCGCAGGCATATTGCCCTACACCTGCGATAAGTGATGGTAGCACGGATAAGGGATGGTGGAATAGTGAGGTGCAGGAAGCAGTTAGGGACAAAAAGGCATGTTTAAAGAAATTGCAGCATAGTAATTCACTGTCTAACGACACAAACAACTACGTGCGACCATCACAGCTTCCTGCAAACCTTGGCATGATAAGCCCGATTACCCATAAGGCCATGATGGAATACCCATAGAAACCTGGAAACAATGGGGACCTGGGGCGTACTCTTGCTCACTGAGCTATTCAACAAGATTGTAGCTACGGGGCTTATATCTGATGCGTGGCACGTAAATATTATCACGCCAATCTATAAAGTAAAAGGCAAGGCAGTGTGCAAGAGTGCGGCAACTATCGAGGTATCAAACTTATGAGCCATACAATGAAGCTATTCGAACGGATTATTGACCAGAGACTTCGCCAGGAATGCTCCTTGTTGGAATGTCAATACGGTTTCAGGCTGGGCTGCAGCACCTTGGATCCAATCTTTGCTCTCAGGGTCCTCCAGGAGTCCCATTGCAGTAGGAGTCAACCATTTCATTACGCATTTCTCGACCTGCAGAGGGCTTTCGACAGTGTTCCTCGGGAGATAATCTGGTGGGCTCTGAGAGCAAAATCTGTGCCCGAGGCGTACATTTATATTATACAGGACATGTATGCCAATACTGGAGCCGTCGTCAAAACCATCGTAGGCCATAGTAATCCCTTCGCGAATACTCTAGGTGTTCACCAGGGTGCTGTACTGAGCCCTTACTTGTTTTGCATTGTGCTCGATGACCTCTCAGCGGAAATTCAGGACATGCCTCCCAGGCTTATGAAGTACGCTGACGACATTGTACTGGAGAGCTACCTTAGGCAGGATCTTGAGATCAGAGATACGTGGAAGGATGTGCTAGAAAACTTTGAAGCTGAATATCGCCAAAACAGAGTATATGTATAGCCAGCTGCAGCGCAGATCCCGAAACCATCCTTGTAGGTAACGAAGCTGTCAATAGAGCAGATAAATCCAAATACCTTGGATCCGTGATGCACAAGTCCGGCGATATCGTGCCCGATGTCAAGTCCCAAATATCTGCAGCTTGGGCCAAATGGCGGGAACTCACGGCAATCACCTGTGACCCTAAAATCCCTGTAAAGCTCAAGGGGCTTATTTACAAGAGTATAATTAGACCTGTAATGTTCTATGGCTGCAAGACATGGCCTGCGCTGACGAAACACGTTCGCGAACTCCACGACAACGAAATGAAAATGCTGCGCTAGATGTGCGGAGTTACATGGATCAATCGAGTACGCAATGAATACATTCGTAGCAGTCTTGGCGTGAGGGATATCGCAAACAAGATCGAGGAGGCTCGCCTGCGCTGGTTTAGTCACGTGTTGCGTAAGCCACAGGGATACGTGGGAAATAGGTGCCTTAACCTGCCAGTATCAGGAAAGAGGCCCCGTGGGCGACCTAAGAAGCGATGGATTAACATTGCTGAGTCGGATGCGAGAGCCAACGGCTTACGACGCGAGGACGCCGAAGACCGGGCGAAGTGGAGAAGAATTGGCAGGAAAGCGGACCCTGGCAGAGGCCGGGATAAGCGCTAGGACGATAATGATGACTAAAGCGATAGTTCCATTAGGTGTTGCATGTTTGAGTTGTCACCAAAAAGGTACTAAATATTGACCTAGGGTTCAGAACTGTAGTCAAAGCCATAACTAGACGCACGATATTTATCACGTATGATAATTACGTCTTACCATCGAAATAAAATTTACTACTTACAATTGGCATACGTACTGAGCTGAGAAAGCGAGCTGATAGAGGTAGTTAGTATATGAACATAATTTAACCAACTAATGAGCTATCTCCCGTACCACCGAACTCCATTGAACGTCGCTATCGTGATTTAATACTATTGAATGACGTCACAGAATTCGGACCGCCGCCGCGCCGTGCCACCAAAAGCCATTCATAAACCAAGCATTATGGAAGCCGAGTTGTTACTTCATACGTCACTCAATATAGGAGAAGATGGTGTCCCGTAGACGTGACAGGACGCCAAGAAGCTTGCAAGATATGATTACCGTGCTGAAAGAGACCGATCCCGATCACGTGCCAACATTTGTGGCTCGGGACCTAAATAAGCTCCCGCCTGTCAATTTTGCCTACGTCGATGTCACCAGGACCGGTACCGCATAACTCCAATCGCATGATACCATTACTCAGGAATGACGTCACAACATGCAATTTGGATGGGCCTATCTATCCCGTGAAAATGTACGATTTTGAATTACCACAAAATAGAGAAGAGAGATTGAATGGCAAATTTTAGCTGGCCCATATTAACCTATGTGCCGATTGAATTAATTACAATAATTTGTACATACATGATACACATATATCTACCTTGGTACACATTTAAAACTTTCTTCTTCTAAAGCGCGCTCCACATGTGGACAGTTCCTTGGGAACACGAGAATGTAGAGGGAGTATTCGCCTATATTCGTGTAGTCCCATGCATATTTGGCATGTCTCGCCTATTTCATAGACTAAGTAGAGATAGGTTGTTGCCGTCTCGATTCGATCGATTTTATATTTATATTTCTAGCGCTTTTTCCCGCAACGGTTCGGGGTACACTTGACCAAGATCCAGAATATTTGTCATCATGTCAGCCAGAAGACGCCCACTGCCCCAGCAGCTATGCCCACATAGGCCTCCCCCAGAGATCTCCACAAAGGCCGGTCCTGTGCTTTCCGCATCCAGCTGGTACCTGTGATCATTACCAGGTCAGCAGTCCACCATGTGGAAGGATTACCCACGCTGCGTCTTCCGGCACGTGGTCGCCACTCGAGAACTTTACTGCCCCATCGGCCATCTGTTCTTCGAGCTATGTGCCCTGCCCACTGCCACTTCAGTCTGGCAATCCTTAGAGCTATGTCGGTGACCTTGGTTCGCAAGCGGATCTCCTCATTTCTGATTCAATTACGCAAAGAGACTCCGACCATAGCTCTTTCCATTGCCCTTTGAGTAATAGTGAGCTTTCTTATAAGGCCCACAGTGAGCGGCCACGTTTCAGTTCCGTAAGTCATCACTGGCAACACACATTGGTCAAAGATTTTTGTCTTGAGACATTGCGGTAATTGGGACGAAAATATATGGCGTAGCTTCCCCAATGCTGCCCAACCGAGTTGGATTCGTCGATTGACCTCTTTCTCGAAGTTGGACCTACCTAACTGGACTATTTGTATGAATAGTCGTCAACAACTTCAAGTGGAATGCCTCCAACTGTCAGTGGAGTAGGCACAACATAATTTTCGTCTTGTCCATGTTCATTTTAAGACGTACTTGTTGAGAGGCACTACAGAGGTCATCGAGCATTTTGCCTAAGTCTTCCAGGGTTTCAGCCATGACTACGATATCATCAGCAAATCTGAGGTGAATGAGGTACTCGCCGTTAATATTGATGCCAAGTCCGTCCCAGTCCAGAAGCCTAAAGATATCCTAAGGATATAAGTAGATCAAGTAATTACAGTAGAGCAGCTGCCATCACCTCTGCTACCCTGTTTACAGTAGATTAGCGATATTACACCGATAAATCGATAAAATGTCGACGCGTTTTTACACCCACCACATCCCTAATAGGCGAGAATGTAGAGGGTCGACCAAAGTCCCGGCAAAAGTTTCGCCGAAAGTTTTGACGGACATGTGGAGTACGCTTTAGGTCCTCGAGCAATATGTCGAACGTTCAAAACATTGCGCGCGTCATTTTCCGTGAACTTATTCCAATGGATAAAAAAACGGGATAGCAAGATTCATAATCATTGTAGAGCGAGCGAACAGGGATATTTGTGTTTAGTCTGTTATAATAACTCATAAAAATCGAGCGTTTTTACCTGCCATCCTGATGTTCACGCAACAACCTTTTTGGTCTATGTCAGTCAATTATACAATGTCACTTATTAAGAGTTATTTGTCTGTGGGTGGTTATTTGTGCTTGTGATATATGCGTTTTGTAGGATTTTACCGTGTTTTTCACTACAATTTTACCAGGTAATTACGAATAATATTTGCTTTAAGTACTATTTTGTTTGAGGTTAATTCAGTAAGTGCAAAATCGTCTTTATAACACTGTAATTTTTGTTTGAAGGAAGAGAACATTGTTTACTGGGGGGTGAATTTCTAAAACATAAATATGAAAGAAAAGAAAAAGGACAAACACAGAAAGAAACATAAACGCAACAAAGAAACTAAGGAGAAAGCTAAACATAGAAGAAAAGTATGTAAAAGCCTATATTTCTAACTAGCAGTTTTTACACCCACACATTTCTAATTTCTGTAAACATTAAACTATCTTGTGGGACCCTAATATTTTACCAAGTTGTCAGTTTCTTATATTACTCCCAACATATAAACTTTTCACCTTTATAATATTAGTATAGATGTCTATAAGCCTTTGTTACATTAGTTTTCTATTTTTCAGTCATCTAGTTCTAGCAGTTCACAATCAGATGAATGGGTTGAAAAAGTAAGTACACCAAAAGATTCAGGGCGGGAAGACTGGATGGCTATGACAGGGATGCTCAAGACTTATACTAAAGATGACATTAAGCCTCGTGAAATAAAAGAAAAGAAACATATTGATTCATACAATCCATCAACTAGTGTCAGAGAACTCAATCCTTACTGGAAAGATGGGGGCGCCGGCTTGCCACAAACTCCTGAGAGTTTCCGCAAGTCAAGGCCTTTTGTAAAACCCACAGATGATGACAATGAAGACTATTATGGTCGGTCTTCAACTTCACAAGATTATTCCAGAGATAAAAGAAATAAACAGCAAAAAGATGATAGAAGTAAGCACCATGATATAAAGAGTAGCAGTAAATACAAAGAATCTTATCAGAGGACATCTAATTGGAAAAATGAACCAGATAAAAGAAAACAAATGCCTGAAGAAATAGGACATCTGAGAGAGGAAAATATTACTACCATTGCAACTGCTCAAAGTCCTAGTTCTGAGAAAACAAATATGAAATATTTAAGTGAAGAAAATGTTACTACAATTGCAACTGTTCAAAGTCCTAGTTCTGAAAAAACAAATATTAAATATTTAAGTGATGAAAAAATGAACAAACTTGCAGCAAAAATTGTGAAAGCTGAAATAATGGGTGACACAAAACTTGTTGACGAGTTGAAAGCAAAGCTGGAAGCAGCAAGGGATTATAGAAAGCAGAACCCTAATGCCAGTGAGGCAGAGGAAAATGAGAGAATAATGTTAATGTCGACTAACAGCGCTGGCAACAGTAGACCTTTGACCAAAGGTGATATTGGAGATGCAAGGAGTAAAGGAGGTAAACGCAAGGCAGAAACCCATACTTCTGGCCAGAGAATGAAATACTTTGGCAATGATGACAAATACAACTTGGCTCAAATGGTAAAATATATGTTAATTATACTATAATTGTTAATATTTGTTGTAGATATCTGTAATATTAATGTACATGTTATTTTGGTTTCAGTTCCAAGAAGAAAAATATGGGAATAATTATGATGATGAAGCACAACTGGCTAGAATAGCAGGAAAACATAAAAACCCAAATGATGATCTAGAAGACATATTTGTAGATGAAATATCCAAGAATAGAAATGAGGCTAAAGATAGAGATCATGAAAAACAGAGAGCGATAAATCAACACATTAACTTGGAAAAGACTTTAGAAGGATGTGAATACTGTGTTGATTCAAAGAAGATGTTGAAGCATCTGATGGTTAGCTGCGGTGCTAAAGTTTATTTGGCACTGCCAGCTAGAAAGAGTCTAGTAAAAGGTCACTGCATTATAACCACTATACAACATTCTACTTGTGTGACATCCCTTGATGAAGATGTCTGGGAGGAAATAATGGTAATAATTTATAAATATATATATTGTTACTATTTTAAATTTTTTGTTAAATATTTTCAAATGTTCCTTATAGTGTTACAGGCAAGCCCTCACAAAATTCTTCAACTCTCAAGACAAAGATGTGGTTTTCTTCGAAACGGCTACAAGACTGCACAGATTTCCACACATTGTAATCAACTGCATTCCTTTACCAAGGGATGTAGGTGACATGGCTTCCATTTACTTCAAGAAAGCTCTTCTTGAATGCGAAGCCGAATGGTCTATGAATAGAAAAGTGGTGGAATTGAAAGGAAAATCTATAAGAAAGGGTATCCCTAAAGGTTTACCTTATTTCTGGATAGATTTTGGAATGGACCCCGGTTTTGCTCATGTAATTGAGGACCAGCAGCTGTTTCCAAAGTCCTTTGCCGAAGTAAGAATTATTTATTTATTTAAAACTTCATGCAATTAGTATAATATTTATGTTTAATTTTTTTATTGTTCATTTTAGGAAGTCATTGCTGGTATCCTAGATTTAGACTACAATCTGTGGAAGAACCCTCAAAAAGAATATGGAGACCATCAAAGGAATAAAGTAGTGGAATTTATTAAGCAATGGAAAACATTTGACACTGTAGCAAAAGTTAAATCATTCCAGGATTAAACTTTTTTTGTAAATATTGGTAATTAATGTAATTTGATTGAATTGAAAATACACAATTAATTGATAAGTTATAATTTTTTGTTCATTATTGATCTTCTTTCATCATTTCCTCTATAAGCCGTTGTCTTTCAGCAGCCTGACGCATTTTTGTTAGTACAATGGACTCATAATCTTTATCAGATATAAGTGATGGGCCTGGTACTTCTCTTTTGGTGGTCAAAACAGGTCTCTCATTAACCCACTTTAATGACAGTGGATTGTCAGGTAAACCTGCAAAAATAAATATTAAATTAAAAGCTAATAAGATTGACAATAATAAGCCTGTGATATGGTTCACACTGCCTTGGAAATGAATATTCTGTTTAGTTTAAAACAACTTCATAACAAAAGAACTGGAATTAAAATGGCATTAAATGGTTGTTTACATGCTCTTTAAAGTTCTGTGATAAAATTAGGTCATTACATACCTTTTTCTAATTCAACTGCCATTTCAGAAGCTTCTTTTGTTGAGTATTCCACTAAAGCTCTGCCTTTCTTTTTAGGAGATAAAATTAAAGCTACAATGTCACCATATTTCTTTAAAATTCTTCTCAATGTTTGGTCATCATATCCACCATTATTAGTTGATTCACTTTTGTCCACTTTCCATTTTATTTTTATTCTATTCAAACTAGAATCCCAAACAGGTTCAGAGAGTCGAGACCTGGACCTTTTTATTTCCTCCTTCATTCTTTGTTGTTCCTCCTGTAGTAGACGGCTTCCTTCTTTTTGTAACCTCTCTATCTCTGCTGCTAATTTCTGTGCATCTGTAAGGTGACTGCCTGAGGCAGCTTCCCTCTCTCTTCTTTCCAAATCTTCTTTAAATTTTTGCCTCTTACTATCTAATTCTTGATGTCGGAGTTTTGCAGCAGCCTTAGCTCTTAAGACTCTATCATAAGCAGCTCTAGCCGATGCATCTGTCAATATTTCCAAAGCACGCGAAAGTTCATGAAACGTTTCAGCTGCTTTAGGGTCATCAGGATTTTTGTCCGGATGGCATTGGAGTGCTTTTTTGCGGTAGGCTTTTTTTATCTGAAAGTATGATAACCATTTAAAACACAGTAAACCAAAATGAAGGGATCTTAGATCATTAGTTTACTTTATACAAAATATATACCTAATACTTAGAAGTCTTACCTCAGATTCAGTAGCATTAATCTGAATATCGAGTAGAGCATACAAATCAACATCTTCAATTTTTGTTTTGGCCATGGTGTGTCACTAAGCGTCTAATATACCTACATTCAAATTCAGGGAATTTAGTTAGAGGATACCAAAGAGTGCAATTAAAAAAACTTTAAAAAGTCGAGAAAAAGCACCCGAGGGGGTTCTTTTGAAATATGAATAATTATTATACACACAAGTATACTTGTTGAACTCACAAAGTTGAAACTATGATAGGAGGTAGGTATTTACCTATGAAGGAATCATAAACCCATGGAATAAAGGCGAAAGGAATAGGGTTATACACAGAGAAGATAATCGTTACGTTGGGTACGAAAAAGCTGATTATGTTGTAAATTGAGGGAAGAAACAAAAAACAAAACGTTTCAACAACAGTAGCCAGCGCGCACGCAGATTAGAACATTATTAGACCACTTCCCATATTATTGCACCGTCCCCGCGGATTAAAAGTTGCCAAAGCGCAAATACATAGGGAAACCACCGATTTCTTCTAATCTTTGCTTCCAGTAGACCTAGGTTTTTAGTTACCATCGGATAAAGAATACCATATGAATGAATACCATATCACATCAATAAATGTCAATAAATGTCAACAGTCTACCCAACAGACAGAAGTGTTCAGTCACCATAGATAATTTTTTATTCTTTTTCCCTGAAGTCGATCGGGCTTCAAAATCGGACCGATCGTACACACGATCCAATTTTTACCGGATATACTAGCTAAAGCGGAAAAGGAAATTCTCTCCATCCGCAAATAAGATAGATCTCGAAAAAAAGTAAATGTCAAAGGAGACTTGGACTTAGATTCCAGGCCATTAAATCTTTAAAAAAAGGAAACAAAAATTGAGGTTATGTTTAATTTTAATAACTTCTCTTGAACTCTTCTGCGCTTACTGAAAAACATTGAATAATACTATTAATACCAATTAGTGTAACAATTTCACCAATGTTATTTAAAAATATAGGTAATGTCTTGTTTTGTTTCAAAGTATAACATTAGGTACTTACTTACATTAAAGATTCTGTACTAATAGAATACCTCTTTTCTAGGACGTCATACTTTGAGAAATTGTGTATTTCTCGCACGAAACAATAGTACAACAGCACAACCAGCTGCCCAAAACTCTGTCGAAGCCTCTGAAGGTATTCATTTTTTTCTTAATTGAATATTTTGTATTAGGTTGTTTGTATTTTGTTATTTGGAGCTAGTAAGGAAAAGTATTTATTTTACTATGTACGCTCTAAGATTGACACTGTGCTGGGTGCCATCATGGGAAGCGTCAGCAAGGATATATAAAGCAGGCTACAAGCTAAAGTACAACTGAAGAAACTCATCACAACATATGTAGACAATAGGGATGTCATGTTTAACTGAACAGTTTGAGTGTACAGTTAAGACTGCTGTTAAAACTGAAGGTCTGTAGCCTGCTTAACCAAAATAGAATGAAAAGTGATAGCCTACCTACACCCATCTCAAATAATGTGTACTGTACTGTAATGCTGATTTCATTTGAAGGCAGTACAGCTGGCAGCACAGTACTATTACTGTTGATCACACACTCCGAGACAAAGAAAGAACAGGACAGTGTGCGTGCGCATCCAAAGTTTTTCTTTAGTGGTTAGCTACATAGTATGCCATTCATGTGTCCACTCATAACATATTATTTGATTTTTTATTTGCAGATGTTCAAGTCCAGAAAAAAAGTCCTTTGGATTATCCAGACTATTTCCAAGTACACAACTTATTCACAGTAAAAGATTTATTTGACTCGAGAGTACATTATGGACACAAGGAAGGTTCCCTGAACGATTACATGAGGCCTTACATCTATGGGTCAAGGTTGGGACATTTGATATTTGATTTGGACATCACTGCCGAACATTTGCATAGAGCACTTAATTTCACAGCTCACATTGCCTACAGAGGTGGAATTATCTGTTTTTTCAATAGAAATGCTTTAAATGCTCATTTAGTTGAGAAAACAGCACAAGAGAGTGGTGAGTATGCTCATACAAGGTTTTGGCGTGGAGGCATATTTACTAATGCCAACCATCAATTTGGAGCAGTGACAAGATTGCCAGATTTATGCATATTCTTGAATACTCAAACTAATGTTTTGAACCAACACACAGCAGTAAGAGATAGTGCCAAAATGTTAATACCTACGATTGGAATAGTAGACACAAACTGCAACCCCAACTTGATTACCTACCCTGTTCCTGGCAACGATGACACTCCAGCAGCAATAGAACTTTACTGTAAATTATTTAAAGCAGCAATATTACGAGGTAAAGAAGAAAGAAGGAAATTCTTACAAGAAACTGAATAGAAGTGTTGGTAGGAAATAAAATAGACAATATTGTAATTATAGTTTCATTAACATTGAGTAAATTGAGTAAAATAACAATTGGTGTGAATTATAATAAATCACAATAACTCATACAAACTATCTTTTCATACCTAGACAATATGTATTTCTAATAACATAATATATTAATTCACATGTAGGTAGTTACTTTGTTTGGTCCCTTTGAAAAAAATATACATGACTTCATAATAAACAACTAGTTTATAATTCCTTATGCTATGCAGATTAGAGGTATTTACATCTATATGTATAGATTATAGTATTACTCTAATGTGGATTGTTTTGGACTATGCAATGAGATAAAATACGAGAGAAGTACAATGGGTACATTCCATATCACAAAGACAATCACTAATATAGACAGGACTATAATATTGGGTCCTTACCTGAAATTGGCGTTTTTTTCGCAATTACACATTTGCAATTTTGAACTGTACATAACATATCAAAATTAATACTAGATTTAGTTTTTTAGAGTATGTTTAGTTGCCAGTAAATCTCTAAAATTGAATAAAAATATTTTTAAGTTTTTTTAAGGGTTTAAAAATACCCCATTTCATCAGTCGTCAGTTTTGCATCTTTAACAAGATGCAATTTTGTGAAAAGTGTGGTTATCAAAATGAAATGGTATGCATTAGTTAGCATTTAGTTACAACATTCAGTTGTCTGATTATACCTACAAAGTTTGATCGTAATCGGATTTGCCATTTACAAGAAATTATGTATTTTGTATGAAATTCCGTCATTTTCGCCATACAAAACGCCAATTTCGTAAGTAAGGACCTAATAATATGTTTATTATCCAAGGAGAACCTTCCTCATCATATGCGGATAAGGATTGGCATTTTCCTCGCGGCTTTCCCAGCTTCCTGTGATGCATTTAGAACTGCACAAGTATTGCAACAACGGTATTCGGTATTTACCGCAAAAGTCCACGAACTTTATGTGCTCCACGCGGTTATCGAAGAATACACCTGAAAATAGATAAAATGCATGTAAGTAATCAAATTATTTTAAACACTCAAACACCGCCACAGAATGGCGATAACTTTGTGGCATAAATTATAAACAGATAAGCATGTAATTGCGTAGTATCAAACGTATTGTTGTACTAGAAAATGTCATCGTTTCGCTCGACATTTAGTTCTCATTACTGTATAAAAAAATAGCTATCTCCAGACATGATAAAATGTAACAAACAACATATGAAATGGGTAAGTAGGTAGGTACTTGAAATGAGATTAACTGTTACCTATTGCAATTTCCTCAACAGAAATAAATATGATGATTTGTTGTTTATTTAAGCAAAGATATTTATGTTTTATAGATTTCGTCATTTGTAGACGTGCAATACAAATAAATATATATTTGTAGGTTTTTACCGAGTGACGAGTGAGAATATGTAGGAATAAAGACGAAAATAATTTTGATTTACTAAAACGTATATACATTGGTACCTCGTTTCTGAACAACACAGTGGTGCAATCATCTAAGCTTAGTTTTCCCGTAGTTTTCTGTTTCAAAAGGGATAAGGTTGAATTTGCATGCGGTTTTCATCGTATCGGCTTGATTAGGTATATCGTAAATTACTATACAATTAATACAATAGCGAAGGGAGCCTTTGATTTGGCTGATTTTATTTGATTGTACACAGAAGTCAAAATAAGTATGATAAACCTATTCCTCTTACTTTATGTTTCATTAGTAAATTAAGGTAAGAGAGATTGTTAGGACAATACTTATGAACATGCGAAGCTACCAA
Source organism: Blastobasis adustella (assembly GCA_907269095.1). Classification (NCBI taxonomy): domain Eukaryota; kingdom Metazoa; phylum Arthropoda; class Insecta; order Lepidoptera; family Blastobasidae; genus Blastobasis; species Blastobasis adustella. Next base: position 10,923,757 of record OU026121.1, on the reverse strand, counting down.
TGCCTAGTCGAACGGTCCCCTAATGCGGCCCCAGCGATAAGTATCAATTTCGGTAAACGCTCGCGATTTGGAAGCCTGACAGATTTATGCAGCAAGAACCAAGTACCAACCCAGTCCACACCCATTGTTCACTGCATACCTACTTATTGCGACATGGTTGCAATTACCTTTACACTTGGGGTTGACACAGCACTGCGCCTCGGTGAGGTAGCTTATCAATGAGGCAGGGACTTCGCCGGGAATTACAGGGATTTCGTAGAGTTTGATGGTGCGACCGGCCAGCTCGAGGAGCGAGGGTGGCTGCAGCGTCATGTCCCGCACGAACCGCACCACCAGAGGGTTGTCACGGAGACTGAGCTGGGAACAGAAAATGTTTAAAGTGTAAGCACATTAGGTGTTAGGACTCGATCAAGCCTGAGTATGAGGAGTGTGTCTGGGAGGAACCTACCATCTACTTATCTTTCTACTGCCAAGCAACAATGTTTGCATATTTCCGTTCCGTTTGAAGGATAAGAAAGCCTGCGCAATGACAGGATATTTCATTTCGTTTCTGCATTTTTGTTAAGCCAGTATATGAAATTTAAATGCATGAATCGTAGATGTTATGGGTGTGGACTGTCCGATAAGAGTATTATAAAAAATCAAGAATTTTTATTGTTAACGTACATATAAGCAGCAGGAAATCAGATTTATGTCCACTTCTGGACTAGAGATCCGCGCCGCGGTCAAGATGGTCGGCGGCGCCCGCCGGCGTGGCGCAGACCTCTATGCTGGACATAAATCTGATTTATATTCAGACGTATTGTGAGGGGTTGCAAGACACATGAACAGACCATATATGGTGATTTAGTGTCTAATTAGTAGCGACCATTAAACTTGACGATATCGTTTATTATATTTACTAAGATAATACATATATCGTTTAGTAAGCATGCTTCTATACTAGCGAGCAAGCTAATCGATTCACCCCATATTTATCCATATTGCTCATACATTTGTGGCGTTACAAATCAGTCCTTCATAAATACCTAATCGATTTGAATTAAGTTTTCGCGGTTTGATAGTCAATAAGACAATGATTACATCTGTTTACGTTAGTCAATATTTTTTCATAGGTGCAGCTGTTTTAGTATGAAAACCTAAAACAGCTGCACTTTATAATTGTACCCCATTTAAAAAATGTCTAGCGTAAAAATAATAATTGAAAACAGATGTGACAATTGCCTTATTGGCTTTCAAACACAGCGAACACCTTGATAAAATCGATTAGATATTTATGAAGGTATAGATTGATTTGTAAAGCCAGAAATGTATGAGCTTGTATGGAAAAATATGAGGTGAACCGATTTGTCAGTGGGCTGTTAAACTCTTCCTTTAACAGCCTACTGCCGGGGGTAGGTTTGTACTTTTCTACTTTACGATTGAGGCATCTACTTCACATACATATGTACTTCGAAGCCATAGTATACTTACCTAGTCATTCGCTACGTGTTGAAGTATCATGATTATTGTTTAAAATATGCGTGATACAGCGTTTAAAATGTTTAAATACTCCAATCCAATGTTATCATAACAATATGAAGAAAAAATAACTATCAGATTATTTTTATATACAAGAAATTTATTTGTATCTACGTCAGATTCAGTAGCTACCTACTTTCTTGTCTGTATGGTAGGTAAACCTATAACACCAACCCTTTCGACTTGCGGTACCGTCTTTATAGATTAATTAGACAATATTATTATTCCCCTGTATTTTTGGTTCCCTTCGCGTTTTTACCCACCGGTATGTTTTCGTTCATGTATTTCCCCATCATGCGAGAGTTCCCAATACTTTATTTACCCGTAGTGTAATTTCTATTCCCGTTTTTCTCTATTGCTGAATTTTGCCAGTAGCGTAATTTCCAAAGAGATTGGAAAGTTAGCTACCTTCATGGTAGACTGGCAAATTTTTTTTTGCTCTGTGGTAATTTTCGCAGATTTCCTCAGTAAAAATTACCAGGACCAGGACAACGACTTGAACCTGGACCAGAACAAAAAACCAGGACCTGGACACCTGAGGTTGGTCTTAGTCTTGGTCCTAATCTTGGACCTGTACCTGGCCCTGACCCAGAACAAGCCTGATCTTGGTCTTAAATCAAAATCAGGGCCTGGATCTAATCTTAGTCCAGGTCAAGGTTCAGATTCAGGTTTCGGTACAAGTCCATGTCTATGTCCAGACACAGGTCCAGGTCCCGGTTTTTAGTTCTGGTCCAGGTCCAAGTCCTTGTCCTGGTCCGGGTAAGTTCGACTGAGGAAATCTGCGAAAGAAAAATACGTGTAGAAAGTAATTAATGGGGAAAACGCGAATGGAAATTATGCTACTGGCAAAATTGAGCAATAGAGAAAAACGAGAATAGAATTTACGCTACGGGTAAATAAAGTATTGGGAACACATGCGAATGGTGAAATACATGAACGAAAACAAACCCGAGTGGGGAAAAACGCGAATGGAACCAAGAATACTGGAAAAAAATAATATTGGCTAATTAATCTATACAGTCGCAGCGGTTTCGTTTGAGTATTACACTGTAGTCCCCATCAATACGCAGGAGGCTCAAGTCCAGTAGCTTAGTGAATGTTTGCATATTTTGTAAATCATTGCATCTTACTAAAAAGTAGATACGTACCTAGCTATCCACTATCTATTCGATTAGTTTGAACTTTGGTTGACCAATAGGTACCTAACCTGTTGAGTTGTTGAAATAAAATACTTTCGGGCCCCTCATACTAAAAGCACCAAAGGTAAAGGTGTATTTTTTTAGAATGTTGATAAGAAGCGTATTACCTACAATTTGCTGCAATTTTTCGGTTAATTCTACACTCTATGTCCAATTTCTTTGATTCCACTTCACTAATGTCACTTCTGTTTCTTAGCGAGTCGATGGACTTAACTCCCCGTAAGACTTTGTTGGCCCAGTATTCGGCGACGAATACAGTATTTGGATTGGCCTTGAACAAGTCCTCCATTGTGCAAATCTTAGTACACACCGAATATGAGACGAGGTGGTCCATGGTTTGCGTAGAATATCACTGAAAACGCAACCAACTTATCTGACCCGGTGACAGCGTCGCTGTTGTTGTTGACATGACATTTCAAAATAGCGATACTTAGTCCCAGCTGTGGCCACCAGGTCAGGTAAGATTGTGACACTTAGTTTATGGCTGCCAGTCGAATTCGAGATGTCGCAGCGCGAGAATAAAATAGGCCCCCTGTACGCGATGAACCGGAAAACCCTAAATAACCGTAACTACATATACTTTATGACCACTTACATTCATCGCGTCTATCTAATAGATTACACATGCGTCTGTTTAGCGAGGCGAGGTTATCATCGGGACGTGCGATTGCTCTGTCTTACGTAACGATGCATTGCGCCGCTGTTGCGGCGTTGTGTCGCGAAAAGCTATGAATTGAATGATGAATCGTATGGTAGTCTAGTACCGGTATAATTACCTTAATATTAATAACGATTAGGTATAAGTACCTACTTTCTTGCAAATATAATTTCTATATGATGCGCTTATTACATTTGGCTAAATTCAGTTGTCTAAGTTCATAAGCAAAAGTGTGAGAGCACATCAAAGTGGAATGTATTGCTCAAAGTACAAGGTCCATTTTTGTATCACTTATATTATGTTACGCGTCGCTTCGCTTTTCAGAAGGCGTGATACAAAAATTTACTCTATGAGCAACATATTCCAGTTCGACTTGCTCTCACGCTTTTTGCTTCTGCGTTTAGACGACTGAATTTAGTCAAATGTAAACAGCACATTACATTAAAGCGTTTGCCTGTGATTTCGTCCGCGTAAAATTCGGTTTTAGCGGCCCGGACCTTTTCCCGCGGGAACCACATTGAATTTCGGGATAAATTATAGCCTAAGCTTGTGATTTATTCTGGACTTATTAGTTCTAGAGATTATTAGTGTGTCATTCTGAATAAAAACCAGCCGGGCGACAATCTCTAAACTGTCTGGTTCTCCAGCTATAACGTCATAAACATGGCCGCCGCCGCATTTTTATATTTGCATTTAAAACCGAGTGTATTGCACCTGGAAACATGTGTGGGGAATGAAACGACGCAGAATAAAATGTTCTACAATATTATCATAACACACAATCGTGTAAATATTATAGTTTCAGAGATATTCAAGATTATATTAAAATTTTACAAAAAATAAGGCCGTTTTTAATTTTTAACAGTTTAATCCATAACTTAAGAACAAAATAACACATTATTAACCTAAACAAAACTATTTTATATACCCAATCGGCATTAACCGATTACACTTTATTAAAGGAAGCGGGATATTGTAATGTTTCCTTATCAACGGGACCACTTGAAACGCCATACGATTGTTTAAATTTGCGTCAATTGCGTTAATTCATGACTTTAAATTATAAAACCAATGAGTTTAAGCAATGCGTATGTAAAATAAACGTATTATTATGTTATATATTACAATCAACGTATACATTAAGTATAGTACGGATTAAGAAATCAGTTAAAGAAGTGTTTAGTTCGTATTTCACGCACCGCTCTTTGCACTTGCAAGACAGTAGTTCTTTGCAATTGACGCTAGCATAAGGCAGTGTCGTGTCTTCCAAAACCGTGGTAATTTTTTTGCCATCCCCAACTGCATGTATCCAGTACTTCGGGGTCTCTATTCCGACAGTGGGTCCTGGGCCTGCAATGCCGCTCTTTTTACATGTTGGAGTGCGTCTTGCGTTATAGGAATATTCAACCATTGTGTTACTTGTAAACCACAAATTCTTCAATTAACGCGAATTCGTGGCTAGTTTAACATGGTTTCATCCCACAAGAGTATGCTTGGATGCAAGCAAAACTAAAAACAAATTGCAAGATGACAGGAGCCTCGAGATCAGGACAATAGTCAAGCGGGACTTAGTTAACGCTGTAACAGGTCGCTTCAGGAACGTTGCCTGTCGGCTTCTTTCTGCCTTCGGCCAGCCAATACCCGTTCTAGGGCAGATGTCAGTCACGATGTATGTAGGTCAGCGTACATTCAAAAGGTCATCGTGGCTAAAATTATGGACGACTGCATCTTGGGCCTAGACTTCATGAAGAAATATAACTGCAAAATCGATGTCACTGATGGAATTTTTAAGTGTGGTAATGAGAAGATATTCATACTTGGAGGAACCAGTGGGAATGTAACTTGCCTGAATAAAATTACAGTAACTGCACGAGCACAGGCTCAGAACACAGCCGAATAGCTGTGTACTGGTGAAGCGCCGCAGAAAACAAAGGCTCGATAACTACTAACAGCAAGAACCCTTGTCAGTGTTTATAATATTATATACGAGAAGTTCTTTTTAAATTCTTTCTATCCTGTTATTCTGTTATGTTTGGACTTATTATTGTGATTAAAACAAAATCAATCATTTCTTTATTACGTTACCCTTTGAACTAGGTCTGTCTACTAGTAATTTATTATCTAGCTACTGTGGTCATGTGACACCCGCTAGAAATGAGTAGCAGATATACTGCACCAAGAAACTTTTATTTGGCATCAACATGACTACTAAGTACCTACCTATCCTATTATATTTCATCCGAGTGGTCAATCTTTTTTTCCCCCTTTTCGTCCGGTCACGTCGTTGGCCGTTTGCATTGTAAGTACTCCGCGATGTCAATGTATCGTTTCCTGGGGCCCGAACTTTGAACCGGTCGCGTCTACGCGAGCGCTCTTCATCTAGTAGGTACCTATCTATTCGTCTCTAGCTACTTATAACGAATATGAAATAGACTTAACGGACGCGAGCGTTGACGTGGATGCGAACGTACCAAAAAACAGTCATTGGGCTCCCGCGGGTTCCTTCCCTGATACCGGCAGGTTTAATTAGGAACATTTCCTACATATGCCTTCCGCAGCACGAGACTATAGTAAATGTGAAATTATTTTTTATAAAGAAAATCAGCAACGCGATTCCGCATAAGGTCCAATAATTAAATAATTATTGAAACACCCATTCCCAATCAGTACCACGTACAAACGTACCTATTATTGAAGCTACATTGCCGCACTGCATCGCCAAGGATAGCCTGCACAAGGTACGCCCTGGAATAGTGACCTAAACCCCTCTCCCGCAGACGACGACATACTTCGCCAATGAATACTTTGAATGTGACTAATTGTCATCATAATCATCATCATCATATCAGCCAGAAGACGCCCACTGCTGGGCATAGGCCTCCCCCAGAGATCTCCACAAAGGGCGGTCCTGTGCCTTCTACATCCAGCTGGTACCTGCGATCTTTACCAGGTCGTCGGTCCACCTTGTGGGAGGCCTACCTACGTTATAGATAGTTCAACTCAGTTGTGCGCGCGGCGCTATGTGTGCGTGTGCTTGTAAATATACAGCTTTCATTTATGTGGCAGTGACGCGGCAGTCGTCGTCCGAGCATGACGTTTGCGAGCGAGCGAGACGACGGTTTACCCACACATAGGGCCGCACGCACAACTGAGTTGAAATATCTGTACTAATTGTAAGTCTAAGTAATCATATTGTTACCTCCGTAAGACACTTGAGCTTGATGATCTGCGTGGGCAGTGTCTTCAATCTGTTCTTGTGCAGTAGCAACGACCGCAGCTGGTTCAAGTGTGCGATGCTCGCGGGCAGCTGCTCTACCAGGTTGTCGCTGAGCACCAGAGCCTGGAGCGACGTCAGCCGCCCCACCGAATCGGGCACGTCCATGATTTGATTCGCACCCAACGATAGAATCTGTAAACTGGATAGTTCACTTTTTTTAGTACAAGGTCGACTAGTTTTTTTAGCTCTTTAGCTAACATGACCAAAATAACGTATCTATGTAGGTATCGTTTATATTTGTGGAAGCAAGTAAAAGAAGCGGATCAGCTACGACCTCCGTAGACTAGAAGAAAATGGGCAGTAGCGAATGCTACGCGTGAGAATGTAGAGGGTCCTTTCGAGATCTTATGCGTTAACGTTTTTCGTTGTAGCGTGCATTCGATGTAACGTAATCCGTAGTGGTGAGACTTCGGGGTAATATGTTTCGAGATTCAATGGTCAAGGCGGACCCCGGGCCCTCGTGCGCGAGAGCATAACCGGGACGTTAACGCCAAGTTGATGAAGTTTTGAGATTCATAGTGGTGAACTTTCGATTACGCGTTATGCCATGTTACGAATTGGGACTCAGCGTATTCTGTTAAGTATTTTCAACTAAGACTTCCAACGCGCTTGCCAAGCATGAAATTGTGGCAAAACTCTTTATTGGTGGAGGACGCTCGGATCCAGCAAGGACTGTTGATGATAAGTGGAAGTATTAACACGTGCGAAGTGCAATTACGTACCGTCATTTCACAACCTTCCGCTCCGCCACAGCAGGAATTACTAATTATTAGATCCTGTACTTAGTTAAACAACGACAGGCCTCCTAAACTACGTACTCAACTATGAAACTGACTTTGAAATCTATCCGTACGGGAGCTTACGTGATGATGCTTGCCGAAGACAGATACACAAACAGAACGTTTCTCTTTTCGCGTATCGGTCGTTAAAAAGAACTGTGAATTTGTTTAGATAGGTACCTATAGCTGTTTGAGAGCGTCGGTGGCCGAGCGGTTACAGTATCCGACTCGTAAGCCAGAGATCCCGGGTTCGAATCCCGCTCCGGCAATGTACCAATGACTGTTTTCTGAGTTATGTACATTAGTTGAATACTAACCGATGCTCTTACGGTGAGGGAAAACATCGTGATGAAACCTGCACATTCAGGCGACTGAATGTGTAACCATGATCCAATCTGGTCAGGTTCCCCTGGTAGCAGGGTCATGGAGGTCAGATGGCAGTCGCTCTACTGTAATTACTTAATCTGCCAAATCCTGGATCATGGTCAAGGCGGACCCCGGGCTCTCGTTCTCGAGAGTACAAACAGGACATTAACGTCAAGATGATTTTTTTTTTATAGGTACCTATAGCTGTTCAGGGCTTAGCATTAATCCTAAATGGACCGATCCGTCTACGGTGTTTATATCGTATATATTGGAAGTGTAATTTATCGGCAACAATACAATTAATTAATACGGGTGTGTCATTCTGTGCGTAAGTGATGTGTGAAAATCGGTTATTTTGTACCTACGACCATGAGTCTGCAATATCTCTCAAAAAAGTAGGAATCTAGGGTTACGATTTACGCTAAGTTAGTTTTATTATTTACCTATGTTGAGACGAGACTATCATATGAGGTACCTCCATGGCGGCTCATGTATGCTGACGATATCGCGCTGACAGACTGATAAGGGCGACTAGTCCAACGTTTAAAAAAGGCAAGCCTTAAAAAGGCGGTGTGTAAATTAATGTGGCGAAGACAAAGTAGGTAAATGGCCTGCAACAGTAGAGATCCCCTACCCGTGTGCATAGACGAAGATGAAGTCAATATACATGGGATCTGTACTTAGCGCAACCGGGGACATCGATAGCGACGTCAATGCCCAAATATTCGCGGCTTGGTCCAAATGGCGGGAGGTGACAGGTGTCATTTGTGACTCCACAATGCCGATAAAGCTGAAGGGACAGGTCTATAAGACCGTCATTAGACCTACTCTCCTATACGGTAGCGAGGCTACTAGAGCGACACAAGCAGGAGCAGCGCGTCACGGAAATGAAGATGGTGAATATGTGGAGTTTCGCGGAAGAATCGTATTCAAAACACCCACATTCGGGGTAGCCTTTTCGTCCGTGACATCGCAGATAAGCTGCAAGAATGCCGCCTTCGATGGTATGGCCACGACTTCCGCAAACCGGCAAGTTACGTAGGGCACAAGTGTCTGGCCATGCCGCCCTCGCCGAGCACAGGAAGAAGAGGCCGGTCCAAGTAGGAAGGCAGACCCTGGGCCCTCGCATGCCACGCGGGGCGCCAGCGGGACATAACGCCAAGATGATGATGATTATTCTTATTATTTACCTAGGTTATGTTACACGAGACAGTAGATATGACACCTACTTGAAATGTTAGGTGCGTAAGTAGGTGCAGGTCTATCTACATATCAATTGTTTTTATTTATAATTAATTGCATACGGTATATATGTATGTAAATCTAAATATAAGTACACAAGCTATCTACCTACCTACCAACTGTTCAGTCTAGATACACATGATAACCGCAATCGAATCGACAACAAGACATGTCTAGCGACACGGATAAGACCTAGATTATTCTTTCAATAGGTAGTACTTATCAACTGTCTTGGTGTTAATCTATACAAATTAGTTACCTACAATTTTACCTCAAAGTAGATAGATATGCAATACCTAATCATTGTAATAGTTGTACGAAATATTTTCTTCTCTGTGTCAATTGGTACTAGAAATATATTTGCTTTGGCGCTCGTCCACTTATTGCTTAGGTACTTTTACTATAAAGTTTGAGTGTATAAATAATTAGCGCTTACATATTTTAGAAACAGTGATGAATAGCTGTTCCACAGAAATTAAAATAAGTAAAGCAAATAGAAATGCCATGTGAGGCTAACTATGGAGAACGTTGCGACACCTCGGCCACTTCTGCGCATAACTTTACTACTGCGCAATAACTCTCAGATGTCAGTAGTGTCAGACACTATGGGCAATAGTTGGTAGTCGATCTATTAAATTCAAATACATTGTATTTATTATGATGAACAAGTCAACTAGTCGGTGAAAACGTTACACGCGCATGGCATTTCTATTTACATAACTTCGGTATTTTGATTTCTATGGCTGCTCTCGATATTATTGTAGCAATGTGGTAGCAATGCAATCGAGAGCCATATAGCGAGACAAATAATAAAATGATCTCCACAATAACTGTTCTTGTGTTTATTCAACACGTTTATAACAAACATCGAATCTTTGATTTATTAAACTTGCCATCAGAACAATGGCGTTTATTCATATAGTATGAATAGCTCTTATTTAAACAGGACATACAGAAAGATTCCATACATCCGTGTTCTATACCTACAACCGTGGAGTTAAATATCCGCAAATAAATTTTTTTCTTTTGTGGCCGGTGTGATTCTAAGCGGAAACAACTTCTTTATAATATGCAACTTATGTAAGTATGTAGTAGGTACCCCGAGATTTTCGCCCCACATCTACTGAGGAATCTAGAATAAACTGGTTAGATGTTAATCTAAGATTTTATTTAATAGAACATCTCCCACAGAAATATGCTTCGCTACTACAGTCTCAGATTAGATTGATGGTTATGGGCCCAGTTTTCGAACTGCTCACATCCACACTTGTACTTCCTGTCTCTTGTTTCTAGCAATTTACCACGAGTGTGAAAGACATAGATATAGACATAATATTTATTTGGCAATTTCTACAATATAAATAAACAAAATATTTCTTACTAACATAAATTAGGTTAAAGGTTGAAAGAGATAGGTAGCGAACGCATCCGCTCGTGTGGATACAGCGTTTCAAAAATCAGAACAAAAACGAGTATAGGTTCCTGTTCTGCGACTTTGGTAGTCCCATCCACTTTTTCATCTGTCGCATTATCCCTATGGTGTATGTGAGTCGGACAGACCGGTATATAGGGACCAGCCTGCTCCACTCCCGACTTCGGGTACCTCAGAAATAGCGGTACTTATTATAGATAGGTATGTCTCGGCAAGGCAACATTGTGATCAGCGGATGGCGGATGCCCTTTTAAACTCTGACCTATCATATTGTTTATGTAGATGTATATAGATCTGAATGTTGGTCAAGAAAAGTGACAGATGAGGAATGCATGCGCCACAAACGTGAACGTTATTATCCCTAAGATGTTGATTAAGATAGATGAGGGAAGTGAAAAAGACAGGTATAGGGAGTTTGAAAGTAGCGCCAGTGACGGATTGGAACAGGAACGGTACCGCCGATCTGCAATCGCATGGTACCACCCCGATATTCTGTGACGTCATTTCAGAGGGTGGTATCATGCGATTGGAGATTGGCGGTGCCGCTTCAGATAAGGAGCAAGTAGGCTGGCGTGGTTTGAAAATATTGTTCGGAGGGATCAAAGTCACCTGACTAGGAATATGAATGTGGATGGCTACTTCAGTAGAAGCCGATCTAAGAAAATATGGATGGCCTGTGATAACGACGACATGCGTTTGAAAGGAGTGAGTAGCGAGACGAGATCACGATAGTAATATGGGAGAGTTAAACGGAAAGAAAAGACTTATTGTGCCGGCCCCACCAGTGGAATGTAAGGACAGAATCTGTTGAATGATGATTTATTTAAGTACCTAAGTAAAAACTCTTCATTGTATGCACTGCAAAATGTCTAATATTAACAACAAAAACAAGCATACGTGTGCTTAAAGTCGGCCTTATCGCTTTAAGCGACCTATGTGTGTTATACCTTGTAGATATGAAATAATATATGACAAAATAAATGCGAAACAAGTTGTTGTTGTTGTTTATCAGCCAGAAAACGCCCACTGCTGGGCATAGGCCTCCCCCAGAGATCTCCACAAAGGCCGGTCCTGTGCTTTTCGCATCCAGCTGGTACCCGCGATCCCCACCAGGTCGTCAGTCCACCTTGTGGAAGGCCTACCCACGCTGCGTCTTCCGGCACGTGGTCGCCACTCGAGAACTTTACTGCCCCATCACCGAAACAAGTACCTAACATATATTTGAAGTTACTCGTATCTCCAATCCATGTAGTTCCGTTACTAACAGCTTCAATCCATTCCCAGGTTAAGGTTATGGGTGGTATGGGACATGGGACCAAAAGCGGATGATTTTATGAGACTGGGTTTTGTGTAGTACCTGCGTTTATGTCTTTGGAATGTGTGGGCTTCATGTTAATCAAGCTATGTAGTTATAACCTATAGTTCGGTATAATTACAGGCTATGCCTTCTCCAAATGGGTGATTTTGAATAAATCGGATTATTAGGATAGGAGCGTCGGTGACCGGAGGTACCGGGTTCGAATACCACAGCCGCAATGTACCAATGACTTTACATTAGTTGAATACTAACCGATGCTCTTAAGATGAGGGAAACATCATGATGAAATCTGCACTCTGGACACAAACCTGGATCATGGTCAAGGCGGATCCCGGGCCCTCGTGCGCGAGAGCACAACCGGGACATTAAGACCAAGATGATAATTTTTTTATTATTAGAATAGTAAGGGACAGGTAGTAGATACTAAACTATGATTTTACTTACTTGTTTAGTTTCCATATATCCTTTGGTATTTTTCCTATATAGTTGCCACCCAAATATAGATATTTAAGCGACGTTATCTCTAATACTTGTTCGGGAAAGAAATTCATACGATTTCCACTCAAATTTAGTTCTCTTAGCGTATTCTTTGACGATGTAAAACATTTTGGCAGTGACTCGTTGGTAAGTTGGTTGTGCTTCGCTATGAGGGAGGTGAGTGGACAGTACTTCAATAAGTCAGGGAGGACATTCAGTCTGTTGTTGCTCACGTCCAAGCTCTTCAAGTTACAAAACCTGTTTATAGTTTCTGGCAGGGCGGCAATACGGTTATTGTGCAGCAGGATTATTTCGTAATTTTCCGCGCAATTCTTTTCGTCTACCGCGCTTCGAAGATTCGCAGCGAAGCTGTCAGTGTCCAATAATTGACCGGAGAGATCCAAGGTTTTCTGGTCTCTGCTATCACTATCGCAACTATCGGAAGTGTAACACTCCATTTTCGCTATCACTTGCGTTCACAGTTTTACCAATTGAGTTGTAATCCTTTTTTCACCATTATTAGATAAGAGCCTCCGGGACGGATGGAGCCCTGTGGCGCAGCTCGCGGCGCGCGCGCAACTGCGTCGCGGCTCACTAATCACTTCACTTGGCGCACAGACAGATTCGCGCCGCGCGCCTGTCCTCATTGCCGGATCATTGATAAAAAGACGGGTTGGTTGCGCTGTCGGCGTTGTCCGCTGCTCGTCTCTCTTTGCCTAGTGACAAAGGCTAAAGTAGATAATGATGATGAGATAAAATATTCATTACCGTCAACATATTCATTACGAAATTAGTACCATGGTCTACCAGTCATACCATAACATTCGTAGTTACCGTGGTACTTACGGATGTTAATGAATTTCATACTTCTTTTGCTAAGGTGGATTCGTCCTAATGAATTACGAGCTTAGTGGGTAGCCTCACGCTCTCAATAGAGGTAAATCTAATAATTTTTGAGACTGACGAGAACATCCTCCTTTTTGGAGTCGGTGAAAATGATTTTAATATGACGAGGATTTTATCAAGTAAGTAAAACATAACATGAACCCGAGGCCAAAAATTAAGAAAATAATTTATCATAGACAAGAACTGTTTTATCATAAAAGTATAAAGTTTACCAAGGCGTGGAATAGATGGCGCTGAAATTTCCCAAAAGCCTTTACATTTTGTGACGTCATCTTCGTTCGTCGGGTGATCGAAGGTCCGAGTGGAAACCGAAGTTTACCGAATGAGTGAGCGAGTACGAGGCTGAAGAAACTAAAAATCTGTCGTTCACTTTTAGTGATGTAAATTTTGAAATTTTATCAAAATGATATTATAAAACGTTACGAAGACAGTCTTATTTTGGTTTTAACTGTATCATAGTGATATTGTTTAGACTATTCCATCCGTAACTTTGTATTTCGTCGTTAGAAGTGAAAGAGTTCAGTGCGAGTGCAAGGGTGGTAACGAGAAATGTGAAGTATCTATGAAGTTCAGGATTCTTAGGCCGTTTATTTTATATCTATAATAATGAGCGGACGCCCCAGGACCACTTCGTTCGCCGAGGGCAACAAATCCGTTCGAAAAACTTTCGAAACTCAACCTCACAAACCAGCTCTAGGAGGCGTAAAAATTAGCAGTAAGTACCACCTAACCATTCTTTTGTCGGCCATCGTGATTTCCTACGCCTGTGACGTATCTCGGTACTGACAATTTTAAATATGGCTGCGTATTGCCACAAATCAACGCTTACGGGACCATTTTACGTTACTAATTTCCAAATCAATATCGACAGTGTTACACGTAGTTGCCCCAAGTAGCGTTTCAAAAATGGCCACAGGCTAGGCTTCCTTTCTGCCACATATGCCCAGCGTGTGACATATCACGTCAAAAATACCACTTTTTTTGGTAAATGCGTCGTATTTTATCATTATCTGGTGGTTATCTCCCATTATATTTCGATTATTATACGTCTAAATTCTAACCTATGCGGTACATCTTACTCAATTAGGTTTTATAGAATCAGTCAGATTTTCTAATAAATCCTAATGAACCTACTGCAATACTTTGAGGTTACTCTCAAATGACGTAATAAAATAATTAGTAAGTACCTGGCAACTTCATCACCTAGGTAAAAACAGCAGGGCCACTTTCAACTCACTCCTGCCTACACCCATTTTCACAAATGACTTAGCTCATACATGAGTCTCCTAGGAGAATGTAATATCCATATGCTTGGACATCTATGCAGTATTATGTACCTAGGTAGTTCTATCCATAATTGTTGACCTTAGCTAGTAGCTGTTTTCCTCAGTTTATCTTCCTTATCCTAGGGCTAGCTCAGTGTCACTGTGGTTTAAAGCAGTCAATTGTGGCTAAATAGTATTTACAACCATAATACTGAATCACCTTTAATAATCATTAGGTACCTTTACTTTAGGTAGGTACTGTTATACAATTGTTAGAGCTAAGAAACAGAAATGTAAAATTTGTTTCACTTTTACGATACAGTGCAGTTTCTTTGTGTCAATTTTGTTTAGGTAGTACATTACATTAGTATGTAATTAGGTAAATTACTTATGTCTGATGGGGCTAAACATATATAAAACGAAATATACCTAGTTATAGATCTAGTGATTATAAATTGATTGCCTGAAAGAAATTAAACTCTATATATTTTAATTTGAAGTAATTGGATTAACTATGTTCCATCACCAACCAACTATTTAGGATTGTTATTTTTACCTTTTATCATGTGAAAGTTTGTCAAGATAGATAGATGTTACTCTAATGTGTTAAAAATACTGAATAGAGAAAATAAATGTGAAAGGGTTCTTTGAAAAATATCATATAATTATCTGATATTTATCAGATAACTATCTCAGACATCTCATGTATATTTAAAGCATCTTGCCTTCAAACTGGTATTTTTTGTTGTATACACTCAATCTCAGTATAAACAGGGTCTTTATCTTTGGCATTTTAATATAGACAAAGCCTTGACAATTTTTAAAAGTTGATACTTATTGTTCGCTCAGACGTGGCAAATCATGTTCGCACAGGTGTAAAGTGACATTTTATTATTATCAAGATTTATTTATTAATGATTATTATCACTTCAAACCCTGATGCTGGAGGGTTCATTCACTTTGCAACTGAATGTATATCTTATAATAGTATAAAGCGAAGTCTGTTTTCTTCTGTTTCTCCACTTACTTTTTCTAAACCACACAACGGATTTTGATGCGTTTTCACTATAATTTGGAGAATTTCTACTGGAAGGTTTATATGTACCTACAATACATGCATATTATAGCAGAGAAAAGATTTAAGCCGAGGCTGGCAGCTTGTGTCACCTTTTCTTCTTTTCCTGATATCTACAATCGGCTGATCAAACCATAATCAGATGGTCTGTCAGTATGGATTGGCCCCAGTGAGACATAAGCTTTATCATATAAAGTCCCATAGTCCAAAAATAGGACCCTGAGTACCGAAATTTTGTTTAAACTACTAGCTTTTGCTTGGGATTTCATCCACATAAAATAAGACTATGCCGTGATCCTTCTGGAACCACATTTAATTTTGGGATAAATAAATGATAACATGTTTTATCCTGTATTGTTTGTTGGTCTGCTATAGGAAATATAGTTAAGTAGCACTGGGTTCCTCATTCCTCTGGATTTCTTTACCCTACCCTAGACCCCAACAAACTACTATAATACAATGTATTAAATTAGACAACTAGTACACATATCCTAGCCTAGACATAGAAACAGGTTAGGTGCTCATCTTGTCTCATTATGAAATAAAACTAGGTGCCATGTTTGTTCTGACCTAGAAACAAATCGTCACTACAATAGTTAAATATTTACTAATAGTAAATTATGTAGATATTAGACAAATGATGTAATGCAAATTAATTAACTATCCATTAAATAAATTGTTTTGTTAATGGTAACTATTGTATGTAGTAACTTTAGCCTGTGAGTTTGCCTTTTAATGAATGTCATAAAAACTAATTTGTCAGTAAAGAAGTAGGTATGAAATAAATAAATATGCTTGGACAAATTCACACAACGCCATCTAGCCTCAAAGTAAGCACAGCTTGTGTTATGGGTGTTAGATAACTGATAAACTATTTATATCCTTTTTTTTAATACATACTACATTTAAAATTCATAATTTCAATTTCTGCTCGGCTGGGAATCAAACCCAGGACCTATGCGTGCTGACCTTCATATTAACCACTCAGCTTGTCCTGAATGTTTAGTAGTTCTGTTTGAAATAATTTAATGTTTGTTATTATTTGTATTAGTTTATGATATTGATACTGATTTATTTATAAAAAACATTCTCTTCAGTAACAGCGTGTTCCCATGGGAGCTACTTCGAATTTTGGTATAAATTATAGGCTCTATACTGTATAATATTATTCTTTTCTTTCAGTGTTATAGCTAGATATCTAGACCAGACATCCAGAAACATACATTCATCCTAAGAAATGTTGGCATTTATAATATTAGGTACATGATTATTACCACAGCACTAGCCCTAATCTCTCTATTTTGCCTATTTATCAGCCATCCAAATATGATAGGGGGCAAGGCAAGCTTATCGCCATGTTGTATAGCTCATTATTCATCGAAGCCTCCTAACGACGAGGCTTATGACGATTGCTATCGATCGAGCTCGTGGTTATCGTATGATCTGTACTGTACGTAGGTAATAGAAAAAAAAGCCATTGGTCCAGGGCCCTGAGCGGGATATGAACCTTGTTCGCCCGCTTGCAATGTGGACGCTGTCGCCACTCGGCCACCATGGCTTCATGCTAGGTACCTAATAAATATTAGTTGCATAACAATTAAAAACATACTTAAATCCTCCTTTGTTGAAGATTTTGCCTGGTTCGCCTGAGCTGGCTTGGCCACGTGCTGGGGAAGCCCCAAGAGTACGTGGAAAATAGGCGTTTAAACATGCCGTTGTCAGGAAGCGATGGATTGTTATTGCTGAGTCGGATGTGAGTGCGAATGGCTTATGACGTGATGCCGAAGATCGGGCGAAAGATCAGGAAATTGGACCCTAGTAGAAGTCGGGATTGACCACACGGGTGACGATGAATCACTCATTTCACAACTCTCTTAAATTCGACGTAATAAGATATTTCATCTCAATAGCCATCCAGCATATTCACCAATAAGAATACCACTTATTACCTACCTAGGTTTACCATTAATGTTCCAAACAAGTATAGCCCGCCAGCAGTTACCGCAGCTTATGAATCGATACGCTGAAAAATACTTTAACACTCTTCTGGTAGTCTTATAAGAAGCTCATGAGCTTGCTTATAAGACTACGTTTAAGCTGTGCTCTTTCACTGTGATATTGAATCAGGTCAGGGGTGAGGATATGAGTAGGTGGTTACCAATACTGTGGGTGGGTAGACTGTAGTGTAGTGCAAATACGTAATTCAATCGTCATCGGATCATTTTCTTGCGTATGATGGTAATCATTCATATAAAGTGCGCTTCTGTTGCGGTATCTCTGATCCTCTGTACTATGGCAATCATTGACAATACCTTGGACTAACTTTGCGGTATAATCTGTTTCATCATTTAGTACTTATGAGTGGCGCTGCTAGCTTAGCATATATACCCATAATTTTGATAGTTCCGCTAAAAACCATTATGATGCAAGGAATCATCCGGAATCACATCCGTAGCTCAAGCAAATATAAGAATTTTTTACTGCATCGAATAAATGTGATCCGGGGCATTCCGATCCCGATTTCCCTCCGGTAGCAACCGTATCGTGTTCCGGTTTTCTCCGGGTACCCTGATCCGTTATTTTTCGGCACGGGGGGCGGAGCCTATCAATATCATATGAAGTTCTATGTAGCTGACCACACGAGATTCCGAGAAACGTTCGTTGTGGGCGGATTTTAACTGGAAAAACCAAATGTTTGGATGAGTTGCACACTGATAGCAATGTCATATTAAGTTCTATATAGCTGACCACACGAGATACCGAGAAACGTTCGTTGTGGACGAAATTTAACAGGAAAGAACCTTAAATAAGACTTCTAGCATAGGTACACCTTTCTACATGAAAAGGATTAACCAAATATATTTTCATTTTCTCTGTTTTTTATCAACGGCCGCAGAAACAACAAAAATTCAACTAAAGTTAAATTATCCATTTCCAACGCGAGTGTTAGCGGCTGACTGAGTAAATTTCTGTCAAAACGGAGCGCGTGTAGTCTATTGCTTGCCGTATTTATTTTTTCCGGACGGGGATGATGCCTGATGCTTATAGTACGAGGCTAACAAAACAAAAACTTCCCGATCCCAACCTGCAGTTTGATTTTGATAGATGTAAAACGCGAGCGATAGTTCTCAATAAGAAGCGATCCCGGCCCGTTGACGTTAGAATTACGTGATTGCACTACTCACAGAATGGCCGCCTCAATGAGGTAGAAAACTGAAAATAGAAAACACGTAAGGTAACGGCTAAACTCGACCAGGAAATTGCTCTATCAGCCTAAGGTTCAGTTGCTCGTCATAAAGCAACAAGGTCCAGTTTTCCTTGCAATGACATTCTGACTGTAAGCAGTCTCAATCTTCGGGCGAATTCGGTTCGAATTCGAATAGTGTCCGTTTATAATCGGATTTGGCCGTCCTAGTAATTCTATGGACATTTACGCACTGACACGAATTCAGTTCGAATTCGGTACGTTAGCATACTCACTACCAGTAATTTTTTATGTATAAAAACCAAGTCTTAAGTACGGCAGCTACACAACTTATACGTACGCTTGCGCACAGCACTCGGTTCGTATTCGGTTTCGAATAATTAATATAAATGTCAATCATTGGCGTTACGATTGAAAAATGGTCTAACTACGTTTGTATGGAGCGCGCTCGGGAAACACTCGCCTTAAGCGGTCGTGCCCGATGTACATGAACTCGCGCGTGCACATGGACCTACTCCGTACTTCAAGGGGATCTAAATGTCGAATACTAATTGAATTCGGATAAGTGCGTTACCATTAGGACGTGAATTTCCGTCCGTGTTTTTCACGTACCAATGGAATACGAACGAATTCGAGTCGGTGCATAAACGCCCTTACCGATATTTTGGTTACAACGAAATTGAAATAATTACGGTGATGGTCACTAGACGTGTGAGCATCTTCTAAGCATAATGCAAGTTCTAGTACGATCGAATCGATCAGATAACCAGTTACTTATCTAATCTCGGTTATCTACACGGAACAAAGGGGGTTTATCCACTAAACAACTTCATACACTAGTTTAATTCACCATCTAGGTTAAGGTTAAATTTACATAATTGAGAGATTTTTATTAGATGAAAATGAGAAATTAATAAAGTGAATTCATAAAAATGCAGAATTAATTACCTAAATGTAACACCTTGTTACACGGTCGCCGAAAGTGAATCATGCCTGACCCACCTCGACGTTTTGAATAACTTTGTAATGGTAAACAAAAAGAAAATCACACGCCTGTTGATACCCAGGTTGGGCGACATTTTTATTTTGACTGAGTTGTTCTGTTCAAAGTGCGAAATGGATCATGATTCAGTGGCGACCATACCTGCTAAACTACTCTATGACTACATTTATCATCATTATCTCGGCTTATCCCGGTTTCTGCCATACCTACCCATTTATGATTTAACTTTAACGTACCTATAACGTAATATAGCTCCATATTGGGAGCGAAACTTCAGTGCCTGCCCTAGCCTTTTTTTAGAATGTTCCTCCTTTCGCTCTAATTATGCTTTCCAACATGGCGCGTACGGCAGGCCTACAAGTTATGTGCTCGTTATGGCGGACGAAAATCCATGTTCTGCAAATGTTTGGCGAAAGATAATTTACTAATTACTATAAAAATAAGTCTAGCTAACTTAGCTAGTTCAACATTTTGAAGTCTACCTAATTAAATTTTATTTAGAACTAATCCTAAAAAGAAGTGATGCATTTATTTATTTATTTATTTATTTATACTTCATGCACAAACAGTACATTGGCGTACTTAAAGCTAAAATAGCATTATCTACCAGTCTCCCAGGAGAGATAACAATTGACAAAAGGTATGCGGTGCAGGAAACAGGATTTATAAACATTTTGTCTGACCCTGAACCTCACCATAGGGAAATACTTCACCGGTCCCACATTGCCTGTCATGCATTTTCACCTGCCTAGATGAACAGTAACCGCTCAATCGTAGGATTGAGGTGCCTTCGCACCTAGGGAAAAACGTCACCGGTGACCACATTGTCTATGCATTGCAGTTTCACTAATCTAGATAGAGTTACTGCTTTCAATCATAGGATTGTGCCTATGCACAACTGCCGTCTACAAAGACCAGTAATAAATTTTAAGACACATATTATCGGGTTTGTTACCACAGTTAGTATTGTTTTTACCTCGATATGTTGACGTTGTTGCATGCATCATCAGTGGTAGTGGTTCGAGAATTCGAAGTGAGGGTAATCGTTGAAACCGAAGAGGGTGGATAGATATGTCTGTCCTTAGAAGTGACTTCCCACAGTGACACTAGTCTACTCGTGACCATGACGCATGCAACTGCGTATCGAGGTAAAAACAAAACTAAACGTGGTAACAAACCCGATAATATGAGTAGTGAAAGTGCAGTGACAAGTAGCCCAGTTATAAATATAATCATTTATGAAGCAGGTACCTTCTTTAATATTAAGCTATTTTCATCCCTCATTCCTCATTTATACACAAGGTCGAGAAAGGTACAATTTGATTCTGACATAGTTACTTAAAATGGAGGTCAGTTGGCAGTCGCTCCACTGTAATTACCTGACCTGCCAAATCCTGGATCATGGTCAAGGCGGACCCCGGGCCCTCGTGCGCAAGTGCACAACCGGGACATTTACGACAAGATGATGATGATAGTTAGTCAACTTGGAACTAGGGCATTTTCAGCCAAAATGGGACTACGACATTTTAGGATTTGGTCATTTGAATTTCTTCTTCTTCTTCTTCTTTGAATCTTGAAATAAAGAATATACTTAAAGAAAGAAAGAAACCTAAGTGACGTAGATAATAGGTATGTGTAGGTGTAGGTAACTGAAATATTATAGGTACATTATATTTAATATATGCTTTCTTATCACGTATTATATCTGATTAGATAGAATAAAAAGTGCCCCTTAAGTTATCAACTCGAATATACAATGGGAATATATAATAATAAATGTAGGATTACATTTAAGGCTATACTTAATTCTTTATTGGTTTGTTTACGTCCGCCTAATTTATGGAGTAATCAAATCGCTACTTATAAATTGAAAATCACGCTGTGTACTCTGTCGCAATTAAATAATATATGAAAATCATCCATCACGATCAATCACTACATATTATAAAAAAAATCCACGCCGCGTCTGTCTGCTTGTCTATTCGAGGTAAACTGAAAAACTAATAAACGGATTTTCATGCGGTTTTCAACAATAGATAGTGATTTTAGAGGATGGTAGGACAACACGCGAACTACGTCGCGGTGGGTCGGCGAGTATTTCATAAAATATCATAAAAATCCTGCTTTTCAGTAATTAGAAAAACCATGCTTTATCCCAAGACACTTGTATGTATGAGTGTAAGATTATGAACGTATTTCCATTTATTATTGGTCTCCGTACAAAGACACCCACCCCAATAATCGGTCGGCGATTCGCCTGTAGCGAGACTGCTTCAGGGGATGTCACCGAGCCGACCATATTGACCTCATTTTTCACGTTGGAACACGTTGAACTTCTAAAAACTTAGATCATACTGAACGTTTCGTAAGGATTCTGATTAACATTCTTCATTTATTGATTTTCAAAGTATATTTACACCTAGGTTTCGTCAGCTGTCACGATATTATAGATAGCCAATGACTGTCCTCCATTAGTTTTTTATCATTTTACGGCACCACTCGACACGCACTCGTTTCTGGGGGGACGATTTTCGCGATCTGATATCGCAAATTCGACATTTAGCCAAAAAATTGTATTAAAACGTAATTGAAATTGATCTTATAATGACGATATATGACTGTCGAAGATAGTTGAGAAAATATTTTTGTCTGCAATAGACATTTCAATGTCATTATTAATGAAGATATGTGGCTAGAAAAATGTCTAATTCGGGATGTCACAGCGCGAGAATAAAGCTTCCGAACCTTCAACATGCACATGCAAATTGTTTTGCTCTTGGCTCATTGCAATGCCTAAATACAGTACGAATTCGCTGACAAGTAATTTTCAGTTATCGTACGGTATCAATATTGGATTCTGTAACCGCAGTCGCCGGCCGACCTTCACGTACGTCTTTAAGTCTCCGAACACAGGAGCTGCGACACAGGGCTTCATTATCAAATGCCAATTGAAGTGTTTGGCAACAATCCGGACGACTTCGTCATGGCAACTCGCTGGTTGACTTCAGCCACAGCGAAAATCGTAACACATTCATTGAGAAAATATTATCCAGTAATATGTAGCCAGTTCCAGAAACTTTCAGTACTATAATGCCCGATTTACATTTGTCAAGTACAGTGGCTGGTGGTGAGCGCCTAGGCAGTGACTGTTGACACAACAGAGTCCAGTGCCATTTCTCTTTTTAAATGGCCAACAGCATAAAAAAATGCGTGCAATTGTGCGCTACAAAATGGTCGTAGTAAATTTGACTGTTTATACAACGCCAGTGGCGAGTCAAGTGCCGCGTGCGGGGTTGCGCGGGCGAGCGAGGGGTGCACTTGCCACAAAAAATAGAAAGCGATTCTTTTTGGATCTACTTGCAAGGTAACTTGCTAGCCAAATTGACTCGCTTCTGACCGATCTGTTTCCTTAAGTAGCTGACACACGTACGTACTTAAAGTACGCGGTTTTTAATTTCGCAAGCTTACTCGGCACGTTTTTCTATGAATTCAGTAAATAATTCAAGTCAATTGGTTTGAAAATCAGTCACTTTTGCAACAGAAAAGCATAAAGTTAATTAAACCTAAACAAATTTTATTCATAAAACACAACTACACGAGATATATCTCAAAAAAAAAAATGGCGGCACGCGGCTCGCGGCGCTGACAGTTGACCGAGCCGAAGCTGCGAGCCACGAGCTACGAGCAAAAATCAAACTTGTTGGATCGCCGGCGAACTTACTCGGCGGTTTTAAAGTACGCGTACTTAGGCTGACACACGAGCGAGCAAGGTCGTCGAGCCACAAGTATGCGCACACTTACTCGCATGTCTATCAGCCACTTTACACCACTGTACTTACTAACTTTGCTTAACACTTGACCAATTTAAATGATGAAGAACGCCTCCCCTTCAGTATGCTTCACGTATTATTTAAACGTAAAAAACAAAGTGTAAAAGTAAATTTAAAATTTGTTTACTCGAATGAAGATATTGAAGTGTAGCGGTAATCTGTGGACATGCACCGTACCATAATCTGTGGCATAATGATCGTCGTTCCCTTAGGTTTAACCAAGATTTACACTATACCTAACTGGTGCCCAAGTAAAAAATTCATATAGTGGCCCTTAGTGGCTACACGCCTAGCCGGGCGCGAGGTTTGCATTTTTAATGGCCTGGCAACGCAACCTTGGCGGCATGATTCGTGGCCTACTAATGAGATTGTTGTTGCTCACGGGAACGCGTTCGATTATGCTTATATTGTTTAATGAGATTTCTTCATAACTTTACGTTCTACTCTAATAAACTCGTGATATTATTGTTGCTTACACAATAGTATACTTTAGTTGGATGCGCCCTTTGTTGAAAACTTTGGTATCCGATATTGATACTCTTAAGTGAAGCTTCGTTTTTATATTTATCTACGGTTAACAATAAAAACAATAGGTAAATAGAATTAATGAAACAATAAATGTGAAAGTACAAACGTCGATCGATAGTTAGGGTTTAGTAGGAACGAGACGCCTGACGGTGGTAGGTGTATATCGCGCGCGTTATCTGGCGCAGCGATCTCGCTATCTCGCGGCGCGACACCGCGGCCTGCCCATCCTGCCATTCGCGAAAGAATTGTGGCCCCGCACTCTCGGTTTTTAGTCGCCTTTCGCTGCCGGCAGCGCGGTCACAGTCGAGTGGCCTGGCCGCCCCGAACGCTGCCGCCGCTCGTTGCGTTGCCAAACGCACGCTAACCCACATCCTTAGTTCTGCGCCACGGGCCGTAGCCGCGACCGCAGTTGCTATAGAGTGCATGAGCGATTTGAACACAAATTTTCGTATCGGCCGATTCGATTTCGTATCGATTGCGGGAGATACCGTAGCGAACACGACGCCTGACTGATGTGAAGTGAGAGTGGTTTCGTTCGTAGTAGTGTTTCGGTTGAGCATGTCCAGTGCGGTGTGTAACTGTAAGGCAGCGCGTGTCAAGTGGTCCAAGTTCAGGTGCGAAGCTAACAGGCGGTCAGGATGTTGCGCCGCCGGGGCACGTACACAGTCAATGCTCTACCACTCAACGATAGTCGCAAGGACCGACCCAAGTCGGTCGGGCCTGTGGTTGCCACAGGGAGAAAAGGTTGGTTCTAAGTGTTCTAACGGATGGGGCAAAAGTAATGTCATAAAATGAATCGACTGCCAATGGGTCATGATAAAAATGGGCACTCTTTACACGAAGTTTACATGAAGATTATTATAAAATTGTTGACGTTAAGTAAACAAAAACTATATCAGTCAAATGACCACCGCTCATCAAAGGTCTTCTCGGCTTATCAAAGGTTAGCTGGAAGAAATCCCGTTGTGGGATAAGCTCGCCTTCCATTATAAACTGCATTTTTATTTCCTGTAATGTTATAAATTGATGCAATAAAGAGATTACATACATACATACCTCCTGAGTTGATGCACATTTGCGCCAGTTTCACCACCTGGCTCCAAATCGGTGATTTGTTCTTCAGTGTTGCTTTTCAAGACTTGCAGGAATACCCTGCATGGAAAGCATACAGTTCTGAATGATAAAATATTTTACGGGTCGATAACGCAAGAGAGATGTATGGCTAACGAACGACTTATAGGAAGTGATAGTTTAACATTTTCTATGTGGCATTAGAGCTCAAGGTTTTAGGTTATAGGGTCTTTTTCCGCAATTGAACTCATATCTGGTCCTTTGTACGTAGTTTAAGGCGGTGCCGCGCGGCGCCGCGCCGTACCGCACCATATGGCATACCATCGATTTTTATATACAGGACGACGCAGCGGCACCGCTTAAGCGCCGTGCCGTGTAAACGGCTCTAACGGCCAGTTTCTCATATGTACATCTATTGTTGATCATCAATTAAAATCCGCCATCCTTATCTATGGTGAGCTGTAGACAGATTTTAGTTGATGATTTCAGATTTTCGTTTCAAAAACTGGATGTTAGTCACACAAAGCTGGGGTCTTATTTGGCTAAATCGCCGTGGTCCCGAATGGATCACGTATAGACAATTTTAGCCCTCCGGAGCCCGATCGCGACGTACTCATACTTTTACCTTTATGACTCACACACACAAATGAGTGTACCAAATTCTTCATACATACACTTTGACATGGCAAACTCATGATCGAAACTTTATAGTGATACGTTTGACTCACTCGGGATCAATTCGGGAAAACGGCTGAAATAAGAAAATAAGCCTCCTATCTATATCGACAAAATATTATATTCCTTTACTTACTAATATCTGCACTTGATTATCTACTGTATTCCATTTTCACAAGGTCTACTTTCCACATATTCTCTTGATGAATCTATTAGATACTTAATATAAACAACGACACGACACTAGTTTACCGTATGCTTCGGAGGAATATTCCTATGACTTAGGTACTTTATTACGCGCGTCATATCCCCGGGGAGTGTAAAGATTAACAGTATTACGGGTTTTATCTTAAATAAAAGTTTACGATAATTGTTCACAATAAGTTATGGATTTGTCGATAAGATTACTTAAATATTATTTGATGATTGAGAACAGATGTAATTCGCATTTAATCAGGGTTTTTGACGTTGAAATCAATTTTCAATTAACTAAGAGTAAAATGGAGAGCCTAATTTGTTACTAGCGATCTTAATAACATTTAACATTTTGTAATCGACGTAGAAATTAAAGCAAACCACGAAAGTCTTTCTATAAACGGAAAGTTGTACGAGAAACCACCTTGTTTGTTAAACTAGTGTGTGACCTCTTGGTTCGCGTAAATACGCAACGCTTCCGTCACAACAGAGACGGCTTTTGGATATTCGCCCAGAATTATTTTCAATGTATAATATTCGCGCTCACAAATCAGCAATGTTTTATAATTAGAAACGTCAACGCAGGGCCGTGCCTTCCGACGGGACGTGCGCGGTACCGCCGAACTCGCCATTTGGGTTCCATAACCTTTACGGAAAATTATTTTCGGTTCGATATTTAATACCACCCGGGCCCCAAGTCTGCTAATTTGCGAATTGTTCAATTCAATCTGAATTGGATCTCGATGAAAGGTTGACACAGTTTTGGTTGGTCTGCTACTAATTTAAAGTCTGACCAGGGGACGATCACAATTATGAAATGCCAAAGAGCAATGTCGCGGGTTAGTCGGTAGCATTTTTATCTTTCGTATAGGAGCTTCTCTATCATTTTTATCTCTTTCTCTCTCTTTCATATGAGAACCATCGACAATAACACGGGCGAACTCGCAAAATTATAGGTTTGGCATTTCATAATTGTGATCGATTCTATTTTGACGTTTTGCATGATAAGGCCCCAGGAATTCATGAGGACAGATTGACAGATCAAGAGGTTGAGTTGAGACTGTTGCTGTTAGTTACTGTTTCCAGTGTAAGAATTGAAAAAATTCCCTATATAGCGTCTTCTCATATATTCCTGGTCAGGCTATAAGTCCAATGGTTTTCCAGTGAGATTCCATTGACCTGCGATTGAATTATTTGCTAGTCTGCTCTTCAATTGTGTTACAAATTCTAAATAGTTAATGGTGTGCCTTTTAAAATCCACCATTTAAAAGGCACACCATTAACTATTCAACTGTAAGTCAATTACGATTGCATTACGACTATATTTATACAAGTTTTGACAGAATACTCAATTTGTCTCAATCGTAATGGAGTCGCAATACGTCAATAACATGTGAGTTAAATAAAATTAGCAGACTTTGGCCCCTGTTATCGAGATTTTGCTGCGTTTTATCTTTCATCAAGCGGATCTCCATCTCGTTTGTTTGATCAATTTAGCGTCGTCCACCCCGCAGGCGTCAACTCTATGACTAACAACAACATCATATATTGTTCACATCGACGACTGTATCATCACATTTATTTATGGAGCACTTGTGGCGGTCCACCGTTATCAGGCTATGTAATCTTGTGCATCTGAATTTATCAGTTTGTTTTGTACCCGAGGTATTTGAATACTTTGAGGGGTTAAGCCATCATACGACCCGATTAGACTGGAAATGGTTGAGCCTGTTGTTATTCTACTTTGATCGTGGGGCCGTTGAGCCTTCAAAATAAAGTATGTTAGTGGAAACTGGACTGAACAACAGCCAGCCACGATTTTATTGGTTTGGTAGAGCTATGCTATGAACAACATTCACCAACAGTTATGTAAGCCATATATTATATGCCCTATAATCTTCTGACGTCCATCTTGAAAATTAAATTAATTATATTGATTGTATAACTCTATTATGACATAATTACATGTCAAGTGGGTTTTATGCGAGACGATCGAGACTCGAGAATGTTATATTTATGTTAGTCATTGTCGCTTAGCGATTCCAGTGTTATGTAGATTGCCGGTACTTGACTAACCATACGTGGCGTGTTTTTGTGTTGATTCGACGCTCGGGTGGATATACCTAATAAAGTGTGGTGAATCGTTTCGGCGGCGATAGCGCAAAGGAGATAGTGTATAGTTAAAATTGAGTTATTTACTCTAGCCGAGGAGCATTGCTTGCTACCGCTGGGCCCAGGCTTAACCCGGAAGTTTTGTTAAATACAGGCCAAGCAATGTAATTGTTGTCGATAAATTAGTCGGTCTGGTCGAGGGACGATGCGTCACGCCGCGGGCCGCGGCGACCGGTTCCCATTATCCGCGGCTCGGAGCAGCGGCTAGTGTTGCGACAGGGCCGGGTCAAAAGGCCCCAGTGTCGTCTTCCAGTAACAATAGGGATGTGCGCTCACTGTGACCGCTAGTTTGCAAGCGACACCCGGAGATGCGTCTGACTGTGTAGTCGTATGGGCTGAATGAATTTTATTTAGATCTCTACCATGAAAACGATTAATGTCTCCATTGATGGATAGGGCGTTTCTAGAAATAACACACGTGAAGGTCATTGGAATAGAACTATAATGTTAGTTTTGAAACTGACTAGACGAGCGCTCCCTACATGTTTTGGATTGGAACAGGGCATCGAAATAATGATGTTCAAGTTTGACACATTACGATTTACGTCTATGGAACAAGGTGACTCAGAGTTGGATGACATCGATTGAGCACTTAAAAAGATAACAACAAAACACATAATATTTGAGTAAAAAATTGACAACAGGCACTTTATTAGCTTTATATTTCCTTTGATCGATCTTGATTGTGGAGTTCCCGCTTTCGGCACTCTCGAACAGGCTACATTCAATTTATAAAAAATTTCAGCACCAGAGCACTGACCTTCTGCAAGTTGTAATTCTAATTGATTATGTTAATGAAAACAGTATGTATGACCTGTTTCAACTGCTTTTGTTCATTCGTCATCAAATACCGCCAAGCCTATTTCCTTTCCTTGATTTTGCTTGAAATAGCATCATATTTTTCCAGCGGTGAATTGGTCGCAGAAGTTGAAAGCGTGTCGGATTCAAGAACTGTTATTATACAGTCTGTAGAAAAATATAATAAAAGTATAGCCAGCGGTCCTCTGCGGTTGTGTGTATTCCCGAATTGCTGCATGGTTGTAACTGTCCCCGTTGTAGTTGTCCTGTCCCCATTAAGAAGTAAAGGCTGCATATGTTAAAACATGTTTATATTTGCCATGTACATTTAGCCACAGTAACGACGTAACTGATAATTTTATTCAATGAGCAGTGGTCATAGTAGGTACTGTCAGACGGTGTCAACAATGATCAAGAGATGGCGCTCTCAGTAACTTATGTAAAAGTTCTTATCATTTTAAATTATACAAGTATTTAGTCAAATCTGTAGCAACTTATTTTTATAATACAAAAATATGCAGCTTTTTTCTACAACTACACAACATGGCCTAAAGCTTGATAAATAATGATTGTTATTAAGTTTGTAATCCCGTTTTTCGCATTTAATTACTACCAAATCTATCGACTGCGCCATCTAGTAAGTGCTTCGGAATGCTATAATTACCTTCTAACTGGAAAACTGCTCATTGTCCATGTCCCCATTCATGGGGATGGGACAACAGGAATTAAAGTCATTAAATCATCGTCTTTCCCTCGTAAACCTTAAATATATATTTCAGATCTAACTCGTGTAGTTTGTGATAGCTTTCTTTAGATATGAGATCTCTCGAAATGTGTTCAACAAACAATAACTTCAGCATTATAATAGTCACTGGTACAATCGTTTTGTTAGGTTCGTTCCAATTGGGATGTCGGTAGGTACTATGTGATACCTACAATATAATATTGATGCTATCCCTTGGGAAAACTCCTTGCGAAATCCAACCCGGTTATTGGAAACATTTCGTAGAAATAGAACAGCCTCGTAAGAAAACACTTTTATTTTTCCACGTTAACAGGAATAGGTACCACCTGGTCAAACTTGACAACAGTATAAGAATAGAAATTATTGTTTTTAATTGGATGAAAAACACAATTACATGAAAATCACATTTGTACAGTAACGGGACCACTGCAAACTATAAAATATGTAAAGGTAGAAACCTCCCAGATTTATTCCTGTAAGCCCCACCGAGCGCAATTTTTGCCTTGCTTGTCATAATATTATAACGGATTAACACAGCGAACATATTAAACAGTTAATGTAATGTAACCTAGTTCTACAATTAATATTGATCTGCCGATAATACCAAACTGAAATCTAGGCGACCAGTATTCGGGTTACACCAGTGGCCCAGTATATCGTAAGGCTTTATTGTCCCTTAGTAATTTGAATCATGCTGTTAATGTACGGCTTTTTGTCACGACATTTGCGTCGTTTCATCTTATCATCCACGAACGAGGTTGAAAGTTGTATTGCGGCGCGGGCGCGTGCCCCGCGGTTGCTCGCGTGCCTGAACCCACCTAACTCCACCGAAACTGGTAATCCAATTGTCAGTCCATGGCAACCTTAATTCTATTAACATGCGTGCTACCTCCGCGTTACGTAGGATAAACGGCGATTGTGGACAACACGCTGTCTGGACGGCAACCAGTGTCAGGTGCATTGCATCAATACCTTACACATTATTGTATATCGCTATGGGCTAAATTAGCGTTCCTATTCTTAACCCAATGTCTAATTTAAGTACAATGAACTGTGTCCTTCTAGTTGTGCGAGGACCATATGCAATGGCATATAGTTTGACCGGTTTGAAAACGATTTAACACGTAGTGAGCCAGTTTGTTTACCGTAACCACGTCACAGAAATTATCACAATATATGTAAAGATGACGGCACGCGCAGTACATGCGTGACGTGATCTATTTGGTTGCAAACGAAAGTTTACTATTGGGTTTTAGCGAAATTGTTGCGAGTTTACGACTCAATTCCTACTCTTTTCAGAAATTGTAGTCTATGTCACACTGGCTGCAAAGAAAACCCATTGACATTGATATTTTATCTGTCATGAACATGTCATTTTAGAAAGCAGAGTATATTTTTGCAAACAAAATTTCCAGAGTTCGATTTGTCGTAAAATTAAATTTAAGTATAGTAATTTGCGCAGTGCCGAGAATTATGAATAATGTGTGTGTTTTTGAGTAGATTTTAGAAATGTTTGTCTAACCGCTGAGTCTGATACTGGACGTGTACAGTACAACTATACAGCCATGCCGTTTGCTTAGGAAAGCTCACGGGTGCTCTTTGAAAAGCCCCGGAAACATATTGCTCACATATTCTCTAAATAAAGTCATAATTAGCTCGATCCCCTCGACAGGCGGAACGGGTCTAGTTCTGAAACATATTCCATGCTATAATGTAGATTCACAGTGCTTTGCGACTGTCTTACTTCCGCGAACTCGTTTTTATTGTCTTGTAAATTGATCTTATCCCACTGAACGACGGTTGTTAGAACGACTGCACGCACACATACCTACTGTGTTCATCACGCACAGTTTAATTGGCTTCTAGGGCTGTCCACTGCGACGGGAAACTGTTTCGAAAAAAGACGTTTAATGAGACGAATTAATACGCTCATTTATTTATAGGTACGTTGTTTATTTATAGTAGATAGATGTTATAGTACGTACTGGTAAACTAAGATGATTGAAAAAGTATATCCCGAGTATTGTGTAGCCAATTTTGCATAACAGCGTTTTCGCTTTGCTGTGTAAGTTATTTAGACGGTCGTGCGCTTAATTAATAATTTTCCGTCGGTGTACGGGAACAATGCTTTGTTTATTATGGGTCGACATATAGCATCTAGGTATCCATGTCGCGAACGAGCAGAGTGCAGGTATGACAAAGGTAGTTAGTGTCGTCGCGAAGTTTGAATTAGCACATGTTAGTGTATCGCGTGGAGCGCGCGGCGGCGGGGCGGGGCGGGGCGCCGCGGCCGCAGTGTGGCACGGCGCGCGATCGCGGGCGATCCTCTGCCAAGCTGGAGTGCGCCCCGGGACCGGTATGCTTCGACAAGCTGGGGGTGCCGGCCGCGGCGGTGGCGCTGCGCCCCGTCGGCGAGGTGGCCGCGCGCTCCGAGCCCTCGCTGCTGCGCCTGCTCGAGCCCGACCGCAGCGGGCAGCTCAGCCGGGCACGAGACAAACTCTCGACTTTCTGTAAAAAATTACGACGCACCATCAGTGAGTGTCCCACATGACCACAACAGTGTCGTTACTACACCCAACCTGGATTTGAAACCGACG
Source organism: Blastobasis adustella (assembly GCA_907269095.1). Taxonomy (NCBI): domain Eukaryota; kingdom Metazoa; phylum Arthropoda; class Insecta; order Lepidoptera; family Blastobasidae; genus Blastobasis; species Blastobasis adustella. Next base: position 10,891,423 of record OU026121.1, on the reverse strand, counting down.
AATTCACCCGGTGAAGTTCCGCCGTCAGCGATCTGTCACCATCCCCATCCACATATTTGTATCATACGTCTATGTTCAATGTTCTAATGCTGCTTTTGTGTTTCGCGAAACGCAGGCGACGTGGACACTCCTAAAAAGAGCGAGCTGGCTTCAGAAAAGAAAAACAACAACACCCGTAAGTGCTTCTAGATGTGTCGCACAACGTTTTAGCTGGTCCGTAGTTTCACTGTTTTCACCCCTGCTAACTAGAACCATCGAGGACTTACGCGATGCGACTAAAACCCTTTGCCTTAAACATTTCACGGCGAGACTCTCCATGGGAGTCTGTGTTACTGTTAATCGCCTTGTTAGTTTCACATCTTTTCTCTATTGTATGTATTTTGGTGTTCATCTTGGTGTTGTCTGTTGCATCGCAAAATGATTTTATCTACTTCTTCTTCTATAACTTTTACATTTCATAAATGTGTAGTACCTACTCGTAGAACTGTATTTAGTAATGAACAGAAGCGCACTCATTCTTTCATGATTTGTTCTTAGATATTTTTTGATGTATCGTTTTTTTTATGTACCTTTAATTTAACTGTAATTTTTGTGTCATATCTGTAATTTCAATCAATTAAACTAATTGTGTAATTAATTAGGAAACTATTATGTTTATATTTAAACGTAACTTCGGTAACTTATTTAATTGCATAAATTTCACATGGTTCTTGTATTTGTAGAGCCTATCGAATTGTCAATCTTCGTGCACTTACGTCATTTACTATGCTCGGCTGCATGTAACCAAAGGTGTTACAACTGCTTGCAGAATATACTCCTTATCTATTACTTAAAATGATTTGTGGTGTAATTGCACACTGCTATCCAGCATATTTCACCATCGTAACCTAAAAAGAGCCGTTACAATTAAGACTGATGCAGAACAATGAACAATAACTCCATAATAAATAGTCAGTTTTACGAGAAGATAGAAACATTGTTACTCATTAAAGTTAATTCGTAACTTAACCCATACTAATAAACGACAATCTAAACCTTTTAAAGATTTGTTTTAGTATGTAGGTACAAAGGCAGAGCACGTGTGAAACAAGCTATAGTTATTTTAGTGTAATCCTACTATAGAAATACGATAGTTGGATGTTTGTTACTCCTTCACGCCAAAACTACGGGAAAGATTTTGATGAAATTTGGCAGTTACGTAGCTTACAGCCCACAATAACACATAGGCTTAATTGATCCGAAATTAATTAAAAAGTCAATTCTCATTTTTTTACGCTAAAACAAAGAAGACTTGACGCGGGTAAAGCTTGCGTAACTTTTTAAACTTGTGTTAAATATTTTCTTCTCGCCTGCACCGAAGACCTTTCGCAATACCTATCGTTTTTATTTTTTGTGAAATGAACGACTGAAGGTTGGAGTTGAGGCAAACATAAAGGGATACAAATAATACGTAATACATGTAAGTGGTTCCGTTTCCAAGTGAGGGTAGCAAACTAGCAAGTGTATTACATAAAGACTGATAAACAAGGGTGGAGTAGGACTGGATGTGCGTCAATAAGTGTTGCCGGTTAGGGTGCGGCGTATGCTCCCGCCTGTAATGGGTATCTAACTATAGCTGGGCGGTCTTAGAATCCTACCCTCCTTGCATCTGAGCGTCTTGTCCCGAAATTAGTTAACATTCTTGCACCAAAAGACAAACGAGGTGCACAACATAATGTCAAACGGTCGCTATGTGTGCTAAATTTTGCAAGTGCAATCTGTTACCTACTTTCGATTTGGAAACAGGTCTTATTTTCGAATTTTGATACCATCTGTCATTCATTCAAACTAATTAAATTCTTCCTTTTATTCCAGCTACAGATTTTGCTTACCTAACCCGACTTCCTTAGTTAATTCCTGAAATATTTATTTTTACAATTAACAGTTTTCAATTTGATAACAATAACAATGTTTTTATTGTTTGCCCTGCAGTAATTTGTGTAAAGAATACGCAACAGCACCGCATGGGGGGCGCAGTTTGATTATTTATGACATCCAGTTTCGACTCGATGAGAATATTACAAATTATTTGCGAGACCGAATGTTGCGGCACATTCACCCGCCGGTTGCAGTCGCGTTCGATCCAAACGTTAAAATAAATGCGGGGCAAGTGTTTAAAATCGGAGTCGGAATTGGCTGGTGGCTGAACCCGGCCGGCGGTGCAGAGAGCGTATCGATTAGCCATCTAATCGGTCGACACTAACTTATTTAAGCTGGTGTTTGCTTGTCCGTGGGGTGTGGTATGGCTCATCGGCAACGGCAACGGACTGCGATACGAATCGATTTAGGTTTACGTAATCGGTTATTTCTTTATGATTTATTTTTTCTACCCCTACTGCGTGATGTTATGGGTGATGTATCGGCGTGCCAATCCTGGCTTGGGCCAAGGTCCGCTTTTCTAGTTTTCCTCATTCATTTCGCTCGGTATTTACTATCCTCACGGCGAATGCCATAGGGTCTCGCATCCGACAGCGATATCTGGGGCCTCTTTCCTGATACCGGCATCTATTTCCAACGTTGCTCTGTGGCTTATGCAGCACGTGACCAAACGTTATTTACATAGTTTTAAATTAATTATTGATTATGATTAAATATCCAATCTCATCGTCACGATCACATAATAATATTATGTATGCGTTTATAGCTAAAGTTTTTTCTCATCAAATCAAACCAACCAAAAACAGTGCATTTTATTTCATTCGTCACTTAAATAGTAAACAATATTTAGTTATAGAAATGAATGTAGTAACAATATGAACAGAATTGTATCTAAATTATTCAGTCAATGTAGGTACTCAATGTATATTTTATTACTGAAGAGTTTTGTGACGCAATTTAGCGACAGCTACAAAACATTGCTTGCGCGTTTATAACTTCTCGATAATCACGAGGCACGAACCTAGGACCCAAATAATAGGTATGTCATGATCTGGTTATTTGTTGTATAAAAACGCACATTATTGCGATATAATACAAATAATATTATTACGTTATTCTAAACCTGTATCGATGCATGATGTCTTGCCGAAAGAGACCATCTCTGTAGCTTGAGATTCAATCTTCTATATTCGCTACATGAGAAGTTACTTCAAACACAACAGCTTCTGTAAGATAATGAGGCAATGTTTTAAATAGTACCTGCGTTAGTTATGGAATACTAAACATTAAATTTTCGACTCCAACAACATAACTAACTGACCGAAAGATTAACGTCACGAGGGTTTGTCGTAATCGACAAAATATTTTACTGTCGTTATTTAATTGTTTGTAATGGTTCGCATTAGCATACATTGTTATATCGTCCTGTAGTGAGAGTGTATTTCTGTACACGCTAATACACCTACGTGCAATACCTGTTTACTCAAGTATTAGAGACCGACGCCAACCGAGATGGGCATGAGGTGGTATGAAGTGGTCCGTCCGAGCGTGAGCGTGCGGCCTGTGCTCAACTTTCCACAATGTAGTTCACTTACTATTACGTATGTAGGAATCCTCCTAATCCAGTCGGAAAGGATCGGGCAAGGAGACTGATCGTTTCAGAGGGCACAGTTGGATCGGTGCTATAAACCTAGGAGTACAAGATCGCAGGAGGATCCCAGTTGGATAGAATACGGCCGGCACCTTAATGAAATACATTATTTTAGTAGCATCAAATCCTAAAAGTATTATTGCAATAATTTTCTTATTTTATATTCCCAAAGCTAGCACAATTACAGGCATGAAGCATGACCCCTTAGTCCGCGCGGTGACAACGTATTTGTGGTTTTGCATTTTTGTTACTTGAAAATTAAGCGCGTCATAAATGTTTTGGGCGACAGTTACCGACTTCCATCAGGTGCTTGATTTTCACTGAATAGCGTAAAATTTAGTTTTAAGAATTTTACAAAATTCCCGTGTAAACGATTTATTACCTTATGATATCAGTATACCTACCACATGAGTCATCAACATACGTCAGGTGTCCTCCTACACGAGACCGAGGAACATAGTTGCGTACACAACTAGGAGATATTAATAAGCCAGTGTGTAAGTGTTCCTTTCATGAGAGATAGACTCGCCTACGTCGAATCTGCATAATTTTATTGTGGGTTAGTCGGCATTTTACTGTAATGTTCTATTTCAATTATTACTGGTTTTTATTTACTTTCACATGTCTCCATGTTTGTTTTCACTTTCTATGAAAAAATATTTTTCATTTGATACTTTTTTAATAATAAGAAGAGTACATCACGTAAATGGGTAAACTACTACATTTATTGGGAATAGGTGTAATGAATCACGCCATAAAGTATGAAAATACTGGGATTTTTTTATCGAAAGTCGTTACGTCGCGCCTCGTCACGCATATTTCTTGTCGATTTATCTGCTAAGGCGAACATGACAACTGTAGGTACTAAAACGCTAAGATTCTTGAGATACAGGTATCGAATTGCGATCGTGGCTGTGCGTCAGCTCAGTTCGGATGGTGTAAAAATGTTGCCAGTTGCGTTACGAAATGTTATCTCGCCGCGAACGCACTTTAAGCTGAAAACTCTAGATGGTTGTTTTTTGGAAGACGTATTTGTGTTGTTATTTCTCGGCCCGTTTATTTTTGTAAATTACTTAGTTGACATGTATCGTTTGGTGCTAAAAGTATGCCCGGACACCGTGCGCTTCTTCTGAACGAATCTGCCGTTGAAGGTTAGCCGCCCTGCGTAGCTGTAGCGTAGATTGATAATGCCTAGTTACCTATGGCGTGACTGCCGATGGCTCGGAGCGCCCGCCACCGCGAGACGGATTCTTTTGCGTCACTACTCAATTACATTAGAGAGGCCGTTCAAAGTATTGTGTAAGCATTATTCCTCACTTTTTACGGACATAGCTTTAGTCAAGCGTGGTCGTTTCATTGCTCGAGTATTTGAATGAAAAAGTTTGACCAGTGTTTCATTAGTTCATTACGGTTTTCGTTGAGAACAGTAATTGTTTATCATTAGACTTTCCCTGGAACTTTCTATTCTAGTGGTAGGTGTACGGATACCTAGCTTCATAAAAATGTTGGTGCTGTTTTATAGCTGCGGCGTACTCACTTATCTAGTGAGCTATTAAATATTCAACCGATAACAAATATGGATAAAGTTGGTAGTATTTAAAGAGACTAATGACTATGGTCTAAATTCGTTCACATTACTATAACTACATTGATAGAAATGCTTTTCTATTTTATTTTTTATTACTTGAAATATCATAGAAGTGGCCATGGAATTCGTTTTGATTCATTCGTCGTTAGATATGAAATAGGCCTCGGGTGTTTGAGCGGGGCGGTTGGCTCGATCGAAGCGGAATCCGGAAATCCAATTCCCTATTACTTTTTCAAGCAGGTCGGGTCTTACCGCAATTATGTACGCTACCAAGGGGCCCGACGCCCGTGCAGTATCGACGTAGATGTGTACACAAGTCAATCGATTCTAGGTAGAAATAGACAGCCACTGTTAGTAGGTTGTAACTAAGTCAACTTACTACATATGTAAACCGTTCAGTCAGACGAGTGGTCGCTTCATGTGCGGTTTTATAGACTATAGTGACTTCGCATTATCTCCAAAGAAAATAAACTTTTGATGTATTACTCGATACTATAACGCCGCATTATACACGATAGTCGATACACAAACTGGAAAGATTAATCGTATGTAGGGCTACGATATTCGGTTCATACTGGTCAGCTAAAAGCCAGCATCATTTCGTCGTGTACGTCAGTAGTACACAATCACCTTTTTTATCATGATAATGACGATGAAATTCCTCCCCACGTATTTTGGTTGGTCGATATTTGGTCTACACCTCTCCCATATCCTCGAATTTGTAACTTACCTAAAATAATTGTAACCCAGTTTACAATTTATTTGTAATACACAGACACTACGATTAATCGATTAATTGTATTTGTTCCCCAAACGTTTCTGTATACTTTGTTTTCAAAAATAGGAAATTTGAAGTTGTCGAATCCGGGAACCGCTAGTCAAACCGCCCAAATTGACTATACCTACAATGGCTGCGATAAAATTCAGGTCTGTAAACATAAACAGTGAACATGTCTGTTCCAGGCAAGGACGGCTCGAAGGTGACGACTGTGGTGGCGACGCCGGGGCAAGGCCCCGACCGGCCGCAGGAGGTCAGCTATGCGGACATGAAGCTGATCGGCAATGGCAGCTTCGGCGTCGTCTACCAGGCCAAGCTCTGCGACACCGGCGAGCTGATCGCCATCAAGAAGGTGCTCCAGGATAAAAGGTTTAAGGTGAGATCCTAAGCTTGTAATACCTACTTGATAGGAATTCAACCGAATTTATCTTACCTGATGGGAAGCGATAGTGAGGCCGAAGATAAAGCATGCCTGTTTAGAAACAGCCTGTTCACTCTAGCTTTGAAGGACACTGTTGCCGATCGCTTCAATAACATGTCCTTTTTTAATTATGCTAGTAATAATAGATGATGGAGCATGCCTGTCTATCAACAACCTATTAACTCTAGTCTTGAAGGCGTCTAGATTATAATGATCAGGGAACACAATTACAGTCCTGACGCAATTACCGACGCTGAGACAACTTTAACGACTGTAAGCAAAACAGTCATGTGATGTGTATCAGAGTAAAATGTAACCCCTGCTCGATCCCTTTGCGAGTATCCTACTAGACAACAATTAACTTCGGATCTCCCTAAAAATTAAGAAAAATCCAAATAACTAAATAATGGGCAGCAGTGTTTTCGGTTTTCTTTTTTCAACTCGATTCGATTTGCAATCCGATTGCGAGGTGTGGATTTTATGTCTAAATCCTCACGAATGGGGAGTAGGATCAAGGTCAGCAGGACTGTTATGGGATGTGGGAAAGACAACAGTTCTTGTTTTGTGTTCCGGCTTGAAAGTAACATACATACTCGTATCAGCGGAGTATAATAGGCACTAAATCACCTGTCGGATTGAGATTTTTGTCACATCCGTATATCGGCTATTGTTATCGCTTTTATCAGGCGGCCTACCGCCATTATATCCTAATAGATGACTTTGCGTTTTGGGTACTGATTGTGTATCTTCTCTCAACATAAATCGGTTAAAAGCATAGGTAATAGTCTAATAAAACAACTAATCCCTCCTCCAACCCAAGATCCTACTGATCTCGATCATATGGACCGCGCATGTTTACAACGCGCGTACTGATGACTTTCTATAAGTTCTTTCTAATCCCTATTTATATCCACTCTCCTCTGCCTGAGGCTCGGGCAACACTAATGACAGCCTCGCCGTCGACAGGCCGTCAGCACCACCCACTTGGAACAATGGAACAATGTCTCTGCCTATCCCTACGGGAAAAAGGCGTGGCGTTTTATGCGGAGAGAACAACCCAGTGTTTTTAAAATCCACTAAATTCCGTTAATAATTCCAGCAAGTGTTGGTCACAGCATTTGCTATAGGTATGCCCCGTAAAATCCGTAAAATTATAAACCCTTGAAAATCTCACTTGCCATAATTCGCATAACTATTAAAATCCATAAATTTGTAAACCATAACTTTGAAAGGTATGGGTTTTTATTTAATTTCTAAAAAATAAAATATTCCCATCTATGGATGCCTGCCAATAGGCTCCCGAGAATGTTCAACAAGTCTCCAAGCGGGCAGCGGAATACCTTGGTCTACCTGGGCTTCGCCAGCACGGTATTAGGTATTAGTTTTAATTTTTTAGATACTTATATCATGTGATTTAAATTGATACACTTTAATCGTTTTGGATTTGAATGATTATACATTCTAAACATTATGCGTTTTCAATAAATGAATTTTCAAAGAAAGGATTTTGCAGTAAAATTTGTTGGCTACTGGTGTGCATTATTACTTGTTAACTCGTGTGTGACAGACTCTAATCTTGTTATTAAATTATATTCCCACGAAACACAAGTTGGAAGAATCTCAAAAATAACTTTTCTGTATCGCTTTACATTATGGATTCTTCTGAATATTGTGATGTAAGAAAATAGGTTAATGTGAATTGGAATTCTTACTAATGCGTTTACCCCCGGTGTTGTCGACTCGCCACTAACCGTACCGTATTTCTTCTTTCAGAACCGAGAGCTTCAAATCATGCGACGACTGGAGCATTGTAATATTGTGAAATTGAAATACTTCTTTTACTCAAGTGGGGAAAAGGTAATTAATTGCACAAAAGCTTTTTAAACCACGACGTTAATGTTATTTTGCTTAATCCATGGCGTTTATTTCAATTTTGTACATAAGAATTTTTTAAGTATTATACATTAGTTGCTGTGTGAAATTTGTTGATCCTCAAGATGTGAGATATATATTAAAGGAGTGTTTGTTTTTTCGGTGAAGGCGGCAGTGCCCGCGGCAGTGAGCTCAATGCTAAACGCAATGCAGTCTGTTCAAGTCGCAGTACGTCTTACTACCAATCCGAGTGTTGCGCTAGTGTGCTAACGCACAATATAGGTTCACAAGAAACTTGGCAACGGTTACCGAACAATATTTTCTCAAGTTGAATGTGTGAATTTTCATAAACTAGGTATATGTACTCGCAAAGTATCGGTCGGTAACCTGAGGCGCCACGGAGCGTTGTGTGCATAACTGAATTCAGAGCGAGTTTCCACATGTCAACCTTGTTTTGTCCCGACATAAGCTTTTTCATTGGATCGATAGAAGCTCGGAAGTTTTCTTCATTTGACCATTCCATTTTTATGAACTATGCAACACCCCATTGAACTTTTATCGTGCTTGCTTAATTTTTGTTTCCTTAAGACATAAGCTTCAGGCAAATTTATTGTAGTATACATCTACGAAGTTAGTACGTAAAACGTCATATTATGTCACGTCAGTTTGCTTCCCGTATGTTTCACACGTTACCTATCTACTATTAATATATGAGGTTATCGTAATAAGTAACAACAATGATAGTATTTTTTGCAATCTTGATATTCCAAATAAATATTATTCTCTCAAGAATTGGGTTATCGAAAATAATTTTACAAATCAAACTTCCAGTTAGCGCGTTTAAATAAACAAACTCTTCAGGTTTAATATTAGTATCGATATCTGGTTAATTAAAGATAGTGCGTACTATCAGTGTAGCAGTATGTATATTTGACCCATTCGGGCTGTAAAAGAGTAAATAGCTTGCCACGAGAGCCTCGGCCCGAAGTAGTCTCTAGGGAGCGGCCGCATGCTACGCCCTTTTGACCACCAACTGGATAATGCAGCCTCTGTCTATGCGAACAAACGTACCATGTGATGCCTCGTTAATATGCATAGGTTTAGTTGCGTAGGTACTTGAAAATTCCGCAAAACAACTATCAATGGTACCTACCTATAACTTTTAATTTTCCTTAAGTATTGGTTTGATTAAGAGGCTTCTAAACGGGCAATATTTTTAATGCAATATGTTGCTGCAGTACTGGCAATAATGGCCCGGCCATGATAAACCTTTTTAATGCAGAGTATGGGCTGACAATTTTTATTACGCCTATAGTATGGCCCATCAAACATAGCACAGAATATAGCAACAAATCGTCACTTACAAACTTTATGTCGACTAGAAAAGGACGCACTATATCACAACAATAGAGCGCATTTGAAATAACAATAAAACTGGCCCGGCAATATTGCAGAATTTTCGATCGCTTGTCGATCGTCCTGCAATCCACGGCAATCTAACTAACATGTTTGTCTACATAGCCGGGTCATACTAAAAATATTGCATAGTCTGGCTGGTATTTCGCACATATTGCTCAGCCACTGTATTGCAGCCACACATTTCAGTAAAAATACTGCCCATTTAGAAGCACCTTAGAAAACGCGTTCCATGTGACTCGCTAGTCTCTTCAAATTAAAATTGGGAAGAATAAACTTTAGGGCTTAGGCAAATTGATGTGATAGATTGATTCGTGAACTCTAGATGCCATTTGGCTGACTTGCAAACATGGCCGGTTGAGAAAAGGCTTTAACATTCTTCACGATCTTTGTTCCGATGTACAATGCACTTTAATTTGCTTCAGTGAAGTTTGTTTTGTCTTCTTTTTGATCCATGAAGGACCTCTAACAGTATTATTTTCAGAAGTCATGAGAGTTTGTTTTGTTTGAGTTGAGTTTTATCATTTTATTTAACGTCATATAGCGATAACTTAAGGATGTTATAGAGATAATCAACACTGTTTTTCTGAAGTTTCTATTAAGTTTCCATATCTGTAAAGCAGCTTAGGCCTGTTACCGATGACATGATTTATCTTTCCGTGTCGTGAGATGCTGACGTCATAACTCACAATGTACAATTTTTGTTAAGCATTCTCTTACATTTATAGTATAGTTTAAAGCACAATGTATTTTAGACGTGAATATCACACGAATTTTAAACTAATTATACCTATTTGTCAACGTCTAGCACGTATTGACATGTTTATTTATTGTACAGAATATATTATTGCTTGTCGAACTTGTAGGTTTATGATATTGTTGATTGATTTGTAAATCTTCAAACTAATGTAGCTTTTTGATTTGTTACGTCAAGGCAGAGTTACAATGTTACAACAAACTGCTTATTAGTTAAAATACCGCTGCTTTTCAGGTAATAACATGCATAAATAATAAGACAAAGGACATGATATGGTAGGACTGTGTTGTGTGTGAAGTAGTTCGTGAATTAATTGTTGTTTTGCGTATTGCAGAAAGATGAAGTGTACCTGAATCTGGTGCTGGAGTACATACCGGAAACTGTGTATAAAGTGGCACGTCACTACTCCAAAGACGAACAAACCATACCCATTAGTTTTATAAAGGTAAATATCGGTGTAATTTTGACTACATACTATCTGTTTTATCAGGTGGTAGGACTGTCAAGCCTGAGGAGTCCGCCTGGGTGAGTAACACCGCTTTATCTATTTCTGCCGCCAGACAACAATGCTTCCATTATTGTGTTCCGGTTTGAAAGATAAGGTAGTCAGCGATATTACAGGCATGATGCATTTCATTTCAGTTATCGCAGTCCACCCGCGCACATTTTTGTTTTGGGCGATAGTTATCACTTACCATCAGGTGGGCTGTCTGCTCGTCATCTATCCCCGCTTGTATAACGCTCGGAACACTTAAAAGTAAAACTGATCGTAATTTGTCCCAATGTCCCCCCAATTCATGTTTCAAATCCAAGGAACCTATTACAGGAGGAGAAATTCAGCAAGAAAGTTTTGTTTCCAGCAGGGCCCTTTCCCTTTGTAATTTGAATGCATGCGTGCAGGAAAAGCGCACCATTGTTACGTTTTACCAATGTACCTCACCGCTGTATACGTTTAACCAAATATGCTCGGTTTCATTACACTTTATAGACTACAAAATAGAGAGGGGAGCAGACTGTTGGCAAGGTAAGATCACAGAGATCAACAAAAATATTTTTCCACAATAAAGGTAGAATGAATGAATAAATGAATGAATAACGCTTTATTGCACAATCAAAAGAATACGATGGGTACTTAAAATTAACAGCAGGAGAAGCAACAGGCGGCCTTATCGCTTAAAGCGATTTCTTCCAGGCAACCTTTTTGTGTAGATAACTGGCGACAGAAGTGCAAGATAAGAAAATACACTAAGAGTACGCCCGTTGAACCTAAAGAGATATTGGTGTAATTTTAATTAATACTAATAAAACTATAGATAAAATATACCTAACATACATATTTGAAAACAGAATAGAAGAGAGTAACGTTTCTCTGCAATGAAATACAACAAACATATAAGGTACCCAACAAGAATTATGAGAAGCAATAGACTAGATAAGACTGCAACTACACTACGCAGCTACGACTAGCAAAAGAGGTAGATATGATTAATTATTTCTAATGCGTGATTGTTAGGGAAATGAAACAACTATGCTGAAATGAAAATCTAATATTGTGGTGTGGAACCACTAAAAACACTTGTGTTAAATAGGGCTAAGATCCCTGCCCAAAAATCTCGGCGTCTTAAAGTAAGTACTTAGGTCTAAAATTGGATCAAGTTTTGGACATAATTAATTGTAGCTTTATTTTTTTAGATTTGAGTACCAATTACCAAGAGCCTGCACCCCTCCGCCATGAGTAATAGTATTATATGCTGCTCCCCTCTCTATTTTGTAGTCTATAGTGTGGAGAAAACGCGAAAAATTTATTAAAACGTGTAAAACAGTGAGGTACATTGGTAAAACGTAATAATAGTGCACTTTTTCTGCACGCATTCATTCAAATTACAAAGGGAAAGGGCCCTGCAGGATACACAAAACTTTTTTGCTGAATTTCTCCTGTTATAGATTCCTTGGATTTGAAACATGAATCGAGAGGGATATTGGGATAAATTACGATCAGTATTACTTTAATGTATTACGAGCATAATACAAGCTGGGGCTCCGCTGGATAGATGACGATGTTTATCGTAATTTCCATAACAATGGTTGAGGCACATTGAACAAGCAAAGCATTGATACTAATCTTTTTGTTCACACATGTATTAACACATGATCTCCAATCTAGCTGACCTTCATACTCTTCATTTTTGAAGGAGGTTCAAGTTTACCTGAGGGTAGTTAAGAATGGGCGTTTTAAAGGGAAATACCACAATATTCCTGTTTAGTTAAGACCTGCAGTAGCAATCTAAATATAAAAAAAGAAATAAGTTTTATTAAAAAATTCTAATTACTTATTATGTTGTTACACGTTCCCAGTACTTCAAACAGCTTTACACTTAAATTTACGGATTCACGATCACCTCCTAAGTTTTAAGAGGCTCCTAACACTTCAGACTTTTCTCCGGAATGTACCATTTAGGAGTCCCCTAAACCTTAGTGGGCATTGTGAAATCTGACATAATAATGATAATAATAATGGTTATTTCGTTACAAAGTTTTACACATCTTATTTAGTTGAGGATCTTCTATTGAGTATAGAAATACTTGTATCAGGAGAATCCCGCTCCTTCACAAAATTAAATTACACCTCATAACATACATAATCCGACGTTATGTTAAACGAACGAGCATACAAACACGTCCGCAATTCCCTTGCAGCTGTACATGTACCAGTTGTTCAGAAGCCTCGCGTACATCCACTCGCTGGGCATCTGCCACCGGGACATAAAGCCACAGAACCTGCTGCTGGACCCCAAGACGGGCGTTCTGAAACTATGCGACTTCGGCTCGGCGAAGCATTTGGTGCGCGGCGAGCCGAACGTCTCGTACATTTGCTCGCGCTACTACCGGGCGCCTGAACTCATTTTCGGCGCCATAGACTACACTACGAAGATTGGTGAGTACCAGTTTGTTTTCTATCTGTTTGGAGGCACGTTTGTGTCTCATTTTCGGCGCTGTAGACTGCGCTGCGAAGATTGGTGAGTTGGATGGATATTGGTCGTTTGTTTTCTACCTATTTCGAGGCACATTCTTGTATATTTGTTTCTTACTGTATTTTTATTATAATTACTGATGACTCTGTACTTTTATCTGGGATCATAAATCCAGTTAAATTTATCTGAAAATTGGCTAACTTATGTTTAAACACATTTTCTTTTATTGGAATTAGATTAGATTATAATGGAATGGCTCATTAGGCATTGCTATGACGACACTGCTACTTGTTAACTAGTACATACTATAACAATTACGCGTATAAGTTACGCGTCGCCCCGCTTTACAAAAGGTGTGGTACAAAAATAGATTTTATTCTTTGAGTAATACATTTCACTTTGATCTTGCTCTCACGCTTCTCGATTCTGAATTTAGATGACTGAATTTAGCTAAGTGTTATTAGCCTTGAAGGGCGTGAGTTTCCGCTCCTGGCGCTGTTATTCTAATCCATTACTGGTTTAGTACGTGGGCGCGCGACGAAATCTCTGAAAGGCCAGCAATACGGCACCTTGGTGTCTTGTGAACCCATAAAGATTTATAGGTTATATATAAGTTATGGCAAGGCCACTGAAACTGACGAAGCTATTGTGCCCCACAGACGTGTGGAGCGCAGGCTGCGTGGTGGCGGAACTGCTACTCGGGCAGCCGATATTCCCCGGGGACTCGGGCGTCGACCAGCTGGTTGAAATCATCAAGGTATGCAACCGTTCGCTTTCCGCCTGCTTTTAACAGGGACCAGGGAGTAATTTGTCCAGTGGAGAGCGAATCGGCACGTATTTATTCTAAACACGTTTCACCAATTGCAGCAGGCGAGAGGTAAGCATTGTTGAATGCAACTGACAGAATATCTTTTGTCAAAGTGCGCTTGGTGCGAAAGTCCTAAGCTGCGTAGGACGACTCCGATTGGCGAAAAAATCCTTCGCAACAATAACCTACCAAAAATATCATTATTTTTAATTTAACAGCTTGGAGATTTGAAATTGAGGGTGTCATTCAATTAACAGGAAAATAACGTTAAAATGTTGTAAGAGATTCATAGTGAACATCTCATGTGTGCATTTTTAACATGAAACCTGAACAAATAAAGATCTACAAGTTATGGGCATTCAATTACCGCTTTCCATCAGCCTGCTGGATACTGATGAAAATAAAAACTCGAGAGGCAACAGATCTCTCCAAACCTATATGTTTCAGGTCTTGGGAACACCGACGCGTGAACAAATCCGAGAGATGAATCCAAACTACACAGAATTCAAATTCCCACAAATCAAAAGTCATCCATGGGCAAAGGTAAGACGATCTTATTATTCGACAGAATGTATTGTTTATTTAAATGTATTCCTATTTCATTTCATTCGTAGTAGCATTATGTATGTTATTAAGAATTGTATTTCTCAGTAGAACATTCACAAAAGTCTATGGGACAATTCATTTTCGAAATTTATATATTTATTCATTATATTATTTAATTAATTAACAGTCTCTTCACAGGGGTGCATTGCTTGTGTGTACGTTTTAAATGTGCGCTTTAATAATAAACAGCCATATAGTTAGACCGGTAAAAAGGGGATTTCCGTAACAATAGAATTAACACCACTCTGCCAAACTGTGAAGAGACTATTAGCACTCTAGCCACAAATGTCACATGTATTGAATGTGCATGATTTATCGTTTTACCCGGTCACCTGAGCGGGAAAGGCACACACTGAATACATGGCGTCCGGCGGCTGTGGCGAGAGTGCACGTTATAAGACGCGCGTCATTGCAGTTAATGTTGGAGAGAATGTCCATGCCCAAGTCTGCCACTGACCACCAGCGCATACGAGTAAGGCATCATTCACCATCCCTGCTAAATGCCTCCATTTTGACCCGACCCCTACTAGAGTAGCGCCTGGACGTAGCGTGTGAATGAAGGCATCTAGTATCACCTTTTGACCGTCACGGCCTCTGGTTGGCATGTACTGATATGGTTGTTGAGTATTGGTGATTAGAAGTCATAACTAATCGATGCTATTTCCGCATAATGTGTGTTGGTGTTCGGTGTGCATTCGTTTCGTGCCGTTCGGTTGGCCTCACTCGCGCTATCAGCTCGACTATCGACCTACTGCCGCGCACTCGCTACTGCCACTTCACAATTACTTCATCGCCACAATTAGCAATCATTCTCATTTCGAGTGTTATGTGTCTAACAACTAACGGTTGTAAATATTATGCCTTCATTATTATTTTGATTTATTAGATCGTATGTATAACGTTTCCAATTTGTCGTATTGTCTATACATACATTACGAAGAAGCGCCCAAAGTTCTTATTATTTTTTTGATATATTATATTCAGCATACTTATAGCCATGCCCTTTTTGTCTTAACGTACCGACCTCAGTGAACTTTTGCATAATAAATAAATCAGTTTTGAGATGAACCACAATTTTTTATACGAGAATTGTTGGTGAATTGAAAATAGCGGGAAGAGTGCCGATGGACGGTTTTACTGTCTACGGTTTTGCGCACGTACGCGCTGACTAACTATACTATAACTGACTGACTGATCACACCGGAGCTCAAAATACACTGTCGCTGCTTGGCTCATCAGCTCATCACTTTTTTGACAGACAGCACGATTATACGCAGCGACAGCGTATTTGTAGTTGCGGTTTCGCCAGTCCTCTACACACCGTGTGCTCAAGCCAATGCGCACGATACTGAAACCCTTATAGACCTTTGCACTAGCCAGTGGCCAGGACAATCCATTACGGTTCTTTCACACGGAGCCACTAGCCCAGCCAATTCAGTAAGAACAATGCATAGGCTGAATCAACGTATTGCCTATATTGGACTAGCTCAGTGGATCGTCTCGGCCATTGATTCCGTCTAAGGATGACTCCCGGTACACCGAGCCGGGACCTAGCCGATATGTTTTGTATGGCCACGCTTATGCTACCGAGGGGCGACAGAGTTCTCATTGCCCGGCCACCATAGAAAAGGAAACTCGACTCGGACCAGGCGCGGTGTAACGCGAGTCATCCTTAAAACTAGTAACAGACGCTCCGTTTTGGCTGGCCAACCGTCAGTCTCAGTTGATACTTATCCTTACACAGTATAAAATAAAGTCGCGTTTGGGTGCGGGAGCCGCGGTCGGACTTCCGACCGAGGTCGGCCATGCATCCGAACTAATCCAAAAGCGACTTTATTTTTTACATCATACAACATGCATCAAGAATTTGGTGAAACGCCCCTGGTATTGCAAACGTCCATAGGCTGCGGTGACTTACCATCGGGCAGGCCGTAAGCTTGTTTGCCACCTTTGTGGTATAAAAAACATCGTAAGGATCAGTATCGACCGCAATCGACATTTAGTCGGGTCCAGCCAAACCTAAGCCTCTGTGCCTCCCCGGCCCTCTCTAACCTCGTTCTTCCGTCCAGGTGTTCCGCGCGTGCACCCCGCCCGACGCGATCTCGCTGGTCTCCCGGCTGCTGGAGTACACGCCGGGCGCGCGCCTGTCCCCGCTGCAGGCGTGCGCGCACAGCTTCTTCGACGAGCTGCGCGAGCCCGCCGCGCGGCTGCCGTCGGGCCGCCCGCTGCCGCCGCTCTTCAACTTCACAGACTACGAGCTCGCCATCCAGCCCTCGCTCAACGAGTTCCTCAAGCCGCGCGCCGCCGCGGACGCCGCCGCCGGCGCCTCGGCCGACGCGCACCACGACGCGCAAGGTGCTTGATACGGCCCCCCCCCACAGTACCGCCACCCCCCGCCCCCGCCCCCGCCCCCGCGAACCCGAGCGCTATTATTATTATTAATAAATCAGTTTACTTTCATTCTGGTATTTCTTTCTCTTTTTGTATGGTAGACGTAGATCTCCTCTCAACTTTTGCCTTGCCGGGTTTCGAGCCTCTTTTCGGGATGGTACGATTGGACGGTTTGAAAATGTAAAGCTTAATAGAAGATCGAAGCAGTTAGTACAATTAGTTTTATTTCTCGGTAATTTAGTTGTAAATTAGTTTTGTTGCGAAATCTCCTCGGGAATGTTAGCTTGAACTGTTGTTGTTGTGTGCGGGAGTGTGCGGTGAATACAATGCATGTGTGTTGTTGTGTGCGCAGGAGAGAGCGCGGCGGCGTCGGGCCCCAGCGGCTCGCCGGGCGCGTCGTAAGGCGCGCCGCCGCCGCCGACCGACAGCCGCCGGACCTGCCCCGGACCCGCCCCGGACCCGCCCCGGGCCCGCCCCGAGCCCGCCCCGCTCCCGTAGACGCGACGCCGCCGCCGAATCTCGATTCGGAATTAGATTGAGAGTCATATGCTATTTAGTGATAGTCTGGCCATCGGGAAAAATTTAATAATGCATAATAGGTGTTTTCGGCGAGTAATCGTGTGATACTTGTAGTGTAATTGTCGATAAAGCTTGAGCTGTCGTAGTCGGTAAGAAGGGTAAATCCACTGTAGATTCTAAACCGTCGCGATGTGATTACTTTGTACTTTTGTAAGCTCAAATTAACTCCTTATTACGATGGAGCGTCGTAACCTCCTGCAATGTTAACGACTCGTGTGCAATAAGGTTGAATTTTACAAATTAGCTTATTGTCTGTGGGTCGTAGGAGGTCAACTCCTTATGTACATACCTTAAATATTGAGTTTTAAACCATTTATTTTGTAAACGACAGATTATTATCGTCTGGACAAATTGTTTGTTATTATATTTTCATTCGTATTATCTTGACCTTTCTGTAACTTTTATCTATACTTTTGCTTTTAAAATACTTATGTATATGGTATAGTGTCTTGTGTCGGCCGGGGAGGGCCCGCCGGCCACCCGCCGCGCACTCACTGTAGGGACACCTATTCAGTAGAGCTATTAGTGTATTTATTGTTGGGGCGAATCACTAACTCATGAAACTTACGAAACGTATGCCTAGTGTTACTTCAACGATGAAACTTAGCGCGCAGAACATTTTGTTGCATGCATAGACAGCATACTTGTAAATTTTATAACTAGCATAAACTGATCTCTCAAGATATTTATAATATTTAATGATATCTCAGAATATTATGTATTTGTATAAAATTCAGAGAATTATAAAATTTTAGAATAACGGCATTATATTTTGTGTTGCAACTTGTGTTTAATCATTGTTTACTGCGGTGTACATCCAGCGCTGGATATTGTATTGTATTTAATAATAGCACGTCGGTGTCCTATTGTAACGACATAGTTTTTCGATAATATTGTATTCTATATTCAATAAATGATATTTCTATAATATAAAATTTGTCATTGAAAACACTATGGTTATTAGTAGTCTATTATGAAAACAATGTTATTAAAGCTATAAATTTCATTGTCATAGTTTTAAGTATTCAAGTAATTTCATTTTGCACTTCGATTTGGCATACCATTACAAATTAGGGAAGGTCGTAAAGCCTATAAGTATAGATTAACAAATCTTTTATTCGTGGTGTAGATGTAGCCTTACGCGTAACCTGTATTGAACGTGGATAACCAGCACGCCGCCCGCCCCAGGCAGCTACGAGCCCGCCATCTCCAGCCGTACCCAACTTCCTACTCGGACCAATTCATCATCACACATATCTATAGCTTCGCATGGTATGTCTACCTATCCAGCTACGCACGCATTACTCTTAACAATAGTAACCGCTTATAATATGAACATTCTCCAAAATGTTTTATATAAAATTTTCACTACATACTAACTTCGTATGCTTAGCGGATTGGAACTCTTCCAAAATTCCACATAATACGGCCAGAGCCCTGTTCACATTAATAGGTATCGTTAATCTATGTAGGTACCTATGTACTATTTACGTATAAATTATTGTATCAATATAAGGAGAGCGCTCGGCGCTTTGATTGGAAATCACACTAAGTGGAGCTATTGATTTGCTGATACACCTTTATAATTCGTGTAAATATAATTATCTTTACGGTATGACTCTTGTTGAGTAACGTTTGTCGGTTAGTGCGTGCTTACGGGCCTTGCGCGGCCCGCAGCCCACGCCGGCGGCCCGGGCCGCCGCGGGCCTCGTAAGAGACAAAGTAGTTTAGATGCGCATATTTTTATTAAGTATTTTGTAATCGACGTTGCTTCTGAAGACCCTCTCGTGTAAAAAAATGTAAGACATACTAGTGACCTGAATGTTTGAAGCGATATTATGAGACGTCTTTCTCACTTTCACGATTTGCGTGCACATTTACTACTGAGAATATCGAAATGGGGTTATGACTTATATAAATGGAGTTTTCTTATTACTATTACTGTAATATTAAATTTAATAGTGAGTGAATTTGTTTTAATTTGTTTTACTGAATTTGAATACATCGTAACACCCATATCGTTGTTAGTTATGAATGAAAATAACATAATTATAAAAGTAAATATTATGAATAGTAATATGGCTTTTTATTTCAAAACCTTCCAATTTGACCTTATTCCTTCCATTCATAGTTATGAGTTCCTCGTAGGAATTAGACGGATAGGAAGATAATTGCAGAGTTACGCTGTAACTAATGTGTAACCAACAAATGTGTAAATGCGACAAGAGAAGGTGGGTGATGACTGAATAAATCGGCCAAGTGAATAAGATACAAATAATTCCACAGACAAAAGTTTATCCTGTGTATAATAAATATATGAAATATTCATTAGAATCTGTTCAACTGTTGGCGAAAGTTCCTACTTACCGAAATAAATATGGCTCTACCGGAGCGGGACGAAAACAGCTGTCGATTCCGATGAGGTTTGAAAGTTGGGCCGGTGGTGTTTAAAGTGCTGTGGTTATCAGCGTTAATATAACTAAAAAGATTCTGAATTAGCTAATGCTCTTATTACATTTGGCTAAATTCAGACGTCTAAATTAATATGTAGAACAAACAAAAATGAAATGTATTGCTCATAGATTAAGATATTTTTTTATATCAAATTACGCGTCGCTCCGCTTTTCAAAAGGCCTTGTGAGTAAACGTTCCACTTAGATTTGTTCTCACGCTTTATGCTTCTGAATTTAGCCAATTGTAATAAGTAATTTAGAAATAACAGCGCCACTCTTCATGGGTATTAAATGTTGAGACAGATTATTGTATTATGATTAGAGATGAAACGGATATCCGGTATCCGGCTTTCATTTACTATCCGGCCGGATACCGGATAGTAAAAAATGTACGAAAATTCCATAAAAATGATTTTGTTCATTGACTTCCTTCATCTCTGAGCAGTAGCCGTGGCAGTGATATTATCCTCCAGGTCCTGTTGGACCGCCGTCAGCCAGGTGGCGTTTGGGTTCTTCCGCGGCAGCGCGTCGTCGTCGGCAAATTTAGGGCTACTTGCTCCATAGTTCAACCGAGAGAGAGAAAACTCTAATTTTCTCTGAGATATATGACTTTGTAACTTCCACGAGTGTGGACATTAGATACGTTTCCCAACAGTGTAACACCCGCTGAACAGCGTAAAAAATGCGCATTTCTGTCGTGTGTTGTTTAGTATAACATTTTTTCCAAGGTCAATCAAGGTTTATACTGGATAAAAATACAAATTTCTCTACATTTAGAGGTAATATAAGATGTATGTCCTCCAATATGCTTTTTGGGGGTCTTGCTGCACCACGTCCGTAGGCTATACCCTAGAGACCCTACACGTGACTCCCGGGTGGTGCGAAGAGTGCAGCCGAAATTGCTTGGTGGTAAGGCCTTGGCCCGAATGGTTAGCGACCACCCACGGAGATGAGTCTGCATGGCGCTAAGCACCCTCTGGGCTGTCTTCCGTCAGAGTACTCCGTGAGCCATTCCCCCTCGTCCGAGTGCTGTAATATTGGTATCCTGTAGGTCCCAGTTTTGTGTTGGACATGTTAGAGGGTTGGGCGTGACAGGTTGGCGCGGGGGCCAGGGAGACCCGATGAAACGGCTCGTCGCTGGCCGCCCGCCAGTTAGTAGGGGACCCGAACCCGGGCATAACTTTTAATCTCCGGCCCGGGAGGCTTTCCCGCCAACTGTGCGAAAAATCCCGAAGATGTCCATCGTGCCAGGGTAGGAGACCGGAGTGGACCCGGCAGGCATATTCGGGGGGGATCGGGGGCCCTTCCGTCCCCCGTGCCAGCTTTTCACACAACCCTTCCCTCTGCAGCGTTCAGTAGCAAAACGTCCTTGCCCTACTGGATACCGATGTTACAGCACTCCTTTACATCCCCACCTAAAATATTATCACAAATGGCAAGGAAAAATAAAAGTAAGGTTCTCTCAGCGGCACCCCTTTCCACACTTCGAGTGGACTTTTGTAATATCAGGGGTCTACACTCCAATCTGAACGCCGTACATCACCACCTAGAGATCACCTCCGGCTGACACTTCGTATCTCCACTATCCTGGATACAAGATGGAACATAGGTTTTTACCTCGCGCTGGTGTGTGCCTATTCGTATGAGGTGATATCTGCTGTCGACGTCTTAATGCCATAGAACTAAGTGACGAATCTGTGGTGTGGGTGTTCGTAGAACAGGGGGGTCTACGCGTGCCTATACAACAACCGTCACGGCGTAGGTGAGACAAATCGGTTTTTCGAGCACATACAATGCGCTACCGACAAAGTCTTTGAGCGGTATCCTTCCGCCGAGTTGGTGGTCCTAGGAGATTTTAACGGTCACCACACTGAGTGGCTAGGGTCAAGCCGTCCTACCAACCCAGCCGGGAGGTCCGCCCATGAATTTTCTCTGGCCCATGGTCTCACGCCACTGGTATCAGAACCCACCTACTTACCGGATGTTGTGGGCCGTGATCCTTCTTTGTTAGACCTTCTGCTTACCACCCACCCAGACGGTTATCAGGTGTCCGTAGATGCTCCTCTTGGGACATCAGACCACTGCCTGGTCCGTTCCGAGGCGCCTCTTGCTATACCCGAACGGACTCGCCCCAGTGGGTCACGCAAGGTATGGCATTATGGTTCAGCAGATTGGGATGGATTGCGAGAATTCTTTGCGTCGTACCCGTGGATACGGCTTTTCTTTTCCTCAAATGACACCAACATCTGTGCTGCCGCTGTAGCTGATGTCATACTGCAGGGAATGGAGTGTTTTATCCCGTCCTCTGTAGTCCGTCTCGGCGGCAAGAGTCAGCCCTGGTACGACAGGCCTAGTGCTGAGGCAACTCGCCTCAAGCACGATGCTTTTCGTGCCTGGACAGTGGCTCGGGCCCAAAAGGACCCTAATACCCACATTTTGAGGAAAAAGTACAATGCAAGTATCGAGGTCTACAAAGAGGGCATTGGCCGGAGCAAAATACAAATTCATCGGTGGAATTGGAGAGAAACTAAACAGCTACCCCTCTGGGAGCTGTGCTTTTTGGTCTCTCTCCAAAGCTGTCGAGGGGAACTTTTGTCGGACCACCTTTCCACCTTTGCGCAAGCCGGATGACCAATTGGCCCACACAGCAAAGGAGAAAGCCGATCTCTTGGGTAATCTCTTTGCTCATAACTCAACTCTGGATGATGGGGGAGCTGCACCGCCTACCATCTCACGGTGTGAGGGCATCATGCCCGAGGTTCGTTTCACCCAAAAAATCATAAGACGTGTGCTTCTCTCCCTAGACATCCGGAAGTCCAGTGGACCTGATGGCATTCCAGCTATCGTTCTTAAAAAGTGGGCTCCCGAGTTGTCTCCCGTGTTAATGCGCCTATTTAAGCTTTCCTACACCTCAGGAACGGTGCCGTCTTCGTGGAAGTTAGCCCATGTGCACCCGATACCCAAGAAGGGTGACAATTTAGACCCATCAAATTACAGGCCTATAGCGGTAACCTCCTTGCTCTCTAAGGTGATGGAGCGGGTCATAAATATCCAGCTCCTTGGATACCTCGAGGATCACCAGCTGATCAGTGACCGTCAATATGGCTTCCGTCATGGTCGCTCAGCTGGTGACCTTCTTGTGTACCTAACACACCGGTGGGCTGAGGCTGTTGAGAGCAAGGGGCAGGCTCTGGCTGTCAGTCTTGATATAGCCAAGGCATTTGATCGGGTCTGGCACAGGGCACTGCTAACAAAACTCCCGAAGTACGGTATCCCCGAGGGACTCTGCAATTGGGTATCCAGCTTTCTGTCTGGGCGGAGTATCCAAGTCGTTGTCGACGGATGCTGCTCCGATACCAAGAGTATTAATGCTGGAGTACCCCAAGGTTCAGTGCTGTCTCCCACGCTGTTTCTTCTGCATATCAATGATATGCTGAATATTCCCAGTATTCATTGCTATGCAGATGACAGTACTGCAGACGCTCGTTATACTGGTCGTGCGAATATCCCTCGATCCGTGGTGTCGGAAAGCCGAATAAGACTTGTGTCAGAGATTGAGCACTCCTTGGAGCAAGTTGCTCACTGGGGCAGATTGAACCTGGTGGAATTCAACCCCTCTAAGACGCAGGTCTGCGCATTTTCCGCCAAAAAGGATCCTTTTGTCATGGTGCCGCAGTTCCAAGGAACATCCCTCTCCATCTCAGAAAGTATCGGGATCCTTGGTGTCGACATATCAGACGACGTACGGTTCCGAAGTCACCTGGAGTGTAAGGCTAAACTAGCCTCGAAAAAACTTGGTGTGCTTAACCGGTCTAAGCGATACTTTACCCCAGAACAGCGCCTGTTGCTGTATAAGGCACAGGTGCGGCCACATATGGAGTATTGTTCCCATCTTTGGGCCGGGGAAACTGCCGACCTGCTTAATCACTTGGATTCTATACAGAGGCGCGCCGTACGAATTGTCGACGATACCATACTGACAGGCAAGTTAGAACCACTGGCTGATCGAAGGGACTTTGGCTCCCTGTGTTTGTTCTACCGGCTGTACAATGGGGAGTGTTCTGAGGAATTATTTGATCTGGTGCCCACAGCACAATTCCGCCATCGCACCACCCGCCGTGGGCTGGGTACTCATCCCCATTACGTGGACCCTCTACTGGTGTCCACGCGAAGATTCGAAAGAACGTTTCTCGCTCGTACGATTCGGATGTGGAATGAGCTCCCAGCCACGGTGTTTCCTTTGGTCTATGACATGGGATCGTTCAAGAGGTATATTAGAGGTCTCCTTAGAGGCGGGCAACGCATTGGTAGCACCCCTGGTGATGCTGATGTCCAAAGGCGGCGGTGACCACTTTCCATCAGGTGACCCGCATCGCATGCCTGTTTGTCTGCCGGATTGTTATCCGGCAGACAAACAGGCATGTTTAAAAAAAAAAAAAAAAGAATGCTTGGGGCATGTGTAAGCCCGTATTTCGAAACTACGAATCCTTTCGAGGTCGAAAGAATTGTTCAGTTCAACGTTTAAATTATTCTCATTGAAGGAAGACTTGAAATCACGTAAATACTTACAGTCGTCTAAAGTCCCACCCCACGATTACAGCTTGCACAAACTTGTTCAGAGACTAAGTTCAGCCGGATATCCGGTATCCGTTTCATCTCTAATTATTATTCGTGGTTTCGTTTGATTTCTCGCGGTTACGCTACTGCTGATTCATTATCAGCAGTAGATATCATTTAAGACCGTCGGTGGCCAGGCGGTTGAGTATCCAACTCGTAAGCGATAGGTACCGGGTTCGAATTCTGCTGCGACCATGTACCAATGACTCTTCTCTGAGTTATGTACATTAGTTGAATTCTAACGGCGACTCTATACAGACGGTGATTCTATATAGAAAAACTTTTATGTACAGGAAAATGTTATATGTTGTGGTCATTGATCTAGTTGTGGTCCCAGACTTGTTGGACGTGTTCGCCGTCCGTCCTTCTACTAAGGTCGTTTAAAGCAGCGGCTATTGCATGGAATTTGGTTCCTTCAAACAGCCACCACCGAGTTTGGCATCGGCACTGTTCCCGGTATTTGCCTCAGGGCTTCATGTGCAGGGTCATCATAAGAAGGTAGTCAGTAAACATTTTCAAATACGTTTACACGCTTAAGCGTATGGACGGGATTTGGATGAAATTTTTGTAGATAGATTAGTGTCGAGGATACACTTTATCCCCCCTACCTCCACTTGCGCAATATTGTGTGTAGTCTACGCGGGCGCAGCTGCGGGCGGAAAGTTTTAATTAGATTATTTACCATAATTTAATAAATTTTGTTTTCAAATTCTACCCGCTGCGCCAGGGAGACATTATGCACTATCAATCGCGGACGTTGATCAAGCGCTGCGCTGCCGCTGCCGGGGCGTTGTCGGGGCGTTCCCGCTCCGTTTATGAGGATAGTGGTAGGTGCCAATGCCAGTAATAAAAAAATAATGCTGTCACTCGTTATTTCATAGAGTATATAGAATAAAGTTATGTTTATATGGTTGTTGGTCAAGGGTCAGTGGCGCTCGAAAACTAAAAAAATATTGAGTTCGTCGCCATAGTCTGTTCTTGTTTGTCTTATGATTTCTTCAATAGACTATCCTTATCTGAAACGGTCCTGAAACTTCAAACATTTTCGTTTTCAGAAATATGGTATTTGCGCGTACCAGACGGATTGCGAATAAAATAAAACCAATGTTTTCAAAATTAAAATACTAATACCGTGTTTACATTGTGAAGCAGTGATGTGCAACGCTATTGTGTCGTTTTAAAAAGTGAAAATACATAAAATAACTTAACAATAGTGTTTAAATTATTTGAATAAAACCAAATTACACAATCATGCATGAAGCGTACGAAATATCACATTTACTCAATGTTACCGTACAAATTGAAGCAATAGCTGCTTATGGTACGTACACTATTATACTGTCAGGTCAGGTTAGGTCTTCGCATATAAACAAAACTGAAAACATTCTTGCGAAACGCCCAATCTCATCATCTAACCAAAACAAGATTTCTATAGATAACCGAGAAAGTAACTTGCTAAGTTCCTTGTTTTTAATAATATAATAAGTATTGTGTATATTTTCTACTCCTCAAAATATCTACACTCTTTGTTTTTAGATGGAAACTTGATATTGGGCACAAGACAGGGTCATTTACTGATGTACTCGCTGACGATGAATAATGGTAATCAGAAGTATGAGGTGCAAATCTTACAATACAACAAAAACTTTAGTAAGAAACCAATTCAACAAATTGATGTTATACCAGGTGCGTTATAAGTTTTTAATTATACACTGTTAATAACTTATACAGCTTAAAGGGTGAATTATTAATGTAAAACTTTTGTTCCACAGAAAACAATTTGCTACTGTGCCTTACCGACAATGTTCTGTCTACACATGACATTAAAGGTTTCAATTTTCCAGTTGTGCAAACTTTTCCGCAAACAAAAGGTGCTTCTCTTTTCTGTTTAGATAATAAGGTGAGATTGCAAGTACAATTTGTTATCAACTACAATTGGGTTAGGTCTGTTGTCCCATGGCCACATTGTTTTTTTTATAGGCCTATTAATTCATTTCATAATGGTTTGGAATCTGGCCCTGGAATGACTGGCATAATCTCAATTTTCAATTCAAGTCAAGCCTTTTATTCAGACCACATTTACATAAATGCATGCATATAAAAATTAATTAATAATAATGTTCATAAATAATAATAAAATAATAATAATGTTTGTAAATAATAATAAATATAATAATCATATTTGGTCTGCTTGTCTCTTGACAAAAGCCTCCAACTTCTGCCATGCCTTACAATCTGCAGTTAATCTTGTCCATTCTCTGCAGGCTATTCCCTCTAAGTCATCTTTCCATCTTTGAAACTGTCTACTTTTTCATCTCTTTCCAATTCTTGGATATCAATTTGTGACTCTTTTGCTCCATTTGTCGATGCCTCAAGGTATGCCAGTCCCACTTCCATTTTAATCGTCTAATTCTTTGAGTTACATCCATAACTTTAGTTTTGGGCTCTCAAGTCCTTCCTTTTAATACTTGTCATACTTCTTTCCATGGCTCTCTGACAGACCGCCAACCTACTGCGTTGAGCATTGGTGGGAGCCCATAATCATAGAGGTATAATCAAATCTCTGGATGAATTATAGAACAGCTGTTTTCAACACAGGTTAAATAAATAAGTCTAAAATTAACCACATTTTTATCTTGATTTCCAGTCAACTACCTTACTGACAGGTGAAACGATTTCTGTCAACCGTCTTTGTGTTGCCGTGAGGAGGAAGTTACAGCTTTACAATGGCAAGAAAGGAGAGTTCAAGCAGCATTTGGTCGACTTCACAACACAAGATGTGCCCAAAGTAATGTCGTGGGGACAGGACTATTTGTGTGTTGGATTCAAGTCTGAATATATGTTGTATGATGTAAGACTACTTATTTTTAAATAGTAAATTAATTTTTTTTTATAAAATCGTAACGTATATTATCTGTGAACTGTAAAATAGAAAAAAAATCATAAATTGTTAGTTTGCTGAAAAGAAAAAGACAGTATTAAAAGGATTTTGTTAGAAATGTATTTGTAGATTTCAGGCAATTGAACCAAAAATGCCATTTCATTGTACTTCTGTATTGACTTACAGTTGTCATCAGGAAACCCAAAAGAGCTGTTTCCCACGAGTAGCTCACGCTCCCTTGAACCAACAATAGCCAAATATTCAGACACATGTTTTGTATTAGGAAGAGATAATACATCAGTTTTGGTACAAGAGCCAAATCAAGACCAGGAAAGTTTGAAAAAAGAACTAAAGAAGGATGAAAAGAAAGAGATCAAGATAAAGAAGACAATAAAATGGGCTGAAGCACCTATTGGTATCGGTAAGCAATGTATACTTTAACTGGAAGTGTGTAATGTTCAAAATTATATGTGTCGATCTATATGTGTTTTCATAATTAACTTCTGTTGACAGTTTGGGATGAACCCTTTATACTAGGACTGTTGCAAGACCAAGTAATTGTGCAGACAGTGGACCCGCCGTTATTCATACAGACACTCCCTGAACTTAATAAAGCAAGACTGATGTACAAGTAAGGCTAACATTTTACAATTTAACACATTCATCTCGGTTACAATTTCATTTCTTTCCATCATCCATAATATACATCCATGTGGATTAACAAAATCCCTGTAAAGGTTGCCTGGAAGCGATCGCTTGTAGCGATAACGCCGCCTTTGCTTATATGTGTTATTTATTTTTTTATTTATCTAACCTGTTGTCTTGAAGCCTGTTGTTATGCTATCCACAGATGCAAGCGTGGTCTAATTTTCATTTCGTCGATGGGTCAGCTGTGGTGCTTGTGTTCAGCGGACATTGCCAAACAGACCCAGCAGCTTATCTCAGACAAGCAGTTCCAGATTGCCATCGACTTAACTGTGAGTGTTAATCAGTTGAGTACCTACAAATTTATAATGATAGAAAATCTTTTGTTTGTATATCCAAAAGGCGCACCTGACCTTCACCGTGTTAATACACTTGTTAATCACCACTACCAGCCAGAAGATGTCCAGACAAAAACGTCCCCCAAGGAATATGACATTGATCGGTATTATTTTCAACTGCTGCCTGCGACCATTGTGTAATGGTAAAGAAAAGCGCAATGACAACATTTGCCAGCTAAATTACTTATTGCATAAAATTAGTGCTTAAACAATATCGAGTTATGAAGAAGTCAAGTGACAGTGAATAAAATTATTTATTTTTCTATTGGTGTTATAAATAGGTACGGTACACTCATGTGTGTTATCAGAATTTTCCTTATGTTAGGATGTTAATATAATTAAAATTATCCTTGTTTTTGAATTTATGTCACAGACAATACAATGTTTTAGTAACTGTGATTGGTGTAGAAGTGGTTATAAAATTATTCAAAGGGCTTCTCTGATATTTTTGTGTTTTTTTTATTTACAATATTGAATCTAAAAGGTTGGGAAATCAATGTTTGTGTGGTTTTAGGTAGAACGGAATAGATTAAACATCTTTTATATTTGAGTATAACTATTATTTTCCAAATCCACTTATTGGATTGTGGTCATCTAATTTGTTACACATAAGTACAAATATAAACTATTTATAAAGATACTAAACTGAATTTGCTTTCAATTTAATGTGTTTGTTAATTAATCTAAAAAACGTGGATGTTATCGCAATGTTAGTAACCTACATCAATATTTTAATGAATTGAATGGGTTAGTAGAGAGTTGTAACGACAGTTCAATGGGTTACATGATTCCCGACAGCACAAGTCAGCAGCTGTTGAAATGTTTCGAACTAAAATTAAAAGAGAACAAGCTGAGATAATTCGAATTTTAAATGTAAGTTCATTTTCGCCTACCATTACAGGAAAATTTACGACACAAACATTGGTTTCCTTTTTTGTTCTCTGTACAGCAAAATATTAACAAATCAAGTTTTCTTTTGCCAAAAAATGTCGAAGCTCGTGAGTACTAATTATGTTAGAGGGACTTTACAGCTGCTCCTGACCGTAAGTACAATTCTTCTCCGTAAAGATAGCAAAGGTAGATTGTATTTGTATACATTTTCTTTGTGTATCAAGTCACATAAGAGCACAAATTTGTGGAGGGAATGGCATAGCAGGCAGGTAGGATGATGCAGTGATGAAAATACTTAACAGAAAATTCTGCTGATGTTACGACATCCGTCAATTATCGGTGTTCCGTTTTACTGTCGGACACCACACGGCCACCATGGTCTGTTAGACTGTGAGGGCGACGTAGGTTATCCTACTTAATCGAGTACAAGATAAATTCCACTTTGTAGTATGCCCGTGCATAGCCTGGAATATTTTTTTTTTGTGACCCAATCTTCGACTTTTCTTAGCGATCATACTTACCATATCGTCTTGTGTGGGTTCTTAGAGTAAAATCCGGGGTGCCCCACATCCTCTTAGCAGTTTAGCTTATTAGACATATTATAGTCACAAAAGAGAAAAGTGACTTTAATGTGGCTAACCTACGGAGCCCTCACAATATATGTGTTGTTTAAAAAAATTCGATCAATTGTTTATAGGAACAATGTAATGCGAATAAATATGGACCCACTCCTGTATGCAACAACCACAAGTTAAGTTTCAACTACAATGTATGCTTATCACTTTACGTTATCCACCAGACCTTATCAGACTGCTCAGCAGATGACAAGGAACAGAAGATCCGCTCAATCCAGTTCCTATACGCCCACGAACGGTTCAACAACAAGGATTACGCTCAGGCGATGAAGGAGTTCGCAAAGCTCGACACTGATCCAGCCCAAGTGATAGCGTTATTCCCAGAACTTGAATCTAATCCGGACGGTGCCAAGAGCCGCCTTAAAGGGAAAGATTTAGAGAACGCTTTAAACGCCCTGATACAGTATTTAGTAGACTTGAGGACGAAAATAGACAAGGGTCAGAAGTCGGGGCCGAGTGGGAGTCAAGACGATGGGGCTAGTCAAAGAAACGTCGCACAAATGTTGGAGTTAATTGATACTACGTTACTGAAGTGCTACTTGCAGGTAGGAATGTAATTTGTTTTGATTTTGTGTATACTCTTATGTCAAAGACCAGTAGCAGTCATCTCAACTGATGTGAATATGACACAACCTAACTGATCGGGTAACCCCCGACCAAAAATACATATGCTTAAATATTGATTAAACTACTATAATAATTACCTTGGCATTAATGTCCCAGTTGTGCTCTCGCGCGCGAGGGCCCGGGGTCCGCCTTGACCATAATCCATAATTTAGCAGATCAGGTAATTATAGTGGAGCGACTGCCAACTGACCTCCATTTTGAGTTGACTAACTATGCCAGAATCAAGTTGTACCATTCTCGACCTTGTGCATAGAAGATGAGAAATGAGAGATGGGGAGCCTGACCTACTGAGGGCAGTAAGAGCATCGGTTAGAGTTCAACTAATGTACATAACTCAGAAAGAGTCATTGGTAGATGGCCGTAGCGGGATTCGTACCTCTCGCTTACCAGTCGGATACCCTAACCGCTCGGCTACCGACGCTCTAATATTGACTAAACTACTAAACCCATTTAAATGAAGCAAAGTTAAGAACTATCTTGATTAAATAGGCTTTCAAACAAAGAAAACCGCATCGAAATCACAGTGTGACAGGTCACACCCGTATACAGACCCACAGATACACACGTCTAACTTATAAGGCCGTCTTTTTTCGTCGGGGGATAAAAACTAAAAAAATCAGTCTCAGTGTTTAGCAATATTTCTTGCTTAGTTTGGTATCTTAATTGGATGGCCTCCGCCTAACTTTCAGCTTGGGAGTCTATTGGCTTGTTACGTAACATAATTGATTAAGGATCATCCCAGGTACAGAAAACTCAATAAATTAACAGACCAACCATCATGTTACGGAACATATACTTAAATATTATGTGACTGCATACCTATTATCAATGTCATAAATATAAATATAAAAATATTTACTAAAACGAATATTTCCATATACTTTTTTTTGTATTATAATCAGTAGTCAGTAGTTATTTTTCCCAACTACCTCAACCCAACAAAAAATCTGAATCATCGTTTCATCAAAGCAACAACCTAAAAATCTTTAAACGCGATTATTTCGCCTTGTGCACCTCATATACGTATTCATATTCAATATTTATGGCTTTCACAAATGTATTGCCGATTACATTAAACTTAAACGATGGACTCTTAAATTGAAGCCGATATTGATATATACTAAGCGTTTCATTACTTAGCGAGTTTAGGTCTCACCTAAGGTTGGTGTTGATGCAATGGTAGGAATGTTAGAACGTTAGATGCGGGCGAACGCTTCATCCATATGTCGTGGATCTTCCAGCCGCACAAACCGCTTTGGTTCGACATTTATAATGCGGCTATATACGGCTAAGATATGGAACACGTTGCCTGCTAGTGTGTTCTTTAAACGGACGCCTTCAATGCTACTTAGAGTGAATAGGCTGTTCCTAGACAGGCATGATCCATTCTCGGTCGCATCGTCACTCCCATCAGGTGAGATGCCGGTTAATTGGCGGGTAATAATTAAAAAAAAAATGTATTGACAACTTAAACGTCGCCTATTTTTAGTGCAATCTGGCATTCATCTTACACCGACTATTTCATTCGGGCACAGACCAACGACGCGTTCATAGCGCCACTCCTGCGTCTGAACAACTGTCGGTTGGAGGAGGCCGAGCGCACGCTGGAGGCCCACGGGAAGCACAGCGAGCTGATCATCCTATACCAGACGAAGGGGCGGCACGCGAAGGCCCTCGCACTGCTGCGGGACCAGGCGGCCGCGAGGGACTCCAGCCTACGGGGACACCATCGGACTAAGCAGTATTTGCAGCGGCTAGGTAAAGTATGGTTCAATAGTCGGAAAAACCCCGAGCACCTGTCCATATACTCGAATATTTCCTAAACTAAGAACCAAATAAAGAAAACCGAATCGAAGTCGGTCCATCTGTTCAGGAGCTAGGATGCTACAGTCAGACACACATACACAAAACAGGCGATCGTGACAACGACAAAGACTGGTGGGTGAAAGAGAAAGTTTTTAAATTGTACCCTTTTGGTGAACCCTCGGGCGTATCTATTAAAGGTGACCCAGTCCACAACGGAATGTTGCAACTGCCAGAAATGAAGATAAACTTTTTAAGCTAATTTCTCTGCAAGTAGAGTTGTCGTCATGGTGGTGTAGTCAGTGTCGAGAATTGTATAGAGCTCGGGGATTGCACATCATTGGGCGTTTTAAAAAGGGATCAATATAGGATTGCTTTGATGATACATTTTAATTAATTTGTTTATTCTTGTATTGTGGAATGCCCCCAGCTAAATTGTCTGACTCATCATCAGTATCATCATATCTGCCGAAAGACGCCTATTGCTGGGCATAGGCCTTTCCCAGATATCACAAAGGCCGGTCATGTGCCTTCCGCATCCAACTGGTACCTGCGATCTTTACCAGGAATTGTCTGACTACAACTTATAATTTCCAGGTGCCGAACACATAAACCTCATATTCAAATTCTCCGACTGGATACTGAAAGAGCACCCAGAGGATGGCTTGAAGATATTCACGGAGGACATTGTCGAAGTTGAAAACTTGCCCCGTCCAAAGGTGTTAGATTTTCTATTGAGGGAACACGACCCATTGGTGATACCTTATTTAGAGCACATAATACATACGTGGAACGATAACAATTCGTTATTCCACGACGCATTGATTAGTATGTACAGGGAGAAGATTACAGATAAGAAGGCGACGATAACTGAGGAGGAAGTGCAGCATACGAAGTCGAAACTGCTGGCTTTTCTGGAGAAATCGACGTACTACACGCCCGAGAGGGTGATTCTGCACTTTCCGAATGACAGCTTGTTTGAGGAGCGAGCCATCATACTCGGCAAGCGGGGCATACACGAACAGGCCTTGGCTATTTATGTGCAGATTCTAGGTAGGTGTCCAAGGCGGCTTTATTAACATGTATTTAAAATATTTTTAGCAATACCCTATAGCTAAAGCTATTTAAATATTATTAGGTTAGAGGTTTAGATATTTTTGATTTGTGTATATACACGAAATAATATCTGAACCTTGCTAATCGTTGGTGAAATCTTAATATTGCCTGGTATCAAATCCACTTTAGTCGCTGGACGACCTGAGTGGTTCAGTTGGTTAACATGCCGCCGGTCTGCCACAAATTGAAATGATGTATTTTAATTTCTGTCACGGGTCTGGTTGATATATGTATAATAAGTATGTATTTAAAAGTATATAAGTAGTTTATCAGTTATCTATAGCACCCATAACAAAAGCTTTGCTTACTTTGGGCCTAGAAGGCGCTGTGTAAATTGTCTTAAGTATATTTTTTTTTACTGTCGCGTCTGTGTGTGATTTGTTTCCCATCGTGTAAATGTGGCAACAGGCGCTCTAAAATGTACCCGTGTAAACCAGATGCGTCATTTCTCGTGAACGTTGATTGTAGTTGTTGCGATTTTTTTTTTCCTTGGTATCTGCAATCGGCTGATCAAGTCATAATCAGATGGTCTCACAGTTAGTATTGTCTTTTTCAGATTAATTCCATCGAATACACCCCAAGCTTCAAGAACCGCTTTGCCAGTTAGATTCTCTCATCCACATGTAGTATTTACCAACGTTTTAGCCAAGCTATGTTGCCAGCATTTTTGAGCCGGTCTCTGGCCAGTTCATTTGTATGATTCTTAAGTCTGTCCTAAAATTTTCTACTGTATTCCCTAACCTCCTCTTGAATAGTTGGTATATTCAGATATTCATGGATTTCTACATTGTTGCGATTAACCCTTATATTTTGCATTTTCCTTCAGGCGATGTAGACAAGGCGCTAGCGTACTGTAAGAGCGTATGCGAGAAGTGCGAAGACAAAACTCAAGACGTGTACGTGATCCTCATGAGGATTCTGATGAACCCTGAGCAGAGCAGCGCGCTGGCCGGCCCGCTGGCCAACGTACCGAGACACCCCAAGACGCAGATACCGGACCTGGAGACGGCTCTCAGTATACTGGAGAAGCATGCTGATAAAATATCGCCTTTGAAGGTGCGTTAGTTTACTAATAGCAAGCTCTCAAATCACCGAAAATAACGTCACAGTGACATTAAACGCCGGCATTACTCAACTGCTTTCAAGTGCGGTGACTGCTTACCATCAGGCTGACCGTAAGCTTGTTTGCCACCTTAGCGGTATAAAAAAGGTACCACTAAAAGACTAGGTGCAGGCCCATGAGGCTTGCCGCGATTTCAAAATCCACTAGATGGCGATACTTAGAAGTAAGGTCCGTTGTCAAAACTTTTGATGGCCTGTGCAGTATGACGGGCTTTGTTAGCGCGCGACATACAGTTTCGTATCGCGCTTACTTCAATGCAAATCGAAAGAAATAGCTGGACTTATCTTGCCCTCCCGCGGGCGACAATGCCTTTCATGCTACGGGTGCATGCTTAAGTCTTATTTCTTTATGTTATATGACAGACAAACAAGCAAGCGGGCCATTTGATAGAAAGAGGTCGCCGCCGCCTATGGACATGCAACAGCAGGGGCGCTAACTATGCGTTGTCCGCCTCTAAAGAGACCTCTAATACATATACCTCTTGAACGATCCCATGTCATAGTCCAAAGGAAACGCTGTGGCTGAGAGCTCGTTCCACATTCCTGTCTTGCGAGCGAGAAACGTTCTTTGTTGTGTTTATGTTGTTTTCGGTTATTATTTACATAATTAATTACAATTTAACATTGTTTTTATAAAATCATAATTAAATGTCTACTTTAAATTTGTACACCGAATGGCAGGTCATAGTTGAGCATCATCATCACAGCCCGTAACAGTCCACTGCAGGACTTAGGGCCTCTCCCACGAAAGGGGAGGTCATTGCCATAATCTCCACGCTTGGCAGGCGGGTTGGAGATCGCAGTATTTAAATATAATAATAAAAAATGCTGCTGCCCATTTTCCAGAATACGGAGACTCTTGATCTTTCGCCTCGAAAACATTAGTCGCCTTGTACGACACCCATGAGTGTAAGGGGTTGGTGCTATTCTACTCTGCCGGACACCACATGGCCAATAGTTGAGCATACTTATATCTAATGTAACATCTTTTTACCTGTGTTACCACAAATACAATACATCGAATTTCCACAATCTGTTGGAATTTGGAAGCGCGAAATCTCTCACTGAGTCTTAAGTTTACTATAATTTCCCTCCTTAGGCGCTGTCCGTGCTCCCAGACTCGGTGCCGCTGGCGCGTCTGAAGCACTTCCTGGAGAGCGCTCTCGACGGCCAGCTCACGCTCAAGCGGCGCACGCAGGTGCTGAAAGGACTGCTCTATGCTGAGCATTTGCAGGTCAGCTGGATTTATAACTTGTTTGACTTAATAATCGAGTATGATGCAATTTATTTTGAATCTTATTTGGGTGATTGGATCGTCATATTTGAATATCATCTGAAGCCATGATTGCTTAGGTTTGTTATTTAATGAAAGTGAATATGTACCTAAAATATTAGAAGAATCTTCAGGAGATTCAGAGACGAGACGTACAGAGCGCTCGGACTAGGTGTCAACAACATTCAGGACAAACTGTTTCAAAAGTCTGGTTTGTTTCCTCTCTTGAGTTTAATGAACTCTAATGCCGTATCAATCAATTAAATTATCCTCAGCAGGCTCTTCCACATTAGTGGTCAGTTTTGCCATAATCTCAACACTTGGCTGGTAGTTAAGGAATTACATATTTTAAATAAAAACCGTTTTATCTCACACATGACACAGTACATTTGGGCACAATACATGGCATAATACAGTAGACAAGTTTCCTGTGCAATAAGGAGACTACTGAGACTTTAGCCTACTGAGATCGTCTAGTCTGGTTTTTAGACATTAGTCGCTTTGTACGACACCCGTAAGTCGAAGAGGGTGGTGCTAATTACTCTCCTGTCACTGAGGCTTAAGGTCTTCTGTTAAAATAAAGCCGTGTCATTGGCTAGAATGGATCTGTCATTTTACCGCTGTTGTGGCTCTCAGCGGACCTTTTGCCTCCGTGTCGTCATTTGGTGGATTTTGGTAAATACCCTGATTCTCACATCACCCTGACATCTTTATACCGCATCCAGCTGGTACCTGCTGGATCTTTACCAGATCGTCGGTCCACCTTATGGGCGGCCACTCGAGAACTTTACTGCCCTATCGGCCATATGTTGTTCGAGCTATGTGTCCTGCCCATTGCCACTTTAGCTTGGCAATCCTTAAGGCTATGTCGGTGACCTTGGTTCGCTTGCGGATGTCATCATTTCTGATTCGATCTCGCAACGAGACTCTGAGCATAGCCCGTTCCGTAGCCCTTTGGGCGACAGTGAGCTTTCTTCTAAGTCTCATAGTGAACGGCCACGTAGCGAAAACGTGCCAAGCACAAACTTACCCATTTCTAACACCAGTTCTATCCCATTCGGCAGGTGCAAGAGCTGAAACAGTTCCACGAGTCCAAGAGCGTTCTCATCAACGACTACAACGTGTGTCCTGTTTGCAAGAAGCGCTTCGGGAACCAGAGCGCGTTCGTGCGCTACCCCAACGGTGATATCGTCCACTATAACTGTAGAATGGACAAGTAGACTCGTGTATTTTATCGTGTATGTTATGTAGATAGATGTAATTAGCAATATAGGTAGTGTTTGTACGGGTAAGGTCAAGATTCTGAGAGAAAACTGCGGCCCAATAACAGGGGATGATGGTTGCTGATGCGTTGGGGGCCTTTGAGAATGGCGTAGACTCGCTTCGCGAAGGTTCGAAAATAATTTCGATTGAGCTTATACTTTAGTGTAGTCAACACAGCAGGTAGGGTATGGTGTTAGGCCGCTGCTCATCCAGAAGGACTCAGATTTCTACTAACAGTGTCAGTTTAAGCAGTTCCCCATAAGTTTTGACCCTGAATATCACCAAAGTATGAGAAGTACATACGTTTATCTTAGTTAGTTATCATCATCATATCAGCCAGAAGACGCCCACTGCTGGGCATAGGCCTCCCCCAGAGATCTGCACAAAGGCCGGTCCTGTGCCTTCCGCATCCAGCTGGTACCTGCAATCTTTACCAGGTCGTCGGTCCAGCTTGTGGGAGGCCTACCTACGCTGCGTCTTCCGGTACGTGGTCGCCACTTGAGAACTTTACTGCCCCATCGGCCATCTGTTCTTCGAGCTATGTGCCCTGCCAACTGCCACTTCAGTCTGGCAATCCTTAGAGCTATGTCGGTGACCTTGGTTCGCTTGCGAATCTCCTCATTTCTGATTCGATCGCGCAACGAGAATCCGAGCATAGCCCTTTCCATTGTCCTTTGGGTAACAATGAGCTTTCTTATAAGGCCCATAGTGAGCGGCCACGTTTCTGTTCCGTAGGTCATCACTGGCAACACACATTGGTCAAAGACCTTCGTCTTGGGGCACTGCGGTAATTGGGACGAAAATATATGGCGTAGCTTCCTCTTTCTCGAAATTGGACCTACCTAGCTGGACTATTTGTCCTAGGTATGTATAGTCGTCAACAACTTCAAGTGGAGTGCCTTCAACTGTCACTGGAGTAGGCACAACATGGACATTCGACATCATTTTCGTCTTGTCCATGTTCATTTTAAGACCTACTTGTTGAGAGGCACTACAGAGGTCATCGAGCCTTTTGCCTAAATCTTCCAGGGTTTTCGCCATGACTACGATATTGTCTTGTCTTGTCCTGGAGAAGAACTGAGATAGTGGCCTTTCCGTACAAACACTTGAGTGCTTCGATATATCGATAGTCAATTTGGCACCGCTGTAGGAACTGAGGACCGACCAAGTTTCGATCGAATCGAAGGCTTTCTCATAGTCCATAATTGTCAATCATAATGGCCGGTTATACTCTTCGGTCTTCTGTATAAACTGACGCAGCGTATGTATGTGGTCTATGGTACTAAAACGTTTTCGGAACCCGGCTTGTTCGGGAGGCTGGAAGTCATTAAACCTGTGTGCGAGACGATGCGTAATCAGACGATTTGAAAACAGCTTATACACATGGGTCAGCAGCGATATTAGTCTTAAGTTCTTCAAGAGGGTCTTATCACCTTGAAGGAGAATATCACTATGCTTCTGTGCCATGCTCCCGGCGTTTTTCCCTCGAGGATGACGAAATTAAACAGTTTAGAAGGGCCTTAAGCACATTTATGCCAGTTTGGTCAGCCGTAATTCCATCATCACCCAGTGCTTTGTTGTTCTTAAGCTGTTTGAGAGCCAGACTAATCTCGTACAGGCTGATGTCCGGGATATCTTCAGTGTAGTGTCGGGTTAACTTGACTCTGGTTGAACTTTTGCCATACTAGTAACAGGCGCCCGTGTTGTCGTGTAACTGTCTATATAACCTCTCGACTTCCCTCAAAACCTCAGACTTGGTCAAAACAACTGTGTCGTCATCCGTTTTCAGTCTCGTCAGCTGGCTCTGTCCAATGGACAGACCTCTCGCAAACACTTTAGAGTCAATTGAGAAGGGTTTCCTATAGTTGACCGCTGAGACCATATGTCTGTATTTGTCGTTCTCATAGTAACAAAATAAGAAATTACGTACATGCTATCAAATCAGTCAAAACCTGAAATTAGAAATTATGTGATATTAAAAGGCTGTTTGGATTAATTG
Organism: Blastobasis adustella; assembly: GCA_907269095.1. NCBI lineage: Eukaryota > Metazoa > Arthropoda > Insecta > Lepidoptera > Blastobasidae > Blastobasis > Blastobasis adustella. The sequence goes on along the minus strand of OU026121.1, from coordinate 10,851,944 downwards.
TGACTACATTTTCATGACTTGTTTTCTGTCGAATGCTTTAAGGTATGAATTACTATGACAGATGGACACGCTACATATTTTATTGTTTCCATTTTAGTCTGTATATACGGAATCGTATAATAAAGAAAAAAATATATATTGTGTATTATTAAATAAGTTTCGTAGTCTTATTTGTACAGTTTGTATATGTCTTGTCATTATTGTGTAATCATGTGTGTAAACTTTATAAATGCTTAGTGTAAATTATTATTCACAGCTATGTAAACCCCATGTATGTGTACGAAATTATTATTTTAAAGTAAAAATATGTATATTAAAGCTTTTATTATTTTTACCTTTAGTTCCTCGAGTTCCTTTAGTTACTCACAGTTAAGAAGGAAACATAGCAAGGAAAGAATAGAATGTAAAGTTAGAAGTATCTTACAGATACATAACAATAAAAGAGTTGGCCAGATGCTGTGTAATGTCCAGGAGCGGTGATGGTGAAGGCGAGCGTTTCACTATTGCGCCATTTTAACCTTTATCTCCATTAGGAAATGGATAGTATCGTTTATGTTAGTAAACATAGTTTATGTTAGTATACATATTTTATGGTCCAAGACTCAGGTGGCCGCGCGGCGTCGTTAGCGGCTCACACGAATGTAGACTATTGGCCAGAGATAAAGAACGGGCTCTCAAAACGGCTACACGATAGCCACTTTTCCGGAGTTGGACAATCCACATCCAATCACCTCTATGTAAGGAAGAAATAGTCAGGATTTCTCTGGACCCGAAAAAGCCAAAAATGGGTAGCTTTGTAATGTCCAAGTCACATTTCATTTGCAAGACATTTAAATCTTTGAGACCTACTACAGTAGGTACTGATTGCGATACAGAGCGGTAGGATAATTAAATACGGAACCCTAAAAACGGAGTAATCGGAAACTCTTATGCTTGCAAACGAAAATAAGACTTTTATAGTGGGACACACTAGTGGACCCAGCGCGACTTCGTTCGCGTACACCTACTTTACCCTTATCTACCTACCCTTTTTTTCACTCTATCTATTGTTGAAAACCGCATTAAAATTAGTTTAAAAGATCTAAGTGTAGATACACAGGCACAGACGGCGGGAAGCGAGTCTGTTTTATACTATGTATCGATAATAACATACCGTCACGGGGTGCCTATCGAATGGGCTCTTTTAGGCTGTTCAGGTTTCAGGGTCGCCAGCGGAAGACCTTGGTCAACCTCACTTCGGAAACGGTAGCAAGAGGTGCACCTAACGATTGGTGAGCTCGTTATGGTACTGAAGTTGGAGTAGCCTCAAAGTTCGAAGCACGGGTGACCACCCATTCAGTTTCCGGACACTGCGAACCTTGCCACTAGCTTAGTGCTGCTTCACATATCATCAACATATGACAAGTTTATGCTGGACCTAAGTCTCTTCCACATAAGTAGAAGGTCTTCCCGTAATCTCCACGCTAAGCAGGCGTGTTTAGCAAACGTTGCTGCCCATTTTCATTTGGTCTGCGGAGGTTCTAGGACTTTAGGCGCCGCTTAAGTTGATTTAAGATATTCCTATTAAGAAAAAACCTTGCACCAACACCAACCTTAACTGAAAACTATACTCGCTTAGTAACTCTTAACTTTATGACACCGATTTAGTGACTTCTACATGCTTAGGAATATCTTAAGGTGTCAACTTTAGGGTCGCCTAAGTTTAGTGCAGTTGGGCATAGGTGATTAACCTCTAAGGATTGGTGCTATTCTACTCTAACGGACATCACACGGAAATCTTTCAGGTGCCTAACAGGTACCTACTGTAATAAAATTTCTGAAGAACGTGTTCGTTCCAGCTGTGACCGTACCGAGTAGTCCTGCGTCAATTTGGTATGCTCATTACATCATCGTAGCGATGATTCTAGTTTCGGCTTCTGCCAGGTTCTGCTTTCCTACTCTTCCTCCTTTACTTCGCCCGGACTTTGGTATCCACGAGTGGCAACCCGCTATATGAAGTGGAGTTTGCTGGTAGACGCGCTCGCGTACTTAGCCCTGCCCGAGCGTGAGCCCTCGCGCAATTCTCGAAGGTGTAGGCCGATGTCCCTGTACGACGTTTCGCGCTGACGTCCTATCTGTAAAGGCTTTCTTAACCGGACCGACCTTCCATTTAAATATTGAGGAGTTTTGGCTTTTAAGATCGGCAAATATCTGACATGCACAACTCAGGCAAAAGCCGATCCGCTAGACAAATTTCCGGTTGGCTTGAGCCCTTAGTAGGATAGTATAGTATAACCCTCCTTAATTTAAACGTGCACTACATTCTACAGATTCAAATTATGATCTTGGTCTCTATCCCGGCTTCTGCGGGATTCGGTTTCCTACCCATTTTTCTGCACTTCGCGGGGTCTTCGGGATTGTCGCGTTGTACCTAAGCCGCTCTGGCATTCCACTCAGAGATGTCTATCAATCGCTTCTTAGGCCGTCCTCGGGCCCTCTTTCTCTTAGGCACATATATATCTGTTTGACTACCTACCCTGTGTAACTGCCCATTTCGCCCAAGCTGCAGAGCTACGGGACTTGACATCGGGACCTATATCTCTGGTCTCGTGTAGCATGGATCCAAGATATTTCAATTTACTTAGCTTCGTTCTCAATGGTTTGAACATCCTGCATAGAAGATTCTGCATATTTTCCCCGTCATCCTATTATCGCCAATAATTGCGACTTTCCGATTATCCTATGATACAAATAAACGACCATGACTCATTACTTCTATTGAAAAAACTAAAGTCCAATTAATTTTTATCATACTATTTAATAAGAATAACTTTTAATTTACACAATCGCTTATCTTCAACAAAGATAAATGAAAACAGTAGCGTTTATCACTGATTGTATCTATTCGACCGGTCGAATGTTATATTTAGGTACAGCAGCAGGTTTAAAAATATCTACGTGGTGACGACGAAGTGTCGGCCGCCCACGGACGGACGTCGGCTCTGAAACGTGCACGTGCGTAACCGCGCATCAACTTTGAATGGCATCGACGTGCAACGTAAAACCCTGAAGGTAGAGTTCGATTCAGTTCCGTGGTAGTCTGTGGACCTAAGCTTAGCTAGGATTAGCTAAAAACACTGCCGTAACTCTTGAAGGTACTTCTTACATGAAATGATCTCTACTAAGCACTTTTTTTATACCACCAAAGTGGCAAGCAAGATTACGGCCTGCCTGATGGTAAACAGTCACCACAGCCTATGCACGTTTGCTATACCAGGGGCATCACCCACGCGTTGCCGATCCCGTATAACCTTTTTACCCCTTTCTTGAAGAACTCCATGTTGTCCTCTCCAGGGATATTAAGTCGTAGTATAAATAGTAGTTCGGACTTTTCAGTTGATGTTTCACATCAAGGTCTTTTAAATCATAGTTTGGTAAATTATTTGAAAATAGAAACTGGTTACCTAACACAAATATTCCCAAACCGTAGCTTTCAGTCACCTACATAATGCTGACGATTCCAAAGCAGATTCAAATGTTGTTTCTTCTTACAGCAGTGAAAAAGTGAAAATTTGCCGTAGTCTGGACAACTAAACCGTACTACAGGCAATGAATGCCAACACTTTAATAGTGTGCTTAGGCAGCTAGGATTTCCGCACTTGTACTGTATTTTCAATTTCGCGTTTCCAGGTTCCTACCCACCTAAGCTAAGCGTGGAGATTGTGACAAAATCCTTAACTAATCTGGATTATGCTGAAGTCAAGTAAAATGTTTTACCACAGCACCGCAAGAGCATCGGTAGTGTTCAACTAATATACAGAAGGGTCATTGGTGCAGTCAAACAAACATACTACACAGAGGCTCCTAACAAAGCACGTCGTTTTGAGTACAACCTCTGCGTAGATGCTCGACCGACCATAGTGGCTCTGGGGATCGAACGCGATACCTCTCGTCTGAACGGTAACAAGTCGGGCCTGTTAGCCAGCCGTTAAGCCGCCGACGCTCACAGACATTTCCAGACATTCCACCTATCCACTATAGGACCGTACGCCATAAAACATAAAAAATATCGCGATACTTAATTACTTACTGACTTATATTGTTTACACACTCAGGCTCGAATCCGATATGCTACAAGCTACGATATCCTGACACACCTCTTGTGCCTTTTCTACATCTGAAGGTATTCCTGAGGGTGCTCCTAACCTCATATTTTTGCGATAAGGTCGTGTTTATTGGAGATGAATTACACAGTATCTTCAGAAATTAATACACAACTGCGAGTGATCATTCGCCTTTACTCATAACATCTAGGCAAGCCAAGAATTTTTTATCATCTAGTAGGAAAACATGCAGGTGGAGTTTGTTAGTACTATCTGCAACAAACAAATGACAGTAATAATTTATTTAATTGATAGAGTCTTTAGATGTTACAATATTAATTGTCATCGTTCTATCTGCCCTTATTTCACTAAATAGGTAGAGTCACCACAGCAATCTCTTCTTCTGTTTATCCCAAGATGTTACATAGGTTTAGTGGGGATCAGTTAATTCAAGTGCAAAAATCATAGAGAGGGAAGGTGGCTAAAGGAACTTCTAAACTAAATAGTATAAAACAAAGTCTCTTCCCGCGTCTGTCCCTCTGTCTGTATGTATTTGTATGCTTAGATATTTTAAACTACGCATCGGATTTTAATACGGTTATTAACAATAGATAGAGTGATTCAAGAGGAAGGTTTATAGGGCAGGACAACACACGAAAGAATTCGCGGCGAGCCAGGTATTACATGATAAACCCATCAAGTTTGGGCTCGTTTGATTAGTCTTGACAAGACGTACTCTGACTTCATTTGAGAACTTGTTTACAATAAAGTGACCCCCGTACCCTTAATATATTATGCTAGTGGTATTTATTCACTCCGCAGCTGACCGTAGTTACCAAATTAATACCTCAAAAAAAAAAAAGAAATTCTTGTTCTCTTTATGTAGAGACAAGTTGTAGAGCTTCTCAGTCTCAACTTCTCAAGGATATCAAACACATGTCTTTCAATATTAATAATTAATTGAATACGTAATGAAGAACGGTCTGTGTTAAATATAGACTATGACTAGAGTTCACGTGAAAATGAGATTTTAAAAAGAGCACTGGCGAAACAGCGTGTCACATATTCCAATACAGGTGCTCTGCCTATACCTGTTGAAGTTATCTTGCGAGGAAAATTATGCAGCATCATCATTTTTGGGTTATGCATAAAATGTATGCATGCAGGTGGATAAGGTAGGTTTAACCAACAAAAATTTCGATGTGTGATAATGATAATGTCACTCGATAAACCTTTAAATACATGATATCGTGCCATATACTTTCCTAATTTTCTTTATCATACTTCCATCTCCCATACACGTACCAATCGAAAATGAGAACTCCGCTCTTACCATACTGTCAGAGGAGCCGGTAGCGACTACGCCTGCTACCGGCGACCTAACCGGTGTGCTGAGTGCGTGTGGGCGTGCGCGGGCGGCGGCGCGCGGGGGCCATTATCAGTTTTCCGTTAATTGCGCGTGCGCGGGCGATGACGCGGCGTGACGTCGCGCGGCGCCAACCCAGCCGGCTGTCGCGCCGCAACGCCGCCCGCCTCTGTGGCCCAATGGATAAGGCATCGGCCTCCTAAGCCGAGGATTGTGGGTTCGAGTCCCACCAGAGGTACATGTATTGCCCTTTTTGTAATGCAGTTTCATGTGGATTGTTGAACGATGAGATAGGAAAGCCGATAGGGGATCGGAAAGGTGTTGAAAATTATGGAAAGTTTTGTTGGTTTTTTTTTGGTGGACGTAGATTTTAACGCTCACTCGCTGGTTTGATTTCATGTTTGTTGTTTAGATGTTTATAGTTTTATTTAAGTTTTGACTTGTGATATTAATCTAGTTTGGTACTTTAACTGGAATAAATCATCCTTTGGTAAATTATAATCTTTTGATTTTTGGACTGTTAAAGTTTTGAATCTTATTAGAATCAATTGTTTCGCAATAAAACGTCCAATAAGAATCCTTCGTGTATTAAATTAGAAAATAAATATCGTTTTGACATACGACTTCACATACTCGAATGTTTTTAATTTATGTCGCCAAAAATAAGCTCATTTGAAACGAAGTTGTTTATTTTATTGCAAAAATACTCATAGTTGAGAAACATTTTTCCATCAGGCGCTTGCTTTGAACATTTCGCGACGTCCTGACTTTGGGCCAATTCTTTGATTTTATACCTAGGTACCTCGTCTGTCGGTAAATTTCATTTCATAACGTGATCTGACAATGGCATGGTTCGCACCATCTGACACAAATACGCAGATAAAGTTATCTTTACAATATCGGCGCGCTCAGCGGCGGGCCGCGGGCCGCGGGCGCTCGCCGTACAAACCCCCGTATCAGCGGGGAAAGCTGTTAGATATGATAACAGCGCAATTTTATATTGATAACGGCTTGCGGGCCATCGATTGAGTCCGATACCGCTGGGCCCGCAGTCCGACCGTGCCGCCGACTGCATTATCTAGTCAATAATTAAGCACTACTCGTTTTGAGTACCAGCGTCTTATCGTCGGAGATTTGAGGCAATAAATTTGATTATTGACGATTGACAGTATATTGTTTTTATCGATCAAAACTTCCGGGTGTTCTGTGACTGGTTGATAGGCTGTGCAGTGATGATGCTGGGCGAGGGTGAGATGGGGTACAACGAGTACTACGGGTACGAAGGCTGGGTGGCGGGTCAGGAGTACCCGGAGCCCTACCAGCCTCGGCAGCCGCAGTACGAAGAAGACTACAGATACAGCTCTTATGCGTAAGTTGCTTCGCTGTGTTAGCTTCTTAATTTACAGTAACTGGAAACTGGTGGACTAAGGAGCAATTGGTCCCAGCTAACGACCTGGTTAAGATTAGGGGGAGCCGGTGGATGCTGAGGCACAGAGCGGATCGGTGTGGAAAGCCTGTGTCCAGTAGTGAATGTCCTGCTGTGGCTGAATTTATGATGATGGATGATGAATGTGTGGGAAGTGGCTAAGGGTTGAGTGTAATATCTTGCCGCAAAGAATTTTACTTGTGTATCTAAACATAACTCGCAAAGGCTCGTCCAAACTTCATGCTTAGTTATCTATTCATATTATTGTGGGTGTTACTGTTTCGCTTTAAAAACTCGCAAGAGTGCATGAGATGCGGAGCGGAGTAGGTATTCGTGTTTCAATCTAGTCCTCAGCCAATAGTATTTTAAAATTAAGTGTATAATCTATTTATTAAACTGCCCGACTGGTCGAAATTATAGCAGGGAATACCCGCGCCAATCAATGTTTGTGCCCATTATATTGCTCTGATAAATATCGAAAGCAGTGTCAGTCTGTATGCGTTACTTCATGCTATTCGTTTACTTTTAAAGTCTAGCTGCTGTACCTAGTTAAGTGCGCACACTAAAGTAAACTCTCTGTCTACTCAGTTCAGTCTGGTTATAAAATAGAGTAGGAAGAGCGGTTTACAACACGGTTATTAGAGTGAGCGTCGCGGGCTCGCGTGCGCCGGAACACAATGTAGAGTCGCATAATGGCCGCCCGTGAATTTGGCTAAGTGCATCGGAATTGACTGCAAGCACAACCGACAACTTTATATTCCACTACGCCATTTCACTTTATTTTTCTTTCATTGAAACGAGCTTTCTGTGCAGATTTCACATAAAAACTCCCATAAACTACATGCAATATACGACTTTAACGTTCTGTTATGCGAAATTGTTAAAGCAACTTTGCTTTTATTGTCTCGATTGGTCTTACTGAGTCATCTTGTTTGGATTGGAACAGTAATTCGAATAATAAATACCTAAACCTTCTGCCTAATTTTATTAATTAATTATTAAGTTCTTACTATCATTCAATCTTCGATTTTAATAATATTTTGTTAATAATAAAATATCGAAAACGTTGTAATGTTAGTTTAGTACCGCGCTTTATAATGTTAGTACTGTACAGTACAAACATGACTCATGTAATATTATTTGTATTGGCTGTAGTGGATGACGTAATTTTGTCGCAGGTACTTAGGTAAGTATAGGTGGGATTTATTACAGGTACAAGCTCTTGTAAATGGCATTTAATATTTATCGGAGTAAAAGAGACCAGTGTAGAGACTCGAGTAGCGCAGTGGCGTGGTTACTATGTTAGTTCCCTATAATCATGGTTTCTATCCTACCTCGATCGTAGAGCGTCGGTAGCCGGGCGGTTGAGTATCCAACTCGTAAGCGAGAGGTACCGGGTTTGAATCCCGCTGCGGCCGTGTACCAATGACTATTTTCTGAGTTATGTACATTAGTTGAATACTAACCGATGCTCTAACGGTGAGGGAAAACATCGTGATGAAACCTGCAAATTCAGGCAACTGAATTTGTAACCATGATCAAATCTGGTCAGGTTCCCCTGGTCACGGAGGTCAGATGGTAGTTGCTCCACTGTAATTACCTGATCGCCAAAATCTGGATTATGGACATTCCCGTAATATATCTGTGTCATTTACTAGGCAAAGCACAACACGGTTTTTTCCTAGTGCGTGCGGAGTTGTGATTGTTGAACAGTTTGTTCGCCGTATTACTAGCTGTAGGGCTGTAGGTACCTGTGTCAGCCACGGATGGATGGGTGGGCATGCGTTGCGTGCTCCACTCACCGCCGCGGCCCGGTACTGAGTGCCATCGAGCCGGCAGCTGCGAGCCTTCCCATGGCTTCGTGGAGCCCTTAATTGGTTCCGAAACCCTCTCGGCGGGTTGCGTGCGTGCGCCCATTTAACCCGCTGCGCCTAACCAGATTGGCATAACGAAATATTCGTGAAAACCCATCGACTGCGGCCCTCGGCTCGTGAGGAACCTTGGTTTTTGATCGTAAATTCTTTTGAGCACCCATAAGGTGCCGAGTGACGATTAAAGCGCAGGTTTGTTAGGTTCCGAGTTTGGAGTGGCGACTCGTTGGTGTGGAGGGTTTGTTAGATTTCTAGTTTATATGTTGAACGCCATTAAATAGATTGGTATTGGATTGGTATCCATTACAGCAAATACGTGGAGCTTAAACGGCGGTAATATTAAACACATTGTATTGGGCATTTATGTGTTGGGTTCTACTATGTTTTTAATGGCACGAATAGCAAAATAAGCTTTTACGAACAATTACGTTGGTTTATGCCTAACGCTAGCCTACAATAAAAGCTTCACCGTATAATTTATGGTATACGCAAACGTCCTCCATTTTTCTGAAAGTATTTCCCGCCAAGGTTACGCGTATAATTCAGGAATTATGTCAAAAGTTGTTGTCTAATTTGCCGACAATGGCTGCTCAGGGTAGGACGCAAGCCGCGGGTCGGCTCTGTCAGGGGTTTTTCTGGTAGCCGTCGGCGCTTGGTACCGCCACCACGGGCTTGCTCAAAAACGACCTATACAACGCACACTCCTTTATACTTAACGTTTACACAAATTACTTTCCTATCGTGCCTAGTATCGGAGCCCATTATTTTATCATTTACCATTGCGGATAGAAATGTTCTTTTTTTAATTCGGCCCCTAATGATACGCTGTTTCTTATAAATTAAACGTTTGGTTGGTTCGGCTGAACGGTCGTACTTTTTGGATTTCAGTAGTGGAGTTAACTAGGTAGGAGGTAGGCTTATTTGTTTACCTACTTTTCTAGTTCATATTAGACTATAATTTTCGTACGATTTAGTACAGAGTAGTAGTAAAGAGGACGAGGAGATAATGATGTAATAGACGAATTAGAAAAACAAGGGTTTAGGTTTTTAAGGGGTCGGCAACGCGTGGGTGATGCCCCTGGTATTGCAAACGTGCATAAGCGGTGACTGCTTACCATCAGGCGGGCCGTAAGCTTGCTTGCAATCTTACAGGTATAATAAAACAGAAAAAAAACAAGTGTAGTGTGTTCTATTCGGTAAAATATAAGAATACCGAAAGTGAACTGATTGGAAAGTAGAAGTTTTAGGAAGTAGAGGTTTACTTTAATGGATGATTTAGCTACTTCTAAATATAAGCTATATGGTTTTATAATTTATTCTCGATTATCACTTACTTAAAAGGAGACCCCTACAACTTATAAAATTGTGATTGTAAATTTAGTTGATGGAATAATTTTTGTTTTTTCACTATATATCATTTGAAAAAATTCTACAACAGTTTTATCACCTGCCTGTTCTAGAATAAGCCTGGTTTAAGTATAGAATAGAATAATGTGTTATCGTAACTTAAAAAAGTATATTGTAAAAGAATATAATGTAAGCTTCAATGCGATACAAGAGAAACAATAATGATATTCCGCGCAAGTAATAATTTTCAATATTAGGTTTTTGGTATGCGACAAAAATAACTACTATATGTTAATGCTCTAATTAACAATATGACGTCTTACATTTATATAAATTTTAATATAAAAGTTAAAAAATAGACGGATACTGCCACAGGGTTGTTTAACCAGTCTCCGGGTAAAAATCAAAACAACTACTTTCTACTAGCAGTAAAACTATTGCCCCTGCGGCCTCTTAGTCTTAACTAATTCCAGAATGTTCGCATTGTTGTGATTCGGTTTAATGGCTAATGGCGTAGTTTATCCTCATAATGACAAAGCACCTGTGGTTTTGTTTTTTTCTTTCATCATCAAATCATGGCGTCAATCCCGGTTGTGCTTTCGTGCGGCGCGCGAGGACCCTGGGTTTTTCTTTAATGAAGCCATTAAGTCGATCGTACGTAGATGTAGAACGACTGCTAACTCTTACCATTTCTAAAAAGGTGTGTGTCTACCTTTACATAGAAATGAAAAAATAGCGGACAACAAGTACGAGTAGGATTTGTGCCTTGATAGTCCCGATGTGGTGTGGCCTCCAAAATAAAAAAGTAAATCCTTTCATGCAAATCTGTTCAACTGCTCTCTTCTTCTGCTCTGATCTTTAAGTATGTAGTAATGACGCAAAGTAAATTTATTTGTTGTTGGAAATATAATAGTTTACCAACCCGAAATAAAAATATGCTTGTTTTGTACGGTTTTCGGATTGGTCTGTAATTGTCTTTGTATCTGTAGGTACCTATTCTTGAACGGATTTCTTGAGAGTCCGACAGCCAGCCAGATAGACGGATAACAAAGTAATGCGAAATATAAAGATTCCGATTTCACAAAGATGTTCGGATCGGAACCCTAAATCCCTAAACCCTCTTGCCTGAGGCGCTGTCCTAATTGGCAACGGTCGGTCGTACGATCACGGTCGTGCGACGGGCGGTTTCGAGGTCTCCTATTGATCGGGTGACGCCCGTCGTGAGACCGTTACCAATTAGGACAGCGCTAGGCCACAGAAGAGGAACGGTAGAAAACATAACTGATTCACTGGACATAATCATAATCTCGCAAGAATGCCACTCGGAAACGCTATCGCTTGATTGAATTGAATGATTCACTGTCGTCCCGTACATCGATGCTCACCTCGATTAGCACTGTAACACTAGCGGGTGTTATCACACGCACTGTGGTCACTGCAATTCCGCCTTTACTACTTCAAGATAGAGTGCAAAGGAAGATAGGTGCAGCTAGTGAGCCGTGTAAAGAGGGCGAACGCACCTGCCGCCCTCCCCTCAAATCTGGCCCTCACAGCTTTGAGCGATATATACCTGCCGAGTATATGGATAATCAACACATGCTGCGTGGTTTATTTTATTGGATAAGGGAATTCAATTTTCTTCGGCAGATTTAATACCTAACGTCGAGATGAGTACAGAACCCTAATTTTCGCTCTGTGACATCACGAATTCGACATTTTTTTTAGCCACGTATCTCCATAAATAATGACATTCAAACGTGTATCGCAGCCAAAACATATTTTCTCAACTAACTTCGACAGTCGTATATTGTCGAAGATTATCTCGCTTCTGTAGGTCTGTTGGAAGAAATTTATTTTTAGAAATAAGTAGTCGCTGTTGTGTCGTTTCTAATTGTGTTTTTCCTTAATATTTTATTGTGTACAATAAAGCGTTAAATAAGTTCAGTGACGTTTTTTGGCAAGAGAATGTCAACAAAACGCGAGAATCGCCCCCAGTAAACATTCTGACACAACGGACAATTTGATCTAATAGCAAAGAACTTGATCTTTCATTCAGTTCTAGGTTAAGCGTAGCCGTACGAGTAGTCATCTTGAATATTTTGATTTCTAGGTACTACATACTATCAATATCCCATTATGGCTAGGCTTGAACCTCCTCCACAGTGGGGAAGGTGATTGCCATAATCTCCATGCCAGGCAGGCGGGTTAGAGATTGTAGTGTCGAAAATATTCAAGCGAAAACGCTGCTACCCATTTTATTTCCTACAGAAGTCCTAGCTGATCTGCCTCTAAGTCTTATAGTTACTTGTATTGTACGACACCCGTGAAAAAAGGGGTTGGTGATACATCTATTCTCCCGGACACCGTGACAGCAATGGTATGGCCGTTTGGACGGACACCACACAGCAAATCTACGTAAAAAAAAGAAATTTATGTAAAAAACTTTACATACCTACATACATAACGTCACACATTGTTCCCGTAGGGGTGAGCAGAGACCACATTGTTCCACTAGCTAAACAACGTTACGAACAAAAATTGCCACACCCCAAAGCATCTGCAAGACATCTCTATACTACCCGCCAAGCGATGCGCACGCAGCGATGATTCCAGCAGATATTTTAAAAACTCATTCTCAATAAGTCAATTAAACGTTTGTTGCGTACTCGGGGCGCATGCGATGATCGCGCCCAATATAAATAATCGCCCTTTGTTGTCGAACGCCCTTTGGGAAAGCGCAGTTGCATGCTAGTAAAGTGATGGGACTCGAATCGAAACTTAATATTCGAATCATTCGGTAAAAATTCGAATCATGATTCGAAATAACCCTTGATTTGAATTTATTGATGATTCCAATCGATATGGTGATTCGAATCAATTCGAATTGATATGATGATTCGATTCAATAAGAATAGATATAAATAAAAATACGTTGTGGAAAGCTTAGATAGATCTAATTATGAATTTACATTACCTAATACCTATAATGGAAGTCAAGGAATTTTTACGAATAAAACTTTGTTTAAAAGGAAAAATACTTGAACTAAACCCTATTGTCTTATCTATAATAGACTTTGAAGAGCAATGAAAGACTCGAAACAATTTCTTTGATTTGTTCAGCTCGTGGATTTGTTAGATCATGGATTCAACTCGACAATTCGAATCAACTCTTCTGTTCGAATCAAGCGATGATTCGAATCAACATAAAATCTCATTCGAATCGAGTTTTGACGGTCATCATTCGAATTAAATGTGATTTAAGTCCCATCTCTAAGTCGCTGCCTTATTTCGAGCCACTACATACTCCATTAGTCAGAACCAGGGTTATGGCTTTAACAATTGTTAATAAATATCGACCACGTAGACAGATGTTTTGTAAATGTTACTGCTAACATTGGAGAGTAACTAGATGGTATTATAATTAAGTACTTCTATAGGAGCGTCGGTGGCCGAGTGACTAAGGTATCCGTCTCGTAAGCGAGAGGTACCGGGTTCGAATCGGGTCAGGTTCCCCTGCTAGCAGGGTCACGGAGATAAGATGGCACTTGCTCCACAGTAATTACCTGATCTATCAAATCCTGGTCATAGTCAAGGAGGACCCCGGGCCCTCGTGCGCGAGAGCACAACCGGGACATTAACGCCAAGATGATTTAATGCATTTTTGTAGATAAAAATACATTTGAATTTTTTTATACCTACGTATTATAATCTTTTAACCTGGGCTCACAACTAAAACTTAACGACCAAAGAATCCTGGTGAACCGACGAGTTCACTGGGATCCCAGAAAATGTTACGATTTCTATCCAAGACAGTATATATTAGTTGTTCCTCTGGCGTACCTGGGTGTCAAAAGTCAATAGCTCTTTTCGATCGCCCATGTAGATCCTGGCTAAACAGCAGTTGGAAAAGAGTATGGTGGGGCCAAAACAATCCCTTGGGGGATCTTGCGAGGCGATTTTGTCGAACCGACTCCTACATAGATGCGTACAGTATGAAGTTACAACTGGACCACCCATTCTCATTACAACTGTACTTTAACTTTGATACTTGTTTCATTCAATTGTGTGTACAACACTCATCTTAGGGTTTTAGGCTTACAATAACAACTATTTATCACTCAACAATGCTGTTGTTTCCTCTAATCTCCGGTTGCACACCTGCGGGCCATAAAATTGTTGTTACTTTTCACAACAAAAGCCTTCTTGAATGAGTTTATTATCCTCGACCATTGAGGTCCGATAACTAAAAATAAACGAATACTTTTTAACTTTCTCAGCCAAGGTCGTCCCATTAAAACTTTTGTACACATCTAAGTACAAATAGTTAGGTAGTAGTTGGTTGGTAGTAGTAGATAGGTATAAGTTTATATGAGAAGTATTACCATTATGCATTCATATTAGTTATAGTTTTGATGTATTGCAATTACCTGGGGTTCTATTTTTGTATAGCTCCGATTCGAACGGTTTTCAATTTTGATTTTAGGCATGAAAACTTCAATATTTTCTAAATCACATTGGCAATATCGAAAGAGTACGGTTCAAAAATAGGTAAAATCAGCACATGTATAAAAATATCGAATTTTGCATTCCCAAAATCAAAATTTTAAACCGTTCGAATCGAAGCGAGCTATTCAAAAATAGGGCTCCTGATCTGACAAATCCTGGAGCATGCAGGATCAGCTCTCGCATGTGAGAGCGCAGCAGGGGCAGTAACAACAAGATGGTAATTTATTTATTTATTAGATATACTTTTGTCATTTATACAGAAAAGTACATACTTAACAGAATAGCCGTACGCAACCGTGGCAGAATAGAGTACAGCTTGCACCAACCCCTTCGTGCAGTATAATTGCAAGACCACTAACAAAAGTTAAGCAACGCACGTCTGCCGGTAACTGGATGGGTGACCGTTTCGTTCTAGCATATTTCGTTAGGTGTGCCTCCTAATATCGTTGGCGAAGTGAAGTTGGCCAAGGTGTTCCGACGGCGACGCTGAGGTGGTTGAAGAGTCTCGGAAGGCGCGATTGGCACCCAAGGCATAGGCTAGGTAGGGCAGCTACCATATTATAACCACCAGGCGGCTAATGGCAAGGCAGACTATATTCTTCTGTGGACAAAGTGGGCACCGTTTTCTTTTGCGTGTTTTCAACACTGCGATCTCTATATATGGCAAACCCCTCCGCAAATTCGGAAACGGCTCAAATCCAAGGTTTAAGGACTATTATATCATATGAAATATAATAGTTATTGTTATTTCTATGAGAGGTCGTACGTAAAGTTTGTAGGATTGGAAGGAAATGGATCAGTTTTTATGCCCTCACATCAGCGATCAGCAGTCATCATCATCATCATCATCTTGGCGATATGCCCCGGTTGCACTCTCGCGCGGTACGCGAGGACCCGGGGTCCTACAAATCAGCCATCAGCAGTGGCAGTGGTAATTGAGTTGATGCTAAACGAATAGTTTCAACAAGAATTTTAATAGGTACTTTGCACTACGATGTGACGTTGTGACACATTTATTGTGGCGAATTAATTCTTTACAAATTCAAATAATGTAATGTGTTGAAGAAACAGATGAGAGGAAATAATATTTGCTGTCAAAAATGTTTTTATCAACTTTGTTTGTTCTCTAGTCTGCAACTACTAGTTGTTTTTGTTCGTCAGTGTTATAATCTGGTAGTAGCTCCTCACACATGTAAAAATTGCGTCAATCGCTCTATCTATTGGCAAAGATAATATAATAGGTACTATTGGTGTAGTGAAATATACACAGAAATATATATTTTTTCGCGACCATTCAAACTCTTAACGATTGTATATCCTACATTTATGAAAATATTCAATTGCCAATTAAATTAAAGCATGTAGTTAAGAAAAGTAAACTAAATATGGTCAAGTTAAAATTTCATTTTTTTCTGTTGGGAGATGATTACCTACCTACACGTATTTGGGTCTAACAATCAATGGCTGCCTCATGTCAAAGATATTATTATTTACACAATAAGGAATTATAATAAATTAGTGGACTCGACGCGAGATCATTCGCGTACACCTACTTTACCCCTACCCACCTATAAACCTTCCTCTCGAAACACTCTATCTATTGTTAAAAACCGCATTAAAATCCGTTGCGTAGTTTAAAAGATCTAAGCGTACTTACATACATACATAGGTAAGTACATAGATACATACACGCGACTTTGTTTAATACTATCTATAGATTTTAATGGTTTTAAAGGAAAGTTATCTGACATTATTTTGCACAATATTAGCCTAATATTTAATTGAAGAAAAAAGGAATGCTCGAAAAAGATTTCGGGGCAAATACCTAAGTAGAAGTGAGATTATTAAGGTCTTCCGCTCGGGACCATGGGACTGGTTGAAAAGTCTCGGGAGATATTATGTGGCGGCATATTAGATAGGTACTTATTATTATTATACCAAAGTAAAGTCTCGAAGTGTACTTCGAGATTTACTTTGACGTGATGGGTCAATTCGGTTTAAAGGCATTTTATTTAAATATCGCTATAAAAAAAAAACCGAAAAGTCAGCATTGTTAAGGGTAAGAGACTATAGACAAATAACTCCAACAAAGCCAGTGCACACGTGCAAATTGTAAACCGAGCGATAACCGCCTTTTGTGTTTCCGAGATTCTTTCCAAGTGCCCACTTCATTGTCTTTTGACGACAAAGCTTTAACTAGTTGCACATGTGGCAGTGACTGCCCAAAGAAAGGACGACTTTAGATAAGTTTGGGTTTTGGAAACCTGATAAACATTGCCCCAGTACCTGTCTAAAACACCATTGAACGACCCATTATATTGACGTAAAATAATATTGTAGCGAAATCAACTGATTCATACCGTCGTACAATTGCCTATTATTCCCTTCCAATAAAAACATTTTTACAATACCAAAAATCTAAGCATACTCGGTAAATACATCGAGGAAAAAACGTTTCAATTATTCGCCAAACATGGGCTTACACGGGCTTATTAAAAACACTCCGAGTGAAAATCGTTATCCGGGCGTTCGGAGCGTCCAGGCGAGCCTCAACAATGGGCTTAACGCTCGCACTCATTACAAAAAGCGACATAACATAACGCGCCTCGAAAGCTCCTAAGTGTATACTCCAGTTTTTTCTCTGGGAAGGCTCCGGGGCGCGGCGATTGGGCGGCGGAGGCCCCTCCCAGCGCGCCGCGGCGCCGCATTGGGCCGCGGGAGCACCCTCGACTGTAGTCCCGCGCTGAGTAGGCTGTCGACGCGGGGCGGGGGGGCGGCATGCTTCACCCCGAGGGCCACTCGAGGGTTGTTTAGTGGTGGCACGGCGTCGCAGGGCGCAGCACGTGTCGCGCGAGTGTTCCCAACCGGCACCATTATCCCGAAGGCGAGTTCTCCCGGCCGGGAGATGAAGAGCGAGGAGGGCGCGCGCGAGGCGCCGGCGCCGCCGACGCCGCCGCTGCTGCCGCCGTCGCTGCTGGCGTGGAGCCCCATCCTGCTGCCGCCGTGGGCGCCGGCCTTTCTGCCAGCATTGTACCCGGCTGCCTTCCGCTCAGCGTTCCCTGGGTGAGGGAAAATGTGCACTGGTTACAAATCGCAGCAGCGGATAGTGATAGTGATGCCGTAAAATGTGATGCGACCATTCTCGTTCCTTGCGTTGATAAAAATCGAGACAACGAAACGTATTCTGCAGAAACCAAATTTATTACACTGGCAACGTTTTACGTGACAAAAAAGCGTTTTAAATTGCTAAATCATCGTAATTTCAAATTTTAATCGATTTAAATCTTCTATTAAAATAAAATCGGTAGACAGTAATTAGGCATGTTTGAAGAAGTGTAATCAGCGTACGTGCCCGCCGCCGGGCGGCGCGACTAAGCCGCGGGGACATGATGGTGTCACTCATGCGATAGTTTTTGCACCTCTCCCGGTGAGTGCCTGATAATAGGCTGTTTAACAACCTGCTAAGGGCCCTTGTGAGCGCTTGAGCCGCCCTTTCTTCCGCTCACGTACGGGACACGCCGACGTAACTTCACACCATGTAGCGACAGAACACAAATATTTCCCAACATATTTTGATATGGTACCGAAATCAACTAGAGGCGATTCCTATTATACGGGTCACGTACGGTCGAGAGGTGCTCACTGTGACAATGGGGCCTCAATGGACGGAATGTTGTATGTTTTCTTTCGATTTCGTACAAGTTGCGGCAGCGTTTAAACGTTTTTTTTATGTTCAATTGTTTAAAGGCTAGATTGAGCACTTTTTATATTATTAAAATTACGAACACATCTTTACGTGCTACGCATATTAGTAAAATTTATAATACTACTACTAGTAGTAATAAACATGAAGAACAATACAAGAAAAGAAATAGATACTTTATTTTAGTTGGCGCATCGTCGAGGGGATTCGTGATCCTAGTGGCGCGTTGATGTCTTTCGTATGGACCGTTGAACTTGAAAGAACATCCGCCGCGTTTAAGTCTTTTTTTATTATTAAAGTTTGTTCATTTAGCCACGTTACAAGCTACAAATTATTTTAGTTTTGTTATTGTTTTAGTTAATGAATTAGTTCATACGATTAGTTTAAAACATGAAAAAGTTTCATTAAAACTCCAATGATCAGAAATTAATGTGTGATAATAATTATATTTTTTATTTATTTATTGTCTCCAAAAGAAAGTTACAATAGAGGTCTTCCTAATTAACTTAAATAGGCAGTGTGTACTAGCCTCCAAACTAGGCTGAGCTGGTAACTTGGATGCTAGTCCCTACCTTCGTGTTAAAAATAAGTACGGATAAGACGCAAGCAATAACTCGCGTTGGGTCACTGTTGTCGATCCAGCTAAGCAGCAGTTCCAGCAATTTGAATGAATAATCTGATTAGCTTGAAGTTCTAAAACTAACCTAGAACATTGTCTCACAGGCTCCTGGACAGTATGAAGATGCCGGGGCAGCGCGGCGGATTCCAGATCTCCGACATCCTGGGCCTGAACGAGGGGAAGCCCCTGGAACCGGCGCCTGCGCCTCCTTGCGGGCTGGAGCTGCCGTACCATCCGCAGCCCTACCCTGACCTGATGAGGCACCAGCCTTGGAGACATCACGATAATAATGGTGAGAGACGCTATTGTTATGAATTGCTAGCTTTTGCCAGACTTCGGCCGCGTAAAAATCGATTTATACCTACT
This sequence comes from Blastobasis adustella, assembly GCA_907269095.1. NCBI lineage: Eukaryota > Metazoa > Arthropoda > Insecta > Lepidoptera > Blastobasidae > Blastobasis > Blastobasis adustella. Next base: position 10,832,658 of record OU026121.1, on the reverse strand, counting down.
ACGTTCTGGATCCTTTCCTGCGGTAATTACATTGAAAGGGATATATCATAGCCTAGGTTTTATTTTAATAAAATGCAATAGTGTGCGTGCGTCACTGCGTTTAAGAGTAACAAACATCCTTCCATACATCCACATATATAGGTATAGGTATATTTATTTACAATATTTCGCATTTGTAATATTAGTAGGACACACACATTCACGTCAACTTTCTACCGGGTTGGGTAATCATGTGCCATATAGTTACGATCCTGCCTGACGCATCTTTTTCACCTCTTCGCTCGCTTTACTATTATTTATTTAATTACTAGAGCTAGCTGTAATAAACAATCAATAACGATTCACAAAAAAAGAAATCACAAATAACAATGTCACTAGAACTTCGAAGTATCGAGTTTTATGTTAAGTCTAAACAACCACGATGAATCAAATTAAATACGCAGTAGCAACCGCAATCAATATGCCCCATTGAACTGCAAAGCCACCTTCATTCAAGAGTGGTGTTTTAATATTAAAACAACACGGTATTGAGTTTCTGGCGATTTAGACGAACAACACTCACGTGGACCTGTTACCAATAAAATAATGTTTACAGTTACAAAAGGAAGTACGTGCTCGCGACATCGTCATTTGATACCTTCATTTTTTCTAAAAGGGACTTTTGTTCAACAAGGTGACGGACCGATGTAGTTTTCGAAAGACTCGAGTTAAGAGGATTTTTTGCATTAGAGCGTAGGTAGGTGGCCTCTGCTAGGGTCTGCTTTCCTACTCATTCTTCTCCACTTCGCCCGGTCTTCGGTATCCTCTCATCGTAAGCCGTTGACTCTCGCATTCGACTCAGCAATGTCAATCCATCGCTTTTTGGGTCGCCCTCGGGGCCACTTTCCTGATACCGGCAGGTTCAGGCACCAGGCGAGTAGCATAACTCCGCACATCCACCGCAGCATTTCTATGGGTATTATTATTGAAAATTGGTAAATTCAATGTAAATGTGTTCATATTATTAGTTGTAATATTTTATAGCCCGAAATGAAGATTTGCTATCACATTCTCCTCGAACGCTAGATACATGCGACAGTTATCCCATGGTTATACATCAAACATTGTTGTGCAAGTTACAGATTAGATTATTTACCTACATAAAAGGCACATTTGTTTTGAAATTTTCCGTCTACTGAAATCAAATGTCACTCGATGGTTATGAAACCATTCGGTTGCCACCTACACGATGTTTATCGGCGTAACACACGTCGGATACATCTAAATTCAATTTTAAACTCGCATTGACGTTTTTATCGTGATCTAGGTACCTTTGTGAGATAAAATTGCACGTGAAACGCGAATGCATGCGTCATGACAACTGCGAATTACGCACTGTAGACGTTGTATACGTGCTGCGTAAGTCAGGCGCAGGATGCGTGGGAAATAGGTGTTCAAACTTGTCTGTATTAGAAAGGAATCCCGTGGGAGGCCACGATGGATTGAGAGTTCGCGGCTTACGACGCGAGGTTGCCGAAGACTGGACGAATTGCAACAGGAAGACTGGAAAAGCAATTCCTTAGCCCTGGCAGAAACAGTCGTAGAAAGTAGTATAATATGTACGGTAGAGGCTACACTGGGGCTGTGTGCAAATTTACAAATCCCTCTGTACAGCATTATGTTTGTTCGACGGTACATTTTGCTTATTTGTTGTATGCTGTTCTGTAACTCCAACTTTTTAATTATTGATAGAAGTAAATATTTCTAATAGTATCATTTATACATATGTAATTCGAATACCATTTAAAACAGACTTCTCAAAATGCCAAATGTAGACATAATACTTACTCTGTTTGGGATATAATTATCAATATTTCCGTCCACTTAATATAAAAGTGTTTTATAAAAGTAGCTGATTCACAGGCACTTAGTGATTATAAATCGTGTATTTGGACAGAAGCGCTAAGTAAAGGACATACCAAATACTGGCTGATAAAAAAACATTGTCACATTTTGTTATCTCAACATTTTTTGGAGTACTATTTGTCGTGTGTTTGAAACTATTAGTGAATGGAGTGCGTCGAATTATCATGCACAAATACGTTGACCCACTCGAGGTAATAGCTATTCGGTAGTCGCGTTCGAGAGGCTGAGATTATTTTGTGAAATGCTCCTCCAGTGAAGTGCTTGCCAATGTGTGCTCGACGGTACAATCTGCCGGCGCAATTAATTATTTTTATCAGTGGCCGACACTTCCATTTTTCGGTGTGAATGTACTTATCGGGATCGCCGTCGGCGGATGATCGACGGGGTGTTACAACTCTACATCTTTAACTAACGATCAATTCTAAACATTTAATTCTTAAGCTTAATAATAATAAATTACCACATGCTAAATCATCATCATGTTAGCGTCTATTCTGGCTTATACCGGGTCCACTTTCCTAGATTTCCTCCTCCTCTTCGCCCGATCAGCATCGTCACGTCGTAGACCTTTCGCTCTCGCATTCCCAATTACTTTAAACTTAATAAAAACTTTAAAAAATCACAGTAACCCCCCTCCCTATCCTATTATCAAGGTAACAACGCATCTCTACAAATGTAGAGACGGATATTTGACTCTACAATACAGTTTCATTGTCGGGGTTGGCTCACGCCCTACTCAAATGCTTTGGGGTAGACAGGGGAGCGTCGGCGTGGCGAATTTGTCACCAATAGTTCTGCTATTATGTACCCGCCTCGCAGCTGCCTATCAGTTGGCATTAAACACGGTAGTTAGGGCCCAATTCGTTATTTATTAACCGCCGATTCCGGATAGCGTTGCTTTTTTGCGATGTGTGATTGTTATTTGACTTGGATATTTAGCGGAGCACAACAGAACAGAAAATTTGGGATGAAATTTTAAAATATTGTATTCTTATAGGTAATAATCATGATGCTTATAATAAAGAATTGTGTACAATACGATTTTGCATATCTTCAAAAAATAAAAATTTATGCCTACTACTTGTATTAAATAAAATAATCATTTATTTCAGAATTTACAATTCCAAATGTTTTTAGGTACATGAGTAGGTAGTCTTGGAATTCATTATTAAAATATAAACTGTTATATTTTTGATACTGTGTTATGTTGTTGAATTTTTCAATAACAATGTCACATTATCCTATACTTATGTCAATTAAATAAAAATATCAATGTACATAATTTCATTAAATCAGAAATTTAATTATGTGGCGTCAATCAGGTAGGTAATTACAAGATTTATAGGCCTAGGTTACAGTAAATTGTTGCTATTCGCACACACGAGCACAGTCGTCCAGTGATGGCTAATAGGACACTCGTTCTCAAATTTAAACTCGAATAAAATTTGTATGTTCCGTTACATAACAGTTTATGTAATTTGGTGGAAAAATAAATAGGAACTAACGGGGATTCTTCTTTTCGTTAAACTGTTCATTTGGGTAAGATCTTCACTGAAACGCAGAGGCGTTCAGTTGCCAGGCTTTTGTAATCTCCAGATTTGTAATGTCCAGAAATATATCAGAACCGAACTAAAGTTAAAGTTTCTTTTACAATTATGTGAGATTTTTGATGTTGTCTTTTCATTTAATAAACTGTAATATCTATGTTACCGGAAATGAGTGAAGCCTTGGAATTGTATATATTTCCTAGAAAGGCGAGCCAATTTAGAAAATGTGTAAAATTATTTGTCGAAGGTTCACATTTTCTAGGAAATGTATGTATTTCCTAGGCATTGTATATGTTATGCACCAAGTGATTAATCCGGGCAATTTAATTAATTAATACTTATGTAAAGTACTAGTTGAACTCCAAATTGCTGGCTAGGCTGCGATAGTTTTAAAAATTCCACTCCGAAAAATTTTAGATTTGTTTCTGGATTGTAGATTTAGTTCGCGGTGGTTTATAAGAACTTACACGCTCCTCATCTAGCTTCTCGCAACATAACCCTCTGTGACTGAATACCGTTTTTGATAGATTCGGTTTTGACTGTTTTTTCATTTTTCTATTAATATTATAGTAATTAACAAATTAAAAAAAAAATAGTGAAATAAACACATTTCCGATTCCTGTTTAGGAAATGTATGAAATGCCTAACAAATATGTGTAATAAAATTTGTTTCACACATTTCCGGATTATTTTAGGCATTGTATACATTTCCTAGGAATTCTAAATAATGATAGATTACTTACATTTCCTGTATCTAAATATTTTAAATTTTCTACCGTTTGCACACATTGGATAAATAAAGCAAAGAGAGTTACGAGTTACACTCACGTCATGATGACGAGCTTCGGTCGACTTGGCATTCTAATGAAATAAAATTCTTTAGTCAACCTATAAACCTGCAGTATTATTTAAGGTTGCCTAGAGAGATCGCTTACAGCGATAAAGCCGCCTTTGCTCACAACTAGTTATGGTTTTTGTCGGAACTTTTTAATGTAATTATTCTTGTGTGAGAGAAGAATTTATCCATCTAAATATTAAGTACAAGTAAAAGTAATTTAGTACTATTTGGATTCTTAAGTAACATATAGTTGCAGCACCCATACGACGCAATAAACTCGATAACTAATCGCGTATCTGCGCGACGGCCGACGACGTGATGCGTCACTTTATTAAATTCCCGGATTCGCGATTCGCTTATTGAGGTGCGCCCGTCGTCGGAACAAAGCCTGCAGCCCAGCTGCCGGCGGGTGTGGCCCCCTCCTCTCGCCACCACGCCCAACGCCCCCCCGACCCCCCACACCCCCACGCCCGCTATCACACCCGTGTGAAACTCAACCCCAGGGGTGACCCATCAACAATGTAATACCGTGATTTTTTCACGTACCCATTAATATTTACCCGAACACAAACGGTAGTTGCAGTTAAATAGAGCAACCCCAGACCCCAGAGATTAAGTAGGGATTTACTTGTGAGTGTTTAGTGTTGAATTCAATGTTGGATACCATTTGTTCTGATGGTGCTGTTCTTTATTTATGAGCGGTCCATTTTTTTAAATTACAATTTTAATTGTGCGGTTGCTTGTTCTCACACTCATGTTAGGGTGTTTAATCCTAGTTCTTTAAAAAGAGTACGATAAAAAAGCTACTCAGCGATATGTACTGAAGATTTCTCTCCATTGTTGCAGGCATAGTGGGCCAGCAAGCCAGTCCCGACAGCACGTCCCGGGCGTCGGAGGTATCGTACGCGGGCGCAGGGGCGTCCCCCACGCCGGGCGACCGCGACCTCGAGCACGACGACGCCGACATCGACCACGACGACGACCACGACCACGACAACAGCCTCACCAACGGCGACCCGAGTCTGTCGAACAAGAAGCGCAAGCGACGTGTCCTGTTCTCTAAGGCGCAGACGTACGAGTTGGAGCGACGGTTCCGCCAGCAGCGGTACCTATCGGCGCCCGAACGCGAGCACCTTGCCAGTCTGATCCGGCTCACGCCGACGCAGGTCAAAATCTGGTTCCAGAACCACAGGTACAAGACGAAGCGGGCCGTGCAGGAGAAGGGGGCCCACGATATGGGCGTTGGCGGGATGAACTCGCCGCGGCGGGTGGCCGTGCCTGTGCTGGTGAAGGATGGCCGGCCGTGTCTGGGGAAGCCGGAGGGGCTCCCTCCGCTCGGCATGCTGCCGCCGTACCAGCACATGCACCACCAGCCCGTGGCCGGCCACGCGCAGCCCGGCGGCTGCTGGTGGTGAGGCGGCGTCGCTTCCGCCCTCCCTGTACATTCAGTGGTCTACTAGTCGACTTGTTGCAGCCCGTGCATCTGACACGAACGTACGAGTATTCATATATGTTTATTCAAATTAGGTTTAACAACTGTAGGTTTAATACGTATATATGAATGGCTGAGGTCTGTCTTTTGCAACGCAACTGCAATGTTTAAGTTTAACGTTTCGTAAGAGAAAAGTATTATATTTGTTGGTTCCGATTGTAACTCGAATACTACATACTAAAGAAGTACTTGTTGAATAAAAATGCAAATTCTGGATCATGGTCAAGGCGGACCCCGGACTCTCGTGCGCGAGAACACACCCGGGATATTAGCGCCAATATGATTATTTTATTTATTTTACTTTTTAAATGAAACATTAAGGTATCTGGAGTTCCTACTTACTTGTATTGTACTAACAATTGTGTCTACTTTTGCTGAAAGCGTCCGGCAGCGCCGGCGACGCGATTCGGACCCTTGTGATGATTGAAGTGATGATACCACATTCCATCGTTACATAGGACTTGTATATTTATGTAAAAAAAAGTTGAAAAAGTATTAGCTAAGTAGTGATTATGAGAAATGACCAGATTTTATCAAATGCAATATTTAGATTTAAGGTCCAGTATTATCATAGTCGAATATAAGTTAGGTGAATACTTTTATTTATGTATACTAACTTCAGATAAAATTTTATATTATACCGGTCGCTGTAAACGCCGAGGCGACCGATGTATATGTGTAAATATCGTTCTCGACACGCTGTATCTACCTACAGAAAATATTCCATTCTCTATTCATGTATCCATGATGAAAATAGCCTACATCGTGCATAATTGAAACGAGTCCACCGACAGTTACCTACCATTCCAACGAATAACTCTATTGTACTTATAGAAAGGCATATTTACCAAATAGTTTTATCTCTACTTTAGAATTAAGATTGTAAAAAAGTGTTAAAATAAATTATTATCAGAATATTAATGTTGAATTTAATTTATTTATTGCCAGTTATTAATAATCGATCCAATAGACTTAGTAGACTTAGCAATTTTTTTTTACCTTTTTGCTGTGAAGCAGAGCAACAGATTTTTACTCATCGTATTAACATACTCAATTTTTATCTATTTTTATAGTACCTACATACATAGGGTTTCTGGCGGTAGGTTTACCAAAGTCTATCAAATAGTTTAATTTAATAAAAATCCTGGGCGTCAAAATGGACCCTTCTTTTAGCCAATTCAATCTCGCTAACGATTTTTTATGTATGGCGTAAGGTAGGCAAATAGTCCAGCGGGCCACCTGATGAAAAAGTGATCACCGCTGCCGATATATATTAGCGACACCAAGGGTATCGTCAATGCGTTGCTGATAGAGATATCACATTGCTCTAATCCACCAAATTTCCGTGGATGTTCCTGTAGCTGCTAAATAAATATCTTAAAATGGTAATGTACTTATGCTGTGTTGTAAATTTTAAGCGTAAACACACCAATGTGACATTCCACTCGAACGAACTCAAATCAGCCAGCCCCAAGTGACCAAATATTGATCGAGTTTGCATGTTCGTGCAATTTCACCTGTATAACCCCGGTGTCCTCTGCAACAGTTTCACTAGTTCGGTGACCGATCGCCTGTATCCCTTCGCGCCCGCCTTTCCCTGTTTACCGTCTGCGTGCAAATATTTACAGGCGGTTTATCTAATCACGGCGCCGTTGCGACCTGATTACTGAAATATCTACAGCTAGCCAGCGAGTCTAGATGTTTTCCCTGCACCTTCGCTACACCTGTTCTATTTATTACTGCCGTTGGTAAACACCGAGCGGTTTGTTCGATTCGAGAATGTGTCAATAGAAATGTGGATGCGGTTGTAGTGTAGTAGTAAATGACTATGAAGCAAGAGTAACTTGATTACTCTTTAAATAATTGTTAGTTTCAAAAGGATAGTAAAATTATATCTACTTCATACATAATTATTAGGCAGGCAATAAATTTGAGGCGGGCAACGCATTGGTAACTCCGCTGGCGTTGCTCATGTCCATAAGCGGCGGTGACCACTTTTATCAGGTGGCTCGCTTGTCTGTTTGTCGAAAAAAATGCGAAAGTGTAGGCAAGTCTTTCTGTTATACGTTAACTACGAGATACCAGTGTTTTCGTAGTTATGTGTATGTTGGGCTGTTGTATCGGTTGGAAATTAGATACTTACCTACTCATTTAATTGTCGAAGAAGTTGCACGTCGTAGGTAGGTAAAACAAAATTTTCACAGTGATTCAACTCTATGGGTCAGCTTAACGAGCAACAGTGTTATACCTACACGTCGTCAATGCAATAAAGTACCTGTTAGTTGCATTACAGTGGGAGTTAAACTGGTACGGTAATCTATTATTATTTACCTTATAGAAGTGTGCTTTCGAGGAAAACAGTGTGTAAGTTACAACAAGATTAGTAAGAAACCAACCGCGTCCAAAAACCGTAAAACTCTTTGACCGCCTTTATACTCATAACTGATACTGCTAAATACTTTTACTAAAATTACTCTTGTATGGAATCGCAGCCAACCAGCCCGCTTGCCAAGCGTAGCGACTATGGCAAATTCCTCGATTAATCTGAAGAATGCTTATGTCAGGCCAATAGTAGACTATTGTGCAAAAAGATTGAAAAGTTAGCAATATTTTTTGCTCTGTGCTATTAATAAATAAATAATCTTTTTAATAAATAAATAAAATTGAAAAGTAAATACATATTTTAGTAAGCCGGAATGTTGGATTTTAAATTTACCTATAGGTACTGTGTTTCACTTCCGCTTCTTCTGACTCCGGCTCGCATATGGGGCCCAAGTTTTGAACCGCTCGCAGCCGCTCCTTTACATTTGCGGTAAGTTGCTAGAGATAGAAAAGACAGACAATAGAAGGCGAGCGATCGCGTGGATGCGAGCGGTTCAAAAGTAGGGCCCATGGTACCCGTACTACTCCGATTTCCAACATAATTTTATTTCCCTTTTATTTCCGCGATATACCTTTGCTCCTTAACGGATACATTACAAGAGCATAACTTTGCTTATCGCACTCAATAATATTCCAGTGTAAAAGGGTTTAATTAAGCATATTTGATATTGTTAGAAAGGGGATGAAGTGGAGAAGATTATGAAATAAAATAAGATCACTATAGCTTCTACTAATTTTTTATTGCAATAAAAAGCTATTTAAGGAACTTTTCTTATAACAGTAACAATGATTTGACGAGGCAAGTGATTTTTAAATTAATTATTGAAACCATGCAGCCTTCTTACGGAATCAAAAATAAAAGGTGGCTATATCAAAAGAGGATATTAAGGAATTTCATGATATAAACTCTTATAGTCATTTGGTCTATCCGTAGTCATTGTAAACAGACAGGATCGATTGTGTAATTTTTTTCCGCATAACTCTAGCAAATAACGCCTTCGATTGGGACCTTGTGCACAAAGGATGCCTCCGTTATTAAATAAATAATACAAATAATAGTATGGAAGGGCCACAATGGGCGGGAGCGAGGGGGCCACAATGGCACAACAAACTGTGAATTAATTCCGATAGATTCTAACACCTCCACCGTCGCCGGTCGCAAAAGGCCGATGCCGGCAGCTAAGCCGATTACCAACAACAAATACGGTCTCGGCTGACACACGTGGGATACGCAGTTTGTTTTTATAAGCTCTCAGTTTGAGTACGCCTACTACTAGTTCGAGAAGGGAAATCAATTAAATGTTGCCGTAGAAAAAGTTGACAAGATGACAAATTCGAAATGTAAAGTGTCTTTTTTGTTTAAATTAAAGTCCAGTAATTCCGCCGGCCCCTTTCCGCTTTCTGAAAACGTGACGCGTGCGAACGTTTCACCCCAAATCGTGGATGCTCCTGTTATCTGGCCAAACCTTTATAAAGCATCTTCGGTCACTTACCACGGTGAGGTCAAATGCTTGCCTGGTTTCGTATAAAAAACTTCAGGATCGTAGCGGTAAGAATAATACAAGGAGAGAAGCAGTGAGGAGAAAAGGGAGATGTATGTGGGTTTAGTGACTTGTGTCAGGTTAGGATAGAGCAAGTGGCAATACCTCTCCATTGTTACAAAGGCGCGATCTTTAAATAAGTTTGTGACGATTGAATAGTGGCTCAGCTTTTTGCTTAAAGAGATAAATACCATTAGGGTTAAATGCCTAGTTCTTCAATGGCGATCATGTCTAAATGGACCGGAACGTCTTCAACGGTACGGTGCGCTGGGGATTAGGTGAGGTTTGGAAGGCGTGGTGTTCATAGCTCAACAGATATCTCGTTGTAGAGTTGCAGAACCAACTGTGGACATATAACGATTGGTAGTAGTGTACTATTGTTAAGAAAGAGGGGTTAAAAGGAGTCCAAAATGTAATTTTAAACTCAAAGAAAAAATCTCATGGTAACAATCCTCAATTTCATGGCTGTGAAACAGTCGCAGTCAGTGTCCAGAATTCATAAATAATACTTAATCGCGTTGTAGAATGAGGAAGTCAATAAATACTAGTAGAGAATGTGGACACCCCATTGTTAGAGTTATCGCGATCTCTCATCTACTGATGATGGACCTCAGTACCGGCTAATAAGGGCCGCGGTTATGACGAGGCACATTATGCCCGCTGGCTATTCAAACGCAACCGAAACATTGCAAGTGACTTAGCCGAAGGTACGACCTGAAAAACGACGTCACCCCTTGAAATATGGTCCACATTCCCGTGACTTATGTGCGGGGTTAATGGATAGTTTGTTCGATGCGACTACGGGGTGTATTGATTTTGTGCGTATGTTTTGTTGGAATCTGAGCCTTGTGTTTTGGTTGTTAAGGTCGATTGTCGTCTGTTTGTTGCGTGGTGTGTGGTTGGAAGACAATATTGTCGATGTAAGCTGAGCAATATCGTTATGATGGACGAGCGGGGCGCGGGGCGCGGGGCGGGCGGTCAGCGCGCAGTCGACTCGAAACATAGATAACGCGGAGTGCCATCGTATGCTCACACCACCTGAACAATTTGCACCGTCTTTGTTTATCTCTTCTATTACGAAAAACAAACATTTCTTATTTCAATAGGTATAATATAAGGTAAATCATACTATCATCGCACCGCTTACTACCGACAAGGCGTTCATCCTCACACCTTGGATGGCTCCAAGGTGTGAGGATTGGTCGCGAACTGTGCGGTTCCAAAGGAACGTTCTCCCACGCACACTAAGGTTGTGGAATGGACTACCTGGAGAGAATTTCCTTGGAGAGTACAACATGGAGTTCTTCAGGAAAGGGGTGAAAAGGTTTTTACAAGGTCTTGTGTTATGCCCCTGGAATTGAAAACGTCCATAGGCTGTGGTGACTGCTTACCATAAAGCAGGCCATAAGCATGTTTGCCACCTTAGTGGTATAAAAAAATATGTAAATAGTTCATGCAAACCCGAAACATACAAAAACAATCAATGCTCGAAGTTCGAAGTCAATAATGGTATAATGACTCCTGCACCCTACGAATTAGCCACCCCAGCGCCGTTAAAAGCCATGAATAATTTGTGCGAACATTTTATTAAGACTCCCACACCTAATAGAGTTATAACATAAACTTACGAGTTCCAGCGGCGTCGAAGGATCTGGAGGACGTTGTTGAGGCTTAGCGCCACGCGACGGGGCCATTTGCGGGTAGCACCGTGGGCCTCGTTTGGCGGGGTGCGACGCGTACAGGGTTAACTTGACATGATGATTGTCACAAGCGTGCGAGATGTTAAAATTAAAAAATGTACATGTTTGTGCACTGGTATATATAATTTTGCGGGGTGTACCGTGGACACCGTTCGGCGGGGTGCGACGCGTACAGGATTAAGTTGACGTTGGGATGATTGTCACAAACGTGCGAGATATAAAAATTAAAAAAGTAAGTCATTTACATCTTTGTGCACTGATATATACATATTTTGAATTCGCTGTAAGGTGTGACGTAATTTGAATATTATGAAATCAATATTTTATGGGTTTAGTTAAACAAAGTTTCGTTTTTAACTATTCTGTCTTTAAGACCATGCATTTGCATGTAGAATGTGATATTGATTATGTGTAGGATAAAGGGATTCTATTTTTACACCGCTCGCATTGAAACTCAAAATTGAAAACTGAATTAACATGAGTGAATAGGCTGTTCCTTGACAGGTATGCTCCATCTTCGGCCGCATCGTCCCTTACCACCGGTAAGATGGCGGTGAAATGCCTGGCCAGTACCAATAAAAAAAAAATTAAAGACCATTGGTCTCGAGGCTAACAGATACAAAATAGGGCCCCTGGATTACTTACAATAATGGATGCCAATACCTTCAAATATTAAGGCGCAAAAGTATTAAATACAAAATCATCCCTTCCACAAAGGTACGCCGCCATGATTTCAGTGATTCAGGCCTAAACAAATCGGGCGCGGGCGCGTCAACCCTGACCCGGCAATTTATAGCCTTTCCACTAATAAACGCGTTATGTTGTGTACGTAACGAATATTAATAACTGCGTTTGGGACATGGCGAAATGCGAGCATTCGGTTTGTTTTAGGGTGAGGAGGCGGTTCTGTTCGCGGTTTTCTTGCTTTTCTCGCTTAAGGTCTGGGCTTCTAGAGCCAGTGGCGCCTACGGTGGCGGTGGAGGTTGGATGTACGTTAGTGCTATACGGTAAAGGTTGTTCCACATGTTTTCTTTTAATTTACAATTACAGGCCTGAGGCATTTTATCTTAGCCCTGTCACAGTGACAACGCACCTGCGGTTCTGCATTTTTGTTACCTGCAACCTAAATGTATGAATTGTAGATGTTATGGGCGACAGTTACCACTTACCATCGGGTGGGCTGTCCGCTGGTTTGTCAATGAGTAGCATAAAAACAAAAATACTTTTTGTAGCTACACTACGACTTGTTTTAAAATATAATAAAACAAAACTATTTAAGGTAGATAAAGTCCATAGTATTTCAGTTAGTAGGTACCTACGCACAATGTGCTTATAAACTACGTGTTAGTAATAATAATGTTCTGTGTCAAATATAATTTATTTATTTAATATAACTTCCTTTTAATAAAAAATGTTCAGGTCGTTATTTTGTAATCTTAAAATTAGTTGTAACTTGCAATATGTATGGTTAATACGTAGCATATTTTCAATTCACTCTTTTCCCGTAACAAAAATTCTCGATAGCCCATAGCTGTACCCGAATTTTCTCTGTCTACCAAAAAAGGTTAAGATTGTGTCCTACAATACACCTATAAGTATTTCGTATATTTTGTATCGCCAGTGCCATTTTTCACGTGCCACCGCCGCACAGACATAAAGGTTTACGACAGCCCGTCATATTTATGGTTCGGGTATTGTGATATATTTTTTGTTGTGCGCATTAGGTTTTATCTGACTTTCCGCTAAATCAAGTAGCTACTGGCCGGTGTCGGAAATGCCCCGCATATTTCATGGCGACCCCGTGGCGGCCCGCGGGCGAGGGGTTGGCATCGTTTGTCTTATCGATGTGCTAACTGGTTACTTCCTTGTGCACAAATAAAACAGCCATACGGTTACGGTTATCATATTTTAGCAGTGTTTATTTGTATACATATTATGGTCTACTTTGTAAAATGATATTTACTTATAACTTATGACCTTTCAAGTCTATTTTTACTAATAACTAAGAACCCCAGACAAAATTTGTCCCCATAATAAACAGGTAGTGTCTACTATCAGAATGCTTAACAAATTCCGTTCACATTTCGTAGGTAACGGTCGATAATCCTCGCAATATGTCTATCCAAACGAGACAAAAGACTGCTAAAGTTAGTAAAACATCCTTGTCAACCTCCCACTGTGCTGGCTCATATCCGCACTACGCTACCAAAGACACAGGGTAAAAATAATCCCTTGATACCTTTTACCCACTGGTGAATCGGATGAATTGAACAAGGGAGTAAAGTTACTCTGTGTCAAAGTAGGCTAGTCCGAACGAGCACTTCGATTAAGACGTCTCGCGCCCTTTTTTCTGTAAAAAAGGGAAAATGAACAGCGCAGGGCAGACGGCGGAAATATTACCGATGGTAACGACTATTTCCGAGCGATAAATTCTCGACCAATCAAAGGAAACGCACAGTGCTGCGCCGTATTTCTTTATTAGTGGCACACTCTATTTTATTGGGCTTTTTTATCGGACATATTGTTGTGTTTAGGCTGATTGATATATTTATAAAAAGTTGTAGGCTCACTTTCGTTAGGTTTAAGATTTGTTTAGATTTGATTGTACTAATACCGATCGATAAGGTCCAAATGCTTATTAAAGACAACTTAAATGTTTGATATTTGTCCCGATTGTGCTCTCGCGCACGAGAGCCCGGGTTCTGCCTTAACTATGATCTAGGATTTGGCAGATCAGGTAATTACAGTGGAGCGACTGCCATCTGACCTCCGTGACCTCACCGCACCAGGGGAACCTGACCAGCTTAGATAATAGTTACACACTCAATTTCCGGAAAGTGCAGGTATCATAATGATGTTTTCCCTCACCGCAAGAGCATCGGTAGGTTTTCAACTAATGTACATGTACATAACTCAGAAAAGAGTTATTGGTACATGGCAGCATTAGCATTCGAACCTGGTCCCTCTTGGTTACAAGTTGGGTGCCTTAACCACTCAGCCACCGACACTCTCTCAACCAACCGACCAAGAAAACATTATCAAAACCAAATAATTTTCTAACTCTAACATGTAACCGCGTTACCTGAGCATTGTTATCTGCAGGGGAGGTAAATCAGTAAATCGATACGCGCCGCGGCCCGCTCGCTCCCGCGTACAATTCCATACTACGAAGTTAGCTCGCACGCTCCTACTTCCGACAACTTTAATAGTTTGTTTTCTGGCTCACTGTGAGACCCGTTTGTGACAGTGGCATTACTGTTTTGTTTTAACCCTCCATTTGCAGGGTGGAAAATTCTACGATCATTGCAGGATGGAGAGTGAATGTTTCCAACACTTTAATAGAGTGAAAAACGTCGTATAAATATAAATATTTTTCAAAAGCGGTAGTCTATTACTACCTTAAAGTTAGCATACCTAGCAGGTATATCAATCTCTTTGGTTACTACGCATTGACAGAGACCTTCGCACAATGAGCAAACAAATGAACAATCAAAGACTTACAACACTTATTGTTTTGTTGTGACTTCGTCCGCGTGGAAATCGTTTTTAGAGCAGAATGTTGGTACTACGAGGCTGTATGTTTTTACTGTACGGTTTTACCTACCCGAATTAGATAAAACGTGGTTCAAGATTGTACCCTGGACTTCAAGCTACCAAACTATCATAACTGAATCAAACTCTATTCAGTAGTTTTTGCAAAACTATATACATTTTTTGGCCATGGTTACGTTCCAGAATCCTATCCCGAATATTTTTTCTGAAATATCTTCAATATACAGATGCGGCTTTTTTACAGTTTTATAATAGTATAGATTGCATAAATATTTATAGGAAAGGCAAAACCGTTGTAAGTATATGTTTTCAACGTCTTAATGAAGGTTGATTTCTAATTTCTTAACCTAGCCCTTGGCAAATATTGGGTGCCCGGAGGGTGCTGCCCTTGCACAATCATATCTCACAGCGCGACAGCCAGGAAGCACAGCATTGAGTCGTCAATATCGGCTCACTTCCGTTTGTCACCGCAAAATGGCGTCCCGCTGTTTGTTGTGAAAGGGATGTCAGATAGTAAATTAATTGTATGTAATGAACAACTGTGGCTATCGCATGGCCACCAACAAGCAACCCGATTTATTACTGATTGACCACCACTGGAGTCCTAGGACACGTGGTGCCGTAAAAACTGGCAGCTGTAACGAGCGTATATCTCAATTTGTGGTAACATAACACACGACGGGAGCTGCAATTAAAAATAATTGTTAGTCACGTGGCAAAACTCCCTGTCAATGAGTCGCATGCGACATTTCCTTTCTTACTTTATGTTGCCAGTCAGCTGTAACACAACCATTAAGCGACCTGAGTGGTCCAGTTGGTTAACGTGCCGGTCTGTCATGCAGAGGTTCCGGGTTGGATTCCGGCCGAGCAGAAATTGAAATCATGAATTTTAATTTCTGTTACGGGACTGGGTGTAGCAATTAAGTATGTATTTCATCATCACAGCACATAACAGCCTACTGCAGGACTAAGGGTCTCTCCCATGAAAAGGGAGGTTATTGCCATAATCTCCATGCTTGGCCGGCGGGTTGGAGATCGCAGTGTTTTATACATATAACAATGGAAAACGCTGCTGCCCATTTTCCTTGTGTGTGTTTTCAAGTGTGTAATGCTAGGGCGAGATGGCACTGTGAGAATTTGTTCAAGCATATTTTATATATTTATTTAATAAGCTACTTTAGGCGTAGACATAGTACTGAGGGCTATTGGCAGATGAGGAGCGCCTAGCCCATTCCATACCACCTACTATGGCTAACGAGATATGAATCCTTGTGAAGAGAGGCCCTTATCTACGCAGTGAACCAAAGAACGTAGCGGCTACTTGTTCCTGGTACACGAGGACGCCCAGTGACTCAGCACTGGCAGCTAATGGTCATCGCTCGATGATTAATAGAGCTTATCAGGCGCCAATGGCGGCGGCGAGTTCGAATTTCGAATGCCGGGTTTGTGGTGGACTGTGGCAAGGGTTTCGTGAGTAGGTATCCGTAGGTAGGTATAGACATGAGTGCAGTTACTATAGGAAGACTATAACCTAATGGCGAAAGAAACTCCTTACTCCGGCGTTTCTTTTGTCTTTGCTATAGTATAACCTAACCATAGGTAAGTTTGTAGGTTATTAAAAATATTAATGATCGGTTACATAAACTAGAACATTGGCTTACATATTGGTATGAGTGAATGAAGCAACGCAATGACTTGGAGTGAATAAGTAAATTGGTAACCACTCGTACTCACATTAGCACTTACTTACTTTAACCTTTTTCATTACAAAACATATACCTTTGACATAACATTGACGACGTGAGTGGTTTAGTGGTCAACATGCCGGTCTGCCACGCAAGAGATCCCGGGTTCGATTCCCGGCCGGGCAGAAATTGAAATGATGAATTTAAATTGCTGTTACGGGTCTGGGTATTTTATGTATAATACGTATATATTTAAAAGTATTTAAGTAGTATATCCGTTATCTAGCACCCATAGTAAAAGCTTTGCTTAGTTTGGGCCTAGATGGCGCTGGTCAATTTGTCCACGATTTTTTAACTTTTTTTATTCATATTAAATTTGTATTTGGCCACACACGTCAATCATTCCACACATCGCCACCCACATCCACCCTAATGACCAGAAGGGTCATCTATTAACTTCGCCATCAAGGCATCAATATAATACAAACCAAGCGCCTGGTTGCTACTGATTTGATTTAAAAATAATATCGTCGTTAAACGTTCTTAAAAAGTTGCTTAAGACCTCTGATTGAATGGAGGAGCGTTACACATTCATCACGGAGTGACCGTGATAGATAGGGATTTAGGAATTAGATAGCCGCGGGGGTCCGAGTCCGCTGACAAAGCCAGGCTGCCCTTCAGAACTACAAATAAACAGGCAACGAAAAACTTCTCCGCTTTACAAATAAATCGGATGTTTTGTTACCGTTACGAAACTAAACAGGTCCTTCATTCTATAAAAATCTTTGGTAGGTTTGGTATCTACTTATTGGAGGTAGATACTTAGTGACAGAATAGCGTAAATATGTACTTACAATTCAGTAAGTGCACTTAAGTTTTTCTATAGGATTTTAAATTGGTTATTTTGTGAGCCAAAACGAAGTTTAATCAAAATATTAATGCAGCTTCCGTCCATAACTTGTCTTTCCCCTTCACGACCATACAGGCGATGTTTCTGTCAATAAACTAAATTACGTTAATCCTTATCCTTTTATGGGGTTCTTTGAAAATCGGAAGCCAAAAGGCCTTTTGAGACACCTACAGTAATTCTTATAATTGGGCCCTTTATGCCACCGGATGGGGCCGCGTCGGCCGCGCCTTTTAGAGTTTTGTATGGCGAATGTGAAACGGCATCCCATTCAGGTCGCATTCACTACGGCAGACAGCATGTCGCCGATCGCGGAGAAATATTTTGGGCATCTCGTCAGTTCTCTCGCAATTCGTGGAGGTCCGTCAGGATTAGGCACCTTCTGTGGAATTGTCTAATTCGTGAATTGCGTTGTGGTTGCACGCGTATTCAGGATTGTTGTATTTGAATTTTGGTAGGTCTTACCACACAGGGGTTGGGTGGGATACTAGTGTATGGCAGTGTATTTGACCAGTCCGCCCGCCGTATTAAAGATGTTAGTTAGTATACTGTTAAAAAAACAACGTTTAGGAATGGCGTGATAGTAGTAAGCACTACGTTGTATTAAAGGTAATGTAGGTAAATAACTATTGGGTACTCTATTTCCTATTAAGTAGCAGGTGTTATTGGTTATTAACATAATCAAACATATTATAACTTGAGAATGTGTATGTAAGTACTATCTCTACTACGGCACTACGTCTGGATACTTGTACATGTAGACACAGTATAAGTTGTAAGGATTTGAGATCTATTGCTCCATACATACATACCGTCACGCCTTTTCGCAAATAGAGATTGGCAACTAAGCAGAGACCACATTGTTACACATTCTACGGGCCTGTCAAACCTAATTGTTATTTATATTTTTCTATTGCCACGATTCTTATTATTCTTTCATCGATAGACAATTAGTAAAATAGTAAGATATGGTGTGTCGTATGACAACATGTCATATGGCCACTTCTAGCTCAACTTCTATCCAGACTAAGCCAGGGCAGACCACTAGTTCTTCTTAATTAAAATAGGTTTTCACCTCACTCATTATCAAAACCTTGGTAAGAAGAGGTGCAGATTATTATTTTGATAAGAAAAACTGATTTTATCGCAATCCTGAAGTACTTTAACAATGCAATATACATATTTAAAGATAATAAATAATACATAAAGCAAAGATAAAGTTAATTTATTGTGTATCTATTTGTATTGTTTGATAATATTTATCGAAATTATCGTTAATAGGGAGTATATGTAAGTATAACGTAGTATTAAATACTGTCCGAACATGATTAGATACCTAACAAAGTACCTAGCCATAGAACTAAGTCTGTTGTGGATATTATGCCCATAGGAGGTACTTTGTGTCCAGGTAGAATGTCTGAGAAACACACAAAATGGTACTTAGAAAATAAATATTCTGTAAAAATATACTTTGATTAAAACTTCACAGCGTCACTCAAGCGGGTGATGGTTACTGGGTATTATCCCACGGCGTTTGACATCAATTGAAATTAAATGGCCGTATTACATGTTGGGGCAACAACGACAATGAAATCGCACGTACGTAATCTCGAATGACAGTTTATATAGGGCCGAATAGCCGAAATGCGGCGGGATATCGGGATTTCGGGTTATTCTCCAGAGGCGTTCATTCATGCGGTGGGTGTTTCTCGCAAACCGCGGGTTACCGAATTTCGAGCTGCTCGGGCGTAAGGCATTTTCACGGCTGCTGTTTGTGTTTGAATTTGGAATTTTATGCAACGGCGCGGCGCGTGAAATTGATTCGGGACTCGGTCGGCGGAAGGCTGCGCGCGGATCCATTCAAGAATGTCGGCCATTCTGTAAAAAAAAAAAATACAACTCCGAGTACTACGAGCACTGCGCAGGTATATAAAATTTTATGAATGAATCGTTTTAGAGTGTCTACTTCGTTCGTATCTTGGAATTAGTGTAATCGAATGTTTTGATTACTATCTGAATTCGAAATTTTTATCAAAATGACCTAATAAGAGTAGTGTAATAGGATAATCTGTTTAACGTTAGATAAGACAAAAGAATGACCAGCCGGTATCAATTAAGCATAAGCTTTTATTTAGTAGCCTACTATAACGCCATTTTCTGTTTCATAATTTTAGTTTTGAGGGACTACTAATCTACATATTTATTTTATTAAGGACTGTAGTAATTGCGGGCGATCTCAAACCAGTTATCTATAATAATAAAAAATATGCCTAATTTCCTACTATATTTTCCGATTCCTTCCATTTCTAAGCGAGAACTCTCACCACGAGAGGCTTTTAACTGCTGCAATAAACATATATTGAGTCGATGGATTTGTTTTAAGTCAACTACAAGTGTCATTGAGAACTATCCAGCACGGCAGGAGGTGATGAGTAATTCCCTAAGATATTCCGCTCCATTCACGACTATGAAAAGGCGGACACTCCAAACGGCGCGCTCAATGGACGTCCATTTGGCACAAGTGTTTTACAGTCACTTTACGCGACAAAAAGTCAGGTACAATCCGGATGCGAATGGCTCGGATGCTGCGTTCCCACGGCTGGACACACGGACGGACAAATAGTTTTACGAAGTGACGAATTCGGCACTTGTTTTGTTTAATTCCCTTTAAGGGTACATAGTTAAGGACAAAGCGCCATGTGCGTAACAGATGTTGGCGTTTCGTTTGTCGCAAACACGTTCGCTATTAGCCTGTGGTTCCTTTGTCATTGGCTCATTTTAAAGTGACATTTTTTCGAAAAAAAAAGCTCATCCTTACTAATTCGCTCCAAATGGTTATGTAATGGACAATTTTATCTTCGTTGAATATAGTATAGGCTCTCTCCGAAGGTAGATACCGGAAATATTCCATTAAAATAAAATAGTTATGAAACTCAATTAGGTAGTACACCAACAGGACGGTTACACAACTTATTTCTACATGGAATATAATAATATAATTGTTATTCGATTTACCTATCTACTTTGGTTCAAGTATTCACACACGCCTATAGATAAGTAGTCAAAGTTCTTCTTTCTTATACCTACAGTATGTAGGTATCTGGAATACGGGTATATGGAATATATTAGTTAGGTACTGATCGCATAAATAATCATAATATCATCTACCTGCCCTTATCCTACAGATGAGGTTGGCACAATACGGTCAAATTTGATTACTTCGATGTCCTGGGGCTACATTGATCACTCAAATTTCTCTATCAATCAAGTGTTATTTTCATGCAAACAAAGCATGCCATACATGTAGCAACCCTGTTCAGAATCAATACTGTACATTAGCCATCTTTCCCTTAGAACTTACCAGAGAAAAGTGAGTGATCAATGTAGCCCCCGCATATCAAAGTAACCCTATTTTACAGTGTGTCTCTTTTTCTATTTAACCCGATCACACGTCATCTCGGTAATCGTATAAATAAATCATATGAGCAAGAATTTTTCTTGATTACTTACTTTCATGACATTTATCGACTAGCAATGTACCTATTACTTACAGTAACACATATCATGTGTAAGTAACACGGAATGGTCGCTATGAGTGTGTTAAATTGCGCGTTGAATTATTTTGTAGAAAGAAAAACTTACTTATTTTTAACATAAATCTACGTGAATATGCTTATTAGATTTGGTATTAAACGTGGTTAAAATTTAACAAGTTTATACACTGTATTATAGAAATAGTGCAGCTTAATACCTTTGTATTAAAAGAAGCTTGGCATGGACCTACTTACACACATAGGTACTTACAAACGAACGGTAGCGTAAAAGAACATGGCTCATAGCCCTACTCATACAAAATTGCACTTCATACTTCTCCAAAGTTTACCCAACACGGATTATTGTTCGTTTAATGAAAGTATATTCATCGGCGAAGCGAAGCGTCCCATTCAGCCGGCTTGCGGACATCCGTACATACGGAAGTGACCACTGTGGATTGATTGTGTGACTGTGAGGTGTTTGCGGCTTCGACCACCCAGACGGCTGCGCAGGAGTGGACAGCGTGTGGGGCATATGCGACGGAAAGTACGGGATTCCAAATGAGTTGATTTTATATCATTTTTATTGGGTTGGGTTTAGAGATGGAGTTTGTGTAATACATATATACGTATTACTTAAATGTACTACAATGCAACTTAATTATTGTTTACTGTTTTTATTTGTAGAATATACTACATCTGACAAAGTATGAGCAAAATATGCTGACCCTATCTATTTGTATGTACTATATAAGATATGTATGTACAAGAAATTATTACTTATAATACAATGTTAGGTTTTTTAAATATTTTCAATTATCAATCTTCACTTAATAAACATTTTCTCTATTAATATTTAACATAAAAATTTTTTTTATTTAATATTGAGTTGTTAAATTGAACAAGTACCTACTTAACTTATAGTTATGACTTAGGACAGTTTCATAAGTTTTATTCCAATATTGCAATTTTAGACGCGACATTAGCGTCAATATTTCTTGAAAATGTGAAGGTTTAAGTGGGTAGATAATAACTATCTAATCAAAAACGTTTAGTATTTAATAACAACCGATATACTAGTAGAAGCAAATTCATGTGCATCATAAAATGGGATTCCGAAACAACAAAGATCTGGCACGTTTCAGTGTCGGTCGAAAGCCATCAATTTATTTGAATAATTGATCGTCCCGATGACGGAAACACATCGCGAACGCGTATGTACGCTTCAATGACAGCGCGATGCGTGCCAACATTTCTCCGACCTCAGCTCTAATAAACGCTGTTCCCGTTTTTTGACGGTCAACTTATTTTTATTCGTAACGCTCGCGAAGCGACGCGGGCAGATGTCGATAGTGAAAATATGATATTGTTAGGCCGTTCTGTTGTGTACACGGTCCATATTTAGACGCTGCTACAGATGTGTTAACTGTTGCTCTCGGTCAAGATGACGAGTTTAAATTCTAGATGTCTAATTATAGTAGATACTTGGGTACCTAGGCCAATAAATGTAATGAAATATATATATTTATTATTTATTTAACAGTTCATTGTGCACAGGAAATACATAGGGACACGATATGGCAAAGTAATAAATGGCATAACATGCACTACTTATTTCTAAAAGAAATCTCTTCCAGCAGGCCTTAGGAAGTGTAATGTGATAACGAGACGCTGATAGGACGTACACAATATTATTATATTCATAAAACTAATAAACAACAATAGCTATCTATCTAAATAGGTATAAAATATATAAACATAATATCAAAGAACTTAATATTAAAAAAAATAAGAACAGCCGTACCATCTTCGTGGAATCTTAACTACAACGTCCGGTACTTTCCTTCGCCCGTGTCTCCTCCCGCGCAGTTGTGACCATTCATCACACGTTTAATTCCTGACGGCATTACCTTATTGTGGACAGGCGTTATTCTGTAAACGGTCTCATTATGCGCCACACTGTATCTCCCATATAAAGGTAAACATTGATTTTTTGCTGCCCGAAGAGAATGCTTGTTTGGGCGCAGTGACGACCGCATAAAGGGACAATGAGGGCGTTCGTGAATGGACCGCACACTCGGCTGCGTACGCGCATACTCCAACGCCGAGTGCGCTGATAAATCATGCTGGGGGTAGCGGTGATCGATTCGCCGAAATTACCAGATATGCGGTCACCTGGTGGTATTAAAATGATACGCTGATATCGAGTAACTTTTTTTATGCCGATGGAAAGACAGTCTGGACTACCTATGAACATCAGCAACACCAGGGGCGCACTCATGCTTTTACCAAGTGGCTTCTAATATACAATTTTACTATAAATTATGTATTTGTTAGATGTAAGTTAACCAACCTTACCCAACTTAAAGGTACTGTTGTTTACTGTTGTGTACTGTTATTTGGGACGCGCAAAGCTTGACCAGTTTGTAAAATCATTGCTAAGGAAATAATATATATTCACTGGTGTTGTTGATGTCCATAGGAGGTGGGTGACGTACTTGGGTTTGTAGTAAAAAAGAAATTAATAAAATGGACATATTGTTGCAAACACATTCCTACATTTTAATCACACCAAATTTCCGCGGCGTAGTCGTTTGTGATAAATCTAAAGCTTCCTGACGTATTAGCCTAGAGACATAAACAAATATTTTTATTACGTCCCACTACACTGTGTTATTTAGTGACCGCCACCCGCTGCTCTGTCACGACCATCTTGAATGTCTGAGAATTTGCTCCAGATTGTATGAAATTTGGCAAAGAATTTCTGTATTTTTTTGCCGCTGGTTGTATAACAAAAAAGTAGGTCGCGTGCTTTGGATGTATGTGGTTTTCTATAGAGGATTGATTGTGTTAAAGTGACCCGGGGAGCTATAAAGATGATCACACCCACTCCGATAGGTCTCCGCCCCCGAGGGCTTGATAACGGATCGGCGAGGCTGTGCCCACCGTCGACAATGGATCGCGACCCTTTGTTCGATCTTGATTAATTGCTACGGCGTAGAGGTACCTATTTGTTATTGTTACTGCAACTGACTGAATAACGTTAAACTAAACTATTGCTTAACTGATGCCTCAAAATTGAATTCGGCGGCGTGCTGGATTTTACAGGAAGTTATGATGTACGGACCTTCACTAGGGTCATTTTGGGTACTTACCTGGTATCCCAATTACGTAACTATATAAAATAAGGCCCGATAATAAACCCATAATCATCATCATCATCATCACAGCCCGTAACAGTCCACTGCAGGACTTAGGGCCTCTCCCACGAAAGGGGAGGTTATCGCCATAATCTCCACGCTTGGCAGGCGGGTTGGAGATCGCAGTGTTAAAATATAACAATGGAAAATGCTGCTGCCCAATTTCCAGACTACGGAGACTCTTAATCTTTTGCCTCGAAAACATTAGTCGCCTTGTACGACACCCATGAGTGTAAGGGGTTGGTGCTATTCTACTCTGCCGGACACCACACGGCTAACCCCATAAATTAATATTAAAATGCATGATTTTTTGTATGCAATGTTAGGAACATTTACAAAATCCAACAACATTTTAAACTATGACGATACCATCTGATCAAACAAACAGCGTAGTGACGGTTTCAAAAGCATTACCACCGCATCATCGACGCTTCCTCCTTCACATTATACTTTTTATTACATATTTTAATGTAATTTTTATTTATTACCTGGAAAGAATTACATTGAATATATTCTAATGCCGATGTTAATACCTTCACCGATCAGTCACGAGTTTACATTACACAGTGTATAATTTATAGGACTTACATTTTGAGAACTTCGATTTTTTTAAATACCTAAGTATTTATTGGGTTTGCATTTTAATTACATAAAAACAAGAGTAAAGAAGGATGAAACCGCCACAGTTACCGCTTTTCATCAGGTGGGCAGTCTAGTCTGCCTCTCTATTCCAACAAGCTTTTTACACCTGTCTCGTAAAAGCTCCGTTTAGTCTCCTAACTATTACAAAGAATAACACTGCAATAACAATGCAGGCCTTACAGTACCTACAGCATTATGATCTTGTTGATCACTGCCCCCAAATAAGATTTCCTTCCCTCGGCCTGAAGGCCTGAACGTGCAATAATTGTGAACAATGGGCCCACTTCCATTGTTTCAGGAGGGCCGCCATTGGCGGTAGAGCGGGAGGCACAGTATCGCCCTCTCACCAGGTGCTCTAACAAGAACAGAAGGCTGTCGTCTCGATTACCTACCTCGTGAATCGCTCTGAAATACAGTATATCGCTAATTTAACGATGAACTTTGAAAATAATTGAATAAAATAAGGGAAATGTAAGATGTTACGACAGATTGAGAATTCTGTGGATTTAGCATAGTTTATAATAATAATAAAATTTTAAAATTTATTTTAGTTACTTACATATTAAAGATAAGTAGGTATTTCAAGGTTATACTCAATGTTCAGGCAACTGCAGAGATAATTGAGAAAGGGGTATTATACATTAAAATTTAAGGTGTTTTAGGGGTATACATATATTAGGTTGGGGAAAAAGTCTTTTCGCATATAGTATGTATGAACTTGTAATAAAACCTCTTTGGCTATACTATTTGTACCTGGCTGGTTTTGGTATCATTTAAAAGAAGGTAATTCCAAATTCAAATTATGAAAATGCGTGATGTTCATTTGTTTTTCTTACCGTCAAGATGAGTGAATCTAATGAAGAAATTAGATACATTTTAAAATTTTAGTACAAACAAGGTAAAAATGCAACGTAAGCCCCGAAAAAAATTTGCGATGTTTATGGACCTAATGCAGTGTCTGTGAGAGTAGCACGAATTTGGTTTAAGCGTTTTCAATCCGAAAATTTTGATGTCAAAGATGCACGTCGCTCTGTTCGCCCTGTTACGGATAAAATGGATGCTATTTTTGAAAAAGTGGAGCAAGATCGGCATATCAGTAGTTCTGACGTAGCTGAAGAACTGGGAATTGACCACAAAACAGTTTTGGTGCATTTGAAAAAAAAATGGGTACACAAAAAAGCTCGATATTTGGGTACCTTACGAACTCTCTAAAAGAAACCTAATGAACCGTTTACTCATTTGTGATTTTTTATTACGACGTAATGAAACCGAAAAATTTTTGAAGAAATAGATAACTGGTGATAAAAATTGTATCACGTACGACAAGAACGTGCGAAAAAGGTCATGGTCAAAGGCCGGTCAGGCTTCACAGACTGTGGCGAAACCCGGGTTAACTCGCAACAAGGTGATGCTGTGTGTGTGGTGGGATTGAAAGGGCATTATTCATCATGAGCTTATACCAGGCAGGACCATCGATTCAGAACTCTACTGTACAACTGATAAGATTAAAGCAAGATGTTGGGATTAAGCGGCTGGAATTAATCAACAGAAGGGGTGTGGTTTTTCATCATGATAACGCTAGACCTCACACATCTTTAACCACTCAGCAAAAATTAAGAGAGTTTGGCTGGGAGGTGTTAATGCATCCGCCGTATAGTCCTGACCTTGCACCTTCAGATTTCCACCCGTTTCGGTCTCTTCAGAATTCTTTAGTCAGGTTAACATCACGAGAGGACTGCCAAAACTACTTGACGCAGTTTTTTGATCAGAAGCCCCAAAATTTCTATAGCAATGGGATCATGTCCCTACTTATAAAATGGCAAAAAGTTATCGAACAAAATGGTACCTACATACTTTAGTTAAATGTAAATAAACTATATTAAAAAATGTTTTGAATTTTCATATAAAATGCGAAAAAACTTTCTCCCCAACATATTATTATGCATATTAGTATAATACCATACATATAACATTTGCTAGGGGAGCCCCTTTACTCTGCAGCTGACTGTTCGTACTAATAAAGGCTATAATTTTATTAAAATGTACTTATGTTTAAATAAAATTAAGGACCAGCCAAGCACTTATAAACTTATTAGTAAATTATAATAATTGGAAACAACAATAACTTTGGTGTCAACACGTCTAACAAAACTACAAATGGTAGTGCAATGCCAATGCCAAATTAGATGGCTACCTTATTCTTCATAGCCTCGGTAAATGAACGATGAAAGAGGGCTATAGAGTGTGTGATTAGGAATAGGAACATTAGCAAATCCTTCAGAAACTTGTTCAGGGTGCTAGGCCCTCACAACTGGGAGCGTGTAGCTCTTAAACGCTTGGGAAATTTGAAGAAGTGTAAAAGTCAAAGCTGTAGAGAACTTTTAAGCTATTAAATAATCTTATGCCATTTTTCTGTATGGCATACCAATTTCAATATGCCCAAAACCCAAAAATTTGAGCTTTTTTAGCTCTCCCCTCCCCCCAGACGCCATAACTTTTAGTAGGTACCTACTGTCATTCCTGTAGTACGCTGCACGTATTCTTGATTCGCTAATATTTAAGGTTAGCTTATAAAGGTTATTCGAACTGCAACACAATACAAATACCTAGCCATATTGTACCTTTTTGTAGCTGGCAAAAGAATTAGATAAGGCGGCGATACTCCTCCAGGCAGACTGTCTGTTGCAATAAGTAAAATAAATAAGGTATGAGAAGTATCTTACCGTCTACCATGTACTGCGCAAAACGACCGTATAAAGCCTGAAAATCCATCTCGAGTAAATTGAAATTGGAAGGAGACGGGAGACAACGCTGGCGCCGACGACGCCATTGGCGTGCAAGGGACAGCGATACTGGGTGTGAGAGCTCAATAACGAGGCAGCCAAGGGTTGGCTGTTTCTCTTACGAAGGAGCGAGGATCTTTCGCTGCAATATGCGAAGATTTATGTGCATGGAGCCATGTACTACTGAGGGCGCCCGGGATCGTTACTGCGCAACTTGCCTGCTTTTCTGTGATAAGTTGCTGCCGTTCATTTTGTTGATTACGTCTCCTATATTGCGTATGTTGGCTGGCTCTATGTGGCATAGGTTTTATTTGGCTATCCATGTCTATTATACTATGTCTAACCGCTCGTATGATTCGGATGTGGAATGAGCTCCCAGCTATCGTTGGACTATGACATGGTATCGTTCAAGAGGTATATTAGAGGTCTCCTTCGTGGCGGGAAACGCATTGGCATCGCCCCTGGTGTTACTGATGTCCATAGGCGGCGGTGACCACTTTCCATTAGGTGGCCCGCAAGCCTGTTAGTCTGCCGTATTACATAAAAAAGAACTATGAGTAAAGGGCATGACGTAAGTGGTTCGAAATGTCGTACAGGATCCGGGATGACAATACCAATGAAAGTCGTTATGCAAAATAACAAAGCAATGCTTAATGTGCGTCAGAAAAACTGTTCTTGTCGGGTTCTCCAAAAACGATCGAACCAGTTCAGCTATGCCTATTTTACCAATATTTTAGCTCAATAGTCATTCTAGTCGCCCTCTCCGGCATCGTCGCCCATAATGAATGACGTCACTCACTACGTAGGTCCTTAGGGTAATTTTAAACTGTGCCGGCTTACGCCAGGGAGACAGGAGGGCGCCAGTTCCTCTAATGAGGATAGATGGCGCGGGATATTGCGCGACTATAATCCGCTACGCCTGGAGCCGTTACAGGCTTTTATCTGGTAAATAATGCTCAAATGTCGAGGTCTTCTAGTGAAATGAACTTTAACGAGAGCGGGATATAGACAGTGATTTTGAAATAAGTGGCTGCTGGCGGTGGTGGGGAAGATAGATATACGAGTATAGGTACTACGTACTACATAGATATACCTACATACAAGCTGTATGTATAATAATATGTGGAAAATATTGGATATGTAGGTACAAAATACAGTTGGTTATTATAGGACGACGATGCTGATGTTGTGCTCGCAAGTGGCTTACGTAGCCAATCTTGTTGGTTAAGCCTATTTAATCGATTTTTAAATTCTTTCACCTACATTAAGTTATATTATTAGCAAGTTTATACCGAAATTCAATGTGGTTCCGACAAGAACGGGCCCGCAACTTACATTCAATACAATAGAGCCCGAATTTATGTACAAAAAAAACAGTATAAAATAAATAAGCTATTGTGCTTTGTTTAACTACATGACGTATATTTCTAGACAACCAAATAATTATGTCAAGCAGTAGACCACCAGTGTATGTCAAGGCTCCATAGTAAATTGGTTTGCAAAACGTACTTAAAGCTTATTTTATTGCTATAGAATATAACATTATAAATATTGTTTAGTTACAATAATTATAAAGCAAACAAACCATTGTAATGTTATCGGCCCCCAAAAAAAACCCCAAACTAACACAGTCGTGCGTTAACTCGTGACCCTCTTCCTCCCACTTACTCGGCTCGTATCACTAACAAATTTAATATTTACTCGGCGCGACTTATCCTTATAAATCGACGACAATATTAAAACCGCCAGTACACTTTGATTGCTGTGCATGGGTACACCCCTGCAATTTACGGTTGGTACAATTGACAAGCGGGATATGGGGCCTTAGTTTTGAACCGCTCGCATCATCGCGAGCGCTCGCATTCTAATGCTTGTTTTTTCTATCTCTAATAACTTCCCACGAATGTGAAAGAGACAGGTAGCGCACGCAAGTGCTTACATGGATGCTATCGGTTTCAAAAATAGGGCTCATGGATAGCGAATTGAATTGCAGATCAAGAATTTTTACTAATCTGACATCAAGCTGCTCCATACACAGGTCGCACTTCTAGCTGCTCTATACATCGTCATACTGTATCTACGTCAAACTGTGGTTTTATATATCTACTTTGCCGTTGACGCGAACTTGTATTCTTGCATCGCAGAGCACTCCGTTAGCCTTTAGCCAATATGCAATGAGTGATGCTTTTGAATGTTCTGGTATTTGAAGGTTGTTCACAGCTCGATATTTTGTAGGATCTTGTTTTGCTGTAACAGCCTTTTCCCTGAAAACTTACAGGTGCATAATGCACGTATTCCGTTTTTAGCCTGCTAACACGCAAGTTTGCCCTCTCCAACTTTACAGTATAAATTGTAGAGCGATTGGAATTGTTCTGCATGCACATTCTCAATATATACGTTTTTACTTATACCGCATTTACAACAACAAATCCCAAAACTTTAAAAAGTTGCATGCGTAGTCCCCTAGCACCAACTATCTTTATAATCAGGCTCATTTTGTCTAAATGTCAGACTTTCCTGTTTACTTACAAAAACGATATATCTGATATTCATGCTTACCCTACTCGAGTGTTACTATCGCACGATCGCTGCCGCCCATCTCTCAGACCGCCCCATCCCGCCGGACCCTCCCGCGGGCCCATACTAGGATTTGCGGCTAATCCGCTCCCGCCTCCGCTACCAAAGCACGCTAACTTTATTAAACACGACTCTGCACATCATAAATCACAACGAGATTGACTGCAGACGGTCCCGATCTGAAAATTTTATGGGATTGTTCTATTTTAAAGTTGACGGGGTTTTTGTTAGCCATGTGTGCGGCCAGATCTACTTTCTAAGCAACAAAAGCAGCATTTTCCGTCATAATTACACTTGATTACTGATGTTTTTAAATACGAAATGGGACGAACAAGCGCGCCAACGCGCACCGTGGTTATGGCAGAACCATCCAGTTATTGCGATGAGGCGCAAGTCTAACAGTGGCGCTTTTACAAATAATGATGATGAAAATGACCCTACTTATATCTATCGGTTAATAGAGGCAATCGGAGACCCATGTGCTGGCGCGTATCTCGGACAACGTATAACGCTTCTAAAACGCTTGTCAATGTTAATCTAGATGATTATATAACTATTTCCGTCTCTGTCTACAACTCACCATGGGTAAGGATGGCGAATTTTGATTGATGATTAATAATAGATTGTCATACGAGAAACGGGTCGTTAGTCCCACTATTCTGGTAACGCTCCCGCTTGGCAGCGATTTTGAATCTGTTTTATAATTACTTAATTTTTTGTGTAACATTTTAACTACGTTTCTAAATGGTTTTTTTAACTTTGTTACCTACTGTATTATGACTATGTACACTATACATTATTAAATAAAAATCTTTAAAATTAAATTCAATCGAATAACACCAACGAAGAACGAATACACCATACGCAAGTATCTGCGTTAATCCATCAAATCAACTAAGTAAATGAAAACAAAAACGGTCCTAAACAGAAACGCATCGCTACCTCCCAATGCCGTAATCTGAATAACAATGCTAAATAGACTAGACAATTGCCAGCAGTTGTGGCCAGACTATTCAAACACTGCCTTAACCCCACAATGACTGTCTAATTAACCGCGTTGCTGACGCGAGCCACCGTGATGGATCTCTTTTAATTTGAGCCACTGATACCAGCGATTTAGCCTAGGGCACGTTTGGCTCAATCTGAATATTCTGGTCGGAGCGCTGGCTTTAGCAAATGTTTATTGTATCGATGCTAAAGACAACTTGTGTCAATTATGTGATGGTGATGTTATTGTATTTAATGTAATGTCAGGATACACGGTCACGAAATAAGGCGAAGACACATTACCAACGTACCTATATTACGTACCTCTACATTATAATAATTCTAGTACCCGGCAGGAAAACCTTCAGATAAATGAACTATTTGAGAGCTCTGAATGAAAACCTATCGATTTATATTCACATACAGTAACTACTGTAAAATTAAACTGAGACGATATCAAAATTATTTCACCGAACTCGCCCGGCCAAACTTTAATGTAATAACACGAACCAAAGGTGCATATCGCCCCAACACATTAAGCAGATTAGGCGCAATATCGAAAGCTAATATCGCGAGGCCATTCAAAATCAGATGTCCGATCAAAATAACTCGGGCGCGTTAAGTAAGACGTCACAGCGGGGGGCGGGACGGGCGGGCGGCGGGGGGCGAGGGCAGGATATTGCCTAATCATGCCGCCTTCACACCCTACTAACTGCCAGTTGTTTTAGCATTCATCGCCCCGTATCGCACCCCGACGCGAGGAGATTGATTCCCCATTGTGACGCGCAAATGTTACACTAAAACAGGATTTAAGCCGGTGTTTACTGCATCGTAAAGGCTTAGCTTTATTTGCTACGATTTGAAACGGAGTTTTTGTATTTTAATGCTAAGCTAAGGAAGTCACTGTAAGTACGGTATTACGTATGCATCGATAAATAGTAATAGCTTATCAAACTGAACATTCAAATAAGGCGACGTGTTTTACATAAATTTTGAACCCGCAACCGTCGAGCGGTACAATGAAAACGTCTCCCGTCCATTTTATTAACGTAATTGGATTGCCAGGCTAATAATGCGGAAAACAATCCCAGAATCAGAAAGTTACCAGTGCACCGCGGAGCCGGCGGCGTTTACGGGTTATTAATTCTGACAAAGTGCCGGTGGAACCCGGCGAAAGGGTTGAAAGGACGCTCCACTAAAATATTGTGACGTTTCGTTCGCTCTCCTCCTATAATAGTAGATATTCGTGATATTTTTCCTTCATTCGATCCAATTATAGCATTACATCCAGCCGGCTCCAACGATCCCTATAAACGTTGTGTAACATCAAACACATACCTTCCTCAATTTTATGCTGCCATTACGGATTTAATGCTCTTTTCTGCAATAGATAGTCGCTATCGCTAATGTTCAGTAAATATCGGCGTTGTACAATAACATGCGCGCGCCGACGCGATCGGAACGAGCGGCTCGCACGGCCGACCATACATCATTCGGTCAATGAGGCTACAACAATTGGACAACAAGCCATTGAGCGCTCGTCGCATTGTGTCGCGTAATTTTATCAAAAATATCGGCTGCTACAATGGCGAGCGACAATGTCGGAAGAGCGGATGCGATTCGCGACGTCTCGCCGACAAACACAGTTCCGTGCGTCGGTCATTTTTTACGCAATCTGTACAAAGCGTGTCGCCGATTGTCGCAGGGATGTTTCCACCCACCGCGGATCATCGCTCATTACATTACCGACAATCGGAAATGACTGCACGGACCTTCGGAACTTTGAGCCACTTGTGCTCTTGTGCTGTTGACGCAAAAACTAGTCATTCACCAACTAATGTGTTGCGTGTACACACAGGTGTGAGGGTCCGATTCATCTTTGATATTAGGCGCGGTAAATTTATAACGTTTGAAAAAAAAAATAACTTGATTTTAAAAGCTTTGAAAAGCTTTTAAAATCTTTAATTTAATTATTTAATATTTTATTTATTTAATTATTAATTTAATTATTTTATTATTTTATTTTATTTTATCTGTGTAAAACCTAATTAACTTCACCAATGAACCCTTTCAATCACATCGAAACCCTATCCATAAAATTGGACCTAATTTATATTACACCAATTAATCTTTAGGGTGGGCAGCTATTAAGAAAGCGAGACAAGGTTGACACAATTGGCGTCGCCGGTGCCATTATTGGGCTTTTACTGTTATCGCGTTGTCCCATAGCGCACCGTGTAATTAGTCTACACTGGGAAACTACCTTTATGTTCCGTCCATCTACCATGTTACTAACTCAGCCGTCCAAAATATTACCTCGATGACCATTGCTGTGTCAAAGCCAATTTCTACATTTTATCGCCCAGTAACCTCGCAATGGAAAGTGTTTGTCTGAATTATCCCCAGAGCCAAGTGATATCGCAATGCCCCTAATTGCACGCGGGGCCGGCGGACAATGGTGCAGTCGTAGCAACAATGCGATGGGCATGTCATGATACAATTGATTTTCGGCTCGCCATTTAATACCGAATGGGGAGCAGTGATAGTTTCGGGTTTGTACTTGGGGTATAAATTATGTATTTTTTACATGTAAACGGTCAATTTAGCGATTGATATTGACAGTGATGGACATATTCAATTGTATTTATTGGGCAATAAAGTTTAAATCCATCAATCAATAAGAAATATAATTCCTCCTGTTTTTTCAAACAATGCAGCTACAGCTGTACCCACAATAGAGAACATCGGTACAAACAAAAACCTTACAAACGATTTCAACCACATAAACTACTTACACTTTTATCCCAATAGCTACAATGCGCAATCGTAAAACCCTGACGAAGCGTCTTGCGTCTCCGTAGCTATTCTCCGAGGCAGTCGCGGCTCCGCCCCCGCCTGACCAACCCTCGAATGCCCATTCTCCCAACAGGAAGGAAGAGCACGATCTTTATTCGATTAGTGCCGGCACACGGCAATCTACAAAGAGACGGCACAATGCAATCCGCTACTGCATTAGTTGCGTAAGGAAGAACGCGGGAACAAAAACACGGTGACTTGGTGATTTTATTGTTATTGTGAGTAAATGGGGGATTTTCAGACAGATACTTTAAAAAAGTAAAAAGTGTAGTTCGGTGTGCCTCACTAGATGGCGCTGCTTAGACATGATTCTCAAGTATTGAATTTGATAACCGAAAAGGTGTTTCGTGGAAAGATACTTAGTTTTCGTACCTTTTCTGTAAAGAAAGCGCAAAATGTCTAAATTTTCATATATCTAACGGTCTCGGATTAATTTTTGAGAATCCTGTCTAATCAACGCCATCTATTGCAATTATTTGTATTATTTTTTCTTTTTATTTGGCTCACGCAAAATTGCCCATTAATGCCAAATCGATTCAGCTTTTTAAGGAGGGTAACCACGAACCGTCCTTAGGAATTAAGCCTGACACGAATACCTGATGTTGATTTATTGCTGCTAGTCTAGTCCGGATTCATTACAGCGATGGAATTGGAAACAATTTGCTTGTTTTTCGATTAGACTTTGCCGCTGACGAGAATCACTTTGGACAGAGCAGACTGACGGTGAACGTCAGGGTTACTGCAGCAGGGACAGCCTGCCCGCACGTGATGGAAGGTTAATTTAAATGAAATTAATGCGATTTACAGTTAGCGAGGGAATCCTGGAAATTACATTTGTGGTATGATACAAATATCATGCCACAAATGTAATTTCTGTTCGTTTACAAACTTTTTGGACATGTTGTTGGGTATGTTGAATGTCTTTAATGAGTTTAAGTCACTGTGATGTGATTTGAAGTAAATAGTGCCTTATCCATGGTGTAATTTATACTGTGCTATATCTATCTACCTAGTTTGAACATCATCTTAATCATCCTCGGTGTTTGAAATATAACAATGTAAAACGCTGCTGCCCATTTTCTGCCTACGTAGACTCTAGATCTATTGCCTCAAAAACATTAGTCGCCTTGTACGACACCCACGAGTGTAAGGGGTTGGTGCTATTCTGCTCGGCCGGACACTACACGGCCAACTACGAGTAGTTAATGAAAAAACTAACCTATTCAATTTCTTGTACATAAGTACTGGTGAAGCAAATATTTTATCTTACAATATAGATCTCACAATCAGTGGAATCAACCTACCTGTAATATTAATGCATGTAAAGGGCAATTAACCCGTCATAGTACGTACTGCGTCCTGGATCTAAGGCGTGTGTAATTGTTTGCGAGTAACAAGCTAACTGCCGGCCGTCAGACGAGACTTGGGCTCTTGGTTCTTGGCTGGAATGAGGTCACGGAGCGATGTTAATCGCACATTAATTGAATGGGAAACGTGGAAACCCACTTTGGAAAATGGCATGGTTGGACAGGTTGGAGTGTGGAGTAGATGTTTCTGTAGCGAAAGCGTCTTTTATTGGCTTATTGAATGTGAAAATAATTTAAATAAGTATAATATGTTTCTATTCAAATGAAACTAAAATGTGTTTCTCTGTAAATTAACGTTATATTTTAAATTTATTTAAATAATAACATTAATTCTAAATTAACCAAAATATATAACACTTCATACCTGTAAATTAAAGAAACGACATTAAAAGTCCATTTCTTACACTATTCATTTTATTATTTACATGTTAGTTCTATAGTCGATACGATACACACACTACATACACCATCTTGTTATTCAGCTGTCATGTCTAGACAAGACAGCTGAAGAAAAATAAATTTAAAGAGTCTTGCCATATAAGAACTCTTTACATCTCCCCTCGAAGGAAAGAAAATTCTCCATAGAATTTTCATTCATTCTTCTGCTTTATCTTCCGTGTCATTATCTTCTAATACAGGAATTGGCATGAGTTTTGTAATATGGTAAAGATTAGATTCAACTTTCTGATGACCAGTATCTATCTTGTATATTGTATTTGATATTTTATCTATGATCTTATATGGTCCAACGTTTAGTTCATCCAGCTTTTTCCTGTTCAATCTATTACCATTTTCTACATACACCATGTCTCCTTCACTGAAATTCCAATTTTTCAGCTTTATGTCAAATATTTTTTTGTTGTAGTTGTGTGATTTTATTGTGCTCTCCAATGCTGTTCTTCTATCTTTATTCCAGTCTTCATGTGATATTACTTGTTTTATTGCATGTGGTAAAATCGAAACATTTGTTCCATATAACAAATATTTTGGTGCGAAGCCCGTTACCGAATGTTCCGTTTCATTATATTATAAAACGACATTTTTGTCTCAATTATTGCCGAAAATGGAGAAACTTCATCAGAAACATTAAAAGTCCATTTCTTACACTATTCATTTTTTTATTTACATGTTAGTTCTATAGTCGATACAATACACACACTACATACACCATCTTGTTATTCAGCTGTCATGTCTAGACAAGACAGCTGAAGAAAAATAAATTTAAAGATAATAAGCCTTGCCATATAAGAACTCTTTACATAAGTATTTAAACTGTAACATCATCATCGCATCCATAGCCCATATGAGCTTCCTAAACTCCTACATACTACAGTAATGTTATATCCACGGAGTTTATGGAAGTAATAGTTGGTCTACTTCAGTGAAATTATAGTGCCCTATTACGTCACCCGTCAATGGGGTCCTACTCTCCTAGAAACTAAGATAGACTAATTCCAAATTGTATTAAAAAAACTAGATATTCATGTTTTAAGTACCCTAACCCCACAACCCTTAGTTCTCTTCTCATTCTTTTGTCTCTAAATTCCATGAACAAAAAAACAATGTTACGCTGTAATTTTTTTGCTTTCCAAAAAAAGAGGCCATCATTTTTATCGCCATTGTCATTGTGTAGCTCAAAATGCTGCCTCTCTACATTACACAATGATAATTTGTCATCGAAAAATGACTGTGAGCACCTGGCCCCACGCGACCCCAAGCATGGATCCTTTACATCAATTCGCGACGCACCGTCTTTGTCAATATGATTGTTTAATTTACATTATGTGATCTTCGAATGTTATTTAAGTAGTTCTTTAAACTGTGCAGATGTAAGGGCGGGGTGAACGAATGGCAGATGGTTGGTTTGATTCCCCTTCTTGCGGTCTATGTATTTTTGTGTCGTCCACAAAGATGAATGCTACAACGAGTTGAAAAACATAATGGCGGAACATTGACGCAAACATAAGTGCAATTTTAGAAGTGAATAATTGCGATATTCTCACATGAAATGGTCACTGGTCATTCTACATTGACTTACGAACATCGTATTTATAATCGACATTTTCACCTCTAGGCGTTAGTGTAGATAGAATTTCGTTTTGCGTCGCAAACTTCTGTAAAAACAAAAATAGAAGATTAAAATTTGTACAAAATGCTATTAATTTTTCGCTGTCGTAGTCAATAACATCGTTGAAAAGAAAATTAAAATGGCAACCCGGCCGCGCGCCAGTGGCGCCGCCAACATTCGCGGTCGGCGGATCCGTTTCCGGCGCACCGTTTCCCGCCGAAATGGATAGTTTCCGGCCCGTATTTGTCATCTCCGTATTGCAACAGAGATACGGAGTCGACTGAGCTTTATTGAAAAGGGAATCGTGCAATAAAAGAATACTTTCAAACACCGTCCTAGTCGTCAGACTAGTCTGATGACAATGATGAGACTGATGACGATGATGATGGTTATGATAAATCAGACTTAACCTCACGGTCAAATTCCATACCCGGCAGGGTAGGAGCTAAATAAAAAAGAAGCATTTGGATATTGGTTACATTAGTGTATCAACGGTCCCTATTACAGTTTACTACTAAACACGAGCCTCCTCCATAATTATCATTTAGCGGATGGCATTGCCATAATTTCCACGTTTGTCATGCTGTTAAAAATTGCAGTGTTTAAAATACTCAATAGAAAATGCAGCTGCTCATTTCCTGGTTTACGAAGGTAACAGGTAGATGATTTGCCTCTATGACATTAATGACCTTTTACGACTCCCGCTAATGGAGTATGGGTTGGTGCTACATTCTACAATGCCGGTTACCACACGGCCGGTCACGCAAGGACTGTTATTAGTGATTGTTTTTAATTAGTACCTATTGAAATTAGATGGCAAATTAGATATTTAATAAAAATAATATTCATCTTGGCGTTAATGTCCCAGTTGTGCTCTGCCACACGAGAGCCCGGGTTCCGCATTGACCATGATGCAGAATTTGGCAGATCAAGTAATTACAGTAGAACAGCCAGACCCGAACAGAAATGAAAATTCTTCATTTAAATTTCGAACCTGGGACCTCTTGCGCGGCAGACCGGCATGTTGACCGCAGAACCACTCAGGTCGAAACAGTTAGTAACAGCATTCTGTGCCTGTGTAAATTATTTCAACAAGCTAAAACTCGTATAATTTCCGCTCCACAGTTTTCCAGTCCATAATCGGCATCGCGGTGCCATAATCCGTTTGCCAACAACAAACACATCGGAGCGTCTCCTGCGACCGCGAGCGATTAACATGGCTCTGCCAACCGCGCCGCCGCCCCGAGAGCACTTGCAGGTCGGAACTAATGAGCCTTTCTGCTAACGATGTTTGTTCGAAACTAGATTACGAATAATGCAAACAATGTTTTTTACTTTCGATATCTTATATTCTACACTCTCAGCATCTGCAGCGTTTCATTAGTATCAAACTGTGCAGATATGGGATCGATGTCGCGGGCAAATTAAAAACATGTAATCAATACAATGATAGTAGGACTCTGTCAAGCCTGAAAAGTATGCATGGATGGAATTAAATTTATTATTATATTATGTCATTTTAGTCATAGTGACACGCACCTACGGTTCTGCGTTTTTGTTACATGAAACCGGGCTTGAAGCGTAGATGTTAAGTTACAGCTTTCCATCAGATGCTACGATCTATTAATTTATCACTGAGAAGTATAAAACTATCTCTATATTTCGTTAACATCATCAGAAGCTCTCCTTACGAGTATAGTACGGGTGACTAAAAATTTTGAAGGAGACTACTAAGATCTCCTCAAACCAGTTCATGGACTTTTTCAAAACCGCGATCTCCAGCATTATGCATGCATGGCGTGACAATTATAGCAAAACGAATATGGAGGAGGCTCAAGACTAGCACTGGGTTGTTACAGGTTGCTGTTGAGCGTTCTGTGTGTGAACAGCACTAAGATAGACACAGAAGATATCTAACTTTCGTAATATTTTTGGTAAATTTTAGCTAAAATTCTGACACACCTATTTTGCCTCTTCCATATTCGTACATCTTCTCAATTCGGACCTCTTCTAAAAATAATCGAGTAACTAAATCTACTTGTAACTTGCAACTTAACTCAGTAGAATTTTTGTAACTAGTAATTCTGTCGCACTCGGGGCAGTCGCTGGCCTCTCCCACAAAGTCACTTAGCCAGGGTGGCAATGTCACGGGTAATTGTGAGAACTGATTGTGTAATTAGCGCGTCGGCGGGCGGGGGCGCGGGAACCCGCCCCTGCGCAACCTCTGTTTTTACCCCGTGGGACTTTTAATTACACTGTTTACTTTCGTGTCGACTTCCTGCGGCTGCGATCAAACGATGCGGCGGTAATGATAGTGTTTTAGAGGTGCTGCAATTTATGTTTCAACCATGATTGGTGAAGCCGGGGACAGGGGGCTGTGCATTGCCTTTGGACTAATACAAAGGCTGATGATTATGAGTACAAATACTTGTTTATATACCGTGTTTAGATTTTTAAAGAAATATCTTTTAATTAAAAAATCAGTGTTTTTTTTAATTTTTAAGACTTTTTATGATTCAGTCTCTAAAAGCACTTTAAGGACCATCGATGATGATTCGTAAAAGTGATTATTCAACAAAACAATGTAAGTGCATCAATTTATTTCAATTTACACGGAGGTATTGTTTCGGCGGGCGCGGGCGGCGTTCCCGCGCTTCCGGCGTCGCTTCCGCCACGCGGCCGGCGCGTGCGCGCCATCTTGCCGCGCATCGGGACCCGGGGTTGCTAGAAACAAAAACAAACCCTCCTCTTAGTAGTAAACACACAATTTAGAACCCAACCCAAATGTAAATTAGAACTAAAATGCTCTACACCTTTTATGAACTGCATAGGCCATTCTATAATTAGAGGACAGCTGTGATTGTTTTATCTGTTACGCTAATGTTGTTTAATAATTATTTCGGACACGGTTTCGTGTGGCAAATCTATAATTACGGCGCGATCGTCATTTACCTACGGGACGTGCGTAATTTATTGCTAAAGGCACGTCATCGAGCGCGAATGAGTAAACATTATACGGATTTATTATTAGTCAAATTATTTTTTTACACCTTTTGCAGCTTTTAAATCATTTTCATGAATAAATTCCCGTCAATCCCGGCCCCTGTCATGGTCCACTTTCCTACGCTATCTCCTCCACTGCGAGCGGACAGCGTATTTACATACTAGTTACGTATTTGAAAAACATAAACCCCCTTGGACGCAGTCTGGTAAAAATAGCGACATGGGTAAGAAATAAAGAAAGCCAGACACATTTACTTCAAACACGTATGACGTAAGCTATTTACCACACCTACGACTAGAAACCGTAGGTAGAATCGCATTTGGCGTGAGCTATCACATCACATCGTAGTCACAGAACAAATAGGGCAAATAGCGCGGCTGGTGGCTGGCTGGCTGCCGCGCGGCAAACATTTGCCGACGCGCCCCTCTGAGCCGTGTTTGCTCTGCGAGTTCCCGGATGGTGTTACTTGGCAAATGTACCCGCTTGATTGATATGGGAAAGGTACCTTTAACAAGGTTTGTTTCTGGTCACGACTGCAAATTGAGGGTGATTTCGATACGTTGTTCGAAATACACCTACGCTTCGCTTGTATGTACGTATGTTGCAGTAATAAGGTAACCAGAAATTAATGGATGGCATAGTACATTTTCAACTGAAAATTGAACTTATTTAAAATACAAAACGTACAAATACTTATTTTATTGACTGCATCTGTAGCGAGAGGTGGTTTCACTACATTGGCTTCAAGACCATTAAAACATTCTTGACGAGTTATTTATTACACACCCACTCATTTTTAGCTCGCTCTTTGACCTTCCTACCCGTTTGATCTTGATTATTGTAGGTCATACTGGCCTTCATCCACTTTCCTACTAGTACGCTATTTTAATAGATTCAATCAATAGAGACAAGCCGATCATCATTAGTACGTACTAAAGATAGCTACGTTGTCCCGGTTCGCCAACTCACTGAAGTTATTTGTATTGTTTACAGCCCTACAATTGTTCAGGTTTATAGTTTTTGACAAAATGCCAATGGTCCGAAGCTTATCTTATTACATCAAAGCGATAACGGTCACGTTGTAAAAATAGCATCGACGTTTTCACCGCTCCCCGCCGACGGATGTTCGCTCCAAAGTTTTCTGTTTATCAGACAACTTTTCCGAGAGGTAGCGATTTGGGCGTATCTAGAGTGCGGGTGTAGTGCAGTAGAGAGTATTACTCGGGGAAAGTTTGGTGTAACAATGCGTAATGTTGCCATTTCTATGCGCGGAGCGGGCGGCCGGAAGCGCGCGCCCGCGCGGTTTGCAACTTCCAAGCGGCGAGTTCCCCATTGTGGCGCCATCTACATCTGTCCGCGCCAGTGACGCACTTCCGGCCTCTCTCGCAGCGTCTCGAGCTGTCACTCGTGAGGGCTGAAGTTTCCTTGAGGGTCTTTTTATTCATCCCATTCATAGAGGACAGATTTATTCGTGATTTCGTTAACAAATAGCCGAATAACATGTTTGTTTTGATGTGGAATAGATCGACGCATTTTTGTGATTTGGCATTGATAGAACTAGTGGAATTTAAGTACCTATCTATTTAAAGGGCAACCGTATCTGAAATAAACGAAATCAGGGCGAGATTCTTGATTTTCTATGATATCAGTCAAGTTTTTACCAGTGCCATTAATGCAGCCTGTGTGAATTATTTGAACAATATTATATTACAGAAACAGATCTAATACGTATGCCTGTTGTTATCAGCTGTAGGTATATTGCCAACCACTCGAGCTGGTCCAGGCCACGGACATTGCAGCCGATATGACCTATTAACACACATGCTGCGTACAAGTGTGCATAATATATTATAAGAACTCTTTAATCTGTGACGATTGGCTGAAGGCTACAGTTGAAAGCTGGTTGAGAAAATTCGGGGACAGTGAACATCGGTGTCCATTTGAGGGAGGCCTTTATATTTGAGATATAAATAATTTTACTAAACATTTCGTTCATAAGAATCTTAAGTTACAACTTAAATTCCTATATGCACGTAGGTAGACAACTCATCTGATTTAGATGGGAGCAGATATAGATAATCTCTACGTCTTATACACTGATCTAGTAAGTCAAAAATCGTAGTTGACACTTTGCGTTGTGTCCGAAACCGGTGGCAATTAATTAAAGGTTTATAATTTATTTTAATTTGTGGAGCTAATGCATAAAAGTGTTTTAATCTGTAACAAAAATAGTTGCTTGACTGATACATTTGTGAAGCATCAAAGAAGTATGTGAGTACTTCTCTCTTTACGTTGAGTTTTATTTGAGTCATTCGCATGAGCATGAATCTCGTGGGCGGGTGTTATTCGCGGCGAGGCCGGATATTGTGTTACAGCCTGAACCCAGTTGCGTTGGAGTTAATGATGAAGTCATGTCCATAGGCCGTTTAGAAGTCAAGTAGGTACTGTTGCAGAGTGAATGGATCCCCCCTCTGGGTCATTTCAAGAAAAGTGTAACACCAACTTACAGATCATAATTTTTTATTGTTGCCTATGTATTTTTACAAGCTTGTAATATTGAAGTTGTCGTTGTATTGGGTCAAATATTGCAAGCCAAATTTAATGCACTTCCCGGCGTTAATTGAGCTGAAATTTGGTATACTTACTTCTGTATACATGACAATGCAATGCAGGGCAATGCAATTGCTTGACAATGAGTTTGGGATCGTTTGATTTGTCTTTACAAGTACTCTGACTGATCATATAATGTACTCAGTTGCATATTTACAAAATACGCATATTTCAAAAGCTTCTTAAGAATTTCTTTTTCATTTGAGAACTTATTTAACTAAATATCTCTGTCAAACTATTGTATATTATAAAGCTGGAATAGCCATAGCGACAGTTTGATCATTTTCGATTACTTATCTATTTGAAAAGGTATTTTTCGAATTTTGCATGAAGCCACGGCCAAAGCAAGTCGACTTTATCAACATTAATGTCTAATGAATTTTAGTTTCCATCTTTCAACACTGTAAAGTTCTGACGAACAGCCAATAATAAGTATATTACCGTTACGCGTTGACATTAAAACTAATACAGCATGTTTTAGGAACCATTATCCGAAGAAACTTTGGCTCACGCGACAAGGCACATAAAACTTGATGTGTTTTATATTCTAATAAGAATTTGCAACACTTGTTCTCACTGAACAGTGAACTGTGAAACTGCGAACGGCGACCTTAGAAAATACATCTAAGTACACTCATATTTCATTTGTTTGTTGGGACATTTGCTACAAAAAGCTACTATTAAATGTTAGATACTTTTGGTCGCGCGCCGCGGAAAATTTTGAGGACTCACAAATTGGGAGATGCAGTTATAGTGGACGGTGTACACGACAAATATTGATAAAAAACCGCAAATCGATGTACAGGATAGCCGTTTGGTACACGGGTACTTTAGATTACAACAATCATTTTGAGCGGTAGTTCTTAAAAATATTTCCATGGGGGGAGCAGTGTTAACGTCATCAATTTTTTGTATGGGATTTGAAATCCACGTGTTTTCTAAAAATTCA
Source organism: Blastobasis adustella (assembly GCA_907269095.1). NCBI lineage: Eukaryota > Metazoa > Arthropoda > Insecta > Lepidoptera > Blastobasidae > Blastobasis > Blastobasis adustella. The sequence goes on along the minus strand of OU026121.1, from coordinate 10,788,533 downwards.
AGAAATATTTTCAAAACATACCATCTTTGGGCTCTTCCAGGTAGGAGATTAGAAGATCTTCCAGGTAGCTTATTATTTTTTTATAAAACGTACGCCCTATGTCTTTGAATAAACTCATATCTAACGTCAAAAAGGTGATTTAAAAAATGTTAACAATAATTTTTTTTTTTAATTTTTAAAAAGTTTGATTATCATTATTTTTTAAACTTGTAGTATTCCTAGGTAGGACTGTACCTCGTTTCTGCGACGAACACTCTTAGTCTCGTGAAATTGTAGTTGTAGGTCGGGGTTTTAGTATACGTTTAGGGGTATTAGTTGACAAAGTGTGAACGATTTGCCTATGTATTGGGGCCTACTGTGTATACCAAACTGCCGGCAAACGTTAGACATGAAACATCCAGAGCCACTTTCAAAGCACAGGTTTTAGAGAAGTGTTTCTATACCTTAGAATTTTTTTTAAATGAATAGTTTTGACATTTTTGTTAATCGATAGGTTATTATAATCTACTGACATTATAATGACCTACTATTTAATTATGAAACACTTGACAGTATTGTATTGCTAGAATTTTTTAAGTAATTTTATTGTTATTACATTTATACCTATTTTCAATAATGTTTATCTTAATTGGCTTATTTTTTCTACATTATTCGATAGGTATGACATTAATCATACATTACTACGTGTCGCTACTTTACTTTGACAAGTATTGTTTGTGAATGCAGGTGTTAATTTGTTTAGATAGCAAGGTGTAAATATTTTTTTTTTTTATTTATTCATTTAAAATAAAAATAAAAATATGCTTAGACAAGTCACACAGCGCCATCTAGCACCAAAGTAGGTAAGCAAAGCTTGTGTTATGGGAGCCAGAGAACAGATAAACTACTTATATAAATTTTTTCAAACATACTTATTATAATACTACACTCAGACCCGTAACATAAATTAAAATTAATCGCTTCAATTTCTGCCCCGACGGAAATCGAACCTCTGCGGGGCAGACCGTTGACCAACTGAACCACTCAGGTTGTCAAATACCTACTTAGTAACGCAGTTGTCACACTTTTATATTGAAGGTAGACTCCTACTGTCCTGAAAGAGGCTCCGCAACCACGGGCTAAAGTGTCTTAAGTCAGCGGTAGTCACGTGGCACTTACTCTTGTGCCAAGCCGACGCTTCATTGACGGCTTTCTGTGGTCGCCATTCAATGTTGGTAAACATAACACGACATGGACTATTTGCGGAAATTACGATGCGAAACTCAGAACTCGTGTGAAGCTGGAGATTTTATTCGTGGGATTGAAATACGTAGACGCTGAATAGGATCTAAGTAATGACTCAGTAGATTACGTTGTATTACTAAAATAAGAAACTGAAGTGTCCGGCTATGTCCAACCTAATAAGAAGATGCGTCAGGTTGTACAAGTTGTCTGAATTGGTTCTTATTGGATTGTCGTAAATCTAATATGAACGAATAATAATAGAGCTGGGGTATAGCGGGATATCCCGTTCGCATTAGTTAATAGGCAAATACGAGTCTGGGCGGCCTACCAGCGGGTCCGACTCGAGTGAGAGGTAAGTACCGAGTTTGATAATTCAAATTCAAATTCAAAATCATTTATTCAGATTAGGTTTCGACGAAACGCTTATGAACGTCACAACATAACAGTAAAAACACTTAAATGTAGATCTTAAGACTAATTTCTACATAGAAAATTAGATATAATATTAATTCATGTCAATTAAATTAAAAAATGATAATAATGATAATAATTATCATAACAATAATTCATAATCATCACAATAATAATGTTAATATAAAAATAATAGTTGTAATCAGAATTTATCGTCATTATATTAATATACATAATAATAATAACAATGTCAAAACTAATAATAATAATAAATAATTATGAAGTATTTCATAGCCATGGATTTTTGTCATTAATATAGTCTTTTATACAGTAATATCGATGGGATGTCGAAGGGAAGCTTCTGAATATCCTCAGGCACTTTGTTGAAAAACAACATACTGTTCCCCATCCAGGATGACTGCACTCTCTGCAATCTAAAGCGGTCAGTTACCATCATATTTCCATTTCTTGTGCTATAATGGTGAGTGTCTGCCAGTCTTAAGCGATCGTATTGCCTTTTATACATATAAATTAGATTGCAATATATGTATTGTGAGGTCACTGTAAGAATATTTATTTCCTTAAATATTTATTTACCCATTTGAACCTAAACGATGCTCTTACGGTGAGGACAAACATTAGAAAATCTGTACATTCAGGCGACTGAATGTGTAATCATGATCCAATTAAGTCAGGTTCCCCAGTTCCTCTGATACCAGGATCACGGAGCTCAGATGGCAGTCGTTCTACTCTCTCCACCGCTACCCCACTGATACGCCATCGCTACGCCGCGGCTACGCTATCACTACGCCACCACTGCCGGTAAGGTGTGAGGATGAACTCCCTGTCGTTACCGAGCAATACGATGATAAAACGTGGCTGTGGGCATATTGTAGTTCTCCACAACAAACACCGTTTGTGCAACGGTAGTAACACAAAAGACTACCACCCTTCTTTGACTTACCGACTCAGTATCACTTGTGTGAATGAATATCATTCACACAAGTGATACTGAGTCTACAAAATAACGAAATTTTTAGGTGTGCAGTATTTGTATTTCAGTCATTGTATTTGATGTCGACAGAGAATTCCGCATTGCTTGGAGATTTATCGCTAGTTAGTACTAGCGATAAATATCAATGCTGGTGCATAAATTATTTATGTTTCACTAACTACCCTTAAGACATAAAGACTAGTCTACCCGCAACACTGTCATTGGACATGAAGCATCTAAACTATTTGTTTTATAACATGTTAACATCGTCACCACAAATCACAATTTGCATCTGGCAACTGCACAGAGAGATTTCCCAGAAACCTAAAGATAGTCTTAAAAGTCATAGGAACAGAGACCATTTGGAATGCGTTGCATGCGATTGTGTTTCCTGATACGTATGTATAATATGCTACCCTATACCTACCCTACACGTACCCTATCCCTCCCTACCCTACACCTACCCTACCCCTTCCTACCCTTATTTCTTTCATACAAACCTTGACATGATAATTACAAACACAAAAAAAATTTGGTTAACTTGGAGCAGCCATTCAATTGCAATTGCATTGCATTCCATGCAATTTTTAAAATCGGGTAAGTTGTTCTTGAGTTTTCCATTACAAACAGTAAACCGACAAACAATCAAATGTTTCCCCTAGAAAACTACCTCCGCCTACCTTTTTTTTTAGCCAATATCTGTTGGTCGACTGCTAGATAAGGCTATTTTAGCTTTAAGTCCGCCATTGTACCATTTAGATACAATAAACATTAGTATAGATCGATCGATTTCGCAACCATATCCTGAGAAACTCTGTATGCCCCTATTTCAGGGTCGAGTGGAAAGCAAACATTGATTTTCTTACGCGTGATTAGAAACAATGGCGTTATCTTACTATTAATCGATAAAATATTCCACATGTATTTATCAACCAACATTGTATCATTTTCCAGAATCGTGCCAGCAGGTAGGTATAGATAGCTGTTTATCTCAACTCCATGACATGCGCCTTTCTGCTCAACTGTCTTGTCGTGTATTACAAATGGTCAAATTGTAATTTGTAGTGAAATTGAAAATTAGAGACTACGTAGTTAGAACAGAAGCTAATTCCTCGGACAGAGGATAAGCAATGCTATCCAACGAGGCAACGCAGCTAGCTTTCTAGGCGCCATTCCGCGGGACAACAGTGTAGATGAATTTTTTAATATAAAACATTTTAGTATTGGTATTATAGCGTCAGTGGCCGAGCGGTTATAGATCCGACTCGTAAGCCAGAGGTCCCGGGTTCGAATCCCGCTCCGGCCATGTACCAATGACTGTTTTCTGAGTTATGTACATTAGTTAAATACTAACCGATGCTCTTACGGTTAGGGAAAACATCGTGATGAAACCTGCACATTCAGGCGACTGGATGTGTAACCATGATCCAATCTGGTCAGGTTCCCCTGGTAGCAGGGTCATGAAGGTCAGATGGCAGTCGCTCCACTGTAATTACCTGACCTGCCAAATCTTGGATCACGGTCAAGGCGGACCCCGGGCCCTCGCTCTCGAGAGCACAACCGGGACATTAACACCAAGATGATTATTTTTATTTTTTTTATTTCAGTTTTGGTATATATGGTATATTTTTTATTTCTAGATGTAAATATTTTTTCTGTAACTAAATACATTATTTATTTCGATATTTTATGTACAATTAAAATGTGTAAAGGTGATAAAAGCAAAAAAAAAAAACCAGTTTTAAAATGAACATGATAAGTTGGGCGTGAACTCCAATTAATTGTACAATTGTACCTAGCTATAAACCTTTGCCAAAGAACCTACAATGAAGACGAATCATCCGATTGATCCGGTTGAATTATATTTGGCAAAAGCGTTTGGATCGTGTCGCAGCTGATCTGAAATGTGTTGCTTGTCGCAAAACAAATTCGCCAGATATAAATATTTTCAGAGACAGCTGTAATCTCTGCGGTCAACATATAATAAACAAATAAATATGCTTTGACAAATTCACACAGCGCCATCTAGCCCCAAAGCAAGTAAAGCTTGTGTTATGGGTGTTAGATAACTGTGAAACTACTTATCTACTTCTTTTATTGTAATAGGTTTATACTTATTATACTCGTACATAGTACACCCGGACCCGTAACAGAAATTAAAATTCATAATTTTTAATTTCTGCTCAGCCGGGAATCTAACCCGAGACCTCTGCGTGGCAGACCGGCAAGTTAACCAACTGAATCACTCAAGTCGTCAACGTCACGTCAATAAGGGTGTACGATGCTAGTAATAGTAAATATAGTTTTGTTTAATAGTTTTAAAGTAATTATGCCTGCTCAATATTTGTGGAAGTTGACAGTTATATTCCTGGCAGGCAGATTGGAGACCGCAAATATAGAAAACACATAACAGAAAACGTCATGAAACTATTACTCGCCCTACTATGGCAGCCATAACTGGTAGCGGTTGGTGCTATGTTCTAATCTGCCAGATACCACACAGTTTTGTCATTTTGTTTTGTGACTGCCATCCTGATGATCCTTTGCGGATTCCGTTTTCCGTTTATATATATTTTCTATCATAGTGATATACTCCGTTGACCATACTTTAGGGTACCTACGTAATGTTAGTACATTCTACATACATTTGTTTTATGTGTCTGTATAATTCTGTCAATAAAGGCGCTATATCCGCACGTGCTGCTCATTGTTGATGTTTTCGTTGAAGTGACGTCAACACTTCACGATTCCATAATGCCCAAGTTCACAATAACAAACATCGCATCTGTTTCAGTTTGTTACTTCGTTATTATGTTTCCTTTTCGCTAATTCCGTACCTACTGGTACTACTGGACGATCGTTACGGGTTTCACTGTTTAGTGTTGTTCATAAGTTGTTTGCAGTGGAGAGTGTCTGCTAAATATTAGCATTTACTGATGGGCAATAAATGTAGGCATTCGTTATATGTCAAAACTAGCTGTTCCACGCGATTTTAACTCTTTTCACGCGGATCTCTGTAACATTTAACGTTTCCGGGATGAAAAGTACCCTATGACACTCGGGAATAATCATCATTATCATCATCATCATATCAGCCGCAAGAGCCACTGCTGGGCATAGGCCTTCCCCAGAGATCTCCACAAAAGCCGGTTCTGTGCCTTCAGCTGGTATCTGCGATCTTTACCAGGTCATCTGGAATAATGTAGCTTCCTATTATTGTCAGATTTTTTATAATTCAATAGTTTCGGTAAGTATTACCCCTAACATAGAAACCTAGCCAAAAAATGTATCTACGTCATACAAAGTCAAATCTTACAAACACCCAAACTTTTCCTCTTGTTTTATAACAAAAAGTCGTAATAGTTAGTAACGGAAATAGAAATGGTACCATCGGAAATTGGTAAGCCTCGATTCTGTGTTGCTATTTATAAAATAGTTGATAACGAGCCAAAATCCTATAAAACGCCATTTTTCAGGGAGGAACCAGACGTGGGCCGAATGACGTCACCTCAGACAGGCATATACCCACATATATAAATACAGACTTATCTAACAAAAACATTGCAGAGATTACGTGCTCTACTATGAGATGCTCCACTTTATTCATACTTAAATTGATTAGTTGCATACAACATCAATATACAGTGATTTGCTATTATTTATTATTATTATTTATTAACGAACCTAGCAACGGAGAACTGTTTCTTTGACGTTCAACAAAAGAGAACTGATTTTGCTGAATTCAAATAACGAGCTAGTAAGGCTACTGCTTAGTAGACCTTGTCCCGAAATTCAATATTTTTTAATTAATAAGGCAATATTAGTATTTACGTTATATTATCTATTAGAAATTGCCGAAAGTATGTTCGCGCATATCTTCTGAATAGCTGACTAATTCTTTTTGTTGAATTTATAGATAATTGTCAGTACAAGGTTTGTATGTAAGAAAAAAGGTTGGGGTAGGCAGGGGTAGGGTACGGCAGAGGTAGGAATACCACGTAAACGAAGTGGCGCGCGGGCCAGCTTGTCTATATATTCTATACATAGTATAAAACAAACTCACTTCCCGCCGTCTGTCCCTATGTATCTATGTACGGTTTGACCTTTAAAGTACGGCAACAGATTTTAATGCGGTTTTCAACAATAAATAGAGTGTTTAAAGAGGAATGTTTGTAATAAAGAAAAAAAGGGTAGGTAAACTAGGTGTACGCGAACGAAGTTGCGCCTAACCACTAGTTTGTTATAAAATGAAGTGAAAGTAAAAAAGCGAATCACGTGACGAGATTCGCTATTGTGGAACAGGGTCAGAGTGAAAATCTGTCACTGTGAATAATTTACTTTTTACGAATTGGGGCGCTTGTGAAATAATTATTATGTGAAATCTGTGTCAGAGATGACCTAATTTTTATATTTTATTTTAATTCACAAGCTCATAATTACATAATATTTAATTAAATACGGTAAACTTAACGCTAAGGCCGACAAGAATGTGAGTCCCCGGTTTTTGCTTATGGGCAACGGTGACCATTTTCCATCAAAAGGTCAGCTTGCTGTGTCCCTATAATATAAATAAATATCAATTAACTATGAAGTCGAATACACAGGTTTATGAAATTTGAATGTGGAGGTACCTGCTACGATATTATGTGATTGCAGTTTCAGGTGGACCCTTTACCATAATCCATGGGTACAACATTTAAATCTCTCGACTGGATACTTACATAAATATAAATAAACCTATTATAAACGCATAAACGCAGCGTAATTCCTCATCATAATGGCGCGAGGGCCCGGAGCCCTCCGTGACCATGATCCAGGATTTGGCAGATCACGTAATTACAGTAGCGCTACCTACTGCCATCTAATCGCCGTAACCCTGTTAACAAGGGAACCTGGCCAGATGGGATCATGGTTACTCATTCAGTCGCCTAAATGTGCACAGTTTCTCACGATGTTTCCCCTTATCGTAATCGGTTAGTGTTCAACTAATGTACATAACTCAGAAAAAGGTATTGGCACATGTCAGCACTAGGGACCGAACCCTGTACCACTCGCTTACAAGTCCGACCCGCTCGCTTTTAGGCCGTCGACGCTCTCATCACGGTAAAAAGCCCACTATTACGTCGTTGGTTTCTCCTTGTACGTCATTCAGTGGCGACCTTGCTGTCACGAGAAAATACAAAAGAAACTTTTTATATTTTATATAAAGAAAGGTCGTAAATCATTAAACAACTACAAACATCCGGTCGTAAAATATAATTTGCGATGTTACGTTTATTTTTAAAGATCACATTAAGCTTGTTTAACAAGCCAATGAAAATACAGTTTTATGTACGAACTGCAAATTTTTCACACATTTCTCAATGTACAACTACTCGTATTTTCATTTTTCACACAAATTTCCCTGTATACATATTTTTCTCATCGCAAATTCAATTTTGATGTCATACCATTATTATTTTTAAACTTTACCAACGTCATCAAATTTACTTATTAGCTGTCTTTGGGGACAGGACTTAAGCTTGCTCTACATCATTGCGGCTTCAAGAGCACATTTCAAGAAAAGTACTGCATTAGTAAAAAACAATTGAACAAAGCTTCATTTAATCCTAAGTAAAATGTGTAATATGGTTGCTAGGTAACTGAAACATAACTTTTCTAATGTACGTTTTTTGCCATCTATGTACACCCGGATCCGGAACAGAAAAAAATAATATAATTTAAATTTCTGCCCGGCTGGAATCGAACCCGCGGTCTGGCCAAGATGCCAATCGCTTTTTGCGACATCAGACAGACATATCGACAACTGAACCACTGAGACTCAAGTCATGTCAGTTATAACGTATAGGGAAGGTATTTATAAGTATAATATTTAGCGAACGTGTAGTAATAATTTTAGTCTTGTAGCTTCTCTTGCACCACTCACCTTTTCCAGGCTCACTTTCTCTTGAGCTGTTACATAATGCTATTTTACCTTTAATGACCCATTATCACATTGTATGTATAAAGCTTTGTGTAAATAAATAAAAACAATAAATACATTTAAATTAAATGTGTCTCTAAAAGGCGTCGGCGGCGAATCTAAACAAAGGTTAGTCAGTGGCTAGGAATTCGTGAGTCAGCGGTGAACTTGCCGCAGGTGAGTTGCTATTTCAGGGGCTGCTTTCGGTTGCGCTGCGCTAGTGAGGGCCACGCACACCGTAAATAAATAAACCGAATAACGCTGGCTGTTGGTCTGTTGCTATGTTATGGGTGTGAGATGAACTGGCAGAGTATTTTTGGACATAGCATACAGCATGCATTTACTAATAGTATTTCTTTTTTCTCTAGTCATACAGCTGAAGAAAAGCGGTGATTGTTGCCTTGTTATAAAAATAATAAAATATTTATTTACATTTACATAATTGTTACATTAACTTTTATATAGTTATGTATTATGTATGTGGATACAGGATTCTGTACTAGGTTACGAGGAACCAGTGTTACAGGCCTCCAGGCCAAACTCTTGAATGTAATTTCGTGTAACAAAATGCAGAAACGTAGGTATGGTGCATTGTCACTGTGAGGATCAAGGTCTTATAAATATTCGGTCAAAGTAATGATGTTGCCTCATCTTCCTAAAACAATAACGCAGAAATACCTAAGCGGTGGTAATAATTAATTGTAGACAGAGAGCCAGACATGTAACAAACAGGTTGGCTTGAGAAGAACAGTAACATTGTATACGAATTATAATTTAATTAGAAATTACAAGTAATTCGTTTGGAACATAAATTGTACTAATTAATAAAACAATTATTGAACGATATACATTTTGGCTGATTATCATAGAGGTGATGGAACACCAGCTGCAGGTTTATATCGGATAAATAATAGAGTGCGAATGAGTTCCGTCCGTTCCGTTGCAGCCTTGGCATGAGACCCATCGTGGAAAAGATTAAAGTGCCTAAACCTGCTGGTATCAGGGCAGAGGTCCCGTAGAAGACTCAAAAAGCGATGGATTGACGTCACCGAGTCATATGCGAGAGGTCAGGCTTACATACATAAGCCGGGATTGACCGCTCAGATAACGACAGAGAAATACAAAACGGATTTTCCATTAAATCGTTAAAGCGAGATGGGGAATAATCGTTAAGAGAGTCTGATAGGGAGGTCAAGTGAAGTCCACACGGAAATGAATAAAATAGAGAACCAAAATAAATATTCGTTCTGCCCATCACTATTTTGGGGGACTTTACCTTGCTCCCACACACGCTGTTAATTGTTTGCAGTGGGCATTCGCGATGATTGAATTTACAGAGTTTTAAGTCGGATTAGAGACAAAGGTTGCGGGTAGACCTTGCTTATACGCTGTCTATTAAACAGGCTGTTAAATGAGAAGAATTTGGAGGGCATTTTACTATAATAAATAATAGTATTTCTCCACAAACGTATCTACTTGTCAGTTTTGTCGTAGTAATTTACCCGTTGTTAGTATAGTTGAGAGTACAAGTTCAACTATCAAATACCATTTCGACCACAACCAAAGCGACACGCAATTGTTGACTCAAAGCCGTCGTATGTCTTAATAAAGAAGCGGTCTCATAATGTTTGTTATGATATTATCCCATAACGAGAACTGAGTGCAAAAGCTGTATATATCCGCGTCCGGGAGCAGGCCCACGCTCCCGTAGTAAAACATCAACGGGCGAAAATGGTGAAAAAAAAGCGTTGATTGTGAGGTTGGGCGGGCGGGCGGCGGGGGGCGGCGGGGCGGAGGCGCCGGGCTCGGCCCCGCTCGGGCCAGTGCGCGCCCGCCCCGGTCCGACACTCGACGTCGGCTCGTCCACGACACAACACACTACCATTATACGACCATTATAAAACCGGTAAGAGCTAAGAGCCTGGTGTACTGTCTCCATGCTAATACCGTGAGTGAGGCCGCCGCCCGCCCAGGCCGCCAGTGTATCGCCGTCCCTTTCGCGAGTTGCGCAATTCTATCCCCCTCTCGCTGGCGGCCCGACCGACCTAGTTGTCATATTCGCGGGTGATTAGTCCCCGGATAAGACGGTGTCGCCTAGCCCGGTAACGCAACCACACGTAAGTTACAACACCACGAAGTGACCAGCGGATAGTGATCTTCATCAGTGCACGTAAAACGCTCAAATTAAGGTCAAGTTACAACTTAACTAGATATCAAAAAAGTGCCGAATTTTTTTTTTTAAATGGAATTGTGTGATGTTGTATAACATATTAGAATTGGGATCGTAGCTTCGTATCTTATCTAACAGTGATTAATTTTTATTTCGTCTAATTGAATTGAATATGTGTAAAAAGAAGTGACCTAGGTCCCTACCCTATACAGCAAAAGGTGTCTATAGACAATATTGTTATTTCTACAAGTGTGACATACTTATTGTGATGTAATCGTTTAATATTTTTGGCAGTTATGTCAAAAATTACGTTCATTATTGACTAAAGTTCATTAAAGACTCAATAGCTTTCACTATTGATAGATAGAGAGTCAAAGTACGTCCGACCACAGCCAACTGAGCTGAGCTTGGGCTGAGTCGTCGTAGCCAAAAGTCCATGATAAAGAGTGCGTCAGCCCCGTATACCCAACTTCATAGAGCAATCTGCTGGCGTGCATCACAGCGCGCGTCTGCGCGTGCGCGCTTGCCGGAATGCCGTGAATCCGATCCGCGCGCGCATCTATTTCGGGCGCGGCACTCATCGCGCGCCAAATTTGCGATCCCGCCAAATCGACGCGCCACAGATTATTTTCGTACCCAGTTTCACAATCGCGTAATTTTTCACCGACTAACCTAGCCCCGTAAGACGAAACTAGAAATTGCCACCGAACTAAACCCCACAGAAATAGATGCAAAGATGACGACGAATTGACAGAAGCCGAAAGTGACGATAATTAATGACGCGGCTTTCGATGAATATGCGAAAGTGGGCCATTTTACAGTCGCACCAAAACATATTTGACATTGGCCTTCATGCTTGACCAAAATAAAATGTAAAAAATACTTGCCATTTTTAAACTAGATCAAGGAGGAACGTTGTGATGATAAATGAGTTATTTAGGTATATGTACGTGTGCGAATCTTTGCAATATTGTAGCAACTTGGAATAGACTATTTTTTATTTTTGTTTAGGGTAGTACATGGACAGCAAATGGTCATCGTCGTCCATGACATTTATTTTTTTTATTCTTGTACATCATTACGCATCTATCAATAGTCGCTTCGACCCTCTTTGAACTGTCTCTTGAAAATCCTCAAGTTCTTACTGAAATATTTCATACCTATGTACGAAAAATTCGCTCATATTTCTAGACCGTGGATTTATTATCGATAGAACTATTATTTCTATGAACCCTATAAATATTTTAGCTAAACAACTTCTTATCTAGATATCTTCTTATCTTATCTTAATTATCTCTAGATATAATTAAGGTTTCAGAACTTCCAATAACACTATTAATACATAAACTAATAGCTTGACCAACTGCTAAAATTATCTGTTGCGCCGTGTGAATAGTCTTGTAAAGAATTGCTTTACGGAAAGTAAAACGACTAACGTCATGAAATAATATCATCTGAGCGAATGCCAAGTAGGTAACGTCTTTCGCTTTTCATCTCCAGAATTACGAGAGAATATACATTTACATGCAAAGAGGTTATAATACCCATTGTTTCTCTGCAAACCCAATAAAGATACTTGCTTTTTAGATTTAATTAAACTTGTGACCATCACATATACTACAACTTGAGATTCTTCTTAAGGTATGTCCACAGGTCCCTCAAAGTCCGGCATCGCATGTGTCCCCCTTAGGATAGAGATGTCGTGGGTGACAGTCACCATTACCATCAAGCGTACAGTCTATCCGTATGCCTCTGTAGGCATTTAAAAACCCACTTCTGCAAATAAGCTAATGCAGTCTCAATATTCTTTTGCAAGACTCTAATCTTATGCATTAGGTCGGAATTCGAACTTATAAATCATAAGCCCATTCAAATTCGCAATCACTCAAGAGCAGGAATTGCATCTGAAGCGATTTGCTATCAAACAACGCGTCAATCTCGGCTTCAAATGTTGATGGGCAGTCCCGAATATAGCTCTCTGACGTACTCCGCTGTAGTATGAAACGAGAAATGAGTACATGAAAGCGGACCGTTACGTGGTTTATGTCGATAAACGGAAACTGGTGGGTAGTTAACATTGGAGGCGTTGTGGCGGTTGAATTTGATGAATTTTAGAACGGATGTGTTTGTTGTTCAATAAATGCTGGGTTGTATGTAATTACATTTCGATGTGAGTTACGGTTGCTTTGGTTTAATAAAGGAAATAAATATACATCTTCATCCTTAATAGAAGCTATCGAAATGTGCTAACGTGTCTTATCTACTAGTGGATGGAAATGGGCTGCTGATGATGATGATTTTATAACAAAATATTTAACCACCTTTCTCAAAATGTAATTTTACTGAGTATTCGTCTATGTTTTAGATGTTGAGGTTTATAACTGTGTAAACAAATCTAAACAAATTTAATTTAATTTAGTTTTAGCTTGCATTAAATGTTTGGGGGAACAAACACCTCGAACCAAGTGAATGCTAAAATCCAAAACTTAAGCATCAAACTATGTTGCACTGGGCGCTCAAGTTCGTAAGGCTTCGTAATATTTCTCATTTTTTCAAGTAACATTTGGTCTTTCAAGGTTAATAATAAATGTTTGAAGTTTATTTGTACTTTTGCCATTTTCGGTTATCAGACTACAACAAAGCCTTCGACGCTTAACTACCATATGAAAGACATCAACGCGTGCTACTTGCCACGATGTCATTGAATTCGGAATGATATAGCGTTTTTTATCTAAAATGTATTTCAATTGAAAAATATAGAACAATAAGGACGTTACAGATAATACTTAATATAAGGTAGGCATCAGTGTCTTTTCTTCAGCAGTTTCCCTGTTAGCGGCAGTTAGTTCCTTTTTAAGCCACATTCATTGTTATCCTTGTCTGAAGTGCGACTTTTTCTATTGAAATATAAAGGCACACTCATTCCTGTCGCTGAAGCTCCTGATTAGCCTGGATATGTTTATAACATAAACTTAGTTTTTAATTTTTAATAAAAGGAATTGCCATTTAAACAGCTCAAATTATCCCAATAAAAAAACTTCATTACGACTTCATGACAGCCGTGCTCATACACGAAATCCGAGTAAACACTCCAGGTGAACCTCGCCGTCAGCGCAGACACCCCGCGTAGTGTCGCGTTGCGCGCGCGCACTCCTGAAATACCTCGAGGCCGGCCGCGCCCGCCGTCAACCCTCGGATTACGTAATTAGAAATTGCGGCAGGCCGCTGACTTGTGTGTGAAACTTACGGCAAGGTCGCTGAAAACGAAAATAGCTGACCAGCAGACATTCGTAAAAACGGTCGTTTTCGAGTTTCCCGCGGAGATCAGTTGCGCTGGCGCATCGCCAACGCGGCTATATGCGGCCTCGGCTCGCGTCACCGCTCTATTTACGAGCTGAGCACCCCATTGTACTCAATTATATCACCTGAACAATGTTCCCAACGGACCACCTTCACTCAAGGTTAATGCCCGCGACTTTCACTACACTGATGACGTAACCGTCTCCTTTTGTTTCAGAACGAGCACGACATAAACAGCCAAAATGTTTAAAAATCATTTAGAAATGATTGGCAGAAACGAGTCGCCGTCGAAGAAAGCCAGATTTTGGCAATCGTTCGTGCGATCTCTTAAAGGTATGGAATATTACACTAGTAATACACTAGTAAACACTCAAATCGAAGCAAACTCGACATCTACATCTCAGTGCACTCATCTACTGACACTAGAGTGCGTGCAAGATAACTTTACTGCTTCTGAAAATGGAACTAAACTTGACAGATAGCCTACAAATAACCCAACAATAACAGGTACACCATACTTAGATGCAAACTCTTGCGCGCACTTTAACAAATGTCCCACAGATCACAACGAACAATACAAAACCCACAACCGACCCAAAACACAAACCAGTCTCAATCGACCCACTAAGCCCCTCCATCACCCGCAGGATCGGAAGACATCAGGGCTGAGGAGCGGTACAGGCCGACGAGGCGCAGCGTGTTCCCGGAACTGCTGACCTCGTACCCATACAGCAAGTCCATCTACGACGACCCCGCGGGCGCCGCTGAGCGCATCACCGTCCCCGGCTACCGCTACCTGCCAGTGCACCGCGAGGTCTACGGGTACTCCCCGAGGCCCATCTACGCGCACAACTACCCCAGCTCCCTTGACAGATACAGGCCCAGTAAGTAGACAATAGAAGGCATAGGTTGTGAGGGAGATAGGGTTAGGTAAATCTCGTGTAGCTGCGAAGCTTCGACCTGATAGACAAACAACCGTTAACAATAGCCTTACTATGCGTTCAGTTATCGGCTCTTTGCTAAGTTAACGTATTCTGCCCAGTTAAAAAGGAAATTTAAATGTACTCCTTCGTACGTCATCTGCCCCGTGAAGGGCCGACAACACTATTTTTTTCATACGTTGAAAAGTCGCCGAGGCAGATGGGACTGAAATAATAGTAAAAATTGGGTTAACTGTATCGTAGAGTAGCATTAGGATAACTATTATTTAACACATTGTTGACAATATTTTATAGTTTACTCGCAGAGCTACCCCAGCTCCTTCGACAAGTATAGGCCCAGTAAGGAGACGGTAGATGATAAATCTTACGCCACGCCGGGAACAGAATTAATTACCGTGTACTAGTTTAGGGCCGAGATGCTACGCCGCGCTACGGTTTTCAGGCTTTGCAATATCGCTACGCCGTGCTACGCCTCTACTACCACTCCGCTTCTCGGGGTTAGTCGACGACATATTATGCACCACTTGTGCTGTCACAAATGTTTACATTTTGTAATTATTAAGCGGTAAATAAATTTTTAAGTGGTGAATAAGTACTGTATTGCTAAGTCTTAAAAAGTAAGCATCGCGTCCCGTCACGTCTCGTTGAGAACTGTCTATTGACGTTTGATATTTAAGTAATATTTATACATGTACAATTCTTTAAATAAGACATATTATAGTATTCGATATTATTATTGCAAAATGTTTGATTGAATTACCTGCGTTACATTCTTAGAACAGAAATAGGTGATTCTGTTGATTGATATCAGTCGTTGATTGGCACGAGACATTATATGAAGAAGCTATTTGGCAATGTAATCCCTTATGAAATAAATTACTCACAACTAATTGTTGCTTTTAACACTGTACAAATTGCATCCCCTTGTAAAATTTTTGTACAAAAAGCTTTGGTCATGAATGATATCATTTTGCTTAATATTAATGAAGTAGGTACTGTCATAAGAAAATCTTAATACGAGGTGTTACAATTTACATGAATAACAGCGTGAGTTCACATACTTTATTGGCATTTTAATTGTTTCAGCATCAAAGGCCTCCGGGGGAGTTTAAATTACATTTACCGCCAACTTTTGCTATGGTCACTGAAATATTATTTTCATTTGTATAATTCATCTTTACTGTGCGCACATCGCTGCTTCAAGACAGTGCCGTAAAATGAGTTAAAAGTACCATCGGGTTTAAAACCCCATAGAATTGTAAAGAACACCACCATAAGTTAAAGTTTTAAATATCATGCGCTATTCTGCTATGTAATATACATGTTTGTATTTATTTTATAATAAATAAAGTTTTAGAAATGTATGTGAAGACGTTGATCCTGTCAAAGGCTTGGAGATTAATCGATTTAACATTACATGAAACACACTCACATACAAACATTGAGTTAGCGCGAAATAGTAGTCGGATGGGTGACTTTATGATCAGCTCACCCACACATTCAGTTTTCTGATTAACAACCTAAAAAACTAAAGATACAAAAGTTATTGATGAAAATTTGAATGATCTTTGGTACATTTTCACGTTTGGCCTTGTCAAAATTAGTGTATTAGTGTAGATCATGATCAATCTTATGTAATCACCGCACCAAATCATAAAAAAGAAACTTTTCTGAAAAGTGATACAGCATAACATATTCATAAAATCTTGGGTAACTTCAGTGGTCGTTAGAATGATAGTCAAGATTTATGCATCATATTAAAATGTACAAAGTTTAGTCAGTTATATATACTATATGGCTAATGCATATTGCATCATTTCATACTCATATTGGTAGATGTTTGCTTGCTATTTACATATCATTATATTATATCATCATACTTATTATCCAATAAACATAATCGCATGTTTCATTGTGAAGTGGAAACCACCTCTTATACATAACATGTCACACTTGTATCCATGGATGTTACTTCGAATTTTTTTTCCATATCTTCTAGCATTTGTCAGGAGTCACTATGTCCTTCATTTATTGTATCCATTGACGTTTAGTACGTTATATTAACCTATTTTTATATAATTCCACCAAGTTCCCCAAGGAATATAATTGTTATAGAGGTGAGTTCTATGCTTGAATTTGTTTGAACCCCCACTCATTTTCATTTGGAGCTTCTGATATGCATACCTACTAAACTAACATATTTACTAACTTATTGTAAGGCTCGATAGAAGCGGCAACTTATGTTCTCTAGTTAGTTGAAGACTAGCTCTGTTTTAATATGTCTAAGTCCATATGTTAATGGAACCTTCCTTGAGTTTCCGTCAAATTGATTTACGGAATTATCTTTCACTATGATCAACTTGAGAATGGAATACCAATCTAATACAAATCCTGTTTAATACGGTTTGAGATTTTGTCTTCTATTTAAGGTTTTCTTGGAATTAGTAACAGTTTTCATTGTCTTAATTAGAGAAATTGCGTAGTAATTACAGTTTGCGTTCCTAGGATTTGAACTATGTTCTGAATGTGGAAATAATAGTCAAAAATGAAAGGAAATTACGATTCTCTTGAATTGAAACTGCTGTTCGTGTGTTCAATCTATGACATCCGCACTTTAGCGAGTAAGGAGTAAAAAAGTTATGTATATGCTTCAGGCCTGTAATTACACACAGCTCTTCCTTACTGACAGAAATTGTTAAAGCAGGTTCTTTTAAAAAACAGATGTTAGGCGTGCCAAGGAACCTTCACTCACCGCACTGAACCTGTACTGTACTAACCTATCTTTCCCTGTACAGTCTACCACGTGCCCCGCCGCACCCGCCGCGGAGTGGACCCCTTCGACGCGCACAAGGCGTGGCAGGACCACCTCGACAGGCTGTCAGCTATCGACAGGCTGTACCCCTCCCGCTACGGACTGTACCTGAAGGACCGCGCGTACCCCATCACCGACCTCAGCGCACCCATCTCCGCCCCGCTGAAACCAAGGAGCCTCAAAGGCGTTGAGTACGAGCCCGACAACAAGCCGCACTGGGGAACAGGTAAATACTATTAACGCCATGCACGAACTGTAGCCTAAGTCGGGCCTCTAGGAGCGAATGCATCGGACGGTTGACGAGAAGATTATCGAGACTAAAGTCTACTTATACAGTAGATGTCAACGTGTGGATGCGCTCTTTTTATGACGTTTCTCCATATAGAGGCTAGTCAGCTCCCGATTCGTTCGCTTGATGAGGCTTTAGTCGTAAGTTGCCTTGGTTGGTCTACCCATTTGTTGCCGGTTCAACGGGAGCGGTCTCCTCCGGTGTCTCGGGGAGACTGGTTGGGTCCGCAAGCGGTGGGTAGACGAATCAAGGCCATCTCTGGTCCACGTCATGAGTTAGGGACTGAATGATTCCAATTCATATGCCTGTAACGTTTTTTGTATTATACACTCTATATTATTGGTACATTCCGATCGTAGCGAATTACGTGGAACCAGTTTAAGTTACAAGGACTCGATTCACCTGTTAGATTCGAATAAAATCGAATCCAATTTGAGTGATCGATTTAGTGTCCGAGAAATACCAAAAACACCTAATTTTAAGTAATTGTTATAAGTGAAACCCCATTTTTGTTTAGCTACTATCAAGACATTGTATTATCTAGTCAAAATTCAAAATTAACATTGTGTATATCATTGGTTTGACGACATGTGTAAAAATATCTATTAATACTTCATAGCTGTAATAAATTTATATACACATGTTAAGTAAACACCTATTTGTAAATTACTTTTGATGTTCATACATACTTTTTTTAGATAAATTCTTACCATAAACTAACCCAAACACACGCAAATTTTATATTAAATTATAAAAGACCAATCAAGTGTTTTGATTTAGTAGTTTAGTACCTTTCTCTTGGTAACAATATATTGAATTCCAACTCGTTGTAATAGTTGTGAAAATTTCATCATTTTTATCTGTGAAGAAATTTCCACATCCACGCAAAGCTAGCGGCTGCCACACTGCATGCAGAGCGATTCAGAGCATTGTATATATACTGCAGGCCGAGAATCACGTCCCTGAATGTTCACTTGTCTGATATGATTCACGTTGTTTAAGAACACTACACTCCACCGTTAGACATAATAATGAAGTGAGTAAGTACAGGCCGACGTAGACACTATACCGAAGTAGCCCCGCGGCGCCGGGCACCGCGCCCGTCCCCGTAGCGTGTGTTGTCCCGGTACTGATCGTAACTTGGTATGAAGGAGCGTTGCCGGAGCGGCTATCGGACGTGTTCAAAAAGGATCCCTTTTTCGCTGAAGCCGAAAAATGGGCAGACTTTGACCGCTCGCTGCGAGGGAAGTCCCCGACGCCCGTCAAGCCGAGGATAAGTCCGCCGCGCGAGTGCGAGATCGCGTACGACGCCGACGGTAAGGGCGCAGCCCGCCTCCCACCCGCACCTTGCACCAACTTAGACGCCTTCTCTTCCAATAGAAACAGCGAAGGATTGAACGAATCAAAACCTAGATCCAGTGTCAATTTTGTTTGCTTTTATTGTCTAAAAAGTAGATCAAGTATACTTCTCAAAAGTAGATCAAGTAGACCTTTACGCCTAAACTCTAAAGACTTAATATTTCCAGTGAATGAGAAAGTAAGACACCTCAGTTCACTTAATCCGTAGGTTAACAACTTTGTTCCTCAATCCACGAGTGTACGTGTTCTTTTCATTCAATTTCATCACACAGGGCACAGCATGTAACTTTGCTTCGAAATTCGAAACGACGGCTTTGCATGACGACCGTCAATATCTGGAGACATGCCTATTACATAACTGATATTTTCTGCATTCATCAATCATAAAAGAAAATCGAAGTGAATATATTCATTATCATAAGTAACAAAATGATGTCGCCTGCGATGAGCACGTTTGCTTTCAGCGCGTGTAGCATGAGGCTCTGTGAGAGCCGCTTGTCGCTTGGTGCGCGGTGCGCGGTGCGGTGACGGTGTGAGCTAACGTGTGCCTGTGGTAGGTGCGCCGCTGTGGAACGCCGGCGGGCTCCGGCGCAGGCCGTGGGCGGACATATTCAACCCGAGCCCCTCGCTGCCGATCTCGGCGATCACGCGGGACCCCTTCTGGTACGACTGGCCGGAGTTGAAGCCGCTCGCGCGGTGGGACCGCAGCCCCTCCTACATCCGTGACTCGTACCTGTCGCCCGTCAAACGCACCTTCCTCTGGGACAAGCACCCGATCAGGCCCTTAGGTTAGTGGGTCGCTGTAAATACGCCCATCACCAGCTAATCACGTGCGAGCTGTAATATTGGCCTGCCGATAGTGACGGCACACTGACGCTAAATATTATCATCGATTTTTAACAATTGGCTGCGAGAAGATTCCGCGAATTTAATATTAATTAATCATTAATGTATTATTATCTGCATTAGCTTTGAATATTTATTTAAAAAAGACAGTGTTTTATACCGGGAGTACCGTCAAATGAAATTTAATATTACACAATTTAATTTAAAGGTATATATTGATTGTGCCTGTCTCTGCGGCAGATTTAATGCTGGCAGACGCATTCACCGTGGACGATCTAAGCAAGACTTTACCATTCATGCGTAGTCTATAAAGTGAGATCGAATCAGGTACCTAAACTTGCGAGTCCTACCTTTCTAGACTATTTAGAAAGTAGTACATTGTATTATATATCAAGCTCGATTTAATAAAAAGATCTCCGTGGATTTACCTAACGTAGATGATGCACATACCCGTCGCTAGAACTTCCCTGAAAATTGCTAATTTGTAAATAAATTACCTATCATTGGATGCCGTGCACTGATTATCACGTTATTAGAAAAATAAACAATACATGATATCCCACTAATAACCACATTTACCTACATACTGTACATTGTTTATAAATCATATCAAACTAAAACAAAAAATATGAAGACATACATTTTCGGGAATGCATATTATAGTTACACATTAAGTACCTACCCATTCTAACTAAATGTTGTTCATAATAATGTGAATCATTTAAAATATTTCCTCCATTTACACAGAGGTACGAGTCGGTATGTATATCTACGACAAATACACAATGAATTATATAACAATACCTACTGTAATGTACAATTGCTCTAAATTCTAGAACAAAATAACGCCAATTGAAATATTATCTACTTACTAAATATTTTATTTTTTCTTTGAAAAATATTATATTTAGTTTTTATATTAGAATCAGTCCATTTTTATAATCTTAACTACTTAAAATCTATTAAACCTACTAGGCTAAGTAATACCTAACTAAATACCTACTTATGTTACTATTACTAACCTAATAACTACCAAATTTTAGTTAGATAATGACATAGCAGATCGTACGTAGGAGTTGGGTATTGCTTATGTTAGTGGTAGTTAGATATTGTACTAAGGTAGTGTGTTAATTATGTTTTTAATGTTTTCAGCCGCAGCGTACTAAGGGGGCTACCATCCGGCTTAACTATGTTCTAAGTTAATTTATACATGTACAAAGCATCATTTTAAAAATAATTAAATACATATTTTACACAATTACGATTACTTTAATTGACTATGTCGAGCCAAATGTCCAATTCTGAAATTATATAAGTATCCATCTTCGCGCAAGATCTCAAAGACTGTACTTTTTAATTTTTCCTCACGAGACATAGTCAAAGCGATTTATTTAAAATGTTACGCAAGAACTTGTTTTTATTACATATTTAATATTTTTATGTATATCAAAAAATAAAAAAAGCAATAAAATCTCGAAAACGACTGTGGTTTTTTATTATTTTTAAACGAGTTCAGAAATGGAGGAGGTTCTCAATTCGTCGGAATCTTTTGTTAAATAGGTACTGTGGGTATGTATGCACGTTACTTGGTAGCTGTACCCGTTCAAATGTTTATACGTCTACAAACCGCGTAGCCTGCCATTTGCGTCACATTAGCTGGAAGAAAAACCATTGTAGATAAGCCCGCCATTGCAATGTAAAATCATATTCCTTTTGTTGCTCCTAAATTTATTGTGCAATAAAGAGTTTTTGTAGACACCTTCCGATCGCGTACGCGCAATCACCGCGTAGCCACCGCGTAGCAACTGAACAGCTGCATCGCGGTGCCCAACCTCAACAAAATGAAATGATATCGTAGTGGCGGCGATGCTACGCGAACGCTATGCAGTGGCTACGCAGGAGCTACGCAGAGGCTACACGGCGACTGTCCGGAAGCTACGTTTACGTGATTAGGCGGTAGGCATGCGTACCGTGTTCGCTGTTCCGACGCTGCACGTTTTTGTAGAACAATGATAAAATTTAATAAGCTTTTTATTTTGTTTGTGTTCTGTATTTCGCTCCTGTTCTTTTATGTTTGTAATATTCTCTATTACCTTATATGGTCCAAATCACTAGTTGAATTACTATATTCAAGTAGAGCAGCGTTAGATTCCTCTTAATAGCCCAAGTGTTTTTAGTGATGACATAAACAGAAAAAAATTAACATACAGAATAAACAGGCAGACAAACAAGGCAGGTGTCATACGCCATTGTCCGAAATGAAAAAAAAAGTTTTTCTCCACAATCAAATGAACAAATTGCTTGAATAACTATGGGGCTACATAACCTAGATCATTATTTTTTTATTGCCTAGTGAGGCACACGGGCGGACGGTCCACTTGATGAAAAGTGGCCATCGTCGTTCAGAACATCTGCAACCCTACGGATTCGGTGCCGGTGAGGTATCTGGAGACATGCCTTTTGAAGAACCCCATGTTGTAGCGCAGAGGAAAGACTTCGGGAGCTCATTCCACATCCTGCTCGTGCATGGTAAAAAGACTAGAGATGCCCGTACGGAAGTTGGGATCCAGACGGCTTGTAGACGGTGTGGATGGCATAAAGATGCCATGCGATCCTAACTTCTCGATCCTTTGTTAAATTAGATATATTTGCTTCGTATTTTTCTGAGCTAAATTTTTTCCGTATAGTCGAGTTTTCAGTTTTTAATTGGTTTTTAACTATTCTGTGGCGATGCGTAGACCCTAGAGGTTCATTCTTTCCAACATTCTTTCCGTCGAAAACTTTAGGAATCCAAAGAAATCTTTGAAACGATAGTAATTCAGGTATAATAGAGTATGACAAAATGAGAATAGAAAATGTTCGATGATGTTATTACGTTCACTTCCGTTCTCATTTCTATGAATATATCGCAAAAATATTGATAATTCTTTTAGTTTACATTCGTAAAGAATGGTGGAAAAATAGAGTTATAATAGCTAAGTACTATTTAATAAAATGAAAATATCTTACAGCATAAAATAACGACCCGCCCCCAGGAAATAGTAAGTATATTTGTTACCTTGTAAGTTTAGATGTTGAGAAATCTCCGAAAGTATTGAACCGATTTTGAATATTCGATTTGTATTTGATAGACAATATTTGTCTTGAAAAATAAATCGGAAGAGTGTAAAAGCTTTGTATGTTTGCAAGTATGAATGTTGGTGGTAATTTCCGACTACTAAGCCGATTTTGAAAACATTATTAGCATTTTATAGATTGCAATCTGAGCAAGAATGTAGGCCATTTTTAATTTCCACAAATAAACCCGAAAGTGGTGAGCGAATTATCGTCTTCCCTCGTTGGTCATCCACGGGGTCAGGTACTCATACAATACATGTACGGGGTCTTGACATTCATGTCATGCTACCTCTCACCTGTACCTACCAATGAACCCCCGTTGAGGACAACAAACGCGGCTTCGTTAAGGTCCAGAGGAAGAAATGCAAACGCCACATTTCTTCAAACCTAGTCTTTAGGGCTGTTTACCGATCTGCAAAGTACATTTACATAGATCAGTAATAACGGGCAGCTGAAGTTTAGGGTAGTAATGACGTCGGTTCACTTATGTTTTGACAGTATTCAAACTAATAGCGATTCCTGGTGTTCGCCGTTTCTACCACTCATCAAATAATGTTAATTTTAACTTTTTGTTTTCCTTGTGCACAATAAATGGTAGCGTTCTACACGTGGTTGTAAGTACAATAGGTTGTACATTTTCAAGGGGTTGGACATCACTGCATGTAGATCGCGGAGAAGCGAGGGAAATACGGAAAGGGTATCCTACGACGTAGGTGTAGAATAGAAAGTTTATATATTAATAAACCGAGAAAATACCTTATGGCAAGTCAATAAGATGACAAATATTAGATAAAAGTAGTAGACCATAGACAGACGGATGTTACGTTACAGAACGTGTTACGTGGGGTAGAATTACATTCAGTCTAATACTGATGATGTATTTATTTCAGCAGCACTTATCTGTTTCAGCAAGGGTGAAATCAGATATCTAGAATGTTCCTTTTGAATTTCTAAAGATTCGACACAAAATTCGATTTTGTGGAATTCTTCATAACTTTAAGGGCTCCTTAAAGGTCACTTTCAAATCTCTGCCATTGAAAAGGGATCGCATAATATCTAATGAGCCCTTACAACACCCGAGACATCCCTTGCCCTTTGCCTTGTCCCTTGGCCCTTTAGACATCCGAGTATTCAGGCGTTAGGTCAACTATTCTTAATAGTACAGCGAAGGTCAGACTAGTGGCGCCATCTATGTAGCGGCACCGAGTGCAACTTCTTGTGTTGTTACAGGAGAGTGCTACGAACTTAGCTAACAGGGTGCGCCGATGGCCAAAGCTGAAACTTATTGTCGTAGTTTTGAAATGTCATATCAAATTAAAGAACAGCAACGCTGTTACCGGATCAGGAAGTGGTTGTTGCACCATACTTTTAAATTATGATACGATAATTAGGTATCATATAAGCATTGAAACAACATTGAGCATTGGTGTTAATGCAACACGATTCTCATTTAGCGTTTCAATCTCATCTTGGAGTTAATGTCCTGGTTGGGATGTGAGCGGTTAATTTACCTAAATACAAATTATATAATAAGATATAGGCCAATCATAACTTACACAAAAAGTTGCTGAAATTGCAATAATTGCGGTAAATTTGCATTTTTTATATGTTATTTGGGTCCACCTAGATAGTATTTATGCAAATTTGCAGCACTCTAAAATGTGAGCGCGTTGAGTTATGGCTAAAAAACCGCTAATTTTTTTGCACTTTTTTTAGTTTTATGATACCCCGTTGATACCTCATTATACCGAAATATCAGGTATAATGAGGTATCAACGGGGAAATGAATGGAATATGAATTTGTTGTAAATTTAAGTACCTTCATTTTGAAACTAGAAATGTGTCCGTGGGCGTGATAGTTTGTTCGATGTTGACCATAAACCCAAACAAGCCTAAATCTAGTGTTAATAGGAAGTTTCAATAAAATTACTAGAATTCCTCTCTATGTTATCTAGTTACATAATACATTATCATCGTATCAGCCAAAAGACGCCCGTAGACAAAATTCCCTTCAGTTTGAGCTCTAATTCAGTTTTCTACGTCTAATAGCTCCCAAGATATAGTTCAACCAAAATTGCTTTTTTTTAAATTAAAAATGTGAAATGGTAAATTTTTGACCAAACTATCAGGTGTAATGAGGTATCAGAAATAGTTATAGCAAATTTAATTACCTTCATTTACGACCATAATATTAAACAAAAAAACACAAAATCGAGTTTTGGGTTTGGGTAAGGAAAAGTGAAATTCATTAATGTCCTCAAACAAAACCCCGACCTCGTTGACCAGATGGAAGTATACCTGCAGCCAGATTCCCTACCTGAAGAGATCGACAGTGCAGGCGAGGCATTTTTAATTTCTCTGTACGGCGGAGATGGCCGAAAAATTCTTAACACTCTGCGCTATACTCTATTTGTGAGGGCCTCGGCGACCAACAAAATAAATTTAGCTCGCCTTCCACCAACCAAAGACGCATCAAGTTTTATTTATTTATAAGGTACCACCAGGTTCAGAATTAGTTGGAGGTGCGCAAAACCCCTATCGATTGGGGATGGCATCAAACAGACTCGATTAAACATAACCAACCACGACATCTATGCCCCCAGCCCCTTAACTACTTCTGAAAAGCCTATTCTGCAAGTGCAAGAACATTTGTACTTGGGCTTGCTGTTGCAGGAAGGCTGGGGTGAAGTGCTCCACACTCTGTAAATATTGTAAGGGTAGTGAGTGCACGAATGTCCCACCAATCGAGGATGGAGACGACCCCGATGATGCGATTGATTGGATGTTTGATGTCTCTCCTGCTCTTTAAATGGGCATCAACGACATCTCCCACCGCCATCAAAGAAGACGCGTAGGTTAAATTAAGCGCAACAGTGGTGGTGAACCTAGATACAAGTAAAATAATATAGGGTTTTTTAAAATACTTTTGTATATTTTTCATTTTTTCACATGTACTTATTAATTTTAGAATAGCAAAATATATGTATGTCGATTGGACAGAGCCAGCGAAACTGAAAACGGATGACAGCAGAGTTGTTTCGACCAAGTCTGAGGTTCTGAGGGAAGTCGAGAGATTCTATGGACACATACACGACAACACAGGCACATGTTACCCGGATGGCAAAAGACCCCAGAGCCAAGTTAACCCGACACTACACCGAATATATCCTGGACATCAGCCTGTACGAAATTAGTATGGCGCTTATACAGTGCAAGAACTACAAGGCGCCGTGTGATGATGGAATTACGGTTGAGCTTCTGAAAGCTGGTGGCAAACCTGTGCTTAAGACCTTTCAGAAGCTGCTCAATTCCGTCATCCTCGAGGGAAAAACGCCGGAGGCATGGCATGCAAGCATAATGATTTTATTCTTCAAGATAGATTTTGTGATAAGACTGTCTTGAAGAACTTCAGACCAATGTCACTGTAGACCCATGTGTATAAGCTGTTTTCGAGAGTCAAAACGAATAGTCTTGCATGCAGGTTTGATGACTTCCAGCGCCCAAACAAGCCGGGTTCCGAAAAGGCTTTAGTACCATAGACCATAAACATATGCTGCGTCAGGTTATACAGAAGACCGAAAAGTATAACCGGCCATTATGCTTGGCGTTTGTGGATTATGAGAAGACCTTCGATTCAATCGTCACTTGGGCGGTGCTCCAGTTTCTACAGCGGTGACAAATCGACTATCGGTATATCAAAGCATTGAAGTGTTTGTAAGATCTTTGACCAATGTGTGTTGCCAGTGATGTACGGAACTGAAACGTGGCCGCTCACTGTGGGCCTTCAGCTCACTGTTACCCAAAGGGCAATGGGAAGGGCTATGGTCGGAGTCTCGTTGCGCGATCGAATCAGAAATGAGGAGATCCGCAAGCGAACCAAGGTCACCGATATAGGTCTAAGAATTGCAAGACTGAAGTGTCAGTAGGCAGGGCACATACCTCGAAAAAACAGATGGCCGATAGGGCAGTAAAATTCTCGAGTGGCGAACACGTACCGGAAGACGCGGCGTGGGGAGGCCTCCCGCAAGGTAGACCGACGACCTGGTAAAGATCGCAGGTACCAGCTGAATGCGGAAGGCACAGGACTGGCCTTTGTGGAGATCTCTGAGTAAAACCTATGCCGAGCAGTGGGCGTCTTTCGGCTGATATGATAATAATATATTATGTAACTAGATAACACATACGAGTAGAGATGAATTCTAGTAATTTTATTGTAACTTCCCGTTAATACTAGATTGGCTTGTTTAGTTTATGGTCATCATCGAACAAACTATCACGCCCACGGACACACTTTTAGTCTCAAAATGAAGGTAATAAAATTAGCTACAAATTCATGTCCCACTAATTTCCTAGTATATCTGATATTTCGGTTGAAAATTGGTCATTACCCATTTTTCAACTTTTTGGAAAAAAGTAGGGAAAATTGGGCACCTTGTATCCTGGGAGCTATTAGACCTAGAAAATTGGATTAGGGCTTAAACTGTCGGAAATTTTGTCTACTTTGAAAAAATCATGATGACCTATCTCGTCAGAGCTTTCCTATGTGATCTTTTTTGCATAATACTAAAAAAAGTGTAAAAAAAATTAGCGGTTTTTTAGCCATAACTCAACGCGCTCACATTTTAGAGTACTGCAAATTTAGATAAATACTATCTAGGTGGACCCAAACAACATATCAAAAATGCAACTTTACCGCAATTATTGCAATTTCGAATGTAACATATGATTAGCATAATACCTATATCTAAGCATTATTATCGTCACCCGAGCGGTCAATCGCGACTACTGCCAGGGTCCGCTTTAACTTGCATATTGCATACAAAGGGTTCCGTACAATTGACACCAATAATTCTAAGTAGGTGTCAGTTATATCTATGTTATATCTCTGAATTTCTTTATTGTGTGCAATAAATTGATAAATAAATAGGTTAGCAAAAAAATTTTGTGTCTATAACTACATACCATTCATCACAATCTATGAAATTCCAAAACCGTATTGCGCGAGTTCGACTCATTCTCGGTCTGTTTATAGTACCTATTTGTTGATATTGTCAAACTTTAGTATTAGCACTATAATCATACAAATTTTCGTGCTTGCATGTATTATTGCCATTATTACGATAGAGAAATAAGAAAAACCCTCTGAAAAACGTCGACAAAAAGCAAATCTTTTATATGGGGACCCCCTAAAACCTCTTCCTAACTGTTGCGATATAACGCACAATGAAATATTCAGAGTACATTTTGTATTAGGGCGCACGCGATTTCACACATCGCTGCAATAACAACGCAGACATAGAATAAGACGCGTGCGTTCCTGCGTTCTAGCAATATTTGTTTTAGTAAGGATATTGCCCCACTTTGGCGCATATCACATATAATATCGCGCGATTTATCGCACCTGTTTGGGAGAGGCTTTAATTTTTAAAATTAATTATCTTGATTACTTTTTTGTTGCTGTAACTGCCATAGGAACTCGTATATTCTGTGAAAAAACAGTTACAGTTACAAAGATATAGGCCTGTGACAGACAAACAGCGGATTAGTAGACTCTGACCAAATAGATAAGATTTATCGGAAGCAACAAGTAAGCAAAGCTGATTGATTAATGAAGACGTTCGTCTGTATAGGTACAACAAGATAGCAGCATGAGAAGCGTTTTCATTTTTAAAAATTAAGTTGTTTAGTAAGGACACTTCGGCTACCTAAATTAAAAAATCAAATGATAATCGAAATAATATTACACATAATATTTCGATGTATTTAAAACAACATTTCTTTTGCGCATTTGAAACTGAGTATCACGGCTTATTTCAATTAACCTGCATAGCCTAATCCCGATAATGTTCTGGTTGTGCTTTCGCATACGAAGGCCCAGGACCCACCTTCACCATTATCCAGGATTTTGGCAGTTGAACACGGCCAGCACAAGTGTGCTCGCGATATAGCTCTCGACGCAGAAGAGCCTTTGTTTCGGACTGTCAATACTAACATGAAAGAGATAGCAGTATCTATGTCGCGCCTTTTTTCGCTTATCACGCGCAAGATCACACTTGTGCTAGCCGTGCTGGTAATTACAGTGGAGCGACTGCCATCTGACCTCCGTGACCCTGCTACCAGGGGACCTGACCAGATTGGATCATGGTTACACATTCAGTCTCCTCAATGTGCAGGGTTTCTCACGATGTTTTCCTTCATCGTAATCGGTTAGTGTTTAACTAATGTACCTACATAACTCAGAAAACATCTTTGGCACATGTTGGCATTAGGTACCGAACCTGGTATAATCTCGCTTACGAGTCCGACCCGCTAGCCAAAAGGTCACCGATGCTCTTATCAAGGTACTTAATAAGTTCATTATACGACTTTGGTTTCTCCTTGAATGTCATTCAGTGGCGACCTTGGAATCACGAAAAAATCTAAAAGTTACTTTTGTAATAAGAAAACTTGTAATCATTATCTTATCAAAATCCATTTGCCAACTAAAATTATGCCTAAAATTATGTGCTCAGTCTTTTCTCTAACTTTTTGTTGGTGATAGGATAACGAACGAACATTTCACGTTCCATTTCGAATACGAAACGATCGCTTTTGCTCTATGTCCGAATTCTTTGCTTGGTACGGAAGCGGAAGTTAGATAGCATAGTAAAAGTAGACATGAGTAATGTCAAGTCAAACTGTCAAAGCAAGCAGCAAACAAGCTGTCATATTTGAATTTTGATTCGTTCGTTACGTTATTTTGTTCGGCCGATGATTTATTTATCGAGATAATTATTGATTTCAAATAGCGGTCGCAAACGAAGTTCTATTGATTAAAAATACAAACGTTCAAAGAATTGCTAAACAGAAAAGAAATAAACAGGCTCGGTAAATATAGAATAAGTATTATGGAAGGAAAAGATGTGGATATGGACAGCTCTGAAATGGTTTTTGACAATTTTATTATACTGAAGGAACTTAGCAACATATCCAACTTAGTAAGGTAAAAACTTGATATTTATTGTTTATCAATAATGGATTATCTTGAAATTATTCTAGAATACTTACCTGTCTATTAAATTTATTGTAGAACGGACGATTTTCTTGAAACGGTTCCAAAAGCCAAATTAAGCAGAGTGAAATGGATTCCTATGTTGAACTGTTTGAAGCAATCGATTCTCGACGAGATGGTGCAAGAATTAAGTTCCATGTGGCAATATGAAAACATGCCCCAGAAGCTGGAGATATTAGAAAGGCAAAAGGAAAAGTTTTGTGAGCTCAGTCCTGACACTCCAGTATGGTAAGTTAAAAAAATGTAATGTAGTGTTGTAAAGTGTAGGTACATTACAAGTTTTACTAAAGTAATTAATCAGAATTATCATCGGCGCAGATTACGAGCGTCGCTGGTAGAGTGGTTAAGGTATTGCACTCGGGACGAGAGGTGCCGGGTTCGAATCCCACTGTGGCAATGACTCTGATCTGCCAAATCCCAGGCCCTCGTGTATGAGAGCAAAACTGGGACATTAATGCCAAGATTATGACCATCAGTGCAGATTGCTTTCACGTGTTGCAAACAAATTGATTTATTACCCAAAGATGAAAGGTATCTCAGAATTTTAGTAAACTTGGGTAAAGTAAATCTAAATAGTCCACATTTCTGAAACCGATCGGTAAACCGAAAGGTAAACACTAAAATAAATTATCAAGTGTTTTTGTTCAGGTACAATCTATCAGACAACATGGCAGTGCCCCCTGCCAAGTTCTTTTACCAAAAATCTTTACTTAGTGCTTACTTGCAGTATTTCAATTTTAAATATCTAATTTAAGAAAAGATCTGGCAACAGTTTGAATTCAGTTCAGTGTTGATATATCAGTAGGGAGTTAGTCAGTTTCCTGCTTAATAGAGAGATGTTGGTATATTTTGAAATAATATTAGTCCTTCCCCGTACATAAAATCCACTACCGTATTTGCACAAAATTATAAGCAAAAAAAGATAAAGACAACTTGAACCATCTACTCAATTATATTATTGTTATGGATTTTCAGGAGATTTACTGACACAAACTATATGCCTTGCTGAAGCTGCCTGTGTTGCATGAGGGGCTTTTATTGTTTACGAAAGACATTAATTTAGCTAGCTTTTTTGATAGGCTTTATTTTAAATATAGTTGACAGGATTAAATTACTCATCCTGCAACCATAATCCATGCATTTGCATCAAAATATTGGGCTCTAGTTAACCAAGGTATGCAGTAAAAGCTCATTTAAGTCAACTATATTTAAAATGACTGTTTATTATATAACATATAATAAATAGTCTTCTCTTCATGCTTTTATAAAATATAGGGGAGGCAGAGGCTGGTCATAGATCGACATACATTTTGTGGTTTGTGGGTTGTGTACTTTTTTATTTCTTAGTTACTAGTCTATAAGTTAGTTTCATATGGAAATACTTTTCAAAATGGCAGTCACTAACACTTCTTAAGGTTAATTTTTTGGCATTTAATTAAACAGATTGGATATGTTGTGTTATTTCTTTTTTTAACATATTCACTGCTAGCTGTTCTTTTTTCAATCTTTCACCAAGTGTCGGTCTTTGCTCAGTACCTCAAATGGCTTAAGTTTTGGTTTGGACATATATTTATATTTACTAATTCCAAAGGATCCTAGGGGAACATAATATGAACTCACAGTAGCATGCAAGGCACTGGGCAATTAAAATGCATTCTAGCCACTGGGTAAAGTCATGGCAGTGAATGTGTTAAAAAATATTTCATGATGCTAATGTGACGTAGAATCTAAAGGATGAAAATGGTTTCATTATTGCATCACAGTTCTGAAACGGTGGTTGAAATACTTTTCCTTTAATAAATTTCATTTTTTTTATTTTAGGAGGCCTCAGCTTGGTCAAATAAAAGCTCAATTGAAAGCATGGGATGTAGCTAACTTACAAAAACAAAGGAATTCATTGGAATCTTTAGCCAAAGACTATGAGACCAAAATTAACAAATTGAAAAAGGTTCTTCCAGCAAAACGGGGTTATCTAAAAGTCTTACAAATGGACATTCAAAAAAGTGAAAAGAAAAATGAAGATTTTCTGTCTAAACTTCATGGGAAATTTGAATGTCAAAATAATTTGGTTAAAAGTTTGTCATTTACTGAAGAAATCAAACGCGACGATGATGACAATGATTGGTTAGTTCCGCAGGATGATGATTAAAAAAACCGAAATATTCGAATAAAATTTATAATTTCTGAAAATTGTACACACCTGAGAAAAGTACAACAAAATTTTAGGAGTAATTTATGTTTTAAACTGAATTTTTTATGTCTAGTAGGTATAATAGTTTTGTGAAGATAAGAATAATCAAAGTGAAACTGACAGTAAATCACAATCTAATAACTGGCAGTAGCCTAAATCTCTATAATAAACATCAAAACAAATATAACATTAAAATATGTAATCTAGACAGTGTGAAATATAATATGAAGTTCATAGCAATAAGATAATTTATTTTAAAAAAAAAATCAAGCGAAATTATACACTTGTATTTCCTAAATGTAAAAATTATGATCCTGTTAATAAAATTGTTACAAACATTATAGTTAAATGCAAAACTAATGAAAATAAAACGAAAATTGAGTTCTTAGTTTAAATAGTAATATTTATTAATGAAAATTATATGACATTCTGTTAACATAGCTAAAATAAAATTGTACAATGCAAAATTTGCATATAATTTTACAATATTTAATAATAACATAGCAATTGCACTATTGTTGCGAGGACTACACTGCTTCTACCAACATTAATTCATTTCAATCCATTCAGACTTACTATTGTAAGTTGTGAAGAGAAAGCCTCAGTATGGGAGATCATTCCAATGGTCGGTGAATTTTGATAACTACTTCTACTACATCAAATTAATACTGCGTGCAAATTGAAACAAATAATTTTACTGGGAATTGTTACCCTAACCAAAACAAAAGAAAATAAGCCTAATAACATTGCCTAATACAAATAAATCCAATGCATTTTTTATTATTACTAATAAAAGTAATATTTCATGGGTCTTAGGCCAGCTCCCCCAGTAGGATCCATTAATTTAAAAAAATGGTAATAAATAATAAAAACGAATCTCTTAAAAATAGACTTTAAAGGAAAATCTTTGATGGACGCTCTAATTTAATGGAAATGACAATTTCCAATTATCTGATTATTTATCGTCACTTACACGAGACCTATACATACTTTACATTTATAGGCACATTAGTTACAGAATAAACCAAGCAAATGTGCTTTCGATCCACTACAACTTAATATATAGTTAATATGAAGATGTATCGACGATTTGTGTCCAATGCCCGCATCTTTAAGATAAGCTTGTCACCTAGAACTTCTCAACACAACGAAACAATTTCACTACAACAATAACATGTAATAACATAATAGGGTACATCCGATAAAGAGCTGCTTTTTTACATCAGGGACCGAAAAAGCAACAGTCACAAGTCATTGCCGAATATAATATCATGGTGTTACCCAGTCTCTGTAGAACTAAATCCATAAATTAATATCACTCATGTTAATAATTAAAATTATAAATAAGAAGGCACAAGCAAATTTATAAATAATTTTAACAATTCATGACAACTATTCGGCTTTGTCTGATGACTTCACTAAAATAATCATTATAATACATGATATAATTAATTATTTGAAGCATTCCTCACTGTGCAGCACACTGGATCCCAAACGTCAGTTATTTCTTTTTGGGTGGCGATCGCTGGGGCGTAGCTGGCCTCCCACTGTTTACGCCGTTGTACTGGTATTTAGCTTTTTTTTCCGACGGCTTCAAAATCTGAAAATACGATGACCCTATGTTATAGGAATTCATCATACTTTATGTAACCAATAATAGCTGTGATCGATATATTTACCTGGAATGAGCACATGAGCGTCTCATCCACAGACATCATGCCGCCGGCGTTGTCGAATTCACCGCAGTAGTTGGGAGCAGAGAATAACGTTACGAGTTGTCGCTTCGCAAAGAACTCGTATCCATCCTCAACCACCTGGAACGATAAAATATACTGGTCATGACTTTTATTTAAAACAGGCGCAAAATCGTAGTTGCGGGGAAAAGTATATCTAAAAAGTTATATTTATCGACAAAATAGAGATCTCTGTTGCTTCAAGCTTCTTCACACGCTGAACCAGTGGAGTAGCAGTAACTTCGAATAGTAAGTATAAATAGTAAGTATATCTCTTGGAAACTGAACTGCTACTACTACTACTGATTGTACTAGGATAATTCATAAAGCCTGTCTAAGACTACCCGTTTGTTACGCACGGCCAAACAAACCGAATCTGATGAAAGAAAAACGGCTTAACCGATTTCGATTAAATATCTGACGGACAATTCATATCTGTATGTGAAAAAGCTGTTAAAACAAATATTGATATAATCTACTACATACTAGAATGTTAGTTATTTACCTGGTGAGCTCGGCAAATAAGATCCAAGTCGTGCCGATTTAAGAATTTGCTGACGACGTCCGGCCCAAACGTAAATGACACGCCACGGTCATTCTCGCCCCATCCTTGGACGTCCTTGTCTGGATCCGACCAGAGCAAGTCGCAAAGTAGCCCTAGAATGGAATAATTGGAATGTGTAAGGTTAAAAGTTTACATAAAACAATCAAATGGCTTCTTTACTATTGGATTTCAGTATGGGATTTTAATTTGTTTTATCAGGATGTTTTATTTGAATAAATGCTATTTTTTCAATTCTTTCTTTTCATTAAAATAATACCTGTGTCAGGGACATCAGTAGGTCTCATTATCCGTCTAATCTGCTCCATTCCCTGCAAGTCAGGTGACAGGCCCCCATGGCAGCAGAATATCTTCTCATCAATAATAGCAGCAATAGGAAGGCAGTTGAAGCAATCCGTGAATGTCTTCCACAACTTGATGTTGTATCGGCGTTTGCACTCGTCATAGAAACCTGAAGCCATATAGTAAGCGTTATAGTAGCGGAGGCTTACCACTAATTAGAAGTACAAATTGTGAAGTCCTTGCCAGAATGCTGTTTTAATTGGGAAGGTCAGGTTCACTTACAATTATGTAAGCTGTTTAGTGGGTAATTTACTTCTGGGTAAGAACAATTTCGCAGGCATAAGGCTCAGTCGCACTTACGCTACGCTGCGCGGAAAGTAATGGTTTAGCTAGTCTAGCGCCATGTAAAAATATATAGAAGCACTTGAACGGCGTGACGCAACACGTCACCTCATACAAATTCAAGTCGCGCAGCGCAGCGCAAGTGCGTGTGGACCTTTATAGCCGAATTTGGCATTTTACAAATGGACTAGGTATTTCTCGAACACACCCGTTTGCAAAATGCCGAACCGAAAATTTGTACCTACATGTTTTGATTGTAGCACTCGTTGGCTGCTGCCCGTCGTGGTTCATAGTACCTACCTACCCTACAGCTCGTCTCTTTTCTCCTCGTTACCTAACGTTTTTGACCGATTTTCTGTCCGTAGTCATTTTATAAATGGAATCAGATGTAGGTATTACAAAAAGATTACGCATTTTACAATTAGCCCAGGCTCATATCTGACGCGGGTTTGCAAAATGCCTAGGACCTAGGTGTTGTAAAATGGCGGATCTACGATATGGCTGCGACATGTAGTACTTATTTACATACACACTCACGTATGCACGACGTGGGGATATGGATCCCATAGGGGTCTATGGTATACGGACTATTTATTTACATGAGTTAGTTCCACCAGCCCCATTCCATCTTCGGGGCTCCAGGTGTAGGTCAGCGTACCATCCCTATATTGTCGACATTCCACCCATACGCACTCAGCATTTTTCTAACTCTTTTCTGTCGTGAACGGCAAGGGAATCGAACGCGCTGCCTGCACATGTTTTCCCAGAGCGCTATAACTTGGGTCTCTTTAAGACAAGAGTGAATAGGTACTTAATAGACAGGTATGCGCCATCGTAGACTGCATCTGCACACATCATCAGGTGAGATGGCAGTCATTGCCTGCGACACAAGTCGATCTTAGTGCAGAGCCCACAGTAACCCTGTATTTCTCAAATTTTATGGAAATAAATCTTTACTTTTTTTTACTTTACTAAATACCTGTCTATTTCATATAAAAAAAAAGGTAAAGAGCCACCAGGGATGGGAAGTGAGAAGAAAATATTGAAAGGAGTGCTGGTAGCCGCGCTTATGTATGGAAGTGAATGTTGGGTATGGCAGAAGAAACATGAAACTCGAATAAATGCGGTGGAATTGCGCTCCCTACGGAGTATGAATGTGAAAGAGGCAACTCTTTCAAGGGTTCAAGGCATCAAGATGGTGTCCGGATTGTAGCTTGTGCCCTCCGATAGTCTCTGCCTGCCCCTATCGGATGAGGGCGTGTGTGTAGTATGTATGCATAAAACTAATTTAGAAAATACTTTTAACACTACGAAGTGTTTGTCACTCTGTAATGACAAAACATACTTTTTTGAGAATATTTAAGGACCCTAAGTAAGAAATGTTCTATTCTAATATATTGCGTTTGGATGCATTCATTGCTTCGGTCAACCCAATGCGTTCATCCTGCGTCCGCGGTGGCGATCACCCAATAGTACTTGCCACCTGCAGTGCCTGTTTGAACCCCCTCATACATTGCAAGTAAGGCATGCAACATTCGCTCGAATTGAGTTTTACGAATAAATACCATTTTCTGTACTATTCGAGTTAAACTAGCCTCTTTTGTAAAATAAATAAAACAAATATTTTTTATGACCCATATATAGTTTTTTTTTTACTTTATAGCATACCCTAATTGCAAGTGAACACAATTGGTCCCCACCGCGACTGTAAGTTAAACGCGTTGTTTCGACCGAAGCTTATTCCTTCACGCAAAAACTACTGAACGGATTTTAATGAAATTTTACACTGTTGTAACTTATACCTATAACTGATTTCGCAAAACATGGCTATACCCGAATTTCACGAAGGAATAGCCGCGGGCGGGTGCTAGTACTTACCACAAGTGCGATTTATACTCGGTGCTTAGTACTTACCATAAATGCGATTTATACTCGCACACTCATGGTTGCCCCGAAGAAGGAAGAAGTTCTCCGGATATTTAATTTTATACGCAAGCAAAAGACATATGGTCTCCAGTGATTGCTTGCCGCGATCCACGTAGTCGCCGAGGAAAAGGTAATTGGCTTCCGGCGGGAAACCGCCATATTCGAAGAGACGTAGTAAATCCGTGTACTGCCCGTGGATGTCACCTAAAATGTTAGACATTAATTTATCTTTAGTGGCTAAAATGTGAAATAAAGAAACGCTACTATGATATCAATACTCAATATGGTGTTAGAATGTCCCTTTCCTAAAATGTTCCGGAAACAGCGCGTAACTTTCCAAACAAAAATTATAGATTTTATTTTAGAAAAGGAACATCACTGTGGCTATGGTTGCTCAGCTGATAAGCATTCTCAACAGTTCACTTTTTAATCTAATCCTTTCAGAGCCAATGGATAACCTGATAAGATGTCTCGAGGGAATCTTTCAATTCCCAAACAGAGAACACGAACATTACTGAATTTCATTAGTTTAAGTACAGTTATTTTGAGGGGGGCTTCAGGTGGCATACTATCTTGGACCGTACCGGTAGAGTTGATTACCCATTTTAACCCCCTCCAGAGAATTTGGACCGATTCTCAACTGGACATAATTACCAACCGAGTACGGTCGCGTTAAAGAGGACACATAAAGCATATAAAACTTAAAAATCTATATTTAAAGCCCTTTCAAGATTATGGCGCTGGAGTAATATGCTTTATTTTTCATTGGTGCGAGTAGCTACATATTTTGACTTCTTCATTTTCGGTCGGACGCCGTTCGGATGCGCGAAATGTTAACACTTATTAATATTTCAATAATAATACTATTGTATAACTCTCATTTATTTTACAAATTTTTAAAATATAAAGTTTAGTTCACACAGTAATAACAGTTTTAGTATATTCTTTAAGTTATTTCTGCAAAAGCTCTTCAACTCATTCATACCCTGCGGGATCACTATTAAGGCGCGGTGGAACCACTTCTTTAAAAGTTGAGATAAACACTTTCAAACATTGTATGTTTCTCTCATCTTACTCCTATGCCATGTCTATAAGATCTGCAGAGTTATTTCGAATCGTATCGCTCGGAGACTCAACGAGTTTCAGCTACCAGCGCAGGCCGGGGTTTAAGGAGGATATAGGGCCGTAGGCCGATTATTCGGAAGTCCAATTTGAAATTGAATGAAATAACGACGACTTGAAGCCTTTTGTTAATATTTGCAAATAAATATAATTTTAAAACTTCAGACCACAGACTAAGGATACCTAAGTTTTCCAGTGGTTCACCGGGTTTAGGGCTGCTGGAATGTTCTTCCTAAACATGTCATCACATCACTTTTACCATTCATGTCTGAATTATGCAATAATTTTTACCATTCATGTCTGAATTATGCATTAAATTCGTCATTTAATGTTTACCTCCATTTTAAGGTAACTCGATACAATTGTGATTGTGTTACAGTTTATCACAAACTTTTTGTTGAGCAATAAATAAAAAAACTATTACTACTATATACTTTATCTCCATCTATGGGTAGTTGTAGAAGAAATAAGCGGCACAATAGTTAAACATTATTCACATGGCCCCGAATGGAATCGCATGGATATTTAAGAAAATCTCAAATAAAACACTTTAATTAATGATATTGCAACTAATTAAAAACTTACGTATACAATAGAGTCCACTTAAACAAGCCCCAAATAACATTTCCTATCTTGTGGTTCTCAGATCACATTCAACGAGTTTTTAAGAGAATAATACGAAAATGAAGAAGTTCACATATGCATCACATAAATTAATTATATTCTTCTAGCACCACAATTGTGTTGGTGCGGGCTGAAAGGGCTAAGGCGACAGTAAAATTAACATACAATATAAATTAAGATTGTAAATAAGTACCACAAATTTTAAGTGGGGCTTCCAATTCCAGCAAAATGGGTTGCTGCAAGAAAATCTCACGGGACTTGGTACAGAGCCCACGGACTTCCGCTTCGGACATCTGCACGGTCTTGCCAGGTCTGCATCCTCGAACTGTGTGCAGTTACAAAACAATTCCGTAAAATATTTGACATAAATAGTATTTATCCAACTTGTGAGGCAATGATTTATAGTACTATGTATAACTCAAATTAAAAGCATTGTTTATTTATTTTGAGTTGCAATGATAAATGTGTAGGTACCTAACTTAAATAATTACCTGACCTAAATAATAATTTAAGTCAGTTTAATGAAGTATTATTAGTTTTGATTTTATTTACAAAATAGTTGGTTGTGATACATTACCCATACATATATATCCATACGCAAATTTTGCAAATTAACATTTATTCTACTCAAACTACTCTTTTTTATTGACACCATTCTCTTTGAAGTTTTTATTAAGAATTTTTTTTTCTTATAAGATTATTTGCAGTATTAGATGGTACTTACTTAAAATATTAATACAATTAGATATTGTAAACAGAATGGTGCTTTAAACACAGCACTTGACACTATCTAAGATGCAATATTGGTATCACTAGCATAATTAATGATCTCAACGCAAATCTGATATAAATAATTATACAATTTTACACACTCAACACAATCAAACATATAACGTACATACAACAGCACATAGTTATGAATGCTAGACATGCTATTGAGATATTAAGCATTACAAAACAAATGAAGAATAAAAGAAAACATAAGTTTGAATGTTCAATTATCATAACTCTGAAAAGGCTTCATTATCATGCTTTATATGCATAAAAAAGGATTGTTAATTCAATTTGGCACTTACTTTTTATTAAGTACCTACAAGCAATTGTCTAATCTAGATATATTTCATGTAACATAGGTACATAATGTCGAATGACCTACCTATACTTATATTCTGAAGTACCTATGCAGTGGCATTTGTATTGAATTAACATTGAAATTTTAGCATTTCTGGATAATTCTTTGGAAGCTGGTGATACACATTACAACATTAAGTTTCTTGTTTAAATGGAAGGATAGATCATAATTGGTTTTACAAACAAAACCTAGATATGTGTTAGAAAAGTTGTTTTACAGATTACGGATATGGGTACAGTAAATCATTACTGAGTTCTATGAAAATGGTTGTTGCACAGACAAAACACTTTATTAACCATGCTATCTTGGAAGAAAGGTTATGATACCTAATCCAAGACATCACTAGCAAACATTTGGACGATAAAGAGATATCATTCTTTTTGTATGGGCGGGATGATGAACAAAGGCAAAAAAAAGTAATTTAAGAATCTAGCTTGATACTTTGGCAATAATTTTGGAATTAACCATACATTCTCCTGAAAAGATGTCTTTCAATTTCCCTTTCCTCCTTGCTGTTTCCTGTTGCAGCCTGTATACTGATGAAACCCATCAAAAAGCAGCATAATAAAGTTAAATAAATAAGTTTAAAACAACTTTAAATGTGATACCTAGTAATTACACCTAGTATTATGTATGATAGAAGCATAAAATGACCAATGGTATTTTGAAACTCGCATTCTAAAGTAGAAAGAAATTATGTTTTCTACACATTGCAATCTGAGAAATCTGAGCAGTCGTAATAAAACTGGAAGGTTGTTAGCTGTTTACCTTTACATCTAAAGTAAAATCAGATACGAGTATTGGGGATAATCGATTTATTTAGGAGTTTGACGTTTCTATACCTATAAACTCGTGATAATTACGCAACTGGAAACCTAATGAGCGTGGATTTAATGCTATGTTTAAATAAAAGTAATACAATTGTATTGGAATCTGTACTGTAGAAATTATAAATGATTACCTTCCAAAAGCCTGTGAATTAGACTGTCAACATTTAGTTCGTCAGCCATATTTACTACTTCACCGCGACTAAATGTACGTCAAACTCTTCATGGATCTCCAAGTACGCAACTTGAACCTTAGTTTCGCTCGGTTCTTTCCTTTGTTGAACGTTAGAGCAAACAACTGGATAATAATATTTTCAACACAAATCACACAACTCTGGATTGTACAATCTTCACTATTCACGAACTATCGCACTTCCACAATCCAAAATTCCGAATATTTCTTTCTGTCAAAAAACAATAGACTACGAACTTGGAAAGAGATGGCATTTGGCAAAACCAGCACAGCTAGCACAAGTGTGTTCTCGTGTGCGCTAAGCGAGAAAAAGCGCGACATAGATACTGTTCTCTCTATCATCTTAGTATTGAGAGAAGAAAATAAACGCTTTCTCGCGACGCGCATTGTGTCGCGGGCACACTTGTACTAACCGTGTAGGAAGACTTTATGGTCGATCTTGCATCTTTGTCTTGCCCAAATATTTTCTATATATTTATCGCATGGCTAAGAAACTATCTTCACTATGGTGAATTGGGGGTCCAATCCAATCGAATCAACCAATTACGTACCCAATCAAATTGGACGGAACTATAGACTATTTGTTACCTTTCCTTAGTGTTGACATAGCAAAAATATGTGTGCCATAGACGTTATACTATAGACAATCTTTTTATCTCATAAAATCCCATATTCAGACCAAAATGTCGCTGTATTTGATTGTCAAGCTATTTTCTCATCGTAATGTGCCGTTCTGGCGCATAGTATGTATGAAACACAGAGGTTTGGCGTGTGCGTTCTATTTTATTTTAGACAAGACGTGACGGCTATTTGAAAAAAACTTCATGGCTCACAACTCAAGTTTGCTGTTCCTTTGCTTCGGTTTTATGTAAACAACCAGACAAAACAACGCGAAAATTCAATGTAGAGGCCGGAAAATCTCTACTGACGCGTGTGTGAGACATAGGTTCTGCATAACTACAGGGAGGAAGCTGCAACGAAAGTGTTCCAATGGAGGAGAAGATGGAAAGTGAACACAGTTTCAGTGGTGAGAGTAGCAGCTCTTCTGAGAGTTCTAGCTCTGGAAGTTCGGACGTCGATGAAGACGTGTTGGAGGCTGTCCGTGTCTTGGGTCACAGCTTGGAGCTGCCGCAGGACATGTGTGAGAATTACTCTGTATTTAAAGAGTTATTCTCTATGAGGACTTGGGACATTCTACAAGATAGACATAAAGTAACCCTTAAAAAGTTACTACCAACTTTTGCTCACAATGATGAAGAAGAAAAGGATAATACTATTAAAATGTTGTTCAACTTTGAACCCTTCTTTTTCCATTCACCCCTTGGCAATTTTTATGACAATCTACAACTGGGGAACTACCGGCCAGATATTGCTAAAATGAGAAAGTTCCTGAAAAAAGCCAGAGCTAAACAGCAAAAACATAAGGTAGCCAGACACAGTAACCTTAAAAAGTACCTCTAAGATAGGTAATTTAAAAAGTATAGTTCTAATTTTGCTTGTTATATATTTTTCAGATGAAGTCATATTACGCAAAGACGTTACCACTAATTCTAATAGCAAGGGAAAGACTGCTGGCTGTGGCTAAAGCCATGCCACCAGGACCAATTCCACATATCCCTCTGGTACCTCCAAAGCCATCTTCTAAAAATAATTTTCAGTCGGTCTACCTTCGAGTAAAGCAACGTTACTTTGATGAACTGGGAGCTATTGGCGGTGAAGTCATAGGAGAGGAATCTGAGGATGAAAATTATCCTGAAGGGCCCCCGGAACAATTCGTAAGAAAGAAACATAATATTATTTCACAAGTAAGTATCTAAAAATCATTGATTGTATTTAAATATTTAACACTTTGTGTTGTCACTTCATGATGGAACTCCATTATTATGAATT
Organism: Blastobasis adustella; assembly: GCA_907269095.1. Taxonomy (NCBI): domain Eukaryota; kingdom Metazoa; phylum Arthropoda; class Insecta; order Lepidoptera; family Blastobasidae; genus Blastobasis; species Blastobasis adustella. Next base: position 10,745,233 of record OU026121.1, on the reverse strand, counting down.
AAATCACTTTTTTACACTAGTCCCACTTTATTATACAATTTTTTTAAAGTGGAACTAGTGTAAAAAAGTGATTTAATTCATGATTGTATTTAAGTTAAATTCATAATCCTTTATTTGCTTTTATTATTATTGTTTCAGAGTTCTGATGGCAACATATCAGGTACATTAGCAAACTCAGAGCCCTCGCGACCAACCTCTTTGGAATGCTTGAAAAATGTGTTAGCTGCTCATAGATCCCGCAGGCAGTACAGAGAGGTAGTATTATCATGAAAGTTAGATGATTTTTTGCAGATTGTTGACTTTATTTGTGTCTTTTTCATGTAAATACAGTGATTGTTTAACTTTTTACTACCTTTAAAAAATACACAATACATGCATTTTATAACATAATTGCATGTCAAGAATATCTTACATGATTTAATAACACTAGTTTATTATTTTACAGAATCACCCAGAATTAAATACATCCGGTATAACTTTGGAGGATATAAAACAAAGAGTAGCATTAGTTAATGGTGCCAAAAAGTTGATGTTTGGTGGACTAAAGTCCGAAGCACCTGTACAGAGAATGAAAAGAGGACCAAAGAAAGATCCTGGACTGAAGCAACCAAAAGCATCTGATACCAAAGGAGGAACCAAGAAAAAAGATGAACAGCAAGAGAGTGTAGAGACCAAACCGCTTTTACCAAATATAAAAATTAAATGTGAACAAGAAGAATCAGATTCAGAGAGTTCCTCATTTGTAGATCCAGTAGCAAGTCCCAAACCAGTCAAGAAAATGTTTGACCAGATTGAAATAAAGCAGGAAGTAGATATGAGATATACAACTCCAAGGTTAGTGTTCTCATTCTTATACATTTACATTCTCATATACTGTAAAATATTGCTAGATACAAGTGTAACTTTTACCTTATTTTTTCTCAGTATTAGCTACAATGACAACAAGTTGGAAACTGTGATAAAACAAGAGCCCATAGATGTCATGATACCAGCACAGGGTGGCTCTCGAGCCGGGCAGCCGGTACCCATCAAACTAGAGGATCTTGATGGAATTGGTAACACAATTTCTGTTTTATTAATATGATTTGAATATTATCTGATCTGAATATTATTTACAATGACGAGAGACTGGTATATTAATCTCAAATTTCCCATAAATTAATACTCACATTTGGCCATATGTATTTATTTTACAAATTTGGACCTGCTAAACACGAATTTCAATGTTGGGAGTCCTGATTTTATCATGTAGGGTACTACATGAAAGGGCAGGCTATCTAAGATGATTCTAAAAATATACCACATTATTTCATTTTTAGCCATGTATTGCTTAATAAATACAGGAGTTACAAAAATAATTTTACATAGCAAAGGCGGGCTTATCCCACAATGGGATATCTTCCAGCCAATCTTATACAGTCTGAAAGGAGATCTAAGAAGCGGTGGAGGCAATATTGAGCCATTTGTTTTAAAAATCATTTTCAAAAATTAATCATATTTTTAATTTTAAAATTCAAATTTACAGATCCTGAGTATGTTTGTGAATCCTTCACGCAAAAACTACTAAACGGATGTTGATGAAATTTGGCAGTAATGTAGCTTATAGCCCAAAATATAATACACAGGATTTAAGAATTCCATATAAATTTTAAGAACCATGCAACTTTGAAACGACATATTTTAACCAAAATCTGACAAACCACAAACATAGATATTGGTATCTGAATCACATCTACAAAATTTCATTGACTTTGACCGCGTAGTATTCAAAATATGATCAAACTATGTGTGTATGCAGCACGCTGGAGCACGCGATGTATGGACGTTTTGAAAATTATTCTGGCTTTGATTTAAAACAAATGGCTTAAATTATGTTTGACAGAACAAAACGGTATAATTACGCTTCTGGTCAAAATTTTTTTTTAATGCTGTTCTTTAGGTTGCTGATACCAACCTTAACTCATTTCCAATCAAAACGGCCTAAAACTGTGTTAAAAATGCATCCAAAGTTTGTGGTTTCGATCATAACGGTATAATTACTATGAAATTATACAGTTTTTGATCGAAACCACTAGTTTTTACTGTACCTGAAAAATTCAATTTCATGTATTTACGCCGTTTTGTAATTTTCGAGTTCAACAGGTCCGAATTAGTAAAAAAACACGGTTGGCCAAATGTTATCCAAAATGCCGCTAGAATTGTACTATCGTAGACCAGTCTAAATGGAAAATCAACTTTGTCGTTTTATGAAGTGCAACTGAACTTCAACTTTAGGGTGACAAAGCGTTTTTTTTTTAAGCTGCTATGTAACCAATGAGCAGACAGCCTACCTGATAGTAAGTGGTAACTGTCGCCCATAACATCTACAATTCATAAATTTAGGTTGCAGATAACAAAAATGCAGAACCGCAGGTGCTATGTCACAGACGACTAACATGAAATGCTTCATACCTGTATTTTCCTTTTCATGTTTACAATCAACTACTGCCTGCTCCACGACTGGCATACACTGAACAAAACCTTGTGCACACAGACATGATGGCGCTCCCTGTCGAGATAGCGGACGAAGCTTGCGGGGCAGAGGTCCCTACTCGCTCCCCGGGTGGGCTTTCCCCCCTCACGGAGACCACTCACGCAAGCTTCTTGTCCCTGGTCCGAGCTTTGTTCCCCGCACGGGCAGCGCACAGGGCGTCACGGGAACAGTTGCGCAGGCGGTGCGCGGCTGTTATGCGGTCACCCATCGCGCCACTCAACACTTGGTACACTTGTGAGTTGATTACTATGCTTTTATATGTAGAATGTATCACCAACTCCGTCCATTGACGGTTGTTATAAAAAGCGACGAATACCACAGAGGGAAACCATTGAAACCAACTTGCAAATGCAAAGCATTATTTTCTCTGATCTCTAATCCGCTTGCACAAAAGTTTATAATAATGCCTGGGAGTATACCTGTCAGATTATGGCACTGCCCTCCACTGATGTGGAGCAGGCTCAGATCCAGCAGGTGTTGAAATGATTATACGAATGTATATACGAAAACGAAATGTTAATGAAATAGAAATGACCTGATTGTCAAAGATACACAAAGGCCCTGTTTAGCATGCCATTTGTGATTGTTGTAATTCCATGTGGAAATATGGAAAATACTCGTAAGATTTTAACAGAGATGTTTATCAATTTTATTATATTATTTCGAGTTCATTTTAGAACTTAGACTTTACTGATGGCGCGTCGAGCGCTATATTATTTAATAATCCGTGAATTTGCAACGCTTCCATTAGGTATGGATTTGATTAAACGATGTTTGACTTTTCGTCTGTTTTATAGAAATAGTTCGTAATTTATTTAACATTAGTTAAATGCTAACCAATGCTTTTACGGTGAGGGAAAACATCGTAATGAAAACTGAATGTGTATGTTAACTATGATATAATCTGGTCAGACTCCCCTGGCAACAGGGTCACGGTCAGCTGGCAGTCGCTCTACTGTAATTATGTGATCTGCCAAATCCTGGATCATGGTCAAGGCGGACCCGGAGAGATTATTTTTAAATAGTTCGTAATTTATGTAAGCAAGCAATTTCGTTTAGTGGTGCCCCACTGTAACGAGACAATTTTCTGCTCTTCCCAATTTTTCGCACTTAGAGCAACACAGGCCACCGCCGATTCGCCTGCCGTGGTCTAAGGTATCGCACGATCAATGGTTGTTGCAATCGACCATGAAAAAAGGTTCCAATGGATCCAACGCAATTCCTGCGATCAGCTGTCAAAGGCAGAAACAGATTGTAAACCAGTGCCGGTTCGTTATGGTTGTTTTACCGATGACAGTTAGTTGAATATGGGGGAGAGTAGTTCCCCGATTCTATACGAATTCGTCTGTTTTTAGACTGTTCCGTATATCTACAGTGTGCGACGACTGGTGTGCTGAACTGGATTCGGCACTGGAATTCCTTGCTGGCGAGAGGGGGCCGCATCCGGACGACTTCGTGCCATATTTGCAATACATATCGGAGACACAGGTTCGTAAGACTCTTTCTAAAGCATGACAAGACAAAATTACCTGCATACTACGTAAAACATTCCATATTATGTAGTTCGTATTTACGCTGCTAGATGGCGCTGCCCACCGTGTAAAAACATCACGTTGGTAAATTGTTACGTATAGTTTGTCTCAATTGCACAATTTCAGATGATCTGTTGTCAAAATACGGTCGTGCTATTAGACAGTCAGCAGCATTTTCCATTATTATATTTAAACACTGCGATCTCCAACCCGCCTGCCAAGCGTGGAGATTATGGCAATAACCTCCGCTTTCGCGGGAGAGGCTCGAAGTCTTGCAGTGGACTGTTACGGGCTGTGATGATGATGATTAGACAGTAACAACTGCTGTAAAATTACGAATCTATTCTAGCCAATGACAGGGCTTTATTTTGACAGCAGACCTCACGTCACAGTAACGCCACCTCGTGGATTTTGGAATCGCGAGAACCCTCTATGAAGTGGATTTTTTCCTTTAATAGTAGACGTGAAATTTTCCTAAACGTGCAAAGCAAGCGAATATTACTGGGCTTGTTCACATGTAAACTGTAATGCATCTCAGAATTCCACGAACCGTAATCAATAACCATTAAAGATTAGATTTATACACATATTAAGATCGTCTACGTAGAGATATGCTCCTGGATATCTCATATAGATAATATGAGCTTAGCTACAGTAAAATATAAAAGAGCCATTGTTTCCAGAGATATTTCTAACCAGCAAAACATCAATATTCACGCATGATCGAAATCGATTCCGAACACTGCCTTAGTGCCCGGATAGATGTATAATTTTAAGTATTTCAATGGAGTCTTTGATGTTGGTTAGGTATGGGTTTAAATCTCTAAATCATTGCCATTTAACGAAAATGGAACTTTGTAGAAACGAAGACAATCTGATTGCCTTCGACTTTACTTTCTATTATCTGATTTGTGTGTGGCTATGCTTCGACTTATCGTGTGCAAAAAAAAGTATGAATAAACGTGAATATTTGCGATGATCTTTAAATAGACCGATAAGTGCGGTGCCGGGTTTCAATCCGATCGATACTAGGGTAAATAAGAATAAACATTTAGATAAGAACGGCGAATAGGTACTTACCGGTTGTAAATGTTCTGCCAGCGCATGCTTATGCGCAAATACTAAAACCTGCGTGACGATCCAGTAGCACATGATTACAAGTATCATTTGTCTAGACAGAGCGGTCTGTTAGTTAGCTTAGGGCACTCGTAACTTGATTTAATACAACTGAAAGAAAAGAAAACTAACTGACACAAACGAGAGCATAATAAGTGTCCACCTTAAGAATCGTAGCAGTTTTTATGTCGTTCTTGGGGCTTAACGGCGGTTTTCAAGAAACAGCCCCGCTCGCATGCTCCGTCATGCGGGACACGCCAGCATGCTCTCCGCGCTAGGGCGGGCCCCACACATCTTGGTCAATTCAATACCCATCTGGCTGATCCGCCAGATGAAGTGCACTGCTGTGAATCTACATGAATGTACATGAAAAGGGTCAATTCTTTTTGGCGATGATTCTTCCAGCCAATTCAATTTGGCTAACGATGCACCAAATACGTGTATGTGCACCAAGTATATGTCTGTGGAATCTAGATACAAAGCAAAATGTTCTTAAAATGTTAATTGATTTATGCTCTTGCATTGTAGCTTGAGGATCGTTTGTTCATCTGCGCAGGCGTTGAAAGTAGCGTTGTCCCCACAGATGTACCTAATCACGGGTGATGCGCACGCTTACTTGCCGGTGGCCCTTTGGGCGTACGCACTTTTGACACCTACAAATCCAGTTCCATATGCACTCTCCCTTAGCGGGCTGACGTCACAATAGAGAAAAGAGAGCTTTATTTGATGCTTCATGCACATACAAACAACTTATGCTAGTATAGAACAAATTGCAAAAATACATGAACTAGGTACAAATCAAATTGTCATGAAGTAACTTAAACATTATAAAGATCATAGTCGTATGTGTGTGCTATAGCACAAAAAGGTCATGACTCAGCATAGTGTTGCCCGGAAGAGCAACACACTGATATTCTGCCAAAACCTCTGGAACTCTGAAACTTCTTATCGAGTCGAAGGACTAAACTCAGACTTACACTTTATTCGTCCAGTATTCGGCGACGTAACTGGCCTCATACATGTCCTCCATTGTACAAGTTTTAGGACACGTCGAATATGAAACGAGGTGGTCCATGATTTGCTAAGATATGCCACAGTCGTACTGAGAACCGTCATTTGTATCACCCCACTTAAAGAGATTCTCTTTACATCGGCTTACCTGGGTTCGCAGCCTATTTAGCGACTTCCAGGTCGGCCAGTTAAAAAGTATGAGTGATAAGAGTGTAAAATAATATCATCATATCAGCCGAAAGACGCCCACTGCTCGTCATAGGCCTCCCCCAGAGATCTCCACAAAGGTCGCTCTTGTGCCTTCCGCATCCAGCTGGTACCTGCGATCTTTGCCAGGTCGTCGATCCACCTTGTGGGAGGCCTACCCACGCTGCGTCTTCCGGGACGTGGTCGCCACTCGAGTAATTTACTGCCCCTTCGGCCATCTGTTCTTCGAGCTATGTGCCCTGCCCACTGCCACTGTAGCCTGGAAATCCTTAGGGCTATGTTGCTGATCTTGGTTCGCTTGCGGACCTCCTCCCTAACACATATTTTATGTGAAATGTAGATGTACCAGTGGATAGGCGCCGGGCGCGACTGCGACGCGTTGCTGACGCGGCTGTGCGACCGCTGGTTGCGCGCCGCGCCCGCGCGCCCGCGTCCGCCGCCCCCGCCGCCCGCGCCGCCCGCCCCGCCCCCGCCGCCCGTGGTGCCCGCGGCCGCGCCGGCGCCCAAGCGAGCGCCCGAGGTGGAGGTGCCGCCGCCTAGGTGAGTGTGTGGAGACGTTTACTTAGTTTTTATAGGATTTAGGAGCTGTCAACCACAGATTACTATATATTACCTACGGCAGATAAGAAACGTCCATAGAGACACGAACGTCGTAGTGAAAAGTGCCAGCATCGCTTTTGACGTATAGTTTTGACATAACAATTTTGACAAGTGCTAGTGCTGAGCTCATAACGCCATTACCAATCTATCGATTACGATTTGGCTAGGGATGTGACATCGATTGCGTATTCTCGATTTTCATATTGTACTTTATTAATTTCGAATTCTTAAATTAAAAAAAAAACACAAATGACACATAATTTAACATACATTTAATTTGACTAGAAATTAATTACAAAGTAATAGCAAAGCGCCTTTCAATTTAAAATAATCACTACAGGACCACAGAATGTTCTTGAGTTGTGTTCGACAGTCTACCTGAAAGTAAAATAATAGAGCTTTAATGTTATTGTGGCACCAATGCACCAGTTGCAAACCATATACTTGTAGATGATTATTATCAGGGGGATATGTGCTATCAAATGCAAAAATCTTTTTTTAAATCCCAAACATAAAAGCTCTTCAGCGTCACTTCAAATAATAGTTAGGCCATATAGAAGTCTTTGAATTTGGCCTTTGCTAATAATACTAGTTAAACTAGCCTTTGCTAATAAAGCGAAATGCAATTTCATACTTCACACATTTAACAAACCAAATGATGTTCATTATGTAGTACCTAAATTTTTCAATTGAAAACAATTACCTTTGTAGGGCCTTAGGGTATTCTTGGTAACAACATTGATTGATCATCCATCAAAATACCTGAAAAATGGGAACACAAACGTTATGTATGTTAATATAATGGTCACAGTCAAAGGGAGCGGTGAGGAAAGGTTTTGTCTAATAATTACATTCTATGAAAGTTCAGAATGAAAGCATTAGGCATAATTTATGTGAAAAGGCAAGATGATTTCTTTTATAAGTCTGTTTAATATATTTGCCTTCAAAATGAAGTTTACAAGTTTAATGGGGCAATAACAAAAATATAAATATATAGTTAACTAATCCCAATAATAGCATTTTCATACACAATAATATAGTTTAGGTGCTATCAAACCAACTGAATCGAGACCCACCGTGAAACCTCTTCACAGAAAATATCATAGTAGCATTGCATTGCCGGACAAGGAAAATCATTATGACATAGTGAAATGGTTTCACAATGGGTTAGTTCGATTTTAGGTACCTTCTATACATAGTATAAAACAAAGTCGCTTCACGTCGTTTTTCTTACTACGTAACGGATTTTAATGCTGTTTTCGACAATAGATAGGGTGATTCAACAGAAGGTTTATAACAAGAAAAAAGTGTAAGTAGGGGTAAAGTAGGTGTACGAACGAAGTCTCGATAAGTTCACTAGTTAATTATGTACAACATGTAGCTACTATTGTGCATATAGGTATTAAATTTCTCTAAGTTACATTCACATCAATTAACAGCCCTTTAATGGTCTTCTGCTGGATCGGATCTCCTCCACAAATGTCCTACTGCTAATCTATGAAAAGTTACGGTGATAGGAGGGACAACACGCACGAATATCAACTTCATAATCTTGTTAAAAACTTAAATTACAATATTGTACTTACTTTTTTAAATAATACAGTTTTTTTTGGTACTGAACACAGTGTTGGATTCTGTGGTATTAGTAACTTTAGCCATATTTCTCCAAGTTCTGGAGTTCTTGGCCAATTATAAAATTTTTCCTTCGACGGGCATCCTCTCACGACACAGCGATGTCGAGACATATTTATATTAATTAAAAAGACAGCTTTAAAAATTCACGAAAATCCAAAAATGAAGTTTTGTGTGAAGTGAAAAAACCGTTGATCACAAACTATGAATATGAACTATATATACCGTTGATATTGTATTAAAAAGTTTTTTTTTTCTAGGAGGGTTTGGATAAAAGGTATCACAAGTTGTACAGGCGTAGTTAATAAATGGAAAAATAACTATCGCGTATTAAAAATATGGATTAAATTTATTTTAAAAATGTGTAAACATAATTAAAAGATATTTAATAATATTTATTATTATCACTCGCCAACTCCATATATTGGTGATATATTTGGTATTTGTATCCAACCAGGATGTCTTGTATGTAAAATTATATTTAAAAAGTCATTTGACAGACACTCGATGCTGGCACTTTGCTTTCACTAAGTTTATGGCTCTGGATACTGCGATTCCACCCCGTGCTGTCAACACCTCTGTGCAGATAAATTCCAGATACGTATCTTGATGGACAGATGTTTTTTGACTCATTGTTCGTGGGGGGAGGCACAGAGCTGTTTTGCTAAAATAATAATAAATCTAGTATCACATCTAATTCAAACAAAAAAGACTGTTATTTTGACATTGTAAAAAATTGGCTGTTTGGGCACTTAACCGACGATGCTTGTTTAAGCTGATGATGCCATATTATGATTATAAACATTTTGCCGCAAAATGGTATTGGTTCTTTAAGAAATGTTTAACCTTATTTTTTGATAAGTAGTCTCTAGAAGCAATATTTTTTTCTAGGTTTCGATTAGAACAAGAGTTCTTTAAAGTTATCTAACTAACTAGTTATCTGACTAAAAGTGGCTTGTCTAAGGTTAGTTAAGGCGTAGGTCTTTCTAAAATTGTATTTTATTTTCCTTTTCAGGTACCCCACGACATGCGTGGTGCGCGCGCCGTCGGCGGCCGAGGTGGCGGAGTTCCGCGCGCAGGAGCGCAAGCGGTTCGCCGCCGCCGGGAAGCCATTCACTTATGTGCAGTTCGGGTCTGTATATAATGTATAGTTTTTTTATTCATGTCACGTATATGCGAATAGTCGTACATAGGTGTTAAAATTGGAGAGTCTTACATATTAGTCGGATACATGCTGATAGTGTGTGTCAATCATGCAAAGACCTTTTTAAATTAATTCGTAGGTTAGTCATTGATATAGTTTTGTTGGAGCATCGTACACTTTTATTCTTGTTGCAACACCTCGATTTTTTACAAGCTTTCATGTGATTTACTTTCATCTGTCCCGTTGTGTGTTCGTTATAAAATCATGCAAGTTTTTGAACCACTTCCCGCTTTCTGATTTAATTGAAATTTTGAATATTCGATGCCATTGTAATGCTATGATACCATCGAGAATGGAGATAACGGAGAGGGAAGGTGGCATGTTGGCCACCAAGGATGGAGTGTGGGCTCGTTTGATTACTATTGAAATACTGTGACTGATCATAGAGAATACGCGATGAAAACTTCTTGTGAAACAACATTATTTATTGGAGAACTTGTTTTTGACATTAATATACACTTACACCCCATTTTTACATGCATGGCGGGAGTTTTCACGTGACATAAAACTTTGTCTTTCACACACTTGAATGCCAATCGATAGAGCTAGCTAGACTTATCTCGCTTTCTCGCGTGATCAGGTGGTAGTGGTAGGACTCTGTCAAAGCTGAGGAGTTTGCCTGATGTGTATCACAGTCTTATTGTTGCCATCAACAATGTTAGCATTGTTATGCATCGGTTTATTGGATAGGGTAACCAGCGCAATTACAGGCATGAGCCATCTTTGTTGAGCACGTGTGAGAACTTTATCACCCCTTTCTGGACTCCATGTTGTACTCTCCTGATGATAAGAGCGGTTACTATCGCCTATAACAACGCACATGCTTAAGCTTATGATAAAGTTCTTACAGGGTCGGCAAGACGGGAGTGGTATTGCAAGCGTCAACTGCTTACTATTTGGCAGGCCGCAAGCTTGGTTGCCACCTTATTGTTATAAAAAAAGAAAGGTGGCCTAAATGCCTGTTACTAATACACTATTATCCCAACAGCTACCGCTCAGTCGTGGGCCCGTGCGCCCGGGGCGGCGGCGCTGGCGGGGCGGCGGGCGCGGCGGGCGGGGCCGTGCTAGCCACTGCAAGACCTAAGCACGCCACGCTAACTGCGTTGGTACGAGACGCGTTGGCACGACTGCCCAACGGAGAGGGCACGAGGCAACAGATACTGACGTTGCTCAGGTTAGTTGGTTGTAGGGGTTAGAAGATAGCTTTACCTGGCTAAATTCAGAAGCAAAATACGTGAGAGTAAGTCAAAGTGGAATATATTGCTCCATTTTTGTATCACTTAAACAATATTACGCGTCGCTCCGCTTTTCATAAGGCGTGATACAAAAATGGACCTGATTCTATGAACAATACGGAATGTATTGCTCATAGAATAAGGTTACTTTGGTATACTCTCCCGCTTTTTGCTTCTGAATTTGAACGACTGAGTTTAGTCCAATGTAATAATAAATAATATAATAAATAAATAATTAAATTAACGTTTGCACTTTATACATCTATTTATTTACACCGTTCGGCTTGTTTCTAACCTTTTAGTTTTTAATAGCAGTCGGGCGTTTTAATTCAATTATTTCTTTACGTTAAATATGGTAGTTAGCCATCCAGGTAGTTTTTGTACTACTTTTTTCATGATTTTATCGATGGTCACATCAAAGACTTGTCACAATTTCAAGAAATTCGATTTCTGTTGCGGGGAAGGCGTTCTTTATACTGTGGTAATAGCATAGTCGTGTATTTAGGATGTCGCAATGGGTGTCGACGTGCGGCGACGCGGGCGCGTTGGCCGCGCTGGAGCGGCTGGCGGCCGCGCGGCGGGACCCCGCCGCCGGGAAGGACCCCGCCAACGACCGCTGGGTGTATCTGCATCGGAATAGGTAAGTAGCGCCAGACATACAGGCACACAGAGAGAGTGGGAGGGAGGCGTCGCTTTCACACCGATCGCGGGATGTATTTGCAACGGAATAGGTAACTAGCACCAAACATACATTTACACAAGACAGGGAGAGAAAAATAGTTCTAGGGAGGCGCCGCTCTCTTACCAATTCCGGGATATATTTGCAACGGAATAGGTAACTAGCACAAGATATACACGGACACAGAGAGGACAGGGAGAGAGAATGAGTGGGAAAGAGGCGCCGCCCTCGGCTATAGGAGAACTTCACACCGACCGCGGGATGTATTTGCAACAAAATAGGTAACTAGCATCAGCAAGCACGGTCGCGCACGGACAGACAAAGAGAGAGATAGAGAGGGCAGGATGGGAGGTTGGTAGCTAGAAAGAGAGAGAGAGATGCACAAACAGCCAAACATACACACGCAGGGAGAAAGGGAGGATAGTAGGTAAAAAAAGAGAGATAAATACAAAGGATACATGTACCGAGAGCGAGAGAGATAGTTGGAGTGAGGAGGGAAGTGAGAATAAGGGAATAACACAAACAGACACACACGCCCACAGAGAGAGAAAGAGAGTGGGAGAGAACTGTAGATAGAGAGATCATCATCATCGTCCTAGCGCTTATCCCGGCCTTTGCCAGGGTCCGCTTTCCTATCCATTCATCTCCACTTCACCCGGTCTTCGGCATCCTCGCGTCGTAAGCCGTAACCAAAGATAGAGAGAGATATAGTGCACAAACACTTTCCACAATTGCCGGTCGCCACTGACTTACAGTAATGCAGTGGTACCTATACCCGAAACTTTTTTCAGGTGATTACTATTTTGTTATCGGGGCATTCTTTACCCGATTGAGACAAGAGAAGGCTTATTAAAACAAACCAAATCTTACGTAATGCAGAGTACCCTATTGGTACCAACGGAAACAACAGTGAACAAATATAATCTCTGGGCTTCAATGCATATAATATGTTTCTTTCAACAGGTCAGAGGAAGACTGGCTGAAAACCACCACCCGGGGGCGACGGCCCGCCAAGGCCACCGCGTCGCCCCCGGCCGCGACGCCCACGCCCACACCAACGCCCACGCCCACGCCAACGCCAACGGCCTCGCCAGCGCACACGGCCACGCCCACACCAACGCTCACACCACATGCCCACCACGACGTGAGTAATGTTTCGATACATTTTATTCATAAACTGTGTGATGCTTGCATTGTTGTTTTCCTGTTTGAAGGATAACGTAGCCAGCGCAATTACAGGCATTTCGTCTTAGTCCTTACAGTGACAACGCATCTGCGGTTCTGCATTTTTGTTACCTGTAACCTAAATGTATGAATTGTAGGGGAACGTATGTAATGATTGGCACTCGAAGAAAATTGTTCACTTTGTGAATTATAATTTTAGTAACATATTTAGAAGTAATTTATAAGTTTAAATGCATTATTTGATATGTTTTTATTTATGCAAATCGTACGCTCGGTTCAGTTGCTATGCTTAAAAGTTGAAAAATCCAAAATGGTGGCGGTTTTCTTTTTATTACGGATTTTCCCCAGATTAGATTTTTTGGGATATCAATCAGGATAGTATTCTTTACGTTTCCACAAATGTTCTGCTTGTTATTTCAAATGTCCGGGTCAATGTCTAATTTTCCTGCACCAGGTTTCCAGGTTTAGCATATTCAGTTATGGCATGAAGGTACACTAATGGATACCTTGACATTGGATGCAATTATCTCAGCTTGTTGTCTTTTTGTAATAGTAATCTATTTCTAATCCATTATTCTTTCATTAAACAGAGAAAAGAATAGTAGGTACATATTTTTTCAAGCAAACTTTATAAGAATTGGTTTAACATCTTAAGACGCCATTTTCTCAAATCCAAGTTTATGAGGGTTAACACATTATTGCTTATCACCATCCATATATTATAAAGAAAATGTCCCTCTCCCACTACCACGATTCAAACTCGTAACACCGCCACTCTCCTCACCAGATGAACATGGAGGTGGCGAGCGTGGAGGAGGTCGTCGACAACGGCTCCGACACTGACGTCGATGTCGACGACAGCGGCTCGCCGCCCGGCGCCGCTCGCCTCTCCTCCGCGCAACTGTTAATGCAGGCCACTCAGGCCGCGCCGCGAAGGCCTCAGGCCACCCAGGCCACGACTGCAATTCAGGCCGCCCCGGCTCCCCCGCCCCAGGCCCCGGCGACCCCCAAACCGAAACCGAAGGCGAAGCTAGTAGCGGTCTCGCCACACAAGGCCCGAACGGTGCTCGGGAAACAGTCGCCCGGCCAGGCGCGGGCGAGTCTAATGGCGCAGGCGGCGAAGCAGGCGAGCCTAATGGCGCAGGCGGCGAAAGCGGCGCCGCCGAAAGCTGCTGTGACCTCTCCCAAGCCGACGGTCCCGTCCCGGCCCGCCTTTCTGGCGGTCTCGCCGAAGCCGACGCCGCCGCCGAAGCCGACACCGCCGCCGAAGCTGACGCCGCCGCCGAAGCCGACGCTGCCGCCGAAGCCGACGCCGCCGCCGAAGCCCCCAGCTCTCATGGCCGCGTCGGCGAAACAGGCGACGGCCATAGCGCAGCTGACGAAACCCCCACTAGCGAAGTCGAACATAATCCAGAAGCAAGTGAGTGTAGTGAAGGCGGGCGAGCCGCCGCGGGAGAAAACAACGAAGGTGCCGCCGCCGCAGAAGTCGCCGCTGGTCAAGCCTCGACTGATACAGAAGCCAGAGGTGGCTGCTGCCCAGCAGTTGGTGAGGACATTGGTTTTTTGTATTAGAAGCTAGGTGTTTCGACGTCGATGGGGGTGTTCGCGATTTTGTTATCCGACTGAGGCGCTATTGAGGGGTAAGGTCTGTTGTCAATACACTCGTGCTAGAATAGAAATAAATGGTGCGAAATGACGGATCGATTCCAGCCAGTGGCATGGCTTTGTTTTGACATTAGACCTCGCGTCTCAGTAGCGTCATGTCGTGTATTTTGGAATTGCGTATACTCTCATTTGAGTGGTAGTATGTAGTGATGCTGCATAGAAAAAGTTTATATTACTTTATAACCGAGTAGGGTGCTGTAGGGTGGCATCACCATTCATTTTCATACACCATAGAAGACGACTAATTTCTTAAAGGCTGTCTAGAATTACTGTAGACCAGAAAACGGAAGGTAGCCATATTTACCTGTACATTTTACTCCTAGTCACCATTTCCTTCCTAACGATAGATTGTGGACGAAGCATTGCAGGTCCTAACTTTGCAAATAGTTCATTAAACTATTACTATTTTGGTATTTTTTGGGTTGATAAACTTATATAGTAGCACTAAAGAAAATGTATTTTTTTCAGCCGACGTCGGTGCCAACTGTGATAAGTCAACAGACGATACAGAGTCCTGTGATACAACCCATAGTTTCAGTAGCTACAATTCAAAATAAGGTAAGCAGTTTAACCTAATTTTCTATTTGGATGACGTAAAGTATATTTCAATAAAAAAATAAAATAAAATAAAAATTTCAACGACACTTATGAATTTGGCGTAAAACGAAACAGACTTGTCGCCACATAATTGTAGAGCTCGTTTAAGCTGAAATGACGCGCCCCGCTATCGCATTAACGCACACAAGCAAATTTAAAATATGGACGCAATTCATATACAAATGCCGTTGTAATTGGTCATTCAGTTGCCGGTAAGACTCAAACGCAGGAGCAAGCGTCGTTCGATTGAGCAGTCGACGCTCCCACACAGATGAAGTGTCGTTATTAATATTCGCACTCACACATCGAAATCAACTAATTAAGTAGTGGGGCGCGTCATTTTAGCTTAGACAAGCTCTAGCACTTAATTGATTTGTGTTTTTCTACTGTAACACCATTTTATATATGAACTTCAATGACGGTTTAAGTATTTGGAGAGGCGTTAAAATGGTTGAGCAATAATGGCTATCTCACCGACAATTTTTACCCCAGAATCTAGTCTGAGCGATCTAAATTAGAACCAACATATTTTCTACTCCTACCTTCTAAATCGGGTTACAATACAGTATTGACTTAACCCCGGACGTGCCTGAATGTCCCGACTGACTTGTCTTGTTTGGTAAACAAACAATACTCTTCTTAACAAAAACAAAATGGGGCTTGTCGTAGCAATCACGCTACGTACGTGTGTGTTGTGTGTGTCTTGAATTACATAATTATAAGGAACACATAGAATATGAATTTTACCACTGCAAATAATTCATTTAAATACATGATTTCACCATCACTTACTGCCTTAGATTTAACAAAAACATGGACATATTGACATTCGAAAGTCTATTTTGTCTGTGATTTTCAGGCATACCCTTATCCCATAAATTGGGGTTATGGGGTAAAGTTATAGGGTTGGGGTAATGAAACCAGTCAGTCTGTACAGTTTTTAGCATTTTTGGGCCCCCGCTGTAGATCCTTGCTAACCGGGAGTTGCAGCGGTGGGATCGAATCGTAGGGCATTGCCCTATAAAAAAAATCTTCGCTCGGTAGTATCTGGCCATTTTACCCCTGTGGGATATGGGCGTGAGTGTATGTATGTATAGCAACATCTCTGCCCACAGCAGGTGTCGCAAGGCACGCGGTCACTGCTAATCCGAGCGCCCGCCGTGAACGCCATTCCCACCGCGAGCACCGCATCCGCCCCGCACGCCACGAACGCCACCCACGCCACCCACGCCACGCACGCGACGCACGTCACGCACACGGCGCACGTGACGCACGTCACAAACGCGGCGATCGCCAATGCGACCGCGCAGGTTTGTACTGTTATATATTTGAATACTTTTCAGCTTTCTTGCTTATACCTAGATCTTCCTCATGAATCACTGTATCTATTGTTGAAAACTGCATTAAAATGTTGCATACTTTAGAAGATCTAAGCGTACTTTGTTGTTTACTATGTATAGAAGTCCAACGCCGCATCTGTCTGTCTGTTCGCGTTAAACTCAAAAACTACTGAACGGATTTTCATGCGGGTTTTTCACCAATATACAGAGTGATTTACGAGGAAAATATGTATACCTGGTTGCATTTGACCTCATCTCACCTGATGGAAAGCGACGATGAGGTCGAAGATGTAGCATGCGTGTCTAGAAGATACTCATTCACTTTTGACTTGAAGACCCCAAGGTTATACTTATCGGGGAACAGCGATTCAGGCAGAGAGCTCCAGTCCTTTGTAGTGCGCAAAAGAAAAGTGAATGCAAAACGCTTTGTACGAGATGGTGGGACGTCTACCATATACATATAAATTAAAACATCAGGGTGATTAACAAGCCGTTGGCTAAAACCTTTTGGACCAGATAACGAATGGATGACGACGATATTTTGTCCCCCTCGTTCAATAATAAAGAGGTCACGATGGAACAAGGTTGTTAAGCTCCTGTGAGCACTCACCGAAGTGAATGCGATAGAAGACCGACAAGCCGGCTACTTCTATTTTCTATACTATTTTCCATCAGTTGGGTTATTGTGAATGAGTATGATTCCTGGCTTGATGATCTGGTAAAGATCGCAGGTACCAGCTGGATGCGGAAGGAACAGGACCGGCCCTTGTGGAGATCTCTGGAGGAGGCCTATGCCCAGCAGTGGGCGTCTTTCGGCTGATATGATGATGATGATGATTCCGTAGGCGATCGGTGCGGGCGCGGTGCGGCGCGGCGTGGTGCGCGTGCTGAGCCCGGCGGCCGGGAAGTCGCTCATCTCGCCACGGGCGCTGCTGCATCAAGGTAACACCCCAACACTGTTACAAGTTTTTTAATTTTTATTTAAATAAACGGTATGTAAGCAGTAGGTAGGTAACATACGGTAGGTAAGCAGATGGGCCACCTTTTGGATAGTGGTCACCGCTACCTATTGCCGCTGACATTAGCGAATTCAGTCGTCTAAATTCAAAAGCAAAAGCGTGAGAGCAAATCAAAGTGGAATGTATTACTTAAAAAGTAATGTCCATTTTTGTATCACGCCTTTTGAAAACGGAACGACGTGTAACATAATGTGCTACTTTGATTTGCTCTTACTATAAATTGGTTATTAATTTAAATACATTTCACTATCACACTTAAACACTTGTACCTATCAAATATTGTATGTCCAAAATGAGTAGACTGTTGGGACTCACTCTTATTATTTAAAATACCTAAATTTACAAATTTCAACAATAAAACTATATTCTATTCTATGACGCTTTTTGCTTCTGAATTCAAATGGCTGAATTTAGCCATATGTAATAAATAAGTAGTCAAATGTAATAAACGTATGAGGACTTAAAATTTATTACAAATAAGGGCGTGATTTTAAAATCCACCAAGGTGCCACTGAGAAGTACTGTCAGTAGTCCAAAATACAGAACTGCTGTGCAATGACGGATCGATTTTAGTCAATGACATGGCTTTATTGTGACACTAGACTTTGATGATTTGTAGGCTAATCTTAATCCAGATTAAAAACAATCTGTGTGCCAAATTTCATCATAATCTGTTGAGCTGTTTTTGCGTGATTGAGTTATAAACATAGGAACTTTCACATTTATAATAATAGTAGGATTAGACCTCTAGTCTCAGTACCGCCATCTGTTATCGCGAAAATCCTTATTCGCTTCGCTTTTGCGTCAATTTAATTCTTGTTTATTGTCTAAAGCAACACCGGCAATGAAGAAGCGGACCATCACACAGGACCTGATTGCTGCCGGCACTGTCGCTCAGGTAAGGGGTCACACAGTTATTATAAAAATACTATGTAATATGGGGCACAGAGTGCCTATCGGTTTCCGAGACTGTTCAACCAGTCTTAAGTACCCTAGTGGGAAGACCTTCCTTCCTTGGGATTTTTTTATTGCCTAGGAAAGCACACGGATGGATGGTCCACCTGGTAGAAAGCGGCCACCGTCGCCAAGCACGGCTAGCTTAAGTGGGCCGTATGGTTATGTATGTTACCCCTACGTTACGTGTACCCGATACGTTTTGATAAAGTTGCTTTGTGAGTATCAAGTTATATGATACTCACATATTTATTCATATGACATATTGGTATTATAATAAGGATAAGTATTAATATTAGTATTAGGATAAGGATACTTACATAATAACTTTATCATAACTTCTGGGCTAGTTACCGATGATCTATAATCATGAAATTTTCAAGAAGCAAGGTCTTAAAGAACAAGTAAAGGGGAAAGGCACAAAACTGGTAATTTATACGTATATCACATCAAAATACATGTATATTTTTTCATACAATTCTCTCAAGTAAAAGGTATTTTACTTACCTCTACAATCGAGACTGTTTTGTTCATCAACGGTTTTGAATTTGAAAAAGTGTGTAAAACAAAAGTTGTAGAGAATTTAATGTAGATTATCTTAGTGTTAGTATATTATTTACCATAGGCCGCCGTTTTCGAGTTAAACGTAAAAAACTTAAAAAGAGCCAAGCACCATGAGAGTAGCTCAGGCTCCTTGATGTCGAAAACTTAAATTACACACCCCACACTATTCCCGAACAAACTCACAAAGTTTCATTTAAATCGCAATTGTGTCCGGGTAAGGTCCGTATTGTTTACCTGTCGATCGAGCCATAAGAAAGAGCATTCCACTTCACTTGGACGCTACACTTGGGCTTCTTGGATAGTGGATATATATTTTTCAACAATTCCTTCTCTAAACAAATGACACTACCGCCGCCACCGTGGATATACATAAATTGTTCATCAATTCCTGTCCCAAACAAATGACACTACCACCGCCACCGAAAACAGACTTCTCACCACTCGTTCGGCGCTTAGACATAGACATGGCTTTTATTTGGCAATAACTACAATTATATCAAACAAGTTGTAACAATATCAACATTGATAGGTATAACATATTAAAACTAGGGTACATTCAATTAAACTTTATGGTGTATATTGCAGTGTCATACCAAATTAGAACTCAGCTCAGCATATGCTGTAGATAGAGAAACTACAGGGGCCTTATTCTCGCGCTGTGACATCTCGTATTTGACATTTTTTCTAGATAAATATCTAATTTAAAAATGTTTTTTATAACCATCTGCGAAAATTGTGGAGTCTTTGTTTTTTGCTTGCAAAAGAGATTAAATGACTTTTTATTTGATATTTGTGGCTAGATGAAATTTCGAATTCTAATGTCGAAAGCCCGAAAATCACTCTCCAGCGCTGATTTTCAGCCGAGCCCTATACAACATATCATACCAACAGGTCCAAATATCATCCCCATCCATCACGGTGCCGTCCTCCCTGTCACCCGCCACCCCCATGGCGCCCCTGGCCATCCGGGGGGCGCTCTCCCACACGGTGCGGCTCCCCGGCGGGCAGACGGTGCAGTTGGCCTCCCCACACGCGGTGCACGCGGTGCACGCGCTGCGGAGGCCCGTGTTGGCGCCGGCTGTGCACCTGACTGGGCATACTGTGAGACTGCCTAGTGGGCAGAGCGTGCAAGTAAGTACATCGGTGACAAGTCGAGGATTGGGTCACAAAAAAAATGTACTCACGAGAACGGCTCCACTTTATTTACGAAGAACCGATAAATAAAGGACCTGTGCCTTTCTCGTGAGTCAGACGGACACGGTCCGTGACCGAGGGGCCGGAGAACCATTAAGTGGGAAAAGTGAGAATACTATGGCTGGGGTTCGACCTATACTATTGGCGGTAGAAGGCGATAAAACAGCTTTGATAAACAGTTATCAAAACGATTTTGATAAGTATTGGCCCTAATTTAGTATTATCTCTAATCTGACTTACTCGTATTCAATACCAACAACCTTCGTGCATTTGATGGGTGACAACCTGAGTGGTTCAGTCTGCCACGCAGAGGTCCCGGGTTCGATTCTCGGTCGAGCAGAAATTGAAATGATCAATTTTAATTTCTGTTACGGGTCTGGGTGTACTATGTTTATAAATATGTACGTATTGTATTTAAAAAATGTATATAAGTAGTTTATCAGTTATCTAACACCCATAACACAAGCTTTGCTTACTTTGGGGCTAGATGGCGCTGTGTGAATTTCTCCAAGCATATTCGTTTATTATTTATTTGCCAGGTAATCTGACTTACTATACGCCAGGGGTATCAATTCCTTGTTTTTTTGCTAGGTGGCCGCCCCAGCCGCGCCCACCGCACCGCCCGTCCACCTCCTAACCGGACAAACAGTCCAGCTGTCGACCGGGCAGACTGTCCAGCTGTCCACCGGGCAAGTCCAGCTGTCCACCGGACAGACGTTACAGCTGGCTGGGCCGACCGTACAACTCGCAACGCAGACGAAGCCAGTGAGCAGGGCACAGCAAGTCACGGATAAGGCGCAACCGATTGTGGCTAAGTTGCTTACTAATGCGCAGGTGGGTTGGAGGACTTTTTTATAATATAGGTATATTATACGTCAGATTAAAGTAATTGAAACGTCTCAATAGCGCCATCTAGCGCTATTCAGACACGTGGTTTGCCTTATTGCATTATTATATTAATGTGTATTATAAGAGAGCCTTTTTCCGAGAATTAGGAGAATGCCACATTTGAAAAATGACATCTTAACGCAAAATACCCCATTCACAAAATGTTTTTTCTCAAATTGTCATATTCGTAAAATACCACATTAGCAAAATGTCATATCACATCTACCGACTAGCTTCCTTTTGCCAACGCAACCTATCAGATGTGACATTTCGAAAATGTGACATTTTGCTAATGTGGCGTTTTGAGAACATGACATTTTGCGAAATTCCAATGTGTCTTTTAGCGAAGTGTCTGGGTGGGGTGGATTTCTCTAAACATTCAACTATCCTGCTTGATCCTATTATTTTTCCGGGATCAAAAGTACCCTATGACACTAGGGAATAATATAGCTTTCTATTTGCGAAAGAATTTTTTAATCAGTTCAGTATTTTGATGATTACTCCCAACATACAAACATACTCACTGCCAGCAGCGGACGCTGGCAGAGGCCGAGATGAGCGCTAGGACGATGATAATACAACAATACCTACCTAGTTTAGGCAAAATTATGTTTTATTTATATCTTTCACGTGTTTTTGTAGATCTAAAATTTAAACGTATTTCACAAGATTTAATAAAACTTTATTATTGTTATATATTATTCTATTATATATACACATTTTCTTCTGTATAATATTAGTATAGAATACGAATTATACCTACAGTGAAAGTACGTTTTTTAGCCCCAAATGGTGTCAGTGGAAGGCCGCGTGGGCGCCGCGGGGGTGGCGGCGGCGGGGCGCGCCGCAGCGCGGCTGCCACGGCCGTTGCTACTCACCGCTGGGAAGCCTTTACACAACATCATATTACAGGTATGCAAACGTTGGTGAAGAAGAAAAAAGCAATACGTTTGTCAGGACCGTAGTAATTACTTGGCAGTATTCGGAATATGTATTTACCGGAAGTCGCAGCGTGAGTAGGCCGTGGTGGACCGACGACCTGGTGAAGATCGCAGGTGCCCAGCTGGATGCGTAAGGCACAGGCCCGGCCTTTGTGGAGATCTCTGGGGGAGGCCTATACCCAGCAGTAGGCGTCTTTCGGCTGATTTGATGATGATGACGATTTACGTCGCGGAAGTTTGAACACTTCTCCAGCGCGAAATTCACATTATCATGTTTAGCCAGAAACGTAGACATGATTTATTTGGCCGGTACAATATAAATATAAAAATGTCTAGTATAAATAAGGTGACTAGTGTCCTGAAGGCAGCTCCACCTTGCGCTGACCCATAAAGCCCAGAAAATTTGGACCATAAAGCCAAATTCTGCGTTGAAATTATGTACCTATCTCCAATCAACACAGCAAAAAAATCCTAGTGCAATCGAGTTCTTTAATGTATGGGCTTGGCATTGTCAATGATCCAAAATATTATAGGCTATAGTTCTTTGCAAACTTAGATGGTGAAACTAAGAGTTTAGTTTTTTATGAAACTTGTAAGTATATTTGATTCATAAACATGCTCAGATATGAAAGAACTCGACTGTACCAGAGGAGGTCCATGTTCAACAAAGCAAGGTTATTTACTTACATCTAGAGGTAAATTAGGTACTAAAAACAGTTTGTGCACATCCCTGTGACAAGGCAGATCGCATAAAAGCAGTTTGGAGGTACGCCTTCGGGATACGCTAACATCAAAACATATGAATTTTTTTATTTTCTAGCAAAGCGATGGAAGTGCCATTAGAGTGACGTCAACCGGAGGAGCCACAACGTCACAAATAGTTTTAAGTACCCTCGGTTAGTGGAACCCCCTTCAGTATATTGCTAAATTGCACTTTATTTTATAGAGAGCATTTTAAACGCTTGCATGAAATAAGCTAAAATAAAACATTGGCTGGAAGTTATAAGTATCGTAATACTTGTCATAATATTTCAGGAGCTCAAAGTGCCACCACGTCAACGTCTTCCGCTCCCGTATTAAAATTGCAACAGGTAAATATGCTTTCTGAATTATTACTCTAACATAGTAGTAGTTTATCTACACTCATAGCGTAATGTTCCAATTACATATTCGAAAACAGTTGTGTAAGGATACACTTTTTTCACGCCAGTCTATAAAATTTCAAAAAAATTACTTTATCTACACTCATAGCGTAATGTTCCAATTACATGTTCGAAAACAGTTGTTTAAGGATACACTTTTTTCACGCCAGTCTATAAAATTTAAAAAAAATACTTTTCGATACAGCCTTTCCCATACTATTTTCATTACAGCTGTATCGTAAAATAACTTTTTAATCATTATGCAACACTTCTCTATTTTTAATTTTTGTCGGGCGCCGGGTCACGGCTAAATGGCTGAATACCTAAATGTCTTCAACATATTCAAAATTTAAATTTTCCTGTTTATATTTGTGATCAGTTCATAGTCTGTGGTTGTCATTATGTACATTTGGAATTATTTTCCCGCTAAACAGAATATTTTTTCTAATTATTGTAATTTGTGTTTGTGAATGTTTTTTCTTGTTTGAAGCAAATAAATAGATAAATGTGAACGTAGAGAAGTGAATTTCCCGCCGCTTGATATCCTCGACGCGTAGATACAACAGAACTGATTCGCAGTTACTTCCAGCAAAGTTGGAAATATTATAGGTACGAAATTTTAACATGAAAATATGAGTGTAGATAAAGTAGTGTATGCAACTGCATATAATTAGGTATTAAAACATGAGTGTATGATAATAGTTTGACACGAGTGTGTGAATACCTAATTATATGCAGTTGCATACACTACTTTATCTACACTCATATTCACATGTTAAAATTTCGTACCTATAATTTTCTCAACTTTGCTGGACGAGTCAGTTCTGTTGTATCCACGCGTCGAGGATATCAAGCGGCGGGAAATTTACTTCACTACTTTCACATTTATCTATTTATTTGCTTCAAAGAAGAATAAACATTCACATACACAAATTACAACAATTAGAAAAAATATACCGTTTAGCGGGAAAATAATTACACACGAATATAAACAGGAAAAAATGAATTTTCAATTTGTTGAAGACATTTAGGTATTCAGCCTACATTTCACCGTGTCCCGACGCCCGTCAAAAATTTAAAAAAGAAATGTGTTACATAATGATTAAAAAGTTATTCTTCGATACAGCTGTAATGAAAATAGTATGGAAAATGCTGTATCGAAAAGTAATTTTTTAAAATTTAATGGACTGGCGTGAAAAAATTGTATCCTTAAACAACTGTTTTCGAATATGTGATTGGAACATTACGCTATGAGTGTAGATAAACATATTTACACTTCTCCGATTTTGAAGACAATTGTCTTTTCGGAATCACGAAAATCATATATTCCTAATGAAAAATATAATTCTCATAGGTGAACCCAATACAACAAGTAAAACTGCCACAGGGAATCAAACTTCAACAGGTGAATTACCGATGCATGACAAATAACAAACAATAATAACACTGCTAAGAGTGGTTGCATGAATGGTTTTGTGCATTTGAGAGAATATTTTGAAATTCAGAAATCTAACAGCATGAGTAAACTTTTAAAAACTTTGACATATTTTTGTGTTAAAATTTTGTCATCGACACTAGTCTATAAAATTAAGTAATTTTAATATAGAAATAAAACATTACATTATTGGAAATCTAACAATATTACAAATAACATACCTATTATTCTTTGTGCGTGATTGTACGTATACTGACGCTCTTGGAGAAATGGTGAACAATTTATTGCACGAACGCGTATTGTGTGATAACCACATTAGCACCTGCTAATAATTTAGAGCACGCCTGCAATTTGCGCTATTAACACTGCACCGGGTTAGCACGCGAGCGAAATGGGTTCCTTGTACACTATACTAAACTACACTTAATGATTTTCAATTCACTCCTAATTCAAAATTGGAAAGGCTTGTGTTGAATGGTTTCTCTTGTAAATTGCTCCGTTCTTTTGCTCATATAATTGACTTCCATGTCACTGCTTATTTAGGCAGGTGACCATATTTTCTTGGTGCTATTGTGTGGCAAGGTAGATATAGAAAAGAGACCGTTATAGTACGTCTCACTATTCATGTCCCTATATGAATAACAAACAATTTTCCCGCGGTAACCTATTATTTTTCCGGGATAAAAAGTAACTCTACTCAGTTTTGGTAACCGAGAGCGAGACGCGAGAGCCAACGGCTTACGACGTGAGGATGCCGAAGATCTGGTAAATTGGAGAAGAAATAGTAGGATAGTGGACCCTGGCAGAAGCCAGGGAGGAAAGGAATTGACCGCTCGGATGATGATGATTATATACCCCTAGTCCTTAATCCAACTTCCTCGTATCTATAGGTAGATACAGATGCAGGAACAAAATATTTTCATAAAGTTAAGTGACACATGGGGAGAGTCAGCGTGTAGCAATGGGTGCACTAGCCCCGGTTAATAAAGGGCGTGTAGGATGCAGTATGTATGTACGTACAGGGTTAGAGTACAAGGAAAAAACACCAAAACTTATATACTTTCATATAGTTTCCTAAGTAAAGGTCTTTAACCGACCGCCACAACCCAGAGCTCGTAATCGGTTTGTAATCTGAAAAAGTGTAATGTAAAATATAGAGATTGTCATATGACAATATTTGTCTACGACGCACCGTTTTCGACATATAGGCGGATGACAAAAAAAATATTCTTGATTGAACTGAGTTTTTAGGAATTGGACCAGGTGGGCTAAAGCTGTGACCATAGTGGACCATCCATGTGTAACATTGGGTCAAAATTATGTGTATTTTGTTAAAAAACCGTAGTCTATTCTGGATTAACATTACAAAACATATTAAAACTTACTAATATTGTAATCATAAAGCCTAACCATATAGCGAAGTTTTGGGTTACTACATTATAGTTTTTACACATTGACACGCTAAGAATAAGTACCTATGCAATTTTCTTTTCTTTGTTTGACATAGACAATTCTTTATTTGGCCCAGAGACACATCCAAAAGTCTTAAAAATTTACAATAAAAATAACAGGCGACTAAGTAGAGTTTAGATGTTTGTCCTTCACATCGAACAAATACGTAAAACGTACTGCATAGCTTTGTATGAAATTTCTCGTGTGAACAGCCTACGCAGCATGATGTTGTTTGACATGCGAGAGAGCGGAATGACTAGCTGATTCGTTTGATTTGCATTGAGGTAAGCGAGATACCAACATAAATCTTGCGTGACAAAGTTTCTTGCTATGCAATTGTAGGGCTGTTCGTAGATGTTATAAGGTGGCCTAGATTAGGTTAGTCGGAACCTGAATGATGTGAATTTTAACGTCGTCTGTCGGGATTTTGACAACGATTCTTATTTATCTATTGCGGAACCACCCACCTCCATCCAGGGTCCCATCGACCTCTCGGTCATACGCACCGCATTAGACCTAATCACGGGTGACGCGCACGCTTACTTGCCGGTGGCTCTTCGGGCGTGCGCACTTCTTGACACCCACAAATCCAGTTGTCCATAAATCCAGTTGTGCGGAATCCATCTATTGCGGAACGGTGACTTTATATAAGCATAGACCAACGCAAGCGCACCGTTTGGCAAGCTCTCTAAGTAGTCGTCCGTCGGTCCACACTTTTGTTCGCCGGGTAGGCTAGCGCTAACATCCTGGATAACCTTAAATCACCCATGTTTATTACTAACAACTATTCGACTCAACTGCCTACTTTGTGCCTGCCTTCGTAAACATATGTTTTAATACTTATATTATCACTATAGAATATAAAGGGCATTTTATGGTTTCACATGAAAACGAAGTGCCCTTACTTTCTATTGCGTACACTTAAATACGCAATTAACATAACCCGATATTAATCCTAACATCCCGGTCACCAAACTGTTCCAAATAGTATATATAAGTACCTTCTCATTGGTCCACCACAGGCGGTTGGCGGCGTTGCGAACGTCGGCGGTCGCAGCGTGTTGGTCGACGGGCAGCAGTTGAAGCTCGTTGGCGGGCGGCACGTGTTGGCGCGTATCCTGAGACCTGCACCACCTCTACACAACACACACCCACACCCAAACCCACACCCCCCGCCACAATGAGGGTGTCTCCTTACCGCCTCACAGAGGCGTGACCATAAAGCCTGGGAGCATAGACAATTAACTTTCTTCGTTCTACAATGGCGGACGTTTGTGGAAACACCAGTGAAAATGTTATTAGATAGGTTTTTTATTGTATAATATTGTTTGTATATATTAGATAGTGATAATGTCACAGCAATATTAGTTAGTCGTCTTCGTATACCAACTGTCAGAAGATGAGGGAATTGTGGTTTTTACAAATGTTGATTATTGTAGACTGAGAGTGCTTGTTATCAGTTGTTAAATCGCCTCTGAGTTTCGATCAACTTGAACTGTGGATAATGCTACAAAACATGATAAATTTAATGAGGGTTTTCGTGATTTCAAATGGCGCTACTGACGCATAGTGTCTGTTGTCAAAATACTGTCGTGTCGTGTACAGAAACATGTTCTGTAAAATGACGAATTTATTCCAGCCAATGACAGGGCTTTATTTTGACATTAGAGCTCACGTCACAGTAGCACCATGTCGTTGATTTCAATCATAAAAGCCCTCAATTGATTTTGAATTTACGGGGTTGATAGACTGAAGTTGAAAGTTAGTACAAATAAAACAATCGGGTTTGATACAAAGCTACAAATTATTTGTTTATAATTCCACCCAAATGATGTATCAATCAATCTATCGATCGAAAATACTTTGTACTAATTCATTTCGAGTTATAACTCTATTTATATTCAATTTTTACAATTTGATTTTAGCTTAATATCTCAAGTTGTTTTATATTTACGTTCACAATGACAATGAAATAGCCTGTGTGATATTTCATGGTTTATGGGTTCTAAACAGTATGTGAATATGTATTACATAGAGTACTTTCTTTGCAGAGTATCACAAAATAATTTATTTCTAATGTGACGGCAAGATAAAGCAGGGCCATACTTCTACCGTTATTCATTAAAGTTATTTGACGTTTATTATAGATACCTATTTTAACAAAAATATATTTTATCGTTATTTGTCACTGAAATAATCGAATTTAAACGAAAAGTACGAAAAATATTTTCCAGGCATTTTGTCCAAAGTTGTATCCGTTCCACCTGGATGAGCTTTTTACCGCGTTCCTTGAAATTATCTTCCTAAAACGTTATTCCTGACATTGGAGGTTTCAAGAATCGAGCCTGTTTTAAAGACCATTTTCTGTTTTAAAGAGCAATTGATTCCTAATTTCTGGATGAAATTAGATTGTAAGAGTGAAGCTCCATAAGTGGTCAACATTGCGATCTCCAATCCGCCTGCCAAGCGTGGAGATTATGGCAATCACCTCCCCTTTCGTGGGAGAGGCCCTAAGACCTGCAGTGGACTGTTATGGGCTGTGATGATGATGAAGTTGTCAACAAACGTCCAATTAACTTTTTTGTAGATCATAATGTTCTCAAGTTGGGTTAGATGTGAAGCTAGCATTACGTTTGACTTGTAGTCGTCTTTTGTGATGATTAGGAGAAAGTATATTGTACATAACATGACAAAGATCAACAGTAATAATGAGCTTAATTGTTACGGTTTAAGTTGTTTTATTATGGAACTCCTCTTGGAGAGGCGTCTGGTGTACAAAGCAGTATTTTAATTTATCTTTTACGGCCACTTGGCCATTGTAACTTTTATTTGTAGATATTGTGTTTGTGCAATGTAGATTGTTTTTATTCTATATATATATATTTGCAATATAACGTGCATAATTTAGCTATTTATTACGAAACTATAATTATTGATTGGTGCGACAGAGCAGACGCATTCAGTTACTATTTGCGTAGATAGAAAACAATTATTTGTTTTGTTGAAGATATGGATATTTAAATGTATTATAATGAATTGTGAATATAAGTTAAGAAATATAGATAAGTCAATTGCTAAATTTATGGCTTTCATTTACCATTGGATTCCTATTGAATAATCTTATTATCAACCACAGTCAACGCTTCAAGGCTAGAGTGAAAAGCCTGTTCCTAGGCAGGTATGCTCCATCATGGGCCGTACCACCAGGTGATGTGGCGGTCAATGCCTGGCTAGTGCAATTGTAAACAAAAAGTCTTTTGTAGGTTAATAAAAATGCGTCACTGTGGTGGGAAAACATAATTTATTTCAATATTTATATACATGATGGGTGTTTGCAGTAATAAACAAATAAACACAGCTATAAATCAAAGTTGACACAAAAGCTAATTGTAATACAACTCCTATCAGTAAATATTGTGTGTGCGTATTGCTGCGTGATATAAAATGTCCGTAGCAATATGTATAATAATATCATCACTTCACATATATCCATTCATCCTGACGCAGAATGGTGTGGTCTATATCAGAATTATTACGCCTGGATTTCAAAAATCTCTGCTGGAATTAGTATCTGTAAAACTCGCGATTAATTACGTGTAAGCAATTAGTTTTTGATAGCTTTTCAAAATCCGGGTGTAAGCTTCTGTATGAAAATTATTTCGCTGCCTAAATATGTGTTGTCTTAGAAAACTAAAGTATAATATTTAGGAAGCGATTTATCTTCATTGCGATTATCTTCATTACATTTCTGGCAAAAAGCCTAATTTCTTCTATAGGGGCACAACATTACTCGAAGATACTACATAGGTATCACATTTGAATAATACTAGTTAAATATTCCGTCTCTCCTTGGACTGATCTTCCGGGACCCGCAACCTTGGCAGCCCTGTAGGCTAATAATGTAACGCTATTGCCAACAATTCTCTGATTTCAATTATTTAAATTGATACTTTTGCGATTCCGTATCATCGATTTCATGGATTCAGTTGCTAACAAAGATTCATTCCAATAAACTGAATTTATTAAATAGATAATAAGAATAGGTAATCGCAAAAGTAACAATTTCAATCATTGAAATCAGAAAATTGTTGGCAACAAGGTTACGTAATTACCCTACTGGTTACAATGGGTGGACTACTAGCGCCTTTTACAACTACGCGGCGGCGCCATATTGATTATAATCAAACTAATGGGCTTTCAGAGTCTCAAAAGATCACACTCCAACATTTCCACACGTTACCCATATATTAAAAATACACAATGAAAATTTGAAATAAATACCTAGTGCCGTTATAAAAAATATCTTCTAACACATTGCAAATTGTTACTACAACGTAGGTACTCGTTACCCGAACCGTAACAACTCAACCGCTATATCAGTCTTATGTCTATCAAAATAACTTATGAAAGGTGACTTTAATTGAATATATTTTCCATAAATTGTGACATTGAAACACAGAGTATAATATTACACCGAGATTGATATTGATCTTATCCTATCGTTTGACTACACGAAAATAAATAGATACGCTTATGATGTACATATAAACCACATACTTTAGTTAATACTGACGACTCAGTGTCGACTGATTCAGAGATATGATATACATCCGCCAACGCTCGCTGGAGAACTAATACTGAAAACTTGAAGCACGAAAGTAGTTATCTAGCAAGCTCATGATCACTATTCTAAGTATAACTCGATTGCAAGTGACGTTAAATTTTAGTAACAAAAATAATTCTTAGCAATTTTGGCATTCCACAAGACCCTAATTTACGTTCCAATATCTAGTGCGAATACAAAATATATAATAATATGTACCTACAAGTTATATCGTATCTCTGAACGGGGGATCCGGCTGCTGACTGCCGGCCGTACATTATATACAAACAATAGGCACTGAAAGTGTGAAACATGATCGGTATTTTAGAAGAGGCACGCGCTGTGCCCTGGAACTACTGGAGGCTAAATCATGGCGGGTGCGTCGAATGCCTTGTGTACAATCGATTTGTGCGCCAACAGCCCAATTGCGGCATAAGAAGCCTATTCTCGCGTTGTGACATCTCAAATTCGATATTTTTTCTAGCCAAAAAGCTGTATTAAAACGTCAGTGAAATTGATCTTCGACAATATACAACTGTCGAAGATAGTTGATCATATATATTTTGGCTGCAATAGAGCTTTCAATGTCATTATTTATGGAGATATGTGGCTTGAAAAATGTCCAATTCGAGATGTTACAGCGCGAGAATTAGGCCCCTGGACTGTTAGGGTAAGTTTTATGTCTCAAACTGTCGAATGTCGCACCTATTAAAAATCTAGTGGGTCGTGCGTCTTCGGACGTCCAGTTGGTCAGTGCCACTTCGGCCACTCTTAACTCCGGTGTGCACGAGGCATTCGCAGTATGCAAGCAAGCTGCAAGCGCCGTCTACTCCTCGCCGTCCTCAGGGTTTTCAGCGGTTAGAAGGTTGGTGTTGTCATCCGCTTGCAGGTCGGCAGTCAACTTCTGGAACAAAGGACCGGGTCACGGTTTCTATGCAATTTTAACAACGCTGTAACAGGCTACCCTGTAAGAACCTACAGTCTTAAAAAATATTGTTTGGTTATAAAAAAATCTAGTGTATATTGGCGATACTCCTGGTGTTGCTGATATCCATAGGCGGCCCCTTTCCATCAGGTGGCTCGCTTGCCTGTTTTCTGTGGTTAACTTTACACTTAAGTTACACAATAGTTCCATAACTCGGGAGGGGCATTTTAAAGATTACAAATCACAACGCCTATTTTAACAACGCTCAGCTCGAATGATCTATTTTCATAAGACCTAATGCTCATTACATCTCATTTTAAATGGCCCAATCAGCGAATTGTAAACACTCGTTTCACCTAAAACTTTCTTACATATTTCATCTAAGTTTCAAACGCTTAATAGCCGTTTCACCTATTCTAAAAACCTAATTGTCAGTAAACCTAAAGATCCTAGACCTAGTGATCTGTTTACCAGTATCTGTCTATAAAATAGTAGTGTTCTGTTTTAGGCCCGCAATAGATTTAGGTTTCACCTGTGTCCACGTAACGAGGAGTACCAACCTACGTACGCTGCTCCAGCTGTGACCACGTAAGGTTTAGATTTTAGATGTGAAAGTGTTATCTGTTGGTCTCAAGGTCAAAAAACTGGGTTCAGTAATAACCACAAATAAAAAAATATTAGTATACCTCTAGGCCAGTTGTAGCTATGATCTGTCCAGTCTGACTTGTCTTATTTGGTGAACAGACAATACCCAAAATCACGACTTGCCGTATAAATCAGGCTACGCACACTGTATATGTAAATGTTTTGAATTATATAAGAAAAACATATAATATCAATTTTAACGAATACTTAGTGCTGTAAATTATCCACTTAAATACACAATTTCCATAACCTAAAATCTGTCCAGACTTTTGTCTTATTTGACAAAAGTCTGGACAGATTGTATGTACTTGCGCGTATCAAGTGTAGGTCTTCCAAGCGTAGGCCTGGCCTAACGGTCAATTCGTCAATAAAGACTCTTTGTACCTCAGAAAAAAATTTCGCCTACGTCGAAGCGTTGTACTTGGGGCTAATGACATTCAATTTGACAAATTTTATTATAATTGACGTAATAGATATTACGATTCGGTGAAACGGCTGTAGTATGACGCGTTCACGCGTATGTTAAGCTCTGGGGAAAAAACTCTAGGGTTTAAAACTGCCGGCGAAAGACCATTCCTCTATTATTATAATTCTTACCTAATTATGTGATGATGATGAATAGGTATCGGGTGATTACCTACTTATTAGGTAGGTACTCCCCCGAACTTCACATATAAAGTGCCTAGTTATTGTCATTGTGTTGAACAGGTGTGAATTTAATTTACATAGTGGTGTGTATTGTCCCGTGTCTAAGACTAAAAGGTAGGTAGGTAGTTTTTAGGTTGTTGTTAGGGAGGTAGTTGCACCTAGGGTAGGAGCTGTTTTTTCTTAGTACACTAAGGTGGCAAACAAGCTTACGGCCTGCCTGATGGTAAGCAGTCACCGCAGCCTATGGACGTGGGTGTGAGTGTGTACGTCTATAGATAAGAGTCTGTGTACCCACCCCGAGATGGGCAGCGGCGGAGCGTGTACGTCGCCGGCGCACGGCCAGAGCAAGCAGCAGCACCAGCGCCAATGATGACAGCGCCGCCACCAGCAGAGGCAGCAGAAGGTTGTCGCCCGGAGAGTAACCCTGCGGGGAGAGGGGAGGGTCTGACTTGATCTCGTAAACTTATATGTTACGTATCATCATCATCATCATCATCGTTAAATACCGGTTGCGCTCCCGCGCAGCACGCGGGGGCCCGGGGTTCGCTTTCCTGCTTTTCTTAGTCCACTTTGCTCGGTCTTCGGCATTCTGTTGCACAGTAACAGTCGGCACAGTATCTATCTATCCTTAAGGAGGTACGCGTATCTTACTGGCTCTTGCGTTTTCTTCAGAGGTTTCTTGGCCGGAGACAACGCTAGCCTGGTCAATAGAATAGAAGTTTGTTGGTAGAATGCATGAGCAGGAACTGCGAATGCATCAGGAACTCGTTACCAATGTACGTATATGTCTACTTGTCAAACCGGACTAACAGGACTTTTATCTTTTAATAATTTTTATTCTCTACATGTTCCTGATAGATTCGCTTGGCTTCCTACCCTCGCACTCCAACCCCATTTTCGCCATTCAATAATCGGATTTAGTAACACTACCTGCGACCCTTGCCAAGTATAACGCGGCGGTTTTCGCAAATCGCAAATCGTTTTGCGATAGTGGAACCCGCAAAATAACAGCAGATGGCTAGCCTACTGCTATAATTTTTCATGATGACAAAATAATTGTATGAATTTAAACAAAAATCGGTCCGCAGCAAAGTTTCAGCCTAGATTTAGTTAGGGTGTTTAGTTACCCCGATTTTTACATTTTTCCACACCACTTTGATGGATCAATCTGATGAAGCCCATAATCGCCAGATAGTGTCCGACCGAAGGTTAATTTCCTGCCGAAACGGAAGTCGAAGCCTTGGTCGGGCACTATCGTCAGAGCAAAAACGATAACAAAATATTCAGTTCACAAATCTGTATTTCTCTAAATCTACTTGCGTAAGTACTCCATCATTAGAGCCGCTCCTCTATAAGTACCAAATTATTGATTTAATGAATAAATAATGAATTTCAAACAATTAGGTACTTATTTACTCACGACCGATACTTATGTTAAGGTAGGTTAAAAACGATTTCTCATAGTTTTGTAAACATAGATACATAAACATAGGTCGACCTAATAAAAGCATATTAACTAAAGTACTGCTCGTCTTGCCGCTTGAGTGATTCTATCCCTTGTGTACGTAAAGGAACAAGGGATGGACAAACATCCATTTAAACCACAATTAATCTAAGATTATTTATAGTATTGTAAATAAATATTCGTGGACAAATTCACACAGCGCCATCTAGCCCTAAACTAAGCAAAGCTTGTGCGATGGGTGCTAAATAACTGATAAACTAGGTACTTAAATACTTTTTTAAATATATACTTATTATACATGGAACACCCAGACCCGTAACAGAAATTAAATTCTCTTGCGTGGCAGACCGCATGTTGATCACTAAACCACTCAGGTTGTATGTACCTATGTCAATTTTATAAATTACTAGTGGACCCGGCGCGTCTTCGTTCGCGTACACCTACTTTACCCCTACCTACCCTTTTATTCTTGCTCAAAAATCTTCCTCTTGAATCACTCTATCCATTGTTGAAAACCGCATTAAAATCCGTTGCGTCGTTTAAAAGATCTAAGCGTACATAGATACATACATGGGGACATACGGCGGGAAGCGACTTTGTTTTACACTATGTAGGTATAGATAGATCATCAACAGCCATAAACAACACATCATCATACGTTTTGGCATAACAGGTAACTAGGTACACGCTTGGCAGGCAGGTTGTAGATTATACTGTGTTTAAAATACACAACAGAAAGAAAGCGAAAGCATTTGGAGCTCTTGGGCTTTCGTGATTTGAGCACATTACAATAAATTTGGTGTTTGAATCGTACATCAAAAAGTTTGAAAGGATCACAATTGAGCTACAGTCTATCTTGTTGTAATGTGTCTTGCATGTGTTCAAAAGAAGACGCGCAAAACCAGAAATAAAAAATTCGAGTTCCAGCTTCTTAGCATGTTGCTAATAATGCCATAAAGAACTGGATATTAGGTCGTGTGGTGTGGTAAAGTAGAAGAACAGACTCTTCTGTTCAGACGGGACCAGCTAGGACCCCGAACCTTTCATGAAATTGAAACACGTAAACAAAATATATATTTATGTTTGTATGTTCTTGGGGGTAGGTAATCTCCGAATGTATTGAACCGATTTAGATTCTCTAGGTTACAAGTTTGATAGTTCTCAATCGAAATGTCGATGAGTTACTACATTTATCTGCTCTACTATTATAGCAATAGCTTCCTGACAATTTGTTAATCTGCTCTTCAATTGTCTCACAAATATTGTACCTATACGTACTTATAAGTTGATTGTGGACTATAACAGACAGTCTCTTGATGGTTGCTGGCTGAATTAGAACCAGTTTTTGTCATCCGATTGAGAAAACAGGCAGGTATATGACAAATTAATTACATTCATATTAAATACATCAACGGGAGTGTCGTTCACGTTGAACTCTTTTGTTTGAAAACTTAACGTTTATGATAATTATCACTTGGTTGTAAAATGTTCACCTGTCGTCCGAAACTATGAATGTTGGAGATAAGCTCTTTCAATTATTTATGCGTATCACAGACCTAGATATTTTTACAAGCTTGCAACTTGCAATGTTTATTTGTTCTGGTCGAATCTTACGAGCCTAATTTGATTCCCGGAGCTGAAATTTGGTATACCTACCTATATAATTTGAATGACAATGCATTAATTGGTAGGTACCTACCATAGAGCTGGTCTGATGACGGAGTCGAAAGGTATACAATATAAACTGATCGAGGTGACTCATCTGTTTTGTCTTGGCAAACACTCTGGTGCTACATTATGTCTGACGGTGGAGTCGGAAGGCGGCCATGTATAGGAACTCCTAAATTGTGCATGGTAAACTCAGCGAGTTTCGACTCGTTTGATTAGTCGTGACAAGTAGGTACTCTAACTGATCGTAGATGACACATAGGTGTCTATAGAGTTAAAATAAAACTAGCTTTGAAAGCTTGTTATGAAAATATGTTTTTCATTTGAGAACTTATTTTAAATTATGACTTTCTTTCAATACTTTTTTTATTTTTCTATATCTTAATAATCGATGACGCTAAGCTAATTCTAAAAAGTTACCTACTAAATCAGGCCATTGTGTTGGTGCTGATCTTTACTGTAGTCTTCAACCCACAGCCGATCTTCAAGCCCCCGTCCCTGGTGCTGCTGGGCCGGGCGGCGGGTATACTGTAGACGACGAATTCTAGTCCCCCGCGCGAGTCCTCAGTCTTTTGAGGGTCATTTTTATGTGGGTTATATAGGTGGTCGTTTCGATGGGCTTGAGATTTTGCTTGACGTACAGTTCGGAATAGTAAACAATACGGCAGGATGGAAATAGCGGTAAGGTGGTCATTTTGATAGAGTGCGTTAAGGTGGAGTGGATATTTTGATAGAGTTGATTTTTCTATAAAATTGTCATTTCTGAACAATGGTGATGTCGGTAGACTGGACATTTTGGTGAAGTGTGGTCATTCTGATTTCTGGGGGATAAGTGGACATTTTAATGTGGCCGTATTAATACAGCGGACATTTTCATGCACTGGACTATGTGGACCTAAACGCACCTGGGAAAGGAAATGGGCAAAAGCGTTTTCTGTTGTCAATTTTTGACACTGCGATCCCCAAAATGCGTGTAAAGCGTGGAGATTATGGCAAAACCTTAGAAGTAATAGGAAGGACGCTCAAGTCTAGCAGTGGACTGTTACAGACTAAACTTTAATCTCTCTCTTTCTCTTTCCTTTCTAGTTAATTATATATTTCTTTCTATCTGTACATAACGTACCTAATATAAGTATTGTATAGCTGATTAGCTATGACAGAATAATTAGATATTTATTTCAAACTAGCTTATACCGCGGTTTTCATCCGCGTTCAATTCGAAACTCAGCTAACACTCCACTATCCCGCGGGGTAGTGCCTACTGTTCCCATTACTTTTCCGGGACATATACGTTTCAATAGAAAAAGGCTATAGTAGAGCACGCCATGGTAAGTATTATCCACAGAAATTTAATAAATTATTTAGATTTCGGATGGACGGCGAAATGTTGAAAAAGAAGATAAAAATCTAAATCTCAGATTTTTATCGTTGTCGTGCTGTACTTTAGTCTTTTTCTCTTGGAACGTAATTTAGCTTACAACACTCGACAAAAATGGAGCTTCCTATTTCAACGAGCACTCTACCTATAATTGGTTTTTTATATTATTTTGGGAGCTATAAACTTCGTTATAGGCGAATAATGAACGATTTACCTACTTATAATTTCAGCATATTTATGAAAATAACTGTGGTCATCGTTTATTAAAATTCCAAAAGCAATAGCCAACAGCTGTTACGCCTACCGTCACGCGATAGTAAATAAACAATCAGTCTGCCGCGGCCACTCACCGTCCACTGGAAATAGGAGGAAGTGTCGACGAAGGGCCAGCGCGCGCCGTACCAGCCCGCCTTCGCCACCGTCACCTCGTCGTCCCCGGCCACCTCCGGCTTCAGCGGGGGCAGTGAGAACACCTCATCCACCTCCAGAGATTCCTTAAAGTCGTCGTCGTCGTCCACCGACAGGATCGCGTCCTTTAAGTCCCTCATCTTTGAGCTCTCGGTGGTCGGCGCCTCCGTGGTGCCGGAGACGCGCGCCGTCGTAGCTTTAGTTGTGATCAGCGCCTCTTCAGTGGTCGCCGCCGCCGGCACCGGCCGCGAGTAGTACCTGAACACGGTCCGGACTGTGACCGGGTCCGCGGCGACCGTGGGCCGCACCGCCGCGCTGTCCCTCGGCTTGTCCCGGTCGAGCGGTCGGACGGTGCCGGACGGCGTGCCCACCAGCGGGATCTCGTTGTCATCCGTGGGCAGCGGCGCGATGGTAGTGGTGGCAGCGGCGCGCGGCGCATGCGGCGCGGGCCAGGTGGTGGCCACGCGCTCGCTCGTCGCTACCGCCGCTGTGGTGCTCGCACTTGTACTACTCGCCGTCGCCGTCGAACTAGCCTCTAACATAGCCAGTTGTGAGACCATGGGAATAATTTTCAATTCTTTTTTTCTAGACTTCACTATCTCGCGGCCCGTCGGTGCCAACGGCGCCGCTGTGACGGCTTCACGGCCATCGCGCTGGCTCCTCCGCGCGTAGAGCGCCCCGTTCATGACGTAGAGCGGCACGGCGGCGAGCGCGAGCGCGACCGCGGTGCCGAACATGATGAGCAGAACATACTTGACGGTGGAGCGTTTCCGGCCGCGGCGCACGTGGATGGAGGGGCTGTAGTCGCGGCCCTTGCCACGCAGCCCGCTGTTGCTGAGCACCTCCTCCGTCTGCGGCAGGATGGTGTACTGCAGACTGTTCTCGCCGTGGCGCACCGTCTTGTACATGGTGGCGGGTGGCGGCGGGTCGTGTATCAACAAACACTAGGATTAGGGCACTCGCAGCTAATCACATAGTCGTGACGTCGCGCTGCAGCCACCGCGGACAGTCGCGAGGCGGTCGGGCCGCGGCGGGCTGCTTTGTGCGGCGCGGCGGCGGGCGGCCGCGCATGCGCCACAACATTGAGCGGTGCGAGCCCCTCGCCCGCCCTCTTTGAGGTTATGACTCGAGCCGGCTTCTTTCTCATCACACCGCTCGACAATAACAATAACATTAGACGAGCTCGTTAAGTATCTCACCTCGTTAGCGAGGTGGCACTGCGCTGCTGCTCCTGTCTGATGGACGTGTAGTTTGCCAAATTCTCTTTCTCTCCCTGCGTAGTAAAACGTACAACTTTAGTGTGGGTCCAGCGCCAGCGAAATAAATAATCCAATAGTTGACAGATTCAGGGTAGCAATATGTTATGAATGTAATGTGTTCCTCATTTTGAATACTGATAAGCACCTACGATTGGTTAGGATTGGGATGAGTATGTGGCATTCTGTGCACACATGGCGTAGAAATTTGCGAGTAGCTAAGCCACTTAGGTTAGTCACCTCCAAGCTGACTGTATGATTCGCTGATTCATATGAAACTGTGTTTTCTCAGTTAATCTCGACTGCATGATTCACGTTTGGTTTTCGCAATTTCATCTCCCTATTTTTTGTATTGACAGGTCGTTTAATATTGAGACGTAGGTACCAAACTAATGTTTACATACCTACCAGGACATTCATTTTATTTTATAAAAAGTATACCTACCTACTTATAGGTATATAGAAACTTATATTTATTGTAGATGCCTATACCTACGTTTTAGGCACAATTAGTCTATAAACAAATTTTTAAATGTAGATAATTACAAAACAGTGTCCCACGCCGCGTCTGTCTGTCTATTCGCGATAAACTCAAAAATTGCTGAATGGATTTACATGCGGTTTACATCAATAGGCAGAGTGATTAATGAGGAAGGTTTAAGTGTATAATTTGTTAAGGCGGTTCCCTAGTCGGTTATAAAAATGCCTCCACAAAAATTGGTCCGAGACAACAAATTATACTTTCCCGAGCAAAACCAATGGCTCAAAACTAAATAATTAAAATAAACTGTCCACGAAAGAAAACACCTACGAGTAACCTACGAGGGTCCGTAAACAAACGTTGAACTAATCATTATGGATGGCTCGGCAGGATTCAATTTCGCGGCCGAACTGCGAGTCGCTGGGGATCCCCTGTGTTTCAATACAAAATAAATCCGCAAAAGAAATAGGAATCCCTTTGTGGGCCGATTAAATTACGTAAGAGCTGCGCGGGGCGGCGCGGGCGCAGGCGGCTCTAATGAAGATTAGAAAAAAACCACGAGTCGGGGCATATCAACGAGTTTTTGCGTCCGGTCACACAGCGAACACGCAGCGCGAATACTAATTCACCTGACCTTGGACAAAATCACGTTTCCTTTCGAAATTGGTTCGTGAATGCGATGCGATATTTTTAGAATAAAAGTAAAAAGGCTGGCGGACAAAATAAAAGGGTTGGGCGGTCGGATGGTCCCGGGGCCGCTTTTTGTTGGTCGGCCATCTTTCCACCTTCCAATTTGACGGCGCCGGCCCCGCGGCCCCGCGGCCCCGCAGCCCCACGGGCCCGGCCGCAGCGCCGACTAACACTTTTTGTTCTCGCAACTTGGGGGAAACACAAAGCTCTTTCAACTTCGCATCCAGCGCTTTGAGTCGAGACTGCCTTAGCACTTACGAAAGACAGCGTTGTTTGGAAATGGAAAGAAACCACAACAAACCGGCACTGTGCTTGCACATGGTAGGTACGAGATACGGTTATCTACATCAGTTCGGTGGCAGAGTGTTTGATGTACTTACCTACAAGCAATTTTGATAGCGAGCAGCTTAGTGGCACTAGGAAAAATAATATTTTTGAATATGGGCCATCATATTACTTCCGATTGGCACTCCATGACGTTATATTTTTATTATAGTTAGGCTTGGTACTTACTAGTTGGTAAAAGCTTAGCTTGTTTTATGCTAACCTAATAATTATTTCCTGAAGGGTGGGTTAATCTATCTATGTATTTGTATATATTCGTTTGGAGGAAGCTTTCGTGGTTTGGTTAAAGTAGAAATTGATTTCCTTGTTTCCTGTGTTTCTGAGGTTTAGCACTTAATCTGTTTCCGCATTCAGATACTCAATCGCTCTATGCGTGTAGAAGACTACCCAGTTTTTCCCCGTAGCAGTCTACTCATACTGAGACTTACACAGACTTGTCGAAGAAATATTATAAGTTTTAGCACTGTAGCCCGTCAAGTTAGTATCTACTATCTACACAAACAAGATTAGATGGGAGGCAGTTTCTTCAGTTACTAGCTAGGTATCCTTACACTAAAGTTGTTTTTACTAAAATATTTCTAAATACTAGTTTGTTCAGGGCGGTGTTCTTGAGCCTCTTCCACATTAGTGGAGGGATTCGCCATAACCTTCAAGGCCGAAAAGTTAGCCTCTCAAGGTTTGAAGTGAGCACCAGTTTTCTTTTAAGGGTTCCGATCCACGACATTTAGGCCATTATAGACGCCGGTAAAACTATCATATTGAAATAAATATCAAATAATAAGGCCGATGACCTAATTACTAAATTATTTGTGAAAATGTTGTAATTCGATCACAGTAATGAACAGGTGAACGAGGTCACGAGACAGCTTAAATCTTTGTAGGCAGATTGGATGGGGAAGGACTATTGATATAAATTTCCGTATACTACCAAATAGCACTAGCCTACTTTAAGATACGGTAGTTTTCGTATTTTATTATTTCAAATAATTTGTCTTTTTAGTTTTGATTTTTTAATGTATTTGTGTTGTGTTGATAATTGCTACCAAATAACAGTAGATATGTTTTAGGTAGCCACGGTAGTTTTCGTAGTTTTCGTATTCAATTATTTAATATGAAATTTAAATTTGCCTTTAATTATTCTACCTTTTGATGTGTTTTTGTTGTGCTGATTAGCAATATTTTAAGAGATTAATAAAGGATTGGCTCGCTACAAGCTGCTGATAAAAAAAAACATCTTGGCGTTAATGTCCCGGTTGTGCTCTCGAGAACGAGGGCCCAGGGTCCGCCTTGACCATGATCGAGGATTTGGCAGGTCAGGTAATTACAGTGGAGCGACTGCCATCTGACCTCCATGACCCTGCTACCAGGGGAACGTGACCAGATTGGATCACGGTTACACATCCAGTCGCCTGAATGTGCAGGTTTCATCACGATGTTTTAGCTCACCGTAAGAGCATCGGTTAGTATTCAACTAATGTACATAACTCAGAAAACAGTCATTGGTACATGACCGGAGCGGGATTCGAACCCTGGACCTCTGGCTTACGAGTCGGATACTGTAACCGCTCGGCCACCGACGCTCTTTTTTCGCAACAAGCTGCTGTTGATTCATGTAAAATTACATGTAAACCTACCCACATTTTGTGTTTTTGACATGATACACAGCTATGCGAGAAACGTACGGGTGTACGAGAGAGAGAGAGGAGCCTGCTGGTAGGTACCTACTGCGCGTAGGCAAAACATGTAATGTGGTTACATATTCAGTCGCCTGAATGTGGAGGTTTCACGATGTTTCCCCTCATCGTAAGAGCATCGGTTAGTGTTCAACTAATGTAATAAGTCAGAAAAGAGTCATTGAACCATGTAAGTAGCACTGAGGTTCGAACCCGAGATCACCGAATTGTTTAGAACCTACCTCTATTCTGTCAAAGTGGCTACTTTTTATAGCAATCCGCACGTCCATGGAGATGCGGGCATAAGCTAGTAACCATTATTTATTTCAATCCATAGGTATTTTGGATAGTAGTCCAATTATGAATCTGTAACGTTGTAAAAGCCCTCCATGGCTGTGTCGTAGGGCTCGCTCTAGTACAATGACATCGACAAAGCTGCTATTTCGGTGACGCTGGAAGCCGGCCAACGCCGCGGGGCGTCGCGTAAATAAACGCACACGGTGCGCGCGCGCATCGCACTCGCACTGATTTAGTGCCAGGATCGCCCCACGAGCGCACCCGCGGCGCTATATAACTAAGGATTTTAGAGTACAGACTTCATATTACAGACCCTGACAAAAATTGCCGGCAATGTATACATACATACATACATTTTGTTGTTCCCATAATCCTACTTAATTTTTAATATTACACGATTAACAAGCGTCATTAAAGTTAATTACTTTGAAGCGAGGGAGTTAACGCGTGTTCAATGAGCGGACACAATTTGGCGAGTACGGCGCGCATAAAATAATACTTTGGTATAACCTCCGCAACCTTGAGGGGTTCAAAGCACATCCTGCCAGAGTTTTACGAGCTCGCCTAAATAAACATTTTCACGGACACGTGTTTGCCCGCGAACGCCGCGAGCGTCGCGGCCGCGGCCACGCCGACGGCTCCTCGTAAAACCATTTACTGCCCGGCGAATATTGTTCCCTTCTCACAAAGACTTTTCGAGCCTACCTGCTGACTTGTAAAAAGTCCAGTTTTTTTGTCACGTACCTTTTTTCTATCGCTTTCTAAACATCGCCCTTGAGATCCCCCGGGACCCGGAGCCCGATAGGGCCACTCGCTATCTTATCGCATGGGCCGACTCTAAGCCGAGTGATATAAATGTTAGGCAACATGTGTAAAAAGTTTTAAGAGCTTCATAATTATTATTACAGTGACTAGACACTGTGAGCTATGAGGATTATGGACGTCAAGCAAGAATGTAACTGAAATTTAATTACAGAATCTAATCTTGGCACCGCAAGCCTATCTACTTATTATTTTACTTATGTATAGTTCAAACTAACTCAAAACCCAGAGGTAATCCCTAACTGGAAGAACGTTTTAGTTAAGGGGTCCTCTCTATTAGGTGAGGGTTTAATTCGATTATAACTTTAAGGATTACTAGGTACCTGTCGACGGTAAAGGGACGTAAATGTCCCGGCAATTATGCTAGCTATAAACGCCCGGCGAGCTCACGAAACGTCGATGGCGGGAGACAAATTTAAATTGCGGTGTGATTGAATGAGTGACGATGGTAGGATCATCGGCCGCTCGTGACCCTGGCTGGACCAATGCCACGCGCCCGCTGGCCGCGCGCCAGCTCCGGACACCAGCCTTCCGCATCGCACTCGCGCACCACGCATCAACCAGCTAAAGCGCCATTCCAACGACGCAAGCTCATCAGGAAAGAGCTTACGCCAAACAGGAACAAACGCGAGGTCGCACAACAGCGATGTGGCGAAACAACGCGCTCGAATTTGCGTCGTGGACGGTCTATTTATAAGTCGCCAGTCATGAGTAGGCCAGATGTTCAGATAAGTGGCTAGGGACAATTAAGACGTCAGAAATGATAAAGGACGATGATTGCAGGATGCGTCTGCGGCCG
This sequence comes from Blastobasis adustella, assembly GCA_907269095.1. Taxonomy (NCBI): domain Eukaryota; kingdom Metazoa; phylum Arthropoda; class Insecta; order Lepidoptera; family Blastobasidae; genus Blastobasis; species Blastobasis adustella. The sequence continues at coordinate 10,701,005 of OU026121.1, read as the reverse complement.
TAATCGAGCGATGAGCCCTTTCAATTTACAAGTACCTACTCTGGGAGATAACTTTATCTCGGTGTACTTAGGTGGAAAGCATTACACGCAGAGCCTAAGTAGCGAGTACTTACATAATTTATTTAATGCGTACCGTGCTGCGTAGTTAGGCTGAGTGCGTCGTTAAAACAACCTAAAAAGTAGCAAAACAAAGACACTCTTTTATAACTGAAATAAGTAGATAATGTAAAAGTAAGGCATGGTAGTATACGTAACGCAAGTACATTACACCTACTTTGCAGTTGTTTTGTCGTTTACATAAGTAACATATAGGTACTTAGGTATATCATCAAATAAGTATACCTCGTTTAGGCAAAGGAATTACGTGATTTTTTTTGTTGAGATCCTGGGTTTCGTGGATGAGTTTCTTGGGGCCAGCCTTTGGCCTGTTAAAGGGACAGTAATGGCCCATTTCTTCAACTCGGCTAACAATACACCTAACATAATAAATAAGTGTCTACCCTGCCCTGTTCCCAAAAAAAATCCTTTTAGAACATTCCTGTTGCGTTATGGGTTCAAATAATCAATAACTATTCTGGATATTCTGATAAAGTTTCTAAATGAATACATGATGAAATTAAAAATTATTTTAGGCACAAATACTGCAAAAGAAACACTCACTCTTCCAGGATTATTTTGTGACACATTTGAGCGACTGAGAGACCCCACGCCTAGACACTGTGTTGTAGACTTACCAAATCGTTTTCACCAATAACAATCTTACTTTGAATGAGTAATATTTCACAGGATTTGTGCTTTTCATGACTCGACAACAATAAATATTGCGCTATTACACCATTAATTATGAGCATTTAAGTAGGAAATAGACTTCGAAAACTATTAAACCATGGACAGATCAACCGACCTCGTAGATCGAGAATTAAGCAAAATGGTATGTAGCTGTTTATAGCAAAAGGAAATTGTTTTAAAGCAGTTACTGGTATTGTAAGACCTTACGATATTTACTACAATATTTCCGTATTGACACACACATTACCGGCTTCCTAACATGGAAGTGGAACACATATAAATCTAGCGCATAATCTGTTCCAACTGTTGGTAAGTCAGTTGGTAATTGAGAGAGAAGACAGTTTAGCGACGGTGCGTTATTGGCAACGCAGGCGCAGGCGCGGCCGTCGACCCTGCGTGCGCTACGCGAAAGCGCAAGTGCACTAGGTACCTATCTGCACTTGTCTGGGTGACGAGTGCTTGCTCACTTGCAGTACAGCGTCAATTGTCTACCCTTTGCCTTACACACGCCTGTTTAGAATATTTACCTTAAGTGTCTCGCTCTCTTCTATTCTAGGACTGGTTATGAGGTAGGTACTACTCATATTGTGAAAATTAGTAAATAGAAATGCTCATCAACGCTCAACAACACATTATTGATTATAAAGATTCGCCTTCTTAATTTCGTACCCATTCATTTCCATACATTGTGGAACCGTTAGATTTAGCTAGAACTACTACGATCTAATAATATGTTGCGAGCTATTAATAAGTACCCGATGCTTTGTAATTTCCGAACGGCGCGTTGGTTGCGCTCCCTGCTCTATATCGGAAACATTCGCTCAATCGATTGCTGAGCGGAATTTCACTTTCAACAGCAAACGCGATAGGTCAAACAAATAGTAAAATCCAGAACGGTTTTGGACTGCGGCCAGTTCCCTGGGCCATCATTCAAAATACACTACCTTGGACTTGACTTTGGTTGGACTCACCTACGTAATCTACGGCTATTAGCGTAACATAGGTGAGATGCCAGTTCAACGTCTTTTTGTACGAAAAAAGAAGACATTCTCCGTTCCCGCTCACCATGACAGTTCTATCGTAAAACTCCGCAAAGTCCACATAATTGACGTTAAGAAATAATATTCTTTAGTTGTTCGGCTTGTTCTTTGTTTGAAAGTTTGGCTGTGAGCGCGATTTACGCTAAGCCGGGAGTTTTCAGCGAGATTTATGGGCTCATACGCTGGCTCGGCGTCGGGCGATTTGTTAAGCGAGCTAGGTGGGACATACCGCTTTCCAACTTCTCAGAAACAGATGCAATTCAATTTTGAAATAAATTGCTGGCTGAACATAAATTCCATTGACGTAGGCATTCGTCTATCTACCCCTACTATAAGCTACTGCAGTCTTATACTTATCTACGGTTAGATAGGTTACAGTGCTGGTAAGAATTTAAAAAATTACAGATGTAAACGAGCCATATCTCTTAACAAGATCTAAATTGTCAGAGATAGACTAGCAGATATCATAATAGACGCAAATTATGAGCCTAGTGAGCTTAAATGGCTAATGTATTCAATGCAACTTACTCGTTTGTACCTTATACAGCGCGCATAATTCTAATAATTGTTATGGTAACTGGAATCGGTTCACAACTATTCAACTTCGGGTACCATGCTTAGTATTGCTGAGTTTCTTTTTGCAGGCATGGAACAAATAATTGTTACGGTAACTGGGATCGGTTCACAGCTGTATAACTTCAGGTACTTTGCTTAACATTGCTGTGTTTTATTTTTGCAGACATGGAACAAATAATAATAATTGTTATGGTAACTGGGATCGGTTCACAGTTGTATAACTTCAGGTACCTTGCCTAATATTTCGGAGTTTATTCTTGCAGGCATAAAACAATAAATTTAACAATTTCAGCGGCCGGGTAAATTTGCTAGCTCAGTTGTAAGTTGTAAGTGTCACCCACAATTTACACAAGGAACACTTCCAACTTTTTTCGTTGTTCTACAACATCTACCCCGGCCGCCCGATCCCTTTTCGACCCCTGAGAATGGCACTTAGACCCTTTCCTTTTATCTTTGACTCTTCTCGCCTCAGATTATCCTGAGCCTTCTCGCAATATGTAAAATTCAATGGTTATGGTAAAGCTCCAAATACTGGTATATATCTATAATTGAGATGTCAATAATATGGGCACTGCATGTCCTGCGAGTGCGTTGGTATCTAGTGTCTCATGGCACTTGCCTACAACATTTATTTATACATTAGAACTATGACACAGACAAAACCGCACCCGCCGGCTCTACCCAGGTTCGTGAATGCAAATGCAAATACGGTGTTAAAAAATTTCAATTTTTAGTGGGTAGATAGATACCTACTGGAGTTATAATCGTTTTATATTTTTGTTGATTGTGTTTGTTTGTACGCCACACCCTGTACGCGACGAAGTAACTGAGAGGGATTATGTCAAGTCAAGGAGAAACTACATACCTAATGATTACGTTTGAGTACATTGCACTGCAGTTAAGCATGCAGATTACGGTCCCTTTGTGTTATGGAGACTTGATGAGATAGAAACTGTTCTACATTAGTCAGTACTTATTTACTTACATTAGTAAGTACTATTCTTATCTCACTTACCTACGTAAGTAGGTATGTAAACTTTTACTTACTTAGGTACTATAGTACTTATCTTATTTACGTTTACATGTAGTATGTAAACTTTTAAAGTGATCACAGGTTGACTAAACTGCCAATTCGATCTGTTTCCACCGATCGTCACCGTTTCATGGAATTTGCTTGAGGATTTAGCCGTTAAACGACTTCGAGCTCCACAAACTACGGCCAATTTTCCTCTACCTATACCTAGGTACTTAAATAATATGAAGATATTTATCGATTTCGAATTAATATTACTTAATTATCATATTTCGTAATCTCGTTATATAGTAACACGTGTTACTCACCATCGTTATTAGAAACATAAGACTCCATTACTGTCGGTGCCCCATAAAAAATGGTTGACTCTGTCTCTACCATAATCTAAATATGCAAGCAAGTGTTCTGTCATTAGGAGTCTGTAGATACGTGTCAACTGAATGCTATTATTATTACCCCGTGTAATGTGCATGGTGTAAGATAAAGATGCGTCCCACATGTGCGAACGATGTTCCCACGAAGTGGTACGTCCCCCCCTGCCCCCTCAGTTACACCATGTGTCAAGAACCAACTTACGAAGACCTTACAGAACGTTTGAGAACGCTACGGGTAACAGGTCAAGGGACGTTGGATGATTTTTACCTCCCCGGCTTCGGAGACGCCTAGGGCTTCAGGAGTGACGGCTAAAAGCTAATTGGTCGCAGTAAATTGATTATTGAAATGCGAAGGGGAAGCTTCTAGGTCAATAAGGAGGCTGAGAGGCAATTCACGGCCCATACAAAAAATGCCGGCCGTCAAAATTAAGGTATTAAGTAGGTAGCAATTTCGACATTACATTTTTTTAGAACAGTTTTGAAACTGAGAATAAATATACTCGTACAAGTTAAGCCTAACGACAATCACTACAGCTGCTCTTGAAACCTGAAAATCTAGCTCTTCTATGATTGCAATCGAATACTAGATTTTGAAGCTTCGGCGTGACTGAGGTAACAAAAATGTTTATATTGAAGCCGCTACATAATTACTTTTCAGTGTTTGGGCGGCAATTTCCTACATTTGGTACTACCTACTGTCTGGATGATGTCCTTTTGCCCGTCATCGCCCTCGTAGTAAAAACAACAAGGATGGCCGCGCCTGTTCGCAGTTAAGCAACACTTCACATGTGTGTTAATTGAAAAATAATAAAAAATCCAAAGAGCCCTGGCCTCGACTTTTTGTACTCTACCTTGAAGTAGCTTCATCATATTTTTTGTGGACAGAAAAACCGATATAAACTACAAAATCGTGTCTAGGATATACCTAGTAAATATTATGTATAACGTAGGTGTCTATTTGAGAGCAGTTAAGAGTCAGTACTGTTCTTTAAATATGTATTCTTCTACCAATTTACAAAAGTCGGCTACTTATTTTCCGCCCAGAAATTGACTAAACATCGATGGATGAAGATTCCTGTAATTATGTAATTACCTGGTCTGCCAAACCCTGGATCATGGTCAAGGCAGACCCCGGGCTCTCGTTTGCGAGAGCATAACCGGGACATTAACGCGCCAAAATGATGATTCTTTATTTTTATCGATTGATGAAGATATGTATTACTTTAAGGTTATTCAAGTTATAGGTTGTAATTACTTATAACTAATCATTGAGCATTGGTACTTAAGGTTGGAGTTTCATTAATAAAAATCGTGTTGATCCAAGTACCGGATAATTTAAAATGTTGCGTATGATTACATGGTATGATAGCCAGCGTGATGCTAAAATAGCATATGTAGATACGAGTGTTACCCGCATGATCGCTTACTTACTTCGCAAGCAGGTGCCTTGTGGTACGCAGTACCTACATGGTTGTGGTTTTCTGCTTAAATAATAATAGTAGGTACTTAGTAGGTGGGATTAGGGTGGATTTTGCTCTACAAACCTATATTGTGTGTTAAGTGGCTCTAAGATCAGAAGGGTGCTCATACCGAGGTATGTTGTGGACAATGAATAAATGATGCATTGTTGATATAGCGCGGTCAACATAACATGGAGTTCTTCAAGAAATGGGTTAAAATGATTTTATGGGGTTGGCAACGCGTGGGTGATGTCCCTGGTATTGCAAACGTCTATAGACTGCGGTGACTGCTTACCATCAGGCAGGCCTCAAGCTTGTTTGCCACCTAAGTGGCATAAGAAATACAACAAAAAGTGATAGGGTTCTGAAAAGTTAATAAGTTACTTTTTTCTATAAATATATCTTTGTTATACTTATGTAATAGGTAGGTACATAAATTTAACCAGTCCGATAAAAGTCGTAGAAATTCACTATCTAATGTTGTCTGCAAAAACAGTTCGACAATCCAATGTCATACGAAAGCATCTATCTAACTGCTTGCAATAACAATATCAACAAACTACCCAGGGTTCAACAAAATTAAAATCACAACGGTTATTTATACGGCTGCACCCCGCGGGTACTGACCGCGTCGCGTTGCACAGCCGTTGCATGTAACATGATAAGTCTGGACGCCCTAGCTGTAGATTATGGGCAAGAGAGATACTTTGCGAAGTTAGTGCTCCCGTGTTGTATGTGGACGCCGCAGATTCTGATCCCACGCTGGGGTGTATCTACAGCTGTGAAGTGAACGGAATATGCAGTAGTACAGTTTCTAGAAAGAAACAGAAGGTCATCTGGACCCGATTTTTGAATCGCTTGCACCATGTGAGCGCTCGCGTGAGCTACCTGTCTCTTTCACATTCGTGGTAAGTTGCAAGAGATAGAAGAGACAAGCATTAGAAGGCGAGCATTCGCGTGGAGGCGAGCGTTTTAAAAATAGGGCCCCTAGTCCTGATTTTCAGTTTTAATATTTGATGTTCTGCAAAAAATTTCTTTCTCGTTCTGGTCCAGCTAACGGCAATAGCTGGGTTGTATGTTGACTGATAATCCATCTGAGTAAGGTATATGAACGTTAGTTCTAGTTTTTTGAGTCATCAATTCGTAATTATGAGAATGCAACATCCGCATGGAATGATTTATGATGTGATGCAAATATTTACGTGTGTGACGTAGGTAATATCTTTTGGACGGGTTTTCCTTATGTCAGCTCATTTTTTAAATTAAATTTATCAGTGGCTACAGGTAATTAGAAGGTTCAATAACAATATAACTTATAGATAGATATCGAAAAAGTTCACGCAAATTTTTGTGAGTCATTGAAATATTATAATTCCTAAATAGGTTGCCTACGCCGTTCATAAGACCTCTAACCAAATCTATCCTGTAGAAAACTATATACATATAATCAATGTAAAATAAAATAACAGACGGTGAACGCTTAGCAATAAGCTATTGTCCCTACGGAACCAAGCATTTGGTACTTACATACTACGTATATCGATATTCGTCCCAAGTCTGTCCGAACTAATTTCTTCCTAAAACATTTGCACGAGTACTGCAGCACTCATTTGCAGATATTACTAATATTCGTAGGTATATTCCGGTATATGCAGTGTGGTAACAAGTATACAAAACAGAGCTGTCATACACAATGGTTCACGTGGCGTCTCGGCGGGGCAGGCACCTGACCTGCCCCAACCCTGCACTTGTGTCGCGCCGCTCCCGCGATGCGGCTAGGGCTGGGCTAGATGCACAGATTTGTCGATAGAATGTTTTAATTTCTAGAAAAGCTTAGGTACAATAAAGAGGCTTCTAAACGGGCAACATTTTTACTGCTGGGTGCGACACAGTGGCCGGCATTACCGGCAAAGTTTGCCATTTATTCTATTGTTGTTTCAGGTGGACTCTCAGTTATTTCAAGCTGTCCTAAATGGGAACGGTCGTGCGACGGGCGGTTTTGAGGTCTCCTATTGGTCGGGCGATGTCCGTCGCACGACCATGGTTCCGGATCGTTACCAATTAGGACAGCGCCTAATGTTGAAGCCTATACAATTTACCCGTTTAAATAAATTTAAACTAATAGTAGTTAAATATAAAGGTATGAGTACCTAAATGATATAGGTATGTAACCCACAGATTAAGACGAACTAGAGAAGAGTTCGAATCATTAGATTAATGTTGCTCTTTTTGCTACCTAATAGAGAAACGTACTTTATAACATTCACAAATAAAATAGCCGAAAGAGAAACATCGACAATTGCAAGAATCTAATAGCAACATGCACATCACTAGTCTGTTTTGTTTCTAAGTGAGTGGGGTTTGACAGGTTGTACAAAAAACGCGAGTTTATAATGGTGACAACGGAAAATGTTGAGGTCCCTTCTCGAGGGCCACTTGTAGAGAGTTCCTTTATGCACGTCTCGCACGTAGGACCTACTAATGGCTCATAAATATTGCCGTTGCAGTTTCGGATAAGTAACAGCTTGACAACTAAAGTTCCCTTCCCATCTTACCACCAATCTATAAGTGTGAAAATTTGTATATTTATTTATTTCGATGTTTGGTTTGCGCCATGGTTTTGTATTGTTTGACAACCTGAGATTCAATTTCAACGCGCCGCTTAGTCCGAGTTCGTTACCCAACCAGGCAGATTTCATCCCTTGCATTTAAGTGATGAAATTGAAGTCCTGTTCTGGATCTAAGTGTAATAATATAAAAATCAATTTAACAAGCATTTAAGTGTTTGAGATTTAAATTAGTAAGTATTTATTTGTATTATATTTTATGATTTTACTTACTCCAGCTACGAAGTGTAGGCTGAAGTAATAATAGGACGAAGAAGAAGCAATAGGAAGAATGAATTTTCTTCCAGCCAGAAATGCTTATCTTCACAACATACCTAGCAATTGATTGGCATGGTAAATAAATATTATCGAAGCTTAAGTACCTAGTACCTACACACTTACACATTAGTACCACATGTAGTACATAGATATTTTGTGAAACACAATCACGTACCTACTCGTAAATATCTTTGAACACATTGGTACGTGTTTGGGCTGTTTGAGGTGAATGAGGATACATTCTCACAGAGCAGCGTACCTTAAAATGCCATAACACTTTAATTTGAGGTAAACCAGGTAAGGACTACTACTAGAATAATAAATTTACCTGTGTTTAGTTGAATAAATCACTATATATTAGTCTTGATTGTACTGAGCACCTACCTAGGTATATGTACCTGCAAACGTTTATTGAAGTTGAATTTAATACAGAAGATCAATTTTTAATGGGGTTCTACCGGGGTCAAAGTAATACAACGAGTTAGGCTGCCAGTCCACTGGAGCAGAGAAGAGCGGAGCCTGAAGCTGTTGTAGAACCATGTCAAGCCTGAGGAGACCTTCTAGATGAGCACCACACCCTCCCTAATCCATTTCTCCCACACGCAACAATGTTTACATTGTTGTGTTCCGGCTAAGGTACTTCCGAAAAAGGTTTAAGCATATTACAAGCATAAGACATTACAATTTAGTCCTTACAGAGACAAGCATCTGCGGTTTTACATTTTTGTTACTTACTTGGAAACTAAGTTGTTCATGTATTAAGTAAGTATTTAAACCATAATTAATCAGGCTGCGTACAATATTAACCTTAAAAATAAGCTTTAATATTATTTATTTGAATAATGTTCCATTCTGATAAGTCATAAATCAGGATCTCCGCCACATAGCGCGGTTGCAGGTTCAAGTTCATTCAATGCAGTGACGCAGCCCGCCCGCCGCACAAAAAATAAACAAAGATGTTGTTTTCGTATTATAACAACGGACGGCTCAGAATTTCCTTACCACGCAGTATACGCCATGCGTGAGTTATATTAGTCTGTCGTATTTCGCCAACACGTTGAAAATTAATAAATCCACTGAGATTTTTACATTAGCGGGTACTAATTATTTGGACATATAAAATAGATGATAATGGTCTCGAAGCTTTTACGTGTTTTCGACTGCTTCAAAGTTCCGGGAACTTTGGGAACAGTTTGGAACCGGCAATACGGGACATCATTCAATATCCCTCGCATTAACGAATAGCATAAACTATTATAGATACTAGGAATAAGTTTTAATACTTACACGTTTCTATTCCCAAGTTTATATTAATGACTTTTTTTGTAAAAACACCATCGCCTTTGTCTCGTTTCGCAGAAGCGGCCGGAGTCGCGACGAGCATGCGTAAAGATGTGCCTGCGCATTAAAATATCGCCGGAGCTGTGGCCGGAGTGCGCGGGCGCAGCGGGCTGCGCGGCTTCATTCGTCATTTACGCTACACATATCCCAGGGGGGCGATTCTCGGGCTTTCGACATTAGAATTCGACATTTTGTCCAGCCACAAATATCTATTAAAAGTCACTAAATAAATTAAGAGTCAATTAAAAAGTCAATTGCAAGTAAAAACCTTATAGTCAACGATTTTTGCTAATCCATTGTTGATAATCGTTTTAAATAACACTTTTTATGGAGATATTTAGCTAGAAAACATGTCGAATTGGAGATGTCACTGCGCGAGAATTAGACCCCTGAACGACACAGTGCCAGTCCCACGATGTCGTATTGATACGATCTCCATACCTGGATGGGCTCGCTTAACTTACCCCTGTTTTCCTTTTTTTGGACGTTGGATAGATATTAATTAGCTACCCAATCATAATTCTATATATTAATCTTAGGTTCGGTCCCGTGATCTCACCTACTTTCAAAATGTACCGTAGGTACTTTATCCAATCCACTGGTTTTACAAACAATGTACTGTGGTCAAATGACTGGCAACTTATTCTATTAATATATGTCGTATCAATAGCGGCATAGAAGTCGCAATTTTATAGTCAATAGTCGAAGCAAATGACGTAGATTCATTTCCAAGAGATGTAACCTAGCCACAATGCAGTTTTAGTGCGTAGTGCCTGCCAGTCAAGTACCTGCAGCCATAGAGATAGCATAGTCGATAATAATATATCGAGCAAAGTCAAAAGTCGAAATTTCGTCAAAACACACAGTGACATGTTGGCTGCCTTAGGGCCGAAGCACACCTGCCCCACGCCGTTAACGCTCGGACTATGTCCGACAATACCAGATAGAGCCGGGCAGTGCCACGACAATGCTAGGTAGAGCTGGACCGCGCCAGACATATTATATAGGTGGGTGAAGTATGCCGTGTAGATACTATGTGATTGAGCAATATGCTATCTAAGTTATTTAGGTATTACCATTGGCGAAGCGAGGTTGACCAAGGTCTTCCGCTGGGGATCCGGAGACTGGTTGAACAGTTTAGGGCCTCGTGACGGTATTTTTTATTCATGAGTAAAACTGTACCTAAGAAAAAAATTAAAAAAGTTAAAGGTTAGTATGATAATTATTCGAATAAAACCGAAGGGACGTCGTCAACAAGCTCATCTAGTAGGGGGTGACGCATGCAGACCGGTTAGCTCAGCATGCACGAAATGCGCACGCCGGCGAAGATAAAAAATAAAAAATCACAATCCGTGATACTTTTGTTTGACGCAGGCTTTGATTGATCGAGTTCAAAATTCGAATTCGATAACTTCCGCTAATACTTTCGCACAGGTAGGTACGAGTACTTAGGGATTAGTTATTATCATATAAATTAACTATTATTTGTATGCATTTCTCACTCATAATAAATTCCAAATAGTTACATAAAATGTTTACGATGAAATATATATCCACATAAACATCGACAACTAGATGCCCATCTCTATCGATGACCGCAAATTGTTAGGCTAGTCACGCACTTCCCTAAACCCAGTCCGTGGTATTGTCTCGTCTCACATAGTGACAGACATGTGTACCTTGTGGTATGTATAACTTTATATACCTATACCACAACTGTGCGTAGAGTTTCTTGTTTTACTGTGATGGACCGGGGCAATCATGGATGGAATTGACTCTACTTATTTACCTACTTCCCCACAAATCGGCGGAATATTATAGAACTTTATTAGCACTGGAACACTAAGTACCTACGTAAGTCATTTTATGTGTAAGTATGTGAAGTGGTAAATATTTAGCCCACACGTAGGCCTAAACATATCTAAATTTGGTATTATTAATAATGGTCTAATAAAATCACAAAACTGTGTTCTTTCTGCCGCTGTGAGGAATAAGCTCTCATGTCACGGGGCCGGAAGTCACTGGCTTTTAAAATCCAAGTGGTGGGTGTTCGGACGGACTCCTTAGGTTTGACAGACTCATACTCCTACCATCCAATCCAATACACTAATCGCTTTATTTTGGTAAAAGCACTTATCTTTCAACATCAACACTACAGTTTAATGAATTCTAAATGGTAGAAATCCTACGTGGATTGTATTATGTTTTATGTAGAGGACTGGCAGTCCAGAAATATATAATGTAGGTAGAAATAGTCCAATAGTGTTGGAAATACAATAGATTTTGTCAAATATCTACTTGACTACATCTGTAATAAGTTTGGCATCCATGGAGTTCTCGTCCTGATAAGAACAAAAGAAAGTCATTAGTTAGTAATTACAAAACACAATTTTCGTTCGACGATGCATTCCGCGAGATAAACTGAAATACGCTACTCATTCATATTCTTATTTTATCGTCCATTAAAATGTTAAATCGAATGATCCAGGAACCGACACTACTAGACTACGACGTCCAGTCCGATGCGACAGAAATGTCAAGGCGTTGATGTTTATTATTTCCTAGTTGCGTTTATAAGTTCACTTATGCATATTTGCGAAACGAGTTGCCTATATGTAGAAACGTACAAAGATATTGGGACATCAGTCGAGGTGACGTAGAAGGAAGCTGTGCGGAAACCTTTTGACCTTCTCGCGGTAGGAAATGTGGACGAGAAGTCACAGTTCCGCATTGACAGGAAGAGCGGTGAAATTAGTGCGCGCAGGCGGCACGGGGAAACGCAAAAATTCAGATAATGCGCGTTATGTAAACTTACCTCGGTGATAAGAGCCGCAAGCAACAATGAGGGTTGGGTAGTCATGTCAATACGTTTGTGATATTCATTATCATTGGGTTTTGTTACCTATCATTATTTATCACTGTTAGTTTCAGTTTAGTCACTACATTTCTATTACATAACGAGTGCTTACGTACTGCATTCGATCCGAATCCGAGAAAACACAGATCTATAGCCCGTCAAATTTAAGTTCCGGTTATATGATGGTGCCTCCTACATAGTAGGTACGCAGTATTTTTTCTCTGTAATATTAGGTACAGTTCAGACACATTACTATTTAATTAGTCAGTTATCTTGCCAACATAAAACAAAGAAAACTAGGACAGAACTGTGACGTCTAGTGCCTAATCATTTTCTTGGATTCAGACAGGATGCAGGGACCGATTGATGTATATCACACGACGTTGCGATTAGGTAGCTAGCGGTGCACTGCCTACAACTGCTTAAATGCTGTTATCAGGCTTGAGCTTAACGTCCTGGCATTTGCATTTCAGACATTTTGCGTTTCTGGTTTCAATCTGTCATTTTGCATTCCGTACAACGGCCTTACCTGCCCATATGTCTTTTATTGTCTCAATACCATAAATTGCCACTCAGTTGCCCACCACTGAAGCTGTTCAAAATTCACTGAGTTGGCCATTAATTCTGAGTCAATATATCTATCGACGAGCCTATTTAACATGCGTACCTGCCAATTAATCACGCCTGGGGCGGCATTAAGGCACGACGTATGGATGAAAATGTCTAGTTTTTGCAGCTAGGTAGCGGCCTCGAACGTTATTTAAATCGAAGAGGGCCTAAAAACTGGTCCCTCCGCCTCGCGGCACTCTTTGAAAACTCCACAATGTGCGCGTTGAAAGCGCGACTCCATTTAGGTAGGTAAATTGTTGCATTCTAACTTGATTTTATCCGTCTAGGTATTTACCTATCTATTTTAGTTACTTCTAGTTGGATAGGTATCATGATTTACGTTACTTGGTTTTGATAAGTAACTAAAATTTTAACTTTATACTTAGTAAATTATACTACACGAATCTGGAATAAGGATCGAACGCATAGGTAACAAGATCGAATGCATCAATCAAGTCTCACAGTAGAGGAACAAAACGATCTGTCATGCCAGCCACGCTGATCGTAGCGGCGATAATTCTCAAATATTGTATAATAGAAATGCAAATCCCCGTCCATACGAGAGCAAAACATCAAAACAGTACATCCGCGACGTTATCTGATGCCGAAAATAGCGTGGACGTGCCGAATCGTGGCCAAAAACAAAGGAGCACTGTTCGAGAGCGGTCCCTGCCGCCGGCTAATTGGTGTCGACGTATTCCGAGAATCCCGGGTATAAAGAGTTGTTGATTACGGGCTCCAGAAAGAAATCCTCGTGACCGACGGACGGCTTCAACACAACACAGTCGCACATATGTAGTTTGTAGTTGTGTGCATCTAATGCTAATACTAGCCACGAAGTATACGTAGTGCGTGTAGTCGTGTACGGAGCAAGAAATCCTGGTTGTCTAAATCGGCACCATATCTAGGCTAGGTATAGGTTTCCTTCCTCTGTTGTCGGCCATATATGTGCAGAGCCGGCGTGTGCGGCTGCACAAAGGAGCCTTGTTCGTGAACCAGCGAAGGCCGCCCAGCCGAGTTCCTGAACCGTATTCCTACCATGAGTTCACTCGCTCGCTACTTTACGTACTTGAGTTGCGAGTATGGTTAAATATTGTTGTAAAACAGCTTCCGTCGCTCACCGGTAGAGGCGCTGTTCGTAAACAAATCGTGTAGGTAATCACTAGCGTGTATAACAATCATTAATCATATCCCTAAAGCCAGAAATCGTCCACTACTGTAATTTAACGTCCGCTACATTAATGCAGTGTTTTGCCTTTATTTTTTAGTTTCTAAAGTCGCATAGGTGAGAAAAAAAAATAGACCGTAAAGACCGTAGCTGCCCATTTTCTGCATAAGTAGGTTCTAGGTCTGTCTCTAAGGCATTAGTCGCAATGTACGACACCTGCCAGTGGAAAGCGCGGGTGCTACGCCTAAGCTATTCTCCTCTGGCGGATACCACACTGTCCAGTGTGTAAACTCGACCGCAAGTTCACGGCTACTTTTATTTTGAAGACATTGGAAGGTCAAGGATTTTATTTTCGGCGGACGGCGGCCGCTGCCAACGCTTTTAGCCCGCCACGGGAGTTATTTCATCTTGCTCCAAGTGGAACGCGGCCAGTGTAGCCACCTCAGTGTTGTTTTTTACCACAAAAATTGGTTGTTCAGGACTCTTTGTTTATGTTTCTGGTAGCTAGTGGGTTTTAAGGAGCAAGGAGAAGTTATTTATGACAAAAGTAAAGTTCTGAATGTTACAGATAATAATATGAGTAATGTCGCTGGCGCTTACAGTGGCCTAGCCTATTACAGCACACATTTTTCAAATCTTCTTTACACGTTACATTTACAATATCTGTCACCTATTCAATTAAGGTTTATGTAAGCAGCTCAAAAGGGACGGCTCCACACGCTCTACTTTTCGTAATTTTTTCTTTTATTTGAATATAAAATACGTTTCCTTACAAATAATAATTTATCTGCTGTCTTCGGTCATAATCTGATGATATTCTAGTAGTTTTTGAAGCTCTAATAATGAGCTTGTACTTATTTTGTTGGCATCACTCGGTCCGGCATTAGGCCCGCCATGCCGTAGTAAACACTCGTGTTAGCAGAGTCATTCATAAAACACTTTGATGTTTAGGTAGGTACCTACAGTTGTGGCTAAAAATAAACACCCATTTCATATTTTCAAACAAATACATTGCCACACACATTGCGAACTCCAAGACGCGAGTTGGTAGGTGTTTCTCGCTATTCGTTGCTCTCTGTTCTGTAATGTTCGCTCCAAGCTGGCTGAGACTTTGTTCGTAGGTATTCCCGAGTTAGTTGGTAGGTAGACCGTTTTCAATCTAGAGCATACATTAAAATTTGATGCAATTCTCCCGAATTGAAAATTGGTAGTCTCGTAAATTTATTAAAGTCCCTCCCTACATTTTAAAGGTATGTTCCGGGTTTCCTACTGCGTGTCTTTTATAACGAGTAGCCCGATATTTCGACGAAGTTGCATGCATCATGGTCGCGGGAGGTACGAGGTAGAAAACCCGGAACATGCCTTTAAAATGTGTGATAATAACAGTGATAGTTTAAAAGATTAATTTCACTTTAAACAAAGAAGCATTTACCACTGTAAAATATACGTATTATCTTTTTACTTATAGTAAATGGGTATAGATGAGTACTTACTTACTTGGAAGAGAGAAATTGAACATTAAATATTCCAACCAACTAACATTGCATAGCGTACTGAGCGAATAACGACCGCCATTGCCATATCGTTGTGCAAACCTCGAATTGACATTAATTAAACTAAGTGCCAACCAATAATTACACTAAAGATTCATATTGTTTTATAGGAATTTTCCTTTCATAGTTGAGTTGAATGTGTTTTTTGAGTTCTCATATGGTATTCAGTGTGGCATACGAATTAGCATTGGGCCGGCGGCGCGGGCGCCTTGTCCTTGGAATAAGGATGTGGTGCCGGCCCGCCTTACCTGGCCGTTTGGACCGGCAACATTGTAAAGCGACTTACAGAATACAATCTCGACTAGACATAACGCATTTCAATGTTACTTACTTTCAGAACTACTCGGGTCCGCTGTCTTACCAATAAGGCTCAGTGTAAGTGGATGAATAATCCTTAGCTTGAAATAAAGGCGCTTTTTGCGTTTTTGTAACCGCTAAGTCGTCCTTAACCACGCAACGGCTTTTGATGCGGTTTTCGCCTTAAATTAGAGAATTTCTTCCGGAAGGTATAATACCCACTTGTAATTTTTATTGTAAAGAAAAGCCGAGAAAACCCGTACGAAGCGGCGGGTCCCTAGTTACTGTATAGTAATCAATACCATAATTGGTCTATTTCCAATGGCAGGACTGGTTTCCATTATTCTTTATGCCACCTATGTGTGTGACAAACAAGTAAATAAAGTGGCAACTGTTGCCCTGTTTCCAGTGCGCGCTCCGTAGTTTGATCATATTTTCAATATTACGTTATCAAAGCCAATGAAATTTGGTAGACGTGTTCCAGAAACCAATCTATGCTTGTGGTTAGTCAGATTTTCGTTAAAATATATAGTTTCATAGTTACACGGTTTTAAAAATTCTAAATCCCGTGTAACGTTTGTATGGAGCACGCTCGGGAAGCGCTCCTCTACATTTAGTTTTCTGTGCAATCCATCACCCTCCCCCAAGGTATACCACCACGATCCTCAGTTTGGCGTATGTCTCTGCGACTCGTTTTGTGACTGTTTGTGAGTCTTAGCGAGTCACAATCAGTCGCACACGACAAACTCTCGAACAAAGTCTATTGTTTTGGAATTCAAGCACTTAAGAGATTAAAACTCACCGCATAAAATTCCAGACACGTTCCCGCGGGAACAACATTAAATTTCTGGATAGAATAAAGCCTGTGCTATTCTGGGCCATACGCTACAGTACTGCCAAATTAACTACATCAAATCCATTCAGTAGTTTTTGCGTGAAGGAGGTACGTAAACAACATCCATCCATCCAAACAACCATCCATTCTTACAAACTAACGCATTTACAAAATTAGTAGACACCAACATTTGTGAAATTTCAGAGTTCACGGCACGGTCATAGTTCGTTGAACCTATTAAAATTGCGCCATGATTGCGTCGTTCTCTGTGAATTACCAGAAATACACGATAAATATTTGCGCCCGCGCAGACAACCGCGGGCCAAAACACCGCGTGTGAGCGTTACACAGCGATCTTGTAAACAAAATAAACATCTGTGTACTACAAACCCTGTACGTTGGAGCGAACAAAAGATGTATAAGTAGCCGCTTGAATACTTTATGTCATTTTTAATTACTTACTCGGGGAATTTACCAGATAACTAAATCGCGGAATATGTAGTTTTGACAAACGTTACCTTAAATAGGTATGATTGTCCCTATAATCTACTCGTCTGAGTCAAAAGTGTTTTCTAACTAAATTATTATTTAAGTAGGAAGAAGTGAGAGATTTTTATCAAGACCGTAGCAGGTAGAACAATATATAATAAATAAAAAAATTCATGCTTAGACAATTCAGACAGCGCCATCTAGCCCCAAGGTAGGCATAGCTTGTGTTATGGACGTTAGACAACTGATAAACTACTTACATATTTTTAAAGACATACTTATTGTATAAATAACATTCATACCCGCAACATAAATTAAAATTCATCATTTCAATTTCTGCCCGGAACCCGGTACCCTCTGCGTAGCATGTTAACCACTAAGGTCGTCTCTGGTAGATTTTGGTCGTATATGGTCTCTGCCTACCCCTACGGGAAAAAGGCGTGACGGTATGTATGTATGTAAGTATGTATTGATACTATTTAGGGACCATACACGTTTTGCATGGTAATCACGACGATGCATAGGCAGTTAAACGGCTTGAATTGACGCAAATCATGACTGGCGCCTATTTTAGATATTGTACCTGCTGTACATACAAACGGACAATAAGAATCGCATATCTGGACATACAACATTGTATCAGCTCGAGAGGATTCAACCTATTATATGCACATTATATCATCGAGGGTCCAGATTCCGCCTTGACATCCAGCTAGGATTGGGCAGATCAGATAATTACAGTGGAGCGACTGCCATCTGACCTCCGTGACCCTGCTACCAGAGGAACTGATTGAATCATAGTTACACATTCAATCGCCACAAGATCAAAGTTCCTAAAACAACGATGCAGATGATATTTTTTTTACTATAGATATCACCAGTACCTACCTACCTCTTCTGTTTTCATTACGAACGACCCCGCCAAATAGAACGAATCATCCACAAATCCCATCCGTGTTTGTGTTACCTCGAGTTGGAGCATCAAGACGCTAGTGTCGCCGTACAAACATGGAGTGACGTCACGCGGCCTCGCAACTTCCGCGGAAGCGCGGGCGCAGCCGGAACAGCGTTACTACCGGCCGGCCTCAGCGACTCCTGACGCGCGGGGAAATGAAGTAGCCTGTCACCTGCTACATACATACGTACCTACTCATACATATAGAGGTAGGTTTTAATAGGAAAAAGCAAAACAAGACAAAGCTCGCCATCGAAAAAGGAAGTTCATCCCACGCATATAGTTTTTTTATACCACTAAGTTGGCATTCAAGCTTACGGCCTGCCTGATGGTAAGCAGTCACCGCAGCCTATGTTGTAGAATGTGCTCCCTGGAGAGGTTTCCCCTGAAAGGAATAACATGAAGTTCGTCAAGAAAGGGATGAAAAGTTTTTTACAGGGTCAACAACACGGGAGTAGTCCACTGGTATTGCAAACGTTCACAGCCCAGATAGGCTTGGGTAATTATTTATCATCCGGCAGGGAAAGGGAAAGAGGGGGGGGGGGATCTGTATTTAACGATAACAATTCAAACATTTTAAAATAAACTTAGTACAAAAAATACACGTGATTTTAGGGGGTAGTACAAAACCTCACCACGAATCACTAGAGGGCAGGGGGCGTCTAAATGTTGCTAAAACTCACGTGTATAATGGACGACCCCAAGCTTGTTTGCCACCTTATTGCTTTAAAAATATTTAGCGCCACAGCTACAATACTAACTGAACTAACATGCCGCTAATAGCGAAACTGTATTTAAGGAAAAACGACTGACACCCACACTGACAGGCAAACAGCAGTAACCAAACCGACGAGCATAATATGAAAAGGTTGACGAATGTGGAAGGCGCGAAAGGTTTGTCAGACAGGACCGTAGCAAGTAGTACCTGCATCGCATATGATACCTAGTATTTAATAATTTATTTAACTAAGGCTTTAACTAGTTCTCGGTATGGTCGGAGCCTTCATTATCAAACACTACTAATTTTATTAATACGCACGGGCATTCACTGATTCCTAAAATACAGGTATATCCTAGTTTAGGAATCAGAATATCCTGATCTTATGTTAAAACCTTACACCGATCTTCCAAAGAATGAATCTTAAATTAGCATAAGAAAAAATGTACTCTATTTGGTAAATAAATAAATATTATATTATTATTATTATTATTATTACTATCATATATGTAAACCAAATTAGGTAGATACTGCCTGACATAAATCTGACTGAAAGCAGTAGGTATTCATGTAATTACTGCGCGTAACATTGTAGGGAATAAGTAGGTACCTACTTACTTATTTTTAATCCGATAAAAACAATACATATGGCGAAGTTCATTTCAGTTCACAGACTTTATTAGGTACCTATCTACTGTAGACTGAGCTAGCGGTCAATAAACTATAAAGTTGTAGTGATAAGATTATCTATACTTACCTATATATATCTAAACGGCCAAATTCCATAAAATGATAAAGTCATGATGTGAATCTGAATTTTAAACATAAACTGACGTATCTTTAGGTATGTATTTGCACTCGTGGGTGTCGTACAAGGCGACAAATATTTTGAGGCAAATGATCCAAAGACTCCGTAGGCTGAAAAATGGGCAGTGTCCATTGTAATATTTATGACACTGCGATCCCCCCCTTGTGGAAGAAGCCCTAAGTCTGTGATGATGTATTTACTATTTTTTTATTTTATCTTCACGATAACACTGACATGTGTACAGTAAGTACCAACTTCAAAGTATAACAAGTGCATAGTTCTATGTGTTTTCAAATATAGAATGTAAATAGGTTGCTATAATGATATTAGAGCTTCGTTGAATAGGTACGACAACGCACTTGATTAAATATTCTTTAACAATTACTACATAGGTTGTTTATTAAGGTAGGTACTGCGCATTTGTGCCAGGCAAATTTTAAGATATAAGTAAAGCAACACTCAAATTTAATACTTGTGTCCGTTGTATAAATTACTTTACAACTTTATTTCAATCGCGCGCGGGGGCCCGGGGTCCGCCTTGACCATGATCCGTTTTGATCCAGAGCATTTGGTAGATCATGTAATTATAGTTGAGCGGCTGCTATCTGATCTCCGTGACCCTGTTAACAGGGGAACCTGACCAGATTGGATCATGTTTACACATTCAGTCGCCTGAATGTGCAAGATTCCTCGCGATGTTTTCCCTCACCATACAACTCTACACTAGATGATCTTTTCGAAGTCATACTTAACGAAAATATTGTTTACGTATAAAAGTACCTATTAGTTATGTAAGAGAAGGCAACACATAGTTCACTTTTACTGGTAGTTTTTTGTAACAATTAAATACTTATTTTATAAAAAAGGGCCATAAAGATAGGTTAAAAATATGAATAGGTAGGACCCTACACGTTTCTTATCTCACGGTGACACCGCTAAACGGCCTAGACCGGTTCAACTTTAACCAGTTTTAAAAACGAGGTGGAACTAAAGCCTAGTCATTTCAAGGAAAAACACCGTCATGGGATGCAAATAGTTTGGTAAGTAATTCGCTGTTATTAGCTGTCCACTCGATAACCACGTTCATAATATTTAGTACTGGTACTATACAACCAAACGATCAAGTCATATTCCACCACAAACGACATCCATTGCGCCTTTTCCGGTGTACTAACATAATAACTCCACAATAAACAGTCGATGGGGTCCAAACAAGTTTGAAGTACGGTCATATGATAGTTTTAAGTGTGGTAGTGGTACACGTGTATGGCAGGCGTTGCGTGAGTTTGCAGAACAAGTGCGACCGGTCTCCAGGTGTCAACCCTGCTCGTCCCAGAGACGGATCCTGGCGGTAGGGACCGAGGATATATGTATTTGTAATAGTACCAATAATAATGTCGAAACAGCTACGGGCGTGTATGGAAAATTCTTCTCATACACTCAATTTATGTGGGAGTCAGATTTATTTATTTATTTGTTTATTTTAAACTTTATTGCACAATAACATAATTGGCGGACTTAAAGCCATTAAGGCTTTATCTTCCAGTCAACCAGTAGACCATGCAGAAAGTGAGTAGTAGGTGCTTTATAAAGCGTGATGATAGATTGTAATAAACCTTAATACAATACTAACTACATCAAGATAGAATAAACATAATATATTATATTATGTAATAAATACTATACACACATACATATCTATAAATAAAAATACTTTATATTAACTAATATTTGTATTGACTTTTTGACCTTTTATCTATAAAAAAATTCTTAATATGTTTTTTATGGTAATACTATTATGTTGGTATGGATACTGGTATGGTTAATATTTATTATGGTATGATGAACAATAACATGAGTATGGAACAACAAGTATTATTATTAATTTATTATTAAGGTAGGTATATCTGTGTAAATATAATAATAAAGCGATTACTATTCTGTTATAGCGAGATCCTGAAAGAGAAAAAGAGAAATTCTTTGAATTTCGCGACATATTTTATGTTGTTTTAAGTTTCATCAAAAGTGTAGTTCTGTAGTTTTTGCGTGAAGGAGCAGTAGTAAACATCCATCCTTACAACGTTTGTATTTATAATATTATTTCACTAGCGTCTGCCCAGGTCTGCCAGAGACTTCATTCGCCCAGATTGCGAAAAAAATTTAGCCCATTTTCTACTTCCCCTTGAACGAATTGTACGAAATTATACCTCCATTTCATTTCATGGTTTACCTAATAAATTTCATCCAAATCCGTTCATCCGTTTAGGTGAGAAGAGGGAACAAACACACACACACACACAAACAAACTTTCCCATTTTTCCCCATTAGTGGGACTCTCTATCCAGTGATACTAACGGCCACTGTGTTTATACATACGTCCAATGTACTGACATAAATAAATAAATGTGATAAATAATTACCAAGTCCTCCCCTGACTTCCTGAGAGTTGGCTCATCCAGCGATACGGTTGTTTGCGTAAATGCTACATCAGCTGGCCAGACCCGCACTTACTATAAAAACATTTTGCCCCTATTAACTGTTTACATTTGTCTCTATTAATTAATTTTTTAATTAACCGAGTCCTAGGTAGGTAATTTTGTTCCTATTTTGACGACCTGAGAGGGTACATGCCAGCAGTTGGTTAACATGCCGGTCGCCACGCAGAGGTCCCGGGTTCGATTCCCGGCCGAGCGGAGATTGAAATAATAAATTTTAATTTCAGTTACAGGTTCAGACCTGCGCGTATAGTAGATATATATAATAAGTATGCATTTAAAAAAACCCATAACACAAGCTTTGCCTACTTTGGGGCTAGATGGCGCTATGTGAATTTGTCCAAGCATAATTATTTATTTATTAGCCACGATATCTGGACTCGGTAACTTGAATGGGAATTTTATAGCTTGTTAAAAATAGAAACACATTTTAGTATATTTTATAAATCTAGGAGTTGTAGAGATCACCCAACCGCGTAGGTTAACATATGACCAAGAAAGCTGACAGGTGACAATGAATTTTGCATAAACACTTTTTTAAATACCAATGTACTTACCTAACATGTATCTACCTACGTAATATTACCTATTTGTAAACTGTTGCCGTTTCTTAACTTTGGTTATTCATCTCGCAACCACGCTGCCAGTAAACATAACATTGTAAGTAACGCGTTTTTTTTAATCATTAATTTTTTTATTTGTATCGGGCGACAGAGGCCCATGGATATAATACATATAACAAACACAATTATTATAACTATAAATGGTATCTACACTATATACAGCCTAATAGTAAAAAATTTAAATTTTCAAAACTTTTAAAATTACACAATTATTAAGCTATATAGATACACTTAGGACATCCATAGGCTGGGTAAATATTTAGCGGTTTATTTTATTCACTAGACACTATCTCGTTCCTTTTGCATAACCCTAACATTTTCTTGACCTCGTGTCTTCAATTAATGAGCAAATATTATGAGACCGACGTAATAACTTTCTTAATAACACTTGACATAAACATCCTCTAATAAAACGGTAAGAGTAAACAATAGAGGCATAATACAGGCCCACTATCTCTTATCAAATAATTCGTGTAAGCCGGTTACTGACTTGACTTTATCAGTGCTAGGCAATCGTAAATTTCAAATGCAATATCTACTCCTAAGTGGGCAAGTCGTGTTTGGCTAATCTTTTCCGCCTTCTGATTAGTATTGGGGTGAACGGCACAGTATCCCAAATAATTAAAAGTCTTCGATGAATACTACAAGCTATACTTAATCCCAGGGCAGCGCCTGCTGTTGTACAAGGCTCAGGTGTGGCCTCATATGGATTATTGTTCCCATCTTTAGGCCGGCGAAATTGCCGACCTGCTTAATCCTCTGGACTCCGTACGCAATACGAATTATTGATGATCCCATACAAACAAGCAAGTGAGAACCACTGGCTAACCGAAGGAACTTTAACTCCCTGTGTGTGTTCTATCAGCTATACAATGGGGAATGTTCTGAATAACTTTTCGATCTGGTGCCCATCCCCACTACGTAGACCTTCTGTTGGTCACTACGCGAAGGTTCGAAAGAACGTTTCTCGCTCGTACGATTCGGATTTGGAATGAACTCCTTGTAGTTTTGTGCTTCTTTTGGACTATGACATGGGATCGTTCAAGAGGTATTTTAGAGTTCGCTTCAGAGGCGGGCAATGCATTGATAACTCCCCTGGTGTTGCCATGTCCATAGGCGGCGATGACCACTTTCCAAAAACAATCCTTGACCTACACGCGACGTACCTTTTCGATTTGTTTTTCCGACGCTTCGATAGGTTTACACCCACCGTGGTCACGAGAAGACTGCAGTGGAAATATGACAACTGCGGTGATATGCGAGTAGACTTCTCACCCCCACATTGAATTGTCAGTCTGTAGTTGATCCGGAACTTCACGGCACACAACACTCACGATGTCCACGGATACGTCCGACGATAAATCTTTAGTCTTAAAGTCAGTTATTTTGTCGGGAAAACAAATCGAAAGGGTACGGCGCGCTTGAGTTCCCTTTAATATAATAATATGTGTAAGTTTAGTTTGAAACAAATTTCCTTGAATTAGGTATTTAATGTTGTGTCAAATTATTTTCGTATGTACAACAAAACAGATTCAACAATCAATCCGATTTCTGTTTTAACCTAATTTAGGCGGCCAAAGATTTTCCTAGTTTTTCCTACGCGTGTCAAGATAAACGAGTATGTCCTTAGGGTTATAACAGAGCTGTTAAAACCGAGGCCTAACTTCAGCTGTGAACATCTTGCGGCTGAAAAGATGATTTGTGTACTATTGTGCGTTGTAAAACATAAAACAAATAAAAAGGTTACGTTTGTTTCGCCACTCATGTACAGTAGTTTTGTTGAAACTTGTTAACAGTCGCCTAATACAGACGTTTTCACCTATTCAACCTATACATTAGCCAATACGGTGTGTCATTGGATCATAAAATAATTACGAAATGCATGATCGTTCGTTGCGACGTCTCCCCGAAGGTGTAGGTAATGCATTAGCATAAATACCTAGTTTATTTAAGTTTACGACTTTAGAATTTAGAATTTTATTTATAAAGAGATTGCACAAAATTTCGTAGGCATTTGTTGTAGTTCGCCATTTAAATAAAAATTATCAACACTTGGGCTTCTTGTACCAAATACTTAAATACAAAAACTTCATTTAATAAAACGTTAAACGACATTCTTAAACGTGAACTTAGATCGGGCTCACTACACAAGCTACAAGTATGAGCGAGGAAGTATTACTTATTTGTGGGATTAGTATTTGTAGGTATCAGGCACACGGTAGAGTATTGCACTGACAGTACCAGAGACTCAACAAGATAGTTTATGTGTGACACTAGCATACAATTTCCAGTGGACACGCGTATTACGCAGTGTAGCTCGTAAATGCTATGCAGTACTTAAAACTGAGCACGCAATGGAAGGATAATGCCACCCGTTGTTGCATATCAGGAGGATTTGTCTTCAAAGCACGTTCCACAGCAGCTATGTATCACTTGACCATTTACCAGAGACCTCCTTCGACCCCCTGACATTTGCCAGTAGTGTCGCTAGAGGAGTATTTACAACGGAAGCAATGGGTCAGAGTATAATGGTTATGCATTGGGTTGGGTAGATAGTTTTGTAAGACTACGTGTCCTACATGGTATTACAAAGTTTATGTAACGTCGCCGTTAAAATAGGAACAAAGTCAAGGTTGGAGAAAATGTGATCGAGGATGAGTAAGTACTTATATAATGTACGATGGGAATCCCTATATTACGCAGATAGTAAATGCAAAAATCTACATACGACCTTAATTACAAACTAACGCAAAAGTTTATTTGGTTTAATTTGTTTACCAGCTAGTAGCTGTAATCGTTTCAGAAGGCTAACATTTGGAGGATAAGGCATAATCTGGAAATAGAAAAACTCACACCAGAACCGAACATCATGAGGGAAATTAAATCAGCTTGTCCACGTTGAAAGAATGGGTTGTGCCCGTGGCCATAATGAAACCTGCCTGGAATTTCCTTCTGGACGACGAGCAGTTGATCATTCCCAGTGTCACTGTATAGACGAAATCACGAAAGATCTGACAGAACTCCAAGTTCGCAACTGGACCTGGATGTCTGAGGAGACAAAGTTTGGGTTGCCGAATAAGTAAGTCAGTAAGTAAGTTACTTAATAATTGATTTTGAAGTTAACATATGTTTATTAAAACTGGGCGTTGAGATTATTTAAATCGCCGCTGAATTCTTAGTGAAAGGAATTTCCAAATGTGTAACCGTGAGCTGGACTTTGTAAACCCCACTAAAAAGTAAACAGAATTGAAGTTAATCAAAGATCGCAAGTGGGTAATTCTCTACAAATTATTTTTTGCGAATGTAAGTATGCTGGGGAGTGGGATGTACCTAGCCCCGGGGCAAAAGTCATGTCCGGATAAGGTTAGGTTTCGTATGCCGGTGGCGTCATAATATAGCGACCGTAGCAATACAGTAGTGCATGACGTCACTGAAAACAAACGTGGACTACGGAATTCCTATCCTAGAAAACGTTGCCTTTACGTATTCTCAAATGTGTGTAATGAGTGGCTAAACATATTGTGTTATACGAAAGTGTTGTTCCTATTTTGAATGATAAGGTATCGATATATAGATAGGTAGGTACTTAGATAGGTACTTAGAGGCAATTACGCATCATGACTCAAATCAAATGCGCTTCTGCATTTTTATAGTACTTATACCTATCGTAGATATCTGATAAGTTTGTTTGTAATCTCCGAAATAACTGAACCGTTTTTAAACCATTTTTCACTAATGGAAACCCTGGCGGACTCCATGCTCTCGCGCATGAGAGCTCATACCGGGACTGACACCAAGATAATGATTACACTAATAATGAGCTATTCCCGAGCGTCATTCCACGGGATAGTTGACTGTTTACAGAGATCCGACATAGTTTTTAATGCGATTTTCGATCCGCATGCTAAGCGTGGATATTAATTCAATGGGCTCAAGTCGATTGCGTCCACTTTTCGTATGAGCGCTGCTAAGGTCTGGAACTCTATGTGCGTCACTGTTCCCTGAAAATATGACCTTGTGGTCAGCAAGTCAAGAGTGAAAAGGTATCTTCTAGGTAAGCATGCTACATCTTCGACCTCATCGCCGCCTCCCATCAGGTGAGACGTCAAATGCTAACGTTTTGCTAATGAAGAAATAATTCAGCAAGCATGAAAGCAATGAACAGTCCAGCGGGCTATTAAGAGCTGTATAAAATGGAGAAAGATGTTACAGAATAAGATATTACAAAAGCGACACATACTATACCTGTCTGTAAATTTCATTAGCTAATACAAAATAAAATTCTAGCACCTGCAACATACTATGTCAACATAAGTATTTGCATATACTTACGCAGGTAACACAATTTAATATCTTAGATATGTTATTGTGTAGGTATGTGAGTTTACAAAATAAATAACAAGTACGCAATGCAAGTCTTTTAAGTATCAAGAAATGAGCAATGGCAATTAAAACAACTTCGGTCCAAACGAGTGCCGCGCAAAACAAAAGGAATGCTTTAATAAAAATTCTACCGGGCACTAAATCAATATCAAGTTGAGAGATGAAAACAAAAAAAATGGTAAGCCGACAACCAGTGACGTCTAAATAAGGAGTGTGGAAGCGTACGCGCATGTTCGGAACGAGTTCTCATTGTTTCTGCCATAGGTTTCTGAAGGCGCAGCTTTGGTTGCTATTATAACGTTCATTTGGAAGAAAAATGAAATTGAAAACCAATACTAGGTCTACGAACTTGTAACAAGTTCGTGTATTGCAACTAGCCCTAGACAGTCAATTCATTTGAGTTCTCATTGTTTCCGCCATAGGTTCCTCAGGGTGCAGCTTTAGTTAGATTTATAACGCTCATATGGAAGGAGAATGAAATTGAAAACTAATACTATACGAACTTGTAACAAGTTCGTGTATTACAACTAGCCCTAGACAGTCAATTAATTACAGTTCTCATTGTTTCTGCCATAGGTTTTTAAAGGCGCAGCTTTGGTTGCATTTATAACGCTCATATGGAAGGAAAATAACATTGAAAACGAATACTATACGAACTTGTGACAAGTTCGTGTAGTACAACTAGTCCTAGACCGTCGACTTGGCAAGTACGGTTGACAAGTTTCAACGGTCGCCGGATGCATCGTACAATACAACTGTGACTATAATGACTGATCAGCTTACGCCTCCGCATTTTTCAACACAGCGGTTCCAACTCGCTTGATGGCGTTAAAATTTTCGCAATACCCTCTTTTAAAGGAAGAAAGCTAAGTGCAGCTGTTGTCAAGCTGAGCTGAAGTTGACTTGTGCCACAGTTGAGTGAATTGAATTTTCACATGGATTTTAACGATTTTTCTTGTTATATACAAGAAAATAAACTACTTACTTATAAGTAAGTTAGATAAAAATATTAATGAATGGCTTATCCTAAATCAAAATTATTTTCGACATCTTGAACTTACAACTAGACAACTGATAAACTACATATATTCTACAAATAACACCTAGACCGGTAAAAGAAATTAAAATTAATCATTTCAATTTCTGCCTTGCCGGAAATCGAACCCGGGACCTCTGCGTGGCAGACCGTCATGTTAAACACTGAACCACTCCGGTCGTCTTGTCTTTGTAGTGCCAGAGCAACGTGTTATAGGTACTTGTTTCGATAATCTGCCTACTAATATATAATGTCGGGCATTAGGAACAATGACACTGAACTAATAGGTACATATTGAGATGGTAGACCTCCTCCCAAGAATTATTATTTATTTTCAACACGGAAAATTCAACATACCTATACACTCGTAAAAAGAATGACGTGAACTCAGTACAAACAATGTCAATGAACGCACGGTTTTTATCTCCGACAATATATTTATTTATCATTATATGACAAACTCATCGTCATAGGTAGATACATCTTGAAGGTCAAGTTAACCTGTTCTATAAGTTGATTCTATATTATCAAGATTGTTTTTTTACCAGATTCTAGGCTTACAACTAAGTATAGTCCTACGTAAACTGGGAACTTACTTATTTTTGTTGGATAATAATACGAGACAACACATCTGTGGTTCCCCAATTTTCTTCAAGAGGTATTTTTATTTTTCCAGTTACGCTTGTTAGCCTGACAACGTGACAATAGCGATTAACGGTTCTAGTCAGTAGATAAATAACACTAGGTATTTATTTTTTTATTAAATCTTTAAGCACAAAAAAGTACGCCATTGTACTTTACTGACTTAAACTAAAATAGCCTTATCTACCAGTCAACCGGGATAATCTAAGCGTAAAAAGGTAGGTGGTCCATTAAATAACTACATAAAGTATTGTGCCAAGAATCCCCTTAAAAATAATAAACACGAGTAAATCAGTTTTAGCAATGAAAGAACGAGGGTTCCAATAATGATAACTTTCTCTTTAAATGAATAGAATGTACGTAATGAAAAAGCTACCCTATAACATTCGAGCCTTTAAGTTAATGAATAATCTATCTAGAGCGAGTTTATTGTAAATGGCGGAGCCATGGAGACTACGCAGTTACTGTATTAACAGGACAAATATGCGGCTCTATTTATTCTGTTAACTTATCCCACTTTTTACTGAGCAGCTCAGCTCAGTCGTGGTTAATTCAATACTTTTTATGCAACTATTTCGTTTTTTGAGACGTCCAACGAGACTCGCAGGCGTTGCGGTTGAAAAAACCTGTTCAGAAAAAGACCAAGACTCATCGAGCCACACGGATATACTACAAGTATCTAGAGGTGCCGGACTCTGTAGTGTGCTGTACATCAACAACTTGTATAATGTAGTATTTATAACAATATTAAAGTTCATTGTTTACGTCCGATGGCACTGTTTCTTCGCTTGTAGTTCAGCTCTAACAGTAGTGATAAACTACTAGTTAAGTAATTGTTATTATGAGAGACAATGCGGTTAGATTTATTAATTGTTATTATTTAGCTATGGGAAAAAGAGAATATCAAGAAACACAATGTTCCTACCTAAGTCATGCATGCCTAACTAATGATTTTGTTTAGTTGGAAACCCACTAAATAACAGGTGTTTAAATTAATTATGTGTAATGTGCTGAATTCCATGAAAATAATAATTAATATATCACCGCATTGCGTGTTTGAGATATTCGACGTCACCGCTATTGGGTTACAAAACTTATGAATTAGTCATAAATAATTGAGAATTTTCTTTAAAATATCCAGATGACATATTGTAAATAATATAATTTGACGACCTGAGTGGTCCAATGGTCAACATGCCGGTCTGCCACGCAAGAGGTCCCGTGTTCGATTCCCGGCCGGGCAGAAATTGAAATGATGAATTTTAATTTCTGTTACGGGTCTGGGTGTTCTATGTATAATAGGTATGTATTTAAAAAAAAAAGTATTTAAGTAGTATATCAGTTATCTAGCACCCATAGTACGAGCTTTGCTTAGTTTGGGGCTAGATGGCGCTGTGTGAATTTGTCCACGAATATTTATTATTTATTATTATTATTATAACCTAACCGACAGAAAGACTGTCTGACAACCATCGACTAAGTATACTTCAATATTTCCTAAACCACTAAAACGACTTTAATAAAACAAAGCTAATAACCATAAATTTGTCGATCCGTTCGAGAGTTCCGATACTACGGACAGACAAACACATATACAGAGCCATAGATACACACGTTGTTATAAGTTTATAACAACCCTGTGTTTTTGTCGGCGGTTAAAAATAGAAAAAGCGATACATCTGTTTAACAACGCTAAAGCCGTCAGTCAATATACCAAATACAGGTCAGTTGGCTGATTATTTTACTCTACGATAATGAACCTTTTACATCGCTTGGCAACGATACTTAAGAAGTTATTATTAAAGTAATGAAAGCAAAATATTTTAATCATCAATCATAGAACAAAATTTTTGAGTGTCGCTGTTAATATTTTTCTTGGGTTACAAATTGTTAATGCAAGTAAGCGAGTTCGCCTCCAAAACGCGATACTACTGCGCTCTATTTAACATATATCTAAAGTATTTTTGTTATTTTGTTGGATTTTATGTGGTGTAACAGGTACTGTCCACAGAGATTATTGAAAAAAAAAGTCTTTATAGCTTGCATTTTGACCTCATCTCACCTTAAGAGGAACGACGATGGCTACCACTACGTATTTTTATAGTGATAATTTTGCTATAACTTCGGTGAGCCGAAACCTGCTCACCCATGTTATGTGCTGCATATAATAGGACACCGCAGCCTCGCCTACCTCTCACATTGGCTGACTAACTGGCATTTAAGTCACTCGGAACACTTTACAGCTCACTCCATACCTAAGTGATCTTCACATTACATAATACATAATCAACATAATCTAAAATATTGCTGCACCTATTTGTGGTACGTCTGAGAATGAAGGCACTATTTGTAATTCATATGAGCTTTATGCAACCTTTATAAGGATTAAAGTTTAATGTCTTAGTAGAATTATGATTTGTAAATATCATTAGTTGAATATCAATGTTGGTAGAGCAAACGACAGCCCAAAGGATGGTTTTGTACAATTACTTTGCTTTGGGTTAGTGATGATTACTTAATGATTTGATTACCTATGTATAATTGTCAATCATATTGATACTCCCAACGGAATTAAAAAGCAAAATTTCTTTAGTGGCGGTCTTTTTAAAGGTACGATAGCACACTTGAATTCACAATAGAATATTTTTAGAATACGAAAGAAATCCTTTGAACTGTCATTTCGTAAGATGGCCGCATAAAGGATATGCTACTAATACATAGCCTTCTTGATGAAGGAGGCTATGTGCTAATACAATCCCTCTATTTCGAAAGATTATTATGGGATGCGTTAAGTTGACACATTACAACATTCAATTTTCACAAATCGACACTCCACCTGGAAGGGCATCCTACTCTCGCTTGCCGAGGTCACTCGAGTGTATCTGAAGAAAAACTGATGCATTATATATAGAAATAAATATCTAAACACCGAATCTAACTAAACACCGATGAATATTACCACCAACACGGTACTGCCCTCACAGCCCATAACAGTTCACGGCAGGACTTAGGGCCTCGTTAGGGGAGGTTATTGCCATAAAGGAAATATTGGAGATCGCAGTGTTGTAAATATTGAAATGGAAGACGCTACTGCCTATTTTCCAGTCTAAGGAGAGAGCGTCCAGAAATTTTGCCACGAAAACATTGGTCGCCGTGTACAACACCCACGGGTGTAAGGGGTGCTATTCTACTCTGCCGAACACCACACGGCCACTCACGACCCGGTACTGTACCATTGCGTTACTATACTATGATGATATCACTCAACCAGACCTGGTCATTGTCAAATGCAACAATATAAGATGAGGAAGTGAGTAGTCAGTAAGATGCGATAAAAACACCAATTATTTGTATTAATTAAATATAATTCGCGTATATATATTCTCTACACACGGATGTTTGGTGTTTGAAGCCTATTTATAACATTTCGGGTATAACACCTAATCTATAAGCGGCCAACGAGTGCCGCAGAAAAAACCAGGAAGCAACTCAAATGGCAAAAATTATATTATTCATCAAGGCCTAAGGACACAATAACCATAAAAGTTTGTCAGTTCTGCAAACTAGTATACTTGTAATATATGATTATGCACAATATAGTGTGCATACTAAGTAATAGGCAGTAATATAAATAATATTTCCCGATTTTTTGCCGTCGTGGCGTAAAAATTCAACATTACCGAAATATATTGTTTGCCATATCTTTAGATGATAAATATTTCTTTTTTTCTATATTCGTTATTTGACTGCCATCATATCTGATGTTGCTGTTGAACTTGGAGAAGTAGAACGTAATAAGTTGGTATCAATCTACTTAAATATCAGTTCGTTATCGATTTTCCTCTCACGATGAAGAATTTATACAATGATTAAAAAACTAAATGTCTTATTTTTCTTCTTCGTTGCACTATCCCACATTATGTGGAGTAGGCTCTTCTAATTTGTCTGCGCCATGACATTCTGTCTACGGTTGTCGATTCCGGTAGATTTATTAAAGAAACTTTTTGATAAGATTTTTTAAAGAAACTAAATGTAGAGACAAAATTAATGCCATAAACATGAGAGCTAAGGCATTACATTCACATATGGTGAATAAGCACCTACATTATTAACAATTATTCACCACGAGTTGCACAACTTATAGCACTTAAAGATTATCTTGTTTAGAAAAACAGTAAACAATGCGAGATCAATGAATAAGTGAAGTAGAATTGTCGCTAACTAACAAGAAACCGGTTCTGTTGACGAGCGGCCTTATTGTCTTTGTACAGTCAGCTGCAGACTGAATGCCTCGATACATTAAATGTATTGCAGGAGGATCAGTTCGCGGCTGACTGTGCGTTTGCATGTAATAGGCAAAAAGATTGCTCTGAGATTAATAGCATATCTTAGGCTTATTTAAGTAGGTACATCATGGATATTCGTGACCAGATTAAATGTTGTCTCAGTTTTATTATGATTGCCCCAATGATAAGTTTCGACTTATACTCATAACTGTATGTATAAAGACTCACAGTACACACAATATTAATACCTGTAACAATAAATTTTAGTTAAGCAGCTTTTGTGCTGTGAACGATACAACAGAATTCAATATTATATTGTAATTTTACTTGATTTAATAGTAGGTAGGTATAGGGTCATAGGACCTATCCATTTCCCACAATTTCATTTGTACTAATCTTACTTGAAGTAAATTTGTATTTCGTATGACCTTTAAGGTACTCGTTATTGCCTCCTCTGCCCGCTAAAGTTCCTCTCGGCTTGTTAGCTGGAAGAGATCTCGTTGTAGGATAAGCTCGCCTTTGCTTTGTAAGTGTTTTCTTTTGAAATCTACTATAATAAAAAATAATCATCTTGGCGTTAATGTCCCGGTTGTGCTCTCGAGAACGAGGGCCCGGGGTCCGCCTTGACCATGATCCAGGATTTGGAAGGTCAGGTAATTACAGTGGAGCGACTGCCATCTGACCTCCATGACCCTGCTACCAGGGGAACCTGACCAGATTGGATCATGGTTACACATCCAGTCGCCTGAATGTGCAGGTTTCATCACGATGTTTTCCCTCACCGTAAGAGCATCGGTTAGTATTCAACTAATGTACATAACTCAGAAAACAGTCATTGGTACATGGCCGGAGCGGGATTCGAACCCGGGACCTCTGGCTTACGAGTCGGATACTGTCACCGCTCGGCCACCGACGCTCTTTTGAAATCTACTATGTTGTTGTAATAAAGAGTTTACATAAATACAAACCTTTTGTTACAATAATGTGAAGTGAACTGGTTTTGGTCCTATACCTACCAATATGTCTTTTTATTAAGAATATTATTTTGTATTCGAGTTAGATGTTGATAGATAGGACGAAAACAAGTAAAGGAAAAACCAATTGCAAACGTTAATAAAAGTTGCTGCCGACTCTACATAATAGATTGTTGTTGTAGTAGTTAGGTCTACTACGTTGTGATGTTGCTAAGTCGCAGCTTGAATGTTAATAGGTCTATTAAAATCCTGATCAACAGACAACTTATCAAAATAAAGTAGTTAATATTATAGCTAATAATAGATAGGTTGTTAAACAGCTAAGCATAAATTGAAACTCGGTACCTATGGGTAGTTAATTACTAAATGAAATTGATTGAATTATTAAGGAAATATCTCAGGCTAAATAGTTACTGTTTAGATTTCTCTACTACATATCATTGGGATTCATATTTAGAACTAGTTTTGGTACTTGCTTAGCTCCGGTGGAAAGGCATAAAAGGTGACACAATGTCCCTTTTAGGCCAGGTGTACTTAGGATGGAACGAAAAATAAATGAACGACATTAACTTTCATAATATGCATCAAGTATAGTTGGAACCACTGGCTGAACGAAGGGACTTTGACTCCCTGTGGGGGTTCTACCGGCAGTATAATCGCACCAACCTCCGCGGGCTGGGAACTCATCCCTACTATGTAGACCCCCTGTTGGTCACCACGCGAAGGTTCGAAAGAACGTTTCTTGCACGCACGATTCGGATGTATAATGAGCTCCCAGCCACAGTGTTTCCTTTGGACTATGACATGGGATCGTTCAAGAGGTATATTAGAGGTATATTAGAGGGGAGCAACGCATTGGTAGCGCCCCTAATGTTGCTGCAGTCCATAGGCGGCGGTGACCACTTTCCATCAGGTGGCCCGTTTGCCTGTTGGTTTGCCGTCTAACATAAAGTTTATCTATACAAATCAGTGAAACATCGTAAAGTAAAAATTACATTCTAATAGATTTCAAACGTCATGATGCTATTTGCAAGAATTAATTCCTATGATACGAACAATAAGCTAATTTTACAGTTTACACACGTTATTTTTTAAAAGTCATTGTAATCTCTGTGTAAATACAGTTGACTTCTACGTAAACTGTCTCACTGTCTTTCCTAAAGATAAAAATAACTACGTGTATGAGTATTTAAGTTGATATATCATACATATTATTTTATTTATCTTGGTCGTTTGAGCGGTTATCACGGTTATTTTTACTACCACTACTTAAATTTTTTTGCCGGGTTACCTACTTGTCCGTACTAGGGGCTTTTTTTTCGAACCGTCTGTTTTCGGTGTTGCCAATATAATTAAAAGAAATGAACTTCTCATGCCGAAAATCAAAACTGAAAACAAAACTAGAACCCCTGAAATATTTACGCTGAGGATTTTTGTTAAGATTTCTTTTAGATTGTACCTATAATGTAACATACCCGTTCAAAGTTAGGTATATCTTATTTAAAATAAGAAACAGACGAACAGGTATACATATATAAATTTCATTCGCTAACCTACCTAACCACCACCATCACATATCCGAAGGACGCCCACTGCTTTAATCATAAATGTAAATGTACGCGTACAAGAATCGCCATCTAGAGTCCGCATACTTTGTTTACCAACAAGGCTCTTGTATTCCGAGATGATTTTTTGCCGCATATCAATCGCTGCTATATACAGCCAGCCGCTCCACCGGTCCGTCACCTGTCACCACCATTATAAACACGACCAGTTAAAGGGTAATGGTGCGCAGGAATGCCCATCGAGAGCTGGTACTGTAATTGGTCATCAAAGGGCAGTAGTATTCGGTTGCCATTTCCTACTTGAAAGCTGACGTCATCCCGCGTTCGAGACGTGCTGACTGTATTTATCATAGCTATAAGTAATGCAATTCACTTATCTGACACGGGGACAGTGGCGCTGTTGTTGGTTTTGACGTGACATTTCAAAATGGCGACACTTAGTTCCAGCTTTGGCCACCGGGGCAGATAAGTTTGCGACACTCTACGACACCTTGCAAGCGAAGGTAAAGACGAAGGTAGGTTCGAGGTATGTTTTGGATACTGACGTAAGACTAAAGCCAATGAATTTGCGGCGGTATAACATAAATTAGTTTGCGTTTTTTATGAGGCGTGATTATTTACTTTAAATGCGACATAGAGACATATTAAATTACCCGTATCAGTTTTGCCATATTTACTGGTGTGTGAACACGCTATTGAAACAAACCTACACGAAACTCGCTAAAAATGTTACCAAATATAGTAGCTCAGCTATCTATGATCACGAGTATACGATCAGCTGATTGACCGTGCACGAGAAGTTTTTAAAACTACACTGAGTTTGTTACCACAAACGAACAGACGCCCACATGATGGAAAGCGGTAACTGTCGCCCGACTGTTTCATGTGACAAAAATGTAGAAGCACATATGCATTTGCGATGTAAGAATGTCTCATGACTGTAATTGTGCTGGTTATATTATCCTTTAAACCGGAAGACTGGTGGTACCCACCCCTTAAGCTTGACTACCATCGGGAAAAGTCAAAGTTAGCGAAATACCCTATAGCTAGTGCCAAATGGATTGGCAGTAGCGGACATTCATCTCGTCAGAAGTAAAATGATCACAGCCGTAGTTGTTATGATTATCCGTTACAATATAATGAAATAGAACAGTTTCTAACACATTTTAAAGGTATGTTCCGGGTTTCCTACAGCGTACCTTTGTTTAAGAATAGCCCGATATTGCGACAGTTTATGACAGTTTACATTATCATAAGATAATGCCGATAGTGAATGAATGGTGCTGTAGCCATACCAGACAACAAAATCGATGGCTCAGTACAGAGCAAATTGGAGATTCCTGCAACGACAGAGGGCTAGCTCCCCTTAATTATAATAATAATAATGCTGATTCTTAACCGAGGTCAACGCACGCCATTGCCAATCTATTTGGCGCGAACTATATTAAACTGCGTGTACAACTGACTATTTTTATTCTCAAAACAAAGTTGTCGCTCCGTATTATAAATGATCTAATTGAGAAACAAAGGCCGCAGTATCGGGGGCAGGTCCAGAGTTATTTCGGTGTGTGTTTGGGCGGGCATCCGGTGTTCTCGCACCTTGCTCTGTGAAGCACACATTGTAGTGGCGGCTTTGTTTGGGGTTTCAAATGTTGTTAATGGGGCTGTGCCATTTTTAACTGGACCACCTCTGAGGGCCACCCCACGTGGTTAAGCACGTACTTAGTAACAAAGGAGCACAGCCTCTTGCTGTGGCATGTGATGTTTTTAACAAACTCTGTTGTTGGAGGTATTAATAGGGTACTTTCTTGGTTGTTTGGCTGAAACTTGTGCTATTCAATCCTGCCAAATACAATATTACTGCCTAACATAATGATATATATCCGCCAATGTAAGTCGAATCATTATTCAAATGTATTTTTTAATTTTTTTTTTTTTAATTTTCTTGTACAAATTCTCACAGCACCATCCAGCCCTAAAGTAAGCGATGTTTGTATTATGGGTGCCAGAAAACTGATGAACTACTTATATACATTTTTAATACAAACTTATTATACATAACACCCAAACCCAGACAGAAATTAAAATCAATCAATTCAATTTCTGCTCGGCCTGGATCGAACCCGGGGCCTCGTGGCAAACCGTCATGTTAACCAACTGAACCACTCAGGTTACATAATTTATTTCTATTTAACAACAACCGAGTACTTGATAACGTGTCGTATAAACCAGTGAATTATAACCGGCTACAGCGTAGGACGTAAAAAAGAACCAAAATTTATTTAAACTAATTTATTTGATAAAAGAATTCAAATCAAAACTTAATTGTAATGAAACTAAAAGTAGGTGACAACTGTACGATGTGAGTAACAAGAGTGGCTCTCCACGGGCTGCAGCAGCGTTTCATCGGGTTGCGCGGTGTCAGCATATTTGCCTCGTGCCTGGTTCTGGGACTGCTACGTCAGGGCTCTGTTGTAGTCGTACATCGGGTTGCGCGGTGTCAACATATTTGCCTCGTGCCTGTTTCTAGGACTGCTACGTAAGGGCTCTGTTGTAGTCGTACGTAACACCTGAAGATCAGCGCTTATTCGAAGAAAGGGATGAGAATAAAGCTGATGGATTTCTTGAAGGGCAAGGGTCCGGTTTGACCTGGACTTCCGCATAAGGGTGTTCTGACATAGAGATTTGCTTCGTTTCATTTTCATTTTCTTGAAGTCTCCTTGCC
Organism: Blastobasis adustella; assembly: GCA_907269095.1. Classification (NCBI taxonomy): domain Eukaryota; kingdom Metazoa; phylum Arthropoda; class Insecta; order Lepidoptera; family Blastobasidae; genus Blastobasis; species Blastobasis adustella. Next base: position 10,662,489 of record OU026121.1, on the reverse strand, counting down.
TGGATGAAACGACGAAGTGCAAGCGCAGTAATAAGTGCAACTGCACCGAATATGATGACGTACAACGGTATGGTGGTGTGATATACGCTGCTAATCGGAGTTTTATCTATGGTTAATGGTGTTTCCATAGATATTTCAGCGTTACTTTTATGTAGACTTTGTAAGTTTATTGAATTGAGCTTAATCTTCCTACTTATTGTATGATGTTCTTCCTCGATATTCGGGACATCAGTTATCTTAAGAACTTGTCCTTTGGTGCGATCATTGCTATTAATTATAGTAAATAAACTAGTTTGAAGCTGACATTCTTTGGGTATTATAGCTAGGTAGCTTCCCTTCATTATATTATACTGGTTTTGCTCGCAGGATAACCGAACTTTCGTTGGCTTAGGAAAGCTTACAGCATAGTGTTTGTCGTCAAGTTGGTCTACAGCTTCCGATTTGAGGGTCACAGCAGTTCGTTGACAGGATCGGTCGACACGTTGTGTGGTGATGAGCTGGTGTATGCAATCCGCTTGTTCCCGGTAGTGGTAGTTCGACTTGTCTTCACACAGGTACCACAGACTTAACTTCGGGCATTCAGCCTCCATGTACATAAAATCTTTGTAGTGAATTGCCAGGAAAGGATAGGGTGGAATAAGTACCTGGTTATCTACGTTAGGGATTATGGTGAGTTTATACAAATCATAGGTTACGGGATATACGATCGGGAACTTCACTACTAGTACTAAATTATTTCTACTAGAATAATAGCCTACTTTAACTATATCTAAGTACTCTCTAAAACTAGTATTAAGTAACTCCTCTTTGCTGTATAATGTATTTAGCTTATCTATTATTTCAATAAATGTATCTCGCCCTAATAGCGATTGATGTGCACTTTTTTGCGCGTATGAAAGCTAATAAGTTTCCTAGTCTCTGCAACTCCTCGGATATATCTTCAATATTATCCGATAAGATAAAAAGGTATTGTAGTAAATGGAAATACTTGACTATATCGGTTTCGTGCCTAGCGTCACTTTCCATTATGGTATTAATAGTAGTCTCAATTTTATTTTGATTTTGTACCAACTTGGTAATTAAGTCTGAATTCTGTGACATCCAATGATTGGTAAGGCTAACACGGTGATTAATCTAATCTACAATTTTATCTTCGTTAATTTGTAATTGCTTAATAGCTTCGTCATAACGCTCAGCATCAGTATAATCTAGGTTTCCAGAAATACTTTTGATAACCGTACCTAAACCGTCAATAAGACCCCTCTCAGCGCGATTTAACTCAAGAGCCTGCAGCTGGTTAGATAATTTATCTATCTCGATACGTTAGTGATTAACATGGGGCTTGTATAATGACTGTGTTTTATTATGAAGTTGGGGTGCGAGATTATCTAGTTGACCTTTAACTATATCGATATTGCTTCTAATATCCTCTAAATTAATGGTTTGAAGAAAGGAATGATAGTGAGAAACTATTTTTGTTGGCTTTAATTTAAAGGGTAGTATGCCGGGTCCATGGTTTAGGTCGCTGAGTATTATTTCTTCAGCTACTGCCAGGGTTATCAGTAGAAGCGATAGTCTGAAAGAAGTTGGAATCGTTAGGTGTTCTCTTTAATCGTGACTTGGCGACGGGGCCGCGTTTTCTCTTAGTATATATGTGGATAGGAAGATCTGCAAGAACAGTGTCTTGACAGTATCGTGGAGCAAGTTTTTGTCGGTTAGCCATAGGGTTGCGGGTATAGACGCATTGTTCAGGAGAATAGTTTATCTCGGATTGCCTATCTTTATTGGCTCTTTCTATTAATTCCGTGCGCTGATGAAGAGATGTTTTGTTTAATAAATCGTAAACCTTTATCATTCTATTGCGATGATCTTGTATGTAGTGCTGAAGGGAATTTTCGGACAGATTAATATCTAATGGATCGCGTGTGTCTAGGTGGCCAGTAATTATGTCTATTGGTCTACATTTGGTGAAGCTGTGTATGGAACTGTTGTAGCCCAGAATAGCATAGGGCATTAAGTTTATGGCAGATTCGCCTTTATGGTTAAGTTTTAGTATACGCAAATGTTCTAATAATGTTGAATGTAACCGTTCTACCATTCCATTTTCATTTGGAGCATAAGCCAGGGTTTTATGATGCTGTACCTTGTGTAATCTAATGAATTCCATGAATAACTGATTATTAAATTCAGGACCGCGATCTGTAACTATGGTCATAGGGATTCCGTGGTGAGTGCTAAAAGTAAGGAGAGCTTGTACGACACTAAGTGCCGTCGAATCCAGTAAATGGTATGCTTGGGCATACTTAGAGAAGGAATCAACTATAGTTAAATACTTTTCAGTCTCAACGCTGAATAAGTCGAGGTGAACAATTTCGAAGGGTTTAGAAGGGGGTGGTACAATTTGATACTTTTGTTTGATAGGATTTCGATCGTACTTTGCCTGCCCGCAGATAGTGCATTCGTTAATGTACTTTGTTATTTGCTCTTTCATCTTTGGCCAAAAGTATTTTCGAGACAGCGATAGGAAGCATTCGTTAATTCCACGATGATTAGTTTTACCTTCGTGGTAATTACGAATGACACTCTGTTGCTTTAGATAATCCTTAACATTCTCTAATTCGAATTTCGCTAAAGATATATTCATGGACGAACTTTTAAACTTATTTTGTAGTATGGGTATAATTGAATACATTTCGAGCGGTGGATTAATTAATAGTCCGGTTCTTACTTTTGGGTTAACATGTTCCTTAACAGCGTTAACTACATCTTCCTCTAAATTGGATTTTGAAACTTGTATGCATGTCCTAGTATGTTCTTCGAAAGGTTTAGATACAGTCGTTTTACCTTTTATGTCGCCAACTACGGTAATGATAACTTGTTTGTGAAATTTATTCAGGGGATCATCCGTTATAGGTATTTCAAGGATTGGATCCTCAAAGTTTGTGTGAGCTGTTGCTGTGGATGACTCATGTAATGAAGGAGGACTTTCGGAAGGATTTGGGAGAATGGAACAAAGTTCGTCTATAATAGAGTTAAGCTCTTCGTTATGAATCTGTACTCGAGATAGAGCATCAGCATTTGCATTAGCTTTGCCCGATTTGTATACGACAGTATAGTCATATTCACTAAGCTTGAGCTTCCATCTTGTTAATCTCGAGTTTGGCTCTTTAAGATTCATAACCCATTGAAGGGGTTTGTGGTCAGTTAAAATTTTGAATTTGCGACCAAACAAGTACGGCCTAAAATATTTAGTTGCCCAGACTATGGCCAGTAGCTCCTTCTCGATTGTACTGTAATTAGTTTCACTGCTATTTAAAGTACGGGAAGCGAAACATACTGGTTTGTCTGAACCAATGGGGCCTTGGGATAAGACGGCGCCTATAGCTACATTAGAGGCGTCCGTCGTTACTAAGAATTCCTTGTTAAAGTCGGGATATTGTAGAATAGGATCGTTGGTTAATAAAGTTTTACATTTCTCGAAACAATAGGTATAATTTTGATCTAGGGTTATTTTTGATCCCTTTTTAAGACATTGCGTCATCGGTTTTGTGATCCTAGCAAAGTCAGGGATAAACTTCCTATAGTACCCCAATAATCCTAAAAACCGTTTAATTTCTGTGGGAGTCTTCGGGATAGGATACTTTTGGATAGCCGATATTTTATCCGGGTTAGGTTTGATACCATCTTTAGTTATTACGTGACCCAAATAGGCGGTCTCTAATTTAAGAAACTCTGACTTGTCCATTTGGATCTTGAAGTTAGACTCCCTAAGTCTCTGGAACACCTTTTCAAGATTGTTCATATGTTCTTGAAGAGATGTGCTAAAGACTATGATGTCGTCCAAATACACGAGACACACGGTATTCTGTAAATCTCTTAGCACATTGTCCATGACCCTCTGAAAAGTAGATGGACTATTCTTGAGGCCCATGGGCATCCGCAAAAACTCAAAATGACCATGTTCTACGTTGAAGGCTGTTTTTGCTACGTCTGTAGGATTCATTTCAACTTGGTAGAATCCACTGGCCAAGTCAAGAGTTGTGAAATACTGGCAGTTGCCTAACTTGTCCAAAACATCGGTAATGTTGGGTATAGGGTACTTGTCATCTAGTGTTTTTTCATTCAGTTTCCTGAAGTCCACCACTAGACGCCATTTAACCTTGCCGGATGCATCAGCTTTCTTTGGGACTACCCAAATGGGTGAGCTCCAAGCGGAGTCGGAAGGACGGATGATACCCTGTTCCAACATTTTATTAATTTGGGTCTGTACCTCCTGCCTATGAATAAAAGGGTAACGATAAGTCTTGGTGTACACGGGCATTTCGTCTGTAGTCTTAATAGAATGTTTGATTTTATTGGTGAAAGTTAAATTCTCTCCGTCTAAATAAAAAACATCAGCATATTTAGCACATAACACCTCTAAATTTATTCGCTCCTCATCATTCAAATGGCTAGTACGTAAGCGAGATAATACCTCACGCTCTCTTTCAGATAGTTGGCTAGATTGTGTGCACTCTACGTTATATACTTCAGCATAGACCGGATGATTCATAGAAAATATTACATCACTACGGCCAGGATTATGAATCTCTAAGATTCCTCTATTGTTTTTGACAGCAGTAAGACATTCACCTATTACACAGTTAGATATGGTTTGCTCCGGTATTATAGCATCTCCGTCATGAACATTGATCGGTAGTCTAACTATCTTCGTGGAGGCAGCTGGTATAATATCTTCATATAAATTAGCGTTACGTGAATCATATATTTTTATAGGGTTGCTCGCGTTACGCGTAATTAGGACCTTATTCTTAAAATCAATAGTGGCTTCCCATTTCTCTAATAAATCAGAACCTATTAGCCCATCAAAATATTCATGAAATTTGTAGACGTAAAATGTAACGGCATTATTATCCTGAAATTCTGGAAAACCGGATAAAGTAATTGAGTAATCACTACGACTAACGGCGTGTACATTACAAACCTCAAAGGGACTATAGGTTAAGGGAACATGTTTAAAATGTGCTTCCACTGCCTCTGGGCTAATGAAGGATTGATTAGCTCCTGTATCTATTAATAATTTTAGCGGGGGGTCTGAGATTTGTATGAATGGTAGCTGCCGTTGCGTTTGCAAATTTATTTCTATTTTTGCTTGTCGGACTCCGCAGGAGTCCGAAAATCCTGGTTATCAACCTGGGACAAGGCCTGAGTTTGAGGAGACTGATTATCCTCTGTACTTATATTATAATAGGTAGGTTCCTCATACTGATAATACATCTGTGGATGCTGATAGTCATACTCATAGTTAAATTGCTCACAGTAATCATATGCATCATAATTGGGGTATTCCTCATGATTGTAACAGTCATTAAAATTAACTTCCTTAGTTTTAAAATAGTTAGTAGGTGCGGGATTTCCGAATTTTCTCCAATCGTGTCCGGTAGCGAATGAAGGTGGCAGGACTTTAGGGGAGAAATGGCTTACACCACTCATTGGTCGAGCATGTTGCTGTGGCATGCCTACTTGCGCCATGGGGTTACGCGGAGGCATTTTAAATGTATTATTCGGATTATAGTTGGGAGGTATAGATCTGAACATCTGCTGTGTGCGAGATGGACCCATTTGATTAATTTGATTGTAATTAGGCTTCCATTGTGGAGGACCTTGGGTGAACTGAGGTCTTGAAGGCCCAGGCATATTGAATGCGTTTGCCCTACCTTGTGGGAAGTTAAATGGCTGCAACTGTGCAGGTTGAGGTTTCGGGTGGTTTGTTCCTAGTTGAGGTTGCCATTTCCTACTATCAGACAGGTTTTCGTTCCTGTGTTGTAGGTATAAAGTATTTTGTTCTTCGTGAACAAACTCAAGGGCTTTTTCAATCGATTCCGGACGCATGCAACGAATACGCGATCCTAAGGGGTCCCTAAGGCCACGTATGTAAGCTTGTAAGGTCAATTTCTTATATAGATCCCGTTTAGCATCTACAGTTGACTGGAGTGACTCGTGAAGCGAGACATAAGTCATTATAGTGCTGAATATATTTTGACATTTCTCGTAATACTCTTGAGGTGTACTTAAACCTTGGGCCAGAAGAGCTAAGTCGTTATAGAGGACGGTCTCGTTGCGTTGATCAGAAAAATTGTTAACAAGTGCACTACGGATACCTTGCCAATCACATGGGATACCATTAGTATTTATTAAGCGGGCTGCTGGACCCGTAATTTTATTGAGAATACCATTAAGCAGCGCAAGTTTGGTGAATTGGTCCCCGGGGTTAGCTTCTATGAATTCGGACACCAACTGGTCACATAAGGTGACAAATCTAGTCAAGACATTTACGTTTCCGTCAAATTCCGGAACCAATCGTAAGGTTTTAAGGATTGAATCTATATCTGTCATTTTGGAGGGTTCAGATTGTTCTGAGTTAAAACTACTCTCAAAGTCTAGCTCTCTATTACCGTCTAATAGAATAATTATCCTATTGCTACCTAACCTAGGGGTCCTCGATTCTCTGGGATGGAAAATTTTGGAGATTTAAACTACTTCTACTTATAGGAAGGGATAGCAAGACACAAAAAGATTTTAATGTACTTACATAAATTTCATCTCAGCCTTTTTCACAGTATCGATGTCTGGATACTCCTTCTGCAGCTCGGTGTGTAGATTCGGATACTCAGGGCGGATATCCCTCGGGAGATGCGCGATCGCGGGATTTTCAGGAAATCTTGACGCGTCTCGCGGACCGTTTCGCGAGTATCCTACAGACTGCGCCAATTATAACCGGCTACAGCGTAGGACGTAAAAAAGAACCAAAATTTATTTAAACTAATTTATTTGATAAAAGAATTCAAATCAAAACTTAATTGTAATGAAACTAAAAGTAGGTGACAACTGTACGATGTGAGTAACAAGAGTGGCTCTCCACGGGCCGCAGCAGCGTTTCATCGGGTTGCGCGGTGTCAGCATATTTGCCTCGTGCCTGGTTCTGGGACTGCTACGTCAGGGCTCTGTTGTAGTCGTACATCGGGTTGCGCGGTGTCAACATATTTGCCTCGTGCCTGTTTCTAGGACTGCTACGTAAGGGCTCTGTTGTAGTCGTACGTAACAAGTGTTATCATGAGGCCATAGTGGTTAGCGTGTTAAAATGGCTGAAGTTTGCTATAGGGAGCTCAACTTTCATTGTCCACACAATTTATGTCCAGTTTGTCATTTTCATGGTTGCTGTTGCTTGCTTATGTAACTGGTAAACCCGAGCTGGGTGCGGTATCTACAGCTTCTAGTTTACAGTATTTCATTGTTATTTATCAGTGGACACTTGGTCAGTATCACCTGGAGACCTTGGCGTTGTATCGGTGTGATAACGTCTGCGGCAAATGTTTTGTAGGTCGCAGCTGAGTTTCAAAGTAGTCGATTTAGCTCAAGCGTCGAGTCGAGTGGAGAATGTAAAAATATACGAAATGTTGATTTTAGAATTCGTTAAAAGAGGATCTTGTAAGTAGTAGTTGCGAGCTGCGTGAAGAAGAAAAATAAATAAAATAGGGAAGGTTGACCTAGGGAAACATGACCAGATTGGTTCACGACGCATGAATTTGCAGGTTTCATCACGATGTTTTCTCTCACCGTAAGAGCATCGGTTAGCATTCAATTAATGTACATAACTCAGTAAAGAGTCATTGGTACGTGGCCGCAGTGAGATTCGAACCCGGTACCTCTCGCTTACGAGTCAGATACCTTAACCACTCAGCCATCGACGCAACTGCGTAAAGAAGAAGCGCCACTATAATTCCTAAGGGCGAGTCCAGGGGCCCTATTTTCGAATCCCTTGCTTCGATTCGAACGGTTTTCAATTTTTATAATGCCGATTTACCCTATTTTTGAACCGGTTCTTTCGGTGTTGCTAAGGTGATTTAAAAAATATAGAATTTTTCATACCGGTAATCAAAATTGAGAACCGTTCGAATCGAGGCGAGCGATTCAACAATTGAGCCCCTGATCTCGCCATCTTCGCGAACCCGAATCATTTTGAAGTGTTTCTTCTACCAATTATAAACACTGAAATGAGTACACCAATAACTTAAGTGCACGTTCCCCGTCATCTAAATACAGTCTTGCAAATGTCGACAAACCGGGCTGCCTGAGCAGCAGTGTGACGACGTTGTTTACATTAATTCATTTTATTACAGGAATAATATCCATAGCAGTGTTCTAATTTCGTACCTACTTTGTGCTGACACCGGCCACTCTCGCTCTTTCTAGATAAAGTGTTAAATGCAGTGCTATAAATATCAACCGTATCTTATTGCACGAGTGTTGTTTCTGTTTACTTGCATTTGCGTTATCTGCGTTCTGCGTTATTGAGTGACTAAACGTTCGCAGTTATTGGCTTTAGCGCTCATTAGTAAAGGTTATGTGGTACGTTAATTGAAGTAAGTAGGTATAGTTTTAATTAATGATTTTAAATGCTGGCGTCGTGTAGGGTAAAGTATTGTAGGTACAGTAACATATATCATTAGTCTATGTGACTTGACCATAGAGGTGATAGATCCCATGATGATGGTGTCTCACTAGTAAAGCAACGTTTTTGCAACTCGGATTTCTGGAAAAATCTAATTTATGTAAATTCGATTAATTCGATTATGTAAATTACATTATTAAATGCTTCCTTTGTCTTTATGCCTCCAAATATAGATACGTTGCCTATTACTACTGCCTATTTCTACTGGTGAAAACTTGTAAATGACTGTGTATTACCCATTTATTCAACAATTTAATGTAACCTAATTTAGCTGTAAATTTTCCTAAAATAATAAAATGGAAAAAATTACTCATCATTAGTAAAAAAAACATCTAGGTTGTGCATTCACACGCGAGGACCCAGGATCCACCTTAACCATGATCCAGAATTTGGCAGATCAGATAATTACAGTGGATCGACAACCATCTCACCTCCGTGACCTTGCCACCAGAGGAACTTAACCAGATTGGATCATGGTTACATATTCAGTCGTCTGAATGTGCAGATTTTATCACGATGTTTTCTCTTACCGTAAGAGCATCGGATAGCATTCAACTAATGTACATAAGTCAAAAAGGAGTCATTGGTATATGGCCGCAGTGGAATTCGAACCCGGTACCTCCCGCTTACGAGTCAGATACCTTAACCAATAGGCCACCGACGCTCCCTCTTACTTACTGTTAGAAGTACCCACTATATCTTACGATAGTGTATGCCAGCAACGCCAAACAACGGGCACAACCACCGATTTCCATAACCATAACAACAACGACGTAACCAAAGAATCTGCGAAACGTCGTGGCAAAAATAAACTAGTCTAGTTTGAGGGACTATAAATTAGAATCTTGGATAATTTTCCGGTTATTTCCATCTCGCAATGAGGAAGTCGAGAGGCGATCAAGCATTCATTAGCATACAGGACGCAATCTTCACGTAAGTGATTTCGTTACTTATAACGAACTAGTTAGCCGGCTGACGTGATCACGAGCTTAGGATTCCCAGAAAAAAAAATCCATGAGGAACCCGTAAAATCGCGTAAATCTTATTTTCCCCTGGTGTTGCTGTTGTCCATTGGTGACCACTTTCCATCAGTTTGCCTTGTTGTCTGCCGTATAACATAAAAAAAATCACTTTATACCAAAAGTGGGCAAAACCTTTATTGGCGACATATTGGCTCATGCCTTACGTACAGGGTAACCCCAATCGTCGGTAACAACCCAGACTCTGCCTTAATGCATTCATAAAGGCGATCGAGTTCTCGCAAAGGGCTTATAAAAGGATTTAATAAAACACTAGTGGACCCGGATCGACTTTATTCGCGTGGCGCCCTACCCCTTCATACACCTACTTTACCTCTATCTAACATTTTTACTTGCTTATAAACCTTCCTCTTGAATCACTCTATCTATCCCTAGCTTATCCCGGCAGAGTAGAATAGCACCAACCCTTTACACTCGTGGGTGTCGTACAAGGCGACTAATGTTATCGAGGCAAAAGATAAAGAGTCTCCGTAGTCTGGAAAATGGGCAGCAGCATTTTCCATTATTCTATTTAAACACTGCGATCTCCAACCCGCCTGCCAAGCGTGGAGATTATGGCAATAACCTCCCCTTTCATGGGAGAGGCCCTTAGTCCTGCAGTGGACTGTTACGCGCTGTGATGATTATCCCTAGCGTTGTCTAAAAGATCTAAGCGTATATAGATATAATACATAGGGACAGACGGCGGAAAGCGACTTTGTTTTACCAGTAAACTATGTATACATTAGGGCAATTGTTCCCAAACTGTGCGTCACGGATGAATCTTATCATCATCTTGGTGTCAACCCCAGTTGTGGTCTTCGGGCATGGGCCCTGAGTCCACTTTAATTTTTCTCTTTTCTCACTTCACTCGGTCTTTGGCGAAAAATTAGATAAATAAACAACTTGGTAGACGCAATTACAAAACTTGTCGGCTAGTTGCGTTGAAGTTTACTTGTTATTCTTGCTTATAGGGAGTTTAGTAAGAACAGCTAACTACCTATTTGCCAAGAAATCTGTTCACTCATTCGAATCAGTTCCATCTATCAATGTCAATAGTTATGTCTAGCAATAATGACTATGAACAAAGAAAGTGTGTTCTACGTAGGTGTATTTATAAACAGTGTTGACGTTAGATACCCTATGCTTACAGGTCATCTAAGATAGGTATGTACGTGGAGGAACTTATTGACCTCATCGGTTAGTAAAGATAAATAGTTGTGCAATAAGTTATCGTTAATTAATGGTAGGTACCTACCTTAGTTAAATGTGTATATATATGATTTACTAGTTGCTGTGGATTGCATTTTTTCTTGGGCGATCTTTGACATAAATGCCCGTGATAAAGTAGTCCACGCTATTAGGGAATAAGTAGTGTTTCTTCCTCATTGGATGTTTTAAAAACAGGTTAAAATCACATTGACAGAAATAATCTAATATGTAGGTAATCTCGGGTTGTCGTAAAAACTCAGACGACTCTTGGCGACATTAATCATCTTCCACATTCTAAGCATAGCATTCTAAGACCGGCAAAGCGTTGGAGTGGTTATCTAACAGTAATTATTACGAAAACATTAATGCTATAAGTCTCTACAGCATATTTATGTATTTCCTAGAATATTTATCGTCGTCATAGTTATAAATCGAGCGTATAACTTGCGCTACTTTAACCTACGACAATCAGGAAGTTGTAATAAACTAAAGTCACTATCGCCTCGAAAGTGCAGTCGTGCGTGTGTTATAAAATAAAAAAATAAAAACGGAACACGTAAAAAGTTATTATGTATATTATTTCAAATTACGCTGTTAAATCACTACTATTTTTGAGAGCATAAATAGGAGCGATAAGCAATTAAAGATTAGCGGCTCGGGTGTTTTGAGGCGACGTGTGACCGAGATGTTGCAAGATGTTGGTGAGCGGCGCAGGCTTACCCAAGCGCCGGGTTGCCAATGAGGAAGTGATGGCTGCGTGGGGAAACCGACCTTGGACGCTACACGACCCGCTTGCGCGCGCGCAGCCCGCAGTGAGCGGCAAGCCTTCATCGCTCGCGGGACGAAGAAAATTGCGTTAATGAGGGATTTACTGATAGCTTAAGTATCAATATTATAAACCTGCTATAGGTCAGCGTGGTTGATTAATTAATGACTTCTCGCAAAGATTTTGTTTGCGATTCTAACGTCAGATAAAAAGAGCTCTGTATTGTGACAGAGTATTTTTGTAACTGGAACGGTATGGGGAAATCCGTCACCTTCTTTCCCTTTATCTATAGAGGGAAACTGTCTTAGGAACCATTGGCTCTTTGTGTGTGAACTATTTTTAATGCGACTTAAAAACAATATTTATATTAGTATACGGCAAACAAACTGGTATGCAGGCCATCTGATGAAAAGTTATCAAAGTGGTCACCACTATTCAAGGACATCAGCAGCACCAGGTGCGACACCAATGCGTTGTCCACCTCTGACGAGAGTTTGACCATCGCTTGTAGCATCGCTTCGGGTACTGGAAGAATCATCGTCATCGTATTATATAAACCGGAAGATGCCCACTGCTGGCCATAGGCATACCAGGATGTAGGACAATATAAATCTAAGAGCGCCATCATTTGCGAGTTAGAAGTCAAGTTGTCCTAGCTAGACCGGATATTGTCTCTTTTTTTATAATAGAGAAACGTTTTGTTTGAAATATCAAGAGAGTATGTAGTCTGCAGGACCCTAGCCGCTCGGATGATGATGATGATCAAGAAAGTTATTTAGTTCATTATATATTATATATATATATATATCTATTATCAATCTTATTTCGTTTTGAACATGGAAATCTTCACGTACATCGTTTATTGCATTTTGTTTCCTTTTTGCTTATTTAGTGACACTGGTCCTAAAAATACCAGACAGGTTCTTGTTTACTGACATGTAAGCTGCTCTTTTAACGATTGTAGCTAAAAATAATAATATTCGAAATGGAGTTTCCTTTTTGGAGCATCACTAATTTTACACCCTGTTGTCCGTCTCGCAACAGTTATCACGTTGTTAAGTACCACAAACAGCACTATTTCACTGTTATGAGGCAAACTAAACTATTTCCTAGGCAAGCTTTATCTACCTATTTAAATAGGTACGTGACTAGTTACCTATTTGCTGAAAATATGTCAACAACACTTGTGTCATAATAGTCTGCGGATGACTTTTACTGTTCCGGGAACTGTCACATGGCAGAAAAAATGTAACACTTGTATTTTTTGTCGGGTCCTGACGACATTTCAGAGAATATCAACATGTGGACCATGGTGTCCTTTTCATGTAGGCATGGGTATCGAAAAAGTAAAACAATACGTAAACGAATACTAAACCTTGAAATGAACTTTAAAGAATTTTAAAAGGTGCTTCTTTTGATGCTGTAATTATAGCTGGTTTACAAAAGTAATTGAAGTGGTAAGATAACAGAGAGGCAAGTAACATTTCTTCAATATAAATAAAGCGTAAGATATTCCTAACAACGCCATCTTTATGTGAAAACTAAACTCGCTAAGTCACTTTCAAGATTTTGTGATTCCTAAACGCTTAGGAACATGTTAAGGCGTTGCCTGCGAATTTGTTCCCTGATCAATATAATGTCGCCTTTAAGGTTAGAGTGAATAGACTGTTATAAGACGGGCATGCTCCATCTTCGGCCACATCGTCACTTACCACTGGCGGTCAAATGCCTGTCTTGCCTAATACAAAGAAATAAATAAAAAAAACTTAGGCGTCGCCGTGCAGTCGGGCAACATTCTCCCAATCTGACACAAAGCGTCAAAAGGCATCAGACTCGTAAGCAACCTTACTCAATATCTACTTCCAATTATATTTTCACATCACATGAACCGTCAATCTCTAATTCTACATTAATGACAATATCAAGCGAATCCTAGCTCTCTTAATAATAGAGCAACACATTATCCAGCTTAACTGCGCAGGCGGCGAACCCCATTGTTTACTCGTGCAAACAACAGAAACGGTCGATAACAAAATCAAATATATTCGAAGGTGATGTGATGGCGGTAAACAGCGAAACTGCGGGATAAGTGGGATTAAGCAAACGCGATCTGAATTATGCTGAACATGAAAATCGTCGGGACGTAAACAAATGAGACGGCGCAGGCGCAGGTTAATATTCAGGCCCCGCTGTGTCGGTCGCGAGCCGCGCGCAGATTCTAATCCATTGCGGGTTTTAGGAATGGCTCGTGCGGCGGAATTCCTAGAAATCCAGCAGTGGGTTACAACCCGCGCCATGTTGCGCATGGCCTCAGGGGAATGGTACGCGCCGGCGCAATCGCCACTGTTCTCAATTTCAAATCAGTAACGGCCGGGATACATTAATTTGATAGTAACTCTTGCAAAAAAAATACACTACCTACTTATCTTGTTTTTCCTACAAATCTACCTCCTCCATCAATCTATTCGTTGACTCCATTGTATAAACTACAGTAAAGTACGTTAAATAAGTAAATTGATCTAGATTTATGTGGATTTGATGCGGTCTACTTTTGTCTTTTTATATTGAAATGTACTTTACACTTGCAACCCACGATGTAGGTATTTAAACATCATTAGTAAATGTATTAAGTTACTTGTATTTGATAATGTAGGTACCTTTATTGTGATTTTAAACTATTTTATAAGCAGACTTATTAACTACTATTTTTATCAAGCTCAAGAGAACCTACTTTACCACGTTCTTCACAAAGTTATTTATCGTTAAAATAAAATGAAGAACAACTTCCATGGTTACTCCTATTGTTTATTTTCTAGTCAATTTGAAATTGGGCAACCTCTGTGACGTCAAATATCGTGACAATTAAAAAAAAAGGATCACAGTCCGATTAGATAGACTAAAATTACACCAGCAATTCAACTATATGGACTATAAATAAAAGGCAGAATAAAGAAAAAGCAGTTACGACTTAGAACTTCAGAAAGGAAAATGAGAAGCAGGGTTGTCCTATCTTCAAGTTGCTTCATGATCGTGATCTGCGAACCTGGGTGGTGGTCGCTGGGCATGGCAATTGCACTACCCTAAAGTTCAGGAGAAAGCTCATCATCAACGTCATCCTAGCCTTACTTACTTCGTACGTACTCTATATGGTCAAGTCGCGTAACTTCGCACATTCTCCACAGCATTTTTGGTAGGGTCGCGCAGCCGTAGAGCATCTAAACTACAATATTAAAAAGAAACTGTCGGTCTTACATAATGAATGTGAGTACCTACATATTACGACCTGATTATAAATCCGATAAATATTTATTATATTGCATACTAGTGGACACGGTGTGACTTCGTACAACTTTTTTTTTTTTTTTTTTTCGCGGGGAATGCGTTACGCACTTTACCCTCCGTTGGGGGACGAAGGGCCTGTGTGGGGCTCCCAGTATTGGTTGGTGTACCTACTAATCCCCGCGGCGCTCCTACGTCGTCTGAATGGAGGTCTGTCATGAGAGCAGCCGAAGCCTTGTCATCCACGACACCTCCGACGACTGTCCGCCTTACGCGGCAGGCCCGCCATGCCCCACTTGCGGGGGACGGATGGGAAAAGCCGGAGGCGCCGGACTATTCCCGTCCAACGCAGGTGGAAGCCTGTGCAATGCAGGCGAAGGTGCCCCCGCACCTCCGGCCCGCTGGCCACCACCGGGAGCGAGAACAGAACGGTCGTACATCCGTCTTCTCACTCCTCTTCTACGTCTGCGGAGCGGTGGAGCGAGAGGGTCATCCTCCCTCTCTCGCTCCGCTGCCTCTTTCTGTGAGATTATGTCCTCGCAGAAGGCGGCCACGGCTCCCCAGGCCCTTTCACTTCCAACCATAGCTATGATTACGCTTGGAAGCGCAAGGTCCGGACCTACAACCGCATTTAGGACACGGCGCTGCTCCTCCCAGCCAGTGCAGGCCACAAGGGTATGTTGCGCTGTGTCCTCCGTCGCGTTACATTTGTAGCACGACGGGGCTTCCTCTCTCCCGATTCGGTGCAGGAACGATCCGAAACAACCGTGTCCGGATAACATCTGCACTAAACGGTAAGAAAGGGATCCATGCGAACGCTCGACCCAGTCCTCGATGACGGGACCGATGGCGTCAAGCGTTCGGCGCCTAGACTGTTCGCAAGCCATGTCCTCTTTCCAAAGACGGAACATGGTCATGCGAGCCTCACATCTTACGGCTTTGCGCTGCTGCGGGGCCGGGCGCTCACCTTGTGCCCTCTGCGCCACCGTCCATTCGTAGACGACGGTTATAACCCTAACCTCCAGCTCCCAGGGGGGAGTGCCTGCAATGGCGCACGCTGCAGCGTGCCCCACCGTACGATAAGTCCTCGCCGCACGCTGTGCAATGGCTCGTTGAGGCCTGCGAAGAAGGGCCGCATTCTCCCCCTTATTCAAGGAATCTGCCCAGATGGGGGCGCCATACAGCGCCATGCTCTTTAAAATGCCAGCATATAAGTGCCGACACTTTGAGTTTGGTCCCCCCAGGTTAGGGAGGAGCCAGCTGAATGCATCAGCCGCCTTTAAAAGGCGCGGTGATAGACCGCTAAAGTGCCGGCCAAACTGCCACCGACCATCCAAAATAAGGCCCAAATGTTTCATTTGAGCCTTAACTTCGACCCTGACACCCCCGACCACGATATGGGAGTCAGTTGGTGCACGCTTCCGCGTACCGGGGAAGAAAAGGGCCTCGGTTTTCTCCAGCGCCACCTTCAGGCCTAGTAACTCGATCCTCCGTGCGACTAGGGTCCCGCCCGCAGAAGCCAGCTGTGCCGCCTCTTTGTATGTTTCGCCCCGGACTGTGACAAGGGTGTCATCCGCATAGCAGATAACATCCATCCGCCAAGAGATCACCCCGAAGCAACAATCATACCCGATGTTCCACAGTAGTGGCCCGAGAACCGATCCCTGTGGGACACCAGATTCAACGACGTGACGCCGGAGTTGACCATCTCGGTCCACAAACAAGACTTCCCTGTTGTGGAGGTAGTCACGTAACAGAGCCTGCAAATATAAAGGCACCCCGTGGAATTGGAGTGCCTCCGGGATAGTCGCGTGGGAGATCGAGTTAAAGGCGTTTGCTATATCAAAAGATATAGCCAACACGCCCTCCCCCCTAGCCGCCGCCTCACGCGTCAGACATTTGAGCCTGGTAAGAGCGTCGATCGTCGACCGACCCTCCCGAAAACCGAACTGGGCATCAGACAGACCTGGACCAGTCAACGATAAGTGTGCCTTGAGACGAGAAACAATGATGCGCTCAAAGATCTTACCCCCCTCATCCAGGAGCACTAATGGGCGGTACCCTGATGGAGAGTCCGCCGACCGCCCTTCCTTCCGGAGCAGGCACAGTTGCCCCTCTTTCCACGGTTTTGGGAACCTCCTCGTAGTGAAACATCTGTCGAATAGGGTCCTAAATCTTGCCTCCATGTGTTTGGTGGCGATCACCATCACACGCGCCGGTATGCCATCCGGCCATGGCGCCGTCTTTTTGGCACGGAGGCAAGCTGTCGCCGCGCCAAACTCCTCCGCGGATACGGGATCTATCTCATCCAGTGAAGGTGCACTTTCCACAGAGAGGGTCATCTGCGGCGGGGTAAAATCGGTACGGTCCGGGAACAGACCCTGGACCACTTCATTTAAGAGATCTGGCTGAAGGGTCTCGGTCAGCGGGGGACCAAATGGACGTAGCTTCTTTCTTATTGCCTTATACGGTTTGCCCCACGGATCGTCATCCAGACTCTGCAACATTTCTTGTCTCGAGCGATCTTTTGCGTCTGCCTTGAGGACACGCTTCGCCTCCTGATAAGAGACGTATAGGCGATCCTCATTTTGCTGGTCTCTACGGCGGCGGCGGCGGCTTCTTGTATATGCCCTTCTGGATGCTACACATACCGCGCGGAGCTCAGCGATCTCCGTCGACCACCAATACACGGCTCGTCGCGGTGGCGGCCGGCAGGACCGAGGCATGCTGGCATTACATACCTCAGTTAGGGCATCCCGTAGCTGCAGCGTAGCTTCATCTACATCTGGACTACCAGGCGCACCAAACCAGTCCTGGACAAATGCTGCTTCGTGAGCCATCTCCCGATCTAAATGAGTTAAAGCCCATCGGGGGAATAGCGACTGTCTCGAGCGAGACCCGCCCTGGGGACGCTGGGTGGATATCTCGATCCGGATGTACCTATGATCGGAAAGGGTTTCCACCAAATCGACTTCCCACTTCGTAACGCGTCCAGCCAGTGCAGGGGTGACGAAAGACATGTCTACCACTGACCGTTCCTGCCGTCTGATGCACGTTTGAGTTGTCCCTCTATTTAGAAGGGACAGGGAAGACGATGTCGCCCACAGTTCCAGCAGACGCCCGCGCGCGTCAGTGATTGAATCACCCCAGCGCCCGGACCTCGCATTTAGGTCGCCAAGGACGGCAACCTGCGTTGATAACAGACGGTCAATGACCGCTGACAACTCCTGGAGGAAGTCGTCAAATTCCGCCAGCGAGCGATTGGGGGAGAGAGATCACAAGGGAGATCTCCCTCCACCCGGCGGCCACGTATCCATGCCCCCTTTCAATGACTGAGAGGGGAGGAGAATCTGTGGATGGCCGCGGGACAATCGCCACCAGGTCATCCCGGTCACCCACCCAGTTAGGAGGTACCGAATATGGCTCGGCAACTACTGCTACCCCTGCGGACCATTCGGCCATGACCTGTGACATTAAGTGTTGGGCCGCCCTGCAGTGGTTAAGGTTGCCCTGCAATATTGTGCGTTGCCCAAACTGTGACATTATTCCGACATATCATTATCACCCTCCAAGCTGTCCGGGCGAGTCCTGACAACGGCAGTGACAGCAGGCCTGGTTGTTGGCTGCGCCTTGCCTTTCTTAGTAGGGGGATTGCATTTCATTCCCCCCATAACGTGGCCCGCAGGCCTACCGCTCGCCGCGCACACAGCGCAGCACGGCTTCTCGCTGCAGGAGGCGGACTTATGACCCTCTTTCCCGCATCGGAAGCACAGCTTGGCCCTGTCTTCTTTAGAGGGGCAGCGCGCGCCGGTGTGCCCAATGGCATAACATCGGAAGCAGCGCAGTGGCTGCTCCTGAAGAGCCCTGACAACACCGGTGCTAAGACGACTTTCGCGGCCACGACGGCGCACTGTATACGGACCATACCCAGTCCACCTTGGCCTCGTCGGATCTCTCCGGTTTTAACACTCTCTGCGGTACAGCCGACGGCCTTCACCACGGCGGTGGCCACCTCGTCCTTGGTAACTGAATCATCTAGTTCGGAGATTACCAATGATACCATATTTTCAGGCCTCGTCACCTTGGCCATATCGGAGACCGCTTCTCGGAAATTTGCCGCAAAAGAGTCGGCATGCTGTTCTCGCTGCGCTCCCGAGAATTCGAAGATTCGAGCTCCGGTTTGGGTTTGGCGACACTTCACGTCGGTGATGCCGAGGGCCTCGGGGTTTACCGACTCCCGAGCCATTGTTAGCACCACCTCATACGTCACGCCTCTCTCTGCGGCCTCCGGCGTAATAGCCACAATGACTGCCGCAGATTTGGCGGGTGCCATCTTCTTGACCTTTTGCGTCGGAGATATGGCTGCCTTGCCGCTACCCGTCTTGTTACTGTTCGACATAGAAGTTGATGGCTTCGGGCCCGAAGAGGAGGCAGCGGTCCTCTTCCTTTTCGTCCTCCCTCCTCTCTTGCCTACTGCGGTCCACCCATCGTTGGCGGCAGTAGTGGAAGGCAGCATTGTGTCCGACTCCGGCAGGTCCTGGGAGGATGCCGATTTGCCGAACTCTATGGCCTTTGATGAGCTTGTTTTAAACGGACCAGCCTTGGCTTTGTCTTTGGGAGCGGATGACGACGCCCCCGGAGTCATGGCTCCTGTACCTGTAGCGGGTTTAGATCTCGCCATAGCCTTTACTCCTTTTCCGGCTACGGATTTATGTGCGGTGGCGGATTGTGTGAGTGGTGCCGCTCCCTTAGTCTTTGCACCTTTACCCTTTGTGGGTTTGGGTGCCTCAACCACGACAGCCTCTGTAGCCTCGGTAGCCCTCTTCTTGTCAGCCGCTAGTGGCGGGCGTAATATTTTGGCCGGTAAGAGCCGATCCTCAATTCCATCAAATAAGGCCCTCGTGAAAGCCCTCTTCTCCATGGTAACCTTTCGGATGATAGCCTCAAGAAGATAGAGAAAGCGGGCTGACAGGCTTGCGATACCAGCGGAACAACCTCCATTGCCGTAGTAGCTGTCGAGGATGTAGGCGCTGAAACTGAACTGACCAAAGCGGGGTGCTGCGCCTTTATTTCAGCCAGATCTTTTTTCAGTTTTTCAACTTCGGCCTGCAGGCGAACGTTAGTCGCTTGCAGCCGCTTTGTCTCCTCGGAGACCGACCTTTTACTAAGCTCCAAGCATATATCTTTGAGAGCGACGGCCTTGTTTTTTAAGCCCTTCTGCAAGGTGCCCTTCATTCGGTTCGACATTGCGGCGATTTCAATTATTATCTCCGAGTCTGCCTCGACCATCGCCTCCAACTCAGGAATAGTCTTGCCTTCGTAGCTCTCGCAGAGGGAGACACCGTAACCGTGCTGAGCTCGGGCAGCACGTTCTTTCGCCGCTATTCGTTCCTCGAGCTCCAGCGCGTACTCCTCTCTCTGTAGCTGGTTGAGGTCTTGCTGTGCCTTTGCCAAACCCACGGAGTGCCCTATGGTCGGTTTACGGCCACGTTTGGGCGCCGCCTTAGGCACTGCTTTGACCTGTTTGGTTGAAAGAGTCTCCGAACTGGAGTCTTCCTTGGTCACGCGATTGCGTTTTCGCAAACACTTCGCACGTTCGCTTGTGCCAGCAATGGATGAAGCGTCCGTCAATGTTGACGCGTCCGTGTCGGACCCGCCAAGATCTTCCCACCGAAAGAAGCGGCTGCCTGACGCAACCGGCGCCGAGCCGCCATCAAAAGATACCCCCGTGCAGGCACTGGGGTGTAAAAACTCCGAACCAGGAACCGAGTCCTGAGACGGCTCCAGCGAGCATTCTTGCCCGGCAACCGACATCTTACTTAAAATATCAATGCTAGATTAAAGAAACACACACAAGGTGAACACAACTAAAAACAACCAACGCACACCAGGGTATGCAATCGCCGGCGAAACCCGCTCTACCTGAACCTGGAGATCCCTCAACAGGCAGGGAGCATGGGCAGACACTGACAAGAGCAAGAACAGTATTTGGACGTAAATAACACCTTGATTGCCCCACGGGGTCCAGGGCAGACGACGTGGACGTAGCATATGCACCGTGTAATCGCACCTGAAACGTAACGAAAACACTCATGGGGCCTCCCCCCGGTCGCGTACACCTTTTTTTTTTTTTTTTTTTTTTTTCGCGGGGAATGCATTACGCACGTTACCCTCCGTTGGGGGACGAAGGGCCTGTGTGGGGCTCCCAGTATTATGTTGGTGTACCCACTAAACCCCGCGGCGCTCCTACGTCGTCTGAATGGAGGTGTCATGAGAGCAGCCGAAGCCTTGTCATCCACGACACCTCCGACGACTGCCCACCTTACGCGGCAAGCCCGCCATGCCCCCCTTGCGGGGGACGGATGGGAGTAGCCGGAGGCGCCGGACTATTCCCATCCAGCGCAGGTGGAGGCCTGTGCAATGCAGGCGGAGATGCCCCCGCACCTCCGGCCCGCTGGCCACCACCGGGAGCGAGAACAGAACGGTCGTACATCCGTCTTCTCACTCCTCTTCTGCGTCTGCGGAGCGGTGGAGCGAGAGGGTCATCCTCCCTCTCTCGCTCCGCTGCCTCTTTCTGTGAGATAATGTCCTCGCAGAAGGTGGCCACGGCTCCCCAGGCCCTTTCACTTCCAAGCATGGCTTTGATTACGCTCGGAAGCGCAAGGTCCGGACCTACAACCGCATTCAGGACACGGCGCTGCTCCTCCCAGCCAGTGCAGGCCACGAGGGTATGTTGCGCTGTGTCCTCCGTCGCGTTACATTTGTAGCACGACGGGGCTTCCTCTCTCCCGATTCGGTGCAGGAATGATCCGAAACAACCGTGTCCGGATAACATCTGCACTAAACGGTAAGAAAGGGAACCATGCGAACGCTCGACCCAGTCCTCGATGACGGGACCGATGGTGTCGAGCGTTTGGCGCCCAGACTGTTCGCAAGCCATGTCCTCCTTCCAAAGACGGAACATGGTCAAGCGAGCTTCACGTCTTACGGCGTTGAGCTCCTGCGGGGCCGGGCGCTCACCTTGCGCCCTCTGCGCCGCAGTCCATTCGTAGACGACGGCTATAACCCTAGCCTCCAGCTCCCAGGGGTCGCGTACACCTACCTTAACCCTACCTAACCCTTTTCTTGCTTATAAACCTTCTTTTTGAATCACTACATATATTGTTGAAAACCGCATTAAAATCCTAGGATAATTTAAAGATCTAAGTGTACATAGATATATACATAGGGACAGACACCGGGAAGCGATTTTGTTTTATACTATGTAAAGATAGGTACAGAAAACACTAAAAACTACCAAAATCATATTATTATAATCGTTCACTAGCGTACACAGCTGTAAATTTGAGGTTAAAATATCGTAGCGTTGTCATTACTTATCTGCGTCTTCGTTCTTCCATGTCACTGGCAGCGGCATAAAGAGTTCAGTTGATCAATTTACATAGTGTATTGATAAGCGATGGGTTGGGGCCCGCATGAACGTGCCACAATCGACGCTTCTATCTCCTATGTATGTATTCCGATAGTATACTAAACAAGTCAATATGAATAAAGCACTATCAGAAAAGTGGGCAGACACAGTCCACGATAATCGTTGAGACTGCTCTGTAGACTCGGATAGTACTATTTTACTACGTAAGTATTATTATAGTGTTTGTACATAAATCGTGTCGTATCGTATTGCTATTGATTACCCTTACATGTTGATATGTGGTGGAGATGACTGGTCAAATGTAAATTATCATAGACGCGTATACGATAAATCTAGCATTAGTTGTGTGATTCTTGTTGTGTCTAACTTGATTGTGCGCCGTAGTCTAACGTGATACAGTTTAAGGAAAAATTCCGAAGGCAGGTTCGGGCAATGTTCAGCTAAAAGTATATACTTTAGGCAGCAAGCTAAAAATAAGAAATATGAAAATTGGATAAGTCTGTACATTAAAGTTATTTTGAAATTTTTTATTGTAGGAAGCTCTATAAACGATACTGAAGCCAAAAAAAATTCCATTTTTGTCTATCTGTCTGTATCTTGACCACGCATCACTCCGAAACTATTAAATGAATTCAAATGAATCTTGATATGATTTGAGTTCATATTACGAGGTAAGACTGTACCTGACTGTCTATCTTTTGATAAATACACACATAGTAGACATATATTATCTATTATTACACAGTTAGTAGGTATATACATATTATTGGACAATCCTAGAGAATCCTTAAAATTTGCGCCACACTACTAAAACGATTGTACCTACGTTATGACATTCGAAGGCAACTTTACTACACTTAACATTATTTATTATTAGTAAACAGAGCGGCATTTCGAGCGGCCGCACTAGCTTGCATCACCATATTTCGAAGTAGGTAACAGTAAAAGTTGCATTAAAAATTGCGTACACTCGGAGCCAATTGCACTGACATTTAGAACCACTATCACCCGACCGATGGCATCAACATTGCTATAATTTGAAATGCTATCAAAGGGACGTACGACCACCAGGACAGATATAGCACAAGTTACCGAACGAAAGAGACGGATATCACGAACCACATTCTCCTCCAAATGGGAAGCGAAGATTCATCGCAATGAAAGTAAAAGTAATATTATGTGCTAGAACTTTATTATACATTGTAAAACTTGATATGCTTTACATTATTTAACATGCACGTAAATCATTTTATACTATCGCAAGATATATGAGTAGTAATAAATTGCTATCTGCGTTCTTCGTCCAACATGCATCGGGAACTGCGTTCTATTATGCTATGAAGCGTCGAAATCGATTCTAGATTTATAAGGCAGGTTGTAAATGCACTATATTCTTGAGCTTGGCATCGATAGCGACAGATTTGAGTGTTGAATAGGTGCTAAATGTTCCAAGTTTCTAAAGTTTGGGCCTCCTCGCTCAAGTAAGAACTGTGTATTATTGGAACGTTGTCATTATAACCTCATAACGATTAGAAAAGTAGTCGGCATTTATTAACTACCTCGATTGCCAACGCCTGCGCAATGATACCCTTTTCTGACCAAATAGCCAACCAAGAACCATAACAGTTTATAACCGAGTATTGGGTAAAATATGTAAATTTAATCACCGGTGTGAGCAATCCACACATCCCGTCTTGTGTTTCTACTCTGATCTCTATCAGTCCCTTAACATAAGTAAGAATAACATCAACACTGGTCTCATTATAGTAGCATGCATTAGATAGCACTCATTTTTTGTGTATGGATGCTTTTTTAAATGTTATAATTTTGACGTCAAAGCTGATAAAGAGTTCACTTACTATCGCTTTAACCTCGACCTATGGACGGCCCTTGGCTTTACCAACCTTCGGTGTGATTATGTATTATAACAAGCGAAAGGTTTTTATTTCGTTATTAAGTATTTATTAATTAATATTTTCGTTGCATAGTTAGTGTTGACAACCATGGCAAAGGAGACCCAAGAGTTGATTAACAAACAAAATTACTATGAGGTGGTAGGCTGTCAAGCCTGAGGAGTCCGCCTTGGTGAGTACCACTGCCTTATCTATTTCTGCCGCCAAGCAACAATGCTTGCATAGTTGTGTTCCGGTTTGAAGTATAAGGAAGCTTGCGCAATTACAGGTATGAGGCATTTCATCTTAGTCCTGACACCGCATCTGTGGTTCTGCACTTTTGTTGCATTAAACCTATGTCCTCCCTCCTCCGTTCGTATTTCTCATATCTTCTCATATCTCATTTCTCGTATCTCATATCTCATACCTCTCTCCCCCATAATCCTGTCACGGACAAAGGCACACCATCTTCCCCTGTCCTCAGCACAGTGCAGAGCCTCGTAGAATGTAGTATGTAGCAACCTATTTAGGTTAAGCATTTGCATTATCGTGGATACCATCAGGTGAGATGTCTGTTCGTGTGTCACTGCGTACAATAAATAAAACAAAAACAAAATGAGGTGACAGATCTCTACTGATATTCTAGTTTACTGCCGATATATCTACGATTTCCAATAATTTTTCTATGAATTGTTCATTGTATGTGAGTATGGATCGCTAACGTATATTATTTATTACTAGATTGTATATCAGCTGTTGTCCGTGTCTATGATAGAACATGGGCGTGTCTTTTTGCACCTCAAAGACCGGCACCGTACCCGCTCCCTCTCGGTTGTAATGTCTTGGACAAAAGCGACCACTTACCATTAAGATATGTCTTCCTAATAAAAAAGTATGATCAATGGAGATCCTATGAAATGGATGGATGGATGGTTCCCGTTACATCATAGCCAGGTACTAATTATTGCACCTACAATTGTGTACCTATATTCCGGTGTACTCATAGTGAATCCTCGGAAATACTTTATTTTGTTTAATAAACGGAGAATTTCTTTAGGTATCTTATCCTACATGTTTTTAGGTATCTTATCCTACCTTAAGAAGGTAATATTTCTGGAAGGAATCAGGAAAGATCCCATGACCCGCGGATAAAAATGATTCGTTTCTACTTGATGTAAACAGGAAACCAAACAAACATATATATTCATAGTATTTAAGATACGTAGGAGTATGTATGAGTAGGTACCTACGATTATAAAAAGGTTATTTGAATAGATACATAATGTTTACACAAATAGTCGCTCACAAATATATGATAAAGTCACTATAAATAAACATTTTATCTGAGCACAATTTCATGTTAATTATATGAACCATTATTTAACAAACATGTACTTAATTACGTTAGATACCAAGTAACGATCTATGGTCATTTGAGTTGGTACCGATTTATCTAAAAGGACACTTGCAACGTACATTCAATTGACCAATCATTCATCATCTGTAGTCTGTAACGTAACATTTACCCTCTCCACATCAATAGAAGGTTTTGCCATAATCTCAAGTCCCGCCGAATGTCTCAAAATTTCACGAGGACGAAACCTACTACGACAGAATTTAAATTTATATTTCTGGAAAAAAAAGCCTATCTTATAGTCCATTTTCAGAATGAATTTGGTCATTCTGAACCACGGAGCAGAGATGTGCTATGCGTTCTGAAGATTACCTTTTAATAGTCATACGCCCGTAGACAGACATTCTACTATCAGAAGGCAGGCTACTATCGCTTTTTTTTTATTAATTTGATTCGGCGGTTAATCCAGCAAATATCTTATTATTAAGAGCTCTTATTAATAAGAGCGTCGGTGGCCAAGCGGTTACAGTATCCGACTCGTAAGCCAGAGGTCCCGGGTTCGAATCCCGCTCCGGCGATGTACCAATAGCTGTTTTCTGAGTTATGTACATTAGTTGAATACTAACCGATGCTCTTACGGTGAGGGAAAACATCGTGATGAAACCTGCACATTCAGGCGACTGGATGTGTAACCATGGTCCAATCTGGTCAGGTTCCCCTGGTAACAGGGTCATGGATGTCAGATGGCAGTCGCTCCACTGTAATTACCTAACCTGCCAAATCCTGGATCATGGTCAAGGCGGACCCCGGGCTCTCGTTCTCGAGAGCACAACCGGGACATTAACACCAAAATGTTTTTTTTTTTATCTTATTATGAAAATACATATCAGTTTTAGACTTTATTATTTCTTAAACGATGAAGACGTTGTCTCTCCACATCTGAAAGTAGTTTTAGTCGCAAATGGGAATAACTCTCTTTATTATTTATTAGAGTATATTTTTCTTTCTATGTTTCTGTCTTGCCATTTCTGCTTGCTAATAAGTAAATATTTTTTATCTTCAAACTACCTTTGGATAATCTATTAAATTCAGTTTTATTCGTTCAAATCCAACAAGAAGTTTTGATGCTAGCGGGAGTTGTACTGAACGGCACCCGCACAACACTTCATTTTCAAAGCCCACTTCCGCGGCCTATGACGTCATAGTAGAAGAAAGGACTAAATATATATTTTTGTATTGTCGCCGAATGGATCTTCGCAACGATATAAGTAACATTTTTCAAACTTTTAAACTAGATTTTAAAAGTAAAAATTTTTCGTGTCAATTTTTCTGGAATGCCCGTTGGGACACCTAGGAAGACGTTCATCGAATTCCCGTCAAAATAGTCTATTTGGGTATACACTGAACATTTTATTTCTCTTATTTTGAAATCGCAGACAGTATAACGGTAAGATTATCTAATCTCGCGCAGTAAGTAAGTAAAACAACCCGAATTTTCGTCACTATCCTCGCAGAGACAATGAGAATAGAAATCTCGGCTCGCAATAAGCCATGTTGCGCCGACCAACCGGTAATTAATTTCAAAGTTTCCAACACAGATCGGCCATTGTTTAGTTTTCGCATTGAATTGTCACCGGCACTTAAGACTGTGTTGCGGAATGTGTAAAATGCGCTTATTGTTTTTTATGCAACGATTAGGTGTAAGTTCGTTACAGGTACACTTGTGGCTATGGAGATGTAACTTAACCGACAGAAAAACGTCGGAAAACTGCCGACCAAGGTAACTTACTCAAATATTTCCTAAACTACTGAACCGATTTTAATGAACCAAAGCTGTGAACCATCTCGATTAGCCAGCCAGCTGCCTTTCACATTAAAGAAACTGCATAGAAATCGGCCACAGACAGACACACAGATCCACATGAAATTTATAACACCCCTCTTTTTTCGTCGGGAGTCAAAAACGAGGCCTGACGCCCGATTCCAATATTCGACGAACTGTCGTCAGTAAACATACTGAGCCGTCGTTCGTTTACTGACATCAAATCAACAGAATTATAGTTAATCGCAGATTAATAGCTTTATCTATTAGCTTTCCTGGTCAGGTACCTCTATTAACAGGGTCACGGAGAGCAGATAGCAGTTGCCCAACCGTATTTACCTCATATGCTGTATTCTGGATCATGGGCAAGGCGGATCCCGGGCCCTCGTATGCTAGAGTACAACCTGGACATTAACGCCAAGATGATTATTTACAGATGAATAGCTTAAGTTGTTTCTAAACAAACCTGTTACTTTGATTTGCTGATATTTCTTACCATTAACGGATCGTTGAATTAGAAACGGGAACCTAGGTTTACGCACTGCACCAAGGTCTCACTGGTGATACTGAGACTGGTTCAGCAGTCTCGGGGGCCTATTGGCACCCCGTGCCGTTACGGTATATTCAATCCTATTTCGACAAAATGCTGTCGACACTCATATTTGACTCCACTGTCAACAACTGTATCGTACAACGATTACCCAATCTAGCGATTTGTAATACGACGCCATTTTGAACTACTAATTACCAGATTGGTCAGTCACATGTAGTAGTCATAGCACGTAGGCTCGATAGTAGGTCGGCTGTAAGAACCATGTCTTTACACCAGTCTAAGTTTATTACCGAAGGTTGGGCTCTGTAACGCCTGAGACACCAATAGACACCATTACTACTAGGGTTACGGTTTGAAGGAGACGTTTACGCAATAAACTAATAAAAAAGTAATAAAAATATATTAAATCCTATTCTGCGTTTACGTAACAATGTCATAGGTAACAGCCCATAACAGTCCACTGCTGGAGCTTGAGCCTCATCCACATGAACATTCCTAAGTCAAAAAGATAACACCAGATTCATTCTAAACCAGCTGTTCATTCTAAGAAGACTTCCATTCTGCAGATATCGGTAAAAGGTCCATTACTAGCTTCCTTGATATCAAATTTCGTGAAAATTTTCTCAGCAGTGCTCCTAACTGAGAGAGTAATACCACAACAACCAGCTATGCAGTTCGCATTATTCATACAAGTTAGGATTCAGCCATAGCATATTACAAAGTAACCAATAACGCGTTCGAGAGACAGATATAAACATCGGAATGGAAACGCTAAGTGTTCCGCGGAACCATTTTCGGGTGTCATCCCATAAAACCATAATTGCGATGTTAGTAACGCTGGCAGTAAATGCTGAGAGCATTTTACAGCTTCTGTTAGTGTTTCCCGATATGTAATAACGAGTAACGAATAACAGCTTATTTTGTGGGTGGTTCGGGAGGTGGCTGCCATATTGAGTGTTCTGGGAAAGCCGATGCGGCGGTGGTCGCCCCTTTTGTTCCCAAACGTGACTTTGTGCTTTGAATGCGTACGCGCAGCCGCGAATTGTCTAAATTTAGCGAGAGTATTGCGCGGTCTTACTTTGTGCTTTTACTCTTAACGATGGCTGTCGGGTAGCACAGAAGGAAGGATGAGGATTTTGAGTCTACGCTTGGATGCTGTTAAGTCGTCTCGCGTATGTCTTTGCTTAGATACGTATGTACTTATATAAATTTTTACCGCATACGTACACTAAAGCAAAGACGTTCAGTAAAAAGAAATTCGTGTATTAACCTGTTATTTCTTGTCTCTGCTACAAGACAAACAACAAACAAGACCGAAATTTAATTTTTTTTAGTTCTATTACATTTTTAATCGCCTTTTTTTACTATTTTATTATGTGTATAGATAAATACTCATTTGTAACAGTCCGTGGGTAAGATTAGCACCCAGTATCGTCGTGTTCGTCTATAATAAATAACTACGAAACTACCCGCACTAACCGCCACCACCACTCATACACAGATATCATTCTTCTTCTAAGTCGCTACGCTCTTGACAGAGTGGTAATTGTGATCGGTTGAGGATTGGCAGCACGCTTCACTATCCGTCACCACTCTTCGAACTGCTTTCCAAATACACTATAATTACATACATAATAATTCTAAGCTAATTTCGGAAACAAAAAAAGAATTTCCGTCAAGTTTAGGCTGTCCACGACGACAGTTCGAGTGTCACGTTTAAATTAAAGCGGGTGGTAATTAACAAACGTTCGTAATAAGTAGTTAAACGCAGCTAATCCATAGTTAAAACGTGGCCACCATTGTTTGCGCTATCAACAAACACTGAGCCGTTTTGGGATCGACACCCTCCCGTTTTAAATAGCTCTCGAGGGGAGGGTGGGCTAAATTGGCGCTCCGCTAATAACTTGTACATGCGGGCACTTCATGAGAACCCCACAATAGTATTCCTACCCGATGACCGTTGGCTGACGATCGCTTACAACCATACATATTGATTTCGCCCAGATAACAACCGCTGCGTGTAAGGCTAGGCAGCTAGAATTTATATCGTATAATAATTGTAAGAGCGTAATTGTTCTATGTTACGTCGTTGCTCTTTGCAGTTCCTTGTACGCATGACGTAGTGGCGACCAATTACATACAGTGTAAAAACAGGTGACTCAGCAACCTTCGCTTTAACAAATATATACTTGCGATACAACTAATGTTAGTAACCTACGAGTCCAATTTAGACGGTTCTTTTTTTTTATTTTAGATTAGGCAAAGGCAAGCGATGCAAGTTGTTTAACAGAATTTGTCATATGTTACTGGTAGTTTCGTCGTTGATTAGTTAGGGTTTGCCACCCCTGACTGACGATTGTAATCTGTGTTTAGGGCAAAATATGCGGGCGCGGCGTCCGTGGGACATTAACGTATTTTTTACTTCGACCTCGTAGTTTTAATTGGATTTGGACTGTACCAGTTCTTAATAAGGAACGTTTTAGCTTGAAACATTATTTTTGGCGTACAGATTTTAATGGACGAATCAAAACAGGGAAGATTGATGTCATGGGAACTTAACGTGGGATTTTAATGCCCTGATGTATGTCAGTTGGTTTCGCTTACCTAATTAGTAGTTAAATAAATAAAAATGTAACGACTTCTCCATCATCATCAACTATTTCCGTACAGACTCAATTCTTTCAATATTAAATGTACTCTTCCTGGATGAAAGAAAAACGTCTTGATAAAAGTACAATCCACTCCACAAAAGAAACATAAGCTGCGGCAAGCTAAATCAAAGCGATTACCTTCGCTCCCAACGCTCCCAGATTAGCCTCTGGCAGCGACTTGGGATACATTTTTTACAGGAATACGTTGCTAACACAATGCACCAATGGAGTACGTGTTCAATTACATATTATGCGGAAGCAGGCCACGGCTAAATGGAGCTTATTACGTATCGTACCGACGTAACTTAAACGATAATGTCGGTAGGCACTCTTTACGTCACACCTCAACGCAGTTCCAATTTGAACGTTGCCGTAAGTAACGCGTAATGGACTGGATATCAGACTCTAAATATAACTCTGCAATGCAATCGGAATTATGTCAAGACCACTCGTTAATACACCAATTGGAGTAGATTTCGGGTTACTTTTTTGCTATTTTTTTACTTAATGCTTCTTTAAGTAGTTTCCCGCCAAGGACGTAGGTGAAAGTTTCTGTTTTAATGAAATGAGAAGAAACGCCATCGTCACTATATATCTATCATACAATTGCGAGAGGAACGGGATATCAATGGCATTCTATTAAATAGTGTCCATAATTTACGCTCTATTGTGTCAACATTAAACTTTTTAAGTTACCGTTTCTGTAATGAAGTGGGATGTTTCCGAATGGGGGTGCGAAATAGGGTTGTAACGGTCGGGGCGGGTCGAGGGGACAAAGGTTAACGTATGCGGCGATGCGCGAGCGCAGCCGATCCGCACTTTTTACCTTTTAACCCGATGGTTCCGTGACATTACGAACTTCGAAATGTCAATTATAATTACAGGTGGCTGTAAAACGAATAAATATACAACGGCAATTAATATTTGTCGGCTATGATTGAGATTTTTTTTCTGAAATAAAAAGATAACATATGGTGAAGTATTGGAAATGTTTAGTTTAGACCGGTTTGTAAATATCAACCGGTGTGCCTCATAATATAATATCTCACTATATTAATAGTGTTGTTTGTATATGTCGTGGGCCGATCGTCGAAATGGGCTGATCAGGATCTGCCTAAGCATATGGCAATTAGATACGTCTGCCCTGAGTTGCCGGTTTTGGCACAACACTTACCTAATCTAACCTAAATGAAACTAAATAATAATATCCTCCGCGCTTTAACACAAACTGGCTTTATTGAATTGAAATCTCTATATCAACCGATCTGCCTGGGCACATCACAATCGGCCTAACTGGACGATTGACCCACAACATGATACGCTTGATCCTTGATCTTTCGCATCCCTTTCCCCTTTCTGAAGATACACGTCCTCAGAACATTAACCTTTTCTACCGAACTCTTTGAAAATTAGCATTGTCAAATGTTCAGCGGTACAGCCAAGGGTTAGATTGCCCATTACTTTTTTTCTTCGCAATTGTATCTAAGTTACGTAAACAGTAACTACAACATAATTGTCCCATCTATAATAGACTGGCTTAGGCAGGTACTTAATAACCGTATCCGTTATTCATTAACTCGTCATCAATTAGTGTCACTGTCGCTCTGTTTTTGAGAAATAAAAATAGACAAAAAAGTAGGTAAGTAGGTACTACCTACTCTTTTAATTACATCCTTTTGCGACACACTTATTTCTGTTTCAATTACTGTATCCGACAGTAGGATCACACACACACTACCCAATTAAAAGTGGTACATCGCCCAACAATTCAAGTGACGATTGAAGTCGTTCATTATGTTCAAATTTGCGTGTTATGTGGGACACGCGTGCGCCACGCGACCCGCATGGGAGAATAGGAATTTAGGGTGCGCACGCGCATTTTGAGCGTGCAAAAACGGCGGGTACTTACGCTTTTACGCTCTTCAGAAAGGGGTGAGCTGGTCGCTAAATGTTGTTTTTAGCAAGGGGTTTCCTAAGTGAAACGCCAGCAATAAGTTTGAAATATTGTTCTTTCCTGTACATTCACTTAATTTGTGGCTAATACTGTCTTGGATACAAAGGTAGTTTTAGCTTTATTTATTTTTCATTTTATTTTATTTTGTTTATTAACATGAATCAAGAACTTTCTTTAATTACAAATGTATCCTTAGTCTATTATTCCATGCATGAGCCAATTACTGATTCACACTTTGTTTCCATAAAATATAATAACAAACTATGTGGGTATGTGCACATGTATAATTTTAATTATACCTTAAATATAGGAGGTAGAACTTAATTTACTCATAGCAAATCTCCCTGCATGAAGAGTAGTTGTAAATGGGAGTATATACAAAAGTAAGTAGGTGTGGTTATATTATTGCATAGGTAGGTAGGTACATGGTCAGATAGTCCAATGGACCGGCCACCGTTGTCCAGGTCGCACCCTTAGGAGAGGGGGTGCGATATCGGCGTTTGAGGTACCCGTAGACCATGTCTATTAAAGAACCTATTAATCCTGGCTAACCGTGGTGGGAGTGAGGTGATCTTTGCCTGTAATAAACGCTAGCAACAGTGTCGCGCATAACAGCAGGCAATAGCAAGCCGGTTCATTAACATCTACACGGCTGGCCGCCGGTGTCGTCGCCCAGATAAAGGCCGCCGGTAAACAGATTGTGTACTCATTAGGCAGCAGCTGATTACATTGTCTCTACGTATGCACATACATGGATATTCATGTTGGTAAACACGATGGAGCTATCGTGCGACGACCCCGCGCCCGCGCCTCTAATCAATCGCGCATGCGCCTACCGAGCGATAAAACATAATGTGGACCGTTACATTCATGTATGAGATGACAGCCATGCAAATTTCGCTTGATATTCAGCAGCTCCTTAACGCCTTGGCTGCCGATCGCCAGCTGTTTAATATTAATCGCGCAATGGAAAATGCGCATTGGCCAACCATGTTTATCCCTGTGGAAATTTTTTCGCATTGTAATACAAAAAGAGACATTAAGCAATCAGAACATTAGGCGCGGTGGGTGGTGTTTTCGATGCCGGTAACTGTTTAGTGGATACAGTGGAATGCCAGATTCGTCGGGTTTCACAATTTTCATGCCGAATGGGCACGTGCTAAATCAATCAATTTGCTTTCTCTCACTTGCCAATTGGCGGACTATCAGAGTGCGTTCACAGACAAATAATTGGCTTTTAGAGGACTGTGATATGACGGGTTATGTAGGTACTAACTATGCTGATGCGCAGACGCAGAGCTTTGGCGGAGTAAGAGTGAAGATTTTTTAACCCAGTCAAATTCATGAATTAAATCACTTTTTTACACTAGTTCCACTTTATTATACAATTTTTTATTAAATTGCTACCGGTTTCGAATTACTCATATTCTATTATTTTATTTTCCAATACAATATCCTAAAACCTAAACAACCTTTCTTTGTTGCACGCTGTGAAACATCCAAGTATAATAAATGAAAAATAAATAAAACATGTATTGATCAATAAACAATAAATAAAACATGTGTGACTGTGTTTTGATCAAACTACTTATAACAACAACTGTACGGCAAAAGTCTAGAAGCATACTCGCTAAGGCTAATGTCTAGAAGCATCCGCCTTTGCATTTGCTCTACCAATTCTTATTAAAAGCTTCCCCTTCTATATTTAGACAATTGGTTGGATCTTAAATACTTAAGATCTATTCACAAAACATTTTACTAATTGATAGAGAAAAACAAATGACTAATTAGTACAGATAAGTGATATCCTTAAGAATATATACGAGTAAACATGTTGTTTTAACGCTGTAGAATAAAATCTAACTGTATTTTTAGAAAACATCACATCATCGCTAAAAACTAAAAAGTAATTGCATGTAGATACATTAAAAGCCTTTACTTTTTATGTCATTGGTTACGTAGCCATCATCTTCATCGTCATTTCGTAACAGGTAGCTGTTATCTGGCAACATATTACACCTTTGGGTTATAACTACATATGCAGAATATTAATAGTAATTACGATTATCAATCTCTCATAGTTTTTGTTGCACCACAGCAGGGCAAAGGCCTTTTCACATGTGCGGTGATATTATTCGTCAAAATATTTATGATTCATTCAAGTGTGTTGTCACTTCGAAGGAGCTTATTTTGAGTTTACACGAAGCGAGCAATTTTGAAAAGCATGTATGTGTGTTTTTTGCAGTAACAAACGAACACACATCCCACCTCTTGGAAAG
The DNA here is from genome assembly GCA_907269095.1 of Blastobasis adustella. Lineage (NCBI taxonomy): Eukaryota > Metazoa > Arthropoda > Insecta > Lepidoptera > Blastobasidae > Blastobasis > Blastobasis adustella. Next base: position 10,627,764 of record OU026121.1, on the reverse strand, counting down.
TAGTTATTTTTCAATTATCCAAAAATTGCTAAACAACAAATGTGTTGTCATTGCGAGGACTAACATGATATGCCCAATGGCTGTAATTGTGCCGAACCCGGAACCGGTACGTAAAAAATAATAATTGATTGAACATAACAATGGACTCCTAAGTATTTAACGACTTATCATGCTATCCCTGAATTTGAATCTGAATTTGAAAATGAGTATTCGGGCTTAAGGGACAAATCTAGCCAATAGTACGCCGGTACGCTTCAACACATGCAAGAATGCTTTCAAAAATTATGCTTGGACAAATTCACACAGAGCATCTAGCCCCAAACTAAGCAAAGCTTGTACCGTGGATACTAGTTCCACTATACCTTTTCCGGGCGTAATAATATTCAGACCCGGAATAGAAACTAAAATTCATCACTTAAATTTATTCCCGGCGGGGTAACGAACCCAGGAACCTTTTCGTGTGAAAACGATATATTAACCACTTAACTATACTCGAACTGAACTGACAGCGTTATATACATAGGAGTTATCTTTCACATAAGCTGGTGTAGGTATCCATCCAGCCAGATGTAGTCGTAAGACTTACCTATTGTAGCTATAACACTTATCCGAGTTCCAGTTGCTAGTTCCATGATTTTTTCTTACCTACTAGTTCCAAGGATCTCATAAATATGATTTGCAATGTAAATCTAAAACTAGTGTCAACTGAGAAGAAAATTCTCTATTGTCACCCCGGAGGACAGTGCTGGAGGTGACTACTGGGAGTAATCAGTTTCAATGAAAAGGTAGGAAAAAAGCGTGTAAAGGATCACTATCTTTCTCAGTGTGCCTAGACGTATTACAATGCCTTAATATAATTATATTATGTATTAATATAGCGTATGTTTATTTTATTCATATATACCTATTAGTATGTATAGAATGTTATGTATTTATTTATAGTATATAATTATTGTGCACGTCGTACTGCGTATATTTATCATGTCTCTCTTTTTGTAGGCCTGCTGGAAGAGATTTCTTCTTAGAGATAAGTAGTGCCTGTTGTCTAATATCTGATTTGTACTATCTCTTTAATTTTCTTGCGTACAATAAATTGTTCAATAAATAAATAGGAAAAGTATTAATTTTAATTCATCAGTCTTGCCTGGTTTTGGCCCGCGGACAGACACTCGCAGTGAAAGTATTTTTTTATCAAAATCTCGGTTGTATCCCTAACTGATCGATCCTTAAGTCTTTACCATTGCCCATTTATTAAAGTTTCCCGCCAGCTGTCTACCATCAGTTTGATTTGCACCTACATGTATGGAACGACGTAATTAAATCTCTAACAAAAGATCAAGGTTGCGATTCGGAGATATAAAAACTTTTTGCTTACCTACGTTCGTGACCAGTCTTGTTAAGCATTGTAACAAAAAAAAATAGCGTGTAATTTTAAATGGGTCTCTGGGCTGAGGAAAATGGAATCGTTTGGTTGGTAACTCGGCACGTAGAAGGAAGCACACGGATAATCGAAATTTGGCGGTAGACGTGTGTTTATGAGTGGTTTTTCTTATGTTTCTAGTAATGACTGTAAATATTAATTGGCTAAGATTCGTTTTAACGAGATAGGTATCCAAGCAGAGTTCCAAAAAACGCAAAACATTTTTTATATTAGTAGCTTTCTTAGAATTATAGATATGAATAATGACAATCATTATTGGAGGTAATAACTTAAACTTGATTAAGCACCAGTACGTTATTCATATACTACTAATATCTAATATCTACTTTGATTTCTGTACAAAGTAGGCTCACATTACACATAAAAAACTCAAAACCGTCCAATCCATTGCTGGACTCCCGACTCTAGCCACCTCCACATTAGCGAAGCGCGTTGCCACAATCTCCACGCTTGGTAAGCGGATTGAAGATCGCAGTGTTGATGGCAGCTGCCAATTTTCTGGTTCACGGAAGTAATAGATGATCTGCGTCTATGATATTAGTTGCCTTCTACGGCACACGTGTAAGGATGGACTTGATGCTATTACACTCCACGTAACTCAATACCGATTGATCAATCCTCTGATAAAACATATCAGTCCGATAAGCTATTACTTAAGAATTAAGAAACGCCTGAACACCATACTTTGTTTTAATTTTGTAGTATATTACTTTATCGGACAGTTAGGAAAGTAGCATTGTGCTATGTGAACGTTGTCACAGTTCGTGAACCCACTGCGTTCAATGCGGCTCTGTGATTGGTCCGCATCGTGTCAATCGCCACTCAAGTATTGTCCGTTAGAACCCTGTGCGTTTGTGCGCACTGTGAGACCTCTGCGTTCCTTACTTTTTTTGTGTCCAACGGAAATGGTTGCCCTCCGGACAACGGGGGAGGGAGGAGATGTACTCTTATAAAATAAAGTAGAGTAGAGAGTTATGCGCGATTCGCTATAAAAAAACCTTAACGCACACATGCTAAACACCCCCTTGGGACTACCTCTAGCCGGGTAGGCTTTCCAGGTTTCATAGGTGTTTCTGAGTACGAGGCTTAGAAATCCACGTTAATTTCGTAAGCCCACAAGACTTCATAGCGACACGGAACACTAAGTTTGTATCGAAACGACGCCGCTAGAGCCAAGGCCACGGGGCCACTATACGACTTAATATTCCTCACTGTTACTTACTAGATAAAACACAAAGCGACTCAGCACGGAACACGCCGTGTTTGTAGGCACAGATCATTGTGGAGGTACGTACAGGGCAAGTGTGCACGACGAATGCGGAATTATAATACACATATAGAACCCAAAATAAATCGGAGTCCCGACTTTGTATCGACTTTTCATCCTCGCAAGGGGATGGGTCTGCGTTTGTTGGCTTTTGTGGAGGTAGAGACTTCAACCTGACTTTAGTAATAGAGAGACCTTTTAACTTTCTAGCGAACAAGAATGATCAAATATAAGTTAATTGAACGAAACTCATATTAGAGGTCTCTTCAGAGGCGGAAAAAGTATTGGTAGCGCCCCTTGTGTTGCTGATGTTCATAGGCGGCGGTGACCACTTTCCACCAGGTGGCCCGCTTGCCTGTTTGTGTTCCGTATAACATAAAAACAAAAATTCATGATGTATCTACACCAAAAGTGCAAAATCACCAAACCAAATAAGCGGTCCACCTGATGGTGAGTAGTTACCACTGCTATATGTATAAGCTTCTTTGGCTTGACATTATTCTAGCTATAGTTAGTGTCTAACCCCTGGGGCCCGGTGAAAGGAAAAACTGGGGCCCGTTTCATGATATTACCTACGAGTTCATCATAATATCGCGTTTAATTTTTAGTAATACCTACTTAGAACGGAGATCGACCACATTGCCGAAATTAATAATAATCAAACTTATCTTTCCAATTAGGTTAGTTTCACTGATACTTAATACTTTTTTCATTTCTACAATAGAGCGACTGCCATCTGACCTATGACACGTGACCCTATTAATAGGTTTTGATCATGGTTACACTTTCATCACAATGTTTTTCCTCTTTCGTGAGAGAATTGGTTAGTGATTTTTTTAAAAACACTAGCCAATGCTCTTACGGCTCAACTTACTTATGTACATAACTCGGAAAAGAGTCATTACCCGCATAGGGTTTCAAATCCCGGTACCTCTCGCTTACGAGTCAGACCCTTAACCACTAAATCTGAACGCTCAGCGTTGCGCATTCTAATATTTTTAACTAATACTTTTTTATAAAACGCCCTAAATACTATTAAACATACACGGCACGGAAGACACCATACACACAAACTACAACACTAGCAATTACCATAGCACACCCCTAGCGCTGATTACGCTAAGTGTATAGTTACAGTGGTCCAACTTCCTATTGTGTTTGTAAGTGTGTAAGTAAGCCAGTGGCGTGGTGGAGCTATTATCTAACAGTGAAAGTGTGTGTGTGTGCGCGCGGTGACGTAACGCGCTCCACTCTCACTGCCTGCGCCCGCGCAGACGCCGAGTTTCGAACTAGGAAGTCGAGGCGTGCAGACGGGGGACTTTAGTGCGTTGAGGGCTAATTCTAAAAATCTGGTCTTGTGGTAGCTTGCGATAACCAAGGTTAAGCAACGCTTGTTGAGTACGGGAACTGGATGGGTGACCGTTTAGTACTTTGAGGACAAGCTAGCTACTCGATAAGTGTGCTTCTAAACCATTAAAGAAGAGAGGTTAACCAGGGCCCTGAGACTAATTGAACAGACAGCCTAATATATGATTAAAAACGGCTCGAGAACTTGGTGTGCTATCTGTTGGGCGACAATTTTTTATGGGATTTTCCACATCACATTCCATATCTATTCTAATCTTGATGATATTTTAGTGCCCGCGGATTAATATACGTTAAGTTGGGTGGATTGATTTGATGCCGACTCTTAGCACGTTTTAGTCTTATTCAAAGACTGTACCTACCTCTTTACGCTCTGATCTGACAAAGTTCTTGTTAAGCCTAGACAGTTTTTTTAAGGTTCTTTTAGGCCCTCATTGTCGTTGTTTGAAGAAGTTGTAGGACATATATTTAAAGAAATGAAAATCACTGCATTATTATAAAACAAAGTCCTACGTCGCATCTGTCTTTCTGTTCGCAATAAACTCAAAAACCACTGAACGGGTTCATGAGATCTTCACCAATAGACAGAGATATTTATGAGGAAGGTTAAGCGCTTGAATTCGTTAAGGGGCTAAGCAATGCTAAACATACATAATAAATAATTTTCTGAGAACTGTCATGACTTGGCCTATCATCCATTTAAGTCTTGACGTTGATTTATTGGACATCCTGTATAGATTGCTTACATAATAATAATTAAACAAAAATACAGAAAAAACCTGTAAATTCAGATCATTCATTCAAAATTCAGAGCAAAGGCGGACTAGTCTGCCAGCTATCTCATTCCGACAGCTTTATATAATATTTAAATAGGTATGGGCTTGTTAACATTGTTTTAAACTCTGTAATACTTTAAGTCTGAAATAAACGGTTTAATATTTTATTATTATTTATTTAAAAACCGTTTAGAAGTACCTCGAAGGCTGCCCCTCGTCTGCACAGGCCTTCACCGGTCTCAGGATTGTAGATATCTTAAGATTCCGGGTTTATTTGATTAACTGCAAAGGCTAACTTGATACCGCGAAGTAAGATAGGGAAGTGGATGTGGTTGCGTTGTCGATTTGTCGCTCTTGTATACATGTAATTCGTAGCTAGACTTAAACAAGGGTTGCTAAATAAATTGATGCTAGAAAAGGAAATATAAAAATATTATATTTTCAGTACCAGTCCACACCTACGCAGAATAAATAATAATTTCTCACAAGAGTTTAGATAGACATCATCATCATCACAGCCCATAACTGTCCTCTGAAGGACCTAGAGCGTCTCCCGCGAAAGGGGAGATTATTGCCATAATCTCCACACTTGGCAGGCGGGTTGGAGATCGCAGTGATATAAATATAAGAATGGAAAATGCTGTTGCCCAGTTTCCAGCCTACGGAGACAGATCTTTTGTAAGAAGTTGGTGATATTCTACTCTGCCCGAGACCACACTGCCAAGGAAAAGTAGATATTAACAATATTTTATTCAGTACCAGTCCACACCTACGCGAATTAAATAACACCTTCTCACAAGACTTTAGACTGCCTCACCCTACTCCAAAATTAGAATGGTTCAAATGAAATGCGTTTGTTTGTTAGCAGTGTTTGAAGGCAAAAGTAGGACGAACCCACGGTATCTGGGTTGTGTGTGTTGTGGCGTGCAACCGGTCCGGGCAGAGGTCCGTCGGCGTTACATAACCATTGATATAGTGATTCGCTCTTTGATTTACACGTGTTGCCAAATACACCATTAATCTCGTTTTTACCTGGTCAGAACGACGTGCTTTGGATGTTTTTCTCGGCTTAAGAGCAATGAAGATTATTAACTTGATTAAGACTTTAATAACCATCTGGTAGGAAAAATATTTTAGTTATTAACATAATGAGTTTGAACTAGTCATCATCATCATCATCATCATCTTGGCGTTAATGTCCCGGTTGTGCTCTCGAGAACGAGGGCCCGGGGTCCGCCTTAACCATGATCCAGTATTTGACGATCTATGTAATGAGTTAAAACTAGTATACCTAGGTATTACCAGGTTATAGGTATGCCAACGACCTACGGCGAGGACGCCGAAGACCGGGCAGAGTGGAGAAGATTGAGTCGGAAAGCGGACACTGGCAGAAGCCGACATAAACGATTGATGATAACCTAGGTATTACCAAAACGTATATCAAAATATTTTGCCTCACAAAAAAGTGCGCCCGTTGATGTCTTTTATTTGAAAGACTTGAAACGCAGGTTGTGCTAAAAGGCATCTACTTACTACAAACAAGCTCAAATAATCATTTTACAATGGCGTTAATATCCCGGTTGTGCTCTAGCGTACTGGAGCCCGGGGTCCATGATCCAGGATTTGGCAAATCAGATAGTTACAGTGGAGCGACTACCATCTGACATCTATGACCCTGCTACCAGGAAACCTGACCAGATTGGATCATGTTCACACATTCAGTTGCCTGAATATGCAGGTTTCATCGCGATGTTTTCCCTCACCGTAAGCATCGGTTAGCATTCATGTTAATAACTCTGAAAAGAGTCATTGGTACATGGCCGCAGTGGAACTCAAACCCGGTACCTCTTGCTTACGAGTCGGATACCGTAACCACTCCGCCACCGACGCTTCCAAGAAACAAACTTAGTCTTAATTAAATCTAGAGTTAACTGAATAGGAATAAACACATTCTTACTAATTTCTACTTTGTCGAGTATGAAGTCAGGAGGAAAACTTGACAAAAAATTGTTCCGATAACAAAATGACTAATAACCATTAAACAGACACATTCGATCTGTTAAAGTTTATTCATTCAAGAAGATTGCGTCCCGATAGACTCTTAGATAAATGCTAAGATATCGAGTTTTCAAGCCGTTCGTAGCGTTGCTTATTCATCTGTGCCAAAAAACTTTTCGGCCGAGTGAACACTAAATTTGCAATCGCCTGAGGCTTGGATTCGCTTTGAAAAGTGGGTATTGGTTTCTAATAAAAAACATCGCTGGGATACCAATTTCTGACCTTGGATTGAATCGGCTGTTGCAAGCTCGACATAGGATTTTGGTGTTTTTACGTTATTAGTGTTGAAGGTGGTCATTCTAATATGTACCTACCAGTATTTATTTTATATAGGTACATAATAGTAGGATAATAAAAACTATGTCCACATAGTTAGAAATTAAGACAAACCGCGGTTTAACCCTTGATGTGTTGTTCTGGCGTATAGTCTCAGTACCTATCATTCATCTAAATCCTTGCAACAGTTTTCACGTGAAAGTGTAACGAACATCCATGCACCTAATGATATAAAATATACCATTGTATGCACCCCAACTTTCGGAATAAATGGTCCTGCTTAACTTTTATCCCGACTCTGTCTGATCACCTCACGGTCCAGATAGCTGGACCGCGATGACGATGCACACTCTTGCGCATTGGAGTGTAGCGCACGTATCCCCCCGCCCCCTCGCCCCTCCTTCCCCTCCATTCTCACTTTTTGCTCTAAAGGAACACAAAGGAACCAACGAAAGTCATCTCAGGACTAAGTGACTTGGCAGTTTATTTTTGCTGCCTTTGCCGGTTTTTCTCTGGCTTTGGATGTTGGTTAAATAGAACGTATAATACTTATACGCTTGCTTAAAAAGTATCGCTGTTGGGAACCGACGGCACGTTTATACTGCCTGTATCTGTATTCGAGTGTTGTAGGTGCCATATATTTTAGTGTCGGCCAAGGTGCCTTCAGGTCACTGAGCTTGCGAAGTTAGCAATATTCTGTGTTTATACTCGTTTGCTGATTCAAAGCTAAATGGTACAACCTACAGCATTTACCAAACAAATTATTTTAATTTACTTAAGTACATACATTTGTTAAATATTTATTTACGTGCTGAATCCATTTACTTGGCTAATAACTACACAAATATTGAAGGAGTTGCGTCTCTAACAAAAGGCAATCACTGTTCCGTACCGGAGGAAGTAACACGTTTAAGTCATTCAACTTTTTAGCGCCATTCTTATGATACGTGGCGCGGTGATCGAAAGGCGCCATTCCTATGCCACAATAACGATCAAAAATAACATGAAATTTATTTGTTTGTTTACATACAATTTGGCTGCGTGGCTGGCCCAACGACGCAGTAACCTTGTTTGAAGTGAGACACCACTAAATGTAGGTAGATAAGAACCAGAATGACTCGGTGAATTCACGGTCTGTTGACCCAAAGAATGAAAATCGACAAAGAATTCTGTTGTTGGGCGATATTTCGCTGTTTGCGCAATTCACGAAACCGAGAAGCAGAAGTAAGTAATCACTTCCATTTCATTCCATTTTTTATGCCAATGTGTGTAATGATAATTTATATTACGCACATTGGCCAACACACAAAACTATATAAGGTTACAATGTAACAACATAATGAACAATAGAATATGTACTTAAATGTTCTTTGCTGGCTTTCTGGTCGCAAAGCACAATATGTTCCAGGAAACGATGGCCACTGTGGAACGTCTACTGCCAGATTGTTCTAAACTTAAGTCACGCTTAAGTTGGCGCCTAAATGATTCAAAATATTCCTAACAAGAAAAGAAAAAGGGAAAAGTACCAACACCAACCTTAAGCAAAATCGAAACTCGCTAAGTCACTCTTAACTTTAAGACACCGATTTTGTGACTCCTAAATCTCGTGAATCCTTAGGAATATCGTAAGTTCGCGTTGCTTAAGTTTACAGCAATCCGGCAAACGAGAGCCCCCGCTACGTCAGCGCAAGCCCCCGCTTGCGCAACATGTTGTCATGTGGCCGTTGACGCAACTCTTGTTTTCGTGGGTCGGCGTAAGTGTGCCGCGGACATTACGGTCAGCCTATGGCCCAGTGCGCGGCTGTGACATAACCGCCCAAGCTTCCGCCGCTCGCTGCGCGGGCGCCGGTGAAAGGCCTGCGCTTTATGTCACAGCGCAGCCGCTGCAGCCGACCCGGCCCACAATGAGACGAGATTACGGCCCGGGTGACCCGTATTGTATAATAATGAGGGATTATTCGTACTCGTGGGTAGAGAGCTCGCACTTTCGCGTTATGTCTCTGTGGCGGTGGCTCGTCTGTCTACTGTTTAGGTGGTATTATGTAGTTTGTATAAGTTTCAAGTCACTTATAAAAGTGGGACCTGAGGCTTTGTTTTATAAAGATTTAGCAAAAAAGCTAATAGACGCAACAAGTGATCGGAGATCTGGCTCGGTCCTCGGACAGAAGATAAGTTTTGTTATTCAACGAGTCAACGTAGCCAGCTTTCTGCGCACCATTACGGAGGGCAGCGATGTAGATGACTTTTTTTACTGCCATAGTTTTATCATCAGTGTTTTTATATCTTATGGTTATGTAAATATTTTGTTGTATGACAATAAAATAAACTTATTAAAGTTTAAATGTACCTACATGAGATGGGATTTTTAAAGAAGTTTATGTTTATTGCTTCAGTGCCTACTTTTGATATAAGTAGGTACACTGCAATAACGAAACTGCAAAAGTATTGATTGGCCCAGCTCGCTCGTACTTACCTACAGCGCGCTAGAGTTATATGTAGCGCGCTATTTAAAGGGGGATATAATTATTTTAATCAATTTGGTTCATAGTAAACTGCATAATTACCCTATAAATGTTGTGGTCCTTGTAGTTTACAGACGATTATGGTAGGCGTTCTTTGTACTATGGTTTACAGCGAGTACAACTAAGTACCTACAGACCTACAATATGTTTGACATGCTTGATTACTTCGTTCCTTCCTAAACCGTCGATAGACATTACAGCTTTAAATTCAAGCCGAATAGCATAAACAATGCAAATTTATGCTACTTAACGACTTCATGCAATTATTAAACGAACTGCTACCATTAAACAGTTGCGCAGTACGCGAACTAGCACCCAATAAGATCTCGGAAGCGATTCTAAATTAGTCTAACAAGTGGTCAAACCTGATTCACTATCGAAATGTGTCTCCGATGCCGGCTGTCCAATAAACGGAGGTATACGGAGGCATTGTGTCTACTATGGCGTAATAAGATCTAGGTATAGCTCGGTACGTTAATCTAGACTACAATCGGGGGGCTTATACTCGCGCTGTACGACATTTCGAATACAACATTTTTTCTAGCTAAATAACCTCTATTAAAATGTCCTTAAAAACTATATTCGACAATAGAGGATTGGTGAATACCGTTGAGAATAGTAGTAATCGTTTTATACCTATGTATAATGGTTATTTCAGTTACTTTTTAATAGAGATTTGTGGCTTGGGAAAACGTCGAATTCGAATGTCGAAACCGCGAGAATAGGTCCGCAACTATATGTATAATAGGTGTAGCTATTACTTACAGTGATCTAGGTAGTCATGTGATGATTTTGCAGATCTTTGTAGGGTTAAAGAGGTAAAGTAAAGACTCGGAGTACGCTATTAGACCACAAAATTGTTTCTGCTACAGAAATCACTATAGTTTACCTAGTATCAAGGTAAAGCTCCTCTAACGATCAGCTGTTGTGACCGTGAGCGTATGTTACAAACACACATATAAACCACACAACTTACAGTGACGCCCACGCAGTTAAATAAAACATGTTAATATTTTTCGATTGTATTTTTTGTAATGGCGAAGTATAGTGCTCGTAACGTAATCACATCATTATAAAATTAGTAAACCACAGCTGTCTTACGATAGTACTCTCTACACGCTCTAAAACATTACCTATAAACTGAGTAATTACCGCAAGTAAAACGAAATTGTTGTAAACAGGAGCGTCGGTGGCCGAGTGGTTAAGGTATCCGACTCGTTAGCAAGAGGTACCGGGTTCGAATCCCAGTGAGAGAAAACATCGTGATGAAACCTGCACATTCAGGCGACTGAATGTGTAACCATGATCTAATCTGGTCAGGTTCCCTTGGTATCAGGGCGACGGAGGTCGCAGTCGCTCCACAGTAATTATCTGATCTTCCAAATCCTGGATCATGGTCAAGGCGGACTCCGGGCCCTCGTACGCGAGAGCCCAACCAGGACACTAACGCTAAGATGATTTTAAAACAACACTGTTGTAAACATATCAGAAAATGCAATAACAAAATTTTACAGGTTCCCGTGGACGCCAAGGCAAACTATGACTAGATTACTCCCTCAACCCAAGCCCACTAGAATCTCAAACCCAAGGTTACCTTGCTAGGAGTGCGTGATGCGTGGACCACGTGACAGCGCAGTGCAGCGGCCGTGGCGCCTTCAATCCAAGAGGGTCAATTGGCCTCTAATTTGTCCACTCCGCTGCTGCTGTGTCGATGGCCTACAATTGTACTCCTCATTTAGACCATAATAGTCTCGCTACCGAGAACGCGTCGGCTGTGCGGCTGTGAATTGGTTTGTTTGTGCTCACCCTGTCTACGGCTTTCGTGGCCGTATTGGGAAGTAGAAATAATTGAGTGCAACGTTCACAGATATAGGTACTTAGGTGTGGATGCGTGAGATGTAGATTTAAACAAATTGGTTTCATATACAAAAGTGAACAGGTAAAGTCATTTAGGAAGAGGAATGCCAGGAAGAGGAATACAACAATGTTGTGTGACAGTGTCCTACATATATTTCATTTTATTCCGTGTAAATGTGCCCGCAATCCACAACCATGTTCATACATAAATTAAATCTGTAGTCGGCTCAAGACAAATGCCTATTTATTTGGCAAAGTACACAAAGACAGAAACGGCAAAGCTGTGCCAGATATTTCACAAGTGAGGAAGTGGGTTTTGGATTGATGCCATTGTCTTTTGTGGTGCATCGAGCTCATTATTATTGTGATTGGTGGTGAAACGTGTTTATTTTGTTAATGAATACTGAGGATCAATTTCTGCCATAATGCAACTTGTTTGGTCTATTGGTAACAGCATACCGATCCGCCATGGAGATACTTGGTCAATGTTTGATTATAGACACCTTTTTTTAATTTCTGTTATTAAGATAATAGTCGTTATAACATTTAATATGCCGCTATTAAATAAAATAAATAAATTTTCAAATGCGCCACTTAATGCAGAGACTCCATAATTATCTCTATAAACACAAAGTAGCAAAAGAATTAGCAGTGGGGCAGCTGTAGCTGAATTCTAGATTGGACATCAGATGTGTAAGGAGATTGTCTGGAGACTTGAATGGTGAGTGACAAATGGCGTGGGTCATCTGAGAGGAACTGGAACGTGCCTTGGATTGGCCTCTCTGGTACAATATTGGACTCATATCTTGTATTCGGTGTTGACACAAAACGTAAAACATGCGAGCCCAGCACGCCTTGTAGAGGAAATTTTAAGTTTTCGACTAAAACGTCATCAAATAAACTTTTACTATTCTAAAAATGTAGGAGCTTCATAATTTGCTACAGTACACACGAATTACCCAATAAGACCCCACAACAATAGCACTACTAACCTATTACAGAGACACGCACAGCACAACATACCGACTAATCAACAGCTTGCAAATTAAATGCAACAAACTTAACCTTGACTTGATGCAGCACGCACTGTGTGTTCGCTCGAACATAAAAGTCAAGAACTTAATGAGCACCTGGGTATCGTTATTAAAATACTCTTAAACAACATTACCATCGCTTGTCTAGGTGGCGACTACATATTTGCGACATTTGGAGTGGAAACCCTTGGGCCGTGGGGACCAGGCGCACATTCCTTATATCAGGAACTAGCCAAGCGCCTGGTCAACATAACCAGGCTGGCCTCTACTTGGATCAGCGAATAAGCCTCGCTATCCAGCGGGGCAACGCGGCCAGAATTCTGGGCACTTTTTCGCAATCTAGGGACCTGGAGCAAATCTTTTATCTTTAATATTAGTTAGGTTAAGTAAGGTTGTTTTTGTTTATTATAGGTTAGTTAATACTTATAGTTCAGTATTTCATAAAATATTTGAATAAAAGTCATAGGTATATTACCATCTCTATACGAAAATAGATTGTCGTAAAATATCTACTAAGTGACATAGGACGAAATTCAAATAAAATGCAATCGTAACCCGTGCTCGTAACTGAGAGTAGATAAACTTACAATATGCATATTATGTAAGTAGGTAATGTATTCACGTTAACGTTTCTCACACATTGCGTTAAATGGACTCGCAACAGCAATAATAACAAATAATAAGCGATGTCAAGGATGCTTTTGGCGAGGTGGTGCAAACAATTTGTCTTATTGTATTGTAAATAATATGTAAATAGACAAATAAAACTAAACTAACTTCGGAACTGTCAATGCCAACACAAACTTCCTTAGGCAGATGTAGTCATTCGCCATAAGACAGGACAAGTCGTCTATTATACATTATTGGTCTAGACAGATATCTGCTGCCCGAGGGGTTACGTGGTTATTGCACAATGTGTGTCAACAAGCCTCCACGCGTTTGTCTGTCTGTCACAGGACTACATCATTAGAGGGAGATATTTTATATATTTACCGAATAAGTAATATGACCTCGAAAGCAAGAATTGGAATATACTCCACTAGGTTTTATTAAGTAGGTACCCCACACGATATTCAAAAACATTTAGATACCTACAGCCTTGATTCACACGCCCTTTTTTTCTTCCAACAAAAACTGCTTAACAGCGATGAATATTGAAATTGCAAATAAATAGGTACGTTAGCATAGGCGTCGGCACCGAAATACTGAATGGTCGGTCTGTATGCGTCGATTGCGCGGGGTCGACGGGCCGATAAGCATTATCTCGCGTGACCACTGCCGCTCCAAGCACAGTGCCAGTGCCCCCCACAAATATCATTTCCACTGCGCACATCTGCCTTTCCACCATATATCTGTGCATTACACTGTATCGCAGCGATGCAATACCGCAGTTATGACATGCATGCATATGCACTCGTGATTTCGCTGTTGATAAGGGAACATTCTGACAATACTGATGTGGTGATAAAGCCATCACTTTATGAAGAATGTATTCTACACCAGGGTAGTTAGTACACCAGATGTAGTAGGGCGAAGCAGAGCTTTCAATTAAAATTTTGAAAAATAAAATAGAAGCAAGGTTTAGGTACCTCTGTGAGAAGACTTAGATCGGTCTCGAAGCATGTATTTGTTAGTAGGTATTTGGTGAAAAGTAAAAATAGAGGTGTGGCTCAGATTTACGCATTATCATCGCTCGATTTTGTCTAAATACTGAAAGTAAACCCCATTGGTGACGCGCAATCGAATGTGGCCAGCCAGTTACATCACCGTTTCGTTGCCTATGCATCGGTAACAGATACCCTACCCTACCTAGTCCAGTTCCCCAACACTCGTGACTCGCCGCAGGTCACAGTTACCGCATTATGCAGATGCTGTTCCGGCGGCGATTGGAGCGCCGCATTAAAATTGCAAATGTTTTAATGTCCTCGTAACCTTGCCCCTGAGGAAATGGCATTTTGGACAATAAAACGGAAACATGGATGAAGTAAGTATTAATTAAATATAGCAGGTTCATGCGCTGTAAAGTAATTAATAGTCATACACATGGCCTTTCAGCGATTGTTTTCCACGTGCCACGAACAGATGAAGATGACGCTACAAAATAGTTGTACCTACCTAGCTTGCTATTTTCAAACTAATTTATGCATTTCAAATATAAACGTAATTAGTTAACTCTTACAATAATACAGGAAGTCAAACACAAGCACATGTTTGTTTGTACTTAACGGAAATATTAAAAATTAAAATACAGCTATCGGTAACCGCAACCTACATACACATAGAGCCGATAAGTTTGTTATTATTAATTAACAGCGCTGGAGCAGAGCGATAATACAAAAATCATACTTATTTTTTTGTTGCCTCAGAGAAAACAACCTATATCAACGCTGTAGCATTAACTTGTTTATTGGGTTTAAAATAACGTGAGGTCGAACTGGTTTCCTGAATGCAGTGAATTAATTATATTCGCACTGCCCCGTCTAGACCGAATACCTACGTCGAATCTAGGTATGTTATTGTTATTTTGCGAGAATAGGACGTCCACACAATCGGGTACGAGATCAGTAACAAAAAGTTTTAAATGTGGTCGAAATGCCAGGGGACCTTATGCAACGTCCCGCTAGCCGCCAGCGATTTGGGCCCACCATAAAAAATCGCGAACTCCATTGGCTGGGCTTATTGTGTCGCGATTTATGTGACTGCGAACCGACCAGCCTATTCCCGGCTGACCTTAAAGGAGTCACTTGCCCGCTTTGTTCTCCGCCCAACTCCGCAGGCTCAGGCTTTTTTACAGACCCCTTTGTTCTTAAATTATGTAACTCCGAAATTTGAACGACTGCACAAAAACATTCGAGTCTGCTATGATGGATGATTGTCTACTGTAACGATGTTTACTCGGCGGCTCGCTCGCTGTGAATACGTATTGATCGAAACCAGCTTGAGATCTAGAGGAAAAAATGGTTAATTTATGTTTTCGGTTTAGATATAATGTCTTCTGGAAATTTCCTATAAAACTTGTATCAGTTTCCTAATTTTATATTAGATGGAATTAATCTTATGAATAAACTTTTAGACTTCAATTTTCGTCGAATGCCTCAGTACTTATGCAATAGGCTTAATGGGTAGGCATCAGAATTTAATTTGCTGTCGCAATATAGAGGAAATCAATTGACGCTGGAGTGGAGGGGCTTTGATTTTGTTTTTTAACACATCCAATTTACTGGGAATGGCGAGAGGTTTTTACAGCTCGGCCGGGCGAGGCTCGCGGGCTGCGCGGGCGCAGGCTGGCGGCGCGTCGCGTGAGCAAACCGGTCCCGGCGCACCACAACATTGTTCATTATTCAAATTAGTGCGTGCCCTGTTATAATTCGAGGCGAGCCTTTCCAACTGCGATTAGGTAGGTCCTGCAGACATGAGAGCCTTAGGTACCTACCTAGTTTTGTTTGCTTTGCAAACGGCGATTGCAGACGCGATCCGGCCCGGCTCGCATGTTAGTGTTATTAGAGACGAAACACAAGCCGAACTTCGTGAGATATAACATAACGCTTGCCAATCAACTCGGAATAAGCGCTTATTACCACTCTCGGGTTTCCAACTTGTTTTTGATGCGAAAATAAACCCACTTGGTACTTGCTTGTTCAAGAAGTAATGATGGCATATGTAATAATGTATTTATTTTATAATTTTCTTATTGTAGTTACACAAAATATGTAGCTACATTGATGGCACAGTAATAAACGCGAATCAATTGTCTCTGTAAATATTTTGATTAATATACATTTCATAGGTATCTGCATATAAGTAACTTAGGTTCAAAAACATGCAAGGAAAAATTAAAGGTTTGAACTAGGTACGAGTATTGTATAATAATTTGCAAGGCTTTCTAATTATTATTTATATATACCCATCTATTAATTATTAATTAAAAGTATTTAATTAAATATACCTTAAAAATAGAACGAAAGATTACGATTTAGTCTTTATTAGATCTACCCTATGTTGGGGGGTTGGACTTATTTAGCTAATCATGTTTATAAGTATTTTCCCTCATTACTACAGAATTTTTTTCTTGTAGGAACGTTTCGTTAGAAAATTATTAATTGATTGTCAGATACCTATATGTAAAGAAAAATCTATTATCTATCCTTTCTAGAAGCAGCATTTAAAACGAAGTTTGGGAACTGAAACATATTGTATTACTTATATGGTAAATTTATGAGCGTGTTATCTTAGGTGACTAGTCGAAAAGCTGCGGGCATCATTATGAAACAATGTCCCACTCAAAAACTACTGGACGGATTTTCATGCGGTTTTTAGCAAAATATAGAGTGAGTAAGATTTATGAAGCTGCGAAGGTCGCTAGTTTGATATAATAAGAGGTAGATATGTAAGTTCTGGTACCCATTAGAAGGATTTCGGCGAATGCACCTTGTCGAACACCTTGTCAATTGTTTACTACAGATCGCAGAATTCTTTCTTCCTAAATTTCACGTGAAATGGAACTGGGCAGTCGTGTTTGCCGCATGTCGGATAAGTTATGGGCTAAAACCATTACATTTTGGACGCCCAATTCTCGGAAACGACGTCGCGGCAGACCCAAGAAAAGGTGGACAGATGAGCTGCGGGCCTTCGAAAATGACTGGCAGACAATGGTACTTGATCGCGAAGAGTGGAAGAATCGAGGGGAAGCCTATGCCCAACAGTGGGATAATTTAGGCTAATATAAATAAATAAAAATTTCACGTGATTTGTATCGCTTTCTCAACAAATTACGTTATGCATAGTTTATGTGAATGGATCAGCAGTTACCCACAGCCACAGCCCTTTCACTGCAGTTTCTTTCCAGGTATTCATAATTGTCGTCCTCAGTCTAGCTAGCTAGCATATCTAAATAACGAGCTAGACACTACCTACGCTAACAAAATGATCAGTAGGATGCAGTAGGCTCCTTGCTCGTAAAACAATAAACAAACAAGTCTGTAATCTACAAACAAAAAATCTATCTTAGTAACAGTTGACACTATATTATTTTTACTAAAAAAAAGTTACCAGGCAATCAGCAAAAACGAGAGGTGTGGTCACGGAAAACTTGGAGAGAACCGGTCCCTACTTCCTAGAGGCTCGAGAACGATCCGCGTTATTGGAACTATTAGCGCCTGCCCCGCCAGCACCTTTACGCGCTATTATGCATGTGTATGTAATATTGGATGGATTTCCTATTACAAGGAGATTTTTGTATGTTTCTCAGGTTCAAATATTTTCCTGTAAAGACAGACAAAGAAGGCTACATGAAGGCTTTACAAAACGCGTTGTTATGTATACACTTTGACACTGAGTAGCCTTTTATTAGTCTGAAATTACTTAGTTATTAGTTAGTACCTATGAGTACCTAGGTGCCTACATACTTATTTATTGCTTAAAGACCGTACATCTACTATAAGATGGTGGCGCCGCGTTTTAAGTTATCCCAACTTGTGACAAAAAATATTTTATTTTCAGCCGTGGCTTAACTTATACTTGTTTATACCCCAGAATGGCTAGTGGCCATCCCAGGATCAAACAAAGAATCTAAGTTCGTTTCGGAGAACTTAAGAATAATGCCTTAGATAGATAGACAGTGACGCATGTAGGACAAAATGTTATTAAACCATTAGTAGCTCTCTACATGCGTTGAACAAGACCGAACCCCGTACATTGTGAGCGGTGAGAGGTGTTCGTTATATCACACAGGCATGAAGCATTTCTTAGAGTCCAACTGTTCAGTTTCAGAGACTATTTGACAACGTACATGCATCTACGATTTTGTTATAATGAATCCGCCCGTTGTCTGCTTTTGTGTCACTAAGTGGTATAAAAAATGCAAGTCGAATGTAACTGCCATTCATGCACACTAATTTACTCTGGCTCCAGGTTATAAGACCGAAAAACCGTAGAATATTTTTTTTTTCCACGAGTTAAATGAAGTGTAATATTTGCTATAAGTCAGTCCTGTTCTTACCAACGTACGTAATTAGTAGAAAAATATTTTAAAGCAAGTTAGGTAGTAAGACGATGCGCTACACGGAAACAATGATGTAAGTAAAGTTTTCAATTACGTCGTAAACTTTAAGATATGTTATAGGTACGTGTTATTCATCACCTGTTATAATAGTAGATTATACACCAAGGGGATAAAGCAGTGTCTTCCGTCATGAGCGGCATATTGGCTCCTTGAGTGTAGCGAAAGACCCTAGAATTAGTAGATTCCTGAGTGGAGCGAGGGGTTCAGGCCGCTCAAGACTAAGACAGAGCTTATCCCAGAGATATCGTATACCTTTACACAGATGGTGTGAAAAGTAGAGTGTGTAGAATGTAAATAAAATGTATCAGAAATATTTTTCAACGACTTTCCAGAAGCACAGAATTTTAATATTCCAGAAGTCTCATCTCTGGACTGCAAACGACCAACAGGAAATAAACTGATAAATTGGACAATGCTTCTAAAATATACAGAATCAATCAGGTCACTAAAACATCAGTCAGTACATACTTGAAGATATTTATTATGGTTCGCTGTCCTGAGAACAATGCTTAAGTATTTTTGTCCGTCTCTCATCCGGTTGTGAAGGTTAAGCTTGGTGATTTTCTATCAACTTCTTCGTCTATGAAGGAACCTGATGCGTTTAAATATACAGTATGTGTATCATCTTGAGCAGTTGTTGTGGAGGCACCGTAAGATGAACTATTAGGATTCATACGCCTCAGCATAGTCAATTGAATTTTTGATAGCGTTTTCTGAAGTTCTGTCTTAGTTACAATTGCAAATTCTGGAGGCATAAACCGTAAAGTCATAGCTATGTATTTGCCAAATCCATCGAATTCATCTTCCATTTGTCGCCGAGGAGTATTCATATTTTTTGTTATATTTTCGGCAATACTATCTAATTTTGCGATGACAGTACCGATGGAATCAACTTTGGTTGTTTCCTTTGGTTCTTGTATATGTCTCCATGTACCAATAGAATCAACTTTACCAAGAGGATCCTTTGGTCCTGGTGTGTGTCTCCAGGTAGGGACAACTGACTGGGGCTCTACAATTGCATTTTGCACTCCGTAATCTACAGTATTGGTAGCTTGCTCATTGGTTACCGGACCATCTAAAAAATCCACTGTATCCCCCTCCGAGTCACTGCAAGAAGTGTACGCGTTGTCATTACCCACCACCTGCAAAACAATTTTGTCAATAAAAATGAACGGCAACATTAATTTGTCGAAAACCCTTTACTTATATTTTATTTTATCCCCTTGAAATGTAAAAGGATTAACTGAACTTCTGTGGGCGCTTCTGTTGGTAAACGCTAACGTCGAAAATTTTGGGTTATTCCCTACTTATGACAACTTCGTACCAAAATTACACATCGATCAATATATCTCCTAAAGAAGTCCTTAAATCTTCAAAATCCTCACCGAACTAAATATTTTGAAAAAATCACTATAATGAGAACAATGTGACAAAAGACAACGCTCATGGCCACAGTTAAAGTGTGAGTGTAAACATGTCAATATTACTATTTGTTTACATGTCCATGGTCCACACTAAAGGTAAGCAGTTACCGTAACCAATGGAAGCTTCTAAATAACAGTGAATGACATAAGCATTTTGTTAAAGTAGATCGCCTTACATATCGACATAAGGTGTCGCTGAGTGGATGAAGTTCACAAAGACCTGCCAGCATTAGGCATCCTCGACTGGCGAGAGATAAAGAGGATAGAAAGAGGTGGTATTTCTGGTAAGATCCACTTTGAGCCCCTGAGGCAACGCAGTAAGTAAGTATTACGCAGTTACGTACCTGGCTGGAAGGCTTCCTCAACTTGTACCTGACCGCTTTAAGATACTCATCAGCTATCGAGAACCAGGATATCTTCGGCGTGTACGCGGTGTCTTCATCGGCCCCCTCTCGCATTGACTTCGCGATCCTCCTCACTTCGCTGTAGTAAGAGCTTCTCAAATTCTTAATCTTCTTCGGTACATCTGCAACCGTAAGTCCTGGAATGTCCAGCAGCCGCCAAATTTCACTATACGCGAGGTCCCTTGCGCGTCTGCTTTTGTACAGGGGGTGTTTGACATCCCATAGACAGCTGTTGTGTTTGTATAATTGTGCCAATTTAAGCATTTGTGATTCTGATAAGCGGTCCGCCATTTTCTCTGTCTCTGCGCCAACTGACGCGATGAACTGACGAAGCGTTGTGTTGACCCGTTGGCGCGGTATCGATTCGACGCAAGCCCTACACGCAAAAATCAATTTATCTGTCTACGTAGCAAGAGCGCTATTCAACTGGCTTGGGGGTCGAGCTATTGTGAACGCACACATATGCCGAATACGGTTGCATGCGTCCAAGGGTCGTTTCGCTTTGCTTCGAGCGAGTTGCTCGTAAACTCGTAATGTGACGTGCAATATGCGGGATGCGGGCGGCATTGTTTACTCGATTCTCGGGCTTTGGGTGAATATATTATAAATGCATGTACTAGCAACACGATACTACGAAAATACTAATTAGCAGCTAATAATTAACACCTACTGCGGTTATCCTGGCCATTCTAATTAGAGTGGCCAGGATAACGTACACGACTTTCCTATGCCGAAAAATCCGCTACTCTGCCATAGAGTATTAAATTTGTATAATATTATATCGATACCTGCATGAATACCCATGCTTATAAATTAATTGTAACGAAATGGTTTACCGTAATGTTACAATTTCTGTAAATATAAATAAATAAATAAATTCTACATAGTACCTATGAAAAAAATTCAATCAATCAAGCTTTCTGCATCAGTCTATGTGCTAACTCTATTTTGATGCAGTTTTCATTTCACCATTAATTAGAGTTTTTTTTCTGAAAGGTTTATGTTTGTAATACATGTAAATTATAGTAAAGAAAACCCGCCCGAAGCCGGAGTGAGTCGCCATTTTTAATACATTAAGTAGGTATCGAATAACTATAAACGAATTAAATATTTATCACTGTAATAAATGAGACATAGAAAATTACTTAGTTGTCTAAAGTACCTATAAGCAATTAGACATATCTTTAAAAGAGTCTCCAAATGCCGATGTATTGCAATAAACATATACATATTTGGGTAGGCAGATACCCAGGTTGCAACGTGCGTTGTGCCGGAAATTATTATATTTATTAAGTACCTACCTACCTTTAATACTTTGGGAGGCAAGCAGCTACGAGCCTCCCACCTAGAATTTTTTTTTTGTTAGACAAGTATTTAAAGCTTTGTTATTCAAGATTTTGGAAACATGCACAGGTAAATAGGTGCCAAGCTAGGCACCATACACACACACACACATACTACACACATAATAGCTATTATTAGACATGTTACATTATTATAATCTCTGGTTTCTATATGGGTCAACCTTTAAGCCTCGCCATCCAGCTAGGCAACGCGGCCAGCCTTCTGGGAATTTTTTCGTAATCAGGGAACATGGGCCTCCTATTTTACCTTATTAATTAAAACCTAATAAGTTAGAGTAAGGCTTATAAACAATTGGATAATATGTAGATTTTCATTTTCACATAGGCGATTCTTTGTTAGAATTAAACTTATGAGACGTACATTACATACAGTCTATTTTCTCTATCCACCGACCTTCTTTAGTACAAGTCCTACTACACAATAAAACAAGTATAAACATGCGCGCCTAACAAACTGTTTCGCTATTATTATTTGGGTCACTAATACAGTGCGATAAACCAGAAGCCACATTAAACTTCGCCTCAACGGAAGTACGTTATCTTTAACATTGGTTACATTGGTGTGCCTATAACGACCTTAGCGAGTACTGTGCTAAGCCATAACAATAAATTCTACAACGCCGCTTCAATTTACAGTGTGATTGAGTTTGCCTCGCCTCGTCTTCAATGAAGTGAGAATAAATAATGCAAAGGACATCTATACACACACATGCATTTGACGTCTTTAAACTAGTAACGGACGTTTAATTTTGACTGATGCCGACCAACCGTCTGTTGCAGTTGATACTAATCCTTACGAAGTATAAAATAAAGTCGCATTTGGGTGAGGTTGACGTGGTTGGACATCCGACCAAGGTCGGCTCGCCCGCGCATTCGAGTAATTCTAAAAGCGACTTTATTTTGTACTTTGTAAGAATTAGTATTGACTACAACTGACGGTTAGTCGACTCCAGCTTTACCGCGAACTCATAGCAGGCAAAGAGGAAAGTGCATCGCAGCATAGTTCGTTGACGTCCGTCCGTCCTATGGGGATCTAGCTAGACGTTACCACATCCTAACAGCCGATACATTTTAACAGGCATCCATAAACTGTGTGGTGTCCGGCAGTGCAAAATATTGCACCTACCCCGACTTATGGGTATCATAAAACGAGTAATGTCTTACCACCCGGATTCATAAACATTACTATGAGGTGGCCAGGGTTTCAACTGATGTTACTTGAGTGGCGGTCGGCAATATGCGTCCGTTAAAATTAACGAAATTGACCAATCAGAGAGACCTACTTTACTTAGTAAAGTATTGTTTGAGACTACGGGTGTTAGAGACTAACCAGCTATAGTAATAGGGCTTAGAAAATGAAACTGTATTTTGTGCAGAAAGCATGCCATTTTACCCAGTGAAACTAGAAGTAGAGACCAACATAAACGATTTCATTCGGGGAAATGAAAATTTCATTAACTGGAATTCCAAAGGAACGCCCTTTTCCTTTTTTTTCTGTATCCACATTGTCGTGTGGGGTAAGTACTGTATCAAAAGAAAAGGCTTTCTGATCCGATTTTAAAACTATATCACATCATTAGATTTGAGCCATTTGTTGTAAATGAAAACATTATTACTTTCAAAGCAAAACGAGTTTAGGCTCTTAGATTACAGATATAATACAGCTGAATTTATTTCTGCAAAATATAACTCCCATTGAAAGCAATTTTGAAAATATTTTTTTATTTTTTTCATTACAAATGTTAGAAATTTATGACACTTACCATAGTTGTCAAATGTCACACATCGCAGTGGAACACGAAAGGAGAAATATAAGGTATAGGGGATATCCCTTTGATCCTTTTATTAGTTCGCGTACTTTCATCAGTTGTTAAGTTAGTAGAAGCAGGCCGGGGTGTTAGCGGAAATACATATACAGACACGGAAAGCGAATGTATTTTATACAATGTACCTAAAGATAAAGATAAGGAAAGATAAGGAGTTATGGCCTGTAGATGTGTGATGTGTGTATAATATATGATAAACTGTCGAGCTGTAGAGCTTATTAGATGTTTATTTTTTATTGTATCGCAAACCGTAAACATACTGGCCGAGAGCTGACCAGACTTTTTGTTGTTTTTGCAGCCAGCTGTTGTTTTGTTTTACTTGCGCCGAGCCAGGTGCCAGGTGCTAAGCGCGGACAAGTCAATCCGGTAGTCCAAGCAAGGCCTGTTAATTGGACAGTGGACCTCGTTTTATATCTCCGTAATGTAAACTCAAGAGCTGGATCTTATTTTGGTAGCGTTATGAAGCAAACATGGAGATGAAAGTACTGATTGCCTCGATGATTATTGGATAAAATATACCATGTGTAGAAAAAATCAAATCGGTAGACTTTGAGCGCTTACTAAATTGTCTATTTTAAAAGTTGTCCACTTCCTAACTTGACCACTTTTTCACTTGTCCATTTGCAAAGCCGCCACTTTCTGACTTGTAGTATATGCATATGGCCGTTTGTTGTCAGAAAAAGTGGAATAGTACCAGCACCAACCTCATCCACCAATAGAAGGAATGGAAGGAGTTGGTATACTAACTTACGCGCGATTGTACTAAACTTAGGCAAAGGTTAAGTTGACGATTAAATGATTTAAAATATTCCTAACAAGAAAACGCAATACACAATACCAACCTTTGTTGTTGTAGTGCAGAGTTAGAAACAGACTACTTCGGGGCTGGTTAAATGAAATCCCAGGGAAACTTGTAATTGTTTTGATAAATCAGGAACTTACATACATTATTACGGTGGCGAGGTAGAACAGAGACAGCGACAGATGTCTGACTTTACGTGCATCAGTTTTGCTGTAAGTAAATTAATAAGAAAGAAAAAAAGAAGAAAGAAAGAAAGAACATTTATTAACACAAACAACAACACCACAACATTGAAAAGATACTAGAAAACATAAAGTCATAAAAAGAATACAATTATAAGCAGAACATAAATTACACACTGCCGATGTAAATACCTATCTGATTATTTATTTATTGTAATGATTAATAAGAATAATTCCAGTTTATATTTAATTTCCCCTAAGTTTAAACCTAAATTCACTAAGTCAATCTTTATGACACTGATTTTGTGACGATTAAGTTTAGTGCAATCGGAAATTATATGCACCAGACCAGTTATGATTTCCGTCAGCCCCTACTACGTTTACAACACTACAATCTCCAACTCGTATTATGACAAGACCCTCCACTAATGTGAAGCTGGCTCTAGTCCAGGAGTGTTACGCTGACTATGATGATTCCATGAAATATCATCAGAGTAAAGCCGTTTCAAGAGGAAGGACCTTATGTTCAAAAACTTGACGTGTAAACATAGGTACTAAGCACCATGATTTACTAGGTACGATATGCTATGTTATTGGATATGCTGTAAGTATCACAAAAATTTTAATAAATAAATACTACCTACAGTCATCAACTCCATACAAACCTACCTAAAGCCTTCTGAAAACACCGACTAGTTGAAAACATTGTAAGTATCTATTAATTAGTACTACAAAAGTAAACTGAGAAATAAATAAGTTAAGATTTCCTATAGTTTGTGTTTCCATCATAGATTCGCCACGACGTTGATCTGTGGCTAAGCGATTATGGCATCACGCATGACGCCCGCGCAGCGGCGAATGTGTGCGAATACATGCTGAGTATTTAGCTGTTTCGTGTTTACCAACAACGTACATGCTGGACATAAATAGCTTTTAGGGTAGGTAGGTGAGTTTTGATGAAGCAGACGTCTGCAGGTCTGGTTGGCACCACCGAGTATGGTTAGGGCTAACGAGAATATTTGAGTTAATATAATGAAAAACAGCATAAAAACAAACAAATTTTTGGAACTTATGTTAGAATATAAACTACTCCAATACATTAAACAACCCACTCATATAACACCAACTTCATCCACTTGTTTAGATTTAATATTTACAAACATGCACCAAAATACTTTTGACACATCTGTAGAAGAATTAGGCTTTTCATATCACTTAGGTACTACAATACATTTAAATACACCACACCCAAAAAACAAAACTACGTGGTACACTGAAAAGAGACTGTTTAATGATCGTAATGTACAAAAATTCAAAGAGGAATTACAACTTATTCAATGGGAAACTATTATCTTATCAAATAATACACTAAATGAGAACTATAGAGCATTTCATGATATTTTAATGAAAACATTGGATAACTGTATTCCCAAAAAGAAAATCAAATTAAAAACTACATACAAGAAACTTTGGTTAACATCTGGAGTTAAACGTTCTTGCCATCACAAAAGATTGTTAAAAATACTTTGCCAAAAATCTAAAAATCATGTATTAAAAGAGCACTATAAAAAGTATGCAAAAATCCTAAAAAAGTCCATAGTCATAGCCAAAAAAAATACTTACAAATACCGAATGAATGCATCAAATAACAAAATTAAAACAGCATGGACTATCATAAACGAAAGAACTAACAAAAAAAGAGTAAAATTCCAAAACAACGTATCACTATTATCAAACAACATCCTTACTACTAAACCTGATATAGTTGCAAATGCTTTTAATGAGTATTTTGCGTCCATAGGCCAGCAAACTGCCATAAACACGGCGGCGTCTCGAAGCTCTGTAACCCCTACTATTGAAAATTCAATGTTTTTAAGCCCTGTAGATACCACAGAAGTTACCAAACTTATTAGGAGATTGAAAAATAAAAACAGTAATGGCATAGATGAGCTCCCCTCGAGCCTGCTCCGACAGTGCTCAGATGAGTTGGCTTCACCGCTGACTATATTGATTAATCAATCTTTTTCAGAAGGTACATTTCCGGACCTACTTAAAATTGCCATAATAAAACCTATATATAAGGAAGGTGTAAAAACAAACCCATGTAATTATAGGCCAATAGCTATTCTGCCAACAATCTCAAAACTCTTTGAAACTCTCTATTTACACTACAAAAAAAGCTTATTAGGATATTAGTAAATATAAAACAGACAGACAGCTGCAAACCATATTTTAAAAATCTTAAAATATTAACCTTACCGTGCATCTATATATTGGAAATATGCAAATTTGTTAAAAAATATCCGCAGTTCTTCACTACACGTGAAGATAACCCATTAAACTATACACTACGCCATAAAAACAGACTAATGTTGCCTGACTCCCGCCTAGCTAGCCACTCTACCAGCCCGCTTGTCATGTCAATAAAAATTTTCAATAAACTACCGACGCATTTAAGAAATGAGAATAACTATAATAAATTTATAAAAAGTTTAAAGCAAATATTAATTAATAAAAGTTATTACAGTGTAACAGACTACTTAAATGACAAAATAATGTGATATTTCTGTACCTACTAATATAAAATAGAATACTATAATATGTGCCTTAGATATAATATAATATGATAATGTATATAAATAAATAATAAGTGCAATGTCAAATACTTAAGTATGTTTATATAGCTCCTCTCTATATTGCTGTGCCCTTACGGGGTATCTTGTACTGCTACCATCAATGTACTTGATTATGCAATAAAACTGAATTACTAGTTTTAGACTATGGGTAGGTAAAGTAGGTAAAATGTTGCAATCGCAGTCTAGGCCTTAACCTACAGATTTTTGTTGTTTCCTTTAGACTATGGTCTTTCGGGTTGAAGAGGTATATTAGAGGTCACTTTAGAGGCAACAACGCATCGCTAGCGCTCCTAGTGTTGCTGATGTCCATAGGCGGCGGTGACCACTATCCAGCAGGTGACCTGTTTGACTGTTTGTCTTGCCTCACTACTCATTCCCATCGCTACAACTCCTATGTAGCCAGGATCTACAGCGGCGACTACACACAGGTCCTTGGAGGTCCAGGAGTTTTGACATTCAGGCGCGATCGAGGATAAGCTAATCCTGTCTTGGAACCCGCAACAAACTGAATTAAGAAGTAACAAGTAGGAGTACGAAATATAGTAATTCAGATTTCCCCCCTCGGCATAGGTCAATGTCAGAAATCAGAGGAAACGCACCACAGACATACAGAAAGTATTTAAGTTATAACTAGCATTATGTTGCCAATAATTTGCGTTTAAAGTCTTTAAAGTTACCTATTGTTGCCACAAGGTCCGAATAATAAACTATACCCAAGTTACAGGAAATATAATCCAACATTAAGCATATCTCATGTTGCCACAGTTCGCATTTCAACAAAACTATCACGCGAAGAACACTCGCAGTAGGACGAGGGCACAAGCGCGAAAGAGTGCAATTTAGCCTTGAAGTTACCGTGCCCAGTGCCCAGTAAAGAACTGGACAACGCATTGGTCCACCATCAGCCATTTCTTGCCTAGTCTATCGCGTTTAGATGGAAAGAACTGAAACAAATGACGTACCGTGCTAGAATTCTCGCACTGACTTTGCCATTCATCCATAAACTATTCGTCTGACGTACCTAAAACATGAAAAAAATTTACTAACGCATACTGCCGATCGCCATTCAAGTATTTTCAGTTCTAACCTTGCGCGTTCGCGCGCACTGTAAGACTTCATAGTAACGTTTCTGAATATGGGCGTTAGCTGGAGGGGTTGGCCCGGTCCTACCAAGTACCACCAGATGAGAATTAGGTACTCATTTGACCCCAATGCTCACAATGGGTTATCCGCGGAAGCGAGTAGTAATCAACCCCCAACAACCATAAAACAGAGATATTCATGGATGATAGATCTCTAGTAGCTCTTTCCATGGGTTGAGCTGACACCTAGGGTCCCTAGGGTGATGGGTCGATATTGCTACCATCGCTCGTTAAATAGCTCATTTCGGACTATCCAAGGCAAGGTCATTCTGGGATAAGCCCGCCTTTGCAATTTATTTTCTTTTGTTATTGTTCTTTATGTAGTTATACGCAATAAAGAGTTTACATACATACACCTAATTTGTCGATATTATAGTAATGAGTATTATTTTATTGTCAATATTAACCAATAAAAGCCAATTAAATTTTGTTGACGTGATTCAGAAACCAATATCTATGTGTGTGGTTTGTCAGATTTGCAGACAGTTCGAAATTGCAGGTTTTTAAAATTTATGGAAACTATGAAACGATATTTTAAAGAATATTTGACAAACCACAGACATAGATCTTGGTTTCTAAATCACGTCTATAAAACTTCATTGGCTTTGGTTAATATCACTTTCATCACTACATTACTATAAAACAAAGTCCCACACCGCGTCTGTCTGTCTCTTCGTGATAAACTCAAAAACTGCTGAACCGAATTTACAATAGACAGGTTAATTCATGAGGAAGGTTTAGGTGTATGATTTATTCCGAAATTCAATGTGGTTCCCGTGGGAACGGGTCTGGAACATTAAATCCGAATTTGCAGCAAAAGCTTGTTGAAAACAAAATCAAACTTCGATTGTATGGAGCGGAGCGCACTCGGGGGACACTCCTCTTAATACTAAAGCAACTCTGTCTCTTACCTTCTCACGGCTAAACTACTGAACCGATTTTGACCAAACGTAGGAGGGACATTCTCGGGAATCCAGAGTGAGATGGACATTTAGATAAGCTATGTGACGTCATCATATATTCAATATAGCGGCTACCCCGATATAAAGTGTAGTATACGCGTACCAAATCCCGGACGCGTACCAAAATCGGGTAGCTAGTTTTTTTATATTACAACTCAGTAACAAACTCTGTCCCACAGTCCCTCCTGATGATAAGTGGTCGCCCGTAACTCCTACGACTCACTTATTAGCTTTAATGTGTGCTATGTCACTGTGAGGAAACTAATTTGGAACAACAGGATTCTATCAACGGTAAAATAGATACTTAGACACCTAAGTATTATAAGATAAGGTGTTTATAATAAGAAAATATATAGATTCGTTTATTTCGTCTTGAAGAAGATTTGCATAGTTTAAATCGAGGTTGGAGTCAGAAAGAGTCCAAAAGGGAGGAATGGATCCTTTCAGGAGTTTTTCATTAAACTTACAGTAGGTACAATAGATGACCGTAGCTTGAACACCAGTATAACATCGGTTTACCTCAAAATTCAATATAGGTTCCCACGGGACCACTATTGGGGGTGCGAAACCGTTGCCGGAAGGTAGCAAGATAAAACCACGGAAACAACCCTTTCTCATTACACAGTTCGGATGACTATTTACGCATTTTAGTTTAACCTGTAATCCGCAAGCAGTCGCTACAATTCTTTTCTCTACGGGTTACAACGCTAGGCTCGTCGCGTGTGGTCGCATTTTAGGTGCGCGCGCGCACGCAGCAAAGCGTGTTGTAATCCACCGATTATTGCACAACCGCATTAATGGCCGACGGGCGTTGCAGCTTAATTAAACAATCGCAGTTGAGGTTACCGTGCTACTAGTTCTTCGTTACGGCAAGTCCAGCTGTACAAATTTCGACGCATGCCTATTATTCGGTCCTTGTAGCGATATGAATGCTGAATGGCGCGGATCTTTTTTAATTTTTTTTTTGTTATACGTCAAACAAACAGGCAAGCGGTCCACCTGATGGAAAGTGGTCACCGCCGCCTATGGACATCAGCAACACCAGGGGAGTCACCAATGCGTTGCCCGCCTCTGAAGAGACCTCTAATATACCTCTTGAACGATTCCATGTCATAGTCCATAAGAAACACTGTGTCTGGGAGCTCATTCCACATCCGAATCGTACGAGCGAGAAACGTTCTTTCGAACCTTCGCGGGATTTCGCAGCAACGTACGATTACTACGTAGATATCGTTAGAACCAGTGATGCCCGACCATGAGAAATTTTAGGATTTTTATGTAAAAAGGGCGAAAAGAGCGGAAAGGTCTTGGAACCGGTAAAATATGGGCAATTTTGAAAAAATAGCCACTTTCAGCGAAATTTTTGTTTTCTACTTGGTAATCTCGTTGGAATTGTCAAGGATGCTCTAAATGCCTTAGACAAAATTTCTTTAAAACTCGAAAAATTTCGAAAAATTAGGATTTGTTCTAAGTACACTAAGGGTGTCAAGGTACAACAAGTTCACCTTTACGTTTATCAACGGCCACTTCGGCTATCTATCTATCTCGTAAACTGTTTAAACCACTTACAATTTTCAAGACCCGATGAATAAATCGTTATTGTTTTAACGTGTTTTTAGTAAATGAGTGAGTTTCTTTGAGAAACATGAATATGGGCGAATCTGTGTCAGAAAGGGCAATTTTAACGACCTGTGTGGGCAAATGTTCTGATCGGGTCTGGCAACACTGGTTAGAACAAATAATTAATTGCAATTTATTTGTTTCCTCGAGACTGCATAAATTTGCTCCCAATGCCTCTTATTCGTGGCTCGCACATTGTTCCTATTAGGTACCTTTAGGGTAAATATTATCACCTACTTGGAGGAAAATGTGCACAATAACAAATCAACGCGGTAACAAGATGTGTTTACTCACACGCGTGCGACGGAGAAGATGAACAAGGCGATGTGCGTTATTTACGCCGACATCTTTACAGCCTAAGCTAAATTCTCTACGGCAATAAAAATAAATAAATATGCTTTGACAAACTTACACAGCGCCATCTAGTCCCAAAGTAAGCAACGCTTGTGTTATGGGTATATCTCGGCCTCCATAGATTATGCTGATGTTCAGAATTTAAACTTTAATAAAACTTAGATTTAGGAAATTAAAGACATTAGAAGAAACGTCTCTGAACATCATTAAATTTATGTCGATGAAGTAGTAAAGTATTGTTTGTTATAGTTCCATTGGATTTCAAATTTTTTATTCAACATGTCACACAGATTCCCCTTAATTATGTATAACCACCATTACTTTTTATGTTCAGTAAAATACCTTGCGAGAGTCCCGGGTCCGCCTTGATCATGATCCAGAATTTGGCGGATCAGGTAAGTGGGGCGACTGCTCTTTGACCAGATTGGATCATGGTTGGTAACACATTCAGTCGCCTGAATATGCATATTTCCTCATTCACGATAGTATTCCCTCACAGTGACTCAGTCTGCAGTTGGACTCGTTAGTCATTAGGCCATCGAATTTCCTACTCTATCTATACATATTATGAAACAAAGTCGCATCCCGCCATCTGACGCTTATATCTTAAAAAACTACGCAACGGATTTTAATGCACTTTTTAGAAATAGATAGAGTGATTCAATAACTAGATTTATAAGCAAGAAAAAAGGGTAGGTAGGGGTAAAGGAGGTATACTGGAACGAAACCGCGTCGGGTCCATTAGTGTCACTATAAACTGTTTTATTATAGTTACTCGTAGCGTTAGTCGGCTACCTGAACACGAGTAATCGAGTTGATTCAACGGGTCATTATCTAGCGACCACCGCGAGCCCAGTCGGGTTACACAACCTAGTCTTACTTACATCGCCACGTTACGTGATGAAAACTCGGCGAATAGCAGGTACTTACTGTACCAATTCGATGGAACAGATAAGAAAATATGTAATAGGCAGTTTAGTTACCTAGGCAACGTAAGGCAAGACCGTTTACATCACTCCGCCTGACTGCTTGCGTTTCTAAAACTAAATTACGCCGAAGGACAGTTTGGAAATGGAACTGAAATATTGCGAGCCTTTCACGTTAGGAAAACTTTGTGCTGGACCAATGGACGAGTGTTGTATGCAGAACTCTGTGAAATTGTGTAGAACTCTGCGCAGTAATATAATTAAGTCATTTGTGTTGTTTTAAGCACCTACCTACTCACTTTCTGCATGGTCTACTGGTTGACTGGAAGATGTGTAAAATGTTTTATAAATAGATTCTGAATTGTTGTGAGTCACGACCTAACGGATTCGAATGTAATGGAGGCAGACGTCTGTCTATTGCATGTGTATAGTATTCCTGGACAACATGTCTAAAAATTTTAGGAAAATATAACACATTAAATCCGTTATATACCTAAGCTGACAAACGTAGTCTACATTCAGATTGATTAACGAACAAACAAACATACTAACGTTTTACGATGATTTTATTCTAAGAGTTTGACTGATACAATTTTCAATGTATATAATTCGATACCAAGCACTTAGTAGGTACTTAAGTATTAAAGATGATAAATTTATACATATTTGATGATGGAGCTTCATATATGTATATATTTATGTGTATATATGTATATGTATATATTTATCATATGGATATATGTTTATGGGTTTGTATATTTATAGTTTACTTATTAATGTACTTACTTACTGATAGGTCTGACTGGTAGGTATATATTTAAATTAATTCTTTGGTTATTTTTATAGTAGGTAAGGTACTCGATTATTGCCTCTGCCGCTCGCTAAAGCTCTTTTCGACTTGTCTAAGGTTAGCTGGAAGAGATCCCGTTGTGGGATAAGTTCGCCTTTGCTTTGTAACTGTTTCCTATTGAATTGTACTATGTTGTTGCAATAAAGAGTTTACATACATACATACATACAAAGTGTATACATATATTGTCAGGTTTAGAACCTACCTATAAATATTCATATAAGTTTAGCCGTTATAAATTACCAGGTGTTTCCTATTGATTCTAGTATAGGTACATATTATTAGTTAGGTTTGGACAGGATTTGTTTATAAAGCGATAAAAACAAGTGTTAATTATTTAATGAATAACAAGTGTACTCGTGAAAGACAATATTACATTTCCCATAAAAGGCACGGTCTCATAAACAAAAGTTGTATTTACTAGCCCAGGTTAAGGAACCGAGAACTATACTTCCTGAAACCCATTGACAACTGCTGGCCTTTCATCTTTCGACAAATATATATTGCCCGTTGATTCATATTGTATATGTTCTCTATAGATACAGGCGGATACAAAATGTACAGATTCTATATAGGCACTGGTAAAATGGGTAGCGCTCGCATTCTACGCGAAGACGCATATTCGAATCCTATTTTATACCTGTGTGTAGGTCTTTTCTTGTATACTTGTGTATAAGTTATATAAGATTTAAAAACACAATAAGAAAAGCTTATTTTCATCGGATATCAAAATTGGTTGACAAAATTCGCAGAGCACAACTTATGAACGAACTCAATAAACTGCTTCATAGTAAAATACACATCGCATTTCGATAATTGACATCGAAAAATTCAATCTGCCTGTTTGTACGGGCGTGGCAGGCCGGTATGCACACCACAACCGGTTTCGCTCGGGCACAAATTATAGGTATCTAAACCTTGCTCGTGGAACGTGCATACATCAGCGAAAACTGCATCGAAATCCGCCCAGTAATTTCAGATTAGCGAACGCAGTTCTTTCTACTGGGGATGTGGACTCCATTATTTGATAATATTTTTTCACTTAGACATTACGGGTTGTAGAAGTTGGTAGAGAAATAGTAACAGCCTGTAGTATCTACACATAGTTGATTAAGCATATACGTATCTACGGTGTTGTGTATGAAACCCGGCAGTGTTGCGGAGGCTGCGCGAGCGCCGATCCCCGACGCCCTTTCCAACCGGTTGGCAGCACGTGGAAACGGAAGCCGACTGGAGGAACTGCCTGGTCGCCAGTTTGACGAGACGCCTACCTCTGTTTTCAATCAATCATACTACTTTTAGACCTTAGATTTTGCGTTAGACCTAAGGATATGTAGTCGCTAGCGAAACACGATAAAATCAGACAATTTAGCAAGGTAGCGCGGTGCACTTTTTCGTCGTCTGTCTAGTGCACTTTTGTCCTGTGAAACCTTCATTTTTATCATGCCGTCCTATGGGACCTATGCGACAATGACAAGGCTTATAAACTCGATGTTTGTTTCCCAGAAGATGGGTCTTTGTCCGTAAAAAAGTCTTTAAAGACCTTAAATGAACCTTTTCTTGTATACAAATTTCAGCCCCTATTCTGCCCACTCTGGGGGTTAATTTCCAGAAAATCTATCTTAGTACTCACTTACGGGAAGTGAAGTCTTTTAGTGAATCCACTGAAAGAATAAAAAGTTGCATACAAACCTCCACCCCCTTAGGGGTGAATTTCCAAAATACTTCCCTACTAATATACCTACGTCGTAGTTTTATATGTATATATAGACTTTATACCTAGGTCTTATACTTTTATCTTGTCGTAACTAATAGGAAAATAAAACAATTAATACATTTCTTAAGGTTCAATATTACTTTATTATTTTATGAACAATATGCCTATATACAAAGACAAACAAAAACCTTTTTTTCTGCCAACTTAAACAGCACGTGGTTGGCTTTAGAAAAATATTGTTTCTTGCTGTTTAATGGCTGTGCCCTATTGTTAATTATTGCACTATGGGAAGAAAAGGTTTTTATGTCTACAATGTGTTTTTAGAAAGCGACACCCCATCGAGTTTTATGGCCTGGAAAGGAGGGACGTTCAGAAACCAATTCCCGCTTTACTGCAGCCGCGGTATCGGAGAACCGTCTGCTTTATCGGCCTGAAATTTATTCCAATCAATGCTGGCAAGTGAGTGCTCGTAACTATAGATATTCGTTCATTCTCGACCACTTTACTGGTACGCCTGTAATAGAATGGTCCTCATTTCAATTGAAAGACAAATGAATTGACCCGCAGTCGGCGGGCGAACTGTGCTTTGCTAGCAGTTTTCGGAGTCAAGTGTCCAATTTTTACAAGGTCTCCTTCTGTTTAGGCTACGTATCTACTGCTGATATAAACTTATATCCTTTGCTATCGTAAATGTGATTGTAGACTGCGCAGGTAGCCCCAATAGTTAACAGTCAGCCGCGTATTAATCGCAGGCAGAGGTATTTAATAAACATTTGTAACTACTTATGGTCAAAACTACGTTAGAGTCACTCTATGTACGGACTCGTTACAGACCTAGTATTTACCTATGACATCATAGGGGGGCACCACACCAGAAGAGTCCTGCTCGTAACTCTACCCAACTTTAAAGCTGGTTCCAAAAGTAATATAAGGTTGGTTCCGACCAACTCCGCAAGTTACCCATCAACAGTTCTTACCAGTCCTATGCTGGACTTGAAACTCCTCGATATCAGTGGACAGTTTTGTGATCACCTCCAAGCTTGGATTGGAAATTAACAAGTAAATGTTGCGCCACGGGTCTACGTACGTTCTAGCTACGGCTAGCCTCTAGTTAGACATTAGCCGCCCTGTATGCCGACCACACGGCACCATAGGTAATCGAAAATAAAAATCTCCACACCACAGACTAATTATTCAATATGTCCATATCTTTGCTCCACAGATATTGGAGTTTAGTGAGGATCTGAGTTTAAGAGCGTCGGTGGCCGAACTGTTACAGTATCCGACTCGTAAGCCAGAGGTCCGGGGTTCGAATCCCGCTCCGGCGATGTACCAATGACTGTTTTCTGAGTTATGTACATTAGTTGAATACTAACCGACGCTCTTACGGTGCGGGAAAACATCGTGATGAAACCTGCACATTCAGGCGACTGGATGTGTAACCATGATCCAATCTGGTCAGGTTCCCCTGGCAGCAGGGTCATGGAGATCAGATGGCAGTTGCTCCACTGTAATTACCTGACCTGCCAAATCCTGGATCATGGTCAAGGCGGACCCCGGGCCTTCGCACGCGAGAGCACAACCGGAACATTAACACCAAAATAATTTTTCAGTGAGGATCTGGGTAGTTATTAATAGCAAGGAGTGGACTAAAGAAAATAGTATATTAAAAAGGTGAGTAAGGTCTCCTAGTGCTCAATGATGGTGGAGATCTAGGGAACCGTGGCTTTGGCAATGGAGGGGCATTTGCGTTTTTGCTGCCAAAGCAACGCGTTTTAGAGGTAGACAACGCATTGGCTATACTTTTAGTATTGCTTTTCATCAGGTGGCCCGCTTGCCTGTTTGTCCGCCGTATGACATAATTCTTTTTTTACAGTTGGTATCGAATCTCCCCGAGTGTTATTCCTAATCATTGCACGTAGACCAGTATACAGTTTCACACCGAGAATCAACGTGTAAGTTGGAAGTATTTCGCTGATCGTTCGCAAAACGTAACCGTGTACGATTCGCGTAATGGCGTTGCATACTATGTATCGTGTTACCCTGCGCCATTACTTTTGGCGTAAGCACTACGTGACGGTTATCCGACACTGACCCATACAACATGATGGTGATGGCCACATGTGACTAATGAGAAGTATTGCGAGGTTCCGTACAAAGTAACTAATCATCTATCTTATCTGTACTAATTGTACCTACTCTTAAGTAGACCAGATAAACTTTGTTAGTTTGAATGTTCATTCATTACTATAACGAAATACAATGTTTACTTACCTACAAATTCTCGAGTAAAACGGGATTTTTAGGGAAGGGAGTGGAATAGTGTTGGAAATATTGTTTAAAAAAGGTATGACATCGACACCCTATAACAGGTCGCCGCTGGACTCGAGCCTCCACCCTCCACACTGGGCATCTTGGTGTTAATGTCCCGGTTGTACTGTCACGTGATCCGCCTAGACCATGATCCAGAATTTGACAGATCAGGTGTGGAGCCACTACCATCTCAGCTCCGTGACCCTGTTAACTCGAACCTCCAAAGGATTTGCCCTTTCATCTCCTCGCTTGGGAATCGGGTTGGGAATGTGATAACATTGCAGTCCCTAATGAAATACAAAACACAACAGTAAACACTGCTGCCCATTTCCTCGTCTCCGTTGGCGACACAAGTCTGCCTCCACTACAATAGCCGCGATGAACGACAAAGAAAGGATTGGTGTTATTTCTACTCTGCCCCCTACTCCACCCTACCTCCCAAGATCCCAATAAACAAAAGCAAATTGATCTAGTCCACGTGGATGTTTTTTTCCTCCCATTGAATACCTTCATAGATTTACACCTACGTATTTACTTACCTACCGTTCCCCAGTCTGTTCGTGGCGTTTTCTAGACAGATTTATTTCGGGATGCCAGTAACGATTTGGCAACTTTTTTAGGCAGGCTTAGATGTCTTATCTACTTATTGTTTGAGTTCGTATTCGTACTAAGCTGGGTCAGCTTCCTAATTTAAATAATAATACAGGTATCGGTTAGGTTACATCTACCTGCATGGCGTACTCATATACCTTGTACAAAGCCACTATCTTCTGGTTATCCTTTTCTTTTGTTCCACAAGTTAACAATGAATTTGTTTTATACAAAGAAGTGTCTGTAGCTTATTAGGTATTACATTTTATGGAAAACATTTTAAATAAGAGAGACAAGAAAAAGCATTTCGCCAACACCAACCTTCGGTGAAAATTGAACTCGCCAAGTCACTCTTAACGTTATGACACCGATTTTGTGACTCCTAAATGCTTAGGAATATCTTAAGGCGTCAATAGGAGTCGCTTAAGCTTATTGCAATCGGATATTAGTGTTCTGTTATTTACAGTCCAAATGTAGGTTGCTACACCCAGGTAATATATAGACACAATACCTAAATCGGCCTTACACCGTAACATTATCTGAGTAAGGGTCAAAAAATGTCTGACCTACGACCAAAAATAAAAACTACACACCTTTGTACAGTTATTTTCTTATAATTATTTCTAATCTTTCATTAGAAATAATTATTTGTCACCATAATAAAAACAGGTTAGGAAAAGAGACTGTCGTGGCTGAACCCCGCAGAAATTGCTAGCGGGTCGTGCGTTGCGTTTGCGTCAGTGGTGGCTATATCATTACAGATCACATTGCTAAAATCATTTCCCATGGGAGAAAAGTATTATACCTATTCTAGCGACACGCCCCTGCTTCGCATGAATATTCACGGCTTTTCTTTACAAAATATACATATAGGTAGGTAAAATAAAATATGTTTTCACGGTGCGCGAAAAAGGCGCAGGGATATGTATGTATGTATGTGTATGTGTTCCACCTATGCGCTTGTTTGCCACCTAGGCCACCACAAAACCACCACGTTGGGGTATCCATCAAGCCGGAAGACGACAATGGAAGCATTGTTGCTAGGCGACAGGAATAGATAAGAAGGGGTACCTATCATTACCCGTTACACCTTTTTCTTCTACACAGGACGCCGACAAAAGCAATGTGAAATTCAATTCACAGGTAGAAATTCGTTGAATTAATATCCTGCGCAGGCGCACAGTTGCAGGTTAATTAGCCGCGCAAGTCATGCCGGTCGAATTCTGTAATGAACGCGGGCGAGCCTGTTTCTGAACCCGTAAGCTGCCCAGTGCCCACTGGCATAGCGCATAACACTAAAACAGTCAAACGGGTTTCCGAACGAATGCTAGCATAAAAACTTGTCTGATAAAGTTGGCGGGCTCAGGCCAAAGACGCATTCGTGAGCGAGGATATTAGCGATGCCATGTAGATGTGTGTGATGCTATACACTACCATGTCCCTCTTCTACAGGCCTGCTGGAAGAGATTTCTTCTTAGAAATAAGTAGTGCCTGTCGTGTCGTCGTTCATTTTTGTAATTTCTGTTTACTTTATATTGTGTGCAATAAATTGTTAAATAAATAAATAGAGTGAAATGCAGAATTATTCTTCTCGCCAATGTAATAACAATACGAAATCTGTTTATGTGCGTTTGTTACTGTTGTCTCTAAACTTCCCGTGGTAGCCTGATGAAGAATAGAGACTACCTCCCTTTAAAAGCAAACAAGGATTGGCTAATAAGTTAGGCTAATAGGTTATTAGACTTATTAGTTACCTGTAGGTGCCTATA
Organism: Blastobasis adustella; assembly: GCA_907269095.1. NCBI lineage: Eukaryota > Metazoa > Arthropoda > Insecta > Lepidoptera > Blastobasidae > Blastobasis > Blastobasis adustella. The sequence goes on along the minus strand of OU026121.1, from coordinate 10,588,225 downwards.
CCTCACTATCTAGTGTTTACTTAGGTATTACGATAGGCATTCTGACTGTACCGTAAAAGAGGGTCACTTAGTCCTTTCCCCCCCCTTTGTTTTAATTACGGAACTGTAATGTAGTATAGCTTATTGAAGTTGTGGATTTTGTGTAAGGTACCTATATATTTATATAAGACGACCTCGTTATATTGGAATAAACTTGGTAGAGGTATTTATTTATTTCATTCATAGTTACACTTCCCTTACATTCATGGGTGTCGTACAAGGCGACTAATGTTTTCGAGGCAAAACATCATGAGTCTCCGTAGTCTGGAAAATGGGCAGCAGCATTTTCCATTATTATATTTAAACACTGCGATCTCCAACCCGCCTGCCAAGCGTGGAGATTATGGCAATAAATCTCCTAGGTATTTTTTTCTTCTTTAGACAATATAATTAATTTACATATTATTTGGGGGCCTTTTAAGAAGAAGATAGGTTTAAATTAGTTTAGAAGAACCTATAGAGCATTTAAAGGGGTCAGAACATCGTTCGGATAGGTTCGGATTCGACCTACTTGTTTTTAATACCTTTTTGTTTTTAATTTAAATATTTATATCTCAATTCGCGCGGCCAATCCAGGTGCATATCGATTCATGGCAAAATCTCTTAGCCTCTGTTTAACCGATATTTCTACTTCACAGTTTTGATTGTAGTAAGTACCTACCTGTTTTAGAAGAGACTAGCCGCGTAAATTGAAAAATAAAATACAAAAAAAAATACTGCCAGGCTGCATACAAAAATATTCTGAGCCCTTTACGGTGCAATTTCTATTCAAGTTTTGTTAAAAACGCTCTGCTTATAAAGTTATTTTGCTTTTGCAAGCAGTAGTTTTTAATTTTAATAAATTAAAGTAAAAACCAAATAAAACAAGCGCACCTTAGGTCAGTTTGGATAATTAAAGTACTTACCGATAACCTACAATCATTAAATTTGGCAACAAGCAAGGTTAGATCATAGGTCATGTAACGGAGTAAAACCAAAATATTTTATGTTAAACTTTTCATTCAAATCCCTAAGAAAAGGGTGTTTTACCTACCGCCACGATCGACAGTGTGTTGCACGTAAACGGTTGGGAATTTGAAAAAGTTTTTATTAGCTTTCATTCAGTACAAGAACACTTTTCTCTACGACGCACCGATTAGGAGAAATTAGCGAAAAACCCAAAAGTGAGAGCTTTAAACCCCACCCTCATAGCCCTCTGCGATTCGCCGGCATAGCAGCTTGGTAATTGTGACTTAAAAACGCGAATTGTCAACGATATTATGCTCACAAGCTGTATTGAGCCACTAAGCCAAGGGGATTTCGCCTCCCTTATTCCTTTACATGTTATATCGCTTATATAACGGTGTTTGTTCTGAGGAACTGTTATTGTTTGTGATGATCATCGCACCGCTCGTCAGGGAGTTCATCCTCAAACCTTGGACCCCAATTGATCGCGAACTGTGTGGTTAGAAAGGATATTTTTGCAATGCACGCTAAGGTTGTGGAATGAGCTCCCTGGAGAGGTTTTCCCTGGAGAGTACAACATGGAGTTCTTGAAGAAGAGGATGCAACATTTTTACAGGGTCAGCAACACGGGAGTGATGCCCCTAGTATTGCAAACGTCCAAAGTTACGGCAACTGCTTAGCATCAGGCAAGCCGTAAGGTTCTTTGCCACCTTAGTGGTAATAAAAAATCAAAATCAATCTAAAGTGGCAAAGAACCTGCCACCTCAGTGGTAATAAAAAATCGACGACTATGGTAAGTGCGAACTAGAGAAATATTAAAAACATTAACAATATAAGAAATAATTATTCCGTTTAGGGTCATATAGTAAGTAACCCGCTTTTACGGTAATTTTTAGAAACTATTTGATTCACTACACACATATACACACATGCGCGCGCGCACAAAATGCCACACAACAAAACAAAACAAGATAAAAAAGTCCTTTGGTTTTGGTTGGTTCGTTCGGCACACGCACAACAACAAAACAGTCGAATTTTGCCGAACGTAGTCGAACACGACCGAGCGCCAAACGAATCTCGCTCCAAAACGTGATCGTGCTGTTTGATTTGAAAACAAAATCCACCCGCCGCCAGCCGGCTCAGTGCGCGAGCAAGCGTGATACGGAATGAACGTGTGGTGCGTTTTGCGCGGACTTTGACTCTGCGATTTATTTTTTTTGGTTTTGCGATTCATACTGCCAGGATCAAGACATTTTGGAGTATTTAGTCGAGAAACAAAAAAGTTTACATGTCATAAAAATTACTTCGACGCAGTTCGCGCAGAATTTGACCAAAATCTGTAACTTCCGTATAGACGCGAAAAAACCAGTGAAAGACGTTTTTCGAAATAAGGACGGTTTTGTACATTTTCGCAACTTTTGCGAAATTGTAATCAAAAATATTAGCTCAACTGTGGAGAGCTCTGTGAAATAAATTTGGCTTGTTGCCCTCGGCCAACTAGTTCGGACAGAAGCAGTGGTCACCGAACAACAAAACAAAAACGCAACGATTTTGCTAATTTACATCAACTGTATTTACAAAGGTTTTCATAAAATTCCCGTTGAAAGTTCGTGAACATTGCTAATATTCAACCTAAAATTAAAAGTGAGTTCGTCGACCTTGCGTGCTTCAGTGCAAAAGTTTGCAGCTTCTGGAACTACGATAAAAACTACAAAATCCTGGAATACGTGTTAAGCTGATTTTACAATGTCTACTGCCATTATGCATCAGTCTGCGCTGTACGATTTTGGTGACCTGTTCTTGAAGGTAAGTTTCAATTTTTTCATTTTTTCTCTTTAGTTACAACTACTGTTGTACTGTCATAATAAATTATATATTGTAACATCACTAGGCGAAGGTATCTACAAGTTTTCCGCTGTTGAATATTTAAAATGTTGCCTATATTTGCCTGCTATAATTTTAAGCCCACATGTTGATTTCCGTAAACCCTTTTGGACGGATTGATTTCTTTTCACCTACCTTAAACAAATTATTTTCCATGTAATAAAATTAGATTAGATAATTCTGGAGAATTTCTTTACCTTGGTAAATAATTGAAGCAATTCAAAAATCTAAAACATAACTAACAACATGACAACTAATACCCATAAAGGTAAATAGGTATTGCCTCTATTTATTATATGAGAATGTTGTAAATAGGGAAAAGCTTAGGTTCTTACCAATGATATTTAAGTAAGTTGATTTTACTTCCTAAGTACCAAAAATGCATTGGTGAAGTAAAATGAAATCATCTATACTTATTATGTGTCGACAGTACCTACCTATGATGCATTTTTGTTATGAGATGCCATGGCCCATGTCCATGGGTGATATGATAAGATAAATTACCATATTTCATCGCTTATCTTTTGTATGGGATGATGTAAAGATTCACATAAATAAATAAAAGCTTACTTGAATTATCCACCTAATTTATGTAGATAATTTATTTGCATTCTCAATGTTTAAATATAGGTTGAAATAATTTTATGTCAAGAAATATCAAGGAATCTCTTGAAGTATAACCTCAGATAGGTAGGTTCAACCTACATCAACAACACAATACTGTATTATAATTAAATAGTAGGTACTTGTGTATTGAAATATGTTTACATGTACCTAAATATTGTTAATAACAAAGACATCTATGTAATTTTACTTTACCTACATGTACTTTTTAAATTATAGTCGGTAGTGTAGTAGATTTTTTTACAATTTTTTAGTTAAGTACTAACTTTTTATTTTTGAATTTTAATATGATATGCCTATCTAAATCTACTTAGTAAAAATCCAAATTTGTTGAAAAAATCACAATCCTGCTATGGGATTATAAATCCTCTCCAGGGTATATTCTCAATATCATTCATTGTTTATAATAGGTACCTTTTTAATCATCAGTTCATAGGTAGTTTAAAAATTCTTACCTTTATTATTAATTTTAAACAAACAAAAATAATATAAAAAAAAATTATAATCTCTGCATTCAAAACAAAGTGAGGTGGAACATTCAATGTTTTTGTGATTAGATATCTAAAAATTATCAATAATTTATAAGCTGTTTACATTTCATTTCTATAGTAATGTAATAAAATAACTTGTCGCATAATTACAACACACGGAAAATAAGTAAAACCAGTCGTCGATTGCGTAGCGCGACGCGGACTAGCCCGCATATTGCATGTTGCTAGACTGGTTAATGTGCTGGCCATCTAACTACATGGAAAAAATGTAACAAACAAGCTACAGGATAGAATAACTCGACGACGATGTGATACAGATGCCATGGAATATAATTTCCTACCTACTACGCAAGTAGTAGACACAGATGTTTTTATGCTAGGCTAGGTAGGTAGGTACTCAGTGACAAAATCGAGCAGACAGGCCATCTGATGGATAGCGGTAAACTATCGCCCGTAATATCCTACGATAGCTCATAACATATACAATACCTGCAGTATCTCAGAGCATTAATGTTTGAAATAAAATAGGTAACCCATCTCCAAACCGCGTTAGTTAAGACATTACGTTCTAATCCATCTTCTTTCAATCTATCCACACCACTTCACGCATGTCGGTATTCACGAATACGGTGGAGCTATTCAGACCTTTTTATAAACCTGTACCTATCTGCTTGCGTCGTGGATGGTTGATTTCCTTTCGTTTTGGTGCTATACAGGGGTGGCTCGTTTATTTACTATGGTGTTATGAATCTTACGCATTGTTATTTAGTAAAAGTTAACTTATTTCAAAGCAATAGAGTTCATTATCGACCACGGTGGACCGGTTCTAGCTCATTGTCGTGGTTGAAGCGAAACCGGTCCTATTAGCCAATTCACATGGTTATAAATGGTTTGCTGCTGTATGTTAGTCTAGGAGCCTGCTTCGCGGTATGTATGCATATATTTATTAAACAGCTTATTGTACACAATAAAAACATAATAATACATTGGGACGTAGAACATTGCTTTATGTATGTACCTATGTAACTTTATTTTGAATTTATTTACACGTCTTTATTAAATCGTCGTGCGTACCTAATGTAAAGGCGTGTAGGCGTAATACCTAGAAATTACCTGCATAATGTTTTATTTTAAAAAATTTTTGGGATAGGTACTGTCAATGTGACTGTGTCGAAATCAAATATACCATAAAAATTTTCAGTAGCTCAAAACTGTGATCCTGTTGCTTATTAGGCATGGATTTTTAAGTCTTTCAAAATTATAATCGATCTTTCGAAAATTTGTTCACGTAACTTATGATCACAATTCACATCGTCATGTACCTACACTGTACATCTATAGCTATGCTACCAAACCGGTAACGTGCTTGCCATCTGATTTTAAAATTGCATTTATGCTGGTGGGAATTTTGAAAGGTGCATCGATCTTTTATATCTACGAAGGAACAAAAAATAAATCGTCCCAGAACCGTTGAACACGTGAATACACCTACAACCGTCTACCTGCCGCCTATTTACAAATACAACCGCTCGCCTTAGCCCTACCGTTTTTTGCTCCACTCTTACATGCATCGAGATAAGTTGAAAGCAGTTCTTTGTCCTCCATCCTTACATTGTGTGGATTCAAAAACCTTGTAGGTAATATCGTATTTAACGTTAGTGCTAATACAGTAGAGTTAGATAACTTGCTTCTGCCAGTTATATGCAATACGTTAGTTAACATTTGTTTTGGTCATGCAATTGGGTGTACCAGAGTTGGTATTTCGCTGGTTGTTAGTTGGTCAGTAGGCGTGTAATCACGTGGGGCGGTGGAGCGTGCGATCCGGCCACGCTCGCATGCCACTCGCAATATTGCCCGCCGCACCAACCTCTGCGTACAATTGCTAGTCTGTATGCTGTGCCTGATCTATGCGATGGCCCTTTTTTATTTTTTATTATGAGCTTTGATTTTCCAAACAAACATGACAAACATCGCCCTCCGTGAACCGAGTAAAATCATACGTTTAAACCAGAACTCCTTTTACGCTTTAAGTGGCAAAGGATATGGACTTTTATTATCAATGAATACAGGCGGTTATAAAAAGAACACGTGGTACAAATATTTTCGATAAGCACTTTTCTTTGCACAATTAATAGAAATATGTAAGAGAATCTCCACTCTCCAACTCTATTCATAAATATTTACTAAACTCTGTCAAAGTAAACGCCGCCGTTTCCCAACAGCAGTCGTTGCAGAAACCTTCAAGTGCAGTACAAACAATAAGTTCGTTCGTGGGAGTTCGCTCAGTAGCAAACACAGCGTTCCGCATACAACACAATAACTAATCTTACAATAATTCCTCTCATGCTCCATCGACGAAATTCGATTCCGCGTGGGACTTGGCCATTTTGCTATGCTGTGTAACTCGAGTGCTATTCAGCCGTCGTATCTCTATGTGGAAATTTCACAGCGCAACTAGGCCCTCGAGTGGGTACTGGTTATCGTGCTTGTAGAACGTTGCATTCTCCACAATTATGTAACCAACCGAAACGCACACGTCTGTGGAAAACATTACCATAATAGCGCAATGCAACTGGTCAACACTGATTAGCACCTCGATATAAGTAGTGCCGACTTTATTTGACGTGCCATGTAAATCATCATTGACATTTACTCGTGTTGGAAATTATATTGTACATTGACACGGAACACATGGTCATTCGTATATGCTGTGATCTGCACGGACATATTGTATGCATCAACTGAGAACAGTTGTTTTATAGCAAGCACAGAGGCCTTCAAATACTAGCTAGATGATTGGCCAGTTTACGCTGGGGCTAGAGGGCAAGTAGCGGGCTGTTAGCCGCGTCCACCGATCGGACTCTTAACCGCCACTACTATTTTTAGCCGGACTCCTTTCTCTGCGGACGAGAGTAGGACGTGAGTCAACCCTTTGTTCCCTTGCACCGCAATGACCTCGCTCTAAGGACACGCACATTGCTTGCTTCAAAGGGCGGACCGTGGGCTCTAGCATTACAATCACCAAGGTGTTTATTTTCCAAATATGCGTGAATGTTTTTTTAGATTTTAATATCTGGTTCGCCTTGAGTAACGCTTGCACAATATGGAGATGTCATTATGCGTCGACGCTCACATAAATACTAGACACTAATTTGTGCCGAAGCAAAGACGGAGGTTTCACAGCGTACTGCGAGGCCCTGTCACAGATATTGCGACAGTCGCCTCGCCTTGCCGCCCACATAGAAACAGATTTTACAAATCTTAGCAATTTGTTTAGGGCTGTAGGATGTAACGATAACGGTCATACAAGCATTTTATAACATAACATGGCTTCGCGCGGGTGTTCTCGGGTTTTCTCTGTGTAATGCCGATTTTAGGTACACAGAACTGATAAACCTAGTTTTTCTTCCATTGTAACACTTTGTTTTGTTTAATTAGTAAATTGTTACAAAAGCGTCTTGTTTTAGGTTTAGATAAGCTCGTTTTTTCTTCATTCTCGTTTTCAACCTTGAGTTCAATTAGGTATAACGAACATGGAGACTTAGTAGAATACGTCTTAAATATGCACATTTAAATGGAAAATTAATTTAGATTTTTAACTAAATGCACATCACATGATCACACGTCTATTCAAATATTAAAATTTTTAAGTGTATGTAGGTGCCTGACCTGGCGAGCTGTGACACGCGTTTGCTAGAGCATGAAGTAGATACATATTTCGTGCAAAATATTTAGTTAGTCCAAAAGATTTTCACAAGGCACATAATTTGTACAACTTTTTCAATGATACTACCTAATGGAAGTACTTTAGACAATGACAAGTTTTCGTATGACGATAGACAAATATAGTGTGTTCGTTACATTGGCGGCGTATTGCTAATTGTTTCGGCAGAGCAAATGCGAGGGTTCATTGCCGGACGAACGTCTTTGTCATTGGCCCGCACGCCTCGCCCACGGCCACGGGGTGACGTATGCGCAACTAGCCAGCCACGGCCGATACTCGGCTGCCAGAGTCAAACCACAATCGAACGGCCGATGACGGCTCATCGCTGTCAAACTGTTTCGCAGACACTCAATCGACTCCACGCCACGATTGACTTCCACTTCCTACTTGTGTTTGTGTACGCGCCGAATGATTTAAACTGTTAAATAATTTGGCCAGTAAACCGAATCACGTGTTTCCATTACTTTTCTCAATAAATACGCAACGCACGTGTTAGCGATGGATTTTAATTACTCTCATACGGCCGCGCAGCACAATTGCACACGAGTCCATAAAAAACGTTCTGCTGCAAAGCCAATTCCGCTTTTTGCTAGGTAGTCTTGGCCCGGCCATACATCTTTTTTGTAACAAGAAAATAAGATGCTGGACTTTTTGTTTAATAATAGGTACGTCTGAAATATAATAAGAAACCATACCTAGTCGATGTAACAAATTAACTACTTAAGTTAGACAATAGCCAAGCAGGATATATATAACATTAAAATATTTGCGCGTAGGGCGTATCTAAAATATAATTTAATGTGTTGTTTTACAACTTTATTACACTTGTTTAATATTACATACCAACTATTTATAAAATAAACTTGTTAACCTCTAAACTCGTTAGCATTAATATTTTGTGTTGAATGTTGAAGCGTTCTTAATATCACATCAGGCCATTTGTGGTCGGCGAAGTAGCTATGAAATAACATCATCAGACAAAGAACAGACTTAGTAGACTCACGATTAGTGAGTAAGCAAATATGTCGTCGCTTATGTATAGAGTACAGTGATAATGCGTATCTGGGCATGGTCTTATACTGGAGTGCAGTGCATAAACAAAGGGGTACTATAGCTATATCTTATCACGTCGGCTGATAACACCCGCCAGCAATGTTCATTAGCATGCTGTTGTTTTGAAATGACAATGTGGTTATTTTTGTAACGACAGCGGATGTTTCCCCAAAGCTAAAGTGAACGTTCAAATGAAATATTAACAGTGTAAATTATCTTTAATCGCCGCTAAAATTTTATTTACTCGAAGCAAGCGAAGCTTTCAACAACGCTGCGCGAAGATTATTTCTTCTAAAATTTGTATCTTTGTCGTAATTATTGTACCGCATGAAAGTAGATCTCGATACCGAAAGCGAAGGCTCGACTGCAATTTTGGCACACATTGGTAGCTCTGTTGCATCACAGGGCGCGAGCGGCGCTCGAATCAAGTGCGTCGTAACACTTTTACCATCGCCGTGGCAGCGGCCGGCCCCGCCGCCTACTTCTGAAGCCGAGATCCACCACTTTACATAATTGCTCACAACAACACATCAACTCTTGCGCAATATCAAAACGACTATTTTGTAACACTGCTCGAGTTTAACGGGCAAAAGGAGGCCGCCATTTTAATAAATTAGATGCAACACAAATTCGTGTACGGTACCTATAATTGGAGTAAACATCCTACTGTTGTTATTCAATGCTAGAATTTGTATCTCCTAACGTCCTAGCCAACGGTAATGTTAGGTACAATTATTGTTCATTGAGTCTCTCCCATCCATGATTAGATTGATTTACCTACGCATTTCAGACGGGATTCTGATCGCAATGAATCTTAAAAAGTGTAGGTACATAATATATTAAAAATAGCGTCGTAAAAGAAGTATATCGTGGGAAATTGCTTAAGTGTGTCACAACATATAAACAGGCAGAAAGCAAATTGATTGCGATTGCGTCACAACCGGAGCGGACTGGTTGCTGCGGTCGCTTCTTGCAGACTGGCGCCGTCGCCGACGGTGGCGCTGCATTCTTCGAGACCAATCGAAACTGTTTAACTTTCTCGTTTCGTAATGATACGGTCGAACTTACCTCGACACCTCGAAGTGGTGCCGGAGCCATTGGAGCGCCTGGCGCCAACGCTGTGCCGTAACATAAAACCTCAAGTAGCAAATTACGTACAAGCCTGATAGGAAACCGCCGAAAAAGTGCTAAAATACCTGAAACCTCCTCTTAATGCAGGTTAACCTCACACGTTGCGCATGGTTCGCGATTTCGCACGATTGCAGTTTGTTTGCATAAGAGCCATTGCACAAACATCGCGCTGCCTATTACAACGCTATTATACCCGTGCGTGCTGCTGGTTTGTTGGCATTAGCCACAGCCTCTGGATTTTAATGTCTACTTTTATATCAATTCGGCACGTGGACAAATTTTGACTTTGACTATGAAACAATGCCAAGCGAGACACTATTGCCGCAACACGACCACTAGTAGCTAATCAAAATAAATTGTGATTATACCGCAACGCAATGAACTTAATACTCAATTCTTGCTGGTATATTGCTAAACCTTTGTATCAGAGCTTACCTAACCGCTGCCAAAATCAAGCGTAGGTAAACTATTTCAAGAGTTTCTAATTCGAATGTGTTGTGTTTACTCGAAATCGACGTCGTAACTAATCAAACAACGAACAATTGGAATTATGTAAGTAGTTCATTAGGGCTTTGCTTGCTCATTAGCCGGCTCCCACCTATTTCCATAATTCAGTGGTAATGGATGAAAATAGATCGCGGGTCCCTGTTTTAAATTGTTAAACACTGCTGCGCAATCGCAGTGCGCGTCGCCGCGTCAGCCTCGACTGCCGCTGATGTGTCACCAGCCAGACCCATTGTTACTTGTTCCTGATACTTACGCTTCATAGTCATCCGGGTACAGCTTTTCTTTTCCTACTTGCCGAGGTATTGCGGCGTCCGATTCGCACAGGTGATCGACCGATATTTTAACGAAAGTCAATTAGATAACTTTTGAATATTTTTAAATGACTTGTTGTTGTGATCGTTTATCACCGTCTGTTATCACTTGTCACATCACGTAATCATAAAACCTCGTATTAATTGCTTCCTTTTAAATTGATATGTTTTATGTAATTATGGTACAAAAATGGTTGATTCTGCTTAAATAAGGAAGTTAAATTAAAATAGCAAAAATAAAGTATATTTAAATGAAAAGAAAGTTATATGTAACACCTATTCCAATTAATAAACTTAACATTTTATGTCACAATTCTGAGGTAACTCTCGTAATATTTTCAGTATCTTAGTCATCTTCCCGGTTTTTGCTCTCGAGGACGAGGGCCCAGGGTCCGCCTTGACCATGATCCAGGATTTGGCCGTCAAGGTAATTACAGTGGAGCGACTGCCATCTGACCTCCGTGACCCTGCTACCAAGGGAACCTGACTAGATTGGATCATGGTTACACATCCAGTCGCCTGAATGTGCAGGTTTCATCACGATGTTTTCCCTCATCGTAAGAGCATCGGTTAGTATTCAACTAATACACACATGTACATAACTCAGAAAACAGTCATTGGTACATGGCCGGAGCTGGATTCGTACCTGGGACCTCTGGCTTACGAGCCGGATACTGTAACCGCTCGGCCACCGACGCTCTTCAATATCTTAGTACCTGTAATTATCGTAGTCAATAACTTTATATCGTACGATGTTCTATAAAATGTTCTAATCAAGAGTGCAAACTATATACACGAGTAGACAGATTATCTTCCTCAATTCGTCACAAAGTCCGCTGCGTCCGCGCAAGTCAAGGCATGGTGTCATCGTGGTCGTTGGCTTGCAGATTGTGTGTCAATATTGAAAGGAAAGTAGCGCGGCCGCGGTGGGTCAGTGTCGCCTCGCCTTACGTAACCCGTGTCACACTCCTCATCCATCGTGCCCGTTTAGGCAGAGCCCGTTTTCCGCTCGTAAAGTGCAATCTAGCTCTGCGCTAATCTCGCTTTTATGGCCTGCACAAACCGTAGCTAATAAGCTTGCTTGTACACGGAATACGCTTCATTAGAAAGTATTAGGTATTAGCAATTGATCAAGCTATGCTGTGACCTTGGTAATAGAAGAAACTCGTTTGTATTCTGCAACCTGCTTCATTAGCATGGTTAATTTATTTGAAAAAGTAAGGTACGATCTGCGAGCCATGATCCACCTACGATGGTTATGGCGGACGTAACCATGTGGACGATTATGTACCCACAGTACGTCGATTATTGATATTGTTGCTTGTTCTTTCGAGTCACGCGTTCTATACTTAGGTACTAGTCGTTTCCTTTGTCTATAGGACACAAGAGCTAGCCCACAGGTCAGATTTAGTCCCAATGACGGAAGCGTGCGCGCGCGCCGGTTTGCTGGCTGCGCGTGGGCCTCGCCGCATCTCGACGCGATGGCGAGCCGATGAACTTGGCAAGGCCTCGCTGCCTCCTCCCCTCACGCCCGCGCGCCGCCGCGAGACGAGTGCCACAATCAACTTAATTACCCAGTACCTACCTACCCACATTGCAACGCCGGCACTATACGGGCTTGCCAACCACGCCGCGGTGTCTCGCTCCATTGCTTTTTGCTGTGCTGTATTGTACCTTTGTATCCTATGCGAAACGCTAAGTTTATTGTTTTTTTAAGTCGTTGGGTTTCATATAATTAATAGTTAATGTTGTCCCACCTGCCAATGGTTCACTGCAACACTGTCACTGGTAAACCTCGATACGTGTTTCCATCAGGAAACCGTTGACAGTTTTGTAACTGGTCGTTTCTATTGAAAATATTGTCGAGTCGAGAGACAAATGTTATGCCGATCCCACCTAGTGCAGTCTTACCTAATCGCAGGGGGACGTGATGAAGCGATTGCCCCTATCCTCTATTATGTAGGTGATTAGATAAGCTTTATTCCAGAGTCAAACTCGTGTCGGTGGAACAATTGCCCGGTACCTACCTAGTACGCAATAAATTTTAACGTTAAATTTTAACACATCAAGTAGGTACTTCTCATCATAGCACCGCGGCCATTGCATATAAAAATTCCGGCAAACTACGTAATCCTGATGCTAGCACAGAGTTCTGCTTTGCACTTCAAATAAAATATGAGGATGATCCATGATACTATGGCACTATGATTCTCTAAGTTGCCTTCGAAGTTATTATTTCAATTAGGTAGGTTATTATTTAAATTAACGGCAAGTCTATAACACTATGTACCTACTTTACGTGTTACACCCCTGGGTAATTATTTTAATACGTTTTATGAGGATATTCTTCGTTGTTTTGTTTCCTTACCTTTTAAAACAAGTGACATTTCGTTCTTGTTAATCTTATTATCAATGTAAATGTAAATATGTTAATAAATAAAATACCTACGCCATAACAGCAACAGAATATCTGTTTTTATGAGTGAACTGGCAAAACAAGTATTATGCGCACTTGTTATTTTATCGACAATACAAACCAACGTAGCTGCTTTCAGAAGACAACAAAACAACCCACGCATTTTATGTACCTAACTACATGTTTTGAAATTGAAAACGGAATCGTCACTTTCATTTTATTGTAATGCGCTGTTCCTACATGCATGCATAGCTATGCAATGTAGGCGTGCAGCAATTCCCCGGCCTGAACTGCAGGTTGTGCACAGGTGCCGCCCTAACTGCATTTTATGCAATGCTCGGTGCATTATCAAATCGGGACCTCCGCTGATGCTCGCCGAGCGGAACGCCGCGCCCGCGCACCGCACCGTGAAACGTACAACACTCCGCGTGTTTCTCGTATCGTACGCCTAATAATGAAGCCCTCGCCTTTTCATTAGCATCCGACGCTCATGTCGGCGATCAATTAAAATCGTTGGACTGAGTACGTGGTCGACCAGAGTTAAGCTGTAGGCACTGCCAGTAGGTTTCCGTTGTACAATACGCGTAACCCCCTATTGATGCCGTATTGTGTATGTAACCGAATTGCGAGTTCGCCGTGACAATGCAGTTATTGCTTGCAAGAAGACTTGCGTAATTCGTTACGACACTGTTATAGAGTAGCTTAGTGGTGGTGGTTACGAGGTCGGTGCGATGGGCGCGCCGGCGCTCCACACCGTGACAAGTGGGGTGGTCTATGGCATGACGCGCTGAGCCATGCTTCGTTGCCCCGTGCAAGGCGACCGCCGCGGAAAACGGTCGCGATAACGAATCTACCTTACAACACCACTAATTGCATCAGATACGGCGACTGCCCTTCCTCGTGATGTGCCCACTTTGATCGTGCTCACCTCAGCATAAGTAGGTTAAGTTACCGTCCTCTCGCTTAAGTTACGGGAGATACCTACTTCGAAAATCACGCCGCGGTGGCCACGAAGTAATAATAAGCAAACGTTATTGATGAGGGTGGGCCGTTAAAAATAATTATTCTGTGACGCAAATTGATAACTTATCCAAAACTAGTACACAGCGGGTTCAAATGCTATCTGGTTTGACCCGGAGGAGTCGGCCGCGGCGATAGCGCTTCCTCGAGCCCGCTTTATGGCAGTTTGTTCAACTTGCATCGCGTTTCGTCACACAGCTTTATTTACAATTTCTTGGCGGCGACAGCTAAAAATAGGCGTTTAACAGCCCCATCCGCCTCTCGTCTCGTCTTTCTCTGAATTACTGCAATAAGCGCTGCTATGCACATGTTGTAAATTCACACGATTATGACTGCGCTATGCTAATAGCTTCTCACTATTTAACGTTAATACGAGCCTGTCACTACGACCGACTGAAACGTAATGGCGGTTGCGAAGTTAACAGCCTGTCCGGATTAGTTACATATTGTCGTCAAGCGGCAAAGAATAATTGGGTATTCAAATAATTTGCATTCCATACTGGTAGTGTTGCATCTAGCCACGGTTTATGCAACGGCGGCGGCGGATCGAGGCCGGCGCGATGCACCGCGCTGACCCGTATGCTTCATCGAAAGTGAAACCAGTCGTAATCGGCAGTTCTCTATTTTGTTTGTGTAATAGAGCCAGCCGCTACTAGCCGCGCGCCGACTATCGAGTCAGTAGATTTACGAGCTCGCCCGACCACCTTTATCGGTGCCGCCTTGTTGTGCTTTTGTATGTAAAGGATTGCATGTATTTCATTCTCTAGTCTTCATTATAAACGAGCCTCTATTCTACGTAACAATACTAAATTTAATTATGATTATGTTACAAAGCTCTTTTGCAGAAATAAACATTAATTTTATACAAAGTACGTACGTCCAGTCTTATTACAATGCCGCACAAAGTAGTAACGCTCGACGGCTTTAAGATGACCAAGATGTTTGTCGGACTAACACGGTTTAATTTGTAATGTTTGTAAAAAAACGAAGACGAGATACAAGTTGAGAACGGATGTTGCACATCTGTTGCGTCGGAGACATAATAACAAGCAATTAGCAAAGGAGGCGTCCAGCGCTGAACATGTTCGCACAATGTGTCCCGCACTTGTAGGCCTGTTTCCGCCGCCACCGCTCACCCACGCCGATTCGCACTATCCTGTAACGACAGTGTTGTGAATTATCTAACTAGTAACTGCCTTAGATCTTCCACAGCTCGGAGACAGCTAAACAAACGTTACATTCAAATATCGCTATACAAATTAATAGTTACCGTAGTACAAACCATATTTCTATTCCTACCTTTGTGTGCTCCAGACAAAAAATTGGGCATAACATACCCGTACACTCAAAACCGTAACCCTCGTTTTGATTCTTACGGGTAAAAATTGAAAGTAATCTCAACGTTCGCATGGCTATTTTAGATTTTAGTATTTAGCATAAATAATTAATACTAGGTATACATGAGTAAATCGAGTGGCGCGCTGTCGATGAGCCCATTCGCTTGTTCCTCCCACGAAGGTCAGCCGCTCGCTGCTCGCCTACACCCAAACTCGTCTACTTGATCTCAACACGTTTACATTACAATGCTAAAACCAATATTATACTAAATTATAGCAATGAGCACATAATTTTATTTGTTATGCATGTAGTCCTAGGTGTAAGTACGCATAAAGATCTGGAAATCGATGTACAGGATAGCCGTTTGGCAGACGAGTACTAGATGTGTACGTGGTCATTCAAAATATTTCCCTGACTTGCCTACTTAATACAAATGACTTACCCAAAAATGTAATGATGCGGTCATATTTTTGGAATCAGCTCGGAACTAAACAGGTTTCAGAAAATAAAGTACCATAAAATTAGCATATAAAAAATTTTGACGTCATCACTCCTCTCCCAAGGTATATTTTTAGGAATTGCAGGTCAAAATTATTGTTTTGTTAGACATCTAGACATCTGATAGGTATACGTGTGTTTGGCACATCTTGGCTACGTTGCACATCTCTTTATAGTTTTTCGTCGAAATTCGGCTCGTACGCTGATCACAAATAAAGAAGTTAAACTATTTCTACCTACACCGAGGTAAGGTTATACCTATAGGTATAATTTATATACATATAAATATATAGTAATCAACATTTACCTATATGACATAGCGTGATCAATCAAACAACAAAAATACGTTCACGTCTCGTCTTGCCATTGTTAGTTACCCACATTATGAAAGAGCCACATAGAAAAACTTCAACAAACAATTAACTAGCTTTAATATCGTGCTTCTTTTTTAGTCGGCTCACGCCTTCCTAATGCTTCCTCATTATAAGACTTGAATTATGTGGACGTATCCTGGTACTTTCAACTACTGACAGTTTTAGAGATGTATTTCCCCCAGTTTTATGGTAGAGCACGCCGTTTCTTCCCCAAAGAGAAAAGTGATTAGCTTTTACTTTTGTTGGAGGTCAAGTACCTGTTTCGATGGAAGCCGTAAGACGTGTAAATTGGATTCAATTTCATAGCGAAATTCAATTATGAATGGAACAGTTCCACGTCGTTCGTTGCCATTAACAAAGCGTTTAAAGTCCCATTGAAAATCAATCGGTTAATGTAACCGCAACTCCATTAAAATGTGTCTGTGAAGGATGAACATCTGGCTTCGTATCGAAACTCGACCCTGGGCTGGTCGCAGAAATACTAGAGAACAGAGTCTGTTATGCCATTAGTGTTATGCGCAACGGTGTGGGCGCGTCGCGACTGCGTGGCCGATGTTGTTAATCCACTATTTCACTAAAGTTGTGAAAACATTGCCTAATCAGCGGTTGCCTCCGCAACACGTACCACATTACTGAAACCTGGTTGCAACCATCGGCTCCGACCTTCGATTTCCCCATTATGACACTATTTTTACGTTTGTTCGACAAAAGTAACGTATGTTACACAAACGGCAAATATTTGACGCTCTGCTTCAAATATTCTTAACGAGAGTCAACTCTGTACATTTACCAACATTCGTATTCCACATGTTCCGAGACCTTGTTTTCGTAGAGGTGATAGAGTTAGTATTCAAATTGCAGGGCACTAACTTGATATCGCTATGAAATGAATTCAAATGACTCGTTTAGTTATTAGACCAGCCATGCCCTTCGCTGGCGTACCACAGTACCCTGCCTTGTTACAGGGCCTCACACAATTAATTGCCAGTATTGAGCTGCATTGAAATACAATGCGTAATAAACTGTATTCAATTTCAAGTGTTACAATAGACTTGTTCTTTTTTTTATTATCTTCTTTTTGTAAGTTGTATTATGACATTAACTTGTCAGTTCAGCGTGTACCGAACGTCCGATACTTAGAACATTTTAATTATGATTGGATGTGATTGAGTAAGACAAGGTGAATGGTATGATTGTAATAACGACTTGCACTATCATTCTCTAAAAATAGGTAGGTAGGTACATCGCAAATATTCTCTTATGTCATTGATGTATGTGCCTGTACAGTTTCTTTCGCAATGGTTTTAACTGGGTGTGAATTAAATATATTGCCACCTTAACAGCGGAATTAAAAAAATACCCACTAAATGCGTGTAACATTTGGGTCGTTTCGGTAGTTACATTAGTAATGTAAATTACGCCAAAGTTACAAAACGTCATGATTCATGCCGAGTACCTACACGAGAAGAGAACGTCTCGTGATCAGAAGGCGAGACCAAGGCTTTGTTTGTTATTAACAATGCGAAGATTCCGCTAATGTAATCCGAATTGTCCCCAAATAAGTGGCATGGAAACTGTAATTTCGGGCGATTATGTCAGCCGAAGCATGGAGTGCGTAACTCGGCTCGGCGCAGCGCATTGTTCCGCGGAATACGTAACGCACGTGGAGAAGGCCCGCCGCCGCCGCCGCTGCAGCGGGGAAAGTGGCACAGCCCGCGGCCCGCGGCAAGGCCGTCTCGGCGCTCTCCGACCTTCAGCCACGCTTCCGGGTACCATCGCCCATTAATGGCTAAAATAACACCCACACTATTAATAACAACAACGCCCATTATACAGACTCGCAATGATATATCGAATTGAAAGTGATAGGAAACGCGAAGGTCGATTTCTTGGCCCTTTCCCGTCTAATCGCGTTACGCGTTGCGTAAACGCCGTCGTTTCATAAGTCTAACTAATTGCACGAAAGCGCCTCGATGGGCAAAATAATTGTAATCATGCCACTTTATTTATTGAACTTTCGACTATTTCAATCTGTACCTAATTGGTTGGTAGTTAATGATAAAATCACTACTGTTTTTCTTTGTCTTGTAACTACTTAATGGCTAGTTATAAAAATAAAATATAGGTACCTGTTACATACCTACTAAATTGTACTATTTTTGTATTATATAAGCCATTCGACGTAAGTAGATATTTATATTTTAGTAACTACAAGTAGACACCTAGTTTATTCTTAAACTTAGCTCAGGTACGTCGTCCTCCTACGGCGTACGTTGGCTCTCGCATGCGACGTCAATCCATCACTTCTCTTTTTGAGGTATCAGGAAACCGGTACTTTAGGTTATTTTATCTTTCACGCCAAAGCTGCCACCGCAGTATTTTATTTTCGTTGGCGCAGAGTTCGCGGACGTGCTACGTTAGCGTTGGCCCAATGGAGCAAATGATCTAGAGCATCACAGGATCACAGGCCTTAGAATAAATTGAAATTGAAAGCCAAAAGTTCTTAGCATCAGAAGACCCCATAATACTCTTTCCAATTAGCCTACTGCACTTCATTAGTTGTATGAGGGCTTATCGTGTGATAGTTATTTACTGGTGTTGCTTGCAGGCCGAGGTAGACATACGTAGGTACGTCCACCACTCTCGGCAAGCTGATCACTGCACTTCAACAGCATCGTGGCGCAATGTGGTCAGCCGATAGGCCCATAAACGCTTAGTTAGTTACCCAATTGCTCAGAATCCCATAATACGATTGCACGACATGACCACACATTCGTACATCACACCGTGTGTACTATGCACGAATACAAACAAGACTCGTTCGATGAATGAGAGGAGACTGTGATGATATTCTTCTTACAATTTAAACATAACATCTACAAAGAAACTGTCGCATGCATTATGTCTTTCACTTTAGTACGTTAAATGTGTTGCATTGTTACAATTGCTTTATTTAACATCATTGCTTCATTTCCAATATCAAATTAGTTTTGTTTCTTATAAATATCCAGAGATCCATCGATTACTTGCATAATTATTGAATCAATGCCGGCGTGTTGCGTCTAATCAATGTTATTAATCGTAGTAGATCATAAAGTCGAGTGGAGGATCAACACGCAAGCCACGGACTGGTCAAACGGGTTACGTTATAAATAATTAATTAATATTTGGCCGGCGAACTCTCTTTGTGGCTCCAAGGTCAAGCGCGACTCGCTCGATTTCCATGAGGCGTCAGTTTGGACTGAGCACTTTTTGCTGATTCTCAGAGCGGATGTTGTTGCGAGTTATATTTTGGTCTTAATTCATTAAAATTAAAACTGATGCTTATCATGGTTGCCCTACAAAAAAGTACCTATACATATCACATACCAACAACGTTGTTATTTTTTTTGTGAATTGTACGTACTTACATAGGTAATTGTACTTTTGTCGTTAATCCATCTATAAATAAAAAATGGATGTAGTCAAAGCAAAGTCTTTTCCGAAATACATATGTAGTTTCTTTCAAATTCATACGTTTTCGTTTGTAAGGCACTCGACAGGCCACGTGAAGGCTGCTCATCATGAATGCGACCATTTTTCATTCGCTGTCCTCATTTAGTTCGGATTACATTCGGAATTGCTCAATTGATCTTGACATATCGAATTAATTCGTAAGCAAGAATCTGTATACTTTATCTGTGTATTCCAACAATTGTAGTACGAGTATAATTCACACAATGAAGCTGCCATTAATGCCTATGCCTGGGCTTTGAATTTATATTTATTGTGAGCCGTTCCGTTTGTACAAGGCCGACACGTTGGAGTATCCGAACACTCATAACTTATATTAAACTATGATCAGAAAATAAATCAAAAACTGAGAGCTGAATCGACGGTTTATAATATCAGCCGATGTACCTATTACAAGGTAATTTGAACTTTCGTCAATAAGTTAGTAGATTTATCGCAAATTGAAAATGTAAAACAATACAGCAAGTCATTGTTTTAGATTAAAAATAATTAAAAATAATTTGTTTTAATTTAATTTCCATCAGGTGGCCCGTTTGTCGGTTTGTTTACCCAAAAGTAGAATCGTGTCTGTGTGATGGTACAAAATTTAAATTGTCGAATAACAGGTGACTCCAATGTCATTTTTATTTATTTAATTATCGGTGTATTTGTATATTTACCTATTTCAACTTATTTTTCGCAGATCTCAATTCTGTTTAAATGTCAATTAAACAGTATACATCATATTTGTTATTTTCATTAGGTACCTACTCACCTTCTACCCGTCATGCATAGATCAGTACGTAACTGTTGGTTTCCTTCTTCCCGGCGACTAAGTATCGGTCCGCGATAACATAGTTCCCAATAGATTCACGGATGCTAGTGATAATGCGAGAGGTGTGTAAATTTGTAACTAATAATTGTGTAAATATTGCAATAATAAAAATTAAATTACTAAATAATAAAACAAGAAGAGGAAAATTAGTTCACAATATATTGGGTCAGCTGACTGAGAGGCAACAGGAAAACAATATTGTTATTGACATTTGATGGTTCATACATTAGAAAAACATTAAATTTGATTTGAAATACTTAACCACAAATCTAATTCGGTTATAAAACCAGAAAATATGTGATTTCGATACTCCGACGTTGACAGAAACCTAGGTCTGAAACGGTAAAATTGTAGAATAAAAGAGAGCTGATATTTAAAAGCATTTCAGAGAAAACGGGTGACATTATTTCAGCAGTTGTATCGTATCAATGTAAACAGCGCCGCTGTACTGCTGCTTGCTGAATTAATGTCCCCAATACAATTGAAGTGTTTCATTAGCACAAGTGGCCCCGATTGCTTCGTTGATCGAGAGACGTGATCGCGAAACTGGCCGCCGCCGCTTCGGTACATCCAAATTATTCCATATACCTACACGCACACACTATGATTACATTTCCAAACACATATGGCGCAATGTTTTATCCAAGTATTTGTCGAGTATACCTAATTACCATTAAAATAATGCAAGTTAGTATGTTAGTTTTGGATTCCGCACGTCGGCTTCTGCTAGTTACGGTCCACGCGAGGCCTTCGCGCACTGCCGGGTTCAATTAGAGATCACCCGTTGCGTTAGAATCGGCGCTGCTTATTAAAGAGCCGGGTCGTGACACCGCACGTCTAAAGCCGGTGGCGTAACGCCCGTATTGTTGCCAGTAATATCCACGTGCCCGCCGCGTTAATTGTACAGAGTGGACGCACACTGCTTGTAGCTAACGAGCAGCGGAAAATGTGGGTATTATCGCGTTATATCGCGGCGCGAAGGCCGCTGCGCCACAACAACCGCCGAATACGACATGCAAAACATCGCGCCCACAGCCGCCGGCCGATTTGGTATTTGGTGTTGTTCGATACCACAGCAGCGCGCGGGTTAATTCCTACTTTGCCGCCGACAGAGCAACATTTAGATAAATTGTTTGCGCAACTTATTATGTCGCCGTAATAATGCCAGGCCGAGATATACGTACCTATTTACATGTGATAAAGTGTTATATCTAGAATTAGACTTGTCATGAGACGATAACGCGATCTTATTGACCGACATTCGGAATGAAAACAAAAGTTGTGGGTTTCCTTCTACCTACCTACTAGCCTGTTTGTACCTATAGGATGGTGTTAGACGAGATTGAATTGACTCATTGTAACTCTTCCAAGGTAAAAAAGTAATTGCTACGTGTGGATATTACGCCTCTACCCAACTCTATACTTAACCTTCAATGATAGCCAATTATTATGTACTTTTTCTGTTTAGTTAATAATTCCAATTCTGATTGTTAAAGACCAATATCGCAGAGGCAGGTACCTACTAGGTACTATACGTTTATTATACGAACACATTCCGCAGTACGTCCATTACCAACTTTCCTGTTCGTATTAGATGGCGAAACGATGTAAGGTTTCCCGAACGCCTAGCCAAGTAGCGGAGTTTGATTTTACTTTCTTGTAGGAAGTGCTATCGCTTTCAATGGAGACCGGTTGGTGCTGCCTACTCCTGGATGCTAGCTGGTTATTGAATCACGAGACCCAAGGCAGGAGTTGATAGCGACATTTCCCATTTTACTATTGTTTTGTTTATTATTGTAATGCTTGGTTTTCGTACTACGAATTATACTAATATTGGATTTTCTTCTCCACAGGTGAGCCCCGAATACCTGGTCGATGATGGACTATCAAATTACGTAAGTTGATATGCAACTTATGTTTATTTTAACTCTTCGAGAGTAATTAAATAATATCTTAAGTATAAATTTAGTTATTATACAAATCAAGAGTAATTTTGGTTACAATACACTCTCTTCTTTGAATATTATTTAATTTATAGGATTAAAATGACCTTTAATTGGAAATGCTGCATATGCAAACGAATATAATTCGATGTCTACTAATTAGCTAGGTGCCGTTTACTGTAAGCAGGTAGGCACCAAACGCGTATGTTCCTCGAGTCACGTATACTCTTCGAAACACAGCAATTATGTACAAAGTCATCTCGTACATAAGCAGATAAAAGTATTTAACTTGGAGCGGTCACAATATCAATGCTCTCTAACATACAGAAACCACTCAGAGTCCGAAGATAATATGGTCGTTGTTAGGATCACGACTACTGATTGCTTCAATACGTATGTTGCATACACACTTCACATTAAAACTGTTTACGTAGCTCAGTGCGATAAGCCCTCATAAGAAATTAGGCACTGTTTACTGATTACACATCAGCTTGGCCACCGAAGGGAGAAAAACCTACTCCGCTAACAACTTTACGAACGTTTATGCGCGCCATAGGTATGTAACTACTTACCTTAAACCAGCTAAGAACACAATAGCTTCAAAACGGTTTTCCACTTTTGTTATCATCTTTTATGAGTCACATCGGTCGGACAAATTGCGGGGAAAGTGTAACCCGGTAGCGTGACGCAACAATAAAAATTGCGCGGACAAAGGAATTGCAGCAACCAGATACACGGCTGACGTAAGGGCCCAGTTTGTGCCCCTAATCACCGCGATTCCTAGCACGGTGAATAACATTTTCGTGGACGCTATTGTATTGAATACGTTTAATAATAGCTCCATTATTTGTCTAGCTTATTATGGATATGAGGAAACGCCAACGCCGATACGGCGGATATCCATGGCGTCGCGAGCTGCAGTGTTTACACGTTTGTTCTGCAAATCGACATTGGGTCTGCTTTGTTGCATGCGACCATATAAATATGGAGGTGCTAAAAGCGGCCTAGGCGGGGGACGGACGCATCCATCGCTCGGCGTGCGGGAAGCAAACACGCTCAACGCTAACGAAGCCCTTTGTTGACACGAAGTTTACGTTCGCTGCATCTCAGCCGGGCTTTACGACGTCTCTGTACGCCGGCAAACAAGGAGAGCTGCTGACTCACAGCACGAGGCCCGTAGACTACACACCAACTTGAGGTACCGTCTAGAAACGTCAGTTGGGCCCTTAAAATTATATGAACGCCTAAGAAACTACAACGTTTCATTCATGCCAAAAAGAAATAAATAGTATAAATACTAACATATTCATGAGTAAAACTTTAGCGGCAATGGAAAATCAATAGTCAACGACCGATTGTTCGCAGTCAATCAGTCGGAAAATGAGAATATGACTTCACATTTCTCGCAACCGTCTCGCCCTCTCTACGTGATTTCCTTTTCGCTATGTTAATGATTTACTTAGTCGTCAATTGCCATTGTTTCGTCTCAGTGTAACCAGAGGACAATCGTTTGGTAGATATTCAAATTGTAAATAAAGACGGGCGGGCGACATGTGATGGCATTTATACCATAGCCGGCGCGGTCTCGCATTGCAATGGAGTAGCCCATCTGCATGCGCGGCGGGCGCCCAGCGTCCGGTCTTACTCACCTATCGCTCGTAGGCGGACACCATAACGTATTATTTACCATGTTACACACATCCACAAACAAACGGGCGGGCCGCGTCGTCTATCTGGATTGTCATATTACGCCGTAATAAACAGCACGATAATAGACATAGACGTTAACTGGCGGACGGGTACGTATTTCATTAAACCAGTGTAGGTAGCTACCTACCTACGAGATTATTCGCCGCGTTGGTGACTCAAAATAAGAACAACTTAATATTCCTTTATTTATGTTACAATAACCTAGTGTTGTAGTAGTAGTATTATAATTATACAAATGTATGTCTTTTCCTTAATAAAGTCTCTCCCACAACTCGGGAAATATATAACTCATATGCGGCCGTTATGCTGCTAGACAGTTATCGTTGCGGGAGAGCATTGTACTCATCATTATTGTCGTTATGTCTCCATGTTTAGCTTAATAGCTTTTTTAATGCAATAATACACTGCGTCACGAAAGTGCCTTGATAATTTCTATAGACATAGGTAGGTAGGTATAAAGTACCTGAAAAACTGCTAAATTATTAGTAAACTGTCGAAGGGCCTCTGCATGTCGGGGAATGCGAAATGCTGCGCCTGATTCAACAACGTTTGTTGCCAGGCAACTCATAGTACGCCGGCGCCACAAAATGTATCTCATTATCTCATTGGGTGTAAAATTCATTACATTGTAAACGTTCTCTGATTAGAGGACGCATATAGGAGTAGGATCACAATTGTCCTACTTCTATATGCGTTATTATACGCGCAGCCGCGTGTAAGATCGCGTGAGTTCTAATACAAAATGTACTCTGAACAGATACTGCAATTACGCTCGCGGTATTATCGTGGGACTCTGGGAGAGGCATAAATATCAGGTCTTCGCGTAGAACTTTGCAGCTTCGTCCGAGGGCATATATAATTCGAGTAATCCGATGGGAACATTCTGCTGAATATTAATACCACGTAAGCAAGGCGATCAGAAAAACTTTTATGGCTTTGTTCGCGTTAAAGCCCAGTCCTCCAATACCAGGTCTTGGACACCTGCGGTAGTACAACATGTCCTGTGCTCAGAGTTAACAAATTCTCCCAATTGCGCAGATTTTCGCACAAACCTAGGACGTCCCGTTTGATGTTGTCTAGATCGGTCTCTATATAGTTTCATCAGCTCATCATCCAACGACAGCGAGTCAAGTAATAGTTAGTCTTCGCCCAGGGATTACTTATCGCACCCCTGCTCCGTGTCTTCTGACCACTTTCCAACTTTAAATAAAAGAAAACTGCAACACTCATTTTATATCAAGAGACACCGCTTGTTGACCCGCCGAGTGATTGCTACTGCTAAATTAAGTAGATAAGGCATGCAACGATTTCAATAGGAGGATTATAAAATTATACAAGTAGACATTAATACTGTAGTGCTTATCAGGCTTCATAATAATTGATTATGAAAAAAGAAGTATGACACCAACAAATAAAATTTTACTCATTTTAAGTAGATGCTAAAGTAGGTACTTACCTGCAATATTTATTAATTCCGTTTCCATAAACTTGCCGCCAACTAAATGCGCACTATCAAATGTGAATCATAACGCAATGCTTTGTTTATGTATTGTTACCTTTATCCTGTACTACATACACTTGGTACCTATATTCGTAATAAGTCATTGTAAATTATTGCCTTCATTAGCGAATAAACGCGTAGGTACGTTTTATGTAGACTTGAGTATGATAAGCATGATGATGTGCAGCAAATTAATGTCATAATGTCCTGCGCAGTTTATTGTGGGGCAGATAGATAGTATATTTACACGCCCTGAGGAGAGGTTAACGCGAGGTTAATAGCAAACGCCTTTACAAGGCGCAGGCGCAGACGCGCGGCCCCTCCGCAGCATCTCCACTCTCGTTATTTTCGCGCAATCATTCAATAAACGTGATCGCAGCAATCGACTGGACCCTCGGCCGGCTCCTCAGAGAAATGGGCCAATTTCTAAACTACCTACTCAATACCAACACACCTCTGACATATACATAGGTCCTGCCCGAGCCATAAGGAAAAGTTACAAGAAATGAATGTGACCGCGAAGCGAGCAATCATCGCTAACAGTTCAGATCGTTAAAAGTTCATTTAAATATAGAACGCATTTGATTAAAGCCAATTAACGACCAATTAAGCATACTCTCCTCTCGGTTACTTACCTACGACGTCAATTGTCGCGAGTCTGCCTTGATTACATCTATTGTCGTCGTCATTGAATCTTATGACATAGCCACTTACTTTCATTAACACGTAGTACATAAAATAATAATATTTATGCAGTAATTGTAGCTCGACTCTGTTTATTATACTTTACTCGAATATAAATCTCTGCCCCAGCTCTTTCTTTGTTACCTGAGTTGCTCATTTGAATTGTTAAATCTGAACTTCTTGTGCAAAGCAGCCCAGAGTCAGTTTGCTGAAACTCGCGACCTAAATCCATACTCTTTGTATACAGTGTCGTTGGCCTCCCACATATTTTAGGTATCGGAAAACAAAAAATATTTTTAGCTGGACCTAAAGTTCGAACAACAACAAGCGGTGCAAAGGTGTAAATTTTCTCCAAATTGCGAACGTAAATACACAAGTTGCGTTGGAAATGTTATACAGTACGGTCGTTGACTCGGACTGTACTTTTCTTTATTTTTTGTTTGTTGTATTTCAAAATCATGACTGGTCATTTTAATGTCTCAAAAGCTACTATAGTTTCATTGCACATAATGTTGATACAAGTGCCCTCGTGGTTGGATTCAGGTTGGTTATGATTTGGCGATGAGTGGTTCGTTGCCCTCTCCTTGGTCATTTTAACCTCTAAATGCTTCGCTAATTAATGTTTGCTGTTTCAATATTTTACGATCGTATTTGTGGAGCGCAGGGCTTATGTCACCATTTAGCGAGTTTCAATTTGGTGAGAATTGTATGAGATAAAATAATAAAATGACTTGTTTCGAGTTGGAATCAATAAGAGTAACTTTACACCTGAAAAATCACCAACCACCAGCCATAAGTAACCCTGCTTGCGTCAAGTTCGTTACGTGTGAAATTGTAGTACAAACAGTGGGTAAATCGGCCCGATCGACAGCACACCGACGTTTCTTGACAACGCGACGTGTTAACAAAAACAGTAAACGGTGAGGCATGAGTCGCAACCTGCACCCCGGCTCTTCGGTAAATCATTTACACCATCCGCGCAGGCGTTACCAAAATTATATTTACCAAACAAACACTCGCGCTTAGTATACATATACTGGATCAGGTCTGTTGCCCCGTAGAGTGTAAACTGTTGACGGGGTACTAATGGTTAAACATATGTTATTTAATAAACAGAGTATAATGACGGAGCGCGAGTCCGCGCGTCCGTATGCGTATGAATGCCCTCAGTTTCGAACGCAACGACCGCGGCCGTATGAAATCGACAGTGATTACAATTTCCCTGGAGCCGAGTTGCGCGGGCGCAACGTCCGATGGAAAGCAGCGTTTAACCAATGTTCCGCTCTGATAACTCTCTAATTACGGCCGGCCGTTTTCCTTCGACACTCGCCGGCCACCAAGTTAACCCCTGCGCTTTTCACTGCAACATTTCACCCGCGTCTGTACCGCTCCGGCTCGCGCTCATTTGTTTGCTACACTTTCGCCTTCAGCGGCCACGCCGCTACATTGTTTCATTAGACGGGAATATATTGTTCAACATAAATTCCCTTACAAGCGCTCTCTCAGTGTTCGACGTTTTTGGAGCAGGATAACGGCAACTTTCCTGTCTTTTCTCTTCTGTCGTGGTTATGGAGGTGTATTGTATTTTACGTACTTACCTCTTCAAGTTCTTAGTTTCTTTGAGCATGAGCTGTTACCTGTACCTCCTTTGTGTGCGCAGACTCCCACATCTATAAAATGTCTATTACTTATCGGGAATATTGTAAGTTATTAAAAAACGCAAGAATTCAGTAAAACATAAGCCATTCCACCTCCTTATAACATTGTACAGATATATGATGTGGTACAGGAACATTAGCGATACAATACGATGTGATATAGAACGGAAACTAATGCAGTCAAAGATTTGGGTTGTATCCGATTTTATCTCGATGATAAATAAATATCATCGCTAGGATAGAATGTATAGACATTTGGATAATGGATCTGTTCTACGGCGAATCAAATGTTTTTATGAGATTCTTGTAGGTACACGTTGTTGTTGATCTCAGACACCGATTTGGACGCGCTATTGCGTTGCTGCGCACATCAGCCTACCAAATACCACGTATACCTATCGTTGTATTCCAAAACACAAGTGTTTGCATGTTTACGACCCCCGGACGAGGCGGAGGTGATTAGAATATACAATGACGTGTCATTCACATCGATTGAGGACGCATAATGTAAGATGTATCATACATAATGTATGTGCATACCTACTGTATAGCAGTGTTCCGCGTCGCTCCGATCCAATCCAACCTTCGTACTCGCGAGCCCACTCCGGCACCACCACAATAGCCCACCGCGTACCGCGAACCGTGCTCTTACGAAACGCGTGGGCGAAACACAGCCTCTGCGAAGTTATGGCCTACAGCACTCTATAATTCAATACCCTCGCAAGTTTGTTCCTACCTTTTGTGACTCTACTGGCTATTGCTACCCACCGTTCCGCAGTAAAGCAACTGACAATCCACGGTCTTGTAACAAGTGAACAGGTGTGACACCAAGTAATGGATCATGAATAGATCAGTGTAGGAGTACTGTTACCTAACGAGAAGCAACGCGCACGACGGCGACCGTTGCCCCTCGCGCCTAGAGACATAGTCGGATAGGTTGGTGGTGACAATTATTCCACACGCGGCGCGCGCTGGCGACGCGACGCTCGCTGAACAATGGCGCACAATCACCGCGATTGTATGGCCGCCGCGCCGCGTGTCAACCGCCTCTCGGCTCGCGTGAACACCACCATTGTTATGGTGATGGCTTCCACCGCACCGTCAAGTTCGACGTTCCACAAAAACAAAGATAGTTCCACCGTATCTGCATATACAAATGAACCGCTCCAAAACTATGAATAAGCCTCTCAATAGTAATATTCTGAAAAATAACCTTCCCCGACACGTTCATAAATTATTCATGATCGGACGGAAAATGCATTCGTATAATGTACCTTGGCCATTAAAATTCGACTCACCCCGGGGTATTAAAACTACCATTTTGAGGCTTTCTTAATTGGAAGTATTAACCATTTTAACGTGGGGACCATTAGTGCGAACGAGATGAGCTCGGGCAGGTATACGTCGAACTCGAAACCAGCCTCCCGGGGCGGTTTTTTTGTTGATTTTGGCAGGTACCCGACCCTCCGGTCCGGATTGTATACGTTTTTTCTACGCTACCCAATAAAAGGAACCGTCGGTTTCGAAGTCTTCGTAGTAGTTGCGTCGCCTCGTAAACTTAGAAATTGGAAGCAGAATAATTTGAGTTTAGGTTTTTTTCTTTCTCTTTGTACTATACATTATAAAAACTGTAAACGTTGTAGAAACGAAGTCCATTTATTTTCCCAAAAATTGCTGTGCCTTTCCACCCTGTCAATATCTAGTCAGACGAGTCATCCCATTTTTGTGCCTCGAATTAATTTACGAACCGTAAATAAAACTGTTCCTTTGTTACATTACAGAACCAAACACGGCCAGTGCAGACGATGGCCCACGGCGTGAGCGCAGCGGGCACGGGCGGCACCGGCGGATGGGAGCACGGCGCTCTGGCCCGCGCGGCGTCGGTGCCGGCGCAGCGCGCGCTGGCCGGCCTCCTGGACCGGCTGGGGCACCGCCGCCTCGAGCGCACCACCAGCGAGCCCGCGCCTCCGCCGCCCGCCACCAGCCGCTACAAGACCGAGCTCTGCCGCCCCTTCGAGGAGGCTGGCGTCTGCAAGTACGGCGACAAGTGCCAGTTCGCCCACGGCGTGCGCGAGCTCCGAAACCTCCAACGCCACCCCAAGTACAAGACGGAGCTGTGCCGCACCTTCCACTCCGTCGGCTTCTGCCCGTACGGGCCGCGCTGCCACTTCGTGCACAACGCGGAGGAGGCGCGCCGCCGCGAGTCGGCGTCCCCGGGCGGCTCGCTGGCGTCGCTCTCCTCGGGCGCCTCGCTCGCCTCCTACATGAGCGACGGGTCCCGGTCGCCGCGCTCGCCGCGCTCGCCGCACTCGCCGCAGTCGCCGCAGTCGCCGCAGTCGCCGCAATCGCCGCAGTCGCCGGCCGCGCCGCAGTCGCCCGCCGCGTCGCCGCCCGCCGCGCCCGCGTTCGCCTTCCGCCGCGCGCCCTCGCCCGAGCCCGAGGAGGAGCGGCTGCCCGTGTTCAACCGCCTGGCGGCCTTCGGCGACCTCGTCATCGCCTGAGCCCGCCCGCGCACGCGCCCGCCTAGTCCTAAGTTAACTTAACCGAGCTAGCCTAAGGATCGTCCGTCACCGTAGTGCCTCTCGACGTCTTCCAGCGTTCCAGCCGCGCCCGCGCCGCGTCCCGCGCCACACCCGCTCAACGAATGATCTCTCGGTAGTCGATGCTCGTTGTGCTACTTCGCCCTGTTTATATTAACCTAACGAAGTGTTCACCGGCGTCTCGAAAGTTTGCGGTGTGATTTAGTGGTTACGTACAATGTTTTAGTTATATCGGCACGCACTTGTAAATGGCACCTCTTATTATTAGATATTTATTGCTTAGCTCGCGGATGTCTTCCCGATGCGATCCTCCGCCGAGCGGTGGTCTCTGTAAAGTTAGCATATAGAACGTTATTTATTATGTACTGCCTATCCGCGCTCGGTACCGTACCGCGAGAAGGCGCTCGTGATCTATTTTTAAGTTTTAAGATAATAATTTATTATTTATTTCGAGTCTCTTTAACTTTAATATGATATGATAGCAAGCTGCTGCGCCGCACCGCTCACGGACGGGCCCGGGACGCGGCCCGGGCGGGGCGCGGCGGGCGCGGACCGGTCCGGGTTTTGGTGGTCGTGTTACCTCTTGGCAGGCGAACCCCGCCCGCGCCCCGCCGCCCTGAAATCACAGCAACCCGAGAACGCGCCCGCCGGCCCCCGGCTCCCGCGCCCCTCCCTCGACAGAACTGTACGATATTAAGATTTACTTCCAGTAATAAAATATGAAGCATGTTTATGAAATCGCCAGCGCGCCGCGGCGCTCGCTACCGGCGCCGCGGCCGGACACACCGTGCCTTTTACTTTAAAAAACGAATAAATCGATTAATACCTATTTAATTTTTAGTTTATCGAGATAGATTTGATTGTTTATTTATTGTCTCCTTTTGAATAGATATTCAAATTGGCAAAGTTAATAGTTATTACTTTTGTACTTTGACAGAACTAAGCGATTAGTTTCGACGTAGCATAGTTTTTTCTTTGAATTTAAAGTGTGATATTTTATATTTATATAACAAAGTATAAAGTTTTAAATAAGGGACCAATGTAAGTGATTAGGAGAAATTCTGATAGAACCAGCCAGATACGCTTTCGATTCTTACCAAGAGACTGTATCCTCGCGACAACATAAAGTATGATTAACTATATTTTGTTACACTTAACGGATCTACGATTTTGTATGTTAAATAAAACGACATTCGACCATTCTTGGTTTTGTATTTATTTATTGTCTTATCATAGGACCGAGTTGGTAATGTTTTTGTTTTGTTATCTTTTTAGTTTCAGTTTTTCTCCACTTCATTATATATTATAAGCAAAGTCGTTGCATGGTGACCACTGAAAGATAATAATTTTGTACCTAATTTAAGGATAGTCTGTAAGCGTTTTCATAAAGTTCATGAATATTATTTATTATCAGTTCATTACGAATTATGAACCATTAAAGCTATTTAATTTCTTTTGTATTTAAACAGACATTTAAGTTCTACGACATGTAACTTAATGTTAGTAATATATCATGAGTCATTTAATATAACAGGCATTAGTTTAAAACTCTAGTACCTATGTCAGTTGTAATTAAGTATTTAATTTTTTATTTAAATTCAATTATTAGTTTAATCTCCAAAAAAATTGACTACGTATTCTATTCTCTTATGGACAAACAAATTAAGCCTGAAGCTTGTTTATGACATTTTTTCTTGTAAGTTTACCTTATTTCCATCTGCATTTTTATTGAATTATAGTCAGAATATGTTATCATTCTTTTTGTTTTAATTTTTGTTTGCATCTCCCGATCCTTTGATTCCCTGTTACTTTTCCTGTATTTACTTTGGTTTAATAGGTAGCTAAATATTAGATATAGAATTTATAAAAGTGGCGGCAAAAAAGAAATTGTTTCGTAAATGGTAGCAGTAAACAGTTCCTTTTCTCCCACAGTAATAAGCTTACCCTCCAGAAAGGACGGAAAAACTTGGCCATAATATCAAAGCATAAATGATTTTAGTGCAACACGTACAAGACAATTTCAACAATGGAGAACCCATGTCCGGTTTTAGTAGTAGGAAGACTCTATCAAACAAAAAGCAATTAGTTTTTTTACAATAGAGGCAAGCAAACGAGCAAGCAGGTAGTGTTGCTGTTTGAATAGCCTCTGCTGAACTTGAGCCTCCTTCACGTTAGTAGAGGGTATAGCCGTACTCTCCAAGCTTGACAGTCGTTGAAGATGTTCAAAGAAAATGCAGCTACTCGTTTCCTGGTTTACGGAGGTATTGGATGGTCTGCCTATATGACATTAGTTGCCTTTTACGACACACCGCCAATGAATGGGGTTTGTAGGTGCTACATACTACTCTGCCGGTCACCATACGACCCATAACATCTACGATTCCTACATAGGTACCTAATCGTGAGGGTGCCTACTGAGCCCCTGCAGACTGCAGACTTTCTATAGACCGATAATTTAGTCGGACTCTTGGTCAGTATACAAGTGCGCACACTATAACGATTCGGTATCAGACGATAAAGAAGTTTGAAGGGCTTCCCGATTGCCTTCAAACTACACTATCGGCTGATAAAGTCTGCCAAGGTGGTGGTGCTAAGGTGGTCTTACGAGTCTCCATTCATACCTGAAATAATAGGTAGCCTTTACACTAGGCTGGGTTCTTCACCACTCATTGTTAGGTACTTTTACTTGGTAAAACTGAAATAGGTAAGGCGGTGGTGTGGTGGGAGTGCCCCCTAACGAAGTCCATAAATCCGGTAGGTACCTAAAAATGGAAAGGTATGACGTACCGATACTAATCGGACATGTACGTACTATCCCTAAACGAAGTGGCGAGAATTGTAAGTTCCTCTTATGGTTGTTTTTACTAAACTTAGGAATCGCCTAAGTTCCGTCTTAACTAGTTTTTAGCCAATCAGCAACGTCCAAATTGATATAAAGAACTTAGCCGATTCTTAAGCTTAGTGAAAACGGTAATTAGGCGTTCTTCCTTTTAATAAAAAACCCGCAGTGTCTGATCAACACGCCAATGAATGTCAGACAGTAGAATGCGCGCAAGACAGCGCCTGGATGAAAATGAAACTAAATTTGACAGATAGCCAACAAGAACAACTCGTCTAGGAGGCGAACGATGACAACTTACAACAAAAACAATAGATAACAGGGACGCCATAATATTATACCTACTTACTGGTAAGAGTTCAGAGATATCTGTTATTACGAGCAGTATTTATATGGAGCTTTTGACTCTAATTTTGCAAAAGCTGCTCCCTATAGGCATTTACCTACAATACAACATACCTAGGTAATTCCTTATTAGGTAGGTATACCATGGGTAATAGAAATAGAAATAGAAATCGTTTATTGTAGGACACTGACAATAATTTCTTATTAAGTACAGTGTTGTCCATTTCGGGCGTACAATATTCTACATGATAGTATCTATTATAAATAAGCTAATACTAAAACAGACAAATACCTGCCATTTTAACACTTGTAGGTAATAGTAGGTAACATGACGTACTTCTTGGTTTCCACATACTTAGGTACTACCTACCTATTTAGTGGATATTAGGGACACACGGCGAAAAAACCTGTATTACATGCGCGGGAGTTGAATCCTGGCGGTAGCAACCAGATAACATAGTCACGGTGCTGCCACAAAGGCCCTCTCACATAACTTACTTTGCATTTTTCGTTGTTTAGAACCAGCTAAAAGAGCGCTTATGCTAGCATCAAGTGGGTGTTTAAAACAGCAAGCAACAGGCAGCCATTTCCAAGAGCTGAGTCGACGGTTCTCGTAACCCAATGCCCAGATAACGAGTGGCCTTGACGAAACGGTTAGTGGGGCTCTACAACTAACACGCACCAAAGCTTAGTCATAGTTAAAATCATCTCTAAGCTTAAAGTGATAGAGTCCATTATGGAGGAAGTATGAGGAGGACATCCCATGAGCAACGAACACTCGACTACACACATACGTAAAGCGGATGTTATAATCTGAAACTTGTCGAACTATAGTAATGAATGAGCTTATTTTAAAAGGTCAGGAGATATAGGTAGGTTCTGTAATTAGGCTGTCCGTGTCGGTTGCAAACTTTAGATGTGAACCGACGAGATGCCGAATGGGATTATGACTGTAGTAGGTACTTACTTATACCTAAGTACTTACATATTGTGGTAAGTATTATTGAACGAGTGGCTGCTTCACTATCTTGTTTAGTTTTTTTTTTTACTTTTCGTTATAATGTAACATAAATAAACCTAGTATAAGTAGGTACTTAAGTATCAGAAATGAAGATAACCGTCCGTACCTACGTCAAAAAAAAGTCGCAAAACTGAAGTGGCAGTGGGCAGGCCATCCTAAGAACCGGTGGCCAATGGAGACGGAAAGGTTCTCTGGTGGCGACCTCGTACAGGAAATGCCTATTTAGAATCAGCCTATAGTCACTCAAAGCTTGAAGATGTCCAGACCATAATGTTGATAATTCGCGGGCTACGTGTTCCATTCCTTAGCCTTGTTGGATCAAGGTTCCAAATGTTGAACCAAAGTGGTTGTTTCGGATATCTGGAAGACGATTAACGACATAGCTAGACGATATATATTGTTAGGGCTGACTTATCGCCATCCTACATGTCATCACAGTTCAGAATTTTTACAGTGGGAATGTAGTAAGCCGAAAGTACAGATACACTGTCATATTAAGGACCTTTATAGGTATCTACATAAGGATTCTCAATTCCAGAAGAGAAGAGAGAAAATGCAAGACCTTCGGGAATAGTCCTCATTAGTAGGTACCTAGTAGTGGAGATTAAATTAAAATATCTAATAATGATTGTGACAGATAGCCCAATCAAAACATTACGTTACCTATACCACAAAATAATACCTAATACTAATGGTTATTATAGTTCGCATTGTCGAGAAGAAATTGGGAGGAGATCTCCAATGGTAAGGCACAGTGTCGTGAATCAGTGATAAACAGTTTCGCTTTACGATGACTCTCCACCAGCATCTGTCCTTGGCATCATGGAGTGCGTCATGCACCAGACATGTAAGTAAGGTACTCTACCTTACCAAGTAATCGATAACCTCAAAAACTACTTACCCGATTTTAAAAATTGTTTCACCAATGTAATTTTTATATTTGAATGATTTATTATTACCTTCACCAATGGAACGCTACATTATCAGCGAGTAGATACCTAACATAGGTTTCATATTTTAGGTACCTATAGGTTTAGATTTTATCTCCAAAAAATTAGAGATCCCTAGGAAAATTGCAATAATATAACTCAAGGTATGAAAAAGTCGCATTTGCTAATTTATTTTTTTGTTGTGTTTGTACAAGTCAGGACAGACAAGGTTTGTTTAAAAGAAAAAAAGGGTAGGCAGGGACGGTAGAGATAGAGTTGGTATAGAGTAGGGAAGGGAACGTGTAGGGTAGGGTTATGGTAGGAGTAGGACAACTTGAGAACGAAGTCGCACCGGGCCAACTAGTCAATCTATAAAGACAGCTAAGCCATGCTGTAGGGTCACTATGAATAAATACATATATATGTTAAATTAAGAAATACAAATGTAACTTGCTCAATGAGTTTTGTATTATGAGTATTGTGATGTCGAAATAAATAATGTATATGTCTATGTCTATGTCTATGACTAGGGTAGGCTCCTAGATGCCAACTCCTTAATAAAGTCGTTAGCATGCAAGATCTGCAAACGCTATAGTATAATAAAGAAGTGGATAAACAAAGATAGTAGGTATCGTTTGTGTTAGGCATTATTTGTCACTTCGTTGAACCAACAATTATTTTAGTGTAGATTACAGTTACCACAGAGTACACAGATAACAGGATGATTTACGTTATTATTTTTTCTTACGTCACGAATAATAATTGAATTTTTTAATTGACGGTCTGACGGATTTGACGAAGTTTGGAGTCACAGATATGAAGACGCTGCAGTTCATAATAGAATGTTTCACTTAAAGACGTTCGTTGTAGTTCACTTCGTTGTAGTTCACGTCGCGTATCGTCTCCGCAAACCGGTAAATTGAGGGAACAAAATGGCTGGCTATGCCACCTCCGCCAGGCACGGGAAAAGGAGACCGACCCAAGAAGCGATGGCTTGACGTCGGTCCAACAAATTCACCATCTAAAATGCCGGCGACCGAGCGAAATGGACAAGAAGTAGGGCGGCGGAACCCTGGCCCTAGCCCGCCGCCGGGATTGACGCAAACGAGTGTCACATAGCGACAGTAACTAGTGAGATGCTAAAGTTGCTGATATTTAAATGGAATAGATTTTCCGGTCCGCAGAGATCCTCAACTGATAATGTCTGTAACTTAGTCGGCAGTAAGTACCTCTAAGACATCCGAATCAACTTAGTTATAAAAAAATAATAATCTTGTCGTTAATTTCCCGGTTGTGCTCCCGGTGGTGGATTTGGCAGATCAGGTAACAGTGGAGCAACTGCCATCGGACCCTGCTGTCAGGGGAATCAGACCAGATTGGTTTATGGACCAGATTGGATAAGTCATTTCTTTTAGAAATAAGTAGTGCCTGTTGTGCCATTTATTACTTTGTCATATCGTGTACCTATGTATTTCCTGTGCACAATAAACTGTTAAATAAATAAGTCCCTGAATGTGCAGGTTTCATCACGATGTTTTCTCTCACAATAAGAGCATCAGTTAGTATTCAACTACTGTACTTATGTGTGTAATGTACTGTGTGTATTCTACATTAACATAGCTCAAAAAAGAGTCATTAGTACATGGCCGTTGTGGAATTCGAACCCGGTACCTCTCGCTTACGAGTCGGATACCTTAACCACTCAGCCAGCGACGCTCCTAACTTGTCCTAACTCGTAACCAGTTATTTGTCGAATAAAGAGGTTTACACACTCGTAAAAGCAAGCAAAACGCATGATAGAAGGAACCATTTGAGCGAGCCCAACTTTTTTAACACACGTGTACTATCTAATCGGTGTTACTGTATAAATATTAGATAATGGGGTCTCTTATCGCCCGCATCCAGCAGCTATTATTATTATCATATCGCTGTACTAACAACCCGTCTCGTATTTACTTTCTTACTATCAAGTAAGCTTGACACGTTTGCTCGGCTATTTAGGTACAGTCAGCTGCGCAGTAAATGGCCCTAGCATACTTTAAATGTACGGTAAGGGGGTCAGTTCTCGTCAGCCGACTGTACCTAAGTGAGTAAAGCGGTTTGGTGCCTATCCATGTTCGATTGGTGACCATCTCGAAACTCATAAACTCAAGAATTATTTCTTGAAACTGGACGATGACTTGAGATGATGAGACTAACAAGGTATGTGTAATGTGGTGTAATAACAATCATATAAGCCCTCCGGCCAGTGGAGTGATGCAGCACGCTGAGGACAGATTGCATTAGGGCTCATTGGAGAAGGCCATGCCCAATAGTGGACTAACTAGTTTATGCTGATAATGATGATGATGATGAAGTCAAACAGCGGACATTTTGGTTTAATGGCCTTTAAGAAGCGAAAGGGCTTTCCCTTATTCAATGGTATTGAAGAGACGACTGTCTGTCCTGACACTGTGTCTCTGTTCTTGGTCGACACTTTGTTTTGTGCGATTTGTTTGTCAGATTTTCGTTAAAATAATTGTTATCATACAAATTTTAAATCCCGTGCAACTTTGTAACGATATATTTTATAGCATAGGTACATATTGGTTAGCCGTGTGGGGTCCGGCAGAGTAGAATAGCACCAACCCCTTACATTCATGGGTGTCGTACAAGGCGACTAATGTTTTCGAGGCAAAAGATCAAGAGTCTCCGTAGTCTGGAAAATGGGCAGCAGGATTTTCCATTGTTATATTTAAACGCTGCGATCTCTAACCCGCCTGCCAAGCGTGGAGGTTATGGCAATAACCTCCCCTTTCGTGGGAGAGGCCCTAAGGCCTGCAGTGGACTGTTACGGGCTGTGATAATGGTGATGATGCCATATTGGTTTCTGGGTCACGTCTTCAAAATTTCATTGACTTTGATAGCGTTATATTCAAAATATGATCAAACGTTTGTATGGAGCGCGCTCGGGAAACACTCCACTTAAGTGGCTACCTAATTATTTATTTTATTACCTACTTGATAATTATTACTATATCACCGAAAGAGTGGATCCAATCTCATTAAGATATATTGGAATGTGTAGAAAGTGCTTTCTGCCGTAGGTACAGTCGAACAAACCGTACAATTTAGGTAGGTATATCAGGTATACTTTTGTGGAGATCTCGGGGGAGGCATATGCCCAGCAGTGGGCGTCTGATATGATATGATTATGGTATCTGCCTAAATTGTACTGTCTCTTGACAGTACCCACGTACTTATACTATAATTTCAAATATTTTAATGGTGTAGTTTTAGTTAACTAAGTACACTTAAATAATGAGACAATCAAGAACCAAAATCAAAACACCCAATAACTTAAAAGCTAAAGTTTAGTAAAATAATTTATGTAGGTACCTATCTATAATACCTATTTATCTAAATACCTTTTCAGGCAATTCTAAAGCGTAAAAGGAGGAAAATATTGGAATTTAATACTTTGTATTTATTTTGTATTTTTGTGTAGTTACCTACATCGAACGATGGTGTGAAGACCTATGTTGACTGGGGTTTAAATCCACCGATAGAGTAGGCAAACAGAAGGACAGATAGGCAAGGCAAAGGCGACCATGCCGATATTATCCAATGGGTTATCATGGGCCTTGCTTGCTTATCAAAGGCGATGCATTTAGCCTATTTTTTATACACAATAGCTAAGTACCCAGACGCATAAAATCATGGAAAATTTTCTGAAGGTTAAGTACCTAATACATATGTTCGTCTAATGTAAATAAGGTATGTCTATATAAAAAATTAAATCGAATAAATTGAATAAAGTTACTTATTTGTTAAAGATTCACCGTGGCTGCTATTGTAGATACTCATAGTAAAGTACCTAATAAAGAGAGCTTTCAGTTAAGTCAGTATTGTAAAAAAGTACGGCAATTAATCCTTTGTTATAATAGGCATTTCGATTTATAATTAAATAATAATAAAAAATATGCTGGGACAAATTCATACAGCGCCATCTAGCCCTAAAGTAAGCAAAGCTTGTGTTATGGGTGTTAGATAACTGATAAACTACTTATATACTTTTTTAATATATACTTATTATAGGTACATACTACACCCAGTCTCGTAACAGAAATTAAAATTCATTATTTCAATTTCTGCTCGGCCGGGAATCGAACCCGGGACCTCTGCGTGGCGACAACTGAACCACTCAGCTCATAATTTGCCATTTCTTATCAGGTATTACACATATATAACTACTTGACATAACTATAAGAAATTTACAATGGAGTTCAGCCAAAGCGAACTAAAGTAACACCTAATATTATTCACTCACAAAAAACCTGTTCAAAATATTATGAAAGTGAAATATAGCTTAGTAGGAATTGTAGTTAGGTATTGTGTAGGGCTCAAAGCTCTACGAATCGAAGCGAGTTGACTCGACAAAATATGCCACCGCGCTTTCTCGTGACCTGCTACCTGGCAAATGCGATATAATTTTTACTGCCCAATGCATGTAGGTACTGTTGGGACCAAAAGCCACCAACGGAGAGAGCGATCACCCCTAGCTTCAGGAGAATGTATTTTAGCCATTTTGGAAGTTTCCAGAGATACGTCAGATAAGTATCGACGCGTCAACCTTAGAACCAATTCAGCATCACGCAGGTTACCACCATCACCTATCAACAATTATCTGAAAAGTATCTACCTACACCTTGCAACGCTTCGAAACGTCTTATAACGATAATCGGTCGATATTTTTACATTATAGATCGATGATTTTACATACAGGCAAGCATTTAACCTAACCTAACCTGATGGGAAGCGAAGGACAATGCGGACGAAGTTGGAATGGAACATGCCTGTCTAAAGCCAGATTTTCCCGGACATTTTTCTAGTGCCTTTACAACTCCCTGCGTAACGTCTTCATACTAATCTAATTACCTATTAGAATATGATTTAATAATAATAAATTTTAATTTATAAATCAATTAGACATGTTATAATAATATTAATTAATCTTTGTTTTATTTGAAGTAAGTATCTTCTAAACAGTCGCTGTGGCTGTAACCTACTTGGATGCTAATAGTAAATTACCTATATATTCTTGCTACATAGTGAGTCTAGAAACTATAGTAGGATATTTTAAGGGTATGTTCCGGGTTTCCTACCGCGTACCTTTGTTGACGAGTAGTCCGATGTTTCGACGCAGTTGCATGCATCATGGTCACGGTACGACTTGTCCCACCTTACCAAAACATACCCTTACAATGTGTGATATTAAACGCGATAATTTAAAACATTATGTTATAGGAGTAAATACACTCGTCGTGGACGGTTTCAGATGTGTCTATTCTAACAAAGATACCAGTGAATAAGCCACACCATACCGAACACAAGGAAACCGTCTCCATGTCGCCTAGAACGTGAGAGCAACGCACGCGGTATCAGTAGTTCAGCGTTAGGGACCCTATTCTATATCTCTCATTATAAATGGTCTTCGCCTCGATGTTCAGTATCATCGATTAACGTTATTGAAGGACCAGAGGCTTGGGACGATGAATCCCTTCTGTTTGGTTGTCGCTACTGGCACCGTGAAATTTTTTTATCGGGATTTTGATAGCTGTTTGATAAAAATATTCAGATACCAACCGTGTTATCTTTGTTACGTTTAGTTCAGTATTCTATATTTAGCTGGCTTCCTACTTTATCCTTCCAGCCGAAACACAACAACTCTGTCATTGCTATTATGGCGACTGAGGCGGTTGCCATCCTGACTGTGTGATCATGGCTAGCGCAACTGTGCTCTTGCGCACGATTATAGTGAGAAAATCTGTATTTCATGATTCATCTTAGTATTGAGAAAAGGAAACAAAAGCTCTCTCGGCGCGAGCTGTGTCGCGGGCATACTTTAATATAGGTACTAACTTCCTACATAGGGAAAAACAGTTGGCCGATGGAGTAGTAAAGTTCTAGAGTGGCGACCACGTACCGGAAGACGCTGCGTGGGTAGGCCTCCCATAAGGTGGACCGACGAGCTTGTAAAGATCGCAGGTACCAACTGGATGCGGAAAGCACTGGCCTTTGTGAAGATCTCTGGGGGAGGCCTATGCTCAGCAGTGGGCGTCTTTAATGATTATGATATAGGGAATTGCTGTCGCACCCACCCAGACGGTCTCCCAACCGTCGCCACCACCTGCAAAACTCGCAATCGAGATCATAACTAGCTACATGGCTTTTCTAAGCTACTAGAGTTAGGGAATAGCCCCGCCGGCGGCCACTGCGGGCAGTAATCGAGTAGCTAAAACTAAGCAGCGTGTAATGTTGTTGCACCCGCCGATACCCGAGCAATACGGTTGGCAGCTATCGGAACAAAGGGTCGTAAAGATTCGCGTGCGCACTTTACGCAAGCGACTGTACCTACGGTGCGTATACCTACGGGCGGCGCGGGCGCAGGGCCCAGCTACTCGCGGTGGGTGTGGTGCTTTGAACCGAAATTGGTTGTGGATGCTGAGAACATACCGGGCCATTCAAATCGTTGCAACTTCTCCATGGCCAATCCTCTGTAGCTGATCTTGTTTGCAGGCCTACATCAGGAACTATTATGGCACGGCATACAATCGTCACTATCATAATCATCAAACAAATCAAACAGACCATTGATTCTATTTTTCAATCGCCCGCGTCGATTCGAACGATTATAATTTTGATTTTCGGCATGAAAAATTCAATATTTTTTAAATCACAATAGAGCGTCGGTGGCCGGGCGGTTGAGCCACCGACTCGTAAGCGCGAGGTAGGTTCGAATCCCGTTGAATTCTAACCGATGCTCTTACGGTAAGGGAAAACATCGTGATGAAATCTGCAAATTCAGGCAACTGAATTTGTAATCATGATGCAATCTGGTCAGGTTCCCCTGGTAGCAGGGTCACGGAGGTCAGATGGTAGTCGCTCCACTGTAATTACCTGATCGCCAAATCCTGGATCATGGTCAAGGCGGACCCCGGGCACTCAAGAGTCTCCTTAGGCTGGAAAATGGGCAGCGGCGTTTTCCAATGTTATATTTATTACACTGCGATCTCCAACCCGCCTGTAAAGCGTGGAGATTATGTGAATAACCTCCCCTTTCGTGGGAGAGGCCTTAAGTTTTGCAGTGGACTGTAATGGGCTGTGATGATGATGATTAGCAATACCGAAAGAGTACTGGTCAAAAATAGGAAAATCAGCATTATGCACCAAAATATCGAATTCAAAAATAGGGCCCCATATCAGTCTGTGCTTGTGCCTCTCTACATCAGTGGAGGGCAGTCGGGTTGGAGATCGCTGTGTATATTCTAACCGTAAGAAAAAGTCGGAGAACCCCGACCAAGTTTACTTAAACTACCGAACTATAAAAAATAATAATCATCTTGGCGTTAATGTCCCGGTTATGCTCTCGCGCATGAGGGCCCGGGGTCCGCCTTGACCATGATCCAGGATTTGGCAGGTCAGGTAATTACAGTGGAGCGACTGCCATCTGACCTCCGTGACCCTGCTACCAGAGGAACCGGACCAGCTTGGATCATGGTTACACATCCAGTCGCCTGAATGTGCAGGTTTCATCACGATGTTTTCCCTCATCGTAAGAGCATCGGTTAGTATTCAACTAATGTACATAACTCAGAAAACAGTCATTGGTACATGGCCGGAGCGGGATTCGAACCCGGGACCTTTGGCTTACGAGTCGCATACTGTAACCGCTCGGCCACCGACGCTCCTTAAACTACTGAACTGATTTTAATTAAACAAAGCTAAGAACCATCTCAATTACACTGGCTTTCTAATAGAGAACACCTCATCCAAACCAGTCCACTCGTATATACGGGAGCTACGATGCCACAAACAGACACACAGATACACAGAGCCACAGATACACAGACACACGTCAAACATATAACACCCCTGATTTTTCGTCGAGGTTTAATAATACACAATAGAAAACGCTGCTGCCTATTTTCTTGTAAACGCACGTATTAGCTTTTTCATATAAGTACCTACATCAGAGGGTTTGTACGTGGTCACGGATAACTCTGTACCTGTGGCGGAGACCTGGTCCTCACAAATGTAACCCGCCACTAGTCGACACGCCAAGAGGAAGATCAGAGGGAGGCCAAAGAGCAAGCAGGTCACCTGATGGTAAGTTATCATTGTTGCAGCCCCAGGGGGTCCTGAATATGTTGCCGGCCTTAGAGAAAGGTGTTCTTCTAGAAGTCTCCAATGTCATACCGGCTCGGGAAAACCGTTACAGAAAGACCAATCTAACTAAAGAATTGTACAAGTCAGGAAAGCTTCCTGAAAAGCGTTAATACTTGGCCGTCATCCATCCAGGTGGTAAGGATGGACTTTACTTTGTTGCGAGTAGTACAGTGGCAACGCGGTCGGTGGCCGAGTGGTAAGAATCCGATTCGTAAATGAGAGGTGCCGGGTTCGAATCCCGCTGCGGCTATGTACCAATGACTCTTTTCTGAGTTATGTGCATTATTTGAATAGGTACTAACCGATGCTCTTAAGGTGAAGGAAAACATCATGATGAAACCTTCACATTCAGGCGACTGAATGTGTAACCATGATCCAATCTGGTCAGGTTTCCGTGGTAGCAGGATCACGGAGGTCAGATGGCAGTCGCTCCACTGTAATGACCTGATCTCCCAAATCCTGGATCATGGTCCAGCCGGACCCCGAGCCCTTTTTCGCGAGAGCATAATCGGGGCATTAACGCCAAGATGATTATTAGTAGGGTTGCAACGCGTTAGAAGGTGAAGATATTAGTGTCCTTTTAAGACATGACGACATCCTTATGTAAAAGGGTTTGGTGTAATATTCTACTGCTCCAGCGCCTCTCATGCAGCTCTCACCCTGTATGAATAGGTATAGGTACGAAAAATATTATAGAACATCCATCCACACGAAAGTA
Organism: Blastobasis adustella; assembly: GCA_907269095.1. Lineage (NCBI taxonomy): Eukaryota > Metazoa > Arthropoda > Insecta > Lepidoptera > Blastobasidae > Blastobasis > Blastobasis adustella. Next base: position 10,543,447 of record OU026121.1, on the reverse strand, counting down.
ACAATGGATAGAGGACCTTTCTTTCTGGAAAACAGCACATTTTATGCCAAAATTATCCCCCCTTTTCATTCCCGGATGCCCGTCAAAGCTAGCGAAAAGTTTGCGAAAACGCGTTTATTATTCAGATAGGTGCAGGCTGGTTGCACAAAACATCGAAGAAAATAAACCGCATAATTAGCGAATTTGAGGTACCAATGTTATAATTGCTAGATTTCCAAGATTAATAATAATAAATAATAAATAATCGTGGACAAATTCACACAGCTAGCACCCATAGTACAAGCAAGCTTGTACTATGGGTGCTAGATAACTGATATGCTACTTAGATACTTTTTAAATACATACTTATTATGCGTAGAACACCCAGACCCGTAACAGAAATTAAAATTCATCGTTTCAATTTCTGCCCGGCCGGGAATCGAACCCGGGACCTCTTGCGTGCGTGGACCATTGAACCACGCAGGTCGTCAAGATTAGTTAGTTATTTCCTATTATTAGTTACCTACTTAGTTTTTTGTTAGTTAGCTGCAGTGCTTCCTTTGGGACTATGACATAGGATCGTTCAAGAGGTATATGAGAAGTCTCTTCAGAGGTGGACAACGCATTTGGTAGCGCCCCTGGTGTTGCTGATGTCCATAGGCGGCGGTGACACTTTCTATCAGGTGGTCCGCTTGTCTGTTTGTCTGCCTTATAACATAAAAATAGCTTCTATTTCATAATAAATAGTAGTGTGGTAGGTAGGTAAATGTAGGTACCTAAACATTGCAGCTGCCCACTCATGTTGTTTACAACGGTCTATCGAAACGCTAATTAATTCGTCCTTGACAGAATTGACAGAGTATTAGTGTCAAATAAGTGATATTCCATTCATATTTGATCATTTATTGTTGATCCATTTATTTATATTATTACAGGAAGGCAAAGCAATCACGTTTAGTTACCACAAAGTTAAACTTCTGTCAGTTAACCTAAACCAGTAAGCTAGTACTTACGTAGAATTTTTTCCTCTGTGATAGTAACCTTTCTAGTTCTATACGTATCTTGTACATGCCTATCTATTTAGATTAGGTCCCATTAATCTTGGCAGTTTATCTGTTTAATTATTGTACAGATTATGATAAAATGTTGTACTTAACAAATGTGTTCCAAACTTGGAGTCCTACCAATTAGGTAGTTCTTGTACCTACGTATTATTTTTTTCTTTGTGGTAGTCCCTTTCTAGTTATCTACGTATCTAGTCCTTACCTATCTATTTGGATTAGGTCCTATTAATCTTGGTAGTTTATCGGTTATATTACTTGACAGATTATGATAATGTTTTCTACTTACTAAATGTGTTTCAAACGAGCCCCACTTGAACTCGGAAGGACAATAATTTGCCCTACATATTGTCCTAATACCTATATTGAACATAAGCCAAGAAGTAGTGCAATCACTTGATTGCAGATTGAAAGACTGGCGTAGTAACACAACGCTATTCGAGACGCCTAGCTAGACAATCTAACAGTTAAAGTATAGTATAATCTTGATACTTGTATGCGGGTGATACAGGTTGTAACAAGGCGCGGTATCTTTCAAGGCGAAAAATTTAATATTAAAAGAGGTAGACTGGGATAAAGAAAGAAATGTTGTGTTGGTTTGTAGTTTACATGTGGCTGGAGAAGATGAATAAATGATTAACGAAAAAAATATAGGTACCTAATGGCAGAAGAGATAGAAGTGTTTGAAGGACATATCACATAGGTACATATCACAATCAATAATTTAGAAAATGGGCAGGTCAAGAGTACTCTAAACGCCGAGCATGTATGAAAAGGTTGATGACTGTAGAAAAGGCAAAATATTTTTGTCAGGACTGTAGCAAGTACAACAATGTAGTCTCTACCGACCCCTGCGGGAAAAAGTCGTGACGTTATGTACCTATGTATAAAACAAAAGTCCATATATCGTGAGTAGGAATTATAGCGATAGTAGCGAAATTCCATAGAGTGGAAAATCAGTAACATGTATTGGACAAACGCTTCCGCCACGCCCTCTATAGTTATCAATAAGACCTATAAATAGATAATCTGATTGAGTAGTTACTACAAGTACCTACTTAAGACAAAGACCGATAACGTACAACTAAATAGGCCGAATATCGAACTATCTTAGTTGGCAGTTTATACCTATTATGCCGCTGATAAATATCGTACGATTCTACGCTACACCTACGTTGTAAATAATTTGGTACAATAATGTCAAATATTAATTACCGTATTAATGGAGCATTTATTTCAGCCATTATCGTTAGGTACACACAGTAGGTGTACCTGTCTAAATTATAGCATTTGGTACTATCTATAAATACCTACAATTTAAACTCTCTAGGAAGAGTTTATGTGGGTAGGTAATATCTATGGATAACTTATAATAAAAGGTGGAGGAATGAGCTGCGGGCCATCGAAACAGACTGGCAGACATTGCCCAGCAGTGGGATGATTGAGGCTAATACAATAACTGACAAAGAAAATTAGATAAAATAGAAAGTCAAATCTTGGCACCTCTCAGGTTGATATTTTACTGAGGAGTAGAGAGTGTCAAATCATGTGCACCGTTTGTACCCTGACAGACTCTGATCACCGAAGATTTACAGTTAACTTACTTATCTGTGGCAGGCAGATATCATCTTATTGTAGATGATTTAAACAGCGTCTCTGTTAAGGATTGATGTACGACACTTTCTCTGATGGTTGTAGAGGCCAACACGGGAAAGACTTATTCGGTCCCCCTTACCATTCAATTCAGGGAGAGTTCTCATCTGTGCTCATAGTGTGGTAGATACTAGATACTATATACTAATTTCTTCTACTAGTTTTCTGGCACCCATAACACAAGCTTTGCTGGGGCTAGATGGCGATGTGTGAATTTGTCGAAGTATTTTTTTTTATATAAGCCCCGCTTTGCAATTTGTCCGTATTTTGTGTAATGATACTGAACTCAGTAAGTTGTTGCTACCGAACAAGTGCGTTTTTACTATAAATACGTTTTAACATGCTGTTATTAGCGTAATCTGACTTAACGTTGGGGCACTGCTCTTTAATATTCCCCTCTAGATTATGTATATGTCAAAATCTTTGAATATTCCAGTAATTTTCCAAATTCTAGATTCCACAATATATGTATAATAATAAAGCTTAGGTATTATACCTACTTGCGACATTTAAATAATGAATCTGTCTATTCGTGACAGATTGAGCATCGCCGCCGGTTGACCTACAAATAAAGAATAGGTCACTCATAATCTGGTTTGGGTAGGCAATAGTCGTTTTGTACAGCAGCACTTATATTATATCATAGATTGAATAAAGATAGCACTAGCAGTGGAGCGACTGCCATCTGACCTCCGTGACCCTGCTACCAGGGGAACCTGACCACATTGGATCATGGTCACACATTCAGTCGCCTGATTTGAACCCGGTACCTCTCGCTTACGAGTCGGATACCTTAGGTAGATATAATTATAGATAAAGTTGTTCGTGCTTTACCGTTGTCAATATTAGTATACCTACCTAATTTATTCAAAATTTTCGAAACATTTTTAATGCAATTGCTTTTTGTAATACATGCTTTGAACATTTATTTTAAAGTAGGTAGAATAGTAAGTTTGATTATTTTAGATTCCGTACACGAAGGGTGAAAAAGCAACCCTAAAGGCTCCGGTGTGAGTCCGTCCGTCTTGACTGTCATATTTCCTAGACATGGCCGCTATTTATTAACAATTTAATGAACAAAAAATACATTTTTAGCGTTTTTTTGTAGGTAGGACCGCAAAAACGGCAATACTTAGGAACATCAACTATAATAAAATAGTTAAAAACTGATCTAAACCCTATTTTGCAAGACGTTCGAAAAAATTAAGTACATATGTTATGTGTGGATTCTCTAATGTATGTTACGTCACCCACAGCACAATTCCGCGATCGCACCATTTGGGTACTCATCCCCAGTACGAAGACCCCCTGTTGGTGTCCACGCGAAGGTTCCAAAAAATTATGAAATGGAATGAGCTCCCAGCCACAGTGTTCCCTTTGGACTATTTTTATTTTATTTTTATTTTTATTAGGGATAACAACAGCCATAACATAGATTGATAACATTTTGTTGTGATTTTTACCACTAGGCCAATGACAGTTATCCACGCTTATATTAATATAAGGTATCTAACGAACATGTTTTAGACAAAATAATCGTATCTTAAATCAACTTAGTATCGTAGAAGGTAAATATCGAACACATAAACAACTGTTTCTATGCAGAATAACCGTACCTTAAATTAACATAGTATCGTAGAAGGTAAGGTATCAGACACATAAACAACTATTATTAAATAGAATAATCGTACCCTAAATTAAACAATATAATATAATTTTAGGTAACATGAGTGAAATTAAGTAAAAGATTACTGTTCAATGCTAGAACTTAAGATTTTAATTACACAAATTAATAAATCGATACAAAAAGAATTCAAAATTGATCAGACAACCGCCACACAACCGTTCGCAGCCGAGTCTCGAGCAAAAGTGTCGTTTATATTTCTTTAAACAAGCCTCCTGTTCAGGTCCCGTCTGATTCTCCAACCAGGTTAGGTGACAGATCCTTCCATCTCTTTCTCCCCTAGACTACTCGTTCGTCAATACGGCCTCTCCTGGCAGGAGAACGTCCTCGTTCTCATCTAGTTGCAGCCTTGGTTCCGAAGAGTCTTTGCTTGAGCAGCCAGGTGTAACATCATTTACAGGCTCAGCAGGATCCTCATGAGTGGACTCAACATTAGATTGGTCTGCACCTGAGTAAAAGAAAAATAAGTCTTAGTTACACAGTTAACAACTATGTAGAATGTAACGCCACAAAACAGAGGCACTACGTGAAGCATGTTTTGGCAGTGGCGAGCAAGAGGCACGACGTGAAGCGTTACTCAACCCCAAGGGAGGAAGCACTGCGTGAAGCTATCCCTTCACCATGAGAAAGAGGCACTACGTGAAGCGTATCTCATGGAAGCTACTACAGGCGAGCAAGAGGCACGACGTGAAGCGTTACTCAACCCCAAGGGAGGAAGCACTGCGTGAAGCTATCCCTTCCACATGAGAAAGAGGCACTACGTGAAGCGTATCTCATGGAAGCTACTACAGGTGAGAAAGAGGCACGACGTGAAGCGTATCTCAACCCTAAGGGAGGAAGCACTGCGTGAAGCTATCCCTTCCACATGAGAAAGAGGCACTACGTGAAGCGTATCTCATGGAAACACTTAGAAAATGACAGAGGCACGACGTGAAGCATGTCATCAATCAACTTACTGTCAAAGTAAGCAGCACAGGTCTCTGGAGTCCACTCGCCGCGCCACGGGACCATGAACTCAGCTGCCGCCTGGGTAGATTTCCCATAAGCGCCGGCCAGCAGCTGCAGCTCGTACCGCCCATGCGGCAACGCCTTAACCACACGGTAAGGCCCGCGCATGCCGGAGTCCAGCTTGCCCGTCGCTTGAGCCTTTTTAATAACAAACACCCAAGAATTAGTTTCAAAGACTCGTGGGGGATGCCTTCCTTTGTTAACTGACGCATCTTGTTGCTTTCGGTTGTGTTGTAGTCGCTCAGATGCGTGTTGCCTGCTCATATCACGCAGAGCCAGACGGTTAGGCTGACTTCCCTCAAAGGCCACATCTCGAATGAGATTTCGAATGACAGGTGTTGCAGCATTTATCCCAACGAGCAGGTTGAGCGGTGAATAGTTGGTAGTTCTATGCTTAGTCATGTTCAAAGTGAGCTGCATTCTCCACATGGCTTCTGACCACTTCTCTTGGCGGTGATTAGTTTCTATGCGTATCATGTTCAGCACAGTACGACAGTATCGTTCCACCTGTCCATTCGATTGGTGCATTTCTGGCGTTATAAGGTGCACATCGGATCCTAACTCGGACACCCAGTCCAGAAAACCAACACTTTGAAACATTCTGCCTCTGTCGGCGCCTATTAGTTTAGGAGTACCAAACAGTGAAATGGTATTGGTCAGAACATGTTTTAATTCATTAGCGTCCTGTCGAAGCATGGGGTATAGTAAACAAAACTTTGAAAATGCATCGACAACAATAAGTACATATCGGTTGCCATTGGATTCTGGCAATGGACCTAATGCATCCACATGGATGGTCTCAAATGGGGAATCAGGCTTCTGCCATGAATGTATTGGTTGAAGTGGGGCCCTAGGCACCCTCTTGTGTGACAAGCAGATAACGCAATGGGCTACATACTTGCGTACAAACGGTCTGAGATTGGAAAACCAAAAATGCTTTAGAATCAAGTCTACTGTTTTATCTACACCTGGATGATCGTGCTCATCATGAAAAGCTCGAAGTAGACTGAGTCTGTGCCCTTTAGGTATAAAACAGAGCAATCTAGACTGCTCACCGACTGGTGAGTACTTGTAGTAAAGGAGGGCATTTTTCTTTACATAACGACTGTCATCTAATTGTCCGTCGGTCAGTTTTTGAAGCAGATTTTGTACCTCTTCATCTGCAGTCTGCGCAATTTGCGCCCAATTCTGCGGCTTTTGAACGCGACAAACATTTACAGGGTTCCGACTCAAATAATCGGCGTGATTCATTGAGGTACCCTTACGATATTCCAATGAAAAGTCAAAATCTTGGAGGTAAATCCACCAACGCGCGACTCTTGGCAGTAGGTCCTTCTTCCTTTGAGTTAACTTCAGAGCATTACAATCAGTTATCACAGTGAAGCAAACACCAACCAAATAATGCCTGAAGTGCTCAAGAGCCCTCACCACTGCCAAGGTCTCCAACTCGTACGAGTGGTACTTTACCTCTGGGCCCTTCGTCGACTTACTAAAATAAGCTACCGCGCGTTTATATCCCGACCCGTGCTCTTGTAAAAGTACTGCACCATAACCGATAGAACTCGCGTCTGTGTGGACCTCTATTGGCAATTTCGGGTCATAAATTGCTAGAGCAGGTTCACTGATAAGGTGCCCAATAATTTCCTGCCGTGCGCTCTCTTGCTCATTACCCCATTCAAAAGGCACGTCTTTTCTAGTGATTTTCGCTATACATGCCGTCTTTAAAGCAAACCCCGGAATGTATTTACGGAAGTAACTCGCCAAACCTAGAAATTGGCGGACCTGTTTCACGTTTTTAGGGGTCGGTGCCTCAACAAGTGCTTGAACTTTCTTTGAGCTCGGCTGTACCTGACCTTCGCTGATTGTGCGACCAAGATACTCAATTTTAGACGACAAGAACGAGCACTTCTTGAGGTTTATCGAAAACCCGGCATTGACAAGGGTCTTAAGAACCTTTAGCAAAATGGCGAAACCTTCATCGACGGTATTACTTAAAATCAAAATATCATCGATGTAGACCAGGACTTCACCAGCCTCGATGTGATCCCGGAGAGTATTTGATATAATGCGCTGGTAAACTATAGGAGCATTCGCCAAACCGTAGGGCATCTTCAGATACTCATAGTGCCCTTCCGGAGTGACGAAGCCAGTTAGCGGAATGGACCGCTCCTCCATCGGGATCTGGTGAAATCCGGTCGCCATGTCCAAGCTAGTGAAGAATTTGTGTTTGCCAAGACGGTCTATATGGTCATCAATTAAGGGTAAAGGGAATCGGTCCTTAACTGTAACTTCATTCAATTTACGAAAATCAACACACATACGGTCAGACCCATCCTTCTTCTTGACAAGAAGGATAGGACTAGCGTAATCAGATTCCGATTCCCTTATAACATTTTTGTCAAGTAAATCTTTTATGATTTCACGTACGCGCAGAATTTCCGATTGGGAAAGACGGTACGGGCGATAATTGACCGGCACATCGCTTTTGAGTTTGATGGACATGTTACCTGTGGTCACGGATGACGTGGCAGTTCCAGTTATGAAATGCTCAGAAAACTCATTAATTATGTCAAATAACCGCTGTAAATCACCACCTGTAAGGTCTGTATTCAAAACAATTGGTTCATCAGACTCAATCGCGAAAACACTAGCGGGCGCTGCTATTTCCCGTTTCAAACACTGCCGATTACACGTACGTACATACGTCACACCCTCGCGGTTAAGTACGTCTGTACCAATAATGACGGGTTTGTTCATCAATTCCGCGGATACTACGAACAGATCTACCTCTAACGTAATGTCATCGAATTCGATTGGCAAAGTCACGTACTGTGTGCATTCAATTTCTTGACTACCTATGCCTCTCAAAACACGAAAACATGGTTTTCGAACGCACTTGAAATATTTAAGTAAAGTTGATGACATCAGGGAGATCGTTGAGCCACTGTCGATAAGAACGTCGACAGGAATACCACAGATAACGGCTACTACAACATCTTTATCTCGACTACCCTTGTTTTCGTGACAAAAGTTAATCTTTGTTCCGTGCTTCGGATTTTAGTTTAGCGAAACAAGTGTCAGCTTTGTGTCCGGGCTTTTTGCAAAAAGTACAAGATTCCGATCTTATTTGTACAGGCGCGGTTTTGGGATTTGAACTACCCTCAGAATTTAAAATTACGGAGTGATCACTCTTGGCCTTCTTGCAATGAGCCTCCCTGTGGCCTGACTGTCCACAAGAAAAACATTTGCCTTCAATAAATTGGCGTTTTCTACCACTACCTACATTTCCGGCGTAATTTTTTGTTGGCTCACGTTTATTCCGCGAAGTAAACTGAGATGAATTCTGCTTCAGTACACTCGGCTTTACATAAATCGAGAAAAATTCGACTAAATCGTTTGGCAATAACTTTGCATTGGTCGCGGAGGCATGGATTTGGGGATCAGTGACGCCACGGATTATAATTGCAGAAATCAACTCGTCACTTAAGCCATTTACTATTCGTAAGCGGAGAAGTGAGCGACGAGCATAGTCAGCGTAGGTGGAGTAATTATCTGAGTTTGTGCTCATAACATCAAACAATATATTTGCCACATCAGGTTTCTTAGGGCACAAAGGTTTAAATTCCTTTTTAAAATTACTCCAACTCCGATCTGACGTCACCCACTCGTTAAGCCACGATTTTGCTTCACCTTTCAAACAATTACCTATGCGAGAGAGGCATTCGTTGTCGCTCCAGTTATTGATAACTTTTGCACGATCTACCTCTCCGCACCAGTTATCTATGTCATGCAAATTTGGATCAAAAACGGAAATATAGAAAGATTGGTTCGATCTCACCGTAGTATTTATGGACCGTATGGCGTCCACGATCCTCTCTGTAGCGCTCGGCTCGATAACCGTGCTGGCACTCACGGATTGGGCCCGCGAAGTCGCAGTAGGCACCAACTCGTCACGAGAGCCGACGACTGCCTGGGACAAACCTGGGGTGGGTTGTAACGGCAGCGGCGGCGTCGCTGTATCCAGGCGCAGCGATGGTGATGCGGTTACACACGGTGGTGACGGTTGTATACCATGACTTTCTAACGCGTTAAGACGCTCGAGAATTAATTGCATTTGTTGCTTAATCTCGCCGTCCGGAGTCCCATCACGGTACCGTCGTCGTTTACCGCCACTATCGTGTCGGTCCCGACTTCGGTGTCGTCGATTAGACATATTTTTACTCGCGGAAAAGAATATCAGAGAAATTTATCGGAAAAAAACCACACTGAAAATTTTAACGTTACCCGCTATTATTAAATTATTCACAAACGCGTCAGAAGACAAAAAGATAGGACGTAGTGCCCTATCCCACTTCTGATTTTAGGTAACATGAGTGAAATTAAGTAAAAGATTACTGTTCAATGCTAGAACTTAAGATTTTAATTACACAAATTAATAAATCGATACAAAAAGAATTCAAAATTGATCAGACAACCGCCACACAACCGTTCGCAGCCGAGTCTCGAGCAAAAGTGTCGTTTATATTTCTTTAAACAAGCCTCCTGTTCAGGTCCCGTCTGATTCTCCAACCAGGTTAGGTGACAGATCCTTCCATCTCTTTCTCCCCTAGACTACTCGTTCGTCAATAATAATGTATAATTAAACAGTACTATGACATGGGATCGTTCAAGAGGTATATTAGAGGTCTCTTTAGAGGCGAGCAACGCATTGGTAGCACCCCTGGTGTTGCTGATGTCCATAGGCGGCGGTGACCACTTTCCATCAGGTGGCCCGCTTGCCTGTTTGTCTGCCGTATCGTAAAACATTAATAAGGGCCAAATGGAAATATATTACAATGTATTATTATCTTCCTTAAACAGCAACATTCAAACTGAAAGAAAATAACCCTTTATTAGTGCGAAAAGAAATAAATGTCGATAAAATGCACAATGCAAAACTTTCATTCGTGGGATGAATTGAATACAAAACCGCGACACGCAACGCCACAGGTGACCTTGTTAATGTAACAGATGCCACGAATTTAATAGGTATTATTTATTGGGAGTTTTGTTATGTTGTACCTACGTTTATCGCGATAGGACGCTGTCAGTCCTGAGGAGGTCGCCCAGATGAGTAAGCCATTGGCCGCTCAAAAGAACTCAAGCGAATGTTCTTGCTATATATTCTTAGTCTATGTTACCTCAGGTCTTGATAACTTTACGAGTTCGTCACTTTGTCTGGTGTAAACGCATCGTAGTTACGCAACAGAGAAAAGAATCAAACAACCGAATACGAGTTTTTTTTTATGCTACTCAGTGCCAAACGAGCAGACATCCCCTGATGGTAAGCGGCAATTGTCGGTCAGCTAACTGTCGCCCATGACATCAACGATTCATGCATTTAGGTCGCAACCACAGGTGCGCTGTCACTGTGAGGACTAAGATGAAGTAATGAAAAAATGAGAGTTGAAATGAAGTCTACTTTATCCTTCAAACCGGAACACAACAATGCAATCTTTGTAGCTTGGCGGCAGAAATAGATAAAGCGGTGGTAGTCACCCAGGCGGACTACAGCTCAGGCTTTACAGAGTCCTTTAATTGCATTATGCAACCAAGTGAGGTAGAGCAAATAACACATAGCGCTGGATGTATTGAGTGCCAATTCATTTTTATAATAGAACGCGAGGTTGCTCAATTACGTTCCAGTCACACTAAAACTGTATGCATTAAAAACAGAAAGACGCAATTTTTTTTTATTTATCTCAGCTGACGGTTCTGTGGTCTGCTCATGGGTCATGCGAGAATGTCTGAGTTTGACAAAAAGGATTCAGTGAAGTATATAGTACAAGCCTGTAGTTCGACTGTTTCTTAACCCTCAATTTTAACTATGCTTTCTTGGATTTAGGTACAATATGCAACGACCGAATTCTTGGCCATTTCTCATTCCCTATTTATTTAAAAAAATCGGGTAAAAACGCGGGGAATTGTTAGTCAGTAACATATAGTATGAATATTAGCTAGTGTTAACCCTATGGTGTATGTACAAAATTTATGGGCATATACAATTAAATCTAATTGTCTAGTAAAGTACAAAGTAGTTACCCACTAATATTTTGCTTACTAATAGGTAGCTATTTAATCCTAATTAGGGATACCTGTATAGCCTTGGACTACCGACGCATAAAAACTGACACAATTTTGCAAACAACAAAATTACACAAAATGATTGTTGTTATAATGAGATATTACCATAATGACCCAATTTTGCAAGGACCAAATTGCCCACTCGAATTGACTCTTGCTATTATGGATGTGTAAGAATGAGTTAAGGTGCAAAGATGAAACTAAATTGACTTAATTGTCTTGTTGTGTCACGACAAGTCTAATTTGTAAAGTATTTAAGTTATCATCATCGTCCGAGTGGTCAATCCCAGCTTCTGTCAGTTTATTGTCCTTAGAATAAGATGAAATATCTTATGCCTGTAATTACGCTGGCTACCTTATCCTTCAAACCGGAACACAACAATGCAAACATTGTTGCTTGGTGGCAGGAATAGATAAGGCGATGGTACTCAACCGGGCGGACTCCTCACACTTGACAGAGTCCTACCACCTGATTATCTTGTCTATTATATTATGTCACTACAGGTGGAGCTTAGTGGGCTTAGGGTCCAATTCCTTTGCTCTTGCTAAGAGTGGAGAGAAGAGCCAGACTTACCTCTGTCACTCCCCGAAGGTTTATATTTGACCTCGACCCACTCGGAATTTTGATGAATTAGATGTAAAATAATTTTTATTTTATTTTATATACTAACTTCCTTTGTAACAGCATCGGTTGAAGTATCTGTACTACTTACTAGATACTTACAGGTACTAGTAAGATACATACAGAAGTACCTCTAGGTACCTACTACGGTAGGGAAGTAGTGTAACAAAGTACCTGCAACCTATAAACCATAACAGCAATGACGTAGTGTAGATATCGAGTTTGAGAGGATTGCACAATATAAATATAAATTAACTAGTACACATTATGGAGCTGCATTTTTTCTAGGCTTGACTGTGACTAAGTGCAACTATAATTTTCCTGTTTACATTCGCTTAATTAACATACGATATTATCTACTCTTAAGAGTTGCGAGAGCCAACGGCTTGCGACGAGAGGATGCCGAAGACCGGGCGAAGTGGAGAAGATTGAGTAGGAAAGCGGACCCTGGCAGAGGCTGGGATAAGCGCTAGGACGATGATGATGACGATGATGATTATCTAGTCTTAAGATCTAGAAATATAAATTCATTAACTAATGTGCCCTCTTAAAACTTCAGCACGCGGCAGATCGCCGAAATCCTTGTGAGTGTCAGTAAAGGGGTTGCGATTTTTTTATGTACTCTAAGTATGAATCATGGAATCGTAGATCATCTATTGAAGTTATCGTTTTATTATCATACGGTTGGGTTTTTGTAGAAAATACAATAAAAATAACTAACAAGTTTGCAGAAAATTCATTTAAATAAGTACCTACAGGTACCAGTATTTAGATGACAGTACTAGAGATGGATTATACTGGCCGTACGAATGTCCCTCGTTCCGTTCCGAGCTGTCGAAAAGCCGAATTAGATTTGTGTCAGACATGAACACTCCTTGGAGCAAGTTGCTTAATGGGGCAGATTTATAGGCAAATTAAACCTGGTCGAATTCATCCCCTCGAAGATATAGGTCTGCGCATTTTCCGCAAAAATATCTTCTTGACATCTCCTAAAGTATCGGGATCCTAGGTGTTGACTTATGGGATAGCGTGCGGTTCCGTAGTCACCCAGAGTCAAGGCTACAGTGAATAGGCTGTCCCAAGACAGGCATGCTCCATCTTCGGCAGCATCGTCACTTACCAACAGATAAGATTTCGGTCAAATGAATGTCTTGTCTAATATTTAAAAAAAACCTGGAAGGTAAGATCATACTAGCCTCGAAAAAGATTGAAGTTTTTAGCCGGTCCAAGCGATGCTTCCCCCCAGCGCCTGTTGCTGTATAAGGCACAAGTGCGGCCATAGCGAAGATTAGGCTATAATTATCTCATGTCTCTAAAGCCAACTTTATCGATTATAATTTGCATTATCAACTATGATTGAAATGGCCCTTTGTTGTGTTTATGACAGCCCACAAATAGGTACCTATCCCGGAATAGTCGGAAATATGAATGCCAGAGTCCTTGACCGGCGACGACCCGTCGGAACGCAGTCGCCATTTCACATGGAAGTCGAAACATTTATCATTTTACATTCCTCAACTCCACATGGACACTTAGACATTGCTTAAACGCATGCAGAACGATCACTATTAAACAACAGTTACATTTTGAAACAAAGCAGTCGTTCTACGTTGTGTTATTGCATTATTTTGCCCGGTGTGCGTTTAATATACGAGCCTATAGGTATACCTACATGCCTGTGCGTTGGGCGGTGTAAAAATAAAAATTTAATGGTTGGAAGACCAGTTCTTGGCACGCTGACCGCAGCGCGGGCGCAGCCTGTGTGGCGGGCTGCGGGCGCCGACCGCGTCTGCTCCGAGGCCACTTACTCACGCTTGCCTCCCTCCGCGAAGCCCTGACTCAGTCGCGGACTACTATTAGTCACATCGGGTATAGCTTGTGAAATAATAGGGGCGAGTAACTGAACGGGATGTCTTTATACTCACCCCACGAGACACATTTCCTTGTGACGCACCACAATTTAATTGCGGGGAAATCCTACCTGGTTTAGACATGTAGGTATTTCGGATTAGGTAGATAGGTAGATAGAGGTTTCTGAGAATAATCCATAAAATCCTTTACTAGTGAAACGGAAGCCGGCCGCTCTACATTTTTTATCATCACTCATTATTACTCATGCATGCTTGACGAAGAGTACCTAATCTGAATAATTAGCAATATAAACTTTGAAGCCATGCAATAAATAAATAATACGCCTTCTAGGCTAGAGTGAATAGGCTGTTTCTAGAGAGGCATAATATGTTCTATCTTCGGCCGCATCGTCACTTACCACCAAGTAAGATGGCGGTCAAATAGCTAGTCTAGTATAAAAAAATCTATTCATGACCTACCTACACAGGTATTGGAAAAGTGTCCTGTAACGCCTAACGGAAAGTTACTACCTAAATAGAGCATCACGCATTGAGAACAAAGCTATTATTTTTATCGCGATTAGGTCCAGTTATCGGTAACCCGGATTGACGGTAATCTGATACAGCCGTTTCTGCTGAAAATAATGAAAAACGCTCATGTAATGATATCAGGTGGATGCCGTTATTTATTGTATGCTGATTGACTGTACCATAATGTGTAAATGTGTACCTAAAACACGGTTGAGATTGCAGGGGCCTATTTTTGAATCGCTCGTTTCGGTTTTCAATTTTTATTTTCGACATGAATAATGCGATATTTTGATTCATGATGCTGATTTTCCCTATTTTTAAACCACACTTTTTCGGTGTTGCCAATGTGATTTTAAAAATATTGAATTTTTCACGCAGAAAACTAAAATTGAAAACCGTTCGATAGTCAATAGTGATATTGCAATATATAAATAAATAAATAAAAATATATAACAACTTACCCCAAGAAATAAAAGTACTTAAAACTAATAAATTCAAACATAATTTAAAAAATATGTTGTCAAATAAAGTTTTCTACAATTTACAGGAATATTATAATGATAATAGTATCTATGTTAAATATTAACTTAGTTTATCTTGTTGTTGTTTTCATTTCTAAATTATATGTTTCTCGGTTTAAACTTTTAGAATTTAATAATTGTTATTTTTGAAATTTTTTATAATTATTGTACACCCGAAAGGGTAACTGATGTAAACATGTAAACATTTATTTGTTAGCACAGTCTTAACAATAAAATTTTCTGATTCTGATTCTGATTCACATCAAGATCACACTAATAATATTCCTCTAGCTAGCTAGACCTACCTAGAATAGCTATAATGGCTAATATATGCCTAACTTACTTGTTTTCTTGTCTTGTAAACCGCGGCAAACCGCATATTAATTATTTCAGCAAGGGAGCACTTTATTCTACGGGAAAGGACATTGTAACAACCGTGTCTATATAATTTTATCTAAAACTATGGTAGCTTTCTCTCGGTGGCGACTAAAAGACTTCAAAGGAATATGTTAAATTGTGACTTCTATAGACGCTTATGGTCCAACTATAATCCTTTCCCGCGCAAATGAAGTTCCAGTCCAAGCGCAGAGGCCAGCAGAAACAATCTCTTTAATTAGCAAAGTGGAAATGTTGTTTAGCAATGTTGCTCACTGCGCGCGCGCATACACCTACCTAACTAATAGCCGCTTGCAGATTTACATCAGATAAACTATGAAACGCGCTGCCAACTAGTTCCGTTTGTATAACCACAAGCGGCCACGCAACAACAGAGTTATCAACAACTGAACACGCAATAATTGCAAATGCGGTCACTAAATTGCTGTAATCATGTAATTGCGATCGCTAGTTTACTTAACGCGAATCGTAATGCGTGATTTTTATTACACAATGTCTCGAAGTTGTATCTTGGAGCAGCAATGCACGTGTGACAGCGAAGCGTGGGGAACGGTTGATAACGAAAACGCATTGTAAACAAACTGTGACAGAGTATTTAGACATGTCTTTTTGACACGTGCGATGCGGTTCGGGCCTCGTTTCCATTGACCTGGGAGTAAAAAGTCATTTACGGTTTCCGCAGTTGCTCCACAATTAAACAATCAGTCTACGAGTGCCGCCCACTGCCGAAAGTAGGCTTCCCCCAAGAGCGCCATCCGTCCAGTCATTAGTTCCATTCATTATACATATAGGTATAACCTATATTTTACAGTAGAGGGAGGTAAATAAATTTTTAATAATAAGGGAGTGAAGAAAAGAGTGTCGCTGTCGTTTGTTTAGAGTTGAAGTTCAGTACTGTCTTGGGACGTGCAGCAAACAATTGTTTACTACGTCTAATGATGAGAAAAGCGTTTAAAAGCTCCTGAAGAATGTCGACACAAGATCCTCATAACGTTAAGCAACGTGACGCCCGAGAAACAAATGTGTAACATTATATTCCTCTCATGTTGCCATAGTTCGCTTTGCATTCCTATAGTTAGGACTTATGAGGTGCAGCTTCATCGTACAAGGAACAATCAAGAACGGGAAAACCGTGAATTTACCATTTAGAGTTGATGTTCAGTACTGTCTAGGGACGTGCAGCAAACCTACAAATTGACTGGTGTAGTTTATTACCACAGTACTTCTATTATTTATATAGAGGTATATTAGAGGTCTTTTGAGAGGCAGGCAACGCATTGGCCCTGGCAGGTTAGCCCGTGGCCCGCTTGCCTGTTTGCCTGCCGTATATCATAAAAAATATAGATATCTAACCACCGCGCATGCTTCTCTACTAAGTTATGACTACAACTTGATGTTCTTAAAAAAGCATGTCTGTCAGGTGCCGGTGGCGTTTCCGTTTCCCGGTTGTAGATGTCCTGAGCGACGATGTTCACTTTCCATCAGGTGGACCGGCTCACTGTGTGTGCACCTAGTTAACTTCAATAATGAGGCCACCTTACTAGAAATCTCATCTACCATTTTAACCCATAAAGTGTCTCGAAGAGCTTGCACATTTAAATCTGTTCCCGTATCCTATATCTTTAGATACTATATTTTTAGATGCCAAGATTTTCAATTAAACCCAAATCGCTCGCTTTGGAGCAACTCTCTACAGCCAGCCGTACTTAGCGGGCTTTATGCTCAAGCTGGAACCCTTTGGTTTACAATTACATACATAAATTGAGTTTGGAATGGTACCATAATGACAATCTAATGAAAGTTCCCATAGAACCTTGTTGATCTGCAGTAGGTATGGGATATGCATACAACAAAGTCAAACATTATAAGCCTGGCAGCCACCTGTGTAATTTTTAAATTGTCTTTGAATTACAATAAGTTGTCGGATGAACTATTTACAAAGGTTCATTTTGTTTGT
Source organism: Blastobasis adustella (assembly GCA_907269095.1). Classification (NCBI taxonomy): domain Eukaryota; kingdom Metazoa; phylum Arthropoda; class Insecta; order Lepidoptera; family Blastobasidae; genus Blastobasis; species Blastobasis adustella. The sequence goes on along the minus strand of OU026121.1, from coordinate 10,526,062 downwards.
AGAATGTGGAATAATGAGTGAGACTCCATTATGAGGTGTGTTGCCATGCCATTCTAATATTTTATGTATGGATTTTAGGGTTCTTTATTAGATATAGGTATAGTGCAAGAGCATAAGTGCTTAACCTTTTCAAAAAATTTCCCTTTGACGCTTCAGCAACACACGCGGTATTTCGTGCAATTTTAGCCAAAATCAGTTTACTTAAAGAAGGAGGCATTAGCTGTCACTTATGCCCAAAGAGATCGCCATTTACAACCAGGGCATTTTTTGTTTTATAAATATTTCATGAATGCTATAAAAACCGTTTAACAACTGCAAAGTAGTGCACAGGAATATGATTCTTAAGGTGGTCATGCCATTATGCTTTTGTCATTGTATCTACTAATAATCGTTGCAATCTCATAAGTGTATTATTGTCAAGGGCGTCCTTCCTATCAGGCTATCAGGTTGAGCTGATAATATCAGATTATCCCTCCAAGTCGTGGTCGTCCTATGCTTTGACGTTCTTTAGTACTTGCGGTCGCCACTCGACGAGAGAATCTCTCCTCCTCATCGGCTGTCGGTACTGCGGGCTATGTATTTGGCCTGCCGACTGCCACTTCAGTTTTGCGACATGGAACCTATGTCGGTGACTTTGGTTCTTTGAATTTATCACGACAGCTTCCAGCATACCTACTTAGCTCATGTCCTAAACAGCCTTTAGTCAGGCATCAGCCGTTTATTTACTGTAGGTAATTTAAAAATATTTTTTTAAATAAGATTGAAATTGAGGTTTCGTCGCAAATTATTGCGACGAAACATAAATTCACTAAGCGTGTGAAAGAATTTTCAAAATCAGTTTAGAATCGAAGCTTAACCCTGGCATGTAAACATAACTACAAACTTTTCCTCTTATAACAAGTACTAGTAGTAAGTACTATAATAACCGATAGTCGAATTCTGACTGTAAATGACACAGATGGAAAAATTAACTTATTGTAAGAAAATTATCAAAATTCATAAATTGGTCTATGCGGAGGAGAGCTCGGTCATGTTCGTTAGTAAATAGGTAAACCTGTATGTTTTCCAAAGTAAGAAGGTGATAGTACTAGGTACCTATCCATCTTAGTATTCTTAATTGATAAGCTCGTACGATTTGGATGTGGAATGAGCTCCCAGCCACAGTGTTTCCTTTGCACTATGACATGGGATCGTTCAAGAGGTATACTAGAGGTCGCTTCAAAGGCGGGCAACGCATTGGTAGCTCCCCTGGTGTTGCTGATGTCCATAAGCGGCGGTGACCATTTTCCATCAGGTGGCCCGGTTGCCTGTTTGTCTGCCGTATAACATACCAAAATAAAAGAAAATAATCTTGGAGACACATTTTTCTAGCTTTATAAGTATTCCATTTATGAATGTGTCCGTTAAAATAAACGGGCACATTACAATAAGGATATTTGCTCAAGTGCGCACTATTTACAATACCACCTCAGTATTGACTCACCAAATATAAATGCTTCATAAGCGTTGAATGTGGTATATTCCAAAATTATTGTATGCACCACATTGTATTGTAGCCTCTGTGGCCCACCCGACTTGTACGCGGGGTACGGTACGGGTGGTATAGGAATTCATTTTCTTGTGCTACTCAAACACCTGATGGTAAGTGGTAACTGTCGCCCATAACATTTTAGGTTGCAGGTAACAAAAATGCAAAACTGCAGGTGCGTTGTCACTGTGAGGACTAAGATGAAATGTCTCATGCCTATAATTTGGCTGGCTACGTTATCCTTCAAACCGGAACACAACAATGCAAGCATTGTTGCTTTGCGGCAGAAATAGATAAGGCGGTGGTACTCACCCGGGTAGACTCCTCAGGCTTGCCAGAGTCCTACCACCTGATGAGGATTCAAGCCCTCCGGGACATGCATCCATGGATCTGGTCTGGATCTTTTGCATGATTCTTTAATCTATGATAGCCGGTGCGCGGTCGTCGTTTCTGTGAGCTAAGTGTCCTACCCATTGTCACTTCAGTTTACCTCTCCGAAACCTATTCAATATTTTACTAAATTGATGAGTATGCTGATGAACTTATAAGTGGGACGAATATTAGAATGCCTATTCAGAGGATCGGGCAAAGTCAGATATAAAATCTTGTAGGAATAAGTAAACTGTGGAGATCTAAAGGATACATTAGTAATCTTCTTATTCCACAACTATTAGGTATAGAACGCGACCACTATGCAAGCAGCTTTAGTCGCCTAGGAAAAATACGTTTCGCGGTTATTATACTTCGCTTTATTGTCGTTACAGTGTTATTCTATTGTGTTGGCGAGTGCGTATGCGTTCGATAAACTTTGTTTATAGCTAAATGAGCGATACAGAGGCCGTTGACCCCCGTGAGGCAATGAGAGAACAAGCTGCGTTACAGATTGCACCGATACGCCGCTGCTAATTACCAGATCGTATGCGGGATAACTTCGCTTTATGCCTTGCTAATAAAATTACGTCAACCCGCAATTGATAAGTGTGGGGAGAAAATGATGAGTCGCTCTCGGTTGCGTGATGACAAAGGTAGAGGGAATCTATCTATTATCTACGCACCTACCAACAGACAAAACTTAATAACATATCAATGGGCTTAGGTAGGAATAGATAATTAAATTCATCATCATCATCATCATCACAGCCCATGACAGTCCACTTGAGGACTTAGGTCCTCTCCCACGAAGGACGAGGTTATTGCCATAATCTTCACGCTTGGCAGGCGGGTAGAAGATCGCAGTTTTATAAATATAGCAATGGAAAACGCTGCTGCCTATTTTCCAGTCTACGAAGACTCTCGATTCTTTACCTCGAAAACATTACTCGCCTTGTACGACACCCACGAGTGTGAGGGGGTACCTAAATTAAACGGGCTCTAATCTATCAATAAACTAATTGACTATCTATAGATTATTACGCTACCTACGTAGTACAGTTCCTGCAACCTGTTCTATCGTGGAAACATCTTCGGTTTGTACGCGCAACCATAGTCAAGCAGGCTCATTTTATAGCAGTGGTCGTTAGATGTATGTGCTGCCTTCTGTACGTAGGTACCTACCTGCACATTACAGAAGGAACTGTCCATTAAATCACAACTCAATTCCTAGTCTGTGAGGCAGCAGTGGAGCTGTGGTCACTCAAGAGGTTCGGTGTTAATTTCACAAAAATCTCAACAAAAACACACTTTTGGCAGTTTAATGTGGCTTCTATTACTTTACAACCTACCTAGTCCTACAGGAAAAGAAACATGAACAATATAATTAACGGACTGGTATGAGTACTGCATTAGCCATGGCAAGCCACTGCCGCGCAGGCGTGACCGATAGCCCGGTCAACGACCTGATTACTTATCAGGGCTACCTTTATGCGTGTGCGCACTCAATCTTGCCTTCAGCTAGGCTACGAGTGTTTTAACAGCCTTATTGACTAGTTTTAGGGAAATTTCCTATAACTTCGCCGATCAATATCGAACAGAGTCAGTTAGAGACCTACTTCTAAATTATACCTACATTTCTAAAGCTGAAGGGAGAAGGGAGAAGGGGGTAACATAGTCACGTAAAACCTACTTACGTAGCTGCATACGTAGGGACCTACCAAAATAAATTTAGGTTACTTAGGTACCCTAATAATTTCTTTAAAATTGCATTGATATCCGGATTCCCACCAAGCCATTTCAGAATGCTTAAAATTTAACCTATATAAAATGTTTACCTACCTTATAATAATCATAAGGCTAAGTACCTATATCTATATTTAGGGAATTTTTTCCTTGTAAATAATTATTTATGTTACATTGCATTGCATTCCACACATATTTTACTGCTTACCTTCGTGCGCCAAATAAGAGTGAACTCTTGTACCTACCTACTCTACCCCCGATAAATTGTAGAATAATCTGAGGTTAATGTCAAAAGTTAGTATGAATGAGATCAGTAGTGTGACAAGACCTAGAAATGCCATCACAAGTGCATGTAGGTACCTACTGTGCTACAAATTAGGTAGGTTTTATTTATTTTATTTTGTGTTTCTTTTCTATGTATTTAATAAAATAATAATAAATTAAATAATTGTGTCACACAGCGTCATCTAGCGCCAAACTAATCAAAGCTTGTACTATGGGTGCTAGATAACTGATATGCTATGAATACCCAGACCCGCAACAGAAATTAAAATTCATCATTTTAATTTCTGCCCAACCGGGAATCGAACCTGGGACCTCTTGCGTGGCTGACCGGCAATGTTGGCCACTGAACCACTCAGGTCGTCAAGTATATGTATAGTCAGAGGTATATCTAATATGTATACCTTATAACTAGGCACTTATAAATATACGAACAAATAGAAAGTACATGTACCTAATGTTTTAACTTTTTCTATTTATCTTCCTTGTTTTATTTTGGTTGGTTGTATACTCTAGTGTTTAGACTTTTGCTTATCGACAAGGAACGATTGTTGCCTGGCCTGTAGGTAGTTATGTTATAAAGTTGCTATGGTAGGTAAAAGAGTTCTTTGTGATTAGGTATGATAATGTTATGACTCATGCTCTAATATATTTTTGGATAGGTAGGTATATAAGCAGATAACCTATACGTATCTTGTGTAAACAGGAAATAGATATTATGTAGAGTAGGATTATATACCGGGTCAGATAAGTTTGTGTATCTGACCCGGTGGCCAAAACTGGAACTAAAGAAAAATGACGACAATTCAAAAGCTTTTCATTTTGAGATGTATATGAACTGGCATGTCAATGCGAAAAACAGCGCCGCTCGGCACCGGGTCGGAAAAGTTTGTGGCACTGTCAAATTTCTTTGTACTGTGCAAAGTACTGAAGTGATAAAAACTACGCCAAAAAGTAATTTTTTTTATACACCTTCCTAAGTAGATATTTTAATAAAGTTTAAAAGGTTTATGCTAGGTACATAAGTTTCGCTATCCATGTTGGTGGCGTAGTGGCTACTGAGTCGACCTCGTAGCGAGAGGTACTGAGTTCGATCCTCCAGTGACGGCACAGGTAGACATCAATGACTTTTTCTCAGGTGTTGCTTCTACGGTGAGTGAGGGACAACAACGTGAGGAAACCTGCACAACGTTCAGGCGGCTAAATGTGTAACCGTGATCGAATCTGTCTGTCTGTTAAAACCTGTTAACAGGGTCAAGGAGGTCAGATGACAGTCCGTCTATTTCTACAAATTATTACTTACCTACCTGATCTGCCAAATCCTGGACCCCGCGGGCCCTAGCAAGAGCACAACCATCAGGTACTATAGTTACCTATACTTTTATATGTCGGATGCTGGCCTGACTAGCATAAGCCTCGCAGCGGATATGAATCTGGACAAAGCCAAAGTTAATGATCAATGCCCACATCGATCTGGGACCTTTCGTCATAAGTGGTCTTCATTTTGAAATTGTTTCTGAATAGTAATATGTGGCAAATCTTGCTGTTAGGGTTTTAAGTTACCTAACTTAAAAACAACTTTAATAAGGAGCCTAAATGATGAATGCCAAATGCCTTAATGCTGCCGAGACCCATACAACAGAACCAAGAAAAGCAAAGGATTTCAATCTGTACATTAGGTCTTCACCTGCATGACCTATGGTGCCGGGACGAGGATAGGGGAGGGCGGGGTTCAACGTTCTGATTTTTTTTATAATACTGGGCTGGTCCAAAAGTTTTTAGCCAATGGCTTGTTATACACTCTAATGTTTTAATTTTTGTATCGTTTAAAGCCAAATTTTATTACAAACTTCTTGACAAAAAATCACTAGCCGGCAACTTTTAGTTATTTTTTTATCGATTATTAAACAGGGTGTATAACAAGCCGTTTGCTATAAACTTTTGGACCAGCCACCTACCCACTACCTAACAACCTAAAAATAAAGTAAAAAGATTACCTAATTAATACAAGTCTTATGGATCAACGAACGCAGAATTTATCCTAGTATTAACGTGTATAGTGGGATCTATAAAATTATATAGTTTTTGGCTCAGAGTAGTTTTTTGTGGAAAATTGGCAAGAAACAACCCACCCCGTCATGGGGCTGGTTGTTAAATCTGTGAAGAAATTTTAGGAGGGCAATTACTGTCGTTACTGATGAAGTCGAGGTATATTTATATTTATAAATCAAACATAAAAGTACTAGAATTAAAACACACGGGTACCTATCTATCTCATTTAATAAAAAGAAATGGACATGGTAACGAAATAACGTCAAATGCGTCTCTACATCATGTTTTACGCCTCTGGATACTAACTGCCTAGTTCTGAGTTAACCCAAAGTCAGCATTGTTCTTTGCTGACATCACTGCCACAATCATGGAGATTTAAAAAGAAAGTACCAAAATTGTGGGAGCGCCATCTGTTGATGGTTTTTGAAACCAAAAGACAAACCTACTGAAAAAATGGCTCATTATCCTTTAGAATCCTGTCTAATCAGCTCCATCAAGTAAGGCACGCCGAATGTATGTATCCCTAAGTGGTTACCACTCTTAAGCGTACTCCACATGTCCGCCGAAACTTACGGCGAAACTTTTGCCGACCCTCTACATTTTCGCCTATTAGGGATGTGGTGGGTGTCAAAACGCGTCGCATTATATCGATTTATTGGTGTAATATCGCTAATCTGCTGTAAACAGGGTCACAGAGGTAATGGCAGCTGCTCTACTGTAATTACCTGATTTACTAATATCCTGGATCATGGTCAAGTGTGCCCCGAACCTGTTACGGGAAAAAGCGTTAGGAATATAAACATAAATTCGATCGAATCGAGACGACAACAAATAATCGAAAGAATATCTCTACTTAGTCTACGAAATAGGCGAGACATGCCAAACATGCACGGACTACACCACAATTTTTTTCTCTATGGACTACACGAATATAGTTGAATACTCCCTCTACATTCTCGTGTTTCCACGGAACTGTCCACATGTGGAGTGCGCGTTACATAGTCGCCGTTAAGACGTTATTAAAGTATGACGTTTAGCGACACGTTTCAACTTATTGCTATATATTTTTTTCTTACGCCGGCACTTTGAACCCCGCCCTCCCCTACTAAAAAAGTTCAGCGTTCAAAGTAGGTCAGCATGCTATAGAACGCGCTATGCTCGAAGTCTCTCGCTGAACAATAAAATTGGAAACAAATTAATGTAAAGCGCACTCCACATATGGACAGTTCCGCGGGAACACGAGAGTGTAAAGCGCGCTCCACATGTGGACAGTTCCGCGGGAACACGAGAATGTGGAGGCAGTATTCGCCTACATTCGTATAGTCCCGCGCATGTTTGGCATGTCTCGCCTATTTCATAGACTAAGTAGAGATAGTTCATTGTCGTCGCGATTCGATCGATTTTATATTTATATTCCTAGGGCTTTTTCCCGTAACAGGTTCGGGGTACACTAGACCATGATCCAGGATATTAGTAGATCAAGTAAATACAGTAGAGCAGCTGCCATCACCTTTGTGACCCTGTTTACAGCAGATTAGCGATATGAATCGATATAATGTCGACGCGTTTTGACACCCACCACATCCCTCATAGGCGAGAATGTAGATGATCGACCAAAGTCCCGTCCAAAGTTTCGCCGAAAGTTTCGGCGGAGATGTGGAGTACGCTTAAGAGAAAAACAAAAAGTGAGGATCTTTGAGTTATTTATAAAATATAGGAAGCTGAGGCTGCATGGACGAACACCCCATGAATGAATGAAAGGAAAAATGAATGTCAATGTCATTTTTGACAGTATTTTATGTCAAAATTTGACAGCACTTTATCACGTTACATTACACGCATCGGCCCAGAAAACAGTTAATTTTATTATTTTATTTGCTTATTTTTATTGTATTTAAGGTTCTAGAGCAATATAATATGCGTTGTTTGACTTGAAACACTTTACTCGCAATCATAATTACATAATTGCGATAAAAACCACACAAACCCACGGAGTGCATGACAACATCGTACGTAGTGTTTATCAAGAATAGTTTATCATATCAAGGTCAATGTTTGTATTTTGATCAGTTAGTCGGTCCCGGCAGCTTGTCCATTCTGCTGTGCCGGCCTCACTCTACGCAAATTGTACAAATACTTGTATCTTGGACTCGAAAATCAACCAACCCGGTTCCACATCTATACCATGGCCTCCACAATGTTGAAACTTCTCAAATCCGAAGTAAGTGCTAATTATATGAAATCAATGAAAAAATACTATTAATTAAAAGTGAATATTGAGCTTCATAATTTCTTATTTAAATATAGTAGGTACTACATTTCCATATCAAGTATTTATAGTTAAGAATTTGTAAGTAGGTAACTGTTTTAAAGTTAAATTTATCAGTTGATTCTTAATCCATATGGACAAGAATAAGACCAAGTTCTTAAATGTCTTATTGTATTTGGTTTCACAACCAGTTACAGTCAATGGAGTTAATTTAATTTCGTTTATAAAAATCAGTAATTTTAACTAATATAAAGTTACAACCTTTTATCCCTTTAAAATTCTGCGGATTTCAAAATATGAACATAGATATCAATTATTTTAGTTATTACTTAATTGGAAACGGTGAAGGTTAACTATCCAGTGGGATAATTTATTACTCCAGGACAAATAGGTTCCTTTGTAGGACCCTCGTGAATAATGAAACCTCCAATTACCTACCAAGTGTTAGATTAACCCCAACAAACAAACTACAAACATTATTTAGGGAGTGTCTCAGCTGCCAGTGCTGGCACCCAAAAATATTTCATTAGGAACTGCTGGTAGTACATTGCCTGTAGCCTAGACTTAATACAAATGTTAATGCAATAAGACAAAATGATTGTTTTTTCATAATTTTCAGTCTCCTTTAGTACGTAGATGTTATTCGAGTTCAGCGCCAGCCACAAAACTGTTCATAGATGGCCAATATGTGGATTCCAAAACTAGCAAATGGATTGAACTATCAAACCCAGCAACAAATGAAGTCATCGGCAGGTGTGTGGTTTACGTAAAAATATGTTATTTGTATAAAATTTGCCAGTATTCTGTACAAGTTTTAACTTTATTACAGACTTATAGTGAACTTTATATTATTATATGCTTATAGTAAACTTCTAGAAGTTATCTCTGAAGAGATACATCAATAAAATCTATTGCCTTGGCGTTGTTAGAGGCTTACCTATGGAAAGCATTTCTTTAAAGGCAGGTTTAAGTAGTGACGTTTTGTTCTATCATCATGTGTTTGCTGATAGTTATCTTGTTTTGCGCCCAACTGGGGTCTGATAAGGATTTGATAACCTGCACATAGAAATCTGGTATTGTTTTTATACTATTTATCTCTTCTGATTTATGTAACTTCGTGATAAAGTAATACCTACCTGATGTAATTCATCATTATTAATGACTTTTTATATAATCTTTTAGTCTCATGATGTTATTCTAATTCATCCTTTTTAATTCTTAATGAAAAAGCACCTATATTCAATACAGTACAAAGTATGTTGTGTAGGTACAAAGTTATTTATCCATTATAGGTACCTATTCATATGATTTTTATGAGGTCATGTGGGTAGTACCTATATATGCATAGCAAACATGCTTACACTTAAATATTCCATTTATTAATTGTCATTATATTATATTTCAGGGTGCCAGAAACAACCCAAGATGAACTGAAAGCTGCATTAGAGTCTTCAAAGAAAGCATTCAAGACATGGGGCCAAAGCACTATCATGACTCGACAACAGCTCATGTTCAAGTAATGCATTCATTTTAATGAAAATTGTGTACCTACTTATTAACATTGTAAATTCTCTGAAATGGGCCTACTGCGTTGCATTGTTTGAATAATCAATGTGTTTGTATTATTAACGAATGTAGCATTGAATAGGCTAGTGATCATTAATAGATCTATGCGTGTTTTATTGATTTAGAACACATTAAGAAACACGTACAGTTTCCACTGTTATGTGCTAGGCAGTAGTTGCCACACATTACCTGCGTTTGCTTACGCTGCTTGACATTTCCCGTGAAAATATCCTTGAAGAGAATTATATTTTACGGTACAAATAAATTCTCGTTCATCGTCACGCCTCCACGCCCCGCCGCCGCGGGTCTACCGTCTAGGCATGCCAAAGATCTAGTATTGATCAGCATTGTGTTTTCTAGTGCATTTCAACACTGTGATAACCTATTCATCAGCGAATTGGTAACATTATGATTGTTATAGGTATGTTGTTTTAGTTCTCAAGACTAACTAAACGAAACAACAACGGCTGTTCATTTATGAGGCAAACAATATTTGATTAAAACATGTGCTACTCCCTATTTCAGATTTGCACGTATCTTGCGGGAGAATTCGTCAAAACTGGCGGCGAAGATCACGGAAGAGCAAGGCAAGACCCTGGCTGACGCCGAGGGCGACGTGCTTAGAGGAATCCGTGAGTATTAACTATAATATACAATTTCGCATTACAATTATTAAGAGCTGCTCGTCTGTTTTCTCTATCTATCTTCCATCAGCCACACACTCTTCTCACTGCCTGAAAATCTCAACATATGCTTGCAGCCAGTCTGACAGAAATATAAATTTTATTTAGTGGCTACATTCAAGAGTAGAGAAAGGTTTTTCTAAGCTATTTTAATTTTTTATGAACAAACAAGCGAATATGATATCTTACTTTATTTTTGAAGTTATTGGGGAGGTCATATTAATTGAATGTTGTGTATTGGAGAACCAGTATTGCGAGTACAAAAGTAAAGTTCAAAAGAACGGCGGCGCGAGATTATTTCGAATTCATTGCCATCGTAACTAGTTTTCTGAACAGGAAACTCGGATCGCAGCGGGTGTATAATCTTATTGGTCCACGATTTAATTTTACAATTTTATTTTTGGACCTGGGCGGGCCTTGTCTGTTAAATACCGAGAGATTTATGATCAAAATGAGAATTGTAAATATTGGCATTCATATAGTAAAAAAGGCAAAATCCAGCAATGGATTTTTCCGATTCCGATGTACGACTTTTATAAAAAGAGTGTGTTTTGTCTTATTTTAAAAACTGTATACCGGTAACCTCAGAGAAAAGATTCCTGAGAATAGTACGGTAGTAAGGACCTTATCACTTATTACTATACCTATCGCCTAGTAGCAGGGTTACGGAGGTCAGATGGCAGTCGGTTCACTGTTATTACCTGATCTGCCAAATCCTGGATCATGGTGAAGGCAGACCCCGGGCCCTCGTGCGCGTGAGCACAATCTCTAAAATAACGCCAAGATAATTATTTTATGAACAACTTGATGTAAAGTATTGGAAAAGTAATTTTGCTAACCAAGCCCTTCGGTGTCCACAGAATGCGTAGAGCACTGCTGCAGCATCACTACGCTGCAACTGGGCGACAGCATCCAGAACATCGCGAAGGATATGGACACGCACTCCTACAAGACGCCCTTAGGCGTTTGCGGAGGTATGTTGCCTGATCTGCCAAATCCTGGAGCATGGTCCCATAGACCTAAAGCGGTTACATAAAGTTTGTGTTGCGAAGTAAAACAGTCACGCAATAAATATCTCATAATCAACAATCCGTTGCAAAAAGATAACCAAAAATACTAACTCTTTCGCAAATTCTTATAATAACAGGAAGCTACAGTATCCACGAGTGTCGTATGGTATTTTTATCTTTTGATAAATGAATGTTTACAGATATCCGAACTGTACTATTATATTTTAGGACTAACTGGCCCGCGCGGCTTCGTCGCACGTATGCAATAAATGTTGCTATGCCCTTGCGGTTTCACATGAGAACCACTCAATATTAAGTAGCACCTTTGTAACAACCATTTGATTGCAATTAATATATGAATTAAATAAATTAATACTGAGCCAAACCTTCACCCGTCCAGGCGTAGCCGCATTCAACTTCCCCGTGATGATCCCGCTGTGGATGTTCCCGCCGGCGCTGGTGACGGGCAACACCTGCATCATCAAGCCCTCCGAACAGGACCCGGGGGCCACGCTGATGATGATGGAGTATTTGAGAGAGGCCGGCGCGCCCCCTGGTGTTGTTAATGTGAGTGCATATACCTTATATGTATGTAGGTATCTACAGACTTATAATTCTAATACAAATTTTTATTTTATTGAGCTTACAGTAGTTACACAGCGCAAGAAATAGTAATTTTGATAAAATGGCCTGTGGATAGTGGCCGTGTGGTATCCGGCAGAGTAGAATAGCACCAACCCCTTACACCAGTGCGTGCGTGTCGTACAAGGCGACTAATGTTATCGAGGCATAAGATCTAGAGTCTCCGAAGGCTGGAAAATGGGCAGCATTCGCAGCGTATTCTATTGTTATACAGGGTGTCCCGTAAGTCGACGTCAAACCAGTATCGGGTGATAGTCCAAATCATAATAGTTACTAGAAAAATAAAAAATAAAATCTAAGTCTTGAATTTTTTAAATTATAGGCATTTCTTTTTTTTTCGAGAAAATGTACACTCTGTGATGGTTTTTTAACTCCTGTTGCTACAAATCTTAACTTTTTTTCAATTTTATTTTTCTTATGTAATCCCGAATAGTGCTAATCTAACCTATTACTTAGAATACCAAGTCAACTGCTCCAGCTTGGAAGAAAGTGTCACATTATGCCGTACAATGAATAGACAATTAATATTTCGTCCAACTTTAACGGACCGTACTGAAAAAAAAAGAACTACGCCAGGTTGGCAAGTAGCACTAAAAGTTGACGCATTTAATAAGGATTCTAAAATGGTATAATACTTGCTACATTATTTCTTTGATTACGGGGAAAAAAAATTCCTTCAAGAAACCCAGTTTCGAAAATTTTTTCTTTACCTACTAAAAATTATTCTAGTGCGTTCAAAGCTTGCCTAAGACCGAATGAGACGGAGAGTCATTCATAAAGTGTGAGTGAGACAGGTAGTGACGCTTTCGAGTCAAATATTCTAATGGGTGAGTTGGACAGATAGTGACGCTAAACTGATAGACTAATATTTCTAATTGTGAAGGTGGTGCACGGAACCCACGACGTGGTGAACTTCTTGTGCGACGAGCCGGATATCAAGGCGCTATCTTTCGTGGGCGGCGACGCGGCCGGGAAACACATCTACGAAAGGGGCTCGGCTAATGGTATGACAGTTTTCTTTCTTTTGCAGCTTCATGTGGGTGTTTTTCGGGGTTTTGTTTTATTATAATGCATATAATGCCTTCAGTAAGAAATTTTTTAAATGATAGTGAAAACCGCATCAAAATTCGTTGCTAGGGTTAGCGGGAGTCAGCGGAAAATATCACTAAAGTACGATGTAATTTTAAACTTAAGTTTCATTAAAAAAAAATTAATTATTTATTTTCGGCCGTAACTTGAAACTATATTTTCCATACAATTCCCTAAGAAATAAGTATTGTGCCTACAGCCACAATCGAGTGTTGTGTCTGTAAAAGGTTCAGAATTCGAAAAAGCGTGTGAGGCCAAATTTGTAGAGAATTTTATAGGCTGTAATTCAGTCATGGACCATGTTTCCGTAGGACGCACTGTTTTTGAAATATTTACGAAAAACCATAAATTTACCTTTCCCCTCACACCAAAAGTACCAAAGGTACGTACATGATAGGTGAATATTTTTAGTATGTTGATTAAAAGCGTATTACCTACCATTTGCCGCAATAATAATTTCTGTTGCAATTAGTTCCACCTCAAGCAACATTTTCGGTGAATTCTACTCCACTATGAATACACTAATTAGAATACAATAGAATGGAAACTTTATTATCACATTGACAAGGCCCGAATAGTTTAAAAATGCACCGGGGTCATCAATTATAAGTTTAAAATTATTGGTGATAAGCAGACTGATGTGTCATTTGCTTGTGATTTGGCCCGCAAATTCAAGAACAGAAAATGGACACTCCCTGCCCTACTAAACTACAAGTTAGGACTAATGCGCCTATTACATTTGGCAAAATTCAGAAGCAAGAAGCATGAAAGCAAATTAAAAGTGCATATGTCCTAATTATGTAACTATGCACGGGATCTTCTGTGCGATAAAAATCAACGAAACGGCCTACAAATAAACGTCAAGTCCAGTCGCAGCAAGTCTTAGGAAGGTAACGCTGACGACAACTTTGAAAACGTTCTTCTGTTTCAAAAAACTCTTACTAGTACCAAAATGAAACTAGCGACTGGAATACTGGGATCAAAGCTCTTTTCCGTGGTAACATTCCTCTCTCGCCAAGCAGATATCCCGGGCTCAATTCCCGGCGGAGCAGAAATTGAAATGATGAATTTAATTTCTGTTACGGGTTTAGGCGTTATATGTATAACAAGTATGTATTTAAAAGTATATGAGTAGTTTATCCGTTATCTGGCACCTATAACACGCTTTGTGTACTTTAGGGCTAGATAGTGCTGTGTGAATTGTCCAAGCATATTTATTTATATTTATTTATTCCTTCTTCCACAGGCAAGCGCGTGCAATCCAACATGGGCGCGAAGAACCACGGAGTCATAATGCCGGATGCTAATAAGGAGCACACTCTGAACCAGCTGGCGGGCGCGGCCTTCGGCGCCGCCGGACAGCGCTGCATGGCTCTCAGCACCGCCGTCTTCGTTGGTACGACACACACCTCCTTCTCAGTCATTCATTCCTGATAGACGACACGCACCTCCGCCTCAGTCATTCACTCTTGATAGACGACATGCACCTCCTCCTCAGTCCACTCCTCGTGATTTCATGACGATGCGTCTTCTCTGGATAACGCAGCCCTCGCGATGCAGCCACTTGCTGCGTCGTCAGGGTTACAGAAACATTTTATACACATTTCGTTAATGCAATAATCCAGACACGCATGCAAAGACACACACACTGTCATGCGTACAGCCACAAATGCACCCCAAGGACATCGAATATAATTGTAATATATTTACGCACCATCATGCTGTAGCGACATAGGAGCGTCGGTGGCCGAGCGGTTACAGTATGCGACTCGTAAGCCAGAGGTCCCGGGTTCGAATCCCGCTCCGGCCATGTACCAATGACTGCTTTCTAAGTTATATTCATTAGTTGAATACTAACCGATGCTCTTACGGTGAGGGAAAACATCGTGATGAAACCTGCACATTCAGGCGACTGGATGTGTAACCATGATCCAATCTGGTCAGGTTCCCCTGGTAGCAGGGTCATGGAGTTCAGATGGCAGTCGCTTCACTGTAATAACCTGACCTGCCAAATTATGGATCATGGTCAAGGCGGACCCTGGGCCCTCGTGCGCGAGAGCACAACCGAGACATTAACGCCAAGATGATGATGATGCTGTAGCGACATCTCTCTCTCCAATATCGAAACTCAACAATGCTTACATTACGAGTACGCGAACACAAGGTTGGCAAGCATCTGCAGATACATGGCGCTGACTGTTCCTACATTGCGCTAGAAAAGCGTTCCAACTTCCGCAATATAAACACTAGTACCGACCATCAACTGTCGAACCCCTGCTCCTGGTCACAACAACTGGCCAGGTGGGTAATTACCCTTTTCCACCTTCACACGCGGCTCGCAATTTATGTTGCGCCTAAAGTTCCGTTCGCGCAACAAACATTCGTTGCCCATTGCACGGACGAAAGTTCTAGTGCAACAAACGTTCGCACCCGAATTCACAAAGTCAAATCACTACCATACGTAATAGTATGTGTCTCAAACATGTTTAAATCACGTACCATAATACTAGCTGTACAAAATGAATGAATGTCTGATTAGAGGATTCTATATAAATGAAGGTGTTTAGGATTCGAAAATACATCAGATAGCGCTACTGAGGTACAAGTCAATGCTGTTAAAATGAAGCCCTGTCATTGGCTAGAATGGCTCCGCCATTTCAAACTGTTACATGTGTCCTACAGCGCACAGAGCCACGGTGGTCAGACGGCAGATCAGGTAATTACCACTGTAATTACCTCATCTGCCAAATCCTGGATCATGGATTAGGTGAACCCCAGTCTCTCGCGTGTAAAAGCACAACAAGTACATTAACGCCAAAATGATTTTTACATCTGCCCAATAGCGTGACAGTATTTATTTTGGCAGCAGAACTTACGCCCCATCTGGTGAATATTGAAATGATAAACACCCTCATCATACTCCAATTCACAATCATAATCATCATCATCACAGCCCACAACAGTCCACTGCAGGACTTAGGACCTCTTCCACGAAAGGGGAGGTAGTTGCTATAATCTCCACGCTTGGCAGGCGGGTTGGAGATCGCAGTGTTATAAATATAACGATGAAAAACGCTGCTGCCCATTTTCCAGCCTACGGAGACTTAGATTTTTTGCCTCGAAATTATTAGTCGCCTTGTACGACACCTACGAGTGTGGGGTTGATGCTATTCTACTCTGCCGGACACTATACGTTCAATTATAAATAAATAATAAATAAATGACGTTTATTACACATAAACTTAGGGTACATTCAAATATTAAAAAAGGAAACAGTGACATTATAACCATAATATATCGCTACCCGTGCCATGGGAAGACGTGCAAAGGGGTCACACTCAGCATATGCCATAGCTGGTGCTATGGCGCTGGTTTTCAGGCGCCCTACTCAATTCACAATACTACCCACTAAACGAACAACCATCTTCTCCCACCAGGCGAAGCCAAGGACTGGGTCCCAGACCTGGCGGCTCGCGCCCAACAGCTGAAAGTGAACGCCGGCCACGTGCCCGGCACCGACGTGGGGCCCGTCATCTCGCCGCGCGCCAAGGAACGCATACTGAGACTCGTCGAGTCAGGTGGGTACGAATGACTGGGAGTTGGTCTTGGTGGATATTTGTCAAAGGTAGTAGACGTACTCATGAACTTACTACCCCTGCAAAAATTGCAGTGACAAAAAAGTAAGAAGTACAAAAACTATAAATTCTGACAGCTGTTAAAAAACTGAAAAGCAAAAAAATATTTTAAGTAAGAAAATATTATTAATCGTTAATAATATTTTCTGTAGAAATATTTTTGTGTAAAATTCGTTATTATTTGGGGCATACCAATTTTAGACAGTTAAAAAGCAATAAGTAGTAATTAAAGTAATTTGGAATGTGTATCAACAATTATGTCAACACTAGAAAAGGAACAAAGGACTATAGATGATGACTCTGACCCTGGTCGTTTTTTGTCATAGCAGCGCGCAGTCTCTTTTGGGTAGTGCGTTCATCCGCGCACTTTACCTATTTGTCTGTCAGAACGTGATCGAAGATTATTTCGGAACTCATCGATCCTGATAACCATGTAGATTGTGCCGGGCCAGGGTTTCTTTTTCATACTTCGTGACTGTTCCCTATTTGTATGCGAAACATGTTTGTGACGTCATTGTCTAATTGTACCTACTGAACTTGACCACTATTAATTATTATTATATTTTAATATGGTCAAAAGCCAGTTTTATTGTAAATTCTTTAATTTTAACGTTGTTTCACAATATGTTTCATATCTAGCCCAAAACCGTAGCCATATTTATATTATCTTGTGGTCTGAATTCTGAATATAAGTACTAAGTAATTAAAAAAGTAAATATTTAAAACAGTTTCCTCTATAAAACCAATGCGCAAATTCTCCAATCCGATCTCCAAAATCGCGCAAACGATTCATTGCTAAAAATTTCTCGCAGGCGTAAAGGAGGGCGCTAAGCTGGCGCTCGACGGTCGCGGCGTGAAGGTGCCTGGCTTTGAAAAGGGCAACTTCGTTGGTCCCACCATTCTTACCCACGTCACACCCTCCATGGAGTGTTACAAGGAGGAAATCTTTGGACCGGTTCTAGTCTGCCTCTTCGCCGATACTTTGGACCAGGCGCTCGAAATAATCAACAATAACCCCTACGGAAACGGGACGGCCATTTTCACCACGAATGGCGCCACAGCTAGGAAATTCACCAACGAAGTGGACGTGGGACAAGTCGGTGTAAACGTTCCCATCCCAGTACCTCTATCGATGTTTTCCTTCACTGGGACAAGAGGCAGTTTCCTTGGCACCAATCACTTCTGTGGCAAGCAAGGTATTGACTTCTACACGGAATTGAAGACTGTTACTTCGTTCTGGCGACAGAGTGACGCGACTCACAGCAAGGCGGCGGTGTCGATGCCCACACAGCAATAGCTTGCTTAAATTTCAAAGTAAAATACAGTGTTGATGTGCCAAATAGGATAAGGTATCGGTTTTAAGGCGTCGATACAGTTTGTTTACTAAAGGTATTGGCGGCTTTAAAATAAACAACGCATTTATTGTGAATCATTCATTTGTGATTGTACTTGTAAAGAAACAAATATGGAACTAAAAATATAGGCCGAGAAACTGCTGACAAAGTATTACAGAACGAATTAAGGAACGTATTCACTTCGTACGTAAGAATTTATTAAGTGGTATCGTAATTAAGGATAATAACTCTCTGGATGTTAAGATCGCATACATTAAATATTTTACAGGTTCTGTTTTATTCCTTGACAAGAAATCGAATTATTTTGTAATATTTATTACGTTCTTATTTATTATATTATATACATTTAACTTTAAGAATTTGTAAGTGCCTTTATGTTTCATGTCTTCCAGCAATTATTAAATTATTATTAAATATTGCAATTATGTAAAACGTATAAATACACCTTATTTTTGGAATTATGTTCTTATTTAAAATGTTATTAAAAATCTGTTTACTTTAAATTCTCTTACTTTATTTCACACTTCCCAACCGCAAAATAAAGAAAGTGACTGAACCTTCGGTATGATCACGTATTCCTCCATATCTGCCTGTCTACAAGTCTGTTGGGTAAGGATCCTTTCTCCTAGAAACGGACGAAGCAGGTTTTCACAGCGATCTCCAACCCGCCTGCCAAGCGTGGAGATTGCGTGGCAATAACCTCCCCTTTCGTGGGAGAGGACCGATGTCCTGCAGTGGACTGTTATGGGCTATAAGGTTTAATTTAAACGGCTACGAAATACTCATTAAAAGCCGTGCTTAAAATTATGAAAATATCTTAATATTTTGAACAAAAATCTCCTTTTAGCTCAGAATTTTAAAAGTTAAATAATAATCATCCTATAGTGGTTAATCATGGCTTCTGACAGGGTCCACTTTCCTATTCTTCCTCCTCACCTCGCAAGGTCTTCAGCATCCTCCGTAAAAACTGCGATGCGTAGCTATTGTGGAAAAGGATCTATATTTTTATATTTATTTATTTGCTTCCACAAAGTTATTACAATAATAATGTAAATACAATATGGACCCAGTAGGGCGCAGCAATTTGGGAGGGAGGAGGCTTATGTCAAATATAGCACAAAAAAGTAGGTAAACTGTACCTACTATTTACTTTTACATATTTAGACTTTATACTATCAAATCTATAAATATAGTTTTCATCTTTCTACTTATCTAATAATTTGTGCTTTATTTAGACTGTTAATTACTTATTTTTAAGAGTGGTATTTTACCTATTAAATTGAAGTGCACGCTTACATATCACAGTGCACGTTATCTTAAATATAATAATACTGTTTTCACTTAACCTATTGCTATTTTATATTTATTTATTTATCATAAATGTGGTACATAGGTATTTATTTGTATAATTCGCCAAACTGTAACAGTTTGTTGGCGAAGGTTTGCACTCTCTATGCTTTCAATGTCTTTACCCTACCAACATAGTACAAAAAAAAAACAAAAATAATACTAACAATAATAATAAATACTTATACCTAATGTGCACCTGCTCTCGGTTGCTTCGATATCAACTTCATTCAGAATACCAGGCACCAGGTACAATCTCTGTCGCTGGCCAAAGTAATTGTTCACTTTAGGCTGCTCATACTTTTTCCTAATATTCGTAAGTCTATTTCCTATAAGCTATTATTTTGGTATTTAATACGGTATTCATATAGAGTTTGGCTTAAAAAGAACTTAAGTACAGATTTGAAGTCATTGCTTTTAGAATTTATCATTTAAGTATTTATTTACACTGTAGTAACTTTTTGTGATTATTAGCTGTTTTAGTAATCTTTCAAAATGTTTGTCTTTGGTCTCATTTTTTATATATTTTGGTAGCTTGTTGTATAGTTTGACGGACATTATCAGCGGACTTGATGAGTGTAGGGAGAGACGGGAATTCGGAAGCATTAAATTTTCTTTGTATCGAAGCGAATGTCCTGTAGGTACATGTTCGCGTTTTTGGTATAGTTCAGGATATTTTCTGAACTTGCTACACAGCAAAGTAAGTATTTTATGTTCTCTAAAGTATCTCTAAGGCTTACAACTTTTAGTAGGATCTGTTATGTTAAGAATTATTCTGTGCAGTTTCTTTTGGATAGTAAGTAGGGCATGCGCACCCGTGCTGTTACCCCACAAGATAACACCATAGTTAAGCCACGAATACGCGTAAGCGTAGTATGTAGCTAAGGCAGTCTTTAAACTGGTTGTTTTTTTAATTTCGTAAAGACCGTAAGAGAAACTCTAGAGTTTCTTTTTTAATTTTAGGGTATGGGCTTTCCAATCCATATAAGTGTCTATTGTAAGTCCAAGCAGGATGAAATCGTTTACAACTTTTAATTGTGTATTTTTGTATGTTATTGGTATTTTTTTTATAGGGATGAAAAGTAATAATATCTAGTTGTTTTTAATATTTGTTCGTGACTTTCCGTTGTTTAATGAAAAAATTACAAACAATATTTTATTGATGATAATAAAAACTCCAAACAATGAACTAAATTATAAACAATTATCTATTATTTTGAGACCCAGAGGCGTCGGTGTAGAGCAGCGCGGTGGAAAATGGGTGACGAAGATACTAAGTATTAGTTATTACCTAATGTTATGTTATGAGTCATAACAATAATTAGTTTTTATATGAGAACCATATTCGAGATGTAACATGTAGGTGCGAGAACCCCGATTATCCCTTACAACCATTTCTATCAACCATCAACCCCTACCCCTGTTGTAGGGTAACAAAAAACGAACAAAGGCGGTCTCGAGTGACGCAGTAAAGTAACGCCCCATGCGGACTTGATATAACTTTACGCGCTCTATAGCTGCAGCGTCATTTTCTAAACAAGTTCTATCGAGTGAGGTCAGAAACGTAATTCAGTCACTGCGTTTAGTCATTGGCCGTCAGACGCTCGCCGTATGTAGTCACAGAAATCGGACCCTTGTATTGTTCTGTATAGATTCTACGCTATTGTTCTGTGTTCTTACTTCATATAGCAGCGATTATTACTCGAGTTATGTAGGTAGCCCGTAGCAAATTCGCGATCACCAGCTTGAAAGGAAATCTGTCTTGTTTTGTTACAAAACATTCTTTGTTTTGCATTTTTGTGCGGGCTATGATCCAATAGCTGACTTCAACGACGGTTGTAGCGAAGGTGCCTGTGTTATTTGAGTCCCGGATTCGGTGAAATAAGCACGCGTAATGCGTGGAGTGTCATTTTTGGTGTTTTCGGTGTTTCTGTCTGTTTGTACGGCGCTTACGCCGCAGTGCCGCAATGAAAAGGGCGAGCCGGTGGACTGGTGAGTCTCCAACGATACTGTTCTTTGTTTACATTCGCAGTTCACGCATCTACGCAGACTTTAAACGCGTTCTACTGTGTTTTGTGTAGCGTAATTTAGTTTTGTGTAAGGAAAATTGTTGTTTATCTTTGCACGTTTGTGTTTTGTGTATGTAGGTAATTTAATATTAAATTATCGAACTTTGTTTGAGGAAACAAAGACGCGATAGCTATTTTAAGGCAGTTAATAGTTAGAAGTAACATATAGTTAATAGTTAGTAGTGATCCCACTACATAATTTTGCTTAAAAATTAATGTATTTCTTAAACTACTAAGGCATCATAAAAATTATTTCAGTAGTTATCATTTTTAATGCCCATCATGTATGATGCTAGGAAGTATTTTCTTAAATACCTGTCTGATACCTATTCATAAGTAGGTACGTACGTACCTATGGACAGCAATGGGCGTTGAAGGGATACCTAATGCATCGCAGAATCAGTTTTAACCTTCAACGCAAATGGCAGGTGTTATACGTTTTGACGTGTGTGTGTGTCTGTCGCATCGCTGCTCCCGAATGGATGGACCGATTACGATAGGGTATTCTTTATTTCATTATCAGTTTAGGTAATGAAGATGCTTTTTACTAAAAGTAGGTAGTCTTGTATCAGGTAAGATAGGTAAGTTAGCTTTTTCACTAAAATCGGTTCAGCAATTAAGGAAATATTTCAGTATGTATAGGTATTAGCACTTATGTTTTATCGGATGTTTTCCGACATTTATCGGAGAATGTAGTTTGTGACATTACAGTATTACTTATCTAATTTCAATTTATTATAATATCTTGACATTAAAAATTTTGTTATGGCATCGATATTATATTTACCTACATCTTGACATTACGATTGTAATGAACTAATAATTGTTTCAATAATATTTTAATTATTTGACATTGCACTTATAACGTTGACATATCTAATAATGTAATATAGACTACTTCATCTAAAATAAATGCATTTTAATATTAATTTTAAGTTTTTAAATGCTGCCAGCTATTACGTAGGCACCCTTTCAACATTTCACCATCATACTTTACCTTCTCCTCAAGGTTCTACGTATACAAACTACCCCGCGAGAAGAACCATCTGAACCCCCTGGTGCGGCGCGGGGTGGCGTACATGCATCTCACCCCCTCGAAGCTTCGAGGGGGTTGGATCATGTCTGATCTCTCCATCAGCGACCCTCGATCCATGCTTGGGAAGACTTTGGCGCCCTTGTATCAGGTAAGTTTTTACAGCCACAGTGAACAAAAAACTTGTATTTCTAGTGGATGGGGCGTGAGTGTTCGGCGCTGTTCTAATTGGAAACGGTCGTGCGATCATGGAGCGTGGAGATTATGGTAATAACCTCCCCTTTCGTGGGAGAGGCCCTAAGTTCTGCAGTGGGCTAATATAGGCTGTGATGATGATGATGTGCGGCCATGGTCGTGCGACGGCGGATTTGAGGTCTCCTATTTGTCAGGCGACGTTCGTCGTACGACCATGGTCGCACGAACGTTGCCAATTAGGACAGCGCCTTCCATTCTCATGCATCTCAATGATTTAACCATAAATAAAAAATGGCTCTCTGTCTCTATTTTGTGATTTAACTAAGTAATTATTTGTTAAACCAAATGATCATTTATTGTCATTTTCGAAATCAATATTTTATTTTCAATAGGCAAGAGGGGAGCCAAACCCCGAGATTCGTAGGTTACTGGCCTATATTTTATTCTCAGAATATTACTATAAAAAATATGGACCAAAATTCAAATTTTTACCATCCATACTTATGAATCTCAGGCCAATTAGTCCCACCCAGGACATAGGTAGTTAATTTCATAATATTTACATTCATTACTATTACTGGTACTATAATAATGTTTACTTTAAGATAAGTAGGTAGGTATTTGTTAGTTTCATGACCTAATCTGTTGATAGAGCCGGCAGGTTGACAGAGAACATCCGTAACCTTAACGGAACTTCATAATATTCAAACCGTAGCCTTTTGCAAAAGTGTCAAGGTGCTTTTTAATCACGAATGGCAATGATAACCATTAGACAGATCTGATGATGGAGCCAGGAGTTCCATAGTGGAATTCTTTGAAGTTACCCATACAACAATATGGTGGTTTATGTACCAATCTACCAGCTACATGGACAGTTTACAGTTGGCTATTTTACGTATCACCCACTCACTCACAAGTGAATCGCTTCGTTTGCAAATCGTTGCATGAAACAATAGATGCGCGCTTCCGGAAACATTTGCGACTGGTACAGTAGCAGCAGGGCTGCCTCCACAGAGAGAAATAAGAATTTAGCCGTTCATGATTTTCTTAAACCGTTTTCTTAAACCATAGTTAAGACGAGACTTTGATTACATTAAGTGATATTGTCTGCGTTCGTTGTCTTGTGTTATGTTACATAGACATACGAAGGCGGTCAGGGGGCGATTCTCGCGCTGTGACATCACAAATTCGACATTTTCTCTAGCCAAAAAACGTCATTAAAATTGATCTTCGACAATATATGACTGTGGAAGATAGTTGAGAAAATATTTTTCGCTGCGATAGACATTTCAATGGAAAAAATGTCGAATTCGAGATGTCACGGCTCCAGATTTAGGCCCCTGACCGCGTCGGTCAACCAGAACGAATACCTGATCGCTCGAACGCAGTCCTAGAACGCAGGACGCTCGAACGCGTGACCGCTTTCTGTCTCGCTAACCTGACCGCATTCTGATTTGATTCTTGACGTTAATGGGTCTGCTTCATAAAAATAAATAATTTCTGTTTTCACAAAATGCAAAATCAAAAGAGGAATAGTGTTCGCCCTCTATTTGTGAACAGTAATGGGAATGTTATTGAGCTGTCCGATTACGTATTTATAAACATTTCATTCATTCATTTTACTGGCCAAATATTAGTTGATATAATCGTACGCAACTCCTGTTTATTGATATTGTCTCTAGCTTGGTTAGGGTGAGAATGTTAATTCCATTGATAGTTTTACTACCCGTAACTTGTTTATTGCTCTTGATTGTTTGCTTGGTATACTACACCGGCAGAGTGAACCCAGCACACAATAAAATATATGTCCGTAAATATACAGTCAACAGCAAAGTTAACCGACCCCTGACATATATTTAATTCTGTGCTGCGTTTAATCTGCCGCTGACTGTACTTATCTGGAATATTTAATGTTGTCCGTATGGTGCTGAGTAGAATAAAGGTTTTTACGGGGTCGACAACGCGTGGGTGATGCCCCTGGTACGGCAAACGTCCATAGGCTGCGGTGACTGTGTACCATCAGGCAGGCCGTAAGTTTGTTTTAGTGGTATAAAAAAAATGCAATAAACTGTGCGTTTACATCAAGCGAGCGAATGCTCTAAGAACATAAATACGCTTAATGTAAACAGAGTTAGAGTATTCGCTCGTTGTTCTGTCATTGTTTTTCAAATCTCGATAGATATGGCGAGCGATTGGTCTTGCTCTGTGTTCGTCTGGTGTAAACCCACAGTTAGAGACAGACCAGCTAATTCTTCTCGTAAACCAGAAATACGACATCAGGGTTGTCTTGTACATTTCCAATATTGCGATATTTAACTTGCGGAGACTGACCTGCGAAGAATGTCATTTACTCAATAATCCTTTAAACGCCTAATTTAGATTTATAAATGTATGTTTCATTAACTGATTTTTTATGTTTAGGAGAAAAACGTAATCTCGGTTGTCTACAACGACCAACCGCCGGCCAATGAGAATCAGCCGGACTTGCTGCAGTCTGTCGCGGAGATGTATTCCAAGAACAAAAGAGGTAAGTTATCTAAATCGTTTTCGCTTTTTCTTATTTAATGATAAAATTTTGTTTGCTTGGAAATAACTGAAGCGGATAGATATTTATTTATAACATCTTCCTGTGGTCCAGTGACTAACTCCGGGTATCACGAGAATAGAACTACCGTAAATTTTACTCACTCAAAATCAAGTTTACATACTCAATATGTTTGTAAGGGTAGGTTATTTTTCCCTTTTATCTAGATTCTTTATAGGACATCATCTAAAGAGTACCCAAAAATGTAGAAATTGGCAGCAAAAACTTAGAAGTAATTAGGTGATATAGAACGCTTCATTCTGAGCATTTATATTACTTCAGCCCATGCCATAGGATCATTAGGTACTAGAGTTGTTGTTGAAGCTTCAAAATCTATAATTCGATTGTAATCATAGAAAAGCTACATTTTCAGATTTCATAAACAACTCTATGGATTGTCGTATAACTTATGTAACTGACCTAAAAAATAATTCAGAATAATGCAGGCTGCCATAACAATTTTGTTGGCCGGCACTTTCAAATTTTTGTACATTTTGTATCAGGCCAGTGAGGCCTCCTTTCTTTATTATCCAATTTTAATACTGTTCCTTCATCTTCCAGGGCAGCAGGCGAAACAAGCGACCGTGAAGAAATACAAGAAGTTCAAACTGGGTGACAAATACTACGACGACTACGATCTGGCTGAGATGTGCAAGATGCACTCCAAACTGATGAAGTCCAGGGTCGAGAGCGGTCATACTAAGGGCGTCATCCTTGGGGACAAGTTTACTTCCCTCTGGCTGGTTCACTCCGTGCCCAGGTTCCCGCCTGTACCGGATGGTAAGTGATTAAATGAAGTAGTTGATAACTGAAGTACTAAATTATGACATGATTATGTTAAGTATGACTTATTTTTGCTCTATGTTATTATCATCATAACAGTCCACTGTAGGACTTAGGGCCTCTCCCACGAAAGGGGAGGTTATTGCCATAATGTCCACGCTTGGCAGGCGGGTTAGAGATCGCAGTGTTGTAAATATAACAATGGAAAACGTTGCTGCCCATTTTTCAGTCTACGGAGACTCTTTAGAGTCGCCTTGTACGACATCCACGAGTGTAAGGGGTTGGTGGTATTCTACTCTGCCGGACACCACATGGCCAATATGTTACTGTAATTTATACATATTAGAACTAAGGTAGAACTCGTAACAAAATGGAATAGATAATTAAAAGTGGGCCCTGCATTAGGACGAATCGTGAAAGGTAAAGAAGGTTATGAGTACCTATTTGAGTTTAAAAAAGGACCTAATAACATTACCACTGTTCAAGCACCAACGTTGATAGGTATGGTATGGAATATATCAAACAATAAGAAACAGTAAGATAATTTGCTTTGATGAATGTGGAAGAATCGAAAGATAGTATTCCTATGTCAGGACTGTACCCAAAGTAGTCTCTGCTGGAAAGAGTTACCTATAATGCTTAATGACAAACAGAAATTCTAAGGACCGTTGTTTACTTTAATAAAGAATTTGTTTACGAAATTGGAAACCATGATGTCGTCGTTGACTCATCATGTGATATGCCAATAATATTTATTGAAACTAAAAAGAAAATATGCGCAAGCACATAACATATCTGTGCTGAACCATTGCCTTATTTCACTTCTGAATGGGATCGTTCAAGACTTATATTAGAGATCTCTTCAGAGGTGGGCAACGAATTAGTAGCGCCCCTGGTGTTGCTGATGTCCAGCGGTGGTGACCACTTTCCATCAGGTGGCCCGCTTGCCTGTTTTTATGCCGTGTAACATAAAAATAAAATCCAGTTGTACGAGTACATATCAGCAGCATAAGGTTTCATAGTATTCGTAACATAAGATGATTCAATCAAACTTTACTTAACTTAACTTTACAGTGCACAACATGAACGTCACCGTGTATGACTACCCGGCGACTGGTACTAAATACGGCCAGTCTTTCCTCTGCATGTCCGTCCAGACGTCCACACTGAACCAAATCGGCACCCAGTTGAAGTACAATGAACCACTGATCGTGTACCATCACATCCCTACGGAATTCGAACCTGAGCTTTCTAACCTGGTCGAAGCCGTCAGGAATAGGTCGGTCGACACGTCGCCTTGGTAAGTTTTATGGTGTTTTTTTTATTTCTTTGAAACTAACCTGAACTCTATAATTACATCACAGTAAGATATATAAATAGAAATACAATGTGGAGCGTCAAACTATCAAGAACGCTTGCGCTACCTCGGCCACTACTGTGCATAACTGTACTACTGCGCAATAACTGTTACGTATCAAATACTATGGGCTTTTATAGGACTTCTATTGTCTTTTCTTACTTTGATTTCTGTGCCTAAAACGAACCACTTATCTTTTATTATCACATACCAACGGTTAAGGCTAAAGGTGCATTTATGATCACAATTATCCTGTGACTTACCTTGGCTTTACCAAATAGCACACGAACGCCATCAACAACAACAACTTGTGATGATTATTAATCTTTAACAGTCCAATGTTGGCCTTGTATCCCTCCTTTAACAGTCCAATGTTGGCCTAGAATCCCTCTTCAGTGGATGGATTTGCCATAACCGCAGTTGGCAGGCGTTTTGGAAAAAGTTGTGTTGAAAATACACTTCAGTTAGTTATTCCGCGGTACCCTGAATTATTTTCAGAAGTCTACATTTAAGTGACTAGAAATTCCCACCCGCTACAAACACATGCAGAGTTTAAATATAACGTAGATACCTTCGTATATAGTTCAACAGATTGTTGCACAGATGTTGCTTCTATGAGTAATAACATACATGGTACATGCCTATATTTATTGCTTCGATTGAATCGTTTACTTATCTCAGTCTTTTGTTTTACTATGTCGTAACGTGTCATCATTTGTCATCTGACCTATAAACACAATATTGCATAAATGTGCTTATTTATATATCATCGTTGTCTTCTTAGCCACAGGACTAATTATTTTCAGTTGCGAAAGCTACCTATTTTTAAGATTTGTTGAATGCTTATATACTTATGTAACTTTTTTAAAGAATAAGGTTATTTGTTTCCAACATTCTGAAAACAATCTTACCTCGCAAACCCAGTAAAAAGAATAATAATCATCTTGGCGTCGATGTCCCGTTTGTACTCTCGCGCACGAGGGCCCGGGGTCAGCCTGGACCATGATCCAGGATTTGGCAGATCAGGTAATTACAGTGGAGCAACTGCTATCTGACCTCCGTGATCCTGCTACTGGGGGAACCTCACTAGATTGGATCATGGTTACACTCAGAAAAGAGTCATTGGTACATGGCCGCAGTGGGATTCGAACCCGGTACTTCCTAAATCCAGGATTAGTAGGTACTTTACTTTTCCTGACATTGTGTTTATTCTGTAAAATCATCAAGAAAGAGCCTACTCTCTTCTCACGGAGGCAGCTAGCCACTCGACGGGCGTATCAGCTTGGTGACCACTTTCCACCAGGCGACCCGCTTGGACGTTTGCCTCCCTCTATCTATTATAGAAAAAATCTCCCATCTCTGCACAGGTACCACATAGAGAGCTTCGAGACCTTAGTGGGCCGTAAATTCCTATCGTTTGCCAAGAGTGCGATGTTCAACGATGACCTGTACAGCGGCCTTGTGGCGGAAGTACTGCAGTCTGACCTGCTGGTGGAATCCTGGACCAACGGCCCTGGTACCCTGGACTCGGAGTGCGGGCGGAACTTCCAGTGAGTTGGAAATAATATTAGATAAGACAGGCATTTGACCGCCATCTCACCTGTTGGTAAGTGACGATTCAGCCAAAGATGGGGCATGCACGTTTTGGGACAGCCTATTCACGCCAGCCAGCCTTGAAGCCATCCAAATTATATTGATCAGGGAACACATTCACCCTAAAATTTCCACATCATTACTAGTCCATTGCTGGATATAGGCCTCCCCAAATGAGCGCCAAAGCAGCTTGTCGTCGGCTTCTTGCATCCAACATCCACTCGCAGCCTCCAACTGGCCGGACAGCGTCCTACACTACTCTTGACGAGTACAATCTAGAACTCCTGTGTGTGTCAAATTATTTGAACATTTTATTACATACTAGCTTTATGTGCCCGTAGTTCCCGCGGGGGGAACCTATTAGTAAGTAGCCTATTTTCATCTACAGGTTGCTATCTATCTCCTTGCCAAATTTTATTCAAATATGTCCAGATGTTTAGGGGTGAAAACCTAACAGACAGATACTAGTAGACATAGTTAGACGTAATTAGTGCTACAAAAATTATTATTATCCATCACCCGTAGCACAGCTTTGCTTAGTTTGGGGCTAGATACCGCTGTTTGAAATTGTCTACGGATTTATTATTATTACTATTTACCTATTCCACTCTTCGCGATCAAGTATGATCAACTTTCGAAGGCTCAGCTCATCCGTCCACCTTTTTTTAGGTTTGCCGCGACGTCATTTCCGAGAGTTTGGTGTCCAAACTGTAACGAAAATCCGTTCAGTAGTTCTTGAGTTAAACGAAGTCATATTTACAAACATCCAGTTTTAAATATACCTATATAGATAACTTAGATCAGGGTTTCTCAATGTCTTCATGAACCCGTGTCAAAGTTTCCAGATGACAGCGAAACCCCCCTTTAGAATTGTACCTAATAACAAGTCCAATCCTCATGTTCCAGGGTCCGCAACATAGAACGGCTGAAGTTTCCCATAGCGAAGATGTCGTTCACATCACACAACGACCACTCCAAGTGGACGGTGGCTGTCGCTCACAAGATGCACAACAGTCAAGACACAAAAGTGGCCGACTATTGGGTCTGCGTCGGCGACATCAATCGAGCGGTAAGTTTTTTTTATGTCATACGTATAGACTGTAAGGGCGCCGTAGATCAAGTACAAGAAAAATTCTACTTTGTAGCGACAGTAGACATTTAACCCACAAAACGTTGTAAAAATTTTAAAATTAAAACCTAAACTTCGACTTTTCATAGCGATAG
The DNA here is from genome assembly GCA_907269095.1 of Blastobasis adustella. NCBI lineage: Eukaryota > Metazoa > Arthropoda > Insecta > Lepidoptera > Blastobasidae > Blastobasis > Blastobasis adustella. The sequence goes on along the minus strand of OU026121.1, from coordinate 10,495,651 downwards.
TACTTACATAGCCTCTTGTGTAGGTTCTATAAGCAAATGAAAGTGAAATGTATTACTCATAGAATAAGGTCCCTTTTTTATCACTTATATTATGTTACGCGTCTCTCAACTTTTTAAAAGCCGTGATACTAAAATGGACCTTATTTTATGAGTAATACATTAACTTTGATTTGCTCTCACGCAACTGAAATGCAATAAGCGCATTACAGGGATTTTTGTAGGTACACTAATTTGTACCTATCTAATTAGACTAAATAGAGACTATATACTTAGCTTGGATACTTATTTTGATCTCCGTCATTAAACTGGAATGTAGTGATCGCAGACGATGGAGAAAATAATTTGGATGGTTTTCTGACTATTTTTATATTTACAATTTTACACACAATAACTAACAATGCTATTCTTTCAACATACTGAGGCTTTTTAAATATACCCATAAAAAAGAAAAAACACTTCGTAAGTCAACGGATATATTTGATTACCCAATCAACTCAGTGACATGGCGGATGGTAATTGTCAACGGTAAACGCCTTACTTCGTGCATTTAGGTTTCACGCAGGTAACGTAGGTTCTAGGAGGTATATTGCAGTGGATACTAATCCTTACATAGCATAAAATATAGTATCTTTTCGGATGTGGGGGACGTGGTCGGAGGTCGGTCGACATTAGTTTATAGTACGCCTCTATTGTGAAGACCAGATCAGGTATATACCTGATCATAACTGCTCGCAATCTAGATCTTCAAAGCGGAATACAAGGACGGCGGGTTACTTGGCGGGCGACAGATAAGGCGGTGGTACCCATACCGGGAGTCCTTAAAGCTTAAAAGTCTAATTCTACCCTCAATTATTTATGCTGGATTAACATAAAGCCTGGTCTACATTTTGGCAAGTGCCAAGTGCAATTGGCAAGTGCAAGTGACAAATGACAAGTTCTTTGTTCGTCACTCGCAGTTGTCACTGCCCGTGAGGCAAGGGTGAGTTAAGGGTGAAATTTGATTGCAAAGGGTAATTTTGTCTTATGTCTTTTGCAGTTACCACAAGAGTCGCGAGGTGGCGGCACGGTGTGCACCTCCGGGCCCATACTGTGGGGTAACTTCGCTCATCTCATCGAATCTGTGCAAACGTGCAATTAATGTCACAAACTAAAGGACAATTATGCCAAAAAGACTGATTGTAACAGAACAAAGACAGGAGAAAGAGTCCCCTCTTTTTGTCCAAAGAGAAGCTAACGTAATTACTTTAGGGAACGTTTTTCGATGTCTTAATACGAAAATTTAGAATATTGATGCGCCGATAGTAGATTCGTAAACTACCGTGATAAATAATTTATTGAATTTTTTTCATGCTATGATCATAGGACGATTTTAACTTATTGTTTCGAAAATCGATTACTTAATTTAATGTATGTAATGTAATGTCATAGCTATACGTTATCTAATAGTTTAGTACATTATGTAAGTCCAGACAAAATAAAGCGTACGCCAGTGCGTTGTTGAAAAGATCTGTGATCATATTCATAGAGGAAACAAACTACCAACCGTATTTTAAACATTGCTTCAATGTTATTCGCCACATTTCTTAGTCACGCATTCTTGTCATTTTTAGTTTGTTTATAAACATGTTGTAATTAAAGACTACTGACATAATTTCAACGCATATCATGCGATAGAAAAACGACACCTACATTATTATCCTTCACGAAATGTAAATAACTTCATATTTTAACAATGTTGTTATACTATGTAATACTTAGGTTAGTATTTTAATTAGATAAGTTTTAGCGTTTAGTGGCTTTAAGCTTGTTTGCCACATTAGTGGTATCAATTAAAAAAAGAAAAAACAAGCTTAGTCCGATTATTGTGCATGTCGACTGTGTCGACTACTAATTTCGATTTTTTTTTTGTTTAAACTTAGAAATACCATCAATAGATGTTTAAATAAAGGTTGATAATAATCAACAACAAATATTCCGAAATTTTTATTTCATCTTTCCGTTTTAATTCATCATCATCATCTCAGCCATAGGACATCCACTGACGAACGCCTTCCTCAGCAACTGACTATGTGTTTCTTGCATCCAACGACTCCCTAGGACTTTTCGACCCTCGTGGAGGGCCGTCAGACGCCGCGATTGCCTTTCTGGCCCTATCGACCATATTTTATACGAACATTTATTATTATTATTATTTATTTATTTCCATACAGTTTTACAGCAATGAAATTTAGTTATAACTTGTACAATTCAAAGTTGCAATGCCAATAACAAAACTGCGGTTTAAAATTTTGAGTATCAAACCATCTAGCAGTATGATAACCTAATGAAAAAAAAGCTTACATATACATAGATAGATACATGCGCCAATATATTTGTCCTTCTCCCACTGACTCTGTATGTATGTGTGTGTGTGTGTGTATTTGTATGTGTAAGAGAGATAGAGAGAGTGTGTGTGTGTATATGTGTAGGATCCTTCACTGTGACTGGAAAAACTTGAGAACCCCATTTGAAAATTGTACACGACTGAGATGGAATATATCGAGAGAACCGGAGACGTGCTTCTCGTATAGGTCTATGATTTGGGAACCTAAGGCATAGCCGCTGCGCGCACGACTGTGGTCGAGTAGCCGCGGCGCGCGCGCGGGCCTCCCGCGCACAGCAAAACCCGTGACAATAGTTGTGGACTATCAACTCCGCAATGAACTATGTCATATAGGAGTTTCAAGTCTGCCACCAGGCGCCTGTCCTTCAATGAACAGATTTTGTGTGAACTCAGACCAGCTGTATAATCTGTGGTCATCGTGTGCGATATGATGTTAAGTTTGTTAACGAAGGATTTCTGTATGGACTCCAGTCTAGCACGGTGGATAGCGTAGATCGGTGACCATACAGGGGATGCATACTCCAGTACACTCCTAACGTATGCCGAGTTCAGAGGCTTAACTGTCCTGAAAATGAAGCCCAACATTCTTATCGCTTTCGCGACAATCAATTCATAGTGGGCACAGAAAGTTAACTTTGAATCTAGAATTATGCCGAGATCTTTAACCTGCTCAGTGCGTTCAATTTTGGTATTGTTGAGCCTATACGAAGTGGGTATAACGCTTCTTTTTCTCGTAAAAGTGATTGTCAAACATTTATTTATGTTTACATCCAGACTGTTCTGCTCACAGTATACCCTGTCCAGATCTTCCTGAAATCTGAAGCAGTCTGTTCTACATTTTGTCGGAATATAGATCTTAGTGTCGTCAGCAAACATGAGGAAATACGCATAACGGAAATAAGATACATAATCGAATAACAAATAATAAAAAGAAGAGGACCCAGATGGGAGCCCTGAGGTACCCCAGAAGGGATGGGTGCAAAACGTGAGTGATAACATCCTACTCGAACAGCCTGGCTCCTGTTCCGAAGGTATGACTCGAACCAACCAACTAACCTAACCTGCTCCAGTTTATATAAAATGGTGTTATGGTTTGATCGGTCGAAACATTTAGAGTGGTCGGTGTACACGACGTCAACCTGATGGCCCTCATCCATAAAGCCGGCAATAGAGTCCACGAATTCCGTCAGGTTAGTTACAGTTGAACGCTTGCGCATAAAGCCGTATTGAGTGGGTGGAATACTACGCGCGACTATCGGATAGACCTGGTCATACACTATCTTCTCAAAATTTTTACTAAAGATATTTAGTATAGAAACTGGGCGCTATTGTTCAGCGAGCACCTTAGATCCACTTTTATGTATCGGTACTATAAAAGTCTGTTTCCATACAGTTGGAAAAAGCCCTCCGCAAGCGATCTTTGGAACAAAATAGCCAAAGGTGACGCCAAACAACGAGCGCAGTTGCGGATGAAAATAGGCCATCACTACCCGCACCCTTATTAATATTTAGGGTGAGAAGATATTTTTCAACCGCAACCGTTAGTGAGCTCATATAACCCAACGAATTAACGTGTGTGTTTACGGATGGAGGAGTAGAATTTGACCCCATCTCACATGGTGATAAGCGACGATGCAGCCGAAGATGGAGCATGCCTACCTAGGAACAGCCACCACACTCTAGCCTTCAAAGCGTCCAGTTAATAATGATCATCATCACAGCCCATAACATTCCCATGCAGGACTTAGGGCGAGGTTATTGCCATAATCTTCATGCTTAGCAGGCGGGTTGGAGATCGCAGTGTTATAAATATAACATGGGAAAGCGCTGCTGCCTATTTTCCATTCAAGGGAGACTCTTTGCTTTGAAAACTTTATTTGCCTTGTACGATTTGTATTGTAATCTGCCGGACACCACATGGCTAATGGCGTAGTACTTTTTTTCACTGTGGTAATGATAAGGGAACACAACGAACACGTACGTACGTGATAGGCAAAGAGTGCTTACATACTGGATGGTTCTACGAGCTACGTGATCTGCCAACAGGGGAACCTGAGAAGATTGGATTATGGTTACACATTCAATCGCCTGAATGTGCCGATTTACCGTTCTAAGCGTACACTTTTAAAAATATAAACACCTACACAACAGAAATAGGGGGTGGATATATTGGTATGAGAACCATTTCTCGTATTCAAACTTTCACTCCTTAGACCGCCCCCTCAGGGGGTTAATTTCCAGAAATCCCTTCTAAATGCTCATATATGCATTGTTAGCTGTTAGTCTTATAACAAAATTCAACCCCCTGTTTTACTCCCTAAGGAACGTAAAAAATCATTTTATTAATATTTTTTATATTTATACAAAGTTTTAAATGAAAACGAAACTTGCACGACCTTATTTTAGCCCCTTAGGAGAGGGATTTCTAAAAATCCCTTCCTAGTTTTTACCTACGTCATATGAAAAACCTCCGTGCAAAATTTCAAGCTTCTCGATCCAGCGTTTTCTGCTCTGCGTTGATTACACAGATTCTGCCTACAGTTTTATATATATTATATTATACAATTTACCAGTTTTCTACTGCTCTTATTTAGAGTAGAAACATTAGTGTTATTGAGATATATACATACTTCCCTATAAGCTGAAATAATTCTTCGATAAATTTAAATAATGTTGATATAGGTATATTTTATAACTTTTTATTAAATTTTTACGTAACGTAATTAATATAGGTTTAATATTAACCAATAACGTATTTATATCCCGCATTTATCTATATTATTTATCATCATCATCATCTTGGCGTTAAATCTCGGTTGTACTCCCGTGCAACACGCGGGGGCGCAGGGTCCGCCTTCCTGCTTTTCTTAGTACACTTTGCTCGGTCTTCGGCATCCTTAGTGGTAAGTCCGTTGACTGACACGCATGTCACTGTTCAACTCTAGTCTCAACGACGTCCAGTCATCGCTTAATGGGCCTGCCTCTCTTTCCCGTGCCTGGCAAGAGTGGCATGGCCAGACATCTGTTCCCCACATGATTTGCCGGTCTGCGCAAGACGTGGCCGTACCATCGAAGGCGGCACTCTTATAGCTTATCTGCGATGTCACGTACGTAAAGGCTACCGCGGATGTGGGCGTTCCGCACACGATCTCTGCGGGAAACCCCACACATCCACTGCAGCATCTTCATTTCCGTCACTCGCAACTCCTGCTTGTGTCGCTCTAGTAGAGGTCAAGTCTCGCTGTCGTATAAGAGAACAGGTCTAATAATGGTCTTGTAGATCTGTCCTTTAAGCTTCATCGGCAGCTTCTTGGGGTCACAAATGGCCGCCACCTGGCCTGATGCGTTCATTTGACCTCTTCTTCACCTTTGCAAACGAGTATGGGGTCTGTACTGTTGCAGGCCATGTACTCTGTCTTCGCCACATTTATCTTCAGACCGCCGTTCTCTAGCGACTTCTTCCACTTTTTCACCCGTTGGACAAGTCGCCCCCTTGTCAGAGTCTGTCAACGCAATATCGTCAGCATACATGAGTAGCCACGGAGGTACCTCATGTCAGTCTCGGATGCTAACTGACAGTACACGTTGAACAGAAGTGGGAACGGGTTGGTGTGGCCAACAGCAGTCCTAACTATGGACACGGAATCTCGGTACATATCTCGGATAATATAAATATAGGCATGAGAGTTCTCGGGGCAAATACAGTGTCCATAATCCCACAACCCGGCCGAAACCCATACTGACACTCCGAGATTGTACACTCCCGTCGGATCCGAGAGTCCACAAAGCGTTCAAAGATCGCATGGTGTGAGACATCACCTTTATAACGCGGTAGTTGGTGCACTCCCTCACTGAGCCCTTACCTTATAGACTTGGGTATATCTTTCCGGTAAGGAGGATGCGATTATGAAGGTTGGCAAGGTTGCTCACACCACAAGAACCCATCGATTTTCACGCCTCAATAGCATCTTAATCGGGTCCAACGGCTTTTTGGTTCTTCATGTGGCGAAGAGCCGCCTCAGCTTCGGTGGCACAAGTCCTTGAATCGGAGAGAGGTCCGGTGGATGCACCTCTTTATGCTGCTTATTCAGCAGCTCGTGGAAATATGAGGCGCCATCTCTCCTTTACCGCGCGGTCGTCTCATAGCAGGTTACCTTGAGAGACATTTACACAGCGGCAAATGGAAATATCCTGTGCTGCTTTGACCCTCGATCGTGACAACTTGTAAATGAGTTTCTGCCCATCAAACGATTCCAACAAAGGACTCATACAAAGGACGTAAGTGGTCCTGTCCGCCTCTGGCTACTGCTCGTTTGGTGGCACGTTTGGCATCCCTGTGCGCAGCGTGGTCTTCAGAACATCTGGACGCTTGCCACTTTTTAAAGAGGGCTTTCTTCACCCTAATCTCCTTCTGGACTGTGTCGTTCCACCATAAGGTCTCCTTGTCAAGCCTGCGTCCGCCCCTTGACACCTCCAGCGCGGTTTAGTGTTGCCCAGGTTGTGCTCTGCAGCTTTAGTCTTCGTGGTAGGGATTCGGTGCGTGTGATGGATTCAGGAGGTACTGGGAGACATAGCTGCTCTCTTGCCACCTTAAGAGGTTTCTTAGTACCAACTGTTCCGGCTCTTTAGGTGTGCGGGGTGATAAATGACTATGCAGATCGTGTCGTTCGTCTTTTTCCTCTCTGATATGTGATTATACTTGTACTTATTTATATACAAGTAAGTACCTACTTACTTATTTTACTTTTTATACCTACTAAAGTTACTATATACCTACTTACTTTGAATAATATGTATTTTTAGTTGCATTTTTATCACCACAATAAATAAAGCAATGTTCGAGGATAGCAACATAAAATGTTTTGTTAAATTGATACGACTACAAGTTATGGAAAATGTTTTATGTGTATTTTGTTTTTTTGCTGTGTTGTTGGAAGTGTTGGTATGTTGCCCATGGTGCTTGGAGGAATCACTTTGAGAATGGCTCTGTGCAATGTCGGGACAATAACAACAACCCCGTGGATTGGTCAGTCCTGCTTTTAAGATAGATATAGATAAGTACAGATATAAATAGTTTACCGAAGCTTAAATCAGTAAAAGTAAGGGACAAAGGGATATGTCAGGGTCGTAGCTCTTGGCTCCTAGCTCTGTATCATTCAGGCGAAAGTGTAAGTTTGATGAGCTGAATTGCTGTTGTGTAAGGCGCTGTCCTAATTGGCAACGGTCGTGCGACGGGCGGTTTTGAACTCTCCTATTAGTCGGGCGGCGTCCGTCGTGCGATCGTAGTCGCACGACTGTCGCCAATTAATCAATTATGCCGCCTAAGACGGCAACAGCTTACGTGGTCTAACCATAATTACTTAGACTCTTAGGCCACTGTGCCACTAAAACACTAAACTACCACTATCCATTCCAAACCGATCAGATTCAAGTGGGCTAACTGCTTGTTTGTCTCTGTATTGTAAAGTCTTTCGAAAACTGCACTGAACGAGCCGGTATCCCGAACGCGTATTTTGCGTTTAAAGGAGACAGTATACTGTCGTGAAACACGCCAGGTTGGTATAATAGGACCACGATAATTCCGAATTGACTGACAGTAGTAAAAATCATAAAAGTGGATATGACAATAATCTGGGGATAATCTGTCCTTGTCAGTCCTTGTCAGTCCTTATTGTAAACGGATATTGAGCTTGAACTTGTACTTTAAGTTTGACTAAATTATTAATCATGCTGAAAACTATCACTCTCACTTCCTTTTTAATTGTTTTGCCCATTATTTAATAATATTTTTCATAACTCACGAAAATAAACAATCCTACAGAAATCAAATTGTTTGTTATGACTTTTATGAATGACGTTCTATTACTTTTCAAAAACTTGTCATAAGTTGCCAAACAGAGATTTTAATTTTTTTTTAATAAATAATTCGGACTTAGCGTGGTCTTATTGTAAGCGTTAACATTCTTCCAAACACGTGGATTATGCGCTCATTGTAAATTTGTGAGTTTGGTCGGGGTGGAGATAGCAATGCAAATACGGTAAACTCGCTGCCCCCCATTTTTCCGTCTACTAGAAAGACCTGGCTCTCTATGCCTGCGGTTTTTTTATTGTACGCAATGACAAACAAGCAGACAGCCTACCTTTTTAATGTTATAAGGCAGACAAACAGGCAAGCGGGCCACCTGATGAAAAGTGGTCACCGCCGCCTATGGACAACAACAACACCAGGTTAGTTACCAATTTGTTGTCCGCCCTTGAAGATACCTCATACATACCTTTGAAACGATCCCATGTCATAGTCCAAAGGAAAAACTGTGGCTGGGAGCTCATTCCACATCCGAATCGTAAGAGTGAGAATCGTTACAAGCCTGACTGATTATAAACGGTAAAAGTCTCCCATAACATCCAGACGTGATTGGTGTCAAATTTGTAACTTGTTCTGTTCTTGGTGCTTGACTTGTAAGTTGTAGGTAAATGTAAACAGAGAATAAGCTACTTACATAAACATCATATCATATATAAATAAAAAGATATCAAAAATTAGTAATTATACCTAACCCATAACAATCTACTGTAGGACTAAGGGTCTCTCGCACGAAAGAGGAGGGTATTGCCATAATCTCCACGCTTGGCAGGCGGGTTGGAGATTGCAGTATTATAAAGATTACAATGGGAACGCTGCTGCCCATTTTCCAGCCTACAGAGGCTCTAGATCTTTTGCCTGATAGATTATATTGCCCTGTACGACACGCACGAGTGTAAGGGGTTGGTGCTATTCTACTCTGCCGGACACCACATGGATACTTCTTAGATCCCTCGAATTAACTTTCGTTTTAACATCCTGTGACCAGGTGGTACATATACAAGCCGCCGAGCGCACCTTACATGGAGGAGGGGCTCAACTTCTCTTACATCTCGGCGGACAGCGTGGGTAGATGGCAGACTTCCGATTGCTCCATCTCCGGCAGGTCCATGTTGGAGTATACGTTGTCTCCGCTTTACACTGTAAGCCTTGATCAACAGCTTGTCGCAGTCCACTACTGGACTGAGTCTTGAGTCTTCCACATTAGTGGAGGGCTTACCAAATCTCCAAGGTTGGCAGGCGTATGGAGATCATACAACAGAATAGCGATGTTTCGTAGGGTTAGTTTCGGATACTTTCGGTTACGGATATTAGAATTTAAGGAATTGTAAAATTCAAATTAAAATAGATAAATAATTTGACTTTATTTCTAGGTTATCATTTGGTACTATGACCAGTTAATATAAGTAATTATTATACTTATGTTGATTGCACTTTTAGGCTACGCTTAAGTTGTCGCCCTATGAAGTTCCTAAGCATTTCGGCGGCAGAAAATCGGTGTCATACAGTTAAGAGGTGACTTAGCGAGTTTAATTTTTATCTAAGGTAAAGTTTATTGCAATCGGGTATTAGTTACTCTTTTTTAAGTGTTATTTACATAAAAATGCAAAACAATTATCACAACATGTCACATTTAGACTCCGCCTCTATCCGAAATTATTCGAAACTTATATATCGGAATTGATGACGATTAAGCATATTTTTATTTCGGATATCCGATAGTTTACGGAGCTCCAACATCCCTGCAACAGAAATTGCTGCTGCCTATGTTCTGGTCTACAAAGGTCTTTGATGCCATAAAGACGTTAGTCGCGTGTATGACACACGTGAATGAAAGGGGTTTGTGAGTTCTTCTACTTTACGGACACCACTCTGTAAGCAATAGCATCTGCATAAGTAGATACCTATGTTATTTCTCACCGCTGCAACTCCTAAGCTAAGAAATTTAAGCCAGGATAAAGCGGCGACCAGATGACAAACTGAGTTCAGACACTTGGGTTGGCAGCTCGAGAACAAACAAATCTGCTGTGGAAACCGAGACCAATAAATATTTAGGAATTAGAAACAGGAAATACTGTATCTACCATTTTAAGACATACGGACGGGCAAGGCATGTAGAAAGGATTGCTTAATCTTCGGCAGCATCGTCATTTACCACCAGGAACATAAATATATATTCAATTACTTGCCCATAAAATTATGAATAATTTCTTATCATACGTGAGTTAAATATTTAATAGGATATCGTTACCGTGCGTTACTATTTCTGTCTGCAGATCCGCTCCAAGGTAGCCTACGTGAAATTTCAAGCTCAGACAGAGTTCAGTACTGATTCCACGAGCAACGGGATCTTCATGGCGGATAAGGTTGGCGGATTGTACCTGGGACACAACATACCGAACTACCCCAACATAGACAGTCAGTAAAAATCGTTGCATCTTTTTTTGTGTACACAATTTTAAGGTGGTGCAATAGTAAGTGATTACTGCTGACTATGGTGAAAGACCCAGAGCCAGGCTCGATACCCACTCGGCACCTTATACCAATCCAAGCAACACCCCTGTCCATGTCACAATGTATTGGGATCGCCAAGACCAACATTTCATCCGGCGTGATTCCGGAGTCACGGTAGGTAAGGCCAACCAAAATCAGCATAAGTAAAGCTTGGAGTGCTTAACCTCCAGGCGATAGTGACCTACGTTACCACAATTACAATTTTTTTTAAATTATCTATACTTCAACTCACCTGATGGAAAGCGACGATGAGGTCGATAGATATAGCATGCGTGCCTAGAAGATACCTATTCACTCTTGACTCTATTTGACATAATATGGAGTGTTGGTCCTATATTTGAAACTGCCAACCTGTTTAATTTGTCTTCTTGTGATTCCAGAGATGCCGCTCAAATTCCCAATGTCAGAAGGACACGTTGGCCACCTGTTGGTGTGCATATCGGTGACTCTACCGATTTTGCACGAGCTGGCGGTCTCCATCAAACAGTCTGGAGCGAAGTTCACACAGATTAAGAAGCCTAACCAGATCTTGATTCGGCTAAGAGGTTGGAAAGACTCACCTAAGAGGTAAATGACGCGAGGAGCAGGCAGACAGATTGATGACCACACTTGGATATGTTGGACTTGGAGCGTCGGTGGGGTCGAGTTGTAAAGGGTCTCACTTGTACCCCAAGGTACTGGGTCTGAACCCCAGTGCCGCCATGTGCCAATGGCTCTTTTCTAAGTATTAGCTGAACCAATGCCCTTATGGCGAAACCTGTACATTCAGGCGACTGAATGTTTAACCATGATCCAATCTGGTCTGGTTCACCTATTAACAGGGTCATGGAGGTCAGATAGCAGTTGCTTCACGTAATCACCTGATCTGTCACTTCGGGCTCGAAGATTACTTGTACTTGACTAGTAACCTTCTAAATCTGGTAAAGATCGCAGGTACCAGCTGGTTGTGAAAGGCACAGGACCGGACTTTATGGAAATCTCTGGGGGAGGCCTATGCTCAGCAGTGGGCGTCTTCCAGCTGATATGATGATGATGAACCTACTAGTACCTATAGCGCCAACCACCGCTTTACCTATGGTAGGACTCTCTTAAACCTGACGAGACGTCCTGGATGGCTAACACCCCGCTTATACATTTAGCACAATGTTTGCATCGTTGAGTTCCGTTTTTAAGCATAAAGGAATTATCACAATTACAGGCCACACAGTGACAATGCATCTACGGCTCTCAGTTTTTGTTACTGACACTAAGTACATGTATTATATATTGACGACCTGAGTGTTTCAATGGTCAACATTGAAGCCGGTCTGCCACGCAAGAGGTCCCGGGTTCGATTCCCGGCCGGGCAGAAATTGAAATGATGAATTTTAATTTCTGTTACGGGTCTGGATGTTCTATGTATAATAAGTATGTATTTCAAAGTATTTAAGTAGTTTATCAGTTATCTAGCACCCATAGCACATGCTTTGCTTAGTTTGGGGCTAGATGGCGCTGTGTGAATTTGTCCACGAATATTTATTTACTTATTTACTTATAGCAGATTTTATTATAAGCGATAATTACCGCTCTCCATCACGTGGCCTGTCTGCTTCTTTGTCACTAAGTAGCGTAAATTAAACCCATTTCATTGACAGGCTAGCTAGCTTCCTAACCTCCTTGGTTCTAGCTAGGACCTCCATAGCAGCGTTTTCTGTTGATAATACATAAACAACACTGTTATCTCCAAACCACCCTAACGGAGGAGCCAGGCGGACCCTGGGACCTCACGAGCCGCGCGTGGGCGCAACCGGGACATGATGATGTCGTACGACCCTGGTTGTGCGACGGTCGGTTTTGACGTCTCCCATTGGTCGGGCGACGTCAATCGTACGACCATGGGCGCACGACCGCTGCCAATTAGGACAGCACCTAAGGCTAGTCTTCGAATAAGTAAATACAATATAACGTTTATTTCGGGCAATAAGTTTACAAGTTTTAAAATATTACTTTACTTATAAACCCTTTTTACACAAGCTTTGCTTACTTAGGGGCTATATGGCGCTGTGTGAATTGTATAAGGATTTTTTTTATTGGTATATTCATTTTCCCAGGGTTCCATCAGTACTGGACTTTGTGACCAAGTTCAAAACCGTCCATGCGCAGCTGTGGGTGCGCAGGCCAGGCGACCGGTATTGCCTTTACAAGTTATTTGCCAGGCAGAAAGGTATTATCCTGGACGTGTATGGACAAAACAGAGGATCGTTTTGCCAAGATAAATATGGGTAGGTTCACAGGTCAAAATACGTCGTATGAGGTACGCTGAGCTTCGTGCGAAGCAAGTATATTACTCCATAGTGCAGCAGATAAAGATTACAAACCTCGTGTATCACGATATTGAAATACTGAAAAGTTATTACATGCTGGCTATATTCAGTAAATTGCAGTCAAGCTACCCTACCGTACTTATCTACCTCCTTTTCACGAAGGCAGTTAGAGTAGAGATCATATGATCACAGATCGTGTACCACTTGCTACGCTAAACCTCTTTTCTTCTGAATACCTTTTAAATCTTTGACTCCAGGGGGTCTAAAAGGCCACATTAGCGTTTCATAATTTTTTTTTAAAGTTTTTTTTATGTTATCCGGCAGACAAACAGGCATGCGGGCCACCTGATGGAAAGTGGTCACCGCCGCCTATGGACATCAGCATCACCAGGGGTGCTACCAATGCGTTGCCCGCCTCTAAGGAAACCTCTATATACCTCTTGAATGATCCCATGTCATAGACCAAAGGAAACACTGTGGCTGGGAGCTCATTCCACATTCATATTAACTTATCTGCATCGTCGCTGTTGTTGACATGACAATTCAACATGGCGTTTCTTAGTTCCAGCATTGGCCACCGGATCAGATATGTTTGTGGCACTCTAATATGAATCATAATGTGAAATGCTGAAAACGTGGCCTTTTTAGACCCCCGGAAGTAATTGATTATGCCAAAATATATTTTTACCCAAGATGGATTGAACGGAACAAAGGCGGTATATGCGTTTGGTGTTAGAGGTTGTGTGTTTGTTTGTATGTATATCTGTTACAATTTACCTCGAAAACTACTGGGCCGACTTCCTGGCGGTATTTTGCATTATATTTATTTATTTATTTTATTTTATTTGAAGGGTATAATTTCAGAGAAGGTTCTTTAATATGTTTTATGGCAGTATACTACCAGGGGTACTGCAGCAGCCCGATAAGTCGGCATGAGGAGTTCTAACAAACTACAAAACCGATTTCGATGTTGGATTCTTTAGAAATTTTGTGATCGCAATCTTAAAATATTAAAATAAAAAACCAATATTAACAATTTAGAGAAAATCCAGTATGGCTAACATTTTTGTAATCCCGCTTATGGCATGGTCACTCGATATCTTGTCATTGTTCATAAGAAACTTCTGCACTTACACAGAACTTCTGACCTTCTCTTGAAACTCCAACTTTTTGGCCTAGCAATGACACATTCATTAAACTGTTGCTTAACTATACGGTGTTAACTGTAGGTAGGGTAGCGGCGGACGGGGTTCAACGGTACGATTTTTTATAATACGTAAAAATAAGGCCAATAAATTATCTGTAATACAAGTTTTATAGATCAATAGACGTAGAATTTATTTAAGTTTTAACATATATAGTTGGATCTGTTAAATTGTTAATAGTTTTTGGCTCAGCGTAATTTTTTTGTGGAAAATTGGCAAGGAACAACCAACCCCATTATGGGGCTGGTTCTTCTTTTGACGTATCTTTGAGGTAAATTGTTCCGATGGCAATTACTTTTGTTATTGATGAAGCCGTGGTATTTTAAAATTATAAATCATTTAATAAAAATAAATGGACATAGGTAACGAAATAACGTCAAACGCAAATCTTCTACATAATGAGTTCATGTTTTGAGCTTCTGATCATCTTTGATAAGCATCTTTGATCAGCTACCTGGTTCAGAGTTGAACCAAAGTTATAAATGTTCTTTCTTTTTTATTTTAGTTTTCCACCAATATTATACAAAAACGAGTTTTTATCTACTAAATTTAATTACCTTGTCCCCGAAATTTTTTTTAAAGGTAATATCAAATTCTAATCAAATTAATTACAAAGGGCCCTTATTGATTTAAAAAAATATTCTCAATAAACTTTCCAACTTATAAATGCAAGTAACATAAATATCTACAATATTAATCAAAATAGACCAAAATGTTAATAGAAGAAAATATACACAAACGTAACATTTATGTATCCCCAAGTGGTTATGGCGATAAAAATAGCTGGCATCACAGCGCTATGGTATGACGT
Source organism: Blastobasis adustella (assembly GCA_907269095.1). Classification (NCBI taxonomy): domain Eukaryota; kingdom Metazoa; phylum Arthropoda; class Insecta; order Lepidoptera; family Blastobasidae; genus Blastobasis; species Blastobasis adustella. Next base: position 10,480,572 of record OU026121.1, on the reverse strand, counting down.
TTTGCTAACACGCTTGAAACTCATTGCTATATTTTCTTTTCGCAAAGCTATGTGCATCGTAACATCTTACCCCCGACACTTTGAACCCCGCCCTCCCCCCTTGTTTTAATACCACATAGGTGGCAAACAGGTGTACGACCTGCCTGATGGTAAGTAGTCACCGCAGCCTATGGACGTTTGCAATACCAGGGGCATCACCCACGCGTTGTCGACCCCATAAAAACCTTTTCACCCCCTTTCTTGAAGAACTCCATGTTGTACTCTCCAGAGATACCCTCCCCGGGTAGTTTATTTCACAACCTTAGTGTGCGTGGGAGAAAGTTCCTTTGCTACCAATTTGGCGCCAAGATGTGAGGATGAACTCCCTGTTCCTGTTTGTCCCCTACCTAGATATGTACTTTGTAATCAGATATTTGATTTCAGTGTCCGTTCTATTGACATGATATCGCTTAAGTACTCGTTGAACAATATCGACGAAGACGGATATGACTTCCAATACATAAATCCTAAGAAAGATAATGCCAAATTCGCCGTCAGCACCGCAGCGCACTATCAGAAGAGAGGATCAGGGCCCGTTCAGTACTGGAGCTGTGTTGGCACCTTGGACAGTCACGATTTATCGGAGAGAGGAGGCACTCTACTTTGTCTAGACAGCTTGGAAATCTGGGCCAGTTTCAACAATCTAAAAGGCAGCGATCCTGTTTGTCCGCCCCGTGCATATGGTCCGACGCTGCATTTAGAAGAGATTAAAATACGTTAAATAAATAAACGCCGTTTTTTACTCCACAAATACAGATAGAAAAATCGTACATTCTGCCTTGCTCAAGGTCAGGTATGGGCGATTTTTGGATATGTACAGGTAGAGGCCTTCGTGAAAAATGCATGTTATTGACCTCGGAGTGCTGCTGCAGGCTCAGCAATGTCCACAAATAGCTCAAAATTTCGAGGTTTTGGGTCACTCACTAATATATCTAAATGCCTTTATCGACAGTGTGTTACTCGTAAACGGCTGGGAATTCCAAAAAGTAAGTAAGACAAAAGTTGTAGAAAACATTAAAAGCATTTATTCAGTAGAAGGACACTTTTATTTACGACACACCATTTTGGAGATATTAGGGAGGGACAAAAAAGGTGATTTACAGCATTTTATGAACATTGCTGAGCCTGCAGCAGCATCCTAATGTCAAAAACTTTGATTTTTCGACCAAGTCGAAAGTTTCGAAGTCTTCAACTTCTATCTGAATGACATATCCAAAAATCGCCAATACCTTACCTTTTGCAAGGCAGGTAGATACCTTTTTTCAAATAACAGGCATGAGGCATTTCATCTTAGTCCTCACAGTACTGCGGTTATGCATTTTTGTTACCTGTAGATGTTATGGGCGATAGTTACGACTTACTATCAGGTGGGCTGTCTGCTCGTTTGTCACTGAGTAGCATAAAGAAACAATTAATTGGGCTAAGATAGGATATTATAGTTTTGTAATGGGCTGTGGGGCGGGCCGTTTTTTACTTTGTGCTGGAGCCGAAACTTAATCCCGAGCATTTCTTAAATCAGACTATCCAGGCATTTGACCGCCATCTCACCTGGTAGTAAGTGACGATGCGGCCGAAGATGGACCATGCCAAGAACAGCCTATTCACTCTAGACTTGAAGGCGTCCAGATTATAGTGATCAAGGAACAAGCTCGCGGGCAATGTGTTCCATTCCTTAGCCGTACGCATTATAAAGGTTGAACCAAAGCGTGCGGATAGATCTACTAAAACTGATCTGTATTATACCTACCAGATTAGATAGAGGATACTCGTCTGCGCTGGTTTGGTCACGTGTTGCGTAAGCCTCAGGGATACATGGGAAATAGGTGTCTGAACCTGCCGGTATCAGGAAAGAGGCCCCGTGGGCGACTCAAGAAACGATGGATTGATAAAATTGCGATAACCCAAGGTAAAGATATTTCAACTCAGTTGTGCGCGCGGCCCTATGTGTGGGTAACCCAGACACGTCACAATGACGCCACGCCATTGGCACGCCAAGTGGTCGCGTCACTGCCACATAAATGAAAGCTGTATATTTACAAGCGCACGCACACATAGCGCCGCGCGCACAACTGAGTTGAACTATCTATATAAGGGTTGATAATTTCAGAACCGTTGCATCTACTTAACTAATTCTTTTTTTGTTGTGTTTGTAACTGTCAGGGCAAGGTTTGTATGAAAGAAATAAGGGTAGGTGTAGGGTAGGTGTGGGGTAGGTGTGGGGTAGGTGTAAGGTAGGAGCAGAGCAGGAGTAGGATAGCTGTAGGGTAAGTTAAGGGTAGGTGTAAGGTAGGGTAGAGGTATGGTAGGAGTAGGGTAAGGTAGGATAGAAGTAAGGGTAGAGTAGGGTCGGGTAGGTATTGGGTAGGGGTAGGGGTAGAGTAGGGGTAGAGTAGAGTAGGGTAGGGTCGAGGTAGGGCCAACACGTAGTGGCGCAAGATAAAGAAATCATTTGGCAGATACCTACGCAAGATGGTAATAATGACATAGTACAGGCTTTTAGATCTAATTAATACCTTTATTTTTTTGCCCGAAGTACTCCAAGTAGTAAGTGAGTTAAAGAGCGGTTAGAGCATCCGACTCGTAAGCCAGAGGTCCCGGGTTCAAATCCCGCTCCGGCCATGTACCAATGACTGTTTTCTGAGCTATGTACATTAGTAGAATACTAACCGATGCTCTTACGGTGAGGGAAAACATCGTGATGAAACCTGCACATTCAGGCGACTGGATGTGTAACCATGATCCAATCTGGTCAGGTTCCCCTGGTAGCAGGGTCATGGAGGTCTAATGGCAGTCGCTCCACTGTAATTACCTGACCTGCCAAATCCTGGATCATGGTCAAGGCGGACCCCGGGCCCTCGAGCGCGAGAGCACTACCGGGACATTAACGCCAAGATGATGACGCCAAGTAGTAAGTGTCACTTGGCACGGTTCAAATAAGCTGAGGAAGATCAGTAGGCCATTATGTTTGAGCATACATCACTTAACGTCATAACGATAGCGTATAAATACAGAGAGAAGAAGGTAAATTTGTTTTTGTTTCTGGACTTCAATATATCGAGTACACGAGAACATTATTAAATCTTTACCAAATATCTATGGCTCCTGGACTAGACGGCATCTCCAACGAAATGAACGCGATGTTCTGTAAATGCGTTAGTGAAGGTGTCATCATCATCAACATAACAAACCGTAACAGTTCACTGCAGGACTCAGGGCCTCTCCCATGAAAGGGGAGGTTATTGCTATAATCTCGACGCTTGGGTTGGAGATCACAGTGTTGTAAATATAATATCGGAAAACGCTGCTGCCCATTTTCCAGTCTAGAGACTCCAGATCTTTTGCTTCGAAAACATTAGTCGCCTTGTATGCAACCCACGAGTGTAGGGGTTGGTGCTATATTCTACTCTGCCGGACACCACACGGCCGAAGTGAAGTGATGGTGTGTTTCCCGATAATTAGAAGACATGCATACTCGTGGTACTGCCAAACGGAAACGGCGGGCACCTCTCGTACCTGCAGACTTACCATTTTGAATTCTGGAATTTCGATTTTGGAGAGATTAATTTTTGGTGCGCTCTCCTCTGGTTGTATTTATACTTCACACTGTCTGCGCTGAATGATATTTTTGCACGTGTCAAATACTGATATCTCAGCTGCAATCAACAATGCGTGGCCTATAATTTTAGTACTTACTTACTACTTACTAAAATCCATGCAGTTCGGTTGTAAGGTTGTTGGCCCAATAGAAAGTATCGACTGTGATATGTGCACTCGAACATTGCTCGCCGCGAGCCGTTTAGGAACAGAAGTCCAGCAGCCTGTTGGGTACGATTTCGGGTTGGGTGTTCGAAATGTCCTCTCTTTTTTACGGACAAGTCACCGATGATCATTCTCAGAGCAAGTAACCATCATCTTTATTTAAAAATAGACTAACCTGGCATTTGACAGCCATCTCAGTTGGCGGTACGTGACGATAGGGCCGAAGATGGAGTATGCCTGTCTAGGATACGCCTATTCACTCTAGCCTTGAAGGCGACCCGATTATAATGATCAGGGAACATGCTCGTAGGCAACATGTTCCATTCCTTAACCATACGCATTTTATGTTGAACCAAAGCGTCTGGAAGATCTATGACATTAGGATAAAGCGTTCGCCCGTATCGCGTTTCCCGATGGCGGAAAGGGGCCGGCAGAATGAGGTCGTGCAACTGCTTCGCACACTCTCCGAAATGCAACCTGTAAAAGACTGACAGACGCGCAACCCTGCGCCGATGCTCGAGGCACTTCTTCAATCAATTGAGGATCACAATTTTTTTACTATAAGCTTGCATTTGACCTCAACTCACCTGATGGAAAGCGACGATGAAGTCGAAGATAAAGCATGCTTGTCTAGAAGATACCTACCTATTCACTCTTGACTTGAAGGCCCCAAGGTTAGTCGCCTTATACGACACCCACGAGTGTAAGGGGTTGGTGCTATTCTACTCTGCCGGACACCACACGGCTAAGGTTATACTGAATAAAATTATCCTATTTGCACGTTTTTTCACCGAATCCAAAGCGGTCAGTTGGTATTTGGCTGATCCATCCCAGAGGTGGCAGCAGTACTCCATGCATGATTGGACTTGGTCTTGATTTAACTGAAGCAACTGCTTTGAAGTGAGGTACCGCCTGTCCTTCGAGAATCCTCTTGACGGACAGTCTGGGCATGCTAGGGCTGGGCAGGGCAAGAAACTTGGTGTCCACAAAGTGGTTTGCTTCGGTTTCGAAAAGCAAAGTTCCGGAAAGTCGGAGCGAAATGGAATCGACTCCGTTTGGCGGAAAACGACTAACTATTGCCTCTCAACCCCATCATGACAGATGGATATCTGTCAGCGGATAGAACTGGCGCTTTTATAATTTGTAATGTGGCGATACTAGAGTGTCCCCTTTATGACACCTCTCTCCTATATCGTGGACGTCCACGATATTATCATCTCGTTACAAATTTTAAAAGCGCCTATCTCTTGCGATTATCGTCCTATATCCATTCTACCTCTTTTATCCAAGGTGCTTGAGCGCCTTGTCCATCACCAGCTAACCAATTTCCTTTCTACATCTAATCTCCTTAATCCACTATAATCCAGTTTCCGTCCTGGTCATAGCACAACCACGGCATTAGTCAAAATCACCGACGATTGTAGAAGGGCAATGGAGAGTGGTTGTGTTACGGTTTTGTCACTTCTGGACTTAGCAATGCATTTAATACTGTCGACCATGACATTCTGCTCGGGGTCTTGGGCAGTCTGTGTATATCATCCTCAGCTGTATCATGGTTCCAGAGTTATCTGGAAGGGCGCCGTCACCGTGTGCGCGTCGGTGACACGCTCTCCAACTGGACCAGTGTTACCACCGGGGTACCGCAGGGTGGCGTGCTTTCTCCCTTGCTATTCTCATTATTTATAAATGGTATAACAACCAACATCTCTTCTTACTATCATCTATACGCAGACGACCTGCAGATCTACGCTCAAGCTACTCCCAATAAAATATCTGAAGCTATATCTGCTGTAAACCGTGACATGGAGCGTGTCTCTCCATGGAGTCGTAGGTATGGTCTCAAGGTCAACCCTCATAAAACTCAGCTTATTGTCATCGGTAGTTCAAGAATGATGTCTAAAGTTAACAAAATGGTACTTCCTGATATTGTGTTCGATGGGGTTCGCATCCCGAGGACTGATACGGTGAAGAACTTGGGCATATTTATGGACGAGACTCTCTCGTGGACTGCCCAGATCGCAAGCCTGAGCCGAAAGCTTTTTGCTGCATACTCCTCCTTGACAAGATTGCGTAATTTCCTGCCGATAGGCACCAGAGTGGCGCTGGCGCTGTCGTCGCTACTGCCAGTTCTGGACTATGCGGATGCCAGCTTTCTGGACATTACTGAAGCTCAGTTGAGCAAACTTGAGCGGCTGCAGAACGTCTGCATCAGATTTATATTTGGGCTCCGAAAGTATGAACATGTCACCGAGTATCGAACAAGGCTTTGTTAGCTCCCCATCCGACTTTGCCGGAATGCTCGTCTCGTCTCTCTCCTATACTGTGTGCTGTTTGGGAAATCATCACCGGAGTATCTCAGTGGTCTCTTTACGTTAAAGTCCGACACGCAGAGCCGCTCTTTGCGCTCATGTCGTGATAGGATGCTGGAGATGCCTGCCCATGCAACGGACTTTTACCATAAATCGTTTGCGGTGCAGGCGGCTAGACTGGAACGCGTTGCCCCGCGACATTAGATGTGCGGAGTCACTGCACACATTAAAAAATAAAGTAAAGCAGCATTATTTAATGTCTGTAGTGGGGTCATTGTGAGTGCTGTGGTTCTGGAATTTTCTCTGATTTTTATAGATGTGTGGGTATTTTTTATTTTTTTATTTTTGTTGTCGTTGTAAGTGTTGCTTTTGTGTGCACTACCAGTCTGCTGTCATAATCCTCTGCTTCTCTCCATACCAAGGCTGTCTGGAAGAGATCACATTTGTGGTAAGACCGCCCTTTGTACTACCTAGCATATTTTTTGTATCTGTACTTGTGTCCTCTGGTGTGCAATAAAGAGTTTTGTATTGTATTGTATTGTATTGTACTGTGATGTCGTCTGGGTACCTAAATGTACCAGGTACAAGCAAATCGTTAATATGTAGCAGGAAATGAGTCGCGGACAGAACCGACCCCTGAGGAACTACCGCGTCGATAGCCTGAAAATCAGACGAGTAACCGTCGAGAACTACTTTAACTACGGATTAGGGCCTTTCTACAAATCTATACCAATAAAAATCCGGGGTGAATTGGTATCTTTTAAACCATAGTAGATAACACTTAACAGAAAATACACTGTTACAAAAGAGACGGTTATTTAGATGGAGACCCTATTAATATACGAAATTATAAGTTTTCTTTTTTTATACAACTAATATGGCAAACAAGCTTACGGCGCACACTGGGCTGAAATCAGCGTTTCATAGACATTCAAATAATTTTTTTAAGTGTCATTTTTTTTCACGTGGAATGCTAGAGGAAAGTAATTACATGCCTAAAAATATATTCTTTATGAAATGGGTACGTAAACGGAAGTCTGAGAATTTTTTCTTTAAAAATTTGTGTAGAGACAACATAAAAAAGTACGATAACTCTGCTATCGCACAATTGGCCCTAATTCCCTTCTAGGGCATTAATCCTTGAATTATTTTGGACTTTTTGACATACTCGGTATCACGGCCTCAGGTGCGCTTTTTTTTTTTAAAATGTACCTACACATAATTTTTTTTTTTTTGGATTATGTGGCAATATCGTTGGACCAATTTGGCTTAACATATATATAACATATGATTCGAACAATTAACTACAACAGTTTTATTTAAAAAAAAACAGTCTTATAAATAATATAATAAAAATAATTTAAAATTTTAGATATGTGTCAATTTTGGTGGCTAATGAGTAATAATTAACCGATATGAGGGTAGTTAAGTTTTATTGTCTTATTGTTGATTTTAAGAAATTTTGCTAGTTACATTGTATTATTAATTCAATAAATACACCATTTCTAACCTGTTTTACAAACGATGTAGGTATATGACGTGTTTTTTTTTTTTTAATTATTTTGTGTATTAATATTTGGATTACATTATATAATGTTAAGTCAAACTGGTCCACCAAAATTGACACATTAATAAAAAAATAAAATTTATTATTTTTATTAGTTTTATTTAAATAAAACTGTTGTAGTTAATTGTTCGGATCATATTAATATATGTTAAGCCAAATTGGTCCAACGAAATTGCCACATAATCCAAAAAAAAATATATATGCAGGTAAATTTTTAAAAAAAAAAGCGCACCTGTGGCCGTGATACCGAGTATGTCAAAAAGTCCAAAATAATTCAAGGATTAATGCCCTAGAAGGGAATTAGGGCCAATTGTGCGATAGCAGAGTTATCGTATTTTTTTATGTTGTCTCCATACAAATTTTTAAAGAAAAAATTCTCAGACTTCCGTTTACGTACCCATTTCATAAAAAATATATTTTTAGGCATGTAATTAGTCTCCTCTAGCGTTTAATGTGAAAAAAAATGACACTTTCAAAAAAATTATTTGAATGTCTATGAAACGCTGATTTCAGCCCAGTGTGCGGCGCGCCTAATGGCAAGCAGTCACCGCAGCGAGCGCAGCAAGCTCGAACTTTTTCTAATTTTAATTATACCTGAGGTGAACATGATAAACGTTTTATAAACCAATGACTGGGTGAGCGCACCAAGCTGCTGATGTGTTTTTGGTATATTGGCTCTTAAAATCCGGATTGATTAGGCGGCACTGGGTAGTGAATGCTTAAAAAAATAAGCGAGCGTAACAAACTAAATTTTTTTTTAGTTTTGACTGCAAAGAGCGGGAGTGATTAGTTAAGTAACTATTAACCAATGACGTACGTCTCTCCCAAAAGGAAGCGATGCGTAGCAACCGCATAAAAATCCGGCACCCTTGCCTCCGAAAACATGGCGGAGGCACTGCAGAACCTCGGCAGTTGCCGTAGGCATTAAACATTATAAACTTGACCTCTCTACTGCATTCTCCGAAACTACGCTCGATCATATTATCTCGAATAGCAAGGGCTCTTCTCTCCCGTTCCATATCATTGTCGTCCTTTATGTCCTCGGTAAGTACGAGACGTATATGTCCCAGATACTTGAACTGCACAGCCCGCACTGCTAGTTCATTTAATCTCCAGGCACATTCTCCGGACACTTCAATACTCGAGCTCTGTCTTAGCTACATTAGTATGTTGTTCACACAGACCTCACCTAAGTGATAACGGACCCCGGTGCCCCGCAGCCTCTCCATCAAGTCATTAATATATAGGTTGAAAAGGTCCGAATAAGTGAGCCCACCCTGGCGTACACCGCAGATAGACTTATATTCGCTAGAGGTCGCATCGCCCCATCGAACATAATTAGTTTGGTTTCCGTACCAGTACTCGAAAACGTTCACCAGTTCCTCCGGTGCACCCGAGCTGCGCAATTTTCTCCAGGGAATTTCATAATTCACCATTTCAAATGCACGGCTCAGGTCAAGGAAGCATGCGTATAGTGTACACCGACGTGTCGCGAATCACGTAGCAGTTTATAGTTTGTTTAAGAGCTACAATGGCCGCGTCAGTCGAGAGACCAGCACGCAAACCAAAATGTGCATCGTCTGTATATTTTAGCAGTTCAGGCTGTACCATATTTTAAAATATCTTACCTCGTACTATGGCTAACGAAATAGGGCTGTAATTGGCAGAGGATGACAAATATCCCGTTCTTCTTTTTACGATCGGGACGACAATGGTACTCATCATATCTGTCGGAAGATATGAATAGTGCAAGCATAGGTTAAACTAAGAACACCGTTTAAAAAAAATCATTACTAACGCCCAGAATGTGCTCGAGACTTAGATCGTCAAGTCCAGGGGACTTGCTCCTTGCCACCCTACTTATGCTTTAGCAACATCCTGTCATTAGTCCCAGAGCAACATGCCTCAAGTGCTTCCCAGTGCGCACTACCTAGCGCTGGCTGAAGGTTAATCTTAAACCTATCTTTAAAATTATTAGCTATCTGTGCCGGTTTTTAATTCAACTTTTAGGTATGAGCCCGAAATTAAAAAAAAATATATCTTTACAGGTAGAGGTTAGTTACGTTGGGGTATTATGTTGGGGGTAGGTAATCACCGAAACTGCAGAACTGATTTTGAAAATTCTTTCACTTTATAATTTAAAATAAAATTCTTTCGTGTATTTTTCTTAATTCGGAAAACTAATGATGGCGTTGCCCCTAGGAACCATTATCCCATTATCCATTTCTTTTCACTACTGGCCCATTTGGATTTTACTTAATACCAGTTTTTACAATTTAAAAGTACCTACCTAAACCAATAAATTGATTTTATTTTTAGTTCCATTTTTATCACCATAATAAATAAAGCAATGTTCGAGGATAGCAACATAAAATGTAGTGTTGAATTTATGCGACATCAAGTTTCGTGAAATGTTTTATATGTATTTTGTTTTTTTGCTGTGTTGTTGGAAGTGTTGGTATGTTGCTTATGGCGCTGGGCGGAGGGCCCCGTTTGAGTATACCACCGTCCACTGTCGGGACAATAACGACAAACCCGTGGATTGGTTAGTCCGCCATTACTTTCATCAGCATACCTACTTTTCAGCCGCAGAACGTCAAAGAGAATTAAAAAAAAATATTTTATCTCTACATGAAGGTAGAGCGCTTAATTTCATCGCCTCCTTAATATGCTGTATCTGTTCTGCCAAATTATGTCAAAGAATTTGACATATACTTAGTCTGTGGCTCTGCTGGACACTGCAATCCTTAATCCCAATGGCCTACTATGTTCGACTGAACGTCAATTTTTGGCCGAAGCCGAAGCCGACTATCGCCACAACTTTTTTAACGCCACAGCTTTTAAACTCTAAGAAATTTTATTTAATATTGGCTACAAGCTGCAATTTATTATATACGTAAATGATTTAAATAATTAATGTCTCATTCTCCTCTGATTATAAAAATCCTCGACTAACACATCCTTACCTCAGGTGGTACATATACAAGCCGCCGAGCACGCCTTACATGAAGCGGGGGCTCAACTACTCCTACATCTCAGCTGACAGCGTGGGAAGATGGCAGACTTCCGACCGCATCCTCACAGGCACCGGGAAGTCCATGCTGGATTTCACACTGACGCCGCTTTACACCACTGCTGCTGTAAGACCTACCATCAGTACTTTAGACTTCTACATGCCGGCACCTCCCACAAGGCGGACCGATGACCTGGCAAAGATCGCAGGTACCGCAGCTGAATGCGGAAGGCACAAGACCGGCTTATGTGGAGATCACTGGGGGAGGTCTATGCCCAGTGGGCGTCTTCCTGCTGATACATTGATGATGATGATAATATCGACACGAGGTGCCAATCGGCGCCTAAGACTTTTAACCAGTCTCAGGGTCCTCAGCGGAAGATCTTTGTCGACCTCGTTTCGCCAACAGTATAAGGAGGCACATCTAATGAGTGGCGAGTTCTTTGCGGTGCTAAAGTTCGTATGGCCTCAAACTACGAAACGTCACCCATGTGTTCCCGGACTACTTAGGTTACTGGCCTCGTATGCATATATAGGGCCGCTCTTCTATTTTAGCCCAATCTCCACCAGACGGAGGGGAGACAAGCGGAGCAGCGATGTTTTTTTTTACAACGCTCACTCTCCTATCTTACTTTAACTGGTGAATCCCACCAAGCAGGACATTTTATATGTAGGTATGTTACGTGTTAGTGGATATAGCTCTATATTTGTAGGATTGACTTATTGTACACTTTCTTCAATGCTAAAAACCATTAAAGTACTTGATTATGCACTAAATCTGAATTAGGGTTCTACTGAATTAGTTATTAACTATAGTTTAGGAAAATTAAGAGTAGGAGGAACTAGTAAGGCAGGAATAGATCTAATAATGACACGATTTTCTGCGAACCCTAGCTTATGTTAAGTGACATTTGATATTGTATCAAATACATACGAGTGACTAACTAACAAGATACCTATACCGTGTCTTACCATGTCCATCCACAGACACCAATCCACTCCCCGCTGGCCTACGCGAAATTCGAAGCTCAGACTGAGTTCGGCAGCGCATCCACCAGCAATGGGATCCTGATGGCGGACGAGGTCGGAGGAGTGTACCTGGCACACGACGTACCGCACTTCCCCGACTTGAGTAGTCAGTAAAATACGTACTTTCTTCTTCTATTTTCTGCGTCTATTTTCTTCTCTCAATACTAATGTGAAAGAGATAGTTGTATCTACGTCGCGCCTTTTCACGCTTATCGCGCGCGAGAGGACACTTGTTCTAGCCGTGCTGTATGTCTAATCTCGGGTATGGGCTCTCAAACGAATGAACACATTTTCAATTTATTTATTTAATTATCAACATGGGTTTCAAAGCTGGTGACATAGATTTAACAGATCACCATGTTCCTTACGGTATATTTGTTTAGTTTTTTATTGAAAGCTAATTCAATCAAGGTGATTCAAAGCCTAATAATCCCATTACATAACAACCATATCATCGGTTTTAAGAAAGGCCAGGTCAAGAGACTCAAGATTAGGTACCCTAAACCTACGCCTCTGCATGAAAAGGTTAATGAATGTGGAAGAAGCGAGAGAGATCGATCAGGACCGTACCAAGTAGAACGATGTGGTCAGCTCTGCTTATCCCTCAGGAAAAAAGGCGTGATTTTATGTATTTATTATATGTGTCTATGTATGTACCTATATCATGATTACCATCTCATCTTTTTGTAATTACAGAAAAGCGGCCCTCGTTCCCAATATCTGAAAGACACGAGGGTCACTTGATTGTGTGCCTTTCGGTGGACCTGCTCGTTTTGAACGAGCTGGCGGTCTCCCTCAAACAGTCTGGGGCCAACTTCACGGAGGTTCAAAGGCCCGGTAAGATCCTGAGTCTACTGACAGGTTGGAATGACTTCAACCAACCAATAAATCGGCAGGATAATGCGTAAGTTTTTGTATCTACCTACTTATGTGCTACCATGACCATGCTGATTTTTACAAATGTTGCAAAAAGTTTTCTTTTGTCTAAAAGTTTAGAAACATTTTGTGAATTTGTTTTTGCTTCTCCTACACCGGATGTTTCTAAATCTTCTCAAAAGTTTTTCAATAGCGGTGTGGGACCACCATAATTTCATACTTTATTATGGAGTTGATGCTCACCGAACAGTAATTCTCATCCTGGCTTCGACACACTACAACCCTCTAGGCTAAGCCACACCTTCAAACAGCGTGTGTCCATTCCGGAGCGTAGTCTTGAGAAGCGTTTCTTGGCGTACTGGGTAGTTGCGCTGCCATTAATCCACAATAACATTTCGCTAAGTACTAACCTAATTTAAAACAGGAATCCCAATAAATTCCTCATTTCTAAAATTATTTTTAACCAGCTTAATGCTACCGTTATTTTCCCAGGGTTCCTTCGATACTGGACTTTGTGAGCAAGTACAAGACAGTCCATGCACAGCTGTTGGTGCGCAGGCCAGGCGAGCGATACTGCCTCTACAAATTCTTTGCTAAGCAGAAGGGCGTTATTCTGGACGTATATGGACAAAGCAGAGGATCGTTTTGCCAAAATAATTATGGGTAGGGTACGGTACTATTCTTCTTAGTGTGTCAATGACAAACACTATAATATTGTGGCCCAAAACTTAGCCACATTGACAGCACTGTCGGTGGCTGCCATAAGATCCTCCTGCGTGCCCAAACACGCAGGACACGATAAGAGGTGTAACATAATTTGTACAGCACCGCAGGAACAGGATACCTGCTTATAAAATAAATTACGACGACATAACTTAATTGCTCAGTTTGTTCCTTTTTTATTAAAATTAACACACTAGACGCAGACTATATGTTAACTCTACTGTGGAGATAAGTGGTAACTAACTATAATATCTACAACTTTTGTCATAAACCTCTTTCTTATCTTCTATGTTCATTAATATTGTCTTATATGTTCTTTTTCATTTACCCTACACGTATAGGTACCAGCATAGTTATATATTTTGTAATCGGATGTGAAATTTCAGAGTCCGTTCTATAAATACCATATCGGTGAAGTACGACACCGATGACATCCAATACATTAATTCCAAGAATGACAATGCGAAGTTCGCCGTGAGCACTGCGGCGCACTGGCAGAAGAAAGGATCAGGGCCCGTTCAGTACTGGAGCTGTATTGGCACCTTGGACAGCAACGATTTAACGGAAAGAGGAGGCACTCTTCTTTGTCTAGACAGCTTCGAAATATGGGTCAGTTTCGACAACCTCAAAGGCACCGAACCTGAGTGTAGATAAAACCCGACCCGACGTATTTATTCAGACGCCGTATTTAGTTTAAGAAACTAGGAGAAAATAAAATACCATCTATGTAATTAAAAGGGGTGTTTAATTATACAACACAAAAAATATTTACACAATTAGATGTCATTATTATATTGGCCGTTACCACAACAACACATCTAGAATATTAAATACAAAATGAGAAACTTACAAACGCAGACAACACTGGGTTCGCAAGTAACTTCGCGTTGTAAATTATGCAAAGGTTTCCACATAGATTTCCTTTACGTATTCAATAACATACAATTGGCACAATGTGAGCTTGAATTATATACAACTCTCACAAGCAAACAGGCTAAGCTGCAACAGAATCGACACGAAGTCTTCGTAACAAAGTGTGATAGGAGGCGAGAATCCATCACCATCGTAAATAAAGTTGCAATCGTTGACAAAGGTACTGTGAGAACAGTGATCTTCCGGAACGAGTCATTCAGTACCTTCAGGTTTGGCACATTACTTCCACCATCCCGTGCCATCGAGGAGGGATGAGCAGGTCGTGAAATTAACAATATCTTAAATATATGTGGTTAAGTCATAAAGTAGGGTTAGACCAGGCTCGATACATAATCAATCATACTCTTTTAACTGTTAAGTACATTAAATATCTTAAAGTGAACCTAACGTAAGTCCATTATTTGGCTGTAACTGAAAATGGTCGAACAAGTAACAGGCACTATAATAGGTAATTTATTTTTTTAATATTTGTTTTTTCTCATTCCACTTTTACTAAATAGCAATCAATGAGATGCTAAACAAGCTTTTGAAGGAAGTATGTATATATACCTTTGTTGCGTTTATCAATGATTTAAAGAACTAGTATCATGATATTATAATGCTACTACGTAGATATATATGACTTATTCTTAAATTAGTAGCAAAATAACTTACGTAAGTACGAGTATGTATGTAGTCATAGCAATTGTATAAAAACAAACTCCATTTTGTGATGGATAAGAACGGGCCGTAATTCTTTTAGACGAAACAGCAAAACTATCAGAAGTTTTCGCCTTTTACACCTAAAAAACAATGAAATAAAATGTTAGGTAATTATTTTAGGAAAGAAGTGACAAAAATAATTTTAGAAATATTAACTGGAAATTGTCGAAATGTTAAAAAGACAAGTAGGTATCGATCGAAGATTTTCTGTTTTTATTGTATTTTCTTTGAGACGATTTTTTGGTCGCTTAACGCATTGCTTGAGTGCCCAAACTACTACTTGCACACAGTACATGTTCGTGAAGGCTGATATAGTTGGAAGGCAGCCTATTTTTAATGCAAACAAGTCCTTACGAATCGCATTCAGTGATGTTTGAGGAACGTAAAATTTTCACGTGAATCTCGAATCATAATCTTCATTTCATGAATGGAATCGAATCGGACACACTACAACAATGAAAGCGCCCAGGGTTGTGCCCTGAGGAAGCATGAAAGCATCGAAACGTAGTGAACATGTCATGTCTGCGACCAGGGCACTGCGGGAGACATATATGCAGGGCATTTGCTATGTTGTGCGTTGCTATGATCACGAACCGGTGTGCATGAGCCGCCTCGGTAACAACCAAACCTAATTACTCCAGCCCTTCTTCTTTTAAAATTTCAAGGCATGAAATTATCAAGATCAATACATACGAGTACGTATCCGACGAGCGCACTAGAATGTGACTAGCTCCTTGCACAGCTATATCTTTTGCATGCCAAACAAGACTGAGCAATGGCAGTACAAGAAGCGTCAGAGAGCAGAGAAAGAGATATTTGGTTAGAGAAATTTGTCAGTATCGTAGAGGCAGAGAAGCCTAGGAAATCGCGACCAAGAATATCTAATTTTTATTTGTAAAAATGTCTGCCCGGTTACGGTATGAGGCCTAGAGTCTTTTGACCGGGATCCAGCGCTGAATTCCTATAATATCTTTCCTGTCCTTTAAGGAGAATATTTTGCATAATACATAGGTACTTTTTGCTTTTTCTTTCGTAAAACCATAATTCCCATTCAATTGAGAAGGAGGCACGACTTCATCCTCTCACTATGCTAGTTTATCTGCTAAATTTGTTTTCATACTGGAGATTGATTTCATTAATCTCAAATGATATTTCTCTTGTACCTATGTGGCTATACGCGCAACCTTAATTTTTTCAAATTATGGAGAATGTGGGTATAATTTGTATTGTGTCCATTCTTCCATCACGAAATGTAGTCTTTGCTTCAAGTATATATGTCCATATGACCATAATATTAATTGCTATGACTATAGATAAACAAAAGATACATCAACCAGATTATCGCCGTTTTAAACAAATAACAAAGAACAGGTAAGTAACAATTTATTATCATTTCATTTTTTAAATATTTTTCCTATCGATAAAACTCAGCATGCTTACTCTTGTCATGAGAACAAGGTATAACAAGGTTATTTGGAAGTACGTTTAAGGCGTAACTCTTAGAGATGGCATTCTGGTGAACCAGGAGTCTTGCTTGATCTTCAGGTAGTAGGAGTCTCGAGGTGAGGGGGAAGTGAGGGCTTCTTCCAGGGTCTTCAGGGCACTAGTAGGGATGACCTTGGCGCTGTATTCCGCAGCCTCGCCCGGCATGTTGACAGCGCAGCTGGCAGTGCTCGTGGTCACGTCGGAGCTAGGTGTGTCTGGACGACTGTGGACATTTAAATGTTTAGGTCAAGTGCAATTCATACTTCAAGAACATTTCCTATTCTCGTAAAGAATGATCACTTTTTTTATTAAGGAGGTAGTTATATTATATTATATACCTAAGCCTATTTTGTCTGAAGAGTAGGTACCTAATAATAAAGGTATGTAGGTAACTAGTTGTTGCCCACGTCTTCGTCCGCGTGGGCTACTGAACATAAACAAAATACCTATTCCTCTAAAAACTACTTGAACATGAACATTGTGATTAGAGATGAAACGGATAGTTGTTTGGCCGGATACCGGATACCGGATATCCGGCCATCCTATAAGACGGATAGCCGGATATTTGGCAGGACATATATAGTCTCTGAACAAGTCTTTGCAAGCGTGGGTGAGAAATTAGACAACTTCATGTGTTTACGTGATTTCAAGTCTTCGTTCAATACAAATAATTTGAACTTTATTCTGAACAATTCTTCCGACCTCAGGCGGTACCCTCGATTCGAAATACGGGTAATAAGCCCCAGCATCGTGGAACAGAGTGTAGTGAAAGATTCTCTTAAGCTCGCTTAAGAAGACAAACGAAACCGAATGCTACCCCTCAATGCAGAAGCAATTCGTATTTTAATCCAATTTATAATAATTAGTTTGCAATTTATAAATATTTTTTTGCTAACCTACCTACTAAATTAATAACGGGTAGGTACTAAAATCACTTTTATGTACTTTTCATACAATTTTTACTATCCGGTATCCGGCCGGATATTAACGCGCTATCCGGTATCCGGCCGGATAGTAAATTAACGCCGGATAGGCCGGATACCGGATAGTAACCGGATATCCGTTTCATCTCTAATTGTGATCACCTGGAATACTAAATCTAAATTTAAAACAGGTGATCTAAAAGACCCGGGAGCACTTGAAGAGTTTTGCAGATTGACTGTTATGTTACCTATGGGTGAGTTACCTAGAAGGTCTTTTTTTTTTTATATTATACAAGGCAAGCATTTGACCGCCATCTCACCTGTTAGTAAGTGACGATGCGGTCGAAGATGGAGCATGCTCGTCTTGGAACAGCCTATTCACTCCAGCCTTGAAGGCATCCAGATTATATTGATCAGGAAACACACTCGCAGGCAACGTGTTCCACTCCTTAGCCGTACGCATTATAAAGGTCGAGCCAAAGCGGCTCGTGCGGATAGCTGGAATATCCACGACATAAGGATGAAGCGCTCGCCCGGATCGCGTCTCCCGATGGCGGAAAGGGGCCGGCGGAATGAGGTCGTGCAGCTGCTTCGCACACTCTCCGAAATGTAACCTGTAGAAGACCGACAGACGCGCAACCCTACGCCGATATCTATCCGTTACTCTGCTGTCGTCTGCGTACCCAAAGGTACCTGGTACAAGCAGATTGTTAATATGCAGCAAGAATAAAGTCGCGGACAGTACCGATCCCTGAGGAACTCCCGCGTCGATAGCCTGAAGATTAGACGAGTAGCCATCGATAACTACACGGATAGAACGTCCACTCAGAAAATCCGATATCCAGGTGCAAAAGCCAGCAGGAATACCAAATGAAGGAAGCCTGCTTTAAAGGCCCGCATGCCAAACTCTGTCAAAGGCCTTGGAGATATCAAGAGACACAGCAAGGGCCTCGCCATGTCTCTCAATGGCCTCACTCCATAATTGTGTGGCATACACCAGAAGGTCCCCAGTAGACCGACCACGGCGGAATCCGTACTGCTAATCGCTGAGGAGATCGTTACCTTCAAGATGCGCAAGGAGTTTGTTATTCAGTGCACGTTCCATAATCTTACAGAGTATGGAAGTGACCGAAATAGGGCGGTAGTTGGCAGGGTCGGCGCGGCTGCCTTTTTTGGGCACGGGCTGCACATTGGCAAGCTTCCACGACTTGGGTAGAATACCAGTCTCAAGTGAGAGGCGATACAGGCGCGTAAGTACAGGAGACAACTCAGGGGCACAACTACGCAGGACTATTGCCGGTATACCATGAGGTCCACTAGCCTTGTTCACGTCCAGACTCCGCAGGATTTTTAAAATTTCTCTCTGATGTATTCGTACCTCTGCCATAACGCAGTCAGCACGGGGTGAGATAGGTGGTGTTTTTCCTGCAGTATCCAAACGCGAATTCGCTGCGAAAAGAGAAGCAAGCAAATTCGCTTTCTCTTCAGCAGCATGGGCCAATGTTCCGTCTGGCTTTAGCAACGGTGGCAACGAAGATTGGCTGAAATTAGATTCGACCGCTTTTGCCAAAGACCAAAACGCCTTACTCCCAGGAGGGTAAGAGGCCAGTTTGGCGCCAATCCGGCTTATGCGGTCGAATCGAGCCCTGCGTAGTGTCCTTTTGCAAGACTTGGCGGCGAGGTTAAAGGCTCTCTTCAGTTTGCGAGTATCCGGAGACATATGCGCTCGAGCCTCAGCCCAGGCAGAGTATGCTGCCCGCTTCATCACTTCAGCGCGACTGCACTCAGCACTAAACCATGGACGAGACCTGCCGTTCATCGCTACGTCAGAATACGGAATAAAGTACTCCATACCCTGACGCATAACCGCGGTAACGGCTTCAGCACAATTCGACGGATCGCCCGAAGAGAAGCATGCCTCTCGCCAAGGATAGGACGAAAAGAAGTGGCGCATCTCATCCCAATCTGCTGACTTGTATCGCCACACCCGTCGGGGGTTGCATGGGGTTTGCTCGGGTGGGGAATAAACGGATACAGATTTCACCAGACAGTGATCGGATGTACCCAGCGGTGCAGAAACCGATACTGAGATCTTGATCCGGATATTCTGTTCTTTTGTGGGGCTTATTAATTATTAGAGACGATTAATGTTAATGATATGAATATGAGATGATTGTGTAAACAGACGGAGAGTTCAATGTAGATTTTTTGCTACTCAATGACAAATGCAGCAGCCTAAGCCCCCCAGATTGAATAGGTAAGACTATTATTATTGACAAGTGTAATTTGAAACAAGGTGTAGTAAAATAAGAACCGGACAAGTTACGGCGTGATTTTTTTGCGGAAACCAGATGCATACTTAGTTCTAATACTTTTCAGTGCCTCCTTGGAAGAGACCTATGAAACATTGAAAGTGAGCAAAAATGAACTTCTTGAGTCTACTACGCCTGCACTTTTACTACTGGGCCTTGCAGACTTCACGAAGCCGCATCCAACCAAAAAAATTGTATAGAATGGTCTTTATTTTCCATGAACATGTGAATATTCTTGGTATTGTGAAATAATAACATAATATTTATTACAATGTATCTCAAACATGTTCAGACAGTGCTTATCAACAAGCATAGTTTAGCTTAGCAACAGTCACCTGGAGGCGGGCACGGAGAGCTGGGCAGGGGGCGCGTACAGTGCCTCAGTGGGAAGGTCCGGCGCGTGCAACAGTGCTACGTGCACGCGACGCGCGCGCAGGGAGCCACGGAGCGCACGTGCGGCGCCCCAGACGCCCCAGCGCGCGGCCGCCTGGCAAGCTTGGCCTTCGTCGGCTTCGGGTTGGGCGGAGGAGCGCTCGCATGCCGTGTCCGATGTCAGCCCTGGGGGTAGGGGTTGAGTATCAATTTTATAGGTGGGAATTGACTACTTAAATCAGAGTACGACGTCCCTCGAAATTGTCTGTTTTTCTCGCTAATAGCCTAAGAAAAAAAATACAATGCCAGAATACAATGAATAGGTAAGTAGAGACAAGACAATTTCCTGTAGTGTGAATACTTATTCATTTGCATGTATCTAATGCCTTATACGATTTCGCATACGAAATTTCGTATACGAAAAAGATGTTCGCGACAGGTCGACAATTTTCTTCTTTTTGTTTTTTTTTTAAACACCAACGAGATCGAAATGGATAGTTATACGCGGTCAACAGTCTCGTGTACGTCACGGGCCTTCACCCATCCATTCCTCAATTCTTATCCGACTTACCTACATACCAACATAACCTCACGCCTTCTCCCGTAGGAGCAGAAAGAGACCACATCGCTCCACTCCCACCCTCTCTGCCCTCCCAATATTGCACCATAAATACCATCTAACCCCTTACCGATATAGAACAGCCTGCCAGCGTGCGCGTGCTCGGCCGCCGCGGCTGCCAGCAACGGCGAGAAGGTGCGAGCCACCCGCAGCGCGGCCAGCACGTTCGCCCGCAACGCGGCGTCCCAGCCGGCCGCGCCGCCGCGCGCGCTGCTGCCCGCCGTGTTTATTACGGCCCAGATGCCTGTGGGGGGGAATTGGTGGACCCGTTAGTAATTGGGAAAGATTTTTGTAATAAAAAAAATCTTAGCGTCAATGTCCCGGTTGTGCTCTCGCGCACGAGGGACCGGGGTCCGCCTTGACTATGATCCAAGATTTTGCAGATCAGGTAATTACTGTGGAGCGACTACCATCTGACCTCCAGACCGACCAAGGGAACCTGACAAGATTGGATCATGGATCCAGTCGCCTGAATGTGCAGGTTTCATCACGATGTTTTCCCTCACCGTAAGAGCATCGGTTAGTATCTATTCAACTAATGTACCTACATAACTCAGAAAAGAGTCATTGGTACATGGCCGGAGCGGGATTCGAAACTGGTACCTCTGGCTTACGAGTCGGATACCCTAACCGCTCGTATACTGACCCCCTTACGGTTTTTTTAAATGTAATACGGCAAACAAACAAGCACGCGAACCACCTGATGGAAAGTGGTCACCGTCGCTGGTTATGGTTAGTAAGCAGTTTTGATCAATCTCGCCGAGTAATGTCTTTCGCTGGGGACCCGGAAGCTGGTTGGACAGTCTCGGGAGCCAATTGAGATCCTGGCGGTATTAGGTAGGTACCTAATATTAATTTATTAGCAGCCGGATTCTTTGTTGGTTTCGTAACATTGGATCTTTTGGCACGAGTGGCGTATTTTGGTGTCGGAGGCCAAGATCGGACTTTTTGGGTCGCTAAGCCTTCGCAGTAAGTACAATAGGTAAGTATAATAGGTATTAAGGGCGGTCTGCACCAAAATCTTAAACGTATTTTATTATTTATTATATTTATTTAACTCTTTGTTGTCCATTAACATTATAATAATTAGTGTTATTTTAGCTTAGGATAAACACAAAATTACGTACAAAATGACGTTAATCATAAATGTGTTTAAGAATTTGGTACAAGCCGCCCTTAGTAAGTAAGCAAGTAGGACGCCGCTGCCCATTTTCTGGTACTAGCAGCCCCTACGTACTTACGACATCCATAAGCCGAAGAGGTTGGTGGTATTCTACTTCATCGGACTCCACACGGCTAATGTTTACAGCTCACAGTGTTACTAAGATTTCTTGCCATTGAGATGTAAGTACTATCCTCTTATTTTCAATACCTACTAAAAACTTTCCAAACGCAACACAAGACCTCACCGCTTTCAATAGCGTATAGAGCGCCATCTCTGATATGGTCAGCTAATTATCTTGTATTCGCTATTACAAGGAGTTGAGCGTGTTGACTGGTTGGGTTGGGTTGTTTGGCTAATCAATTGCTACGTTAGTACAGCGAGCTCCGCTAGATGGCGTAGCCTTATGAAGTTGAGTCGTTCTCAGTAAAGTGCGTTAATGTATAATTATTTCTAGAATGCATTGTTGTAACAAGTAATCTATTAAAAGTAATATCTAATTAGAAAATTGTTTAAGGTTATTATCAATGTCTAGGCTAATTTCGCCACTGTATATTGAGCACTGCTGGTGTAGTGGTATCATGCAAGATTCCCATTCTTGCGACCCGGGTTCGATTCCCGGGCAGTGCAAATACGTTTTTGTTTTTTTATTATTTTTATCTGTACGATTAGATTTACTATTAAGCAAAACAGCAATATATCTAAAATTGTTTTGGTATAATGTAGGTATGTATTTCTTTGTCAGGTATTATGGTAGTAGGTAGTTAGGTGTGTAAGATTGTGCTTGAAACAAATTCGTATAAAAAATGGATAGGCTAAGGACAGACCAAGCATCATTGATCGACGACTTTTGATTGATTTAAAGTAGTTAAAAGTGCAATCGCCTCGACTTTCGGATTATCGCAATACCGTACCTAGGTACCCTTTAGTAGACAGTAGGTATATTAGGTACCTACCTATTTGGCCCTACTTTTTACATAAAGTGATGTTATTATCATCTCCCAGTCCTGCAATTTGATATAATTAATTATACATTTTAGATATTATGGGGAACCTCAGTGATTCTGTCATAATTCAACCGATAAACCTACATATTTAAATATAACGGATGTCAAAACCTACTTTTACTGTAGCTAAACTATATGATGCATCACCGACTCACCATGCTCACCAGCCGGCAAATGCTGCGCCGTGGCCCTAGCCGCCTCTTCCAGCATGTCTTCCCTGGTCACATCCAGCTCGAGGGTCGCCAATCGCGGGGGCGGGTCGTTCGGGGAGCCCGAGTGGGCTGCCAGCCAGGACTCGGCCAGTCTCGCGCCAAGACCACCAGCTCGGCAGCCCCCGATCACGCGCCATCCACGACCGCTCAGGTATGTTGCGATCTGAGGGTTGGAAGAGGTGGTTTTGGTTTAATGGGCACACGTTCAATTCAATACTTAGGTGGGTAGGTAGGTACCCTTTAAACCAGTGTATCCGCGTCGCCGCGTCGGGACAAACGTTACTTACGGCCAGTTAATCGTCTTAAAATTCACCATTCTTATCTATGCTGAGTTGTAGACAGAGACAGGAAGAGTTTTAATCGTTGATTACATTGACAAGCGTTTCAGAAACTAGACTTTAGTCCTAGATGTCAAAAAACGCCAAACGAAATTCGACCATGTCATAGTACCCTCCTACCATACATTTAATGAATGTTATGGTCAGTTCACTGTGTAACTGACTGTATTTGTAAAATTTGGCAATTTATCGCATCCGCTCGGCTGCAGATATCGCCATAGTCGACGGTGGCCGCTTTCCATCAGGCGGACCTTTTGAGTGTGTGCCGCCCTAGGCAATAAAAATAAATGTTCAGTCGAGTAATGCCACATTATGAAATTACAGTTTTTGTGAAATTTATTGCGAAGCGTGTAGCGTCCTGAAAAACCTGTCACAAGACGTGTTTCTTTCGTAACCCACCAATTACGTGAACTCACAGATGCATTATATCTTGGTTGACTGGTACGGCTATTTTAGCTTTAAGTCCGTCATTGGACCATTTAGTGCATGAAGCTTAAATAAATACTCAAAGACAGTTATACCTATACTAGCATATCAATGTAAATACTCGATACCACAAAGTAAAACCTACCTGCAACCCCAAAGCGGTATCCACGGAGGTGACGAGCACGGTCTTAGCGCTGTCCGCTGGCGCCACCTCCGCCACGCGGACCTTTCGCAGCAGGTACAGGAGCAGGGCGCCAACGATGCTGCACAGCGCGCCCAGCTGCAGCCCCAGTGACAGCCACGTCAGAGTGTCCATGGTTGGTTAGTGGGACATCGTCTGTGGAGAGAAAAGGTTTTGTTAGTTTCGTTTGCCCTCTGTTTACCTTTAGCTCAAAAAACACATCGTGAGGGAACTGAGGCTACTGAATGTGTATCCATGATCGAGTCTGGTCAGGTTCCCCGGTTAACAGGGTCACGGAGGTAAAAAGGCAGTTGTTCTACTGTGATGACTACTTATTGTGATGTGAGTTTAGAGAATGTCTTAAAATAGTTATAATTTCTTCCATTAAAATATAGTTGTCCAGATCATATTTTCAGAATTGTAGGTAGGTAATTAACCTACCTATTTACAACTTTCTTACACTGCTTACGGCATAGAAGTTTTTACAATTCTCATTTCCGTAAATTAAACGGCTGTAGCTACTCTATTACGAGTGCACTACAAATTAACTTAGTTGACCTTCAGTACTGTCCGCAAAAAACTTAGAAATGGAAACGAGGTAGGTATATAGGTACTATGAGATACAAGTAGGTACAAACAAAGAACTAGTTGTCTAGACACTATTTTTTTACAAGAATTTGTTTACCCGAATTAAGGTATCCGATCAGGTGCCAGGTTGTGGTATTAGAAAGTTTATGGCAAAATGACAAAATGACTTTTTTTACTGTGTATGCCTGGTATTTGACCGCTATCTCAGTAGTAGGTAAGTAATGAAGCTGCTACCGTCGCGCTGATGGACATTGCAGCAATAAGTATTGCATTACTGTCAATAAGCCTTGTTTTATAAATTATTTATTTATCGTATCTTTAAATTCGGGTAAAGAGACCTACACTATACGCAATCTCGAATGTGTCAGAATCCCTGCAATCGACCAAGTGTAATTGCGCCGTGTAAGTAAAGTCCAACACCGCCGCTCAAGCATTTCTTTTCGAGTTCTTCAAAAGCCTACCCGTAAAAGAAAACCCAATAATCACTACCATTTCTCCGTTGACAAGACGTAATCGCTCGACCATAACCGACTCGTTTACGCAGTGACCGGAGCCGGACAGTCCATTGTCGACGCATACCTCGCGGATGCGATTAAGCAAGTACGAGGTGAGGTGAAGTAAACACCAAGTAAACACTGAAAAACTGCACAATGGCGAATACCGGTCTTTATTGTGCTCTTGCGCCGGCTCAATGCCTTTCCCACGTTTGCGCGCGCGCATTCCGCCGCGACGTTTATCAGCTGAATGATGTAAATGTTTTGTTTATGCCCGCGATAAATATGTGTCGCACGCTAATTTGTGTTTCGCGTAGCGTAATCTTCTTGACACAGTACGAGTTTGGGTTAGGCAAAGAGCGAAAAAATTTGCCAATTTAGGAAGTTAGATAATTTTTCAATCGTTTTGGAGTTAAGTGTTTTATTTCAAGATGTGTTAGGGGGAGGTAGTTCTTACGAGTGTAAGCAATACCTATACAGGGTGTCCCAAAATTCGACGTCAACCCGGAATCGGGTGAAAAGGCCAGTTATGCTGGTTGGCAAAAAATATTAAAAAAAATCTAAGTTCTATGATTTCAAAATTATAGGCATTTAAAAGAAAACGCAATATTGCACACCCTGCGACAGACTTTTCAGTCCTGTTGCCACAAATGTTTACTTTTTCCCATTTTTTTTTGCTGTGTAACACTGAATAATGCTTCTATAAAATGTAATCAACATTTTGAAACCAGCTGCTTAAGCTTGCATAAAAATAGGACTTATCTCATAGACAAAAATTCAAAATAAAAATTCATGCAACTTAGATTTTTTTTCGCCCGATTCCGGGTTGACGTCGAATTTTGGGACAGCCTGTATATTTATTTACGCATTACTCGTATTTTAGGATAAAATCCAGATAATCTTGACCATGATGTCAAAAGTAGAATTAGTCAAACGTAGACTAAACAAACCCTTATTACTCTAGGGTACCGTGGGTTACTCAAAAGGGTGGGTACGGGTTTTTACCTAGAGGTACACCGTAATTAGTAATTACGCAGAATATTGCTAGCATCCTCTACTAGTGAAGATAGTAATTCGAAACAGCAAGTATTTCATCTCGCCTACCAACTGCCAAGCGCCTGGCAAACCCTCTATTGAAGGAGGCTCTATCTGGGACATGTAGAATAGCTGTCAATTAAGGTAAGCCTTTGTTAATCCGAAAACAAAGGATATGAGCCGCAAAAAACGTTTCTGCTTGCAGTTAGGTATAAATCATCATTCAAACGTGTATCCACAACACATTAGTATTGTTTTATGCGAGTCATAATGGGATAATTAAGGCCCCACGGTTTGTGGGTATGTGCTGGTATGTGGGGTCATTATGTACCATACAATTATGGAATTTGCATATAAATTGTAGGTATACTTGGTGTGTTATCTTGGCATTTAGAAATGTTTAGGTGGGTGTGATAATGAGGTGTAGGTATAAAAACCAGAGGAAGCCAAGCTAAACCTCGGCTGTATGTCTGTCTACAAAAATTTATGTTTTTCTTTAAACTGATTTGTATTGATACAAATTCGTGATACACTTAAGATCCACCCTTCGGGTGCCACTTCACTTCACGCATTACTAAGTATTTCATTATGACAGCTAGCTACGAAATGGGCCGAAAGGTATATTGATATTCTGAGACGAATTGAAAAAAAAATTTCTTTTGTAATTAACTAAACACCGTTCTAATCACCACCAGTGCTGCACATTAAACAGTATATTAAACATTTAACCCACTTGTTACTGAATAAAACATTGTTGTAACAGGCTTGAAATTATGGCCACGTCTAAATGACAAAAAGTAAAAAACATTTTTTTAATGTAAAATTTACTATTTATAAAAATTTTGAAAATTGCTGTGTCGTAAAAAAAACAGCAGGAAAATCCACAATTAGTACCTTATAAAAATAGGTGCGTCGTATACGACACAGTAGGCGTAAGTGGGTCTAAGAAAAGTGTGTAGGTACCGCCCATAACGGAAAGCAAGCTCCAGGAAGTAAGTGAGAAAAACAAACTTGTCAACTGCAAAAACTTGTATCCACACAAAACTTAACCAAGTGTCTCTAATTAACACGACCGCGAACAATATTTTAATCGACTAATTACCGAACCCATAATCGGTTGCAATGATATCAGAGCACAAAAACTCGTTGCCTTGCCTGCAAAGAACAATCGTTAATGAAGAACGGTGTCATTCATTACACAGTATGACATAAGGCGCACGTACAGACAGACAAAAACGTGGGAGAAACCACCATTGTGGCTGTTCCGCGAGATAAGAAGGAAGATCAGGGGCAGAGCGGTCGTGACCGATGAATGAGCGCTGATACCTTTCTGTACGAACTGTGTTGGTTTCGGAGAAATGTCGTTTAACCTTGATAAGAACAGTGCTTTTGGAGAGCCACAGTTAATTAAGAGTAATTTCGTGGTTCTTTTTTATACTACTTAGTAATAAATGTGCAGACAGCCTACCTGATGGAAAGTGGTAACTATCATAACATCGGTATAGGACTGTACCGATAGTTCTATAGGCCTTATGAAGATGATGAAGGCCACATGGGACAATGGAAATGGATCAACCATCATCATTCATCATCATCACCATGCCATCATCCTCATTACCAGCCAGTAACAGTCCACTATTTACTCACACTCATGCGACGGGGACGACACTCCACGAAGCCTAACTTTTCGAAGCGAAGGTTCCGATCAAACTGTCTCTAGCTATCGAAGTCCTAAATCCTCCTCGAAATTAAGTCGAAAAATCCTAACGAAAAAGTCCTAATCGAAACTAGGCCTAGATTCATAAAAATATAATATAGTATCTACCTTGTAATGTAATCATTGCACATTGTATTAGAATACCTACATATTATGTAGGTATGTAGGTACCGTTAAGTATGCTCGCGGCTGTTACGGCCGGTATTAAAAACATCTAGTTATGACAATAGACCGGTATGTTGAGACGGTGAAAGATGCTGCGAAAAGAATTCAAGATCTTGCTCGTAACTGTTTTTAATAAGCGTTATTGCTGTCGTTACGGTTTACTTCGTATTCATAAAGAACACTTATTTATATTCACTATTTCATATTTACTGCTTCCATTCCTAAGAGATTATTTTAAACAATTTTAAACCAAAATTTCTATGTCATCCTGTAGAATATTACAGGAATATCTCGAGAGTAAATATTGTCTTGTGCCTTTTTTAAATTTCGTGGTGCTTCCTAGATAATGTAATGTGAATTTATTGTGTAAGACAAGTTCGTTGGTACATCCTTTTATTAGATCACAAATAGTGTCCAAATCCACGCACAATTACCGAAAATGTTGGCGAATTACCTACATGACACATACGCAAAACGCCATACACGCAAAACATATAATTATTTATTTAATTACGTATTAAACAAATATTAGGAATCAGGAAGTCTATTAAGTATTCTTTTGTATCTTTATCTTAGTTTATCTTGCTCAGTAATTTTTTTAAATTTACGTTTTCATCTACAGCAAATAGTCAAACGAAGAGAAGTGAATGAGTGATGTCACCAAGACATTCACCACACATTCTAAAATTAAGTAAGTACCCAGACATCTTTGAAACAAACTATTCAGTAGCATGTGTTAAGCCTTTTATATCTCTTTATGCGACATGCGTGAGATAGCAAAGGATTATACTTAGCTCACAGCTTAGTCAACACTGCATTCAGTGTATCTTATTGCCCGTCTTGTGTCTAGATTTAATTCAGCGCGGTTGCCAACAAAAACTAGTAGGTAGTAAAACTAGTAGAAGTAATAAAACTAGTAGATATAAAGAACTAGTCATGTCATACAGTTTGTAAGAAATACCTAATCTGTGATCCATGAAGGCGTTGTTATGTTAGGTATCTACCTAAACGTAATTCTTTTAATAAAATTACAATATTACCACCATGAATTTCTTAATAAAGTGAGAAAGTTAATAGACGACGTTTTTGCGACGCGGCGCTATGAGATCCGGCCATATTAATATATTCCATCATCTGTTATTAAATATAATCCGTGAATATAATAAAATATGAAAAGTAATTTATGAATGTTGCCTAGGCAACCATATATTGTTGGATAGAAAGGGAAAGAAATACCTTGAATTTAACATATAACTCGATTAAATATCAATAAATTATCTCCATGGCAAACCCCATAAAAGGACCAGGGTAAGAGTAGGCAACCCATATATATTTTTCTTAATTAAGTAATATTCTTTCGTATATTGCCCGATTTTTTTATTAACAGATGTGGAAAGATATTCTATGGCTACTAATCACTAATTTAAATTTTATTTTTGGTGAAATCTAAGCGCTGGAACACATTGAAGAGGTGCGCCGCGCGGCGCACTGCACAATGTGGCAAAACTTGTTCCACGCCGAGCAGTTTGTATGCAAGTACATTGACAGGTGGCGAAATGCCCCACTGTGCAGCGCGCCGCGCGGCGCACTGCATGATGGGGCAAAACGCGCAATCCAAGCCCGAAATGTCAGTTTGTATGAATTTTGTCCACATTTTTTCAATTTGGCCCCATCGTGCAGTTTGCGGCGCGCTGTCAGCAGATGTCAACATGAGACGTCACACTTGACTGTTTCTTTTTACCAACAGTTCGAATGTCTCCTCCTTATGTGACACAGTTTACACACATATATCTGTCTTCTTCTTTTAGTAAAGATTCAACGCGTATGAATGAAATAGGAATTCGACCTTGTCAAAGAAATTTTGACCGCTCTTGCGTAAGCCCCGCCTCTTTTGGTGATTCTGCAACATTATCGTTGTTGTTCTCAGTTCCTCCCGAATAATAAATACGGCATGTTTTGTTTTAGAACACAAGTTTCTAAAAAGAAATGCTGGTACTCGTCGAGATCTACATTTCGGATGGCAGCTGTCAAACTTAAGACTAATAACTCTGTAACTTTTGGTCCTAGAACAAACTTAGTTCCTACAGAAAAATGATTGTGCTCGACGAGATCTACATTTCGGATGACACCTGTCAAACTTAAAACTGTAATAACTCTGAAACTATCGCTCCTGGAACATTAGTTCCTGAAGAGAAATGATAGTGCTCGTCAAGATCTACATTTCGGATGACAGCTGTCAAATTTAAAACTGAAATAACTATAAAACTATTGGTCCTACAACACTAGTTCCTAAATAGAAATGATAGCGGTTGTCGAGATCAACATTCATTGATACAACAAACAATGATACACATTCATTCGGTTACGCCTTTCTCCCGTAGGGATAGGCAGATACCACATTGTTCCACTTGCTACGGTCCTGACAAATCTCTGTAGCTTCTTCATACTTACATAGACTGTTAACTTCACTACCCATCGTCGCTTTCCATCAGGTGAGTTGAGGTCAAATGCAAACCTATTGATAATAAAAAAAAGCTTCCTTCCTTGGCTTCCTCGTAGTCGGGTAAAAAGGAAAAGTTGTTCAATTTCTTTACATAGTGGTGGTTTGGCACCATAGTACAATTTATAGAAACTGTATGCTGTATCTGAAATACGCATAATATTTTTCGGGCCGGCACTGAAAGTGTTTTAATCTACTTTCAGTGTTTAAATGAATGATATCCTTTTCGTACGTTTCTCTTGGTTGCATTTGAGTCGGCAGATTTAAAAAATCTCTATTTACTTTTTACGCCTGGGTGTGAACACACAGCCGAGAAGACATATGGTCAATAATTATGCGAGTAATTTCAAATAACGCGCGTAAAAGCATCGAAAAGGCTCTCGTGCAAACGTTGCCTAACTTAAAATCCCTCGTGCGACCTTGCCTAATTTGAAAAACCAGAATAACACCACCGTTTCTTTGGTTGTCACCGTGACGTGGCACCGCGCGGCGCGCCGCGCAGTGCACTGCACCGCGCCAATGGAGTTCCGGCCTTAGAGCCCCTTTGACACGAGCGTTTGAAGTTCTTCCATTGTTTTCTACAGACGAAATCGAAGAATCGAATTGTTCTCGACTGTTTGCTAACAAGTCACGCACTAGAAATAGCCTTTCATGATATTATTTGTACATTACCTGCTATAGAATCTGCTCTTATTATTGGAGGCTGAATACGACGATCTCTATTATACGAGTAGGCTCCTATTGTGTGTCATTGTTACAAATTCGTACCATAATATACCTAATCATCTTCTTTATAATATAATGTCGCGTACGGCATTATATCACATGTCCATTGTGAATTAAATCACGATAGCTGTAACTGTAATTATGATGTAACTGTGATTTCAGAGCTGAAATCTTTCGATTGCGTTCGTTTGAATGCAATCTCGTTGCTGTCTGACAATGGATTGGAATGACTTTGGTAAAAGATTTGAATAAAAGCTGTACCTATTTAGTTTTTGCGGTGACTAATTCAGTCGTTTTCTCTATTAATTTCGCGAGAACCATTAATACCTGGCTCAGATTGATTTGTTTTTTGCTCTCTCAGTTCTGTAATATTAGGTACACAGTAATTTAAATTTTACTAATGAAATAACTCTGAAATCCTGTAGATAGAGAATAAGAAAGACGTCGCACATAAAACATTCTGGTCAACCAACAATGCTGGCGTGATTGTGTTCCGGCATAAAATAATTAGGTATTTAAAAAGTCAAGAGGCATTTCATGTCAGTTCATAATCACATGGTATATGCATTGTCGATTCTGAATTACGGTTGAAGGTAAGTGTTATGTAACTTATAAATGTGATGTTGTATAAAATTAAAAAGGTCATAACTAAGAGTAGAATACGATTTTATTAATGATTTATCGGCAATTAAGGTACTTCTCTAAATGTATACCTTCGCTATTGACATGGTAGTCTAAACAACTTAATAATATCAATCAAAACCGCGAGATTTATATCGTTCCAGACCTGCACCCTGGGCAACGACCTTGTAAGGCTATGCCTATAGCTGTTCGTCAGTCGCGTGTTCTTTCACCTAATCACCTGTATCACGCCTTCGCTTGCTATTACAGTTAAGTCCTTGCTGTAGTTAATTGCTGGGGGCGGCGCGTGCGCATACCGAGACCAATTACCGGGCTCGCTATACCGTTGGCCAATATGGGCGGCTGATATTGCTATACTTTAAGTATAGTTTGGGTGCTTTTCGCAACGATGGTTACCCAGTCGGCTGTGGTTGCCATGGGCGAAGACGGGTGTGGGTCGTCGTTGCTGCAACTATAGTCGGAATTATATGTTCACGTCAGTCGATATAGTCCACTGCTGGACTGGAGCCTACTCTATAGTGTGGAGGGCTGGTTCTTTGACATTCTCTGGTTTATGCAAGGTTTTGGCAAGAGGTAACTGTCGCCCATAACATCTACGATTGCATGTATTTAGGTTACACGTAACAAAAATGCAGAACTGTACATTCATTGTCACTATGAGGACTAAGATGAAATGCCTCATGCCTGGCTACCTTATCCTTCGAACCGTAACACAACAATGCAAACATTATTGTTTGGCGGAAGAAATAGATTAAGCGGTGGTACTCACCCAGGCGTAGGTAGGAGTAGTCCACTCAGGGTTGACAGAGTCCTACCACCTGATAAGTCTACTGGCTATGGAGCGTACTCGAAATATTAATATTATGAGTTAAAATTAATAGGGAAGTCTATGTCACCAAACACAGATTGCTTTCTTTCATCTTTCAGTGACCAATGTGTATTAAACATTCCACTGCACGTCTGTAGGCCATTAGTAAATAACATTCACGACATGTTTTACTATTGCACGACCATCTCGGAAGGAGCGTCGGTATGAATTCTTTATCACCTCATTGGTTAGATAACAGATTTCAGCATGGCATATATATTACGAATGAATTGTTGAAAATAACGCCATTATTTTCAAGAGAGACTTCTCTGTAGTTAACTACAATGGAGGGTTTTGGGACCCACCATCATCTCATGGACACAAGCCAACCTCCGTCACCTGCTCATGGTCCCCGTGCTGACATACGGACAAGACTGTGGCGAGTTAGCTTTTCGGTGATAGCGGATTGCAGGGGTCAGGTATTTTTTATTGCCTAGGAACACAGACTGACGTTCCACCTGATGGAAGGCGACCTAAGGGGAACGGATTTGGTGCCGGCCGTTGAGATACATGAGGCCACGGTTTGCGCACAAGTGTCTGGCCATGCTACCCCTGCCAGGCACGGGAAGGAGAGGCGGCTTGACATCTGATGCCGAAGACCGAGCGAGACAGGTCAGGAGAAGCCGGAAAGCGGACCCTTGGCCCTCCCGTGCTGCGCGGGTTCGCTATCGGAACATAACGCCAAGATGATCTACGTCTACTTTATCCTACCTCACATCTTAAGTGATTTAAAAAAAGATTCAGACCATGAAACTATTCTGTGCAATTCTCAAACTCAGAAAACAGAAAGTTATGTGAAGCGTTGCAGGTACTACTAGAATTGCACCCAGTAAAGTAATCATCTCTAAATTGCAATACGTGCGTGAAACCACCTGATTACGACGGCAATACCATGGATATTCTATTAAGTTAATAGACACTGGGCTAATCTAGTACCGTCAATAGATAATGTCG
The DNA here is from genome assembly GCA_907269095.1 of Blastobasis adustella. Lineage (NCBI taxonomy): Eukaryota > Metazoa > Arthropoda > Insecta > Lepidoptera > Blastobasidae > Blastobasis > Blastobasis adustella. The sequence goes on along the minus strand of OU026121.1, from coordinate 10,446,896 downwards.
GGGTATTATCGACGGCTTTCGTTGAAATTTCAAACATACTCCTATGAAATATTTAATAAATATATGAATATGAATATGAAAAATCCTTTATAAATACCAAATAAAATTATGTTTTCAGGATTTACTTTGTATGACTATACCTACTCGTACTCGTATGTAAGATTTTAATATCAAATGTTTGTTTATTTGCTGGTAGGTACTTAACACTCCTATTTTATTCCTTAAAATCCAAACGAAAAGGAATCTTCGAATTAACCTAATGAAACTAGCGTATGAAAGCGCGCATCGACGCGGCACTTATAAGCTTCCATTAAAAAGACATCAATACTTACTTCAATAATTAACAATTGATCTCAGATGTTATGACCAGTAAGCCACGTCGGATGACTTTTGGGAGAATCGAGACTTCTACATCAGGGGTTGATACCTAACACGATGAATAAATTTATTAAGATTTTTTTATGAATATTGTCTTTAACCATAATATTGAATAAGAATATTGTTTATAATCATTGTTCTTAAATCTAGTCAGTGCAAAATTCGGTAATAGGATTCGGTAGTTACTGAATCGCAATTCTTTATATAAAGAAGTAAGTAGATCGTACGTGATATTCATTTTTATGTTCATTTTACATACCTACTTTTCATTTTGTGTTAAAGATGTAAGATCAAAACTCTTGGTGGACACCTGTTGCTTTGCGGTTCGAAACTCAAAATTATTCCTTTCGTGTCGATTATTGAAACATCTGTTGCTCTTTGTAAAAAAACCCGTTTCATCGTACCTTCTTTGATGTTTTATTTCTTTGCCTTCCTAAGCGAGTTTATCAATTTGCAAGAGGGAAAAGATTTAATTTAATATTTCCTGTAGGTAATTGAGTCTAAAGAGTCCTGTTCATTTATAATTACGAGTAATTTGGGTACTTGTGTAGGTAGATATATCTACCAATGATTACCGGGCGGGGGACTCACAAAAATGTATTAATACAATGACCTATCAGGATATCCTTTGCTGACATAATTAGAGAGAATTTATTTTTCATAAATCAAAATAAGAATTTCTACTTTTGTAAGTAATCATACTAACAATAGTAATCGTACTTAGTATACGACTCGAAACCTAGATTCGCCCAAAACAATCAGAACGCGCATAGTTCTAAAACTCGCTTTCTAAAACTTGAACAGATACGATGATCAAACATGATTACACGGTACACCTGACGAGGAAAACCACTTCAGCTACAACAAAATAATTGGCCATTAACGACATCAAAATAAGTTAAAAGTAGAAATTGCAGCGAAAATTGTTTAGAGCGTCGCCTGCGCAATGCTACAATTACCTAACGTGTGAGCAAAGCGCGCACCTGCCCGTGACTGCGTATCAATTAAAACCAAAAGCGTGAAAAAATATCATCAACAGATTAACATCATCATCAAATGAGATGTTTATGGTCGTTTAACTGGGAGAATTCGACGTCGAAAGTCATTGGTGCTTCAACGTGGCGTGGTTCTGAAAATAGTGGTTGCAATTTTTTTGCAATAAGCGTTTTCGTTACGTGTATTTATATTTCCTAAATGATATTAATAAACACATAAGGCGCTGTCCTAATTGGCGACGGTCAATCGACCATGCCGTGTGGTGTCCGGCGTAGTAGAATAGCACCAACCCCTTACAGTCGTGGGTGACGTACAAGGCGACTTGGCGAGTAATGTTTTCGTGGCACAAGATCTAGAGTCTCCGTAGGCTGGAAAATGGTAATTATGTCAATAACCTCCCCTTTCGTGGGAGAGGCCCTAAGTCCTGCAGTGGATCGTTGTGGGCTGTGATGATGCGACCATGGCCGTATGAAGGAGGTCGCTTGACTAATAGGAGACCGCCCGTCGCATAATCATGGTCGTACGACCGCTGCCAATTAGGACACTGCCAATGTAAAACGTTTACTTTTTACAGACGGAAGTAGATCTACCAAAATAGATCGAATTAATTAATTATTAGCAGCCCTATACACATTTAAGCCTTTTATGTCTTGCTTTATATGTACAGTCAGCTGCAATAGCGCTTAGGTAAATACTTTTCCATTTTAGTACTATGTTTATAATAATTTGAGGAAGTTTTACAAGCCAAGCCTGGTCGACATTAGTAATAAGCAGGGCTGGCCTCTACTTGGGACAGCGTATAAGCCTCGCCGTCCAGCGGGGCAACGCGGTCGGCCTTCTGGGCACATTTCCGCATTCAGGGAATCTGGGGCATTTTTTTACCTATTTAAGTAATTTAGGGTAAGGTTTTTATTGGTAGGTAGTTTTTAATATGTAATTCTATGTTCCTTGTATGTAATGATTATGTTGTAAATAAATTATATTTAGTATTTTGTACCTGCGCGAAGCCAGGGCGGGTAGCTTGTACGTATAAATAGGAAACTAAATAATAAGGCTAATGTTACATGATATTATCTCATACGTAAGGCGCGTATTGTTTCTGTGATGATCGTTTTAAGATACGACTCCGCACTGAGTGGCATTACTTTCTAATTGTCCGCGAGGTGCATACTCCGCCCATCAGATAGAGTTGCACAATGGATGCGTAGGCGCAGTAGATCCCCGCAGGCGCTAAGGATTTTGTAAGAATATATTTAAACATTTTTGTAAACGAATACGTAACATATGCCATCGCTGTATGATTTTTAAGCTGAAACTGTCTTTGTAAGCATCTTGTCGGCATTTGTTCAAACATAAAGATATCAAATAATTTCCCCTTCTACCCATTTAAGAGACGATACCCCTCGGCAGAGTTGAGGGTCAGGGCGGGATAGAGGAATCAGCAGACTATCCTGGCGTTTCCAACAAGACCGTCGCTTGAGTCTTGCCATCAACTTTTCCAACGCGTTATTACTTACTTATAATAAGATAGTTAGGGTTACGGCAATGCAAGATGATTATGACGCATAGAGACTTTTATTTACACAGTATAGGAGAGTAGGAGATGATTATGCATTAATGAATAAATTTGTCTGCGCTATTAGTATTTCTTGCAGTCCATAATAAAATCTCGGCTTTTGTTTAATGTTGCGCGTACGACACTTTCTATGTTTTTTAAATTCGCTGGGGTCTGCCCTCAACTCGCACTACTTCCATCATGCCTTTAGGCCGGCGGACGTCCTCAACCTACCTATCCTATTGCCGGAATTCAATTCCAAAAGGTTTATTGCTTCCATTTGTTCAAATTGCCGGTCATTCATAATTCATAGACATCACTAACCACTTACTACGTTACATAGGTATACTACACATATCCTTCGCAGCCCATTACCCGAGTGGGTACCAGGGCAGCATATGACGCAAGCGGTCCATTGTTCACGTCGCGGCCGATAGGTGCGCCCGCGCAGGCCAACACGTTCGTCTGGAGAAAGTCGCGAAAGTGAAGGACCGTGATAGAGTATAGGTGATCAATTTGACAGGTTGTACGCCCGATTGGCGGAATGGAATGGAAGTGTAGGTGTAGGTTTCTTTTAAGAACTTGGTGACAAAAAAGAAGACTGTTCATTTGATGGAAAGCGGTAATTATGGGCCATAAATATTGGTAGCTTTGCGTATAGGTACCTACATAATATGTTATTTGAAATCTGCTCTCAATAGAAGTCACCTCTCACTTGCCTAAACATAGCATTTGCGTACCGCAGAAAATCATTTTAAATGTTTACAGATCCGAAAAATTGCTTCGTTGTACTTACTTACAGTTACGTTACGACTAATTTCGAGTTGAATAGAGACAGTCAATGAACACTGGTAACGTATGCTTTATTCTGTTCAATAAGCTAGCATTTTCCGCTTCATCGGAACGTTAATCATCGGTTATTGTTGTATGTACTAGTAGTAAGTAGAACATCTTTCAAGACATTTATGAGGTTCATTCAGAGGTTTGTGTTAGTAATTGTATTAACTTATATGGCTTTCATTCTATGGACGCCATACAAAAATGAAACGAAAAACCATGAAAAGATAATCGGTTCGTAGTTCATCAAATTTTACCAAAATCTTCACCACTGACAGTTAATAGGTATGTGTTTAGATATCGATTTTAGCAAAACGGTCTCATAAGAAATCTAATAAGCTACAGCCAGACTGAATCACAAATAGATGAAATAAATTGCACGAATCACGCAGTCTACCGTGGCGGCAGACTTCCCAGAAAATCTCATTTGCCTGCAAAGATGGGAGATCACAAAAAACCTCGCAGGAAACATAATATTCCGGGCACATCGCGTCTCAAATCCGTTGGGCGAGTGTATTATTAAGTTCCATTGAACATCTGGCCCAGTTTCCTCCCATTCTTCGAGGTACCACCCACGCCAGGACGTCTACCTTCCAAGGTCAATGCTCCGCATTCAGTTCGAGGTTCGGTACTGTGCCTACAGCCATTAGTGATGGTGTTAGTGACATCATGTTTGTTTGTTCATTCAAGTAGGTGCGAGATCTTCAAAAGCATTAAAGAGGCATACCTAACGCATTATTTAGAGATAATGGGCGGTGAAAGATATTGTAAACAATGTTCGGTTAAGCTAACTGATTCCAAGTCGAATAAGCAACTCCTTATTGACTGTCGAACACACAATTCGTATGAATAGATTGTAGCTTGGGACGTCTTTGTTACTAATTTAAGGATTTAGAGTAGACAGCGTTTCCTCTTGAAAGTCCCGTGGTTATAAGCGGAGCTACAAACATTAGCTAAGTTCAACGAAACAAGTTCACTAGAGACGAAAGCGCCACTCTTCATAGGTACCTACCTACTAAACGTTGAAATCTATACATAGTATAAAACAACGTCGCTTCCCGCTGTCTGTCCCTATGTATCTATGTACGCTTATATCTTTTAAACTACGCGTCGAATTTTATTAGGGGTTTTCAACAATAGATAGAGTGATTGAAGAGGAAGGGTTATAAGCAAGAAAATAAGGGAAGGTAGGTGTACGCGAACGAAGTCGCGCCGGGTCCACTTGTAGATTATGATATAACGATGCGTGGAAGCGGCGCGGGAGGCGTTGCTACAATGGCGCGCACCCTTACATTTAATCCTACCTAAACCTGAATTTCTATAATATGGCGGTTATCTATTTTCTATTACAAGCTGTTCGCATTCAATTTGCAAATGCAAATAAGCAATTGCCGCACTTTTGCTTTAAATTTTATTATTATCATAAAATCGACTAGAAAACGCATTTCACATTTACGATATCTTCAAACATTTTCACATTACACATTACTTCAGTAAATAGTATGCAAACAGATTTAGCTCTTAGTTTATCAGAATACCTTGGCCAAGAACACAGTCTAGACCTTATCTAGGCTCTACGTTAGTTATTTAATAGTTACCAGTTGCAAGTGTAAGATTTACAACGACAAGCTCGCTGGTTAATAGTTTGCTAACAGCGGGAGTCGATTGCAGGCTGTATCAACCCATCGCTCGGCTACTGAACTGTAAAGTTGAAGTTTAAGTTGGACAGGTGGGTCTGATTAGATGATATTACCTGTTTAAAATATTTTCTTGAAGTGGGATTATTATAATTTTGTAATATCTGGGTGAAAATGTCATAGCTCAGTTGTAATTGGCTCATTGTTCTTAATTTAATGCATCTGTTGAGGGGTTCTCTAGTCTTCAGGTGTAACTTCGTCTATGTGATTGTTGTTATCAGATGAAATGAATAAGAAAATACAAAAAAATTGCATGTGTTGTATTGTACGGTTAGATACAGACAAAGCAAAATTACGGGTAGATAAATACAACTGAAGTTTATGATAATGGATACAAAAGAGAGATAACTTGTAAACGCTGTCAGTGGCCACACCACAATAGCCCCACCTACCCTGTTTAGCCTTTGGATCTCTGGTTTGTACACCCATCTAAAGCGATGCTGGCTCATTTTATGCTGGTGGAGGTTGATGTTCTGCCTTCTGTTCAAGTAAATTGTCGTGGTGGCGCGGCAAGAAAGCGTGTAATGCCGGGGTAAATGAGCTTTTATTAATTTTCTAAGGTAATTGAATGTTGGCTCTTGTCACTGATGATGTCAAAGTAATTATATATGAATATTATTATTAACTTTTTGTTTTTGTAGATCCTAATAGTCCTACTGATATTGAAAATGCGATAGTTAATGTGTGAGTGTATGTTTGTTACCTCTTCACGCCTAAATTGATGAACGAATGGAAGAAGACATAGCGTATCCTTGTCTAGATCCAATCTGGTTAGGGTCCCCTGTTAAGTGGGTCACAGAGGTCAGATGGCAGTCGTTACGTTGTTATTATCTGATCTGCCAAATCCAGGATCATGGACAAGGCGTACCTCGGGCCCTCGTGCGCGAGAGCACAACAGGGACATTAAAAAATTTACAACAATTCAAATTTTGATGTTAAAAACGTAGCGCCTTTAAAGTGCCGATCGTACGGATCTTATTTCACCCTATATAATATATCAAACCTTACATTCGAAATTTAAGTAGTAAACTTAAATCAACAACCCTACACACCTAATTACACACATCAACGTCTAAACACAGCTATTAATCCAAACTGACCGTATCTATTTCGCCGGTAGGCGCTCTAGGAAACAGCTCACGTTATCAAGGTTTAAGTAATTTCCGCTGAAGGCTCTGTTTCAGATACAACGAAACGCTTTAATGTCGGCACACGATGCAATGTATCCATCCTGTGCACGGTGCATGCATTGGCGGTTTATGGTTATGTCGTGTTGGGAAACGTAACTGACGTACAGATCCATCATCATCACAGCCAATAAAAGTCCACTACAGGCTTGCAGGCATCTCCGCGCTTGGCAGGCGGGTTGGTGAGCGCAGTGTTGAAAGTATAAAAGTGGGAAACGCTGCAGCCCATTTTCTAGTCTACGAATGTTTCAAAACTTTTGCCTCGAAAACATTAGACGCCTTGTACGACGTGTGTAAGGGGTTCGTGCTATTCTGCTCTACCGGAAAGATCCAGTTATCAATTAATGCTTAGGTATCGCAGGGGTTCACGGCTATAGGAAGTAACGATTTACATGCCGCGAAGATGAGGAGGATGTCATAAGGCGGCTATACATACGACTCTGCGGTAGAACCAATAAATTAAATGCGCGTCCGGGAAGCAGGGCAGCAGAACAGAAGAAGCAGAACGTGCTCGAAAGTCCAACTAAGGTCGGCTCGCCCGAGCATTAGTATAAAACAAAAGCGAATTTATTTTATACTACGTAAGCACACAGAATATTGATACGTTAGGATTAGTATCAACTGTCTTTTGCCTCCTAGATCGGCTCTTTCGCAGTCTCGTATGTAGCCGGTTATAATAGTCACCGTGCGCCGTGGTATCCGGTAGAGTAGAATATAGTACCTAATCCTTCGACTTACAAGTGTCGTAAAATGCCACAAATATCTGCAGACTACTAGACTAATGTACGCCAGGTGTGCACTCAATGATACATTCTCAGTGAGGTAAAAAAGAAGAATTTGATACTCAAAGCTCACTAAATCACGAAATACATCCATTACTTTAAATTAACCATGGAATTTTCTTCGACTACCTACTCCTAGTGTAAAGTTATCTACTCACTATTCATTAATAGCAGCGTACGTACTTACTCTAAAGCGTGTCGCTCGTGATTCAGCATTCAAACCGAGCTGCGCCCGCGCCGCTCCCATGTATCGAGTACATTCCAGCGCCTGACACACATTCGCGCTCTTGGAAATTACTACGCGGGCCCAGCAAGCTTCATACATACATACATAAAGCTCACACCTGTGTCCCACAGGTGGGGTAGACAGAGACTATGGACCATCACCCAGCAAGCTTTATCGGTACAAAATGATCAAAACAATAAAAATATCCAATTGCTCTTATCACATTTATGACATTATACCGTAATTTAGAACATACTAATGATTATACACATGGTAGCCATACCATACAAATTTGTAATTTTGTGATGTGTATTTTAATTTCAGTCAAGTATTATTGATAATTTATGATATTGTTTATATCTATGACTTTCAATAAGTGTATTCTCAGATTATTTATATTTAATAAAAATGAATTGAACTTGAACGAGTAAATGTACGCTTAGATCTTTTAAACTACGTTACAGATTTTAATGCGGTTTTCAACAGTATAAAAACAAGGGCAGGTAGGGATAAAGTGCGCGAACTAGTTACTTCTAAAACAAAAATGCTTACTAGACGCGCTATACGTATTGTATGAGTTATGACCCAAGTTTCGTAACTAGTCTACGATTGCTTTTGCTCCCACTCCCTAGCTATAGTTAGTTATTGCAAAGATTTCATAGATATTACAAACATTGGGAGATTTTAAAATTATATACCTACCCTAAGTTTTAAGGGACCATTACAGCATTTTAAATGAGGGATTTTCATTCAAAGTTTGTCACTTAAAAGTGTTAGGAGTCCCTTAGAACTTAGGGCGTGATGGTGAAAACTTGCATTAGATTATGATAAGTTACATAGAAATAAGATTAAAGGGCTAAACTATGTTATCGTTTACGAATAATAGACATTTCTACTTATACCATACGGAATTTAATTAATGTTGAATATGTTTTATAATTTTAATTAATTGCAATTTTCAATGAGAGCGTGATATGGGTGCATGGCCACCGGGGAAAATGTAGGTAGGTACATGGATGTGGTTCGATGGCTTTGTTCCGGAACGACGCGCGACGTTCGTGTCTTCTCAAATTCATCGTAAAATTTTTACACTCCGCAATACGCAGGCACTCTCCACTATACAAACTACAATTTATTTATTTAGAATTCATTTATTTATATTATGTACCTATAGTATTTTTGTTTTTGTTTTTATTATTATTTATTAGTGGCATGTGAACCACTTACGTCCGTGCTTCACTGAGGGGCACACTGAAAACCAGCGCCATGCGTGAGCCGTGGCTTATGCTGAGTGTGGCCTCGTTGCACGTCTCCTTATGGCACAGGTAACGAAGTAGAGATAGCATTGTCCTTTTCTCATTGTTTCTTGTATGTTGTATTATGTCATGTTATAGTGATCAAATGTACTGTGCCATGTGTGAGATAGATGTAATAAATGATTTATATTTATTTATTTCTATTTATTCTATACCTATTACGAAAACTATTTTATTTTTCAGCGTGTTGTTACAAGGTGCGTAATATTTCCCAACAGAACCAAAACATTCAAGAGTCTAGAGTCTAGACACACAAAGTTTCTTCCTCAATCTGATTAACATTTATATTTATGTGCAAGTAATAAAGACTAAAATGCTTAAAATCCATAAAACTCCTATTTCGTACCAAATGACCTAATGTCCTCTGATTCTTAACACTGCCATTACGACATCATAAAATGCCACTTGCTGAACTGGACCGGTGACATTTTTTTATTGACACAGATTCGTTCCATATTTTAAATGGAAAGAATGGAAACAGTTGCTAACATAGTCGCATTGAGAAAATTCTTTATTGTTTTTTTTCCTATCGATATTATTACAAAACTGTATTCTTACATTGAAGATATTTCAGAATAGTCGGGATGGGATTCTGAAATGTAACTATGAACAATTTTTTTTTGCAATTTTAACTCTGTTCCCGCATCACGCAAAAACTACTAAATGGATTTTGATTCGGTTTTCGGATAGTTTTGTAGCTTGAAGTACAGGGTACAGTCTAAGCCATGCTTCATCTACTCGTATTTTGGGTAGGTAGAACCAGAGATACAGCTTGACCTCCGCGTCGACTAGCATTCATACAATACGGAGGTAATTTTAAATGGTATCTCGAGCAAAAGCTTAATTATCATAAAAAGTATTTCCACCTGTCGCGGGCAAAAGCTAAGCTACGAATAAAATGTACGCATGTACGGGGCCTCCACGCGCCGCGTTATAGCACAACCGGATTTACTGCCAGGAATATGAATATTGATCCCTTCCATAAGACGCAGACAAAAGTGATATATTCACAATAGTTCAACACTTCTTTCCTACAGTTCTACTTTAAAAATTGGAAACAGAAAAACAGTCGAACCTTAACGACCGTAGAGGCCGAAATAATGACACAAAAAGTTTAGAAAGGTCTGTAACAATGCGAAATAATACCTTTCGGCGTGGATTTTTTGTTCTCTATCAAAAGTAATAAATTTAAGAGAAGACATTAGCGAAATGGACACTACAGTTAACTCTAATGGTGAATGTAATTTCACTTAAGCACTATGTGGCAAGAAATATATTATTTCCGCAATAAAATATTTCTTATAGTTCAATAGACTTCCAGTCTGAAATTGATATTTTTATTTATGACGACCCTTAGGTCGCAGGTAGGTAGGTTACGACCACTTATGGTTTAGTTGGTTAACACGCCGGTCTGCCACGCAGAGGTCCCGGGTTCCATTCCAGGCCGGGTAGAAGTTGAAATGATGAATTTTAATTTCTGTTACGGGTCTGGGTGTCGTATGTGTAATAACCTATGTATTTAAAAATATATAATTAGTTTATCAGTTCTCTGGCACCCATAACACAAGCTTTACTTGCTTGCTACACAAGAATGTAACTTAATGAATATAGTAAGAATCTTTTTTTTTTCTTTTTTGTTCATATTTACCTTGGATACCCACGAATCATGAGTGGGATATATATTGTGTGCCGTTTGGACCTTTAAGTACCTAGGTACTGAAATATTTTTTAATGTTCCAGTTTTAACTGCATATGACTTTATATTTATTTATTTATTTATTTTATTTAAAAACTTTATTGCACAAATTACAGCAATTGGCGGACTATGCGTGATAACATGATGCATGCGTGCGTAAACCATGTCTACATGTACTTCGAGGGCCGGCGCCGCATCCGCTTCCCTTGGATAGCGGACGTCCTAGACGGCGGTAGTCACTTTCCATCAGGTGGACCATAAGCCGTGTGGCGCCCTAGACAATAAAAAAAAGCTTTCATTTTGCTCTACAAATGCAAATATCTAGTACCTACCAATCGCTACATTAACTTATACCTATGTAGATATATCTCACGAAGTCTTGCTTTATAGCCGGACAAAATGACAAAAACAATCGTTAAAATTCTAAGCACGCTATTAAAATTTGGCAGGTAGATACAACTACAGATACACAAGGTAAGTAGCTGCCTGCTCATTATTGTGATTAGGAGTGAAGTATTCGATGTTGTAATTTCGCTCCGAGCACAAGCTGGTCGTAACAATGAACGGTTGCAACACAGACCTTCGCTTTAAATATGTGAGTGTATGGAAAGCAAGCTTCGAATCAGGCGTAGGTGAAATGTTTCATGATACATTAGAAGTAGGCATAACCGCAGAAAAGTTCATTCACTCTTGAGAAACCGTTGTGAAGAATCATTCATTCGTGACAGAAGTGATTGAATGAAAGCCCGTTAGTCCGTCCGGCATGTCGGCTTCGGCTCTGCGGTTCAAGGAACGGATGTAATTGGGCAAAGAGCACCCAAGTTAGGTTTCTTTAATAGGGATCCATCAAATGTAAGTAACTAGTAAGTTATCTATCTATACATAGTATAAAACAAGGTCACTTCCCGCCGTCTGTCCCTATAACTGTGTATGTATCTATTTTATTTATTTATTTATTTAACTGTTTATTGTACACAATAATTATATACAGAGAAATATAACAGTATAGAAGACACAACAGGCGCTGCTTATTTCTTAAAAGAAATTTCTTCCAGCAGGCCTACAGAAGAGTGATGTTAGACTAAAGTAACGCAGATACGACGTGCACAATAATTGAATATATAAATACATAAATATATTATATTATAATATATAGGGATATAAAGCTAGACATATTATTAAAACAAGCTATCTAAAATACATATATATATACTCGTATATGTAAGTTATGGACTAGACAGGGAAAGATAATACTCCTTGACTCTCTTTTTAAATATAGACAGTGACTGGCTGTCACGCACATTAGTGCCAGAGAGTTCCATAGTCCCGCTGCATGAACAGTGAAGGAGTAAGAGAAGAAATCGGAATGATGGATAGGGATGGACAATAATGATTTTACATTTGACCGATAAGGCTTGTCTTGGGCCCGGGAGAAGTGGAAGGAGTTGCGGAGATATGAGGGAACAGAGGGATTATAAAGGATATTGTAAAGCATAGAAAGGACATGAGCGTTCCTGCGATAGCGAATAGGGAACCACTTGAGTTGCTATGTACGGTTAGAACTTTTAAATTAAGCAACGGATATAGCAGTTTTGAACAATAGATAGAGTGATTCAAGGGGAATATTTACAAGCAAAAAAAGGTAGAGGTAGGGGAAGTAGGTGTACGGGAACGAAGTAGCGTCGGGTCCACTTGTAAGAAATATAACTTACTAGATGGCATAGTTAAAAAGAACTGCATCAATAGATTAAACTGTATAACTTTAAGTGTAACTTTACATGATTGAGAAACGTCACCGTGAATTTTTATATCTACACTAATATTATAAAGAGGAAAGATTTGTACCTATTTTTGTATGTTTGTATGTTTGTAATGAATAGGCTCAAAAAGTACTGGGCCGATTTAAAAAATTCTTTCACCAATAGAATGCTACATTCTTCCAATTTGACATAGGCTACATTTCATTTTGAAAAAAATTAGGGATCCTTGGTAAAATTTGAACAATGTAACCGAAGGTGTAAAAAAATACCCAAAAAATTCCTTACATCGCGTGTGCTGCGAAAACGATTGATGATAGAACAAAATAATGTACTACGACTTTGCAGAACACATTATTATCTACAAAAAGTGTCGCGGCAGTATATGTCTAACTATTATAGTTATGTCACAATAAGTGTTTTTTTATTTTCAAAATTTAATTGAAATGCCGCCGCTAAAAAACGCTCTTTATTTGTACCTTGGTATTAATCCTTATCAAAATCAATTACTTCATATTTACCACTGCTTCAATACCTTTATATAACTTTTTGAATAATTCAATTCAGACATTCCATTCGAAAGATATCACGAGTTTAAAAATGTGAATATTAGAAAAGAAGTCGCGTGTTCGCCGCTCAGTCCGCTCGGCTATGTAGGCAGCACGGGGTACAATGTCAAGAAATAAAGTGTTAAAATTTATAATTTTTGACACTTTTGTTACGTACCCGTGCGAAGCCGGGGCGGCTGCTAGTCAAATATATAATGCAGAATCCCCATTTTCGAATCCCGAAGACAATTTGTGTATCAGAAAGTACAGTAGGCTACATTGTTTTATCCATTTTAAATTAAATCTCAGAAAACACAGGATCAACTATATTTTCCGTATATAGCCACGCAATAGCTAAATTATTCCGAACTCGCCAGTGCAAACTAATTAGTAAATTGTGCGAGAACCCGTGGGACGCAGTTGCGCTATAATTATTAGATATTATTTGTTCTTAGTCTTGGGTACCTACGTTATGGAGGTAGTCAAGGCCTTATGATGCCATTGCTTTGACTTGGCCTACAATTCCATAATCCCATGCCATAATGCCATGCATAAGGTAAAAGCTCGAATTGGAATGAAATCTAATGTATGGGCAACTTTGTTCAGCTGATCACCATCCCCGTCTATGTTCCAAGTCGTTTCAAAAGGAGATTGGGATAGGTAGGTGTGTCCGCTGAAAAAATGCAATGGCACCAATTTTACTTTAAAATGTTTCTTACTGCTAGATCCAGTGCGACTTCGTTCGCGTACACCTACTTGACCCCTACCCACCTTTTTTTCTTATAAACTCTATCTATTGTTGAAATTCGTTGCGTAGCTTAAAACCTCTAAGCGTACATAGATACAGACGGCGGGAAGCGCTTTGTTTTATATTATGTATAGAAATAAGTCTCTTAAAATTTTGTATGATTATTTGAATCTTCGTCGCGCGAGCGAGGGTCACAAAAATACACTTTTATAAGGCCCCAGTCAGTCTGATAATAGTTAAGCCGTATTCAAATAATCATTAAACCTCATACATAAAGACAGCATACGTGTTTTAGCACACTCTCACTTTTCCTCCAATATTAGTAAGGTCTAAACCAAAGTGCTAGCAAAGTCCCTAATTAGCAGTGAAAACCTTCATAGCAGCTGAGGTGAACTTGTATCGACCGAAGGGTCATTAGGTCACAGTTACATGGCCCGTGGGAGCGACAGTGTGCAAGTAGACTTGCAGCTACCAGTTAATTATAACTTGGACCAAGGTCGATGTGATTCCAACAACGCCCTTTTCGAATTCGGAACAATGCTTGCGTCTGAGCATTGTTCGCTTGAACTTATTGGGGCTTATGGGATGCCATTGTTTTTTTTAACAAAGGTACTTTATAGCTTGTTAGTTTTAGATGACGACTTGAATTATTGCGAAGGTATTGTGAGGAGTGAGGGGAGCGCATACGAGAGGAATATATGCGAATCGAAATAGATTTTTTCTAAACTTTGTGTTTAGAAACCCTTAATGTACCTTTCATCAAGATTTAATTGCAATGCATTGAAATCCTTTTCAGAGGAACATTTTTCACTATATAAGCAACATAATTTATGTAATATTCCATTTAGTGTAAAGTGAAATTCATTGCGGTGCATCCACTAGCTAGAGAAATATACTACCGCACCAACCGACAAAATAAAACGCAAAATTGAGTAGTTATTACGACGCCTTTCGTAACAACCCCATACATTTACCTCACAGTCACCACAAGCCTAACTTTATTAACAAAAACAACAATAGCGGAACATAATAAGCTAGTGACTCCACTCCAGTAATGTCTGTCTCGCTGTCTTGCCAATTTGGCGCTTTTGGCGCTAGATATAGCGTTTTTTAGGTTTTCATACAAAACTTCAGAAATCCAGCGCTTTTTCTAAGGTCTGGTAAGTAGCGCGTTATCGCTAGAAGAGTCTGTACTGCTTCGTGGCGGTCACGCGAGTGCCATGTTGCCATTCAATTTGAGCAGGAAAATTGCCATATTGCAGCCCGAACATCGCAGTGCGAGGCCTCAATTCCTATGTGAAATGGCGTTTGCAGCATGTCGTGTCACTTCGAATTGATCGAAAAAATGCGACGAAGTACTGTAAATTGTTGCCGAGTTTTGATGGTAACATTTGTATGCTTAATGGCTTGGTGTATGTTTGCATAATTTTGTACTTTTAGGCTTTGTTC
Organism: Blastobasis adustella; assembly: GCA_907269095.1. Taxonomy (NCBI): domain Eukaryota; kingdom Metazoa; phylum Arthropoda; class Insecta; order Lepidoptera; family Blastobasidae; genus Blastobasis; species Blastobasis adustella. The sequence continues at coordinate 10,431,724 of OU026121.1, read as the reverse complement.
TGAACCTTCGTAGAATTACGAAGTTAAACTTCATCTGATGCCTTTTGGCGAGGCAGGCCATTTTCTTGAAAAGTCAATTTAGAAGAACGTCATGTTCGTTTCACGTCATTTTCTGCGTTAGTCAATGGACTATGTAGTTCCTCGATATTCTTAAAAATAATCCATTAGTCCACACATTCAGCTCACGTCCGACAGCTTCTTGCTCTGCCAAAGCCTTACGAAAACCTATTATTAGATGTTACAACTCCGTTACGGTAGTATAATTTATTCAAGAATGCTCATAAAATCATAGTAACCTTTACTAAGGTCCACGATTTCAAACGAGTGAGGAGAATCACGTTCAACAATCAGGGACACATTCCTCCGCTTACGAAACTATTGACCGAGGCTCCCAGCGTTATAACTATGATACTGTAATTTATAGATGTCGGCATCGGACTGCTAAACAGTGCCCATTAAAATTTTATTTTAATAGGAGGCTGTATGTATGTATGTATGGCTGTATTGCTGCTGGTACCTTTGAAGTGTGAGTATTATTTACATCGTTTATCGACCTATGATCTTTTTGTTTTCATCATCATCATTTTCCGAGCGGTTATTCTGCCAGGGTCCGCCTTCCGACTCATTCTTCACTTCGTCGAGGCATCCTCGCGTCGTAAGATATTATCTCGCATCCGACTCGACGATGTCAATCCATCGCTCTTTGGGCATTCCGCGGGACCTCCTTCTTGATAGGTAGCGCGACAGGTATAGGCCTATTTTTCATGTATTCCTTGCTCTTACGCAACACCTATGATATTGTTTTTTTTTTATTTAGACTTATAAAAAATAAAATAAAAGAATTTTGTATTCGTCCACTCTCTATTACTGTCCATCCACCTTTCACGCGTTGTAGTACAAAAATGCAATAAAGCTCAGCTTATAACTTTCTCATAGATTTCCCTTAGAACAAGTATGTTGAAACGAGAGTCGATTCCAGCCAAACAAATTTCATCTCGTTAGGTACTTACATGTTGGCAATGATTGCCCCTAGAACCAGTTTCTCGATGCCAAGCTGGTCGGTGTTGATTATTCGATTGCCATCGTGAATGCCAAATGCCAATGCAGGTATGTTACGGCTACGAAGCTGTTTGCTTTTACTCCATACTATGATGCACAGTAGGTACAAATGTAATACCTTCAGTTGCGTGAACCAATGAATAAACGGACAGGCTCAAATGAATCTAATTGGTTGGTTGCGATGGAGTTCGAATTAAGTATTTACTTCACGCGTTGTAAGTACTTTGCAAATGTGTCTACTTATATCAAAATAAAAGATTTGTGATTTAGTTACAGGTACTTAGATAGCCTGATCTGGGTGATCCAATCTGGTCAGGTTCCCCTGGTAGCAGGGTCACGGAGGTCAGACGGCAGTCACTCCACTGTAATTACCTTATCTGCCTAATCCTGAATCATGGTCAAGGTGGAAACTGGGCTCTCGTGTGCGAGAGCATAACCGGGACATTAACGCCAAGATGATGATGTTATGACTTAGATAGTCTGGTCTATTCTCTAGAAAATTTAAGAAGCGATTAGTTTAAGAATCAAAACAACTCTCGAAGAGTACCTACTTGAAACCTATTTATTTAATGTCGATAAAAAGTAGCTGTGTGCGAGATTCATGGTCACATATAAATAATTATTGCGCTAACACAAGAACCGATTCTACGTTAATTCGACTACAGAAAAATCTGAAAAACCTACAGAAATAAATAACTCGATGGAAGGACATTCGTTATCTTCTATAGAATACTGCGCGGATCAATTCCATCTAGTTAGAAGGTGACTAACAAACCTGATTGTAACTGGGTCTGACAGAGTATTGACATTGCAATGAGTAATGTTTGTATACAATGTTTCTCGTCACGATGGTATTATGCAAATAAGATACTTTTTTTACAAGAGTGGATTCAATTAAAAATAAATTCGTGACGAATAAACGTACTATAATATTTTGCCCTAAGCTGTTCGAAATTTAGTCGTAATTTTAGATTCTCCAGTCAGTATCTAAACCAGCACTACTCAATAAGTAATGAAAAAATATTTTTTTTTTTCGTAACTAGCTTTTATCGCGCGGTATAGTACTCATCAAGACCTTTCCAAAGAGCCCAAACACGATGGGATTATCTTGTTGTGTTCATTAGTTCCTATGACCACTAATAATACCACTAATATAATAAATGGATGAACCGACAAAGAAAATACGTAACAACCACTAACAACCACTTCCTATACCTACCTAAAAATATGTATATTTTGCTTTCAATTTCATTTTCTCAGCAGCCGGGCAATAGACATGCGGGATGATAGATGCGTCGATATTTTTCACTGAAGGCTGCCCCCAATTTTTCAATAGAAATACTTTTACAGAGATTTATTGAGCAAAGAATCAGTCTGTGGAAACCCTCTTAGAAAAGATAGCATAGTAAGTAGGTCGGTCGGTAGTGTGCAAAAAAGATAAATAAATCTTTTTACTACATGTTAGCGGTGTGCAAAAGTATGTAGCTAACTCCAAAATCATGTAGCTAACATGCATACATGTTAACAAAGGAAAAATAGAATCGTTTGATCTATAGTAACCATCCAGAGCAAAAGTAACTCACTCTTACTGTCTCTCTATCTGCCACTCTGATTGCAATCTAATAAGGTTTTATAATAATAATTAGAAATCGTGTTAAAAAGCAAGGTGAATTAGGGACATGGGGAACAAAATGTCTGGTCATGCCGCTTCCGCCATGCACGGGCTAGGAGAGGCCGGCCCAAGAAGCGATGCCGATGGCTAGATGTCCATAAGGAGAGCATGCGTGCCAACATAGTCACCATCAACAATGCTGCAGGACGAGGGAAATGGACAAGGAGAAGTGCCCGCCGCCCGAGAGCAAAATGACGCCAAGATGTTGAAGATGATGAAACGAATAAAATTTTAAGGTACCAACATATATAATTTCGTCAATCATTTTTCATTTAGAATATGTTAATCGAAGAGTATAGGTACTCGTAGTTACCTTCTATAACAAATAAAACAAAATATCATTTCTAAATTAGTTTTCAACTGGCCTAAGATCGTGTTGTTGCATCAATTAACGCTAAAATCGTGTGTACGACATAAAATAAAAAATGCAGCAGCATCACACGGGCCGTGTGAAACATCGAAATTATTCCTCACGGCTAAAATGCACTTATAAATACGTAGGTACATTAACGTTGTGTGACGGCGAAGACGAAGTTATCATTGAGACAAACCTCAAAGAAGTTTACCAATATGTTCAGTTATAAATTGTAATGTTTTCGTGAATATATAATTCGATGCACAAAACTGGTGTGTTACTATAAATATAGGTATATAACCTTCACTGCTACTCCCGGCTTCGTAAGGTGTTATTCTGGCATAGGTCTAGGTATACCATACCATGCAACAAGACAAGAATTCATCAAAATCGTTACAAAAAGAATCTTACATATTAAAGCTCTAATCTTGCAATTTATATATATGCAGCGAGATCGTGTCCGGATTACTAAACAAAGCATTTACATATTATTATAACGTTCTATTTACATTCTAAACGTTACACTGTTAATAGTTACACAAATCCCAGCTCTTCAAGTCTTCAGGTTAGCATGTAATCGGGCTCTTCAGTGCGATGTTACGCAAATAGTTACATTTTCGTTCGCAATTACGTAAAAACATCCGGCGAAGCATTATTTATGTAAAACTACAACAACGCATTAACCCAGCTATACAATAATTAGGTGATTGTAGGTTTTTTTGCAAGATTAATAATGAGGAAAAACTGATTCCTTTATTTAAGGAAATATGGCAATTATCAAGAATTAATTGCCTTATGCCGATTGTACTGCATTGCGTTGCCTACTTGCTTGTTATTGGAGGTTCTCTGCGTACTTAAAAATAGAAACGGTAATGCGAGCGGTACTTGCAATTAACGTTATTGCGTAAGAAGTTACGTAAATCGTAAGTAGGTACTAGATCTTCGATATTGAGTTAAAGCCACCTATCAAAATATCTAAGAATAGAATATCAAAATATGAGTTATCTCTGTGAACTCAGACATGGGAACTTGATTATGACCTTCTTGACGACCGAGTGAAGGTCAGACTTGTCAGTCTGCCGGTTCGATGTGAAGATGATGCCATTGGACATAAACATACCCAGATTAGGTCACTAAAGCCTCCAAATAATACTTAAGGTAGTGTTCTCAGTCACATACTCAGTCGAACACTACAATCGAATATTATTGAAAGATTCAAAGCAGAACTGATTCTTGCTTTCAAAAACATAAATTGTCGTCATAACAAAAAAAATAATAATCTTGGCGTTTATGTCCCAAATGCGCTCTCGCGCACGAGGGCCCGGGGTCCGCCTTGACCATGATCCAGGATTTGTCAGATGAGGTAATTACAGTGGAGCGACAGCTATTTGATCTCTGTGACCCAGATACCAGGGGAACCTGACCAGATTGTATTATGGTTACACGTTCTCAGACGTTCTGTCGCCTGAATGTGCAGGTTTCATCACGATGTTTTCCCTCACCGTAAAAGCATCGGTTAGTGTTCAGCTAATGTACATAACTCAGAAAAGAGTCATTGGTACATGGCCTCTCGCTTACTAGTCGGATACCTACCGACGCTCCCGTCCGTTTTAACTATTGTATTATTCTCTACTACGGTACGGTACATTAATGTTAACGAATTGACCCTACAACTCGAGTTAGTTGGTCAAGGGATAACCGATATCACCATCTGCAAACAAAAGATCACATCTCGATAACAGACACAAGCCTAACGCAGTGTAATAGCCCTGAGTGTAGGTACTTCGCCACGGAAACTGTGAATGACTTAACACTTATAAATAAACATAGCTTTCAATGCCTCTATTGAGCACTAAAGTACGTACTCATTCATTGCTGTCACGTAGGAGTCCTGCCTTCGGAAATGTTTTTGTGCGTCCCGGTAGATAAACGTATAGAAACGTATAGGCATGACAATATAAGGCATAGTTAAGTAATGTGGTAACGGATATCTATTCATAGCTCTGAAACGTCTAGTGTTAAAGACTTTGGTTTGACAGAATGAGCGGGTTAAGTGGCTGTTTTTAAATGTGTTATTTTCTTAACGAGGAAGAATTTAGGTAGGTTTGGATAAGAGTTCCTCTTTCTGACAATGTTTTCGTAGTTTTCATCCGTGTATACTGTTATTTTTTCGGGGCCTAAAATAAGCAATAACGGTCGGGAAGTATGTAGCTCCCTATTATAATACCTAGTAAAAGACTTTTCGAAATAGTTTCTGTGGTTTTGAAGAATACTCCACCCAGCAAATTTTTTATACTTTGGGTTATAAGTTTTTTGCAAAATTCAGTCCATGTTAGGTACTGTCTTGCTGAAGATTTGAAGTTTTGAGATTATGCATTACAAACAAACACCTTGCTGAGTCTTGCCTTCTGATTTTCCACCGGAATCCCGTAAAAAGTCATAAAACATTAAACAAAGTTGGTTGGCTTATTTTATCTTATATTTATAGTAACTGATTATAAATATATTTCTCCACCCGAACAGACAGATACCAGAAAAAGTAATAAATAACAACGTAACGGTAAATTATCGTAAACACCCAACGCAAGAGAGCTACAACTTTTCAAATAATTTTCAGTCTACATCTACGTACTTACAAAACTACTGATTTGCATATTTTTTAATATCGTGATCAATTTCACTGTTTCCACATTACTTCCAACTAGGGTTGCCAACCCTACTATAAAATATAGTATTTAACTGTTTTAGGTGTCCGCCTACTATTATTTTAAAATTTAATATAGTAGGCGAAACTACTATGTTTTAACAGCTAAGTCGCTTTTCAGTATCACTTACCGTAAAACAGGTGCGTCCTGAATTTTAATTTTAACAACTTAAATTCAGAATAACTGAATTAACACCCTTCGGGACCAGCTAACTTTAGTACTCGCTGAAGATCAATTTTATATTAAATCTTGCAGCTGATGAATGGCGACAAGTGTTCATCTACAGCAATGGCTGCAGTGAGTCCGATGGTAACTCCAGTGAATCAAGATTTTCTAAAGTTTTTACAAGTTTTACAGTAGCCCATATTATCTGTGATGAACAGAAAAGAAGTTACTGAGCCAGTACGTCTCATAAATGCTGAGTTAATGGTGGTTTATAAATAAGAATTAGATTGTAATAATAATCATAAAGCGATCCTCAAAATTACTCATCGCTTAAGCCTAATACAAATTATATTTAAAATATTATATATTTTTAAGTTAAATCCGTATCTACTATATTTTTATGGCTACTGAATCCGAAAATACTATATTTGGTCTTTAAAAAGTTGGCAACCTTACTTCCAACCTTGACCATCGTGTTTTGCAACCTTATCTATTCGAATAATGTAATAATTGCTACCGTCACGTCACGTACTGCTGTTAGTTAATTTACATGCTATGAAACGGTATCGGTTCCGTAATTGCATTTCCTCAACCATACTAACTATACAGATATTAAAATAGCTGTGGAAATAACAAGGAAATAAAATATAAGTAAAAATCTTATAAGTATAAGTATGTTAGCACAATACACACTCTAATTAATTCTCCAAAGTAAGCAAAGCTTGTTTTGAGAGCCAGAAAACTAATAAATTACTTATACATTTTTAAATACATACTTATTATAGATACAACACCCAGACCCGTAACATAAATGAAAACTAACCAATTTAATAATCAAACACAATAACTACCCGGCCGGGAATCGAACCCGGGATCTCTGCGTGGCAGACAGCATATAAACCAACTGAACCACTCAGGTCGTCAAATTATTTAACAGTACAATATTTTTATTACGCTTTTGCGTAGCTTATTTAACAACCGACCAAGGTCAAAAAGGTTGAACAAGATCTTCCTGGGGTTCCTGAGACTACTCGTTCCTGAACAGTCTCGGGAGCTGATTGACACCCCGAGACAGTACCTTTATAATACGCATTAAATTTTATCCGAGCATCATAATACACCATCTAGAAGACGGGGCTACAGCCGTAAATGCGACTTAGTACCGAGTAATGCAGACTAACCAATGTGGTACGTGATCCTAATACAAATTAACAATGGAGTGCCCCGTTTACCCCGACACGCAGGGCTCCTGGGACACGTTGATTAGGTACTCTACGGTACCGACCTAAATGCCTACAAGTACTTGTGTGAGTGGACTATCGAGGTAAGTCTATTGGCTGACTCGGTACAGCTAGAGTGCAAATTAGCGGGGCTATTGTTGAACTTGCTCGATACACTTAGGCTTCACTTAGATGGATGCTCTAGCTAGATCTTAGCTAATGATTTAAGTATGATCGAGGCGTAGCAAAATAATAAGTGGATGTGCATAAATATGCTTGGACAATTCACACAACGCCATTCAGCCCCAAAATAAGCAGAGCTTGTGTTATATGTGCCCGAAAACTGATAAACACGACAATAAACGGTATAGTCGTTTCAGTAAACGTTGTTACATGGATTTGAAGAAGAAAGTATTTCGACAAATTCTCTTATCGCATAAAGAGGTATGGATGGAGCTATTTAAAAAATAAATTGATATCATTCCTGCTAATGACCGTAGCAAGTTATGTGGCCATCCAGATTAGTCTTAACAGCTTCATAGATTAAGGATTTTAAAATTTACGTTAACATTACATTTTTTTAGATGGTGGAGGTTTAAACTTTTAAGCTATTGCATAGCTTTTATCGCGAAATTCCGAAATTCAAGAAATTCCGTAACGAAAAAAACCTAACACCCCCCACTCCGACCGGCACAGCGGTGCGGCATTGAAAGCCGTACATCGTCTAACGTCGTTTCAGTTCGGCAGACTTCGGCACGGTGTTTGTGTGCGTGCGACTAGACGTATGCGTATAGACTAGCTGCTAACTGCTCATAACTGATTCTATCTCTTTTAGACACAATGCTAGGTGAGATAGCGTGCTTTTTGGCCGCGTCCACGAGTGAGTTCGATAAGGTAATCCAAAAATAGTTAGTATTAAAGTAACATTATATCTATATAAATGTACATCGCGCGAAATTCGATGATAAAACTCTTAATATCGTTCTTCTTGTTCAAATTTTTTGAATGAAGGTACTTATTATAATTGCATAAGTTGATAAAAAATGGTATGCAATAGCTTTATCGCGGCAGTCCCCGAGTGTCACACGTATTTTTTATATATAAGTACTACAGCCAACCCGATGGAAAGCTGCTACTGTCGCTCATAACATCCACGATTCATGCACTTAAGTTTTATGCAACAAAAATGCAGAATCGCACGTGCGTTGTCACTGTGACTATCTCAATATTTACACCAGAATCTGCGCTTTTAAATCGAAAATTTCTCTTTAAAACCACAAGGAAGCGAGTCTGTTAGTGCGATGATATCTGTGAGCAAATAACATGCTATAGTTGTCGATAACATCATCTCCGAACGGATGTCGTCTCGTTCCTACTTGCGATAAAGTCACGTCGAAATGTTTACCGCGTTTTCCGCTTTCTTGCGATGAATCGCGTACGTTTTGCTTTTGAATTTAGAACGGCTTCGATCGCACCCTCGATAAATAAAAACAAAACATTAACGATGTCAGGTATTTGTACTGGCAGCATTTTCGTTTCTTTTACGTTGTGTCTATTTTACCAAACTCTTTGGTTGTGTTGTTGAGACTGGATTTGAAAAACGGTAGAGTGCTGTTGTTATAAAACGATAAGGTAATATTATAATGTGATTGATACACAAGTACGAGAAGTTAGGTGTCGGTCTTAATTGTCTTTTATGTCACGGCTAGACTAGAACCATAGGATTCTGTAGGATTTTGACAAGAATCTTTGGGAAAAGGCAGAAGATAAGGTGCTGTAAATCTAGACAACAGACATTTTAATTGCTGAGCTGTAAGTAGGTCTACTTATTACGAATTAAGTACCTACACAATGAATAACATTATACCATAAACCCACAACATTGTGAAAAAGTGTCATAAGTACCTAAGTGTAGTAAGTACTTTTAACTGCAAGCAAAATCATGTAGCTATAAAATTACTCCACATAGTAGTAAGCAACCGGTTATACTTGTACTAGGTAAAGTAATTTGATCTACTTACAAAAAAACACTGGCCTTCAAGTTACTATCGTGTAAGTCATCTAAATTGCGATTCGCACGGCTTTGACTCACTGCCTTTTGTAGTTCATTCACATTTGAACAGAGATGGGAAACGAGACGGTCTTCGGACCAAATTAATTCCTCTGGCCACGTGGTATGACTGCTTTGAGCTACTGTTCGGACGACGTGTTCGGTCAGGTATATTGAGATAATAATTACGCTTGCAGTTTAAATATTACATACATACATATCATTACGCTTTTTCCCGTAGTCCACATTGTTCCACTTGCAATGCTCCCTTGACACATTTCTCTGGCGATTTCCACATTAATGAACCTTTTTATACATGCTCGTCGGTTTAAGGTTCTTTTGATCTTTCTTTAAAATAAATAAATATAGGTAGTTTAAACATTAAAAAGACTGTCACGGGGTGTCAATCCCCAGCGCAACACCTATAAATGTTTATCTACACTCAAAGCGTAATGTTCCAATTACATATTCGAAAACAGTTGTTTAAGGATACACTTTTATCACGCCAGTCTATAAAAATTTTAAAAATTACTTTTCGATACAGCATTTCCCATACTATTTTCATTACAGCTGTATCGAAAAATAACTTTTTAATCATTATGCAACACTTTTCTTTCTTAAATTTTTGTCGGGCGCCGGGACACGGCTTAATGTAGGCTGAATACCTAAATTTCTTCAACAAATTCAAAATTCCTGTTTATATTTGTGATCAGTTCATAGTCTGTGGTTGTGATTGTGTACATTTGGAATTATTTTCCCGCTAATAAGAATATTTTTTCTAATTGTTGTTGTTTGTGTTTGTGAATGATTTTTTCTAGTTTGAAGCAAATAAATAGATAAATGTGAAAGAAGTGAAGTTAATTTCGCTTGATATCCTCGACGCGTAGATACAACAGAACTGACTCGCAGTTACTTCCAGCAAAGTTGAAAAAATTAAAGGTACCATATTTTAACATGAAAATATGAGTGTAGATAAAGTAGTGTATGCAACGCATATAATTAGGTATTAATGACAGTTGCATAAAGTACTATTGTTATACTTAATAAAACATTGTAATGGCTCTATATAAGTTTAACCAACACGAAGTGGCCAACATTGGAATAAGTAGCATATCAAGTATTGCATTTACTAATGACAATTCAGTTGAAAGTATGAAAAAGTATCTGTCCAAAATTTTTACCAATTTCACCGTGGAGACCGGTCATAATATTTCCATTTACTTATCAAACCAAGAGTGTCGCATCACTATTCACTATTGAAGACTATATTTTGTTACGTTATTTTTTCAAGTATGACCTACCCTGACCTTGTGTTAACCCAACCTAGCCTCTTTTACTTCAGTAAAATAAGGTAAATGAGTTTGCAATTTTAAAGATTTATACAAATTAAGTGAAAGTTTCATTCAAAAACACGTCTTGTTTTTAAGAACTACCAAATCCGATGGCACATTTTATGTTGCCATTTTAATTTATATAAAAAATTAAATCTTAATAAGTATTTACCTGATACTTTTATGTATGCTTAGATGAAACCAAAAAGTATGTAATGAGTGAAAGTTTCTGTACCTACATATATTTTCCATCGATTTTGGGAATGCAATTTTTTTAATCAATTAAATATTTCATACATTTAAATAAAAAATTTACACGTCAAGTGTGACATAATTGTCATTATTTACTTACGTAACATTTTATAACGTTATTTATAGCAATTAGTATAAAAAAATTTGAATTTCAAATTAGAAATCGATAAAATCGAAAGTTGATTACCATAAAAACAAAGTCAAATTTACAAGTAACGATTGATCCGAAATTTCTTATAAATATGTACCTGCGTGGGAGCGACCGTCGCCTTATATGGAGAGTTAGTAACAAGTTACTATCGATAGCAGCGATATTAGTATTGAGCACACAAAACCAGTTGTAGAAAGTCCCCAAGCCTCGACAAATATGGTTGTTACGGCGGTAACGGTTACTCCTAATACGTAAAGGCCTTAGTCCATATTTATTGATAAACAAGTCGTGAGATTGAAATGTTATAGGTACTTGTAACTTAGCTAATGCTAACGCAAGTGTTTTTTATTAAACTGGTCTTCATGAGCCAAGTACAGCGATGCAAATCTAACATTTTTTTAAATTTTGGAAATGTCACTTTAGGCTTTTGTCCGCGGCTTTGCAACGGATAAATATGCCAAATAGGGTGCCCTAATTCGACATTCACTATAGGTGCTGACCTATTTCTAAAGCATTTTTATTGTCTAGGATGACAAACTGAGGGACTTCGTCTTCATTCATCATATGCAACCTCAAAATGCAGGGAGAGGGAGGAGATGACGTGTCATTCTTCGAGGTATCTGTAGACATGCCTTTTGAAGGACAGCAAGTTATAGTGTAAGGGCAAGATTTTGGGATCGAGATCATTCCACACATTGCACGTACGTTGTAAAAGTTTCGCAATGGTTTGGTATGCAACAGGGGTAGCAGGGGAGCAGGGATTAAATCTTACCCATCGCAGAAGGGAGCATTTAGATGATAGAATAAGATTATGGCACAGGATTTTTTAAGGAGGCTAGTACAAGAAGATGAAGAGATTGGCAGACAGGAGAGAGAAGTGGCTAATGCTCCACCGACAAGTGTCATTCTCTTAAATATAATATGATGATGAGTATCCTTATACCACATAACGACACACGTAAGTCGAAAAGGTAGGTATGTAAACTAATAGTGGTAGACGAACAACACCTTAGTGGTAGCTACTTAATAATCGTGACTTGTGAGTCTGACCACGCCTGGCGACCGGTAGCTGGTGACAAGACCGGCGCGTGCGATGACGGCTCGTGGTCGGATACAGTGATCCACGCAGCGATGTACAGGATACAACAAAGGTGATCACAGAGTTTCGAAAAGATACATTTTTACAAGTTGGTATAGGATCCGTGACGGCGATTTTTGTGTTAGCTTAGGATATATGTGTAAAAAACTATCTACTTATAGCAAAATTTGATTATGTGGCTCGACTACATTAAAAATGTTGTTTTCTTTAAAACTAGTGGACCCGGCGCGACTTCGTTCGCGTACACCTACTTTGCCCCTTTGCTGCCTCTTTTTCTTGTTTATAAACCTCCCTCTTGAATAATTTCTCTATCTATTGTTGAAAACCGCATTAAAATCCGTTGCATAGTTTAAATGATCTAAGCGTACATAAATACATACGTATATACATAGGGACAGACGGCGGGAAGTGACTTTATTTCAATTTATTCCAAGCATGGTTTACGGCCTGTAGCTATATTGTCTAATGATATCATTGCTCTATTCTGCGGTTACGATGATATAATCAAGTGTATTATTTGTGTGATATAATGATACACTCATGCTTTTATTTACTGTTTAGATTTAGGCTAACATACGACATAAACATGCCTTGTTCAATTTGGTGAATAGACTCTGTCTAAAAAGTTGAGCGACTTGGACAATTATAAGATTTATCAAAATCAACAAGTAAGCAATTCTGATTGAATAATGCAGACGTCCATCTGTACACGACAAGATAGTAGCTAAAAGATGGGCATTTTCATTATTCAAAATCAGGTTGCTGAGTTGTTGATTTCAATAAATCTTCTAATTTCCCAAGTCGCTTTACTTTTCAGACAGAGTCTACCACATGTACCTGCTGTACCTACAGACTACGTACTGACAGACACACCCAAACATTTTATATATTTTTGCATTCATTACTTATATAAATTCATGGCAATCGTGTTGAGATAGTTGGTTTGGTTTATTAAATATTCGTTGAATAACTGGTATTAATGTATTTTTGTAACAAGGACATTTTAAATTCTCATGCTTAACCACTAATAAGAATGGAACATACTTAATTACTATGTTGACGCAATGACCCAAAATGAGTCTTGGCCTCCGACACTAAGATGCTCCATTCCACTCTGCCCTGTGCCACCTCCTGCCAACAGACAGCCTGGAGTTCCAACAGGTCTCTTACAAGAATCTGTTCTTGTTAAAAATGGAACACTTCAGTGGTTCCAGGTCCCGGGTTCGATTCCCGGCCGAGCAGAAATTTAAATGATGAATTTTAATTTCTTGTACAGGTCTGGGTGTACTATGTGTAGTAAGTATGTATTTAAAAAAATTATATAAGTACTTTATTAGTTATTTAACCCACAACACCAGTTTTGCTTACTTTGGTGCTGGATGGCGCTGTGTCAATTTGTCCGAGCATATTTGATTTATTTATTTACTTAACATGTTTATAATGTCCATAGGCGGCGATGACCACTTTCCATCAGGTGGCTCGCTTGCCTGTTTGTCTGCCGTATAACATAAAAAAAAATACTGTACTAACCGCCTTTATCACTACAAAACAAACTGAACCAGTCCTAGGTTCTTCTGACCTCAAAAAGGGTACTTAAGTACCTCGCCGGAGTCACGCTTCGCCGTTCCGTTAAACGATTTGTCGCGAACTATCGATGTACACGGTGGGTCTAATATGCATTTACATGAAGCCTTGAGGCCGTAGAATTAATACTTTGCAAACTTGTAAACCAGAAGGCATTCATAGAATTAAAAATGTTCAACTTTCGTATAGAAAACAATTGTTACCAAAAACGTAATTGAGATCGAGATGTTTTCATTCTATTGTAAATCATTAAGAGGTTACAAAAAACGCAGGTAGATTTAGAGTAAAATAACCCAAACAGCTAGGAAAAATAAATTATTATTAATCATAGCTTACTAACTAAAATAATTTTTATGCTAATTTCTATGACCGATTTAGACATATTAAGTTGTAAAGTATTTAACGCAATAATAAGCCACTTAATGTTAATGTCTTACTAAATTCGATACATTCATTAAGAGGCTTAATATTTAGTTATTATTTAGTTACGCGATAGGTGTAAATAGGGCATTACTGCTGAAATAAAAATGATAAGACACCTACGAGTATACGTTTTCAACACAGCGTCGCTGCGCCCGCGCACCGCACGCGCCTAAAAGGCGGGTGTAATAAGTGCTATAAATGTAATGGCGGTTTGTAAATAAAAAGTGACAACTTGTCGTTACGATCCGTGACTCTTGTACTTTCTATTTTACCACGCTCTGTCCAGCCTTTGTTGATATTCTGTTTAACGGGACAAGTTGTTGCTTTTATTATGGTATTGCACCTACAAACACCTGACTTGTACCTAACTGTATTTAAAAAGATATTAAGGGCTTCTTGTACCAAATTTTTAAACGCATTTAAGTTAATACTTAAACAAAAAACTTCATACAAAAATGTAAAATTTCGTTCTTAAACCTATTTAAGAACTTGGTGCAACCGGGGCTAAGTTTTGAAAAGTTTATAATTTCAATCCTATCTCCGATGCCTTTTGTATCAAAATACTCGTTTGTAAGAACAACATAATCTCGACATGTAAGATACATATAATTAATTTTCATCTTATACTTTAAGATACAAAAAAGTAGCTGTAGATTTATCTTAAATATAAGTATTTAAGTTCTAAGCACAGAATATATATGAGTATTAAACTTTACATCTACTCTAGGCAATGTAGCGGTCATTGCGACCGCACGTTTGACCCCTCCCAAAATAAACCTATCTGCAGATAATCTATAAAGAATACATACATAACATGCACGATAATCTATCTAAGACAGTCTTTGTAACACGTTAACCTTTACGCTTGTCGTATTAATAAACCCAAATCTGCATCAGAACTTTCGACACAAAATTATGTAAAAGTTCGCTTCACAGCAAGGAAGTGGCCGGTGGACTATGCCACGTTATGCAACAGATGGCACGGTACGATCCGTAAACAAAACGCGTATGTCTACGGCCAGGTTTTGAAATGGTGTAAATGTATGCGTAAATGTGACAACTTTTACCTGCTTAGGTTCTAACATAGACTTCGAGGTACCTACGTTCTACGTGTAGGTGAGAGGATGCCTACGCGTAATGTGGTTGTGGGATGAGTTCCCTTGAAAGGTTTTCCCAGGAAAGAAGATACGATTGGTGCTCTTCGAGAAAGAGGTAAAAAGGTTTTAGGGGTAGGCAACAACAACAACAACGAGGGCGTCCGCAGAGACAAAATTCTGCTAGACGAACTTTTCCCAAGAAATGGAACAAAACGATTTCGACTTATAAAATTACTCGTAAGGCACCAGCCCTACTGGTAACTAACAAAGTTGATTACTGTTGACAACAGATACTATTGTATTAATACGAACATAACATACCTAGTTGTAAAAAGCATAACGCATTGATAACATCTCAAATGTTTACTTAATCCAATGCAATAAAGATTTTAATAATAGAAGAGATGTTAATAAGAGAATAAAAAAGTAAATAAGTATTCAAAATACCTGCGTAACTGCGCTCATTAACGACCTACCATTCACTCCACCTGGTGTAAACTAGTTACACCCGCAAATAACTCCATCAGAAGATTATGATGTTTGGCCTAACCACCGCAATTAATGTCCGCGGTACATCCCACAGCCAGAGATTCACGCCTCGCACACGTTCCGCATAACTTAATTGGAAATTGTGTTCTGGAATTGGAAAATGCATATATGCGCTGGAATTTAGCATGTCGGCCAATAATCGTGCCCATTTACAAATGGGATAATTGGTCGAGGAAGCGAGTCGCGAATACTTGTGTCGCGTGTCGTGTAGTCGAGCTGTTCATATGTTAAATCGCATTTCGCGGCACGACATATTCGTAAACACTTATTTTGTAACTAATTAATAGCAGTCTAATAATATAATATCGGTACTTAACTTGTGCATGGATTTTTTTGGAAACCAGCGCTGTAGCAGGCATGAGAATAGCATTTTGGTGAGATTAGTGTATTTCGGTTTCCATTACATCACTGGCTGGTCTTACGTAATTTTCAATAATTATAATATACTGTACTCACCTTAGGTTAAGAATGTAATGTGGAACCGAATAAAGTTCATTTTGTCAATCTTTGGGAAAAATCACTTGTAGAGCAAGAAGGAAAGCAGATGTCAGAGCGGTAGACCGCCTTTGCTCGCATTAATTCTTTTGCATCCTAGCGGTCAATCCCGGCTCAATGGTAAGTGGTAAGTTTGCCACCTACGATCCACTCTTCTATTAGGAAAGCGCTTGTACTAAAAGCGGTTTCCTAATTTACGACGTGGTGGCATTTTACGTGCGGCGACTGCCATCTGACCCGTACAACCCGAGGGAGTCAGTTTGCCAGACCCTCGGCCGTCTGCCAGCAGGAGGACCATGCGCAGGTTTCATCACAATGTTTTCCCTTACCGTAAGAGCATCAGTTAGTATTCAAGAAAAGAGTCATTGGTACATGGTGTTTATTACCTAAATATTACAACACACTAGAGATACTGAGATTATATTTTAATTCGCTTCTTGCGTTACGTTGTTCTAAGTGTCAAGCGAAAACGTGTTTTACATAATTAATTTTATTTCTTGAAACATCACGTTCATATGTAGTGGCTACCTTATAACGTTGCTTTTATTTGACGAATTTGCGGTTTCTGTATATCGGTCAGCGCTAATGACACAAATTTGCATAACAAACTTGATATAATAATAACATTGTAGCGGACGGTAGACAAGGCTATCTTCACATGGTATAATATCACATCAACAGTATAATCCTCAATTAGTTTCTATCGCATTATCACAAGCAAAAGCAACGGTTGCTGATTATGTGAAAAACGGTACATCTGTATATCTCATACACAACGAAATGTGGGCCGACGGCAGTAGAGATCATCCGCTTTAGTTGTTATAGTTGTATCTGGCGCCATTCTGGTATTTCTTAAACGTTTTAAAGTATGACAGAGCTGTGTTAAACCCTAGTTTATTTTTATTGCAGATGCTGTATCAATCAGCTGTATCAATAGGTGTCAATTCTCTAGAGTCCAATACTAAAATTGGTGCCGTTTTCAGATAGACTATTGTAGTCTCATACTTTTATATTTTATCATCTTGGCGTTAATGTTCTATACCTCTCGTTTACGAGTCGGATACCTTAACCACTCGGCCACCGTCACTCTAGCATCGAGTCCTATATTTTTGTACGATAATTATGTAAAAATGATATAAAAGTTAAGCAAAAACAATACTACACAAATAGATATTTTGTATTTATAACCGTGACTTTACCGTAACAAACTAGATGGTAGCTCAGTATGGAAATCATCATTTACTTTGCGAGCGTGAAAGACATTGTTCAAAGTCTTAGCGAAGTCAAAATTTTAAAGAAATCAATAAATATACTACTCACAATGTTCAAATTAATACGGACATGAAATAGGTTGAAAAGGTTGTTGATATTGTTACAACTTGTTTGATATAATTGTAGTAATTGCTAAATAAAATCTATGTCTGTGTCTAAATAGCGTATTTACTTAAACTAACGCAAGTTTCTTCACGCTCATACAAAGTCCATTAAAAAAACTATAAAAACTGTTGTAGTGATAGCTCATCGATGATTCTCGCAAGAAAGTTCTGACGTGGAGAGAAGATTTATTTGTGTGTTTTATTCAACTTTCTAGGCAAGATACCTCATATGCATTTATCTCGTAAGCCACTCGTTTAGTGGACATAAATGAAATTTCGATGCAAAAGCGCACAGTCACGCAACCGCTGTACCAACTTGGCTTGCAAACTATCTGTTAGTAAACTCGTTAGTTACAATTTAGTGAATAACTGCGGGACTTTGTGTATTTTACTAATTACTAGTAATGTTTTTAACTATGCCACGCGTTGATGCAATGATGCATGCAACTGAGTGAAGACTAACGAAATAGCGTTGTTCTCAATTGATTTTTGAAGAAAATGACTTGCTTAGACAAAAGGATATGTCGGGCTACTAGAAAACCAACTTATGCGGCAAGAAATACTTGAAAAAAAGGCTAATTACTCATTGTTCCAAATGAAACAACTATTAAAGATACGTTTCGATCACTTAATGTGAGGGAAAACAACGCATTGATAACTGTACATTCAGGCGACTGAACGTGTAACCATGATCTCATCTGGTCATGTTCCCCGGGTAGCAGGGTCACGGAGGTCAGATGGCAGTCATTCTACTGTAAAAGTGTGAAATTAAGAAAAAGTGTTTCGTGTTAGTATAAACTTCAGTTCCAAATTATATTTTTACATTGCCACGAAAATGTGTGAAGCAATACTGATGTAACTTCAGAATTTGCTAAATCAGACGCTGTGAGAGCTTTATTTACTGTCTCACAGGTGGTGTGAAGTAGTAGAGTATTCACCTCAGAAATAAAGTTGTCAGCTGTCTTAGTCTTTGTCGGCTTAAACCCTTCGCTTCACTCAGGACTCTACATAACTCACTCGGCACGCTCATGATCCGCCCATGCATATGCGCTATAAATATGCCGCCCATGACGCAAGTCACTGCTTTATTCCCTTGGTGTATAATCTACTATTAATTTGCAGGCAACAAAAATGCAGAACCGCAGGTGCGTTGTCACTATAACTTATGTAGGTATGTATCTGATTCATTTATAACTATATATTAGATAAAAAACTGTCCTAGTGTATTAATTAATAGGGGTTGCGTGCGGTCTGCGCGCACCTGCTACCCGAAACAACAATATCATAGCTTTTGACAGTATTTCTGACTTATTACGCAATAACTTGCGGCGTAAAGTACCTTGTTATACGATAATAGTAAAACTGGACTACGGTCAATACCCCGTGAAGTGTTACTAATGAGTTCCAAACAATTTCAATTATCTATGATGTAACAAGTGGACAATTCGTTGAGCGATACTTGTTAGTGTTCGGTGGGGCTAGGGCCTAACTCTGTCTGTGATTATCTTAATAATATTATAAAATGTGAAAGTTTGTATGTTTGGATATTAAAAGGGAGTAAATCCCGAAATTCAATGGAATTATGTGATTGGACTGTACTGTGATAACTTTCATTGTTTGCATGGCTCATAGGGTATACCTTGGCGGATAATAATGGTAGGCGAAGTTACGGGGCCCCATCCCCATCTAATGGGCCCAAACCAATCTTAAATGCTCGCACTCCCCCTGCTGATAAACTGACATGGGTCTGGCGAATTGGCTTTTCCCTAAAACGCTGTCCTAATTGGCAACGACCGACCAATAGGAGACCTCAAAACCGCCCGTTGCACGACCATGGTCGCATGACTGTTGCCAATTAGGACAGCGCCTAACAGGTTGTGCGGGTCACATTGCATTCACCTCGTAAAAAACCAAAACACCACAAATTTAATTCGAAACTCTGTCTAGTAAAAGACCATGGCTGGCAGATTTACCGCTAGCTGGTTAGCAGCGGAATTTACCGCTAGGAAATGATATTAGGACGTGCATAAAAGGTACAAGGTGGTAAAAAGACAGGCTACTTAAGTTAAACTTAAATTGAATTATATAACAAACAAAAGTCATTACGTTAAAAATGAAAAAACAAGCCAACAAAAACTTGATACGGCTTTTCGTCATATCACTAAAAAGTTATGCGTGAACATGAATAAAAAACGACGTAGAAATATGTTTATTGAAGTTCAAGCAACAAATAAAGTGAATGTTCCTATCAGACGGTCTCATGTTTTAAACATGCGTGCAGCTATTTCACAACCCTAATCGACGTCTAAGCAAAAATTCGCTAAGATTAGGTGTAAAATTATACCGAAAAAAATCCGCGTGAAATCTTAAAATGGTGCGTTCACCGTTTCTTCGGTGCTTCTGCCTACTCTCGATTACGTAATAACGCATCTGCACTGCTGTGGGCTCATCAAACTTTGTTAGATCTATTTAGCTTGTTTCATAACAATTGCTGCAGTAGTCTGTTTGTTTTTTCTCGCATTCGTTTGATGCTGGAAAGTAATTGCTATAGCGTACACGTAATATGTTTCTAGTACACTGCATCACGTTTACTGGCGTATGAAAACCTTGCTTTCGAAGTCGAATTTTTGGAAGCTGGTGTTGAAAGGATTATTAAATAATAAATAAATAAATATGCTTGGACAATTCACACTCCAGACATTTAGCTCCAAAAAAAGCAAAGCTTGTGTTATGGGTGCCATGAAACTGATAAACGGGTAGCCAGAAAACTGATGAATGTTTCTTTATTAATCCTAAAGTATACTATTAAACAAAAATAATTGAACCTTCCCGACAGGTCGAGACATTAATCGGCCTACAGTCAAATATTGCTCAAACGATTTTAAGCTAAGGTACCACAGATGCACACATCGCTACGTACGCTAACTCGTTTTTGTGCATGGTTAAACATCATCATTGACAATCCAACACATCATTAGCAACAAATATTTATTTCATCCAGTTCCATTGGCATCAAAATTACCTGGCATCTGCCAATACTACCTTTTGTAAGTAGTTCATAACGGCCGAGTATGTCCGCTCGGGCATTATAATAAATATAAACTTTTATTTTCTTTTATTTCGTCATTCTCAGTGCCAATTTCCCATCGAGTTAATATTGAGAAAATTACAGTACAGCGTTCCCATTCGACGGAATGTGTATCCGATTATTGTTATTATTCGGATGAGAAACGTCGGTTTCACTCGAGACGAGACTGTTTGTAATAACATGGGCGTGGAGTATCGGATTCTAGTCGTATACACGTAAAATTTATTTATACAATAACTACATACTTAAATAAAAAAATACATGGTCTGCCAAATCTTGGATATTAGGCGTAGGCGGACCTTGGACCCTCGCACGCGACATCACAACCGTTATTATTTATTAGATATTGACGGAAGTCGTCAAGATGATATTTGTAAAGGCGGTATTTCTATGCGATTTAATGTACTGACAGGTGTTTAACTATCGTATTCGTATTGGGTACAAAAGTGATGGTTAAAAGCCTTTCGACGCATTGTACCAGAAACGCAAATGTCTTTTTTGTATTGTTTTTAAAAGACTGACGAGTTACCGAACAAATCAGACTTAAATAATAGATCTTGTATAGACAATTTATTAGACAACAGCACGCATGCGCTAGATGATAGATAAATAATATAGCAAGTAGGTACTTATTACGATGAGTTACCAAAACAAAGTCTATGCTAACCTTTTTACCTAGTAACAAAAAGTTACGTACAATAAAAACTAAAATTGCAAATACCTTGACCTCTAGATTCTCAAAAAGTTTAGGCAAATGTCATCATATTCTTGTGGTATTTAGCATCTTAGGATTTATATGCATCTATATTTGCGGAAATAATAGTTAAGGAGTGTATATGATAATAGTAAAACATATGAAAATAAGAATGAGTCACCAAAATGAATGAGTCAAAAATGATAAGTAATTGTTCGGAAAACACTTCGATTATTAATTAGCATAGCTCTAAGGGAAAACAAGACGCTTATAGTAAGACAGTATGCATTTCGTGTGTTCTAATTACTTAAATATGTCCCTCTGTCTCAAAACAAACATGCCTACACTTCCGTAGCGCATTGGTAGAAGGGTCTAATAGTCTGTGACAATATTGATACAGTTGCGCATCGCATGTAGGCCGTGACCGCAAGATGGTTCGGAGGCTCCGGTAGAAATCGGCCCGGCTATAAGCCTATCGGTCGCCTGTATTCCCTACCATTGGTTATTAGCTAGCAGTTGATCTTGTTACTGTGGTGCTGTTTGCTTTGTTGACATTCGGGTGGTAGTGAAGAAAAGACTCACAAAAGATCCCACTTAACTCAGTCGAGCGGAAGCTTCGTGATGTGATTGATACCAAACTTTGTGTGGGGCAACGATGTGATTGGTACCAAACTCCTCACAAAGATGAGATCAAGTCTGAGAGTGGTAGTAGACGACTAATGGTGTTATTCATCATTGTCTTCTGTTCACAAATCTCATGCAAAAATCAGTCCCGACGTCGACATCGTCGTATGACAAATCTCAGGCAAAAGTCATACGCCGTTGCCTCGTAGAGCTTGGCTCTGACACACGCATGCGATTAAATACGAAGTCGAAACTACCCGATGTGTATAAGTTATGTACCAAACCAACAATTCTGTTATGTTTGTCCACGTTACATCCACATGCCGCATCGTAACTTTCCAATCGAGTTTACCTAAGGCGTATGACACATGGTAGGGGCCTTCGTCGATGCCGCCGCATACTGACGCGCGGAATGTGGTGAAAATGCCGCCCGAGCACGCGTGTTAACAACACAAACAGGGATTTGATCGTTGAACGCTTCGGCGGGAGTGTGGAGAGAATTTAGGAGAGAATTTGGAGAGAATTTGGCTGGGGTTTCACTCATTGTGTTACAACGCCTGCAGTCCTGCATTTTTATAGCACGAAGCCGAAATTTATATTGCGTGTAATGAAGAGGTCGTAGTTGTATCTCTTCTCGTTAGGTAAACTGTATGCGTGTGTAGGGTATAGGTAGGCAAGTTAAAGTGGCAGCGAATTCGCCGGTCATATCTGCGGAAGAACTGACAACTGAGCGGAGACCACGACTTGGAAAGCATATTTTTATTGTCTAGTAGGCATACGTTAGGATGGTCCACCTGACGGAAAGTGGCCACCGTCGTCCAAGACATCTGCTACCTAAGGGGACCGGATGCGATGCCTTTGTAGTATCTGGTGGCATGCTTTTGAAGAACCCCATGTTATAGCGCCAAGGAAAGATGAGCTTAGCTGAGGAAGTAGCTTATTCCACAACTTGCACATGCGAGGTAAAAAGGCTTCCGCACAGCTGGAGTGACGATATACGAAAGCCTACTAGTAGAAGCTGTATATGCAAGCCGATGACATGAGTTTGTTCATAAGAATCTACATATTTAAGACACATTAAAATTACAGATATAAGTAGGTACCATATTCTGTTTAGAATTTTCAACGAGGTGTTCAAGCCGCTTATCAAAGGCGATTGTGGCAAAATCCCTTCAGCCTTGGATCAGATTCAGGGCCCAGCAATGGATGATTACGGGCACATGTTGACTGTATTCCGAACGCGCTAATATTAACTAGTAGACATATTAGAAGTCAACATTAGGCATAAATGATCTTGATGATTGTGAATGGGTAGGAAAGCGGACCCTGGCAGAGGCCGGGATAAGCGGTAGGACGATGATAATGACATCTTGATGATTCCCCAATCCCTCTCCATCACTTGTACAGTCAGCTGCAGAGTGAATGGACACCAGCATACATTAAAAAAATTTATGGTAAATGGGGTCAGTTCTCTCTGAAGCAGACTGTATCTACCTCCCTAGATACTGTCTATATTTACATCGCACCCTATAAATATTGAAATAAAACATAGAATAAACAGTTATATATTAGTTACGGCCACGTCTTGTTGTTGGGTAAGTTCAGGCTAACTTTATGCCTGAGGCGCAGGAACTAATTGCCTTGGCCTATGAAGAAACAAATACGATTTACACAGCCGGAATTATTTAGTTTCGCATGACTTGTATGACATTGGGTCCTTAGTGTTTTTTCTTACCATATCGCTAATAAACACAACATTAATATACATGGAACTAAAATTAGTAATGAATTATATGCAGCACCTAATTTGGGCTCTCATTATGTTTACATAATTTACGAAATAACAAATTAGAAACTCAGCACGTATATAACGCTAATTAATTAAAACTAGGAAGTCGGATCGCAGACAGTGCGTTTCGTACTTACACAATCAACAAACAATCCAGTAAGTGAGCAGGTTGGTATCGAATCAATCGAACGGGTATCCAATTCCAGAGTCGAGATCACAAACCGAAACAATTACGAACCCCAATTAGTAACAAGGAACACAGCACTGGCCACTTCCTTTACGGAATACGAAAAAAACAGAAAAAGAAACAGTCAGAATTCAAATTTGAATTTGGAATAACGAATATTCGTGCGCGCGTGCGCTTAGAGTGCGGCGGCGATGCGCGTCCGAGCAACCGCGTGTCTACTTTCGAACTGATTCAAGATTCCCCGAGTCGACGACCAGCCGTACAGTCGACACTCACTCTTCGATGCATTTCACACTCAATTATATACCCTAACACATTAGCTGTAAGACAGCGAAGCCCAAAAAACTGTGTGGTGTACTGTTCAGCTACCTTGTCAGGAATGCCGTACCGCAACCTGGGTTAGGTTGTATTTTTTACCATATATGACAACGGGTTTGATATTCAAAATAAATATTTTTGCAAAGCAATGATTTACGACAAAGAAGTAAGTAGGTCTAGCAATTAACTGTACGTACGATATAGGATACTGGTCATTTGCTTGGCCTAGCTTAACTATACTTTGATTGCTGAGGCCTACTTTGACTCGGATGCTAATAAGCAGGTAAGTTTCTAGCTATGAGTTTCCTACAACATGTAGAGGTATTTAAGAGTTATATAAAAATGTTATTATTGATACAAATGACACTATGAATTAGGTATGTCTAAGCATGGAATGTTTAAACACACAAATTACCCCCCATGTAACCACCAAAGACTATATCAAATGAAATTATATTTAACATTACTTATGCTAATTATTATTCTAATTGAAATTAATTATGCAGTATATATTATTAACTATAAGTTTACGTTTCAATAGAAATTATTAATAGTAGAGTATAATAAGCGTAATCTTCATAAATTGACTTTATTAAATAAATATAGATTATTCTTTAGATTTTTGTGTATTAAAAAGTCAAGTCATTGAAAAAGTCAAATAATTTAGGTTTCTGCTGAAAATACTTTCAGTTTTCGTGCCCACTTCATATTTTTATGTGCAAAACGATTTTACACGCAAACCAAAGGGTATGCAAGTAAGTATTTTCATAGCTCTATCTAGAGTCAAGAGCCGTAGCTCTCCAACCTGTGAATCCTGTTTGTGTCTATTTCCTGATCGCAAATTGCGGAAGGGACAGGTCTGAGACCAGTCCAGTCGGTACACCATAAGTATGTAATTTACCGTAGCTCTGAGATACAGGGCTCAGGGCGTTTCGCTGGGACCACCACATCTAGAGGATATACAAATACACAGAACTGACGGACCTGAAAAACGATTGGGCAGTGTTTATATTGAGTTTTATCTAACACAGGTTTTATACACATGTTTGAGTTAAATAAGGCATGCGTGTGAGTAAACACGATAAACTAGCCGATATGCATTAATTACCGCTTAGTACTAGCCTAGTGGTTAAGGGATCTGACCTGTAGCGACCATTGACTCATTTCTGAGTTATGTACATTATTAACAATGTGAAAATAATAAATGATTTAAAAAAAAAAAAAAAAAAACTAACTAATATAATAATTAATATTGTCTAAAAAAGTTACTCTTCAATTACTAGGATATTGTTACCATGTAATAGCTGCATCTTTACTCTATCTGATACCGCTCAACGATATAAAATTGCCCATCAACCATACACGGGCCTCTCCCAAGGGAGCGGAGGTAATCGCCATAATTTCCATGCTTGGCATACGGGTTGAAAATTGCTGTATTATAATTATAAACAATGAAAAATGCTGCTGCCCATTTTCCAGCCTACGGAGACCCTAGAAGTTTTGCTTCGAAAATATTAGTCGCCTTGTACGACACCCACGAGTGTAAGGGGTTGCTATTCTACTCTGCCGGACACCACACGGCCATACCAACCACAACACAACTATAACAAGCGTTTTTGTCCTCAGCAAAGTAGTTAATACCATGACTCTACCATGACCAGTGCCTCAGTGCCTTGAAGTAAAAACGATAATGGTTTTTTGCATGTTATTGAACCGTAGAGCGTGGCGTCTCTACAGAGCTTGTGCTAGAACTCTACATCTGGAAGTGAATGACCGCGTGTTTAGCTCTGACATCCCGGCGTGGTGCCGTGCCCGTATGGCACCGGTAGTAATATGAAAACAATAGAGGCCTTCCCTTGTTTGATTTGGTAATTATAATTACAATATCGGAGATTAATAACGCATATCTCGTCTAATAATATGAAGGTGTTCGGTATTGTATCTCTTTCTGTTAGTAGATAAATTCGAAGCCGAAACTACGAATGTGCATTATATTTATCGAACACTAGTATACACTACGGCCGTGTAGTGCCGGCAGAGTAGAATATGCATTATCCCTTTCTATTTATGGGTGTCGTACAAGGCGACTAATGTATTTGAGGCGAACTAACAAGGACCTTCGTAGATCACCGTTTTCTTTTGTAGTTTTAACACTGCTATCTCCAACCCACCTGCCAAGGGTGGAGATTATTTCAAGACCATCCACTAATGTGGTGGAGGCTCATCGTGTAATTGGAGAGTATATACTACAGACAACGACGCTCCACGAAGCTAAACTAGCCGAAGTGCATAATTATTGAAAACACTCTAGCACTAAGACAGTATATCTAGGACAAATCCTTTCTTTTTCCTATTTTGACAATCAATATCCTTCAAATTAATTAGTATTACCTAAAAAGTCTCAAAGCGCCATAAAATCTTGAGCTGGTAGCTGTTCTGCGTTTATGGTTTTATGCGTCGAAAAGTTAGAAATACAATTTTAATTAAATTTACTGGTTATTTAACTTGATTTTCATTATTAAAAAATAGTAAGTTAAGTAATTAGCAGTTGTGATTCTAATGACACCACTATAACTTTCATTTGGCGGTGTAAAACAGTATAATTACGAAAATAAATCACCAAGCCAAATTAATTTTAAACTCAACAGAACTTCATAAGGTTGTATTGTAAGGCGATAAGGCCTGTAGATTTCAAACCGTGCTTATCATACTGATCGTACGCATATCATTGTGTGCTTTATCGATATTTGTTTGGGAGAAGATACATTATGACTATCAGCTATTCGTAGCATCGACAACTAACTTTTTAACATTGACTTGCGTAACGTTTCACACACTAAGTGTATCCATATGAAAGCCGTATGTATATCTAGCAGTGGAGATCCTGCAGCTCAGGTGACGATTATGGTGAAAACGTACCTGAAAACGCTTTTTAAAATATTGTAATATTCGAAGACAAAGGGAGCCTCTGGAGGACGAGACTTGTAAACGAGTGGTCCCGGGTTCGAATAGCCGTAACTTTTTTCTGAGTTATGTACAGTAGTTGAACACTAATCGATGCTCTTACGTTGAGGGAAAGCATCGTGATAAAACCTGCATATTATACTGAATATTTAACCATTATCAAATCTGATCGGGTCCGTCTGTTAACATGGTCACGGAGGTCAGATGACAGTCGCAACACTGCAAGTATCTGCCAAATCTTGGATCATGGTCACGGTGTACCCCGGGACCTACGCGAGCTTGAGAGCACAACCGGTACATTAATGAATTGTAAGATTAATAAAGAATTAAAAATGGTAAGCCCTTTTTATACTCAAATATTTTCTATGTAGGTATGCATAATTCTAATTCAAATATGTAACACCTTTGAAGCATTCGCATGGTGATTACACGCAACAAATTACATGCGCACACGCACGGCACCTTATTCAGCGCTTGTATCGTGTGATGTACAGTTTACAATTGATCGATTGTTTTTCAACACGCGCCTGTAAACAACAAGCGGACGGTGCAAATTTATTATCATTCATGAGGAATTAAGAATGCGAGGAAAATCGATACTTACTTGATTCCAGTATGGCGTATGAACATGACAAGTATGTTCTATCTGTACATTTACATAGCATAAAACAAAGGCGCTTCCCGCCGTCTGGATCTATGAACGATTCGATTTTTTAAACTACGCAACGGATTTTAATGCGATTTCAACAAAAGATAGAGTGATTCAAGAAGAAGGTTTGTAAGCAAGATAAAAGAAAAGGTAGGTAAAGTAGGTATACGCGAACGAAGTCGCTTCCCGCCGTCTGTTCCTCTGTATATACGCTTAGATCTTTCATACTACACACCAGATTTTGATGCGGTTTTCACCGTCAGTTCGAGAAAAAACCTTCTTCCTGAAGATTTATGTATATTAAACATGTATATTACATATAAAACGCCAAGAAAAAGGCGAAGCCGGGGCGGGCCGCTAGTTGTCAAACATACGCAAATTAACTGAAACGTCTGAAACCAACGACGGGGTGAACATGCAGAACACTGTGCTTCCCCAGGTATTTTTGTTCCATAAAGCACTAGTGCACATTGTAGGCGACAGTTACCACTTTTCATAAAGTGGACTTCTCATTTGTCAGTAGTATAAAAAATTTGCCACCAGTTTTCCATCAGGTGGGCTGTATGCTCATTTGTCAGCAGTAAAAAAAATCTAGCCACCTGTTAGCAAGGCAAGGCTTGTTAGGCGCGTTGCGTGCTCGAAACGAATGGCATTGCTTACCAATAAACTTCAACTCGTTAATAACTGAACGGGCTCAATGCCATCCGCCAGCGGCTTAATTTTGAAATAATAACATTTTATTAAATATTTAACCTTGCTCCGTCGTACCGTATTACTGTAGGTATGTGTAACATTCATGAAAACGGTTAATTAGACTTTGGAATTCTTTTTTAATTGTTCCTTATGATTTAATTTAACATTTATAAAATTGTTTTCAATACCTATTGGCGATGCTTTCGGTGTTGTTAATATCTAGGCAGTGACCCGCTTGCCTATAAATTTTATTTGTCCGTTGCGTAGTTTGTTTTTGTGTGTGAACATGACGCTTTCGACATTTTTTCGAATGATTTTGTTTGATTAAATTAATACCTGTCTTGTTCAATTTAACATTAATTAATTAATATGCCGCAATTCATTGAACCATTTCCAGCAGTATTCAATGTTAGAAATTGTTCGGTAATTGAGTAAAAGTTTAAATATAATGGGGTGGTCATGGCAAGGTAATAATGTATATGTAATAATAACCTAGGTAGGTATTGTTTATTTATGTAACTTCAACTACTTTACTGGATTTTCATTGATAGAATTAATAAATGCTTCCGCGCAGGCGCTATCCTAATTGGCAACGGTTGTGCGACTGGCGGTTTTGACATCTCCTATTGATCACACGACCATTCCGAATTAGGACAACACCTTAGACCCTACACTTTTTCACCTTGCCCATATTACAGCTTTAAACTCACAAATTATCGGTGCACATTTTTTCTAAATTTTTTTCGAATTCAGATTTATATTTTATAATAAAAATCTAAGTTCTGTGTGGCACGAGACCGGAGACCGGAGACCCTTTGAAGCTCAAGGAGCTAAACACAAAAAAAAAAATTAAATCCATGATTGAAGCGACTCTTCTGCGCTGATTTGGTCACGTGCTGCCTAAGCCGCAGCGATATGTGGGAAACAGGTGTCTCAACCTGCCAGTATCAGGAAATAAATCCAGCGGGAGGCCCAGGATGATGGATTGACATCGAAGAGTCGTTTGCGAGATTGGCAAGAGCCAATGGCCAACGATGTGAGAATGCTAAAGACCATGCGAAGTGGACGAAGAAAAGTAGGATAGCGGACCCTGGCATAGGTAAGCCGAGATTAATTAAAGGAATATATTGTCTCCTATTATTTCGGTTATCAAATATTTTCATCGTGGCATGTAAATCTCATGTGGTCAGCTATATATTTATTTATTTAAAACTTGCACTGTTACGTACAATTATAATAATATGAACATCACAAGAATCCAATTTGAATCAA
This sequence comes from Blastobasis adustella, assembly GCA_907269095.1. Classification (NCBI taxonomy): domain Eukaryota; kingdom Metazoa; phylum Arthropoda; class Insecta; order Lepidoptera; family Blastobasidae; genus Blastobasis; species Blastobasis adustella. The sequence goes on along the minus strand of OU026121.1, from coordinate 10,401,863 downwards.
TTAAAAGCGAAGGACTAAAGGACCCTGTACAATAGACCGAGCACCGATTTGAGATTTGACAGCTCTTACCGTCAGCTAGCATTGTATCCAATTGGTTAAGAAACTAGATTATTACTTGCGTCTGGATTTGAAGTAAATGTAATATGGATTTTTTTAAACCATTTTGAACAATCCCTTCAAAATTAGCGGAGCGCAACCGCCATAATTCCGTTAGAAGTAGATTAATCGCGTAAATATAAGGAAATACGCTTACTACTCGTACGTGTATTATATAATAACCTTCACGATTGAAAGTTTACGTAACAGAAGAAAGTAAATATTAGCTCTCCTTACAATTAGAGAAAATTCTTGAGATGCTCATTAAACATGATTAGGTACCTCTTAGTAATATGTAGTCGGCAAATTACACAACTATCATTTTTATGAATTGTAGGTACCTAATAATTTATATTAATATTCACGAGGAAGTACTTACCTCTTCACGTGTTCTACCTAATTAAAAGTGTGTAGCTTACGATGAAGTTAATTTGATACCAAATAAGTGTGCCTACACAAGCAATAAACTCACAGTTACTATATTCAGAATGCGGAAGTCTGTCAGTTGCTCTTTTAAACAGATATGCTGGAATAGTAGAGCAATTCTAGGTAGACTACAGAAGCGCTGAGAATTTAACTTAAAATAAGCATTTATACCAATTTACTAAAGCTGGCAGTCCGGCAGAGTAGAATAGCCGTGTGGTGTCCGGCAGTGTAGAGTAGCGCCAACCCCTTACACTCTTGGGTGTCGTGCAAGGCGACTAATGTTTTCAAGGCAAAAGATCTAGAGTCTCCGTAGGCTGGAAAATGGGCAGCAGCGTTTTCCATTGTTATATTTATAGCACTGCGATCTCCAACCCACCTGCCAAGCGTAAGGAAGGACGACGAAGTAATTTAGGAAGGGTTTTTCAGAATTTTAGCTTGTGGTACTCGATACCACAAGGTACCATCCCTACCCCTACCTACCCATATGGGACCTATCTATCCCTATGGGATACGAGCATGAGTTGCAAGTATTATATGTATGTACAAATTTACTAACAAACTAGTGTCTATAATTGGTTTTACAACCTATTATAAGAAAATTTGTAAGAATATAAACTCTACTAATGGGGTCCCCTTGGTAGAGTCCAGAATGGCGGTATGAAAATTCGCTCGTTGTGAGATCACAATCTCGGCGGGTACTGCGTTCGAAGCGTGAAATATGGATGGCGTTATGTCTAGAGCTCGACCGAAGACCAGCTTCTGGTTTCTACGGATTTTTTTTATGCTACTCAGTGACAAACGAGCAGACAGCCCACCTGATGGTAAGTGGTAACTGTCGCCCAAAAAAGTAAGAAATATCATAATTATAAATAAATAATAAATAAACATCTTCATTTATCAGATCATTACAGAATCAAGTAACATAATATTATCTTACACCACTATGTTTGTAATGCAATTTTATAAAATTAAGGTTTAAATCTCTCAAAAGATTGTCTTCACTCTAAGGAAAATCCAACAAAAGGTATTGTGAGTATTGTCAGGTATTGTCACTGCCCGCTCCTTCCTTCTGCATGAAAGGTCAATCGTATTAATGTATTATTCTGGAGACAAATGGTAACAAACTTGGTAATCGTTTTGATTATTATGATGACAAAAATAGATGTTGATCTTAGAGTTAGATGGTACTTACATTTGCTTTATTAACTATATTAGGTTATTAACAATTAAAGGACAAAAAAAGAAGGACTAGGTACCTATAATAAACACAAAAACACTTACTTAACCAAACTAATATTAAAGGTAAAAGATTTGCCCCAGGTCACTAGAATGCGGAAAAGTGCCCAGAAGGCTGGCCGCGTTGCCCCGCTGCATAGCGAGGCTTATATGCTGACCCAAGTAGAGGCCAGCTTTCGATGTCGACCAATCGCTTGGCTAGTTCCTACTTTATACTTAATATAAAGAATGTACGGCTGGCCCCTACGGCCCAAGGGTACATTATACTAATATTTGTGTAAAACTCCAGTGCTCCATGGGGTGGGGATTTAGGGAACCGTGGCTTTGGCAGTGAAGGGGCATTTGCGTTTATACTGCCAGAATAACGTGTTATAGAGGTGGGTAACGCATTGGCGATACTCTTGGTGTTGCTAATGTTAGCGGTGACCACTTTCCATCAGGTGGCCCGCTTGCCTGTTTGCCTACAGTATGACATAAAAAGATCTTATTTTTGGTGACAGACGGCTACAGTTACGATAGGCAAAACTCATTTGAACCCAATTGATCAAAACGGGTTCCAAACCCTCCAGTGAGGCTCTAGTGGTACTATCAATTCCACTCCCGTTACAGCTCCGCTAGCGGCTGCCATGCAAATCGGTACTCGATAATGTGGCAAACTACTCTAACCTAAGCTGCTGCACTGCAAGCCTTCGAGCTCGTTACAACAAATAGCACATACCTAATAGGAGTGCAAAAAATGATAATAATAAATAAATATTATTGCACAAATTCACACAGCGCCATCTAGCCCCAAAGTTAGCAAAGCTTGTGTTATGGGTGTTAGATAACTGATAAACTACTTATATTTTTTTAAAGATATACTTATTATACGTACTTCACCCAGACCCGTAACAGAAATTAAAATTAATCATTTTAATTTCTGCTCTGCCAGGAATCGAACCCGAGACCTCTGCGTGGCGACCGGCATGTCAACCAACTGAACCACTCAGGTCGTCATAGGGAAATAAGTTATTTTAATCATGGCAAACGGTAAAATACCAGCAACGCCATCTCTCGTGGAAAGCTACGCAACACACAACTGCAATTGTCTTAAGTCTAAAATCATCAAAAATATGTCTAATAGACAGTAGATAACCTACGCACCCTCAGTTGTAGCATCCTAAGATCTATCTTTTAAGATCTCCAATCCGCCTGGCAAGCGTGGATACGCATGTGACAACGGGCGTTTGGTTGTAGCTTGATGGACAGATTAATATTATGTGATGATGTCCACGATACATTTCGGGATTTCCAACTAATTTTTAAACCGGAATAAGTTGCACACCAGCAGTAGATAAGGCTAATTTGTTTTTCTTTAAGTTTTCGCATTGTATTCCACAATCAAAAAAATGTGATGTGGCGCCTTAGATGATTTTCGTGATTCCTAAGATACAGGTTATTCCTAAATTGGGAAGCAATCAAAAATTGTTGTGCTCTAATCACAACTGTTACCACGGAATATAATAATATTACTAGTATTTTTTTTCTTTATGTTATTATTATACCTGTTACGGACTGTCGATTAGTTCTCACCCACGTAACACATCAATTGCAGTCCCGTTACGCGATCCGCGAACAGCCGCCGACCACCATGCAAATTGGTACCCGATTATGTGGCGAGCGCACTCGTTACAGATGTGACAACGAGCGTGTGGTTGTAGCTTGATGGGCAGATTTATATTATGTGATGAAGTGTATGATTTATATTTCGGGATTTTGAACTAATTTTTAAACCGGAAGGTCTAAGTAATACATCGGCAGTTGATTAGGCTAATTAGCAAAATGTACAGAGTAAAAATCATTCCCGTCACGGCACAACCGTGGTTTGATGCACATGGGGTCAAGCATAGGATTTAATATAACCGAGTGAGTCAAGGCGTGGGCTAAACTATTAATACACACTTCCTTACTTAATATCCTATTTATTAATACTACTAGGGCCATCGTGGTGAAGGGATTGATTGGCTAGCTAGACCCTGCGTTACCGGATCTAGCTGTTAGAGCTTGTCTAAGCTGAAATGACGCGCCCCACTACTTAATTAGTTGATTTCGATGTGTGAGTGCAAATATTAATACCGACACTTCATCTGTGTGGGAGCGTCGACTGCTCAATCGAACGAATCGTGCTCCTACGTTTGAGTCTCACCGGCAACTGAATGACCAATTACAACGGCATTTGTTTATGTATTGCGTCCATATTTTAAATTTGCTTGTGTGCGTTAAAGCGAAAGTGGGGCGCGTTATTTCAGCTAAGACGAGCTCTACCAGAGTTCGCCGGGCATCGGAATCAGAAGAAACAAAGTTTAAGTGGAGTAAACCAAAACTAAAGTCCATCGACTCGATAAGAAGTAGACTACAAATATTATAAATGCGATAATTTGAAAGCATGGATGTCTGGATCGATGTTTGTTACTTCTACATAATAAAGCTGTTGAAGGGATTCTGAAATTTTGAGTATTTGTACCCAAATGAACACATAGGCTATATATAATTTATAACGAAATTCACTGTGGCTCCCGCGGAAATATGGCATAATCTGAAAAAATCTAGTAATGTTCTCCAATCGTCCTATTATTTTCCCTTTGAAATATCCCTAGGATTTTCGAAAATCCATTTTTTTATTATTATCCTACAACTACGACAAAACGTAATTCTACAACTTTTAAAGTTTTATTTTCGCCATATTGATTGGAGGTGAACATGGTGCTGTACTAAACAACTTTCCCTAGAGGACCATGAGTATAGTAGAAATACAACTTGACAGTCCGTAATTACAGTAATCTAAAATACTTAATTATTTTTAGACTGAAATGTTTTTATAAAGTGCAAAGCTTGCAAGACTTAGTATAAAATTAAAATTAGAATTGAGACTTTCTGGGATCTGCTTTGATTGAAGCTTAAGACTTTGTTTTATTTGAAGGCACTAATCTCTGAAGAAACTGCTGAACCGATTTCAAAATTTCTTCAACTAGTTGAAACACATCAAAAATCTAAAATAAAAATAGCGCACGATATTTTACTTACTACTACCGGGGGAGGTTCTTTCTCTGCAGATGACTGTACATGGCCCATGATAGCATAGGTAAGCTAACATACCATGGGTTGGAATCGACACATCGAAAATTCTCTTCTGGGAAGCTGAGAGGCTCCCCGTTTATAAAAACTTTCAGGACCAAAATCGCAGGCGAAAGTCTAAATATGTAACTCTGTTAACAAAATTCAATTTCGTAGGTTATCCGCGGTTGTTCCTTTCCCTTCTTAGCAAGACTCCGAATTGGTTCCAAGTTAATCTGGAGTTATAAAATGGATTAGGCAATTTAACTTGCCTCCTCGTGAGTTGCCCGCTTTGAAGTTATTTCGAGTTAGTTATTAAACATCGGCTTCGAGTGCGATCGAGAGGCGTCGTAAAACTTTGCGACCGTAAGAAAGGAGGGCAGCGGTGGAGATGAATAAGCCATTATATATAAATAATGAATAAATAATAAATGTGGTTTACTATTTTAGGTTACTGTGAGGTATGAGGTATCTATTGGAGGCTGTAGAGTGGAGACAGACGTGACGTCGGCGGCATTTTCCTAGATATTCTTTAAAATAAGCGAATAACCTCAAAGGCACCGCATCCGCCCTCCTCAGGCTGCAAATTACGATGATGGTGGCCACTTTCGATTAGGTGGACCGTCCATCCATGTGCCTCCCAAAAATAGTTTTCAAGGTTCCGTACCCAACTCGTAGAATGAAAAGGAATCTACTAGTACCTAAGTCTGTCACGAGCCTGTTTGGAATCGTAATAGCTAGACCATTGTGAGTACGTGTTTGTATGAATTGAATGAATGGAGTTCGGATTTAGTGTGCGAGTATCCATGGTCAGTACGATTTGGTCGTACGATGCGTACGAAAACGCGACCAAGTGCCTGGGGATTCATTTTTGAACTGTTCGCATCGACTCGTACGGTTTTCAAGTATGATTGTCGGCATAAAAATTTCAATATTTTGATGCATGACGATGATTGCCCCTATTTTTGAACCGTTCGCTTTCGGCATTAACAATGCAAATAATAAAAATTTAGTTATTCATGACGGAAATCCAAAATCACTAAAGGTAGTTCAAAAATATCGTGAGGCTCTATTTTTTAACCGTTCGCATCGAATCAAACGGTTTTCAAGTTTGGTTATCGGCATGAAAAATTCAATATAAGTATTTTTAATTACAGTCGTAATACCTAAATAGAATGGTTCAAACATAGGAAGAGTCATGCATGAAAATATTCATTTTTTCTTTGTAACAATAGAAATTGAAAACAGCTGGAATAGATTTTTCAGCCGGTTAAAAAAATAGGCAACTGAACGATTGATGATAAGATTGACTGATTGAAGACAAGGGATGAGTAGGGTTGAGATGGATCTTTTTGTACGTTTTCCCGAGATATAATCCCGTAAACTGTTAAAATACAAAGAACGTTTCGCGTGATAGAATAAGACATCGCTGTGCCCAATTTTGATAAATGCTGTAATAGCAGCATTCAATGGACAATGAACAATCGGATAAGTTTTCCTAACATTTATTTCAGCTTGTTTGTTTACTGGGTAATCTCAATTGTGAATAATAGTAGAATAATCTTATGATGTAAGAGATAAGGTGCCTGTAGCTATATGAGACTCTTTGATGCTTTATCTCTGGTTCTAACGTTTGCCACATCAGGTGGATTGTCTGTTCGTATGTCACACTGAGTAGCATAAAATTAAAAATTAAATAATACACAACAAGAGTAAAATGAATATTTTAGTCCAAACCCCTTAAGACTGATCGAATTCGATTCCCGGTTTTTATTAGATGTAAAATATTGAATGGAAGTTTGAACTGAGCCATTCGTTTGCACTTTGAATAGACCCAACGTCAAACCCTTGAAAGAATGTAGGTATATAAATGGTTACATAACATTTGTATGTAAAACGTATTACCTCAAAGCTTTCGAAGTAAGTACTCACTTGCAAGAGGTATTTTAACTTGTTTTCATTCATTCAAATTGTTATTGCAAAACGAGATGTTAACATTTACACTGAGCATGTTTTCACAGAACTTGTTGCATTTTGCAACAGACACGAAATCAATAATGTGTTAATGTCAATTGCATGATAACTTTATTAATAATAATCATCTTGGCGTTAATGTCCCGGTTATGCTTTCGCGCACGAGGGCCCGGGGCCTGCCTTGCAGCCAGGATTTAGGCAGATCAGGTAATTATAGTGGAGCGACTGCCATCTGACCTCCATGACCTCGCAACAAGGGGAACTAAACCAGATTGGATCATGGTTACATATTCAGTCGCCTGAATGTGCAAGTTACATCACGATGTTTTACCTCGCCGTAAGAGCATCGGTAAGTATTGAACTAATGTACATAACTCAGAAAAGAATCATTGGTACGCAGCGATATTCGAACCCGGTACCTCTCGCTTACGAGTCGGATACCTAAACCGCTCGGCCACCGATGCATGATTATGAAATGAAAATGAAATGAAATTATTACTTTAGTATTTACATATACTGTTAAGTTTGTAAATACATAACATCCCACACTAACCACCGCCGTATAGCAGAGTTACATAGATTTCCTATAAAAAAACCTGAAGGCCTATCTTTGTCTCTGTGGTTTGTTAATAAATGGATTCACAAAGGTCCAAAGTACGTCGGTACAGTTCAGTGTGCTAAATTGTCAGTACTTGTCTTGTATCTTGTCAATATCCCGGTTGTGCAACATTGCAACACCAGGGGTGTCGTGAATTCGTTGATTTATGGCGAGAAGTACGTAAGTGAAACTCTGCTCCAGGTACTATCCCAATCTACTCCTCAGAGCACTCCCCGTGATATAGGCAGTAAGAAATGCAAAGAGACTCTACATCTCTCTACATTAATTTTTCATTCATTTATTAACATAAAGTTCCTACATATTTTTGCTGTTGCAGAACCACATATTTAATACAGACTACATTAAGTAAAAATAACTGTACTGGAAACAGCTTTACACAATAAACCAGCTGCATTGTAGAGTCGCCATAGAGAATGCAATCTCGGCGTGACTCTAATTGTGCTGTATCTCTGACAGATCGTGCCCATCGTACTAATTAATGTCGACTGGCGGATGGGCGAAGCGAAGCTCTACACTGGCTCTACGAATGGGGACAGAGGTAGAGTTCAACTCATCCTGAAATAAGTTTCGAACAAAAATCTTTTAAAAATTGGCAAATTAGTCGTTTTGTTAAGCAACATATTTAAATAACGAAATTGTTATTTATAAATAAATATAATTAAAATTCCATTAAAAACAAACTATTAAGTAACGCAAATATACGAAGTAAAGAAAACCCAAGTGCGTAACAGAAGTATTATACCTGCGATTGTGGGTGGACTCTACATAGAGCAAGTACACATTTATGTAGAGTTTGTAGAGTGTATCAAGTTCGTAACTACGGGTTATCAAATGTCAATAAAAGAGAAAATTTGAAATCAATTTCATTGCAGCGTGACGTCTTCCAGCTAATTTCACGATCTAGCGACACAACGCGGCCGGCTAGGCTAGACTGCACCTTTTTTATTCACATCGGCATGTTATGTACTCGTATAGACAAGGATATCTATCATTTTAAATATTAGTACATTTGGATGCCAATCGAAATTAAATTAACGAAGAAAGTCTTTATAGGTACTTAGACACAAATTAATAAAATTGTAATAGTTCCGCTACAAATACCTACAATTATTTATATGCCAAAAACTATACCATTTTACCCCTATTTACCATCTATACTCTTTTTCAGTACTTATTACTATGCTAGTGGACCCGGCACGACTTCGTTCGCGTACAACTACTTTAACTCTACATTTTTTTCTTGCTTATAAACCTTTCTCTTGAATCATCTATCTATTGTTAAAAACCGCATTAAAATTCGTTGCGTTGTTTTAAAGATCTAAGCGTAAATAGATACATAGGGACAAACGGCGGGAAGCGGACTTTGTTTTATACTATGTATAGATTTGGATACCGATCAAAATTAATATAACTAAAGTAATCCTTAGCTAAAGTAGATACTTAACCGATAAAGTAACATAATTGTAATAATACCGAAATCGCATATCAACAACTACACAATTTTACATCTGTTTATCTATATTCTTTTTATTATAATGACGTCAAAAATATTGCTATATTTTTCTGTCTGTACTTATCTTGTAGTTATAAATAAGCCTTTCGAAGTTATGTAGGTAGAGTGTGATAAGCTCGCGCATCTGCAGTTTATGGCCCCATATATGTCACCTCATGCCTCAGATCCTGAGTTTAGTAGGTCAAGTGAGTCCGTACATCGATATACAGTTAGATGACCCGACACCCACAGCCCTAATGCCTATATATGTTTACTTTTACCACAATGAAATACTCTACATGGGTTATCGGCCCATATGTAGAGATCTACCTAATGTAGAGACAGACTGAAATATCTTTATTGTATAAACAATACGGATGTAGGAGAAAGGTAGGAAGTTGAAATGGGTATCACAACTTCGGTAATTTATACTTTAAGAATTTAAAAGTAGAATAGTGGGACACAAATTAATTCTTTAATATTTTTTATTTATACTTATTTAAACCTGAGTACCTACAATGTTAACTATCTTGAATTTCTTAGATCATATTTGTGTTAATTATTTTATGAGAATTTGAAAAGTTTTCAAATTTTTAGTTTTGGTCTTATGTGTTTATTATAATTAAGTCTGTGCCTTTTTATTTTAAACCGGGTTCCCCAGTGGACACTTCTACCCAAATGCGAGAAAAGGGAAGCAGTCAGGGTCGCCATTGCCCAGCAGTGGAATCTTCTTCTTCTCATCGAGCAGAGGAATGAATTAGATTATATATATATTACTTAGCCAATAGTGATCTTACTTCATATTGGGTAATACTCTGTACTCTACTCTCTATAAGCTTATAGTTCGCTAAGATGAACCCATTCGATGTCGAAAGCGCTGTCAAATTCTGAAATTCGGTTCAGGCGGCTGGGCATTTTGCTCCTTGAACTTGCATTTCCACAAACAAAAATTTCCACTTCCAAACTTCCAAACACATTACAAACAATATTTATTAATATTAGGCGCAGAAATGCAACATGAAACATGAATTTTCTCCCATGTGAGGTGTCAACTCTACATCAATCACAAGCGAGCACGTGGCATTGAACGCAATCTGCAAACTCTACACACAAAAACCTCATACATAACACACCAATGTATAAGTAAGCAACAATAAGCTCTAAAATCCTGTGCCTATGTTATTGGACACACAGCGCTATCTAGTGTTAACTCTGTAAATTAGAATGCGGTATGGTGCTTCAAATTGACTCTACATTTTCATGTAGAGTGTAAAAATGTTGCATAGAATACTTTATATTAATTGTAAGTATTACTAGTGACGCTTTTCCAATAAGAAAAGTGAAATTTTATGACCAATTGCTTGTTCTGGGTTAGGTTGACATTTAAGTCGGCGCTGCAAGTGCTTAACTGAGCGAGTTAGTTCTGTGAGTGGCCGGTAGATGCGCCACCGTCGCGATCCAATATGGCGGCGGCATTCGGCTCTGGAACGGGGCGAGGAGACCAGTCGCCGAATCGACGTTACGTTACCTACGCGTATTTTGGACGAATTCATCGCGTTCGTGACTCGGACGCGGGTGATATTGGAATATAATTGTGTGTTTCAGTGTTCATCTGTGTAGTTTGTGTTATATTGTGTGCGTAATGGTGTTTTAGTGGTGTTAAACGTGCAATGACTTTAGGGTAACAATGTCTAGTGGTTGACATGTTTATCTGTGTCGTGTGTGAAGATTTTCCCTTAGCGTGAGGAGTGCGGGGCGGTGCGCGGCGCGGGGGGCAGCGCTGCCGGCCATGGGCTGCATTTCCACCGATCACTAGGTAAAAATCATTCGCTCAATTTTACCAGATTCGTGTGCTCTCCGCCCGCCGTGGCTCGCGGCGCGCGGTCGAGCGCTCTCCACTCTTTGTTTTACTCATTTCCCAATAACAGCGCACGTTTTCGTGCAGAAGAAGGATACCTACGGCACTCTGGAATCGATATGGATAACCTCTTCAGTCTGCGAAACCGCGAGCTTTCATGCACTCTAGATCCCTTATCGTCATGAATGAGGTTGCACGGACCTTGAGCCGCGCCGATATCTTACGAAACATTTTCCTCCACAGTTCATTGTGTAACAAACCGCGTTTGTTGGTCTCCAACGCGATGCCTTGACTAGCCGCTGTTTCATAAACACAGCATTACTCATTCATGTTTCGGTGCGTACGTGTCTCAAAATTTGCGTGTTCCAATTGGACTGTCAGGTTATTTTGTAATTAGTCTTTATCGAGTTACATCGTACCACAGACGGCTCGTAAAGCTCCGACAGCAAGCGATTCATACGCACGTACAAAGTCCCGCTTGTATACCATTGAATCTTAATTCATTACATTCATGCGGAGTCGCGCGAGAATATGGTTCCCCTCGCTCTGTTAGCTGCCTCTGGTTATCAGCTTACAAAATGTGTCGGCCGTCCCCCTCGGCCGCGGGGCTAATCTGTATACGTCTGTCTCTCTCAGGCGCATATTGCGCGTTTTTCTTCTTTTGCCGCGTCATATGGCGGTGTTGAAGTCGGCTGGAGTACATCGTGCGGCTGGTCGGGTATTGCTATTCCAGCCTAGGTATTGTACGGTGTACGTGCCCTAATTGATCGGAGATCCTTTGTTTAAGGGGTTGGGTTTGGGTAAGGGTGTAGGGCGGCGGTGCGCAGGCTGGCGCGCAGTCCCGCCGCGGAGCCCGCCCGCGCTCACGTGGCGAAGGCCGCACTCGGCGCCTCCGACAGCTCCCCATTCGCGAGTTCTGGAAATATAGACCATTCTAGTACTGCAACAGCGCAAGCTCTCGAGAGCTGGTTGCAGACGTGACCCTCCGGACGCATCCAAGTGGCGAGTTCCAAATCTAATATTCCGACAGTTTTTTGCATTATCCTGTTGGAGTGGATGGTGTAGTTGTGTTAAGTGTTACGTGGGATTGTGATTCAGGATTGCCACTAATCTCGGATTTTGAACGAAGGACAGGATAGGAGGTATTATAAATATTCTTTTATATTAAATTTTATATTACGTATACTATAAATATAACGAAAAACACAAATGTAATTGGGTTTTTCACCACGGGTTTGACAATCGCAAAACCACCTCCCATCAGGTCGCCCGCTTGTCTGTTCGTCTACCATATGTCATAAACAAGACATTAACAGACATAGAGAATAACTACGAAAATATATAAAAAAATCATTAATGTAAACTCAAAGCTATCGTAAATGGGAGATCAAATCTGCGTCCTTATCTGTGTACACCAGCAGCCATCGCATTAAACATGAACCTAAAAAGCTAAATAAGAAAAACATTGGCTATTTCAATGTGCTAAGCTACGTCGATCCTGTTAACACATCGTTTGACTAAAAGAGATTATAATCAACTGCTGACATACATACGACAGCTTAATTAATTTATTAATTTGCCACTGTTTAAACCCTCTACTTTGTTGTTTTAATAATTTCGTGTCTGTTTCTCTTTACGGCTTTGAAATAAACAAATAATATCGCATGGCAGCTGAACAATGATAAATCTATAAATACGAAGAAAATAATAGACAAAATAAATTACGAAAATGAAACAGTTGTTTGTGTCGCCCACTTCGGATCCGGGACAAACAACTTGTAACATACGCACAAATATTTTCCCGCCCAAACGGAGAAAATTCGTGGCCACGTGTAAATCGGAAAAAGCGAGGCTTGTGCGAAAATAGCGAGCTGTTTCTATGAGCCAGATTTTGAGTTATGTTTGAAGAATGCAATTTAATTATACCTACTATACTGTCATTATTGTTATATGATTAATTATTTTATTGTGGAGAGTACATGTACGCATCATTTTAGCAAAGCGACAAATAAATAATAATACCTCCGTCTAAATATGAGAGAGACTCGAGTTCTTTAGTCGTTGACGATTCTATTAAGATTAGCCCCTTTATATTACAAGAGACGGCTAGATTATGAAGACTGAGATCTCAAATTTTTATTAACAAGATTCAGACATAATGGTTTTTATCTAAGTTGACTTAAAAGACAAGCGTCTCGAGTCCTTAAAATATCGTGTCTAAAACAGAATCTAAATAGGTATAAAACTTGAGACATAAGCTCTTAGATTTATAATTAGAATGATTGTTTGTTCATTCATCATCATTGATAAAATACAAAATACTGTCACGTTTTCCAAGAAGGTAAGACGTAAGTCTTAAATCCTATAAGTCTGTTAACTAGGACCTCAGTTTTAAAGCCTTGGAGTTAAAAGTAAGACTCAATTTAACTTTTTGTTTTACGTTTCATAACACAAGACTCAAGTCCTAAACATCTTAAGTGTTAAAAGACTAATCTATCTACTTTATTCTTGACGCGACAAAAATAGAGTCGAGTCTTCTTTAAGTCCCTAAAGGCGCTCTTTCTTTCGTCCTACAAGCATCGGTGTACCTGCATTTTAAAATTTTATTGATTGTGTAAATATATCAAAAGTTAACACTGTATTACACTTTCTTCTTGTCTGACTACTCCAATGCTATAATCATATCATGACAATCATAGAGGTCTCGCCGCCGCGAGCCGCCCAGGCGCAAATGTCGCCTAGTATCGCTATTCATACGCCCAAACTCATTATGCAAAACGAAACGCCATATTATGCAGATGATAACAATAATGACTGCTTCAAATTTATTCTGAGTAACTTCCATTTGCGGAAAAGGGAGCGCTTTGGGCGCCTCGTAGAAAAGGAAAGGGACCGAGCGAAGTCGTCAAGCTTTTAAAGGTTAATAAACATACGACGGAGAAGCAGTCCTATTTGGTGATACTAAGCTGGAATGGAAGCACAATTTGCCAACAAAGTAGGGGCGAAGAGAGAACTGTCTCGTAGAATTAGAATAGTATATGTATTTTCTAGATTTCTGCTTGCTTTAACGTAATAATGCTTGGCGCTATGCGGTGCGAAAATGGCGTGGCAACACCTGTTCGCGCGTCGTTGTCGTTTCGAACCGTTTTTGTGTTAAATTTCCGAGGTTTCTATCCGCGCCAGATTACAGAGCGAACGCAATGGGAATCGGCTTTCGAACGTCTTGCTTTTATTCTGTTCCGACAGAAAATCCTCTTACCGTTCGTGGTCTTTCCCGTGAATAAATACCTGCCGAGTTATCAGACTGCTCTGTTGTCGCGTTCGTGCACGGTGTTTCTTCTAATGCGTACTCCGTATAGATTTGTTTATTTTTTATATAAATCTTAGCATGACAATTATTTCTGATTCCTAACATACTCTTTATACTCAAGGCGGACCCCGGGCCCTCGTGCGCAAGGGTACAACCGGGACATTAACGCCAAGATGATGATTTACTCTGAATTCCTATCCACACATTTACATTTAAACACTTTTATTTCTAATTGTACTCGTAAAAACAGAGATTTTAATAGATTCTTAATTAAAGAGTTTATTCAGTGACACATTTTTGTCTGTCATATTCTATTTTTGTTTCAAGCGTTTATCATCTCAGCCGCATGACACCCATCCTTTGTTTCATTACGTGGCAACAACATATCGTAGTGATGAAATACGAAGTTACGTATGGTTAAGTTTTCTTAATTATTTCTTCAAGAGTTGGCCATTAGCTCGTAATACCTCACAAACTGCAGACGGCAATGGAATGCCATCAAAATTCCGTTTAATTGGGTCATTGTCCGGAGATCCTAAAATAACTGGCTGCGAAATTTCGGAAACTAAAACAATGCGATGTTCAATCCACGCAGAACTCAGACCATGTATTTTACTTTCCACTTTCGTCGGCTTTACAAAATATTATTAAGTTAATCCCAAATTCGGAAGACAAATGGAATTACAGTCTTCGCTATTTATTATGATTAATTTCTCCAACGACGACACAAATGGATTGAGATTACTTACGCTCAAAGTAATGTGAGGTCAGGCGACAATTAAATTGGGATAGTTTTAAATTATTTAATAAATGGCTATAGAAATAGAATAAAAATACATAATTATTTATTATCAGTTTTTTATCAGTATCATCGTAACCATTCCAAATTGTTTACTGCGAGCATTTAATGTGGGAATATTTACATCATTCAATAAAACTTCCATTTCTTGAAACATGTTTCTTTGTCCCTGATTATTCCACTATAACCTTGTTCATTCCATGTTGTTCCTTGTTTCTTGTCCATTCTTTGACTGCTGGTCGTCCGAATTTGAGGTTGGACTTCTGATAATTGCACCAGAACTCTTTAGAAGTTTCACCCTTTGCCGCTCCGATCCGGCATTCAGCTGACTTCTTTGACGCCAGGATCCTTCAAAGTCGACTATTTAATACACGGCTCGCAACGTACTCCAATAGGCTATCCTATTTTCTCGGATGCGCATATTATGATAAGGACTCGGTGGTATACAAGGCTTTTGCTTTCAACTATCTTGCATTTGGACACATGGTCGATGTCCACTTTTATAAGTGTTGAGGTGTATCGGTCTTTTCTGAAAGAAGGTCAACACCTTCTTGGGCCAGTGAGCTTCATAGATTTTATTCTGCCTCACTGTTTGACTGGTCGTAGTCTCCGTGAACCCGTCCAAACTCTTCGCCGATCTGGGCCTGATCTGATAATGAAATTTACAATAATCCGAATTTACTGTAGTCAAATATAGTAACCCTACTACGCCAATTCTAATAAATAAATCATATTCCATACTCGTACTCTGCCTATGCTTTACTACCGTTCTATGAGAGTACCTATTTCTATAACCTACATATCTTAAATACCATGAAAACCTATAAATAACTCACGAGTACTGATGAAATGTTTATTTCTTTTATAACGGGAATGCCGGGTCTGTGTTTATTTTTAATATCCCTCAGGTTTAAATGCGCGAAGAGAAAAAGTAATGTTGAAGCTAAGTTATAACTCGGAGTAGCTATGTGTAACTATATATCGTTTATCACGGTTGTTACAACTTATTGAATCATGAAAAGAATACCTCTTACTTCACTCACGATAATTACCTACTAGAAACCTTGTAAGTAAATATAGATATTTTATTTTATCTTGTACGGGTAATAGTACGAAGTCGCACATTTGCATTTGTTTTTTACACACATACAACGTTGAATGTTCGAAGAATGACGGGGAATGTTCGAAGAACTGTTTAAGTTGGTACCACCGTCACTTTTCTGCCACTGCACCCTCCGACGATGGGTGGGATAGATTTCATTCACACCATCTGAATGCCTGACATCCAAGTAACGTAAGGGCATCGCGAGCCTTTTAACCGTGCACGTGCAAGATGGGGAATGAGGTCCTGAGAATCATGGGGTTCTTCACAAGACATGTCTACAGGTATCTCAAAG
The DNA here is from genome assembly GCA_907269095.1 of Blastobasis adustella. NCBI lineage: Eukaryota > Metazoa > Arthropoda > Insecta > Lepidoptera > Blastobasidae > Blastobasis > Blastobasis adustella. Next base: position 10,385,563 of record OU026121.1, on the reverse strand, counting down.
GCCAGCACCGCCTCCGCTTTCTAAAGTTACAGATGTCCTGGGCGTCGGTGGCCGTCTTACACCTGGTGGACCGTCCGTGCCTCCGTAGCCAATAAAAAAAACATACCGTCACGCCTTTTTCCCGGATGGGTAGGCAGAAACCCCATCGTTCCACTAGCTACGCCATCTCTCTCGCTTTTTCCACATCCATTAAGCTTTCTATACATAAACGTCGGTTTTGGGTACCCTTGACCTGACCCTGAGCTTTATTATTTGAAAACAAATGTTTCGTTGCTACGCGGAGACTATGCGGGCACGACGCGTACGCGTTTCCTGTCCGGTTTGTAAGCGGTGACCTATAAACGGGCTCTTATGTTCTTTACGAGCTCCTAAAGATAAGATATGATACTTTAACTCCAAGGTAAAAAGATTATTTTTATTATATGCATTAGTTATACGTGTGTATCGTTGTAGCCATCTGTCTATGACATCGAAACTGCTAAACGAATGGACCGATGTCAATGCCAGGGTTAGGGTAATATTTTAGTCAATATAGACGTCGGATATTATCCGATCATCTGTCGGTTAGTTTATTGCAAACAAAATCCGAATAGAAACCTAAAGAAAAATCGTCTCTATCACTGTGTGTCTTCATTTCCGACATTTGCGAGTTGGAACTCTACCTAAAGACATAGAGCAGGGCGTAACGCACAAACAACTGGTTTGTCTGTCCGGGCATTAAACCCGGTTTATCCTGTGACGTACGAGGGTCCTCCACCGTTGATTACAGCTATTACTTACCGTCGAGCTTTACTGTAACCGGAGATTTACTAACCGCCGCTCATATCGCGGCGGTATGGCGAAATTACTTTATGGGCACAAATTGTGTTGTTACAGTTTGAATTGTAAACAAACTTGCGAGGTGAGACGAGGACGGAAGAGAGAGTTTATGTCGGTTATCGTCATTAACAGTCCGTGGTCCACTGCTGGACTCGAGCCTTCACCATAATGGTGGAGAGTTTTGTATTAAAAATGTACAACAGTTTTTTGGTCGCAGTGGTGGAACCTCTAAGCTACAGATCAGGTCATCTTGGCGTTAATGTCCCGGTTGTGCTCCCACGCGCGAAGGTCCAGGGTACTTCTTGACCATGATCCAGGATTTGGCAGATCAGGTAATTACAGTAGAGCGACTACCATCGGACCTCCGTGACTTTGTTAACAGGGTAATCTGACCGATTGGTTACACATTCAGGCGCCTGAATAACAGCAATAGATATCGTCGGTAAATAATGCGCTAATATTTACATGCTTAACGCAGCGATAATAAACAACTTATGAATGTATTCGGGCACCATTTTTGCCCACGACGAATACAAAAAATTTTTATTCTTTCATATTTTTTTTAATAAATAAACAACAAATCCACTTTATTTTCCTACACAGTATTATACACCACGTGCACCATGTTGAGAAAACAACACATATACAATTAAGAAAATGACCTGCCTCGCAAAAGGTTACTTTACAGTACAATAGACAGCAAACCCCAACAGAAAACCCTAAAGTTTAAAGTTTAGCTTCAGAACTCCCTGGAACCGCTAGGTAACTAAAATGCTTGGGTAACCGGCTTCAAAACTTTGTGCTAATGTTAAACGGGTCAATTGGGCTTCGGTGTAAATCAGCCCTGCCCCGAAAGCTCCGAAGCAAGTGTGTACCTACACAGCCGATGAGTTTCAGCTCCCCTTTCCTTTTCTTTTGTATCATTAACTAATGGACTTGGCGCGACTCCGTTCGCGTACATCTACTATACCCCTACTTTATTACATACCCTTTTTTCTTGCTTATAAACCTTCGTCTTGAATCACTCCTCATACCTATTGCTGAAAGCAGCATTAAAATTCGTTGCGTAGTTTAAAAGATCCAAGCGTACATATCTATGTACGCTTGGATCTTGTATCTACATAGTATCTATTGATTGACTTTGCTTTATAATATGTATAGAAGTTAATGAGAAAGTAAACTTTGTTTTTATACAATGTTGTTGTAAAAGGGCGAACTTATGAAATATCTTTCAGCACGAATAAATTGTTGAGTAAAAGGGTTAAAGTCTCAGTCCATTCACTTTATTGACGAAATACATAAAATTTGTATAATATACAGCAGATAGCAGGCAACCGAGCCACCAGATGGAAATTCAATTAACTCCATCGCGTTGGCAGTATTAATAATGTTCCTCATATTATACCCTCAACAGGAAAAGTATATACGCAACCCTGTACCTGCTACCAGCTGGAGTGAGATTCATTTCACCCTGTTTAAAAGGGTCAAAGCTGACAATTGCGAGGGCATACACGAGGGGAGTGGTGCAATACTGGCCTTGTCGCCGAGTAAACTATGATTATTTCGCTAATTGACAGCCCTTATCTGTCCTTGAACTGGACTTAAGCAACCCTCATGACGTATTGCGAAAGTGAAATTGTGCGAAAATGGCGTTGTGCGAAAACGACGTTTTGCGAAAGTGACCAAATTTTTCACGATGACATTTTGCGAAAGTGACGTTTTGCGTTAAAACAATTACACACTGCGGGATAATTTTGCATTAATCTCAACACTAATAATGGACGTCCGCTACAATTGGGGCTCGATTTTTGAATTTCTTACGTGTACGAAAATCGTAAAATCGTATACGAATTCTCATTTTCCCGATTTATAAATTCTGATCGTTGACTTGTTTTAACGTGTGTTCCGAATTCTAATTCTATCAGTAGAATTCAAATTCGAGTGGCAAGCACGGGGACATTTTAAAACGCAGCGCTTAAAATCACAATCATCTGTGGTTGTTTTAAATATTTGACATTCCGTTACACGTTATATTTGATACGCTCCATTAACGGCTTTTTATTTTATACCGATTCATAACATTTTTCCATGAAATGAATACATTTCTGCGTAAATAAAACAATCGCTTTTATTTGACTCTAATGGCAACTCCGGTTTCGAATGGTTCAAATATACAGGAAAATGTAACTATTTGAAATTAAAATGACGTGTGAAAATGTTTCGCAAATGAATTATAAAAGTCATCGGTGAAATTCAAAGATCGACTCCCAGGAATCCGAATGCATCCAATGCGTTTAAGATGTAGAAGGCCTCAATATCATACCGGCTCGGGAATACCACTGCAGGAAGATTATTCCATTTCGTCGCATGAAAAGGAACTAATTTTGATAGCATGTATTTCGTATTCAGATAAAGTGTTTCGTTTGTAGGAGCCCACGCCATCTTGCGAAATATAGATCTGTATTTTACAGGCTCAGGGGACCTATTTTCGTGCTGTGACATCACAAATTCGACATTTTCTCTAGCCAGAAATCTGTATAAACCGCCACTGAAATCGATCTTTGACATTGTACGATTGTCGAAGATAGTTGATTAACTGTTTTTTGACTGCAATAGACATTTATGTGTCATTGCTAATAGAGATTTGTGGCTAGAAAAATGTCGAATTTGAGATGTCACAGCGTGAGAACCGCCCCCAGATCAGAAGCAATACCTACGTAAGTCCTCTAAAGGAGGTGACGTGGTGTGGGGAGCCCGGCATGCTATAGGGGAGTGCGTGATAAGAAAAATAACTAATTTTGATAGCATGTATTTCGTATTCTGATGAAGTGTTTACCGCCACCGCCATAGGAACGCCAACTTATTCTTGCAAAATTTAGATCTGTATTTTACCGGCTCAGATCAGATGCAGTACCTACATAAGCTCTAGAAGAGGTGACATGACGCGGGCATCCCGGCATGCTCTAGGGGAGTGGTGCAATGCAGGCCCCGCCGCCGAGCAATCACTGATTAATAACACAATAACCCCAGCTAGATTACATGCTGCTACTAGGAATAACAACCACTTACCGGGCGGTTGGTTGGATGCAAATCTATGTACGCTACTACCGAGTGATTTAGCTGTCCCATAATGTCTGTTTCAATCAGCGTCGGTTGCGTAATGGCTGGCCGGGTCGGACTCGGTGAGAGGTATCGGATTCGAACCCCGTTGCCGCCGTGTACCAATGACTTGTTATGTTTCGTTCGTTTGAACAAATAATAAATAAGAACCGATGCTTTTACGGTGAGGAAAAATATCGGAAGGATGCTCCAATCTAGTCAGGTTCTTCTACTAACTGGGTCACGAAATGCCAAATACTGGAGCCTGGATCCTGGGCGCAAGGCTTCCGCCTTAGGCTCTCGCGCGCGTGTGCACAACTAGCATATTGATAGGACACAAACCTATGTAGATACATATGCTATTACCGAATAGGTAATGTAACTGTCTCGTCATGTCTCTTTAAATTAGATTTCCAGTAGGTACTGGAGTTTACAGTCTCGAGTCAAGACTTTACTCCCGTTCAGATTGACTCCCGTGAGTTTCATGACCACGTCATGTTACAAAACCTATCTTAACACTGTTCAAATATCCCGTTTTACCACATAGTTATACTCGATTAGTATTTAAGTCACGAATCAACGGGCATGTCATGGTGTAATCAATTGCCAATACTACGGAATCCATACCGAGTAATTATGTTTTAACAAACTTAATGAGATGTCGTTCAATTTTGATAAATACAATTTGAATAAATGGAACGAACTACTTCCAAGATCGGCGCGGGCGTTGGAGTTCCACACGTTATTCTTCGAGTTATTTTCCAAGTTATAACAGCCTCCTTCACATTAGTTGAGGTTTTGCCATGACATGTACCTACGCTTGACAGACGGGTTGAAGATTACTGTGTTGAAAACATACATTTTCTGGTGTATCGGCAACGAAAGAAGGGAAATATTGTAAACAAAGTTCAGCTCACTTGTCAGTTCATAAAAACCTGATTACTAAACTTGAAACTTGTCAAAATAGGTAAAGATATGCCGCCCTAAACGCTATGCTAAAGAAATTAGCCAAAGATTTAAGGCCAATACAAAGTTTATTGAGCGAAAAGCTAAGACAAATGAAACGAAATGGGGTTTTAATTTAATCACATTATTTTATTTTAAACGTTTTTGTGTTATCTACACGTGCAACTATGGCTTTTGTTAATAATAATAGGTAGGTAATCTTCAATTTAATTCTGATAAAAACAATTGTGGTTGTAGTAACCTGATAAGAAAGGATAATTATGATGATGAACTGACATTATTTGTTGGTACGCAGAGAGATAATACTGTAAGGTATGCCATGTAACAAAGCATGGTAGGTGTGGTTCGTTGCAGAATTTGTATTATCTTTCTTCAAAATCTATATTTTTTTCTGTTTAATCTAATCTATGCTGCAGCGTTCGTATGAATAACACAAAACACAAATCCATTCTATAAAAACCTATGCAAATCCAGTAAACTGCGATTTGTTGGTCAACAAATCGTTTTGTCGGCAAGCGGGTCAATTTATCCACGACTGTGGCTGGTATTGAATAGCTTGACGGTAGATGTAGGTAATAAATCACTTTTCAAGGAATTTATTTTAAAATTTTCAATTTCCTACTCTGCCTTGTCAATTCGCAATATACAGAAATCACTTAGCCTGTTAGTAATTAAAAGTTAAAATCGCCGTTGGCCGTGTGGTGTCGTGGGTCTTACACTCGTGGGTGTCGTACAAGGCGACTAATGTTTTCCATTGTTATATTTATATCATTGCGATCTCTAACCCGCCGCTCAAGCGTGGAGATTATGGAAATAACCTCCCCTGTCGTGGGAGAGGCCTTTAGTCCTGCAGTGGACTGTTATGGGCTATGATGATGACTTAACCTGTTCGAATAAGGTTTCTTCACTTATATAGTTCACACAATAAACACACATATAGTTGCGGAACAAACTCCTTCACAGAACAAAACCACAATTAGGGTTATACTAATTAAACTCGAAAACAGCCTCACCAAAATTAAACTGCAATAAAGACTTAATTAGCTAAATTTAACAAATAAAGAGACTCATTTCAGGAGTAGAGAACCAAAATGTACATGTAAAATTCCAAGTATTCCAACGGCCCACTTAATGAGAAGTTAACTGGAAACTTAGCAGCGGCATCCATGCGTTTTATTCATGGCTAGAGGCTTTTGGCTTGAACTCCTGCCTGCTGCTGCCAGAAGCAGGAGTCTCCCGAAAAAAACTGCAATTTTAAAACCATTAGCTTTGTTTGTTTTGTACGTAAACTAATTTTGGGTGCTCATTTTCTATTTAGGCAAATTCTAGCAAGTCTGTGTAGAAAGAATACGCAAATCTTTCTTTAAATACATTTCAAATTAAATGCATGAAATATATTTACTGAAAAGTTGAAAATTACTATTTAAAATTATTGAAATTGTAATGTTTAAGCAAAAATAATTTGGCGGCGGCCTGTGCTGGCGCTCTGCTTGCCAATTTATAAAAATCTTGGTTACTGAATTTTTCAAGACTTTTCACCGTCACCACCACAGCGAACACCACTAATACCTTTTCTATTGTTAAACCCCGACGAGAGAAAAAAGAGGAGTGTTATAAGTTTGACGTGTGTATCTGGGGCTTTGTGACTTTTTGTGTCTGTCTGTGGCGTCGTAGCTCCTGAACGCTTGGACCGATTTGGATGCGGTTTTCTGTATTTGAAAACCAGTTTAATCAAGATGGTTCTTAGCACTGTTTTATTAATTTAGGTTTTCTAGTTTAGAAAATATTTCAGGTTAAGTAGACTTGGTCGGGATTTATCCGACTTTTTCTGTCGATTAGGTTATTATTATCAATAGAGGTCTGTCCACCAATGACCGATTCACGAACTAAGTTTACCTACACTATACAGCCTACGAGTGTCAACGTGTTTCTGCTATTCTGGCATCCCACGAGCCTACACGGCATACCTTGATCAGGGAGATTCCCGCCAAGCGTCGCTACTCGCCAGCTCGTCTCCAATTTATGAGGTGTCATTGGGAAAGTTAAGTCGTTGATCATAGTTACGCCCCCACCCTAGCAGATGCCGGCAGCCCGCTGGCAGATTATCTCCCTGATATTAATCGCCTACAGCTACAGCTTCATTTGCGTAAGTAAATACAGCCTACATTGTTGTGCGAGAACTTGATTTATTTACGGTACTATTAGACGAGATTATTTGCATGAAAAGACTTCGCGGACAGAACTTGGATTTCAGTTACGGAAAGTTGGTTTCAGTAACTTTGAAGTTGTTCGTCTTTGTGCCTAGGCGCATCTTTATTCCTATTTTAACCTCAGATTTCCGTATCTCAACCCTCCTTAAGAATCCTCACTATTTTTCAGGAAAGTTTTTTTGAGTACCTAAGTATCTAGGCCAGAAAATAGGCATAAGTACAAAATACCGCGTCCAAATATCATGATTTTAAATAGTGTTGTGTTCCTGCAGATAAGTAAGGTGCTCTATGGGGGAGGGGTACCGTGGCTTTGGCAGTGGCAGGGTCTCGCCTATTAACTGCCGGAGCAACGTGTTATAAAGGGAAGCAACGTATTGTCCGATACCGCTGGTGTTGCTAATGTCTATAGGTGACCACTTTTCATTAGTTGGAAAACTGTGTGACATAAAAAATTAAAACCTAACAAATACCTACAAAGAGTTTCTTCTCTTTCCAGCTACAGCGTCCTCTCTCTCCGCTTGGCAAACAGTTAACAGTTTTTAACACAACATTAAAAAAGAATTACAAAAACATTTTTTCCTCTTTTTCTTCCTTCCTCCTCCTTTTTTCCTCTCTTTCCGCTGTCGAATCAGAGCAATGTTATTATTAATACGTATCACATTAAAAGCAGCGACGGACGGGTTCGTGTAATTACTGGCGGTTTGCTCGGATGCAAACTCAAGTCGCAGCCTGTTTAAATCTCGTAATTAAGTTCTCCCATGACACGTTGTTATGACCGAGTTCCAACTTGGGCGGCGGTTGCTGGTTAGCTATCTGTGAGTGAGATAGTCATTTTGTAAGTTATTGGGCCGCGAATAGCTTTTATACGCTCAGCAACAAATTTAGGATTTGTTGCTGAGCTAAATCAACCGGTAAAATATAAATCAACCTTAAAATTTAATAATAATATGATGAACTCACAAACATTTTTTTAACAAAACTTATTTGAAATACGATAGTGTATCTGTCTATTTATAACATTTCACTTCTGTTGAACCGATATTGATTCGGTGAAAAGTAGATCAGGCTTTCTTCTTAGATTCATCATAATATTATCCCACGCTGAACTGGTCTGATGAAGGTGATCATACAAAATAATAAAAGTAATAAGAAAACTCCATCATGTTTGGGCTCTTTGGAATGGTCTTTATGAGTATATGCCTCTAGGTGATACTTAAGGTCTGATGACGATGATAGAAGGTGGACATAGGAACTTCTAATCGCATCAAGAGAACCCCATCGTGTATGGGCTCTTTGGAACAGTCTTGATGAGTACTATATCGCACGATAAAAACTTGTACGAAAAACAATTTTTTCAACTTTGCGTAATCAAAGGCTTCAAAGTTAGGGAAAAAGCGGGGACTATATGAAGTAGGAATTTTTGTGAAATTGCACAGATATCCTATAAAAGGAATAGGAATAGGAATGTGATACGTGACATCAAATTTGTTACATCTACGCACGGGTCGTCGAAAAGACAAGAAAATTAATAGAAATTGTAGTTTTAGGTTATTTTATTACAATGGCGACGACCAGTAAAATTGTAAAAGGCGCGTTAGATAATGTTATGCCCAATAGGAGAAAGTTTTACTGCGAGCAACTCTTCTTTCTTTGCGAACAGAAAATACCTAGCTTGGTAGCTACTTGTAGGTAAGCTACAGACAATCCTTTATACAAACATCCGCATTCATAAAATAAAAGGTGGCACAATTACGAAGACAAACAACAGAAATTAAATTTAAAAAATTCTAATATTAATTTCGATTTGCACTGCGTAGAATAAAAAAAATTAAAGACAGAAAACCTACATATAAACGAGTTTTATAGTCCAACTGGTTCACATCACTATTCAAATATCGATTTCCTTTATAAATATGTACAGTTGTAACTGTATCCGGTGGTGCATCTATTATCTCCCAAAGTGATAAAACAATAAGCTATTCAAACGAAAATTGAAAGTTGACGGGTTGGCTTCGCACAGCGTTTCGTTCCAGCGATGGATTGTCACAGGCGGCGAGTGGAAAGTAAATTGAAAGCGAACCAACGCACACAGACGTGAGCATGTAAGCATGTAGTAGACATGTTGACGCATGTAGTAGACTATACGTATATTACACGTATGATAAGTGAAGTCTGGGTCGGCCGGCATAAAGTTTAATAAACTGTTTTGACGGCTTTTAAAAGTATTTCGCGAGGGTGAATGGGCAGAATGTTGTACGACACTTTAATTAATCAGGTACGTACAGAAAGGCAATTTATGTGCGTTACGTTAATTAATTATTAAAGTTATGGTCCGCCATGTATTGATCTCCCAAATCTAACGGATTATAGTAGAATCCTCTATTTTGTTTTTTGGCGGCTGAAGTCTATCAGTGTACAGTTACTGTTGTTACTTTCCCTATGAATCACTCTATCCATTTGAGAAAACTGTATTAAAATAAAAGAACAAGTCGAATAAAAAAAACAAAATATTACTTAAGTGTTTCCTTTGGACTATAACATGTGATCGTTCAAGAGGTATATTAGATGTTTCCTTAGAGGAGGGCAACGCTTTGGTAGCGCCCCAGTACGGCTAGCACAAGTTGCTAGTAGTAGTAGTAGCGCGCAATAAGTGAGAAAAGGCGCGACATAGATACTGCTATCTCTTTCATTTTAGTATTGAGAGAAGGAAACAAAGGCTTTATCACGGACAAATTTGTGATAGCTGTGCTGGTGTTGCTGATGTCCATAGGCGGCGATGACCACTTTCCATCAGGTGGCCCGCTTGCCTGTTAGTCTGTTGTGTTACATTAAAAAAAGTTGGAACGCACACGCTGCAAACGTGGTGCGCGAATCCGCCCGCACATCGCGACGATCATCATCATCACAGCCCGTAACAGTCCACTGCAGGACTTAGGGCCTCTCCCACGGAAGGGGAGGTCATTGCCATAATCTCCACGCTTGGCAGGCGGGTTGGAGATCGCAGTGTTTAAATATAATAATGGAAAATGCTGCTGCCCGTTTTCCAGACTACGGAGACTCTTGATCTTTTGCCTCGAAAACATTAGTCGCCTTGTACGACACCCACGAGTGTAAGGGGTTGGTGCTATTCTACTCTGCCGGACACCACACGGCCAACGTTCGCGACGTTCATATGCGAACGTAATTAATTTACTTTAAAAACCTAACTTTTAAACCACCCAACCAAAGAGCGATAACAACTAAGTACAGCATCAAACCCTAATACCTATCCGAATGAGTAAACCATACGGAATCGTAAAACGTTACTTAATATCGTACGAAAGTCTGCCAAACATCGGTTAGTTCACCGTCTCAGTGTTCGTGCGGATTATATTCCACGAGGCGATTTACGCGATCAGGCAAATAGTAAACAATATGAACGAAATCACTCGTATGCTGCAACTGTGTTGGCGGCGATGGAGCGTAGCGTAAATCTCACTTTACGCCAACTACGGGTGTAAGATTGTAGGTGTTTTTAAGTATGATGATTTTTGGAGTTGTATCGAGTTTGTAAAAAGCCTTGTCACCGATAGGGCACTATTATAACAATTTTGCAGCAATAGTTTGAACTCAAGCGGACATTGGAATTAATAAATCGCGACAAACTAAATTATTCACCCTAATTGAAATCGAACTTCACTTCTAAGTTCTTTTGATTATCTAGTATTCCTTGATCCAATTTTCTGCCACACTACACGTGACGTTTATATATTATCAGATGTGTTTATATCAAGTTAGCGAGAAACAAAAAATAATCGCGCTAACCTTGGCCTAAAATCGAGAGCGTGATTAGCTAACGCACATTGCCCAATCTAGCATAATATTTTTTTTTTTTTTTGTAGGAGTTCCAACAGCTGTATAATATAAGGTATGAAATTCTATTCTAAAACAGTAAGCCAATTATAATATTGATCAACTGAACAAACAGGATCGTGCTGCGTAAGCACCAGGGATATGTGGCAAAAGGTGCCTAAATCTACTGGTATCAGAAAAGAGTTCCAGCGGGAGGCCGAAGAACTAAGCATTTGACATCGCTGAATCCGATGTGACAGCCAACGGCTTATGATGCGAAGTGAAAGAAGCTGGGATTTGATAGTACGATGTTTAAAAATGTAGCGAAAAATTATACCTACATTTTGTGAAGTGTCATACTCACACGTACTCACACGTACTACACAATGTACATTCCACGACTTCCACGCAATTGTTGTACTATAAAGTAAGTAACTAGACGATACTGAATTGTCGAGTAAGCTAGGTAACAAGATAAAGTTACAGCAACAAGTTAGTAAGCCTTTCAACCCAGACTTCGGGGTACCGACATTTTGATACCTTCTGTCATCCTGTCAACGCTACAATTTGTTTAAGTGAAGGTAGCATGTGTTTCTGTTATGTAGGGTAGCTCCCGGAATATTGACGCGGTCGGAAAGGTGTCGCGTTTTCATAAACTCTTATTATATACGTCTAATTGCATGCGTTATGTAGAATTACCATTATTGTAGAAAGAATTTTCGAAATCCTGTCAGTGACTATAGATTATCCAAACGTACATATCCTATCTACGTACCTATTTATGTTAAATTTAAATAGATACGTATTTACAACTTCACCTAGCGATATCTATTGTTATCTAGTCGCATCACATCGCAAGAATTCTTGTTTGTTTGTAATATCTTTCTTGCATAAAACATTACACTGAAACACAAAAATAAAACATTCTCTACATGCCATCCACGCCACGGGTATTATATCTATTTTTAGACCCTAATCCTCGATAACATATTCGTCTAAAAAAGCGTAGCTATGGCTTAAAAACTGAACATGTTATCATACTCTGTAAACAAAATAAAAACGTAGGACAGGATACCAATAAATACAGTTGAGTCATTACCTCTATTCGGTTTAATTGCTATTTCAAATATATCATACGGCCAGTGGTTTGATTTGCCTCCAATAGTTATAACTATGCCCATAATTGTTCCAATATTTAACTAATTAATGCCTGATTGTCTATTTAATTAATAGGTTAGATTGTTATCAGTGACCGAAATAGAATTTAGTTTAGTAACACTACGATTGATTAAGTTAATTTGATATTTATGTTTTTGTATGAAATACCTACTATAAGATATACTACACCTACTTCGTCATAATAGGCTTATGGTGCCCGTCAGAGTAGCCCTTCACCGATTAATGTCTTGTACCTGTATATCCGTTACTGTGAGGTCTCACGGTGCGCGCGCACTCAAAGAGTTGGCAACACTTGAGTGGCGATCGGTACTATGCGTCAACATGAACCAAATCCCTCCCTAGTGGACTGTTATGGCGTGTTGGTGATTCTCTGTTATTGTTAGCTGTCTGCGACTTTGTCTATTCGTTTATTTTTTTGCTAACGGTAGGACTCTGGACGGCTGAGCCCTCCGGCTTTTCTATTTACATACAACGACGCTAATATTGGTATGGTTGAAGAATAAGATCAGATAGACCGTCAGCCCACGTATCTCCGCAATAAAGAACAGATTAGAACTCCGTAATTCCAACTCCAAGTCTAAATACGATCGTGTGAATAAGTAATCGCTTACATGACATGAATGGCATCGTAGCCTCGACTTTATCAAGGCTATCGTAGTGTAATAATAAACTCGGACCAAGCTACTACGACGTCACGTGGCCTATTCCAGTTTGCTATACGTACTGACCTCTATTGTGTTATTGATTTTATCAAGATTGTTGTTTCTATTATCAATACTTTGTTAATAGGTTTTGAAGAGCTTCTGTAGCCTAATGGTTAAGGGGTTCGATTGTAAGCTAGAGGGACTGGGTTCGGACCCTAGGGCCGCCATGTACCAATGACTCTTTTCTGAGTTATGTACTAGATTAGTTGAACATCGATATGTGAAGCAGCGTGGTCAATGCGATTTGTCCAGCCATGTTCTGCGTAGCAGCCGTTCATGTCATCAAGTGGTAGGTTTCTGTCAAGCCTGAGGAGTCCGCCTGGGTGAGTACCGCCACCTTATCTATTTCTGCCGCCAAGCAACAATGCTTGCATTGTTGTGTTCCGGTTTGGAAGATAAGGTAGCCAGCGAAATTACAGGCACGATGCGTCATGCCTTTTATCTTAGTCCTCACAACGCACCTGCGGTTCTGCAATTTTGTTACCTGCGACCTAAATGTTATTGTAGATGTTATGGGCAACAGTTACCAGTTAACTGGTGGGCTGTGTGCTCATTTGTCACTAAATAGCATAAACAATATTTGTTCAGCGAAAACTATTTATTCTGCAACGACATCTGTTCTCGCACCCAGATTTGCAGTTGTAGGATATTATATTGAGTACCCGCTTCGGTGCTGGTTCCTCTTCCTCCTTTAGAATATGTTTCAGGTGACCTTCATGCGCCTTTCATCCTTACTCTGTTTTCAGCAGAAAATCCCTCATCCATACTTGAACCTTGAATATATTGTTATGGCAATATTAATTTCAAACTCCAGAGAACTGCCTAATGGTTAAGGGGACTCCGACTCGTAAGTGAGAGGTGCCGAGTTAGATCCTCATTGCCGCCATGTAACATTGCGTATGTAACATTGCCTAATTGTACACTAACCGATACGGTGAGGAAAAACACCGTGATTAAACCTGCACGTTTAGGCGACTTATGATCTAAACTGGTCAGGTTCCCCTGTTAACAGGGTCATGGAGGTCTGATGGCAGTTGCTCCACTGTAATTACCTGATCTGCTAATCCGGACATTAACGCCAAGGTGATGGTGTTACATGTGCCTAATGTCCACTACTTGATTGAAACGATGAAATGAAGAATGGAAACCAACATTTAAATAGAAATATTTTTTACCACTTATTACTTTACCACGATCTGTCACATTTCGTCGTTGCGCTCACAGATGTTGTCGAGAATCGACTTTTTCTTTTGACTTAGAAAATCCTTAGAGTTCTTTCCGAGTTTTCCATCACGCGTAGATATAGAAATTACGAAGTTAGAAATTGTTTCACTTATCCTCTCGAAAGAATTCGTTTCCTAAAATTCACAAAAAAGTTATCCCTAAGTCACTCAATTACATTCTCGCCTGTAAAGCGTATACCGTAACGTGTTTTACCATTCCAAATCCCCGTGTAACTAAAAACTAAAAAAGAACAGCGCAGCGAGCGACAGCGCCGCTTTTTGCACCGGCCGGCGGCCTCTCGAAATTGTTGCCTTTCCAATAGAATGCTGTAGCCGTTGCATGTGATGCTAAAAAGTGGCAGGAATCGCGATGTGGGGGCGCGATAGCTCGTTTGTGATCAATGCTTCCGGAATTCCTACTACGGTGATACCTTCCAAGTTCTTTTTCGTCCACTAAGTTGGCAAATACGCTTATGGCCCGCTTGATGGAAAGCAGTTACCGCAGCCTGTGCATCACCCCCTGCGTTGCCGACCCCGTAAAAACCTTTTCACCCCTTTCTCGAAGAACACCATGTTGTACTATCCAGGAAAACCTTACCAGGTAGTATATTAGACTTTTGATATGGGCATTGTTAGCTACGGAGGTAACTCTGGCATTTTGTCGTCGTTAGCCCACGTTGCGTCGAAACTGGTTTGTGATTCCTTCGAGCGGATAGCGCCTTAATGGCTTTGTTTTATGTTAATTTCGTTGTATTGTTGTAGCGTTAAATTGAACAGGATTTGGATACGCACGCTTATAGGCAAATTAATTTGCCTCACAAATACCGTTGTCTCTAAAATAAACTAGTTTTCTCGCGGTTTCGTTCGCATATCAAAAAGTATAGTTCTACGTGTATACCGTCCACTAAACTACTTCGTAAAGACGTGAAGGAATGACATACCTACTAACACTTTCACTTTTGTAATATAGTTAAGAATTTCATCGTTAGTTAATCACTCTCTAATTAGCTTCAGAACATTCATTGAGAGTTTATATTGTTTAAGAGTGATTTGACGTGTTCATTGAACTTACGTAAGTATATAATCCGTACGTTTGTGAATGTTATTACAACTACATATCAGTACTAACATTGTAAAGGGGAAAAGTTGGTTAGTACACAAATAAATTATCTGCTTTGAAAGCCTGCACAAATTAGCCAAATTGCGTAACAGTTTTAAAAAAAGTAAAGGCACGACAGACATTTTAGCGTGATATTAATTTTCAGTAATGAATCTTACAGTTGTTTAACAAATTGTCTACTTCTAATATAATAATTACAATTTTACGGCGCACAACATTAAACTAACAGTGCCACCAACTTATCTGTTCAAGTGACAGCGGCGCTAGTGAGCTAGGGGAATTACATTTAGGATGGCCTCTCCTATAGTTCTGATTTTGTCTACTTGATGGCACTGTAATTCCTTAGTCCCAGTGGGCATGCGCCGGCGCATTGGAATTGGAACTAATGAACTGTTATGCAGCCGTTGCGCAACGGCGGTTACGTGCCTTCCAATGAGATAATCTATCTTCTTTTTTCCTTCGACAGTAATGTTTTTAGAGAGTTTTTTTTTGTATTAGGTATACAACGCACTAGCCGTCCCCCGCGGTTTTCAACAATGCGCAGTACGGATTTCGGTACACATCCCTTATCTCGCGGAATCCTTTGGTATTTCTGGCATCAAAAGTACCCATCTGTACCCTCGGGAATAATATAGTTCCTGTTAATGAAAGAATTTTCGGAAAAGGTTTAGTAATTTCGGAGTTCACCCCGCTACGAACAAACTTGTAGTCTTTATAATATTAAGTAGCGCGTAAAATATATAAGTGATACAAAAATGACCTTATTTTGAGAACATACACTCCATTTTGATCTGCTATTTGATAACTTAGATTACTGGATTAAGCAAATGTGTAATCGATGCCTTAAACACTGATTGTCGGTCAACTTTACAAATCGAAATAATAATAATAAATCAATATAATAAACCCTAGGGAAGGTAAAAATCTGAATTAAATAAGGTAATATTACATGTCGCACAAATTGCGCTAAAAATGCAGCCACTTCGGAGACTGCATAAAATGAAACGTTGATTTGATTTGTTTTGACGTACGGTGTCAAGTCAGCAGCGGTGCCAGGTCGTACCTTTTGGAACGATTTACGTACTATTTGGCCGACTGTCGTACCTTTGGCGTACTTTGCTCCACATCTTACTATTTAGTACGTTTTTACAAAATGCTAAATTTAGGTGTGGGGGGTGGTCACTTTGCCTTTCCTATCCGCAAAATACCGTAAAATAAAGGAAGAAAGGGTTGATTTTGCCGAGTTTTTGCTCACTGGCACCACCGTAAGTTCTTGTCTTTTTTCTTGACCGTTTTATTGGCTACAGCCCCCCCTAAGGCCGATTAAATAGAAGAAAAGGTAAATCGTACCTTTTTAGCCATTTTCGTACTATTTTAGGAGCCCAGACGTACTCTTTTGGAAACTGCTGGTAACACTGCAAGTCAGTACTGTGGACAAGGCCCGACCGGCGTAAGCGCAACTCGTTTCGTTTCTTGTTTTTAAAGGGTACATGTATCCTTAAAAAATAATCCAAAAATGCTCGAAGTTATATTTTCAGGCTAAAAAGCCTAATCAAATACTGCAGGAATTAGCTGTAGTTATTGTAGGGACGGCCCACGCTTATTAGCGCAGTACACAAGTAAGTAAACACAGTTGCATATCTTTCCACTTGCAACCGTTTGACTGCATTTAATTTGCAATACAAATTCGTTATCGAGTTACAATTTTAGCAGAATTATATTTACCTATTGGTTATATGAATTGCTTGCCTTCTTTATATTATTTTACTTTCGTTAATAATGAAAACAGTATTCATATTTAGTTAATTGACCTTGAGTAATCAGTGCCTTAGATATTTTCTCCCTATCATCACTAAATGTTCACTAATTTGCTTGATCACAGAATGATGATTGTAGTCATAAGTTAATACTTTAAAAAAATACACATATTTTTTTAAAAATATATTTAAATACGTAGCTTATGTTCACGAGGCAGTGGCGCCCTCTTTCCTCCATACGTAAAGAAAATCAAATCCTTTCCCTATAAAATATTATACTTAGTTTACGTTACTAGCGATCCGGTATGGTCCATGTTCCGTACCCCAATCACTCAGGAAGTCAAATTAATAGTCCTGATTGAGCTCCGGATAGTAAATTCATGGCTGTTGCGTAGAAATTACACTTATATAAGCAGACTGAGACAGACGGATGATCTCAAAGGAATGACATGGCCCAATAGTCCAATACCAATACTGCTGAATGCCGGTACTGCTGTAATTATTACCTAACTGTAAGATAGCCAATGGAACACGAACGTTGGCAGGGGTGGCAAAACTTCCGGGTACTTTGAGACTGCATAAACTTCTCATTTGTAAGTTAGTTGCTTACTTTAGTGTTAGTCGTGTGAATCTTATTTTCATGGGAATCGAAGGTGGTGGTGATAGATCGGAGCTGCTAAATTGGTCGAGGGGTCCACTGGTAGGTGGAAAATCAGGAATAGCATATCCTTCTATTTAGGTATTATATTTTACTAGTAGACCCGGCGTGACTTCGCTTACACCTAATTTAACCCTACATTATAGCCTTTTTATCTTTCTTATAAACCTACCTCTTGAATGACTATCTATTGTTGAAAACCTCATTAAAATGTGTTGCGTAGTTTTGTAGATCTCAACGTACATACGTAGCATACATACAAATATCCATAGGGACAGACGGCAGGAAGCGACTTTGTTTTATACTACGAATAGAATAGATATTACTTGTTTTTCAGAGATAATTTTGAATCTTGATTCTTCCAAAGGGCGCGAAAGCGTACTATACATTTTCAGTTGTTTCGTACGACGAAATGCAACGCGCCACTCTCGCTTTCTAATGGGCCAAGGCTGCAACGGCTCAATCAATACACCTAATTTTGACCCGCTAGCGTTTTCGTCATTGGCAAATGTAATTTAAATTATTGTTCTTTATTCTCCTATTGGTAATTGTTCCCGTTAAAAGTCCGCATCCATAAGTGATCCAGATCCTTTTTGTATTGAATTACTTCCTACCCCCCAAGGGATTGTAATTCTCTGCCCACACCGGAAAAAGCCCGCTCGAATTTCATTTACTTATTTGATTTTATTGAATTCAAACACCTAATACATGAAGAGCCCAATGTAGGTAGGTAACTAGTATGATCTGTCCAGACTGACTTCTTATTTGTTGAACAAACAAAACCCAAAATCATGACTTGCCGTATCAATCACGCTACAGATACTATGTGAATCTCAACGAACAGTGATGCAAATTATCCATTTAAATACATAATTTCCATAACCAAATAAGACAAGTCAGTCTGGAAAGATTTTATGTCATTATACGTACGTTACATACTTAAAATATCCCACCCATAGTACCTACTAAGGTTACCCACTGCCTAAAAACTCCCTCCGATTCTCAATTCTCCAAAACTATTCTGAAAAACAAATTGTCAGTTTCAAAGTAGAATCTTTTACTGTTTCAAAGCGGAATAGTATGGGATACTCTTTCGTCCCGACCCTGCCGCAGTGAGGTATAACTAACAACACTGACAATTCAGGACTGTGCGTCGACACGTTTAAATAGGTTAGTAGGTGAGCCCCAGCCTTTGTTGCCGAACTCCACCAGACTATATTCACCTCTACATTAACGGATGCAACACGAATTACGTAGAACATTTGATTAACCGACGCGATTATCGGGGCTTTGTTTGTTTATTCTATTACGTAAGTTGCGTTTACGTACATGTAAAGGGAGGACTTTCTTCTTAGTGTTGTTTCTGTTTTTAGTTTTAAGTTAGGGGTTGTTGTACTTTATGTACCTACTACTCTACCTAAAATTATGTTTGAACTATTCGAAGGGGAAAGAAAAATCGTTAGATGCGCAAAACTGACCCACTTCAATTCGATGTAGTTAAGTATTTTTAAAACACATGATGCAAGAACAAAGAATAGGAATAACTCTTTCATATGGCATCATGTGTTTTGATAATATGTACTTACTTTGAATTGAAATGAGGAAGCTTTGTGCATCTAGCGGGAATTTTCTTCTATTGACTATGATCTTTCTTCCCCTTAATCTGCATTTACAGGAATTAATTGTACCTATGCATGTATTTTTATTTGTTTAAATCTTTGGTATGCTATTTAAAAATCGGGTTGGGCTGTGTCTGAACACACGGCCATTCGTTCTAACGTAATTTTTTTTATTGGTCAAATGAATAGATCATTTTCTCGAACGAAAATAAGATTAATTTATCTTCTAACTAGACTGTACTAACTATGGAATGTGACAGCGGGTCAAGCTAACCTCAAACGAATCCGACACCAAATTAAATACCTACACTTTCACAATCTCTTCGCAACGACTCAAAACAAACTACGTTTTAAAATAAATTACTCAGCATTTCGCTATCCTTCCTCGAGTCAATTCATTAATTAAAACCACTTACATTTTACGAGGAAAAGGAAAAACCGCGGCATGCGACCGAGAATCGGTTTGTTTACAAACACATCAGCTGTTTACTGCGTGACTCAGCGAAATTAATATTTCACTGGAAACAGCAGCGAAGGAAAATAATTCAAATTCATTGTGATTTGACTGAGGAGCTTCGGTGGCCGAGTGGTTACCGTATCCGACTTCTGAGCGAGAGGTACTCGTATGTACTAGTTACTCTTTTCTGAGCTAAGTACATAAGTTGTATGCTAACCGACGCACTTACAGGGAGGGAAAACATCGTGATGAAGTTTGCACAATCAGGCAACTGAATGTGTAACCGTGATCCAATCTGTTCAGGTTCCCTTGGTAGCAGGGTCACGCAGGTGAGATAGCAGTTGCTCCACTGTAGTTATCTTATCTGCCAAATCCTGGATCATGGTCAAGGCGGACGCCTGGCCCACGTGCTCGAGAGCATAACAATTAACGCCAAGATGATTTTTTTTTTATTGTGATTTGACTAATGATCGTTTAGAATTATTAATCGTTTATTGACTTTTAATTAAACTTAGCTGTGATAACTTCATCAGCCTGGAATAGACCACTGCTGGATTTGAGGCTGCTCCACCTCTTCTCTCAGTGAAGAGTTTTACTATACATATGTATCTTCAATCTCCAAACTTGGCAGGCGAGTTGGAGATCGCATCAACACTCAAAATCACAGCGGAAAACAGCCCATTTTCTGGTGTACGTAGGTCCTATTGTACAAACATATAAGTAGTATAAGCCACGTATATATATACGACTATCCTTATCAATCGGACTATGAACCAAAGCACTTGCATCATATTACTCAGAACTTGAGATTTGCTTTTTAGAACGTTGTTTATAGTGTAATAATATTTTGCTCAACAAAACAGAGCTCCATTATATTGATTCATCATCATCTTCACCATATCACCATATCAGTGTGTCCGTCTTCGAACGTAGGCCTCCAAGCTTCCACGCCTGTCTGTTTCCTTCTACCTGCAGCCAATTTATTCCGGCTTGTTGACGGATATCATCGGTCCATCTATGGTCTACCCCTGCCGTGGGTGTTAAAGTGGATTCTCCACTCCAAGGTCCTTCTCGCCCAACGGCTGTCCATTCTGGCAATGTGTCCTGCCCATCTCTACTTCCGGCGCTGTATTTCTTCCACAACGACCACCACCTTTGTCTTTTCTAAGATCCACTCGTTTCTTTTACGATTCATTAGAGTTATACCGAGCATTATTCTTTTCACCGCTCTCTGTGCAACCCGTAGTTTCTCAGCAGACTTATTTCTTAAAGTGGTGGTTTCCATTTCGTACGTGAATACCGGCAGGACACACTAATAAACTATTTTTAATAATTATTATATTGATTAGGGAATTATTATGAATAACCCACAAACGTATAATTAAATTTTAATATTACGGCATCGATACAAGCGTTATATTCCTAATTGATTAATGAAACGTAACATTAGGAACCTTAAAGCGGGACCGCAGTCATAACCGTCACAACAAGTCGTTCGAAATTTAAACCGGCTCGAGCCGCTCTAAGAGGGAATACAGAGGGCGTCCCAAGTTATTTTATTGCTGTTCCGGCTCATATTTTGCTTTGTTTTATGTTTTATTGTTTATAAGATATTTATCGTTGCGCTTGCGACGCGGGTAACGAGACAAACAAACGTGAGAGTTAATCTCTCGTGTTCCTGAGTTGAGTCGTTCGCCAGTACTTTAGTGTTTTATGAGAATGTCCACTCTAAGTTAAGGGGGTAAGTTTGCTTTTCTAAAAACAGTAAGTTATTGATGTGACTCCGTTATTTATTTGTTACAGTAAGCGAAATTATTATGGGGTTCGGTGGTGAATCATAAATGTTTATTGGCTACGTAATACCTTAGTTAGACTATATTACCTATTTCAAGGCGAACAGAATGAAATCTCATTTAGGTATCCGTCATTAAAGGTACTTATGACAAATATTTTTAATTGTAAAAAGTCAAATAGGAAAAATCTAAGTCTTTCTTGCAAACAAACTTGACGGATTAAAAAAACTCGTACAGATCTCAAATAAGTACCTACCTAATTTTATAAAATAGGTAGTAGACAAAAAACTAATAGCAACGCAATAATTTGCTTAATAGGCAAACAATAATTGGTAACAGAAAACCCAAGCCATAATACAAAGGACCAGCATAATTATCTCTACAATTGTGTACCGACATTTGAATAATTAATCTGTCTCTGTGTATACACATAAAGCTCTGTAAGCGAGCACGGCGTATCGAACCCAATCCAATTTCCCTGCACTAATTAACACATTATTAAGACAATTACGGTGCGAAACTGTGACGTAACGCGAGCGAGCTTGTATATGCCTCATTTCATGAGTATGCTATGCAATATCAATTTGGTTGTTTTCTCCATTGACGAAGTATAGTGCGGTGAGGCATAAATAAATATAAATATGCTTCGACAATTCAGACAGCGCCATCTAGGCCCAAAGTAAGCAAATCTTGTGTTATGGGTGTAAGATAACTGATAAACTGCTTATACTATTTTTTTAAATACATACTTTTTATAATACCACACCCAGACTCGTAATAGAAATTAAAATTCATAATTTCAATTTCTGCTCGGCCGGGAATCGAACCCGGGACATCTGCGTGGGGACAGGCATGTTAACTAACTGACCACCACTATGGTTGGCTTGTACGTAACGAGTATATCCGTGGCAGCCTTGGCCTGAGGATATCGCAGATAAGATCGAGGAGGCTCGTCTGCGCTGGTTTGGTCACGTTTTGCGTAAGCCCCAGGGATACGTGGGAAATAGGTACTTGAATCTGCCAGTATCACGATAAAGGCCTCGTGGGCGACCCAAGAAGCGATGAATTGATATCGCTGAGTCGAATACGAGAGCCAACGGCTTACGACGTCGAGATGCCGAAGATCGGGCGAAGTGGAGAAGAATGAGTAGGAAAGCGGGCACTGGTAGAGGCCGTATGTGAACCTATGTTCTGTCTTTGTGTGGTTCGTTCTGCTGAGAGAACATCGTCATCATCATCGTCCCATACCAGTCCACTGCTGCACTTGAGCCACCTTTCACATTCTTCGACAATCAAATATAAACATTAGTCATTGTTAAGAATATATTTAGTCTTTCTGTATCTCTGCTGATCTGCAGTTCGATGTTACCGATAAATCAGTTAGGTATAATACTTTTCTTAATGCATGTTTTGTACCAAGGGCAAAGAGTAGAATTTGCACCAGATAAGGAGGGGGTCCTTGACTATGGGTGTCGTAAAAGGCTACTAAGTCTAGGCAATTACAAGCATAAGGCATTTGGTCTTAGCCTCAGTCCTCACAGTGACAACGCACCAGCGGATCTGCATTTGTGTTGCCTGTAACCTAAATGCGTAAAACGTAGATGTTATGGACGGCAGTTACCGTTTATCATCAGGTACGCTGTCTGCTCGTTTGTCACTGCGTAGAATAGTAAGAAAGGCTAACCAGATAGGACCTCCATAGACTGGAAAGTGGTCAGCAGCGTTTACTGTAGTGTATTTTAAGCACTGCGATCTTAACAGCATTCTGTTGACGTCAGGCCGGCTGGCGGCTGGTCATAAATCATGGAGTCAAAACTTTTGACAGCATGACTACAAGAGACACGTTTTGCTGACCCCACGATACTATAAATAAGGGCAGGTGGATGACGGTGATGACATTTGTTTTTCCAGATTTCGTATTCGTTTATTTTAACAAAGAGCGTAAACAAAAGTTGTAAAGCAGCTGTACATCTGTCATGTCGTACGAAGCTTTCCATGTCATAATCTATGTCAGTGGTTTGTATGAAATGACAGATGTAAAGTCGCCAAGTTTTGTTTACTTTCATTATCTCTTAATGACCTTGCTTTAGTTATTGCAATGAATGAATGAATGAATACTTTATTGCATAAATACAGGATACATTCAGTAATGTTTCTAATGTCTACGAAAGCCATTTATCAGATAGATAATTATCTTTAGCTTTTATTGTTCACTTCCTTTTAGGTGAAATTATTCCCAAATTACTATCTTTTAATACAAGATTGATTCATATTTTGAAAACCAATCTTGAACTGGATCCTGACTTTCCCGAGTCTAAAGCATAACTGCGTACCCATTCAACCACCAAACACCGTCTACACTCGAAACCCACTTACTTTGAAGGAACAACCTAATGAAATAAAGTTAATTTTTGTGCTCGCCAGCGAATTGCCTCCAGCGTAATAACATTTAACGTTTCCCAAGGCTGTTTTGGCGGGAAAAATGGCCCTAATTAACCAACGTACTGGCTGCGAATCGGTGGCTGTATCATTTACATAAAAACTTCTTGCGCCAACGCCTGCATTCGTTATTAACGCGGGAGAAAGGGCCACATTTGTTGGCAATTCGGGGCCCGTTTGTTTTTATTAATTTTTGTTTTAGGGTCCTCCTATCTAGAAGCGTAGGTACTTGCCGAATATATAGAATACAATGTTATATTGCCCGCGACTTTGTCGGTACACTACGTACCTGGAAGTAGTCTAGACCAGTTTTCGTATGTCCTAAAGTCCCTTGCAGTATTTGAAAACCCCAGTGCTAATATTTATGTATCTTGAACTATGTAGAGTAGAGAATCTGTAGCACTAGGAATTTTTAAAACTGGTAATTTGTAAAAATGGGAATCTGTAAAACTGGGAAACTGTAAAGCTGAGAATTTGTAAACCTGAGAAACAGTATAGCTGAGAATCTGCAAAACTGGGAATCTGTCGAATTTGGAATCTGTAATGGAAATCTGTAGAATTAGGAATAATTACCCAGTTTAGCGCGGCTATTAATAGATATATTTTGACGCATTGTTTTTAAACGTAAAGCAGCTATGAATCGCATCTGGCACTTGAATGACGGCGTTCTTAAAAATCTGCAAAATAATCGTTTCGTACAAAATTGAAGTACAAGATGACTCACTCTTTAAAGCTGGCAAAGCTGAGCGGTTGGAAAGAGCCCCGGCGAGTATTAAATGGATGGAAGGGGTGAGCAATGAAGTGTGATATAGAGGTGAAACTCCTCCGCAATATTCAGCGACAAAGTAAAACGACGAACTCCCGGCCGTCTCTGGCGAAATGTGTCATCACGTGACGTGACGACGTGTAATCCTTATGGACTTGACAACGTAATTGTTCCGCCATTTTGACGTGCTGCCAACTGAGCACGAAGAGATTTATGGAGTGACGTCGCTTCACGTGAACTGGGGTTTAGAGTTTTAGATGCCGATGTTTGTCGCTTACAGTTTTGCTCTCAAACTTTGGAAGTAAACGTACGCGCTAATGGAGTAACTTACGCCAATCACGTACGTAATAAAGCCTACGCCGTAAGGTAACAATGACGTACACTCTGGAGACAGCTCGGCCCCTTTCAACGCCTAATAAGAGCGTAGTAACGCCACTTGACACGTCATATTTCCCGTCCGGTGAATAAGGAACGGCTGAGCGCCGCCAGTAACCGCCCCTGGCACTCGGGGCATAAAATCGCTGAACTTTCAACGGATATTGCCGGCGAGCGGATCAAAAGTAGCGTAAAAGTGATTCTGTTTCGGCGAGCCTAACAAGTGATTCCATTCCGAAGGGACCTTAACAATTGGCGGAAATCGGGATTTCCTCGGAAACAGGCCTTTGTGCCCTAATCTTAAATCACTCTGACAAATCAAACGCCAGAATTGAGCGGCGAGGAAGGAAACTCACTTTTGTACAAACTGTGTTTTCAGCGTTCCATCCGGTCCGGCTGCGTAAATGCCCGCTAAAATATTCATCAAATTGAAAGCCATGGGCTCCGGTTCAATTGGAACTCTTCCTTCTCATTTCATCAGGCAAATGTTTGCGCTTTACAAAGTAATTATTTATGTTAATACATCCACCGCGCCGTTGATGAAAAACTGATCCGAAAGCTACGCACTTAGAAGTCGAAACATATCGCGCTATTCATCTAAATTAACAGCTCGGAGTGAAAGCCATTAGTTTGTCGAGCGATTGACAAATAATACGACAGTGTAGATAAAGGCGGGAACTGGCCGCCGAGTGACAGGGCCCGGCTGGGACGGATATGACGTCATTACTGTCACGGGGCGCGTAGCGATCCGCCAGGGCATCAAGTCCGCTACTTTTATTAGGTATCGCGCAGTTTAAATGCGATTCGATTACAAGTTGATTACAACTCGAGACAAATTTCGTATTCTGCAAAACTTGTAGGTTAGCGCAATTGAGTTGTAACCGAGTCAACTGTCAATCGACAAACTCCTTGGTCTTTAAAATGTACCCACCCCGAGACTGACCAAAAGAACGTGAAATTGTCGCGATTGATTTGTTTTGATTTATTTATTTACAATTTTTTATTTCATCATCACAGCCCATAACAGTCCACTGCAGGACCTTAGGGTCTCTCCCACGAAAGGGGAGGTTATTGCCATAATCTCCACGCTTGGCAAGCGGGTTGGAGATCGCAGTGTTATAGGAATAGAAACGCTGCTGCCCATTTTTCAGCCTACGGAGACTCGATCTTTTGCCTCGATAACATTAGTCGCCTTGTACGACACCCATGAATGTAAGGGGTTGGTGCTATTCTACTCTGCCGGACACCACACGGCAAATTTTTTATTTATTTTACCTAAATTAAATTGTCCGCAATGAAGAACCCTGTCAAATAAGAGGAGAAGACCATTTTATTTCACAATCGAATCGTATGTAACAAAAATCAAATCGTCTTTTATTAGTAGCAAAATACCAAAAACGTATCAGAATAACAACAATTCGATCGAGTTTCTAAATTTGTGGACTCGAGGCCCTGCTGCTGTCAGGCGAGTGCCCGCCGCGTACGCGATTGATAAACGAGATAAAAATATTGATACATCGTCGCCGCGGGAGACAATTCAATTGGCAGCGATGGCGGGGCGGGGAGGTGACGTCATCGGCGCGCGAGCCGCGTGTCGCGACGCACACGCCGCAGCCGGCTGTTTTCTATAATGCGCTTATCACATTTGACTAAATTCAGTAGCCTTAATTCAGAAGCAAAATCCAAAAACAAGCCAAAGCAGAAGCCTGTGAGTGTGGAGCCTCGCCGCATACCATGGCACATTTGTTTGTCTGCCCCGACTCATGCTCACTTGAAGACTTATTTAAGGCCTCGGACAGTGCCATCCGCGTCGCTCGGTTTTGGACTAAGAAATAAAAGTAATAATAATAATAAAAGTCTATATACTTAACCTATTTAGCATTGACACGCTAAAAAGAAGAAGCAAAAAGAGTGAAAGCAAAGCAAAGTGGAATATATTGCTCATAAAATAAGGTCCATTTTTGTATCACGGCATTTGAAAAGAGGCGCGTAACGTAATATAAGTTATACAAAAATTTACCTTATCCTACGAGCAGTACATTCCACTTTTATTTAGTTTCACGCTTTTTGCTTCTGAATTAAGGCAGTAGCCTAAGCCTAGCAGTATTCAGTAGAATTTAGTCAAATGTAATAAGCGCATAAGCTCTTGCGTCATTGCACTCTTTATGACACCATTCATCCAACCGAACTAAACTCACTGACGCGTCCTTCCACCCACTGCCGAGCCACAATGAGTAGGTGTGTGACGTGATCGTGGTGTTTTGTTTTCTAATTCTAGTACTCAATGTATTTTTACACAGTTGATAAAAAGTTTGTGGTATTTTGGGTAATAATAGATGGCAAAGTTGAGGTTGAGGAGGGAAGAGGAAGACTTTTAATATTGAAAGGGCTTGAAAGATAAAGAGAATGCGTGATTACGAAGAAACTTACCTAGCTCCCTCTTCCGGGCACTAGACGAGGGTTAGGTTTTCACCCACATGTTTGGTGCGAATAGGTGAAATAAAAGTTACGCTTCTAGATTTATCATGCAAACAGCCAAGGAGTGGAACTCTTTGCCTGCGAAACTGTTCCCCGAGCAAAATTATCTTTTAAAAAAAGCCTTTTTAAGGCAAGAGTGAATAGGCATTATCTAGGTAAGCATGCTACACCATCGCCAGCACCGTCACGATGGCGGACATATGCGCTTGCTTATAGTAGGTATACTAGTGTACCTGGCGCGACTCCATTCGCATACACCTATTTAACCCCTACCTGCCCTTCTTTTTGCTTATAAACCTTCCCTTTGAATCACTCTATCTATTATTGAAAACCGCATTAAAATCCATTGCGTAGTTTAAAAGAGACGGCGGGAAGCGACTTTGTTTTACACAGTTTATGTTAGATAGATAAAAAAGGGAGCAGATAACAGAGATTGTTCCACCGATAAGAGTGTAACTTAAATTGATGATGATGAGCGTACTTTACCAGAAAATGACCGTATCAGATAAAGATCAGATTTAAGTTATTAAACTAGAAAAAGATCAATGACCTACAATGTGGTCCATCATCATCCTCAATTATCTACTTCCGGTTTTGAGCCTCTTCTACATAAGTGAAGGGTTGAATCATAATCGCTACACTTAGCAGGCTTTTTGGAATTTGCATATTTGGAGTTTATAATTTCATCGAAATAATACAGAATAATCAAACTATGATGCCAGGATTTGCATTTCAATTTTCAATCGCCAGGTAGATGTGTGTGTGTAATACGACCTTAGATAGTTACTTTGTTAACTTATTGTCAAAGTTCGAGGACACACAATCATTATCTAGGTAACATCATTGCTTGAGCATTCGACGAACATACCTATTCAACCAGTAATCATGAAGTATTGCAACAACAAATAAGTACATAGAGCAAACATGCAGTGTTTCCACGCTCAAGAGCGGACGCATATTGTTATAACACCGTCCTACGTTCTGGTTCATAATTCTCGCGCTGTGACATCTCGAATTCGATATTTTTTCATAATGACATTGAAATGTCTATTGCAGTCAAAACATATGTATGTACGAGTATATTGTTGAAGATCAATTTCAGTGACGTCTTAAAACTGTTTTTTGGGTAGAGAATATGTCAATCTGAGGTCTTTGTCTGTTGTAGCTCTCCACGCCTCTTATTCCAAAGAGAGAAAAATGCGCAAAGCGAATGAATGGCGGAATAATAATCCGTGATGAGGCCTCCGACTGCGCTTGCGACTTGTAATTTTAACACCCCGCCCGCCTAAGAAGCTCACAAGACGATGCTTGATTTGATTACTCTATTCAACTGCAATTCGCGGTTGACAACTATCATTAAAATTTATTTAATAAACAAATATTGGTTTTGTATTCTACTGTCTATCTGGAGCGAAGATTGAAAGATATTCTTTCTAATTTTTCAATCTGAATGAATGAAAGAACGAATGACGTATTGACGTGAGGAAGAAAGAAAAAGAAGACGCGGCTAAGTTTACTTTTACGCGGCGATTTCTCGAAAACTATAATTGATAGCCAAAAATTAAACCACCAACGTAAAGTTCGTTTCAGCGCCTTTTTGAAATGGTATGGTTCATTCGCCCTTGGCCATATGATGAAGCAATGTTGTGAAAGAAGGCTGGCAAAAAATTATGGCGCATAAAGTTGGCTTGACTTGTAACTCCGAAACGACTGCCGGCTGAACCGATTTTGAAACATTTTCAGTTAATCCTCAGATTAGCTCCAGCGGATGATCCTACGAAATGTAGTATCAGTCGGATCAACAGAAAAACTTATCTAAACAACTAACAGAAAAAAGCTTTTCGCGATATAGGTATTCCCTATGGAGTCTGTAATGGTTGATGAAATTTTCATGGAATCTTCTACCAAACTTCATAGGATCATCCGCTGGATCGGATTAGCAGAAAAGAGATAGGTTAGGTTAGGTTATGGGTTCTATATAAATATCGATGTAGAAAAGGGGTAGATATTCGTTCTACTGGTGGAGCCTGGTAGTGAATCCTAGTGGATTAGGGGTAGAGTTCATTAAATTGAAACCATGGCACGCGAAACCGGCCAGCTAAATTAATGTATTCACGGAGACTGACGACAGTAGCCTGATACAAAATAATGTTTTTTTTTTGTAATTAATGGAAAAGTAAGCACAAAAACTGTTAATGGGTCATAATTACTTAATAATGTTTTGTTTAAGTAAATAAATTGTAATGTCAGATAGGTACTAATTGATTTTATCGAGCGCTATTTGTATCCGGCCATTAGCGTCGGTAAAATTACTCGGAAAAATAATTAAAGGGAAAAGATGGGGAAAATAGATTAAGTAATTTTGTTATTGGGATCCATCGGTGTTGTTGTTCTTAATAAGTATCATCACATTTAGTGAATGTTTCATGTTTCTTTGACCCACAGTAGAGAGAATTTGTTTACACACTTCAATGAACTTGATTGACAAATTGACAAATGTTGATTATAACCTTAATTGTGGGTCAAGACTTCGTTCGCGTACACCTACTTTACCCACACCTACCCTTTTTTCTTGTTTACAAACCTTCCTCTTCAATCGCTTTATCTATTGTTGAAAACCACATCAAAATCCGTTGCGTAGTTTAGAAGATCTAGAGTACATACATAGGGACAGACGGCGAGCAGCGACTTTGTATTATACTATGTACAGATTTAATACCAAAGCAAACGCTGTCCAAAAAAGAAAAGGTAGGTATATGTGGGTGTGACGACCGGTGAGAAGTACGGCGCCAATGAGGTCCCTTCATTTAAATTGTTAAACTCTTATACAAGCTGAAGAAATATGGAAACGCAAAGTTTCTAGTGCAAAAACATGATTTAAATTTCAGTAGAGAGTATTCAGGTCACGGCAACAATTTGACTAATGAAGGTGTTTTCAGCTGTTTCCCTGAAAACGCCTTGAGACAGCGCCGAGCTAACATTAGTATGCGTAGGTACCTACGCCACCCTGAGTATGAATAAGTTCTTGGAATCACCTGCTATGATAAGTTACATGCGTTAAAATAATCATCTTGGCGTTAATGTCCCGGTTATGCTGTCGTGCACGAGGGCCCGGGGTCCGCCTTGACCATGATCCAGGATTTGGCAGATCAGGTAATTACAATGGAGCGACTGCCATCTGACCTCCGTGACCCTGCTACCAGGGGAACCGGACCAGATTCGATCATAGTTACACATATCCCTCACCGTAAGAGCATCGGTTAGTATTCAACTAATATACTTGCGTTGAAATAGTACCTAACTCAAACTAAATAGTACAATCCACTAGAGTCTAGACAAATAGCAGTCGAAAGCACAACTCCAACTATCCTAACATCATAGACAGGAAACAAAATGGTGGAGCGAAACACCGATTGTTTTATAAACAGAGTAGCCTCGGGCCGCTCGCCGAGGGCTGGTCCAATTTCCTCAAATAAACAGCAACATCAACCATTTTCCGACCGCGAAATAATTTGCCGTGACGGCGTCGCCGCCGTTTTTCCACGCGGTAATGCATTAGCGGATGACTGTTGGCGGCTTGGGCCTTATCAGAATTACGGTAATTGACGGCCAAGTGGCGTAAAAGTGAATCTCGGGGAGGCTGCGATCGATACGCCCCCCGCGCCGCACCCGCCCGCCGCTGGCCTGCTAATCAAAACGGAATGACAATAGCGCAAGCCGTTAAACTTTAAGCGCTTTATTCATAATAATATTTGGACAATATTTGAGACACTTTTGTGTTTTTATGGACATTTTTATGGGCGAAAATGCCCCAACGGATATACCTATACTAGACCAGGTATACTTTCCTAGTACTTTCCTCTCTGAATATTTTGCTTTAGATTGTCGTACATTTTGGGGTATTGTAGGTGCAGGTTGAAAGAGCCTACCACTATTTAATTAAATTGGCGTAACCTGACCTCAATGGCTCGTGGCCCTCCTGATGACAGACGGAGGAAGCTCTGGCGACTCGGGTTTCTCCTATCGACTTGTGTGAGTCGGATAGCAGTCATCACACGTCATCACCATCATACTACTGCCAGGGTTCGCTTTCCTGCTCTTTCTCCGTCACTTCGCCCGCTCCCCAGCATCTGCACATCGTAAGCCGTTGACTCTCGCATCCGACTCAGGGGTTTGATCGCTTCCTGACCCTCACCCGGACCCCTTCAGTTCCTTCAGGTTTAGGCATATATTTTCCAAGTATCCCAGGGGTTTACGCAGCCCATGACCAATCCAGTGCAAGCAAGCCTCTTCAATCTTATCCATGATGTCCGTTAAGCCAAGGTTGCAACGAATGTACTCGTTACGTACGCGATCAAGTCCATCCATGGTTGTACTTTTCATTTAGTTAGCGTGGGTTATGCGGATAATTCATCTGCGCCGGCCAAGTCTCGCATCTATAGATCATCACGGCCTAAGTCCGGTAGTTACGCAAATGAAAAGCTACAACACAAAATTTTTCATCATCGTAGCCGGTCTCTGGCAGAAACCAGGAACGACAGCTAGTATGATAATGTTTGTAGTAAATACGTTTTGATGAGATGATGATGATGACGTTCTGATACCGAAATACTATGAGTTAATAGGAGATTGTTATGTACCTAATAACCTAATAATTAAATAACTTCCATCCGTTATTTCGTTTGCGTGGTCTGGGATAGAATACAGTACCAATATAGGTAGTGTATTTGATTCACGGTTAGAATTAAGTAGAAATTGTGTCGCAAAATCCCACAAATCCATTCAACTTTCAGAGTAAATAATTGAAGGGCAAACATTCATTTATTAGTAGGATTCTAAGTACCCAGCGAAAATGGAGCAGTAAATGCTAAAATACAGAGAGCACTGGCGGGTGTTTTAGCAAAATTGACGGTCGCGGTCGCGCGAAGAGCCGCAAAAGCGGCAATCGGTAATTCGCGCAAACAAACGCTGATACCCGCCTGTTGCTAGCCGCTCCCGCGTCTGATCCGTCGCACAGAACATAATCTGTTTCCCTATTTCAACATAAATGGCTGCCAGTGTACGCGACCCTAGAACAATATTTCTGCTCGCGTGAAGATCTTTGCTCTCTATTACACTCTTTCGCTTCTTATTTTCCTCCCTTCTTATTTATTTGTTACGCGCTATGGCTACTTCATTATTATTTAACGACGGCTTGGGCTTAATTCCGCTAATCCCGGAAATAATGTGATTGTTTCTGCAAAATTAATATTATTAATCGGAGGAATGTTCGCTAATTTCACACCTAAGGCTTTATTGTGTCGGGCCTCTAGATATTGTCTGTCTCTCTCTCTTTTGATGCATTTTACAACAGTATATACTTACTTGTCGCCATTCCTTCGTGAGAAACACCACAGCTTCAAAACCACGCCGGAGATAACATGACAATAGCATATTTCTAACGGTATCCAGCAAACGGAAAAGTATCAAATTACATGACCTAACCAGCTAACTGCCGTTAAATTGCCCCAACACGATCCACTAAGGTCATTAAACATTCCATCAATCAATGTGAGTATAAATGTAGCAATTCCAGTCATAACTTTGGTCGCTGCTAACTTTGGCGTTGCTTTAGTGTATTTCAGCTATCCCATTTAAAGCGGCAGTGAAACTTGCCTCGATTTGGTGAGTAACAATAACTGGTGTGGTCACTTTATTAGATCACCGCTCGGGAGTTGCGACTCGACTCTCCTTTTAATTATTAACTCACGGGGCTCTGCGCTGCACAGATGGCTGTTTTTCTTCATTATCTCTCGCCTTGTTCCCGAGCTGCTAATTGTTGCTTATACATCTCAATTTAGCGGGAGACAACTGCTATGGATTTTGTTATCCAACTGAACAATAAAATGCCTTTTTGTTAGGGTTTCGGTGTTAAGATTGAGGTGGCTCATAAATGTCATAACCAAAGTTCAATATCTACGAAATCACTTAAGAAATTTAAAGCTTAGATATCGTTTTCATGGAAGATAACGTAATAATAAAAGGAGCTCTGGGAAACGGGATGAAGCTATGTGGGCATCATAAATCAGTTGGCCGAGAGATGAAATGCAATTTACGTCCGAGGATAATTGAATCTACTGCATTCAAACAGACGAGCCGGCACCAACTAGTTCAAACACCGGCAAACAACCCGCCCACGGAGAAGCTACCTTTGTCCAATTCACTCCGGTAGACATTAATGAGATTAATATCACTTGCACCCTGACATTTCAGATTGATCATTAGGAACAGAAGTCGCAAGTGCGAAGAGGGTTTAGCAGTGTTCACAGAGCGTTAGCAGAGTTCGAATTCATTGAGTTGCTTGTATTATCATCCACTAAAGCTGTGTTCAAGTTACCCCTCTTTGTTCTTAACACAAAGAATACACGCGAGCATTCTACAGTGTTATTTAATATTCGTACAAACGGCGGCGAAGGCCGTTCAAAACTTTTATTGGAATAGTTTGACCATCCCGTGCTCCGCGGCGCTGTAACGCGCGCCCTCGATGGTTATTACTTTTTTATGATCATCTGTTTCGTTTCACGGCGAATAAATTCGTCTTCGTTCCGTTTCCCAATGAATTTATTCACGTAACTCGAACAATGCGCTTTATGAGAGCTGATTACGGGCCGACCCGGCGCGTCCGTTGGAGAGCCGTATTTCTCGAGACTAACTGACGCCGTCATCAAGATAAACATCTTCGTTTACTCAGTCTTCCCTTATTCAAATTTTCGTGTAATAATTTATTTTATTTTGTGGATCTAATCGGTCCATTTTTTGTGTTAACACATGCCACTCATTATCTTATCGTAACTTACCCCCGTATTCGCCCTTCGGCTTAGCACGTGCCGGCAGGTATAAAATTCGGTGAGGTTTCGTTCGACCTTTTTTACGCAATCAAAATAAAAAACACTTCGTGTAGCTGCATTAATAAGTGCGTCCGAGCCGCTCGTTTGCGTTATCGGGGCAGATGTTTGCTTTTTTAACAATAAAACTTCTCTTTTTTCGTTTTTAGTTTATCTGGAGAGGCAGAGGTTGCTTTATTTGTTACATGTTTTACAATTAGGAATACTAATAGGTAGTCCATTTGATTAATCTATTCTTTATAAATTATTAAATTAGAATTGTAGAATTTACTCATTTAACGCTAAGTAGGTTTCATAATTTTCTTAATAGTGAAATCTTGGTTTGTTGCAAATGAATTTGTCTCCACATTCGAAGCAAATGGAATGTGGAGACAAATTCTACGAAAGTGCTTAGGTTCACATTTAACATTTCATGATTCAATAAAAGTTACTTTTGCCATTTTCTAAAGAAAAGAAAGTGTGTGTTTAGGAACATCTGCTTTACTATGCCCTTAACCACATAACAAATTTCGGATTAATTTCCAACGGACGCTCAATCCAGCGTACACCCGTATGTTCCACATTTTGATTAACTGATAGTACATTTATGTTAAATGGCTTTTCTTTTGTTCCAGGATGTGAACACCGGCGCTGGCCTCAGGCCCTCGATGACGGTAACACGCATCTGACCTTTGTGGACAATGCGATCTCAAGCTTCAAAACCGTCACCTAAGAAGGGGACTTTAAATAAGTCATCATTAAAGTCCACCACTGCAAAACCAGCAAAAAGAAAATCTGTATCTAAGAAAAAAGTTAAAAATTTAATAAAGAAAGCCCTAGTGAAATGTCCCAAAAAGAATTCTTCAAAAGATGATGTGGCAAAAAATGATAAAGACTCTTCCGGTGATGATAATCAGTACACGCCGACGGAAGCAAAAAGCGGCCCGTCTAAAAGTTCTGGATCCAGAAGTGGTTCTCCAACCAAGCGGGCCAAAAAAGAACTTAAAGACAAAAAAGACGCGGTTAAAAATAATCCGGAATCTTTAAAGAAATCAGCGAACAAAAAAATTAAAAAATCAAACAAAAAGTCTAATATAACTGCTAAATCAAATTCAGATTCAAATGAATCTGACAATGATGATGTAAAGTACAAAATTAATCTAAAAAAGGCTTCATCTAAATTTTCTAAGGCTAAAACTGTTAAAAAAGGTAATGCCGGTGTGATTAATCAACCTAATAAAAAGAAAACTGCCAATGTCAAAAGACAGGCAGTAGAAAAACCTTCTACCGATGTAGTTGAGAAAAATAAACATGAAAAGGATGCATCAGACAAAAAAGAGAATGAAACCATGTCAATTCTATCTATAACAGATAGTAAAGAAGTGAAAGAAGATGAAAAGGTTTCAGAACAACTAGAAGTAAAAGATGAGTTAAAAATCAATACTGATGAATCAAATTCAAAGATATGTGATTTACCTATGAGTCCTCCTGAACCACCTAAGGCAGATACAGAAAGAGCTCCTAAGTTTTTCACGTCTATTAGATCTCCAAGGACTGTAGACATTGATGTCAAATGTTTCAAAAATTCAAAAGGCAATTTGAGCATGTCAGAACGATTTCTATCCATGAAATGTGAAAGTAAAAACGATGATAATAACAAAGACAAAGTAACGCCCAATACTCTCGTGACTCAAGGACCTGAAATAGATGTCTATACGTTTACAGAAAAGGTTGATTCTCCAAAAAGTATATTATCAGATTTTCGTAGTCCAACAAACAAAAATATTGGAAGAGTCAGACCCATTGCTCGAGTTAAAGGGACTATAATAGACAAAAAAACAGATTCAGAAAAGAAAAAGTATTCTCCCCATCGACCAATTGAAGAAGTAGTGAAACAATTAAAAGCTAATAAAAGAACGGAAGATATGAATGCTAATCAGAGTCAGGATAATAATGCAACGTCAAGCATGGAGGCTAGTGTAACCTGTAGCGAAAAAGATGTTGAAGACAATCCAAAACCTATAGTAAGCAAATCATACAAGATGGTTGCTCGAAAATCTAGTATTACAGGAAAACCATTTAGCCCGATCAAGTTCTTAGATCAGGAACCGGTTAACAAAGGAAATAAAACTAGCGTTACATCTTCGAGCAATAAGAAAAATACAGTTAAAGTTAAAAAGCGACAGAAGAAAACCAGTATCTCAGACGACGAACTCGATACATGTAAGTTTTCATTAAATACCAAATCATTCCATTACACGTCATCAGAAGAGAGCGTAAGTGAATCTAATGACGATACCAAAGAGTCTTCTGAATCGGAATGTTCTCAGGGCAAGAAAACTAAAAATAAAAAATACAAAAGAATAACTGAAGTTTCGAAAAAGTCAACATCTAAAGAATTAAAAGAACTATCAAAAGATTCTCTTGTGGATCTTAAAGATGATTCACTATTATCAAGCGGTGAGAAACCTAGCAAACGGAGACTGAAACTATTATCTATGTGGTCAGGGCCGAAAAAACATAGAATGGCTTCGCTCAACGCTATAGCTAAAGTACATTGTCTATATGAGAATGAAAGTCGTACGCATATGGAACTTGGATTGATGAAAACCATTGGTGGTCAAGTTCTCCCCAGTACTTCTAAAGCTTCATCGCCTAAAAAGAAAGAATCAAAACCAAAAGAAGTTGTAAAACATGAAAGTACATCGGAATCTGAATATGAGAATAAAAGAGACAAAAAAGATGATAGTTCAGAAAGTTCAGATGATAATCCACCTCAAAGGTCGTTGCGCGGAGTGCCGGGCATAAGGAGCGCGGGCAAGTACTGGGATCCTAAATCCTCAACATCTTCTAGCGAGGATAGTGAAATGGAGACTAAAAAGAAAACTGTAGCGACTGAAAAGAAAAAGACACCTACTAAATCCTCATCAAGCAAATCAGATACTGAGAAACCACCTGCTAAAATGAAAAAGACTGCAGGGGTACCAGTGAAAAAGAAACGTAACAGAACCGAAGTGGTGATGGATTTGAAAGATATGGTGGTTCAGAAACGTATGGCAAGTTTGAATGCCACTGCAATACTAGCAGCTAGTTATGAGAAGCGTTCGTCAAAATCAAGCAAAGACGATACAACTTCGGATTCTTGCAGCGACGAGTCTTTTTCACATAAGTCAAAAAACTGCGCAAGTGCCGGCATTAAGTCGGAAGTAAAAATTGAAGAAATTACAAAGGAATGCGATGAAACTACTGTGACAGATAGGAAACAGAAGGTGGAAGTGATAGTGAATCAAGACACCGACGTCACTATAACCGGCGTCTACGCCACTCACCACCACGAGGGTTTCTGCACTACAGTGTCGGGGATGCAGTACCGAATTTCATCGACCAGTCACACGCAGACCACAGCCACCGCTAATTGTGAAAAGGTAAGTTTTATTGTAGTCCCATAGAATAGGTTAAATTGTAACAGAATTTTGACCAAAGTGATTGCAATAAAGAAATTAAAAGTCAAGAACCAGGACAAGTAAATTCATTACCAATAAAATCTACGCCTATGGCTTGCGGCGGTCTTTTATTAATAGCTGGTAATGAAGTAAGTTCAATGTAAACACGCCTCGGGTGCTCATCCTTATTATCCCTCATTGCGTCGAAGAGGCACAAGGAAAAATATACCCTTTTATGGGGTAGGAAACGGCGAAGCTCCGCTGAAGCAGTTATTCAATGGAGCGTAAACGATTTACGCATGAAAGGAGTAACCGACATGTTATCCTTGACGCAGATTAGATCGTCTGACGCGTTAATTCTTGTTAACTCAGTGTTAAACAGTCGCTGGAGTCAGTTATGCAAAAATAAATTGCGCAATCCTCTTCTCTGTTAGTTTATGATATCTAATTGTCAAATTAACTTTTAATTCAAGCTAAGTAAGTTGATTTTAATGTGTTACTTTACTTATATTTGATGAGAAATCGTAACAATTATTATAGTAAACGCAAGAAATAGGCTTAGGCTACAGAATACTGGTTGTTTTAATCGAAACTAATAATTCAATCTGCTGTGCTCATGTAACTGTGATGTAAAATCGTACACAATTACAAAAGAATTGATTCACGTTGTCGTCAGTAAGCAGGTTCAATCGCGCAAAAAACGCGAACAGTAGAAGCATGAATCTCAAGCTTCACAAAGCTATAATTTTGTATCATAAATATTATGAAGTATCTGTAATTAAATAGAAGAAAAAAAATAGGAGAAAGACTTTTTCACGCAAGCCATTATTAAAGTTGATATGTAAATTGCAGCATACGTTAGGTAAATAAAGAAGCTATCTCGTTCAGGTAGACAGAATATTCAACGTACATTAGTTTGCAGAATTCCATTGACGTACACCATTACATCGTTGTACCTTTGAAAAACCCTACATGATACGAAACAAGCGGAACTTTAAATAAGTATTACACCCGTTTTATTTAATTAAATAGGTGTCTCAAGACCCGTCTCGCTGTCGATTGTATTCGCTAATAGGAAGGTGCACCGAGTATAAAAGGTTATTAAAATAACCTTTCACTAAAATGTATTACTCACCCCTATTCATAAGATCCCGGAAAATTAAAGGGTCTGTCGAGATAAAAATTAATCATCTTGACGCCAATATCCGGGTTGGGCTCCCGGGGTCAGCCATGACCATAATCCAGGATTTGGCAGATCATATAATTACAGTTGAGCGACTACCATCTGACTTCCGCGACCCGGTTGACAGGATTCCCTCTCGCGGGATAATTGAAGTAATGGAAATGTTGCGTGTGCGCAGGAGGGGTGCTCCCGCGATGAGGACACGCGGTACACACCGCTTACCGCGCTGTCTTCCATGCAGCCACCTGCAGAGCACGGCCACAGCCAGCCTCATCCAGGTACGTACATACAGTTTAAACATTTATTCTGTAGTGCAATTACGAAAGTAAATCTTTACTCCGTAAGAAGGTCAGGCCCTATGGTTCAGTTTCTATGACGATGCGAGGGCCATTAAGCTAGGGAATTGTAGTTTGTATTGGGCACATCCGTCGGCCATTTTCTGATACACCTGTAGGTATACATGCATTGTTTGACTGAATGCCCTGTCCTCTTAAAAGGAGTTGTTATACATATTTTACTGGTACAGTGCTGTTTCTCATCGTTCAAGTTAGATTCCACCTGAATGGGTACCGCCGCCGGCTTCTTTATTCTGCCGCCAAGCAATGCTTCCGTTGTTCTGTAAATATAATTACAGGCATAAGGCAGACAAGACAGACAACACAGCAACGGTTCCACGTTTTTTATGAAACGTTCGTGGTTTATTTGCGACAGTTACCATTTCCATCATGTGGACTGTCTGCTCGTTTATAGCTGAGTAGTATAAAAACTTATGTTTTAGGTATACTAGTGGACTCGGCGCGACTTCGTTTGCGTACACCTACTTTTCCCCTACCTACCCTTTTTTTCT
Source organism: Blastobasis adustella (assembly GCA_907269095.1). NCBI lineage: Eukaryota > Metazoa > Arthropoda > Insecta > Lepidoptera > Blastobasidae > Blastobasis > Blastobasis adustella. Next base: position 10,345,734 of record OU026121.1, on the reverse strand, counting down.
TGCTTATAAACCCTTCCTCTTGAATCACTCTATCTATTGTTGCGAACCGCATTAAAATCTAAAATATTTTTTCAATTACATGGGTTTGAACAAATAAAAGAAACGTACAACAGGTCTGCTTGTGCCGCATTGCCACCCATGTCCCCGTCAACCATATCACGCAAACAATAATCGGACAAAAAACCAGTAAATTATACTTATTTAGTAATTTGACATAATCTTCTTTGTCGGCTTTCGGACCGCCCAAGGAATGTAACGATATAGATACTCAGCGAATCATGTCGGAAGTTATTGATACGGTTCCGTTGAGTTTATAACTTCGATCACAGAATTCTAAACAAACTATTGATGTAATCATAATAAAGCGATGCACAAAGTGACAACGGTTGTCCAAAACACCTCTACAACGTCGACTTGACCCATTTATGTTCGGTAAATCTAAAATTCGATTAACACAAGAAACTGGGCCAAGTCACCTTATAAAACTTTCACAGACGCTTTTGTATTGGGATTAAATTCTTGGGTAAAGTGGGCGAAACTTGCGATGTTTACGTGTTACTGTCGAGAGGGCGCTGTTGTTACAGTTGTATTGGGATAATCTATTGGCGGCGTTAGTGCCGAATTTGGCCACCTGATGTAAGACGTTCGAGCTGTGTACCGACAGGCGTCGTCTTGCGATGGGACCGAATGATAAATGAGCATCCTTTTCAACTTCCGAGCAATTAAGGCGGGCGGAGTGAGTGAGTGGGAAACGCCGTCGTCGCGCCTTTGAGAGCCGTCAGTGAAATTCGGACGGCCAAATTACCACTTGCCATTGAGTAACGCGTTTATAATGTCCCCCCCGAAATAAGACTGTCCAGGTGGGCTATTGGTTCGGGGAGGAAAGGAAGGAAAATAAGGCGTGGGCTTTGTAAACAATCTAGCCTTTCATACCTATATTTATTTTCGGTAACTGTTGAGGTGAAACATAACAGCACAAATCAGTCCCAATAGACTGCTGGACTTCTGGGGGAAGCTGGACTGGCTAAATGAGTATGCCTTAACTACGTACAAAGAACCAACTTTGGGTTCAAGTGCGGAAAAAGGAGCCCATTTACCTAAACAGCACAATGTTCTTGGTAAACCAAATATTGTACATGTATTTGCTTAGTAACAACCTTTGTACTTAGTTACAAAACTCAAATTAGGTTTTATTGCAGTCTCTTAAAGAATTGCAAAGCCATTCTTTTAAAATGCACTGCTCTGAAAAGTACACAGCACAACATCCCAGCGAAGCTAAAATTCATTTTGGAAGTTATCTGTATCTTACAAACATTAAATGGGCAAATAAAAACACGCCTCCGATTCTCTACTCTACTTGTGAAGTATTTCTTTTATTAAAAGGTCCCGTAGAAGCAATTTATTTCCAACTCCTGTGAAAGAAACAGTCAGTTCTCCGATATTTATCTGTAAAAGTTTCCTTACTTATTTAGCTTTTCTTTTAAGCTATTTATTTGGAGCATTAACAGTTGTTATTTTGCAGGCAAACTCCCTTAGATCTTTATCGAATATTGTCAGGTGGGTTGATAAAACAAAAATCTTTTACGCTCTCCGCCAAGAAGTAATAAATCGCACTACTCGAAGGAAAAAGTCAGATTTAACTTTGTCCGAATAACTTTGTTGTTTCTTTGATCCCTTAACTTGTTATTCCTCTTTATTGGGGGTGATAAATTAAATATTTAAGTGGATGCTAAAGGAAATGGAACTCTTTGAAGTCGGCATTTAGATTGCTGTACCTGGTAGTGATTTGTTGCCACACAGGCGTTAATAGGCCAGTGTTGAAACAGCCGACATTGAACGCACTCAAAGTTGTAAATTGAACACGGATAGAGTGTCAACAAACGATAAAAACAAAAAAGTACCAACAGGAAACATTTCGGGATATATTATTATGTAATCTAATCAAAAACATTTTTACGTAAAAGTTTGCCAAGTCCCGTGACTCTCCCGTAAAAATATATGAGATCTAAGGTGGAGGCAAGTTTAACAGTATGTTTTTAAATAAATATTCTGCAACTGGCACAGTAGTTATCTTTTAAACATACTGAGTAAATAATAATACTTAAACTTACGATCAATATATTTTATGCATCTTTGTTGTCTAAAACTGTATTTGATCTCATTTATAAAGATATTTTTCTATCGGGGCAATTGCGAACTGCCTTGCCCCGTGATTTATTTTGCAAGTTCTGTTACCATTTACAGCTGAAAGAACAGATGTTCGTTATTTGGTTATTCTCTGGAACTCTGTTTACGAATAAAATTCGGAGAATGGCGTTGTGATTATTATATACTTACTTGGAATGTTTTTGACAAACTATATTATCTAAAATTTTATAAACCATCTCTTCTTCTAAGTCGCTACACACTTTCGATCAAGTGGTCGTTATCGTCCGTTGGGATTGGCAGCACTCTTCACTGTCGTTCGCTACTCTTCTGGAACTGCTGCTTTCCTAGTGCATTTACCAGCTGTTACTTGGTCGGTCGAGCGCATTGGTGATCTTCTGCGTGGTGTTGTGCCTTCCACCTTTCCCTGTAACACAAGGCGCTCCACAGCGTCATCTCCTCGTCGTGAGACATGGCCAAAAAAGTAAGGAACATGGGAAACACTAGCGCCCTTACAAGTCAGACAACCATTATAGTGATAAACAAATTGTTTACCGAAATTAGGTAAAAGGCCCTTTATTTTTAATGAACTTGCGCAGTCAAAGTAATGAATGACTCGGTCAAGTAAATTATTTCGTATTATGACTTCAATCGGAGATGACGGAATTTCTTCACTTATTTCTCTTAATACAAAGTCTTCATTGTCATCGTCCTATGCTAGTTTTTCTAGCAGCATTAGCGCTCATTGCCCTATGTCCAACACAGTCACGGTTGAAATCCATTTCTGGATTAAAATATTAGGTACGTGTCTTTCAGCTCCGACCAGAAACCCCGAATGCAGGGTGGACACACATGTACCTACTTACATATATAAGACTCGATAAGAAGAAGAATAGAAACACCCCAGACCGATACGAAAGGGACATTTAGGAATTCCACCCATCATGAAAATAAATCTGTTACCTACATACGATGTAAAATGTATCCAAAATCATCTATCACAAAATCCAAAAAACAATAAACTTTGACCATGAAAATAATTTTCTTCTTCTTCTTCAATCAAAACAAACAAACAGCGCCGTGCAGTGTCATAAGCATAGATTATAAACAATTTCGACGTATGTTGTTTAAAGAACTAACGTATGTTGCTTAATGAAAAAATATTCCAATATCGATACCTTATATGCCTTCACGGATCGGACAGGGGTTTATATCTTGAACATAAGACAGCACAAGCAGTTAAAAATAAGATATTACTTCCCAAAATCCAGGCACCAACTACGAAACATATTTTATCAACCAGTTTCAGGAAGCTCACACATGTACCTATTGAAATGGTAACAAGTTACCAAGTTTTGCTAAGACTGCAATACTGTAAGTTCGCCGCTTATTGCTCACATGTGGTTTAATAGATACTCATTCTCAAACATATATCATCATTGCTGACCATTCACAGACTAGACGACGCATTATCACGACGATTAAACCTTCCTTGATCAAAAAGTAAAATATCGCTGGAGTTAATACATTTCTTCAACACTACCAACATGTCAAACCAACTACATGTCCAACACTTGCACCTCACAGCCCATAACAGTCCACTGCAGGACTTAAGGCCCTCTTAATCCAAATGGGAAGTTATTGCAATTTTGTAATCTCCACGCTTGGCAGGCGGGTTGGAGATCGCAGTGTTATAAATTTAACAATGGAAAACGCTGATGCCCATTTTCCGGTCTACGCGGACTAGATATTTTGTCTCGAAAACATTAGTCGCCTCGTACAACACCCGCGAGTGTAAAAAGGTTTATACTATTCTACTCTGCCGAGCCACCATACGGTCAATACTTTAAACAGATCAATCCGTGTCCAAGTTTTAGCGTCATACACTCTCACATAACAATATTAAATTGTTATAATGAGTTATTTCTATAAAATACTTCTTTAAAGGAGGACCGGCAGAAATGTATGGACCCCAGCCTATATGACCAATAACGTTGAGCGATATGTCATTAGAAAGGATTTTTCATTTTCTACAACTTTTACTATGGCGACAATTCTGGAATCGTTGTGCAAAAAAAGGTTATGGTCAATACAATAGGTCATAATAGTACAAAATGAAGTTTATTGTAATTGACCATCAGTTTTTTCTCTTAGTGATTCGAGGATTACGTTATTGGTCATATAGGCTGGTTTTTCCTTACCTCCTTTACCCTGTACAGTATCATTGAAAAGTTACATAAAATATAAAAAGAAAGAAAAGGCACAGAACAATTAGAAATATTCAAAGGCTGCATGCAGTTGATCAGTGACCGGCTTTCATGTCTCAAAAGAAAAACGAGAAAAGGCCCCGCGAGACCGATAATTAATTAAAGTTATGCAACGCACGCCGATGCCAATGACTGGAGCGTTCGTCAGTGGTGGCGGGAGCGTTACTTTGCTCAGCAACACTATTTGTGTTCCTAATACCATTGATTGGAGAAGCGACGTTGATTAAGTGCAAAAAATAGTTGAACAGTACAATAGGAGAACTGGTTGCCACCCCGTAAGGCTATAATATTACTTAAAATTTCAAAAAGTCGCGACGTCACGTCGTCGCCAGAGCTAGCTCGTCCGTGGCTCGGGGTTATAACGCACGCCGCGCGTTGGCCGCGCTCCAACCGGCGGATGTCAATGCAAGATCTTGGCCCGCGCCCCGGCGACGATATTATAACACGAATTAACATAATCTCCTATGTTTTACTATGGCCCGGGCTAATAGCCGCCTGGAGAGGATACCGTCTTGGGCGACTCGGATTTAGATGTCACGGGAGAATTAAAGATTTTGTTTGGGAATTTATGCTTTTCTTTTCTTGAAATGGTCTGTAAATGTGAAGAAACGAAACCTCGGTTCATAGACGGTACCAAATGGATGCCGATTCTTACACACAATATTCTGTGCTTCATTAACCTACGCATATGTAGGTACAGTATGATACCCAAAGTCGTGTTGAAACCTTTAATAGGCAATAATGTACCTCGATGTCAGTCGTGCCGCGAATCTTTGAAGACAAGAAAATCGCTCGGCCCAACTGCCAACGAGTAACCGCCTCGAGAGTTGGGTGTAACTTTCTAATCCTCTGAAACTACCCCCAAGTCTGCGGAACCAGTGTAAGTACCAGCAAGTTCCAATGGCTCACACTAACAACGCTCAGTATCAAAAAGTTGCACCATTTTATCGGCAAGTTTCTATTTAATTTCGCTTTTATTTACCTACTCAGGAGTGGAAAGTTACCAGTTAACTCGGGGTTCCATCGTGTTGTTTTCGAAACGTATTTCTGGGATTTATTCGCTCGGTCGACGGTAACGCTGTTATGTCGGTTATACCTATCCCTGTATAGAGACGGTTTCTTCTCAGAATATTGTAAAACTGTCTCTACTTATAACGGCAACGAAATAATTCATGTATAAGTCAAGTTAAAAGCATTGGCTATGATACCAACCAAGATCAAAACCAAGATTACAACGAACGCCCCCATCAGATCATGATTCCGTAAATAATGGGCACACATTTACCAAACTAACGTAAGAGAAAAGCGATCCAAATCGACACCGCAGAAGTGCTTCTGCAACCAAAATCACTGCGACCGCTCCATTATAAATCACCGTCTCGTAGATTTATCGGCAGCTAACCGCAAGAAAAAGACAGTCATCTGCAAAACTGCCGATGGAGACCTAAAAATCGAGTCTATAATTTGCGTCGATGTCTCTACCGGGCAATCTAATCGAATCTAAGTTATTGAAACCGTCCATTTCTCGGTCGATTCGGCGAGCCGCCATGGCAGAGCTCCAGGACCGACGTCGATATTAAATAGCCGCTACTTATCGGCCGGACCGTGGTCAGCACTCGGCTTTGTATGGACAAATTGTTTTACATCCGATTTAGATTTTCGATACAGATTTAAATTGGCATAATTTGGTACCATTCCAATTGAGTTTTCTAAGAATACGAGCGGTAGACAAATTTCGGGAAGAACAAATGCGTTTACTCTACTTCACCCGGTTACAATACCGCAGTCAAGCAATACTACCTAATATAAGTAGTAATGTTCCTGCCGGTGAGTAAGGTTTTCAGTGCTCTATGGGGTGAGGATTTGGGGAACCGTGCTTTTGGCAGTGAAGGGGTAATTTTGGCTTTTTGCTGCCAGAACAACGACCCCGGGGTTTTAGAGGTAGGCAACGCATTGGCGTTACCCCGCCCCCTGATGTTGCTAATGTCCAGCTGTGACCACTTTCTATCAGGTGACCCCTTTGTCTGTTTGTCTCACGTATGACATACAAACAACCTACAATATGTGTATTTTAAGGACCATTACTAGTATGATGCATGACTATACACCTGCACACTCAATATTTACGCAAACTCGAGTCGAAAGCTAAAACGACAGGCGATGTTGAATTATTTAATTTCACCTCGGGATAATTCAAATTTAAGAGCAAATTTTCATAGCTTAGCGGAATCCTATTTCAGTAATACCCTTCGTCGAGGCTAAATCAGAGGCTCTCAACATTTTCAACTCCCCAGAAGTTATTAGAAAAGTTTGATATTGTCGAGATTATCTCATTCTACAATTACAGAATTCCATGCAAATTGTTTCTGTTTGTCATAATTTATTAACGCTTTGTACCACTCAATAAGCTATTAAGCTAATGTATAAAACAAACGATCCAATAATTGGTTTGGACATAAACACGAACTCGCCCGCTTACGCACGAATTTGTCAACGGCCTTTTCCTTCTGCGTTACGGTAACCTTTCCGAAGATTTAGTGACCGTTTCCCTGACCGCGGCGTCACTATCCATTCGTAAGGAGCCCAGTGATTTATGTGGTGCTCCTTTCACGGGGTGCGCGTTTGGAAATCGCCGCCGGAGCGCCGGCCGCCAATCTATTTGTTACTGTCCTCGGGAAAGCTGCGATGAGCGGCAAAATGTAGCGAAATAGCGACGCGGAGTTAATCACGGGCCTTCCCTTTTTGCCCAGTTTGCCGCGTTTGCCGCGTTCCGTATGACGAGGACGCCATCCGGCCGTTGAATGGACAGCCTCAATCCGGTTTGCATTGTCTGCTAACTTTGTGCTTTGCGGTTTTAATGTGATTACACTTTGACGTCCACTCCATTAATACAATTGAAGATTTGCCATACTATACGAAACTTATTTAACGATGTTTTGACATTTATGTCTAGGATAGTTTTAATCGCAAGCGTACGGTTTGCCTAAAGTTGTATAAGAATCAGTCTGCGGCCCTGTAAAATCAATAAAATCAGAAAATATAAATAAACTTTCATCCATCTAAAGGGTCTTTCAACAAGGACGGGTCGATGTTAAAATTGAATAAAACAAGATGTGTGCAAGATATTAACGAAATTTATTTTTTATTTGAAAGGCCCATTTATGCCATTACGGATGGAATATGGCCCTAGGTGGTGTCGGGTTTCTCGTCCACAAATCCCTTGTGAACAACATCGTCAAGATCGAGAGTGTGTCGTCTAGGGTTGCGTACCTTATACTCAGAATTACCAAGCGGTATTCGTTGAAGGTCATACAGGTCTACGCACCGACTTCGACTCACTCCGACGATGAAGTGGAGGCTATGTATGAGGATATAACTACAGCCATACATACCTCCAAGACACATTACACCGTTGTCATGGGGGATTTTAACGCGAAACTGGGCAAACGAAGCGGAGACGAGTTGAGAGTGGGGCAATTTGGAGTTGGAAGTCGGAACGCCCGTGGCCAGATGCTGGCCGGCTTTCTGGAGAAAGAGGGACTCTTTATGATGAACTCATTTTTCGGGAAGCCGGATCATCGCAGATGGACGTGGGTTAGTCCCGATGGTGTCACAAAAAATGAGATCGACTTCATCCTATCTACGAAACGGCATATATTCAATGATGTCTCGGTGATCAATAGCGTAAAAATTGGCAGTGATCACCGCTTGGTAAGAGGCACATTGAATATTAATCCACAGCTGGAAAGATCGAGATTGATGAGGTCCACGCTCCGGCCTGCACCCACCCACATCCAAAACCCCGAGAGCTTTCAACTCGAATTACAAAATCGCTTCGAGTGCCTAGGAGATTGCGTCGACGTGGACGACTACAATAACAGGTTCGTGGAAACTGTCTATACGGTTGGGTCAAAGTTTTACAAAACCTGCCGTACAAAAAGAACAAGCAAAATCTCTGACAATACCCTCAAACTCATGGAAGAAAGACGCGCAATGACTCTGCAATCCCCTGATGATGTCTCTCAATTTAGGCGACTTAATCGACAGATCTCCAAGTCTCTGACTCGCGATATACGCCGCTTCAATACTATCAACATTGAGGCGGCGATCGAGCGGAATAAAGGCTCTAAAGTCTTTGCGAGAGATCTGTCGATTGGACAGAGCCAGTTGACAAGACTGAAAACGGATGACGGCAGAGTTGTTTCGACCAAGTCCGAGGTTTTGAGGGAAGTCGAGAGGTTCTATGGACAGTTATACACGACAACACGGGCACCTGTTACCAGTATGGCAAAAGACCCCAGAGCCAAGTTGACCCGACACTACACCGAAGATATCCCGGACATCAGCCTGTACGAGATTAGTATGGCTCTCAAACAGCTCAAGAACAACAAGGCGCCGGGTGATGATGGAATTACGGCTGAGCTTCTGAAAGCTGGTGGCAAACCTGTGCTTAAGACCCTTCAGAAGCTGTTCAATTCCGTCATCCTCGAGGGAAAAACGCCGGAAACATGGCACAGAAGTATAGTGATATTGTTCTTCAAGAAAGGTGATAAGGCTCTCTTGAAGAACTTCAGACCAATATCGCTGCTGACCCATGTGTATAAGCTGTTTTCGAGAGTCATTACGAATCGTCTCGCACGCAGGTTTGATGACTTCCAGCCTCCCGAACAAGCCGGATTCCGAAAAGGTTTTAGTACCATAGACCACATTCATACGCTGCGGCAGGTTATACAGAAGACCGAAGAGTATAACCGGCCATTATGCTTGGCGTTTGTGGACTATGAGAAAGCCTTCGATTCGATCGAAACTTGGGCGGTGCTCCAGTCTCTACAGCGGTGCCAAATTGACTATCGATATATCGAAGCACTGAAGGGTTTGTACGAAAACGCCACTATGTCAGTTCGTCTCCAGGATAAGACCACAGAACCTATCCAGCTGCAGCGGGGTGTTAGACAAGGTGATGTCATATCACCGAAGTTGTTCACTGCTGCACTGGAGGATATCTTTAGGCTTATGGACTGGGACGGACTTGGCATCAATATTAACGGCGAGTACCTTACTCACCTCAGATTTGCTGACGATATCGTAGTCATGGCTGAAACCCTGGAAGACATGGGCAAAATGCTCGATGACCTCTGTAGTGCCTCTCAACAAGTAGGTCTTAAAATGAACATGGACAAGACGAAAATTATGTCGAATGTCCATGTTGTGCCTACTCCAGTGACCGTTGGAGGCATTCCACTTGAAGTTGTTGACGACTATTCATACCTAGGACAAATAGTTCAGTTAGGTAGGTCCAACTTCGAGAAAGAGGTCAATCGACGAATCCGACTCGGTTGGGCAGCATTCGGGAAGCTACGCCATATATTTTCGTCCCAATTACCGCAGTGTCTCAAAACGAAGGTCTTTGACCAATGTGTGTTGCCAGTGATGACATACGGAACCGAAACGTGGCCGCTCACTGTGGGCCTTATAAGAAAGCTCACTGTTACCCAAAGGGCAATGGAAAGAGCTATGCTCGGAGTCTCTTTGCGCGATCGAATCAGAAATGAGGAGATCCGCAAGCGAACCAAGGTCATCGACATAGCTCTAAAGATTGCCAGACTGAAGTGGCAGTGGGCAGGGCACATAGCTCGAAGAACAGATGGCCGATGGGGCAGTAAAGTTCTCGAGTGGCGGCCACGTGCCGGAAGACGCAGCGTGGGTAGGCCTTCCACAAGGTGGACTGACGACCTGGTAAGGATCGCAGGTACCAGCTGGATGCGAAAAGCACAGGACCGGCCTTTGTGGAGATCTCTGGGGGAGGCCTATGCCCAGCAGTGGGCGTCTTCTGGCTGATATGATGATGATGATGATGATGATGGATGGAATATGACATCGTTCAAATTTTTAATGACTCTGCTGCATAGATCCGGCTGAATCTGAGCGATGGCCTGCGTTATGTTGGTTTTCAGGGCAACGGTCGATTGTGGCTTATTGGCATAGACCTGCGACTTCAGAAAACCCCACAAGAAAAAGTCCAGCGGAGTCAAATCACACGATCTTGGGGGCCAATTCACGTCACCTCTGCGAGAGATAACCCTACCCTCAAACCGTTCATGCAGAATCTCTATTGTGTCGTTCGCTGTGTGGCAAGTAGCGCCATCTTGCTGGAACCACATATCGTTCACGTCCATATTGTTCAATTCAAGCCAAAAGAAATTGTTTATCATTGATCTGTAGCGCTCGCCGTTGACGGTGATGGCCTCGCCAACGTCGTTTTCGAAGAAGTACGGACCAATGACGCCGCCAGACCAAAATCCGCACCAAACAGTAACTTTTTGTGGATGCATTGCTACCTGGTGAACCTCATGTGGGTTGTGGTCATCCCATATACGGCAATTTTGCTTATTAACAAAACCATTCATCCAAAAATGTGCCTCGTCGGTAAAGATTATTTTTCGGCTAAAATCGTGGTCCTCTTCCAAGCGTTCTGATGCCCATTCAGCGAACACACGGCGTTGTCTATGGTCATTAACTTTGAGCTCTTGGGTCAGTTGGATCTTGTACGGATGCAGGCCCAAGTCGCAACGCAAAATTCTCCAAGTTGAAGTCTGCGAAAGGCTGAGTTCTTGTGCACGGCGAGAAATCGACTGCCTCGGAGTCTCCTGAACACTCTCACGAACAGCGGCGATGTTCTCGGCCGATCTGGCGTTCCTTTGACGTAAAGGTGTTAATTGGTTGTTCACCGAACCGGTCGTCTCAAATTTGGTCACCAATCGTTGGAGAGTAGACTTTGAAGGGCCACCGCGTCTGCCGTAAAATGAGCGCAATGCGCGCAACGTTTGCAATAACGAACACTCATTTTGATAATAAAGTTTTATCATTTGCACATGCTGCTCAACCGTGTAACTTGCCATGGTTATTTGGCATCAGTGACTGAATAAGAAAAAATAGATTAAACAGATGCCGCCATAACCAAATGGCCGCCACAGACTATTAACATCGACCCGCTCTATTTGAAAGACCCTTTAGATATACATTTTCTAACATTTGCCTAAATCGAACAACTATCCCGATAAATTTCTCTCCACACTTCTTAAAAGCACCCGCACTGGAGCATTCCCATCGCAGATAACTTCGCAAACGATCAGACAAATTGACAAATGGTTCCGTCCGAGACTCCACCACTTTTCAGCTGAGACGGTGAAATCTGGAGCACTACTGGCGTCTGTGGCACTACTGTTGCTGTCCTTTTTCCTCACTCCATCAACACATCTCGCCGTAATGTAGCTTGAAGGTAATCGAGCGTTGAGAGAGCCTCTAAGAGCAGCTAATTGGGCTTGTTTTCCTCAATCTGCTAATGAATTCCCAAGCTTGCGATTGAGGTGTTCCTGACGCTAATCTACTGAGCTACCGACTACTAGATTAACTGACTGTTTGCAAGTTGGCGCGGGCTCTTTGTAGCTTTGCCGTAACAAAAACTTCTTGCATAATAACGCCTTGGAATCTGAAATGATACAGATTCGTCGTTCCGCTCCCGAGCTATACCTATTGTGAAACATTAATTCAACTGTCCTTCAACTTCAACAATGTCACTTTTTCAGCGTTGTCTTCTCTGTGTAGTCATCTGGCTCGATCAATAAAATCATGTTCCATGATAAGATAGATCTGATAGCACAAGGGAAACTCCGAATATTAAATTATCTATGTATTGTTATCAAATACACGACCAAATAAAACAATCTAATATGACACATTTTAAAGGCATCTTTCGGGTTTCCTGCCGCGTACCATAGTCACGGGACCATGATGCATGCAACTGCGGCAAATATCGGACTACTCATAAAAAAGGGTACGCGGTAGGAAATCCGGAGCATACCTTTAAAATGTGTGATGATAACTGCGATAGTTTAAAACATTATAATCTAAAATATTTTTTATGCCAGATGCCATAGGCAGACCAACATTTTGTGGGTCTCCTAAAACTCTACTATCGCTACAAAGTGGAATTTTTCTTGTACTCGAATCATCATCATCATCATCATCTTGGCGTTAATGTCCCGGTTGTGCTCTTGCGCCCGAGGGCCCGAGGTCCGCCTTGACCATGATCCAGGATTTGACAGGTCAGGTAATTACAGTGGAGCTTATAAACTGACGGTTGGTACAATCTACGGTGGCATTATAAACGAAAATATGATAACTTAGAATTTGGTCCAAAATAAAAATCACCTTATAAAGTTGAGGATTCGACCCCCAGGTTTGTTTGGAAAGTTTTAAGTAAGTTACCATTCGGTGTTGGGAAATATTTTCCGTTGTTTTGTTTACTTGTTGTTTTCATAACAAAGAAAAGGTTAACAAACAAAATGTGGATTTAAAAATTGCTTAATTGGAATTATTGCCAAGCGAGTTTAGCATCTTCCAATTGATATATAAACAGAGCAATGAGAGATAAAGTTATGAAATACTGAAGGTAATCATTGTCTTATTGGCTATCAAACCGCGAAAACCTAATTAAAATTGATTAAGCATTTATGAAGTTAAAAAACTGATTTGTGACGCTAGAAACATATTAGCGTATATAGAAAAATATGAGGTGGTAAGGAAGTAAATTTTTTTTAATCTACTCAGTGACAACCCAGCAGACAACCTACCTGATGGTAAGCGGTAACTCTACGATTCAAGTATTTATGTTGCAGGCAACGAAAAGTATAGTAGAAATTTATTTACACTTTCAATCTTGAATTTCATCTTCGAGTATACACATAACAAGGATGAACAAAATACCAACGACGGCACCAACGCTCGCCAGTCATTATTATCGCTGTCTCGCTGAATTATTTTATCTATTAAGAGACATTATAACCTACTTTGATGGTAGATTGTAACTTATATACCATTTTACACATAATTATCGAATTTCTAGTTGACGTTGGCACGTCATTAGCCATTACCCACGGCCCAATATGTTTACTTTGGGCGTATCGAGCAGTTATTTTTGTAGAAATACCATGTAGGTAATTGGTTTCTAAGAAACGGCTTAAACATTTTCAAAGAAACGCGTTAGGGGACTTTTGGGTTAATAAATTGACTTTATACCACAAGGCAAACAAACATAGGTACTAGCCAGTTTATTTGCTAATAGGACGACCACTCACGAACTTCACTCGAAGTATGTGTTAGAGATGGTAAATACCGTCAGTAGTAGGTACCTTTGTACATTCATTATTGTCCTATTATGCCGCCGATTGGGAAACTACTGACGAAAAGACACTAACGCCCCCATACTGTCCTTATTATCGTGAGTCCTATAAGTTATGACGTGATTTTGTAACATAGTTCCTTCGTGAAAAGTCACAGTGACGTTATTTAGCACCCTTCTCTAGCACTTATTTCGACTGAAGTTCGTGAAAGGTCGTCCTAATGAAATGAAAAAATTTGGCTATTTCCTCCGAATTCATGATAACCAATTACTGTGTGTCGACATACACATTTTTACACCCTGTTTGAAGATGTTTTTCTACAGAAATCCTCTCTAGAGACCGCATTGTACACGTAAGTGTACGTGGAAGAACTTGATTTATCACAGTTTTACTTGTGACTTCAAAAGCTCGGTGGTTCAGATCATATGTCTTCGTCCATCGTGCGTCGAAGTGGATACCTATCCACTTCGCAGATATCCATGCTGTTTTTATGACGATGAAAAGGATTATGGTTGATTCTTTTGTTATAATAAATATTGAAACTGTCGTGATGAATTTTTCCGAGCTTTCGAAAAAGATAAAAAGTTTAGGAAGAAAAATAATAGAATGCAATTCTAATAGTACATAGTTATAAGATGATCAGGATTCTGTATTTTAGTTAGGCACGTGTCCGGTATTCGGTACAAAAAAAAATAAACATGGATGGTTCGATGCATATCACAAATAGGTAATGCTTCTGTGAATTTATTAAAGTGCTTTGTTGTCACGTTTTACATCCATATGAAAATACGGGACAACGCGTTTATCAATCATGACACTTGTTGATTATTTGCAAAAAATCAACATATCACATATGAACGGCGCACTAACCCATATCGTAGACAGGTATTAAGTATGAGTCGAGCGTGGCGAGCGAATTGAAATACATTGTCCCATATATGGTCTACCTATACATATGTAAATATATACAAAGTATAAAACAAAGTCGCTTCCCGCCGCATGTCCCTATGTATCTATGTACGTTTAGAACTTTTAAACTACGCAACGGATTTTAATCCGGTTTTCAACAATAGGTAGAGTGATTCAATAGCAAGGTTTATAAGAAAGAAAAATAGGGTATGTACAAGCAAAGTAGGTGTAGGGCTGGCGTAGAGTACATGTAGAGTAGAGGTAGGGGTAGAAAGCTACTCGAACGAAGTCGCGCCGGGTGCCCTAGTATTATTACATACTGTTATTATAATACAAGACACAGCAAAAATGATATCTGAAAAACAGGATGTACTGTAAAATATAGTTGGCCATAGTTTACCAGCCTAGTAACACTTAACTAACGGTGTGTCTTTTTGCAGTGCCGGAAATAGGCGGTCTGACGCGCCGCGCGGGCTGCTCCAGCGCCTTCACTGCGCCGCCGCCGCCTTCACAGCATCATGAGCCAGGTAAGCCTCTTTTTAGGTAACCAGGTAGTGTCCCAAAGGCAGGGAGGGGCTGGAAATTCCAAGCTCTTCGTGACCTTTGTGAACCCTTCCTAAAGGAACAAATATGCAACACAATTGTCAAGTCTTCGGGTTGCAAGAGGTTAACCGACGCTCCGCCGGCCTCTTTGTGCCTTTGGGACACGATAAGTGGCCGGACCCCTATGCCGTATATATATTTTTCTTAGTCGGCATCTTCATAGCTGTAGGTCGTGTCTAGTCTGAAATGTTGGCCATTCGCTGTACCATACTCTTCCACTACGTAAAGATGTACCAGATTATCCGCATAAACCTTGGCTTGGCGTTCCAAATGCGTACGGCAAGGAAATGGAACGTTTTGCCTGCTATTGTCTTCCCCGGACAGTAGAATTTGGAATCCTGTAAGGCCAGAGTGTATAGGCTGTTTCTAGACGCGCATGCTCCATCTATGACCGAATAATGCCGCCGAGAAGTTTATGAGGGGCTCCTAATGCAGGTGTGTATTGAAAGTCATACTCATTCCTTAAGTATTATATCCGTCAAAAAGATCAGGGGCCTTATTTTTGAAATTGCTCGCGTCCACACTAGCACTCGCCTTCTCATGCTTGTCTTTTTAGTCTCTAGCGACTTACCACGGGTGTGAAAGAGATAGGTAGAACAGGCGAGCGCTCGCTCGAATGCAAGCAGTTTCAAAAATAGGGCCCCAGAGATCCACTCTTTGGTCCCGTTAAGTGGAGTAGGTATATGGTATTGCTATAACACCGCTGGAGTTGGAGAAACATAGTTAAAGGAAAACAATTCAACGAACTGGCACTGTGGTGGTGAAAGGTCGCTCATATCATAATGCATTCGGACTAAAAAGTGGGTTAGAATTTTTAGGTTTAAAAAACTACGCAGTTAATGTCAAAAGGTGTAATAATCTAGCAGTCAAGAGCCTCGTGGGCCTCGGAGGCGGCAGGGCCGGCTCAAGGCCGTTTATGGGTGTGGCTTGTTATATAAATCTATTGAGTTTAATAAATTAAAAATAGAATCAGTATACTACATTGTATTACACTAATATCGTAACACCGACTTGCACAAAGACTTGAACTAAATACCTACAGAATATTTATATCCTTACTTAATTATTTTTGGTCGGATCGTTGATTCATACATATTTACCAAAGTTAGAAAGGGAGAGACCAAACCTGATCGAACTGACCGAGCGATACAATACATTGCTTCAACTAGGTTAACTGTAGGCTAATTACGTAACTCTGTTGCCAACAATTCTCTGATATCAATGATTGACATTGTTACTTTTCCGATTATGTATGATCGATTTAATAGTTTCAGTTTATCGCAATGGAACTTTGTTGGCAACTGGACCCATGAGGTCGAAGATATGGAATCGCAAGTGGCAATTTCAATCATTGAAATCAAAGAATTGTCGGCAACAGCGTTACGTAATTAGCCTACTGCTCTCCATGTTCACCTAATTCTATACCGAATTGACTAAAATAGGCGAAATGTTTGACAATACATTTTTTTTTTAATTTTATGGCATGGGCTAATTTTCATTTGATCTTAACCGCGTCCTACCGCCGCGCGCCGGCCTGCCGCCCGTGCGTGGTTCACTTTATTCCACGCCCGGAAAGTTCTTTCAGTCCGCGAGCACCGGGACGGTTAAGTAATTAATTCTTTTGCTGGTCTGTTTGAATAAATCACTCCCCTGTTAACTTGGACATTATAAAACTTGCCTTCCACGTTTTAAAATTTAAAAGTCATTATTTCGTTTGGAGTGGTTACACTTGGGGATTTGTTTTGTAGTGTTTTTGTCATATCAGCAAGGTGAGGCAGATCTGTTCCTGCAATTATTTGCAATGATTGTGACCGAATTTTTCATCGATAAAGATTAGATAATGATAATAAACTAATACGTTATTGATATGACGATAAAAATATAATTTGACAAATTACAGAAAGAATAAATTAAGCACCAACACGTGTAAGATGTTATCTTAATTACTTATCCCTAAAACTTACCTACTCGTGCTACTATTAATCACTGTACATATAATTCAGTAGGTAAATAGACATAGACATAGACATAGACAGCACTTTATTCGGTTCCACATTACATCCTTAACCTTCATTAATCCTTAAATAAGTAAACCTATCAGGTACCCAAGTATAGCATCGGTGACAACTATAAATTACCGCCAGTATAGAAAACACATTTAATTACCACCCTCATTTTCGCTCCACGGCAGTGAATAGGCGGTAGAGACGTACCGTAACTCGAAGCTAATACAGGAGCGTCGAGAGACCTGGGGGCCCCCGCGCCGCACTGTCCCCGTCCCTGGTAAATTCCCAGTTTAACATCTCCACCTAGCCTCGGAGCTAGTGGAAAATTATGCTTGTAGTATAATACAGAGCCAGACTACTTATATCTTTTAAGCTTAAGAAGATTACGTTGACTATCTTATACACTGAATGTATTTCGGGTTTTCTCTTTCTCTCTTGTTCTTGTACTTAGTACTTAAGTTTTTTAGCTTTAGATAGGTACTGAATTTAAATTTGTCTGGGTACGTTTTGATGATACCTACGTGTAGGTATAAAATATTAGGGAGAGCGCTGTTGTATAACATGGATCTATAAGTAATTAAAATAGTCAATTAAATAAATGTGTCGTGGGCTAATGGTTAGGTTATGTTAGTGTTGTCTTAAAGCGCAGAGTATATATAAGTTTCAATTCGGTTAGGTTTGTGTTGTGCTAAAGTTCCGGAATCGTTCTGCCCCGAGTACGCGGGGCAAAACCGACACGGGCCAAACGATATGCCTAGGCAGATCTTGAACTGCCCAATTCGATGACCGGCCTACAATTTTTCGCCACGACGCAATCCTTATTGTTGCCATAACTCACGAGCACGGCGAGTTTACGAGCAATACCTATGTATCTATTAAAGCTCTGAAAATCTACGATTCACATGTTATTTGGGTTTTACGTTATAACATTGCAAGAGTTGTAGGTCTAATACAAAAGAATAAAGACGTTATCACATTAAGAATAAATCTTTTCCATAACATTTTACGTTATCAGTAAGTAATTTAGTAGCAATTATTTTGTTAATTTAAAAAAAATTGGCTTTACTTCCAATTACTTTTTGAAAATTTAGTTCAACCCTGCAGGGCACAATACTTACCAAAGTAAAATAAAACTTTGGAGGTTATATCATATTTTTTTATAATTTAAATAGAGCCATTAAATAGAATTATGGCATTTCATAAAACATGCTTTATTTTCTCTTACTACGCGAGTAAAATTTGTCCAGCAGAACCCAAGGACATCGTACACAGATATACAAAAGTAAGAAGTTTGTCCTATGCAATTTGCGTAAAGCGTTTTCTTGGCAACCGAACTATTGTACGGAAATCCCCATCGAAACACAATTATCAAAAAGTCAAAATAGCAAAACGTCTTAATACCGCGAAACAACTCATTCACCATAGATATGTCGTCGCAGTTGCATGCGTCATGGTCACGATCTACTTATGGTGCCGCTGCAACTTCGTCGAAATATCGAGGTAAAAACAATACCAACCGTGATAACAAACCCGATAATGTGTATAGTGAATAATCAAAGTCTTATAACCTATACTGCGAAACAATCATTGCAATACGTCTAATCAGCAAAACATCAATGTAGAAAAACGGCCAAGTATCGAAAATTACCTATATTATCAAAAAGTTTAACGTCCAAATCGTCCCAAGCAAGCTTAACACGACAACCTTGACGATCCAACTCGACTGGCTCCCGCGCTATGTTGCAAACAAGTCCGTAAAACTTGGGCGGGCTCGGGCCACAAGGGACGTGTTTATTGCAAATAGGAGCTCAGCGGGCGAGTACATCGGGACTAGGAGTCGAGGCCCGCACTTCACGACCCTGGTTGTCCCGCTGATGGATATTGCTCATAACCCGCTGATAAGCCTAATTTTGAGACAGATGGTTGGCTTCTTGCGGGCGTCGGATACTGATTTTTGGCTTCTCTCGGCGTCGGATACTGATATCCTTGTGTGTGATTTTCATTAAATCTTATATTAACAAGTACTAATTTAGATACATATTTATAGTAGAGAAATATAAATAAAAATGTAGAAAATATTTTTAGCAGATTGCAGTATTTATAAAATAGTAGAAAACTAATCAATCTAGTTAATAAAATTATGTACGTAGGGATAGTCTGTCTGCTCGTTTGTAACAATCAACAAAAAAAATTACATAGCACCTCAACGCATTTGGCTGTCTTTTTTAACCGACTTAAGTAGGAGGTTGTCAATTCGTCTGAATCTTTTATTTTAAAGTTAATCGGCGACAAACAGTTAAGCAGGACACCGGATGGGAAGTCGTCGCCGCCTACAATGCGTTGCTCACCTCTAAAACTCCGGCACACACTGCTCTGGCAGCAAATTTGCAAAGCCTTGCAGCCCCCCACTACCAAAGCCACTAGAGTCCTTACTCACCGGCTGGAACACAATACCATTCCTATTTGAATGCGATAATATCACCCGAAAAAACTACGCCCAAACTAAGTGAACTCCACCTGAAAATATTTTCCGCAATCCGACGATCCCACATTGTGAGCACGAAAGTGTTGTAAGAATAAGTTTAGTTTAACTTCCGAAACTCGATATGAATAGCGAGTTTTGTCTAAAATGAAATGGGGGCTGAGCGAGGACAGAATAAGAATTGGACTGGCTAGGCGGTCCGCAGGCTGATTATGAAGGGAATATTCTGTTACGCGAGCGGAATTTATATTTACCCACTAAATGTCAGTTCACCGCGGTGCGTCGAGTAAATTAGCCTCGTTTGTAGGTTGTTTAGCCACTTATTTGTTGTACACTTTCCATTACGGCTCGACAACTTTTTAGCATTTAATTTTTATGGCTTGGCAATAAAACGTTTCAGCGGTTACCGCGAACGCCGCACTTACACGCTCTATGGCAACTAAGTTAATACAAAATTTCACGAAAAATAGACCCCAATAAACCGATTTGCCCAAATATAAAGCCGCTGACAATAACCTTTCGCAGAATCGGCGGTGGGCGGGATTTCGTCATAAGGAGTTTACCTCCGTATTGTGTTTCAATGTGGATTTTGTTTATCGCCCCGAATAAAAATGGCTGCCGATATCGCGTGCAATAGAGTGCGGTGAAAGAAATATTTCGCGGTTCTAAGCCATTTATCATCGGCGCCCGAGATTTATATAAAAAGGTTACCGTAATGAGACGGGTTCTATTCATACCGTATTCTTTGCATTAGTAGTCCATTAAGTTTGAGTTATTTATTTATACTAATTTATCGTAGTACCTACTAGAGAGGATAATTTAAATTTTTCAATTAAGTACATAAGTGTGTACTAAGGGTGTTTTATCGGAACATTTTGCGCAATATAGAAACTATTTATACTAATTAGGTATCTACATAAAACATTTTATTTAATTTATTTATTTGCAATAGGTACCTTGGCACCCTTACTACCTAGTAAGGGTGTTTTATCGAAACAAACAACGTGATAGAAATAAAAGGGTGTATCTAAATGTGACAGTTATAATTTGCTATAATTTGCTGTGCGAATTCCAATATGTGTATTCTATGAACAAATTTCGCTACCTCCCAAACCCAGTTCAATTACCTGCAGCCGAAAATACGGGAAGTGCTGAATCACAGAAATATTGCATCGAATCAAAATGGAATAAAAATTCTGGTTTTTCGCTTTAGTTAAATTCGATGCTGCCAATTTGTGCAAATAAAATACGCACTGAATATTTTCATAGCCACGAAACTGTAAATAGCGGCGGAGTTTGATTTACCGTTTAATAAAGTGAATTTTTTGTACAGTTATTTATAAATACGATACTATTCATTCCTTAAGATATAATTGGATTGATTTGTCGCATACTCAAAAGGCTGACGGAAAACGAGTTACTTATGTACTCTAAAGTTGTCTTTACGATTTTTCCACCGAAAACCTTGAATCTAAATTACTTTAAGGGTATGTCCGGGTTTCCCACCGCGTTTATTGTTGACGAGTAGCCCGATTTTTCGACGCAGTTGCAAGCTTCATGGTCACAGGACGACGACTCAGCAAAGGTACGCGGTAGAAAACCCGGAATATAGGTACCCTTAAAATGTGTGATAATACCTGCGATCGTTTAAAACATTATGTTAAACAACTTTAGTTCGAAGTGCTTCTACACCGAAGTAATTTCCAGATCGTTAAAATTTTTGCGGCTTGAGCCTGCTCCACATTAGTGGAGGATTATACCGCAATCTCCACGTTTAGGCGTTGAAACACTCTAAATTTTCGGTCAGAGTACATAAAAGGGGGCAATTCGAAGGTACTAGCTGGTCACTCCCTAAAACACATTCACTGCCTTGTACGACACCCGTGAAGAAATGTTCTACTTTGTCAGATACCATAATTAGTTAGTGTCAAATAAGCAAACTAACTCGTCATCCTGGCGTTAATGTGCCGGTTGTGCTCTCATGTGCGAGGGCCCGGGGTCCGCCTTAACCATGATCCAGGAACGGGCAGATCAGGTAATTACCACGGAGCCATTGCCATCTGACCTCCGTGACCCTGTTAACAATACACATAGGTACAGTCGCCTGATTGTGCAGGTTTCCCTCATCGTAAGTGCATCGGTTAGTGTTCAACTAATGTATATAACTCAGAAAAGAGTCATTGGTCATTGGCGGGATTGGGATTCGAACCCAGGACCTCAGAGTGCGGGTCGGCCCCCTAAGCATTAAGCCACCGATGCTCCTCAAGCAAACTAACTACCTTTTAGAAAATATAAGTACTGCACCTACCGCACCGCACCTACTAACAACCAAAATTTTCAATTACGCCTAATTACGTCCCTGTAAAAATGAAGCAGGGGCCCAAGGTGCGTGTAAATAAGGATCTCAACAATGATGGTCCGGGATATTGTCGGGTCCACAAATGACGCGATACCGACCCAAACAGATAGGGAAGGCCCGCCCCAAGCAGGCTTTGGATCTATGACTCTTGACCCAGTATTAAGGATTGATTCTGTATCTCTGTCGAAATGTTGTCGTTTTGAATTCGCTATATTATCGTTTTCGTTAAACATGTTAATTGACAAGTGGACAAGTTAGTCCGTGGCAGACCCGTTTGTACGGCATTAATAGCCGAGCCACTAATTTTAACCGTTAATTTAACTTAGTTTTAATTTTTTCGTTATTGTTATTTTCTTTTGCTTAATGGCGGTCCATTAAGATTTCTTGTGGTGGCCGGCAGGGTACAATATAGCACCAGCCCGTACAACTAAGGTACGGATGTCATACAAGGCAATAAGAGAAGAGCATAATAATATACTATAGCAACTCCTTTAGCAATACAGTTAGTACATTCGTAGATCAAAAAACGGGCAGCAGCCCCTGGATGCCATTACATTTATTTAGATTTATCCCGTCGATTCGGGAGGATGTGGAGGATTCGCACATTCAATCAATACAAACGACAAGTTACTTGGACCTTTTAGATGATTTGTATTCCAACGTAGAACTGAATAAAATTAATGTAATGTATGTAATTTTAGGCTTAAGTTTTTCATGAAAAATCTTATTTATTTGTAAAAAAAATTATTGTCTTGTCTATAACCAAACGAAAACAACATAACTACGAATGTCGGCTGAAAATAAAACACATCAGGTACTTCTGCTTCATAAATGTATTTTTAATTTTTTTTGTATGGAATACGGCAGACAAACAGGCAAGCGGGCCACCTGATGGAAAGTGGTTACCGCCGATGGTATGAATATGAATGTGCCACTACGTGAATAAATACGAAGCCGAAACTATGCTACATAATCGCCCCACAAGAGGGCACCCCCGCCCCGCGCACCCCCCGCCATAACTAATGTTTCTCGACACAGCCGCAGAGAGTGACTAATGAAATCCAATAGCTGCGGTTGTCTGAGATTTCGATAAATATTTGATGTATCTCTCGTTAATGGATTCCGTTGGCTGCCACGCGAATTATCACGATATTAGCCGTCATGGCTCTTAATAATTGGATTAGACGGACGCAGCTTAATCTTGTTGTTTACCGCCATTTATGTTGTTTATTTGATATACATTTATTGGGTAGTAAGGTAGCATCCTGGCAACAAATAGATCTGAGTGGAGAAATGGGAGAGAGGTTTTTGCTCTGCAATGGGGCATCGACGGCTCCTAAAAAATAATTAAGAAAATAGCATCCTTTTAATTATGATTTCATCCTCTAATTATAGCTACCCTTGTGAATGGTACATGTTGTTAAAATTTTTACAAGACCATGCTTTGTTCGGTTCATAATAAGCGAAATATGGCGTCATAAACAAACATTTCATTCCCTGGTTTTCTACCCTTGCAGTTTATTCAAATTTAAACTTTGATTTCTAGAATTTGAATGAAACTTAACGTGTGTTATTAAAATCGGTTAAGTAGTTTGGGAAGTCTTAGAGTAAGTATTATATTCTCCCATATACCGACATAATATGTCGGTTATAGGTATTACGTCTTTATCTATTGAAATACTAAATTGTTCCACAACTGTGGTTTTCTGTGAACATAAATTTATTAACAGAACAAAAAGCGATATTCAGATATGTCTGCCCCAATTCATAAAGGCAGCAAGCAGCCAGTAGCGAATCAATGCAACGCTCTGTGCGCGGGTAAAATTCCAGGTACAGGATTCCCGACGAATAAAATCAATACATACTTCTAGCCTTAGTGAGGTGGGACAACGAAAGGACAAATCGGTGGACTAGCGGCGCTCAGGACATGCCATAACCCGTCGCTTACTCACTAGAGATGGGTATCCTGGGTTGGTATGGTGGGTTCCTCCAATGCCAGATGAGTTAACTCACGTCTTCGAAATGTATTGGCGCAGAGCTGGTAAAGCGCAGCATCAGTCAACCTATACTATTTTGTTAGTATTAGTAAATAATCGTCTTGGCGTTCTTATCCCGGTTGTTTACTCCCATCTGGGTTACATAACTTAGAAAAGAGTCATTGGCCGCAGTGGTATTCAAACCCTTTGCTTACGTGTCGGATACCTTACCCAATATAATAACCAAAATGATATTTTATTAATATTTGTGTTCTGCGCTATTGTCTCATTTCTCGTAGTATAAGAAGTGATGATGGTGGTAGGCGGGAGGGTAAAGTCGAACAGAGGATTGTTTGGACTTTCTATTTCTATGGTTTGGCTTTGGACTATCGAAGTTGATGTCATCGTATTTACCTATAGCACGAATAAGTTACATTTAATTTCTGTTAACTGCAAATTATGACACAATGAATTATTAGTATTGTACGTAAAAAACAACAAATCATTATGGCGTGTGGGCAATTTTGAGTTAGCTCAAAGAGCCGGCAACTAGCGTGTCTGAATTACTGAGTTGGTTTTAGAAATTCCGCTGTCCCGCCTTAGCTGCCCATCTCTATTACTCACAACCTCGTAAAGGACGTTACGACCCCCGCGACCCTCGCCGCCGCGCTCCTGATTACCTATTGCGTAATAGAACAGCTTTGTCCCACTTTATACCTTATTAAGATGGCGAGCACCGCGTTTCTGAGTAGTGGAACTTTAATCTGTGCTGCCTTTTTACTTGTACTGTGGCACACCGTCGGGAGAACTCAATAAATAATACCAGGAATAACGATGTGAAGGGTTTCAGTGTTCTCAGAACATATTAAGTCTAGGTTTAAAGCTCTAATATAGTATTTAACTAGGAGGCGCGCGGACCGCCCGTTTAGTTCCGTGCGATTTCAGCGCCACTGGAGGTGCGTTTACATGGCCTTCTACAGTACAATATTTCAAAGATTTTATTTTATAACTTCGTTCCTAACAATGCCCAATAACAGCTTTCTAGCAGGCACTCCTAATAGTTCCTAAGTACTCCTGAGCTAAATCGGGGGCCATCAGACAAGGCGGAACTATAAAGGTTCGAGGGCATTTTTACATTTTTAGCTAGATTCAGGGGCTTTAGTATTCTACTAACATTTTCAACTAGGTTCAGGGGGTGTAGCATTTTATTACCATGACGTCACTTTCTCAGTGAAAAAGAAAGTCAGTTTTTTTATTTAGGCTGCATTTGCGTTTACGTTAAGCTGAAAGTGTTAGTAGAATTAGGCCCCTGGTAACGAAGCAGACAGCTAGAAAACATCCACTGTCAGTTGTTGTGCTATTCACTCACATTCAACTTTTATCTTACGAGTTTCAGCTTTCACCAGGACCTGATAAATATTGGTATAGGTACCCTCAAATATTTATGAAACAAAAAAAGTGCCAAATGCATCAAACTATTGCCACAGATGATAGCGCCCATGCGAACCTTGTTATCCACATAAAGGGCTGTGCCAGATACGACGGATTACATCCCCGATAGACAGACCGACAGAAACTGATTGATAACTAAAGTCTCATATATTTTATTCATGTTTTTCTTACCTGTTCGCAGAAGAAAATATTTCCTACCAAAAATGTGATGTGTGCGAATGTGTGGTAGAAGCTCGTCTAAGCTGAAATAACGCGCCCCACTATCGCATTAACGCACACATGCAAATTTAAAATATGGACGCAATACATATACAAATGCCGTTGTAATTGGTCATTCAGTTGCCGGTGAGACTCAAACGTAGGAGCACGCGTCGTTCGATTGAGCAGTCGACGCTCCCACGCAGATGAAGTGTCGTTATTAATATTTGCACTCACACATCGAAATCAACTAATTAAGTAGTGGGGCGCGTCATTTCAGCTTAGACAAGCTCTACGAACAATGCCAAGTTGTTTTTTTTTACCCCACTGCCAAGGAAGGGTTATGCTTTTCGCGCGTATGTTTTTGCAATTTCTTTATTACCTTGTATCTTCCAAACGGCTGGATGGAGTTCGACAGTTAGTTATCGTTAGATTCCTCTCAAATACCTATTTACTTACAAAATTCGGCTTGTTTTTAACTTTTCTGTCTTTTAATGAGTGACTGGCAGACAATGGCTTTTGATCGCGAAGAGTGGAAGAATTGAGGGGAGGCCTTTGCCAAGCAGTAGGGTGATTCAGGCTAATATAATAATAATAACAGTAGGGTTTTTAGTTTTAGTACCTACTACTTTTTTTTATACCACTAAGGTAGTAAACAAGCTTACGGCCTACCTGATGGTAAGCAGTCACCGCAGCCTATAGACATTTGCATTACCCCTCTGGTATCACACACGCGCAGCCGACCCCGTAAAAACCTTTTCATCCCTTTCTTCAAGAACTCCATGTTGTACTCTCCAGGAAAAACCCCTTCAGAGAGCTCATTCCACAACCTATTTTGATAATTTAAAAATGACACATACAAATTCACAGATCTCAGATTTTTCTCTAAGTGCTTGTAATAGCTACTTATCTGTAAGTAGCTAGGTAACCTGGACCTCCTGTGATAATGGATCAGTTAAAAACAGCAATTTTGTCAGAAGTAACTTACATATCAATTTTAATTGGTAATGTGGCACTAAAAGTTGCAAGTGTGCATCTAGGTCAAATAAAATTTAATTGGTCGATCCGATATCGAAATGGTTCATGTGACATAGGGCAGGTGCGTGGCTTTTTGAACTTGGTGGAGTGGAGTTATAAAAACTTTACCATCGCCATACGAATACCTTTAAATCTTGTTTTCTGTTGTACATATGTATACATAACTCAAAAGTAATTGGTACATGGCGGCACTGGGAATCGAATCGACCTCTCGCTTACGAGTCCGACTCTGACCATGAGGCCACCGATTCTCTCCCATAATATCACCCCCAAAAATTTGACGGTAGGTTGCTCACACGCTCACCACTGTATTTTGGCAAGTTATGTTGATATAGTCATAGACAAATCTTTATTTGGCTCAAATACACATCCAAAATATTTAAAAATTAAATTTACAGAAAAAGGAAGATAGGGCGATGTGACGTTGGACCAAAGTGGACCACGAACGAATCGTAATACACGTAATAACAAACAACGAACTAGCTTAGAGCGTAGAGTCCCAAGCCCCGAGAGTCCTCCAAAACGCCTACAAAGTCCACAAGCACCGCCCAATATTTACGAATGATGTTTGCCTATTTATTAATGTATTGTATTGGGAGAGAAACTAATCCGTTTCCCGGTACAGCAATACGTGCGTAATAGCCAATAATGGCCGCCCCATACAAACCGGCGGCGAAATAAAATTAATGACGGAAAGAAAACAAAGCCTTCTATTACATAAGTGGGTGTTCAAGACGCCATCGGTTGCACTACGACCTTTTACGAGTACGACACTCGTTTGAATGGAGTAACGTTATTTTGGAAAGATTCCGGTAAATACAACGATATTATGAACACTAGGGCTTTTAGGCTTTTGGGGTGAGGGAAAACATCGCGAGGAAAGCTGCCCTAATCTGACCAGGTTCGCCTGTAACAGGGTCACGGTGGTCAGATGGCAGTCGCTCCACTGCAATTAGTAGGTACCTGATCTCCCAAATCCTGGATCATGGTCAAGGTCAAGCGAGGGCACAACCGGCCAAGATGATAATTAATGATGCATGAATTTACAGTTGTACAATCTTAATCCGCCGATAGAGCAACCTACTGTAAAATTCCTGTCTCAATTTCTATAAGGATTGCCTGGAAGAGATCGCTTATAGCGATAAGGCCGCCTTTACTCATTTGCGTTACTTGTTGGTGTAAATGATTGATGTAATATTTTATGAGCAATAAAGTGTTTATCTATCTATCTATGACACATGGTAATTCTGCACTATCTACTGAGCTTTCCGTAATAGGTTCCGAAACTTGTGCTGCTAACATAGGTACCTACACCATCTACTGCATTTACTCTTATGAAAAGTTTACCTGTTTATTATAAACGTTTAGATATTGTTAGGGACGGTGAGGGAAAACATCGTGATGAAACCTGCACATTCAGGCGACTGAATGTGTAACCATGATCCAATCTGGTCTGGTTCCCCTGGTAGCAAAGTCACGGAGGTCAGATGGCAGTCGCTCCACAGTAATTAGCTGATATGCCAAATCCTGGATCATGGTCAAGGCGGACCCCGAGCACTCGGGCGCGAGAGCACAACTGGAACATTAACGCAAAAATAATGTTTTTTATACACGTTTAGAGATTATGTTTATATGTACAATTACAGAGCTAAGAAGTAGGCATTGTCAAAGTTTTGCCATTTTATGTTACGACTGCGAGACTGGAACTTCCGTAGAACCGTAGAACTAAGATTTCCATTAAAACTAATTAACTGTCGCATCGTGGCAAGTCCAGTTAACATTTCTGTAACTTTGTTCGGCAACAAACAACTGTGTTGTATTTAAAGTTAAGCAAAGAATATTTCTACCGTGGTTTCAACTTTTATTTTTGCAGAGGGAACAGGGCCGGAGCAGATTTGATTTGAAAAATGCGATGGAATTGACGCCTCTGGCTTTTGCAATTTATTTCGGCCTTTATAGCGCTTTGACAGAAATCACGATATTTTTACTGGAATAGGCCCGTGAGTTATATAGAACAATGAATTGTATAAAAATGTATCGTTCATATTATGAATATTGAATTAATAATCATAATGTAAAAAACTGAGAGTTCTAAGAAGCAAGCAATGAGGAATTCCATAAAAAAGCGAAGAGAATTAAAACTTTTTAATAAAATCACGACTTTAATTCTAAACAACACCATTTTCCGAAACGCTAATTACCGTTTCTTTAACTTACTTCTTTAGGGAGGGATGGATAAACAATTTTTTTGTTATTCTGTACTTTATCCTTTTCTCTTTTCTACTCTCATTCCTACTAGACTAGTAGACCCGACGCGACTTCGTTCGCGTGGCGACCTACCCCTATCCTACCCTATACCTACCTTACCCTTACCTTCCCTTGTTTCTTGCCTATAAACCTTCCTCTTGAATCACTATCTATTGTTGAAAACCGCATTATAATCCGTGGCTTGATTAAATTATCAAAGCGTACATAGATAGAATAGGGACAGACGGCGGAAACCGACTTTGATTACAACAATGTATAGAAGATATAGATTACCTTTAGCAAAAACAGAATACAGGTATTTTCTATGCCTGCCTTATGCTTCATAAGTCTTCACGTATTATATGCTTCATTGAGTTAAGGGTAGACTCCATACTTACACCCTGGCTTACTCACTGTGGTGTCAAAGTGTTGCAGTTTTAGTGCTCTGTGTGCCTGGAAAGGCCACAAACAAAGCTAAAAGTAGTTTTGCTGTACAATGCGGCAGCTCTACTCGTAAATATCAAGGTTCTTTCTTTCTTGACCGTAAACATAGGCATGTATGATGATTATTTTACGGAGATTGAATACCTACCTGTTTCGAGAGAATACTTACCTCGTCAATAAATCTTTAAAGCCAAATTGCTCGTGAACTGTGCGGTTTCAAAGAAACTTGCTGCCACGCACACTAAGTTTGTCGAATGAGCTCCCTGGAGAATACAACATGGAGTCTTCAGGAAAGGGGTGAAAAGGTTTTTACGGGGTCAGCAGCAAGTGGATGATATTGCATGCGTCAATAGTCTGCGGTGACTGCTTACCATCAGGCAGGCCGTAAGCCTGTTTGCCACCTTAGTAGTATAAAAAAAATCTTCTTATCTTATACATAGGTAGATCTGCCTAACTATAGTATTACAAGCGGACTAGACATGTCAGGATCTGTCAATTCAGTTCTTTATTGTATACTAGTGTACAGGCGCGACTTTGTTCGCGTACACCTACTTTACCCCTACCTACCCTATTTTCATGCTCCTAAACCTTCCTCTTGAATCAGTCTATCTATTGTTGAAACCGCATTAAAATCATAGATACATACATAAAGACAGACGACGAGAAGCGACTTTGTTGTCTATGTATAGAAGTACAATTTATGACAAATGTAACACTACTCCTATTTCCATTTCAGGCTGAATATGCCAAACCAATTTGCCGCGGCATGCCTCCATCCATATAGTCTCATCTATCAACTCTCAACAAAATGATTGAACAAATTGTGTCTGAAATTGAAGTGCCGGTACGGCCTATAACATAAGTAATATGTAACTAAATTGTGAGGCTTTGATCTATTACCGACATTTTTTATGTAATCGAATGTTTGTAGTCCCCATAAAGCTTATGTTCCATGAAATTATACACATTTTTAAGTATTTATCTTCGTTCGCGTACACCTACTTAACCCTTACCTTACCTTTTTTCTTGTTTATGAACCTTACTCTTGAATCACTCTATCTATTGTTGACAACCGCATTAAAATCCGTTGCGTAGTTTAAAAGATGTAAGCGTACATAGATAATTCATAGATACATAGAAACAGACGGCGGGAAGCGACTTTGTTATATACTAAATATAGATTAATCACTGACTCGTTACTGTCTTTTAATGGTGGTTATGAAGTGATGATTTTATTTTTATGAAAAGTAAATAATATGAGTACCTAAATACTGTAAAATGTACGTTACATAAACTGAGCTTTCGACAACCGAAGGCTTATTTACTTCCGAGGCTACCATAGCCTTGTTCCCAATAGGCAGATGTGCTCCATCTTAGATTGCACCTACTTTTTTATCAATGTATGACAGTATTCATAAAAAGTAAAGTGAGACATACCCTGTAGTCGGAAGTCGTAAGTCGGAATAACTATCTATCCTACTCCTACCTGTTACTTCTTAATTCAATTTGTTGCGGGTTCCAAGACAGTATTAGCTTGTCCTCGGGCGCGCCTGAGTTCCGAAACTCAGGACCTGTGTGTGGTGGCTGTAGATCCTGGCTACGCCGGCAAAGCCCGTTTCAACAAAAAAATACCCTGTACATATAGTGACACACATATTATAAAAATAAATAAAACTTCACCGTAAACATATTTAACGAAAAACAAATTCATTGCACCGAAACTCCGCAACTGAAATAACGAATCACTGACTCCACGAATTGATTTACTCCTTTATGCAAATCTAGCGTATTGTTTATACACAATTCGGGAATGTATTTAAGAGCGAAATAACTTGTTTTATCTGAGAACGGGGCCGTAAAACAGAAACTTGTTACCATAAATTGGCAGTGTAGTCTGCAAGGAAAATTGATTTCTCTCCGCCGTCAGGTATAGTCTAAAATAGGGCACGGCTATATTTTATTATGCAATAGCTTTTCTTTAGAGGACAACTCGCTAAGCTTTCCATTTGGGCGTTTGTTGTTCTTACAGATTGGACGGAGCGCAGCCAATTCGGAATTAATAATCTTGGCGCTTCTCCCTTTACTTTTACTTACTAATAATTATATTATTATAAATTAAAATTAAATTTACCTATGTACCTGTTGAAACAGATTTGTACTACTTTGTCATCATCATCATCTTGGCGTTAATATTCGGGTTGTGCTCTCGCGCACTAGGGCCTGGGGACCGCCTTGATCATGATCCAGGATTTGGCAGATCAGATAATTACAGTGGAGCGACTGCCATCTGACCTCCGTGACCCTACTACCAGGGGAACCTGACCAGATTGGATCATGGTTACAGATTCAGTCGCCTGATGTGCAGGTTTCATCACGATGTTTTCCCTCACCGTAAGAGCATCGGTAAACATTCAACTAATGTACATAACTCAGACAATTGTTATTGGTACATGGCCGCAGTGGGATTCGAACCCGGTACCTCTCGCTTACGAGTTGTATACCGTAACCACTCGGCCACTGACGCTCCTTTTGTACTACTTTGTAATACTTCTAAATTTAGATCTCAATTTACAAGCATCGTCCCAATCTTCGCTACCAGTTCGTTTAAGTGTACCCTCTAGTGGAGTCCAGCCACAGTGTTTCCTTTGAACTATGACATGGGATCGTTCAAGAGGTATATTAGAGATCTCCTTAGAGGCAGGCAAAGCGTTGTTAGTGCCACTGGTGTTGCTCATGTCCATAGGCGGCGGTCACCACTTTCTATCAGGTAGTGCTTGCCTGTTTGTCTGCCGTATTACATTTAAAAATCAGCGGAATCGAAGTACTCAAAATTTCAAGTGTTTCTCTCTCAGCTTATTTATTATCTGTCCATAGTACCGAAAATTTAGTCAGGCAAATCCTAGGACCACTGCTGTCCTTGCTGCACAGATGCTACAGGACAGACACCACGGTCTTACTTGTATGTTCAGGAAATATAAATTGACTGTCTCTAATCTTCACTTAGATCGTTTTGTCAATATCAAATAAAGTGAGTCGCAAAATTTCCCTTGTCCTTCAAACTACACAGCAGTGACTCATTAGTTTATACCATTCTAAGCCATAGTGCCCTTGGTAATAAGCAGTATAATCGCGTATTAAACAAAATAACTCTGTTTTTTTAACAATAGGTTTGTTATTAACAATAAATAAACGTGCTCGACCACCCATTGACCGGTAAACCGTTTACGCAGAACAAAAGATCACAACGTAGATAACTAACGGCCAATTCATATTTCCTGAACTATACCTGCAGTGCAGGCCGTATCTCCAGGCTCGCGGCAATCAATGACGTCATCCGTAGGGCACTTGTCAACGCCAACATACCGAGTATAATGAAGCCGGAAGGTACCGTACGTGACGATGGCAAGAAGCCCGACCACATGACTCTCATTGGTTGGCAACGTGGGAAAGTGATGGTCTGGGACGCTACCTGTGTGGACACACTGGCGCCTTCACATGTGGTAATCGTGCCAGTTGCGCTGGAGCTGCGGCCTCTGCGGAAAACGGAAGACCTCAAGCGGAGGAAATACGAAGTCTTGGGCTAGACTTTCGTATTTCAGCCGTTTGGAGTGGAAACGATGGGATCGTGGGGCCCTGGTGCGAGAAAATTATTTAAAGAGCTATCCAAAAAGTTAAACGACACCACTGGTGACCGGAGAGTTAGCTCGTTTCTTGAGCAACGGATTAGCATCGCTATCCAACGAGGCAACGCAGACTGCTTTCTGGGCACCATTCCGGTGTGGACGACTTTTTCATTTTTAGTATGTATTTTATATGGTGTACATTTTTGTCTCTTACATGTAGGTATTAGTGTATATTTTTACTTTAAAATGTTTGCAAAATATTAAAAACTATTAGTGCAATGTGCATCTAAACCGCTTATAGTGATATGGACAACCCCTCCAATCTTTGAAATTCGACACTTGACAGAGTGATCGTGGTCACCGGTTGAGGATTGCCAGCACGCTGTCTTGTTTTCTGGAGATAACCATGGCTAGATAACTGGTTATCAGAAATTCCGTATCCGACACCACTAATCTTATCTTCAACTGCTCCTTCCTTAGTATACTTATAGAGTGTACCATTAACGGCAGCGTTCACTAGGTTGGTCCACCACAAGTCGGTCCCTCGTCGCGAGACGTGGATTTTCAACATAGTGTCAGTGACTTTAATCGTTAACAAAAACAACTTCATATTGTTAAAAAATCAACACACAGAGATACGCCAAATGCTCTCATATACGATAGAGATACGCCAATTTTATTGTCCATGTCAATTGTCAATGTGGTTAAGTTGCTTTTGTTCGAGGCTTCATCATCGTGGACCAGACTTTGTACATAAAATACCTAGCGCAAATACTGCTGCAGCGAAGCTATAACCTGAAATAGGTTACTTGGAAGTCGACGCTTACATAAACTCAGGCCCAAGCTGGCAGGTAGGTACTAGTTACATAAAAACTCTTTTTGAATTACGTAGGCAGAGGTGCCGGCCATTAATGCGGCTGGCGGCCGATATACCGTTATGAATAAATCGCGCCATGTTGGTGGCCGGGACTTGGTCCTTCGAGCTGTATCGCAATTCACACCATGCTCATTCGAATAATGCGTTCGTGGCCGTATTTCGTGTATATCTGATGAGTATCAATACCTTCTATATCACGTAAAACTCTTTACCTTTTCACATTTTGGAAACTATGCTTAAACGAAAGTCTATTTGTGTCAACAGTTTTGTGAAAAGATTTTAAGGAACTAAGGAAACAATAACTATGTTACTGTGAATGGATATAGATTTCTAAGAAGCTAAAAAATCTACAAGGCAGGTTACCCGGAATTCATGTTTTTTAAAGCAATTTTTAATACCAAATACCACTTATATTAATTCGAAAAAAATATACGTTGGAGTTCAATATAATAATATGCTCTAGGAAAATGATAGGTTAAAGTTTTAATATTTTTAATATAACTCGATATAACAATCGCAAAATGTCTCTCGCAAAACGTCACAGTAGAGTAACTCTTCATTATGGACTATGTTATAGTCAGGTACCTGGAATCTGTACTTAGTGCAACCAGGGACGATGACAGCGACGTTAAAGCCCGAATATTTGTGGCTTGGGCCAAATGGCGGGAGGTGACGGGTATCATTTGTAGTCCCACAATGCTGCTAAAGTTTCTCTTTAATACGTCAGCGAGGCTTGGCCTCTACAAGAGCAGCACAAGCAGCAGCTGCGCGTTACGGAAATATAGCTGCGGGGTATTTGTGAATTTTCACGCAAAGACCGCGTCCGAAGCGCCTACAATTGCGGAAGCCTTGACGTCCGTGCCATCACAGATAAACAAGACGACCGTCTTTATAACGTATTCAACAAATGTCTGGCCATACCCGCCGGGCACGTAGAGGAGAGGCCTGTCCAAGAAGCGATGGGTTGACATGACAAACTCACCACCAAGTATACCGAAGACCGAGCGAAATGGAGAAAGAGAGGTTAAAAGGCGGACCGCGAGCCGATTACAAGCGCGCTGCGCTTGCGCTATTTTTTTACACGAGGGTCGAAGCAGCGCTAAATACTTATTGCGCCCGGGTAAGAGGGCCTTTATTATTATGTTATACGGCGACAAACAGGCAAGCGGGCCATCTGATGAAAAGTGGTCACCGCCTATGGACATCAGCAACACCAGACGAGTTACCAATACGTTGCCCGCCTCATAAGCGACCTCTAATATACCTCTTGAACGATCCCATGTCATAGAGCTCATTCCACATCCGAATCGTACGAGCGAGAAATGTTCTTTCGAACCTTCGCGTGGTGACCAACAGAGGGTGTACGTAGTGGGGATCCCAGCCCACGGCGAGTGATGCCTTAATTAGTAATATTATGATGCGAAATAAAGTCACGGGCCGAGACCGTTCAACGAGTCTCAGGGTCCCCAATAGAAGACTGCACATTGTATAGGTATTTTACGTAGCTTTAATACAGTATTAAGGTGAACTCCCCAATAACAAACTTATGTATCCCAAATAACATCAATATTTGATATTTTTCCATAAATATAGCATCTAACATTGTCCGAGGCAAACAGACACAGCTGTCAGTTACGACACCTTTCCCGTCAGAGGAAATTGAAAGGACCAAATTCGTGCGGCTAGAACCAATAATGTACCGCCATATATCGAAATGAATATCAACCTTATCCTGCTTCCTTAAGAATAAATAAATATGCTTGGACAATTCACACAGCGCTATTTAGTCCCAAAGTAAGCAAAGCTTGTGTTTTGGCCCAAAAACTGATAAACTACTTATATATTTTTAAATACATACTTATTATACATACAACATCCAGACCCTACCAGAAATTAAAATTCATCATTTCAATCATAATTTAATTTATGCCTGGCCGGGAATCAAACTCCCGACCTCTGCGTGACAGAGAACTTAATCACTCAAGTCATCAAATGGTTAGTAAATTTAAAGAAACAATGGCTGGCCTCTAGCCCTTTTCTCTCTTTTTAACTAATCTTAACCACCACTGCATGTCATTAAAAATCCAGTACAATTACTATACATTGTTACTGAACCAAGAAGTTTGAACGCCTGATTTCCTACGCCATCACAAAGTTGATCCCATAGCAAAACTTGTCCGGCGGCCACCCTTTCAGCTAAAACATTCCACACGATAATGTTATGACATAGGCCTAACTGGGTAACGTTCATATATCGATGCTAAGTAATGGTTTAAGTTTTACGAGGCAGCGACCGCCTAAACAAATATCATCGATATTGGGGCCGCTTCCTGCTTTATAGACTTTTGGGGTGACAAGCGACCCCTGCCCTTTGCCAGAGACTGATACGCCCACAGCGGCTGGCTGCTCGAATTAATTTACAGTACTCTACGGTATTTTGCCGTGCGGTTACAGTATTTGTCCGTACAGTGTCCGTCGGTGATGACAGTGTGTTGTATAAGTTACCTGACTGCTCGTTTATGTGGTACTAGATATATGGGGTCCATACCCATATGTGTATAAGTATGGGCTATATACTATATAGCTGTATGTACTAACAAAGAGGGTGCAACCAAGACAGACTATGTAGGATATTTGCTATGCTTAAAAATTGTCGACCAAATAATGGGCAGAAACGTTTTGTGGTCTCTAGTTTGAAAATACACAACAGAATGTTTCTTCCAAAAAATACTATATTCGGGACGTTCTTCACGTTTCAAATTTTTCACAATTTTTAGAGTTGTGAACTTGTGATGTTTAGTGAGAATGGATACTTTTGTATAATATCATACTATGTTATGTTTTGATATTGTTCCAATAATCCAATAATCCATCATTTGTTCGTTAGCTTATCTAAAATTTCTGTTTTTGTTTCAGGTACGTTCATACATACATTTTGTAGACATTTGCAGTGTTCAGGCAATTGTCTACTACATGTGGGTAAGTATTAGTAGTAAATATTATAATGTGTATCTATTCCTTATTAGTAACATTTTTAGGGTCACATTCACGAGGTAGGCCTCAAAAAAGTCCCTCGAATCCCTCTGAAGTATGGAGTCCTCAGTTAGTTTGATAGAGATAAATACTTCGCTACTGCTCGACTACTTTTGACAATTTGGGCACTTCAGTTGAACAGTGGGTGTAAAGAGATTTTATATAAGTAAAACAACATGAGCACAATTTAAATATCAAAATTTTTCTCTCACCGAGAGAAAGGTCGCTGAATTTTATGAATATGAATTCAAAGACGAATTTATGATTATTTAATTTTATCTCTGAATCCGTTTTGGTTTTGCTAATTTGTTATGTTTTGTCTTCATTATTCTTACGCTTCTTATTTAAAGTTGAAAAGGATGTTTTTTTACGATTTTCTGATTTTGGTGAATTTATTTTGTAAGTACTTATTCGACCTCAACATTGTGATATTTTTATCGGCGTATGATTTTTCATGTAAAGTTACATTATGTCCTTACATAACGTCACGCCTTTTCTCGAAAAGTTGACGCATAAAATTATAAATAATTGAATTTACCTACTATTCCACATTAATAAATAAACTTGATAATTGAGTTCGTGACAGTTTATACAATATAAATAACTCATATTCAAGGAAGTAATAATATAATACTAATATAATATATACTTGGACAATTCACATAGCCTCAAAATAAGCATAATTACAAAGTAAAGTAAGTAACATCGTTTCAGCTGACACGGCGAAACGTAGATTTACACCACTTGAAAAATAAGAGAAAACCGTCTGAATCCACAAGAACCCGGATCGGACCTCTCCGCAGCCTCTTAAAATATCTTCGCCGCCTCTCAATCAGCTCAATCAGTATTCAAAATCCTCGTTTGAAGCGCTTAGTGAGCGAATCCCGCACACCGTCCATTCTCAACTACCTAAGCTAAGCTATTTTCTCCCACCCGAGGCAAATTATCTTGCAGACATCGAGTGGGGCCATAAAGACCTACTCCACTTATATTAGGGTAATATCACTGATCCCATACAGAACGACCTTTCTCATGCAGATGTTATCGCGCTTTGACGAGCTAAGAATGAGTGTGGGGGCCAAGACAAGTAACAATATAGTTGGTTGCGATGGCGTGCTTCGTTGTGATTGGTTATTTATACTGGAAAGCAATTTAAGTAAATAAAACAACATTAATGGAGTTTTTAAAAATAAAGTGTCTCCTAGCTAACATAAGTTCAGGTACTCTATTTTTGAACCATTTTGGAAGACCCAGGGCCCTGGCGTGCTGCGCGGGGGCGAAACCGGGACATGACGCCAGGATGATGATGACTCTATTTTTGAACCGCTCGCCTCGAGTTGAGCTATTTTTAAGTTTGATTTTCGGGATGAATATATTCAATATTTTTACAATAACATTGGCAACACCGATAACCAAAGGTTCAAAAATAGGTAAAATCAGCGTCATGCATCTCAATATTGAATAAATTGATCCCGATAATCTAAATTGAAAACTTTCGAGTCGAGCTCCAAAATAGGGCCCCTGAACTCCGCGGTAAGACTCTGCTACAAGGAGACGTGGATGGAAACGTCGACTGCCATATGGCATAGGTATACCTATACTAAGATCCTGCAAAACTTTATTGTTTTCCAATAAAATAATCGCCACGATACACTAAAAACATAATGCGGACCTGGCTAGGAGATATCGACAGAAACCAAAGAAGTCTGAAGTTTTGCATAAAAAAAATTTTTTTTCTTGAATTAGCAAAGATATTTTTTCTTTCTTTCTTATTAAGTTCCAAAAGGCCAAGGTATGAGACGGGAGTGGTATTACTGTACGAAAAATGAGCGAGCAAATACAAGTCGCGGACAAAAGGCTAGTTGTTTAAATGAAAATGTATGAGACACGGCAGCGGAACTCCGCAGCGTGGCATATAACCGAGACATGCCATTCCACTCCATTGCAGTTCCACTCAGTGCGGTTTTATTCTTATAAGTTATGAGTTATGGTACCAATAGTACCCCAATAACTCTGTGAGTGAGCAAACTTGAAGCCATACAGTAATTCGCTCTGAGACGACTCTGATAAATATGACTGGCTGGGCGAGCGCTTCATCCTTATGTCGTTGATGTTCCAGCTATCCGCACGAGCCGCTTTGGCTCGACCTTTATAATGCGTACGGCTAAGGAGTGGAACGCGTTGCCTGCGAGTGTGTTTCCTGATCAATATAATCTGGATGCCTTCAAGGCTTGAGTGAATAGGCTGTTCCAAGACGGGCATGCTCCATCTTCGACCGCATCGTCACTTACCAACAGGTGAGATGGCGGTCAAATGCTTGCCTTGTAAAATATAAAAAAAAAAAAAAAAAAAAACTCAGTAAAGACCAAAAAACTCAAAACAACTCTACTATTAGTAGCGTTTCATACCGTCACGGCCTTTTCCCGTAGGGGTAGGCAGAGACCACATCGTTCTACTTGCTACGGTCCTAGTCTCTTTCGCTTCAGCTACATTCATTAACCAAAACGCTTTTGGTTTTTATAACACCACTAGTGGACCCGGCGCGACTTTGTTCGTGTGGCGTCCTACCTCTACATAAAAGGAAAAAGTAGGTGACTTTACCCCTACTTACCCTTTTTTTCTTACTTATAAACCTTCCTCTTGAATCACTCTACCTATTGTTGAAAACCGCATTAAAATCCGTTGCGTACTTTAAAAGATCTAAGCGATACTTTGTTTTATACTATGTATAGGTCTTCTTACCTTTGAAGGTCAAAATTAATATCTCCCTTTCGTATTCAACGACATAACTAAAATCAGTTTATACCTACAACGTAACGAGTAACATTCTCAGTGATTTTGTTGGTAGGTATAACAAAGCTACTACAAAGCAGTATAAAGTACCATCGTCGGTCGGCGAGATGTTTTCGATGAAAAGTAACCGGAGGTCCTTGACCCGCGTTCCACTTCCGTATTTGAGGAAGGACGGGGAAGCTTGCGGATTATACGGCAATAATGTATTTACCGTTAAGTTAATAGCTATTTTGAACGTAAATACGGGCAAACGGGGCCTGCGATATGATTAGAATGCGTAACGACTTGTTGGTTCAGCTTGTTAACTGAATTAGGTACTTACTTTGTAGGTGGTTCTCTAATTAATTTTGTAAATGTTACATTTTCTATTTTAATAAAATATTATGCTATTAATAGAGACTGAACAGTACGCCTTAGAACACAACACCTATACTTTTAGAGTACTTAATTACAAATATAGGTACGTACATACCTTTAAAAAGTTTAATAAAGATCGACAGGCAGGAGCGTTGTATACTCATCCCTAACTGTAAACAAAATGTTGAAACATAAGACGGCCTCTTCCCAAAAGGAATGCGTAGTAAATTTGAATCCACTTACACACAAACGAGAATTAGACACAGCGCATTCGGTGTCCCTGCAGCGGCAGAGAGGCCGGCCGCTTCTAGAATGTTGTTCCCGCGTTTTGTTGGCGCATGCGCCGTGGTGGCGCGTCCTTGTCTCGCGAATTGCGCGCCAGTCTTCACTGCGCGGCGAGACGCTAGACCGCCCCGCGCGCCGCTGCTTCCCGCCATCCTGCCAGCTTATCCCATGATGATCGCGGACTTGCCACCGGCAGTGCGGCCGATGGAAACCCATCCTTATTCGCAACTCCATAGCGACGGCATAGCGGCCGCCCGACGCGCCCTGCTGGACAATTATGGTACTCTATTGTTATTGTTTGTATGCACCGCTGCGTAGTCGGCTGAAGGTTGCCCAAGGTTCACGCCGCGCGCCGCTTTGTGGTTCATACGATAGCGTATCTTACTTATTGTTATGTGCATTGCATTCAATAGCGGATTTACGCTGTATGGTGTATGGAAATTAGCTCTTATTAGAGATAGTGCGCGGGTTTATTGGGCATTAAACGGATTTACAATACGGTTGATGCGCACTTTTGTTTCGTAAATGGTAGATGCCGACGCGGCCCACGCTCGAGACCTTTTCTTGACCCCGCTCTGCGTCAATCGTTCACAAAGGCGGGAGTTGTGCGCTGTTTGCATTCAGTTACACGTAACTGTGTACGTAATCTCCGGCGGAGTAGGCTCCGCCCGTGGCTGCGCTCGGGTCCTCAAAACTTGTATGGCAGTTTCTTGAGAGCTTTCCTAGTTTCGTTGAACGCATAGATATAGAAATTAATTGGGACGAAGAGAGATTTCTATCTACTGACTTCGATGAAATAGACTTGACATTCCGATCGGAGTATTAAATATAACAGGAAGATAAGATAAGTTAAATAGGACAGGAAGAGCTAAAGGTCAACCTGCACCTAATAACTAAAGAGGTTGGATGGATGCTTTGATCCCGCAACCCTCTCCCTTTCTCTCGCGACTTGTTGCTATATAGACGTTTACCTTGTCCGTCAATACCGAAGTGACGGACAAGGTAAACGTCTATAATAAAGACTTTCATACAATTCTATACCTATAATATTCTAGGTTAGTGCTTGTTAATATCTAATATGGGTATTAGAGCAAAATTGGAAAGCTGGGAATCTAAATAATATTTTCCGCTAAGAATGAATTTTCCCGAAACACCTTTAACAATCCTTGACGTAGACATCTTATATTAAAAATCTTTTCTAGGTAACTAGATATATTACATTAGCGTAAAGGCCATCCGTTGAATTTGATGCCATTTGTACCTATTTTATTTATCTACATCTTCTGCTAGCTGGTGAACAAATGTTTTCATTAAGTTTTTCTTTTAGAAAACTAGCGGTCCAGGCGCGACTTCGTCCGCGTGGCATTTTACCCCTACCCTACACCTACAAACTGACAATTACAAACGAAACAGAATTAGTTAAATTATTGGTGTAGACGTTCTGAAATTATACGTAATATGAACACCAATAACCCATTATTGCAACTTTCCTACTAAACTCTAATTTTCTGACGATAAAATTATAATTAAAGTCACTTTTTAATTAGATTCATAATTAAAGTTAGATTCAAAAGTAAAGAGCATTTAAACAATCAGCCAGTTCAGTTCAGCCAGCTCATTTGCCTGAAATAGAACAATAAATAGATAAAACAAAAAATCAGGACTAATAAATAAATAAAACACATAGGTACCTATTTAATCTACCCACCTAACCTACGTACAACCACAGCGAACAACGGAGTACAACCTACTCGTACATATTGTTTTACCGTCAACGTACTTCGTACCATCAAACCTTCCGTTCTAAATATAATATTCTCAAATCCATCCATTTTATTGCGCGACATGAAATCTCTTTGTCTAAGTAATAACGACGCAATAGAATTCACGCCATAGCATCATGTTTACAGAGCGGCTACACAAAGCTACTGCCGGGTGACGTCACGACTTGAACGCGACCTTATAATAGTTCTAATGGCACAAAGGTTCATCTTTTTTCTTAGAACTTAGAACCTTACACATATTTTTTTCTAACAATGCTCATAGTCATCATCTAAACCAAAGAACGTCCACTGTTTAACGTAGGCCACCCCTACCCGTTTATACCGTTCGGATTTGTGCCACTTGCATCCATCGGCCCCCAACGACCTTAACAAGGTCGTTCGTCTATCTCGTGGGTGGGCGTCCTACGCTGCGCTTACCGGTACGTGGGCGTCCTACACTGCGCTTACCGGTACGTGGGCGCCTTAGAGAAACTTTCCACCCGATAGTCCATTGGTACTGCGAGCTATTTAGCCTGCCCGTTACCACTTCAGTTTTACAATTTGTAAACAGCTGCATCGGTATATGCCTATCGTCTTTTATCGTAGTAGCTAAAATAATACTAGTAAGTATGATATAAGTAAGTATTTCTTGCGAATTGAATACAAGATGGACACAATCGAACGGCTAAACGGTAGCAATCTATTAATTATATAGAAACCGACCTGCACAGATGAATAGTGTACAGATGCTCAAATACATTCATAATATAATTTACACCAACTTACTATCAGATGAGATGGCGGTCAAATGCCTGCCTTGTTCTTTGAATAATATTACGAAGCGCGGCAATGCGGCAGCCTTCTAGGCACTTCTCCTAGTATTGGGGACCTGGGGCAAATTTATTATCTTTAGCGTAGTTTATATATAAATGAAGTGGCGTTTAAATGTAATTATTAGTTTCATCGCCGCCACCAGTCCGCCGCACGATGATTTGTACTATGTAGACTAACATAATGTTATAAACTATCGCGGTTATTATCACACATTTTAAGGGTATGTTCTGGGTTTTCTACCGCGTACCTTTGTTGACGACTGCCAGCAGTCGTCCCGTAACTATGATGCATGACACTGCTCAACAAAGGTACGCGGTAGGAAACCCGGAAAATACCCTTAAAATCTATGTGGAGTAGTCCAGTTTAGTCCGACGACGCAGCGCCCTAATTACTTATTATCAATGTACTTACATCGTTAATTTTGTTTTTGGGTGTGTTGTACCAAATAAAGATACGTTATATCTACTACAGTGGCCTGCAGATAAATCCGACAAATGATAAACTCTATTTAAATTTTTCTTTTTTATTGGCATCAAAACATAATATAAAATAAATTCATTTCACCTGTGAACAAAGAATAATCTGTACCTACTCATACAGGGTACAGGCTTCTCGGGAGCTTTTTGCACGGTACAACTTTTTGCTCTCAAATTCAGCGATAGCCTACGATCTTAATTATGTCGTCTGTCCATCTTGTAGGGATTCTTGCGGAGGCTAGCATGGTTGCCTGCGCTTCGTTACGCAAGGGGCTCTCTTCCCTCAGCGCTGCAGCCTTTGCTTTCTTAGTTTCATGCTGCATGCTTATTTGTGTGCTGCATGCTTGCTTGCATGCTGCATGCTCCTAAAATAATTAAGATATAAAAAATACAGTTTGATTTAAGACCCTACTTACATAGATTCAAAAACTTTTAGTAAGAAGGTAAATATTTATAATTACATAAACGTTAATACATATACACCGCTAAACAATTCGTACTTCGTCCAATACAATACAACTCTACATTGTTTCCACTTCACACAATCACCAAGAATACTATCATAGTTATTGCGACAGAAACATCACTACCAAAACAAACACCAATAGACTTAAACCATCTACCAAAACACTCATTAATAAATTGAGCAAATAACTTCAACACAATGTGCCTAGCTTACCAATTAACTCGCCTGTAACACTACTAAGCTAGAACAAACACGTGTTAGTACGTAACACAACCCTTCGCACGCTTTGGAGTTAAACGTAATGGTCGGGCCACACAGAGGCGGGAAAGCGGGAAAACGGTCGAGATGCTGTGTGGGAAACGATTGCGCCATAAGGCGTGCCATTTTACACACGGGGTCTCAGCGGTCTGGTGACGCCCAACATTCAACTGTTGAAGTGATCAAAATTCCATAACAGTCTACTGATGGACTTGAGCCTAATGCTGATGTTCTGGTTCAC
Organism: Blastobasis adustella; assembly: GCA_907269095.1. NCBI lineage: Eukaryota > Metazoa > Arthropoda > Insecta > Lepidoptera > Blastobasidae > Blastobasis > Blastobasis adustella. The sequence continues at coordinate 10,301,420 of OU026121.1, read as the reverse complement.
GAAAGTAATTAACATATGGTATCCGGTCGACTAGAAATACCAACCCCTTAGACTTAAGGGTGTCGTACAAGACGATAATGTCTGAGAAGCTAACCAGGTAGGACCAGATAACCAATAGGTAAGCCAGAATAAAATAGACATCAGCGTTTTCTGTGGAACTTTTTCAACATTGCGATCACTAAGTCTCCAACTCGCCTGTCAAGCATGGATATTATGACAAAACCTTCTACTCATGGCTCAAATCTAGCGGTAGATTGTTATGAGCTGTTGATGTGATGTAAGATAGTCTACCTCTACGACATCATCATCACAATGAGCCTCGCTCCTGGCGGTGAAGCAATCGCTATGTTGACGTGGTAGGAATACCTTATTTCAGAAGTGGTAATTTCCGACACAGATTGCAAGCATTCGCTTTCCACTGTATCGCGCCGCGACCGCTTTCCCGCTTTCTATAATAAATAAGAAGTTCCTTTGGATATCTGCTCGTGGCTGGACACAAAAACCAAATTCTAAATTGAGGAATTACTGTCTCCTGCAATACAGGTCATCCTAGTGTAGTAGTCAGGAAATCCGCCCTAATATTAACACAACAAACTTTCCCGCTTCCACGCTTCCCGCTTTCCTGCATCCCGCCCCTATGTGGCCTGGCCTTAACCGTTTGGCCCCAGACAGTGGCGACCGCCGGGTCGCCGGGTCGTCGCGTCCTTGCAGCGACCGCCGCGTGACCTACGTGACGTGACGGTAACGGACAAGACTGCAGGGGCGCGCTATTATTGTATTACCTACGTCAGTTGCCGTAGAAAGTAATGATCACCGATTAGTTTAAGTAGTTTAGGTTATGTGTGAAATAATACGTTTAAAAAACACAAACTGTCATGAAGTTTGCTAACGACCCTTTTTCACGGATTTTCTCGGCTTTTTTTACTATAATATGCATGTCTATACATTATATAAACCTTTCGGAAAAACATATCTAATTGATGGCGAAAATCGTAACAAAATCCGTTACGTGTTTTAGGAGGAGTTAGGCAGCGGAATACAGAGAGACAGACACGGAAAGCTACTTAAGGATGAGGCTAGGTTAGATTTTCATTAATTTTTAATACCTAAACACATATGAGTAAAAAACACTTTATGCATTATTTTAAGCAATTATCTATACCAATTTTAGCAAATTTTCTAAAGTCTGTGCATCCCTGGCTTTAAGTGTTTACGACTAGATAAAGCGGCAGTTTTCCTTTTTTATGAAAACGGTTGCAGATAACTGGTACCTTAAGTGTACATTACTACAAAGTTAATTGTGTATTGTCTGACTTAACCTTAATGGGTATCCTTCTAAGGTCTGTATTTGACTTGTACTTAGCCAGGCCAGGGTCGGCTTTCCTACTTTCCTACTCCTCCCCACTTCACCTGGTCTTCAGCATCCTCACGTCGCCGTCTTAGGCCGTTGGCTCTCGCACCTGACTCAGCGATGTCAATCCATTGCCGCTTGGGCCTCCCACGGGTCCCAGATATCGGAAACCGGCAGATTTAGACACCTTCTTTCCACGAATCCCCGGCGCTTACACAGCAAAACCGCATACTTATAAATTCATCGTTTCCTTCAATTCATCGTAAATACATGTCGTTAATTCATCGTAATAAACTTCAATATTTTAATACCAGTAGGTTACCCAGACAACACTTGTCAGCCTCTGAAGACGTGAAGGTTTCACTTGAACCTCCCACGTGTATTACACCCACGCTGCCACTGTAGTCTATTCTTAAACAATCATATTCTTATTACATCGCTGTACCGACAGACAAAAATACACTGGCGGACTAAAAAATCGACTCTAGAAAAATAACACAATAGGTGGGAAAATTTAATTAAATGAAATTCATGACATTTGATATCTTTCTTTCAGTGTATGACTTTTTGTTTGAAACTAGAAGAGCGCCTTACGTAACTGCTATAACCACGCTAATTTAGTTAAAAGCTTTTGTGCTGACTTTTTGCAACCCATTATATCTAGCTAGCTTTCCGCCCACGGCTTCGTTCATTATTGACACTTCTAAGTTCAACACATATTCACACGTGTTTCATTATATGTATTGAAGATTGGATCAAGTTTCTTATAAATATTGACCTAAGAGTATTGTTTCCCATTCAACCTTTGTATCCCCATTTGACCCTGGAGAAAGGTGAAAGAAGGTGTAGGTCTGCCGGCTTAACGTATCCTCCTAACGAAGCATGGTCCGTGGCTTGTGTCCTGGAAAGAGATTGTAACCTACGTTGTTTGTTGACTACCGCTTGTTTCTGAATTTAATGCACCTGCAGGAAAAACTTACCCAAACCTTAAAGAGGTGAGGACAGGGGAGGTACTCTTCGGTTTGGTACAATACTAACCTAACTTCTATTCATGATACTCCTAAAGTAAATGTAATAAAATTAACTTTACTATAGAAAACAATCTATTACCTTCTCATCTTGGCGTTAATGTCCCGGTTGTGCTCTCGTGTACGAGGGCCTCGGGTCCGCCTTGACCATGATCCAGGATTTGGCAGATCAGGTAATTATAGTGGAGCGGCTGCCATCTGACCTCCGTGACTGTGCGACCAGGGGAACCTGACCAGATTGGATCATGGTAACACATTCAGTAGCAATGTGCAGGTTTCATCACGATGTTTTCCCTCACCGTAAGACATCGGTTAGTGTTCAACTAATGTACACAATACAGAAGAGAGTCATTGGTTGGATTTATGTACTCAGAATATATTTACCTTCTACAAATATTGTAATTCGTATAATAAAAGCACAATCTTATTAAGCAATATTACATTTAACGATCGCGATACAATATTGTAATAAAGCATTCCATTCACAGTCAATGAGCTTACCTGAATGCCTTTACAAGAGAAAACGAAAAACGTATCGTAAACAAGAATCAACAGCGAAAAAGTTGTTGGCCTCAATAAATTGTGCTTCAATTTTTCCTGTCGTATTACGGTTTAATGAAACTCGAATCTATTTTCCAATAACGGTGGGGTTTTATTAAACCCTCACGTAACGTAGTACCACTGAAGGTCGGGTGGGGGTGGGTACAGCGACCCCAAGCAAATAAAAGTTTGCCACGCCGCCACACGGTGCAAACTGCATGCTCGTGGGTGTATCAGCTCGCCTACACGGCCAATTCTACGTCAAACGTTACGTTTGCGGCTCAGTGCCGGATCTAGGTGGCTGGCGCGGGAAAAGCATCCAAACATTGCCGCGCTTCACTTCGCATACGGTATTTAGCGTTGCTTTACCGGTTACGTTTTGCGTAGGTTTACGTTGTAGAAGCCCCTGGGGTTGTTTCTGCTCGTTTTTATAGTGCTTTTGGTTGATAATGATCTCCTAAATTATCAGTTTCTAATGTTCATTCGATAATGCAGTCCAATTATGTCGTTTAATGTGAAATATTTTTGATCGAATTCTATTTTATAAACCTAGTCACAGCTCAAACAGATACAGGAAATGACTTGTAGATTTCTAAAAATATTATAATTTAAACCTTGGAACTTTTAAACAAACTTCGTTATCAAAAGTGAAAATATCAGACCCACGTCAATCATAGCTTTGTTCGATGTTGTAAGCGAAGTTTACCCACCAAAACTTCTTTTGTGAAATCAAATTTCCTTAAACTCACAACTCATTAAACGTTACAGTAAATGATATTGATGAAGGTAACAATATGGATTACGAAGGAATTGTTATGTAACAAAAATTAATTCTGATTTGATAAATTAAACAACCTTTGAATACAGTTTCTTAATTTATCCGGCGTCCGCTTAAAGTATCTTTGTACCAATATCTGACAATCACTTAGTGTATTTTAACAGTTTTTTTACAGGTTTCATTTTCGTGTGTGTTTGAAACTTTACAATCTAATTTCGCCTTCGGGACACAAAAAGCGGCTGTCCAATTTACGTTTATATTATAGACTCTAGCAATCCCTCGCGGCTTACACCCGCACAGACATTCGACTATCCTGCGGGAATTGAAGGAACTCCTCACATGTTATAGGCTCCGTCAGTTATAGACCGATTTGGAGATTTCTTTTTTTAAAGGTAATACCTTTTTTATGTTATGCGGTAGGCAAACAGACAAGCGGGCCACCTACTGGAAAGTGGTCGCCGTTGCCTATAGACATTAGCAACACGAGGGGTATCGCCAATACCTACTTTTGAGGTGGTCCCACTTTTAATCAGGTCAGGATCTAATAATAGAAACCCTGTGAAATCGAGGCAACCCTCGAAAATTGTAAGCATGTATGGAGTGTAATTAAAAATAAATTATTAGTGTGTCAATGGTCGTGGATCCAAAATTGTGCATTGCTTGTGGTTGCTTAGAAGTCCTTGGGATGCATGAAAGGAGTCTCCCCATGTTTCTCACTAAATGATCCTAGGCATAAGACCGCCCGGCGCCCCCTGACCGGTTTACGGACAGGAAGACCCGGCTGATCCTTTCACCACAATGGTTATTGGGTTCATATTTCGCGTGCAAGTATACCAGGTTCAGGGGCCCTTATTTCGAAACCGCCCGCATCCACACGAGCGCTCGCTTGCGCTACCTATCTCTTTCACACTCGTGGTAAGTTGCTAGTGGTAAAAAAGACAAGCATTAGAAGGCGAGCACTCGCGTGGATGCGAGCGGTTTCAAAAATAGGACCCCTTAACAGACAGTCCAGCCAAACGAATTGCTAACAATACTCGTATTCTAGCTTCGTCCCTGCACAGTCTGTAGTGTTAGCTGTAAAATTTAAAACAACCTAAAAGGATTAAAACTAAGAGGTTTATTCGCCACTTTATTTAGATGGGTCCGAGTTTGCAGGCTAAAATTAACAAAAGTTGAAACGAAATACAGTCGCGTACGTTCATTTGCTGAAATGAACGCAAAAATTTGAATTCGTGCTTCTGTGCTAATTAGTATCTCTCGCTGTCTATTTCAATTTACGTCTCTGTGATCATTTCAATTTTAACGGATTTTGAAATCTTTCGAATTTGAGAATCTATAAATAACCTCGTGAGACTGATGCGCTTTTTTCTTTAAATTTTTTGTGTCGGGAAATTTTTGTCGGCTTATTTATTCTGTTTTAAGTATTTACATGATTTTATCTGTTTAACCCAGCTTGTGTTTTAGGCGCGCTATTCTTAGTACCATAAATCACGAGCTGCTCACGACTTAGTTCGCTTAGCTTTTGAATGTTTTCGTTCATTTTCTACTGTAAGTAGGTACTTACAATATTTTCCCCAGTTTCTCGTGGGTTTCCCGAAAAATCTTTCTTCGTTTTTAGTAACCTTGAAAATTCAGTTTCCTAAGTCTATATATTTTGGCAGTAGTGTGTGTGTTATATGTTTATTATTGTCACTTAGTTTCCTATATCGTCGATGTCATACTTTGGTATGCTGGAATCGAACCGATTGAACGAAGCAAAGCTACTTGCTTAGAGAATAAGCTAGAAATTTTTGGTGAATAAAAATTGTGTGAAACACAGTTTCCCAGGTTTTAACACATAATTATACTAACCGAAAATATCTCTTTCAAGACGACTTTCCAAGTCGTCTTGACGTTAATTAATCTTTGGGTGAAATGGGTTTATGTCAATTTTGCGCAGTTTTAATTTTACGTTACTATTTTTATAAACCACTAGCGACTCTCCCGCTTTCGCAAGAGTTTTCTATATAAAATTACGGAAGGAATTCTCTCACTGTTCAAACTGTTGTGAAAACAGTACTGACAAACAGACAGACACAAAAACTAATTTATTTTATACTGTTTAATGTTAGGATGGTATCTATGTGTCTAATACATAATGACATTATATTTCCATTGACATTCAAATTATTGTTGACATTATCTACTATTGACATTTGAAATTTATTATTGAAGTAGTCTTGCAATTTATTAATGATTATTTAAGACTAATTTTATATTCTTGAATGTATAATGTATTTGAAATTATTTAAATTGAAAATTTTTATTAACCACTCCAAATTGGTATGCCGATGGCAGGTCACAGAGGACCCATCTACTAAAACTGTAACAACTGCATAACCTGTAACAAATAAAATAAATTGAATTGAATTTAATTGAAAATACCAATGGTAACTTTGCCTGCAGTAATGCGACCCATGCCATCGAAAACTTAAGTTTAAACCTACAAAGTTTATACCTGTCCGTTGTCAGTATAGATAGATTCGTACTAAATGGTGCCCCATTATCATTATATCTTACGTTATACGGCTCTATATCCGTAACGAATACACAGCAGCCTATTTTCCTGATCATAGTATAACAATACTTAGTAAATATACTATGTATTGTTATTTTCCATTTGTATTTAATGTCCTTAATCAATCAAGAATATATCGTACTCAGCATTAGAGTTACTGAGATGAAGTATCTGACCTACAGAGAATCCGAATAAAAGAAACACACTTCCTCAAATTCTGCCCCAACCAGCTCCATTGACTTAGAATCTAACATCTTCTTCTCAAAGGCTACTATTTTTCATTTCAGAACTATATCTGTATAACGAGAAGTATTATTCACAGCTACGCAATCAGAATCTGCAAAACACTGTTGTAATAATTGACCTTTTCTGCAAATCCGGTATACCCAAGTTGGATTAACAACATTAAAACGGTTATTTTTAATCCGGCCGGGTGGGAGGCGTTCGGCCCACGCCGCGCCACGCCTACCCGCCGCTAGTTGGTATAGCATAGTGAACGCTAAACGTACGTAACAAAATTACGGTAAAATTCCTAACTATTCGTCAACTGAAGTATTTTTCCAGTTGGGTGTGGTTGGAAGATGACAAAAGTGTATTTAAGTTAGTTTAGGTTTTTTTTCGGTAAATTATCATGTTTAGAGGAGATATTTTAATCTAGCGTGAGGAATTACATGGATATTATAATATTAAGTAGGATAACTAACTAGTATATGCGAGAATTGTAAAGATATTCATATTCAGTCTCATCCAATTTATTATTTATGTAGTTACCATGTCTTTCTTCTACAGGCCTGCTGGAAGAGATTTCTTCTTAGAAATAAGTAGTGCCTGTTGACACAACATCATTCGTCTTTAATTTTGTAATTTCTGTGTGCAATTTATTGTGTGCGATAAACTGTTTAATGAATAAATCAGTTTAATACAGTAATATTCATAAATTGTAATTTCAATAATGTCATAAAATTAATTGAATGAAGTTATTATTAGTTGATTAATTTACAGTGCATTAATTAATTTGAATGGATTGATTGAGCCAGGTTGAAGCTGATCTTCATATATACTCACAGTACTATTTTACTGTTGCTGACGGATTATATGCGAAAGAATACCACAACGTCGGTGAGGCCCTGATCAGCGGCTTCTACGTCAGTCATTGTAATTGCGCATTCTGTTTTTTTTTCATTGTTGAAGAAAAAAAATATTATTCCCACCTATGACCAAAGGTCTCGCACATTCCTCGGCCAGCGGTTAGAGATTGCCATCGCTGCATAATAGTCCACTGCTGGACTTAGGGCCGTTCTCCTAAGAGAGGAAAGGTTATTGCCATAATCTCCACACTCGGCAGGCGGGTTGGAGATTGCAGTGTTACCTATTATAAAAATAACAAAGGATAACACTGCTGCCCATTTTCCTACGCCTACGAAAACTCGAGATCTTTTACCTCAAAATCATTAGTCGCCTTGTACGACACCCACGAAGGCATTGATGCTTTTCTACTCTTTTAGACGACACGGCTTCTAAGGTATATATTATATCTATCTTATATATATTTTCTTCTTTTTCTTTTTTTCTTATTATATCTATCCCGGTAGTGCTTCAGAACTTATTAATACGTAGCCGTTGCTAAGTTCGCCCCAGTTTCTCTCTCATACAACAAGCTTAACTCTACAGCTGTACCTTATTCTCCTATTTATAGACACCGAGTGGGCTTAATACGTTTCTATCATTCCTTTTACGGTCTTATTTGAGGATATTAGTTGGTATTTATATTTACAAGGCCTAGCTTTGGCTTAGGTAGAGCTTTTTCTACCTAGGTTGTTATTGTAATGGTGTAGAGATATTTTTTTATCGCGGTAGAAGCCAATTCTTTGGAAAATCGATATTTCATAGCCATTTTCTATTTCAGATAATGATTCACTGTTTATTTATTTTATAAGATACTCTACAGAATTAGAGCTTTTCGACCCATTAATATCATCTTAAAATTTCGACTTATTAAAATCAAGTCAGTATTTAGGTTATTACCACGCGATTTGTAAATCAAAGTTTACTGTTTTTGCACTGTACTTTATCGAATATTTTTATTATAGAGTTCTTGAAAGTACTCGACGGAGTTATTTTCAACTTCAAGTCCATGCTACTGATTCCTAAACATGGAAATGAATCTCGAAATACGTGGTGTGCAAACTGCTTATAATGAATATCGGTTGTGACCTTGACCCAGTTTTGTAAAATTCTGTGACAACTTCCAACGAATGGATATCTCGAGTATTGTTATCATTATAAGGGGGATGCCTCCCCTTATCCCACTAGGTGGGGTCACTATAGCGCCCGCATAGCCACCGCATAGTCACTGCATAGCCACCGCATAGTCACCGCATAGTAATGGTGTCGCAAACGCACAGTCGTCGTGCCCAAAGATATTGCAAAGTTAGCTACCTTAAACTGGCAATTTTTTTTTCTCTGTGGTCGTGCCGCTCTCGCATCGTCACCCAGTCATGTGCGCGCCCATAGGGTTGACTACACGTTTTCTGTCCGATTGCTATGCGGTGACTATGCGGGCACAACGCGTACGCGTTTACTGTTCTGTTTGTAAACGGCGACATATAAATGGACCCTAACAGTTTATGTAGTATACAGGGAAATCATCTTGGCGTTAATGTCCCGTTGTGCTCTCGCGCTCGAAAGCCCGGGGTCTGTCTTGGCCATGATCAAGGATTTGGCAGATCAGACTACCTTTTGACCTCAGTGATCCTGCTACAATAGCAACAAACAAAAAAGGGCAAATTCTATCATGGTTACACATTCAGTCGCCCGAACTGTGCAGGTTTCATCTCTTACCGTAACAGCGTCGGTTAGCATTCAACAAATGTACATAACTCAGAAAAGAGTCATTGGTACATGGCCGCAGTGAGATTCAAACTCGGTACCTCTCGCTTACGAGTCGGATACATTTACCACACGGCCACCAACACTCCTAACTCCTAACCTTATCATCTGGTGGGCTGTCTGCTCATTTGTCACAGCGTAGAAAAAGGAAAAGTAGTATACAGTGAAATCTTTGCACCAAAGCAGGCGGCCGATAACATCACATCGTAACAATATTTGCCCATCGCGGACCTGAGATACCGCTGCATTATTCATACAGGTTTTATTCTCGACATTTACAAGAGAACTATGGGTTTGAAGCTGTTCTGTTGTGAACGATTTTCGCCAGAAATACCCAGCATTTTCGGTAAATCCTAAATCCTAAGCAACCCTGCTTTCTATTTTATTAGTGATATAAAAGCGAAAGTTCAGACGTTTGTTTGCCTCTCGGCAGCGTTATTACATAGAAGAACGATGATTATGATTATGTCGGAGTAGTAAAGTCGCATGTAAAAATTCGTTTACTTTGTTAAATAAAATGGCAAGATGCAAATTACAAATAAATAAGATACAATAATTAAGTACCAATAATGCAAGTAATTTGAACTTATTTATTACCCTAAAAAGGGTAAATTTTTTTTTGTTGAATTTGAATTTTTTTGTTACGGGAAAGGTTTAGGGATTTTTATGAACTGGTATTAGTGCAATGTGATATTTACTAGTTCATTTATTTGGGTTTGGCTGTAGGAGGGGCTTCCATAGGAAACATGGCGTAAATGTTATTTTCTCTAGTATTTTCGATTTTTAGATAGATACCTACCACATACACTGCCTAGTACTTAATTAGAATCTATAGCATCGTACAGCGTTCTCACATAACTTGTAGTCAACAAAAACCAAATTTAGAGAGAGGTATTTAGCAAACTGGGACTAAAACTCAAAAACCGGATTACCGTTTGAAGATACTTAGGGTATTTTACATTTAAAGTCCTGGCACACTCGCCGCCTCCTTTGTTTAGTTTATTTCATAAAAACCAGATGTTACATAAAACACTCGTTGTAAACATCTACTCTTTACTACAAGAGGCGTGTCTTAACACGCTATTAACGATTGATCAAGATAAAATTACGCAGTTTAACGACCCTAAGTGTTTGGATAACGATTTCGACATTACACGCTGAGGCTTCGAATTTTACGGGTTGGGTAATCAGATTTCTTGTTCCTTTACAGTTTGTAAGTGTATTTAATATTTTGTATTGTTGGATTTTTATAAGGTTTTCACTCGCGTGGCGTCCAACCGTGAACTCACAATTTTCTTTCTATTTCCGAAGTAAAAGTGGCCCATGGCACATGGGAATAGTGTTAAAATAAAAATAATCATCTTGGCGATAATGTCCCAGTTGTTCTCTCGCGTACGAAGGCCCGGGGTCCGCCTTGACCACTATCCAGGATTTGACAGACCAGATGATTACAGTGCAGCTACTGCCATCTGACCTCCGTGAGCCTTTTACAGGACAACTGACTTCAGATTTGATCGCACATGGTAGTCTACTAGTATCTAAAATTTTTATGTTTGTTTTTACAAGGTTTTCACTCGCGTGGCGTTCAAGACCGTGAACTCACAATTTTCCTTTCTATTTCCGGAGTTAAAGTGGCCCACGGCACATGGAAATCGTGTAACTTCCGGATATTAGTAGAATTTATAAATCTATTTCTCAGTCTGAAATGCCTGCAAGCATACTTAAATAATGAACTTACGGAAACTTTATTTCAGTACGTTCTATTCTACCTTATTTGTGTACCTACGGAACGGGTTTAGTTACTGTTACTCGCTTCAGCATTTCTAATAAAGGCCTGACGATGAATTATTCGAAACCGGTCCCAATTTATTAGAACTTTCAGTGGAACTAGTGCATAAAATGTGTTTTAATAATATCAAATTCTATAGTTAGGTTAGGTATTTAATGCTAGAGCAACGGTTTTAGATATGGGAAATGCATTGGTGATACTCCTGAAGTTGCTTTCGGTAGCCATAGGAAACTCAGACGATTTTCCATCAGATTAAAAACTCTCTACAAATAAGATCCTAAGCTATACAAAACAATTAGCGAAGTTTGTTACCAATCCAAAACCTGCGTTACCAATAATAATAAATAAATTTTTATGCTACGCAGTAAACGACCGCACAGCCCATCTGATGGTAAGCGGTAACTGTCGCCCATAACATCTACCATTCAAGCATGTAGGTTGCAGGCAACAAAAATGCGGAACCGTTACTGAAATGCCTCCTTCACGACATTGATTATCATCTACGTCAACTTCCTTCTAAAGTTAAAAATAAACTTACGAAATACCGTGTCGGCCAGTGTACCGTCCCTCCAACAGTAAAGAGTGGCGGCAACAGGGGGTGGCCCCCGTCCTGCCAAGTGTAACGGGGTCTTTACCCCCCATGTAGGTTAATAAAAACCAACACCCGAAACACGTTCACGCGAAATAGATTACGACCCGTGACCGAGTGATAAAACTATTAACAATGAGCTATGGTCATAGGAAATTCGTACGTGCACAGCGTTGTAGGTTGTAGTGAGAATACTGCACGATCCGAATAGGGTAAACGTAGTAATCCCAATTCTATAATTATGTCTGAAAATTGTGAAAATAATTTTATTAATGAAATTTATGTTTTGTATTAGCTATTCGCCCCGGTATCGCTCAAACTACAACGGATCACCCGCTTTGCCAGTAAATTTTATAACAACCAGTCAGACTGTTTCGGAGTCCACACACATCGACTTTTATTTTTAGATATATGTTTTTTGTTTGCTACTCACATAGTGACAAACGAACAGACAGCCCATCTAAAAACGTAAACGGTACAACTAAATTACTGCCATTTGCCCAAAAGCCAACTAATTTTTTTACACCATCAAAAAAGCATTCTACAACTCACTGGTACCCAGTAGAATGTTGGGCCCCTTCTGTATTTTATCTATGCATTCTATTTGTTACTATTAACAGTGAGATCGTAACTCCTTTCTCGGTCACTTTACAATGGATTTAACAGCGTTGTGTTTTCCGTATTAAAAAGCGACTTTCATATTTTTTTACTACAATTTTGAATTACAACAAACCGTAAATAAGTTTGCCCTGTCGGCCTAAAAATCCAAACACAAATATATACTTTTAAGGGCAGCCAAAAGTGGCGTAGGTACCCGAGTAATGGGTAAAAACCATCGGATTAGAAAGTGGGCCGTCACTTTGTTACATTCAAAATATTGTTTGTACGACTTTCTTCCAACGAGCTTACCTTCGATCTAATGTGGGTCAGCATTCGGTGTGAAATCACGCGGAGCATTGTTCCGGGGGCCAATTGCGGGGTAATTTCTTTGGTGAGAGTCGACTCTAATGATGAATGAGAATGAAAATTATTGTATCTGTCTATTATTTGTAGCTGTACTGGCATACTATTTAAAATGTACAGTTCCTAAATGAAAACCAGTAGGCTAATTACGTAAGTCTGTTGCCAACAAATCTCTGATTTTAATTATTGAAATTGGTAATTATTTTATTACGTAGGATCGTTTTAATAGTAGATATTGCAATGGAACTTTGTAAGCAACTGAATCCATGAAATCGATGATACGGAATCACAAAAGTAAAAATTTCAATCATTGAAATAAGAGAATTGTTAGCAACAGTGTTACTTAATTAGCCTCTATAGGCGTATCTAATATAATGAATGTATTAAAAGCAATGGGTTCAGATTATCATTTTCGTTTGAAGCCAGTGAGATACCTTCACTACAAAAGATGTATAACTATGAATATGTAACGTTACCTACATATTTTCTTAAATTTGCGAAAATTTTTTAATAATGTGAATTTATTTTACAAAAATATTTTATATTTTACATAAAACGTTCATAATAATGTGTATACTCGTATGTGTTTATTCACTCGACTCGAAACCAGTAAATTGATTCGCGGAAAGCAAACTGCGCAAAATGAAATAGCTACTACGAAATTATTTAAGGGGAGTCCTGAGCTTGACAAGCATGCTTTGTTATGTGCAAATAGGGCGTGGGAATCCCGGCGTGGCGTGGCTTTGAGGATAGTGAGCTACTGTTACGCTTCCAACTCTTTATAATCATCTTGGCGTTAATGTCCCGGTTGTGCTCTCGCGTACGAGGGCCCGGTGTCCGCCTTGACCATGATCCAGGATTTAACAGGTCAGGTAATTACAGTGGAGCGACTGCCATCTGACCTCCATGACCCTGCTACCAGGGGAACCTGACCAAATTGGATCATGGTTATACATCCAGTCGCCTCAATGCGCAGGTTTCATCACGATGTTTTCCCTTACCCTAAGAGCATCGGTTAGTGTTCAACTAATGTACATAACACAGAAAAGAGTCATTGGTTGGAGTTACGTACTCAGAATAAAATACCTTCTATAAATATCGTAACTCGTATAAAGAAGCACAATCTTATTTAGCAATATTACATTTAACTTGTTATGTGCAAATAGGGCGTGGGAACCCCGGCGCGGCGGCGGCTGGTCGTGGCGTGGCTTTGGGGATAGTGAGCTACTGTTACGCTTCCAACTCTTTCTTTTCATCATTTTGCAGGCGGTGTTGCAAAGAAAAGTGGCAATGGATAGGTGTTAATTAGAAATATCTATGGATTGCACAGAAGGCAACGACTTTACCTTTTATTCTACACCTACAGAAACCGAATGAGGCATATCCAAGGGTTTTAACCATTAAAACAAGTCCACTAATTTACTTGGATCGATTTAATTGTAATTGCATGGAAATAGCATACAACGCCAGTTTTAATTATTGGATGATGATCAAAAATTTAATTGTTATTTTTTCACGATGACAGGTTACCTAGTGCTTTCGACTTCAATGGTTCCTAACCTACATATGTATAGAAACACATTCGGCGGAAGAAAATAGGGTTGTCAGTAACTTGTGTGTATGATAGGTACGGAAACAACATTTTTTTTTTGTTAATTTTGACTGGGAGTTTATTGTTATGGACGAATATGCTTGCGAATCTGGAATCCTACACTCATGAGAATTTGACGCGTAGGTGTAAACGACCTCATATTTTGTAGAGCTCATTTGGTCGAATTCACTTGAACGAATCCCGGGTGTACGTCACAGTCCCGTAAGTTTGGACAGACCTTTAGTGGGTTTAGTACCTATTTTACAGTATTTTTGCGTGGCAAAGATAGCGTTTGTGCGATAAGATAGAAGATTCATCATGTGAAACGTGTTTGTCTCTTTTTCTGTATTTCCATTCTCCAAATTGTAGGTACTTATTAGTTACTTACTGCTATTTTTAGAAGTTTAATGTAGAGGTATTAGCAAGACGAGATGTTCGTGTCGGTCGGGTATTGGTAAGAAAACGTATTAAAACTCTAAAGTTGAAATTTAATAAGTGCCTACAGAGTCTACATCTAGAAAAATTAAAATTTAAAATTACAATTCTTATACATACCACTACATACACCAACGACTCGTCTCGGTAAATAATATCATTATACCATACCATATACGTATTATTTTAACTCAAATCTACCTATCCAATGTATGTTTCAATAGAATAACAACCGAAATCCATAATTCGTTTGCTTACCTAACTGTTTTTTGTTTCAGGTGAGTTCATACATGCATTTTGTCGACGAAACTGCACTATTCAGTGTACTGTACGGGAAATTGTCTACACGTGGGTAAGTATCAGATAGTAGTGATTATTGTTTCGACGGAGGGCTGCCAGAAAATTCTATTGAAAACATACCGCATTATTTTATGACTATTGTAAGGTTTCCATAACTGTCACCGCGGGTAGGCCGGCTGGTGCGTGCGGGTGTGAGGGCCGGCGGGCTGGCTGGGGCCGAGCACGCTGTGTATACATGATTCGCCTAGGCGGTTATGTGCGTGGCGTGTATCGGTGCCCAGTGTTTCGCCAGTGTAAGCACACGTACACACTGATCGGTCTATATGCCACGAGTAGTTCTGGATCTAACGTAATAGTTTACCGAACATTCTAGTAACGTGCAGCAAGAAGCGTATATTTTCGGATGTTTCGAACGACTAGATCCTTCCATACTATTGTACAAGGTTTCCGAAGCCCAATGCACTAACCCACTAACGTACGTACGTTCTACAATTTCGTCGAAGGTTCTCGAAGCTGGGCATTAGGAAACAACTAGAATGTTCCACGCCGTTGCGGAAGGTTTCCGAAGGCCTACGCCCTAACTCACAAACTCCTACTATTCTGCAATCTTGGCGAAGGTTCTCGAGGCAGACTGTTAGTTTGCTTAACCACCGAACTCTCGGCAGCAACGCGTATATTCCATATATAAGCCGCTCAAGCGATACCTGCGATAATCCAAGCAGACTAGTAGTGATTACAGTGGAAGTTAATAGTGTGACAGAAGAGTTCTAGTGCCTATAAATTCAGTGATAAATAGTAGTTTCCTAGTGTTTTAGTGTGGTCTAGATGCTTGCCAGGTTAATCATGTTTTGTTCCAGTTATCAGCTTATTTTTATCGAAACGAACACCCTCTTGTAACAATATGAATTGAACACTTTTTGTAACATTTTCAGAGTGATATTCACGAAAAAAGCCTTAAAATCCGGCCAAGACGTGTCAACCCACGTGCAGTGTACCACAGTTTCCTGTAAAAATAAAAATACGTGATTAAAAGAAGGCTTTCTGATACTTTGAACAGAGTTACAAATGAGCCTCACTTTCTATACAATGTTTGCTTATCCAACTACACTTTATAAGTTGGTAGACTACTTGGAGTACACTGAACGTTTTAGGTAACTCATTACTAAAACAATTTACATGTAACTAAATCAATTATTTGTAGAATTTACGCGTAATGTGATATATTTACTGCTTCTCGAAGTATTCTCCATTAGATTTTAAACCATTCAAATAGTCAAAGAATTTTTTAAAACATAAGGACCATTGGGCATGTTTTTCACGTGCGGTTTGAAAGCTATCACGGCCTCTTCCTGCCACCTCAAATGCCAAACCTCTAATCAAATCTTTGATTTTTCGGGAAATAAAGAAATCGCGTGGTGCCAGGTCTGGACTATTTGCGGTATGAGTCACTAGTTCTACCTTTTTAAAAGACAAAGATGACTTTGTCTTGCTCGCAGTGTGCGCCGAAGCATGGTCATGGATGCGACTTCTTGGTCGTTTTTCCCTAACTTTTTCAAAGACACTGGGCAAACAAATGATGTTGTACCACTCAACATGAACTGTCTTTTGTTCTTCAAGTGGGATCGTGCAGACAGGACCCGTCCGAGAGTCTTTGTGGAGTGAATTTTTTTATTTGGCTCAGATCAATCCCCAAATATCCTCGAATCTCCTCATAGGTGATACACCGGTTTTCTTCATTTAGTTGCCTGACAGTAATGGCTACTGTAACCGACCACATTTTCCTGAGTGATCGCAGTTCAAGGCCGACCTTCACGAATTTCATCATGGAGAGAAACACGGCCACGATCAAATTCTGCGTCCCATACGGTGCTCAAATGAGGTGCTTCCCTCTCAAAACCATTTTGAAGGCGAACTGTGCAGTCTTGCGGTGACAGTGAACTTCTAAAATCACTAAAAATTATCGCCCTCAAATGTTTTCGCGTTAACTCCGCTACGGACGACGAACTTCAACTTGTGATAAAAACAATTGACACACGATATCCCGCCATTTTTTTTAATTATCTTATTTTAAGCGGCCGAGAGGTGCGCAGAACTTTTAGTGTGCTCTATGTTTTATCCGTCCATCATGTTTAGAATTCACGCATTTAGGTTTACATTGGACTAAGCTAATTTGCATTACCTATGCAGTATGCCTGCAATCACACTGGCTGGCTTATCCGTAAAGCCAGAACATACCAACGTACCGGATATTGGGTCGACCTACTAAGCCTTACCACTTCGACTAATTATACTACAAATTAATGCTCTTGAATTGTGTCATCATCATCAATGTGAACTGCACGTAATGGTGTACAGCTGGATTTGGGGCTCCTTCTCTCCTCCTCCTGAATTGTGTAGGCGAAAGATATCAAGTACACTTATACTCAAATATTTCATAAACTACTAAACCGAGTTAATGAAACAATGCTAAGAACCATTTCGAGAAAACTGGCTTTCAAACAAAGAAAACCGCATCGAAATCGGTCCATCCTTTCGGGATCTACGATGCCACAGACAGAAAGACGAGTAGACAGATAGATACACATGTCATACTCATAACACCCCTCTTTTTGCGTCGGGCGTTAACATGAGTGAGTTATTGTCGCACTATTATTTAAAATCATATTCTAAAGAAATCAATAAACACCGGCAATAACGTTGGAAGGGTACAGAGTGAAAAGTTATTCGAAAAATGGCCATTGAAAGTAGGTTTGCTTTGTAATTTCCTCCTTTCAACCGTATTAGGCTTTTTTAATATCCGGATTAAGCAGAAAAAGCGCCCTTTTTGTTTATTTATGAAATGAAAATGTTAGTTCTTCTTCAGAAAACTTCATTACCCGTGCAACAGGGAGACATGCAACGGGGCCGCACTCAGCATAAGCCACGGCTGACGAAACGCCCGGAATCTTCCCGAAACAGAGCTTTATCTGAATGGAGCGCTCTTCGACCGCAGTGCCATAATAAATCTGCTCCCACTCAGATGCGACGTCAAAGTCGCCTGAAAGCCGCAACTCCAAACAAAACTCGTAATTTCACCCCGCGCTTGTGGTCGGGTCTCAAAGAATTCCTATCAAAACTTTTTCAAACTCCGGCTCATTCTATTCGGGACGTACGTGTGCCAAAATGAGTTTAATATTCGGATTGGTCTAGCTTACGTAAGTTCATCGGGTTATGCAAGTCGTATGGGAGTTTTGGTGTGTGTTTCGTCTCACGTAGGTGAGGTTAGTTCCTTATTAGTCTGGATGTTATCACAAAATATATTAATCGCATCTTTGGCGTTAATGTCCCGATTGTGCTCTTGCGCACACGCGGCTCGCGTGATTCAGGATTTGGCAGATCAGATCATTACAGTGGAGCGACTGCCATCTGACCTCCATGACCCTGCTACCAGGGGAACCTGACCAGATTGGATCATGGTTACACATCCAGTCGCCTGAATGTGCAGGTTTCATCACGATGTTTTCCCTCACCGTAAGAGCATCGGTTAGTATTCAACTAATGTACATACTCAGAAAACAGTCATTGGTACTTACATGGCCGGAGCAAGATTCGAACCCAGGACCTCTGGTTTACGAGTCGGATACTCTAACCGCTCGGCCACCAACGCTCTTTTTTTTTACCACAAACTATATTAATATTCTGTAGCAATTATAGGTATTTAAAAAGTACCTATAGTACATTTAAACAAATTGTAGTCGGTATATCAGTTATCTATCAATTATTTAGCAACCATTGGGAGTTTAAAAAACTGGTGTAAACTTGCTTAGTTTGGATTATAATATACCTATTCTCACATTTTGAAGGTATGTTCCGGGTTTCCTACCGCGTATCTTTGTTGACGAGTAACCCGATATTTTCACGCAGTTGCATGCATCATGGTCACGGGACGACGAAAATATTATAATATATACCTATTCTGATTTATAATGTCAGTAAAATTACAATTAAAACTGTCAGTTATCACTTCTTTAGGGTTATTATTACTATCAATCAAATGTAGTCCCCTACACCTTGTTTAGGTAAAACAAATACTTGCCACCAATCTACGATCATGATCTCGTATTGGCCATATTTGTTTTTGGAATCAATAGCGACGCCAACAGGTTTGACGAGTAGCTGAAAGCAGATTATCCTGAATACGAAATCGCACGCAAATAGATTTACATTTTACCGCCACAATATCCACAGGTATCGTTTCGTACACGTAGGTACTGAAGCGCTAAGGTGAGGAATTTCACTGAAATAGGGGTATGAAAACTGCAAGGGTTGGTAGAATAAAATTGAATACCTAATAATAACTCGAATCAGAATCAGCTTGGCATTAATGTCCCGGTTGTGCTCTCGCGCACTAGGCCCCGGGATCCGCCTTGACCATGATCCACATCATCATCATCATCATCTTGGCGTTAAATCCCGGTTGCGCCCCACGCAACACGCGTGTTCCTGGGGTCCTACCATGATCTACGATTTTAGCACTTGGATTTTGGAATCGCATGCAAATAGATTTACATTTTACCGCCTCAATATCCACAGGCATCTGTCCACAGAGTCACGGAGGTCGCTCTACTGTAGTTACTGATCTGCCAATCCTGGATCCTGGATCATCGTCAAGGCGTTCCCCGGACCCTTGCGTGCGAGAGCACAACCGGGATATTGACACCAATATGATAATTATCATTTACACTTTAGCCTAATAAACACTCAATTGAACTGCAATCTCGGAATGGTATCCCTGTTTACCAAACCACTTCGGCTAGAAGAGCTATAACTTCCAAAGGAATCAAAGCCGGGAACCTCTGTCCCCTTCACCGATCTGTCTAATAAATTGAATTGGCGACCGCGACCGATGAGATGTGGCAATGTGAAACACACGTCTGTGGTACATTAGGGTTGTATACAAGACTAGGTTTTGCCCACGACTTCGTCCGCTTAAATTTCGATTGTAACTAATTAATTAATTTTATTTTTGGATAAATTGTAGCCTATGTGCTATTCCGTGCTATAAGCTATATTACTGGCGAGTTTCGTCAAAATCAAATTAAGTTAAGTAGTTTTTGCGTGATGGAATAACAATGCTCCGAAGATCCTTACAAACTTTCGAATTTATAATATTAATAGGATTAGTAGGATAAATTTTGTGAGATAACATTATCACGTTAAAACCTTTAGATTATACTTATACATCATCTAAACGGAGTTGCAAGACAATAATGGTTAGGTTGGCCGTGTGGTGTCCGGCAGAATAGAATAGCATCAACCCTTTACACTCATGGGTGTCGTACAAAGTTTGCAAATGTTTTCGAGGCAAAAGATCAAGAGTCTTCGTAGTCTGGAAAATGGGCAGCAGCATTTTCCATTGTTATATTTAAACACTGCGATCTCCAACCCGCCTGCCAAGCGTGGAGATTATGGTAATAACCTTCCCTTTCGTGGGAGAGGCCCTAAGTCATGCAGTGGACTGTTACGGGCTGTGATGAATGGTTAGGTTACCTTAATACAAAAATTTTTGGAAGTGTTTTCCAAAAATTGGTGGACTCATACTAATGTGAACTGGTCCCGGTCTATTCTGCACCATGAATTTCTAAAAGTTACTTTCAAGTAGCCACTGTCTCTCATGACGGTATCAGGCGTTATTTCGCGGGACTTTATAATATCAGTTTTAGCTTTCCCCCGCCTGTCAAAGGCTCAACACACTTGCAACACAACACTACAACCGGTGCTCGAAGGTGTTTCACTCCTCCATACAGCATCCATTTGAAAACTTTGACTGTTAGTCCGTTCGTAAACATGGTAGCTATAGTCTGACAATCCGCCGCCCTTTTGTTTCCACTTTGTAGTGATAGAAGATGTTTAGGAGACACATAACGTTGGTCTGCCCGCGCACAGCTTAGCACAAAATATTTTTTTTAGTAACCCAAAGTTTGACTTTTCGTAGCGATAATACGTAGGTACATATCTTCTTGTGTGGGTAAAAAAACCGGGATGCCGCACACCCTCTTGGCAGTCTCGCTTTTCAGCCACATACATTATAGACACAATACAGAATAATGACGTTCCGCCAGTGACGTGTCAAAGTACGCACACACATAAATCTGTAGCCATTTTTATGCTTCACTCACGATTTTAGAGAATATCCGTCCATATTTTTTTCAGTTTCGTGGTACCTACCTACACAAAAACATGCCGATGCCAACCCTAGAGAATTACATACTAGCAGCACCGTACGTCACCGGATACGATATCAGTACAGCGCAAACAGTCAAACAAAACGTCAACAATAACAAATTCAGCAACTGCGCTGCGAACAAACGCATCAAACGCAGCGGAACAATCATCCGCACAGCGGCGGTCTGCATGTGACTAAACGGCGGGGGGCAGGGAGGTACTCGGGCAGGCTAATTGACTTTTAATCAATTTTCTGAAATTCAAGTCGTGAGTCAATATCGATTTTTATCCATATTGAAAAATTTACTAGGTTAGGAAGGCATCTTGTGTTTTTTTTTGTTGATTAGATAGTGTGTCCAGCCGATTGTTTCGTCTGTTCAAAGTTATTTTCCAACATTGCATTTAGAAATTACCCATAAATAATATCACATTAGAGGAGGGTTTGCCCCGTCACGAGCATTATCACTTCAAGAAAACTTTCCTTTGCCAATTTGGTACATCTTTAGCCAAAATCACTTTGTTAAAATAAGGGAGAAATAGCTGTCCCTTTTTCCCAAAAAACTTGTCCTTTACCCCCAGGGTATATTTTCCATAATAAATAAAAAAATTATTTATGAATGGTATAAAAACCGTTAAACAACTGCATAGTCGTGCAAACGAATATGATTTTACAGGTGGTTATGCACTTATGCTCTTGCATTGTCCCTATGCTGTCACCCAACCAGTATACGTAGTTGAAAATGGAAAAGGATTTTCCGACCGGTTGTAAATGCAAAAACAGAATCCAAAAGTTCAGTTACGTAAATTAATACATTAATATCCCAATATCTACTTAATTTTAAGCTATTGCATAGCTTTTATCGCGGACTTTAAGCGCGGCGACCGAATCAAGAAATTCCGTAACGAAAATAAACCTAACACCCCCCGCTCCGACCGGCACAGCGGTGCGGCGTTGAAAGCCGTGCATCGTCTAACGTCGTTTCAGTTCGGCAGACTTCGGCACGGTGTTTGTGTGCGTGCGACTAGACGTATGCGTGCAGACTAGCTGCTAACTGCTCATAACTGATTCTATCTCTTTTAGACACAATGCTAGGTGAGACAGCGTGCTTTTTGGCCGTCCACGAGTGAGTTCGATAAGGTTATCCAAAAATAGTTAGTATTAAAGTAACATTATAATTGCATAAGTTGATAAAAAATGCTATGCAATAGCTTTATCGCGGCAGTCCCCGAGTGCCACACGTATTTTTTTATTCCTATTTATTTGAGAGGGCGTATTTAAGAGTCCATCCCTGCCAGTCCCCGAATACAGGGTAATATTGCCAGCCGCACGCGTCCGGCTAAAATGAAATCGCGTTCAAAGCGAAACTCCATATTTTCCCAACGACCCTAATACACTGAACATTCCGTTAATGTTTTGCATACGCTTTACGACACGCTTTCTTCACATGTCACCGGGTGTAGATGAACTGTGACATTGTAATGTGAAGTAATTTACTTACAGAATCCGGAACAAAAAATAAACGTGATGGGAAAAAGTAAAAGTAAACTTAATTTTACGTTGTACTAGTGATTAGGGAATGCTATACCGGGATATCGGGGAATATCTTGCGGGATTGCATTCCCTACTAATTATTAATAAATTCCACTTGGTTCATAATTTATCGTTAAGCGCATTGATGGTGGTTCGTCACCCATACTTTTCTATTATCGTTCTTTCATTCGATTGAGTATTTAGTAATTGTATTATAGTTTATACTCTTACGGTCTAATTCATAAAACTTATGGGAGGTTTATAAGCCTGATAAAGTATGGTTCTTGAAAAACATTATTCATAAACGCATAAAAAAAAATTATCATCTTGGTGTCGTCTTTCATGTCCCGGTTGTGCTCCCGAGAACGAGGGCCCGGGGTCCGCCTTGACCATGATCCAGGATTTGGCGATCAGGTAATTACAGTGGAGCGACTACCATCTGACCCCCGTGTCCCTGCTACCAGGAGAACATGACCAGATTCGATCGTGGTTACAAATTCAGTTTGATTCTGAATTTGCAGGTTTTATCACGATGTTTTCCCTCACCGTAAAAGCATCGGTTAGAATTCAACTAATGTACATAACTCAGAAAAGAGTCATTGGTACATGGCCGCAGCGGGTTTCCAACCCGGTACCTCTCGCTTACGAGTTGGATTCTCAACCGCCCGGCTACCGACGCTCTCAATTATTCATAAACGCATATTAGAGCTAAAACGCTCAATAATGGCTTCATAACTTATAGAAGGCTGATCCCTTTTACTTCTAAAATCTCTGATAAACATTTTATATTAGTGACAAATATGGCCGCCGTCACACGAACAGCTGATTTTATTCGCTTAGTGATTGATTGTAATTGGTTCGTGACTCCACTCTTGACTTTTATCCTGAATAGGATAGGCAAAGGATAGTTATTAAACATACTATGTAGAAGTAAGTACTGATTGTACCGTAATAGCAACAAAGCATATACATTTTTTCACAAAGAACTCGTAGCTATCAGCCAATCGGCGTAGCAAAAGTCACAAGCTGTGACGTCATGCAGCGGATTAGCAGCGGAATTCCCATCGCGCGATAACACCGAGCTGGCTCAACGATTTCCGAACGAAACAGCGGCTGCCGAAGCAGGATTAGTAACGATACGTGACATATGGTAAATTTAAATCTGGAATTGTGGTTAAAAACGAAGCCCGGCTTGCATCAATTTCTTAAACACATAAGAATAACGTTGAACTCAATTTTGTATGATATTTGTGTTTTTGCGATTTAGAATTTTGTGCAAGCAGCCCTTAAAGATTGCCAATCCATATTAATAGGCTGTACGTTGGTTCCTTACATTTATCGTACATACGACATAAAGGCAACCTGCAATTTCTTCATTTCATAAAAAAAATTAAGAATATTTTTTATATAAGTACATATTTTATTTTACATAGGTATTTTCATCCAAGGCAATAAAGTTTGAGTGATCTCATCTTTTTTAACTCCCGACGAAAAACTGTGTCTTTGTCTGTCTGCTCTGTGTGGCATCGTAGTTCCCAAACGGATAAACCGATTTGTATGCGGTCCTGTAGTTTAAAAAATATTTATACCTTGCTTAATTATACCTGTTTACTACAAAACTGTTTCAAATTAAAGCAACCATGTATTAATTAAAAAAAAAAAGTTTACTAAAGTGATCAAATCAACATAGGTTCTAACACACAAAAACAATAACGACCGTTACTATAAACTGCAACGCACACTACAGTCAATACAATACACGTATATTCACATCGAATCAACTTGAAAGAGTTTCGGGTGGAATTTGCCAAATCACTTTGATAACTTTGGAGTTGCTGGCAAATCACAGTGGAGTTTGCTGGACCGGTGCCGGGTTCCGAGGGCACCTTCCGCGGCGAATAACTTTCTGCGAATTCCTTTAGTGCCGCCAAATTTGCGGATCTAGGGAAAAGGCCATATTAATATTGACTTGTTGTTTGATCTATTTTTATTCCCCGGCGAAAAAATTGGGGTGTTATATGTTTGATTCTGGAGCGTCGGTGGCCGAGCGGTTACAGTATCCGGCACGTAAGCCAGAGGTCCCGGGTTCAAATCCCGCTCCGGCCATGTATCAATTAGTGTTTTCTTAGTTATGTACATTAGTTGAATACTAACCGATGCTCCTAGGGTGAGGGAAAACACCGTGATGAAACCTGCACATTCAGGCGACTGGATGTGTAACCGTGATCCAATCTGGTCAGGTTCCCCTGGTAGCAGGGTCATGGAGGTCAGATGGCAGTCGCTCCACTGTAATTACCTGACATACCAAATCCTGGATCATGGTCAAGGCGGACCCCTGGCCCTCGTTCTCGAGAGCACAACCGGGACATTAACGCCAAGATGATTATTTTTTATGTTTGATTTGTGTATCTGTGACTCAGAGTATGTGTGGCGGTGTGTCTGGCTGTGGCATCGTGGCTCCCGGACTGATAGACCGATTTCGATGCGGATTACTTTGTTTTAAAGGCAGTTTAGTCTCGATGGTTCATAACTTTGTTTCATTATAATCGGTTTGGAAGTTTAGAAAATATATGGGTATATGTAAACGGTGGCTGCTGTCGGTTAGGTGATTAGATGAATATATTCATTCATTCGTTCCATTAATTTGTGTGATCATTGTCATTCGGGCGAAGTGGAGAAATATTATCAGGACGGCGGACCCTGGTAAAAGCCATGATTGGACCTCTCGAATGATGATCTTTTCTGTTATTTACGTTTTCATTTGCTTAACTACTCTTCGATCATCTTGTTCAAGTTCAGTATGAAGACTGCTTAAACTGGGTAAAGCCACTATAGCACAATTACCTACAATAACACTTTGACAACATACATTTGTCCTTCATGCGCACAAACAAAGAATATTTCCTGGTTATATTGTTAAACAACTATTAATATTTGTAAGAGCTCTTCCTATTTGTCATCCAATCATAAGGAAATAGAAATGACTGAGCCAGGCTTCAGATGAAAACAAAGTGGCCCGCTTGCTGAATGTTCAGCGAAACGGCTGGTTATGGCCCGCGGGCCGAAACGCCTGATTACTTTAAATTATTATTTTTCCTGAGGCGTTTGGGCCCAAATTAAAAAATTCTTAAAAAATAAAAATATTTTTTCCCGACTGTCCTAAAACCATTTTAAGGACATTTTTAACATCGAACCCAAACGCCTGAACACTCACTTGCCTGTTTCTATAAATTGAAAAAAAAAAAAAAACCCTCCCTGTACCCGACCCTGAATCCGGCCCCACACTCTTACGTGAGAACCTCATTTAACTTAAAGGAGGGAATGAAATGACTATCGTGAAGTTGTCGCCCGAGATTCCAGGATTCACCGGGAACATGCCCAACTTTAGTTAACGTCAAAGAGATAAAACTATTATCACGGAGTAGACGAGACGCTTATTGCATCACGTTACTATGTAACGTAGTAGAATATTTAAATTCAACTAATTTGGTGCGTTTTGTCTAATTCTTTGTACCTGTCGAGTTAGACTATAGAAAATAAAAGTAATCATCTTTGCGTTATTGCCGCGGATATGCTCTCGCGCTCGAGGGGGCGGGGTCCGGCTTGACCAAGATCCAAGATTTGGCCGATCAGGTAATTACAGTAAAGCGAATGCCATCTGACTTCCGTGACCCTGCTACGAAGGAAACCTGACCAGATTGGATCATGGTTACACTTTCAAACGCCTAAATGTGCAAGATTCATCACGATATTTTGTCTCACCGTAGTACTCAAAGTCCATACCTGTCGAGTTAGATAGTTTTTAACCATGTATACTATTCATTTGGGAATACTTACACAACTAGGACGTACTAAATGTATATTTATAACTTTAATATAAACCAATTACAAATTACATTAAAAATAGTGTTCATGGTTTGAGGAAATAAAAGCACACAGTACAGGAGTAGGCAGCAACATAAAAAGCAACAATTACATAAGACAGCATATACATGCTGCAAATTAAAATGCCTATATGCATATACTATTGAGTAAGGCATAACACAATATAAAAAAATATAAATTATATTCTCACAATAGTTCATATTCAAAGTGAATAGACAAGACATCTAACTACGTGTTCCATTTTCGGCTACGTCGTTATCAGCTTCGTCGTTTTCCATTAGGTCAGATTGAAGAAGGCCAAACTCAATCACATTATTACTTTTATAAAAGGTTTATTATGCCCTTTTAAACCTTCGACGCAAAAAGATTAGTGTTATAAAAATAAAAGATTGATGCCTCGTAGCTTCCGAACGGATGGACCGATATCGATGCGGGCTATTTATAATTATAATAATTATTTATTTGCATGTAACAATATGTATATTTGCATGAAATGAGAAGATAAAAAAAAGTTTATTTTATTTTATTATACAGGGTGTCCCGTAAGTCGACGTCAAGCCGGAATCGGGTGATAGTCCAAATCATAATAGTTACTAAAAAAATAAAAAATGTATGAATTTTTTAAATTATAGGCATTTCTTTTTTTTCGAGAAAATGTACACCCTGTGATGGTTTTTTAGCTCCTGTTGCTACAAATCTTAACTTTTTTTCAATTTTATTTTTCTTATGTAATCCCGAATAGTGCTAATCTAACTTATTACTTAGAATTCTAAGTCAACTGCTCCAGCTTGGAAGAAAGTGTCACATTATGCCGTACAATGAATAGACAACTAATATTTCGTACAACTTTAACGGACTGTACTGAAAAAAAAAGTACTACGCCAGGTTGGCAAGTAGCACGAAAAGTTGACGCATTTAATAAGGATTCTAAAATGGTATAATACTTACTACATTATTTCTTTGATTACGGGAAATGCTAGTGCTGCGGCTAGACTGTATCGCGAGAGGTACCCAAATGCTGATCGTTATCCAGATCACCGAGTTTTTACAAATGTGCACCGTCTACTCTCCACAGAAAGCATACTTCCAAACCGACCACATGGCGAAGGAAGAAGTTCCTTGCCTTACGAGGACGTAGTACTTCAAGCAGTTGAAGAAGATCCAAGTATTTCGGTACGTGCAATCCAGCAAAGCACAGGAGTGCCCAAAACTATAGCTCACCGAATTTTACAAAAACATGAGCCCCACCCATACCATGTACAGCGAGTACAAACCCTGCATCCTCAGGATTATCAACTTCGGGTTGCGTTTTGTCAAACGATGCTACAAAGACACCGGGAAGATCCGCAATTCTTAGAGAAAATTTTGTGGTCGGATGAATCGACATTTAAAAAAGACGGTTACATGAACCTACACAACTTACACGAGTGGCACGTAGAGAATCCGAATTTAATGAGACAAGATAGATCTCAGTATCGTTTTAAAATAAACATTTGGACCGGAATTTTAAATGGAAGAGTCATAGGACCTTTTGAGTTGCCAGAGATCTTGACTGCTGAAGTGATTTTGATTTTTTACAAAACTGTTTACCAAGTTTACTGGAAGACGTGCCACTCAGTATTTACAGAGAGATGTGGTATCAACAAGATGGCTGCCCAGCGCACTATGCCCGCTCAGTTAGAGCATTTCTCAATTAAGAATATCCGGGCAGATGGATAGGTCGGTCTGGTACGATCTCGTGGCCAGCCCGTTCACCGGACTTAAATCCATTAGATTTTTTTTACTGGGGAGCAGTGAAAGAGAAAGTTTATTTTAAGCCAATCGAAAATGTAGCTGAGCTTCGGCAAAGAATTACGGAAGCAGCTGAATTTGTCAACAACGGAAGATTTGCCCGTGTGATAATCCGATCTTTTTTAAGAAGATGTCGAGCTTGTATTGCAGTTGAAGGAAGGCAGTTTGAACATCTTTTGTAAATAATAAATCTTTGCATCTAATTGGTGTTTAATTTTAAACTTAAGGAAAATTTGTCCTAAATTTAACAAAAAGTTAGCATCTCTGACTTGAAAGCATCACTACCTGTCTCACTCACATTTCATGAATGACTCTCCGTCTCACTCGGTCTTAGGCAAGCTTTGAACGCACTAGAATAATTTTTAGTAGGTAAAGAAAAAATTTTCGAAACTGGGTTTCTTGAAGGAATTTTTTTTCCCCGTAATAAAAGAAATTATGTAGCAAGTATTATATTATTTTAGAATCCTTATTAAATGCGTCAACTATTAGTGCTACTTGCCAACCTGGCGTAGTTCTCTTTTTTCAGTGCGGTCCGTTAAAGTTGGACGAAATATTAATTGTCTATTCATTGTACAGCATAATGTGACACTTTCTTCCAAGCTGGAGCAGTTGACTTGGAATTCTAAGTAATAGGTTAGATTAGCACTATTCGGGATTACATAAGAAAAATAAAATTGAAAAAAAGTTAATATTTGTAGCAACAGGAGTTAAAAACCATCACAGGATGTACATTTTCTCGAAAAAAAAAGAAATGCCTATAATTTAAAAAATTCAAGACTTAGATTTTATTTTTTATTTTTCTAGTAACTATTATGATTTGGACTATTACCCAATTCCGGCTTGACGTCGACTTACGGGACACCCTGTATGTATTTATTTATTATATTTTATATGTATAAAAGGTAATTAAATTGTTTCATTAATTTCGTTTTAGAAGTTTGGAAAATATTTAAATAAATGTAAAAGTGGTGGAGGGTTATCCGACTTTATGTCGGTTAGGTTAGTTTCAATTTCAATGTCAAATATAATAAATCATACAATTTACATGTCAATATTTATATAGGTATACAGATGTTACATTCATATTACCTCAACGCATTATTATTTACCATAGTAACGTATCTTTGTCAATATACGAACACAGTTATCTGATTGGTCATCGACAAGAGTCATACTCTTAAATATACGATGATGATACAGATGTTGCACAGTTTCTGTTATGTTATGTGGTTCTTAGCTTCGTTTCATTAACTGTAGCTGCTGTTGTCGGCTAGAATATTATTATATATCTTTATCCCTTTCCTTACTTTGTAAGCGATGCTTTAAAAGTCGAAATAACAGGGTATAGGTAGGTATACATCGACGCGGCTATACTTCGTGCCGAATGTAATGGGCATACGTTGATATCTCGGCTAGAACTAATTTCCAAAAACTTTAAAACTTAGCGTTTTGAACTTTTTTTAAAACGAATAACTATAATCACAGCGATAGTTGTTACAATTTAAATAGCCATATTCGTTACAATTTAATGAAATAGAACAATTTAAAATAGTTTACAAAAAAATTTCATGAAATAATGTCAGTTCTTGACTGAGAGGTCAAAGAACGCTATTGCCAATCCATTTGACACAGCTATTCTTAAACGCGGTGGCCAGAGGTGTTCAGAGAAACATACATCCATATTCTCATGTATCAGCCATTCAACATGACAATTAGGTAGCCGTAGTGTTTCCTTTGTACTATGACATGGGATCGTTCAAGAAGTATATTAGAGGTCTCTTCAGAGGCGGGTAACACATTAGAAATATAAATCTTTATTTTCCTATAAATTAACTGATTTTTGTAACAATGTATGTTTAATACAAACGTTTCTTATAGACAAAATGGTGCATGACTCAGCGTATGGGTAAAGGTAAAACCCACACCCGCTGGTATTCTGTCATGGCCAGCCTTAAGACTAAAAATCAACAAGTATACATATAACAATAGTTACATTAGTATACATAGTTACAATTAAGTTACGTATATGGCACCAAAAAAAAAATAACTTAAGGTATAGAAGTAACATCAAGAGAATTAGCTCATTGAACATCACCAGAAACCGTGGTCTAAACCTTTAACCCTGCAATCCGTGAATAGTTCAGCAGCAGCCATTTTGCACATTCCTTCCAGAATGTAGGAAGCTTGAAGGATGATGTTACTCGCACTGGAGGTGTATTGGTAGCACTTCTGGTGTTGCTGATGTTCATAGGCGGCGATGACCCCTTTTCATCAGGTGGCCCGCACGCCTGTTTGTCAGCCGTATAAGATTTTAAAAAATTCAAACATGAGCCCATTATACCTAGCAAGCAAAAAAGCGTAGGATAGTAAAAAACGAATCCCCAGATAGACATGCAGAAACATGAAAACACATGTTATTGCAGGAACTTTCTACAAAAATTTTATCAGTCTTTGGTATGCATGCAAACCAACCGATTGACGACAGATGAGATAAGCTATCTCATAAGATAAGATATATTGTAATGACAATACAAAGCCAGGATATCGATTAACTGGCATACCGACTTAATATACTGCTAAGGGTTATAAAAGTTTATTATTATCAATGTTATGCAGTCGAAGTATTATTTAGTTGTGTTGTTATAGACTGTGAGAGCGCCGTATGTTATTCTACGTCATCGAGTACAGAAAAAAACTACTTTGTAGCGATAATTGACTTTTAGGAGACCCATAATACCCGTGCACAAACTGGAACAAAAAAACAATTTTTTTTGACCCAAATTTCGACTTCTCGGAACGATAGTACTTACATATCCTCTTCTTTGGGTTCTAGAATTAAAAAAAACCGGTCTGCCTCGCTTCTTCTTGGCATTGTTGGCAGTTTCGCTTCTAAGCCACATTAAACTTGGTGACTTTGGAGACTATAATGGCGCCCTTACAGTCTTTAAAGGATATTTGCAGTGTGGTACATAACAGGAGAATATCAGCCTTTTTATTTGTACAAGTATCGAGCGAGGCTGATGTCCTAGAAGTAAACCATATATTATTATACGACGGACATCCAAAGCTTTTAGCTTGAACTATCTTGTTTATTGTAGTTCTTTAATACTGCGATCTCCAACCCGTCTGCTAAGCGGATTAAAACACACGATTATCGAGAAAGCTCTCACGTATCTATATAGAAGCAACGCCTATGTCTTTTTTTTCGTCTTCAATATTTTAGAATTTCTCTGTATTTTTTCATCATGATTTGATCAGATTTTTTTTCCCTGTTCCCCTGTTCACAAGGTCACGGAGGTTAGATGGCAGTCGCTCGGCTTGTAGTACAGCGACTGCCATTACCGTGAAGTCTAAAAACGCCACATTAACGTGATTCATATTAATTTGTCACAAACTTATCTACAGCGTCGCTGTTATTGGAATTGACATGACAATTCGAAATGGTGTCGCTTAGTTCCACATTTGGCCAACGGACCAGATATTTTAAAATATATGATAATAATGTGGTAGAAGTTTCTTAGTTAAAGAAACTGTAAAGTTTGTAACAAAACCCACTAGTGGACCCGACTTTGTTCGCGTGGTGTTCTACCCCTAAATATTCCTACCCAACCCTTTTCTTGACCTTCCCTACACCTACTTTTAACTTTTTTCTTGCTTATCAACCTTCCTTTTAAATCACACTATCTATTGTTGAAAACCTCATTAAAGTCGGTTGCATAGTTTAAAACCTCTAAGCATACATAGCGACAGACGGTGGGAAGCGACTTTATTTTATACTATACATCTCATCATCATATCAGCCAGAAGACGCTTACTGCTGGGCATAGGCCTCCCCCAGAGATCTGCACAAAGGCCGGTCCTGTGCTTTCCGCATCCAGCTGGTACCTGCGATCCTTACCAGGTCGTCGATCCACCTTGTGGGAGGCCTACTCACGCTGCGTCTTCCGACTATACATCTATATAGAAGAAACATGCTGGAAACGTCTACGTCCAAAAATTAGAAAAACATTTTTCCAAGCTTGTTACACCGCAATAAAAGGTCACCAGCACGGCCGCCAGTACCTACAAAGCTCGAAAACAAAAGCACAGTTCCGACGCTGTACCTTTTTAGTTCGAAATTGCTATGAATTGAAACTCCATCAGAGTTTGCCCGGCTTCACACGCAATTTGGAAGTTGGCAACTGTGCGGGTTCTTTGACGTTTGTTAAAACAGGCAAAATAAGCTACCATTTTGCATAAAAATTAATTACCTAAGAAAAATATGTAGGTACTTTTGAATAAAAATCTTTAGAATTTGGTCAGGTTAGGTTAGTGTTTCATTTGTTTCTTTTGTTTGTGTTTCATTAATGCAGGTCTGGCGCGCAAAGAAACCACGCGAACGAAGTCAAGCCTTGTCAAATAAGTACTACCTGATTATTTTGCTAAAATAGGACGACCTCTCTGGAACTTCACTCGAATAAGTGCTAGAGTTAGAGTAGATGTTAAAAAATCTTGTCATAACGTATAGGACACACGATAATAAGGACCGTCAGGGGGCGTCAGAGCCTTTTCATCAGTAGTTTCCCTATTGGCGGCATGTTAGGACAATAAAGCAAAAAAAACGTACATAAAAAGCTCTAATATGCCGTCGATACTAGTGACGTTATTAACACCCATCACTAACACTTGTTCGAGGAACTTCACTGGCCGCCCTATTAGCAAAATATCCAGGTTATATATGACTTGACAAGTATCTCCAAATGTCAATCAGTTCCGGTCATATCACTGCAAAAAAACCCATGCCTAAAAACTAAAAACGCATCTCCGAGGCAATTATAATTAAGACAAGCAATATAATAAATACCAAAGCAAATAGCTTCCCGCTCACGCGCCGCGGTCGCGCGCTCCCGTAAATAAGCAATTATCGACTCAGTTAAGGTCCGAATTTGGTATTTTTTTCCTTGCTCTCGGGTACTAATTGGGCCATAAATTATTCCTAATACTCCCCCCCATATCCCGCGAGGCAGCAGAAAACGGCTCTATAGAACTTTATGACTTAACTGTTGCGCTCGATAGCTCCTTAATAAAGCCCCCCGAACTTTACCGGGCTCAGACTGAAAAGTAGGAACTCTGCGAAAGTGTAAACCTAGAAGCGTACTGAAAGAGCCGGCCACTGATTTATTTACCGAGCACCAATCTTGTAAACTCCAGTTGAACTACAAGTCTACTGTATGTAATTTCAACTACGAAGTAAGTTTTCGCAGATAGGTGGGGCAATTGTTTAATTTAATGAGAATGAAAACGTTTACTTATCTTTATGATTTCGTTCGATTGACCTTAAAATCGTATATGTTTAAAGACTTGTCGTAAATCAAAGTGATCATAACTTTTAATTTTTTTGTAGGTATCAGATCAAACGATACGAAAACGAAATTGTCTATCAGATAATCGCAACTCGCATCACAGGTTCATTCATTTCATACCTATATATTTCTTTTTACGACTCCAAGAGCTTGGCCTAAATGACCCGTTACAAACATTTATTTTCCAATAAGTACCTATTGCCGCTCGCGTTCCATGAATCGTTTGGAAGCAGCTTATGTTCAACGAAGATAATTATTACACGCCTCACTTAATACTTATACATCTACTTAAACGTGATTGGTAATTACAACACTGATCATTACCATAATTTTTCGAATCATATTGCGTGATAGTAGTGGTTAAAAAATGTCAAACTTTATGTGAGTAAGCAGCTATTAGTTACGCATTCATGAATAAATTAGAATGCCACGTATATTATATTAAGGTGCCGCCCTATTAGAGTGATGTGATGTTTCAAGACGTTACATTAGAGCCACACTGGACTTACACCACGTGATGCCATGTGACGCGAATGATGCGATATACAAGTGTAAACAGACTGGTCTGTATACATGTCTGGAACCCGAATTATGCGTGACGCGTCAGATCGCGTTATCACACGCCACACACGCACTCAAAGGCACACTTCTTGGGATTTAGTCATGACGTCACGTAATACAAGTGTATAAGCAAGAATAAATTATAGGTAGGGGTAAAGTAGGCGTACGCGAACGAAGTCGCGCTGGGTCCACTAGTACAATATAAATAAATAGACCCAAAGGATCATCGTTGGCCGCTCTGATTATGACTATAAGACCTAGCCCACAAGTGCGAAAGTGAGTTCACGTAAGTAAATAACCTAAGCGTGTCTCATATGACGTGTAATCGGTCGCGAATGCCAGAAACAGCGTAACAAATAAACAAACACTGGCCGGAATGAGGGGATAGCTCCTTCAGATAGCAATCGCCACGGCCGGATGCTTTTTAATTTAGCTTTCTCTGTATAATTAAAACCTGTGGAGGCTTTCAAAGCTTTTTCTGCCCGTTTTCGAGGGCCAACAACAATATATTTTTTCCTTGCGTAAGCCAAGGCAACGGGGCTACACCGCGCTGACGTTAATATTCAAGGGTTTCTTGTTTTATGGAAATTACGGAACACCTTGTTTGTAAAAGGAATAGTCAAATAGGGTATCTTGATAAGTTGATAGGTGTTGTTAGTTTCGTAAGTTTTTAAAAATTCCTCATGTGTAAGAACCGTGTAACGATTTGAAAAGCAAAAAAGGATTAGTTTTTGTCCGTTTCTTGGTTTGTCATTTCATGGAACAACAAATCGACATTACTTTTTCAGTTGCTTTTTTAGCCTGATGTGATGACCTAAACACGGATGTACCTGTTACTATAAATAATATTAACTTAATATCAGAAAATAAAATAAAGACATATTTTCAGAGTTTACAAGAAAAAATAAAAGAAGTACCATAATTTTAAATAATTCTTGACATCAGGGATCGATTCTCGCGCTGTGCCATCTCAAATTCGACATTTTCTCTAGGAAAAAACGGTATTAAAACGTCACTGAAATTGATCTTTGCCAATATACGACTGTCGAAAACAGTTTAGGTAATATGTTTTGGCTGCAAAAGACATTTCAATGTCAATATTCATTAAGATTTGTGGTTAGTAAAAAATTCGAATTTAAGATGTCACAGCGCGAGAATTAGGCCCCTGATGTAAGATTTGTAGGGAACCCTCAGCCTACGAGTCCGCTTACACAAGACGGCATTTTTCCCTAATTAAATGATTACGTTGATGGTCTATGAACGCGCCAGAAGGCAGTATAGAACAGCTGTCAGGTCTGTTGTGTGTGGGGAACACAATAATGATAACTTTCTCTCGAGGCGTGTCCTGCAAGCTTGTACTGCTAACAATAGCAACTGGCCGTGTTTAGTTACCGCGCCTATTTCGCTTTCCCTCGGATACTGGTTACCTATTGGTGTATCAGATTTTTGACTGTTTTATTTTTTATTTTAGACAATAACCAGTAAGTATGGTACCTTGTAATTTGATATGAAATCTATCTTAAAAGAAGTTTTGCTAAATTTGTTTGGCAACAGCAAAGCGTATCTACCTACTAATATTAGTAGAATTCGAAAGCAAAACAAGGAATAAAATATTTCCAATAATAATTCAGAAAATAGCTAAATTATAAATTTAGACCTGCCTAGTTTATTTACCTGGGTGACATTTAAATTTACTATTAGAGCTATCGTATACCTAAGTTTATATTAATTTGCTGAATAACAACACCACAAAAATAATAAAAATTAATAAAAAATTTATTAAATTAATCATCTCATAAACCTTCCTCTTGAATCACTCTATCTATTGTTGAAAACCGCATTAAAATCCATTGATTATTTTAACAACGGAAAACGACTTCGTTTTATACTATGTAATAATGTAAATAAGATTTATAACTCGCGAAGCGGTTATCGAGCGGCAACTAATTTAAAATAAATGAGGAACATTTCGTTCAAATTCTTAATTCAAAAATCATTATCTCGCTTGTATACAACTGAAGGCTATATTTAAACCATTGTAGTCGTTTTCAAAAGTTTACCTATTCGAAAACATTTCTCTCTCTCTCAATTTATGGAGAAGTATTCATCTAGACTTCCAGTGCCTAGATTCTAGACTCGCCTAATAGGATTAAAACAAACAAAACTTTAACAAACGAACTGCAAAATGCGCTTGTAAAAGTAGGTACAGTGCTTTCGCAGTTTTGTTTTGATGTACAAAATGAAATTCCTTTGACTAGGGCTTTTAATTATGATGTCATTGCAAACAGACGGCTCTAACTAATTAATTAGACAAACGTGTTTTGCTGTTCTATTTTATAGAAAACGCCTATCTGGTGGGATTATTGGACCTATTCTTTTTAATATCTCCCTATGCTATGTAAGTGGGCGTTTCTGGGAAAAATGGCAAAGCGGGGATTTATCAGTTGGGATTTCTGGAGTAATTTAGTTTAGTGCATAGATAAAACGTATATAAGTAGTTTATTAGTTATCTAAGACTCATAACACAAGCTTTGATTACTTTGGGGCTAGATGGCGCTGTATGAATTTCATCATCATCATCATCTTGGTGTTATGTCCCGGTTGCGCCCCCGCGCGGTATGAATTTGTCCAAGCATATTTCTTTATTGATTAAAACCCTAAACTTTAAACTACATAATATGTAAACATTTTGAGAATTAGAACAATGGAACTTCAAATCAATTACTTCCACCACCAGTCAACGTTTTTAACAAGAGTGTTTTAAAATCTCAATAAATTATCACGTAAAGCAATTTACTGGTGACTTTATTTATAATGAAGGTCACATACCTACATGTTTTATGGTAATTAATCATCACATGACATCAACAACCCATACAGGCCACTCCTGGACTTGACCCTCCTCCACGAATATAGGTAGATGAAAAGGCCCGTTTTTAAAATCTCCGACAAAAAAATAGGGGTGTTATAAGTTTGACGTGTGTATCTGTAGCTCTGTGTATATGTGGAGGTGTGTCTGTCTGTGGCATTATAGCTCTTAAATGGATTAACCGATTGATTAATTTATTAAAATCGGTTCAGTAGTTTCTGTAAACTTGGTCGGGTGTTTTCTGACGTATTTTTGTCGGTCAGGTTATTTATCCTTGTACGAAGCGTTTAGACGTTTGCGGACAGCTTCTTTATTTGTCTCTTGTTGGTTCTGGATTCGATAACTAATTCATTAAGCCAGTTTTAAATAGAAAAATTTCCGCTATTGACCACATCTTTATTTGTCTACCTCAAGTACGGTGTGCATATATAGAAACATATGTGACTAACTTGTCAATAGAATGGGTCTGCGCTATTCTACTCTACTGGTCCCCACATTATAGCCAAGTTGCTTTTCATTTAAATAAATACTGTTAACAATAGTTATAAATTAAATACATAATTTTATTAATAAAATAAACAAAAAAGGGGCCATGAAACCGTAACATAATTTTTTAAATGCTCATATAATTTGTTCCAGCAATCTTGTCCCTTCTTACACCATTCAGTACCAGCCTAATGTGATTGAACTGGCTGATAGCATTGCCTTTTGCATAATTTGCTCATGCTCGTAATGACTCGACATGTTTTTTGTTTCGTGTACGGGGTAAATACAAAAACTTATTTATTGCAGGCGATTCACAATGGAATGAGTCTTTACTTTGGGTTGTACAATAATCTGTTGTGAATTTTTAAAAATATTTTAATAAGTAAACAATATCCTTTTGGCAAGGCAAGTCATTTCTTGAAAAGCCAATTTAGAGGAAACGTCATGTTCGTTCCAAGACATTTTCTGAGTAAGTCAATTTCGAGGGACGTCAATGTACATAGGTACCTACCTACCTTACCTTGGCCATCGTGTTGGTACATAGCTTAATAAACTTTCTTTGATTGCAGTAATAGTTCACGTAGATTATGTTTATTTATAGGTTCATGACGACTAACCTCTGAAAGTGTGGACAAGATGTAATCCATGCCAGCAAAAGGTGAAACAGGTTGTAAACAAAAGTTTTTATCAGCTCTGTATGAAAATTATATGTAGTGTATCCACCTATAATTTTTATGCAAACCCTGTCATTTCGACATAAGTATCTTTGTTCTGCAAAAAGAATTACAGCAAAACCCAATAATTAAACATTTATTATAGTAGTTCCACTTCTGTAAACTAACACCAACCCGTATCAGTTCCTCAAAGACCTACTGACCGACAAACAAACTTAAGTAAAATAAATATGTCATTTAATATTCACATGAATGAACCGCACTTGTATGTGTAAAGGGCCAAACAAACCGCTGCCGCTCTTTCCGTCCTTGTCAAACCAAGCCGGAGTAAAAGGAACGCTGTATTTTTATTATCACAAAATGTCGGATGTCAGTGTGATAAGGCACGTAACGTGTGTTTTCATGCTTCGCTTTACAAGGCCTTTGAAGCGCAGCTTCCATCAAATAACCACATGACCTTTAAAATAATGAGAAATAAAGGTGACTATGACATGCTATGAGCCCACACATCTTTGACCTTTTGAAATAAGCTTGCGGATTCAAAGTTTAAAAATCTCCAATTTAATTTCAACACTTATCGAGTGCCATCAAAACAAGTGCTTGTTGTTGTGATTTAGAGTACTGATCTTCGCTTGCTTGTAGGTTACTTTAGAAAATATTAGGTGTTAGGTGCTAGATCGGTAGAGCAGTTCCAATGATTAGTGTTAA
The DNA here is from genome assembly GCA_907269095.1 of Blastobasis adustella. Taxonomy (NCBI): domain Eukaryota; kingdom Metazoa; phylum Arthropoda; class Insecta; order Lepidoptera; family Blastobasidae; genus Blastobasis; species Blastobasis adustella. Next base: position 10,262,559 of record OU026121.1, on the reverse strand, counting down.
TTAAGTAGGTACTGTTAATTTCAACGACTTATGTAAATGTGTTTTGTATCATTTGTATTTATTTATTGTTTTCAATATTTTGCTTCTTTGACGATCTCTTTACAAAAATGTATTTATATGAAATAATTTTTTTATGTATTCACCGTGTTAAAAAATAAATAAATCTAATCTAATCTAACTAAAGTAGCTGGAATTACAGAAACATTTTCAAAATGGTTTATCTACTTTTTTTTCTAAGAAACAATGACTGTATTTTATTTAGATAGAAACTAGTTTTTTGGTAATCTTGATCGTGTTGGATTTGTGAGACAGAACACGCCGCTGTCCATTTACATTTTGTCTACGAAGAGTCTAGTTGTTAGTCTCCCAGACATTAATCGCCTTCTACGACACATGTAGAGCTGTAGATAAGTCGAAGGTGTTGGTGTTTTTCCACTCTGCTTCCTTGGCTTCACAACTCTACACTCACTCTACATAGAGTACTGGCCTATTTTCTGTGCATTGTCTTACAAATTTGTAATAGAGGTCTAAGAATGTCAAAACTTTTGGCCGGCTATAATTACAGTAAAAATAGAAATACCATTTAACATTACTGTAAACTATTTCTTTTTCATTTTTATTACTTTTACACAACAACACGGCTGGCCGTTTTTGATCGCACCGCTCTTCTCAGTGGCAATACACTCGGCCGCTTAATATGCAAATTATGATACGAATTACGAGCGAGAAAATGCGATAATTTTAACGCGGGCCTTGAATCCGCACGTACCTAGATTGGTACCTAGATTGGATGGACGCAGGCTGGCAGTGACGCAACGCCCGTTTACGACCATCATGCTCTATTTAGTATCCATCCTCCAGATTGTATCGATTTGCCGCTGTGAGAATGCTAAGCGGCACTGTCTACAGCTGTTTTTTAAACGTATGTTGTTCAAAGGCGGCAGGATTAGGCTCTAAGCTTCTAATAAATCGATCTTTTTCTATTTTTATTTTAATACCTACGTATTGTAAGTAATTCTGACTTTTAGCAGTATTATTGTGGCCATTTAGCTTGCCAGTCAGCATGACAAGTGGCATGAGAAAAATAGGCTAGTCTAGACAACTGACCGTGTGCTGGGATTGAGTCTAAAATGGGCGGGATCAAACCTAGATCAAACCTATTTATCTCTTGCCGCTTGCCAGTCGCCATGAAGATCAGAGACCGCCAATATAATAAATTGATATCTTAGCCTCAAAACTCGCAACAATTTTAATTATCTTTTGGCATTGCACGTATGTTGTATCGTAGCCCGCAGCCGAGTCCACTGTTGGACATGGCTCCTCTAAGCTTCTTAGCGGACTTAAATACTATGTAAGCAATACACAGTGTGGTTCACGAGAAAGATATATAGTTTGAGCGAGGCCGGAACGCATCACAAGTATTTGTTAGTGTAGAAAAATAATGATAGCAGACAGACCAGTTCCTTAACAGACTACATTTTCAGTAACTCCCAGCTCACAGCGAACATTGTATTTAACGGCGCGTCTCTCGGCAACAGAAACACGCTATTTCAATTAACCTAATCCACAGTAGCTACTTATTCATAAAACTACGCAGATGTAACAAAAACCAAAAACCAACACCGGTTCATTAGTAACTTGACTAGCTTCTGTTGCACAATGCGAGTAATGTATGTGAAAAGCCCATAACAAGTAAACAAAACAACGACAAAGTCATTTAAAATGTAAGTTAATGAGTGGACAATGGGCCGTAGTCGGTAACAACGTGAAACATGCACCAAGTGCGTGAGTCACCCGCCGTGTTTAGGTCAGTCTGGGGACTGATGCTCGGATTGCGTCATTTACATGGAATTCTGGAGATTTCCATGGAAATGTAAGCTGCGTAGTTTACTTTAGAGTTTACAGAGGACGTGCCTAGCTTTTGCGCGGGACTTTTAGCGCAAAATTTGATAAAAATTTGATAACGCTTATCTAACTATAATTGTTGGCTCTCAGTTTAGTTTGAACTGTCTTTCAAATCAAGTCACGGAAAAGGTAAACAAACGACTCACTGAGTTTGTCAAATTATTCAATCGGCAAACTTTGTACATTAACTCTTGCATCTATCTATGATTAACTGTAACAATTATGATTTTACTTCGCTACGTACATCAAAGGTACGTTACAGCCACGGTACACAGGTCAATGCACTTGAAGGGCGGTTTACCTATCTTAGCGCTTAAATCCCGGTTTCTGTCAGAGTCCGCTGTTCTAATAGCGAAACGCTTTCAGGTTTTATAGTAGCTTATCAATTTGTGGTGCTGCCACGATTTGAATATTAGGAACAAACCTAAAACCAAGGCGGAATCACTGAAGAGGAGGACGCCATGCCTGGTTCTTGCTGATATGAAAGAAAGAAAGAAAGAAAACATTTATTTCAGTAGACACCACGACACGATAATTAGGTACAACAACATAAAAACAACGAACTAAGCATACCAACATAAAATACAAATAATGATATTTAAAAATAAAAAATAAAAAGGAATAAAGCAATAACAATAATAACTGTACCTACCTACCTACAGTTGGACTAGCGTCATCCCATCATACCTAATTACGGAAGAACTAACCGAAGGTCCTAAAGTAATAAATAATTTTTTGTTACTGATTCTGACGAAAAATTGCATCATGCATCTATGAGCTACGCTGACAATCATTGCACAATGTTTCGTTACATCTGATAAAATTATTCGTAACAATGGTTAGCTGAATCATCTAATTCCTCATATGGTGGGTATAAAATAGCTGCGCGGGCCTAGTCGCTGCGTGTTTGTGCGTGTTTGCAATCGATAACAAAAGTTAAGCAACGCTCCCAGGGTCCGGGAACTGGATGGGTGACCATTTCGCACTTTGAATGTAGTCGAACTCCATCGCCGCAACGAGCTCGCCACACGTTAGGTGTGCCTGTGCGAAGCAAGGTTGACCAAGATTTTCCGCTTTCTGCAGTTTCGGGAGTTGATTGACACCCCGCAAAGGCACTATGATTTTACTATATTACACAAATATCGAAAACATAATCCTCCGTCACGTGAGTAGGGAGCGACCTAGATACCTAAATCGTGTACGCTTAGTAATTAATTGCTATACCGATAGCCAACGGCCGCCAAGGGCCATGGTTTCAAGTGCATCGAATTACACCCATAAATACTGAGCAGGATTCACGCTGAGACATAGCAATGGCATCTTTTAATTAACCGTTTAATCTAGGCCCTTAAGCTGTACGGTTCTTGCATTTGCATAGTTATTAGGGGTATAAAGTAAATAGCGGTGTGTAAAGTGTAAGGCTATCTATACGACTGGTTCTCAAAATTTATTGACCCACGTTAACCCATTGGGGTTTATTGCAAAGAAATATATTGTTATTGATACAATTCTATTCGGTAGTATTAATGTCATCATCAAAATCTCAGCCGCTAGATGTCGACTCTTTAGCATAGGGCTCCCCCACGATTTAAATATTTTCGACTCTGTGCCATTTGCAGCCCTACGACCTTTTTTAATAAACCTAAAATTGATTTTATGCTGTACCTAGTCGAATCATATTTTATTCCCCATAATAGCGAACAAAAATATGTAAGTACCTCTCAGAATGTAGTATCAGCACATGATCAAGCTCAGGCAAACCCATGAAGTTTGAAATATATATGCCAAGAATAGCACACAAATCATTTTGCGGAAACTGCATCTATAAAAGCGTGATTAATGCCTACATCCGACATCTGACATGCATTCTGCCGACACAACGCGCGCATTGGCCGCTGTATCAAAAACTGGTTTCCCCAGTGCCGGCACAAATCTGCGGTGCAGTTTCCAAATGAATCAATGTCAGCGGACTCGGATGTGTCAGTCAGTAAAATCTATTTGACGATGGACGACGACTGACAAATAACCGGCAGCTCTGACGATATGGCGCGATCGAAGTATTGTAACAAATGGAGTTGCTTCCTTTCGGGAGAAATCGTCGCACTTCCGTTCCGCTTGGCTGCAGTGAAATAGATGAATAGAGTGGTAGCTAAGGTAAAGAGTATGGTGGAAAAAATTATGTATAATGCTTACAAAATTTAAAAGTAAGGAACTTACCGCAACTGACAAATAGAGTTATGCTAACCGGTGAAGCTATCTTCGAAATTAGAAAATAAAATACTGCTTTTACTTTCTTTTTGTATGCTCGTAAGGCGGGACGTAAGTTTGTTTGCCACCTTAGTGGTATAAATAAAAGAAGTCAAATAAGTAGGTATAAACGGGCCTATACAATATAAATATTCTATTTCTAATTTTAAGAGTAGTAGGTGGGTATTATTTAAAGATTTAAAATGATTTAAATATTTGCCCTAAATTAAACCTGTGTCTCGAAACCGCTACGCAATTTGCAAATATAAACACAGTATTGACAAAATATTTCAAGGTAAACACAACTATTGGATTCGACGAAATAAGCTACGCTAGTTCTAAAATACGAAAACAATAAAACATCGATTCTTGGAAAATCCCGGCGTGGTCTGTAAATAGCACTACATAAAGACGGGAATCGGTAAATACTGTACTGTTACAAATAGGTAGCGATGTTGCTTGGTAAACGACGAATGTCAACATCGGATTCACTTCCCAGTTTTGGTGTAATACGACTACGGGGGTGGACATCGTAGCGCGTTAAAGCCGCAATATCTGGCTGGCTTCTCAACTCGGTCGGATAGCACAGGTAGCCGCAAAAGCGTGCCGACGGAAATACCCGAGTATCGTTTGGAAGACGGGGATTCCGACAATAAATATTTTTCTAGGTGCATTCTTAGACGCCCGCGGTGGCGCGTTCCTTTTGTGCTCCTCAATGAGTTAATGAGCCGTTTGGGTCTCATTGTTGCATTACACAGTAGTGCACAGTTGCATTACGGTAAAAGGCACCCAGGGTGTTCGCTGAGTATGGGATTTTGGGTTTCGCTCGCGGCGCTTGTAACCGCCTAGTGGTCAATTAAACCGGAGCTGTCTTGTGAGTATAACCCGCTTTAATGATCGTTTCATTAGCACTTTACAGCATCGGAACACAAACTCGGTTTTGTTTCTACTGATGTGGTTATAAACTAAGCGATTGCTATTAGCAAATACTCTTCCGGCAGTAATGAATTTGCCTGTTGTTTTATGAGGAAGGGTCCTCTCTATAATTCCATTATTCGTATTATTATAGAGGTGGGCAACACACTGGCGTTGCCACTCGTGTTGCCAATGTCGATAGGCTGCGGTGACCACTTTCCATCAGGTGGCTCGCTTGCCTGTTTGTCTACCGTATGACGTATAAAAATAATGACGGAGTGTATTATTGATAATCATTATAATATAAATAGTATTTACAGACAAATAATACATCATCATCATAATTATCTTGGCGTTAAGTCCCGGTTGTGCTCTCGCGCACGAGGGCCCAGGGTCCGCCTTGACCATGATGCAGGATTTGGCAAATAATACAACAAACATAAACATAGCAGTACAATAAATGGCAATAAATCTCTTAATTACTATGTGTGTACGAAACAATTCAACCACTCAACCCTATTGATGTTCTGCCTCCTAAACTAGGTTACCCTGTACTATAGAAGACAGTAATCCCTCTTTTAAGCATCTCAAAAGTAGATATGATTTCTAACCATGAACGGGTTGAATGTGGAATATTGTAAATAAGCGCAGAGTCAGTATTCTGTGGCCAGGTGTAGAATGGATTATGTTACTACATGTATCTAAGCATAGACAAATACTTATGTTTTATTATTGTTTCAGGTAAGGAAAAAACAAATAAACTAGATTAAAAAGAGTACCTTGCGGTTGGCCATCCACAAATTGGTAAGTAAACTACCTAGTAATATCTTTAAGTAATCACTTATCAGCAATAAACAATATTAATACATTATAGGGTCAAGTTTATCATGTCGGAACTGGTGTATTGTAATTTATTATCGATTTCTTTACACCTTGTATGTGAGTAGAGAACTTTAAATTGCTTAATAGGTAATATTATTGCCCTCACTATTACTTGCGCAATATTAAGTTGTGTTCGTGCACAGCTTTGTAGTTTATCATTAAAACGAGTACATCATATCAGCCGAAAGACGCCCACTGCTGGGCATAGGCCTCCCCCAGAGATTTCCACAAAGGCAGGTCCTATGCCTTCCGCATTCAGCTTGTACCTGCAATATTTACCAGGTCGTCGCCTTACCGTGTGGTACTATACCCACGTTGCGACTTCCAGTACGTGATCGCTACTCGAGAACGTTACTGCCCCATCGGCCATCTGTTCTTCGAGCTATGTGCCCTGCCCACTGCCACTTTAGCGCGGCAATCTTTAGGGCTATGTCGGTGACCTTGGTTCGCTAAAATATGTACAGTGAACAGCATATCGACCTACCAAAACTAGTATAACCTAGATAAACCAACGTTTCTATAGACGCGCAGAGCAATGTTAGCTCCTTATAAACTTTTGGGTACTCCCATATCCTGTCTTCTATACCTAAAACTAGCACTTAATTTTAAGAAATGTAGAACACCGCACCTTCAATTCCTTATTGATTTACTGTCTCCTATTATAAATGTTTTCTAAACTGCTGAACCTAACATGTCTTTTTTTTTAAATAAAACAATGCTGATGCAAAAACGGACAAAGTGGAAAAGAGAGCAGGGATTTATCGCTCGGATGGTGGTGAAAGCTTTACTATAAACCGCATCGAAATTAGCCCATCCGTTCAGTTCAGAGTGGCTTCGATACGATAGGTATAGAAGACAGGATATGATAGGACTAGCCCTTAATTCGAAGAAATATTGAACACCGCATCTTTATTTATTTTACTGTCTCCTAGTGCAAAATTTATGCACAATTTAAAGAACTCTCGTACTAAAATCCTGGCAGGTTATATCTTATCACCCTATACACAATAATACATGTAAATAAAGCGATGAATACCCGCCACATTAGAAAGAGGTTGTATGTGCGCAGTGTCTCGCTCGGAACGTCCGGATATCCGACGGCTTTATGACGTAGACGTCATTCTGATCCGCTGTATAGGAACCGAAGCGATGGTTGGTGGACCTAGGGTTGAAACAGTCGTTTTTTTACCTTTTGTTATACATTTTTTTTTTATTATTATTATTACTGTAACTGTAAGTACTCCTCGTACTCGCGAGTATTGAGTACTGAGGAGTACTCGGAAGCACTGAGAAGTACTTAACCTCAGGTGAGCTTTAAAATGTACACGATTCTTTTATATTTTACAACATCCCGACTAACACGCGATTACACGCGACTGTAAAATGTTACATTTACCAAACTTTACTAGAAAAACAATACTGATGGGAACACGGGAAATGAAGAAGAAATAGAAAGCCGAGATTGACCGGATGATGATGATGACGATGAAAGCTATACAGAAAACCACACCGAAATCGGCTCATCCGTTTAGTTCAGGATCTAGGTACACGATACCAAGGCCCTTCACATCATACTTATGAAATGTATATGAAATAAATATATTTTCATTTTCATGCATTTAGACAAGCACATGGATACGTATACATATCCTCTTTAAACATTACATAAAGTCGCTTTCTGCAACTGTACGTATACGTACAGATAGATCCTTCTTTTACCTAGCATAAAATAAAAGCCGCTTTCCCCGTCTGTCTGTCTGTTCACCCGCTTACTTCTTCTAAAACACCCAACGGATTTCGATACGGTTCGCAAATTTCTTCCGGAAGTTTTATGTGTATGCATTTATAATAGAGAAACTCCAAGAACACCCGGTCAAAGCCGGGGCGGGTGAGTCTCTAGTAAATTAAAATTCTCTATTTTCGAGTTGTGGTTAAAATGCTGACTCACAGTTGCGTATCACTGTGAGAACTAAGCTTATGTACTCGGATGGCTTCTAGCTAACATTTATCTTGTTAATTTGTGAATTAGTAAACAACTATTTACGATATTTTAAGATCCTTCCAGCGCCGCGGAAATTTACGATTCTGAGATTTGTGTGAGAATGGGAGTTTACATTCCGGACCAGTTCTCGCGGGAACTACATTAGATTTTGGGATAAATTATAGCCTATGTGCTATTCTGGACTATAAGCTACATAACCGCAAAATTTTATCACAATCCGTTCTGTAGTTTTTGCGTGAAGGAGTAACAAACATCCAAACAACCGTATATTAATAGGATATGATAGGATTAATATATATTCAACTGCGTTGACTTAGGATCGGCGTCTGCCAGGCCGGCAGTCTTAAAAGACGTTATTAAAATTTTAAGTATAGTTTTTTTTTGCATTTGGTATTTTGGTGCCCCACTCTAAATTTACCCCGACGCTTATTCCTTCCCACACCAATAGCCGTTACCAATATTAAGTAGCTAGTTTCACTCAGTAAGACAGCTACTGTTTATGAATTCATGTAAAAGAAATCGATACTAAGGAATTGTCGTGCTATTCCAACTATTCCAAATAAGGATGTAGCAATGTGTTAATTTTTATTCGGCCCGAATGGAAGAGCGCAAGCCTTCGGAAATCCGCCGAGCTCATAATGCTGTAGACGAATGAGACATTCAACGCATTCCCTTCTGTGTGCAGGGAGATAATAATAGGGTTCTCACCTCGGGTATCATGTAATGGATAAAAATGTTCTAATTCCTTGGTTGTAGCATCGTTACCGTCAGTCATTATATTCTGCTGATAAACAGCTTAGTATTAAGACTGAGGCGCCTTACAATTAACTAGCAGCCCCCTCGGTTTTCGCTCGCGCAGTTCGGATGTCTGTAAAATCATAAACAGCATGTCCCTCGGGAATATCTTAGTAAGTCTTAAGTTTGCTGTTAGTGAAAGAATTTTCAAAATCGGTTTAGTCATCTCACAAACTTACAAACATTCAAACTTATCCTCTTTATAATAGGTAATAGTATAGATAATAAATACCGTCAACAGGTGCCAATCGATGCCAGTCTCAGGGTCTCAAGCGGAAGTCCTTGGTTAACCTTCATTATTGTGACATATAAACCTAAACACAAGAACCGTTGAAGCCTTTGGCGGTAACCATTCCATCAGAAAATTTATTAGCTCATAAAACAATTTAAATCCGCATAAACTGACAAACTGAAAAAAAGGCGGTTACCTTTCCATCAAAGGACTTATCGGCTCGTATAACAATTTAAGCCTGTAACCACTCACAAACAGAAAAAAAACGCACAAAATTGAAAAAGATCTACCCAGCGCCAGCCCTACAACCGTCGCCGAGTGAATGCGCGATTGTTGGGCCTCTTTGTGGGGCACAATGAGGAATAAAAACACATCCCTTTTGTCCCGGGACTATTGCTCTCCGTCACCAGACATATCAATCCACTCCCGCACTGTTTACATGTGAGTTTAGTGGGCATTTCTTTCGTGATTAGAGAGTTTGGGTGGACGGGATACCCGGTGAAGCGGCTATTTTACTAAGTGTGTTTGTTTCTGGTTTTGTAGTGGTTACATTCTGGCAATTGGATGAGATAGACAGAGTGGACATTTAGGGAATTGGATCTAATAGTAAAAAACGGTTAGTATCCATTTTTTGAGACTGTACATTATTAAGTGCACAAAAGCTTGTTTGCACGAGTTTTGTCAATACGGTAACGAGTGGAAAAATGTAGTCTGCTTAGTGCCTGCCTACCCCTACGGGAAAAAGGCGTGATTTTATGTATACCTATGTTTGTGAGTTTTATTACACGTTACCTACCAGGAAAGTATTAATAGTGAAGTATTAAAAGTATAGTATCTAGGGTTTAAGTGAATATTAGTAAGAATTTATTTTAACTCAACTGTATAAATGAAATAAATAATTAGTGAGCATCTGCCTAGCTTTTATCAGTTTATTAAGTATTGTTACACCTTATAGTATTGTACAATAAAAAGTCACTTGGACTTAATAACTATAAAACACAAAACACTTCTCCACCAGTGTCTATCACTTAAAGCGTACCTAATTAAAATTCGCATTTAATCTTTTTACTTACATTAGCACTAAAGCTGTTGCCATGCGCGAATAACGTCACACAGCCAACCTCACAGACAACCAAGATAACGGTTTAACATGACAACCGTTAGTACTTAACGATAGCTTCTCAAGAAGCCAACAACCGTCGCTTACGCCAATGGCGTGGGTAAACACCGCAGCGTATCACTGGATTCATGAGCTTAGAGTTTGTTGCTCATAACTTTGACGACCTGAGTGGTTCGGTTGGTTAACATGCCGGTCGCTACGCAGAGGTCCCGGGTTCGAGTCTTGTAAAAAATATTATCTTTAAAAAAGTTACAATGTTAGTGCATAGAGTCGTAATGTATTTAAAATGTAGGCATTGTATACTAACTTCCAAACATAATCCGAGCCTGTACCTTAAATACTAGTCCCTTCTTTTATGTTCAAAATAGGTACAGGCTGTTCAAGACTATTGTTATTTTTAATAACAAAACATGCATTAACCGAAGTACCTGCGTGCTAAGAAACCCGTACACCATTTAGAAATTGTCTGATCCCTAACCGAGCGAGACAGTTTAAAAACCCTTAAAAACCCTTCCATTTACAAGCAGACAAACGTTTACCTGTGTTACTACAAATATACGAACGAAAATAAAGGTCGAAAAGGTGCCGAAGCCGTTCGACCTTCAACCGGCACCACCGTTCCAGTAATCCGATACCCACGCGACACGAGGACAATCCAGCAGCCAGATAACGGTTGGGCGACGACCGTTAAACGGGTTGCTTCAAACGGGAACTCCCCGAACTTGGATCGTGTTAATTGATTTCTTTGAATTGATTCTGGGAATGTTTACTTCCGCGTTGGACTCGATGAAGAAGATACTACAAAAACATAAATGTGAAAGGAGACCAAGTTAGCTACAGAGGACGTTTAAAATAAATAAAATATAATAAAAAATTGTGGATTTGTCGATAAAAGTTCTACATGGATGGCAAGTACCCCAATTTTCATAAACTACAACTGTCTAAAATCACCCAAGTTGGGATTTTGAACACGTTACATCTTGTTTACTCCATCGGTTGCCGGTTCTTCGGCAGATATACTGTGACAAACAAACAAAACGACATATATTCGAATATATTTTCTTTATGATATTAGTACAGATAAATCAGAGCGCACTTATAAAAACTCTATCAGTTCATCCGGTAATCGAACCTGGAAACCTAAACTAGACTAAACACTTTAATGTAGGTAATGCCTTTAACTAGGATGTTAATATGATGGAATGGAACTCATATTTACTAGATGTGTGGGGTGTAAGAATGTCGTAGGTGCTAAATCGGCTCCAAGCAGAATGCGAACTCGTAAGCCTTTACGCATAAAAGAGCATCTACAAGTATCTGTTGGTAATATCTCACTAAACTATGCTATTATTGCAATTTCCTCACCCACTGCACTGCACTGCGCCCCATTTATCTTTGCTTTAGGTACTCGCATGCATTACGAGATATTCCAATAACAGTAATATCACAAGATGGCAACTTTGTTTCAAGAAAGACTTAATATCGCGCAAGAAATATGAAATGAAGGAGCTATGGCCATAAATATATAGATTATTAGTTACTTAAATTGTAGATCCTTTATCATTTTATACAATAAAACACAAAAAACAACATAGTGTAATTCAAACTGTTCGGTAAAAATCAAAAGAAGTTAAAAGAGCTGTGAATTCAGTGCAATCCACTAAACCTGGATTGAAACCAGACTAAACGGCTTTTAGAAGTCCTTTAAATGTTTTCGTTTGAAAGCGCAAGAATGTGTTTTGTAATACATCGGTCAGTACATCGAATCCAAGGCAAAAATTGCAGCAAAAAACTTGGTGTCCTCTCGAAGGTTAAGCGGTACTTCACTTCAAAGCAGTTGATTCAGTTATATCAAGCACAAGTCCAATCCTGCATGGAGTACTGCTGCCACCTCTGGGATGGATCAGCCAAATATCAACTGGCGGCTTTGGATTCGGTGGAAAAACGTGCAAAGAAGATGATTGGTGACCCACAGTTGATTGAAGCTAGGCTGCAGAGCCTCGAGCATCGGCGTAGGGTTGCGCGTCTGTCGGTCTTCTACAGGTTACATTTCGGTGAGTGTGCGAAGCAGCTGCACGACCTCATTCCGCCGTCCCCTTTCCGCCATCGGGAGACACGATCCGGGCGAGCGCTTCATCCTTATGTCGTGGATCTTCCAACTATCCGCACGAGCCGCTTTGGCTTGACTTTTATAATGCGTACGGCTAAGGAGTGGAACGCGTTGCCTGCGAGTGTGTTCCCTGATCAATATAATCTGGATGTCTTCAAGGCTAGAGTGAATAGGCTGTTCCAAGACGGGCATGCTCCATCTTCGGCCGCATCGTCACTTACCAACAGGTGAGATAGCGGTCAAATGCTTGTCTTGTTTAATATTAAAAAAAAAAAAAAAAAATTAAATACATCAATAGTGGACTGAGAAACCGTTTCCTTTACGTTCCTTTCCGTTCATGTACAGCACTAGCTAAAAATTCTTCTGCAAAATTGTATGTATCCGATATATATAACATAAAACCAGACCTGATATCGTTCTTATCTATGGTTCCCTGTACTGGACTTGCGAGCAACCAAGTCCAGCAGATAATACGGGTATCACCTTAAGAACTGGTTTGCTCCAAATACCGTCTTGGACGTGAGAATTGCTATCTATAGGCGTCACTATACCTCGTTCACTACCTTCAGCCCAACCACCAGTATTAGTACGTAAGTGGTAATGCAAAGTGAACAGTAGAGCTGTCACAGTCAGGCTGTACGCGTTAGCCTCTACAATTCGTGTATAATATAAAATAGAAGTTGTGGTCTCTTGAAGTATTCTTGTGTTTTGAATACTTCTATAGCTGTCCCAATCAGCAGTCTTTCCTCTTATGTTATCTCTCGATGTCCTGTTGCAAGTAGGGTTTTTATTATTTTTTTATGTTGTCCTTTGATGTCCTGTCACTAGGAGCATACCATACACGTACCTTTCAGATATTCTTCAAAATTGTCGCTTGTATTACAGAGTAAGTCGCTGATTTTAATCGAGTTTATATAAAAACTCAAGCAAATGATTTTACTAAACAGTGATGTAATTCCATCTTTAAAATACAAAGATTGGCTATAATTCTCCGAAACGTAACTCCCTTCCCTTCATGTGAGTATATGCATCAAATACCTGACATGTCTGAGTATTTTATGAAACGCTCACGTTTCCCAAAATGCCAACAGCGATCGTTCAATGCAAATTATTTTTATCTGACTTTCAAAAGAGAACGTCGCCATTCATGAGCCTTATTTTATACGTGTATTCGGGACGTGGATTTAATTATTTTATTTACAGCTTTTCATTTCGTAATTTTGACTTCTGGGCTCCTTAGTAGTACTCTTAACATGATTTCCGATCTTTTCATGCAGGCCTTCAGCGCCCGAACCCCCCGGAGTACTCAACCTTCCCTCCTAGACTATATGGGCTATTGATAATGATGCTCAATATTAATATTTGTCATACTTTATGTGATGCAGCGAACCAACAACAGAATTCGGGGAAAATCACAGCCCATAACAATACACTGCAGGACTTAGGGCCTCTCCCACGAAAGGAGAGATTATTTCCATAATCTTCAAGCCTTGGAAAATGCTAATGAAGGTGTTACAAATATACCAATGGAAAACGCTGCTGCCCATTTTCTAGCCTAAGTAGACTCTTGATCTTTTATCTCGAAAACATTAGTCGCCTTGTACGACACCCACGAGTGTAAGGGGTTGGTGCTCTCTCCCGGACTCAGCTGGACACCGCATAGCCAATTCGTGGATGCCTTTGTATAATATAACGAACCAATAATAAATTGCCTGCTTATAAGCGCCGTTACCTAAAGCGGCATGGTATTTCAAACTCTAATTTATCGACGATTATTCCTAATTGTAGAGTTCGCCGGCGACATTGATAGCGACTTAAAAACAGGTCAAGGCGTATCAGCCACGTGCTGGGTAGTGTTCAGTAGTTGTCTGTTATATTTTAATTAGAGATTTTTGGCTGGAAGGTGTTTCCCGCGGCTTCACTCACTGTTTGATGTATAGCCGCCCTGGGCCCCCGACCCACTGCGTCGCTTACCCCCAGATGTGCCTAAGGATCTTAAGGATCGTAGTTTTATAAGATAACCTTTTTATGAATTGAGGTACCAAATGCCAAAAAGATGTTCAAATCTTGAAATGTGCTGACTATTTGATCCAGAGTATTTTTAAATTTTTAGTAGGTACCTACCAATATCTATAAATGTACCTAGGTCAAACTTATTCCATGAAAGTAGGTAATGTTTGCTTTTTATAAGTTGGTCGACTATTACTCGTTACTTTGAATAATTCTACATATTTCGAAAACGGATCGCTGATCTTTACAAACCTCCCATAGAAAGAAAAGATTTCTTTTTAAATAAACTTTTTATTTTATTAAGAAACTTTGTAGGCATGATTAATATATACAACCATACCGAATTTCATCTCTCGTACTGAGTTGCCGCGATCAGATAGATAGACGGACATGGCGAACTATAATGCGCTGTCCTAATTGGCAACGGTGTCGTGTTACCATGTTCGTATTACGGACGTCGCCCGACCAGAGACATCAAAACCGCCTAAGGATTCCTTGTTTTACTACGGTACCCTAAAAATATCCTAATTTGAACGGGTCATATATAGCTGCGTTACCTTGAGATAAGAACCACGCTTTATATAAACAGTTCGTTTTATCTTTTATGAGTAACAGAAGCCAAGGCTCTCTTATTTTGACTATAATGCGTAGGCAGAGTATCTCTTCTGACCATAATAACATTAAAAATATTAGCTAGTAATTGATTAGTACGTAATTTAGGAGTGGAACGCGTTGCCTGCGAGTGTGTTCCCCGATCAATATAATCTGGATGCCTTCAAGGCTAGAGTGAATAGGCTGTTCCAAGACGGGCATGCTCCATCTTCGGCCGCATCGTCACTTTCCAACAGGTGAGATGGCGGTCAAATGCTTGTCTTGTCAAAATATATAAAATATATATATATATATATATATATATATATATTACTAACAAACCTACTATAATTATAGCTAGTTGAACGGACAACATCCTCCTTCTTGTTATCGTGTCAATGATAAAAATAGGTTTGTTTATTATTATTTATATCTTTCCAACACCCTGTCCCGATACTTTCATCTGTATTTTTTTTGTTCATACCAAAATCCTATCTATAGAAAAGACGGTGTGCAGTTTCTTTTTTTTTTTCAACTATTTTCTTTTTTTCTTTTGTAATTTGTAAGTATTTCATACGCAAACATCTTATGCAAAATATAGAAATATATTGCTATAGCGATTAATTTTTATACCAACAAATTTAAATATGGGGAAATTGGGCTTAGTATTTCAGGTAAGCTTAATTTATTTCTATCTTATTTCATAAACATTTAACCCATACTAACATAGACCGTATCGGAAGCATAATTACATCATTAGGAATACCTAATGTTGTTGTTATATCTTTAATAAATCATCAATTAACCTTGACGTGACATTTATATATTTATTGCTTCCTTCCGTAAGGTTCCGCGACTCTGGAGGCTATTAGGATAGAGGATTTATAAAAGCAGAAATAACTGATTTCTGCTATTGTAGGTATGTCAACAAAATGTACTATCAATAAGAAAACCGAATGCGAACTCCTTATTTGATAGAAATACAATACAATAATGTCGAGTATGTAATAATAAGTAGTTACCATTATTTTTACTATTATTACTTATAATACACTAGCAGCTGTAAGCTGATGCGTGTATATCACGATATTTTGTTCTTGCAATGTCATTGTAAGTGTAATGTTAAGCCACGAGGTACATGAGAAATAGGCGCTTAAACCTGCTGGTATCAGCATGTTAAGAGTACAATGAGAGATCCAGTGGGAGGCCCAAGACGCAATGGATTGACACTTATATGTGGTGACAACCACTTTCTAACAGGTGGCCCGGTTGTCTGTTTGTCGTGGCCGCATCGTATAGTAATAAAATAAATCATCTTGGCGTTAATGTCCCGGTTGTGCTCTCGCACACGAGGGCCCGGTCTGCCTTGACCATGATCCAGGATTCGGCAAATCCGGTAATTACAGTGGAGCTACTGCCATCTGAACTGCGTGAACCTGTTAACAGGGGAATCTGACCAGAGTGGTTATGGTTACATATTCAGTCGCCTATATGTGTAGGTTTCATCACGATGTTTCCCTCTACTAATATGTACAAAACTCAGAAAAGATATATTCAAAATACGCCGCACATGGCCGCACTGGAATTCGAACCCGATACCTCTTGACGAGTCGGACCCCTTAACCATTAGGCCGCATACGCTCTTGTAGTTTAAAATAAAAAAGTAACCAAATGTACAGCTATGTAGAGCAGGCAACTTTTAGCTCAGTCTAAAGTTAAGACGGAGACTCATATCTATTTGACGGACCTCGAACAAAATGCCCGAGAAAATTTCTAATCATCTAACGACCGACTAGCGACGCTAAAGCGATGTAAACACTAAACATGTTTGATTATGGATCCCAAACTGAACATTATCACTTCGCTATTTACACAGGCTTAATCGCTACTTGTGCTATTAGGTATGAATACTATGTAAATAATCACTACAGCTACACCCTACTTAATATACTAGGGAGACAAAGGTATCGCATTCGTGGCTGTGACAGTTCCATAGTCCCGCCTTATCGAAATCTTCATTTTTGCGTTCCTTTCAGTATTAGCTATCATTTAATTTTATTGCGCAGAGTCCCAATATTGTCAAAAGGTTATTTTTAAAACGAATATTAAGAATTAGAATTAGTATCATTTATTTGCTGTAAATCGGTAGGTACATTAACAATGTAGGTGGTACAATTATCAGAGATGCAGTTCTCACATTCAGTCAGTTTAGGCACTGATATGCAAATATCAATACATAATTAATTACATTTTATCAATTAGAGAAATTTTAAATTTAATTTATAATTATGAGAATTCTTATACATGTCAGTCAATATTTGAATAATTTCATATAATGTCAATTCAAAATGTCAAATGTGTATGTTAATTATTAGGCTCAACACAATATAAATCTCAAATAAATTTTAATGTCAATACACATTACCAATAAATAACTACGAATAAAACTAATCAGAAAATAATTAGATCAGTTCAGGGACTGATTTACATAATATTACATGTCACATCATTTTTATTACTACCTATGTTACTCTTCTAGAAGCAGGTTAGGCTAAGATAATACACTGATATCTGTGAAAGGTATAAGATTATTTACGTTCAAACGTTTAAGTATTTTTAACAACTCTAGTACCATACTCTCAGACTCTTAGTTCACAAAATGCTACTAAGTATGTCTTGGGGTCGATGTTGTATTAAATATAACACTTTCCTCTCTGACCTTACACAATATTTAGGCGCCAAAGCTGTTGGCGTAGTGAGATAGCTGATAGCGCGACCTTAACCGTTGGTATCGGCTCTTTATCAGTCAACCAGCACTGATAGCGGTCACGTGATAGCGAGGCGCGCGCGCAGCTATACGGCTGTGGCGGTGTTGTTGTATAAAAGCATAGGTTTTGTTCAGAATAGACAAGCAATTAAAATGTGTGATAGTTCCTCATTAGTAGGTATGTTTTTGTCATTTATAAATGTGTACGCATTTTAATATTAAATTAGTCTAATAAGCGCGTTTAATAATAAGCAGTAGGTACCTAATATTTAGATACTTTCTAAATCTTCCGACAAATTATCGTGAACATTGTCGATTAAATCGAACCGTAAAATCTGATGTTCCATTTAAATTGTCAACATCTCTAGGCATTATTACGACGATTAAAACTCAAACTACGACCGCGATATACCGATGGCAAATTTAATTTACGCGCAGCCATTAACTTCATGGTTCAAGACATCGCCGCTTCGGTTACAACTGACTTGCAAAGCGGAGCGCTAAACTATTATGTGCCATGATCACAACAATGACAATTTATTGACAATCAACCCGTCCTTTGTGCCCGAAGCGAGCGCCGAGTCCCTTTCAACCGGGCGAAAATCAACAGGCGACCAAGCGCCAACGAAACACATTACCCATATTATCAAAGAACACGGCCGCTTGCGGAAGATTGCCGTTATCTCGGCCCAGAACGTGCCAGAACCAACTAGCACCTTATGTCCCTATCCTCCACAGGGAAATGAACTTCCAACGAAAGGGATGGCAACATGTCGCCGTGATCAATGGATGTATAAAGGTGTTGTGACGTCGACAGGATGCTCCGGCGCAGCTGGCTGGAACTTTTTGTGTTTTTGTTCCTCTTTATTTTATTCTTTTTTCCGCTTGCGAACAAAAAGAAGGTTCGTTTCGCGCGGTTTAGCTTCGAACTGGCCGCGCGCATGTTTCCGTAATGGGAAAGGAAAATGTTAATGATGCGTACTCGTACCCGTCGAATGCTCGTTAAATTATACGCCTCAAACGCCGAGCCTATCATTTGACTGTAATTTACTTAAATGATTTCCATTACCGCCAATTAATCAGGCTAAATATTAATTCTGTGGGAGATCCAGCTAATAGGTCACGGAAGAGAAATCGGTACTGATAGCAAGACGAATTTATAGGTGGGCGTTGAAGAGACGTACCTACGTGACCTATATCAGTTGCGCCGGAACAAACTTCGTAGATCTACGAAGTTTATTCAGAAGAAATACTTACGTGCAG
Source organism: Blastobasis adustella (assembly GCA_907269095.1). Taxonomy (NCBI): domain Eukaryota; kingdom Metazoa; phylum Arthropoda; class Insecta; order Lepidoptera; family Blastobasidae; genus Blastobasis; species Blastobasis adustella. Next base: position 10,243,720 of record OU026121.1, on the reverse strand, counting down.
TAAATAGGTAGATAGGTTTTGAGTGATTGACTTTACACTTTCACTTAGACAATATTCGTGGTAGGATAGGGAGCGTCTGCGTCTCGGATGATTTATCGGCGTATTGACGCGCCGGCGGCGACGGGGGCGACACCGATGACTGTAATCGTTTTACAGCCCCAGCTAGTTATGAAAGCAATTAAAATCAATCAACCGTCTGGATCCCTCAATTTTCTCGTCTCCCCGCTAACAGATGTTGAAGTAATGAAAACATTTAAGGCCTCGGGTGTCGCGCGTCACGGCGTGCCCCAGGGCGTTAATTCCTTTAGGACTAGGGCAGGCCTCGGCCACCCGGCAAGCCTGGCCGCAGTTACCCGGCGCAACGGCATAATTACTTAATACTGGCTGCTAATAACAGCCCCACAAGAAAGTATGAAGCAACAAATGAATATTACTCGCTGCTTTATGGAGCTACTAACGTAACTATCACTGCTTTAATGGCTGTTACTTTTTCATTTATTTGCAATGAATAACGAATTGAGTGAGCGCAAAGCTCTGCCTGTTCAGAGTCTCGCAAAAAGAAAAGATTGATTATGACGACAGAATGCTCATAAATATTAGACAAAGGAACCTATGTTTAATGATACTATTAAAGTACAAGCACGGGCATCGTTATTTAACGTACATAAGTTATCTTATACCTATTAATTTGATGTAGCTTCTGCGGTAGACGCTCTGCCGTATAAGAATCATCATCATCACAGCCCATAACAGTCCACTGCAGAACTTAGGGCCTCTCCCACGAAAGGGGAGATTATTGCCATAATCTCCACGCTCGGCAGGCGAGTAGGAGATCGCAGTTTTATAAATATGACAATGGAAAATGCTGCTGCCTATTCTCCAGCCTACGGAGACTCTTAGATATTTTGTCTCGAAAAGATGAATAGTGTAAGGGGTGCCGGACACCACACAGCCGTATTAGAGTAACCTATATAACATACAGGTACTTCAACTTCACTAAAAATAAACGTACCTTAATATCAATTTCGCGTATTCAAATTCATCCGCATGCAATCTGGTTGGCAGTCAGAGCTAAGTTGATAACTTCATATTTCGTGTCTGGCACACGCTCGACCCAGTTCTCCTATCGGTGGGTGGGTATTGCTTTCGATGCAACTTGCACGAATATAAAAGTTTTATTCAATCCCGTATGCGATGTGTACGATGAATGTTTGAGTTCCAATGATTTAAAGCCAGAAATGTGTTGTTGATCCAATCCGTACTCGCTTCACTAACCTACAGGTTTATTGCAGTTTGCTAACAACTATAGCGCAGTGTTATAAGTGTAAACATACATTATTGGGCGTGTAAGTAATCTATTTTATAACTAGCAATCCGCCATAACTTCACTATGGAGGATTGACGTTCAATTTACCAATATATGAGTCTTCAACAAGGAACACCCTTCATATAATTTACTCAGGTGTTACGAAATGTTGTAGGCACTGCGTCTTGTTATTAGGTACTGTATTTACAATCTCTGTATTAACTATTTTCCGTAGCAGATTTTAAAGTTCATCTTAACACCTTATTTATTGTGTATTAAAATTAAAATTGATCCATTGCGTATACATCTTCATGCCTTCGTCAAGGCTCCCTTTCTGTTGTTCTTTGTAATTAGTATATTATAATTTTGTATTTCAGTAACTTTATTGTGTTTTTTTTTATTATTTCACATTATCTAATTGATTAATTTGAGCCTCCTCCACATTCGTAGAGGGTTTTGCCACGATAGCCATGCTTTGCAGGCGGATAGGATTTCCACTGCGGAATTGCCTAAGGTTCGGCGCAACACACCGCCTGCGAGTCAAAAGGGGATTGTATTGGCCATTAGTTACGGGAATCTCTCACTCGTAGCTGTCGTAAGAGCTATGCTCGATAGTGATAGAAACTGGCAAGTGGTGACCTCCTTCAGCGAGGTTGCTGAGCGGGTCAGGGAAGAAAACGCTTCCGCTGATGTACACGTAGGTGCACCGGGCCAAGAAGAAGGCGATATAACCGTCTCCTTCGTCGGAGAAACCTTTCATGAACACATGACCGAGGGACGTCCAGTATATCAGGACGTCGACCATACATGTTAAAAGACCAATCATTGCTTGGGTATCCGCCGGAACACCACAGCGCAAACGATCTGTGCGATCCTGTGGTTTTCCGATAAAAAGCGGCTGTGGATTTTCCTTTCCCTTTTATAATAAATATTCTCATAATATTTAAAGTATCTACTCAACAGAATACCCTTTTTTTTTTTTTTTTTTTTTTAATATTTTACAAGGCAAGCATTTGACCGCCATCTCACCTGTTGGTAAGTGACGATGCGGTCGAAGATGGAGCATGCCCGTCTTGGAACAGCCTATTCACTCCAGCCTTGAAGGCATCCAGATTATATTGATCAGGAAACACACTCGCAGGCAACGCGTTCCACTCCTTAGCCGTACGCATTATAAAGGTCGAGCCAAAGCGGCTCGTGCGGATAGCTGGAACATCCACGACATAAGGATGAAGCGCTCGCCCGGATCGCGTCTCCCGATGGCGGAAAGGGGCCGGCCCTGTGTGGGGGCGGACCCTTCACTGTTATTACCTACCTGATCTGCCAAATCCTGGATCATGGTCAAGGCGGAGCCCGGGCGTGAGTCCCTTGGCATATTGATGCCAAGATTATTCTTTATTTTACCTTCTCATGCAATGTAATTTATCTGTGGCAGACACCTTAAATATATGCCTCGGCTTCTGGCACGCCTCTTTTAACAATTTGTTTGTATATTTGGAATTTGTCTTCGGCTGGGGACCCTAAGACTGGTTGAACAGTTTAGGGCCTGTGACGGTTTTTTTATTTATATTTGACATCCAGTTTTACACTAGTATTTGAAGGCAGGCAAACAATCAGACCGGATGTTGCAACAATGTCATTCGATTCTCTCCTAACAATCTACTGACATCATTGGAAGCACCAGGTCCTAACAAGGCCATTATTCTATTACCAGGTTCCCCATTAGATACGGGTACACAGCCACTGCGATGACAATTCTCTATACATGTTAGAGTGCGGTGCACAGCCACGTGCAATGCCCACGTGCCCCCCCACGTGTGGACAAGCGTGACCTAACGTGCTACTAGGAATCGAATGTTACGGTTTTAGTGTTGTGTTGCATACCTAGCCTAGGTTTTGCTATGTTATTTACATGGCTGTTTAGTTCAATACTTAATAGGTATTGGGACGTACCGAATGCTGTCGTTAACCACGTTACCTAATTTATTAGCTTAGACATTAGATAATAAAAAAATATAGGTATATAAAAAAACATAATTTCACCAATCTTCGGTAAAATAAAAAACCGCTGGTGAATGCTCACACAGAATTCCTCTAAAGCTAAGTATTAATTCGTTTCTACCTTAATAATAGTGTAGTAATATTTAATTATTACATAAGTACTTATAACATTTCCATAAATAAACGGCGATGGGTTTTACATATGTTATGCAATACGTACGACCATTGATGTCCAACTATTTTAATTGATACCCGTTTCCTGGCAATATTTCATTACGAATTGCAATTCTGAAAAATGTAAACGGTGACGCTACGTACCCGCGAGGAAAACATTGTGCAATCTATTCGACGCCTGTCGCTGTTAGTAAAATCGATCGTGGCAAGGCTAAACAAAATATAGGTTTACAATAATTTTAAAAATATGAAGAACTCACCGCGCAACATAATCTACAACTGCTGCGCGCATGATCATGTAAGTATCATTTTTCAGTCGCCGTTGTATCACTTTATAACATAACACCCTAAACATAACGTCCCCCAAAATTGTCTTCTAACAACAAAAAAGGCCTGCCACGCCAAAAGGTCTTCTGGACAATTATAGGCGAGAAGTGTGTGCGAAGGAAAGGTAACTTTAACGCATGAAGAATGAAAAGGCTTTCGGACCCGGTGCGGTGGAGCCCCTATTGAGGCGTGCAAATCGACGGGTTCTCGTGGCGTGAGCATCCTTACCGATAACTTTATAATAGCATCCTCCTCATTGACAAGATACCAAACCAATGGAGGCTGAGTATCATTACTCCAGTCCAGTCTTCAAAGTTAAGTGCTCGGTGCAGGAGTGCAGCAACTATCTCGGTAAAAAATGATAAAATCTCACACCACGACGCTCCTCGAAAGCACGTTGACTAGTTTAGATGGCTTAGTTGGTGACCTTCTTCTATACCTAAAACACCGGTGGGCTGAGGCTATCGAGAGCAAGGAAGAGGCGCTGTCCGCTGTCAGACTTGATATAGCCAAGGCATTGGACTAGTTTTGGCACAGGGCACTGCTCTTAAAGCTCGCAAAGCTCCCAAAGTATGGCTCCCAGACTGGCTGTGCAATAGGGTAATTAGCTTTCTGTCTTGGATGGAGTATTCAAGTCGTTATCGGTGGATGCAGCTCCAATCTCAAAACTATTAAAGCTGGAGTACCTCAAGGTTCAGTGCTAACTCCCACGCTGTTTGCTCTGCATATCAATTATATCCTGAATATCTGTTTACACATGACAGTACTGGAGATGCTCGTTATACAGGTCGAGCGAATGTCATTCCGATTGCCGAATTAGACTTGTAAGTATATCTAACAATCCTTAGGACAAGTAGCTCAATGAGCAGACAAACCTGGTCGAATTCAGCCCCTCTAAGATACAAGTCTGCTCCTCTAAGAAAAGGATATTTCATCTTAGTGCCATTATAGTGCCGCAGTTCTGAGAAACGCCCCTGGCCCATTCATAAAACACCTATTGGGATCTTCGGTGTCGACATTTCGACTGACGTGCGGTTACGGAGTCGCATGAAAAGTAGGCCAAACTAGCCTCGAAAAAGCTATGAGTGCTTAACCGGTCCAAGCGATACTTTACTCCAGGTCGGCCAGCGTATAGTGCTGTATAAGCTGCATGTGTCAAAGGTATCAGCTGTAGCCTCAGCGACCGTTCAAAACGTTTCTAGCTTGTACTATACACATGTGAATTGCGGAATGCACTCCCAGCCCAGCCACAGTGTTTCCTTTTGTCGATGACATTGGGATCCTTCAAGAATGCAACTCAGTAGTGACGCCCCGGTGTTGCTTACCTATGTCCTTAGCTGCGGTGATCACTTTCTATCAGGTGACCCACTTGCTTGTTTGTCTTCCGTATAACCTAAAAATATAGGAATTTCAATTGACAGTATCTACTATGTCGCCATTTCTACGGAAATCACAACCTGGACCCGGAAGTGGAATTTAACTCTATCTCTCCGGCTCTCAATAATAATTGGCTATTCAATGAACTAGCCAGACCATACCACTCATTAGCTAGTTTCAATCCAACATAAATTAACACGAAGTGCGCCGACGCACCGGCGCGCGCGCAGCCACCCTGAAAGCGCGAAGCTCGCGCCCGGCGATGCCACGCTCGACTGCGAATTGCCTGCATGCATGTTGTCCGTATTGCATTGCATTTAATGTGCACGCAGAAACGAGCTTACGGTCACACGGTTAGGCGCGCCTAATGAGAAAGTTTATCGAGCGTTTATTGCGTAGTTCAGCGGGAAGCTTCGCCGCTCCGCTCGCAGAGGCGCCGCAGGTGTGCCGTGGCCCGCGCGGCGCCCGCCCCGCGCCCTCCCCCCGCGCGCTACGACGCAGCTTTCTTCGCACGTCCGCCGGCCGCCCGCCGCCGCCGGCCGCCACGCCAGTCGACTGTCAACCTCAGAGGCGAGCGGTCGCCTCGCGCGCCTCACACAATACGCGCCGCGCTAACTACACGACGCACTATCTGTGCAGTATTTATATTCTTACGGAAACTAACCTGAATATTGTGATCGACCAAGTGTAGTGATGTGTCAAACCATTGGATCTGCAGCGTGGAAAGAGGATTACGCCTGAACTTCCTGTACATGTAAATAAATGTCAAAGTGTCACACGTTAGTGCCGGTGCGGTATCGGTGGCGCTGATCAGATCTTGGCCAAGAAATGGTGGACATGGTGGTATTGTGCGAAACGGGTTCCGATCTGGGGCCGGCAGGCGCGCTACCGAATCCACGCGGCTTCTGTCCGCGCGCCGGCCGGCTTTCGTCGCGCCGCGATCGCTATCATACCGGAATCATCAAATAGGCAGTTGACGCAAATGGAGACAGCTCGCGAGTGTCGCATTACCATTTTCACGGAACGTCAACAACCTATTAAATTATTCATTTGGTCAACTTAAGCGCTAATTTGTTAAGTCAGCAGCCAGGCAAAGCTTTTTCAAAGTGGCATATCTATACGTAGCTTTGGCTCGCCGTATATATTTTTCTCGTCGTTTATATTGAGTGCTACTCATTATGAGCAATTAATTAAACCAAAACAACCCAAGACTGCAAGTTGGCCAGCATCATAATGATTTCAATATCTATACGTATCTACTTCAAAGGAAGGAGGGTCAAGGCGGACATTAACGCCAAGATGATTATCTACTTCAAAGGAAAATTAACAATTGTATCCAAGATAAAGTTTCTTACCAAACTAATACCACGTTACTACAATAAAACGTCACGTGCGCGATGTAGATGGCAATTTACACTACATCCTATTTTTTGGCGCCCAACAACTGGGTGGCTTCCGAGGAGACCTGTTTTATTGCTGTTGTAATTGCCTTGTAAGGGCCGACGCAAATTATACAGGGGACGTACCCTTCATATGTGTATCACATAAACCATACATTTAACTAGTTCATTAAAACAAATAGGCGGTATCCTGAGTTTACAAAAATCTTGTATGTGGTGTGCAGTCTTGGGTTGGATTTTTTATGGTTCACTGGTCTTTAATATGTTAGGTACACTTGTCTGTTAATATTGTTAGCCTATTTCTCTTCTACATTTACTAGTTATATTTCGAGTGATGCAAAGCGAGCAATACTTCGAGGCAAGTCCTTCTTGGCTTTCGAGTATTCTCAGCTAATTATTGAGATCTATTGGTATATTGAGAAAGCCGAAGATCTGTCCTATTACAGATCTAAGATAAATATACTACTAAGTATACTTACTGCGATGGCTCAGCGATCCAAAATTGATCTTGGCCTCCGACACCATAAACTGCTACCTCTTCCTATAATCAACAATAAACCATAGTTGAATGAAGGGTGTTAGAATATTGACGATATTCACTGGGATTAAATCCTTACGTTATTTTAATATACTTTTGAGTTGGGCTAGTACCGCCCACGCTCGCGGGCATTTCTGTTGTAATTTTTTAACACTGCTCTCTCCAACTCGCCTGGCCCTCACTGAGATTATGGTTAAACCGCAGTCATAGAAGCGGCCCAGACAATGGTCAGCAGATGACGATATATACGGCTTATGTTGTAGATGTCAATAACGAGTTCTAGAAACGACGAATTGGAGCATGTCCAAAGCAGGATGATAAATACGATCTCTTTGTCAATATCAAAACGACTCTCATTCTGAATCACAAAAAATTGCCTCAAAATAACAAACAACTGCCTAACCATAGATTAAAAATACTACAAACAAAACAGGCAGACATCGACCCAAAAAGCATCAAGGGAAAGCAATCCGCAGTGGCGCTGTAGCTCGTAAGCTACTTGTCAATGCTATCAATTAATGCCATCAGAGTGCCCTACTTAGACAAAAGACGGCGAATATGCTGCGCTACCGGGCCAGATATTTCAGACATATTGCAGAACTATCTATGCGATATTGTGATCTATTAGATTTTCTTCTTATCGTGTCCATAGTATCGTAAACGTAACAAGTATGGCTATCTAAATCCAGTCTATAATTATCATTGTTTATCCGTTTGTTACGATTAATATTATATACCTCAGTTCAAAATTCATCAGTCTTAAAACTGACTGATGACTTACCCTGAATCCAAAAATTTCAATGTTTTAATAAAGGCGCTTTGTCTCGAACTATGCACATCGTTCGTTTGTTACACGGTTCTTTACTACCAACTATTACAAGCATATTATAATTTATTACCGCACCCTTTGTGTGTGCACTCGAGAATTTGTGGTTTGCTGCGGCAGGTTGCACTAAAACTTCAACCTTTGTGCAGTCTTTAAGTTTCACCTCGCATAGCGGTTCGAGTTAATCTTCTACTTAGTACGCTTTAATAGCTTCAGCCACAGCCTGTTGCACTATCTTCAGTTACAAAATCTTTGTTTAACAATGATTTATCTATACTCTAACGCTATGTACCCAAATCACAATCAATTGTTGTTAATACAGCTGGAAAACATCCATTACTGTAATAAAGGACGTTAAGTCCATATATCGCGGATTTGCGTCAGGTTTCCGCGATTACGTCTAGATATACGATAAGGCAGCTTTTAAATGCGTTATTGGTTATAAAGTACAGAGCTGCACGGCTGATAAACATGGAGACGAGATAACGACGCGACCTTGGTTATATTGCATATAAAACCTTTTAGCGCGAGATTTATTAATTATGGAAATCTACGTTGTTTTACGTAAAATCGACACCCAAGCAGATCTAGTTCATACGTGTCCCAAACGAGCAGTACAAAGTAATAGTAAAACAGAGTTGATTGCGTGCAATTGTTTATGTTTGTGGCGGTCGGCGAGCAGCCGGGTGAAAGCCGCACTTTCTCCAGCCCTGCGGCCCTCCACACTGCTAGCGCTCTATTGCAAAATTTCACACTCTCCTCCCGCCGATACTATCAATTACGCAGATAAATGGCTTTAGAAACTATATCAAACTTATAACTTTCCAAGACTAGAAGCTGCGCTATGTTCGCTTTGTCGATATCACGCAGCGAAACGATTAAAACAGATTGTGCCTCTTCACAAGCGTTTATAAGTTCTAAATTGTCAACCAATAAATATACTTTATATTTTTATGTTTATGAATGTGTTATTTCTCCATAATGAATCCTTTAAAAGGTCCGCTATATTTACCAATTCCCAACAGTTTCAAAACAGCCAATCGTCTTAATCGACTAAAAAATAAAGCTCTGTTTTGTAAAGGCAACGCCCCTACTTAAATCTTGACATATTTAGGTCGGCGTGGAACCTCTTCGGTCTCAATTTGAGTTGATTTATTTAGCCTTCTAGCTAGCTGTCTGAGTTCAAGGGAAGGGATTTAATGCCAAGTCTTATACAATTGGCTTTTCTAGCACTCCAGAAATGGATTATTGGATAATTGCCCGCAATGGAGATGCTGACATCATCAACATTTGCTGCCCAAACAGAGTACGTGAACCTAAAGGCTGGCTTACAATCAGGCTCCGAACTAAGTGGGGTTTACGCAAGCGACCTTATGTAAGCTGTTTCTGATTCTTGTGAAACGGTGCCGTGTGCTTTCGTTTCTCATGTTACATAGCGGCCATCGGCAAATTGATAATTTAATGATTCCCTGTGCTCGTTCAATACAGGCCTCATGAGGTGTGAAGAGATCGCACTCTCGATTTAGTACCTAGTTCTTGTGAAAAGTTAATTTATGAGTAAGCTACGAGAAAAATTAAAGAAGCTTTTAGCGTGCAAAACAAAGTCCAAGATAGAGTTAGAGATAATTTACAATAAAATAACATTATGTGTATAGAGAAAATTACGATACAATAATCACTATTGTGTCATTTTATCGACATGGCAGGATACGGTAATCGATATTGATAATACAAAACTGCGATAAGACGCACTCTCTCTGATCCACAACAATTATTACCTATACCACAATAATACGAAAATTTATCTACCGATTTTTATTGTGAAGTACGTTATTAAACTTCAAAGCTATATAATAACGTAATTAAAATGCCATAAGAGAGCTGAGCGGTTACTCTAACAAAATTTATCATACAATCGGTTGGGGTGGCCGCATAAACTATAGCTGGCTATTGTTTGACTGTAGAGGCGATGTTTGATGGAAGTTGGGAAGCCGCCAGCGCAGCAGTTGCCAAGTGCAGCGAAGGGAGAGCGCCGGCTCGCCCTTTAGAGCGTCATCTAGGCCGCCTTTGGTCTACGGATATTAAAAACAAATTAATTCCTCCGAATCGATGTGCAGCTCTGGAACAGAACAATAAAAGTGCATTAGAGATTGGTGATGATGTCCCTGGGAGCGAGCCAAGAAACTTTGCCAAAAGACTTTTAACTATGAGAGTTACTCTGAGCGCGCTCGAAGGACCAGCGAAACATACATCATTTAATGGTGTAATACTCTGCGAACGGAGTTAAAGAATGCATTGCGGTACTCGCAACAGATCGATAAACACAGTTTCAACGTTGACCATGTTGTATGTTCGTCCTTCTGGGATTCAGCCAAATAGATCTGCCAAACCACCATTGGCTTTGCTGGGACTGGGACCTTGTTAAACGCTCTGGTCTGCCTTTTTATTTTTCATTTTATTATAAAACATATCATTCTAAGCTCTCATATATATGTACATATAATATCTCATAATAAATTGTCGTTAACTTAATACGCAAATTACATGAGAATATGAAGTTGCGCACACAAAGTCAACAACTTACCTGTCGCACACTGTATATGTATAGTCGCGTATTTGAATTGAGAAATTACTTGACAAATTGTTATGTTACGGTGCGTAATTGCTGGGTAAAGTATTTGACTAATTGTTGATCGATTTATGTTGTTGCTTGTTTGCTGGCGGCCGCTGCAGTCAGGTAAGGCAGGTAGCGGGGGAGGGCGCGGGGGGCGGCCCTTCCGCCAAGCCCGAACAGCTGTCGCGGCAGCTGCTTCCACGACCGCACGTGCGGTCCTAATAATAAGGTCGTTTTTTTCTCTCCCGAAAACGCCGGTTGTGTTAACGAAAACGACGCCGGGAGATCCCAGATTGAAGATTCGAAACCGTCACCTTTTGTGTTCGCAACGGCGGGACGAATTATACGACATGTGTTGTGGGTTATTATTTCTGAAGTGAAATAAAGCATTACATTATGCCTTATTTGTGGGTTATATGTATACAGCGCACAAGATTTATTCTTACCTTGACATAGCCGAAAATATTTCTTTAGTTCTTCGAGAGTTTCCCTAGGGAGTCCTTTGAGAGTTGTACCATTCAAAAACTACAAGTAGGTCCGAATTAATTTCCCGATGTGCAGCGATGTAATGGTAGTTATTAGCGGATCGCGCGGCGCATGCGGCGGCGACCACGTGACGCGTGTTTACCGCGCCTGCGCCTGCGCGCCAAGGCCACGCGACGCGACGCTGTTCTATGCTATGCACGTAGCGCAACGGAAATTGAGACAAACACGTGAACTTTTTGCGTTATATTAGGTAGGTACCTAGGTGTGTTTGTTTGTTTAAGGAAACCTCTGGAAGAGATTTGCGAGATCGATTAATGAGGTATTACGAGTATGTCGTCAACATGCGAAGTGCTTAGTTCGAGGCAACGATTGGCCTAATTGTACGTTTAACTTTATTCAGAAACTCATTTAATTGATACATTATTTAATGAACTAGGTACTTATAATCTTGAATTTTTCATCATGGCGCTGGAAAAACCTACTAGTTAAATTAATACGTATCCATTATACGAGCAAAAGATGCTATGCTATGTCTATTTTTTTTTCTACTTAAAAAAGCACTGATGTGCCGGACATATTTAAGAAATAGACTGTGCCAAACAGGTAATAAGAACATTATTGTTATTTTTTTAGGGTACAATAAAAACACCTTAGTATCGAAAGGTACCGCATTTCCCGATGCCAGAGTTAGCACAGAACCGGGAATCCAGTTTTCTCCACAGTACCATTCGAAAAACGCGCGTCTGACGAGCTCGTTTGAGTAAATTTTGGTTTAATTGAATCAAATTCAGTTGAACATAATGTTTGCGAATAAAACGAACGTATTCAATAAAAACATCAATAAACCGAACGTGTAAAAACATTAAAGTTTAATTTTTAAATAGGCAAATAATGGTTACCGCCCTGCACTCGTTAAAATGTGGAATATTTTTCCTTTTATTCTTGGTGTTGACATGAACTGGCAGTAAAAGAACACTTGTTATTTATTGACGGCCACGCCAAGGCCAGTGGGGAGTACGCCACGGCCGCGTCATCGTGTAAATGTAAACGATACGATACGACATGCACTAAAACGGCTCGTGTTCCGACGTCCCGGTGCTTTATCTCGATTTAATCTCGATCGGTGACTCATCGCGCGATACCCGAACATGATTTCTGCCCAGTCTTGAATCTTGCATTCTGACGTAGCGACTCGCGCACTGATAGCGCGGCAATGCACCGGCTCTGACCCGGCACACCCGCAATGCACCACGCCGACACCGCACCGAAACGACGTTTGCTTACGTTTGTTTACCATCACATGCATAATCGCCTCTCCTCATAAACAAGCTCCGCCGCCGCTTCCCATGAGCTAATACGAAACTTGTTTATTTCTTCTCCAAACATAAAACGGGATATTCGATTCCAGATACATTGGACGGCTACTTGGACACGTATTTTGGTTAGTACGGCACCGACGTCTGACGCAAGCGAATTACGGATACGGTTCAATTCGTGATGACTTTCGTATGACGTAAAAGGTCGTGCGAGTCCGACTGATGAAGATTGATCAATAGACACCGAAATAGTGATCGATTGTTGTACCGTAATGCAACGTCGGTGCTGTATGGCCAAATGTTAATTAGTTGTGGCGGATCGCGTGTGATCGATAAGCAAACGTAAGCTCCATAGCCCGAGCGAAAGCTGTAACGAGGCTATATTGACGCGAGCAATCGTTGACCAACAGGAGCCATTGTGAGTCTGAGAACGTGAGCCAACGATCAGCCGCCGCCGCCGAACGCTGCTGTGATAACTTAACTGTGATGTGAGCGAGCCTGTCTACGGATATTTTTATATGTGATTTACCAGTGCCGAGTACAAACCGAGTACAAAAAAAACGGAATGTTGTTCTATTAGAGAGTATAAAATTTATATTAGTGTTAATCGTGCAATGAAGGAGGAGTGTAAGTTGTGCAATGTGAACTGCTGGGGGCAGCACAGTACGGACTTTTCGATATCGTCGCTGATGCGGCGGTCGGCGGCGCCCGCGCCGGCGCCTGCGCGTCACCAGGATGCCGTGTTGCTGTCGGCGTACCTGCTGAAACTAGGTGACTATCCCTTGCATTCGCTCCTCCGGCCTGCGCACGCCGGTGAGTACCGCGCACCCGCGCACCCGCGCACCGCCGCGCGCGCACCCTCTAACAGTCCTAACACCTCCGCATTATAAATAGCCCGCGCTAGGGCTCATACCCACTAACCACTCACTCGCTCATCGGTGTCAGCCATATCAGTGTAAATATAGCGCGCTCCACCAATAAATTACTCGTTGTTCTGAGCTCAGATCTGTATCTGTACTAGATTTCCCTCGCCGATAACTCAGTCGTTTAATTTGTGTGTTAACGGTTCCCCTTTTTGGGTAAGCTGAGGTCGTTAAACCACGTAGGTACGTAATTTGTATCTAATATTTGAGCGTTATGCTTGTGGGCTTACTAACTCAGTAATAAAGGGTGTTTTTTAGAGGCGGAGTACTTTAAATCACAATAAAAAAAAGGTATTCAGTATCAGTGAATCATATTCAAACATAAATGCCATAAATCTTTCCAATAAAGCTAGTTTCACTGATATGAAATACTTTTTCTTTATTTAATTTCACTTTACAGTTCTCCGCCTCTAAAAAACATTAATTAATTTTTTTTCAACATGTTATTCAAAATGTAGTGTATGCCTTTGCGATTCAGCTAACAAGTGTTGCCGACGTGTGCAACGTAGCGGAAAAGCATTATCTTAAATACCGTTTCAGGTTGCTCAAGCGACGTTTTATTACAAACGATTTTGCAAACTAATTAATTCTTTCAGTTCAACGACTTGGCTACCATTTATTTAGCGCTGCGTAAGTTACCAGGTCTCTTGGAAGTGTGTGTCAGCCGCAAACATTGTTGGTAGAACTGACAAGTTGCTTGCTGCTTACATAGCAAAGTTATTTTCAGCCAGCGTGTAGTAGGTACTTCTTAATAATGTCGTGTTAGACGTTTTTAGTCATTTACTATTGAATACGCATTAAATGGATTCTAGGTTTACGACAATGAGTCTTTGTTTTCTGCACAACAAACACCTAAATATCAGTCTAAGAATATTTTGCTGTCAACTTGTTAGTTATCCTAACAGAACAACAACACCTTGTTAACGCATGTTTGTTTAATGGGGTAGAAATAATGATTATGATAGGTAGAATGATAGTAGGTTTCGCTGACGTTGTCGGGTGCTCTGAATGGCCATAAAAATTTGGTGCGGTACACTTGGGTCACATAATACTAATACCCTAATATCACTTTAGGTGTCAGATAAAAGCATGGGATTGTTATTTTATTTAAGTATGCAATCGATCATTATTGGCTTAGGACAAACAAACAAGCAAAATGGAGTCTTATTTATTCTTAAAGGCGCCTCGGCTTCGACCGTACATACAGAGGGACAGACGGCGGGAAGCGACTTTGTTTTGTACAATGTACTAACTGGCCCGCCGCCACTTTATTCGCGTGTTGTGGAACTCTATAAACCTTCCTCTTGAATTACTCTATCTATTGTTGTACACCGTATTAAAATCCGTTGCGTAGGTTAATAGATCTAAGCGTACATACATACATGTATACATATAGAGGGACAGTGTGTGTAAACTGGCCATCCATATTAGAGATGGTCATATGATCTAAATTAGATTTAAACATAAATGACGTTTCATTATCTTTCCAATAAAGCTATTTGAATTGATATCGAAAATATTTGTCTTTGTTATATTTAAATTTTAACACCAAATACTAAAAAACTCCTTTTGCTATGTATAGAAGATATATTAATTTTATATTACGCTATAATTATATTGAATTACGTTGTGAAAATTATACTCTGTCTATGTTTATGTCGAAATCTTTGTTTACATTTTAGGAAAACAGTTTTTCTACTAAATATAGTAACTTTATGTTTTAGTCTTCGTGAAACAAGGATCAAATTGTGCGTTTTAGTGCGTAATCAGAACCCCATTAAACCATCGATTGGGAATAAAAATGAAACTTAAGTAGTAAAGAACACATTAACCCAGTTAAAGTGAAATGAAGTTCTGTACTTCGCGAAATACGGATCGCCAACTGGCGTTTAATATCCGCTGTGTCTGATCCAAGCCACATAAATGGAGTTCTGCACAATTATTCTTTGCCAAAATATTGTAAATGAATATTAGAAATGGGAATGGTATGGCTAGATAGACGGATGTTTGGATGTTTGTTACTCCTTCACGCAAAACTACTGACGGATTTTGATAAAATTTGGCAATAATATAGCGTATATCTCAGATTAAAAAAAATATGTAGTCTAGCCTTTGACCGCGACTTCGTATGCGTGGTATTCGGTTTTACATTACAGTAGTTTTTTGTGTGAAGGAGAAACAAACGTCCATCCATCTAACCATACAACTTTCAAAGATCAAAAGCAAGTTGATTACATAGTTATTTTCCATGCAGAACCGGTGCATTATCGATCGGTAATTGTTTGGATGGTTGATATTGCCAGAGATAACGACTGAACATAGTACCTACATTAGTTTAGGCATATCAAAGTCCCGAGCAAAACTAGATATTAGTTAGAAGATTCAACGAAATTGTATTTCAGTACCAAAGACGAATCGACTGAAAGGATTAGATACGTAGGTACAGCAGGTAACCTACCTACATATAAAAATATATTTACGGGTACTTTTGTCCCGAAAAAAGGTTCTCTATCGAAAGGGACTTTAGTAGAATCTAGGTTGGATTACGTAAAACTTACAAAGGTACCTTTAAAAGGTATCGGTGTAGTTTACATTTATAGTTTCATTACGAAAACACGAGAAATTGCCGTAAAGTACGTTTCAATAGAAAGACATAAAAGTAGAGCACGATGAAGATAAGTATTTTCCACAGAAATATAAATTAATTGACTTAGGTACTTATTTCAATAAATATAGATTCATCGTTAGATTTCTGTGAATAATCTATACATTGTATAAAATAAAGAAGCTTTCCGCTACCTATCTTAGTTAGTCATAGATCAGTTTCCAGGATGATTCACGGAAATCTACCTCCGTCTTTCTTCACCCCTCTGGTTTGTACTCCGGGAGACAGACGAAGGAAAAACGAAAGCTGTTCGGTAGATTCACTTTAAAAACATGTCACTAGTGCTGATGATATTTGTTCGTATTTATTTGGTCAAGACATGTTAAATACATAAGTAGCAACAACATGTATCAACAATTATACCTAATGTCATGAATGGACATTACTTTTTAATTAGCTATAGGTTTGTCACGAGTAGATACTGTTAATTTGTTCTTTAAAATCATTATTAGCAGTATATAAATCCTTATTACTATAAAACAG
This sequence comes from Blastobasis adustella, assembly GCA_907269095.1. Classification (NCBI taxonomy): domain Eukaryota; kingdom Metazoa; phylum Arthropoda; class Insecta; order Lepidoptera; family Blastobasidae; genus Blastobasis; species Blastobasis adustella. The sequence goes on along the minus strand of OU026121.1, from coordinate 10,227,284 downwards.
TCTACCGTTAGCCCGTTACATAATTTTTCTTATTGGAACGTAAGTACTGTAAGTAGGTACCAACCAATAATAATCCATCAAATCAAGTAGGTACTTATCGGCAAACACGCATCGAAACAAAGAATCTGTTTATTGACCTATTTATCCTGTTAGTAGCACAGACAGAGCCTATAAACAAATCTATTAAAATTAGAATATTCCTACCTAAAGCAAGACCAATGATATGGAGGGACTTGAAGTTTTTTTTGTATATAGACTGGCCAAGCATTTGACCGCCTTCTCATCCGGTGGTAAGTGACTAATCTAGGAACAGCCTATTCACTCTAGCCTTGAAGGCGTCCAGATAATAATGACCAGGGAACACACTCGCAGGCAACGTGTTCCATTTCTTAGCCGTAAATATAAAGGTCACAATCTTTTATTTACATTCTTGTTCATTAGCTTGTCTTTAGATACTCTGAATAATCCATTGAACTAAATTGACCTTAAGCTCCCGGGCTAACTTTCCCCATTTTAGGGGTAAGGGCCGTCCAAAACGAGTCGAGAGCCGTGACTCACTCCGGAGTGAGTCGCCCGTGACGTCACCACACATCCAGCCCCCATTTACAGCTTATCGACTCATACAACGCACTCATTATTCTCATCGAGGACCCTACGGCTGTGTTTGCGTTTAGTTCGACATAACGAATGCGTTTTGTTATATTTATTTGCTAGTTAGCTGGAACTGTGGCACAATGGCTCAGTGTTAACAAAGTAAGCGATGTTTGCTCACTCATAGTTGGGTGTTTGTTTTATGCGTGTCTAGTGTAACTATAGTGTTTTAGAACTAAGCTGCCTAATGGCTTGTTTTTATTACCTACTTAAATTAAAATTATCGGGTGGGTTGGTATTCATTAGATAAGTGCCTACTGCTTAAACATTTTGGTTTACTTTATAAAACAATTAGTTGTTGCTTTGTTTCTGTACTTAGCGATGCTAGTTAAAATTTTTGGTGGTAATTCTTCGGCAACAGGATTGCTTAGTTTGTTAGTTTAAGGTAGGTCCTTATAGCATGCGATGGAATCACCCATGTACTTACGATGCGATTAGGCACTATTCCCTAATACAATGTTTTCTTTACGATATTTTCTCTCACCGTAAGAGCATCGGTTAGTTCAACTAATGTACATAACTCAGAAAAGAGATTCAACCCCGGTACCTCTCACTTACGGCTCTGATATCTTAACTACTAGGCACTACGTATCTAAATACACCTAAAACTTACTTCAAAAACTCATCCAAAGACCACTTCGATTCACCATTTCGAAACCCAACGCCTTGAATATGGATGGCACTAGGTTATCGATAAATACGCCCGGCTTATCCTCTTACCAACTAGCTTAATCGAAGCTAGCTCGTTACAAGGATACTCGGCTGTACCCGGATTTTCTCGCGGAACTCATCGAGGCCGGTTACATCGTGTGTTGTCGCTTAATGCGTAACTATAAACTAGCTTGGATTCGAATGCTATGTACAATGTATAAAGTATCTACAATAACAATGTAACCTGATGCCTTTTTGAGAGAAATAAATGTTTTTGTATATTTTTTTTTGTAGCTAACACTGGTGTGGAGTTAGCTACTCAATGCTGCGTTGTTTTGGACGCGTAAACGGTTAAAAGCCTGTGTTGATGTCTCTATTCAGTGCGTGCTCCAGTGAGTTTTAGATATTCTGGGGTTAGGTTGGGTAGTTGGTAGTGTACGTAGGTTATTTTTGATGTAGGTATAAGCCTGTTTGTGTTGATGTCTCTATTCAGTGCGTGTTCCAGTAAGTTTCGGATGTTCCTGGGTTAGGTTAGTTTGTTGCTAGATGTACGGAGGTAGGTTATTTTAGATTAGGTTTAAGTTAGGTTAGTTGGTGTTTTCATTAATTTTGTGTAAATGTTATTCAAATTCTTTATGTCATGAATCGTGATCTACTTACCACTATATTATGAATAAGAAATGTTTGTAGGTGAGTAAATAGGCAACTATTAACCTACGTACTTAAGCCAAAAAAATTTAATGACCGCGGCTTTGTTTAAGTTAAGTAAACAGATAATAGACAAGTACCTACGTGGTTTGTAGCTCACTTATTAAAAATAACAAAAACATAAAATAACGTCAGCGCGGTAGTTGACAAGTCGGCTACTGTTATTACTGACGTTACCGCGCTCTGCTCCAAGTTAGTGCCGCCCGCTGCGCAGTTCGGGACTCTCCTATGGAAAATACTAGAACTGACTAGAATGTTCCAACTCCCGTGCGTGTGATGCGTTGATAGGAAAACAAACGCGTTGTATTTTATTTTAGTTGGACTGCTGAAAGAAATAATACTTAAATCTCTAAATTTAGAAAAGCTTGAGAGCAAATCAAAGTGGAATGTATTTCTCATAAAATAACGTTAATTTTTGTATCACTTTGTGTTACGCGTCGCTCCGCTTTTCAAAAGGCGTGATACAAAAAATTATCTTATCTAATGAGCAATACATTCCACTTTGATTCGCTCTCACGCAATTTGCTTCTGAATTTAGACTGCTGAATTTAGATATAGGTTTGTAATAAGCGCGTAACTTGGCAATTCCCTTTCAGCATTAACAATTCGTTTGTTTTGATATGTACCTATGTAGGTACCTACTACTACTTACTATGGCTGTACACTAGAAGTAATAAGCCAACTTTATTTGTCTTGTTTTTGTGGCTAGAGAAGTTAGAAAGTTGAGTGTTTGTTCGTCCTCTCATAACGCAATGTCTAGTAACGGTCTAACTAACGTAATATAATAATTTGTTAGGCCAGCTTTTATCTAAGTCTGCATGGGAGCTACACCTAGTTTCAGAATTTTTTTTTTATAGAAATTTAAAATCTAAAAAAAAAAACACCACAATAATTTGAAACATACAGAAGAAAAAAAAGACTGAAAAACTAATTAAGTAGGTTAGGTCGAAAATACAGAAGACGTCATCCCAGCCTTTCCCTATTTCCCTATTTAGACTTGGACCGTCTCCGATGTATACGTGCATCCATTCACATAGTTAATAATTATGACCCAAACTATGACCTCATTTTATACCTACTGGTGGTAAATTAGGTACACATCATTTTTTATTTAAACTGACGACTTCTATAGCTAGGAAGGTAGGTATAATTCATTCCATTGAAAACAAAATGTGGGTAAAGTAAGCAGGCACCACATATACAAGTTATTGACCGGATATAATTGGCTGCAAATTGCTTCAATCCGTATTCGTTATATAGGTATTGTGAGAAGTGTGGAAATTATAAAAATTCCAAATTCGTTCCGTTCTTATGTTGGGAGCGATGGACGCTGCGTGCAAATAAGTACGTTGCAAAATTAGCGCCTACTTAGCTGGATATGGTTTCTTCTGCTCTAAAGAAATTAATGCCTTTCTTATTGAACGGTTTAGGTTTTTGTACACCATACTTACTCTAAGCCCGGCTTGCACCAAATTCTTCAACACGTTTAAAAATTATGTTTGAAGTTTTTTAGTATGAAGTTTTTTATTTAAGTGTTAGCTTAAATGCGTTTAAGAATTTGGTGCAAGCCGCCCCAAAGCGCAACAGCTTTACTACTTAGTTTATTACCAATGCCACGTAGAATCTGACCGATTTTACTAATTTCTACTTCAGGCCAAATAAGAATGATTCACGTCAATACATACTCTAGAACCATACTTGCTATTTGCCCCTTATTCAAATTGTAGGTATGTTAGCTCTGTGATACTGTCTTAAGTCTGTCAGTACCAACCTAGTCATCGAGCTTAATATTATTACGCACGCATAATATAGTTAAGACAATGATGATTATCGTAATTTAGGTAATCTCTTGCCAAAGGGCCAATTTATCTAAGTAGACACAGCTTGCGCATTTTAATCCCCAACGTTCCCACACAGTCCCCACAGACGAGAGCGCCCAACTCTAGAATAGTTACGTCAAAATATTTTGAATCAATACTCATATTTATTTGTAGAATTGACTCTAATTGAGGTCCGTAAACATGGACAATGCTGTAGGCCGCCGCAGCGACCATAAATCCATCGCGGTGACCATAAAACAGCCATTAAGCACGCCGAAGCTGTATGCGAACTGGCACCGTGTGGTCAGTTAATAAATAACAAATTAAACTTTGATTGTAATAGATTTACTTAGTTGGGTTGATTCTGGGGTGTTAGCTTGTGTGGTTTCGTTCGGCAACTGATTAATTCGTGTTTAACCGTCCGTTGAAGGGGAGCCGTAGCCAAGTGATGTTGCGTTTGGTGTTTTTACCCGACTGCCAAGGAAGGGTTAGGTATGTTTTGCATCAATAATTGATAACTCATCACATACAAGCTTATACCCACAGTCGGGTGCAACGAATAGTGGCGATGACGTCATTTGTCATCTTGGCAATTATCTTTTTTATTTTTGTCTTTTTGTTTGTCTGTCTACTCGCGCATCAATCAAAACTACTGTACGGATTTGGATTCGGTTTTGATAGTTTGGTAGCTTGAAGGCCAGGGTACAATCTAAGCCATGTTTCTGTTTCTAATTCGGGTAGATAAAACCAGAGATACAACTTGACCTTGAACTTGAACTTGAAACAATGCGGAGGTCATTTAAAACGTGGCCTAAAATGTCTAATCATAAAAACTATATTCACAAAAGCTAGTAGGTACATAAACTTACTTAACAAACATACATTACATTCCATAACGTACATAAAAATACTTAAACGCTCACGCCTGCCCACGAATTCCACAGAGTAGGCAGAGACGCCACGATCTTGACACACCGCTTTTCCTTTTCCATACTCATAATCTTCCCCTACATTTACGCCTGTTATTGGTGCTCTTCAATCAATCCATGTGTCAAATCAAATTATTTCCTTTTGGGTACAATATAGGTAAATATCGACGTCCTTTTACGATTAAGGAAAACAACGTGAGAAAATCTGCGCTTATCTTAGAGGCAATTCCACGAATCCGAAATAGGTCAGCGTGTCCTTCTCATTGATAGTAAACAGTTCGCTCTATAGAGCAGCAGTGCTTTCAGATTTACTGAAAGCTTTTCCAACTAGAATATTTAAATAGAAATTTCTAGGGCTTTTTATGGTGCGGCGACTAAGTACCACCGCACCCTCCGACGATGAGATAGTTTTCATTTACACCATCTGAAGGACTGGCATCCAACTAATTTACTAACATCGCGAGCCTTCTTAGCGCGCTCGTGAAAGACGTGGAAACTCCCTCCCGATGTCTTTCCTTTGCACAATAACATTGGGTTCTTCAAAGGGCATGTCTACAGGTTTTAAAGGCCGGCACAGCATCCGCTCTCCTTAGGTTGCAGATGACCTGGACGGTGGCCGCTTTCCATCAGGTGGACCGTCCATCCGTGTGCCTCCCTAGGCAATAAAAAAACTCGTCCCGCACAGCTGGTAGGAAAACCTGATTCGCCAGGGCCACTTCCGTTCGCTCAGGCCACGACATAGTGAGGTCCTTGGACCCAGAGGATGGTGATAGGGCGCTACAATCTCCCAAGTTCCAGCTTTGGCTTTAGAGGCTTTTCCGGTGAACTGTTTACCGTGTATATAACATGCTCTACGGTGAGGGAATACATCGTGGTGAAACCTGCACATTCAGGCGACTGAATGTGTAACCATGATCCAATCTGGACGGGTTCCCCTATTAATAGGGTCACTGAGGTCAGATGGCTGTCGCTCCACTGTAATACCTGATCTGTCAATTCCTGGATCACGGTCAAGGCGGACACCTGGATCTCGTGAGCGAGAGCACAACCGGGACGCCAAGATGTTTTTTTATACAACATGAATACCTAAACTATTTTAATTTATTGACAACATTATCTTATCCACATGATAACAATAAGCTCTGATATCATGTTTGCTTTGTTCACAATCACGGTGTTCCTATTATAACTCAAGAGACTTTTATACAAACAACGTGTGCATGCTTTCTCCCGAAAAGCTTGTTCAGTTGTCGCATTGATTTCTGTTATCATAATATTTACATCGGTGTAGCGAATACGAAATATCAAGTCAAGCAGATTACGCAGTCTGTAATCCAATGTTGGATCGCTTGTTATTTACAAGAATCCTCTTTGGACTCGCATTACTCGAAAAATATGATTTAAACATAAACATGATAGGTATAATGTTACTATGATATGACATTCTAATGTTATGAGCGACCTTTACCGCTTTCCATCAGGTAATCCATCTGCTAATTTATCACTTCGTAGCATAAATAATTATTACTAGTCACATAAAATATTCAGAAAGAAATAAAATTATTACCTCAATTATAACTCTGTTTTTTTGGTTTCAGGTAAGCCGGCGCCACCCTTTCAAGTATACGACACTTCTTTGGCGTCAATGCCTTACGGTGAGTCAAAAAGTATTTCATACTTGGTGTCTACATTTAGAGACGACCCACTCACTTAAATTGTAGCTGCTTGCCCAACATTTCAGGCACGACAAACGTTGCAATAACGACGATAACGACACCCAATATGTAGCCATTTCGTGTTCAAGGCTGGATCTAGTCTGGCGTCTGTAAAATACGAAATCTGATACCATCATACATATAATAGCCAACCAAAGTAATACAATAGTCAAATCCAGTCCGCCCCACCCACACTAAAGCAGCCCAGCAAAAACAAACCGAGAAGAGGTTTTAAACTAACAAAAGTAAACTACAAATAGACAACAAAGAGGACAAGGCGGGCATTGAGCGAGCGAAGCGACGCCGTATCATTCATCACGACACATCTCCGCCGTGAATCTGTGCTCCACCGTTAGAGTAATTCCATTTTCTCAGCAACTGATGAGTGTAATCGTATTAACCGTGTTTTCAGCCTTTGTCCAATTGAATCCCCAGTCGGTAATCAACTAGTACGATACCAGAGTGGGTCAGCGGGTCGTTACGAGCCGCCGCCGCCGCCGGCGGAATGTACACGCTCCCTACAGCAAAAAAGTGCTTTCGTATACGTAACTCTCGCGGCGCAGACAGCACTGGACTGAAATATTCTCTGGCTGTCGTCCAATGTGATTCTTGAGACGTTATCAAGTAATAATTCGCATTACATGAGTGGATCGATCCGTTTACGTGGGCGTTGTGGGCCGCGCTCGTGGGCAGAACTTAATATTTTTTAGGAAATTTTCGCTGTACTTCACAGCAAAAGTAAAGCCCAAAAAGCGCTGACTCCACCAGTGGCGTTGGGTGGCACTCGCCCGCATCGTCCCAGTCACGCTCTCGCAGCGTTCCCATGCTCCTACATTATTCACAAACGCAGTTGACAATAAAACACGTCCAATAAATATTTTACCCCTATATTGGCTGTACCCCATTTAAAAATAAATGAATGCTCAACACTCTGGCCACTATCGATGACTTTAGTATTCCAATTTCGAATTTAAATGTGCTTGGAATAAAAACAGTAGTTTTTGAGGTGTTTTATTAATGTAACTGAATTAAAACACTGTTTGCCTATGATAAGCATACAGTGTACAAAATAATTAAAAGACGAAGGATTTAGAACAGTAAAGTTAAGATGTACGTGTTACCTAGATTGCAGCTAACTTTAGCTCCTTGCAACTTTTAAAACTTTAAGACAAAGTTTGGACACATTCCCAGTTGGGGTCGCACCGTGTGCTCGTCTCACAGTTGAGGTATTTGCACAATTGCAAGGCAGCTAGAGTGGGTAAGTGGTGGTGATTTCGTCCCGACGCTCAGTCCGCGGCGGGCCGGCGGACGGGGTAAGTATTAGCAGGAATCACGCACTGGTAGCCACCCCACTGCTGCTCACAAAGTGGGTTAGCTGTCATTTCATCAAATAATTAATTAGTACGGCGTTGACTGCCCCACAGATAGGCCCGCATGGGGTGCGCCGAGCGCCCGCCGCTGCAATATTAAACGGGTTCTCTCTCACAACTACACTGAATTAAACTATTATTGTTGCTGCGCTATTTGTAGCCTAGGCGACACTTTAGCGATTGATTGTCTTTTATAATTAGCCACGCACTAGGTCGTCTAACCTATATCCGCTTGCCAAAGATAATATAAGTAATACTACGAGTAATCTCTCTTGCTAATCGACGCCTACGCCGCGGGTCGTGGTTTTTATACTTAACTAGACAGCACAGTATACTAGTGCCATACTAGAACAGAGCTGCTGCCAAGCTCTGCAATAATATCCTAAAGAATCGCTCTATCCGACAGTTAAAACCGCACTACTCGCCTGAACTATTAGTTTAAGTTATTCTAAGATATAACTGCATGAACAGGAAATATCAATTCATCCGAGATATTTTTGATTCCCTGGAGATCTCTAGATATAGACATAGACATAGAAAGCACACTATTCGGTTCCACATTACAACATAACATGTCTTGTCGAACATTCGTTTAGATAGATAGAAAACGATCACTTTTGGTATCTAAAACACATATTTATTCATGTAGCATCCCCGATCTGTACAAAGATAAGGGATTGATTTGAATTTTATCGCGCAACTGATCTTTTAACTGTTATCAAAACATCAAAATTCAAAACCAAACTGTCGGAAACATTTACAATCTGTTAGAGCTAGCATTAGAGTGGAAAAGTTACGCTATAATTGTCATTCAACGCGGGTTTGTTCTAAAATGCTGCGTCGAAGACTAAAAAACGAGTCAAACCCGTGGGTTGGTCGCTACGCTATTTGGTATTTGGAACGAGTTATTTAAGCTTTGACCTTATTCACGGGCCATCATCATTATTTAAATCAGATATAGAGCGGTATTCTATCGGCCTCATAGGCATATTCAAACATCACGATTAATATGTGCCCCATTTGACTATCGCAAAGTCTATCAAGTGTAATTAGATGACGAATGGCCAAACAATAGCGACAATGGATTTATGCAAAGTAACATAAAACGTCGTGCTAAATAATTAGGCAACGACAACGCGAACTCGCAAAATGTATCATAAATAAAATAATGTTTGGATAAGTACACGGTAATTGCGCAGATAGCGCGTTGCATTGAAACTCGTGAGGCCAAACATGTTTATTTCCTGATATCCAGCCGGGAGTGATCTCATGATGTTATCGCGGGTGTCGTATCCGCGCAGTAGACAACTTTATGAACGTAATATTGTGACGGTTCGGGTAATAATTAGCTCGCATTTTAAGGGATTAAATATATTTTTTTTATTTGGATGATTGTGCTGTAATATTGTAACGACACTTCTAGTTAGATTTAATATTGGGTTAGCCTTAATTTCTTTTATTTATTTTGCATGTGGTATTTCGTGTTTCGATAAAAAAGTTTAAGTGTCTATTGGTACTATTTACCTAATTGGAACAACACTGCCATTAAAGCGTTCACATAAAGAGGTTTTCTCTGATGAGTACAACAAGGAGTTCTTCTAGAAAGAAGTGAAAAGATTTTTACGGGGTCGGCACTAGTCGGCAGCACGTGGGTGATATCCCTGGTATTGCAAACGCCCATAGGCTGCGGTGACTGAATACCATCAGGCAGGCCGTAAGCTTGTTTGTCACCTTATTGGTATAACAACATATATAAATATATTTTTATTATCTGATAATTGCAATGTTATTAATGTTTTATCACAACGGATTATACACGCTTTTCCTGATAGTCTAGACTTCCGCGTTCTGTTTAGTTCTGTTCCTTGATTCCAATATTGTATTTAGGTGTCCTTACTCTTATTATAAATGCATGGGTACTACTTATAAGACTAAGATATAAGATAGTCTAGATGTTTACATTAATCCCTATTGCATTCATTAGCATACCTAAAGAAAAAGGGTAAACTCAGCCCACGTCTAATTCAGCCCGCGGGCTCAACTGACCAATATCATATCGACCAATTGGTCGACCAAAACTTGCGCATGTAGGTTAGTCGGGGTTAGGTCTAGGGTGTACATACATAGGTGCCTACGAGTATTATGCAATGTCCTTTAAAACTAACTTCTCTTAAACACGTCGGTCATGTAAATCGCGCTAATGCTCGCGAAGGCCGCGTGGAGACCTCGCAAAAAATGTTTGACCTTGCGTTTTATCACTGCCGCGATACAAAGATATGCGCAAATTACTGCCTTCCGATAGACCGCGCTTTTACTCCGTCGCCTGAACAGCGCAGACGCTCGTGTATTTTTTTTTATTGCCGCCCTTAATTTACTGGCCAGTATGTCATTCGTTTGTTTCTAAATTCAAATTCTCGCGGTCTGTGGAACTGGCCAGTATCTCAATCATTCATTTGTTTTATTCTAAATCTATCCTCTCGCGGTTTTTTAAGGTTTTATTGTGTGATGATGTCGTGGAAAAAGTTGTACGCAAGTGAGTTATGTTGTTTATTTTTATTTGTTAAGGGATTTCGGTTAAGTGGGGTGTCGGGATCTTATGCAACATAATTTGGGTCCTGTGTTTCATCTTGGGTTTCCGAATGGTGCAAAAAACTATATTTAATTTTATTTTTCGTAAGTTCGTAACGACGTTTAGGTATGTGCCGCATTTTATGTTTAGTTTCAGGGAATTCTAGTATTGACCTACACCTACCTATGTATTTATGTATCTACCTACGGGGAATATTTTCATATTTTCATTTCATTTTCGTTTGACTAAGTAACTAATGTTTTCACATTCGAGAGTTATTTGCAATGCATACTTAATTATTTGTATGGTTGTTTTTTATAATAGACCATTTAAATTACTTAGTTGAGTAACTGACTAATTGTTAACTTTTTCAGCTCACCCAATATTCCCTTATTAACAGGATCCCTTTTCCCTGACTCCGCAATACGTTATTCCAAACCCACAAAACCATAAAACAAAATGAACGAAATACTCGCTCCGATAACGAGCTATTTAAAACACTAAAGTACAACTACACACAAAATAATAGTGTTGCGCTGTACACAGTAACTTTAACAGGAAAAGTGTGCCAACCTGGGCATAAAATACAGCATAGGGAACGTAAGGTCGTAATTAAAACGTGAATACTCGTACATCGATAACAAACAATCAAGCTAAGTGCTGATGGCTTGATGCTCCTCCCTCTCTAGCGTTCTATGGTAAATAAAATTTATCGTCATTGCAACGTACATTAGTCCCTCAATATAAAAGTCGCACTAAAATATTTCATGTAAAGCTAACTACGCAACTCTGTTGCTAACAATTGTCAGATTTCAACGATTGAAATTGATACTTTTGCGATAACGTATGTTCGATTTCCTGGGTTATCAATTGCTGACAAAGTTCCATTGCAAGAAACGGAAACGATTGAATTTGATGACGTATGCCAGGGAATATGACTCTTGGAGACTAAATATGGGACTCTACATTTTGGCATTTTCTATAGCAATCGCTACGCGATCTCACTACCACTTATAACAGTTTCCTCTACTTACAACTAATATAAACCTAAACTCAATTTAAGTACCGACTTATTATAAGCCACGACCTCACTCTACATTTTTCCGTCATAACACCTCGCCTTATTAACATGAATAAATTATGTGTCTAGTAGGTGTCTATTACTTACACTGCTTAGCAAAGACGCCCCTAAACATTGACATACTTTTTGTGCCAGCTGTTTTCTTTTTCTTTTTTTATTATAATAAATCTTCATTAAATAAAAACTGATTGCACATTTAACACGTAGATCCTGAAGCCTGCATGGCTAGCACAAGTACGCGACACATAGTTGCATAAATCTACCTATATCCCTCCTCCTTTTTACTCATGTAGTTTTTTTCCTGCACCGCCTACCTTTCAGGCTTAGATTATTTTGTCGGTTGACTGGTAGATAAGGCTATTTTAACTTTAAGTCCGCCACTGTACATTTTGTGCATAAAGTTTTAATAATTAAATAAATGTCGCGCCGCAAGAGAGCGTTTGTTTCCATCTCTCAATCCTAAAATGAAATAGATAGCTGTATCTATGTCGCGTCTTTCTCACTTATCTCGCGGGAGAACGCACTTGTGACAGCCGTGCTGTGGTAGTTGAAACTGTGCTACAGGCCTCAGTTCTTCCCAAACAATGCAGATAAATTCTTGTAGGTATACAGTTCTTAACAGTTGGTAAACTTATAATACAGATATAAAGACGCCTCTAAACATTGACACACGTTCAGTGCCAGCTTTTGAACTTTACTGTAGATCAATTCAATCGAATCATTATTGTAGAGATGGTAGAGGCGCTATCTGATGAGATTGATAAATTCACCATTAGTTAGTTTTACAAGCGATTTCAGACCTTTTTACCACTAAGGTGACAAACAAGCCAAGTCACCGCAGCTACTACTAATAGATGGATACTATGATATAATTTTATTTATTTTCTCTGACAATATTTGTAGTATACCTAGTGAGGAGCCTGGATCAAGCCTCAGAAACCTAAGTTGTATAAATACGAATATCTAAACATACAATTGATAAGGCTATCGTCTCTGAGTAATATTGCATTGGAAGAGATAACATACCGTTTAAAATAGTAACATTAAACTTCTTTACCAAGTAAATGATTGAGAATGAATCACATCACACAGTCACAAATCAGTAGTTAAGATAAATTATGAATCACAAACAGTACATACATACCAACACAACAATATACCTACATTTCAAAGTACACATTACAGTAGCTACATAAGTACTACATTTGCACATAGCTCCAACGAAACAATTATCGACACAAAACCTGGTGAACAGATTTAAAAAAATGGCGATAAAGAAAAAAAGGCGTCCCCACGGCGCGACCGCAGCAGCAGGTGGCCACGCATTAATTGACTGTTAAACGCGTTTTAACAAGCGAATTATTTCTGCGTTTACCGTGCCCGGAGACGCTAAACACGCATGCGCCTTTAATACTAATAAAAATGTTTAATACACAGTAATACAAAATAATCATCTTGTGGTTAATGTCCCGGTTGTGCTCTTCAGAATGAGGGCCCGGGTCCACCTTGACTATTTTCTAGGATTTGGCGATCAGGTAATAACAGTGAAGCGACTGCCGACCACCGTGACCCTGCTACCAGGTGAACCTGACCACATTGAATCATGGTTACACATTCATTCGCCTGAATGTGCAGGTTCCATCACGATGTTTTCCCTTACCGTAAGAGCATCGGCCGCAGCGGGATTCGAACCCGGTAGCTCTCGCGTCGGATACTAAACCGCTCGACCACCGCGGCTTTATGATTAATACAGAGTACACACTTGTACAAAGGGCGCCAGATTTACAACGTGCTAAGCAGCCCGCCCTAACGGGTAACCGGGTTATTCCCGGAATTACCGGAATCCCTGCGACGCGGGGTATTCCAGGGCCGATAAACAGAGTACGTTTAAATTTCGAATATAATAATCTAGTGACTAACATCACGGCATCGTAGCGTTGTAGTTCGCGGTCGGTAACGGCGATAACTTGTCGAATAGTTAATTTAAAATTAAATTGTCATTGTGTGCTTGACAGTCGTTCGTGGCAATGAACAAGGGACTGTACCTACTTTATGTGATTAACAAAGTTGTGTGGAGTTTACTCCTTCGTATAGAATTACTTCTTAAAATGAGTCATCGGAACCATTTATTGCGTAAGTTGTGGCTTCGCTTACAATATCTTTATGAATCATTCTGATATAAATTAACTTCAAATTGAAAAACAGAGATAGGCAAAGTACGACCCGCAGGCCATTTCCGACCCGCGAATGGTTGAAATCCGGCCCGCGACCATGAAATGAAAAATAGCTTTCAAAGTGACAACCTTTTTTATGAAACTAAGCAGTAACAACAGTTCCATACTTAAGTCACATCACGTTCATGTGTGTTTCAGAAAAAATATTTACAATTGAAAATAAAAATTAAACACCAATATTATAAATAAATATATTTAAAAAATCGTTCGTAATATAGTTACTTATATTATTATTAGAATAAAGAAATATGGGTAGCCAAATATTTAAAAACCTGGCCCTCCTAGGATTTCGTTAGAAAGAATTGGCACGCTAAGAAAAAAGTTTGCCCATTCCTGGTTTAAAATATTGTGTACCTACAGGTAACGGTTCGAAAGCTTTATTTGTACCCGGCATTCTCCCCGGAGTTACCACGATAACTCGCTTGTACAGCATGTCGGTAAATGTCATCGGCTCGCGACCTCCTGCAACAGCGGAATTTCGACTCGCGAGGACCCGCCACATACATTATAATAATGCTAAGGTCACAAGTAACGTGAGACCGCTTTTGAGATGGCTTAAAATATATACCTTCAGTCTTTTATGCTTTAGTTGTTGGCAGTTTGTGAAACTAGGTTCATTCTGTAATGTATGCTTGTTAAGGAGGTAATTCTGTAATGCTAAGTTTGGCTTCGTCTTTTTGTACATCCTTAACCATCATCATCATCATCAGCCTATACTAGTCCACTGCTAGACATAACCCTCCCTCACCCTACAATACACTCATTTTATCATTTAAAATTATCTCTATCTCGACTATAGTAATTTCAATATTTCTATTTCACCGATTACACTGATATATGTATTTAGTTAGACATTTTTCGTCTTCGCCTTTTACATGTGAATAAATAGGCTCGGATCCAACAGTGTACTGTTAAGGGCTGTTGATATGATGTCCCTTTTACATATTTGTAATGGATTTTCCGTTACGTTTTTCGAAAGGTCTCAATTTGAGACTCTCAAGTACATACGCACGCGTAGTTCCAAAACGAATAGTCGTTCGAAATACAAACGCAACCATCCCGCTACATAAGCGTAGCCAACCAGCCAATATTCCCCATCAACCATCCATTGCTCAAACGAAAGCCTCAAAATAAAATACGACACGCGTCGAACTATCAATAACCTCAGTGTTGTAGTATTAATATTCTAAAATGTGTTTAAAATTCGCCGCCCGTCAGGGATTTGGCACTTCGGCGCGCTGCTGAAGAATTCATAATGCTTTTTTATACTCTGATCCGACCAATCTGATGTATAGCATATTACCCATAATACCCGGCAAGGCAAGGATGCTCGTAACTCCTAATCTCAGCGTACTCTCTTCAACAGCAAATATAAGCGTATTCCATCGATTCCAAAGGCTTTTGTGGCACGAAACTGAAGGTCTACGATATTGTACGTGCAGTAAAGATAATCTTATCTCTCGAAGGAGGTAGAGGCAAATAAATATTTTTTATCTCTACTAAAATCAAATAGGCTACTTACGAGTGATATGATATGCATAAATATAGATAATAACGATTTATTTTACAAGTTTTCTTTTACTTTATTTTATATGTAAACAAACTATGTAGGTACGTAAATTCTAAACCTTATAAATAACATATCCAGCAGTTGGTAATAAATTTTATTTAAGTAATCTGGAATTCTAGTCCAAGGTGGCGTATGCTTTGCAGCCAATAAAGCCTTGGATCAATATTTCAGAAATACCTATTATGCTTTACTAAGCATAATAGGCTTTACTAAGCATACTATGTTATTTGACCTTTGTAGAATGCTTTTTAACCTTTTCATTTAACTGATATTTTGTGAAACGATTCACCAAAGTAATTTCAAACATATGCTCGTTCCTATTTACTTTTAAACTAA
Source organism: Blastobasis adustella (assembly GCA_907269095.1). Lineage (NCBI taxonomy): Eukaryota > Metazoa > Arthropoda > Insecta > Lepidoptera > Blastobasidae > Blastobasis > Blastobasis adustella. The sequence continues at coordinate 10,211,650 of OU026121.1, read as the reverse complement.
ACAACGCAAGTGCAACCGCAAATATACAGCCACCGGCTGTCCCAGCTATATTTTCCCATTGATTCTGCCACTGAACACAATGCCGTCGGATTACATTTTGACAAGTCCACTGGGCTGGCATGGGCGGCCTACTGACACACATACTGACTAGACCGTGACCTCGCGTATCGCTAATCTATCTCGCGGTATACCCGCCAGCATTCTGTTTACAGTCGCTGCTCATGTGTTATCGCGACAGTGTGAGGGATCTGGTACGATTTACATACCTAATCATTGTAATCTTTCTAGGCGGTTGGACTGTCCCAAGAATGCATGATTTGATTTTGATGATTTGACATTTAATTTAGCATCTAGCTCAGTTATTTTTTATTTAAAATGTTACCGCAATGCACCACTATAGCTTGAAAACTTCATGGTCACCGAAGGGGACATCGATTGGTTTACATTTCCTAGAACTAGACCGGTTACAAAACCTGCTTCATCATATTGTATCGCTTCATTTCATTGGCAATTAATTTCATTAAACCTACCTCTATATCAAATTAATTTGCATTGATGGTCGTCTTGGCGTTAATGTCCCGGCTGAGCTCTCGTGCGCGAGGGCCCGGTTGATATCTATTTATAATTATCTTATGAACCTATTCACATTATACATCATCAACCTTTACTACTTAACCGTTTTGATTTCATCATCGACCCATATCCCGTTCACGTTTTCGTTGATATTTTCGCACAGCCTGAAGTTTTGCGTATTCCTTTCGATTTCTATCAGCACATAATACTAATACTTGTCAACTCCACTGTCAATACCTTTCAAGTACACTGTTGGACTTGTTGCTTAGCAAACATAACAAAAAACTAGTAACAAAATTCTCTATTTGATTTACTGATACAACAGCGTTTTACTGATACAACAATTTGGTTTACCAAATTAGCCAAATTAATTTGAATCCCTTTTGATTCAAATCATAAGTAGTTTGGTACAAAAAGTATTTGAATCAAAAGGTGGGCAGAATGACGTTTCACCATGAGGTGTGAACCACGAACTTTTCCAAACCGCAAACACTTAGCCGGTAGCGTAGGTATTGTGTATGGAAAGTCTACGGGCTCATGTTCATATTGCATTCATTAACGCTCAACCGGGTGTTGGTACAGGTGTGTTTTTGCCAATCAGCCTTTGGTGCTGTTGTTGCCACGCTCGTGTATTCGTGTCGCTGTTATTCTATTGTTCGCCATTTTATTATTCGCGTCATCACCGGTTGTGTAAGTGATTATGTATGCACACTTTTATTAAATAGTTGTAAGATTTTAACGTACAATTCTTCGCGTTGTCTTTACAACCCAATAATATAGATAGATAGATAAATTCTTCATTGCTCACATAATTATATCAGCTTTAGATTTATGTGCGTATTTATCCGTATTTAATCATATTAGGTAACACCAAGTTACTGACTCTAGAGAATTTGTTATTTCGAATAGACATAGGTTCCTACTAATCATCAAAACATCAATCAGCCTTTGGCGCTGTTGTTGCCACGCTCGTGTATTCGCGTCGCTGTTATTCTATTGTTTGCCATTTTATTATTCGCGTCATAACCGATTGTGCAAGTGATTATGTATGCACACTTTTATTAAATAGTTGTAAGATGGTTCGACATTTTAACGTGAAATCCTTCGCGTTGCCTTTACAAGACAATCAACTTTAGTCTTGTATACTTCTCCCTATTTAGCTATTAATTCTACAGAATTTCCTATTTTGAATGCATGCGTGCTCTGGCAGACCTTAGGTTAGGTCGGGCTCTATGATAGGTTAGCCTTCAGAATGGGTTGGCGTTCCGGTAGTGTGGCCTGGGCTTTAGTAGGTTAAGCAGATTAAGTCGTTTGGTGTAGGCTTTAGTTGGGATTAGGCCAGGAAGCATTTTTTTCCACTAAATATAGATCTCTCAACAAAGTAACTTGCTTATATAATGTATTATTTTCCTCCCGGTACCTGAGTAAGGTATTTGAGTACCTACTAATCATCAAAACAATATCAGAAATTTGAACCCGATAAGTGTTATCAAAAAGTTTTACACGCGTAGTAAACACATCTATTGTGTGTTAATTTAAGGAAATACATAATTCATTGCACAGCATAATAGTATAATAGATAGGTACATATCCTGTAGGTACCTATTCGTGTAAATATGCCTATTGTGAAACTAATACAAAACATAATAATTATTTTAATAGCCCCAATGACTAATCGGGCGTAGCATAAACAATGATCCACAATGATTTGACCCTTTGTCTTCGTAAGCGAGCGGTAACTTACATAAGTAGGTACTGGATCCACCGCGATCCTTGCGGTGTCCTCGAATAGGCTATTAAGAAATGTAGGTAGGTTCAAATGATGTCATGTACATAGGTATGGCGCACTAAGGCTGTGCCAGCTGGTGGTATGGATATCTACTTAAAAAATATAGTAACTTGTGGACCCGGCGCGACTTCGTTCGCGTACACCTACTTTACCCCTACCTACAATTTTTTTGTTGCTTATAAACCTGGTATAGACCTTCCTTGAATCGCTCTAGCTATTGTTGAAAACTGCATTAAAATCTGTTGCGTAGTTTAAAAGATCTAAGCGTACATGGACAGACGGCAAGAATCGATTTTGTTTTATTATATGTATAGACTACTCATTAAAATAAAGATGAGTTTATCTATAGTAGATACCTGAAGAAATACCGATAATATTAAATAAGGTACCTACATTATGTTCTTTTATAACAACAAATAAAGATATAGATCATAGGCACTTTGGTAAACAAAGTGTATTACACTCAGTCAGTTGTCCGACGAATCACTCAAGCCTGTTTCTTCTGTGATATAGAACTGGCTAAGTTTATTCCTGTTGCGACCTTTAATCTTTTAAAAGGAATTAGACGACTTTGTTGTAATCATCGGCGGCATTTTGATTAATATGGTGGAATAAGTTAAATGAATTAGCAAGGCAAGATACAACACCAACGTGTATCCAGCAACGAGAAAATTAGTACAGGGTGCCGCAAAAGTAAAGGCACTATTTGGTTCAGCTACAGCTTCTTTTCTAAATTAAAAAACTATAATTCGTGTTTTTTCTAAATATAAACTTGGGCCATGAAATGGTCTTTTAAATGGTGAAATCCAGAGTTGATGCAAATATATATTTTAATCCTATTCATAACATTATCCATAACTTGTCGCAACGCTTTATTCTTATTTCTTGCTGATTTTTTTCTTTATTATAGAAAAGAAATATTATTATTACTTATATTATTTTAAAAAATTCAAAATCGGTTCAATAATTTCGGAGATTGGTAGAGAGTATAGATCACGAAGTAAAAAACGGCCGCGGGGGTATAGATATTACCCTCCTCCACCCATGGTCCTATCGTCCTCGATCCCAAGGTTATAGTACCTATAAATTCTATAAGTAATATCTATAGAAGCCGTCACAACTAGTAGAAGCGGGAATAGCCCAGCGTGGCGCCTTGGGACCTCATTTCGTCCGGCGCGCCCGCCCGGCGGCTAGTCTAGCCTGGTGACATTTGCACACATTTGTCCGGGAGTAGGTCTAGTGTTTGACGAGGCGTCAACTTCATTTGGCACAATCTCCTTTCATTTGGAACCACTGACCCCTTTTGGGCGGGCACACGGGCACACGTGATTAGTATTATTAGTCAACAACCTTACAGATCGCGTAGACGTGACATTCGCACCCGAGGGTGTAAGGCTAAGGGTTAGGGTAAGTCATCAGGCTTTAGGGTTAGCGCAAGTTTAAGTACGTTAGGTGAAAAAAAATCCTACTAATCCTATCCTATGGATGGATGGATATATGTTTGGATGTTACTCCTTCACGCAAAAACCAATGATATAGCTTGTCCAGAATAGCATATAAAACCATAATTTAACCCGAAACTAAATGTGGTTCCCGCGGAAACGGGTTCGGAACGTCATAACCAAATTTTAGGCGAACGAAGTCGCAGGCAAAACTTAGCCTCTATAGCCCACACAGTCTCTCTTTATTTCGGCAACACAATACTTTAATTAAATAAACTGGTTGAACCAACAACGGCCACGTAGGTAGGTAAATAGAAATATGAGGAGTCCACAGCTCAAATGAATAGCCATGCATTGTTTAGGTAGGTACAATATGCAACAATGGGAGTACGCGTTTGAGATTTGTAGCAAAATGAGGGGGAGATATTATGTGCCCTCCTCTGAATGGGTACTTACTCCGTTTTATACCTTACCTCCGTTATATATCATAGCGAATAGTACACCCACGTACTGAGTTTTCCTCGTACCCAGTTCCGGTCACTGAGTCACGTTTCTATGTAGATATTAGGTATTAAATATGGGTATAATAGCATTATATTGTACAGTATTTATTTTAAATAATATTAATAAGGTAACGAGTTGAATGTCGAATTTATAATAGATAATAAATAAAATTTACACTTTCATTAACGCTTTCATTAATCATTTCATGTTTGTTTACACTTTTCCTTTTACGAAGAAACTATTATGAAAACTCGTAAAAGTACCCAAAAATTGTCAAGTAAGTACTAACTCTATTAATAGGTATTTTATAATTTGGTAACTATATGTATGCTTACACGTGACTGTCAGTTGTAACGTAACTGCAGTAAGTAGATACCTACTTTTTGCTTAACCAATTATTGTTTCAATTTTCTATAGCTACAATTAAGTAGTAAAATATACAACATAAGCAGGCTATACTTTGAAACACCGCTTGACCATCTCACACGACGAAAAAGCCACCAAAGCGAATGCGCATCAAAAATAATTTCACACCACTTATCTTGCTCGCTATAAACTACGCCGCAGTGTTTACTGCACCATAACACTCACTGCACAGTAATCTGTTGCAGTGGGGGCGAACCCTCCTGCTCGCGTACCCAAGGTCGTAGGGTGACGCGTCGATATCCAATTTGTGTTATTTATGTACCCCACTACGGCCAGTTTGAACTTGCGAGTTCTATTTGAAATTTCAAGTTTAGAATTACGAATGCACGGTCGATCGATTCCGGGCGATTGGTTGGTTTTGGTTCGGCTTCTGTCTTTTGTTTTGTTGTTTTATTTCTTTTTTAAATTGGTGTTGAGTTCCTATCTATTGCACATAAATAAGGGAACTACGGGTGGACAGGGCAATTGTTCTTGATATCTATTAAGAGCCTCCTAACCGGGCAATATTTTTTAGTGCAATATGTGGCTGAAAAACAATGGCAGGCAACCATTTCCAATATTTTTTCTATTGTTGTTTTAGCCACAGAGAAGTGGCATCCTATTCTATAAATATTTTATCATGGCCGAGCCATTATTTATCGCAGCCACACATTGCAGTAAAAGTACTGCCCGTTTTGAAACCTCTTTACTTAAAGTAAAATTCCTATTTCCGTATCCTATCAAAAATTAGGTAAGTATTGTTTGTACAGCGATTGCCAAGCGCAGATAAAAATAAACTTCCCATAAATAACAAGAATAACCACGAGTGGGCTTCTTTGAGGAAAACATTCAACAGTCTTTCCCTAATTTACAGGCCTTTGCGTAAGTTCGACAAAACACAAAATACTTTTTTGCTCGTAACAAATATTGAACGTAGGTAGATAACCAATTTTTTACCATTTAGCACTTTTTGTGAGCAGTTAATTAATTTCCAAATATTATAACGATAATGAGCCAAAATACACAACAAATACAACTTATTTCTAATTTAATGGCTAATTCTCGCCCATAACCGTGTCAACAAACTAAACACTTTAACAAAGTACAAATAAATAATCAAAACCCCGCACACATTACGTCTAAAGCCCAACGTTTACTATATTACTATTCAAAATGGAACTGTAAAATGTTATGGCCTCTATAAAACGCGCGGGAAGAGTAGACAGACGCTCCAAATTAGGGTCGCCTCTCGCACCGCGTTCGGTGCGTACTAGGTCGGTGCCGATATACGAGGCAAATGGAGATAGCAGGAATACTAGGTACGAACACACTAAGAACAACGAAGTTTACGCTTCACCGAATGACTTTTATTAACGTGTTCCGAGAAATTGTGCTCGTCTGGATTGTTTTGGACGCTACGCCGCTGCGGCCGTCGATGATGTGAATCGATCGATTGAACGGGGCGAAATCGACGATGACGTGATCGGGTTTACCCTAATCGAAAGAACGGTTTAGGGTTTTGTTTGTTACTGTCTATTATGGGAGAAAACGCTTTTATCGCGGCAATTTTCAAACTCTAAGTATCAAAGATCCAAAGCCACAATTCCCAAGTGGTTAGTACTGAGTATACCTGCTTTCCCGTAAAGTCCCAATCCCACTCGGAGCCTGTAGTTTAGAATATCAATGGATAGTTTGGTCTTCTAGCTCGTTTGCCTGACTCTATTATATAAACATAATAAATTAAAGTATGCCATAAAGTTTTACGGTGAAACGATCAGGGAATTTCCCATGTCTTAAAATATATCCGAGGTTGTGCGTTAAATGGGCCGGCCACAAGGTCGTACAAGCCCTATTTTGTGTTAAAGCGTACTCAAGCCAACAACTTTATTTGTCAATTTATTACGAATACAGCATCCGTCTTAAGTATTGCAGCTAATGACAGATCATAAAGCTGTTAAAGTAACAAATTGCGTTCGTGGAAAGCCGGTTCTTGTACCCATCTGCTTACATCTCGAAGACAGACCGGACTAATAAGACGATTAGTTACCAGAAGGAAGCGTCCTAAGCACAGACGCTGTCCGCCGCTCGTTAGTCGCATTACACGTGTTTAGTTTAGTAATTGGACCGGTGCCAAATGATTTATTAATAGCACTGGCTGGGTACATAATAATCCGCTGCGGAGTGATTCTTCATACTTGCGCGTAAACATCGGCTAGCTTAAAGCGGGGCACTTTCGAACGCCCGAATTCGAAATAAGAATGGAGTGCTCGTTTTGTTTCTTCTTTTCTTAGCTGCCAGTTACTTGGCAGCTATTAAATAGCACTAAGCAACTACAAAATATAAGTAACGGCCATTTAAACTAGCTTGCAATAGGTGATTAATTTATTTTCATTGACTTGTTCCACTTTCCTTGTGTGTGTTAATAATAAACCAAAATTTATAATTATTACCATTAATAACCTAACCCAGCTCTGTAAGAGCTGTCGGAAAATCGCCGACAAAACCTACATATACTTTTACCTCCTCAAATTTCCTAAACTACTGAAAGCCATAAACAATTTTTTTTAAAACTGTACTTGACTATACCCAAACTACATACCTACCTACTAGCGACCCTTAGCAAGGAAACCTTAACAAATTATACTCCTAAACCTTCCCTATAAATCAGTCTGTCTATTGGTGATAACCCTATGAAAAACCGTTCAGTAGTTTTTGAGTTTATCGTGAACAGACAGACAGACGCGGCGTGGGACTGTGTTTTATAATATGTAGAGATACATACCGCCCGCAAACAAAAATGCAACATTATTGTCAATATGTAAATATTGCTAAAATTATTGCCTGGTCGACCAAGATCTTACACTGGGGACCCGAATACTGGTTTAATAGTTTAGAGACCCGCGATGCCCCCGTTTTTTAAAATTTATTATAGCCTGTTGTGTGGGCAGCCTAAAATCTAGTTGCTAGTTTAAATGAGAACGTATAGAGCGTTTTATTTGAACTAAAATGTACTGAAAACAGAGTCAAAACGGGAATCTATAAGTGTCATTTCCTCCCATAGCCTATAAACTGATGAGTCGTCTTGACAGGCTGTCTACTGGCGCAAGACTGATCGCATAGCAAAACATCAAATTTTAAAAGCTGGCCATACCCCTCTTTAACACTATCTAACAAATCATATCAGATAATTATTAACCACGGAATGGTTACTAAGAATTCCGACACACGCGGGGGTAACGCACGGCGGAGCGACAAAAAGCCACAGATACAAAAAGTGCGGTGTTTCGTCATCGCGTCTATACGAGGCCGACGACCTCGCGAATCGTGAATAGGAACACACGGACTAACAACACAGATTTTTTGTAAGGTGCCGGTACACTAGCCAATTTGGTGGGACTTGGGGGAACCTGTGAAAGTCAGTAGTGAGCCTTTTGTGTTTGTTCGCGCGGTTGAGGACATCAAATGCAGTTTTCCGGAAAACGATGGTATTAGGGAGGTTCTATGTTTTCGTTAGGGCGTTTCCGAAATCATAATACGTATTCGGTTCTGACCCGGTTACTCTCGATATTTCTGATGAAGCTTTACATAAAAAAAGCCATCCTGTGGAGCGATAGGAAGTTCGGAACCTAAATTGGGTCCAAAAGCTCTCTAAAGGCTATTACACCTTCCTGCATCCTGCTTACTGAGTGTCTGTAAATCATATGTATAGTGCATAGTGCACCAGTTATACCTAGGACCGCGATGAAAATGGTAGTAAACAAGACATCTTTTTATTCGCTGATTCATGCTCTAAATATATAACTAGTCCTCAAAATTACAAAGTCTGTCAAACTTCCCCATTACAGTTTACGTGTTTTAATAACACTAGCTACTCTTGCCAACGCAACGCTTAGCTAGTCTCGCTGACTGTATTAAGCGAATGAAACTGGCGGAGGTAAATGTATAGGTCACCGAACTTATAAATAAGCGGTACCTATAAAATTGTTTGCCAGCCTTTGTGTGGTTTCCCGCTCTTTTGTGTTGTTTGTTTAGATACTTGTGGCGTGTCTATTGAACCTAAAATAAGTTAATTACTCAAAAACATTACTGCTTACATTTATTGCAGTAAATGTAGGTATGATGGGAAGCTCCGTTCACTTTGCAGATGAGTGTATTACCTCAACAAAGAACTCTAGCATTACTCTATATCGCGTTTCTGCTCATGGTTTAAATGGTGGGTAAGGTTAACCAGGGCTAAGGTGACTGCAGGGTTATTGTGTCTATTGCAAATAAAAGGCTTAATTAAAAAATATCCAACTATCTGGCCGTTTACTCCTGCACTGCGATGGCGGCTAATTTATCTGTTTGACGACGCCGTAATTTTTTCGGATATAATGGTATAACCAAACACTTATTTATGACAATTATGACATTTAATAATTATTTTTTCCTTTTAATTTTTACTCAAACAAATTTCGCTTTAAATAGCCGTATCGAGACCTTATAAAACTAAATAAATACCGTCACGAGGCCCTAAACGATTCAACTAATAATAAATAATCATAATTATACAGTTTAGAAGATTAACAGATTAAAAAAATTATCTACTGACTCATAGTTTTAGTACTAGAACGATCTACTTACTACAAGCGCTCTACCAGCCATTTTACTCCTCTTTATTTTTGTGCTGCTAAATATAAACGACGTATAAATTTTATTATCTAGTAGGAATATATTCACTGTTATCTATGCTATGAGGCCTGTGAGTCACGCATTAATCTCAGCGTGTTCTCTTTTAGTTACCTTTTACACATTTATGACGATGATAGCATAATTTCACTATAAATAAACAAATAAAATAAAATTAGTTTTTTTTTGACAATGGAGTTTTCGTGACACACAATCTATAGGTATTGGTATATCCAATTTGTTACTAAAAATAAAATGTCAAAATTTAAAACTAAATCACCTAATGCCAGCAGTAATTTAGCGTACATAATGTAAATACATATAGCTAAACTTACTACTACTTACTTATTGCTGTTACTTAATAGTTACACTGCTAATACATAATTACGGTAATGAACGCTACTCACAATTACAACAACTAATAGATGACTTCCGGAAAATTTGACGGAAAATGCCATAATGACTACAGAGCATTTACCTACCATTTGTTCCCCTTCCATGTTGCCAAAATCTACTTCCACATAACAATTACGGTAGTCAACGACCTATTCATCCGAATAAACAACCGTATCAACCTACAACGAATTTATCTATTCGCAATCAAACGAACGGGCCCTTAAATTGATAGGGCCGCGCCGTCGCACAAAGAAAACTTCGTAGGTACGTCGTTAATCAAGGAAGGAAGTCAACGGCCCAAATCTGTCGCGGCCGTCGACCTGACCCGACCCGAATACACTGAATAACCCGAATAACCGTCGGGTTGGTTGCCTCGCCACAATGATCGCCGAATTTACTCCCATTGACTATTCCCAATTACGCGAAGATGCTATCACGTCCGCGGATTCGACGGCCGCCGGTGGCCGACGTGACCAAAATTGGATTTATGCGAGCGTAAAAATAGATAAGCGCTTCCCTAGTTCGTGTTTATTTTGTTCGTATACGTCGGTTTATCGGCGGTTTCTTTCTACATTCTCCTTGGTCAACCTCGCTTCCATGTGGCCGTGTGGTGTCCGGCAGAGTAGAATAGCACCAACCACTTACACTCGTGGGTGGTTTTCCGAGGCACAAAATCTAGAGACTCCGTATACTGGAAAATGGACAGCAGCAATTTCCATTGTTATATTTACAGCACTGCGATCTCCAACCCGCCTGCCAAGCGTGGAGATTATGGCAATAACCTTATCTTTTTTTATATAGATTATTGCACACAAAAATTGTAACAAAGACAAGGCAAATATATACATGACACAAAAGGCACTACCTATTTCTAAAAATAAATTTCTTCCAGCAGGCCTTCAGCAAGAAGAATATGATGACAGGAAGCAATTTAAGACGTGCACAATCATAATAAATAATTACGTACATAAATATTTAAGTATTATTCCCTTCATTGGGAGATGCCCATAGTCCTGCAGTGGACTGTTATGGGCTGTGATGATGAACCCAGCTTCTTATCGACCTCTCGGTCATACGGACCGCGTCAGACCCTGAGAGGACCCTGGGTAGAGGAGGGTTAGGTGGACAACCTCGCTTCGCTAACGGTAAGGCGAAGTTGACCGCGGTCTTCCGCTGGGGTTGTTTCTACCAACCCTGTGGTTGGTAGAATAGTTTAGGGCCCCGTGACAGTATTTTCTTTAGGTTTTTATAGGTATGAATCAGCCTAAATTATTTCAGTGTCCGAGGTGTTTTCATAATGATTAATCAGTATTGTAGCAGTGTTATAGCCAAAACACGTAAAATAAATGTTTTTGTTTATCGACAGACAAACACTTGTTGTTTTTAAATTTTATAATACCTATCAGTTAGTACTAAGGTCAGCAATGCTAATCGACCTTGGATGAGCTCATTAAATGATTTATGTTGTGTTTTAGTATATTTAATTAATTACTTGTGCTTTTACAAGCTTCTATCGCGCTCAAGCTGGTCCGAGCCCTGAATGGTTTTTAAGGTTTCCGACGCTCCTACCTGTAGATATACTATCTATACCAAATGCTAGAGCTCCAGTCACTACGACTATCCCAACAAACGAACAAGGACATAACCACAAACAGCTGACCCCCTCGTAATATTTCCACAATGACAAATGTTAACTACAGCTTGCGACAGAACCATTATTTTGATATTGTGACCGTTCACATTAGTGTCGGCGATATTCGCGTTGTCGCAAAGTTCGCAAAATCTCCGGCCAACGTAAATATTTATCAGGTGAGACGAGGTTTATTGGCAATAACATCAAAGCGAATCGACGACGCATTGGTAATACCTATTCATGTATGTAAGTAGTACTCGACTCGTATACAGGTTGTAAAATAACCCTGTCAGATTTGAGAGGGGTACCTCAAATATCAAATAGTAAGAAAATTTAATTTTCGTGAAAACAACCCTAAATTATGTCGGACGGATGGTATTGCCATTATCACAAAATCACCATCTATCAAACAGCGCTGCGCGGTGTCAAAAGCATTGTCGCTCGTAACTTTATCACTTTGTCAATATTTTTTTATAGAATTATTTAATAGTTTTCTGAAAACAACCTCTAAGTGCGTAGTGCATACCTAAATATATTGTAATAACTACTATAATTATAATAGATTCTAATCGATAGGTATTTAAGAATATCTTCCCTGATCTGAAAGGGGGTTTTGTTGCACACTGTATACGCGTAAGCCCTGGGAACTTTACGACACCGTACTATGGCTTCCTAATCTTCTCGAGACATACATAAACTGTCATCAGCTCGCAACTAGTTTTACCGCTTTTTCGTGTGGTGTCCGGTGGCCGTGTAGTGTCCGGCAGATTAGAGTAGCACCAACCCCTTACACTCTTGGGTACAGTACAAGGCGACTAATGTTTTCGAGGCAAAATATACATTACAATACAATACAAAACTCTTTATTACACACCAGAGGAGACAAGTACAGATACAAAATATCTAGTCTCCGTAGGCTGGAAAATGCAAAGCAGCGTTTTCCATTGTTATATTTATAACATTGCGCTCTCCAACCCGCTTTCCAAGCGTGGAGATTATGGCAATAACCTCCCCGTTATAGGCTGTGATCATGACTATGGCGTCCTTATCTTCTCGAGACATGAACTGTCATCAGCTCGCAACCTGCACAGGCAAAGGGGAGGAGAATTGTTATTCTTGCTTGTGCCTCATTATGAAAAACTAGCTTCGCTCGAGCAATAAAAATATTAAAAAATATATTGGATACGCCGACGAATGAGGATCTCGTCTTTTTTAAACTCGCGGTTAATAAAGTAGGATGTCACTCTCCGAGTACACAAACAACATAGGCTATAAATAGAATGAAGTCAGTCCCTTGCTACGTTGATGCGGCGATGGACAAACCAACATACCGTCATAGCTAATTAGTAGGAATAGTAGGAGTTGCCATAAGTTGTCTAGCTGATTTTATTATGACAATACTTTCCAATAATGTGGAGGTAGGTCTAGTCCAGCAGTGGACCGTTACGGCCTGTTGATGAAGTAAAAAAAAATATTAGTCTTGATTTTTTTTTGCTTTTTGGATTAACAATCGAATCGAATCGCGTTTCATGTATCGCATGCCTTGCTTTTACGTCGAAAGCTCTTCAAATACCAATTTGAAATGGGTTTACTATTAAATTAGTACTAACTTGCCTAGCAGTTGGAATAGCTGCTAGGGTTTGATTGTTTCGGTCGAGAGCCCGTGGGAATTAACATGGCCGCCGTCAGCGCCGTTAGAAAAAACCAATTACGGGTACAAAAGTCACTCGTGAGTGCCGGTGAGCCGGCGGCGACCGAACGCGCCGCATAACGGTTGTTTGTTCAAACTTCGAACGTCGAGCCAAACAAATAAAATCGGAATCGATGAAAAATATTATTTTATTAGCACTCATGCCTCAATTAGTAACAGAATGTGGAATGAGCTTCCAACCACAGTGTTTCCTTTGCACTATGACATGGGATCGTTCAAGAGGTATATTCAGAGGCAGGCAACGCATTGGTTACTCCCCTGGTGTTGCTGATGTCCATAGGCAGCGGTGACCACTTTCCAACAGATGATCCGCTTGTCTGTTTGTCTCCCGTATAACATAAAAAAGTACGCTTCATGTAATCCGATTAAACATTAGATATTTTTACTTTCAAATCTACAATGGAGGCTATCCATTTCACTGAGCCCGCCACAAGAGCCAAGAATTAAAAAAACAGCAGTTCAATCAGAAAAAAAGCGGAAAAGTTTGTACAAAGCCGTGCTGAATGTAAAATCGAAAGTTTAAGTTAACCACCGGTTAAACTGCCACTAATTGACTTCAGAGGATTAACATTTAATGTCGGCTATATGGATTCAGTCCGACGCTGGTAGAACGACGAATTTCCATTTTAAATTAATCACGTAACTCAGTTCTGTGACCAGTAATTACGTCATCCATCATAATTATATTGAGGACTGCAAATTAATACGTTGCCTGGAGTAATGTTATTGAAACCGTTGACTTATTGCTTTATTATATGGTTATTTTAACCAAATTAATACATTTATTAATTAAACGTTTCTAAAATTACGTATATTTTGGCATTTAAAATAGATGAATAAAAAAAATATCCCATATGTTTGTTGTAATGGATAAAGTCAATTCCTAACCGTCTTTTCAAATTCTTTCACTAATTGATAACTACATTCAAAAAACGTTTGTGCACAATTTGCCTATAAAAGTAGTACCTACGCTGTTCCAGTTTGGAAGAATGTTTTGGGAACTATGCTCTTGCTTGAACTGGCGGCACTAAATTAATATACACGGTACACCATACACATTGAATGTACCTACGTGCACCATTTTCGGCCTTATAGTCACTTACCAAGTGAGATAGCAAGGCGGTCAAATGTCTGGCTAGTACCTAGTGCCTACTTATAAGAAAAACTCCGAAAGGGTTTTACCGATTTAGGAAATTCTTTTACTTAACAGGTAACAGGAAGCTACCTTATTCCCGAGTGTCTCAAGGTACTTTATGCTTCATAAAAATAACAGAATCCCACGGGAAAATCATTTCTTGAACAGTTAGGAAATGCAAGCGGCTACTAGTAATAAGTAACACGGACTATGAACTGATAAGTAATTAAGCAGTAAAGTAAAGGAACGCGCTGTCTTACAGCCAAAACGAATCGTAAATTAGCCATGTAGGCATGTCCATTGGTCCACGCTCAATCAATAGTGTGAAGTGAATAAACTCAGCCGCGGCACGTTTCTAAATTCAAATTCAAACGGTGTTCGGACCATATCGAATGGCGAATTCCTAATTCAAATTCCAATCCGCATTTTCCGCTGAAGCTGGAAATCTTGTTTACACTGCTTTGGTCGGACGTTCCGAAATTGGCTTGTTTTGAGGTTTAGATTGCAATTATTGCTAACAATTTAGTTGTTTTTTTTTTCTAGAATGAAGTACCATTTGCCTGTTTGGCGAAGTCGTAAATTATTTAATGGGCACTTGTTACCAATATAGTTACTTTTTTATGTTCGACGAAGTAAAACTTCCGATGAATACACTCACAATGGATCATTGAAGCGGTTACGACGCCGGTGGTCTTCTCCGTGCCGCACCGCACATTGTGAGAAGGGAGGCACCGTTACAAATCCGCATTCGAAAAATTATGCCTCAAGCTGGGCTCAAATTATATCTAAAACTGTACACAACGGAACATAGAGCTACTGCCTGTAATCGGCTCTGTTGCAACACAGCCCAGCCCAACTGAGAATGGGAATTTAAAACCAACGTCTATTCAAAAGCTGAGCCTTTGTTTTGAACCTTTTTGGAGCTCTCAAATAGGTCGAAATAGGTCAGGGCTTCTGGAAAATTTGAGCTCTTTTTGCGACCTCAATTTTTGGATTAACCTCGTATAACAGGGACTTTGCGCTCGCTTGCTATTTGGGGCGGCAGCGAGGGTAAAATCAACGCTATCCGGTTAAAAACATTTCACTGACAACTTGTCTTGTGCAAAGGAGAATTTTAGTTAAGTGCGCTCTATTATAGTATAAGTACTGTAATATAAGGCAGGCCACACACATTTCGCTTTTTGCATGCGCGCTCGGCAGTTAATCGCTCGCTACACGTCGCTAATTGAACGCGCCGCGCCTGTTCGTCGATTAAACGGTGTGTGCACTAAGGTTTATAATTGGTTTAGATTGATATTACCCGCTACACTTTACACTGGGTCTTAAGTTTAGTCAATCCGGTATGAACAAGTAACCACCGATATCAAGGTGTTGTTAGTAGTAGGCACTCCATTTCGCATTTTAAAAAGATTGTTTTCAGGCGTATAATTATGCGCTTTATCCAGTAGCAGGTAGATTAAGGCTCAACAGCGTAAGTAATATTGGGCGATTAACTCGCGTATCTCTCGGCTTACCGTACGATGACACATGCGCTTTTTGTGTTTGACGCTTATGGCTAACTACCGCTAATAGGCGCGCATAATAACTTAATAACACACATTCGCCCCAAGTTGAGTCATTGAACAGCTTCTGCACTTTTAAAATATGCGTTTTTACTTCGCGCAAACCATTTCTCAAACAAACAACGCATCGTTAAGTAATCCGTCTTAAAAATAATTGGTACAATGTGCGCGTATCACATTGTTCGGATGTTACGTACAACGTACCAAAGTTAGAAATTTTTTGGCACGTTTTCAACTTTTACCAGAGAAGGGATGCGTTGCGAGAATTTAAATTTTGCGTTGAATCTTGCCGTAGATTTGTCAATTTAATTTCGAAACCTTTCGCTAACAGTAGACCGAACCTTACACCAAGATCCTTGTGTTAATAGTTTAAACAAGCCGTCCCAATTAAAATTTAAACGTACAAAATAAGCAGCGTTGCCGTCAATACAAAAGCCAATTACTTGAAAGTCGGCGCGGCGCGGCAACCATCCAGTAGGATCACAATGAAACCGGTAGATAAGTAAATAGTGCAAAAAGTGGCCTCAAAAATAACCCCTTGCAGCTGCCGACTCCAACGGGCTCAAGGCAAACCGCCCCGCGTCTTTATGCAGCATTTTGCAATGCGAATTGTTCCTTTTTTCACATTAAACACCAACTACTTATAGCATAAATGAATCGAGTTTATAGACTGCAAAATTGTCAATCGCTGTCGTTTGCAGAATTACCTCTTGCTACTTCATAATTATGGCAGATATGTAGTTCGGTAGCTATATTTTTTATGGATTCTTATAATCATAATTAGCCCACTGTACTCCCATTAGGGACTGGATTATTGATCCTTATTTTACTTTTTACTGCACTGTGTCATTTACTTCCATGGAAACGACGACCTTGCCATTTAAATTGTTAGTTTATGCGCGACTAAAATGTATTTTAAGAGCATAACAAAGTAATAAACGAAATATATTTAATCTACACTCATAGCGTAATGTTCCAATTACATATTTGAAAACAGTTGTTTAAGGATACACTTTTTTCACACCAGTCAATAAAATTTTAAAAAATTACTTTTCGATTCAGCATTTCCCACGCTATTTTCATTACAGCTGTATCGAAAAATAACTTTTTAATCATTATGCAACACTTTTCTTTTTTAAATTTTTATCGGGCGCCGTGACACGGCTAAATATAGGCTGAAAACCTAAATGTCTTCAACAAATTCAAAATTTCTGTTTATATTTGTGATCAGTTCATAGTCTGTGGTTGTGATTGTGTACATTTGGAATTATTTTCCCGCTAAACAGAATATTTTTTCTAATTGTTGTAATTTGTGTTTGTGAATGTTTTTTCTTGTTTGAAGCAAATAAATAGATAAATGTGAAAGTAGTGAAATGAATTTCCCGCCGCTTGATATCCTCGACGCGTAGATACAACAGAACTAACTCGCAGTTACTTCCAGCAAAGTTTATTGTAGGCCCGAAATTTTAACATAAAAATATGAGTGTAGATAAAGTAGTGTATGCAACTGCATATAATTAGGTATAAATACCCCCCTAGGTATAAATACATAAAAATACCCCCTTTTATATGACAGTTGCATAAACTACTATTATTACATAGAGTGAACTTTTAAAAATATATGGCACTATTTGGAAGCATTATGCTTAAATCAATGGAGCGTCGTACGAAATAATGATGTCTCGGAAAGGCAGCGCGGCGCTCCAAGTTAGTGCCGCCTCTCCGCCCTCGCGCTACTAAACACGAGCGCCGATAAATGAAGATAACGGTAAGCGAGCGCCAGCGCCACGCGGGGACTATCGGAACTAACAAATAGAGGCGACGCACGCGCACACCTACACGTCCGCAGCAAAAGTAATTTAATGCGTGCTTAATTGGACAGATTGTTGAGAAGTTTATGCCTACTTACGTTAAAATGTTGCCGTGGCCTGTGCCTGCTTATCGAGCTCCTAGTTTTAATGGGTTTCCACGCGTGCTTTGTATTTTCCGGGTTTAGGTATAACGCAAAAGTAGTAAACCTTTGCCGGTAAATGTAGAACCTTAGGCGAATCTTTTTGAAATCGAAATAGTCGGACTGTATAAAACAGGTTTTTTATTGGAAAAGTGAAAAGCGAAAATATACACATGAATATAGAATAGAATAGAATAGAAAATAGAATATATACCGGTGACAAGTTTTGGCTGACGTAGTTTGGCTAAGTAAAAGAATTGTAAATTATTTTTAATAAAAGAAGCCGTAATTATTAATCCCCAAATAATAATAACAACGAAATTTACGTCACACTTGCTTTGTTCCCAATTCGGGAACGGCCAACCGCAGTGTCCCGTATCCAGTGGCGTCCCGTGTGAAGTGAAAGCCACGTTATTAGGGCATTACGAACTGGAGCGCTCGCCGTATCGCGCAACCACATCCGCAGTTCCGCTCTCCATATTTTGCCGCCTCCAGCCCAGCCTTTAACCCCAAAAGGCCGCCCGGGCCCGCTGTGGAAAATGGGATCTATCTATTACTTGTCGGAATTTTTGTCCCAATTGTTTTGTTTTATTATAAGTGTTAGCGGATATTTTTACTTACTCCGATATGCTGAAAGAGTTTACATTGTATTGTTCGGGAAACATTATCAGGCAAAGCATTCCATTCCTTAGCCGCATGAATTTGAAATGGCAATGATGGGTTTCAGGAATTGCACCAAAACCGTTTTGGGAATCAGTCATTCTGTCTGTCGAACAAATATACCTAAGGCTACACAGGGGCGGTATACAAAACGGCTCTACCTTTGAATCATTACATTATCTACTTTACTTGCCATGCAACCTATCACGAAGTCACAATAGGCACTTAACTTAAGTAGAGTGGGCACAATTCCGTTAAAAATTACCTATCGACTGTCCACGACAAGAATTATGAATTCGAAATGGGTACGGAGGAGCGATGGAAGCCATTTACTAGGCCCGGTCCACACTGGCGGTATCGCGGCCGACCACATCCGCGATCCACATTTGGCCGATGCTCAAAATATTGCCGATGTAGGTAGGTTGGTTCCTACTCGTATCCGCACGTGGAACACTGGGCAAACAAAGAAATTGGTGTACAGGTTTCATTGTAGAGCGAGGATTGCTTGTTGTTGGCTTATTTATTTTTGTTTTGAGAGAAATGAAGTCGAATTTTGAGAAAGTGTATTTTTGGGAGCTAGGTACCGTAGAACACATGCATGCACCAACGAAGAAAACTGATCTTAATTACACTACTGATTTATTTATTGAACGGCTTAAACATTTTTACGGTGACCATTTAAATTTCACACTACATTACACTACTAGGACTGGCAGTTAAAAGAAAATAATATCTTCGGTGTAACATAACTGTATCTAGGTTTCACATGCATTGAATTTGACAGTAATTTGAATCTTATTAACTTGTTTGACAGGGATGTTGAACAATCCGCTTATTCGAATTATATTTTTTATCATCAAGCAAAACAAGTTCTATCCCTTAATGTTCTATTTATCATCAACCGCTAAAACTTTATTTCCTTGTTCCCAGGATACTACCAGCCGGCAGGACCACTGATCAAAGAGACCGGCGCGGACGCAGAACGGGCACTTGCGCGGTACCACCCCCCACCGCACTACCACCCGCCGCATCCCCCTGTGAGTACCTACTACCCTTAAGGCTATGCGTACACTACGAGTTTTAATAATTCAGATTTTTAAGTTGTGATATAAAATCGCAACCACTACGCGCATGACAACTTATTGTAGCGCTTTGGTACAACTTAATTTAAAATTTACACACGATATTGCATCATCATCATCTTGGCGCTATATCTCGGTAGCGCTCCCACGCGGTGCGCGAGAGCCCGGGACCCGTCTTTCTACTCTTCCGGGCCCACTTCGCTCGTTCTTCGGCATCCTTGGTGGTGATCTTGTTGTAATGCATATCACTCTTGACGACGTCAAGCCATTGCGTCTTGGGCCGCCTCCCGTGGCTGGCGGGTTCACGATTTCGCATATTATTAGGTTCGCATTAGCAAACGATTTTTGTCGTTTCCTTCCTTCTATTTAATTCCATGGACTAACCGAAAATATCACAAGGCACAGAAATAAAAAGGTGAAGATTGTTATTAGGCTCAAAGATCTTGCGATAAATGGTATCACACTTTACGTAAAGAAATTCTGTGACTTTACCAGAATACCTAATTAGGCAGGCAGTCATTTGTAGCCTGACAAGCGTTCCAACAGTCGTAGACATTATAATATTGGCATAAACACTTGGCTGTCCTGAAACGAAAAATTACCAGCTTGCCGCAGAAACGTCAGTGCTGCGTGTGTAGGTATATACTTATTTTTAAATCAGATATGCGTTATTTCACCCGTCGCAGCTCGAAAATTACTATCTAAGTATAGTGTTTCATTGCTTATTATTGATTGACAAAAGTAATAACTTAATAATTGTTCTTATGTGGTTCGTGATAGGTTACTTGCGGGACGAGGTTACAGGAAATTTTATTTTTATAAGTGCCAACAATAATATTGACACCTGGGACAATCAATCAATGAATAATTTATGCTCTTGCCGTAGCAGCGAAATAAGTTTCCTTTTCCTGCGCTGAGTTTTATTTATAGCAAGGTGATCCAGTTTCGTATTTGATGAGTAGAATTATTTTTAGAATAGGTAGCTAGTACCTACGATAAGTAGAAACGGTGTAGCATGAAACATGACAACTATCATTAGGGTTGTAAAAAAACTCGAATCCGGGAGTCTATACATATTTTACAAGTCGATTCTTGATCATACGACTCGACTCATTCTGACAGAGCTTTACTGCTCGATGTATTATAAGCGACTCGAGTTCGAGATTAGTGCTCGGGTCTGTAATGGGTAGGTAACGCTCGAGTACCTACCTACTGAGTGATGTGTAGGAAACTGTAGGTAGTATAATTTACTGTAGTGTCTTATATTTGTGGTTTGTGTCAGATGCCGCCGATGCAATACGGTCCGCCGTACTACCCGACGGAGCTGTGCTACAGTCGCTACTACACACGCCCGCCGGAGCCCTACCACATGTCTCCGCAGCCCGAGCCGCAGGTAGACACACTGAAATGGTTTTTTTTTCTTGTATACCTGTAAAGTGGATCGTACAGACTGCCCTAAATCACTCTCTATCTGCGTGGTCTACTGGTTGACTGGAAGGTAATGGCTTTAAGTCCACCAATTATGTTGTACAATAAAGGCCTTAAATAAATGAAATATAAAAAAAATAAAGTAGGTATCTCGTATGCGTAGATACCTACTCTTAAATTCGATAGGTAATACTACTTTCGTACATGACCACATAAATGTATTTATATGACCTCCACGGACTAGAAAATAGGCAGTCCCATTTTCTGTGTTTCCGCGGAGTCTAACCTGCGTAACAAGCGTAGAGGTTATGGCCCCTACATCATCATAGAGGAGGCTCAAGACTAGCAGTGAACTACTGTTACGGGCTGCTGATATGACGTGACGTGAACGTTAACTTTCGTATATCATAAATACACAAACACAATTAAATGAAACCGATGCGATTTTCACTGATGGAAAGTGGTTACTGCACTAACTAAAACTACACAGTTACTGTATGTAGAGGCAATAAAAATGTAAAATAAAATAGTGCGTTGTACTCTGAGGACTTAGCTAATATGTTTGTAATTACACTTTCTTATCTTTCAAACCGTGAACAAAAAAACGCGAACATCGGAGCTTACCAATAGAAATAGATAAAGCGATAGTAGCGCCTTCCAGGCGGTCTACTTTGGCTTTGCTTTATCCTACCACCTGTGGCCATTGTTCACGTGTTTAAAAATGTTATCCTTTTAACGCCAAGTTTCGGCTTCAACCTCTACAAAGCTGAACTAGCCGACAAACCAGGAGATCAATGGTTACCATGCCCAATTGATTCGTTTCCCGTTTGTCTAGGAAATTAATTTCTGTACTTAAACGCCAGTTTCGACTTGTCTTTGTATAGTAGACTAGTAATAAGGGTCATCGTCATCAGTCTCGGGTTCTAGCGCGACGCGCGAGGGTCTTTAGCATCCATCCCCGCGTAATTTATCGACCTGCGCGCCACATAGCCAACAGTAGCCATACCATCGATGGTGGTACTCCTACAGCTTATTGACGATGTCACGGACGTATGTTTAACGCGAGTGTAGGCGTTTCGGTCGTGGCCTTAACACTAGGGCTATATGAATGATTTTTACTAATTAATTATTATTTTAATTTCAGATGGTAGGCGTAGGCAGCGAGCCATACCCGCTGCCACCATACTATGGCCCACAGCCGTGTTATCAGCACTCACCACCGAGATATGTTGGTCAGTATCATTATCAACCACATTACGTTGTATGGTTTTTACCACTAATAGTAAATAATAGAATAGCCTGATAGCATATAATTAACGTAGCTTGTATGGACATTACCTATTTGTCATAGGCACTAGGGGTATCACTATAACTCCTGAAAACTTTGAGCTTCTTGAAGAACTTAATAATATTTGATTAAATTCTGGTAATAGTTTAAAGTTTGATCGAATGTTGTCAGTCTGTCAGCTTTCTGTAAATTTAGTTTTTACCGTAGATTTAGGTATTAATTGTATTTACATTGATAACAGTCGTTAGTTAATCGTTTCTCTCTTATCGGTGGCATTACCAAACAATCAATAACAACCTTAGTAGGATACTTGGTATCGTCAAGGCTTGACAAAATTATCTATATTATACCAGGCCGTATTAGTCGTAAGGTTAACATCTGGCCCTATAGGTAGTTGCTAAATCCTAGCCCGCAAAATTTAATTTTCGAATTATCGATTGGCGCAAAGCTACTACCTATCGGAAATCCTAGAAACCTCTCTTATTCCTCTAAAAATATTAGTACCTACTAGCGGAAGCAGTTAATTCTGACACTGCCGGATACCACATGGAAAATTCCAAGAATCATCATCATCATATCATGACCGCATCACGTTCACTGCTGGAACTGTCTACAATTCGACCTGACCGCCTGCAACATCACCATCATTTCAGCCACAAGACCTCCACTGCTGGACATAAGCCTCCTCCCAGGTCTTCCACACCGATGTTCCTCTTGGATCGACCAGCCTGGCCTGCAGCTTACTAAGGTAATTATTTTTCATTCCAGAATTCCGCGGCTGCTCCTGCACACTTAAATCGTGTCCAAAAAACGTCCATATTGGGCCCGCTACTGGTAAAGCCCCTACCGGAGCCGGCCCAGTAGACGCCCTAAACGCCCTCGCGCCGCCCGGGGGCGCCTTCCGAGCGAAGGTGCGGGCGGCGCTCGAAGCCGGCGCTGATACGCACGGCAGCGGGAAGGTAAGCACATGATAGGTGTCCATATTTAGCCCGTTACCAGCAAAGCCTCAGCTCGGTAAAGACGCAGCAGGAGTGACATCTGTGCCTTTCATGTTAATACGATAACTCCGGGTACTTTGGTTGTCTATGCGCGGCGGTGACACACTTACCAACAGGTGCGACGCTGGTTTGTTTGCCTTCCTTGTTTTTATTATAATACTTTATTATCAATAGATTCTAGAAATTTAACATCGCTAGTGATGAACAATGAAACAAAGGACTTGATGTAGAGCGGTAACCGTCGCCCGTAATTGACCGTCTGTTGGAAAGCGACAACCGTCAACCACTAGAACTCATTTTATGGATACCATTCCATATAATTTAAATCCAATAGCCAGTCTCTTTAAAAATATATCTTTAACAGGATCCACCGTTGGAGCAAGAGCCGCCAGCTGCATCAGACGCTCCTCACCCTTACCCTCTGCCGGCCATAGGCGGAGCGTCGCCCAAACGCGAGATGTTCGATATCCGTGACAACATGCGGTTGGTCAGCAACTTGTCTGGCCCTGTGGAGGGGGGGCCCCCATCTCCAGCGCGGGGGTCCGCCGGCGCATGCGCGCCGCAGCCCCCACCGATGGCTCCCAGACGCGCGCGCCTGGGAAAGGCCATGGCGAGGCGATCCCTTGCTGGAGACGACACCACCCTCTTGCTTTGTGCTCCGCAAGCTCCAGCTTCCCTTCACAGTGACGCTGACGACGATGTCATGGCTATATCTCCACCCGTCTGCGCACCAATAGACCTCTCCTCGTCAGATGAAAGAGCAACGCCGCTTGTCGACGTCAAGAAGGAGAACGAGGGCCCACCCAGCGCCTCGTTGCGGAAAACAGACGCGCAAGCTCTTAGAGAACACAACTCGACACCAATCGCGCTATCGGAATCCGCAGACAATACCGACACAACAAAACCTGCCAAACGGAGATATTCAAGGCCTAAATTAGAAATCGACATGAAAGACACGCAACTGGAAGACGGGTGCAAAACAAACGGAATCGGTGAACACGTAAAATTGCAGAAGCGGAGAAAAGTGTCTTGCGAACAACCTAACATTCCGCGGATCGAAACTGTCACCAAAGATTCAAAGAAAAGGAATCTACAGAATCCCAAAAGAGTTCCTAAAACGCCGACGTCTGCAAAGAAAGCGACTAAACGGAAATCAGATTCCGTTAATGCCATTAATGCAAAGAAACTGGCGTACGAAGCGCCGGAAGATGCTGACCCTCGGCTAAAAAATGTTGCTGCTTTACCAGAAGATCTCACCAAGATGTTACCGACTAACAAAAGCGCCATGTTGCTTGATAAATTAATAAGAAAAAATAGTATTCATAGAGCAGACCCAAATAAGGACATTAGTCCAGCTGAGCTATTATTAGACTCTACTGGCACTGGCCCACAAGCCTGTGCTAAGAAGACGAACATCAATAATAATATAGTTGAAAATAATGCACCAGTCAGTGTTAGCGGAGTCCGTGCCAATACTATAGCGGCTGTGACACAGCTCATAGAGAAAAAAATGGCCTATAAAAATGCATGCAAAATCGAAAAAGTAGACTCCAAAGTTACGAACAGCTTGAAATCAGTATTAAAAACATCGGGGGACAAGCTGAAGTTAAATGAAGAACCAAAAGCCTTAGCAAAGTGTAAAACGAAAAGTGAGAATGTCATTGATGACAAAAAGACAATTGTGAGTGATAATAAATCGGTTAACCCTTTAAAAAATGAAATATGTAAGAATGACTCCATCAGTGACAGTGATAAAAAGATTTTAGCGGACGTGGTTGTAAAACCATCCAAAGCGAAAGCCGAAGAACTTCAACGCTTGCCTGAAAAAAGGCTCGAAGGTTCAGATATCAAAATGAATGCCGTTACGGAGCAATCCGCTGCTGATAAACAGAATGATTGCAAGAAGAAACGGAACAAACTAGGAATCCAAAAACCTAACGGCAACCTAAAGAAGAAGAGCATAGAGAACGTCGCCAAATTACTAGTATCGAAGAAGCCCTCGAATAAGGTCGACGAAATCAACGTCATACCCGAAGCGGGGGACTTCACAGTCGTGACAGTGGCGGCGGATAAAATACTGGCCAAAATCAATTCGGATACACCTAGCCAACCCACCAAGACGAAGAGTATAAAGAGTATAGAGAAGGTGGCCAAGTTGCTCGTCGCGAAGAGGCCGGGCTTGAAAGTCGACGACGCGAATCTCCCTCAAGTGATACCTGAGGGGGAGACCAAGGTCGCCGAGCTCGCTCCCGAGGCCGTGGGAGACGCAGCAGAGAAAGCGAAGAGGTGTAAGCTGTCCGGGGAGGCGAAGGGGAAGGCGAAGCTGCTGGTGCCGAAGAGGCCGGTGATAAAGACCGACGAGGCTGCGCTTTTGGTGGAGGATGCTTGTTCGACGAGTGGGCCGATGATGGGTCGGCGGGCGCGGCGGAGGGCCGGCGGCTCGCGGCGGCCGCGGCGGCCGGCGGCGCCGCTGTTCGCGCCCGCGCCGCAGCCGCGCGCCTCCCCGCGCTGGAGCAACGGCTGGCAGTGGGACGGCGAGCCTTACGTCTCCAAGGTCTACCTGAACGTGAGTGTGCATACTAACACTTCAGCTCAACTGTAATCCAGTATTAGGATTCAACATTGTCATCGTCAGCCTATGCCTAAGCTTCCACTAATGAGCGCCATTACAGTCTGTCCTCTCTTCGGTCTTTGTTGTTACAATTATCACACTTTTATTGAGTCGATCTGATGTCGAGAGCCTCTACCAGGTTTATTATCGATATTTATTATTTAGGTTAGGTAGAGTCTATCTAACCTAAATGAATCTAAAGGTGAACGTCAAATCAAAAGTTAGGCAGTCGCAGTTGGTCATTCATCATCATCAGACTACTGCACACTTCCCCAAACCGCGCCACTGAAATTGTTACAAAGTAACAATAGAGTTTACTGGCTCTACTGCATCAGAAAAGAGATCCCGCGGCCCGGAGGCTCAAGAAGCGATAGATCCACATTGCGGAGTCGAATGCGAGAGTCAACAGTTTATGAGTTGAGGACAAAGTTAAGAAGGAAAAGTGGGAAAGCGGAGCCTGGCAGAAGCCATGATAGACCGCTACAATCCTGACAATGATCGCTGCGACTTCATACTTAAATACTATCTCGCAATCGATGACGGGTATTACATACCCCGTGCCATTGCCTGTGCCTGTCGACCATTAATTACTTTACCTGTTATTCGCTATGCATTTCCTGTGCACAAAACCGTTAATAATTTAAAAACTGGTGTCCCGTGCAGAACGACTCCCGGCTGGACCGCACGGCGCGGTGCTGGGCGCGCATGCGGCACCTGGGCGGCGACGGCGTGGCGCGCGGGGACTGCGTGCTGCTGCGCGCCAGCACGCAGCGCGCGCAGCCCTTCGTCGCGCGCGTCGCCAGCCTCTGGGAGAACCCGGACGACGGTGAGTGGCTCGTCACCTATTCTTGTTCTTCTTCTTATAGAATTGATGGACTAAACTCTGACTCAAACTTTATTCGCCCAGTATTCGGCGACGCATACAGCGTCTGAACAGGCCTCGAACAAGTCCTCCATTGTTCAAGTTTTAGGACAACCCGAGCTTGAAACGACGTGGTCCATGGTATGCGGAGATATGCCACAGTCGCACTGAGAACTGTCATTTGTATATCCCCACCTATAGAGATTCTCTTTACATCGACCCACCTGGGTTCGCAGCCTATTTAGGCCTTCCTGGTCGGCCACGGAAGTTTGTTTCCGTTTGTTTCACACCTATGTTGCATTTTTAAACTACGCTCCGTTTTGGCAGTTAATATTAACCGTCCGTTGCAGTTAATATTAATCCTTCAACATCATCATCACAGCCCATAACAGTCCACTGCAGGAGTTAGGGCCTCTCCTACGCAAGGGGAGGTTATTGCCATAATCTCCACGCTTCGCAGGCAGGTTGGAGGTCACAGTGTTGCAAATATAGCAATGGAAAACGCTGCTGCCCCTTTTCCAGGCTATGGAGATTCTAGATCTTTTGCCTCGAAAACATTAGTCGCCTTGTACGACACCCACGAGTGTAAGGATGTAATTGATCCTCATGCAGTATAAAATAAAGTCGCTTATGGGTGCGAGGGACATGCTCGGACGTCCGACTAAGGTCGGTCGCCCGCGCAACCGCATTAATCCAAAAGCGACTTTATTTTGTACATTGTAAGGCGAATTATCTTGTCTGTTAACTGAGTGACCGAATCTGTCTTTCCCGTGTTGGCCTCTACAGCCTTTAGAAAAAGTATCGTATCATTAACAGTGACACTGTTTAATTCATTTATAATATATGTCTAAGGCCAATGATGATGATGAAGCATTAGTACATTATCTTTCAAATTTTTTTAAAAATTTGACGAACTACTCTCAAGAGCATACAAACATGAAATTTCGTTTTTCAATATGTCAATTTTGTGTGACGAGACGATGGTCTGGACTGTTTGTGTTACCCTCACGTGCTAACACCTCCCTCTCTACCGCAGGCGAGATGATGGTCTCCCTGGTGTGGTACTACCGGCCGGAGCACACGGAGCGGGGCCGGGAGCCCGGCGATGCGCCGGACGAGGTGTACGCGTCGAGACACCGCGACGCCAACTCCGTCGCCTGCATCGAGGACAAGTGCTATGTGTTGACGTTCAACGAGTATTGTCGGTTAGTATGATTAGAGTTTATAGCTCTAAGGGGGATTATGGGGCTTTACCATCATCCTCAGGGCCCAATATAGCACTAAGGGGGGATTGTGGGGCCTTATCACCGTCTTCAGATCCCAATATAGCTCAAAGGGGGGGATTGTGTGGCCTTATCACCGTCCTCAGGGCCCAATATAGCTCTAATGGGGATTGTGGGGCCTTACCACCATCCTCAGGGCCCAACATAGCTCTAAGGGGGGATTGTGGGGCCTTATCACAGTCTTCAGGACCCAATATAGCTCTAACGGGGGATTGTGGGGCTTTATCTCCGTCCTCAGGGCCCAATATAGCTCTAAGGGGGGATTGTAGGGTCTTATCACCGTCTTCAGGGCCCAATATAGCTCTAATAGGGATTGTGGGGCCTTACCACCATTCTCGGGGCCCAAGCGGGTTATCTGATGGAGACTCTGGTGTCGGCTATGTTGTCATCTTGGCGTTAATATCCGAGTGCTCTCGCTCACGAGGGCCCGGGGTCCGCCTTGAACATACGTATATATTAAACTTATATATAGTAGGAAAGCGCTTTCCTACTAGAAGCGCTTTCCGATGGCAGAAGCCGGAATAGACCGCTGGGACGATGACAGTGATAGTAACCGTTAGCTCAAAGTGAAGCTTGTGCACGTATGAAATGCCTTCTAAAACCCGCTCCCATTTCCACTTCCAGGTACCGCAAACGGCTAAAAGCCGCCGAGGAGGGCATCGCGGTGACGCCGTCCATCGTGCCGCCGCTGCCCCCGGCCGAGCTGGCGGCCGCCGGCGCCGCCGCGCCCAACGACACCAAGCTGCCCCCCTCGGTCTCGCCCGAGCTCGTCCTATTCTGCCGCAAGATATACGACTTCAGATCCAAGAAGATCCAGGCCCCCAACAAGTGAACGGCAGGCCCTACCCTTCGGACAAAGCGATGAATGTGATGCGAAACAAACGAGGTTTAAAACACTCGGCAATTATCACAACTATTTTATAAGCGATTCAATCATAAGGGAGACAACACCAAAGTTACGTTTAATGGTTTCTAATCACGGCGGTACTTCACTCGGATGGATGATGACGCGCCCCAGGCGCTAAGGGACTCGATATTCCTTGACAAGTAGTCTCGTCCCGAACCCTTGCATTAGTACAAACGCGCGGCGTGACCCGTAGAGCGCGCCACTTGCGCGGAATATTATCGTTGTGTTTATTAGTCGCCGATGATACGTTTGGTTGCTTGTATTGTGATTTGTCGTAGATGATATAAATGTCTTTAACGTTTTTAAAGTGATTTGCTGTATTCGATGTTATTTTGATGACGGATAATTTTTGTATCAAAGGATGCCTTTTATAATGTGTAAGTAGCCTTAAGGATCATGATGATGGAGATACATAGTTGTTAGGTATGACAGTTTGAAAATACTTTTATGTGCTTTGGTCTCCCATGGGCCGTTTCAGAGTTATTGTCTTTTATGTATGTTTTAATTAAGTTTAGATTTGGCTATAATAAAAAGGCATTTATATTACAATTATTTTAACTTTCTTACTTGTTACATTGTTGTCAAAGTAGAGTCTATATTAAATTATTCTCTTATTATTTAAGTGCAGTGCTACGAACTTCTTAACATGCATGTGCTCGTCTGAATGAATGTGGGTAGCACTTACATAGTGTTGGCTTGGTCGTTTCCGTTTTGGTGTAAACTTTAGAATTACTGAATCCTTAGTTGGTACAGTGCGACCGTTTACCATTTAAAATAAATATTGAGTATTAATTTGTATCGTACAATAAATTTAGGCGCTTACAGTAGTGTTTTGTATCAAATATTGATTTTACATACATCACAATCATTCAATCAAGTTGAACGTTTATATTTAAATTAGGAACTGAGTAGGTAACTATGTATGTATCTACCTTAACATACCATTAACCATATTATTTCTCAAGATACCTCTACACAGGTACCTACTATGCCAACCTAAAGGGTTTTTAACATGAAACGATGGCTATAATGTATGTCATTATTGACCACATGGGTACCTCTATGTATTCACATCTTTTGGTATCAGATTGATCCTTGGATTTTGGATCTGAAATATTAAAATAAACGTTAAATAATTTATAGTTCTGTGTTTTATTGTCTAGGACTGTAGGTACCTATCATTCAGAAGAATAAAATTAAAATTAAAACGAAGGCCTGATTTAAAATTAACTAAGTACCTACTCGTAGGTACCTACTTATACGACTATACGTATTGTTCATCGATCAATGTACAATGCCCTTTTTTATACCTTCTTATATTAATTGCCTAGGTACATAACGAAGATAATAAATATTGCCTTTAGAGCAGGTAAAGGAATTGATTTAAGAAATGGACAGTCTTCAAATATTCGTTTCCAATGTTAGAAGACTGAAGGAAAAAAAGGAAATTTAACTTTTTTCTCTGAAATTTGTAACAAGTAGGTACCTACTGCCTACGTATTTTTCTTATTATGTCAGGCAACAATTAAAACATTAAAATAACAAAGGGGATCATTGTAACATATTCGAAGTAATTTTAATGCATAGATTTAAAAAAACAACAAAAAAAAACAATTGTGCCGCAATGAAAAGAGATATATTACCTATATGTACGACTTTAATAGAGAAATCTCTTTATCATTAGACAAACTTAATTCTAAGTAGCGCCAAGTAAAGTGGTTAATATAATTAAAGTTATATCCCTGCATGGAAGATTGTAAAGGGCATTTATATATGTTTGCAATTTGTGTACCTACTACTAACTCTTTGCCTTCGACTTCGTCCTTCTTTAGAGGATTCTATAAATCCTTCAATTGCGTTGACTATCCATCTGTCGAGTAAAATGTACCTAAAATAATATTATTAGTTTGTGTATTTTGTATAAAATCCAGTGAGATTGACATTGTAAAGTAAGTTTTACTATGAGCAATGTAGAACCTACCTAACCTATTTGTCTGATAATTTCCTTAATTTAGGTATTGTACACTACACGACATTAAGGGAGCCTAACTCTATTTTGTTCGTACCATATTCATCCGTGCACTGTAGCACTTATGGCGTCTTAGGGTTGAATCTTGTGTGTAGCGCATGTTGGAAACGCATGCAAAGAAAATTGTACCTTACATGCTAATGCGCACGAGTGTCTATTGTATGGGACTAAGGCCGTGTGAAATTGGGTGGTGTACTAAGGCCTGAAAGCTCTCTAATGACGACTGCTTTCTCTCTCTCTTTAAAACTGTGTAGATATGTACCTAATAGCTAAATTAGTACCTGTCCCACCCACCAAGCTAAACATTCCACGTCGTGCCTATATTTACAAGTCTGTAAAGAGGGACTTTCTGGAACACAATAATGTAGCACAATTTAAAAACTTTGTTGTTTGCTTCTATTATGAATTAGGTTAAATCTCACTGGTGACTTTCCAAAGCTATCAACTTATTTATTTTATTAGTTGTATTCTATGCTATTCTTTCAATTGCTTGATGCCAAAAATTTAAAACTACGATTTTTATAATATTCTGTATGTGAATGTACTACCCAACTCCCTTCTATTTAGGTTAACTATTTTGATTGGGTCTGCTCATACAAATTAAGTAACTAGAAGAATGGTAACCCTGGACCACCATAGATCGAGTTGCTATGTACGATATTAAAGAAAGCCTATAGATTTTCCATACCTTGAAAATACTAACTACTAAATTTCTTACTTACATATTAAATTAACGACTACACGTATTATTTAAATTCCTTTGTCTTTTCCTTTCCTTTCTTTCTTTGTGACAAATTCCACCTAAAATGTGAGAGTTGCTAGTAGTCCACTTATATTGATACCAGGTGGACATTCCGTATGTCTGTGTGCCTCCCTAGGCAAAAATCTACTCCACATGTAGACTCTGGCTAGATGTTCGGGGAGCAACTTCTCTTGGTGAGCAGATCCCGTCGAAGCTATTACTCATTATGATTAATTATTATAAATAGAGTTAATGAGTAAATTCCATAATAATACTATAAGTGAGGACTCCCTTGCTCGTAGTTGGGTTGTTTTAAACGTTACCTGGCGTCCCGCAATTGCAACTTTTTAATAGTCAATGTTTTAGCAATAGGTTTACATGTAAGGAAAAAATACCTTGTTTTTATTATTTAATTTATTTGTTTCGATGAAAATTATATAGGTATATTTTTATTATTGTAACCTACATAGTTATGTTGGCTGTAATTTAATATTGATGTAATTAATATATGTATTTTTATTTCCAACTGTGTTTCATTTAATTATCCACCACCCACAATTCCTTATCTTATCTCATCTTAAGCTCCTTAACCACATCTTTCATCTTGGCCTCTTGGACCACTTCGCTCGATCGTCGGCATGCTTGGTGGGGAGTTTGTTGGCACACATGCCACCCTTATTCACGTCAAGCCTTCGTTTCCTAGGCCGGCCTGCTCTGTTTTTTGCAAAAGATAAAGCTACAATTTCTAATCCAAAAGCTGCTCTCTACATAACTCTAACCGCAGTAAAAGAACGAGATGGTCTGTATTACGTAAAACTTGACAAACATGTACAAGAACGTAACTATCTGGCCAATGAAAACAATTAAAACAAAGTTTGAGTACCTACGCAAGAAACCGAACTTTTCATCGCAAGGCATTAATATTTGGCACTTGAGCATATAAGCATTCCAAAGATTGGAAATATGCACTCAATAACGAAAGCTTAACTGGCTTAAAATTTGATGCTTCCGAGACCATGGATGAATGTGAAGCATGCATTCAAGCAAAACTGCATCAAGTACCAGCTCCAAAAGACAAAACAACTTAACGTACTACCTAATGTATTGAAATAGTTCACAGCGATGTGTGTGGACGTATACAAACACCTTCAACAGGCAGAAACAAATACTTTGTTACTTTTATTGATGACTATAGTGGATATTGCTATCTCTATTTTATGAAAAATAAGAGCGAAGTATTTTAGACAGATTTAAAGAGTAGGTACAAAGAGTTAGTTGAAACACAAACAGGAAACAAAAGAAAATATTTACAATCAGACAACGGTACTGAGTATGTAAATAAAGAGTTTGATACCTATCTTAAACAGTGTGGTACAACGAAGGCTTACTGCACCATATACGCCAAGTCAGAATGGAGTTGCTGAACGCAAGAACCGTACACTTGTGGAAAAACCAAGAGCTACGACTATAGACTCAAAGGCACCATACAAATTTTGGGGTGAAGCTATGTTTACAACAAATTACCTGGCAAACAGGTCTATAAAGCGCGCCAGCGCCCTCCAAAACCAGACGCCATTTGAACGAAGGGACAAAAGAAAACCGTGCATAAATCATTTGTACGTGTTTGGTTCCAAAACTTATGTATCTATTAATAAATTTGCTCCAAACGCAGTACAAGGCATGTTCGGAGGATATTCGGAAACTTCCAAAGCTTTCCGTATGAGTCTAATACACGTACTACATAAACTAAAGAAAAGTGACATAATTACTGCGAATGATATTCATGTAATGAGCTGTACTTATGTTTTATGATGACAAATGTAATGTCGATGAACTTTGTAATATTTTTTAATGACGACAAATTAAAAAATTCACAGTATCAACAAACGTCACACAAAGCAGTAAATGTATTTTTTTATGACAATGATTATTATCATTCTCATGACTACGTTATAGACAATCAGAATGATTATGAAATATTACAAGAAAACTTGGTGGAGAGCACTGAAAACATTCAACAAGAAGAATCTCTAAATAACGAAAGCGATTATAAATCCCTTTCCAGTTCTAACAATATTGTTGATGACGAAGAAACTGTACCCGAACCAGATTTAGAAGAAACTGTACATGCACCTGATTTAGATGCACCTGTGCCCGCATCTGTTTTAGAAGAACCTCGCGAGTCTCAATCTATAAATTTGAGAGATAGATCTAGAATCGAAGCTCCTAAACGGTTCGAAGACCTCGTTTTAGCAGCAGTCGAAGAAATTAAACGTATTTACAAACCAAAGGAACCTACTACTTTCAAAGAAGTCTTGGATTCCTCGGACAAACATAAATGGTTAGAAGCAATGCTCAATGAAATGAGCTCACTAAAAGATAATGAAACTTGGGATCTGGTACATCTACCTAAAGGACGAAGGGCTCTACTTTGCGAATGGGTTTTTAAAGTTAAAATGAATCCTGATGGTTACGTCCAGAGGTACAAAGCCATTCTAGATTATAAAGGGTTAGGTACTCTCAGCAACCGGGAGTGGACTACGACAAAACCTTTGCCTAGTCGTTCGTCTAAGCACTGTACGAGCACTTCTTGCCATTGCTGTTAAAGATAATTTAAAATTGCATCAATTTTATGTTTCTACTGCTTTTCTGAGTGGTACAGTAAAAGAAGAATGTTTCAAGAAACAACCAGAACGTTATCATGATGGTACGAAAAGAGTCTGTAAACTGAAACGCAGTCTATATGGACTAAAGCAAGCACCACGCTGTTGGAATACCTGCATTGCATCTCACCGCACTCGCACCTCTTATTGTATTGTGTCGTGGGGGGGATGCGACAAAACGTACTTATTGAAACTTGAGCGTGCGCAGAGAGCGCTTCTGAAAGTTGGATGGCGACTTCCGTATCATTTCCCTAGCTTCGAACTGTATAAATATTGTAGGATTTCCTCAGTCCGCCAAATTTTTATTTTGCAGCTTACTTTGCGGACCCAATCGCAAACTCCATACGATCTTAGCAACCCTCCAACCTCGCGTAGATTTTACTCCGTTTATCCATCCGTTCCGACAAATTGCAGTCTGGCCCTTGGAAGACGCACGCACGCACGCACACACGCACGCACGCACGCACGCACGCACGCACGCACGCACGCACGCACGCACGCACGCACACACACACACACACACATATGCACGCACATTGTACAAACAAACATATACACCAATATAGACTTGTGTTAGAAAAACAAATTTTAGTAAACATAGAATGTAAGTAAGCAAACTTTCGCCGTACATAAGAAACAAATCACCGCTAAAAAGAATGAAAAGGTCCGCAACAACTAATAAAGACCATGCTATGGCGTCGCCGCGGTTGTGGTGGGCGACGACTCCGGAACGGCATTTTGGAGGCGAACAGGGTAAGCAATCAACTCATTTTGATCAAGGCGCAAATTGAGGGCATAACAATGAACCTCATTAGCGCCTATGCTCCCCAGTCCGGCTCCGCCGACACCGAAGACTGCCTTTTGGAACAGTTTCAAAAACACCCTGCGGCGTATACCATCCTCCGAACAGATTGTGGTTGGTGCGGACCTCAACGACTACGTGGGTCAGAGGAGAGAGGAGATTGGACGGGTGCATAGTGGCTTTGGCTACGAAACAGTGAGGAAGAACATATTCTCCGAACCTCACTGGCCGCCGACTTGGCCGTGGTCAACACCTTCTTCCAGAAAAGACCCGAACACCTCATCACCTACATAAGTGGCCCGCACCAATCACAGATCGATTATATGCAGATCCGAAGACGTGACATCGGCCATGAATGCCAGTACAAGATCATCCAGGGATAATGATTAACTTTACAGCACCTCGGTGCTGGACTCGTCCTTTTCATGGACGTCCGGGTAAGAAGTAGACGGCCTACGGCAGATCGCTGCGTACCGTCTCTTAAGTGGTGGACTCTGAAAAGCAAGAGCCAGGAGTTCGTGGAGGCAGATGAAGGCCTCGATTGAAGCGCAAAGGGCGAAACCCCAATGAGCTGTGGTGTCACTATCAGAAATCCATCCTCAAACTCGGACGAACAGTACTCGGCACGTCGAAAGGCGGCCGAAGAATTGACAAGGATACGGGATGGTGGAATAGTGAGGTTCAGGAAGCAGTAAGGGACAAAAAAGCATGTTTCAAGAAATGGCAGCACAGTAACTTACTATCACGGCGGTGGCAAAAGCGCGGTCGGCCCGGCTGGCTCCTCTCTACGATGCGTTGGATTCTGTGGAGGGGCAAAAGCTTGTCTACAAGCTGGTAAAATCGCGTAGTCGAGCCAGTCTGGATGTGACAAAGTGTATTGCCATAAAAGGTACGCAAGGCGCTTTGCTTACAAGCGCAAACTCTATTAAAGACTCTAAAGGGTCTAACGAGGCCAACAACTATGTGCGACCACCACAGCTTTCTGCAAACCTTGGCATGATAAGCCCGATTACCCTTGATGTGGTGGAGAGGTCTCTGGCCCATATGAAAAACGGAAAAGCTATTGGCCATGACGGAATACCCATAGAAACCTGGAAAACAATCGGGACCCGGGGCGTAGCCTTGCTCACTGAACTATTCAATAGGATCAAAGCTACGGGGCTTATAGCTGAAGCGTGGCGCGTAAATATGATTACGCCAATATATAAAGGAAAAGGCAGTGTGCAAGAGTGCGGCAACTATCGAGGTATCAAACTTATGAGCCACACAATGAAGCTATTCGTATGGATTATTGACCAGACTTCGCCAGGAATCTCCTTATCGGAATGCCAATACGGCTTCAGGCCGGGCTTCAGCACCATGGATCCAGTCTTTGCTCTCAGGGTCCTCCAGGAGTCCCATTGCAGTAGGAATCAACCGTTGCATTACGCATTTCTAGACCTGCAGAGGGTGTTCGACAGTGTCCCTCGGGAGATAATCTCGGTGCAGTCTGAGATCAAAGTCTGTGCCCGAGGCGTATGCCCATACCGGAGCTGTCGTCAAAACGATCGTAAGCCATACTATTCCCTTCCCGATTACTGTAGGTGTTCACCAGGATTCTGTGCTGAGCCCTTACTTGTTTTGCATTGTGCTCGATGCCCTCTCAGCGGAAATTCTGGACATGCCTCCTTGGCCTATGAAGACTACGCTGAGATACACAAGATTATTAAAAGCTTGAAAACTAAAAATAGTTACGGAATGGATGAGCTGAGCCTTCTCTAATTAAGCAGTGCGCTGACGTAATTACGTTACCTCTAACATTTTTAATAAACCAGTCTTTTGAAAGTGGTATTTTTCCGAATGCACTGAAAAAAGCTATAATATGACCAATTTACAAGAAAAATTTAAAAACGGATCCATCTAATTACCGTCCAATTAATTGCTTTATTACCAACAATTTCGAAAATTTACGAAAGAGCGATGTACAACCGCGTTTATACTTTTTGTGAAAAGTTTAAAGTTTTTGACGATAATCAAAACGGATTCCGTAAAAAAGATCAACAGTACTGTCAGTTTATAAATACATTCAAGAAGTAATAAACATTATTGACAAGAAAAAATATGCGGTGGGAATGCTTCTAGATATAACAAAAGCCTACGATAAAGTCCAGTATGGAATTTTACTTAACAAGTTATATGGGATAGGAATAAGGGGAATAGCACACGAATGGTTTGTCATATTTGTCAAGAGGGGAACAATTTGTAGAAGTAGAATATTACGATGACAAAACGTCTAGAATAGAAATGATACGATCTAAAATGACCAGTTTAAGTGCCTCAATCCCTCAAGGAAGTATTCTAGGATGTCTTCTATTCATTATATACATTAATGACTTACCTAAAATTGTGAACGATCACTGTACTTTATTTGCAGACGATATTTCACTATTGACCTCATGTGAGGATGGTACTGATATAGAGGATAAACTAACTAAA
Organism: Blastobasis adustella; assembly: GCA_907269095.1. NCBI lineage: Eukaryota > Metazoa > Arthropoda > Insecta > Lepidoptera > Blastobasidae > Blastobasis > Blastobasis adustella. The sequence goes on along the minus strand of OU026121.1, from coordinate 10,174,051 downwards.
ATTTTTCAAAATAAAAAATAATGACATTTTACCCTCGTCAAAAAGATCCCTTACACGTAACTTTTAACTACAAAAACAATACAGTGGAAACAGTAAATGCATTCACATTGTTGGGTGTAGATATAGATAGACATATAGATCGGAAAAATCACGTTGGAAAAATCTGTAAAAAAATATCAAAATTTTCGTACGCGCTGCGTCAAATAAAAAAATCTACCAACTTAGATTTTGCAAAAAAAAACTGATTCGAATATTGGCTAACATTGAAAAAACTGAAACATGCAAACCACACTTTCAGAAACTGAAGATTCTTACACTTCCAAGCATGTATATTTTTGAAATGTGTAAGTTCGTAAGGAACCACCTAGGCTCATATACAAAACGTGAAAATTTGCCTACGAACATGAATTTACGCCACAAAAACAAGTTAATGCTCCCAGTGTCCAGACTAAAGACCCACTCTACCAGCACATATACCATGTCCATCAAAATATATAATAAATTACCTGAAACTTTGAAAAATGAAACAGATGGCAAAGTTTTTAATAGGAAGCTTAAGAAGTTACTGTTATCTAAGAGCTACTATAGTTTAAATGAATTTCTAAATAAGAAAAATTGATATCTATAACTTATTTTGTATTAATGCTCAATATCTGTACTTGTATGACTTAGAATATAATTTTTATAATGATTTTAATCGGTGATTGACATTTAATTTAATTATTATTGATAATTGACGTGTAATTTAATTTGAAAAGGTGACATTTAACTGAATTTAATTTTGATATTTAATTGAGATACTCATACTCTTATTTTTGACGTATAGCTAGTATATTATTTAATTAATTTATTATTAATGAACATGTAATAATTTATGCAATATGGAATCTAGATTAATTGTAAGGATAATTTTGTTTACTATATTCTTTATTATTTTGCAGTGCCCTCACAGGGTCACATGAGATACTTATTTACTGTTAAGATCCAATGTTATTATATTACCATGTGAAGCAATAAATGAATATGAATATGAAAAAAAAAAAGTACGCTGACGACATTGTACTGGTGAGCAAGCTTAGGCAGGACCTTGAGACCAGGGTAAACATGTGGAAGGATGTACTAGAAAACGGTGGTTTGAAGCTGAATGTCGCCAAAACAGAGTATATGGCCAGCTGCAGGTCGGATCCCGAAACCGTCTGTATAGGTAACGAAGCTGTCAATAGAACAAATAAATTCAAATACTTCGGATCCGTGATGCACGAGTCCGACGATATCGGCCCCGATGTCAAGTCCCAATTTCTGCAGCTTGGGCCAAATGGCGGGAACTCACGGCAGTCATCTGTGACCCTACAACCCCTGTCAAGCTCAGAGGGCTTATATACAAGAGTATACTTAGACCTGTGATTGCTGAGAGACATGGGCAGCGCTGACGAAACACGTTCGCGAACGTCACACCAACAAAATGTAAATGGTGTGGTGGGTGTGCGGAGTTACGCGGCTCGATCGAATACGTAACGAATACATCCGCGGCAGCATTGGCGTGAGGGATATCGCAGATAAGATCGAGGAGGCTCGTCTGCGCTGGTTTGGTCACGTGATACGAAAGCCTCAGGGATACGTGGGAAATAGGTGCCTAAACCTGCCGGTATCAGTACAGAGGCCTCGTGGGCGACCCAAAAAGCGATAGATTGCTGAGTCGGATGCGAGAGCCAACGGCCTACGACGTGAGGATACCGAAGACCGGGCGAAGTGGAGAATGAGTAGGAAAGCGGACCCTGGCAGAGGCTAAGATAAACGCTAGGACAATGATGAAATGTACCAGGAAGATGATACCAATACAAATTACCCATATAGACAAGCAGTGGGTGCTTTAGCATATTTGTCAGTAGCCACAAGACCTGACATTTTCTTTGCTGTAGGTGTCGCCTCTAGAAATCTAGTATCACCTACAAATTCTGACATCTCTGTAAGTGCGGAGAACTGAATAATAAAGCCACATAACAATAACTATGTTTATTTTCTTCCAGTAGTATACAACATTGAGATTTTATTAAATGGGTAGGTATGCAGTATTTCAGGAATCATGACAAATAGTTTACCATATAGGTAGGTATGGATATGGATAGCGTACAATTTTTCACATTCTACCTAAGTATTTTTATATAGCACTCTAAAAATAACTAGTTTTTGTGATAAATAAAAAATGTATGCATTGTATTCATAAATTGAATATAGATAGTACTTATTAGAATGAAGTTATGTATATTTCATACAAACAGACAAGTAGATTAGATAAATTACAACATTTATTGTTTCTATGTAACACTGTACTAAGTGGAATGTAAGTAATTGAACATCAATGACAACATTTATCTATTATATTACTTATTAGAACAATACACAGTAACACCAATACAATTTCTTCGCCATTGGCTCTAGGCTATGACTGCATCCAGTACGTAACTTTTGTCTATCTGAAGAATATAAACTTTCGCCTTGGCAAATATTACTAACATAATTTGTGATGAGTTTCAGAGATAACAATAATATAATACAATGGGTATCTCTAAATACTTCAAATCTTTCAAATGGAAACCATCCGGAGGCGAATTATAGCTTTTCATGTAGGTGTTACAGACATTATTTAGTGACATAACTACATTAATATATTCATTACAACTGTAGGCCTCTTAGTCCCTATAATTCATTCCATTTTATCAGTCCAAAATTTTCTGCCTAAATTATTACAGTAAATAGTTTACTGATTAAAAAGAAATACATGTAAGTAGTCAAACAATAAACTCAGAAGAAAAACTATAATCACATACCAATTTATAGCAATATAATATACCTAAGATATACCCACAAATAATTAATTCATAACTTAGGTATAAAATCTCATATAAAAAGAGACAAACTATAAACATTACTTTGTCCTTATATTCCCTAACAGAATGTCTCCATCCTGTAGTTCGTGATATTAAATTATTATCCTCAATAGAGCCAAAGCCTCCAGCTTCCAAATATTGAAGCAATAAAATTATAATCTTTCTTCTACCATCTTTACCATTATAAAGTGATTTAACTACTTGTATAGATTTAGAAATGTACACAAGAACATCCAAATATGGCTGATATAATAATGTGCTCTATTTTACTTCAAAAGTTACAACAGCTGTTTGTTTTACGGGCAGTCTTGTAAAATGCTTTACTGTGCATAGACAGACTGTCAGATTTAGCAACTAGATCATCCAGTTTCTCTCCTCTCTCCAAAACAGCTGCAATTGTGTCATGTAGAATAATTTTGGTTTCGTCAAGATCATGCTGTATCTTTGTCAGAGCATCTGCTTCTCGAGGGTTCTGGTATTTTGCCAAATAGTCTGGCAACACTGGGAAATCAACTGTATCCTCTGTACCAGTGGGCCAAGTATTTGCTGGTACTCTTGCCGCAAATTCATCTAGAATTTTGGTTATCAAAGTGTGAGCGACTCTGTTGGGGTATTCATGATCAGAAATCAATATGCCAGCCAAGTTGTCCTGTCTAACATAAACTTGCAACATGTATTCACCTTCTTTAACAGATTGTCTAGACGCGGGCTGCGTCCTTTGAACCATTGTTTTAGAAACAAATGTCATAAACTCTTGTACTGAGCCCCTCTGAAATATACTAAAGCTCTGTAGGCCATATGTTGCTTTCAAAATTGTGGCATTATTCACCCCTTTGTAGAGAACTAGTAGAGAATACACTCGCACCATATTGAAGACAATCCCAAGTGCAAGGAGCTGCAAAATAAATTATTCCAAAATTTTTAACTGTGATGAAAAATAAATAAGCGCAGGAAATAGGTAAATATTTTTGGCTAAGCGCTTACCACTAGGCTTCGAAGGAGGATTTAACAAAGCACTTTATAAACAACACTGACTTTCATAAAAAATAACACAACATTTAATCCTAAGCTGAAGTAGAAAAGTAAAAGTGAATTATTAAATTGAAAATCGCCCTGCTTACGCACACTCGCAAATCACAGACTATTAAACAAACAAACCACTACAGTACGTCAACAAAATGTCAATACTGTATTTTTTTTATTTGGCTTGGCCGTGCGGACTAGGGAGGTTTGGTTTGGCTGCATTCGTGCATTTGCGTTGGTGTCGGCGTTTGCGGCAAACGTCTCGTAAGTTATGCTTTGTCTAATATAGAATGATAATTATGACAACTCACTAATTCTTAATCTTTGGCGCACGCCTATGAAGTTTCGTGTTTTTTTTCGCTAAAATGTACTAGCGATAATGTCGCTCATCATAGACAGGTACCGCCTCTTTAGTGAAGTGCCACGTTAAACGAATAACAGCAAACAATCGATAATTTGTATTAAAATAAAATAATCGAACATTTAAAATTAACATTTAGGTAATTATATTATGTTTTGTAACTAAATTCTTATTTCTTATTTGGATTTCACCCTAAGGGATCTTTCACAGCGATTTCGACTCGTGTCTACGGTATTCTACGGAATAGGCAGACAGACCTAATAAAAATACGCACTTGTTGAAAGCGTCGTTGTGGAAGGGTTTTTGGGTGTACTGTACAATAATGGTCCACGAATTGGAAGTTGGCAATTTTATGGTGAAAATGGTCTATGCTTAAGAAGTAATTATGCAAAGTCTCTACCAAAGCAAACTTGTAGTTTTTGAGAAATAAATAATTAAAAGTTATAGTTTTTTCGTAATATTTGGCAATATTTTGACAGGTTTCATTCATGTTTTAGTTGTTTGTAGTCTATGTGAAAAGGATATCATATCATACAGCCACTAATAAAACTAAATTATTGTTGGGTGAAACAGAAATGGTTTATAAAATAACAATTACTCGTTTGGTATAAAATTTATTCTTGATATAGAATCTATCAAAAACGTCATTAGGTCACAGAGGGGTTAGGTGCGAGGAGCGAAGCGACGAGCGTGTTAATATAGTTCAACTCAGTTGTGCGCGCGGCGCTATGTGTGCGTGCGCTTGTAAATATACAGCTTTCATTTATGTGAGACGAGCGAGACGACGGTTTACCCACACATAGGGCCGCGCGCACAACTGAGTTGAAATATCACCAATTAATATGCGTTATTCGCTTATAATTCGATTAAAATTCTTTCCAATTCTAGTAAGTAAAGTGCATAAATTGGAGCGTTGATTGTTGATTCCTAACCTCAAATTTGAATCTTGAATATCTCTAAGAGTATGCGTTTGATTTGGTGGGGGGTGGGTTTGGGGGGTACCTACTCACCCTTTCCCCCCCCCCCCCCAACTCCTAAATTTGCTAGTAAACTGCATAAATTGAAGCTTTTTGTTGATTCAAAATTTCAATTTTGAATATCTCTAAGAGTATGCGTTTGCTTTGGTGGGGGGTGTTTGGGGGGTTCCTACCACCACCCCCTCCCCCCTCCCCCCAAACCCCCTAAAATCGTGGACCACTATTGTACAGTTTACCCTAACCAACTATCGATTCTAAATTCTATGAGAATGAAAATCGATAATCGAATATATTAATTTTACACTACCGCATCCCTACTGTTTGAACTGTCAAAATTATCATCCAATATTTAACAAAGCAAGTTTAAGTTCATCTGTGGTTGTAGGGTTGTTGTAGTTGGTTGTAGTGTTTATATCCTCTTTGGTGGGATAGGTGTTGACATTGTCAAAGTGTTGTGTGGTGTTGTGGTGGTGGCAAAGATTCAGAAAACCTGAAACAAAGAAAGAAAGAAAAGATTCAGGATATATATAGTTCATAGTTTGTGTTCAGGATATTGGACAGAGGGTGGTGGTGATTTTATTTATTTATAGAAATTGTAGAGTTGGGGTGTTTTTATTTTCCAAAGAACGTTTCAGTTGCACAGTGATGTGATGAATTGTGGATGAGTTTATTTCTTTCTTTTGCTTTGTTCAAGTGCTAACTTACGAGAAAGAAGCCCGATCACTGAAACGTATTCCTAGACTTCCTTGGTGGGGAGTTCTGTTGTCGATTTGGGTGCTAAGTAATTGCCTATCATAAAGATGTCCGAAGCATCAGAAAAGGTGGAGAGTTCCTGTGATGCGCGACGCAGGATTCTAAACATAGCTGTATCCACAGTATTACTGGAAACCGGTTTTGATGCTGCAGATAAATCGGCTTTAGAAACTCTTACCGAAATGCTGCAATGCTGTAAGTATTTCTCTACTAAACTTTATTTGTTTAAATGGTATTGTATTGTATTTAAGCCTCCTTTCTTCTTTTTCGTACCGTATGTGTAGCGATTCATAGTGTAATTTTTTGCAGCTTTTGTGTGCAATAAAGTCGAGGTTTTTTTTATTACATAGTTTTTTACGTTACCAATGCGTTGCCCGCTTCTGAAGAAGTATATTAGACATCTTGAACAATCCCATGTGTTCAAAGGAATCACTGTGGCTGGGAGTTTTGAGTTTATCTATCTATTTATGTTTTTATTAGCAATTATATCACCATTACCATTTATGATTCCAGTTTTCACTGAAGTGGGTAATTCAGCAAGAGGTTATTGTGAATTATCTGGTAGAGTGGAACCCGTACTTGGAGATGTAGTGATGGGCCTTATCAATATGGGTAAGTGCATCACCATTTATTATAAAATTGTAAAAAAGCTGTGTCTGGATAATAAAAATATTTCATACTTTTTGTCTGTTCGCAAGTCATGCAAAAACTACTTAACGGATTTTGATTCAGTTTTGATAGATGGTAGGTTGAAGTACAGGGTACAATCTAAGCCTGTGAGTATGTTCCCTAACCATTACTGTCGTCATAAGAAAGAGTTACACAGAAATGATCGCTGACAAATAGCAAGTCTTTCTGTCTAGGTTTCGTTGCTGTATTATGTTTTCCTGCGATTTTACATGTATAAACAATACAGTATGTCTAAGTAACATGTTCAGTAACAGTAACATAACGTAACAGTTCCTAAGGAATAGAACAGTAAGTGGTTAGGTTTTTATGAACATACTGTATTATTTACTAGGAATATCATATAACTAACTAACAGTGCAGTAAGTGGATTACATACCTTACTTTATAAGGTATTACACAGATTTCCACACAGTCGTCAAATTATCGCGCCGAACTTTTAAACGGCTTTATCTCAAAACCGAGTTTGGGTATCTTACTGTACTCTTTCTTATGACGGCAGATTAGAAGTTTTAAGGCTGCAGTGAATAGGCTGTTCCTGTTAATTGTATTGTTATGGAAGGATCTTTCACGGCGATGATCGTCCATCACACTCCTTAATTTCTTTAGTCTTAGTCTTCAATGTCGCCAAGATTCATTGCCACTTCAGTCGACTAAAGTTCAGACTACGAGTCCCTGCCAGCTTCAGTACAGACTCATTCACATGATTTGCCAGTCTCTTTTGGTATGTTTTACTATACGTTGTTATTTCCTATTTGACAGTATTTAATTTTAAGTAATGATATATGTGGTTGTTACTTATGTATTGCGCTATATTGAACAACATTCGTACTGTTTTGTTCTGGTATCATTCTAAGATTTCTATGTTGCTGTTACTGGATGTCCCCCACAGTTGTATGCCATGTGTCTAAATAGGCTTTATGATTGTCCTGTTGACTTTGATTGACTTCGGAGTGTTGTTTTATCTCATGACATATTTTGCTAAGGAATGATAAGAGTAGGGCAAAAGAGAGGTAGTGGGATATCCCGCTCGAATCGGAGCTGCCCGACTGGGGAAGTACCTCCACCTTATAGAATACAACAGCTAAACAACACTATTTTAATACTGTTGTTTTTCTGCCGGTGAGTAAGGTTTCCAGTACTCTATGGGGAACGATGGCTTTAGGAGTGGAGGGGCCGTCCTTTCATATTCGCTGTTACGTGGCTGAGTGGGGGCGGTGTGTTGGCGCGGCGGTCAGGGAGACCTAGTGAAACGGCTATCCGCTAGCCGCGGATATACCTACCTCGGGAATAAGTAATCTCCGCCTGGGAGGCTGAGCTGCCAGTCTCGCAAAAAGTCCCTGGCGTAATGTTCGTGCCGGAGGAGGACTTGGACACAAAGCGACTTTATGAGCACCTGGAGGTGACGAGTTTACAGTTTTTGAGCAGTATCCTTCCGCCGAGTTTGTGGTTTTAGGAGATTTTAATGCCCACCATACGGAGTGGCTCGGTTCTCGGTCCACTAACTATGCGGGAAGGTCTGCTCACGAATTTGCTCTGGTTTATGGTATCTCACAATTGATTCACTCTCCAACTAGAATCCCAGATGTTGAGGACCATACAAGTTCCTTGCTCGACCTTCTGCTGACTACGCGCCCCAGTGGGTACTCCATCTCCGTGGATGCGCCTCTTGGCTCGTCGGATCACTGCCTTGTGCGCACACAAGTGCCTAGTACATTATCCGACTCTCCCGGGCCCACTGGATGGCGTCGCGTTGGGCACTATAAGTCAGCAGACTGGGATGGATTGCGTGAATTTTACGCTTCGTACCCGTGGAGGCAGCTCTGCTTTGCATCGGATGATCCTGATACCTGTTCCACCGCAGTCGCCGAGACCATCTCAGCGGATATGTACTGCTTCATTCCTAATCCGCTAGGGGCTGCTGAGGCACGGAGACGACCGTATTTTAATCGGCCTTGCAGAGGCTCGACGAGCGAAGCAATCTGCGTACGAAGCTTGGACCACTGCTCCTCTCAATCGGGACCCACATATTGCTGATGCAAAGCGGAAGTTAAATGCTGCTTTGAGGAACAGCAAGAGGGCAATCGCCAGAGCAGTCGTCCTTTCCACCACTGCGTAAACCTGACGGTGCCCTAGTCCATAGTGCAATAGAGAAAGCCAATTTATTGGGTGCTCTCTTTGCCTCAAACTCCTCCGTGAATGACGAAGGCGCCGACCCGCCTACCATCCCATGGTGCGGCAAATCAATGCGAGAAATATCCATTTCTCAACGGAAGGTGCGGCGGGCGCTACTCTCTCTAGATGTTCGAAAGTTGAGTGGGCCTAATGGGATTCCGGCGGTGATGCTTAAAGTGTGTGCTCCCGAATTGAGTCCGACACTAACGCGCCTCTTTGCGCTTTCATATTCCACTGGGATAGTCCCGTCTTCGTGGAAGACTGCCCACGTGCACCTTGTGCCCAAAAGGGGCGACAGATCAGACCCATCGAATTATAGGCCTATCGCTATTACCTCCCTTCTCTCTAAGGTGATGGAGCGAGTTATAAACACACAGCTCCTTGGTTACCTAGAATAACACGATCTCTTGAGCGACCGTCAATATGGTTTCCGACATTGTCGCTCAACGGGTGATCTTTTGGTTTACCTAACACACCGTTGGGCTTTAGCTGTTGAGAGCCAAGGTGAGGCACTGGCTGTTGGCCTAGATATGGCGAAGGCGTTAGGCTGGCATAAGGGTATTCTATCGAAGTTACCATCATACGGGCTTCCCGAGGGATTGTGCAAGTGGGTAACTAGCTTTTTGTCCAGCAGATGCATCAAAGCCGTAGTTGACGGCTGTTGCTCCTATAGCTTGGACATTAACGCTGGTCTCCCGCAAGGCTCGGTGCTGTCTTTAATTCTGCTCCTCGACGGCATTCATTGCTTTGCGGATGACAGTACTGGAGATGCCTCTTATACGGGTCGTGCCAATATCCTTCGTGCCATATTGGAGGAAAGTCGCGAAGTACCTGTGTCTAAAATCGAGAGTACTTAAATCTAGTCCAATTTAACCCCACTAAGACACAAGTGCGCGTTCACCACCAAGAAAACTCTATTCGTTGTAGCTCCTCAGTTCCAGGATACACCGCTTACCATCTCTAAGAGTATACATATCGTAGGTGTTGACATCTCCAGTGACGTCCAGTTTCGCAGTCATTTGGAAAAAAAGGTGTGCTTAACAGATCAAAGCAATACTTCACGCCTCGCCAATCTAAGGCTCAAGTCAGACCCCATTTCGAATATTGCTCCCATTTATGGGCGGGAGCACCGGCATATCAGCTTGGTTCTTGTGACTCGATCCAAAAGCGCGCTGTGAGAATTGTTGATGATACTATGCTTACAAGTGGTATTAAGCCGCTGAGTCAGCGGAGGGATGTCGCCTACTTTTGTGTGTTCTACTGCTTGTACAACGGTGTTTGTTCTGGTGAACTGTTTGACATGATGCCTACAGCTACATTCTATCATCGCACCGCTCGCCACCGACAGGGAGTTCATCCTCACACCTTGGAGCCAAATTGGTCGCGAACTGTGCGGTTCCCAAGGAACTTTTTCCCACGCACACTAAGGTTGTGGAATGAACTACCTGGAGAGGGTTTCCCTGGAGAGTACAACATGGAGTTCTTCAAGAAAGGGGTAAAAAGGTTTTTACGGGGTCGGCAACGCGTGGATGCCCCTGGTATTGCAAATGTCCATAGGCTGCGGTGACTGCTTACCATCAGGCAGGCCGTAAGCTTGTTTGCCACCTTAGTGGTATAATAAAAAAAAAAGAATACAAATAGAGTGTGGCTAAAAGCTAAACTGTCATAAAAACTATTTCCATGCAGATGTCACGGGCAAAAGCTAGGTAGTCTAATATTATAAATACTCACATTAGAATTTGCAAGGGTGGACATTCGCTTGTTACTGTTTTACTCAAAACTACTCAATGGATTAGGGTGAAATATTGCAGTGTTGCAGTGCATTGGAGCCACACTCATCCTTCTCACTGCTAAAAATATCGGTCTCTTCAAACTTTTTGACTCATTTTCGAATAAGAGGAATGCTTGGCGCATCATTTGAGTGGCGAAAAACTCAAATACTCCAGAATCTCCTACGCGCTACAGTCGCCGAATCACCGTTTTTGTAAAACTCTCGCACGTACAACGCGCGGTCTGCTCCTGAGAAACGCTCCATAGCGACTGAATTCCCAAGAGCCAGGCTACCGATTGACATAACCCCCGCTCCCCTCGGATTCGTTTCGTTTACGCAGTAAACTAAATAAATATAAACTTTCTTTTGAGACACCTTATATATTAGTGCCTGTGTTTGTTTCACTGTACTATGTTTGTTGACTGTACTTCTATCTTTATAAATATACAGGATACGCCACTCGTAGTGTTACTAATTGAAATGCTATAATTTTGTCAATTTAAAGCTTTTTAAATATAAAATTCTGTATATGGGAAAAACACATAAAATTTTAATAGCAAATTCTTCGGAACAGACATGATGCTGTTATCCGCGTTGAAAGTGGCTACATCGAACAATAACCTATTTTTACTAAGACTTGACATATTCTTTTCGATATACTGAAGATTTTAATTTTAAAAACTCAAAATAATTATTATTGCATTTTCAATTGGCAACATTTCCAGTAGCGCACGCTGTAGTTATAACTAGTAAAAATATAATTTGACAAAGAGTGAACTAATTTTCTTATCTTTTGAGTTGTTATATTTGTCTCTGCGGCAATAGCAGAATAACTATTAACACTTTAGTAATGAAAACAATTTATACAGAATATCTCAAGAACAGATTGACTGATCTTGGTAAAGAGGAAATATGGAAAAATTGTCAGGGTTGTAGTAAAAGTAAGGGTAGCGTTCATTAAATTAAAGCCAGGCAATCGAAGTTGAGCTGGGCAGCTAGTTATAATAATTATTAATTATAATTCTAGGTATCAGTCTACAAGGCATAGAGCAATATGCTGCAAGACCCAACAGGCATGTAATTCAGGCTCCACAGCAAGCTCAGGCACCAAGAACTCCAGCCATGCTGTCAGCTGGGTCCAAAGCAAAGCCAGCGACACACATACCATTCCACTTCCCACCGCTGCCTGATCCCCATGCTTATATTAGGACACCGGTAAGTTGTACTGCATGATTATAGATAAAACATGTTTTGATCACAATTTACACAAAACTTTCATTATTGCGCGCTAAACGTTTCAGACCCATAAACAGCCAGTCACCGAATATGAGGCCATTCGAGAGAAAGCCGCAGGGCAGAAAAAAGATATCGAGAAGGCTCTCACAAAATTCCTAGCAAAAACAAGTGAAACCCACAACCTCTTCAACACAGAAGATAATCAGGTGTTTCCCTGTGAGTAAGACAGAACATCAACAGCATTAAAATTTGACACACTCAAGTCATAGCATAATACAGCAGCTCTATATATTTTGTTAATTTTAATTTGATATGTTTCATGACATTTTAAAATATAGAATAACAATTTTTTTCAGTAATTGCATGTAAACCAACATTCCCAGCATATTTGCCATGTCTGCTTCCAACTGACCAAGTTTTTGACTTTGACGAACTGGAATATCACTTCCAAGTAGCTAACAGAACGGAGGATATGCCTGCAGAGAAAAAAGGTAAATAGTTGTTAACCATTTTTTTTTGTTACCCAAGTTAGTGAAATCATAGAAAGCGAATCGGTAAAAGATCATCATCATCCAAGAAATCAATCTCGGCTACTGTCTGCAAGTGTCTAATCATCTCATCATAAGCCCAAAGGCCCGTCTCTCATTACAATGTTTACAAAAAGATATGATGTCTTATAACAGTTGAATACTACAGGGTGCCCCACTTGAAGCATTACCAATTGAAAATGCTTTAATTTTATCAATTATGAGTTTTATTGACAAAAAAACTTCAGTATATCGAGAAAAAATGTCAAAATTTTAATAAAAATAGGTTATTATTCTATGTAGCCAAGAGCGTCGGTAGCCGGGCGGTAGCGTATCCAACTTGTAACCGAGAGGTACCGGGTTCGATTCCCGCTGCGGCCATGATGTACCAATGAGTACATGTACTCTTTTCTGAGTTATGTACATTAGTTGAATACTAACCGATGCTCTTACGGTGAGCGAAAACATCGTGATGAAACCTGCAAATTCAGGCAACTGAATTTGTAACTATGATCCAATCTGGTCAGGTTCCCTTGGTAGCAGGGTCACGAAGATTAGATAGTACTCGCTCAACTGTAATTACCTGATCGTCAAATCCTGGATCATGGTCAAGGCTATGATTTTTTTTTATTCGATGTAGCCAGCTTTAGCGCGCCACGTTCGTGCAGCTAGCGAATTCTTGAGACATACTCGCTGTTATTCGCGCTAAAACTAACCACATCGAATAATAACGTAATTTTATTAAAACTCGACATATTTTTTCGATATACTGAAGTTTTTATAATTAAATAAACTCAAAATTTACAAAATTACAGCAATTTCAATTGGTAACACTTCGAATGGCGCTCCCTGTAGTTCCTGACTCGAGGTCTTCTCATTAAGCTACTGAAAATTTCGTCTATTGCAGTACAAACTTTTGATTAAGGACATGCATACATAATGTTGAGTGATTCTAGTGCTGAAGAAGCAATTTTATGTAGATATACTTTGACAACCCAAAGATATATAAACAAGGATATTTTTCAATTTCTTGCACAAGTTTAATAATCAAAACTTGCTTCTCCACCATTTTGACGAGATTAGTAGGAAATGTGACGCGCGGGTCAGCACGTCGGTCTCCACACTGTCTAGTCTCCGAGACTAGTCTTGTGTGCATATTGTAATGACTAATGAGAGATGAGTACAAACAGTCCTCCTCCACATCATACATTATCAGTGGAGGATAATTATAATGTCCACAATTGGCAGGCAGTTTGGAGATCTGTGTATTGAAAATACTCAACAGATGACTGCTGCTTATTAACATTTCCCCTGCAAACCCAAATACCAGTCTAGTCTAGTCCAGAGCAGTACTAACTTGCATAGGGCACGTAATGGACTGGCCAGATGAGTGACGTTGATTAAATTGTCGAGTCGACCACAGCAAAAGTGTTATTTGCCTATTAATATTTTCAAGCTGACAACACTATACTATAACATACATTTCATTCCAGAACAATCAGATAATGAAGGAGACAATGGAGACAACAATGATAATGCAAATAATTCCCAGTCAGAGAACCAAGATAATCCTGCAGCATCCAGCCCTGACCGAATGAAAACTTAACTGTTTAATTCAGCCATTCAAGAATCATTGATATCTTGCTATATTTTAAGTATAATATTAAGCTATTTAAGAAGTATTAAACATTATTCAATAAGGTAATTTATGTTTTATTACTGACCATCCACTGTCAAAATCAATTCCCCATAAAAGATTAAATATCAGGTTAAAATAAAAGAAAAACATTACAAAAAAAAAAGACTTTATTTGTCACTTAAAAAATAATTACTTTAGGGCAGAGGCATTGATAACAGGGAGCACTTTAATGCCATCTCTGTTTACAACAGTCACTTGGAAGTTGGGCAAGTTGACAAACAACCTTTTGTGCACTTCGGTTACACATTTTTTGAGAATTTCATATGCCTCCTGTTCAGTAGCATCTGAAAATAATATAATTGTGATGAGTCACTCTGTCATGTTACATTATTTATTAGCATTATGTTATAAAAATTATTTACTCTTACCTTGCTTGTGATAACGATCCATGATGCTCAAACTAAGATATCCACCAAAGCCATGGGCAGCAAAAGGTACCTTTATACTTGAAGCCAAATAATCCATGAAATAAAGTTCTGGGCCGTTTTCTTTATCATAGCCAGCCATGAGCAGGTTCACAAAATATGGAGTCTGAAAAGATTTAATCTCGTTCGATTTTGCAATATAGAATCAGCCATAATTATTATAATACACATCATTCATACACAATACTCATACTATTACTTCTTATGAGTATCCATGAAATTTACTTACACTACTTCTTAGATATTCAGCCAGATTCCGACGAGTGAAATTGGATGCGGCCGTAGGTCCAAGCTCGTACCCATTACGCATTTTATACAACTGCAGATTTTTCGCAATATACTCGGCAAACTGGTTAGAATCACCCTGATCTCCTATCACACCCATAACCAGCCTATCCGATATTTTATATATCTTCTCTTCATCTGTAAGCAATATATTAGTTTTATAATGATACTTTATAAATGTACACAACAATAATGAGGAGTGCTAACTCACCATCTTTCATCACCATAATACTGTGACTATTCGATTGATCAGCAGCAATCATTACAAAATCATCGCACTGTATTCCCAGCAAGCATTGCAAGTTAATGTTAGACATTTTCACAAAGCAATTCCTCTAAAATTCGAAAAATTAAACTGAATCTTTCACAGCGGCTAAGTAACCTTACAACAATCAAAAATGTCAACTCACTTTCTCACTGGCTTGCTGAAGCTGTCAAACTCACGTCTAAGTAGGACCAACTACCAAAGGACCCACCTAACGAAGAGTAAAAAATCCAAAGAAACGTGATTTAGTCGTACCGTGAATAGAATCGATGGTCCGTCCGAATTGATCCGACTACAACTTTTGTCAATCAATCATGTGATTCTCGAAAAATTATTTCGCGGTCCTTGATTTAATGACAGCAACATGATCACAAACTATGAACTATATATAGCATGATAGCATTGACTGACATATATTAAAGTAAGGTTAGAAAAAATATTTTGTTTTCATCATACAATTTAAACTAAAAATAGTATCAGTTATTGTTGAACTAGGAAAATAGTAACCATGTTTAAAAAAGTTGCATTAGGTATATCTGGAGGCGTAGATAGTGCTGTTGCAGCTCTTTTACTTAAACGGGCAGGTAACTTCGTTAAGGGGGTACGTTTTTCATACAAATTTAATGTAACCTGTTAAATACATTCTTGCAACGGTTTGACCTTTTTTGGATACGTTTACTAAGAGTATAAACCATAATACAATTACTAAACACCCAAACGAATGAAAGAATGGTAAGAGAAATTTAGTATGGAAATCGAACCCCCCTAACTATAAGTATATAATTATTAGTACCAGGGTGCGAGAATATATTCCATAAATGATCATATGTATCATTAAATATATAAAATATTACGATATCTTAATTAATTTTTTCGTAAAAATCATTAGTATTTATTTTTGCTTGTAGCAGAAAACAGACATATTTTGCTACGACAACGCCTGAACATGCTAGATCCCCTTGCCTTAAATATCTATATCTCAGACTCTCAGCTGCTTTAAATAAAAAAAAGGTACATTGTAAATGTTTGTTTTTGCTTGATTTGAATGAAATGGTACATAATAAAGTACTGTATTTCCAAACTAATATATCATACATTATTATAAATAAGTTGTGATGTTTTGGTGGAGGAGTAAGGCTTTTTTTAAATGTTATTTGTGATTAATTAGTAGAAGAAAAATAAATTAGTTGTGATTATTAGTTTAACCCTTAACCACCTACCTCATTATTTTGTCACACAACCGCCTATCATACGTCTGTGGGACCCCAGTTAAAAAAATACGATTACTAGAAATAAAAAGGGAGGGTACAATTTTTAATTAAAACATTCTTATACGAACATTATTAACTCTTTATTTAGAAAAATAAAAACATGAAAATCAACAATATTTTTATAATGACACACCATATTTGGCATAATCTCTAGTTTTTGACTTACTTACTAACACTTATCAAAAATAAATTCTGAAAAAAAAAAATATGTAATAGGAACTTACTCGTTTGTTTTTTTATATAATTAAATCAACAAAGAACTTTGAAAAAAATAATAATACTCATTATAGTTACTAATTATATAAAATTGCAGGGTCTAAACTTAGAGCTTTTCACGGCAGTGAAGACACATCTTGTTAGAACATTCGAGGCAAATAGGTGCTTTGCATTCAAAACATATGTATTGAGTTTTGCGTTTTTTTTTATAATCGCAAGTGGAACAGTTTTTACGAATTGCCAAACGCTCTTCACCAGTGCTGCTGCATGAAACATCTTCTGGAGGGTTCGCGTTGATCTGGAGGATTCGTTGAATACTGATTCGTATATCACGTTGCAATTTTACATTGCTTGCACGACGTGTCATATGTGGTCTTGTCAACTGTTCGGCCAGTTTCTTCATAAACATGAACCTGCTTTCAATCTTTTGCCCATGTGGCTGTACAGATAGGTACACTACATAACAATTTGAGGCAGAAATATCAAGCAATCTGTAGAATATTGCCAATGGCCACCTGCGAGTGCGACGACTTGTGGAGTAATTCGCGCATCTTTGGTCCAATAGATCCACTCCAATTTTAGTCTGGTTATAAAATAAAACTATCTCCGGTTTCTTAGAAATTTCATCTACTACTGGAGAATGGTGCATGCTTGAAACAGTGATGACTGCCTTATTTTGTTTTGGCACATACGATGACATAGTAAAATCTTTGGTAAAGCCAAAAATGACTGAATCAACCTTACGATATCGAGATGCCAAGAATTCAGGGGGAATTTCTTTTTGATTTTTCCTCATGGTTCCAACACCTGTGAGCTGTTTCTTTTTTAAATCCTCAAGTAGCTCAATAGAAGTATACCAATTGTCGGTGGTAACATTTCTTTTAGAATTTTCTATCGAAGGAATAAGTCGCATGACAGCTTGGGTGGGTTTTTTCAGTCGCTGAAATTCAGGTGATAAATTTAGTCCGTCCGAATCTTTGCCCAAATATATGTAGGCATTGAGGAGATACCCTGTCCTTGCATCTGTAAGGCATTGGATTTTTATCCCATATTTTGCTGGTTTCTTTGGCATATACATTTTAAATTTGCATCTTCCACGAAATGGTACCAGCATCTCATCTATACAAGTGTAGCTGCCTATAGCATAAATAGCCTGACAGCGATTGATAAAAGATTTAAAGAGCTCAGCAATAGGAGCAGATGCATCAGTTTCCCGACGTTCTGCACGTGTCGTTGCATCGTCAAAACGTAAAGCGTTCAATAGTACTTCCAACCTGTTTTTGCTCATGATACAGCGATATATTTCTCTTCCAGTTCCGTCAGTACTATACCATGAAGTATAATCCTCATGATTTTCCTTAAAAATTGCAGTGTAAAACAGAAAACCGATAAATGCCTTCAATTCTATGAGATCTAAATCTTGAACACAAGTGGCGTTCTTATAATTTGGTCTAAGTTCTCTTATTTTCTCATTCGTGTAATTAACAATTTTTTTAAGCATTTCGTCAGTGAACAATTGCTGCCAGATATCCAAAGGAGAAGACGTACCATTCAGCATATTCCGGTATTCTTGTTTTACTCCTTCTCTTTCCTCGACTATATTATGCTGCAAAGTCCGCGATCGAGACGTCGGCGGAGCAGATGACCAACGAAAACGGTTTTTCCCAAAATAATTCTTCTTTCTAGGTCTAGACCGAACTTCCGCCAATGGCACATCATCCTCAGATGAAAACTCATGGTCACTAACTGAAGGAATATCACTTTGTGATGGAAAATTTATGTGCATTACGGTTGGCTCTTCGCATTCAGAATCAGACGCCTCACTTTCTTCCAAAACGTGATTAATTTCGACTGGCTCCACATCACTGCACTCGTCGTTTGGTATATTTTCATCGTCTGTCAGGTCTTGTTCCAACCAACGCTCAATAATAGCTTCACTAAGAGCCATTATAACTAAAACAATAAAAAAATAATAATTAAAAATAATTACGTAACCTCCTAACAGGGGTCTCGTAGACCCACGCTGGTATTAATTTACTTACCTGAAGCAAACGCGCGCACGTCTAACCCCGACAAGCTGTCACGCGGTACTGAGGGGCACGGGGGAAAGGTATAAGATCGCACGAGTCGATACAACACTCCGGCGCAAAAATATTAACAAAAATAATTTCGTCAAGATCTGTGAGACGTATGGTAGGTGGTTAAGGGTTAAAAATATTTTATGAAAAATTATCTAAATTTCAAAATACAGCTAATTCAGTCTTGTTATTAAAATATTTCATATTTACCAGCTTAAAATATTAGTTGCTTGTGATATTAGTTATTTTCTATATATAAATAAAAAATACATAATTAGGTATATATCAGATATAAATAAAAATCCGAGTTTTTATTTTTATTATACAGGGTGTCCCAAAACTCGACGTCAACCCGGAATCGAATGAAAAGGCAATTCATGCTGGTAGGCAGAAAAATATTTAAAAAAATCTAAGTTGCATGATTTCAAAATCATAGGCATTAAAAAAAAAAACGCAGTATTGCACACCCTGCGACTTTTGCCTGAAGCGTTGAATGGCGAGGTCTACTTCGACTTTCTACAGAACCATCTACCAAGTTTACTAGAGGACGTGCCATTAAACATTTACAGAGAAATGTGGTTCCAGCAAGATAGGTGCCCAGCGCACTATGCTGGCTCCGTTCGACAATATCTCGATGAAGAGTTTCACGGGAGATGGATCGGTCGGTCTGGTCCAATCTCGTGGCCGGCCCGTTCACCAGACTTGAATCCACTAGACTTTTTTTACTGGGGAGCAGTCAAAGAAAAAGTGTATTCAAAGCCAATTGAAAGTGAATTCGAACTACGGAAAAGAATAGCTGAAGCAGCTGAATTCGTAAATAACAGACGATTCGCTCGAAAGATAGCTCGATCTCTTTTAAAGAGATGTCGGGCTTGTATTGCTGCCGAAGGAAGGCATTTCAAACATTTGTTGTAGTAAAAATAGTTGTATTGGTTCATTAATTAACTTTTAAAATTATTGTAAATTCAATAAATAAACCTTAGTATAAAAAAATTGTTTCAATTAAAATTAAAACTTTTACAAAAAAAATGGTACCTATTCCAATGCATACACTAAGAGAACTAAACTAAATTTAGTGAACAATCTGTTTAAGATAGACAAGCAAATACAATTGAGTTAAATTTAATCAGTGTGTGCATTGGAATCGGCTCCCATGTAAAAAGCAATCAGTTTTGCCATTTTGATCAAGTAAGAAAAATTTGTTAAAAACTGGGTTTTAAAGCATTATTCAGGGTTACACAGTAAAAAAAATGGGAAAAAGTAAAGATTTGTGGCAACAGGACTGAAAAGTCTGTCGCAGGGTGTGCAATATTGCGTTTTTTTTTAAATGCCTATAATTTTGAGATCATGCAACTTTTATAGATTGCAAGATTTTTTTTATATTTTTCTGCCAACCAGCATGACTTGCCTTTTCACCCGATTCCGGGTTGACGTCGAGTTTTGGGACACCTGTATATATAAATTAAAAAAAAAATGTCGCGCCCTGATTAGTAGGTACCTAATAATCTTTATCAGTACCTACTTATGTTAGTTCATTTAGGTATGAAAAATCTAATCTGAAATTAAACTTTTGTAGGTTTTGCAGTTCAAGGTATATTCATGAGAAATTGGGATAACAACTATGAAGCTGGATTCTGCTCAGACGAAAAAGATTTTGAAGATGCAACTTTTGTATGCCGTAAACTAGATATTCCACTACATAGGGTATACTTCATAAAGGAATATTGGAATGAGGTGTTTACTGTTCTGCTAAAGGAATACGAGAATGGCTTGACACCTAATCCAGACATATTATGCAATAGATATATTAAATTTGATAGATTTTTTGAACATTGCAGGAATAATTTAGAAATTGACGTTATTGCCACAGGCCATTATGCTAATACGTCCTTTGGCCCTTTTTTGGAGAAGTTTAAGGAAACCGAAGGTGCTTTCCTTTTCAATTTATCATGAAAACGAGATAAGACATTATTTAAGTACTGAATAAATTAACTTTTTTTAGATGTTCGATTACTTCAACCCGAAGACAAGTTTAAAGACCAAACTTTCTTTTTATCACAAGTAAAGCAGTTCTCTCTAAAAAGATGCATGTTTCCCTTAGCCAATTTGATGAAAACAAAAGTGAGGGAAATTGCCAAAAAGGAAGGTCTTCTGAATGTAGCAAATAAAAGAGATAGTACAGGAATATGTTTTATTGGGAAACGGCGATTTCAAGACTTCATTGAAGAAGTATGCCATCATTTTCAGTTCCTTGTGTATCGTAATAATCTGCCTAGCTGGTTTTAAAACACTAATCTTTTTCCGTTCTGTTTCAGTACATTGAAACTAAGGAAGGCAATTTTATTGATATTGACACAGGACAAGTAGTTGGACAACATGGTGGATTACACAAATGGACTGTAGGCCAGGGCTGTCGTTTAGCAAACTGGAAAGATGCCTACTACATATTTAATAAAGATTTGCAAACCAATAATATTTATGTGGTAAATATTATTCACAATGTAGTTTCTACTACTCATCCACTCACCATTTTGATTTCGTTATACAATATAATAATGGCCAAATATCTATTTTTAGGTTGCTGGCACTAAACACCCAGCTCTTTGGAACAATTTGTGCTTTACAGCCAGTGCACATTGGATTCACAGTGAACCCCAGGAACTCATTAAACATAATGTGTTAAGATGCTATTTTAGATTTCAACACACGAAACCTTTAGTGCCATGTAAAATTACGAAAAATGCAGAGGGACTAACAATTATGTTAGATCATAATGTGAGAGCACTTACAGAAGGACAATTTGCTGTTCTGTACAATAATGGTGAATGTCTTGGAAGTGCTAAGATTAAAGATATATGCCACAATATAAACTACTTAAGTAGATAATAAAATTGGTTACTTATAAATGTCTTGGTTTTAAGTTTCACTATTCTTAGTAGAGACGAAGAGACGAAATATCGCTATCTACACATGATATCACCATCTCGTACACAGTTATTTGCTCCCACTTTAGAACGCTACTAAGAAGTGAAATATTAATCTGTCACTTTGTCGTTGTTCCCCGTAATATATAAAGCGTGCTACAGGCCTTCAGTTTTAACTGTACAGTCGAACCTTTCAGTAAAAACGTAGGTAGGTATGCGTGTAGGCAAAACTGAGAACTGTGCAGTTGAACTGAACTGAAATTCGAATCTAATGGAAATATCATTAGTAAAAACTGCAGTTAAAATTGTAGGCTTGTAGAATAAACTGCGCAATGGTGTTAATACCTTCTTATCTTACTTTATTCTTTTACGAAGTTTAGAAGCGAGTTAAATAAGAGTACTAGGTTACTTCAAATGAAAAGAGATTAGGTACAACTGAAAAACCCCGTGGGCCAAAAGAAGTCATCCGAAGTTGTTTGGCTCTTTTTTTTCTAAATGAAAAACTTAGATTCTGTTTTTTGATTATGTTTATTTGAACCTTTACAATTTTATTGGTTAAGTCGATATTATATCGGCCAGATGGGCGCCGTCACAATTGATTGCCATACGGGCTAGTTTTATGGCATTTTTCATCACTTCGGCGAGAACTTCGGGCGACAGATTCTCGCACTCATGTAGAATGTTGTCCTTGATGGCTTCCAGAGTCTCAGACTTGTTCATGTAAACATGGGACTTCAAAAATCCCCACAAAAAAAAGTCTGGAACACTTAAATCGGGCGATCAGTGCAAATCGCCAAAACGAGAGATGAGGCGACCCGGGAACGCCGCCTTCAGAATATCGGTTGTGGCTCGCGCAGTGTGTGCCGTTGCTCCGTCCTGTTGGAACCACATGTCCTTCAGTCCTAATTCGTCCAATTGCGGCAGAAAAAACTCGGTCAACATGGCCCTATAGCACGCACCGTTCATTGTTGTCGATTGGCCAGCAGCATTCTCGAAAAAAATTGCCCGATGACTCCTCCAGCGTGAACAGCGCACCATGCAGTCACCTTGAGCGGGTGTAATGGCTCCTCGTGCATCACTCGTGGATTTTAGGTGCCCCAGAAGCGATAGTTTTGCTTGTTCACGTACCCGCTGAGGTGGAAATGAGCCTCATCGCTCATTATGATTTTGGTCGAAAAATCGTCCACTTCTTCCTCGAGATTGAGGATGGCTTGGGCGTAGGTTACGCGCGTTTGGCGGTCGGCAGGCAGCAGCTGATGCACGGATTGGACTTATGTACGGGAACATGCGCAGGTCTTTGACCAAAATTCGCCTTAGGGACGTCCGACTGATGGCTAATTGCGTGGCACGGCGTATGGTCGATGTTTCCGGCGACAGCTCGACATCCTCAGCAACAGCGGCGATATTCTGGGCAGAACGGGCGGCAACGTCTCGTGTGGTCCCATACTCTTCAAGGTTGGTGGCCAAACGGCGCAGTGTTTGCGCAGTCGGTGTCGGACGGCCGGGGAATCGGCGAGGAAATTCGCGCTGCGCCAACACCACAGACGAATTGTTACGCAAAAAAATAGACACAATTATTCCGCGTTCTTGAGGAGTGTATCGCTCCATGGCTTGTTCACTTGTATTCTGCATCTGTCTAGTCTACAAATGTCAAAACAGATTTGACATTGGCGGCCATTTGCAAAAATGAGAACATCTTCCAATAGGGTGATTTCCTTTGGCCCACCTTGTACTTTGAGGGTTGCCATAGACATAATCCATTTTGCCCTCTTTACTAATTTATATATATATATATATATTAGGTTAGCAACACAACCGTACAATAATAAATAAATAAAATTCTGCCTATCCTTACGGGAAAAAGGCGCGTATTCTTGATTTTCAAAATCTTTTTCAAATTTTTTTGTAGGTACGTACAATACTCGTGTCAGTGGGTATTAAAATATAGTAGTTTATGCAACTCGCGTGATAATAGTTTGACACGAATGTTTTAATACCTAATTATATGCAGTTGTATACACATATTTTAATGATACATTTTCGTATCACCTTTAATTTTTTCAACTTTGCTGGAAGTAAGCTGCAAGTCATTTCACATCACTACTTTCACATTTATCAATTATTTTGCTTCAAACAAGAAAAAACATTTACAAACAACTAACAAAAATAAGAAAAATGTTTTGTTTAGCGGGAAAATAATTCCATACAGCGCAGTTCATTGACCCTCCATCCATAGACAATGGCATAGTTCGGTATTTAGCCAAGTAAACGTCAGAAATTAAAAAATAAAAATACCTTTTTAAAATTTTATAGACCGGCGTGAAAAAAGTGCTATGAGTGTAGACTAATGTAATGAAAGGCGAGGAGGCTCGAGAATCAATATCCGTTTTGCACCGATAGATCAAAGTGGAATATGTTTCTCAAAGAATAAGGGCCATTTTTGTATCACGCCTTTTGGAATGCGATGCGATAAGTAATGCCTGTTACTCATCTTTATAACACTTGACAAGTGGCATGACAATAATAACTATGCTTGACCCCGCCCATTTAAGACTTCACCACGCATCATTAGCAGTAGGTACGACCATCCAAACTCCCTGTACTGATCGTTGTAATTGAAAAAGCGTAGATACTGATTTTGATAGTTTTTGGAGCGTCGGTAGCTGGGCAGTTGGATATCCAACTCGTAAGCGAGAGTTAATGGGTTCGAATCCCACTGCGGTCATGTACTAAAAACTCTTTTCTGAGTTTTGTACATTAGTTGAATACTAACCGATGCTCTTACGGTGTGTAACCATGATCCAATTTGGTCAAGTTTCCCTGGTAGCAGGATCACGGAGGTCAGATTACCATCTGACCTCCGTGATCCTGCCGTCGCTCCACTGTCATTACCTGATCGCCAAATCCTGGAACATGGTCAAGGTGGACCCCGGGCCCTCGCTCTCGAAAGCACAATCAGGACATTAACGCCAAGATGATGATGACTGATTTTGATAGTTTCTCAAAGTAAGACTTGTAAAAAAAATCTCAAAAATGCTTCGGATGCGGATTCGGTTATTTTGAACCTTTCGTGCTTCCGTCCTACTCCGTCCTACCGATCTGACAAATGCAACAAATAAAGAATTTAGGGATATTTTGTCCGTAAAAAAAACTGGCAACATCGTTGTAATTTTTGTTCGAAATTTACTCAAAAGTAAATAAAACATAATTATGAGAAATTAGCACGAATCATCATTACTTATGCATCGTAGGTACTTATGCCCTCCTGATTTTTAAAATTTTTCACGTCATTTTTATAGATTGTTCAACTCAGTTGTGCGCGCGGCCCTATGTGTGGGTAAACCTTGTACATATACAGTGACTTTGTGTGCGTGACAAGAGGTACAGTCGACTCGCTTTTTCTTACGACTGTACCCGTAAGAAAAAGCGATAAGAACACGTCTTGCTCGGACGACGACTGCCGCGTCACTGCCACATAAATGAAAGCTGTATATTTACAAGCGCACGCACACATAGCGCCGCGCGCACAACTGAGTTTAACTATCTGTACAACATTTGACCACACATGACGGCATTTATAAATAATTTTCTTCAAGGAAAAATACGGGCACATTCGCCAATGTGCCAATCACCTTAATCGGTGCTGCGCACCGTACGGAGGTGATTGGCATAGTGGAACGCAGCACCATACGGTTGTGCGTGACATAAAGTTCTTTGAGCTGTCATCGGTTTCTACGGAAATCACGCATCGACGAGCACACTGAAAATGCATCTGATCTACGCGCGTTTGTGCTGATCCATCGTTTATATAAAAAATGTCTCTATGGGCTGTCCCTAATGAAATGTAAAAGGGGTACCACGACTTCAGGTTACTTTGACAGATTGCGGAAAAATGAGCATACTAAATTTATTTCACTGGCAATAATAAACTATTTAGAGGAAATATAACTTGAAAAATTCAAATTCAAAATTTATTTATTGGTTAGGACATTAAATATCTCTTTCAATCGTCAAAAAGGAGGGGGTAGGAAAGTAGGAAGGAAGCACACAGTGACTTACTGGCCGCCCCATGGCCGCAGCAAACCCACCCCACGCAAACCACGACCTGACCTTGCCCGACAATGCCAGGAAGAGCCGGACCGCGCTCAATATATTATATAGGTATATCTAGTATAATGAGGAAAATCCACCTAAAACTACAGCTAGAGTAAGCCAGTCCACCAAGACAGCACCCATTCACGAGTATAACGCAGGGCCACCGCCAGACAGACTTTTAAGTGAGCATGCATTACACATGCTGCATGTGATAGGTAGCCGCTTCCACGCTACTCTATCCTTTCCCTACCCTACTCCTACCTTACTCCTACCATATTCTACCACTGCCTTAACCCTACCTTACCCCTAACCTTACCACTATCTTACCCCTACCCTACCCCTACTCTAACTACTACCCTACCCCTACCCAACCGCAGACAGAAGTCACCATGTGTAAGAAAGGAAGGAAATTTAACGCCGCTTCCTAGGTGATTCTCCGAGGGGGAAAGAAACGGCAAGAAACCCACAGAGAATACCTTTACTGCCTTCGTTATTGTACACCATGTAAAATTAGTCGGTTTATACCTTCTGTATATAAAATTTTATCTCTATGGTTTATACTGTAAAAGTTTGGTCACAATGTCTACTACGTCAAATGTTGACTTATTTGACAAGAATCATAATTCCATGATGGAGGACGCTAGGTCTTTTTCCGAAACGTCATTATTCTAATTTCACAATCGGGACATGTTAGTTTCTTTTTCCGACACGTTCCGTTTCCATCCTTTTCCATGCCCCATTTTTGGCGACATTCGAATTCTGTCACAGAATACAGTATTCTTCCGGTGTTACTACATAAAACGCAGAACTAGCGCCACCATTGACAGGTCACCTCAGTCTCCGGTCAAGCTTTAAACCGTTTGATCCGTTCACACCTGTAATTAAGAGGCGTGGTTTACTTATTATTGTTGTATATTACGCCACAGAGCCCGTTTCGTTCCGTTTTTATCCGTCAGGGTTTCCATTACGAGTACTTTTTACCGGATTTTGGGTAATTTGGTAGACAGGTAAACAATCAAGGGGCCATAGTACAAAAATGTTGGGCTCTATGACTCATTCATTAATTGCACTCAAATCCCATGGCAATTTCGTTCCTTTTTGATAAAGAATATTATTATCTACACAACGGATTATTTGTAATTCGGTTACGGCAATTTTCTTATACGACTGGCGACAACATTGAAAACCGAAAGATGTGAGCTAAACTTAGGTAGTGTTTCTATACTCTTTGATGTGAGCGCAACCACGACCGCAGACGGACTGAATCGTATTTATTAAAAGAAAGGAAACAGGTCAAAGCGAGGTATATGGCGGGGGCTTTATTCTTACCGGAACGGGTCAAAACGGAGTGTATGACTGGGCCCTTAACAATAAAAAAAAAGGAAATACATGTGTGGCTGACTGCTGATTGTTTTGACTTTTGTTTACTTTTTTACAAAATAATGGTGTGTTACGTAGTTTACGTAGAAAACAGTCTGTTGAACATTTCATGATCATTTTTCAATTAAACTACCTATTTTTACTCAATCGCCGACATGTCTGTGCCACCCATAAATTATAATGTGCCTCCGCCGAACTTAAACGTTCTACCACTGGGGCCACAGTCTCTTTCGCCGTCGGGACCACCACCAGGTCCTCCACCACTCGGACCTAAAATTCCTCCTCCACCGATTTATACCCAACCACCGCAATTCATAACTCCACAGTTGCCACCATTAAATGTTCCACCGCCTCTAACTCCCACTTATTTGTCTCAACCTATACACACTGTGCCACCTCCATACACCGCTCACCAAATCCCAGCCCCTCACACGGTCCCTGTGGATTACGAGTATGATGAATCATCTTACTATGACAATCCAACCAATGAGGCTACTAGTAATCTAGTGACTGAGGTTAAACCAGATTCTCAGTGGAAATTTGACCAACCTCCACCTCCTGCTCCTGTGAAACTTGAAAAGAGTTCTACAACAAGTTCTGTGTCAGGACATGATTACTATAGCGAGAAAGACAAGGATGTTCCTTCAACCTCTAAAGATGCTGGTTATTATGTATCAAAGAGCAAGGAAAGAGAGTCTTCTAGACAAAGATATTCCCCTTATAGGGAAAGGAGAGAAGATAGCCATGAGAGGGATAGAAGAGAAAGATATTATAGGGAGTCAAGGCACTCTGAATACAGGTGTTGTAGCCCAGGTTACCATCGCCGCAGTAGAAGTCCATCAAGATATAGCCATAGAGAGGAAAGGGAAAAAGATCGTGAACGGTATTATAGGGAGAAAGAAAGATATGAGAGAGAGAGATATGATAGAGAAAGATATTACGAAGAAAGAAGAGAGTATGAGCGCAGAAGATATGAGCATGAGAGGAGACGTAGCCCTCATTACAGAGAGTGTAGAAGCTATAGCCGTAGCTACCACAGATCTCCAAGTAGGAGAAGCCAGTATTCTCCAGCACAAAGTCATCACTCCAGGAGTTCCACTCGTGACATGACACCCCGTTCTAAGCGAGAGTCAATGCCTAAGAAACCATTGACAGATAGGGAAAAGATTTTGGAGGAATATAGGTATGATGTTGTAATAGCTAAAATGGACTTATTATTATTTACTTTATTTTGTAATTTGATGAAAACTTTATATTCATAATTTGAATTTCAGAAAGAATTACTGTAAGACCTCAGAAGACCTTATTGATCGCATGGAAAAATGGTCTAAAGAACAAGATGATGATGAATTTGTAAGTTACAATTGTCGTTGTATGTTGCTTTTTAAAAGGATTTCTCATTATTTGATAAAACTTTCAGGCATCAAACATGTGGTACAGGAGTTCCCCTGCAGAATTGTACTACAAACAGGTTGAGGGTGGCACAGGGATGCAGCAAACAGCCAAGCTGGAGAAACTTTGCGATATATTCTTCACAAATCTAATTGATAGAGGCAGGAAAGCAAGACCTCTAGTGGATGAGTTACCGCCTTTGAATACTCCCAAAGCAAATATGTGCAAACACAGAAGTGAGTTTTGCTTTTAATAAGTAGTAAGTCATAGAGGCAGACCAGACCATCTCTTATCTCTGTAAAAAAAAAAAGGGCAGAAGCATTTTTATTTGTGATACTGTGCCAATACATTTACTAGGCACGGAGATTAAAGCTATACACCCCAGTAATGTCTTCAAGTCCAGCAGTGGACTATTGTGGGCTTGTTGATGAATAAGATGATAATGTAGAATGTAAATTTATTGCTAAATTTTTTTATGTAAGTAATAAAACGTTTTATTTCGCCAGTGGAAGAGAAAAGCTCATCTTCATCAGATAGTGAGGATTCATTGGATGAAGATGGTTTGGATGGATACACAGATAGAATAATGTTAGAACTGCAAAGAAAGCAGAACCACCCAAGGAGACTACACCCAGAACTTTGGTAAGAAAGCAGATATTCTTGAATCATGTCTCTAATTATCTAATTTTGTTCATGTCTGAACAAAGTTTTGTATGGAGGTAAATATTTACGTCACCAAATTTCACATAGGCCACCGAGATAGTGTGACCTAAGTTCATCACATTGTTTTTTTTTGAGATTATATTAAGTCACTTCTCTTTGCTGATAAACAAGAGACAATGGAACACAGCAGTTTGATTATTAGCGAAATACAACCGTAATTGCGCCGAAAAGTGTATGAAAATTTGACACATTTCTATTCCACATCGAACCATCTACGCGTCAGCCGCGGCGGCAAACATAAAAGGCAATAAAATATTTTTCTAAAGCATTCTGAAGTATACTGTGACCTAAGGAGTTGAGTGGATTCTAAGGCCCATATTACAGTTCAAGACGAGTTTAAACTCTGATCTCGCAAAACTAGTTTTAGGTATAGATGCTAACTCATCATGGATCATAGCCGTGTTATTACAGAATTACATTGGCCGTGTGGTGTCCGGCAGAGTAGAATAGCACCAACCCCTTACATTCATGGGTGTCGTACAAGGCGACTAATGTTTTCGAGGCAAAAGATCAATAGTCTCCGTAGTCTGGAAAATGGGCAGCAGCATTTTTCATTATTATATCTCCAACCCGCCTGCCAAGCGTGGAGATTATGGCAATAATCTCTCCTTTCGTGGGAGAGGCCCTAAGTCCTGCAGTGGACTGTTACGGGCTGTGATGATGATCTACATTGATTCGTTTTAAGATATTTTACTATATTATTAGTTGATCTAAGGTGGTTTGTGAAAAGTTATTTCAACTAAAAAAAATACGCAGATATATCCATTTTTAAGAATAGTTCCTTATATCCCCTTATATCAGCGATCAAGTCAATGCTTGAGTATAGATTTTAAATCAAAGCTCAGCTGATCAATGTATCTCGTTTTAAGTTGTACTCTAAAATAAAACCTTGACTTAAAACCAGTTTTAAAACTAGATTCATCACTGTGTAACATTCTGTAATATGGGCCTAAGAAAGTACTCCTCTACTAAGTTTCACCGATTGGCTCCACCCTTTGATGGAGCCACTGTCTCTTGACACAGTGGTCTCTTGATAGTCTCTTGACACAGTGGTCTCTTGACGCAGTGGTCTCTTGACGCAGTGGTCTCTTGATGCAGTGGTCTCTTGACACAGTGGTATCTTGACACAGTGGTCTCTTGACACAGTGGTCTCTTGACACACTGGTCGATTGACACACTGGTCTCTTCATACAGCGGCCTATTCACCCAGTGGTCTCTTGTCACGGTCGTCCACTCCACACCCGCAGGTTCAACAACACGGGCGAGATGAACGGCGGGCCGCTGTGCCGCTGCAGCGTGCGCGCGCGCCGCCACGGCATGCGCCACGGCGTCTACGCCACCGAGCACGCCGTGCCGCGATGCCACCTAGACCAGAGCAACATAGAGAAGTTGTACCATTACAGGTTGGGGTTCATAGTTTTTCTTTACTATTTTTTTATGCCACTGCAGGAGAGAGCTCACCTGATGGTAAGTGGTAACTGTCGCCCGTAACATATACAATTCATACATTTAGGTTGCAGATAACAAAACTGCAGAAAAGCAGGTGCGTTGTCACTGTGTAATCTAAAATGAAATGCCTCATGCCTATAATTTCGCTGGTTGGAACACAACAATGCAAGCATTGTTGCTTGGCGGCAGAAATAGATAAGGCGGTGGTACTCACCCAGGCGGACTCCTCAGGCTTGACAGATTCCAACTAGCGACCCGCACCGGCGTCGTATATATGTTATTGGCTTTTCTTTACTATTATTCTCTAGCCAAGATACCAATAGCGTCGTAGCGATTCTATTGCGACTGTCGATCGAAGCGGGCAGCTTCGCAGCGTTCGCATTACTGTCGCATTGGCGATCCGAAATGTCATTTAGCAATCGCTTATGTCACTTTTGTCAAAACCCTACATTTTCTTTTCTACGTTTCTTCTACGTTTGTCGATTCCGGAAACAGGTAGTGTCTTGGCTAGATCTGCTAGGCAGTGTGCCATTTTCACTCTATGAGCATAACGAGCCTCAGCCATATCCTAGCGGCCATCAGCCACATGACCAGATTTGGTCACTGATTTAATATTTTGATATTCTGAAGTGTCCATACATATTCCTATTAATCACCCACTTTCCTTGTTCACCAGTGCTACTTTCAAAGTTCCTTTTCTAACACTTCTAAGACTTCAAGAATGAAGTAAAATGTATGAGTTGATTAATTTCCCAATACATTTCCAGGATAACGGTATCACCACCCACCAATTTCCTGATCAAGGCGCCCACCATTATAAGCCACGACGAACATGAGTTCCTTTTCTCCGGTTTCTCTATGTTCTCGCACTACCGGCTGTCGAAACTGCCTACTTGCAAGGTGATAAGGTTCAATATCGAATACACAATACTGTACGTTGAAGAGCCCGCGCCCCAGAACTTCTCAATACGGGAGCTGGATCTCTTTGGTAAGTATAAGTATTGAAGCATTTATACTGCATACCTGTAATTGTCCTAGCTGCCTTATACCTTAAACCGGAACACAACAATGCCAACATTGTTGCTTGGCGGCAGAAATAGATAAGGCGGTGATGCTCACCCGACAGAGATCCGCCACCGGACTTAACGCAACACCCATATTGTAAACACAGTTACATAAATAACATATAAATTCACCCATTTCAGAGGAGTATCTCTTTGTGGAACTTCTGGAATTAATCGACTTGGACCTGGGCAAGCCGACGGGGCCGCATTGTTCGCAATTTCACTTCATGCCGCGGTTTGTGCGGATGCTATCGGAGGGGGGCTGTGAGGTGAGACAAATAAAACAAATTATATTGAATTCTTTTTCTGATATGTCATCTTTTGATGATGTTGTAACTGTAATTGTAACTTACTGCCACGGCTGAGTGTTATCACACAATTAACACCACTGGAGCAATAAGGGTTTTCATTTCAAGATTTCAGATTGCGCTACTGCAATATGAGGTCTGATATCAAAATAAAGCCATGTCATTGGCTAGAATTTATCCGAATTTAGGCGGACACTGTGCCCTCGCATGCCGCTTGGGGGCGCAATCGGGACATAACGCCAAGATGATGATGATTGGCTAGAATTTATCTGTCATTTTACAGTAGTTGTTTCTGTTTAACAGTCTTTGACAACGGACCTTACTGCTCAGTAACACCATCTGTTAGATTTTAAAATCGCGAAAACCCCCTAGACCAGATAAGAAAGCTAGCCGCGTAGTCACCAAGCGGAATTTTCTGTCACCATGGCATTGTCAGTTGAATTTAAAAGCACTTTAATTTTTGTTCCGGTTACCAAAAATAATTTCATTCCCATAATTCATTATATTAATTTCTTTTTGAACAGTTACCGTATTAATAATTAATCATTTGTAACTATCAATGAACCTAACTTGATTTGGAACAAACGCCTGCAGGTGTTGTCAATGTGTGAAGTGCTGAAGTATCTGGTGAACGAGTCCGGGCTGCTGATCGCCCCAGACTTGCTAAGGGACGTTCATGACATGGACAACTATACATGGCAGAAATTCGTTGATAAAATTAAGGGTAAGTCGCCACAACATCAATGTTTACAATTCCATCACTATAAATATATGTATGTAAAGTGGTTGACATAATTATAGACTGGTATAGTCAACCCTAGGCCGTGTGGTGTCCGGCAGAGTAGAATAGCACCAAGCCCTCACACTCATGAGTGTTGTACAAGGCTACTAACTTGTAAAGTCTCCGTAGGCTGTCAAATGGGCAGCAGCGTTTTCCATTGTTATATGTATTATTTCCAAGCCTGCCAATCGAAGAGATTATGGCAATAACGTCCCCTTTCGTGGGGAGGCCTAAGTCCTGCAGTGGACTGCTATGGACTGGGATGATGATGATGATGATGATAGTCAACTGTTGGGCTTGAGCCGCGTTCTAATCGATACGGGGAGTATTGACAATTAATCTCCTTGCTTGTCAGTTTAGCTGAAGACCGCAGTGTTTGTTGGAAATACAATGCTGCCCATTTTCTGGTCTATGGAGTTCCTCAAATTTTTATCATCATCGTCCATACGGACGATTTCTTAATTTTTCTCGTGCTGTTCGCTCGGTCTTCGGCATCCTCGCGTCGTAAGCCGTTGGCTCTCACATATAAGTCGGCGACGTCAATCCATCGCTTCTTGGGACTCCCGCGGTACTTCTTACCGATAGGTTTAGGCCTCAAATTTTATTCATGTCAAATTATAAGAAGCCCAAAATTGAAGTGTTCCGGTCTCCAACTTGAATGTTGGGCCTATTATAATTTGGCTGTGATTTGAAAATATGTTTTTCATTCGTTTCTAATCCAAATTGCAGGCATGATAGTGACGTATCCTGGCAAGAAACCTTGTTCCATACGGGTGGACCAGATAGACAGGAGTCCGCCAAACATTAACGACGCCAAGGACCCTAAGAAGTTGAGACGATTCTATCCGGAGATCGTGCACTTTGGCATCAGGCCGCCGCAACTAAGCTACGCTGGCAACCCAGAGTGAGTATGGAAACCAGATTATAGAAAGTGACTTTGAGAAGATGTTGATATCAGTTGATACATTGTTATTGTTCTATTAGTTTCTATTTTTGTAACTTGTAAGTTGTACGTGCATGTATTGAGTGCCAACTAAAATGTGTCAATTCTATCCTATTTTCCATCAGTGTATTTTACAGTTTATGTTTCGTCTTTACATTCTCTCGTGTTTTATACTTTTTTAGTCCAAAACCTGGATTTGCTAAAGGTGCTTCTAAACGGGCAGTATTTTTACTGTAATATGAGGCTGCGACCCTGCAACCATTGCTAGCCATTTTTCTATTGTTGTTTCAGCCGCACTCGTGTTATAGTGCGTCCATTTCTACTCGACCTTTTTGAGTTTGCCGCAAGTCACGAAGTGGATATTGCAGCCAGTATAAAAATATTGCCCGTTCTGTTTACAATCACCTACTACAAATATAAAGTATTTATTTAAGACTTAATAATTAACAATTCCACACCACCAGGTATCAGAAGGCTTGGCGCTACTACGTGAAGTACCGGCACCTCATAGCCAACATGGCCAAGCCATCCTTCAAAGACCGCCAGAGGCTCGCGACCAAGGAGGCCAAGCTGCAAGAGATGCGGATGCAGAACAAGATGAAACGGGATGTCACAGTCGCCATATCGTCCAAGGGCTTCCATACTACGGGACTCATGTGTGACGTTGTGCAGGTCAGTTTGGGTTGTCTGCAAGAGCTGTGGTGGGGTTTTGCTGCTGTTGTAGAGTCAGCTGCAGAGTGAGTAGGCCCCCAGCATATTACATTTAATGTGTGTCCGTTCTCTCTGCATCTGACTGTGCGTAAAATATTTATAGATCTCTGTGACCACTATAATTGAATATATTTTTTTCGCGTTAAAATTCACTGCTTCCTCCAGCTGTTGTACTACTAAAAGAAGCACGAAGATATGTATGTTTGTGTCGCTACACACCAATAAATAATGTCATTTTTGTGTGGATATTTAAATGTAAACAATTATATTACATTATGCGTTTGCTGTGCGTGATATGATAGCTGTGACATGGAACAAGCTTTACACTTATGATTTTGATGAAAATTTCAATAAATCAGCCGCTAAAAATCCTGTCAATAACCAAAATATGAAATTCCAGCACGCAATGCTGATACCGGTCCTCGTTCGTCACCTACGCTTCCACAAGTCCCTGGACAGTCTTGAAGACAAGATGGATTACGTGTTCCATCAGCGGTTGCTGTTGCAAACGGCTTTGACGCACCCTTCCTATCGGGAGAACTTCGGCACCAATCCCGACCATGCGAGGAACAGTTTGACCAACTGCGGGATAAGGCAGCCGGAGTATGGCGATCGGAGGATACATTATACTAGGAAGAAAGGTAAGTGAGAGTAAATTTTGGTTTGTAATTCGTTGCAGTGAAATGACTATGGTTCATTCGCGATAAGAAAATAGTGAGTCAACGTTGTCCGCCGGCCTAGCCACGCCCCTCGACCAATCGGAATGACCAGTTGACAGCAGAAAGTAATAAAAATGAATAGCTCGCCATTTGTAATAAACAGCAAATATTAAATTGGCTGCTAAGCAAAGATATATTCATGGGATATCCTTGACCAAATATTTAATTTGAAACAATAAGGTTAATTTTTATCTATTAATAATTAAATCTTGTTTAAATATACATTATTACTCCACTTTGAAAACACCTTGACTCACTATTTTCTTAACGCGAATGGATTATAACGGTCTCCACTCAAGAACTCGTTTCCCCCAGCAGTTGTCTGTTCACCGCACTTCAGCCTACACGGTATACGTGTAGCACACACGTATGCTAGGCATACATCTAACCCAAAAAACTAACTTCCTACCATCATCCCACAGGTATCGTGACGCTGATAAACATAATGTCTCGCTTCGGGAAACACAGCGAGACAGAATCTGAGATCAAGCACAATGAGCGGTTAGAGTTCCTAGGGGACGCCGTGGTGGAGTTCTTGTCCTCCATACACCTGTTCCGGATGTTCCCGGGGTTGGCCGAGGGGGGGCTGGCCACCTACAGAGCCTCTATCGTGCAGAATCAGCATTTGGCGCAGCTGGCTAAGGTGGGTGGTCCGATACTTTCGAATTCTTTGATGGTCCCGATTTAAAGTTATTTGACGTTCCATATACCTAGTTTTATTACTTCGTCACTGAAATTATTGAATTTGAAAGAGTATTTCAATAGATTTTCGGAAATAGGTGTCTAACGGCACTAGAACGAGAAAAATATAAGAACCCCTATTTCTGAAACATTGAGAATGAACACCAGTTGAGACATCTCATATCACTCCTGATGAATTTTAAAACCTAATTTTCTATGCACGCGCACTCATTTGCGAATTATATTAAAATTGCAATTCAAAGACATTCTATCTAAATTTTCAATGTTAGACTAAAGTAAGCATCTAGGGCCAAAATGACACTATTTTACTGTACTGCAAAATAACAGTGAGTAATGATATATCCGTTTCCGTCTCCCAATAGAACATAGAGCTGGAGAAGTACATGCTGTACGCGCACGGGTCGGACCTCTGCCGCGAGGTGGTGATGCGGCACGCCATGGCCAACTGCTTCGAGGCGCTCATGGGCGCGTTGTTCCTCGACGCGGGGCTGCAGGTATGGACTGCTGACTAACACTTACTAATCAGGCTCTCCTGATGGGAAGCGACCATGCGGCCGAAGATGGAGCATTCTTGTATATAATGTTTTTTTTTCACACCCTATGAATGCTAATACCGTGTGGTGTCAGCACAGTAGTATATTGCGGAATCTCTTCGACTTGTGGGTGTCGCAACAGCCGCCCAATATCATAAGCGGGTATAGACGCACGAGCCACAAAATTGCGGTTTCAACGTCCGTTAACTTGAAATCTGTTCGTCGTTCAGTGACACACGACAAGTGTACTCGTATTGTATCGAAATCTCATTAATAGAAAGGGTTCTTTGTTATCCAATGAATAAATCTAAATCGGCGAATGTAAATAATAAAATGATTTACGAAAAGATATCCTTTATTAAATGCGAATATCACAAAAACGCAGTATTAAGTCCGGTTACGTTATCTTATCTTACGTTATTCGGATACGTTTCTTATCCGAATAGGCTAAGCTCGCTGAATATTGTCAGTGAGTACCCCACTCACCAGTTTCGTATAACACAGGTAGCAGACCGCGTGTTCGCACTCGCTCTATGGAACGACGAACCAGCGCTGCTCGATGTATGGAACAAGCCGCGAGCGCATCCTTTGCAGGACCAGGAGCCGCTGGGCGACCGCCAGTTCATCAAGAGCTTTGACTTCCTACAGCAGCTGACGAGGTTCGAGGATTCTATAGGTGAGAGTGTGGTGCCTATATTTTACCCGATGGTAGATGCTCATAAGGCCTGGTTCACCACCGGGTGGTGAAGTTACAGATATCCATAAGTTGTGTTTGTAGTGTTGTGTTCTGGTTTTGAAAACTTCTTTTTCAAAATCAGAACCAGTAGCTGGTATCGTGTGTGTCTTAGTGATTCCAGATGGCGCTCCAGAGGCTTGGGTCTGACGTCAAAGAACTGTCATTAGCTAGATCGGTCCGTGATTTTACAATCCAAACCTTTCTCTCCAATAGCACGGCAGTAATTTAACAACGGGCAACTTGTAGAATTTGATATAGCGAAAACCCTAATTATGGGCGTGAGGCATCTAGGCGCTGCCCTATTTGGTAACGGACGTGCGACCATGGTCGTACGACGGACATCGCCCGACCAATAGGAGACCTCAAAACCGCCCGTCGCATGACCATGGTCGCACGACTGCTGCCAATTAGGACCTTGGTCCTCACAGAGACAACGCATCTGCATTTATGTAACCTGCACTTTAACCTAAATGCATGAGTGGCAGATATTATGGGCGACAGTTACCGCTTACCACCAAGTGTTCTGCCTGCTCATTTGTCGCTGAGCA
This sequence comes from Blastobasis adustella, assembly GCA_907269095.1. NCBI lineage: Eukaryota > Metazoa > Arthropoda > Insecta > Lepidoptera > Blastobasidae > Blastobasis > Blastobasis adustella. The sequence goes on along the minus strand of OU026121.1, from coordinate 10,136,406 downwards.
GCGTAAAAAAATGTTATACCAAATCCGTTCCAGGCGTCCAATTCAAGCACATCCGCCTGTTAGCGCGCGCGTTCACGGACCGCTCGGTCGGGTTCACGCACCTCACGCTGGGCTCCAACCAGCGGCTGGAGTTCCTCGGGGACACGGTATTGCAGCTGGTCGTTTCCGACCGCCTGTACAGGCACTTCCCGGACCATCATGAGGGACATCTGTCGGTGAGTACCAGGGGACGATGGGGCGATTCTCAGGGGGGAATTTGATATTTTCTCTAGCTAAAAATCTGTGTTAAAACGTCACTAAAGTTGATGCTATCCACATCGTCGAGGACAGAACGAGATGGCGCCGCATAGTCCACCAAAAAGTGCTTCAGCGAGGTCACGGCCCTCAGCATTGAGAACGCAAGGAGGAGGAAGTTGATCTTCGACAATATTCGATTGTCGAAAATAGTTGAAAAAATATTTTTAGGCTGCAATATAGATTTCAATGTCGCGGCTTGGGTGGGAATGGTTAGTTAATTAATAAAGCCTGACCAGATATAAGAGGAACCATCAGTTTGTCTCTTTCAGACATTATGACCAACTGTGACAAACGGTCATATAATTATTGGACGTCACTGCTATTGTATTCGAAGATTGATGCAAAAACTTCACCAATTCAGCCTATCCGTTTGAAACCTTCAACACCATAACATCTATAATAAGCAATCAGTAACGTAACCACATACTTTCAACAGTTGCTGCGATCATCGCTGGTAAACAACCGAACGCAGGCGATGGTGTGCGACGACCTCAATATGTCCACTTACGCGATATACAACAATCCAAAGGCTAAACCCACGACCAAGAAGCATAAGGCCGACTTGCTGGAGGCCTTTTTGGGAGCCTTGTATATTGATAAGGTTAGTGGTGCTATTAAAATCTCGATGGGGTAGTATACCCTCGTATTTAAAGCTAGTAATAATATCTACAAAAAATATAAAAATAGCCGTATCTGTTACGTATACATAAGTACTATTTATGGGCCCCATTCATTAATAGTCCGCCTGCAGTCTCTGTTCGTAGCAGGCCGCCTGCCGTCCTAGGCTCATAACGTCTACACACTAAAGCGATTATTGCCTGTCGGCAATGGCCTGCTGGCGCCTTCTGCGACTACACACTAGCAGTTGTGAGTCGGCAGTTTCTGTAAAACTCAAGGCGCTCAACTGACGGTAGACAGACCGCCGGCTGACTACCTGCTAATGTATGTTTATTTGGCCTTAAGGCCACGGACTCTAATATCTGTCAAGCGGTCACACACTCTCAGTTCATATTAGTCGTTAGTCCGAAACCCTAAACGGAACTGTTAGTGTGTGACCTATTGCAATTAACTGAGAGGCTGATATCGTCCGGCGAACTTTTAATCTGTGGGGCTCTTTAGTGTCAAGTTTGTCTGCGCCGTTGACAGGTGGCTTTGGCCCATTGAATAAACAGTGCCTTAATGGCGCTCTGCAAAAAAGTCACGTCATCGAGTATCGGTGGTTTAGAACAGGATAGACATCTTAGTTGTTAGCATACAGTGTTGCCTGAGGCAAACCTGGCACCTTTCGTGTAAAATGTGAATTATCGTGAATTTTATTTGGCATATTTTACGTCGAGTAGACATACATGAGAATTGGCGCATTTGATGAAGTTCATCAATTAACACACAAAAATGCTAGGTTGACTCGTCGTACCTCGACAGTGCATTGTGCGAATCTTACAGTAAGTTTACCTCATAGTTCGCGGAGAGAAAGCGATGGATTGACATCGCTGAGTGGAATGCGAGAGCCAACGGCTTACGACGCGAGTTCGCCAAGGACCGGGCGAAGTGGAGAACAAAGAGTTGGAAAGCGGGCCCGGGCAGAAGCCGGCACCGCTAAGATGTCAGATGATGATGATGAATCATACTGTATTGTTTATTTACATATTTGCTCTTCCGCCAGAACCTGGAGTACTGCCAGGCGTTCTGCAACGCGTGCCTGTTCCCGCGGCTGCAGGAGTTCATAATGAACCAGGACTGGAACGACCCCAAGTCCAAGCTGCAGCAGTGCTGCCTCACGCTGCGCTCCATGGAGGGCGGCGAGCCCGACATACCGCTGTACAAGTGAGTACACACGAGATGGTGTTCGTCAATCGTGGACCAATGTAACCCGAACACATGCTTTTTTTGTACATGCGAAGAATTTGTTCGCCAGTCGGAGTCATCCTACACAGGTTAGACTTCTGCGTAAACCGGGCGTCTCGGCCCATGGCATTTAACGACCGACGCCGCGCATCGGCTAATTGCATTGGCCGATGCTCCAAGTGTTTATAAAAAAACGTGCTGATTGTTCTCCACTGGTTAAATTTCATATATCACTTGCAGTTATTCTTGGACCCATCGGTACACACTGGAATATAAACATCTGTTTCTAAAAATTCATATCTAGGCTTCTACGGGCAATGTTTTATTGCAATATCCTTCGTCAATAGAAATTATTATTATATTTTTTGTACTTTGTTTTACAATTATGTATTCCTGGCAGATTGTTCTAATATTTGTTAAGTTCTTGACTCTACCTGTTCGATTTCTCTTCTACATTTCTGTGCAGGTTGTCTGAAAAATATCGCTTGTAGCGATAACACCGCCTTTACTCAAATGTCTCACTGATTTTAACTGTATCTACTATATTATGTTTTGTATGACCAATAAATTGTTTATCCATCTATCTATCTCCCCGTTATGGGCAGTATGTATGTATGTATGTAATCTCTTTATTGCATCAATTTATAATATAACAGGAAAAAAAATACAGTTTATAGTGCAAATGCGAGCTTATCCCACAACGGGATTTCTTCCAGCTAACCTGGAATGATGGCAGTGATGTTTTTTTTTCTTTTATGTTATCCGGCAGACAAACAGGCATGCGGGCCACCTGGTGGAAAGTGGTCACCGCCGCCTATGGACATCAGCATCACCGGGGGTGCTACCAATGCGTTGCCCGCCTCTAAGGAGACCTCTAATATACCTCTTGAACGATCCCATGTCATAGTCCAAAGGAAACACTGTGGCTGGGAGCTCATTCTACATCCGAATCGTACGAGCGAGAAACGTTCTTTCGAATCTTCGCGTGGACACCACTAGAGGGTCCACGTAATGGGGATGAGTACCCAGCCCACGGCGGGTGTTGCGATGGCGGAATTGTGCTGTGGGCACCAGATCAAATAATTTGCGATGATGTGGATTGCCAATCTATTTGCCACTACGGCTGACAATATTTGAATGCCCCCTCCCCCCCAGGGTGATCGAGTGCCTGGGCCCGACGAACACGCGCGTGTACACGGTGGGCGTGTACTTCCGCGGCGCGCGGCTGGCGGCCGCCCGCGGACACTCCATACAGGAGGCCGAGATGAACGCCGCCGAGATGGCGCTCACCACCGCGCACGGTGAGGACCTGTTGGCTCCAACACTACAACCTGTCCAGACTGACTTGTGTCTTATTTGGTTATGGAAATTATGGATTTAAATGGATAATTTGCTGCAGTGTTCATTGAAATTTACATTCTAGTTTCGTGAATTAGCGTATATGATGTGGCAAGTAGTGATTTTGGGTATTGTTTGTTCACTAAATAAGACAAGTCAGTCTGGACAGATCATATTTAATAGGCTGTGGGGGCGGCGAAGGTTATTCTACGGACTTCTCCAGCTGAGCGAGATAGACAGCTCCAAAGATAAAATGTGTATAACAGAAAAAAAACCTGGGTACCTCACATCCTCTCAACAGTTTCGCTAGTCAGCCACAGTAAAGGCACTTTTTTGGTTGTCATGTTTTGTGGGTCTCGTAAACCTCTGCTATCGCTACAACGTGAAATTTCTCTTGCCTTCTAACAGTCTCAAAGTAGTTTATCAGTTGCCTAGCACCCATAACACAAGCTTTTCTTATTTTGGGGCTAGATGGCGCTGTGGGAATTGTCCAAGCACATTTATTTATATACCACCCATTTCCAGAACTGTTCCCGCAACTGGACCACCAGAAGCGGGTGATAGCGAAGAGTATGAAGAAGAGGAAGTCTCGCCGCGACGGGAGAGGGAGTCCCACCCCTTCCGAGAAGGAGGAAGGTCACTCCAACATTCTAGAAGACCGGGTGCCTAAGGCCTACCGCCTGAACAAACCAATAGAGAGTTCAGATGAGGAAAGCATCCAGGGGAGCGATGACGATAGAAGTGTTGTCCGATCGGACAAGTCGGACGAAGCGTCGGACAAGTCAGGAGCAGATTCCGGCCTTGACAGCGACACCGAATCCCTACCGAATGATAAGCTGGACAACGTACAAGTCAGCAGTCTGCTAAATGACATGGAGAAGATAAAAGAGGATCTGATTAGACGCAACGAATACGAAAAGTTGAAGGAGAAATGCAGGTCAGGCTCCGATGAGGACTGAATTGAGTATTGAAGTTGGTAGATGTAATTGGGTATGTTAGACTTTTTTATTTTATTCGAGTAATTAGTCAAAATTATTTTTAAAGGTGGTATTTTCATATTTGAATCAGGCCCCTTTTAATGGGCTTATTAGACACATTTTAGATGGAATCAGTTGTGCTATTACGTTTAAGTAGTTGTTTTTTTAATTTCAATCAGTTTTAACAAGGCTGTGTCAGGAAAAATACCAAGTGTAATGTGTGATTGATTTAAGTGATGCGTAGATCGTAGAAGTTAAGTATAAGTGCAAGAAATCAATTTGTAAATGACATTTTAATGTACTAAAGGGACACGTAATCATTTCGTTAAAAATAAATACAAGAATAATGAATAAATAGTTATATTTTATTCCGGATACACTTATATCACAATAAATAGTAATGTAGTATTTTTATAAGTAAACTAGTGGACCCGATGCTTCGTCTGCGTTCACCTACTTTACCCCTACCTACCCCTTCTTTTTGCTTATAAACCTTCCTCTTGAATCACTCTATCTATTGTTGAAACTGTATTAAAATCCGTATTTTAAAAGACCGGTAGTTTAAGAGATATAAGCTATCATAGGGACAGATAGCGGGAAGCGACTTTGTTTATACTATGTATAAATATTTTGACGCGAGTATTTATATATGAATTACAGCTTCAGCTTGTCAAAATATCGATGCACGAATGATTATCATTCCACACGGCAAAAATCAAGCCACAAATGTAGGCATTATAACATAACATCGGCCTTATTGGTATTCTGATAAACAACCCTGGTTAACCCTTTTCCCTCTTCAACGGCAGTCAAAGTCATATCATGACAATGCAACACAAAGTGAAAGCTAGCGGCCCCTTCAGTCGTTTCGCCCTTAGCGTCAGCCATTGTTTCTGGTTGGGCACGTACATCTCGGGCGGCATTAGCTGCTCGGGGGCCTCCGCATCTGCAACACAGATACACAGAGGCTAAAATAGGAATAAAAAGCAATAGGAAAAATGCTTTAAAAAAAGTTAAAAAAAAATAAGGAATGTGTATCTCGTTCTTCAATATTATGCCAATGGCAAATATACTATTTCCCCCCTTTTTAATATACATGTTAGAGAATTCCAAAATTGAGTAGAGGCAACATCGGCAGGTACCTAAGTGAAGTGCTCTAGCGCGCGATAAACGAGAAAAGATAGTTATTGTTATATCTTTCATCTTAGTATTGAGAGAAGGAAACAAACGCTCTCTCGCAGCACGAGCAGTGTCGCGGGCACACTTGTGCTAGACGTGCAGTAGTGTGGTGGTTGGTGTTGTGAGACAACTTCACTACGTTTATCACGCTCACACATTATTTGCAGACCGCCACACCGCCCTATTTATTACACTGACTACGAGATGGCATACAAAAATACTTTCGAATTCGATTCGAATTGAATCCAATTGCTTCTACGACATACATGCCACTACTAGCACGTAATAGTTTTTCCGTGACTACCTCCTTCTTTCCGTCGACCACTGGTCCGCGTCGCGCCGGAGTCCTGCATGCTGATGAGGTCTCCCGGAGCATGTAGCAGCAGTTTACCAACGCCCTCGCACCGCCTGACACAATTTGTATACATAGAATTGAATGATTTATGTACAAAGGCGGACTTATCCCACAGCGGGATTTCTTCCTGTCAACCTTTGAGAGATTGAAAGGAAAATTTGTGAGCAGTACAACAATTTAAGATTAAGAAAAATTATTAAAGAAATAATTGCTGTAGAAATAGAGAATAGAAGAAGACAGGAAATAGAAATGCGGTAACTATAGTCTTTAAAATCCACGTTGCGTACAATGAGGGTTATATTTCGTGATCCCAAAATAAAATAAATAAAGCCCTGCCATTGGCTGGAAGGATTTCGTCATTGTACAGCATTTGTTTCTGTCCAATAGCCAGTATAACATGGTATCTTACATCTCAGTAGAGCCGTGGATTTTGAAATCGCAATAAGTCTCATAAAGTTTCGTGTAAATAAACGCAGAACTACATATACCGTGTCACTGACATTGGGCAGGACTCAGCTGACATGCCTGATGCCTGTAATTAGACTGGCTGTCATGTCCTTCCAAAGATAACGTAAGCGAAAAAAGGAATGGTAAGGCGGATACAGGCGGACTTCATAAGCTTGGCAAAATCGTACTGCCAATAAGAAAATAGAAAATACTAGCTTCCGCCCAGACTACCCGCGTAAAATTTATCGCTGTCCCATGGGAACTACTTTTACTGGAGAATATATAAATTATAACTTGTATGACTCTTGAGTGACTGATGAAAATCGGACGGGAACGGACAACAAAATTTTCCTGTAAGGGCTCCGTTTTTTTTCTTTTGAGCAAGCCTAAAAATACACACAAACTTTCGAGTTTAAAATACATAGTAGTGTCATAAAAATACATAGTCATACAATACCTCAAGACTTCGTTCTGTAGCATTTGTTTTTTGGCAGTGCTATTGAGATGCTTGCAGTCATTCAGCCAGTTGCGAACTTCGTTGAAATCCGCCAATAGTTGTTCCGCCGCGTCTTTACTGTTAAAATGTTTGATATAACGCTGTTATTCTTATTTATTGCGTTCTAATATACTTATTAACATATTCTAGTACTTAAGTAGACTATTAGAGAACTCTTAAACTATAGGAGACGAATGACTTTATAGCGCAGAAACTATTTTGATCTCGGAACCAGAAAGCAAAGGATTTATTGACTACGAGTCACATCAAAAAGCGGATGATGTATGGTCAACTCCTGTCGAAATCTTTCCTCATTGTGTTTGTTTAGTAGAGATCAGATGCTTTACTAGAGAGGTAAGGCATAGCGGGATATCCCGTTCGAATTGGAGCCATCCAACTGAGGAAGTACCTTACCTACCAACCTTACAGAACGCCGCAGCCACAAAATATTATAAAAATATTGTCTTTCTGCTGGTCAGTAAGGTCTCTGCTCCATGGGAAACCATGGCTTTGGCAGTGGAGGGGCCTAGCATACGCCTATCTATTTACTGCCAGAGCAACGTGTCCAGGGTATCTGAGTTTATCAACACATTGGTTTATCAACGCGCGACGACCACTTTGCATCAGGTGGCACGGTGACCCACTTGTCTACCGATTGACATAAATAATGTACTTACCTAAATTTGACTTTGGCGACGTAAATATGATGCAGCCAGGATTCGCACATAATCCTCAATATCGTGTTCAATGTCGGCACGTCTTCCGTCGCATTTACCACAGGAAGTAACATTTTATCTGCAAGTTACATAAGATCATTAATCGGTAATCGATCGATATATTGCATTTGCTATGGCTGAATGCAGAGGCGTAGCGAGGGGGAGGTTCAGGGAGTTCAAACCCGAAATCATTTCACACCAACTGCGCCGCGTGACCAATCCGGATTTTAGTAGGTTAAATTACTAAAAATTTCGAGCTCGCTACGCTCGCTGCTTTTTAAATATTCACAACAACCGCGCCGCGTCTTTAATTCGAATTTTAAGAGCCAATATGAAGGTATATCCAAAATTCCGAGCCGAGGTCGCTGCGGACACTCAGTCATTGGTTTATGTTACAATTATGTTCACCCCGAACTTGATCCAAATTTGGAAAAATTTCGAACTCGCTCCGCCCGCTCAAATTTAAAATATACACACTACCCGCGCCGTATAATCAATTCGGAATTTAAGAGCCAATGTACCATAAATTTTCGAGCTCACTGCGCTCGTTCTTTTTATAAATATCAATACGGAATTCAGGAACCAATATACCAAATATTCGGAGCAGAGCTCGCTGCGCTCATTCAGTAATTGGTTTATGTTACATTTATCATTTTCATTCCGCGTCTTTTGGGTCAATATTAAAAAAATCTTCGAGCTCGCTACGCTCTCTCATATTTAGAATATTCACAACGCCCGCGCCGTGTAATAGATTCGGATTTAAGGGCCAATACACTCAAAATTCTAAGTGCATCTCGCTGCGCTCACTCAGTCATTGGTTGATGTTACATTTATCATGTTCACCCCGGGTCTTTTGAGCCAAAATTCAAAAATTACGAGTTCACTACGCTCGCTCATTTTTCAATTTGAGTTACTTTTATTACGAACATCCTAAGTTTTTAATATGAATTTGTATACTTTAATTACGATTACCCCAACATATTAATCTTGAACCCCCGAATACCAAAACTTGGCTACGCCCATGGTGGAATGAGTAACCATGATCCAATCTGGTCAGGTTCCGCTGTCAACAAGGTCACAAAGGTCAGATGGCAGTAGCTCCACTATAATTACCTGATCTGCCAAATCTTGGATCATGGCCTGAAAATGAATGAGTAACCATGATCCAATCTGGTCAGGTTCCGCTGTCAACAAGATCACAAAGGTCAGATGGCAGTAGCTCCACTGTAATTACCTGATGTGCCAAATCTTGGATCATGGCCTCAAAATGAATGAGTAACCATGATCCAATCTGGTCAGGATCCGCTGTCAACAAGGTCACAAAGGTCAGATGGCAGTAGCTCCACTGTAATTACCTGATCTGCCAAATATTGGATCATGGCCTCAAAATGAATGAGTAACCATGATCCAATCTGGTCAGGTTCCGCTGTCAACAAGGTCACAAAGGTCAGATTGCAGTAGCTCCACTGTAATTACCTGATCTGCCAAATATTTGATCATGGTCAAGGAGGACCCCGGGGCTCTCTTGCGGGCACAACTGGGACATTAACACCAAGATGATGATGGTGATTTCATTTGCTATTTATTTACTTAATCAAGAATACGATTCGTTTAGATTCATAACGGCCACTTCCCATAAGACTCGCAACTTGTAGGAGTCATTTCCATAAGGTCCACTTCTCATGAGGAACACTGCCCAAAACACAACACAACGATGTTCATAGGGAGATCAATAAGATGTAGATAACATATTAAAAGTTCTAGTTGACCAAGAGCTCCCAGAAACCGAATAGAATGTTTGCCTGGGTGTAAATCGAAATCGATGCCCGGTCATCTAGCCACTGCGCTACTATTGTACATCACAATAGTGCTATTATTCTACATCACTAAAGTTGCTGCTAGATTTAGGTCTACCTACTTCCATAACTACCGTTCATAAAATATATCTTGATCATCAATTTAAAAAAGAATAAGATTACTATAGACGCTGCTCGCGATGATATCAAACCAATATCACATGAATCAAGCTCATTTTTTTTTTTTTTTTTGCTACAGCACGCTTCAATGCGTACGTCATCATGTACGTACTGAGAAACTCGTGCACGTAGATGGAATGCTCGAGGTGGGGTGGATGAGTCACACGCCGCCACTCGGCGTTGCTTGGGAATATCATAGTGAGATGCGCTAGGCTGGTCGTCGCGCACACCGACGACAGCACCGATGTTATTTCTTCTGTGGCTTCCTGACAAATAAAATTATAGTGTTTTATTTCATAATTAGAGTGAGCGCAAGAAAACTTTGCTCGCGGCCTAAAATTGAACTAAATTTTACAGACAGCCAACAAGAACAACTTCCAACAAAAACAATGGGACGCCATAAGTTCATAGTGCAGTGATTATAGTATAAAGTGCTACTCCTATCTTGTGCCGTCTCGGGTCTGTTTACGGCAAAAGCGATCGAAATGCAACTTAATGTGCGTACCGCTGAAATTGGCAAAGCGAAATAAAACAAATGTGATTTCATTTTGACATGCTAATTTCTGCCGTATGACGAATAAATTAAGTTGCAATTCGATCGCGCGCACGCGGGGGATCATGGGTACAACAGGAATAACGTAAAAATAAATACACGTCTGATGCGCGTCATTGAATTCCTAAAAGTGACTGAATTAAGTTTTAAGTATATAAATTAATAAATGATCAACGTAGGTTAAACGCAGGCACACTTTCAGCAGTGGATTGATGAAATATCCAAATTTAAACTTTGAGTCGTGTACACTATTCAAGGTATTGCAGTTTATTTACCTTTAGCTTCTGAATGTTGACTTTCACTTCAGAAACTAATTTCTCTCTCATTTTAGCGCAGACGTTCTCATGTACGCCGATTTTTCCTGTAACACATTTTATTGGACAATCAATCAATCATAACCGGCCCTTAAGAGCACGACCTAGAAAAATATTCACTGGTCAGGGGGCTTAGTGTGAGTTTCGCTTCGAGTTTACTTTACTACCGCGTTTGCGTTTACGTGAAAATTAGTATGATAAAAGTCTAGTGGTACGTAAATGAAGTGTTTTTCTTCATACTAATTTCGACGTAAACGCAAACGCGATAGTAAAATAAAATCGAAGCAAAACTCACACTCAGCCCTCTGATCAGTAATGTTCTTATAAAAACTGGGGTCTGAAGTGACAAGAATAAAAGATGTGGATATTTGCGCCACATATGATAAAGTCGCCACTTTGTCCGTAGTGTCTGGCGCTGTCCTAATTGTAACGGTCGTACGACGGATGTGGCCCGATCAATCGGAGACCTCAAAACTGCCCGTCGCACGACCATAGTCGCATGACCGTTGTCATTTAGGACAGCGCCTCTCCCTATCCCTCCTGTGGGTCAGAGGCGTGATATTTATGTATGTATGTCATAGAAAATGTTTTCAATACTCCGCAACTTGACGTGAGATTGTATGACAACTCAAATTTTTCGTGAAAGTTGCACCACATTGGCTTACCCGACTCGATGGTGGCAGTGTGGTCAGCGAATCTCAAGTTGACCAGTTGTTCCATACATACACGCATGTCGTTATGGACTATTCTGAAGAAGTCGTCCATTTCCCAAGCGTTGGCCAGCCGTCGGGTCTCCGCCAGACACCAGAGCCGGTACGTGTGTATAGAGTGATCTGGAAATGTGGGTCTTGGTGTATGACTAAAGGTTTTGGTATTTCACGTTGAAGAACAAAAATTGTCTCTTATCAAATGAGCCCAAACAAAATGGGTTTACCATGCGTAGTTTAGGAGTTTACCTTCCATCGCCTTCATCAGATCAGCTCGATGGTATCATAACAATGTAATGTCACCGAACTTACATGAGTGTGCCAAATTTCAGCTTAATCGGAAACCGGGAATTTGGTCAAATTTAACTTGCAATATTTTATTACGAACAGACACTAAATACAAGCTTCTAATGTAAGACTTTATGACAGAGTCATCGCATTCGAGGTTGCGAATAGAAGCTAATGTAGAATAATTAAAATTTAAAACCAAAATTTCAAACTTTTCTAAAATACTTTCAAAATGTTACTTAAACCCGGTACAGCATAATATGATAATGTGAATGTGGATGAGGCAAAAGAGGTGTGTCATAGCTGTTGGCAATCGATAGTTTAGTCGCTGTGGGATGGTGTTGTGAGAGTATTAAGTACTTTAAACTTACCTAACCTATGAAGAATAGGTATCTGTTCCACAATCGGCAGGTCTTCCAGCGGTGCCCCCAGAATGTATTCCCAGGTAACTTCACACTGGTTGTTGAGGCTTGACAGCTCTTGCAGCATCAGAGCAAAATTAGTGCCAGATACTGTGCACTGAAATAATCGAACAGTCTGTTTACACAGCGCCTTCTAATTTCTACCGAAGTAAACATTGTAGATTACTTCGTAGAGTCGATTTTTAAGACCTTTTTACGACTAAAAGTCCCGCATTAGGCCCATAACCTATATCTACATCAATACTAATATTATAGAGAGGTAAAGTTTGTATGTTGGGGGTAATAGCCAAAACTACAGAACCGATTTTGAAACTTCTTTTATTAATAGGTAGGGAAAATTATTTCCAGTGACATACTTGTCAGGTTAGGTTAGGTTACTATTTTCGGTACTGTTTTCTGAGTTATGTACATTACTTGAATACTAACCGATGCTTTTACGGTGAGGGAAAACATCGTGATGAAATCTGCACATTCAGGCGACTGGATGTGTAACCATGATCCAATCTGGTCAGGTTCCCCTGGTAGCAGGGTCATGGAGGTCAGATGGCAGTCGCTCCACTGTAATTACCTGATCTGCCAAATCCTGGATCATGGTCAAGGACCCCGGGCCCTCGTTCTCGAGAGCACAACCGGGACATTAACGCCAAGATTATTATTTTTATTATTTTTACTCACTTCGGACACGTAAACAGATAAATCCGGATGACTTTTTAACGACGATGCTTTTAGATTAGTCGTTAACGTCGCCCTGCAAATTACAAGTAAATTGGTAGTAATTTAAGTTCGAAGATGATCATCCCCGAACTTAAATTATTTTTATATACATAAGTATATAAAAATAGATCGCCATGAAAATTGGAAATTTCTTTTTTAAATAGTCATGTATATTTACGTGGAGGTTTTTGCGCTAAAAAAATAACGCGAACGAAGTCGCGGGCAAGCTAGGAATTGGGAGCGACTCTTCAGAAAGTACCCATTTTTACAATATGTGTTGTGTATATCAATTTATAATGTAGAAGAGCGTTTACCCAAAATGCTTATCCCACGAAGTTGATGTAACATGGCACCCCAAAGCGTCGGCCAATATTCTTAACGCTGCGAGTACTAATTCTGGGGTATCTGGAACATTACAAGTATAATATTTTAGTACATAATAGGACGGTCTTATTGTAGTCCTAGTACCTACTTAAATAATTCAAGGTACATACTATTGTCGTTGAATGTTAAAAATAACCACTCCCTTAAATTTTGGCTAGTGTTAGGCGATCTGAAAATTTATAAAAGTTTAAAATGTATAAATAACACAAGAACAGCATTTTTATCCGCAGTAAATACATTTGCATTTTACAGGTTGTACAAAACCAAATCAATCATATTTTACCGTGTAGCCAAAGGATACGATGACCACCATAGCACAATGTGTTCCAAGCAGCTCCCCACATCACCCCAGAGCATGTTCTGATAGTATTCTGTCACTTTATGCGCTGCCTTTTTGCTAGCTTGGACGCGGCCTGAAAGAAAAAGAGGTAATTATTTTGTTAAAATTTTTTGATGATTTACTGTGATTGTTAGAGATTTTGGAGACAGTTTACTGAGTTTCGGTATTTCTCTAAGTAAGGTAAGGATCAATTAGGGATGTATCAGTGATTTTGAAACAGGCAAGCGGGCCGCCTGATGGAACTTTCCACCACCACCACTTCGATCACTTGGTCACCGCTGCCAATGGGCATTAGCAACACCAGGGTGTCTGTCGCCGATTCAGTGCCATCTGAAACCTAGGGACAGGTTGCTCCAGCAGCAAATTGGCAAATGCTAGGCTCTCGACTGCCAAAGCCACGCTTTATATACGCTATACGAGATTTTGACAAGTTTGCATAGATAGTGGTGGTAGATGCTCTCATTTTTTGTCTAGGTACTGTTTTTGAATTTAAATATAACAAAAACATAAATAAAATCTAAAACCGAAATCTACAAATGTCCTCAATATCGCAGCCACCACTGGGGAGAGTTCCCATTAGGCTGAATGGCAATACGCATGCGTTGTCCGAGGAATGAGCCAGTCCTATGGTCACTTGTGGAACGAATTTAAATTTTTATAACTCCAAAAAGCTTTTTTGCATCCGTACTCCACGGCCCTAGAGTTTCCACGGTTAATGCCGTAAATACGCAATCATTGGAAATATTTGCGTATTTACGGCGTTTCATCACTCAGCTGAAGCTGCCGGAGCAGCCCCCAATGACGTTGTGCCAATATGAGACGCCGCTAAAGTATCAACGCATGTGGCGCTTCATACCATGGGCATGGGCCGCTCAAGTTCACAAGGCACAAGAGTCATACTATCGGGTCTCTTGCCATAATCTCGCACCAAGCCTTAGCGCTCTAATGTGGAGGGCATAATGACACTAGCAAGAGCCCGACGTATGATGTCATTGAGGTGGGCATGACGCGATAAACGGCCGGCTCTTTTGGAGCAAGAGAGGGTTCAATTAAATTACAACCTATTTTTTGTAGTATTGTACGAGTACGTATGTATGTACCTGATTTCAGTTTTCGCACTCCCGCCGGCCCCAGCAACGCTGGCGACATGTGGGCGACTGTGTCCAAAAGAATTTCAATGTATACTTCTTCACTTTGGAGTATGCTGTTCACATTGTCTGCGCAAATAAATTAATTGTAATTAATTATTACTACTAAATAATGGCTGCCTTCAGGTGTGACATTTCTAGGGAGTATCTACACTATCTAGTAGAAGTAACGTTGCAATTTTTTTACTCAATTCGCAGACGGGATTTTACAAATCGACTCAATTTGATACGCGACTGCGATGCAATTCGTACTGGTAGTTACTTGTCAAGAGCTTCGTTGACCTTAATGGCAAACAATGGTGGGTATCTGCCTATGGTTTTTAGATTTATAGCAAATTGAACCTACCTTCGCTGTTCATAATATTCTCCAAAATATTATCGTTGTTTCCAACCAGCGACGTGTAGGGTACATCTGCGTCGGAGTTTTGCGTTTGCTCGCTTAGTTTCCTATTGTGTTCGTTCTTGACCTCTACCAGGCTTTGGGCTTGCTTCATTTTATACTTTTGCTGTTCGATAAAGGCTTCCCGACGTCTGTCCACCGAGACCGCCGTGTTTGGAGGTGTTATGTGCTTTGTTAAAGTGCTGTGAAAACCGAAGCGTATTACTGTTTCAGGTCTTTTTTGTGTATAGAAAGCAGTTTCAGCTGCACAGACACAGATAAAGGTTAACAAAACGCCATAGGTATGTAGGACAGAAGACAGAAGGATAGAGACCAATAGGAACTAAAGGATGGTATATTAAAGCAATGTGAAGATATATTGTTGATATTGTGTCGAGTGGACACAATATAAACTAGGTAACTACTCCAACTTCTGTTCCGTTTAAAAGGCAAAGTTTCAAGTGATAAAATGTTAGCGAAACGGCTACAAACAGACTTTCACTTAAATATAAAGTGTTTCTCTCATCCTGTGATTACTTACTGATAGATTTCCAGGCTTTCAGCGCAACTGGAGCCACTATCGTCATCGGAGTTGTCTTCGGGCTTATAGACTTGAACAAGACAGTTAATGAGCCGATGACAGTTTAGCTCTCCGCGACTTTTCGCTAAGGTCTGGAAGTTTTTACAATAATTAATAAGCATTCTATCATCGCACCGCTCGCCACCGATGGGAGTTCATCCTCACACCTTCGAGCCAAATTGGTCGCGAACTGTGCAGTTCCAAAGGAACCCATGCACACTAAGGGTGTGGAATGAACTTCCTGGAGAGGTTTTCCCTGGAGAGTACAACATGGAGTTCTTCAAGGGGTGAAAAGGTTTTAATGGGGTCGGCAACGCGTGGGTGATGCCTCATAGGCTGCGGTGACTGCTTACCATCAGGCAGGCCAAAGGCTTGTTTGCCATCTAAGTGGTACAAAAAAATATAAAAAAGCAAGTAATGGTTTCAAATAATGTGATAATGCAAGTAACGGTGTGAGTGCAATGTATTTTTTTTTTTCAATATAGTTGTTATAATAGATTTGGTGTGAATTCATGCTGCTAAGACCTTAATATTTTGGAAGATTTTGGATTTAAAGTTATCCCTAACACTCCAGGTTAGTCTTACCTGTACAATTTTAGTCAACGTGATGGACTTAGTCTCACTGATGATGCTCGGATATGTGTTGCTGCAAATGTTGAACTTGGCTGCAAATTTCTTGTAGCTTAATCCAGTGAGATTATTGTAAATTCCGACTAATCTGCAAATTGTACATTAATAATGCGATTATTATAAAATATCCGTTTTGGGATTCCGGCAAGATATTCAGGGACCAATAATATGGTCGGCCAATACATCATCATTACAGCCCATAACAGTCCACTGCAGGATATAGGGCCTCCCCCACGAAAGGAAAGGTTATTGTCGTAATCCCCACGCTTGGCAGGCGGGTTAGAGATCGCAGTATTATAAATATAACGCTGCTGCCCATTTTCCAGCCAAGAACTCCGATCTTTTGCCTCGAAATCATTAGTCGCTTTGTACGACCCCAACGAGTGTAAGGGATTGTTGCTATTCTACACTGCCGGATACCATACCACCAAGGGTAACTATATATCAAGACTTATTACCTCAAGCAAGACTCGATGAGTTTTCTGGACTCCTCTCTGTGCAGACATATATTCAGTATGGTAGTCAACAAGCCATTTATAGCCTGCAGCATTATAAACCTGAAGCCACATAGCTTGTCGAATATGTGATCGTGTTTGCTCTGTATCAGGCCGTCGTCTTTCTTTAGCCTGGCTAGTTTCGGATTCAACTTGTAGAATGACTTCACTAATTTCGCTAAATAATCTATAATTTGATCTAGCACCTGAAATTTAATTATTTTTAAGAGCATTGGTTAGTAGGTATTGAACTAAGTCATTGGTACCTACTGGGGATCGAATCGAAAACCGAAAAGAATCGGTACCTACCTCTTGGTTTGCCTCACTATTATAAAAAACATCGACATCAACCTATTATAAAAAAACAGGCCACAAGGCCCAAAGCCAAAACACTAAAACATTAAAAAGTCAAAGTAAATAAATAGATTTTGTCCGAGAATTCATTTGCACAGAGTTGCCATGTCCTATTTAAGGTCATGGTCATGGCCTATCTTGGTGTATTGCAGTGTTTTTTGCTCTCCGAAGCCGCGCAACGGATTTTAATGCCTAAGTATAGGAACCTATGGTTCCGTTTTATATTTATGTATAGAGTACTGTTTCAATAGGAAGGAAACGTGTTTTAGTTCCACATAACAACCCCGGGTCTTTAATGATGAAACGCTGTCTAGACTGGCTAACTTATATGGCAGAGCAAAGCCTACTTTTGACTATTACCTATTTTCTTACCTATGCAAATACTATTTATTCTAATACAGCCTTTGATATCCTGGAATCCTCAACTGGCTTAAATGTTATTTTTAAATGTTGGACTCGTTAAAATAGGCATTGAAAAGGAGAACGATCTATTTGCGGTTTAATTAGGCATCTCTAGGTAAATAGGTATTATAAGCGTCGAATGTTTTACTCACTACCTAAGTTTTGAAGGTACTTACCTATTTCACGAGAATACCTATTTATTGTAGGCAGATAAGATGCGCTTTCAAGTAACTTTTAATTTATTATTAACTAACCTGAATGTTAACTAATTCCATAATGTAACTCCGATTGGACAATGAATGGGGAATATTCCTTCCTTTGGTACAGCCTTTCCACTTGTTATCCGCATCCAATATGACTTTAGTAACGGCATAGCACACTATCTCCATTTCTTTGCAGTGTCGAAACAACTCCTCCTCCTCGGAAGTCTCCTCGCTGATCCATTTCTTGCTTATTTTCGCGGTCATTTTTTGAACTGTTGATCCAAACCGTGCCGAAATTTGTAGTGAAATTTAAAAAATAAACAAAAATTTTGGGTTCCGAGTCGCCTCGTTTCTATGGAGTCATGTTTGCGACTGGCTGCATTGTGCTGTAGAAAATCGATGTAGGATGTAGACATTGGTGCCAGGCAGAGGCTTCCACCTATACAACAAAGCGTTTAAATGCTTGTAGGACAAGTTTCGAATTGCTATCGTCAAACTTTTATGACCATTCAACCTTGATGTTATTACAAAGGGGTTATTTATTACTTAGGTAGGTATTCTGTTAGGGAGAAATAAGACTTTCAATATCCAAATTAGCCTTTGAAAGTAGTGTAAGTAGGTACCTACCTATGTAAGGATCTGATTATGGTAGGCAGTTATTTATAAATCTGTATTTTTATAGATTTAATTATATTTATTTAGGTTAAGTAAATTTACTTGGTATCTATAGTATTCTGGTAGGTACTCATTGTTGCCTCCACCGCTCCTTTCAGCTTATCTAAGGTTAGCTGTTAGAAATCCCATAGTGGTTTGCAATAAAGAGTTTACATACATACATACATGGTATTAGTACCACTAAGAATTAATTGTCCATAAAATAAATCGAACCATTGAGTTGGGGACACATTTTGCATACACACATGTCTGTGACCCCAGCGGGACCGTTCCGAAATGATGCCATCATTTAGTGCCTATTTGTACCCCAGTGCCAGTAAAATGAGTACAGAGGCCGCTACAGTATTTCTGATTCTATAGGTAGATTCTAGTAACTTTATTCTGCAGTGGAGTTAGCGAAAATAGGTAGTAAAAAGTAAATGAGGAGTTGCAAATTACAATTTTGTATAAAATTATCCCACTCAACATCGGTAATCCTTTCCGATACATCACACCGAACTACAGAACAAGTCTTAACGGTTCGATTTGACGTCATAACCGAAGTAATGTGCCAAAATTAAACTCAAGCCGTTTTCACTAAACTTAGGAATCGGCTAAGTTCTTTCTTATCTCAATATGGACGTTGCTGATCGGGTAAAAACTAGTTAAGACGGAAGTTTCAAAGTTTATGTGAAAACGGGCATCAATTGTCCGGTACCGGACAAACAACCGGACTACTGAGACTAGAGGGATAAATGAAAGTAATTCATCAATGTAATCTCGAACGTTTATTACTTACAAAACAAAGAAATAAACTGCTACTCACATAACAGATTACATTACTGTAATCAGATATTTTTACGACATTTAGGAAGAGGATATCACAGTAAATAATTATTGATTTTATTGTGCTTTACATAAATATAGAATTATATGTAAAATTTATTTAACAGACTGATCTGCTACAATATAAGTTTTAATTAATAATACATACTTTAATTGAGGCAAAATAACCCTGTAATGTAAAGTAAATATAGCACAAACATCTGCTCCTGATATCCATCTTTTGTCTCTATTGTAAACACCAAGGCAAAAATTAGTAAATAAAAAATTAGCTTTAATAAATTGTAGTTGTCTATTACATAATATTATACATATGCATACACAAGTGATTATTGTTTATATTGTGTTAATGTGATATGAAGAGGGTAAAGCACTTAAAAGCGAGTCAATTTTCTATTGTAATTACTTTGACAAAAGGATAATACTTATGCCTACGGCTACGAAGTTAAAAAGGAGCAAATAAAATTAACTATCATCATACATATTTTGTAACAATATAGCTCTATCAGGTTAAACATTAGTTTATTAGCACACGACAATAGTCCTACACACTTATATATTTTATCTAATCACAGATTCGGTACAACCAATGAAAAGAACATCCTCAATTTTAGATAATTCGAAGGAAATTACCGAACAATGTGAGTCGTAAAGAATACAGCCGGTCACATATTGGGGGCGTATTCTTCTCGTACGAATAAGTCCGGCCTACTACGTACTGAGCGTACAAACATGTAAATAAAGGTAAAAATCATACATTATACCCATTCAGCCCTTAGTAGACACTAGCAACAAATAACCTGTACAACGTACATTAATACTAATTCCGTATGCAGACAACAATAAAAAAATAACGTCCGCTAATAATAATTTTCCGTAATAATAATAATGAAACCCTATGAGCGACATTGCTTATGCTAAGATCAAACTTAACAGAACTTAATATTGCTCCGTTACAGACAACGTATCTTTGAATTGAACACACAATTAATTTAGGTAATAAAGCTAATGCTATATCAATCTGGCATGTCTATACACGTTATAGGCACTACTGGCTTCATGGTCTCGTTTTTCTTTTGGTGTTTGCTGGATTTTTTGTCTCTCGCCTTCTTGTGTGGGTCGTCGTCTCTGTAGGGCTCCTGTGCTGGCTCCGTGGGTACCGCGTTTGGCCCGCGGTTATTGTTATACGCTATATTCGCGTACTCTTGCAGCAGAGGGAATACGGACAGCAGAAACTGGCAGAAGTCCTTCCTTATGCCGAACCACCCTGTTAGAGGTAATCAAATTTCAATTATCAACAATGCAAATAGATGATACCTAACCTAAGATCAGTCACCAGGAAAATGGTTGGATAAATCATACATACTACTGTTTTCGTTTTATCTACTGTTGACGGAATTCATTAGCATATCATTATTCATACATATCCATATCGTTGTAGTTGAGTTGACCTCATCTTTGACTAGCTGTATCTTCGCAACCAAAGGACCTAGAGTACTCAAAATAAGCGCAAAGATACCTAAAATTGCTTCTTAAGGTACTTTTCTTGATAAATCAGTATTTTTTCCGTTTTTCGGGCACGATGGGAGTAGCACAGAGTTTTCAGGGTTGCAAATACATATGTTAAGGGTTTAAGTAAGTTTTCGATATTTGTTTTTTTGTGTCGATATTGACTGGCCTAAATTTTTTATATGTTGTTTGGTGCCTAAGCGAACAGGCAAGCGGGTCACCTGATGGAAAATGGTCACCGCTGCCTATAGAGACATTAGCAACACCAGGTTATCTTTTCCAAAGTTACAGGTTTTAAAGCAAGTGTTCATTATATAACCTGTAATTTGTGACATGTCACTGGTCGCTAGTTATTTTTACTGTTTCTAATTAGCTATTAAGTACTGTTTGTATTCCGAAGTAAATACAATGAATAAACGAAAGGCCGATAAAGGGGCCATGTGGAAGCTGTTTACGTAATCTTTTTCACCCTATCGCGCCATACCCCAGAAACCTGACTGAATTATATGTTTGTGATCATCTATGGCGGCTGTACATTAAAATAAATATCTATAATAAAATAATCATCTTGGCTTTCATGTCCCGGTTGTGCTCTCACGAGGCTCGGGGTTCGCCTTGACCATGATCCAGGATTTGGCAGATCAGCACGGCTAAAACAAGCGTTCCCGCGACACATCTCGCGTCGCGAGAGAGCGTTTGTTTCCGTCTCTCAGCATTAAGATGAAGAGAGAGTATCTATGTCGCGCCTTTTCTCGCTAATCGCGCAAGAGAGCACACTTGTGCTAGCCGTGCAGGTAATTACAGTGGAGCGACTGCCATTGACCTCCGTGATCTTGCTACCAAGGGTACCTGATCAGATTGGATCATGGTTACACATTCAGTGGCCTGAATGTGCAGGTTTCATCACGATCCTCGCCGTAAGAGCATAAGTTAGTATTCAACTAATGTACATAACTCAGAAAAGAGTCATTGGTACATGGCGGCAGTGGGATTCGAACCCGGTGAGTCTCGCTTACGAGGCGGATGCCTTTACTACTAGGCTACCGACGGTCCTCGAATATCCATATTCCATACCAAAATGTCATTGTTTATTTAGCATAAGTACAATATGACATTTCCCTGCACTGCACGTATCAAAGACTCGCCTGCGCCGGTTTTGGATACGTGGTGCCTGAACCTGCCGTTATCAGGAAAGCGGTCTCGCGGGGGACCCAAGAAGCGATGGATTGACATCGCTGAGTCGGATGCGACAGCTCACAGCCAACACCATGTGAGGTAGCCGATCGGGCGAAGAACTGCCAAAAGCTGGGTTACACACTAAGGTGATGATGATGATCGTTGTACCTCCTCCTCATTCGTTTTTTTTTCATACATCCACACTGGGCATGGCGAGCATATTGGAGATCACAGTATTATGCATTCAGTGACACCCATGTCGTTTACGGAGATACCAGCTGACACCCGTCACTTGGTGCTATTTTCTATTAATTTACACTTCGATTGCCATGCATGTTGTGTTGCCATTTGAGTATAATTTTATATGACGGTGACTCACATCTGTTCCCTCCCTTAGAGCTGAAAGAGGAGATGATGAGCGTGGCGTAGCTGACAAACAGTGGACTGACTACAACGATGAAGGTCAGCGGTAGCCCATCATCCAGTTTGTTTGTTAACAGCACCTGCAATGATACAATAACACTTAGGGTCGATTTTTCAATTCTGAGATAAAATTTATTTGCCTGATAAAGTAATATACTGCCAAACTAAAACCGCTAAGCTAACTAAAACACTACTAAATCTAAAACGGAGAGAACTTAAGACAGTAATTGGTACAATTACAGGGGACCTTCCCCTGAACAAACTACTGCATACCATCGGAGCTACAGACAGCCCCCTGTGCAGGGGATGTCTAGTAGCTGAGGAAACAACAGCTCACGTGGTCCTGGAGTGTGAGGAGCTAAAGGACTACAGAGCTAAAGCCTCAATAGGAACAGGTTCCCTTCGAGAAGTCTGTGAACGTCCTAAGAGACTAATAGACTTCTGGAAGGAGCTGGGCTGGCTACAATAGCTGGCTCTCAGTCACGTACAAAGGACCGCATTTGAGTCCAAGTACGGGAAATGGGAGCCCTAAACCTAAACCCTACCGTACACCTACATACTCTTTTTTTTCTTGGTTACCTTTCTTTCTTGTGACTCTATTGTTGAAAACCGCATTAAAATCTGTTGTGTAGTTTAAAAGATCTAAGGGGGCATAGATACATAAGGACAGACGGCGCGAAGCGACTTTGTATTGTATGTTTAGAAAACGTATAATTTACAATGTCACCTTTCCGTCACTCATTATGACGCTGTTATAGCGTTGCACATTATAACTACATGCGTATTAAAACAATGGTCCACCTAATTGATAAAATTATTGATATCAGTTCAGTAATTTTGGGGTTTAATCGCATTCAGACAGACGTGGCTGCGAACTTTGTTCTATAATCAAACTCAGAGCAATAATAATTATAATATCTGCAAATCATAACAGATTAAATGAATAATCTATTTTATTAGTACCCAGATAACCTTACAGTCGAGTCAACCTTTATAAACGATGTCAAGGTAAAAACTGCATTCGAGTCATTAGCTTGCTTTAAAAATAGGTTCTTGTACCAAAACAAAAAATGTTCAAACTTTTGTTAGATACTTATTTTGTACAAAATTATTGTCAGATAGTTACGTAAAGATCCTGTTCCATTCAAACCACTTTCCAAATTATATTTAACGCCCATCAATTATTAGTTAATCACATATTCATCAACATACCTGGAACACTAGTATTGGTATTACAGTGAATGTGTAGGCAAGAGCAGAATTAAAGCTGGTACGACGCTGCTGCACGTTCACCTCCGGTGTTCTCAAAAGGATACCCGCAAAGATTATACTGTAGAGGACACCTGCAATTTTGAGATTGGTTGTCAGTGTTGCAACATAGGAGTTTACCCCTTAAATTAAATCTTATATTATAATCATCATCATCTTGGCGTTAATGTCCCGGTTGTGCTCTCGAGAACGAGAGCCCGGGGTCCGCCTTTGACCAAGATCCAGGATTTGGCAGGTCAAGTAATTACAGTGGAGCGACTGCCATCTGACCTCCATGACCCTGTTACCAGGGGAACCTGACCAGATTGGATCATGGTTACACATTCAGTTGCCTGAATGTGCAGGTTTCATCACGATGTTTTCCCTCACCGTAAGAGCATCGGTTAGTATTCAACTAATGTACATAACTCAGAAAACAGTCATTGGTACATGGCCGGAGCGGGATTCGTACCCTCGGTACCTCTGGCTTATAGTCGGATACTGTAACTGCTCGGCCACTGACGCTCCTAAATCTTATATCATAATATTTACCACAATTACAATCCAGTGCTGGACTTGGGTTCACATTAGTAGTGAGTCTTGCCTACATATTTTGGGAGATTAGTGTTGAGTATATCCAATTGTTTGTGAAATTCTATTTTGACATAACATATTTACTTGATTCTTACAAATATAAATAAAATAAAGTAGTTTCTCACCAACTAGACTGAGACACAGTAGAATCCACAACGGCACAAAAACGACTTCCCAAGACCATGTGATGAAATCGTCAAACTTCAGACCAAGGAATATGAACTGGAGAATGTTTACAGCACAAAATAATTCCAACTGAAACAAGTTTTATCAAAATATCTTGAATGTATAAGTTGCATAATTTAATTATATCGACCAGTAACTATACTTTGATTGTCAGTGAAGTGACAAGCTGCTATCTTACACTGGATGTGCTATTATACTATTGTTATTTTACTGACTCAAATTACAAATCAAAGCATAGAAGTAATCAAAAATCTATATAATAGTTGCAGTGATATGAAAATCTATACAATACTGCCAGTACCAGGCTGGCTTCAGGGCTTCATTGTTGTAATTTATCACTACCCGATTGTTTTGCTAATAGGACAGCTTCTCACAAATTTCACTTTGAATGAGTGCAAGAGATGTAAATAATGTGATGGTAGTAGCATTGTGACTTTTCACGAAGGAACTATATTATAAAATCACATAACTTAAATGACACATGATGATAAGAACCATTAGGACCTTCTGTGTCTTTTCTTTTCAGTAGTTTCCCTATTTGTGGCATGTTAGGACAATAATGAATGTGGTGTAAAAAGGTACTAGCATGCCACTGATACTAATAATGTCTTATATTACTCATCTTTAGCACTTATTCGAAGTTAAATTCATGAGAGGCCATACTATTAGTAAATAAATTGGGTAGTATATGCATTGGTAAACCATTTTAATAATTTTGCAACTTACCTCATAACTTCGATCATGTTTCACTGACCATATACATATGGCAATTGAAACAATACTGATGAATATCAATGGAATAAAGACTAGTATCCACAAATGGCGTTTTGTGGTCAATTGATCGCACACAAGCAACTCAAACATTAGCAGAATTAAGTGTATGGCAAGACTTATCAGCATAGCTTTGTAGTGAATGTATGCTTCACCCTCTAATCTGGAAATATAAGAGCTTATTATAATATGAATCACCTGATTGACAATTGGGTTAGAGGATACCAAAGGGTGCTCAGCGCCCCCTTTGCTACACTCCAACCAACAATTGATGATGAACAAACCTGTAGATATTTTTTATTATTCAATTAAAAGTTATGCTGAAACTTTTTGTTGTGTCCTTACCTGAAGTGAGGGTACTGCCACCAAACATAAGTTCCCACTGTTGCACCAAGTACAACAAGGAATTTCCAAGCCCAGATGGGCGCGAACACCGCCCAATATGACCACGATATCGCATTGTCTAATTTTAAAGCAAGCAGCGCGGTGAAAACCAGTAAACAACAGTGTACAACGAATTTGCTGCAAAGAGAAACATGCAATGCAAGGTAAATCGCTGTTCGTAAAAGATAAAATCAATGCTTTAGTAGTTGGATCATGTAACTTACCTAGGATTAAAATCCTGAAATAAGGTCTGTAGATTCATTTCCATACACATTCGTCTAATAACAACTCCATAACATTTCACTCTAATATTTTCGTGTAGTGATATTCTTTCACCAAGCACAAATCAAATTAAAAAAAAACAACATTTTAGTTAGTGAATAAAAACAAAACAACCCGGTGCGCATTCACTGACCACATATTTTATATGTCAGTCACACTCAACTCGAGGTTGTAGCCATAGAGAAAGAATAATGATATACAGAAGGTTGTAGCAAACTCAGTCGGAGCGTTAGTAGAGAACTTTTATTACCAAGGAGTTTTTGACTTGGCGGGATTTTTAAAGTGTAGCACGGGCGTAGCCAGATTTTGGTTTTGGGGAGTGATTCAAAATGAATGTGCATTAAATTCCCTCTAAAAAAATGAGGTAAACGTAATAAAAGTAAACAAATTCATATAATAGACTTTTAATAAAAGTAACACAAATTAAAAATGAGCGAGCGTAGCGAGCTCGAAGTTTTTTAAATTTTGAATCAAACGACGCGGAATTAGAAGCTTAAGCATATGATAAATGTGACATTAAGCAATGACTGAGTGAGCGCAGCGAGCTCAGCTCCGATTATTTGGTATTAACGTTCCTAAAATCCGAATTAATTACATGGCGCGAGCGGTGCGATTGTTTATTTATTTATTTATTTATTGCAAACTTAACAGCTATTACATCAAGATGTATATTAATATAAATACAGACTTATACAGCCAATTACCAAGTTTGACATATTACATTTTAAATTATACCGTGATTATAACAATATTTAAGAAAAGAGCTAGTACAGCGAGCTCGAAAATGTATGATGTATTGGCTCTTAAAATTCGAATTGATTATACGGCACAGGTAGAGTGTATATTTATAAAATGAGCAGTGCACGAAATTTTTTCCAATTTTGACTTAAGTAGGGGTGAACATTATATCTAAACATAACATAAACCAATGACTGAATGTGCGCAGCGAGCTCTGCTCGGACTTTTTGAAATACCTATTTTGGCTCTTAAAATTCTACATGAGGTCATCATCATCACAGCCCGTAACAGTCCACTGTAGGACTTAGGGCCTCTCCCACGAAGGGGGAGGTTATTGCCATAATCTCCACGCTTGGCAGGCGGGTTGGAGATCGCAGTGTTTAAATATAATAATGGAAAATGCTGCTGCCCATTTTCCAGACTACGGAGACTCTTGATCTTTGGCCTCGAAAACATTAGTCGCCTTGTACGACACCCACGAGTGTAAGGAGTTGGTGCTATTCTACTCTGCCGGACACCACACGACACCACATGAGGTCACTATAATAAAAATTAAACACTCGATATGGTTAATATCCCCATCCCCATGGGGTGTCGCTTCCGATGAAACCTGAAAAGCCTTTCCGGCTACAGGCGCTCCCAGGGGGCGTTTAGCACGTAGGCGATTAGGCTATTTTCAGCGAGTCGTGCATAACCAGTCCGGCCGGCCGGCTGGTACTCTATAAGAGTTTACCTCATCCCTCAAAACAGCTACCAGAGGGTGTCCATTATTTGCTTTGGGCTCAAAAAAAAAACACAAACATGGTTGATGTGAATATTTAAAAAATTTGCGAGCTTAGTGAACTTGTAATTTTGTAAAAGAGCTGGAGCAAACTTATTAAAGAAAACTAATTAGTGAGCGAGCGCAGTGAGATCGGAATTTTTGATATTATGGCTGTTAAAATCCGTATTGATCACACAGCTCAATTGGTGTGAAATGACCCCCCCTCGCTACGCCCATGAAGTGAAGTTTGTTTATTTACTTTACAGTACGTTGTGGGACCGCTGAAAACATGGTTACTGCCTCAAATATAGGATGATAATTTTTACAGTTTACAGTAGGGATGGGGTGGTGTAAAATCGTTAATGAATATATTCGATTATCATTCTCATAGAAGTTGGAATTGATAGTTGCATGGTTATTCTGTATTATATAACAACGATTTTGACACGTGAATTTTATTCGGTCAGTTTGCCGATTCCGTAGAATACGCGCGAGTCGATATTGTTGTTTTTAAAGGTCTCTTAGCTCGAAATACAAACAATAAATAAGAATTTAGTGACATAAAATGCTATAATTACCTAAATGTTCATTTTAAATATTCGATTATTTTATTTGAAAACCAATTTTTGATGGTCTGTTGTTATTCGTTATTCGTGGCACTTCACTAAAGGCGCGGTACCTGTCCATGAAGTACGACATTATTCGTAGTATATTGTCATAGAGAAACAATTTTATATACAGAAGCAGAGAGTACATTTCGAGTTTAAATACGAGACAAAATGTCACACATCTCTATAACACACACACTAATGCAAATGCAGGGACGGAACAAGGCAGCCCATCTGCAAATAAGTTATATTTTGCTACGACTTTCTACTCGTAACGAACACAAACAAATCTGACTTGTATTTAGCTTCAGACGACTACGTAATTTTTTTTAAACTTGTCCTTATAATTTACTATTGTCATTATAATAAAAGGTAAGGTGTCTAGTGCATCATACCCACGCCCTGATACCTACCACCGTCTTTTCGATCTCTCGATTCTGCATACCGTGAATAGGCAGTGCTTGCTTTTGCAAAAAGGAGGGTTATGATTTTGACCAGTATGAATGTTTATTTGTTGCCTCATAACTTTTAAACTAAGTAGGTACCTACTTATTTATCGTTAGAAGCTCTTCATTGTCCACAGGTAGGCCTATGTGACTTCACAATAAATTGAATATGATGTCCTCTAGAGAACAAAGTCATGAAAAAAAATAATTAAAAGGATAGGACATGAATATATTAAACAGGCAGCATATTCATTATTTTCAGTAAAAATTCATATTATGATGGTGCACCAGGACAGAAGGGACTTGCATCTAATTATTATCTTGTTCTTCAAAATGTTTACAACGCAGCACTTCCAATTTGCAATCCAGACATCACCATGTCTGGTCTTTAGGAAACCTAGAAAAACAAATAAATGTAAATACGCAATTAATCCGTTGTTTCATAAAATGTCTGAACATTTTAAATGGCATTTAGGTATATTTTGTGTATGAAACCCTAATACATACAAAATGGTGGACCGCTATTTACAAGATTTGAGTATAAAAATTCTATACAATAAATGCTAAGTCCGACCCTGTTGGCATCAAAATATTTTCGTACCTATTTAGACACCGAAATATTGCTCAATTTGGCAACAATTTTAAATCTATCTTCAATGGCATATTGTTTCAAGGTAAAGCATTTCAATTATTGCAAAGTCACACTATTACGATGCTTATTTTTATCACAATTTCTATAATTGATTCCCGATCGCCGCGACCATGAATGAAATTACTTACCGATGAAAAGATAATCCATTTGTATTTCCATACTTTGCGCTTTCTCATAAATGTGCACTAAATTACACCGTCTATTAAATGGTTTGATTTAAATTTTATTAGGAAATTATAAAATTTACACCGAGGATTCAAAAGAAACGTCAGGTCGTTAGGCCCTCAAGCAATATGTTGAACGTTCTAAACATTGCGCGCGTCGTTTTCCGTGTACTTATTCCTATGGATGAAAAAACGGGATAGCAAGATTCATAATCATTGTAGAGCGAGCGAATAGAGAATATTTGTGATTTGTGTTTAGACATAACAATGTCTGTGTATATTGTACCGGAAAAAATGTGACACTTCATAGTGCGCCAAGGACCAACAATTAGTCAGTTGTCAAAATTGTCATCCTATTTTAGACAAAGCATAATAATCGTCATTGAATGCTTATTTTTAACACAGTCATTACAGCTAGGACATACTAACGGTAATTACACTGAAGACTTGGCTGTATGGGCTAGGTCCTGCTTTTCTCAATAAACGATAACAAAAAAAATCATCTAACTGTCACTGTCAGTCAGTTACTTCTGCTGTCACTGTCAGCCATTCTCGCTTTGTTTTCTATTCTAATCTAGGACCAAGAATTAAATTCTAATTGGTTTCTTTCTACTTAAAAAGCCGCCTCAGAATATCGTTGTTTTAGCGAATTTGCAATTTGAAGTAAGTTAGTTAAGCGTATTTATAATTAAACAAGACGTGCTATGGCTTCTCCTGCCCCGAAATCACCAGAACAAAGTGAAAAGAATAAACAATACGATCGACAACTTCGACTGTGGGGTGATCATGGTCAAGCAGCACTTGAAAATGGTCATATATGCCTGATCAATGCTTCGGCTTTAGGAACAGAAATCCTAAAATCAATAGTACTTCCTGGTGTGGGCGCCGTTACAATTATTGATGACAGCACTGTAAGTGAAGAAGACATTGGAAGTAACTTTTTTTTGGAGTGTTCAAGCAAAGGTCTTAATAGAGGCTCTGAAACTCTGCGTCTGATTCTCGAATTAAATTCTGCTGTCCAGGGTCACGCAGTTCAAGAGACACCAGATCAAATTCTTCTAGAAAACCCAGATTTCTTTAAGTCATTTAGTGTAGTAATAGGAACAGCTCTGAGTGAGAAGTCTATTCAAGATTTGGCACAACATCTATGGGATATTAATGTACCGTTTATTCAGTGTCGATCAGTTGGGTTTCTAGGATCATTTCGGATACAGATAAATGAGCATGCTATTATTGAGACACACCCAGATAATGAGCAAACAGATCTTCGACTAGATGTGGCTTTCCCCGCACTTGCACAATACCTTGAGAGTTTTGATATAGATGCTGTTGATTTAAAAGACCATGGACATATTCCTTGGATTGTTATTCTTTATAAATCAGTGAAGAAATGGCAAATTAAGAATCATAATGGCTGGCCAATGAGTAGAAAAGAGAAGAATGAAATCAAAGACATAGTTCAAGAATCCATTAGAAAGGATGAGAATGGAGTCCCAATTAATGAAGAGAATTTTGAGGAAGCACTAAGAGCTGTAAATACAGCTTTGATACCAACATACCTGCCTTTAAATATTAAAGATCTTATTTATAGTTCTGATGCAACAAATTTAACTAAAGAGAGCTCACAATTCTGGATAATGTGTTCTGCTCTCAGAGCATTTGTTGAGGGCGAAGGCAATGGCAAACTGCCTGTCAAGGGTGTTCTTCCTGACATGACAGCTTCAACTGAGCATTACATAAAGCTACAAAATATATATAGAGCTCAAGCGGCATTAGATGCTGAGGCAGTCTACAGGAAAGTTAAAAAAATTGTAACACAATTACATTGTGATAGCATCAGTGAAATGGATGTAAAGTTATTCTGTCGGCATGCTCATGATCTACATTTGATTAGAGGATCTAATATTGCCACTGAATACCAACTCAATGGCTCTGTAGCATCATATATTGCGAGGTATCTAGAAGAACCAGATGTTATGATGGTACATTATATATTACTGAGAGCTGCTGACATATTCAGATCAGAACATTGTAGAGCACCAGGTGACTGGGAACCGGAAGGTGACATAGCTAAACTGAAAACATGTGTGTCAAAATTACTGAGTGATATATCTTGTACACCATTTCCAAAAGATGACCATATTCATGAAATGTGCAGATATGGTGGTGCTGAGATTCATAGTATTTCAGCATTTCTTGGTGGCTGTGTCGCACACGAGGCAATAAAAATTGTTACAAAGCAATACAAACCTGTTAACAATACATTTATTTATGATGGAGCTTCTACTAATACGGCTACTTTTACTTTTTGAATACATACTGAATAAAATTTCAAAGTATGTTTTAATGAATGTGGTTTCATTTACAATTATTGCTAAAAGATTGGGATATATAGCTGATTTAAAGTAAAATAAACTCGTTTAATTCATCAAAGTTGTGTATTTTTAGTTTGGATCATAACCATTTATAATCTTAGGATTGAAGTATAAAAAAAATATAGAGAAGAGAAACATTTTAACAATTTTTAACACACATAAATTAGGTAAATTAAACATCACATGACTAAAAATAATTGAAAAATAAACCTATTATACATTTGGCTAAAATCCACATGGCAGACTTGTTTTACCATTTCAACAATATTACAATCCCCTTGGTGTGTGCATGTATAAGTATTTAAAGAAGATTCTAAACTGTTGACATTTTTACTGCAATATATGGCTACTAGCACAGTAACAGTTGTCAGCATAGCTGGCAAGGTTTTATTCTATTGGTGTTACAGCTGCACTCTTGTGGCATCCTTAGTGAAGTTGTAGCATCTTTAGTGTTAGTGCATCCTTTTCTACTAGATATGAAGTTTGTGACTGTAAGACGAAGTGACATTCTTGCAGCCACATAATGCAATAAAAATATTGCCCGTCTAGAAGCCTCTTAACATGAAGCAACAGCCTCACAAAGAATTAACACAACATTGAGAATTTGTCATTAGATAACTACTTATTTCATCTTAGCCATAACTTCAATCGTAATGCATCTACTCCATTTAAATAATATCGAAATAAGCGCTTGTCCCTTACAAAGCCCAAATTTTCATACAATTTCAAAGCTGGTCTATTTGTGATTTCAGTTTCTAACACCACTTCGTCAGCATTGTCGAATTTCATAGCCTGAAAACAACAAAATATATTAAGTCTTAAGAAATACAGTTAACAGGGGAAGTTCCCTGCTAATTCAAATACCAGAGAGGCTACAGCAATGCTAAGTATCATAGCATGCATATTTAATTGACCAGCCAGATGAGTCGTGCGCACACATGTAGCACCAATTCTGACCCAATTGTTGAGTCGGAAGCAGCAAAAGTGTTAAGAGCATATCTATCAAACCACCCCATGTTTTTCTAATACATTTCTGGTGTTACTAAACAGTTTTTATCTTCATAAATACTTAATCAATTTTAATAAGGTTTGCGTATAGATAGCCTTTTGTCATTGTCATTGATTATTGTTGTATTTAATTAAATTGTTTTGAAAAGCTTTTTCAGTAGATAATTTTTTTTTAAATGGGGTGCAATTATTAGGTAGTTTTTATAGTAAAATAGCTGCAATCATTACAGCTGAAAAAAAAATCTATCATATACGTCTCTTTGCTATCAAACTACGAAAACCTAATTAAAACTGAATCGTAATGCCAGAAATGTATGAGCATATATGGAAAAATATGGGGTGGCCTGATAGTAATTGTATAGTTCTTAGTTCAAAACAAGATCTCCAGCAATAGGCATGGAATGAGATGTTATTTATATTTATCTAGTTGCCTGGCTAGATTAATTATACCATAATTTTTATGACTTAACAAATAATTACCTTTATTGCTTTCCGAACCAGTTTAGACCCAATCTTTCTCTTCCTGTATTTTTCATCTACAGCTAACATAGCAATGTAACCTCTTTTGACCACATTACGATGCATATCTAACTTACATACAATGGCACCAATACACTTTCCCTCATGGGTTGCCAAGAAGCAAAGCTTAGGCCAGTTATGTATAAAATATCTATAAGTATAGATAGAATAGGGTTCTGAGAGGTCTTTCTGTATAAGTCTCATGATTTCTGGCATCTGCAATTCCGATTCATACGATATAATATCAATACCATCATTCAGTTCAAGGTCTTGAATGTGATGATGTGATTCTAGATTCTCTAGAGTACTTTCATAAAGCTGCATGCCTGAGGAACAGGTTTCCGTACTCTCACAATAATTACTAGTAGCATCACTACAGTGAACACTATTTGCATCTACACTGTCCTCGCCCTGGGCGTCAGCAGGGTCTGGCGAGTCGTCAAGACTGTCTCTTGCATGCTCACTAGATCCATTGGTGAAATTAATATTGAAATTATTAATATGAAGAGTATTTGCTAATGCGTCACTCAACTTATCCTGCTTCAGTAAATTTATTTCGTCAGTCGTCTCAGTGGGATCTTTGGCCTTTATGTTATTTTTATTCTTCGCACACGTACTTTTTTTACTGCACTTGATATTTTGCAAGTTCTCGTCGTCGATTTGATTCATATTGGCGTATGACTATCTATTCTATTTACACATTCACACAACAATAAGCTCATATAAATTCCAAATAATCTTTCACGACTATACAAACACCCTTTCCTTGTCAAAATTGTGGATGGGTATCACCGACATCTTGGTACGTATTATCCATCGTGTTTATTTTTGTGGTTTGACTGTACCAATGTGCTTTTATATATTTTTAGAGAAATTCAATAGGAAAATAATGAATTTTTAAACAAGAATTACGAAAATATCTGTGAAAAATAAGAATTTTTAGAGTCCACGACTTCCACAATCACATTGCAAAAACACAGTGTTGCTACATTGAAAAAATAATTTGGCACAGTTAGTCTCAGCCAAGGTTATTTTTTTAATTTTCTGGCTTGAAAATGAGTGCCACGGACAATTAAATCTAGAAACTTAATTGTGTCAAGAAAGCTGTGGAAAATCCCCTGTGCGTCTTATTCTACAATCTACTGAGTTAGAATGTTATGTGTGTTACATCTTCACGTAAAAACTTCGGCTGTACTTTAGCTTTAGCCCAGAAGAACACTTATGCAGGCTATAACTTAACCCGAAATAAATGTGGTTCCCGCAGAAACGGGTCCGGAACGTAAGATAACTGAAATTTACGCAAAGGAAGCGGGGGCTAAAGGAAGTATGTATTACATACACGTACCTGAGTACACTTCTGCGATTACCCATTACTTACCTACATAATAATATTTTTTTTTATCAAATAACTACCAAATATGGAGAGTTTGGTACAATGCAAGCAATATTGGATAAAGTAGGTAGGTACCAAACCTAGGTACAGTCAGCTGCAGAGATACCTACCCTACCATACATTTAATATATGCTAGGAGGTTCCATCCACACTGCAGCTGACTGCACATGATAAATATCTACCGCAAGTCCGCTACCAAAAGTAGGTACGATGTTTTACTCACAGGTAAAACATCGTACCTACCTTTACATTAGTGACCGCACCAGGCGTTAGCGGTAGAAGTGCGACTTCTTTGTGTGTCTAGTCACATAGTTTTACTGTCGCTTAGTGCGCTCTGTCATCATCATGTCAGCCGAAAGACGCCCATCGGTAGGCAAAGAACCGCCTAGGTTCGCCTACCTACAGATCTCCTCATTTCGCGTTCTATTTCCCTTTGGATGAGCTTTCACCCAAGTCTCATACTGAATGACCTCGTCTCAGTTTCATAATACATCACACACTTGGTCGCGACCGCTTAACTCAAATTGAAGGAAGATGGCGATAATTTTCGCGATTTGGGTGTGGCAATTACGGGTCAAGTGTACGTTCATTCTGACTTTCAGTTGTATTTATTTTTTATGGCTTGAGCAGAAGAGAAAACAGGAATCAGACACACGACACCCACTGTATGGTCAATAAATAGCTCGCTCACGTCTTAAAAGCCGGAACAGCTTCCTGAGCTTCCATTGACGAAACTCGTAAGAGGACAAGAGAGCAGCTGTGGCGTGTCCAACACACAGCGCCTGTTGGATTCCTCACACCCACCGTGTCCCTACCACCAGGACACAAACTGCAGTGCAGAGGCGTGCGAGTAGCTTGCTTGACAGGAGCCCCATGTCAATAGTTTTTAGGGGACCCCCTAGTA
Organism: Blastobasis adustella; assembly: GCA_907269095.1. Taxonomy (NCBI): domain Eukaryota; kingdom Metazoa; phylum Arthropoda; class Insecta; order Lepidoptera; family Blastobasidae; genus Blastobasis; species Blastobasis adustella. Next base: position 10,101,228 of record OU026121.1, on the reverse strand, counting down.
GATATTGTCAACTAATTAAGGACTAAAACGATTTTATTATGAGCCAGATCTATCTGACCCTACCCATGATGCTGAAAATATGAGCAAGCGAAGAGAGCTCAAAATTGTTGTCATTTTACCATCTTACAGACTCAATCATTATGACTGAGCTAAACGAAGTCGTTATTTCAATAAATTGTTAGTAGATAATTAAGCAAATAAGCAAAACGGATTGTATAATTTTCTTTGATATGCTCCTTTGACGAAGGGGTCCCCTGATCCTGATCTGGAATTCTTCATTGAATAATTTTTTCCCCGGGTAGTACCTACGTAATAATTTATGTTTGTGGGCCCCTGTGGTCCGGGGACCCCGTATCAATGATACGGCTGATACGGCGGTAGCTATGCCCCTGCTACAGTACAGTGGTCAACCTGGATGTCTCTAAACCGTTTACGAACACAGGTTCGCAACAATTTGACCAGGCGCAGCATCAGCGATGCGACTATGCAGATCCATCTCAGTTTATGGCGCATCTGCTTTCTTTCTTACTTGCTGCTTCTAGTCATCTTTGTCCTGCTCTGGGGAGGAACTGCTCTTAGCGACTGATAACGCAGTTGCTGTAGCCAACTACTGGGCGAATCAGATCTGACTTGTTTTTGAAAATTGACACGATGAAGAAGAAGGTTATGAAAATAAATCCTACCGTCACGGGGCCCCTAACTGTTCAACCGCTCTCCGGGTCCCCAGCGGTAGACCTTGGTCAACCTCGTTTCGCCAACGGTATTAGTATGCACAAGCACCTAACGAGTGGCGAGCTCGTTGCGATGCTGAAGACTTACTATAGTAGGGGCTACGGGCACAGTAATATCTTCCCACGTCTGTTATTCAGAAAAATCGAGCATCATAAGAGAGAATATGACTCAAATATACGATTTGCTTACTCTCAACGGTCGTTCTTAGGGGTTGCCATGGAGACAGTTTGCCCATTTATTTAATCGAGTTAAATGTCAAATATGATATTTCATCAAAATATCTTGGAGGTTGTCAAGTGAGTGCCTAGGGTGACACACGCGGTTTGACCTTAAATTATTTTTTCTTGTTGTTTTTCCATTTGATATAAGCGTTGCATTCCTTTTTTGTATATTGTGTTGTCCCGTGTGCTAAGAAAGTGGTTTTTACTTGTACGCGACCCCTCTTTTGGGCCGACGACTATGTCGTCGGTCCCTCCTGATCCACCTTATTCCCCTTCTAGGCTCGCGCCCGAGGAACGGATGGAGGAATCTCAGATTCCTGCGCAGTTCCAGCGCAGGGAAAGACCTGCTGTTAGTGAACCAAGTGTCGCCTCTAAAAAAATTCATAGTCCGGCTGATTCTAATCAGTCGGTCTATATGCACCCGAAATATGAGCTGCCTAAAACGTACGCCGATATAGATGCCGGTCCGTTCATTATTCACGTATTTAGGGAGGAGTCCCACCCTAGGAGGGCTGGCACTACCCTGAATCCCATGCAATTTGGCCAGACCCTCATGAGGGCAAAGGTTGAAGGCATCCTCAAGCATGGCGTTAAAAGTGTTGGGAGGTACAGTTTCTGTGGAATTTAAGTCAGCTAATTACGCGAACGGGTTCCTTCGGAAACCTGCTCTTCTTAATAATATATTCGTTGCTAATATTCCAACGTTCAATATTACTCGGATGGGGATTGCCAGAGCAATCCCCACTGAGTGGTATTTGTCTGAATTTGTTAATGTAATAGTCCTTAAAGCTCGCCGACTAAATCGTAAGGTCCTTAGAGAGAGTGGTGTGGAGTGGGTTCCCAAGCGCACTGTCGTGCTAACCTTTGAAGGCCAAATCCTCCCCTCTAAGGTTTACTGCTGTCTTAGAATCCTTGAGGTTAACACATACGAGCTGCCCACTATCCAGTGTAATAGCTATTGTCGGTTTGGTCACATCCAGGACAAGTGCCGCTCAAGGCCAAGGTGTTTTCGATTCGGTGAGGCTCATTTAGGGAACTCCTGCAGGGTCCCTGATGATGAAGTTTCCTGTATCCTATGTATTGGCAAACATTTAGCAACGGAGAACAGGTGTCGCGAGCATACTCGGCAAAAAGACATAAAGTATACGATGGCCCAATAAAATATATCATATTCTGAAGCAGCCAAACGGTTCCCTACTATCAATCAGCCATCGTATGCTGATGTCTCTCGAGCTCTATTTGCTCCGTCTCCACGTTCACAGCCCTTGTCCCAACCAAGGGCTTCTCAAAATTCTCAATCTACAGCATCCCCAGTCCCTAGAAGGCCCCGTGCCCCCTCTCTCCTGGTTATGACAGGATTGCCCATCAAGCTCTAATTTCTCAAAGAGACCCTCCCCCCCTCAGAATGCTGCCCTGAGAGCTCCTCAGGATGTCAACCTGATTGACCTCACCCTTTCCCTCCTTATAATTTTTTTAGCAAATTTAACGAATCTTCTCCACCTCCGTCCAACGTTGCCCACAAACTCGATTTGCTTTTCAAACTGATTAAAATTCCAGATCATACAATGGAATGCTCAGAGTTTGGTTACTAACAAACATGAAGTTTTTCAATTAATAAATTAGCCCTCTTGTCTTTGCTGTCTCTGAGACATGGCTGGTCCCCGGACCGGTTTCGGATCCCTGGGTATGTCTGTCTCCGTGACGATAGACAGGATGGCCATGCTGGTGATGCGATTTTAATTAAATCCTCTGTTTTGTCAAGGTCCTTGGTTTAACTATCGTTTCAGGTTATATCCCTCACCCAAATCGTATTTATCAGATATAATCTAAAAAAAAAATATGTATTTATCTAATATCAGATCTGAATCCAATCTTTTCATTATTAACTGGATTATTTTTATTACTGGGTGACTTCAACTGTCACCATGTACTATGGGGTGGTCCCCATTACGATGCATCTGCATGTGATCTTGTAGATCACATGGATCAGCTTAATATCTGCTTATTAAATTATGGCTCCCCAACTCGCCGATCATATCCTGGTCAAAATCTTAGTGCAGTGGACCTATCTTTATGCTCACCTGATCTGCGGTCTTTATTATCATGGGTGGTCCTAAAGGATTCCCATAGTAGTGACCATATGCCTATTTTGATAACTGCACCAGATCGCTTTAACCCTCCTAAGAGGGTGTTTTCACCTCTCCTTAAGTATCGTTTGGGGAAGGCAGATTGGGGCAAGTTTTCTAGGGATACGGATTCACAAGTACAGGGGATTCCTACGGTTAACGATAATAACCTGTTTTCATGTTACAATAGTTTAATTAATTCTTTGACGCTGATGTTAATTTCCCTTTGATAAAACCCTCCGGGTCTAAATCATCTCCTCCTTGGTGGGACGCGGAGTGTACGGAGATGCATAAGCGTCGAAAGAATGCGAAAGCGTCGTATTGTCTATCGATGACAATCGTCAATTTTCTTCTCTTTAAGAGAACTGCGGCGTAAGCCAAGCGTCTTTTTAATAAAAAGAAAAGATCTGTTTGGACCCGTTTTTGTGAGAACCTCGCTCCTCGTTCCCCTTCGTGGTTGCTATGGAAATCTATCCGTGCTTTTAGATGTTCCTTCGCGTCAAATAGTATGAGCTCGAATGACTTCTCCATTGGGATTCATGACTTCATGAATAAGTTGGCCCCTCCTTCTGTTCCCAATCGTGATTGCCTACCTATTTCTTACCCTAATTTCACCTCTTCCTATCAATTTGATGAACCCTTCTCTCTGGCTGAATTGTCAATTTCCCTTCAAAATCTTAATAATTCTTCCTCTGGCTTGGATGGCATCCCTTATGTTTCCTCCCTCATCCCTGTGGTTGTGTTCCTCAATCCTGGAAAAGCCAACTTGTGATTCCCATTATGTTTGTATAGGCCAAGGGTTTATTGGCCCATACTTTGGATTCCGTAGAGGAATGGGCTGTATGGATAGTCTATCCATTTTATCTACAGACATTAGGCGTTCTTTTTCTAGAAATGAATTTGTTGTGGGCGTTTCTGGATATATCCGCAGCTTACGATAATGTTTTGCTTCCTATACTCAGGCAAAAAATGCTCAGGCTGGGTATACCTGAGAGGCTGACTCATTTCATCTGCATCGCTCTAATGGACAGGTCTATTCAAGTACGTGCTAATGGCAGCCTGTTTCCCACAAGGCGTTTATGGAAGGACCTTCCGCAAGGTTCTGTCGTAGGCAGGTCGTAGTTTCTTTTTGCGACTTGCTCCAGTATGCTGATGACCTAACCCTTTACGTGTGTTACAGCTCAATAGAGGAACCATGCCTTAGGCTTAACCGGGCTTTGTCATATCTGGAAGTTTGGCTAACAAAGCATGGTTTTTCTTTATCTGTTGCCAAATGTAGTGTCGTTGTTTTCACTTGGAGAAGAAATATGCCCGATATTAACATCATGTACTGTGGTGAGTCTATGCCTGTTTCTAATATAGTTAAAATTCTGGGTTTATTTTTTGACAGTAAAATTACCGGTGTTCCGTATTTAAATTATATAATACAAAAGTGCGAAAAAAATGTTAATGTTATGCGTTGTTTGTCGGGTGTTTGGTGGAGAGACCATCCTTATTGTAAAAAACTGGTTTATAATGCTATAATTCGTAGTTTGATTGACTATGGATCGTTTATACTGGAGCCCTGCGGTAAAGTAGGTTTATCTACCTTAGACAAAGTACAGTACAAGTGTTTGCGCATTATCTTAGGTGCGATGAAATCTTCACCAACTAATGCTCTGCAAGTCGAGGCTGTAGACCCACCTTTATACATTCGTCGTTCGTTCCACAGTGACAGATTTCTTTTTAGAATAGTCCAAAACTCCTCTCATCCTCTCTTACCTAAGTTGCATGACTTAATAAATATCATACCAGGTAATAGATACTGGTATTACAAAGATTTTTCCTTGTCTAGTAAAAAGTCTCCAAAAAATTTCCGAACTTCCGCAACCTTGCTTCCAAAAATCTCTGCACCCTCTTTTTTCAGTCACTTTTCAATTCCTAGTTTTTTAACCCCAAGTATGTATTACTGAATATTGGCATCGATAAGGATCATCCAGCAGCCTATGCCTTGTTTTTAAAAGTTGTAAATTACCATTGGAGTGAACATATTCAGATTTTCACTGATGCTTCCAAACTGAATAACGACGAGGAGGTGGGTGCTGCTGTTTGGATCCCCAAATATCAGATTGTGTTAAATTTTAAATGCCCGCCTCTTGCTTTAGTTTTTACGGGTGAGGCTGTCGCCATATTGGAGTGTATGAGGTACATTTCGTCACATAAAATTTCCAATTCTGTTATCTTCTCTGACTCTCTTGGCTGTTTACAATAAATTTAATCTAATCCGTTTTGCTCCAGGAATTTTCCTATAGTATTGGACATTAGACAATCTCTATTCGACTGTTACTCTGCTAGTTTCGACGTGACATTGGCCTGGATCCCAAGTCATTGTGGCATCCAGGGCAACGAGACAGTGGATCGTTTTGCTAAAGAGGCGGTTAATTTAGGTTGTCGTGATCATTACTTCTTATTCCCACATGACCTATGTTCTTCAGCTAAGACGGATTTAAATTCGGCTTGGCTGACAGATTGGACGAGTTCTAGGCAGTTTAAGGGCAGGCACTATGGCGACATCCAACCGGATATTCCAGCAAGACCATGGTTTTTTAACTTCCAAAAGGTTGATAAAAGGGCCACTTCGGTTGTCTGTAGACTTCGACTAGGTCATACGTGTTCCCCTGTGCGTCTGCATCAATTTCGAATTCGTCCTTCCCCTGTCTGTGATTGTGGTACGGATATTGGAACCGATGATCACATCCTGTTCAACTGCCCATTACAACCAGTTTCCCTTTATGACCTGCTTCCTTCTAAAGTACCAAGGCCAACTAATATTAAATCGTTACTTATTCATACAAATGCTCCATTAATTCGATTAATCTGTAAATATATTTGTTCTTATAATATTAAACTCTAATAAAGTCGCAAAACATATCCAAATTATTTATATTTTTTGGCTTCAGGCAATGCCACAGATGGTAATGCAATGTTCTGCGTTTTTTTTTAAATGTTTTTTACTTAAACCGGTCAAACTTTTTCAGTGTTTTCCTTGCACTTTGACACGGGCAATAATGGTTGTCAAGCTGTTGAACGAGCCGTTGCCATTTCATAAAAAAAATGAGTGAATGATATTTCATCAAAACTCAGAAAAGAGTCATTGGTACATGGCCGCAGTGGTATTCGAAACGGAACCTCTAGCTTACGAGTCGCATACCTTATCCACTCGGCCACCGATGCTCCTCCTGGCGTATGAACTTTATTGTATAGGCTTAAAATGGATAGGCCTATTGTCAAAGTAAGGCCACTCCAAAGAATTCAGATATTGCCAAATGATATTTGTCCATGAAAATACTATATCTCTATTCTAAACTTACTCGTCAACGGGACAGGAGTGAAGGTGGGTAGGGACGCTTACTTAGGCTTAGATAAAACTCTAAATCTAAAACCTGGAATCAGTCTTTCTTTGTCTAAACAATCTGTTTTTACCCGACCGCGACAGTCTGTTGATAAATACAACCTGGGTGTTTTCAAATACAAAGTAAGAACCTCCTTTTTTGATAAGAGTGCTTCACCTGACCGCAGTCTTGCTTAATATAAGACATATCAAATATCCCTGACCCTGTTACCAGGGGAAACTAACCAGATTTGATCATGGTTACACATTTAGTCGCCTAAATGTGCAGGTTTCATCACGATGTTTTCCTTCACCGTAAGCATCGGTTAGTATTTAACTAATGGACATAATTCAGTATAGTACACGGCGGCTGTGCGATTCGAACCCGGTACCTCTCACTTGCGAGTCGGATACCTTTACCACTCAGCCACCGACGCTCCACCCCATGACAATAAATTGTACGTAACTTAAGTAAATATTGACTTATTATACAAAAGAGTTCAACGCGAGCGAGCCATTGATGTCTTCCGTACCCGAAGAGTGGAAAAGGAACCCTTTTACTAATCTTCGGAACTGTAATAGGTCATCGTGCCGGCTACTGCCAGGGTCTGCTTTCCGACTGAATTTCTGCATTTCGCCCGGTCTTCTCGCTTCTTGGGCCTTCCGTGGGACCTCTTTCTTGATACCGGAAGGTTTAGGCACCTATTTCCATTCCCACGTACATCTGGGGCTTAAGCAACTCTTGACCGAACCAGCGAATGCGTGCTTCTTCGATCTTATCCGCGATATCTCTCACGCCAAGGCTGCCACGGATGTATTAGTTATGTACTCGATCACGTCGCGCAGCGCCACACATCCACCGCAGCAGTTTCATTTCGTTGGCGTGGAGTGTGGCGCGGACATCCTTCGTTTCGCAGCTGTAAAGCATTCACGGGTTGTATATTAGCTCCTTGATCTTGATCGAGATTTTCGGATCACAGGTGACCGCTGTGTGCTCCCACCATGCACGGATCCCAGATATTTGAATTTATCTGTTCTATACGGTACCTTCGTTCCCTATACTGATGGTTTAAAGATCCACGCTACAGCTAGCTATATACTCTGTTTTAGCGACGTTCAGCTTACAACCACCTCTTTCTAGCACTTTCTTCCACGTGTTTACCCTGGTCTCAAGGTCCTGCCTAAGCTTGCTCACCAGTATGATGTCATTAGCGTATTTCATAAACCATGGAGGCATGTCATCGAGCACAACGGATAACAAGTAAGGGCTCAGCACTGAACCCGAGAGCACTTCCCGGTAATCGGGAAGGGATTAGTATGGCCTACGATGGTTTTGACGACGGCTTCAGGTGTCAGCGTACCTATATGTCCTAGATAATTTTAATGTTCGCCTCGGGCACAGACTTTGATCTCAGAGAGACATCCTTTGTCATCCGACACTGTCGAAGGCCCTCTGCAGGTCGAGGAATGCGAAATGCAAAGGTTGAGCTACTGCAGTGGAGCTCCCGGAGAATCCTGAGGGCAAAGACCGGAACAATGGTGCTGCAGCCCGGCCTGAAGCCGTATTGGTATGCCGAAAAAGAAGCATTCCTGGCGAAGTCTCTGGTTTATAATACGTTCGGTTAGCTTCATTGTGTGCCTCATCAATTGCCCTTTCCTTTTTAGATTGGACATATCATATTTACCCGTCACGATTCAGGTATAAGCCCTGTAAGTACCGTAGGAACCGTAATAGGTATCTAACTTAAAATCGTAGAACAGGTACGTACGTTGCCACCTAAATCATGACTGCTGTAATAACAAATAATAAAAAGATTTATAAATTATGGGATGTAATTCGCATACAATTCAATCTCATCCATATGGTGAACACTTCATTGCATTTCTTTATTAGACTAGCCAAACATTTGATCGTCATCTCACCCCGTGATAAGTGACGATGCTGCCGAAGATGGAGCATGCCTGTCTAGGAACAGCCTATTCACTCTAGCAGGAAACACACTCGCAGGCAACAGGTTCCAGTAGCCATACGCATTGTAAAGGTTGAACCAAAGTGGCTCGTGCGGATAACTGCAAGATCCACGACATAAGGATATAAGCGTTCGCCCAGATCGCGTTACTCGATGGCCAAATGAGGTAGTGCAATTGCTTCGCTGCTCTCCGAATTCGCAGGCGCGTTAAAGATCGCAGTGTTATAAATATAAAAATGGAAAATGCTGCCAATTTTCCAGCCTACGAAGGCTATAGATCTTTTGCCTCGAAAACATTTCTTGCCTTGTACGACACCCACGAGTCTTAAGGGGTTGGTGCCTATTCTGCCGGAAAACACACGGCCATTTGCTTCCCGGCGCGACTTCGTTCGCGTGTGCTGGTTGATTTTTTGGTCTAACACCGATGGACCTTTTATTGATTTAGAAAGGGTTTTGGGAAATACCACGGGACTTTAAAATGTTGTAAGGAAAATTAACGGAGTGGAGGCGGAATATGACACAATTAAAACGGTCAGCTATGAATGGCCTTGAGTTATTACGTGAGTAAACTATTTTTTCGAGAGAAACCTGGGAAATTTAAGTACTACCTAATTAGGTATGTGAACATTTCTGCTGTTTCACAAACTACTGTAACCTCCAGATATCTGTCAAATGAGATATCGGGAACATATTCAGTAGGAGGCTCTAACAGTTTTAGTTATCATTTATCAAATTCAAATTAACATAACAGAGCAGGTACAGATAAAACTATAAATATGATATTACAACCAAACTCCACATATAGGCACCTAAGTGTTTCTACTACAGGTAGATAATACAATACATATAATATAAGTACCTAAGTAATCTAAAGTGGTAAAGTTCGTAAGTGGGTAAGGTAAAGAAAACAGTATAACAACAACACATAACCCTTAGCAGTCGGGGTAAAATAATCATATAAAAATGGCGAGGACCGCTAGTCAAAAATAAAATGAGAAAAAGTTACATCACATCAACAGCCCCTAACAGTTTCACTGCTAGACAAGGAGAAAAGAGGTTTATAGGTAATAGAAGAAAGGTAGACACACGTACCTACTTACCCACCTATCTGTTCCACTGCAACAAATCCCGAGGGATAAACAAAGAAGTAGAATAAAAAAAGAACAGTCTTTAAATAATAAAATAAAGGATGTCTCTCGATATATCTGTCATTGTTATTCTAGAGAGGAGAGGGGAGATTCTCATCTGCGTCAGACGTTTTTAGGATGGGCGACGACCTCATTTTACTCACCTCTTGGTCAGTTGCCGAGTTTATACTTAATGTAAAATAAATAACAAACCAACCTTTGAGTTTTTTTCCGATTTTATGTCTAATAAAATAGCATCTTAGCAGTAGTTTGTTTGCATTTTGTACTAATGAGGTACGCTAACAAAAATCTGAGCGCATTGTCTGCAATCCTGGGCAGAGTACCTACATTACGGTGTCCATATGCTTTGTTGTGAGTAACTAGCTACTTATGTGCTGTTGACTTGAAGAACTACCCTACTGCGGAGAGGAGTTTGTTCGTAATTTAAAGACGTAGTTACCATTACGAAAGTGGTAAGTAGGTACCTAATCAGAAGAAAGTACTGCTATAGGCATCGTATCAGATACGTATGAGGACAGTGCGTTGCCGCTGACATCACAAAAAGCAACATGGCGGGCGGCCGAATGCGCGCGTGCCGCGGCGGGCGGCGGGCGGCTGGCAGGTACAGCCATGGGTACAGCGGTACAGCGCCGGGCGAGCCGAGCGCGCTACACGAGTTCAGTACCCGGTTGACAGCCGGCGGGGCGGCGGCGGTGCCATTCGGCCCAGCTAACATTACGCGCGCCGCCAATACGCGATTTTCTACCACAAAATCATTTTTTCTAACCAACCCAAATACATTTCTAACCGACTCACAGCCTTAATTTTTTTTTAACACCAATACGTGTCCACTGTGAAAAGGAACTGTGCGTTTTTGATGCGAACAATGTCGTGGTGTTTGACAATGTTTTAAATTTTATGTGAAAACAAAATCGGACAAGAGTATAATTTGTCTTTTGTTGATTAAGTACTTAACTAATGACTGTTTAGTAATAGCTGATAGTTAGATGGAGCGGACCCATTGTACATTACGCTTTTACATTTGTGCGTGGAGCTGACAATGAAGGCTTAACAGTGTCACTGATTTAGATGAGACTATAATGTGACTGTACCACTGTGCACCTTGGTTTTATGAGGTGATAGGACGTCGTCCAGAACGGCTTCAGGACTGAATTCCACAATGGCGGACCGCGAGCGTCCTGCGAAAACCACCATCAGGGTGGGATTTTACGACATCGAAAGGACCATTGGCAAAGGGAATTTTGCCGTCGTTAAGTTAGCACGACATCGAATAACGAAGACTGAGGTAAGAAGGACGTAATCAATAACGTAAACACACCGTTTACGTCAGTCAGTGTGGCAATCGTGTATTGTTGTAAGCTTAATTAAGATAAGCTAGCTAAGTAGTATGTGGTAGCTAAGTAGTATGTGGTAGCTAAGTAGTATGTGCTCGTACTTGCTATTCATGTTGTTTTTTGTCATATGAAAATTTGAAATGAACAATGTAGCTATCTTAATATACCTACATTACGTAGTCAACCGCTGATGAAAATACCGATCACGTGGCTGTGGTTTTGTTTGATTTTCCTAAAGCAGGAACGTACAACAAAGTTATAAATTATTACTTACCTACCTACGTCAAGCATTCGTCCTTTAGGTAAGGTGTTTTAGTTACCACCTGTACCTACATATTACCACGTTACGTGACGTCACGATAGAGCTTTATTTAGAAGTTAATGTGACGTAAGTAGAGATTTTTCAATTTTATAGCATTGTAAATTGTAAGACGAATGAATAGGTGGGTACCTCTACTTAAGTCAGGTAGGTTTACGTACTTATTATGTGTTAAGATGCTAATTAAATCTTTTACGATCTGACGAACACTTTACAAGTTACACTTAACAAGACTGTGCGAAGATTTTTATGGAAATTACCAACATGTCATTATTTATTCGCCAGAGCTATCTACTCGCAGATTGAATTGAAATGAAAGTAGGTACAGTTAAACCATTACTCAGATGCATGCATGCATACAGACATGTCTACAGGTGCCTCAAAGGCCTGCATAGCGTCTTAACCTCTTACGTCCCCTGATTATGGTAACTACTTTCCATCAAGTAGATCTCTGACTAAACACAACGTTAAATCTTCGTTTATTTCACACTTCGCATCGGTACGAACATCTAAACTTATATTGTGAATCACTCTATCCATTAACGAAAACCTTATAAAGATGTGCTGCGTAGTTTAGAAGCAAGTAGGTAAAGGAAGAAACATACAGGCTCAAGCAGACTCGGTATATATAGAAGTCTGAACGCAAGCAGAGACTGTTTTGAGGACCTACTTATTAAGGATAGATTCATTTGTTCATCCAATGATCATAGATCCACAATTTTTCTATTATCCTTATTCGTTTGACTGTTGTTTTTCTTAACTTGATAGTCGGGAAACATGCTTGCATAGCTTTGAACTTATCGAATTTCCCTTGAATTTCCATTAGTTACCTACCTCTCTGTCAAACACAACAAGTGAACGAAACAACATTCCGCCGAATTAGGCCTCATCGGAACATTCAAGAAAGATAGACATGTAAATCAGAGCCGTTAACGACCGAGCTTAAAGAAACAAAACCAGTATTTACATGTCCCTAACGCGACGGTGTGTCAGCACACCAACCATATTAAGTATAACCATAATATTTACACACCGGCTAAACTGGAAACAATATCGTAGGTACCCAAGCAAATTATTGACTCATCAAATTAATACTATGAGGCGTGCACGACCTAAATGCATGATCGTTTTCTATTCTGCTGCCTGCACCTAATCTTACTTTGATATATACGCTTCTACATTAACACCTCACCGAAGAATGGGTGCGTGACGGATATCGAGTGCGTGGTATCTCCGCGGCAATGCCGGCAACAGCTTCACTCGCTGCATCGATTACAGTCAAACACACCACGATTAGCGAGGTCGTGCACCTAGAGAAAGCGGTGCAACGCCACGCTGCTTAACTCGATGAAATAATCGGTCACCGAACGCTTCAAATGAAAACATGTCTCAAGTTAGATTCCATAGTGTATGAGGAAAGTTCCTATGACAGGAAGTACCCGTTAACTAGGATAAGAATCGTATGTGGTCTCTAAAGCGAGCCGCCGGGAGCACCGAACCGCCTGCCCAGTTATGCGGTGAACTAGAGATCGTGTGCACCCAAATAGGTCGTTGGCCGAATACCGAATCGTCGCGGATGCGTCACCACGTGCGTTCGGAACGTTGGAAGTTTTAAGTAATTTGATTTAAAAGTTGATTGTTTTTCCACGTGTCCCTTGCCAGTGCGTAATATCGGCATGGACGCTTTATGCCAGCGATGAGACGTGACGCATCGCAGAAGGCAAAACAACGAGGACGCCACGTTGAATGAATGCACCGAAATAACAGCGCGGCCGCCCTCGGCCTTCGGTTCTGTCAGTGTTTTGATACGTTGATGGAAACCAATATCGCAACGTACCCCGACATTGTTCAGAACACTCAACTGCAGCTAATGGCATTCTTGTGTTGCTACTAATAATGTAGATACCTTATATTTAGGTATAGATACGAGTAAACGAATAAAAAACGATTAGACCGTAAGTAAAAATCCCGGAACTACCGAAATCTAAACAGTGATACTTGTTATTTAGATTCTAGTGATTTGCGCTTGGAACCCATTGGCGAGTTGCAAACCATTACCATTTCTCGGTACCACCTGTTCAATTTTTGGCCGATTGTGCAAATAAACTCGGCTAGTCGGCGGGGATAATGAGTGGTTTTAGAGAATACGGATTTATTTCGAGGAATATAACTATCAATCAGGGATTGGGGGGCCGCGGGCGCGCTCCTCCCGACTCCCGAAATACCGCGGCATCGACCTTGCCTTCGGATGCACGCACCGCCTTGTTTTTATTATTTCACATTTTTTCCGTGCGAGCCGTTAACACCGAGCCAAGGTGATGGCCGCCCGTTCTCGCCTCGCGCACCATCTTTGGACTGTTTACCGCCATTCGTATTATAACAGTAGCCTTATCGTATTAAATCTATTATTCTCCTTAATCCATGTAGGTGCTTAGAATATTTAATTACTCAACCCTACACTAGTACGCAGGTCAGCACTCACGAATACTGTCCTACTCGCCTCGCCACTGAAACTTTGCAAATTCATTAAAATGTTTACAATTTATGTAACAAGCTTCAGAGAGGTGCCAATTCAGACCTTATCTTTGAGTTAGGTAGTAGTGGCATTGTTTACCCAGATAGCTACTTGACATTAAAAGCTATTCATGGTATACTTATCGCCCAGCCATATTGTAATTGAAAATATCTCGAGTGTCAGTGACGTGCACAAAATCCGGGCCCACTACGCTGTTTGTCAAGACCATGCCCACAGGTTTTGCATAAGTAGCGAATGGCCCTATGTACTTATTTAGACATGGATCGATCAGGCGGAGGATGCGTGATTTGCACACACATATAGACTAAAGTGCGTCGATATTTAGCCAGGAAATCGTTTCGTACGGCGAGCTCCGTTTACATTTACACGGCACTGCTTGAAAAATGTACGCTTGACGCAAATGCGTTATCTATTTTGGAGCTCTGCGTCAGTGGCCGACTCTTATCTGTGTTCTGCAGTCTGGCGGTCACCAGCTATGTCTTCACCAATATCTAATTGGAAAAGGATTATTGGAACTCTATAACAGTTAACATATCTACGTATTTACCTAACACAGTTTCACTAATCCCCTAAGCTCTTTAAGCAAGTAATTAACTGCATTTTGTTATAAGTTAGCTACTCATAATTTACACGTCATTCGTGGCATTGAGGTTAATAGGCAATGGGTTGATAAGGCTAGGAAAATGTCTAGTAGGTGCTGTTAGGTAGGTACTTATAATTAAGAGGAAATATGTCCACATAATAATTGTTTCCCGACATATTCGTATGTTTTGATTGAACGTATGTTGTTTAGACTCGATGGATTGTTAATTGCTTTAAGAGATCAAGTAATGAGTCGAATCTAATACGCGTAGAAAACAGTGATCAAGATTTACTGTGTTTATTATCAGACCTAGACTTTGATTGCCTTCATTCACTAGTCTAACATTGAACAAACCGTTTATTCAGCTGGAATAATATAAAACGACGCCATTGTCGACTGAAAGGCGTGTTATAGGGGTGTTCCCATGGTTCTGCATCATCTGTAATCGACGGGGCGTAGAGTGCTTCGGGATGCGTTTATCAGCTGATAACAAATCCGTTTGATAACGCGGACACAGAGCTGTTTGCCCTCCAGTGAGGCGTGACGTCAATGGGCCTCCGTCTCGCTCTAGCGCACGAATCGCGCGCGAAAAACGGCACTTGTTCGACTTGAATCCTGATTTAGACGTAAAATAATAAGACCCCTCACTTCTGTATTGTTAGGAGTTTAAGCTAAAAATAGTACATTAATCCCACGTTTATGCTGATATTTGGAGTGGAATTAAGTGGAATTGCCTTGGGGAAACGGGGAGCACGTTTTGGGAGACGTGACTTTTTCAGATTATTTAAACATAAGTAACTTACTTTCTTCGGTAAAAATATTTTCTTGTTCTACAAAAGACAGTCTATTAGTGGTTGAAACGGGGTTTTCCTGACGTTTGTTTACATATCACTGAATACCAATGCCATACCACAACTACATATTTAGGTTACGTCACGCCCTTTTTCCGTAGGGGTAGGCAGAGACACAATCGTTCCACTTGCCACGGTCCTGACAGATCTCTCTCGCTGCTTTCACATTGAAGAGGACGGAACGCATTGGGTTTGCCCCTTGTGTTGCTACTGTCTATAAGTAGCGATGACCACTTTCCATCAGGTGGCCTGCTTGCAAAGATACCACGTCATCCAGGCGAATGATATGGATATGTGGGATTGCAATTTTCCCTACCGTATTACACAGAAAAAAATTCAATAACCATTACATACATCAACGCCGGCTTAGGGTACTCTTGACATGACCTTTCTTTAAAATATCATTGATTTGATCGTGAAACGTTCGACTATGCCTTCCCTTTCTACTACCACTTCTACCACTCCAAGCAAACTGCCATATTCAATTAATATTGACAACAATATGAATGTATATTTCAATTCTACTTCATTCTCATCCCTTTATCAAGCGTATCTAGCTATGTTCTATAAATATATGATTCGAACGTGGGTGACATCAAAGAGTCCTTTTAAACTGGTTAAAAATGCAAAGAGCTACGTAGACAGACGACGCCGGCTAGAAATTCAATAACTGTGCAAATGCGAAAGTTATGTAGGGAACGTCGCACGAGCGTCGGGAAGAATTGGATTTCGCTCGACATTTCGCGATGTATCCTTGAAAAAAAGTCGGTTGCAGATAGCACGACAACTAGAAAGGAGGGTACTACGTGCTACGTCTGTCCTAGCTACTCTCATTCTCCTTGGAAGGCATTCGGAGCGTAGCACTCGTAGCACAAATTCGCAAGCTTCTTTTAGAACTTTTTCTTAGCACCCGACAAGAATAGTAACAAGACTTACAAGTTTGAAGTGTGTGGGTGTCTGTGTATCAGTGTGGCTGGCTGTGGCATCGTGGCTTTTCGCTGGATGGGCTAGATTTCGTTTTTTAAATAGAAAGCCAGTTTAATCGAGATGATTCTTGCTTTATTTCTTTAAAGTAAAGTTTTTAAAGTTTGGGAAATAGAGAAACGAAAGAGAAAGAAGAAAAGCATTTCAGAAAGAGAGGTGTTCGGGATTTCCAGATCTGTTGTTTAGGTTATTTAATTATTTATAGGTACGGTTATTTATAACTTACTAACAGCTCTATTTCTTATACAATTGTTCCAGTTTTAGCGATGTTCACGGGTAATATAATAATAATAATCTGTCACTTGGCTTTGGCCCGTGGCAATAATTTAACAGGGTACAATGTGTCATTGATCTCGAGATCCAAACAATAGAGATACCAAATAATAATAATAATATAATCTTTATTTCAGGCAATTATGTAAACTAGGTACAATAACTAAGTATACAAAGCCCATATATTGTTATATTTATTCTCTTGTTTTATAGTAAGTATGTAAAAATACTCTGCTAGATCCATGTAGGTATTGACCAACATTAGAATTTATTTATAATTTATTAATTATTCTCAAAAATACTTAAAATTAATGAACTCAACAATTAATTAATTAAGAAAGCTACAAAGTGTCGTCACAATATATTTGTTTAGATGGAACTGACAATGATTTTCATTAAAATTTAAAATTGCATATCTGATTTAATTTAGTTTAAAAATTTTTCATGTTACTTGTTTAAGTAATTCGGATCCTTTCAGATCGGATATATTCACCGCAGGAACGTAGGCACATGAGCTACAACAACTCCTTTTCATTGTTAGGCTATCATTAACCAGTTGTTCTCCGAATTCCGATAATTAACGGGCTCAATGGCGCTGAGTGATTGATTTGCGTCAATCTGAACTTAAGTGAGGGTGCCTCGCCGTAAGAATATTGCAGGCCTGTAAATCTCTCGAGCAAAGCTTTGACAAGGCATTGTGGGGGTGTAACGGGGGCGAGAGGCGTCTCTTTCACTCGTCCGCCATCTCACTCTGCCCCATATTGATCGCAGTCTAGACTTGTTGATCACACCTCAGACCCTAGTCTGTGGACGTTCAACTTTGCATGGAAACTGTTACAAAAAACTCACTATTAGGTACGGCCTCGTGACGTAAAGCCGGCTCAGAAATATCATTATGTATACCGTGAAACAAGATTTATCAATTGATGTATTCGTGTATTTCGTGTTTCGAACCACTTATGTTATTTTACGTGTTTGCGATCGGTTCCATTATGGATTTATGCGCTCGCTGAATAGATCGAGGATAAGCAATCTAAATATTATTTTTATGTTATCAAACAAAAACAAAATGTCGCACAAGGAAACTTTTCAGTCACAGCCGCAACATGTTTTTATCACATTCCAGTATCCAGATTACTTAATTTTGAATGTATTCTCATAAAACTGTTAGTTATCTACTTATACTTTGTAAATACTACTTACGTTTATCGCGCCTCTACGTCAAGATATAAGCATTGACGTAATGTCTTGCCTTGTTAGTTCGGTATGACTAAGTAAACTAATTTGTGAATACCTAAAATGGCTGACGGCAATACTTAATGTTTTATCTATTTCGATTTCACTGTTTAAGCTAGAATTATAGTCCTTCCAGTGACAATGCATCTGCAGTTTTTAATTAGTTGTGTGTAATAAAACATAACAGACATGTCGGAAACTTCCGACAAACTGTACCTACACACTCAAATATGTAAACTTATGTAGCTTCAAACAAAGCTAAGAACCATCTCAATTTAACTGACTCTCAATTAAAAATAACTGAACCAAAATTGGAGCAACGTACGATGCCGACACATACAGACACACTTGAAATTCCTCTTCTTTTCACGTTTGGTTAATAACGTTACTACGTTTATAACCCCCTTAATAATAATTAAACATAGGTATATTCGTAAATCGTAAAAATAAAAATCGTAGTGTTACGGGCGATAGTTGCTGCTTATAACTTGATCGGATCTGTCGGTCCGTTTATCGCGATACAAATAATACATAGAGACAGATCAACCAGGATCCTTAGTGAAAATAACGGAAATACCTACAAAATACATTTTGTAAAGGATTTTCCTTAATGTATCAATTTATTGCGGGTTTGAAACCAAAGACAAGGAATTTCAAACTGGCTCTATGATACATTACAGGTATACATTGGTAATAACGCTTCTAGTTTATTAAAACAATATCCGTAACTAACGCGGTAGCATATGTTATATAAATAAATAATACAACCTTACTGCACAAAAGGTTGTAACAACGAAGTAAATCAAACCGTATTCCAAACATCATTGTACCATATGTAGTCATTTCTGTAAAAATTACGACATAGCCGTCACGACACGCCGTGAAGCGTTGACAATGCATGAATCACAATCATCATTTAAGTCTGTATTGCGTTCGTCTGACCGAAGGTCTTTTAGTTCTACAGCAAAATGCCCATTCGATTCCGAGATCCGATTCGAATCGAAAGGGCCATGGGCGTGAGAAGAAATCCGAAACTGCAAGTAGGGTAATTTGTTCTTAGGCCGTTCGACTTAGTACAAGGCCGATTTTAGAATTACGAAACTGCAATAACTTTTTCTATAAACATTGATTTTAGTCCTTACAATGACAACACATCTGCAGTTCTGCATTTTTTGTTACTGGAAAACTTATTTATGTTTACTTATTGGACAACAGTTAATGTTGATACACAATAAAACATATTGTTTCCTTTATGTGTGTGTAAAACAACAGCCACTACTAATTTCTAAAAACAAATATCTTTCAGCTTAACAACTTAATTATACCTATGTGCATAAATCGTAGATGTTATGGGCGACAGATATCGCTTTCCACCAGGTGAGCTGTCTGCACCTACGCCTGCGTGGCTTATAAAAACCTTCGTTTAGTTTATTTACGTGAAGTAGGTACTTGTCGTAGTTAGGAAGACTAAGATAAATTTATGTACATTGTAAGTTAAATAGTATTATGATTATATATAAGTACAGTTATTTAACAAATATTAAGACCGCGACAGTTGTAATATTAGCTTACTCTTACTCTTGAACGGGGTTTCCACTGGCCTATAACTACCATATTTATTTTGATTGTAGGTACGCTATGATTAAATTGCATTAGTATATTTATGGTAAGTTTTATTTGCGTTTCAACTTTTCAACGATTAAACGTTTGTGTTAGAATATGACGGATGATATACGAATCTATACGAATTGTACAATAGTCAAACATAACCTAGACTGTACCACTATTTACTAGTAGAGTAAAATACAGTTCACGTTGAGGCTGGCCGATTTCGTTCGAACCATTAGCATTAATAATGCACTAATAATTGTCTTACCTACATTTCGTGATGGCGTTAATTGTTTTAGCAGAAATACGATGATTGCCTGAAGGAAGACGCTCCTTTTCGCATATCTCTTGTTGCCGACCGTGTCTTATAGGTTTTTCTTTATGTAATACGGCAGACAAACAGGCATGCGGGCCACCTGATGGAAAGTGGTCACCGCCGCCTATGAACATCAGCAACACCAGGGGTGCTACCAATGTATTGCCCGCCGCTAAGGAGACCTCTAATATATCTTTTGACATAGACATAATTTTATTGGCAAAACATGTTTACAAGTCATTATTTGTTGTTACAAGGTACAATAATCCAAGAACCATCCCATGTCAGTGTCCAAAGGAAACACTGTTTTAGGTATTGTTAAAGGAGGCAAATTAGCCACTAAAATCAATTAAACACTACTAACGATTACCTTGTTATTAGTAGTGTTTCTCGAAACAATATTATTGAAACGTGTGAGTCAAACTCTTAATTAATTGTATGTATTTTGAATATATTATCTATGCCCTAAATTACTGACGTAACCGCCATCATCATTTAGATATCGATAAAATGAATGTTAATATAATTAGTTTTTGAATAACAACCTATTCCTTTAATGTCGGTGACTTCCTGACATCGGTTACTTATCACTAAATACGAAGCCGAAACTATAAAAGCCAATGTGCATTATCGTCCGTCGACCAAATAACAGTCTTAACAACCCTACAATAAATTTTATTAACGTCACACGTCATCGGGATCTCACGTTTTCAGTACGTCCTGCAATGACGCAATCGCATTTAAAAACATTCCATACAATAATAGCTACTACATAATATGTAGTAGCTATTACCTTTAACAGTGAGCCTGATCAATCAGGCCGGGGTGAACGATATTGGCTGCGCAATGACGATTACCTATCAAGAGGTTGGCGACCGAATGGTAAACATAATTAAAGATAATTACAGGTAGCCATACGTCCGCACAGCACTATATAAACAATTGTGAACGAAACAAAAGAACAGATTACATTTAATCGCGATTGTTACAATCGTATGCGATGGCCATGGAAGCGAAGAAAATTAAGCTTGCATAATAGTTTTTATACTTACTTACTTTATTAAAGTTCCTGCTTCGCTCTTTTGTCACTACAGACAAAAGCTGACACTACAGGACTACACTTAGGTTACTACAGAGTATAGCAGGTTCATACAGTAGGTTGGTACGTAGTGTTTCCACAAGTTATTTAACTATTTGCATACAGTATCACACTTAGGTAGATACGCATAACAACATAACAACATAAGAATAAATGGCAATAGATACTGCTACTAACTACTATAATTTATCAATTTTTTTTAGTAAGTCTTACTTGATCAGTATCAGGATCTATTTTAAGCTTTAATTAGAGATAAATTAAATTTTTATTGTCAGTAAGAATTTACGGTCTAGTTTTACAGATGGATTGTTCGGGATTACCACCGACCCAGACAGTATCCTCGTCCAGACTACTGTAACATCCATTGGTGCAATAACTGCATATGATACCTGCGTTGGCTTTCTAAGTGCATGCGGCTGTTAAAGGTTTTCAATCTAAAAATACGAGTATATTACTGACGAACACCTACAACGCAGCGTACGTACGTAAGCACAGTAAGCTGGTATAATTGTATTTTATTCGTTGATATGTCGATATCTGAAATTGTTATATTAATGGTTTCATTATTTAATTTGAACTATGTAGTAGACACCATTTAATGGTTATAAGTAAAAAAGAAAACAAAAAAAGACGCGTATCGCGTTCTGACAATAGTTTAGGCGGGCGCTGTCAATGTGACAGTTCGCACCACATATACTACAAGAGAAATCCAATAAAGTTTCGTGTTCTTCTATTCTGAAATAATTATGTACAAATTTATTTATACAAAAAGAAAAAAGTAATGGAGAATTCAGTAAAACGTAGCCTCGATTTCTAATATTCAAGCCATGTATATGTCCTGCCATTGTTAACTCGTATATCTACTAAGTATGTAGGTAGTACTAAAAGGGTTAAAAGGGTTAGCGAACATTACGGGCCTGGCGCAGGACGGCAGTCAGGATTCTTCTAAAAATAGAGAAGGTATGGACCTACTAAGTTGCTAAAATTGGAATTAGGTACCACTTTATTATGAATGAGCGTGGGCCGAGGTGTTTGTTTTCCAATATACCCATTGTTGTATATTGGTTGAGTTAGAGTTAGTACAAAGTACATACCTATTTATAATCGAACTACGTTTGCACCCACAATAACCGATATGATTTAAAACCGAGTTGATGATAAATCGATAAAAGTAACAGTTCATCGTCATCACTAAATTAACAGCCACCAAAATTTTATTGTTGGAATTGAAAAATGTCGATACACCAAAAATGCCTCAGCTATATCTTGGGCGCAGATCTTAGTCTGAAGACATTAGAGACTTTAACTTATGACACCCGTAACTTAAAAGAGTGGTGCAATGTTATCTATGTTATGGTGCTATGCTACCTTAACACACAGCTCAAAGAAACAATTATAGGTAGATTACGGAAAAAACGCGGGCTACACACAACAATATTTCAATACAATACAAATCTTAAATCCTTTCATTGATTAATATGGAAATTAAGATCAAACTTCGTTTGTATGGAGACCAGCATCTTTCCGTAATCGACCTATACTAATAACTAGCAATTAGCAAGTATCTCTAGGTAAGTACCTATAACAAGTTATAGTAGGTAATGATAATATCAACCGGTCATATAAAAAACTACAAAACGTCAGTCTTTCCGTTCAAACGCAACCGTTGATTCCAACTAAGCCTAATAATTAATGGATTTGCCGGTTGAATTGCAATGCATCTCACTAACCCACTTGCAGTTAGAAATAAGTACTAGGTTTTTATAATAATTAATGGATTTGCCGGTAGAATTGCAATGCATCTCACTAACCCACTAGCAGTTGGAAATAAGTACCTACTGAAATTATTCAATACTAGTGTGCCCGCGACTTCTTTCGCGTGGACAACAGGATGTTTGGTATGTCTCATATTAAGCAACACTGTGGTCTGCGGTGATAAAAAAGTATATACTGCATGTATAAAAAAAGGAGATTTTTACTTTGGATTTGAAAACTCCCAAGTTGTACGTATCAAAATACAGTAAGTCAGATAAAGAGTTCCGTCGCGGATCGCACAATAAATGTTGAAGCAAAGTGGTTTGTGCGAGTCTTTGTAATGTCGACACGAGCTTTTGATGAGCCGTACGTTCAAAGCTTCCTGTACATTCCGGGTTTCAAGTTATTTGGACCCAATAATGAGGTGTGATTTATGAAGTACAACATCGATCACCTTGCAATATTTACGGAATTATCTTTAAAGAGCCTCCTTTCTAACAATAAAAGAATGAATGTAAACGATCTTTACGATTTACACCACGTGACCATCTAGTTTCGTTTAGCACCACCACGTTACACCACTCAAGCGTACATGCCTCAAGAAAACTACGAAACCTACTTTAACTAAATAACTATACACTCAGAGGAAATCTCTAAAACCTATCAGCCTATAAGACAGAAGAAGTTCCATCAGCCCCTTAGTGCAATGGAGGAGTCCTAGAACTGATAGTGACGTAAACATTTGCGTAATGCCGTGCTATCGGAAACGGGTCAATAGCAAACGGCAACTGGTAGGTACCGACGGATGCGTGGTGTGGACTGGGCTCACGTGGCAACGGGAAACCTATAGGATTCCTTATTCTCAAGTCATTGGTATCTTCTTTGAACCGCAGTTATATTAGGTCGGCTACGAACTTTGACCGATCTCGTATTCAGTGCCATAATATTCTCAACCACAATTTTTGATACACCAATAAAATATATTATTTCTGTTTATGTGTAATAAACCTACGTATAAATTACTTAAAAGTGACCACATCATGAATGTATTGGTAAGTATAGCTATTTATTGACGGAAGATTCTGTTAGTCCATCTATCACAGAAGACTGATACTAACCGCGGAACATCTATTGGGAAATAGAGAGCCCCAATTTGTAGATCAGACGAAAGACTTCGGGAGCGCGATCGTTTCACATTTATTCTTTTGCTTTTCGGCCTCTGTAGGCTATGTAGGGTGGGCAATCGTAGGTAAATGTCTTAGTTTAAAAATTATTCCTCGCAATATTGTCATCATTTCTACGTATTCTACCAGAAACGCAAATTACCGTAGAATATTGTCCTTCCCCGTAAATACCGAGTAAGACAAACGTATTGGCGAGCACAGGCCCTATATAAGAGATATATGCAAGTGTGCAAGTACATAGGTACAAGGTGGTAGGTACTTTAACTGCTTGCTCACCACCAGGTAATTAATTCAGGTCAAGATCCCTCTAACAAGAGTGTGTGTTTTCTTCATATTTCGCGCATACACGAAAATACACGAAGCAACGTATTTCATTGTTCCATTATGACGAAAACAAAGATAATTTTTCTGGGTCAAGATTTCATAATCGACAGTTAAGAAATCTTCCAAGTTTCAACACTGAGGAGCATGGACAATGCAAAACGTGGGTCAGTTTAGTATTATATTAAGTTTTAATGAGCATATATTTTTCACAATACAAATCCTACAAGTCACAAAGCGTGAAATACCTACGTATTTTTTATAATAGATACTTGCAAAATTTGCCCATTCACACACGCAAACGGTACAAAGTTTGTAGACTTGAACTTAACCATATTATAGATAGGTAAGTAACAAACATACTTCTAGCATACCTAGCAAAATTACGACCAGACATGTTCTGAACCTGGCTGCTGTCATTGGGCAATAGTTAGAAAACACAGTATATTCTCATTTTTCGCTTATTCTAGTTAGCTTTATTTATGTAAAGTATCCCTTCCCTCACCTTATCTTATAGTTTCTCCCGCACCGCCTGCTTTTGTCGATCACATTTTTTCACGGTTGACTGGTAGATAAGGCTACTTTAGCTTTAAGTCCGCCAATGTACCTTTAGTGCATGAAGTTTTAATAAATAAATAAATGAACAGAACCAACCTAAATGTATGAATTGTAGATGTTACGGGCGACAGTTACCATTTACCATCAGGTGGGCTGTCTGCTCGTTTGTCATTGAGAAGCATAAAAAAAAGACAGAAAATGGCTACATTCCACTGGCTTCTGTCTCCTCCAGGACCTTTCCACGCGGCGGGGGCGGCCAATCACGTCAATTGGCTCAATGGCCGCGGCGAATGACGCGCATTGACGTCACAACTCTTTGTGCGATGGAAACCCCGCTATAACGGTGTTCTTTCGACGGCTGAAACACCGACGGAGTCGGTCTCGAACGAATTATATCGGCTATTCAACATGGCTTCGCGAGTAATGTTGCGTTACGGAGGGTAAACTATAACCTACTTATAGCGTACCCTGCCTGACGATAGAGACGAGACTACCTCACAAAATTACTATTAGAAATTAGATTAATTAGACACTCCCAAAGGCCTGCTGGAAGAGATTTCTTTAGCAATAAGCAGCGCCTGTTGTGCCATTTATTACTTTGCCTGTTATTTGCTATGTATTTCTTGTGTACAATAAACTGTTAAATAAATAAATAAATAGATTGACATTTCTACGAAAGCCAAGAAATTTTTAAACTATGACGACACTATCAAACAAACGTGGAGTCATGCGGTGTTAGGTTCGCCGCTTGTACTTTTCATTAATTTTCGAAGTAGGTCATATTCACTTATTTTTTGTAAATACGTGGGTATCTACATATAAAGTAGATACCAATGCCGACGCTTATCTAACGATACCTTCACGGATCGATGAGGGGTTTTTGTTGCATACTGTACCTACCATGCATTCCTAATTACGACAGTCAAATCCACACCTGCCGCAAATGGAAAGGAACCGGTTCTACGCTAGATTTTACAAATGCTCTATACACACGGACAGAGACTAATAGGTACCTGCGTCATTAGGTACCACCTTACCATCACACGGATATGCCGCATTGCAACTAACTTTCATTTGTCCTCAATTTGATATAGCAGGTATAGCGAGAGGGAAAACAAACCACCATAGAGCCACTGAACAGAATTATCACTAATGATGATTGCGGATAAATTATATTACCTAGGTTTTTCCCGCGACTTCGTCCGCGTGGAATTCGTTTTAGGGCAGATTATCTTTTTCCATGAAAGTTAGTACAACGGATAGATGAAGATGTATACGGGGTCTACCCAACCGAATTTGATGAATCATGGCCTAGATTTTAGTTTGGATCCCAAACTACCAAACTGCGAAAACCACATCAAAATCCATTCGCCGCCATTTCCATATTTCCTATAGTTTAGCTGATCTATTACGGTTCTACATCCACCTTACCATAATCATTATTATATACCCTACCTATATGTTGCCCAGTCTCAATAGCTACACAACAAAAAAAAAGTTTCATTCAAATCCAGTAGATCCGGCGATAAGCGTGTACAAACAGACAGATAACAATTAAAAAAAATCTTATTCTATTCCAATTTCATCATCGCCCTACATTTTTTTTATCTATTTAATGCACAGATAACGTTATTTTAATGTTTTATTATATAGATGATAACGATTTCTGAAAGTAGACGGAGTAGGTACATATTAATTTATTGACAGTATCTTTAGAACAAAAACGAACTGTAAAACATGAATTTCTTTTCTTTTTGTTACAGGTAGCAATTAAGATAATAGATAAATCACAATTAGATGCCAGCAACCTTCAGAAGGTCTACAGAGAAGTGGACATCATGAAGAGGCTGGACCATCCTCATATTATTAAGCTTTATCAGGTGAGTTTCCCCTTAAGTATCTTTAACATTATGTATAATCATAATTTGAAACGATGAACTATTAGCAAAAAGAGCAGAGCAAGCAACTTATAGACTGCGCGGGCGCCGTATGTTATCCTAGGTCATCGGGTCCAAGAAAAATTCCAGTTTGTAGCGAAGTTTCAGCCACATCATAGTCACCAAAAATAGAAGTGACGTTAATGTGACTAAAAAGCGAAACTACTAAAGCGCACTCCACATGTGGACAGTTCCGCGGGAACACGAGAATGTAGAGGGAGTATTCGCCTACATTCGTGTAGTCCCGTGCATGGTTGGCATGTCTCGCCTATTTCATAGACTATGTAGAGATAGGTGTTGTCGTTTCGATTCGATAGATATTATATTTATTAATTATATTCCTAGCGCTTTTTCCCGTAACAGGTTCGGGGTACACTTGACAATGATCCAGGATATTAGTAGATCAGGTAATTACATTAGAACAGCTGCCATCACCTCTGTGACCCTGTTTACAGGGCGATATTACACCAATGAAAAGATATAATGTCGACGCGTTTTTACACTCACCACATCCCTAATAGTCGAGAATGTAGAGGGTGGACCAAGTCCCGGCAAAAGTTTCGCCGAAAGTTTCGGCGGACATGTGGAGTACGCTTAAGAGGATGTGAGACCGACCGGTTCTTTTTACTTATAGAACCCACGCAAGAGGATATGTAAATACTATCGCTAAGAAAAGTCGAAGTATGTGTCAATAAAAAAAATTGCGCCAAGTCGTGCACGGGTAGTTCCACATTTTATGGGTCTCCTAAACGTCTACTATCGCTGCAAAGTAGATTTTTTCTTGTACTCGATGACGTAAGATGACCTAAGGCGCCCACACAGTCTATTGTACTACATAGTTAATATAGGTAAGTATTCCTCGTTCGATTCATGTCCTACAACAATGTGTGTTCAAAGGAGGATGTCATCGGCATTTGATTGGAATTAGAGCACCGCGACAACGTTATTATGGGCCATTTGTATCCATTGGTACGCAACCAAGCTCCTCGTCAAACTTCTCGATTAATATGTCAGTGTTTGTCGAAAGTTTGGTTGGCTCACACAATCTATTTACTAGAGCTAACGGAATGAATCTTTCTTGAAGACGTTTTACAGATTTTGGTGTATGTACAGTACAAAAGGATTAGTGCATGACCACTTTAAGGAAATTTTCCTTTCCAGCTACAGCAACGTACTCGGCTATTTGGCGCATCTTTAGCTAAAATGCCTTATGTCCCTTAATGTCCCTTAGGCTCAAAGAACTCGTCTTTGACCTCAGGCTAGTTTTAATATAATGAATAAAACAATTAATTCATGAATGCTGTAGAAACCTTATAACAACTACACAGTTTGTACGTACAATATATGAAACACTTGAACAAACTGCGAAATATTCTCGATGTATACAAATTCCCAGACTAACTCCTTCTTTTAATAACCCACAAACACACTGTCACATTTAATATTTAACTAAGCTTTCAAGTTATTCTTTGACAATCAGTGGATCTAACGGTCGGCCCGTACACCTGCATAAATTTGGAATACGCTAATAAAAAAGTCAGTATTCACAATTTTGATATTACCCAAGTTCGAACCACTCAAAAGAAACGACTCTGAGACGAGGTGATTGTACCCGTGAGAAAACAAATTATACTTTTCTAAAGGTCGATACGGGATGGCATTGAAATTAGGAGGTTGCTATGTACCTGCAGAAAGCACAGACTTGTTAAGAGAAGTTTTAAAAATGAAGTCGACGAAAAGTCCGCGTCGACGTCGTGTGAACTACATTAATTCTTTCATTATAATATCACGCCAAGTTTTCGTGACATTGTTGTTAAGAAGTTTGTTAGCTCCATTGATAAAACGGCTGTTTGCTTTTACCATCTTTCACTAAACGTTGACAGGCAGCATGATGCTAATTACCTCGGATGATGTTTACGACTGGAACGCGGAGCTCTCTGTTCGAGAGCGTTCTATGCTATGACGTCAGATACTGCGAAGGTTTGTACAGGAACCATGTTACAAATCCATTATGATACGAGCGAAAGCTGCTGAATCTGATAAAATGTAGGTACTATCAAGTTCGACAGATAATTTTGATATGGATTACCATAGAAGATACAGAAACTTACTTACGAGTACATTACAAACAGATAATAATCATTTATGTGTTTTAGCTTACAATTATCTAGGAAAGGCAAGCAAAATATTATGGTATTTATGTTAGAATCTCTCTGGCTTCTTCCACCTTCATCGATCTTTTTACACATGCTTTTCGGTTTATCGGCGATCGTGATATGTACCGGTCTTCTCTTTCCAACGTTTCCATTCACTTATTATCCATAATTAATCGTCTCTACATGACTAAACCAACTATACCTAATCGTCCCTTTCTCTATCCTAGTCACTATATTTTCTAGCAAGTGCCCTTATGTCACTATTCTGTATTTAATCTTTCATTGAGACTCCTTTTATACTACTTAGAATTCTCATTTCTACTGCATTTTATCCTGCATACTAAGCGATGAGTATTTTGTGTGAGTGGTTTGTCAGGGCTGTATCGACTAGATAATGTGGTCTACCCCTACAGGAAAATTACGTTACGGTAATATGTACTTACTAATTGTAAAAACAATAACTACAAGCGATTTAGATATTATTTTAATTTTAAAATGTTTTCTACTTCATTCTCTGTCGAACTATGACACATGCTATAAAACCTTTTAACAGCTGCACAGGAATATGAATTTTATGCTGGTAATGCACTTATGGACGCGACTGTACCTATTATTACTACTAGAACCACAAATACTTAAGTATCACAAAAACCCAGACTGCATACACTTATACTCAAATATGATGTTAGTGTTATTACACCGTAGTTGTCATGACGCTTACTTACCGGTAAACCGGGGTTAACACACTCGTCCAGTGTATAGGTCACCAAACGGTTGGCAAGAGAAATCGTACGGTACGACGTCGGCGGAACTAATCCCTGCGTATTAGAGTCACTGGCCGATGGGCTCGCGTGGGTAAGTCGATCGATTGTCATATAAGTATCGTCGTTCCTTTTTACAAGCTTTTATTCAGTTCCACATGTCCCCATGTCTGTTGGTAATAAAATCTTGCAAGATTTTGACTCGTTTCCCGGTTTACGATTGAGCTGACAGTTTGCACACCCAAGTTAAGTGACAAGTGTAAGTTAGGTGACAATGCAATGTTACGATACCGTTGAGCTGATCTGATGATGGGGATGGAAGGTGGCCATAGGGACTCCTAAACTACGCATGGTGAACCCATCGAGTTTGGGCTCGTTTGATTAATTAGCCTTGACAAATACGCCTGATCAAAGATAAGGCGCGATAAAAACTTGATTATTTTAGTTGGTAGCATGCCGATCTGTCACGCAAGAGGTCTTGGGTTCGATTCCCGGCCGAGCAGAAATTGAATGATTGAATTTTTTTTTTGTTACGAGTCTGGATGTTATATGTATGATAAGTATGTATTTAAAAAAGTATAAGTATTATATCAGTTGTCTAGCACTCATAACACACTTAGTTACACAAGCTTAGTTTATTATGGGGCTAGATGGCGCTGTGTGAGTTGTCCAAGCATATTTATTTATTTTTTACTAGTGGACCCGGTGTGACTTCGTTCGCGTGGCGTCCTACCTCTACCCCTAACCTACACCTACCCTACTCCTACCCTACTCCTACCCTACTCCTATTTTACCCCTACTTACCGTTTTTTCTTATCTATAAACCTTGTTTGTTTATACTGTTTATACTTGTTTTATACTAGGTATATATATAGATTTGTGAAATAAAGGTTTAAAGTACAAAGTACAAGTAGGTACAACATTCAGTGATTTGCTATAATGATATATCGATCGACGATATCCTTGATTATAAAATAGATTGTGTACCTACATATGTTTAAACTGTCGTCGAATCGTTCTACAATACTTACTTAGAAAGAGAAAATTATACCTAGGTAGGTACTTTTTATTTTGTGGTCATTTTCATATGTTGGAGGATTTACACTGTTTTAGTATTGTAGTTTATAAAAATAATCATCTTGGCGTTAATGTCTCGGTTGTGCTCTCGAGAACGAGGGCCCGGGGTCCGCCTTGACCATGATCCAGGATTTGGCGATCAGGTAATTACAGTGGAGCGACTACCATCTGACCTCCGTGACCCTGCTACCAGGGGAACCTGACCAGATTGCTTCATGGTTACAAATTCAGTTGCCTGAATTTGCAAGTTTCATCACGATGTTTTCCCTCACCGTAAGAGCATCGGTTAGAATTCAACTAAATGTACATAACTCAGAAAAGAGTCATTGGTACATGGCCGCAGCGGGATTCGAACCCGGTAACTCTCGCTTACGAGTTGGATATTCAACCGCGCGGCTACCGACGCTCTCTAAGTATTGTAGTGTGCCTACGTCTTAAATTATGTAGCTAGCATTGTATCGAGAGGACCATTGAACTTAAACGACTAATTAGGGCAAAGTAAATATTTAACATGCTATTATGGTAATAAGTAGTTTTATAATATCATTTAATTAAACAAAAACATACAATCACACTAAGTACAAACAACAACGTAATAATACAATAATACAACATAATAAATAAGTAATAATACAATCACAACAAAGATGCCAACATAACTAATTAAAATTAAGTTATCTTAAAACCCTAAACAAGTATGTAGTTTGTTACTCACCCTACATTTTGATATAAGAACTTAACTGAAAAACGAAAGTAAAACTTGCGGCTGCTGATGATGATAACGATTATATCTAAGCTTTTGTTAACAGCGCTCAGCGCGGAATCCGATGACGTAGCCCCATATACCCATATACCCATGCGACCCAATAATCTTGAATAGAATACACTACACTATTTGTCAACTACCTAGCATAACACCAGAAATCTGTTCAGTTCGATCCGATCGTCACTCTAAACGAATAATTCGAATTTCATGCACGTCACTTGTGTTTGTATTGAATACTGTCGACAATTCGATACGGCCTTGTTAAGCAGGTAGACAGGAATACTGTATAACGGATATTACTGTTCCGTTATTGCAATGCATCACTGTTCAGCTAACCGCAGACGCGGATTATAGTCTGCCGTTCTATATCCGTAACAGCTATATTATATCCTTCAAGAATGAGGTTATAGGTACCTATATGTGTGCTGCAAAGTTATGTTTTTGCTACATTCATTCCCTCCCGATTTTTTACTGTCTGATAAGATTTACAAAGTACGTAGGTGGGTAGGTACATAAGGAAAATGATGGAATATCTCAATAGGTACTACGAACCCACATTCGAGAGCTTTCCACCTCATGTGTACTTGCTTCGTGAAACGCGCATATGTCACGTCGTATAAGGAACAGGGTTGCAGCTTTTCCTAAAAAAAGGAATGTCTGCCAAATCAGGAATTTCTTTGCACTTTACGCCTTTAAAAATGTCGGTATGTCAACGGCATTGTTATTTAATCCTATTAGTAGAACAAGTTTCATGAAGAAAACTTCAATGAAGTGTTCGCTTTGCTGTTTTTGTAAACAAAATACAGTTTCTCAAGTTTGGTTTTCTACCCGCTTTGAACTGTCGTCGCTCGCCGCTTTGAGAAGGGATGTTGAAACAAGTCTCTCGCCTTCGTACATTATTAATTTGTTACGGCTTTAATCCAGCACAGTAGCACAGAGTTTATATAGTCCTCTGTGACAGTACGGTGTCAAAACTTATAATAACGTCGCCGTCGTAGTTTAGCTAACCCGGAGTTGCACCGACACGAGTTACGAATTATTATACGAAGATTGTAATAGGAGATACTTTACTGTCTGATTTGAAGTTTTACTGTTACCTACTTGCCGACCAAATTATTATTTGCTATTTGCCCAGACTAGCTGCTGCCTGCCACATCATATTTATAGCTGATCGTATATCTAAGTACCTACTGGTATACGTGCTGACCATTTTAAGTTTAGTTAAGGATCAAGTGCCCATTTTTATTAATTATTAGGCGAACCATAAATATTAGGTATGTACCCCTATCTAACGCAAGCATTTAGTATAATAAAATATAGAATCCATCGTCTGTTGACGACATCAGTCTTGAAAGCATTCTTGTTAGCCCAAACTACGCCGCGTGTTTGCTTACATTTTCAATTAAATGCTCACGCTCACGCCTACGATTTTGCCAGTAACTTGTCAACAACATTCCAGCTTCCTCACCACTCACGGTTCGCTGTGGTTTTGCACAATATAAATCTCTGGAGCTGACGTCTGAACGAATTGAATAACAATTGAGACACGATTAGGTACAGGTTTCTGGACAGATTCTGATAAGGTCTCTCCGCACAGTATGATATAACTAAGGTACATTAGTAATGCCCTTTTGATCTTCTATAGCTTTTTTTGTGTTGCATATCTTTCTTCGGTTTAGTAGACTTGGCGTTTGTCATACATTTGAAACTAAGTAGGCTAGGGTGTTTCGGTTTACCAATCGGCCTTCATACTCATGTAGTATAGTACAATAGGTAGCCTAGATGAGGAACTTCATTAGCTTCATCGTTGTTGAAAAAACGGAGCATGACAACCCTGGCAGGTTTCAGAATCAAAGCCCTTTTGGCGTTGTACGCAGATGGAAATCGCTCCTACACGACGCCTCGTTGCGTGTACAAAGAAGTCTACGTCACAGTCCGTGTTTGCCTCAAACAATTCAGTCTTGCTTATCGCATTCAATATGCCCCACGTGGGATATTAACTTTCCCTTTGTTCCATTTCACATTTGACAAGTTTTGCACCTCGTGTTGGCTGCCGGGATCACGTTTTTGCGATATGTATACAAATCGACTATAGATTCGATAGTTGACTGATTAAGCTGAGTACAATAAAATATGTCCTGGAATGGAAGTTGAAACTGAGGGGGAGGGGAGGTAATCAAAACTACAAGGGTTTTAGAATTGTTACTTTTAGTAACAATTCGTTACTTAAATTTTTTTATCTGGTTATTTTTAGAAAAAAAAGGGGAAGGCATATGTATAGTAATTTGGAAATTGATTACACTAGCCCATAGATTACCTACGTGAAAGCTGGGACCACGTCTTACTCAAAATAATTAGTATAATAATATATTATGAATGTAAGGGTTAAATCTGTCTTTCCAATCTCTAAACACACTTGTTGAAAAGTGGCAACGTCAGTGTCGTTGGAATCGGGTCTTACTATAACGTTTCTCATCGCGCCACATACGTGTTACGTGTTTTCACGTTGCTAAGTTATTGGTACGTAAAGCAGAACCCGTTTTTTACCCTATTTCGATTAATTATAGCAGGCCATTATGGAAAACACTTGTAATTATCGGCTCACTATCTCTAGCCGGACTGGTTGATTAGTTTCGAAATCATGAACACAGGTATCTTATACAACAGAGTCATGCTACCTGTTAGGTTAGGAAGTAGGTACGTAGATATAGGTACAGTATTCATTTATAGCTGTTGCCTACCTATTTATAGTGATAAAGGATAATTGTGGAAATATTGCTACTATCTTCTACGTCGATGGATACTTTTAAATCAAATAACAGTGACTTTGCGTTACAATTAAAATATTAGACCAAACTATAGTTTTGGGAGTGACATTCGCAAGGTGATTGTTTAGGCAAACTGAAATACTCTGCAAGTTTTTTGATTTGCATTAATGTTTTTTTTTCTGTGTGTACAGTGAAGGAACGTATTACACAAATGTAATGTTCATTGCACTTTTGTAATCTTTTTACACTATGCATCCCATAGATAAGTTCCTAAGCTGATATCAAAAATTGTTTGGAAAATAACTGGCCGTGAGCTATTTTCCAAACAAGTTTCAGGATTTGACGCTTTGCAAAGAATTACGAGTAAGTAATTTAAATATAACAGAAGACATCATTAACATTAGGTCACACACGGTTCAAAAAGCCAAATTACTGCTACCTTCTACGTATTCCTCTCGAGTGTAAATACGATAATATACATCTAAGCATGTTTTATTGCATAATAGAGAGACCTATACCGTTTCTTGTTCACATTCTCTCTTAAAATAAACCATCGATCCCATCTATTCCTAACCTAATTCGAGCTTCAATAACTACAAGCTTTACACTTCATTTACAAAGTGTACCTACGTAGGCCAGTATTCTAGTAAGGACCGCCTGCTC
Organism: Blastobasis adustella; assembly: GCA_907269095.1. NCBI lineage: Eukaryota > Metazoa > Arthropoda > Insecta > Lepidoptera > Blastobasidae > Blastobasis > Blastobasis adustella. Next base: position 10,066,576 of record OU026121.1, on the reverse strand, counting down.
ACCCTCCAGACCTCATTGAAATTGAATTTGAGATGTCACTGACGCCCAAAAGGTTTTAAATATCTACGGAGCGTCGAGAGTATCGACCTCGGCGACCCTTTAGACAGGTCGCGACCCAGTGACTTGAAAAGGTTATTGTGAAATTAGACACCTACCTTTTGAGCTCTTTTATTACAATTAACCAACCGTGAAGCCAGTAGAACTTGAGGGTCTTTAACATTTTTAACGTTTTACGGCTGGTTTTTTATTTAAAAGACCCTATTTGCAGTTGAATGTAACATTAGCAGTGAATTGTGTGTCCTGCGGTTTTGGCTCAAATGGGTCATAACCAACGTTGTAAGGAACAAAGGGGTTGCATAATATTGGTTTCACAACACGTGGACTCTACCATGGCCAGTATATTGGACGTGAATGGGTGTTGTATACAAACTTGTGTCACCGCGAATAGTCCGGCGCACGAGTTCCGCACCGGCCTTCTACCGCGGAAGGGAGCGTTTCCGGCAAGATGTTAGCGAATGTTATCCAAACAATCAAACAACCGCATCCGTTGCTTTGTTCGTTCCATAATGCAACTTATTACCTTATTAGAGACGGATTAATTGTTCCGCGATCACAATAGCTAAGGTACGACTACTAATTACGAATTTAACGCCCTTCGGTCTCGTTACACACCAAAATTATGCGGCTAATTGCCACGCGAACATTTCGCACGCGTCGTTGACGTGCAGGAAAATTATTGTTAGAACAACAAACGAGCTAGCCGGGTCATGTAGTTCCGCAGCACCGCATGCAAATTGACTCGGCGGTAAAATAAAGTTATTTAGTGGTTTCGGGTGTTATAATTAAATCGTATGTCGCCGTTTGGTTTATTTACGAAATACGCGAGCTGTTAGTCCGTCACCTCGTGACTTTTGGCGCACAAATTGCGGCTGCGTCGACAGCCAGACAGCGTGAGTCAGTGATAGGTATTTATAGCGATGGTTTACATTTTTGCTGGTTGGGCTGCGCCGGCGCGGCGGTCAGGTCACGGGCACGCCGCGGGAGCTCGTAAAACCCAACAAAGAGATCAATCATCATTTATCACTGCACCACAAGGTTGCATAACACAGGAAATTGTGGTGTACTCGTGGAAAACACAAGCTTTCTTGTGCTGGCTAACTGGGAACGGCGTTTCGTTTTTTGTGATTTATAAATGCTTGCAAGTCTAAGTGCTTATGGGGATGTAGCCATTTTTCTTGAAGACTTTAAATGTGTCACACTTTATCTTTAAAGAAGTCAGTCGTTCTTGCAGATTTCACGCGCGTAATTCGGATCGCTGTAAACATTAATTAAAACATTACCTATCCCACGTGATACTATTATTTAAGTATTATTTATCGGGGATCAAAGTACGTACGCTAAGGAATAGTGTAGGTTCCTGTTAATTTAGAGTCGAGAAAGTGATTACCTACATACCTACCTAGCCTCCTATTCTAAGGATTTTATCCCCAACACCTACTTTTATAAACACACGAACTTTTCGTCTAATTGAATATAATTTAGTTATAAATAGACTAATGCCTAGATAGACGGTGCCTCAAAATTATAATGACTTAAAAAACAAAATGTTCAGACCGGTTTGAACCAGAATTACCTAATTTGATATGCGCGGCTCCTCAATTAATGGCATCAATGATTTATTAATTGAATTTGAGGCCTGTTTTTATTCGGCTTACTATACATCAATTCTTTTAAGTACAGGCAGTCCTTATTTTTTTTTATAATCCTTCAGTTTTTATAGTGACGTCTCTAATTATTCTAGAAAATAGCATTAGTGTTCTATTTGGGTTTTTAGGTTCATATTTTCCACTGTCTGAAAATGTCCACTGCACATCCACATTAAGTACAGAAATGAACACTCTAAAGAAAAGTCCACTCTATCCAACATTCTCGTAATGTCCACTGTATCGAAATGTCCATCCTGCCGTATGTTCACTGTTCCGAACTGTCCGTCCAGCGAAATCTCTAGCCCATCGAAACGACCACCTATACACCCACATATAAACGACCCTCAAAAGACTGAGGGCCCCACGGGGGACCAGAGTTCCCAGTGGCTGTTTGACGCCGTCGTCTACAGAGAACCTCTACAGAGACCAGCAGTATCAGGGTCGGGGGCTTGAGGTTCAGCTGGCGGTAGAATATTGTACAGTATGGATCAGCACCAATGCCGATGGCATAACTTTTAGTAACTTTTAGCATAACTAGGCCCTAGCGTCATCATTACTTTAAATAAATGAGTATCAAAAGACGCGTCATAAAATTTTTTTTCTAAGTCATTTTAATGCGAGACGCATAAATAATTCAACACTCCAACTCATCGTTATGGGTGACAGCTGCCAATTTTACAACCATATGTTAATTAACAGAAATGTTATTTAAGAACATGTTGACCTTTCATACAAAAGAGTACAACGCGAGCGACGCCCCCGTTGATGACTTTACCAATGGCCACTATACTGTAAGTTGTACCTCGGACATCTTACACAACAGACAGTTTTACATGATCAGCTCAGTTGGCTCTGTAGTACGATCGTCTGGAATACTAGATACTATGGAGACCCATAAGCTCATCTAGATACACCACAGCTTTCTCCAAACATTGGTATGATAGCCCTTTGGCAATGACATTAGCCGAGATACAACACTCTTTGGGTGGCCGATAACATGACTACTTTACTGTAACAAACGATTTTGAAAACAATGTTGGGTCATCACTTTACGAGATGTTTAAATATACGATATAACATGTAATCTAATAAATATAGACATTTCATTATAGCTATATACTGTTTACAATCGGAAAATGAATAGTAGAATCTTACTTTTTATGCAAAAAGTCTTTCATCGCAGTCTGCAACTCTGCAGCTTAACACTTTCGAACTGGTGGTCCGCAACTAACTTAGGTAATGTGAAACTATCTACAGGTATCGGCCGTAAATAACGCAGATCGGCTAGTTGGGCTTCGTAGAGCGTCGTCTCTGTCACACGCGTGCGAGTAAATACGAAGCCAAAACTAGCCGATGTGGATTATTTATGGCCGATACCTGTACGATGGCATCTTCACTCGACCACATAACACACAAGATATCCCTCGGAGTACCCACCTGTAAAATTATATGGAGTACCCCTTACAAAGGTAGATAAACTCAAATATCTGGGTCATATAGTCACGACCAGCCTCAAGGACGATGCTGACATCGAACGGGAAAGGAGAGCGCTCTGCGTGAGAGCAAACATGATTGCCCGCAGGTTTGCACGCTGCTCTAATAGTGCGAAGGTGACGTTGTTTAGAGCTTTCTGCACTTCTCTGTACACCTGTAGCCTGTGGGTGAGTCATACGCGAAGGGCGTTTGATTCTATTCGTATACAATATAACAATGCACTGAGAGCGATGTTGAGGCTACCCCGTCACTGCAGTGCGTCCGGCATGTTCGCGGAGGCGCGCGCGGACTGCTTCTACACCGTGATGCGCAAGCGGGCCGCGGCGCTGGTCAGCAGAATGCGGGCTAGCACCAACACCGTTCTCAGCATGATAGCGGACAGATTGGACTGCTTATTTATAAATAGATGCGGACACTTCCAGATGGCTCGCAATAATATATATAAAATTTCAACTTGTTACTAACATTAGTAAGTAAGGTGTGATAATACTAACAAATTGAGTCACTGTTACTTGAATAAATATATAATAATAAAAAAAAGATATGATTTCAAGCACTGTATATTCAAAAAGTAGTACAGACCGAGGTACAACATTTCTACTTTCTCGTCAAGATATCTTATCAGGAATATTTTCAAGGATATTCGCTGTTACATTGCAATTCCTTTCGACGCCGTTGAGGGCACAAGAATGGCTAAAGTTTTTCCATTAATATTAATTTCGGGAATGGTCCCAAAAATTAGGAAACTTCGATGGATGTATTATCCAAATACATTACCACTAAGAAGAATATCCTTATTTTAACATAAAAATCGGACTTATCTGCCTATAGTTTAAACATTTAAATAAAAATAATGTTATTGTTACAGGTCATGGAGACGAAGAACATGATCTACATAGTATCTGAGTATGCGAGTAAAGGAGAAATTTTTGGTAAGTTTATTAACATTATTTGGAAGTAATATAATAGATTCCATCAAACAGACTACTCGATTAAAGTCTAAGCTGGAAATTATTACGCAACAATTTCAATTAAAACGAAATCCTATTATTAATGATACCCATCTCAAGCGCAGCTTCAAGGTTTATTAAAATATATTATAGTGTGTGGCTGTGTCGTACAAGGCGAGTTATATCTGAGGCATATAAGTGTTTCCTTTGGACTATGACATGGGATCGTTCAAGAGGTATATTAGAGGTCTTTTCAGACGCGGACAACGCATTGATCCCCTGGCGTGCTGATATCCATAGGCATAGACACAGACAGTAATTTATTCGAATCTCCATTACATCCTTAAGCTAAGGCGGCGATGACCACTTTCCATCAGGTGGCCCGCTTGCCTGTTTGTCTGCTAAAAAAGAGGCAGACCAGTACCTCAGTAGATCAGAAAAGGGGCAGTAGCATTTTCTGCTGAGAGTTTCAAGAGTTCTCCAAACAATTTGCCAAGCGTGACTTTAAAGCCCTCCACTACCGTGCGACAGGCTCAAGTTCAGACGTGGACTGTTCCGAGATGTTGATGAGATGCAAGGGGGCTATATTCTCAAATATATTACTTATTCGTGAAGTTGCGGAGGCCCGTGTAAAAGTCTAATCTAATCTACACATACCACTCAGGCTTGAACTTGGAACCTAGGTACTTCGCATGCAAAATATTAATCACACCTAAAATAGGCCGATATCATATAACACCGATGTGAATATGGATATAAAATAAACGCCGCGCGGTGATTTTTTTTGTACATTTTAAGTAGTTTTAAGTTTTTGCTATCCAAGGGCTGTCTGACCTACTGGCTGCTGACATAACGAATTAAATTGACTACCTACTACATCTGCGTCAGCAATGTGGCTTAGCAGAATGGACCCTTGATAGGCCCACCACCACCGACGATTATAAGAAAATATTTTTATTAAATAAAAGGATCACTTAGGATTAAATAAGAAAAACAAAATTCTAAAGTATCGAAACATCTTTTCTTCACTTGACATTCTCTTACTTAATCATTTTATTTAAGTCTCACGTCTCAAAAGAAATGCTTTGAGGAGGTTTAAGTGGAAATTTTGACTGCAAATCAACTGAAATTTTATGTAGATTTTTTATATTTAAAGTGGAGATATTTGATAGAGAGAAACTTAGTAACACTTTTGTAAATTTCCAATGATGAGCTAAGAGATTTACCAAGCCGCTTAATGAGTTAGACAATATAAGTCGAGAGCAGGTTTCCGTTAATTGGTTCGAATACCAATACAAAAAATGAGCATGCACGTGTCACCTTGTTGCATCGATTGATCTTGTTACTCGTGAATTAGGTCAATTTAGGAGGTACGAGTATAGCTACTCGACGAGTAGATATGTAACATATTATGCGAGGAGATGATAGAAGCAGGTCCCATTCATCATTTCGGGGAAATTGTTAAAAATCGTCGCGTAATTAATAAGCCGTCAGATCCAGCCGACCCTTGTTAAACGCTCCAAGTACTGTGTCATGGTAACATCAGCATAACCCCGAATTTATAGACGCCCACCTAATACCTGCCTACTCACTAGCGACAACAAAGTTACAAATGTATTTTTGTAAGGCTTTTCGGATTATATTTTCGATTTTGTTCACCAACGTGTCTAGTTATCTAATTCCAAGAAACGATCGTTAAAAGCTACTTAAATAATTTTCATTGAAATACATGAAGTATTTATATCATATTGGTACATAATTATAAATATAGGCATGTTGTAAGAAATCACCATCGTTCGTGCTTCACTGAAGGGCGCACTAAAAACAAGCACCATGGCATATGCTGAGTGTGACGCATTTGCACGTCTTCCCATGGCACGGGTAGCATACATTATGGATTCTTATAATGTCACTGTTTTCTTTTTTTAATCTTTGAAAGTACTTATCGTGTCATGAGTTTATGTGTAATAAACGTAATTTATTTAAGTGTTGAGTTTGGTGAAAGATAAAAGAAATATACTGATTTATAGAGAACAGAAGGGGAAAATGCTAGGTCATCTAATAAAACATGATAGCTTTAAAAAATTATAATAGAAGTCAAAGAGGGGAAGGCCAAGGTTTGAATAGATTTTTAGAAGGATGATAGATAATTTAGAAGGACGTGAAAGACAAAGTGAACGCAGGTGATTACATAGAAGCAAAAAGGTTAGCATATAGGAGAGAAGAATGGCGATTGTTCCATCGACAAGAGCCCACCTCTTTTCATGATGATGATGAAAGATCACATTTTCTTGTGTGAACAGAATTCGTCCACGTCCTTTGAAACTGAAATTTCAAATTGAAACGAGGCAAAATACATGAATAAGGCGAACGAGGTAACTGCGTCGCACTTGGAGGGCCGATAAAATAACCACAAACATGGTTAAGTTAGGTAACAAACAGTGTCTGGAAAAGCTTACAATGATAACGATAAACACGTTTTTCATATTGATTACTTATTAAATGTGAACCTACAGCAAAGCATAGCAAAAATTTCAACTAATACATGTTACGTATTACTTAAAACGCCCAATTATATAATATATGCTATAAGCCTAATTACTATAAGCATTATTGCCTTAACAAAGGATCGTAAGGACTCAAACGATTTATTGTAGGTAGTCTAGATTAGGCAGTAACGTAGGCGACAGCTACGTCAGATTAAAATTCTTCCTACGCTAACGCCATATTAAATTCCTGATTCTACGTACCTATATGGTAACATTTACGTACATTTGTCGATACGCTTGGAGTAATAAGTATCTACATAGCTACCATTTTTATAAAGAAGCGGTTGTTAATGGGTAGTTGGTTCCTTATTTGGCTCTATTTGATTTAATTTATTCAATTTTGTCGCTTGATCGAAGTACGTACTTTGAAATTATAGTGCCTCATAAATGCCTCCGAAGGACTGGTTCACGTTAAACAAGTTCGACTTCATAAATCTCTAAGCAACGAAGCGGCATACGGTCACAGAAAGAGTAACCTCTAAATCGATTAAGGGCGCTCGTACGGTCGCGGCCGCTTTGTCTATGACGTAAGCAGGCGAGCAGTGACGTCACTTGGGGGAGGGGAGAGGGGGGACCGAAACCGGGAGGGACGTAATTTCGCGCACAGCTGACTACGTTCGCCCCCGAAAGCCAACTGGTGGCACCGAACCCAACTCTTTCATGAATTCCATTAAAAATGTCGTGAAAATATCATGAGACTCATCACACGCGGCTTTTGTCAATATTCGTTTTGTCGAGGTTCTGTCCGACAATGGAATTTATATGAGTTTTATATGGGTCGACGCAATTTGTTTGAGGTTGGGATGTATATTGCGTTGTTTCTTCCCGTCCCATGTCCTAAAAACAGAACTGAATCCCTATAGGTTTATTTTGTTTTCGGTTGGTCCGGGGATCTACTTTATCGAGTTAGCTATTACATAATAAGGCTTCCTCAATCTCGTTAATGAAGTCCATATTTTGAAACATCCCATATTCACGTTGACCTAAAGTTTTGAACAGTCTTGTTTGTGGGCTATCTGCAATTTTGTCACTAAGTTTAAAAATATATTACTTTGGTTCGAAGCACCTACCCAACGAACATTTTGGAAATAATATTACATAATTTGAGTAAATGGACAACCTATTAAAAACTAGTTCATTGATGGAATAGTGACATTACATTAAAATGTTAATTTATCATGCCAAACTACGTGATCGGACGAATCCACCAGATGACTTGAAAGTTTAAGCATAGACAGAATCGATGAGGTCATTGATGAATAGCGAAAATAACGAGTCAAATGATATATATACACGAAATACAAATTCACATCATAAATCATGTAGTAGGAATTCCCTGATAGTCAGATCACACATAACTAGATACACTTTTAGCTAGGGTTTTTATATATTTAGCTTTTTGTCTCAAACGTAAGTAGATAAATCTCTAGATGAGGTTAAGATACCTCCGCCTGCAGACAAATGAAATATTGCTCGGTCAATCTTGATAAATAATGAATGTTTCCTCGTCATTCGGATAAAGCGATGTGAAATTAAGACATGAAAGGAGATTCAAGAATGAGATACTTGGGTAGATAAAGTATTCTTCAACTGTATATTCAGTGGCTTTTCGACAAAATCTGAAAGTAAGGAAAGATTACTTCCACTCCAGTATTAGCGACGAATTTGACTATGAATGATGCTTCAGATTTTCAAAGAACTGTAAATTGTTTCAGATTACATCGCCCGGTATGGTCGAATGGCTGAGCAGGCTGCTCGTCGCAAGTTCTGGCAGATACTTTCGGCTGTGGAATACTGTCACGAGAGGCGAATTGTACACAGAGATCTCAAGGTACGGAATTATATCTCACTGATCAACTACCTACATCATAACCTTATATCTTATTAGTAGAGCAACAATGGCTACCAGTGAACCGATGGCCCGTGTCTGAGGAACAACTAAATACTATATTAAAGAACATGGAAAAAGAGCAAACGGTATTGTCGCCCATCTACAGCAGAACATCAGAAGCGAACATGCATTATCTGCCTCAGGCCTACAATTGCGCAAGCTACTTACAGGCGGATGCCCCTGGTGTGGCTAATACACGTCCATTAGGTATGGCAGCGGTGACCGTTTTTCTGGTGGCCGGCTTGCCTGTTTGCTTTCCGATTGACACAAAAACGTGTAGTGGATCTTTATATTATACCTATATATTGCACTGTGTAAATTGGCCAACATGTTTTTGTATGTTTTTGTTTCATACCGTAAATATTATACAAATGTACGTAAATTCTACATACCTACGTAAATCAAGGTGATGTGATAATTAGAAATCGGCGTCGACTCATTATTTAAAGTAGCACATAAAATTAGCACGTCATTATAATGGTCAGACACGACAAAGTGAGATAAATAAAGTGGTGGTTATTCTGTGCCTGTACAGTGCAGCTCTTCAAACTTTAGCGTAGTTGGGCAACGAAACTCGACGCAGAGCTTTACTGTTAGCACAATTTCGAGTGCTTTTGAGAGCTTTCCACTGTTCCTTGGGCCGCACAGTCATTGACAACCACTAGTCCCAGCTACTTTGTAGCGCAAAGCACCACAACGCAAATTCATATTTGTTCCCATGAAAACAGGTTTGATACCTATTATTATTAAATTTATGCAAACAGGATGTTTTGTGCAAATCAGAAATCCGATTATTGTCACAACACCTTTATCCGATAGATAGGTATTCCATCTTTATACATTTGGTACTTATTTAGCCGCACAGAGTCGTTACAAGCGACTTTCCTCCTCGAATCATTTACTTTCGAGCGTGCTCGGTACTCTCATCTTGTTGAATAAGAAAACTTTTTCCATTTAGGCCGAGAACTTGCTTCTGGACGCAAACATGAACATCAAGATCGCGGACTTCGGCTTCAGTAACTACTACGCAACGGGCGAGCTGCTCGCGACCTGGTGTGGGTCGCCCCCCTACGCCGCCCCCGAAGTCTTCGAAGGGAAGCGCTACACAGGCCCCGAAATTGACATATGGGTACGATATTGCATTCTCCTACTTAGCTATACGTACAATATCTACACCGGAACGTCATTGACGCGTTCGTTAGACACATTTTTACGACTGTCCACAAAATTATACAGAAACAAGTTTTTTTTTGTTCAAGTTCGTTTATAACGACGAGTTTTGAACAGATTATTAAAAATAATGATAATTAATGTAAACAATTTATCTTAGTAAATATTTATAAGTACCTACTTAAGGCACCTAACGTCCAGTCGAATCTAATTTTAGAGGTGAAATAATTTTGGAGATATATTTTTTATTTTATTTCGTTGCAGAGTCTCGGGGTGGTGCTATACGTGTTGGTATGCGGAGCACTACCCTTCGATGGCTCCACTCTGCAGTCTCTGAGGGACCGGGTTCTCTCTGGAAGATTCCGAATACCTTACTTCATGAGTGAAGGTAAGAGCAAGTTACTACCAGTACGTAGTAATACTTAATACTATGTCAATTTACAAACAGTATTTATCATAAAATTACAATATCCAGCCGTCATTCGTCAATGTATTACAAACTGGTTTTTCTATCAACATATTGGAAAAAACTGTGCATCAGTAGGTATGTTGTGATTACACAATTAGACATTGCAATGCGAAATAATGTTGAAATATCACGAGCACCAAGAGCCATTTGCATTTGATAAATTATACGTGAATGAATAAAAAACGAGTCTATCGTTGGCATCGTAGTGTGAAACCGTGCATTTCATTAATGGATTATTGTTGATTGATTGATATCAGGTGAAAAGCATGTTAGACTACCTATATTGTACAGTGATGCCGAAGATTTAGAAGGTTCATTGTTACTCAGGAAATAAGTCGAGAACACAATTCCTATAAGTCAATGTCTTCAAACATCCGACGCGGAAATGTCGGGGGTTCCTTTGCTATTGTGTTTTAAAATAGCAAAGCAAGCCTTATTCTTTCAAAGATTAATGTACCGGGCGTCCTAAGTGAACGTGGAGTTTGGTGTGGTCGCACGGCTGACGGAAGTATACGTTTAAACTGCTTGAGGCTCTTAAGTACGATAGGATAAGTTTTTGAGGTCACGTGCTTGGATTGAATTAAGTATTAGCAACCTCGCCTACTTTCGATAGGTACATTTTTGAACGTATAGGTAGTGTGCGATTTCTTTAGCTCTCCTAAGCGAAACTTTTTTCTATTGTGTCTTGTATCAGTTCGTTCATAACTTTAGTATGCAACGATGTATTCCTTGTGCATCTACCTACGTGTAGTATCTCCCTTGGGTTTCTTTATACTGTGGCATAAGATTAGATGTTCAAACCGTCAGTGGCCAGTGGTTAAGGTATCCGACTCGTATGCGAGAGGTACCGGGTACGAATCCCACCTGGTAACAGGGTCACCGACAATTATCTGATCTGCGAAATCCTGGATCATGGTCAAGGCGGACCACGGGCCCTCGTGCGCGAGAACGCAATCGGGACATTAACGCCATGATGATTTATTTTATAAGACAGTCAGGTCACATTGGGATCATTCTAAAAACTTTGTTTCTCTAGAAATTATTTTAAGAAAAAAACATGTTTAGGATTGCCAACTGCTTACTTATATATTTACTTAAGCCTTTAGATATTGACTGTACATATTATTTTTTCAAAAGAGCAAACATCTCACCTGATGCGTCGCAGGATGCTTGTATAAATCGGATTTTTGCGAAAATTCTAGCTAGGAGCGGGAATCCTTGCAAAGCACAGGATATTTTCAGGTTTAACCTTTCATGCATGAATAGGTCGTAATGTAAATTAAGCTAACTACCTCGCATTATAATAGGAAGGTCGTGAATATTTCTGTTTATTTACGTTATAAGTCGATAAATTACTTCATGACGTAGATTGCTACCCACGTCGGAAATTCTTGTCTAATTATACCTATCCCTGAGCAAAGATTTATTTTTGTCGCTTTTCACTACACAGGAAATAAAAGTCTTAAAGAAGATCGTTCGGAAAATTTACTATTCATCTGTCACCACATTTAATGTTGGCGAGACGCGGACGTCGAATCGAACCGCGCACCGACGAAATTTAGAAATTCATACAAATAGATACACACAAAAAATTTACGTAAAAATACTTGCAACCCATTATCACTTTGAGATCAGAGGTGACAAGTAGTTTTCCATTTAGCGTTTACTTAACAAACACACCTGTTGTGTTAGAAAGACGTCAAGACGACCGAGGTCTCTGTAATATTAAAACACGGTTAAATTGCTTTTAGGCAAGCGCTTACTTACTGACAGTACCAAGCCTACTGGTTTGTATGATTCATGTAAGTACAGAAAAAGTAACAAACCAATAATACTGATATTTAGTACTTATTTATAGAATACTAGTGGACCCGGCGCGACTTCGTTCGCGTACACCTACTTTACCCCTACCTACACTTTTTTTCTTGCTTAAAAACCTCTATCCATTGTTGAATACCGCATTAAAACCAATTGCGTAGTTTAAAATATCTAAGCATACATAGATATATAGAGACAGACGGAGCGAAGCGACTTTGTATTATCCTATGTAAAAATGGTTGCTATGACCAAACTAAAAAATGTCCACAAAAAGTCCACCTAAATCGTCCCCAAACAGTGCCATACAAAACGATCAACGATTTTCAACACGTGAATGAAGGCTTGATTGCTCGTAATGAGCATGTGTAATTTGCGCAACTTGCGTCAATGTGGGGACGCAGCGAACGTTGTACAAGTAGATTAGCTCTAATTAGATGGCCGTTGGCTGAAAACTTTTGTCAGAAACTGTGCGAGTTGATAGATAAAAAGTGGGTATTATAATTAATCGATACCGGACTTGCGTCACTGGCGGCCGGCGTGTTCAATCATGCATCCCGTGGCCGCGGCCCGACAGCCGTCGGGTAATGCGATTACCAAGCATTTTTCCTTTCTAGGAAACGAGAGCGCCCATCATGCTATGTCGCAACCTTTTCACTGGTTAAAAAGTCATAAAAAGCGCTGCTAGGGTAATTTGTGAATTGTCTATGGCTTATTACGTGGGTAATGACAAAATTACCTGCAATTTAACAGGTAACCTTTTCATTGGTTAAGAAGTAATAAATGGCGCTGTTTCGATGATTTGTGTATTGTCTATGGGGTTTTCATAGGCTCATGGTAAAATTACGTACATTTTAACAGGTTTAAGGTTTGATTAGAAATTGGCAATGCAACTAATGGATGATACGGTATAGGTACAAATCAGTTAGTCCTATTAATAGCAATAACTTGTCTTATTGTCATGTACCTGTGTGTAACATCATAATATGTACTTAATTAGATTTTTCCAATAAAGTTTTTTGTATTTGTATATTGTATTTGAAGATTTCAAACAGATACAAAAAATCGAAATTTAAAAAAAAAATCTTATATAAAACCAAACAATTGTACTTGTTAGCCAAGGGTCGGCTTTGAGATCTGGTAGAGGCCAATCGAAACTTAAGCAATGTCACCTTGTTACTTCAAGGTGCTGACGCCTTGCTGCAGTCCGTCGTTGACTTACATTCTCACTCCGATAACTGAATCTAAGATAGCCGATTAACATTCATTATTATTCTGACGTAAACTAGATAACAGATGTAATTACAGCTTTCGAGCCACGCAATAACGATCGTTACGGATAAGTCAATCAATGATAAATCGATTCATTTAAATTGCAAAATAATTGACGTCACGTTTTAATGTTTTAAAAACTGGGCATGTGTGTCGATGTCGCAGTTGTAGTATCTACTTCAACATTACTAATATTATTATTTTATTATTTCACCTGTTGGCAAGTGACGATGCGGCCGAAGATGGAGCGTGAAAGGAACAGAATATTTACTCAATTAAAATTAACATTAATAAATACCCTTCGAGAAAAATTTGTCTTGTGATATTGTGGACAAACGGCCGGACGTATAATAAGAATTAGGATGTATGGAACCATAAAATATTGAATAGTACAGAAGAGAGTATTATTAACCTATTCTTAACCAGTATAAAAGAATCTAACATTGCTATACACGTGCATGGAGACGCTAGGTCATCTTATACTGGTTTTTGGTAGGTCGATATGCAATTGACTGTACCTGGACTCTAGTAGTCTCTAGCTAGAGACTACAAAATTCAACCAGATCAATGCCCTTCTAAAGCCACCGTCTTTGTGTTGAACAAATGCTACAGTTAAACTGTATAAAATTTTAAAATTTTAGGTTTCTTTTTAACCGCAGACGCAAAAAACGGTGTTACGTGTGCATCTGTGTATGTCTGTGGCATTGTAGCTTCCGAACTGATAGAACGGTTTCTATGCGGTTTCGTTTACTTAAAAACAAGTTTAATTGAAACGGTTCTTAGCTTTATTTCATTAAAATCGGTTTCGTAGTTTGGGAAATATATGAGTAGGTAAGCCATAAGCTAGAAGTGTCTAAGCCTAACCAAGGGATAATCAAGTTACCATCAGGTATAAAGTATCTCTTAGCAGGATTAGGTAGGATCCTCTTCGCGTAATTTCGCTACAATATTCAATACATCCGGGCATCTACTTTCGGATAATGGAGAAAGCGAGCGAACCTCCGTGTCGGGGAGGGCTTAATACAATTATGCACCACTCCGAACCGATCCCGCCTAGATCGAAGAGACAAGTTTAATTTACCTACGTTCAGATATCAAATATTTACTACGAACTAGTTGGTAGAATACTAGAGCTGTAATCAATTAAAATATCTATCCAGCCAGTCCCTAGACTTTGTCATCATGTAAGATGAAAAATAATGGAATATTCCCTTTGATAATGTGGAATAACAATAATAAACTTATATATGTGTATATATATGACTTTAGAATATTGATTACCGACCATAAGTCTTTATAAATCTTAGTTATTTGTCAGTCAGGATATAATAAGCTAGATAGGTATTTGCGCACAAAAACGATGATGTATTGTATTGTCCGCGTGGAAGTAGTTTTTATGATAGTTTAGCTTTTGCTAGCGTTACCATTTTAAATGACCCTTTGGTTCTATCTACCCGAATTAGATGAGACATGGCTTAGATTGTACTAGGGTACAAAAGGTACTCCTATTCTCTTCACGGGCGTCGTACTAGGCGACTAACGTCTTAAGGCGGGTCTCGACGGTACGTGATTTTGCGTGGTAACTCGTTACCTACCTACAGCTGTATTTTACCCTATCAGACGTCACCCGGCTTATAGAGAATATCGGTGAATACACTCTACCCTATTTGTTATTTCGTCGTGTTTGAAGGTGAAGACGGTTCGGCCAGAAATAAGTAATACCTACCTACCGATGGACGCCTTCGTAATGTACCTACGTGCGTTACATTTGACGTAAGAAAAGTTAATGACGGTAATAAATCATACACAAACAAGCCATTATCAGTGACAAAAGTAAATAAAAACTGGTAACGTAGATACAAATAATAATCATCAGCTGATGTGTATATAAGTGATAGTTTTTAGTTGCTTTTATGCCTGCTTTGACGATTACTCATTCCACCACCTAAGTTTTAACGCAAGTTTTAGCTTTTATAGGAAGTATTTTCCTCTGACTGAATGTCTGCGGGCAACTTAAGGCTAATTCGAGTGCATGTGGTAACCCATAATTGCTCGGCACGTCATAAAACGTGACATGACACACAACTTTAGGTCTTTAAAACGTATAAACTGGAATAACAATAAACTATACGTTATTTATAAACGCTTTGTGTAGAGTTGACGGTAGAAATGCTACAAATTATAATTAGTTTAGAACACTTGAACTGCAGCACTGCGGTGATGGATAAGCCGTCTAACAAACGCGACGTCCATAAATAAAACTCACCTGGACACTTGGCAAATTTATTGAGAGAAATCGTTAAAATACTAGTGCAGGTCGCTTCCTAGCCTCATACCTACGCAATACTCTGGCACAGTTGTTTCTCGCAGAGGAAAAAGGTTTGGAAACACTTGTTATTTTATTCACAAAGCTATTACAGGTCTCGAGGGTGTCATTTTAGTTCATAACAGTTGCGGAGTTGTACAGAAGGTCCAATGTTTTGCGTGACCCGAATAAATGTTACTGGGTAAATGTGGGCAATGTAAAGCGTAACTAGTCATGATTGTGGCATTAAGTACAATAATTACATATACTGGGCCATTTACTACTATAACCCCGTTTCTTTTTATTGTAATTTTAGGGCGATTGCTCTATCGCCACAGCAGCGGTTACACTTTTATTGTATCTGGTATCTAGTTGTACAAGATCATCTCCAAATCTCAGATTTATTTTTGGATGCATACGTATGGTCTCCATATTTGTAGATTTTAATTAAGGCTTGAGAATTTTTTTTATACCACTAAGGTGGCAAATAAGCTTACGGCCTGCCTGATGGTAGCAGTCACCGCAGCCTATGGACGTTTGCAATACCAGGGGCATCACCCACGCGTTGCCGCTGGACTAATTTGTGCAAAATATCCTATTCCTATATCACGTCTATACCACGTTTCGTGAACCTATCCACTTTACGTGGTCTCGTGATAGGGTTAGTCCATAAGCCGGGTCACATGGTTAGTGATTTTTACGTCTAAATATAGTACGTTGATTGCTGTTTTTAAAGCCTACCTCTAGCAATAAAATAGAAAGTTAATCTAGCAACAATTTGTGTCATATTTGACCCAATGACGCATCCTTCGTACGTAGTTCACAAAACACAAGGCGATTCGTTGTATATTTCACACATTTTTAAACAACTTTCGAATACCGGTGTAAAACAACAGGTGTACCCAGTTTTACGCAGTGCTGGCGCGCGACGAGCATTTTCTCTTCTGAATTGGAACTAACGAGGGATTAGTCAGCCGAGCTAGGCTTGGATGAATGAGTCTGGTCGTGGAATGTCTCACGATTGCCATGTAGAAGCTAGATCCAAACTGGCGTATTGCTTTTATTCGGACATGGGCCGTTTGCAACTTTGTCTTTTTGAGATTTAGATCTTTTGCTGCATAGATCACTTGGGACATAAGACATTTGAAATATTTAGGTACATCAGTTTCGCAAATTGTATGTCGACGAGCTCGTGTCGTGGTCGTTAATACTCGGAACGTATTACTCCGATATTTTACGCAGTAATGCGCCGTTTTCTGCCGTAAAAATAAAACATAAGCCTTAACTGCGTTATAACGGCCCATTTTTCGTAACTCATTTGAGGTACAAAATAGCCAAACATGTATTTATGAATTATTCAGTGCCTTAGGTAACATAAAATTGGTGCGTTGGAAAATTCGGTCTCGAAGTTTTCACGTCTCTGTAATTGGAGAGTCCCCGTTGAATTGAATATGGAATATGGATTCAGACAAGTTTTGTAAAGCGTGGAAGTTCTTTGGGGGCTACCAGGTGGGAATGGAAATGACGCAGTGACATTTTTTACCCTCACTCAATGCAAGAAGCGTTTGACGTCATTTCTTTTTTAATCGAAAGTAAGTACGTATAACGAACTAAATAAAAAAATCAATGTTCCCTGCGCTAAAGTAAAATAGAAGGTTACCTTCATAAGTATAAGTTACATTAGTTTGGGAAAAGATTAAGAAGTAAAAGAAGACATTAGTCTGGGGTGTTTTCCGGCCATCTGTAAAATTACAATTTTGTCCGTCACATTAGTATTGTATCGATTATAATCTATTTAGGTTATAACCTAACGTGTTTTAATAATATCACTTATTATTTACTTTCGAAGTAATCATAGACAGCAATCGACTATTATTATCTGGGCTTTTGCTACATAGAGGTAGATAGATAGTAGAGACCACATGTTGTACCCAAAGACTTCTATATGTATAAATTTTATTATAGACGTCTTTGATTGAACCTACTGAGCGCGCGCGAGTTCATGTCCACGGTTGAACCGTCTAACTCGAACGGATTATACCTCGCCATCTCACTCGCTCAAACCGCAACCGAGTGAGATGGCGATGTATCGATCCTTCAATAATTGTTATTCGAATTATTTAAGCGGTCCTTCCCGATATGGACATGAACACGCGCATGCACAGTACTTACCTATTGTGTGCGCCACTACGGTATTTAGATACACTGGAATGTATAGAGTCTAAGTGACTACTTATCACACTTTTACCGAATTACATGAGCACGACGAAAAGAAAAAGCAAAAATATATTTAATTACGCATAAAGAATCTTCAATACCTATCTACAGCTCAGTGGATAATGGAGCCCGCTGAGCGTTTCGCACGCAACGCACAGACATAATGTCTAATTTTTTCCATACGGACAGGCCTTTGCGTGCAAGGCTGGAATGGAATCAAGTACCTACATTTTCGAGGTGTGTTTAATTTACCTTTCCTCTACATGCTCTTGCATGTGGTATATTTCCTTTCCGTTTGCGAAATTAATTGCTTTCATAGCACGCCTATTATAATTTAAATTAGCCCACGCGCGGATTAGTTCCGTCCGAAACCTCGGCTTGAACGTTAGCTCAATATTATGTTGCGCTAAGGTTATATTTAACGGATTACGTATCTGTTCCAATGCGGATATCCTCAGTTACATAGGAGATATTAAATTGCGGAAAGAATCTGATATAAATATATAAATTTGTAAATATACATAGCAAATGTAAATGATCACTTCCTATGGAGAGATATAGGTACTTAGATACATATCAGCCAATGCTGAGCCTTGGAGGAATTTGTTTTGTTTTAATTTATAGTCGAATTGTTTATGCAAATTAATTTTATTAATTAAGCAAAGCAAGATAATTTAACTATAAAAATACACTTAACTATATATAACAGTTTCTAACTTAGGTATACCTACACTGTCAATTAAAAAGGCCCCTACGAACAGCCTCCCTGCCAAATGTGCCCAATATTCCAGCCGGGTTACCTCATTGCACAGCCAGAGATATATGCTGGCCCAAAAAGTGCCCAGACCTTGGGTCCAGACCCTTACACCTCATCCGGCGCCCCAGCTCTCGGCACAAGGTTTTGGCCGCTGCGTACCAAGGACCCGTTGTTTCTACAGCGAACGGCACAAATTCGTACGCTGCCTCCAACCCAGGGTATTTGGTCTGTTTGCGGTTTGCCGCTGCTTCAGCTGCTGCAAAGCATATATTTTCTTACATTTCGTTTTTTACATAACTACAAAGATAATTAACCCCCTACGAAAAAAGGGGGGTGTTTGACCCCTGTGGCATCGCAGCTCCTGAGTGGGAGAACCGATTTCGATGCGGTTTTCTTTATTTTATAGCCAGTTTAATCGAGATGGTTAACTGTTACATTATAATTGGTAAAACTACTGTAGTTTAGAAAATATTGAAGAATATATAGGTATACTTGGTCGGTCGTTATCCGGCGTTTTTCCGTCGTTTAGGTTATTTAAATTAAACTTTACATCGTTGCGATTCAGTCTGTCTGGATTCCGAAGGAATTTGGCCATTTATTTGGGACGTAAAAAACAACTTTTTTTCAAGACCCGCCGCCAGCACAGTTTGACGTCAAACGTGTGCCGCGGGAAATATGCAGCGTTTCATACACGCTACGCCGACAGAAGCGTTCGAATGTTTTCAAATCGCACAGCATAACACTCCATCACCGGGATTGAAGTAAAATCCACGGCTAAATAACTCAGCGATAACGTCAATAATATTTATTGTCCCCAGTGATCTCCGCTGCGTTGTCATCGTACATTTCATTATCTTCCTTAATGTTGCAATAACATATCGCTATCTGGGAGTGTGAACTGTTTGAGACAACGCTACACGCACGTTTAATGTTCTTTGATAACATTCGAGATACCTAGACATGTCACATGTGCTGTGGGAACCAGGATGCTCGATTGTTCTATTGACTTGATATGATATGATAGTTGTTAAAATAATGACTTATTTATTACGCGCGGTTTATTTTCTCATGAAAAATAGTAGAGGGCATTTGTGTAGGATTCCATTGACATAAAGGCAACTGACAGTAACGATGTTGAAAATGCGTAGGTCGCGTATGGCTTGTTTACACGTGAGTTTTATGGCGCGCGCCCGCGCTGGCCGGGCGGGCGTGACGTAGCGCGCGTAGCCGAGCAAGTTCACGGGTGGCGATCGAACATGGCCGCCGCCGGTCGCCTACCCGACTTTCCACAGATTCATTAAATAACACCCGCACATTTTTCACATGATTGCGTCAATGGTCAAGCTTAGCACGCGATATTTGCGTCCGAGCCACTTATAAATAGATTCGCCTGGCGAAAAGTCGACTCATCGAATTTATTTTAGAGGAAAGATGAACGAAAGGTAAATAGAGTAGTACCGGAATTACCCCCGATTGATGCTTGATGCGCGCAGTGTTTTGTTTGCGAGGCGGCGGAGTGCGGCGTCCGCGGCTATTTCAGGGTTGGAACGGTTTAACGAATATTTATAATCGCATTCGTCACGCGATGCCAATCGAGATTGAAACTATGTTTTTGTTACCGCTAAGTAAAGTGTGCGCCGCGATTGAAATATTTACAAAAGATTATTTTCGGGCCGAACTTATTTATTTCGCCGCGAGCGTCATTCATTTGGGGCACATGAAAGCAATTTACGTACGTGGAATGACGCATGGTATGGTTATTTTCTAAGAAACCATAATTTTGGACAGCCATTTATTTTTAGCGTTGATAAACTTATCCAGAGCTCGATCCATATATGTGTGTCTAAATGAGTGCGGGACAGAAGTAGTCCCCTATTAAAGATACATGGTTGCAATTTTCTCTAAAAATAGCCTGGACAGGCAGTTTTTCCGCGTGCAGGTGTGATAATTTGCCGCGTGACGTCTTCTCGCCCGCGCCCTGCCGCTGGGAAGTCGGTCTTTACTGCAACAATGCGCGTTGTATTGGGATTGACGGGTGTGTTGGGTTTGACGTCACCACTCAACTAACCCCACGGCCTGTGACCTTTCAGCGATCATATTCGTGCGGAGTGACGCGCGTACCGGCGACGGCATACCTCGCCCTAAGCTTATCGGTAAACAATCGTGCATCTATTTTTACCAATAGGTATAACGAGCCATGTTTATAAGTATTAGCTTTTCTAATTTCTATAATGCGTCGTCGTGTTTATAGTTGAAATAGCTGCGTCTCGCTTATCTGTAGGTGCTATTGTATAGGCGCAAACTAGCATTTGTCTATTTGCTGCCAGCAACTGTTTCGGGTTTTTGAGGTCGGAACAGCATTGGTGATACCCCTGGTGTTGCTAGGCTGGTGTGGCTCAGGCGGCGGTGACCACTTTCCATTAGTTTTCTATATAAAGGTTAGGTAAGTCAGCCTGGCAGCCTAATGAAAATATGTTCAATGCGTATCTCCATATCGTAGCTAATTTCCTTTGGTAACGTAACGGGAAATAGCAGCTGCAGAAGGAACAAAAAATATATGCTGTGGGGGTAGTTCTAGTTGGTCCGGCGTGACTTCGTTCGCGTGTTGTCTTACCACTATTCTACCCTACCACTACCCTATTTATACCCTACCCCTATCATACAACTACCCTACAACTACTTTACCGCTACCAAATTTTTTTTATTCGTTTGTACTGCCCCTGGATATTATAACCAAACGAACAAAAAAAAAATTCAAATCGCTCCAGCCGTTTTCGAGTTTTAGCGAGACTAATAGGCTCCATAACCGCTTATTGATTTTTATATAGTAGATAAATGAGAATCTCCTTATTTAATTTTTTTCTCATACAGTAGCGAGGTCAATGACCGCAGCAGATAAAACTTGACCTTTCATTGATGGTTGTTAAATTATCTAGTTAATTAAAAATTAGTAGTCTGATTTTCATTCGCTCTTTGAAAGTATCTTTGGCACTTCTACTGCCTCTAAGTTAGGTACCTACGTACTTTAAATATTATCCTCACTCCACTTTTGTAAAGTGATGTGTAGGTGTAGGATGGGTAGGTCCTTAAAGTACGTTTCACTGGAAAAAGATAAGAGAAGAGCACGCTATCGACAAGTATTAGGTATCCACAGAAAAGTTACTAAATATGGATGTTTTTTGTGAAATTCTGTACATTTGAAACGTACTGTACAGTATTGTTGATAACCAAAATACCTACCAAAATTCCGAGATTTGCCCATTAATTGTTGAATTTACTATCACTACCTACAACTTCGTACTCGCTGCACTCGCTCATTCATTATTTACATTAGTTTTGTTACAATTACGCCATATTTTTTGATAGGCAATATAGCCAAAATGTCGAGCTCGCTATGTTTGCCCATAAAAATAGACATCGCTCATTTGGAGAAACAAAGACAAAACTGCATGTTTAGCGATTTTACAGGAGAAGCAATCAAAGTTTTAGATGTAAGTGTAAGTTAAGGAAAAATCCAAATATTTGTTGAAAGTACTTTTCCTTAACTTACACTTACATCTAAAACTTTGATTGCTTCTCCTGTAAAATCTCTAAACATTTGATATAAACATTTGATTGCTTCTCCTGTAAAATCGCAAAGATGTAGTTTTGTCTTTGTTTCTCCAAATGAGCGACATATAAATCTATTCAGCAGTGTAGTTAGGTGTTAAAATAAAATATATCATACTTTACTTTGACGATAGGATTTTAAGCTAGTTAACCTTCGAGGTTACTCTGTAAACAATAAGAGAGCGTCGGTAGCCGGGCGGTTGAGTATCCAACTCGTAAGCGAGAGGTACCGGGTTCGAATCCCGCTGCGGCCATGTACCAATGACACTTTTCTTAGTTATGTACATTAGTTGAATGCTAGCCGATGTTCTTACGGTGAGGGAAATGATCGTGATAAAACCTGCAAATTCAGGCAACTGAATTTGTAACCATGATCCAATCTGGTCAGGTTCCCCTGGTAGCAGGATCACGGAGGTCAGATGGTAGTCGCTCCACTGTAATGACCTGATCGCCAAATCCTGGATCATGGTCAAGGCGGATCCCGGGCCCTCGTTCTCGATAGCACAACCGGGACATTAACGCCAAGATGATTATTTTTTTTATTTTTAACCTTAGAGGTTACTCTGTACACAATAATCTTAGGATAACAAAAACATGGAAATGTACTTACAGAAAAAAAAGTTGTTATGATATACGATGCGATGCTTTAAAGTTCACATGTCACGGTTTATTTTTGGTAATAAAATATTTACAGTAGGCTGCCGTAATATACCTACGAGTAGGTATAAAACAATACGAAATATCAATAATTGATTTGATAAATCTAACTTATAACATAAACCTACCTATTGTATGGGAGAGGCAACCGCTAGCGTAGAAAACAAATGATGATACTCATCATCACAGCCCATAACAGTTCACTGCAGGATTAAGGGCCTCTCCCACCTAAGGGGAGGTTATTGCCATAATCTCCTTGCTTGGCCGGCGGGTTGGAGATCGCAGTTTTATAAACATAACAATGGAAAACGCTGCCCATTTCCCAGCCTACGGGGACTAGATCTTTTGCCTCGAAAACATTAGTCGCCTTGTACGACCCATGAGGGTTGGTGCTATTCTACTCTGCCCGACACCACACGGCCATGATACTACAAATATTAAAACAAAACTCAATAAGGACTTCTCCCTTTCCAGACTGCGAGTCTCTGATCCGCAAGATGCTAGTCTTGGAGCCAACGAAGCGGTACACCATAGAGCAGATCAAGAAGCATCGGTGGATGACTGCGGAGCCCTACGCGGCGCCGGCGCCGGCGGTGGACCCAGCGCGGAGCCCTGCGCACGCCCCGGCCACTGCGCCCGCGCAGGAGCCTAACGAACAAGTGCTGCGGCTCATGCAGAGCCTAGGCATAGACCCTGTCAAGACCAAAGAGGTAAGAGCCTAATAGAATATTAGGGTGATAGAATGTATCTTGTAATGTGGAAGAGGTGAGAGAGGTCTGTCAGGACCGTAGCAAGTGGAACGATGTGGTTTCTGCCTACCCCTACGGGGAAAAGGCGTGACATGATGTATTTGTAAGTATGTATGTAGAATGTATTTTGTTACCCTATTAAACGCTGGCATTAATTTAGGTACATGTAGACGTCCACTCGCAACGGCACCGATGACGCAGAATCTTACGAATACATACATATTTGATGAGCGATATTTATCGGTTTCCTTTTTCAACTTCAAAAGGTTGTGCCCGAATAAATTGCATACCTACCTATATTTAAAATTTAGTATCCGTTTCTTTCATCCGTGTTGATATATCATTATAATGTTTCCTTCAATCTCTACACCTACTACCACCGCTACATTCACATCCTCAAGTACCACCAATAACGGTACAATAAAATTCGCTTACAGAGCCTGCGCTCAAATAGCTACGACCATCACGCAGCCATATATCTTCTACTACTGGAACGGCTGCGCGCACGCGCTGCTAGCGCCACCATGTCAGCTGAGGCCCGGAGGCCGTCCCGACGGCCCTCCTCGGTGGCGGACCAGGCCCTGGCTAGGGAGGCTCACGATGCCAGACGAGAACATCACACCAGGTAAGGTTTTCAAGTTATGTTTTTGTGTTATAGAGGTGGGCAACGCGTTGGCAATTCCCTTGGTGTTGCTAGTGTCTATAGAGCGCGGGACCGATTACCCATTAGGTAGCCCGGTTGCCTGTTTGCCTGTCATATGACATAAAAATATGTTTAGGGAACGGGGAGATCCACCTTTAGTTGGCAGCTTTCCTGTTTCTTGGTTACTTGGCCTATTGAAAACTTTCTTTGTTATAATTTGTTTAGATGTTTACCCGTCAATAAAGTAAAATGTACAAAATTAACATTTTATGATTTATACACGGATAACTCTGGAGTACGTACGAGTAGGACACAGACAAGGGACTTTTTATCGAGTTTCGCACAGTCTTAAAAAACTGCCAAATTTGTTTAGAAATGAATGATCGATTCACCAATCAATGTTGTTTGTTATTTCAGATTACTGCACGCAGGCGATTCACAAGCGCGCGAGTTCGGGCGCGCAACCCCCACCATATCTGGCGCGTCGGTGGACCCATCGTCTGCCGAGACCCAGCGGTTACTGTCACTCGCTGGCGTCAACATGACCGAGCAGAGGCTACTACAGCGGAACTCAGACCCCTCCGACACACACAGAAGCTTTCTAGTCGCCAACATTGACGCAGCTGCAAACAGAAACCACGAAACAGAGTCCACTAGGCTTCTTTCCATGAGAAACATCGCGGTATCACAATCGAGCCAAAGACTAAGTACCAAACTAAACGACACCACCGCCCCAACTCACAGGCTGCTCTCCACCACGTACGAGCAACAGCAGAATATACTGAAACAGTCTAGCGAAGATTGCCGACGCCTATTGCAACAGTCGACTACAGTTGGATCAGAGACAAGCAAAAGTGCTAGCGATGGAATGAGATTGTTGACTTCGTCTAGTTTCGATTCAAAATGTGCTATTGATGGCGGACGTAGTTCTTCAACTGCAGAACACAATGTTATAGCAAACTTCTTACAAAACTCTGCTTCTGCGACCAATTTTAATGTGGAAAGTATGAAGTTACCGAGTTCCACCACGTTTACAATGTGTTCCGAAGCAGCTAGACTCATGAACACCTTGCAACAGTCGCCGTTACCGCTTAAAGGCACGGTGACGTTAAGCACTAGTCCAATACCTCCTCAACTAACAGATATGAAACTCAGTAATGTCCTGGAACAACCAAAGCCACTGGAATCTAGTAGACTTGTATCTCAAGCACAACAACAAGACCTAAGTCGACTACAAACTAGTACACCCCCTTTCAAAGATTACATGAATCCTCATCTTCCGGCATACTCTTATTTACAAAACACGGTATGCTCTGTTCTACCCCCAATATCTAATGTTGGCGAGGCAAATTTTCCAACAACTTCTACGGCCAACAGTGATTTATTTCCAAATACGCTCTATAGGCCAGATAGTAAATTTTCCCTGAATAGATATAATACTAATCAGACCTATAACCACGTATTGCCAAATAACACACAGGAAGGGACAAAATTTCAACAACAGTATTCGTCCTCGACCGATGAAGGTTGCGAAACGGACATGGAGGATGTGGCGACCGCGCCGAGCGGGGTGCAGAACAGACTGAGCTCGTATGCCAGCTCCAGTTCAAGCAGCGGGGTCGTGACTTTTTTTAACAACAAAAGCCTCAGTCAAAACTTAAGCTGTGATTCTTCGCAAAGCAACTTCTCCACATTTGAAAGCTTGGATTATCAATTGTCAGACTGCTCCAGTGAGTTAGCAAGCAGCCTGCCCAGTTGCACGTCCAATGAAGATAAATTAGCTTATGAAAACTGTACTCTTGTGAACACAAGTCCAATGCATCCATGTGTTTACATTTCCTCGTACAACAACAAGCCGACTGGAGCAGGACTTGCCAGACACAACCCAATAAACTACCAAGCTGCCAATAAAAACTGTACTCGAGCAATCACTCGAAGTCCGGTGGATTTTAGAGAGGGCCGCCGTGCCAGCGATGGTCTGGTTGCACAACAAGTAGCACAATGCAATGACACGCAAAATAACGGCTTGGCGTTTAACAGTCAGAGACTCAACGAAAATTGTAAAGCAAAAGGTGTATTGGAGCTGCATCTGGTGCAAAAGGAAGCGCAAAAATTAAAAACCCAATATCAATCCTCCATACCGGCCGAAGAAATGACACAGAGACAATTGCAACATAACCAATTTGCTGCTAGTTTTAGTCCCCACTACCTTGATACTAAAAATCCAACGCAAAAACGTATAAGTCTTCCAGAGTCTTTCAATTACTCTAGTACGTCACCGCCGATGCCCGCTAGCCCGAAAATGTCTCAGCTCCAAGATACTACAGAGCTAGCTCATGGCACACCGGTCTCTCAAGGAAGCAAGCCACCACTCCAGCAGCAACTGATGCAGCACCGACTATTTCAACAGAAAAGGCAGTTGCTACAGAAACAGATGACCCCTCCGAACTTACCCACCCACGAGATGGGGCCACTGAGTTTGCAGATGGGCCTGAGCCGACGGCAAATGCTTCGACAGCAAAGTTACAAAATTGCTCAGCAGCAACAGATTTTGCCGCCGCTGCCGCTGACCGAAACGGAGAACAGGGACTTGCTAGCTTTCCAAGCGATCGTGGAGGGCCCAAATCGGTTGCAAAAGCCGCCGAAGCCGGAGGATAATCAGGAGGAGGTGTCGAAGTTCGCATATCAGGGTTCGATGGAGATTGGTATATTGATAAATAAGGATAGGTTAGGCAACGAGAACTGGTCCAACTTACCGTCCAACCTGCAGTCGGCGTGCCAGATCTCGGAGTTGGCGCCGCGGCGGGGCGCGGGCGGGGGCGGGGGCGCGGGCGGGGAGGCGCGCGAGGGCGAGCCCGCGCCGGAGCCGCTGTGGCCCGCGCAGTGGACCGCCGCCGCCGGCCTCTTCCAGCCGCAGCCCTGCTTCCAGGTATTCCAACAGATCAACTAAGTAGATCTCCGAGTAAGCCTAGACACGTAGATTTGGTAGTGACTTTGTGCACGCGGAGCGGCCGGCGGTTCTCGCGAACGGCTCGGGCTCGCAGATAGAGCTAGATCATTGGTCTCATTGTTTGTAGTGTGTATTCGTACGGCAAATGTTGGTATTTGCATAATAATATACTATTAAAAGTAATTCACCGTTACCTAGGGTGCATGACAATAAATTGAATAATGCTTTAAAGTTATGTAATGTACTGCCTGTAGCCGAATATACCAAATACATAGATTAAATAGGAATGAAATTTATACTAAATGTATCACGTGCTGTATACAGTAATATATTTGGTACTGCACTCAATAAAAGTAACTACTCGTACCTACAGTAAGCATAGAATTCACATACGATACACGTGTTATACGCTTATTTCATCAGTATGTCGAATGTGTCATCACTAGAACACTGACTGCGATCTAGCAATTCCATTTTATGTAATTATACTTGCCAAGTATTGCTTTGTTATAAGAAACTGGAAATTACCAAGGTAGTTACGATATTCTGTATCAAACATCACTTATAAAATGTTCCTACATGTTTTCTTCATATTTTACTTCATAGTACATTTTTATTTAATTAGTTTTAAGTATGTACAATATCTATTTATTTATACCTATAAGTTCTAATTCGGTATTCTGTTCACAAGTGAGTCTGTATATTTTTTGTTATTATTTGCTAAATGATTATGAAATAATGTATGTAAGATGTGATAGCTTTACTTAGAGACGCAAGAATTATTTAAATAAAAGCAAAGTAAATGTAAAATTTCTAATGGCTCATTGTTTTATTTTGACACCCTATTATTTGCTAATGACAGCTTATTATCGTAGATACAGTAGCATGCAAAAAGTGTTAAGTGACAAGTATAGAAATGAATGGCCTGCTCTAGACACTACGGTAGAAAATGCAACAGTTGAATATAGTAGTGAATGTCATTGAGCAATCAGTAGCATGAATGAATACACCGATTGCAAAGTAATCAAAGTAGCTAAAACACGCACATTAGAAACTACAACATTACCACTAAGCTTATACTTGTACCATGTTGCGATAACATAAGTTGAGAAATGCCAAAGAAAGTTATTGCAATGCTGACAATATATAAACCCTGTTGCAAAAACAAACGGGCACATGGGCAAGTTCCATACAATCGAAACAATTTGGAGACCTTGGATCTCCCCCTGGAAACTTTCTGGGTGCAATCTGATTATGCATCACATCTAGAGAATGGATGGAGGATAAATATTTAACCGCTTGAAAAGGCCGTTTACGCCACAGTGTTAAGCGAAAATTTGCGTCGGAATTTCGATTCCATACAACCGGTGTATAAAATTGAAATTCCCTCGAGATAGTACTTTCTTGACAATAATACTCGTACTTCAAAATTGATTTGCTTATCTTAGAAGAGTGAGAACATATAATTGTTTATTTCAGTCCAACTGGCAAGGCCAAAGCCTGCCGCCTCCCGCTGGTATGCTGCCCCTCAGTGAAAGCCCTATCCTCGAGTTGACAGAGCAGATGGAGTCCATATAGAAGTCACCGTAGTAGGGCCTTTAAGACCACCTCATTTCCATCCTTGGTAATAAGTAAGCTTATACAAATGTAGATCTTGTACTTGGGCCTCTGTCGGAGGCAAACCCTATGTTATCGCTTTAAATTATTGGTGGCCTATAGCAGCTATTTACTACAAAAGCTTGCATTTTTCCAACCATGTTGAAAATTATCTACTTTAGATAATCAACAACTTTTCGTTGTAACATAAAAGTCATTCCTTTTTGTACAGCGGTGTATTAGAATTGCTGTTATATAATAAAAAGAAATTAAATAATCATTGAATGATATCAATGAATTATGAAATTAGTGATATAATAATGCGACAATATCAAATAGGTTAAATTGTTAAAGTCGTGTAATTTTTTATGAACTTTGTTACTGATTTACTGGCGGCCATTGTTTGAACATGGTAAATAAGCTTTTACTATGGAACAAGAGATGTAAATTCAGCTTAACCAAATACGTACCTTTCTTGCCTATCTACGGGCAAGAAAGTTAATACCCGGGACAAACTATTTAAGTACTCAAACTCTGCTGTGTAGGCTTTTGAAGTAATGTAAGAGCAGGTAAAACTGCACTAAGCGTAAAGGTAGGCGAGCTCTTAAATAGATCGCGAAGTACCTACATATTAAAAAGTAATCAGAGGCTTAATTAGAGGAGTTACATGGCTGGACAGATATTACTTTTTTTAAAGTACGAGGCGTATCTACTCAAGGTACCTTAACAACGAAAGAAAACCTCGTCAGAAAACTCTAGATTAGAAGAAATTGAAGGATTTATTTATTTCTTTCTGCAAGAATTTCAATTCCAGGTAATTCGCGTAGCTGTGGTCAGGGGCGGATCTACCACATGGTATGTTTGGGCTTCAGCCCAGGCCCCCCCAACACCCTTCAACAATAGGCAATAATAGGCAATCAGGCTAAAAATCAAGTCAAGGTGGTAGCGACGGAAGTCGAGAGATACAACACAGTGATACAAGCTAATATACAGTAGATCAAGGTTCTGATAAAAGGATCAACGTTTAACCTCATAAGCGCCTGGGCTCCGTCATTAGTCCGGTTGCGCCGACACCGTAATGTCTGTCTTCTGGAATTGCTTACGTGCGTCGTACCTATACCATCCTCCGAACAGATCGTGGTTGGTGTGGTGCTTCTTAAACCAGTAACCGTTCCCTTTTAGCGGGAGTCGACCAACCGTCAGTTGTAGTTGATACTAATCCTTACGCAGTATAAAATAAAGTCGCTTTTACGTGCGGGGGACGTGGTCGGGGACGTCCGACCAAGGTCTGCTCGGCCGCGCATCCGAATTAACATAAAGCCACTTTATTGTGTACAACAAGGATTAATATCGACTGCAACTGACGATTAATCGGTTCCAGTCAAATTGGAGCGTCTGTTACTATTATTAACGGCCACCTCATCCAGATCAGAAAGAGTTTAGATGGCTTCGCGAAGACTTTGGCTACGCCAAACCAAACTCACTGGCCACTGACTTGGCCGTGGGTCGTGGTCAAAACGTTCTACAAGAAACAGCAGTAACACAGAAGAAAGAAACAGTATTCTAGTTTCGGTAAAATCTTCCATAGTAATATCTTCCATTAGTTATGTTAGTCAGAATACCAGAGTTAGAAAATGAGACGAATAAGAAAAAAAACTGGGATGCCTACTCTCCTTCTGGTTCAACTATAGCATGCCATGGAAATAATCTACCCTTCTGCTCATCTGGATGACGTAGAATGTCGAAGGAAGTCCTAGGAAACGGTGGATTGAAACAAACGCTCTCTCGCGGCGCGAGCTGTGTCGCGGGCACAGATGTGCTAGGGCTACTATATGGCTAGCTTTAGAGCGAATCTTGAAACCATCCATATAAGGAATAAAAAGATTTTCTACACTTTTGCTGCGAACCCAAATTTTAAAGAGTTAGGCACGGTGCTAACAAACGCCGCCAGATGAGTCGTGCGAAATATACCATACGCGTGTGCGGCCTGGCCAAACGAGTCCGCGCGCACTCGCGTATTACATTTGCCTTTCTTTTTACCACTTTAACAGTTTTAATTCACATATTAAAAAGTCAGGAGTAATGTGAGCTTTGGAAGATTGTAGTCTGAGCTCCTGACCACATACTCTGTCACACTAATAAATGTTCAAATAACGGTCGCAAGTAGATTTACAAACCCCGTGTATATAGTTATATAAACTACCTCTCCGTAGGTTCTATCCCAAGACTGAATTCTATGTCAATTCAGATACATAGTACGCAACAGATAACATTGTGTTTATGAGCATTAAACCGTTTAGAAGACAATATAGGCTGGAGCAGAAATATTATGTTAACAACGAAGTACGTACTTAATTGATTCATATGACTGAGAACCAATACTTATATATCTAATGTACTTACATTATACTACAATTCGGTAATGCTACCATACCTACCATATACCTACATATACCTACTGTATTTATGGAATAACGTCATAACCTTTTAAAACTCCAGCCGCAGTTTAGTACAACTTTGTAATTTTATACACATGAACATTTCTGGTCAAGCTTCATATAACATTTATAAATAATTCGTTGTAAGAACTATAATATTTTAACTTACCTATCACTTAAGTAGATTCTGAAATAACATTGCAAAAAACATTTCAGTGTAGGTATTGTAAACAGTGTAATCTACACTGTAAAGTATACGTTTAAGCACCTACCTATTTCATTTCTGAAGGGATATTACATTAATAGATACTAATTAGACATATCATATCATAGTAGGTGATTTAGATTGCGTGGTAGCATTTTAAAGTAATACGATAATAATGCATTTATAAGGCCATATGAAATATTATTGTTGAAGTTAAACAATGGCTGATACAACTTCGCGCCATAATTTTCTTCAGTTGTTTGAAGTTGGTCGATAACATTGAGTCCCTCCTGTACTACTTATGTTTTACATACAAAGTGATGGTATGTCTTATTGTCTACCATTAACGTCAGAACACCAGAAAGTATGTACCTGCAATGACATTTTTATATACTTTCAGACGTGTACTTAAGTGCAACAGTACCCGCCCATGAAAGTGTCTCACTTAATTTACAAATATGCCGTTCTTAGCCTCTGTTGTCTTGAATTTAAATGTTGGGCGCGAGAGAATCATGAATAAACTATAAACCACTGAATTCACAAACACACAGGTAGTTGCCAACCGCCACAGATAGGGTACCTAAAATTATGTACTTAGTTTTATTCGAATGCGAGAGAAATTGTCGTTTTAGCATGAACATTAATTTAAGCTTATGTAAGTTAAGTGAACAATACGAGGAACGTTCCCGTTCGTCGACCACCACGAAGCTTTACCAAACAATAACAATAACTTATACGTAAGTGAAACTGCATTTAAATATTAACGTAGTGGTTAGAGCATACCTATCTGGATAAGTGAATATGTTAGTCGAATAGTTTAGGTGTTTGGATGCTTTTACACGATTACAAAATTAATGTCATTGTACATTCCGTCATTGATTATGATTATTCATGTAATATGTTACTCGCGATTTAAACAACTAGATGTATAAGTAGTCAATTTTATATAATGAATGACAATTAGGGGATTGTAGGAAACGTATTATCAATGTATCCATTGGACAACACGAAACGTTACACTTACTTACATTTATAGGTGTATACTGATTAATTGTTAGCGAATTTAGCTGTTTTGAGTTATTAATCTTTGGGTTTCGGTTGTGATACGTATATGGCTGATTGTTAATCAATGTATAGAAAGGTCAAATACAATGGTTCTTTTGCATATTGATAGCGTTTTCATTTCCGTTGGTTCGGCTTTTGTCATCCTTGTTGCGTATCTAGAACGTATTATCTATTACCTACTTAGGTTCCAAATCACTATCCTAAAATTCCCCTCTACATGAATGATAATAACCTTATCCGCCACTTTCTTTGTCGCGTACCGATACACGCAGACGGACTTTTTATATAGGTATAGATACTAAAGTAGGTAGTGATATTTATCTTTATGAGACTACAGTAGATATCGCCCGAAGTTGTTTTCATTTTTATCTTTACTAATTGGTATTTTAAGCGCGTCCCTTTATCAGCAATTTATAAATAAAATCAAATTAAAACACTCGCCTCAGTATCGTTGAAACCCGTTTCGGAACATACCTCAACTGACTATTGTATCGTAAACCGAACTTGTAAGCATTCGGTGTATTGACCAGTAACAGTCTTATCGCGAGTGTGTTCAGTATTATTGCTCGCAGGCGCAACGATGGCTACGACGAAAAAAATAACAGAATTAATTATAAATAACGATATTTCATTTTCATTCGAAGTGACTCCTGATATTGATGTAAGTGAAATAGACAAGTTAACTACACAGCCAACGTTCTTCTCCGTTACATGGCATGCTAAGTCTCATGGATGTAAAGACTTAGATATACCTCCTCTAGAAACAGCTAAAGCTTTGAAAAAGAAAGGTAAAGAAGTTTTACTGCACTTATCCTGCGATTTGCTGAGGAAGAACTATCTGAATGAACTAATAGATACACTAAAACGAAATGGAATTTGCAATCTCTTTGTCGTTTTGGGAGGTAAGTAATTGTGCAGTGTACCTCAGAACACAACCCCCAAGTAAGCAAAGGTTAAATAGTACCGCTATGGGTACAATAATGTCTAGACAATCACAAATATAAATTACTGTCAAAATTTGAATTCATTATATTATTTTATAAAATACAGAGGTTTCGATAAGTAGAGGTCTCTCAATCGGCGCCTTACAGTTTTGTCGCAACATACATATTTTAAATTTGCGGGTAGTCTCTAAGCTCATAGAACTCTGGCCCGATAACAATAACTTAACAGTATACAGAGTGTTTGGTAGAGGGTTGGACATAGGTGAACGGCGGATAGAAGGGGTCATTTACAAATTACTCAGCATAAATTAAACCAATTTGGCCTTAAGATTTATTCACTCATTTCGATTACCGGTCTTTTTGTAAGACGGCTCAGGTCTATTTAGGTCTATAATTTGAATGAATAACTCCAGATAAGAAAAAGTAACAACGCTTTTGATATACCGTTGGAATGAGCATGAACTGCAGATGTTTATGTAAAATTAGAATCAATGTAATGCTAGTAGTTTTTTATTTAATCTAATACAAATTTTACCTTAAACATTTTTTTTCCTCATTAAGCAACTTTAGGACCTCATAATTTTCTTTTCCCTTATTACTTGCACTAAATATCAATTTAATTAGAACACCTTGACAATAACAATTAAATAAAATTCATAACCTTAGCAGTTTTGTCCAAACTGGCACTGTTATTTAAGTTTAAGTGGTAAATCTTGACCTTTTTCGTTTAAAATACCAAAAAAATCCTCAAAAAAATCTTGAGGCCAAATTGGTTTAATTTATATTGAGTAATTTGTAAATGACCCCTTCTATCCGCCGTTCACCTATGTCCAACCTTCTACCAAACACCCTGTATATGTATGGACACTGTGTTTGATCCAATATTTTTTCAGAGGGATACGACGAGAAGAATTCTGATTTTAAAACGAGCCAAGAACTAATACGTTACATAAGAGAAAGAAGCGGTGATTACTTCTGTATAGGCGTCGCAGGGTTTGCTACTGATGATGAGGACAAGCTTCTACGCTTGAAGGACAAGACCGAAAGTGGAGCTAACTTTATTTTAACACAAGCGATATTTGATGCAAATGAGTTCGAAAAATGCATTATCGCCTGCAACAGGATTGGGATTAATGTACCGATTTTAGCGGGAATGTTTATTTTCGAAACACGCGACCAATTAATACCATTCGCAAAATTGTGTAAAATTAATGTTCCAGAGCATTTCTTAGACGCTATAGCGAACAAAACAGAGGAAGAAGTCTTGTTAGTGCAAAAGAAGCTAATTAATGATATTCATAATATAAACCCTGTGAATATACACATTTTTACTCTGAACAAACTTACTCGCGCAGTTAAATTATTTAACAAAATTAAAAAATAAACCATAAGTACATTAAAATAGGTATATACATGAAACAACGAGTATACTACATAGGCAATACGTTTATCACGTAATTCGACAAAAAACGTATTCCTGTGGTTTAACCAATCCAAATTATGTGTAATTTTGTTACGATGTTAATAAATAAAAAGTAATGTTATCTTGGATTTTCATTTTAGTACTTAGGTATCTACGAGAAGCATTCAAATGTTTCGCGCTGTTTGATCACGTGCGTCGAATTGTTTACAGAGCCTCCTTGACCTTCTATCTGCTGCAAAACCTATTGTATCGGAGTGAAGTGATGAATTAATGGAAAATTCGATTTAATCCTTTTAATAATTTCGCCTTGAATTTATCAGTTTCTTCACGGTCATATCTCATAATATTAAGTACCTAGCGTGCTGAGCACCTTGGCACCAGGGCATCTATTCTCTAAGCCCATGTTCGTAACTAACGGACTCAGATTAAACAAAAAAACCGTGAGTGCTCTCGCTCACCAAAATTTGAATTCATGAAAGCGGAGGTTGTTAACATAAGATGGTATTCCCCACCATGGAAGGAAAAAAGGCAGGTCTTTTCTTCCATAGCCTCCATTCATTAATTCAAGGTCACAGATCCGTGGCCACAGAGGTGCTCTGTGAAGTCTGATTCTCGTTCGATTATTATTTCATATTAGAAAAACATGGTAAAAGGTTGCCCCACAAAGGGCCCCCATGTTTTGTTCTGTTCTATGGATTGTACATTTATTTATAATCTGTAGAACGGATGGCATTCAAGTCTCTGTCTCTTTTAAAACATTTTACTAGATCCATGAAATTTTATTCCCGAAATATCCGTAGGATATCTAGGAAATCTAGCTCTTTTTAGTCCCTATTTTTTTAGGTTTATTTATTTTTAGAAATTGTTTGCATTCGAAGAAATAAATGAGTATAAAGTTTTATCTATGATTCACAGATAATAGAATTATTAAAAAATGTGTTTTTGACACGGTAACGTCACTACACGTCCCACAAAAAATAACCTTTATAAATACGCGTGCGCGTGGATATGGATCTAAACTGAACTTGAAGCTACAACAGCGAAGCATTTCTGCCGTGGAGTGAAACAGTGAGCGTCTTCAGTAAGCATGTTTTCCCATTCGGAGCCATTAAGAATAACTGATTTGTTAAATCAGAAATTAACATTTTCATATGAAGTAACGCCAGATTTGAAACCCGAATTGTTGGATGATGTTACCGAGGAGCCACTATTTTATTCTGTAACATGGCACGCTCGCATGCATGGTTGCAGCAGTTTGGACATCGCTCCGCTAAATTTAGCCAAGATTTTAAGAAAGAAAGGGAAACAAGTGTTATTGCATATAGCATGTGATCATTTGAAAAAAGGCTATTTGGACAACATGCTGCAAATGCTCCAAGAAAATGGAATTTGTAATTTGTTCACACTCTTAGGAGGTTAGCGTAATTCAGTTTTATTCTTAAATAGCTATGAAATTAAATATGGTCATCTACCCAGTTTAGTGCCTATAGAATGAATAATAGTTCCTATGCTTTTCGCTTTTAAAGTCGCATTTTAACACTACTACTTATTTTGTACGTTCTGTTAGATTGTCTCGCATAACTAACATTCGTTTATTCCTTTCGCATTACCTATAGACGCCCAACACAATGAATTTTAAGTTAGCAACGAACGACATCTTAATGGAAATACTGCTTTATTTTACAGAGGCTTACGATGAACGCGAATCCGATTTTAAGTGTACCTCAGAACTAATTCAGTACATTCGAGAAAACTGGGGAACGTACTTTTGTATTGTCGTCGCTGGATTTCCAACAGACCCTGATGAAAAATTGATAAAATTGAAGGACAAATTGAAATCTGGTGCAAATTTAATTATTACACAAGCTATTTTTGAAGTAGAAAAATTTAAAAGCTTTATGGATCGATGTAAAAAACAGGATATCAAAGTACCAATTATAGCCGGTATTTTGTTTGTTGATAATTACGACGATTTAGTGTGTTTTACACAATGTGACAAAATAGTTTTACCTCAAGATACATTAACCAGAGTGAAGAACAATCCAGGTCCAGAGAGCAAGGCTGTCCTAAAGAAAGTCATAAAGGATATTCAAAGTCTTGATTTAAATATACTCGATATTCATATTTTCTCAATGAATAAACTAAAAAGTGTATCCGCATTAATAAAAGAAATTAACGAATCGTAGACGATGTTCATTTATCAACAGCTATCTAGCGTACCCAACCCACGTGTAATAAAATGCCTACCCGCTGCGTGCAATTAAAAACTCTTGAAGTCTTGAACATTCGACTATCCTGCTCACAATTATAGCTCCCTTCTCGTTCTGGTCTAGGAAACATCAGATAAAATGAATTAACTATTCTTGTTTTTAAAATAAAACAAAGTGGCGTTTTACCTGAGTTCACTTCTCATTCATACCTTATTACATAATGCAACTTTATTTGCCACTGGTTGCTTAGGCCAAGGCTGACAGAAGTGACAGTCGAGTACCCGACTCGTTACTCTGTGTCCGCACATCCACCGCCGCATTTTCATTTCGTTGGTGTGGAGTTCACGGCCGTGCTTCTTCAGCGTAGCCATGTCTCGCTGCCATTTTCTGACAGATTTTAGGGTCACAAGTGGTCCAGCTATTTGGCCCAAGACGCATGATGCATGAAGTTGAGTATCATTACATCACCATCACCGAGCGCGCTCGGTGCATTACCTACATCAAGGTTCATCTAGTGGACGTGGCGTAAATTACAAACATACATATCTACATACAAAATACGCGCGAAAAACATAACCCTTCCTTGGCAGTCGGGTAAAAAGACGGAGAATATACCGATGAAATATTTTTTTCTTTTGTTACATCTGTGTGCCGCCTTTGTTGTCAATAATGCATAACAAGAATTTCGTTAGTTTGTCGCAGTCAAAGTTTCTAATAAAAACTCATGGTCGCATTGTATATAACCACGCTCGACTCTACGCCATGGAAAAAGAAAAACAGTATCCATGACCATAAACTATAAAACTATCCATCGAGAAGTCCGTGGTCCTACAATATCTGTCAATGATAGTTCATTATTAGTCTGTGTCGTGTGAACGAAAAGGATCTTTCTTTTAGAAAGGATTGAGGTTATGTCTAACAAGAATTAGTTTTCTTCATTATATTTGTTTAACAATTAAATTAAATCCGCAAATTAAGTTATTTAATTGCTCTATTACGGTGAAGTCTAATATTGTGACGTGATTCTCTACTAGTCATTGGTATCCGTCGGGTATGTATATAATGTAGATGTAACTTAGGTTACTTTAGGTGTAATTATCGCATACCTAAGATATTTTTCCAAGCATATTTACTTCACGTTTTAGGTTAATTAAAAAGTTGGGAACTTAAAGATGTCGTTTCCTGATAAAGAACAAAGGAAAACATGTTGGGATGCCAGAGATCGATATTGGGAATGTCTTGATGATCAGAGTGTTAAAGATAGCACAGAGCAGCCGAGAGCTTGCGCCGAGTTTAGGAAAATTTTTGAAAAATCATGCCCTCCGCAATGGGTAACGCATTTCGACCGAAAGTGGGACTTTAATATGTTCAAAGCGAAAATGCAAAAAGAGGGATATGAGCCAATTAAAGGGGCACAGTGATTATTACTTATGTATTGTTATTATATGTAACTTATTGTAAATAGTCATTATTAGCTTATAAAGTAAAAAGATGTTTAGAACAAAGTTTGACTTTCATTTACTTAAAAGCACTGGGATTTATGGTCTGTGATATAGGTAATGCATATTATTCTCTATTGTACCACTATTCCCTTGTGTATTATAGTTAATAAATATGTGTTATAAAATTGTATTTGTTTTATTTTCAGATACCTATCAACAGTTAATACTTAAGCCTTACGATGGATGAACTATGTCATTTAATCAATATTCCAACAAGTGAATTAAACTCAGACATTATACAGGTTAACTATCTGTGATTTTAACTTGCCTATTTAAATGTTTGAATACTTTGAATTAGAAGACATGCAATATCTAACGTAGGTATGTTTGTACTTAATTACAGAAGGCGTTATTCCTGATACAAAAGAATAGTAGGTCTGACGAAATGAATTCACCTATTTGGAAAAAGTTGTTGCAAGTTTTGTGGGATCATTTAAAACTAGGATTAACAAAATTTGATGATCAACTTCTCTGTGCAACATGTTTTTATTCGGTTCCAATTTCCAGTAATCAGCAGTGGCAATACTCAAACCAAGTATATAAAATAGTTGCACTACAATTGACTAACAATCGTAAACAAAACACAGTAACGTCACAAGTTGTATCTCTTATGTATGGGATGTTTCAATCTACATTTCTTGTTCAGTATAATGGTCCACAAATGGAAAGTGTTGGACAAATTCTAGAAGTGATGCTAGAGTTATTGATTGATATGGCATATGCTTATTCAAAATTTACTTTTATAGCATTTAAAACAATAAATTCTTTCAAAAAAGTTATTGGCACAAAATTTCAAGAAATTGTATATTCTGAAGATAATAACATAAAATTACTCAATTTGATCAATCATAATTGGGAGAATCCAGTCACAGGTATAAGAGACTTAAATAGAGAAATATTTAAGACACTGATTAGTGTAATTGATGAGGAAAAGCTTAAAATAATTTTTAAGGAAATTAATGATTTCTATTGGAACAAGGCTAAATATTTAATGTTATCAGAAATAATTGAGCAGAGCAATAATGATATTATAATGCAAAACAATAATTGGATTAAGGGATTAACATATAGTTTACACAAACCAGGATTGGTATCTGCTGGTACTGATATGTACTTTGCCATTTTAAAAAAGATCCACACACCAGATCAATGGTGTGACCTTTTTCTTGAGGTCATTATTCAAATATTAAATGGGACAAGTAAAGCAACGGAAAACTTTTGTAATTACTGGAGTTTAATAACGCTTAAAAGATTTCCATCTCTATTTAATATTTTAATTGAAGTACTTACCAGAGATTTTCACTCAGAAAAAAATACATTTAGTAGATTGTATTTGACTAAACAAGCTTGTAAAGTAGGTAACAAGTGTTTCAATTCCGACGGAAATAAGCAAGTAATAGAGTTAAAAACTATAGGATTGAGTCATTGCAATAGTCACATCAGAAAGTTGGCATTTGATATTTTATGCAGTATGCATGTAAAAGCAAAGTTTACTAAATCTGAATATGATTTAGTCTTAAGTTTTTTGAATGATAACATTAACTCTGATTGTACTGTTTTAAGAATTAGTATGCTTAATAGTTTTAATGCCCTTTTAACGCAAATTCATATATCATGTTCAAATAAGGGAACAGAATTTATGATTGACAATGATGTCCTTGAAT
The DNA here is from genome assembly GCA_907269095.1 of Blastobasis adustella. Classification (NCBI taxonomy): domain Eukaryota; kingdom Metazoa; phylum Arthropoda; class Insecta; order Lepidoptera; family Blastobasidae; genus Blastobasis; species Blastobasis adustella. The sequence goes on along the minus strand of OU026121.1, from coordinate 10,026,326 downwards.
TTTGCATTAAATTCCAAGAGTTTATAATTGCATCTTTGAGCATAAATGGCAATTATCAGAGAAAGATAACATGTATTAAATTAGCCAACTTGTTTTTTAATAATTTGAACGAAATACCGAAAAAGAGGCTAAAGCAAACCAGATATAAAAGTAAAACTATAATTGAAGATTTAAAAGAGAGAAATCTATTATTATTGCTTGCCACAGAAAATGTTAGCAAATTAATTCACCTGTTAAATGATCCAGCTGAAGATTTACGGGAAAATGTAGCGGAACTGTTATTTACTCATTACTTCCAAAAATTACAGACGGCTGAATTAATGAATAACTTAATAAAAAATGCCTTGACAAAACTAAAAAGCAAATTCTTTTATGAAATAGGTTGTGGACAAAGCATGTTCAAATTAATAATTAAGTTATTATTGAAAACGAAATATGAAGATGCTAAATTCAAAAGTGTCGAAGATATATTTGCGTTTGCTTATAATGAATTAATTTCTGAACATAAATTGAAGAGGGATACTTTAGATGCAATTGAAAATGGAACACAGTTGCACTCATTTATGAGCATTCTGTGTAATTTACTACCAGTTTGCCATCACAGTGGATATCATATAGATATATCTGCAAGTCAAATGAAAGATATTTTGGATTCTTTAGATAACATATCAAACCAATTCGCATGGGAACAAAAGATCTCAACTAGCTCCGATTTTTCTAAAATAAGTGAAATGGTTGAAGATATGATAAATAAATCTCGCAACGCAGTTGATAATGATAAAACAAAAATATCAGGATTACATCAAATAGTACTAAATTGTTTATGGCTAAACGTTAAGGTATGTTGTTTGCATTTTAATTAAGTGTATTCATAGAAATATAGGTATGAATACGAATTAAACATATTTCAGGGATCCTGTGACTTAGCAGAGCTATTAATTAAATATATAGGTAACAACAGTGCACAGGTGGAGGTTTGCGAGAGAAGTCTTTGCATTATAACTCGTGTACTGGAGACATGTCGCCATAAAGGGGCTATTGAAGCTGCAGGAGTAGCTTTAGGTAATACATTTTTTATCAAAACTTTTTATTGAAATGTTTCTATTTGCATTGAAGTCAAGTCAAATCAATACGAAGGTGCAAAATCATCATCAACGGCCCATAAGGCATCGTTCTAATTGGCTAATGATCGTACAATAGAACGATGCGTGTTCGTCGCCTAACGAAACTATCTAAACAAATTTATTTGAAGTGTGCTTAATTTAAGCTTGGTCATCGTAGGATGTCTTAATAGGTCACGCACAATCTCGCAAACACAGCAACGCGGCAGCAGCGATGGGAATGACATGATTACACGCTGTGTAGGACTCCTGACGGACTATCGCACGATCATTTTCATCGCGCGACGAAAACTCATCGTTCGATCGATAGATCCAAAGTAGCAAAGCTTGTGTTATGGTTAGTGGAGATTAATGCACGCTTGGCAGGCGGGTAGCACAGATCGCAGTATTGAAAATATTCAGAAAATGCTGCTTCCCATTTTCGGGTTTTCGGAAGAACTAGCTGGTCTGCCTCTGACATTAGTCATCTTCTACGACACCTGTCCAGACCAGAGTTTTAAATTTTTTTTAAATAATTTCTCTGTTGGCGACTATACTTAAGAGGTGCTTATTATGGGATAACTGATACGCATTTAATACTTGTTTTAGATAAAAGTATTCGATATTTGACGTCTCTACCGGATGGCTCCGATTTAACAAAAATTCCGTCCGAGTTGCTAAAAAATAAAATTAATGATTTGATATCTGATGCAAACAACATGGCGTCCATTACAAGAAGAGGAGCAGGGTTATCAATTATGGTTCATAGAATAGTGTCCAGCGATATGCAAAAAGGAAAGGTAATTTTTTTATAATTAATACAAAAATTAAAATATGATTATTCAGTTTTTACTGTTTGTACATACTTCTCTTCTCGAAGTGGTAGGCAGAGACCACATTGTTCCACTTGCTACGGTTCTAACAAACATCTCTCCACAGTTTAGAGTACTCTTGACCAGACCTTTCTTTAAAATTTCTCCATTTGATCATGATATATATATATATATGTACGTCTCGGTTTTCCACTTCCAACGCTTCCATTCATATATTTTTCGTTAATCTCCTTTCATTCATCATCTCCAAATGTCTAAACCTACTCAACATTCCTTTCTCTATCCTAGTCACTACATCTTTCACTCCCGCATCTTTTTACACTATTCCGTATTTTACATTTCATTGATACTCCTTCTATACTTCTTAACGCTCTCATTTCTACTGCATATAAACTACTTTCGTGCTTCTTCTGCCATACCCAACTTTCGCTTCCTTAAATTAATGTTTGAACGAGCACCCCTCTTAAAACAGACAGACGGGCCTTCTTGGTGCCTTAAGCTTTGGGCCATCTTGGCCTTCTCGGGCCTTTATGGGAAATTCCTGCCAAAAAACGAAACCCCCCGAAATTTTTCATTTCCTGGGTCAAATTCCTTTTGGAATCGAAAGTTCTACGGAAGAAAAATCGATTTTTTTGAAAAATCATTTTTTTTTGTAATAATTAACAATATGATGTAGTAAGTATTTAAATAGCTGTATTAAAAATAATAGTAAAAGAATATTGGAGATGGCTTCAGTTGGACAGAATGTGACTTGGACCGAATTAGACTTGGTGAACCCAATGAGACTTGGAGAGAATTTCTCCACGGTTTGACGAATTAATACTACGACCACTTGTGTACCGGGAGCACTAGAAATGCTTATGGGACACTTTCGATCCCTGAAGGTACTCATACTTTGACCCAGGAAATGAAGAATGGAAATAAATAAATGATATATGTAAATGAAATTCGTGGTAGGAATTTCCCACAGGGAATCGGGTTAAATGAAAGATTGTGGGTAACTGGGGAATATTATGTGGAAAATGTAAGAGAAAAAATTTATTACGCGATAGCATAAAGATATTTTAAAATGCCTACATTGTTCTGTGTTATTTTCCAGCCACTATTCCATTACCTGATGACCAGGATACTAGAAGTGTGTAATCAGACAGAGGACACTATAAGCAGTAACGGCGATATTGATAACGAGAGAGATCTGCCAAAAGCTATTTACATACACTTTCTAACGAGAATTGTTACTGACAGTAGCTTAGCGTCAGATACCATGTTTTATTCCGCAGACCTAGCTGAATTGGCATTTCATAATCTGATTAATCCTTATTGGCAAATACGGTAAGAGTTGCAGTTTATAACTAGCTTTTGCCCGCGACTTCGTCCGCGTGGAAATAGTTTTTACGACAGTTTAGCTTTTGCCCGCGGTACCATTTTAAATGACCTTCGTATTGTATTAATGCTATTTCTACGGAAATCTGGACTTTAAGCTACCAAACTATCAAAACAGTTCAGTAATTATGCCTTATGCGCGAACAGCCAAACAGACAGACAAAAATTACAAAAAACGTTTTTTGGCATAGTTACGTCCAGAATCAGAATCCTATCCCGACAATCAATATACAGACACGGCTTATTTAAAGTTTTATAATAGTACCTATAGATAGTAATCTATGTTTTGTGCACTTAGTAGTGACCCGCTTCGCACGGGTGTTCTCGGGTTTTCTCTATTATAATACGCATGTATCCTTCCGGAAGCAATGATCTAATTTAAATACTTGTAATAACCGCATAAAATCTGTTGCGAGATTTACCAGGAATTACGATAGACGCGAATATTGACAATGTTATACTTTGTAAGGATGTATATGGTAAAAATATATAATATTGCTATTGTCTTTTCTAGAAATGCCGCACTTCAACTATATGGCGCATTAATAACAAAACTTATTGGTCAAAAGAAAGCATCAGGACTAGATAAAGAGACAGTGGCTACAGTCGCTTGTGATGAGCTACGTACTCATTCAAGGAAGATGTGGCTCTACATGGTAGATAAGCTAAATGAAAGTGGCCATAATGATAAAGTTCAATATCATTCCAATCTTGTTCCAATACTTAATATATTGGCAAACATAGCCAGAAGATACAATTTCAAATGGAATATCATGGAGCAGCATGACATAGATATGGTATTACTTAGAAATTTATTTTGTTTGCTGGACAGTCCAATTCATGCAGTCAGACGGCTAGCAGCTAAAAGTATTTATAATATTTATTCATTCGATAGCATTTATGACATTCTAATAAAAAATAATAATTTTAGTGAGAATTGTATTCATGGATGCTTAATGCTATTGTCAAATTGCTTTAAGATTTATTGTAATACTGAATATAAACATCAGTTTGATGATTTGAAAGCTAAATATGAAAATGTTATAAAAATTAGCACACATTGTTATTTAAGTCATCAGTTATTTGAAGCTATGTTTCCTGAGGCATGTGATATATTAGAAATAAAACACACAATTGAGAAAGCCACAATGCGTTCTCATGAACCAGGCGTACATTTGTGGGCTAACATGCGTGTTACAGAATTTGTGAACAGATGTTCTTGGAATGAAATATGCGAAATACTGCCCACATTATTAATATGTGAAGAACGCGAACAATACTGTAATAGTGTGTTACAAAAAATGAAAAATGAAAAAGAACAAATTGCTCCTAAAACATTAATTGATATTGCTAATATTTTAGTTATGTTCGAAGATAAATTCAATAGCACTGTGATTTGGCATATACTTTACAAATTATCTCAAATGGTAAACTTAGATATATATGTAACTAGGGATGTTTGGCAGATATTAGAAAAACACATTGTACCATACAAACTGAGATACGTAATACCATTCCTTTCTCGTATTTTGTCAAGCAAACAAGATAATGAATATCTCATGAAGATTTCTAACATTATTGTTTCTCTAACTATATCTGAAAATACTGATATTGAAATGAGACTCATTGCAGCAATGGCTAATAATGAATTAGGATTTGTATTTAATAATTTGTCAGATATTGTTAAAATGTCTGTGATCAAATCTGTAGTCATTTTATTACAGGATGAGGATGAATGTGTAAGAAATGAAAGTGTAATGTTTTACAAAAATGTCAAGAACCTAGATTTTCCATTAAATCCTTTTGTTTGTCTATTTAAAATGTTGGATGGTGAGTTCTTGCAAATTTTCCATGCAGAGACAGTAACAAACTTTGTTACCGATATGACAAATCTTTTAAATAGCAATTTTCGCAGCCATGACAATGATGAATATAACCCTTTTTCAAATGAATCAACAAATATATATATTGAGCCAGATATTCTTAAAAGATTGATTGATAATATAAAGATTTAGAATATTTATAAAAATTGTTTTATTTTGTGGTTTTGTATTTTACTTAAACTATAATCATTCTTAAGTAATTTATGTATTCTATTTGTAAAATATTAAATATAGTACATACATACACAATTTAACAGTAAAAAAAACAAAAACTTATACCGAAAATCACAGGTGACTGGAGTCAAACATCTTCATAGTAGTACTTCTGTGGAGGAGTGGTGTCGTCAATTTGTATGGAGACTATGTGGCGGCCAGGCACCATCACCAGGCCGAGTACACGAGGCTCATCAGCTTCACCATCATTGCTTTTAAGATACTCTGAACATGCACCTGAAAATGAGATTTAACAGGTGAAGTTACAGTCCAGGGTAGTTACACTATAAGTATTCTATGAAAACTTAACAGACCACTTCATACAGTTCTGATTTTGTCATTCAATTCAGCATTTAGATCTATGGCTATTTTCCATTTTCACAGTGACATAGGTGAATATAATTGGGTGACTGTAAGGTTCGATCTTAAGGTGAGGGAAAACATTGTGATGACACCTGCTTATTTAGTCATCTGGATGTGTAACCATGATCCAATCTGGTCAGGTTCCCTTGGTAGCCATGGAGGTCAGACAGCAGTTGCTCCACTGTAATTATTTGATCTGCCAAATCCTCAATCATTGTCAAGGCAGACCCTGGGCCCTCTTGCGTAAGAGCACAACCAGGAGATTAACAAATTATGAAAATTAAAAAAAATCAGCTTTCACATTGCATTTACTATGTGAGCGGGACAAATTAATTATTAAAAACATTTAAAACATGAATGCTTTTTTCAATATTCTATATTTCCAGTCTTGGTCTTAGCTGCGAATTGATTCTGTTCTGTCTTGGCCGAGACTAAAAGACCTGTCTCATTCGGAACTTAGGTCTGCCCAAGGTGAATCTATCTGACTAAAAGTGGTTTAAAGGTGCAAGGTTATGGGCTAGATAGACTAATAATAATGTACATACCACACAAAAATGATTCTTTTTCAAATACTTATAGCAGAGAATTGGGCCATTATAGTAATATGTAGCTTCATCATGTCTAGGCCTTCAAGACCTGAGGACCTAATAAAGGAACAATTCAATATTTGTAATTAAGTAGGAACCTACCCAAGATAACATTGGCGTCACGATCAGTGCACAAAAAGACTCCACAAAGAATTCTACCATCAGTCATTTCTATTCTGAAATTCATGTTCAGCCACCTTCGTAACTTGGCCTTTCCGTCCAATAATTCAGGATTCTCAGATTCCTGTAACATTTATTACAACCACATTTCATAATATGCTGATTCTGAGCATGTTCCCATATATAGTAAGTTATGCTCATTAAAATATTTTTTACCTTGACGCTTTCATTTTCGCTCATATTAGTAAAGAATGCTCTAAGATAAAGACAAAAATAATGTAATTATAGATGAAAGCACTGTGAATAGATGAATAATAAAAGTCTGAAATGAACGAAAATGAAAATTCAGTTAAATCAGAAAACGATTTGGTTTGTTTACTGCTGTTTACATTTAAGCGCTGTCAACCGCTCCGCTCTCCCGGATAGTCTTCGATTGTTTTGTTCGCTACCCCCCCCGGCCCCTTTACACTTAAGATTCTTGATCCCAGGTCCACTTGTCAACCGCAGTTTGTTGTCAGTGGGATAGTGTATGAACGATAGAATACCTAAGTTTATATTCTTTGTTTGTTGTCAATGTCAATATTTCTTGCTTTGCTTGACTGGGATTCGAAAGGATTTTTTGCATTTATTAGGTTATTTATTTCCATTTCATCTAGCGAATCAAACAAACTGACAAATGCAAAAGAAATGTATGAAGAAACAGAATTTAACTTATCGCAAGAAGCTGACAAGTTTAAAATAAAATTTAAATACTTTAAAGCTAACAAACCCAAGCCTTCTCTGCATGAAGTGTTATCAGTGAACAGTGATAACGATAAGGCAGGTATTCCTCTATCTTTAGGTTATTCTCTTTTTGGATTTATTGATTACAAATAATAATATTACTTTCTTTTTAATTTCACAAGAATATTTTGATACTTAACATTATTTCCAGGTTACCCAACTGAAAATAAATACTGTGGATGATGTCAGAACTGGGTTCTTAGGATTGTTAAACCCATCAGAATGGAAACTGTATTCTTTTCTAGATCATGCTGGCCTATTGTTAATAAGGAACCCATTTACAAGTATAGGCCAAAGATATTGGATAAGAAAGTGTCTCGAACACTATCCATTAAAACCCAATAAACTAAACATTGACATAGACTCACAAATTGAGAATTGGTGGGCAGCTTGTCATGACAGTGGAAACTGTAACAAGGAGTTACAAAAGAAACTAAGATGGACTACTCTGGGCTATCATCACAACTGGGATACTAAAGTAAAATGTTAATATTCCATTTATTTACTTACCTATATACCAACTTCAATCCACTCACATATTTATTCTATATTTAAAGTAATTTATTACTTATAAATTATTAAAATAAAAAAAAATAGGGGGTTAGACATGTTTTTATTACTTCAATTGTGTTGTTTTTCATGTATAGGATAGCAAAAAAGTTTTGAATAACTGCAATAAGCAAGATATGGCCATTTACGTTTCCTTATTAGATAGAGAGGGCCCCACTTAAAAGTGTCTTGCATGTCATACATGCCTATTGCTATTTAAAATTTATTTATTTCTTAGTTTTGTGAAAGTGAGATGTTAGCTTAATTGCATAGCTAAAATGCCAAAAAAATAGAGCTTGCTGCATATACTTATTAATTTCAATATGATAATGACATTTTCAGACGAAAATTTGATGTTTTATACTAACTTAACCCTGTTTTTAGACATTTAATTCACCTCTTTTCATAACTGGCCCTATACAGTCATGGCTAAACCCCACCCCTAAACAAAAATGCTAGATCCACCACTGTCAATCACAATTGCACAAGTAGATACCATATTATGTAGTAGCAATATTCTATACCAACATAGTGAAGGGATTTTTCTAAATATGTTATGTGGTATATGTCTTCAGGTATACAGTGAAGATAACAAGACCAAGTTTCCAGAGGATCTTGCGGAACTCACTGATGTGGTGGCCTCGTGTCTTGGATTCGGCTTCTTCAGACCTCAGGCTGCAATAGTGAACTATTATCACATCAATTCAACTCTCTCGCCCCACACTGACCATTCTGAAGTGAACTTGGATGCTCCTCTGTTTTCTGTTAGGCAAGTATATGCATGCCATGTTTATAGTCTTTATCATCAAAGGATCATAATAGTCCTTATTACTTTAAATATCATCATCACAGCCCATAACAGTCCACTGCAGGACTTAGGGCCTCTACCACGAATCTACTACGCAAGGGGAGGTTATTGCCACAATTTAATCTCTGCTGCCCATTTTCCAGCCTACGCAGACTAGATCTTTTGTCTCTAAAACTTTAGTCACCTTGTACAATACTTACGAGTGTAAGGTGTTGGTGTTATTCTACTCTGCCGGACACCACAGGGCCTACAATAAATATCATTACACCAATTCCCCAACCCTTTAAGCAAAAGAATTCTGCTTAAAGGGTTAAGCAGAATTCTTTTGTTATGGTCCTGGTAAAATCCTTTCGCTTCTTCCACATTCATCAACCTTTACAAATGCTTTAGGGTACTTTTGCTCTTACAAACCTTAAAGGTTTGTATGTATTAGAGGGATTCATCCGCCAGGCTATTCAATCGTCTGCTAACCGCTCAGTACATGGCTCGGGCTGAGACACATACCTACTCATTTACACGAGATGTTACGCGAGCAGCTTCTGCCGCGATCGTTAGCTTCTAATCCGCACGCACCTTAAAACTACATGTCAATACAAATATTGTTTAATTTGTTTTCTCTTATTTCAGTTTTGGACAATCTGCAATATTTCTTATTGGTGGCAGAAGCAAATCCATAGAACCGTCAGCTATTCAACTTGACAGTGGGGACATTATTGTAATGTCCAAAGAGGCACGACTATGTTACCATGCAGTGCCTAAAATACTACATTCTCCATTTTCCCCATGGAACGAAAAGGTTGAAACTGTTTGCGTTAGTGAATCAACAAATTTCAAGTATATCAAAGATCAAATTAATTTCATAAATGACATCAACAGAAACGTAAAAGACTCAGAATGGGCTGCTTTCGACTCTTATGCAAGTGAATGTAGAATAAATATGAATGTACGGCAAGTGTTAAATGAAAGTCAAATGTGCTTAAATACCAATTTTAATATGCACTAGTAGAAAGTTGTATAACAATTAAATCATATTACAGTATTTATTTTTGTTACAATAAATCAAATTTTATTAGGCTAAAGTTTCATTACCAGTCGTAGCGAGATGTCTCTTGTGAACATAATTTGTGCTGAGGGGTCCAAGCTGTCAACTAGCAGATATATATTCAGCTGATTAGCAAGGAAGGTCTTACAAAGTTTCAAAGGACAAGAACTATGAGAAAATTGGTTCCTAGTAGTAGAATTTCAGACGTAAGACTAATCAAGTGAGGATGAAAGTTTAATGAAACTGCTATTTGGTACGTTTGAATGCGACGGTTGCGACAAAATGTCCGCGCTCAGAAAAGTTGGTTTATCTGTATCTGGTCAATTGATGCCATCGCCATTGGTGAGGAAGTGGGCTGTTAAGTATTAAAAATAATGTCATATAACCATAGAGAAAAAATTTTCTATACAGAAGCAGAGAGTACATTTAGAGTTTAAATATGAGACAAAATGTCACACATCTCTATAACACACACACTAATGCAAATGCAGGGACGGAACAAGGCAGCCCATCATGAGTTATATTTTGCTACGACTTTCTACTCGTAACGAACATAAACAAATCTGACTTGTTGTTCGCTCCAGATGACTATGCAATATTTTTAAGCTTGTCCTTATATATTTTAATATTGACATTATAATAAAAGGAAAGTGTCTAGTGAATCAAAGCCATGCCCTGATACCTACCACCGTCTTTTCGATCTCTCGATCCTACATACCGTGAATCGGCAGTGCTTGCTTTAGCAAAAAGGAGGGTTATGATTTTGACCGGTATTAATGTTTATTTGTTGCCTCATAACTTCTAAACTAAGTAGGTACCTACCTACTTACTTATAGTTAAAAGCGTCTTCATTGTTCACAAGTTGGCCTATGTGACTTCACAAATTTAATATGATGCCCTCTAGAGGACATAGTCATGAAAAAAATTATAATAATGAAAAGAATAGATACATTAATATATTAAACAAGCAGCATATTCTTTATTTTCAGTAAAAATTCATATTATGCTGATGCAGCAAGACAGAAGGGACTTGCATCTAATTATTATCTTGTTCTTAAAAATGTTTACAACGCACCACTTCCAATTTGCAACCCAGACATAACCATGTCTGGTCTTTAGGAAACCTAGAAAAACAAATATTTATGTGAATAAACGTAAATACGCGATTAATCCGTTGTTTCATATAATGTCTGAACATTTAAAATGTCATCTAGGTACATTTTTGGTATGGAACCCTGATACATATAAAGTTGTGGACCGCTATTCACAAGATTTGAGTAATAAAATACTATACAATAAATACTAAGTCCGACCCTGTTAGCATCAAAATATTTTCGTACCTATTTAGACACCGAAATATTGCTCAATTTGCCAATAATTTTAAATCTATCTCTAATGGCATGTTGTTTTAAGGTAAAGCATTTCAATTAATGCAAATTCACACTATTTCGATGCATATTTTTGTCACAATTTCTAAAATTTATTTCGGATCGCCTCGACCACGAATGTTTACTTACCGGTGAAAGGATAATCCAGGTGTATTTCCATACTTTGCGCTTTCACATAAATGTGAACTAAATTACACACAAAATTACAATCTTTTAAATGGTTTAATTTAAATTTTATTAGGAAATTATAAAATTTACACCGATGTTTCAAAAAAAACGTCAGGTCGATAGGCCCTCGAGCAATATGTCGAACGTTCAAAACATTGCGCACGTCATTTTCCGTGAACTTATTCCAAGGGATGAATAAACGGGATAGCAAGATTCATAATCATTGTAGAGCGAGCGAACAGGGAATATTTGTGATTTGTGTTTAGTCTGGTATGTCTGTGCATATAACCAACTAAATTGTAAAGTAGATTTTAATACAAAAAGCGCAAAACAATCGAGCGCAAATACTGAATGTGGCGTAAAAAGGAACTATTATAACTAGGCGCCAGCAGGGAAATTATATTGTAGAAACATTTATATTATTGTATAATGTAAAATTTTTTTCTCTTCTATTCAATTGAAACACAACTAAAATACTGAACCGATTGTACTTTGCCTTTTAATTCGTTGCAGTAAATTGACATTGGCATAAAGCGTTTAGCCATGCCCTAACATAGTGCGTGGCAAACATAGATTAGGTAACAAAATGCGGCGATATAAGCGCCGCTATAGGTTTGAGTTAAGGTCATTGCAACAAATTAAAGGTGAATTATAATAATTACAAAGGTAAAGATTGCCTGCAATTTGTGTTTAGTTGTTAAAGCTCGATCAGTAGGAACTCGCACGTATGTTGCTGTATCCGGAGCAAACCAGCTCTTTGGGTGAGACCCGTGACAGCCACTGGGCGTGGTTGCACAAAATACAAGTACAGACGACGGAATAACTGTTTCTTGATGATAAGTTCAACATACACCCTTGCAGAAGCATTTCTGGCTGGTGTTGTACCTGAACGGAAAGGAGTTGTTAAAGCTCGACCAAAAGGTAACCTGTAGAAGAGGGCGCTAGTTCTGCGTTTTATACAATGACGAAAGAAACTCCTTACTTCGTAAAGAGGACAGGCCCTATGGTTCAATTTATGTGGCGATGACTAGCCATGAGCTTGCTGATTTGGATATTGTTTGCTATGATGTTAGGGAATTTAATTTTTTTTATACCACTAAGGTGGCAATCAAGTTTACAGCGTTTCTGATGGTAAGCAGTCATCAATCAATTCTTAGGCATGTTCTTTTTGGGTACTACCCTTGGCCATTTTCTGTTGCAGGCATATTAGGTATACGCCGAGGTATACACGCATTATTTGACAATATGCCATGTCCTTTGAAACGGAGTTTCTTTCCTCATTGGTATTACCAGAGTGATTCTGGTTTTACGTAGCACCACTGGAAGCAAGTAGTATTCTATAATCCGGTAAATATACGGGGCTAGAGCTCGTCTAAGCTGAAATGACGCGCCCCACTATCGCATTAACGCACACAAGCAAATTTAAAATATGGCCGCAATACATATACCGTTGTAATTGGTCATTCAGTTGCCGGCGAGACTCAAACGTAGGAGCACGCGTCGTTCGATTGAGCAGTCGACGCTCCCACACAGATGAAGTGTCGTTATTAATATTTGCACTCACACATCGAAATCAACTAATTAAGTAGTGGGGCGCGTCATTTCAGCTTAGGCAATCTCTACGACCTTATCGCTGCTACATACCACGCTAAATACAGGACGGCGATATATTTTTGGTCGTTTATATCCCAGCAGGCTAAGGTGCTCACCAATTATACCTACTGATCTGAAAAACATCGCCACCACAACTGTTAGTGGGAGCTGTAAAAACATTCGGCATTTCGTATTAGAATGTTGCTACTTCGAACATTTGTTCCGTAGACCTATTATAGCTATTTGAGTGAAATATGCGCCAAATGACTCGGCGTATCCTCATATCTAAGCATTTTTGAAATTATTTATATTTTGTATTTTCTTTTTCGGGAACAGTTCCTAGAGTATTGATATTCCTTGATATCCTCATACAGATTTTAATAAATACTGAGAACATTATAGGTAAAAAAATAAATTAAGTACTTAACAATGGGACCAATCTGTGAATCCTTAGGAACGGTTCAGATTGGTCCCATCCTCAGGGTTCAGATTGGTCCCATCCCGATACTGTCTGTATGAAATTTGAATACGTGGACTACCGAATCAACACTGCAAAGAGAATTGGATAGAACGGAAAACTCTTTCATTTGGTGCAAAAACTGAAGTTTCTTGTTTCTGCTGGCGGTGAGATTTAGTGGAACTTTTCTCAAACACAATTTCCATCCTAAGTACCTGGGCGTGAAGGAAAGAAGCTTAAATTTTAAACAGCACACGAACTACATCTCTGCAAAGTTGAAAACCCATACCAATGTTGTGCAAAACAGGCACAACCTGGGGGCCAGAGCATCTACTCTACAAACCACTGGTCTATCCTACGGCAGAGTACTGCTCTGCGGTCTGGCTAAACAGTGCCCACGTGTCAGCGGTTGATGTGCAACTAAACCACACAATGCGATTAATCTCTGGATGCCAACATATTGGCTGCCTGCGTTTAGCCACATAGCGCCTCTTCACTTATGCAGAGAAACATATGGCATAGGTACTTCAATTATTTTGACATTTACAATTTATTTATTCATTTTTTATTTAAGGACATTATGAATTTATGTTTATTGACGCAAATTAATGAATTTTAATTATGACATTTATATTGTTATTTATATTAACATTGTTGACATGATACATTGTATTATTTTAATTATTTACTAGAATGTTTGATTTTATTATTTGAAATTTAACTTTTCTTAATTTTTATTTATACACTCAATGAATTACCTATATGATGACGATGTATGTACATTACTAGAATAAATAAATATGAATAAGAATATGAATATGGAATGCCTCAGTCGGGAAGTAGGGAAAATGGTATCGAACCTGATGCTACCCATTAATTAGGACTTCGACAAATTTACTGCCTCCTGGGGCGCTAAAGGCGCTCCGGTTCCATAGTGCAGCACTTAAGGAGGATTTCTCTGACGCTTGACCTACCGAGTGGGGGTTGAGCGCTGCTGCCAATGGTCCCTTCAGATTGAACGTAAAACAGCATCCAGTTTGCTTTCAAGAGTCACGGCGTGTCTGGTGTCTGTTGAACCGGATAAGAGCAGGCGTCGGAAACTGTGCGCATCTATGTCACAAATGGGGTTGGTGTGAGTCAGTGTGGCTGTAAAACACTTCATATTTGAATGTCCAATATACATTGATACCAAACATATGTTGATACCAAGGACAGCGGGCAAGTGAATGATTTTCAGTCCTTTCGGGCCGAGCTCTCAAGTGGCAGTAGGAACTTTAAAAAGTCATACGATAAATTAAATAATTATGATCCTTGTCACACTTCACTGTACGGTAGACGACAAAATTATTGTAGGTATCCATCTCAGGTTAAAACCGACGAGTATTTGAAAATGCACTGTAATCACTTAGGGGCGGCCGGCGGTAAAGGATATAAGTAGATAGATAGGTACCTAAAACTATTTAATAGTGTCAAGTTACATTTCCTCTTCGTAAATAAATTTTACTAACAACACATTTTTTCGCTATTTGTCAGTTCTTTCCCTAGTCAAGCTTTACTGCTTTACTAATAAACATTTTACAATGGACACTCCTTGAATAATTTAATACACAGTATTGTTAATTGAGGAATTCTGCAAGGTCACACGAGCTCTTCTGGGCTGTGAAGTTATCACTGAAATAAGGTACAGAAAATAGTATTAGTTTATTACAGACTATCGATCAAAGATGGTCACAAGCAGTCAATTTCGATGAGAGGGCTCTCCCATAGGTAAATCCTGGATCTGCTACGGTTCAGGGCCGCTTAACTCGAATGCTTCACTTATAACTTGCTATAACGCTCGCTTGCGAAAGGCGCCGCGAATGGAGCGAGCGAGCTGAAGTCACAGCTATCGCAAATGCTATCATTTATTTATTTATTGAGGAAAACAAACAGTCTTACACAATTATTACACATAAACAAAACATATCAACAGACGTTCAGTTCCATGATTCTGATACAATTTTTGATTTTTATCGAGCTTACAGAAGTAAAGCGTTAGGCGGTAGAGCCCCCTGGTGGACTTACTCTTGCATGAGTAAAAAAAGGATTAAGTTTAATGCCTACCGTTATTATTATTATTCGTGGTGAAGCTTTCAACGCTGATGTGGCGATCACATAAGTCCCAGAAACATTTGTCGGAACAGCACTCATAATCATCTTTCGCCTGAAACAAGAGCAGACTTAGGTATATAAATACAATCATCATCATCCGAGCAGTCAATCTCACTTCTGCCATCCTCCCGTCTTCTTCCAACTCTTTCTCTTCCACTTCGCCCGGTCGTAAGCATCCTCACGTCGTAGGCCGTTGGTTATCACATTCGACTCGGCGATGTCAATCCATCGCTTCCCCCGCCTTCCCTCGCCTCCTACGGAAGGTCTTTCCTGATATCGGTTTAGACATCTATCCCTGGGGTTTACGCAGCACGTGACCAGCTCAAGCGAGCCTCTTCAATGTTAATCGCAATGTCTCACTCCAAGACTGACACGGATGTAGGTAACTAATCGTTACGAACTCGGTAGAGTCGAGTAACGCCGCATATCCACCATAGCATTTTTCATTTGGTTGGCGTGGAGTTCGCGGACGATGTTAGATCGCGTAACCATGAGATACACTTAAAAAGAACACGAGGCGACCACCTAACAAAAACTTAAAGGCGTAACGTAGTAAGAATAGTTGTAGGCCGTCTACTACCTACATATTCGGATGTCCATGTCCAGTTGGCTACGTAGCCGATGCTACGTCTTGTAATCAGCAGATAGTCCATACGTGATTGGTGTGGACCACTTTTGTAAGTGATGGAGTGTT
Organism: Blastobasis adustella; assembly: GCA_907269095.1. Lineage (NCBI taxonomy): Eukaryota > Metazoa > Arthropoda > Insecta > Lepidoptera > Blastobasidae > Blastobasis > Blastobasis adustella. The sequence continues at coordinate 10,010,211 of OU026121.1, read as the reverse complement.
CGGGTGTTAACCATGGCTATCCTCCATGAACTTGTCCAAACTCCACGCTCATGTGGCCTACGTGTTCGTTGAAGTCCGCTGGTATACGACGCAGAGGATATCTTCAAGGCTAACCCAGAAGACAGTCTATACGGTGTTTAGCCGAGGTGAGGAGCATAGGAAGATGTTGATTGTGATTATTGATAATCCTTCAATCAACATGAGTTGGTCGTTCACTCTACTCACCTTAAAGATGCCATTTCAGAATTTTTCGCGCACCACTGGGTATAGCGACCCCATTCCTACCTCCCACTGATCTCGTCGTGTAGGTAACGTCTATCCCAGTCCAATTTCCTTCGACTTGGACAATATGTTAACCTATATGTTATGTTATGGCATAGTTTGGATGTAATAAGAAAGTATGCGAAAGCTTGTGCTTATGTATTTTTGACGTTTAATTACGATGTGATACAGTTTGAACCATTAAGCCCGGCGCTTTAATCCTTCAAACCAAATACTAGAACCAGGTACGTAGGTAGGTAGGTATAGGTACCCATCTGCGTAAATTATTAGTCCTTACAATAACTAAGCAGGTACATTAGTTATGAATAGGGCGATACTAGCGACAGTTAACTACCACTTTTAGCTATAATTGCCTACTACAATACACGTACACAATCCACTGTACCTTACCTGGAAAAGTGCAAGGTCAGTTACGGGCTTAATAAAAGAAAATTCATCACATCCGAATTTATTTTTCAAATAAGTCATGTTGAATTTATAATTATAACCAAAGAAAAAGGTGACTAAATTTACTATCAGGTCATCAAAACATTTGGAGTTTAGGTAGGTATTAGATTCAAATGACTAAAATAATTTTGGCAACCATTTTAGCCTAAAACATCTAGAAAAATATTGACTGACATCTTCCTTCTAGCTGTCTGATGTCCATAACCTCCAAGATAAAGGAGGGTATATACTATATTATAAATTCCTCTATAATTCACAATGTCCAAAGATTACGGACATAGAGCAATAAATAAGTAAATAACTTCGATTTCCACTCGGTAGCGGGTGGAGATAGAATAAGCATTACCTATTATCGTTTGATGTGATTGTTATTTTATTAATCCGACCTTGTAGATACCTGATTGTTAGATAGATATGACCTAAATGTTAGATCACAATCTCTTAAGACGAACGTCTAAGCTGTTATGAAATATGTAGGTAGGTGTTGAAACCTGGACACTCACCATAGGACTGCTTCGTAATTTTCAAATCCAAATCCTGAATGGCTGACGACAGATTGAACTTGCTGCGAGCTCATGGTACCCAGAAGGATTGATGGTCGATGGAGCCGACTAGAGTTGAAGTGGAGAAGCATCATAGGCAAGCAGCGTGGGACGTTCCTCGAACGACAAATCTTGTGGCGCGATGGACCGACGATCTTAGAGAAGTGGGCAGAACAGTGGATAGATGGCGCTCTTTGACGGAGGCCTACATTCATTGTCATACACACTATGCAAGTGCAGTCTAAAAACTGCTTTCTTAAACTGAGGCACGGCTCGGGCTGTGACACGTATCTACCTACTCATTTACGCGAGGTATTACGCAATTAGTGTATGCCGCGATCGTGAGCTTCTATTCTGTACACACCTTGCAAACACATGTCCAATATCATAAATATCGTATAATTTGTTTTATCTTATTTCAGTTTTGGACAATCGGCGATATTTCTCATTGGTGGCAGAAGCAAATCCATAGAACCGTCAGCTATTCAACTCGACAGTGGGGACATTATTGTAATGTCCAAAGAGGCACGACTATGTTACCATGCAGTGCCTAAAATACTACACTCTACATTTTCCCCATGGAACGAAAAGGTTGAAACTGTATGCGTTTGTGAATCAACAAATTTCAAGTATATCAAAGATCAAATTAATTTCATAAATGACATCAACAGAAACGTAAAAGACTCAGAATGGGCTTCTTTCGACTCTTATGCGAGTGAATGTAGAATAAATATGAATTTACGGCAAGTGTTAAATGAAAGTCAAATGTGCTTAAATACCAATTTTCATAAGCACTCGTAGTAGAACGATTGAATAATATAATAGTATTTATTTTTGTTACAATAAATCAAATTTTATAAGACTAAAGTTACATTACCACGTCGTAGCGAGATGCCTGTCTCTTGTCAATAATAATTTGTGCTGAGGAGTCTTAAGTTGTCAACTAGCAGATATCCAAAATCAGTTGGTGAGTAAGTAACGCCTCACAAAGTTTCAAAGGACAAGAAATGTGAGTAAACAGTTACTAGTAGTAGAATACACATAAGACTAATCGAGTGAGGATGAAGGCTGGATGAAACTGTTATTTAGACATAGACATAGACATAGACGTATCTTTATTTGGTCCAATAACACATTAAAAAACTTAAAACTAACAGAATAAGAAAGCAGGGCGATGCGTCCTCGGACCAAATTTGATACGTTTGAATGCGACGGTCGCGATAAAATGTCAGCTCACAGAAAAGTTGGTTGATCTGTATCTGGTCAATTGATGCCATCGCCATTGGTGAGGAAGTGGGCATATCAAACTGTTAAGTATTTTAAATAATTACATTATAAACCTTGCTGTAAAATGTATTGTAAAGAACGCTATAATAGAAAATGACAAAACAATCGAGCGCAAATACTGAATGTGGCGTAAAGAGGAACTAACTATGGACCAACAGGTAAACTATACTAAAAGAAAGACAATGCCGCCATCACGTAAATTTTTTCTCTTCTTCTATTGAAACTCAATTAATTACTGAACCGGAATTACTGGACCTATGGTTCAATAAGTTCAATTTATGTGGCGATGACTGGCTAATGGCTTGCATATTGTTTGCTATGATACTAGCGAATTCTAGTTCTTAGGCCAATTTCTGTTGCAGGCTATTAGGTATACACCGTGATATACACGCATTACTTGACAGTATGCCCTGTCATTAAGTTTCGTTTATTATTGGTTTTACAAGAGTGATTCTGCTTTTACGTAGCACCACCGGAAGCAAGTAGTATTCCGTAATCCGGTAAATATACCGGGTTACGACCTTATTGCTGCATATCACGGTCAATACGGGACGGCGATATAATTCCGATCGCCAATATCCCAGCAGGCTAAGGTGCTCACCAATTATACCTACTGTTAGTGGGAGCTGCTAAAACATTTGGCATTTCGTATATGAATGTTGCTACGTCGTACATTTGTTCCGTAGACCTATTTGAGTGAAATATGCGCCAAATGACTCTGCGTGTCTTCATATCTAAGCATTTTTCAAAATATTTATATTTTGTATTTTTTTTTCGGGAACAGTTCCATGAGTATTGCTATCCTCATACAGATTTCAATAAATTCTGAGGATATTAAAAGTAAAAAATTAAATTAAGTGCTTAACAATGGATTTCCTCAGGGTTTAGATTGGTCCCATCCCATACTGTCTGTACGAAATTTGGATACGTGGACGATCTAGCCCTCGTTACACAGAACAGAAGTATGGAGACTACCGAATCAACACTGAAAAGAGATTTGGATATAATGGACTACTTTTTCATTCTGTGGCGCCTATGCCCACACCATATGCGACCCATAGCCTTACTTCCGAATTTCTCAAAACTGTTCGAAAAAGTCATACAAATAAAATTGATCTCATTCCTAAAAATAATATCTTAAACAGTCACCAATATGGATTCCACAAGGGTAAAAACACAACGTAAGCAATATTTAAAATTTTAAAACAAGTTTGGGCGGAGGTAAACAATAGCAAAAGGTGAGGTGGTTTTAGACCTGTCAAAGGCGTTTAACTGTGTCCAACATGACATACTTCTAAAACAGTTGGACCACATAGGTATAAGAGGAAATGTGTATAAATTGCTTAACTCGTATTCGTCAAACAGGGAACAAAATACAGCTATAGAATCATATAATAAAGAGACCAAAACCTTAGAACTAGTTTATTCAAAAAGTGAAAAAGTTAGTTAAGGAGTTCCCCAAGTTAGCATATTAGGTCCTCTTCTATTTTTAATTTACGTAAATGAATTACCTACTCTCGTCGATCATACATGTGTCATGTTCGCAGATGATGCCACAATCTTCATATCCCACGACTCTGAAATAGACTTACCAAATGATATTTCATTAATACTATAACTAACTAATAACTAATAACTAATAACTTTGTCTAGTGTCCTATTTATTAATAGGACACTAGACAAAGTTAAAAACTGGCTTTATTCTATTTTCTCACAGTAAATCTAGATAAAACCAAAGTTGTACAGTTTAAGAACAAAAAATCACCTCACAAACTTAAAGTCATTAACTCTGGGCAAGTCATTGCAAATAAACGAAACCAAATTTTTAGGCATAACTATTGATACCCATTTAAACTGGAAGCCTCATGTAACTAATCTAACAAAATTTTCAGCTTCTGTAATGCTCTCTCAATACTTTCGGTAATAACATCTGAATCGATTGCTAAAAATGCGTATTATGGTTACGTTTATCCTCATCTAAGTTCTAAGGCTACTCTGTAAATGTTCAATAGATTTTTGTTGCTCAAAAAAGATGTTTAAGGAATATATTTAAAATGAGCCAAATAAAAACATTGCGTAACAAATTTAAAGAAAATAATATACTCACTGTAACTGGTATTTATATCCTAGAAATAAGTCTCTTTGTAAAGTCAAACCACAACACATTCTTTAGAAGTACCAGCAGAATACTTAGACCGAATTATGAACATAATATAATTATACCCCAAACTAATAATAATTTATTCCTAAGAAGCACATATGTGAGTGGTATTAAAATATTAAATAATTTACCTTATGAAATAAAAAAGTTGGATGGTATCAAATTTAAATCAACGCTTAAAGATTGGCTGTTACGTAAGTCATTCTACAGTCTATCTGAATTCTATAATTATAGAAATGATACCCATTTTGTTAATTTCTAAAAATGTTAGGCTTTGTTTTAAATTAATATAATTATTTTGTTAATTTTAAAGACTATTACTATTTTTTAGGACTATTACCTACAAGTGTTAAAATCGCAGGTATTTGTCTGTTTTAGTATTAACTTATTTATAATACATGCTATCATCTACAATATTGTACGTCCGAAATGGACAACACTGTACTTAATAAGAAATTATTGTCAGTGTCCTACAATAAAAGATTTCTATTCTATTCTATTCTATTCATGAAGAGCCAAAGTATCCATAGTCATGAGCCAAAGTAATGAACCACAGCTCTAACGCTGGTCTATCCAGTAGCCGTATTCACAATGGTTCGATTCGGATTCGGATTCGAAAATTTTTTCGAATGACCTTGAAAATGACAGTTCAATTCGAAAATTGTCTATTATTCGGAAATTTTCACGAATGCTATTTAGCTCGCGGGAAGTTTTTGTGAATTGTGGATAAGAACGCTTTTCTTGGAAAATGCAGTTTGTACTGGCGCTATAACACCATAATAGGATAAAGGCGAAGCAGAGAGCCGATACAATGCACCTAAATCGGCAAATAAGGGATTTGTCGAACCCATTTAACATGCACAACTTTAGTAGGGTTTATCGCTTCTCTGCGGCGACTGCGATCCGCATTATAGAAGATATAAAGCCCAATTATCCTAGGACCTCATATGCTTGTGCGATTCTGGTAGAATTGAAAGTAAGTATGACAAAAATTGTGCTAAACGCTGAAAAATAACCTAAAATTTTTTACAATAACAACAATACAAAATCATTGAAAATATCTGTATTAATTTCAGTGTCTATGTGCGCATAAACCCACCAGACGAAATGGAAACTGAGGATAGTGATTCATTTGCATCTGCCACTAAATTTGAAGAGAGGGATATATATAGGCAGAGGCACTGAGGGTGAGAAGGCAGTTAGTACAGAGGCTCTGCCATTGATTATGGTTAAGTGACTCTCTATAATAACTTGGTTGCAAAAGCACCAGCGTATCACCTTGGCCGTTGGGACTATATTAAAAAACACGCTGTGAAAATTGTAGTGTTTGTTCTGAAGAAATATTTGTCTTGATGCCTACAGCTACTTTCTATCAACGCACCGCTCGCCTTCGGCATAGTTCATCCTCACATCGTGGTCCCAAAGACACATGCGAGGTCTTCAAGAAAGTGGGTAAAAGGTTTGTACAGGGTCGGCAACATGGAAATTTTACCACTGGAATTGCAAACGTCCATAGATTGCGGTAACTGTTTACCATCGGGCAAACCACAAGCCTGTCTTCTTTGTTTTCTGAACATTGAAATGTTTTTTTTTTATTTGTCCTATATGCACTATATGTAAATTTTTTATATCTCCTTTTATTTCTGTTAAGTTTAAATTAGGTAACTAATTAAATTATTATTCATAAAAACGTTTATTCTCTTTTTCTAATTATAATAACCCTTACAAACCCTCTAAGAAATTTAAACTGTTCGTTTTTACTTACAACAGTACCGATCAGCTGATCACATTTTTATAGAGTTTAGTTCAATGAGTAGGACATTCCTTTTGCGGACTTCTTACACCCTTCCTGATATAGGTATATTAATAAAAATATATACAGTTGTAAAAAATACTTTACTAATTATACTTTTAAAATCACAATTCATTTACTAATTTAAATCAGACTCAGTAAAATCACAGCAAAAATTAAATGATCACTACCTTATTTACTAATAATCTAATTATAGGTACATTTAAAATCACAATTCAGTTGCTAATTTAAATCACAGAAAAAATGCTGTCTTAGTGCTTTTTGTATTTTCAAAGTGTAATTTGGTAAGTGATACATACAAAAGCATATCTCAATTATGAAATTTCTTTAAAAATCAACCTACATTGTTAATTATAACTTTAATTAACAGTACAGTTACTAATTTAAATCAGACTCAGTAAAAATGAAATGATCACATAAAACTAATAAAATAATAAAGTTGAAATTTAGTGAGTGGTGGGTAATCAAATTTAGGTAATCACTTAGTTAGATTTTCTATGGCAGTTGCGATTCGGGTGAAAACCTCTACAAGATTTTCTATCGCAACGGCCTGTCTAATTATGCCCTCTGACACTTTATTCACCGCTGCGGCTTGCACTTCGGCTGCTTCAGCTTGGCGTTGAAGGGCATTAAGCATTGGGTCACCCCCACCAGAGAAGGTCCACCACCAGTGCCAGATTTAAATACCCGAATTGTATGGGCTTTATTTTTTATATCTGACTTCCAGTCCTGCCAAGTCTGAAAATAAATACCAATTTAATAAATATATTATATTCAACCTACAACAACTTATGTTATATTCAAAATTAATCAATATTTACTTCTTCTTCGACCTTCATCCATTTGTCTGCAGTTTTAGTTACACCATTCAATTTTACGGCGAGGTCCGCTAACAATTTTTTCTTTTCCCTTGCTGCATCTGGGCAATTCAGTCAACCCGTTGCGAGTGCGGGATGGGCCCGCATGTATTCTAACATCGCCACTCGTTGGCCGTATGATGTACGTGATGGCTGGAATCGCAAGAAAACAGGCAGTTTAAATAGCTATTTATATAAAATTCAATCACCGAGTTTGTACTTGATTCAAGTGAATAGGTACTATAAATATTTAGTCAGGTACTTACTGTTAACATGGTTTCTTCGACTAGATTAGATACGAAAGGGTAAAAATTAATTTAATCACTAAACTAAATCGCTCGAAGAAAAACGGGGAAACTTTTTTGAAAACTTTAGTTTGACAATATTTATGTGTTCATAACGACAGAAAGAATTTAACTTTCAAATAATTACTTTATATTTTTGCAAATTAACTTCAAAGAAAGAATATTCTACTTATAAACAATCAAATATTATATAAAAATTAATATATAGAGCGAAATATAACTTATTAATAGCATTTTTTACAAATTTATGTTATTAATTGCCAATAATCCATTTTTCAATCAACAAAAGTGTCTTCGTAAACGCTCTTCTTTTCCGAGGGAGAACCATAGACATTTCCCATTCGATAGAGTTTCCGTGGGAGAATATTCGACAAAGTTTTCGAATCATTGTGAATACGGCTAGTACTGGTAGGAAGGTAGAGTAGGTGGTAGGTACTGCGCTGCGGTCTGGCTAAACAGTGCCCACGTGTCAGCTGTTGATGTGCAACTAAACCACACAGGGCAGCTTATATTTGGATGCTTAAAGCAACGTCATGTCACTTACGCAGAGAGAAATGCCTAAGCCAGGAAGTAGGAAAAATGGAAAAGGCGCTCCGATACCACAATGCAGCACCTGAGGATGATCTCTCTGACGCTTGGACTGCCGAGTGAGCTTTGAGCGCTCCTGCTGATGCTCTCTTCAGCCTTAACGTAAAACAACACCCAGCAGGGTTTAAAGAGTCACGGCGCGACTCCTGTCTGTTGAACAGGTTAAGAACAGACGTCGGAAACTGTGTGTATCTATGGCACGTTGGTGTTAGTCAGCTGCGTGTCAGTGTGTCTGTAAAACACTTCATATTTGAATGTCCTATATACATTGATTCACTGTACCGTAGACGACAAAAATATTGTAGGTATCCATTTCAGGTTCTAACCGACGAGCATTAGAAGTGCACTGTAATCACATAGGCGGATGCTACGCGCTCGATATATACGTATCGTTGATACGGATCTTGGATTTCTGATTTTCTAGAAATCCTGTGATCCGTACTACGATCCGTGAGTCCTACACACTCGATAAAAATCATGATCCAGGATCGCAATCCACGTATCACAATAAATATCGAGCGTCTAGCATCCGCCTTTGAGGCGGCCGGCGGTAAAGGATATAAGTAGATAGATAGGTACTTAAAACTATTTAATAGTGTCAAGTTATATTTCCTCTTCGTAAATAAATTTTAGTAACAACACTTGTTTTTTCTACATGGTTCTTTTCCTAGTCAAGCTTTACTGCTTTACTAATGGACATTTTACAATGGACACTCCTTGAATAATTTAATACACAATATTGTTAATTGAGGAATTCTGCAAGGTCACACGAGCTCTTCTGGGCCGTGAAGTTATTACTGAAATAAGGTACAGAAAATATTATTAGTTTATTACAGACTATCGATCAAAGATGGTCACAAGCAGCATCTACCGCAATATTTTCAGGATCTCTTAAAACCAATTTCGATGAGAGGGCTCTTCCAAACCAAAATTCTGGATATGTTACGCTTCAGGGGCCCGCCCGCTTAACTCGAATACTGTCACTTATGACTCGCCATCTTGCTAGATCGCGAAATACGAGTCTGAGAGGCCGCCAATGGAGCGAGCGAGATGAAGTCACATAGCTACCGCAAGTGCTATCGTAAAGAGTTAGGCGGTAGGGCCCGTGGTGGACTTTCTTTTGCCTGAGTACCAAAAGGATTCAGTTTTGTACCTACCGTTATCATTATTATTCGTGGTGAAGCTTTCTACGCTGATGTGGCGATCACATAAGTCCCAGAAACATTTGACGTATGTGTCGGAATAGCACTCATAATCATCATTCTCCTGAAACAAGAGCAGACTTAGGTATATAAATACAATCATCATCATGATTCGAGCGGTCAATCGGTTCCTGCCATCCTACCGTCTTCTTCTTACTCTTTCTCTTCCACTTCGCCCGGTCGTAAACATCCAGTTACGTAGGTAGGCATAGTTACCCATTTACGTAAATTCTTAGTCCTAAAAATGACTAAGTAGGTACATCAGTTATGATACTGGTGATAGGTACTTACCTACCACTTTTAGCTCAAATGAGTACCCATTACACCCATGAGTCCATTTCAGTCAAATATGATGATTCTTTGGTGTAACACTATAAACTCTGTGCCATGATATTGGCTTATGACGATATCGATAGCTATAGGGGCTTACGGATTAATGTATCTTGCCCTCTATTATCTAAGCCTACGAAGTATAGTTCTTATCTACTACCTAAGGATACACTGTACCTACATAGAAGGTACCTTACCTGGAAAAGAGCAAGTCGTCTAGTTACGGGCTTCATACAAAATAATTCCTCACATCCGAATTTATTTTTCAAATAAGTCATATTGAATTTATAATTATTACCAAAGAATAAGGTGACTTAAATTTTGCTATCAGCTCATCAAAACATTTGGGATTTAGATAGGTATCTATTAGATTCAAACGACTAAAATAATTTTAGCC